>CM035842.1:188391205-198391205 GCA_020510985.1 Pholidichthys leucotaenia | reverse complement strand
CCTTCCCAGGAGTGGCCGGCTGACCAAAATTACCCCAAGAGAGCAGCAACAACTCATCCAAGAGGTGACAAAAGACCCCATAACAACATCCAAAGAACTGCAGGTCTCACTTGCCTCAGTTAAGATCAGTGTTCATGACTCCACCATAAGAAAGAGATTGGGCAAAAATTGCCTGCATGGCAGAGTTCCAAAAATGAGAACCACTGCTGAGCAAAAAGAACAAAGGCTTATCTCAGTTTGGCCAGAAAGCATCTTGATGATCCTCAAGACTTTTAAATACTCTGTGGACTGACGAGACAAAAGTTTTTTTTGGAAGGTGTGGAACTTTTTGGAAGGTGTGTGTCCCATTACATCCAGCGTAAAAGTAACCCAGCATTTCAGAAAAGGAACATCATACCAACAGTAAAATATGGTGGTGGTAGTGTGATAGTCTGGGGCGGTTTTGCTGCTTCAGGACCTGGAAGACTTGCTGTGGTAAATGGAACCATGAATTCTGCTGTCTACCAAAAAATCCTGAAGGAGAATGTCCGGCCATCGGTTCGTGACCTCAAGCTGATGCGCACTTGGGTTCTGCAGCAGGACAACAATCCAAAACACACCAGCAAGTCCACCTCTGAATGGCTTAAGAAAAACCAAATGAAGACTTTGGAGTGGCCTAGTCGAAGTCCTGACCTGAATCTGATTGAGATGCTGTGGCATGACCTTAAAAAGGTGGTTTGTGCTGGAAAACCCTCCAGTTTGGCTGAATTACAACAATTCTGCAAAGATGAGAGGGCCAAAATTCCTCCACAGCACTGTAAAAGACTCGTTGACAGTTATCACCAACGCTTGATTGCAGTTGTTGCTGTTAAGGGTGGCCCAACCAGTTATTAGGTTTAGGGGGTAATCATTTTTTCACACAGGGCCATGTAGGTTTGGATTTTTTTCCTTAATAATAAAGACCTTGATTTAACCCCTTGCACTCCGGTCAATTTCCCTAAAAATGCCAAAAAATAATGTGCCCAAAGTAAACTGAAAGCTGTTCTTCAACCCTTTGCAGCATCTTCATGGGGTTGGTCTCATTTAAAAGAAAACACTTTGAATTTTTTGGCAAAACAGTCATAATCTCTCTAAGTGCTCTGACCACTGAGTTACAGTCATCTAAACATACTGAACTTGAAGAAAATAAATTTGGCCTGGGTGTTTTTTTGGATACAGATGCTTGCAAATAACACACAGCTTCAGATCCGGGCTGGAAAATGCAACAGAAATGTAGAACCAAGTGTTATCCAGTTGAGGTCAACATTTTGTAACAATACCACAAAAAATGAATATATTACACAGCTTTTTCCTCAGGTAGTTCCCAGGCATTTTTGAACTGTGCCAAATTGTGCCAAATGGCACAGTTTGGAAAAACGTCTGTAACTTTTGAATGATTCAATATAGAAGCTTGATGTTGGGCTCTAATGAAAGGTGACACTCAGGGCTGTGTGTGTGTGTGTGTGTTCCATTATTGCGGTTTTGCGCTTCCATGATTGCGGTTTTGGCGAATGATTTACGACCTTCGTCGTTGGCCTCCGTCGGTCTATGATGACCATGGAAGAGAATGCTAAACGTCTATTCTGCTGGAATTAAAAAAAAAAAAAAGCACCGCCTGTGACTGAACAGGCCGATGCGCGAATGGCAGTCCCTGTCACACAGGTCGCACTTGTGGATGGTCTCCATGCTGCTGGGTCTGTGATGGTTCTTCCTGCGGGTCCTTTTTTCATCTGCTGCAGCAGTCTGTCTTCACCCAGCCTTACAAAAAACAGCTTGCGAACTTCTGTGCTTCAATTGGCTCGCTGCATTCACAGCGTTGGTAGGCGGGTCCTTCTTGCTAGGTTTTCAGTCATTGGTTCTTCAAGGTTTCAGAAACCCAATTCAAGGCTCTTATTAGTCGAATGAGAGGTCAATCAGATGAACTAATCTGTTCGCGGCTGTGTCTGCAGTGGAAGAATGGAAATGCAGCTTTTATTTTCAGTGCGCGCTTGGACGCAGCGCCCTCGTGCGTCCTAGAGCGCACGAGGGCGCTCTCGTGCGCCCTCATGCGCTCTGGGACGCAGAGACGTGCCCGTCCGCGGTACACCGGAGTGCAAGAGGTTAAAAGCTGCATTTTGTGTTTACTTGTGTTATCTTTGTCTAATATTTAAATGTGTTTGATGATCTGAAACTTTTAAGTGTGACAAACATACAAAAAATGAGAAGTCAGGAAGGGGGCAAACACTTTTTCACACCACTGTAATTGCCTCCACTGCTTACATACCTCTTCTGACCCCTTTTTTTTTCCTTCCACATTTAAAGTACTTTAATAAGCTCATGTGTCTCTCGGACAGCAACGTTGGAGAGACACTCTGCCTGCTGACTGATGGTCACGCAGGTGAGTGCTTCTGAACTCTTGACGCGTTGTCATGCGCGTTGTTTGTGTGTGCACTTGCGGAGCGTCATTCCTTAATTTATTTTTCTTAAATTTATATTTCCTAAGCGTGGCGGCATAACTTCAAAGGTGGAGGCCCGCTATGCAGAAATGTTACCAGAGGAAACCCTGAAGATACTGTATACTATTACGAATATTAGTCGAAAGATCACACAAATAAGTGATCTGACAAATAAACAGGGTTCAGAAACAGTTGCTAATGTTGGATGTCTCATTCGTTTTCAATAATTAGGTATTCTGTAATTTTTCTATGTTTATTTTTTTATATGGCGCCAGAACACCATGATTCCTTTAAGAGTTTGTCATTGTCGACCTTCACGCTGCCCCTCCCACCACGGCTGTAAACTTTGGGGAAACACTGAACTTGCAACATAGCTAAGATTCTTGTTCTTTGGCCTTATAAGCATAATTAGTGTAGCTGACTACATTCTATTCATCTTAATTTAAAATCTCAATCACGTACCTTCTGTCAGTCCGCCACTTGTGCGTGATGTGGCTGGATATCATCTGCAGAGACACTCTTAACGTTGACGTTGTGGTATGCTAGCTTGCTGCTCAGCTTTACAATGTATACACTGCAGTAATTTTCTTCAATTTGAGCTTGAAATGATCTGAGACTTGAGATACTTTTTGTCATTTTCTCTGACTTTGTACCTTTTTTTGCTGTCGCTCTGACATTGCACCGTGAAACAAACCTGAGTCTTGTTCACACTGCATGACCAGAAGGTCATATAGACTGAAAGTGCTACGTTAAACAAAGCTTCAAATCGTAGATTTTTGAATTGAGGAATTTTTGTAATCGAATTACTCAAATTATTCACGTAATCGTTGCAGCCCAAGTTAGCAGCCTTATCT
Source organism: Pholidichthys leucotaenia (assembly GCA_020510985.1). NCBI lineage: Eukaryota > Metazoa > Chordata > Actinopteri > Cichliformes > Pholidichthyidae > Pholidichthys > Pholidichthys leucotaenia. Next base: position 198,387,898 of record CM035842.1, on the reverse strand, counting down.
AACTGACTATCGGGGCCAAAATTATAACAAAATAAAGAAGAATGGTGCCAAGTATATAATCAGGGTAATCAACCAGCTGGTCTATTATAGTGACTACAGTTTATGAAAAAGGACCATAAAATCCCTGGTCATCGCGTCCCTAAGCTAGCAATGCAAACGTCCTGGTACCCATGTCATGCTGAGGAAAAAAATAACGAAATAGGCCAGAATGACCTGAGTTATATTACTGTGGATTAATGAGTGAGCTGGAAACGCACATGCTGATTGGGGTGACAAGAATTTCCAAAGAGCTCCAACAACCTTGCTTGGGCCACTAGCTTACTTGCTATCTAAAAAGCTAGCTGCCCTATAGCTATGTGTGCTCCGAGGCTCAGTGGAAAACTTCCTCTTCACCTCCAAGGAGAGAGAGTACCTGACTCCTGAGGAGGTCGGTCTGTATCAGGTCTGTTAATTAATAGTAGTAGTAGTAGTACCCTCCTAGAAGAGAACAGCCAATCCAAACGAGGCCTTTCCCACAGCTCTGTAGTCGTAGATTCTGTGGGAGAGGGGAACTCCTGTGTGGGACCACTTTACAGACATTTTTTTTTTTTTTTTAGATTTAGTATATTTTATTGATCCCCAGAGGGGAAATTGAGGGTCATCCACCACCACAGACATGCAGTATAATATCACAAAAATCCTACAGAACACAGTAGAATAAAGGTGAAACTCCGAAAAGAAGAAAAGGCACTCTGTTAATTCTCATTTATTGTATTTTTTCCCCTCTCCAGTGAGAGTTGTTTGAGCTCTGGAGCCGTAGTTTGCAGACGATGAGCCGCTGACTGCAGCGGTTGGTGGTCTGACAGGCTGATCATTTGTTACTGGGGCTCTGAACAGAAATGGGGAGGGCTAGGGGCCCCACACGTTACACACCAACACTACACAAATACCACAGAAATACTGTGTGTGCACACACAGGCCTCCATTGTTGAAGCAGACTAACTGACTCAACTGCTGTATGTTTGTTCAGTGTTTATCAAGTCCCACCTGTTCCTTATCGCCACATTAAGGCTCATACTGATAAAACTGACACCTGATATTCTTGTCTTGCTTTAGGACCAGGGCCTCTTTGGCCCAAATAAAGTGGCATTAACCAAAAACAAAAGAGAGGGAGCAAGAGAGAAAATATTGCAAATCTGCCAGAAAAGTCGGATCACAAATTTACATTCAAAAAGGTGCAAAACTGTAAAAGAGGTGCACGTTTAAGGAAAAAGTCAAAAATCTGCAAGAACATTTCCTCCAAAATTTCACATTGGGCACAAATTTACTGGAAAAATAGCAAATTTATGAGGAAATAACTGTTTTAAAAATCTATCAGACAATTTAAAGAAATTTGCTAGAAAGTAAGCAGAACATTTCAAGAAATAAAAGTTGAAAAGAAAATAACTTGCAAAGGTATAAGGAATAAAACAGTAAATTTACACAAAAAGTTTCATATTTCAGAGAAAAAAATCTCCTTTTACTAATGTTGACAAACCACTTTATTGTAACCATAATAAATGGTAACTGAGCTGTTATCATCATTTGAGTCTCGCCTTTAAGTGTTAGGGCAAAGTGTTCTATTGTCCTATGTGCACAACGGAGGGGTAGGGCTAAGGGGGGAATTGGGACGCACCCTAAGTGTTATCGAGTGATTATTTACATATTTTATCCTCTGTGTGTGTTCAGGATTGGACAACAGCCTGCAGCAGTACGTGGGGAACTTTGAGCAGGAGAAGATCAGTGGGGAGCAGCTGCTGAAGATCACCCACCAGGACCTGGAAGAGCTGGGCATCACACGGATTGGACACCAGGAGCTGGTCCTGGAGGCCGTAGACCTGCTCTGTGCTCTGGTCAGTTGCACTGGGGTCATCAGCCTCTTCAATTCAACTTTATTTATATAGCTCCGTTTCACAACAGTCATCTCATAGCACTTTCAACTGTAGGGGAGACCCCCACAATTGCAGAAAGACCCCAGCAGTCAGGCAATCCCCTGTGAGCAGCACTTGGCGACAGTGGAGAGGAAAAACTCCCTTTTAGCAGGAAGAAACCTTCAGCAGAACCAGGCTCAGGGAGGGGCAGTCATCTGCTGTGACTGGCTGGGGGGGGTGAGGGGATAGAGAGGCTCTTCCGCTAAAGCAGGCATTTCAGGGGATAATTAAAAATGGTATTGATTTCTGAAGCTAAATTAAAAGAAAATGTCTCAAATGTCTCAAACATACAAAGTTAAAGGTTCAAATTAAATCATTTTAAATGTTTTTTCAGCCAATACCAATAACATGTAGATATTGTATATGCCTACTTAAAGTTTGTTTTCATGAATGTCTTTTGTGTAAATTTTTCTGTTTTTTATTGTCTTTTTAACATATTTTTTCTCATTTACAGTTTTTGTTCAAATTTTTTAAGATTTTTTCATAGATTTTGGACTTTTTTTCTCCTTGTCAAATCAGAAATCAAGAAATTTAAGATGTTTCTTGCCATTTGTTGTAAATTTGTCAGTTTTTTTAATGTAAACTTGTTAATCTTTTCTTCTAAATTTAGCATTTTTGGTTATTTTGAGATTTTTTGAAGAAAAAAAAAATCCAACTTCTTCTGGTTGTGACCAGAGGAGCTACATGTGGTCCTGGAGCCATCGGTTTTAGAGCCCTGTCCCAGAACAATGTCCACCAAAAACTCGTTGAGCTGCCAGTTGAACAGAGAGAAGGAAAAAAACAAAAACCTAAAGCAGTGTTCTGAGCAGATGGGGTTAATTTGGAGTTTTATCACTTCCTGTGAGCCATAAAAGCAAAAACGTACACTGGGACCCCCATGTTTAAGCTGAGTCAGCATTTTTGTCTTTATGCTCACTTTCAGCTCTTCAGAAAAAACATCTTTGGCATAGATTTTTATTGTATTTTATTTGTTTGCTTGTTTGCTTGTCATTTAATAAATTCGAATCTTCAGTAATTCTTCCCAAATTCACAAATCTACAGGAGAAATTACATATCACCCTATATGTAATTCAAGAAATCTGTGTGTCTGTCACGACCATCGGACTCGCTAAAAGATTATAGGATCGCCTGTGATGTTCCTGTGAGCTCTACATGATGTCTATATGACGACATACTGTATAGACACCATAGTATAGAGTGATTCAAGAAAATCTGTGTGTGTGTGTCTGTGTGTGATCAAAGGCAGGCATCACTCACGATCATAGGACTCGCTAGAAGATCATAGGACTTGCTATGACGTCATCAAAGATCACAGGCAGGCATCACAGATCAAAGGCAGTCATCACTGAAGGAGTGATGACGTCAAAGATCAAAGGCAGGTTTCACCATGGTTACTGTTGCCATGGTAACAGTAACTTTCTACGGGCATGCAGAAATGCTTGCTTACACTTACTTTCTATGGGCACGCACAGGTATGCACACGTTTAAGAAAATAACACTTGCAAATCTATGGGATCTGTTGTAAAAAATATACTTAGAACAGAAGTAGCAAGTTTATAAGAAAAAAATGGTAAGAGTCTGGAAAAAAAACCTAAAAATTTTATGCATAAAAAAAACAAATGAACAGTAAAAAAAATTCTTTTTGTAAAAATTTTCACATTTGTACGAAAAGGCTCACAAATTTGTCATGTTTTTCTCAGAAATCTGTTTGAACAAAGTATAAAATTTAAAGAAAAAATGAAAAGCAAATTTAAAGGAAAAGCCACCATTTGTTTAGAGAACAAAACATCACAACTTTCTGTGAAAAAAGCCTTTTTGTTTGCAGATTTATTAGAAGAAAAGTTTAATTTAAAAAATAGAATGTGGGGGAAAAAGGTCAAAATGTTATGTTAAAAAAGCCACAAATTTACAAAAAAATAATAAATGAAATTTCCGTAAAGATTTCCGAATTTGTTGTTATTCCTTCTAAATCTGTGTGGAAAAAGTCTCAGATTTTAAAGAAAAACTTTAAACCTTCAAATCTACAAGAAACAGGCTTGATTTTTTTTTTTAAATCACATGTAGATTTACAAAAAAAATCTATTGTTTTTATGAGAGAAAAACAAAACTGAAATTTACAAGATTTTGGGAGTTTTCTGGAGAAAATTTGGAAAATTTAAAGCTAAAATTTTGTAAGTATGCATCTAAGACAGAAATAGCAAGTTTCTTCATAAACCTGTAAGAAAAAAAAAAGAATTTCACAGAAAACAGCCGCAGATGTACAAGAAAATTACACATTTTTGAAGCTCACAACTTTAAGTAAGTTTGCTCTGTCCTCTCAGAAATTTTTCTTCTTCTGAATGAAGCAGTGCAGCTCGGTGTTTTTCCTTTTTTTTTTTTTTGTCCATTCGGGGTTTCCTTCTGAAGAGCGACGCCTCCACGGGACCCAGGGGAGGAAGTGAGGCCCCCGATTCAACTTTTTAACTGAGGCTCAGGGTCACTGCTGCCGACAGGAAGCAGAAACATTTGAATGGCTTCACACTTTCACCCACATATCTCTCTCTCTCTCTCTCTCTCTCTCTCTCTCTCTCTCTCTCTCTCTCTCTCTCTCTCTCTCTGTCACGCACACTTATTTGACCGTTATGTCCAAAAAAAAGAAACGGGTTTATGGTGAAAAATACATGTACATGAAAAAAAACTTAATAAAAATTCACAAATTTAAAGAACCTCTATTTTCACATAGAGAACCAAGAAGTGTTAATTAAATGTCTGTGAAATACTTTGGCCAAATCCCTCAGGGTTTAATTATTTCTGTACCATTTCATACCACCTGAAGAAGCTCACCTCAGGAAAAAAAAAAACTGTTTTAAGGCATTCTATTGTAAATGCTAATGAGCTGGCACCACTTTGAGGCCAACGCTGGCTGGCTTGCAGCTACTATCGGTAGCAAGCCTTGGCTAACGAATATAAAACTGCCTGAATATGAGAGTGTGAAAGCCCAAATAATGCACTGGAGGGGACAAGGGCGTGTGGTGTGAGTGGTCAGTCACATATGACCGGTCACTGGGGTAAAGTAAGCCCCAAAACAACCCAAAATAAGTCGATCGCTAACTCTGCTAACGACCAGCGAACCACTGCTGGTCAGCGCGATCTGGGCTAGAGTATAACAGGCAATCATAAAACTAGAAAAGCACTCATAGAGCCCATACCTCCGCCAAGGCTCCTTCCGTTTGTCATGGATCACCTCCAAAATGTAATGGGTTTGTATGTAGGCCTATAGCCACTTGTGGTGAAAATTGCATCAAAGTCTGTCCATCAGTTTTGGAGTATTGTTGCTAACACACTGTGAGAAGATAAGAGCCTTGGCTGAGGTATGCATTCTCAGATCATCACCAAAATATAAGGGGGTTCCGCTCTAGGCCAAGAACCACCTCTGGTGAAAATTTCATCCAAATCCATCCAGTAGTTTTTGTGTAATCCTGCTGCACAAATACAAACAAAGCCCTTGGTGGAGGTATGCACTCTCAGATCATCACCAAAATGTAATCATCTGTTCCCCGTGCCATTACACACCTTTCCTGAAAATTTCATCAAAATCCGTTGATAACGTTTTGAGTTATGTTGGTAACAGGCAGACAGACAAACAATCAGAATCAGAATCAGAATCAGGTTTATTGCCATTGTTCATGTAGTACACAAACTAGGAATTTGTCTCGGTGCAATGCTGCAACATTAAACATGATAAGATAAGAGAAATAAACTATACATGTAATAAAGTGTAGGATAAGATTAAGTGATACTGGTCAACAGTTAAAATATATATTAGCCGACTTCCGGTCTGGACGCCATGGCGACTGCAGCTTAACACTGAAGCTCTCAGACTCAATCCAGGATAACACCTTGAAAATCAAACTTAACGGATTTTTGGAGGAGTGAAAATCAAAAGACAAAATCATCATGTCTAAAGGAAAACAGAAGAAACTGAAATTCTCCAGGCTAGGACACGTATCGGCCGGAGAATCTGAACTGGAAGATCCCCGTTCAGAAGACGAGGAGCTGGTGATAGCTAACAAAAGGGTTAGCCTGAAATCACTATTTGAGGAACTACGACGATTTCGCCGAGATGTTACGGCCGAATTTCGGGAATTCAGAGAAGAATTGAAAAGGACAAACAGCAGAGTGGACCAGGCCGAGAACCGAATCTTGGAAACAGAGGATCGAATAAAAGTGCTCGAAGATTCTGTGCTGGACCTACGCAAAAGACAAGCAGCTATAGAGGCTAAGCTAACCGACCAAGAAGGAAAACAAAGAAGAGACAACATAAGAATTCATGGTCTGATAGAAGGAACCGAAAATGGTTTTAACTCAATGGCAGAATGCGTGGAATCCTTACTAAGAGAGAAATTGGATATTCCACAAACCACCGACTTGAAGATAGAAAAGGCACATCGTTCATTAGCCGCTAGGCCGGCGGCGGAAGCGCCCCCACGTTCGGTGTTGGTAAGATTTTCCAATTTCAAAATAAAACAAGAGGTTGTAAGACTGGCCTGGCAGAAAAAAGGATTTATGCACCAGGAGAGAAAAGTCTACGTGGAACACGATTACGCCCCGGAGGTCCTTAAAAAGCGCAGGGAATACAATGACGCGAAAAAGGTGTTAAGAGAGAAGAAATTGCGCTTTCAGACACCATTTCCTGCGAAGTTAAGGGTCTTCTACGGCGATGAAACGTGTCTCTATAATTCGGCGGAAGAAGCAACAGCTGACATGGCGAGAAGAGGGCTCCCGGTAACGGTGTTTAAACCCGCAGCAGACCCGAGTGAGAAGATCAAAGCGCAAACATGGACAACACAAAGACCCTCAAAATCCACGGACCAGCAGCGGGAAACCCAGCACCAGAGCGTCGCGGATAAACTATCCGTTTTCAGGTTGGAATAGCGACCTTTTTTTTTTTTTTCCCTTCCTCTTGAATCAATCCGCACATCCAACCCCCCTCATACAAGGTAACAAACATTAAAGGAGATGCATATTCAGCATGTGGTAAAACATTTCATGGAACAATCATATTATTTGAAACAAATAAGTCTTTGTAATAAAAAAAAAAAAAACTTGTTAAAATAGAAATGTGACAATAATCCACATGTTCTGCTCATACTAACAAATACTGTTTTTGCGTGAATGTTTGATGTGATGGGGGTGGGAGGGTGCACACAATTTCACAGGGTTTAGGCATAAAAGGAAAAAAAAAAAAAAAATCATTACAAGTTTGGATTGGGTTCTGAAACTCACGTTAAAAGCATGGGACTACTTTCAGTGGTACGAGAGGGCCCTCAACACGTAACAGAGTTTGAGGAATTTCCCTCAGGGCCTTCACTCCATCAAGGCTCTTACAGGGTCTTTAAAAAGACCTCAGCTCAGGAAGTTCTTTTGACAGTTTTTTGTTTTAAAGTTTTTTACACTATGTTCTTAATGTTTTTCTTGTTTTTAATGTTCTTTCAGTTTCTGAGTAGCACAAAAGAGGGTCACCACACAGTTATACTAAACAAAACAACACAATGGAGAAACAGGGTGTAACCAAAATAATTTCATATAATGTAAAAGGGATCCTGAATCCAGTTAAAAGATCCAAGATTCTAGGCAAAATGAAAAAAGACAAAGCAGGAATAATACTTTTACAAGAAACCCACCTAACAGACGTGGAACACAATAAACTCAGTAGACAAGGGTTTAAAATGATCTCTTCATCTTCATATAAATCAGGGAGGAGGAGGGGAGTAGCGACATTGATATCAACCAAAATTACATTTGAAAAAAAATCAGAACACAAAGATAAAGAAGGGAGATACAGTTTGGTAACTGGGCGGCTAGAGGGAGAAGATATCACCCTGCTGAATGTGTATGCTCCCCCAGGGGCTAACTGGAAATTTTATAAAAATGTATTCGACCTAATGATAACTAAAGCTCAAGGTTTAGTGATATGTGGTGGGGACTTCAATCTTAGACTGAATCCATACTGGGATGCTTCTGGTAATTCCCCACATCAAAATAACACCCAAAACAGGAAGACTCGGATGCTACTAAAAGAAATGGGAATCTGTGATGTGTGGAGGGAACTCAACCCCAGTGTAAAAGACTATACATTTTACTCAACTCCACATTCATCTTACTCAAGGATTGACTATTTTTTTATGTTTAATAGAGACATTGGTAGAGTAAAAACATGTAAAATAGGACTGATGGATCTCTCCGACCACAGTCCGATCTACATGGACTTAAATATCCAAAAATACACAAATAATACATTTTCTTGGAGGTTAAATTCAAATGTCCTGAAAGGACCATTGAAAGATGAATTGGAGTCAGATATTCTCAGATATTTGGAAGATAACGATAATGGAGAAGTATCCCCTTTAATACTGTGGGATGCATGTAAAGCTGTAATAAGAGGAAAGATTATTGCAAAACTGGCAACCCAAAAGAAACTAAGACAAGAAAAACTATCCACATTAGAGTCAGAACTTAGGAACCTAGAAAAAGAACACAAAGGCAACACTCATTCTACTGACTCGCTCAAGATTAAGGAAATTAAAAACCAAATAAATGAGATCTACACAATAGAAATCCAGAAGAAACTTACATTTCTGAAACAAAAATACTATGAAGCAGGCAGTAAATCGGCAAAATTGCTAGCCTATAAATTGAGGAAACATCAAACAGAAAGAGCAATCTACAAAATCAGAGACCCAGTATCAAAGGAAATAAAATTCAGAATTCAGGATATTCTTAAAAACTTCGAGAATTACTATAAGAACTTATACTCCCACAAAAAACATAAAAACGCATCCGAGGCATTCCTAAACACATTAAACCTTCCCCAACTTACGGAGTCACAAAATAAAACACTACTGTCAGAAATACATTCTAAAGAATTGGAAAAAGCAATTATGAAACTTAAAGCTAACAAATCCCCAGGAGCTGATGGCTATACAGCAGAGTGGTACAAAACCTTTAAACAGCAACTATCTCCTCTCCTCCTGAAAACATTTAATTATGTCCTCCACACAGGGGAAATCCCCCCCTCCTGGAGAGAAGGGGTCATTGCAGTTATACCTAAACCTGAAAAGGATAAACTAGAGTGCTCCAACTACAGACCAATCAGTGTACTAAATCAGGACTATAAGCTTTTTACCATTATCCTTGCCAAAAGGTTAGAGAATATACTGACAGACCTAATTCATTTAGACCAAACAGGTTTTATAAGACAAAGACAGACACAAGACAACATTCGACGCACTTTACACATAATTCATCATATAAAAAAATATAACTTAAATGCAGTCATATTAGGATTAGATGCTGAAAAAGCATTCGATTCGGTTGACTGGTCTTTTCTATACAGAATCTTATCCAGTTTCAATTTTCATAACAACTTCATTAGAACTATACAGGCATTATATAAAAAACCAACAGCTAAAATAAGGATTAACGGTAATTTATCATCATCTTTTGAACTGGAAAGAGGATGTCGTCAGGGCTGCCCCCTGTCTCCACTGCTCTTTGCAATCTTCATAGAACCTCTGAGCCAATGGATAAGACAAAACCAAAAAATTCAAGGTATTACACTTGGTCAGAAGGAACATAAAATAGCACTCTTTGCTGATGACATTTTAATATACCTAGGGCAGCCGGACACTTCTTTACCAGAACTAACCTCAGTTTTTTCAGAGTATGGAGATTTATCGGGGTACAAATTAAATATGCATAAAACCCAAGTTTTAACATTCAACTATGACCCAAATCATTATTCACTAAGCAAACTCAAAACTAACTGGGAGTCGGAATCTATGAAATATCTGGGGGTCAATATCCCGAAACAACTCAACAAAATTATATCACTAAACTATGATCCACTGGTGACAAAAATAAAATCTGACCTAGCAAGATGGAATATGATACCATTCTTGGGTATTGCACAAAGAATTGAAGCAGTCAAAATGAATATACTTCCACGTCTTCTATACCTTTTCCAAACAATACCGGTAGAACCTCCCAAAAAAACATGGCAGGAGCTGGACAGAAGGATCTCAAGATTCATATGGCAGGGCAAGAGACCTAGAATCAGATATAGAACCCTACAGCTAAACAAAGACAAAGGTGGGCTCGCGCTGCCAAATATCAGGGACTACTTTAAAGCCGCACAAATTAAAACTTTAGTAGAGATATGTAACCCAGTCTACTCTGCACAATGGAAGGAGATCGAATGCCAAATAACAAGTGACATCCCCCTACAGGCGATAATAGGGAACAATGTCTTACCTAAGCTTTTGAATAACACTAACCCGTGGATAGAGACCCCGCTAAAAATTTGGTTTAAGATAGTCAGAGAGAATCAAACTAAAGAGCCCTATCGACTTCTGCAATGGATCGCCTATGATCAGGACTTTACTCCTAATAAAACAGACACCAGATTTAAAAAGTGGAAGGAGAAGGGGCTGATAAAATATTACGATTTTTTTAAAGGGCAAATCTTAAGAAGTTTTGAAGATTTGAAAAAACAAGGCCTAATAAATCAAGACCTTTACAGGTTCTTCCAGCTTAGACACCACATAAACAATATACTTAAAAAGGAGGTTTTGGAAAGGGCCCAGTCAGGTGTTCTGAAGGTCTTCTTAATGGCATATAAAGGGATCCCAGGGATCAGATACATTTCTAAAATATACCAAGGTCTTCAAGACTTAAAAGGAGACAACACATCTTATATAAAAGAGAGATGGGAAAAAGAGGGGAATTTCACTTTACATCTGGAAATATGGGAAAAGCTAAATAAACAGCAATGGAAAAGTACCTCATCCCTGCAGTGGAGAGAATTTGGATGGAAAAACTTGGCAAGATTTTTCAGAACACCTGCACAAATCAAATTTACCCATAAGGGATTGAACTGTTGGCGCTTGTGTGGTGAAAAGACTGCAAATCATTTTCATGTGTTTTGGTCATGCCCAGTTATCCACCAATATTGGACCAATGTACAGACAATATTGGGGAAAATATTCAAAATTACAGTTCCCTTTTCTTTTGTAACTTTGTATTTGGGTTTACTACCGGACTCACTGGAAAGACGAGGAGAAAAATACTTATTCAATGTTTTAATATTGGCAAGCAAAAAAGCTCTAACTAAAAAATGGATGTTGAAGGACTGTCCTACACCTGAAGATTGGACTAACGTGATCCAAGACATTTACTCGATGGAAAAGTTGACATTCGCACTGAGACAGGACATGGATGGGTTCATGAACTTTTGGCAACCCTGGACCGCATATGTGTCTTCCATTAGATCTAATCTTTGACAAATACCATTTCAATAATGGTTCTGCTCTTTGTTCCAATGCTACTCAGATGCTCTTTTATCTTTATTTACTTACTTTTTCTTTTTGTTTGTTTTTTACTGGTTTGTTTGGTTTTTTTTTGTTTTTTGTTTTGTTTTTTTTTCTCTTTAATTTCACTTTTTCTTTCACTTTAAAAAAAAAATAAAATAAGGGGTGTTGTAAGAATTAATCTTCCAATGTTGTCAGATATCAGAAAATAAGGGAACATGTGATGAAAATGTAAACACTGCATTGCTGTAACGACCTGTATACCCTTTACAAAAACTTAAATAAAAAAAAAAAAAAAAATATATTAGCCAGCAGCAGATACTGTGGAGAACTATATAGTGCAGTCTGTAATGCAGGAAGAAAACAGTGATGATTGACATGAGTCTGGTTGAGCTGCTGTACATGGTGCACGAGAGTCAATAAGTCACTTAGTGTTCAGCAGTCTAATGGCAGAGGGGAAGAAGCTGTTCCCCAAACAAACCCCGGTAAAAACATTACCTCCTTGGCGGAGGTAATAAAAATACCAAGAGACCACATCCCCAGCTGAAGGCGTACAAGCAGGGCTTGACATGAACTTTTTTGCTCACCAGCCACTGTAGCTAGTGATTTTCCAAAGTTACTAGCCATTCAGCCTTTCCACTAGCCACATTTTTGTGGTTGGAAAATTATGTTTAATATGATCAAATTTGACTATCGCATGCTAAATTTTACTCGAACTAAATTTTTATTTTTTAAATGTAAATGATCCTTATACATGCATTAAAATACAAAACACTGTTAACAGTTAAACACTGTTTATTTAACAGCAATAAATACTGTAAAGCAGTCGAGAAAATATTTGCAATATGAGACTGAAGTCCATATAGATTTGGGGTCCGTCCCAATTCTCATTTGTAACCTCTTCTGAAAACAGTTCAGTTTGTTCTTCTGATTTATTTGTTTCAGCTTCATTTTAAGGATGACATTTGTGGCTCCATGCAGATTTTTTTTTGAGCTACAGTTGCTTTAAAAGGGCTATTTAAATAGTCCATACTGGCAAACTCTGGTCTGTGTCAGCTGGAGTTTCTCTTTTATATGGAAATTATCATAAATAAAACTGCCCACAGCTACGGTTTGACTGGGTTTATTATTTCAGTCTTTTTCCTCTGGACCAACATTACTGAGCTGTGTGTTTTTATTTTATTCATTTTTTTTTTTTTTCAGAGCTCATGCTGGCAAGGTTTGGTGGAATGAAAGTAGACGCTAACTGGTTGCAGATTCCGTTTGACGGATGCCAAACACGTGCCGTTTTTATTCCTGACAAAACACGTTTGGCTACTGACACACACAGTAGCAGCATATCCTGGCAGCCATGCAACATGCTGTCAGCTGATGTTTAACAGGAGCGCAGCCAGAATTTCTCTCCTTTGCACATGTACAGCAGCACATTACTACTTAACAGTCACAACATGATTAAAACTGTCCAAAACATTACAAAAATGTCCTTTAAAAAAGCCTTAAAAGGCCAAGAAAAGTCGCAAAGTAAACCTTAAAACTGTTAATTTATCAGGATAGTCACAAATTTACAAGAAAATAAATACAAAATGATGAGAAAAGGGCACAAATGTAGATAAAAATGGATCATTTAGGGGGCAATGTAAACATGGCACACAAACCACCAGTCTCTGATTACCTTTTTGTTATTGTTTTGGGGTTTTTTTGGGGGGGAGGGGGGTCTTTGATAAATGAAAGTGCCCCTATAGTTGTTTTTCCACATGTTGACACAGGCCTCAGAAGTGAAATATCTTACATGCTTTGGTCAGCACACCTCGGGATTTAATTATTGCAGTGCCATCTTACACACGGGGGAGGAGCCTTCCGCAAAACAGCCCGTTTTAGGGTATTGGGTTCAAATGCTAATGTTCTCCTGTTCACCCCTGCCATCCTCTTTTGTCACTGCTGATCTGTGTGTGGTTCACAACAACACCATGTTTGAGGCTAATGCTAGCTGGTTACCTCCAGTTGTCAGACAAATTAAATGTTAAAGTGCAAAATAAAGCATTATGAGGAACAGGGGTGTGTAGCTTGAGTTGCTGATTAAGCAATATTACACTCGAGGTTGTATGGTATCAGTGAATATAGTAACTACGGGTATGATCTGTCATACTGTATGTCCGGTGCGTAGCTTTAGGGCATTGGACGCCTCAGGTTTCAACTCTTTGAAATGAGGCTTTTCAGGCAGCGCTTTAGTCCCGAGTTCTGTGGGAACTCCTGTGTGCAGAAGGACTTTGGCCTGTTTGACTTTACAGACCATATAATGTCACAGAAATCCTTCAGAAGACACGAGAATAAAGGGTAAACCCCAGAAAGAATAACAGGGGCACTTTAACTTCATGAAAATATTGATCAGTCACTTTCCGACTAAACCCTCAGGTTTCTTTGTGTTGCTGCTATAGCCGTTTTATTCTTCACCCTCAGAGACTCGGAGTTTAGCTGCTACAGACACGTGAATAATAAGTCCTAAATCTGGGGGCTGCATCAATAACCAAACAGGCTGAGGAATGTAAACTCTGTTCCTCCTGACAGGAATCAGCTGATAAACTCCTGCACTTATTCACCCCACAGAGGAGTGCCGCTTATCATATCTGACACAGAAATAATCACAGACTCATTAGACAGGAAACAACATGTTGTATAAAGGAGGAGGAGGAGCAGTCTGCAACCTGTGGCTCCTGCGACAAGAGTAGAAAAAAACCCTCACAATTCTACAATAAAGTCTGAGCTACAAATGCATACAAAGACAATCATGGAAAAAATCTAAACCTTTAGAGGAAAAAAATGCAAAGTTCTATGAAAAAGGCACAGATTTATGCAACCTACAGCTCCTTATAAATCCACAAAAAAAGTGTTAAGTTACTGTTAAAAAGTGCACAAATTTGCAAGAAAACAGTTAAAATAGTTTTAAAAAATGCACATTAGTGATAAAGAGAGAAACTAGAGGGCACTCTTGAGTGCGCATACCTTCACCAAAGTCTTATCTCGCAATGTGAAAGATGCACTGCAGTGGATATAAATCCCCTTAAAAACAAATCTGTATTGTCTAAAATGGTATCTTATGTCCTTTTTTCCTCCACAAAAAACATTTTATTGTCTTACAATTGCTTGTGTCAATCTTTTCGCCATTCCCCTCCTTCAAATGCCAGGATCTATGAATATTCTAAGTGGGCCCACCCTGAGGCCCATAGCCAGTGCTTAGCCCTGATTGGTTCACCTGTTATAGTGACATCACAAAAATGGTCCTTCTATAAACTTGCCTTTTTCCAAGGGGAGGAGCTTAACTGAACTTTCACAGAAAAACACAGACATGACACGTAAGTGATTTAGCTCTTGATATGTCTTCTAAGGCATGAAAAACATGTTATAGACATGTTAACAAGAAAAAAAACTTGACTTTGATGGGAGTGTCACATTAAAGCAGGTCAAAAATTGGTCAAAAATCTGCGTCCTGACCTGGATCACCTCCAAAATCTAATGGGTTCATCTGTAGTGAAAATTTAATCAAAATTCATCCGGTAGTTTCTAATAAACAGACAAACAAACCAGCATGATATTACCTCCTTGGCAGAGGTAACAAGTCACAAATGTGTGCAAACTCACAATAAAAAAAAGTAAATTCATAAGAAAAAAAAATACTTTCTATGGGGGGAAAATGTTACAGATTTTCAAGAAACGAGCTACAGATTTGCAAGACAAGAAAGAGTTGCAGTTTCAGAGGGAAAAAAATGTAAAAATTTTAAATATACAAGTTTACACAAGAAAAGAAATAAAAATTATGTGAATAAGGCCACAAATTTATGGTGGGAAAAAGTTGCATTTTACTTGAAAAGAATTCTAAATTTACAAGAAATAATCCCAAATTTGCAAGAACAATTTCACAAAAGTATGTGGGGGGGGGGGGGGGTGGTCACAAATTAATGAGGAGAATTAGCAAAATAAATCACTTCTATTAGTAATATTAACAGGTCAGTTTGCTCTCTTATCTCAGTTGTTTTACCTTAATTTTAAGACATTTAGTGTTGGCGTTTTTCCTCCATGTTTGCTTTGATCTCACTAGTGATTTCTTATAATTTTGCTGTTTCAGAACTACGGCGTAGAGACAGATAATCTGAAGAGTCTGGTGGTGAGGATGAGAGCGGTCACCGGCAGTCTTCACGTGACCACATCCGAGCGCAGGAAGAGCCCAGCGTACGATGGCGGCGCCACCCGAAAACCTCCCAATGACTTCCTCACCTCTGTGGTGGAGCTGATTGGAGCTGCCAAGAGTCTGTTAGCCTGGCTGGACAGGTGCAAATTAAATTAGTTTGAAAAATGTAAAGAAAACATCTTAAATTTACGAGAAAAAGTGCAAACAAAAAAAAGCAAATTGGAAAAACAAAATTATAATTATGCTATAGTTTACAAGAAGAGTCTTAAATAAAAAATATTTTTAAGAAATAGCACATTTTTTTTTTTTTGTAACTTAGATTTTTATTCATTTTTCATCATATATAATGCATTCAGATCACATTCTACATTTAAAAAACAAAGGGGTTAGGGTAGGGAAAAATAAAAAAAAATAAACAAAATAAAAATAAAAAATAAAAGGGGGGGGGGGGGACAAATGTTGGAGCATCAAGTTTTTAGTTTCCATCTCTTAATTCTTCTGTTTTTTTCAGTGTCTTTGGTTATTCTTTCAATTTCTGCCTCGTTGTTGCACTTTGTAGTGTGTCCATTTCCGCCATTTTTTCTCCCATATTCCTTCTTGCATTCTTCGTCGATATGTTAGTTTTTCCATCATACGTATGTCCTCAACAATGTCAGTCCATTGTTCTTGGTCAGGAAGAACTTCTGATCGCCATTTTTTTGTGATAGTTTTTTTACATGCAATCAACAAGATTTTAACTAGATATCTGTCCTCAGCCTGTATAACACTGTCTTTTTTAAGATCACATAAGTACATCAGGTTACAGTTCATTGGTATATTATATCCTAATATCCTCTGTATTGTCACATGCATAGATTTCCAAAATGATGATATTTTGTAGCATTTCCAAAACATATGTGAGTGGTCTGCATTTTGAGCCCCACATCCCCTCCAGCATAAAGATTGGGTATTTGAATATTTTCCTTGAATCTGTGGTGTAATGAAAAAGCGAATCAGGTTTTTCCATCCAAATTCCCTCCATGCCCTTGAATTTGTTGATGTGTGTTGTGTTTTCCATATTTCCTGCCAGCTTTCTTCTGTTATGTTTAAATTGAGCTCTTTCTCCGATTTCTCCTTTATATAGTTACTTGTATGATTGTTTGTCATAAGTTTCTGATATAGTTTTGAAATAATTCTTATTTTATTTCCTGCATATGAGCTTAAAATAAGTTGTATAATCTCGCTCACATCTGTTTGGAGGTTATGCCTAATCTTCTTCATATAGTAATCTCTCATCTGCAGATATCTGAAAAATTCCGATCTTTCTAATTTAAATTTTCTCCTGATATTTACAAAGCTCCTGAGATCTTTTTTTCCGATATTGCCCCATGCTGTGATTCCCTTGTTCACCAGATTTTTGTATCCCCTATCTTGTTTTGCCGGTTCAAACTGACTGTCAAATGCTACCCATTTCAATAGTTTTATGTCTTCCCTTATATTATATTTTTGTACTATTTTATACCACAGTTCTAAAGTAAATTTAGTGATTGGGTCTATTTGTTTGATTTGCTTATATGCATCTTTATCCCCTTTTATGCTTTGTACTGGGAGTCCCTCAATTTCCTTTTCCATTTCTTTCCATTTTGCCTCATATCCCTCGTCGCACCAACATATGATATATCTTATTTGTGCTGAGTAGTAATATTCCTTTAGACTCGGTAGGCCCATGCCTCCTTTCTCTTTTGGTAATTGGAGGGTTTTATATTTCACTCTTGGTTTTTTACCTCCCCAAACAAATCTCGATATCATCCTGTCCCACTTTGAGAATTGGGCATCTGGAATCTCTGTTGGTATAGCCTGGAAGAGGTAAAGTAATCTAGGTTGTATGCTGATTTTGACTGTCTCAATTTTTGAATTCAGATCCATATTTAAGATTGACCATCTATCAATATCTTTTTTTATTTCTTGTTCCAACCTATCATAGTTTGCTTTATATATTTTGCTTAGGTCTTTAGGTATGTTCACTCCAAGGTATTTTATTTCTTTTTGGTTCCAGTTTAGTTTGATCTTATCAGTTATCTGGTTTAGAGGGTTATAGTGGAATGTCAGTATTTGTGTTTTTGTTATGTTTATCTTGTATCCTGATAATTTTCCAAAATTTTCTATCAAGTTCATCATTTCCATTATTGATTTATCTGGTTGTTCAAGGTAAACTATAATATCGTCTGCAAATAGCCCAATCTTGTGTTCCGCCCCCTTTATTGTTACACCTTTTAATTTCTTATTTTGTCGTATCGCTTGAGCCAATGGTTCTATGAACAGAGCAAACAAGGTGGGCGATAAGCAGCATCCCTGCCTAGTTGATCTTTGTATATTTACTTTGTCTGTTAAGCTACCGTTTATCTTGATTCTTGCCACAGGTTCTTGATATAGCGTCCTTATGCATTGTACTGATTTTTCGTTAAATCCAAAGCGCTCCAGTACACTATATAGGAATTTCCAGTTAACCCTGTCAAATGCTTTTTCTGCGTCTAAACTCATTATTACTGCGCTTTTCTTTTCTTTATGTATTTGGTTAATTATATGTATTGTTCTCCTGATATTGTCATGTGTTTGGCGTCCCTCTATGAATCCAGTTTGATCATCTTCTATCAATTCCGTCAAGAATGTCTTTATTCGTTTACATATAATTGTTGTGTATATTTTATAATCTACATTTAATAAAGAGATTGGTCTATAGTTTCCGCATTGTTCTTTATCTTTCCCTGGTTTTAAAATAACTGAAATGATTGCTTCGTTCCATGTTGGAGGTATTTTGTTGTTGTTCAGCGTCCAATTAAATGACTTTAGGAGTTGTGGCGTGAGTTCTTCTATAAACAGTTTATAAAACTCAGAAGGGTATCCATCACTACCTGGTGATTTACCGTTTTTAAGTGACTTAATCACATCTCTGATCTCTTGTGTTGTTATTTCTGCTGTTAGTTTTTCATTTTGTTGATTTCCTATTGATGGCAAGTCCAATGTGTCTAGAAATTTTTTGATATCTTTAGTATTTGTTTCTTCAGGTTGCGAGTATAGTTCTTGGTAGAAATTATGGAAAATTTCTTCGATGTTTTCTGGGTTAACTGTGGTTTTATTTGTGGTGGGGTCTTTAATCTTGTATACATTATTCATTGTTTGTTGTTTTCTTAACCGTTTTGCCAGCAGTTTTGTGGCTTTTGGCCCCGTTTCATAATATTTTTGCTTTAGATATCTATTTTTCCTTTCAATTTCATCCATTTGTGTTTCTTTTATCTTTGTTTTTTCTTCTTTAATTTCTTGATATATTTTTGGATCATTTGTGCTTTGATGTTTACGTTCTAATTCCCTCAGTCTCTCACATCTTTGTTCATACGCTTCCAGTTTAGTCTTATTTGCTTTTCCTGTTTCAACAATTAATTTACCCCTTAACACGGCTTTTAGTGCGTCCCATAGTATTGTTGGGTCCACTTCTTCATTGTCATTCTCTTGGATATATTCGTTTATGTTTATTTTTATTCTTTCTTTCTTTCATTTTCTCATCATTTAACAGTCCTACGTTAAGTTTCCATGTTGTTTGTCGTTTTCTATTGTTTAAATATATTTCCATGTATATAGGATTATGATCTGATATTTCTGCCCCTCCAATCCAACAATTTCTCACCCTGTGTCTGTCACCTTCATTCATAAGGAAGTAATCTATTCTAGAGTGTACTTTATGGGCTGCTGAATAATGTGTATAGTCTTTTTCGAGTGGGTGTAGGTCCCTCCATATGTCTACCATACCCATTTCTGCCAGTGAGGTTCTTATGAACTTTGTTACATGTTTTTTTGTCTTCTTAACACTTGTTGTGTCAACTTCATGATCCATGACAGCATTTAAGTCTCCTCCACAAATTAGGACTCCTTCACTGTGTGTTGCTATGAGATCAAACAGATGTTGAAAAAAACCCTTGTCACTTTCTGGTGGGGCATAGATGTTCACTAATGTGATCTGCATACCATCTATTCTTCCCTTTATTATTACATACCTGCCTTCTTTATCCTGGATTTCCTGTTCACTTTCAAATTGTATTTTGTTTGAGATTAGTATCATAACCCCCCTTTTTGCTCCTCCCTTAAATGAACTGTAGTAGGAGTTCTTATAGCCAAATCTCTTTAGTTTCACATGTTCTGCCTTGCTCAAATGTGTCTCTTGCATAAATATAATTTCAGCTTTTTCCTTCTTGAATTTTCTTATTATTCTTTCCCTTTTAACAGGTGAGTTCAGACCATTCACGTTTAGTGTCATTATCTTAAGATTTTTACCCATATTCATGTTTTTCCATTTTTTTAACTTGTGCTCCTAGCCCCTTTAACAACAAAAATAACACATATTTATATAAAAACACATTAAAAAAACTCGACCTCCGTACTTTGGGCCTTTCTTCTGCCCACTGGTCCCTGTTGGTGGGTGGGGGGTTTGTCTTCACAGAGTGAAGGGCCCTCCCTAGACTTCTAATTACTATCAAAGTAATAGTCATAAGTCTAGAAATGTCCAACAAATATCACTTAAACCTCTCCTAGCCGTCTGTTTCTCTTTTACCTTGTCTTCTTGGCCTTCATTTCTTCTGTGCCTTTCTTAATCTTTGTTATGATCTAGGCTTTCAGTTGAAAGCCTTGTAGCTTGTCCTGGGCCCGCTGCTCTACGTCTCTCCCCCTTCTTCCGCCGTTCACTCGTCTCCACTCCGTCTGTCGTGGTGCGTTCAGGGCCGCCGCTGCTCCAGCCGTCTCCTTCGGCACGCTCACCTCAAGGCCCCGCTCCATCATATCCCGCGCTGCCTCTTCGGCCGTGTTGTAGGTTCTTGTGCCTTCCTCCCAATGAATCCTCATTTTCGTTAGCGGCGTTTGGAATCTAATTTTTTTCTCTTTCAGCGTTTTTTTAATATTGGCATATTTCTTCCGCTGCTGCACGATTTCTGTCGGGTAGTCATGGTCAAAAAATACCTGTTTGTCGCCGATTCGTATCTTTTTTTTCCATGCTTGCGTCAGGATTCTTTCCTTTATGTCATATTTCACAAAGTTTACCACAACTGACCTGGGTGGAGAGTTTGTTTTCGGGTTCTGTGCCGGTGTTCTGTGCGCCCGTTGAATCTGCAGATCCGTTTCTCCGGGTATTTCCAGTTCTTTTTTTAAGAACTGATCCATGAATTTTGTCATCGAGTTGCCTTCAATGCCCTCCGGAATTCCAAAGATGCGCATATTGCTTCGTGGGGATCTGCTCTCCAAGTCGTTTATTTTCTCCTGCATCCTCTGCGTTTGCGTCGTCAGGGTCTGTAGTTGTTCGTTTGCCTCGCTTTTCCAATCTTCTAGTTCCGAAATTCGGGTCTGCGCTTCTGTCATACACGCCCGCTGGGAGCGCAGCTCCTCCATGTTTTCCGTTAATTTACGCTCCATTTCTCTTCGGAGGTCCATGATTTCCTCCTTAATTTCTTTTTTCAGTTCCTCCTTAAGAGCCGCTAAATCCTGTTGTAGCTGTCGCTTGAATTCTCTCAACTCTTCACCCAAACTGGCGATGCCAGCGTTCATGTTGTCGAGTCTGGTGTCCTCCATTTTCTCTGCTGTGGACATCTCGTTTTTTTGGGCTTTGCGTACAGCGGTTTTTCCTGCGTTGTTGGAGAGGAATTCTTCAATTTTACCCTGTTTTTGTCCTTGTGCCCGGTTCCTTCGTGTTTTCATCCCTTAGTTTATTGATTCGTTTATGTCGAGTTGGCCATTTACCGATGATTTTTAATCCGGCTAGGGAGAGCTCTTTGTTTAAGTGTTATGTCTCTCCGCCATCTTCCCGGAAGTCCAAGAAATAGCACATTTTTAAAGAAAAGTCATCAGCGTAAAGTCACACATGTACAACAAGAAAAAATGAGAAGATTACAAATGAAGTAAAAAAAAATAAGTATATAGTTGCAAATTTTGCAAGGTGAAAAGCGGCAAACTTACAAAAAAAAACTACTTCTATATAAGAAAACACATTTTTTTTATATAAAAAAGGGGGGACACATTTTCAAGGATAAAGTTGCAAAGTTATGAAAATTGTTTTGCCAAAATGCAGGAAAATTCAGCAAATTTTACAAGGAAAAAAATCACTCATCAAGGGTGTTGAGGAGGAAAAAGTTGCATAAGTGTAAGGAACAAATTCCAAATTTAAAAGAATAAATATGAAGATTTGTGTAGAAAAATTTGGAGATTTAAAAGTGAAAAAATACTGGCAAAAAAGTAACACTTCTGGAAGATTTTTTTTTAGGACAACGTTGTAAAGTTACAAGAGCTCTGCAAATCTGCTGGGAAGGAGCAGTAAAATTATGACACAAAATGGAAAATATTTAAGAAAAAAGTATATATATATACAGTGGGGCAAAAAAGTATTTAGTCAGCCACCAATTGTGCAAGTTCTCCCACTTAAAAGATGAGAGCGGTCTCCAATTTTCATCATAGTTATACCTCAACTATGAGAGACAAAATGAGGGGAAAAAAATCCAGAAAATCACATTGTCTGATTTTTAAAGAATTTATTTGCAAATTATGGTGGAAAATAAGTATTTGGTCACCTACAAACAAGCAAGATTTCTGGCTCTCATAGACCTGTAACTTCTTCTTTAAGAGGCTCTTCTGTCCTCCACTCGTTACCTGTATTAATGGCACCTGTTTGAACTCGTTATCAGTATGAAAGACACCTGTCCACAACCTCAAACAGTCAGACTCCAAACTCCACTATGGCCAAGACCAAAGAGCTGTCAAAGGACCCCAGAAAAAAAATTGTAGACCTGCACCAGGCTGGGAAGACTGAATCTGCAATAGGTAAGCAGCTTGGTGTGAAGAAATCAACCGTGGGAGCAATTATTAGAAAATGAAAGACATACAAGACCACTCATAATCTCCCTCGATCTGGGGCTCCACGCAAGATCTCATCCCGTGGGGTCAAAATGATCATGAGAACGGTGAGCAAAAATCCCAGAACCACATTGAGGACCTCGTGAATGACCTGCAGAGAGCTGGGACCAAAGTAACAAAGGCTACCATCAGTAACACACTACGCCGCCAGGGACTCAAATCCTGCAGTGCCAGACGCTTAAGCCAGTACATGTCCAGGCCCGTCTAAAGTTTGCTAGAGAGCATTTGGATGATCCAGAAGAGGATTGGGAGAATGTCATATGGTCAGATGAAACCAAAATAGAACTTTTTGGTAAAAATTCAACTTGTCGTGTTTGGAGGAGAAAGAATGCTGAGTTGCATCCAAAGAACACCATACCTACTGTGAATCATGGGGGAGGAAACATCATGCTTTGGGGCTGTTTTTCTGCAAAGGGACCAGGACGACTGATCCATGTAAAGTAAAGAATGAATGGAGCCATGTATTGTGAGATTTTGAGTGAAAACCTCCTTCCATCAGCAAGGGCATTGAAGATGAAACATGGCTGGGTCTTTCAGCATGACAATGATCCCAAACACATCGCCCGGACAACGAAGGAGTGGCTTCATAAGAAGCATTTCAAGGTCCTGGAGTGGCCTAGCCAGTCTCCAGATCTCAACCCCATAGAAAATCTTTGGAGGGAGTTGAAAGTCTGTGTTGCCCAGCGACAGCCCCAAAACATCACTGCTCTATAGGAGATCTGCATGGAGGAATGGGCCAAAATACCAGCAACAGTGTGTGAAAACCTTGTGAAAACTTACAGAAAACATTTGACCTCTGTCTTTGCCAACAAAGGGTATATAACAAAGTACTGAGATGAACTTTTGTTATTGACCAAATACTTATTTTACCGAGGAATTTACCAATTAATTCATTAAAAATCCTTCAATGTGATTTTCTGGATTGTTTTTTTCTCATTTTGTCTCTCATAGTTGAGGTATACCTATGATGAAAATTGGAGACCTCTCTCATCTTTTAAGTGGGAGAACTTGCACAATTGGTGGCTGACTAAATACTTTTTTGCCCCACTGTATATATATATATATATATATATATATATATATATATATATATATATACACAGGGGGAAAAAAGTCACATTCAGAGGTGAAAATTTTCCAGTTTAGGAAGCTTGGGATCAGACCACCAAGGTCTCCGCCTTTGACCGCCACCTGATCCACATAGCACCGGACCCCCATGATCCCTCCCGCAGGTGCTGAGCCCGCTGGAGGGCGGACCCATGTAACTCCTTTGGGCTGAGCCTGGCCTGGTTCCATGGCGGAAACCCGGCCACCAGATGCTAGCCATCGAGCCCCTCCCCCAGGCCTGGCTCCAAGGGAGGGGCCCCGCTAACCCCATACCGGGTGGGGTACACTGAATCCTTTTTCTGGTATTGGCTGCACGGTGGCGCAGTGGTTAGCACTGCGGCAGCACAGTTTACCCTTGGCCGGGGGATTGTGGGGATCGTGGGATCGTGGGTTCGATCCCAGCCCCCGACCAACAGTGATCTGTGTGGAGTTTGCATGTTCTCCCCGTGTTGCGTGGGTTTACTCCGGGATTTCTCCGGTTTCCTCCCACATGCCAAAAACATTCATGTTAGGTTAATTGGCTGTTCTAAATTGTCCCTAGATATCTGTTTCCTATAGGCCCTTAGAATAGAGGGTTAGTATTAATGAAAAGCGCTTTGAGTGGTCTTGTGACTAGAAAAGCGCTATATAAGTGCAGGTTAGTTAGTTAGTATTATTCATAAGAGTCTGTTGGATCATTCTTAGTCTGGCCCTTCACCCAGGACCAGTTTGTCTTGGGTCACCCTACCAGAGGCAAATTGCCCCGGACAACGTAGCTCCTGGGATCACTAGGGCACGCAAACCCCCCACCACGATAAGGTGACGATCCATGAGGGGTTCCTACCCTCACCTATGGTCACAAGCTTTGGGTAATGACCAAAAGAATGAGATTGCAGATACAAGCGGCTGAAATGAGCTTTCTTCATAGGATCGCTGGACTCACCCTCAGAGATAGGGTGAGGAGCTCAGTCATCGGGGAGAGGCTCAGAGTAGAACCGCTGCTCCTCCACATTGAAAGGAGTCAGTTGAGGTGGTTTGGGCATCTGATCAGGATGCCTCCTGGACGCCTCCCTCTTGAGGTGTTTTGGGCATGTCCCACTGGGAGGAGACCCCGGGGCAGACCCAGGACTTGCTGGAGAGACTACGTCTCCCAGCTGGCCTGGGAACGCCTTGGTATCCTCTCTGGAGAGCTGGAGCAGGTGGGTGGGGAGAGGGAAGTCTGGGCTTCTCTGCTTAAGCTGCTGCCTCCACAACCCAGACCTCCGGAAAAGCGGTAGAAGATGGATGGATGGATGGATGGAAAACATTCCAATTTCACAAGAGAAAATTGACAATTTATCAAAATATAATTACATATTTTTAAGAAAAAAGCTCACAAATTTAAAAGAAAAATGTTACTAATATTTAAGAAAAAAAGATGTGATTTATTTTTTTAAAATGCAAATGTACAGTGGGGTAAAAAGGTATTTAGTGACTTCCGGTTATGGCTGCCACGTAGGACGGACGTGTCTCGCTCTGCTCTGCTCCTGGAGAAAAAAATCGGCAAATAACTCTCTCATTTGGGACAGAACGTATCCCAGCATTTGGGCGAGGATATGTCGGCGAAGCCTAAGGCTGGAAAACCAGGAAAAGGAAAAAGCGAGCCGCCGAAACAGTCCAAATTAACGGACTTTCAGGTCTGTGACGCAGTAAACAAAACTCCATATATGGCGGAGGAGGCTGGCAACGCTGCGATTTCTGCGGGGAATGGCGCAGATGCGCTGATGGCTGCCATGAGTTCAATGAGAGCGGACTTTTCCTCTAGATTTGATGGGATTATGACAGCGTTGGAAGGAATAAGAAAGGAATTGGGTGACTGTGTAGAACGAACGGCGCAGATGGAGCTCCGTCTCGCTAGTGCTGAAGATGACGTCACCCGTCTTCAATTAAAGGTGCGCACTTTGGAAAAAAAAAATAAATCTCTGGAAGATAATATTTTGGATTTGGAATCTCGGTCGAGACAGAATAATTTGAGGCTGGTGGGTCTTCCAGAGGAATCAGAAGGTCGGGACGTATGTTCCTTTCTGGAAAAGTGGATTCCGGAGGTGCTGGGCAGCGAGGAGTTGCAATCAGCAGTGGTTCTGGAAAAAGCGCATCGTATTGGCCCACGGAGAGATAAGGGACCGCCGAGGACCTTAATTATGAAGTTTCTTAGCAACAGAGACAGGATGAAGATCTTCAACGCTGCACGCGCTAAAGGAGAGATTAAACACCAGGACCAGCAGGTGCGGTTCTACCCAGATTTGGCTACAGGAATCCAGCAATTGAGGAAGCAGTTTGATCCCGTACGTAAGGAGCTGCGCAACCTTGGGATTCGTCATGGTGTAATCTATCCTGCGAGACTGCTGACCACGTATGAGGGCAGAACCCACATCTTCAAGACCCCAGAGGAGGCGCAGGAGTTCATCAAGAAGATCAAAGAAGAAGAAGAGACTGGTGGGAGCTAAGCATGAACAAAATATAAGGTAGAATAATTAAGCATTTGCACAGGCATCTGACTGACTTGAAGTAAATAGTAAGTTTACAAAATATAGATTGTATTATATATTAAAAAAAAAAAAAAAAAAAAAAAAAAAACTATGATGTACAAAGTTGTTAAAAATTTTAGAGTTAAGTTGGAAAACTACAGAGGAGAGTTAATGTTACGTCATTAAAAGCAGTAGAGTTAGGGTGATTGGGAGGATGAAGAAGGAGTGGCTTAGGCTGTTCCCCGTGGGTGTGGAACGGTCGATGGCTATATCGGGAGACAGAATTTTTCTTTTGATTTTGGGGGGTTCGCCACAAGTGTGGGAAGGGGAAATTTGTGTTGTGTGTAGTTTGTAGGATGAATGTTCAACCACTCATGTTTTTGCTTCTCTGTATGAGCATGTTTACACTGCAAGGTAATCCCAAACTCTCTATTGATCATGGACCAAAGTGTTAATCTTAATTTAACTTCATGGAATTGCAGAGGTCTACAAAATTTAAAAAAACTTAAACAAGTTATGAATAAAATAAAGGACATGGGTTCAAGAATTGTGTTTTTACAAGAAACTCATCTGATAGAGGAGGATGTTAAAAGAATTAGGAGCAGATGGCAGGGAAGTGTATTCACCTCTTCATTTTCATCCCGAGCCAGGGGAGTTATGACTCTCATACATAAATCAGTTCCTTTTCAAGTGAAAAATGTAATTGGAGACAAATTTGGAAGATATGTAATCATTCAAGGCTCTTTGCTATTAGAAAATATAAATCTTGTGAACTTATATGGTCCCAATATAGATGATCAGAAGTTCTTTGCTAATTTATTTCTCATCTTATCATCACTTACAGGGCAACATATAATAGCAGGGGATTTTAATTGTACATTGAATCCAGGTGTGGATAGATCGACAGGACTGGATTGTACGCACATTGGATGTAGGATGACTATTAATCATTTTATGAAAGAATTGAGATTGTTAGATATATGGAGAGAAATGAAACCACAAGTTAAAGCCTATTCTTGTTATTCCAGTACCTACAAGACATTCTCACGTATTGATTATTTTTTGATTTCCACAGAATTAAGGTCCAAGATTCAAAACTGCTTTTATGATAACATCGTGATCTCTGATCATGCACCCTGTTGTCTAATATATGTAGATAAAAAATTGACAAAGGAATCAGGTAGATGGCAATTTCAGCATAAATGGCTTCAGGATGAGGAATTTGTCAAGTATATAGAAAAACAGATAGACGAGTTCTTTGACATCAATACTACACAAACATCAGCATGTGTAAAGTGGGAGGCTTTCAAAGCTTTTATTAGGGGACATATTATTAGTTATACAGGATCAAAATCTAAGAAGACTCGAGAGGAGAGAGCTAAATTGGAACATAAAATAAAAAATCTTCAGGAAAAAGTGTATGCAGGAAGTGACCCAAGGTTGGAGAATGAATTACTGATTTTGAGAGCTGAATATGACAAAAAATCAGCGAATAGAGCTGCCTCGAGTCTTCTAAGATTGAAACAATCTTTTTATGAACAAGGTGAAAAATCAGGAAAATTATTAGCATGGCAGATTAAACAATTGGAAATTAAAACACCAATTACCAGTATTATAAGTAATGGACA
Source organism: Pholidichthys leucotaenia (assembly GCA_020510985.1). Classification (NCBI taxonomy): domain Eukaryota; kingdom Metazoa; phylum Chordata; class Actinopteri; order Cichliformes; family Pholidichthyidae; genus Pholidichthys; species Pholidichthys leucotaenia. The sequence goes on along the minus strand of CM035842.1, from coordinate 198,360,274 downwards.
GGTAGTTATAGATCCTTTAGAAATTAATAGAGCCTTTAGAGATTACTATGAAAAATTATATGATACCAAAAATGAACCTGATTTAACAAAACTAAATGGGTTTTTGAACGAACTATCTATACCGTGTATTCCAAATGAAAACAGGGAGATATTGGAGTCTAAAATTAGTCAAGAAGAAGTTGGGCTAGCCATTGATAATATGAAATCAGGAAAAAGTGCAGGACCAGATGGTCTTCCAGTTGACCTTTATAAAAAATTTAAGAATAAATTAATAAAACCTTTTTTGGAAATGGTTTTAGAAGCATTTCAAAATAATAATTTACCATCATACATAAATAATGCCTTAATTATACTGCTGCCAAAACCAGGTAAGCCCTCTAATAAATGTGAAAATATGAGACCAATAAGCCTATTAAACGCCGACCTTAAGATAATCTGTAAAATTTTAGCAAGACGAATACAAGAAATTTTACCAAATATTATTAATCGAGATCAGAATGGCTTTATAAAGGGTAGACAAGGCTTCCATAATGTAAGAAGACTATTTAATATTATTTATTTTAATAAAGAAGCACCGGATACAGCTCTCCTATCATTGGACGCCGAAAAGGCCTTTGATAGAGTTGAATGGCCCTTTCTTTTTGAAGTCCTACAAAGGTTTGGACTTGGAAATAATTTCATAAAATGGGTTCAAATAATATACAATAATGCTACAGCAGAAATCCTAACAAATAACAATATTTCAAAACCAATAAAAATCAATAGAGGATGTCGACAAGGCTGTCCACTTTCACCTTTACTGTTTACTATGGCAATTGAACCTTTAGCGATAGCGATACGTTTACATTCACAAATATATGGAATTAAAGTTGGACCAACAGAACATAAAATCTCCCTGTACGCCGATGACATAATTTTGTTTATGTCGAATCTAAAAAAATCAATTCCAACCTTGTTGAATTTAATAAAGAATTTTGGGGAAATATCAGGATATAAAATAAATAAAACTAAATCTTCAATATTAATGCTAAATGAGACCCAGAGAAATTACCCAGCCCCTGAGGTAAATCAATTCAATGTTGTAAATCAGTTTAAATATTTAGGAATCCAAATTATGCCTAAGCTAGAATCAGTCGCCAGTGTCAACTATGAAGCCTTAATGTCAGATATCAATGAGTTAACTCAGAGATGGATGTCACTACCAATGTCGATGATCGGGAGAATCAATATACTTAAAAGTAATATTTTACCTAAAATACTTTATTTATTTCAATACATTCCCTTATCACCACCTTTAGATCTATTCTCAAGAATAAAAAAAAAGTTAGTGGAATTTATATGGAACAACAGGAGGGCTAGATTACGTTTGTCTTTATTATATTTACCATTTGATCGTGGAGGTCTGAAATGTCCAAATTTTATGTTGTATTATTGGTCGGCACAACTGAGGTCTATGACATATTATTTTTCATCAAATGATCTCCCTCACTGGACTGAAATGGAATCATACAATTTACCTTTACCTCTTCCCATATTCATATACTCAGATTCGGCAAAAAAATTACAAAAACAAGTTAAAAATCCATTTGTAAAGCATATGATCAAAATATGGTGTGAAGCTAAAAACTATTTAAAAGAACCACAGTTATTGTCACAATTTAGTCCAATATGGGGTAATCAATATTTTAAACCAGGGAGAGCGGACGCTGTATTTAAAGTATGGAATTTAAAAGGGATACAAAAGATTCAGGATTTATATTTGCCATGTGCAGACAACATAATGTCTTTTGAAGAGCTGAGGATCAAATTTAATCTCAATAGAACACATTTTTTTAAATATCTTCAACTTAGAAACTTTATTCGATCAAATCAAAATAAAGCTCTCACTCGACCTATTTATTCATCCTTGGAAAAAATGATGATGAAAGATAGTAAAAGAAAGGGTATTATTTCAGAGTTTTATAACTCACTGACACTATCTTCAAGTGAAAATTCACTGAAAAGATTAAACTACTGGAAAGAAGATCTGCAAATTGAAATTTCAGAGGAACAATGGGAATTGGCTTGTACAGAAGCTCAAACCAAATCAATAAATGCACGCCTTAAATTGATACATTTCAAATGGTTAATGCGGATGTATGTTACACCGGAGGAGTTAAATAGATATAACAAAAATATACCAGATACATGCACAAAATGCATGGAAAGTAAAGGAACCCTATTTCATTGTTTATGGGAATGTAGATTAATAAGAATGTTTTGGGAAGAGGTGAGGGTAACAATTGAAAAAATAATCTCAAAACAAATCATATTGAATCCTAAACTGTTTTTGTTGGGTCTGTACCCAGAAAAGCATAATTTTAATAAAAGTGAAAGAACATTCATAGACCTCAGTTTGCTTAATGCCAAAAAATGTATTGCACTATTATGGAAAAAGACTCATAGACCAGATGTGACTCAGTGGTTAAGACAGATGTTAACAAACCTTCCATTAGAAAGAATAACATATATACTAAAATCAAAGGAAACTGTGTTTGAGAATATATGGAGACCTTTTATTGATTATGTAAAAAATTTAAACATAACTCTTGAAGAAGAAGGTGAATGATGTGTGTGGACCTTGTGAATTCCAAACTGGTGAACATAATATGTATACTAATGTATTGGATTGTCTAGACTAAACAGAGGAGCATTGTTGAAGACTTGATTTTGTTGGTGGTTGTTGGTGTTTTTAGTGCATTTTTTTTTTGTAGTACTTTAGTGTTAGTGTTTGATTGTTTGTATCATGTTTGTTAAAAAAAAAAAAAAAAGGTTCAATAAAGATATTGTGGAAAAAAAAAAAAAAAGGTATTTAGTCAGCCACCAATTGTGCAAGTTCTCCCACTTAGAAGATGAGAGAAGTCTCCAATTTTCATCGTAGGTATACCTCAACTATGAGAGACAAAATGAGAAAAAAAAATCCAGAAAATCACATTGTCTGATGTTTAAAGAATTTATTTGCAAATTATGGTGGAAAATAAGTATTTGGTCACCTACAAACAAGCAAGATTTCTGGCTCTCACAGACCTGTAACTTCTTCTTTAAGAGGCTCCTCTGTCCACTACTCGTGACACTATTATGAATATAAATGATAAAAGATCAGAAAAATAAGTGATCTGACAAACAAATAAACAAGGGATCTGAAACAGTCGCTAATATTGGATGTCCCATTCATTTCAATATTTAGGTATTCTGTAATTAATATTCACACAACCAGATAAATCTTAGTGCCATTTAGTCCCTTTTACATTTGTCAAAGTCTAACATGTGATTGCCTACATATAGGCTGCACCTCTCTGTATTCCACTTTCAAACACAGCCTACGTTAACGGGCCTGTAAAGCCTGATTGGGATCCCCGTTTCAGACAGGAATACTTACGTTCTACAGGCCATGCATGAGTTCTTTATAATTTATGACTAATTATTTTCTATTTTTCCTCTTTAAATTTTAGACTTTTTTAGAGTGAGATTTTTTCTGATAAATTTACTACTTCCCCCCATAATGCTTCAAATTAATTCTCCCAAATTTGTGTTTTTTCTCTTCATAAATTAGCAACTTAAGCCTAGTAATTCTGACAAGTATTTTCTTCTAATTTGTTTTATTTTTATTTTCTATAAATTGTGAGATTCCTTTCCATTTATTTTTTTCGAGTAAATGTGCAATTATGTTCCCATACAGTACATAGCTAAAGTTGTAAATGAAAAAGATGAAATATTGTAAATTTATCAGGAAAAGGTGTAAACTTACAAGAAAATGTCACAGATTTATATGGGGAAAAAAATTTATAAGAAAAGAAGTGCACCTAAAAGTGCATACAGCTTTAAAACGGAGCCCTCTGAAGTCAGAGCTGCTCTGAAACACCATAAAACCCCTTAAACCATAAAACTGGAGGATGATAAGCACGATTCCAGGATTAAATGTTGGCTGACCAAAATTAAGCTTCTCTCTTTTGCATGGGATAAAGCATTATGTCATTATTGTGTAAATGATTACAATTTTGACAAGAAAGCAGTAGATTCGGTTATAAAAACCATAATGAATTCTTACTTATTTATACAAAATGCAAGCATTGATTCCCATTGAATATTGCATGCAGTGTTTGGTGTATGTCTATGTATGCAGACGAAAGTGTGCTTGCTATTGCTATTGCAGTACCACCATCATTAGTGACACAATGCATTTGACATGCATGAAGCATGATGATAGAGAGAGCAATAGCAAGGTTATCATAAAGAAAGTTGCTGCACCAGTGAACATTTTAGACATCTGCCTAGATGTTAAGTGACTAATGTATACTCAGTCACTTCAGTCATTCCCATCTTAATCAGTTACCCTGCAGAATGGTCCATTGAATCCTATGAAATCATTCTTCTGTTGTTGGATCAATAATTTTATAATATTGTGCTCTGAGTTTTGTAAACCAACGTTATGGAAAGATCAAGTAAAAAAAAACTAAAGCTGGGAAATGTGGCATTTATAAATTACAGTACAACCCATCATAATAGCAGTAGGTCAAAAATTGCCTAAAACAGCAATTAAAAAAATTGTGTGTGTGTGTGTGTGTGTGTGTGTGTGTGTGTGTGTGTGTGTGTGTGTGTGTGTGTGTGTGTGTGTGTGTGTGTGTGTGTGTGTGTGTGTTGTCATGATCTGGGGCACAGGTGGGCGTCGTGCCCAGTCTTCAGTTTTAGTTAGTCTTTTCCTGTCTGTTTCTTTCATTGTTTTTCCCAGTTGTTATATTTGGTTACTGGTTAATTGTTCTCATTCTATTCAGGTCGTTATTAGTTGCAGTTTGGTGTTGTGTTGTTCTTGTGTCATTATGGTTTCCGGTTTGTGTTTTATTTTGACAGTGCTGCGCAGCTCCCGGCTGTCAAACTGGTTTGCGGGCTGCACAGCTGTCATTGTATTTCGTCACTCATGTATCTACACCTGCTGCCTTTCTAGAAACGGTATTTTAGGGCATGACAGCCTGTTCCCGTTGTTGTGTCCTTCCATACTGCTAGGTGTCCTCAGTTGTTCCTGATGCTGAGTGTTTTGGGTTGCTGTTGAGGAGAACGGGAGAGCTCCGTCCAGGTCAGTCGTTTCCCGTTTTTGTCCGGCATCCCCAGGCTTCAGTCTACCTGTTGACGTTGAGCTCCGTTCTCCTCCAGTGCCCACATTATCTGCTGTTGGCATGTGTAGTGTTGTTATTTGTCTGTCTTTACGTTAATAAATGTGCAAACCACAGGGAGCGTTTGGTGTCCCTCAACAGCCCTTACAAGGGCGTTTCATGACAGAAGGGCACGACCAGGGCGTGGACACCGGCCACTGTGTGTTTTGCTGTTTTTTTTCCTTCTCTCTTTTCTTTCCTCCCGCATCTAGTCCTGGTTTTTCCAGCATGGCTGGCTGTATGGACTTTGGGAGAGTTGGGCTGGATAAGGAGGAGTGCTGGGTGGTTGGGCTGTTGCAAGACATCGTATCAGATGTTCACCTAACCCACACTCCTGAAGAGGAGCTGCAGGTTTGGGACAGCACAGCACAGGTGATTGAGGCATTCCCCAGCCTGTGGAGCTACTAACTGGCAGACCTCCTCGCCTCCCGTCTGCCACGCACAACGCTGGCTCCGCGGGCTGGGGAGAGCCCCTCCGCCACCTGGACCTGTGCCGCAGAGGAGACGCCCCTGGGGATGGAAGCTCTGAGCTCGGGACCGCTATCCAGCTGCAGTCCCATCTTACTCCGTTGAACTGAGTCCCGCAGCCAGTTGCATTGGGTATGCAGCCTTCGTGCCCCCTGATGGGCCGAGCGCAGAGGAGCTGGAGGAGCGCCAGCGGGTGGTTCCAGCTGAGAAGGAGGTCATTTTGGACTACAATCCCTGGCTCCTCCCCGAGCTTCTGCCGCAGCTGGAGGGAGCGTCACCAGCCTGAATGGAGTCTGAGCCGACGGCAGAGGGTCCCCTGACTCCAGTGCTCCGCCCATAACACCAGACAACTTTTGCAGTTCCTGGGGAGATGTCGTCTGGCCTCACAGCGGCCACAACCAAGCCCCGAGAATTAAGACAAGAAGTTTTTCATTTTACATCACCTTATAATGAAATGTCTTGCCTTATTCCCAGTGGTGAAGCTCGGCAGCAGCAGCCCGCCTTGGCTCAGCTTTCATCATCAGCTGTTGTAATTCTCGCCTCACCTGTTTCTCCCGTTCCTCTTCCTATATCCCCTGAGGGTCCGTTGGTTCTGGGAGAGAGCCATCGTATGATGGAGAAGCCTGCAGCCATGGAGAGTCCAGCCCCAGCCCTGCTGTCACACTCAGGAGAGCACCACCTATGTTCCGGAGCTTGAGCCAACAGTGGAGTGTCCCCTGGCCCCGGTAGCATGGGAGGTGGTGTCAGTGGTCGGAGGTTCTCCTGCTGCAGCCGCCGTGTGTGGGGGTGCTCCAGCGCCAGCTGTTCCATCGGTAGTCCCACCAACCTTCCAGCCGGAGTCCTGGGTCGTCACAGTGGCATCGTTGGAGTCCTGGACAGCAGTGGAGCTCGAGCTCCGGCAAGGTTCCTTGTTTAGCACTTGAGCTTCCCCCGCCGGGCTCCACTGCTGCCGTTGACTCTGATCCGGTCTTTGTCTGTTCTTTCTCTGACTCTTCTCCTGAGGTCTCCGGAGGTCCTTCCGTCCTGCCAGAGGCCACCATGGGTGTGACGTCCCTGCCCTAGGCCGCCACGGGAGCTACGCCTCACTTTGGGGTCTCCGTGGGTGCTGTGCCTCTGCCCAAGGCCACCGTGGGTGCGACGCCTCTGTCTGAGGCTGCCCTGGGTGCAACGCCTTTGTCTGAGGCCCCCATGGGTGCTTCGCCCCAGCCCAGGGCCGCCATGGGTGCTTCGCCTCAGCCCGGGGCCTCCGTGGGTGCTACTCCTCAGTCTGAGGCCGCCGTGGACCCTCCTTCGTTGCCCTCGGCTGGTGCTCTGCTTGTAGATCACCTCCTTGGCCTGGTTCTCTTGTGGGTCTGTCTTCTTGCCGTGGGCACTAGGCTCCAGTCTGGGCCCAGTGTGGGTGCTACGCCCCAGTCCGTGGTCACTGTGGGTGCTACGCCTCAGTGTGGGGCCTCCGCAGGTGCTGCGCCCTGGCCCAAGGCCTCTGTGGGTGCGGCGGGTGCTGCACCTTGGCCTGAGGCCTCCGCAGGTGCGGCAACTCAGCCTGAGGCCTCCGCAGGTGTTGGCCTCGGCCCAAAGTCTCCACAGGTGCTGCGCCTCAGCCCGAGGTCTCCGTGGGTGACCTTGGGCTGAGGTCACCCACGAGCCAAGAGGCCGGAACAACCAGGTGGGGACAGCCGGTGGAGACGTCGCAAAGCGGTGGGCAGGGGGCAACCCTCTTGTACCACCCTGCTGTCCAGTTTAAGGCCCGTACCCGCAGAACAGAGCGCACAAATGTCCACGTCCCCCAGTTGGTTGACGGCCATGGCGGAAAAATCAATACCCAAGTAGACTGGAGAGACCAGCACATGCGACAGTCAGCCAGCCACAACGTTGAGCTTACCGACCATATGTTGAATGCCGATCATGAACTCTGATATTGCGGCTAGGTGATGTTGCTGCCGCACCTACCATGGTTCCGAGATTTTGGACATCACGTAGGTTAGATGCTTGTGGTCCACAAGTGTGGTAAATGCGCAACCCTTGAGCCAAAACTGGAAGTGACGCATGGCCAGGTAGAGGTCCAACAACTCTGTCGAAGGTGCTATACTTGCGCTCGTTATCACTCAGAGTACGGCTGAAAAAGGCAAGAGGTTGCCATGAACTGGACATGTACTGTTCCACCACTGCTCCTACCGTGACGTCAGATGCATCTGTAGCAAGCGTGATCCATGGCAACGGGGATGGGTGGGCCAGCAAAGCTGCATTGGCGAGCGCAGCAGCTTTGTCGAGGCAAAAGCCTGGACCCCGATCGGGTTCAGTTTCATATCACTAAACCTTGGGCTTTAGTTATCATTAGGTCAAATACATTTTTATAAAATTTCCAGTTTGCCCCTGGAGGTGCATATGCATTCAGCAGCGTGATATCTTCTCCCTCTAGCCGACCAAGTACCATGCTAAATCTCCCTTCTTTATCTTTGTGTTCTGAATTTTTTTCAAATATAATTTTGGTTGAGATCAGTGTCACTACCTCCCTCCTCCTCCCTGACTTATATGAAGATGAAGAGATCAGTTTAAACCCTTGTCTATTAAGTTTAGTGTGCTCCAAGTCTGTTAGGTGGGTCTCCTGTAAAAGTATTATTCCTGCTTTGTCTTTTTTCATTTTGCCTAGAATCTTGGATCTTTTAACTGGGTTCAGGATCCCTTTTACATTATATGAGATTATTTAGTATAACAGTGTAGTGGCCCTCTTTTATACTACTCAAAAACTGAAAGAACAATAGGAACTCAAAAAACATAGTATATAAAACTTCAAAACAAAAAACTGTCAAAAGATCTTCCTGAACTGAGGTCTTTTTAGCGACCTTAGAAGAGCCTTGATGGTGTGTTGGCTCTGAGGGAAAATCCTCAAACTTTGTTACCGTACTTGTTGAGGGCCCTCTCTTACCCCTGTAAGTTGTCCCATGTTTTTAATGTGATTTTCAGATCCCAATCTGAACTTGTAATGATTTTTTTTTTTATGCCTATACCCTATGAAATTGTATACAACCTCCCACCACCATCACAGCAAACAATCACGTTAATACAGTATTTGTTAGTGTGGAGAGTTCATGTGGCTCATTGTCACATTTCTATTTTAACAAGTTTTTTTTTTAAAGGCTTATTTGTTTCTAATATTATGACTGTTCCATGAAATGTTTTATCACTTCATATTTGCTGATTCTGCATCTCCTTTAATGTTTGTTACCTTGTAGGAGGAGGGTTGGATGCGCAGATTGACTAAAAATTTCGTTATTCCCTCCTGAAAGCATCCAGTTTTTCCTTATAGCCCTGGCGCTGGTTTTCCCGCTGCTGGCCCGTGGATTTTGAGGGTCTCTGTGTGCACCATGTTTGAGCTTTGATTCTTTCAATCGGGTTTGCTGAGGGGTTTATACACTGTTACTGGGAGCCCTTTTCTCGCCATATCCCTGGTTGCTTCTTCCGCCGAGTTGTAGAGACACGTCTTTTCCCCGTAAAAAACCCTCAGCTTCGCCGGAAATGGAGTTTGAAAGCGCAGTTTCTTCTCTCTTAGTACCTTTTTAGCGTCATTGTATTCCCGATGCTTTTTAAGGACCTCCGGGGCATAGTCATGCTCCACAAAAACTTTTCTTTCTTGGTGCATAAATCCTTTTTTCTGCCAAGCCAGTCTCAAAACCTCTTCTTTTGTTCTGAAGTTGGAAAACTTCACCACCACGGATCGTGAGGGAGCTTCCGCTGACGGCCTTGGGGCTAATGAACAGTGCGGTGCGCCCTTTCTATTTTCAAATCGGTGGATTGGGGAATTTCCAACTTCTCTCTCAGTATGGTTTCCACGCATGTAGCCATTGTGGTGAAACCATCCTCGACTCCTTCTTTCAGACCATGAATTCTTATGTTGTCCCTTCTTAGTCTTCCTTCCAGGTCGGTTAGCTTAGCCTCCAGTCTTGTCTGTCGTTTGAGTAATTCCAGCATGGTTTCTTCCAGCCCTTTTATTCTTTCCTCTGCTTCCATGATTCGGTCCTCAGCCTGGTCCACTCTGTTGTTTGTCCTTTTTATTTTGTCTCGAAGTTCACGAAATTCGGCCCAACACTCTCGGCAAAATTCTCTTAATTCTTGAAGTATCGTTTTTAAGCTAACCGTGTTGCTAGCCTCATTGTGCTTCTCTATTTCCGAGTGGTTATTGTCCTCAAGGTCAGTGTCTCCGGCCGATGCATGTCTTGGCCTGGTAAATGTCGATCTCTTCTGTTTTCCTTTAGGCATAATGACTTTGTCTTTTGATTTTCACTCTTCCTTAAATCCGTTAAATCTGATTTTCATGGTATTTTCACGGATGGGATCTGGGAGCTTCAGTGTTAAGCTGCTACCACCATGGTGTCCAGACCGGAAGTCGACTTTTTCCTTTTTAAATTTGCAGCTTTTTACAGATGTATTTACAACTTTTGTAAATTTGCAATTTTTTCTCATAAATCCACTGGGGTTTTTTTAAACATAAGTATGCAACTTTTTCTCATAAATTTTGAAAAAAAAATTTCCCATAAATTTGCTACTGTGGTAGCCACACATATGTGACCTACTTTGTGACTGATGTAAGGCCTCACATTTTAGATCAGAACAAAGACAGAGCTTCATTGGAGATAACAGGAAGCTGCAAGGATGTTAGCTTTGGTATGCAGAGCTGAGACTGTGGGGGTGTTATTAGAGGATTAAGGAGGAGATGCATGGTAGACTGTGGGGGTGATATCAGAGAGAGGAGATGCATTGTTACTGCCGATTATAATGCAATGTGACTTGTGATGCATGTGACTTGTGAACTGTGAGAGTCCTGGTATATAAGGACGAGAGTTCCCTGTAATGCCCTCTTTCTTCTTTGAGATGTTGGCGAATGTGACTAAAGCTGACTTGAGAGAAACCTGTCTCGTCATTCTCACATTCCCACACTACTTTTATTTCAACTTTTTTTTTCTTATAAGTTTGTGACTTTTTCTTCTTGGAAATTTGCAACTTTTTCTGGTAAATTTACAATTTTTTCCTCATAAAGGTGAAAATTTTTTGTTAATTTACTGCTTTTTTCATCAATGATTTGCTAAATTTTTCTGGTAAATTTTCAACTTTTTACTTGTAATTTACTTTTTTCATCATAAATTTGCCACTTACTCCTAAATTTTCATCCTTTTCCTTATAAACCTTTTTCTTGTAAATTTTCAACTTTTTTTTTAAAAAATGGACTTTTTCTGCTTTTTAAATTTTCAGTTTTTTTCTGATTAATTTTCAACTTTTTTCTCATACATTTGCTACTTTTTCTCATAATTTTTTACAGTTTGAATTTTATTGGGTTTTCAATTTAGAAAACGGATGGAATGAGCAAATATTTTAAGGAATGGGAAGAAAGTGTCTAGGGAATTGAAAACTAGACTTGTTCAATTTAAAATTTTGAATCGATTCTACTGGACACCCCGTAAAATGTTTAGAGCAAATCTCATTCATTCATCAAGCTGCTGGAGATGTCTACAAGGGGAGGGTACACTTATCCATATGATCTGGAGTTGTCCAGAAATACAGGACTTTTGGTTGGAGATCCATAGACATATTATGACAATTGTTAACCCCTTGCACTCCGGTCAATTTCCCTAAAAACGCCAAAAAAATAACGTGCCCAAAGTAAATCGAAAGCTGTTCTTCAACCCTTTGCAGCATCTTCATGGGGTTGGTCTCATTTAAAAGAAAACACTTTGAATTTTTTGGCAAAACAGTCATAATCTCTCTAAGTGCTCCGGCCGCTGAGTTACAGTCATCTAAACATACTGAACTTGAAGAAAATAAATTTGGCCTGGGTGTTTTTTTGGATACAAATGCTTGCAAATAACACACAGCTTCAGATCCGGGCTGGAAAATGCAACAGAAATGTAGAACCAAGTGTTATCCAGCTGAGGTCCAAATTTTGTAACAATACCACAAAAAATGAATATATTACACAGCTTTTTCCTCAGGCTGTTCCCAGGCATTTTTGAACTGTGCCAAATTGTGCCAAATGGCACAGTTTGGAAAAACGTCTGTAACTTTTGAATGATTCAATGTAGAAGCTTCATTTTGGGCTCTAATGAAAGGTCACATTCAGGGCTGTGTCTGTGTGTGAGTGTGGGGGGGGGGTTGTCCCCCCCCCTCGCTACAGAGGACGGAGATCGGCCATCGCTACATGACGGATTAGCCTCATGTGGGATGTGGGACAGTAGCTCAGTCACCACGGCTCTCCCCCCCCCCCCCCCCCCACAGAAGAATAGTCAGGAATAAAGAATACTTAATAACACACAGTTTCCGATCCGGGCTGGAAAATGCAACAGAAATGTAGAACCAAGTGTTATCCAGCTGAGGTCCAAATTTTGTAACAATACCACAAAAAATGAATATATTACACAGCTTTTTCCTCAGGCTGTTCCCAGGCGTTTTTGAACTGTGCCAAATTGTGCCAAATGGCACAGTTTGGAAAAACGTCTGTAACTTTTGAATGATTCAATATAGAAGCTTGATGTTGGGCTCTAATGAAAGGTGACACTCAGGGCTGTGTGTGTGTGGGGGGGGGGGTTGTCCCCCCCCTCGCTACAGAGGACAGACATCGGCCATCACTACATGACGGAATAGACTCATGTGGCCATGTGGCGACCGCGGCGCAGTCACCGCGGCTTCCCCCCCTCGCTACAGAAGAGTAGCGGCGGGGGGGGGGGCCTTCACGGTCTGGATGCGGCGAACGAACCATGTACCACGGTGCACGCACTTCGGACTTCGTGCGCCGCACAGTTGTAATTTACAGATCGGTCAAAAGTAATTTTTTGATTACAATTTTCAGGGATAAAGAATAATTTAGCTTATAACACTTACCTCTTCACAGCAGCATTGTCCTGGCGAACTTCTCTTCCTCATTGTCAGACGAACTCGACGCTGGTCCGCTCGTGGTTCCCAGTCAAAACATAATTCCATTATTGCGGTTTTGCGCTTCCATGATTGCGGTTTTGGCGAATGATTTACGACCTTCGTCGTCGGCCTCCGTCGGTCTATGATGACCATGAAAGAGAATCCTAAGCGTCTATTCTACTGGAATAAGTGCAGGTCGCACTTGTGGGTGGTCTCCGTGCTGCTGGGTCTGTAGCAGGTTCTTCCTGCGGGTCCTTTTTTTCCATCTGCTGCAGCAGTCAGTCTCTCTTCACCCAGCCCGAACTTCTGTGCTTCAATTGGCTGGCTGCATTCACAGCGTTGGTAGGCGGGTCCTTCTTGCTAGGTTTTCAGTCATTGGTTCTTCAAGGTTTCAGAAACCCAATTCAAGGCTCTTATTAGTCGAATGAGAGGTCAATCATATCTGATCTGTTCGCGGCTGTGTCTGTAGTGGAAGAACTTTTTTTTTTTTTTCAGTGCGCGCTTGGACACAGCGCCCTCGTGCGTCCTAGAGCGCACGAGGGCACACGAGAGCGCCCTCATGTGCTCTGGGGCGCAGAGACGTGCCCGTCCGCGGTACACCGGAGTGCAAGAGGTTAAGCAAGAAGTGCCATTCACTCAGAGACTTTTTGTCTTTGGGGATCCATCAACTTTTCAGGACCCAATCTCTGACGCCGAGTGGATTCAGACTGTTTTGATGGTGGGCCGAAAGTTGATTACTTCTTATTGGAAATCTTCCTCTGCCCCACCCGTAGCTCAGTGGCTTAGGGAGCTGGGCAAGCTTGCTGCACTAGAACGCCTTTCATATAAACTTTTGGACAGGATGGACAGCTTTTACAATAAGTGGGGATCCTATCTCACCTTTATAGGTGTTGTAGATTAAGCCAATCATCTTAGGAGTATTAGGGTGGAACTGGAATGTTTTAGCCTCTCACTGGGTATATTTGTTTTTGATGGGGTTTTTTTGTTTTTTTTTTGGCTTGTTTGTTTGTTTCTTGCTTTATTTTCTAAATTCTCATAATTACCTCCGCCAGGCCGAAAAGGCCAGGAGGAGGTTATGTTTTTGCCAGGGTTTATGTGTTTGTCTGTCTGTCTGTCTGTCTGTCTGTCTGTTTGTCTGTTGGTTAGCAAGATAACTCAAAAAGTCTTGGACGGATTTGCATGAAACTTTCAGGCGTTGTTGGAAATGGTACAAGGAAGAACTGATTAAATTTTGGGGGTGATCCGGTTCACCGTCTGGATACAGGAATTTTTTTAAAGCATTTTTCAACACTGTGACATAGGGCCATTTTCAACATGTGCGCAGGCGCAATGGAGGCCGCTGGGCGTCGTGTCTGACCAACACAAACTCCGCCTTCTTCAACGTTTTAGCCACAAAAGCACGCGGAAAACACTGCCGGCCTCGGACCCCCAGCGTGCCTGTGCTAGCCATAGGTGCTGCGCACATTGCGCTGGTCGTCGTGTCTGACCAACACAAACTCCGCGTTCTTCAACGTTTTAGGCACAAAAGCACGCGGAAAACACTGCTGCCCTGGGCCCGCCAGCGTGACTGCTTTTGCGCCACGCTGCAAAACCTGACACGGCCACCTGTCCGCCGCCCCATTATTTGCCACAAATTCCCCGCCCAGCTATAGGCGCTGCGTAAAAACGACCTCTCTGCCGGGGAAGACTCTAAATTCTGTTTTGCCGCGGAGCGCAACCCCAATATAATATAAAACCCACGGCAACCTGTCTAACCAATCTGCATCCGTCAGTGGAGGAGATGGACACACCAACACTTCAGTTTATTACCTCCGCCAAGGAGGCAATGCTTTTACAACCGTAAAACGGGGCTATAAGGGACGACGGGGTAATATGGGACACTTTTCTAAATGTAATTCTGCTTTTTTAATTTTGCTTCCGCCTAGATTTGATGAAGGATTCATGGATATTTGACAATAACAACACAACTCAGCGTCCTGCTCAAAATATAAAAAGCAGAATTACATTTAAAACATTTCCCACAAAAGTGTCCCTTATTAACCCGCCGTCCCTTATAGCCCCATTTTACACTACTGAACCACTAATCCTATCACTATCACATTGATTGTCATTCATTAATTGTCTGTTTATTGCACTGTCCATGTCAAAGAAACAAATAATCATTGTGAATCCAATTGCTAGTCATATCTTTTCATGCTCAGGGAATCTGAAAACGTACACACAAACACTCTATGGGGGGAACTGTGCCGCTTGGCGGAGGTCTGCGCTCTCCGAGTGCTTTTCTAGTTTTTTTATTTTTTTCTTGTACATTTACTTTTTACTTCTACTTTTTTCTTCTAATTTTTGACTTTTTCTTGTAAATTTGCTGTCCTTTTCTCATTAATTCACTGTTTTTCATTGTAAATTTGCAACATTTGTCTCATAAATGTTCAACTTTTTTCTCATGAATTCACTACTTTTTTATTGAAGAATGTCAACTTTTTTCTTGTAAAATTTCAACTTTTTTTCTTAAATATGCTACTTCATTGTAAACCTGCAACTTATTTCTCATAGATTTTTAGCTTTTTCTTTTAAATTTGTTACCTTTTGTAAATTTGCACGTTTTTTCCTTTATATGGATGCCAGTTAAATTTTAATTTTTTGTCATGGTTAAAATTTTTTCTGTTCATCTATGACCCAAAAGCTAGAAATGACCCTCAATGTACTAACATGAACACATGCTTGAACACTATTCTAGAACCTGGAAAATCCAATAAGAAAACTGCTTATATCATACAATCATCCACAATGGCATGTTTCAAGGACTGCAGGGCAGTTTTTGGAGTTATTTTGGAGATCATGGGTGTATTATTTAGACCATTAGGGGAGGAAAAAAACGAGACACAATAGAGACATTTTTGATTAACGACCAAGTCAGCCTGGGGCCACCCGACCACGGTGATGAGAGTGAGCAGAATAAACCTGAACACGTTTTGTGTAGTCTGTCTAAACTTCTTCGTTTTCTGTCTTTGTGAACAGGACTCCTCTGACAGGAATCACAGACTTCACCGCCACCAAGAAACAGATCGTTCAACTGTGTCTGGAGCTCACCACCACTGTACAGCAGGTATGAGTTGTAGTTATAGTGGTTGTTGGTGGAAAGTTGTACCCTGTGGTTGGCTGTTGGGACTGCAGTCATAGGGCCCTATTATGAGGATCAACAGTGCCTTGCAACAGTGCGTTTTTTTTTTTGTTTGTTTCTGTCAGCACATTGTCTGTTTTTTACGCTTTGCATCATGAGAGTTGTAACAGTTATAATTACCCGTCATTTTAATTATTCAAGCAATATTACACAAGAGGGAGTACGGTGTCAATGAATATAGTAACTGCGGGTGCAATATCACACCCGTAGTTAGTATATTCATGATACCATAATGATCTTGGGTGCAGTATTGCTTTTATACAGCAGTTCCGCAAGCACAGTTTATTAAATGACAGCAATACTGGACAAATATTGTGATTTGCTTGTTTAACCAGTTATTTTGCACAGCTGAGAAAAAAATAATCCCTTCTAAATGTAGCCAGTAACTGTTGCCAAACATCTCAATCAGGCATGAAGACGTCTGTTGTCATTTCACACACTTTAACAAATTGAATATTGTTAAGTGAAAAAGTAATAAGCGTTTATAAAACATACCTTTTGACTCGGTACAGCAGAAGACCCGAGATCAAAACGTAGCCGATGCCAGTAGCTAGTTGGTGGCTAGTAATTAGCATGCTAGTGATTTAGCACATTTCGCACACTTTTCTTCACATTTTCAGATGAACCAAAGAGTCCATCACCACAAAGGTATTGTGGTTTGTTAATCGAGATAATAAATTCAACTTTAGCACTGCCTATTTTTTTAAACAGACGTGAAATAGCTTCATAATGTTTATACAAGGGCAGACTGTAAGCTGAATAAAGCTTTTTTCAAAAGGGTGGACTTCTGGGTGAGGTAAGAAATCTTTTCAAATAGCGCCTCACTGTGGAAATTAAGGTATTCAACACAGTATTGCAATTGTCACTGAGAGTTAGTTGACAGTAGATTAGTGTTAGTAATTAATTAGTTACTAGAACACCTTTGAAACAGAGTGATACATATCCAGTGAAACGGAGTACAATTATCGTGCATTTTAGTAACTCCTGGAATCCCTATTGTCCAATCAAATTGCTCGGTTGGAACTAACTGTTGTATAAAATATGATGATATACTAAATAGTTTTTTATTCCACCATCATTTTCATTTTAATTGCATACTTACCATGGGAGTCTATAGATTAGGCATTAATCTATTCATTTTTAGGGGAATGAATAAAAAGGGAGTGTGTGGATGCGGTGCACGGGGAAGCTGTGGTGAAATACTGTCTGTCATAGAAGAGAGGTTTATCATTTAAAATCTTCAGGCGAAGTATTCTGTCCACTAATCTGTCGTCTGTCATCATATCTCACCATCATATCTCGTGCCTGTTTGTGCTCACCCATCCCGATTAATGAAAAATTCACATTCAGCCATTGTTTTCTGTTAAATGAGGACAGTTACAGTAAATAAACACAGCAATTTTTCACTGCACAGAGAAAAAAAACGGTGCCTGGGTTTACGATTCAGTAGGTAGTCCTCTTGTAAATTTAACTTCTGCCCCGGAGAAGAGCCGGCTGGTGCACACAAAGCCGAGATTCATCATTATCTAGTGATGACAGTTTTTACAATTTTTCAACCTGATTGACTGTCATTCTTTTAACCCTCATCCTACCAACATATTTTACATACAAATAGTACCAACTGGGGTCCGTTTGGACCCCACACAAAATTTAACTGTTAATTGGATTATTAAGCAATACCAAAGTATTTTTTTCACTTAAAATGTTTTATTTGGTTAAAACAAAGAGTTGTGCTTGAAACATGATCCAAAAATCCCGGAATGGGGCTAGTTTGTCGGTTGCCTGCCTTTCAGCACGAGTAGCCGGAAGTGGTTGAAAAACACTTCCGGTGAACCTAGTTCGCGACATGGTGGCACTAAAGATAGGTCTTCCTTCTTTCTCTGACCAAAGTCTACCTCGTTGAGCCATCATTCACTGAAATATAACACAAAATTCATACATTTAATATCATTAACATCATATTTTTCCCTGGGGTCCGATCGGACCCCAATGAAAAATCTGAACTGACAGTACAGAAGAAAACTGTATTTTAAATCAGATTTATTTTTTGTGATTCACAGATGATGACAAACAAAGTCAGAAAGCATGATAGCTGTGATCGATATTATGTCCGTGTTGTGCATAAGAATATATGTGTGGGGTCCGATCGGACCCCACTCGGAAGCTTTTTATTCTTAGACGCATTTTCACTTTGTGAACGAGTCTGCATTGTACTCCGTGCAAAATGGGTTTGTCCTCCCATTTAAACACTGTCATATTAGTATTAAGCCTTTGATCTTGTGCCCCTGTTTATTAAAGGGAATGAGAGCAAAGACGCCAATTGGTTTATTTAACATTACACCCCAAAAACACCTCCGAATAATTAAGAGTGTTAGGAGAGCCTTTTTGCACTTAATGCCCCGTTGGAAAATTTGTTTTTTGCACTGCTGAAATTGTGAAAGGAACTTGAAAACACCCATAAACGCGCCCCGTGCCTGAGACAGCTGATTATGGACTGCACCGCTGTAATACGGTCGATAGTCATCATAGTTGTAGTCTTCTCAGTGTTCCTACCAAGAACAGAGCTGTTGCAAGGAGCGTGGCCCCACTCGGATAGTGGGGGAAGTGACATTCACCTGCAGATTGACATACCATCAAAATAATTTT
This sequence comes from Pholidichthys leucotaenia, assembly GCA_020510985.1. Taxonomy (NCBI): domain Eukaryota; kingdom Metazoa; phylum Chordata; class Actinopteri; order Cichliformes; family Pholidichthyidae; genus Pholidichthys; species Pholidichthys leucotaenia. The sequence goes on along the minus strand of CM035842.1, from coordinate 198,341,890 downwards.
GGAAACATTATTTTCTTACATTTCTTACACAATGTTACTTTAAGATCTCTGGGAGCTGCACTTACAAAACTAAAACTCAAGTGACCAGTCAACATGAGTATTAGGAAAGTTTTCTCTTTTTAAAAAAAACCTCTAAAATGTGAAACTTTTCTCTCTCAAAAGAAATGTGACTTTTCTTATACATAATTATAAATTTGTAAACTACTAATAAATTTAACTACTTTTCAGCTGCATTTGCTATTTTTTCTTCAGCAGTTTTTTTTATTCATAAATATGCCATTTTTTCCTTTTAATTTGCAAGGTTTTTTTCCCTCTAAAGAATGTTTCCCTGTAAATTTGCATACATTTCTGAGTTTTTTGTGTTGAGAAACTTTTTTCTTTTAAAGTTTCAAATTTTTCTAAAATATTTGCAACATTTTAATTGAAAATTTGAGGCATTTGTCATATAGTTTAACTTGTTTTTTTGTAAATTTGGGACTTTTTTCTAGCTAAATTTTTTTTTTTAAACAGTGCAGCTTTTTGGTAATTCTTTTTTATGCCTTGGTGGAACTGAGAGGCATACGGTAATCAGTTAGTGCGTTTGTTTGTGGATGTGTGTGTGTATCTGTCCATCTGCCTCTCTGTTTCAGCGCACCCGGTCAAAATTAAGTGGAACTAAAGGCTTGTATCATTGTATGGCCATATTTTCTCTCCTTTTATTTTGCCAGAATTCCGAGATAAGACTTTGTTTTTGAAATAAACACACATTTAACTCACCTTTAAAGGTCTGATGACACCATTTTGACATTTTTTAGCATGTTGTGTAAACCCAAAAGTCATTGTCGATGATCAATATAATATTTACAACTGCTCCTGCAGAAACTAGTTATTATCAAAAAACCGCAGCTGCTGACTGGACTGTGGTGCCGCCCACCGGATGAAGGGCGGCACCACCATGACGTAAGCAACAGAACGGTTGCCTGTGTTGTTGACTGGAATGACAGCAGCTTTGTAGCTCACAGTTTCTCTGGTTTCTTGTTTTAATTTTACGGCTATGCCTTCGCGTTGTGTCGCAGGCTTAGATAAACAGCAGGCCGTGAAAGACCACATCACACGCTTCAGCTCCAACTGTCACAAGCCTCCTCGTGTGCTCCTTGTGTGCTTTTACGCAGGAGGAGCACGCAAGGAGGGAAGGATTAATGGATTTACACGCAGCTTTGACCTGCTTTCTGTGATCGCATGCTGACGCTCGCTGGTCCGGCCACATCCCCTCTCTCATTATCACCAGCTGATTCAAACTCCCGCTGATCATGTTTCCCGGTCCTCGCCCAGGTGCTTCTCATCACACCATCACCGGCAGTGCGTGTACTTAGCGGCCGTTTGCCAGTCACGCACTGCTGGTCCATAGTATTGTCATCTGTGCTGTTAGTCTGCCAGTATTTTCAGCACTCTCACGACATTAGTCACTCCATGTTTGCCATGGTTCTCGTGCGTCCTTGAAGCAATGTCGGCTCTGGGTCGCAACTGTGGCTAACACGTCTCCTCTCATTCATTCTCTGGGTGATACCAGCCCCCGAACGCCATCAGTAAGTGTGTCTGTATTTTTTGTACGTCTTCACCTTTTTGGGAATTGTCTGTCTTTCTGTATTAAATGTGCTGTGGTGAACCCTGCACGTAAATTCTCATTATTTCATCCTCCCTCTCCATACCCTGCGTAAGAGCGCACGGAGGCTCATGATGAATGTATATACGCGCAGAATTCACCACAGCACATGTACTGAACATAAAGACTGATAACAACAGTCCCAAAAAGGTGAAGACTTACAAAAATAAACAGAAACACTTACAGTTGGTGTTCGGGGCTGACATCACCCAGTGAGTATGGAGAGGAGACATGTTAACCACGGTTGCGCCCCAGGGCCGACATCGCTTCAAGGGGCTCAACAGAACCACGCTTGTGTGGAGTGGCTAACACGTCGTGATAGTGTTGGCAATATTGGCTGGCTGACAACACGGCAGATGATGCACACAAAACATGAACAGCTGACTGTCCAAAGAAGGAGGGCGTGTGGTCGGACCGACGAATCTTGGACAGTGCCCACCTGGAACCTTTGTCGATGTTTTCGACCGCTTCCATCCTGTGTGTACAATGGGCAGCCAAGCACTGTGTTCTGTCGATGATGTTACAACATGACTGGGGGGGTTTCCAGCCACTGGCACATTTGGTGACGTGGCGTTCATGAAAACATCGGATATTCACATGAAAAAAAGCCTGTTTGACTTAGAACTGCACAGACCAACCTATTTCGTCATATTAAGTATTATGTGTTGAAAAATTAGATGAAGTCAAAAATGTGTCATCAGACCTTCAACGTCAATGAAGCCGGGGGAAAAGGTATTGTAATAATAACTATGCCAGGCTACTAGAGGCAGCAGTGTGACTTTTTTACAGTACATGAATGACTTCCTGCCACAGTCGATCTCTAGTTGAACTGTTATAAAATAGCGGTTACTGAAAAAAAAACACGTGTTCAACAACTACACCATTTATTCATCACATCAGTTATTTTCACACTGGTTTTGCTGTTTAGTTTTGCAGAGGAAGGATGAGGTAAAACTCGATTAAAAACTCCTAACTCCCAACATTTCTCGCTCACAAATGGTTGCAGTGAACTGCGCATGCGCCCGGAAACTCCCGCCACAGGGAAGTGCTGAGCAATCCGCCAATGCTGGGTGAACAAATGTCCGTCTTTTTGTCCATCTGTTTTTGTCATGACTGGCCCCTCCGGGTCAGAAAGACAGACCCAGATGCTGAACTGCAGTTGTGACATTTATTAACAAAAAATCCAAAACTGTGCAGACAACACAAAAAATGCAAACAAGAATCACTTACTTAAAGAGGCACTCCAGAGCTGGGTTAGCTCTGGAGGAGAAGAGGATGTACAAGGAGGGGTAAAGTCCATGTAATTCCAAACAGTGCATAACAATGCAATGCTGCTGCAGTGAAACAATGAGTTTGCAGAGCTTAAATACCTGGACAAATGAGCAACAGGTGTGGGCTGAGCATGCAGGTAACCTAATTACTCAACTGCTCACAGCTGGGAAATAGACTGTGAGCAGGAAGTGGGGATGTCTGAAAGGGGAGGGCACATAAAAGTAAGTAAACCAAAATATATACAGAAAACTGACAACATAATACTAATCGACATACAAAACTCAGAAATGAATTGTCTGAGCTCAGAGGGAATATTTGAGCTCAGACTCATGACAGAGTCTCCCCCCCCCCAAAGGGGTGGATTCCAGAAAAGTACCCCCCCCCCCCCCCCCCCCCAGAGAAAGAGTACAGCAAAAAACTACCCCGGGTGGGAGGTGGGAGAAAACAGGTAGGGGGGAACTAAAGTCTGGAGCCTGCTCAGGACCTGCACCCACACTACGCCAGGCCCCTGGGCCCCCTAGGCCAAAGAACTCAGCTGTTTGGGAGGCCGACTGAAGTGCCAGGCCAGGCAGACATCAAGGTGGAATGAGTCGGGTGGCCTGCCGGGGAATATGGGCCACCCAACCCAGCGGCTCAGTCTGTCGGGCAGCCGGCCTGAGTTCTTTAGCCACCAAGACCGGAGGAGTGACCCAGGAGGTGGCTCCCCCACGGGGAGGCCCAGTGAGGGGATGAAGGGCCGATGGGGAGGAAAACCACGACGGTGTTAGGTGGCAAAGAAGGACCCACAACGGTGTCTGGCAGTGGTGGGGAAACCCTGACGGTGTCAGACAGAGGAGAGGAGGTCCTGGGCAGAGAGACAGTAGCACCCGTGGTAGCTCCAGGCTGGAGCATTGCAGCACCCGCGGTGGGCCCCGGGCTGGAGCATTGCAGCACCCGTGGTGGTCCCTGGGCTGGAGCATTGCAGCACCTGCGGTGGGCCCCAGGCTGGGGCGTAGCACCCATGGAGACTCGGACCGTGGAGGAGGAACCCACACGACAGCCTTGGGCAGAGGGGAGGCTGCACCCACGGAGACATCTGGTGAGGTTGGATTTTCCCCGGCGACCTTGGAAGAAAGCTCAGAACAAACAGGGAGAGGTACAGGGTCAGGGTCACCGGCAGCGGCGGAACCCAGCAAGATGAGCTCAGATACAGCTGATGGCTGCACCCAACTCGCCTAACAAGAGCCAGGCAAGATTTCTCCAGGGCAGAAAAGAGAAAAACAAAAGCTCCACCGCCGTTCAGGACTGCGTCGATCCAGACAATGATGTCTCGGGCCTGGTTTCTTGGAGGTCCAGCTCCGGTTCCAACTCTGCTGTGGCAGCCTCCACAGCAGGCATGTTGGTGGTTGCAGTCCGGGGGCCCCCAGGTGAAGTGACCCACGCTGGTGTCTCATCCGGTGTGGCAGCTGGGGGTTGGCTCACCGGTGGCACTGGAACTGGTTCCTCCAGGGCCACAGGCTTCTTCTGCATCCGGCGGCTCGATCCCGGGGTCAGCACACACTCAGGGGCCACAGGAGAGGTCACAGAGAGGGCTGGTGAGCAACTAATAACAGCAGCAGGTGGGGGACTGCTTTTCCTGAGCCTCCCTACCGCAAATCAGGCAAGACATCATAAATTGAAGTAGAATGAAATAAAACTTGCCTGTTTTCCCAGCTCTGGATGTTGCCTGCTGCTGTGTGTGGCGCGTCGTCCCTCTCTGTGGCTATGGTGAACTTGGGCCCCTCTGTGGATTGTGGAGGAACCGCCCCTGTAGTCACGGAGGTGGACGTAGCCGGGGAAAACATGGAGGACCTCTCGGCGGCAGGAGGACACGTCGAGGGGACAGAAGTTGCAGCAGCAGCGGAGAGAGCGAAGGCTGACGGGACAGCCGGCGAAGAAGAAAGAGAGAGAGGAACTGCTGCAGGAATTATCGGGCTCGGCGTAAGGGAAATGGCTGCTGAAGAGGCGGGGGAATTCCTCCAGCGGTTCAGAGCGGGATGATGTTGCCGCCGTGGAGCTGACGGAGAAGACGAGGAGGAGGCAGATGGCATCGGCGGGAGTAGAGGACGGAAGAGTCTTTTCACCCAAGGATGGAAGCACACGCTGGGTTTGACTTCCAGTAAGTTGGCTATTTCACCCCAGCACAGCATCTCGTCCTTGCAGGATGAGCAGTTTCGAGCACCGATCGCTGTGTCCTCAATCATAGAGACAAACTCCAGCTCATCCCGACTCCACTTCCTCCTCCTCCGGTCTGGTTCGCCTTCAGGAGACATGACAGCTCTGCCGGACAGGTGAGAAGAGAAAAAAAGTACAAAAAGGCATAAAATATGCACTATTACAGTAGCTGGATCTTATTATGGCAGCAGCATTCTGTCAGGAGTGGCCCCTCCGGGGCAGAAAGACAGACCCAGATGCTGAACTGCAGCAGTGACATTTATTAACAAAAAATCCAAAACTGTGCGGACTATACAAAAAATGCAAACAAGAATGACTTACTTAAAGAGGCACTCCAGAGCTGGGTTAGCTCTGGAGGAGAAGAGGAGTTACGTGGAGGGGTAAAGTCCATACAATTCCAAACAGTGCATAACAATACAATGCTCCCGCAGTGAAACAATGAGTTCGCAGAGCTTGAATACTTGGACAAACAAATGAGCAGCAGGTGTGGACTGAGCAGGCAGGTAACCTAATTACCCAACTGCTCACAGCTGGGAAACAGACTGTGAGCAGCAAGTGGGGATGTCTGAGAGGGGAGGGCACATAAGAGGAAGTAAACCAAAATATATACAGAAAACTGACAACATAATACTAAGACATACAAAACTCAGAAATGAATTGTCTGAGCTCAGAGGGAATATTTGAGCTCAGACTCAAGACAGTTTTCTTCCTCTGCCACTAAACAGCAAAAGCTCCTGTTCAACTTGATTGTCATTGTATTCACATACCTCCATCGCTTCTGCCATTTAAAACGTCTGCCACCATGCTCTTCTTTGTGTTTGAATTGCAGCTGTTCAAATTAGTTTGGTGGCTGTTGGCTACCGCTGACAGTATGGGCATGTGAACTGCAGATTATTTTCACTGTGCATGCATGTATTCCAAAACTACTGGATGGATTTGGATGAAATTTTTACCACAGGTGGTCCTTGGGCTAGAAAGAAACCCATAACATTTTGGTGATGATTCCAGAATGCATACCTCCACCAAGGCTCTTTTCACAGTGTTTTAGCAAGAATACTCCAAAACTACTAGATGGATTTGGATGAAATTGTACCAGAGGTGGTCCTTGGACTAGAGAGGAACCCATAACATTTTGGTGATGATCCGTGAATGCATACCTCTGCCAAGGCTCTGGCACCAAGGCATCAGCACCTTGGTTCTTTCATTTAAAAAAGTAAATGTGCTACTTTTTTCTCATAAACTTGCAACTTTTTCTCTCTGAAATGTTATACTCGCTGCCAATGAAAACCAACACAGTTTTTGTATAATTATTTTTTGTCCATCCTATCTGAACTTGAGTAATCGTGTTTGCATGACTCAGAATACATCTACGTCTACGACGTGGCTGTGTTCCAGCAGGACAGTGTTCGTCCACATGCCACCCATGTCACCAGGGAGTACCTGCAGCAACACAACTTTGATGTCCTTCCTTGGCCTTCTTATTCTCCGGATTTGCTCCCCATTGAACACCTGTGGGATCAACTTGGGTGACATGTTTCAGCCAGAGTACCGGCGCTGCAGAACAGACAAGAACTGGTCGTGGTATTGCAGGAGGAGTGGCTAAATGGTCCCCTCCAGTATATACAACTAGGACAGTATCGGTCGCTACAGAGGGTGACAATATGTATGGGTACATATTCATACTATGTAGGATAAATAAGTAGACGGTTATGCTGTTTATTCCATCTTGCTACAATGCTCCGCATTTTTTTTAATTTTATTTTATTTGTTTATTTGTCAGGGACAGTGCAATAAACATAGACAAAAAAGAAAATCTGATGTGTTGCACATAGAGTGTATAGCATTAAGCTAGTTTGCAACTCTTGTCCCTGGATGGGCTTTAGAGAAAAGAAACAGATAAAAAGAGAAAAAGATGAAGAAAAAACAAAATGAAAACAGTATAAACATTATCCACATACATCAATGCAAACAAAATTATAAATACACAATATAAAAACCTGATTCACATTTGCCTGTTACAGTAAAATGCCTGTTAAACATTTGCCTTCCCTTCTTCACTCACACCCTGCAGACAATCACTTTGTATATATATTAATATATTTATGTGTATGTATGTATATCCACTGCTCTTATTTATATCTTCCGTATCTTCTTAATTATTGCTCTGAGTGTTGCTATCCCTGTGCTGTTGCAATCCTGGAATTTCCCCATTGTGGGACTAATAAAGGCTTATCTTATCTTATCTTATCTTATCATATCTTATCTTATCTTAAATGTCCCCCAGGACACCATTAGATGGCTCAAGAGGTCCATGCGTAGGCATATTTTTTATTTTATTTATTTATTTATTTTTTTTTTATTTTGATTTTTTTCCCCAGAGGGGAAATTGAGGGCATCCACCTGGATGGATGAAGCAGCCACTGTACGGCGCTATCCCTTAACCATTCACGCACACATTCACACCTAGGGCCACTTTAGAGTCTCCAATTAACCTAACTTGCATGTTTTTGACCTGTGGGAGGAAACCAGAGAAATCCCGGCGTAAACCCACGCAGACACGGGGAGAACATGCAAACTCCACACAGATCACTGTTGGTCAGGGGCTGGGATCGAACCAGGGATCCCATGGCCAAGGGTGAGTTGCTGTGCTGGTGCAGTGCTAACCACTGCGCCAATTACTGCCTGCATTAACACAAATGAAGGCCATATTCCATATTGAACTTTGTTTTTAATACAGATGTTTTGTTGTGATTTCAGAAAGTCAGGATGCTTCCGCTTTGTTCAGTTTTGAAAATTGTTGGCACAAATTTTCACTTGTTGATGCCCGATACTGTTTTGAAGATGTTGAAAAATAATTTGGATCCTTTAATTGACCTTTGCCAACTTTTCTCGAGTGTTGTGTTTTCATTGGCAGTGGGTATATTTTTTCCTGGTAAATTTTTGCTCCAAAATTTCCTGTTGTTTCTCATAAATTTAGTCATTTTTTTCTTGGTAAATTTGCATTGCTAATTCTTGAAATTCTGCAAGCTTTGTTGTAAAATTGCAATGCTGTATGTTTGTGTTTGCATTTTCCACAAATATTTGCTACTTTTTTTATTGCCACTTTTGAGTTGTTGTTTTTTTTTATCCCCCGCCGGATGAAGCCCAGAGGGGTCGAAGAGCCCTGTGGGCGAAGGCTGAAGGGGGATTATGTTATGGGTCAGTCTGTCAGTCCGTCCGTTCCACTTTTGTGAAAGCAACTCCTCCTACAGTTTTGGTCCAGTTGTTTTGAAACTTGGTACCATGGTTTGTTATGCGCTGATGATGCGCATGTTGCAATGTCACTCTCATTGGATGACCTTGAGGTCAAAGATCAGAGAACAGATTTTCCCTCAATCTTCTCAACACAGTAACTACTGAAAAAATGAAGTAGGCTTTTCAAATCGCTACAGTAGTTGTATCTAAGACACATCTTGGGCGATTTACACCCTGACCCAACTATGGGTTTGGGGTCACAGGGTCAGAGGTCAGAGGTCAAAGTTCAAAGTCAACATTGCAGTTGCACTATGATAAAGGTTACATTTACTATTACGATAAAATGAGTAAAGCTAGTGTCACCAAACCTGGTATACAGGTTCACCTTGGGGTCAAAAGGTCAAAGGTCAAGGTTAACATTCCCTATGCTTTATTACTGTAAAATGCATAAAGTTAGGGTCACCAAATCTGGTACACAGGTTCACCCTGTCAACCTGAAGTATGACTATAGTTTTGGGATTGCAAGGTCAAAGGTCAACATCATAATGGCTTATAAACTATATCTCAACAACAAAGAAAGCTAGGGTCACCAAACCGGGTACACAGGTTCGCCTTGGGATCCTATCCTGACCTACAGCTATGGGTTGTATATTTGTGGATGATGGGCTTATCATAATTTGGTTCTGCCACAGTAATTATACTGAAAAGTTGAAAACTGCTCTCCATCAGTAAGTACTGGGATCTTCAAAGAAAACTGAGGCAGGGGATATTGCACTTGCCTCAGAGTGCTCGTTTTTTCTTTTAAGTTTGGGATTTTTTTTTTCTTTTAAATTTGCCTTTTTCTAAATTTGCAAGAGCTTTTTCTAGCAAATTTACAACAGTGTTATAAACATGTTTTGTTTAAACAAATCTGCATGGAGACATAAATTTGCTTGAGGCTCAAAATGGAGTTTAAACAGCTGAGTTATGAGAATAAGCTGTTGTGCTGATCCAAAATAAAGTCCCTCTGACATGTTCCAGCTCAGACCTGCCCTGGTTACAAAGGCCTCCCTGTTTTTCTTTGTTAAATCCATTGTTCAGATGGTGAATGGGGGATTTTTTTTTTTTTTTTACATTTCCACAGCTCGCACATTCCACCAGACTGAAGGCAGGCTTCTGTTTTCTAATGACTTTAACTCTTCATCCTGACCAGATTTTCATAAAAGTATAAAACTTTTCAGCAGCTTTTCTCATTAATTTGCTATTTTTTCTCCATGCTAATTTGTGGGGGGTTTTTTGTTTGTTTTTTTTTAAACCTATCGACCTCTAAAAGGCTGAAGGGATATTTGTTGCCATCCCGCTGGGCGGCAGCAGCGATTGCGTCAACACCTACTTTGTGAGCACAATAACTGGAGAAAGAAATGACGTACGCTTTTCAAACCATACCATAGTTGTATCTTTTGAGGTCTCATTCACGAATGAAGGGAGAATGGAGCGGGAGATTGACAAACGGATCGGAGCAGCATCTGCTGTGATGCAGATGTTATTCTGGTCTATTGTGGTGAAGAGGAAGCTGAGCTCTAAAGCAAAGCTGTCAATTTACCGGTCAATCTACGTTCCTACCCTCACCTATGGTCACGAGCTTTGGGTAATGACCGAAAGAATGAGATCACAGCTCCAAGCAGCTGAAATGAGCTTTCCCCGTAGGATTGCTGGACTCTTAGCGATAGGGTGAGGAGTTCAGTCATCCGGGAGAAGCTCAGAGTAGAACCACTGCTCCTCCACATCAAAAGGAGCCAGTTGAGGTGGTTTGGGCATCTGATCTGGATGCCTCCTGGATGCCTCCCATGTGAGGTGTTCTGGGCACGTCCCACTGGGAGGAGACCCTGGGGCAGACCCAGGAGACGATGGAGAGACTGTGTCTCCAAGCTGGCCTGGGAATGCCTTGATGTCCCCTTTGAAACACTGGAGAAGGTTGCTGGGGAGAAGGAGCTTTGGGCTTCTCTGCTTGACCCCCCCCCCCCCCCCCCCAGAAAAGAGGTAGAAGATGGATGGATGGAGTTGTATCTGTGAAAAATCTTGAACGAGTTCGAATTTGGGTAACCTCTGACCTTTAGGCACAGTCAGAGGTTAGTTTTTCCCTAAATCTTGTAAATGGGGTAACCACAGAAAGAAATGATGCCGCCTTTTCAAATCGATATCATCGTATCTAAGACAAATCTTGGACGGCTTAGACCCCGACCTCTGACTATCGGTCTGGGGTCAAAAGGTCAAAGGTCAAGGTTAGCATTCCCTATGCATTATTACTATAGGAGTAATGGTAGGGTCACTAAACTTTGTACACAGGTTCACCCTGTGACGCTGAACTATCACTATGCTTTTGGGATCACAAGGTCAAAGGTCAAGGTCAAAATGCCATATAAGCTACATTTCAACAACAAAGACAGCGCTGCCAGTGTTCTTTTTTGACCTTTTATTTCTTTAATTGACAACATTTTTCTTGCAAATTTTGTGTTCTCATTAGGGAAAGGTTGCACCTTTTATCTGGAAAACGTTTTTAACTTTATTTTCATAAATTTGCAGCTTTTCACTTTTAAATTTGTGGCTTTTTCTCATGAATTTGCAGCTTTTTTCTTGCAAATTTGTGTTCTGTTTCTTGCAAATTTGCATATTTTATCTGGTAAATTTGCAACTTCATTCATCTAAATTTATAGTTGTGTTCTCATAAATGTACGACTTTTCAGTGAATTTGCAGCATTTTCTTGGAAATTTACATTTTTTCTGCCATATTTGTAACTTTGTTCTCATAACTGCAGCTTCATAGTCAGAAACTTTCTACGTCTTAGAAATTTGCCACAATTATTGATATTTATTTTGTGAATTTTTAACTTTTTTATGGTAAAAATGTTTAAGCTTTATGCTTATAAATTTGCAGCTTTTTATTTGTGAAGTTGCTTCTTTTTACTCATGAATCTGATACTTTTCCATTGCAAATTTATGTCCAATTTCTTTCAAATTACCAACATTTTTCTGTCAGTTGTAAATTCCTTTTTGAAAATTTGCTCCATGGTGCTCATAAATTTTCTGCTTAACAATTTGTTGCTGTAAATCATATGACATTTTTCTTGGAAATTTGCAACTTTTTCTGGTAAAGTTACATTGTTATCATCATTGTAAATTTACAACTTTATCCAAACTTTTTGTTTTAATGTCAATAAATTTATAACTTTGTCCTCATAAATTTATGACTTCACGAGTGGATTTGCAGAAAATTTCTTGTAATTTTTTTTACTTTCTCTTACATATTTGCAGTCTTCTTATTAATTTACAGTATTTTCTGGCAGATTAGCAATGGTTTTTCTTAAATTTGCAACTTCATAATCATAAATTTTGTCAGCGTACATGACATTATAAATTTGCAATTTTATCCTCATAAGTTGGTGACTTTGTTTTTGAAAATTTGTATTTTCATGCTCCTACATTTACAGCTTCTTCTAAAAAAAAAGTTGCTGTTTTAAATATGTGACTTTACTAAATTTATCACTATTTCTAGAAAATTTGTGTGGGTTTTTTTGTAATTTTGAACTTTTTTTCCGGTAAATTTGCAACTTTGTGTTAATATTATGTGGAAAACAAAATATAGTAATAACATAAATGTAACTTTATTCTCATGAATTTGTTAACAAGTTTTCATATACAGTGGGGTAAAAAAGTATTTAGTCAGCCACCAACTGTGCAAGTTGTCCCACTTAAAAGATGAGAGAGGTCTCCAATTTTCATCATAGGTATACCTCAACTATGAGAGACAAAATGAGAAAAAAAAATCCAGAAAATCACATTGAAGGATTTTTAATGAATTAATTGGTAAATTCCTCAGTAAAATAAGTATTTGGTCACCTATAAACAAGCAAGATTTCTGGCTCTCACAGACCTGTAACTTCTTCTTTAAGAGGCTCCTCTGTCCTCCACTCGTTACCTGTATTAATGGCACCTGTTTGAACTCGGTATCAGTATAAAAGACACCTGTCCACAGGTGGCCAAGACCAAAGAGCTGTCAAAGGACACCAGAAACAAAATTGTAGACCTGCACCAGGCTGGGAAGACTGAATCTGCAATAGGTAAGCATCTTGATGTGAAGAAATCAACCGTGGGAGCAATTATTAGAAAATGGAAGACATACAAGACCACTGATAATCTCCCTCGATCTGGGGCTCCACGCAAGATCTCACCCCGTGGGGTCAAAATTATCACGAGAATGGTGAGCAAAAATCCCAGAACCACACTGGGGGACCTAGTGAATGACCTGCAGAGAGCTGGGACCAAAGTAACAAAGGCTACATCAGAAACACACTACGCTGCCAGGGACTCAAATCCTGCAGTGCCAGACGTGTCCCCCTGCTTAAGCCAGTACATGTCCAGGCCCGTCTGAAGTTTGCTAGAGAGCATTTGGATGATCCAGAAGAGGATTGGGAGAATGTCATATGGTCAGATGAAACCAAAATAGAACTTTTTGGTAAAAACTCAACTTGTCGTGTTTGGAGGAGAAAGAACACCATACCTACTGTGAAGCATGGGGGTGGAAACATCATACTTTGGGGCTGTTTTTCTTCAAAGGGATCAGGATGACTGATCCGTGTAAAGGAAAGAATGAATGGGGCCATGTATCGTGAGATTTTGAGTGAAAACTTCCTTCCATCAGCAAGGGCATTGAAGATGAAACGTGACTGGGTCTTTCAGCATGACAATGATCCCAAACACACCGCCCGGGCAACGAAGGAGTGGCTTCGTAAGAAGCATTTCAAGGTCCTGGAGTGGCCTAGCCAGTCTCCAGATCTCAACCCCATAGAAAATCTTTGGAGGGAGTTGAAAGTCTGTGTTGCCCAGCGACAGCCCCAAAACACCACTGCTCTAGAGGAAATCTGCATGGAGGAATGGGCCAAAATACCAGCAACAGTGTGTGAAAACCTTGTGAAAACTTACAGAAAACGTTTGATCTCTGTCATTGCCAACAAAGGGTATATAACAAAGTATTGAGATGAAGTTTTGTTATTGGCCAAATACTTATTTTACCGAGGAATTTACCAATTAATTCATTAAAAATCCTTCATTGTGATTTTCTGGATTTTTTTTTTTCTTATTTTGTCTCTCATAGTTGAGGTATACCTATGATGAAAATTGGAGACCTCTCTCATCTTTTAAGTGGGAGAACTTGCACAATTGGTGGCTGTCTAAATACTTTTTTACCCCACTGTATAAATTAGCAACTTTTTTGCGATAATAATTTTGTCATAAATTGGCCCGGCAGGACAGGAACGAAGACCCAAAAAACATTTTAATGAAAACACAAAAATATAACTGAGGAACCAACTTGCATAACAGGATGAAAACGGGAAGGCTGAATAGCATGGGGACTAAGGCGAGTGGAAACGCCAGCCAACCCGAGGAGGAGACGTGAGGAAAAATGAGAGAAATAGCGTGGAACACACGCTGGCAAGGAGGATGGGAAGACGGGAGAATCCCGTCTAAACACGGTACACACAGTAGAACGCTGCAACGAGTTAGTGTTGCAGTCGTCCTTAAGTAGGCAAAAGGAGAATCAACATAATATGAAACAGGTGTGGGTGATTACAGGTGGGTAACATGAGCAGCCGTAATAAGGTGATCCGTGACAGCTGACAGCCCGTGAACAAGAGCTCAAGTGGAAGTCAACCAATCACGCTGTCAAAGCACTGACTGGAGCACAGGTGTCAAACTCATTCCATGGAGGGCTAAGACCCTGCAGGTTTTACCTCCACCCAGTGTCTTCAACAGGTAATTTCTCTGAATTTCTTCCCACTGATTGCTGATCAGTAAAAACACCTGCTGAAGAGACTGGGTGGAAGTAAAACCTGCAGGGTCTTGGACCTCCATGGAATGAGTTTGACACCACTGGACTGGAGCAATGGCAAAAAGGAACTGACGACAAATATGAAATGAATCCAAAATAAGGAACAAACCAGACAATACTAACAGAGAAAAATGAACCAAAAGGCAAGGAAGAGATAAATACAAAAGCTGGAATACTAAATATCAAAATACAAGAGGAGGGCTAAGAGTAAAATTGAAAATAGGCTCGAGGCAAAACAGATATAATATCAGACTTAATGATCAAAGACAAAATAACAACTGAGACGGAACTCGGGATGATAAAGAACAAACAGAAACAACAGACAGCTCTGAATCATAATACATAAAAATACAAAAACAGAAATAGGGAAATACAGAAGATAATCTAACACAAACTGGAAGCATGAGCACGGTGCCCCCCGCCGTGCTCAGCATCATGACAAATTTACCAAAAAGTAAATTGGTGGCCTTTTTTCCTTGTAAATTTGCTTACTGCTTCCTGTGAATAAACATCTTTTCTTTTTGGTAAAGTTGTGTTTTTTTCCTCAGAAGTTTGCAGGTTTATTCCCTCAACTCTACATTTTCTTAGTCATAAATTTATTATTACAGGCATAGTTGCATAGAGGAGAGAAATGGATTTCAATTCACCGGTTACTGTGTCTTTCCGTGGCTCTGGATAAATTCTTCATGTCATCAAATCCAGCTGTAATCCGAGGTTGTTACTCCAGTTTGCCTCATTAAACAAAATGTGAGGCCAAGGCTAGCATTGTTGAGCCAGTTAGCTGCTTCACTCGGCCACAGGTATCCTGATTACAACAGCGCCATCCTGCTGCATCCCGTCTTCTTTATAATGTTCACGTTAGGAGAAAGCCTTGGGCTGTTTGTTATCTGAAGCTGCTGTTCAAATTGTAGTTTTCAAAACTTGTTAGCGAGTAAATACTGCACAGTAGCCCCTCCATGCTCACTGGTTGATGTCAGCGCCATAGAATATGGCTAAAATGCTTCATTACGGTGGTGTTGTCAAAAGACTGATTGTGATTGGTTCGTCTTTCCTCCTTCATTTGTTTTCTTCACTGCAAGGAGATAGTGAATTTTCCATAGCAACAAATATACCCTGATTTCTGATTGGCTTACTAATTTCAGAGTGGCAGCTCACCTCCTTTCATTTTATATAGCAACAAACTAATTTCTTATTGGCTGATTAATGTTCCCACAGTGCCAAGCCTGTTTTTTTTCCTCCTTTGGTCTTCTGACTAAATGTTACACAATAACACATTAAACGCCACCAGAGGCCAACTTCAGTGAAATGGCAATGCTTTGAAAGAAAAAATGCACACTAAATAATACATTATCACATTTCTTCTTTTTTTCTTCTCAAATTTCTGAGGAGGCTCTGCCTCCCTTGCCTTCCCTGATGAGCCGCCACTGCTTTCATCAAACGATTGCCAAGAGATCATTGGGAGATCCATAAGATTGTTGAGCGCTCCTTGAGCACTCCTTGATCTTCTGATAATCTCACAGAGATCTTTAAATGATGTCTCAGCAATCTTTCAATGAATGCCAAATTCTTCCACCGAGAAAGGTACAAATGGCTGGGAGATCAGTGAGGGATCACTCAGTGTTTGATGAAAGACCAGTAGAGTTCACTGACAGGCTGCGGCGGAAATTGAAGAGAGATTATTGGGAGATCGTTGAGATCGTAGTGTACTCCTTCAGTTTGTTAAGAGCTCATTGAGAAATTGCGTCCCTTTGGTGATTGTTGAGAGATTGTTTTGGACTGAATCAAAACTTTCAGGACCCTGGAGATCACCGAAGATCATTGAGAGATCTTGATGATCGCTGAGAGATCATTGGAAGATTGTTAAGAGATCTGGCCATTTGTAAAGATCTCCACCCCTTTGTAAAGGCGGTATTAATTTGTGTATTTTTCTTGTGAATGTGTTTGTTGCTACCACCCTTTAAATAGTTGTTTTTATCTTTTTTTTTTTGCTCAAAGCCACATGGACCCTGTGGTCCTGCTCAGATGAGCCGTGTGTGGCTCTGGAGCTCCAGGCTGCAGACTGCTGCAGTAACAGATCAGATGTCGGATAAAAACAATTCTCTAGGGTGGTATGAGAACCTTTCAGCACCTACAGGAACGCTTTTTCTGCTCCATAAACCAGTCTGCTCCACATGGAATTCTGGGAAATCTGAGCCCTCCTGATCACCGTGACGACAGTAAATCACCATGGAAACCTGAAACTACTGAGGAGACACTGTCTGGGAATGGAATTTAGTTTGACTTTTTTACATTTAAATGTTAAGTTTTAGGCTTAATAATACTTAAGTTTCTCTTATAAAACAGACCTTTGCCTCGCTTTTCTTTACTCTTAAATCTGTACTTTTCCCTTTTAATTGTGCACTTTTTTTTTTCATTTTGTGGGTGTTTTAAAGTTGCAAATTTGCATGTTTTTCCACTGAAAGTTCAAAACGTTTTTCTTGCAAATTAACGTTTTTTCCTTAAAATGTTGCTATTTACTGGTCTTTTTTTTCCCCCTTTATCTGTGTATTTTGCTTATAAATGTGAGATTTGAAAGTTTTTATGTGACTTTTTTGGTAACGTTTAAATCTTTTTAATTAAATTTTGAGTTTGTTTGCTCCTACAGTGACATTTTCTCCTTTTATTTGTGTAGTTTTTTTTCTCTTAAATTACTTTTTTTTAAATTGTGGGAGTTTTGAAATTGCAAATTTGTATCAATTTACTTTTAATTCAGAATTTATTCAAACTAAATGTATTAAAACTATTTTCTTTCAATTGTTTTTGCTGAATTTGACAAATTTTGGAACTTTATTGTATTTATGTTAAATTTGTGACTTTTTTGTAGTTTTTTTCCCACATAAATCTGCTTATTCTGTGCATTTTTTCTGGTTAATTTGTGTTGATCCCCGGTTCACATGGTACCCATGATCCTCGTGATCCCTCCTGCAGGTGGTGAGCCCACTGGAAGCCGACCCATGCGGCTTGTTCAGGCTGAGCCCCAGACGCCCGCTCAGGAGCCCCGGTAACCCCAAAATGTGGAGGGTACACTGGATCCTTTTCAACTTTTTCAATGGGATCCAATGGACCGCTCTCAGTCTGGCCCTTCACCCGGGACCAGTTTGCCATATTAGACCCTACCAGGAAGACTTAACTCCCTCCCAAACCCTTCCACCTCAATAAGATGGCGATCCATAGAGGGGTCCTGATAAATGTGTGAGACAATTTTTTTTTTATTATGTAATTTTGTTGTGAAATTGTACCCTTTTAAATTAAACTAGTGAGGCGTTTTTGGTCAGAGTCAGAGCGATCATGGCCGCCACACAGACGCTGAAACCCAAAACTCTGCTGAGGAAACCTGCTGTCTGGAAAAGGAATTTAGATCTGATTACCCATAAAAATCACACCTGCAGACTCAGAAGCAGCTTCACTGGCAAAAACCTTTTTTCAATGCACTTTTCAACTTTTTCCCTGAAATTTTGTGACTTTTTTTCATAAATTTGTTCTTCTTTTGCACCACACTTTACTTATAATGTTGCTAATTCCATTTCTCTGTACATTTGTGTTTCTAATACTCCATCTAACCACCAGTGCTCCTTCAGCCATGTGGTTCTTGTTTCAGCTCATCGCAGCAGGAGCCCAAACGTGTGAGAAAATTTCCTGTGTGCTGGTTTAGTGCAGGGGTCTGCAACCTGCGGCTGTAGAGCTGCTTCAGGTTCTACAGCCCAGAGCCAGTTGGTCAGTGTGGCTTTAAAGAAGACAAGAGAGAGAATAAAGTTGCAAATGTAGAAGGATAACAAAAATCACAACTTCTAACAGGAAAAACTATTAACCAGAGTGGTGGCCTGGTGTTGGAGCATCCGCCCCCACAGCTGGGAGGTTGTGGGTTCAAGCCCCGGCTGGGTCATACCATAAAAAAAAAAAAAAAAAAAGTACTTTCCACCTTCTGAATTGGTGGTCAGCATAAATGGAACGGGGAAAGGAAAGCTGGCTATTCAACCACGGGGGAAGGGGAGCACAAAACCAGTGGTACTCCCTCTGACGGTCCCAAGCCCGGGTAAATGGGGACACCACCACCCCCAGCACAGTCCATAATTTAGACGTTGTATTTTGGGCTAAATCAGGTCCGTTGGTCCAAGCCTTAATTTAGCCCACAAATAGACGCTGAAAATTGGGCTGTGTTTAGTCCGTCTACCACAGAATATATTTAATCAGAAAAAACACTGAAAATTGGGCAAAAAAAATCGTCCACTAATTGTGCTGTTTAGTCCACAGGATTTGGCCCAAATTTATCCTCAAAATAGTTTTCAGCATTTGGTGATGGTGGTGGGGGTCTGTCTCTTAAAAGTTAAATACTAGTGGTGGACGATTAAAATGTCTAATCATGATTAATCTTTTGGAACGTTGAGTTAATCCCAGTTAACAACGCATTAATCATGTGTTTTTCCATTCAGATATGGTGTACCATAAGTTGGTCAAGTTTCTCATACTCTTATAACCATGGGAGTGGACAAATAGGCTTTTTTTTCTTCACCTGCAGGTTTATTAAAGCTCTCAACATAACCAAAATGACAAAAAACTATCCAGAATATTCTCCAGAAAATCCTCAAAAGTGCTACCACATGCAAAAAAACAACAGAATGCCAGAGCTCAGTAGCGTCACTGCTACAGAACTCGGCATCTCCACTCCCACAGCAAACATCCACCACTTTGAAGCACCTCAACACAAAACAATGGACCTCATGTCTCACAACAGACACAATTTCCCTTTTAATAGAAAAATTGTAAATGTAAACAAACAACTGTCTCGTCCGTGACGCCACCAACCACACCACAAAGACAGGCCGTGGACACAGCTTGAGAATTTTAGACTGCCACTCACCTACCGACAGTTGGACCCCAAGCTATGAAGATGAAACAGGCGAGTGTCTGTCCGTGTCAGCTGCCAGCAGCCGCTACATCCGCAGCACATAGCTGTTTATACTGTTAGCTGGTTAGCCGGCTTTCAAAGAAGAACAACCCGCATCCAGAGGAAGTTTTGGAGGAGGCTGTGACAATTGTGCAGGTGAGAGCTCCAACAGATAACGTTGTAAACTTAAACGTGACGGTGCTTTGGGGATTTCCACGGCTGTGATCCAGCTTGTCTGACTTCGCAATGTCTGCACGGCGCGCACAGTGTCCGTATGGCCAGAGCGGCTTCCGTACTGGATGCAGCTAGGCTAAAAAAGTACTGTTCACGCTTTCTGCCGTTAACTGCAGTTAACCACAATCACAAAATTTGTCACCGTTAATGGGGACGAAGCGTTAATGGGGAATTAACAGGATAATGCCAACACCACTATTAAATACACTTTTACAACCACTGGGAGTTTTATAAAAATCCATATTTTTAACAGCTTTTTTTTTTTTTTTTTTAAAGTTTGACATTTGGCATAATGCTTGTTACATAATATCTGGAACAATCTGAACCCACTGCTAGTGCTATTGTGCTGTATGCTTAAAAAGCACTATTTGAATACAAGTATGTTCCGTAAATGTCTTTATAAGCTGTGTCTTTTTGTTGACGTTTACACCTTGGGCTCTGGGCGTCCCCAGACATCCCTGGTCTTGAAAGCTAAGCAGGGTCTACCTTGGTCAGTACTTGGATGGGAGACTCTTTGGGAATACCAGGTGCCGTAATGGACCGGTGATGTGCTTTACTTCTTGTCCAGAGATGCTGGTGTAGGTGCCACACACAACTAAAGAAAAAAGGATATTGGGGACTTTTTTTTTTTTTTTTTTTTTTTTTTTTTTTAACAACCTCAAAAAGGCAGCTTTTCATCTTCATTTTTCAACCAAATCCGTATGTTTTGGGGGTTTTTAGACGGTTGGCAAAGCCGTCTTTTCAACATTTTTTTCAACCATTTTATGCTGGGAGGGTTGCATCAGGAAGGGCATCTGGTGCAAAATCCTTGCTAAATCAACATGGAGACCCACGCACTGCAGTGTGGCCGACACACATTGTGGGCTCACGCTGCCACAGAGACAGAACTGAATGTGTATTGTGGAGTGTCACGTCTGCAAGGACTGAGGACTCAAATCTACAGGAGGTAACAAGGAAGTGTGAGATTTGTCTCTTTGTCCCACAGAAGACGCCCCAGAGGGTATTCCGGTTCATCAAGAAATGAGAGACAATGGTGAAGCTTCAAAGGGATGCTTTGTAACTGTATGTTGACTGAAGACACCATGTGACTTGAATTCTGATGCTGGAAATGTATAAAAGGGGGTTGAAGTATGATTCTTTCTCTTTCCTGCTTTGAGAATGCTAGGAGCTTGTGTTCTGTCAAATAAAGCTGGTTTATGACTGAAACTCAGCCTCGTTATTTGAGCATGCTCCTACACTGGTGACCTACGACGGAGAATGAGCAATGAGAATTCTTCCGAACCGGGCTCGGTGGAAGCCAGCCTGATGGCCGCCTCCACGCTCCGGCTGCCCGATTTCTGGCAGCACAGCCCGCGCTCATGGTTTAGCGCAATCGAGGCGCAGTTCAACCTCCGGAGAATCTCCAACGACGACACAAGATTCTACCACGTGGTAGCGAAACTGGACAGCGACACGGTCCAGAGAGTGGAGGATTTGGTTAATCATCCACCAGACAGCGACAAGTACAGCGCATTGAAAGACGCGCTGATCAGCCATTTCACCCCCTCAGTCCAACAAAGAGCAGAGGGGCTCCTGGCGCTGACGGAGGCAGAAAACGATAGACCTGCGGACCTGATGGTGAAGATGCTGCAGCTCAAAGCCTCCGAGGATGGCGAATTCATTTTCGCCCACCTATTCCTTCGAACCCTGCCACCAGCAGTGAGAGTGGCCCTGGCAGAGTCACCCCGATTGGCCAAGCGAGACTACCATGGGTTGAGCAAGGAGGCGCAGAAGTTGGTCGACGCCCACAAGCAGAACGCGGTTTCGGCCGCGGCGGCTAGTTCGGGAACGGCGTCCGGAGACAGCTTGGGTCCAGCGGCACCAGACGCACCAACAACGGCGGCGACCGGAGCCAGACGACGCGGAGCGGAGAACGGCTCGTGCTTCTACCACCGCCGTTTTGCAGAGAGAGCGCACAGGTGCGTCCCACCGTGCAATTTTAAACGCCAGGACCGAGGGCCGGTAGCAGCCGCGACTCTCGGCAATGAGAACAGGCTGCTTTACCTGACGGATGCACGCTCGGGGAAACAGTTCCTCGTGGACACGGGCTCGCAGCTGAGCTTCGTCACGCCCACCTACGCGGAACGGCTGTCGCCTTCTAAAGCCCCCTGGGTGTCAGTGTCAGCAGCGAACGGCTCCACAATTAAAACGTTTGGTGAGAGGACCATGCTTCTGTCCTTACAAGGCCGTTCATTTGAGTGGACATTTATTGTAGCAGCAGTCAGTTTCAACATGTTAGGGGCTGATTTTTTGTGCTCACATGGTTTATTGGTTGATCTTGCTAATAGACGTCTGATTAATGCACTGTCTTTTCATTCTATTCCCTGCACAGCTCGGGTGGCCCCGCCAACTGCACATGCCAGCGTCTCAGCCGCGGGTGGTAAGTTTCACACTCTGCTTGCTCAGTTTCCAGCACTCACAGTCCCCACTTTTTCAGCAAAGGTGGCCAAACATGGGGTAGAACATTTCATAACAACCACAGGCCCTCCCGTTTTTGCAAAGGCTCGGCGTTTGGACCCAGCTAAACTGGCCATCACGCGCGAGGAGTTCACTAATCTGGAAAAACTAGGCATTGTTAGACGCTCCAAGAGCGCTTGGGCTTCGCCGTTACACATGGTCCCAAAGGCTGACGGCTCGTGGCGGCCTTGCGGCGATTTCCGCAGGTTGAACAACGTTTCAGCTCATGACCGCTACCCGATTCCGCACATTCAGGATTTTTCTGTTCATTTGGCGGGGGCGCGCATTTTTTCTAAAATAGACTTGGTGCGCGGCTATCACCAGGTTCCAGTGCGCGCGCAGGATGTACCCAAAACAGCGGTCATAACTCCTTTCGGCCTTTTTGAGTTCTTGCGCATGCCTTTTGGCCTCAAGGGGGCCGCGCAGACTTTCCAACGCATGATGGATGCAGTTTTACGCGACCTGCCTTTCGTGTTCGTTTATTTGGACGATATTTTGGTAGCCAGCACGTCCGAAGGCGAACATGAAAAACACCTCACAGCAGTTTTCCAGAGGTTGGCAGAGCACGGGTTAATAGTGAACCCAGCGAAATGCCAGTTTGGGGTGGCGCAGATTGATTTTTTGGGACATCGCGTTTCGGCAGAGAGAGCAGTTCCCCTTCCAAATAAAGTGCGTGCCATAACAGATTTTCCGCAACCTCAAACGGTTAAGGCGCTTCAGGAGTTTCTAGGGATGGTTAATTTTTACAACCGTTTCCTCCCAAGCGCAGCACGACTCATGCAGCCATTGTACACCGCGTTAAAAAAACAAAAGCCCGCAAATAAAGTCGAATGGTCTCCGGAGCGGGAGCGTGCTTTTGCCCAGGTCAAATCAGCCCTGGCAAATGCAGTTTTGTTAGCGCACCCAGTTCCAACGGCCCGCATGGCGCTCACCACTGACGCTTCCGATGTAGCGGTGGGGGCGGTAGTTGAACAGTTTGTGGCAGGTACCTGGCAACCCCTCGCGTTTTTCAGCAGGACCTTGCGCGATAGTGAACGGAAATACAGCACATTTGACAGGGAGCTTTTGGCCCTACACTTGGCCATCCGTCATTTTCAGTTCTGGTTAGAGGGGCGACGTTTCACCGCTTTTGTGGATCATAAACCGCTAACGTTTGCGATGGCCAAAATTTCAGAACCCTGGTCAGGCCGGCAACAAAGGCAACTAGCCGCAATATCGGAGTTTACTACTGATATTCAGCATGTCGCGGGTAAACACAATGTTGTAGCAGACTGCCTCTCGCGTGCAATAGCACCGCCAAGCCCTATAGGGGCAGACTCTGTAGCCATGGCCGCGGGCCCGGGCAGCGACACGGGAGCGCGCGCAGCCCCGGTCTGTGTTGGGTTAGATTATGCAGCCATGGCTGCGGAGCAGGTTAACGACGCGGACGTGCGCGCGCTCCAGTCTGGACCAACAGGGTTAAGGCTGGAGCACAGGGTGCAACAAAACGGTATGCCCCCGCTAATCTGCGATGTCTCCACGGGACGGCCCCGCCCTGTGGTGCCAACCGCGTGGCGTCGCCGTGTTTTTGACTTGGTCCATTCTCTCGCGCACCCTGGGGTGCGCGCATCGATCAAATTGGTGGGGGAGAAATTTGTTTGGCCCGGGTTGCGCAAACAGGTCAAGGAATGGGCAGCAGCCTGCGTAGCGTGTCAGCGAGCTAAAATACACAGACACACTAAGGCCCCGTTAGAACCTTTCCACATCCCCGCTAAGCGTTTTGATCACGTGCATGTTGACCTGGTCGGCCCGCTTCCGTTATCACACGGGCACACACATCTTTTGACAATGGTAGACCGCACCACGCGCTGGCCAGAGGCGATTCCTCTGACATCAACCACAGCGGAAGAAGTTGCGCGAGCATTTTTAACAGCATGGGTTGCGCGTTTTGGTGTACCGTCGGACATAACGTCCGACAGGGGTCCCCAATTTATTTCCGAGCTATGGTCATCGATGGCCCGCAGCTTGGGGGTGAAGATTCATCGCACCACCGCGTATAACCCCCAGGCCAATGGTTTATGCGAACGCTTTCACAGGTCATTGAAAGCAGCCCTCAGAGCGTCGCTAACGGATACAAATTGGGTAGACAAACTTCCATGAATGTTATTAGGGTTGCGTTCTGCACCTAAGGAAGATTTGCATGCTTCCCCGGCTGAATTAGTTTGCCCGGGGAATTTCTTCCTGATAATCCCGCACCTAATGGCCCCCCCGCTCAGCCGTGGCAGAGCGGCTCAGGAACAAACACGCTTCCTGGCCCGGTCCATCACAGTTTCCCACACGTTTTTGTGCCCAAGGCTTTAAAAAATGCAGAGTTTGTTTTTGTTAAACATGACGCCCAGCGTCCAAGTTTGCGGCCGTTTTACGACGGACCGTTTTGAGTGCTGGAGACCGGGCAGAAGCATTTTCTGCTAGATTTAGGGGGCAGAAGGGAGTTGATTTGCATTAACAGGCTCAAACCCGCTTTTGTTCTGGCTGAGGAGGAGGTGCAGCTCGCGAGGCCCCCCCCGCCGGGGCAGGCCGCAGAGAAGACATTCTCCAAAGTCTTCACAGAGAGGTGCTAACAGCTTTAATCCACAGGTGCAGAGAGATGTTGCAGAGGCAGCCAAGCCAAGTTGCAGCAGATTCGGCAGAAGATTAAAACCTAGGCAGTTGGTGGATTGATTAGCGATGTATGGAGTGCTTTGTGTTTCTCTTTTTGTTATGCCATGCAGATTTTGCCTTACTCGACGTTTGGGGGGGGTAGTGTGGCCGACACACATTGTGGGCTCACGCTGCCACAGAGACAGAACTGAATGTGTATTGTGGAGTGTCACGTCTGCAAGGACTGAGGACTCAAATCTACAGGAGGTAACAAGGAAGTGTGAGATTTCTCTTTGTCCCACAGAAGACGCCCCGGAGGGTATTCCGGTTCATCAAGAAATGAGAGACAATGGTGAAGCTTCAAAGGGATGCTTTGTAACTGTATGTTGACTGAAGACACCATGTGACTTGAATTCTGATGCTGGAAATGTATAAAAGGGGGTTGAAGTATGATTCTTTCTCTTTCCTGCTTTGAGAATGCTAGGAGCTTGTGTTCTGTCAAATAAAGCTGGTTTATGACTGAAACTCAGCCTCGTTATTTGAGCATGCTCCTACAGTTACATAATATCTGGAACAATCTGAACCCACTGCTAGTGCTATTGTGCTGTATGCTTAAAAAGCACTATTTGAATACAAGTATGTTCCGTAAATGTCTTTATAAGCTGTGTCTTTTTGTTGACGTTTACACCTTGGGCTCTGGGCGTCCCCAGACATCCCTGGTCTTGAACGCTAAGCAGGGTCTACCTTGGTCAATACTTGGATGGGAGACTCTTTGGGAATACCAGGTGCCGTAATGGACCGGTGATGTGCTTTACTTCTTGTCCAGAGATGCTGGTGTAGGTGCCACACACAACTAAAGAAAAAAGGATATTGGGGACTGTTTTTTTTTTTTTTTTTTTTTGACAACCTCAAAAAGGCGGCTTTTCATCTTCATTTTTCAACCAAATCCGTATGTTTTGGGGTTTTTTAGACGGTTGGCAAAGCCGTCTTTTCAACATTTTTTTCAACCATTTTATGCTGGGAGGGTTGCATCAGGAAGGGCATCTGGTGCAAAATCCTTGCTAAATCAACATGGAGACCCACGCACTGCGCTGTGGCGACCCCAAATGGGGAGCAGCTGAAAGCGTGTGAGTAAACCGAAAAGTTAGAAATTCTCAAAGATGAAGAGAAATTGAGTGTTTTTTGTAGTTTTAAGCCTTCTGAAAGGCGTATTGGTCATGCGATTATCCAAAAAACATCAAAACGCTCACTTCTCTTAAAAAAAAAAACACATGGTCTTTAAATCGTTTTTCCCTCCAAAAAGCAAAATTGACTGTACTGGATTTGCCACAGGACGTCACTAAACCCAGCCCAGCACCGTCCTTGATACCCGCCCACTGCTCCGTTATTGGTCAGCCTCATCCAGCCCCGTGTCCTGTCCGAGCTGTCTGTCAGCAAACCTCCAAATGATGCGTCTCTCAGAGTGGCTAAAATTTATTTTAACAGGCATTCCGGAGGATTGTTGTCCAAACTTTTTACTCGGTTCTAGTCATTTCACTGTGGATTAATCCCAGAACCTTGGAGCGTACCACTGAGGTTTCCCCAAAATGTGAAACTCTCTCAAGGACACCACGGTATGGCCTGCCACGCCGTGAGAGTCAGTTGGCCGGGAGCCGATGCTGTTCTGCCGTGCTCGTGTGTCCCCCCGAGGCTTCAGCTGCATGTGCTGAATTATAGCTTGGTGCCGCCACAATCCCGGTAGCATTCGAGTTTATTTTTATAGGTATTAGATCTTTATTCTGCTCTTTATCTGGTCACATTTGCAGCTTCTGACTTCTGTGTTCGGCTCTGTGGACAGTCAAACTGGGCCTTACGCCTCCTCATTTGTCATTGGTTCTGCCACACACGTCAATCACAAAGCTTTCATTTGCTGAGCGAGCTGACAGGGTGGCTTTCTAGATCTCATGGAAAACAACAGAAGTTGTTTTGCTTATCATTATACAGATACAGTTGTGTGAAAAAATTAGGACACCCCATTAAATATTCAGTTCTTTATTAAGAAATGTTCACATATTTATGTCTAACCTTGTTTTTGTTTTTATTTGCAGATTTTAACATTTATTTTAGCCATTTTAAATGGGAATGAATGTGGGGGTGTCCAAAAAAAAGATGGGGGGGGGTCCTAATTTATTCCTCACTATTTGTATTACATTATACAGAAAAATTGAAAAAAGTCTAATTCATTTTTAATTGTTTAGCTGTATTACATGAATCTCCCAGTATTTTTAACATTGATATTAAATATCCATATGTCCAAATATGTTTAAAAAAAAACCCCACACAGGCTTATACAGGGTGTCCTGATTTTTTCACATGACTGTATATGTTCATGATGATGATACAATTTGAAATTAATCCATAGAAAAGGCAGTCAGTGGGCCTTTTAAGAGAAAGTTTCAAATTACAATAAAGTTGTAATTAAAGAAAACATTTAAATAGGTTTCACATGTCGGAGTAAAAAACTTAAACAAATCCATTAAGTCATGTTTTATCTCCACTTTAAGGCTCAAACATGTTTTATGGCTCCATTTTGTTTTTTGCCCTAAAATTGTTGAAGATAACTCTTTGCAGCTTGTAAAAATAACAGAACTCTTCTTTAAAAATTTGACAACTTTTTCTTTTTTCCAACAGGACTGTAGTGTTTACGAGATGGAAGAACGGATCCTCGATGTGGTAAATATGCTGCATAATTATTGACTTTATTCTATTTATTAATTATTTAAAAAGTAATGAACTCAGCCTAAAACCTGTAGCTGTAGGGTGGGAGACTTCCTGTCTGCACACAGGTCACATTTTCAGAGCAGTCGATGAGTCAGAAACGGTGTTTCCACCACAGGAAGCTTTTAGCTCTAAAACTAGGATCTTCAGGAACCTTTTTAGTACCAGGACGTGTGGAGTAGTTCTTACTTTTCTCTGTGTTCTCATCCATCCACGTTGGCCCACAGCCCTGCCAGCATGTCCATGTGGGCCCCACCAAAGGTTTAAACTGGGCTGTCTCATGGGTCCATGTGGGTTTCTCCGCAGGTCCCATGTTGTCCCCATCTGTGTTTGCCCATGTGGACTTAACCGATTTACCGAGTTTCAACTTTTTTTCTCACAATTTGCTGTTTTCTTGTAAATTTGTGGGGGGGTTTTCTCCTAATTTCATAAATTTTTCTTGAAAATTTGCAACTTTTTTTGTAAATTTGTGACTTTTTTCTTGTAAATTTGCTGAAGTTTTCTTGTAAGTTTGTAACTCCATCCATCCATCCTTTACTGCTTATTGGGGATTCCAGGTCATGGGGGCGTCAGTCCAGGCAGAGTAGGCCGACTTCCGCCCGGTTCACATAGCACCACGACCCCCATGATCCCTCCTGCAGGTGGGGAGCCCACTGCAACTTTGTAACTCTTTTCAAGTAATTTTACATTTTTTTTTCTTGTGAACTTCCTAAATTTTCACTTTTTTTTTCTCATAAATTTTCCATTTTTTTCTAGTAAATTTTTAACTTTATCTACAAAATTTTCACTTTTTTTTAAATAAATTTTCGCCTTTTTTCTCCTAAATTTTCATTTTTTTCCTCATACATCTGACTTTTTTCTCATAAATCACTTTTTCCTCATAAATTTGTGACTTTTTTTCTCATCAATTTGACTTTTTTCTCATCAATTTGTGACTTTTCTCAGAAATCTGACATTTTTCTCATAAATCTGACTTTTTCTCATAAATTTGACTTTTTTCTAGTAAATTTGTAACTTTCTCCTAAACTTTCACTTTTTTAAATAAATTTTCACCTTTTTTCTCCTAAATTTGTGGCTTTTCTCATAAATCTTGACTTTTTTCTCATAAATCTGACTTTTTTCTCATAAATTTGACTTTTCTCATAAATTTGCGACTTTTTTCTCATGTAAATTTGACTTTTTTCTCATGAATTTCTGACTTTTTTCCTCATAAATCTGACTTTTTTCTCATGAATTTGCAACTTTTCTCATAAATTTGCAACTTTTTTCTAGTAAATTTGTAACTTTTTCTCCTAAATTTTCACTTTTTTTATATAAATTTTCACCTTTTTTCTCCTAAATTTGTGACTTTTTTCTCCTCAATTTGTGACTTTTTTTCTCATAAATCTGACTTTTTTCTCATAAATTTGTGACTTTTTTCTCATGTAAATTTATGACTTTTTTCTCATGAATTTGACTTTTTCTCATAAATTTGTGACTTTTTCTCATGAATTTGACTTTTTTCTCATATCTGACTTTTTTCTCATAAATTTGCGACTTTTTTCTCATGTATTTATGACTTTTCTCATAAATTTGTGACTTTTTCTCATGAATTTGTGACTTTTTTCTCATAAATCTGCGACTTTTTTCTCATGTAAATTTATGACTGCCCATGTGAATTTGCGACTTTTCATAAATTAGTTGACTTTTTTCTCAAATCTGTGACTTTTTTCATAAATTTGCGACTTTTTTCTCATGAATTTGCGACTTTTTTTTAATAAATTTGCAACCTTTTTCTAGTAAATTTGTAACTTTTTCTCCTAAATTTTCACTTTTATAAAATTTCACCTTTTTTCTCCTAAATTTGTGACTTTTTTCCTCATAAATTTACTACTTTTTTCTCATGAGTTTGTGACTTTTTTCTTATGAATTTGTGACTTTTTCCTCATAGTTTTTCCTGTGCTGCCAGTGTTACTGAAACCTGCTCACCCATGTTAAACCCATGTGGTGTCCACATGGGTTTAATGCGGGCAAACAGATGACCTGCTTACCTGCACCACAGGTAAAGTCTATGTGGGCAAACACAGAGGGGGCCGACACGGAACCGGCAGACAAACCCACATGGACCCATAAGACAACCCAATTTAACCTCAGGTGGGGCCCACATGGACATGCTGGCTGGGAAAATCCTAATTTTCTCATGAAAAATGTGTTGTTTTGAGTTGCTGGTGCGTGTCAGTGGTTTACATCCATCTTGTCAGGAAAAAGAAGCAGTAGATTATGAAAAGTAGCAAACCTACAAGAAAAAAGTTTCATATTGGCGTCCAAAGAGTAGCTAATTTTGAAGAGAAAAAAACAGTAAATTACAAAAAAACAGAATATAACAATAAAAATGCAATACATTTTTAGTGACTCTTAAATTTGCTGATAGCAAAATGCTGTCATCATTTTCTTGTACATTTCAAACTTTCTCAAATTTTTATTTCATTTTTCAAGGATTTGGGGCTTCTTCTAAACTAGCTTTTTATATATATATATAAATTTGCTGTTTTTTTATTTGTTTTCCCTTTTTAAAACCAGGGATATTTTGAATCATTTTGTTTCTGTGCTTTGTTCCTCTCCAGTCAAAGGTTCTGAACGACATCTGCGATCAGACGGTCAGAACCACCTCGGACCCTCTGATGAGCCACTCGGTCTGTTTGGAGGAAGTCCAGCTGACCGACATTAAGCCTGGAGAGGGTCTGGTGAGGAAATACGATCACATTTTTATCTTTGTCTTCACAAAAAAACCCTCACAAATTAACAAGAAAAAAAAGGAGATATGGAAGGAGAAAATTGGCAAATTTATTAGAAAACAGCAGTGAATTTCTGACAATAAAACTGAAATAGTATTTAGGTGAAACAAAGTCACAGATTTACCAGAAAAAAAGTTTTACATTTTTGATTAAAAAAACAACTATTTCTAATAAATTGACAATTGCTATTTACAGAATAAATAGCAAATTTATTGCATTAAAAAACTGAATTTGGTAGAAAACAATCACCCTCCCCCAGAAGTAAATTTATTAAAAAACTGTTAGACACACTCCGGCGGATATAAGCCCCCTATGAAGACAAATGTACATGATCTAAAATGGTATCTTATGCCATTTTTTTCTGCAAAAAAAACCCTTTCATTGTCTTACAGTTTGTGTCAAAATGTTTTCACTTTTCCTCCTTCCAATGCCAGGATCTGTGAATAGGCCCGACCACATCAAGGCTAGCGCTCCATTGAACAGAGTAAATCCTGGGATAAAAAAGACTTACTGGCTGAAGGACACGCCCGGTTGTATGCACAGCAGCCCAGGATAACGACCGAAACTGCATCGGTCCTTAAAAGCAGTTTAATGGTTAAACCCTTCTTAATTTGGATCAAGTTTTCAAAGCAGCTGTCCACAAATGCTAACTGGCCCTGGAGGCTAACGTCAATCTTTGGTTCTACCGTCTTTCCCCGAGGACTGGCTCAACACTACGGACCTGTTATAGTGACAACACTAAAAACACTTCGTCGAAACTTGCCTTTTTCCAAGGGGAGGAGCTTAACTGAAATTTTACAGCAAAAAAACAGACATGACACATTTGAGTGATTTCGCTCTTGATATGGGAGTCCTAAAAAACATGTTAGACATCTTCACAGGGAAAAAAAACCTCAATGTTTGGCAGAGTGTCACTTTAAATTTTGCACAATAAAAGTCAAAATATTAAAAAAAAAAAAAAAAGTTGTATATGCAACAAAAAAAATAAAATTTAAGAGAAAAAAAACAGTTTGCAAAAAGATAACTATAAATTGGTAAACTGAATTATGATTAATATTTACATGAGATTCTGTGTTTTCTCTGTGTGTTGGTTGCAGATGTACAGAATAAATCCACAAATTTACTGCAACAAAGCTAATAATTTTCTAGAAAACAACCAGAAAAAACTGAGGAATTGCAAATTTTGGAGAAAAGGGCCTCAGACTGACATGACAAATTGCATATTATTTACAAGAAAGAAGACTTCATTTTCAAGAAAAAAAAATAACATTTACGGGAATAAAAATGCAAATCGATGACCAAAAAATTGTGCATTTATGAGAAATCAGTCATAAAATTTGAGAAAAAACATATTTGAAGGAAAAGAGAAATTAGGGAGGAACCAGTAAAGAAAAAAACAAGAAAGGTTGCAAATTGGAGGAAAAACACAAGAAAAATAAGTTAATTTAGAAGTTTCAATTATAATTAGAAAAAATAGGGAATTGGAGAGAAAAGTTTATTTCAGACTTTTTTTTTTCAATTAAAAAATGACTAATCTTAACAGACCATTTTTCTTATAACTTCACTGTTTTATCTTCATTTTAAGACAGATATTGTTGTGGCTCTGCAGAGTTTTTCGGTTTCATGTTTGTTGGACTTCGTTCAACCACAGATGTTTGGTCTGTTTGTTGGATTTTCTCCTCAGGAATGATGGGAATGTGTCTCATCCCGCTGAGAATATTGGATTTAATTATTGTTTTACTTTTGTTTTTAAGGGAATGTACATCAAGTCCACTTATGATGGTTTACATGTCATCACTGGAACCACAGAACATGTAAGTGGGAAAACATCCTCACCACAAAAATTCAGACCATCCGCTGCATGGAGTCATACTCTAAAAACAAACAGGAAATTTTCTAAAAAAAAAAAAAAAGGTGCACATTTATGAGGAAAAAAGTTGTCAATATATGTGAAAAATGGATTGTCACGAACCCTTTTGTTACCAGTGGACCAGTTTTGTGGTCCATGAGTTTAAGGAACCGTTTTGGTACCAGAAAGTCTCTGCAGTAGTTCCCATTTATCAGTGTGTTCCATCATGAGTATCAGGAAACCATTTAGTCCCCAAAAATATATTTTCAGGAACCTTTGTAGTACCAAAAACACATGTTTTTTATAACCCCAGTTCTAGTGAAGTTGGGATGTTTAAAATGTAACGAAAAACAAAATACAATGACTTAAAATCCTTTTCAACCTAAATTCAATTGAATACACTACAAAGACAAGATATTTAATGTTCAAACTGATAAACTTTGTTTTTTTTGCTACTATTCACTCACTTTGAATTTGATGCCTGCAACACGTTCCAAAAAAGCTGGGACAGGGTCATGTTTCCCACTGTCTTACATCACCATTCCCAACACTCAGGAAGCATTTAGGAACTGAGAACATGAACTGTTGAAGCTTTGATGGTGGAATTTCTTCCCAT
The DNA here is from genome assembly GCA_020510985.1 of Pholidichthys leucotaenia. Taxonomy (NCBI): domain Eukaryota; kingdom Metazoa; phylum Chordata; class Actinopteri; order Cichliformes; family Pholidichthyidae; genus Pholidichthys; species Pholidichthys leucotaenia. The sequence goes on along the minus strand of CM035842.1, from coordinate 198,309,414 downwards.
TCTTGCTTGACGTACGGCATCAGTTTCTCAACAGTTCAGGGTCTCCTTTGTCACATTTTGTGCTTCAAAATGTGCCACACATTTTGAATGGGAGTCAGGTCTGGACTGCAGGCAAGCCAGCCTAGTATCTGCACACTTTTACCACGGAACCACACTGTTGGAACACATGCGGGTGGCTTGACATTGTTGTGCTGAAATAAGCAAGGGATGTCCCTGAAAAAGGCATTGCCTGGATGGCAGCATATGTTCTAAAACCTGTATGAACTATTAAGCATCAGTGGTGCCTTCACAGATGTGCAATTTACCCATGCCATGGGCACTAACACCCCCCCATACCAAACTTAATGCTGATAAGGTGGTAATATCCTAATACAGAATGATGTTGGCTTTTAAAGCAGTGCTGCCCAAGGGACCGAATGTCACTGGCATTCACTGTTGGTTTTTGGCCTTGTTGCTTACGTGCAGGCATTTTTCCAGATTCTGTGAATCTTTTGATGATATGCACTGTAGACGATGAAATCCCTGAATTCCTTGTAATGGTACGTTGAGAAACATTGTTTTTAAACTGTTGGGCTGTTTGCCAACACAGTTGATGACAAAGTGGTGAACCTCACCCCATCCTTGCTTGTGAACGACTGAGCCTTTCGGGGATGCAACTTTTATACCCAGTCATGACATTCACCTGTTTCCAATTAATCTGTGCACCTGTGAAATGTTCCAAAAACGTTTTTGTTTTTTGTTTTTTTTTTTCAGCATTCCTCAACTTTCCAATCTTTTCTTGCCCCTGTCCCAGCATTTTTGGAACATGCTGCAGACATCACATTCAAAATGAATGAATAGTTGCAAAAAACCAATAAAGTTTATCAGTTTGAACATTATGGACCGTATTACAACTATTGGTTAGGTTGATCAGTTGTCACTGATGCAGAACGCATTTATCGGCGTTTCCAAGTTCATTTCCTTATCACAACGTCATAAAAACGAACTTTCCGCTAAACCACTGCACACGGTGGCGCAGTGGTTTAGCACTGTGGCAGCACCCTCGGCCGTGGGATCGCGGGGATCATGAGATCGTGGGTTCGATTCCAGCCCCCGACCAACAGTGAGCTGTGTGGAGTTTGCATGTTCTCCCCGTGTTGCGTGGGTTTACTCCGGGATTTCTCCGGTTTCCTCCCGCATACCAAAAACATGTAGGTTTAGGGCGCTCGCGCACGCAGCGACCGGCAGCTGGTGGCTTGTCACCAGACTGCAAACCAAATCTACCTACGGGTACAAATAAGTAACAAAAAAACAAACAAAAAAAAAAAGAGGCCAGTCTAATCGTTCAGAGGTGTGTTTTGGATAATCCAATCCAAAGCGCTCCTTCCCGTCCCTTTAATGCAAACAGGCGCATTATCTAAAGTAAATTTTGATCATGATGGTTTAAGACGGGTTTTGCACTGACCAAAGCCCGTGTGTGTGAACCAAAATGCACACAATAGTAACTCTGCTTGGTAATAAGGAAGACATCAATCACAGCTGATGCTCAGTTATGTTAAAAAGAACAAACGGGGAGAATGGGCTGAAAAAAAATCAGCTGAATTGTTTAATGTGTGTACGGATGCAACACAGACATGAAGAAAAGAGGATGATGCCTGTGCAAACTTTCATAAACTTTGATTAACGACAGCGTGGAAGTCGCTCCCGGCTGTGGGGAGATGGAGTGCTCCCTCTCATGTTGCTTTCGAGGGTCTCCTCCATCCATCCTAGGTAGGAGGGAAGCCGCCTCCAGCCCCTGCCACGAAGCAAGCCCACTCTCAGCAGCCTCTGCTGGGCCGACGCAGATGTGGACGCATCTCCTGTCTCTCTGGGGAGTTACCGTGAAAAGTAAAATGCTGTACACTCCTTGTTCATTCATTTATTTCACTAAAAATAAACACATTAATGCCTTGTAAGTCTGTGATGAAAATGAAAATCCCCGCCCCAGTACGCTACTCGTCACACTGGAACACACTGGCACACATGCTTCTTATTCAATCATTCCCCTTAAAAAAATTCTACATTAATGCCTAATCTATACACTCCAACGATAGGTCTGCAATTAAAATGAGATTGTGGATGGAATTTAAAAAAAAAAAAAAAACTTATGTGATGACTGTTACAACTCTCTCTATTAAAACAAGATCCCAGCAGGTACCATTTCCTGAGCCCTGGAACTGTGTAATGTCCAAAACACGCCACTGAAATATCATTAAACAATGCGCTTCTGACGACAGACCTCCTTTTTCCTTATCAAAAGTGGATTCTCATGGAATGCACTATAATAGTAACGTGCATTAGATTGCGCGCCACCACACCTCTCTGAAATGATGCACCTCCTCCCAGCGCATAGCGGGCACACTGTCTACTGGTAATTTGATGGCGGTGACGCAAGACGTAATAAACAGACAATGCCCTGGTAGAAACTAGCAAAACACTGGCGCACGGCAGGAAGTCTGTCAGAAAAGCGCGTGGATGACCGTTAAAATAGGACCCTAAATATCATTTCGCTGTAGTGTATTCAATAGAATATAGGTTGAAATGTTATTATTTATTTATGTTTTACTCAACATCCCAATTTCACTTGTATTAAGGTTGTAGTACGAGGAAATTTCAGCAGTTGTTCCCGTTTTGAGTATGTTCCATCAAGAGTATTGGGAACCAGTGTCTGGAAGAGATCCCATTCTTCTGTGTTCCACCACAACTATCAGGAACTATTTAGCTCCCCAAAATTCTTTTTTATACCAAAAATTCATCTTTTGGAACCTACTTTGGAAAGATGGAAAAATCACCATTTCACATTAAAAAGGTCACAAATTTCTCAGAAAAATGCTTTGAACTTTACAAGAAAAAAAGTCTGTTTATGAGAAAACCTAAATCAATAAATGTGTCCTGAGTTTTCTGAAAGTGTTTTATTGTTTCTGTTTTCAGTCTGCTGCAGATCTGACGGGGAAAATCCACGCTGGAGACGAAGTGATCCAAGTCAACCGTCAGACTGTGGTCAGATTTTATTTTACTGATGCAAACATTCGGTTCATTTTCACACATGTGCACTCATGTTAATAAGAATCTGTAAGAAACTGGATGGATTTAAGAGAAAAAGAAATGTTGACAAATGAGCACAAATTTGTAATAGGAAAATTTGGAAAATTTGCAAGAAATACTGTAAAAAAAAAAGTTTTAGTACAAAACAATTCCACAATTTTACATAAAAATATTGAAATTATGTGAGGAAAAGTACAAGAAAAACTTCAGAATCTCGAAGAGAAAAGTTGTGTATTTAAGAGAATAAAAACATTTTCCTGTTACTTACTTATTGCTAATATTGACGGACCAGTTACATTAAAGCTCAAATTGATGAGAAAATATTCAAAACTTTCTGAAAAAAGCCTTTAATTTTTTTTATAAAGAGTCTCACTTTACAAGTAAGAGGCAAATTTGTAGATAAAAGTAGGGAACGCATTGAGTGGGAAAATGCTGACATTTACAAAAATAAATGAATTCACAAAAATATAGCAATTTTTAGCAAAAAAAAAAATCTTAACATTTTTAATGGAAAATAAGCTATTTTTTGAAAAAAAATTGACTTGTAAACTGAAAATAAAAAAAGCTTATAAATTCAATAGAACAAATAAGCATTTTAAAAATGCTAATTTATGAGGAAAAAACTTAAGATTTACAAGAAAAGTACAGATTTACAGGTGAATGTCAAACATTTATCGAGTGAAAAAATTTAGAATTTACAAAAATAAAATAAAACTTAAGTAAAATACTGCAATAAAAAATCTGAAATTTTCAGTGAAAAAAAAAAGGCACCAATTTTTAAAATGGAATAAATGAAAATTTTCGGGGGGCAAAGCCCTCACAAATCTTGCTTTTTTTTCCCACTGAAATTTAGGTTGTAAACTTAGAAGAAAAAGCTTATACATTTATCAAAATAAAATAACAAAAAATTGTAATTTTAACGAAAAAAACCATTTTAATAAAAATGTTGCTGGTTTTTTACATTTAAACTGTAGAAATTCACCATTAAAGGTCATCATTTACAGAAGTTTATCCAAAATATCATAAATTTAAAGACGACCACCAGTGATTATAAATCCCCCATAAAAATAAATCTACATTGTCTAAAATGGTGTCTCATGCCCTTTTTTCCTACAAAAAACCTTTCATCATCTTACAGTTTTGTGTCAAATTTTTTTCACTTTTCCTCCTTCAAACACTAGGATCTGCGAATAGGCCTACCCACATCCCACAAGGCCAATGGTGGCTAGCACTGCATTAAACAGAATAAATCCTGTGATAAAAAGACTTAACCTGTTGAAGGACATACCCAGTTGTATGCACGGTGGCCCAGGATAACGTGCATCGGTCGTTAAAAGCAGTTTAATGGTAAAACCCATCTTAATTTGGGTCGTTTTCAAAGCAGCTGTCCAAAAATGCTAACTGGCCCTGGAGGGTAACTTCAGTCTTTACTTCCACCCTCCTTCCCCTGAGGACTGGCTCAACACTATTTACCTGTTACAGTGACGTTAACAAAAACAGTAAACTTGCCTTTTTCCAAGGGGAGGAGCTTAACAGAAATTTCACAGTAGTAAAAAAAAAACCCCACAGACATGACACATTTGAGTGATTTCGCTCTTGATATGGTGGACCACCCCCAGTTACACGGGTGAGACCGGACATCCTGGCAGATAAACACATCTGTTGCAAGGTCTGTGGTGGACTGTGCCAGTCGGTGCATCGTGACATGCACTACACAAAGAGCAGAGATAAACAAACCTATCATCTGGTCAGTCACTGCAACAGTCCCAAATTTACAAAAGTAAAAAAGTCACAAACATGAGAAAAAAAATATATCAGAAAAAAGTTCAGAAAATAAATTCAGAAGTAAAAGCCTGTTGCTCTCTAATGATGAGGTACATTTAATATGTTGTTTTTTCACCCAGGTGGGCTGGCAGCTGAAAAATTTGGTTTCCAAACTGCGGGAGGACCCCAAAGGTGTGACGCTGCTGCTGAAGAAGAGGCCGACAGGAATGGCTGGATTTACTCCGGCACCACTCAAGAACCTCAGATGGAAACCTCCCGTTACCCAGGTTCTGCTTCTAATACTACTAACTAACTAACCTGCACTTATATAGCGCCTTTCTAGTCACAAAGACCACTCAAAGCGCTTTCATTAATACTAACCCTCTATTCTAAGGGCCTATAGGAAACAGATATCTAGGGACAATTTAGAACAGCCAATTAACCTAACATGCATGTTTTTGGCATGTGGGAGGAAACCGGAGAAATCCCGGAGTAAACCCACGCAACACGGGGAGAACATGCAAACTCCACACAGATCACTGTTGGTCGGGGGCTGGGATCGAACCCACGATCCCATGATCCCCACAATCCCCCGGCCAAGGGTAAACTGTGCTGCCGCTTTGCTAACCACTGCGCCACCGTGCAGCCACGATAATAATCAACTTTGGGTTTTTTATCCCAAATCTGTGGTTTTAACCCTCCTAAATTCATGATTTTTTTCTTGAATTTGCAACTTTTATCCTTTAAATTTGTGACTTTATCTATGCAAATTTGCAGCTTCTCTTAAATTTGCAGTTTTTTTTAATTAAATTTGTGACTTTTTGCTTCTTAAATTTTAGTTTTTCCCATTTCTCATTAGCATTTGCAACTTTATCGCTCAACTTTTCCTTACAAATCTGACTTTTTACCTCCATCCACCAAGGGAGGAGGTAATGTTTTTGGAAGCGTTGGTTGGTTTGCCTGTTACTGACACAACTCAAAAAGTGATGAACAGATTTTGATGAATTTTTCGGGAAAGGTGTGTGATGGCATGGGGAACAGATGATTAGAGTTTGGTGATGATTTGAGAGTGCGTACCTCCACCAAGGGCTTTTTTTGTATTTGTACAGCAGGATTACACAAAAACTACTGAATGGATTTGGATGAAATTTTCACCAGAGGTGGTTCTTGGCCTACAGACAAACCCATTACATTTTGGTGAGGATCCGAGAATACATACCTCCACCAAGGCTCTTATCTTGTCACAGTGTGTTAGCAGCAATACTGCAAAACTACTGGACAGACTTTGGTGCAATTATCACCAGAAGTGGCTCTAGGGCCACACACAAACCCATTACATTTTGGAGGTGACTCATGACAGATGGAAGGAGCCTTAGCGGAGGTATGCGCTTGCTGAGTGCTTTTCTAGTTCTTTTTTAAATTCCTGATTTTTTTCTTCAATTTATAACTTTTTTCATTAAAATTTTTAAAGTTTTTCCTGTAAATTTGCAACTTTTTTGCACCTATTTTTTGTTCATATGAGACTTGAGGTTTTCATCCTAAATTTGTCGGTGTTTTTTTTACACATAAATTTCCGACTTTCTCTTTCACATTTGTAGATTTTTTTTTTTCTGAAATAAGTTACTTTTTCTCATAAATTTTATGATTTTTTTTTCCTTCCATTTTTTTTTCTGTCAAAAAATGTGAATTTGCTGTGAATTGGCAGCTTTTCTTTGTTGGATATGAATAATATACTTTATTAGTTTACTTTGCAACTTTTTTCTTGAAAATCTTTAACTATCACTTTTTTTTCATTCACCATTTTTCTTTTTAATGTAAAATGTTTTTCTCATGAATTTGCTTTTTTTTTTTATCCCCCTGTAATTTTGCAGCTCTCTCCGACCGTAAATTTGCTTTTTATAAATTAACTTTTTTTCTGCTTTCAGGCATACTATATATTTTTAGGTTATAATATGTTTTCAGTTGAAAAAAAGAGATTAAATGAATACTCGACCCCTGGCTTTATCCTTTATGGTAATGTTGGCCCTCAGGCAGAAGTTGACACCCCTGATCTTGTCGCTCACAGACACTTTTAACTGCTCAAGAGGACAAGGTGAGATTATATCTGATTATATCCGTCAGGACTGAGTAAAACCCAAAGAAACCAGGGTGTCTACAAGTGTCGTGTTCTAACAAGTCTGTGGTATCAGAACGGGACATCATAGTTTATCTGTGACAGTGAAACGGAGACAAACATCTACCCTGAGTCAGGAACCAAGAGCTCTGTAATGACATGTCATTAGTTAACATGGAGGTTATTTAGGGAGGGGAACAGAGAACTGGTCATGTGGGAAAGATGGTATCTATACTCTGTCATTCACACACCACACTTACCTACCAGAGCTTAAAAAAGACTAAAAAGTCACCAGGTTATGGGAAAATGCAAGCGAGCACATTTACACACAAAAAAAATCTCAGATTTATGGCAAAAAGTTTCAATTTTACAAGGAAAAAAAATAGCTAATTTGCAAGTAAAAATTCAAAAACTTGGACTTCCGGTTATGGCTGCCACGTAAGACGGACGTGTCTCACTCTGCTCTGCTCCTGGAGAAAAAAAATCGGCAAATAACTCTCTCATTTGGGACAGAACGTATCCCAGCGTCTGGGTGAGGATATGTCGGCGAAGCCTAAGGCTGGAAAACCAGGTAAAGGAAAAAGCGAGCCGCCGAAACAGTCCAAATTAACGGACTTTCAGGTCTGTGACGCAGCAAATAAAACTCCATATATGGCGGAGGAGGCTGGCAACGGTGCGATGTCTGCGGGGAGCAGCGCAGATGCGCTGATGGCTGCCATGAGTTCAATGAGAGCGGACTTTTCCTCCAGATTTGATGGGATTATGACAGCGTTGGAAGGAATAAGAAAGGAATTGGGTGACTGTGTAGAACGAACGGCGCAGATGGAGCTCCGTCTCGCTAGTGCTGAAGATGACGTCACCCGTCTTCAATTAAAGGTGCGCACTTTGGAAAAAAAAAATAAATGTCTGGAAGATAATATTTTGGATTTGGAATCTCGGTCGAGACAGAATAACTTGAGGCTGGTGGGTCTTCCAGAGGAATCAGAAGGTCGGGACGTATGTTCCTTTCTGGAAAAGTGGATCCCGGAGGTGCTGGGCAGCGAGGAGTTGCAATCAGCAGTGGTTCTGGAAAATGCACATCGTATTGGCCCACGGAGAGATAAGGGACCGCCGAGGACCTTAATTATGAAGTTTCTTAGCAACAGAGACAGGATGAAGATCTTCAACGCTGCACGAGCTAAAGGAGAGATTAAACACCAGGACCAGCAGGTGCGGTTCTACCCAGATTTGGCCACAGGAATCCAATAATTGAGGAAGCAGTTTGATCCCATACGTAAGGAGCTGCGCAACCTTGGGATTCGTCATGGTGTAATCTATCCTGCGAGACTGCTGACCACGTATGAGGGCAGAACCCACATCTTCAAGACCCCAGAGGAGGCGCAGGAGTTCATCAAGAAGATCAAAGAAGAAGAAGAGACTGGTGGGAGCTAAGCATGAACAAAATATAAGGTAGAATAATTAAGCATTTGCACAGGCATCTGACTGACTTGAAGTAAATAGTAAGTTTACAAAATATAGATTGTATTATATATTTTTAAAAAACAAAACAAACAAAAAAAAAACTATGATGTACAAAGTTGTTAAAAATTTTGGAGTTAAGTTGGAAAACTACAGAGGAGAGTTAATGTTACGTCATTAAAAGCAGTAGAGTTAGGGTGATTGGGAGGATGAAGAAGGAGTGGCTTAGGCTGTTCCCCGTGGGTGTGGAACGGTCGATGGCTATATCGGGAGACGGAATTTTTTTTTTGATTTTGGGGGGTTCGCCACAAGTGTGGGAAGGGGGAATTTGTTTGTGTGTAGTTTGTAGGATGAATGTTCAACCACTCATGTTTTTGCTTCTCTGTATGAGCATGTTTACACTGCAAGGTAATCCCAAACTCTCTATTGATCATAAACCAAAGTGTTAATCTTAATTTAACTTCATGGAATTGCAGAGGTCTACAAAATTTAAAAAAACTTAAACAAGTTATGAATAAAATAAAAGACATGGGTTCAAAAATTGTGTTTTTATAAGAAACTCATTTAATAGAGGAGGATATAAAAAGAATTAGGAGTAGATGGCAAGGAAGTGTTTTCACCTCATCATTCTCATCCCGGGCCAGGGGAGTTATGACTCTCATACATAAATCAGTTCCTTTTCAAGTGAAAAATGTAATTGGAGACAAATTTGGAAGATATGTAATCATTCAAGGTTCTTTGCTATTAGAAAATATAAATCTTGTGAACTTATATGGTCCCAATATAGATGATCAAAAGTTCTTTGCTAATTTATTTCTTATCTTATCATCACTTACAGGGCAACATATAATAGCAGGGGATTTTAATTGTACATTGAATCCAGGTATAGATAGATCAACAGGACTGGATTGTACGCACAATGGATGTAGGATGACTATTAATCATTTTATGAAAGAATTGAGATTGTTAGATATATGGAGAGAAATGAAACCACAAGTTAAAGCCTATTCTTGTTATTCCAGTACCTACAAGACATTCTCACGTATTGATTATTTTTTGATTTCCACAGAATTAAGGTCCAAGATTCAAAACTGCTTTTATGATAACATCGTGATCTCTGATCATGCACCCTGTTGTCTAATATATGTAGATAAAAAATTGACAAAGGAATCAGGTAGATGGCAATTTCAGCATAAATGGCTTCAGGATGAGGAATTTGTCAAGTATATAGAAAAACAGATAGACGAGTTCTTTGACATCAATACTACACAAACATCAGCATGTGTAAAGTGGGAGGCTTTCAAAGCTTTTATTAGGGGACATATTATTAGTTATACAGGATCAAAATCTAAGAAGACTCGAGAGGAGAGAGCTAAATTGGAACATAAAATAAAAAGTCTTCAGGAAAAAGTGTATGCAGGAAGTGACCCAAGGTTGGAGAATGAATTACTGATTTTGAGAGCTGAATACGACAAAAAATCAGCGAATAGAGCTGCCTCGAGTCTTCTAAGATTGAAACAATCTTTTTATGAACAAGGTGAAAAATCAGGAAAATTATTAGCATGGCAGATTAAACAATTAGAAATTAAAACACCAATTACCAGTATTATAAGTAAGGACAGGTAGTTATAGATCCTTTAGAAATTAACAGAGCCTTTAGAGATTACTATGAAAAATTATATGATGCCAAAAATGAATCTGATTTAACAAAACTAAATGGGTTTTTGAATGTACTATCTATACCGTGTATTCCAAATGAAAACAGGGAGATATTGGAGTCTAAAATTAGTCAAGAAGAAGTTGGGCTAGCCATTGATAATATGAAATCAGGAAAAAGTGCAGGACCAGATGGTCTTCCAGTTGACCTTTATAAAAAATTTAAGAATAAATTAATAAAACCTTTTTTGGAAATGGTTTTAGAAGCATTTCAAAATAATAATTTACCATCATACATAAATAATGCCTTAATTATACTGCTGCCAAAACCAGGTAAGCCCTCTAATAAATGTGAAAATATGAGACCAATAAGCCTATTAAACGCCGACCTTAAGATAATCTGTAAAATTTTAGCAAGACGAATACAAGAAATTTTACCAAATATTATTAATCGAGATCAGAATGGCTTTATAAAGGGTAGACAAGGCTTCCATAATGTAAGAAGACTATTTAATATTATTTATTTTAATAAAGAAGCACCGGATACAGCTCTCCTATCACTGGACGCCGAAAAGGCCTTTGATAGAGTTGAATGGCCCTTTCTTTTTGAAGTCCTACAAAGGTTTGGACTTGGAAATAATTTCATAAAATGGGTTCAAATAATATACAATAATGCTACAGCAGAAATCCTAACAAATAACAATATTTCAAAACCAATAAAAATCAATAGAGGATGTCGACAAGGCTGTCCACTTTCACCTTTACTGTTTACTATGGCAATTGAACCTTTAGCGATAGCGATACGTTTACATTCACAAATATATGGAATTAAAGTTGGACCAACAGAACATAAAATCTCCCTGTACGCCGATGACATAATTTTGTTTATGTCGAATCTAAAAAAATCAATTCCAACCTTGTTGAATTTAATAAAGAATTTTGGGGAAATATCAGGATATAAAATAAATAAAACTAAATCTTCAATATTAATGCTAAATGAGACCCAGAGAAATTACCCAGCCCCTGAGGTAAATCAATTCAATGTTGTAAATCAGTTTAAATATTTAGGAATCCAAATTGTGCCTAAGCTAGAATCAGTCGCCAGTGTCAACTATGAAGCCTTAATGTCAGATATTAATGAGTTACTTCAGAGATGGATGTCACTACCAATGTCGATGATCGGGAGAATCAGTATACTTAAAAGTAATATTTTACCTAAAATACTTTATTTATTTCAATACATTCCCTTACCACCACCTTTAGATCTATTCTCAAGAATAAAACAAAAGTTAGTGGAATTTATATGGAACAACAGGAGGGCTAGATTACGTCTGTCTTTATTATATTTACCATTTGATCGTGGAGGTCTGAAATGTCCAAATTTTATGTTGTATTATTGGTCGGCACAACTGAGGTCTATGACATATTATTTTTCATCAGATGATCTCCCTCACTGGACTGAAATGGAATCATACAATTTACCTTTACCTCTTCCCATATTCATATACTCAGATTCGGCAAAAAAATTACAAAAACAAGTTAAAAATCCATTTGTAAAGCATATGATCAAAATATGGTGTGAAGCTAAAAACTATTTAAAAGAACCACAGTTATTGTCACAATTTAGTCCAATATGGGGTAATCAATATTTTAAACCAGGGAGAGCGGACGCTGTATTTAAAGTATGGAATTTAAAAGGGATACAAAAGATTCAGGATTTATATTTGCCATGTGCAGATAACATAATGTCTTTTGAAGAGCTGAGGATCAAATTTAATCTCAATAGAACACATTTTTTTAAATATCTTCAACTTAGAAACTTTATTCGATCAAATCAAAATAAAGCTCTCACTCGACCTATTTATTCATCCTTGGAAAAAATGATGATGAAAGATAGTAAAAGAAAGGGTATTATTTCAGAGTTTTATAACTCATTGACACTATCTTCAAGTGAAAATTCACTGAAAAGATTAAACTACTGGAAAGAAGATCTGCAAACTGAAATTTCAGAGGAACAATGGGAATTGGCTTGTACAGAAGCTCAAACCAAATCAATAAATGTACGCCTTAAATTGATACATTTCAAATGGTTAATGCGGATGTATGTTACACCGGAGGAGTTAAATAGATATAACAAGAATATACCAGATACATGCACAAAATGCATGGAAAGTAAAGGAACCCTATTTCATTGTTTATGGGAATGTAGATTAATAAGAATGTTTTGGGAAGAGGTGAGGGTAACAATTGAAAAAATAATCTCAAAACAAATCATATTGAATCCTAAACTGTTTTTGTTGGGTCTGTACCCAGAAAAGCATAATTTTAATAAAAGTGAAAGAACATTGACTTCCGGTTATGGCTGCCACGTAGGACGGACGTGTCTCGCTCTGCTCTGCTCCTGGAGAAAAAAAATCGGCAAATAACTCTCTCATTTGGGACAGAACATATCCCAGCATTTGGGCGAGGATATGTCGGCGAAGCCTAAGGCTGGAAAACCAGGAAAAGGAAAAAGCGAGCCGCCGAAACAGTCCAAATTAACGGACTTTCAGGTCTGTGACGCAGCAAACAAAACTCCATATATGGCGGAGGAGGCTGGCGGCGGTGCGATGTTTGCGGGGAATGGCGCAGATGCGCTGATGGCTGCCATGAGTTCAATGAGAGCGGACTTTTCCTCTAGATTTGATGGGATTATGACAGCGTTGGAAGGAATAAGAAAGGAATTGGGTGACTGTGTAGAACGAACGGCGCAGATGGAGCTCCGTCTCGCTAGTGCTGAAGATGACGTCACCCGTCTTCAATTAAAGGTGCGCACTTTGGAAAAAAAAAATAAATCTCTGGAAGATAATATTTTGGATTTGGAATCTCGGTCGAGACAGAATAATTTGAGGCTGGTGGGTCTTCCAGAGGAATCAGAAGGTCGGGACGTATGTTCCTTTCTGGAAAAGTGGATTCCGGAGGTGCTGGGCAGCGAGGAGTTGCAATCAGCAGTGGTTCTGGAAAAAGCACATCGTATTGGCCCACGGAGAGATAAGGGACCGCCGAGGACCTTAATTATGAAGTTTCTTAGCAACAGAGACAGGATGAAGATCTTCAACGCTGCACGTGCTAAAGGAGAGATTAAACACCAGGACCAGCAGGTGCGGTTCTACCCAGATTTGGCCACAGGAATCCAGCAATTGAGGAAGCAGTTTGATCCCATACGTAAGGAGCTGCGCAACCTTGGGATTCGTCATGGTGTAATCTATCCTGCGAGACTGCTGACCACGTATGAGGGCAGAACCCACATTTTCAAGACCCCAGAGGAGGCGCAGGAGTTCATCAAGATGATCAAAGAAGAAGAAGAGACTGGTGGGAGCTAAGCATGAACAAAATATAAGGTAGAATAATTAAGCATTTGCACAGGCATCTGACTGACTTGAAGTAAATAGTAAGTTTACAAAATATAGATTGTATTATATATTAAAAAAACAAAACAAAAACAAAACAAACAAAAAAAAAAACTATGATGTACAAAGTTGTTAAAAATTTTGGAGTTAAGTTGGAAAACTACAGAGGAGAGTTAATGTTACGTCATTAAAAGCAGTAGAGTTGGGGTGATTGGGAGGATGAAGAAGGAGTGGCTTAGGCTGTTCCCCGTGGGTGTGGAACGGTCGATGGCTATATCGGGAGACAGAATTTTTCTTTTGATTTTGGGGGGTTTGCCACAAGTGTGGGAAGGGGAAATTTGTTTGTGTGTAGTTTGTAGGATGAATGTTCAACCACTCATGTTTTTGCTTCTCTGTATGAGCATGTTTACACTGCAAGGTAATCCTAAACTCTCTATTGATCATGGACCAAAGTGTTAATCTTAATTTAACTTCATGGAATTGCAGAGGTCTACAAAATTTAAAAAAACTTAAACAAGTTATGAATAAAATAAAGGACATGGGTTCAAGAATTGTGTTTTTACAAGAAACTCATCTGATAGAGGAGGATGTTAGAAGAATTAGGAGTAGATGGCAGGGAAGTGTATTCACCTCTTCATTTTCATCCCGAGCCAGGGGAGTTATGACTCTCATACATAATCAGTTCCTTTTCAGGTGAAAAATGTAATTGGAGACAAATTTGGAAGATATGTAATCATTCAAGGTTCTTTGCTATTAGAAAATATAAATCTTGTGAACTTATATGGTCCCAATATAGATGATCAGAAGTTCTTTGCTAATTTATTTCTCATCTTATCATCACTTACAGGGCAACATATAATAGCAGGGGATTTTAATTGTACATTGAATCCAGGTGTGGATAGATCAACAGGACTGGATTGTACGCACATTGGATGTAGGATGACTATTAATCATTTTATGAAAGAATTGAGATTGTTAGATATATGGAGAGAAATGAAACCACAAGTTAAAGCCTATTCTTGTTATTCCAGTACCTACAAGACATTCTCACGTATTGATTATTTTTTGATTTCCACAGAATTAAGGTCCAAGATTCAAAACTGCTTTTATGATAACATCGTGATTTCTGATCATGCACCCTGTTGTCTAATATATGTAGATAAAAAATTGACAAAGGAATCAGGTAGATGGCAATTTCAGCATAAATGGCTTCAGGATGAGGAATTTGTCAAGTATATAGAAAAACAGATAGACGAGTTCTTTGACATCAATACTACACAAACATCAGCATGTGTAAAGTGGGAGGCTTTCAAAGCTTTTATTAGGGGACATATTATTAGTTATACAGGATCAAAATCTAAGAAGACTCGAGAGGAGAGAGCTAAATTGGAACATAAAATAAAAAATCTTCAGGAAAAAGTGTATGCAGGAAGTGACCCAAGGTTGGAGAATGAATTACTGATTTTGAGAGCTGAATACGACAAAAAATCAGCGAATAGAGCTGCCTCGAGTCTTCTAAGATTGAAACAATCTTTTTATGAACAAGGTGAAAAATCAGGAAAATTATTAGCATGGCAGATTAAACAATTGGAAATTAAAACACCAATTACCAGTATTATAAGTAAGGACAGGTAGTTATAGATCCTTTAGAAATTAATAGAGCCTTTAGAGATTACTATGAAAAATTATATGATACCAAAAATGAACCTGATTTAACAAAACTAAATGGGTTTTTGAACGAACTATCTATACCGTGTATTCCAAATGAAAACAGGGAGATATTGGAGTCTAAAATTAGTCAAGAAGAAGTTGGGCTAGCCATTGATAATATGAAATCAGGAAAAAGTGCAGGACCAGATGGTCTTCCAGTTGACCTTTATAAAAAATTTAAGAATAAATTAATAAAACCTTTTTTGGAAATGGTTTTAGAAGCATTTCAAAATAATAATTTACCATCATACATAAATAATGCCTTAATTATACTGCTGCCAAAACCAGGTAAGCCCTCTAATAAATGTGAAAATATGAGACCAATAAGCCTATTAAACGCCGACCTTAAGATAATCTGTAAAATTTTAGCAAGACGAATACAAGAAATTTTACCAAATATTATTAATCGAGATCAGAATGGCTTTATAAAGGGTAGACAAGGCTTCCATAATGTAAGAAGACTATTTAATATTATTTATTTTAATAAAGAAGCACCGGATACAGCTCTCCTATCATTGGACGCCGAAAAGGCCTTTGATAGAGTTGAATGGCCCTTTCTTTTTGAAGTCCTACAAAGGTTTGGACTTGGAAATAATTTCATAAAATGGGTTCAAATAATATACAATAATGCTACAGCAGAAATCCTAACAAATAACAATATTTCAAAACCAATAAAAATCAATAGAGGATGTCGACAAGGCTGTCCACTTTCACCTTTACTGTTTACTATGGCAATTGAACCTTTAGCGATAGCGATACGTTTACATTCACAAATATATGGAATTAAAGTTGGACCAACAGAACATAAAATCTCCCTGTACGCCGATGACATAATTTTGTTTATGTCGAATCTAAAAAAATCAATTCCAACCTTGTTGAATTTAATAAAGAATTTTGGGGAAATATCAGGATATAAAATAAATAAAACTAAATCTTCAATATTAATGCTAAATGAGACCCAGAGAAATTACCCAGCCCCTGAGGTAAATCAATTCAATGTTGTAAATCAGTTTAAATATTTAGGAATCCAAATTATGCCTAAGCTAGAATCAGTCGCCAGTGTCAACTATGAAGCCTTAATGTCAGATATCAATGAGTTAACTCAGAGATGGATGTCACTACCAATGTCGATGATTGGGAGAATCAATATACTTAAAAGTAATATTTTACCTAAAATACTTTATTTATTTCAATACATTCCCTTATCACCACCTTTAGATCTATTCTCAAGAATAAAAAAAAAGTTAGTGGAATTTATATGGAACAACAGGAGGGCTAGATTACGTTTGTCTTTATTATATTTACCATTTGATCGTGGAGGTCTGAAATGTCCAAATTTTATGTTGTATTATTGGTCGGCACAACTGAGGTCTATGACATATTATTTTTCATCAAATGATCTCCCTCACTGGACTGAAATGGAATCATACAATTTACCTTTACCTCTTCCCATATTCATATACTCAGATTCGGCAAAAAAATTACAAAAACAAGTTAAAAATCCATTTGTAAAGCATATGATCAAAATATGGTGTGAAGCTAAAAACTATTTAAAAGAACCACAGTTATTGTCACAATTTAGTCCAATATGGGGTAATCAATATTTTAAACCAGGGAGAGCGGACGCTGTATTTAAAGTATGGAATTTAAAAGGGATACAAAAGATTCAGGATTTATATTTGCCATGTGCAGACAACATAATGTCTTTTGAAGAGCTGAGGATCAAATTTAATCTCAATAGAACACATTTTTTTAAATACCTTCAACTTAGAAACTTTATTCGATCAAATCAAAATAAAGCTCTCACTCGACCTATTTATTCATCCTTGGAAAAAATGATGATGAAAGATAGTAAAAGAAAGGGTATTATTTCAGAGTTTTATAACTCATTGACACTATCTTCAAGTGAAAATTCACTGAAAAGATTAAACTACTGGAAAGAAGATCTGCAAATTGAAATTTCAGAGGAACAATGGGAATTGGCTTGTACAGAAGCTCAAACCAAATCAATAAATGCACGCCTTAAATTGATACATTTCAAATGGTTAATGCGGATGTATGTTACACCGGAGGAGTTAAATAGATATAACAAAAATATACCAGATACATGCACAAAATGCATGGAAAGTAAAGGAACCCTATTTCATTGTTTATGGGAATGTAGATTAATAAGAATGTTTTGGGAGGAGGTGAGGGTAACAATTGAAAAAATAATCTCAAAACAAATCATATTGAATCCTAAACTGTTTTTGTTGGGTCTGTACCCAGAAAAGCATAATTTCAATAAAAGTGAAAGAACATTCATAGACCTCAGTTTGCTTAATGCCAAAAAATGTATTGCACTATTATGGAAAAAGACTCATAGACCAGATGTGACTCAGTGGTTAAGACAGATGTTAACAAACCTTCCATTAGAAAGAATAACATATATACTGAAATCAAAGGAAATTGTGTTTGAGAATATATGGAGACCTTTTATTGATTATGTAAAAAATTTAAACATAACTCTTGAAGAAGGTGAATGATGTGTGTGGACCTTGTAAATTCCAAACTGGTGAACATAATATGTATACTAATATATTGGATTGTCTAGACTAAACAGAGGAGCATTGTTGAAGACTTGATTTTGTTGGTGGTTGTTGGTGTTTTTAGGGTATTTTTTTTTTTGTAGTACTTTAGTGTTAGTGTTTGATTGTTTGTATCATGTTTGTTAAAAAAAAAAAAAAGGTTCAATAAAGATATTGTGGGAAAAAAAAAAGTGAAAGAACATTCATAGACCTCAGTTTGCTTAATGCCAAAAAATGTATTGCACTATTATGGAAAAAGACTCATAGACCAGATGTGACTCAGTGGTTAAGACAGATGTTAACAAACCTTCCATTAGAAAGAATAACATATATACTGAAATCAAAGGAAATTGTGTTTGAGAATATATGGAGACCTTTTATTGATTATGTAAAAAATTTAAACATAACTCTTGAAGAAGAAGGTGAATGATGTGTGTGGACCTTGTAAATTCCAAACTGGTGAACATAATATGTATACTTATGTATTGGATTGTCTAGACTAAACAGAGGAGCATTGTTGAAGACTTGGTTTTGTTGGTGGTTGTTGGTGTTTTTAGTGCATTTTTTTTTTTTTTTGTAGTACTTTAGTGTTAGTGTTTGATTGTTTGTATCATGTTTGTTTAAAAAAAAAAAAAAGGTTCAATAAAGATATTGTGGAAAAAAAATAATTCAAAAACTTAGGAGGATAAAGTTGTAAATTGTCACAAATTTGCAAGATAATATCTGCATTAAAAGGTCAAAAATTTACCTTTAAATAAGTTATACATGTAGGCAGAAAAGTTGCATATTCAGTAGGAAAACTCAAATTTTGGAGAGAGAAGTTACAAATTTTGAAGAATGAAGTTAACAGCAGAATTTATGAGAAAAATTAGGAAAATTTATCAAACACTTTGTAAATCATTACTTGTAAAAAAAAAAAGGACAGTGTTGCAAATTTATGATAAAGAGTCCAAATGAGCAGAAATTACAAAACAATACATTTCCCAGAGAAAGGTTTTGCATTTAAGACAAAAAAAAAAATGAATTATTTAAAAAATAGTAAGGAAAAAGATGCACATTTATTGGGAAAAGAAACTGCAGATTTACAAAAAAAAATGTGTAGAAACACACCAAAATATCCATTATCATTGAAAATCAAATGTGGCCTGACAAAAATTAGGGATTTTATTTGTAGGCCACATCACCCAACCTTAATTCAATGATTAATTTAAACCTCCGACCTTTTTGCTGTGAGATAACAGCTGCTCCACTAAGCTGCCCATCTGTTGCTGTCATATATATTCTATCCATCCACACTCGATACCTGTCTTCCCAGCCAGATAATCCTCCAACTCTTAATCATGTGTTTCATTTGCATACATTATTTTAACCAATTTTTTAAATTTTATTATACTCTGTACCAGACAACTCCTCGATGAGCAGTGGTTAGCTGCCATTAGCAGAGGTAGCCATTCACCCATTCAGGGTTGTTTTTGTGCTTATTACACCCCATCCAGTCGTATGCAGTTGCATTTCAATTAGAATATCATTGAAAAGTTAATTTATTTCAGCAATTCTATTCAAAAAGTTAAACTCGTATATTATATAGACATACAGAAATACAGGCTCCATATTTGTGTTTCTCTGTGAGAAATAAATGCTCCTTGGTGTGTAGATTGATTGTAATACTGTATCATGCTGTAGCTCTTTCTGTCTGTGTACACAGACGCGCAAAATCAGCTCCGACAAAAACTGTCCACTTGGGAGAATAGGGGTGTGCCATATTGTATTGTTCACGATAATACCGGTATAAATTTTGATACCGGTCTAAAAATGAATATCGCGATATTTGGGGTCTGCTGTGTGACGATGTTACACCGTTATGCTGCTAATGAAAGTTATGCGTTAGCATAGAAATGGCAAAACAGACATGGCGCGGGAAACTGCAGCGCCGAAGTCGGACCATCTACAGCCAATTGAGTGGAAATATTTAAGTTTCACTTTCTGTTTCAGACTGCTGTCGTGTTTTAAAAAAAAGGCAAAAAACAAAACAAAACAGTGCAGCAGTGTGGATAATCTGCCTGCATTTTTTCTGCACATCAACAACACTGCTAGAGCGGAATAAACGTTGGACAATGTGCCGTTCGAAGTGGCTGTAGTTGTATTTTACCCCCATTTTGGCTGCTTCATCTTGATTTTATTCAACCACCCGAAGAGAGGGAAAAAAAAAACATCTGTTCAGCGCAACAAGAGCCACAAAGCCCTAGGAGAGGTCCGTGCAACGAGAGTAATACAGGTAAAGTGATTCAGCATAAAACCCGACATCTGTGTGCACTTAAGATGTCACGCTTTATATTATTTTCTTGTAATATTTGATACAGGACTAAAAAATATTTTAAACTAAATCTGAGCTGCTGTTTGTAAACTGGAGAAATGTTTTGTTTTTCCTGAAAATGTTGAAGGTAAAATAACGTTGGCCTGTGAAACTGTCCTTTTTGCATAAATTTAAAAGGGAAAAACTATACTCTGTAACATCAAGGAAATATCATTATCGTGAAAGTTCACATAAGTATTGTGATATCATTTTTAGGCCAAATTGTTCACCCCTGCTGGAGACTGGTTTCAAATCTCTACACTTTCACACCTCCTAATGCCTGGCGTAGTATGCACGGACAGCTAACCTGTAGACAAACTGGGGTAAAAACGTTGTCACGTGCACAACCCCTCAGGGAAATGACAAGATTCAAGATTCAAAGGCTTTATTATCATGTGCACAGTTAAGAAATGCACCATTTCCTGAGCAATGAAATTCTTACTCTGCTCTCCGAACGAATGCCAAGGTAATAGGTACACAACAATACTAATGAGGTAATGACACAGAACCAAGCTACAGGATAACTAGAGGAAACAATAAGAATGACATTTGGAATTCCCTGGGTGACTATAGTGGACAGTGGTACATTGATATCAGAGATGTGAACCTGAGATGGCATAAGCCTATGTACAGTATGGAAGGATGGGTTGAACTGTTGCTCATTAGCATTTAAAGCAAAACGAAAACCAGACTTTTGAGGAGCGCTCCTTCCTTGTGTGTAAAATGGTGTTGCAGTAATTAAACACTGAGGTGTTTTGACCAAATTTCATTAACACCGCTGAGAGCTGTTTCAACATGTGGGAAAAGAGCATAATAGGGGCTGTCCTGTTAAAATTGACAGGCCAGTTTATTCTTATAACTTGTCTATTTTAATTTCACTTATGCCTCCGTGTATTTTTGTGGCTCCGTAAAGACTTTTTTCATCAGTCTTTCCACAGTGTTTGGGTCTCAGCCCCCCCATGCAGAGAGCTGGATTCTTTGAGTTTCGGGTAACATTTCTGTGGTAAATGAGCTGTCGTCTCAGAGTTATTTCAGATTTAAAATGTTTCCACGGCTCAAAGATGAAGGTTTTTACTTTGAGAAATGTCTCCCACATGTGGCCGGCTCCTCCCATCAGACACAGATTCATGTTTGGTCTTTATTTGGGAAATGAGGGAACCAGAAACCACAGGCACAAGCTGTTTCTATCAGCTAATAACCATCCTGCTACTGCTGCTGCTGTATTTTTATCTTTGTACATTTTTTTTCCAGAATAATTCATCCCTAATTAGAGCCCAGTCGCCCTCCAGTTTGGCCAATGGATCAACCAGAAAGGAGAAGCCAGCCATCCTGGACCTCTACATCCCTCCTCCTCCTGCTGTCCCCTACACCCCGCGGTGAGAAACACACACACACACACACACACAAATATATTCTTCAGATATTCAACGCTGTTATTTCATCACTTTGCAACTTTTTTCTTCTATATTTAAGACTTTTTTTTCCTCATATATTAGGGTTTTTTTTCTGAAAAGTTTGCAATTTTTTTCATAAATTTTTTTTGACATTTTTCTTCAAAATTCAAGATTTTTTTCCCAGAAATTTTACAATTTTTGTCACAACTTTACATCTTTTTTTCCTCATAAATTCAAAACCTATTTTCATAATTTTCCTACTTTCTACTAGCACATTTGCAATATTTTTCTTTGTAAAGCTGCAGTTTTTTGTCATGTTTGCAACTTTTTCATGTAAAATTGAGATTTCTTTCATATAATTTTGCTTCTTTTGCTGAAATTTGAGTCTTGTCGATTCTGTATTTGTAACTTTTCTTACAGATTTGAGAAATTAAATACAAATTTCTTCTAAATTCAAGACTTTTGTCAGCTTTTTTCTTTAGCATTTGCAATTTTTATTCAAGGTATTTCTCATACCTTTGAGAGTTTTTATTTTAATTTTGTCACATTTTCTTGTGACTTTTTGTCTTTTTTTGGGGGGGGGATCAAGGTTACAGGGATTCACATGTTATGGGTAACAAAAGCCTCAAGGAGTTTCTGGACTCCTTGTAATATGAAAATAAAATTTGAATATAATGAATTATCCTGTAATCTTGTCCATTTTTTCTCCCCACAGAGAGATGAGAACAGAGTCCAGCAGCGTCGGTAAAAGACCAAAAGGCTCCGAGTCCCCAAACTCGTTCTTGGACCAGGAGAGCAGAAGACATTTCACCACGGCGGCCAACTACGACCAGAACAACGTGAGCCGCCCCATCGACGCCAACGTGGTGATGCCCAGAATGAGGGAGCATAGGACCTCACGTGGTTCGGATTTATTAGTTTGCTTTTGTCCACAGAGTAAATACGTTTCTATAATAAAGTGACTGATTGCTGTGGTTGTGGTGTGTGAAGGTAAACCTCGGCCGCTGTCCATGCCAGCAGACGCCTCTGTGGGAGTCGTAGATCTGTACGCTAAGCCCTGGGCTCAGGGACGGAAAGGTACACACACGTTTGATTCTCGATGCACATCAACATTTATTTCACTAAATTAACAATCGGAGGGGACCACGCTCTCCTCTGATCAGCATCCTCCAGCATAAAAAGAGATTTCAGTCCAAAAAATTCAAAATCTGCATGGTGCAGCAAACATATTTGAGCTTTAAAATGAAGGAAAAACAGTCAAGTTATAAAACTAAACTGGTGTTAATATTAGCAAAAGGAGAGTTTTTCACTCTTAGATATAAAGAACTTTTGGAACTTTTCTCATAAATTCCAGATTGTTTTGTTGTGAATTTGTAATTTTTAGATTGCACTTTTTTCTTTTGAAGTTGTAACTTCTTATTCTAAATTAATAATTTATGGTTTTATTCCTGTAAACCATGTATGGACCTCCTGACGACCTGAAACATTACACAGGGTTACAAAAATAATTTTTTTGTAAGTTGTCTGTGTTTTTTCATCTGATTTAAGACAGTTTTGCATCGCTGAATCCAAAAATGACATCCGTTTCTCTCAATCAGGTCAGGTTTTTATCCTAAGTTGATTTTTAAAAAATCTGATCTTCTGACTAAATCGATTACATTTTTGTGACATTATCGATTGATTTTTGTTAATATTTCTCATCCGAAATAGATTTTTAAGAGAAAAAAAATCATTTTCTTACACAATTTATTGATTGAATGTTACAAACTTCGATTACTGTAAATTGAATAGTAGACATTGATAAAGGTAAGTACATGTAAATTGAATGTTACGTCATCATTGTTCAAAATTCCGAGTTTAACTTGCTTTAATTCGAACCTCTAGAATGCTCAGCGGCAGGGATGTCTCCCTTCAGAGTCCAACAGTAATAAGCCATCACGACAGTTTATGACATGTCATAAATTAGCACATGCAAACTCTTCAGAGTTTGAGAAATTTCAAGAAATAAAAAAGAATTTTGCATCATATAAAGCGAAAATACCCGTACATAGACAATAAATTTGGTGTTGACCAGTGTTGTTATTAATCTTGTGGACAGAAGACTTTGAAATGAGTGTGAGTTTAGTTATTAAATCAGTTTTTTATTAGCTCACTGTGGTGAAGCTGAAAGCTCAGGGTCTAAGGTCAGGAGATCAGGGCACTTTGATTTTAGAAAAATCACAACTCCTCTGAGACAATTTCCTCGATTCTCACGAAACTCACAATGATCCTCATGTAGGTCTGTTTCCAGGTTGAGGTCAAGGTCATTGTCAAAGGTCTGAAGATATCGGTCATGAGTCTGAGCGCGGAGTCTTCACCGAGCTCAGACTCTTAATTTATTTCTGAATATTTTATGTCTTTTATTATTCTTTTGTCAGTTTCTGGTTATTTTGGTTCTGTGACACAAGTACCCTTCCTCCCTTTCCAGACACTCCCATCATCTACTCATTGTCTGTTTTCCAGCCATCTCAGCTGTCAGCAGTTGTGTAATTAGGTCACCTGCCCGCTCATCTGCCCGCACCTGCTGCTCATTTGCTTCACATTGTCAGCTATTTAGGGACTGCCAGTTTATTCTTTCTCTGCGGCAGTCTTGACTTTACTGAGTTGTCTCCTCCAGAGCGATTTCAGTTCTGGAGTGCTTTCTCTGTAAGTTACCTACGTTTGTATTTTTGTTCTCTGCACAGTTTTGGATTTTTTGTTTGCCTCAGTTAATAAATGTCACTACTGCAGTCCAGGGCGTGGGCCTGTCTCTCTACCCCGGAGGGGCCATTCATGACAGAAGACTGCCACCAGGAATAAGACCCAGCTGCTGCAGTGAGTGAATTTTTGCCCTTTTTGTGTTTTTTTCCACTCACCTGCTCATTGGAGCTCATCATGTCCCCAGCGCGCCAGCCTTCGCCAATTGATGAGAGATCGGCAGCGAGGTCCCCGACCTTGGAGGAGGAGTGGGCTGCGGACTTCATCCGGAGTTTTGTGGATGATGCTCTTGCCACCCCTGGACCGAAGGAGGCCTGGAGCAGCGTTAATGGAGCAGTGTGCATTGTGGAGGCACACCCCAGCTAGTGGAGATATCCTCAATACGTGGAACTGCTATCCATGGTCTCCGCACTGCGATTGCTTCCCGGGCTGACGATGGGGTCGCCTCCCTCTGGACCGAAGCCGCCGCGGAGGCGCTCTCCTCGACAGATGGCCGCCGCCTCTCCCAGTTCAACAGCTCCACGACACCGTCTTCCCGCTCCAGACCGCCAGAGGAATCCTCCCGCCTCTCCGGCATCCCTTTCCTCAGTGCCGAGGCAGAAGCCCCCCTCAGCAGTACAGTCTTCTTCTCTCTCTTCTCCAGCTGGATCGTCAGCCTCATTCTGTCCTGTAGCTGCTGTTTTTTGTTCCACTTCAGCATCCTCTTCTGCTGCCGAGAGGTCTTCTGTTTTGTCCCCGGCTCCATCCGTCTCCGTGACAACAGGGGCGGCTCCTGCACAATCCTCCGAGGAGCCCATGTTCATAGTAGCCATGGAGAGGGATGACTTTCAACCGCTGCAGCAGGGAACATCGAGCTTCAGGAAAACGGGCAAGTGCCATTTTATTCTCCCATTATTATCTGATGATGTGCCTTGCCTGATTGCCGGCAGTGGGGCTCAGGGTTTGCAGTCCCCCGATTCCCCACGGCCTGCTGCAACCACTAATTGCTCACCAGCCTCTCCATGTCTCCTCCTTTTGCCTCGGTGAGTGTCCGCAGGCCCCAGGATTGAGCCGCCAGATGTTGGAGGAGCCTGTGGCCCTGGAGGACCCAGTTCCAGTGCCAGCGGTAAGCCGACCCCCAGCCTCCAGACGAGCCACCAGCATGGGTCACTTGGCCTGGGGGCACCGAGACTGCATTCACCATCATGCCTGCTGTGGAGGCCACCACATCAGAGTTAGGACTGGACCTCCAAAGGACCGGGCCCGAGACGTCGTCATCATCTGGCTTGACAGATCCTGGATGGCAGTGGAGCTCGAGCTCAGGCAAGTGTTCTCCTTTGTTTTTCTTGTATCAGTTTTTGCAGAGATCTTGCCTGGCTCTTGGTGAGGAGATCCAGGTGCAGCCGTCCACTGCACCTCGGCTCGCCTCGCTGGGCTCCGCTGCTGCTGGTGACCCTGACCCTGCTTCTCTGTTTGTATTGTCTGAGTTCTCTCCCAGGCTCACCGAGGATGATCCACCAGTGCCAGATGTTTCCGTGGATCCAAGATCGCCACCCAAGATCGCCATGGGTCCAGCTTCCCCCGCTGAGGTCATCAAGGACTCTCCGTCCCAGCCCAGGACCTCCGTGGGTGCAGCTTCGGCCCAGTCCGGGTCCACCGAGGGTGCAGCCGTGACCCAGTCTGGGTCCACCAAGGGTGCAGCCGTGGCCCAGTCCGGGTCGACCGAGGGTGCAGCTCCTCCTCTGCCCGAGGCCGTCATTTAGGTCCCTCCTCCTCTGTCTGGGTCTCTGTGGGTGCTGTGTCCCAGTCGGGGACCGTCGTGGGTGCTGCGCCCCAGCCTGAACCCAACTTGAGTGCTGCGTTCCAGTATGGGCCCAACATGGGCGTTGCGCTTCAGCCCGGGGTCCACCGTGGGTGCAGTACTGGCTCAGTCGGGGCCCACCGTGGGTGCAGCACTGGCCCGGTCCGGCGCCACCATGGGTGCTGCCTTGCTCCAGCCTGGAGCCATTGCGGGTGCGACTCTGCTTCAGCCCAGAGCCGCCTCGGGTGCGGCTCCGCTCCTGCCCAGAGCCACCGAGGATACAGCGGTTCCTCCTCCACAGCCAGATGTCGTCGTGGTCCCCCTCCCTCTGTCCTCCTTCCCTTCATCGGGCCTCCCCATGGGGGAGCCACCTCCTGGGTCACCCCTTCTGTTTTGGTGGCTTAAGAACTCGGGCTGGCCGCCTGATAGACTGAGCCGTTGGGTTGGGTGGCCCATATTCTCCGGCAGGCCACCCGACTCATTCCACTTCACCATCTGTCTGGCCTTGGACTTTGGTCGGCCACCCGAACTGTTTTATTCTTTGGCCTAAGGGGCCCAAGATCCTGGGGGGTAGCATGGGTGCGGGTCCTGAGCGGGGTCCGTATTTTTGCTCCCTCCTAACCGGTTTCCCCCACTTCCCACCCAGGGTGGTTTATTGTTGTACCTTTTCTCTTGGGGGGACTTTTTTTTTTTTGGGTGTTACCTTGGGGTGTCTGGAATCCACCCCTTGCGGGGGGGGGGGGGGCTCTGTCATGAGTCTGAGCGTGGTGTCTTCACCGAGCTCAAACTCTTAATTTATTTCTGAGTATTTTATGTCTGTTATTATTCTTTTGTCAGTTTCTGGTTATTTTGGTTCTGTGACACGAGTACCCTTCCTCCCTTTCCATCATCTACTCACTGTCTGTTTCCCAGCCATCTCAGCTGTGAGCAAGTTGTGTAATTAGGTCACCTGCCCGCTCATCTGCCCGCACCTGCTGCTCATTTGTTTCACATTGTCAGCTATTTATGGGCAGTGCGGTGGCGCAGTGGTTAGCACTGTGCCAGCACAGCAACTCACCCTTGGCCATGGGATCCCTGGTTCAATCCCAGCCCCTGACCAACAGTGATCTGTGTGGAGTTTGCATGTTCTCCCTGTATCTGCGTGGATTTACGCCGGGATTTCTCCAGTTTCCTCCCACAGGCCAAAAACATGCAGGTTAGGTTAATTGGAGACTCTAAAGTGGCCCTAGGTGTGAATGTGTGTGTGAATGGTTACGGGATAGTGCCGTACCGTGGCTGCTTCATCCATCCAGGTGGATGTTCTCAATTTCCCCTCTGGGGATCAATAAAGTATACAAAATTTTAAAAAATTAAAAAATTTAGGGACTGCCAGTTTATTCTTTCTCTGCAGCAGTCTTGACTCGACTGAATTGTCTCCTCCAGAGCGATTTCGGCTCTGGAGTGCTTTCTCTGTAAGTCACCTCCGTTTGTATTTTTGTTCCCTGCGCAGTTTTGGATTTTCTGTTTGCCTCAGTTAATAAATGTCACTACTGCAGTCCAGGGCATGGGTCTGTCTCTCTGCCCTGTTTTGGCCATTCATGACAATATGGGCATTTACGATTTCACCAAAAAAAGTACTCCTCCTATGCTATTGACCTTGACGATCAATAGCAGGACGGTGTCCTGGTGGGCATGGGGGCATGGGGCTGCAATGTTAATCCCACTGAGAAATCATTTTCGTAATAGTCTTCGTCAATGACATATTTTTTCTGATGAAAACGAGATGTTAACTAAACAAAAAGTGATTCATGAAGCTAAAATTCTGACTAAATGTATTTACACTTTTCGTCAATGAAATTTCTTGTCTCTGATCCATTAGCACCCATGTTACTCACTACTTAACCCTTTGATACACCTTCAAAATGGTTACATTAATGTCCCTTTGAACAAAAATGGGCTCAAAAAAAATTTAAGCTAAAAAATTACAAAAAAAAAAAAACAGGCATCAGTCCTAACCATGCATATCAAATATTAATTAATTTCCTAAATTTTTAACCCTTAAATTCCCAAGTTTTGTCATGATACAGCTGAATTTTATGGTGTGTGTGTGTGTGTGTGTGTGTGTGTGTGTGTGTGTGTATAAAATATAAGTTTTTGTCACAATGCAATTCTATTTTATGGTCCAAAAACACAATAAATAATTTATTTTCAATATACTTTATGTAAACTGAACTGTTTATGGTCTGATTATTGCAGACTGGTATATGTGAAAGATTAATGGCAACATTTATTTATATGCATTATTTTGTGCTCAATGTCAAATACTCTGATTAATTAAATTACAAATCATCTTATTCAAATGTTGTGAGAGGAGTGTGTAGCTAACAGCATTGTGACAGATAATTTTAGCAGCTCCTCCTCCTCCTCCGTGTGTTTTCAGGCGAAGACCTCCTGTATCGATACCTGAGTAACGAGCGAATCCCCACCATCGCTGAGGAGGTGGCTTCGCTGTCGCCGCCCTACAGGCCCGCCGTGGAGCAACACCTCATCAGAGTGGACTACTACTCCAACTCAGACCTCCACAGCAGCGCCACCATCCCCTACCAAGAGGACCTGAAAAAGGCCCCCGCCACGGCCCCCACAGTGGCCTCTGGGGCCAAGACAACGGCGGCAGAGCGCTCCCTACTGGTCAGTTGGATCACGCGGCTAAAGCTACTGACTCACTGACCGTCTGCTTCCTGTCAGGGCTTCCTCTTCCTGTCCTGTGTGCCTTTCTCACACTGCTCGCTAAGCCCAAACCTCATCTGGTGGTGCTACTACTACTACTACTACTACTACTACTACTTGGAAGCTCCCCGCCATACTAAGCCTCTGAGGTCTAAGACATCGCCAGTAATAAGCATAAACCTGCAGTGAGCAATTTCTACGATATGTTTGTCCAAAAAAATCAACATAGAACCTTAAAATGAAGCTGAAACAGTGGAGTTCAAAGAATAAACTAGCCTGTCAATGTTAAAACCAGGATAATTTTTCTCATTAAAATGTGAAAATTTTCTATAATAAAATTGTGACTTGTGAATTTTCAAGCCTTTTTTTTTTTTTGCAAATGTAACTATTTTTACACAAATTTTCAACACTTTGCCTGCAAATAGAGTTTTTCTTTTTGAGGAATTAGTTTTTTCTTATTAATTCCCCAACACACACACACGTGATGTTTTCGTGAAAATTAGTGACCTTTTTTTATACATTTATAATTATTTTCTGCTAATTAGGAATTTTCTTTAATTTTTTCTTAAAAAGTTGTTCTTTTTTCCTCACAAATTTATTTTTTCTTATAAGTTTGCAGTTTATTGTTTGGTAAATTTGCGATTTTTTTCACATAATTTTTGTAAATCTGTGACTCTTATGTACAGACGTGGACAAAATTGTTGGTACCTCTCTGTTAATGAAAGAAAAACCCACAATAGTCACAGAAATAACTTGAATCTGACAAAAGTGGTAATAAATAAAAAGTCTATGAAAATTAACCAATGAAAATCAGACAATGCATTTGAATTGTGGTTCAACAGAATTATTTTAAAAAACAAACTCATGAAACAGGCCTGGACAAAAATGATGGTACCCTTAACTTAATATTTTGTTGCACAACCTTTTGAAGCAATCACTGCAATCAAACGATTTCTGTAACTGTCAATGAGACTTCTGCACCTCTCAGCAGGTATTTTGGCCCACTCCTCATGAGCAAACTACTCCAGTTGTCTCAGGTTTCTCCAGACGCCATGTTTCAGCTCCTTCCACAGATGTTCAATAGGATTTAGATCAGGGCTCATAGAAGGCCACTTTAGAATAGTCCAATGTTTCACTCTTAGCCATTCTTGGGTGTTTTTAGCTGTGTGTTTTGGGTCATTATCCTGTTGCAAGACCCATGACCTGCGACTGAGACCAAGTTGTCTGACACTGGGCAGCACATTTCTCTCTAAGTCTTGAGATTTCATTGCACCCTGCACAGATTCAAGACACCCTGTTCCAGACGCAGCAAAGCAGCCCCAGAACATAACAGAACCTCCTCCATGTTTCACAGTAGGGACAGTGTTCTTTTCTTGGTATGCTTTATTTTTGCGTCTGTGAACATAGAGCTGATGTGCCTTGCCAAAAAGTTTGTTTTGTCTCGTCTGTCCATAGGACATTCTCCCAGAAGCTTTGTGGCTCGTCAACATGCAGTTTGGCAAATTCCAGTCTGGCTTTTTTATGATTTGTTTTCAACAATGGTGTCCTCCTTGGTCGTCTCCCATGAAGTCCACTTTGGCTCAAACAACGACGGATGGTGCGATCTGACACTGATCACACCATCTCCAAGTTGAACTCCAAGTTCAAGTACCTTGAACTTGGAGTTCACCATGAATGTGTTTAGAGGTTGTTCTGGGCTCTTTTGTTACCATTCGTATTATCCGTCTCCTCCTGTGGCCACGTCCAGGGAGGTTGGCTACAGTCCTGTGGATCTTAAATTTCTGAGTAATCTGTGCAACTGTAGTCACAGGAACATCAAGCTGCTTGGAGATGGTCTTATAGCCTTTACCTTTAACATGCTTGGCTATAATTTTCTTTCTAATCTCCTGAGACAACTCTCTCCTTTGCTTCCTCTGGTCCATGTTTAGTGTGGTACACACCATGTCACCAAACAGCACAGTGATTACTTGTCACCCTTTAAATAGGCCGACTGACTGATTAAAGTTTGTAGACACCTGTGATGTTAATTAGAGGACACATCTTGGTTGAACATGTCCCTATGGTCACATTATTTTCAATCTTTCTAGGGGTACCATCATTTTTATCCAGGCCTGTTTGATGAGTTGGTTTTTTAAAATAATTCTGTTGAACCACAATTCAAAAGCATTGTCTGATTTTCATTGGTTAATTTTCATAGAATTTTTATTTATTACCACTTTTGTCAGATTCAAGTTATTTCTGTGACTATTGTGGGTTTTTCTTTCATTAACAGAGGGGTACCAACAATTTTGTCCAAGGCTGTATCTTGTGCTATTTTTTCCACCTCTATTTTCAACTTTTTAAAAACTTTTTTTTTTGCAAATTAACCATTTTCTTTCTCATAAATTTGTATGTTTTTTCCTTGATAAATCTGCAACCATTTTCTCAATTTCTTATTTTTCCTATGAATATCCCTTTTTACCCTCAGAAATTTTTCCTGTGAATTTGCACCTTTTTTCTTTTAATTTTTTTTTTTTTACTTTTGCTGTTACATCTCAGTAAATAAATTGCAATCTAATTTTGAAAGATAAACATTCTTAAATTTAATGTTCACATGCACACAAGTATTTCAACCCTTTTTATTTTGAAATTAAATTACAAATCATGATATTCTATGGTAGTGAAATGCTCTAGTATGTGTATTAATTGTGTGACTTAATGTAAATTTCTTGCTTTTTGAGCATTTTTAGGAAATTTGCAAATTTCTTTTTCATAAATTTGAAAATTTACTATTTTTTCCTCCAGTTTTTTCTCACAAATTAGTTTTTTTCTTGTAAATTTGCAACTTTTTGTTTGGTGACTTTTATCAGAGAAATGTGTCTTTTTTGTGAATTGCAATTTTTTAAAAGTATTTGTTGATATTTTTACTTTTATGTCTAGATTCTTTCTAGATTTTGTGACTTTTTCAGTAAACTTGGAGTATTTTTGACATTTTTTAACCCTGACTGGCCTTACACCTCAGAGGTTTAAATCATTCCTTAGATTTTCATCTCAACAAACTTCTGCCTCTAAAGGATTAACCTTCTCCAGATTAATGGACTCTGTGGCCTGATTTTCTGTTTCTTTACGTCTGTCTGTCTGCATATCTGTAAATTATCATTCTGTTCTCATGGTTTTTAGTTTGGACACTGAAGTTTTTAGGAAAAAAAACTAGATCCGGGGTTGGCAACCTTTACAATGGAAAGAAACATTTTGATAAATTGAAAAAAAAAAAAATTATACACACACGCACATATATACAGTATATACATACAGTGATACAGTGCTGTGAAAAAGTGTTTGCCCCCTTCCTGATTTATCTTTTTTTTGTATGTTTGTCACACTTAAATGTTTCAGATCATCAAACAAATTTAAATATTAGACGACGATAACACACGTAATGTGGAGGAATAAGTTCAGGAGAGATAAGACGAGCTGGAAGGTTGCAGAGTTTTATTTCCTCCAACATAATGAGATGCACTTGTCGCACTGTGCGCTACAGTGCTGTACTGTACTGTGCTGTGCTGTCTGTGCTGTGTCGTGTTGTCTGCTGAGGCATGTATAGCAAGCTCTTTTATACATGATATACAAACAGAGAGAATGCATGGCACATTAGCATATTGATATGCATATCAGTCAATACATATGATTAGCCTGACCCACTGGCGCCCAGACGTCTTCTCCTTAATCCGGGGATGTATAAACAATAGTCCATTGTTCTGGTTGTCCCCCCAGGGGTTCTCTGTCCATATGTGAATGGTCCTTTGCTTCCTCCGGACCTGTTGCTGAGTGTGAGGATTGAATGTCCATGTAGATTGTGGTGGGTCACCACAGTAAGCACAAAATGTAGTTTTTAAATGATGGTCTTTATTATTAAGAGGGAAAAAAAATCCAAACCTACATGGCCCTGTGTGAAAAAGTGATTGCCCCCTAAACCTAATAACTGGTTGGGCCACCCTTAGCAACAACTGCAATCAAGCGTTTGTGATAACAGGTAATGAGTCTTTTACAGCGCTGTGGAGGAATTTTGGCTCACTCATCTTTGCAGAATTGTTGTAATTCAGCCACATTGGAGGGTTTTCAAGCATGAACCGCCTTTTTAAGGTCATGCCACAGCATCTCAATCAGATTCAGGCCAGGACTTTGACTAGGCCACTCCAAAGTCTTCATTTGGTTTTTCTTAAGCCATTCGGGTTCAGGTTCCTTTATTTGTACCCGTAGGTAGATTTGTTTTGCAGTCAGGTGACATCCATATTTACAAACCACAATTACATTCAACATGAACACAAACACAGGCACACATGAAGCTGACTATAAACATGATAAAAGTACTAAAGGCTCCACCAATCAGGACATAGGACAAAGAGATAAGAGAAAAATGAGATAAGAGAGAAGGGTCATATTAAAAAGTTAAAGACTAGTCAAAGAGGTTAAAAACTCAAAAGTCTAAAACCCAATAAAAGATTTAGAACCCAAATAAAAAACCTACAAAAATAAGTAAATATAAAATAAAATTAATAAATGGGTAACTAAATTATGTGCAATATATTGTTATACATCTTGTTCAACTCTTAACAGCAGCAGGAACAAAGCTGCATTTGTAGCGCTGGGTTTTACTTTTTAGGACAGCAAACCTCCGTCTGGAGGGAAGAAGCTGAAAGTTGCAGTGCAAAGGGTGGGAGTCATCATTTAAAATGGAGGTAGCAATCCTCTGTACCTCTGTAAGAGGTGGACTTGCTGGTGTGTTTTGGATCATTGTCCTGCTGCAGAACCCAAGTGTGCTTCAGCATGAGGTCACAAACAGATGGTTGGACATTCTCCCTCCTGATTTTTTGGTAGACAGCAGAATTCATGGTTCCATTTACCACAGCAAGTCTTCCAGGTCCTGAAGCAGCAAAACAGCCCCAGACCATCACATTACCACCACCATATTTTACTGTTGGTATGATGTTCCTTTTCTGAAATGCTGCGTTACTTTTATGCCGGATTTTATGGGACACACACCTTCCAAAAAGTTCTTTGTCTCGTCAGTCCACAAAGTATTTTCCCACAAGTCTTGGTGCTCATCAAGATGTTTTCTGGCAAAACTGAGACAAGCCTTTAAGTTTGTTTTGCTCAGCAGTGGTTTTCATCTTAGAACTCTGCCATGCAGGCCATTTTTTGCCCAGTCTCTTTCTTATGGTGGAGTCATGAACACTGACCTTAACTGAGGCAAGTGAGGCCTGCAGTTCTTTGGATGTTGTTGTGGGGTCTTTTATGACCTCTTGGATGAGTCGTTGCTGTGCTCTTGGGGTAATTTTGATCGGCCGGCCACTCCTGGGAAGGTTCACCACTGTTCCATATTTTCGCCATTTGCTGATAATGGCTGTCACTGTGGTTCACTTGAGTCCCAAAGCTTTAGAAATGGCTTTATAACTTTTTCCAGACTGATAGATCTTAATTTTTTTCTCATTTGATCCTGAATCTCTTTGGATCGCAGCATTGATGTCTAGCTTTTGAGGATCTTTTGGTCTACTTCACTTTGTCAGGCAGGTCCTATTTAAGTGATTTCTGATTGAGAACAGGTGTGGCAGTAATCAGGCCTGGGTGTGGCTAGAGAAATTGAACTCAGCTTTCCAAAGATGTGATAAACCACAGTTAATTTATGTTTTAGCAGGGGGTGGGGGGAAATCACTTTTTCACACAGGGCTATGTAGGTTTGGATTTTTTTACCCTTAATAATAAGCACCTTCATTTAAAAACTGCATTTTGTGTTTGCTTGTTATTTTTGTCTAATATTTAAAGTTGTTTGATGATCTGAAACATTTAAGTGTGACAAACATACAAAAAAAATGAGAAAGCAGGAAGGGGGCAAACATTTTTCACACCATTCTGTGTGTGTGTGTGTGTGTGTGTGTGTGTGTGTGTGTGTGTGGGGGGGGGGGGGGGGGTGGGTGGGTGTGTGTGTGTGTGTGTGTGTGAGTGAAGCCAGTAATTTAAGACTTTTCTTCTTGGAAATTTTAAACTTATTTTGCTTGTAAATTTGACAGTTTGTCCTTACAAATTTGAGTTTTTTTCTCATAAATTTGAACTTTTTTGGTTTTAAATTCATATAGTTTTCTTCTAATTTTCTAATCTTTTAAAGAAAACAAAGCCACTTAACTAAGACTTTTCTTCTTGTGAATTTTTTTCCTTGTAAATTCAAACTTATTTTTATTGTGAATTTACTTTTTTCCCCCTGTTTTTCTGGGCTTTATAAGAAAAAAAGCCACTAATTTGAGACATTTCTTCTTATTAATTTAAGAATATTTTTCTTGTAAGTTTGAGACTTTTTTGCATAAATTTGAACTTTTGTCTCATGAATTGACTTTTTTTCTCACAAATTTTTGGCTTTTAACAGGAAAAAAAAAAGCAACAAATGTGTTTCGTGAATGTAAAGACTTTTGATACTTGTAAATTTGAGATTTTTTTACCTGCATGTACAACTTTTCTGTTATAAGTTCACCAACTCTTTTCTCATAAAGCTGGGTTTTTTTTCCGCTGGATTTATGATATTTTATTGGTAAATTTCTGATTTATTTTCACTTAAATTTGCTACTTTTTCCCCATGAATCTGGGACTTTTTTTCCACTAAATTTGCTTTGCTTTTTCTTTTAAATTTGAGACTTCTTTTCATACATTTGGCATTTTCCCATATATTGATTTTTTGTAAAGCTGTTTTCCTATAAATACTTTTTGCTCATAAATTAGCATTCCTTCCTCATGAAATAACATTAAGATACACATGACCTTTTTTTTCTTATAAATTGGACACTTTGTTCTCATAAATTTTGTGAATAAATTTAGTTTGCTCAATAAACGTTTTTCTGATTAAAACACCACAGGTTGCCATCCTCTGAACTGAAGCTGTTTTGAACCACATTATTTTTGTGCTCAGTGAGTCAGATAAAGTCTGCCAACAGCTGCCTTTTGTGCAAAATCTTTCTGATGACTTTCGTGGACTTTAATGCTGCAGTCATAATGATTATACCAGGTTGTTTATATTTTGTCTTAAACCAATTTTTGTGAATTTTTTTGAAGCTATGCACTCTGTCCAGTAAAGGTTTACATTTGTGTGTTTCAGTTCACTCCAAAATCTAGATTTACCAACTCAGGTCACAGATGTTTTTTTGTTCAGATTTCCAACATGTTGCTTCGAGCCACAATGACTCCCTGTGACACTGACAAAAACTTGAAAAAAAAAGAAATAATAATAATAATGAGAATTTAAAAACATGCAAAATTTGGGGCAAGTTTTCTCTTGAAAATGCACAGGAACATCATCGATCTGCCCCACTTGGCATAAAGCCAGGCATTGCCCAGCCAGCATGTCCATGTGGGCCCCACCATAGGTTAAAACTGGGCTGTCTTATGGGTCCCATGTGGGTTTGTCCACAGGTTCCATGTTGGCTTCATCTGTGTTTGCCCACATGGATTTTACCTGTTTACCCATGTTCAACTTATTTTCTCATAAATTCGCTGTTTTCTTGTAAATTTGTGACCTTTTTTCTTGCACATATGCTAACTTTTTCTTGTAATTTTGGAACTTTCTCATAAATTTGGTGTTTTTTCACTGTAATCTTGCAACTATCACAAATTTGTTCCTTTTTTCCTTGTAAATTTGGTATTGTTATAAATCGCCCTGGCAAGGGCAGGCAGAGGACACCAAGCGCACCCTGTGAGTTTGCAACATTTATTGACAAAGACACGAACACTATACAAAACTCTATGCTTACAAATAACGGGTAACAGGTGGAAAATGATGAGAGGAACGCTGGAGGAGAACGGGCCTCACATCTCGGGGAAAAAGAGAACAGCCTGGACGGACCCAGGTTGAGGCGCTCAGACACGCCGGGGGGAAAAAGAGACATAAACAAGACGGAGTCACACCCGAAGGAAAACGGGGGAAAAAAGGAATAATTCCAAGACGGAGCGCATCCGTTCACCTCTGCAGAAAACTCCAGGTAACAGCAGATCACTCTGAGGAAACAAACAGTAGGACACAGCAACAGGAAACGTTGCTGTTGTCCTTAAATTGGTAAATGGGAAATTGATCAATGAATGACAGGTGTGGACCGCAAGAGGGAGGAAATAATCAACATAAGTGACAGCTGTGCAGCCCGCGAAACAGAAGTTTGACAGCTGGACGTACACGGGGCGCTGTCAGAATAAAAGCACCAGAGTGAATAAATAATGCTACAGAGAATGGAATGAACATAAACCCATGAGATGCAAATAATACAATAAATACAAGATGATACACAAATGCATAAACAAGACTATTATGATATAACTAAGAATACAAGATAACTCAAAAGAACAGAGACAAATAACAACCCAGACAAAATACAGAAATGCATGAAGATAAGATAAGCCTTTATTAGTCCCACAATGGGGAAATTCCAGGATTGCAACAGCACAGGGATAGCAACACTCAGAGCAATAATTTAGAAGATAAGAAAATAAGAGCAGTGAATATACATATGTACACATAAATATATAAATACATATACACAGTGCGGAGCATTGTAGCTAGATGGAATAAACAGCATACATCTATTTAGTTACCCTACATGGTATGAATATGTACCCATACATGTTGTCACCCTCCATAGCGACTGATATTGTCCTAGTTGTATACTGGAGGGGACTATTTGTGTAAGTCTGTTGCGTCTTTTGCATTCGATACTATTAGGTTGTCACGTTTTTTTGCTATCTCTGCGAGCAGCCCTGCTTAGGTTATACAGTCTGACAGCCATAGGTAGGAAGGGCCTGCGAAACCTCTCGGTCTCTCACCTAGGATGATGTAGTCTACTGCTAAATGAGCTCCTCAGTGCGTTCAGTATGTCCTGCATAGGGTGGGACTTGGACTCCAGCAGAGATGACAGTTTAGCCACCATCCTTCTCTCCCCTATCTCCTCCACTGGGTCAAGGCGTTGCCCCAGGACAGAGCTAGCTTTCTTGATTAGTTTGTTCAGTCTCTTCCTATCTGCTGCTGTAATGCCATTGCCCCAGCAGACCACTCCAAAAGTGATGGCTGATGCCACCACCGTGTCGTAGAATGTCTTCAAGAGCACCCCTTGTACACCAAAAGACCTGAGCCTCCTCAGTAGGAACAGCCTGCGCTGTCCCTTCTTGTAGAGTGCGTCGGTGTTGTGTGACCAGTCTAGTTTATTGTTCAGATGAACACCCAGGTACTTGTAGGATGTCACCATCTCAGTGTCTGTTCCCTAGATGTTTACTGGTGCTGTGAGGGGTTGTCCTTGCCTGCGGCAGTCCACCACTAGCTCCTTAGTTTTCCTCGCTTTGATCTGGAGTTGAAAACCCCCAACCTAAGATAACCACAGTAAAAACACTATAAACAGAGATGCAAACAAACAGAAGGACTTCAACTAAACTGAAGGCTAAGCACGGCACCCGCTCAGGCTCAGAATCATGACAATTATCTTCTAAATTTTTGAGCTTTTCCTCATAAATTTGGGACTTTTTTCTCTTAAATTTTCAATTTATTTACTCATATATTTGCAACTTTTTTTTGTTAATTTGTAACTTTTTCTCATTTTTCCCTCATAAATTTGTGACTTTTTTCTTGTAAATGTGCTAAATTTTTCTTGTAAGTTTGTAACTCTTTTCAAGTAATTTTACATTTTTTTTTCTTGTAAATTTGCAACTTTGTTCTCGTAAATTTATGACTTTTTCCTCATAAATTTGTTACTTTTTTGTAAATTTGTCACTTTTTTCCCTTATAAATTTTCACAAACACAGATGGGGCCCCACATGGACCCCGCAGACAAACCCACATGGGACCCATACGACAGCCCAGCTTCAACCTGTCATGGGGCCCACATGGGCATGCTGGCTGGGTGACCTGTGCACTTATTTTATGGAGGAGTAGATGATTGAACAATTGGGCAGATGTTAAATGATTTTAAGTTCAGCACAGCGTGCACAAATGCACGTTTGGTTTGTTCCATCCCCACATTGTGCAACATGCAGACATGAGTGGGTTCGATAGCATCATCTCTGGCTGTGGACGTGATTAAGCTTCGGCACAAAGAGAAAGACCTGCTGAGTCATTTCGTGAACCTATGGACCCTTTCTTCTTTTTCTCCGCACAGTGAACAATTGTAACAAGTGCAGCCACAAACTCAACAGGGTTCTGACTGTTTGCTGTTTCTTCAAATGATATGGATCATATTACTAGGGACATGTGGATTGCTTTTACACATTTGTCCTCAGAATAACACATTTAACAGAAAAACACCTGAGTGTGACAAGCCACAGAAGGTCTAAGAAAGTCCCTCTGGCGTCACAGACGACAGGCTATGTCAGTGTATGGGTGGAATACTTTGTCACAGCGCAGAGGTTTGAAATCTTCAGACTGACAGTCCTGTCCTGTCCAGGGTTTTTGTAATCGGCTCCTGCATTCAGTGGGGGAGAAAGACAGAAAGGGTCCACGTTGCGTATGTTCACCATCCACCTTGGACACTTGGACACTTTGGCTCAGGCATCCACCACCAGTTGCCCTGTCCACACCAGCTGGAGGCTTAATGGGTCACAGAGGCCAGTGAGCACGTGTCGGTCCCCTCTTCTCTGCACCCCTCCTGAACATGAGAAGTCACACACATGCATGCACGCACACACACAGCCCCTGTTCACTCGTTCATTGAAAAATAATGCCTAATCTCTAGGTTATACTTCTCCTTTAAGTTTGTGATTAAAATGAAAATGTGACTGAAAACAAAAACTTTCAATCACTTCAATGTCTCATCATCATCATAGCAGTCTGTCGGGGCAACAATGACTGTTTCATTTAGGTCTGATCAGATTCCTCCACGCAGCTCTGTCCTTCGCCCTCCGCTGCCAGAAACTCCTGACCTTGTTAACCCGGGCGACGTCCGAGCCGGTATGAGTTGCTTTCTGACTGACCATTTCATGAAACTGCTTGCAAAGTATTTGAGTACCGCTAGCTTTTGCTGGACTAGCAACACATTCTTGGCAGATAGAGGTATTATCAGTTGCAAGGACAGGCCAAGACAAACTGACTCCAGTATCTGTTGCAGTAACTGACCAGATGATAGGTTTGTTTATCTCGGCTCTTTGTGTAGTGCATATCACGATGCACCGACTGGCAAAAGTCCACCACAGACCTTGCGACAGATGTGCTTATCTGCCAGGATGTCCAGTCTCACCCCGTGTAACTGGGAGTCGTCCACCACAGACCTGTGACAGATATGGTTTTTAGTTCTGCCAGGATTCCCAGTTTCACCCTCCACGCCCTCAGAAGGGCGGGGTTTCCGGTTGAGTCGGCGACAGCCCGACCCATAAGACAGGTAATACCGGTTTTCATGGTTATCTGGTAGCAAGCAAGCCAGTGCCTGATCTGACATGATCCTTGTCCACCAGGCTACTGCACAATGAAATAAGAGAGAGGGATTCGACAAAGCACAGCCACAGAATACACAATTAAAATGACAGGTCAGGTTATAACAGAATTTTTGAAATGCGGTCAGTCAAAATTGAGGACATAAAGAAATTCTAGCAGCCTCCCAGTTTGTGCCCATGATATGTGCGTATATGTATTTATATAGTAATAGATGTTACGCTGCTGACTTTAGACTGGTTTTATTGGTCAAAACTACAATGCTAGATAATAGCAATACACCGACTTTGAGCCCAGATGCCCCCCTTTTAAATGAGTGCACTCTACTGAGTTTAAAGGACATAGTGAATCATTATTTGGACGACAAGGACAGAAAGTATCAAAATAGACAATGCACTGGCTGAAACTAACAAAGCTACTGATGCAAAGCACAAAGCCCGACACAGATTTGTGGTTTAGATCAGAGTTACAAAACGTTCAAAAAACTTCCAAGAATGAAAGCGTGCTTGGGGGACTGTAAAAAAAAAAAAAAAAGTGGCAGCCTGACCTCTACTGGCCCAGGATAGTTATTACAATATCTTTTTTCGCGGCTGCATTGACAGAAATGGTGAGTTAAATTTGTCAATATTTTGAAAACAAAGCCTTATCTCAAAATTCTTTAAAAGTCAAGAAAATATGGTCATACAGTGATACAAGTCTTTAATTCCACTTAATTTTGACCGGGCGAGCTGAAAAACTGGTAACAGACAGACAGCCACACACAACCACACACAGACACACTGAGTGAGTACCGTATGCCTGCATTGCACTGAGGCATAAAAATGTTTCAAATTTACAGGGTAAAAGTCTTAAATTCACAAGAGAAAAGTTGCTGTGATCATGCTTCAGAGTGATGCAATGGAAAAAAAAAAGGTCCCCCAACAACGTCGTGCTTGTGCTAATTTGCTTAAAAAGGTTCCAGTTGTTTTTAGATTTTGGAATGAACTGATGGGGTAAATGAAAAGTTACAGATTGACAGTATTATTTATTAAATTACAGAGAGTTTCTGCTGTTGCTTTATCTGAGTTTTTGTAAGATTTCAATAGTGTTTTATTAAAATTTGTTTCTGTCAACTTTTGTTTGTCTTTTATTTTGGCCTGTGGGGTGACTGGACGTATATCTGGCGCTTTGATCCTTGATGATTTGTATGTTCTTCCCATAAAATTGAAACCCTTTTTTTGCAAATCTGCAACTTTTCTCATAAATTGGCTTTGTATTTTGAATATGTGACTTTTTAGCATAAATTTCTAGTTTTTGTCTTGTAATATAAGACATACTTTCTTATAGATTTCACAGATTTCCTGGAACTTTTTTTCTCTCAATTTGCACCTTTTTCTTCTTCATTTCATTTTTTTGTGATTTTTACTGTAAGCTTTGACATTTTTCTTTTTTATGTTTGTGATGTTTTACCCTTAAATATTTAACTTGGGGTTTTTTTTATCTTTTTTTCCTGTAAATTTTGACATTTATCTTGTACATATGGATTTTTTTTTTCAATAATTCTACAACTTTATTTCTTCAAAATTTGATATTGTCATCTTGTAAATTTGGGGATTTTTTTTCCACACGTTTGTAACTTTTGACATTTTGTCCAGAATTATTTCACTTTCTTTTCCTTGTAAACTGGTGTTTTTTTCCCCCTGGTAAATATTGGTTAAACATAAAATTGTGAAGCTTTTTGTACATTTGTGACATTTTACCCCTAAATTATCTCTCTTTTGGGGGGTAATTTTATGATATTTTTTTTTATAAATTTACCATTTAAAATTATTCTTGTGCTCATAAATCTGCATCCTTTTCTTGACTTTTTTAAGCTCATAATTTCTTTTTTTAAAGGGCCTCATGGGGCTCCAGAGCCACAAATTGCAGACCTCTGGAATAGTAGATGTTGTCTTTCTCAGACAGTTATCCAACGTGTTTTGCAGGAATCAACAACTTTTTTAATGCAAAGAGCATTTTTTGTTAAAAAAAAAAAGCCACAAAATGTTAGAGCCTTAATCAGCAAATTTATGAGAATCAATTGGTCTTTCACCCATGCATTAATAAAAGAAGTTTTTGTTGTTAATTATGAAAGTCTCACAAATTTGTAACTTTCTTTTTTAAAAATTTCCAATGTGAATTTTAAACCTTTTTTGTGTAAATTTGAATAATAGTTAAAGGTCAAGGTCACACAGTCATAAAAGGTTAGAACATGTTTCCTGCCACAACACACTTTATAAGGAGTAGGGTCACCAAATTTGATACCCAAGTTGGGAGCCTCCCAGGTGACTGTATTTTAGGTCAGAAGGTCAAAGTTCAAGGTCACGAGGTCATACAATATCAAACCAAGTTTTATCTAAATCAACCTTAGTAGAGGTAGAGTCATCAAACTTGGCACACAGGCTAACCTTGAGAATACTACCTGTTGCCTTGTTTTAGGGGTAAAAGATCAAATGTCAAAGTCGCAAAAGGTCAAAAGTAGTTTTGACCCACAACAACCCTATTATGATTATAAGGGGTATAAGTCACCAAATTTGGTACACAGGTTTATGTTAGGACTTTCCCGAGTGGCTTTGTTTTTAAAGATGCACTCCAGTGGATATAAATCCCCAATAAAAACAAATCTACACTGTCTAAAATGGTATCTTATACCCTTTTTTCTTCAAAAAAAAAAACAAAAAAACATTGTCTTACAGTTTTGTATCAAAATCTTTTCACTTTTCCTCCTCCTTCAAGCACCAGGATATGTGAATTGGTCCACCCACATACCACAAGGCTAATGTTGGTTAGCACTACATTAAACAGAATAAATCATGTGATAAAAAGGCTTACGGGTTGAAGGACATGCCTTGTTGTATGCACGGTGGCCCAGGATAATGACTTAAAAGCAGTTTAATGGTAAAACCCATCTTAATTTGGGTCAAGTTTTTAAAGCAGCTTTCCAAAAATGCTAACTGGCCCCAGAGGCTAACTTCAGTTAGGCCAGAGAGTCCTGACTGGCTCAACACTACGGACCCGCGATAGTTATGTCACCAAAAATGTTCTGTCTAAACTCACCTTTTTTCAGGGGCCGGGGCTTAACTGAAATTTCACAGCAAAAAAACAGCCATGACATACTTGAGTGATTTTGCTCTCAATATGTCTTGTAAGTCATAAAATTCATGTTACAGACATGTTAACAAGGGGAAAAAAAATCCTCAGTTTTTGGCTGAGTGTCACTTCAAGGTCAACAGGTCAAAGTTCAAGGACACAAAGTTGTAAAATCTCAAAATCAGATTCATTCCATGAGAACCTTGGTATTAGAGGTCGGATCATCAATCTTGGCACAGAGGCTGGCCTTGGGACTAGCACCTGTGCCTGTGTGTTGGGGTTAAATGGTGAAGGTTGCAAGGCCATCAAAGGTCAAAATCCATACTGAGCTGTAGCAACCTGCTTGCCAAAGTTGACACACAGACTGACCTTAGGAATACCACCTGGGGCTATGTTTTAAGGGTTTAAAGTTTGAAGACCAAGAAAAGGGCAAACCAAATTTGATCCAGAACATCCTTATTAGTAGAGGTAGGGCCACCAAACTTGGAATGCAGGTTGATTTTAAGACTAGCACCTGTGGCTATGTTAAGGGGTTAAAAGGTCAAATGTCAAGGTCATAAAAGGTCAATATTAGTTTTTACTCATATCAACCTTATATAAGGGGTATAGTCACCAAACTTGGCACATAGAGTGACCTTAGTACCAGCACTTACTTTTAGGGGTTAAAATGTCAAAGATTAAGGTGACCAGGTCATCAAAGGAGCTGTAGAAACCTTACTGTGAGAAGTTGCGTCACCAAATGTGGTACACAGACTGATTAACCTTGGACCTTTACCCATGACGAGGCTTTTGACACAATGAGGTTAAAGGTCAAGGGCATAAGGTCAAAAAAGGTCAAAATTAGCTGTGACCCACAACAACATATTGTCATTGGAAGGGTCACAGGTTGACCTTGGTACTAGTATGCCTTAGGGATCACCAGGTCATCAAAGTTAGTTTTCACCTACAACCTTACTGTAAGAGTTGGTGTGACAAAACTTGTTACATAGGTTGATTATAGTTACTCGCACCTGTAGCTATGCAGTAGAGGTCAGTAGGAAAAAGGTCGTCACCAGGTCAAAAATGGTCTAAATTAGTTTAAACTCAACTAGTGCTGCAACGATTAGTCGAATAATCAACAGAAAATTAATCAGCTGTGCTCCCTTTTTCATCCATTGGCAACTTACTAGGAAAAAAATTCTGAGGGAAAAGTTGAATATTTACAAGAAAAATTTGCAACTTACAAGAGTTAAAAAAAAATCACAAATTTCATTCAAGCTTTATTTTAGAAAAACATCACAAAATTGGATAAAAAAGTCAAACTTATCAGAGGAGTAACAAAATCAACAAATTTTTGAGGAAAAGAAAGCACAAATGTTTAAGTGATTAGTTGACAAATCGAAAAAATAATCTGCTGATTAATCAGTCAGAAATAATCACTAGTTGCAGCCATGTTTGCAACAGCGTCGCTATAGGCGGCAGGGTCA
Organism: Pholidichthys leucotaenia; assembly: GCA_020510985.1. Lineage (NCBI taxonomy): Eukaryota > Metazoa > Chordata > Actinopteri > Cichliformes > Pholidichthyidae > Pholidichthys > Pholidichthys leucotaenia. The sequence continues at coordinate 198,264,732 of CM035842.1, read as the reverse complement.
CCAAACTTGGAACACAGTATGTAAGTGGTTATAGCTGGTGAAACCGCAGAAATGGATTTGGGAAGCTTCTCAGAACTGCTGAGTAGAGGGTCTGCATCTCTGTTGTTTTTGTCAAAGTCACAGGGAGCAAATGAGCCAGATGTGACTGTGGAGCCGCAGGTTCCAGACCACCATCCTAGGAGGATCAGCAGCTTTCAGCCTGGATCTGAAGACGTTTCCAGCTGTCAAGAACGACCCGAACCACCACCATCACCGTGTTTTCCTGCATGTTTTCACTGATGGAGCAGATCCTTTGTCCTAATATCAATCTCCATTTCTTCTTCTTCTCCATCATGTTCCAGCCCAGACTTGCTGAGCTGCATTCTTCTGCCTTCACTAATTGTACCTTTCTGAAATCCTAAGTATCACTTGCACTCTGTTTCCCAACCACTAACATTTAATGGTTTAATGGCTGCGCAATCACAAATGTTTCAGGGAATGTTGAGCTGGATCATTTCAAGTTTCTGCATGTTGGAGGAGAACTATTGAAATGATGGACAGATATTTCACAGTTAAAATAATGAATGTATGCATGCTTTAGTGCCTTGCAGGAGAATTTAACAGTTAACAGCTATAATCCCTCAGAGAATTAGAACCACTATGAATGACACGTTAACATCTATTAATCAAACTTTATTTATCACAGGGACCAGAATGGCACTCCAGCAAGGACTTCCTCAACCGGTGAGTATGCAGCACACACACACTGGACTTTTGCTCTTCATAAATGTACTCAAGACTAAAAATATCCAGCAGTAAAACTGCTGACAAAAGTACAAATTAGTAGAAATGTGAATTGAGCACATGGCATGTAGTTGAATAAGAATCATTATTCAATTAAGAAAAATGACAATTTTCTTGTTGTTGCAGGTATAATCAACCTCATCTTAGATCCTGGTCTTTCTCTCAGGCTGTAAGTGGATTGGTTTAAATTTGCTATTTTTTTTAATTTGGATTTCACTTTTTTCCCTCACATATTTTCACCTTTTTGATGAATTTGGTGTCATTTTAAAGTTGCAACTTTTCTCTCACAAATGCACAGTTTGTTAACATGACTTTTAACCAAATTTTTTAAAAATACATTTATAGCTTGTTTTTTTTTTCATAAATTAGTGAATTGTTTTCTTTATCGCTGACAAAGAGGTATTGTTTTCATGTCGATTTGTTGGTTGGTTTGTTAGCAGTATTGCACAAAACCTACAGGATGGATTTTGATGAAATTTTCAAAAGAGGTGGCCCTTGGGCTACGGATAAATCCATTAGATTTTGAAGGTGATCCCGGCCCAGATGTGGATTCTGGTTCACTTTTTTAGTGTCTTTAACATTGTGAGATAGGGCCTTGGCAGAGGCATGTGCTCTCTGAGAAAGAAAGCCAACTTTATTATTTAATCCGTGCAGCCAATCGTGTACAGCAGAACAAAATGACATTTTCTCCTATTTACAATGTCAGTCACATCTAGAATTGGAGGAGATAGATCAAAGAAACAACTGATATATGAAAGGCATTTGTTTCATAATTACTTTGTATATGGCCAACATTCATTCATTCATTCATTCTTATGTCATCTTTCATCCCCATTTCTATCTCTTGAGATCATGCTCAGTGTCACTCTACTTCTCCTGAGCAGATATTTAGCTCCATCGGGTGGTCATCTGTGGAAACTGCATCCTATGATCACTTCCAGAGAACCAGACCAGCGGTCTGCAAAGAAGAGCCATTTTAAGCCTTTTTTTTTTTACTAATAAAAATTAAATAAAAAGTATGGAACCACAAATATATTTTACTCTGTAAAAGGAGGTAAATATTAGATTTTGTTTTTGTCCATTTGTGACTTTTTAGTTGTAATTTCGTATTTTTATTTTTTTGGGGGCGCCTCAGAACTTCGTTTTGTAATTTTGATTCTTTTGGTGTTAAAATTATGTCTTTTTTCTTGTAAATTTGAGATGTTTTGGTATTGTAAATGTTGACTTTTCTCAGAAATACATAACTTGATTTATTTTGTCATATATTCGAGACATTTACTTCTAAATTTGACATTTTTTTTTCCTCCTATATGTACTTTTTTCCTTGTAAATTTTTAGAAAGCAGATGTTTTAACTCATTATCAGGGTACAAATATAATTTACAATTTATTTTTTTTTGTAACTAAAATGGATCAAAATGACTGAGAGGACGTTGACCGCTGATCTGAACCTGTGGAGGTGTAGTTCCGTTTTCCATGGGAGCTAAAAATGCTAGCTGAAGTTTGGTCAAATGTTCAGCGCAGATTCCGGGCGAAACTGCGTTCACAGAGGAAGTTGTGTAAGGTACCGTGAGTCTGAATTATTAGAAATACGAGACATGTTTCATTATTTGTCTGCAGGCCGCAGTTTGTGTATTCTTAGAAAAAAAACCCCAAAACATTAGCCTAGCATTAACTTAGCATTTAGCTTAAGGTAAGCAAACATCGTGCGTTTTACTAATAAGGTTACAGATGTAAGAATAGTAAAATATTTTTTTTTCACAATTAAAATCAAAAGCTAAACTTTAATATATTCTATCATTAGGATGGTGGGGTGAGTATCCACTCAAGTACTCAAGTAAAAGTATTGTTCCCTAATGACAGTGTATGACTACTTAGTCACCAAACAAATTACTTTAGTAAAACGAAAAAGCTTTTGCTTTTTGTGATAAATCATCTTTTTCACCCCTCATAAATTTGTAACTTTTTATCTAATTGATTTGAACAATGTGTTGTGTATGTAAATAGGGTGTAGTAGCAAGATGGCGGCCGGGTTGGTCATGGGTTAGACCGGGGTGGCAACTGCCGGTTTCCGGTGGTGACGCCGCCCATGGTATGAAGGAGTGGGCGGAAGAGGCTCTGCCTCGTTGGTCGTGGAGCCACCTGGTCAGCAGGGCGTGTGCTGTAAGCCTCTTATACTCTGACTCTGTTATTAATAAAGCTCCGTAAACTGCAACAACTGTGTGCTTGCATTACATCAGTTGTGGACATAACACAATGGAGACATTTCCCCTCTGTTTTTGCTACCAATTTCTCATAATTTTTTTGCCTAATAAATTTTACAACTTTTTATTTTCCAGCTCATGAATTGGCAAATATTTTCTCATAAATTTGTTTATTAAAAGATTCTGAGATTTTATTTGTCAACGCTATTATACGTACAGGACATACAGGAGGATTTAAATGGTGTTTCTGTCTGTCTTCAATGGTGTGCACAATATAAAAAAGAAAAAGGAATAAGGCTGGATAAACAACAGCAGTCTATGTACAGTAATTTTTTTTTTTTTTTTTTTTTTTTTTTGTTACTTATTTGTACCCGTAGGTAGACTTGGTTTGCAGTCTGGTGACAAGCCACTGGCTGCTGGTCGCTGCGTGCGCGAGCGCCCTAAACCTACATGTTTTTGGTGTGCGGGAGGAAACCGGAGAAATCCCGGAGTAAACCCGCGCAACACGGGGAGAACATGCAAACTCCACACAGCTCACTGTTGGTCGGGGGCTGGGATCGAACCCACGATCTCATGATCCCCGCGATCCCCCGGCCGAGGGTAAAACTGTGCTGTCACAGTGCTAAACCACTGCGCCACCGTGCAGCCCAATAAGAATAGTACCAGTAATGCTACCTGTCGTGCAAATGGCGACAAAAGATAGACCCAGACATCCCATAGTGCAAATAAGGATAAATGCTGAAACCCAGCAATCCTATATACAGAAAAGTAGAGCAGTAATACTCGTAGTTGCAAGTTCAGTGTGGTAGTGTATGTGCGGGCAGTGGCAGATAGGACTGCACATGATCAGTATTGTAATAACAGCAGCAGATATGGCATTTGTGCACGTGGTTGCAGTAAAGTGCAGAGACATAAAGCAGCAAATATATTACTGTTATTAATTTTATTATTTTTTAAAATCTGTCTGCTTTTGTAAATATAAGGAACTATTTAATGGGGTGTCCCTTGTTTTTAGTTTGGCAAGATTGTCACTCAGTATAGAAGGTTTGGTAATTGTTACTGTTTCTCTGGTAAATAACTCATCAGAAAGCCAACTGACCTTATAACCAGAGTGGTGGCTTACGGGTAGAGCATCCGCCCCACAACTGGGAGGTCGGGGTTCAAGTCCTGGCCAGGTCATGCCAAAGACCATATAGAAATGGAACTTTCTGCTGTCCAGCTTGGTGTTTAGCAGAAATGGAACGGAGGAGGGAAATGTGGGCGGCAGTGGCTCAGGAGGTAGAGCGGGTCATCCAATAACTAGAGGGTTGGCGGTTCAAATCTCACTTTCCCCAGCCATTTTGCCATTGTGTCCCTGGGCAAGACACTTAACCCACCTTGCCTCCAGCGTCCATGACACTGGGTATGAATGTGTAGAAATGTTTGGTAGTGGTCAGAGAGGCCGTTGGCGGGGATTGGCAGCCACATTTCCATCAGTCTGCCCCAGGGCAGCTGTGGCTGCAGTAGTAGCTTCCCACTATCATTGTCTGTCTGGAGTGAATGAATAATGGACTCACTGTAAGTGCTTTGAGATGTCACTTGACATGTAAAGTGCCATATAAATCTAATCCATTATTATTGTATTTTGTATAATTTACTAACCCCAGAGGGAAATTCAGGGCATCCACCAGGATGGATGAGGCAGCCACAGTACAGCGCCAGTCCCTTCACAATTCACGCGCACATTCACACCTAGGGCCACTTTGGCGTCTCCAGTTAACCTAACCTGCATGTTTTTGGCCTGTGGGAGGAAACCAGAGTACCCGGGGTGAACCCACGCAGGCACGGGGAGAACATGCAAACTGCACACAGAAGGGTCACTGATGGTCGGGGGGTGGGATCGAACCCGTGACCTTCTTACTGTGCTGCCACAGTGCTAACCACTGCTCCACTGAGCTGCTATTATTGTTATTATTATAACTAAATGTAACGGATCTCGTCACAAGCGTAACGGTTCTTCTTTTTGGGGCACCCTTAAGCGGCCGTGATCGGGAACATTAATGCAAGTGTGTGTGCAGCATAGGGACCACGATGACACCAGACTGCTGTTTCCACAATTTATTTCTCCTGTAGATGAAATAAAACAAAATGCATCACGCTCCGTCTGTACCTCGATTCCACACAGGCTCCCACAGCAAAGCAACGCGATACTGTGTGGGAAAGGAGCTCTAAAATAATTTTACAACACAAATAAAAAAAAATAAAAATAAAACACATTTCAAATAATAGGATTTTTCAAAACAAACATACCTGTAGATGAAATAAAACAAAATGCATCACGCTCCGTCTGTACCTCGATTCCACACAGGCTCCTCCTACATTCACAAAAATATGGATTACACAATGACACAAGCTGCTGGAGTCACCATAAAGCCTATATTGGCGCGAAACTCCAAAATGGCGCCTAGCAGACTCCTAATGTGCGCCGAAACAGCCATAAAACTCTATTTATAACACAAATAACAAAAAAAATACACTACAGTGACATGACAAACTAATAAGGAACAATTACAAACTAAGGTTACAGTCCAAATGATAAAACTAACTAATGAACGATACGATCATATAGTGCCAGCAGCGTTTTGAACACAACTTACCCACAGCAAAGCAACGCGATACTGTGGGGAAAGACTAGACTACCGGAGCCTCGGAGGTACAGAAAGAGCGGATGTGAGAAGTGTACTGCCAAAATAAAAGTACTCAAGTAAAATAAAATTCCCAACAATATAAATTAAAACATAACTGAGGAAAAGAAATACCTAAAATACATTTTTGACTCCGTTACACCCACCCCACTGAATTTTACTGAACTTGAGCCATAGCTACACAGAATTCACTATAATACACAAAACACCCGGGGTTAGATAAAGAACACCATTTGACAGAGAGTCCCACACAAGGACGAAGTGGCATGAGAGCAGCGCTTATCTCTCAACCCAACCACTGGTAATGGAGTGCCTTGTACACCCCACCAAAAACCCCAACTATAAGTGTAACAAAGACTCTCGAATAATAAAATAAAATAAAATAACCGAACATTATAATACAAAGCCAAGTCCACAAAAATATAGTCTACACATATAACATTTAGTCATTCAGGGTCTGAAACATAGACCTACAAACAGCCTTAACATTAAACTTGTCACGAATCACATCTTGCCTGGACATTGTCTGCACTAGTCTGTTCACAGGTTTAATCAGGCGACCAAATCTTGACCTGATTTGAGGTTGTGCATTCGGATGGTGACAATGTGCACGTGACGTCTGGTCAACAGTACAGCGAGCAAGGGGAGTGTCTGTCTGTCTCTCGAAGTCAGGAACCGAAACTATTTGACTGTCAAGTGTTCGTCCACCATGAGTATCAGTAGCAGCTGTAGTCACAGGTCTAGAGTCAGAGGACATGGGATGATCTACACCTTGCGCAACAGGTGCAACTGAAGAGTTCTGGGGGTCAGAGGACACACTTGTCACATCAGAAACGTCTACCTGTGACACAGATGGTTCAGTGAGCTGCGTGATCCACTCAACAGTTCTCCTTTCAGAGTCAACAGGTTCTGGATCAACTAATGGTTCACGTGTTTCTCCACATAAGATAAGATAAGATAAGATAAGCCTTTATTAGTCCCACAATGGGGAAATTCCAGGATTGCAACAGCATAGGGATAGCAACACTCAGAGCAACAATCAGAAGGCAAGAAAAAAACAACATCTAGTAAACATGAAGATGGATCACCTGTACCAGCCTCACTCTCTCCCTCGAAGAGGTCCACAGATGTGTCTCCCTCATCACCAATGTCTGTAGCTAAGGTTTCTGGGAGTAAGGCGGATGAACCATGGTTGGACACATCGCACACATCCATCACAGGAAGAAAATTTACCAGCATCAACAGATTCCTGTGGACCACTTTTGTCCGTCCAGTAAGAGTGTCACAAATTCTGTATGTATGGGTCTGTGGGTTCACATCCATTACAGTGTAAACAGTTGATTCCCACTTATCAGCAGTTTTCTTTTTGCCTCTCTCCTTTCTGTTGGCCAAAAGCACCCTGTCACCAATCTCAATCTTGGATCCTGTCACTTTCCTGTTGTAAAGATTAGCATGTCTGTGTTGCTCCTTGGCGGCACGGTCCTGAGCAACCATCATTGCTTCTTTTAGCTCACAGGTGAGAGTTGCCACATACTTGTCGTAACTGGTTACATCAGCATCGCGAAGAACAGAACGAAACATGACATCCACTGGCAAACGGGGCACACGGCCATACATGAGGTAAAAAGGAGGAAAGCCAGTCGTCTCATGGGCTGTACAGTTGTACATAAATGTCAAAGTCTGCAACCGTCGTGGCCAGTTAGCTTTCACCTCAGGGGACAGTGCACGAATCATCCCACCCAGTGTCCTGTTAAACCGTTCAACACTCCCATTTCCCATTGGGTGGTAAGGGGTAGTGTGAGATTTCCTGACACCGGACATTTTGAGGAGTTCACTGATGAATTGACTTTCAAAATTAGGACCTTGGTCACTGTGGATTCTTTCTGGGAATCCAAAGACACAAAAGTACTTGTTCCACAGAACATTTGCCACTTGTTTAGCTGTTTGGTCCTTACAAGGAAAGGCCTGAGCCATCCTGGTAAAGTGATCTGTTATCACTAGGACATCAATAGACTTGTTCCTAGAGTCTTCAGCTGACCAAAAGTCAATACAGACCAGCTCCAGCGGTCTAGATGACAAGATACTCTCTAAGGGAGCTCGTCCCTCAGGTTCAGCTGACTTGCTGAGGACACAACGCTGGCAGTGTCTGACATGGTCTCTAACATCTCTCTCAAGGGTCAGCCAGAAAAATCTCTGTCTGGATAAACTGAGGGTTCGCGACTGGGCTTGATGACCAGCATCATCATGCACGCCTCTCAACACCTCATCCTTAAGTGAGTCTGGGACAACATACTGAAGCCGTTTGGACTTGGTTCTCTGGTCTCTTGAAACTCTGTACAGAACACCATTGCTCACAGATAGCTTATCCCAGTGTTTCAGATATTTAATCACTGAAAATGATTCTTTCACCCTTTCTCTCCTTGAGGGTCTCCGATGTCTTTCAACATAAAACAGGACGCGAGAAAGAATTCCATCCTCCAACTGTTTGTCATGCAAAGCCTTTTCAGAATAGGCAGGCAACGGGTCTTGACCTGGTGGAACTAACTGGGGCAAAAACTGCAAGGCTTCAATTGCCCGGGCCCTCGGACCAGCATCCCACTCAATGTGTGACTGCATCACAGCAGACACTTCTTCTGAATTCACAATCTGAGTGTGTACCCAGGAGGTATGAGCATTGTCACACATCGCATCCACGTGACCACTGGATGAACGAAAAGCATCCTGAACAGAGGCAGTAGACACATTTTTGACTTCACTGAGGAGTTTTACATATGGCTCATTGAACAGTCTGTGACCAATATTTTCCTTGACAAAAGGCACACGGCTTAATGCATCAGCCACAATGTTCTGCCGCCCTGGAACATACTTTATGTCAAAGTCATATGCAGCCAACTTGGCTACCCAGCGTTGCTCACAACAGTCTAACTTGGGTTTTGTCAATATGTGAGTCAAAGGATTGTTGTCAGTCCAAACAATGAATTTGTAACCCTTTAGCCAATGACTAAACTTGTCAGTGATGGACCATTTCAAAGCCAGAAATTCCAGTCGGTGCGCTGGATAGTTTTTCTGAGACTGTGTCAGTGACTTACTGGCAAAAGCAATAGGTCTGGCATGACTTTCACCTTCCTGGACTTGGGACAGAACGGCACCTATCCCGTCCAGAGATGCATCAGTTGAAAGCATGAAGGGACGGTCAAAGTTAGGATGAGCCAAGACCACAGTGTTAACAAGTGCAGATTTGAGACCTTCAAAGGCATGTATATGCTCTTGGGTCCAATCAGAAGCACAAAGCTTTCTGCAAGCCATCTTGGTTTTCTTACATCTGCCTTTAAATTTTCCACCTTTCAACAGGCTGAACAATGGCTTGGCAATGGCAGAATATCCTGGCACAAAATGCTGATAGTAATTAACCATCCCCAAGAAGGATCTAAGTCTTTTTTGGGACGGTGTCACACCATCAGTGTCCATAAGGTCAGCACAAGTCATTTTTGCAATGTTTTCAACCTTACTAGGGTCGGTTGAAACACCATTCTCATCAATTACGTGACCAAGAAACCTCACAGATCTCCTGAGGAAAAAACACTTTTTGGGTGCCAACTTCAAGTTGTGCCTACGCAGCCTGCTGAACACCATCTCAAGGCGCTGCAATGCACTCTCCTCATCAGACGCAAAAATCAGCAGATCATCCAAATAGCACAACAAAGTCAAGTAATTCTGGTCACCAAAAATGGCAGTCATCATGCGCATAAAACTAGCAGGACTACTGCATAATCCCTGGGGCAGGCGATTGTACTCATACAAGCCCATCGGAGTGGTAAAAGCAGAATACTTCCTGTCATCCTCATGAAGCGGCATGTTGTAGAAGCCGGACGTTAAATCCACTGTGCTGAAGAGGCAGTTACCTCCCAGTGCTGCCAGACAATCTGCCTGGTGAGGGAGAGGGTGAGCGTCTTTCAGAGTCCTCTTATTCAGCCAGCAAAAATCTGTGCAGATGCGGAGGTCACCATTCTTTTTCCACACAAGAACCAAAGGAGATGCATACTCGCTAGTTGATTTCCTGATAATGTCTTTTTCCTCCATTTCATTTAGCACCTGTCTTAATTTCTGATACTGACTAGGGGGTACACGCCTGTATGGGAGTCTGAATGGTTTATCATCAGATAAATGTATACGGTGTACAAAGCCCTTAGCTTCTCCATAGTCTAGGTGGTGGCGTGAAAAGACATCCTCGTACTGAAGTACCAAGTCAGCCATTCTCTTTTTGCAGTCCTCTGACACTTGGCATGAATTAATGTCTATGTCACAAAGCCCCACTGACTTGAGTTTTTCTTTTAGACTCCATACCAGCATCACATGCCGTTGTAGACTGTGTGTAGCAGGTCACTAGTACACTAGACTGCTCAGCTGCGTCCATGTCTTCAAGGGCTATACATGTGTAGACGTCAGCTAGCTTCGCATTGCGCCGTAACAACACAGGCTTGTTGGACGTGTTGATGAGTTTGAGTGGGACCCACCTGTCACCCCACATGGGAGTTACAATCTTAGCTACTAGGACACCCCTAGGAGCTGAACGAGAAGATGTGGGCTCTGTCATGACTGTACTGCCTGGAGATACAACAATATCTTTAGGCAATTTACCCCAAACAAGGTACTCACGCCCAGGTTCAAGGTAGGTGGCTGAGTTACATCTGACAGTACCAACTTTGTCAGGAATGTCATTTCCTTTCCAGGGGTTCAAACCAGTGAGCATAGACAAGAACTTCTCAGCTTCTGGTTCTGCAGTTGGGCAGGGGCCAGACACTGTTTTCCAATAGGACTTGCATTGTTTTGAATGGTGTAGGATGTGCTTTATGACACTGGTACCAATAATCAACTCATCATGCTGACCACAAACAACCAGAGTGGGGACCAGCATTTTACAACCATACACCTCCATCACAATGTCAAAAGCACTCTTTGGCCTGACACACTGTCCACCACACCCAACCAGCATCACATTCACATCAATCTGGTTCTCATTTGTTATCACTCCAGCAGTTCTCAGTTTCTTCTCTGCATCCTCGTTGATGCTGCAGGCCATGGAGCCACTGTCCAGCATGCCATCAATTATCACTGCACCACCAAAAGCTACTGGTGTGTAGAAAAGGCTGGAACTATTGCCAATTATGTGAATGTTCTGATACACAACAACTACATCATCGCATGAGCTTCTCACCGATGCAAAAATCGACTCAGCATCAGATGAGCCACTGCAGTGGGAGCTTGAATTGAGACCTGCACTGCCTCCCTCCAAGTACAGGTCAGTTAGTTTCCCTGAGACTGAGAAGGAGGCTGACAGTTGTTGTTGGGACAGGCCAGTCTGGTATGACCAGGGGAAAGACAGGTAAAACACAGTTTCTCAGACATGCAATGTGAAATGGTGGAGTGACGTGTGTCATTACAGACCATATAAGTTGCTTCTCTGGGGCGTCTCTGACGAGGGGCATGTCTAAATCTGTTGCTCTCAGTCGGGTGAGGAATTGTACACTGCTGCAACTTCTCCATCATTTCCTGAAACATATTAACCACGCGACCAAGGAGCCTCTCCTCTGACTGTTGGAGATTTTGAGCAACAACCAGCACACTAGTACAATCTGAGCTGAGTGTGTTTGGGGTAGGGTCAGAAATGGGGAATGGGGAGGGGCCCTGACATGTAAACTGTCGGGTTTGAGGAAGTGAAGAGGGAATGACTGGGGTGTGGCACTGTTCTGGCATGGTCATGGCTGAAGATGGCAACCTGGGTTTGTCAGATGTTACAGTAGCTGTGTGACTCATTAGCTGTGGACCATCAGGCGCTCTGGCACTAGCTCTAACCTCTCTCTGATAATCGTCAGTTCTCAACTGACCATCACGTGAGGTCCATTCATGAGGTGGTTTCCACTTCAAGGTGCAAGACAGATCAGGATCAGGACAATTTTTTTTTTTTTTTTTTTTATTTAAGTTTTTGTAAAGGGTATACAGGTCGTTACAGCAATGCAGTGTTTACATTTTCATCACATGTTCCCTTATTTTCTGATATCTGACAACATTGGAAGATTAATTCTTACAACACCCCTTATTTTTTTTTTTTTTTAAAGTGAAAGAAAAAGTGAAATTAAAGAGAAAAAAAAAACAAAACAAAAAACAAAAAAAAACCAAACAAACCAGTAAAAAACAAACAAAAAGAAAAAGTAAGTAAATAAAGATAAAAGAGCATCTGAGTAGCATTGGAACAAAGAGCAGAACCATTATTGAAATGGTATTTGTCAAAGATTAGATCTAATGGAAGACACATATGCGGTCCAGGGTTGCCAAAAGTTCATGAACCCATCCATGTCCTGTCTCAGTGCGAATGTCAACTTTTCCATCGAGTAAATGTCTTGGATCACGTTAGTCCAATCTTCAGGTGTAGGACAGTCCTTCAACATCCATTTTTTAGTTAGAGCTTTTTTGCTTGCCAATATTAAAACATTGAATAAGTATTTTTCTCCTCGTCTTTCCAGTGAGTCCGGTAGTAAACCCAAATACAAAGTTACAAAAGAAAAGGGAACTGTAATTTTGAATATTTTCCCCAATATTGTCTGTACATTGGTCCAATATTGGTGGATAACTGGGCATGACCAAAACACATGAAAATGATTTGCAGTCTTTTCACCACACAAGCGCCAACAGTTCAATCCCTTATGGGTAAATTTGATTTGTGCAGGTGTTCTGAAAAATCTTGCCAAGTTTTTCCATCCAAATTCTCTCCACTGCAGGGATGAGGTACTTTTCCATTGCTGTTTATTTAGCTTTTCCCATATTTCCAGATGTAAAGTGAAATTCCCCTCTTTTTCCCATCTCTCTTTTATATAAGATGTGTTGTCTCCTTTTAAGTCTTGAAGACCTTGGTATATTTTAGAAATGTATCTGATCCCTGGGATCCCTTTATATGCCATTAAGAAGACCTTCAGAACACCTGACTGGGCCCTTTCCAAAACCTCCTTTTTAAGTATATTGTTTATGTGGTGTCTAAGCTGGAAGAACCTGTAAAGGTCTTGATTTATTAGGCCTTGTTTTTTCAAATCTTCAAAACTTCTTAAGATTTGCCCTTTAAAAAAATCGTAATATTTTATCAGCCCCTTCTCCTTCCACTTTTTAAATCTGGTGTCTGTTTTATTAGGAGTAAAGTCCTGATCATAGGCGATCCATTGCAGAAGTCGATAGGGCTCTTTAGTTTGATTCTCTCTGACTATCTTAAACCAAATTTTTAGCGGGGTCTCTATCCACGGGTTAGTGTTATTCAAAAGCTTAGGTAAGACATTGTTCCCTATTATCGCCTGTAGGGGGATGTCACTTGTTATTTGGCATTCGATCTCCTTCCATTGTGCAGAGTAGACTGGGTTACATATCTCTACTAAAGTTTTAATTTGTGCGGCTTTAAAGTAGTCCCTGATATTTGGCAGCGCGAGCCCACCTTTGTCTTTGTTTAGCTGTAGGGTTCTATATCTGATTCTAGGTCTCTTGCCCTGCCATATGAATCTTGAGATCCTTCTGTCCAGCTCCTGCCATGTTTTTTTGGGAGGTTCTACCGGTATTGTTTGGAAAAGGTATAGAAGACGTGGAAGTATATTCATTTTGACTGCTTCAATTCTTTGTGCAATACCCAAGAATGGTATCATATTCCATCTTGCTAGGTCAGATTTTATTTTTGTCACCAGTGGATCATAGTTTAGTGATATAATTTTGTTGAGTTGTTTCGGGATATTGACCCCCAGATATTTCATAGATTCCGACTCCCAGTTAGTTTTGAGTTTGCTTAGTGAATAATGATTTGGGTCATAGTTGAATGTTAAAACTTGGGTTTTATGCATATTTAATTTGTACCCCGATAAATCTCCATACTCTGAAAAAACTGAGGTTAGTTCTGGTAAAGAAGTGTCCGGCTGCCCTAGGTATATTAAAATGTCATCAGCAAAGAGTGCTATTTTATGTTCCTTCTGACCAAGTGTAATACCTTGAATTTTTTGGTTTTGTCTTATCCATTGGCTCAGAGGTTCTATGAAGATTGCAAAGAGCAGTGGAGACAGGGGGCAGCCCTGACGACATCCTCTTTCCAGTTCAAAAGATGATGATAAATTACCGTTAATCCTTATTTTAGCTGTTGGTTTTTTATATAATGCCTGTATAGTTCTAATGAAGTTGTTATGAAAATTGAAACTGGATAAGATTCTGTATAGAAAAGACCAGTCAACCGAATCGAATGCTTTTTCAGCATCTAATCCTAATATGACTGCATTTAAGTTATATTTTTTTATATGATGAATTATGTGTAAAGTGCGTCGAATGTTGTCTTGTGTCTGTCTTTGTCTTATAAAACCTGTTTGGTCTAAATGAATTAGGTCTGTCAGTATATTCTCTAACCTTTTGGCAAGGATAATGGTAAAAAGCTTATAGTCCTGATTTAGTACACTGATTGGTCTGTAGTTGGAGCACTCTAGTTTATCCTTTTCAGGTTTAGGTATAACTGCAATGACCCCTTCTCTCCAGGAGGGGGGGATTTCCCCTGTGTGGAGGACATAATTAAATGTTTTCAGGAGGAGAGGAGATAGTTGCTGTTTAAAGGTTTTGTACCACTCTGCTGTATAGCCATCAGCTCCTGGGGATTTGTTAGCTTTAAGTTTCATAATTGCTTTTTCCAATTCTTTAGAATGTATTTCTGACAGTAGTGTTTTATTTTGTGACTCCGTAAGTTGGGGAAGGTTTAATGTGTTTAGGAATGCCTCGGATGCGTTTTTATGTTTTTTGTGGGAGTATAAGTTCTTATAGTAATTCTCGAAGTTTTTAAGAATATCCTGAATTCTGAATTTTATTTCCTTTGATACTGGGTCTCTGATTTTGTAGATTGCTCTTTCTGTTTGATGTTTCCTCAATTTATAGGCTAGCAATTTTGCCGATTTACTGCCTGCTTCATAGTATTTTTGTTTCAGAAATGTAAGTTTCTTCTGGATTTCTATTGTGTAGATCTCATTTATTTGGTTTTTAATTTCCTTAATCTTGAGCGAGTCAGTAGAATGAGTGTTGCCTTTGTGTTCTTTTTCTAGGTTCCTAAGTTCTGACTCTAATGTGGATAGTTTTTCTTGTCTTAGTTTCTTTTGGGTTGCCAGTTTTGCAATAATCTTTCCTCTTATTACAGCTTTACATGCATCCCACAGTATTAAAGGGGATACTTCTCCATTATCGTTATCTTCCAAATATCTGAGAATATCTGACTCCAATTCATCTTTCAATGGTCCTTTCAGGACATTTGAATTTAACCTCCAAGAAAATGTATTATTTGTGTATTTTTGGATATTTAAGTCCATGTAGATCGGACTGTGGTCGGAGAGATCCATCAGTCCTATTTTACATGTTTTTACTCTACCAATGTCTCTATTAAACATAAAAAAATAGTCAATCCTTGAGTAAGATGAATGTGGAGTTGAGTAAAATGTATAGTCTTTTACACTGGGGTTGAGTTCCCTCCACACATCACAGATTCCCATTTCTTTTAGTAGCATCCGAGTCTTCCTGTTTTGGGTGTTATTTTGATGTGGGGAATTACCAGAAGCATCCCAGTATGGATTCAGTCTAAGATTGAAGTCCCCACCACATATCACTAAACCTTGAGCTTTAGTTATCATTAGGTCGAATACATTTTTGTAAAATTTCCAGTTAGCCCCTGGGGGAGCATACACATTCAGCAGGGTGATATCTTCTCCCTCTAGCCGCCCAGTTACCAAACTGTATCTCCCTTCTTTATCTTTGTGTTCTGATTTTTTTTCAAATGTAATTTTGGTTGATATCAATGTCGCTACTCCCCTCCTCCTCCCTGATTTATATGAAGATGAAGAGATCATTTTAAACCCTTGTCTACTGAGTTTATTGTGTTCCACGTCTGTTAGGTGGGTTTCTTGTAAAAGTATTATTCCTGCTTTGTCTTTTTTCATTTTGCCTAGAATCTTGGATCTTTTAACTGGATTCAGGATCCCTTTTACATTATATGAAATTATTTTGGTTACACCCTGTTTCTCCATTGTGTTGTTTTGTTTAGTATAACTGTGTGGTGGCCCTCTTTTGTGCTACTCAGAAACTGAAAGAACATTAAAAACAAGAAAAACATTAAGAACATAGTGTAAAAAACTTTAAAACAAAAAACTGTCAAAAGAACTTCCTGAGCTGAGGTCTTTTTAAAGACCCTGTAAGAGCCTTGATGGAGTGAAGGCCCTGAGGGAAATTCCTCAAACTCTGTTACGTGTTGAGGGCCCTCTCGTACCACTGAAAGTAGTCCCATGCTTTTAACGTGAGTTTCAGAACCCAATCCAAACTTGTAATGATTTTTTTTTTTTTTCCTTTTATGCCTAAACCCTGTGAAATTGTGTGCACCCTCCCACCCCCATCACATCAAACATTCACGCAAAAACAGTATTTGTTAGTATGAGCAGAACATGTGGATTATTGTCACATTTCTATTTTAACAAGTTTTTTTTTTTTTTTATTACAAAGACTTATTTGTTTCAAATAATATGATTGTTCCATGAAATGTTTTACCACATGCTGAATATGCATCTCCTTTAATGTTTGTTACCTTGTATGAGGGGGGTTGGATGTGCGGATTGATTCAAGAGGAAGGGAAAAAAAAAAAAAAAGGTCGCTATTCCAACCTGAAAACGGATAGTTTATCCGCGACGCTCTGGTGCTGGGTTTCCCGCTGCTGGTCCGTGGATTTTGAGGGTCTTTGTGTTGTCCATGTTTGCGCTTTGATCTTCTCACTCGGGTCTGCTGCGGGTTTAAACACCGTTACCGGGAGCCCTCTTCTCGCCATGTCAGCTGTTGCTTCTTCCGCCGAATTATAGAGACACGTTTCATCGCCGTAGAAGACCCTTAACTTCGCAGGAAATGGTGTCTGAAAGCGCAATTTCTTCTCTCTTAACACCTTTTTCGCGTCATTGTATTCCCTGCGCTTTTTAAGGACCTCCGGGGCGTAATCGTGTTCCACGTAGACTTTTCTCTCCTGGTGCATAAATCCTTTTTTCTGCCAGGCCAGTCTTACAACCTCTTGTTTTATTTTGAAATTGGAAAATCTTACCAACACCGAACGTGGGGGCGCTTCCGCCGCCGGCCTAGCGGCTAATGAACGATGTGCCTTTTCTATCTTCAAGTCGGTGGTTTGTGGAATATCCAATTTCTCTCTTAGTAAGGATTCCACGCATTCTGCCATTGAGTTAAAACCATTTTCGGTTCCTTCTATCAGACCATGAATTCTTATGTTGTCTCTTCTTTGTTTTCCTTCTTGGTCGGTTAGCTTAGCCTCTATAGCTGCTTGTCTTTTGCGTAGGTCCAGCACAGAATCTTCGAGCACTTTTATTCGATCCTCTGTTTCCAAGATTCGGTTCTCGGCCTGGTCCACTCTGCTGTTTGTCCTTTTCAATTCTTCTCTGAATTCCCGAAATTCGGCCGTAACATCTCGGCGAAATCGTCGTAGTTCCTCAAATAGTGATTTCAGGCTAACCCTTTTGTTAGCTATCACCAGTTCCTCGTCTTCTGAACGGGGATCTTCCAGTTCAGATTCTCCGGCCGATACGTGTCCTAGCCTGGAGAATTTCAGTTTCTTCTGTTTTCCTTTAGACATGATGATTTTGTCTTTTGATTTTCACTCCTCCAAAAATCCGTTAAGTTTGATTTTCAAGGTGTTATCCTGGATTGAGTCTGAGAGCTTCAGTGTTAAGCTGCAGTCGCCATGGCGTCCAGACCGGAAGTCAGGATCAGGACAATTTTTGACAAACATGATAGCAACCTCTTTGCTCATGTCCTCAGTCTGCTTGCCTTGTCTACGCAGGCCCTCGAGAGCCAGGTCTGCTGCTTTGTTCAGCCTTATCCAGTAGTCCACTGGGTTTTCTCTGTGCCTGGGCAGGGTTGCATAAAAATCTGCGAGCGGAAGACATAAGGAGGCATCACAGAAGTAACGGAGAAGAACATCGTAAATTATTTCAGGTTCCTTTTTAGCATCTAGCTCCAGGTCACTACGCAGGGCAACTTTCACAACGTCTTTAGCTTTGCCCAATAAATGACCCATTATCTCTCTTGCTTGCTCACACACAGCGATCTCTCTCTTCTTGAATTCAGTCTTAGTCAAGTCAATCCAGTCCCGAACTGAATATTTGTCAGTACCGTCACCTCTAAATGTTCATAGTTCTCTGTCTGACTTAACATGGACAGTCACATGTGGGGGGTCACATTTGGTAACATCACAATGTGCTGTTCGATCAGTAGGAGAAGTCTGGTTGTCATTGGTCATATTCACAACACCAGCAGACATTAATTTAGTGACTATAGATTCACCAATTTGAGCACCAAGCTGCCCCACCATGTCTGTAAAATTTTCAATGGCACCGACATTACTGCAGGGTGTGGAAACATGAGGACCCCCACTTATGAACTCACCAACAGGAATACAATCTGGGCTCTGACCTAACCCTGTATCCCCACCACTGTTCATAAATTTTGAATGTCCCACATCTCTACTAATAGCAATATCACTGCGCCAGATACCTCTCCCTTTTGGCAAAACAGGTGTTTTGTAATTATCCATGTCTTTTTTTTTTTTCCTCTTGAACTACTTTACACAGTGAAAACTTTGTTTTGTTTTGTTTTTTCGGCGTGACTAACTCCAAAATAAGGTGGCATATATCAGTTAAAACATACTACAATAGTCCTGTATATGCCTGACCACATATACGTCCCAGCGTAGACCCAGTATGACGATGCAGCATCCACAGTGACCGGCGTCCAGCTGATCTGAAGTTCCAAGGGTCACTGGCACCAGTGTAACGGATCTCGTCACAAGCGTAACGGTTCTTCTTTTTGGGGCACCCTTAAGCGGCCGTGATCGGGAACATTAATGCAAGTGTGTGTGCGGCATAGGGACCACGATGACACCAGACTGCTGTTTCCACAATTTATTTCTCTTGTAGATGAAATAAAACAAAATACATCACGCTCCGTCTGTACCTCGATTCCACACAGGCTCCCACAGCAAAGCAACGCGATACTGTGTGGGAAAGGAGCTCTAAAATAATTTTACAACACAAATAAAAAAAAATAAAACACATTTCAAATAATAGGATTTTTCAAAACAAACATACCTGTAGATGAAATAAAACAAAATGCATCACGCTCCGTCTGTACCTCGATTCCACACAGGCTCCTACATTCACAAAAATATGGATTACACAATGACACAAGCTGCTGGAGTCACCATAAAGCCTATATTGGCGTGAAACTCCAAAATGGCGCCTAGCAGACTCCTAATGTGCGCTGAAACAGCCATAAAACTCTATCTATAACGCAAATAACAAAAAAAATACACTACAGTGACATGACAAACTAATAAGGAACAATTACAAACTAAGGTTACAGTCCAAATGATAAAACTAACGAACGATACGATCATATAGTGCCAGCAGCGTTTTGAACACAACTTACCCACAGCAAAGCAACGCGATACTGTGGGGAAAGACTAGACTACCGGAGCCTCGGAGGTACAGAAAGAGTGGATGTGAGAAGTGTACTGCCAAAATAAAAGTACTCAAGTAAAATAAAATTCCCAACAATATAAATAAAAACATAACTGAGGAAAAGAAATACCTAAAGCACATTTTTGACTCCGTTACATAGAGGTTTATTTTTCTAGATCTTTTTTTTTTTTTTTAATTTTCATTCTGACCTAGAGTATTTCTACTGATTTTCATTTTATTAACTAATAAATTTACAAATTTGATAAATTAAGTATTTCACTTCAGTATTGTCAGTCAGAAAGCAACTCATAGCGGCTTGGACGTCGCCCGGGTTAACAAGGCCAGGAGTTTCTGGCAGCGTAGGGCGAAGGACAGAGCTGCGTGGAGGATTCTGATCAGACCTAAATGAAACAGTCATTGTCGCCTGCGACAGACTGCTATGATGATGATGATGATGATTTACGACGTTTTCCACTCGTAAATTTGAAACGTATTTTAAAAACTTTGGGTTTATGTCCCAAAATTTCCAACTCACTACTTGTGTTTGACTTTTTTTGAATTTACAAGATTTTCCTTTTAAAGTTGTTTCTGTAAATTTGCAACTTTCTTACTTAAAAAATAACTAATTTGTGACTTTATTTCTGGTAATAATTATGCAGTTTATTTTTATAAATGTGATTTTTTTTTAATGCAAACCTTTTTATCAGAAATTGTCAATTTTATTCTTTTAACTAGTAAATTTCAACATTTTCACTTGTAGTTTGGTGACTGTTTTGTATTTTTCTTTAATCAGGTAAATTTTGTAACTTTTACTTTATGTTAGATTTAAAGATAATGATTTTGTGAAGATTTTGTTTTAAGTTTAAATTTTTTTTTTTATTTAAATTTGAGTTTTTGCTTAAATTTTTACTATATAAACTTTTGGGTGTTTTTCAAAATTTAAAAAAAAATCTTATTTGGTAATTTTTTTCCTATAAATTACATTTTTTTTGGTTACTTTTTCAATGTAAATATTTGACTTTTTTTCTCACGAATGTTCAACTTTTAATATGAAATTTCTGGTATTTACGTGTAAATACCGAAGTGGTGGCTCAGTTGGTAGAGCATCCGCCCCACACCCGGGAGGCAGGGGTTCAAATCCCGGCCGGGTCATGCCAAAGACCATATAAAATTGGAACTTCCTGCCGTCCAGCTTGGTGCTCAGCAATAATGGAATGGAGGAGGGAAATTTGTGGCGGCGCCTTGCATGGCAGCGGCCCTCTGATTCTACACTTGGGGTGTGTGTGATTAACACAGTAAGATAGGTAAAACACAATCTCGTTCTACTGTACATGATTGGTTGTACAGTTGAATGACAATAAAGGGTGATTTGATTTGATAAACTTTGACTCATAGACTGCCAACTTTTTTCTTTTCGGTTTGTGACTTTGTTTCCTGTGAATTGTGCCTTACGCTTCTTAAGTTTCTGACTTTTTCGTGTTCTGTATATATTATGTCAGCCAAAACCACAGGAAACCTCAGGTTGTGAAACCACGTGTGGCAGTCATCCTGTCATTCCACACTCAGCCATCCTGTCAGCTTTTTAGAAACCCGGAAATCAGAAATGGTGAAAACCAGAAATGATGCATCAGCATTGAGCAAGTAACAAACTGAAGATTTTCAGTAAGGAGCAGCCAGTGATGATTTATTCTGTTCTGAGGGTTTTTGGACTCGAACTGGACAGACAGGTACTGAACTTTTTGGATTATGATCATATCTGTAGAGTTTCTTTGAGCTACTTTACAGTGCCTCCATGTGTTTTTGGATTATCATGAAGCAGAAGAAGAGCATGAAGAAGCAGAGTTGAATCTTACTTGTTTTCTCTGCTGAGATCTCTGGACATGTGGACGTGTTTGATATGGAATTAACTGAAGGATTCAGGCCTGCAGTAATAACTTGGGCAGGGCTGTTTGTAGTTTTTTGGGGTCCTATGCAAGATTGTGTTTCAGGGCCCCTATTTTTGTAATAGGGAAGAGTTCAGATGGTTTAAATTATGAAAACAAAACATCCCTCCCAACAAAAACATTTTGAAAAATAATCTTAGTTCACTGACTAGATGAACAGAAAAAAACTGAATAATTAGGTAGAATAAAAATTTAATCAGCATCCACATAAACATTGTAGATTAGAAAAAGTATTATTCAGCCAGTCATGGTTTGGGTCTTTGCTGTTGTAAGAATACAGGCGGCTTCTTGTGTGTTTTTTGCAGGTGTGAATATTACCATGTCATCTGCATTCATTTGTATATGAATGTTTCTGCATGCATTTGGTAAATCATTTATGTATAGGAAGAATAATATTGGTCCAAGTATAGAACACTAACCTCAGGTATTGTTACCAGAGACGCACTGACTTCAGTAGCAGGTGACAGCAGCACGCAGCCCTCTAGAGCGAGTGTCAGCAGTGCGCTGAACTCGGCAACCAATGATAGAGGCATGCTGACCTCAGGGGCTGACGGTTGGAGTGCATCGCTCCCAGTGGCTGATGGCAGAGGTGCGCCGGCCTCAGGAGCAGGCAACGAGGGTGTGCCAACCCCTGGAATGCACGATGAAGGCGCGCCGGCCTCCGGAGCAGATGGCAAGGGTGCACTAGCCCCTTGAACACAGGACGAAGGTATGCCAGCCTCTGGAACAAACGGCGGATGCGCATCGGCCCTGGAAAAATATGCGGATGTGCACCAGCCTCTGGAGCAAACAGAGGAGGCATGGTGGCCTCTGGGACAAACGGCGGAGGTGCGCCAGCCTCTGGGACAGATGATGTCTCCTCTTCCTCTGGTGCGAAGGCGAACTCATCCGACAGCAGAAAATCGTTGCACGAGGCAGGAATGTTCTCCCTCAGATGAGGCTTCGCTGCAATGATCCAATGAGCCCTCCTCCATGGCGCGTTCCTCCATGCGGCATCCTACCAACCATCCAACTGCGGGCAGAGGGTGAAGCACTCTCCCACATCTTTGATGAGGTCCTGCAGCTCCCGGCGGCAGGTAACATCTTCGGGCGTGGAGCTCAGGAAAGAGGAGAGGGGAAAGGCGGGTCAGGGTATGGGAGCGGCAGCAGAGTTGATAGCAGAGACAGATGGAGGAAGCTCAGCAGTGGTTGAGGGCTGCCGCTGAGCCCCCTCAGCAAGGACAAGGCAAGACCTCTCATTACATTGTGTTACAAAAATGAGAAAATGGTGCTTGCCTTATCCCCTGCTCTGCTGCTGATGGAGTGCCAGGCGCACACGGTGGAGCGAACCGCCTGGGCAAAACAGGAAAAATGGGAGCTGGTGTGTGCACCATGGAGAGAGCTGGAGCTGTGGTGTGCGCCTCAGGGAGAGTGGGAGCCGTTGTAAAATGGTAAATGGAGTTCACTTATATAGCGCTTTTTTTTCATCTCTAGATGACCAAAGCGCTTTACAGAACCTGCTATCCACACATTCACACACTGATGGTGGCCCTGGCCTGACCCACCAAGAGCAAGTGGGGGTTCAGTGTCTTGCTCAAGGACAGTTTGACATGCAGACTACAGGCAGAGCGGAAATGGAACCCCTGACCCTCCAATCAGTAGTCGGCCATACTACACCTGCGCCACAGCCACAGGTGTGTGCACCTTGGGACAGCAGGAGGCGTTGTGCGCACCTCGGGGATGGCGGGAGCTGTTGTGCGCACCTCGGGGACGGTTGGAGCTCTTAGGTGTGCCTCGGGACAGCTGGAGCTGTGACACGCACCTCGCAAACAGCTGGAGCTCTCTGGGGAGGAGCCGGAGCGGATGGTGGTCTACAGCGTCAAGAGGAGTGGGGTCTTCCGGCGCCTTCCTTCCACCCGGGCCTGCCAAATGCCAACCGAGATCCACGAAACTGTTCCCTCTCGGTGGCAGACTTCTCCCAAGGGGCCCGTGGTGCCAAGGACTCCGTAGGAATTACTTCTGGTAGGAAGACTGCCAACTCCGGCGAGGAGGCGGCCCATGGTGCAGGCATAGGGGGGAGAAGGAAGCCCCTGCAGCCATGGAATGAAGCGCTGGTTTGGGCGAGCCTCCAGGATGTTGGCCACAGCCCCCCAGCAGTCTGTGGCTTCTCTCAGGGTACGTGCACTGCAGGCAGAGGCACTCAAGTCCTGCAGCACCTCCGTAATGGGCCACTCTTCCCCCTGCAGAATAGCAAAAATAAACTTAATGGTCTGGGGACCATGCTCAGACCCTGACATACAGTGGGGCAAAAAAGTAATTAGTCAGCCACCAATTGTGCAAGTTCTCCCACTTAAAAGATGACCAACTTTCATCATAGGTATACAGTGATCCCTCGCTACTTCGTGCTTCACCTTTCGCGCCCTCAGTGCATCGCGGATTTTTCAAAAACATTCATCAAAAATTCAAAGTTGAGAAAAAATGGGCAGGCGCTAGCAGAAGGCAGGGAGACTACATTAGAACATCAGGTATCAACACGGAGAGCCCGCACAACTCAAAATCCACCTCTCTGTCCGCTGTTCTCGTGTTGGCTCGGCTCGGGAATCTCGCAAGCTGATTGGCCGAGACGTTTTTTTTTTTCCAAAACTTTATTGAGAACAAAGTGAAAGTACAGAATTATGACATAGAAAGCGCCCATACCCAGCGAAGGAAGACCGCATTCATTGTTCTTTATCGCTCATGTTGCTTAGTCTCGCCGCGTGGAACTTTTCGCTGTTCTCTTGTGCCTTTTTGTGTGAAATAGTCTTCCCGTCGAGCCACTACGCCGCCTCCTGCAGCTTCTCCAGCTGCCCTCGACGATCCTACGCCTCTAGCACCTGACGATGAGGCGTCACCTGAGGAGCAGTAAAGCTCTCATTAACCTGTGCAGTAAATCATCTTCATCTTGAGTTACGTATCTTGTTATAAGAATAAAAGAGTTCTAAAAACATATTTATGTACACTTTATTTACATCTACGTATGTATGTACACTTACACACACACACACACACACGTATCATATGAGAGAGAGAGTGAGACAATGAACG
This sequence comes from Pholidichthys leucotaenia, assembly GCA_020510985.1. Classification (NCBI taxonomy): domain Eukaryota; kingdom Metazoa; phylum Chordata; class Actinopteri; order Cichliformes; family Pholidichthyidae; genus Pholidichthys; species Pholidichthys leucotaenia. The sequence goes on along the minus strand of CM035842.1, from coordinate 198,240,503 downwards.
TACGTATTATTTATGGGTGACGTCATTAGGGGTGACGCTACTTCGCGGTTTTTCACTTTTCGCGGTCGGTTCTGGAACCCATTAACCGCGATAAGTGAGGGATCACTGTACCTCAACTATGAGAGACAAAATGAGAAAAAAAAAATCCAGAAAATCACATTGAAGGATTTTTAATGAATTAATTGGTAAATTCCTCGGTAAAATAAGTATTTGGTCAATAACAAAAGTTCATCTCAATACTTTGTTATATATCCTTTGTTGGCAATGACAGAGGTCAAACGTTTTCTGTAAGTCTCCACAAGGTTTTCACACACTGGTATTTTGGCCCATTCCTCCATGCAGATCTCCTCTAGAGCAGTGATGTTTTGGGGCTGTCGCTGGGCAACACAGACTTTCAACTCCCTCCAAAGATTTTCTATGGGGTTGAGATCTGGAGACTGGCTAGGCCACTCCAGAACCTTGAAATGCTTCTTACGAAGCCACTTCTTTGTTGCCCAGGTGGTGTGTTTGGGATCATTGTCATGCTGAAAGACCCAGCCACGTTTCATCTTCAATGCCCTTGCTGATGGAAGGAGGTTTTCATTAAAAATCTCACGATACATGGCCCCATTCATTTTTTCCTTTACATGGATCAGTCGTCCTGGTCCCTTTGCAGAAAAACAGCCCCAAAGCATGATGTTTCCACCCCCATGCTTCACAGTAGGTATGGTGTTCTTTCTCCTCCAAACACAGCAAGTTGAGTTTTTACCAAAAAGTTCTATTTTGGTTTCATCTGACCATATGACATTCTCCCAATCCTCTTCTGGATCATCCAAATGCTTTCTAGCAAACTTCAGACGGGCCTGGACATGTACTGGCTTAAACAGGGGGACACGTCAGGCACTGCAGGATTTGAGTCCCTGGCGGCGTAGTGTGTTACTGATGGTAGCCATTGTTACTTTGGTCCCAGCTCTCTGCAGGTCATTCACTAGGTCCCCCCGTGTGGTTCTGGGATTTTTGCTCACCGTTCTCGTGATCATTTTGACCCCACGGGTGAGATCTTGCGTGGAGCCCCAGATCGAGGGAAATTATCAGTGGTCTTGTATGTCTTCCATTTTCTAATAATTGCTCCCACAGTTGATTTCTTCACACCAAGCTGCTTACCTATTGCAGATTCAGTCTTCCCAGCCTGGTGCAGGTCTACAATTTTGTTTCTTTTTTTTTTTTTTTTTTTTCCATTGTAGACCTGCAGGTCTACAATTTTGTTTCTGGTGTCCTTTGACAGCTCTTTGGTCTTGGCCATAGTGGAGTTTGGAGTCTGACTGTTTGAGGTTGTGGGCAGGTGTCTTTTATACTGATAACGAGTTCAAACAGGTGCCATTAATACAGGTAACAAGTGGAGGACAGAGGAGCCTCTTAAAGAAGAAGTTACAGGTCTGAGAGCCAGAAATCTTGCTTGTTTGTAGGTGACCAAATACTTATTTTACCAAGGAATTTACCAATTAATTCATTAAAAATCCTTCAATGTGATTTTCTAGATTTTTTTTTTCTCATTTTGTCTCTCATAGTTGAGGTATACCTATGATGAAAATTGGAGACCTCTCTCACCTTTTAAGTGGGAGAACTTGCACAATTGGTGGCTGACTAAATACTTTTTTGCCCCACTGTATGTGTGAAATGCCAATAGACGTCTTCATGCTGATTGAGATGTTTAGCAACAGTTACTGGCTACGTTTAGAAGGGACAATTATTTTTTCAGCTGTGCAAAATAACTGGTTATAAACAAACAAATTATAATGTCTTGTTCAGTATTGCTGTCATTTTGTGGAACTGTTGTATAAAAGTAATATTACAAACACACTGGGCATTAGATGTAGCACACCTGCAGTGACTATATTCATTGATACCGTACTCCCTCTCACGTACGTAATATTGCTTAAAGTCTATGCTGCCAACTGTTTACTTTCCCTCATTTCACTTCCAGCTCTGTGATGCACCTTGGTAGCTGGTTGTAGTTGGTTTGGCTTACGCACTAAAAGTAACTGGTGACTTTACAACTCTAACCCACTGCAGTGTCACTTCATGTTATTATTTACACGGCTGCTACAGGTCGTTTAATATCAAAATGTACATATAAGTTGTAATTCCTGCTGATAAAAATGACCATATAGGGTGTACCCATCAAACTCAAGGTCTGTGCGTCACATCCATTCCCTGGCACAGTTATCTGGCCAGTGAGATCATATCTAAATGTCTAATAACTACCCTACTGGTATACATGCGCATGCACACCAAGGTCACTACAACTCCCAGAACACACTGCGTCAATCAAGGCCAGCTAGTGCTAGTTTGCCATCCTTCCTCTTCAGTCAGTGTAACTGCAATAAATGCTGTTATTAAATTTGCAACTTTTCTTTTGAATTTGAAATTTTTTTATGAATTTGTAATTATTTTTGTAAATTTGTAGTTTTTTTTTCTTATAAACATTTCCTCATAAATCTACTGCTTGTTTCTCGTAAATTTGCAACTTTTTTCCTCCACATAAATTTGCTCCCTTTTTTCTTATCAATTTGTGACTTTTTTTCAAAAAGTTTTATCTTTTTTTTCTCATAAGATTGTGACCTTTTTCTCAAATATTTGACTTTTTTTGTTGTGAATTTGAAACATTTTTCTTATCAATTTGTGGTTGTTTTTTTTTTTGTTTTTTTTTTTGTAAATTTGCTGCTTTTTCCCCTCCTAAGCTTTTATTTTAAACATTCTTGTAAATTTGTGATGTTTTTCCTTGTAAATTTGCAGTTTTTTCTGTGATAAATTCTTATCTTGGGGCAGTGGTGACCTCATGGTTCGGGATGTGAACTGGTGTCTGGAGGATTGCTGATTCAGTCCCTGGACCGGCAGGATCAGATCTGGCTCGGACAGATAACATAGCAGTGATGGCCCCACCCCTCCTTAACCCCACTGTGGTGCCCTTGAGCAAGGCCCTGAACCCCAAATGCTCCAGCGGAACTGCTCACTGGCCACTGGGCAGCTTCCAGGTGTCCATGTGTATCTGTGTGAGTGTGAACAAGGCGTACATGAAGAAGAGAGGTTGCCTCTCAGTGGACCCTCCTCTGTATAAAATCTTTTTCCTCAAAAAATTGCAGTTTTTTTCCTCATAAATGTGTGACTTTTTTCATGGAAAGTTGCAACATCCCCCCCCCCCCCCCAAAAAAAAAAAAGTAGAAGCAGCCCTGGTGTGAAAAATATATTCTTGGTACCAAATGTTTTTGTTTTTTAAATCTGTTTAGGACGTTAATTTCTGAAAAAAATCACACTTTCTGCTTTAGTTTTGTCTGAAACTGACTAATGTTTCTGTGTGTTTACAAATGAGGAAGTGCCACTGCAGAGGAAGTTTGTCATTACTAACAACTCGGATTTCTCAACGGCAGAGCTCATTTCAGATGTCACACTGGGAAGTGAAATAGTGAGCAACTTTACAAAAACCCGGACAGAATTTTAAAAAAAAAAAGGTACTTATAGGTGATTTGATGCTGTGGAATAATCCTGTCAGCTGTAATATATGGGAACATAATTACACATTTACTCGAAAAAATAAATGGAAAGGAATCTCACAATTTATAGAAAATAAAAAAACAAATTAGAAGAAAATACTTGTCAGAATTACTAGGCTTAAGTTGCTTATTTTTGAAGAGAAAAAACACAAATTTGGGAGAATTAATTTGAAGCATTATGGGGGGAAAGTAGTAAATTTATCAGAAAAAATCTCACTCTAAAAAAGTCTAAGAGGAAAAATAGAAAATAATTAGTCATAAATTATAAAGAACTCGTGCATGGCCTGTAGAACGTAAGTATTCCTGTCTGAAACAGGGATCCCAATCAGGCTTTATAGGCCCGTTAACGTAGGCTGTGTTTGAAAGTGGAATACAGAGAGGTGCAGCCTATATGTAGGCAATGACATGTTAGACTTTGACAAATGTAAAAGGGACTAAATGGCACTAAGATTTATCTGGTTGTATGAATATTAATTACAGAATACCTAAATATTGAAAATGAATGGGACATCCAATATTAGCAACTGTTTCAGATCCCTTGTTTATTTGTTGGCCAGATCACTTATTTTTCTGATCTTTTATCATTTATATTCATAAGTGTCTCTTGCAGTTTTGGGGAATGGCAGTTGTTCAGTCATCATTATAATTAGTTTATATCACTGTTCAGTGATGGAGTTCAGTGTAATGTTGAATTTCTTCTGTGTATCGTCGATAAACTCATGCAGTACTATAACAGGACACATTTACAAATATTTGAGATCCATTGTAGTGCATCAGTTTATATTTTAGCAAGATTTTGTTATTAAAAGGATTTCAAAACTGTAATCAATCGAATTAACTACAAAACAGCCAACATTATTATACACAACAGAAGGACCTGTTTGACTACAACCTTTACATCAGTGCTGCCCATTTGTCAGTAATTATTTAACTAGAAATGATTTATTTTATTATTTGGGCATTTTTGTGGCCTACACAGTGTTGGCAGATATACAGTAATTATTGTATTTATACGATAGTTTTAGGGCCTATTCGATAAACGATCAATAGTTTTAAAAAAGGCCAAATATACAATAGTTTTGGACCCCCCCCCCCCCAAAAAAAAAGTTATTTTTATTTGTGTGAACACCCACCACACATCACCAAAAACTGATGCTCATAGCTGATCAGCTCATACCTGACTGGCTCCTCCTCACCACCAAATGTGCCAATCACATCAGCAGCGCTTAGCTCACATTTGTTTGGGCAGCTGCGCTGACACCGCAGCAATTTTTTTTTTTTTTTTTTTTTTTTTTTTAAATCCGTGAACATGAGTTGGGACTCGGAGGAAAAAAGTACTAAAAGAAAAGAGTCCAGCAGCACAGACATGGACACTGGTAAGAAGACAAAGCACTTTCACCGGTCACACCAGCTTTCCCTGCCTGGAGTTAGACCCTATGTTTAAGGACAGAAGCAATAGTTGGGCAGAAAGGTGCAGTTTACGGGGTGTGTGTGTGTGTGTGTGTGTGTGTGTGTGTGTGTGTGTGTGTGTGTGTGTGTGTGTGTGTGTGTGTGTGACAGTGCATACAGCAGTTGTTTAATTCAAATGGTCGAGCCTCTGCATTTATTCCTTTAGGTTACTGCACTTCCATACATACAGTATAGTAAAGAATAGGTTTGTTTTTAAATGCACTGTCCTAGCCTGTGATTTTTCAAGTTATTTTAGTACATACGATAGTTTGGGTCAAAATACGACAATTTTAAAGCGACAGTATGATATTTCTTTATTGTTCATCTGGCAACACTGGTCCTGCGTTTGGTTGTTAAGTCATTCCGGCCATTCCACTCCACAATCATGGCGGAATTATTATTTTAAGTTTTTAATTTTTAGATACTCGCGTGGGAGGGGGGACTCACAGTTCTGCAAAGGACAGTGGTAGCACATGGGTGAAGCAGCAACCAGGACTCCCGTGTACCACTGACTGGGCAGGCTAGGCGTGCCTCTCCACGAAGGACCATGGTCCACCCAGTCAAGCCACTGCTTCTCCTGGCATGTCCTCTGTTGGATACACCGGTGTTCTTTGTCAGACCCTGGGTTTCCGCTGACACTCCGCCCAGTTTGCTCACGCGCCTCGTGTTCTCCACATATGCCGAATCATACTTTAGACCTACGCAATCACGGCAACTTAATGGTATAATTTTTTAAACATTAAATCTTCGGTATTATCTTTTTCTAGTCAGATTTGTCACTTTTCGCTTCCTTGTTTTGCTCACAGAGTACTGTGGTTACTGATACCATGATGCCGCGTGTTATCCAATCAGTACGGAGTCTATCTGAAACCCTGCCCACACGTGTAGAAGCCAGAGCATGAGGAGACAGAGTGGTGGCTAAACTTATATTGATAAAAATTACATACAGTATTTTGACGAGGGATGTTAATGATTAATTGACTTTCGATTAACTGTCGATAAATTAGTTGTAAGTTAATTGATCACTCAGCAGTCCTTTTCAATGGGAGCTTATTCTATGAAATGTAGTGGTGTCACCATCCAGGCGGGGGCACACGCGATCACCCACTGCTGCATTTCAACTGAAAAAGCAGAAGAAGCCTCCAGAGTGCATGCACTGTGCAAAGCAAAAAAAACTCACCCTCCTGGGTTACGTCAGAGCGCCAAACAAGTTCTAATAGCACGCGAGCTTGCCACCTGCTTCAAATTAACATAGCAGAGAAATGGACCAAAGTAAAGAAAAAGACTCATCATCATCATAGTAGTCTGTCGATGATGACGACGCTTCGCTTCCAGACAGGCTCAACGACTTCTTTGCACATTTTGAAGCATCAAACTCGACAATCAGAGGGAGGGCTGGCCCATCCCCACCATCGGTCGGACCAGCTTTTACCATCAACACAGCGGACACACGGAGGACCCTAACCAGAGTCAACCCACGTAAAGCTGTAGGTCCAGACAACATCCCGGGACATGTGCTCCAAGACTGCGCGAGCGAGTTGGCGAATGTACTGACTGACATTTATAACATCTCCCTGAGTCAGGCCATCGTTCCCAGATGCTTCAAGACTTCTATCATAGTATCGGTGGCAAAGAAACCAGTTGTGTCCTGTCTGAATGACTATCATCCTGTTGCACTGACACCAATTTTGTGATGAAGTGTTTTGAACGGCTTGTCAAACTACACATTACAGCCTGCCTCCCTGCATCACACGACCCGCTCCAGTTTGCATATTGTTCAAACCGCTCCACGGAGGATGCTGTAGTCACCACCCTGCACTCTGTCATCACCCACCTGGATCAGAAAGACACCTACGCCAGACTCCTGTACATTGATTTCAGTTCAGCATTCAACACCATTATTCCCCAGATACTGATGGAGAAATTACTCCTTCTTGGTCTGAACACCGCCACATGTCTCTGGATCCTGGATTTCCCGACTGAGAGACCTCAGTCTGTTTGGGTTGGAAACAGCATCTCCAACTGTCACGCTGAGCACCGGATCCCCTCAAGGCTGCGTACTCAGTCCACTGTTGTTTACACTTCTAACACATGACTGTGTATCCAGACACGAGGGGAACCAGATTATTAAGTTTGCAGACGACCCCACGGTGGTGGGACTTATTCAGAGGGATGAGGAATCAATGTACAGGGAAGAAGTGAGAGACCTGGAGAGCTGGTGCAGGGAGAACAATCTGGTGCTCAACGTGGACAAAATGAAGGAGATGATTATCGACTTCCGGCGGTCACAGCCTGAACACGTCCCCCTCAGCATCGGCGGCCGTTTAGTGGAGAGAGTGGAGAACATCAAGTTCCTCGGAGTGCAGATCTCACAGGACCTGACCTGGAGCAAGAATTCCTTGGGGATCAGGAAGCGGGCCCAGCAGAGACTGCACTTCTTGAGGAAACTCAAACAGGCCTCTCTCCCCATCTGCATCCTCAGGACCTTCTACAGAGGTGTGGTGGAGAGTGTTCTGACGTACTGCATTGCTACATGGTACTCCAGCTGTAGTATGTCAGATAAAAAAGCCCTGCAGAGGATAGTTAAGGGAGCTGAGAGGGTAATTGGAGTCTCCCTCCCCTCTGTCCAAGAACTTTTTCAGAACCGTTGTAGGAGCAGGGCACTGAACATTGTCAAGGTGTCAAGGACCGTTCTCACCTTCTGCATAAACACTTTGAACTTCTGCCATCTGGCAAACGATTCCGGAGCATCAGAAGCAGAACCACCAGACTGCTTAACAGCTTCTTTCCACAAGCTGTTAGGATGCTGAACAGTTGATCCAGAATCTCTCATACACACTACTGCACCTACGGACATTATGTATATTATTTGTATATTATAGTTAGTTTTTCAAGTATGTCTCAGGGATGTGTGAATGGATGTGGTGGGGTGGGGGTGGGGGTGAAGATATGTGTGAGTGTGTCTTCAATCATGTTCTTTACTTATATGGATGCCGAGAGAAACGCAATTTCATCTTGCCTGCACTACAGTTGTATGTACAGCAATATGACAATAAAGGTTGATTTGATTTGATTTGAATACTTGGATCCTTCCAGTCTTGAGGTACTTTCTGGGCATCCCATGCCCATATCTCTTGGATGAGCTTGTGCAGGCAGTTGGTCAGCTGAACACCACCAAATTTCCACACTTCTGCTGGAATTCCATCCCTTCCTGGAGCTTTACCATCCTGTGTTGTCCTGATAGCTGCCATTAGTTCATCAAAATTTGGTGGTTCATCCAGACTTGATACAGCTGGTTGCTGCACTAGAGCCTCTTTAGCCTCTTCAGTGAGATCTCCAGGGTTGTTTAGTAGTTGGTCAAAGTGGTCTGCAAATCTGTCCAGGATCTTGTCTTTCTCCTGCAAAACCGTTTCACCATCCATTGCCTTTAGTTGGATCAATCCTCTTGGTTTAGGGCCGTAGATTTCTCTCAAACCTGTGAAGAATGTTTTCATGTCCTTCCTGTCTGCTGCAGTTTGAAGTTTCTCTGCTTTTTCATCCCACCAGTTGGACTTCATCTCTCTGGTGTACTTCTGTAGCTCACTCTGAGCCTTTGAGTATTTCTTCTTCTTCAACCTTGTGTTACACTGTAGGTTTTCCTGCCTAGCTGTATTCCTCGCTTCTAGTAGTTTCTTCAGGTGTTCATCATGCTCATCAAATCAATCTTGATGTTTCCTCTCAGGGTAGCCTAATACATCACTCGCAGTCTGATACACCGTATCCTTCAGTGTTGCCCATTTCTCTTCTATGTCATTCTCTTGAGTTGTTGCTGTCCCAGTCTTGCAAGTTTTCATCCATTTCCTGTGTAAGTTCTTCCTGCTTCTTTTGGCCTTTCAGTGCACTAGTGTTTAGCTTCCGTGGTGGCTTCGCACCCGTCCTGCAGTGCTGTTTTCGTCTGCAAATCCTTAATCTAGATCTCAGCATAACATGATCAGTGCCACAGTCCGCGCCTCTCATTGCTCTGGTGTCCCAATACATCCCTTCTGTCTCTCTGCCTGACTATGATGTAGTCTAATAAGTGCCAGTGCTTGGATCTTGGGTGCATCCATGTCTTCTTGTGTGTGTCCTTGTGCTTAAATAGAGTGTTGGTTATCACAAGGTTGTACTCTGAACATAGTGCAAGTAGAAGTTCTACATTAGCATTGCACTTGCCTACTCCATGACTGCCTAGCACTCCTTTCCATTTCTCGGTGTCCGAACCAACTCTGGCATTAAAATCTCCGAGTATCAGCCTGTCATCAGTCGGTACACGCCTGATAGTCTCACGTAAATCACTGTAGAACTCTTCCTTCACCTCCTCTGTGTTGGTCAGTGTGGCATACATCTTCCGCTTTAGTGGGAGTCTCATAGTCATTATCCTGTCGTTGATTGGCACCGGTTCCTCATCAAGCATTGCTGCTATCTACTTTCTAACTGCAAAGCCCACTCCTGCTTCTCTCCTTTCTTGAGTTGATGTCCCACTCCAAAAGAAGATGTACCCATGGTCTTCCAAGCTGTCATATCCAGGCAATCTTGTTTCACTAAGTGCAGCTATGTCTACATTGTACCTGTTCATTTCCAGGGCCACAAGCGCAGTCTGTCTTTCTGGGCGCTGTGATGTTGTTCTGTCCAACAGAGTGCGTACATTCCATTCTGCTACACACAAGGTTGCTGTTTTCCTGTTCTTTTGTCTTCCTACTCCTAGCTTACTTTTCGCTGCCTGTCGGAGTGTGAACAGATCAGCGCAGATCTTGTAAGCCCGGGCGGCGTCCGAGCCGGTATGAGTTGCTTTCTGATTGACCATTTCATGAAATTGCAAAGTATTTGAGTACTGCTAGCTTTTGCTGGACTAGCAGCACATTCTTGGCAGATAAAGGTAATATCAGTGGCAAGGACAAGCCAAGACAAACTGACTCCAGTATCTGTTGCAGTGACTGACCAGATGATAGTTTTGTTTATCTCTGCTCTTTGTGTAGTGCATGTCACAATGCACCAACTGGCACAGTCCACCACAGACCTTGTGACAGATATGTTTATCTGCCAGGATGTCCAGTCTCACCCTGTGTAACTGGGAGTGGTCCACCACAGACCTGTGACAGATATTGTTTCTAGTTCTGCCAGGATGCCCTGTTTCACCCTTCACGCCCTCGGAAGGGCGGGGATGCCGGTTGAGCCGCTGACGGCCCGACCCATGAGACAGGTAGTACCGGTTTTCATGGTTATCCGGTAGCAAGCAAGCCAATGCCTGACCTGACAAAAAAAGAAGAAGAAAAAAGAAAAGAAAAAGACTACACGAGCGCAAAAACCCGCTGCCGCTGCTCCGCGCTCGCCGCAAGACGGAAAAGCAGACTGGACTCAAGTTGCCATTGAGGTAACAAAAAACAGAGGAGTCCAGATCATACTGGGTTTGTCTGGATTGCTGGGGTACTGTGATAATGTTTAAACATGCAACAGATGAAACAACTCACAATTTATTTTCCTGTTAAAACTGTCTACTAGTGCATCTCAGTAAATTAGAATGTGAAAGTTATTTTTTTAATATAACTAACTAACTAACTAACCTGCACTTACTGAAAGATAAATGTATGATTTTGGTAATAGTTTTTAAAATAAATTAAAAATCATGAATCTGTAATTTACTGAGATGTACCAGCACATAGTACACACTATAGTATACACTATACACAAAATGTATTAAACTACAAAAAAAATGCCATTGTCTTGAGTAAAAAAAAAATGCAAATGGTACAGTGAATCACTGAGGAATAGGATGTTCATGTTTTATTCAGTATATCAAAAACAGTAACTTTTTATATGTTAAAGATAGAAAGATCTTATTGTACCGAGGGAAATTCAGATTCTCAGAAAAATTGTTAATTGATCGATGAATCAATTAACAACTAATGAATTAATTGATAACTTTCATCCCTAATTTTGACTGAACAACTCCATACTTTGGTATGCACACCCTCATAACCTCAGCAAAGCACTTATAAAATCTGAGGCTAGTTTGACAAACTGTTCAAGATATGTGAGGAACAGACACACGCATGGACACACACACAGACAGATTTTGTGCATTTATAGATGGATAAGAATGCTATTTTTGAGTAAAAAGTCCACAAATTGGCAAAAGTTGCAAATTTATATAAAAAAGTTTAATGTTTACATGAACAAAATTGCAAATTTGGAAGAAAAAAGTCCTAAATTTAAGAGGAAAATGTTACAAATTTTGGGGGGGAAATATTCACTTTAGAAGTACTAAAATTTACAAGAAAAAAGCTGCAAAATTTTTGGAAAAAATAAAACTGAAAAAGGATTTATTCATCCAAATTTCCTTTTTTGTTAAAAATGTGACTTTTTTTTTTTTTTAAATTTGAGTCCTTTTCTTATAAACTTTCAACCTTTTTTTCTCATAAATATGAAGTTTTTCACATAAATAGGCAATTTTTTTCACACAAATTTTCATATAAGGTTTCAGCTTTTCCATATGAATTTAAGACTATTTTGCTTCCTAAATTTGGATTTTTTTTAGCATAAAATTTGCAACTCTTTCCCTAAATTTGAGACTTTGACCTTGTAAATGTTCAGTCTTTTCTTATAAATTGTAATTTTTTTCACATAATTGGATGCCTTTTTCTTATATGAGACATTTTTCACTTTGTTCACCTAATTTTGCAACATTTTTCATATAAATAAATTTCTAATAATGCTGCAGACTGATAGAAGTTTCTTGTTTTTGATGATTAATCATTCCGACTGCACATAACAGTTTAAATAAAACTGATCATTGTGAAACTTAAACTGTGAGTCAGCTTTAACATTTCAAGTTCATGACTCAATTCCATAAGAGAGAGAAAAAAGCTTTTTAAATGCAATCTGTTTGTTTTGCTGAGTTTTTTTTTTCCGAGCAAAGTCAGATTGAGAAACTTTCTAGGTTAGAAGTCAATGTTCGCCTCTGTAAAAGGAGCCATTTTTAATAATCTGTTTTACCCAAAAAATTTGCATAGAGGCACAAAACAATTTGTGCAATAAAATTAAGGTAAAGCCAAGTGAGAAGAGTAAGCTGACCTGTTGACATTAGTAAGATGAGCATTTTTACTGTGTAGTATGAAACATTTTTATTGATTTACTGTTTTATTTTCACATTTTGTTCATGCAAATTACACTTTTTCTTGTAAATTTGAATATTTTTGTTTTCTTGAATTTTTTTTGTTTCTAACCTTAATTTTTATTATCCCCTGCCAGTCGAAGACCGAAAGGGGATGATGTTATGGGTTAATAAGTCCATCCGTCTGTCCGTCCCACTTTTGTGAAATCAACTCCTCCTACAGTTTTGGTCCGATTGTTTTGAAACTTGGTAGCATGGTTTGATATATACTGATGATGCACATATTGCAATTTGAAATGATGTAGACTTTTCAAACCAATACAGTAGTTGTATCTAATACACATCATGGATGACTTACACCCTCACCTAACTATGGGTTTGGGGTCAAGGTGTCAAAGGTTCAAAGTTAACATTGCAGTTGCACTATGGTGAATGCTACATTTACTATTACTATAAAATGAGTAAAGCTAGGGCCACCAAACCTGGTACACAGGTTCACCTTGAAATCCTGACCTTTGACTATGGGTTTGGGGTCAAAAAAAAAATCCAAGATGGCGCCGCGGATGGCAGCCACTGGCTTCTGCTCTCTGATGTTTTTGATAATTTTGTGTGTTTTTTTGGACTTCTGCTCTTCTGTCCGAGTCACCTATTCAAGGGAGGAACTACTTTCACTCAGACTACCTCCCAATGCAACTTCTCCGCCAGTTGCTGCTGCTGATCTGAAGTTTTTTCAGTCGATCTTAGCTGTGGGAGCAGCGGCTATTGGCGCTGGCCGGAAACGAAGGCGGCGTGGTAAACGTGCCGGTGCGCTAGTCAGGTTGAAGAAACGAGGATTTCGCACGCCGCTCCCATCGATCCATCTGGCAAATATCCGCTGTTTGGCGAACAAAATGGATGAACTGCTGCTCCTGACTCACAAAAACCGGGATTTTAGCAGATCTGGCGCCCTTTGTTTCACGGAGTCCTGGCTGAGTGAACACATCCTGGACAGCGCAGTGCGTCTGGACGGATTCCAACTGTTTCGCGCTGATCGCAGCCGAGAATTCTCTGGAAAGACTAAAGGTGGTGGAATCTGCTTCTACATAAACGAAGGTTGGTGTACTGATGTCACAGTGTTGAAGAAGTTTTGTAGCCCTAACCTAGAGTCACTGTTCATAAACTGTAAACCCTTTTATTCACCGCGAGAGTTCTCCTCCTTTATTCTGGTCGGAATTTATATCCCGCCTGCTGCTTGTACAACGGAGGCACTGCAGCACCTCGCTGACCAGATAGCAGACATGGAGGAAAAACATCCAGACTCTCTGCTTATCATTCTGGGTGATTTCAATAGAGCTAATCTCACAAATGAGCTTCCTAAATACAGACAGCATATTAAATGTCCCACCAGGGACACAAATACACTTGACCACTGTTACACAGTTTTAAGAAACGCCTATCATGCCGTCCCCCGTGCAGCTCTGGGTTTTTCTGACCACTGTCTGCTCCATCTTATTCCAACATACAGACAGAAACTAAAAACTTCCAAGTCTGTTGTAAGGACTGTGAAGAAATGGACTGAGGAATCAAAGCTGAAGTTACAAGCCTGCTTTGACTGTACAGATTGGAGTGTTTTTGAAGCTGCAGCCATTAGCCTAAATGAACTCACTGACACTGTGACGTCATACATCTGTTTCTGTGAGGACATGTGTGTGCAGACCAAAACCTTCTGCATATACAACAACAATAAACCCTGGTTCATTCCTAAACTGAAGCAGCTACGTCAGACCAAGGAGGAGGCCTACAGGACTGGTGACTGGACTCTGTACAAGCGGGCCAGAAACATGCTGACGAAGGAGATCAAGCTTGCTAAGAGGAGCTACAGTGTGAAGTTACAAAAAAACTTCTCAGCCAACAACTCTGCTTCTGTCTGGAGAGGCCTGCAGAATATCACCAACTACAGGAGACCATCCCCCCACCCTGTGGAAAACCTCCAGCTGGCTAACGACCTAAACAGCTTTTACTGCAGGTTTGAAAAGAACCTACAGTTCTCACCTCCCACCCACACAAAAGGATTATCTGCAGCCCCAGGAACTCCATCCCTCCTCCACTCTGACCTCTCACCAGCACTAACGATCTGTGAAGAGGAGGTGCGCCGGGTCTTTCAGAGACAAAAGATCAAGAAGGCTGCAGGACCTGATGGTGTGTCTCCGTCCTGCCTGAGAGTCTGCTCCAACGAGTTGGCCCCCATCTTCACCCGGATCTTTAACAGATCACTGGAGCTGCGTGAAGTGCCTTCCTGCTTCAAACGCCCCATCATCATTCCAGTTCCCAAGAAACCCTCTGTTACAGGATTAAACGACTACACACCTGTTGCCCTGACCTCTGTGGTCATGAAATCCTTGGAGAGATTGGTGCTGAACCACCTGAAGGTCATCACAGGCCCCCTGATGGACCCACTGCAGTTTGCCTACCGGTCAAACAGGTCAGTGGATGATGCAGTGAATATGGGACTACATTACATCCTGCAACACCTCGACTCCCCAGGGATGTACGCCAGGATCCTGTTTGTCGACTTCAGCTCAGCGTTCAACACCATCATCCCAGGCATTCTTCATCAGAAACTCCTCCAGCTCAAGGTGCCCCCCTCCACCTGCCAGTGGATCTCCAGCTTTCTGACTGACAGGTGGCAACAGGTGAAGCTAGGGAGATTAACATCCAGCTCCCGAAAAATTAGTACTGGCGCCCCCCAAGGATGTGTCCTTTCCCCACTGCTCTTCTCCCTCTACTCCAACGACTGCACCTCAGAGGACCCTTCGGTGAAGCTCCTGAAGTTTGCGGACGACACCACAGTCATCGGTTTGATCCGGGATGATGATGAGTCTGCATACAGGCGGGAGGTGGAGCAGCTGATCCTCTGGTGCAGCCAGAACCATCTTGAACTTAACCCAGCCAAAACGGTGAAGATGACTGTGGATTTCAGGCGACACCCCCCCTTCATTCCCCCCACTCACCATCCTCAACAGCACAGTGTCCACTGTGGACTCCTTCAAGTTTCTGGGTACCACAATCTCCCGGAACCTGAAGTGGTCCTCCCATATAGACACTGTCCGGAAAAAGGCCCAGCAGAGGTTGTTTTTTCTGCGTCAGCTCAAGAAGTTTGATTTGCCTCAGGAGCTGCTGGTTGTCTTCTACACCGCCATCATCCAATCTGTCCTCTGCTTTTCCATCACTGTCTGGTTTGGATCTGCCACTAAACAGGACAAGACCAGACTGCAGCGGATCATTAAGTCTGCGGAGAGGATCATTGGTACCGACCTACCCTCCATTGAGAACTTATATCGGTCCATAACCAGGAAACGGGCGGGAAACATCTGTGCTGACCCATCACACCCCGGCCACAAACTGTTTGAACTTCTATCTTCTGGTCGTCGTTACAGATCACTGAAGGTCAAAACCACCCGTCACAGGAACAGTTTCTTTCCTCAAGCCATCACTCTGATGAACTCCTAACATTCACCTAATCCTACCTGTTGCTGTACTCATGACTTTTCATCCATTATTACATTGCACATAACTCTCACACTGCTTTTTACTTCATTCACATTATATCACTGATTCTGAGTTCACATTGAAATACTGTGTGACTGTATATTTTTTCATATATTTCTGCAAAGTGTGGTTAGTCTAAGTAAATAACTGCATATATTCCTGTATATATTTGCATCCTTTTATAGAAACGCGGACAGACTGTAATTTACTGTACATACTCTGTTGTCATTGAATCCTTATTTAAATCCTCCACCTGAACAACGAGAGCAAGTTTTTAGCCAAAGTCAAATTCCTTGTATGTGTTGTGCATACTTGGCCAATAAAGCTGATTCTGATTCTGAAAAGGTCAAAGTTAACACTTCTTATGCCTTATTACTGTATAATGCATAAAGCTAGGGCCACCAAACCTGATACAAAGGTTCACCTTGGAATCCTGACCTCTGACTATGGGTTTGGGGTCAAAAGGTCAAAGGGTCAAGATTAAAATTAAATCACCCTTATTGTCATTCAACTGTACAACCAATCATGTACAGCAGAACGAGATTGTGCTTTACCTATCTACAGTGTAAATCACACACACACCCCAAGTGTAGAATCAGAGGGCCGCTGCCATGCAAGGCGCCGCCACAGAGTTCCCTCCTCCATTCCATTTTTTATTGCTGACCACCAAGCTGGACGGTTCGGCATGACCCGGCCGGGATTTGAACCCCTGCCTCCCGGGTGTGGGGCGGAGGCTCTACCAACTGAGCCACCACTCCGGTATTAGCATTTCTTATGCCTTATTACTGTACAACAAGTAAAGCTAGGACCACCAAACCTGGTCCACAGGTTCACCTTGGGATCGTGACCTCAGACTATGGGTTTGGGGTCAGAGGTCAAGGTTAGCATTCCCTGTGCCTTATTACTGTACAATGAATAAAATTAGGGTCACCAAACTTGGTACCAGGACTGCAACTAACGATTATTTTGGTAGTCTATTTTTTGGATTAGTCAACTAATTGCAATTATTTCTCTCATGTCCACCAGCTCAGCTTCCTGCTGGCACAGTTCCTGTTCGGGGCTCCAGGTCATGTTTTAACCTCACCTGTTTAAACCTGCACACCTCTGAAAATCACTTTGTTGTCAATCTCTGCCTTCATATAATGTAGCCTATTATAAAAAGTTCCCATAGCTAAATAAAATAATTACCCATCAAACATGAGTTGGAAACTTGAACTTGACAGCTTAATCAGAAATGTTTGTAGCAACACAATTACGTGAATAATAGATTAAGTGTAAAAACTCAAATAGCAGCTCTGCTGCTCAATAAAGGCTGTTGTAACTGCGTATTAAAAACAAACTAGAATACAATTCAACTTCATTAAAGTAAAGAAAGAATATGACAAGCTAGTCCATCCTGTTTGAAACATTGCTGGGTCTACAAGTTTAAAAGTTTAATTAGGCTTCAGAAGAAAATTAAAAGAACTTATTCCAGTCCAAAATAAATAAAAAAAAAACACTTCAAATATCAATGCAGGAATGTGAGCCTTCACTGCACATACAGTGAAATATTTAAGCCATTTTAATTTATTTGTGATGATTATGGTTATCTTTTTTAATTAAATTACAAATCATGATATTCTAATTTATCGAGATGCACTAATATTCAGAATGAAAGCTAATATTATGGTGACAATAATAGAGAATACGAAAAAGAGTAAGCTGCTCCTGTAATTCACCCATTTACTGCAGTTAACATATTAGCCAGCATAACGGAAACAGCTCAGCTGTCAGTAACCATCGTAAAAGAGATTATTGTCTGACAACAGGTAAACTGTTTAAACAGCATGTACTAATAGTGTTATCGTATCATCAGATCTGCGACCGTATGTCTTGGACACCCGAGTAAAGAGAGGTGCAGAGCTGTCAACTGATCACCACCTGGTGGTGAGTTGGATCCGATGGCAGGGGAGGAAGCCATTCAGACCTGGTAGACCCAAAAGTATAGTGAGGGTGTGCTGGGAGCGTCTGGCTGAGGCCTCTGTCCGGGAGGTCTTCAACTCCCACCTCCGGAAGAACTTTAACCACATTCCGAGGGAGTCTGGAGACATGGAGTCTGAATGGGCCATGTTCTCCACCTCTGTTGTTGAAGCGGCGGCCCAGAGCTGCGGCCGCAAGGTGGTCGGTGCATCTCGTGATGGCAACCCCCGAACCAAGTGGTGGACACCAGTGGTGAGGGGGGCCATTAAGCTGAAGGAGTCCTATCAAGCTTGGTTGGCTTGTGGGACTCCCGAAGCAGCTGAGGTGTACCGGCAGGCCAAGCAGAGTGCAGCTCGGGTGGTTGCTGAAGCAAAAACCCGGGTATGGGAGGAGTTCGGTGAGGCCATGGAACAAGACTTTCGGTCGGCTTCAAAGAGATTCTGGCAAACTGTTCGGCGGCTCAGGAGGGGAAAGCAGCTCCCCGTCCACACTATGTATGGTGCGGATGGGACACTGTTGACTTCAACTGGGGATATCGTCGGGCGGTGGAAGGAATACTTCGAGGATCTCCTCAATCCCACTGATACGCCTTCCACAGAGGAAGCAGGGTTTGGGGACGAGGGGGATGACTCGCCTATCACAGGGGCTGAGGTCGCCAAGGTGGTTAAAAATCTCCTTTGTGGCCGGGCCCCGGGGGTGGACGAGATTCGCCCCGAGTACCTCAAGGCCCTGGATGTTGTTGGGTTGTCATGGTTGACACGCCTCTGCAACATTGCGTGGAGGTCGGGGGCAGTGCCTTTGGCATGGCAAACCGGGGTGGTGGTTCCTCTCTTCAAAAAAGGGGACCGGAGGGTGTGCTCCAACTTTAGAGGGATCACACTCCTCAGCCTCCCTGGGAAGGTCTATGCCAAGGTACTGGAGAGGAGAGTCCGGCCGTTGGTCGAACCTTGGATTCAGGAGGAGCAATGTGGTTTTCGTCCTGGCCGTGGCACATCGGACCAGCTCTTTACCCTCTCGAGAATTCTTGAGGGTTCGTGGGAGTTTGCCCAACCAGTTTACATGTGTTTTGTGGACTTGGAGAAGGCATTTGACCGCGTCCCTTGTGGATTTTTGTGGGGGGTGCTTCGGGAGTATGGGGTGTCGGGCTTGTTGTTACGAGCTATTCGGTCTCTGTACGACCGTTGTGAGAGTTTAGTTCGTATTGCCAACACTCGGTCGGAGTCATTCCCAGTGAGAGTTGGACTCCGCCAGGGCTGCCCTTTGTCACCGATCCTGTTCATAATTTTTATGGACAGGATTTCTAGGCGCAGCCAGGGAAGGGAGGGTGTCATGCTTGGTGACCACAGGATCTCATCTCTGTTGTTTGCAGATGATGTTGTCCTGTTGGCTTCATCCAGCAATGACCTACAGCTCTTGCTGGGACGGTTTGCCGCTGAGTGTGAAGCGGCTGGGATGAGAATCAGCACCTCCAAGTCCAAGTCCATGGTCCTCAGCTGGAAAAAGGTGGATTGTCCTCTCCGGGTTGGGGACAGGCTCCTGCCCCAAGTGGAGGAGTTTAAGTATCTTGGGGTCTTGTTCACGAGTGAGGGGAAAATGGAGCGAGAGATCGACAGACGGATTGGAGCAGCATCTGCAGTGATGCAGACGTTGTACCGGTCTGTTGTGGTGAAGAGGGAGCTTAGTTCTAAGGCAAAGCTGTCGATTTACCAGTCAATCTACGTTCCTACTCTCACCTATGGTCACGAGCTTTGGGTAATGACCGAAAGAACGAGATCGCGGATACAAGCGGCTGAAATGAGCTTTCTCCGTAGGATTGCTGGACTCACCCTCAGAGATAGGGCGAGGAGCTCAGTCATCCGGGAGAGGCTCAGAGTAGAAACGCTGCTCCTCCACATTGAAAGGAGTCAGTTGAGGTGGTATGGGCATCTGATTAGGATGCCTCCTGGATGCCTCCCACTTGAGGTGTTTCAGGCACGTCCCACTGGGAGGAGACCCCGGGGCAGACCCAGGACTCGGTGGAGAGACTATGTCTCCCAGCTGGTCTGGGAACGCCTTGGTATCCCCTCTGAAGAGCTGGAGCAGGTGGCTGGGGAGAGGGAAGTCTGGGCTTCTCTGCTTGAACTGCTGCCTCCGTGACCCGGACCTCCGGAAAAGTGGTAGAAGATGGATGGATGGATGGATGTACTAATAGTGTGGTCAGTTTTCTAAAGTTGAGAGAGTCGCTCATTGAAAATAAGAAGCGCTAACGTTACTTGCTAACCTTACCACTGCAATCTACTGACAGGTGGCCAGAGACAGAGGAACGGAGAGGAGGAGGGAATGGATGCATGGCTGTAGTGTAGCTGTGATATAACACTGGTTTACAGTCTACACTTGTTTCATTTATTAATTTTTCGTAAAATCCTCCCATACTTTGGAAACTGTTGGCCTTTTCCGTGATTTTCTCTCAGTGTTGCTGTCATGCGTTCCTCTTCTTCTTCCCTGGAACAGTTAAACTGAATATTTCCGCAGCATGTATATAAACTTTAAAATTAAACGATTTGTCGACAATAAAAATCTGCATTGACAAATTTTTATGATTGACGTTATCAACAATGTCGACTAATTGTTTCAGCCCTACTTGGTACTCGGGCTGCAACTAAAGATTATTTTAGTAGTCGGCTAATCTAACGACTATTTTTTTCGACTAGTCGCATTTATTTTTCTCATGTCTACCATCTCTGTTTCTTGTTGGGGTTCTAGTCTAGTGCATATTATACCTCAGCCGATGTTTAATACCTCTTAACGTTCCGTCTCCCTTGGGCGGGAGGCATTTAAATACCATTTTGTCTCAGCTGGACACACTGTGACACAGTCTAATTTTCAGAATGAGGGCTAATATTAACAAAGATGAAAAAGAGATAGCGACTCCTGTCATTTACTGGATTCGACACGTCAGCCATGACAGTTCAGCCAGAGAGCTTATTGTCAAATGGGTAAACTAACATAAACGGCACATACTAACAGTATTGTCATTTTTCTGAAACTTGAAACAGTTGGCCAATGGAAATAAGTGGTGCTAACTCTGTTTACTTGCTTAAACTTACCCAGCAGACGGTAATTTTGTGGCTCCCAGATGCCGTGCTCATGCATCACTGTAGTGCTGCTGTGGTAAGAAAGGTCTGCCTTGCAAAGTCTGCATTTTACTTGGGTTTTTTTTTGTCTTTTGTAAAATGTTCCCAAACAACAGAAAGTTTGGGTCTGCTTTTTTTATCCACTTCGACATTCGCCATACTCAGACTGAGCCGTAGAATGTGCTCCTCTTCTTCTTCGCTGGAAATTGTTCATGCATGCTGGACAACAGAGGCGCTACTGCCCTCAGCAGTTCTGGTCATCATGCATTGCAGTTAGCTGCAGTTACAGCTGAACCGCGGCATACATATAAACTTTATAATTAAACGATTTGTTGACAGTAAAAATATTTGTCAACAAATTTTTATTGTCGACGTTGTTGACAATGTCAACGAATCGTTTCAGCCCTACTTGGTACACAGGTTCACCCTGTGTCTCCGAAATGTGATTGTGGTGGATCGCAAGGTCAAAGGGCAACAACAAAGAAAGCAAGGGTCACCAAACCTGGCACACAGGTTTGGTGACCACAGTCAGAGGATCCTGACCTCTGACTGTGGGTTTGTGGTGAAAAGGTCAAAGGTCAAGGTTAGCATTTCTTAAGCCTTGCTATTGTACAACAAGTAAAGCTAGGGCCACCAAACTTGGTACACAGGTTCACCCTGTGACCATAAAGTGTAACTATGGTTTTGAGATTGCAAGGTCAAAGGTCAACATCAAAAGGCCTTATAAAGTATATCTCAACAACAAAGAAAGCTAGGGTCACCAAACCTGGTACACGGGTTCACTCTGAGACCATAACCTCTGACTACAGGTTTGGGGTCAAACAGTCAAAGGTCAAGGTTGGCATTCCCTATGATCTCTTACTATAGAACATGTCAACCTATCTAGGGTCACCATACTTGCTATATGGGTTCACATTGGGATCCTTCCCTACAACTCTGGGTTGTATACTTTCCTGTATATTCATGGATAATGGGCTTATAATTTGATTCTGCCACAGTAATTAGATTGAAAAGTTGAAAACTGCTCTCTGTCAGTAACTATTGGGATTGTCAAAGAAAATGGAAGCAGAGGATATTGCACTCACCTCAGAGTGCTCTTGTTTTATACATTTTGTGGGTTTTTCAAAATTTTTTTGTAAATTTAAGTAATTTTTATTCATAAATTTGTGACCTTTTTCTCATTAAAACCCTTTTCTCCAAAATTTCTTTTTTCTAATAAGTAATTAAATTGACTATTATCACATAACTATTGCTTTTTTCTTTTAAATTTGCAGCTTTTGTTCAAAATTTGTGATTTGAAAAAATGATCTCACATAAATGTGTTAATTTTTTCACATAAATTTTAAGTCTTTTATACTTGGGTATTTGCAGTTTTTTTCCTCTGAATTATGTGACTTTTTTGTGTTTTTCTCTCATAATTGTGCTTTTTTGATGAATTTCAGGCATTTTTTCTAAAAAAAAAAAAAAATGATCCTTTAGACATAAATTTCAAGACTTTCAACATTTTCTCTCTAAATAAGTTTCCTAATTTTCACACGTTTTCCTCCTAGTTTCAGTATATTTCTAATAAACTTCTGGCTTTTTCTTCATACATTTCAGACTTTTTTGGGGGATGTTTCTCTATTTTTTTCCAAAGAATTTGCTTTTTTTTTTCTTTTAATTTTTTTTCCTTTTAAATTTAAAAAACTTTTTTTTATTATTTCTGGCACTGTTTCAGACTTTTTTTCTTGTAGTTTTGAAACTTTTTTCTGGTAAATTTTCTGACTTGCAAAAAAAACTTTTCCCTGTATACCAGTTTTTCATATAAATTTGAAACTTTTGAAAATTTTGTTTCACTTGAAGATTTCTTTTCTCATAAATCTCTGATTTGTAAAGTTGAGAGGTTTTTTTTTTAATCAGAAATTTAAAACTTTTTTCTTGTAATTTTCAGACTTTTTCTAATAAATTTGTGACCATATGTTGCAAACCTATGATTTTGGTTTTGCAGTCATGGTAAAGGGCCGTCCATACCGATGATCAAGATACTGATTTTAACAGCTATAAAGATAGACATGAACATCCACACTGGTCCATTTATTCTGATATTGTTGTCATTTGCAGCTCACCTGTTTTTGTTTGTGCGTTTTGTTTTTAGGCGGCCTTCCCCATCTCTGTGACTCCTTCTATGGCAGCTGATGACTACAACCCTGTAAGTCTGGATACTGATTATTGATTTTATACAACAGTTATTACCAAAATTTACTTTGCCATGAGTCATGATGACACACCAGGACATGCACGCGTACAGGCTGTTGTTTCCCAGGCAACAGTTCATTTGCCATTTTTCAAATAATTTACCGCTGTTGTGCATGGGTGCCTACAGAACAGATGCACAATAACAGAAAATTATTTGCAATTTTTTGGACCAATTAAAAAAAATTACCACAGAAAGCTGAACATTCCATTGACTCTTGGTCAGTTTTATACTTTTTTCCCCTTAAGTGAGACATTTTATTGAATTCAAAAATTCTGACTTAGTATTCTTGAATTTTCCTCCTAAATTTTCTGTTTTTAGCACATTCCGGTGAAGCCGTAAGGAGTTAATGCGATGGCGTCCATCCGTCCACGCTAGGCATTTGCCCCAATGGTGATCAAACTCACAATGATCCTGAGGTGGGTCTGCATCTAGTCTGTGGTCAAGGTCAAGGCCAGGAGGTCTGAGCAGTATCAGGGTGATTCATCAGGCTGGCATCAGTTGCTCCATCATTGACAGTCTGCTTTTCTCACACAGTTCAGACTTTTTTCTTTGTGTTGATTTCTTTCTTTTTTTTGCATACCTGTTTGAGTTTCTTTGTTATAAATTTAAGACTTGAATTTAAGATGTTTTTCTTATAAATTTGACTTTTTTATAAGTCAATTTAATAATTTTTTGATCAGTTTAAGACTTTTTCTGTAAAATGTAAGACTTTAAAAATTTTGGGCTGTATTACAACAATGCAGTCCATAACATAGGGTTACAAAAATAATTTTTTTGTAAGTTGTCTGTGTTTTTTCAACTGATTTAAGACAGTTTTGCACCGCTGAATCCAAAAATGACATCCGTTTCTCTTGATCAGGTCAGGTCTTTATGCCAAGTTGATTTTTAAAAAATCTGATCTTCTGACTAAATCGATTACATTTTTGTGATTATTTCTCATCCGAAATAGACTTTTCAGAGAAAAAATCATTTTCTAACACAATTTTGATGAAATGTTACAAACTTCGATTACTGTAAATTGAATAGTAGACAGTGATATAAGTAAGTACATGTAAATTGAATGTTACGTCATCATTGTTCAAAATTCCGAGTTTAACTTGCGTTTATTCGAACCTCTAGAATGCTCAGCGGCAGGGATGTCTCTCTTCAGAGTCCAACAGTAATCAGCCATCATGACAATTTATGACATGTCATAAATTGGCAAATGCAAACTCTTCAGAGTTCGAGAAATTTCAAGAAATAAAAAAGAATTTTGCATCATATTGTGGCAGGTTTGGGAAAACCCCCACAACAGACTAAGGGCAGACAGCTCGCTACTCCTGGTTTTTTCCGCTGCGCTACTGAGATGTAATGTGCCATTCATGCATTGTGATGTTAATGTGCCATTCATGCATTGTGTTCATGAGTCCTGTCCTTACTGTGACCTAGAGTCTGAGATCAATACCCATACCAACTGCTGTGAAGGCTCTTTCATGTATTGTTGTAACTGGGTATATATGCTGCACAATTCTGTAACTCATCCTCTCACTCTGCAACTGCTGTTGACACACACACTCTGTGTCTCTTTGCTGGAGAGCCTCCGAGCCGCCCATTGGGCGAGCTTCGTGATGGCGGTATGATTTAATAAACCTGCTTAAAACCTTCACCAACGCTGCTTTAATTCATGCCGCTGCACTGGTGACCCCGAACATGCACATGTTTTGTGCAAAGCAACCTTCTGGTCTGGACAGCTACACTGGTGACCCGTTCTTAATGATGAGATCTGCACGTCTGAGATCTGCTCATCCACGCTGGACCGGCCGCGCTCGCAGCTCCTCCACACGAGAGCGCATGCACCTCGTCCCATCTCCACGACGGCGACCTCCAGGGCCGGCGGAGAACGCAGCGCGTGGACCTGAACGCACCGTGGCCGAGCGGTGACAAAGATCGTCTCCTCCCTCTCACTGCTCCAACGCATCTGCACGAGCCCGAGGGACAAAGATCGTCTATTCACTCTCACCGCTCCAACGCACCATGGCCAATCTGCAGCCACAGCTCAACTTGGATATTATCGGCGCCGATTGCGCTGATCTCCACCAAGATTCTGGACCCTGACCCGCCCCTCCAGCGGCCCACCCACGCACGGAACCCCGGCACACGCACCGGGGAGTTACGAGGACGGCGCACCACGCACGGGACAAATACGGCTCTTCAGACCGCCATCGTCCTCCGCCGCTGCACACAGAACCTTCAGGGCTGCTCGCACACCTGAAGCAAGCACGCAGCTCGCTCACAGGATCCTCTAACGGTCTCAGCCACGGCGCACAAGGGGATTCAGCCGTCAGCTTTTCCCGAAGGCTTTAGGGCTGCGCCCGCACCTAAAGTCAACACACCAAGTCCCTCTGCTTTTGTTCCTTTTTTTCTTACAGCCGCTACGCAACCTCGCCGCTCCTGTTTTTCTTCATGGCCGCGAGAGGAGTCAGAGACTAATTTTTCTTCTTGTGATCTCCGCACGCTCAACGGGACAGCCCCTCGACATTGCGGGACAACAAGCAATTTTTGCGCGGCCCGGGCGATTTCGCCGTCCCCGGCCGGCATTTACTACTCCCCACCCCCCTCCACCTTCGCCGGCACAGAGCTTTTCCTGCTCGCTGCCATGCTGCACTATCGAGGTCTCGGCCCCCTGCCGAGCCCTCTGGGGGGGGAGCAGTGTGCCGAGTTTGGGAAAACCCCCACAACAGACTAAGGACAGACAGCTCGCTACTCCTGGTTTTTTCCGTTGCACTACTGAGATGTAATGTGCCATTCATGCATTGTGATGTTAATGTGCCATTCATGCATTGTGTTCATGCGTCCTGTCCTTACTGTGACCTAGAGTCTGAGATCAATACCCATACCAACTGCTGTGAAGGCTCTTTCATGTATTGTTTTAACTGGGTATATATGCTGCACGATTCTGTAACTCATCCTCTCACTCTGCAACTGCTGTTGACACACACACTCTGTGTCTCTTTGCTGGAGAGCCTCCGAGCCGCCCATTGGGCGAGCTTCGTGACGGCGGTATGATTTAATAAACCTGCTTAAAACCTTCACCAACGCTGCTTTAATTCATGCCGCTGCAATATAAAGCAAAAATACCCGTACATGTAAACAAAAACATAAAAAACAACATGTGGCCATAGTTCAAAAAGTTGACCTGATTGAGCAAAACCAATGTAATTTTTGGATTCAGCACATCAAAATTGTCCTAAATCAGCTAAAAAAAACTTCAATAAATTTAGTGTTGACCAGTGTAATCAGTTGTTACTGAGGTAGAACGCATTTATGGGCATTTTGAAGTCTATTTCCTTATCACAGCAACGCATAAACAAATTTTCTGCTGGGGGCAAGCTGTAAAAGAGGGTGGTCTAATTATGCAGAGGTGTGTTTTGGATAATCCAATCCAAAGTGCTCCTGCCCATCCCTTTAATGCACAGAGGCACATTATCTAAAGTGAACTCTGTTCATGATGGCTTGTTTAAGACGGGTTTTGTGCTGGCCAAAGGGTGTGTGTGTGAGTGAAAATGCACGTGATAGTAATGCTGCTTGGTAATAAAGAAGACATTAATCACAGCTGATGCCCAGTTAGTTATTTTAGAGAGAACAAATGGGGAAGAGATGATGCTGGGCTGAAAAATCAGCTGAATGGTTTAACATAGTATACACGGATGCAACGCACAGACATGACTGGGTTTGAAACTTCAGGAAAAGAGGATGATGCAAACTTTCATAAAAGGATCATTAATGGTGGTGCAGAAGTCGCTCCCAGCCCGTAGGGAGATGGTGGGCTCCCTGTCCTGTTAATACTCAAGTACATTCATTTTGTCTTGTTTTTCCATAATTAATTTAGTTTCTTTTTTGTCAGACAAAACGGTAGAAGATGTTTGTTTTTTACCTTAACATGTTTTGACTGACACCTGCAGTCATCTTCAGAAGTGTCAGCTGATCGCTGTGACATGTCGTTTATCAGCTGATTTCCTGAGGCGTGGCCAGCACATGGACCTGACAGATCCACCACACTGGCCACGCCTCCCATTGCCAGGTGGTCTCTGGAGGATGGAATCCCAGGTGCGGGAGAGCATGAATGCTTCCCTCATCCCAGTTCATGGTGTCTTTTGCACATTTTCCCTCTTCTGTTGCTTTCACTAACCAAGGGTTTTCCCTGTCTCGTACGGGGGTCTTCCCAGGTTTGTGGTTCTTTGTCCCAGTCCCTTCCGGGCAGGAGGGAAAAAGAAAATCCAGTTCTGGTGTGGTATCCTGTCTGCCACTGATCCCTGCCATGAAGTGAGCCCGCTCTCTGTGGCCCCTCCCGGGAACTGACAAGTGGTCATGGGGGCGCCCGCAGGTCGAGAACCCCAACCATAGGAGCACGGTGCAGGTTGCCTCGGCCCAGCTTGAGATCTGGGGGTGCGCAGCCGCAGGCAAATGTGGACACATCTCCTGTCTCTCTGGGGAGTTACTAGGGGTGTTGGAAAAAAATCGATTCACATAAGAATCTAGATTCTCATTTTACATGATCCAGAATTGATTGACAAAAATTAAGAATCAATTTTTAAAAAATAGTTATTATTTTTGGGGTGGTGCCGGGGTCTCGTCACGTGACACGTATTGCCACTTCGGGATACGCAGTTCAATGAAGGCAAGTGTGTGGGTTGGGCGCATTTTTGTTTCTACACCATAACGAAAAAAAAAAAAACGCTAGACATGGCACATGTAGGGCTGCAGCTAACCACTGTTTTACGGCTCGGGGTAGTCACCCACTCTAATCGAAGATTACTCGAGTAATCTGATACTTTTTTTTTTAAAGAAACTTGCATTGACCAACATTTGCGGAACTTTCTTTACTAAAGAACAGTAGTAATTGTACCAAACACTGAATAAAACAGGTACACATTTATTACAATGCTTATTGCGATGTTTATTACATAGAATGTAACTTTAAACAGTATGTTACACCATAAAGTTCCTTTCGCTAGCCATTAGCATCCGCTAGTGGATGCTGTTAGCATCCTGATGCTAACGGTGGTGGCTGTATGTTCTTTGGTCATATAAGCATAATTAGCATAGTGACTACATTCTATTCATCTTCATTTTAAATCTCAATCACGTACCTTGTCTCGGGTGCGCTGGCTGTGCATGATGTGGGATGCTTTCTGCCGAGACACGGTAACATCCAATGTTGCAGCATGCTAGCTCGCTGCTTGGCTTTACCATATACACACTGCACAGTGTTTTCCTTCAGTTTGAGCTTGAAATGATCCCAGACTTGAGATACTTTTGCCATTTTTAAAAATTTTCTTTATCTTTGCCAGCCCATCACTCTGCCACTCTGGCATAGTGCTGTTAAACAAATCTGTTTTGTTAGGCAGCGTGATCGGAAGAAGGTCACATAGACCAGAAGTCCTACATTAAACAACACGTCTATGCATAAATTTTGGGTCGAGAATTTTTTGTAACCAAATTATTCGAATTATTCAAGTAATCGTTGCAGCCCTAGACACATGTAATATGTAAAGTTTGCAAAATGAAAGCCAAGTACTTTGGTCACACCACAAATGCCGGGGTTCACATTAACTGCAGTCACCCAGAGTTAAAGAAGTGGAAAAAGTTGTAAGTCCTCCTGCTGAACAATGCACACTGCACCACTTTAACAAACTCCGAGCAAATTCTGAACGGGGAAAAAAAAAAAAAAAAAACGAAATCTTGTAACAGCACTCTATTTTGTTTTATAACTTTATTTATTTATTTTTTTTAAGTCTCCGAAGAATTTAGATACTTAAGTTTACGTATATTTGTGCAGGTTTAGGCAGCATGTCCACCAAATGCATTTTTTCCGCTGTGGGTGACTATTTTCTATTCATTCTCTATGTAGTCCAGTGTTTACAGCGCTGAGCACCCTGGGTGCTGAAACACTCTCGGCGGTGGCCGCTTTTTGTCGTGGCACTCAGAGTTGAAAAAATTTCAACTTTTCAGACTGCAGCTGAGCTCATCAATGTCAGACCTTTCTAAGCAGCCAATCAGAATTAAGGAAGGGTGGGACATCGGACGCCGGTACACTCTGTACTCAGACTCCTGTTTTCCGTGTCATCATATTTTGCATTCAGAGCTGCTACCAATGCTAGAATACGTTTCCTGTCTGTTGTTATTTAGAGACTGCTATTAAAAAATGAGTAGAAAGTCTGACCGTAGGAGTGGAAGTGCTAAGCTGAGTGACAAGCTGTTGCTGGGATACAGGGCACAGACTTTTTTTTTCCCAGAACGCAGTGCGCAAACGCTGAATAACAGACGTTCAGGGTAGTCAGGTGACAAAAATGTGTTTGGTGGACATGCAGCCTTAAAATTATTGTTACTTATCTTGTGCATCCACTACATTCAGTTCTTATTGAATCTGTTCATTGCATTATGTTACTGTAGAGGTAACTGTATATTGCATACAGTCATGTAGCACTACTATTTAAATGGATGTTCAAAGTATTTGTGCTAGAATTTATTTTTGTTTTTAATGAATAGCCTATATTTCTGGAATGCTGCAGGGCAATCAAACCTCCACACTGTGTAAAAGCTGTTAGAAACTGTGATGTGCTGAAAAGGAACATTTTCAAAATTTATTTCACTTGTGTACAATTTCATTTTTGAAACGCACAAGTTTTCAAGAAATAAAAAAGCAATTATTAACCTAAGCCTACTTTTTTCATTTAACAGTATTTTATTGCAAATCAGATGTCATTTTTAAAAAATATAACCCCCCAAAACATCAACACGCTGTACTCTGCTTTCAAGCTTACCTCAGAATTTTTTGCAGTGCAGTGGACCTTTTTTCTGAGATTCGTGGTCTTTTGTACTGAACTGAGAGCCAAATGCGAATCGAAAATCGGTTTGAATCGAAAAATGATTCTGATTCGAATCGTGACTCCCTCCCCCCCCCCCCAAAAAAAAAAAAAAAATTGGAATCGACTTCTGTAACTTGTAAAGATTCACAGTGCTAGGAGTTACAGTGAAACGTAAAGCCTGTTCATTCATTCCTTAACTTCCCTAAAAACAAACCCATTAATGCCTAATAAGTCTGTGATGAAAAGGAAAATGTGGATGGAATAAAAATCTGTCTACTGGTAATTAGATGGCATGAAAAAACAGGCAGTGTGCTGACAGAAATTAGCAAAAACGTACAGCAGGAAACCTGGTGCAACCGTCTGCTGATGGCCATCAAAATAGAGCCCTTTGTCTTCAACGTTACTGACTTTTTATTTGTAATCTGATAAGTTTTACTCATAAATTTGCTATTTTTCTCATCAATTTTAGACTTTGTTGATTTCTTATTATTTTCTAAAATATCAAATTTAAGTCATTTTCTCCTGTTAACTGAAGAATTTTACCTGGTCAGTTTAAGACTTTTTTTTAATTGTCAATTTCTGACTGAAGTTTCAGATGCAAGTTTTTTCTTAATTTTTTTATTGTTAATATATCTTTATAAGTGCGTTGTTTTTTCCTTGTGAATTAAAAGAAATCTGACCAGATCAGCATTTCAGATATTGTGCCCTTTTTCTGTTTTTTTTTCCCCCTTTTGAATGAAGCAGAAAGCAGGTCATGTCAGGTCAGCATGTGTTTTACAGCCAGAAGTGGTTTCAGATGTTATGATTTTTTTTAATGATTTTTTTGTCAGTTTTTTGTGAAAAATTGTTGGCCTGTCCTTGCCACTGATAATACCTCTATCTGCCAAGAATGTGCCAAATACTTTGCAAGCAGCTTCATGAAATGGTCAGTCAGAGGATAACTCATGCCGGCTTGGACGTCGCCCGGGTTGACGGGGTCGGGAGTTCCTGGTGGCGGAGGGCGAGGGACAGAGCTGCATGGAGGAATCTGATCAGACCTAAATGAAACAGTCATTGTCACCCCCGACAGACTGCTATGATGGGTGGATGGAATGAAAAAGTGGACCCAGTCAATGTATGTTTTACAGCTAGCAGAGACATTTCAGATGTTTGGATTTATTTTTTTTTTCTGTTTTTGTGAATTAATTGTTTTCTTTGTGAATGAAACAGAAACCGGATCAGGTCAGCGTGTGTTTTATAGACAGAAGTGAAGTTTGAGATGAGGATGTTGTCTGTGGCAGTGGTGGCGGCGCAGCAGAGCACATGTGACATTTAGTTTTCAGAAACAGGATGTTCAAACAGCTGCTGCTGCTCTTCTCTCTGTTCTCCGTTTTCACTAAACGCCGTCTTCTTTTTCTTCTACTCTAATAAAGGTCTCCCTTCGACATAAATCCAAGAAGAAAAATCAAGGAGGAGGTGAGTCTTTTTTGTTTTACTCATTTTTCAGTCAATCAATCAGTCAATCAATCAATCAATCAATCTTTATTTCGGATAGATTAAAAGTACATATTAAAAGAAACAGAATAATATAACAAAGGGGGAAAGAAAATCCAACAAGGTCAAATTAGACAATAACTCCTCTGATTATACAGTTCAACATAAGTTATCCGAAATGGGTGATGGCTGAAGCCGCAGCTTATATTGCCCACCCATGTTCCATCCAAGAATTCAAAAGAAAAACAAACAAGAGCGATTACAATTCAGAACAAAGCTAAGACAAAATGTGACAAAAAAAAAATAAGCAA
The DNA here is from genome assembly GCA_020510985.1 of Pholidichthys leucotaenia. Lineage (NCBI taxonomy): Eukaryota > Metazoa > Chordata > Actinopteri > Cichliformes > Pholidichthyidae > Pholidichthys > Pholidichthys leucotaenia. The sequence continues at coordinate 198,208,927 of CM035842.1, read as the reverse complement.
CAACACAACACAGACTGGATATGACAATCCTTATGTGATTTTTATGTCATCTTGTATATATGTTTGGAGTATTTCTTCCTTTAGTTTTTGTTTAAATTGTCCAAGCGTTGTACATGATTTTAATTCAAGCCCAAAATCGTTCCATAATCTGACTCCTTGCACTGAAACACAGTGTTGCTTGGTGGTAGTTCTGACTGAAGGTTTTTGAAATATACATGTTTCTCTGAAATGATATTGTTTCTCCCTTATTTGGAACAGCTTTTGGATATTTGCGGGCAGTGATAGATTCTTCACTTTAAACATTATTACTGCAGTTTTAAAGTCAACCAGATCTTTCAACTTGAGAGCTTTTAATTTAAGAAAAAGCGGGTTTGTTGGTTCCCTGTAAGCAGCTTTGTTTATTCAATTCAATTCAATTCAACTTTATTTATATAGCGCCATTTCACAACAACAGTCATCTCATAGCACTATCAACTGTAGGGGGAACCCCCACAGTTGCAGAAAGACCCCAGCAATCAGGCGATCCCCTGTGAGCAAGCACTTGGCGACGGTGGAGAGGAAAAACTCCCTTTTAACAGGAAGAAACCTCCAGCAGAACCAGGCTCAGGGAGGGGCAGTCATCTGCTGCGACTGGCTGGGGGGGTGAGGGGACAGAGAAGATGAAAAGAACAGACATGTAGAGAGCAAACAGCACGATGGGGACTCAATCTATGGGAGAGAACAAACAGATGTTAATGACCAGCAAAAAAAATTATTTCATTGAGAGTGAAGAAAGGAGTGAAGCCCAGTGCATTATTGGAGATCCCCCGGCTGACTAAACCTATTAGCAGCATAACTAAGGGAGGGTTCAGAAACACATGATCCCTCCCTAATTGTAGGCTATATCAAAAAGGTAGGTTTTAGCCCTATTCTTAAAAACAGAGATCGAGTCTGACTCCCGAATCCAGATTGGCAGCTGGTTCCACAGGAGAGGAGCTTGATAACTGAAGGCTCTGCCTCCCATTGTACTTTTGGAGATTCTAGGTATTACAAGTAATCCTGCATTTTGGGAGCGTAGTGCTCTGTTAGGATAATACGGTAGTATCAGATCTTTTAAATAAAAAGGAGCCTGATTGTTTAGAGCTTTGTAAGTAAGAAGAAGGATTTTAAACTTAATTCTAAACTCTATGGGAAGCCAATGAAGGGAGGCCAGAACCAGAGAGATATGATCTCTCTTTCTAGTACCTGTTAAAACTCTTGCTGCAGCATTTTGGATCAGCTGAAGACTTTTTAAAGATGTTTTAGGACAGCCTGATAATGAAGAATTACAATAATCTGATCTCGAGCTAACAAAAGCGTGGATCAGTTTCTCAGCATCACTCTGAGACAAGATGCTCCTAATCTTGGCAATATTACGCAAATGATAGAAGCCAGTCTTAGAAACAAATTTAATATGTGAATTGAAGGACAGATTTTGATCAAAAATAATTCCAAGGTTCCTCACAGAGCTATTAAGAGAAAGAGTAACCGCATCCAAACTGAAAGTTTGATTTGGAAAGGTATTTCTAAGGTTTTTTGGACCAACAAGAATGACTTCAGTCTTATCTGAATTTAATAGCAGGAAATTACAAGTCATCCAAGCTTTGATTTCCTTAAGAAAGGCTTCTAACTTGGCTAATTGATTACTATCATCTGGCTTCATTGACAGGTATAATTGTGTGTCATCTGCATAACAATGAAAATGTATACAGTGCTTTCTAATAATGTTGCCTAATGGAAGCATATATAAACTAAAAAGAGTAGGGCCTAGCACAGATCCCTGTGGAACTCCATGACTAAGCTTTGAGTTGAAAGAAAACTCATTATTTACATGAACAAACTGGAACCTGTCAGATAAGTAAGATCTAAACCACTGCAATGAAGTTCCATTAAGTCCAACATAGTGTTCTAATCTATCAAGTAGAATATTATGATTGATAGTATCAAAAGCTGCACTAAGGTCTAAAAGGACAAGTACAGAAACCAGTCCATTATCAGATGCGGTGAGGAGGTCGTTAGTGACCTTTGCTAAGGCTGTTTCAGTACTATGATGGATTCTAAACCCAGATTGAAACTCTTCAAGTAAACCATTTCCCTGCAGGTGGTCAAATAATTGCGTAGCAACAACTCTTTCTAAGATTTTTGAAATGAAAGGGAGATTAGAGACCGGTCTATAATTAGCTAAAGCTCCTGGATCTAACGTTGGCTTTTTGAGTAAGGGTTTAATTACAGCCGTTTTAAAAGCCTGTGGTACATGGCCTAAAGTTAATGAAGAATTGATTATATGAAGAATAAAGCTACCAATAAGTGGGAAGACTTCTTTAAATAACCTGGTAGGAATAGGGTCTAAAAGACAATTATTCTAATAGCTCTCTTCTGAAGCATAAAGACTGGATATATGTTTGTTTTATATGTATTTCCCCATACTTCAGTACAATATGTCATGTATGGGAGTATTAATGAATGATACAAGGTATATAGTGTGGGTTGATTCAGCAAATATTTCACTCTGTGTAGTACTGCAATTGATTTGGATATTTTACCTTTAATATAATTAATATGTGACTTCCAACACAGTTTATTATCAGTTATTACACCAAGAAATTTAGTTTCAGATACCCTTTCAATCTGTACACCATTTACACTGAGTTTAGATACTAAGTTGTTGTGATGGTTGTTAAAAACTATAAATTTTGTCTTACTTAAATTGAGCGTTAATTTGTTTGAATCAAACCACAGTTTAAGCTTTCCTAATTCCTTTCCGAGTGTATCCAAAAGTTGTTCCAAATTGCTTCCACTGCATAATAAATTAGTGTCATCGGCAAACAATATTAAATCCATTTTTTTCTGAAACTTTACATATATCATTTATATACATATTGAATAACAATGGCCCCAAAACTGAACCCTGTGGGACTCCACAAGTAACCTTCAGTAACTGTGAGTTTTGTTACCAACACATACATACTGATATCTATTCTTTAAGTAACTACATAACCAGGACAGTGCTACTCCCCTAATACCACAATTTTGTAGTTTCTTTAATAATAAATTATGATCCACTGTATCAAATGCTTTTTTAAGATCCAGGAATACCCCAACTGAATACTCTTTATTTTCAACGGTAGTTGATATTTTTTCTATAAATTTCATTAGAGCAAATGCAGTTGTCCTCTTGTGTCTGAACCCATATTGCTGCTCACACAATAAATTATTCTTCAGTATGAAGTTGTCAATTCTCTCATAGAATATTTTTTCAAGTATCTTGGAAAATTGCGGTAATAGTGAAATCGGTCTATAGTTTGAAAGTTCCCCTCTGTCACCCATCTTGTATATCGGAATTACTTTAGCTATTTTCATTGCATTGGGAAATATACCTGTTTGGAGAGACAGGTTACAGATATATTTTTGTTCTAAACCTGCAGTTCAGAGACCAGAAATTTCTGTTGGGGAAAGAGACAATTTCAAGCCTTTTTTTTACCCCCCCCCCAAAAAAAAAAATCAGCAGGAGCCACAAATAATGAAACTAAACCATAACTATCCGAGTTATAGAAATAAACTGGTCTGTTAACATTAGTAATAATGTGGAGAAAGGAGGCAGGCGAGGCAACAAGCTAGACGACAGAAACTTTATTTCATCTCCAACATACAGTACAGTGAAAGAGCTCCTGGGTCTCTGTGCATTCTGTTCTTAATACCATGCACTGAGACCCGTTCCTTCCGACCATGATACATTGTGTTTAGAACAAAGCTTGTGTGGCACATGAACATAACGCCAACACCGCTCTCACACCCTTCTTCTTCCAGCGGCTCTGGCATTTACTCCTCTCCCTAGGGAGTACCGAGTCCTTACTGTCCCGTCTGATACCCCCCAGTGACACTTCCTCTTTCGGTCCATTGTTCCCCTCTTCCCCAGTTGCCTTCTTTTCTGGGTGGAGAAGTCCCACAGTAAGAGAGTTTTTAAATTTGTAAACATGAAACATTTCTCTCTACTCGTTCCCTATAAAGAATTAACATTTTTCACTCAAATTTGAGATATTTTTTTATGTACATTTGCACCTGTTTATAGTGGGGCTTTTTCCCTAAATTATAAACTTGCAAGTTTTGTTTTGTTTTTTTTCACATAAATTGGCAGCTTTCCTTTAAAAATTTGACTTTTTTCACATAAATATGAGGGGGGGGGGTTTCTTGCAAATTTGTTGTTTTTTCTAATTTTGAGGCTTTTTTCTTCTAAATATGAGAATTTTTCTCACATTTTTACAACTTTTTTAAACATAAATCAGAGGTTTATGTTCTGCTGAATTAAAGTTGTATATACAGTGGTGTGAAAAAGTGTTTGTCCCCTTTCTGACTTCTCATTTTGTATGTCACACTTAGTTTCAGCTCACCAAACAAATTTAAGTATTAGACAGATAACACAAGTAAACACAAAATGCAGTTTTTAAATGAAGATGTTTATTATTACGCTACGCACTTTGTATATATATTTATATATTTATGCGTACGTATGTATATCCACTGCTCTTATTTATATTTTTCCTATCTTCTTAATTATTGCTCTGAGTGTTGCTATCCCTGTGCTGTTGCAATCCTGGAATTTCCCCATTGTGGGACTAATAAAGGCTTATCTTATCTTATCTTATCTTATTAACCTCTTGCACTCCGGGATACCACGGGCGGTCACGTCTCTGCATCCTAGGATGCACTAGGGCGTCCTAGGACGCACACTGTGCGTCCTAGGGCGCACTGAAAAAAAAAAGCTGCATTTCCGTTCTTCCACTACAGACACAGCCGCGAACAGAAAGCCAAAGGAGTGCTTTGATTGGTTTAGATTTGATTGACCTCTCATTCAACTAATAAGAGCCTAGAATTGGGTTTCTGAAACCTTGAAGAACCAATGACTGAAAACCTAGCAAGAAGGACCCGCCTACCAACGGCTGCGAATGCAGCGAGCCAATTGAAGCAGAGAAGTTCGACAGTTGAAAGCATACATCCCGTGCGTAAAATCTGTTTTGTGTAAGCCACTGGGTGACACACACACGTTCGCCAGTCTTTTTTTCTTACTACTGTTCTTATTTGTTTTGAAAAATCGTTCGCCAAAACCGCAATCATGGAAGCGCAAAACCGCAATAATGGAATCATGGTTTGACCGGGTCGCGTGAGCAGAACCACGAGTCATAACAAGCGGGCCAGCGTCATGTACGTCTGACAATGAGGAAGAGAAGTTCGCCAGCGACACTGCTGTTGTGGACAGGTAAGTGTTATAAGCTAAATTATTCTTTATCCCTGAAAATTGTAATCAAAATGACTTTTGACCGATCGGTAAATTACAACTGTGCGTCATCGCCACATGACGGACCCGTGCGCCGCATCCGGACCGTGAACGCCCCCGCCCCCCCGCTACTCTTCTGTAGCAGATTGCAGATATATTGCAGATATTTTAGTACAACTGTGCGTAGTAGACCGCGGCGCACCGTCACCGCGGTCCGTCATGTAGCGATGGGCGATGTCCGTCCTCTGTAGCGGGGGTGGGGGGGTGGGAGTCGTGTTGCGTGGGTTTACTCCGGGATTTCTCCGGTTTCCTCCCACATGCCAAAAACATGCATGTTAGGTTAATTGGCTGTTCTAAATTGTCCCTAGATATCTGTTTCCTATAGGCCCTTAGAATAGAGGGTTAGTATTAATGAAAGCGCTTTGAGTGGTCTTTGTGACTAGAAAAGCGCTATATAAGTGCAGGTTAGTTAGTTAGTTAGTTAGTTATCTTCTACATTACAGATATTTTAGTATAATTTTTAGTGTACTGTAGGTTATTTTTTCTTGTAAAAAAAAGCCACACATTTTTTACGTGGCATGCTTCTTTGTGTGTGGGGGCTTGTTTGTTCATTCATTCATGAATGAATGAATAAACAACCCTCCACACACACACACACACACACACACACAGCCCTGAGTGTCACCTTTCATTAGAGCCCAAGATGAAGCTTCTATATTGAATCATTCAAAAGTTACAGACGTTTTTCCAAACTGTGCCATTTGGCACAATTTGGCACAGTTCAAAAACGCCTGGGAACAACCTGACTTGACCTCAGCTGGATAACACTTGGTTCTACATTTCTGTTGTATTTTCCAGCCCGGATCTGACAGCTGTGTGTTATTTGCAAGCATTTGTATCCAAAAAAACACTCAGGCGAAATTTATTTTCTTCAAGTTCAGTATGTTTAGATGACTGTTACTCAGTGGCAAGAGCACTTAGAGAGATTATGACTGTTTTGCCAAAAAATTCAAAGTGTTTTCTTTTAAATGAGACCAACCCCATGAAGATGCTGCAAAGGGTTGAAGAACAGCTTTTGATTTACTTTGGGTACGTTATTTTTTGGCGTTTTTAGGGAAATTGACCAGAGTGCAAGGGGTTAAGGATAAAAAAAAAAATAATCCAAACCTACATGGCTCTGTGTGAAAAAGTGACACCCCCCCCCCCCAAAAAAACCCCCCATAAATTAACTGGTTCATCACACCTTCGGAAAGCTGAGTTCAATTTCTCTAGCCACACCCAGGCCTGATTACTGCCACACCTGTTCTCAGTCAAGAAATCACTTAAATAGGACCTGCCTGACAAAGTAGACCAAAAGATCCCCAAAAACTACACATCACGCTGTGATCCAAAGAAATTCAGGAACAAATGAGAAAGTAAATGAGATCTATCAGTCTGGAAAAGGTTAAAAAGCCATTTCTAAAGCTTTTGGGACTGCAGCGAACCACAGTGAGAGCCATTATCCAGAAATGGCAAAAACATGGAACAGTGGTGAACCTTCCCAGGAGTGGCGGCCGACCAAAATTACCCCAAGAGCACAACAGCGACTCATCCAAGAGGTCACAAAAGATCCCACAATAACATCCAAAGAACTGCAGGCCTCACTTGCTTCAGTTAAGGTCAATGTTCATGACTCTACCATAAGAAAGAGACTGGGCAAAAATGACCTGCATGGCAGAGTTCCAAGACGAAAACCACTGCTGAGCAAAAAAGAACATAAAGGCTTCTCTCAGTTTGGCCAGAAAACATCTTGATGATCCCCAAGACTTTTGGGAAAATACTCTGTGGACTGACGACTGGCAAAAGTTGAACTTTTTGGAAGGTGTGTGTCCCATTACATCCGGCGTAAAAGTAACAGCATTTCAGAAAAGGAACATCATACCAGACTGGGCAAAAATGACCTGCATGGCAGAGTTCCAAGATGAAAGCCACTGCTGAGCAAAAAGAACATAAAGGCTCTTTTCAGTTTTGCCAGAAAACATCTTGATGATCCCCAAGATTTTTGGGAAAATACTCTGTGGAGTGACGAGACAACAGTTGAACTTTTTGGAAGGTGTGTGTCCCATTTCATCCGGCGTAAAAGTAACACAGCATTTCAGAAAAGGAACATTATATCAACAGTAAAATAAGGTGGTGGTAGTGTGATGGTCTGGAGCTGTTTTGCTACTTAAGGACCTGGAAGACTTGCTGTGGTAAATGGAACCATGAATTCTGCTGTCTACCAAAAAATCCTGAAGGAGAATGTCCGACCATCTGTTCATGACCTCAAGCTGAAATGAACTTGGGTTCTGCAGCAGGACAATGATCCAAAACACACCAGTAAGTCCACCTCTGAATGGATTAAGAAAAACAAAATGAAGACTTTGGAGTGGCCTAGTCAAAGTCCTGACCTGAATCCGATTGAGATGATGTGGCATGACCTTAAAAAGGCAGTTCATGCTTGAAAGCCCTCCAATATGGCTGAATTACAACAATTCTGCAAAGATGAGTGGGCTAAAATTCCTCCACAGCATTGTAAAATACTCATTGCCAGTTATCGCAAACGCTTGATTGCAGTTGTTGCTGCTGAGGGTGGCCCAACCAGTTATTAGGTTTAGGGGCCAATCACTTTTTCACACAGGGCCATGTCGCTTTGGATTTTTTCCCCCTTAATAATAAACACCTTCATTACCTCCGCCAAGGAGGTTATGTTTTCATCGGCATTGGTTTATCTGTTTGTTTGTCTGTTTGTTAGCAAGATAACTCAAAAAGTTATGGACGGATTTTCATGAAATTTTCACAGATTGTCATAAATGGGGTATCCTACAGATGATTAGATTTTGGTGGTGATCTGGATCACCGTTCAGAAGAAAACTGCCATTACGGAAAATGCCATTTTCGTCAATAACTACTGAACCACTAATCCTATCATTGTGAATCCAATTGCTAGTCATATGTTTTCATGGTCAAGGAATCTGAAAACGTACACACAAACACTGTATGGGGGGAACTGTGGTGCTTGGCGTAGGTCTGCGCTCTCCGAGTGCTTTTCTAGTTTAAAAACTGCATTCTGTGTTTACTTGTGTTATCTTTGTCTAATATTTAAATTTGTTTGATGATCTGAAATATTTTAAGTGTGACAAACATACAAAAAAATGAGAACTCAGGAACGAGGCAAATACTTTTTCCACACCACTGTATGTACACTCCTGATCCAAATCTTAAGACCGGGGAAAAATTACAAGTGTTCCTATTTTGCACTGGTGGATCATAACCAGGTTGTAAGTAGAGCTTCAAAATGCAAAAAGAAGGAACAGGAGCAAGAGACAAAAAATAGAGTAGACAATTTATTGAAAACGGCATTTAAACTCAAACAGCCCCCCCCCACCCCAAAAAAAACCCAGAACTGAAAGTGTCCATGTTGGACTCAGTAGTGAGTAGCTCGTTCTTGTTGATCACTTCAAAAATTCGTTTAGGCATGCTTGATGTGCATGTTTCCAGGAGGCTGGTGGGAATGTTGCTCCATGTGGTGAAGATGGTTTCATGAAGGGCATCCATGGTCTGGAACTGATGTCCATTTTTGTAAACTTCCCTTGCCATCCATCCCCAAGCATTCTCAATGGGATTTAGATCAGAGGAACACACAGGATGGTCCAGAAGAGCTGAGCCAGAGGATCCAACGGTCTTTCCGTGAAGACACAGGCCGATCCTCAAACCAAATTAAGGCCTTTAGACAACATCTACAGAAGAAGGGCTTAAAGAACAAAAAACATCTTCCAAGGCCATGTCTCCTTCAACGCTACAAACTTGTCCGTTTGGACTTGGCAAGGGAGCACCAAACATGAGACATTGGAAAGTGGAAGAAAAAATTTAACCTAAGACAGTCCTGATGGTTTCCAGCGTTACCCTCCATCTCACGGAATTTCAAATGCTGGTCAACATGGTGGTTTTGGAGTTTCATCAGGGTTTGTAAAAAGTTGCCAAACAGGTTGCAAACAGATTTCAAGGTCCCAAACAGTCTTTGTTTTCACCAGAATAGTTTTGGTGAATGTATTTTTCTGCAAACGTTTGCAAATAGTTGTAACATATGTCGCTCCCAGGGTTTCCTCTGGTAACATTTCTGGGTGGCGGCCCACCATGCCTGAAAATTTTCCGCTACTCTCTGAGAAAATATAAATTTAAAACAAATATATGAAGCAATGACGGTCCGCAAGCGCGCACATGAACAACACGCGTGACAGTCATCCGCACGGAGTTCAGAAGCGCCCTGCCTGCGTGTTCCAGTCAGCAAGCAGAGTGTCTCGCTACCAGCGTCGCTGTCTGAGAGAAAGACGAGCTTATTAAAGTACTTTAAACGCCAAAAAAAAAACAAAAAACAGAAGAGGTATGTGAGCAGTGAAGGCATTTATCATGGTTTTCACCCGGTGGTAACGGGAGCAATAATGTAAGCAGCTAACACATGTGGTTAGTTTTTTGTTTTTCTTATTTCAGACAAGAATAAAAAGGAGATGTTTTTACCTTTACCTCAGTTAATATTAACTAATGTATGTTCATTATTATGTACCTGGCAAGTTAAGATAACCGAAATTCACTGTCAGTGACTTTAAACTGTCAGCAGCCTTCAGACAAACTAAACGTGCCAACATTTGGATTTCAAAATAAGGGAGGTTTTTCCTGCTGTCTGAGTGTTGAGTAGATTTCTCAAAAAACTATAAATATATAGAAATATTATAACAGAGATAACTGCATCTTTGGTCATTTAAGTTTATTACTGTCATGATTTGCCCCTCTGGGGCAGAGAACTGAGACCCACACGCTGAACTGCAGTTAGTGGAATTTATTACACAAAAAAGAAAGCACAAGTCCCAAAAAGTGCATAACACAAAATCCAAAAACAGACACTGAGAAAAAACTTAGACTGGGAAGATTCGAGACAAACTCACCAGAGCGGGGTCTGGGCTCTGGTGCCGATGAGGAAGAGAATTTTAACCAAGACTGCTACAGTGAGAAACCAACATGACAGTCTTTAAAGGGGACCTGTGGTGGTCGTGAAAAAAAAGATATTATATTGAGCCCCTGTCTCACGTTCTAGTTCAAGTTTAAGTTCAAGTTCAAAGCAATGCGATATAAATCCATTGCTGATGTGCTGGTTCAGCTATGTCAACAAAACATGCGCGCAGCCATACTGGCGGCTACATGGCCTGCCAGGACGCTTCCTGTGACGTAGTAGCGTGGATACCGCGATCTGGATCAATATTGGCTGAGCCTGGAGTGCCCGGATGAGCAGTGGCTTTCGGGATATTCAAATTCAAACGTTTATTTCAAACTCAGGGTTCATATTAAATGCAGAACTAAAACGAGTAGAAAATAAATAAATAAATGCTTAAATTCAGCAGGTCGTCTCATCTGATCTGAGGTCGTAACGGCCGCCAGACGGCCGGGGATTCGGCGCTGGGCTCTTCCCTCGCCGCTAAAAGTATACACAGATCAGCAGACACTCTGCGCTCTTGTAACAACAAAAACATACAATGCGATATGGATATTGCAACATGGCGGAATGTAAAGCCTTTGGATGTCTCAATAATAAGCGAAAAAACAAAGATAAACACTTCTTTTGTGTACCCAAACCCAGCTCACCTTTTCGGAAGATCGTAGCGGAAAAGTGGTTGCGCAGTCTCGGAACAGGGCACAGACGTTTCCTTTCGGACGAAATTCCGTTGTGTGTGAGGACCACTTTGTCACTTTCACCCTCAGAAGACCTTTCTGGCTCAAACCTGTAGCCATGTTGACCGAATTCTTCCTCAGAGTCCGACAATTCAGCCATAATAGAACAAAAACACTGACAAAAGCACCCTAGTCGCTGGTACAGGCGGAGTATTGACTTTTCAGTTGCAACGTAGTGACGTCACATCCGCATGTGTCATGGCTGCGTGCATAGTTTTCATTGGCTGGCCATGCCGGCGGTCGTATTTGCATATTTCTCTGGTGGTAGATGGCTGGCAATAATTATTTAACCAAATAACGAATACTTTGCCTAATGTTTTCAAGTTGAATGCGTTTAGACGACCACAACAGGTCCCCTTTAAATAGCAGGGGGAACAAGATGAAACAATAGGCAGCAGGTGCGGGAGCTCAGCGGGCAGGTGACCTAATTACGCAACCACTCACAGCTGAGACGACTAGAGAACAGACAGTGAGCAGATGACAGGGTGGGAGTGTCTGGAAGAGGAGGTAGGGCACTCATGTCACAGAAAAACAAAATATAAATCCTAAACTACAGAAATTGACAAAAGAATAATAGTGCTAAGAACATAAATAATGAACAGAACGATAAACCACCAAAGAAACATCATAAACCAACATACAGGAAAATAAGTCAACACTGGACAAATACAGAAAATAATCGGAATTAAATTAAGAGCCAAGCCCGGTGACACACCGCGCTCAGTCTCATGACAATTTCATTAAATACAATTTTATTAATATTTTTTTCTTTGAAATCAGTGTTAAATTATTGTTCTGTTCTGGCTCTGCAAAATTATGGTCAAAAATGTAAATTGTTATAAGGAAAAAGTAAAAAAAAAATAAAAAAAATTACCACAGTTTGTTTCAAATTTATTTTTCAAAAAAACAGTAATTTTATTTTAAAAAATAGACAAAAATTAGCCATAAAATAATCCACAAATTTATAATAGGAAGTTTCAAACTTACAAGAAAAGTCAATTTTACAAGAGGAAATTAAAAATTTGTGGAAAATCGTTTCAAATTTAGATACATTTACAGAGAAAAGTAGAAAACTATAAGAAAATTGTTAAAAATTTTGGAGAATAGCCTCAAACCTTCAAGACTGAAGTCATTACTCAAGTTTTTAAGTGGGTGCTCTTTGTACCCTTAACCAATAAAGCCTTGACCTTCTCAATAAAATAATAGCTGTTTCTGTGGAATACTTAGGTCTAAACACAAATTGCTGTGAATAAAGTAATTGGTTGGACTCTAAATGTTCTATCAATTGAGCAGCAACAATCTTTTCCAAAATTTTTGAAACTACCGGCAATATGGCAGTCGGCCTGTAGTTGCTTGCTAGGTCCTTGTCTCCCGACTTATAGACCGGGGTAATTACTGCTGTCTTCCAATTCTCTGGAAAGGTATTTGTTCTTATTGACAAGTTAACTAAGTGAGTAATAGGCTCCAACAGACTATTCTGGTGTTTCTTAATTAAGGCAGCATTTAAGTTATCAACATCCTTTGCCATAGAGTTATTCATTTTCCCAATAATCTCTTTAACTGCATCACTGGTTACCTCTTTAATGCGAAAACTGTTGTGAACATTAACATGTTCCTTAGAGGATAACTCAGGTGGTCTAAAATAACTTGCCAGTTTATGAACGGATTCAGTGAAAAAACAGTTGAAGACATTGGCCATGGACTCATTACTATCAATGAGGTTATCATCTACCTTGAGACTACTTATTTTTGAATGCTTTTGTTTACTCGAATTTGTTAATCTATTAATGTGTTGCCAGAGTTTAGAACTGCTCCCATTGGCCTCCTCAGTTAGTTTAAGGAAGTAATTAGTCTTAGCCTTCCGAAGCTCAGACACCACTTTGTTCCTTAGACTAGTGAAAATGAAATGGTCAGTGTTGGTTTTAGTGACCAGAGACCTTTTGAGAGCAAGATCGCTCTTTTTCATAAGCTGAAGAATATCCTTATTAAACCATGGGAGGGAGCATTTCTTAGGTCTGCTTTTCCAGGTTCTTGTGTATTTACTAAGTAAGTTGCTTAAGGTTGACATAAAATTACTGACACTACTTCATGAAGCCATCTTCACCACATGGAGCAACGTTCCCACCAGCCTCCTGGAAACACTCACATCAAGCATGCCTAAGCAAATCTTTGAAGGGATCAACATGAACAGTGGAGCTACTCACTAATGAGTTGGTTTTTTGACACTTTTACTTCTGTTTTTGGGCTATGGTCTCAAACTTTTGATCAGCTGATGAACAGCCTGTTTGAGCTTAAGTGCATTTTTGAATAAATAGCCTCCTGTCTTCTTTGTCTCTTGCTCTTGTTCCTTGTTTTTGCATTTTGAAGCTACAACCTGGCAAATACTTGTCATTTTCCTCCGGTCTTCAGATTTTGATCAAGAGTGTATGACTGCTCAGGTTGAGCGGTTTGGAGACGAAGTAAGAGAGGCAAGACTGAGATGGTTTGGAGACGAAGTAAGAGAGGCAAGACTGAGATGGTTTGGACATGTGCAGAGGAGGGATGCCAGAGAAAGGATGTTGAAGATGGAGCTGCCAGGCAGGAGGAAAAGAAAAGACCACAGAGAAGATTCATGGATGTAGTGAAGGAGGACATGGCGAGGGTTGGTGTTAAAGAGGAAGATGAAGGTTTAGCTCCCTAAAGGGAGCAGCCAAAAGAAGAAAAAAAGAAGTGATTGAGATTTTTTTCACATAAATTTGAGGCCTTTTCATATAAATTTGCCACCATCTCATAAATTCATTTTTCCCCACATAAATTGACAAGTTTTTCCATAAATATAAGATTTTGTTCCATGTAAAATAATTTTTTTTTTGTAAATTTGTAACTTTCCATACATTTTGTGCATGTATCTGGTATGTTTTTGTTATATCTATTTAATTCCACTGGTATAACATACATCCGCATTAACCATTTAAAATGTATCAATTTAAGATGTACATTTATTGATTTGGTTTGAGCTCCTGCACAAGCCATTTCCCATTGTTCCTCTGAAATTTCAATTTGCAAGTCTTCTTTCCAGTAATTCAGTCTTTTCTGTGAGTTTTCACTTGAGAATAGCGTCAATGAGTTATAAAACTCTGAAATAATACCCTTTCTCTTACTATCTTTCATCAAAATTTTTTTCAAAAATGAATATGTAGGTCGGGTGAGAGCATTATTTTGATTTGATCAAATAAAATTTCTAAGATGAAGATATTTTAAAAAGTGTGTTCTGTTAAGATTGAATTTAATCCTCAATTCTTCAAAAGACATTGTTATCTGAGCGTGACAAATATAAGTCTTGAATCTTCTGAATCCCTTTTAGATTCCATATTTTAAATACAGTATCCACTCTCCCTGGTGTAAAATACTGATTACCCCATATTGGGCTAAATTGTGACAGTGAGTGTGGTTCTTTTAAATATTTTTTGGTTTCACACCATATTTTGATCATGTGCTTTACAATTTGATTTTTAACTTGTTTCTGTAGTTTTTTTAGCCGAGTCTGACTATATGAATAAGGGAAGAGGTAAAGGTAAATTGTATGATTCCATTTCAGTCCAGTGAGGAAGATCATTTGATGAAAAATAATATGTCATAGACCTCAGTTGTGCTGACCAGTAATACAACTTAAAGTTTGGACATTTCAGACCTCCACGATGAAATGGTAAGTATAGTAAGGACAAACATAATCTAGCCTTCCTATTGTTCCATATAAACTCAACTAACTTTTTTTAATTCTTGAGAATAGATCTGAAGGTGGTGATAAAGGAATGTTTTGAAATAAATAAAGTATTTTGGGTAAGATATTACTTTTAAGTATATTAATTCTCCCGATCCTCGACATTGGTAGTGACATCCATCTCTGAAGTAACTCATTAATATCTGTCATTAAGGCTTCATAGTTGGCATTGGCGACTGATTCTAGCTTAGGCAAAATTTGAATTCCTAAATATTTAAACTGATTTACAACATTGAATTGGTTTACCTCAGGAGCTGGATGATTTCTCTGGGTCTCATTTAGCATTAATATTGAAGATTTTGTTTTGTTTATTTTATATCCTGATATATCCCCAAAGTTCTTTATTAAATTTAACAAGGTTGGAATTGATTTTTTAAAATTCGACATAAACAAAATTATGTCATCGGCATACAGGGAGATTTTATGTTCTGTTGGTCCTACTTTAATTCCATATATTTGTGGATGTAAACGTACTGCCATCGCTAAAGGTTCAATTGCCATAGTAAACAATAAGGGTGAAAGTGGACAGCCTTGTCGACATCCTCTATTGATATTTATTGATTTTGAGATATTACTGTTTGTTAGGATTTCTGCTGTAGCATTATTGTATATTATCTGGACCCATTTTAGGAAATTATTTCCAAGTCCAAACCTTTGTAGGACTTCAAAAAGATAGGGTCGAATGGCCCTATCAAAGGCCTTTTCGGCGTCCAGTGATAGGAGAGCTGTATTCGGTGCTTCTTTATTGGAATAAATAATATTAAATAGTCTTCTTACATTATGGAAGCCTTGTCTTCCCATTATAAAGCCATTCTGATCTCGGTTAATAATATTTGGTAATATTTATTGTAGTCATTTTGCTAAAATTTTACAGATTATTTTAAGATCAGCATTTAATAGGCTTATTGGTCTCATGTTTTCACATTTATTAGGGGGTTTACTTGGTTTTGGCAACAGTATAATTAAGGCATTATTCATGTATGGTGGTAAATTACCATTTTGAAATGCTTCTAAAACCATTTCCAACAGTGGTTTTATTAATTTATTCTTAATTTTTTTTATAGAGGTCAACTGGAAGACCATCTGGTCCTGCTCTTTTTCCTGATTTCATATTATCAATGGCTTGCCCAACTTCTTCTTGACTAATTTTAGACTCCAATATCTCCCTGTTTTCATTTGGAATACATGGTATAGATAATCCACCCAAAAACTCATTTAGTTTTGGTAAGTCAGTTTCATTTTTTGTATCATACAGTTTTTCATAATATTCTCTAAAGGCACTATTAATTTCTAAAGAATCTATAACTACCTGTCCGTTACTTATAATACTAGTAATTGGTGTTTTAGATTCTAATTGTTTAATCTGCCATGCCAATAATTTTCCTGATTTTTCACCTTGTTCATAAAAAGTTTGCTTCAATCTTAGAAGACTCGAGGCAGCTCTATTCGCTGATTTTTTGTCATATTCAGCTCTCAGAATCAGTAATTCGTTCTCTAACTGTGGGTGCTTCCTGCATACACCTTGAAGAATTTTTATTTTACGTTCCAATTGGACTCTCTCCTCTCGGGTCTTCTTAGATTTTGAACCTGTATAACTAATAATATGCCCCCTAATAAAAGCTTTGAAAGCCTCCCACTTTACACATGCCGTTGTTTGTGTAGTATTGATATCAAAGAACTCATCTATCTGTTTTTCTGTGTACTTAATAAATTCCTCATCTGAAGCCATTTATGTTGAAAATGCCACCTAACTGGGCTCTTTGTCAGTTTCTCATCTACATATACTAGACAGCAGGGTGCATGATCAGAGATCACAATGTTATCATAGAAACAGTTTTGAATCTTGGACCTTAATTCTGTAGAGATCAAAAAGTAGTCAATACGTGAGAATGTCTTATAGGTATTAGAATAACAAGAATAGGCTTTGACTTGTGGTTTCATTTCTCTCCATATATCTAGCAATCTCAATTCTTTCATAAAATGATTAATGGTCATCCTACATCCATTGTGCGTACAGTCCAGTCCTGTTGATCTATCTATACTGGGATTCAGTGTACAATTAAAATCCCCTGCTATTATATGTTGCCCTGTAAGTGATGATAAAGTGAGGAATAAATTAACAAAGAAGTTTTGATCGTCAATATTGGGGCCGTATAAGTTCACCAGATTTATATTTTCTAATAACAAAGATCCTTGGATGATTAGATATCTTCCAAATTTGTCTCTAATTACATTTTTCATTTGAAATGGGACTGTTTTATGTATGAGAATCATAACTCCCCTAGCTCGGGATGAAAATGATGAGGTGAACAACGTTACCTTGCCATCTTCTCCTAATTCTTTTTACATCCTCCTCTAATAGATGAGTTTCTTGTAAAAATACAATTTTTGAATCTCTGTCTTTTATTTTATTCATAACTTGTTTAAGTTTTTTAAGATTTTGTAGACCTCTGCAATTCCATGAAGTTAAATTAAGATTAACGGTTTGATTTATGATCAGTAAGGAGTTTGAGATTACCTTGCAATATGAACATACTCTTACAGAGAAGCAAAAATATGGATGTTAGAATATTCGTCCTACAAACTAAACAAAAACAAATTCCCTTTCCCCACATTCGTGGTAATCCCCCCAAAATCAAAAAATTCCGTCTCCCGTTACAGCTAGTGACTGTTCCACACCTGCGAGGATCATCAAACCACTCTCTCTGTCTCCTCTCAATCAACCTGACACTACTACTATTCTTATAACATTAACTCTCTTCTGTAGTTTTTTCAACATAACTTCAAAGTTTTATAGCAGCTTTGTACATCATAGCTTTTTTTTTTTAAATACAGTCTGTATTTTGTAGACATGTTATATGTTTCAGATCAATCAGATGCCTGTACAAATGCTTAAATGTTCTACCTTTGTCATGTTCATGCTTAGCTCCCGCCAGTTTCCTTTTGGATCTGCTTAATGAGCTCCTGCGCCTCTTGAGGGGTCTTGAAGGTGTGGGTTCTCCCTTTATATGTGACCAGCAGTCTTGCCGGATGAATTACTCCATGACGAATCCCTAGGTTGCGCAGCTCTTTGCGGGCCGGGTCGAACTGCCTCCTTAATTGTTGAATTCCTGTGGCCAAGTCTGGATAGAACCGCACCTGTTTTTTTCCACAATATTTTTATTGAACCTTTTTTACAAACATAACACAAACAATCAAACACTAACACTAAAGTAATAAAAAAAAGTACTAAAACACACCTACAACCACTAACAGGAACAGATCTTCAACAATGCTCCTCTGTTTAGTCTAGGCAATCCGTTACATAAGTATACATATTATACATTCACCAGTTTGGAATTTATAAGGTCCACACACATCATTCACCTTCTTCTTCAAAAGTTATGTTTAAATTCTTTACATAATCAATAAAAGGTCTCCATATATTCTCAAACACAGTTTCCTTTGATTTCAGTATGTATGTTATTCTTTCTAGTGGAAGGTTTGTTAACATCTGTCTTAACCACTGAGTCACATCTGGTCTATGAGTCTTTTTCCACAATAGTGTAATACATTTTTTGGCGTTAAGCAAACTGAGGTCTATGAATGCTCTTTCACTTTTATTAAAGTTGTGCTTTTCTGGATGCAGACCCAACAAAAACAGTTTAGGATTCAATATGATTTGTTTTGAAATTATTTTTTCAATTGTTCCCCTCACCTCCTCCCAAAACATTCTAATTTTTCTACATTCCCATAAACAATGAAATAGGGTTCCTTTACTTTCCATACATTTTGTGCATGTATCTGGTATGTTTTTGTTATATCTATTTAATTCCACTGGTGTAACATACATCCGCATTAACCATTTAAGATGTATCAATTTTAGACGTACATTTATTGATTTGGTTTGAGCTTCTGTACAAGCCAATTCCCATTGTTCCTCTGAGATTTCAGTTTGCAGGTCTTCTTTCCAATAATTCAGTCTTTTCTGTGAGTTTTCACTTGAAGATAATGTCAATGAGTTATAAAACTCTGAAATAATACCCTTTCTCTTACTATCTTTCGTCAAGATTTTTTCCAAGGATGAATAAATAGGTCGAGTGAGAGCATTGTTTTGATTTGATCGAATAAAGTTCCTAATCTGAAGATATTTAAAAAAATGTGTTCTATTAAGATTGAATTTGATCCTCAGCTCTTCAAAAGACATTATGTTATCTGAACATAACAAATATAAATCTTGAATTTTTTGGATCCCTTTTAAATTCCATACTTTAAGTACAGCATCCGCTCTCCCTGGTTTAAAATATTGATTACCCCATATTGGACTTAATTGTGACAGTAAGTGTGGTTCTTTTAAATATTTTTTAGTTTCACACCATATTTTGATCATATGCTTTACAAATGGATTTTTAACTTGTTTCTGTAATTTTTTTGCCGAGTCTGAGTATATGAATATGGGAAGAGGTAAAGGTAAATTGTATGATTCCATTTCAGTCCAGTGAGGGAGATCATTTGATGAAAAATAATATGTCATAGACCTCAGTTGTGCTGACCAGTAATACAACATAAAGTTTGGACATTTCAGACCTCCACGATCAAATGGTAAATATAGTAAGGACAGACGTAATCTAGCCTTCCTATTGTTCCATATAAATTCCACTAACTTTTTTTTAATTCTTGAGAATAGATCTGAAGGTGGTGGTAAAGGAATGTATTGAAATAAATGAAGTATTTTGGGTAAGATATTACTTTTAAGTATATTAATTCTCCCAATCATCGACATTGGTAGTGACATCCATCTCTGAATTAACTCATTAATGTCTGTCATTAAGGCTTCGTAGTTGGCACTGGCGACTGATTCCAGCTTGGGCACAATTTGAATTCCTAAATATTTAAACTGATTTACAACATTGAATTGATTTACCTCAGAAGCTGGGTGCTTTCTCTGGGACTCATTTAGCATTAATATTGAAGATTTAGTTTTATTTATTTTATATCCTGATATTTCCCCAAAATTCTTTATTAAATTCAACAAGGTCGGAATTGATTTTTTAAGATTCGACATAAACAAAATTATGTCATCGGCATACAGGGAGATTTTATGTTCTGTTGGTCCAACCTTAATTCCATATATTTGTGGATGTAAACGTACTGCCATCGCTAAAGGTTCAATTGCCATAGTAAACAGTAAAGGTGAAAGTGGACAGCCTTGTCGACATCCTCTATTGATTTTTATTGATTTTGAGATATTACTGTTTGTTAGGATTTCTGCTGTAGCATTATTATATATTATCTGAACCCATTTTATGAAATTATTTCCAAATCCAAACCTTTGTAAGACTTCAAAAAGAAAGGGCCATTCGATCCTATCAAAGGCCTTTTCGGCGTCCAATGATAGGACAGCTGTATCCGGTGCTTCTTTATTAGAGTAAATAATATTGAATAATCTTCTTACATTATGGAAGCCTTGTCTTCCCTTTATAAAGCCATTCTGATCTCGGTTAATAATATTTGGTAATATTTCTTGTATTCGTCTGGCTAAAATTTTACAGATTATCTTAAGGTCAGCATTTAATAGGCTTATTGGTCTCATATTTTCACATTTATTAGAGGCTTTACCTGGTTTTGGCAACAGTATAATTAAGGCATTATTCATGTATGATGGTAAATTACTATTTTGAAATGCTTCTAAAACCATTTCCAAAAAAGGTTTTATTAATTTATTCTTAAATTTTTTATAGAGGTCAACTGGAAGACCATCTGGTCCTGCACTTTTTCCTGATTTCATATTATCAAAGGCTAGCCCAACTTCTTCTTGACTAATTTTAGACTCCAGTATCTCCCTGTTTTCATTTGGAATACACGGTATAGATAGTCCGTCCAAAAACCCATTTAGTTTTGTTAAGTCAGTTTCGTTTTTTGTATCATATAATTTTTCATAGTAATCTCTAAAGGCTCTATTAATTTCTAAAGGATCTACAACTACCTGTCCGTTACTTATAATACTGGTAATTGGTATTTTAGATTCTAATTGTTTAATCTGCCATGCCAATAATTTTCCTGATTTTTCACCTTGTTCATAAAAAGATTGCTTCAATCTTAGAAGACTCGAGGCAGCTCTATTCACTGATTTTTTTGTCATATTCAGCTCTCAGAATTATTAATTCGTTCTCTAACTTTGGGTCACTTCCTGCATACACTTTTTCTTGAAGAATTTTTAATTTGTGTTCCAATTGGACTCTCTCCTCTCGAGTCTTCTTAGATTTTGAACCTGTATAACTAATAATATGTCCCCTAATAAAAGCTTTGAAAGCCTCCCACTTTATACATGCTGATGTTTGTGTAGTATTAATATCGAAGAACTCATCTATCTGTTTTTCTATGTACTTAACAAATTCCTCATCCTGAAGCCATTTATGCTGAAATTGCCCCCTACCTGGCTCCTTTGTCAATTTCTTATCTACATATATGAGACAACAGGGTGCATGATCAGAGATCACAATATTATCATAAAAGCAGTTTTGAATCTTGGACCTTAATTCTGTGGAGATCAAAAAATAGTCAATACGTGAGAATGACTTGTAGGTATTAGAATAACAAGAGTAGGCTTTAACTTGTGGTTTCATTTCTCTCCATATATCCAGCAATCTCAATTCTTTCATAGAATGCTTAATGATCATCCTGCATCCATTGTGTGTACAGTCCAGTCCTGTTGATCTGTCTATACTGGGATTCAATGTACAATTAAAATCCCCTGCTATTATATGTTGCCCTGTAAGTGATGATAAGATAAGAAATAAATTAGCAAAGAACTTTTGATCATCTATGTTGGGACCGTATAAGTTCACCAGATTTATGTTTTCTAATAGCAAAGATCCTTGAATAATTAGATATCTTCCAAATTTGTCTCCAATTACATTTTTCACTTGAAATGGGACTGATTTATGTATGAGAGTCATAACTCCCCTGGCTCGGGATGAAAATGATGAGGTGAACACGCTTCCTTGCCATCTTCTCCTAATTCTTTTTACATCCTCCTCTATTAGATGGGTTTCTTGTAAAAACACAATTTTTGAACCTATGTCTTTTATTTTATTCATAACTTGTTTAAGTTTTTTTAAATTTTGTAGACCTCTGCAATTCCATGAAGTTAAATTAAGATTAACGCTTTGGTCTATGATCAATAGGGGGTTTAGGATTACCTCGCAATATAAACATGCTCATACAGAGAAGCAAAAACATGAGTGGTTAAACATTCATCCTACAAACTACACACAAACAAATTCCCCCTTCCCACCTTCGTGGTAAACCCCCCAAAATCAAAAAAAAAAAATTCCGTCTCCCGCTATAGCCATAGACTGCTCCACACCCACGAGGATCAGCCAAAGCCACTCCTTCTTCATCCTCCCAATCACCCTAACTCTACTGCTTTTAATAACGTAACATTAACTCTCTTCTGTAATTTTCCAATTTAACTCCAAAATTTTATAGCAATTTTGTACATCATAGTTTTTGTTTTTTTTTTAATATGTAATACAATCTATATTTTGTAAACTTGCTATATGCTTCAAATCAGTTAAATGCCTATGTAAATGCTTAAATATTCTACCCTATATTCTGTTCATGCTTAGCTCCCACCAGTCTCTTCCTGGATCTTCTTGATGAACTCCTGCGCCTCCTCTGGGGTCTTGAAGATGTGTGTTCTGCCCTTATATGTGACCAAAAGTCTTGCAGGGTGAATCACTCCATGACGAATCCCAAGGTTGCGCAGTTCTTTACGGATGGGGTCAAACTGCTTCCTTAATTGTTGGATTCCTGAGGCCAAATCTGGGTAGAACCGCACCTGTTGATCTTGGTATTTAATTTCTCCCTTGGCTCGCGCCGCGTTGGAGATCGTCATCCTGTCTCTGTAGCTGAGGGACTTCATAATTAGCGTCCTCAGTGCTGCCTTGTTATCTCTCGGTGGGCCAATTCGGTGGGCGCTTTCCAAAACGACTGATGAATTTAGCTCCGCGTTGTTCAGCGCCTCCGGGATCCACCCCTCCAAAAAGGAGCATGTATCACGACCTTCGGCTCCCTCCGGTAGACCCACCAGCCTCAAGTTGTTCCGTCTCGACCGGGACTCCAAGTCCAGGACATTATCTTCCAGACATTTATTTTTTTTTTCCAAAGTGCGCACCTTTAATTGAAGTCCGCCGACGTCATCCTCCGCACTTGAAACACGAAGCTCCACCTGCGTCACTCGCTGCACGCAGTCACCCAATTCCTTTCTCATTGCATCCAACGCTGCCATAATCCCATCAAGTTTAGCGGAAAAATCTGCTCTCATTGAGGTAATGGCAGCCAGCACTGCACCTATGCCGCCATCATCAGCAGTCACCGCACCACCACTAGTTTCATCCGCCATATCCGCAGCTTTTCCTGCTGCGCCACAGACGTGAAAGTCCGTTAATTTGGAATGCTTCGGCGGTTCAATTTTTACCCCACCTGATTTCCCAGCCTTAGGCTTCACCGGCATATCCTCGCCCAAACGCTGGGAAAAGTTCTGTTCCAAATGAGAGAGTTATTTGCCGAATTTTTATCTCTAGGCGCAGAGCAGAGTGATACATGTCCTTCTACGTGGCCGCCATGACCGGAAGTCCAGAACCGCACCTGTTGATCCTGGTATTTAATTTCCCCTTTAGCTCGCGCAGCATTGGTGACTGTCATCTTGTCTCTGTAGTTGAGGAACTTCATAATCAGCGTCCTCGGGGGTGTCTTATTATCTCTCGGTGGGCCAATTCTGTGAGTGCTCTCTAAAACGACCGATGACTGCAGATCCGCGTTATTCAGCGCTTCTGGAATCCACTTTTCCAAAAAGGAACACGGGTCCCGTCCCTCCGCTCCCTCCAGGAGGCCCACCAGCCTCAAATTATTCCGTCGCGAGCGGGATTCCAAGTCTAGGACGTTATCTTCCAGACTTTTGCATTTTAATTCCAGTGTTTGCAGTTTAGATTGCAGGCTGGTGACGTCATCTTCAGCGCTTGAAATTCGGATCTCCGCCTGCGACACTCGCTCCATACAGTCGTTTATTTCCTTTCTCATACCTTCTATCGCTGCTATAATCCCATCAAATTTAGACGAAAACTCTGTTCTCATGGAGTTGATGGCAGTGAGCACTACGTTTGTCCCCTCTTCAGCAGTTCCCGCTCCGCCGCTGGCTCCCTCCTCCGCCATTGCCTCTGGAGTTTTTTCTATTTCGCCTCGAGCGTGGAAGTCTGTTAGCTTGGGTTGTTTTGTCGAATTACCTTTTCCTCCACCTAATTTTCCAACCTTGGTCTTTACCATATCCGTGCCAAAACTCTGGGATGGGTTTTTGTTCCAATTAAGAGAGTTTTAGTAAAATTTTTATTTTTACGAGCAGAGCAGTGTGAAACACGTCTTCCTACGTGGCCGCCATAACCGGAAGTCCCTGTTTTTACCCTTTTACCTCCCTTTTTTTAACCCTCTAAAAGGCTGAAGGGGTATTGTCTTCACCGCGCCAGGCAGATGGGTGACGCCGATGCCAGCGTTAGCACCAACCTTGTGAACGCGATAACTAGTGTAAGAAATGACGTGGGCTTTTCAAAGTGATATCATAGTTGTATCTATGAAAAATCTCGGACAAGTTCAAATTTGGGTGACCTCTGACCTTTAGGTCAAGGTCAGGGGTCAGTTTTTCTCTTAAATCCTGTAAATGCAATAACTACAGAAAGAAATGATGTAGCCTTTTCAAATTGACATCATTGAATCTAAGACAAATCTTAGACGGCTTATACCCTGCCCTCTGACTATGGGTTTGGGGTCAGAAGGTCAAAGGTCAGTGTTAACATTCCATTTGCCTACTATAGAATGAGTAAAGCTAGGTTCACCAGGGTCACCCTGTGACCCTAAACTAGGACTCTGGACTTGGGATTACAAGGTCAAAGTCAAAATGCCATATAAACTGTTTCTCAGCAACAAAAGATCGCTCGGGTCACCAAACTAGGTACACAGGTTCACCTTGGGATCCTGACCTCCGAATATGGGTTTGGGGTCAAAGGTCAGGTTAACATTTCCTTTGCTCTACTACTATACAAGTAAAGCTAGAGTCACCAAACTTTGAACACTTATTCACCCTGAGACCTAGACCGCTTGACTATGGGTTTGAGATTAAAAGGTCAAAAGTCAAGGTTAGCATCCCCTTTGCCCCATTACTATAGAACAAGTATAGCTAAGGCCACCAAACCTGATACACAGGTTCACCCTGTGACCCTCAAGTGTGACTATGGTTTTGGGATTGTAGATTCAAAGGTCAAGGTCAAAATGCCATATAAACTACATCTCAACAACAAAGAAAGAGGCTGAGGAGTACCACTAGCAGGTGCCATTTTTTTTCCCTATATTTGCAGCTCTTTTTCTGTAAGTGACTGTTTTTTGTAACTTTTTTCCCCATTAGTTTGCCTCTCCTAAAAAGATGAAGTTATTTATAGATTTTTTTTTTTGTCAAAGTTACAGAGAGTCAGTTGTTATGGATAGAAGAACAGCATATGGCTGGGAAGCTGCAGGTTTCAGAACCGTGGTTTAGGTTATTTTGTGTGTGTTTGGTGTTGTAGGCGATGGTACGATGAGCAGGAGGCGGGTGTCGGTCAAAGACCTGGGTCAGGTCGACCATCAGGGCTGGCTCTACAGGAAGAAAGAGAATAAAGGATTTCTGGGTATGAAATGGAAGAAGTACTGGTTTGTTCTGAAGAAGACGGCTCTGTACTGGTACACCAACCAGCTGGTGAGTAAAACACACCTTCGTCTTTTGATCCTTGTATCCACTTCACTCAGATACACCAACGATTTTACGCATGAATCATATTTATGCACATGAATCAGTCATTAACCATATGGTGAAGGGTTAGTAGATGATCCTGTTGTCTAGTGGGAATGGATAGAATATATAGAAGACAGAAATAAATGGACATCGAGTCACAGCTAAGTGAACGGCTAGCAGACTTCTCTCTGTTTGTTCCCTGCAGGTTGACCTCAGTGTCGATCAGAAATCCTGGCTATGGCCACTCAGTCAAGCCAACAGTAGCAGCCAAATCTACATGTCTCTTATGGTCAAAACAACAAAATAAGCCAGAATGGCGTGAGATATACTGTATAATGAACTGTGAATTATTGAATGAGGTGGTTTAGTACTGTTACCACAATTTACAAAAAAGCCATAAAATCCCTGGTTGCACTGATTTGTGTCACTAAGCTCACAGTACTAACAGCCCTGGTACCCGTGTCATGCCAGAGGGGAAAAAATAGCATTAGCTCCTTTCAGAGTACGCTGTCAATCCAGGCAAACCCAGTACGATCTGGGCTCCCTCTCTTGTCTGAATAGGTTACCCACACTCCTTGATGCGGGCTAAATGACCCTGCAAGCAACATGGGTCATTGACTGGTTACCTCAGCTTGGTGGACATTTGAAAAGGACAACACGGATAAACACGCGATGAAGTAGATGTCAATGTCATAGCACAGCGACAGAGTGGAAATGAATCTGAAGGCTGTCTGTCAGTATTCTAACAGATTAATTTAGAAGCTGCAACAGACCTGTGTGTGCCACAATTACACAAACATCACAGCAGCTGAGAGTGAGAGGTTTCTTCTAAAACATTTTTGTAGTCACTCCCGCAGAGCCTCCAGCAGCTCTGACTGCCCATGGCTGCTGTGGAGCCAATGCCAGCCTGTCCTGGATCGGTGAGGGGCAGTCTCCCTGCCCAGCTCTGCTCTCTGTTCGTTTGTGCACCTTGGCTCACCCCACATTAACCTTCACCCTGTGACGCTCTGTATCCCGCTTTGTGTGGCGCTGAATATGAAGCACGACACACACGGCCCCACCAAATAAAAGTGCAAGCACACATACACACACAAAGACAGTGTCTCTTCTTGTAAATATGAAAGCTATTCAGTGCGGATAGGAGAAAAAAAATGATGGTAATTATGTAAAATGTCAGGTGCATTTTGCAACCCTCTCCACCCTCACCCGCTGAGTGCTACTATCCCATTGCTGCTGCAATACTGTAAATTTCCCTGCTGTGAGACTAATAACGGATTATCTTATCACAGAGGACAAAGAGCAGCAACCATTGAACTATATAGATTGGTTGTCTGTTCCTATATCCACCACTGATCTGCGTCAAGTTTGACACTAGGCGACAAAATTAAAAGACCTGTAAAAATGCCGGTGACTCTCAACTAATCAGTAGCAGCCAACATCACCAGCTTCTAGGCAGGCCAGCACATTTGTGTGACATCAGCAATGTGAGGACATGACGCTCGATACCCCAGAGGAATGCACCGTTTTCTGCAGGCAGTTTGTGTCTCCTTGAAGTTTGAAAAAGATATGGAGGGTTGTTGAGGTGTTAAATTATGCTAATGGAACCCACACTCAGTCTTCCGGGAGAGGCTCAGAGTAGAACCGCTGCTCCTCCACATTGAAAGGAGTCAGTTGAGGTGGTATGGGCATCTGATTAGGATGCCTCCTGGACGCCTCCCACTTGAGGTGTTTCAGGCACGTCCCACTGGGAGGAGACCCCGGGGCAGACCCAGGACTCGGTGGAGAGACTATGTCTCCCAGCTCGTCTGGGAATGCCTTGGTATCCTCTCTGAAGAGCTGGAGCAGGTGGTTGGGGAAAGGGAAGTCTGGGCTTCTCTGCTTGAACTGCTGCCTCCGCGACCCGGACCTCCAGAAAAGCGGTAGAAGATGGATGGATGGATGGAACCCACACCTGTGGCTCGCCAATTGTAGTTTGAAAGAGGCTTAAATAGACCAGAAGGACATGAGATATATTATTGACTGTGGATTAATAAATGAGCTGAAACCACGGATATCTAGTGAGGTGACTATAATTTACTGAGAAGGACTCTAAAAATCACAGATGTGCCATTAGGTAAGCCAGCTGCAGCTCCTGTCAGCTTTGAGACTCTGTAGGAAACTTCTTGGCAGTCGAACAAATACCGTTGACATCATCAACAATAGGAAGGCCAAAACTTGTTGTGCCCTTAATTCCCTCACAAAAGTCTGGGTTTCTCCACTCTCTAAAGAGACTAAATCAAGGGTGTTTAAAGCCTCTGTGGAATCCATACTTCTTTATGGATTGGAATCATAGTCACTGCTAAAGCCCTTGAGACATGCACCGCCAAGCCCTTAAGGCATCCTGGCATGACCACTGGTTGAACGAGCAGCTGGCTGACTCTGTGCCACTGGCACTGTGTGTCCCCATGGTTCTTCACAATCAGAATGGAGCACAAGTCCTCCTCTGGAGCAAAGAAGCATAGTGTAGAATGGGTAGCCACGCACCCCACTAAGAGTGGTACTGGAATGTGACACTGCTTGATTGATTGATCAACTCAGGGCTGGCTGATCTGGAAGAAGATATCGCGTCAAGTCACCGACCTGATGGGGACTGAGTTGATACAGTTATGAGAGTCTTTGGAATCATTGAATTCATGTGGTCCTTCTCCCAGGTCCAGTGTGCCTTGGAAGACCCTACCTTGGACAGATTCCCCCGACAGTATAGCTGCTGGGGTCACTGGGTGACATGATCCTTCACAGTGATAAGGTTGACATTCATGAAGGAGGATGATTGCACCACTGCATCACCTCAGATATTTGCAGTCTCTGCTGCAGATCGCACAGGTGAAGCAGGAGGACCGGGAGGAGAATGGGGCAATGTTGCATTTACGGCGGTCCCTTTTCTCGGCCGGTTGCTGGTTTCTCTTCTCATCTGCCTGTTAGATGCTCTGCCTCATTGTGTGTTGCCAGTAGTCTTGGTGTTCTGCAATCACTCCACCTCAATATTGCATGCCTTCATGGCGTGCTTGCACCATCCTCAAAGCACAGTTTTGGGTGTCCCATGCGTCTGCTACCTGACGCAAGCTGACCGTACAGAGCAGCCTGGGGATGCCGCCATCATCCATGCATCGTACATGTCCAAGCCACCTGATGTGCCACTGGCTGAGGAGGGCAAACATGCTAGGCATGCCGGTGCAAGCCAGGATGTCACTGTTGGGGACACAATTCTGCCATTTCACTCCAAGGATGCGCCTGAGGCAAAGCATGTGAAAAGTGTTGAGGCATGGTTCCTGGCTCATGTAGGTCGTCCACGCTTCACTAGCAGACAGAAGGGTGCTGAGGATGCAGGCTGGGTACCACCTAGCAGAAATTGTGGAATCACCACTCTTGGAGGATGTTCATTTAATTGTTTAATTATGTAAAATAAATAAATTAATCACAGACATGTCACAAAACTATTTTTATTTAACAGTGGTTTTGGTTTACTGCCTACACTGACTGATGCAGACTGACAGGCTGAGACGAGTCATCCGGTCATCGCTCTGCGTGCCGTCACTGCACCAACCGAAAAATAGCAGCCACTGTGTTTCCTGAATGTGTCGGCGTTACTCAAGAGCCATCACTTCCCAGCATCTACGTCGATATTTTTGGCCTTTTTTACTTTACATTTGTTTGTATTCTCTGGTAAATTTGAAATATTTTCCTTCTATATTTACAAACTTTTTCCTTGTACATTTGCATTTTTCCCTCATAAATATACAACCTTATTTGCAATTTTTTAGAGTAAAATTTAAGACATTTTCTCATAAATTTATAGGAATTTTTTTTCTCTTAATATTGCAACTTTAATTTCATGCATTTACAGCTTTTACCGTGGAAAGTTTAGATTTTTTTTTTCTAAATTTGTCATTTTTCCCCCTTGTGAATTAATTTTTTTTCTTGTAACTTTGTGATTTTTATAAACTTGTGGGGATTTTTTTTTCTTGTAAATTTGTAGCTCTTCTGAAGTTGTGGTTTTATTTTCACATTTTTAACATAAATTTTACAGAAGAGGAAGAGGGCTGCAGCTATATAAAAGAGGTCAGGCAGGAAGTGTTTTTTAATGGTCTTTCAGTGTTGGTGAATCTGTTTCAGGCGGAAAAAGCTGAAGGCTACATTGACCTGACCAACTTCATGATCGACAGAGCCATCGAGTGCAAGAAGAAACAGTGAGGAGAAAAATAATGTTGCACTTTTATTATGTTTGATAACCAACAGAACCAGATAATTAAATATTTATGCAGCATCAGTTTTAAAAACTAAATCCTCACAGGACACTGGCTTCCTGTGACAAAATAAAACTAAAAAAAATCCAATTTAGAAGGAAAACACTCATGAGCTAAGCAAAATACAATAAAAATATACAGTATATTTATGTTGCAAAAAAAAGTTGAAAATTTACTCGTAAATATTTAGTTTTACAGACAAAATTACATTTGTAAAAATGTTTTAAAAAGTTTAAGGTAGCAAATGAAAGTCCAGATTAGGTACAAAGTACAAATTTAAGAGTAAAATTACAACACTAAGAAAAAATCCACAATGTTCTGTGAATTTAATTGTATGGGGAAAAAAGTTGCCAGGCTTCCTGAAAAGTGGTAAATTTATAAGGAAAACCATATCTTAAAGGGGTCATTGACTGAAAAGTTGTGTTTTTGTAGGTTTTCACCTTCTGAAATGCATCCATTGGTCATATGATTATTGTTTATAATAATATAAAAACAAAAACGTTCACTTCTCTTTACACGCGTGCGCGCACACACACACACCCTTTATCTTGTTTTTCTCTCCAAGAAGCCATTTTGACTCTTTCAGGGATTTTCTTATTTGTCAAGAAATAGTAAAGCCATCAGTCTTGATCCCTGCCTGCTGCTTTATTGTTGGCCAGCCGAACTGTCTGCCATGTAGACGGAGGGGGAAGCCAAAGGTGTTGGGTTTGGAGCTAACATTGGCACAATCCTTGTTCATCCAACACTTGACCATGTGTTTCCTTCTCATCGTTATTTGAGCTTCGCGAAAGTTTAATTTTCTCATTCACCTTGTGGTTCAGCTGGCTAGCTGAAGCGAGCAGTTTAGCCGCTCATTCACGAATGGTTCTGTGCTCATTGTTCTCCAGGAACCAGTCACATCCTATCAACCACTGAAACCACACACCCCTGCCCAGCGGTGATGCTTTAGTTCAGTCATCCGTTGCTACAGGTTTACATGAGTTGGCTAGTCAGCTCCAGGCAGCCATATTCAGATGTGCAGGCTAATGTTCACAGTAGTGATGCAGGAGGGAGGGCGGAGTTGAAGGTGATCTCCGAGATCTTCAAGTCTTGAAACCGGCTGTTTTCACAAAGGCTGGAAACAATTTTTTAAAAATTGCTGCTGTGGCGGTTTGGGAAAACCCCCACAAACAGACTAAGGACAGACAACTCGCTACTCCTGGTTTTTTCCGCTACACTACTGTGATAATGTCACCTTTCATGTATTGTGTTCATGGGTCCTGTCCTTACTGTGACCTAGAGACTCAGATCAATATGTAGATGTGCCTGTTAACCCCTTTGTTCTGCACCTAGAGCACAGTCTAGCAAATCTGCCTATTGTGATGTATGCCTCTCAAATGCAAATGCCATACTCCCTGCTGTGAATGCCTTTCATGCATTGTTTGTAACTGGTATTTAAGCTGACTGAAATCCATGCTCTCTCTCTCACTCACACTTCAACCTCTGCTGTAGGACACACACGTGTCCACCTCTCCTCTTCTTCTCTGAGAGCCAGAGGATCCCCATCCAGCCTGCACACACTTGGGCTGGAGAGGGGATCCCGTGACGGCGGTATGATAATAAAACTCTACTTAAAACCTCCAACAACGCCGCTTTATTTCATGCCGCCGCAGCTGCGATAATTAAAGAAAATTTGAACAAAATATGTCAGACATTTCATGAAGACATGGGAGCTGTTAAAATGCGGAAGAAAAAAAGTTCAATCAATGACCCCTTTAAATTTAAAAGTTAAAAAAAAATCTTGAGTTTATGAGGACTATAAAGTTATAATTTTTTAATTTACAAATTTATGAGAAAAAATTACAAATAAATGATTAAAAAACTGAGGAAAAATGCAAGTTAAAGTCTTACATTACTAAAAAAAAGTCAAATTTATGAGGAAAAATTGGCAAATTTACATTAAAAATTCTTAAATGTACAGGCAAAAAAGTCTTAAATCATTTTGAATTGAAATAACTTCCATTATTTTTTAAATTAATAATTGTACAGACTTCCTTGAAACTGTCTTTAAACCTCGTTTCTATTTCCTGTTTAACATTCTCAGTGCCTTCAAAGCGTGCCACCCACAGGTCATGATGTTTTATTTTGCTGCTGAGAGCCATGAGGAAATGAACATGTGAGTCATCGAAAAATTATTTTAATACAGCAGAGAAGCCAGAAAATATAGTCTGGTAAATGTACTGTTAATTTATGATAATAATAATAATAATAATAGAATACATTTGTGAGCCTTAAAAAAACATGAATTCCATGTCACAAATTTATGAAGAAAAAGTGCACCTTTATGAGAAGAATTATAAATTTAAATTGTGTTTTTTTTTTTAGATTATTTCAAACTCTTACTCAGGTAATTTTTGGTGACTACTCCTACTTATACTTGAGTAGGTAATGTCATGAGGTGCCAGTACTTTTAGCAGCATATAGTTTGTAGCTCCTCTGCCCACATCTGTGTGTGTGGGCGTTATGTTTGTGATAATGTGTGACATGTTTCCAGGTGGTTGAATAAGCTGGGCCTGGCTTCCATTCATTATGAGCCAGAACAACCAGAATCAAACGCTGCAGCAGGTCAGAATGAAGAATTACTTTTCTGTTAAAATCTACTAATCTAATCAGAGTTTCAACATGAAACTGGCCTGTAAACTTTAGTAAAAAGGGCGTTTTTAGGATGCATGTCCACCAAGTGCATAAAAATGCTCTAGATCTGTTTTTCTGAGTGCTTCATGAGCACTCTTAAAGGATGGGCTCTGCCCTGTACCTGTACCTGTGGATTTTTTTTTTGGTAGTTTTCGTGGTGAATTCACACCGTTTTTTTGTTTTGTTTTTTTTTCTTTAAAAAAAAGGGACTTAAATTATTAATTTAAGTCACTTGTTTTCATTCTGCCATCCTGTTGCTGGATATTTAAGCTTGTTTTTCTTTCTCTGTGGACGGTCCAGAGTGTTACAGTGAAGCCAGCGATCATGAAGAAGCAGAAACCACAGATTTTCCTCCACCGCCGTACTCTGAACAGACCCTCAGGGACTCCGTAGATACTGCTGCCGCCACCGTTCCTCCTGGGAGCACACATCAGGTTAGTCACGCCTCTGAGCCGCAAAATATCCTGGAAGAGCTGCAGATTTTGGAGGGCAAGTTTGCACATTTACAAAAATGAAAATGGTACATGATAGAGAAATAAATAATGAAATGATTTAGGGGAAAAGTGTTTGATTTATTAGAAAAACCTTGCAAGGTATCAATATAAAAATTCATATTTAAGAGAAATAAATTGAATTTATGGGTGAAAAAGTGTAACCTTTATTTTTAAAAAAAAATCATACAAATGTACAAGAAACAACAAAATTAAATGAAATAAATAGTAAATTTATGGGGGAAGTGTCAGATTTATTAAGAAAACCTAACACATTTATGAGAAATAATAGCAAATGTTGGGGCAATAAACTGAATTTACAGGTGGAAAAAGTGTTAAATTCATGAGAGAAATCTGCAAACTTTAGAGAAAAAAATCACGAAAAAGAATTGGAGGAAAAATGGTATTTTTTTAAGAAAAAAAGTTGTAAATTTAGAAGAAAATATATAGCAAGTTTAAAATAAAACAGATTGTGAATTTATTGGGGAAATGTTGGGTTTATATGAAAATCTGCAAATTTTAGAGAAAATACAGCTTTACTAGGAGAAAAAAGCAAATTAAAGTTTATGGAAAAAGTGTCAGATTATAGAAAGAAACTTGACAAATTTACAAGAAAAAACAACAAATTTAAATCAGATTTAAAAGTGAATGTTTAAGATTTACAATACAAAAAGCAAATTTAAGAAGAACAATTACTGGAGATAAAAATCTAATTTATAAAAAATAATCCAGTGCATTTACAAGACCAAAAAATAAAAAGACCCAGAGATGCACAGTCAGATAAATTACACTCTGCTAACTATTAATTAAATCCCTGTGTTAAATACACACTTTTAGAGTGACGGCAGTTAAAATAATAAATGTTGGTTATAAAGTATGTTAAACCTGTAATGTTAATGGTGTCTTTTTTTTTTTTTAATATTCAGGGCACCCTTCCTCCACCGTACTCTGCCGCTGTCTCCGCTGACGTTAACGGTTTTGTCCTCGCTGATGGTAACGGTTCGCTGTCCTCTCCAGTCAGTACGATGACATCTCAGAGCTCCGCCTCCTCGCTCACCAAGCAGAGACAGTCGTGGTTGGACCTCGTCTCTCAGATGTCTCCAAATCCTCGAGACACAGCCGTGCTCTGCTCTGTCCAGGTGGGAACTGGAAAAACACAGTTACTTCATTATGTTAATTACTCAAATACAAGACGAGTCACCAAAGAAAGTATTTACTCAGAAAAGTTACTTTAGAAGTGAATAATGACTTTCATACCTGAAAGTCCACATCAACGTTTAAGTTTTTGTTAGACTGTCTACATTTGGTCTTGTTAGGTTTGCTGTCACACTCCTCTGTATTTAAGCAAGCTAAACAGCTTTGTGTGACTCGCCTACGTCTACTTGTCATAGTGACACCTTGTTGCCATGATGATGTTTGTGTTAGCACAGACCGGTAGTTGGCAAACATGCTACTCACCCTCCCAGTGTGTTTTCTGCAGCTGTGGACACATCTGTAACTACACTTTGAGTCTTCCCCTGTTTCAACTTAATCATATTAAGAGGTGAACTAGTTTAGTGGGGTTAGAATATGATCCAGACCTGTGTTCAGTTGACAAAACCGTTCGGAATTGTTCGTTAGTTTCCGTAACTGAATGACACGGTTGCCGCGAACCATTTTCTCATTGGCCAGACTCCTCGGGGAGGTGACTAGCATAGCGAACAAAGATGGTGGCTAGGTAAGATAGTTTGCAATGTCGTTTTTTCTTCTTTTCGGAGCAATTCCATCAACTTAAGAGTAGAGGTCATGTCAGTTTGTAAGTAAAACAATACCACGCATAAAATACTGGTTTTGGTGGGGATATAACGGAAAATTCTTAGGTAACATGAAGGTGAAGTAGGCTACAGCCTACAGAGGACCATAGATCTACACAACTACAGAATGCATGAGCCGAACAGAAAAACCGTTCACCAAGAACTGCCCATTCATTTAGGTTTCAGTACATCCGGCGCCACACGAGTAGGCTGCCTTTTTGCAACAGCGGATCAATTTCTGCCTATTTCTATTTACTATCTGGCTCTCTTGCCAATCTTTCTGATCCAGCGACACCTTTATTCCATCCAAACACGTAGATTACCCAAATGTCTCCTGAGCCAGCGGACGGAGCCACTGTTTCTTGCAGGAGGCAGTACAATAGAGACCAGCTGTTAGCACTTAACCGGCCCACGATGCTAACGCAAAAACTCAACATACCGGGAGAAATAAGACGGAAACGGCGTGGATGTCGAGCTGGAGTAAGACGGCGGGCGAGGAATATAAGGTACAGACCCGTCCTCCCATCCATCATTATGGGGAATGTTCGATCGCTACTCAATAAGACTGATGAGCTAGCGGCTATCTCCCGCTACGAGAGCGTGTACAGAGAGAGTAGCTTGTTGCTGTTTACCGAGACATGG
Organism: Pholidichthys leucotaenia; assembly: GCA_020510985.1. Lineage (NCBI taxonomy): Eukaryota > Metazoa > Chordata > Actinopteri > Cichliformes > Pholidichthyidae > Pholidichthys > Pholidichthys leucotaenia. Next base: position 198,173,455 of record CM035842.1, on the reverse strand, counting down.
CTAACAGAACTAGCAACAGATGCTAATATCGAACTGGAGGGTTTAAATCACCCTTTATTGTCATTCAACCGTACAACCAATCATGTACAGTAGAACGAGATTGTGTTTTACCTATCTACAGTGTTAATCACACACACCCCAAGTGTAGAATCAGAGGGCCGCTGCCATGCAAGGCGTCGCCACAGATTTCCCTCCTCCATTCCATTATTGCTGAGCACCAAGCTGGACGGCAGGAAGTTCCACTTTTATATGGTCTTCGGCATGACCCAGCCGGGATTTGAACCCCTGCCTTCCAGATGTGGGGCGAATGCTCTACCAACTGAGCCACCACTCCGGTTTCCACACAATATGGGCAGACCGGACACCAGACAGTGGGAAGGCAAGAGGCGGGGGAGTGATAATGTATGTCAATAACAACTGGTGCAGACTGGGACATATCACGGTTAAGGAACAGCACTGTAGCAAAGACATCGAGTTGCTAGCTGTTAGCATGCGGCCTTCCTATTTCCCGAGGGAATACTCACACGTCATCTGCATTGTTATTTATGCAAATCCAACGGCGAACGCTGGGACAGCGCGTGACGTCATCCACTCAGTAACTGGCAGGCTGCAGACAGAACACCCAGATGCTCTTCTCCTCATCTCAGGTGATTTCAACCATATTTCACTGTCCCCCATTCTACCCACGCTCACCCAGTATGTCACATGCCACACTAGAGACAATAAAACACTGGACTTATTCTATGCAAATACTAAGGAGGCGTACACCTCATCACCACTCCCCCCACTCGGGAGATCGGATCACAACTTGGTTCATCTCCTGCCGGTGTACAAACCCCTAGTACACAGACAACTTCCGGTCATGCGCACAGTGAAGTTATGGTCTGAGGAGGCAATGGACGCTCTAAAGGACTGTTTTGAAATCACTGTCTGGGACCAGCTCTACGATCCACATGGTGAGGACATCAATGGCCTCACTCACACCATCACGGACTACATCGGCTTCTGTGTGGACAACACTGTACCCACCAAGACCATACGGTGTTGCTCGAACAACAAACCCTGGATCAACCCTGAGATAAAAACACTTCTGAGAGAGAAGAAGAGGATCTTCAGGTCGGGGAACAGGGAGATGCTGAAGTCCGTACAGAGGGAGCTGAGGAGGAAGATCAGAGGACGCAAGGACAGCTTCAGGAAGAAGATGGAGGACAAGCTGCAACAGAGCGACATCGGCGGGGTCTGGAGAAACCTTAAAACCATCTCTGGGCTCCAGAATACCTCCCCCCAGGCCACGGGGGCAGGGAGTGGGCGAACAATCTGAACCTGTTTTTTAATAGGTTTGACCAACCGCCCCCCCCCCGACTGCACAACAACCACTGCTGCCTCTAAAGTCATCGAGACCTGCTGTCCACACCCCACTCCACCAACACCCCCCCACTCCTAGCACACTGCCCCCCAACCTGACTCTCACTAAGACCCAGGTGAGGACGGAGCTGAGGAAGATCAAGGCGAGGAAGGCCTCGGGACCGGACGGCATCAGCGCGAAGCTCCTCAAGTCCTGTGCAGATCAGCTGTGTGGGATTGTGGAGCACATCTTTAACCTGAGCCTGAAGCTGGGGAGGGTACCACAGTTGTGGAAAACATCTTGTGTGGTACCTGTACCAAAGACTTCCCATCCCAAAGATCTAAACAGCTTCAGACCAGTGGCCCTGACGTCTCACATGATGAAGACCCTGGAGAGACTGCTCCTTGCTCACCTCCACCCCCTGGTGGGACCAGCGATGAATCCACTCCAGTTCGCCTACCAGCATGGCATTGGGGTGGAGGATGCAGTGATCTTCCTCCTTCACCGTTCTCTGTCCCACCTGGAGAAGCCCGGGAATGCGGTGAGGATCATGTTCTTTGACTTCTCCAGTGCTTTCAGCACCATCCAACCGATGATCCTGAAGGACAAGCTGCTGTGCGCAGGGGTGGACCAGCACCTGTCATCATGGATCCTGGACTACCTCACTAACCGGCCGCAGTTTGTGAGAACCCGAGATTGTGTGTCCAACACGATCATTGGTAGCACGGGGGCCCCCCAGGGAACGGTTTTGTCTCCCTTCCTGTTCACCCTTTATACTGTAGACTTCTCACACAACACAACACACTGCCATCTACAGAAGTTCTCTGACGACTCTGCGATTGTCGGCCTCATCTCCAACGGAGATGAAGCTGAGTACAGAGGACTTATCCAGGACTTAGTGGACTGGTGCCATCGGAACTGCCTCCAGATCAACACAAGGAAAACTAAGGAGCTGGTGGTGGACTGCCGCAGGCAAGGACAACCCCTCACAGCACCAGTAAACATACAGGGAACAGACATTGAGATCGTGACATCCTACAAGTACCTTGGTGTTCATCTGAACAATAAACTAGACTGGTCACACAATACCGACGCACTCTACAAGAAGGGACAGCGCAGGCTGTTCCTACTGAGGAGGCTCAGGTCTTTTGGTGTACAAGGGGCGCTGCTGAAGACATTCTACGACACGGTGGTGGCATCAGCCATCACTTTTGGAGTGGTCTGCTGGGGCAACGGCATTACAGCAGCCGATAGGAAGAGACTGAACAAACTGATCAAGAAAGCTAGATCTGTCCTGGGGCAACGCCTTGACCCAGTGGAGGAGATAGGAGAGAGAAGGATAGTGGCTAAACTGTCATCTCTGCTGGAGTCCGAGTCCCATCCTATGCAGGACATACTGAGCGCACTGAGGAGCTCATTTAGCAGTAGACTACATCATCCTAGGTGCGCGACCGAGAGGTTTCGCAGGTCCTTCCTACCTACGGCTGTCAGACTGTATAATCTAAGCAGGGCTGCTCGCAGAGATAGCAAAAAAAAAAAACATGACGACCTAATAGTATTGAATGCAAAAGACGCAACAGACTTACACAAATGGTCCCCTCCAGTATACAACTAGGACAATATCAGTCGCTACGGAGGGTGACAATATGTATGGGTACATATTCATACTATGTAGGATAACTAAGTAGACGGTTATGCTGTTTATTCCATCTTGCTACAGTGCTCCGCACTTTGTATATATATATTTATATATTTATGTGTACGTATGTATATTCACTGCTCTTATTTTTACTTTTTATTTTCTTCTTAATTATTGCTCTGAGTGTTGCTATCCCTGTGCTGTTGCAATCCTGGAATTTCCCCATTGTGGGACTAATAAAGGCTTATCTTATCTTATCTTAGTTTGCCTTGCAAACTATGTTCGGCGAACTGTTTCATGAACTGAACTCGCGTCAGGTCATGATTAAAAAGGATGTTTGTCTTTCTCATCAGCCCTTGGATGAGATTCAGGTGACGCTGCTTGTCCAGTTTTTTTTTCTTCATTATTTTCATTAACTCTGTAGCATCCTTTCTGAAAATACCTGGTGAGTTTTTGCATTTTTATAATTTTTTTTTTTTTTGAAATGTAACAGCCATATTTTAATGGGGATTTCTCTTCCACCCAGTCTCTTGAGCAGGTGTTGTCACTGATCAGCAATCAGTGGGAAGAAATTCAATGAAATCTGCTGTTGAAGACACTGGTTGGAGGTAAAGCCTGCAGGGTCTTGGCCCTCCATGGCACATGATTGGACACTAGTAATGCCAGATTTCAATAAATGCAATGTCTTTTAAGAAATATCAATGATCATAAGGGAAAAGGGAAAAAAGAAATAATAAAACTGAGGTGACTACAGTGAATGTGCTTGTGCTTCTTATCCATTTTTATTAAGAAATAATAACTTTTCAACAGTCTTATACCGTCTTTCCCAGTACATTCTTCTCTGTCCTTAATGTCATGCAGGGCACAGTAGTGCCTCAGCATAATGATGTGTTACTGTTGTATCCAAGCTCTTTGAAACACAACAGACGCTTCACCTTGCACATAAAAATAAATTATAAGAATAACCCCACTGGGACTTGAACCCCAGCTCTCCAGAAGTAAGACAGATATTTTACCTCTAGGCTACCACTAAGTGACAGCCAAGTCAGGCTGTCTTGAAGACTTGAGCCTTTCCATCAAAATGGTTCATATCGACGAGGCCTCATGTGATTCTCATGCAGGGCACAATGGCAATAGTGCCTCAGCATAATGATGCGTAATAATGAGCCAAGCTCTTTGAAACACAACAGACACTTCACCTTGCAAATAAAAATAAACTTACAAGAATGACCTAGCAGGGATTCAAACCCAGGCCTCCCACTTGTAGAGCACATGCTTTACCGCTAAGACATCATCTCAGTTACAATAAATATCCACTATTTGTGGAAAATACATCAATGGGAGAAATGCATTCAAAATGTTCCCAAACGGGAGAAGTTCATGTTTTTGGTGCTGCCTCCATCTGAAAATTGGCTGTGACAAATCCCTTACACAATCAAACATCGACAGCACAAAACGTGAGGGACGGGGATTTCCATTGTGTATCGCTGCTCACTTTATTTCATATTGCGTGCAAAATCATGAATGGCTTCCTGACCCAGTCACGTGGTATGACGTCAGCACATAAGTCAGCAATACATGCCTCGAAACGCGCTTCGCCAAATATTTCCTGGATAAGCTCGGAGCACCCTCGAAGCTCCGGAGCCTGCCGTCCCATCACTATTGGACACCCCTGGTCTAAACAAACCAAACCAGGGTTCAGTTTGATTCCAGACCAAAACCACCTATTTTTGCCAGACCAAATTTTGAGTATTTGGTCCAGTCCGTGGTTCAAGAGAGATTTATTCATAAATGTTCTTCAGTGTTTCCCCTATCTTTACAGCTTTTGAAAAATGGACACTGACTCTATAAACTACTATTAGCCAACTAATCATGATTATTTCTGTCGTGTCCACCATCTCTGCTTCCTGTTGGTACGGGTCCTGATCGGGGCTTCAGTGCATGTTTTACCTCACCTGTTTAAGTCTGCACACCTGTGAAAGTAATCTTGTTGTCAGTCTCTGCCTGAATATAATGTTGTCTATTATAAAAAGTTCCCATCACTAAATAAAATAATGGCCCATAAAACAAGTTGGAAATTTGAACTTGACAGCTTAATCAAAAGTATTTTGTAGCAATACAATTAAATAACAGACATTAAATGAAGTGCAAAAAGTCAAATAGCTTCTGCTGCAGCATGGGGGGGTGGCTGTTGTAACTCTGCATGTTCAAAACAAACGAGTGTAACTAGTAGAGTATCCAAGTCTATAAAAAGAAAAACAAACAAGTCCGTCTTATTTGAAACCTTGCTGAGTCTGGAAGTTTAAATGTTCAGTTGGGCTTTAGTTGAAGACCTTCTTCCAGCCCAAAATAATAGTTTAAACTGCAGTGCAGAAATGTGAGCCTTCACTACACACACAGTGAAATATTTAAGCTGTTTTAATTTATCTTTTATTATTATGGTTATAGGTTTTCAAAATAAATTACAAATCATCGTAGTGTAATTTCCTGAGATCCACTAATGTTCAGAATGAGGGCTAATATTACCGTGACAATAATGAAGATGAAAAAGAGTAAGCTACTCCTGTAATTCCCTAATTTACTGCACATAACACGTTAGTCAGCTTAACTGAAACAGCTCAACTGTTAGCAGCCATCGTCCAAGAGAGCTGATTGTCTGACAGGTAAACCAACATAAACGGCACACCATTAGTGTGGCCAGTTTTCTAAAGCTGACACAGTCAGTCGTTGAAAATAAAAAGCGCTAACACTCAGTAGTCTTAACAGTGTGGTGTTTAGACGGATGGATGCGTTGCAGTAGTGCTTTTGTGATATGACAACTCTGCTTTGCAGAGTCTACATTTAACTTGTTACATTTTGCTGTTTTTTGGTAAAACACTCCCATACTTTGGAAAGTTTAAGTCTTGCTTTTTTGGCCTCTCCTTGTCTAATCTGTTTCTCCATCATGCGCTCCTCTCTTTCTTCGCTGGAACAGTTACAACTGAACATGCCCATAAACTTTAAAATTAAATGATGTGTCAGCAATAAAATTTGTGGAATAAATAATTAATTTGCTGACGAGGAATTTTTATGATCCACATCACTTTTGTGCATCGGGGTGGAACTCCACTGTGCACCATACAGAGAGCAGGGAATTGTAAACGCACAACCATGTAGAGACAGAAATGCCATGTCATCGTGTAAAGAAGGTAAATAACATCAGGTTATTAAGTTAGTGTAATTGACATGATTTACGACCCAAGAGACAAACGCTGACACGAGAGATACAGACAATTATCTTTATTGTGAATTTGTGAGTGAAGTGTGAGTGAATGTGTGAATGTTCGTCTGGCCACTGGAGCTGAGCCCGTCTTGTGGTAACCTGGCAACCCTGGAAAACACAAGCACAAGGTTACAGTTGGTCAATAGCACAGTTCGGCAGGTATGCTGCAGGGGCTTACTTGCAGGTGCCACAATGAGAGGCTGACAGATTCCTGGTGTCTGAGCGACGTTGTGTTCGTGGTGTCCGGTGCTGTGGAGGTGAGGAGGAGCTCCGCGGAGTGGGGAACGGTGCCTCGTCAGCAGAGGAGGGTGGTCCGCCGCCAGGGAGGTCCACCTGTGCACAGGGGAAAAGGCTAGCAGAGGAATTGTGAGGAGATGGCTTACGTGGCCTGGTTTGGCGAAGCGTAGAATTCTCCACGAGAAGTCGAGATCTTGGCACGTTGCTCAGTGAGGGTGACAGACGACTCCGTGCTGAGGCGTCCGCGCGTTGGGTTTTTATGGCCCGCTGATTGCCACCTGCTGAAGTGAGCGCAGCTGATGTTGATGATGCTGATGATGGCCTAGCGGCCATCATGACAGTACTCCCCCCTCTAGAGGTGCCTCCAGGCACCTGCCCAATCCTACCTGGATGCGCCCGATGGAAATCGCGGATCAACTGCTTGTCAAGGATCAACGCAGGGCGTATCCAGGAACGGTGCTCAGGGCCAAACCCCTCCCAGTCCACCAAATACTGAAGGCCCCGACCCCTCCTGCGGACGTCCAGGATTGCCGTTACCCCCAGGCCGGATGGCCATCAATCATCCTCGGGGGAACGGGAGCCGCAGGGGGCGGGCACAGCGGGTCGGTGACGTAGGGCTTGACCTGGGAGACGTGGAAAGTGGGGCAGATGCGCATGTGAGAGGGGAGAGCAAGACGCACAGATACAGGGTTGACAATGCGGGAGATAACAAAGGGACCGATGAAACGCTTGGTTAGCTTACGCTTCTCGGCAGGCACACTGACATTCTTTGTGGACAACCATACCTTGTCACCCACCTTGTAATCCGGGGCAGGCCTCCTATGGCGGTTGGCCACCTCAATGTTCCGTTATGGTCCTCAGAAGGGCTCTGCGGGCAATGGACCAAACTTGCCGACAGCGTCTGGCGTGAGCCTGAACAGATGGGACTGCTACCTCCCCCTTCTCCTCCGGGAACAAGGGTGGATCGTACCCCAGTGATGCCTTGAAGGGGGACATCCCTGTGGACGAGGACACCGTGGTGTTATGAGCGTACTCGATCCACGGGAGGTACATGGTCCATGAAGAAGAGCAGGAGGAGATGACGCAGCACAGCCTCCAGCTCCTGATTGGCTCGCTCGCACTGGCCGTTACTCTGAGGATGGTATCCAGAGGAGAGACTGGCCGTGGCCCCAAGCGCCGTACAGAACGCCTTCCAAACCTGCGAGACGAACTGTGGCCCTCGATCCGAAACAATGTCAGCGGGGATTCCGTGAGGGCGAACCACATGGAGAACGAGGAGGTCCGCCGTCTCCCGCGCTGAAGACAACCCCCGGAGAGGCACAAAATGGGCAGCTTTAGAAAAGCGGTCCACGATGGTTAAAACGGTCGTGAAGTGGCCGGAGGGGGGCAAACCGGTCACAAAGTCCATGGCTACATGGGACCAGGGGCGGGAGGGAACGGGCAAAGGATGAAGCAGACCCGCCGGGGCCGATAATGATGTCTTTCCCGTGGCGCACTGAGCGCAGGCCCGGACGTAGTTGTTAACGTCCCTTCGCAGCCCTGGCCACCAAAAGGTTCTCTGGAGGAGATCAACGGTCCGACTCACACCCGGATGGCACGCCAGCTTGGACGCGTGACCCCACTCTATTACTTGGCTCCTGACAGGACGAGGGACGAACAAGCGACCTGGGGGCCCCCCACCCTGATCGGGCTCCACCTCCTGTGCTCTTCTGACCTTATCGCAGATGCCCCAGGTCAACGCACCTACCACACACGCAGGTGGCAAAATAGGCTCCTCCCGGTCGTCAGCAGAGGGCGCGTCAAACTGCCTGGAAAAGGCGTCAGGCTTGCCATTCTTACTCCCTGGCCGGTAGGTGATCGTAAAATTAAAACGGCTGAAGAAGAGAGACCAGCGGGCCTGACGAGCATTCAACCGCTTGGCAGTCCTAAGGTATTCAAGATGCGGTGGTCAGTCCAGACGACAAACGGCTGGGCAGCCCCCTCCAGCCAATGTCTCCACTCCTCCAGCGCAAGTTTGACAGCCAATAGCTCCCTGTCGCCGATGCTGTAATTCCTCTCAGCAGGTGTCAAACGATGAGAGAAGTCAGCGCAGGGGCGGATCCTCCCGTCTGTCGGGGAGCGCTGAGAGAGTACCGCCCCCACCCCCGAATCCGATGCATCCACCTCCACCAGGCATTGGAGCTCCGGGTCCACCTGGGTCAACACACGGGCCGAAGCAAACTCTCCCTTCAGCCTGTCAAATGCCGCGGCAGCCTCCTCACTCCAATGGAAAGGGACCTTCGGGGATGTGAGTGCAGTCAGGGGTCTGGCGATGTTCCCAAAATTTGGCACGAAGCGCCGGTAAAAAATTGGCGAACCCCAAAAAACCCTGCAGCTGTTTCCTGGATGTGGGCGTAGGCCAGTCCACCACCGCCTTGACCTTGTCCGGGTCGGGAAGCACCTGGTTACGGGCGATTATAAACCCCAGAAAGGAGGTGCGATCCGTGTGGAACTCACACTTCTCCGCCTTGACGAATAATTGATTCTCCAGGAGGCGCTGTAGGACCCGTCGTACATGCACCTGATGCTCCTCCAGTGTGCGCGAGAAGATGAGGATATCATCTAGGTAAACAAAGACGAAGGAATTCAGAAAGTCCCGGAGAACGTCATTTATTAAGCGCTGGAACACTGCCGGAGCGTTGGTTAACCCAAACGGCATCACCAAATATTCAAAGTGGCCGCTTGGGGTCCGAAAAGCAGTCTTCCACTCATCTCCTTCCTGAATGCGCACCAGGTGATAGGCATTCCGTAGATCTAGTTTAGTAAACCAAGACGCCCCCTGGAGGGAATCGAAGGCAGTGTTCATCAAGGGGAGAGTGTATTTGTCCTTAATAGTAATGTCGTTGAGACCCCGGAAAATCGATGCTGGGGCGCAGCAACCCGTCCTTCTTCCCAACGAAGAAAAACCCTGCCCCAACGGCCGAGGAGGATGGACGGATGATACCGGAGGCCAGGGACTCCTTGATGTACGTATCCATGGCCTCGCGTTCCGGGGCTGACAGGCTGTACAGGCGGCTCGCCGGGAGAGGGGCCCCAGCCTTGAGATTAATCGCGCAGTCGTACAGGCGATGGGGGGGAAGGGACAACGCCCGTGACTTACTAAACACCTGGCCCAAATCATGGTAGACGTCAGGCACCTTTGACAGGTCCAGAGGAGGTGTTGAGGGAGGCGTCATCGGCACTGAGGGAGCGCATGCAGCGGACTGAAGACAGACGCTCAAGCAGAATGAACTCCAAGCCGTTATTCTCCCAACTTGCCAGTCAAACGTGGGGTTATGCAGCCGGAGCCATGGGTACCCCAAGATGACGGGTGAGGAGGAGAAGGGCAAGACCAGGAACCGTATTTCCTCCCTGTGGTTACCAGAAACTATCGTTAACACAGGTGCCATCTGTTGGGAAACTGACGTCAAAGATGTTTTTGACAGGGTGACCAGATGGATGGGTGGGCGTAAAGGTTGACAGCTGAGGCCCATCAGGGTTGCCAGGTCTCTGGAGATAAAGTTTTGCTCAGCCCCAGAGTCAACTAAGGCTAGTGTGGTGTGTTCCTTGTGTTTATGAATAAGCCGAATGGGAATGTGGCAACTAGTGAGGGACTTTGTCTGATTCTTGTCCGCGAATCCCCCTACCGTGATCCGCGGACCTTCCCTTTTTAACGGGCAATCGACTACTCCATGTGCTTCACTCCTACAGTAGAAGCATAACCCCTGCTCCCTGCGACGCCGTCTCTCAGCTGCTGTAAGACCCGATTGCCCCATAACCATATCCTCCTGCCCCGGAAGTTCTTCAGATGCGGGCAGAGCAAGGAGGGGGGACCTAGTGGAGCGAGGGCGAGACTTATTAGCACAGACAGCTGTTCGCCGTTCTGCCGCTCGCTCCCTCAGTCTGCTATCTAGGCTGATGGTGAGGGAGATTAATTCCCCAAGTTTATCTGGTTTCTCCTTTGCCGCTAACTCGTCTCTCAACTCAGAGTTAAGGCTGCGGAGGAAAATTCCACAGAGAGCTGGCTCCCCCCACCCAACCTGACCGGCTAATACCCGGAAGTCTACAGAATAATCGGCGGCAGATCTACTGCCCTGCCGAAGTCCAAGCAGCTGTTCAGTTAATACCGCGCCCCGGTCCACATGATCGAACACTTCCATGAACTCCGCCACGAACAGCTGGTAAGTTAACAATGAATAATTTGGTTTGGCCATGATGGAATAAGCCCAATCAAGAGCCCTGCCTCCCAGCAGGTTGATGATGTACCCAATCTTATTCATATCAGTGGCAAAGTCCCCCGGGACGCGGAGAAAAACTGACTCACACTGTAGCAAAAACCCCCGAGCCTCCCCCAGTTTACCAGTAAAGCGTGCAGGGGTTGGTACAGGAGTTAGGCGATGTGTGGGAGATGGGCTGGTTTGGCTAGTAGCCGCAACTGCGGGTGCAGAAGGTGCCCCGCTAGCCGGGGGGAATGCCTGGTGACCTTCCAGGCGATCCAGCCGGCTGTTAATCTGAGTTGGCTGGTTTAAGATGACTGTCTGCTGGTGGGAAATCATGTCTACTCGTGCGCTAAGTGTGTTAAAGCGGCGCGACAACGCACTGTCTGATGGGTCATCGTGACGGAGTCGTACTGACATGATTTACGACCCAAGAGACAGACGCTGACACGAGAGATACAGACAATTATCTTTATTGTGAATTTGTGAGTGAAGTGTGAGTGAATGTGGGAATGTTCGTCTGGCCACTGGAGCTGAGCCCGTCTTGTGGTAACCTGGCAACCTTGGAAAACACAAGCACAAGGTTACAGTTGTTCAATAGCACAGTTCAGCGGGTATGCTGCAGGGGCTTACTTGCAGATGCCACAATGAGAGGCTGACAGACTCCTGGTGTCCGAGCGACATTGTGTTCATGGTGTCCGGTGCTGTGGAGGTGAGGAGGAGCTCCGCGGAGCGGGGAACGGTGCCTCGTCAGCAGAGGAGGGTGGTCCGCCGCCAGGGAGGTCCACCTGTGCACAGGGGAAAAGGCTAGCAGAGGAATTGTGAGGAGATGGCTTACGTGGCCTGGTTTGGCGAAGCGTAGAATTCTCCACGAGAAGTCGAGATCTTGGCACGTTGCTCAGTGAGGGTGACAGACGACTCCGTGCTGAGGCGTCCGCGCGTTGGGTTTTTATGGCCCGCTGATTGCCACCTGCTGAAGTGAGCGCAGCTGATGTTGATGATGCTGATGATGGCCTAGCGGCCATCATGACAGTAATAAAAGAACAAGGTATAGAACGGTTCTATAGAAACAGTAACCTGAAATCATCTATCATCTAACTATCATGTTTATAGTCAGCTACATGTGTGCCTGTGTTTGTGTTCATGTTGAATGTAATTGTGGTTTGTAATTTTTTTAAAAAATTTTTTTAATGGTGCCGGAGGCAGGGCGGCCGTACCAGCAGTAACTTTCACGTGTCTTTGTGTTTCTATCTGTTTATACCTGTATATAGTGTGTCTCTTAATAACCAGGGCTCTGTAGGAATACTTGGACTAAGACTGGACCAACTTTTTTCTCTATTTTAGCCGGTCTTTTTCTAGTTTTCCTTCTTTTTCTCTTCCTCGGACAATGGAGATCAACAGAGGTGGGGGCAGACGCATTGTTTACACACGTGAACAGCTGATTGCGCTGAGGAGGCCGGAGCCTGGAGCGCTGCCGCCGGCAGTGAAGCCCCTCATCCCGGATGAGCTGAAGAGGAGACACCACGGGCGAAGGGCTGGAGCAAAGGTGAGGAGGAGGAGGAGGAGGAAGCATAAGCCAGCTGTACCGATGGTCACCACCGGGAACGTGCGATCGCTGGGAAATAAAACAGACGAGCTTACAGCACTGGTCAGGACGCAAAAGGAGTATCGTGAGTGTAGTTTCATGTGTTTTACGGAGACATGGTTACACTCACATAAACATAGTGATACCTAGCTTCAAGACTATACGGGGGGACAGAGACGTGATAAGTAGCAGGAAAAAGAGAGGAGGAGGAGTGGCACTTCTTGTTAATGAGTGGTGGTGTAATCCCAGTCAAATTTATGTGAAGGAAAAGTGCTGCAGCACTGCTGGCTGCAGTGAACTGCTGGCTGTTAGTATGAGACCTTATTATATGCCGCGAGAAATGAAGTGCACTTTAATTGTTATCGTCTACGTCCCTCCGTCAGCTGATGCAGCAATGGCCTGTGATGTCATCAGCTCCACTGCGGCCACATTACTGGAGAAGCACCCGGTTGCATTCATGGCCATCACAGGTGATTTTACTACTAACTAACTAACTAACCTGCACTTATATAGCGCTTTTCTAGTCACAAAGACCACTCAAAGCGCTTTCACTAATACTAACCCTCTATTCTAAGGGCCTATAGGAAACAGATATCTAGGGACAATTTAGAACAGCCAATTAACCTAACATGCATGTCTTTGGATTGTGGGAGGAAACCGGAGCCCCCGGAGTAAACCCACGCAGCACAGGGAGAACATGCAAACTCCACACAGAAAGGTTCCAACCCCTGCCAACCTGGGGATTTGAACCAGGAACCTTCTAGCTGTAAGGCAACAGTGCTAACCACTGCACCACCGTGCTGATTTTAACCATGTCTCAGTGGGAAAAACACTACCAAACTTTCACCAGTTTGTTGACTGTCCCACCAGAGAGAACAAAACACTGGATTTACTGTATGCCAATGTCAGAGATGCATATAGTGCCACAGCTCTACCCCCCATTGGCAAATCAGATCACTGCATGGTCATGTTAACACCCAAGTATGTCCCCCTTGTGCAAAGGCAGCCTGCTTATACACGGACTGTGAGGAGGTGGACACAGGAGGCTGCTGATGTATTGCAGGACTGCTTCGAGACGACGGACTGGAGCGTACTCTGTGAACCACATGGGGTGGACATAGACAATATGACCGACTGCATCACAAAATACTGTATATTAGATTCTGTGAAGACATGACCATGCCAGCTCAGACTGTACACTGCTTCTCCAACAACAGACCATGGGTCACCAGTGACCTGAAAGCACTTCTGAACAAAAAGAAGAGAGCTTTTAGGGCTGGAGACAAGGAAAAGCTGAGGGGAGTGCAGCATGAGCTGAGAGAGATGCTGAGGAGGTGCAAGGACAATTATAGGAGGAAGTTGGAAGAGAAACTCAGGCAAAACAACACTAAAGATGTGTGGGAGGGAAGGAGGATCTGCTCTCTGCAGAGGGTCTGCTCTCTCTGCCCTTCAGAGAGAGCAGATGCATTTTTTTCTTCCTCTCCCTTATAATCCTCTCCCCTTTGATTCCAGCTTGCAATGTTGTGTTTTTAGTCGCTCTTCTTCTGCTGAATCTTAATCTAAACGGAAATTATGGATTTGGAAAGCGGCTTAAATGTGCTATTGTCACCACTTTTCAACAAGAACTGGGCCAGGGGGAGCCCAAGAATTGGAACCTGCGTGATTCGACTGGTTTGGCATGATCACAGGATTTTTCTGTTTGGCCCTGGAGTTCCTGGTGTATCAAAATTATATTCGGGTGAGCTAATCAAAATGCCGACCCCGGCGTAGCTCCCCCAACAATTTCCAGTTGGGGCGAGCACGGACAGCGGCATATGGATTAACATGGATTACCATCTGGCATGCATTGGAGAGAGAATGGACTCTCTTGGACATGCTTACCTGTGTTTCAGTAGGTTGACAACATCTGGAGCTGCTGAGTGCTTTCCAGAGAGAGAATGACATTAAAGTTTAAGCCTGTATGGAAATTATGAAGCGCAGAATCGCAAGAGATGAAAATTCTTTGCTCTGAGTGATCTGTGCCTATTCGACCTTGAATTCGGCGCCCTGTCTGTTTACATTCCTCCTCGATGAAGATAAGCAGAAGGATCGGCTCTGCTAACCCAAACAATCGACACAATTGTTGTTTCAACAGATGGACGCTCAAGGACAGTGCACCATGTGACAACTTACCACCTGCAAGCAAGAGATAGACTCTGGACTGCTTTAGATCACATGACTATAACATCCATCCACTGCCAGGAGGCGCCCTCTGCTGTTCACTAGCAATTGACACACCTACACTACTGCATTCAACATTACACCACTGATACAATTACTGATATATATTTACAATACACTGACTCTCTCAACTTGCTTTGTCATTGTGTGATCTCTGTTGTCTGCTAATTGTGCATTAGAGAGTTTTTTTTCTTGTGATCACAATTTTGGTCATAAAAGGACCTTTATTTTGATTAACAATGCTTTTTTCTCTCTGCCTATTGTGTTTCCCTATCTACCCATCCATCCCCTCCCCCTCTTTACCCCCTACTGTTATGACAGGCGCCTCATGGCTGCCGCGTCATTGGATGTCAAATTCCTCGTATGTTTACTTGTTTACTTGTAAATGTGCTTGGCAATTCTGATTCTGAAACAAATAACTGGGTGCAAGGGGAGAGTCAGGCAGCCATCTGGGAGCCAGGAGAGAGCTGAGGAACTGAATCTGTTTTTTAATAGGTTCAACTCACAGTCTGTCACCCAAGCAATACAACCAGACCCCCACGCACCCCCCCACCCACCCACCCTCCTGTGCAGAACCTCTCTCCATCTCCCCCCTCCTCCTCCTCAGGGGGCACCAGGACCATCCCTCACTTCACGGTGACTACAGATCAGGTGGAGAAACAGCTGGAGAGACTCCGTCAGCGGAAGGCTTCAGGCCCTGATTGCATCTCCGCAAGGACCCTGAGGACCTGTGCCAACCAACTAGCTCCGGTACTGAAACACCTGTACAACCTGAGCCTGAGTCTGGAGAGAGTACTGGTGCTGTGGAAGACATCCTGCCTGGTTCCTGTCCCCAAGAAGTCCTCTCCATCGGATTTGAATGACTACCGACCAGTTGCCCTCACATCTCATGTGATGAAGGTCCTGGAGAGACTGGTCTTAGTCCACCTGAGGCCGCAGGTGAAGACGTGGCTGGACCCTCTGCAGTTTGCATATCAGCCCCATTTAGGAGTTGAAGATGCTGTCATCTACCTGCTGCAACGAGCCCATCTGCACCTGGATGGTGGAGGAAATATTGTGAGAATCACTTTTTTTGATTTCTCCAGTGCCTTTAACACCATCCAGCCACTGCTGCTGGGTGAGAAGCTGCGGGTGATGGGGGTTGACAGCTCTGTGATCTCCTGGATTACTGACTTACCTGACAGGCAGGCCACAGTTTGTCCGGCTGGGCAGTGTCTTGTCTGGAGTGGTGGCTAGTGATACGGGAACTCCACAGGGGACTGTGCTTTCTCCTTTTCTTTTTACCTTATACACCACTGACTTTCAGTACAACACTGAGTCACGCCACCTGCAAAAATTCTCTGATGACTGAGCTGTTGTGGGGTATATAAGAGGAGGGGAGGAGGGGGAGTACAGGGCACTGGTAGACAGATTTGTGGAGTGGACGGAGCAGAATCACCTGAGGTTGAATGTCAGCAAGACCAGAGACATGGTGATTGACTTCAGGAAGAGGAAGGCTCCTTCTCAGCCACTGCAGATTAGTGGGGAGGATGTGAGAGTGGTTGAGGACTACAAATGTCTGGGTGTCAGGATCAGCAGCGGGTTGGACTGGAGATCCAACACCGATGCTGCACACAAAAAGTGGATGAGCAGACTCTACTTCCTGAGAAAGCTGAGATCCTTCAACGTGTGCAGCAGGATGCTGGAGCTTTTCTACCAGACTGTTGTCGCATTTTGTTGTTACAAAATATCTGTAATGTAGAAGATAACAACTCCACCCACCCCACCCCCCGCTACAGAGGACGGACATCGCCCATCGCTCCATGACGGACCGCAGCACACGCCGCGGTCTACTACGCACAGTTGTACTAAAATATCTGCAATAATATCTGCAATCGGGGGGGGGGGGGGCGTTCACGGTCCGGACGCGGCGCACGGACCGTGTGCAGTCCGTGCGCCGCAGTCTTCATGTTGCGATGACGCACAGTTGTAATTTACCGATCGGTCAAAAGTCATTTTGATTACAATTTTCAGGGATAAAGAATAATTTAGCTTATAACACTTACCTGTCCACAACAGCAGTGTCGCTGGCGAACTTCTCTTCCTCATTGTCAGATGAACATGACGCTGGTCCACTTGTTACGGACTCGTGGTACTGGTCACGCGACCCGGTCAAACCATAATTCCATTATTGCGGTTTTGCGCTTCCATGATTGCGGTTTTGGCGAACGATTTTTCAAAACAAATAAGAACAGTAGTAAGAAAAAAAGACTGGCGAACGCGTGTGTGTCACCCAGCGGCTTAGACAAAACAGAATTTATGCAAGGGACGCACGTTTTCGAACTTCTGTGCTTCAATTGGCTCGCTGTATTCGCAGCCGTTGGTAGGCGGGTCCTTCTTGTTAGGTTTTCAGTCATTGGTTCTTCAAGGTTTCAGAAACCCAATTCAAGGCTCTTATTAGTTGAATGAGAGGTCAGTCACATCTAAACCAATCAAAGCACTCCTTTGGCTTTCTGTTCGCGGCTGTGTCTGTAGTGGAAGAACGGAAATGCAGGGGGGGGGGGGGTTTCAGTGCGCACTAGGACGCACAGTGTGCATCCTAGGGCGCCCTCGTGCACTCTAGGACGCAGAGACGTGACCGCCCGCGATACACCGGAGTGCAAGAGATTAACTTTGTGTACAAAGAATGAACAGCGAATACTCTTTACAATATGTACAATCATAAGTGAAAATGGATAAGAAGATTTAAAGGTCCTTATTCCAATTCTGACATCAGCGAGAACATGCAGTATATCTGTATTTTGATTAACAAAAACTCATTTCTCATTTCGTTTGGGCGCATGCGCACGCAGCGACCAGCAGCTTGGTGATATAGTGCGTGTGTGCGTGTGTGTGTTTTTTGTACTTTTTTACGTTTTTAGAAAATCCTCTGTGTCGTTTCTGCCCTGGAGCGTTGGTGGAATATATGGCGAACAGCTCCCTGGTATCTGCAACATGGATTTCCTGTCATATCTCGCACTGCTGCTTTCTGTGCTGTGGCTCTTTGTCTCTGAGGTAAACGCGTTCGGCTCCGTGACGAGCAGAATAGCGGGCAGAATACAATATTCCAGGGACGTGTTGCTGCGCTTTAACACAGCTGGTGCAGAGTCTCTGATTGCGCCCAGATTTCAGCTGCCGGACTTTATTTTGAGAGACGGACACAGCGGTGAAAAAAGAAGCGGCAGGAGGAAGCGTGGAAGACGTGGAGGTGTGAAATTGCGCCTTAGGAGACGTCAGTTTGGTAACATTCCTCTTCCTTCGATCATTTTTGGGAATGCACAGTCTGTGAGAAACAAGGTGGAGGAAATTCAAGGCAACGTACGTTACCAGAAGGATTTTAAGAACTGCTGCGTCATGGCTTTCACTGAATCTTGGCTTACTGCGCATGATCGAGACGCAGACCTGTGGATTGACGGCTTTGGAGCTCCGCTGCGCTCGGATCGGCAGGAAGAGGTAACGGGGAAACGTCAGGGGGGCGGAGTATGTTTATACATTAATAAGCAGTACTGCACATCTGTCACGGTCAGAGAGCGCATCTGTACACCCCATGTGGAGCTGCTGTCTGTGTCGCTTCGCCCCTTTTATTTGCCTCGAGAGTTTCCCCAACTTTTCATCACAACTGTGTACATTCACCCGAGGGCAGACGCTGACTCCGCCTCCAGCACCATCTCTGATGTGATCCAGCGGCTGCAGTCAATTTCTCCAGAGGCGCCAAACTTCATTCTTGGGGATTTTAACCATGTTTCTTTAAAGAAGACACTTAAAAACTTTCATCAGTATGTCTCCTGCCCAACCAGGCGAAAAAAGACATTGGACCTGTGCTATGGATCCATAGAGAGGGCCTATAAATCACTCCCCCTTCCTCCTTTAGGATCATCAGATCACAACTGTGTTCATTTGCTGCCCACATATAAAACTGCTCTCAGAAGAGGCAAGGTGGAGATGAGAGACATTGATGTGTGGACAGAAGATTCAGAGCACAGCCTCCAGGAATGCTTTGACTGTACAGACTGGAAGATGTTCATAATGGCCTGCGGGGATGATTTGGACTCTCTGGCTGAGCTCACATGCTCATACATGGCTCACTGTCAAAATAAGTTTGTTCCACGTAAACGTGTCAAAATATATCCCAACAACAAACCATGGGTTACTAAATCAGTTAAATCCTGCTTACAGAGGAAAGCACTTGCCTTTAAACAGGGGTCTGTTTCTGCGCTACAGGTTGCCACTAAGGAGCTAAAGGCCGAAATTTTAAGAGCAAAACAGAATTATAAATCAGAATTGGAAAGCAAGATGGCAGCAAATAAACTTGGTTCGGCCTGGGCCAGTATGAAAAAAATTGCAGGCCTTCAGAGCACAGAGCGCAGTAATCGTGTGTTTTTAGATGGTTTTAGTTCAGACACAGAGCTGGCTAATGCTCTTAATTGTTTTTATGGTCGTTTTGACTCCTTTGATTTTAGCACAGAAATCCAAGATTTGAAACAGAAACTCAAAGACAATCAGCACTTTAATATTGAGATGCAGGATGTTGAAAGGGAGTTCCGCGCTGTAAAAGTGAACAAAAGTCAGGGCCCTGATAATATATGTGGACGCCTGGTAAAGTCCTGTGCACATGAACTGAGTCCTATATTTCACTACATTTTCAATAAGTCCTTACAGACACAACATGTGCCTAAGATCTGGAAAGATGCCGTGGTTGTTCCCGTTCCAAAATCCAGCTGTCCTAAAACGGTAAATGACTTTAGACCAGTTGCTTTGACTTCAATTTTAATGAAAATTTTTGAAAAACTGGTCAGACGTGAGGTCCTAAAGCAGACTGAACATGCATTGGATCCTCTGCAGTTTGCCTATAGGCCTCACAGAGGAGTGGAGGATGCCACTGTCACTCTGTTTAACATGCTTTTTAAACATCTGGATTTTAATGGGACACACGCCAGGCTTTTATTTGTGGACTTTTCTTCTGCCTTTAATACAATCCAACCTCATATTTTAGTTGAAAGGCTCCTGCAACAATTTGATTTAAGCAATAATCTGGTGGGTTGGATTCTGGATTTCTTAACCAACAGGACACAGAGAGTAAGGGTCAATGGCACATTGTCTGACCTAAAGTGCTCTTCTACTGGCTCTCCTCAGGGGTGTGTGTTGTCACCACTACTCTTCATCCTGTACACAAACATGTGTCGGAGCAGACATGACAACAGACACATTATAAAGTATGCTGATGACTCAGTCATTGTCAGTCTCCTCCAGGATGGTGAGAGTGGCCACGGCCCAGTAGTTGATGACTTTGTTCACTGGTGTGAGGATTCCTACCTGCAGCTGAATACAACAAAAACGAAAGATATGATTATTGACTTTAGGAGGAAAACTCCCAGGCACAAAGTCACCATACTAAAAGGCCAGACCACCGAATGTGTACAATCGTACAAATATCTTGGGACGATTATTGATAGTGGATTGAACTTTGAGGTGAACTGTGAAAGGGTGTGCAAAAAGGGTCAGCAAAATTTGCATTGTTTGCGGAAACTTGCACGCTTCCAAATTGACCGAACCATAATGACTATGTTCTATCGGGCTTTTATTGAATCTGTTTTATCCTTTTCTTTAATGTCATGGTTTGGTCAGATAAAACTGAAACAGAGGAAATCCTTGGATCAGGTAGTCAGATGGTCCAGTCGTTTGCTTGGTGAGTCACAGCTGAGCCTGACATCCCTGTACACCAGACAAGTACAGAGGATGGCCGACTCGATTTTAAATGATGACTCCCACCCTTTGCACTGCAACTTTCAGCTTCTTCCCTCCAGACGGAGGTTTGCTGTCCCAAAAAGTAGAACCCAGCGCTACAAAAACAGCTTTGTCCCTGCTGCTGTCAAAGAGTTGAACAAGCTATAAAAATTATATTGTACATATTTTATATTTACCTATTTTGTAAGATGTGTGCCTGTGTTTGTGTCTATGTTGAATGTAATTGTGGCTTGTAAATATGGATGTCACCAACTGCAAAACAAATCTACCTACGGGTACAAATAAAGTAACCTGAACCTGAACCTGAATTTCTGCCATTTTCTATGAGCTCTAGAAAGCCACTCTGTGATCTCTCCCAGAAAACACTGTTTCAGGCCTCCTCAGTGCTACTCAGGAGCCCCTAATCTGGTTGGGTGAAAGCTTTGCGATTGACACGTGTGGCAAATCCAATCACAAGTGAGGAGGTGTGACCTGCAGCTGGGCCCAAGACTGTTTAGGATTGACTCAATGTTGATTGGATCAAGGTCTCCTCGTGAAAATATCTGTGCACACATACTTTTGAGATTTTGAGACTATGGCATCTTTCAGTGTGAAAGCTGTGCAATCTTTAATACATGAGGCCCCAGACCTGTCAGATGCAGAGTTGGTCTTACACACCAAAATGTACTGGAGTAAAATTAGAGATTTTTCTTCATAAAAGTACACTAGCAGGAGTAAAAAGTATCCTGTAATTAACTTCTCAGTAAAGTACAATCTAGTGAAAAAGTGACCCAAGTGAATTACTTTCTTCCTACTCTGTCCAGGTTCACTCTCATCAGCCTCCACATGACGAGACGACAGCAGAGGAGGCAGTGGCGTCTGAGAGCTCGGCTGCTCTGTCCTCAGAAACTGGGTCTAATAAGGAGAGAGAGGAGGCTCAACGGGAGGTTTCAGGTTGTCAAGATGAGATGGAGCAGCTGTATAATCACCTGAAGGAGGCCAGCCTGTCGCCCATTGGAGTCCGAAAACCCTCCACCAAAAGAGAGTTCAGGGCCTCCTTCATTAAGCGCTGTAAAAACCAGACAGTCAATGACAAGCTCCACCACATCAGAGCGCTCAACAGCACGCTGAAGGTGCCACTTCTTCTTAAAATCAACCTCTGTGTGACGTAGAACAGAAGCACTGACACCTCTACAGAGTCATTCTGAGCTTTTTTTTTTTGTAAATTCGGAATTTGTTCCCTCTTCCATAGAGGTAATGTTTTCATGTTGGTTTATCTGTCTGTGAGCAGGATCACCAAAAACTACTGCACAGATTCTGATGAAATGTTCACCAGAGGTGACCCTTAGGCTATGGATGAACCCATTAGATTTTGGAGATGATCTAGGTCAAGATGCAGATTCTGGATCACTTTTTTTACACTTTCTGTAACATTACAGAGATATGCGCTCTCTGAGTGCCCTCTAGTTGTTCAGTTATTGTTCACACTTTATTGAACTTTGTTGAAGGCCTTTTGCTGGTCATTGAAGCACAGAACAATGTCTTGTTGCTGCTGAATGGCCCGTTCTCCTTGCATTCTCAGGACAAAGACTGCACATCTTGTGCCTCGGTCTTTCAAAAATCCAAACTGAGTTTGTGGAATTTCTGGAAGTAGCCTCTGTCTGATTCTTTGTAGGACAATCTTCAAGAGTGACTTGAGTGTATGCAACATACAGTGGTGATCCAGTCATACAGTACAACATAAGTCCTGATTTCTCCTTTTTATCTCCGCCAGGCCGCAGGCCAGGAGGTTATGTTTTTGCCGGGGTTTGTCTGTCTGTCTGTTTGTCTGTCTGTTGGTTAGCAAGATAACTCAAAAAGTTCTGGACGGATTTCGATGAAACTTTCAGGCGTTGTTGGAAATGGTACAAGGAAGAACTGGTTAAATTTTGGGGATGATCCGGATCACCGTCTGGATCCAGGAATTTTTTAAAGGATTCTTTAACATTGTGAGATAGGGCCATTTTCAACATGTGTGCACGTGCAATGGAGGGCGCTGGTCGTCGTGTCTGACGAACACGAACTCCGCGTTCTTCAAAGTTTTAGGCACAAAAGCACGCGGAAAACAGTGGTGGGCCGGGCCCGGCAGCGTGCCTGTGTTTGCGCTACGCTGCAAAAGCTGAGACGGGCAGCTGTCCGCCGCGGGATTATTTGGCAGAAATTCCCCGGGCAGCCATAGGGGCTGCGCAAAAACAAGCTCTCTGCCGGGGAAGCTTCCAAATCCTCTTTTGGCGCGGAGCGCAACCCCAGTAACACCCACGGCAACCTGTCTACCCAATTTGCATCCGTCAGTGAACCCCTGAGTGCTGCTTTCAGTGATCTATGAAAACGCTCGCATAACCCATTGGCCTGTGGGTTGTACGCGGTTGTGCGATGAATTGCAACGCCCGCAGCCTGGGAGTTTGGAGATGGAGGAGATGGACACAACAGCAACACTTCAGTTTATTACCTCCGCCAAGGAGGTAATGCTTTTACTGGCATTTGTCTGTTTGTCTGTCTGTCTGTCTGTTACCAACATAACTCAAAAAGTTATGAACGGATTTTGACGAAATTTTCAGGAAAGGTGTGTAATGGCACAGGGAACAGATGATTAGATTTTGGTGATGATCTGAGAGTGCATACCTCCACCAAGGGCTTTGTTTGTATTTGTGCAGCAGGATTACACAAAAACTACTTGATGGATTTGGATGAAATTTTCACCAGAGGTGGTTCTTGGCCTAGAGAGGAACCCATTACATTTTGGGGATGATCTGGGAATGCATACCTCAGCCAAGGCTCTTCTCACAGTGTGTCAGCCACAAAACTCCAAAACTAATGGACACACTTGGATGCAATTTTCACCACAAGTGGCGATAGGCATACACACAAGCCCATTACATTTTGGAGGTGATCCATGAGAAACGGAAGGAGTCTTGGCGGAGGTATGCGCTCTATGAGTGCTTTTCTAGTTTTTGTATGTTTTCACACTTAAATGTTTCAGATCATCAAACAAGTTTAAATATTAGACAAAGATAACACAAGTAAACACAAAATGTAGTTTTTAAATGAAGGTGTTTATTATTAAGGGTAAAAAAAAAATATCCAAATCTACATGGCCCTGTGTGGAAAAAGTGATTGCCCCGACGTTAAAACATAAATTACTGTAACTGTTTACAGTTTATCACATCTTTGGAAAGCTGAGTTCATTTTCTCTAGCCACACCCAGGCCTGATTACTGCCACACCTGTTCTCAATCAAGAAATCACTTAAATAGGACCTGCCTGACAGTGAAGTAGACCAAAAGATCCTCAAAAGCTAGACATCATGCTGCAATCCAAAGAAATTCAGGAACAAATGAGAAACAAAGTAATTGAGATCTATCAGTCTGGAAAAGGTTATAAAGCCATTTCTAAAGCTTTGGGACTCCAGCGACCCACAGTGAGAGCCATTATCCACAAATGGCAAAAACATCGAACAGTGGTGAACCTTCCCAGGAGTGGCTGGCCGACCAAAATTACCCCAAGAGTGCAGCAGCAATGACTCATCCAAGAGGTCACAAAAGACCCCACAACAACATCCAAAGAACTGCAGGCCTCACTTGCCCCAGTTAAGGTCAGTGTTCATGACTCCTCCATAAGAAAGAGACTGGGCAAAAATGACCTGCATGGCAGAGTTCCAAGACGAAAACCACTGCTGAGCAAAAAAGAACATAAAGGCTCGTCTCAGTTTGGCCAGAAAACATCTTGATGATCCCCAAGACTTTTGGGAAAATACTCTGTGGACTGACGACTGGCAAAAGTTGAACGTTTTGGAAGGTGTGTGTCCCATTACATTTGGCGTAAAAGTAACAGCATTTCAGAAAAGGAACATCATACCATCAGTAAAATATGGTAGTGGTAGTGTGATGGTCTGGGGCTGTTTTGCTGCTTCAGGACCTGGAAGACTTGCTGTGGTAAATGGAACCATAAATTCTGCTGTCTACCAAAAAATCCTGAAGGAGAATGTCCGGCCATCTGTTCGCTACCTCAAGCTGAAGTGCACTTGGGTTCTGCAGCAGGACAATGATCCAAAACACACCAGCAAGTCCACCTCTGAATGGCTAAAGAAAAACAAAATGAAGACTTTGGAGTGGCCTAGTCAAAGTCCTGACCTGAATCTGATTGAGATGCTGTGGCATGACCTTAAAAGGTGGTTCATGCTCGAAAACCCTCCAGTGTTGATGAATTATAAAATTCTGCAAAGATGAGTGGGCCAAAATTCCTCCACAGTGCTGTAAAAGACTCATTGCCAGTTATCGCAAACGCTTGATTGCAGTTTGTTGCTGTTAAGGGTGGCCCAACCAGTTATTAGGTTTAGGGGGCAATCACTTTTTTCACACAGGGTCTTTTTCACACTTTGTCTAATAGTGAAATTTTTTTGATGATCTGAAACATTTAAGTGTGATAAACGTACAAAAAAATGAGAAATCAGGAAGGGGCAAACACTTTTTCACACCACTGTAAGGCTTATAGTGTGGTGGTTTGTCCAGTCAAGGGTTCCAGGGATTTTCAGAAAAGCGATGACAACTGACTTCAGCATGTCTTGTGGGAACTTTCCTGTCTTGCAGATTTTTGTGATGATTCCCTAAATCATGTCAGTGCCATCCTTATCTCAGGCTATGATCATTTTGGTGTAGATGCCATCTGAACCACCGGATTTTCCTGATTTCATCTTGCCCAGTGCCCATCTGACTTCGGACTTCAGGATAGGTGGTCTGGTCTCTGCAGTCTCAGGGATTACATCCTTGCCTGTGTGGTCATCGTCAAAGAGGTCTTGGATGTATTCTTCCCAGCAGGCAGCAATGTATTTCGCATCTTGCAGTATGTAGCCATCTGCTGATTTGATGCACTTGGAGGAAACTGACAATTTGGAGCCAGAGATCTTGTTGAACATCTCTTTTTCATTTAGTGGCAGCTTCTCCACTTCCTTGCATTTCTCCTCCAGCCATTTCTCCCTTGCTTCTTTGCACTTTCTCCGATGCTGGCTTGCCTGTATTGCACTCAGTTGGGTTTTAGGATTCTGCCTTTCCATAGCAGATCTTTGAGCTCCTAGTTGAACCAATGTGATGATTGTTTCTTTCTTTCTATTTTGTTGTTGGCTGAATTTCTGATTGCTGATGTTACTGCCTGCCAGTGACCTTCGATTCCAACAGATGGTGGAACTGGAAGGTTTTCCAGCAATGCATTTTTTAACTTGGCTTTGATCTCGGTTTTGTCCAACATGTTGAAGTTGAACTTGGGTGGAGTTTTCGTTTTTTCGAGGCATTTTTGAATGACAGTTTGATTGTTGTGATTACAGGGTTGTGGTCTGAGTCCATGTCCATTTTTAAATCTTGTGTTGATCGTGGTGTAGTTGACCTGACTTCTCGCTCTGTTGCTGGGACTTTTCCAGGTGTAGCATCGCCTGGGATGCACTTGACACCAGGTGTTGGTGATGAAGGTCTTTTTCATTGCACCAGTCCACAAGCATGTCACCTCTATCATTCCTTTCACCTAGCCCATGTGGTCCGACTGTTTTTCCGTCTCTCTCAGAGCCAACCTTGGTATTTAAGATCTCCCATTTTGACTGTGACCTCGTTCATCTTGCAGGATAAGTACATTTTATTGAGAGACACGTAGGTGTTGATTTTGTGATCCTCTGCTGCTGGTGCGTATGTAATTAGAATGTTGATATTAAAGGGACTAGTGTTGCGTTTCACGAGAAGCATTCAATCATTTTTAGGCCAGAAGGAGAACACTGAGTTAGCAAGGCGTTTGTCAAGAACCAGTGCAGCTCTGTGTTAATGTTGGCCTTTTCCTGAGAGGAGAATTTGTTTCTTGCTAAAAATAAAACCTCCTGCCTTTGGCAATCTCACTTCACATAGGCCAAGCAGTTGATTTTCATTCTGTCCATTTAGACTAGAATGTTCTCAAGCTTCCCAATTTGAAAGAGTGTATCAACGTTCCATGTTGCGATCTTCAAGCGCTTAGATCTGAAGATTGGCATTTAGTGTTTGGATGGGTGATGGCACGATGACCTAAAAATGATATCACGATACTTCTGTGAATTTTCACAATAACAATATTTTTCAGGATATTACAGAATACAGGTTATTTTCTTTTACATTTATGCAAAAAGGACAGTTTCACAGGCCAGTGTTATTTACCTTCAGTATTTTTAGGAAAAACAAAACAAAAACTCTTATTTCTCCAGTTTATAAACAGCAGCTCAGATTTAGTTTAAAATATTTTTTAGTTCTGTCAAATATTACAAGAAAATAATATAAACCGTTACATCTTAAGTGCTCACAGATGTCAGGTCTTATGCTGTATCACTTTACCTGCATTGTAACTCTCGTTGCACAGACCTCTGCTGGGGCTTTTTGGCTCTCATTGCACTGAATGGATGTTTTTTCTCTCCCTCTCTCGGGGTGGTTGAATAAAATAAAGATGAAGCAGGCAAAACGGAAGTAAAATACAACTACAACCATTTCGAGTGGCACATTGTCCGTCGTTAATACCACTCCAGCGGAGTTGTTGACATGCGGAATGACAGCATTCTGAAACAGAAAGTGAAATTTAAATATTTCCACTCAACTGGATGTAGACGGTCCAACTTCAGAGCTGCAGCTTTCCACACCATGTTTGTTTTGCAGTTTCTATGCTAACTCATAACTTCTGTCAG
Source organism: Pholidichthys leucotaenia (assembly GCA_020510985.1). NCBI lineage: Eukaryota > Metazoa > Chordata > Actinopteri > Cichliformes > Pholidichthyidae > Pholidichthys > Pholidichthys leucotaenia. The sequence goes on along the minus strand of CM035842.1, from coordinate 198,146,470 downwards.
CAGCGTAACGTGTGACGTTGTCACACAAGAGATCCCAGATATTGCGATATTCATTTTTACATCAGTATCAAAATTTATACTGGTATTATCGTGAACGATACGATATGGCACACCCTTAGTTGCAACGATAGCAGTGATGCAATCGCATCATTACCGAGCGTGGGTGTCATGAATTGCCCCTCGGGGCAGAGACAAAGACCCAGATGCTGAACTGTAGTTTGTGGTATTTATTAACAAAAACACAGGGCCCCACACAGAGCACCAACACAAAAATCCAAACAGATAAATAAGCAAACTTAGGCACGGAAGAACTGAAGCCAAACTCACCAGAACAACTTCAAATCAAATCAAATCAACCTTTATTGTCATATTGCTGTACATACAACTGTAGTGCAGGCAAGATGAAATTGCGTTTCTCTCAGCATCCATATAAGTAAAAAAAAAAAAAAAAGAACATAATTTAAGACACACTCACACACACCCTCACCCGCCACCCCAACACAGCCATTCACACTTCCCTGAGACATACAGTTAGGCCCAAAAATATTTGGACAGTGACACAAGTTTTGTTATTTTAGCTGTTTACGAAAACACATTCAGGATACAATTATATAATCAATATGGGCTTAAAGTGCAGACTGTCAGCTGTAATTTGAGAGTATTCACATCCAAATTGGAGCAAGGGTTTAGGAATTACAGCTCTTTAATACGTAGCCGCCTTTTTCAAGGGACCAAAAGTAATTGGACAATTGACTCAGAAGGCTGCAAAAAAAACAAAAAAAAAAACCAAGGCTGCATGAGCTCTTCCCTCGTTAACCTGTCATCAATTAAGCAGTTAAAAGGTGTGGAGTTGATTCCAGGTGTGGCATTTGCATTTGGAAGCTGTTGCTGTGAACACACAACATGCGGTCAAAGGAGCTCTCAATGGAGGTGAAACAGACCATCTTGAGGCTGAAGAAAAAGAAGAAGTCCATCAGAGAGATAGCAGAAATGTTAGGAGTGGCCAAATCAACAGTTTGGTACATTATGAGAAAAAAAAAGTGCACTGGTGAGCTTGGGAACTCAAAAAGGCCTGGACGTCCACGGAAGACAACAGTGGTGGATGATCGCAGAATCCTTTCCATGGTGAAGAACAACCCCTTCACAACATCCACTCAAGTGAAGAACACTCTCCAGGAAGTAGGTGTATCAGTATCTAAGTCTACCATAAAGAGAAGACTTCATGAGAGTAAATACAAAGGATTCACCACAAGGTGCAAACCATTAATCAGCCTCAAAAATAGAAAGGCCAGAATTAACTTTGCCAAAAAACACCTGAAGAAGCCAGCCCAGTTCTGGAACAGCATTCTTTGGACAGATGAGACTAAGATCAACCTGTACCAGAATGATAGGAAGAAGAAAGTTTGGAGAAGAATTGGAACAGCTCATGATCCAAAGCACACCACATCTTCTGTAAAACATGGTGGAAGCAGTGTGATGGCATGGGCATGCATGGCTTCCAATAGCACTGGGTCACTTGTGTTTATTGATGATGTGACAAAAGACAAAAGCAGCCGGATGAATTCTGAAGTGTATAGGGATATACTTTCTGCTCAGATTCAGCCAAATGCAGCAAAGTTGATTGGACGGCGCTTCACAGTACAGATGGACAATGATCCAAAACATACTGCAAAAGCAGCCCAGGAGTTTTTTAAAGCAAAGAAGTGGAATATTCTGCAATGGCTGAGTCAATCACCAGATCTCAACCCAATCGAGCATGCATTTCACTTGCTCAAGACAAAACTCAAGGCAGAAAGACCCACAAACAAGCAACAACTGAAGACAGCTGCAGTAAAGGCCTGGCAAAGCATCACAAAGGAGGAAACCCAGCGTTTGGTGATGTCCATGGGTTCCAGACTTCAGACAGTCATTGCCTGCAAAGGATTCTCAACAAAATATTGAAAAGTAACATTTTACTTAGGGTTATGTTTATTTGTCCAATTACTTTTGAGCCCCTGAAATGAGGAGCGTTTGTATAAAATTAGCTACAATTCCTACATGTTTAATCATATATTTTTGTTCAACCCCTTGATTTAAACCTTAAAGTCTGCAATTCAATTCTGTTGTAGTTGTTTCATTTCAAATCCAATGTGGTGGCATGCAGAGCCCAAAACATGAAGATTGTGTCACTGTCCAAATATTTCTGGGCCTAACTGTACTTGAAAACTAACCAGAACTATAATACACAAATAACCGGAGTGGTGGCTCAGTTGGTAGAGCATCCGCCCCACACCCGGGAGGCAGGGGTTCAAATCCCGGCCGGGTCATGCCAAAGACCATATAAAAGTGGAACTTCCTGCCATCCAGCTTGGTGCTCAGCAATAACTGAATGGAGGAGGGAAATCTGTGGCGGCGCCTTGCATGGCAGCGGCCCTCTGATTCTGCACTGGGGTGTGTGTGATTTGACACTGTAGATAGGTAAAGCACAATCTCGTTCTACTGTACATGATTGGTTGTACGGTTGAATGACAATAAGGGTGATTAAGATTAATATACAGTTGTGTTCACAATAATAGCAGTCCCACATCACTAGCAAGATAAATGACTGTTTTTGTTAGAATTTCAACTTCTACACTGCAAGTAAGTTTCTAGAAGGTTCAATAAAGGTATAGAAAACCAACAGACCCAACAGGCATGACGTGCATGCTGCTGATTCTGTGAAACTGAATCATTAACTGAAAGGGGCGTGTTCAAAAAAATAGCAGTGCTGAGTTCACTTAGTGAGGTCATTGATTCTGTGAAAAAAAATAGGTGTTAAACAGGTGGGCCCTTATTTAAGGATCAAGGCAACTGACGCTGCATATGCTGGCTGTCCATTTGTCCTTGAAAAACAGAGTAAAATGGGTCATTCAAGACACTGTTCAGAAGAAGAGCGTTCTTTGATTAAGAAATTAATAAAAGAGGGGAAAACTTATAAAGAAGTAAAGAAAATGATAGGCTGTTTAGCTAAAATGATATCAAACGCTTTAAAATGGCAGCCAAAACCAGAAAGGCGAGGAAGAAAAAGAAAAACGACTATTCGAGTGGATCGGAGAATAACCAAACTGGCAAAGGCTCAGCCACTGATCAGCTCCAGGAGGATCAAAGAAGATCTAAGGTTGCCTGTGAGTACTGTAACAATCAGACGACGTCTATGTGAAGCCAAGCTACCAGCAAGAAGCCCCCGCAAAGTCCCATCATTAAAAAAAAGACATGCTGAAGCGGTTACAATTTGCATTGACTGGTCTAAAAAGAAATGGCGTAATATTTTGTGGACTGGTGAGAGTAAGATTGTTCTTTTTGGGTCTAAGGGCCACAGACAGTTTGTCAGACGTCCTGCAAACACTGAATTCAAGCCACAGTACACAGTGAAGGCGGATCTCTGGCGCCTTAAAACCAGATGCTTCGGGTAGATGGTGGCTCGTCAACCTGGGAAGGTAGCCCATCTAGGGGAAGGTAAACCCTGATTTCAAACCTCCGCTGCCTTGCAGCATACCCGGTCACGGGAAAGGCTTCGGGAGTCAACCCTGAGGAAAAATCAGGAGTCGGAGCCCCTAAGGCAGTTCCATGTTGTGCTCAACATCGTTCTGGCAGCTCCTGCAAACTGTAGCAGTCCTGCTGTTCCTTTGGATTCATCAGTGACGTGGAGAGGGGGGACATGCTGCATGGGCAACATCTTGTCCTCCATATCTTCCTGCCCAGGCTTGAATCCTACCAACGCCAACGCTGGAAGGTAGAACACCGGATCACTGGAGAGGACACTCCAACTTCGCCTCTGGCATAGAAAAAACACGGGGAACGACAGTTACCGGTTATAAGCCACCGCTCAATTGGCGTAGAGCGCGGCGCCAGGGGTTGTTCCCGACGGTGGGAGGGATCATCGGATCTCACTGGACAGCTACCGCCCGCCTCAAGCTGGGTAGCTCCCAGCCAATAAGGTGTTGTCCCGCCACATCTTGCTTTCCTCATTGGGTGCATGGGGATGAGGAGAAGTCCGAACAGCAGGCTGAGAACCTTTGCACCAGGCAAGACAATAAAACAAAAGAGACCAACTCTAAAACTGGGAACTTGGAACGTCCGCACTATGATGACAGGACTCGCTGCTAACCTCAAGGACATCAACGACACCAGGAAGACTGCCATCATCAATAATGAGCTGAAGAGACTGGGAGTGGATATCGTCACTCTCCAGGAAACACGGTTGGCTGACGCAGGCACACTGAGAGAGAAGGACTACACATTCTACTGGCAGGGAAAGGGCAGCGATGAACACAGGGAACACGGAGTGGGCTTCGCAGTGAAGAACACCTTGCTGAAGATGATGGAACTGGGCAGCACTGGCTCTGCACGACTCCTCACCCTCCGCCTGAACACCACTCAAGGCCCAGTCACCCTCGTCAGTGTGTATGCCCCAACACTGACAGCCACACCAGAGGCAAAAGACGAGTTCTACGAGAATCTCGCAACAACTGTCAGGACCATCCCCAACTCTGAACAACTCATTCTCCTTGGAGACTTCAATGCCAGAGTGGGTGCTGACCACGACTCCTGGCCCTCCTGTCTTGGACCTTTTGGCGTGGGCAGAATGAACGACAACGGACAGCGGCTGCTCGAGTTCTGCACATATCACGATCTGTGCATCACAAACTCGTTCTTCAAGACCAAGCCCCAACACAAGGTTTCCTGGCAACATCCACGCTGAAAGCACTGGCACCAGCTGGACTTGATCCTGACCAGGCGCACCTCACTGAAGAACGTGCTAATCACCCGTTCGTTCCAGAGTGCAGATTGCGACACAGACCATTCATTGGTGTGTTGCAAGGTCAAGCTGCAGCTGAAGAAATTCCATCGTGCTAGACAGCCTGGAAAGGCACGGATTGACACCAGCAAGATGGCTCAACCAGAACTTGTTGAGCAGTTTGCCTCCACCTTTGACAAGGAACTTGGTGTACCACAAGAAGGAGAATCTGCAAAGCAGAAGTGGGAAGTGCTGCAAAACACCATCCACCGCACAGCCTTGGCTACCTTTGGGAGGAAGACCTCGGAAGTCACAGGACTGGTTTGATGCCAAGTTGACAGAGATGACCCCCGTCATTGAAGCCAAGCGCTCAGCACTTGCTGAGTACAAGAAGTACCCAAACGAGAAGAATCTCCAGATTCTCAGGGCTGCGAGAAACAAAGTTCAGCAGACTGCTCGGCGCTGTGCCAACGAGTACTGGACTCAGCTCAGCCAAGACATTCAAACCGCTGCCATAACAGGGAACATCCGTGGTATGTATGATGGCATCAAGAAAGCACTTGGTCTGGCTCAGAGCAAGACGGCCCCCCTCAAATCCTCCACTGGGGTGATGATCACAGAAAAGAACAAGCAGATGGAGAGATGGGTGGAACACTACTCCGAACACTACTCCGACCTCTACTCCAGAGAGAACACCGTGACACCGTCAGCCCTTGATGCCATCGACTGCCTGCCATCCATGGATGAACTTGACGCCGAGCCAACCATCGATGAATTCAGCAAGGCCATTGATAGCTTGGCCGCTGGCAAGGCACCCGGCAACGACGGCATGCCCCCTGACCTGATCAAGCACTGCAAGACCGCCCTACTGCTGCCATTGCATGACGTCCTCTGCCAGTGTTGGAAGGAAGGTGCCGTACCACAGGACATGAGGGACGCCAAGATCATCACCCTCTACAAAAACAAAGGGGAGAGAAGCGACTGCAACAGCTACAGGGGCATCTCCCTCCTCAGCGTTGTTGGCAAAGTCTACGCACGAGTTGTTCTCGTTCGTCTACAGAAGCTTGCTGAACGTGTCTACCCCGAGTCTCAGTGTGGCTTCCGCGCTGCGCGATCGACGGTAGACATGATATTCTCCATCCGCCAACTCCAGGAGAAATGCAGATAACAGAACATTCCCCTGTACGTCGCCTTCATCGACCTCACCAAAGCGTTCGATTTGGTCAGCAGAGAGGGCCTTTTCAAGATCCTGCCAAAGATAGGATGCCCACCAAAGTTGCAAAGCCTCATCGAATCGTTTCACACCAACATGCAGGGGATAGTGCAGCACGATGGCAACGTCTCAGAGCCATTCAACATACGCAGCGGAGTGAAACAGGGCTGTGTACTTGTGCCAACCCTCTTTGGGATTTTCTTTGCTATGCTCCTGAGGCATGCCTTCAGCACAGCAACAGAGGGAATCTACCTGCACACAAGATCTGACGGCAGGCTTTTCAACCTCGCCCGCCTGAAAGCCAGAACCAAAGTACGCGAGGCTCTAATCAGAGACATGCTGTTCGCAGACGACGCTGCAGTCGCAACCCACACACAGCAGGAGCTTCAGACCCTGATGGACCGCTTCTCCCAGGCATGCAAGGACTTCGGGCTTACCATCAGCCTGAAGAAGACTAACGTCTTGGCGCAAGGCACGGAAGCACCACCAACCATCACCATCGACGACTACGAGCTGGAGGTCGTGAATCAGTTCACGTACCTGGGGTCCACGATCAGCAACAACCTCTCCCTTGATACAGAGATCAACAAGAGGATTGGAAAATCAGCCTTCACACTCGCTCGCCTCACCACACGAGTGTGGGAGAATCCCAAACTCTCTGTCAAGACGAAGATGGCAGTGTACAATGCCTGCGTCATCAGCACACTGCTCTATGGGAGTGAGACGTGGACAACATACGCCCGGCAGGAAAAGAGACTGAACTCCTTCCACTTGCGCTGCATTCGCCACATCCTGGACATATCCTGGCAGGACAAAGTGCCCAACACAGAAGTTCTGTCCCGCGCCGGCCTTCCCTCCATGTTCACTCTACTCAGGCAGCGCAGGCTCCACTGGCTAGGCCACGTTCACCATATGGAGGATGGCAGAATCCCAAAAGACGTCCTCTACGGAGAACTGGCAACTGGCAGGAGAGACGTTGGCCGCCCACAGCTGCGCTTTAGAGATGTCTGCAAGAGAGACATGAAGGCCCTGGAGATCAACACAGAGCGCTGGGAGGACCTTGCAACGGACCGCTCCAAATGGAGAGGCACCTTGACCAGACAGCTCAAGGCGGGTGAAGAGAGACTGACTGCTGCAGCAGATGATAAAAGGACCCGCAGGAAGAACCGCCACAGACCCAGCAGCACGGAGACCACCCACAAGTGCGACCTGTGTGACAGGGACTGCCATTCGCGCATCGGCCTGTTCAGCCACAGGCGGTGCTGTTCCAGCAGAGTAGACGTTTAGGATTCTCTTCCTTGGTCATCATAGACCAACGGAGGCCGACGACACAGTGAAGACGGTGAAGCATGGTGGTGCAAGCATCATGATATGGGGATGTTTCTCGTACTATGGTGTTGGTCCTATTTATCGCATACCAGGGATCATGGATCAGTTTGAGTACATCAGAATACTGGAAGAAGTCATGTTGCCGTATGCTGAAGAGGAAATGCCTTTGAAATGGGTGTTTCAACAAGACAATGACCCCATACACACTAAAGACAGATGTCAACACTGCTATTTTTTTGAACATTATATTTCTTGACTTTCTGTAAAATATTATCAAATTCAATTACTTTTTCCAATTTTCTTGCTTTGAAATAGAATGTGCAGTGTCCCCAATGCATTTGTGTTCATTAAAATACAATTTATTTGAAGAATTTTGACGTTTATTCACATTTTTCAACACACTGCTATTATTTTGAACACAACTGTACATAATGTCCGTAGGTGCAGTAGTATGTATGAGAGATTCCAGATCAACTGGTCAGCATCCTAACAGCTTGTGGAAGGAAGCTGTTAATCAGTCTGGTGGTTCTGCTTCTGATGCTCCGGAATCGTTTGCCAGATGGCAGAAGTTCAAAGTGTTTATTCAGAGGGTGAGAACGGTCCTTGACAATGTTCAGTGCCCTGCTCCTACAACGGTTCTGAAAAAGTTCTTGGACTGAGGGGAGGGAAACTCCAATTACCCTCTCAGTTCCCTTAACTATCCTCTGCAGGGCTTTTTTGTCTGACATACTGCAGCTGGAGTACCATGTTGCAATGCAGTATGTCAGAACACTCTCCACCACACCTCTGTAGAAGGTTCTGAGGATGCAGATGGGGAGAGAGGCCTGTTTGAGTTTCCTCAAGAAGTGCAGTCTCTGCTGGGCCCGCTCCCTGATTCCCCAAGAAATTCTTGCTCCAGATCAGGTCCTGCAAGATCAGCACTGCGAGGAACTTGATGTTCTCCACTCTCTCCACTAAACGGCCGCCGATGCTGAGAGGGACGTGTTCAGGCTGTGACCGCCGGAAGTCGATAATCATCTCCTTCGTTTTGTCCACATTGAGCACCAGATTGTTCTCCCTGCACCAGCCCTCCAGGTCTCTCACTTCTTCCCTGTACATTGATTCCTCATCCCTCTGAATAAGTCCCACCACCGTGGTGTCGTCTGCAAACTTAATAATCTGGTTCCCCCCGTGCCTGGATACACAGTCATGTGTTAGACGTGTAAACAACAGTGGACTAAGTACGCAGCCTTGAGGGGATCCGGTGCTCAGCGTGATAGAGTTGGAGATGTTATTTCCAACCCGGACAGACTGAGGTCTCTCAGTCAGGAAATCCAGGATCCAGAGACATGTGGCGGTGTTCAGACCAAGAAGGAGTAATTTCTCCATCAGTCTCTGGGGAATAATGGTGTTGAATGCTGAACTGAAATCAATGTACAGGAGTCTGGCGTAGGTGTCTTTCTGATCCAGGTGGGTGATGACAGAGTGCAGGGTGGTGACTACAGCATCCTCCGTGGAGCGGTTTGAACAATATGCAAACTGGAGCGGGTCATGTGATGCAGGGAGGCAGGCTGTGATGTGTGGTTTGACAAGCCGTTCAAAACACTTCATCACAATTGGTGTCAGTGCAACAGGACGATAGTCATTCAGACAGGACACAACTGGTTTCTTTGCCACCGGTACTATGGTAGAGGTCTTAAAGCATCTGGGAACGATGGCCTGACTCAGGGAGATGTTATAAATGTCAGTCAGGACATCCGCCAACTCGCTCGCGCAGTCTTGGAGCACACGTCCCGGGATGTTGTCCGGACCTGCAGCTTTACGTGGGTTGACCCTGGTTAGGGTCCTCCGTGTGTCCGCTTAAGATTCCGGCAAAGAGAAATTAAAATAACAGCCCTTAAATTGGGTCAGAAACAAATGATACAAGTGATGACAGGTGTGGGTCACATGAGCAGGCAGGAGGTAACAAAGATTACAACGGGAATCAGCTGGGAGCAATGAGAGGGAGAGCCGGGACTGACAGCTGACAGCAGCACCACCCGCAATGGAGCAAAAACCCAGAAGTGCCACTGACAGCTGCAGCCCTGGGAAGAGAACAGATACAACAGAATATAAATACGAGATAGCAAAGACAAATAAACCCAATATGGCTGTGTTGTGAGACATGTATATGTTGGACACTGCATATGTGATTTAACCACGATGAAGGAGAGCCAGCCCCCTGCGGTGCGGAGCCACAGAGCCTGGACCCCCTGCGGAGGACAGGGGACAGAAGACTTCCTGACCACTGAGGCTCGGGAAGAGAGAAGGGGGAGTTATGTAAATAAAAGGCTAATGAATGTGAATAAAGAGATTTTGAGAGAGATGTGTGATTTCCCCCGCGAGGGAAATGGTTTGATGTCAGAATGTTTAAATGAGAGAACTTTGGTGTGTTCACTCTCTTTGTTCGCTGCTCAAGAATGAGAGCAGACAGTGGAATGATTTCTTGAATAAACTGGAATGAAAGACAATTCGGTTTCGTTATTCAAGTCTCCCCACATTGGTGACTGACGACGTTGAGAATGAACGAAGAAATTCTCAGGGTCCCGGACTCACCGCGCTCAGAGCTGGCGAGCGCAGTGGCCGTTAAGCTGCCTGATTTCTGGCAGGATAACCCACGGTCGTGGTTTCTGCAAGCAGAGTCGCAGTTCGCGCTCGCAGGAGTAACGGTGGATGACACTAAGTTCCACCATGTCATCGCTAAACTGGACAACAGCACAGCTCGGTGCGTGCAAAGCTTGGTGGAGCAGCCACCCGCGACCGACAGGTACGGCAAGCTGAAATCCACCCTCATCAAGTTTTTCACCCCCTCGGCTGAAGTGAGGGCGAGGAGGATCCTGTCTTTGCTAGACCAAGGTGGACACAGGCCGAGCGCCCTGATGGAGGAGATGATACAGCTGAGAGGGTTGGACAACGATGATTTCATTTTTCAGTTCATCTTCCTCTCCAACCTCCCGGCGCATGCGAGAAGCACGCTGGCCGGCAAAAAGTGTCACACCCTGGAGGAGTTCCGGGAGCTGGCCCAGGAGGCAGATGGGATCCTGGACGCCTGCGGCGGGCAAGCAACCACAGCAGCGACCCGAGACAGCGGGGAGCCAGAGGCGGCAGAACCAGACTGGCCGACGATGGCGGCAACACGGCCGCGACGAGGGGGAGCCAATAGCCCGGCGGCAGAAGCGCGGGCACGACACAGCGGAGGAGAAGATCTCTGCTTTTACCATCGGAGGTTCGCAGAGAAGGCACGCAGGTGTGTGCCGCCCTGCATCTTCAGGAGTTCGGGAAACGGCAAGACCGGGGGTCGCTAGCAGCTTCGACCCTCGGAGAACGCAACAAGCTGCTCTACATCACGGATGCGCGCTCCGGACGAGAGTTCCTCATCGACACCGGAGCACAAGTGAGCTTCATCACCCCAACATACGCGGACCGGGTGGCTGGACCCCACGGTAGCGGAGCTACAGCGGCAAATGGCTCGAACATCAACACCTACGGGAGAAGGACCTTGCCTTTATGCTTACATGGCCGCACATATGAATGGACTTTTGTGATAGCGGCGGTGAGTTTCAACATGTTGGGCGCAGATTTTTTGTGTTCACACAATCTGTTAGTTGATCTTGCTAATAGACGGCTGGTAAATGCACTCTCTTTTTACTCTCTCCCCTGTTCAGCTCGAGTGTCCCCGCCACCAGTACAGACCCACGTCGCTACAGCAGGTGGTAAGTTTCACACACTCCTCACCCAATTTCCAGCGCTCACTGTGCCCACTTTTTCAGCGACGGTCGCGAAGCACGGGGTGAAACACTTTATCCCCACTTCTGGTCCTCCCGTGTTTGCAAAAGCTCGGCGCTTGGATGCAGTTAAGCTCGCCATTGCGCGCGAGGAGTTCGCCAGCCTGGAGAGGCTGGGCATCGTTCGTAGGTCGAAGAGCCCGTGGGCTTCGCCGCTGCACATGGTACCGAAAGCCGATGGCTCCTGGAGACCGTGCGGGGATTACCGCAGGCTAAACAACGCTACGGCGCACGATCGTTATCCCATCCCGCACATTCAGGATTTTTCGGTGCACCTGGCGGGGGCGCGCATTTTTTCAAAGATTGATCTAGTTCGCGGCTATCACCAAGTCCCGGTCCAACCGGAGGACATTCCTAAAACAGCGGTAATAACCCCGTTCGGACTTTTCGAATTTTTACGCATGCCGTTTGGTCTCAAAGGGGCGGCGCAAACATTTCAGCGGATGATGGATGCCGTGTTACGCGATCTCCCTTTCGTGTTTGTGTACCTCGACGACATTTTGGTCGCGAGTACTTCAGAGGACGAACACGAAACGCACCTCACAGCAGTTTTTAGGAGGCTGGGAGAGCACGGCTTAATAGTTAACCCAGCCAAGTGCCAGTTCGGCGTCGAGCGGATCGATTTTTTGGGTCACCGCGTCTCCCCGGAGGGAGCGGTTCCGTTACCAGAGAAAGTACGCGCGGTAGCGGATTTTCCCCGTCCACAAACGGTCAAATCACTACAGGAATTCTTGGGGATGGTGAATTTTTATAACCGATTCCTGCCCCACGCAGCTCAAATCATGCAACCGTTATATGCCGCGCTCAAAAAACAAAAACCGACCCAGGCGGTCGAATGGTCCCCGGAGCGGGAGCGCGCGTTCACAGAGGTTAAAAAAGCCTTGGCTGACGCTGCGCTCCTGGCCCACCCAGACCCTGCAGCACGTATCGCGCTGACGACAGACGCTTCAGATTTAGCCATAGGGGCCGTTATTGAGCAACAGGTAGCCGGAGTTTGGCAGCCTTTGGCTTTCTTTAGCAAATCTTTAAGCGCGGCTGAACGAAAATACAGCGCGTTTGACAGAGAACTGTTGGCGCTGCATTTCGCTATTCGTCATTTCCAGTTCTGGCTGGAAGGACGGTGCTTCACCGCTTATGTGGACCACAAGCCGCTCACATACGCCATGGCCAAAATTTCAGACCCGTGGTCCGGCAGGCAGCAGAGGCAGCTGGCCGCAATCTCGGAATTTACCACTGACATTAGGCACGTTGCGGGCAAATTCAATGTAGTAACGGATTGTCTCTCACGCGCGTTCACGACCCCAACACGCGCAGAGGCAGAACGGGCCACCGTGACCGCGCCGCAGGAGAGCGGCACGGTGGCGCGCGCAGCCCCGGTGCACGTGGGTATAGATTACGCAGCCATGGCAGCGGACCAGGGGGCGGACGCAGACGTGCGCGCGCTCCAGTCTGGACCAACAGGGTTGAGGCTGGAGAGCAAGTGTTTACAAACCGGTATGCCCCCCCTGATCTGCGACGTGTCGACGGGGCGCCCGCGTCCGGTGGTTCCGGCCACGTGGCGCCGCCGTGTTTTTGACTCGGTCCACTCACTGGCGCACCCGGGGGTGCGCGCGTCGGTGAAACTAGTGGCGGAAAAGTTTGTTTGGCCGTGCCTGCGCAAGCACGTGAAGGAATGGGCAAAAACCTGCATTTCCTGTCAATGGGCCAAAATTCACAGGCACACAAGAGCCCCGTTAGAACCGTTCCGCATTCCGGCCAGAAGGTTCGACCATGTGCACGTCGACCTTGTGGGCCCCCTACCGGCATCACAGGGGTTCACGTATCTTTTGACAATGGTGGACCACACCACACGTTGGCCGGAAGTGGTCCCACTTGCGACGACCACGGCCGCGGAGGTGGCTCGCGTTTTTTTAACAGCTTGGGTGGCGCGTTTCGGGGTTCCGTCGGACATTACGTCCGATAGAGGACCGCAATTCATCTCTGAGCTGTGGTCAGCGATGGCCAACGGCTTAGGAGCCAAAATTCACCGCACTACGGCTTACCACCCTCAGGCCAATGGTTTATGCGAGCGTTTTCATAGGTCTTTGAAGGCAGCACTCAGAGCGTCGCTCACGGATGCAGATTGGGTGAATAAACTTCCATGGGTTTTATTAGGGTTGCGTTCTGCGCCTAAAGAGGACTTAGACGCCTCCCCAGCGGAGCTGGTATTCGCACAAACTCTGAGGCTGCCGGGCGAGTTTTTACCAGAGCACCCAGAGCCCCCACCTCTCTCGGCTCTGGGACCGTTAGTCGGCACGGGGGCAGACACGCTCCCGGGTCCGGTTCATCACGCTTTTCCACGAGTTTTCGTCCCCAAGGCTTTGAAAAATGCCGATTTCGTTTTTGTCAGGCGCGAAGCCCTAAAAGCAACGCTCAAACCGCCTTACGAAGGGCCATTTCGAGTGCTGGAGGCAGGTGATAAGCAATTTGTGCTGGATTTTGGAGACAGAAAAGAGACAGTCAGTATTGACAGACTAAAACCTGCTTTTGTCATGAAGGACGTGTCTGTACCGGTCGCGGTGGCGCCTCGACGAGGCAGGCCCCCGCAGAGGGCAATTAATCACTCTCTTCCTCAGTCAACAGCGCCGAAGCAGAAACACACCGCAGGCAAGGCGGGGCCAACGCACAGCAGATTCGGCAGACGGCTGAAGCCCAAGCGGCGCACAGACTGAATGTTGGTGTTGATTATTCAGTAGTGAGTAAGGTGCTATTTAATTTTAGGAATTAGTCTGTTCTTCATCGTTTGGGGGGGGTTATATGGCTGTGTTGTGAGACATGTATATGTTGGACACTGCATATGTGATTTAACCACGATGAAGGAGAGCCAGCCCCCTGCGGTGCAGAGCCACAGAGCCTGGACCCCCTGCGGAGGACAGGGGACAGAAGACTTCCTGACCACTGAGGCTCGGGAAGAGAGAAGGGGGAGTTATGTAAATAAAAGGCTAATGAATGTGAATAAAGAGATTTTGAGAGAGATGTGTGATTTCCCCCGCGAGGGAAATGGTTTGATGTCAGAATGTTTAAATGAGAGAACTTTGGTGTGTTCACTCTCTTTGTTCGCTGCTCAAGAATGAGAGCAGACAGTGGAATGATTTCTTGAATAAACTGGAATGAAAGACAATTCGGTTTCGTTATTCAAGTCTCCCCACACCCAACATATAAACAACAACACTACAATGAACACAAACAGGAAAGTAATTCATACTAAGAAACCATACAGGAAAAGTGAAAAATAACCAAAGATGAAATAACAGGAATAAGAACTCAAAAATACAACACCATACAAATATGAAAAAAGGCAAAGAGACCGAGCATGCTCAGATCGTGACAGCGGGACCTCCACACTGAAGGCAGTAAGCCTCTTTACGCTGTTTACGCTGATATTGTTTGGTGATGTCATGGCAGTTGACTGGGCTGTAATAGGATAGGATTTGGCTGTTAATGTTAACTGGTCTTAAGCAGTCACAGCCAGGAATTCTACCCGAGAGGAGTCTGCCTCCAGCCATTTATGTTATTAATCTATCCTTGTTAGACACCCTAGTTTTTTTTTTCCAGTTGGATCATCTACCAACCCTAGACCATATACTGTATATATAGTATTTTTTTGTACTATATATAATGTGTGCTGGGATTTGATAACAATTTTAATTAATTGCACATTTTTCTGTAATTAATTGTAATTTAATTGTGATTAATTTATTAGTTAACTATTAATTGCTAAAATTATTGCCTTTTGATTGCAACACCTTAGTTTTTAATAAAGCGCCAAATGAGCGTCAGACTGTTCCATTTAACAGTCCTTTTAATAGTTTGCAGTCTGATTTGTGCAAACTTTGCAAATTCACCACTGAACAGGAAATCAACTTTTATCTCCCCAGGAGTTCAGTAACATATCTATAAAGACATGTTTTGGAAAATTCTGAGTTAGCAATTAAAGACTTAAAGGCAAAAATCATTACATTAACCAATGCCAGATTATTGAGCTGATCGGTTTCTGGCATACCATCACTTTTTGGCCCAACACCAGCACACTATGAAGCATTAGTGCTCTTCCAGAGTCCGTGATTTTCTCTGTAGACTCTAAGACACAACAGTCTTATATTTCGTGCTGGATCGATCTCCACCTCCACAGGCAGGTGTAACCCATTTTAGATTCCAAATAGTGAACTTTTGCCAACAGAAAAGAGGGAACAGTCTGGATGCCGTGTCCCGTGCTAACCTCTGGTTAGCAGACCGAGCTTGCTGAGCAGATTCATTCTCTGTGGTCACTCATTTCTGCAGCAAGTTCTAATGTCCAGTCAAACATTGTGGTTGTAAACACACTTTCTCCTGTGTGCTATTGAGCACAGGGGTGAAACTCTTTCACAATGAAGAAATTGGTCACGTAGCCATGTTGCTACCTTAACAGGAAGTGAAATTTTCATTTAAAAAAAAGAATGTTAATTGGACTACTGTAGTTGATTACATTAATAGCACTATGGCATAAAAGCCCATTCTGAGAAGAGCTCCTTTCCTGTGTGTAAAATGGTACTGCAGTAATGAAACAGTGAGGCATTTTGACCAAAGAATGTCAGACGTTTCATTAACATCTCTGGCAGCTGTTAACATGTGGGAAAAAAAGAGTTTAATAAAGTACTTTAGGTAAATACTTTCTTGCGCTTAACTATTCTTTTTGGTGACGACACCTATTTGTACTTCAGCAGTACTATTCTAAGGCCAGCACTACTTTTGAATATAATTTGTTGCTGCTGATATTGAATCAGGAGTTCTGAGCCAAAGGGCTTCGTGTTTCAGAACAAAAAAGCTTGACTTATTTTTCTTATTTTATCTGACTTAGGCCAAAGAGGCAGACCTCCAGGTGATCAACCAGGTGCTGTTGGACCCCAATCTCTCCTCCATAAAGTTCAGAGAGTGGAAGGAGGCCAATGCTGTCTTGGTGCAGGAGGTCTGTGTCAGAGTGGAGGACCAGGACCAGCAGAGGGTATCAGAGGGTCTGCAGGCTGCGTCTGTGGTGGAGAGCAGTTTATGAATCAGATCAGAGATGGGTTTTTTACTTCTGAATCACTGTTGGACCTCAGTCAAAATCACTGCTGTCAGTTGTTTCGTCTCTGTTCACGATCAGCTGGGGTCAGCAGTGTCTACACAAGCAAGAGACACGCTGAGCCATCCTGTCAAAGCAAAACAAACTTCATAAAATCTGCACAAAATCTGTTTTTGGAGTCTGGAGCCATCCTGTCCAAGGAGGAAAAAAAAAATCTGCATGGCATCACAAAACGTCTTTTCTGAAGCCTTCAGCAGATCTGCGAACGTTGGCAACTGCGATGATTTGGAACTCTGAAACATGAAACTTTGATCCCACAAATTTGCATCTTTTCTGTTGTAAACTTTCATCTTTTTCTTGTAAATTCTCAGCTTTCTGTTGTAAATTTGCAACTTTTCCTGTTTTGGGTTTTTTTATTGTGAATTTTCTTTTTATAAATTTTTTAAATTTTATAAATTGTTAGTTGCAACTTTTATTCTAAATCTTCATCTTCTAATTTTGCTTTTCCAGCCATAAATTAGTGTGTGTGTGTGTGGGGGGGGGGGGGGGGGTTTGTCTTCAATTTAAAAATTTTGTACGGGGGGAGGGGGGGGGGCTGAAAAGTTCCTAGTGGTCAAATTTGACCAAATGTGGTTTATTTTTCAACTGCAGGGATCCAAGCGCTGCAACAGCGATGGAAGACGTGTGGACCCAAGGGGAGACCATATTCAAAAAATAAACCACATTTGGTCAAATTTGACAACGATGAACTTTTCAGCCCCCCCCCCCCCCCCCCCATTTTTGCATCTTTTAAATTTGGAATGTTTCTGTAACTTTAGTCTTGATTATTTCTGACTTTTATTGTAATTGTTATTTTTTTCTTGTAAATTAGTGGAAAAAATTATGATTTGTTTAATTGTAATTACAGCCTTCAAATTTGCAGCTTGCACAATTGCAACTTTTTTCTTAAAATGGTGACATTTCTGTTAGACATTTATTTTTTCTTTATTGTAATTGGGCAGCACGGTGGTGCAGTGGTTAGCACTGTTGCCTTACAGCTAGAAGGTTCCAGGTTCAAATCCCCAGGTTGGCAGGGGTTGGAACCTTTCTGTGTGGAGTTTGTATGTTCTCCCTGTGCTGCGTGGGTTTACTCCGGGGGCTCCGGTTTCCTCCCACAATCCAAAGACATGCATGTTAGGTTAATTGGTTGTTCTAAATTGTCCCTAGATATCTGTCTCCTATAGGCCCATAGAATAGAGGGTTAGTACTAGTGAAAGCGCTTTGAGTGGTCTTTGTTACTAGAAAAGCGCTATATAAGTGTAGGTTAGTTAGTAATTTTTTTACTTGTAAATTTACGACTATTTTAAATTCTTCTTAGAATTTTGATGGAAAAAAAACTGTAAATTATTAGACAAAAATGTATTTTCAGTTCAAGATGTTTTTTTTAAAATTTGTAGTTGTAAATTTGACTTTTCCTCATACACTTGTGACTTTTGCCTGTTTGACTTTTTTTGGTCATATTTACTCCCTTTTTTCTTATGAATTAGCTTTTTTCTTGGAAATTTCTAAATTTACATAATTTTCATCTCTTGTTAATCTGTGACTAATTATAGATCTTTTTGTCTTCTAAATTAGTTCTTTTGTAAATTTGGTGAAACTTCCTACTATTTTACATATTTTTTTAATGGGGATAATTGGCAGCTGTAAAACTGCTATTTATGCCATTTTCTCTGCTATTTTCAGTGTATGAGTTTTCCCTTAAAATTGTGACTATCACATTTTTGTGTTGGACTGTTAGACATTTATGACTATTCTAATAATTAGCTTTTATTGTTGCAACTTTGATTATAAATTTTTGTAAATTTGAGGTTTCTCTTCTAATTCGAGCTTTTATTTTAAATTTAAATTAAATTTGCAACCTTTTCATATCGGTTTATTGTTTTTCTCAAAATTGTGAGATGAGTTGTTTTCTTTTTAACTACTTTTTTCTTTCAAATTTGCTTTTATTTCTGATGCATTTGCAGCTTTTGCTTCTCTTGAATGTAAAGGGTAACTTCTTTCCTTGAGAACCCTTTTTTCTAAAATGTTCTACTTTTTCATATATTTACTTTCTTCTTGCTTGTTAGCATTTTCTTTTTGTGAGGATTCTTTTCACCAGTCACACAGAGCCTTAGTGTTGTGTGGAGCTCCAGAGCCACAGGTTGCAGACACCTGCTGTCAGTGGAAGGTTGATTCGTGCCTGATGGAAGACTGTTTTAACTGCAGTTGGAGACTCTGTATTATAAGTAGCTCACATTAAAATGTGAACTGTGTCTCAGTATTTCTGGTTAATCAGTAGGATTTCAGTCCATTTTTCAGCTGATTGTTTTCATGTTGTAGCTCTGAATTTGCCGGTTTTATTTCAGTGGAACCATGTTAGATGTCGTTCTCTGTATGGAAACACTTGTAATGAATTTTACTGTAGTGAACATTTGAGGGTTTTTTGTTTGTTTGTTTGTTTTTACTTTTTTCAAGTCGATTACTGGTGCTGTGCACCGTCACTGCCTGTTACTGATGTTTTACAGAAAATGTGGTGTAAATGTTTTTGTTGTTTGTTCTAATGTACTCACAGCATGTTCAGTGAGGTTTTCCAGACTGAATTGAGGGCCAACACAAACAGAATAAACACTGGCTACAAATCACGGTGTGCTTTTTTTATGTTACAAGTGCAGCGTTTTTGATTAGATTTAAATTACTTTAGTGTGTTGTGATTTCTGAGACAATATATGGTCCGCAAAGTCAAGCAGCCCAAAGTTCTCTTCTCCCACAGAATCTAGCAGTATAGATCTGTCTGAAACGCCTCATTTGGATTGGCTGTTATCTTCTGTGAGGTTATCACATCATTATTTAAAGCTACAATCACAAATATTCTTAGGAATAATGGTTTGTAAGAATCTCCAAGCCTACGAATTCTGGAGTTCACAGACATTGGTGGAGGGGAGCATAATTTCTTGCGGCTGCCATTCAATTCGCAAGAGCAACTTGAGGCATTCTTAAGAAATGAGGTGCTTTTCTGTCATACGATGACCCTAGAGTTCTTGCGTTCTTCATAAGGGTGCCTTGGGATCTTCCTCCGACATACAGTGGTGAGAAAAAGTGTTTGCCCCTTCCTGATTTCATATTGTTTTGTATGTCACACTTAAATGTTTCAGATCAAACAAATTTCAATATTAGACAACAATAATGCAAGTAAACCCAAAATGCAGCTTTTAAATGAAGGTGTTTATTATTAAGGGTAAAAAAAATCCAAACCGACATGGCCCTGAGTGAAAGTGATGCCCCCCCATTAAAATGTAAATTAACTGGTTTATCACATCTTTGGAAAGTTGAGTTCATTTTCTCTAGCCACACCCAGGCCTGATTACTGCCACACCTGTTCTCAATCAAGAAATCACTTAAATAGGACCTGCCTGACAAAGTGAAGTAGACCAAAAGATCCTTAAAAGCTAGACACCATGCTGTGATCCAAAGAAATTCAGGAACAAATGAGAAAAAAGCAATTGAGATCTATCATCTCATCTATTATCTATCTATCATCATCATCATCTATCATCATCATCTCATCTATTATCTATCTATCATCTATCTATTATCTATCTGTTTTTCCCAAGATGGCGCCCACAGTGGTCGCCATGGTGTTTCGCTGCCCTTTAATTTTTTTAATTTGTTTGTTTCTGTTCATTGATTGTGCGTCTGCTGGTTCATACACCCGTGAAGAGTTATTAAATATCAGGACTCTTACTCCCACGGACCTTCTCCCAGTTTTTTTAGCTCCTGCCGCCGATCTGATTCATTGTTTGGCTCAAAAAGTAAGACGGCATAAAAGAGGGAAGCGAGGGGGGATTCTCGCTCGGCTGCGAAGGAGAGGCACGCGAACAGCCTTGCCTGGCATATTTCTATCCAATGCCAATTCTCTCTTGAACAAGGTAGAAGAATTAAGACTGCTGATGCAATTTAAGGACCTCGCTTCCTCGTCTGTCATCTGTTTCTCTGAGACCTGGCTTAAAGGGAACATTCCAGATAGCGCGATCAGCCTCGAGGGATTTCAGCTGTTTCGTGCTGATTGCGTCACAGAGCTCTCCGGTAAGTCTATTGGAGGAGGAGTGTGCTTCTATATTAACAACAGCTGGTGCTCTGAGGTAACGGTGATTTCCAAACACTGTTCTCCCGCCCTGGAATTTCTTTTTATTAACTGCAAGCCATTTTATTCCCCGCGGGAGTTCGCCTCATTCATCCTCGTCGCTGTGTACGTCCCTCCCGACGCGGACACGTGCGAAGCTCAGCGCATGCTCGCGGATCACATCCAACACACGGAGCGGAATTTTCCAGACTCCCTGGTTATTGTGGTGGGCGACTTTAACCAGAGCAATCTGAGTCACGAGCTCCCCCGCTACAAACAGTTTATTAAATGTCCAACCAGAGGAAATAACACGCTGGATCACTGTTACACTACAGTGAAGGACGCATATCGCGCTGTTCCCCGCGCTGCGCTCGGATTATCTGATCACGTGATGGTCCACCTCATTCCCACATACAGACAGAGACTGAAACTCACTCAACCTGTTGTGACCACCACGAAGAAATTGACCAGTGAAGCTGGAGAGAATCTGAACACATGCATGGAAATAACTGACCGGGGCATGTTTAAAGGAGCCACACATGATCTTAATGAGTACACAGACACTGTGAACTCATATATCAACTTCTGTGAGGAGAACATTCTTCCATCGCGCACCAGGGTGAGGTACTCTAATGATAAGCCCTGGTTCACGGCCAAGCTCAGACAGATCAGGAAGGAGAAGGAAGCAGCGTTGAAAAGTGGAGACAGGGACTGTTACAGAGAGGTCAAATATTGGTTTAACAGAGAGCTGAGGAGAGCTAAATCTGTGTATTCTGAGAGACTCCAGCAGCAGTTCACTGCTAATGACTCGGCTTCAGTGTGGAGAGGACTGAGGCAAATCACCAACTATCGGCCTCAGGCTTCTAAAGGTCAGGATGACAAAGCCCTTTGTCAAAGACTGTCCCAACATTACGCCCGTTTTGACACCTCGTCAGCTGTGTCCAACTCACCCACTCCACCCAGCTCCACTGCCTCCTCAGCCCCTAATTCATCAAAAGCGGTCCCCCCCTCCTCCTCCTCCTCCTCCCCCCCGCCCTTGTCATCAGTGAGCAGGATGTGCACAGACAGTTCTCCAGACTGAACCCGCGCAAGGCCCCCGGGCCGGACGGTGTGTCTCCCTCCACCCTGAGACACTGTGCGAAAGAGCTGGCTCCTGTCTTCACAGACATTTTTAACACCTCCCTTAAGCAATGTCACGTGCCGACCTGCCTCAAATCCTCCACCATCATCCCTGTCCCCAAGAAGCCACGGATTACTGGACTTAACGACTACAGACCTGTAGCGCTCACCTCTGTAGTCATGAAGTCCTTTGAGCGCCTGGTCCTGCCCCACCTCAAGTCCATCACCACCCCCCTCCTGGACCCGCTGCAGTTTGCCTACCGAGCCAACAGGTCTGTAGACGACGCAGTCAACCTGGCCCTCCACTCCATCCTGCAGCACCTGGACTCCCCGGGAACCTACGCCAGGATTCTGTTTGTGGACTTCAGCTCCGCATTCAACACCATCTGCCCCGATCTGCTCCAGGACAAACTGTCCCTGCTCGATGTGCCTGACTCCCTCTGCAGGTGGATCACCGACTTCCTGACGGACCGGAGGCAGCATGTGCGGCTGGGGAAGTCTGTCTCGGACTCTGTTAGCATCAGCATTGGATCACCCCAGGGCTGTGTACTTTCCCCCCTACTCTTCTCCCTTTATACCAACTCCTGCACCTCCTCCCACCAGTCTGTTAAGCTGATTAAGTTTGCGGACGACACCACCCTCATCGGGCTCATCTCCAACGGCGACGAGTCAGTCTACAGGAAAGAGGTGGCCCAGCTGGTGTCCTGGTGCAGCCATAACAACCTGCAGCTGAACGCTCTGAAGACAGCGGAGATGATTGTGGACTTCAGGAAAGTCACAACCCCCCTGCCCCCCCTCACCATCACAGGCTCTCCCATCACCATTGCAGATTCCTTCCGCTTCTTGGGCACCACCATCACCCGGGACCTCAAATGGGAGCCAACCATCAGCTCCCTCATCAAAAAGGCCCAGCAGAGGATGTTCTTTCTGCGGCAGCTGAGGAAGCTCAAGCTACCCACCAAGATGTTAGTGCAGTTCTACACGGCCATCATCGAGTCCATCCTCACCTCCTCCATAACTGTGTGGTATGCAGGAGCCACTGGCAGGGACAGACTAAGGCTGCAGCGCGTTGTGCGCACTGCTGAGAAGGTGATCGGCTGCAAGCTCCCATCTCTCCAGGACCTGTACATCTCCAGGACCCGGAGGCGTGCTGGCCGGATCATAGCCGATCCTTCACACCCTGGTCATGTACTGTTTGCCCCCCTCCCCTCAGGTAGAAGACTTCGGTCCATTCGGACTAAAACCTCCCGGCACATGAATAGCTTTTTCCCCTCTGCCATCAGACTGCTGAACATTAAGTGACTTATTGACTCTCGTGCACTATGTACAGCAGCTCAACCAGACTCATGTCATTCATCACTGTTTTTCTGTTGCATTATCAACTGCACTGTGGTACCCCATATTATCTGCTACTTGCTAATTTATTTAAAACTGCCTTGACTAGTATTACTCATTATTACTGTTATTATTATTATTACTTATTTTTCTACACTTATTGCACATTTTTAGTCCTTTAGTTTTTTAGTTTATCTCTTTATCTCATCATGTTTTTAATGTTGCAGCATGGCACTGAGACAAATTCCTAGTTTGTGTACTACATGAACAATGGCAATAAATCTGATTCTGATTCTGATTCAGTCTGGAAAAGATTACAAAGCCATTTCTAAAGCTTTGGGACTCCAGCGAACCACAGTGACAGCCATTATCCACAAATGGCGAAAACATGGAACAGTGGTGAACGTTCCCAGGAGTGGACGGCCAATCAAAATTACCCCAAGAGTGCAGTGACAACTCATCCAAGAGGTCACAAAAGACCCCACAACAGCATCCAAAGAACTGCAGGTCTTGCCTCAGTTAAGGTCAGTGTCAATGGTTCCACCATAAGAAAGAGACAAAAATGGCCTGCATGGCAGAGTTCCAAGACAAAAACCACTGTTGGGCAAAAATGGCCTGCATGGCAGAGTTCCAAGACAAAAACCACTGTTGAGCAAAAAGAACATAAAGGCTCATCACGGTTTGCCAGAAAATGTCTTGATGATCCCCAAGACTTTTGGGAAAATACTCTGTGGACTGATGAGACAAAAGTTTAACTTCGTGGAAAGTGTGTGTCCCATTCCATCCTGTGTAAAAGTAACAGCATTTCAGAAAAGGAACATCTTACCAACAGTAAAATATGATGGGGGTAGTGTGATGGTCTGGGGCTGTTTTGCTGCTTCAGGACCTGGAAGACTTGCTGTGATAAACCATGAATTCTGTTGTCTACCAAAAAATCCTGAAGGAGAATGTCCGGCCATCTGTTCGTGACCCTAAGCTGAAGCACACTTGGGTTCTGCAGCAGGACAGTGATCCATAGCACACCAGCAAGTCCACTTTTGAATGGCTTAAGAAAAACAAAATGAAGACTTTAGAGTGACCTAATCAAAGTCCTGACCTGGATTTGATTGAGATGCTGTGTGGCATGATCTTAAAAAGGCAGTTCATGCTCGAAAACCCTTCGAAGTGGCTGAGTTAAAAAAAATTCTGCAAAGATGAGTGGGCCAAAATTCCTCCACAGCGCTGTAAAAGACTCATTGCCAGTTATCGCAAACGCTTGATTGCAGTTGTTGCTGCTAACTTTTGGGGGCAATCACTTTTTCACACAGGGCCATGTCGGTTTGGATTTTTTTCCCCCTTAATAATAAACACCTTCATTTAAAAACTGCATTTTGTGTTTACTTGTGTTGTCTAATATTTAAATTTGTTTGATAATCTGAAACATTTAAGTGTGACAAACATACAAAAAATGAGAAATCAGGAAAGGGGCAAACACTTTTTCACACCACTGTATTTTGACTGAGTGACTCCATATTTGAAGATGCACACCCTCGTAATCTCAGCAAAGCACGTTTAAAATCTTAGGCCAGTCTGACGAACGGTTCAAGAGATATGCGTGACACAGACGGACATTGATTTGGTGCATTTATAGATAGATAGCGTATTTCAAATGTTTGTGTATGAGCTGGTGTTACGTGTTGTGTTTGTTGTATTGTTTTGATTTAATATTTGTATCTCATCTTATTTTCTGTATTCTATTTTGAATTTTGTTAAGTATTGTCTGTTTGGACCCCCTTGAAAATGAGATGTTACATCTCAAGGGGTTTATCCTAATAAATCTATCACAAATGTAGGGACTGACTGGTAAAGGCATAGAGTTGGCTGATATGATGGAGAGAAGAAAGGTAGATATACTGTGTGTTCAAGAAACCAGATGGAAGGGAAGCAAGGCTGGGAGCATTGGAGGTGGATTTAAACTGTTCTACCATGGTGGAGATAGGAAGAGAAATGAAGTAGGAGTAACCTTGAAGGAAGAGCATGTGAACAGTGTTCAGGAAGTAATGAGGGAGTCAGACAGAATCATCAGTTTGAGGCTAGAAGTCAAAGGTGTGATGTTGAATGTTGTCAGTGCGTATGCCCCAGAAGTTGGATGTCAGGTAGAAGAGAGAGGAATTCTGGAGTAAGTTGAGTGAAGTGGTAGAGAGTGTTCCCATGGGGGAGAGAGTGGTGACTGGAGCAGACTTTAATGGACATGTACATGTAACGGATGCCAACTAGTACTGTACGGCGTAGAACGTTAGTAAACCTCCCTCCCAAAGCCTCATACAGT
Source organism: Pholidichthys leucotaenia (assembly GCA_020510985.1). Taxonomy (NCBI): domain Eukaryota; kingdom Metazoa; phylum Chordata; class Actinopteri; order Cichliformes; family Pholidichthyidae; genus Pholidichthys; species Pholidichthys leucotaenia. The sequence continues at coordinate 198,121,389 of CM035842.1, read as the reverse complement.
ATCGTAGCGCTGAGCTATCGGTCGGACCTTTAGCTCAGCGCGATCGTGCTGTGTCTCCCATGCTCGAACTGTGTTAGTTGACTGAGAGGTCGCGGGTTCGTGTCCCGTGTGGGGCGAACTGGGCAGGATGATCTCTGTCACAATGGTGCCGTGAACCCGGCATGGGAGTGAGGTTTAAGGGGGAGAGTGTAACGGATGCCAACTAGTACTGTACGGCGTAGAACGTTAGTAAACCTCCCTCCCAAAGCCTCATACAGTATCGGTAGCGCTGAGCTATCGGTCGGACCTTTAGCTCAGCGTGATCGTGCTGTGTCTCCCATGCTCGAACTGTGTTAGTTGACTGAGAGGTCGCGGGTTCGTGTCCCGTGTGGGGCGAACTGGGCAGGATGATCTCTGTCACATACACACATGGACAAAATTGTTGGTACCCCTCTGTTAATGAAGGAAAAACCCACAATGGTCACAGAAATAACTTGAATCTGACAAAAGTGGTAATAAATAAAAATTCTATGAAAGTTAACCATTGAAAATCAGACAATGCTTTTGAATTGTGGTTCAACAGAATTACTTTAAAAAACAAACTCATCAAACAGGCCTGGACAAAAATGATGGTACCCCTAGAAAAGATTGAAAATAATGTGACCATAGGGACATGTTCAACCAAGATGTGTCCTCTAATTAACATCACAGGTGTCTACAAACTTGTAATCAGTCAGTCGGCCTATTTAAAGGGTGACAAGTAGTCACTGTGCTGTTTGTTGACATGGTGTGTACCACACTAAACATGGACCAGAGGAAGCAAAGGAGAGAGTTGTCTCAGGAGATTAGAAAGAAAATTATAGACAAGCATGTTAAAGGTAAAGGCTAGAAGACCATCTCCAAGCAGCTTGATGTTCCTGTGACTACAGCTGCACATATTATTCAGAAATTTAAGATCTACAGGACTGTAGCCAACCTCCCTGGACGTGGCCGCAGGAGGAAACTTGATGAAAAATGGAAGAGACGGATAATACGAATGGTAACAAAAGAGCCCAGAACAACCTCTAAACACATTCATGGTGAACTCCAAGGTCAAGGTACATCAGTGTCAGATCGCACCATCCGTCGTTGTTTGAGCCAAAGTGGACTTCATGGGAGATGACCAAGGAGGGCACCACTGTTGAAAACAAATCCTAAAAAAGCCAGACTGGAATTTGCCAAACCGCCTCCAAAGAGAGCAGACGCCTTTTTCCTTCTCTCTTGCTCTGACTTTTTTTTCCTTCCCCCCCAACTACTGGATCCCAGCTTGCTGTTGTCTGTCTGCGTCTAACTGCTGACCGTCGAAAGAAATTATGGAATTAATAAGCTGGGCTTTGAACACAATTGACACTATTTTTTCAACAAGGAAAAGTGCTCCGGGGGAAGCTGTCTGCCCCGCAGGGACGGCTCCAGCGGGCTATTTACGGGACACAAGTAATTGGAGGATCTTGTGCCTAACTAATCTCTCTATCGAAGATATTGAAGATTTGTATGTCTTCGTAATAATGGTGATCGGGATCGTTCTGATTGGAACTGGGATTGTCCTGGTGTACCGCAAATTGCTGAAGATGGATACAACCTATCAAAATGCTGGCCAGGCGAGGTGCATCCATCAAATTGAAAAATTGGAGAAGACCCTGATAGCGACAAATGGAGAACTGTCTCGGAAGGTGGATTACATCATGGTTACGCTTAGGTCTATCCACGACGGACTCAACGCCCCGCAATGAAGGATTAAGTACTGAATCTACAGAAGAAAATAAAGCTCCTTCTCTGTGATCAGTTCTATTTGGCTCAATTTCCCTATAAAAATTCCTCCTGGCTGTCTGCAGTCTGTTTTTTCAAAACATTGAGCACAAGGCCTTGGACAGCAGCTGCTCAGATAATCGCAAGGACGATTGCGAGTAGCCAGACAAAACATCTCCTGCCAAAGTGTCCTTGTTGTTCTTCTGATACAACACTTGCTTCAACAGTGCACTCATATTGATCCACGAACTGATAAATAAAGATCCACACACTGCTCTCTTTGTGTCTTGTGAAATCTTGGTCCGCTGATGTGCATTGAGGGCTTTTTTTTTCCTTGTTATCATAATATTGATTGATCATGCAACCAGTATTCTGAATCAATGATTTTTTTGCTCCTTCCTATTGTATTATTCTTATGCTACCTGTACCCTCCTGCTGACAGGCGCGTTTCAGATGCGCCGCGGCACGGAAATGCAGGTTCATTTACTGTGTCAAGTCAAATTCTCTCGTATGTTATCAGTGATCTGTTAATGTACTTGGCAATAAATCTTTTTCTGATTCTGATTCTGATTCTGCATGTTGACAAGCCACAAAGTTTCTGGGAGAATGTCCTATGGACAGACGAGACAAAACTGGAACTTTTTGGCAAGGCACATCAGCTCTTTGTTCACAGACGCAAAAATGAAGCATACCAAGAAAAGAACACTGTCCCTAGTGTGAAACATGGAGGAGGTTCTGTTATGTTCTGGGGCTGCTTTGCTGCATCTGGCACAGGGTGTCTTTAATCTGTGCAGGTGTGGCGGCAGGAAAAGATAAGCAGCGAACTGAGAGTTTTTGAGGGAGTTTATTATCATTCATCCCGCCATCATAGAACTCACTCCAGCCCTGTGCAGGCGGGCTGGAGCGGGGTCCTCAGGCTCTCGTGAGGAGACACAGAATGCGTGTCGTCAGAAGCAGTGGTCAGAGAGAGAGTGAGCTACAGAGCATATGCAGTTTTTATACCCAGTTACAGACAATACATGAAAGGCATGGGACATTTGCATCACAGTCAGAGCAGGAAGCATGAACGTTTGCATTTGAGTCATACATATCAACCGCAGAACTGGCAGGAAGAAGCTAGACAAAGTGAAATAATAAGCGGCGAACTGTGAGTTTTTGAGGGAGTTTATTAATTATACCGCCATCACAGACTCACTCCGGCGCCATGCATGCGCGCCAGAGCGAGCCCGGAGGCTCTCCAACAGATAGGCAATGCGTGCAGTAAGATGAGCAGTGAGAGCCTCCGGGCTCGCTCTGGCGCGCATGCATGGCGCCGGAGTGAGTCTGTGATGGCGGTATGATTAATAAACTCCCTCAAAAACTCACAGTTCGCCGCTTATTATTTCATGCCGCCACACAGGGTACAATGAAATCTCAAGACTATCAAGGTATTCTAGAGAGAAATGTGCTGCCCAGTGTCAGACAGCTTGGTCTCAGTCGCAGGTCATGGGTCTTGCAACAGGATAATGACCCAAAACACACAGCTAAAAACACCCAAGAATGGCTAAGAGCGAAATATTGGACTATTCTAAAGTGGCCTTCTATGAGCCCTGATCTAAATCCTATTCAACATCTGTGGAAGGAGCTGAAACATGCTGTCTGGAGAAGGCGCCCTTCAAACCTGAAACAGCTCGAGCAGTTTGCTCATGAGGAGTGGGCCAAAATACCTGCTGAGAGGTGCAGAAGTCTCATTGACAGTTACAGAAATCGTTTGATTGCAGTGATTGCCTCAAAAGGTTGTGCAACAAAATGTTAAGTTAAGGGTACCATCATTTTTGTCCAGGCCTGTTTCATGAGTTTGTTTTTTAAAATAATTCAATTCAATTCAATTCAATTCAATTCAACTTTATTTATATAGCGCCATTTCACAACAACAGTCATCTCATAGCACTATCAACTGTAGGGAGGACCCCCACAGTTGCAGAAAGACCCCAGCAATCAGGCGATCCCCTGTGAGCAAGCACTTGGCGACGGTGGAGAGGAAAAACTCCCTTTTAACAGGAAGAAACCTCCAGCAGAACCAGGCTCAGGGAGGGGCAGTCATCTGCTGCGACTGGCTGGGGGGTGAGGGGATAGAGAAGAAGAAAAGAACAGACATGTAGAGAGCAAACAGCACGATGGGGACTCAATCTATGGGAGAGAACAAACAAATGTTAATGACCAGCAAAAAAAAAAATATTTCATAGAGAGTGAGGAAAGGAGTGAGGCCCAGTGCATTACTGGAGGTCCCCCGGCTGACTAAACCTATTAGCAGCATAACTAAGGGAGGGTTCAGAAAACACATGATCCCTCCCTAATTGTAGGCTATATCAAAAAGGTAGGTTTTAGCCCTATTCTTAAAAACAGAGATCGAGTCTGACTCCCGAATCCAGATTGGCAGCTGATTCCACAGGAGAGGAGCTTGATAACTGAAGGCTCTGCCTCCCATTGTACTTTTGGAGATTCTAGGTATTACAAGTAAACCTGCATTTTGGGAGCGTAGTGCTCTGTTAGGATGATACGGTAGTATCAGATCTTTTAAATAAAAAGGAGCCTGATTGTTTAGAGCTTTGTAAGTAAGAAGAAGGATTTTAAACTTAATTCTAAACTCTATGGGAAGCCAATGAAGGGAGGCCAGAACCGGAGAGATATGATCTCTCTTTCTAGTACCTGTTAAAACTCTTGCTGCAGCATTTTGGATCAGCTGAAGACTTTTTAAAGATGTTTTAGGACAGCCTGATAATAAAGAATTACAATAATCTAATCTCGAGCTAACAAAAGCGTGGATCAGCTTCTCAGCATCACTCTGAGACAAGATGCTCCTAATCTTGGCAATATTACGCAAATGATAGAAGGCAGTCTTAGAAACAAATTTAATATGTGAATTGAAGGACAAATCCTGATCAAAAATAACTCCAAGGTTCCTCACAGAGCTATTAAGAGAAAGAGTAACTGCATCCAAACTGAAAGTTTGATTTGGAAAGGAATTTCTAAGGTTTTTTGGACCAACAAGAATGACTTCAGTCTTATCTGAATTTAATAGCAGGAAATTACAAGTCATCCAAACTTTGATTTCCTTAAGACAGGCTTCTAACTTGGCTAATTGATTAGTATCATCTGGCTTCATTGACAGGTATAATTGTGTGTCATCTGCATAACAGTGAAAATGTATACAGTGCTTTCTAATAATGTTGCCTAACGGAAGCATATATAAACTAAAAAGAGTAGGGCCAAGCACAGATCCCTGTGGAACTCCATGACTAAGCTTTGAGCTGAGAGAAAACTCATCATTTACATGAACAAACTGGAACCTATCAGATAAATAAGATCTAAACCACTGCAACGAAGTTCCATTAAGTCCAACATAGTGTTCTAATCTATCAAAATAATTCTATTGAACCACAATTCAAAAGCATTGTCTGATTTTCATTGGTTAATTTTCATAGACTTTTTATTTATTACCACTTTTGTCAGATTCAAGTTATTTCTGTGACCATTGTGGGTTTTTCTTTCATTAACAGAGGGGTACCAACAATTTTGTCCATGTGTGTAGGTGAAGGGAACAGAGGTGATGAGGAGGTCCTGGGTAGGTATGGTCTTGAGAAATGTGAAAAGGCAGATGGTTGTGGATTTTTGCTAAAAGGATGGAAGTGGCTGTGGTGAACACATACTTCAAGAAGAGAGAGGAACACAGGGTGACTTACAAGAGTGGAGGAAGGTGCACACAGGTGGACTACATTTTATGCAGAAGGAGAAATCTGAAAGAGATAGGAGACTGCAAGGTGGTGACAGGGAAGAATGTAGCTAGACAGCATCAGATGGTAGTCTAGGATGACTTCGGAGAGCAAGAAGAGGAAGAGAGTGAAGGCAGAGCCAAATATTAAGTGGGGTAAGCTACAGAAGGAAGAAGGTCATACAGAGTTCAGGAAGGAGTTGATACAGGCTCTGGGTAGTAGGGTGTGGTGGTTCGGTTAACCCCCACAACAGATAAGGACACTCAGCTCTCTTGTCTCTGTTTTTCCCGCTGCACTACTGAGATGTAATGTGCCATTCATGTGTTGTGATGCAATGTGCCACGCATGTATTGTGATGCAAGGTGCCATGCATGTATTGTGATGAAATGTGCCATTCATGTATAGTGTTCATGCGTCCTGTCCTTACTGTGCTTCTTCTGAGCTTCTTACATATGTAGATGTGCTTTGGTGTAAACCCCCACAAACAGACTGGTCAAACACAGCGCTTGGCTAGAGCAAATAACAGAACAGTGAAATGTGTATTAATGTCTACAGGCAGACTCGTTTCGTCTGGCTCACTTCTGTGATGTTAATGTTGCCTTTCATGCAAATGTCTCATGCCTGTCCTGTTATCTCTTTGATCAGACCAACTGCTGTGAATGCTTTGATGTATTGTTGTAGTTGGGTGTATATATACTGCATTGTAACCATGCTCTCACTCTCAATCTCACTTCTGCATCTGCTGCTGCTGGACACAGACATTGTGTCCTCCTTCTCTGAGAGCCGTGGGCTCGCTCTCGGCGCGCATGCACAGCGCCGGGAGCGGAGCTTGTGACGGCGGTATGATAATAAAACTCTACTTAAAACCTCCAACAACGCCGCTTTATTTCATGCCGCCGCAAGGGAAGAATTACTAGATGACTGGGAAAGTATAGCAAAAGTAACAGGTAGAAAGGTATGTGGTGTATCCAGTGGATAGAGGAAGGAAGACAAGTAGACTTGGTGGTGGAATGAGGAGGTACAGTATTCAAAGAAAAAGGTGAGCAAAAAAAGTGGGATAGTCAGGGAGATGAAGAAAGTAGACAGGAGTATTTGAAAATCTACGCGCGTGGCAAAGAGAGAGGTGGCAAAGGAAAAGGCATATAGTGAGTTATATGAGAGGCTGGACACTAAGGAAGGAGAAAAGTATCAATTGGCTAGACCAGGGGTGGGCAGTGATGGCCATTCCACTGCAGGTTTTTTGTTCCACCCAGTCTCTTCAGCAGGTGTGTGCTCTGACCAGCTTCAAGGATTGCTAATCATTGAAAACACCTGCTGAAGAGACTGGGTGGAACAGAAAACCTGCAGTAGAATGGCCCTCCATGGCACATGATTGCCCACCCCTGGGCTAGACAGATGAAGCTGGAAAAGATGTACAGCAGGTTAGGCTGATTAAGGACAGAAATGATAATGTACTAACAAATGACGAGAGTGTGTTGAGAAGGTGGAAGGAGTACTCTGAAGAGCTGATGAATAAAGAAAATGAGACAGAGGATGGATGAAGGAAAGACGGAGAACAAGGAAGTCCAAAGGATTAGCAAGGCGCATGCATTTGGGCGCATGCGCACGCAGCGACCAGCAGTGGGTGAAAAAAGTTCGACGTCTGTGTCTTTGTTTTTATGCACTTTAATGTGTTTCAGCATAATTCTCTGTGTCGTTTTTGTCCTTGAATGTTTGTGGACTATATAACGAAGAGCTCCCTGGTTCCATCAGTATGGATTTCCTTCTTGTTTTCACACTGTGGTTTCTTTCCTACCGGCTCTATGTCTTGGAGGTAAGCGCAATCGCGGTCATGCCGGGAAGAACGCAGTATTCCAGAGAAATGTTACTGCATTTAAACATGGATAATGCAGCATCTGTGTTTGAGTCCATGCCGCAACTGCCGGACTTTATTTTAAGAGATTTTCATGGACACAGCAATGAAAAGAGAGACAAGAGGAAGAAACGTGGAAAATGTGGAGGTGTAAGATTAAGCCTAAGGAGGCGTCAGCTTAAGCGCATTCCTCTTCCTTCCATTATTATGGGGAATGTACAATCCCTGAGAAATAAAGTGGATGAAATTCAAGGGAATGTACAATATCAGAAGGATTTCAAGAACTGCTGTGTCATGGCTTACACGGAGACGTGGCTTACGGCGCATGACGGGATGCGGACCTGTGGATTGATGGCTTTGGAGCCCCACTTCGCTCAGATCGGCAGGAAGAGATAACAGGGAAACGTCAGGGGGGCGGCGTATGTTTATATATTAACAAACAGTACTGTACATCTGTCACGGTCAGAGAGCGCATCTGTACACCAGATGTGGAGCTTCTGTCTGTGTCACTACGCCCCTTTTATCTGCCCCGCGAGTTCCCCCAACTTTTCATAACGACTGTGTACATTCACCCGAGGGCAGATGCTGCCTCCACCTCCAGCACCGTCTTTGATGTGGTACAGCGGTTGCAGTCGATTTCCCCAGAGGTTCCAAGTTTTATCCTTGGGGATTTTAACCATGTTTCTTTAAAGAAGACACTTAAAAACTTTTATCAGTATGTCTCCTGCCCAACCAGGCAAAAAAAAAAACATTGGACCTGTGCTATGGATCCATTGAGAAGGCCTATAAATCTATTCCCCTTCCCCCTTTAGGATCCTCAGATCACAACTGTGTACATTTGCTGCCCACCTATAAAACTGCTCTCAGAAGAGACAAGGCGAAGACCAGAGACATAAATGTGTGGACAGAGGATTCAGTGCACTGCCTCCAGGAATGCTTTAACTGTACAGACTGGGAGGTGTTCATGCTAGACTGCGGAGAAGATTTGGACTCTTTAGTGGACGTGACATGCTCATACATGGCTTTCTGTAGAGACATGATCGTTCCACGTAAACGTGTCAAAATATATCCCAACAACAAGCCATAGGTTACAAAATCAGTTAAATCCTGCTTACAAAGGAAAGCACTTGCCTTTAAACAGGGGGTTGTTTCTGAGCTGCAGGTTGCCACAAAAGAGCTGAAGGCTGAAATTTTAAGAGCAAAACAGAATTATAAATCAGAGTTGGAAAGTAAAATGGCAGCAAAGAGACTTGGTTCAGCCTGGGCCAGTATGAAAACTATTGCAGGGCTTCAGAGCACAGAGCGCAGTAATCGTGTGTTTTTAGATGGTTTTAATTCAGACACAGAGCTGGCTAATGCTCTTAATTGTTTTATGTTAATAAAACTTAATAGTTTTATGGTCGTTTTGACTCCTTTGATTTTAGCACAGAAACCCAAGGTTTGAAACAGAAACTCAAAGACAATCAGCACTTTAATATTGAGGTGCAGGATGTTAAAAGGGCGTTCTGTGCTGTAAAAGTGAACAAAAGTCAGGGCCCTGATAATATATGTGGGCGCTTGGTAAAGTCCTGTGCACATGAATTGAGTCCTGTATTTCACTACATTTTCAATAAGTCCTTACAGACACAACATGTTCCTAAGATCTGGAAAGATGCTGTGGTTGTCCCCGTTCCAAAATCCAGCTGCCCTAAAACGGTAAGTGATTTTAGACCAGTTGATTTGACTTCAATTTTAATGAAAATTTTTGAAAAACTAGTCAGATTTGAGATCCTAAAGCAGACTGAGCATGCATTGGATCCCTTGCAGTTTGCCTATAGGCCTCACAGAGGAATGGAGGATGCCACTGTCACGCTGCTTAACATGCTTTTTGAACATCTGGATTTTAATGGGACACACGCCAGGCTTTTATTTGTGGACTTTTCTTCCGCCTTTAATACAATCCAACCTCATATTTTAGTTGAAAGGCTCCTGCAACAATTTGATTTGAGTGATAATCTGGTGGGTTGGATTCTGGATTTTTTAACCAACAGGACACAGAGAGTAAGGGTCAATGGTACATTGTCTGACCAAAAGTGTTCTTCTACTGACTCTCTGCAGAGGTGTGTGTTGTCACCTGTGATGTATGTGATGTATGAGTTGCATTTGCATATGCCACCCCATTGGTGGGCGCTGTACCCTGTGGCATCGCCAATAGTATAAGAGTGTGCTCATTGAACTGAACTGACATGTGTATGTGTATGTGCATGTGTGTACGTGTGCGTATGCCTGAGTAAACGAGCAAGCTAATGACCTGCAGCCGTGTGTGTCTTTGTGTTTGTTCCTCCGAGTGGTAATCTAAAGTAGAAACCCACGGACATAACATCATTGGCGACGAAGATGGGATAACTTTAGGTTTCCAAGTCTCGCCGCGGTATTGACTGCGAGTGACGGAGGAAGAGGAACGTTGGTCCTGGTGGGAGTTTGGCTGGGCGCGGCACGCCGGGTGACGGGACGCCAGGTGACAGGACGCCGGGTGACAGGACGCCGGGTGGCAGGGCGCCAGGTGACAAGATTGCTAAACGCTAGCTGACTGCACGCCATGGCTGGAGTTATTGGACACATTAACCCATTCAGCGGGTCGGTGGAGCAGTGGACAACCTACGTTGAGAGGTTTGAGCATTTTGTAACGGCAAATGGTATTGCAGAGGAGAAAAAGCTTGCTGTTTTCTTAAGTGTAATTGGTGCGTCACCATATGGACTTTTACGTAGCTTCGTAGCTCCAGATAAGCCAGGGGCTAAGACGTATGCTCAACTCACGGAAGTTTTGAAAGACCACTTTTCCCCAAAGCCAATTGTGATTGCTGAAAGATTCCGCTTTCATAAACAAAACCAACAAGAGGGAGAAACTGTGACGCAATATATAGCAGTCATTAAAAAGCTTTCTGAACACTGCGAGTTTGGTATGCACCTGCAGGATGCATTGAGGGATAGGCTCGTTTGTGGACTGAATATAGAAGCTATCCAGAAAAAATTGCTGACGGAGGAGAAGCTTACTTTTTCCAAAGCAATGGAACTAGCCGTGTCAATGGAGACAGTAGCTCGCGAGACACATCAGCTGAGCAACGCGCTGAAAGTGCATGTACTGTCACCACACGACAAACAACACACGAAATGTTCGCGCTGTGGAAAAATGAACCACAAAGAGAGCGATTGTTTTTGTAAGGAGCAAAAATGCCATAAATGTGGTAAGAGAGGACATATCTCGAAAATGTGCAGGAACAAAGAGACTGTAAATAAGGAGAAACCAGTGGAGTATAAAGCTAAAAAGAAAAAAAGGGTGCACCAATTGGATGTAAAAGAAATATCTAGTGATGGTAGCTCTACAGACACTGAAGTGAGCCTGCATATGGTGTCTCAGCAGAGTAATTTGTCATACATGTGTGTTAAACCAAAAATTGAAGGTAAAAGGATTATCATGGAATTAGATACCGGTGCTGCCGTTTCTCTGATTTCAAGAAAACTGAAAAATGATGCACACTTTAAGGACTTGCCCTTGCGCCAAACCCATATAATGTTGAAAACATATACGGGCGAGGTGATTCCAGAGGGTGTCATCACTGTTGCAGTGAGGATGAACAAGCAGAGGGCTAGACTACCACTGTATGTGGTTCGGGGAAGTTCACCCCCACTTTTTGGTCGGGAGTGGCTGCGGAGGATTCGAATTGACTGGCGAGAAATAAAGACGGTCCGGGAGGAGACGCTAGAGGGCGTGCTACAAAGACATGCAGAGGTCTTTAAAAAAGAATTAGGCACTCTGAAAGGCATGGAAGTAGCCATAGCGCTGAAGCCGGATCATGTGCCACGGTTTTGTCAAGCGAGAGTCGTTCCCTATGTCCTTAGGCCAAAAGTGGAGGCTGAAATTGACCGATTGTGTGAGCAGGGCATTATATTATATCCCCTGTTAAATTCAGTGAATGGGCAACACCCATTGTGCCCGTTGTGAAAAAGAATGGAGATGTTAGGATATGTGGGGATTTTAAAGTCACAGTTAATCCTGCCCTGTGTGTGGAGAAATACCCAATTCCACGCATTGAAGATCTATTCGCATCACTGTCGGGGGGGCAGCATTTTAGTAAACTGGACTTATCTCATGCCTATTTGCAAATGGTGATAGAGGGAAATTCCAGAAAATATCTCACAATAACTACATCCAAGGGTCTGTTTTGTTATAACAGGCTGGCATTTGGAATTACCTCAGCACCAGCGATATTCCAGCGTGCCATGGACCAAGTCCTCCAGGGTCTGCCGAACGTTCACTGTTACCTGGATGATATATTGGTCAGTGGACAGGATCGTGTGCAGCATCTGAAAAATCTGGATGCAGTCCTAGGGCGCTTGGAAGAATTCGGTTTGCGAGTACGGAAGGAAAAATATGAATTTTTCAAGGATTCACTGGAATATCTGGGTCACGTCATTGATGCCCAGGGTCTACACAAGGCACCAGAGAAAGTCAGGGCAATTGTGGAGGCTCCTGCACCTACAGACGTGAGTCAGTTACGTTCTTTCTTGGGGCTAATTAATTATTACAGCAGATTTATCCCCAACTTGTCATCTATCCTAAGCCCACTGAATACTCTGTTGTGTAAAGGAAAACAATGGCAATGGACATCTTAATGTGCTGCATCTTTCAAAGAGGCAAAAGAGCAGTTACTCTCTCACAGCGTGTTAACCCATTATGATCCACAACTTCCCATTCGGTTGGCGTGTGACGCATCACCTTATGGTGTAGGTAGTGTCATCTCACACATTCTCCCGAATGGACAAGAGAGGCCCATAGTTTTTGCATCAAGGACTCTGAATAAGGCAGAACGCAATTATGCCCATATTGAGCGTGAAGCTCTTGGCATTATATTTGGAGTTCGTAAATTCCATCATTATCTGTATGGTAGGCAGTTTACACTCCTTACAGATCATCACCCATTGACCACTATTCTGAGTCCGTGCAAAGCCACACCATTTATGGCTGCTGCTAGAATGCAGCGGTGGGCTCTCCTGTTAGCTGCCCATAATTACACCATACAGTACCGAGAGGCAGCTTGTCATGGAAATGCGGATGGGCTTTCATGCCTTCCATTACCAACATCATCACGAGAGAGAATCAGTACTGTGGACAGTTTTCATATTAAACACCTAGAAGCCTTACCTGTGAACTGTCGAGAAATCTGCCGAGAGAGCAGGGGTGATCCTGTCCTTGCTCAAGTCCTGGAGATGGTCTCCACAGGTCGCTTTCCGAGGGTCCAGGATGTGGCCAGCACATTGGCGCCATTCATCAGCCGGAGGGATGAGTTGACACTCCAGCAAGGTTGTCTTATGTGGGGTGTGCGCGTCGTCATTCCCTCAAAATTGAGATCACGACTGCTGTTGGAACTGCATACTGGACACCCAGGTGTTGTCAAAATGAAAGCTGTCGCCCGCAGTTACATGTGGTGGCCCGGAATTGACGCTCAAATTGAACAGGTCTCAAAAACATGCCAGTCCTGTCAATTTACACAGAAAGCACCGGGACCAGCACCACTCCACCCATGGACCTGGCCTGGATCCCCATGGCAGAGAATTCATGTTGACTTTGCTGGGCCGTTCCAGGGCCAAATGTTTATGGTGGTTGTAGACACCCATTCAAAATGGCCTGAGGTACACCTTATGAGTTCCACTACAACGGCTAATACCATCCAGGTGCTCCGAGGGTTATTTAGTCGCTATGGGCTCCCTGAGGTGTTAGTGAGCGATAATGGTCCTCAGTTTACCTCACATGAGTTTGACACTTTTATGAAAGGCAATGGAGTAAAGCACATTCGCTCTGCACCATTCCATCCATCAACAAATGGTCTTGCAGAATGTTTTGTACAGACATTCAAGCAGTCACTGAAGCGTTCCACTGGAACCACTTCCATACAACACCGACTGGACGCCTTTCTACTCACATACCATAACACTCCACACTCTACAACGATGAAGGAGCCCCCGTCTATGCTTTTCATGCATCGCAAGTTGCGATCTCGATTGGACCTGTTGAAGCCTAGCGTGACATCAGAGGTAGAGAAAGCACAAGAGGCACAGTGTGCGTATCGAGGAATGCATGCTAAAGCCAGAATGTTCAAGGTGGGAGACCCAGTTCTTGTTCGGGATTACGGGAGAGGAGAGAAGAAGTGGATACCAGGGGTTGTTTCAGCTGAGACTGGCCCTGTATCCTACACCGTCGACATCGGCGCATCACAGCGCTGGAAGCGACACGCGGACCAGATGCTGGCCAGGGTTGTTGAATGGGATACCTCTACAGACGACGGCGGAGCTGCATCGTCGTGCATTTCAGCAGACCTGCCTGTGCTGGAAAAGACTGTTCCAGAACCAGCTACTCCGGTTCCTGTGAGTGACCCCTCACCACTACCCCAGGTAACCTCAGAGGGAAACACCACATCACCTCCAGAGACTGGTAAGAGATATCCTTCTCGTATTACTAAACCACCAGAGCGTTATGTTCCATAAACTTTGTTTAAGATACTTTTAAGAGACATATATTGGACATTTTTGAATAAGAGACCTTTTTTATGTGTTAGATGAGAGAGTCACGTCTCACCAAAAGGGCAGAATAAACCCTTGACTGACTCAGGGGTTTGGGATCGTCTACTCCCAGCCTCAAGGCTAGTGTGTGTTTTTTTTAAAATAATAAAAGTTGTTTGCTTTGTGTATCTTGGGGGTGGGTACAATATTTAGTGGGGAGGAGATGTGATGTATGTGATGTATGAGTTGCATTTACATATGCCACCCCATTGGTGGGCGCTGTACCCTGTGGCATCGCCAATAGTATAAGAGTGTGCTCATTGAACTGAACTGACATGTGTATGTGTATGTACATGTGTGTACGTGTGCGTATGCCTGAGTAAACGAGCAAGCTAATGACCTGCAGCCGTGTGTGTCTTTGTGTTTGTTCCTCCGAGTGGTAATCTAAAGTAGAAACCCACGGACATAACATCACCACTACTCTTCATCCTGTACACAAACATGTGTCGGAGCAGACATGACAACAGACACATTATAAAGTATGCTGATGACTCAGTTATTGTCAGTCTCCTCCAGGATGGCGAGAGTGGCCACGGCCCAGTAGTTGATGATTTTGTTCACTGGTGTGAGGATTCCTACCTGCAGCTGAATACGACAAAAACTAAAGATATGATTATTGACTTTAGGAGGAAAACTCCCAGGCACAAAGTCACTGTACTAAAAGGCCAGACCATTGAATGTGTACAATCCTACAAATATCTTGGGACAATTATTGATAGTAACTTAAACTTTGAAGAGAACTGTGAAAGGGTGATGATGTTCGTCCTTCATGCTTGAAGATGACCAATGACATCAATTTGACGTTGAGCTGCTGCGGTGAGTCCGGAGGTGGCTGGTGAGGCCAATCCGGGCAACGAATCCTCTCCTACAAGTAGGACAGAAGTGGGAAGGGGTTGTGATGTTGGTGCTAGTTGCTCTGCCCTTCTGCATCTGGCGTTTCTGCTCTGCATGCTGTACACGCTGCTCCTCTGCTCTTTGGGCTCCTGTTGTGATAGCACTGCGCCAGGAGGGGCGATCAGCAGCAAGTGTCTCCCAGGACTCTGTGTTAATGGAGAAGTCTTTAAGGTTAATCTTCAGGTTGTCCTTGAAGCGCTTCTTTTGTCCTCCGACTCTGCATTTCCCTTGGGCGAGTTCTCCATAGAAGAGCTGTTTTGGGATGCGGTCGTCTTACATACGGGAGACGTGGCCTGCTCATCTCAGCTGAGCCTTGCGCATGGTGGTAATGGCGCTGGGGATGTCTGCCTGCTTCAGCAACTCCATGTCTGGAACTTTGTCTTGCCAGCGGATGTGGAGGAGGTTGCGAAGACACCTGAGATGGAAGTGGTTGATCTGTCGTTGGTGCCTTCTGTATGCAGTCCACGTTTCACAGCCATAGAGTAGTGTGGTTAGGACGACTGCACGGTAGACCGTCAGCTTTGTTGTGAGGCTGATCCCTCTCCTTTCCCAGACATTTTTTCTGAGTCTCCCAAATGCACTGCTTGCTTTGGAGATCCTGTTGTTGATCTCAGCGTCGACGGTGGCATTACGGGAGAGGGTGCTATCCAGGTAGGAGAAGGTCTCTACCGCCTGTAGGGTCTGTCCATTTACCTGTATCTGTGGCTCGTGGTACTGGTTTCCCAGGGCTGGCTGGAACATCACCTCGGTTTTCTTGGTGCTGATGGAAAGGCCAAAGTTGTCACAGGCTGAGGAAAATCTGTCCATCTGCAACTGCATTTCCTGCTCGGCACCAGCATTGAGTGCACAGTCATCAGCGAAGAGGAAATCTCTGATGACAGTCCCCTTCACCTTCGTGATGGCTTGCAGACGCCTAAGGTTGAAAAGTCTTCCGTCACACCTGTACCTGATGTCAATGCCAAGCTCACAGTCTCTGAAAGCATCTGAGAGCATTGCCGAGAACATCATGCTGAACAGTGCTGGGGCCAGAACACAACCCTGCTTGACTCCATTGGTCACTGGAAAGGCTTCGGATGGTTCTCCATCATCCAGGACCCTGGCTGTCATTCCATCGTGGAATTGGCGGACAATTGCAATGAACTTGCGGGGGCAGCCAAATTTTTTCATGATTATCCAGAGTCCCTCGTGACTGACTGTGTCGAAGGCCTTGGTCAGATTGACAAAAGTTGTGTAGAGGTCGTGGTACTGTTCCATGCATTTCTCTTGGAGCTGGCGGGTGGCAAAGGTCATGTCAGTGGTCCCTCGACCTTTACGGAAGCCGCATTGACTTTCAGGGAGGAGACCCTGCTCCAGGTGTTCCAGCAAGCGGTTGAAGAGGACGCGGGCCAGGATCTTGCCTGCTATAGACAGAAGGGATATTCCTCGGTAATTGTCAGAGGACTGGCGATTTCCTTTCCGCTTGTAGATGTGGACAATTGTGGCATCTCTGAGCTCTTGTGGTAACTGTTCCTTGCTCCACATGGACTGGTACGGGCTGGTGAGCTGTCTAAGAGTGGTTGAGCCGCCTTTCTTGTAGACTTCTGCAGGGATGGCATCAGAGCCTGGGGCTTTCCCAGTAGAGAGCTGTTTGATGGCTGTGCTGACCTCATCTTCCGAAGGTGGGATGTCCAGCTCATAGTTTATTGGCACCTGGGGAAGGTGAGCAATGGCTTCATGATTGATCTGTGCAGGCCGATTGAGCACACTACAGAAGTGTTCCGCCCATCTCTCCAGGACCAGCTTCTTTTCTGTCAGCAGGGTAGAACCATCAGCACTGAGAAGAGGGGATGATCCGGAGGACTGAGGTCCATAGACAGCTTTCAGAGCATCATCTCTTTGTGTCGTGCCTGTCAGCAAAGCATTGAATCTCATCGGCCTTGGCACTGAGCCAGGAGTCCTGCATGTGGCGTAGTTTGGCTTGAATTGCACTACGGATGTTGGTGAAGACTACTTTCTTTGCCATGCAGGTAGGGTCATTCTGGTGGGCCCACAGCAGTCAGTGTTTCTGATCTAACAGCTGCTGAATTTCTGTGTTGTTTTCGTCAAACCAGTCCTGGTGATTTCTGGTTACTGGGCCTAGGCATTCGAGGGCAGCCGAGTGAGCGGTGTCCCTCAAGGATGTCTATTGGTCCTCAATGCTTGGCTGGTTGAGCTGGAGATCTGACAGGCGGCTGTGCATGTGATCTTGAAACTCTTGTACCTTCTTGGGGTCTTTGAGTTTCATGACGTTCAGCTTCTTTGTCACTTTCTGGCCTTGTGGTCTCCTTTTGGGCTGGATGTGGAAGTTCATCTTTGAGATGATCAGGCGATGGTCAGTCCAGCAGTCGGCACCACACATGGCTTTGGTCACTCTCACGTCCCGCCTGTCCTTTGCCCTGATGATGACATAATCAATGAAATGCCAATGCTTAGAGCGAGGGTGCATCCAGGATGTCTTGTTCCGTGTAGGTAGGCGAAACATGGTGTTGGTGATGGCTAGGTCATGAGAGGCACACATTCTGAGCAGGAGGTGTCCGTTGCTGTTAGATTTTCCAATGCCGTGTTTTCCCAGTACTCTCTGCCAGGCGTGGTGGTCGGCCCCTACTCGAGCATTGAAATCACCGAGGATGATGAGCTTCTCAGATTTTGCTGAGGCAATGAGGGAGTCTAGTTCCTCATAAAACTTATCTTTGGTCTCTTCGGGGTTTGTCATGGTCGGAACATAAGCGCTGATGATGGTTGCATTTGACTTCTTCCCAAGTGGGAGGTGCATTTTCATCAGGCGGTCATTCAGACCCTCGGGAATGCTTGCTAGTTTCCGCACGTGAATGGATTTGATTGCGAAACCAACACCTGCCTCGCGCCTCTCCTCACTGCTGTGCCCACTCCAGAAGAAGGTGTAGCCACCACCGGTTTCTGTCAGCTGGCCTTTGTCTGAAAAACATGTCTCGCTGAGAGCAGCAATGTCGATGTTGTAGCGAGCTAGTTCTCTGGCCACTAGTGCAGTTCGTCTTTCTGGTCTGTTCGCTTTGGCATTGTCGAGCAGAGTCCTTATGTTCCATGATGCTGAGGTGAGCGCCTTTGCTTTATTTCTCTTTGTGTTTCGACCGCTATTTGGGGATCCCCGCCAGCCGCGGTGTGCTGACCAGGGTGAGGTGAGACCAGCTATGTTTGGGGCACCTTTTCTAGCCCCGTCCTCTCGCTAAGGAGGCGAGCAGAGCAATCCTGAAAAGGGCTGCTCGGTCGCTCAGGAGGTTGCCGAACTTCACTGCTGTCTCGGTTCAGTGGACAGCGACCACTTGTCCTGAGCCGCCTGTGTGCAGGTTTGCGACTACAGCTTCCAGTATATCCTCACCTGCTGCTTCGCCGCTCCCCCATCGCCACAGGGCTTAAAGTTGGCTAGGTGGTGATGTCATGACTTGCGCTGAACTTTGATTAAAGTGAGGGAGACTTGCACAGGATCAGCCTCACTCTCTCGTCCTGAGACACCAGATCCAGTGGCAAGACAGAGTCAAGACGGCTGGGGGCGGATCAGGATGCAGGAGCTGCCGGAAGGTGACAATTATGCCAGTCGACCGCCTTAGGGCTCCACTCCGGATTTTCTGTCAGGGCTTACTCCCTTAGCCTTTGACTTTTCCCAAGACACCCACAAGGCAGTGGGGCTATTTACCCATAGCTAGGACTGAGACAGGTTGTACTGGGTTACTGTTTACCAGTAGCAGATAGAATCTGACCTGACATGAAAAGGGTGTGCAAAAAGGGTCAGCAACATTTGCATTGTTTAAGGAAACTTGCACGCTTCCAAATTGACCAAACCATAATGACAATGTTTTATCGGGCTTTTATTGAATCTGTTTTATCCTTTTCTTTAGTGTCATGGTTTGGTCAGATAAAACTGAAAGAGGAAATCCTTGGATCAGGTAGTTAGATGGTCCAGTCGTTTGCTTGGTGAGTCACAGCTGAGCCTAACATCCCTGTACACCAGACAGGTACAGAGGATTGCTACCTCCATTTTAAATGAGGACTCACACCCTTTGCACTGCCACTTTCAGCTTCTTCCCTCCAGACGGAGGTTTGCTGTCCCAAAAAGTAAAACCCAGCGCTACAAAAAGAGCTTTGTTCCTGCTGCTGTTAAAGAGTTGAACAAGATGTAACAATATATTGCACATAATTCAGTTACCTATTTATTAATTTTATTTTATATTTACTTATTTTTGTAGGTTTTTTATTTGGGTTCTAAATCTTTTATTGGGTTTTAGACTTTTGAGTTTTTAACCTTTTTGACTAGTCTTTAACTTTTTAATATGACCCTTCTCTCTTATCTCTTTGTTTTTTCTCTTATCTCTTTGTCCTATGTCCTGATTGGTGGAGCCTTTAGTACGTTTATCATGTTTATAGTCAGCTTCATGTGTGCCTGTGTTTGTGTTCATGTTGAATGTAATTGTGGTTTGTAAATATGGATGTCACCTGACTGCAAAAGAAATCTACCTACGGGTACAAATAAAGTAACCTGAACCTGAACCTGAAGGCAGAAGTGAAGGCAGCTTTGAATAGGATGAGGAATGGAAAGGTGGATGGTCCAGATGACATACATACCTGTGGAGGTATGGAGATGTTTAGGAGAGTTGGAAGTGGACTTTTTAACCAGATTGTTTTACACAATCTTGGAGAGTGAGAGGATGCCTGAGGAGTGGAGAAGGAGTGTTTTGGTACCACTTTTCAAGAACAAAAGTGATGCTCAGAACTGTAGTAACTACAGAGACATAAAGTTGATCAGCCACACTATGAAGATATGGGAAAGAGTTGTTGAAGCCAGGTTAAGAGGAGAGGTGTCAATCAATGAGCAGCAGTATGGTTTCATGCCAAGATAGAGTACTACAGATTCAATGTTTGCTCTAAAGGTGCGTTCAGACCAAATGCGAATGGGTGGTGCAAATTCATACAGTCAATGGAAAGAGACGAATACACGCGAAATCGTGCATTTGCGCATTCACGTCCCAGGGATAGCACCATAATTTGAGTAAAAATATAATCATTGGAGAGTAAACTAGTTTGAAAATGAGACTGCCACTCACCTGGAGACAAAAGGATCAGGAACTTTTCAGCTGAATCGAGGTGTCGGAGTTATTCCTGCTACGGATGTGCTAACAAGGCTAGCAAGCTAGCAACGGAAACACCCATCGTGTGAAGTTTTGGAGGCTGGGACAACTTTTTCAGCTGAGCCCCTGTCGGATAATGTAAACCTTGTTTTTTTTTTCCCCACAATATCTTTATTGAACCTTTTTTGAACAAACATGACACAAACAATCAAACACTAACACTAAAGTACTACAAAAAAAATGCACTAAAAACACCAACAACCACCAACAAAAGCAAGTCATCAACAATGCTCCTCTGTTTAGTCTAGGCAATCCATTACATAAGTATACATATTATACATTCACCAGTTTGGAATTTACAAGGTCCACACACATCATTCACCTTCTTCTTCAAAAGTTATGTTTAAATTCTTTACATAATCAATGAAAGGTCTCCATATATTCTCAAACACAATTTCCTTTGATTTCAGTATGTATGTTATTCTTTCTAGTGGAAGGTTTGTTAACATCTGTCTTAACCACTGAGTCACATCTGGTCTATGAGTCTTTTTCCACAGTAGTGCAATACATTTTTTGGCATTAAGCAAACTGAGGTCTATGAATGCTCTTTCACTTTTATTAAAGTTATGCTTTTCTGGGTACAGACCCAACAAAAACAATTTAGGATTCAATATGATTTGTTTTGAAATTATTTTTTCAATTGTTACCCTCACCTCTTCCCAAAACATTCTAATTTTTCTACATTCCCATACACAATGAAATAGGGTTCCTTTACTTTCCATGCATTTTGTGCATGTATCTGGTATGTTTTTGTTATATCTATTTAACTCCACCGGTGTAACATACATCCGCATTAACCATTTAAAATGTATCAATTTAAGACGTACATTTATTGATTTGGTTTGAGCTTCTGTACAAGCCAATTCCCATTGTTCCTCTGAAATTTCAGTTTGCAGGTCTTCTTTCCAATAGTTCAATCTTTTCTGTGAGTTTTCACTTGAGGATAGTGTCAATGAGTTATAAAACTCTGAAATAATACCCTTTCTCTTACTATCTTTCGTCAAAATTTTTTCCAAGGATGAATAAATAGGTCGAGTGAGAGTATTATTTTGATTTGATCGAATAAAGTTCCTAAGCTGAAGATATTTTAAAAAAATGTGTTCTATTAAGATTAAATTTGATCCTCAGCTCTTCAAAAGACATTATGTTATCTGAACATGACAGATATAAATCTTGAATCTTTTGAATCCCTTTTAAATTCCATACTTTAAATACAGCATCCGCTCTCCCTGGTTTAAAATATTGATTACCCCATATTGGGCTAAATTGTGACAATAAGTGTGGTTCTTTTAAATAGTTTTTAGTTTCACACCATATTTTGATCATATGCTTTACAAATGGATTTTTAACTTGTTTCTGTAATTTTTTTGCTGAATCTGAGTATATGAATATGGGAAGAGGTAAAGGTAAATTGTATGATTCCATTTCAGTCCAGTGAGGGAGATCATTTGATGAAAAATAATATGTCATAGACCTCAGTTGTGCCGACCAATAATACAACATAAAGTTTGGACATTTCAGACCTCCACGATCAAATGGTAAATATAGTAAGGACAGACGTAATCTAGCCCTCCTGTTGTTCCATATAAATTCCACTAACTTTTTTTTAATTCTTGAGAATAGATCTGAAGGTGGTGGTAAAGGAATGTATTGAAATAAATAAAGTATTTTAGGTAAGATATTACTTTTAAGTATATTGATTCTCCCTATCATCGACATTGGTAGTGACATCCATCTCTGAATTAACTCATTAATGTCTGTCATTAAGGCTTCATAGTTGGCACTGGCGACTGATTCCAGCTTGGGCACAATTTGAATTCCTAAATATTTAAACTGATTTACAACATTGAATTGATTTACCTCAGGAGCTGGGTGATTTCTCTGGGTCTCATTGAGCATTAATATTGAAGATTTAGTTTTATTTATTTCATATCCTGATACCTCCCCAAAACTCTCCATCAAATTCAACAAGGTCGGAATTGATCCCTTAAGATTCGACATAAACAAAATTATGTCATCGGCATACAGGGAGATTTTATGTTCTGTTGGTCCAACTTTAATTCCACACATTTGTGAATGTAAACGTACTGCCATCGCCAAAGGCTCAATTGCCATAGTAAACAGTAAAGGTGAAAGTGGACAGCCTTGTCGACATCCTCTATTGATTTTTATTGATTTTGAGATATTGCTATTTGTTAGGATTTCTGCTGTAGCATTATTATATATTATCTGAACCCATTTTATGAAATTATTTCCAAGTCCAAACCTTTGTAAGACTTCAAAAAGAAAGGGCCATTCGACCCTATCTGTCACCATGGGGTGAGACGCCGGCTCGGCGCTCAGCCCATGCTCCTTTTATCCCTGCCTCTCATTGGGCAGCGCCTCAGCTGGCTCCCAGCTGTCAGTGTCACGGGACGGCTGGGGCCAATTAATCCTCATCAGCTGGGGCGCTGCTAATGAGTATAAAGAGGAGCAGCCACGATCATTCGGCGCTGCGACATAAGCACTACTAGGCTGGAGCCCCTTCGTCCGGTGCCAGCCCTTGTCTCATCATCCAGCATCTCTCGTAAGTGTTTTCCCATAAGAAGTATTTGTGCCTCTGTGCCCCCATGTCCGGCGCAAGCCCTCTACTAGTCTTAGCGAATCACTTGGGAGCGCCACCTTATTAACTGTTAACTCTGTTGCTGAACTGCCCATGAGTGTAACTATGTATGAGCATCTGTGCTTTCCTCATCCCTTACCCCTGTCCCGATTAAACATCACAATTGACTGGCTCGCCCTTGGCTCTCTTATTGCATGGCTCCCTAGAGCCACGTGTGACACTATCAAAGGCCTTTTCAGCGTCCAATGATAGGAGAGCTGTATCCGGTGCTTCTTTATTAGAATAAATAATATTAAATAGTCTTCTTACATTATGGAAGCCTTGTCTTCCCTTTATAAAGCCATTCTGATCTCGGTTAATAATATTTGGTAAAATTTCTTGTATTCATCTTGCTAAAATTTTACAGATTATCTTAAAGTCAGCATTTAATAGGCTTATTGGTCTCATATTTTCACATTTATTAGAGGCTTTACCTGGTTTTGGCAACAGTATAATTAAGGCATTATTCATGTATGATGGTAAATTACTATTTTGAAATGCTTCTAAAACCATTTCCAAAAAAGGTTTTATTAATTTATTCTTAAATTTTTTATAAAGGTCAACTGGAAGACCATCTGGTCCTGCACTTTTTCCTGATTTCATATTATCAATGGCTAGCCCAACTTCTTCTTGACTAATTTTAGACTCCAGTATCTCCCTGTTTTCATTTGGAATACACGGTATAGATAGTCCGTCCAAAAACCCATTTAGTTTTGTTAAATCAGATTCATTTTTTGTATCATATAATTTTTCATAGTAATCTCTAAAGGCTCTATTAATTTCTAAAGGATCTATAACTACCTGTCCGTTACTTATAATACTGGTAATTGGTGTTTTAAATTCTAATTGTTTAATCTGCCATGCCAATAATTTTCCTGATTTTTCACCTTGTTCATAAAAAGATTGTTTCAATCTTAGAAGACTCGAGGCAGCTCTATTCGCTGATTTTTTTGTCATATTCAGCTCTCAAAATCAGTAATTCGTTCTCTAACTTTGGATCACTTCCTGCATACACTTTTTCTTGAAGAATTTTTAGTTTATGTTCCAATTGGACTCTCTCCTCTCAAGTCTTCTTAGATTTTGAACCTGTATAACTAATAATATATCCCCTAATAAAAGCTTTGAAAGCCTCCCACTTTATACATGCTGATGTTTGTGTAGTATTGATATCAAAGAACTCATCTATCTGTTTTTCTATGTACTTAACAAATTCCTCATCCTGAAGCCATTTATGCTGAAATTGCCACCTACCTGGTTCCTTTGTCAGTTTCTTATCTACATATATTAGACAGCAGGGTGCATGATCAGAGATCACAATGTTATCATAAAAGCAGTTTTGAATCTTGGACCTTAATTCTGTGGAGATCAAAAAATAGTCAATACGTGAGAATGTCTTGTAGGTATTAGAATAACAAGAGTAGGCTTTAACTTGTGGTTTCATTTCTCTCCATATATCTAGCAGTCTCAATTCTTTCATAAAATGATTAATGATCATCCTACATCCATTGTGCGTACAGTCCAGTCCTGTTGATCTATCTATACTGGGATTCAATGTACAATTAAAATCCCCTGCTATTATATGTTGCCCTGTAAGTGATGATAAGATAAGAAATAAATTAGCAAAGAACTTTTGATCATCTATATTGGGACCATATAAGTTCACCAGATTTATATTTTCTAATAGCAAAGATCCTTGAATGATTAAATATCTTCCAAATTTGTCTCCAATTACATTTTTCACTTGAAATGGGACTGATTTATGTATGAGAGTCATAACTCCCCTGGCTCGGGATGAAAATGATGAGGTGAATACACTTCCTTGCCATCTACTCCTAATTCTTTTTACATCCTCCTCTACTAGATGAGTTTCTTGTAAAAACACAATTTTTGAACCCATGTCTTTTATTTTATTCATAACTTGTTTAAGTTTTTTTAAATTTTGTAGACCTCTGCAATTCCATGAAGTTAAATTAAGATTAACGCTTTGGTTTATGATCAATAGGGAGTTTGGGATTACCTCGCAGTGTAAACATGCTCATACAGAGAAGCAAAAACATGAGTGGTTGAACATTCATACTACAAACTACACACAAACAAATTCCCCCTTCCCACATTTGTGGTAATCCCCCCAAAATCAAAAGAAAAATTCTGTCTCCCGATATAGCCATCGACCGCTCCACACCCACGAGGAACAGCCAAAGCCACTCCTTCTTCATCCTCCCAATCACCCTAACTCTACTGCTTTTAATGACATAACATTAACTCTCTTCTGTAGTTTTCCAACTTAACACCAAAATTTTTAGCAACTTTGTACATCATAGTTTTGTTTTTTTTTAATATATAATACAATCTATATTTTGTAAACTTGCTATTTGCTTCAGATCAGTTAGATGCCTGTGCAAATGCTTAAATAATCTACCTTATATTTTGTTCATGTTTAGCTCCCACCAGTCTCCTCTTAGATCTTCTTAATGAACTCCTACACCTCCTCTGGGGTCTTGAAGATGTGTGTTCTGCCCCCATACGTGGTCAACAGTCTTGCAGGGTCAATCACTCCATGACAGATCCCAAGGTTGCGCAGCTCTTTACGTACGGGGTCAAACTGTTTCCTTAATTGTTGGACTCCTGTGGCCAAATCTGGGTAGAACCGCACCTGCTGGTCCTGGTGTTTAATTTCTCCTTTGGCTCGCGCAGCGTTGGAGATCTTCATCCTGTCTCTGTAGCTGAGGAACTTCATAATTAGCGTCCTCGGTGGTCCCTTATCTCTCGGTGGGCCAATTCGGTGTGCGCTTTCTAGAACGACTGATGATTGCAGCTCCGCATTGTTCAGCGCTTCTGGAATCCACTTTTCCAAAAAGGAACATGGGTCCTGACCTTCGGTTCTCTCCGGTAGACCCACCAGCCTCAAGTTGTTCCGTCTCGACCGGGACTCCAAGTCCAGGACATTATCTTCCAGACATTTATTTTTTTTTTCCAAAGTGCGCACCTTTAATTGAAGGCCGGCGACATCATCCTCAGCACTGGATACTCGAAGCTCCACCTGCGCCATTCGTTCCACACAATCACCCAATTCCTTTTTCATTCCCTCTATCGCTGCTATAATCCCACCAAATTTAGCGGAAAAGTCTGCTCTCATTGAGCTAATGGCAGCGAGCACCGCACCTGTGCCGTCGTCAGCAGTCACCGCACCACCGTTAGCTTCCTCCGCCGCCATATCTGGAACTTTTTCTGCTGCGCCACAGACGTGAAAGTCCGTTAGTTTGGACTGTTTCGGCGGTTCAATTTTTCCTCCACCTGATTTCCCAGCCTTAGGCTTCACCGGCATATCCTCGTCCAAACGCTGGGATAGGTTCTGTTCCAAATAAGAGAGTTATATGCCGATTTTTTTATCTCTAGGAGCAGAGCAGAGTGAGACCTGTCCTCTCACGTAGCCGCCATGACCAGAAGTCTCAACCTTGTTATTTTGGGGATTTCCACAGCAGGTTGAACACAGCTGCAGAAGTTATAAAGGCAACTTCACCTGTCTGCATCTTACTCAGACAGTGAATTCATGTTGTGTGTTTACATCGAGTTATAATGTATTTGTGCTGCACAAAAAATTCACCCATTTGTGTTTGGTCTGAACACATCTTAAGAGTGTTGATGGAAAAGTATAGAGGTCAGAAGGCGTTGCACTGTGTGTTTGTGGATCTAGAGAAAGCATATGATAGGGTGTCAAGAGAGGAAATGTGGTACTGTATGAGGAAAGTCAGGAGTGGCAGAGAAGTATGTGAGGGTGGTGCAGGACATATATGAGGACAGCGAGATGGTGGTGAGGTGCAAGAAGTAGAGGTAGTGAAGGTAGATGAGTTTAAATACCTAGGGTCAACCATCCAAAGCAATGGAAAATGCACAAGAGAGGTGAAAAAGAGAGTGCAGGCAGGGTGGAGTGGGTGGAAACAAGTGTCATGGTGGATTTGTGACAGAAGGGTAGCAGCAAGAGTGAAAGGTAAGATTTACAAGACGTAGTGAGACCTGCTATGATGTATGGTTTGGAGATAGTGGCGCTGACAAAAAGACAGGAGGTGGAGCTGGAGGTGGCAGAGTTGAAGATGCTAAGATTTTCATTGGGAGTGACTAGATAAGATAAAATAAGATAAGCCTTTATTAGTCCCACAATGGGGAAATTCCAGGATTGCAGCAGCCAAGGGATAGCAGCACTCAGAGCAATAATAAATAAGATAGTAAGATGCCAAAGCATTTACTGCCAAAGCAGTAAATAAATATATATGTACATAGAGCAGGAGCATCGCAGCTAGATGGTATCAACGGCATTACAGCTTGTTGCATTGACCTGCAGAATATGAATATGTACCTGTTACATCTCAATAATGGAGAGCCAAGAAGGAGCTGGTCTGAACATCAACTCTTTATTTAACCTTGTTCACAGATATATATCCTCCCAGCTGTAGCCTGCCTGACATCACTCTAACCCCGCCCCGGCCAGGCTATGGCAAGCCCCAAGGCCCAATTCCCTTATGTCCCCCCCACCCCCCGGCAAGTTAACAACACAAATTGAACACCCGAACATGCAAAATAACTATAAACACATATATACACATAACACATCAATGCAGTTCACGTTACACTTTTCCAATCACCAGAACAGGCCCTAGACCGCCTGGTTGGGGCATACACGCTGTTGCTGAGCCCAACTGTCCTCAACCATTCGAGTCACAAAATTGTTCAAGTATCTGGGTCTCCGACGCTCTCTAGCCAGGTGTCCCTTGGGAGGGCACAATGCCTCCGACACCGATGGTACAGTCTGCGGGTCGGCGTCTGCCCAGACCCTCCGGTCCCAACTGTCCCTAAAGCAGTCCACGGAGGCGTCCCTCATCACCTCCAGCGGGGACCTCCTCAGCCTGCTCACATGCCACTGGGACCCATCGTCCAGTTCAAAAGTATCCGGTCCTCTCAGTCTCACAATCCTTCGTGGCCCCACTCACAGCGGTTGAAGTTTGTTGGCGTGGACGGGGTGCTTGAGCCAAACATGATCTGGCACCCTCAGGCCGTGATCCCTTGCCCGATGCCTCCTGTCGCACTGTTCTTTCATTTTGCGCTGCCGCCTGGTAACTCAGTGCCTCAGTGTCCCCGAGTCATCCTCCCATTCTGTTTATGCTGGCCTCAGTCGTCTCACCAGTAGTGGCAACTCACGCCCCAGCATGAGGGCAGCTGGGGAGTGCGTTGTCATGGTGTGCACCGACGCCCTGTAGTGGAGTAGGGTGTTGTTCAGGGCCTCAGCGAACGTAAAACCGTCCGCTAAATGGGCCCTCAGTCCATTTTTCAGAGTCCTATTGATTCGCTCAACCCCTCCGTTAGCCTGCAGGTGGTACACCGCCGTCTTTATGTGTTTCACCCCTCTGACCCTCAGGAACTCCTCGAAAGCCCCAGAAATGAACTATGGGCCATTGTCTGTGGTGATGGAGCTCAGGGTCCTCCATCTGGCAAACAAGGACGCCAGAAACAGCGTGACCACCTCCGTTGTCACTGAGCCAGTTGGGAGCACCTCGGGCCACTTCGAGAATATATCATAGGCCACCATGAGGAACTGGCTATTAGGGGGTGCTACGTGCAGTTCTCCACAAATGTCCAGCTCGACGTGTTCCCAGGGTCCGGTAGGGAACGGGACCGGTCGTCGGGGTGGGGGTGGTGTTTGACATGGTTCAGGTGACCCACAGAACAAACACGACTCAGGGTAAATACAATTAACATACTTTTATTGTAAACGTGAGTGAGTGGGTGCTTGAGTGCAGGGTATGTGTTGTAATGTTGTGTCGTGCGATCCGTAATCTCCAGCTGGGGCCAGCAGAGCACCGTACAACCTGGCAACCCTGTAATGAGACAAGGGCCGTTAGTTTACAGTTCAACTTATGCAGCTCGATAGATGTTACAGCGCTTACTGTCAAGGGATGTTGGAGTAGCTCAGGTAGCACTGAAGCTGCAGCCAGGAGGACAGTGTCTGCTGGGCTGGTTAGCTGGAGGTGAGAGGATGAGTCCGCCACCTGGAGGGAGATGGAGGACCGCCTCCGCGGATCTCCGCCTGTGCACAGGGGAATCAGACAAGATGAGAAGCGAGTAGGTTTACTTGGTAGGTGGTCCGGGTGGAACCAGCCAGGACGGGGTTCAGCAGGGCTAGGAAGCCGATGGCTGGAGAGTAGAGTGCTGGGAAGCACGGAGGCAGGCATAACTGGATTCAGCATAGAGAATCAGACGACTCCGCGCCCAGCACTGGTCCTGGTGGAATAAATAGGCCGCAGGAGATGACAGGCAGGTGCGTGCACAGGTGCCGTGATTGGCGGCCATGACAGTACTCCCCCCCTACTGCACGCCTCTCGGCGGGCGTTCCAACCTACCTGGGTGCAGCCGATGGAAATCCCTGATGAGCTGCTTGTCGAGCACGAAGGAAGAACGCACCCAGGACCTCCACTCCGGCCCGTAGCCCTCCCAGTCCACCAGGTACTGCAGGCCACGCCCCCGGCGGCGGACGTCCAAGATGGAAGAGACAGACCACGCCGGGTCGCCATCGATCACCCTCGGTGGACGTGGAGACTTGGGAGGGGGACACAACAAGCTGGAGGAGATGGGCTTCACCTGAGAGACATGAAAGGTAGGACAGATGCGGGGGGGGGGGGGGGGAGTTAGACGCACAGACACCGGGTTAATGATCCGGCATATGGGAAAGGGACCAATAAACCGTTGGGCAGTCTTCTTCCGCTCAGCCTTCAGGTTAATGTGCTTGGTAGAAAGCCATACCTGCTGACCCACCTGGTAGACCGGACCCGGCACTCTGCATTGGTTGGCCACCGTGGTGTTGTGTTCCACTGTCCGTTGTAGTGCTGCTCTGGCCGTCCTCCAGATCTGTCGACAACGCCTCAGGTGGGCACGAACTGATGAAACGGCGATGTCCCCCTCCTCTTCAGGAAACAGCTGGGGATTGTAACCCAATGACGCCTCAAAAGGGGACATGCTGGTGGCCGTGGACACCACCATGTTATGGGCGTATTCGATCCAGGGAAGGTGTATGCTCCATGACGACGGGTTGGCGGCTGTGACACACCGCAACGCTGCTTCCACCTCCTGGTTGGCTCGTTCACATTGCCCATTGGATTGAGGGTGGTAACCAGAAGACAGCGCAGAATGCCTTCCAGACCCTGGAGATAAACTGGGGCCCTCGGTCCGAAATGATGTCCTGCGGGATGCCATGCAGTCGAATAACATGTTGGACCAGCAGATCGGCCGTCTCCTTGGCTGAAGGTAACCCACACAGAGGAATGAAGTGGGCGGCTTTTAAAAACCTGTCCACCAGCATGAGGATGGTGGTGAAATTGTTGGACGTGGGGAGACCTGTGACAAAATCTAGCGCCACGTGGGACCATGGCCTGCCCGGGACGGGGAGGGGATGAAACAGCCCGGCTGGCTATGAAGAGGACATCTTCCCCGTTGTGCACTCAGGGCAGGCGCGGATGTACTCCCCCACATCCTTCTGGAGGGATGTCCACCAAAACGACCTCTGTAGGAGCGCCACAGTGCGTGCCCTTCCCGAGTGGCAGGCAAACTTGGAGGTATGCCCCCATTGGATGACCTCCCCTCGGACTGCTGCAGGGACAAATAACTTTCCCGCTGCCCCCCCCCCCCCCGGGTCAGCCTCGTCAGACTGCGCCCTTATGACTTTATCCCTCATACCCCAAGCGAGGGCGCCCACGATGCAAGCTGGGGGAAGGATGGGGTGCTCAGCCTTCTCTGCCGTCTCCGGGGCGAACTGACGAGACAGGGCGTCGGGCTCTGTATTCTTTGACCCAGGGCGGTAGGTGATGGTGAAGTCGAATCGACCAAAGAAGAGCGACCAGCGGGCCTGTCGGGCATTCAACCGTTTAGCGGTCCTAAGGTACTCCAGGTTTTTACGGTCCAAACGATGAACGGCTGTGACGCTCCCTCCAACCAGTGACGCTACTCCTCCAGGGCCAGTTTAACCGCCAACAACTCCCTGTCACCAATGTCATAGTTACGCTCTGCTGGGGACAGGCGACGAGAGAAGTAGGCGCAGGGGCGGATCTTACAGTCAGCCGGAGAGCGCTGGGACAAAACAGCCCCCACCCCAGAATCTGAGGCATCCACCTCCACCAGGCACTGAAGAGCGAGATCAACCTGCGTCAGAATTGGCCACAACGAGAACCTGACCTTCAGCTCAGAGAATGCATCGTCCGCCTCTTCCGTCCAGCAAAACGGCACCTTGGTGGAGGTCAAGTTGGTGAGGGGGAGGGCGATGCGGCTGTAGTCCTTGACAAAGCGGCGATAGAAGTTTGCAAAGCCCAGGAACTGAAGGAGCTGTTTCCTCGACGAGGGAGTAGGCCAGTCCACCACCGCCTTCACCTTGGCTGGGTCCGGGATAATCTCCTTCAGTGCGATGATAAAGCCGAGGAAGGAAGTCTGGGAGATGTGGAACTCGCACTTTTCTGCCTTGACGAAGAGTTTATTCTCCAGCAGCCGCTACAAGACCCGCTTGACGTGAATGCAATGCTCCTCCATGGACTGAGAAAAAATGAGGATATCATCAAGGTAGACAAAAACAAAGGTGCCCAGAAAATCCCTCAAAACATCATTAATAAGGCGCTTGAAAACGGCCGGGGCATTGGTCAGCCCGAACAGCATAACCAGGTACTCGAAATGCCCACTAGGGGTCCTAAAGGCCGTCTTCCACTCATCCCCCTCCCGTATGTGCACCAGGTGATAGGCATTGCGCAGGTCTAATTTGGTAAAGCAGCAAGCCCCCCGGAGGGAATCGAATGCCGAGTTGAGAAGAGGGAGGATGTACTTATCCTTAATGGTGATGTTATTCAGCTCTCAGAAATCAATGCAGGGCCTGAGAGAGCTGTCTTTCTTCCCCATGAAAAAAAAAACCCACCCCCACCGCCAACGATGATGGTCTAATTATGCCTGAGCTGAGTGACTCCTTAATATACGAGTCCATGGCCACGCGCTCCGGAGCAGACAGGTTGTAAAGTCTGCTAGATGACAGCGGAGCACCAGCCCGAAGATTGATTGCACAGTCATACAGCCGGTGGGGGGGGGGGGGGGGGAAGGGCCTGGGATTTGCTGAAGACGGCCCCAAGGTCATGATATTCCGGTGGCCCTTTTGACAGGTTGGGAGGGGGAGAGGCAGGGACATCCAGAGGCGTGGCAGGTGAGCATGCAGCAGACTGCAAACAGGCACGTAGGCAGAAAGGGCTCCACGAAACTACATTCCCTGAACGCCAGTCAATCGACGGGTTATGCATGCGCAACCAAGGATAGCCCAGGATGACCGGGGAGGACAACACTGGCAGGACATACAGGTCCAACTCCTCCCGATAGTTGCCTGAAATGATAACTGGGACTGAGGTGACCCGATGAGTGACAGTGGCCAAAGAGGCTTTTGACAGGGCTATAAGGTTGAGAGGATTCTTCAACGGCTGCATAGGGAGACCCAGACGGGTTGCCAGGCTTCTAGAAATAAAGCTCTGCTCGGCCCCTGAGTCAATGAGTGCACGTGTGTTGTGTTCCTTATGACCAAAACAAAACCAGATAGGAATCAAAAAACGAGTTAGGGGTTTATTGCGGGTTACGTCCATGAAACCCCCTACTGCGACGCACAGACTTCCCCTTTTTGGCCGCTTGGGACAGGAATCAAGGTCATGCTCCTCGCTCCCACAATAAACGCACAACCCCAACTCTCGGCGGCGCTGTCTCTCCACGACAGGAAGTTTCGACCCACCCCTGACCATAGGTTCTTGGTCCTCCGGGATATCAGCCGACGGGAGGGCCAGCAGGGGGGACTGGAGGGAGCGGCGTGACATATTACCCGAGCAGCCAGAAGTTCTGCGCTCAGCCGCCCGCTCCCTCAGACGGTTGTCAATGCTAATGGCCAGGGAGATACACTCATGCAGCGTAGAGGGTTTCTCCAGGCTGGCCAGCTCGTCCCGCAGGCTAGGGCTCAAACTCCAAAGGAATATACTACTCAGAGAGGCATCTTCCCACCCAACCTCCGTAGCCACGACCCGGAAGTCCACGGCATAGTCAGCGACCGCCCTCGACCCCTGCCGAAGATTTAACAAACGAGAGGTGAGTACGTCCTCCCGGTCCGAGTGACTGAATACCTCCTGAAATTCCTGTGTGAATTGTAAATATGTCATAGAAGCATAATCAGCCCTAGCCATTACCGCATAAGCCCAAGCTAAAGCCCGTCCTTCTAACAAATTGATCATATAGCCGATACGGCTCTGGTCAGTGGGAAAGTCCCCGGGTACCCGTTGGAATACTATATTGCACTGCATGAGGAACCCCCTAGCCTCCCCCAAAACACCTCTAAAGCGAGCGGGAGTAGGGACGGGAGTAAGCCGACAAGTGGGGCCCGGAGAGGAAGGGCTAGATGTGGAGCTAGCAGTGGAGCTAGCGGTAGAGCTAGCAGGAGCAGAGGAGCTAGTTGGAGCTGTGGGAAAACCCCGTGGGCTAACCAATTGATCTAACCTGTCGGTGATGCGGGTTAGCTGAGTTAGCATCACCTGCTGCCGATACGCTAATTGATCTACCCGAGACTCTAGATGGTAAATTTGGCGCGCGAGCGCGCTGTCTGCCAGGTCATTTTGGTGGAGACGTACTGACATTGTTCAGGTGACCCACAGAACAGACACTACTCAGGGTAAATACAATTAACGTACTTTTATTGTAAACGTGAGTGAGTGGGTGCGTGAGTGCAGGGTATGTGGTGTAATGTTGTGTAGTGCGATCCGTAATCTCCAGCTGGGGCCGGCAGAGCACCATACAACCTGGCAACCCTGTAATGAGACAAGGGCCGTTAGTTTACAGTTCAACCTATGCAGCTCGATAGATGTTACAGCGCTTACCTGTCAAGGGATGTTGGAGTAGCTCAGGTAGTGCCGAAGCTGCAGCCAGGAGGACAGTGTCTGCTGTGCTGGTTAGCTGGAGGTGAGAGGATGAGTCCGCCGCCTGGAGGGAGATGGAGGACCGCCGCCGCGGATCTCCGCCTGTGCACAGGGGAATCAGACAAGATGAGAAGCGAGTAGGCTTACTTGGTAGGTGGTCTGGGTGGAACCGGCCCGGACAGGATTCAGCAGGGCTAGGAAGCCGATGGCTGGAGAGTAGAGTGCTGGGAAGCATGGAGGCAGGTGTAACTGGATTCAGCATAGAGAATCAGACGACTCCGCGCCCAGCACTGGTCCTGGTGGAATAAATAGGCTGCAGGAGATGACAGGCAGGTGCGTGCACAGGTGCCATGATTGGCGCCCATGACAGTGTTCCTCCGGTCTTTCCGCTCTCCAGGCATGGCACGCAGTGCTTCACCATTTCCTCGATGTCCTTGTCGATTCCCGGCCACCATACTGAATCCCTGCTGCATTGTTTGACCTTAACCACCCCCAGGTGCCCCTCATGTAGCATTTCCAGCACGCGTCCTCTCAGGGCTGCCAGGATGACAGCGGACTGCCCCCTAGCCATGCAGACATCGTTCCAACAGCTGAGTTCATCAGTAAACCGAGGGAACGGAGCCAGTTCACCAAGCGCTCCTGTCAGCCAACCCTCTCTGATTGCCACGTGCAGCCCTCTCATCACCTGGTCACTCTCCAATACCTCCTTGAGCTCCTAAGGAGACACGATTTCCCTCAGTGCTCCGTGCAGCGCGTGGACCAGGTCCGCCTCATCCAGATTCACCGTCCTTAGGTCAGGGACCAGAGTGCACGTCGTGGCCCATGACAGAAGATCTGCTACGACATTGTCTCTACCTGGCGTGTACCTTGTCGTAAAATTGTAGGCCCTCAGTCTTTCTGACCACCTGTGGATTCTCAGTGGCCTGTGTCCTGACCCCGAGGTCTCGAGCAGAGTCGTGAGAGCCCGGTGGTCTGTCCTCAACGTGAAGTGTCACCCGTAGAGGTAGATATGCACCTCTCGCAGGCCCAGACACAGGTGAGCGCTTCCCTCTCACCCACGGCGTACTTCTTTTCTGCCGCTGACATTGACCTCGACGCAAAGGTCACGGGACGCTCCATACCATCCTGCACCTGTGACATAACAGCCCCCAGGGCGGAACCGGATGCGTCACACATCACAATGGTGGGGCAGTTCGGGTCAAAATGGGCCAAAACCGGTGGGGAGGTGAGCTGTTGCTTCAACTTTTCCACAGCCGCCAAACAGGCCAGGGTCCAGTTCCAGGGTGCGTCCTGCTTCAGCAGCGCCCGGAACAGCTCGATCATCTCTCAGTACTGGGGAATGAACTGTCCATAGACGTTAACCATACCCAGGAATGAAGAAATCTCTGCCGGTGAGGAGAGGTCAGCGATCCGCAGCACCACCTCCACATTCGAAACCAGTGGGTTCAGTCTGTTTCTGGCCAGTCGGAACCCCACAAAGTCCACGGCGTCCACCGCAAAGACACATTTTTCGCCGTTCAACGTGATCCCATGCTCCTGCAGCGTTTCCAACACCCTTTCCAGTCTCGCGTCGTGCTCTTCTCTCGACACCCCGTGTACCACAAAGTCATCCAGGTATACGACTACCCCCTTCAGGCCGGCCAGCATGGTCACCATGACCTTCTGGAAACAGCTTGGCACTGAGTTCAGCCCAAAGGGCATCCTGGTGTAGCAGAAAACCCCCACGTGGGTCACGAATTCCATTAGATTCCTGCTGTCCGGGCATAGTGGCACCTGCAGGTAGCCCTGGTGTAGATCCAATTTCGAGAAGACCCGTGCCCCGCTGAATGCCGCCGTGAGTTCCTCCATAGTCGGCAGTGGGTACTTGTCAGGGATGACCGCCTTGTTCACCGCTCTGAGGTCAATACACGGTCTGATGCCCCCTCCTTTCTTCCTAGCCACCACCAGATTGGAGATCCATGATGACGCATCTGCCTTTTCGATGACCCCTGACTCCAGCAGTTTGGTCAGTTCCGCTGACACCTTGTCTCGCAGCGCCAACAGGAGACAAGGTTGAATCTTTGGCGTGACGGTCTCGTCAATGAGGGGGCGATGGTAAAACACTTCAATGTGGCCCAGACCTCTAAACAGTGCAGACCAACGGAGGTGCCAGTCCGGGGCCATGGACCGCACCGTCGACCTCTCCAGGTCCTTTATGGAGAAGCCTAGCTCCCCCAGCAGGTCAACTCCTAACAGGTCGGTTCCTCTGCGTGCCACCTGGAAGGTGAAGCTGGGAACCCTCTTCGACCCACAGGTCATCTCGAAGTCCACTGTGCCCGCCATCTCAATCTCTGCATGGCCGTAACCAAACAGTCTTACCACCCCATCTTTGATTTTCTTCGTGGGGAACAGCCTCCGCAGTGTGGGTAGGCTCAGGATAGACTTCCCGGCCCCTGAATCCACCATGAGCGGCACGTTGACTGTCAAGTTGGAGCATGTACCATTTCAGCGGGCCTTTCCCCATGCGTGCTATGTGGACCTAGGCCGGGCTTCTGGGTCATCTCACCCGTACTGCCACCCTTATCTTGTTCCGCTTCTTCCTCCTCTTTCTCTTAGCTCTCTTTCTCCGTACAGTTACCGCGCAAACCTCCGCTCTCGGTGGAAAATTGCTCTCGTTCGGCGCCCCACTAGCCTTAGCTGTTAGCTCGCGTAAGGCCACAGACTCCCTTCGCTTTATCAAGTCCAGCACTTCACTCAGCAACAGTGGCTCTTTAATTACCCTTAGCTCCATCTTCAGCCATGTGCTATTGGTGCTGTGGGCTAGCTTGTCCCTCACAAGCTCGTGCTCCAATGCTCCAAACTCGTACTTCCTTGCTAGGCTAAGTAGCTCAAACACCAATGACTCAAGGGACTCACCCATCCGCTGCCGTCGGTCGAAAAACTCGTACTGTCTCTCCGTGACAGTGGAAGTGTCGCCAAACGTGCTGTCCATAGCCTTCAGACCGTCCTCCACCGAACCGCCTTGGCACAGCCCGAAGAAAATCTGCTGTGCCTCGGCGCCAAGAAACTGAATCATCAGGCTCCTCCATCTCTCCTCACTGATGGAACCCAGGCCCGCCGCTGTAACATAGATCTCAAAGCTCTCTTTTCACTGAGCCCATGGAATCGCCGGCAAGCCCCGGTGTTCCAGGAAACACGGCATCTGTCCCACGCATGCTGCCACTGTGTTTCTCGTTGCCAAAATGTTACATCTCAATAATGGAGAGCCGAGAAGGAGCTGGTCTGAACATCAACTCTTTATTTAACCTTGTTCACAGATATATATCCCCCCACCTGAAGCCTGCCTGACATCACTCTAACCCCACCCTGGCCAGGCTACGACAAGCCCCAAGGCACAATTCCCTTATGATATGCAGTTCATCAAACATGGGGAGCACGCTGGCACTGCTCTGTTTGCCGCTTCCCCATTCGTGACTCATTCGTAATTTTTATTTTTTTAACTTTACAGTTTCTGTGTTTTTTGTTTGTTTGTTTGTTTGCTTCCCTACATTGCTGGACTTGGATACTACTATTTTTGTTCATTTTACTGGTGGTGTGGACGCTTACCTGCAAGACGATCTCGGCTGTCAACTTCACCCACCGGGCTGACTCAAGTGTCACTCTGGTCACAAACTGTTCTGTTGTCCTGTCATGGTTTGGATTGTCTTCATCTGCCTCTCTACTCTCCATCTCTGGAACATCTACCCACGACTTGCTGGTGGCCTTGGCCTGCGGGAAAGCAGGCTAGCGGGAAACTGGCTGTTAGCCAGCCAGTTGACGGCTGGCCGACTGCTACCTGTCCGTGCTTTGGCTGTCATCTGTCTGGGACTCCCTGCTAACATCGCTGGGCCATCAGCTAGCTCGCTACCAGGTGTCTCGCTACAAGCTGGCGGGTCAACGGCTAGCTGGCTGCTGCCTGGTGCTTGCGCTGCTCGGCTAGAAATCAGAGAGGCTGGGAAGCGTCCTTCCATGGTTGACACGTCCTGTCACTCCATCCTGCAACTCTGTCGACTCATTGGTTTTAACCCCTGCAACAAACTCGGACCTCCATCACCCACCTCCGGTACCGGCATAGCCCCAGTTATGGCGCTACGCTACACATCCGCGCAACTCCTCCAGCTAAACCACCAAACCTCTCCCTCCTTGGAACTCATTGCCTCACTAAAAAGCTCCAGACTTCTCCTCTGGCCCCGATATATCCACCGAAGTTCACGCCACAAGTTTAATTACCACTTCACCACAACAAACTGTATCCCCGTTCTCTGGTCAAATCGCTGCATGGACACCGGCTTCCGCACTTCCGCGTTGCGTCATCACAACAATGTGACGCATCATCAGAACAACCCCAACGTGAATCCTTTCAACCTCCGCCCTATCCCGACTTCCGCACCCGCATTTTCAAAACAAAAGCACCTGAAACTTGCCCTCTTCAACACACGATCCCTTAACAATAAAAGCCTCATTCTAAATGAATTCATCACTGATAATAAACTGGATCTCCTCTGTCTCACTGAAACTTGGCAAAAACCCCTCGATTACATTGCACTTAACCAAACCACCCCTGCTGGATATTGATACCTGGACAATCCACGCCCTGAAGGCCGTGGAGGAGGCATTGCTGCTATTCATCTTCATGACCTCAATCCACGATCTCTCTCCATACCCATTGTTTCCTCTTTTGAACACCTGACTTTGAAACTCCCCGGCCCATAACCTCTCCTCATTGCAATTATCTACCGCCCTCCCAAACCAAATCCATCTTTCTTATCAGATCTTTCAGAACTCATAACAGTACTGTCTGCAACCTCACCATCTGTCCTACTGCTTGGCGATTTCAACCTCCACATTGATTCCCCTGACTGCAAATACGCAAATGATTTTCTGGACTTACTCAAGTGTCTCAACTTCACCCAACACATAACTTTCCCCACCCACAGCCGTGGACATATCCTGGACCTAGTTTGCTCCACTGGTCTCCACATTCACAACATCTCCAGCACTGACCTCACCATCTCGGATCATCTCGCCATCACACTGGACATTGACATCCCGGCCCCTCAACCCAAAAAAGACCGAACAATAACCTTCAGGAATCTTAAGTCCATCTGCTCAGTTTCTCTCTCCACATGCATATCAAATACTCTCTCCAACCTCACCTTCCCTGTAAACCCAACCCCTACGGACTTAGTAAACATCTACAACAACACATTGTCTACCTCCCTCAACAAACTGGCCCCCATGAAAACAAAAACTGTCACTTTCACTCATTCGGCCCCCTGGTACACCTTAGAACTTCACAAACTCAAAAAACAGCTGCGACAGCTTGAACGCCTGAGCTGCAAAACTGGTCTGACTGTACACACCCTTGCTCACATAGAACTGATGCACCTATACCAATCCTCACTCAATAAAGCTCGCTCTGCCTACTACTCCAGCATCATTCACTCTGGATCCTCCAACCCCTGCACTCTGTTCTCCACCATCAACAAATTCCTCAAACCCCAGGACATCATTTCATCATCCTTCACCCCTGAAAAATGCAATAGCTTTCTATCATTTTTCCATTCCAAAATTGACAATATTCACAACCAGCTTGCCTCCTCCTCGGCCATCACCCCTGACTCAGAACCCACTTTTTCTCCACCCATAGATAAACAGCTCTCCCTTTTCTCACCCATAACCACTGATGAACTTTCCGAAATACTCTCCAGCATGAAATCATCTACATGCCCCCTGGACCCCATCCCCTCCCCCCTTATCAAAGCCTGTCTCACCCCTCTTGCCCCCCTTATCATCGACACCATCAACTCCTCCCTCACTACTGGCACTGTCCCCCCATCACTCAAGATTGCCGCCATCACCCCCCTCCTTAAGAAACCTGGCCTGGACTCTGACGACCCCAACAATTTCAGACCCATCTCCAACCTCCCATTTCTGGCTAAAATATTGGAAAAAGCTGTCACCACCCAACTCAAGAAACACCTCCTCTCCAACAAACTCTACGAAACATTTCAATCTGGATTCCGTTCTCACCACAGCACTGAAACCGCCCTCCTCAGGGTCACCAATGACCTCCTGCTCGCCTCTGACTCTGGCTCCCTCACCATTCTTCTCCTCCTCGATCTCAGCACAGCTTTCGATACCATCAATCATTCCATTCTGCTCCATCGTCTGCTTTCTATTGGCATCACTGACTCCGCCCTCTCTTGGTTCACCTCCTACCTGTCTGACAGATTCCAGTACATCTCCATCAACAATCACAAATCATGCACCACCCCCGTATCACACGGTGTCCCTCAAGGCTCTGTGCTCGGTCCAACCCTTTTCACTCTCTACATGCTTCCGCTTGGTCACATCATCCGTCAACATGGTCTTCACTTTCACTGCTACGCCGACGACACCCAGCTGTACATCTCTTCTAAATCCATCACCCCTGCCATTCTCTCCACCATCACCAACTGCCTCACAGACATAAAAACCTGGATGACTAACAACTTTCTCAAGCTAAACAGCAATAAAACAGAAATCATCATTTTTGGACCAAAATCTCTTTTCCCCTCTTCCCAGAACTTTTCATTCCAAATCGATGGTCACTCAGTCACCCCCTCCCCCCTGGCCAGAAACCTCGGCATTATCATGGACCCCACCCTCTCCTTCAAATCTCACATCAACCATATCACCAAAACATCATTTTTTCATCTTCGTAATATTGCACGCCTCCGTCCCACCCTCTCCCCCTCTGCTGTTGAAATGCTCATCCACGCCTTCATCACCTCCAGACTTGATTACTGTAACAGCATTCTGTATGGACTTCCTTCCACCATCCTCCAAAAACTACAGTATGTCCAAAACTCAGCCGCCCGCCTACTTACTCTCTCCCGCTCCAGAGACCACATCACTCCTCTCCTCCGTCAACTCCACTGGCTCCCCATTCAACAGCGCATCAACTTCAAGATCCTCCTCATCACCTATAAAGCTCTTCATAACCTCGCCCCCTCATACCTAACTGACCCTCTGTCTCGTCATTCCCCCACTCGCCTCCTCCGCTCTGCTGACACTCACCTTCTCACCCCCATCACCAAGACAAAACTCTGCACCCTGGGTGATAGATCATTCGCCATCGCCGCACCAACCCTCTGGAATTCCTTGCCCCTTCACATCCGGTCCCCCAACACACTTGCTTCCTTCAAAAGTCAACTCAAAACCCATCTCTTCAAATCTACCTAGGAAAACTGACTGCCTCTTCTACCTATGTGTACCTACCTTGTCTGTTTACCCGTTTTCTGTATGTTTGTCCTTATGCTGCTTTGTAAAGCGTCTTTGAGTATTTAGAAAAGCGCTATATAAGACTGATGTATTATTATTATTATTATTATTATTATGTTACAGTACCCTGATGGAAAAATTTCATATTTGTCTTATATTTGTGATTTGCTTTGTCTGAGTCTGTGCAAAAGTTTCAAGGATGCAGTTGCATTAGTTATCTTGTTTTTAGTCCATTCTGTGCGGCTCCCGTGTGACTGGTACTGAGTGAGCATCATGGTTCCTGAGAAAGAAATAATCTGTACACCAAGTTTTGACCAGAAGTACTGGACCAATCATGACGGACAATTGCTCCTCCACCTCTCAGACAATGAAGAGCTTAAAGAACTGAGTGATGTGTGTTTGAGTCAGAATGGTGCACGAATAGGCTCTGAGACTATTTTTGTAGTGTTCTCCACTGACCAGTGTAATTTAATTTGCTGAAACTCTGATCCCGCTTGGTTTTTGACTGAAGGTTTAGAAGAATTTTTCTAACATACTTGGTGCCCAAACAGGGACTCCAAATACCTCTCCCATCTGGTTCTGGCATTTTGGGACCAACTCAGCTGTGCACGGCTGTGGACAGAAGCCCTCCCCCACCAGTACCAACAACCCGGCTTTTGTGGAAATGAGGCATGGTCCGAGGCACTGGGAGCAGGGTCGGAGAGTGACGGAGCCAACCCGCAGGCGGATCACAGTGAGTAAATTTAATTGTTGATTACATCCGGTTACAGTCCGCGTAAAAGAGTTGTTGTAAGCCAAGTGTTTGATACCGCAACATCTAAATCAAGTTTTAGGTGAGGTAGAGGCTTGGGGATCCTGGTTCAAATCCGCAGCGAAGTGCATTTCCGCTGCATAAAGTGGACCCATAAAAAGCGCGCGGGGGTATTAATAAAAATCAATGCAAGATCTTTTTTACATCACAAGTGAGCATAGATTAAGAAAAAAATATCAATGCAAGACCTTTACATCACAAGTGAGCATTGATAAAGTGAGGGATAACCTTAAAATAAAGGTAAATAGCGCTAATACAATAAGGATAAACTCTAATGTAATAAGAACTAAAATACCTTAAGGCAGAATTCAAAACAGGTCTAAAAGTAAAATAACCCTGAAAATATACATGATAAAATAACCTCAGATTATAATAAAATAAAATAAATACATCAAATAAATAACTGCAGTTTGTTTGTCTGGTCATTCATGTGCTTGTTCATGTGTGTTTTTAATGTTTTACGGGTTACTTTGGTGAGGAAAAAAGAGAAAAAAAATGAATGCGTTTTCAGAGCGGCAGATGATTAACAATGAGAACCTTGAGTTGCCAGATCTGCTTATTATAAGCGACTTTGTGATTGTTTCAGTAACATGTGTGCTTATCTGGGGCTTGCTATGTGTGTGTGAAAGGACTAACTTGTTTTGTGCTGAAGCAATAATAAGGTCACACTGAAATGGGGACTTTGGTAAGATGAACGGTATTAGATCCCTGCTTTTTATCTCAAGATAGCTTTGGCAGTAATTTCTTTTGTTGTGCAGTTTTTTGTGGGGTTTTTGCTGGCTTTATGATAGTTACTTGTATTAAGCAATGCAATCTTGCTTTGTTAGCAAATGTCTTTATTTTTAACTAACATTATCAATTGCCAGAATTTTTCACTTATTTTAAGTAAAATTACCTGCCAGCAGAGCAAGAAAATTAGATTTTTCTTTTGTTTGGGATGCCTGAAGGCAGGTAAACAGCATTAGGTTACTTCATTTGACTTATATTTTACTTTTGCAGTGTAATGGTGTTCTCTAGCTCACAGTTGCATTATCTCTCCAACTGAGGGCTAACAGTGGCTTCAGATGGAAAAGATAAAAGGGGCGACAGGCTGACTTGGACTGCACTTGGACGGTAAAATCAAAATCTGATGATAAATCTGAAAAACTGACCATGGTAAAAGAAGGAAAAAGATTGACTAATATGTGTTCTATCTCTTCTATGGTGCATGATTCAATTCAATTCAATTCAACTTTATTTATATAGCGCCATTTCACAACAACAGTCATCTCATAGCACTATCAACTGTAGGGAGAACCCCCACAGTTGCAGAAAGACCCCAGCAATCAGGCGATCCCCTGTGAGCAAGCACTTGGCGACGGTGGAGAGGAAAAACTCCCTTTTAACAGGAAGAAACCTCCAGCAGAACCAAGCTCAGGGAGGGGCAGTCATCTGCTGTGACTGGCTGGGGGTGGGTGAGGGGATAGAGAAGAAGAAAAGAACAGACATGTAGAGAGCAAACAGCACGATGGGGACTCAATCTATGGGAGAGAACAAACAAATGTTAATGACCAGCAAAAAAAATATTTCATTGAGAGTGAGAAAAGGAGTGAGGCCCAGTGCATTACTGGAGGTCCCCCGGCTGACTAAACCTATTAGCTGCATAACTAAGGGAGGGTTCAGAAACACATGATCCCTCCCTAATTGTAGGCTATATCAAAAAGGTAGGTTTTAGCCCTATTCTTAAAAACAGAGATCGAGTCTGACTCCCGAATCCAGACTGGCAGCTGATTTCACAGGAGAGGAGTGTCACGCCGCGCCGCTCATCAACGGCGCCACCTGCTCACACACCTGCTAATCATCAGCGGTGAGGGATAAAAGCCGCTTCGCCCTAAGCTTCGGCCTGAAGCCGTAGACTTCATCGCCCTTCCATGCGAAGCATCAACTCTTTCTTCAGCGTCACGCTAAGCGGTAAGAAGATTCCTTACCTTGCCTTTTCCAGTCTGCTCCCCTGTGCACAGGTGGATTCCTCGGCGGCGGACAACTCCGTTCCTCGTCCTTCCTCGCTGCTGCACCGAGTCCTGCAGGTGACTGTCTCCCGGGGTTCCGTCCTTGAAGTGCCTGCCATCAGTCAAATACAAGTAAGCTTCTCTCTCTCGCCTATTCTCCTCCTGTGTTGGTGTGTGCCCGTCACCCTGTGTCTGTTCTTTCCCATAGGGTTGCCGGCTGAACGGTCTCCTGCCTCTGTGCCCGAAGCAGACGCCACCACCAATACATTTACATTCCGCTGACACACACCCATACATCCCTGTTGTTAATAAACAGTTTGAACTACTCTGAGCCTGTGTGTGTGCGTCTCCTGAGCCGAACGTTATGTCAAGGAGCTTGATAACTGAAGGCTCTGCCTCCCATTGTACTTTTGGAGATTCTAGGTATTACAAGTAATCCTGCATTTTGGGAGCGTAGTGCTCTGTTAGGATAATACGGTAGTATCAGATCTTTTAAATAAAAAGGAGCCTGATTGTTTAGAGCTTTGTAAGTAAGAAGAAAGATTTTAAACTTAATTCTAAACTCTATGGGAAGCCAATGAAGGGAGGCCAGAACCGGAGAGATATGATCTCTCTTTCTAGTACCTGTTAAAACTCTTGCTGCAGCATTTTGGATCAGCTGAAGACTTTTTAAAGATGTTTTAGGACAGCCTGATAATAAAGAATTACAATAATCTAATCTCGAGCTAACAAAAGCGTGGATAAGTTTCTCAGCATCACTCTGAGACAAGATGCTCCTAATCTTGGCAATATTACGCAAATGACAGAAGGCAGTCTTAGAAACAAATTTAATATGTGAATTGAAGGACAAATCCTGATCAAAAATAACTCCAAGGTTCCTCACAGAGCTATTAAGAGAAAGAGTAACCGCATCCAAACTGAAAGTTTGATTTGGAAAGGAATTTCTAAGGTTTTTTGGACCAACAAGAATGACTTCAGTCTTATCTGAATTTAATAGCAGGAAATTACAAGTCATCCAAGCTTTGATTTCCTTAAGACAGGCTTCTAACTTGGCTAATTGATTACTATCATCTGGCTTCATTGACAGGTATAATTGTGTGTCATCTGCATAACAATGAAAATGTATACAGTGCTTTCTAATAATGTTGCCTAACGGAAGCATATATAAACTAAAAAGAGTAGGGCCTAGCACAGATCCCTGTGGAACCTGTGGAAGATTTGACTAATATGTGTTCTATCTCTT
Organism: Pholidichthys leucotaenia; assembly: GCA_020510985.1. Classification (NCBI taxonomy): domain Eukaryota; kingdom Metazoa; phylum Chordata; class Actinopteri; order Cichliformes; family Pholidichthyidae; genus Pholidichthys; species Pholidichthys leucotaenia. The sequence goes on along the minus strand of CM035842.1, from coordinate 198,076,428 downwards.
CTATGGTGCATGATGAGTCTGGCATGGGGGCAGGGGGCTGTGCTTCTGCTCCTCCTCCTCCGTGCTCCCCCGCTGCTCAGCCCATACCCCGATCTCACAGAACTCCAGGCTGGGGAAGCTGCTGCTGACGTCACCTCACCTCCACTCATCTCCACCTCTCTACCCGGAGTAGCCACACCAGGGTGCCCAAGAGTTAAGAAGATATGCACACATGTTCACTCCACACTCACCATCAATACGATCAATAAAACTGAAGATTATGAAAAAGTTGTCACTGAACAATATCCTATAATTAAATTTTCAAATACAGCTTATATGGGATGATCCAAACCACAAACAAGGTAACGATGAAAGTGTTGAAGCTTATACAACCAGGTTACAAGAGGTTTTATGGGCATTCTGATTTAACTAAGGCTGCTGATGATTCAGGCGTAGAACCTTATTGGCAGCATCTGAAAAAGAGTCTTTTTGCAAAACATGCACTCACACCTAGCTGATTACATTTGGCAATGTGTTAACTTATGCCAAACATGCAGAGATAATAGAGGAGGAAAGGAAAGAAAAAGGGAAAAAGGTGAAAGAAAAATGATAGAAAAATTCCATATTATTATTACATTATTATTCTTATATTATTCCATGACTTTCCTATTTCATGTCTGGCGTTTATATGTGCATTCCATGTAGAATAAGTTCATATATTCCTTTATATTATTCTTTCATGTCTGATATATTTTTGGTGTGTTTCTGTAAGCAATTTATTCTCTATCTGTGGCCTTCAGTGGATGTGCGTGTGAGTGAATGCAGGTCAGCAGAGACATAAAGGGTGACCTAGATAATCTCTTTTTGTTTTGTTAACCTGCTCTGCTATGTTTCTGTGACCAGAGGAATGTGCTATAGATTAGATTTATAGACACTTGAGATGCCAAGGACGTCTCCCCCTTTGTTTATCTATCCTTACAGCTATAAAAACACCAGGCTTAGAAATGTATGGTCAGAGATTCGGTGTGTGTGGACTGAAGGCCATGCTCATGTAATCTCTCCCCCAGTGGCCATGCGGTAAATAAATATACTTACATTCAAATATTCTGCCTGATTTTTGGCTCAGAATGATTATGCTGAAAACTATTCTATCAAAAAAACAACTCCTGTTTGTGTGATTGTTGACACGGGGGGGGGGGCTTCCCCCCAATTCTATTTTTCAGGGTGGCACCAGAACTGGACCCCAGTGGTGGAGGGGGGACAGAGGGAGGCATGGGACGAGCTGGCCGCGGCAAGGGGAACGTGATGTTTGTCATCAATGTGGACAAAAGGGCCACTGGCAGAGGCAATGTCCTGGACGCCAGCAGCGGCGGCGTTGGGGGGGAGGACCTCACGGGTCAACCACCTGACTGACTGCACCAAAGCTAAGTATAACTGTTGATGCTAACACTGACATAACAGACATCCATTTACCTGACTTTGACTTGATGTTAACAATGCAGTGTTTACCTTAAGTGACATTGCAGGTTCAGGACATTCCAGTGAAGTTTCCCAATGGAGAACAATATGAGAGCATCACATTTTCCACATGTGACGGAAGTAAATATGCAGGATTTCAATGTGCCAAGGTACTGCTACTCCCTGTGTTTGGTTTCGGCCGGACCAAGCTCAGTGACATCAGACCTACACACAAAGCTATGCAGAATTTTGAGTCCAAGACCCCTACTACACAGCAGGCCACAGACCAATATTGTTGACAGACATCTGAGTGGCCCAGATCCAAATTATGAAAAAAACATTCCTTGCAAATTCATCCTCCAGAATGGCCATTAAAAACCTGTATTGGCCACAAAGGGGCATCCAAGAGATCAATATTCCACAAAACTGGAAACCTACTAACTGCCTTTGAACTGGGTGACCACAGTTCAGAAAGAAGTTCACATTGATGTTCCCAGCTCACCCATGTGATCACTTTTTACATTAACAGAGGGAGAGGAACACACACTCTCACAAATTCCAAATTTACTGTGGTCAACAGGAAAGGCAGATGTAGGCTTAATACAAAAAAAAAATGCAGAATTGGTTAAAATAATGCTAAAGCTCATTATAGGCCTCACCAAAGACAGTATCCTCTATGTCCTGAAGCCCAAGAAGGCATGAAACCGGTCATAGAGGACCTGAAAGCAGCAGGTGTCATTATACCATGCCCAAATTCTCCATGTAATACACCTTTGTTTCCTGTGAGGAAGGCTGGACCATCCTGCGGATGGCGAATGGTCCAATACCTTCAGGTGGTAAACAAAGCAGTAATCCCAAGAGCTGTTTCAGTCCCCGACCCACACACTTTGTTGAACAACCTACAACCACAAATGAAATATTTCACAGTAATCGACATCAGCAACACTTTTTTCAGCATACCAATACATCCAGATCATCAGTTTTGGTTTGCATTCACATTTGAAAACAAGGTGCACATCCACCAGATTACCACAAGGTTACTGTGAATCACCAACCATTTTCTCACAAGCAATGTCAGCAAATTTGGCACAGTTTATTCCGTCTAATGGGAGCCAGTTGCTCCTTTATGTTGATGACATTTTGCTGGCATCACCTGATGACGAAACATGTAAAAAAGACACCATTGCCTTACTGAAATTTTTAGCAGAACAAGGTCACAAAGTCAACAAGGAAAAATTACAGTTGTGGAGAAAAGAAGTCAAATTTTTGGCCCACATTTTGCCAGCAGAAGGCAGACACATTGACCCAGCTTGCAAACAAGCTATTCTGTCAGCACCAAAACCCATCACAAAAAGAGACATGATGTAATTTTTGGGTACTTTAAATTATTGTCGCTCTTGGATTGCAAATTATTCATTTGAAGTGCAACCCTTATCTGATCTCATCTACAAAACACCCATGGCTCAGGTGGACAGAATTGAGTGGACACCTGAGGCAGAAGAGGCATTCGTTAAAATGAAAAAAACTTTTGGTCAGCACTGATGTCCCGGCACTCCCCAATTACAAGAAGCCATTTATACAAATGGCTGATTGTAGAGAGGTGACACATGACGTCAGTGCTCCTTCAGCCAAGTGGCACAAAAATGCGTCCAGTAGCATATTACTCCACAAGACTTGACCCTGTCGCGAGGGCGACAGGGTGACTGCATGTGTGACCTTCAGGTCACACATGCAGTATCAGTTATCTTGTCACAAAGTAAAATATCAGTCCTCTCATCATCTAGACACCTTGCATGCATGACAGTGCTATTATCACAGCCTCATTTAACCATTGAACATTGCATGGTAACAAATCCAGCGAGCTTTTTGCCAGTCTCAACAGAAGGTGAACCCCATGACTGTTTGGCAGAAATTGAGAGTGAAACATTACCACACCCCGATTTACAGGACACACCTTTGAAGAAGTGTGATCTCACACCGTTTGTGGACGGCTCCTCCAAATGTGACTACACTGGTTCAAACTTCTCTGGTTTTGCAGTTGTCACCCATGATACCGTTTTACGAGCACAAAAACTCCCATCACATTATTCTGCACAGGCAGCTGAATTAGTTGCTCTAACTGAAGCTTGTAAATTAGGCCAAGGGAAAGTACTCACAGTGTACACTTACAGTCAGTATGCATTCTCTACCATCCATCACTTTGCACAACAGTGAAAGACAAGAGGCATGATTACATCAACAGGGAAGCCAATCCAACACAAGGACCTCATTTTAAAACTGCTAGACAGTGTAAAACTTCCATCTAAATTAGCCATATGAAAATGTGCAGCACACACCAATGGCACAGATCCAGTTTCTAAGGGTAATAGCTTTGCAGATCAAACAGCTAAGGCCGCTGCACTCAGACTTAGCGGAAAAGACACAACACCAGGTTTTCTTTTGACATTGACAGAAAACTTATCACAACATTCTCAATGAGGCCCAGAAAACAGCACCACAAGCCGAAATTTAGAAATGGATCCAGAAGGAAGCGATTTTTGACAACACGTCCAATCTTTACAAATGCAGCAAAAACAAACCTGACATAATGTCCGGCTCAGGAGACACACACACAGGCTCAGAATAGATTTAACAGGTTTATTTAACAGACAGGTATGAATGAATGCGTGTGTGGGATATGTATATGTATTGAGGGAGAACTTCAGTGCACAGGCAGCAGAGCAGACCGTCGTACAGCCTGGGCAACCCTATAACGATAGAGCAGAGGGACAAGGTAAAGGGCACCACACCTATACAGGACTGAGAGAATGACTGCTGCTTACTTGGAATGACAGGTGGCTGGCGTCGGCAAGGAAAGAGCCCAGGAGACAGCGGCCTGCGGAGCCTGTGGCAACGGCGTGGATGAAGTGGCGAAGACGAGGGTCCGCCGCCGAGGGATCCACCTGTGCACAGGGGAGAGGACTGTAGAGGAAAGGTAAGATGCTTACGAATGAGCGTTGTCTTGCTGGTAATGGGGGTTCCAACAGCGAAGACGAGCCGAAGGGAACAGACGGCTTCAGGCCGAAGCACAGGGCTGAGTGGGTTAAATAGTTCACCGCTGACGAGGCGTAGGTGTGCGCGCAGCAGGGGCCAATGATGAGTGGCGAGTCATGACAAAACCCATTTTACCACACAAACTGTTCCACCAGGCCTCCACTTTGCTACATGGGGTTTCCCATATAACAAAGGGGGCTATGATCTCATGATCTCTGTGCTAAACAAATCTTTTAAAGCTTATGGCTTCAGCCAATTTGCAACTCAATTTTGTAAGAAATGCCTAATTTGTGCAGAAAACAATGCTCAAGGGAACTTAAGGCCTGAAAAAGGCATCCCTGCATCAACTTATCCATTTCAAAACATTTGCATGGATTTCATTGAGTTAGATAAATGTGAAAGGAAAAAAAAATATTGTTTGGTTATTTGTGACATGTTTGCCAAATGGACAGAAGCCTTCCCTTGCACTCACCCAAGTGCTGTTACAATAGCAAATGAACTGTTAGCAGAAATTGTGCCCAGATTTGGAATACCTGAAAAGATTTACTCAGATAATGGAACACATTCTGTAAATCAGATTATATCACACTTAGGCACAGTACTCAACATTAACCTAAAAAAAACCATTCAGCTTACCATCCACAATCTGCAGGATTGGTGAACGCACAAATAGAACCATTAAAGAAAGGCTTAGAAAAACAATGGCAGAAACAGGACAAAATTGGATATTTTGCCTACCCCTAGTTTTGTTTTACATGAGGATAGTTCCCACCAAAGGGGGGTTATCCCCATTTGAAATAATGTATGGCAAACCCTACCTACTCCCACCATTAAGGCCATTTAATCCAGGTGATGAGGAAGTGTGCTTAGCCGATTACATGCAAAGAATGGTGCCTGACAGAGATATTGTTCATGCTGCTCTTCCCAGGAGGGACCACGGGGAAGCACCCATCTTGGCCAAGCCGGGGATCTGGTCCTTATCAAAGTCATCAAAAAGAAAAACTGGGCTGATGCTCCCTAGCAAGGACCACACAAAGTCATCCTGGCAACACCAACAGCTGTGAAAGTCAAAGGACGTGACTCCTGGGTGCATCTGACACATTGCAAAATATACCCCTTCAAAACCCCCAGCAAGAAACTAATTAGTCCCCATTCCCTCAGCAAGACTGTTTCTATTTTAATCCCCATTGCAAACTACATTTAAAAAAAAAAATCCTCAACAAGTAACTGTTTAACTACTTTTCTATATGGGTGTCAGCTGACGGTTTGTCCCAGTAACGACTTGTATAGTGAGACAACTGTTGTTTATCATGGAGAGACAACATGCCACAGAGAGAAGTTTGGCAGCTGAAAGATGCAAATGGTACACCTGTTTTTCATCATCATCATCCTTGTGGTGACACTTTTGTTTTGGTTATTTTTACAGACATCATTACCCATCTATTGTAGGGCTAGATACATTACTCACACACACCATGACTGGCTAGAAGGTCTAGGTCATGAGGATCATGTTTATGCTGGTAATGTGTGGTGGAAGTATGCTAATTATACAGCCAAATCAGCTAATCGTTCAAATTGCTATGTGTATTCTTTGCGCCCACTCTCAGCTGGTCAAATATCAGTCACTGCTAAACTAATGGAACAATCAGAAGTTGTTTGTTTCTTGCAAGAGGCTATGCATAGAAATAGTACAGCAAGCACTAACTTGAATCACACCTGTCACATTGCATATGACTCCACTGACCGGAGACACGATGACACCCTTTACTCGGTGAAGGCAAGGTTAGTCTCACCGGGGAGTTTCTCCTTTTGTCTAAAAGGGTGTGGAAACGTCTCTTTGAGCAGTTTACTGCTTTCTAGGTGTGCAACGGTGCATTGTGTGTCTCGCCCCTGTACTGCTACCTGCTGGACCAACACAGTGGGTAAAAGCTGTCCTGAAGATCCTTTTTGTCAGTCTAGAAGTCTGGAAGGAAATGTCACCCTGCTTGTAAATACATTTATGAAGTTTGAAACATTATTTTTACTTTTATTTTGTTTTTATATTATTCTTATTTCTGTTTTTACATCTTATCATTACACTTTATTATTATGATTATTCTTTTGTTTTATATTGTTTTATCTTTTGTTTGTTTTTATCAGCTGCAATGACACATAACCACAACACACATATACCCTTATTATATCCTTTTATAATTGTTTTATCATCATTCTGCTTTTTACTGTTTTTACCACTGATGATTTTCTTTATTGATTAATGAGTTTATTGTTCCATTTCTCCTCCTAAAGGACTAAAATGTTCAGCCAGTGCCTGGGGCAGCAGGGCCAATGGTGGACTTTCCCCGTCAATAGCTAGTTAGGTATTGTTGCACGCAAATGCACTGGAGCTTAGCATAGCTGCTAGATGGGGTTTTAGATGCCATAAACCATTTTTTTTTGATGCCTTGCATGGCATCAAAGGGGGGGGGGGGGTGATACAAAAATTTCATATTTGTCTTATATTTGTGATTTACTTTGTCTCAGAGTCTGCCTCAGAGTCTGTGTAAAAGTGTCAAGGATGCAGCTGCATTGGTTATCATCTTGTCTTTAGTCCATTCTGTGCGGCTCCCATGTGACTGGTACTGAGTGAGCATCATGGTTCCTGAGAAAGAGATAATCTGTACACCAAGTTTTGATCAGATGTACTGGACCAATCATGATGGACAATTGCTCCTCCACTTCTCAGATAACGAAGGGCTTAAAGAACTGAGTGATGTGTGTTTGAGTCAGAATGGTGTGTGAAGAGGCTCTGAGACTATTTTTGTTGTGTTCTCCACTGACCAGTGTAATTAAAATTTGCTGAAACTCTGATCCCACCTGATTTTTGACTGAAGGTTTAGAAGAATTTTTCTAACATATCCAGACAGTGTTTTTCACATTTGAATCAACAGTGTTGTTGCCACCCTCAGTAATGATTGTTATTGTCTTAGTTGTGTATTGGAGGGGACGATCTCTATTACCCAAAGTTGTTCTGTTTAATGCATTTAATACAACCTCTACAAGCAGCCCTGGTTAGGTTGTGAGGTCTGACCACCATAGGTATGAAGGACCTGCAGAACCTCTCTCTCCGTCTTGCACCTAGGATGGCAAGCCTATCTCTAAATGAGCTCCTCAGTGCGTTCAGCATATCCCGCATTGGGTGGGACTCGGATTCCAGCAGAGATGACAGCTTAGCCACCATCCTCCTCCCTCCTATCTCCTCCATTGGGTCAAGGTGTCGCTGTTATGTCCACAAACCTGGTATAGAAGAAGATGGACGAAGAGGTTGCACTGGAACTCGGCTTTATTGATAACTACGTATAATACATATTATATGGCACATGGTGGAGGCGTCCAGGCAAGAGAGCTCCAAATGGTGGATGCTCCTATTATATGGCAGTGTGATGATGCAACCAGAAGGCGGCGCCATCACACTTCACACTAAAACCCTGATGCAGCGGATGATAAAATAAAGGCAGCGTTGAGAGGTTTTAAGCAGGTTTATTGAATCATACCGCCGTCACGAAACTCGCCCGATGGGCAGCTCGGAGGCTCTCCAGCAAAGAGACACAGAGTGTGTGAGCAGCAGTTGCAGGAATGAGAGAATGAACATGAAAATCAGACAGCTTATATACTCAGCTCAGACAATACATCAAAGACATTCACAGCAGTCGATCTGGGCATTTGCATATGAGAGGCACAGACGGTACAGGATGCATGAACACAATGCATGAGTGGGACATTAACATCACAGCAGTGAAACCCTGCATGAATGGCAGATTACTTCACAGCATGCAGCGGAAAAAAACAGAAGAGCGAGCTGTCTGTCCCAGTCTGTTGTGGGGGTTGCCACACCGCTCCCCCCCAGAGGGCAAGGCAGGCGGCCGAGACCTCGATATTGCAGCTATGGCAGAGAGCAGGGAAAGCTCTCTGCAGGAGGAGGGGGAGGGAGGAGGAGGGTAGTACGTGCCGGCCGGGACGGTGAAATCGTCCGAGCCGCGCAAAAATTGCTTGCTGGTCCGCGACATCGAGGGGCTGTCCCGTTGAACGTGCGGAGGTCCACAAGAAGAAAAATTAGTCTCCGACTCCTCTCGCGGCCATGAAGAAAAACAGGAGCGGCGAGGCTGCATAGCGGCTGTAAGAAAAAAATAAAAGCAGAGGGACTGGCGTGTTGACTTTAGGTGCAGGCGCAACCCTAAAGCCTCGGGAACCACAGACAGCTGAATTCCCCTTGTGTGCCGTGGCTAAGACCATAAAATCCAGTGAGCAAGCTGCGTGCCTCAGGTGTACGAGCAAGCCTGAAGGGCCAGTGTGCAGCAGAAGGAAGGCGGTCAGTGGAGCCGTATGTGTCCCGTGCGTGGTGCGCTGTCCTCGTAACTCCCCGGTGCGTGTGCCGGGGCTCCGTGCGTGGGTGGGCCAGCTGGAGAGGAAAAGCCAGGGTCAAGGAGCTTAATCATCCCTGTTGTAGTTGCAGCAGATGGGTCATGGTGCGTTCAGGTCCACGTGTGCTCCGTCGGCCGTGGAGGTCGCTGTTTTGGAGAAAGGACGAGGTGCGTGCGCTCTCGTAAGGAGACACAGAATCGTGTGTCAGAAGCTGTGAGAGCAGCCGGTCCAAGCGTGGATGTGCCGGTCTAGACGTGCAGATCTCACCATGAAGTTGCTGCAGCTTTCCCGGTCGTGAGTGATGTCCGGAGAGTTCCCTGAAGCAGAAGGGAGCTGCTGCGTTCACTTGTCGTCGGAGCATCACCGCCGGGTGCTGCGTTCATTGTCAGCGTGTTCTTTTCTGCCTTCAGGTCATGGTGCATTGGAGCGGCGAGAGGGAGGAGACGTCTTGTGTCCCTCGGCCGGTTCAGCGTGGATGTCCAGACCAGAAGGTTGCGATGCACAAAACGTGTGCATGTTCGGGGTCACCAGTGCAGCGGATGATAAAATAAAGGCAGCGTTGAGAGGTTTTAAGCAGGTTTATTGAATCATACCGCTGTCACGAAACTCGCCCGATGGGCAGCTCGGAGGCTGTCCAGCAAAGAGACACAGAGTGTGTGAGCAGCAGTTGCAGGAATGAGAGAATGAACATGAAAATCAGACAGCTTATATACTCAGCTCAGACAATACATCAAAGACATTCACAGCAGTCGATCTGGGCATTTGCATATGAGAGGCACAGACTGTACAGGATGCATGAACACAATGCATGAGTGGGACATTAACATCACAGCAGTGAAACCATGCATGAATGGCAGATTACTTCACAGCATGCAGCGGAAAAAACCAGAAGAGCGAGCTGTCTGTCCCAGTCTGTTGTGGGGCTTTCCACACCTGACACCACAGCCGCCCCAGAACAGAGCTAGCTTTTTTGATCAGCCTGTTCAGTCTCTTCCTGCCGGCTGCCGTGATGCCACTGCCCCAGCAGACCACTCCAAATGTGAGGGCTGGATGGGACAAGATTAGAAGTGAGTATATCAGAGGGACAGCTCAGGTTGAGTGGTTTGGAGACAAAGAAAGAGAGGCTGAGATAGTTTGGACATGTGCAGAGGAGGGATAGTGGATATATTGGATAAAGGATGTTGAAGATGGAGCTGCAGGGAGGAGGAAAAGAGGAAGACCAGAGAGAAGATTCATGGATGTAGTGAAGGAGGACATGGAGAGGGTTGGTGTTACAGAGGAAGATGCAAGGGACAGGGGGAGATGGAGGCAGATGATCCGCTGTGGCAACCCCTAAAGCGAGCAGCTGAAAGAAGAACAAGACGGACTACAAGAGGACACAAGGAAACAGCAACACCACTAGCTCCACAGACAGCCTGCCGGATGATCTCAACATCTTTTACACGCATTTTGAGACCCCCAGCTACAGTGCAGAGAGGAGACACACACACACGCACCCTCCCCCTCCACTAAAAGTCTCATCAGGCCAGGTAAGCAAAGCACTGAGGAATATCAACCCCTGCAAGGCAGCAAGACCAGACAACATCCCTGGGCGGGCTCTCAGAGCATGTGCTGCCAAGCAGAATGATGTTCTCACATCCATCTTCAATCTCTTCCTCAACCAGAACATAGTCCCCTCTTGCTTCAAAACCACAAACAATTATCCCCCTCTCCAAAAAGAGCCTGCCGACCTGTCTGAATCATTACAGGCCAGTAGCACTCACTCCAATCATCATGTAGTGCTTTGAGAGAGTGGTGCTGCCCCTTATTCAGGACAGCATACCAGATACCCTGGACCCCCTGCAGTATGCCTACCAGCCCAATAGGTCTGCCTCATATAGAGGTAGACCTGTATAATAATGGAGAATAATGGAGTGCTGCAGCACTCCATTATTCTCTCTCCTACCTGGAAGATAAAGACTCCTACTTCAGGATGCTCTTTGTTGACTACAGCTCCGCCTTCAACACGGTCATCCCCCAAAAACTCACCGGCAAACTGTCTTCACTTGGCTTGCACCCCACCCTCTGTGACTAGCTACTGGACTTTCTAACTGGCAGGCCTCAGTCTGTCAGGATGGGTAACAACCTCAGCCAGCATCATCACGAACACTGGTGTCCCGCAGGGCTGCATTCTCAGCCCCATCCTCTACAGTCTCTTCACCCATGATTGTGTTGCCTCCCACAAGGGCAATATCATCTTAAAGTTCGCGGATGACACAGCAGTGATAGGACGCATCACTGGTGGTGATGAAGCATCCTACAGGAGGGAGGTGGCTAGCCTGGTATCATGGTGTGAGGACAACAACCTCACCCTCAACACGGACAAGATGAAGGAGATGATGGTGGACATGAGGAAGGGGAGGAGGAGACCCCATCGGCTGCTGTTCATCTGGGAGCTTGAGGTGGAGAGGGTGAGCAGCTTTAAATACCTGGGCATCCACATCAGTGAGGACCTTACATGGGCACTTAACACCACAGAGCTGGTTAAGAGAGTTCAACAACGGCTGTATTTTCTGAGGAGGCTGAAGAAGTTTGGCATGTCCCCCAAGATCCTCAACAATTTCTACAGCTGCATCATCGAGAGCATCTTGACCAACTGCATCACTGCGTGGTATGGAAACACTACTGCCCTGGAACGCAAACGCCTGCAGAGAGTGGTGAAGACAGTGGAGATCATCAGGACTCCACACCCCTCTCTGCAGCGCATCTACTACCACAGAGTCCAAAAGAGAGCTGCCGCCATCCTCCAGGACCCCACCCACCCCCAGCACAGAATGTTCACACTTCTACCCTCAGGCCGGAGGTACAGAAGTGTGAAATAATAATAATAATAAGTTTATTTATAGAGCACCTTTCACAGACAGAGTCACAAAGTGCTTAACATGGTAAAAAACAAAATAAAAACACAGGCACATAAAACAGTAAAACAAAGTAGACAGTAAAAGCACATAAAAATACAATCGGCACATAGTTAAAAAGCCAGGCTAAAAAGGTGGGTCTTTAGTTGCTTCTTAAAAACACCAATGGAAGGTGCAGATCTAAGTTCAAAAGGCAAGGAGTTCCACAGTCTGGGAGCAACAGCAGCAAAGGCTCTATCACCTTTGGTTTTGAGCCTAGTACTAGGAACTACCAATAGATTCTGATGAGAAGACCTGAGAGACCTGCTGGGCTGGTGTAGAGAGAGCAGGTCACAAATATAAAAAGGTGCCTCTTCATGAATGGCTTTGTAAGTAAGAACAAGAACTTTAAAATCAATTCTATAATTTACAGGAAGCCAATGCAAGGAGGCCAAAACAGGAGTGATATGACAGAATCTACTGGACCTAGTTAGTAATCTTGCAGCAGCATTCTGGACTAACTGTAGGCGGTGTAAAGAGGATTTGCTAAGACATGTAAAAAGAGCATTACAATAGTCCAAACGTGAAGAAACAAAGGCATGAATAATGATTTCTAACTGAGTGTAGGAAACCAATGACCTAATTTTGGATATATTCCTAAGGTGGAAAAAACAACTCCGGGTCAGAGATTTGACATGCTGATCAAAACTCATCGATTGATCAAAAATGACACCAAGATTTTTTAGATTAGACCGCACGTTAGAGCTTAATGAACCAATGCTATTAACCAACTTAGGAATTAGATTATCAGGTGCTACAATAAGGACTTCAGTTTTATCAGCATTAAGTTGCAAAAAGTTACTAGACATCCAGTCCTTGATTGCAGACAGACAATCATGAATAATTTTTAAATTGTCAACATGGTCAGGCTTAAAAGAGAAAAGTAGCTGTAAATCATCAGCGTAGCAGTGATAAGACACACCTTTAAATTTGCTGATAATAGAACCAAGTGGCAGCATATATAGGGCAAATAAAAGTGGACCCAGAATAGAACCCTGAGGCACCCCACAGGTTAAAGGAGCAGAGTCAGATGAATAAGAGCCAACAGCCACGGAAAAGCTCCTACCAGAAAGGTAGGAGAAAAACCAATCCAGAGCTTTTCCAGAAATACCTACCCAATCTCTAAGCCTTTGTAACAAAATAAAATGATCAATAGTATCAAATGCTGCAGTAAGATCTAATAACACTAAAACAGAGCATTTGCCAGAGTCTGATGACATTAAAATATCATTTGACACCCTGAGAAGAGCGGTCTCTGTCGAGTGTTTCTGACAAAAGCCTGACTGAAATTTGTCGAAAATATTATGTTCAATCAGAAAGTCAGTGAGCTGCTTGGCAACAACTTTTTCTAAAAGCTTAGAAATAAAAGGAAGCTTAGAAATTGGCCTGAAGTTTTTAAAAACAGATGGATCAAGGTTAGGTTTTTTTAAAAGTGGCTGCACAACTGCATGTTTAAAATACGAGGGTACACAACCAGATTCAAGTGAACTACTAATGATATAAACCAAAGACGTACCCACTGAGCCAATTACCTATTTTAACATTGAGGAAGGCAAAATATCTAAAACACAGGAGGAGGATTTCATGGAACTCACCAACACTAACAAATCCTCAAAAGAAATTGGGGTAAAATCACTTAAAAAGGCCTGTCTGTTAGGACAGTCAAGGATTAGGGGAAAGGAATGAGTAAAACCAGCCCTAACAGCAGTGACCTTGTCAGCTAAAAAGGAAAGAAACTTGTTAGTCATTACATGAATAAACAGGGGGAGCAGAACTGACAGGATTAACTATACTGTCTATTGTACTGAAAAGGATCTTTGAATTGTTACTATTGGAGGAGATGATGTTGGAAAAATAAGAAGTTCTTGCCATTTTAATCATATTGTTAAATTCAATTAACAGCTCCTTAAGGTACAATCGATGCACCTCAAGTTTAGAAGACTTCCACAGTCTTTCCACCCTCCTGTAGAGGATGTGCTCACTGATGAGGCTGGGTTTATTTCTCAGGTTCAATTTTATTATCAGAACACATTCTCTAACAACCTCCAAGCAAGAAAAGAGACAGATCACAGTCACATCACTCTCTTATACTCCGGAACATCGAAACTCAAGTCACATGGTGTCTGAGCAAACATACAGTCACATTGTAACCCCTTTGATCCTCCACTATTGTCTCTCAGCCTTCAATGGTCCGGAAATCCCTCCAGGGCCTCTCTCTGAGACAAAGGACAAATCTCACACCTCCTCTATACCTCCTGCAGGTTCAGTCCTTTTGTCCCTCGAGACATGAAGCACACAATAAACAATCAGCAATACATTTGTGGAAAATATGTACCCAACATGTGTGCCACATAACCCCCCCCCCCCAAACGTCTAATATGGGACAACATAATCAGAGATGCATGGCATAAAAAAAAAATATTACCACAAAACAAAAATCAATCCACCAGTTGCCTAGATCTAAACCTCCTGCCGTATCTGCTGTAAGCCGGCCTTGCTGCTTCTGTAGTGTCTTCCTGCACCTGTGGATTAGAACTGTTAGCCAAACTCTGTGGGGGTTCTGGAGAAAGCCTTCTCGGTGGTCTACCGCGACGGGGGGCCCTCACCAACTGCACTTGTTCATCAGCCAAAACGAAAGCAGGTTTGAGTCTATTTATACAAATCAACTCCCTCCTGTCTCCCAAATCTAGCAAAAAATGCTTCTCTCCTGTTTTCAGCACTCTGAAAGGTCCATCATAAGGTGGCCGCAAATTTGGGCGATGAGCATCATGTCTAACAAAAACCAACTCTGCATTTTTTAAAGCCTTCAGCACAAAAACGCGTGGGAAACTGTGATGAACCGGGCCAGGAAGTGTGTTTGATCCTGTGTCGCTCTGCAACAGCTGAGCGGGGGGGCAATTTGGTGCAGGGCTGTCGGGGAGAAATTCACCAGGTAAACGGAGAGGTTGTGTAAAAACTAACTCAGCTGGGGAGGCCTGCAAATCCTCCTTAGGTGCAGAATGCAACCCCAATAAAACCCATGGAAGTTTGTCCACCCAATTTGTATCCGTAAGCGACGCTCTGAGGGCCGCTTTCAATGACCTATGAAAACGTTCGCATAAACCGTTAGCTTGGGGGTTATACGCGGTAGTGCGATGAATCTTCACCCGTAGGCTGCGGGCCATCGATGACCAGAGTTCGGAAACAAATTGAGGACTCCTATCGGACGTTATGTCCGACGGAACTCCAAAACGCGCAACCCAAGCTGTTAAAAACGCGCGTGCAACCTCTTCCGCAGTGGTGGATGCCAGAGGAACCGCTTCTGGCCAACGCGTGGTGCGATCCACCATCGTCAAAAGGTGTGTGCACCCCTGTGACAACGGAAGGGGGCCCACCAAGTCGACATGCACATGATCAAAGCGCTTAGCCAGGATGTGAAAAGGCTCCAAAGGAGCTCTAGTGTGCTTGTGTATTTTGGCTCGCTGACACGCTACGCAGGTTGCCGCCCATTCCTTGACCTGTTTACGCAACCCCGGCCAAACAAATTTCTCCCCCACCATCTTGATCGATGCGTGCACCCCGGGGTGCGCCAGGGAATGGACCGAGTCAAAAACGCGGCGGCACCACGCAGCTGGTACCACGGGACGCGGCCGTCCCGTGGAGACATCGCAGATTAGGGGAGGCATACCCATTTGCAGCACTCTGTCCTCCAGCCTTAACCCTGTTGGTCCAGACTGGAGCGCGCGCACATCCGCATCGCTAACCTGCTCCGCGGCCATGGCTGCATAATCTAAACCTACGCGGACCGGGGCTGCGTGCGCTTCCGCGCCGCTACCTTGGCCTGCGGCCACAGCTGCAGAGTCTGCCCCCATGGAGCCTGGCGCCGCCACAGCACACAAGAAACAGTCTGCCACTACATTATGTTTACCTGCAACATGCTGGATATCGGTAGTGAACTCCGATATCGCGGCCAGCTGTCTTTGCTGCCGGCCCGACCAAGGTTCCGAAATCTTGGCCATCGCAAACGTTAGCGGCTTGTGGTCCACAAACACAGTGAAACGGCGCCCTTCCAACCAGAACTGGAAATGGCGAATGGCCAAGTGTAGGGCCAAAAGCTCCCTGTCAAACGCGCTGTATTTTCGCTCGCTATCGCGCAAGGTTTTGCTGGAAAACGCGAGCGGCTGCCAGGTCCCTGCTACAAACTGTTCAACGACCGCCCCCACCGCTAAATCGGAAGCGTCAGTGGTGAGCGCCATGCGGGCCATTGGGACTGGGTGTGCCAACAAAACTGCATTTGCCAGGGCTGTTTTGACTTGGCAGAATGCGCCCTCCCGATCCGGAGACCATTCGATTTTATTTGTGGGTTTTTGCTTCTTTAGTGCAGGATACAATGGTTGCATGAGCTGCGCCACGCTTGGGAGGAAACGGTTGTAAAAATTAACCATTTCCAAAAACTCCTGTAACGCTTTAACCGTTTGAGGTCGGGGAAAATCCGTTATTGCGCGTACTTTATCGGGCAGAGGGACCGCTCCTTCTGGTGAAACGCGATGCCCCAAAAAATCAATTTGCGCCACCCCAAACTGGCACTTCGCTGGGTTAATTATTAACCCGTGCTCTGCCAGCCTCTGAAAAACCTCTGTGAGGTGGCTTTCGTGCTCGTCCTCGGACGTGCTGGCTACCAAAATGTCGTCCAGGTAGACGAACACGAAAGGAAGATCGCGTAGAACCGCGTCCATCATACTCTGGAATGTCTACGCGGCGCCCTTTAATCCAAAAGGCATGCGCAAAAACTCAAAAAGCCCGAAAGGAGTTATTACCGCAGTTTTGGGTATATCTTGAGCGCGCACTGGGACCTGGTGGTAACCACGCACCAAGTCTATTTTAGAAAAAATGTGCGCCCCCGCCAAATGAACCGAAAAATCTTGGATGTGCGGGATCGGGTAGCGGTCGTGCGCTGAGGCGTTATTCAACCTGTGGAAATCACCGCAAGGTCGCCACGAACCATCAGCCTTTGGGACCATGTGTAGCAGTGAAGCCCAGGGGCTTTTAGAACGTCTAATGATGCCCAGTTTTTCCAAGTTGGCGAACTCCTCGCGTGCTATGGCCAGTTTAGCTGAGTCCAAGCGCCGAGCTTTTGCAAAAACGGGCGGCCCGGTGGTAGTGATAAAATGTTCCACCCCATGTTTAGCCACTGTCACTGAAAACGTTGGGACTGTGAGTGTTGGGAACTGAGTGAGCAGTGCGTGAAACTTACCACCTGCGGCTATGATGTTGGCCTGTGCAGTCGGCGGAGCCACCCGGGCTGTGCAGGAAAATGAGTGAAAAGACAATGCATTAACCAGACGTCTATTAGCAAGATCAACCAATAAACCATGTGAGCATAAAAAATCAGCACCTAACATGTTGAAACTGACTGCTGCTATGACAAAAGTCCACTCGAATGTTCGGCCGTGTAGAGACAGGAGCAGAGTCTTCTCCCCGAAGGTCTTAATCGCCGAGCCGTTCGCCGCCGACACCAGGGGACCACTGGAAGGCGCCAGCCGGTCAGCGTAGGAAGGTGTGATGAAACTCAGCTGGGAGCCTGTGTCCACCAGGAAGTGCCTCCCTGATCGCTCGTCCCTCAGGTAGAGCAGCTTGTTCTTTTCGCCAAGAGCCGCAGCTGCTACAGACTCCCGGTCTTGGCGTTTCCCGAGCGCTTTGTCACGCCGCGCCATTCATCAGCGGCGCCACCTGCTCACGCACCTGACAATCATCAGCGGCGAGGGATAAAGGCCGTCTCGCCCGGAGGCTCGGCCTGAAGCCGTCAGACTTCGTCCCTCACCGTTGTGAGCATACTTCTCTTCAGCATCACCTTTTTGGTAAGAAGATCGCTTACCTCTCTTCTTCAGTCTTCTCCCCTGTGCACAGGTGGATTCCCCAGCGGCGGACATCTCCACTCCATCGCCCAATCCTCGCTGCTGTACGGAGCTCTCCAGGTGGCTGTCTTCCGGGCTTCGCCCCCTTGTTGTGCCAGCTGTCCTGACCCACCAAGTAAGTCCTTCTCTCGCCATAAATCCCTCCTGTGTTGGTGTATGCCCGTCACCCTCTCCCTGTGCTCTCTCCATAGGGTTGCTCGGCTGTACGGTCACCTGCCTCTGTGCCTGGAGCAGACACCATCACCAACACATTTACATCCCGCAGACACGCACTCATTCACTCCTGCTGTTAATAAACTCTTTGAACTACTCTAAGCCTGTGTGTGTGCGTCTCCTGAGCCGTGCGTTATGTCACGCTTGAACTGGCACGGTGGAATGCACTTGCGTGCTCTCTCAGCGAAACAGCGATGGTAAAAGCAAAAGACGCCGCCCGCTCCGCGTCTCCTGGCCTCTGCCGCTGCCGTCGTCAGTAAGGCTGGTGCTGCGGCCTCTGGCCCCCTGCCATCTCCGGGTGTTGCGCTCAGCTCTGCTGCTGCGGCCGTGGCCGTGTGTTGTCTATGAGCGTCGACGAGCCGCTGCGCCTCCTGGCCCAGCTCGTGGTAGTCTCGTTGGGCCAGCAGCTGTGAACTGGCCAGGGTAACTTTCACCGCTGACGGCAGTGTCCTGAGGAAAAGGTGGGTGAAAATAAAACCATCATCTTCGGAGTCTCTCAAACTCAGCATCCTCGCCATCAGGTCTGCAGGTCTCTCGGCCTCGCCTTCAGTCAACGCCAGGAGCTTCTCTGCTCGCTCTCCCAGCAAGGGGGTGAAAGAACGGATGAGAGCCGCTTTCAATGCGCCGTACTTGTCATCGTCTGGCGGGTGGTTAATCAGGCTCTCTACCCGCTGGGCTGTGTGGCTGTCCAGCTTTGCAACCACATGGTAGAATTTCGTGGCATCTGCCGAAATTCCCCGAAGATGGAACTGTGCCTCGACTGCGTTAAACCAGGAGCGCGGGCTATGCTGCCAGAAATCAGGTAGCTGGACTGTGGTAGCTGCATTAGCCTGGCTGGCTCCTGATGAGTCCGGTGCAGAAGAATCGTCACCGGCCATAATTCGTCGTAGGGTCACCAGTGTAGAGGATGTGCTCAATGATGAGGCTGGGTTTATTTCTCAGGTTCAGTTTTATTATCAGAACACATTCTCTAACAACCTCCAAGCAAGAAAAGAGACAGATCACAGTCACATCACTCTCTTATACTCCGGAACATCGAAACTCAAGTCACATGGTGTCTGAGCAAACATACAGTCACATTGTAACCCCTTTGATCCTCCACCATTGTCTCTCAGCCTTCGATGGTCCGGAAATCCCTCCAGGGCCTCTCTCTGAGACAAAGGTCAAATCTCACACCTCCTCGATACCCCCTGCAGGTTCAGTCCTTTTGTCCCTCGAGACGTGAAGTACACAATAAACATTCAGCAATACATTTGTGGAAAATATGTACCCAACATATGTGCCACACTCCGACATTTACGTCTAAAACAACAGAGATCATCATTTAACCAGGGGGATGAATTAACAGTACGGACAGTACTGGTTTTAAAGGGAGCAACTACATCTAAGATGCTTGAACAGTGTGAGTTAAAAGAGCAGACCAAGCTCTCAGTGTTGTCATCAGAGGATAAAACCACACTGCTGTCAAAGGCAGCAGAAAATTTCACAGCTGACAAATGGTCAATGACACGAGAGCATTTTACCCGCTTGCCAGTGTAACAGACTGATTTAACTGATAAATTAAAAAGAACACAAAAATGGTCTGACACAAGAAGCTCCTTAGTCTGAACATTATTCACATTAAGACCAAGTGTAAAAACAAGATCAAGTGTATTTCCTTTTATATGCGTAGGACCAGATAGACACAAAACAAAATTAAAAGATTCAATAATACCCAAGAAATTCACAGCAAAACTGTCATTGGGATCATTAATATGCAAATTAAAATCTCCAAGTAATAAAATCTGCTCAAATTTAATATGCAGGACATCCAAACTAAAAAACTCCTTCTTGTAGGATGAATGTTCAACCACTCATGTTTTTGCTTCTCTGTATGAGCATGTTTATATTGCGAGGTAATCTCAAACTCCTTATTGATCATAGACTAAAGCGTTAATCTTAATTTAACTTCATGGAATTGCAGAGGTCTACAAAATTTAAAAAAACTTAAACAAGTTATGAATAAAATAAAAGACATAGGTTCAAAAATTGTGTTTTTACAAGAAACTCATCTAATAGAGGAGGATGTAAAAAGAATTAGGAGAAGATGGCAGGGAAGTGTGTTCACCTCATCATTTTCATCTCGAGCCAGGGGAGTTATGACTCTCATACATAAATCAGTCCCATTTCAAGTGAAAAATGTAATTGGAGACAAATTAGGAAGATATCTAATCATCCAAGGATCTTTGTTATTAGAAAATATAAATTTGGTGAACTTATACGGTCCCAATATAGATGATCAAAACTTCTTTGCTAATTTATTTCTTATTTTATCATCACTTACAGGGCAACATATAATAGCAGGGGATTTTAATTGTACATTGAATCCCGGTATAGATAGATCAACAGGACTGGACTGTACGCACAATGGATGCAGGATGATCATTAATCATTTTATGAAAGAATTGAGATTGCTAGATATATGGAGAGAAATGAAACCACAAGTTAAAGCCTACTCTTGTTATTCTAATACCTACAAGACATTCTCACGTATTGACTATTTTTTGATCTCCACAGAATTAAGGTCCAAGATTCAAAACTGTTTCTATGATAACATTGTGATCTCTGATCATGCACCCTGCTGTTTAATATATGTAGATAAGAAATTGACAAAGGAACCAGGCAGGTGGCAATTTCAGCATAAATGGCTTCAGGATGAGGAATTTGTTAAGTACACAGAAAAACAGATAGATGAGTTCTTTGATATCAATACTACACAAACATCAGCATGTATAAAGTGAGAGGCTTTCAAAGCTTTTATTAGGGGGCATATTATTAGTTATACAGGTTCAAAATCTAAGAAGACTCGAGAGGAGAGAGCCCAATTGGAACATAAAATAAAAATTCTCCAAGAAAAAGTGTATGCAGGAAGTGACCCAAAGCTAGAGAACGAATTACTGATTCTGAGAGCTGAATATGACAAAAAATCAGCAAATAGAGCTGCCCCGAGCCTTCTAAGATTGAAGCAATCTTTTTATGAACAAGGTGAAAAATCAGAGAAATTATTGGCATGGCAGATTAAACAATTAGAATTTAAAACACCAATTACCAGTATTATAAGTAACGGACAGGCAGTTGTAGATCCTTTAGAAATTAACAGTGCCTTTAGAGATTATTATGAAAAACTATATGATACAAAAAATGAAACTGACTTAACAAAACTAAATGGGTTTTTGGACGGATTATCTATACCGTGTATTCCAAATAAAAACAGGGAGATACTGGAGTCTAAAATTAGTCAAGAAGAAGTTGGGCTAGCCATTGATAATATGAAATCAGGAAAAAGTGCAGGACCAGATGGTCTTCCAGTTGACCTCTATAAAAAAATTTAAGAATAAATTAATAAAACCATTTTTGGAAATGGTTTTAGAAGCATTTCAAAATAGTAATTTACCATCATACATGAATAATGCCTTAATTATACTGTTGCCAAAACCAGGTAAACCTTCTAATAAATGTGAAAATATGAGACCAATAAGCTTATTAAATGCTGACCTTAAGATAATCTGTAAAATTTTAGCAAGACGACTACAAGAAATATTACCAAATATTATTAACCGAGATCAGAATGGCTTTATAAAGGGAAGACAAGGCTTCCATAATGTAAGAAGGCTATTTAATATTATCTATTCTAATAAAGAAGCACCGGATACAGCTCTCCTATCATTGGACGCCAAAAAGGCCTTTGATAGGGTCGAATGGCCCTTTCTTTTTGAAGTCCTACAAAGGTTTGGACTTGGAAATAATTTCATAAAATGGGTTCAGATAATATACAATAATGCTACAGCAGAAATCCAAACAAACAGCAATATCTCAAAATCAATAAATATCAATAGAGGATGTCGACAAGGCTGTCCACTTTCACCTTTACTGTTTACTATGGCAATTGAACCTTTAGCGATGGCAGTACATTTACATCCACAAATATATGGAATTAAAGTAGGACCAACAGAACATAAAATCTCCCTGTATGCCGATGATATAATTTTGTTTATGTCGAATCTTAAAAAATCAATTCCGACCTTGTTGAATTTAATAAAGAATTTTGGGGAAATATCAGGATATAAAATAAATAAAACTAAATCTTCAATATTAATGCTAAATGAGATCCAGAGAAATCACCCAGGTCCTGAGGTAAATCAATTCAAAGTTGTAAATCAGTTTAAATATTTAGGAATTCAAATTGTGCCTAAGCTAGAATCAGTCGCCAGTGCCAACTATGAAGCCTTAATGACAGACATTAATGAGTTACTTCAGAGATGGATGTCACCACCAATGTCGATGAGTGGGAGAATTAATATACTTAACCCCTTGCACTCTGGGCAATTTTCCTAAAAATGCCAAAAAATAACGTGCCCAAAGTAAATCGAAAGCTGTTATTCAACCCTTTGCAGCATCTTCATGGGGTTGGTCTCATTTAAAAGAAAACACTTTGAATTTTTTGGCAAAAAAACCCATAATCTCTCTACGTGCTCCGGCCACTGAGTTACAGTCATCTAAACATACTGAACTTGAAGAAAATAAATTTGGACAGTGTTTTTTTGGATACAAATGCTTGCAAATAACACACAGCTGTCCGATCCGGCTGGAAAATGCAACAGAAATGTAGAACCAAGTGTTATCAAGCTGAGATCCAAATTTGGTAACAATACCACAAAAAATGAATATTTTACACAGCTTTGTTCTCAGGCTGTTCCCAGGCGTTTTGGAACTGTGCCAAATTGTGCCAAATGGCACAGTTTGGAAAAACGTCTGTAACTTTTGAATAATTCAATGTAGAATCTTCATTTTAGGCTCTAATGAAAGGTCACATTCAGGGCTGTGTCTGTGTGTGTGTGGGGGGGGGGTCGTCTCCCCGCCCCCGCTACCAAGGACGGAGTTCGGCCCTCGCTACATGACGGATTACACTCGTTGCATGTTTCCACAGCAACGCTGTCACAGCAGCTTCCCCTCCCTCGCTACTGTGTGTGTGTGGGGGGGGTTGTCCCCCCCCCTCGCTACAGAGGACAGCCATCGCTACATGAAGGAATAGACTCATATGTCTATGTGGCGACCGCTGCGCAGTCAGAGCGGCTTCCCCCCGCGGACCGGGGGCGTTCGGACCGTGAACATGAACGCCCCCCCCCCCGCTCCTCTTCTGCAGCGGGTGGGGGCGTTCACGGTCCGAACACGGCAAATGAACCGTTTATCGCGGCACACGAAGTACGAAGTGCGTGCGCCGTACAGTTGTAATTTACCGATCGGTCAAAAGTCATTTTTGGATTGCAGTTTTCAGGGATAAATAATAATTTAGCTTATAACACCTTACCTCTTCACAGCAGCAGAGTCCTGGCGAACTTCTCTTCCCCATTGTCAGACGAACGCGACGCTGGTCCGCTCGTGGATCCCGATCAAAACATAATTCCAATATTGCGGTTTTGGTGAATGATTTACGACCTTTGTCGTCGGCCTCCGTCGGTCTATGATGACGGAAGAGAATCCTAAACATCTATTCTGCTGGAATGAGTGCAGGTCCCACTTGTGGGTGATCTCCATGCTGCTGGATCTGTAGCAGATTCGTCCAGCGTCCTTTGTTTTCATCTGCTGCAGCAGTAAGTCTCTCTTCACCCAGCCTGAATTTCTGTGCTTCAATTGGCTCCTGCATTCACAGTAGGCGGGTCCTCCTTCGTTAGTTTTCATTCATTGGCTCTTCAAGGTTTCAGAAACCCAATTCAAGGCTCTTATTAGTCGAATGAGAGGTCAATCAGATGAACTAATCTGTTCGCGGCTATGTCTGCAGCTTTTTTTTTCAGTGGCGCTTGGACGCCAACACCACCTACATCACCACAATCTGGACTATGCGTCCTAGGACGCAGAGACTTGTCCGCCCGCGGAACAACGGAGCGCAAGTGGTTAAAAGTAATATCTTTTAACGGCAATCGATGGCGGCAATCATTCACCTTCTTCTTCAAAAGTTATGTTTAAATTCTTTACATAATCAATGAAAGGTCTCCATATATTCTCAAACACAATTTCCTTTGATTTCAGTATGTATGTTATTCTTTCTAGTGGAAGGTTTGTTAACATCTGTCTTAACCACTGAGTCACATCTGGTCTATGAGTCTTTTTCCACAATAGTGCAATACATTTTTTGGCGTTAAGCAAACTGAGGTCTATGAATGCTCTTTCACTTTTATTAAAGTTATGCTTTTCTGGATGCAGACCCAACAAAAACAATTTAGGATTCAATATGATTTGTTTTGAAATTATTTTTTCAATTGTTACCCTCACCTCTTCCCAAAACTTTCTAATTTTTCTACATTCCCATAAACAATGAAATAAGTGTAGAGGATGTGCTCGAATGATGAGGCTGAGTTTAGTTCGTAAACCAGCTTTATTGACAGAACACATCATCTAGCATTCTCAAAGCAGGAAAGAGAAAGAATCATATCTCATCACCCTTTTATATGTTTCCAGCATCAGAATTCAAGTCACATGGTGTTTTCAGTAAACATACAGTCACAAAGCATCCCTTTGAACCTTCACCATTGTCTCTCATTTCTTGATGAACCGGAAATCTCTCCGGGGCATCTTCTGTGGGACAAAAAGACAAATCTCACATCTCCTCGTTATCTTCTGCAGATTCGAGTCCTTTGTCCTTCCAGACGTGACACCCTCAATACACATGCAGTCATGTCTCTGTGGAAATGTGAGCCCACAATGTGTGTCGCTCACACTATCCCCCCCCAAACGTCTAGTAAGGGCAAAACCTGCATGGCATAAAAAAAGAAAAACACAAAACACTCCATATATCGCTAATCAATCCACCAACTGCCTAGGTTTTAACTTTCTGCCGAATCTGCTGCAACCTGGCTTTGCTGCCCCTGCAACATCTCTCTGCATCTGTGGATTAAAGCTGTTAGCACCTTTCTGTGAAGATTCTGGAGGATGTCCTCTCGGCGGCCTGCCACGGCGGAGGGGCCTCGCGAGTTGCACTTCCTCATCAGCCAAAACAAAAGCGGGTTTGAGCCTGTTTATGCAAATCAACTCCCTTCTGCCCCCTAAATCTAGCAGAAAATGCTTCTGCCCGGTCTCCAGCACTCTGAACGGTCCGTCATAAAACGGCCGCAAACTTGGACGCTGAGCATCATGTTTAACAAAAACAAACTCTGCATTTTTTAAAGCCTTTGGCACAAAAACGTGTGGTAAACTGTGATGGACCGGGCCAGGGAGCGTGTTTGCTCCCGAGTCACTCTGCCACGGCTGAGCAGGGGGGCCATTTGGTGCGGGATTATCGGGGAGAAATTCCCCCGGCAAACGGAGAGGTTGTGCAAAAACTAATTCAGCCGGGGAAGCATGTAAATCTTCCTTAGGTGCAGAACGCAACCCCAATAAAACCCATGGAAGTTTGTCCACCCAATTTGTATCCGTCAGCGACGCTCTGAGGGCTGCTTTCAATGACCTGTGAAAGCGTTCGCATAAACCATTAGCCTGGGGGTTATACGCGGTAGTGCGATGAATCTTCACCCCCAAGCTGCGGGCCATCGATGACCATAGTTCGGAAATAAATTGGGGACCCCTGTCGGACGTTATGTCCGACGGTACACCGAAACGCGCAACCCACGCTTCTAAAAATGCTCGCGCAACTTCTTCCGCTGTGGTTGATGTCAGAGGAATCGCCTCTGGCCAACGCGTGGTGCGATCCACCATCGTCAAAAGATGTGTGTGCCCATGTGATAATGAGAGCGGGCCCACCAAGTCAACATGCACGTGATCAAAACGCTTAGCGGGGATGTGTAAAGGTTCTAACAGGGCCTTAGTGTGTCTGTGTATTTTGGCTCGCTGACACGCTACGCAGGCTGCCACCCATTCCTTGACCTGTTTGCGCAACCCTGGCCAAACAAATTTCTCCCACCAACTTAATCGATGGGCGCACCCCCGGGTGCGCGAGAGAATGGACCGAGTCAAAAACGCGGCGACACCACGCGGCTGGCACCACAGGGCGGGGCCGTCCCGTGGAGACATCGCAGATTAGTGGGGGCATACCACTTTGTTGCTCCCTGTGCTCCAGCCTTAACCCTGTTGGTCCAGACTGGAGCGCGCGCATGTCCGCGTTGTTAACCTGCTCCGCAGCCATGGCTGCATAATCTAACCCTACACAGACCGGGGCTGCGCGCGCTCCCGCGTCACTGCCCGGGCCCACGGCCACGGCTACAGAGTCTGCCCCCATGGGGCTTGGTGGTGCTACCGCGCGCGAGAGGCAGTCTGCCACAACATTGTGTTTACCCGCGACATGCTGAATATCAGTAGTGAACTCCGATATTGCGGCTAGTTGCCTTTGTTGTCGGCCTGACCAGGGTTCTGAAATTTTGGCCATCGCAAACGTTAGCGGTTTATGATCCACAAACGCGGTGAAACGTCGCCCCTCTAACCAGAACTGAAAATGGAGGATGGCCAAGTGTAGGGCCAAAAGCTCCCTGTCAAGCGCACTGTATTTACGCTCACTATCGCGCAAAGTCCTGCTGAAAAACGCGAGGGGTTGCCAGGTACCTGCCACAAACTGTTCAACTACCGCCCCCACCGCTACATCGGAAGCGTCAGTGGTGAGCGCCATGCGGGCCGTTGGAACTGGGTGCGCTAACAAAACTGCGTTTGCCAGGGCTGATTTTACCTGGGCAAAAGCGCGCTCCCGCTCCGGAGACCATTCAACTTTATTTGTGGGCTTTTGTTTTTTTAACGCGGTGTACAATGGCTGCATGAGCCGTGCTGCGCTTGGGAGGAACCGGTTGTAAAAATTAACCATCCCTAGAAACTCCTGAAGCGCCTTGACCGTTTGAGGTTGCGGAAAATCCGTTATGGCACGCATTTTCTCTGGAAGAGGAACCGTTCCTTCTGCCGAAACGCGATGCCCCAAAAAATCAATCCGCGCCACCCCAAACTGGCACTTCGCTGGGTTAACTATTAACCCGTGCTCTGCCAGCCTCCGAAAAACTGCTGTGAGGTGTTTTTTGTGCTCGCCCTCGGACGCGCTGGCTACCAAAATATCGTCCAAATAAACGAACACGAAAGGGAGGTCGCGTAAAACTGCATCCATCATGCGTTGGAAAGTCTGCGCGGCCCCCTTGAGGCCAAAAGGCATGCGCAAAAATTCAAAAAGGCCGAAAGGAGTTATGACCGCTGTTTTGGGTACATCTTGCGCGCGTACTGGAACCTGGTGGTAACCGCGCACCAAGTCTATTTTAGAAAAAATGCGCGCCCCCGCCAAATGAACAGAAAAATCCTGAATGTGCGGAATCGGGTAGCGGTCATGAGCTGAAACGTTGTTCAACCTGTGGAAATCGCCGCAAGGTCGCCACGAGCCGTCAGCCTTTGGGACCATGTGTAACGGCGAAGCCCAAGAGCTCTTGGAGCGTCTAACAATGCCCAGTTTTTCCAGATTAGTGAACTCCTCGCGCGCGATGGCCAGTTTAACTGGGTCCAAGCGCCGAGCTTTTGCAAAAACGGGAGGGCCAGTGGTGGTTATAAAATGCTCCACCCCATGTTTAGCCACCGTTGCCGAAAACGTGGGGACTGTGAGTGCTGGGAACTGAGCGAGCAATGTGTGAAACTTACCACCCGCAGCTGAGACGCTGGCATGTGCAGTCGGCGGGGCCACCCGAGCTGTGCAGGGAATAGAATGAAAGGACAGTGCATTAATCAGACGTCTATTAGCAAAGTCAACCAATAAACCATGTGAGCACAAAAAATCAGCCCCTAACATGTTGAAACTGACTGCTGCTACAATAAATGTCCACTCAAATGAACAGCCCTGTAAGGACAGAAACATGGTCCTCTCACCGAACATTTTAATCGCAGAGCCGTTCGCTGCTGACACTGACACCCAGGGAGCTTTAGACGGCATCAGCCGTTCCGCGTAGGTGGGTGTGACGAAACTCAGCTGAGAGCCCGTGTCCACGAGGAACTGTTTCCCCGAGCGTGCATCCGTCAGGTAAAGCAGCTTGTTCTCGTTGCCGAGGGTCGCAGCTGCTACCGGCCCTCGGTCTTGGCGTTTCCCTGGCGCTTGAAGTTGCACGGTGGGACGCGCCTGTGCGCTCTCTCTGCAAAATGGCGGTGGTAGAAACACGGGCCGTCCTCCGCTCCGCGTCGTCTGGCCCCCATCGCCGCCGTCGTTGGTGCGTCTGGCGCCGCGGCCGCTGGACCTGCGCTGCTTGTGGGCATCGACCAGCCGCTGCGCCTCTTTGCTCAGCCCATGGTAGTCTCGCCTGGCCAATCGGGGCGACTCTGCCAGGGCCACTCTCACTGCTGGCGGCAGGGTCTGAAGGAAAAGGTGGGCGAAAATGAATTCGCCATCCTCAGAGTCTTTGAGCCTCAACATCTTCACCATCAGGTCCGCAGGTCTCTCGTTCTCTGACTCCGTCAACGTCAGGAGCCCCTCTGCTCGTTGTTGGACTGAAGGGGTGAAATGGCTGATCAGCGCGTCCTTCAATGTGCTGTACTTGTCGCTGTCTGGTGGATGATTAACCAAATCCTCCACTCTCTGGACCGTGTTGCTGTCCAGCTTCGCTACCACATGGTAGAATTTTGTGTCGTCGTTGGAGATTCTCCGGAGGTTGAACTGCGCCTCGACTGCGCTAAACCATGAGCGCGGGCTGTGTTGCCAGAAATCGGGCAGCTGGATCGTGGAGGCGGCCATCAGGCTGGCTTCCGCCAAGCCCCGCTCGGGAGAATTCTGTCTGCTCATTTCTTGTCGTAGGTCACCAGTGTAGAGGATGTGCTCGAATGATGAGGCTGAGTTTAGTTCGTAAACCAGCTTTATTGACAGAACACATCATCTAGCATTCTCAAAGCAGGAAAGAGAAAGAATCATATCTCATCACCCTTTTATATGTTTCCAGCATCAGAATTCAAGTCACATGGTGTTTTCAGTAAACATACAGTCACAAAGCATCCCTTTGAACCTTCACCATTGTCTCTCATTTCTTGATGAACCGGAAATCTCTCCGGGGCATCTTCTGTGGGACAAAAAGACAAATCTCACACCTCCTCGTTATCTTATGCAGATTCGAGTCCTTTGTCCTTCCAGACGTGACACCCTCAATACACATGCAGTCATGTCTCTGTGGAAATGTGAGCCCACAATGTGTGTCGCCCACATAAGGTTCCTTTACTTTTCATACATTTTGTGCACGTATCTGGTATGTTTTTGTTATATCTATTTAACTCCACCAGTGTAACATACATCCGCATTAACCATTTAAAATGTATCAATTTAAGACGTACATTTATTGATTTGGTTTGAGCTTCTGTACAAGCCAATTCCCATTGTTCCTCTGAAATTTCAGTTTGCAGGTCTTCTTTCCAATAATTCATTCTTTTCTGTGAGTTTTCACTTGAGGATAGTGTCAATGAGTTATAAAACTCTGAAATAATACCCTTTCTGTGTGTGTGTTTATATATTTACATATTTATTCCATCTAGCTACAATGCTCAGCACTGGGTGTGTTTATATTTATATATCTATATATTTATTCCATCTAGCTACAATGCTCCGCACTGTGTTTTTATATATCTACATATTATTCCATCTAGCTACATTGCTCCGCACTGTGTGTGTTTATATACTTGCATATTTATTTCACCTAGCTGCAATGCTCCGTACTGTGGGTGTTTATATATTTACATATTTATTCCATCTAGCTACAATGCTCTGCACTGTGTGTTCATATATTCATATATTTATTCCATCCAGCTACAATGCTCTGCACTGTGTGTCTGTGTGTGTGTGTGTGTGTGTATATATATATTTTATAGTAATATGTACATATGTATATTAGCTGCTCTTGCTTGCTTGTTTTTTTTTTGTTTTTGTTTTTTTGGGGGTTTTTTTCTTGCCTTCTGATTGTTGCTCTGAGTGTTGCTATCCCTGTGCTGTTGCAATCCTGGAATTTCCCCGTTGTGGGACTAATAAAGGCTTATCTTATCTTATCTTATCTTCTCTTCTCTTACTATCTTTCGTCAAAATTTTTTCCAAGGATGAATAAGTAGGTCGGGTGAGAGCATTATTTTGATTTGATCGAATAAAGTTCCTAAGCTGAAGATATTTAAAAAAAAATGTGTTCTATTAAGATTAAATTTGATCCTCAGTTCTTCAAAAGACATTACGTTATCTGAACATGACAGATATAAGTCTTGAATCTTTTGAATCCCTTTTAAATTCCATACTTTAAATACAGCATTCGCTCTCCCTGGTTTAAAATATTGATTACCCCATATTGGGCTAAATTGTGACAATAAGTGTGGTTCTTTTAAATATTTTTTGGTTTCACAACATATTTTGATCATATGCTTTACAAATGGATTTTTAACTTGTTTCTGTAATTTTTTTGCCGAGTCTGAGTATATGAATATGGGAAGAGGTAAAGGTAAATTGTATGATTCCATTTCAGTCCAGTGAGGGAGATCATTTGATGAAAAATAATATGTCATAGACCTCAGTTGTGCTGACCAGTAATACAACATAAAGTTTGGACATTTCAGACCTCCACGATCAAATGGTAAATATAGTAAGGACAGACGTAATCTAGCCTTCCTATTGTTCCATATAAATTCCACTAACTTTTTTTTAATTCTTGAGAATAGATCTGAAGGTGGTGGTAAAGGAATGTATTGAAATAAATAAAGTATTTTGGGTAAGATATTACTTTTAAGTATATTGATTCTCCCAATCATCGACATTGGTAGTGACATCCATCTCTGAAATAACCCATTAATGTCTGTCATTAAGGCTTCATAATTGGCACTGGCGACCAATTCTAGCTTAGGCACAGTTTGAATTCCTAGATAGATAGATAGATAGATAGATAGTTTATTTCGAACACGAAAAATATAACAAAAAACAAGCAAATAGCAAATGCAATAAAGTTACAGTATACACTGTTCGAAAGGGAGAAGGAAGAAGTGAACACTTATTAATTCCAACTCCTCTTTTCCATCGATACACCCATGTGAATTTTATACAAATTACCACCTTTAAGACCCCAAGTAAACAATTTACTGTATTTTTTACAGATCAACATTAACACCCGTCCATTCTAACATACAATGAAGTCCATATATCAAAACCAGTCTCAAACGACACAGATACACACAGTGCTGTCCCACCCACCATTCCATAGTATCCCATAATGTCCCAGAGTGAACATAATGAATCGTACATATAAATTCTACCCTTCTAACATATATCCTTTCAACAAATGGTGCTTATACCTCTTTTTAAATTGATTTCTGTTTGTACATAGTTTCAGTTCCGGCTCCAGACTGTTCCACAAATCCACTCCACAGACAGATATGCACATACTTTTCTTGGTTGTACGTATCTTGGGTTTTGTAAAGTTTAAGTCTCCTCTCAAATTATGATCGTTGTCTCTTTTTTTTTTTTTTTTTTTTTTTTATTTAAGTTTTTGTAAAGGGTATACAGGTCGTTACAGCAATGCAGTGTTTACATTTTCATCACATGTTCCCTTATTTCCTGATATCTGACAACATTGGAAGATTAATTCTTACAACACCCCTTATTTTTTTTTTTTTTTAAAGTGAAAGAAAAAGTGAAAAGAGAAAAAAAAACAAACAAAAAACAAATAAAAAAAACAAACAAACCAGTAAAAAACAAACAAAAAGAAAAAGTAAGTAAATAAAGATAAAAGAGCATCTGAGTAGCTTTGGAACAAAGAGAGGAACCATTATTGAAATGGTATTTGTCAAAGATTAGATCTAATGGAAGACACATATGCGGTCCAGGGTTGCCAAAAGTTCATGAACAATGAACCCATCCATGTCCTGTCTCAGTGCGAATGTCAACTTTTCCATCGAGTAAATGTCTTGGATCACGTTAGTCCAATCTTCAGGTGTAGGACAGTCCTTCAACATCCATTTTTTAGTTAGAGCTTTTTTGCTTGCCAATATTAAAACATTGAATAAGTATTTTTCTCCTCGTCTTTCCAGTGAGTCCGGTAGTAAACCCAAATACAAAGTTACAAAAGAAAAGGGAACTGTAATTTTGAATATTTTCCCCAATATTGTCTGTACCTTGGTCCAATATTGGTGGATAACTGGGCATGACCAAAACACATGAAAATGATTTGCAGTCTTTTCACCACACAAGCGCCAACAGTTCAATCCCTTATGGGTAAATTTGTTTTGTGCAGGTGTTCTGAAAAATCTTGCCAAGTTTTTCCATCCAAATTCTCTCCACTGCAGGGATGAGGTACTTTTCCATTGCTGTTTATTTAGCTTTTCCCATATTTCCAGTTGTAAAGTGAAATTCCCCTCTTTTTCCCATCTCTCTTTTATATAAGATGTGTTGTCTCCTTTTAAGTCTTGAAGACCTTGGTATATTTTAGAAATGTATCTGATCCCTGGGATCCCTTTATATGCCATTAAGAAGACCTTCAGAACACCTGACTGGGCCCTTTCCAAAACCTCCTTTTTAAGTATATTGTTTATGTGGTGTCTAAGCTGGAAGAACCTGTAAAGGTCTTGATTTATTAGGCCTTGTTTTTTCAAATCTTCAAAACTTCTTAAGATTTGCCCTTTAAAAAAATCGTAATATTTTATCAGCCCTTTCTCCTTCCACTTTTTAAATCTGGTGTCTGTTTTATTAGGAGTAAAGTCCTGATCATAGGCGATCCATTGCAGAAGTCGATAGGGCTCTTTAGTTTGATTCTCTCTGACTATCTTAAACCAAATTTTTAGCGGGGTCTCTATCCACGGGTTAGTGTTATTCAAAAGCTTAGGTAAGGCATTGTTCCCTATTATCGCCTGTAGGGGGATGTCACTTGTTATTTGGCATTCGATCTCCTTCCATTGTGCAGTGTAGACTGGGTTACATATCTCTACTAAAGTTTTAATTTGTGCGGCTTTAAAGTAGTCCCTGATATTTGGCAGCGCGAGCCCACCTTTGTCTTTGTTTAGCTGTAGGGTTCTATATCTGATTCTAGGTCTCTTGCCCTGCCATATGAATCTTGAGATCCTTCTGTCCAGCTCCTGCCATGTTTTTTTGGGAGGTTCTACCGGTATTGTTTGGAAAAGGTATAGAAGACGTGGAAGTATATTCATTTTGACTGCTTCAATTCTTTGTGCAGTACCCAAGAATGGTATCATATTCCATCTTGCTAGGTCAGATTTTATTTTTGTCACCAGTGGATCATAGTTTAGTGATATAATTTTGTTGAGTTGTTTCGGGATATTGACCCCCAGATATTTCATAGATTCCGACTCCCAGTTAGTTTTGAGTTTGCTTAGTGAATAATGATTTGGGTCATAGTTGAATGTTAAAACTTGGGTTTTATGCATATTTAATTTGTACCCCGATAAATCTCCATACTCTGAAAAAACTGAGGTTAGTTCTGGTAAAGAAGTGTCCGGCTGCCCTAGGTATATTAAAATGTCATCAGCAAAGAGTGCTATTTTATGTTCCTTCTGACCAAGTGTAATACCTTGAATTTTTTGGTTTTGTCTTATCCATTGGCTCAGAGGTTCTATGAAGATTGCAAAGAGCAGTGGAGACAGGGGGCAGCCCTGACGACATCCTCTTTCCAGTTCAAAAGATGATGATAAATTACCGTTAATCCTTATTTTAGCTGTTGGTTTTTTATATAATGCCTGTATAGTTCTAATGAAGTTGTTATGAAAATTGAAACTGGATAAGATTCTATATAGAAAAGACCAGTCAACCGAATCGAATGCTTTTTCAGCATCTAATCCCAATATGACTGCATTTAAGTTATATTTTTTTATATGATGAATTATGTGTAAAGTGCGTCGAATGTTGTCTTGTGTCTGTCTTTGTCTTATAAAACCTGTTTGGTCTAAATGAATTAGGTCTGTCAGTATATTTTCTAACCTTTTGGCAAGGATAATGGTAAAAAGCTTATAGTCCTGATTTAGTACACTGATTGGTCTGTAGTTGGAGCACTCTAGTTTATCCTTTTCAGGTTTAGGTATAACTGCAATGACCCCTTCTCTCCAGGAGGGGGGGATTTCCCCTGTGTGGAGGACATAATTAAATGTTTTCAGGAGGAGAGGAGATAGTTGCTGTTTAAAGGTTTTGTACCACTCTGCTGTATAGCCATCAGCTCCTGGGGATTTGTTAGCTTTAAGTTTCATAATTGCTTTTTCCAATTCTTTAGGATGTATTTCTGACAGTAGTGTTTTATTTTGTGACTCCGTAAGTTGGGGAAGGTTTAATGTGTTTAGGAATGCCTCGGATGCGTTTTTATGTTTTTTGTGGGAGTATAAGTTCTTATAGTAATTCTCGAAGTTTTTAAGAATATCCTGAATTCTGAATTTTATTTCCTTTGATACTGGGTCTCTGATTTTGTAGATTGCTCTTTCTGTTTGATGTTTCCTCAATTTATAGGCTAGCAATTTTGCCGATTTACTGCCTGCTTCATAGTATTTTTGTTTCAGAAATGTAAGTTTCTTCTGGATTTCTATTGTGTAGATCTCATTTATTTGGTTTTTAATTTCCTTAATCTTGAGCGAGTCAGTAGAATGAGTGTTGCCTTTGTGTTCTTTTTCTAGGTTCCTAAGTTCTGACTCTAATGTGGATAGTTTTTCTTGTCTTAGTTTCTTTTGGGTTGCCAGTTTTGCAATAATCTTTCCTCTTATTACAGCTTTACATGCATCCCACAGTATTAAAGGGGATACTTCTCCATTATCGTTATCTTCCAAATATCTGAGAATATCTGATTCCAATTCATCTTTCAATGGTCCTTTCAGGACATTTGAATTTAACCTCCAAGAAAATGTATTATTTGTGTATTTTTGGATATTTAAGTCCATGTAGATCGGACTGTGGTCGGAGAGATCCATCAGTCCTATTTTACATGTTTTTCTCTTCCAATGTCTCTATTAAACATAAAAAAATAGTCAATCCTTGAGTAAGATGAATGTGGAGTTGAGTAAAATGTATAGTCTTTTACACTGGGGTTGAGTTCCCTCCACACGTCACAGATTCCCAATTCTTTTAGTAGCATCCGAGTCTTCCTGTTTTGGGTGTTATTTTGATGTGGGGAATTACCAGAAGCATCCCAGTATGGATTCAGTCTAAGATTGAAGTCCCCACCACATATCACTAAACCTTGAGCTTTAGTTATCATTAGGTCGAATACATTTTTATAAAATTTCCAGTTAGCCCCTGGGGGAGCATACACATTCAGCAGGGTGATATCTTCTCCCTCTAGCCGCCCAGTTACCAAACTGTATCTCCCTTCTTTATCTTTGTGTTCTGATTTTTTTTCAAATGTAATTTTGGTTGATATCAATGTCGCTACTCCCCTCCTCCTCCCTGATTTATATGAAGATGAAGAGATCATTTTAAACCCTTGTCTACTGAGTTTATTGTGTTCCACGTCTGTTAGGTGGGTTTCTTGTAAAAATATTATTCCTGCTTTGTCTTTTTTTCATTTTGCCTAGAATCTTGGATCTTTTAACTGGATTCAGGATTCCTTTTACATTATATGAAATTATTTTGGTTACACCCTGTTTCTCCATTGTGTTGTTTTGTTTAGTATAACTGTGTGGTGGCCCTCTTTTGTGCTACTCAGAAACTGAAAGAACATTAAAAACAAGAAAAACATTAAGAACATAGTGTAAAAAACTTTAAAACAAAAAGCTGTCATAAGAACTTCCTGAGCTGAGGTCTTTTTAAAGACCCTGTAAGAGCCTTGATGGAGTGAAGGCTCTGAGGGAAATTCCTCAAACTCTGTTACGTGTTGAGGGCCCTCTCTTACCACTGAAAGTAGTCCCATGCTTTTAACGTGAGTTTCAGAACCCAATCCAAACTTGTAATGATTTTTTTTTTTTTTCCTTTTATGCCTAAACCCTGTGAAATTGTGTGCACCCTCCCACCCCCATCACATCAAACATTCACGCAAAAACAGTATTTGTTAGTATGAGGAGAACATGTGGATTATTGTCACATTTCTATTTTAACAAGTTTTTTTTTTTTTTATTACAAAGACTTATTTGTTTCAAATAATATGATTGTTCCATGAAATGTTTTACCACATGCTGAATATGCATCTCCTTTAATGTTTGTTACCTTGTATGAGGGGGGTTGGATGTGCGGATTGATTCTAGAGAAAAGAAAGAAAAAAAAAAAAAAAGGTCGCTATTCCAACCTGAAAACGGATAGTTTATCCGCGACGCTCTGGTGCTGGGTTTCCCGCTGCTGGTCCGTGGATTTTGAGGGTCTTTGTGTTGTCCATGTTTGCGCTTTGATCTTCTCACTCGGGTCTGCTGCGGGTTTAAATACCGTTACCGGGAGCCCTCTTTTCGCCATGTCAGCTGTTGCTTCTTCCGCCAAATTATAGAGGCACGTTTCATCGCCGTAGAAGACCCTTAACTTCGCAGGAAATGGTGTCTGAAAGCGCAATTTCTTCTCTCTTAACACCTTTTTCGCGTCATTGTATTCCCTGCGCTTTTTAAGGACCTCCGGGGCGTAATCGTGTTCCACGTAGACTTTTCTCTCCTGGTGCATAAATCCTTTTTTCTGCCAGGCCAGTCTTACAACCTCTTGTTTTATTTTGAAATTGGAAAATCTTACCAACACCGAACGTGGGGGCGCTTCCGCCGCCGGCCTAGCGGCTAATGAACGATGTGCCTTTTCTATCTTCAAGTCGGTGGTTTGTGGAATATCCAATTTCTCTCTTAGTAAGGATTCCACGCATTCTGCCATTGAGTTAAAACCATTTTCGGTTCCTTCTATCAGACCATGAATTCTTATGTTGTCTCTTCTTTGTTTTCCTTCTTGGTCGGTTAGCTTAGCCTCTATAGCTGCTTGTCTTTTGCGTAGGTCTAGCACAGAATCTTCGAGCACTTTTATTCGATCCTCTGTTTCCAAGATTCGGTTCTCGGCCTGGTCCACTCTGCTGTTTGTCCTTTTCAATTCTTCTCTGAATTCCCGAAATTCGGCCGTAACATCTCGGCGAAATCGTCGTAGCTCCTCAAATAGTGATTTCAGGCTAACCCTTTTGTTAGCTATCACCAGTTCCTCGTCTTCTGAACGGAGATCTTCCAGTTCAGATTCTCCGGCCGATACGTGTCCTGGCCTGGAGAATTTCAGTTTCTTCTGTTTTCCTTTAGACATGATGATTTTGTCTTTTGATTTTCACTCCTCCAAAAATCCGTTAAGTTTGATTTTCAAGGTGTTATCCTGGATTGGGTCTGAGAGCTTCAGTGTTAAGCTGCAGTCGCCATGGCGTCCAGACCGGAAGTCCATTCTGTTTCTTTTAATCTGTACTTTTAATCTATCCGAAATAGAGATTGATTTGTGGGCCTCAGGTTATTTCACACCTTAGACAGAGACAATGAATACACATGGGAGAACAATGCCCAAGTGGGTGAGGGGGGTTGAATGAAGTGTAGTGTAGATGTCATGCTGTGTATGAGGAAGTGCTTTGAACCTTGTGAAGTTTGACTTGATATAGAGAGAGGAATGCTTGATGTGACCAGTCAGTCTGTTCTTTGCCTGTGAGATGTGGGTGTGTAATAAATCGTCTGAAATGAATATGCCTCTTCATTTACACACTCCACACTGGTGACCCAAGACGTATTATGGAACATAAGGCAAGAACCCCGGAGCCGGCCCGGTTGGGAAGCTCCAGAGACGCTGAAGCCAATCCGCAGACAGCCAGGACTGAAACCCCCAGCAACGCGTGTGCAGTTTCAATCAAGCTACCGGATTTCTGGCAGCACAACCCGCGCTATTGGTTCCACCACACCGAGGCCCAGTTTGCCCTCCGGGGAGTAACAGCAGACGACACCAAGTTCTACCATGTGGTAGCAGCGCTGGACTCCCGCACAGCCCAGCAGGTAGTGAGCCTGCTTGATCAGCCACAAGCCAGCAGCAAATATGAGGCGCTCAAGGCTGCGCTCATCCGGCGATACACGCTCTCGGAATGTTAGAGAGCGGAGAGGCTCCTGGCGCGGACCGAGTTAGGAGATGGGTCAGCCGTAGACCTGATGGAGAAGATGCTGGCGTTGATGGGCACGGGCGACGGGCACTTTCTGTTTGCCCACCTTTTCCTCTGGAACCTGCCAACAGAAGCAAGAGCGGTTCTGGCCAATTTGGCGTTGCTGGCCGCGCGAGACTACTGTGCGCTAGCCCAGGAGGCAGACTGGATCATCCTCACCACCAGGGTGATCACAGTCAACGCGGCGGCAGCGGAGCCCAGCAAGACGACCAGGGGAGGCGAGGAGTCACCGACGGTAGCAGCAACGGGGGCCAATGAGCGCCAGAAAGACACGCTCTGCTTCTACCACCGCCGCTTCGGAGGGAACGCGCGCAGATGCCCGCCACCGTGCCACTTCAGGCGCTCGGGAAACGCCAAGGCCGGCAGTTGGTAGCAGCTGCGACCGTCGGTGAAGAGAACAAGCTGCTCTACGTGACGGACTAGCGCTCAGGGAGATGCTTCCTCGTCGACACCAGAGCCCAGAAGAGCGTCATCCTGCCGTCCTACGCTGACCGGCTGGCAGGACTTAGCGGCCCCGGAATGATGGTAGTAAACGGCTCGGAGATTAAGACGTTCGGTGAGAGAACACTGACCTTATCTCTACGTGGCAGCTCGTATGAGTGGACTTTTATCATAGCAGCACTGTGTTGCCCGCTCCTGGGTGCTGATTTTCTGTGTGCACATGATTTACTTGTGGATGTTGCTAACAGGCGCCTGGTTAATGCACTGTCCTTTGAATCTCTCCCCTGTATAGCTCGAGGGACCCGGCCAACAGCACAAGCCAGCGTCACAACTCCAGGCGGTAAGTTCCATGCACTGCTCACTCAGTTCCCAGCCCTCACGGTCCCAACGTTTTCGGCGGCCATCGCTAAACACGGGGTGGAGCACTTTATCACCACCACCGGGCCGCCCGTTTTTGCAAGACCTCGGCGCTTGGATGCAGCTAAACTGGCCATAGCGCGTGAGGAGTTCGCCAACCTGGAAAGGTTGGGCATCATCAGGTGATCAAACAGCCCATGGGCATCCCCGCTACACAATCCCCGCTACACATGGTCCCTAAGGCTGAGGGATCGTGGCGACCGTGCGGTGATTTCCACAGGTTGAACAACGCCACAGCACACGACCGCTACCCAATTCCCCACATACAGGAATTTTCCGTTCACCTCGCCGGAGCGCGCGTTTTTTCTAAAATAGACCTGGTCCGCGGTTACCACCAGGTCCCAGTGTGCGCGGAGGACGTACCCAAAACAGCGGTAATAATTCCGTTCGGTTTATTCGAGTTCCTGCGCATGCCATTCGGGTTAAAAGGCGCAGCACAGATGTTCCAGCGCATGATGGATGCAGTGCTGCGTGACCTCCCGTTCGTGTTCGTCTACCTGGACGATATCCTGGTAGCCAGTACGTCCGAAGACGAACACGAAACCCACCTCAGGACGGTTTTCCGGAGGTTGGAGGAGCACGGGTTGATAATCAACCCGGCGAAATGCCAGTTCGGCGTGATGGAGATTGATTTTTTGGGGCACCGCGTCTCTCCGGAAGGAGCGATCCCGTTGCCCGACAAAGTGCGCGCAGTGGCAGATTTTCCCCGGCCTCAGACGGTCAGGGCGCTGCAGGAACTTTTGGGGATGGTGAATTTTTATAACCGCTTCCTTCCCCACACGGCGCGGCTCATGCAACCATTGTACGTTGCGCTCAAGAGACAGAAACCCGCGGATGGAGTCGAATGGACCCCGGAGCGAGAGCGGGCGTTCTCGGAAGTTAAAGCAGCCCTGGCAAACGCCGCACTGCTGGCACATCTAGACCCGACGGCCCGGATAGCGCTCACCACCGACGCTTCAGACGTGGCCATAGGGGTGGTCGTGGAGCAGCGTGTCTCCGGGGCTTGGCAGCCGCTCGCATTTTTCAGCAGAACTTTGCGCGTCAGCGAACGTAAATACAGCGCGTTCAACAGAGAGTTGCTGGCTCTCCATCTGGCCATACGCCAC
This sequence comes from Pholidichthys leucotaenia, assembly GCA_020510985.1. NCBI lineage: Eukaryota > Metazoa > Chordata > Actinopteri > Cichliformes > Pholidichthyidae > Pholidichthys > Pholidichthys leucotaenia. The sequence continues at coordinate 198,036,499 of CM035842.1, read as the reverse complement.
TTCCAGTTCTGTCTGGAAGGGCGCAGCTTCACCGTGTTTGTAGACCACAAGCCACTAACATTCGCGATGGCCAAGGTTTCAGAACCGTGGTCGGGCCGGCAGCAGAGACAGCTGGCCGTGATCTCAGAGTTTACTACCGATATTCAGCATGTGTCGGGTAAACTGAATGTGGTGGCGGACTGCCTCTCGCGCGCCGTGGTGGCCCCAGTCTACGTGGGGATAGATTACGCAGCCATGGCCGCGGAGCAGATTAGCGATGCAGACGTGCGCGCGCTCCAGTCTGGACCAACAGGGTTAAGGCTGGAGAGCAGGGTGCTGCAAGATGGCGGCCCCCCCCAATCTGCGAAGTCTCCACGGGACGCCCGCGTCCGGTAGTCCCGGTTGCGTGGCGCCGTCGCGTGTTTGAGTCGGTTCACACTCTGGCGCACCCAGGAGTGTGCACGTCTGTCAAAATGGTGGGAGAGAAGTTCGTGTGGCCGAGCCTACACAAACAAGTAAAAGAGTGGGCTGCAGCCTGCGTGGCGTGCCAACGAGCCAAGGTACACAGGCACACGAAGGCTCCCTTGGAGCCGTTTCTGGTACCGGCTAAGAGGTTTGACCATGTGCAAGTGGGCCCCCTCCCGCCATCACAGGGGTGCACCTCCTGACAGTGGTGGACCGCACCACGCGCTGGCCAGAAGCAGTCTCGCTGGCGGCAACCACATCCGTGGATGTAGCACGCCATTTTTTAACAACATGGGTGGCGCGTTTTGGAGTCCCGTCGGATATTATGTCAGACAGGGGCCCGCAATTTGTTTCCGACCTCTGGTCCGCGATGGCCCACAGCCTGGGTGCTGCAATTCATCGCACAACCGCGTACAACCCACAGGCCAATGGTTTATGGCGTGGTTTATGCACTGTATATGCATTCTATGGTTTTTTCTCATATATCATACTGTTTGACAGTCTGGGCTCAAGCAGCCCCTTCCACAATAAGACATATAGGTTCATTATGTATAATCAAACCCTAAAAATCTTGGACAAAAAGCCCATTAGGTGGCATCACTGTAATGTTTTAAAAAAATACAACCTATTGAGTTTTGAGAGCTTCATTGACCTCTGTCTTCTGAAATTAACGTTCAAATGTTTCCATAAATCAGCACCCGAGCCACTTGCTGGTTTCGTCCAAAGACAGGACAGCAGCAGAGCCACCAGGAGTTCTGTTAACAATAACTGTAAAATATTCCACCGCAGAACCACATTTGGACAAACAGCTTTCTCTATAAAGGGCAGTCACATCTGGAACACAATGCCAAATGAAATTAAAATAATAACGGACTTTAAAACATTCACTAAAAATGTTAAAAACTGGCTGAAAAATAAACAAGAATGTACTCATGTATGAATTATTTGTCTGCAAAGTGAGAGTGAATGAAGGGAAGGAATAAATGTGTTTGTTTATAGTGAGTGACGGAGGGAGGAAGGCCTGAAATAGGCAAATGTGAGTTATGTTATAGGTGTTAAATGTGAGTCAGGCTGTTATATTTGTGTATTTATAATATTTATGTTAAAGGTGAGTCAGGCTGTTATATTTGTGTATTTATAATATTTATAATATTTATAATTGTGTATTTATAATTTTTCTGCATTGATGTATGTGGTTATTGTGTATATTTTTATCTTGATTCTTTTTTCTAAAGCCCATCCAGGGACAAGAGTTGCAAATTAGCTAATAGCTATACACTCTATGTGCAACACATCAGATTGATTGTCTTTGATTAATTGTCTATGTTTATTGCACTGTCCCTGTCAAATAAACTAATCTACTACTATTATGCGAGCGTTTTCATAGATCACTGAAAGCAGCACTCAGGGCTTCACTGACGGATGCAAATTGGGTAGACAGGCTGTCGTGGGTTTTATTGGGGTTGCGCTCCACGCCAAAAGAGGATTTGGAAGCTTCCCCGGCAGAGCTCGTTTTTGCGCAGCCCCTACGGCTGCCCGGGGAATTTCTACCGGACAATCCCGCGCTGGGCAGCTCCCCGTCTCAGCTTTTGCAGCGTAGCGCAAACAGAGGCACACTGCCGGGCTCTGCCCACCACAGTTTTCCGCGTGCCTTCGTGCCTAAAACTTTGAAGAACGCGGAGTTTGTGTTCGTCAGACACAACGCCCACCGCCCTCCATTGCGCCCACCCTATGATGGACCGTTCAGAGTGTTGGAAACAGGGGATAAACATTTTGTGCTGGACTTGGGGGGTAGACAGGAGAGAATTGGCATAGACAGACTCAGTTCCTGCTGAGGAGACTCAGGTCTTTTGGTGTACAAGGGGCGCTGCTGAAGTCATTCTATGACACGGTGGTGGCATCAGCCATCACTTTTGGAGTGGTCTGCTGGGGCAGTGGCATTACTGCAGCCGATAGGAAGAGACTGAACAAACTGATTAAGAAAGCTAGCTCTGTCCTGGGGCAGCGCCTTGATCCGATGGAGGAGATAGGAGAGAGAAGGACGGTGGCTAAACTGTCATCTCTGCTGGAGTCCGAGTTCCACCCTATGCAGGACATACTGAATGCACTGAGGAGCTCATTTAGCAGCAGACTACATCATCCCAGGTGCACAACCGAGAGGTTTCGTAGGTCCTTCCTACCAACGGCTGTCAGACTGTACAACCTAAGCAGGGCTGCTCGCAGAGATAGCAAAAAAGACGTAACAAACTAATAGTTTTTTGAATGCAGAAGATGCAATAGACTTACACAGTGGTCCTCTCCGGCATACAACTAGGAGCATGCCGGTCGCTATGGAGGGTGAGAGTGTGTATGGGCACATAATCATACCATGCAGGATAGCTGGGTAGACGGTTATGCTGTTTCATTCCATCTAGCGGCAATGCTCTGCACTGTGTGTGTTTATATATTTGCATATTTGTTCCGTCTAGCTGCAATGCTCCGTACTGTGGGTGTTTATATATTTATATATCTACATGTTATTCCATCTAGCTACATTGCTCCGCACTGTGTGTGTTTATATACTTGCATATTTATTCCACCTAGCTGCAATGCTCCGTACTGTGGGTGTTTATATATTTACATATTTATTCCATCTAGCTACAATGCTCTGCACTGTGTGTTCATATATTCATATATTATTCCATCCAGCTACAATGCTCTGCACTGTGTGTCTGTGTGTGTGTGTATATATATATATTTTATAGTAATACGTACATATGTTTATTAGCTGCTCTTGCTTGCTTGTTTTTTTTTTTTTTTTTTCTTGCCTTCTGATTGTTGCTCTGAGTGTTGCTATCCCTGTGCTGTTGCAATCCTGGAATTTCCCCGTTGTGGGACTAATAAAGGCTTATCTTATCTTATCTTATCTTATCTTAAACCCGCCTTTGTAGTGGTGGATGAGCAAATGCTGTTGGCGAGGGCCCCTTGGCGTGGAAGACCCCCACGGAGACCTCCTCAGGGGAACGATTCATCAGAGCAGCCACATGGACAGAGTGAACTCCCCCCCTCCACGGCTCACCCGCAGTCGGACACACTCCCAGCAGTCTCCCACCGGCACAGCAGCGCCACGGAGGTGGTAAACCCCAGTTACAGCAGATATGGGAGGAGACTGAAGCCGAAACAGCATGTGGACTGATGTTCTATTGTTCTATCTAAGATGCTGGGGGGGGGGGGCGGTGTGGGCCTCAGGTTATTTCACACCTTAGACAGAGACAATATACAGTATATACACATGAGAGAACAATACCCAAGTGGGTGAGAGGGGGTTGAATGAAGTGTAGTGTAGATGTCATGCTGTGATGAGGAAGTGCTTTGAACCTTGTGAAGTTTGACTTGATATAGAGAGAGGAATGCTTGATGTGACCAGTCGGTCTGTTCTTTGCCTGTGAGGTGTGAGTGTGTAATAAATCGTCTGAAATGAATATGCCTCTTCATTTACACACTCCACTGATTGAAGATTTTTTCTACAAACGAGTCTTTGGTGGTGCATGCAGTTCCTCGGGTTGTCGCTAGGGAGCGCCGTTTTCCACCCAAAGTCCCCTCCGGATGACGCCATATTGACAGTCTCCTCCATCTCATCCAGCGATGGCCATGCAGCTTTTAACCGGTTGCAGGAGAGAAAATTAATATTTGTAAATATTAATTTACCCTGAGAGCATATATACGACACCATGGAGGCCGTTAAAGCTTTTAACAATGAGGTATGTTACAGACCCTTCCCCAAACCTCGAGTTTATCGTCGAATTGTTGTCCCGGTTCACATTTGCGGCAGCTAGGTGGTAAACGTTAGCACACAAGAGGCGAAGTCCTGTGCAAGGCCTACGTTTGTCCACAACACAGTGACATTATAAGCTCGTTCTGCGTTAAAGTCATGTTAGTTGTTAACTTAGTAAGTTAAAATAAAGTAGTCTTATTAACAAACCTCGTCTGGGTTATCGCATATGAAGGACTATCTCAGTAATGGTCTTATGCTAACGTTAACTTAGCTAGGTCCGAGTTATGAACCCGCCTCAGTGGAACTACTCACTAATGTGGACCCGGTGAAGTCCACTAACCGCTGTTCCTAAAATAATTGCCAGAATAATCCTAACAAGGTTACGGTTTACTTTCTATTGTTTAGATGATAAATGGCACGGGCTAACTGACCATTTTCAAATGGCTGTATAAACCGTTACCTCATCAGAGTGCTCGAAGCTAACAGCGCTCATTTGTCTGCATGACATCAAACCTAGCGCATCACGCCAGGGTTAAATGCGCACCTGTCTGTCCGCGGTGCTTTTACCTGCTGCAGTTCACAGTTCGATTTGGACTGGCGGATTAAACGGAAGAAGATAGATGGTTGGATTTTTGTTTTAATGCTAAAATCCAAACAGTTAAATTGTTCCAAATCAGAAGTAGATGCATTAGAAGGAGCTTAAAAATTACATAACGTTAAATACGCACGAAAAAGCATTATAAATAGTTAAATACACCAAAAATTGTACTCAAGTAAAAGTAATGTTACCTTGTATTAAATACTCCAGCAGAATTAAGAGTAGTGCCCAAAAGATGAGTACTTACCAAACAAGTTATTTGACTTGATTCTCCGCACGAATTTAAGTTTTCTCTTGAATATCAACATAAATTTAAGACTTCGTCCTTGTTTATTTTAAACTTTTTCTCAGATGTGAAATTTATGCAGATGATTTCTAATTTTATTTTTTATTAAAGCAATGAGCATTCTTTTGCTATTTTTTCAACTTTTTTTTTACATAAATTCCAATTTTGTCTTGAAATTTGTGACTTTTTTAATTCGTTTTTGAGAAAATAAATTTGTGAGGCTCTTCTCTGACATTTGAGATTTTTTTTTTTTTTTTTACAAATTTAACATTTCTGTTTTAACTTGTAAATTTTTTTGTGATAAAATGGTTGTTATTCACATAAATATTTTTTTTTCGTGTTCTTTTGGAGCTGAGCTAGAAGTTACCAAAACTGGGGGGGGGCAAAACATTGTAGTCATGATGCATGATAGTGCAGAAACATCAGATCACTAATGACTTCTCTCTTTAGAAATTCATGCATCTTCTACCGCTTATGCAGGTTGCAGGGGCAGCAGTCCCAAGTGGAGTAGCCCAAACTGCCACCCGGTTCACATAGCACCATGATCCCACCAGGTGGCCAGCCCACTGGAGGGTGGACCTGTGTTGCTCCATAGGGTACACTGGGTCCTTACTGTAATTTTTTTTAATGGAGATTTATTGGACTGCTCTTAAATTACTTGTCCACCTAGGTGTCTGTTGACGAAAGGTTCCCACGCCGCCTCTGCATTGGGATCTGTCGGGAGCATGAAAGGGGCATAACCAGGCAAGAATCACAAGTCCAATACTCCGTAGCCACAAACTGCACAGAGAGTATCACCACCTGTTCAGAGAACTTTGGCTGGTTTTCAAGCAGTATTTTCAGCTTCAAAAGTGCAGTTTGATGAGCTTTTTATGTGTCCCCCCATCTGCTCTGTTCACCCCCGACCTGCACAGCCTGCACATTATTGGTCACCGCGACTCCTGGTGGGTGGACTGTTCTAGTCTGTTCACAACACATCCGGATGTTAAACTTTTGCCTATATCTTCAAAGTAACAAGCGAAACATTTTTCAGCAAACGGTTAAGGCGGAGATAAATGTGTAGTTGCCAAATATGTTTTTACTTTTTACTAACAACCACTAGGGCTGTGCGATATTACATGAAAATTCATATCACAATATAAGTCATTTCACAATAACGATATATATCATGATATGCATTTTCTGTAAATTCTACAGTTTAGATAATCACCTAAAAAGGACCATCTTGTTTTTTACTTTTTTTTTTACACGTACCGTTTTCCCTCATAATTTTGCAGTGTTGTTATAAAATAGTTTTGTAATGTGCATTTGAGACTTGATTCTTACAAATTTCAGGTTTTTCTTCTAAATCATACATGAATAAAAAGTAAACATCAATCAGTTAAATATTTCCTGAGCCAGAGGAGAAAAGCAAAAAAACCCCAAAACATCAAAAAATGTCTGAAAATGACAAAATTATCCATGGCTGTCACCTTCAGATATAAATTAGCTGTCAGCTTAAATCAGTGAAAATTTAAGTGTAGCCCTGCAGCCTGCCATTCTGGCCTGATTTAACCTGTTTGCTTCTTAGTAAAAATATTTCTTCAGATTGGTCATGATCTGAAAGTGAAGGACACAGAAGGTAATGTATTAAAATACATTTGATGACTTTAAATTTTCATCATCACTACTTGACTAATTAAAATGATTAGAAATCAAATAAGTTACATCAAGAGCCAACTTGCTCCTCCGACCCATTTTAATGTATTTATTATTTATTTTGTGTGTATGTGCCACCAACACGCACTTTTGCAGCTTTAATAAAAAAAAATTCAGACAAAACTAAGAAACTCAGCAGTAATTGCTTAAGCCAAAAACAACGATGGTCTGCTACGGTTTCCAGTTAGCACAACTTAGCACCGTCATTTAGCATTTTATAGTTATACATGGTGTTAATGTTACTTACCTCCTATTAAAACAAGGTTAGCTAACTATCCTGTCTGATGCAACACGATGGGAAAAAGTCTCACATCCCTGGCAAATAGGAGTAACAGCTATCTGAACTGGTAGTTTGGTGTTAGCGTTAGCAACCACCAGACTGAAACCTAGCCACCCATGACACACCTGTTCCGCTGTGCACACTGCAGAGGAGAAACGGGGTGCTGACAAGTAATGGTGAGGAGCTGTACTGAATAAACGGGAGAATGTGCATTTTAAATAATGATATAAATGATAGAGTATTCTATGAAATGATAGACATTTTTATATCTTCATCCGATATATATCATCATATCGCACAGCCCTTACAACCACTATTTTAAAAGTTCAACACGAGCTCTGGGAAGTGATGGGCTCCATGCGCCTGCTCCTCATTTGCGTATTGTGGACCTTAGCTGGGATTTAGGAGGCAGAGGAGTGGATACCTCCAAGTGACAGTTCAAGGTTCTTGGTTACCAGAGTGTATGTGGGGGCATGCTACATAGACATTGAATGGGAAGCTTGAAAATGCACGCCTAGGTGGACAAGTACGTATAGTCTGTTCGCCCAGGACCAGTTTGTCCTGGGAGATCCTGTCAGGGGCAGGTTGTCCCGACAACAGCTCCTTGGATCATTAGGTCACGCAAACCCCTCCAGCACGATAAAATGGTGATCCATGGAGGGACCTCTTTAGTAACCTTTTTATATAAATTCTATTCTGTGTAATTCAGCTTTACCTAAATAGCACCACTTCTCAATGAAAGCACCATAGGGGCCATGCCTCGGTGTTTGTGCACTGCCACATACTGAGCTGGTTTAGTTATTACAACAATGTTTTCACAGCTTAGGTGAGTCAGTATGAATGTGTTGTTTTTGTGTTTGTCTTGACAACAAAGCCTTATCTTGAAATTCTGGCAAATTAAAGTTGAGAAAACATGGCAATACTTTGATACAAGCCTTTAGTTCCATTTAATTTTGATCGGGTGAGCGGAAAACCTGGTAACAGACACACCCAGACACACTGCTGTATGTCTCGTTTCACCGAGGCAGAACAGTTGTTCAAATGAAAAAGAAGTGAAAGCCCAGTGGATCATGGGAGGTCCCCCAGCTGTTTGTCACCTGATCCAACTATAAGCTTGATCAAAAAGAACATTTTGAACACGCTCCTTAAAAAAAACAGAGATGGGGTTCGTCTGCTGAATCCAGACTGGCCGCTGATTCCAAAGGAGAGAAGCCTGATAACTGAAAGCTCTGCCTCCCATTGTACTTTCAGAGATCCTATTTAATACAAGTAATCCTGCATTTTGGGAGTGCAGCACTCTGTTAGAATGATGAGGTACTTTGATCTTGAAGATGACAAGTGGCCAGATCATTTAGAGCTTTGTAAGACCAGATGTTGCTCATTTCTCTTGTAAGAAGCAATTTCAATTTTTTATTCTAGATTCTCTAGGAAGCCAATAAAGGGAAGTCATTGTGGAAAGATATGATCTTTCTAGTATCTGTTAAAACTGTAGCTGCAGCATTCTGGTACATTTGAAGACACCTTAGATGTTTTAGGAAAGCCAGATGATATTGGGGCTGGGCAATTTGACCTCAAATCAGCATTGTGGTTCATACTTAGAGAGCCTAAGTCACGCCCCCTCTATGGTACTTCCGTGTATGGGACCTTATTTAAAAAACAAATCTTGATTGAGATGAAGGGCAAGAGAGAAATTATCTTTCAGTCTTGATCGAACTTTGTCATGAGTTACACATATGATGTTTGTCAGTTTAAAAGATAATTTTCCACCTAATTAAAAATGTTAGGTTGTTGTAAAATAGAGTAATATTTAGTTTTTTTGAAACCACTTAACGGGCTACATCGCCTTATCTCAGACTGTACATGTCACCCTCACAAAACTCATCTGTTTTGTCACCGATGTAAGAAGCATTCAAAGAGGAGAAAAACAACACAGATGTATTGTGTTGAATTTTGACAGTTGCAGCTGATCCAGAGGACTGTTCGTTACTTCACCCTGGGCGCTCCTTGAACAATGACATAAGTTACGTGAATCTATGTTTGTAGTCTTTCAATTTACATATTTTTACAGCCTTATACTTTAAGAGACAACAACCTACATCATTATTTACGTGGAAGATTATCTTTTAAATAGACAATCATATGTGTAACTCGTAGAAAAATTCGATCGGGATCAAAAGATAATTTCTCTCTTGCCATTCACTTCAATAGAGGTTAAGGTCCCATTTGCAGTAGACGGGGCGTGAGGCTGTGTTCAGACCAGGATAGTCCAGGGATCTCAGTTCGACTGGGCAGGGAATGCCAAGAATTTTCACACCTTCGTTTGGTTTGGTTTGCATTCACACTGCAGCAGACCAAACTGCCTGGACAACATTACACAGTTACAGCAACTGCTCGTTTGGGGAGCTGTAGCCGAAACCACCACTGACAAGGAAGAAAAAATCTCGACGAAGCGGAAATCCGTTCCTTTCAGCCAGGTTGTTTGTCCACCACAAACCAAACATTTTTTTAAACTTTTCTCCTCGGCTTTCTCCGGTAAAAGGATTTCTCTGATATGCGCGGTTGTCTTTATTGTTATTTTCTACCCCAAATGTACTACGGTAAATGCCACTTCTCAGACTATATGTTGCTGTGGTTACACAAATGCCGAGGGGCACTTCTGTTCTTTGATCCGCTGGATAGTCCGTTTGGATTCACACTGCAAGTGGAGCACAAAAGACTTCGTTTGCAAGTGAGCTGAGACCCCCATTTTCAGGGGGACCGGACTTTGCTTGTTTGGTGCGTACCAGAGTTCCAACACGCGTTCAGACTGCACCAAACGAACCAAAGTATCCGTGGAAGCCACTGTTTGATCCTTTGGTCTGGGTGGCCATCTGAATGTGCCCTTAGCCTCTCTATAGAACCTTTCACATTGGTTTCTTTTTGTTTTTGTTTTGTTTTTGTTTAACCTTTATTTATACAGGGTAGTTCCATTGAAAGGTAGCCTCCCTTTTTCAAGGACGCCCTGTTCACACTCACACAGTTGCACATTCACACCAGGAAGCTGCCCAGTACAACCACAGACTAACCTGTGGCCACAGAGCAGCTCCACCGGAGCAGCTGGGGTCAAGGGCCTTTCTCAGGGGCACCACAGTGGGATTAATGAGGGTGGGGCAAACACTGCTATGTTATCTGTCCCACCCAGATCTAATCCTGCCAGTCAGGGATCAAACCTGCAACCCTCCGCTCCACATCGCTAACCATTAGGCCACCACTGCCCTTTTTGTTTTTGTCCTCCCCCCCCTTCTTCTTCTTCTTCCTTAGAGTTCACTGACAAAACTTGTAATTAAGCAGTATTACATGAGCGGGGTACCACTGAATGCATCACAGCGGTGATTCAGTAGTAAATGAGCTTATGCATACACGTACATGTAACGAGGGATGGGCAATCGGTGAAATTTTCTTCACCGATCGTCGGGAGCATTAATGATTAATAATCGGTTAATCATTAACATTTTTAGGTAGGTAACAAGGCAGGTAGACTACATTAGAACATCAGGTATCAGCACGGAGAGCCACACAACTCAAATCCACCTCTCTCTCTCAAATCCCTCTCTCTCTGTTTGCTGTTCTCGTGTTGGCTTGGCTCGGGAATCTCGCAAGCTGATTGGCCGAGACGTTTCACCCCGCAAGCTGATTGGCCGAGACGTTTTACCCAGCTTCTCTCCCTGCCGAGCGGCCACCCAACAAACGAAGACCGCAGTCATTGCTCTATCGCTCGTGTTGCTTAGTCTAGCCGCGTGGAACTTTTTGCTGTTCTCTTGTGCCATTTTGTGCGAAATAGTCTTCCCGTCGAGCCACTACGCCACCTCCTGCAGCTTCCCTCGACGATCCTGCGCCTCTAGCACCTGAGGAGCAGTAAAGCTCTCATTAACCTGTGCAGTAAATCATTTTCATCTTGAGTTACGTATCTTGTTATAAGAATAAAAGAGTTCTAAAAACATATTTATGTACACTTTATTTACATCTACGTATGTATGTACACTTACACACACACGTGTGTGTGTGTGTCTTCTACCGAATCTTCATGACCTTCTCAATAAAGTTTCTGAAAAAAAAAAAAAAAAGAATCTTCACGACCGCCATTACTCAGCGCGCAACCACTGTTGGCGGTTTCTTTTCAGTGTATTGCTGTGCTATTTTCATTTATTCTCTATCAAAAATGGCTTCGCGTAATAAGGGTGTTCCATGGACCAATAAGGAGGTGCAGTGTCTTTTATCAGGCTTGGATGAGTGGTGTTCAAATGATACATCATTTGTGTTGTCGATGAGGTATATTTGTATGCTGCATTGCAGTGATTGCAGTACACCTGGTCATTTTTTAAATTGAAATGGTCCCACGCAACACTTCGCCGTAACCGCTTCATGATTTGGCGATTGCCCGACGGAAGCTCGCATGTATCAACTGAGGCACGCCAGGGTACGGCGATGGTGTAATGTTGCCCCCTGGTGCCCAAATTTTGCCAGTGGCACAGTTAAATGCATTGCATTGTTTGAGGACGGCCGTGCACTAGGCCTAATAACCTACATTCGGATTGTTTAAAAAAAAAAAACGGTTTGTCGACGAAAATGAACTTCCTCGGTGAAATTCTTAATGATCAACTATCGGTTAATTGGTAAATTATGCCCATCCCTACATGTAACCAAATTAAATATTGTCCATTGCAGAAGTCAGTATTTATGTACATGTCTGTTGAGGTTTTTAGGGTCACTTGACTTATTCTGGTAGCTAGTTAGCTTGTTAGGTATGTTGAGCGAGTCTTTTACGTAGCCATGATTATGTCATCACCACATAGGGATTACGAATTTCTAATTGGAATGGTAGATCCATCCTTATTTTGTCGTTTTTGTTGTCCATTCCCACTGTAAAACAGTCACACTGATGGGGATAGCCATTAGTCTAACAGTAACTAGCTTCAGTGCCTTTCTGTGTTAGTTTCCATGCACTTCACTTGCCTTTTCTTGGCATCTTCAGATGAAATAGAGAGTCAGTCAACACATACTGTGGACAGACACTAGGGCTGTGTGATATGATGATATATATACAGTGATGATATATATACAGTTAGGCCCAGAAATATTTGGACAGTGACACAATCTTCATGATTTGGGCACTGCATGCCACCACATTGGATTTGAAATGAAACAACTACAACGGAATTGAAGTGCAGACTTTAAGGTTTAATTCAAGGGGTTGAACAAAAATATATGATTAAACATGTAGGAAGTGTAGCTATTTTTATACAAACGCTTCTCATTTCAGGGGCTCAAAAGTAATTGGACAAATAAACATAACCCTAAGTAAAATGTTACTTTTCAAAGTAAAGGAACTCTATTTCATTGTTTATGGGAATGTAGAAAAATCAGAATGTTTTGGGAAGAGGTGAGGGTAACAATTGAAAAAATAATTTCAAAACAATTCACATTGAACCCTAAACTGTTTTTGTTGGGTCTGTATCCAGAAAAGCATAACGTTAATAAGAGTGAAAGAGCATTCATAGACCTCAGTTTGCTTAATGCCAAAAAATGTATTGCACTACTGTGGAAAAAGACTCATAGACCAGATGTGACTCAGTGGTTAAGACAGTTGTTAACAAATCTTCCACTAGAAAGAATAACATACATACTGAAATCAAAGGAAAATGTGTTTGAGAATATATGGAGACCTTTCATTGATTATGTAAAGAAATTAAACATAACTTCTGAAGAAGAAGGTGAATGATGTGTGTGGACCTTGCAAATTCCAAATTGGTGAATGTATAATATGTATACTTATGTAATAGATTACCTAGACTAAACAGAGGAGCATTGTTGATGACTTGCCTTTGTTTGTGGTTGTTGGTGTTTTTTGTACATTTTTTTTGTAGTTAGTGTTTTTTTTTATTTTTAAATTACTTTAGTGTTAGTGTTTGATTGTTTGTGCCATGTTTGTAAAAAAAAAAAAAAGGTTCAATAAAAAATATTGTGGGGGAAAAAAAATGTTACTTTTCAATATTTTGTTGAGAATCCTTTGCAGGCAATGACTGCCTGAAGTCTCAAACCCATGGACATCGCCAAACGCTGGGGTTTCCTCCTTTGTGATGCTTTGCCAGGCCTTTACTGCAGCTGTCTTCAGTTGTTGCTTGTTTGTGGGTCTTTCTGCCTTGAGTTTTGTCTTGAGCAAGTGAAATGCATGCTCGATTGGGTTGAGATCTGGTGATTGACTCGGCCATTGCAGAATATTCCACTTCTTAAAAACATGCTCTTATGTAATTTTCCAGCAGGTTTCTCATAAAGAGAAGCCCCTTTTACCGGAGTGGTGGCTCAGTTGGTAGAGCATCCGCCCCACACCCAGGAGGCAGGGGTTCAAATCCCGGCCGGGTCATGCCGAAGACCATATAAAAGTGGAACTTCCTGCTGTCCAGCTTGGTGCTCAGCAGTAATGGAATGGAGGAGGGAAATCTGTGGTGGCGCCTTGCGTGGCAGCGGCCCTCTGATTCTACACTTGGGGTGTGTGCGATTAACACAGTAGATAGGTAAGACACAATCTCGTTCTACTGTACATGATTGGTTGTACAGTTGAATAACAATAAGGGTGATTTAATTAAATTAATTAATTCTTTGCTTTAAAAAAAACTCCTGGGTTGCTTTTGCAGTATGTTTTGGATCATTGTCCATGTGTACTGTGAAGCACCGTCCAATCAACTTTGCTGCATTTGGCTGAATCTGAGCAGAAAGTATATCCCTATACACTTCAGAATTCATCCGGCTGCTTTTGTCTTTTGTCACATCATCAATAAACACAAGTGACCCAGTGCTATTGGAAGCCATGCATGCCCATGCCATCACACTGCTTCCACCATGTTTTACAGAAGATGTGGTGTGCTTTGGATCATGAGCTGTTCCAATTCTTCTCCAAACTTTCTTCTTCCCATCTGATGTCCATGGGTTCCAGACTTCAGGCAGTCATTGCCTGCAAAGGATTCTCAACAAAATATTGAAAAGTAACATTTTACTTAGGGTTATGTTTATTTGTCCAAATACTTTTGAGCCCCTGAAATGAGAAGCGTTTGTATAAAAAATAGCTACAATTCCTACTGTATATGTTTAATCATATATTTTTGTTCAACCCCTTGAATTAAACCTTAAAGTCTGCACTTCAGTTCCGTTGTAGTTGTTTCATTTCAAATCCAATGTGGTGGCATGCAGAGCCCAAATCATGAAGATTGTGTCACTGTCCCAAATATTTCTGGGCCTAACTGTATATAAATGTATTTCATGAATAATAAATCATAGTAGGTCATGTTGGAGTTAATGTACTGTACTAGTTGAACAGTAATGTAAAACGTTTGAATAAGTGTTGATGTGTAGTCAAAGTAAGCCTCATTGTATTTAATGTTTTCCAACCAGACATTTGGGTAGGAGAGGAGGAAAAATTAGAGGAATATTAATTGGATATTACTAATTCTTTAAAATGAGAAAATTAATTACGGATGAAATTGTACAGTTGATTTTCACATGCCAAAAACATGCAAGTTAGGTTAATTGGCATCAAAACTGGGGATTCAAAATTGTCCTTAGGTATGACTGTGAGAGTGAATGGTTGTCTGTCTTTCTGTGTTGGCCCTGCGATGGACTGGCGATCTGTCCAGGGTGTACCCTGCCTCTCGCCCAAAGATGCCTGGATAGGCTCCATCCCCCTGCGACCCAAAAAGGATTAAGCAGAAGAAGATGAATGAAGATGAATGATTTTTTTTTTCAATATATAGTTTAAAGTAGAACTGAACTGAACGGCATTGAACGGCACTGGGTGATAGTACATACAATTATAAAGATAATTTATCATTGGCACCCCCTCCACAAATCCCGGAATCTTGGAGAAAATCGCGATTTAGAATTTCCCGCCCTGAAAAATCAGACAAATCCGCCGAAGTGCAGCCGGAGTTCCGCGTGACGTCACGAGTGTGACACAGTCCTCCATGTTTACCATTGCGAGCACGTCGACACTGGTTGTTTTTGGTGCATTTTGTTGTGATAGTCGACTACAAAACACTTCCAACACCTGGGAAGATCTGTTCAGTGGCCAAGGAAAGCTGTCATGGCGACGAAAGAAAAGAAAGGGGGAGGAAAAGCGACTGGGAAGCAATGCGTTTCTAGATATACAGTGATCCCTCACTTACCGCGTTTAATGGGGACCAGAACCGACCGCGAAAAGTGAAAAACCGCGAAGTAGCGTCACCCCCCCCCCCCCCAAGGGCGTCACAAGCACCATTTTGCACAAAAAGGCACAAGAGAACAGCGAAAAGTGCCACTAAGCAACACGAGCGATAAAGAACAATGAATGCGGTCTTCCTTTGCTGGGTAAAACCTCTCGGCCAATCAGCTTGCGAGGTAAAACGTCTCGGCCAATCAGCTTGCGAGATTCCCGAGCGGTGAAGAGGTGGGCGGAGAGGAGTGGAGCGGTGGTCAGAGAGGTAGATTTTCAGTTGTGCGGGCTCTCCGTGTTGATACCTGATGTTCTAATGTAGTCTCCCTGCCTTCTCCCTGCCTTCTACATTAGAACATCAGGTATCAACACAGAGAGCCCGCACAACTCAAAATCTACCTCTCTGACCACCGCTCCACTCCTCTCCGCCCACCTCTTCACCGCTCGGGAATCTCGCAAGCTGATTGGCCGAGACGTTTTACCCAGCTTCGCTCCCTGCCGAGCGCCTATACCCAGCGAAGGAAGACCGCATTCATTGTTCTTTATCGCTCGTGTTGCTTAGTGGCACTTTTCGCTGTTCTCTTTTGCCTTTTTGTGCAAAATAGTGCTTGTGACGCCCTTGGGGGGGGGGTGATGCTACTTTGCGGTTTTTCACTTTTCGCGGTCGGTTCTGGTCCCCATTAAACGCGATAAGTGAGGGATCACTGTAATAAGTTGGAAAAATGCTGATGGTTTTTTTCCCTTTCTTTTTTATTGTTAATTTTCCTTATCCTGACACCCCAAACATGCCAAAGTAAAGACTCACCATTCTGTATTCAATAAGCGACTCTCCTCCCCATCACTGCTGCGGTCTGAGTCGGTGCCGGAATCCCCCGAAAATTCTGGCTCTAATCTGTACGGTTCGATGCCTCCCTCGCTCTCTTCCTGTTCACTTGACACTCCTGCATCCTCCTCTGTCTTGTCACCGATCCTGAATGCCTCTTCACTCTGAAAACTCTGGTGTTCTTGACTGCTGGAACTGCTATCATCTGCCATTGTTGTTTTGATAAGGGTCACACTCGTGACGTCACGCAGCGTCGTCTGCACTACTTCCGGTTTGTTTGGCACTGCCAGCCAGAGGCAAAAGTTTATCGGCTTATAGCTTGGCCATCGCACGGCCTAAAAATTTCTTTTATGTGTTGAAAAATACAATAGGTAATAAGGAATTAATCTGCTATTCTACTTTTTTGGCAAAAAGGTGAGTTCAGTTCTACTTTAAGATGTCAATAAAAAGATGATACTTTCTATGTGTTATTATATATAAACTATAGAATTTACAGAAAATATACAGTGGTCTGAAAAAGTGTTTGCCCCCTTCCTGATTTCTCATTTTTTTGTATGTTTGTCGCACTTAAATGTTTCAGATCATCAAACAAATTTAAATATTAGGCAAAGATAACACAAGTAAACACAAAATGCAGTTTTTAAACGGTGCTTATTATTAAAGGGGAAAAAATCCAAACCTACATGGCTCTGCGTGAAAAAGTGAACCCCCCCCCATTAAAACATAACTGGTTTATCACATCTTTGGAAAGCTGAGTTCAATTTCTCTAGCCACACCCAGGCCTGATTACTGCCACACCTATTCTTAATCAAGAAATCACTTAAATAGGACCTGCCTGACAAAAGCCTGTTTTCCACTAGCCCAGCACACCTCGGTACGGCTCGGTTCACTTCAGTACAGCTCGGAATGCTTCTGTCTCCATTGGTGTTGTGCTTGTGCTGTGATGGTTTGTTAGGAGGTTTTAGAAGCGGGGCAGCAGCAGATTCTGAGCGAGGCGGGGCCACACTCCCGTGACGTTACGCACCCGACTGAGTCCTTATTTAGACAAAAAAGGATTCAAGGATTATTGCCTTGCTCGCTCTGTGGATTTATCTCACAATTAATTTTATCTCATAATTAAGCTGCAACAACACAAGTCACTTTTGTTTTGAATTAACTGCCAAATGACCTAGAAATAAAGAGCTGAAACTTGTTTTTATTCGTATTAAATAATGAGACGTGGCACACTGGCCTACACCAAATTATTATTTTTTACATCCTAGGGCATTTTGGATGTACTGAATTAAAAAAAATTCATGTTTTTCACCTTCAGGTCAACGTTTGGAACAACAGTATTATTATTTTCCGTTTAGATGATGCTACACTCCTTCTAAAGTATTGTAATTCTCTGAATTTGGAATGCCGATAGAACATTCAATTTACATATACTTACTTTTTTACATTGACTTGTAAGCTTGATCAGTCTCTCCTGCTGCATTTTAAAGTCCAACTGTGCAACTTCTTATAAGTTAACATAAAAAATGTACCCAAAGTTTAGAACTGGATCATGTGGGGCTAATTTTTTATGATATTTCAATAAAAAGAACAGAAAGCTTACAAAAACATTTGTTTTTTGGTCTAGTTAAAAATTACATTACCTTTACAATGGTTGACCCTGACAGGAAGATCAGTATCATTTTGATCAGACTAGGCAATGGAATTTCTATGAAATTATACTGTTTTATAATTCAGTGTTATAACAGACAAACCACACTTTCCAAAACAATTCCATTTTATTATATACAAAATATTAAAAGAAAAAAAAAACTTTGCAACACAACATGAAGGTTAATCGACATTTTATACACGCCGACCACTGAGTGTCTACACCAGCTTCCCAAACTGGGTCACGACTCGGCTGAATGAAGCGTCTCTGCCAGCTGTGGGTCAGGAAGGCTCGGTTGAATAATCCAGACGGGCTGTCGCGGCGGACGCGTGGGATGATTCTACAAGGAAAATGCACACAATAAAATACAGCACAATAGTTTTTAACAAGAATACATAAGCTTATTTCAGCGTATTGTTCACATGAATAATTAAAATAAAAGCTTGAGTCCGCAGTGTGCTGCAATTAAGCAGCGATCATCATCCACAAATGAACAGCTTTTTTATTGCATAAATAAACTGAGCGTCTTACCGAATATATTTGCGAAAAAACGCACAATAAAAAAAAATTAAAACTCACCGTTAAAGGACTCCGATGTCGAGACCTCCCGGTATATTTTTTCATTCCGGGCAGCTCCGTCTAACTCGCGCTGCATACGTTTGTCTGACAATGCAGTGAGCAGCCACTGCAGCTCCTTACTGGTCCATGGAACACCCTTATTACGCGAAGCCATTTTTGATAGAGAATAAATGAAAATAGCGCAGCAATACACTGAAAGGAACCGCCAGGAGGAGGAGAGGGGCGGTTACAACCTGACCAATCAGCGCCGGTTACGACCTGACCAATCAGCGGCGACCAGTCTGTTAACGTCACAACACGGCACAGCTCAGCACTGCTGTACCCTGCCCTTCAGCGGGGCTGAGAATCACGGCTGTTAAACCGGCTGTTAAACCGTGTTGGGGCTTGTGGAAAACCGTACAAAGCGTGCTGAGCCGTCCCGTGTCGCGCTAAAGCGTGCTAGTGGAAAAGGCCCAAAAGTAAAGTAGTCCAAAAGATCCTCAAAAGCCAGACATCATGCTACGATTCAAACAAATTCAGGAACAAATGAGAAACAACGTAATTGAGATGTGTCAGTCTGGAAAAGGTTATAAAGCTATTTCTAAAGCTTTGGGACTCCAGCAAACCACAGTGAGAGCCATTATCCACAAATGGCAAAAACATGGAACAGTGGTGAACCTTCCCAGGAGTGGCCGGCCAACCAAAATTACCCCAAGAGCGAAGTGACAACTCATCCAAGAGGTCACAAAAGACCCCACAACAACATCCAAAGAACTGCAGGCCTCACTTGCCTCAGTTAAGGTCGATGTTCATGACTCTACCATAAGAAAGAGACTGGGCAAAAATGACCTGCGAGTTCCAAAACGAAAACCACTGCTGAGCAAAGAGAACATTAAAGGCGCATCTCAGTTTGGCCAGAAAGCATCTTGATAATCTCCAAGACTTTTGGGAAAATACTCTGTGGACTGACAAGACAAAAGTTTAACTTTTTGGAAGGTGTGTCCCCCATTACATCTGGCGTCAGAGTAACAGCATTTCAGAAAAGAAGCATCATACCAACAGTAAAATAAGGTGGTGATAGTGTGATGGTCTGGGGCTGTTTTGCTGCTTCAGGACCTGGAAGAACTGCTGTGGTAAATGGAACCATGAATTCTGCTGTCTACTGAAAAATCCTGAAGGAGAATGTCTGGCCATCTGTTCGTGACCTCAAGCTGAAGCTTGGGTTCTGCAGTAGGACAGTGATCCAAAACACAACAGCAAGTCCACCTCTGAATGGCTTAAGAATAACAAAATGAAGACTTTGAAGTGGCCTAGTCAAAGTCCTGACCTGAATCCGATTAAGATGCTGTGGCATGACCTTAAAAGATGGCTCATTCTCGAAAACCCTCCATTGTAGCTGAATTGCAACCATTCTGTAAAGATGAGCGGGCCAGAATTCCTCCACATCGCTATAAAAGACTCATTGCCAGTTATTGCAAACGCTTGATTGCAGTAGTTGCTGCTAAGGGTGGTCCAACCAGTTATTAGGTTTAGGGGGCAGTTACTTTTTCACACAATGTCATGAAGGTTTGGATTTTTTCCCCTTTAATAATAAACACCTTCATTTAAAAATTGCATTTTGTGTTTACTTGTGTTATCGTTGTCTGATATTTAAATTTGTTTGATGATCTGAAACATTTAAGTGTGACAAACATACAAAAAAATGAGAAATCAGGAAGGGGGCAAACAGTTTAACACACCACTGTATATTGGGATATATATCACACAGCCCTACCCCACAGATTGTCTGTGGGGTTTAGGTCAGACGAGTTTGTTGGTCAATCAAGCACAGTGATACCTTGGTCAGTAAACCAGGCTTTGGTAGTTTTGGCAGTGTGGGCAGGTGCCAATTCCTGCTGGAAAATGAAATCAGCATCTCCATAAAGCTTGTCAGCAGAGGGAAGCATGAAGTGCTCTAAAATTTCCTGGTAGACAGCTGTACTGACTTTAGACTTAATAAAACACTGGATCAACAGCAGCAGATGACATGGCTCTCCAAATCAGGTGCCAAGTCATTTCATTTGAGAATCAAGGTCCCAGAGTCTGGAGGAAGAGTAGAGAAGCACAGAATCCAAGTTGCTTGAGGTCCAGTGTGAAGCTTCCAGTCAGTGATGATTTGGGGAGCTATGTCATCAGCTGGTGTCGGTTCACTGTGTTTTATCAAGTCCGAAGTCAGTGCAGCCATCTACCAGGAAATTTTAGAGCATTTCATGCTTCCCTCTGCTGACAAGCTTTATGGAGATGCTGGTTTCATTTTCCAGTAGTACTTGGAACCTCCCCACACTGCCAAAAGTACCAATACTTGGTTTCATGACCATGGTATCACTGTGCCTGACTGGCCAGAAAACTCTTATGAACTAAACCCCATAGAGAATCTATGCAGTATTGTCAGAGGAAGATGAGACACTAGACCTAACAGTGCAGACGAGCTGAAGGCCACTATCAAAGCAACCTGGGTCTCCATAACACCTCAGCTGTACCAAAGGCTCATCGCCTCCATGCCACGCTACATCGATGCAGTATTCATGCAACAGGAGCCCTGACCAAGTATTGCGTGTGTACATGGACATACTTTTCATTAGGTCATCATTTCTATTAAAGTATGTTTTTAATTGATCTTATGCAATATTCTAATTTTTTGAGAAACTGAATTTTGGGGTTTCGTTAGCTGTAAGCCATAATCACCAAAATTAAAAGAAATAAACACTTTAAATATATCATTTTTTGTGTAATGCATGTATACATTATACGAGTTTGACTTTTTGAATTGATTGAAATAAATTGACTTTTCGATGATTCTCTTAATTTATTGAGATGTACCGTTATGAAGGTATTTGAAAATTTCATACTGTTTGGGGAAATTAAGACCGGTATACCGCATGAATTGGTATATTACCCAGCACTAACATGAGTCATTTTTTTCCTCTCTTTTTAGTTGTACTCATTGAATGAGTACAAACCGCCCATCTCCAAGGCCAAGATGACCCAAATCACCAAGTCCGGAATAAAGGCTATAAAAGTAAGTACGAAGTATTGAAAGATCCAAAAGGTAATTGGGTGGGGGGGTTAAAGGAATAAACACGAAAAGGGTTTTGTTTCAGGACTCTGAAGACTTGTTTCTATGCATAACCAGCTGGATATCAACAATTTTCAACTTTTAATATCTTTTTATAAGCGTATTTCGTATACAAAGAAAGACTAGGGTCCAAACCCTTCCCCAGTAATGTTGTTATATTTTAGCCCAAAACATGAACTGCTGGAAGCTAAATGTTTAACCAGTAATAATCTTTACTTTCCACATCTGGTTTAGCTGAATAATGAGTTAGTTTACCATTTATTAATGCTAAAGTGTGTTAAGATTTTTTTTCTAAAAGTTGTGTAACTGTTGTACAAAACAGCCAATATGTTGTTGATAAAATCGAGAAGACGAACCTCAAGCTAGCATGTAAACAAAAGTGAATTTTTCAAGACTGAGTTTCAACTAAGAAAGCATTAGCATTCTCATCCTAGCAGAACAAATTAATAAAAAATAAATATATAGTTGTATAAATCTGAATTTACATGGACAAATTTAATGGTAGCCTTCCACACACAGACACACACAAATCCTACACAGCTATCTCTGAAATAACTTAAAACTGACTAAAGTTTAATGGCATGTCTTATTCATATCAACTTTAACACAAATCAGACTTTACTTTTGATTATTGATTCAGATGAATATTTTTTTATTTAAGCAATATTACCCGAGAATGAGTTTGGTATCGTGAATATAGTAGCTTCAAGGTGTGATGCGGCTTGTATCACACCTGGAGTTAGTATATTCATGAAAATGTTAATGAACTCGAGTGTAATTTTGCTTTTATACAACAGTTTCGCAAGCACAATTTATTAAATGACAGCAATACTGGACAAAATATTATGATTTGTTTGTTTAACCGGTTATTTTGCGTAGCTGAGAAAAAAGTTCCTTCTAAATGTAGCCAACTGTTGCTAAACATCTCAATCAGCATGAAGACGTCTATTGTCATTTCACACATGTGAACAAATTAAATATTGTCAAATGCAAAAGTAATAAGTGTTTATAAAACATATACCTGTTGAGTTGGTACTGCAGAAGACCCCAGAGCCATGAAGGGGGTGCTTTCCACGGCAGACATGGTTTTCTCAGCATGACACCTGTTGCCAGAACACCGTAGCTAGCCGGTAGCTAGTAGTTAGCATGCTAGCGATTAGCACACTTAGCTTGCTTTTCTTCACACTTTCAGATGAAACAGAATCCATCACCACAAAGGTATTGTGGTTTGTTAACCCCTTGCACTCCGGTCAATTTCCCTAAAAACGCCAAAAAATAATGTGCCCAAAGTAAATCGAAAGCTGTTCTTCAACCCTTTGCAGCATCTTCAAGAAAACACTTTGAATTTTTTGGCAAAAAAAACATGATCTCTCTAAGTGCTCCGGCCACTGAGTTACAGTCATCTAAACATAGTGAACTTGAAGAAAATAAATTTGGCCTGGGTGTTTTTTTGGATACAAATGCTTGCAAATGACACACAGCTTCAGATCCGGGCTGGAAAATGCAACAGAAATGTAGAACCAAGTGTTATCCAGCTGAGGTCCAAATTTTGTAACAATACCACAAAAAATGAATATATTACACAGCTTTGTTCTCAGGTAGTTCCCAGGCATTTTTGAACTGTGCCAAATTGTGCCAAATGGCACAGTTTGGAAAAACGTCTGTAACTTTTGAATGATTCAATGTAGAAGCTTCATTTTGGGCTCTAATGAAAGGTCACATTCAGGGCTGTGTCTGTGTGTGTGTGTGGGGGGTTGTCCCCCCCCCCCCCCCCCGCTACAGAGGACGGAGATTGGCCCTTGCTGGCATGTTTCCACAGCAACGCTGTCACCGCCCCCCCCCCCCCCCACTACAGAATCGTAGCGGGGGGGGGGGGGGGGTGTTCACGGTCCGGAGGCGGCGAAGAACCATGTAACGCAGCGCACGCACTTCGGACATCGTGCGCCGCACAGTTGTAATTTACCGATCGGTCAAAAGTCATTTTTGATTACAATTTTCAGGGATAAAAAATAATTTGGCTTATAACACCTTACCTCTTCACAGCCACATTGTCCTGGCCAACTTCTCTTCCTCATTGTCAGATGAACGCGACGCTGGTCCGCTCGTGTTTCTGGTCTCGCGACCCGGTCAAAACATAATTCCATTATTGCGGTTTTGTGCTTCCATGATTGCGGTTTTTGGCGAACGATTTTTCAAAACAAATAACAGTAGTAATTAAAAAAAGACTGGCGAAGGCGTGTGTGTCACTCAGCCTTCGTCGTCAGCCTCCGTCGGTCTATGACCATGGAAGAAATCATAACGTCTAATCCTTTTTTGATCCGCTCCAGCAGTCAGTCTTCACCCAGCCTTAAAAAAAACAGCTCGCGAACTTCTCTGCTTCAATTGGCTCACTGCATTCACAGCAGGCGGGTCCTTCTGGCTAGGTTTTCAGTCATTGGTTCTTCAAGGTTTCAGAAACCCAATTCAAGGCTCTTATTAGTCGAATGAGAGGTCAATCAGATGAACTAATCTGTTTGCGGCTGTGTCTGCAGCTGTTATTTTCAGTGCGTGCTTGGACGCCACTACATCACCATTACCACCTACATCACCATCTACACCATGCGTCCTAGAGCGCACGAGAGCGCCCTTGTGTGCTCTCGTGCGCTCTAGGACGCAGAGACTTGCTCGTCCGCGGTACAACGGAGCGCAAGAGGTTAATCAACAGACGTGAAATGGCTTAATGACGGGCAGAAGGAAATGGTTGTTTTCTAAAGGGTGGGACTTCCGGATCACGGATGTATAATTTCTTGTCAAACAGCTCCTCACTTACCTCAATTAAGGGATCCAAAATGGTACTGCAATAAGATAAGATAAGATAAGCCTTTATTAGTCCCACAATGGGGAAATTCCAGGATTGCAACAGCACAGGGATAGCAACACTCAGAGCAACAATCAGAAGGCAAGAAAAAAACAAGAGCAACGAGTATACATATGTACATATAAACATAAATATATAGACACACGATGCGGCGCATTGCAGCTAGATGGAATAAATATATCGATATATAAACACACAGTGCGGAGCATTGTGGCTAGATGGAATAAATATATGAACATATAAACAAACACAGTGCGGAGCATTGTAGCTAGATGGAATAAATATGTGAATATATAAACACACACAGTGTGGAGCGTTGTAGCTAGATGGAACAAATATGCAAACACATAAACACACACAGTGTGGAGCACCGTAGCTAGGTGGAATAAATATGTAAATATATAAACACAGTGTGGAGCATCGTCGGTAGATGGAATAAATACATAAAATTGTCAGAGAGTTGATAGAAAATTACTGTTATTAATTAACGGTTACTAGAACACCTTTGAAGCGGAGTGACACATAACCAGTGAAACTGGAGTGCAATTATTGTGGATTATAGTAACTCCTGAAATCCCTATTGTCCAATCAAATTGCTCGGTCGGAACTAACTGTTGTGTATATACACTACTCAAAAAGTTAGGGATGTTTGGCTTTCAGGTGAAATTTATAGAAAATGTAAAAATCTCATGCTACAGTGATATATCATCAAAGAAGGACATTTAAGTCGAAGTATGCAATGGTGATTTCCTCATCTCATAACAATTTATTGAAACAAAAGCCAACAACATTGGTGGGTATATCACAACAAAAAATGTCAATGTCTCAATAACTTGTCATGTGCCCTTGAGCATCAATTACATACATCTTGACAACAACGTCTCATGCTGTTCACAAGTCGACTTATTGTCTGCTGAGGTGTGGCATTCCACTCATCTTGAAGGGCTTCCCTCAGGTCAGTGAAGTTGTGGGGTGCAGAGTTAAGGGCGTCTACACGGCGACTCCGCTGATCCCATAGGTTTTCTATGGGATTCATTTCTGGAGAAAGTGCAGGCCACTTCATTTAAGGTACCCCAGCCTCCAGCAGCCGTTGACTGTCATCAGAGAACAGCACTGAGGCCCGCTGGTCCAAGGGGCATAAATGCTCCCTGGACCATGCAAGACGACACCTGTGCCTGTTAGTGTGGTCAGGTACCCTTGCAGGTTGTCTAGCATGCAGACCACGTTGATGTAAACTGTTTCAAATGGTCTGAATTGACACTTGGGTGCCTCTCACCTCCCTTAAATCTGCCTGGAGTTGAGTGACATTCATCATCCGGTTCCGCAGGGCACTGCTCACAATGAAGTGGTCATCAGCATGGGATGTGGCCAAAGGTTGTCCACATCTATGCCTCTCTGTGACTCTTCCAGTCGATCTGTATCTCTGTTGCAACCTGCTGATGACACGCTGTGACACTCTCAGTGGCTACTTCCTTCTGAGAACATCCTGTTTGAAGCTTCACAATGGTGAGGTACTGTTGATCAATTGTTAGGTGTCACCTTGGTCTCGTGATGTCAAAATTTGAACAGCATGATGAAGAAGACTTGAAATACCAGTTCTAATTGAACCAGAAAATGTATTGGTTGATTCGTGGCTCAAACACCTGTTGTGAATTTTGCCATTACATACCTTGTTGGAGAACAGCAAATTACGCAAAAAAGTACTGAAACATTGAACAATTGGACATGTGCATTCAAAAGGTTAGAGAAGGTCAAATTAAGTTCACCTGTAAAGGTTATAGTGCATTTTAGGTGCATCCTGAAATTTCACCCGAAAGCCGAATATCCCTTTTTGTGAGTAGTGTGCGTGTGTGTGTGTGTATATGTAATAAGCATGCTAAATGGGCTCACATAATGCTGTGAAATGACTTTGTAGTTTTAGGTGATAATGCACTTAAACAAGTTTATGGCAAATTGTTCTTTCATGTAATTATGTGATTTCTGGGACGTCTTATAGTCCCATAATACAGGCAGGCTTTGGTTCTTAGTTTAAACGGTTTGAATAAGAAGAGCAAGCCAAAATGCTTTTGCTAATTCATCATAGCCACCTGTTACAGACACCTGTGGGTGCTGTACCAACAACAAGGTCTCTTATATAGGCCCCACGCAAGTGACATTTTCAGTGTACTATCAATGCAGTAAATTGTGTCTGTTGTAAATTGGCATTCAAGATTTGTGGTCGAGGACTGCAGCAAGAATAAAATCTGAAAAACTAACTTTTTTTTTTGTAATTTGTGAGCTATTATTAGTGAATAAATGCTGAAGTATGTTGTTGAAATGGTATATTTACATTTACAAATGAACAGCTTTGGCTCCTGGGCTAAATTAATATGTACGCTAGACTTGGAGAAATAACATTTCAACTTAGAAAGTAATCATATTTTTTATTTTAAATGCAAAGCTGAGCTTTACAAGTAGAATTGGGTCAGTTTCAGTCTATCCTCAAAAGTGTGATTGAACAGCGTAAATTTGCAAGTATGATAACATGATTTACACAGTGCAAATGAGTTGATTGGCTGTGGTTTGGAAATAATTGTCCTCGATAGACCTGAGTATTAAAAGATATTGCAGATTTATTAAAAAATGGTTTATAAATTTACCTTTAAA
The DNA here is from genome assembly GCA_020510985.1 of Pholidichthys leucotaenia. NCBI lineage: Eukaryota > Metazoa > Chordata > Actinopteri > Cichliformes > Pholidichthyidae > Pholidichthys > Pholidichthys leucotaenia. Next base: position 198,009,574 of record CM035842.1, on the reverse strand, counting down.
TTTGTCTTATTTGAATGTGTTTCAGTGATACTGTGCCATAACAGAGGACAAATATTAGATAATTAGTAAATTTTAGTTACATTAACTACATGCTTAAATAACCAGATGTGAATACAATAATCACAACTAAAATTATACCAGAAAATATCTTATTAATTATAAATATGGATCACATAATCATGAGAACTGAGAAAATGCATTATGGCACTGCCTACATAAGAATTGAGTGCAATGTTTTGATGTTTTTTGAAAAATGTGGCATTAGGATACAAGACTCAGAGTATAATGTTAACTGGTGGCCTTCCGTGTGAGCCCTGGATTGTTGCCCATAGTTGATAATGATGCTCTATTTAAGGGAACGCTACATACTGGTAGCTATGACTGAATGACTAAAAGTATTTAAAAAAAACCCAATATTTAGGACCTAATATGTTTATTGAGGAAGCTGCACGATGTGCTATAACCTGAAACGTCTGTAATTATTTTTTTATTTGCTATTTTTGCCATATAAATATTTATTATCTTTCAAGGGCACATTTTCATAGTTTTCCTAATCTTTACTATGTAATATTTATTGTTAAAATCACTGTTTTAGCTCTTCATAAAGGTGCAATGAATGTTTGATAAGCATGAGCATGTAGGTCCATTATGAATATGTGACAAATGTACTCCTGTTGGCTCATTTCTCTCTGTCCTCCTTATAAGAACATGAATTAAAATAATAAGCCTCTCACGAATACTGGGACATTGACACAGTCATCACTCCAGATTATGACAGCCTGTGCATATCCAGTTATAGTAATTAGTAGCAGTATTGATGGAGACCTTTTTTTTTTCTGCTGTAATTGTGTTGTATATTGATTATTCATCTTCTTCGTTACTAATAATTACAGCTTTATGCAAATATTCAGTTGTCTGGATTAGGGATGGGCATTCGGTGAAATTTTCTTCACCGATCGTCGGGAGAATTAATGATTAATAATCGGTTAATCATTAACATTTTTAGGTACGTAACAAGGCAGGTAGACTACATTAGAACATCAGGTGCACGGAGAGCCGCACAACTCAAATCCACCTCTCTCTCTCAAATCCTTCTCTCTCTGTTCGCTGTTCTCGTGTTGGCTTGCTTGGGAATCTCGGAAGCTGATTGGCCGAGACGTTTCACCCTGCAAGCTGATTGGCCGAGATGTTTTACCCAGCTTCTGTCCCTGCCGAGCGGCCACCCAACAAACGAAGACCGCATTCATTGCTCTATCGCTCGTGTTACTTAGTCTAGCCGCGCGGAACTTTTTGCTGTTCTCTTGTGCCATTTTGTGCGAAATAGTCTTCCCGTCGAGCCACTACGCCGCCTCCTGCAGCTTCCCTCGACGATTCTGCGCCTCTAGCACCTGAGGAGCAGTAAAGCTCTCATTAACCTGTGCAGTAAATCATTTTCAGCTTGAGTTACGTATCTTGTTATAAGAATAAAAGAGTTCTAAAAACATATTTATGTACACTTTATTTACATCTACGTATGTATGTACACTTACACACACACACACACGTGTGTGTGTGTCTTCTACCGAATCTTCATGACCTTCTCAATAAAGTTTCTGAAAAAAAAAAAAAGAATCTTCACGACCGCCATTACTCAGCGCGCAACCACTGTTGGCGGTTTCTTCGCGTAATAAGGGTGTTCCATGGACCCTGTCGATGAGGTATATTTGTATGCTGCATTGCAGTGATTGCAGTACACCTGGTCATTTTTTAAACTGAAATGGTCCCACGCAACACTTCGCCGTAACCGCTTCATGATTTGGCGATTGCCCTACGGAAGCTCGTATGTATCAACTGAGGCACGCCGGGGTACGGCGATGGTGTAATGTTGCCCCCTGGTGCCCAAATTTTGCCATTGCATTGTTTGAGGACGGCCGTGCACTAGGCCTAATAACCTCGGATTGTTTAAAAAAAAAGACGGTTTGTCGACGAAAATGAACTTCCTCGGTGAAATTCTTAATGATCAATTATCGGTTAATCGGTAAATTATGCCCATCCCTAGTCTGGATATTCGTTTGTTACATTGGTAGTCAGTTTTTTTACTTGGTATCCAAATACTCCTTTTTTTCTTGCCAAATAGATTCTGTCCATGAAGGATTTTATTTTTAATTTCACTGTGAAATGTTGAAGGATACGCGTGCCTGATGCTTAGGGATTTGTAATGAGTCACTTATGGACCATTTGCCCATTTAAGAAAACTATGATAATTTTATGAGAAAATTACAAATTTTGGAGAAATATTTCACAAATTTGTTATTGAAAAAATAAATCACCAATGTAGCTTGTGTTTGCAGATATACTGTAATAAAAGATTCAAAAAATGAAAAAAGAAGCTTTTTTATATTTGGAAAAAGTCTTGGATTTACAAGAGAAGTTGATAATATATAGAGGACAAAGATGCACATTCATGTAAAATATTTCCAAATTTATAAGGAAAGTTACATATTTCTGATGAAGACTTTCTTGTGAATATTCAGACCCATAAAATTGGTATTGTGACCAGCACTAAAATATATATATATATGTATATATGTGTGTGTGTGTGTGTGTGTGTTCTTTCTAAAAAAAAAATAAATCCATATCCGATTTCTACTAGAGTAGACATTTCAGTGTCATCTGCGTCCTTTTCTGCTTTTTAATGCTCCATAATTGTATGCGGATTTTGTGCAGAATCCTCTCCTATTGACTGTTTGCTTTTATTTTATTTTATTCAAACCGGTTTAACAACTTTTAGTGAATCAGAATGTGAGGACTCTTTATAATGTTAGTGTTATGCTGATTTCTATATTTTTTTCCCGTCCATGGCTGGTTTCCTGTACCCTGTACCTACAAAAAACATGCCAAAAAAGTTGACTGATCAACTACTGACCATAGAATTACAGTATCACTGGTCTACATGTGGAAAAATGTCTCAAGTGTAGTTGAGCTGCCAAAATGTAAATTTTTTTTAATCATTAATATCTGTATATGAATTGACTTGCAGCCTGACAGTGTGGCTTCAGGACACCAGCCTTCATCAGTAAATGTTGAGATAATGTTCTTCTCTGTCTCTAAAGGAGCTGCTGTGATTTTGGTGTTTTCTCTGCCTGCTGTTGCCTGTGAATAACACCCGTTTCCCCTTCCCTCAGCAGCTCTCCCAGCTCCCCCAAAGCACTGAAAGTGAAGCAGGAGGATGGGGAGGAGAGAGTTACAAAGAGATAAGAGAATCCCTAACCAGCTTAGGTAGGAGTATGGGTTGTTTCACAAGGAAGATGGACGAAGACTTGAATCAGAAACTTATTTTTTATTTTTCCTGCACACCTAGAGAAGCAGGGCTGTTGCTGTTCTGACTGTCATGCGTTGGCCGATGCTGGTTTCAAGTCTGGTGTCGTTTATCTCAAGACTGCGTTTGTGATTTGACGTAGCTGATTATTTTGGTTGTTTAGTTTTTAGTGTTTCATACTGGATAGTAATGGAGCTTAAGAAACATTTTTTGGCATTATTGAATGCTTGCCTACAGATGCAGATCTAGACAGTATATTTACACGAAGAAGATCAAATCTGTTTGAGTGCATGATATACTAGGTGGCTTAAATGTTCCTTATGTAGTGATATTGGTAGAAATCCACTCATGCTCTAGTATTTATCACCGTAATTTGGTTTGCCTTGGAGCTCTATGTCTCACAAATCACTGGCCCAATATTTAAAATTTATGTTTGTAATTCTGGCAGTGATTCCTCCATACATTGTAGTTGAATTTTAATTGTTGACATAGTAAAGCTTTGGACTTACTAGAAATTGTTAAATCAAAACTCGATATTATTGAACTTGCTTTTTTGCATTGTTTCAAATTGGCCCTGTGATTTTTAACAGATGTGTGAAACTTATTTTAGGCTACATACAGGATTCTGTTTACGCTTGTATGCAGCCTATCCTACCTTTAACCAGTGTTGGCTGTTTGACATTACACACCAACAGCTTTTCAGCTGTAAATTTGTTTCTTTGTGTTTCTGTCTTTTGTTTTCTGTTTGTGTTGCACTTGTCTTCCTTTGCTTCCAAAAAAAGGGAGATTTTCACCACATTCTCTCTTAATATCTAGGATGCCGTTTTTAAGCATCTGTTATTCCATTTCCATAGAAAAATGTTTTATGTGTTGGCAATAATAATTCTCTAATCCATCCCCCTGACAGGTCTTTCATGTCCAGATGCTGATGAAACACCGTCATTGTTTGTGGGATAGGTGTGTCTAGGGCTGACCTTTTAGAGGCTGCTTGAAATGGCTCTATAAAATTAAAAGAAAATGTTTGACCTCTCAGCATTTAGAAAAGAGTTTCTTGTTTTGTTACTGACACCAGCATTTGGACCCAACTGGATAATCTCTCCATGCAGTAGTCTGGAGAGATAGTCTGTGGTAGTCTAGTTGAATTAGCCACAGTACCATGTACACATCCGCGGGACAACACAACGCACCGAGTGTAAATTTTGTCATCTACCAGTCTGGTAAAAGCTTTGCAAAGGCCCCTCTGAAGATGACAGTGCCGTCCAGTATGGAGACAAAATAAGAAAGGCAAGGCTGAGATGGTTTAGCATGTGCACAGGAGGGACGATGGATATATTGGACAAAGGATGTTGATAATGGAGCTGCCAGGCAGGAGGAAAAGAGGAAGACGTAGTGAAGGAGAACATGGAGAGGGTTGGTGTTACAGAGGAAGATGCAAGAGCTAGGAGGAGATGGAGGTAGATGATCCACTGTGGCATCCCCTAACGGGAGCATCCAAAAGAAGAAGACTGAACTGACTAAACCGTGCTTCGTGCGAGCTTGCTCGTGCCACTGTTAGCTCTTAAGCTCACATCTTTGGCTCCCTGCCTATCTACATGACAGATGGTTAGGCTGGCCAGTAAAAGAGCAGCAAGCAGATATCAAGGCTAGTGACATTTACCTTTTAGTGACGTATCCCATTTCTTGATGTACAGGGAAATACCCGGAAGAGTAAAAATGGCTTCTTGGAGAGAAAAGCGAGATAAAGGCTGTGTGCTTTTTGTTAAGAGAAGTGATAGAAGTGAGTCTTTTGATATGTTTTTGACAGTCAAGTGACTATTAAATGCATTTCAGAAGGTTAAAACCTACAAAAGAAAAACCCTCAAATTTTTCAATGACTCCTTTAATAATGACGTGGCCTTGGGTTGTGATGATTAGGAGAATGTAATTTTGAGGTGGTTTTGGAGTGGGTTCAGACCGAATTGTGTTGAACCAGACCTTGCCAGAGAGTGCATACCTCCACCAAGCTATGCACTCTCTGATATAGGAGGGCTGTCTGTCCGTCCATCTGTTTGTTTGTCTGTCTTAGCAGGATTACGCAAAAACTACTGTATGGATTTTGATGAAATTTTCACCAGAGGTAGCCCTTGGGCCAAAGAGGAACCCATTAAACTTTGGTGATGAGCTGAGACTGCATACCTCCACCAAGAACCTCGAAGCAGCCTTGGCGAGGTATGCGCTCTTTTCAGTGGAAGTAATATCTCGTGTCTTGTGAAATTTGCAGCCAGCTTTGAAAGTTGAAAGAGCGCATACCTTTGCCAAGGCTTTCTCAGGATCCTTGGTGGAGGTATGCAGTCTCAGATCATCATCAAAATTTAATGGGTTCATCTTTGGCCCAAGGGCTACCTCTGGTGAAAATTTCATCAAAATTCATCCAGTAGTCTTTCTGTAATCCTGCTTAAAGTGCAGGATTACAAAAGTGACTTATTAGACTCTTTAAGTGACTTATTAGACTCTCGTGCACTATGTACAGCAGCTCAACCAGACTCATGTCAATCATCACTCTTTTCTTTTTGCATTACCGACTGCACTATGGGGTACTCCACAATATCTGCTGCTCGCTAATATATTTAAAAATTGCTTTGTCTAGTATTACTCATTTATATTCTACATTTTATTGCATGTATAGTTTTTTATTTCTATCTTTTATTTTTATCATGTTTAATGTTGCAGCATTGCACCGAGACAAATTCCTAGTTTGTGTACTACATGAACAATGGCAATAAATCTGATTTTGATTCTGATTCTAAAGACGGACGGACAAACAGACAAACCACCCCGATTATATAACCTCATTGTTTTCTAAGTTCTATTTTCAAACCTCATTGTTTTCTAAGTTCTATTTTCAGAACTTGTTACTTATTACTTAACCCTAGAACACTAAATCACCCGACGTTAGTAACCCGACAGTGTTGCTAACGTTAGTCTTCTAGGGGTAAATACATTCTTTCTTAACCCTGAGACATAAAGCATTTACTGATTTTTGCAAAAGCTGTTTATATTTCACCAATTAAATAGATGTAGTTGTGCTTAAAAGTTTACATACCCTGGCAGAATTTGTGAAATATGGTCCATTTTTTTAGAAAAAAAAACCCCCAAAACAAACGATCATGCAAAAAACTTTTCTTCTTTTCAGTGTTAGCAGTTGAGCGAAGGTGTTTATTATCACAACTGTGCTTGCTGTTTTTAAATCATAATGACAAGTGGAACCACCCAAATGGCCCTCATCAAAAGTTTACCTACCCTTGAAATTTTGGCCTGATAATATGTATACCTACAATTTGACACATGCAGGTTTAAATGGCTATTAAGGGTAACTGTAAACATGTGTGACCTGCTTGCTTGTGATTAGTGTCCATGCATAAGCTGCAAAACTGTCAAGGACTTGCAAGAGAAGGTGGTTGAACTTTATAAAACAGAAAAAGGATGTTAAAAAAAAAAGATATCCAAAGATTTGAGAATGCCAGTCGGTAGTGTTTCAACTCTATTAATAAAGAAGTGGAAAATGAGAGGTTCTGTTGATGCTATGCAACAGTCAGGTAGACCAGCAAAAATTTCAGCCACAACTGCCAGGAAAAATATTCAGGATTGGAAAAAAACCCCCACAAATAACTTCAGCTGACATACAGGCTTCGCTACAGAAAAGTGGTGTGGCTGTTTGAAGATGCACAATAAGGAGGTACTTGAAGAAAAAGGGGCTGTATGATCGAGTTGCAAGCAGCAAGCCATTACTACACCCATGCCAGGAAACAGCCTTAAAATATACCAGACATCGCTTAGACAAGCCTTGCAACATCTAGAAAAAAGTAATTTGGAATGATGAGACCAAAATTAAACTTTATGGTCACAGCTGTAAACGCATGAAAAGACCATCCCTACTGTGTGGCATCGACGTGGATCTCCGATGTTTTGGGGGGGGGGGGGGTGAGCTATAGCAGCACAGGGAATTTTTGTCAAGACTATTGGCAAGATGAATGCAGCATGTTATCAGAAAATACTGGAGGACAGTTTGCACTAATCAGCCCAGAAGCTGCACATGGAACATCCATGCGCATGTCATGCACTCGGACATTCCAGCATGACAGTGATCCAAAACGCAAGGCCAGGTTGACCTGCTGTAGGCTACAGGAGGAAAAAAAACCTGAAGGTTCTGGGGTGTCCCATCACAGTCTCCTGACCTCAATATTATTGAGCCACATTGGGGAGATCTCACACGTGCAGTTCATGTAAGACAACCCAAGAATTTACAGAACCTGGAGGCTTTTTGCCGAGAAGACTGGGCAGCTTTACCGTCTGAGAGAATAAAGTGTTTCATCCACAACTCTCACTAAAGACTACAAGCTGCCATTGATGCTAAAGGGGACAATACAGAGTATTAACAACTGAGGGTACGTAAACTTTTGAACAGTGACATCTCAGTATTTTCTTTAATGTTATGTTTTGTTTAATGATGGTAGAGCTGTGAGATATGACCAAAATTTCATATCACAATATTAAGTAATATTATGTCACAATAATGAGATATATCGCGATATACACTTCCTGTAAATTCTACAGTTTAGATAATCACATAAAAAGGACCATCTCTTTTTTTTTATACTTTTTTACATGCACCTTTTTCCCTCATAATTTTGTAGTGTTGTTATAAAATATTTTTTTAATGTGCATTTGAGGCTTTTTCTTTTAAATCATATCATATGAATAAAAAGTAAACCTCAATAAGTTAAATATTTCCTGAACCAGAGGAGAACAGCAAAAAAAAAACAAAAAACAAAACCATAATAACATAAAAAAGTCTGAAAATGAGAAAATTGCCCATCCCTGCCATCTACAGATTTAAATTAGCTGTTAGTTTAAATCAGTGAAAATTTTAAATGTAGATCCACAGCCTGAAGATGCCATTCTGGCCTTATTTAACCTGTATGCTTCTTAGTCAAAATATTTGATTGGTCATGATCTGAAAATCAAAACACACAGAAGGTAATGTAATAAAATACATGTGATGACTTCAACTTTATTCATTATCGCTACTTGACTAATTAAAATTATTAGAAATCAAATAAATTACATTAAGAGTCAACTTGCTACCCGTTTTAATTTATTTAATATTTGTGTACACACTACTGGTCAAGTTTTAGAACACCCCAATTTTTCCATTTTTTATTGAAATTTATACAGTGTTTTCCAACACTGCTTTTATGCAGACAGAGGGGGTTGTAAGTAATCAAGAAAAATTGGGACACCTGTAGGAATTGATAGCACCAACGTTCAAGGTTTGATCAACCTCCACTGCTGCAGAACAGCTTTAAGTTTTTAACCCATTTCTTCTTCCCCGAAGAAGGCCTTTATGTATAATTTTGAAATGTACATTATTTTTCATTTTTGGGTAACCTTACGTTTTGTTTTAACTTCTGGCATCTCAGCTCTTACCTTCTTACCATTTCAAGCTATTCATTGGATTTGAACTGCTTGAATTTCAGTAAAACACTAGAAAAATTAGGATGTTCTAAAACTTTTGACCGGTAGTGTATGTGCCACCACCATGCACTTTTTCAGCTTTAATAATTTTTTTTCAGACAAAACTAAGAAACTCAGCAGTAATTTAAACCAAAGAAACGATGGTCTGATACACTATAATGTTTGGGGGCAGCTGTGGTACAGGAGTAGTGTAGCCGACTACTAATCGGAGGGTCAGTGGTTTGATTCCCGCTCTGTCTGCATGTCGAAGTGTCCTTGAGCAAGACACTGAACTCCCCCAGTTGCTCCTGGTGGGTCAGGACAGCACCGGTGTATGGCAGCTCTGCCACCATCAGTGTGTGAATGGATGGATAGCAGGATCTGTAAAGCACTTTGGTCATCCAGAGATCAGTAAAAAAGTGCTATATAAGTGAATGCCATTTACCATTCCAGTTAGAACAACTTAGCATTGTCATTTAACATTTGCTGTTTTATAATTAGGCATGATGTTAACGTCACTTACCTGCTATTAAAACGAGGTTAGCAGACTGTCCTCTCTGACGCAGCACAATGGGAAACAGTCTCACATCCCTGGCAAACAGGACTAGCAGCTATTTGACCAAACCGGTAGTTTGGAGTTAGCAAACACAGACTGAAGCCTAGCCACCCACCACACACCTGTTCTGTTGCACACACTGTGGGGGAGAGGCGGGGTGCTGACAAGTAGTACATGAGGAGCTTTGCTAATGAAATAGGAGTATGTGCATTTTAAATCACAATATAAATGATAGAGTATTCTTTGAAACAATAGACATTTTTATATCTTCACCCGATATATATTGTCATATTGCACTGCCCTAAATGATGGTGCTATTTTGAGATGCCTCATAGTTTAATTTGAATCTAATTTAAAATAAAATGTGTTTTGCCTTATCACTCATCTCATATTTACAGAGTGTTACACATTTTCTGTAAGGCATGTAAACTTATGAGTGCAACTGTATACTTATCACAAAAGTATTAGAAAAAGTCATTTACTGTTGAACCAGGAATGTCTTTAGTTGAGGGTAGCATTATAATCTAACATCTAAACAACCCTCCTTCTACTGCTTTCCACTGTGAGATGATCTGAATTTGATCCCTGGAACACAGTCTAGCATTTTTGTTTTTTATCAAACATTTCAACTGGAAAACTGGGCCACACAGATTTTTGGCATTGTAGTAAAATGTTGTTGGACAACATTGCATTGTCTGTGCATCTGATGGCTGTCTGAATGGGTGGTTGATTAACTGATTAATAGGACAAAACAATCGAAAAACTTTTGACTGCATTTGTTAAGTTGGATCATTTTTGTCAGTCATATAATTTTTGTGTGAGTTTTGTAAGGGTTGCTTTGGTCCTCAGGTACCTGCCCTATGTGTACATTGTCCCTTTGATTGAGACTTTCACACTGACATGCTGTTCATGTCAGTGTTTTCCTTTACCATTACCCCCCCCCCCCATGTCAAGTTAATCTCCTATCTATCTAAATGCAAGGAATCTGTAGAAAGGATAGTCCCTACAAGTACAAGTGATAATCAGAAAATTGGTCCCCATCAAACTTGAAAACCAGTATGTGTGTGTGTGCGCCTGTCTGTTCTTGTGTGGACCACCCCTTGACAAACCACTTTTTTTGTGAGGACATTTTTCCTTGTGAGGACATTTGACGTGGTCTTCATAAGGAGAAATGCTAAAAATGCTAGGATCCATTCCCCAAAGTGCAAGATACATGATTATGAACATAAATCATAAAATATCACACAAATAAGCGATCTGACAAAGAAATAAACAAGGGTCAAATAAACAGTCGCTAACATTGAATGTCCCATTTATTTTCAATAGCACTGGTCAACACCAAATTTATTAAGTTTTTTTTAGCTGATTTAGGACAGTTTTGATGTGCTGAGTCCAAAAATCACATTGATTTTGCTCAATCAGGTCAACTTTTTGAACTATGGCTACATGTTTTTGTTTGTTTTTTACGTTTTTGTTTACATGTACGGGTATTTTCGCTTTTTATAATGCAAAATTCTTTTTTATTTCTTTAAATTTCTCGAACTCTGAAGAGTTTGCATGCGCCAGTTTATGACATGATGTCATAAATTGTCATGATGGCTGATTACTGTTGGACTCTGAAGAGAGACATCCCTGCCGCTGAGCATTCTAGAGGTTCGAATAAACGGAAGTTGAAGCTATGAATTTTGAACAATGATGACGTAACATTCAATTTACATGTACTTACCTTTATCAATGTCTACTATTCAATTTACAGTAATCGAAGTTTGTAGCATTTAATCAATAAATTGTGTTAGAAAACTTTTTTCTCTTAAAAATCTATTTCAGATGAGAAATATTCACAAAAATCAACCGATGATGTAAAAAATGAAACTGATTTAGAAAGAAGATCAGATTTTTTTAAAAATCAATTGAGCATAAAGTCCTGATCGAGAGAAACAATGTCATTTTTGGATTCAGCAGTGCAAAATTGTCTTAAATCAGTTGAAGAAAACACAGACAACTTAGAAAAAAAACTATTTTTGTAACCCTGTGTCATTGGGTGTTCTGTAATTTTTCTATATTTATTTTTCTATATAACACCAGAACACCATGATTCCTTTAAAAGTTTTTTGTTGTTGACCTTCACACTGCCCCCCCCCCCCCCCCCCCCCCCCCGCCCCCAAGGCTGTAAACCTAGGGGAAACGCCGCATGTCACTGCTGATCAGAGGTGAAGCCAGCAGCAACCTGAGTTTATTGAAGAGTCATTTGATCAGGGACGGGACTCCAAAGAGAATGTTTTCCCTCTGCAGACTAACCCAGGTCTTAGAGGGTTTTACTGGGTTTTCTTGGCCAGTGTGAGAGAGACTCTTTGTTTAGTCAGAGGGAACGATCCAACTTAATCTTGTCTCACTCATAATTTGAAAGTTGAGTCAGCACTAACCTGCTGGCACTGTAAGTTCTGATCCTTCCAGTGTCTTACAGTCAAGCACAGTTGTGACTCTTGGCTCAACTGCGATATTCAGCTCTGTCAACTTGTGCTCATGCAGCTCAGCATATCCCAACTGTCTGACTTTCTGCTGGATTTATTATTAGCTGCCTGCTAACTGATACACTGATGGAGAAACACTGACATGGTCACTGAAGAAGCAAGTGTAACATCCGGAGAGGTTTCTGTGAACCAAACACAGCCCCAGCTATCTGAGAAGTTAGTGCAAGTCAGCAGTCTCCTTCCATGGGAAGACTAACTAAAATATTGACTGAGTAATGATCTGTTATTCAGTGTCACAAAGCATTATGCTATTCTTTAATACAGAATATAAATGTGTTTCTCTTGGCCTGCATGTGGATTCACATGTGCCACCCTCATGTCATCACCTACATCATAATGGTCTCATTGTATGAGCAGCACTGCTGTATGTATTTTTACTTTGCAGCTTTCAGTGCTGGGTGGTTAACCAAATAATCACCAAAACCGACAGTCAGACCCTCGAACCAACATAATTTTGCCCATAAAAGTTTTTTCGTTCCCCTCGTTAATACTTGCCCCGCTGTATGTGTCTAAGCACTGGCCCCTTATGCATATGGATGCTAAATAAACTCTTTATTATATTGAGTATGAAACAACTGTGCTTTCGTGACAGTGACTTGCATTATAAACAAACCAGCTAATGCTAGGATAGCAGAAAATCAATCAGAGATGTAGTCATACTTTAAAGTTGGTGACAGCTGCTTCAGCTTCTGATTATGAAAAAGAAACAAATTTATCTGTCTGCAGGAAGCACAGATATTCTACATGTAATTGCTGCATTAGCCATTGTTTGTATGACTGTTTATAGTCTGGTCCCTGAAGGCAGCATCTATGTGTAATATGCCTACGGCAGTATATGGTAAATGGTGGTCACTTGTATAGTGCTTTTTACTCATGTCTGGATGACCAAAGTGCTTTACAGATCCTGCTATCCACCCATTCACACACACACACACATTGACACAGTGATGGTGGCGGAGCTGCCGTGCACCGGCGCTGGCCTGACCCACCAGGAGCAACTGGGCCTTCAGTGTCTTGCTCAAGGGCACTTCGACATGAGACTGCAGAGTGGGAATCTAACCACTGACCCTCTGATCAGTGGTAGGCCACATTGTGCCACAGCCACCCCAGAAATGGGCAGAAAGCATTAACTTAAAAAAAAAATCCTGAACTTTCACAGTAAAAGTAAAAAAGATAGTAATAAATTATTTGATTTATTTAATGGGTGTGCCTCTGCAGTTAGCAGATAATAGTAATTAGGATTCAACACAAAGGCTTAACCTTCTCTAATAACATCTGTTCTATGGGAAACACTGGATTTATTTTGATTTAAAGACCATTTAATTTAGTTGTCAAAATGCAGATACATTATTTTTGATTACAGTATGAGTAAGACTTCACAATAAAGTAATTTTAAATATTTTTTTGAGAATATCAGAACATGAACATCAGGAAAATAAAGTTTTCCCATTCTCAACAGTAAATATGGTAGCCTCCAAGTCTAACCTCTTTCCCCATGCTTAAAAGTTTATTTTATAAAAAGTGAAGTTTGCTCTTCAATAATAAGAAATGCTGAAGATTCAACCAGCAAAAGCTAGCGGTACTCAAATACTTGGCAAGCAGTTTCATGAAATTGTCAGTAAGAAAGCAACTCATACCGGCTCGGACGTCGACCGGGTTAGCAAGGTCAGGAGTTCCTGGCAGCGGAGGGCGAAGGACAGAGCTGTGTGGAGGAATCTGATGAGACCAAAATGAAACAGTCATTGTCGCCCCCAACAGACTGCTATGATGATGATATATTATTATTATTATAATACCCCACGCAATAAAGTTGCTTAGGGTATAATGTTTTTGATAACATGTTGTCACCACTCCAGCTCGCTTTCTGATGAGATTGACTTCAAATTTATACAGAAGCTTATACCACATGTGCTTTGGGCACTGAGTATTCTTTAACATTTGGTTTTACTTACATTTTTTATTTGTTAAATCATATTCTAATATTCTATGCATACATATCAGGGTTTCCTCTGGTAATATTTCTCAGTGGTGGCCCGCCGCACCAGAAATTTTACCACCTTACCAAGACGGAGATAGGAATTTAAGAAAAATATATGAAGCAATGACTTTCTGCAAGCGCGCACAGGTACAACGCACGTGGCCGTCATCTGCGCGGAGTTGAGAAGCGCCCCGCCCACGCGAGCTTTCCAGTCATTCAGCAGGCAGTGTCTCGCTAGCAGCAGCAGCATCTTTGTGGAAAAGGAGTGAAAACCGGGAAGTCAAACAGCAGAAATGGACTATTTGAAGAGAAACTTTGTGAAGAAGTCCACTGTTTCTTCGTTGGTGAAAATCCTGGTGCTGCCTATCGGGCGGGAGTGAAACTACAAATGATGGTTGTGTGCATGCGTCAACCACTTGGCCTGGGTAGATGAAAAAAGTGAGCATGTACAGCACCGCGTGCGTGCCGGGCTCATCCAAAGCGTACGCGGACTAGAGGAGAAACGCAGCATGAATAAGGCTTGACTGTCCGACAGAAACATGAGTTTATTAAAGTACTTTAAACGTGGAAAAAAAATCATAAGAGGTATGTAAACACTGGAGGCATTTATCATGGTTTTAACCCGCTGGAAATGGGAGCAATAACGGAAGAGTCGCTTAGCTAAGAGATGTGGTTAGAATTCATATGCAGCCGGCTTCATATGAAGGGAAAGGCAGGGGGGACTGATGAATTGCTGAGGATATATTTCACCAGCCACTACAATTTTAAGTTATGTTCCCAATCATGTACCTGGCAAGTTAAAATGACCGAAATTCACAAAGTCAATGACTTTAATCTGTCAGAAGCCTTCAGACAAACTGAAGGTGCCAGCATTTGGACTTCAAAATAAGGGAGGTTTTTCTTGGCGTTGAGATTTCTAAAAAAAAAAAAAAACTATAAATATATAGAAATATTATAACAGAAATAATGGCGTCCTTCGTCATTTAAGTTAATTTAAATCATTAAATGCAATTTTATTAATATTTTTTTCTTTGTAATGAGAGTTAACCCCTTGCACTCTGGTCAATTTCCCTAAAAACGCCTAAAAATAATGTACCCAAAGTAAATCAAAAGCTGTTCTTCAACCCTTTGCAGCATCTTCATGGGGTTGGTCTCATTTAAAAGAAAACACTTTGAATTTTTTGGCAAAACAGTCATAATCTCTCTAAGTGTTCCTGCCACTGAGTAACAGTCAACTAAACATACTGAACTTGAAGAAAATAAATTTCGCCTGGGTGTTTTTTTTAGATACAAATGCTTGCAAATAACACACAACTGTCAGATACTGGCTGTAAAATGCAACAGAAATGTAGAACCAAGTGTTATCCAGCTGAGGTCAAAATTTTGTAACATCACAAAAAATGAATATATTACACAGCTTTTTTTGTCAGGTTGTCCCCAGGCGTTTTTGAACTGTGCCAAATTGTGCCAAATGGCACAGTTTGGAAAAATATCTAACTTTTGAATGCTGAAACATAGAAGCTTGATCTTGGGCTCTAATGAAAGGTGACACTCAGGGCTGTGTGTGTGTGTGTGGGGGGGGGTTGTTTATTCATTCATGAATGAATGAATGAATGAACAAACAATCCCCCCACACACAAAGAAGCATGCCACGTAAAAAATGTGTGGCCTTTTTTTACAAGAAAAAAATAACCTACAGTGCACTAAAAATTATACTAAAATATCTGCAATGTAGAGGATACCCCCCCCCCCCCCCTAGCTACAGAGGAGCTCAGCGCACAAAAAAACGGTCTGTCAAGTGGCCATGACGCACCGTTGTAATTACCGATCGGTCAAAAGTCATTTTTATTACTATTTTCAGTGATAAAGAATAATTTAGCTTATACCACTTACCTGTCCACAACAGCAGTGTCGTTGGCGAACATCTGTTCCTCATTGTCAGACGAACATGAAGCTGGTCCGCTTGTTACGGACTCGTGGTTCTGGTCATGCGACCTGGTCAAACCATCTCCACTTCCATGATGGCGGTTTTTGCGAACGATTTTTCAAAACAAATAAGAACAGTAGTAATAAAAAAAGACTGGCTAATGCTACCGTTACACACAGCTCTCAATGTGTGTCACCCAGCGGCTTAGACTAAACAGATTTTACGCACGGGACGCACGCGTTTCAATCGTCGAACTTCTCTGCTTCAGTTAGTTAGTTAGTTAATTCCCTTCACACCATGTTGGTGTATGGGGCGGCGCCTATCTCCGTTTCTCTGACCCTAGGCCACACAGCTACTGTAAGTAGTGAAAGCTACAGCGGGGGGTCAGTCCTCTGGTAACTCTGTGCGTAACTTTACTTTCCCCATTCCATTATGCGGAGCACCACGCTAGAAGGCAGAAAGTACCATTTTTATATGGTCTTTGGTATGACCTGGCCGGGATTTGAACCCCTGCCTCCCGGGTGTGGGGCGGATGCTCTACCAACTGAGCCACCACTCCGGTCTCTGCTTCAATTGGCTCGCTGTATTTGCGGTCGTTGGTAGGCAGGTCCTTCTTGCTAGGTTTTCAGTCATTGATTCTTCAAGGTTTCAGAAACCCAATTCAAGGCTCTTATTAGTCGAATGAGAGGTCAATCAAATCTAAACCAATCAAAACACTCCTTTGGCTTTCTGTTCGCGGCTGTGTCTGTACTGGAAGAACGGAAATGCAGCTTTTTTTTTTTTTTTAGTGCGCACTGAGACACACTAGTACGCAGAGACGTGACCGCCTGCGGTATCCCGGACTGCAACAGGTTAAATTACACTGGTCAACACCAAATTTATTTATTTATTTATTTATTTTTTTTTTTTTTTTAAGTTTTTGTAAAGGGTATACAGGTCGTTACAGCAATGCATTGTTTACATTTTCATCACATGTTCCCTTATTTTCTGATATCTGACAACATTGGAAGATTAATTCTTACAACACCCCCTTTTTTTTTTTTTTTTTTAAAGTGAAAGAAAAAGTGAAATTAAAGAGAAAAAAAAAACAAATAACAAAAAAAAACAAACAAACCAGTAAAAAACAAACAAAAAGAAAAAGTAAGTAAATAAAGATAAAAGAGCATCTGAGTAGCATTGGAACAAAGAGCTGAACCATTATTGAAATGGTATTTGTCAAAGATTAGATCTAATGGAAGACACATATGCGGTCCAGGGTTGCCAAAAGTTCATGAACCCATCCATGTCCTGTCTCAGTGCGAATGTCAACTTTTCCATCGAGTAAATGTCTTGGATCACGTTAGTCCAATCTTCAGGTGTAGGACAGTCCTTCAACATCCATTTTTTAGTTAGAGCTTTTTTGCTTGCCAATATTAAAACATTGAATAAGTATTTTTCTCCTCGTCTTTCCAGTGAGTCCGGTAGTAAACCCAAATACAAAGTTACAAAAGAAAAGGGAACTGTAATTTTGAATATTTTCCCCAATATTGTCTGTACCTTGGTCCAATATTGGTGGATAACTGGGCATGACCAAAACACATGAAAATGATTTGCAGTCTTTTCACCACACAAGCGCCAACAGTTCAATCCCTTATGGGTAAATTTGTTTTGTGCAGGTGTTCTGAAAAATCTTGCCAAGTTTTTCCATCCAAATTCTCTCCACTGCAGGGATGAGGTACTTTTCCATTGCTGTTTATTTAGCTTTTCCCATATTTCCAGTTGTAAAGTGAAATTCCCCTCTTTTTCCCATCTCTCTTTTATATAAGATGTGTTGTCTCCTTTTAAGTCTTGAAGACCTTGGTATATTTTAGAAATGTATCTGATCCCTGGGATCCCTTTATATGCCATTAAGAAGACCTTCAGAACACCTGACTGGGCCCTTTCCAAAACCTCCTTTTTAAGTATATTGTTTATGTGGTGTCTAAGCTGGAAGAACCTGAAAAGGTCTTGATTTATTAGGCCTTGTTTTTTCAAATCTTCAAAACTTCTTAAGATTTGCCCTGTAAAAAAATCGTAATATTTTATCAGCCCTTTCTCCTTCCACTTTTTAAATCTGGTGTCTGTTTTATTAGGAGTAAAGTCCTGATCATAGGCAATCCATTGCAGAAGTCGATAGGGCTCTTTAGTTTGATTCTCTCTGACTATCTTAAACCAAATTTTTAGCGGGGTCTCTATCCACGGGTTAGTGTTATTCAAAAGCTTAGGTAAGGCATTGTTCCCTATTATCGCCTGTAGGGGGATGTCACTTGTTATTTGGCATTCGATCTCCTTCCATTGTGCAGTGTAGACTGGGTTACATATCTCTACTAAAGTTTTAATTTGTGCGGCTTTAAAGTAGTCCCTGATATTTGGCAGCGCGAGCCCACCTTTGTCTTTGTTTAGCTGTAGGGTTCTATATCTGATTCTAGGTCTCTCGCCCTGCCATATGAATCTTGAGATCCTTCTGTCCAGCTCCTGCCATGTTTTTTTGGGAGGTTCTACCAGTATTGTTTGGAAAAGGTATAGAAGACGTGGAAGTATATTCATTTTGACTGCTTCAATTCTTTGTGCAGTACCCAAGAATGGTATCATATTCCATCTTGCTAGGTCAGGTTTTATTTTTGTCACCAGTGGATCATAGTTTAGTGATATAATTTTGTTGAGTTGTTTCGGGATATTGACCCCCAGATATTTCATAGATTCCGACTCCCAGTTAGTTTTGAGTTTGCTTAGTGAATAATGATTTGGGTCATAGTTGAATGTTAAAACTTGGGTTTTATGCATGTTTAATTTGTACCCTGATAAATCTCCATACTCTGAAAAAACTGAGGTTAGTTCTGGTAAAGAAGTGTTCGGCTGCCCTAGGTATATTAAAATGTCATCAGCAAAGAGTGCTATTTTATGTTCCTTCTGACCAAGTGTAATACCTTGAATTTTTTGGTTTTGTCTTATCCATTGGCTCAGAGGTTCTATGAAGATTGCAAAGAGCAGTGGAGACAGGGGGCAGCCCTGACGACATCCTCTTTCCAGTTCAAAAGAAGATGATAAAATACCGTTAATCCTTATTTTAGCTGTTGGTTTTTTATATAATGCCTGTATAGTTCAAATGAAGTTGTTATGAAAATTGAAACTGGATAAGATTCTATATAGAAAAGACCAGTCAACCGAATCGAATGCTTTTTCAGCATCTAATCCCAATATGACTGCATTTAAGTTATATTTTTTTATATGATGAATTGTGTGTAAAGTGCGTCGAATGTTGTCTTGTGTCTGTCTTTGTCTTATAAAACCTGTTTGGTCTAAATGAATTAGGTCTGTCAGTATATTTTCTAACCTTTTGGCAAGGATAATGGTAAAAAGCTTATAGTCCTGATTTAGTACACTGATTGGTCTGTAGTTGGAGCACTCTAGTTTATCCTTTTCAGGTTTAGGTATAACTGCAATGACCCCTTCTCTCCAGGAGGGGGGGATTTCCCCTGTGTGGAGGACATAATTAAATGTTTTCAGGAGGAGAGGAGATAGTTGCTGTTTAAAGGTTTTGTACTACTCTGCTGTATAGCCATCAGCTCCTGGGGATTTGTTAGCTTTAAGTTTCATAATTGCTTTTTCCAATTCTTTAGGATGTATTTCTGACAGTAGTGTTTTATTTTGTGACTCCGTAAGTTGGGGAAGGTTTAATGTGTTTAGGAATGCCTCGGATGCGTTTTTATGTTTTTTGTGGGAGTATAAGTTCTTATAGTAATTCTCGAAGTTTTTAAGAATATCCTGAATTCTGAATTTTATTTCCTTTGATACTGGGTCTCTGATTTTGTAGATTGCTCTTTCTGTTTGATGTTTCCTCAATTTATAGGCTAGCAATTTTGCCGATTTACTGCCTGCTTCATAGTATTTTTGTTTCAGAAATGTAAGTTTCTTCTGGATTTCTATTGTGTAGATCTCATTTATTTGGTTTTTAATTTCCTTAATCTTGAGCGAGTCAGTAGAATGAGTGTTGCCTTTGTGTTCTTTTTCTAGGTTCCTAAGTTCTGACTCTAATGTGGATAGTTTTTCTTGTCTTAGTTTCTTTTGGGTTGCCAGTTTTGCAATAATCTTTCCTCTTATTACAGCTTTGCATGCATCCCACAGTATTAAAGGGGATACTTCTCCATTATCGTTATCTTCCAAATATCTGAGAATATCTGATTCCAATTCATCTTTCAATGGTCCTTTCAGGACATTTGAATTTAACCTCCAAGAAAATGTATTATTTGTGTATTTTTGGATATTTAAGTCCATGTAGATCGGACTGTGGTCGGAGAGATCCATCAGTCCTATTTTACATGTTTTTACTCTTCCAATGTCTCTATTAAACATAAAAAAATAGTCAATCCTTGAGTAAGATGAATGTGGAGTTGAGTAAAATGTATAGTCTTTTACACTGGGGTTGAGTTCCCTCCACACGTCACAGATTCCCAATTCTTTTAGTAGTATCCGAGTCTTCCTGTTTTGGGTGTTATTTTGATGTGGGGAATTACCAGAAGCATCCCAGTATGGATTCAGTCTAAGATTGAAGTCCCCACCACATATCACTAAACCTTGAGCTTTAGTTATCATTAGGTCGAATACATTTTTATAAAATTTCCAGTTAGCCCCTGGGGGAGCATACACATTCAGCAGGGTGATATCTTCTCCCTCTAGCCGCCCAGTTACCAAACTGTATCTCCCTTCTTTATCTTTGTGTTCTGATTTTTTTTCAAATGTAATTTTGGTTGATATCAATGTCGCTACTCCCCTCCTCCTCCCTGATTTATATGAAGATGAAGAGATCATTTTAAACCCTTGTCTACTGAGTTTATTGTGTTCCACATCTGTTAGGTGGGTTTCTTGTAAAAATATTATTCCTGCTTTGTCTTTTTTCATTTTGCCTAGAATCTTGGATCTTTTAACTGGATTCAGGATTCCTTTTACATTATATGAAATTATTTTGGTTACACCCTGTTTCTCCATTGTGTTGTTTTGTTTAGTATAACTGTGTGGTGGCCCTCTTTTGTGCTACTCAGAAACTGAAAGAACATTAAAAACAAGAAAAACATTAAGAACATAGTGTAAAAAACTTTAAAACAAAAAGCTGTCATAAGAACTTCCTGAGCTGAGGTCTTTTTAAAGACCCTGTAAGAGCCTTGATGGAGTGAAGGCCCTGAGGGAAATTCCTCAAACTCTGTTACGTGTTGAGGGCCCTCTCTTACCACTGAAAGTAGTCCCATGCTTTTAACTTGAGTTTCAGAACCCAATCCAAACTTGTAATGATTTTTTTTTTTCCTTTTATGCCTAAACCCTGTGAAATTGTGTGCACCCTCCCACCCCCATCACATCAAACATTCACACAAAAACAGTATTTGTTAGTATGAGGAGAACATGTGGATTATTGTCACATTTCTATTTTAACAAGGTTTTTTTTTTTTTTTTTTTTTTATTACAAAGACTTATTTGTTTCAAATAATATGATTGTTCCATGAAATGTTTTACCACATGCTGAATATGCATCTCCTTTAATGTTTGTTACCTTGTATGAGGGGGGTTGGATGTGCGGATTGATTCAAGAGAAAAGAAAAAAAAAAAAAGGTCGCTATTCCAACCTGAAAACGGATAGTTTATCCGCGATGCTCTGGTGCTGGGTTTCCCGCTGCTGGTCCGTGGATTTTGAGGGTCTTTGTGTTGTCCATGTTTGCGCTTTGATCTTCTCACTCGGGTCTGCTGCGGGTTTAAATACCGTTACCGGGAGCCCTCTTTTCGCCATGTCAGCTGTTGCTTCTTCCGCCGAATTATAGAGACACGTTTCATCGCCGTAGAAGACCCTTAACTTCGCAGGAAATGGTGTCTGAAAGCGCAATTTCTTCTCTCTTAACACCTTTTTCGCGTCATTGTATTCCCTGCGCTTTTTAAGGACCTCCGGGGCGTAATCGTGTTCCACGTAGACTTTTCTCTCCTGGTGCATAAATCCTTTTTTCTGCCAGGCCAGTCTTACAACCTCTTGTTTTATTTTGAAATTGGAAAATCTTACCAACACCGAACGTGGGGGCGCTTCCGCCGCCGGCCTAGCGGCTAATGAACGATGTGCCTTTTCTATCTTCAAGTCGGTGGTTTGTGGAATATCCAATTTCTCTCTTAGTAAGGATTCCACGCATTCTGCCATTGAGTTAAAACCATTTTCGGTTCCTTCTATCAGACCATGAATTCTTATGTTGTCTCTTCTTTGTTTTCCTTCTTGGTCGGTTAGCTTAGCCTCTATAGCTGCTTGTCTTTTGCGTAGGTCTAGCACAGAATCTTCGAGCACTTTTATTCGATCCTCTGTTTCCAAGATTCGGTTCTCGGCCTGGTCCACTCTGCTGTTTGTCCTTTTCAATTCTTCTCTGAATTCCCGAAATTCGGCCGTAACTTCTCGGCGAAATCGTCGTAGCTCCTCAAATAGTGATTTCAGGCTAACCCTTTTGTTAGCTATCACCAGTTCCTCGTCTTCTGAACGGAGATCTTCCAGTTCAGATTCTCCGGCCGATACGTGTCCTGGCCTGGAGAATTTCATTTTCTTCTGTTTTCCTTTAGACATGATGATTTTGTCTTTTGATTTTCACTCCTCCAAAAATCTGTTAAGTTTGATTTTCAAGGTGTTATCCTGGATTGGGTCTGAGAGCTTCAGTGTTAAGCTGCAGTCGCCATGGCGTCCAGACCGGAAGTCCCAAATTTATTGTTTAAGGTTGTTTTTTTTAGCTGATTTAGGACAATTTTGATGTGCTGAATCCAAAAATCACATTGGTTTTGCTCAATCAGGTCAGCTTTTTGAATTATGGCCACATGTTGTTTTATACATTTTTGTTTACATCTGCGGGTATTTTCGCTTTATAGGATGCAAAATTCTTTTTTATGTCTTGAAATTCTCTGAATTTTGAACAATGATGACATAACATTCAATTTACATGTACTTACCTTTATATAAAGGTAAGTGCATGCACAGTACTAAGTAAGTGCTACGTACAGGTTTTTACTTAGCACCTGATTGAGAGAAACGGATGTCATTTTCAGATTCAGCAGTGCAAAATTGTCTTAAATCGGTTGAAAAAACACAACTTACAAAAAAAATATTTTTGTAACCCTGTGTTATTGTTCTGTTCTGACTGCAAAGTTATGGTCAAAATATAAATTGTTATAAGGAAAAAGTAAAAAAAAAAACAAAAAACCACTGTTTCAAATTTTTTTCAAACAGTAATTTTATTTTTAAAAAAACAGACAAAAATAAGCCATAAAATAAGCCACAAATTTAGATAAATTTACAGAGAAAAGTAGAAAACTATAAGAAAATTGTTATAAATTTTGGAGAAAAACCTCAAACCTTCAAGACTGAAGTCATTACTCAAGTTTTAAGTGGGTGCTCTTTGTACCCTTAACTAGAAATTTTTGGTTGTCTCCTTTAATTTACATGGCACTTGATATTTTCTGACCCGTTTGTATACCACCATAGACAGAGAGAGAACCTGAATTAGACAGAGCTCAGAGAGGGCAAGATGAGACAGAAGAGAGGAGCCAAGGAGAGGAAAGTGTTCAGGTAGAGGATCCAGGAGAGGTGAGCACAGAGGGAGGAGAGAAGGATGAAACCAGTAAAAAGTCCAAACACAGGACGTCTGGGTGGGACCCGAAATGGCCCAATATTCCAACATTCAAGCCTTAGTTGTAACAATACTTCAAATTGCAAGTTCCATATGCACGGCAGTGGCTGAGGAGGTAGAGCGGGTTGTCCGATAACCGGATGGTTGGTGGTTCGAATCCCGCTCTCCCCAGATATCCTGCCATTGTGTCCCTGGGCAAGACACTTTACCCACCTTGCCTCCAGTGTCCGTAACACTGGGTATGAATGTGTATAAATGTCCGGTGGTGGCTGGAGAGGCCGTTGGCCCGGATTGGCAGCCTTGTTTTCATCAGCCTGCCCCAGGGCAGCTGTGGCTACAGTAGTATCTTGCCACTGCCATTGTCTGTCTGGAGTGAATGAATAATGTATTTGTAAAAAGTGTCTTTGAGTGTCTATGATAAAGCGCTATATCAATCTGATGCATTGTTGTTATTATGTGTCCCACTGGAAAAATATGCTGCCACCGTGCCAAGGTCTTGAAGCCAGAGGAAACACTGCATATATGCATAGATGTATGCATAATATATACTGTATATGTACACACCCCTCCTGAAAAAATTGAGACCAGAGAGACCACTGCAAAATGATCACTTTATCTGGTTTTACCATTTATACATGTTTGACTAAAATGAACAATTTTGTTTTATTCTCTAACCCACTGACAACAACTCACCCAAATTCCAAGTCATAATATCATCATTTAGAGCATTTATTTGCAGAAAAATGACAAGCGGTGAAAACAACAAAAAAAAAGTTGTTGCTTTTAGATAAGCCTTTTGAAAGAAAACAAGTTCATGATCATTCTTAAAACACTACAATAAAGTTTTAACTTAGGACGAACTCAGAAATAATGTATTTGTGTAATAACTGAGATTTTTATTCACAGCTTTCATTCATCTTACCATGCTTAGATGATCACCTAATCAGTACCTTTTTAAGTTGATGGATGTGTCCTTGTGTTGGAATTCAACAGATACTCAAATTGAATGGCTGCCAGACACGTTGAGATGATAATTTAAGAAAAATTTAGCAGTAATCTCTTATTTTTTTTTCCCGAGTTGTATATCTGCACACACACTACAGTGACAAAGTTTCATTCCACTAATTAAATAGCTGAGTAATAACATAAAATGAAAGCCTTCACAACAATATGAAAAGGCCCTGACACACCAACATGATTTAGGCAACGTATGCTGATGTTTACAAAATTTTCAAAAACGCTAGTGTACATCAAATAAGTTTTGTGTACGTTTTGTATAAGTTAACCCCTTGCACTCTGGTCAATTTCCCTAAAAACGCCTAAAAATAACGTACCCAAAGTAAATCAAAAGCTGTTCTTCAACCCTTTGCAGCATCTTCATGGGGTTGGTCTCATTTAAAAGAAAACACTTTGAATTTTTTGGCAAAACAGTCATAATCTCTCTAAGTGCTCCTGCCACTGAGTAACAGTCATCTAAACATACTGAACTTGAAGAAAATAAAGTTCGCCTGGGTGTTTTTTTGGATACAAATGCTTGCAAATAACACACAGCTGTCAGGTCCGGGCTGTAAAATGCAACAGAAATGTAGAACCAAGTGTTATCCAGCTGAAGTCAAAATTTTGAAACAATACCCCCAAAAATGAATATATTACACAGCATTTTTGTCAGGTTGTTCCCAGGCGTTTTTGAACTGTGCCAAATTGTGCCAAATGGCACAGTTTGGAAAAACGTCTGTAACTTTTGAATGATTCAATATAGAAGCTTGATCTTGGGCTCTAATGAAAGGTGACACTCAGGGCTGTGTGTGTGTGTGTGGAGGGGGGTGGTTGTTTATTCATTCATGAATGAATGAATGAACAAACAAGCCCCCACACACAAAGAAGCATGCCACGTAAAAAATGTGTGGCTTTTTTTTACAAGAAAAAATAACCTACAGTGCACTAAAAATTATACTAAAATATCTGTAATGTAGAAGATAACAACTCCCACCCCCCCACCCCCTGCTACAGAGGACGGACATCGTCCATCGCCACATGACGGACCGTGGCGCACGGGTGTACTATGCACAGTTGTACTAAAATATCTGCAATCCGCTACAGAGGAGTAGCGGGGGGGGGGGACCGTTCCGTGACCGGACCGTCCGGACCGGACCGTGCACTGCGGTCCGTCATGTGGCAATGACCCACAGTTGTAATTTACCGATCGGTCAAAAGTCATTTTGATTACAATTTTCAGAGTTAAAGAATAATTTAGCTTATAACACTTACCTGTCCATAACAGCAGTGTCGCTGGCGAACATCTCTTCCTCATTGTCAGACGAACATGACGCTGGTCCGCTTGTTACGACTTGTGGTTCTTGTCATGCGACCCGGTCAAACCATGATTCCATTATTGCGGTTTTGCGCTTCCATGATTGCGATTTTGGCGAACGATTTTTCAAAACAAATAAGAACAGTAGTAAGAAAAAAAACACTGGCGAACGCTACCATCACACACAGCGGCTTACACAAAACAGATTTTACGCACGGGACGCACGCTTTCAATCGTCGAACTTCTCTGCTTCAGTTGGCTCGCTGTATTCGCAGCCGTTGGTAGGCGGGTCCTTCTTGCTAGGTTTTCAGTCATTGGTTCTTCAAGGTTTCAGAAACCCAATTCTAGGCTCTTATTAGTTGAATGAGAGATCAATCAAATCTAAACCAATCAAAGCACTCCTTTGGCTTTCTGTTCGTGGCTGTGTCTGTAGTGGAAGAATGGAAATGCAGCTTTTTTTTTTCAGTGCGTTCTGAGACGCACAGTGTGCGTCCTAGTGCGCACGAGGGTGCACTAGTACGCAGAGACGTGACTGCCCGTGGTATCCCGGAGTACAAGAGGTTAAGAACACGTGGAAGCACGCTGGTATACATTGTAGTACGGCAAGGTCTTGGAAAAATTTTCACCATGCACAAAATTTTTCGACATATCCATGGTATGGCTCATATGTCCCGCATACGTGGGCCATAAGTTATATGTAAGTTATGCGATTGTTGACACACGTTACTTCTAAGTTACTCATACAGTATTTTTGGGACTATAAGGCGCACTGGCTTATAAGGCACACTATCAATGAACGGTCTATTTGATGGTCTATTTTCATACATAAGGAGCATTAAAGCGAGGTAGTCGGAGCCGGGAAAAAATTTTTTTTTGCGTGCATGGAAAGAAAATCCTATCTATAGTCATTATAGACACATATAGCGTGATTGTCTGCGAGTCTGAATGACCTGTTCCACGAGCAGGCGGAACGTTTTTAGTCCGTGGCTGTTCATCGCCATATTGGCCAGGATATTCGCTGGGTACTCGCTCGGTACTCGATACGGCTCGCTCTCCGGCGGTGGCCCTGATAAGTAAACATATGCCGGGACGCTTGAATTCTTTTGTCCCAAAAATATTATTTTTGAATATTTAATTACAGCTAAACGGGAGCAGTTTTGATGCCGAAATTTCACATACAAATCCTAATATACGTGTTCTATACACCATTGGCTTTTGGGTATCGACTACCTCGCAAGGTAGTCGGATCTGGGAATTTTTTTTTTTTTTTTTTTTTTGCGTGCATGGAAAGAAAATCCTATCTATAGTCATTATAGACACATATAGCGCGATTGTCTGCGAGTCTGAATGACCTGTTCCACGAGCAAATGTACGTTTTTTGGTCTGTGGCTGTTTACATCGCCATAGTGGCCAGGACACTCGTTCGGTACTCGATACGGCTCGCTCTCCGGCGGCAGCCCCGAGAAGTAAACAATGCAAACAAATGCCGGGACGCTTGAATTCTTTTGTCCCGAAAATATCATTTTTGAATATTAATTACAGCTAAACAGGAGCAGTTTCGATCCACGATCCATTGGCAGATAGTAGCGTAACTCGCTAGCAATTTAACTTTGAACGACCTGTTGACACCAATATAGCGGTTGGAGTTCTTTGGTTAATCCACCCGGAATGATGGCAAGCTCCGAATTAGTTTGCTTCACTTGGGTTTTGACAGTATCGGTGAGATGGGCGCGCATGGAGTGGCAGATCAATAGGGATGGAGATTTGTGGAAAAAGCCATCCGGCCATTATGTTGAAGCACATATTACTCCGCAAAGCTCCTGACTACCGTAATGCTCCTACAATCCATCAAGCGGTTCGGCTTCGTAGCTTACCAAAGTCGTACTAAAACATTTTTGACAGATTTTTGAGCGCCGTGTACCACATAAAATCGGTTCGAGGTCAGTAAGCACAACCAGAATTAATACATAAGGCGCACCGGATTATAAAGCGCACTGTTGATTTTTGAGAAAATTAAAGGATTTTAAGTGCGCCTTATAGTCCAAAAAATACGGTAAGTCAAAATACATTGAGATAATGTCTAGCGTACCCAAAACCTATAACGTGCTTTGAACCTATGTGCAGCTTATATTGAACTTACCTCCGATGCACATTGATGTATGTAGATGTATTTGACGTGTTCTGGACGACCACAGAATTTACTGAATGCGTTTCTAACTTACAGCTACCGTATACTGGCATATTGGCAGCATTGGTTCACAGGAGGAAACCATCAAGGCTCCATGGTGAGCAGATGTCCATGTCACACTGGTCTTGTTCTTCTGTTGTCAAAGTATAGAGATATTTCATACCCTGACATGTTTCGACTGTCATCTGATGTTCATGATGTGTCACATCAGCCGTTTTAGACGTGACTGACCTGACAGATTTGACAGCTCTGCCAGGTCAGTCAAGGGCCCCTGCCGTGTGATGGTCTTTGGAGAAGAGAATCATCTCGATTGAACTGAGACTGACTTTTTTATTAACTTTTTTATCTGCCTGTGAACGAGATGATGGAGCCTTTATGCTCTCGCACACCTAGGATTCATGGATCAGGTGGTGATGGCAGTTTGGCATGACCGGGCTGTGCATAAGTTAGGATAAGCTATGTATAAGTTATGCATAAGTTAGACTATCATTGGGTATAACTTGTGAATGCCGGTAACACGCTAAGCATTTGTTGGTATACAGTGCATCCAGAAAGTATTCAGTGCTTCACTTTTTCCACATTTTGTTATGTTACATCCTTATTCCAAAATGGATTAAATTCATTTTTTTCCCTCAAAATTTTACACACAATACCCGATACTGACAATGTGAATTTTTTTTTTTTTGACATTTTTGCAAATTTTGTTAAAAATAAAAAAGTAAGAAATCACATGTACATAAGTATTCACAGCCTTTGCCGTGAAGCTCAAAATTGAGCTCAGGTGCATCCTGTTTACACTGATCATCCTTGATGTTTATACAGCTCAGTTGGAGTCCACCTGTGGTAAATTCAGTTGATTGGACATGATTTGGAAAGGCACACACCTGTCTATATAAGGTCCCACAGTTGACAGTCCATGTCAGAGCACAAACCAAGCATGAAGTCAAAGGAATTGTCTGTAGACCTCCGAGACAGGGTTGTCTCAAGGCACAAATCTGAAGAAGTTTACAGAAAAATTTCTGCTGCTTTGAAGGTCCCAATGAACACAGTGGCCTCCATTATCCGTAAATGGAAAAAGTTCAGAACCACCAGGACTCTTCCAAGAGCTAGCTGGCCATCTAAACTGAGCGACTGGGGGAGGTGACCAAGAACCTGATGGTCATTCTGTCAGAGCTCCAGCGTTTTTCTGTGGAGAGAGGAGAACCTTCCATAAGGACAACAATCTCTGCAGCAATCCATCAATCAGTCCTGTATGGTAGAGTGGCCAGAAAGAAGCCACTCCTTAGTAAAAGGCACATGGCAGCCCACCTGGAGTTTGCCAAAAGGCACCTGAAGGACTCTTAGACCATGAGAAACAAAATTCTCTGGTGTGATGAGACAAAGATTGAACTCTTTGGCATGAATGCCAGGCGTCATGTTTGAAGGAAACAAGGCACCGTTCATCACCATGCCAATACCATCCCTACAGTGATGCATGGTGGTGGCAGCATCATGCTGTGGGGATATTTTTCAGCGCAGGAACTGGGAGACTAGTCAGGATAGAGGGAAAGATGATTGCAGCAATGTACAGAGACATCCTGGATAACCTGCTCCAGAGCGCTTTTGACCTCAGACTGGGGCGACGGTTCATCTTTCAGCAGGACAACAACCTTAAGCACACAGCCAAGATATCAAAGGAGTGGCTCCAGGACAACTCTGTAAATGTCATTGAGCCACATGCCAGCCACAGTCCAGACTTGAATCCAATTGAACATCTCTGGAGAGATCTGCAAACGGCTGTGCACCGACACTTCCCATCCAACCTGATGGAGCTTGAGAGGTGCTGCAAAGAGGAATGGGCGAAACTGCTCAAAGATAGGTGTGCCATGCTTGTGGCATCATATTAAAAAAAAAAGTACTTGGCTGTAATTGTTGCCAAAGGTGCATCAACAAAGTATTGAGCGAAGGCTGTGAATACTTATGTACATGTGATTTCTTAGTTTTGTTTTTATTTTTAATAAATTTGCAAAAATCTCAAACTTTATTCACATTGTCATTATGGGGTATTGTGTGTAGAATTTAGGAAAAAAAATGAATTTAATCCATTTTGGAATAAGGTTGTAACATAAAATGTGGAAAAAGTGAAGTGCTGTGAATACTTTCCAGATGTACTGTAATTTATCTATGTTATTGAAATGTTCTATATAAAACTTCTAACTTCTAAAAGTTTGAAATTATTTGATCTGGTGGAATTTAAAACTGCAATAATAATGTACAGAATAAGGAACAATTTACAGCCAGTCAACATCCAAAACATGTTCTTTGAAAGACAAAAGGGTTATTTAAGTGGCAGTTACTTTTAAAGACAGTGGGTGCACGAACAACAAGGAGAAGCTTTTGCGTTTCATCTGTGGGGTCAGATTATGGAATGGATTAAATATGGAGTTAAAACAATGTCCAAACATTGAGTTTTAGAGAAATTAGCTAAATACAGGGAGAAAGATGGCTTTGTTAATCGCTAGGGTTGGTCTGGTTTGGGAATTCAGTGATCACCTGGGTGTTTGAATGCATAGTGCCTTGTATATAGTTTGTAAATAGAGACTTAATTATATAATGCTGCTTCTTACATTGACAAAACGTGAGCTGTTGACAAAAAAAAAGGAAAACAAAAAAATAACAATTATGGTTGGGATTGCTTATGGGTAGTTAACACTGAAATAACTAATATCTAATGACTATATACTGCTCAAAAAAATAAAAGGAACACTTTGAAAACACATCAGATTTTAATGGGGAAAAATGGATATCTACACTGATATGGACTGGATAATGTGTTAAGAATGAAAAGATGCCGCATCTTTTGATGGAAATGAAAATTATCAACCTACAACCTACAGAGGGCTGAATTCAAAACACTCCAAAAATTACTCAGATTAAAAAGTGTTCTTTATTTTTTTGAGCAGTATATAATCATGGCACATGATTGGACACCCCTGGTCTAAGGTCACGGTTAGCTTTTCCTGTGCCCTATTGCTATAGAACGAGTAAAGCTAGGGTTGCCAAACTTTGTAAACAGGTGCATCCTATTACCCTGACCTCTGCCTATGGTTTTGGGATTGCAAGGTCAAGGTCAAAATGCCATCTAAACTACATCTCAAGAACAAATAGAGGCTGAGGGGTACCGCTGACAGCCGCCAATATTTTTTGTCGTAAATGTTAACATTTAATTTACCCTTTAAAAAGTGAAAATTGCTCAAAGTGTGCAGATATCCTTATTTCTGCTCTGAAATTGGACAGTAAGGGAAAAAAGCTGAATATCCGAGTATCATCATATGTATTTGAAATTGGAATATCAATGTAGCAAACATATATCCAAATAGTTGAATATTTTTATGCAGACCTATAGCTCAAGTAGATTCATTTTGTCTTTTTATACAATTAATAAGTTACTGTTTTCCTTTTCCAGACAAAGATGAGGAATTGTTTTGTTTTACCTTGACATATTTTGACTGACATCTGCAGTCTTCCTCAGAAGCTTCCTGAGGAAGACTGCAGACGTCAGTTGAAACATGTTTTTTTTTTTGGGGGGGGGGGCTACTTTTGAAAATGTGCAACTTTTTTTTCAGAATTTTTTTTTTTTTTTTTTTTTTTAAATCCCCTGCCAGTTGAAGACCAAAGGGATCTCTGCCCAATTGGGGATTATATTATGGGCAGACCGTCCGTCTGTGCCACATTTGTGAAATCAACTCCTCCTACAGGTGTGAAAAAGTATTTTCCCCCCTTCCTGATTTCTCAATTTTTTTGTATGTTTGTCACACTTAAATGTTTCAGATCATCAAACAAATTTAAATAGATAAAGATAACACAAGTAAACACAAAATGCAGTTTTTAAATGAAGGTGTTTATTATTAAGGGGGAAAAAATCCAAACCTACATGGCCCTATGTGAAAAAGTGATTGCCCCCTAAACCTAATAACTGGTTGGGCCACACTTATCAGCAACGGCTGCAGTTGAGCATTTGTGATAACTGGCAGTGAGTCTTTTACAGTGCTGTGAAGGAATTTTGGCCCACTCATCTTTGCAGAATTGTTGTAATTCAGCCACATTGGAGGGTTTTCGAGCATGAACCGCCTTTTTAAGGTCATGCCACAGCATCTCAATAAGATTCAGGTCAGGACTTTGACTAGGCCACTCCAAAGTCTTTATTTTGTTTTTCTTCAGCCATTCAGAGGTGGACTTGCTGGTGTATTTTGGATCATTGTCCTGCTGCAGAACTCAAGTGCACTTCAGCTTGAGGTCACAAACAGATGGCTGGACATTCTCCTTCAGGAATTTTTGGTAGACAGCAGAATTCATGGTTCTATTTACCACAGCAAGTCTTGTAGGTCCTGAAGCAGCAAAACAGCCCCAGACCATCACACTACCACCACCATATTTTACTGTTGGTATGATGTTCCTTTTCTGAAATGCTGTGTTACTTTTACACCGGATGTAATGGGACACACACCTTCCAAAAAGTTCAGCTTTTGTCTCGTCACTCCACAGAGTATGTTCCCAAAAGTCTTGGGGATCATCAAGATGTTTTCTGGCCAAACTGAGATGAGCCTTTATGTTCTTTTTGCCCAGCAGTGGTTTTCGTCTTTGAACTCTGCCATGCAGGCCATTTTTGCCCAATCTCTTTCTTATGAGAAGTCATTAACACTGACCTTAACTGAATCAAGTGTGGCCTGCAGTTCTTTGGATGTTGTTGTGGGATCTTTTGTGACCTCTTGGATGAGTCGTCGCTGGGCTTTTGGGGTAATTTTGGTTGGCCGGTCACTCCTGGGAAGGTTCACCACTGTTCCATGTTTTCGCCATTTGTGGATAATGGCTCTCAGTGTGGTTTGCTGGAGTCCCAAAGCTTTAGAAATGGCTTCATGACCTTTTCCAGACTGATAGATCTCAGTTACTTTGTTTCTCATTTGTTCCTGAATTTCTTTGGATTGGAGCGTGATGTCTAGCTTTTGAGGATCTTTTGGTCTACTTCACTTTGTTAGGCAGGTCGTTTAAGTAATTTCTTGATTCAAAACAGGTGTGGCAGTAATCAGGCCTGGGTGTGGCGAGGGAAATTGAACTCATCTTTCCAAAGATGTGATAAACCACAGTTAATTTATGTTTTAACAGGGGGACAATCGCTTTTTCACACAGGGCCATATAGGTTTGGATTTTTTTTTTTTTTTTTGCCATTAATAATAAACACCATTTAAAAACTGCATTTTGTGTTTGCTTGTGTTATCTTTGTCTAATATTTAAATTTGATGATCTGAAACATTTAAGTGTGACAAACATACAAAAAAAATGAGAAATCAGAAAGGGGGCAAACACTTTTTCACACCACTGTACACGACACTTGTTTTGTTTTGAATCAACTCGTTTGCACATGTATGTTCATCTCACACAATCTACAGTATTTTTTATTTATCTTTGCTATTTCTTTACTATTTGTTTGTACTTTGCTGCTGTGACAATTTAATTTCCCTCTGGGATTCATAAAGTTGTCTTATCTAATCTAATTGGAAGCATTCCTGGTCTGCGCCCCCATTAGCCCAAGCTTGTTTATGCATGATATGATTCTAGAACAGTGCCTAGTACTATTCAACTTGAAGCTGTTGTGGGATAATGAGGGCACGGAAGTGTAGGTGGTGCTCAAGTTGGTCAAAATGCAAAAATTAGGGTAGTCAACTGCTGTAAATCTCTGTGCACCCCCATAAGATTTGAATGAAATCTGTTTTTATTACATAGCCCTACATGTCCACTATATGCACCAAAAAGATTTTAGTGGGGTTCAGCTGTATTAACCTTGTTTGGACCATCATAGTGTAGTAATGTTTAAAACACAAATTAGTATAGAAATGCTTTATTTGACAGAACAGTGAGAACATCAACATACGAGTAATACTTATTCTTCTGACAGTAAGTTCAGTCCAAATGATTAGAAACTATTGCTGCTTACATTAATGGAGTCACAGATCTTTGGCAGTTACTCCACTGACTGACTGTACCCTTTCCAGCAGGTGTTGCATGTAAGGTCGTCAGCTTTCTTTGCAATGTTTTGTGCACTGAACAACTAACATGAAGTGTATACCATACTAGTAAAAATTGCAGGGTTTCATCTGGTAACATTTCTCCGTGGTGTGCCACCTCACCAGAAATTGTACCGCCACCCCAAGAAGATATGAATTTATTAAGAAAAATATATGAAGCAATGACTTTGCGCATGCACGCACACGAACAACATGCGTGGCTGTCATCTGCGCGGAGTTTAGAAGCGCCCCGCCCATGCGAGTTCTTGACAGTCAGCAGGCAGTGTCTCGCTAAGCATGACTGTCGACAAAAACATGAGTTTGTTCAAGTACTTTAAATGTGGAAGAAAATTAGAAGAGGTATGTGTGTAAGCACTGGAGGCGTTTATCATGGTTATAACCCGCTGTTAACGGGAGCAATAATGGAAGAGTCGCTTAGCTGAGAGACGTGGTTAGAATTCAAATGCAGCCGGCTTTATATGAAGGGAAAGGCGGGGGACTGATGAATTGCTGAGGATTTATTTCACCAGCCACTAGAATATTAAGTTGTTCTGTAGGAATTGCAGGAATGAAGAGACTGGCAGTTTCTCTTTTCTCGCACGACCAGGCATGCCGTTTTTATTCTCTAGCGGCAGTGACAAAAAGCAACAGCTAAAAACGCTAGCTCTCTTCACTCTAAACTGAGGTCCTTCAGCGGCTGCCTAGAGAGGTGCCTGATGAGAAAGCCTGAGAGCACAACTATAACTGCCTAAACAGATCATTCTGTACATGAACACACATTGTGGTGAATTATGTCTTTAGAGTCCACTACAGTTCCCTTTTATGTACCTGGCAGGTTAAGGTGGCCAAAATTCACGAAGTCAATGACTTCAATCTGTCAGCAGCCTTCAGACAAACTAAACGTGCCAACATTTGATTTCAAAATAAGGGAGGATTTTCCTGCTGTCTGGGTGGTGAGGAGATTTCTAAAAAAAAAAAAAAAACAAACCCAAAAACTATAAATATAAAGAAATATTATAACAGCATCCTTGGTCATTTAAGTTAATTTATTTCATTAAATACAGTTTTATAAATATTTTTTCATTGTAATCAGAGTTAAATTATTGTTCTGTTCTGACTGCAAAATTATGGTCAAAAATGTAAATTGTTATAAGGAAAAAGTAAAAAAAAAAAAATTACCACAGTCTGTTTCAAATTTATCTAAAAAAAAAAAAAAAAAATTTATTTTAAAAACAGACAAAAATTAGTCATAAAATAATCACAAATTTATAATAAGGTTTCAAAGGTACAAGAAAAGTCAATTTTACAAGAGGAAATTACCAATTTGAGGAACATGGTTTCAACTTTTGATAGATTTACAGAGAAAAGTAGAAAACTATAAGAAAATTGTTATAAATTTTTGAGAAAAAACTTCAGACCTTCAAGACTGAAATCATTACTCAAGTTTTTAAGTGGCTGCTCTTTGTACCCTTAACTCAAGTAGAAATTTTTGGTTGTCTCCTTTTAATTATTAATTTCAAAGCATTGCTTTTACATGAGTAGAATTTCTGGTTACTATACCCACGTGATCTGTAATTTAAGTATGCATGAGTACATTGCTATTATGAATATTTCTTTCCCTTCCCTACTCTCTCAATGGAAAAAAAGAAACACTAGAATAAAAATACAAAAAATACACATATTTTTGTCATTTATGTAAACCATGACAAAAAAATCCTGCAGGACAAAACATGACACTTGATATTTTCTAACCTGTTTGTATACCACCATAGACAGAGAGAGAACCTGAATTAGACAGAGCTCAGAGAGGGCAAGATGAGACAGAAGAGAGGAGCCAAGGAGAGGAAAGTGTTCAGGCAGAGAAAGGAGAGAAGGATAACAACACCAAAAAGTCTATAAACACAGGACATCTGGGTGGGACCCCAACTGGCCCAATATTCAAGCCTCGGTTGTACAATACTTCAAATGGTAAGTTCCATATGCAACTTTACTGTGTAAAATTTTAAAAAGAAATGAATGGTATAAAATTAACATATTCCGGTATGTTTACACCCCCCCCCCCCCCCCGGGAAAAGTATGTTGCCACCGCGCCAAGGTCTTTTAGCTAGAGGAAGCACTGAATTGCATACATGTACTTGATAAAGTTTCAAGGGCAGCTTCACCATCAACCAATAAGAGCGATGTCGGAGCATGTTACACAACATAAGAATAAGATGCCTATATTAGACTGAAGATTCACAGGTTATCTCATTATCAACTGAAAAGTGAACTGCAATCCCAGGACCGCAATGAACAAATTACATTCTGAATTACAGTGTAACATAATTTACCTATATCAGGCTGACTTTTCACAAATTACCTCAAACAGCTTGCAAATCTTTCCATAAACTTACTCAAATTTCCCCATTTTTTTTGAAAATGATTTCAAATGATTGCAAATTCAATACAGAGAAATTCTCACATTGGATGCTAATTTGTACATTGCTCATTTGCACATTGTACATAGGCTTATGCCATCTCAAGTTCATATCTGATATTACTATACCTTTGTCCATTATAGTCATCCAGTGAATTTTCAATTTTCATTGTTCATGTTTCCTCTAGTTTGACTACTTTAACTGTCCTAATTGCCTGATTTGTGTTATTAGTATTCAGTAGTATTAGTATTTAGTATTAAGGTGTGTTTATCTTTATTAACAGATGTGTATCTATTACCTTGGCATTTGTTCGGAGAGCAGAGTAAGAATTTCTTTGCTCAGGAAATGTTGCATTTCTTAACTGTGCACATGATAAAGACTTTGAATCTTAAATATGCAATACAAGCTTCAAACTAGAGAAATGTCACTCATTGAAACAGTCTAACAAGACAACATTCAGGGCCCGACTCTTAGGGGGCCATGTTCCTGGGCTGGGGGGTTCAAACCAAAACCCCTGTCCCCCTATCATGCTAAGGAACAGCAGGTGGAAAGTGGGGCTGCAACAAAAAATATTTTAGTAGTCAACTAACGACTATTTTTTTCAACTAGTCGACTAATCCCGTTTATTTTTCTCATGTTCACCATCTCTGCTTCTTGTTGGGGCTCTAGTCTAGTGCATATTTTACCTCAGCCGCTGTTTAATACCTCTTAACGTTCCATCTCCCGTTGGCAGGAGGCATTTAAATGCCATTTTGTCTCAGCTGGACACTGTAACACATTGTAATTAATATTCAGAATGAGGGCTAATATTAACAAAGATGAAAAAGCAATAGCGACTCCTGTAATTCATTTACTGCATTCAACACGTTAGCCACGACAGCTCAACCCTCAGCAACCAGAGAGCTTATTGTCAAACAGGTAAGCTAACATTAACAGCACATACTAACAGTATTGTAATTTTTCTGAAGCTTGAA
This sequence comes from Pholidichthys leucotaenia, assembly GCA_020510985.1. Classification (NCBI taxonomy): domain Eukaryota; kingdom Metazoa; phylum Chordata; class Actinopteri; order Cichliformes; family Pholidichthyidae; genus Pholidichthys; species Pholidichthys leucotaenia. The sequence continues at coordinate 197,972,205 of CM035842.1, read as the reverse complement.
ACAGTTGGCCATTGAAAATAAGCAGCACTAAATTTCTTTACTCGCTAAAACTTACCCAGCAGACGGTAATGTCGTGGCTCCTGGGTGCCGTTGTTTGTCAGATCCTCATTGTTACCTTCTTTACTTTCACAGCTTGGCAGTTCCTAACCGTAGTATGGATGCCATGTGAATTAAAGCTAAAATGTCCGTATTTTAGCCTGGCTCATTAGCTGGTAACAGGCTTTGCTCTAGGTAGGTTTTGCAGCCGGTTAGACATGGAGCACATGTTAATACCTTCACAGCAGTGGTTCTTTATTCTCCTGTCTCTGCATTGGAGAGACACATACAGCCGCTTCGTGCTTAAACTCAACCGCCAAAACAAAACAAAACACAACACAGCGTAACTGCGCAAGGACGTATACACCGTGGGTCTGTGGAGACGTCCACTTTCTTAAAGGGGCAGTCAAAGTCCGCAACATCATGCATCACTGTAGTGCTGCTGTGGTAAGAAAGGTCTGCCTTGCAAAATCTGCATTTTACTTGTTTTTTTTTTTTGTCTTCTGTAAAATGTTCAAAAACAACAAAAAGTTTGGGTCTGCGTTTTTTTTATCCACTTCAACATTCACCATACTCAGAGCTGTAAATGTGCTCCTCTTCTTCTTCGCTGGAAATTGTTCATGCATGCCAGACAACAGAGGCGCTACTGCCCTCAGCAGTTCCGGTCATGCATTGCAGTTACAACATTACCACGGCATGCATATAAACTTTATAATTAAACAATTTGTCGACAATAAAAATATTTGCTGACAAATTTTTACTGTTGTTATCGACAATGTCGACTAATCGTTTCAGCCCTAGTGGAAAGGATCATCAAGAGGGATTCACCACATTTTTCATTCACTTCATGCATCAAGTAGTACATGTAGCACATGTGTACTTTGACCAGACTATGTAGAAAATGTTACTTTTTTCTCTCGACTCACTTTATGTTTTCCTGTCCATCTCCAAAAATGGCTGGCCAGGGAGGAAAAACAAGTGCCTGACATCATTCTCTCACCTGATTTTCCATTTACAGAGCTGGGATGACAGGGATAATTGGTTATTTATCTTCTTCAAATTAGCATGACAAAAAAGTAAACACTTTTTTAAAATTGTGCAGTGAAGCGTGTAATCCATGGACCTTGTGTCTGTGGGTCTCTATCCGTTGATTCAGTGGAGGATGTAAATTTTGGATTGCTGACTGCACCACTAAAAATCATCTTTTGACTTCCAACTGACACCAATGTTGTATTATAAAATGTAAGTACTATACTTAGAGTGTATCGGATTTTCACGACGTAACACATATCTTCGGAATAATGGTCAAAAAACGGTTAATACAGCTGAACCCCAGTGAAATCTTTTTGGTGCATGTAGTGGACATGTAGGGCTATGTAATTAAACAGATTTCATTCAAATCTGATGGGGCGCACAGAGATCTACTGCAGCGGACAACCCTAATTTTTGCATTTTGACCAACTTGAGCGCCATCTACACTTCCGCACCCTCATTATCCCACAACAATTTCAAGTGGAATAGTACTAGGCACTGTTGTAGAATCATATCATGCATAAACAAGCTTGGGCTAAAGGGGGCGCAGACCAGGAATGCTTCCCATGTGTTACTTTGACCCAAAGTGGCGTTTTCCAAAACTCCTCCTATAGTAGACTGACATCAGTAAAAATAAAGCTGGGCTATTGAGGACGCACTGAGGTATTTTAACTCAAAAAATGATTTTTGTTAGAAGCTCAATTTTGGCCCTCCAGAGGGCGACCCTTTTAGAGGCCCTAGAAACCCAACCATTCATTCACTTTAGGAACCTGAAAACGTGGAATTTTCCAATCTACCATTAGAACTTTTACCAAAAGAGATTTCAGGCAAATTCAAATCACATGTATCACCCACTGCCTGAATCTTATAAAAATGGCAGTTAATAAGAAAAACATAACTTGATCATAGGAGTTTACACCTTGCCAGAAAGTTTTGCAAAAAATTTTGCTGCTATACAGACATTAACTCTGCTCTTATGTACAGTGATAAACTACTCAGCCTTTTATGTGATGGCCCCAGCAGGCCATTATCCCCCAGTTCATCTTCTCTCAGAGCTCCTCAGCTGTCCTCAGGGCTGCTAACTGTCCTGCAGAGTGAGACCCCTTCTGCTCTCTCCTGATAACCAGCACCAAGAGTATATAAGCTGGGGAAGAAGCCTGCCTCTGGGCTAGCATTTAACATCTTTCTGCCAGTTACTCAACATCTCTGGGTGTTTGTTTTGTTTTCCCCACAGATCCTCCTGTGTGGAGGATTCTCCCTTAGTTTGGTATGTGATTTTGCCCCCTTTTTACCCCATTTTAGTTTAAACCCTTAATCAGTCCAGTCCCTCCAACCCAGCTACATCTTATATTGTTGCTTCCCCTCTAAGGCTGCAACTAACGATTATTTTGGTGGTCGACTAATCTAACGAGTATTTTTTGATTAGTCGACTAATTGCAGTTATTTCTCTCGTGTCCACCAGCTCAGCTTCCTGCTGGCACAGTTCCTGTTCGGGGCTCTAGGTCATGTTTTACCTCACCTGTTTAAGCCTGCACTCCTGTGAAAATTACTTTGTCAGTCTCTGCCTTAATATAATATAGCCTATTATAAAAAAGTTCCCAAAGCTAAATAAAGTAATGACCCATCAAACATGAGTTGGAAACTTTAACTTGACAGCTTAATCAGAAGTGTTTGTAGCAACAATTAAATGATAGATGTTAAAGTGTAAAAACTCAAATAACAACTCAGCTGCTCCATAAAGGCTGTTGTAACTGTGTGTTCAAAACAAACTAGAGTAATATTCAACTTCATTAAAGTAAAGAAAGAAAACAACAAGCTAGTCCATCCTGTTTGAATCCTTGCTTGGTCTACAAGTTTAAAAGTTTAATTAGGCTTCAGAGGAAAATTAAAAGAACTTCTTCTAGTTCAAAATAAATAAATAAAAAACACTTTAAATATCAGTGCAGGAATGTGAGCCTTCACTACACATACAGTGAAATATTTAAGCCGTTTTAATTTAGTTGTGATGATCATGGTTATCTTTTAATTAAATTACAAATCATGATATTCTGATTTACCAAGATGCACTAATATTCAGAATGAGGGCTGATATTACGGTGACAATAATGGAGAATGCAAAAAAGAGTAAGTTGCTCATGTAATTCACCCATTTACTGCAGTTAACATCTTAGCCAGCATAACGGTCCAATATATCCACTATCCCTCCACTGCACATGTCCAAACCATCTCAGCCTTGCCTGTCTTACTTTGTCTCCAAACCGCTCAACCTGAGCGGACAGTCTGACATACTCTTTTCTAATCTTGTCCCTCCTAGTCACTCCCAATGAAAATCTTAGCATCTTCAACTCTGCCACCTCCAACTCCATCTCCTATCTTTTTGTCAGTGCTACCATCTCCAAACGGTACATCATAGCAGGTCTCGCTACTGTCTTGTAAATCTTCCCTTTCACTGTTGTTGCTACCCTTCTGTCACAAATCACCCCCTGACACTTCTCCACCGACTTTACCCTGTCTGCACTCTCTACTTGACCTCTCTTATGCATTTTCCATTGCTTTGGATGGTTGACCCCAGGTATTTAAACTCATCTACTTTCACTACCTCTACTCCTTCTATCTTCGCCATTACACCTGTCTCCCTCTCATTCACACTCATGTATTCGCTCTTACTTCTACTGACTTTCATTCCGCTTCTCTCCAGAGTATACCTCCACCTCGCTAGGTTCTCTTCCACCTGCTCCCTACTCTCTCTACAGATCACAATGTCATCTGCAAGCATCATGGTCCACGGAGACTCCTGCCTGACCTTGTCTGTCAGCCTGTCCATCACCATGGCAAACAAGAAGGGGCTCAGCCGATCCCTGATGAACTCCCACCCCCACCTTGAATCCATCCATCACTCCAACAGCGTACTCCACCACCGTCTTGCTGTCCTTATACATGTCCTGCACCACCTTCACATACTTCTCTGCCACTCCTGGCTTTCTCATACAGTACCACATTTCCTCTCTTGACACCCTATCATATGCTTTCTCTAGATCAGGGGTGTCAAACTCATTCCATGGAGGGCCAAGATCCTGCATGTTTTACTTTCACCCAATGTCTTCAGCAGGTGTTTTCACTGATCAGCAATCAGTGGGAAGAAATTCAGTGAAATCACCTGTTGAAGACACTGGGTGGAAGGTAAAACCTGCAGGGTCTTGGCCCTCCATGGAATGAGTTTGACACCTGTGCTCTAGACCCACAAAGACACAGTGCAACTCCTTCTGAACTTTTCTAAGCTTCTCTATCAGCGCTCGTAGAGCAAACACTGCATCTGTAGTACTCTTTCTTGGCATGAAACCATACTGCTGCTCACTGATTGTCACCTCTCAACCTGGCTTCAACAACTCTTTCCTATATCTTCATAGTCTGACTGATCAAAGTTATGCCTCTGTAAGTAGTAAGTAAAGTAAAATTTATTTATATAGCACTTCTCACAGAAAGAATCACAAAGTGCTTCACAATAAAATAAAACACACATTCACAAATACAACAATAAAAGCATTAAAAATTAAAACGTAACATTAACATTAGCTGTAGTAACCTCTGTAGTTACTACAGCTCTGAGCATTACCTTTGTTCTTGAAAATTGGTACCAAAACACTTCTTCTCCACTCCTGAGGCATCCTCTCACTCTCCAAGATTGTGTTAAACAATCTGGTTGAAAAGTCCACTACCATCTCTCTTAAACATCTCCATACCTCCACAGGTATGTCATCTGGACCAACCGCCTTTCCATTCTTCATCCTCTTCAAAGCTGCCCTCACTTCTGCCTTGCTAATCCTTGGGACTTCTTGTTTACCATCTTTCCTTCATCCTCCTCTCGCTCTCATTTTCATTATTCATCAGCTCTTCAGAGTACTCCTTCCACCTTCTCAACACAGTCTTGTCATTTGTTAGTACATTACCATTTCTGTCCTTAATCAGCCTAACTTGCTGTACATCTTTTCCAGCTCGATCTCTCTGTCTAGCCAATGTCCTTTTCTCCTTCCTTAGTGTTTAGGTTCTCATACAACTCACTATATGCCTTTGCCACCTCTCTGTTTGCCATGCTCCTAGATTCCAAATACTCCTGTCTACTTTCTTCATCTCCCTGACTATCCCACTTTTTCTTGGCTAACCTCTTCCTTTTAATACTTTCCTGTACCTCCTCATTCCACCACCAAGTGTCCTTGTTTTCCTTCCTCTGTCCACTGGATACACCACATACCTTTCTACCCATTTCCCTCAATACTTTTGCTGTACTTTCCTAGTCATCTGGTAATTCTTCCCGCCCACCCAGAGTAGGGCTGTCGTGATAACCGCAATTATGTAGTACTGCGCTATGGACAAGCCTAATGTGGAGGATAACAAGCAACCACAACAACCACGGTGTTCACTTTTTTGTGTGTGTGGCTAAATCTCGTTGTTCACTTATGTGCCCCTGCTGATTATTAAATAAATTGTTCAGTGTTAAGTACATTTTTATTGCCAACAGCATGTTTGCACCCAGTACTGTGGAAGCTTCTATAGCACAGAGTGCTGCTGCCGCCAGCACCGTGTAGGACACTCTCTCTCCAGACGGACTCCAGCAGGCAATTAGTGGCGGAAGCATTTGAACAAATTGCTAAATACAGCTGTAACACTGAGCACTGAAAAGGCACAAAGCGTGTTATTTCCTTCTGAGCAGAATGTTTATGATCCTGACAATTGAGCTCTGTGAGCAAAACAACTACTGCATAATGCATTCCTTGTTTGAATGTGATTTTTCAGACAGCGACAAAAATCCAAAAATCACAAGAGACAAGAGCCATGCAGGGTCCTGTATGGAGGCTGTCCTGTTAAAATAAGCTCAGTGTCACTGCAGTCTCCCGTCCACACACCCTGATGTTGAAATACTGTAGTTACTCCCACTGCTTTATGAATTTTTTTTTTTTTTTTTTTTCACAAAATCAGCAGTTCATGACTAGAAAGACTGGAGCTCCACACAATTGTCACACATGCACAAGTGGATAGCAGAGCTGCAGCGAGTTTCTCACAGCTTCCATCATTTGCCACATAAGTTATGAACCCTGTTTAAATTACAGGACCACAAGGTCCTAAAAATATTGGAAATAATACCGCATATCGTGCTGTTGAGCTGTGCACCGTCACCACAGGGGAAGTTCCTCCACCGTGACAGCCCTAACCCAGAGCCTGTATCAATTCCTTCCTGAACTCTGTGCGACCTTCTTCCTTATGTAACTTCCCCCACTTAATTTTTGGCTCTGCCGTCACGCTCTTTTTTGTTTTCCAAAACTCTGTTTATGGATTTTCCAGTGCAGTAAGATAAATACCGGGGGTGGGGGTGGGGGTGGGGTGGCGGTGTAGGATAAATGCTTAGTGTACCATCAACACAATAAAACCAATTAAGTAATTCAATGATATAGATGAGCTCAGCCTTATTAAAATTAAGTGGATTACAGAGAACAGAGGTCCCTGCCTTCACTCTCTTTCTCTTCTTGCTCTCCAAAGTCATCGTACAGACTACCATCCGCTGCTGTCTAGCTACATTCTCCTCTGCCACCACCTTGCAGTCTCCTATCTCTTTCAGAATTCTCCTTCTGCATAAGATATAGTCCACCTGTGTGCATCTTACTCCACTCTTGTAAGTCAACCTACAGTATGTTCCTCTGTCTTCTTATTGTATGTGTTCACCACAGCCATTTCCATCCTTATAGCAAACTCTACAACCATCTGTTCTTCCACATTTCTCTCCTTAAGACCTACCCAGAACCTCCTCACTCATCTGTTCCCTTCACCTACATGTCCATTAAAGTCCACTCCAATCACCACTCTCTCCCCCACTGGGAACACTCTACAACTTTCTCCAGAATTCCTCTTTCTCTTCTACCTGACATCCAACTTGTGGGGCATATGCACTGACAACATTCAGCATAACACCTTTGACTTCTAGCTTCAAACTCATGATTCTGTCTGACTCCCTTTTTACCTCCCGAACACTCTTCACATACTCTTCCTTCAAGATTACTCCTACTCCATTTCTCTTCCTGTCTACACCATGGTAGAACAGTTTAAATCCACCTCCAATGCTCCCAGCCTTGCTTCCCTTCCATCTGGTTTCTTGAACACACAGTATATCTACCTTTCTTCTCTGCATCATATCAGCCAACTCTCTGCCTTTACCAGTCATAGTCCCTACATTTAACGTCCCTACGCTCACCTCCACATTTCTACCTTTCCTTTTCTTTCTCTCTCTCTCTCTCCTAACATGCCTTCCCCCTCTCCTACTCTTCGATCTACGGCCAACAGTAGCCCAGTTTCCACCGGCACCCTTTCGGTTAACAGCACCAGTTGCGGTCGTTGTTAACCGGGGCCTTGACCGATCTGGTATGAAAGTCTTATTCGTCATGATCTGCATGTTTGTTTTGGCAAAGGTTTTAGGTTGGATGCCCTTGCTGACGCAGCCCTCTCCATTTACACGGGCTTGGGACCGACACTTGGAGTACACTGGTTTGTGCACCCCCTGTGGCTGGGTTCACAAACATTCAAAAATGTCTATCCTAATATCCCAGAGCTCAAGGTGACCTCATCAAATGTCTTGGTTTTGTCCAACAAATGGTACAAAACTAATAATTTTTTAACTTTTAAAATTTTCATGTGTAAGAACCTGAAACAGTCATTAAAATTTTTGCTCAAAAATAGTGCATAGGTGACTGTTATTAAATTAGTTGACGATTAATTTTCTGTTGATCAGCTGATTGCAGCACTATGGTTTTGTACTTAGTGAAACTTTTTATACAAAGGAGCTGCATGTAAATTTGTTGCTTTTGCTATTTTGATATTGACTTTTTTCTGCTGTGAATTATTTTTCTTGTACAATTGAATCGGTGAATTCAAAAGGGGCCCAAGTCCAAGAAATATGTTTTTGCAGGAAATCAAATAAATTGCATATCTCAAAGGTAGTCTATGCCAGATGGTTCATACTTTACTCAGATACAGCACAAGGCCATAGCTTAGAAATGCTATAATATGAAGCATTTCACTTTTTTAATTTCAGAGGATTGGCAAACTAAAGTCCCTGGACTTGGGCCCTTCTTGAATTAAACAATAAGAACATATGAAAAGAAGCGCATAACATCTATTTCTCACATGTTGAAAACGTTTTTTTTTTTTAATTATGCCATGTTTTGAACACCTTTTATGATCACTTTATATTCAAACTATTGTTTTGATAACTGCCAGCAAATGAGATTTTCATCTAAAAGTGGGCAGATTAACATAGAGGTCCATCTACTGGTAACTAAAGGCGCTTTTCCACTAGCCCAGCACAGCCCCGATTGAAAACCCGACCCTACTCACTTCGGTTCGGTTCAGCCTCGGTTGCTTTTCAACTACTGCTGGCGCACCTGCTGGCACACCTGCTGTGGGTGGGATTTGTTGAACAGCAGGCGGCGCCACACCCTCGTGACGTGAAACACGTGACCGAATCCTCCACAACAAACAAAATGGCTGATGACGAGGAGAGAAGGAAGGAGGAAGGAGAGAGGAATGACTGTGACATGAAACTGGTGAAATCTATGGTGCTGACTTGTTGTGCTCTGCACAATCTGTGTGAGAGTCATGGAGAGACGTTTGACACTACATTGGATGATGCAGTAGATGAACCAGTGGTGGCAGCGGCACAGAGAGCAGAGGAGCAGGGTGGTGATATTGTAGCAAACTCAATATAAGCACCCTACTTGGCTTGCCAAGTGGGTTGACCCTATTGGCGACACAGGTAGAGTGCGAGACTCCGGAGCGGGAGGCGTGAGTTCGAACCTCTCGGTGGGACGTCGCGATGTCGAGCTGCACGTTACAATATAATACGAGATGCTGTAATGCAATACTTGTCTGTTTCGTCCACATTTATGTGCATACATATTTCAAAAATGTTTTTTGTAAATAAAATGTTGTGCATGTTCCATCTACCTGTCCTGTTGTTCATAACGCTTATCTGTTAAGGTACGGGTAATTAGATTAGATTTGTTTATTTGACAGGGACAGTGCAATAAACATAGACAATTAATCAATGACAATCAATCTGATGTGTTGCACAGAGTGTATAGCTATTAGCTAATTTGCAGGAGCCATAGGACAACAGAAGGTGTGAAGCCATCAGCCTAATGATGAGTCCACACTTCTCACTGTAGTGATAATTGCTCACACTGAGCACTCTGACAGCCCCACTGTGGGGGTCACACACGACGTGTTCCTCCCCACACTCTCAATCATTTTTTTTCCCCGTATTTTTTCCTCTTTGGCGTACAGAAATGGCAATACGCCCGTATTTGCTAAAATTGCATTTTCCCCGTATTAAAATACGGCGAAACCATATCACTTGACAGGTATGTAATTACATGCAGAAACACCGCACAGGCCATCTTCACAAAAATCCAGCTCGACAAGCCACTTTTGCTTAGGTGGAAATGCAAATTGAACTATAAATCATGTGCTGATACATATGTAAAGGTCTCCCACTTTTACTTACAAATTGATTTTTAATTTTTGGGAAAAGGGAATATAAATTTTGCACTTGTTGGTAACAACAGTTGTGTGCAACAAAAACACAGTTGTGTATCCTTGTCCGATTTGTCTACTGTTATTAGTGCCAAATTTTTGCTAGATTCCTTCTTAATTTATTAAATTTTGACTGGTGATGCAACATTCAACTTACATGTACTTACCTTTATCAGTGTCTACAAGTTAAAGCACACCTGTACAACTGCTTATAACCTAAAAAATGTACCCATTCGAGAGAAATGGATTCAGCATTGCAAATTTATTTAAAATAAAAAAAAAACAACTACCAAGACATTACGTTTCGTTGTGTTGTTAAAAATTAAATTACCATTAGAAGGCTATACACCTGACCTGATGAACAGCAGCATGTGGAGTGAACAGAGAATGGAATGTGTATGTAATTATTGGCTTTTCTCATATGGTGTCATAACAGATAAACCAGACTTTTGATGCAAACAATACAGTTTTATTCCAGAAGAAAAATTTACAAACAAAAAAACAGACTGGGCGTGGGGAGACATGGTTAGACAAGCCGACTGCTAAATGCGTCCACAAGCCTGCCAAATAGGGTCAGGAAATCTCTGTTGAATGCTGACATCTCTGCGGGCTCTTCCCTTCGTTACACAGCGTCCTGCTCCAGGGCTTCACGCGCATCTGCTCGCACATCTGCGGCCACCTGTTGCAAATGCTGCATGTACTCCTGATGGTGTTCTTGCCACTGGTGATGCTGCCGTTCCAAGAGCCACATCTCTTCGTCATGCATGTTGACCATCGCTAATGTAGATGGAAAGACAGAAAGGCATGGTCGTTAAAGCTGGATCACTACATATATTATGGAATTACACAGGTGAAAGTCTGTGGTGGAATGTCACTGTTATATTATGCTTCATTGCTGTATATAAGCTGAACTGTCATGTTGCTGCCCCTCAGTAGAGCAGATTTTGCAACACGCAGGGTGCTGTCTTCGGCTGCAGCCCCCCTGCAAAACTAAAAAGGATTAAGATTAAGAATATGGATGGATGGATGGGTAATGTTTAAACTAGTTGCTTGTAGTGTGGCCGCAGAAATCTGAATGGGTTAATACAGTCAGCTGACACGAAGCATTTCAATGAAGCATGTTGATTTCAACGGCAGTTCATGCACTTTTTGTTTTTGTAAAAGAGGAGTTACAACAGCACTTCAGTCACCACACCTAAAAATGGTTGTGGAACACCGATAAGTGAAGACCAAAGAATAATCTTTTTGTACATTTAAAAAGACATTTTCAATTAATTAATATGCAGCTACAGGAAATTGCATTAATCAATTTGGGACATAACTTGTTAGGCTCCAGCCCCCCTGCGACCTGTAAAGGATTAAGCGGTAGAAGATGGATGGATGGATTTTCGACCCTGGTTTCCGCTGGACCTGTTTAAACAAAAAAAAATCGTGGTTATTGTGCCTTACCGGCACTTGAACATGATCCAGATGGAGCTGGTGATGTGGCTGACATGGGAGTCGATTCAGCTGGCGCTCTGCCAGACGCACACGCAGACGCAGTGCCAGGAGAGTCCGCTGTGTCTGTCCACTGAGGTGGACCCCTGTGATATGAAGTGCGATTCTAGAAAGAAAATGCACGCAATTTAAAACTTAACACCAAAGTGCAACATGTACACAACACTCTCAAGTTTTTAACCGGAATACAATAAGCGTAATTCAGCGTTTTGTTCGCGCTAATACTTAACACAAAGCAAGCGTGAATCTGCAGTTGGCTGCAAAACAATAGGCAAGCCTCAGTAACAACCATTACCCACAATCTAACAACCTTCCTATTTCTTAAAAACAGTGAGCTTGGCACAGAAAGGATAAAGTGGCGAAAAGATGCGCAATATCAAAACAACACTCACCATCCACGGTTTCCAAGGCCGTGACCGTGACAGTGGCCGTGTCGAGCCCAATGTCTCTCAGCGAACCACTTCCACTCCTTCCGATCCACTGCACGTCGAGCATTGTGGTCCTTCACTGCTTGGTAATCGCTTTTCAGCTTTTTCAGCTTCTCCCGACACCGTTTGGCAGTACGGATGTGCCCTTGGGAAGCCATCTGCTCGGACACCTGCATTTCGAGTAGATCCGTCCAACTCGCGCTGGATGCGATCGTCGCCTAATATAGAAAGAAAATTGCGCACCTCCTAATATATAATATTAGGAGTATATTATAAGTATATTATACAGTATATTAATATAATATACTGTATTAAAGGGGCGCACTGTGTTCACTGGCTGAACAATTACAAATGGCGGTCGTGGAGTAAATTCAGCAGAAAAAGTCGCTTTCGTGACGTTACGACCTGACCAATCAGCGGCGACCAGTCTCTTAAAGTCATATCACAGCCATACTCAGCCCTACTCAGCTCGGTTAGACCCTGCCCTGGATCAGGTACGAAAAAAGTACCTGCTAACCGGTGCTGGGGCTAATGGAAAAGCGCCTAAAGCGGGCTGAGTGGTGCGGTGTAGGGCTAAGTGAGGCTAGTGGAAAAGGGCCTTATCGTCAAAGTCAGACTCATCTTCACGCCTAGCATCACAAACTGTTAAATTACTGAGGAACTGCTGAGCCTCTGGTGAAAGATATTTCGCCAATTTCTGAACATCTTGGATGACTGGTGCTGCCACCTATGACTTTAAGTTTAGTCCATGCAGGAAGGGCCCAAGTCCTGGACTTGGGTCTCTCTTGCACTCAATGCATAAACAATGCTGTGAATAGTCAATGCATTAAAGTTGACTTGGGACGTTTTTGCACATAATCAGATAGCTTGTCTCTTAAAGTTCATTAAACATGTAATATCTGGGTTTTGAAAAAGTGTGGACTTGGGCCCTTTTGGAATTCACCGATTCAATTGGGAGCTGTTTTCTTGTAAATTTAGAACTTTTATGATGAATTGAGAAATTTTTTTTCTTGTGTAAAATTTGCGACTTGTACATTTACATCTTTTTTTCCTTCTGTGCCCCTTTTTTCATAAATTTGAGCCTTCGTTTTCTCGTTAATTTGCAACTTTTGTCTATATTCAACCAGTATCCTCTGACTAATCAACTTTGTGTCTACTTTCTTTTTGGTTATTTGTAAAATTATATAAATATGATCTTGATGCATTTCACGGGGGACAGCTTAATAATTGACATTTGTTTTTACTTGTACAGTCAGTCCAGTGCATTATCTTTCCCTTGTTCTCAAGAAAATACATTTTGATCGACAACTTGATTGGCGGTGTATCGAAGAAGTTCAGGCCCTACCATCTCTTCATATCTTTCATACATCTTGTTTGAGAATGTTCACATTCACAGTATGTTTCTTGACCTCCCTTACAAGAAGATTATTTAACTTCTACTATAATTTTGTAACCCAAAGCCACACCGAAATTCAACAGCTTCATACTTTGCCCATTCAGTAGCTCTCTGTCAAGTTTTCTGAAATCTGGTTTTGCTTTTTTTTTTTTTTTGGTTTGTTTTTTTAAGTTTTCTGAACAAACATCACAACTCAAGATAATAGGTGTCAGTAAAAAGTTTCCTTTGGCAATTGCCTTCTTAATTTACAGTATAGTAATTATTATAAGTTTTGGATTCTATACTTACTCCTTAGCTGAATAGTTTAGTTTTATTTTATTTATTAAAATTTTATTTATTATTTATTTATTTTATTTATTTATAATTTATTTTATTTCATTCAGTAAAACAGCACATTGAAACAAGACAAAATGTCTATAAACTGAAAGAATGAAAGGGAGTAAAATGAAGAAAGAAAACTTGAAAAAATCTGCCCCTTTTATCACAATTCTGTTGTTCAGTAGCTATGTTTACATGGACACAAGTAACCAGATTAAAAGCCTGATCGGAATAAAAATGCTTCATGTAAACACGGCAATCTGAATATTCTAACCCGATCACGCGCATTCGGATCAAAATTTCATTCCGATTGAGGGTGGGGTGGGTTATGCCGATTGTTAATCCGAATGGTGCGCATGAAAACACTTATTCTGAACGTAGAGCAGAAAATATGTTTACTGCGCATGTCTGTACACCAGCCGCACGTCGACGTGCCTTAGCAGCAGCTAGCAGAAGACAGCGGGAGTAAAACAAAACTGGTCTGTATCGTCCTGCTTTCTCCCTCTGTTCGTCATACAGTGGGGCAAAAAAGTATTTAGTCAGCCACCAATTGTGCAAGTTCTCCCACTTAAAAGATGAGAGAGGTCTCCAATTTTCATCATAGGTATACCTCAACTATGAGAGACAAAATGAGGGAAAAAAAATCCAGAAAATCACATTGAAGGATTTTTAATGAATTAATTGGTAAATTCCTCGGTAAAATAAGTATTTGGTCAATAACAAAAGTTCATCTCAGTACTTTGTTATATATCCTTTGTTGGCAATGACAGAGGTCAAACGTTTTCTGTAAGTCTTCACAAGGTTTTCACACACTGTTGCTGGTATTTTGGCCCATTCCTCCATGCAGATCTCCTCTAGAGCAGTGATGTTTTGGGGCTGTCGCTGGGCAACACAGACTTTCAACTCCCTCCAAAGATTTTCTATGGGGTTGAGATCTGGAGACTGGCTAGGCCACTCCAGGACATTGAAATGCTTCTTACGAAGCCACTCCTTCGTTGCCCGGGCGGTGTGTTTGGGATCATTGTCATGCTGAAAGATCCAGCCACGTTTCATCTTCAATGCCCTTGCTGATGGAAGGAGATTTTCACTCAAAATCTCACGATACATGGCCCCATTCATTCTTTTCTTTACACGGATCAGTCGTCCTGGTCCCTTTGCAGAAAAGCAGTCCCAAAGCATGATGTTTCCACCCCCATGCTTCACAGTAGGTATGGTGTTCTTTCTCCTCCAAACACAACAAGTTGAGTTTTTACCAAAAAGTTCTATTTTGGTTTCATCTGACCATATGACATTCTCCCAATCCTCTTCTGGATCATCCAAATGCTCTCTAGCAAACTTCAGACGGGCCTGGACATGTACTGGCTTAAGCAGGTGGACACGTCTGGCACTGCAGGATTTGAGTCCCTGGCGGCGTAGTGTGTTACTGATAGTAGCCTTTGTTACTTTTGTCCCAGCTCTCTGCAGGTCATTCACTAGGTCCCCCCATGTGGTTCTGGGATTTTTGCTCAGCGTTCTCGTGATCATTTTGACCCCACGGGGTGAGATCTTGCGTGGAGCCCCAGATCGAGGGAGATTATCAGTGGTCTTGTATGTCTTCCATTTTCTAATAATTGCTCCCACAGTTGATTTCTTCACACCAAGCTGCTTACCTATTGCAGATTCAGTCTTCCCAGCCTGGTGCAGGTGTACAATTTTGTTTCTGGTGTCCTTTGACAGCTCTTTGGTCTTGGCCATAGTGGAGTTTGGAGTCTGACTGTTTGAGGTTGTGGACAGGTGTCTTTTATACTGATAACAAGTTCAAACAGGTGCCATTAATACAGGTAACGAGTGGAGGACAGAGGAGCCTCTTAAAGAAGAAGTTACAGGTCTGTGAGAGCCAGAAATCTTGCTTGTTTGTAGGTTACCAAATACTTATTTTACTGAGGAATTTACCAGTTAATTCATTAAAAATCCTTCAAAGTGATTTTCTGAATTTTTTTTTCTCATTTTGTCTCTCATATTTGAGGTATACCTATGATGAAAATTGGAGACCTCTCTCATCTTTTAAGTGGGAGAACTTGCACAATTGGTGGCTGACTAAATACTTTTTTGCCCCACTGTATGCAGAAGTATGCACTTGTTGCTTCATTACGGAGACCAGCAGAAGCAAAAGTACAGTCTGAATAACACAATACAGGTCAATTTCGACACGAAGCGGGGGTTGCTAACACCGGAAGTTGCTTCTTTTTCTACTATTTTCGGAATGTCGACATGCGCATGTCAAAATGATTTATTCCGTTCAAACGTGTGACACATGGAAATGCATGTCCTAATCAGATCAGCTTTTTCAGGATCCATGTAAACAGGAAAATTCTGGTCTGAATTGTAATCAGATTGATGAAATTTTGCCTATGTAACCGTGGCCAGTGTTTCCTCTGGCTAAAAGACCTTGGTGCCGTGGCAACATTTATTTATTTATTTATTTATTATTTTTTTGGGGGGGGGGGGCAGAAAACACATACTATTGTAACTGAAATATGTTAATTTTATGCTATTTATTTCTTTTTCTTAATTTTGAACAGTAACTGCATATCGAACATAACATTTTGAAGTATTGTACAACCGAGGCTTGAATGTTGGAATATTGGGCCAGTTGGGATCCCACCCAGATGTCCTGTGTTTGGACTTTTTACTGGTGTCATCCTTCTCTCCTTCCTCTGCTCTCACCTCTCCTGGACCCTTTACCTGAACACTTTCTTTTCTTTGGCTCCTCTGTTCTGTCTCATCTTTCCCTCTCTGAGCTCTGTCTAATTCAGGTTCTCTCTCTGTCTATGGTGGTATACAAACAGGTTACAAACAGGTTAGAAAATATCAAGTGTCATTATTTTGTCCTGCAGGATTTTTTTTGTTATGGTTTTTTTTGTAGTGTTTCTTTTTCCCATTGAGAGAGTAGGGAAGGGGAAAAAAAACGTTCATAATAGTAATTTACTCATGCATACTTAAATTATATGATCAGAGGTGGGTGTAGTAGCCAGAAATCCTACTCATGTAAAAGCAGTGCTTTGAAATTAATAGTTAAAAGTAGACAACCAAAAATTTCTATTTGAGTTAAGGGTACAAACAGCACCCACTTAAAAACTTGAGTAATGACTTCAGTCTTGAAGGTTTGAGGGTTTTTTCCCCAAAATTTATAACAATTATAGTTTTCTACTTTTCTCTGTAAATTTATCTAAATTTGAAACCATTTTCCTCAAATTTGTAATTTCTTCTTGTAAAATTGACTTTTCTTGTACATTTGAGACATTATTATAAATTTGTGGATTTTTTATGACTAATTTTTGTCTATTTTTTTTAAATAAAATGACTTTTTTTTAAAAAATAAATTTGAAACAGACTGTGGTAGATTTTTTTTCCTTTTTCCTTAATAAGTTTACATTTTTGACCAAATTTTGCAGAGCCAGAATAGAACAATAATTTAACTCTGATTTCAAAGAAAAAAATATGAATAAAATCGTATTTAATCAAATAAATTAACTTTAATGACCAAAGATGCAGTTATTTCTGTTATAATATTAAGGTATATTTATAGTTTTTTGTTTTTTTTTTTAGAAATCTCCTCACCACCCAGACAGCAGGAAAAACCTCCTTTATTTTGAAATCAAATGTTGGCATGTTTAGTTTGTCTGAAGGCTGCTGACGGATTAAAGACATTGACTTCGTGAATTTCAGTCATCTTAACTTGCCAGGTACATAATAATGAACATGCAGTGGTGTGAAAAACTATTTGGCCCCTTCCTGATTTCTCTTTTTTTTTTTTTTTTTTTTTTTTTTTTGTATGTTTGTCACACTTAAATGTTTCAGATCATCGAACTAATTTAAGTATTAGCTAAAGATAGCACAAGTAAACATAAAGTGCAGTTTTTAAGTGAAGATGTTTATTATTAAGGGTAAAAAAAAATCCAAACCTACATGGCCCTGTGTGAAAAAGTGACCCCCCCCCCTTTAAAACATTAATTAACTGTGGTTTATCACATCTTTGGAAAGCTGAGTTCAATTTCTCTTGCCACATCCAGGCCTGATTACTGCCACACCTGTTATCAATCAAGAAATCACTTAAAATAGGACCTATTTAATCCTCCTTCCCAGGAGTGGCCGCCGACCAAAATTACCCCAAGAGCGCAGTGACGACTCATCTAAGAGATCACAAAGGACCCCAAAGCAACATCCAAAGAACTGCAGGCCTCACTTGCCTCGGTTAAGGTCGGTGTTCATGACTCCACCGTAAGAAAGAGACTGGGCAAAATTGACCTGCGTGGCAGAGTTTCAAGACAAAAACCACTGCTGAGCAAAAAGAACATAAAGGCTCTTGATGATCTCCAAGACTTTTGGGAAAATACTCTGTGGACTGACGAGACAAAAGTTGAACTTTGTGGAAGGTGTGTGTCCTATTACATCCGGCGTAAAAGTAACACAGCATTTCAGAAAGGGAAGATCATACCAACAGTAAAATCTGGTGGTGGTAGTGTGATGGTCTGGGGCTGTTTTGCTGCTTCAGGACTCGGAAGACTTGCTGTGGTAAATGGAACCATGAATTCTGCTGTCTACCAAAAAATCCTGAAGGAGAATGTCCGGCCGTCTGTTCGTGACCCCAAGCTGAAGCGCACTTGGGTTCTGCAGCAGGACAATGATCCAAAACGCAACAAGAAGTCCACCTCTGAATGGCTTAAGAAAAACAAAATAAAGACTTTTGAGTGGCCTAATCAAAGTCCTGACCTTAATCCGATTGAGATGCTGTGGCATGACCTTAAAAAGGCAGTTCATGCTGGAAAACCCTCCAATGTGGCTGAATTACAACAATTCTGCAAAGCTGAGTGGGCCAAAATTCCTCCCATCATCATCATCATAACAGTCTGTTGGGGGCAACAATGACTGTTTCGTTAGGTCTGATCAGATTCCTCCATACAGCTCTGTCTTCGCCTTCCACTGCCAGG
Source organism: Pholidichthys leucotaenia (assembly GCA_020510985.1). Lineage (NCBI taxonomy): Eukaryota > Metazoa > Chordata > Actinopteri > Cichliformes > Pholidichthyidae > Pholidichthys > Pholidichthys leucotaenia. Next base: position 197,953,951 of record CM035842.1, on the reverse strand, counting down.
AACTCCACAGTGCTGTAAAAGATGGGTGGCCCAACCAGTTATTAGGTTTAGGGGCAATCACTTTTTCACACAGGGTTATGTAGATTTCGATTTTTTTCCCCCTTGATAATAAACACCTTCATTTAAAAACTGCATTTTGTGTTTACTTGTGTTATCTTTGTCTAATATTTAAATTTGTTTGATGATCTGAAACATTTAAGTGCGACAAACATACAAAACTGAGAAATCAGGAAGGGGGCAAACACTTTTTCACACCACTGTAAATTGGTTAATTAATATTAACTAAGGTAAAAGTAAAAACGGCTCCTTTTCATTCTTGTCTGAAATAAGAAAAACAAAAAAACTAATGATTAAAAAGAATACAAAATGAACCCACTCGAGCTCTTCACCACGTTAGCTAAGGGACTCTTCCTTTATTGCTCCCGTTACCAGCGGGTTAAAACCATGATAAATGCCTTCACTGCTTACATAATTCTTCTGATTTTTTTTCCACGTTTAAAGTACTTTAATTAGCATGTTTCTCTCGGACAGTGATGTGAGTGAGACACTCTGCCTGGCGACTGGAGCAGTCACACAGGCGTGGCACTTTTGATCTCCAAGCAGATGACGGTCACACGCGTTGTTCGTGTGCGCACTTGTGGACTGTAATTCCTTCATATTATTTTCTTAAATTTATATTTCCTCATGGAGTGGCGGGAAATTTACAAGCGGGACGGGCTGCCACTGGGAAATGTTACCAGAGGCAACCTTGATTGTTACAATAATATAATATACAAATAATACTGTTGTATATACAAATTAAAAAGAAGTAGCACAAATTAAATAAATGCGGCAGACTGTCACACCATCCTATCTACTCATTTACAAAACTTGGCCTTTGACTAACACATTTCATTATATTTGTTTATTGCATATTTTTTTTAATTATTTTTCTCAATGTCATGCCAGTTCCTGCTGTTTTAGCTTCTTTGTTCAGCTCATTCCAAAGACTGACTCCTTTCACAGACACACAGCGTTCTCTCGATTTGGTCCTAAATCTTGTTTTTTTAAAGATCTCGTTTCCGTTTAAGTTATAATGGCTTTCTCTTTTTTTCAGATCTCCTTTGAATATTGTTTGGTAATGTATTTTTATTTGCTTTGAACATAATTTGCAAAATGCAGTATTCAACTAATTCATGAAATTTTAGTAGGTTTAGTTGATAAAATGGTCTGTTGGTTCTCTATATTTCTTTCTACTGATTATTTTTATGGCTCTCTTTTGTAGAATAAAAACAGATTGTGTTATTGTTTTACTTGCATTTCCCCAGACTTTGGCACCATAGGTGAGATATGGAACAATCAGAGTACTAGAACATCAGCAGCGCTTTATTTAACAGGCCCTTTGTTTTATGTAGTATAGCAATTGTTCTTGATATTTTAGCCGTTATGTTATTTATGTGATTTCCAAATAAAATTTTCACCAGTAGATCATTTTAAATAGCAAAAGATGGTCAGTTTTGGTAGGATTTCTTTCTTTCTTCCAGAAGTAACACAGATATTGTGGGTGGCTTAAATCTTTTTTTTAAAGCAACTACTGCTTCATAGCAAATTATTCAGAGCTGATGACACTTCATATTTGATATATATTTATTGGCAATCAACAGTAATCTTTCATAAATTTGGAATAACTGTAGTTATTACTCCTTATCATACAGCTTATTCTGGGATGCACTTTTACTGATGGGTTTAGTTATGTCATTTTTCTTACATTAGATATTTAGTAAATAAATTCAAGTATAAATATAAACACTTCAAATGCTGATCAGATGACATGCTGCTGTCTGGCTTTTCAAGTCCTTGTAATTTTTTTGTTGCCTGATTTTGGTGCGTTTGTGTCTCTTTTTTTTTTTTTTTTTTTTTTTTTTTTTTTTTTACCTCCGCCAAGGAGGTAGTTTTTGCCGGGGTTTGTCTGTCTGTCTGTTGGTTAGCAAGATAACTCAAAAAGTTTTGGACAGATTTCGATGAAACTTTCAGGCGTTGTTGGAAATGGTACAAGGAAGAACTGATTAAATTTTGGTGGTGATCCGGATCACCGTCCAGAAGAAAACCACCATTACGGCAAATGCCATTTTCCTGAATAACTACTGAACCAATAATCCTATCATTGTCAATCCAATTGTTAGTCATATGTTTTCATGGTCAAGGAATCTGAAAACGTACACACAAACACTGTATGGGGGGAACTGTGGCCGTCATTACGGCAAATGCCATTTTCCTGAATAACTACTGAACCAATAATCCTATCATTGTCAATCCAATTGTTAGTCATATGTTCTCATGGTCAAGGAATCTGAAAACGTACACACAAACACTGTATGAGGGGAACTGTGGCCGCCATTACGGCAAATGCCATTTTCGTGAATAACTACTGAACCAATAATCCTATCATTGTCAATCCAATTGCTAGTCATATGTTTTCATGGTCAAGGAATCTGAAAACGTACACACAAACACTGTATGGGGGGAACTGTGGCCGTCATTACGGCAAATGCCATTTTCCTGAATAACTACTGAACCAATAATCCTATCATTGTCAATCCAATTGTTAGTCATATGTTCTCATGGTCAAGGAATCTGAAAACGTACACACAAACACTGTATGAGGGGAACTGTGGCCGCCATTACGGCAAATGCCATTTTCGTGAATAACTACTGAACCAATAATCCTATCATTGTCAATCCAATTGTTAGTCATATGTTCTCATGGTCAAGGAATCTGAAAACGTACACACAAACACTGTATGAGGGGAACTGTGGCCGTCATTACGGAAAATGCCATTTTCGTGAATAACTACTGAACCACTAATCCTATCATTGTCAATCCAATTGCTAGTCATATGTTTTCATGGTCAAGGAATCTGAAAACGTACACACAAACACTGTATGAGGGGAACTGTGGCCGTCATTACGGCAAATGCCATTTTCCTGAATAACTACTGAACCAATAATCCTATCATTGTCAATCCAATTGTTAGTCATATGTTCTCATGGTCAAGGAATCTGAAAACGTACACACAAACACTGTATGAGGGGAACTGTGGCCGCCATTACGGCAAATGCCATTTTCCTGAATAACTACTGAACCAATAATCCTATCATTGTCAATCCAATTGTTAGTCATATGTTCTCATGGTCAAGGAATCTGAAAACGTACACACAAACACTGTATGGGGGGAACTGTGGCCGCCATTACGGAAAATGTCATTTTCGTGAATAACTACTGAACCACTAATCATGTCATTGTCAATCAAATTGCTAGTCATATGTTTTCATGGTCAAGGAATCTGAAAACGTACACACAAACACGGTATGGGGGGAACTGTGGCGCTTGGCGGAGGTCTGCGCTCTCCGAGTGCTTTTCTAGTTTTAATCATGCACTCTCTTCACTTGCCTTAATCTGCTTTGTGAAAAATTGCTTTTAAATGTCATACCAGCATAGATGTATAGTGGATATTCTGATTGTGTCTTTTTGGTCCTCATAAAATTTGAACTGTCTTGCCAAAAATTGTCTTTAAATCACACTGAACCATCAGTATTTAAAGTAACTTAACCAAAACATGAACTCTATTTTTTATACTTTAACTCCACCTACTGGCTGATTTGGGTACCTGAACATTTAATCTTTATTTTACCAGGGGTAAACCACTTGAGGTACGGACCTCTTTTACAATGGTGCCCAGGCCGTTTATTGTTAACAGTTAGCATGAGTTGGCACCAGTTTATGTAGGTAATGTTGATTTGCCCAATAATTTTATCAAGAACAACACATTTCATTTGGTGCAGTAATGAGAAATAATAGAAAATGTGGCGGCGTGGTTAGCACTGCGGCAGCACAGCAACTCACCCTTGGCCGGGGGATCCTGGATTTGATCCCAGCCCCCAACCAACAGTGATCTGTGTGGAGTTTGCATGTTCTCCCCGTGTCTGCGTGGGTTTACTCCGGGATTTCTCCGGTTTCCTCCCACATGCCAAAAACATGCAAGTTAGGTTAATTGGTATCAAAAACTGTGGATTGTAAATTGTCCTTAGGTATGAGTGTGAGAGTGAATGGTTGTCTGTCTCTCTGTGTTGGCCCTGTGATGGACTGGCGATCTGTCCAGGGTGTACCCTGCCTCTCACCCAAAGATGCTGGGATAGGCTCCAGCCCCCCCGCGACCCGAAAAGGATTAAGCGGAAGAAGATGAATGAATGAATGAATGTATGTATAAGGTTGTATGGCCACCAAGTTCATTTTTTCCCACTCTGAGCGTCGAGTTTCTGTTCATTTTCTGTGTAGTCCAGTGTTTAATGTTCTCAGTGCCCTCGAGGCCAAAAAAAAAAGACGTGTCTTCTTACTGGTTTGATGTGGTTTAGTGGAGTTAGTTGGGAGTTTCAGAGCAGAATGTGTGAAACCCAACGGCAAGCTGTGAGGGACATGTCAAGTGGTTTCATCGATACCAGGCAGAGACCTTTTTTAAGAATGCTGTTAAAGCCCCGAGGAAAAAAGGTTCAGAGCATTTTAACGTGCTCTGTGGACACGGTCTAAATTCTTGATTACATACACATCTGTAGGTGTGTCATTAGTTTTATATCACTGTCTGTCTGGGGTGAGTGAATAATGGAGTCACTATAAGTGCTTTGAGATATCACTTGACATGTAAAGTGCCATATAAATCTAATCCATTATTATTATTATCATCACTTTATTATTGGTGTGAAACGACACAGTTTCTTCATGTTTATAATTTACAAAATTTATTGTATTGCCCAAACTTTTTGGTCCGGTCTCTAGGTACAGGAACTGAATGCAGAGAGCGTCATGTATTTTTTCCTTTAAAGTCTGTCTTTACAGTTAGATTTTATTACCTTTGGTAAATTGAAAGAAGTAAAATGTTGGCAGAAAATGCCAGAGGCAAGGTGTAACAGAGCACAACAGTCTTTGTGTTGCTGTCTAAAATGGACACATTGTCATTTCTCTGAATAGACAAACAGTTACCCACACTGATGTTCAGTCAGTAAGAGTAGTAAAAGTCTTAGTTTGTGATGTGCTGTTTGGTACAGTGCACCCACCACCTCCATAAGGGTGGTCCAGAGTATGTGGGAAGGAAGAAATGTTTTCAGATATGTTATTCACCCCTTTCTGATTTCAGTGGAAGACTGCATACAAAAAAAAAATTGTACCATTTGAACAATATGGAGGGTTTGTTATTTCCACCACCCTTGTAGGTATAGATATAATACCAGCAGTGTATAATTTGTAATTATATACTGCTTGTTGCACAGTGCTCATTTGCATACTGTACATAAGGCTATACCATGTCAGGTTCATATGATATCTTATGTCCTTTTTTCTACTAACAAAACCTTTCATTGTCTTATGGTTTTGTGTCAAAAATCTCCCCCCCCCCCCCCAATCCCAGAGTTTGCGACTAGACCTAACCCACATCCCACAAGGCTAATAGTGGCTAGTGCTATATTAAACAGAACTAGAGAGAACTCAGAGAGCGCATACCTCCACCAAGGCTTCTTCCGTCCATATCGCCATCCATCTGTACATTGTGAGATAGGGCCTTGGCGGAGGTATGCACTCACGGAGCACCTCCAACATGTAATGAGTTCATCTTCGGGCCAAGAGCCACCTCTCGTGAAAATGTCATCCAAATTCATCAATGAGTTTTTGCGTGATCCTGCTAACAGACAGAAATGGCAGCAAAAATGGTGGAACCAGCGATGGATCCACTCCAGTTCGCCTACCAGCATGGCATTGGGGTGGAGGGTGCGGTGATCTTCCTCCTTCACCGTTCTCTGTCCCACCTGGAGAAGCCCGGGAATATGGTGAGGATCATGTTCTTTGACTTCTCCAGTGCTTTCAACACCATCCAACCGATGATCCTGAAGGACAAGCTGCTGCGCGCAGGGGTGGACCAGCACCTGTCATCATGGATCCTGGACTACCTCACGAACCGGCCTCAGTTTGTGAGAACCCGGGACTGTGTTTCCGACACGATCATCAGTAGCACGGGGGCCCCCCAGGGAACGGTGCTGGCTCCCTTCCTGTTCACTCTTTATACTGCGGACTTCTCACACAACACAACACATTGCCATCTACAGAAGTTCTCTGATGACTCTGCGATCGTTGGTCTCATCTCCAGCGGAGATGAAGCTGAGTACAGAGGGCTTATCCAGGACTTTGTGGACTGGTGCCATCGGAACTGCCTCCAGATCAACGCGAGGAAAACTAAGGAGCTGGTGGTGGACTGCCGCAGGCATGGGCAGCCCCTCACAGCACCAGTAAATATACAGGGAACAGACATCGAGATGGTGACATCCTACAAGTACCTGGGTATTCATCTGAACAATAAACTAGACTGGTCACACAATACTGACGCACTCTACAAGAAGGGACAGCGCAGGCTGTTCCTGCTGAGGAGACTCAGGTCTTTTGGTGTACAAGGGGCGCTGCTGAAGTCATTCTATGACACGGTGGTGGCATCAGCCATCACTTTTGGAGTGGTCTGCTGGGGCAGTGGCATTACTGCAGCCGATAGGAAGAGACTGAACAAACTGATTAAGAAAGCTAGCTCTGTCCTGGGGCAACGCCTTGATCCGATGGAGGAGATGGGAGAGAGAAGGACGGTGGCTAAACTGTCATCTCTGCTGGAGTCCGAGTTCCACCCTATGCAGGACATACTGGATGCACTGAGGAGCTCATTTAGCAGCAGACTACATCATCCCAGGTGCACAACCGAGAGGTTTCGTAGGTCCTTCCTACCAACGGCTGTCAGACTGTACAACCTAAGCAGGGCTGCTCGCAGAGATAGCAAAAAGACGTAACAAACTAATAGTTTTTTTTGAATGCAAAAGATGCAATAGACTTACACAATGGTCCTCTCCGGCATACAACTAGGAACATACCGGTCGCTATGGAGGGTGAGAATATGTATGGGCACATAATCATACCATGTAGGATAACTAAATAGACGGTTATGCTGTTTCATCCCACCTAGCAACAATGCTCTGCACTGTGCGTGTTTATATATTTACATATTTATTCCATCTAGCTACAATGCTCTGCACTGGGTGTGTTTATATTTATATATCTATATATTTATTCCATCTAGCTACAATGCTCAGCACTGGGTGTGTTTATATTTATATATCTATATATTTATTCCATCTAGCTACAATGCTCCGCACTGTGTGTTTTTATATATCTACATATTATTCCATCTAGCTACATTGCTCCGCACTGTGTGTGTTTATATACTTACATATTTATTCCACCTAGCTGCAATGCTCCGTACTGTGGGTGTTTATATATTTACATATTTATTCCATCTAGCTACAATGCTCTGCACTGTGTGTTCATATATTCATATATTTATTCCATCCAGCTACAATGCTCTGCACTGTGTGTCTGTGTGTGTGTGTGTATATATATATTTTATAGTAATATGTACATATGTATATTAGCTGCTCTTGCTTGCTTGTTTTTTTTTTTTCTTGCCTTCTGATTGTTGCTCTGAGTGTTGCTATCCCTGTGCTGTTGCAATCCTGGAATTTCCCCGTTGTGGGACTAATAAAGGCTTATCTTATCTTATCTTATCTTATCTTAAAAACCGCCGGACCGGCGGCGCCACTCGAGTAGGCTGCCCGTTGCAACAGCCTTTTTTTTATCTTCCTTCTTCTTTCTACACCTTTCACTCTGTATATATATCACGGACGCACGGATCGCCCCGGGGGTCTCCCGGGTCGGCGGACGGAGCCACTGTTTGCAGCGGGAGACGTTGCAGCGGGGAGGAGCTGGTGCTAGCTAGCACTTGGCCGCCGCCCAGTGCTAATGGGAAACTCGACATACCGGGAGCTGTAGCGAAAACGACGCGGGTGGCGGGCTGAAGTTTAGGCGGCGTGCAAGAAATATAAGACAGAATAATAAAGAGCGATGGCAAGAACCAAGCAGACCGCCCGTAACATCTACTGGAGGAAGAAGCCCCCCAGGAGGCAGCTAGCCACCAGGGCTGCTCGGAGAGGCACTCCGGTCACCGGCGGAGTGAAGAGGCCTCACCGTTACAGGCCCGTGGCTCTGAGAGAGATCCGTCACTACCAGAAATCCACGGAGCTGCTCATCCGTAAGCTGCCCGTCCAGCGCCTGGTGAGGGAGATCGCTCAGGACTTCAAGACCCACCTGCGCTTCCTGAGCTTCGCCGTCATGGCTCTGCAGGAGACCAGAGAGGCCTACCTGGTGGGTCTCTTCTTCGCTAAGAGGGTCACCATCATGCCCAAAGACTTCCAGCTGGCCCGCCGCATCCGCGGAGAGAGAACTTAGACTTTCTGCTGCACATTCACCAACCATAATGCTCCGCACTGTGCGTCTATATATATATTTATAGTAATATGTACATATGTTTACTAGATGTTCTTGTTTTTTTTTCTTGCCTTCTGATTATTGCTCTGAGTGTTGCTATCCCTGTGCTGTTGCAATCCTGGAATTTCCCCATTGTGGGACTAATAAAGGCTTGGCTTATCTTGGCTTATCTTATCTTATCTTAAAAAGAACTAGAAAAGCACTCGGAGAGTGCACTGCTCCCCTTGGCGGACTTAATGAAAATTAAACATTGTCCAGTGTTGTGTGTTTACATACCGTGTGGGTAATGTGCCTCGCAAGACATCCTTAGCTTGTCTGCTGGTACTCTGTTCCTCATGCCATTACACACCTTTCCTGAAAATGTCATCAAAATCCGTTCATAAACGGCACAGTTTGCTTGCTCTTTCTTGGCGTCTTCAGATGAAATAATGTCACCCATCACATACTGTGTATGGGTGCAGAGGTGAACATAACTCCGTGAACATGTCTTAAAGGGGAAGCTCAATATTGTTATTTTCCCACCAAAAAAATTCCTGCATATACATCATGATCCAGATCACCACCAAAATCTAATAATCTGTTCCCTGTGCCATTATACACCTTTTCTGAAGTTTTCATCGAAATCTGTTCAGAGCTTTTTGAGTAATGTTGCCAACAGTCAAACCAACACCGGTAAAAACATTACCTCCTCGACGGAGGTAATTAGCTCATTTATGTACAGCAATCCATCAGAAGTTATCAGCTTTCTTACCTTCATTAAAATCCAGTATTCTTGCAGACTTTTTAGGGTTAAAAACCTTCTTTCCTCCATCTGGTAAGAACGGATCATTTCAACAGGAACTTGGATTTTACTTGCAACCAGATAAATCAGATTTTTAAAATACCTGGTTTACCAAAAACAAAAATCTTTACTTTATCAGCAGCTGCAACAGTGAAGCTGCACCACTTTTGAAACTTCAGTATGCATAAGTATTTTTAAAAAATCAGTTAAGAGATTTGTACATAAAATTATAGGATTGAAATAATGGGTAGCTTAAGTATTTAAAGGTGAAGAATCTGAGTAAAATACACTCCAAATTAAAAATTTTCAAACAGAGTGACAGAAAATATATCCTTTTTGTCGTATGGGGGGAAAAAAATAAACCCATTCCTGTTGGAATGTTTGCTTAGTTTATTTAGCTTGAGTAATAAATTCAAAGATAACACTGGTCAACACCAGATTTATTGTCTTAAGTTTTTTTAGCTGATTTAGGACAGTCTTGATGTGCTGAATCCAAAAAAATCACATTGGTTTTGCTCAGTCAGGTCAACTTTTTGAATTATGGCCACATGTTGTTTTATACGTTTTTGTTTACATGTACGGGTGTTTTCGCTTTATATGATGCAAAATTCTTTTTTATTTCTTGAAATTCTCTGAATTTTTAACAATGATGACAGAACATTCAGTTTACATGTACTTCCCTTTATGTAAAAGGTAAGTACATGCACAGTACTAAGTAAGTACAGGTTTTTACTTAGCACCTGATCAAGAGAAACGGATGTCATTTTCGGATTCAGCGGTGCAAAACTATCTTAAATCAGTTGAAAAAACACAGACAACTTACAAAAAAATTATTTTTGTAACCCTGTGTAATGCACTAGACTGTAGCAGATTTGGAAAACAAAAAGACCCCTCCAGAAGGATTTATTAATTATTTTGAGCACAGCACTCATCCTCAGGCTGCTGGTGAACAAGAGGCTCAATCATTCGTTAATAAAGTTAAAACACTTCAATGACAGTTTGTCTCAGTCTCTCTTGATTGATTTTCTTCATCACCAATCCTCTTGAACACCTGGATCTGAATGCCTGGATCTGCTTGAACATTGAGACTGCATTCAGGCCAGGATAGTCCAGGGGTCCCGGGTTGACTCGGTGGGGAATGGCGATAATTTTCACACCTTCGTTTGGTTTGTTTGCATTCACAGAGCACTTCACTCAAGCCGACCAAACTACTTGGATAACGTCACGCAGTTACAACAGCTGCTCATTTGTGGCGCTGTAGCCAAAACCACTGCTGACAAGGAAGAAAAAATCTGGGCGAAGAAGAGAAATCCGGCTCATTAATTGGCCAGGACCGAAAAGGAAAATCTGTTCCCTTCAGCCGGGTTGTCATTGTACAGTAGTACAGTACAACAAAATTATGGATTGGGCCACAAGTGCTCTTGCCATAATTTACATGAACATCCCGTACCACCATCACGTCGCTAAACGTTTTAAAAACATCGGTATTCTTGTGTGTAGCCACAAGCAGCTGAGAAATCTGGTCCTCAGACCAAATATCTATCAGCGCCTGCATCTCCTCACTACTCCAAGTCTGTCCATGAGACTTTTTTTTTTTAAACTTTTCTCCTCGGCTTTCTCCGGCAAAAGTATTTCTTGAATCCGTGTGGTTGGCGTTATTGTTATTTTCTACCCAAAATGGAGGCTGAAGGACCGGAAGCTCTTCAGCTGAATCATGATGTTGTATTTATTTACCTACGGATTCCTGTCACGGACGTGCTAACAAGGCTAGCGACGGAAACACACATCAAGTTTTCAAGACAGGGACAACTTTTTCAGGTGAGTGGCAGCTTCGCCTGTCTGCATCTCACCCAGACGGTGAATTCATGTCTTTTCATGTATTTACATTGAGTTATAATGTAATCGTGCTGCGCGAAAAATTCGCCCGTTCGCGTTTGATGTGAAGGCACCTTTATGGTAAACGCCACTTTCTCTTCTCACTACGTGTTGCTGTGGTTACACAAATGCCGGGGGTACGTCCGCCCTTTGGTCCACTGGATACTCTGTTTGCATTCACACGGCAAGCGAAGCACACCAGACTTCATTTGCAAGTGAAACAAGACCCTTTTTTTCAGGGGGACCAGACTACGCTTGTTTGGTGCTGTACCAGAGTTCCAGCACGTGTTCAGACGGCATGAAACAAACCGAACTATCCACGGAATACACTCTTTGGTCCTTTAGTCTGGACCAAACAGTGGCCATCTGAATGTGCCCTAAAACATTTCTGTCAACTACACTAAACTTGATACATCAAACTGTTGAAAAAGGTTTTAAGTCCTTAAACAGAATGTAACAGATGAAGTCTGGTCATTGTTCTCTGATGAATCATAAGGACTGAACTTGTCTAAAGTGGAAAACATTTTCAATAGAAACATCGTTTTTGTCACACTTTATTATTATATGAATATAATCACAAGGCAGCATGGGGGTGTACTGGTTAGTACTCAGAGGTTGTGTAAACTGAAAATTGTCCTTCACTGACAGATTTATTTTCAGCAGTAACTGAAATTCTGAAAGCTGTCTGTCAACTGACAGATTACAGAGGGTGATCCAATTAAAGTCAGTTAAAATGGCATATAATAATTATGACAAAACTTTTACAAGTCTGTCAGAATGACAGATAACAAAAAAGTGTAGTCTAGTGGAACCTCTGTTAGCACTACTGTCTCACAGTAAGAAGGTCATGGGTTCAAATCCACCAGGCAGCAGGGACTCGCTGCATGTTCTCCCCATATTTGCATGGGTTAATCCCGGGTGCTCCGGTTTTCTCCCACATTCCAAAAATATGCCAATTAGGTTGATTGGAGACTTAAAATGACCCTAGGTGTGAATGTGTGTATGGTGAAGGGACTGGTGCTGCAATGTGGCTGCCTCATCCAGGTTGGCTGTCCTTGAATTTCCCTCTGAGATTGATAAAATATATAAAAAAACAAAAGGTTCGTCTCCATGATGATGGATGACAGTGTTTCCTCTGGCTGAAAGACCTTGGTGCGGTGGCAACACATTTTTCTGGGGTGGGGGTGGGGGGCAGAAAACACATTACACTATTGTAACCAGAATATGTTAAGTTTATACAACTTATTTCTTCCTTTTTTTTTTTTTTTTTTAATTTTGCACAGTAACTTTGCATGTGAAACTTACCATTTGAAGTATTGTACATCCAAGGCTTGAATGTTGGAATATTGGGCCAGTTGAGGTCCCACCCAGACGTCTTGTGTTTGGACTTTTTACTGGTGTCATCCTTCTCTCCTCTCTCCTCTGTCTGCCTGAACACTTTCCTCTCCTTGGCTTATCTTGTCTGCCTCATCTTTCCCTCTCTGAGCTATGTCTGATTCAGGTTCTCTCTCTCTCTATGGTGGTATACAAACAGGTTAGAAAATACCAAGGGTCATGTTTTATCCTGCAGGATTTTTTTTGTCATGGTTTATATAAATGACAAAAATGTGTGTATTTTTTGTATTTTTATTGTAGTGTTTCTTTTTTTCCCATTGAGAGAGTAGGAAAGGGAAAAAACATCCATAATAGTAATTTACTCATGCATATTTAAATTATATGATCAGAGGTGGGTATAGAGACTCAGGTCTTTTGGTGTACAAGGGGCGCTGCTGAAGACATTCTATGACACGGTGGTGGCATCAGCCATCACTTTTGGAGTGGTCTGCTGGGGCAGTGGCATTACAGCAGCCGATAGGAAGAGACTGAACAAACTGATCAAGAAAGCTAGCTCTGTCCTGGGGCAGCGCCTTGACCCAGTGGAGGAGATAGGAGAGAGAAGGACGGTGGCTAAACTGTCATCTCTGCTGGAGTCCGAGTTCCACCCTATGCAGGACATACTGAATGCACTGAGGAGCTCATTTAGCAGCAGACTACATCATCCCTGGTGCACAACCGAGAGGTTTCGCAGGTCCTTCCTACCAACGGCTGTCAGACTGTACAACCTAAGCAGGGCTGCTCGCAGAGATAGCAAAAAGACGTAACAACCTAATAATTTTTTGAATGCAAAAGATGCAATAGACTTACACAATGGTCCCCTCCGGCATACAACTAGGAAAATACCAGTCGCTATGGAGGGTGAGAATATGTATGGGCACATAATCATACAATGTAGGATAACTAAGTAGACGGTTGTGCTGTTTCATCCCATCTAGCAACAATGCTCTGCACTGTGTGTGTTTATGTTTATGTTTATATTTATATATCTATATATTCATTCCATCTAGCTACAATGCTCCGCACTGTGTGTGTTTATGTTTATATTTATATATCTATATATTCATTCCATCTAGCTACAGTGCTCCGCACTGTGTGTTTATATATCTACATATTATTCCATCTAGCTACATTGCTCCGCACTGTGTGTGTTTATATATTTACATATTTATTCCACCTAGCTGCAATGCTCCGTACTGTGGGTGTTTATATATCTACATATTTATTCCATCTAGCTACAATGCTCCGCACTGTGTGTTTATATACTCATATATTTATCCCATCCAGCTACAATGCTCTGCACTGTGTGTCTGTGTGTATATATATATATATTTATAGTAATATGTACATATGTATATTAGCTGCTCTTGCTTGCTTGCTTTTTTTCTTGCCTTCTGATTGTTGCTCTGAGTGTTGCTATCCCTGTGCTGTTGCAATCCTGGAATTTCCCCGTTGTGGGACTAATAAAGGCTTATCTTATCTTATAGTAACCAGAAATCCTACTCATGTAAAAGCAGTGCTTTGAAATTAATAATTTAAAGTAGACAACCAAAAATTTCTAGTTGAGCTAAGGGTACAAAGAGCACCCACTTAAAAACTTGAGTAATGACTTCAGTCTTGAAAGTTTGAGGTTTTTCTCCAAAATTTATAACAATTTTCTCATGGTTTTCTACGTTTCTCTGTAAATGTATCTAAATTTGAAACAATTTTCCTCAAATTTGTAATTTCCTCTTGTAAAATTGGCTTTTCTTGTGCATTTGAGACATTATAAAGTTGGGGATTATTTTATGGCTAATTTTTGTCTATTTTTTAAAATAATAAAATTACTGTTTTTTTTTTAATAAATTTGAAACAGACTGTGGTAATTTTTTAATTTTTTCCTCATAACAATTTACATTTTTGACCATAACTTTGCAGAGCCAGAACAGAAATATAATTTAACTGTAATTTCAAAGAAAAAAATATGAATAAAATCGTATTTAATGAAATAAATTAACTTTAATGACCAAAGATGCAGTTATTTCTGTTATAATATTTCTATATAGTTTTTTAGAAATCTCCTCATCACCCAGACAGCAGGAAAAACCTCCCTTATTTTGAAATCGAAATGTTGGCATGTTTAATTTGTTTGAAGGCTGCTGACGGATTAAAGTCATTGACTTGATGAATTTCGGTCATCTTAACTTGCCAGGTACATAATAATGAACATAAATTAGTTCATTAATGTTGTAGCTGGTGAAGTAAATCCTCAGCATTTCATCAGTCACTCTTGCCTTTCCCTGCAATGAATCCTAACCACACCTGTTAGCAAAGCAACTCTTCATTATTGCTCCTGTTACCAGCAGGTTAAAACCACCATAAATGCCTCCACTGCTTACATACCTCTTTTGCCTTTTTTCCACATATAAGTACTTGAATAAGGTCATGCTTCTCTTGGACAGTGACGCTAGAGAGACACTCTGCCTGCTGACTGGAACAGTCACGGGCGGCGTGCTTCCAAACTCTGCAACAGTCACGCGCGTTGTTTGTGTGCGTGCTTGCGGAGCATCATTCCTACATACTTTTTTTTCTTAAATTCATATTTCCTTAGCGTGGCAGCATAAATCCAAGGATGGTGGCCTGTAACACAGAAATGTTACCAGAGGAAACCCTGGATGAGCTCATCTTTGGATCCTTCCTGTTAAAAAAAGAAAATATTAATTAATATTAATTAATATCTACTGACAATGCCCTCTGCTCCTATAATGTAGCAGGTCAAAATTTAGTCACTAATTAATTGTTGGAGGTCTAACGATAAATAGAGAAGGATGAGGACAGATGAGAAGATCGACAGTAGAATGAGATGGGGACAGCAGTGAAGGCCCATAGAAAGGAGAACACAAACAGAACTGAGTCAGGCAGAAATGACAGGAACTAAACATAAGTACAAGAATACAGTGGGGGAAAATAAGTATTGAACACGTTGACATTTAAACGGCTATTGTGGGTCTCAGACTTTTTGTTTTAAACATAATGTGCTTTAGCCTCTTGTGATTAATTAAATCATCTTTTTTAAACCCTTACGTCAGCGCCTAAAGTCAACGAGTCTGCAAGGGAGGAGAATGAGATATGGCCATATACACTACTCACAAAAAGTTAGGGATATTTACCTTTGGGTGAAATTTATGGAAAATGTAAAAAGTTCATGTGACAGTGAAATAATATCATCAAAGCAGGGCATTTAAGTAGAAACATGCAATAGTGATTTCCGCATTTCAAACAATTTATTGAAACAAAAGCCAACAACAGTGGTGGGTATACCACAACAAAAAAATGTTAATGTCTCAATAACTTGTAATGTGCCCTTGAGCATCACTTACAGCTTGACACAGACGTCTCATGTTTTTCACAAGTTGACTTATTGTCTGCTGAGGCATGGCATTCCACTCTTCTTGAAGGGCGGCCCTAAGGTTATTGAGGTTGTGGGGTGCAGGGTTACGGGCCTTTATACAGTGACTTAGCTGATCCCATAGGTTTTCTATGGGATTTAGGTCTGGAGAAAGTGCAGGCCACTCCCATTTGAGGTACCCCAGCCTCCAGCAGCCGTTCTCGAATGATGCGACCTCGATGAGCTGGAGCATTATCATCCATGAAGATGAAATAAGGCCTGTGTTGTTCATGCAGGGGCACAATGACTGGATGAATGATGTTATTCAGGTAGTATGGGCTTGTCACTGTACCATTCACAAGGTGTATGGCAGTTCTGTATTGACTAGACACGCCTGTCCAGACTGTAACACCACCACCACCGAAGGCTCGTCTGGTTACAGCAGTGGCTGATGCATAGCGCTTTCCTTGACGTCTCCCACATCATTTGCAGCCATCATTTCTGCTCAGCGTGAATCAACTTTCATCAGAGAACAGCACTGAGGGCCACTTGTCCCTTGTCCAGCGTAAATGCTCCCTGGCCCATGCGATACAATGACGCCTGTGCCTGGTGGTATGGTCAGGTACCCTTGCAGGTCATCTAGCACGCAGACCACATTGATGTAAATGGTTTCAAATGATCTGACATGACACTTGAGTTCCGTTCACCTCCCTTGAATGTGCCTGGAGTTGAATGCCATCCATCATCCCATTCCGCAGGGCATTGCTCACAATGAAGCGGTCATCAGCGTGGGATGTGACCAAAGGACGTCCACTTCTATGCCTCTTTGTGACCCTTCCAGTCTCTCTGTATCGCCGTTGCAACCTGCTGATGACACTCTGTGACAGTCTAAGCTCAGTGGCCACTTTCCTCTGAGAACATCCAGTTTGAAGCCTCGCAGTGGTGAGCTACTGTTGATCGTTAGGTGTCATCTTGGTCTCATGTTGTCAAAGTGTGAACAGCATGATGAAGAGGACTGTTTAAATGCCAATTCTAACTGAACCAGAAAATATTGGTTGATTCATGGATCAAACACTTGTGAATTTTGCCATTAAGCACCTTGTTAGAGAACAGCAAGTTATGCAAAAAGTACTGAAACATTGAACAGTTGGACTTGTACATTCAAAAGGTTATAGAGGGTCAAATTAAGTTCACCTGTAAAGGTTATCGTGTATTTTAGGTACATCCTGAAATTTCACCTGAAAGCCGAATATCCCTAACTTTTTATGAGTATTGTATATACAGTGGTGTGAATAAGTGTTTGCCCCCTTCCTGATTTCTCATTTTTTGTATTTTTTTTTTTTTTGTCACACTTAAATGTTGCAGATCATCAAACAAATTTAAATATTAGACAAAGATAACACAAGTAAACACAAAATGCAGTTTTGAAATGAAGGTGTTTATTATTAACGGTAAAAAAAATCCAAACCTACATGGCCCTGTGTGAAAAAGTGATTGCCCCCTAAACCTAATAACTGGTTGGGCCACACTTAGCAGCAACAACTGCAATCAAGCGTTTGCAATCACTGGCAATGAGTCTTGTACAGCGCTGCGGAGGAATTTTGGCCCACTCATCTTTGCAGAATTGTTGTAATTCAGCCACATTGGAGAGTTTTCGAGCATGAACAGCCTTTTTAAGGTCATGCCACATCATCTCAATTGGATTCAGGTCAGGACTTTGACTAGGCCACTCCAAAGTCTTCATTTAGTTTTTCTTAAGCCATTCAGAGGTGGACTTGGTGGTGTGTTTTGGATCATTGTCTTGCTGCAGAACCCAAGTGCGCTTCAACTTGAGGTCACGAACAGACGGCCGGACATTCTCCTTCAGCATTTTTTTGGGAGACAGCAGAATTCATGGTTCCATTTGCCACAGCAAGTCTTGCAGGTCCGCAGGTCCTGAAGCAGCAAAACAGCCCCAGACCATCACATTACCACCACCAGATTTTACTGTTGGTATGATGTTTTGTTTTTTGTTTTTTTTCTGAAATGCTGTGTTACTTTTACGCCGGATGGAATGGGACACACACCTTCCAAAAAGTTCAACTTTTGTCTCATCAGTCCACAGAGTATTTTCCCCAAAGTCTTGGGGATCATCAAGATGTTTTCTGGCAAAACTGAGATGAGCCTTTATGATCTTTTTGCTCAACAGTGGTTTTCATCTTTGAACTCTGCCATTTAGGCCATTTTTGCCCAGTCTCTTTCTTATGGAGGAGTCATGAACACTGACCTTAACTGAGGCAAGTGAGGCCTGCAGGTCTTTGGATGTTGTTGTGGGGTCTTTTGTGACCTCTTGGATGAGTCGTCGCTGCGCTTTTGGGGTAATTTTGGTTGGTCGGCCACTCCTAGGAAGGTTCACCACTGTTCCATGTTTTCGCCATTTGTGGATAATGGCTCTCACTATGGTTCGCTGGAGTCCCAAAGCTTTAGAAATGGCTTTATAACCTTTTCCAGACTGATAGATCTCAATTACTTTGTCTCTAATTTGTTCCTGAATTTCTTTGGATCGCAGCATGATGTCTAGCTTTTGAGGATCTTTTGGTCTACTTCACTTTGTCAGGCAGGTCCTATTTAAGTGATTTCTTGATTGAGAACAGGTGTGGCAGTAATCAGGCCTGGATGTGGCTAGAGAAATTGAACTCAGCTTTCCAAAGATGTGATGAACCACAGTTAATTTGTTTTAACAGGGGGGACAATCATTTTTCCACACAGGACCATGTAGGTTTGGATTTTTGTTTACCCTTAATAATAAATACCTTCATTTAAAAACTGCATTTTGTGTTTTCTTGTGTTATGTCTGTCTAATATTTAAATTTGTTTGATGATCTGAAACATTTAAGTGTGACAGACATACAAAAAAATGAGAAATCAGGAAGGGGGCAAACACTTTTTCACACCACTACACACACACACACACACACACACACACACACACACACACACACTGTGTGTGTGTGTGTGTGTGTGTGTGTGTGTGTGTGTGTGTGTGTGTGTGTGTGTGTATATACAGTATATATGTGTGTGTGTGTGTGTGTGTATACAGTGGTACCTCTACTTAAGAAATTAATTGGTTCTGGAAGTAGTTTCGTAACCTGAAAATTCCGTAAGTAGAGACGCGTTTTCCATGTAAATGCCCTAATCCGTTCCAAGCCCCCCAAAATTCGGACATAAATTTTTTATAAATCATAAAAATGCATCAAAACATGGAACAAATACATGTTACAATTAGATTACTGCACAATAAACATAAAATGAGAGTTGTACATAATGTAAAAAACAAAGAATAAAGTAAAGAATAAAAATTATGTTCATTTACCTTTTAACTGCTATCGTCGTCACTTCAGTCACTGTGTCAACAGCTATCTCTTTCTCCTTTATCCACACGAGTAACAACCTCTCCATCTCATCGTTCACTGCCGACCTCCTCTTCGAAATGACAGAGAGGCCTTTGGAAGGAGTCGTAGCTTTTAGGGCTTCCTTTTGTTTTAATACCGTGCCGATCGTAGATGTATTACGGCCATATTCTTTGGCGAGATCAACCATCCCTTTTACTATAGGTTTCCCAGCGGTGAAAAAAACGCAGAGCTTCGGCAAATTTGGGAGAGCAAAATCTGGCGATTACTACAGAAAGGTACTACGCATCTGGAACCCTGATTTGTGGCTTTATTTCGACGTATCTTGAACTCTGTCTCTGTGTATGCATGTGAGCCAGTGTAAACAAACTACCGGATGTTGCCGGTTGCGCATTGCATTGTGGGGAATGTGAAAAGGGCGAATGGGATGCCAGGAAGATGCTAGGCGATAGCCAATGGCAGACCAGCTACAAGTATGTTTACGTTCGGTAAACTCTGGGAGCTGCGAGTAGCAGCGCGTATTTTGCCTTTCGTATCCTGAAATTTCTTTCATAACAAGAGGCAATATTTTCCCGTTGAGGCGTGTCGTAACCTGAAAATTCCGTATGTGGAGACGTTCGTAAATAGAGGTACCACTGTATATGTATATGTAAAAGAAAGATGGATGGACGGATGATGCGAACACAGCTTAAATCAATATTTCAGCTGTAGAACACACACATACACATATATATAAACTTGAAAGGAAAAAAAAATTTAACTTGCCACTTTTTTTGACATCCGAATATCCTTGTGGCATCCTGCAGGCTCCGCCCACCAGTTTGTAGTTCAGGCCAATCACAAGCGAGCAGAACTCACTCATGCCCACAAAGTCAGCACATATAGGGGGTGTTGGAAAAAAATTGATTCATATAAGAATCTAGGTTCAAACATTTTTTGACAGCGATGGAAGCGGTGTTCTTTTTATTGAATTAAAACCAATTCTTGTTATTGACTAGAAGTAGACAAAAACTATTGATAATGAACAGACTAAAATAAAAATATAAAAATAAATTCATTACAATAAATCTGGACTCAAATTAGGTGTCAAAAGTAAAATGCATTCAGGATCGTGGGGATCAAAGAAGGAGAAGAGAAGGGCAATCCTACGGAGTTTGTGACACGACTGCTACCGGACCTGCTTGGCCCGAATAACCTGACCAAGCCCGTTAAAATTGACTGTGCCCACCGCAGCCTCAAACCTAAGCCTCCGGACAACGAGCGCCCACGGATGATCATCGCCAAAGTCCACAATGACTGCGACTTGGCCAATATTTTTAAACTCAGCAGACAACAGGGTCCACTCCGTTATCAAGGCAACAAAGTGTACATCTTCCCGGACTACACGGCGGAGGTTGCATCACTGCGTCAAGCCTTTAACAACGTCAAGAAGAAGCTGACTGATGCCGGCGCCAAGTATTCTCTACGGTTTCCAGCCAAACTTCAGGTCGTCCACAACAGAGAAGTGTTTAACACTCCGGCGGATGCAGAGAGGTTTGCCAACTCGCTGACTGACAGTGTATAACTGGCGAAGTGCACATTGTTTAAATTATACAGCTGTTGACGCCACTCTAATACTGCACTTTATTCTGCCTCGTCCTTTTTTGATGGCATATTCCAAGTTAATTATATTGTCTTTGTGTGTAGCTTTTTTTTTTCAGTTAATTGATTTACATTAGAAGACTGCGTGGCTCCATTGGTGGTTTGCTGAAACGCAAAATTGTGTCCGTTACCCAGCAGTCTCCCAAGTATTAGTGGGTTTTGCTGCTTTGTTCCTGTTTTTTGCGGCGTTAAGGGAATGGGTTTTTATAATATGTTTTTCTTTTTTAATTTGTTCTTTGTTTGGTTTGTTTTGCCTGCCAGTGTAGCCATTTACTGCCTAAGCCCATATATTTTTTAAATTTAATTTTTGAATGCAAGCTGGTTCTTCTGGATCAGGTGTGAGTCATCTCACGTTCACATCATGGAACTGTAGGGGTTTGGGGAAAGCTCTCAAAAGAGTAAAAGTATTTTCACATCTGAAATCATTGTCCTCTGATATAATCTTCTTACAGGAAACCCATATTCCCCCCACAGAACAGAGACGGTTGAGAGCCTTATGGATATCCCAGGTCTATCAATCTACCTTTTCCTCAAAGGCCAGAGGAGTGGCCATCTTAGTGCGCAGAACTATACCTTTTGTATTCAAGTCTATGGTGACCGATCCAGGTGGGAGATTTGTGCTTGTAACAGGTACCATAAACTCTATGCTATTGGCCCTTTTAAATGTATATGCTCCAAATTATGACAGTCCGGATTTCTTCTGTAAAATCTTTCGTCTTGTTGCGGAACAGAATAACTGTAACATCATTATAGGAGGTGATTTTAATTGTTTCCTAGACCCTCATCTTGATAGATCTTCCACTACAACTGCTCCCATGTTAAAATCTGTGCCAGTCCTAAATAATCTTATTAAATCGCTAAATTTAGTGGATATTTGGAGGCATCAACATCCCTTGGACAGACAGTACTCCTTTTTCTCCCAGGTACATAGCAGTTTTACTAGGATTGATTATTTTCTCGTTGATTCCAATTTAATTACCAACGTTGTCAGTTCAGATTATAACAATATTTTAATTTCTGATCATGCCCCTTTGTCTGTTAAAATAAACTTCAACATGCTTGTGCACTCATATAATTGGAAATACAATCCGGCATTAAATTCAGATAAAGCTTTTTGTGAAAGCATCTCAAACAAAATTACAGATTTCTTACACTTTAATGATAATGGTGAGGTATCTGATTCCACACTGTGGGAAACATTTAAATCCGTTATTAGGGGTGATATTATCTTGTACCAGTCTTATAATTAAAAGGTTAAACAGAAGCGTATGTCTGAAATACAGGCCCAACTCCCTTTGTTGGAGGAATCATTTCGTATCTCAAAATCAGATGAAATACTAAAGAATATTGTATCTGCAAGACTTGAATACAACCGCATTCTTGGTGAGCATGTTTGTAATTATATACGAAAGCTTAAACAAAAGCAATTTGAGCTTGGTGATAAAGCACACAGCGTACTCGCTAGGCAGTTGAGAGGTGTTCAAGCTGAATGGGCAATTTATAAAATTGTATCTAATGGAGAACTAATAACTGACCCTTTACAGATAAATAACACTTTTTATGAATATTATAAAAACTTATATACCTCTAAATCATCGTCATCAAAGGAATACATATGGGGGTTCTTAAATAGATTGGATATGCCCACATTGAGTGAAAATGCCAAACAACAGTTGGATGCTGACTTCACACTAGAGGAGATCAAAGCTGCCATCCGTTCATTTCCAAATGGTAAGGCTTGTGGCCCTGACGGATTTGGCATTGAATTTTATAAAATTCACATTGATAAACGGGCTGCACGGTGGCGCAGTGGTTAGCACTGCGGCAGCACAGTTTACCCTTGGCCGGGGGATTGTGGGGATCGTGGGATCGTGGGTTCGATCCCAGCCCCCGACCAACAGTGATCTGTGTGGAGTTTGCATGTTCTCCCCGTGTTGCGTGGGTTTACTCCGGGATTTCTCCGGTTTCCTCCCACATGCCAAAAACATGCATGTTAGGTTAATTGGCTGTTCTAAATTGTCCCTAGATATCTGTTTCCTATAGGCCCTTAGAATAGAGGGTTAGTATTAATGAAAGCGCTTTGAGTGGTCTTTGTGACTAGAAAAGCGCTATATAAGTGCAGGTTAGTTAGTTAGTTAAACTTGCTCCATTGTTGCTTCGTATGATAAACTCTTCCGTGAATTCCCAGAGACATTATACGATGCGAACATTTGTCTACTGTTGAAGAAGGGTAAAGATGAAACAAATCTAGCTTCTTATCGCCCTCTCAGCCTTTTAAATAGTGACCAGAAAATTGTTGCAAAAGTTTTGGCAAACCGCTTGAACGAACACATTGGTTCCTTAATTCATAGTGACCAAACCGGGTTTATCCCCGAAAGGTTTGCATTTTCGAATACTCGTAGACTTCTGAACGTCATGTATTCTAACAACCCACCATATTCTGCTGTTGTCTCCTTGGATGCACAGCAGGCCTTCGATCAAATTGAGTGGGAGTATATGTTTATTACTCTTAAAAGATTTGGCTTTGGTGACAGATTTATAGCTATCGCAAAAAGGCTTTATGCACGTCCTAGATCATATGTACTTACTAACAACAATAAATCTGCCCCATTTTTATTACATCGCGGGACCAGGCAGGGCTGTTGCCTATTGCCAATGTTTTTTGCTCTGGCGCTTGAACCACTTGCTGTTGCCATCAGGATGGAGCCTGAAATAGTTGGGTTTAGATATAGCGCATCTGAGTGCACTATTGGCTTGTACGCTGATGATGTCATTTTGACACTGTCTGACATTAGACAGTCTCTTCCACCTCTTCTCGAGATCATTAGGGAATTTGGTCAGTTCTCTGGTTTTACCATTAACTGGGAGAAAAGTGTTCTCATGCCTCTTTCAGATGGTCTAGATAAAACATTTCTCAACACATTACCTTTTAAAATATCAAATGAGCACTTTGAATATTTAGGAATCACCATCCCTAGGAATCCCAAACTTATTTTCAAATTGAATTTTACAGAACTATTAAATAAGATTAGGGGCATGATTGAGAAATGGAAATTATTACCAATTTCTCTAATTGGACGAGTAAATATTGTCAAAATGATTGTACTTCCTAAATTTATATATTTATTTCAGAATCTGCCAATTTTTCTTACAGCATCTTTTTTTAAATTAGTTGATTCCATTATCATCTCCTTTATTTGGGCTGGCAAAACCCCCCGTGTCTCTAAATTACATCTCCAAAAAACCTCGGTCGAGGGTGGTCTTGGGTTGCCTATTATGAGACATTATTATTGGGCCTGCAACGCTAGGGCCTTGGTCTTCTGGTCCCAAGATAATCATAATGTGGATCAAATACCGTGTTGGCCTGCACTTGAATCTCATAACTGTCAATCCCTCATTGGTACATCTTTATCTGCTTTATTATTTAGCAAGGTCGACGTCCCTCTGAATGTGTTCAGGCATGACTTTGTGCTGCACAATTTCTTCAGAATTCTGAAACAAATTAAGAAGATATTGCATCTTCCTGACCTTTCTATATATGCACCTATATGCCAAAACCCTGCCTTCAAACCAGCTTTATCAGATCCTGTGTTCAGGCAATGGTCAAATAAAGGTATTCTTTTAATAAAGGATCTGTATATCAACAAAGGCTTTGCATCATTTACACAATTACAAATGAAGTTCAATCTCCCACCTGATCATTTTTTCAGGTACCTGCAGATTAGACATTTTGTACAACAGTCTTTAACCCATTTTGTCAAACTTCCTGTGCAACATGATTTCTATGAGGTTTTGAGAAAACACCCAACCTCCAAGCATTTAGTTTCAGAATTCGTTAATCTTTTCTCTAGGCCAACGTCTTCGACCCATGTCAAGGAGGCATGGACGAGGGATGCAGGTATAGAGATCTCAAATGATCTATGGGAAAGAGCCTTAGTTGGTATTCATTCATGTTCAGTAAATGCCAGACTTCAGCTAATACAATTTAAAGTAATACATCGATTACATTACTCTAAGACTCGCCTTAATAGACTTTTTCCGACCATTTCACCACTATGTGACAGGTGTAAAATAAGTGATGGTACTTTATGTCATTTATTTTTCTCCTGCCCCTCGCTTAAAAATTTTTGGTCTCAGATTTTTAATTTGTACAGTGTTATATATAAAAAAGTCATAATACCTGATGTCTTAACAGTAATACTTGGTTGTTCAGATCAAACTTTGCTCTGCTCACATTCACTTCAGCATGCTATTAGGTTTGGCATGATTGTTGCGAAGAGGGTCATTCTGAAAGAATGGAAGGCCAATACGCCGCCCAGTTATATTAACTGGCTTAACGATTTGGCATCCTGCTTGTACCTTGAAGAGATTCGATATCATTTGTCTAATACTCAAGATATGTTTACTAAAATTTGGGGACCACTTATGGATCACATTAAGAAAAAGAAGACTCAGCCTGTAACATGAAAGGATTGTATTATGAAACTTGCTTAGCATGGACTGCTTACACTTTTGTAGTTATATGGGCTTTGTGTAACAATCACTTATTTCTTTGTGTATTTTCTTGAGCACTGGCAGTGTTTATTGTTTATTGTTTATTGTTCTGTCTTATTTTCAAAAAAACTGAATAAAATATATATTTTAAAAAAAGTAAAATGCATAAATGGTAGTTTAATTTCTAGCTTTAATGGATGAAAAAAATAAGAGTTTTAGTTGACGAAATTAACACTGGATGGAAGTTTATTTTTGTTTTTGTTTTAAATTACTGAATTTACTTTACCTTTTACTGGAGACACTTCACCAGACAAAGGACCATGACCAGATAATCACCTAAGAAGTGGATAGAGTTATAAGTCGTCCTGCTGAACAACACACACTGCACCACTTTAACAAACTCCCGGCAAATTCTGAACAGGCCCCCCCCAAAAAAACAAAAAATCACGTAAACTTGTAACAGCACTTTATTTTGTTTTATAACTTTAAATAGTAGTACTACCTGACTGTATGTAGTCAATGTACAGTTACCAATAAAGTAACTTAAAGCGTACCTGTGGTGGTCGTGAAGACGCATTTGACTTGAAAACATTATGAAAAAGTATTTCTTATTTTGGTAAATAATTTTTGCCAGCCATATACCACCAGACATATATTCAAATAGGACCTTGGCCATGGGCAGCCAATGAAAACTGTGGGCGCAGCCATGACACATGCGGATGTGACGTCACTTCGTTGATACTCAACAGTCAATGCTCCGCCTGTATGAGAGACTAGGGTGCTGTTGTGTTTTTATTCTATTATGGCTGAATTGTCGGACTCTGAGGAAGAATTTGTCCAACATGGCTACAGGTTTGAGCCAGAAAGGTCTTCTGAGGGTTAAAGTGACGAAGTGGTCCTCACACACAATGCAATTTCGTCTGAAATTATTCGTCTGTGCCCTGTTTCCGCTCCGATCTTCTGACAAGGTGAGCTGGGTTTCGGTACACAAAAAAAGTCTTTCTTTGTTTTTTTCGCTTATTATTCAGACATCCAAAGGCTTTACATTCCGCCATGTTGCGATATCCATATCGCATTGTATGTTTTTGTTTTTACAAGAGCGCAGAGTGTCTGCTGCTCTGTATAATATCCCCAAGCCGCTGCACATCCGGGTACTCAGATCGCAGTTTTATAAACATCGTCCTTGTACGAGCTGAGATCAGAAAAGACGGCTCGCTGAATTTAAACATTTATTTATTTATTTTCTACTCGTTTTAGTTCTGCATTTAATATGAACCCTGAGTTTGAAATAAACGTTTGAATTTGAATATCCCGGAAGTCGCTGCACATCCGGGTACTCAGATACTCAGATCGCAGTTTTATAAACATTATCCTTGTACGAGCTGAGATCAGAAAAGACGGCTCGCTGAATTTAAACATTTATTTATTTATTTTCTACTCGTTTTAGTTCTGCATTTAATATGAACCCTGAGTTTGAAATAAACGTTTGAATTTGAATATCCCGGAAGTCGCTGCACATCCGGGTACTCAGATACTCAGATCGCAGTTTTATAAACATCGTCCTTGTACGAGCTGAGATCAGAAAAGACGGCTCGCTGAATTTAAACATTTATTTATTTATTTTCTACTCGTTTTAGTTCTGCATTTAATATGAACCCTGAGTTTGAAATAAACGTTTGAATTTGAATATCCCGGAAGTCGCTGCACATCCGGGTACTCAGATACTCAGATCGCAGTTTTATAAACATCGTCCTTGTACGAGCTGAGATCGGAAAAGACGGCTCGCTGAATTTAAACATTTATTTATTTATTTTCTACTCGTTTTAGTTCTGCATTTAATATGAACCCTGAGTTTGAAATAAACGTTTGAATTTGAATATCCGCGAAGTCGCTCCACATCCGGGTACTCGAGGCTCAGCCAATACTGATCCAGATCGCGGTGTCAACGAAATTACATCACAGGAAGCGTCCTGGAAGTCCCTGTAGCCGCTAGTATGGCTGTACCCATGTTTTGCTGACATAGCTGAACCAGCAGATCAGCAATGGATTTATATCAAATTGCCTTAAACTTGAATTTTACCTTGAAATTGAACTAGAAAGTGAGCCAGGGGCTCAATATAATATCTTTTTTTGCACGACCACCACAGGTACACTTTAATGCAATGAACAAATTCAATAAGAACTGAATGCAATCGATGCATAAGATAAGTAGCATTATACCTGCACAAATATAAACTTATCTAAATTCTTTGGAGACTTAAAAAACAAATTAAATGGATGTTCAAACTGTAATAGAATTTACTTTTGTTTTTAAATGAATACCCTATATTTCTGGAATGTTGGAGGGCAACCAAGCCTACACACTGTAAAAGCTGTTAGGACCTGTGATATGCTGAAAAGGAACATTTTCAAAATTTATTTCACTTGTGTGCAGTTTCATTTTTGAAACTCACAAGTTTTCAAGTAATAAAAAAGCAGTTACTAACCCAAGCCTACTTTTTTCATTTAACAGTATTTTATTGCAAATCAGTTTATGTAATTTTTAAAAAAATATAACCCCCCCCCCCCCCCCAAACTTCAACCCACTGTACTCTGCTTTCATGCTTACCTCAGAATTTTTTCGCAGTGCAGTGGACTTTTTTTTGTGAATTGAAAAGCATTTTGAATCAAAAATTGATTCTGAATCAAATTGTGACCCCAAAAATTGGAATCGAATCATGTGGCTTCTAAAGATTCACAGCCTTAATGTGTGTGTGTGTGTGTGTGTGTGTGTGTGTGTGTGTGTGTGTGTGTGTGTGTGTGTGTGTGTGTGTGTGTGTGTTATGAACACAAATACAGACTCTTGGCATTCTGTAGTGCATATGCAGAGGAATAATAATAATAGTGGTAATAATAATAATAACAATTAAAAGAGCAACCTCTGTTATCCTGGTCTCCTGACTTCAGCCAGCATGTCAGCAGTGGTTGCTAGCAGACACTGGTTTCTTGAATGCCAATGATTTCATCCTTTGTTGATTTCATTGTGGTTACTTAATAACTCTATTTCCCACACATTGTATACAGTTGCCTTACTACTGATATTGTTATTCTTAGCTATTATCAGCACATCAGAATCAAATGGGCATGAGCAGTTTAGGTTTTTTGTTTGTTTTTGCATGAGCAGGTTAGTATGAATTTTATAAAAAATATTTCCCTACAGGATTAATCAATTTGGGCAACATTAATAAATAAAATAATAGGTTTAGGATACTGTGTACAGTTAGCAACGCTACATCAGTGTTGCCAAGTCTCACTCTTTTGTCAATTCAAAAGAAGGAAAATAGTGCCATTAAGATGTTGACTCCCTTCAGAACCTCTGAAGGCACCACAGTCAAATTATGGACAAGGCTGATTGCCATGGCAAGCAGAGTGAACATGTTGTAAAACTTTGAGGCAAAGAAGTGTATGTGTTGAAAAATATAATGGTTTACATGTAGCTATTGTGCCTATGCACTCACTTTTTTGTTCATTTTTTTTTTTCAAAAAAGAAATATCTCATAAACTTACAAGAAGCAGCAACTTGATTCATGTTGAACTGATTATCCTCTGTATTAGTCTTTTTAAAATCCCAGCAACAGAGTATTGCACATTCCATTTATGTACAAATCTCCTTTCTTTCTTCAGTACCAATGGAATAGTAAATACTCTAATTTTCTGTTGTTTTCTTCTCAGGTTTATGTCACCCTGGAGCAGATGCTTTATTCCTAGAACTATATTGTGGAATTCTGCTGTTCAAGTCACTGAAAATACCTTTTCTTTCCTTTCAGTTTTACAAGCATGTTGTCCAGAGTGTGGAGAAGTTCATACAAAAGGTATGTTTAGGTAGCGTTGCTTAAGTAGAATTATGGTATCACTGACTATATCCCCTGTGCATCAGGCCCATGACCGCATCACTTCAGGTGCTTTATTCATGATACTGCATGACCTTAAGTATAATATAAGTATAATATGGGCAAGACACTTTACCCACCTTACCTCCAGTGTCCATAACACTGGGTGTAAATGTGTATAACTATTCGGTAGTGGTCGGACAGGCCGTTGGCGCGGATTGGCAGCCATGTTTGCGTCAGTCTGCCCCAGGGCAGCTGTGGCTACAGTAGTAGCTTACCACTATCAATGTCTATCTGGAGTGAATGAATATTGGAGTCACTGTAAGCGTTTTGAGATGCCACTTGATATGTAAAGCGCCATATAAATCTAATCCATTATTATTATATTGCTTTAATACAGCAGTTTGACAAACACAATTTATAAGTGAACAGTACTAAGCAATAACAGATTATGATTTGGTTATTTATTTCATGTTATAATGTTGTACCAAGACAAAAACAAGTGGTTCCCATCTGCTGCTTTTGGATGTTGCTAACACAACACGCATAATATGGAGTATAATAGCTTTATTATTTTATGCATATGCTCAATGAATTTTGCTGTTGTCCACAAGTCATTGTTTATATACATGTGCTTTAAGAGTCAATCACTGTGATCACTTTGGTCGACCGGCGTGCTACCACTCCATCAGAATCTCTGAGACTATCAGTGTCAGATAAGATACAGTCAGTATCTCTGGTTTTGCTCATGTTCTCTTCACCACCTTCTTTTTGACATCTTCAGATGAAGAGTCGCAAGCATGTTTTACAGTGAGAAACTTCAGTGGAAACTGTACACTGTGTGATTTCAATATAAACTTTAGGGTTACCAATTATTAGATTTAGCTATCACATGATTGGTATCCCCGCTTTTATTTATGTTCTTTTCACTGCCTTCTTATTGATTTCTGCAGAACTAAAGAGTCATAAGTTATATGAGATATATTTTATTTACAGTATATTTCTCTTTAAATGCCATACTCTGGCTCTGGTGTTCCCTCACTGCAAAGTGCTATATAAATAAAGTTTGATAAGTATGTAACTATTACCATGAACCCATAATACAATGGTACCGTTTCCCAGTTGTGATGTTTGATTTAAAACAGTGTCTCACTGTGGAAATTAAAGTACACAACACATTACAATTATTACTTATTATAAGAAGTCAACAACAGTTACTGCAATTGAAGATTATTAGAATGCAGCTAAAACGGAGTGACACATATTGGGTGAAGAGTCCCTGCATGCTTATCAGGGACTATTGTAACTCCTGGAATACCTATTGTCCACTCAAATTGCTCAGTCAGAATTAATTGGATTCTATAATATGTTTTTAATTGGAATACCTCAGCCTTAAAGAATGTGTCATTAATGCCAGGAAGACATTGTTACTGTTATTTTCATTTTAAAACTGCATCAGTTGGTTATTTCAACAATTTCACAATTTTATCATTATTATGAACATACATCATTTTATTACTGCACAAGAAGCCCATACATGCAGTTGTTGTTGTTCTGTTTAAATATCACAGCTGCCTGTCTCTCCTACAGTGCAAGCCAGAGTACAAAGTCCCAGGGCTGTATGTCATCGACTCCATCGTCAGACAGTCACGACACCAGTTTGGTACGGAGAAGGACGTTTTCGCCCCACGCTTCAGCAAGAATATCATTTCAACGTTCCAGCACCTCTATCGCTGCCCTGCAGATGATAAGGTCAGACAATTTTTAATGGCTTTTCTGTTCGTGCCTGTGGCTTTTCATTTTCCCAGTCACACTCTCAAGGACACTGATAGTAGAAGGCTTGATGTACAAGAAAAAATAAAAGTGAAGATTTGAAGGTCATTTAAAAACTTAGTGTCTGAGGAGTTCCATTATTTTATGCCTGTTTTTGTCCCATATTATCAGTTTATTGAAATACACAGTTGAAACCAGAAGTTTACATACACTGTCTAAAAAGTCACAAAACCTTTTATTTCCCTCACTGTCTGACACTAAATTAAAGTTTTCCTGTTTTAGGATTACCAAAAATTTTTTCTATTTGCTAAATAAATTTTTTTTTTTTTTTTTTTAATTTAAGTTTTTGTAAAGGGTATACAGGTCGTTACAGCAATGCATTGTTTACATTTTCATCACATGTTCCCTTATTTTCTGATATCTGACAACATTGGAAGATTAATTCTTACAACACCCCTTTTTTTTTTAAAGTGAAAGAAAAAGTGAAATTAAAGAGAAAAAAAACAAAAAACAAATAACAAAAAAACAAACAAACCAGTAAAAAACAAACAAAAAGAAAAAGTAAGTAAATAAAGATAAAAGAGCATCTGAGTAGGGATGGAACAAAGAGCGGAACCATTATTGAAATGGTATTTGTCAAAGATTAGATCTAATGGAAGACACATATGTGGTCCAGGGTTGCCAAAAGTTCATGAACCCATCCATGTCCTGTCTCAGTGCGAATGTCAACTTTTCCATCGAGTAAATGTCTTGGATCACGTTAGTCCAATCTTCAGGTGTAGGACAGTCCTTCAACATCCATTTTTTAGTTAGAGCTTTTTTGCTTGCCAATATTAAAACATTGAATAAGTATTTTTCTCCTCGTCTTTCCAGTGAGTCCGGTAGTAAACCCAAATACAAAGTTACAAAAGAAAAGGGAACTGTAATTTTGAATATTTTCCCCAATATTGTCTGTACCTTGGTCCAATATTGGTGGATAACTGGGCATGACCAAAACACATGAAAATGATTTGCAGTCTTTTCACCACACAAGCGCCAACAGTTCAATCCCTTATGGGTAAATTTGTTTTGTGCAGGTGTTCTGAAAAATCTTGCCAAGTTTTTCCATCCAAATTCTCTCCACTGCAGGGATGAGGTACTTTTCCATTGCTGTTTATTTAGCTTTTCTCATATTTCCAGTTGTAAAGTGAAATTCCCCTCTTTTTCCCATCTCTCTTTTATATAAGATGTGTTGTCTCCTTTTAAGTCTTGAAGACCTTGGTATATTTTAGAAATGTATCTGATCCCTGGGATCCCTTTATATGCCATTAAGAAGACCTTCAGAACACCTGACTGGGCCCTTTCCAAAACCTCCTTTTTAAGTATATTGTTTATGTGGTGTCTAAGCTGGAAGAACCTGTAAAGGTCTTGATTTATTAGGCCTTGTTTTTTCAAATCTTCAAAACTTCTTAAGATTTGCCCTTTAAAAAAATCGTAATATTTTATCAGCCCTTTCTCCTTCCACTTTTTAAATCTGGTGTCTGTTTTATTAGGAGTAAAGTCCTGATCATAGGCAATCCATTGCAGAAGTCGATAGGGCTCTTTAGTTTGATTCTCTCTGACTATCTTAAACCAAATTTTTAGCGGGGTCTCTATCCACGGGTTAGTGTTATTCAAAAGCTTAGGTAAGGCATTGTTCCCTATTATCGCCTGTAGGGGGATGTCACTTGTTATTTGGCATTCGATCTCCTTCCATTGTGCAGTGTAGACTGGGTTACATATCTCTACTAAAGTTTTAATTTGTGCGGCTTTAAAGTAGTCCCTGATATTTGGCAGCGCGAGCCCACCTTTGTCTTTGTTTAGCTGTAGGGTTCTATATCTGATTCTAGGTCTCTCGCCCTGCCATATGAATCTTGAGATCCTTCTGTCCAGCTCCTGCCATGTTTTTTTTGGGAGGTTCTACCGGTATTGTTTGGAAAAGGTATAGAAGACGTGGAAGTATATTCATTTTGACTGCTTCAATTCTTTGTGCAGTACCCAAGAATGGTATCATATTCCATCTTGCTAGGTCAGATTTTATTTTTGTCACCAGTGGATCATAATTTAGTAATATAATTTTGTTGAGTTGTTTCGGGATATTGACCCCCAGATATTTCATAGATTCCGACTCCCAGTTAGTTTTGAGTTTGCTTAGTGAATAATGATTTGGGTCATAGTTGAATGTTAAAACTTGGGTTTTATGCATGTTTAATTTGTACCCCGATAAATCTCCATACTCTGAAAAAACTGAGGTTAGTTCTGGTAAAGAAGTGTTCGGCTGCCCTAGGTATATTAAAATGTCATCAGCAAAGAGTGCTATTTTATGTTCCTTCTGACCAAGTGTAATACCTTGAATTTTTTGGTTTTGTCTTATCCAATGGCTCAGAGGTTCTATGAAGATTGCAAAGAGCAGTGGAGACAGGGGGCAGCCCTGACGACATCCTCTTTCCAGTTCAAAAGATGATGATAAATTACCGTTAATCCTTATTTTAGCTGTTGGTTTTTTATATAATGCCTGTATAGTTCTAATGAAGTTGTTATGAAAATTGAAACTGGATAAGATTCTATATAGAAAAGACCAGTCAACCGAATCGAATGCTTTTTCAGCATCTAATCCCAATATGACTGCATTTAAGTTATATTTTTTTATATGATGAATTATGTGTAAAGTGCGTCGAATGTTGTCTTGTGTCTGTCTTTGTCTTATAAAACCTGTTTGGTCTAAATGAATTAGGTCTGTCAGTATATTTTCTAACCTTTTGGCAAGGATAATGGTAAAAAGCTTATAGTCCTGATTTAGTACACTGATTGGTCTATAGTTGGAGCACTCGAGTTTATCCTTTTCAGGTTTAGGTATAACTGCAATGACCCCTTCTCTCCAGGAGGGGGGGATTTCCCCTGTGTGGAGGACATAATTAAATGTTTTCAGGAGGAGAGGAGATAGTTGCTGTTTAAAGGTTTTGTACCACTCTGCTGTATAGCCATCAGCTCCTGGGGATTTGTTAGCTTTAAGTTTCATAATTGCTTTTTCCAATTCTTTAGGATGTATTTCTGACAGTAGTGTTTTATTTTGTGACTCCGTAAGTTGGGGAAGGTTTAATGTGTTTAGGAATGCCTCGGATGCGTTTTTTATGTTTTTTGTGGGAGTATAAGTTACATACATATAAGTTACATATAAGTAGGAGTTACATAATGCATGTGTAAGTGTTTTTGTCATGGGTGGTGATGGGTTGCCTTTCCTAAGATATCTTTGCTTTTATTGGTAAACATAATTTCTTCATGGTCATTGCATAAAAATATTAAACATCTTTTAGGTTTTACTTACTTTCTTAGATTATCTTTCAAATATTAAAATATACTAATATGCAATTTTTTTAATATTCCTAGTAACACTAACAAATACACACATTAATAAATCAAAATGTTTGCAGAATGTCAGTATGTTTTAATAAATGGGTGATGGAATTTTGTTAATATTTATAATTTATTTTGCTTGGTTAAATTATTTTGTCTGTTCTAGAACTATGTAAATGTAATTCTGTGTCAGTTCTAAACATATTAAATAGTAGTAAAATATAATTTAGTATTATTACATCAACATACCATTCAGATATCATAAATTTACACATGTGATGCAGCAGCAGATTAAAAAGGTAAACTATAAATGCATTTGTACTTACTTATAACTTTAAATATAAGACCACATTTGAGCATTCTAAAACACCAGATTTTGTTAGCTTCTGGGGAGCGTTGCCCCTGAGACCCCCCACCAAGGCTCTGCCTTGGATCCGGCATGGGGGCCTGCGTCCCCCAAGACCCCCGGCTTAGTTTCCTCTCTTTTCCCAAACCCCATTCTCATCCCTGTATAAACGCAGTAGACTGCAAAAGACATGCTGCCATTAAGCACAGTCGAAAATGTTGGATTTAACCCTTTGAGTGTGAGAATTTGCATGCCCCTAGTGGCAGAGCGCAATGCTGCGCCTGTCATTTCACTCTGACATCACCGGCTGCACTGGGGATTTGTACTGATCTGCCAGTTTCAGAAGGTGGCAGACATGTGCTGGAGGACTCAATGGATGACACATAATACACCAAAGAAGAAGAACTCCTGATTTCCTTTTCCTGTATTCCCTTCTTTTAGCTCAGAAAGCTAATATGGCCGCGATCCGTCATCGTCACTGTCACTTAGATGGCTTTGTACACGGAAAATAGCCGCGGGATACAAGCGAAATTTATATGGGATAATCATAATCATAATCACTGAGCCACCACCGGAGTGGTGGCTCAGTTGTTAGAGCATCCGCCCCACACCCGGGAGGCAGGGGTTCAAATCCCGGCCGGGTCATGCCGAAGACCATATAAAAGTGGAACTTCCTGCCGTCCAGCTTGGTGCTCAGCAAAAATGGAATGGAGGAGGGAAATTTGGGGCGGCGCCTTGCATGGCAGCGGCCCTCTGATTCTACACTTGGGGTGTGTGTGATTGACACGGTGAATAGGTAAAGCACAATCTCGTTCTGCTGTACATGATTGGTTGTACAGTTGAATGACAATAAAGGGTGGTTTATAAGACTTTGTAGATGTGGTAGACAGCGTAAATGACTGACAGAACGCAAAATAACGACCACAATGGGTGAAAACGCAGTGATCGCGGCAACGAGCAAGTCCTGGTAGCCGCTGGTAAGTGACTTATTTCTGTGAGGGGTTTTTTAATATTGTACTGATTTCTTGTTCATATACTTTAAAGATAAGATGATGAGGTACTTCTGTACAAAAAACGGTGTCAAAAGACTGAACCATTCTTTGTGTAAATCTGTCCAAAGTCCAGTTTTGGCTGAGTTATGGAATTTAAAGAGCTGCTGCAACATTATGCAAATTAGATGAGTAAATTTATTCCTATCTGAAACTTTGGATCATATTTTACATCTTTCTAATTGACAGTAAGCCATTATCTCTGACCACTTTCAAGTTATAGCCTTGGAAATCTGAACTATTTTATTGACAAAAAATATTCACCACTCTTGACCACTAGGGGTTATGTCACAGTTGTGCGACAGACACGAACAATTAAGCGGCTGATTAAAGTAATTGACCGTCGTAACCAGCTCCCTGGCCGAAAATATTTCTCCCAGATGGCATTTTCCCAGCTGTACACGGAAGGAAGAGAAAAGGTTGAAAAGGAGCTGCGAAGTGTGCCATACTTCGCTACTGCGTCAGATTTGTGGTCAAGTCGCACATCTGAACCATATGAGCCTCACTGCCCACTTCATTGATCAAGATTGGAATTTGAAAAGCAACTGTCTTCAAACTTTCCTGGAGACCATACAGGTTAAGTCATTGCTTTAGGACTGACCAAAGCATATGCACCCTGGAAACTGATTGAAGACAAAAGAGTCTGCATCATGACAAACAGTAGGACAAATACAGACGTGGACAAAATTGTTGGTACCCCTCTGTTAATGAAAGAAAAATCCACAATGGTTACAGAAATAACTTGAATCTGACAAAAGTGGTAGTAAATAAAAATTCTATGAAAATTAACCAATGAAAATCAGACAATGCTTTTGAATTGTGGTTCAACAGAATTACTTTAAAAAACAAACTCATGAAACAGGCCTGGACAAAAATGATGGTACCCCTAGAAAAGATTGAAAATAATGTGACCATAGGGACATGTTCAACCAAGATGTGTCCTCTAATTAACATCACAGGTGTCTACAAACTTGTAATCAGTCGGCCTATTTAAAGGGTGACATGTAGTCACTGTGCTGTTTGTTGACATGGTGTGTACCACACTAAACATGAACCAGAGGAAGCAAAGGAGAGTTGTCTCAGGAGATTAGAAAGAAAATTATAGACGAGCATGTTAAAGGTAAAGGCTATAAGACCATCTCCAAGCAGCTTGATGTTCCTGTGACTACAGTTGCACATATTCAGAAATTTAAGATCCACGGAACTGTAGCCAACCTCCCTGGACGTGGCCGCAGGAGGAGACGGATAATACGAATGGTAACAAAAGAGCCCAGAACAACCTCTAAACACATTCATGGTGAACTCCAAGGTCAAGGTACATCAGTGTCAGATCGCATCATCCATCGTTGTTTGAGCCAAAGTGGACTTCATGGGAGACAACCAAGGAGGACACCACTGTTGAAAACAAATCCCAAATCCTTGTACAGTAGACAGTACAAGGGCCTTTGACTCTAGGTCTTGTCATCCCTCCTTTTTCTCTCCTCTGTTCTGATAATGACAAATTTGTTTTTGTTTTCAGACACTTATTCATATAAAGTGAGGGATAAAATGGATACTGCAAGTGACAACGATGAATTACCATCAACGTCTTCCGGTGAATACGAATGCATTCTACGTTGTGGTCAACCATGTACCAAAAGTGACTCTTTGGATAATACCAAGGACCAAAAATGGAATTCAATTCGTGAAAAAACTCTACGATGGAAAGGACTTGATCGGTTTCAATGTGGGAATATTGATTGGGCCAAAGGGCCAAAAGGCACCATATATATGCACCAGACATGTTACACCACGTTATCTAACAAGCGTTGTCTATCTCAAGCCGAGAAACGTAAGCATAAATTAGAGGTAGATCTTGAAAGAGACAATCAATCAGTTCAGGGGGATCCATCTCCATCTGCTTCTCTCTTTTCACCGAAGAGGCTCCGGTCCAGCATTGGTATTGTGCATGACAAGAACCTATGCGTGTGGTGCAATAAGGGACCACAGAAAAGCAGTCACCGGGACTGGAAACAATTGCTCCTAATATCAACTGCCCTTTTGGCCCTTTGGCCCAATCAATATTCCCACATTGAAACCGATCAAGTCCAAAGGCCCTTGTACTGTCTACTGTCATTACGGTAGCATTAAGCAAGCAGCATGGTCAATATGCTAACATTACCTGACTATACAGTATGGAACAAGATTCAGAATTCCAACCTCTCCAGATAAGTTTAAAGCTAAATTTATACATACCTGGCAACCTTGGTTAAATTGGAAAGATTAGGACTACATATTATGGCAGCACAGACGTTACAAAATCACTGCATCCTCTCTCTTGCTATGCAAAAAGGAATCAATGAATCAAGCATAGGATTCCGGGAATCCTAAGGGGATTACCCAAGTGTTCCTCAGTGAAATCACTGAGTCAATGCAGGAGCTTTCTAATAATTATTAAAAATGAATGTAAGGATACCTCATTTGACATTTTTAGCTCATTTGGTGACGGATATGAAAAAGTCCATTGCATGTGAAAATGACAGCCGGCCGCCATCTTGGATTTCTCGATTATGTAATCATTTAAACACACTTTTATTGGAATAAACAGATAGTATGACCCCTTAAACCTCTGTTTTGACACCAACATCAGGTTTCTAGGTGCCTTAGTAGTCAAGAAACAAAAAAAATGTTAATCGGTGGCCATATTGGCGGCCATATTGGATTTCATCGTGATGGGTTTGTTTCACAAGTAAACTAATAGCATTAATGGAATGCTTGACCCCAAAAACCTATGTCTAGACACCAAAATCAACCTCCTAGCTGAATTAGTTACTGAGATATAGGTGGTGGTATGCATTTTGGCGGCCATTTTGAATTTTGGGCAAAAAAAAGGTTTCCCGTAATTTTTGGGAGGTACATGGGAGCTTATTTTCATTAAAATGGGTCTAGAATGCTAAATCCAGTGAGAAAAAAAGGTCCTGGGAGGTTGGTCACGAAACCCCCAAAAATGACTCTACTAAAATAGAGATGTCTTCCGCATCTCAGTCGAATCACACAGACACATGAATTCCCAATTGTCCATGAGTCCACTTGGGCTCCCCCTAGCCCGATCTTCTTTTGAAGTGGTGTCAATCGCATATAAAGCCCACCAAATCCATAATTTTCCATTTGGAATAAGATTCAGCCAGAAGAAGAGCGACACAGACAGAACACAGCAAGCTGGGATCAGTAAGGGAATGGGAGGTGGGAGAGGGAGAGAAAAGCATCTGCTCTCTCTGAAAGCCAGAAGAAGAAGATAGTAAGAGAAAGGGTATTATTTCAGAGTTTTATAACTCATTGACATTATCCTCAAGTGAAAACTCAGAGAAAAGACTGAATTATTGGAAAGAAGACCTGCAAACTGAAATTTCAGAGGAACAATGGGAATTGGCTTGTACAGAAGCTCAAACCAAATCAATAAATGTACGTCTTAAATTGATACATTTCAAATGGTTAATGCGGATGTATGTTACACCGGTGGAGTTAAATAGATATAACAAAAACATACCAGATACGTGCACAAAATGTATGGAAAGTAAAGGAACCCTATTTCATTGTTTATGGGAATGTAGAAAAATTAAAATGTTTTGGGAAGAGGTGAGGGTAACAGTTGAAAAAAATAATTTCAAAACAAATCATACTGAATCCTAAATTGTTTTTGTTGGGTCTGTATCCAGAAAAGCATAACTTTAATAAGAGTGAAAGAGCATTCATAGACCTCAGTTTGCTTAACGCCAAAAAGTGTATTGCACTATTGTGGAAAAAGACTCATAGACCAGATGTGACTCAGTG
Source organism: Pholidichthys leucotaenia (assembly GCA_020510985.1). NCBI lineage: Eukaryota > Metazoa > Chordata > Actinopteri > Cichliformes > Pholidichthyidae > Pholidichthys > Pholidichthys leucotaenia. The sequence continues at coordinate 197,914,428 of CM035842.1, read as the reverse complement.
GTTAAGACAGATGTTAACAAACCTTCCACTAGAAAGAATAACATACATACTGAAATCAAAGGAAATTGTGTTTGAGAATATATGGAGACCTTTCATTGATTATGTAAAGAATTTAAACATAACTTTTGAAGAAGAAGGTGAATGATGTGTGTGGACCTTGTAAATTCCAAACTGGTGAATGTATAATATGTATACTTATGTAATGGATTACCTAGACTAAACAGAGGAGCATTGTTGAAGACCTGCCTTTGTTAGTGGTTGTTGGTGTTTTTAGTACATTTTTTTTTAATTACTTTAGTGTTAGTGTTTGATTGTTTGTGTTATGTTTGTAAAAAAAAAGGTTCAATAAAAAATATTGTGGAAAAAAAAATCAATAGACAAAGTCATTATGCCTGAAGGAAAACAGAAGAGATCGACATTTACCAGGCCAAGACACGCATCGGCCGGAGAAACTGACCTCGAAGACAACAACCACTCGGAAATAGAGGAGCAAAATGAGGCTAGCAACACGGCTAGCTTAAAAACGATACTTCAAGAATTAAGAGAATTTCACCGAGAGTGTTGGGCCGAATTTCGTGAACTTAAAGACTAAATAAAAAGGACAAACAACAGAGTGGACCAGGCTGAGGACCGAATCATGGAAGCAGAGGAAAGAATAAAAGGGCTGGAAGAAACCACGCTGGAATTACTTAAACGACAGACAAGACTGGAGGCTAAGCTAACCGACCTGGAAGGAAGACTAAGAAGGGACAACATAAGAATCCATGGTCTGAAAGGAGTCGTCGAGGATGGTTTCACCACAATGGCTGCATGCGTGGAAACCATACTGAGAGAAAAGTTGGAATTTCCCCAATCCACCGACTTGAAAATAGAAAGGGTGCACTGTTCATTAGCCCCTAGGCCGTCGGCGGAAGCTCCCCTGTAATCGGTGGTGGTGAAGTTTTCCAACTTCAGAACAAAAGAAGAGGTTTTGAGACTGGCTTGGCAGAAAAAAAAAAAGGATTTATGCACCAAGAAAGAAAAGTTTTTGTGGAGCATGACTATGCCACGGAGGTCCTTAAAAAACGTCGGGAATGCAATGATGCTAAAAAGGTACTAAGAGAGAAGAAACTGCACTTTCAAACTCCATTTCTGGCAAAGGTGAGGGTTTTTTACGGTGAAGAGACGTGTCTCTACAACTCGGCGGAAGAAGCAACCAGGGATATGGCGAGAAGAGGGCTCCCGGTAACGGTGTATAAACCCGCAGCAGACCCGATCCAAAGAATCAATGCTCAAACGTGGTGCACACAGAGACCCTCAAAATCCACGGGCCAGCAGCGGGAAACCCAGCGCCAGGGCTATAAGGAAAAACTGGACGCTTTCAGGAGGGAATAACGATATTTTTAGTCAATCTGCGCATCCAACCCTCCCCCTACAAGGTAACAAACATTAAAGGAGATGCAGAATCAGCAAATATGAAGTGGTAAAACATTTCATTTCATACAACCTAAAGAATTAGAAAAAGCAATTATGAAACTTAAAGCTAACAAATCCCCAGGAGCAGATGGTTATACAGCAGAGTGGTACAAAACCTTAAAACAGCAACTATCTCCTCTCCTCCTGAAAACATTTAACTATGTCCTCCACACAGGAGAAATCCCCCCCTCCTGGAGAGAAGGGGTCATTGCAGTCATACCTATACCTGAAAAGGATAAATTAGATTGCTCCAACTACAGACCAATCAGTGTGTTAAATCAGGACTATAAACTTTTTACCGCTATCCTTGCCAAAAAGTTAGAAAATATACTGACAGACTTAATTCATCTAGACCAAACAGGTTTTATAAGACAAAGACAGACACAAGATAACATTAGACGCACTTTACACATAATTCATCATATAAAAAAAATACAATTTAAATGCAGCCATATTGGGATTAGACGCTGAAAAAGCATTTGATTCAATTGACTGGTCTTTCCTATATAGAATCTTGTCCAGTTTCAATTTTCATAACAACTTCATTAGAACTATCCAACCATTATATAAAAAACCAACAGCTAAAATAAGGATTAACGGTAAATTATCATCATCTTTTGAGCTGGAAAGAGGATGTCGTCAGGGCTGCCCCTTGTCTCCACTGCTCTTAGCAATCTTCATAGAACCTCTGAGCCAAAGGATAAGACAGAATAAAAAAATTCAAGGTATTACACTTGGTCAGAAGGAACATAAAATAGCACTCTTTGCTGATGACATTTTAATATACGTGGGGCAGCCGGACACCTCTTTTCCAGAACTCATCTGTTTTTTCAGAGTATGGAGATTTATCGGGGTATGAATTAAACATGCATAAAACCCAAATTTTAACATTCAACTATAACCTAAATCAATATTTACTAAGCAAATTCAAAACTAACTGGGAGATGGAATCTATGAAATATCTGGGGGTCAATATCCCGAAACATCTCAACAAAATGATAACACTAAACTATGATCCACTGATGGCAAAAATAAAATCTGATCTAGCAAGATGGAATACGATACCATTCTTGGGTACTGCAAAAAGAATTGAATCAGTCAAAATGAATATACTTCCACGTCTTCTATACCTTTTCCAAACAATACCGGTAGAACCTCCCAAAAAAACATGTCTAAGAACTGGATAGAAGGATCTCAAGATTCATATGGCAGGGCAAGAGACCAAGAATCAGATATAGAACCCTACAGCTAAACAAAGACAAAGGTGGGCTCACGCTGCCAAATATCAGGGACTATTTTAAAGCCGCGCAAATTAAAACTTTAGTAGAGATATGTAACCCATTCTACACTGCACAATGGAAGGAGATAGAATGCCAAATAACAAGTGACATTCCCCTACAGGCGATAATAGGGATTAATGCCTTACCTAAACATTTGAATAACACTAACCCGTGGATAGAGACCCCGCTAAAAATTTGGTTTAAGATAGTCAGAGAGAATCAAACTACAGAACCCTATCAATTATTGCAATGGATTTCCTATGATCAGGATTTTACTCCCAGTAAAACAGACACTAGATTTAAAAAGTGGAAAGAGACCAGACTGATAAAATATTACGATTTTTTTTTTTTATTTAAGTTTTTGTAAAGGGTATACAGGTCATTACAGCATTGCATTGTTTACATTTTCATCACACGTTCCCTTATTTTTTTTTTTTTCCACAATATCTTTATTGAACCTTTGTTTGTATCATGTTTGTTAAAAAAAAAAAATCAAACACTAACGCTAAAGTACTACAAAAAAAAAAATACACTAAAAACACCAACAACCACCAACAAAATCAAGTCTTCAACAATGCTCCTCTGTTTAGTCTAGACAATCCAATACATAAGTATACATATTATGTTCACCAGTTTGGAATTTACAAGGTCCACACACATCATTCACCCTCTTCTTCAAGAGTTATGTTTAAATTTTTTACAAAATCAATAAAAGGTCTCCATATATTCTCAAACACAATTTCCTTTGATTTCAGTATATATGTTATTCTTTCTAATGGAAGGTTTGTTAACATCTGTCTTAACCACTGAGTCACATCTGGTCTATGAGTCTTTTTCCATAATAGTGCAATACATTTTTTGGCATTAAGCAAACTGAGGTCTATGAATGTTCTTTCACTTTTATTAAAATTATGCTTTTCTGGGTACAGACCCAACAAAAACAGTTTAGGATTCAGTATGATTTGTTTTGAGATTATTTTTTCAATTGTTACCCTCACCTCTTCCCAAAACATTCTTATTAATCTACATTCCCATAAACAATGAAATAGGGTTCCTTTACTTTCCATGCATTTTGTGCATGTATCTGGTATATTTTTGTTATATCTATTTAACTCCTCCGGTGTAACATACATCCGCATTAACCATTTGAAATGTATCAATTTAAGGCGTGCATTTATTGATTTGGTTTGAGCTTCTGTACAAGCCAATTCCCATTGTTCCTCCGAAATTTCAGTTTGCAGATCTTCTTTCCAGTAGTTTAATCTTTTCAGTGAATTTTCACTTGAAGATAGTGTCAATGAGTTATAAAACTCTGAAATAATACCCTTTCTTTTACTATCTTTCATCATCATTTTTTCCAAGGATGAATAAATAGGTCGAGTGAGAGCTTTATTTTGATTTGATCGAATAAAGTTTCTAAGTTGAAGATATTTTAAAAAATGTGTTCTATTGAGATTAAATTTGATCCTCAGCTCTTCAAAAGACATTATGTTGTCTGCACATGGCAAATATAAATCCTGAATCTTTTGTATCCCTTTTAAATTCCATACTTTAAATACAGCGTCCGCTCTCCCTGGTTTAAAATATTGATTACCCCATATTGGACTAAATTGTGACAATAACTGTGGTTCTTTTAAATAGTTTTTAGCTTCACACCATATTTTGATCATATGCTTTACAAATGGATTTTTAACTTGTTTTTGTAATTTTTTTGCCGAATCTGAGTATATGAATATGGGAAGAGGTAAAGGTAAATTGTATGATTCCATTTCAGTCCAGTGAGGGAGATCATTTGATGAAAAATAATATGTCATAGACCTCAGTTGTGCCGACCAATAATACAACATAAAATTTGGACATTTCAGACCTCCACGATCAAATGGTAAATATAATAAAGACAGACGTAATCTAGCCCTCCTGTTGTTCCATATAAATTCCACTAACTTTTTTTTTATTCTTGAGAATAGATCTAAAGGTGGTGATAAGGGAATGTATTGAAATAAATAAAGTATTTTAGGTAAAATATTACTTTTAAGTATATTGATTCTCCCGATCATCGACATTGGTAGTGACATCCATCTCTGAGTTAACTCATTGATATCTGACATTAAGGCTTCATAGTTGACGCTGGCGACTGATTCTATCTTAGGCATAATTTGGATTCCTAAATATTTAAACTGATGTACAACATTGAATTGATTTGCCTCAGGGGCTGGGTAATTTCTCTGGGTCTCATTTAGCATTAATATTGAAGATTTAGTTTTATTTATTTTATATCCTGATATTTCCCCAAAATTCTTTATTAAATTCAACAAGGTTGGAATTGATTTTTTTAGATTCGACATAAACAAAATTATATCATCGGCGTACAGGGAGATTTTATGTTCTGTTGGTCCAACTTTAATTCCATATATTTGTGAATGTAAACGTATCGCTATCGCTAAAGGTTCAATTGCCATAGTAAACAGTAAAGGTGAAAGTGGACAGCCTTGTCGACATCCTCTATTGATTTTTATTGGTTTTGAAATATTGTTATTTGTTAGGATTTCTGCTGTAGCATTATTGTATATTATTTGAACCCATTTTATGAAATTATTTCCAAGTCCAAACCTTTGTAGGACTTCAAAAAGAAAGGGCCATTCAACTCTATCAAAGGCCTTTTCGGCGTCCAGTGATAGGAGAGCTGTATCCGGTGCTTCTTTATTAAAATAAATAATATTAAATAGTCTTTTTACATTATGGAAGCCTTGTCTACCCTTTATAAAGCCATTCTGATCTCGATTAATAATATTTGGTAAAATTTCTTGTATTCGTCTTGCTAAAATTTTACAGATTATCTTAAGGTCGGCGTTTAATAGGCTTATTGGTCTCATATTTTCACATTTATTAGAGGGCTTACCTGGTTTTGGCAGCAGTATAATTAAGGCATTATTTATGTATGATGGTAAATTATTATTTTGAAATGCTTCTAAAACCATTTCCAAAAAAGGTTTTATTAATTTATTCTTAAATTTTTTATAAAGGTCAACTGGAAGACCATCTGGTCCTGCACTTTTTCCTGATTTCATATTATCAATGGCTAGCCCAACTTCTTCTTGACTAATTTTAGACTCCAATATCTCCCTGTTTTCATTTGGTATACACGGTATAGATAGTTCGTTCAAAAACCCATTTAGTTTTGTTAAATCAGGTTCATTTTTGGTATCATATAATTTTTCATAGTAATCTCTAAAGGCTCTATTAATTTCTAAAGGATCTATAACTACCTGTCCATTACTTATAATACTGGTAATTGGTGTTTTAATTTCCAATTGTTTAATCTGCCATGCTAATAATTTTCCTGATTTTTCACCTTGTTCATAAAAAGATTGTTTCAATCTTAGAAGACTCGAGGCAGCTCTATTCGCTGATTTTTTGTCGTATTCAGCTCTCAAAATCAGTAATTCATTCTCCAACCTTGGGTCACTTCCTGCATACACTTTTTCCTGAAGACTTTTTATTTTATGTTCCAATTTAGCTCTCTCCTCTCGAGTCTTCTTAGATTTTGATCCTGTATAACTAATAATATGTCCCCTAATAAAAGCTTTGAAAGCCTCCCACTTTACACATGCTGATGTTTGTGTAGTATTGATGTCAAAGAACTCGTATATCTGTTTTTCTATATACTTGACAAATTCCTCATCCTGAAGCCATTTATGCTGAAATTGCCATCTACCTGATTCCTTTGTCAATTTTTTATCTACATATATTAGACAACAGGGTGCATGATCAGAGATCACGATGTTATCATAAAAGCAGTTTTGAATCTTGGACCTTAATTCTGTGGAAATCAAAAAATAATCAATACGTGAGAATGTCTTGTAGGTACTGGAATAACAAGAATAGGCTTTAACTTGTGGTTTCATTTCTCTCCATATATCTAACAATCTCAATTCTTTCATAAAATGATTAATAGTCATCCTACATCCAATGTGCGTACAATCCAGTCCTGTTGATCTATCCACACCTGGATTCAATGTACAATTAAAATCCCCTGCTATTATATGTTGCCCTGTAAGTGATGATAAGATGAGAAATAAATTAGCAAAGAACTTCTGATCATCTATATTGGGACCATATAAGTTCACAAGATTTATATTTTCTAATAGCAAAGAACCTTGAATGATTACATATCTTCCAAATTTGTCTCCAATTACATTTTTCACTTGAAAAGGAACTGATTTATGTATGAGAGTCATAACTCCCCTGGCTCGGGATGAAAATGAAGAGGTGAATACACTTCCCTGCCATCTACTCCTAATTCTTTTAACATCCTCCTCTATCAGATGAGTTTCTTGTAAAAACACAATTCTTGAACCCATGTCCTTTATTTTATTCATAACTTGTTTAAGTTTTTTTAAATTTTGTAGACCTCTGCAATTCCATGAAGTTAAATTAAGATTAACACTTTGGTCCATGATCAATAGAGAGTTTAGGATTACCTTGCAGTGTAAACATGCTCATACAGAGAAGCAAAAACATGAGTGGTTGAACATTCATCCTACAAACTACACACAAACAAATTTCCCCTTCCCACACTTGTGGCAAACCCCCCAAAATCAAAAGAAAAATTCTGTCTCCCGATATAGCCATCGACCGTTCCACACCCACGGGGAACAGCCTAAGCCACTCCTTCTTCATCCTCCCAATCACCCTAACTCTACTGCTTTTAATGACGTAACATTAACTCTCCTCTGTAGTTTTCCAACTTAACTCCAAAATTTTTAACAACTTTGTACATCATAGTTTTTTTTTTTTGTTTGTTTGTTTTGTTTTTGTTTTGTTTTTTTAATATATAATACAATCTATATTTTGTAAACTTACTATTTACTTCAAGTCAGTCAGATGCCTGTGCAAATGCTTAATTATTCTACCTTATATTTTGTTCATGCTTAGCTCCCACCAGTCTCTTCTTCTTCTTTGATCTTCTTGATGAACTCCTGCGCCTCCTCTGGGGTCTTGAAGATGTGGGTTCTGCCCTCATACGTGGTCAGCAGTCTCGCAGGATAGATTACACCATGACGAATCCCAAGGTTGCGCAGCTCCTTACGTACGGGATCAAACTGCTTCCTCAATTGCTGGATTCCTGTGGCCAAATCTGGGTAGAACCGCACCTGCTGATCCTGGTGTTTAATCTCTCCTTTTTTAGCTCGTGCAGCGTTGAAGATCTTCATCCTGTCTCTGTTGCTAAGAAACTTCATAATTAAGGTCCTCGGCGGTCCCTTATCTCTCCGTGGGCCAATACGATGTGCTTTTTCCAGAACCACTGCTGATTGCAACTCCTCGCTGCCCAGCACCTCCGGAATCCACTTTTCCAGAAAGGAACATACGTCCCGACCTTCTGATTCCTCTGGAAGACCCACCAGCCTCAAATTATTCTGTCTCGACCGAGATTCCAAATCCAAAATATTATCTTCCAGAGATTTATTTTTTTTTTCCAAAGTGCGCACCTTTAATTGAAGACGGGTGACGTCATCTTCAGCACTAGCGAGACGGAGCTCCATCTGCGCCGTTCGTTCTACACAGTCACCCAATTCCTTTCTTATTCCTTCCAACGCTGTCATAATCCCATCAAATCTAGAGGAAAAGTCCGCTCTCATTGAACTCATGGCAGCCATCAGCGCATCTGCGCCATTCCCCGCAGATATCGCAGCGTTGCCAGCCTCCTCCGCCATATATGGAGTTTTGTTTACTGCGTCACAGACCTGAAAGTCCGTTAATTTGGACTGTTTCGGCGGCTCGCTTTTTCCTTTTCCTGGTTTTCCAGCCTTAGGCTTCGCCGACATATCTTCGCCCAAATGCTGGGATACGTTCTGTCCCAAATGAGAGAGTTATTTGCCGATTTTTTTTTTCCAGGAGCAGAGCAGAGCGAGACACGTCCGTCCTACGTGGCAGCCATAACCGGAAGTGTTCCCTTATTTTTTGCTATTTGACAACATTGGTAGGATAGTTATTACAACACCCCCTTTTTTTTTTACAAGTGAAAGAAAAAGAGAAGAAAAATGAAAAAAAAAGAGAATTAAATAAAAAAAAAACGAATAAACAAACAAACAGAACAGCAAAAAACAAAGAGAAAATTAAGTAATTAAAAGTAAAAGAGCATCTGAGTAGTGTTGGAACAAAGAGCGGGACCATTATTGAAATGGTATTTGTCAAAGATTAGATCTAATGGAAGACACATATGCGATCCAGGGTTGCCAAAAGTTCATGAACCCATCCATGTCCTGTCTCAGTGCGAATGTCAACTTTTCCATCGAGTAAATGTCTTGAATCACGTTAATCCAATCTTCAGGTGTAGGACAGTCCTTCAGCATCCATTTTTTAGTTAGGGCTTTTTTACTTGCCAATATTAAAACAGTGAATAAGTATTTATCTCCTCGTCTTTCCAGTGAGTCTGGTAGTAAACCCAAATACAAAGTTACAAAAGAAAAGGGAACTGTTATTTTGAATATTTTCCCCAATATTGTATGTACATTGGTCCAATATTGGTGGATAACTGGGCATGACCAAAACACATGAAAATGATTTGCAGTCTTTTCACCACACAAGCGCCAACAGTTCAACCCCTTATGGGTAAATTTGTTTTGTGCAGGTGTTCTGAAAAATCTTACCAAATTTTTCCATCCAAATTCTCTCCACTGCAGGGATGAGGTACTTTTCCATTGCTGTTTATTTAGCTTTTCCCATATTTCCAATTGTAAAGTGAAATTCCCCTCTTTTTCCCCATCTCTCTTTTATATATGATGTGTTGTCTCCTTTTCAGTCTTGAAGACCTTGGTATATTTTAGAAATGTATCTGATCCCTGGGATCCCTTTATATGCCATTAAGAAGACCTTCAGAACACCTGACTGGGCCCTTTCCAAATCCTCCTTTTTAAGTATATTGTTTATGTGGTGTCTAAGCTGAAAGAACCTGTAAAGATCTTGATTTATTAGACCTTGTTTTTTCAAATCTTCAAAACTTCTTAAAGTTTGCCCCTTAAAAAAATCGTAATAATTTATCAGCCCTTTCTCTTTCCACTCTTTAAATCTAGTGTCTGTTTTATTGGGGGTAAAGTCTTGATCATAGGCAATCCATTGCAGAAGTCGATAGGGCTCTTTAGCTTGATTCTCTCTGACTATCTTAAACCAAATTTGTAGCGGGGTCTCTATCCACGGGTTAGTGTTATTCAAGAGTTTAGGTAAGGCATTGTTCCCTATTATCGCCTGTAGGGGGAGGTCACTTGTTATTTGGCAATCCATCTCCTTCCATTGTGCAGTGTAGACTGGGTTACATATCTCTACTAAAGTTTTAATTTGTGCAGCTATAAAATAGTCCCTGATATTTGGCAGCGCAAGCCCACCTTTGTCTTTGTTTAGCTGTAGGGTTCTATATCTGATTCTAGGTCTCTTGCCCTGCCATATGAATCTTGAGATCCTTCTGTCCAGCTCCTGCCATGTTTTTTTGGGAGGTTCTACCGGTATTGTTTGGAAAAGGTATAGAAGACGTGGAAGTATATTCATTTTGACTGCTTCAATTCTTTGTGCAGTACCTAAGAATGGTATCATATTCCATCTTGCTAGGTCAGATTTTATTTTTGTCACCAGTGGATCATAGTTTAGTGTTATAATTTTGTCGAGTTGTTTCGGGATATTGACCCCCAGATATTTCATAGATTCCGACTCCCAGTTAGTTTTGAGTTCACTTAGTGAATAATGATTTGGGTCATAGTTGAATGTTAAAACTTGGGTTTTATGCATGTTTAATTTGTACCCCGATAAATCTCCATAGTCTGAAAAAACTGAGATTAGTTCTGGTAAAGAAGTGTCTTGCTGCCCTAGGTATATTAAAATGTCATCAGCAAAGAGTGCTATTTATGTTCCTTCTGACCAAGTGTAATACCTTGAATTTTTTGATTCTGCCTTATCCATTGGCTCAGAGGTTCTATGAAGATTGCAAAGAGCAGTGGAGACAGGGGGCAGCCCTGACGACATCCTCTTTCCAGCTCAAAAGATGATGATAATTTACTGTTAATCCTTATTTTAGCTGTTGGTTTTTTATATAATGCCTGGATAGTTCTAATGAAGTTGTTATGAAAATTGAAACTGGATAAGATTCTATATAGGACAGACCAGTCAACCGAATCGAATGCTTTTTCAGCATCTAATCCCAATATGACAGCATTTAAGTTATATTTTTTTATATGATGAATTATGTGTAAAGTGCGTCGAATGTTGTCTTGTGTCTGTCTATGTCTTATAAAACCTGTTTGGTCTAAGTGAATTAAGTCTGTCAGTATGTTTTCTAACCTTTTGGCAAGGATAATGGTAAAAACCTTATAGTCCTGATTTAATACACTGATTGGTCTGTAGTTGGAGCATTCTAGTTTATCCTTTTCAGGTTTAGGTATAACTGCAATGACCCCTTCTCTCCAGGAGGGGGGGATTTCCCCTGTGTGGAGGACAGTTAAATATTTTCAGGAGGAGAGGAGATAGTTGCTGTTTAAAGGTTTTGTACCATTCTGCTTTATAGCCATCTGCTCCTGGAGATTTGTTAGCTTTAAGTTTCATAATTGCTTTTTCCAATTCTGTAGGTTGTATTTCTGACAGTAGTGTTTTATTTTGTGATTCCGTAAGTTGGGGAAGTTTTAATGTGTTTAGGAATGTCTCAGATGCGTTTTTATGTTTTTTGTGGGAGTATAAGTTCTTGTAGTAATTCTCGAAGCTTTTAAGAATATCCTGAATTCTGAATTTTATTTCCTTTGATACTGGGTCTCTGATTTTGTAGATTGCTCTTTCTGTTTGTTGTTTCCTCAATTTATAGGCTAGTAGTTTTGCCGATTTACTGCCTGCTTCATAGTGTTTTTGTTTCAGAAATGTAAGTTTCTTCTGGATTTCTATTGTGTAGATCTCATTTATTTGATTTTTAATTTCTTTAATCTTGAGCGAGCCATTAGAATGAGTGTTGTCTTTGTGTTCTTTTTCTAGGTTCTTGAGTTCTGACTCTATTGTGATTAGTTTTTCTTGTCTCAGTTCCTTTTGGGTTGCCAGTTTTGCAATAATTTTTCCCCTTATTACAGCTTTGCACACATCCCACAGTATTAAAGGGGATACTTCTCCATTATCGTTTTCTTCCAAATATCTGAAAATATCTGATTCCAATTCATCTTTCAGTGGTCCTTTCAGGACATTTGAATTCAACCTCCAGGAAAATGTTTTATTTGTGTATTTTTGGATGTTTAAGTCCATATAGATCGGACTGTGGTCAGAGAGATCCATCAGTCCTATTTTACATGTTTTTACTCTTCCAATGTCTCATTCAATGTGGTGTTGAATGAAAAGTATAATCTTTTACATTGGGGTTGAATTCCCTCCATACGTCACAGATTCCCATTTCTTTTAGTAGCATCCGAGTTTTCCTATTTTGAGTGCTATTTTGATGTGAAGAATTACCTGTTGCATCCCAGTATGGATTCAGTCTTAGATTGAAGTCTCCACCACATATCACTAAACCTTGGGCTTTAGTTATCATTAGGTTGAATACATTTTTATAAAATTTCCATTTAGCCCCTGGTGGTGCATATACATTCAGCAGGGTGATATCTTCTCCTTCTAGCTGCCCAATTACCAAACTGTACCTCCCTTCTTTATCTTTGTGTTCTGATTTTTTTTCAAATGTAATTTTGGTTGAGATCAATGTCACTACTCCCCTCCTCCTCCCTGATTTATATGAAGATGAAGAGATCATTTTAAACCCTTGTCTATTGAGTTTAGTGTGTTCCACGTTTGTTAGGTGGGTTTCTTGTAAAAATATTATTTCTGCTTTGTCTTTTTTCATTTTGCGTAGAATCTTGGATCTTTTAACTGGATTCAGGATCCCTTTTACATTATATGAGGCTATTTTGGTTACACCCTGTTTCTCCATTGTATTTTCTTATTTAGTATAACAGTGTGGTGGCCCTCTTTTTTGCTACTCAGAAACTGAAAGAACATTAAGAACATAAAAAAACATTAAGAACATAGTGTACGAAACTTTAAAACAAAAAACTGTCAAAAAAAACTTACTGAGCTGGGGTCTCTTTAAAGACCCTGTAAGAGCCCTGATGGGAGTGTAGGCTCTGAGGGAAATTCCTCAAACTCTGTTACGTGTTGAGGGCCCTCTCTTACCCCTGTAAGTTGTCCCATGTTTTTAACGTGAATTTCAGATCCCAATCCGAATTTGTCATGATTTTTTTTTTTTTTTTTATGCCTGTACCCTATGAGATTGTGTGCACCCTCCCACCCCCATCACAGCAAACATTCACTCTAATACAGTATTTGTTAGTGTAGGGAGAACATGTGGGTCATCGTTACATTTCTATTTTAACAAGATTTTTTTTTTCTTCCCTTTAAATTAAGAAGACATTTGTTTCTAATGCTATAACTGCTCTATGAAAGGTTTTACCACATGCTGATTCTGCACCTCCTTTAATGTTTGTTACCTTGTAGGAGGGGGGATGGAAGTGCAGAATGACTGAAAAGAAAAAAAACCAAAAAGGTCGCTATTCCTTCCTGGAACTGGAAAGCTTATCTTTGTAGCTCTGGGGCTTGGTTTCCCGCTGCTGGCCCATGGATTTTGAAGGTCTCTGAGTTGACCACGTTTGAGCTCTGATCTTCTCGCTCATATTTGCTGCGGGTTTAAACACCGTTACCGGGAGCCCTCTTCTCGCCATGTCAATTGTTGCTTCTTCCGCTGAATTATAGAGACATGACTCTTCACCGTAAAAGACCCTTAACTTCGCAGGAAATGGCGTCTGAAAGCGTAGATTCTGTTCCCGTAGAACCTTTTTGGCGTCGTTATATTCCCGTCGCTTTTTAAGAACCTCAGGGGCGTAATCGTGCTCCACGAAGACTTTTCTCTCTTGATGCATAAATCCTTTTTTCTGCCAAGCCCGTCTTACAACCTCTTGTTTTATTTTGAAATCGGAGAATCTTACCACCACAGAACGCGGGGGCGCTTCCGCCGCTGGCTTAGCGGTTAATGTACGATGGGCCTTTTCTAACTTCAAATCGGTGGTTTGTGGAATATCCAACTTCTCTCTCAATAAGGATTCCACGCATTCCGCCACTGTGTTGAAACCATCTTCAGCTCCTTCTTTCAGACCGTGAATTCTGATGTTATCTCGTCTCTGTCTTCCTTCTTGGTCGGTTAGCTTAGCCTCCAGCCTTGACTGTTTTCTGTGTAAATCCAGCATAGAATCTTCAAGCACTTTTACTCTTTCTTCAGCTTCCAAGATTCGGTTTTCGGCCTGGTCCATTCTGCTGTTCATGCTTTTTAGTTCCTCTCTGAATTCACGAAATTCGGCCCGAAATCGTCGTAATTCATCAAATAGCGATTTCAAGCTAATCTTTTTGTTAGCTAGGACCAGCTCCTCGTCTCCTGAATGGAGGTCCCCGGGATCAGATTCTTCGGCCGCCGCGCGTCCTGACCTGGGGAATGTCAGTTTCTTCTGTTTTTGGTTAGGCATGGTGTTTTTGTCTTTTGATTTTTATTCTTCCAAAAATCCGTTAAGTCTGATTTTGAAGATGTTTTCCTTGGATTGGATCTGGGAGGTTCAGCGTTAAGTTGCTATCACCATGGCGTCCAGACCGGAAGTTCCAATATTACGATTTTTTTTAAAGGGCAAATTTTAAGAAGTTTTGAAGATTTGAAAAAACAAGGTCTAATAAATCAAGACCTTTACAGTTTCTTTCAGCTTAGACACCACATAAACAAAATACTTAAAAAGGAGGATTTGGAAAGGGCCCAGTCAGGTGTTCTGAAGGTTTTCCTAATGGCATGTAAAGGGATCCCAGGGATCTGATACATCTCTAAAATATACCATGGTCTTCAAGATTTAAAAGGAGACAACACATCATATATAAAAGAAAGATGGGAAAAAGAGGGGAATTTCACTTTACAACTGGAATTATGGAAAAAACTAAATAAACAACAGTGGAAAAGTACCTCATCCCTGCTGTGGAGAGAATTTGTATGTAAAAATTTGTTAAGATTTTTCAGAACACCTGCACAAAACAAATTTACTTGTAAAGGGTTGAATTGCAGGCGCTTGTGTGGTGAAAAGACTGCAAATCATTTTCATGTGTTTTGGTCATGCCCAGTTATCCACCAATATTGGACTAATGTACAGACAATATTGGGGAAAATATTCAAAGTAACAGTTCCCTTTTCTTTTGTAACTTTGTATTTGGGTTTACTACTGGAATCACTGGAAAGACGAGGAGAAGAATACTTATTCATTGTTTTAATATTGGCAAGTAAAAAAGCACTTACAAAAAAATGGATGTTGAGAGACTGCCCTGCACCTGAAGATTGGATTAACGTGATTCAGGACATTTATTTGATGGAAAAGTTGACATTTGCACTGAGACAGGACATGGATGGGTTCTTGAACTTCTGGCAACCCCGGAACGCTTATGTGTCTTCCATCAGATCTAATCTTTGACAGACACCATTTCAATAATGGCTCCTCTCTTTGTTCCAATGCTACTCAGATGTTCCTTTATTTTTGTTCTCTTTTTTTAATTTTTTATTTTCTTTCACTTAAACCAAAAAAAGGGGGGTGTCGTAATATTTTTTTTTCCAATCTTGTCAAAAAACAAAAAAAGGGAATATGTGATGAAAATGTAAACAATGCAATGCTGTAATGACATGGAAACCCTTTACAAAAACTTAAAAAAAAAAAAAAAGTCAAAAGTCAAGGTTAGCATTTCCTATGCCCTATTACTATAGAACAAGTAAAGCTCTGTAGGGTCACCAAACCTGGTACACTGGTTCACCCTGTCAACCTCAAGTGTGACTTTGGCTTTGGGATCCCAAGGTCAATTTCAAAATGCCATATAAACTGTGTCTCAATAACAAACAAATCTAGGGTCACCAAACTTGCTACACTGTTCAACTTAATAGCCTGACATCTCACTATGGGTTTGGGGTCAAAAGTTCAGAGGTCAAGGTTAACATTCCCTATGCCTTCTTATTATAGAACGAGTAAAACTAGAGTCACCAAACTTGCTACACTTGGTATCCTTCCCTACAGCATGAAATTTGCACGTTTTCTTTTTGAAAAGCTACAAACTACATGTAAAAAACCTTGGTATTTACTAAGACAAGGATGCACTTTCTTCAAAGTATCATATTTTTTTTTCCACAATACTTTTTATTGAACTTTTTTTTTTTAAATTAAAAAGAACAATAACGGACTTCCGGTTATGGCTGCCACGTAGGACGGACGTGTCTCGCTCTGCTCTGCTCCTGGAAAAAAAAAATCGGCAAATAACTCTCTCATTTGGGACAGAACGTATCCCAGCATTTGGGCGAAGATATGTCGGCGAAGCCTAAGGCTGGAAAACCAGGAAAAGGAAAAAGCGAGCCGCCGAAACAGTCCAAATTAACGGACTTTCAGGTCTGTGACGCAGTAAACAAAACTCCATATATGGCGGAGGAGGCTGGCAACGCTGCGATATCTGCGGGGAATGGCGCAGATGCGCTGATGGCTGCCATGAGTTCAATGAGAGCGGACTTTTCCTCTAGATTTGATGGGATTATGACAGCGTTGGAAGGAATAAGAAAGGAATTGGGTGACTGTGTAGAACGAACGGCGCAGATGGAGCTCCGTCTCGCTAGTGCTGAAGATGACGTCACCCGTCTTCAATTAAAGGTGCGCACTTTGGAAAAAAAAAATAAATCTCTGGAAGATAATATTTTGGATTTGGAATCTCGGTCGAGACAGAATAATTTGAGGCTGGTGGGTCTTCCAGAGGAATCAGAAGGTCGGGACGTATGTTCCTTTCTGGAAAAGTGGATTCCGGAGGTGCTGGGCAGCGAGGAGTTGCAATCAGCAGTGGTTCTGGAAAAAGCACATCGTATTGGCCCACGGAGAGATAAGGGACCGCCGAGGACCTTAATTATGAAGTTTCTTAGCAACAGAGACAGGATGAAGATCTTCAACGCTGCACGAGCTAAAAAAGGAGAGATTAAACACCAGGATCAGCAGGTGCGGTTCTACCCAGATTTGGCCACAGGAATCCAGCAATTGAGGAAGCAGTTTGATCCCGTACGTAAGGAGCTGCGCAACCTTGGGATTCGTCATGGTGTAATCTATCCTGCGAGACTGCTGACCACGTATGAGGGCAGAACCCACATCTTCAAGACCCCAGAGGAGGCGCAGGAGTTCATCAAGAAGATCAAAGAAGAAGAAGAGACTGGTGGGAGCTAAGCATGAACAAAATATAAGGTAGAATAATTAAGCATTTGCACAGGCATCTGACTGACTTGAAGTAAATAGTAAGTTTACAAAATATAGATTGTATTATATATTAAAAAAACAAAACAAAAACAAAACAAACAAAAAAAAAACTATGATGTACAAAGTTGTTAAAAATTTTGGAGTTAAGTTGGAAAACTACAGAGGAGAGTTAATGTTACGTCATTAAAAGCAGTAGAGTTAGGGTGATTGGGAGGATGAAGAAGGAGTGGCTTAGGCTGTTCCCCGTGGGTGTGGAACGGTCGATGGCTATATCGGGAGACAGAATTTTTCTTTTGATTTTGGGGGGTTTGCCACAAGTGTGGGAAGGGGAAATTTGTTTGTGTGTAGTTTGTAGGATGAATGTTCAACCACTCATGTTTTTGCTTCTCTGTATGAGCATGTTTACACTGCAAGGTAATCCCAAACTCTCTATTGATCATGGACCAAAGTGTTAATCTTAATTTAACTTCATGGAATTGCAGAGGTCTACAAAATTTAAAAAAACTTAAACAAGTTATGAATAAAATAAAGGACATGGGTTCAAGAATTGTGTTTTTACAAGAAACTCATCTGATAGAGGAGGATGTTAAAAGAATTAGGAGTAGATGGCAGGGAAGTGTATTCACCTCTTCATTTTCATCCCGAGCCAGGGGAGTTATGACTCTCATACATAAATCAGTTCCTTTTCAAGTGAAAAATGTAATTGGAGACAAATTTGGAAGATATGTAATCATTCAAGGTTCTTTGCTATTAGAAAATATAAATCTTGTGAACTTATATGGTCCCAATATAGATGATCAGAAGTTCTTTGCTAATTTATTTCTCATCTTATCATCACTTACAGGGCAACATATAATAGCAGGGGATTTTAATTGTACATTGAATCCAGGTGTGGATAGATCAACAGGACTGGATTGTACGCACATTGGATGTAGGATGACTATTAATCATTTTATGAAAGAATTGAGATTGTTAGATATATGGAGAGAAATGAAACCACAAGTTAAAGCCTATTCTTGTTATTCCAGTACCTACAAGACATTCTCACGTATTGATTATTTTTTGATTTCCACAGAATTAAGGTCCAAGATTCAAAACTGCTTTTATGATAACATCGTGATCTCTGATCATGCACCCTGTTGTCTAATATATGTAGATAAAAAATTGACAAAGGAATCAGGTAGATGGCAATTTCAGCATAAATGGCTTCAGGATGAGGAATTTGTCAAATATATAGAAAAACAGATAGACGAGTTCTTTGACATCAATACTACACAAACATCAGCATGTGTAAAGTGGGAGGCTTTCAAAGCTTTTATTAGGGGACATATTATTAGTTATACAGGATCAAAATCTAAGAAGACTCGAGAGGAGAGAGCTAAATTGGAACATAAAATAAAAAGTCTTCAGGAAAAAGTGTATGCAGGAAGTGACCCAAGGTTGGAGAATGAATTACTGATTTTGAGAGCTGAATACGACAAAAAATCAGCGAATAGAGCTGCCTCGAGTCTTCTAAGATTGAAACAATCTTTTTATGAACAAGGTGAAAAATCAGGAAAATTATTAGCATGGCAGATAAAACAATTGGAAATTAAAACACCAATTACCAGTATTATAAGTAATGGACAGGTAGTTATAGATCCTTTAGAAATTAATAGAGCCTTTAGAGATTACTATGAAAAATTATATGATACCAAAAATGAACCTGATTTAACAAAACTAAATGGGTTTTTGAACGAACTATCTATACCGTGTATACCAAATGAAAACAGGGAGATATTGGAGTCTAAAATTAGTCAAGAAGAAGTTGGGCTAGCCATTGATAATATGAAATCAGGAAAAAGTGCAGGACCAGATGGTCTTCCAGTTGACCTTTATAAAAAATTTAAGAATAAATTAATAAAACCTTTTTTGGAAATGGTTTTAGAAGCATTTCAAAATAATAATTTACCATCATACATAAATAATGCCTTAATTATACTGCTGCCAAAACCAGGTAAGCCCTCTAATAAATGTGAAAATATGAGACCAATAAGCCTATTAAACGCCGACCTTAAGATAATCTGTAAAATTTTAGCAAGACGAATACAAGAAATTTTACCAAATATTATTAATCGAGATCAGAATGGCTTTATAAAGGGTAGACAAGGCTTCCATAATGTAAGAAGACTATTTAATATTATTTATTTTAATAAAGAAGCACCGGATACAGCTCTTCTATCATTGGACGCCGAAAAGGCCTTTGATAGAGTTGAATGGCCCTTTCTTTTTGAAGTCCTACAAAGGTTTGGACTTGGAAATAATTTCATAAAATGGGTTCAAATAATATACAATAATGCTACAGCAGAAATCCTAACAAATAACAATATTTCAAAACCAATAAAAATCAATAGAGGATGTCGACAAGGCTTTCCACTTTCACCTTTACTGTTTACTATGGCAATTGAACCTTTAGCGATAGCGATACGTTTACATTCACAAATATATGGAATTAAAGTTGGACCAACAGAACATAAAATCTCCCTGTACGCCGATGATATAATTTTGTTTGTCGAATCTAAAAAAATCAATTCCAACCTTGTTGAATTTAATAAAGAATTTTGGGGAACTATCAGGATATAAAATAAATAAAACTAAATCTTCAATATTAATGCTAAATGAGACCCAGAGAAATTCACCCAGCCCCTGAGGCAAATCAGTTCAATGTTGTAAATCAGTTTAAATATTTAGGAATCCAAATTATGCCTAAGCTAGAATCAGTCGCCAGCGTCAACTATGAAGCCTTAATGTCAGATATCAATGAGTTAACTCAGAGATGGATGTCACTACCAATGTCGATGATCGGGAGAATCAATATACTTAAAAGTAATATTTTACCTAAAATACTTTATTTATTTCAATACATTCCCTTATCACCACCTTTAGATCTATTCTCAAGAATAAAAAAAAAGTTAGTGGAATTTGTATGGAACAACAGGAGGGCTAGATTACGTTTGTCTTTATTATATTTACCATTTGATCGTGGAGGTCTGAAATGTCCAAATTTTATGTTGTATTATTGGTCGGCACAACTGAGGTCTATGACATATTATTTTTCATCAAATGATCTCCCTCACTGGACTGAAATGGAATCATACAATTTACCTTTACCTCTTCCCATATTCATATACTCAGATTCGGCAAAAAAATTACAAAAACAAGTTAAAAATCCATTTGTAAAGCATATGATCAAAATATGGTGTGAAGCTAAAAACTATATAAAAGAACCACAGTTATTGTCACAATTTAGTCCAATATGGGGTAATCAATATTTTAAACCAGGGAGAGCGGACGCTGTATTTAAAGTATGGAATTTAAAAGGGATACAAAAGATTCAGGATTTATATTTGCCATGTGCAGACAACATAATGTCTTTTGAAGAGCTGAGGATCAAATTTAATCTCAATAGAACACATTTTTTTAAATATCTTCAACTTAGAAACTTTATTCGATCAAATCAAAATAAAGCTCTCACTCGACCTATTTATTCATCCTTGGAAAAAATGATGATGAAAGATAGTAAAAGAAAGGGTATTATTTCAGAGTTTTATAACTCATTGACACTATCTTCAAGTGAAAATTCACTGAAAAGATTAAACTACTGGAAAGAAGATCTGCAAATTGAAATTTCGGAGGAACAATGGGAATTGGCTTGTACAGAAGCTCAAACCAAATCAATAAATGCAAAAAGTGAAAGAACATTCATAGACCTCAGTTTGCTTAATGCCAAAAAATGTATTGCACTATTATGGAAAAAGACTCATAGACCAGATGTGACTCAGTGGTTAAGACAGATGTTAACAAACCTTCCATTAGAAAGAATAACATATATACTGAAATCAAAGGAAATTGTGTTTGAGAATATATGGAGACCTTTTATTGATTATGTAAAAAATTTAAACATAACTCTTGAAGAAGAAGGTGAATGATGTGTGTGGACCTTGTAAATTCCAAACTGGTGAACATAATATGTATACTTATGTATTGGATTGTCTAGACTAAACAGAGGAGCATTGTTGAAGACTTGATTTTGTTGGTGGTTGTTGGTGTTTTTAGTGCATTTTTTTTTTTGTAGTAGTAGTACTTTAGCGTTAGTGTTTGATTGTTTGTATCATGTTTGTTAAAAAAAAAAAAAGGTTCAATAAAGATATTGTGGAAAAAAAAAAAGAACAATAACAAAATAACAAAAAAAGTGTAATAAAACGACAACAGCCATTAACAAACACAAGTCAACAACAATGCTCCTCTGTTTAGTCTAGGTAATCTGTTACAAAAGAATGCATAATATACATTCACCAGCTTGGAATTTGCAAGGTCCACACATATCATTCACCTTCTTCTTCAGAAGTTATGTTCAATTTCTTTACATATCAATGAAGGGTCTCCATATATTCTCAAACACATTTTCCTTTGATTTCAGTATATATGTTATTCTTTCTAGTGGAAGGTTTGTTAACATCTGTCTTAACCACTGAGTAACATCTGGTCTATCTTTTTCCACAGTACTGCAATACATTTTTTGGCATTAAGCAAACTGAGGTCTATGAATGCTCTTTCACTCTTATTAAAGTTATGTTTTTCTGGATACAGACCCAACAAAAACAGTTTAGGGTTCAATGTGATTTGTTTTGAAATTATTTTTTCAATTGTTACCCTCACCTCTTCCCAAAACATTCTGATTTTTCTACATTCCCATAAACAGTGAAATAGGGTTCCTTTACTTTCCATACATTTTGTGCATGTATCTGGTATGTTTTTGTTATATCTATTTAATTCCACTGGTGTAACATACCTCCACATTAACCATTTAAAATGTATCAGTTTAAGAGATACATTTATTGATTTGGTTTGAGCTCCTGCACAAGCCATTTCCCATGTTCCTCTGAAATTTCAATTTGCAGGTCTTCTTTCCAATAATTAAGTCTTTCCTGTGAGTTTTCACATGAGTATAGTGTCAATGAGTTATAAAACTCTGAAATAATACCCTTTCTTTTACTATCTTTCATCAAAAAATTTTCCAAAGTTGAATAAGTAGGTCGGGTGAGAGCATTATTTTGATTTGAACGAATAAAATTTCTAAGCTGAAGATATTTAAAAAAGTGTGTTCTTTTAAGATTGAATTTAATCCTCAGTTCTTCAAAAGACATTGTTATCTGAGCGTGACAAATATAAATCTTGAATCTTTTGAATCCCTTTTAAATTCCATACTTTAAATACAATATCCGCTCTCCCTGGTGTAAAATATTGATTACCCCAAATTGGGCTAAATTGTGACAGTGAGTGTGGTTCTTCTAAATATTTTTTGGTTTCACACCATATTTTGATCATGTGCTTTACAATTGAATTTTTAACTTGTTTCTGTAATTTTTTAGCCGAGTCTGAGTATATGAGTAAGGGAAGAGGTAAAGGTAAATTGTATGATTCCATTTCAGTCCAGTGAGAAAGATCATTTGATGAAAAATAATATGTCATAGACCTCAGTTGTGCTGACCAGTAATACAACATAAAGTTTGGACATTTCAGACCTCCACGATCAAATGGTAAATATAGTAAGGACAAACGTAATCTAGCCTTCCTATTGTTCCATATAAATTCCACTAACTTCTTTTTAATTCTTGTGAATAGATCTGAAGGTGGTGGTAAAGGAATATATTGAAATAAATAAAGTATTTTTGGTAAGATATTACTTTTAAGTATATTAATTCTCCCGATCATCGACATTGGTAGTGACATCCATCTCTGAAGCAACTCATTAATATTTGTCATTAAGGCTTCATAGTTGGCATTAGCGACTGATTCTAGCTTAGGCAAAATTTAAATTCCTAAATATTTAAACTGATTTACAGCATTTAATTGGTTTACCACAGGAGCTGGATGATTTCTCTGGGTCTCATTTAACATTAATATTGAAGATTTTGTTTTGTTTATTTTATATCCTGATATATCCCCAAAGTTCTTTATTAAATTTAACAAGATCAGAATTGATTTTTTAAAATTCGATATAAACAAAATTATGTCACCGGCATACAGGGAGATTTTATGTTCTGTTGGTCCTACTTTAATTCCATATCTTTGTGGATGTAAACGTACTGCCATCGCTAAAGGTTCAATTGCCATAGTAAACAATAAAGGTGAAAGTGGACAGCCTTGTCGACATCCTCTATTGATTTTTATTGATTTTGAGGTATTGGTGTTTGTTAGGATTTCTGCTGTAGCATTATTGTATATTATCTGGACCCATTTTCTGAAATTATTTCCAAGTCCAAACCTTTGTAGGACTTCAAAAAGATAGGGCCATTCGACCCTATCAAAGGCCTTTTCGGCGTCCAATGATAGGAAAGCTGTATTCGGTGCTTCTTTATTGAAATGCATAATACTAAATAGTCTTCTTACATTATGGAAGCCTTGTCTTCCCATTATAAAGCCATTCTGATCTCGGTTAATAATATTTGGTAATATTCCTTGTAGTCGTTTTGCTAAAATTTTACAGATTATTTTAAGATCAGCATTTAATAGGCTTATTGGTCTCATGTTTTCACATTTATTAGGAGGTTTACCTGGTTTTGGCAACAGTATAATTAAGGCATTATTCATGTATGATGGTAAATTACCATTTTGAAATGCTTCTAAAACCATTTCCCAAAGTGGTTTTATTAATTTATTCTTAAATTTTTTATAGAGGTCGACTGGAAGACCATTTGGTCCTGTTCTTTTTCCTGATTTCATATCATCAATGGCTTGCCCAACTTCTTCTTGACTAATTTTAGACTCCAGTATCTCCCTGTTTTCATTTGGAATACCTGGTATGGATATTCCACCCAAAAATCCATTTAGTTTTGTTAAGTCAGTTTCATTTTTTGTATCATATAGTTTTTCATAATAATCTCTAAAGGCACTATTAATTTTTAAATGATCTATAACTACCTGTCCATTACTTATAATACTGGTAATTGGTGTTTTAGATTCTAATTGTTTAATCTGCCATGCCAATAATTTTCCTGATTTTTCACCTTGTTCATAAAAAGTTTGCTTCAATGTTAGAAGACTCGAGGCAGCTCTTCTCACTGATTTTTTGTCATATTCAGCTCTCAGAATCAGTAATTCGTTCTCTAACTGTGGGTTACTTCCTGCATACACCTTTTCTTGAAGAATTTTTATTTTACGTTCCAATTGGACTCTCTCCTCTCGGGTCTTCTTAGATTTTGAGCCTGTATAACTAATAATATGCCCCCTAATAAAAGCTTTGAAAGCCTCCCACTTTATACATGCCATTGTTTGTGTAGTATTGATATCAAAGAACTCATCTATCTGTTTTTCTATGTACTAAACAAATTCCTCATTCTGAAGCCATTTAAGTTGAAAATGCCACCTAACTGGGCTCTTTGTCAATTTCTTATCTACATATACTAGACAGCAGGGTGCATGATTAGAGATCACAATGTTATCATAGAAACAGTTTTGAATCTTGGACCTTAATTCTGTAGATATCAAAAAGTAGTCTATACGTGAGAATGTCTTATAGGTATTAGAATAACAAGAATAGGCTTTGGCTTGTGATTTCATTTCTCTCCATATATCTAGCAATCTCAATTCTTTCATAAAATGATTAATGGTCATCCTACTTCCATTGTGCGTATAGTCCAGTCCTGTTGATCTATCTATCCTGGGATTCAATGTACAATTAAAATCCCCTGCTATTATATGTTGCCCTGTAAGTGATGATAAAGTGAGGAATAAATTAACAAAGAATTTTTGATCATCAATATTGGGGCCGTATAAGTTCACCAGATTTATATTTTCTAATAACAAAGATCCTTGGATGATTAGATATCTTCCAAATTTGTCTCTAATTACATTTTTAGTTTGAAATGGGACTGTTTTATGTATGAGAATCATAACTCCCCTAGCTCGGGATTAAAATGATGAGGTGAACACGTTACCTTGCCATCTTCTAATTCTTTTTACATCTTCCTCTAATAGATGAGTTTCTTGTAAAAATACAATTTTTGAATCCATGTCTTTTATTTTATTCATGACTTGTTTAAGTTTTTTTAGATTTTGTAGTCTTCTGCAATTCCATGAAGTTAAATTAACGCTTTGATCTTTGATCAATAAGGAGTTTGAGATTACCTTGCAATATGATCATACTCTCACAGAGAAGCAAAAACACTGATGATTGAACATTAATCCTACAAACCAAACAAAAACAGATTCCCTTTCCCCGCATTTGTGGTAATCCCCCCAAAATCAAAAAAATTCTGTCTCCCGTTATAGCTAGTGACTGTTCCACACCTGCGAGGATCAGTCAAACCACTCTCTCTTTCTCCTCTCAATCACCCTGACTCTACTACTATTCTTATGACATTAACTCTCTTCTGTAGTTTTTTCAACATAACTTCAAAGTTTTATAGCAACGTTGTACATCATAACTTTTTTTTAAATGTATTTTGTAGACATGTTTATGTTTCAGATCAATCAGATATCTGTACAAATGCTTAAATGTTCTAACTTTGTCATATTCATGCTTAGCTCCCCCCAGTCTCCTTTTGAATCTGCTTGATGAGCTCCTGCGCCTCTTGAGGGGTCTTGAAGGGTTGGGTTCTCCTCTTATATGTGACCGGCAGTCTTGCCGGATGAAGTACTCCGTGACGAATCCCGAGATTGCGCAGCTCTTTGCGGGCGGGGTCGAACTGCCTCCTTAATCGTTGTATTCCTGTAGCCAAATCCGGATAGAACCGCACCTGTTGGTCCTAGTATTTAATTTCCCTTTTAGCTCGCGCCGCATTGGTTACCATCATCTTGTCTCTGTAGTTGAGGAACTTCATAATCAGCGTCCTCGGTGGTGTCTTATTATCTCTCGGTGGGCCGATTCGGTGAGCTCTCTCTAAAACAACCGATGACTGCAGATCCGCGTTGTTCAGCGCTTCTGGAATCCACTTTTCCAAAAAGGAACATGGGTCCCGTCCCTCCGCTCCCTCCGGGAGGCCCACCAACCTCAAATTATTCCGTCGTGAGCGGAATTCCAAGTCTAGGACGTTATCTTCCAGATGTTTACATTTTAATTCCAGTGTTTGCAGATTAGTTTGTAGGCTGATGACGTCATCTTCAGTGCTTGAAATTCGGAGCTCGGCCTGCGATACTCGCTCCAAACAGTCTCTTATTTCTTTTCTCATTCCTTCTATCGCTGTTATAATCCCGTCAAATTTAGACGAAAACTCTTTTCTCATGGAGTTGATGGCAGTGAGCACTGCGTTTGTCCCCTCTTCAACTGTTCCCGCTCCGCCGCTGGCTCCATCCTTCGCCATCGCCTCTGGAATTTTCGCTGTTTCGCCTTGAGCATGGACGTCTGTTAGCTTGGGTTGTTTTGTCGAGTTACCTTTTCCTCCACCTAATTTTCCAGCCTTAGTCTTTACCATATGCGTGCCAATACGCTAGGGTGGGTTTTTGTTCCAATTAAGAGAGTTTTAGTAATTTTTTTTTTATTTTCCAGAGCTGAGCAGTGTGAAATACGTCTTCCTACGTGGCCGCCATAACCGGAAGTCCAAAGTATTATATTTACAAGAATAAATACAATAATGTCAGAAGGAAAATGCGGTTCAATTTATGAGAAAAATTTGGAATGTTTATGAGGAAAAAATACAATTAAATAGTTAAAAATCAGGAGAAAATATAGTTTATTTAGGAAAAAAATTATAATTAGGAGAATTGGGACAAAAATGTAATAAAATGATGCAAAAAAATATCGTAAATTCAGGGGTATAAATCAGGTGGACAAAAACTTAATTCAGGAGAATAATGTAATAAATTTGACAATATTGGAATGAATTCAGAGGAAAAAAGTGAAATTAAGAGAAAATTGGTTAATGTAGGAAAAACGATTGTTAAATTCAAGAGGAACACCTGCAAAATTTGGGAGAAAAATGCAGCCGATTGGGGGAGAAAAGTAATAAAACAATGAGAAAAATATAGTTGATTTAGGAGAGAATTATAATACATTCAAGAGAAAAATGTAATAAAATCCAGATTAAAAGGTAGTAAATTTAGATGTTAATTTTAATATAATCTGGAGCAGGGATGGGCAACTGGTGGCCCGTGACGTCATCCACTGTGGCCTGTAAGTCCATTTCCAAAAATCAGTAATTTACTGTATTTGTATCCTGTTTGAACGTATTTGGAACTGCATTCTTAAATGTAGTTATAAAGTCGGCCAGCAGAGGGGGTGCTTCTTATTCTTTAGATTTGATTGGCGGTTGACAACCAGCTTACAGGTGCATTACCCCACTGACTTGATTATCATCACTCTATATCATTGTACAAGGAGTTCTGAACAACTCCTTATGTGTGAAAAAATTATGTATTCATGGACTGTGACCGTGGTGCGGCTCTAATTGACACCTAGGTGCCCCTCCCGAGTGGTCGAGAGAGAGTGAGGAAGCCACAGAAATAGTAGTGCTGTCCACGTACACGTAACCGGAAACCACGTGTGACAAAATTTACGTCATCGTCTCCACTCCGCTAGTGTCCGCAGCGCTCGACAGCGGACGACCGCGTGCAGCCCAAATTTTGTGACCGCGCCGCGTGTCCACAACCTGAACACGTTGAAGAGCGCATGCACAAAACTGAACGTCCCATTCACAAGGTGGCGATGGTTGGCACAGCATACATCAATAGACGAAGAAGACAACAAGGAGGCGGAAAACGAGAATAAAAAACATACATGAATCATACATACATACTTTCTTTTACAGCGGCTGCAGCATATTCGTGGAAAAGGAGTGAAAACCGGGAAGTCAAACAGCAGAAATGGTCTCTATTTGAAGAGAGACTTTGTGAAGAAGTCCACCGTTTCTTCGTTGTGAAAATCATGGCGCGGAAGCGCCTTGGCGCTACCTATCTGGCGGGAGTGAAACTACAAATGATGGTTGTGCGCATGCGTCAACCGCTTGCAGAAGCTTGCACGTCTAATACTAAATTAAACCTGCAAGCAGGTGTAAGTGGGGCTTCGCCCCCCACGCACCCACAAAGCCCAGCACCAGTCCAACCTTTGTGGCTTGGAAAATTTGCCATTGTCGCTGCACGGGCTGCATGAATAATAAAGTAAACCATAAACCATTTGGCAAGAACTTCCTTTGAGCAGTAAGTGGCGCTATAACTTTTGTCAAATATTATTATTACCTCTGCCAAGGTGGTTATGTTTTCATCAGCGTTGGTCTGTCTGTCTGTCTGTTTGTTAGCAAGATAACTCAAAAAGTTATGGACGGATTTTCATGAAATTTTCAGAGATTGTTAGAAATGGGGTATCCTACAGATGATTAGATTTTAGTGGTGATCCGGTTCACCGTCTGGAAAAAAACAAAACAAAACAAGCATCACAGTATAGCTAATATATGCCACTTGCGAATGGCATTTTTTTCATGGTCAAGGAATCTATAAAGTTAGACAAAATAAATGTAGGATTAATATTTATGATGTTAAACACTGTATGGGGGGAACTGTGGCGCTTGGCGGAGGTCTGCGCTCTCCGAGTGCTTTTCTAGTGTTGGTGCATGCAGAGTGGGACTAATGTCCAACATGGCAATTACGGTGAAAATCTGACACAATTTGTCCAATTTACAACTGTCCAACCTATTGGGATAAGGTTAACTTGGACATGTGGCCACTGCATACCTGTCAAGGCATACCTCATGCCTCCCTTATTGGGAGGGCCTTTACACCTGTACGGAGTACTTAAAAACTGTATTTATCGGCAGATGAAAGAAAACTGAAGCAAAAAAAAAACCAACAAACAACAACAACAATTGCAACATGAACTATTTCAAACATATTTATTCAAATGTACACTTACATGGACACAATCTTGAGCCATAACTTTTTGGTAATGTGAAAATGATAAGCCAAGTAGCACAAAAAAAATAAATGAATAAATTTTAAAAAATGATAATAATAAATAAATAAAAATAAATTAAAAAAAAACAACAATATTTTTCAAATATTAGCACATGGTAGATTGCTTAATTTGAAAGTACACAATAAGAATAATTCTGAATATAGTTCTTAATTGTCAGCTAGATATATACATTTGGAATTAAAGAGTTTTTAATTGTCAGCTTTGTTACACTAATGCACTTGGATGAACTTGAAACAAGAAAATGTTCACTGATGCTGCTTGTTATAGTTCCAAGTAGCAGCCTTTGCTGACTCTAGCATTTCTTTTGAAGGCTTGACCTTGAAGCATGGAGTGTCACAATTCATTTTCACTTGCATGAAAGAAGTCAGAGTTTCTGGGAGCATACTTTTTCTGAAGTCGGTGTGAATTTTCCTGACCATGCTGAAAGCCCTCTCACTGTCAGCATTGCTGTGAGGAAGGCAAAGCAGTGCTGAGTACACTTTGAGGAGCTGGGGGAAGCGGGGCACATCAAGGGCTGTCTTCAAGGCCATCACCTAACCCCAGTAGACATCAACACGGACAGGCTTGCCATCCTTGTCTTGTAGAGGCACTGTGTTTTCTGGCAGCAGTTGCAGATCCTCCCATTCTTCCTTCAGCTCTTCTGTATCAACAGTGGGGCAAAATGCAGCAGCAAGCTCTACAATGGGGCCATAGGTCAGGGACTCTGTTTTCCTGGGGTCGAGGACAGAGAGGTGTGGCAGAATTTTGTCGTCAAAGGGGAACTTGTTGAGCATCTTTCTCACTACAGCTTCATAGAAGCCTCTTACTGCTTCAAAGAACTTCTGCTCTGTGCCTGGGTCAAGTTCATGGGTTTGTAGGGCTTCTCTGGTTTCCAGTCCAATGGTGATAAACTCATCAGAGTGCTGCAGGTCACTGTCCAGGAAATCCAGCCTTCTTAGGTCATTGGTCGCCTTTACATACTTCATTCGAACAAATTTGACCAATAGTTTTCTCAAGAGACGATCCATTTCAGGGAGGAGACTGCCTATCTTGCTCTCGTCTGCTTGAAAGATGGTGTTGAAGTTGTTGATGATAGGCAGGATGAACTTGAGAAGCAGGGACAAGTCACATACTGTCAGGCTCTTTTGGCCATGTACCAAAAAAAAACAACAAGACGACTTCTTTGATAGACTAATCACATAGAATGAAACATACGTCCATCACTATGATACAGAAACTAAAGCCCAGTTGAAGCAATGGAAGCGTTATGACTCACCACCTCTGAAGAAGGCACATGTCCAACCCTTGGCAGGCAAGGTCATGCTCACGGTCTTTTGGGACCAGCATGGAGTAGTGATGATGGATTGCCTGGTAAAGGGTACCACAATTACCGGGACTTACTACACTTCACTGCTGCAGAAATTGCAGAAGGTCATAAAAGCAATCATCATGCTGACCAAAGGTGTCCGCTTCCTGCAAGATAATGCCGAGTTCACAACTTACACGTTGCCCAGAGGGAAGCACAGTCCTGCGGCTATTTAATCCTTCCTCACCCCACTTCCCTTCCCTACCTTACACCATTGACTTCCACCTTTTTCCAACAGTGAAGTCATTTTTGAAGGGCAAGCCCTTCCAAGACAGTGAAATGCTGATTTCCATGGTCAAGTTGTGGCTTCTGGCACAGCCTGCAGACTTGTACAGGTGAGGTCTCCGCAGCTGCATAAAGCGATAGGAGAAATGTGTAACCCTTGGTCGTAACTATGCAGAGAAAGACTATGTGCCAAGGTTGAGTCTTCTCAGTCCATGGAAGATGACTCAGGGGAAATCTCTTATGAACAGCCCTCATAAATGTGTAACATTTCTATATTTTAGCTAAATTATATAAAATTGAAAAGCCTGTTTTTTAGTGCCATAGCTATCATGGAGCAGCATATGCCCTGCTGAATCTGAATAGCGCTGTCAGTCAAAGATAGTGTTTCCCTATTCTCACCTACTGTAAATCATCACCTTCATTGGGTTTGATCTACTGAAAGCTGAAGTTTGATACTTTATATCCAGTGTGTCTAGGAAGCATGAAGGACTAAAAAGGTGCCGACCTGCAGTGTGGGTCTGGCTGTCAGGTACGATCTGATGCAGATGAGCGTATTTTTCCTTCTCAAAGCTCGGACTCTCCCATTCTTTTCGGTGACGTCCAGTCCCTCGATTTCCCTTTTCTTCAAGCTTTGTTTTCTTCGCCGGTGGCGCACTGCATGAAGCCATTCTGAAAATCACAAAAAGACTGCTTAGGTCCGCTCAATTTTGCCAGGCATCGAATTACTGTTCAGTTGATTTTAGGTTCTCTCAATAATTTTTTTTTTTTTCGCTGTATATTTTTCTTTTTGGCGTACAGAAATGGCAATACACCCGTATTTGCTAAAATTGCATTTTCCCTGTATTAAAATGCGGCAAAACCGTATCACTTGACGGGTATGCATTGTAACACTTAAACATTTTAAGCAGATGTTGCAAACCGATGCAGAACTACAGAAGAGAGTCATCTTGACTTACGTTCCACATTTGGTGACCCTTGGACTTCCCCAAGCCTCTAAAGTAAAAAACGTCTTGAATGCAAGGAATGGGTTTCCATGGGAACTGTGCTTATCACAGGACAAAAGTGACTTCCACTGAGGGTAGTCCAATGCACTCTGAGAAACCACTGGAGATGTCATGTCATTGTGATTACTGGTCTTTGCACAAAATTTGATTCAATTCAATTCAATTCAACTTTATTTATATAGCGCCATTTCACAAAATTGATACAATTTTGTGCAGTACCTCAGGTCAGCAGTAGGTGCTGGTGGGACAGTTTTGTGAATACTGATATGCAGACATGTTTAGAGTGGGAATAGTATAATTTGTGCAAAGTTTGGTCCAAATCAGATGAGGATTGTTTGAGCTGTAACAGTCATGTTTTGCATTGCAAGAAAGCCATTGAAGCACGCCGGTCCCCATGGAAACAGTTCTGTAGTATGTAAATGTACTGTCAATGAACCCTAGTCATTCCTTAATGTAATTTTTTCAGCTGGTGAGAGAAAAATAAACAGTTGTCAGCAATTCTTCCTTTAATCATTAGGGGGCGCTAAAACTTTTGTTTATTATTTGTATATAGACTCGTTCGGGGCAGGAGAAATATTAAACATAGAGGATTTTGTGAAAATCGTACAAAATTTGTTCAATTTACAAGGGTCCGATGTTGTAACCACTAGGAGTTCTAACTTTTGTTATTTTTATATAGGAGCGTTAAGGGTGGGACTATTATCCATTGTCGAAAGTTTGGTGAAAATCAAACAAAGTTTGTCCAAGATGAAACTTTCCGATGTTTAATGGCGAGAAGTCAACCTTCACCATGTTGCCATGGCAACACTTCCCTGTCATTTATGTATATATAGGAATATATATGACCGTCACCTCAACCTATGTTAAATATTTCATGACTCCAGGTTGTTCCTAATTCTTCAAACAAGATCAAGGATTGAATGGTGAGGAGGGCATGTCCATGGTAACACGTGTTTTGTCATGCTAAACTTGATGTGCAGTTATGATCAAACCTGTGGTGTGATGAATCTCAGAAAATTTCACGTCAGTCTGGCAAGTGACGCATGAGTAATAAAAAAGAAACAGTTTTCAGCAATTTTTTTGTTAACCACTATGTGTCCCTATATCTTTTGTCAGGTATTTTGATGATGACGCATTCAGGGTGGTAATATTTTCCATCTTGGAAACTTTGGTGCACATTGGACAAGTTTTGCGCAAGTTAAAGCTGGGGACCTTCCCACCACTTCCCATAAGCTCACGGATTGAATGGCGAGGAGGGCATGTCCATGGTAACACGTGTGACGTCATGCTAAAGTTGATGTGCAGTTATGATTATCCCTTTGGTCTGATGAATCTCAGAAAATTTCACGTCATTCTGGCCAGCAGCGCGTGAGTAATAAATAAGAGTTTTCAGCAATTCTTCCTTTAACCACCCGGGGGCTCTATAACGTCTGTTGATTATTTTTATATACATGTGTTTGCAGTGAGACTAATATTGAATGTGCAAAATTATGTGAAAATCGAACAAAGTTTGTCCAATTTACGAGTGTCTGTTGCTCTAACCACAAGGTGGCTCTATAGTTTTTTACTATTTTTACATAGACACGTTCGGGACGGGAGTCATACCCATTGTCGAAAATTTGGTGGAAATCAGATGAAGTTTGTCCAATTTGCAAGTTTTTGATATTCCATGGCGAAGAGTCAGTGTACGCCATGTTGCCATGGCAACACTTACCTATCAGTTATGTGTTGTCCACCCATATAGGACTATATATTACAGTCACCTCAACCTATGTTCAAGATTTCATGACTCCAGGTCATTCCTAATGCTGTAAAAAAGATCAAGGATTGAATGTTGAGGAGGTCGTGTCCATGGCAACACGTGTGACGTCATGCTAAAGTTGATGTGCTGTTATGATCATCCCTGTGGTGTGATTAATCTCAGAAAATTTCATGTCAGTCTGGCAAGTGACACGTGAGTAATAAAAAAAACAGTTTTCAGCAATTCTTTCGTTAACCACTATGTGGCGCTATATCTTTTGTCAGGTATTTTATTGTTGACACGTTTGGGGCGGGACTATTTTCCATCATGGAAAGTTTGGGGGACATCGGACAATTTTTGCCCAAGTGACAGCTGTTTGAAGTTGAAAGGGGAGGAGTCAAAATTCACCATGGCGCCCTGGCTAAACCTTTTGGGATTTTGACTTACTTTATACAATTTTTAATGGCCAATACCTATAGATGCCGCCATGTAAAAATAAGCTCAATCGGAGCAGGTCACTAGGACTAGTTCGTTCAAATGCGAGGTGTGGCTTTTTTCCGAATTGGAGGTTGGGCGAATTTGAGGCAAGATGGCGGCCTTACTGTTGGTGGTGGATATGTGCAACAAATTATGTTTTTTGCATGTCTTGAGGTGATGCATACCTCACCCAAATTTTATGTCTGTACGGCAAAGTTTATGGTCTCCAGTCTCCATAGACCTTGTACATTTGGCCCAACCCACAAAAATTAGGGGTGGGGGGCCACATATGTTTTCCAGTTTATTGAATTGGTAAACTGAGGGGTCTGCCAAAAAAAAATTGCATTTTGGTTAACGTTCAGAGGGTGAAAAATTCATTCGTTTAGGTGGAAGAATTTCTTCGAGCTGAGCAATTACAGTAGGGCTTTCGCCGACTGACGTTGTCAGTGACTCAGGCCCTAATTAAACTAGAAAAGCACTCAAGAGAGTGCATACCTCCGCCAAGGCTCCTTCAGTCTGTTATGGATCACCTCCAAAATGTAATGGGTTTGTGTGTAGGCCTAGAGCCGCTTGTGGTGAAAATTGCATCAAAGTCTGTCTGTTAGTTTTGGAGTGTTGTGGGTAACACACTGTGAGAAGAGCCTTGGCTGAGGTATGCATTCCCAGATCATCACCAAAATGTAATGGGTTCCTCTGTAGGCCAAGAACCACCTGTGGTGAAAATTTCATCCAAATCCATCCAGTAGTTTTTGTGTAATCTTGCTTCACAAATACAAAAAAGCCCTTGGTGGAGGTATGCACTCTGAGATAATCACCAAAATCTAATCATCTGTTCCCTGTGCCATTACACACCTTTCCTGAAAATTTCGTCAAAATCCGTTCATAACTTTTTGAGTTATGTTGGTGACAGACAAACGCCGGTAAAAACATTACCTCCTTGGCGGAGGTAAATATAGATTTGCAAAAAAAGGCTAAGTTAAACCAGAAATGTCGTGTATTTATCAGTAAAACTATTTTTTACATGGATCATTTTCTTCTGATATTTTTAAAACGTTTTCTTCATTGTCCTTTTTCCTTTTCATTCATCTTCTTCCGCTTAATCCTTTTCGGGTCGCGGGCTGGGATCGAACCCAGGATCCCCTGGCCAAGGGTGAGTTGCTGTGCTGCCGCAGTGCTAACCACTCCTCCACCGCGCCGCTATTTTGTTAATTAATTAATCTGGAATTTCTCTTTGCTCATCATTTTGTTGGAGAGTTTTAAAAATTAGGTCATGATATAATTTTAATTCTAATAGATAAAACACTGAGTCGCTTTTATTTTCATTGTCGGTTTTAATTGTGAAACTTTTGACTTTGAAGAAAATACCCCCCTTCCCCCTCCTTGAAGGTTAAAAATTGTGGCCCTCACTCCCACCAAAGCTGCCCATCCCTGATTTGGAGTAAAATGGAGCAACTTCAGAAGAAAATTGTCATAAAATCAGGACAAGCATGTGGTAAATTTAGGAGGAAAATGTACATTTTAGAAGGAAAATGTGTCAAACTCTAAAGAAAATGATGATAAAATCCCGAGAAAACTGGTAAATTCGAGGAGAAAAATGTTGTAAATTTTCAGATGAAAATGTAGTTATAATTTAGGGGAGGGGAGTGCATTAAATTGAAGGGAAAACTGTAATAAAATCAAGAGAAACACGGTAAATTCAAGAGAAAATGTATTGATATCAACAGAGAAATGCAGTATATCCAGGAGGAAAATAAATAATAAAATCTCAAAACTATGGTAAATTTTATTTAAAATGTGAAGAAAATGCATTATATTCAGGAGAATTTTTAAAAATAAAAACAGAACAAAACTGTGGTAAAATTGGGGGAAAAATTAAAAATACAGTCATAAGGAAAAATGCTGTAAACTAGGAGAAAAATATCAGGAGCAGGTGCAGTAATTCCAGGAGGAAAAAAAATAAGAAAATAGGAGAAACATGAAAACATTAAGGGGCAGATTTACTAACATGCCACGCCATTGCAAAACCCTGTTAAAAATCAAGAGAAACATAGTAAATTCAAGAGAAAATGTATTGATATCAAGAGAGAAATGCAGTATATCCGGGAGGAAAATAAATAATAAAATCTCAAAACTATGGTAAATTTTATTTAAAATGTGAAGAAAATGCATTATATACAGGAGAATTTTTAAAAATAAAAACAGAACAAAACTATGGTAAAATTAGGGGAAAAATTAAAAATACAGTCATGAGGAAAAATGTTGTAAACTAGGAGAAAAATATCAGGAGCAGGTGCAGTAATTCCAGGAGGAAAAAAAATAAGAAAATAGGAGAAACATGAAAACATTAAGGGGCAGATTTACTAACATGCCACGCCATTGCAAAACCCTGTTTTGGCGGTAAAGAACTACTGCTGAGATTTACTAAAGGGCACAGGGCAAAATTAGGCATGGAAAGGCATGGACTGTGTTAATTTTGTGTCTGGCCTCATTGCATATGTATTTTGGGAGTTGTCATATCAACACGCAAATTTGAGCAAGGGGAGTGTTTAAATGACTGGCACAAGATGATTTACGAAGGTTTGCAGTTGTCATTCTCCTGCTAAATGCACCAGGATTTAACGTCCAAAAAAGCTTGTCTTAATTCATCTCCGCATAATAGCGATCGTTGCTGCCAGGAGACAATAGCCACTGTTACATGGGCAAAATTTCTTCAATCTGATTACAATTCATATCAGAGCTTTACTGTTTACATGGATCCTGAAAAAGCTGATCCAAATAGAACGTGCGTTTCCATGTGTCACACGTTTGAACGGACTAAATCATTTTGACATGCGCACGTCAACATTTCAACATTCCGAAAATAGCAGAAGAAGAAGCAACATCCGGTGTTAGCAAGCCCCGCTTCATGGCTTTCTCTTTTTGAAATGGACCTGTATTGTGTTATTCAGACTGTACTTTTGCTTCTGCTAGTCTCTGTAATGAAGCTACAAGTACATACTTCTGCATATGATGAGCAGAGGGAGACAGCAGGATGATAGACATTTTGTTTTATTCCCGCTATGTCTTCTGCTAGCTGCTGTAAAGGCGGAAATACATCACGTCGACGTGTGGCTGATGTACAGACATGCGCAGTAAACATATTTTCTGCCCAACCTTCGGAATAAGTGTTTTCATGTGCACCATTTGGATTAACAATCGGCATAATCCACCTGTCTCAATCGGAATGGAATTTTGATCTGAATGAGCGTGATTGGGTCAAAATATTCAGATTGGCGTGTTTACATGAAGCATTTTTATTCCGATCAGGCTTTTAATCCGGATACTTGTGCCCATGTAAACATGGTCACTGGTGAGAACCGTGACTTTATTTGGCATGACAGAAGAGCAGATTATATGAATATCAACGGTCTCACAGAGATCGGTGTTATGCTGAACTGGACATCAGCCGGCAGTTTTTTTAAAATTTCATTTGTTTATACTGTATATAGCCTACTACATGAATTTGTATCCATAAAATAGGACACAGGGCAGCACGGTGGCGGAGTGATTAGCACTACGGCAGCACAGCAACTCACCCTTGGCCAGGGGATCCTGGAAAGAAGAAGAAACCTGAAGAAGTTGGATATAGACAGGAATTCCTGGCAGCGGAAGGCGAAGGACAGAGCTGCGTGGAGGAATCTGATTAGCCCTAAATAAAAGTCATTACGCCCCCGACAGACTGCTATGATGATGATGATGATGATAACTTGCCAGGTATGTTAATATTGTACTGGCTGGTGAAGTAAATCCTCAGCAATTCATCAGTCACTCTTACCTTTCCCTGCATATGAAGCCTAACCACACCTGTTAGCTAAGCGACTCTTCATTATTGTTCCCGTTACCAGTGGGTTAAAACCACAATAAATGCCTCCACTGCTTACCTATCTCTTCTGCTTTTTGTCTGCGTTTAAAGTACTTTAATAAGCTCATGCTTTTCTCGGACAGTAACACTAGCGAGACACTCTGCCTGCTGACTGGAACACGCAGGTGGGGTGCTTACGAACTCTGCGGATGATGGTCGCGTGCGTTGGAGCGTCATTCTGTCATATTTTTTTTCTAAAATTTATATTGCTTAAATTTTATATTTCAGGGAAGCACGGTGATGCAGTGGTTAGCACTGTAGCAGCACAGCAAGAAGGTCACGGGATCGATTCCACCCCTGACCATCGGTGACCCTTCTGTGTGGAGTTTGCATGTTCTCCGCGTGTCTGCGTGGGTTTACTCTGGGTACTCCGGTTTCCTCCCACAAGCCAAAGACATGCAGGTTAAGTTAATTGGCATCAACTGGGGATCCTAAATTGTCCTTGGATATGGATGTGAGAGTGAAAGGCTGTCTCTCTGTTGGCCCTGCAATGGTCTGGCAGTCTTTCCAGGGTGTACCCTGCCTCTCACCCAGAGATGCTGGGATAAGCTGCAGCCCCCCCACAACCTGAAAAGGATTAAGCGGTAGAAGATGGATGGATGGAAATTTATATTTCCTTGGCGTGGCGGCATAATTTCAAGGGTGGCGGCCCACCACACCGAAATGTTACCAGAGGAAACCCTGGTTTTATAATTATTTGAAATACAGTTGTATAATGTTCAACAGTACATTTGTCAGGTTCAACTTCTGACAGAAAATAAATATTTAAAAAGTGAATCTTATTATAGCTTCACAGCTCACTTTGGAGTTAAAAAGGAACCTTTAAGGTTGACAGAAATAATGATTTGATTTATATTGCAATGTACTGTATATCGATAGATCAATATGAAAAAAAAAATTATCTTGACTGGAATTTTTTCATATCGCCCAGCTCTAGTGTCTTTTTATGCAATGTATGTGAACTTCTGGTTTCAACTGTATCTCACAAAGTGTATTGAGGATTTGCAGGTGATGTCACTGCTCACGTGGATCGCAGCATTGGTAGCTTTGTGAAAGGAACAATGACAGAAATGGTTTATCATGGGATGTGACATTATTTTATTGGAATACGCAAAATCCCTCACCAAAAAAATCATCTGGAGTGTTACAGAAATGAAACGGGTGATTAATGGCGGCTCGCTTTCTACCTCGTTCCACAGAGGCTTGAAGCTAGGTGTAAGCTGTCATTCAGCTGAGCAGGCTGCATGCATTTTAATAAAAAAACTGGTAATTAATAGTTAAAGAGTGGCAACAAAATAAGGATAAAAATAGCTTGTTTATAAATTAAATTGAGGATATTTTCCTATTGAATAGTTGAAACCAATTAACCCACACCCTACAATGATGGGGCAGACCTTGCTATACAGCCTCAGGGTGCTGTTCAAGTTTTTTTGTTTGTTTTTTTCTGCCTTCCTAAGTTTATATCATATTTATATTGTACTGCTAGAATGTTTTTTCAGGTGAGCAGCAGAGACAGTCATGGATCATATAAACACCGGCTGCCAGAGCTTACTGGCCAGTACTGCAGCTCGTCTGCCCCATTTCCTTGCCACAAAGCCCTGTTTCAACTATTCACTTTTTTTTTTTTTTTTTTTAATTTTGTATATTGTATTAATCCTAGACGGAAATTCAGGGCATCCACCTGGATGGATGAGGTAGCTACCAATCCCTTCAGCATTCACACACACATTCACACCTAGGGTCACTTTAGAGTCTCCAATTAACCTAAGTTGCATGTTTTTGGCTTGTGGGAGGAAACCGGCGTACTCAGGGTAAACCTGCGCAGACACAGTGAGAACATGCAAACTCCACACAGAAGGGTCGCCGATGGTCCGGGGGGGGGGATCGATCCCGTGACCTTCTTACTGTGCTGCCACAGTGTTAACCACTGTGCCACCGAGCTGCCCAGAAGAAAATATCCTAAATTTAATGAACAGACACAAGCAGCCTCAGCTAGTGAGATGCAGAGAGCAGCAAATTTCTTTATCTTTTGTTCTTATTAAAGACAAAAATAGAAAGGAGATGTTTTTACCTTCTTTACATGTTTCGACTGTGCACTGCAGCCTTTGTCAGAAGAGTCAACTGATTGCTGCCAGGTGTCATTTTGACGAAGACTGCAGTATTTTTGGCTGGTATTAGATAAGCCTTTATTAGTCCCACAATGGGGAAATTCCAGGATTGCAACAGCACAGGGATAGCAACACTCAGAGCAATGATTTAGAAGATAAGAAAATAAGAGCAGTGAACATAAATATATACAGTTAGACCCAAAAATATTTGGACAGTGACACAAGTTTTGTTATTTTAGCTGTTTACGAAAACATATTCAGGATACAATTATATAATCAATATGGGCTTAAAGTGCAGACTCTCAGCTGTAATTTGAAAGTATTCACATCCAAATTGGAGCAAGGGTTTAGAAATTACAGCTCTTTAATACGTAGCCGCCTCTTTTTCAAGGGACCAAAAGTAATTGGACAATTGACTCAGAAGGCTGCAAAAAAAAAAAAAAAAATAAAATAACAAGGCTGCATGGGCTCTTCCCTCGTTAACCTGTCATCAATTAAGCAGTTAAAAGGTCTGGAGTTGATTCCAGGTGTGGCGTTTGCATTTGGAAGTTGTTGCTGTGAACACACAACATGTGGTCAAAGGAGCTCTCAATGGAGGTGAAACAGACCATCCTGAGGCTGAAAAAAAGAAGAAATCCATCAGAGAGATAGCAGAAATGTTAGGAGTGGCCAAATCAACAGTTTGGTCCATTCTGAGAAAAAAAGAGTGCACTGGTGAGCTTGGGAACTCAAAAAGGCCTGGACGTCCACGGAAGACAACAGTGGTGGATGATCACAGAATCCTTTCCATGGTGAAGAACAACCTCTTCACAACATCCAGTCAAGTGAAGAACACTCTCCAGGAAGTAGGTGTATCAGTATCTAAGTCTACCATAAAGAGAAGACTTCATGAGAGTAAATACAAAGGATTCACCACAAGGTGCAAACCATGAATCAGCCTCAAAAATAGAAAGGCCGGAATTGACTTTGCCAAAAAACGCCTGAAGAAGCCAGCCCAGTTCTGGAACAGCATTCTTTGGACAGATGAGACTAAGATCAGCCTGTACCAGAATGATGGGAAGAAGAAAGTTTGGAGAAGAACTGGAACAGCTCATGATCCAAAGCACTACATCTTCTGTAAAACATGGTGGAGGCAGTGTGATGGCATGGGCATGCATGGCTTCCAATGGCACTGGGTCACTTGTGTTTATTGATGATGTGACAAAAGACAGAAGTAGCCGGATGAATTCTGAAGTGTATAGGGATATACTTTGTGCTCAGATTCAGCCAAATGCAGCAAAGTTGATTGGACGGCGCTTCACCAATGATCCAAAACATACTGCAAAAGCAACCCAGGAGTTTTTTAAAGCAACGAAATGGAATATTCTGCAATGGCCGAGTCAGTCACCAGATCTCAACCCAATCGAGCATGCATTTCACTTGCTCAAGACAAAACTAAAGGCAGAAAGACCCACAAACAAGCAACAACTGAAGACAGCTGCAGTAAAGGCCTGGCAAAGCATCACAAAGGAGGAAACCCAGCATTTGGTGATGTCCATGGGTTCCAGACTTCAGGCAGTCATTGCCTGCAAAGGATTCTCAACAAAATATTGAAAAATAACATTTTAGGGTTATGTTTATTTGTCTAATTCCTTTTGAGCCCCTGAAATGAGGAGTGTTTGTATAAAAATAGCTACAATTCCTACATGTTTAATCATATATTTTTGTTCAACCCCTTGAATTAAACCTTAAAGTCTGCACTTCAATTCCGTTGTAGTTGTTTCATTTCAAATCCAGTGTGGTGGCATGCAGAGCCCAAAACATGAAGATTGTGTCACTGTCCAAATATTTCTGGGCCTAACTGTAAATATATACTGTATATACACAGTGCAGAGCATTGTAGCTAGATGGACTAAACAGGATAACCATCTATTTAGTTACCCTACATAGTATGAATATGTACCCATAGATATTGTCACCCTCCATAGCGACTGATATTGTCCTAGTTGTATACTGTAGGGGACCATTTGTGTAAGTCTCTTGCATCTTTTGCATTCAATACCATTAGGTCGTCACGTTTTTTTGCTATCTCTGCGAGCAGCCCTGCTTAGGTTATACAGTCTGACAGCCGTAGGTAGGAAGGACCTGCGAAACCTCTCGGTCGCGCATCTAGGATGATGTAGCCTACTGCTAAATGAGCTCCTCAGTACATTCAGTATGTCCTGCATAGGGTGGGTCTCGGACTCCAGCAGAGATGACAGTTTAGCCACCATCCTTCTCTTTCCTATCTCCTCCACTGGGTCAAGGCGCTGCCCCAGGACAGAGCTAGCTTTCTTGATTAGTTTGTTCGGTCTCCTCCTATCGGCTGCTGTAATGCCGTTGCCCCAGCAGACCACTCCAAAAATGATGGCTGATGCCACCACCGTGTCGTAGAATGTCTTCAAGAGCACCCCTTGTACACCAAAAGACCTGAGCCTCCTGGCATCGGTATTGTGTGACCAGTCTAGTTTATTGTTCAGAGGAACACCCAGGTACTTGTAGGATGTCAGTAGTTTTTGCATAATCCTGTTAACAAACAAACCCTGATCACATTACCTTCTTGGCAGAGGAAATAAAATGATTTTTTCTCTCTTTGCAAGGATTTGCTCTTAAATGTGGACCTTTTTCTTTTAAATTTGCAACACTTTTTTTCTCCTTAATTTGAAGCTGTTCACATCAATTTGATTTTTTTTCCTCAAATTTTTTTTCATGAGTTTGCATTTTGTTTTCTACTCAATATGCATTTTTTGTAATACATTTGAAGTTGCTATTTTTATTCTATTTTTTCATCATAAATGTTTGCAAATATTTAGAGAAAAAATGTTCCTAATAATTTTGCAATACTATACTTTTTTTTTTTGTATTTGTCCTCTTTCACCAATTGGTTATTAATGACTAATGTGCCCCAGACTAGGATATGGCCAACCTGCTCATGTCTTCCTGTTTTTGTGTGTCCAGAGTAAAATCGTGCGGGTCTTGAATCTGTGGCAGAAGAATGCGGTTTTTAAGAGCGACATCATCCAGCCTCTGTTGGACATGGCTGCAGGGATTCCTCCTCCCAGTGTCACCCCTGTGCTGCCTACCAGTGCCGCCCCTGTCAACAACACTACACCTGGTCAGTAATGCTCTATTCAAATATCTATGTTTTTGCTTCACCGAGGAGGTTGTGTTTTTGGTCCATCTTTTTTCCTATTAGCAGGATAAGACAAACTGCTGACCCTGTTTCAAGTAAATTTAGAGAAGGGGTGGAGTTTGGACCACATAAAAATCCACCCCTGGATTACTGGGGATTTCCTCTTTGTTCAGCATTGCGAGAGGATGTTTTTTGACATTTCAGCTTATGTTGCAAGAACAGAGAAATTTGTTCTCTCTCTCTTTGGGAGTTCTTACAGCTTGTTCTTGACACATCATTTGGACAAAACTTTTTTTCTTTCATGGTGTCCAAAAACTATTGTCAAAGATTAGAATTTCCCAGGATATCTGCACTTGAGTTTCTTGTGAAGTACGAAATGTCCTGGCCAGAAAGAACTTTGTTCTGTCCTTTGTCCAGTATATCCACCATCCCTCCTCTGCACATGTCCAAACCATCTCAGCCTTGCCTCTTACTTTGTCTCCAAACTGCTCAACCTGAGCTGTCTGTCTGATATAC
Source organism: Pholidichthys leucotaenia (assembly GCA_020510985.1). Lineage (NCBI taxonomy): Eukaryota > Metazoa > Chordata > Actinopteri > Cichliformes > Pholidichthyidae > Pholidichthys > Pholidichthys leucotaenia. The sequence goes on along the minus strand of CM035842.1, from coordinate 197,870,975 downwards.
TCATTTCTAATCTTGTCCCTCCTAGTCACTCCCAGTGAAAATCTTAGCATCTTCAACTCTGCCACCTCCAGCTCCATCTCCTGTCTTTTTGTCAGCGACACCGTCTCCAAACCATACATCATCGCAGGTCTCACTACTGTCATGTAAATCTTCCCTTTTACTCTTGCTGCTAAGCTTCTGTCACAAATCACCCCTGACACACTTTCACCCTGCCTGTGCTTTGGATGGTTGACGGGCAGCGCGGTGGCGGAGTGGTTAGCACTGCGGCAGCACAGCAACTCGCCCTTGGCCGGGGGATCCTGGGTTTGATCCCAGCCCCTGACCAACAGTGATCTGTGTGGAGTTTGCATGTTCTCCCCGTGTCTGCTTGGGTTTACTCCGGGATTTCTCCGGTTTCCTCCCACATGCCAAAAACATGCAAGTTAGGTTAATTGGCATCAAACTGGGGATTCTAAATTGTCCTTAGGTATGACTGTGAGAGTGAATGGTTGTCTGTCTCTCTGTGTTGGCCTTGCGATGGACTGGCAATCTGTCCAGGGTGTACCCGGCCTCTCACCCAAAGATGCTGGGATAGGCTCCAGCCCCCTGGCGACCCGAAAAGGGTTAAGTGCAAGAAGATGGATGGTTGACCCCAGGTATTTAAACTCATCTAAGGGTGGCTGTGGCACAGGTGTAGTGTGGCCGACTACTGATCGGAGGGTCAGGGGTTTGATTCCCGCTCTGTCTGCAGTCTACATGTCGAAGTGTCCTTGAGCAAGACACTGAACCCCCAGTTGCTCCTGGTGTTCAGGCTAGCACCTCTGTGTGTATAGCAGCTGTAGCAGTATTTAATTTATAATTATGATCAGGTATAAAGATTATTTAATTTAAACTTGGAAGGGTATGCGGGAATGGGAATTTACCTCCCAGTTTGCCCATCGTCGGCCTCCGTCGGTCTATGATGACCATGGAAGAGAATCCTAAACGTCTACTCTGCTGGAACAGCACCGCCTGTGGCTGAACAGGCCGATGCGCGAATGGCAGTCCCTGTCACACAGGTCGCACTTGTGACCCATACACACCAGAAAACAATATCACTCATTGGGGCACCAGCTCACTCTCTTGTGAACAATTTATTAATTATTTCCACTTTATACCTATTTAATCACCATACATCCATCCATCCATCTTCTACCGCTTTTCTGGTGGTCCAGGTCGCGGAGGCAGCAGTTCAAGCAGAGAAGCCCAGACTTCCCTCTCCCCAGCCACCTGCTCCAGCTCTTCAGAGAGGATACCAAGGCGTTCCCAGACCAGCTGGGAGACATAGTCTCTCCATCGAGTCCTGGGTCTGCCCCTGGGTCTCCTCCCAGTGGGACGTACCCGAAACACCTCAAGTGGGAGGTGTCCAGGAGGCATCCTAATCAGATGCCCATACCACCTCAACTGACTCCTTTCAATGTGGAGGAGCAGCGAGCGGTTCTACTCTGAGCCTCTCCCGAATGACTGAGCTCCTCACCCTATCTCTGAGGGTGAGTCCAGCGATCCTACGGAGAAAGCTCATTTCAGCCACTTGTATCTGCAATCTTCTTCTTTCGGTCATTACCCAAAGCTCGTGACCATAGGTGAGAGTAGGAACGAAGATTGACTGGTAAATCGACAGCTTTGCCTTAGAACTAAGCTCCCTCTTCACCACAACAGACTGGTACAACGTCCGCATCACTGCAGATGCTGCTCCAATCCGTCTGTCAACCTCTCGCTCCATTTTCCCCTCACTCGTGAATAAGACCCCAAGATACTTAAACTCCTCCACTTGGAGCAGGAGCCTGTCCCCAACCCAGAGAGGACAATCCACCTTTTTCCGGCTGAGGACCATGGACTCGGACTTGGAGGTGCTGATTCTCATCCCAGCCGCTTCACACTCAGCGGCAAACCGTCCCAGCAAGAGCTGTAGGTCATTGCTGGATGAAGCCAACAGGACAACATCATGGTAAATGGTAAATGGCACTCACTTATATAGCGCTTTTATTCTCATCTCTTGATGACCAAAGCGCTTTACAGATGCTGCTATTCACCCATTCACACACACATTCACACACTGATGGTGGCATGCTGCCTAACATGGCGCTTCCAGACCCACCAGGAGCAATTGGGGTGAAGTGTCTTGCCCAGGGACACAACGGCAGGATATCTGGGGAGAGCGGGATTCGAACCGCCAACCATGTGGTTACTGGACGACCTACTCTACCTCCTGAGCCACTGCCGTCCCCATCTGCAGACAACAGAGATGAGATCCTGTGATCACCAAGCATGACACCCTCCATTCCCTGGCTGCGCCTAGAAATCCTGTCCATAAAAATTATGAACAGGATCGGTGACAAAGGGCAGCCCTGGCGGAGTCCAACTCTCACTGGGAATAACTCCGACCGAGTGTTGGCAATACGAACCAAACTCTCACAACGGTCGTACAGAGACCGAATAGCTCGTAACAACAAGCCCGATACCCCATACTCCCGAAGCACCCCCCACAAAAATCCACGAGGGACACGGTCAAACCCCTTCTCCAAGTCCACAAAACGCATGTAAACTGGTTGGGCAAACTCCCACAAACCCTCGAGAATTCTCGAGAGGGTATAGAGCTGGTCCGATGTGCCACGGCCAGGACGAAAACCACATTGCTCCTTCTGAATCCGAGGTTCGACCAACGGCCAGATTCTCCTATCCAGTACCTTGGCATAGACCTTTCCAGGGAGGCTGAGGAATGTGATCCCTCTAAAGTTGGAGCACACCCTCTGGTCTCCTTTTTTGAAGAGAGGAACCACCACCCCGGTTTGCCATGCCAAAGGCACTGCCCCCAACCTCCACGCAGTGTTGCAGAGGCGTGTCAACCATGACAGCCCAACAACATCCAGGGCCTTGAGGTACTCAGGGCGAATCTCATCCACCCCTGGGGCCCGGCCACCAAGGAGATTTTTAACCACCTTGGCGACCTCAGCCCCATAAATCAGTCTCAAATTAGGGAATTTGATACTGGGGCTTCGAAAACAGACTCAGAATGGAATAAATTCCCAACAACTTCTCTCATTTTACAGATTTATTAAATGAACTCTGATTAAATGATCTTACATTCAGATAACTTGTAAACAGGTGAAATGATCAACATCAGCCATCACATTACTTGTAACTGGGATAGAGTAACAGAATCTGGACACCTCTGTAACCATGGAAATTTAGCATGAATTTGGAAGAGTTGAAATGGAAGACTGAGAATAAAATTGGACTAGAGTTTATGGAGAAAATTAACTAATTATATGGAAAATTCTGGACTGCTCTTAAGAAAGTAAAAATGGAATTTTAGTAATTATTTCTCTTTTAATTTTGTATCTGATTAGATGCTGAATTATTCTCAAATCTTAGACGCTTTATTCAGCAGATGGAAACGAAGAGAAATGGCTCACGTGACTCCTTGTGTTGTAGTCCAGTTGTTGAGGCTCCTTCTGAAGCTTTAGTTGCAGATGGCACCAAAACCAGAATATCTTGCCAGCAGATATTCGGACAAGGTACAGCAGCTTTCAAAGTCCACAGTCACAAGATGAGATTTTGACTGCAATAATAGTTGGAGCTTAGGTCAAAACAAAGATGGCGATGGTGGCTTCCTTAAGGCAGCGTAATGGCGAGCTGCATTGAGGCTTTCATGGGTCAGCGGCTTCTCCCAAGGGAATTCAAGAATAATTACAAAATTTGATCCCAATAGCAAAATTAAAAGGTTTTTTCTGACTTTGTGGAGTCGAAAATAGCTTCCAGTATGGAGATGGTCAGTCCTTGGAAAAAACACACAGTGAGTTAAAGAAAGTTTAAAAGAAGAAAAATAGATAACGCCTAGGAACGGGAGTTTTTAACTCCGAATTGAGATTTGAGCTCAGGAAAGAAATAATTAATTCCCAGATGTTTAGAAAAAAAACATTAAAATACACAGAAGTTTACACAAACACAATATTACATGTTCCCTGTAAAAAACTGAACGGACAAAAACTCTGATACTGCTCTGATCTGAAGGAGGACATCTCCCCTCATTATAACTTCAGACAACTTTCGCGCCGTTAGGGTGATTGGGCAGGTTTTATGAACCTAAGTCCAATGAACAAACAGTCTTTTGTCTTAAACAACCAATAATATTGAAAGAAGTTTTGCCCCGCAGAAGCTGACCTGTGATTGGTGGAAAAAGTATATGACTTGGTACTTTTCACAGGATGACACCCATTTTAATACTGAAGATTCATCAATGTACTTATGTGTAAAATCTAACCTACTTCAGTGATTCATGCAACTTTATAACTAGTGCTTTTAAATTAACATGCAAGAAGAATAAACATTCATTTAAACATTTTAACATGCACATATTTAAAATCAAGGATTAATAAGCATTTTGAACCCAGATGATTGTCCACACTGAACATCAGAGTCCATTTGCTTTTCCATGGTGTCCTGGAAATTATTCTGAGAAATGAAACTTGAAGAGAGTTAATTTCAGTTCATCAGTGTAGGGTCAAAAGTGAGCGTCTGCTCCAGAGACGTCCACCAGGGGTAGTGTCGAGCTGTGGATAATCCTAGGGCCTTAGGAAATGCCTTTAAAGCTTATGGGATGCCTGTTGAATGTCAGACAACTGATAACCAATAAACCTGTCTTAGTTGGGGAAGTTTCCAGTTTATTTATGATATAAGTTAATCCGTTCCTTGCAGAGATACAATCCTTATCTCTTGTACCTCTTTACAAAGGAATGTGTTCTCCACAGTGGTCCTGAGATGAAAAAGCAATTCTTGACTAGCCTTTTCCTGGGTGAAACAATGTCTTTAAGATGAAAAGTAGTTTTATTGATGAGAGCCAAAGCAAGATGATACTACACAGCCCTGCTGCCATCAGTGTGTGAATGTGTGCGTGACTGGGTGGATAGCAGGATCTGTAAAGCACTTTGGTCATCCAGAGATGAGAAAAGGCACGATATAAGTGAATGCCATTTACTATCTACTTTCACTACCTCTACTCCTTCCATCTTCACCATTAAACTTGCCTCCCTCTCATTCATATTCATGTGTTCTGTCTTGCTTTTACTGACTTTCATTCCTCTTCTATCCAGTAAATACCTCCACCTCTCCAGGTTCTCTTCCACCTGCTCCCTACTCTCACTACAGATCACAATGTCGTCTGCAAACATCATGGTCCACGGAGACTCCTCCCTGACCTCATCTGTCAGCCTGTCCATCACCATGGCAAACAAGAAGGGGCTTAGAGCCGATCCTTGATGTAACTCCACCCCCACCTTGAACCCATTTGTGACTCCTACAGCACACCTCACCACCATCTCGCTGTCCTCATACATGTCCTGCACCACCCTCACATACTTCTCTACCACTCCTGACTTTATCGTACAGTTCTTACGGGGTATGTAAAGGCCTTTATTCTCTACCTTTATTGACTTTTCCCAGTGATATAAATCAAAGCAACACAATGTAAGATTTCCACCTTAAAATAGTATTTCCAAAGTCTTTATGATGGTATGTCAACTAGCGGTGTACATTATTGTATCATTCACGATAATACCGGTATAAATTTTAATACTGGTGTAAAATTGAACATCGCGATATTTGGGGTCTGATCCGTGACAACGTCACACCGCATAGATTCATTCGGGGGCTGGGATCATTCGATCCCAGCCCCCGACCAACAGTGAGCTGTGTGGAGTTTGCATGTTCTCCCCGTGTTGCGTGGGTGTACTCCGGGATTTCTCCGGTTTCCTCCCGCATACCAAAAACATGTAGGTTTAGGGCGCTCGCGCACGCAGCGACCGGCAGCCAGTGGCTTGTCACCAGACTGCAAACCAAATCTACCTACGGGTACAAATAAGTAACAAAAAAAAAAAAAAAAAATAGAAATGGCAAAACAAACATGATGGGAAGCTGCTGCTCCGAAGTCAGACTGCAGTTGAGTGGAAATGTTTAAGTTTCACTTTGTTTCACACTACTGTCACATAAAAAAATGGTGCAGCAGTGTGAATAATCTGCCTCCATTTTTTCCGCACGTCAACACCACTGTAGCAGTATTAATGTTGAACAATGTGCAGCTCAAAGTGGCTGTAGATTTTGACTTCCATTTTGCCCACTTTATCTTTATTTTATTTAACCACCCGAAGAGAGAGGAAAAGAAAACATCCGTTCAGTGCAACAACGAGAGCCAAAATCCCCAGGACAGGTCCATGCAATGATCGTGAGTAATGCAGGTAAAGTGATTCAGCATAAAACCTGACATCTGTGTGCAGTTAAGATCTAACGGTTTATTTTATTTTCTTGTAATATTTGATACAGAACTAAAAAATATTTTAAACTAAATCTGAGTTGCTATTTATAAAATGGAGAAAGAAGGAGTTTTTGCTTTGTTTTTCCTGAATATGTTGAAGGTAAATAACGCTGGCCGGTGAAACTGTCCTTTTTGCATAAATTTCAAAGAAAAAACTGTATTCCTCAACATTGTGAAAAATATCGTTATTGTGAAAATTCACACAAATATCGTGATATCATTTTAGGCCATATTGGCCACCCCTGACATCAACCTTTGACTGGGCTGAAGTCTTCCACCTTATCCTGCCCCCCCCCCTCCCAATCGCCAGCAAGAGCACTATGACCGTTGACATGATGATAACATAAAATGTTGCCAACAGTCACAGATTGGTGCAGTTTAACTTTTTTAAGCACACATGCAGCTTATAACATGATATCCAGTATGACCATGGTGACAGCTTGGCCTTTGGCCGGGGGGCGTTGCTGCACATGGTCCATTCAGAAACTTTGACTCAAATGAGGGATTCCATTTTTGCCTCAGGGGACTTCTTTTTTCCCCCAGCCATTTTATGTTGATCATAGTTCTCATTCGGGGCCCCTGATATGCATGCAGATGCATGGGGTATATGACCTGGCTCACTAAGGTTCTTTCGTATAGCAAAAAAATCATTATTTAACATTTTCACAATATTCTAACTTAATGAGATACAATAGTATGTGCAAACATGTAAAAAGTCCTGTAAACAAAGTTCAAAATCAGCACAGTCTTAGGTGTATTGGCTGTTGCCATGGGAACAACAGAGCAAACCTCCGTTAGCCAATCCACATAAAAACATAGTTGCCAAAGTGAAAACCCTGGAAGGAGTTTTTGTAAAAGTTTACTTTTAGTGGATGAAAGGCAAAACCCACACTTGTAAATATACCCATGTACAGTTGCAATTGAAATCATTCAACCCCTTCATGACAAGCCTCCTTGGTACTTGGTAAACATTCTTTTGCTGTTATAACCTGCTGCAAATGTGATGCATAGGCAGACACCGACTTTTGGCAGCATTCCTGAGGACTCAGCCCATTCCTCATGAGCAAAGGCCTCCAGCTCATTAATATTCTTGGGTTTGCGTGCTGCAACTGCCTTTTTCAAATCCCACCAGAGATTGTCAATGTTTTTCAAATCAGGCAACTGTGATTGCCACTCTAGTATCTTCCTGGATTTCTTCTGAAACCAAGCCTTGGTGGACTTTGAGGTATGCTTGGGATCGTTGTCTTGTTGGATGATCCCTAAGCTTCAGCAGCCTCACAGATGGCATGGTATTTTCTCACAGGTTTTCCTGATACTTGGTTGAATTCATCTTGCCCGCCTCACGCTGCAGGTTTCCAGTGCCAGAGGAAGCAAAGCAGCCCCAGAGCATCACTGAATCACCGCTATGCTTCACTGTAGGCAGGATGTTTTTTTCATCATATGCTTCATTCTTCCTCCTCCAGATATACTGCTGATCCATAGGCTCGAAAACATTTCAGTTTTGTTTGATCGCTCCACAGAATAGATTCCCAAAACCTCTTTGGCTTATTTGTATAGTTTTGAGCAAATGTGAGCCATTTTTTCTTGTGCTTTTGGGTCAGTAGTGGTATATATGTGCCACCATCAGTGTGTGAATGGGTGGATAGCAGGATCTGTAAAGCGCTTTGGTCATCAAGAGATGAGAATAAAAGCGCTATATAAGTGAGTGCCATTTACCATTTATATCTTGGAGTTTGGGCATGGAGCCCTTCAGAGTTTATTATGCACCTTACTGTAGAAACTGAATCAGAATCAGATTTATTGCCATTGTTCATGTAGTACACAAACTAGGAATTTGTCTCGGTGCAATGCTGCAACATTAAACATGATAAAGTAAAAGAAATAAACTATACATGCAATAAAGTGTAGAATAAGAGTGAGTAATACTAGTCAGCAGTTTAAATATATTAGCGAGCAGCAGATAATGTGGAGAACCATATAGTGCAGTCGGTAATGCAGGAAGAAAACAGTGATGATTGACATGAGTCTGGTTGAGCTGCTGTACATAGTGCACGAGAGTCAATAAGTCACTTAGTGTTCAGCAGTCTGATGGCAGAGGGGAAGAAGCTGTTCATGTGACGGGAGGTTTTAGTCTGGATGGACCGAAGTCTTCTACCTGAGGGGAGAGGGGCAAACAGTACGTGACCAGGGTGTGAGGGATCGGCTATGATCCGGCCATCATGCCTCTGGGTCCTGGAGATGTACAGATCCCGGAGAGCTGGGAGCTTGCAGCCGATCACCTTCTCAGCAGTGCGCACGACGCGCTGCAGCCTTAGTCTGACCCTGGCAGTGGCTCCTGCGTACCACACGGTTATGGAGGTGGTGAGGATGGACTCGATGATGGCTGTGTAGAACTGCACTAATATCTTGGTGGGTAGCTTGAGCTTCCTCAGCTGCCGCAGGAAGAACATCCTCTGCTGGGCCTTTTTGATGAGGGAGCTGATGGTCGGCTCCCACTTGAGGTCCCTGGTGATGGTGGTGCCTAGGAAGTGGAAGGAATCAGCAGTGGTGATGGGAGAGCCTGTGAGGGTGAGGGGGGGCAGAGGGGTTGTGACTTTCCTGAAGTCCACAATCATCTCCACTGTCTTCAGAGCGTTCAGCTGCAAGTTGTTGTTGTTGCACCAGGACGCCAGCTGGGCCACCTCTCTCCTGTAGGCGGACTCGTCGCCGTTGGAGATGAGCCCGATGAGGGTGGTGTCGTCCGCAAACTTGATCAACTTGACAGACTGGTGGCTGGAGGTGCAGGAGTTGGTATAAAGGGAGAAGAGTAGGGGGGAAAGTACACAGCCCTGGGGTGATCCGGTGCTGATGCTAGCAGAGTCTGAGACAGTCTTTCCCAGCCGCACATGCTGCCTCCGGTCCGTCAGGAAGTCGGTGATCCACCTGCAGAGGGAAACTGAAACCTCACTACCTGCTGCCATCAAGTCTTGCTGCAGGATTTTGCAGTCAGTTGAGAATTTTTGATCACTTGCCGTCTCAGGACTCTGATGGCAGCCGTTGATAGCTTCCTCTTTCTGCCACATCCAGGTAGTGTAGCCAGTGTTCCATCCATCCATCCATCCATCTTGTTCCGCCACTGTTCCTTTAACTTTAACCATGCAAACTATACTTCTAACTGTATCTCTAGGGACATTCTGTGCCTTTGCTGTCTTTTTGTATCCTTTTTCCCTTATCTGTGCAAGGCAACAATCTCTTCTCTGAACTTTTTGGACAGTTCTCTTAGCCATATTTCTAACATGTATGAGGGGAGGCTGAAAAGTTCATAGTGGTGAAATTTGACCAAATGTGGTTTATTTTTCAACGTAGTCTCTCCCCTTCGGTCCACGCATGTCTTCCATCGGTGTTGCAGTGCTTGGATCCCTGCATTTGAAAAATAAACCACATTTGGCCTGGGCTGCACAGTGGCGCAGTGGTTAGCACTGCAGCAGCACAGTTTACCCTTGGTCGGGGGATAGCGGGGATCATGAGATCGTGGGTTCGATCCCTGCCCCCGGCCAACAGTGATCTGTGTGGAGTTTGCATGTTCTCCCCGTGTTGCGTGGGTTTACGCTGGGATTTCTCCGGTTTCCTCCCACATGCCAAAAACATGCAGGTTAGGGATATGGGGCGCTTGCGCACGCAGCGACCGGCAGCTGGTGGCTTGTCACCGGACTGCAGAACAAATCTATCTACAGGTACAAAATAAGTACAAAAAAAAAAATTTGACCACTATGAACTTTTCATTCCCCCCTTCCCCCCATGTATGTGTGGAGGAGGCCTCAAAAAATTTGTGGAAAGAAAATCTTGGAGAAAAAACTGCAAATTTACAAGAAAAAAGTTGCACATTTTTTGAGAAAGGAAAAACATTACAAACTTGCAGGAAAAAGTCACAGTCAGATTTCTGAGTTAAAAAATGTCCTAATAATTAGTCAACTATTTAAAAAAAAATAATCTGCATTGGTAACACAAGCAATTGTTAGTTGCAGCCATACTCTACAGTGACAAAACAGTCTTTCTCTTCACTACATGGCTCACATAAGCTCTCTCTGTCTCCCCGTCTAGGCACTCCAGCTACTCCGGCCACACCAGCCAACATAGTCCAGGGTCTGCCTGACTGGGCGTCTCAGATCACCAACACTGACACCGTGGCTGCTGTGGCACAAATTCTACAGAGTCCCCAAGGACAGCAGGTCAGTTGACTTCTGTTCACTTGTGAACTACTTGGTCAGGGGTCTGCAACCTGTGGCTGCATTGTGGCTCTTTTGCCCATAACCAGTAAATAAATGAATATATTATAAATACATTTCTCAGTCCCTACAGGACTTTGCAAAAAGCCTGAATTCGCGGGAGCTTTTTTAAAAAGTTGCAATGTTTTTAGAGTGTTTTTTGCACTAAAAGTTGTGGGAAGAATTCCAAATGTTAAAGCAGATGCTTTTTTCCAGTTTACTGCAGTGATATTCTATATAACAATACAAGAAAAGCACAGGATTGTCAAAAATTTCTTATTGTAGTGATTTGTAAATTAAGCAGAAACTTCTGCTATACAGAAAACTCTTCTGTGCAACAGCAAATACAAACATTAACACAATATCCATTACAACAGCTAAATTGCACTGAATGCATGTTAAAGAGTAGAGATTTTGAAATTACTGGCAGCATCTTCATTTGAAAACTCCCTACGGTTCCCAACCACTCAGTACCGAGCAGAGAGGAAAAAATAAATAAATTATTCTGTTGCACTGTATTGGCTATTGAAGTCTTGTGTTTTTCTGAAAAAAAAAAAAAAAACAGAACAGAGAATATTTTCTCTCTTTCCATGCCTACCTGTCTGTCTGCTGCATGTCGATCTTCACACACACATCTTTCATTTACAGTGGGGGGTGGGGGTGGGTGCGTTTGTCTGTCCACGCCGGAGATTCACAGTTTTAAAGCTCATTGACCAGATGTAGTAATGATTTTACCTCTAAAGATGTATAAATGTTCAAACACTTGCTGTAGTGTAGTGTACTCTCCTCACGCGTGCTCCTGCGACGGGGTGCTTTGGACAGGCGCATGTTTTTCAAAACAAACCCAGCACTTGCACACGCGGTCAGAATGAAGACGTGGCGAGGCGTCCACCGGCAGGCTGGGGGAGACGGATGAAGGGACAGTGTTGAAAACCTTGCAGGTGAGTGTTTTTTTTTAATCACACACTCTGTTTGCTTATGTGTTCCATTACTCACTGTAAACTATAAACTCACTACTCACTGTAAACACGGAAGTGAACGCGGTGCAGTGATGCATTTGATTGGTTAGACTGACCGTTTCAGCGGCAGTTAAACAAATTTGATTGGTGAACTTGGCAGAAGTTGATGAGGATTGGCCAAAATTGTGGGAAAGATGCGGAGGTTGGACAAAGGTGCAAGGTTGTGCAATAGTTGCACTGATTGTCTGATTTTGCATGAATTGGTGCGATCGTGAAATCCTGGAGGGACTGATTTCTGAGATATCATTTAACTTACAAAAGACAAAGTCTCTCAAAAATTAGTCAAGAAGAAGTTGGGCTAGCCATTGATAATATGAAATCAGGAAAAAGTGCGGGACCAGATGGTCTTCCAGTTGACCTTTATAAAAAATTTAAGAATAAATTAATAAAACCATTTTTTGGAAATGGTTTTAGAAGCATTTCAAAATAGTAATTTACCACCTTACATGAATAATGCCTTAATTATACTGTTGCCAAAACCAGGTAAACCCTCTAATAAATGTGAAAACATGAGACCAATAAGCCTATTAAATGCTGACCTTAAGATAATCTGTAAAATTTTAGCAAGACGACTACAAGAAATATTACCAAATATTATTAACCGAGATCAGAATGGCTTTATAATGGGAAGACAAGGCTTACATAATGTAAGAAGACTATTTAATATTATTTATTCTAATAAAGAAGCACCGGATACAGCTCTCCTATCATTGGACGCCGAAAAGGCCTTTGATAGGGTCGAATGGCCCTTTCTTTTTGAAGTCCTACAAAGGTTTGGACTTGGAAATAATTTCATAAAATGGGTTCAGATAATATATAATAATGCTACAGCAGAAATCCTAACAAACAGTAATATCTCAAAATCAATAAAAATCAATAGAGGATGTTGACAAGGCTGTCCACTTTCACCTTTACTGTTTACTATGGCAATTGAACCTTTAGCGATGGCAGTACGTTTACATCCACAAATATATGGAATTAAGGTTGGACCAACAGAACATAAAATCTCCCTGTATGCTGATGACATAATTTTGTTTATATCGAATCTTAAAAAATCAATTTTGACCTTGTTAAATTTAATAAAGAACTTTGGGGAAATATCAGGATATAAAATAAATAAAACTAAATCTTCATTGTTAATGCTAAATGAGACCCAGAGAAATCACCCAGCTCCTGAGGTAAATCAATTCAATGTTGTAAATCAGTTTAAATATTTAGGAATTCAAATTGTGCCTAAGTTAGAATCAGTCGCCAGTGTCAACTATGAAGCCTTAATGACAGATATTAATGAGTTGCTTCAGAGATGGATGTCACTACCAATGTCGATGATTGGGAGAATTAATATACTTAAAAGTAATATCTTACCCAAAATACTTTATTTCAATATATTCCTCTACCACCACCTTCAGATCTATTCTCAAGAATTAAAAAAAAGTTAGTGGAATTTATATGAAACAATAGGAAGGCTAGATTATGTCTGTCCTTACTATATTTACCATTTGATCGTGGAGGTCTGAAATGTCCAAACTTTATGTTGTATTACTGGTCAGCACAACTGAGGTCTATGACATATTATTTTTCATCAAATGATCTCCCTCACTGGACTGAAATGGAATCATACAATTTACCTTTACCTCTTCCCTTATTCATATACTCAGACTCGGCTAAAAAACTACAGAAACAAGTTAAAAATCCTATTGTAAAGCATATGATCAAAATATGGTGTGAAATCAAAAAATATTTAAAAGAACCACACTTATTGTCACAATTTAGCCCAATATGGGGTAATCAATATTTTACACCAGGGAGAGCGGATGCTGTATTTAAAGCATGGAATTTAAAAGGGATTCAAAAGATTCAAGACTTACATTTGTCACCTTCAGATAACATAATGTCTTTTGAAGAACTGAGGATCAAATTTAATCTTAATAGAACACATTTTTTTAAATATCTTCAGCTTAGGAATTTTATTCGATCAAATCAAAATAATGCTCTCACCCGACCTACTTATTCTTCCTTGGAAAAAATTTTGACGAAAGATAGTAAGAGAAAGGGTATTATTTCAGAGTTTTATAACTCATTGACACTATCCTCAAGTGAAAACTCACAGAAAAGACTGAATTATTGGAAAGAAGTCCTGCAAACTGAAATTTTAGAGGAACAATGGGAATTGGCTTGCACAGAAGCTCAAACCAAATCAATAAATGTACGTCTTAAATTGATACATTTTAAATGGTTAATGCGGATGTATGTTACACCGGTGGAGTTAAATAGATATAACAAAAACATACCAGATATGTGCACAAAATGTATGGAAAGTAAAGGAACCCTATTTCATTGTTTATGGGAATGTAGAAAAATTAGAATGTTTTGGGAAGAGGTAAGGGTAACAATAGAAAAAAAAATTTCAAAACAATTCACACTGAACCCTAAATTGTTTTTGCTGGGTCTGTATCCAGAAAAACATAACTTTAATAAGAGTGAAAGAGCATTCATAGACCTCAGTTTGCTTAATGCCAAAAAAATGTATTGCACTATTGTGGAAAAAGACTCATAGACCAGATGTGACTCAGTGGTTAAGACAGATGTTAACAAACCTTCCACTAGAAAGAGTAACATACATACTGAAATCAAGGGAAAATGTGTTTGAGAATATATGGAGACCTTTCATTGATTATGTAAAGAAATTAAACATAGCCTCTGAAGAAGAAGGTGGATGATGTGCGTGGACCTTGTGGATTCCAAATTGGTGAATGTATAGTATGTGTACTTGTGTGATGGATTGCCTAGGCTAAATAGAGGAGCAATGTTGATGACTTGCTTTTGTTAATGGTTGTTGGTGTTTTTAGTGCATTTTTTTTGTCTTTTCCTTTATTTTTGAATTGCTTTGGACCGTTTGTGTCATGTTTGTTAGAAAAGGTTCAATAAAAATATTGTGGGAAAAAAAAAGACAAAGTCTCATTTACTTTTATGAAAGAAAAGATGCATGCTGTAAATCGTCACAAATTTTCGGGGGGAGAATATTGTTAATTTGCCTCTACAGTTTTTATCCCCCGCCGGGCGAAGACCGAAGGAGAATTGTGTTATGGGGCAGTCCGTCTGTCACACCTTTGTGAAATCAGCCCCTCCTACAGTTTTGTTCCAGATGTTTTGAAACTTGGTACCAGGGTTTGATATCCACTGGTGATGCGCATATTGCAGTTTGACTCTGATCGCATTATCTTGCGGTCAAGGCCAGAGGTCCATTTTTCCCTAAATCTTGTAAACGCAATAACTACTGAAAGACATGATGGTGGATTTTTCAAATCAATACAGTAGTTGTATCTTAGGCTGTGGTCACACTGCAGGTCTTAATGCTCAGTTCCAATTTTTTGCCGTGATCCAATTATTTTGTGTGGGCGTTTACATTGTAATTTAAATGCGACCCCCATCTATGAAGTGACCCACATGTGCAGAAGAAAACGTAACGTCATGCACAGTGTTGTTTTTACGGAAGTAAATATGAGCCCCGAACAATTGAGGGGGACAGAACTCCTTCACCTTGATGCAGCGCAGTAAAATAAAATGTTAAAAACATTCAGAAATGATTATGCACAAAATAAATGAGACCAGCTTCATTCCTCTACATACCAGATGACCGCTATGATCAGCGCTGCTTTAAATCGATTAAACAGCTCTCTTGAAAATGAGACCCCGTGTCTCAATGGGATTACCTGTATAAATAAGGGTAATAATAAATAAACGGCACAGCAAGTACCAGCGGCATAACACTGGTCCCACACAGGAAGGAGAAGCCGTCGGGAGACTCCTCTCCTGGACAGTGTGTCCTCCTATCCCCGTCTCTGACCATTCCATTCCATAGTCATGTCGGTATTAACTTTACATTTTAGATATTACAGCAGCCAGGACTCAAGAGTGTGCTAGTTACAGGGAAAAGGGAATTTGCAGCGTTCAGTATATGTGCCGTTACTGGGCGCCTGTAATGTCTGACGGTTTCATCCCAAAACCCCCGAGGTTGTTGTGCAGTCGGAGCTGACAAAATTATGATCCAGTGATAAAGGGAAGAAGAAGATTGAGTAAAACGAGAGCACAAATCAGCTGTGTCTGCCATGCTTGCTGCATCCTCCACCGCAGAATTGTCGTGTCTGTCTCACTTCAATGAGGAAAAAGTTGGATCAAGTGTGACATGACTGTTCAGACTGAGGTCGCTTTGGAAAATATCAAATGCGTTTCAGAATTAGGACCACATATGAAAGTGGCCTGGGTCTGGTGTAAAAAAAAAAACAGATGTGTGCTGTTGAGATGGTCATTAAAAGAAACAGATATGGGTCACATGTACAAAAAAATCAGAACTGAGCATTAAATCCTGCAGTATGAATGTAGCCTTAGACACATCTTAGATGACTAGACACCCTGACCTGACTATGGGTTTGGAATCAAAAGGTCAAAGTTAACATTTCATTTGCACTATTACTTTACGAGTAAATCCAGGGCTACCAAACCTGGTACACAGGTTCACCTTGGGATCCTGATCTACAGCATTGGGTTGTATACAACTATAGCTGTCGTATATTCATGGATGATAGGTTTATCATAATTTGGTTCTGCCCCAATAATTGTATGGAAAAGCTGGAACCTGCTCTCCTTCAGTCACATATTGGGATCTTCAAAGAAAATGGAGGCAGGGGATATTGCACTGGCCTCAGAGTGCTCTTGTGAATTTTGAAAATATCAGAATTATATGAGAAAATGTTATCATGTAAGAAGAACAAAAAGGAATTAAAAAAAAAACCCTTGGTGGTAATGGAATGGTAGCAGATTTTAATCAGATTGAGATTTACAAGATAAAACAAATACAAATTCATGAAAAAGCCAAGTTTATGGGTCGTAGGGCTGCAACTGACTATTTCAGTAGTCGACTAGTTGCCGACTATTGTAACGACTAGTCAACTAGTCATTAAGAACTGCACAAAAAAATCTCATTTCTTTTTATTGTGAAAAATAAAACATTTTTTTTCTTTAAATAAGAACATTTGGTGAACAACAAGAATTGCAGTCAGCAATAAAATATTTTTTTTTTTTCCTTAAACTGCATTTTGTGCATAACAAATAATGCATAACATTTAACATTTGGCACGCGTGTGTGTGTAGAGAAAATCACTTAAGTTTGTAAGGGTTGTCTCATATTTCTTCTCCATCAAGTAGATCCTGTCAACCTGCTGTCAGATCCTTTCAGTTGGTGGATTTCTGTGTTTTGGTGCTCGGTTTTTGACTACTTTTTTTTTTGGCTTTTGAGAACTGAATTTGGATTACGGACTGGACATTTTAGTTTTGACCCCTGTCTGATTTAAGACGACAATACCGGCATCTTCGGACTGGAAAATGAGAGCGGAGCAGAGCGGCCCGCCATTCAGCTAGCTAAACAGCGGTTTATTAGCTGTTTAGTCAACGTACGTACATCGGCTGGGATCATGGGTCCCAGGAAAGCTCAGCAGACTGAGGAGGTGGACGACATTAAAAGATCTCTCGACTTCTTGGCTGAAGAGATTTCTGCTGTTAAGCTGCAGCAAAAAAAACATCCTGGGCCTGCTCGAGATGGTGAAAGCGCTGCGGATCCAGAATGCCGAGAAGACAAGAGGTTGGCGTATCTGGAGAGCAGAGTGTCGGACCTGGAGCAGTGCACCCGGATGAACGACGAGATCATCACTGGGCTCTACATTAAACCCCTATCATATGCTCAGGCAGTGGCCGCGGACAGCAGAGGGAGGCTCGACGCGCTGGAAGATGAATCCACGGAGCAACAAGTGGCGGCCTTCCTGCAGTCCAAAGGAATCCAGCTGGACTATAACACCATTGAGGCCTGCCACCCTCTGCCCAGGAAAAACAGCGACAAACTGGCTGTAATCATGAGGTTTGTGAATAGAAAACACAAGACTGCGCTGCTAAAACAAGGTAGGAAACTGAAAGGAACGAACATCTATATAAATAAGCACCTCACAAAAGAAAACGCAGAAATAGCCAGAAAAGCAAGATACCTGAGAAAGCAGAAAAAGATTCAAAACACCTGGACATCAAACTGTAAAATATACATAAAATTAAATGGATCACCTGAAGAAGCCAAGGTCATTAACATCTGAAATATTATGGAACTGGACAAATATCAATGAATATTATGTACTGGAGTTGACAGCAACAAGAGACAATTGTAGGACACTGAAGGATTATACTCATCTGCAACAGGACATTTAACAACATGAAACAAAAGATCAACAAACAGGAACTGAAAGTTTTTGAATATACGGATCACAACCCAAAAGACATAGAATATAACATAGACCCTGACAATAATTTATTTAGCTCCATCAGTAATGACTGTAGTTACTACACGGATGAACAGTTTAACACAAGGGTCACATCTGATTTCAGTATTTCTATGATCCACTTCAACAGTAGAAGTCAATATTGTGGCAATATCAGAGACATGGCTCAGTGAAGAGAAAGGAGTGGATTTTACCATGGATGGCTGTGAATTAAATTATATAAATAGAAAAGTGAAAAAAGGAGGAGGAGTTGCAATTTATGTTGACAAGAGCTTGCAATACAAGGTTGTTGAAAATCTGTCAGTAACTGTGGATGATTTATTTGAATGTATTACAATAGAAATATGTCTGGACAATGTGAAGAATATAGTAGTGAGCTGTGTATATAGAACACCTGGATCAAACATTGACTTATTTAAGGACTGGATGGAAAAAATGTTTGCAAAACTAACTCATAAAGTTATGTTCATCTGTGGGGATTTCAATATAGATCTTATGAATTCTAAACAACATAGTTTGACAGAAGAATTTATCAACACAATGTACAGTATGGGCTTACATCCAACAATTACCGGACCTAGCCGAATCACATCACACAGTGCCACACTAATAGATAACATATTCACAAATATTATGGAAAATAATATCATGAGTGGGCTTTTATTGAATGATATCAGTGACCACCTGCCGATTTTTGTTGTCTATCAATGTGATTATAGGAAGAAAAAGTATACCAAAAATATTAAATATAAAAGAATAAGAACTGAAGAATCTATGTATTTACTGGCAAAGGAATTATTAATACAAGACTGGAAGATAGTTTATGATGAAAATGATATAAATAAAGCATATGATAATTTTTTACAAATATTTCAATCATTGTACAATAAAAACTGTCCTATAAAAAAATACAGTGACAGACAACAAAACAAAAATATTCCTTGGGTCACCAAGGGGTTACTAAATGTATGTAAAAAGAAGAATACATTATATAAACAATTCATTAAGTGTAGAACAGTGGAGGCTGAGATCAGATATAAAATATATAAAAATAAGCTTACTAATATAATGAGGACTTGTAAGAAAGAATACTACAACAGAATATTAGAGGATAATAAAAATAACTTAAGAGGAATATGGCAAGTACTCAATGGGATTATTAGTAATCAACCTAAGAATGCTAATTATCCAGAATATTTTATTGAAAATGGCAATTTGATAAATAATATGGAGGATGTGGTCAGTGGTTTCAATAATTTTTTTGTAAACGTTGGTCCTGAATTAGTAAAACCAATAGTGACACCAGAAACAAACAACAGTGGTTCTGTAAATGAAATAGAAGATAGAAATCCAAACACAATCTTTTTGGGTGCAGTTACTGAAAAGGAAATTATCGAGACTGTGAGTAAATTTAAGAACAAAAAATCAACGGACTGGAATGAAATTGACGTGACAATAGTGAAAAAAGTAATTGAAGGAATTGTTAAGCCACTCACCCACATCTGTAACCTGTCACTTCAAACTGGT
This sequence comes from Pholidichthys leucotaenia, assembly GCA_020510985.1. Taxonomy (NCBI): domain Eukaryota; kingdom Metazoa; phylum Chordata; class Actinopteri; order Cichliformes; family Pholidichthyidae; genus Pholidichthys; species Pholidichthys leucotaenia. The sequence continues at coordinate 197,851,537 of CM035842.1, read as the reverse complement.
AAATTTCCAAACAAAATGAAAATAGCAAAAGTAATACCACTATACAAAACAGGAGACAGTCATTATTTCACAAATTACAGGCTGGTCTATTTACTCTCACAATTCTCCAAAATACTTGAAAAAATTTTCACTAAGAGACTGGATGATTTCATTGAAAAACACAACCTCCTTACAGACAGCCAGTATGGTTTTAGAGAAGATAAGTCTACATCTTTGGCACTGATCGAACTTACTGAAGAAATTACTAGTTGTATAGATAAAAAAAAGTTTGCTGTAGGAGTATTTATAGATTTAAAGAAAGCTTTTGACACCATAGACCACAGAATTCTACTAAGGAAGCTGGAAAGGTATGGGATAAGAGGGGTCGGACTGAGTTGGGAGGAAAGTTATTTAAGTAACAGACAACAATTTGTACAAATTGGTGAGCACAAAGCACCCTTCATGGACATCACTTGTGGTGTGCCCCAGGGGTCAGTTTTGGGACCCAAACTCTTTATCTTGTATATAAATGACATATGCCAAGTATCAAAAATTCTGAAATTTATTTTGTTTGCAGATGACACTAATATCCTTTGCACTGGTGAGAATTTGCAGCAGGTTTTAGAGGTGGTCACAACTGAAATGAAAAGGTTAACGCAGTGGTTCAACAAAAATAAATTATCTCTAAATCTGAAAAAACAAAGATTATGTTGTTTGGAAATCATAAAATAAATCATGAAATAATGGTAACTACAGATGATACCAGAATAGAAACAGTACAGGAAAATAAGTTTCTGGGGGTGATGCTAGACAATAAAATCTGCTGGAAACCTCACATCAGTCACATCCGGGCCAAGTTGGCAAAATGTACAGTATAGGGATACTGGGGAAGAAAAGACACATCTTGGACTATAAATCATTGTTCTTACTGTGCAATTCACTGTTTCTACCTTATCTTAACTACTGTGTAGAAGTCTGGGGAAACACCTACAAGACCAGCCTACAGTCAGTATGCACATTACAAAAAAGAGCTATAAGGATAATAAATAATGTAGGATATAGAGACCATACCAATTTGAGTCACATGTCATAAAGTTGATCGATTTAGTTAAATTTAAGACAGCACAAGTCATGTACAGGGCAATTAATAATCAACTCCCAACTAATATGATAAGATAAGATAAGATAAGCCTTTATTAGTCCCACAACGGGGAAATTCCAGGATTGCAACAGCACAGGGATAGCAACACTCAGAGCAACAATCAGAAGGCAAGAAAAAAACAAGCAAGCAAGAGCAGCTAATATACATATGTACATATTACTATAAAATATATATATATACACACACACACAGACACACAGTGCAGAGCATTGTAGCTAGATGGAATAAATATGTGAATATATAAACACCCACAGTACGGAGCAATGTAGCTAGGTGGAATAAATATGCAAGTATATAAACACACACAGTGCGGAGCAATGTAGCTAGATGGAATAATATGTAAATATATAAATATAAACACACCCAGTGCTGAGCATTGTAGCTAGATGGAATAAATATGTAAATATATAAACACACACAGTGCAGAGCATTGTTGCTAGATGGAATGAAACAGCATAACCGTCTACTTAGTTATCCTACATGGTATGATTATGTGCCCATACATATTCTCACCCTCCATAGCGACCGGTATGTTCCTAGTTGTATGCCGGAGGGGACCATTGTGTAAGTCTATTGCATCTTTTGCATTCAAAAAACTATTAGTTTGTTACGTCTTTTTGCTATCTCTGCGAGCAGCCCTGCTTAGGTTGTACAGTCTGACAGCCGTTGGTAGGAAGGACCTACGAAACCTCTCGGTTGTGCACCTGGGATGATGTAGTCTGCTGCTAAATGAGCTCCTCAGTGCATCCAGTATGTCCTGCATAGGGTGGAACTCGGACTCCAGCAGAGATGACAGTTTAGCCACCGTCCTTCTCTCTCCTATCTCCTCCATCGGATCAAGGCGCTGCCCCAGGACAGAGCTAGCTTTCTTAATCAGTTTGTTCAGTCTCTTCCTATCGGCTGCAGTAATGCCACTGCCCCAGCAGACCACTCCAAAAGTGATGGCTGATGCCACCACCGTGTCATAGAATGACTTCAGCAGCGCCCCTTGTACACCAAAAGACCTGAGTCTCCTCAGCAGGAACAGCCTGCGCTGTCCCTTCTTGTAGAGTGCGTCAGTATTGTGTGACCAGTCTAGTTTATTGTTCAGATGAACACCCAGGTACTTATAGGATGTCACCATCTCGATGTCTGTTCCCTGTATATTTACTGGTACTGTGAGGGGCTGCCCATGCCTGCGGCAGTCCACCACCAGCTCCTTAGTTTTCCTCGCGTTGATCTGGAGGCAGTTCCGATGGCACCAGTCCACGAAGTCCTGGATAAGCCCTCTGTACTCAGCTTCATCTCCATTGGAGATGAGGCCAACGATCGCAGAGTCATCAGAGAACTTCTGTAGATGGCAGTGTGTTGTGTTGTGTGAGAAGTCCGCAGTATAAAGAGTGAACAGGAAGGGAGCCAGCACCGTTCCCTGGGGGGCCCCCGTGCTACTGATGATCGTGTCGGACACACAGTCCCGGGTTCTCACAAACTGAGGCCGGTTCGTGAGGTAGTCCAGGATCCATGATGACAGGTGCTGGTCCACCCCTGCGCGCAGCAGCTTGTCCTTCAGGATCATCGGTTGGATGGTGTTGAAAGCACTGGAGAAGTCAAAGAACATGATCCTCACCATATTCCCGGGCTTCTCCAGGTGGGACAGAGAACGGTGAAGGAGGAAGATCACCGCATCCTCCACCCCAATGCCATGCTGGTAGGCGAACTGGAGTGGATCCATCGCTGGTTCCACCAGGGGGCGGAGGTGAGCAAGGAGCAGTCTCTCCAGGGTCTTCATCAAGTGGGACGTCAAGGCCACCGGTCTGTAGCTGTTCAGGTCTTTGGGGTGGGAAGTTTTTGGTACAGGTACCACACAAGATGTTTTCCACAGCTGTGGTACCCTCCCCAGTTTCAGGCTCATGTTGAAGATATACGTCACAATCCCACACAGCTGGTCTGCACAGGACTTGAGGAGCTTTGCGCTGATGCCGTCCGGTCCCGGCGCCTTCCTCGCCTTGATCTTCCTCGGCTCCGTCCTCACCTGGGTCCTGGTCAGGGTCAGGATGGGGGGCTGTGTGTTGGGAGTGGGGGGGTGTTGGTGGAGTGGGGAGTGGGCAGCAGGACTTGATTTCTTTAGAGGCAGCAGTGGTTGTTGTGCAGTCAGGGGGGAGGGCGGTTGGTCAAATCTATTGAAAAACAGATTCAGGTTGGTCGCCCACTCCCTGCCCCCTGTGGCCTGGGGGGAGGTATTCTGGAGCCCCGAGATGGTTTTGAGGTTTCTCCAGACCCCGCTGATGTCGCTCTGTTGCAGCTTGTCCTCCATCTTCTTCCTGAAGCTGTCCTTGCCTTCTCTGATCTTTCTCCTCAGCTCCCTCTGTACGGACTTCAGCATCTCCCTGTTCCCCGACCTGAAGATCCTCTTCTTCTCTCTCAGAAGTGTTTTTATCTCAGGGTTGATCCAGGGTTTGTTGTTTGAGTGACGCCGTATGGTCTTGGTGGGAACGGATTTGTCCACACAGAAGCTGAGGTAGCCCGTGAAGGTGTGAATGAGGCCATCGATGTCCTCACCATGTGGATCGCAGAGCTGCTTCCAGGCGGTGGCTTCAAAACAGCCCTTTAGAGTGTCCATTGTCTCCTCAGACCATAACTCCACAGTGTGCATGGCCGGAGGTTGTCTGTGCACTAGGGGTTTGTACACCGGCCGGAGATGAACCAAGTTGTGATCCGATCTCCCGAGTGGGGGGAGTTGTGATGAGGTGTACGCCTCCTTAGTGTTTGCGTAGAATAAATCCAGTGTTTTATTGTCTCTAGTGTGGCATGTGACATACTGGGTGAACGTGGGTAGAATGGGAGATAGTGAAACATGGTTGAAATCGCCTGAGATGAGGAGAAGAGCATCTGGGTGTTCTGTCTGCAGCCTGCCGGTTACTGAATGGATGACGTCACGCGCTGTCCCAGCGTTCGCCGTCGGATTTGCATAAACAACAATGCAGATCACGTGTGAGTGTTCTCTCGGGAGATATGTAGGCCTCATGCTAACAGCTAGCAACTCAATGTCTTTGCTGCAGTGTCGTTGTTTAACAGTGATATGTCCCGGTCTGCACCAGTTGTTGTTAACATACATTATCACTCCACCGCCCCTAGCTTTGCCACTGTCTGGTGTTCGGTCAGCTCGTATCATGTGAAAACCCTCCAGCTCAATGTTAGCATCTGCTGCTAGTTCAGTTAGCCACGTCTCAGTAAACAAAAGGAGAGAGCACTCCCGGTATGTGCTATCATAACGGGAGACAGCCGCTAGCTCATCTAACTTTCCCAGTATCGACCGTACATTTCCCATGACAACAGATGGAAGGGAGGGTCTGTACCTTATATTTTTTGTCCTCCGCCTTACTCCAGCCCGGCAGCCGCGGCGTTTTCGCCTCAGTTCTCTCGGTATGTCGAGTTTTTCCAATGGGACCGGGTGGCAGTTGAATGCTAGCAGCTCTTCTCTGCTGTATCGTATCCTGCTATAAACAGTGGCTCCGTCCACCGGCTCAGGAGACATTTAGGACGATCTGTGTGTCCGTGATATAAGTGGGGTGAAAAAAAAAGACGGATCAAAAGAGAGAGGAAGGGAAAAAGACTCGGAATCGAGCCGCTGTTGCAAAAGGCAGCCTACTCGTGTGGCGCCGAGAGAGAAGGCAAAAAATATGCAAAAAATATTTAAAAAACGAGACAATGATTATAATTTGAGAGGAGACTTAAACTTTACAAAACCCAAGATACGAACAACTAAGAAAAGTCTGTGCATATCTGTCTGTGGGGTGGATTTGTGGAACAGTCTGGAGCCGGAACTGAAACTATGTACAAACAGAAATCAATTCAAAAATAGGTATAAACATTATTTGCTGAAAGAATATATGTTAGAAGGGTAGTATTTATATGTATCATTCACTGTGCTTGCTCTGGGACACTATGGAATGGTGGGTGGGACAGCACTGTGTATATTTGTGTTTGGGGCTGGTTTGATGTATGGACTGTATGTATGTTGGGATGGATGGGTGTTAATGTTGATATGTACAAAATATAGTTAATTGTTTACTTGGGGTCTTAAATGTGGTAATTTGTATATATTTCACATGGGTTGTATTTATGGAAAAGAGGAGTTGGAATTAATAAGTGTTCACTTCTTCCTTCTCCCTTTCGAACACTGTATACTGTTACTTTATTGCACTTGTCATTTGTTTTGTTTTTGTTTTACTTTTTTTGTTCGAAATAAAGTATCTATCTATCTATCTATCTCGATGAAGTGGGTTCTGGATGGCAGCGTATATTCAGGGTTGAACTGGTGAATCATTTGTTGAAATCCTTCCCCGTCAGCGATGGAAAGCGGCCTCATGTCTTTGGCCATCATGTTTAGAATTGACTGTGAGAGCAGCAGCTTGTCGCGGAGTACACGTCTGCTTTTTCTGTAAAAAGCCATCCATGGTCCCTGTCCTCTTCTTGATGCTGCATAAACTTTATAATAAAATTGTCAGACAAAATAACATTACTCTTTTAAACTGTCATGATCCTTCACACGCACCTACAGTAATAGGCTAGCTACTAGCATGGGAGCTAATTATCTTATCAAGGGGCGTCTGACTCTTCCAAAACGTGTTTCCTCTTCAAATGCTTGTATATTACCGTTGTGGCTCCATGGCACGCAAGGCTCACTTGACACAACTTGCATTGAACAGTTTTGTTACCTGAGTCACGTACAAAATGTTCCCAAACTTTGGAACGCTTGTTTTGCGTGAGCTCCATTTCAGCCTCTGTCATGGTGCAGCTTCCCCTGCTCTGTTCCTGGTCACCAGCGCACATGCTCTGTCAGCGCACCAAAGAGCTGGGACGAGCGTGATGTCTCACTCTGAGCTACTTTAGTCGGCTATGGTGAAATGGTGTTTAGCGTGGCATTGCATGCTGTGGGATACACACGATGACGTCACTAACGACGTGTCGACTACTAAATTAATTGTCGACTAATTTTTCCATTGACTAGTCGTTGCAGCCCTAATGGGTAGTTAAAATCAATCAAGATTTTAACAAGAAAATAAATCAGTCCCTCCAGGATTTCGCGATGTTGCGATCGCGTCAATTCACGCAAAATCAGCCAATCAGCGCAACTATTGCGCGGCCTTGCAACTTTGTCAAATCACCACAACTTTCACGCAATTTTGGCTAATCCTTGTCAACTTTCGCCAATCAAATTTGTCTGACTGGTGCTCTAACGCTTAGTCTAACCAACCAAATGCATCACTCCACCGTGTTCACTTCCATGTTTACAGTGAGTATTAACGGAACACATCAGCAAAAACAGAGTGTGTGACTTAAAAAAAAACACTCACCCACGAGGTTTCAAACACCATCTCTTCCTCCATCTCTCCCAGCCTGCCGGTGGACGTCTCGCTATGTCTCCATCCTGACCGCATGTACAAAGCGCTGGGTTTGTGTTGAAAAATGTCTGCCTGCCTCAAAAGCACTCCGTCGCGGGAGTGCGTGTGAGGACAAATGCCATAAAACCACAAATAAAACGAGCAAGTCTAACACTACAGAATCAGAATCAGAATCAGGTTTATTGCCATTGTTCATGTAGTACACAAACTAGGAATTTGTCTCGGTACAATGCTGCAACATTAAACATGATAAGATAAGAGAAATAAACTATACATGTAATAAAGTGTAGGATAAGATTAAGTGATACTGGTCAACAGTTAAAATATATATATATATTAGCCAGCAGCAGATACTGTGGAGAACTGTGATCAAACACCAGTGTTTGATCATTTATACATCTTTAGAGGTAAAATCATTTCTGCATCTTGTCAATAAACTTTAAAGCTGTGAATTTCTGGCCTGGAGAGACAAACGCACCCTTCCCCTGCCGTCCCACTGTAAATGAAAGATGTGTGTCTGAAAAGACAAGTGTGTTTGTCTCAAGACCGACATGTAGCAGACAGACAGGTAGGAGTTAGGCATGGAAAGGGAGATAATATTGTCTATAGTTTTTTGGGTTTTTTTTTTCAGAAAAACACAGACTGATAGACAATACGTGCTAACGGAATAAATTATTTTTTCCTCTCTGCTCGGTACCAAGTGGTTGGGGGCCACTGCGGTTTTCAAATGAAGGTGCTGCCAATAATTTCCAAATCTCTGCTCTTTAACATGCTTTCAGTGCAATTTAGCTGTTGTAATGGATATTGTGTTCAAGTCTGTACTTGCTTTTAGGGTTTTTCTGTAAAACAGAAGTTTCTGCTTAATTTACATATCACTGTAATAGGAAATTTTTGACAATCCTGTGCTTTTCTTGTATTGTTATACAGAATATCACTGCAGTAAACTGGAAAAAAGCATCTGCTTTAAAATTTGTAATTCCTCCCACTTTTTTTTTTCCACAATATTTTTATTGAACCTTTTTTTTTTTTTTTTTTTTTTTTTTTTACAAACATAACACCTCCCACAACTTTTAGTGCAAAAAACACTCTAAAAACATCGCAACTTTTTAAAAAGCTCCCACAAATTCGAGCTTTTTGGGCCACAACAATCATAAAAACATCCCGCAAAATCCTGGAGGGACTGATAAATTGATGCAAATGACAATGGAACTTTTGTGAATATATGAGATTTTGGAAGTGCATTTGATACTCATGTACATTTTGTGCGGACAGACAAGACAAAATAAATATGGGATAGTGAGGGAAAAATGTACAGATGTATAAACATAAATAAAGTTGTTGTTTTTCAGCCTAATTCCTTCCTATTTATTGTGCACACCACTAAGAGAGACAGAGACAGCATTTCAATTCTGCTGTTATGTCCTGTACGTATAGAAGTATTGACAAATAAAATAAAAATCGTTGAATCAAAGAGCAGCTAAATCTTTGAAAATAAAATCACAATTATGAATAATGTTACAAATTTAGGAGAGAAAATAATTTTAAGGTTCTGTTTTGTGGATCTCTGCATTATTTTTTAAATTTAATTCAATTCAATTCAACTTTATTTATATAGCGCCATTTCACAACAACAGTCATCTCATAGCACTATCAACTGTAGGGGGAATCCCCACAGTTGCAGAAAGACCCCAGCAATCAGGCGATCCCCTGTGAGCAAGCACTTGGCGACGGTGGAGAGGAAAAACTCCCTTTTAACAGGAAGAAACCTCCAGCAGAACCAGGCTCAGGGAGGGGCAGTCATCTGCTGCGACTGGCTGGGGGGTGAGGGGATAGAGAAGATGAAAAGAACAGACATGTAGAGAGCAAACAGCACGATGGGGACTCAATCTATGGGAGAGAACAAACAAATGTTAATGACCAGCAAAAAAAATATTTCATTGAGAGTGAGGAAAGGAGTGAGGCCCAGTGCATTACTGGAGGTCCCCCGGCTGACTAAACCTATTAGCAGCATAACTAAGGGAGGGTTCAGAAACACATGATCCCTCCCTAATTGTAGGCTATATCAAAAAGGTAGGTTTTAGCTCTATTCTTAAAAACAGAGATCGAGTCTGACTCCCGAATCCAGATTGGCAGCTGGTTCCACAGGAGAGGAGCTTGATAACTGAATGCTCTGCCTCCCATTGTACTTTTGGAGATTCTAGGTATTACAAGTAATCCTGCATTTTGGGAGCGTAGTGCTCTGTTAGGATAATACGGTAGTATCAGATCTTTTAAATAAAAATGAGCCTGATTGTTTAGAGCTTTGTAAGTAAGAAGAAGGATTGTAAACTTAATTCTAAACTCTATGGGAAGCCAATGAAGGGAGGCCAGAACCAGAGAGATATGATCTCTCTTTCTAGTACCTGTTAAAACTCTTGCTGCAGCATTTTGGATCAGCTGAACACTTTTTAAAGATGTTTTAGGACAGCCTGATAATAATTACAATAATCTAATCTCGAGCTAACAAAAGCGTGGATCAGTTTCTCAGCATCACTCTGAGACAAGATGCTCCTAATCTTGGCAATATTACGCAAATGATAGAAGGCAGTCTTAGAAACAAATTTAATATGTGAATTGAAGGACAGATCTTGATCAAAAATAATTCCAAGGTTCCTCACAGAGCTATTAAGAGAAAGAGTAACCGCATCCAAACTGAAAGTTTGATTTGGAAAGGTCTTTCTAAGGTTTTTTGGACCAACAAGAATGACTTCAGTCTTATCTGAATTTAATAGCAGGAAATTACAAGTCATCCAAGCTTTGATTTCCTTAAGACAGGCTTCCAACTTGGCTAATTGATTACTATCATCTGGCTTCATTGACAGGTATAATTGTGTGTCATCTGCATAACAATGAAAATGTATACAGTGCTTTCTAATAATGTTGCCTAACGGAAGCATATATAAACTAAAAAGAGTAGGGCCTAGCACAGATCCCTGTGGAACTCCATGACTAAGCTTTGAGTTGAAAGAAAACTCATTATTTACATGAACAAACTGGAACCTATCAGATAAATAAGATCTAAACCACTGCAACGAAGTTCCATTAAGTCCAACATAGTGTTCTAATCTATCAAGTAGAATATTATGATCGATAGTATCAAAAGCTGCACTAAGGTCTAAAAGGACAAGTACAGAAACCAGTCCATTATCAGATGCGATGAGGAGGTCGTTAGTGACATTCGCTAAGGCTGTTTCAGTACTATGATGGATTCTAAACCCAGATTGAAACTCTTCAAGTAAACCATTTCCCTGCAGGTGGTCAAATAATTGCGTAGCAACAACTCTTTCTAAGATTTTTGAAATGAAAGGGAGATTAGAGATTGGTCTATAGTTAGCTAAAGCTCCTGGATCTAGCATTGGCTTTTTGAGTAAGGGTTTAATTACAACCGTTTTAAAAGCCTGCGGTACATGGCCTAAAGTTAATGAAGAATTGATTATATGAAGAATAAAGCTACCAATAAGTGGGAAGACTTCTTTAAATAACCTGGTAGGAATAGGGTCTAAAAGACAAGTTGAAGGTTTGGATGAGGAAACTATTTTGTCTAACTCACAAAGGTTGATTGGAGTAAACTCATCAAGACAGACATCAGTTGAAGGAGTTGTAGTCGTTACAGTATTTAAGTTAACTGTGGGAAGAATCTGATTGATTTTATCTCTGATGGATGAAATTTTGTTATTGAAAAAGTTCATAAAGTCCTGACTAGTAAGCTCTAAGGGAATGCTAGGATTGACAGAGTCCTGACTCTTTGTCAACCTGGCGACAGTGCTGAAAAGAAACCTGGGATTATTCTTGTTCTCTTCTATTAATGCAGAATAATAACTCGTTCTAGCTTTTCTAAGAGATTTAACATGTTAAATCCAACAACAATGTTGAACAATGTTCCAACAACATTTAGATAAAATGTTGTTGGAAGTGGTTCTTTTGGTGACCTGTGTATTCTGACACTGCTGTATTCCAGCTGCAGCAGCTGGTGCAGAGCCTGCAGATGCAGCAGCAGAAGCCCCAGCCGTCCCTGCTGCAGGCCCTGGACGCCGGTTTAGTGGTGCAGTTACAGGCACTGACGGCTCAGCTTACTGCCGCTGCCACCGCCAACAGCCTCAACCCTCTAGAGCAGAGGGTCTCCTCTTTTAATAAGGTAAAACTGTAGTTGCTGCAAGTTTTAATTTCCTGATATATGGTAGTTTTTTGTTTGGTTTTTTTTGTTGTTGTTGTTTTTTTTGTCATCTGAATTCTTCAAATGTGGTTGATTGTTGCAGAAACTTTTGGGTCCTTTTGACTTTGGGAATGACTCTGAACGCAGCGAAGAATCAAAAAAGGACAATTCATCATCTCAACTGTGAGTTCAATGGTTTCATCCTTCTGTTCTCCAAGCACCAAAACTAAATGATTTAACTTCAGTGTGTCAACCACACCCAGTGCTGGTTCTGGCCATAAGGCAAACTACACAGGTACTACAGGCCCTGTCAGCCACTAGGAGCCACAAAGATACAAGTTCATCCTCAACATTTTTAGTGAGAATTAAAATTGCCTTCAATTTACAAATTATTTTCAAATTGGCCACTTTTTTATCCCCCGCCAGTCAAAGACAAAAGGGGTCGAAAGATCGATGGGGGTTGATGTTATGGGGCAGTCCGTTTATCTGTCCCACTTTTGTGAAATCAACTCCTACAGATTTGTTTTGATTGTTTTGAAACCTAGTAGCATGGTTTGATATACACTGATGATGTGCATATTGCAGCTTGGTTCCAAACAAATAATTTTTGCAGGAGTTACAGCCCCTGACTCATGATCTCCTGTTTCATTCATTCATTCATTCATCTTCTTCCGCTTAATCCTTTTCGGGTCGCGGGGGGGCTGGAGCCTATCCCAGCATCTTTGGGCGAGAGGCAGTGTACACCCTGGACAGATCACCAGTCCATCGCAGGGCCAACACAGAGAGACAGACAGCCATTCACTCTCATAGTCATACCTAAGGACAGTTTAGAATCCCCAGTTTGATGCCAATTAACCTAACTTGCATGTTTTTGGCATGTGGGAGGAAACCGGAGAAATCCCGGAGTAAACCCACGCAGACACAGGGAGAACATGCAAACTCCGTACAGATTCACCTCAGATAATAGACAGTAACCACCCTGTGAAATCAACTCCTCCTATAGTTTTGTTCCAAATGTTTTGAAACATGATACCAGGGTTTGATATACACTGATGATGCGCATATTGCAATTTGACTGATCCAGAAGTTGTGTTAACTGAAAAGTGCCCTTCATTGACAGATTTTTCGCTCTCTGTCATTTGGCAGATTACAGTGAGGGAGATCTAATTAGCCAGTTAAAATGACAGATGATTGTAGATTATGACAGAATTTTACAAGCCTATCTGTCAAAATGATAGATAGCAAAAAAGTCTGCCGCAGTCTCTGCTCTGATTGGACGATTTTTGCAGGAATTAGACCTTGAGGTCAAGGTCCTAGATCAGGTTTTCCCTAAATGTTGTAAAAGTGATAACTACTGAAATAAATAATTTAGGCTTTTCAAATCAATACCATAGTTGTATCTAAGACGGCTTACACTCTCACGTGACTATGGGTTTGGGGTCAAAGGTCATCGCTAACATTTTCTTTCCACTATTGCTATAGAACAAGTTAAAGCTAGGGTGACCAAACTTGGTACACAGGTTCACCCTGAGACCCTGACCTCTGCCTATGGGTTTAGGGTCAAAAACTCAAAGGTCAATGTTAACATTGCATTTACACTGTTACTGTAGAACGAGTAAAGCTAGGGTCACTAAACTTGGTACACAGGTTCACCCTGTGATCCTGACTGCTCTCACTATGGTTTTGGGATTGCAAAGATCAAGGTCAAAAAGCCATATAAACTACATCTTAGCAACAAGCAGAGGCTAAGGGGTACCACTGACAAACACCAGTATTTTTTTGATTGTATGTAATGGTTTATTTTTTCTGTTCATCCAGACAATTACCCAAGTTTATTTTGTTAATGATTTTGTTGGGAGCGAGAGAGATTATATTTGTCCAATTTAACAGGTCTGAAGTGGTCCTCATTACAAAAATGGAGCCCCCAAATATATTGCTCAAAAAAATTAAAGGAACACTTTTTAATCTGAGTAAGCTGGAGTAGCCTGCCACAATTTCTTCACTTTAAGTTTTGGAGTGTTTTCATTTCCATCAAAAGACGTGGCATCTTTTCATTCTTAACACATTATCCAGTCCATATCAGTGTAGATATCCAGCTTATTTTTTCCCATTAAAATCTGATGTGTTTTCGAAGTGTTTCTTTAATTTTTTTGAGCAGTGTATATTCCTGCATAGGATCCTCAAAATGCTAGAACCACCCCTGATCGCATCCCTTCTATGGATGTTTTTAACTGACCAATTTGCCAACTTCTCTCTGCAGGCCAATGGTGTCTGAGCCCATCAACAGCTCCCTGTTCCACCAGCTGGCCGAGCAGCTTCAGCAGCAGAACCTGGAGCAGTTTCAGAAGCAGCTGCTTGAGCACCAGCAGAAGGTAGAAAACACAGTCTCACACACACAGTCTGTTCTGTAGGATTTCTGTGACATTCTGCAAAGTCGAGCAGCCCAGAGTTCTTGCACAGGAGTTCTCCTCTCTTACAGAATCTAGGACTACAGAGCTATCTTAAAAAGCCTCATTTAGATTGGTTGTTCTCTTCTGTGAGGTTACCACTTCATTACTTAACAGACGTACCTTGCAGATAGTTTGGTATACCCTTTCCTCGGAGGACGGCCACAGAGTTTGCATCTACAGTAAACCTAGCTTAGTGCAAGCTAGCTAGTGTCCTGACTGCTGTTTTTACAACTGTTTAAATTCTATCGTCACCCCACCAGACAGCTCTGGTTCCAGCGTGTTTATTAATCCCCTGTCAATAATATATTTCATACTATCTTTGACTATTTTCTTATACTTTCAGGTTCGGGTTACTTTATTTGTACCCGTAGGTAGATTTGTTTTGCAGTCAGGTGACATACATATTTACAAACCACAATTACATTCAACATAAACACAAACGCAAGCACACATGAAGCTGACTATAAACATGATAAAAATACTCAAGGCTCCATCAATCAGGACATAAGACAAAGAGATGAGAGAAAAAACAGAGATAAGAGAGAAGGGTCATATTAAAAAGTTAAAGACTAGTTAAAGAGGTTAAAAACTCAAAAGTCTAAAACCCAATAAAAGATTTAGAACCCAAATAAAGAACCTACAAAAATAAGTAAATATAAAATAAAATTAATAAATAGGTAACTAAATTATGTGCAATATATTGTTACAACTTGTTCAACTCTTTGACAGCAGCAGGAACAAAGCTATTTTTGTAGCGCTGGGTTTTACTTTTTGGGACAGCAAACCTCCGTCTGGAGGGAAGAAGATGAAAGTGGTAGTGCAAAGGGTGGGAGTCATCATTTAAAATGGAGGTAGCAATCCTCTGTACCTGTCTGGTGTACAGGGATGTCAGGCTCAGCTGTGACTCACCAAGCAAACGACTGGACCCTCTAACTACCTGATCCAAGGATTTCCTCTGTTTCAGTTTTATCTGACCAAACCATGACACTAAAGAAAAGGATAAAACAGATTCAATAAAAGCCCGATAAAACATTATCATTATAGTTCGGTCAATTTGGAAGCGTGCAAGTTTCCTTAAACAATGCAAATGTTGCTGACCCTTTTTGCTCACCCTTTCACTGTTCTCTTCAAAGTTTAAATTACTGTCAGTAATCGTCCCAAGATATTTGTAGGATTATACACATTCAGTGGCCTGGCCTTTTAGTACAGTGACTTCGTGCCTGGGAGTTTTCCCTCCTAAAGTCAATAATCATATCTTTAGTTTTTGTCGTATTCAGCTGCAGGTAGGAATCCTCACACCAGTGAACAAAATCATAACTACTGGGCCGTGGCCACTCTCACCATCCTGGAGGAGACTGACAACAACTGAATCATCAGCATACTTTATAATGTGTCTGTTGTCATTTCTGCTCCGACACGTTTGTGTACAGGATGAAGAGTAGTGGTGACAACACACACCCCTGAGGAGAGCCAGTAGAAGAACACTTTTGGTCAGACAATGTACCATTGACCCTTACTCTCTGTGTCCTGTTGGTTAAAAAATCCAGAATCCAACCCACCAGATTATTGCTCAGATCAAATTGTTGCAGGAGCCTTTCAACTAAAATATGAGGTTGAATTGTATTAAAGGCAGAAGAAAAGTCCACAAATAAAAGCCTGGCGTGTGTCCCATTAAAATCCAGAGGTTTAAAAAGCATGTTAAACAGAGTGACAGTGGCATCCTCCACTCCTCTGTGAGGCCTATAGGCAAACTGCAGAGGATCCAATGCATGCTCAGTCTGCTTTAGGACCTCAAATCTGACCAGTTTTCCAAAAATTTTCATTAAAATTGAAGTCAAAGCAACTGGTCTAGTCGTTTACCGTTTTAGGACAGCTGGATTTTGGAACGGGGACAACCACGGCATCTTGCCAGATCTTAGAAACATGTTGTGTCTGTAAGGACTTATTGAAAATGTAGTGAAATACAGGACTCAATTCATGTGCACAGGACTTTACCAATCGCCCACATACACTCACCGGCCACTTTATTAGGTACACCTGTCCAACTGCTCGTTAACACTTAATTTCTAATCAGCCAATCACATGCCGGCAACTCAGTGCATTTTGGCATGTAGACATGGTCAAGACAATCTCCTGCAGTTCAAACCGAGCATCAGTATGGGGAAGAAAGGTGATTTGAGTGACTTTGAATGTGGCATGGTTGTTGGTGCCAGAAGGGCTGGTCTGAGTATTTCAGAAACTGCTGATCTACTGGGATTTTCACGCACAACCATCTCTAGGGTTGACAGAGAATGGTCCGAAAAAGAAAAAATATCCAGTGAGCGGCAGTTCTGTGGGCGGAAATGCCTTGTTGATGCCAGAGGTCAGAGGAGAATGGCCAGACTGGTTCGAGCTGATAGAAAGGCAACAGTGACTCAAATAACCACCCGTTACAACCAAGGTAGGCAGAAGAGCATCTCTGAACGCACAGTACGTCGAACTTTGAGGCAGATGGGCTACAGCAGCAGAAGACCACGCCGGGTGCCACTCCTTTCAGCTAAGAACAGGAAACTGAGGCTACAATTTGCACAAGCTCATCGAAATTGGACAATAGAAGATTGGAAAAACGTTGCCTGGTCTGATGAGTCTCGATTTCTGCTGCGACATTCGGATGGTAGGGTCAGAATTTGGCGTCAACAACATGAAAGCATGGATCCATCCTGCCTTGTATCAATGGTTCAGGCTGGTGGTGGTGGTGTAATGGTGTGGGGAATATTTTCTTGGCACTCTTTGGGCCCCTTGGTACCAATTGAGCATCGTTGCAACGCTACAGCCTACCTGAGTATTGTTGCTGACCATGTCCATCCCTTTATGACCACAATGTACCCAACTTCTGATGGCTACTTTCAGCAGGATAATGCGCCATGTCATAAAGCTGGAATCATCTCAGACTGGTTTCTTGAACATGACAATGAGTTCACTGTACTCAAATGGCCTCCACAGTCACCAGATCTCAATCCAATAGAGCATCTTTGGGATGTGGTGGAACGGGAGATTCGCATCATGGATGTGCAGCCCACAAATCTGCGCCAACTGTGTGATGCCATCATGTCAATATGGACCAAACTCTCTGAGGAATGCTTCCAGCACCTTGTTGAATCTATGCCCCGAAGAATTGAAGCAGTTCTGAAGGCAAAAGGGGGTCCAACCCGTTACTAGCATGGTGTACCTAATAAAGTGGCCGGTGAGTGTATATTATCAGGGCCCTGACTTTTGTTCACTTTTACAGCACAGAATGCCCTTTTAATATCCTGCACCTCATTATTAAAGTGCTGATTGTCTTTGAGTTTCTCTTTCAAACCTTGGGTTTCTGTGCTAAAATCAAAAGAATCAAAACGACCATAAAAACAATTAAGAGCATTAGCCAGCTCTGTGTCTGAATTAAAACCATCTAAAAACACACGATTACTGCGCTCTGTGCTCTTAAGGCCTGCAATAGTTTTCATGCTGGCCCAGGCTGAACCAAGTTTCTTTGTTGCCATCTTGCTTTCCAACTCTGATTTATAATTTTGTTTTGCTCTTAAAATTTCGAACTTCAGCTCTTTTGTGGCAACCTGCAGCTCAGAAACAGCCCCTTGTTTAAAGGCAAGTGCTTTCCCCTGTAGGCAGGATTTAACTGATTTTGTAACCCATGGCTTGTTGTTGGGATATATTTTGACACGTTTACATGGAACGATCATATCTCTGCAGAAAGTCATGTATGAGCATGTCACGTCCACTAAAGAGTCCAAATCTTCTCCGCAGGCCAGTGTGAACACCTCCCAGTCCGTACAGTTAAAACATTCCTGGAGGCAGTGCACTGAATCCTCTGTCCACACGTTTATGTCTCTGGTCTTCGCCTTGCCTCTTCTGAGAGCAGTTTTATATGTTGGCAGCAAATGTACACAGTTGTGATCTGAGGATCCTAAAGGGGGAAGGGGAATAGATTTATAGGCCCTCTCAATGGATCCATAGCACAGGTCCAATGTTGTTTTTTTTCCGCCTGGTTGGGCAGGAGACATACTGATAAAAGTTTTTAAGTGTCTTCTTTAAAGAAACATGGTTAAAATCCCCAAGGATAAAACTTGGAACCTCTGGGGAAATCGACTGCAACCGCTGTACCACATCAAAGACGGTGCTGGAGGTGGAGGCAGCATCGGCCCTTGGGTGAATGTACACAGTCGTTATGAAAAGTTGGGGGAACTCGCGGGGCAGATGAAAGGGGCGGAGCGATATGGACAGAAGCTCCACATCGGGTGTACAGATGCACTCTCTGAATGTGACAGATGTGCAGTACTGTTTATTAATGTATAAACATACGCCGCCCCCCTGACGTTTCCCCGTTACCTCTTCCTGCCGATCCGAGTGAAGTGGGGCTCCAAAGCCATCAATCCACAGGTCCGCATCCGGGTCATGCGCCGTAAGCCACGTCTCCGTGTAAGCCATGACACAACAGTTCTTGAAGTCCTTCTGATATCGTACATTCCCTTGAATTTCATCCACTTTATTTCTCAGGGATTGTACGTTCCCCATAATAATGGAAGGAAGAGGAATGCGGTTAAGCTGACGCCTCCTCAGATTTCATTTTACGCCTCCACACTTTCCGCGTTTCCTCCTCTTGTCTCTCTTTTCATCGCTGTGTCCATGAAAATCTCTTAAAATAAAGTCCGGCAGTTGTGGCACAGGCTCAAACACAGATGCTGCATTATCCATGTTTAAATTGAGTAACATGTCTCTGGAATACTGTATTCTTCCTGGCATGATCGCGATTGCGCTTACCTCCAAAACAAAGAGCCGGTAGGAAAGAAACGACAGTGCAAAAATAAGGAGGAAATCCATACTGATGGAACCAGGGAGCTCTTTGTTATATAGTCCACAAACATTCAAGGACAAAAACGACACAGAGAATTACGTTAAAACACCTTAAAGTGCATAAAAACAGAGACACAGACGTTGAACTTTTTTCACCAGCTGCCGGTCGCTGCGTGCGCATGCGCCCTTTGTCCATGATAGCTGGGTAGATTAGGTTAATAAAGTTAGCTGGTCTGAGTTGCCAATGCTTGAACCGATTTCAAGGTCGACTTGCTGGGTAAAATTGAGCGAGGAGTCCGCAGGTATTTCCCAAGCTTAGATGCAACTCGGTATTCATTTATGTCTATTTTTTATACATATGCATAACAATAAATTAGAATATCATCGAAAAGGTTATTTATTTCTGTAACTCCATTCAAAAAATGAAACTCATATATTATGTAGCTTGATTACACACAGGGTGATACATTTCAAGTGTTTATTTCTTTTAATTTTGATGAATATGGCTTACAGATTAATGAAAGTCACAAATTCAGTTCCTCAAAAAATTTGAATATGACATAAGATCAATTAAAAAAGGAGTTTTAATACAGAAATGTTGGCCTACTGAAAAGTATGTAAATGTACACAGTCAGTACTTGGCCGGGACTCCTTCTGCCTGAATTACTGCATCAGTGCAGCGTAGCATGGGGGTGATCAGCCTGTGGTACTGCTGAGGTGTTGTGGAAGCCCAGGCTGCTTTGATAGCCACCTTCAGCTCATCTGCATGGTTGGGTCTGGTGTCTTTCGTCTTTTGCATGACAATACCTCATATATTCTGTATGGGGTTTAGGTCAGGAAAGTTTGCTGGCCAATCAAGCAGTGATCCCATCCATCCATCCATCCATCTTCTACTGCTTAATCCTTTTTTGGGTCGTGGGGGTGCTGGAGCCTATCCCAGCGTCTTTGGGCGAGAAGCAGGGTACACCCTGGACAGATGGCCAGTCCATCGCAGGGCCAACACAGAGAGACAGACAATCATTCACACTCCTATAATCATACCTAAGGACAATTTAGAATCCCCAGTTGCTGCCAGTTAACCTAACCTGCATGTCTTTGGCCTGTGGGAGGAAACCGGAGTACCTGGAGCAAACCCACGCATACACAGCTAGAACATGCAAACTCCACATAGAAGGGTCACTGATGATCAGGGGGTGGGATCGAACCTACAATAGTCAAGGGGGTGGAATCAATCCCGTGACCTTCTTGTTGTGCTGACACAGTGCTAACCACTGTGCCACTGAGCTGCCCGGAAGAAAATATCCTAAATTTAATGAACAGACGCAAGCAGCCTCAGCTAGCGGGATGCTGAGAGCGACAGGAAAAAATCCTGACAACTTTTTTAATTGATAATTTATTTAAAATATCGGCACATACTGTAAATATAAACAACCCAGTCTCAGGATAGAACTGTTTCTCCCCTCTTGCCCAAACAAAACACAAGATTAAAATAATTTTAAAATATCAGACTTTGGACTTCCGGTCTAGACACCATGGTGATAGCAGTTTAACGCTGAAGCTCCCAGACCCGATCCAGGAAAATACCTTGAAAATCAGATTCAACGGATTTTTGGAAGAGTGAAAATCAAAAGACAAAGTCATTATGCCTAAAGGAAAACAGAAGAAATCGACATTTATCAGGCCAAGACACGCATCGGCTGGAGAATCTGATCCGGAGGATATCCTTTCAGAAGAGGAGGAACTGAATGAAGCCAGCAACAAGGTTAGCTTAAAAATGGTACTTAAAGAATTAAGACAATTTCGCCGAGAGTGTTGGGCCGAATTTCGTGAAATTAAAGACGAAATAAAAAGGACAAACAGCAGAGTGGACCAGGCTGAGGACCGAATCATGGAAGCAGAGGAAAGAATAAAAGGGCTGGAAGAAACCGTGCTGGAACTACACAAACGACAGTCAAGACTGGAGGCTAAGCTAACCGACCAAGAAGGAAGACTAAGAAGAGACAACATAAGAATTCATGGTCTGAAAGAACGAGTCGAGGACGGTTTCACCACAATGGCGACATGCGTGGAATCCTTACTGACAGAGAAGTTGGAAATTCCCCAAACCACCGACTTGAAGATAGAAAGGGCGCACCGTACATTAGCCCCTAGGCCGGCGGCAGAAGCGCCACCAAGATCGGTGGTGGTGAAGTTCTCCAACTCCAGAATAAAAGAAGAGGTTGTAAGACTGGCTTGGCAGAAAAAAGGATTTATGCACCAAGAGAGAAAAGTTTTCGTGGAGCATGACTACGCCCCGGAGGTCCGTAAAAAGCGTCAGGAATACAACGACGCTAAAAAGGTATTACGAGAGAAGAAACTGCGCTTTCAGACTCCATTTCCGGCAAAGCTGAGGGTGTTTTACGGAGATGAGACGTGTCTACAACTCGGCGGAAGAAGCAACCACGGATATGGCGAGAAGAGGGCTCCCGGTAACGGTGTATAAACCCGCAGCAGACCCGATCGAAAGAATCAAGGCTCAAACGTGGTCCACACAGAGACCCTTAGAATCCACGGGCCAGCAGCGGGTAACCCAGCCCCAGAGCTATAAGGAAAAACTGAGCGTTTTCAGGAGGGAATAACGATATTTTTAATCAATCTGCGCATCAAACCCTCCTCCTACAAGGTAACAAACATTAAAGGAGATGCAGAATCAGCAAGTGGTAAAACATTTAATGGAACAGACATAATATTAGAAACAAATAAGTCTTTAAAAAAAAAAACTTGTTAAAATAGAAATGTGACAATGAACCACATGAACTCTCCACACTAACAAATACTGTATTGGACTAACGGTTATGGCTGCCACGTAAGACGGACGTGTCTCACTCTGCTCTGCTCCTGGAGAAAAAAAATCGGCAAATAACTCTCTCATTTGGGACAGAACGTATCCCAGCGTTTGGGCGAGGATATGTCGGCGAAGCCTAAGGCTGGAAAACCAGGTAAAGGAAAAAGCGAGCCGCCGAAACAGTCTAAATTAACGGACTTTCAGGTCTGTGACGCAGCAAATAAAACTCCATATATGGCGGAGGAGGCTGGCAACGGTGCGATGTCTGCGGGGAGCGGCGCAGATGCGCTGATGGCTGCCATGAGTTCAATGAGAGCGGACTTTTCCTCTAGATTTGATGGGATTATGACAGCGTTGGAAGGAATAAGAAAGGAATTGGGTGACTGTGTAGAACGAACGGTGCAGATGGAGCTCCGTCTCGCTAGTGCTGAAGATGACGTCACCCGTCTTCAATTAAAGGTGCACACTTTGGAAAAAAAAAATAAATGTCTGGAAGATAATATTTTGGATTTGGAATCTCGGTCGAGACAGAATAACTTGAGGCTGGTGGGTCTTCCAGAGGAATCAGAAGGTCGGGGCGTATGTTCCTTTCTGGAAAAGTGGATTCCGGAGGTGCTGGGCAGCGAGGAGTTGCAATCAGCAGTGGTTCTGGAAAATGCACATCGTATTGGCCCACGGAGAGATAAGGGACCGCCGAGGACCTTAATTATGAAGTTTCTTAGCAACAGAGACAGGATGAAGATGCACGAGCTAAAGGAGAGATTAAACACCAGGACCAGCAGGTGCGGTTCTACCCAGATTTGGCCACAGGAATCCAACAATTGAGGAAGCAGTTTGATCCCATACGTAAGGAGCTGCGCAACCTTGGGATTCGTCATGGTGTAATCTATCCTGCGAGACTGCTGACCACGTATGAGGGCAGAACCCACATCTTCAAGACCCCAGAGGAGGCGCAGGAGTTCATCAAGAAGATCAAAGAAGAAGAAGAGACTGGTGGGAGCTAAGCATGAACAAAATATAAGGTAGAATAATTAAGCATTTGCACAGACATCTGACTGACTTGAAGTAAATAGTAAGTTTACAAAATATAGATTGTATTATATATTAAAAACAAAAACAAAACAAACAAAAAAAAACTATGATGTACAAAGTTGTTAAAAATTTTGGAGTTAAGTTGGAAAACTACAGAGGAGAGTTAATGTTACGTCATTAAAAGCAGTAGAGTTAGGGTGATTGGGAGGATGAAGAAGGAGTGGCTTAGGCTGTTCCCCGTGGGTGTGGAGCGGTCGATGGCTATATCGGGAGACGGAATTTTTCTTTTGATTTTGGGGGGTTTGCCACAAGTGTGGGAAGGGGAAATTTGTTTGTGTGTAGTTTGCAGGATGAATGTTCAACCACTCATGTTTTTGCTTCTCTGTATGAGCATGTTTACACTGCAAGGTAATCCCAAACTCTCTATTGATCATAAACCAAAGTGTTTATCTTAATTTAACTCCATGGAATTGCAGAGGTCTACAAAATTTAAAAAAACTTAAACAAGTTATGAATAAAATAAAAGACATGGGTTCAAAAATTGTGTTTTTACAAGAAACTCATTTAATAGAGGAGGATATAAAAAGAATTAGGAGTAGATGGCAAGGAAGTGTCTTCACCTCATCATTCTCATCCCGGGCCAGGGGAGTTATGACTCTCATACATAAATCAGTTCCTTTTCAAGTGAAAAATGTAATTGGAGACAAATTTGGAAGATATGTAATCATTCAAGGTTCTTTGCTATTAGAAAATATAAATCTTGTGAACTTATATGGTTCCAATATAGATGATCAGAAGTTCTTTGCTAATTTATTTCTTATCTTATCATCACTTACAGGGCAACATATAATAGCAGGGGATTTTAATTGTACATTGAATCCAGGTATAGATAGATCAACAGGACTGGATTGTACGCACAATGGATGTAGGATGACTATTAATCATTTTATGAAAGAATTGAGATTGTTAGATATATGGAGAGAAATGAAACCACAAGTTAAAGCCTATTCTTGTTATTCCAGTACCTACAAGACATTCTCACGTATTGATTATTTTTTGATTTCCACAGAATTAAGGTCCAAGATTCAAAACTGCTTTTATGATAACATCGTGATCTCTGATCATGCACCCTGTTGTCTAATATATGTAGATAAAAAATTGACAAAGGAATCAGGTAGATGGCAATTTCAGCATAAATGGCTTCAGGATGAGGAATTTGTCAAGTATATAGAAAAACAGATAGACGAGTTCTTTGACATCAATACTACACAAACATCAGCATGTGTAAAGTGGGAGGCTTTTAAAGCTTTTATTAGGGGACATATTATTAGTTATACAGGATCAAAATCTAAGAAGACTCGAGAGGAGAGAGCTAAATTGGAACATAAAATAAAAAGTCTTCAGGAAAAAGTGTATGCAGGAAGTGACCCAAGGTTGGAGAATGAATTACTGATTTTGAGAGCTGAATACGACAAAAAATCAGCGAATAGAGCTGCCTCGAGTCTTCTAAGATTGAAACAATCTTTTTATGAACAAGGTGAAAAATCAGGAAAATTATTAGCATGGCAGATAAAACAATTGGAAATTAAAACACCAATTACCAGTATTATAAGTAATGGACAGGTAGTTATAGATCCTTTAGAAATTAACAGAGCCTTTAGAGATTACTATGAAAAATTATATGAGACCAAAAATGAATCTGATTTAACAAAACTAAATGAGTTTTTGAATGAACTATCTATACCGTGTATTCCAAATGAAAACAGGGAGATATTGGAGTCTAAAATTAGTCAAGAAGAAGTTGGGCTAGCCATTGATAATATGAAATCAGGAAAAAGTGCAGGACCAGATGGTCTTCCAGTTGACCTTTATAAAAAATTTAAGAATAAATTAATAAAACCTTTTTTGGAAATGGTTTTAGAAGCATTTCAAAATAATAATTTACCATCATACATAAATAATGCCTTAATTATACTGCTGCCAAAACCAGGTAAGCCCTCTAATAAATGTGAAAATATGAGACCAATAAGCCTATTAAACGCCGACCTTAAGATAATCTGTAAAATTTTAGCAAGACGAATACAAGAAATTTTACCAAATATTATTAATCGAGATCAGAATGGCTTTATAAAGGGTAGACAAGGCTTCCATAATGTAAGAAGACTATTTAATATTATTTATTTTAATAAAGAAGCACCGGATACAGCTCTCCTATCACTGGACGCCGAAAAGGCCTTTGATAGAGTTGAATGGCCCTTTCTTTTTGAAGTCCTACAAAGGTTTGGACTTGGAAATAATTTCATAAAATGGGTTCAAATAATATACAATAATGCTACAGCAGAAATCCTAACAAATAACAATATTTCAAAACCAATAAAAATCAATAGAGGATGTCGACAAGGCTGTCCACTTTCACCTTTACTGTTTACTATGGCAATTGAACCTTTAGCGATAGCGATACGTTTACATTCACAAATATATGGAATTAAAGTTGGACCAACAGAACATAAAATCTCCCTGTACGCCGATGACATAATTTTGTTTATGTCGAATCTAAAAAAATCAATTCCAACCTTGTTGAATTTAATAAAGAATTTTGGGGAAATATCAGGATATAAAATAAATAAAACTAAATCTTCAATATTAATGCTAAATGAGACCCAGAGAAATTACCCAGCCCCTGAGGTAAATCAATTCAATGTTGTAAATCAGTTTAAATATTTAGGAATCCAAATTGTGCCTAAGCTAGAATCAGTCGCCAGTGTCAACTATGAAGCCTTAATGTCAGATATCAATGAGTTAACTCAGAGATGCATGTCACTACCAATGTCGATGATCGGGAGAATCAATATACTTAAAAGTAATATTTTACCTAAAATACTTTATTTATTTCAATACATTCCCTTATCACCACCTTTAGATTTATTCTCAAGAATAAAAAAAAAGTTAGTGGAATTTATATGGAACAACGGGAGGGCTAGATTACGTCTGTCTTTATTATATTTACCATTTGATCGTGGAGGTCTGAAATGTCCAAATTTTATGTTGTATTATTGGTCGGCACAACTGAGGTCTATGACATATTATTTTTCATCAAATGATCTCCCTCACTGGACTGAAATGGAATCATACAATTTACCTTTACCTCTTCCCATATTCATATACTCAGATTCGGCAAAAAAATGACAAAAACAAGTTAAAAATCCATTTGTAAAGCATATGATCAAAATATGGTGTGAAGCTAAAAACTATTTAAAAGAACCACAGTTATTGTCACAATTTAGTCCAATATGGGGTAATCAATATTTTAAACCAGGGAGAGCGGATGCTGTATTTAAAGTATGGAATTTAAAAGGGATACAAAAGATTCAGGATTTATATTTGCCATGTGCAGATAACATAATGTCTTTTGAAGAGCTGAGGATCAAATTTAATCTCAATAGAACACCTTTTTTAAAATATCTTCAACTTAGAAACTTTATTCTATCAAATCAAAATAAAGCTCTCACTCGACCTATTTATTCATCCTTGGAAAAAATGATGATGAAAGATAGTAAAAGAAAGGGTATTATTTCAGAGTTTTATAACTCATTGACACTATCTTCAAGTGAAAATTCACTGAAAAGATTAAACTACTGGAAAGAAGATCTGCAAACTGAAATTTCAGAGGAACAATGGGAATTGGCTTGTACAGAAGCTCAAACCAAATCAATAAATGTACGCCTTAAATTGATACATTTCAAATGGTTAATGCGGATGTATGTTACACCGGAGGAGTTAAATAGATATAACAAAAATATACCAGATACATGCACAAAATGCATGGAAAGTAAAGGAACCCTATTTCATTGTTTATGGGAATGTAGATTAATAAGAATGTTTTGGGAAGAGGTGAGGGTAACAATTGAAAAAATAATCTCAAAACAAATCATATTGAATCCTAAACTGTTTTTGTTGGGTCTGTACCCAGAAAAGCATAATTTTAATAAAAGTGAAAGAACATTCATAGACCTCAGTTTGCTTAATGCCAAAAAATGTATTGCACTATTATGGAAAAAGACTCATAGACCAGATGTGACTCAGTGGTTAAGACAGATGTTGACAAACCTTCCATTAGAAAGAATAACATATATACTGAAATCAAAGGAAATTGTGTTTGAGAATATATGGAGACCTTTTATTGATTATGTAAAAAATTTAAACATAACTCTTGAAGAAGAAGGTGAATGATGTGTTTGGACCTTGTAAATTCCAAACTGGTGAACATAATATGTATACTTATGTATTGGATTGTCTAGACTAAACAGAGGAGCATTGTTGAAGATTTGATTTTGTTGGTGGTTGTTGGTGTTTTTTGTGCTTTTTTTTTTTTTTGTAGTACTTTAGTGTTAGTGTTTGATTGTTTGTATCATGTTTGTTAAAAAAAAAGGTTCAATAAAGATATTGTGGAAAAAACAAATACTGTATTAACGTGACTGTTTGCTGTGATGGTGGTGGGAGGTTGCGCACAATTTCATAGGGTATAGGCATAAAAAAAAAAAATAAAATGAAATGATTACAAGTTCGGATTGGGATCTGAAATTCACGTTAAAAACATGGGACAACTTACAGGGGTAAGAGAGGGCCCTCAGCACGTAACGGAGTCTGGGGAATTTCCTTCAGAGCCAACACACCATCAAGGCTCTTCTAAGGTCACTAAAAAGACCTCAGCTCAGGAAGATCTTTTGTCAGTTTTTTGTTTTAAAGTTTTATATACTATTGTGGCGGGTTGATTCAGCCCCCCCACAACACACAGGACAGTCAGCTCTCTTCTCTTGGTTTTTCCCGCTGCACTACTGAGATGTAATGTGCCATTCATGTATTGTGATGTAATGTGCCTTTCATGTATTGTGATGTAATGTGCCATGCATGTATCGTGATGCAATGTGCCATTCATGTATCGTGATGCAATGTGCCATTCATGTATAGTGTTCATGCGTCCTGTCCTTACTGTGACCTAGAGGCTGAGATCAATATGTAGATGTGCCTTGTAACCTCTTTGTCCTACACCTGGAGCAGAGGCTAGCAAATCTGCCTATTGTTATGTAGGTCTTTCAAATGCAAATATCTCATGCCCTTTCTGCAGTCCTTTTGATCATACCAACTGCTGGGGAATGCTCTTTGATGTATTGTTGTAGTTGGGTATATATGCTGCAACTCTGTAACGCAAACTCTCTCTCATTCTGATTCTGCAACTGCTGCTGCAGGACACAGACTTTGTGTCCTCCTTCTCCGAGAGCCGCTTGGGCTCGCTCCCGGCCCGCATGCACGGCGCCGGGAGTGGAGCTCGTGACGGCGGTATGATTTAATAAACCAACTTAAAACTCCATCGCTGCTTATTTTTATCATCCGCCGCGCTATGTTCTTAATGTTTTTCATGTTCTTAATGTTCCTTCAGTTTCTGAGTAGCATAAAAGAGGGCCATCACACTGTTATACTAAATAAGACAACACAATGGAGAAACAGGGTGTAACCAAAATAATCTCATATAATGTAAAAGGGATCCTGAATCCAATTAAAAGATCCAAGATTCTAGGCAAAATGAAAAAAGACAAAGCAGGAATAATATTTTTACAGGAAACCCACCTATCAGACGTGGAGCACACTAAACTCAATAGACAAGGGTTTAAAATGATCTCTTCATCTTCATACAAGTCAGGGAGGAGGAGGGGAGTAGCGACATTGATCTCATCCAAAATTATATTTGAAAAAAAATTAGAACACAAAGATAAAGAAGGGAGATTCAGCATGGTACTTGGGCGGCTAGAGAGAGAAGATATCACCCTGCTGAATGTATATGCACCTCCAGGGGCTAACTGGAACGTTTATAAAAATGTATTTGACCTAATGATAACTAAAGCCCAAGGTTTAGTGATATGTGATGGAGACCTCAATCTAAGACTGAATCCATACTGGGATGCATCAGGTAATTCTCCACATCAAAATAACACTCAAAGTAGAAAAACTTGGATGCTACTAAACGTGTGGAGGGAATTCAACCCCAGTGTAAAAGATTATACATTTTACTCAGCACCACATTCATCATACTCAAGGATTGACTATTTTTTTTATGTAATTTGAATTTTATTGGGTTTTCAATTTAGAAAATAAATCAAACGAACAAAAAAAAACAAACAAACAAAAAGAAACATCAAAAACAAATATTCCCAGTGAGAGGATAAAACATTCCATTTCCACCCTAATACTCCTAAGATGATTGGCTTAATCTACAACACCTATAAAGGTAAGATAGGATCCCCACTTATTGTAAAAGCTTTCCATCCTGTCCAGAAGTTTATATGAAAGGCGTTCTAGTGCAGCAAGCTTGCCCAGCTCCCTGAGCCACTGAGCTACGGGTGGGGCAGAGGAAGATTTCCAGTAAGAAGTGATCAACTTTCGGCCCACCATCAGAGCAGTCTGAATCCACTCGGCATCAGAGATTGGGTCCTGAATAGTTGATGGATCCCCAAGGACAAAAAGTCTCTGAGTAAATGGCACTTCTTGCTTAACAATTGTCATATGTCTATGAATCTGCAACCAAAAGTCCTGTATTACCGGACAACTCCAGATCATATGGATTAATGTCCCCTCCCCCTGTAGATATCTCCAGCAGCTTGAAGAATTAATGAGATTCGCTCTCAACATTTTACGAGGTGTCCAGTAAAATCGATTCAAAATTTTAAATTGAACAAGTCTGGTTTTCAATTCCCTAGACACTTTCTTCCCATTCTTTAAAATATTTGCCCATTCAACATCAGTAAATTGTGAATTCAAATCTTTTTCCCATACGTGTTTAAGGGATGAAGAATCTTTATTTGAGCTCTTAAGGAGCATTAAATAGAAATTTGAGGCCTGACATCTTTTACCACAGGAACTCAATACCTGGATGAGCCAATCTGCATCAGGAGGAGGGGTAGTTGCAGATCCAAAGACTTGACACAGCAGATGTCGAAGTTGTAAATATTTCCAAAACTGATTCTGGGGTAATCCATACTGTGCCCGTAGAACATCAAATGATTTGAGAGCTCCCCCTTCATATAGATCTTTTAACATCAAGATGTCCTTTTTCACCCAAATTTTCCACATAAATGGGGATTTTTCAATATGGAGACTTGGGTTAAGCCAAATCGAAGCCATAGAATGAAGATGAGAGCTAAACTCTAATATAGAAGCAACCCTCTTCCAAACGTATTGTAAAAAGGATACAATAGGATGCGACTGAAATTCAGAAGGAAGTTTGATTGTGATTAGATGTACTAGGGGAAGAGGGCTGCTCAGATAGCTCTCAAAATAAAACCAAGGGGGAGCTCTCTCAGGGGGGAGAGCCCAATGAATCAAATGTCTAAGACTTAAAGCGTAATGATATAAAACTAAATGTGGGACCCCCAAACCTCCTGAATCTGTAGACTTTTGTAATCTTTTCAAATTTAATCTAGGGCGCTTACATTCCATAAAAACTTATTGCACAACCTATCAAACTGTCGAAAATAAGCAACTAGGATCCTAAGAGGAAGAGATTGTAGAAGGTAATTAAATCGGTGTGCACAAATCATCTTAATAACGTTGACCTTGCCCCAAAGAGACAAAAAAAGAGGCGACCACCTTTCTATGTCTATTTTAAATTTTTCGAGCAAAGGCTCAAAATTAATCTGGATCAGATCCGATAAAATATGAGGAAACAGGATGCCAAGATATTTAATTCCTAATTTTGGCCAAGAAAAGCCTATATTTTGGCCAAATGTAAACAGTGTTTTAGGGCAATAAGATGTTAGAGGGAGAATTTCTGATTTTATCCAGTTAACTCTATAACCAGACAAACGTGAAAATTGATTAATAATTTTAAGGAGAGCTGGAATTGATTTTTGAGGTTATGTAATCAGTACCAAGGCATCATCAGCATACAACATTATCTTATGGGTACTGCCATGGACCTGAATACCTGGAAAATTGCCGTCTTTGCGGATAGCAACAGCTAATGGTTCTAATGCCAAAGCGAAAAGAAGGGGACTTAAAGGGGAGCCCTGGCACGTACCCCTATAGAGTCTAAAAGGCTGTGATGTAACTCGATTTGATATCACTGAAGCTCTAGGTTCATTATATAGTAATTTAATCCAAGAAAGAAACTTAGAACCAAAACCAAAAGTCTCTAGAGTCGCAAAGAGATACTGCCACTCAACCCTGTCAAATGCTTTTTCAGCATCCAGGGAGAGGGCTGCTACTGGAGAGAGGTGTGCAAGTGAAGGATCATTTTGAACTGACCATATGGTATCAATAAATCGCCTAATATTGTCTGCCGCACCCCTGGAACGAATAAAACCCACCTGATCAGGATTTATAAGAGATATCATTACTTTATCTAATCTTAATGCCAAAATTTTGAAGAGAATTTTACAGTCACAGTTTATAAGACTAATTGGTCTATAATTCTTACACTCTTAACGGATCTTTATTGCTTTTTAAAATAAGCCAAATGAAAACCTCTGTTAAAGAAGGGGGCAAACGGCCTTGTTCAAAAGATTCCGCAAACATTTCTAAAAGTAAAGGAGAAAGCTCATCAACACAGGCCCTGTAAAATTCTACAGTGAATCCGTCAGGGCCCGGTGCCTTTCCAGTCGGGAGGCTCTTAATAACTTTCACAATTTCCTCTTTAGTAATTGGGGCGTCAAGCAAATCTATTTGTTCCTTTGTTAGGGAGGGCAAAGACAGGGATGACAAAAATGCATAGATCTCTTGAGATCCAGCCTCCATTTCAGAAGAATAAAGCGAAGTGTAAAATTCTCTGAAAGCACCATTAATTTCATTTAAGTCTGACACCAGAGTACCATCCTGTGTCCTAATAGCAG
This sequence comes from Pholidichthys leucotaenia, assembly GCA_020510985.1. Classification (NCBI taxonomy): domain Eukaryota; kingdom Metazoa; phylum Chordata; class Actinopteri; order Cichliformes; family Pholidichthyidae; genus Pholidichthys; species Pholidichthys leucotaenia. The sequence goes on along the minus strand of CM035842.1, from coordinate 197,820,802 downwards.
ATATAGTACACTGAGCTTCTTTCATTTTAATATATCTAGCCAGCATTTTGCCAGCTTTGTCCCCCTCCTCGAATTGTTTATGCCTAAGGCAAAATAAGGAAAATTCAACTTTTTGTGTTAGGATTGAATTCAGCTCATACTTAAGCTTCAGGAGGGGTGACAAATTTACTAAATTTGTATCCTGTTTGAATGAAGTCTCTAATATAGCTATTCTCCTCTCCAAATCAATCTGTTTAGCAATGTTAGTTTTCTTTTTAAAAGATGCATATTGAATAATATGTCCCCTAATAAATGCCTTAAAAGCCTCCCAAGCAACACTGGCAGAGGGGGCAGAATCCCAATTTGTCTCAAGATATAAGGAGATCTCTGCTTTCAAAGAGGACACAAAATCTGGATTAAGAAGAAAGCTTGAATTAAGCCTCCATCTAGAGTTTTTTTTTAACTGACAAGGCGGGCTCATATGTAAAAAAACAGGGGCATGATCTGATAGTATTATGCTACCAATGAAGCTCGAATTTACAGAAAAAACAGAGGATTTTGACATTAAAAAGTAATCAATCCTGGAAAACACATTATGAGCAGTGGAATAAAAAGTGTAATCCCTTGTAGACGGATTAAAAAGCCGCCACACGTCTACCAAACCAATTGCATTGCACATGTCTTTCAATATAGAACCAGATTTAGATGAACGCTGTGAGGGGGTGCTCCTATCTAAAATGTTGTCCATGACCTGATTAAAATCCCCACCTACTAAAATGGGATAATTACCCATTTCATTTAGTTCGTGTTCCAGTTGTGCAAAAAATGCACAATCAACTATATTTGGTGCATAAACATTAGCGAGTATCATCCTATGGCCCTGAATTTCTATAAGAATTATAAGGAGTCGTCCATCATCATCACTAACCTCTTTTAGACACTTGAACTGCAAATGTTTATGAAAAAGGATTGCCACCCCCCTGCTCTGGCTATTACCACAAGACGCAAACCCATGGCCCACCCAATCCCGACAGAGTTTTTTAGATTCTGTTTTAGTGAGGTGGGTCTCCTGAAGCAACGCTACATCCACTTTTTTTGATTTAATAAACGCCAAAATTTTTCTCCTCTTAATTGGGTGGTTAAGGCCTTTAACATTCCAAGTAATGAGGTTAAGAAAGCTCTGACAATTAGCCGACATCATAATTGGTACATATTACCATCCAAAATATCCAGCAATTCTCCACCAAAAACCCCCTCACTGGGCAAAAGATAAACACAATAAAAATTAAAAATACAAAAAAAAGAAACAAAAACCACTTAATCATAAAATAACATAATCGGTGACCTAAAACCAATGTCACCCATCGGTGCACAAAAACCGCACCAACCAAAAAAAAAGAAAATAAAAAACTCTAGGACCGTGACTGTGAACAGTGCAACAAACTTAGGGAGAGCCGCAACATCGCAGCAGCCTCATGCCTACAGATAATACAGCGCGGGCAGTAAAAAAAAAAAATAAAAAATGGAACCTTACATTAATACTGCATCAAATCCTTCGTCAAAAATATATAACAAATAAACATATAGCATATATTCATACCATTGTTCATCAATGTCTCACGGTAGTGAAAGAATCGGGTTCAATGCTTTCTTAGGGTCAGTGAACTCCTGTTTACCACTTGCCAACTTCACAACGAGAACTGCAGGATACCTGAGAGAGAATGCAATTTTCTTCTGGTGCAGCAGGTGTTTACACTGCTTGAACGCCGCCCTCATGTCGGATACTCGTCTGGAATAATCCGGGAAAATCATGATGTGATGACCATTCCAATCCAGCTTTCCCATCCCGCACACTCCCTCCACAATACGCTCCCTATCCTGGAAGCGCAGAAGTCGAATGGCCGTCTGGTCTGCGTCTGGCGAGGCTCCGATGCGCACGGTCAATTTCCAGGCCTCCAGGGAACTCCATTTTCAGCAGATCTGGGATAGTTTTATGCATGAAGGTAAGGGCATCTGATTTTTCACAGCTTTCTGGAAAGCCGACAAAGCGTAGATTGTTTCGGCGTGATTTATTTTCCAAGTCGTCCAGCTTCAGAAGTAAATCTTCCACCCGCGTCTGGGTTGCGGGGGGATTAGCATCCAGAGCTACATTGGCATCCTCAAGAAAAGCGATGCGCGATTCCACGTCTCCCAGCCGGGTGGCTAACTCTGTTAACTTGGTATCCACCGCCCTCGTTGACGCCTCAATAGAGTTAAGTTTAGCGTCTTGCCTCTCCGATATTTCTTTCAACAGTGCATAGATCTTAGAGATGTCCTCCGCCATTTGGTCTTTGGCAACACCTGCACCTGTTGAAGGTGGCGGAGAGGGAGGAGGGCTCGTTGTGGTATCACCAGCTTTAGCTAGATTTTCCTTGCTAGCACCAGCTTTGGAGCGAATATTTAGTTTGTTGTTGCGTTGGCATTTTAATCCTGTTCTCCACAAATCCAGTCTCAATACAAAGCGTAGTAGTAGCAATAGTTCCAGCCGAGGAAACAAGAGAAAAGTGCCCTTGTAGAAGAAAAAAAAGGCTGTCTGCACTGCGGTGCTCCTCACCTAAGCAGCCATCTTCACTGCCCGCGTCTCTAAGATCAGATTGACTATTTTTTTATGTTTAATAGAGACATTGGAAGAGTAAAAACATGTAAAATAGGACTGATGGATCTCTCTGACCACAGTCCGATCTATATGGACTTAAGTATCCAAAAATACACAAATAATACATTTTCTTGGAGGTTAAATTCAAATGTCCTGAAAGGACCACTGAAAGATGAATTGGAATCAGATATTCTCAGATATTTGGAAGAAAATGATAATGGAGAAGTATCCCCTTTAATACTGTGGGATGCATGCAAAGCTGTAATAAGGGGAAAGATTATTGCAAAACTGGCAATCCAAAAGAAACTGAGACAAGAAAAACTAATCACATTAGAGTCAGAACTTAAGAACCTAGAAAAAGAGCACAAAGACAACACTCATTCTAATGACTCGCTCAAAATTAAGGAAATTAAAAAACAAATAAATGAGATCTACACAATAGAAATCCAGAAGAAACTTACATTTCTGAAACAAAAATACTATGAAACAGGCAGCAAATCGGCAAAATTACTAGCCTATAAATTGAGGAAACAACAAACTGAGAGAGCAATCTACAAAATCAGAGACCCAGTATCAAAGGAAATAAAATTCAGAATTCAGGATATTCTTAAAAGCTTCGAGAACTACTACAAGAACTTGTACTCCCTCAAAAAAACATAAAAACGTATCCGAAGCCTTCCTAAACACATTAAACCTTCCCCAACTTACTGAGTCACAAAATAAAACACTATTGTCAGAAATACAACCTAAAGAATTAGAAAAAGCAATTATGAAACTTAAAGCTAACAAATCCCCAGGAGCAGATGGCTATACAGCAGAGTGGTGCAAAACCTTTAAACAGCAACTATCTCCTCTCCTCCTGAAAACATTTAACTTTGTCCTCCACACAGGGGAAATCCCCCCCCTCCTGGAGAGAAGGGGTCATTGCAGTCATACCTAAACCTGAAAAGGATAAACTAGAGTGCTCCAACTACAGACCAATCAGTGTGTTAAATCAGGACTATAAGCTTTTTACCACTATCCTTGCCAAAAGGTTAGAAAATATACTGACAGACTTAATTCATTTAGACCAAACAGGTTTTATAAGACAAAGACAGACACAAGACAACATTAGACGCACTTTACACATAATTCATCATATAAAAAAATATAACTTAAATGCTGCCATATTGGGATTAGATGCTGAAAAAGCATTTGATTCGGTTGACTGGTCTTTCCTATATAGAATCTTATCCAGTTTCAATTTTCATAACAACTTCATTAGAACTATACAGGCATTATATAAAAAACCAACAGCTTAAATAAGGATTAATGGTAAATTATCATCATCTTTTGAACTGGAAAGAGGATGTCGTCAGGGCTGCCCCTTGTCTCCACTGCTCTTTGCAATCTTCATAGAACCTCTGAGCCAATGGATAAGGCAGAATCAAAAAACTGAAGGTATTGCACTTGGTCAGAAGGAACATAAAATAGCACTCTTTGCTGATGACATTTTAATATACCTGGGGCAGCCGGACACTTCTTTTCCAGAACTAATCTCAGTTTTTTCAGAGTATGGAGATTTATCGGGGTACGAATTAAACATGCATAAAACCCAAATTTTAACATTCAACTATGACTCAAATCAATATTTACTAAGCAAACTCAAAACTAACTGGGAGTCGGAATCTATGAAATATCTGGGGGTCAATATCCCAAACAACTCAACAAAATTATAACACTAAACTATGATCCACTGATGGCAAAAATAAAATCTGATCTAGCAAGATGGAATATGATACCAATCTTGGGTACTGCACAAAGAATTGAAGCAGTCAAAATGAATATACTTCCACGTCTTCTATACGTTTTCCAAACAATACCGGTAGAACCTCCCAAAAAAACATGGCAAGAACTGGACAGAAGGATCTCAAGATTCATATGGCAGGGCAAGAGACCTAGAATCAGATATAGAACCCTACAGCTAAACAAAGACAAAGGTGGGCTTGCGCTGCCAAATATCAGGGACTATTTTAAAGCCGCACAAATTAAAACTTTAGTAGAGATATGTAACCCAGTCTACACTGCACAATGGAAGGAGATCGAATGCCAAATAACAAGTGACATCCCCCTACAGGCGATAATAGGGAACAATGCCTTACTTAAACTTTTGAATAACACTAACCCGTGGATTGAGACCCCACTAAAAATTTGGTTTAAGATAGTCAGAGAGAATCAAACTAAAGAACCCTATCGATTACTGCAATGGATTGCCTATGATCAAGACTTTACTCCTAATAAAACAGACACCAGATTTAAGAAGTGGAAAGAGAACGGACTGACAAAATATTACGATTTTTTTAAAGGGCAAATTTTAAGAAGTTTTGAAGATTTGAAAAAACAAGGTCTAATAAATCAAGACCTTTACAGGTTCTTTCAGCTTAGACACCACATAAACAAAATACTTAAAAAGGAGGATTTGGAAAGGGCCCAGTCAGGTTTTCTGAAGGTCTTGTTAATGGCATATAAAGGGATCCCAGGGATCAGATACATTTCTAAAATATACCAAGGTCTTCAAGACTTAAAAGGAGACAACACATCATATATAAAAGAAAGATGGGAAAAAGAGGGGAATTTCACTTTACAACTGGAAATATGGGAAAAGCTAAATAAACAGTAATGGAAAAGTACCTCATCCCTGCAGTGGCGAGAATTTGGATGGAAAAATTTGGTAAGATTTTTCAGAACACCTGCACAAAACAAATTTACTTGTAAGGGGTTGAATTGTTGGCGCTTGTGTGGTGAAATGACTGCAAATCATTTTCATGTGTTTTGGTCATGTCCAGGTATCCACCAATATTGGACCAATGTACAGACAATATTGGGGAAAATATTCAAAATTACAGTTCCCTTTTCTTTTGTAACTTTGTATTTGGGTTTACTACCGGAATCACTGGAAAGACGAGGAGAAAAATACTTACTCACTGTTTTAATATTGGCAAGTAAAAAAGCTCTAACAAAAAAATGGATGTTGAAGGACTGTCCTACACCTGAAGATTGGATTAACGTGATTCAAGACATTTATTTTTTTTTTTCAATTATATTTTTATTGGTGATCTTGGTCAGATTGTTTACATTGAGAGCAGTACTTTATTACAAAGGAAAGATAAATAAAAAAAAATAATACACAAGAAAATGCCCTCGATTAATCTTCCCATAAGTTTTTTTTTTTTTTTTCAGTATAAAAAATAACATATAAACAAAAACTGAACAGTGGACAAGTGGTATTAAATTTTTTCGCTTTCGCTCTTTTCTTCCCTTCAATGGGATAGATTACTTAAAGTCTCTCCTTTGATTTCCTGTATATTGGGTCCATTTAAGCCAGTATTTCTCAAATTTATCTCTTTGTAGTCGTAAAGACATGGTAATCCTTTCCATCATAAATATCTGGTATACCATATCATGTAAATCCTGAATTTTTGGTATGTCTGTTTGGAGCCATTTTCTCGTTAAGACTTTCTTTGCTGACAATAGTACAATTCTCATTAAATATTTATCTGCAAATGAGACTATGTTAGGAATTTCCAAACCTAAGAACATGTACAGGAAGTCAAAGGGGACATGGGTAGAGAAAACCTTTTCCAGGCACTTATGTGTGTCTTTCCAAAATGGGGTAACTTTTGGGCAGGCCCAGAATACATGATAATGATTAGCCTCTTCATTTCCACATAGTCTCCAACAACCGGTACCTAGATTTTGGTGTTTTTTTTGGACTGGGGTGCTAAAGAAACGAATTAAATTTTTCCATCCAAATTCCCTCCAAATAGTTGAATAAGTAGTTTTCCATTGCACTGTACATAATGATTCCCAGTCACTATCATCTATTGCTGATCCTATTTCTTTTTCCCATTTCTTCTTAATATATAGGGTATTGGTGGATTTGTTTGCTTGAAGTCCCTGATAAAATCTTGCTATAATTTTCTGAACAGTAGTAGTGCTAAAGGCCATTTGAAATATATTTAGAATTTTATTATCCTCCTTATCAGTCTTGGTCCTTATAATTTCATTATATCTATGTCTCAACTGTAGGTATCTAAAAAAGTCTTGGTTATTTAGCCCCTTTTTTGATTTAAGGGTTTGGAAGTCTGCTAGCTCCCCCTTGTGGTTAAATGTGAAGTATGAAGTGAGTCCCATTGACGTCCATTTTTGAAATCTTGTGTCATTACGGTTTGGTAAAAATTCTGTGTCGTAAGCGCACCATCTTAACATCATTTCAGTCTTGGTTAGTTTGTTCTCTCTACTTACGTCATTCCAAATCTTAAAAGTGAATTTTAGCCAGGGGTTATCCGGGTCTTTCAAATGTGATTGCAATTTCCTGTCTGCTATCATTGCTTGTATAGGAGGGCCCTTAGTGGCTTTTTCCTCTATATCTTTCCACCTAGATTTGAACATTGGATCACATAAGCAAACCAATGGTCTTAATTGGGCAGAGTAGTAGTAGTCCCTCATACATGGCAAAGATAAGCCACCTCTGTCCTTTGGCAGTTGTAATGTACTGTATCTTATTCGAGGTTTTTTCCCAAGCCATATATAGCGGGAAATCAACTTGTCCCATTCTACAAATTGTTGTTTTGACACTTCAATTGGGAGAGTTTGGAAAAGGTAAAGTAATCGGGGTAAAATGTTTATTTTTATTGATTCTATTCTATTAATTAGTCCTAAAGTTGGTATTAGACTCCATTTTCTTAAATCCAATTTTATTTTGGAATTTAATGGGCCATAATTCTTTTCAAACAACTTTCCAGTGTCTCTACTTAATATCACACCAAGATATTTCATGGAGTCTTTGTCCCATTTAAAATCGTATTTATTTTTTAACTCCATTGAGGGTTGATAATTTAAGGTCATAATTTGTGTTTTTTCAATATTTAATTTGTAACCTGAAAGTGATCCAAAATGCTCTAATATCTCCATCAATCTAGGTAGAGATTTATTTGGTTGACCTAAATAAATTAGGACATCATCTGCAAAAAGTGATATCTTTTGAGTGTCCCCATGTATATCAATTCCCTCAATTAAATTATCTTGTCTAATGTATTGACTAAGCGATTGAATAAATAAAATGAATAAAATTGGTGAAAGGGGGCAGCCCTGGCGACATGATCTTTCAAGTGAGACTGGTTTTGAAAGACTACCATTTATTTTTATTTTGCCTGTTGGTTTGTGGTAAATTGCCTGGATGGCCTTAATGATTATATGGTGAAATCCAAATTTATTCAAAACTTTGTAAAGAAATGCCCATCTCACTGAGTCAAATGCTTTTTCAGCATCTAAACCCATAAACAATGCCTCAATCTTATTTTTTTTAATATGGTGTATAACGTGGAGGGTCCTTCTAATACTGTCTTGAGTCTGCCTCTGGCGGATAAAACCAGTTTGATCATGATTAATAAGTCTGGGTATAATATTATCAAGTCGCTTTGCTATTATGGACGTGTATATTTTGTAGTGTAAGTTTAAGACTGATATTGGTCGATACTGGCTACAATTCAATTTATCTTTTCCCTCTTTTGGGATGACAGTGATAATCGCTTCTTTCCATGAGGGAGGTGGATCCCCTCCCTTCAGTACCCAGTTACACACTTCCCTCAGTCTTGGAATTAATTCCTCCCTGTAGGTCTTATACCATTCACCAGAGTAGCCGTCTGGGCCAGGGCTTTTATGTGGTTTTAGCCTTGTAATTGCATCATTGATTTCTTTATTTGTGATTTCTTTTATTAGGTTACTGTTCTCCTGTTCCGTGACTCCGGGAAGATTTAGTGAACTTAAAAAGATTTCAATGTGGTCACCATTGTTTAATTTAGGCTGTGAGTAAAGGTCTTTGTAATAGGTTACAAAACTCTCCTGAATTTCTGTAATATCATCATGTGTAATCCCAGTTTTGGGATTTTTTATTCTATAAATTGTGTTATCAGCCTGTTGTTTTCTTAGTTTAAAAGCTAGCCATTTCGTTGATTTCCCTCCAGCCTCATAATAATTTTGTTTAAGATAGATAAGCTTTTTTTGCGTTTCATCAGAATATATGTTATCAATTTCTTTTTGTAATCTTTTTATTTCATATTGTTTGTCATTGTTTAAAGTAATTTTGTGTTGTCTTTGTAGTTCCTTAAGATCCATTTGTAATTTTTCGAGTTTTTCTTTTTTTTGTTTTTTAATGAAAGAGGTGCTGGCAATAATTTTGCCTCTTATAACCGCTTTAAAAGTATCCCATAAAATGGATGGTGACACTTCCCCATTATCATTTTCCTTAAAGTATTCATCAATTTCTTCTTTTAATTTCTCTTTCATTTTTGAATCATTCAAAATATTGGAATTAAGTTTCCAAGTTGTGGTTTTGCGAGTATCATTCATACAGATAGATAGATATATTGGAGAGTGATCTGACAGATCAATTGTGCCAATATCACTTGTTTTAATCTTATATCTGTCTTTATTAAATGTGAAGAAGTAATCAATTCTCGAATATGTAGAATGGGGGGCAGAAAAATGTGTATAATCGCGTCCAGAAGGGTTAAAATCTCTCCAGATATCAATAATTCCGGTTTCACTCATGATACTGTTTATTTTCTTTATTATTGATTTTTTTTGTGCGGAGTCTTTCTTAGAACTGTCCAGTTTTGACAACCGTACATTCATGTCCCCTCCACATATCAACATTCCTTCAGTTTCAGATACCATCATTTCAAACATCTGTTTATAAAAATTCAAATTACTTCCTGGTGGTGCGTATATGTTGACAATAGTTACTAATGAGCCATCAATTTTTCCTTTTACCAATATATATCGCCCCTCTTTATCCTTCTTGTCAGATAAATATTCAAAACAAATCTGTCGTGAAATGAGAATTGCAACACCTCTACGGTGGCCAAGTTTGTATGATGATCCATAGACATACTTATAAAAACCTCGTTTAAGCTTTTTGAGTTCTTGGTCTAATACATGTGTTTCTTGTAGAAGGGCCACATGTATCTTTTCTTTTTTGAGTTTGGAGAGTATTTTGGACCTTTTTTGTGGGCTGATAATTCCGTTTACATTAAAGGAGATGACATTGATAGTCTGATTATTGGCTATAATTTGTTTTTCTTTTTCTCTTCATTAATAAACATAAGTATACCACTTGTCCAAACAGTGCTGCTCTGAACTGCAGCCAAACAAAATAATAACAAACATTTGAGGAAATAAACCAGGATTTCCGTTTGTGGGGTTTAAAGAAAAACAAACCCTGTAAGACCTGATGTTGTGAGTCTTTAAGAGGGTAAGCCACTTGCGTCAGGGTGGGCCCTCTAGTGGAGCGTCTATCGTCACGCCTTTCCTCCATATTATGCCTGAACAGTCATTTCCCGGTAGCTGATTTAGATTGGCAATAAGTCTTAGGTTTCACTCATTTCTCGTGTTTAGTTATTGTATTATCTCTTAATAGAAAAACCATGTATATATATAAAAAAAATAAAAATAAAAAAAATAAAATAAAATAAAATAAACTACGGATAAGTCATTATTAAATCAGATTACCTGTAACTGGGTTATAAATTGAACAGCAGATTTATATTGGCGTTTTTACATGGATTCCCTTCTGTATTGTTGCAGTTTCTTCTTTATTGATGATGGTCCCATCTGACCCGGGTCCAGCGGTGTGCGTCGCTCTCCTCTTGTGCTTCGTTTAGTGGTCCACGCTGTTTTCTGAATCCGTGCCATCAGTGTCTCCGGTGGCTTGTAGACAGTGACTGGGAATCCTCTGTCAAACATGTCTTTAGTTGCATCTTCAGCGATGTTATAAAGTTTTGTTTCGTCTGGGTAGAACACTCGGAGTTTAGCTGGAAACGGGGTCTGGAAACGTATCCCTCGTTGTTTTAGGATCTTTTTAGCCTCTGCGTATGTCTGTCTCTGCTTAAGGACGTCAGGTGCATAATCGTGATCAAGGTTGATCTGTTTGCCTTTCCACTGGAATCCCCTCATTTGCCAAGTTTTCCTGAGCACCTCTTCCTTGCTCTTGTAACTGGTAAAGCGTGCAATGATGGATCGAGGTGGTGCTCCGGCTGGGGGAACTGCCGCCAGGGCGCGGTGTGCGCGTTCAATATGCAAGTCCAGTGTCGAGGGCAGTTGGAGCTTTTCCCTCAGAAGATTTTCAACAAAATCTATCATGGTCGGAGCACCTTTCTCTTCGTTTTCAATCACACCATATATCCGTACATTATTTCTACGAGAACGCCCCTCCTGGTCGGTGATTTGGGCCTGTAGCTTAGACTGGAGTTTCACGAGCTCTGTAATCACCTCCTCTATTGTTTCCACTCGTTCCTCCGTTTCCAAAATGCGTTCCTCCGCTGTTTCGAGTCTTGCATTAATCTTGCTGATTTCTGCTTTAACTTCATTCGACTGTTGCATATTTTCTTTCCTGAAGTCCCTGATTTCCATCAGTATCGCCTTCAAATCAATGCTGTCGTCTTCCTCCATTTTGCTGGCACCAGCACTAGCCAAACCGACGCTGTCGTCGTTAGCTTCAGTTTCTTCGGTATCAAACTCCGTAGTTTCAGCCTGTTTCTTGGTTTTTGACTTGCCTTTTACCATTGCCCTTTTAGTTGATCGTCTTGAGCTGGTAGTTCTATAGGTTTTCGCGTTTTAAGGGCTTTTTCAATATGACCGCGCCGGGAGCAGAGGTTCTATGCTGCTGCCTTCATGGCGTGCTCCGACCGTCCACCTCAAGACATTTATTTGATGGAAAAGTCGACATTCACACTGAGACAGGACATGGATGGGTTCTTGAACTTTTGGCAACCCTGGAACGCATATGTCTTCCATTAGATCTAATCTTTGACAAATACCATTTCAATAATAGCACCTCTCTTTGTTCCAATGCTACTCAGATACTCTTCCATTTTTTTTCTTTTGTTTTTTTTCTCTTGTTTTTTTTTTGGTTTTTTTGTTCTTTAATTTCTCTTTTTCTTTCACTTAAAAAAAGGGTGTTGTAATAATTATTCTTCCAATGTTGTCAAAAAACAAAAAAGAGAACGTGATGAAAATGTAAACAATGCGATGCTGTAATGACATGTATACCCTTTACAAAAACTTAAATTAAAAAAAAAAAATATCAGACTTAATTGGCATCAAAACTGGGTTCAGCCCCCCCGCGACCCGAAAAGGATTAAGCGGAAGAAGATGGATGGAGGCTTACCATTAAAAAGCAGTTGAATTAAAACTCAAAGAAATGTCTCCTTAAACAAAAGTGTTTTCAGCTGCAGAATCAGATAAAGATAGCTTGAGTGGGAATTCATTCCAAACACTGTCCACCTCCCTCCCTGCGTGCAGAGACGTGTCTCCACTAAAAATGAAGCCCCGAAAATACTTTATTATATGAAAGAGGTCTCAGTAGTTTTACTTTAGGACATGATTTGAGGTTTAATAAGGTGGAAAAAAAATTGAAATATGTGGGATCGCAATACTTGATATCGCAATATCTTTTTTTTTTTTTTTGATGTTCATATTTCTTTTTTTTCATTTATGTTTTTATTAGAAAAGGATGCGATCTTGACACATATAGCATTCAGACATTTGTATCATAGTCCTCTTATTTGTTTTATAGGAACAAAAAATTAAAAAACAAAAAAATTTAAAAACAAAAAACAAACAAACTGAACTGGGGGCTTACAGTCATTCCTTCTTCTCATCTGGAATAATAAATAAACAAAATTTCAGTCTTAGTAAGGTGATTCAACAAGGATGTTTACATCTGGAGTCATACAAAAATCATTCCAAATTGGGGATATAAAATGAATCCACTTGTTCCAAATTGAATAAAAAAATTTCCCTTTGAATTCTTAACAAATACGTCACTTTTTCCATTTTGAAGATTTCCAAAATTATTCCAAACCATTCATAGAGTGTGGGTGGGGCTGGGTTTAACCATTTTCTAGTAATTGATTTCTTACTGGCTGCTAAAAGTGCCTGCAGCAATTTTATGTCCCCTCTTCTGTCCAGAGTTAGAACAAGACCCATATATAAATTTAAAAAGTCATTTGCAATGTTTAGCTTGAAGATATCATTCAAAGCTTTATGAATTCCAGACCAATATTGATGCAAAACATTCCCAGAATATATGAAAATGATTTGCTTCAACAGATCCACACCTTCTCCAACACTCATTATTTATGTTTCTATATTTTTTCCACAATATTTTTTATTGAACCTTTTTTTACAAACATAGCACAATCAGACACTAACACTAAAGTAATTTAAAAATTAAAAAAACACTAACAACAACAACAACAAAAAAATGTACTAAAAACAACAACAACCATTAACAAAAGTAAGTCAACAACAATGCTTCTCTGTTTAGTCTAGGTAATCTATTACATAAGAATACATAATATACATTCACCAGTTTGGAATTTGCACGGTCCACACATATCATTCTCCTTCTTCTTCAGAAGTTATGTTTAAATTCTTTACATAATCAATGAAAGGTCTCCATATATTCTCAAACACATTTTCCTTTAATTTCAGTATATATGTTATTCTTTCTAGTGGAAGGTTTGTTAACATCTGTCTTAACCACTGAGTCACAGCTGGTCTATGAGTCTTTTTCCACAGTAGTGCAATACATTTTTTGGCTTTAAGCAAACCGAGGTCTATGAATGCTCTTTCACTCTTATTAAAGTTATGTTTTTCTGGATACAGACCCAACAAAAACAGTATAGGGTTCAATGTGAATTGTTTTGAAATTATTTTTTCAGTTGTTACCCTCACCTCTTCCCAAAACATTCTGATTTTTCTACATTCCCATAAACAGTGAAATAGGGTTCCTTTACTTTCCATACATTTTGTGCATGTATCTGGTATGTTTTTGTTAAATCTATTTAATTCCACTGGTGTAACATACATCCGCATTAACCATTTAAAATGTATCAATTTAAGACGTACATTTATTGATTAGGTTTGAGCTCCTGCACAAGCCATTTCCCATTGTTCCTCTGAAATTTCAATTTGTAGGTCTTCTTTCCAATAATTCAGTCTTTTCTGTGAGTTTTCACTTGAGAATAGTGTCAATGAGTTATAAAACTCTGAAATAATACCCTTTCTCTTGCTGTCTTTCGTCAAAATTTTTTCCAAGGATGAATAAGTAGGTCGGGTGAGAGCATTATTTTGATTTGATCGAATAAAATTTCTTAGCTGAAGGAAGATATTTAAAAAAAATGTGTTCTATTAAGATTGAATTTAATCCTCAGTTCTTCAAAAGACATTATGTTATCTGAGCGTGACAAATATAAGTCTTGAATCTTTTGAATCCCTTTTAAATTCCATACTTTAAATACAGCATCCGCGCTTCCTGGTGCAAAATATTGATTACCCCATATTGGGCTAAATTGTGACAATAAGTGTGGTTCTTTTAAATATTTTTTGATTTCACACCATATTTTGATCATATGCTTTACAATAGGATTTTTAACTTGTTTCTGTAGTTTTTTAGCCGAGTCTGAGTATATGAATATGGGAAGAGGTAAAGGTAAATTGTATGATTCCATTTCAGTCCAGTGAGGGAGATCATTTGATGAAAAATAATATGTCATAGACCTCAATTGTGCTGACCAGTAATACAACATAAAGTTTGGACATTTCAGACCTCCACGATCAAATGGTAAATATAGTAAGGACAAACGTAATCTAGCCTTCCTATTGTTCCATATAAATTCCACTAACTTTTTTTTAATTCTTGTGAATAGATCTGAAGGTGGTGGTAAAGGAATGTTTTGAAATAAATAAAGTATTTTGGGTAAGATATTACTTTTAAGTATATTAATTCTTCCAATCATCGACATTGGTAGTGACATACATCTCTGAAGTAACTCATTAATATCTGTCATTAAGGCTTCATAATTGGCACTGGCGACTGATTCTAGCTTAGGCAAAATTTGAATTCCTAAATATTTAAACTGAATGTTTCTATATTTACTTTGGTGAGGAGTCTTAAAAAATCTTATCACATTTTTCCAACAGTGTTCTCTCCATATCAATGAGTTTGTGGAGGACCACTGAAAGATACAAATTTTTTCCCAATTCTCATCAGAAATGCTCATTCCCACTTCATGTTCCCACTTATTCTTAATGTGTAGCGTGTCATCGTTCCTTGCATTTAGCATCCCATTATATAACTTAGAAATTGCCTTTTTCATCAAAGTGTCATAAGCTGACTTCAAAATTTTAAAAAAGTGTGACTCTGTTGAAGACCGGTTTAGAGATTTGCTATGCTTGTTAAAATAATCACGTATTTGTAGGTACCTGAAGAAGTCTACTTGCTCAAGACCAAATTTGGTTTGTAGGGACTGGAAATTCTGTAGTGTTCCTTTGCTTGTAAAGGTGAGGTACGTTGTTAGCCCTTTTTTTGTCCAAGTTTGAAATCTTTTATCACTTTTGTTGGGTTGAAAATCTGTGTCATAGGCACACCATCTGAAATTTCTTAGCATGTTTCCTATTTCACAGGTTTTCACTACTTTATGCCATACCTTTAGTGTGTGTTCAATCCAAGGGTTTAGACCCTGTAATTGGTCAGCTAATCTTTTATCTGAAATTGCAGCTTGTAAGGGGGGATATAGGTGATATGTTGGATTCTGTTATCTTCCAGTTGGCTTGGAAGTCTGGATTACAGCAATATAATAGAGGAATAACTTGAGAAGCATAATAATAGTATTTCAAACAAGGAAGCATTGCTCTACCCTTTTCTTTCCTAAATTGTAAAACAGTATAGTGTATTCTTGGTTTCTTCCCCTGCCATATAAAGCGTGAAATCCATTTGTCCCATTCCTTGAATTGATTGTCACTCACTTCAATAGGTAATGTTCTGAACAAATATAGCAATTGGGGAACTATGTTCATTTTTACTGCAATAATCCTTGAGTTTAAACTGAGAAAAGGTACAAGATTCCATCTACTGTATATATGTCTGATTTTATTGCTAATGATAGTGGGTCATAATTTGCTTGAGACAGTCTAGAGATGTCTTTAGTGAGAATTATACCTAAATATTTTAGGGAGACAGCATCCCAGTCAAGATTATATTTTTCCTTAAGAGATTTTGAAACTATAATTCAGGGTCATCACTTGAGTTTTAGATATATTTAGTTTGTAACTGGATAACTTCCCGAAGCTGTTTAATACAAAAAAACAAGTGCAGTGGGGTAAAAAAGTATTTAGTCAGCCACCAATTGTGCAAGTTCTCCCACTTAAAAGATGAGAGAGGTCTCCAATTTTCATCATAGGTATACCTCAACTATGAGAGACACAATGGGGGGAAAAAAATCCAGAAAATCACATTGTCTGATTTTTAAAGAATTTATTTGCAAATTATGGTGGAAAATAAGTATTTGGTCACCTACAAACAAGCAAGATTTCTGGCTCTCACAGACCTGTAACTTCTTCTTTAAGAGGCTTCTCTGTCCTCCACTCGTTACCTGTATTAATGGCACCTGTTTGAACTCGTTATCAGTATAAAAGACACCTGTCCACAACCTCAAACAGTCAGACTCCAAACTCCACTATGGCCAAGACCAAAGAGCTGTCAAAGGACACCAGAAACAAAATTGTAGACCTGCACCAGGCTGGGAAGACTGAATCTGCAATAGGTAAGCAGCTTGGTGTGAAGAAATCAACTGTGGGAGCAATTATTAGAAAATGGAAGACATACAAGACCACTGATAATCTCCCTCGATCTGGGGCTCCACGCAAGATCTCACCCCTTGGGGTCAAAATGATCACGAGAACGGTGAGCAAAAATCCCAGAACCACACGGGGGGACCTAGTGAATGACCTGCAGAGAGCTGGGACCAAAGTAACAAAGGCTACCATCAGTAACACACTACGCCACCAGGGACTCAAATCCTGCAGTGCCAGACGTGTCCCCCTGCTTAAGCCAGTACATGTCCAGGCCCGTCTGAAGTTTGCTAGCGAGCATTTGGATGATCCAGAAGAGGATTGAGAGAATGTCATATGGTCAGATGAAACCAAAATAGAACTTTTTGGTAAAAACTCAACTTGTCGTGTTTGGAGGAGAAAGAACACCATACCTACTGTGAAGCATGGGGGTGGAAACATCGTGCTTTGGGGCTGTTTTTCTGCAAAGGGACCAGGACGACTGATCCGTGTAAAGGAAAGAATGAATGGAGCCATGTATCGTGAGATTTTGAGTGAAAACCTCCTTCCATCAGCAAGGGCATTGAAGATGAAACGTGGCTGGGTCTTTCAGTATGACAATGTTCCCAAACATACCACCCGGGCAACGAAGGAGTGGCTTTGTAAGAAGCATTTCAAGGTCCTGGAGTGGTCTATCCAGTCTTCAGATCTCAACCCCATAGAAAATCTTTGGAGGGAGTTGAAAGTCCGTGTTGCCCGTTGACAGCCCCAAAACATCACTGCTCTAGAGGAGATCTGCATGGAGGAATGGGCCAAAATACCAGCAACAGTGTGTGAAAACCTTGTGAAGACTTAAAGAAAACATTTGACCTCTGTCATTGCCAACAAAGGGTATATAACAAAGTATTGAGATGAACTTTTGTTATTGACCAAATACTTATTTTTCACCATAATTTGCAAATAAATTCTTTAAAAATCCTTCAATGTGATTTTCTGGATTTTTTTTTCTCATTTTGTCTCTCATAGTTGAGGTATACCTATGATGAAAATTGGAGACCTCTCTCATCTTTTAAGTGGGAGAACTTGCACAATTGGTGGCTGACTAAATACTTTTTTTGCCCCACTGTACATCATCTGCAAACATTGTAACTTTTTGTTCATTCCCAGCTACTGTAATCCCCTTAATCTCCCCAGTCTGTCATCAATTGGCCAAGGGGCTCAATATATAGGGCAAAAAGGAGGGGTGAAATCGGGCATCCCTGCCTCGTTCCTTGCTCCAGGAGGAAGGAGTCAGAAAGATCTCTGTTGATCTTTACACGAGCCCTTGGCTTATCATAAAGGGATTGTATTAACGTGATAAAATTTTCATTAAAGCCGAATTTTGCCAATACTTTATAGAGGAATCTCCATCTGACTGAATCGAACGCCTTTTCGGCATCTAATCCTACAATAATGGCCTTAGTCTTTTCCTTATTTATTTGTCCTATCACATGTAAGGAGCATCTTGTATTATCTAAGGTCTGTCTTTGCTGGATAAATCCACACTGGTCTAAATGTATCAGATCAGGTAGGAATTTTTCTAGTCTTCGAGCCACTATTGCTGTGAATAATTTATAATCCAAGTTAAGGACGCTAATGGGATGGTAGCTACTGCAATCTTGTCTGTCCTTACCCTCCTTGGGTATGACAGAAATGACTGCATCTTTCCCAGATGAAGGGATTTCACCATTTTGTATAATCCAATTAAAGGTTTTTAATAGTATAGGGGACAATTCTTCTTTAAAACATTTATACCACTCTGTACTGTAACCATCGGAGCCTGGGGACTTCCCACTTTTAATTTGGAAATGGCCAGATTTAGTTCTGTGGTTGTTATTGGTTGGACTAATTTTTCATTTTGTGTATTTGTCATTGTTGGTAAGTTCAATGCTTTTAAAAAATCTTCTATTTGTGTCTTGTTAGAAGTATGAGGTTGGGAATACAAATCTTTATAAAATAATTCAAAACTTTCCTGTATTTTTTCCAGTTTGTTGTCGACCCTCTTCGTTTGGGGGTGTTTTATTCTATAAATTGTGTTTTCTGCTCTCTGTTTGCGTAATTTATATGCTAGTAGTTTAGTCAATTTACTCCCAATTTCGTAGTATTTTTACTTCAGAAAAACAATTTTTTTCTGGGTGTCCTGCGTATAGATGTTATCAGTTTCACTTTTAATCTTTTTTATTTCCTTTTTTACTTTTGAATTACTCTTATTACTGTCTAACCGTTATAATCGTTTTAATTTTCCTTGGAGATCAGCTAATTTTTGCCTCTTTAATTTTTTCAAGTGTGACGTCATTGAAATGATCTTTCCTTTCATTACAGCTTTGAGTGTCCCACAAAATTATCTGTGACACTTCACCTGTGTCGTTCAACTCAAGATAGTTCTTGATGTCATCCTTTAATTTTTGTCTTAATTTGGAATCAGTATATTTAAGTTGAACTTCCACAACACTCTTCTGACCATCTTTTCTAAAACAATAGACAATGAAATGGGACTATGATCCGAGAGATCAGTTGTCTTAATTTTGCAATCTCTTACTCTGAAAGAATCATTATTTAACACAAAAAAATAGTCTATTCTTGAATAAACACTGTGCGGGCAAGAATAGTGTGTATAGTCTCTACTTTTAGGATGTAATTCTCTCCAAACATCAATAATTCCCACTTCTTTCATCAATGAATTTACCTTTTTAATTAGTGCATTTTCTGCATTGGTTGTACTTGATACATCTAATTTTGAATTTAATCTAATATTGAAGTCTTCTCCACAGATTACCACTCCCTGAGAATTCATCATTAACTCAAATATGTGTCTGTAGAGAGTCAGTCACTTCCAGGTGGAATATAAACGTTTATAAGTGTTATTTCATGCCCCTCTATTTTACCAGTAATTTTGATAAATCTTCCCTCCTCATCTTGTACTTCTGATATATGATCAGGAGAGAGAGCTTAGACTTCTCTCTCTCTCTCTCTCTCTCTCTCTCTCTCTCTCTCTCTCTCTCTCTCTCTCTCTCTCTCTATATATATATATATATATATATATATATATATATATATATAGTAATATGTACATATGTATACTAGCTGTTCTTGTTTTTTCTTGCCTTCTGATTGTTGCTCTGAGTGTTGCTATCCCTGTGCTGTTGCAATCCTGGAATTTCCCCATTGTGGGACTAATAAAGGCTTATCTTATCTTAATTTAGCAAATTTGAAATAAGTATAGCAACCCCTCGCCAGTGCCCAGCTTTATAAGAAGAGGATAAAACAAGTTTAAAGCCCTGCCTTTTTAATGTTGCATGTTCAGATTGACTCAAATGGGTTTCTTGAAGGAAGGCAATCTGTGCCTTTTGTCGTTTTAGTTTTGTTAAAATCTTACTCCTTCTTATAGGATTCAGAACTCCATTTACATTGAAAGAAGCAATTTCAGCCGGTTCTCCTTGCATTCAAATATTTACATTTAACCTCAGTTCCCTGTAAGCACTCCCTTGGAAAAGAAATAACACAATGAGTAACAAAAACAAACTTTGTGAACATAGAACAGATTCCAAAACTAACTTCCAACCCTAAGGTCGATTTACTGACCCGTTGCTGGTTTGAGGGATAGCCTCTACACCTCCAGTGTGTCAGAGGGCCCTCCACTATGACGTCAGCCATATAAACAGTTCAGTGTCCCCTCGTTGTCCCTTCCTCTGACCAAAATTTTCATAGTTCTTTTCTTATATTGTAATTGTTTATATTTATATATCTATATATTTATTCCATCTAGCTACAATGCTCCGCACTGTGTTTTTATATATCTACATATTATTCCATCTAGCTACATTGCTCCGCACTGTGTGTGTTTATATACTTGCATATTTATTCCACCTAGCTGCAATGCTCCGTACTGTGGGTGTTTATATATTTACATATTTATTCCATCTAGCTACAATGCTCTGCACTGTGTGTTCATATATTCATATATTTATTCCATCCAGCTACAATGCTCTGCACTGTGTGTCTGTGTGTGTGTGTGTGTGTGTGTGTATATTTTATAGTAATATGTACATATGTATATTAGCTGCTCTTGCTTGCTTGTTTTTTTTCTTGCCTTCTGATTGTTGCTCTGAGTGTTGGTATCCCTGTGCTGTTGCAATCCTGGAATTTCCCCGTTGTGGGACTAATAAAGGCTTATCTTATCTTATCTTATCTTATCTTATCGTATCTTATATATCTGTCTCATTTATTTCTTATCTTTAATCAAAAAAGACCAAATCAACCTGTATCCTCCGTTGCTGTGCGTCTAAATGCTTGCAACTTTTGCTTGAAGCTCTGCATGTTCCCGGCCGCGGTGGTCCGTTTGGTCCACGCTGGCTGCCAGGCTCCTCGCTGAATCCTCTCCTACAACGTTGCTGGTTACTCAATCATTTTCACTGGCAGGCCACGGCTGACCATGTCCGCTGTCGCCTCTTCCGCTGTGTCATGCATTATCTGCCCTTCTTCATAGTGAACTCTTAGGCGAGCTGGATAGAGAGTCTGAAATCGTATTTTGTTTTCTTTCAGGACTCGTCGCGCCTTGGCATATACTTTCCGTCTGTGTAGAATTACCAGAGCATAATCATGATCCAAGTTTATCTTATAGCCATCCAGAGTAAAGCCTTTCTTCTGCCATGCCAAACGTATTACTTCTTCTTTCGTTCTAAAGCTCTGGAATTTGACAAGGATAGATTTCGGCTTGGCTCCAGGTGGGGGCTGAGGGGCGAGTGCTCGGTGCGCCCTCTCTATATTCAAGTTTACAGTATCAGGGATGCTGAGGTTATCTCTAAACACTTTCTCTATAAATGTAATCATTGTCTTTGGGTCCATTTCTGTTTGTTCGGGAATTCCATAAATCCTGATGTTTTCTCTTCTCAACCTGCATTCCTGATCCGTTAATTTCTCCTGAAGTTGTTCAGGAAGCATTAACGGATTAGCATTTCTGCAACCACTCCTTCCATGTCTTGTAAAAAAAAAACCAAAAAACCCACTCCTTCCATGTCTTGTAGCCTTTCCTCGTTCCCCACAATTCTTTTCTCCGCTTCATCCAGTTTTGAGTTTGTCTTGGCAAATTCTCTCATGATCTCTTGTCTGTATTCACGCAGTTCTTTGAGTATTGTGCTTTTAGTCACCTCTCCTTCGTCCTCATTTGCATTGTTTTCTCCCTGGTTAGCAGCAGTAGAGTTAGCATTAGCTTCTTGATCTTGCGGCACATCCGTTTCTGTGGATGTCGCCACAGTGGTTGATTTATTTCTCACTTTCGGAGGTATCTCCTCTCCTTTGTAGACGTTAGGACTAGTTTTTGTCAATTTTAATTTGACTTTTTCGAAGTAATTTCTTGTTTTTGGTCGGGAGACCACGCTCTATGCTCCCATCCCTTGGTGACCCGGAAGCAGAACCTCGATACTGCAATATCATGATTATCGTTGAATTGTGATAGGATTGTATCATGATACAAGTGTTGCGATCCTAATCGAATCGTGAGGTCTCGCATAATTACCACCCCTAAAACCAGGTTTTGGTACTTTTGGCAATGTGGGCAGGTACCAATTCCTGCTTGAAAATGAAATCAGCATCTCCATAAAGCTCATCAGCAGACGAAAGCATGAAGTGCTCTAAAATGTCCTGGTAGATAGCTGCGCTGACTTTAGACTTGATTAAACACAGTGGACCAACACCAGCAGGTTACCCCTTTTCAGATGAAAGCAAATTTTGCATTTCATTTGGAAATTAAGGTCCCAAAGTCTGAAGGAAGAGTGAAGAGGCACAGAATCCATTTTCCTTGAGGTCCTGTATGAAGTTTCTACAGTCAGTGATGATTTGAGGAGCCATGTCATCTGCTGTTGTTTGTCCGCTGTGTTTTGCCCACTCTGGCAAAAGTACCAATACCTGGTTTAATGACTATGGTATCACTCTGCTTTATTGACCAGCAAACTCTCCTGACCTAAAGGTTTTGTCGGGAGGAAGATAAGACACCAGACCCAACAATGTAGATAAGCTGAAGGCCGCTATCAAAGCAACCTGAGCCTTCACAACACCCCAGCAGTATCTCAGGCTGATCGACTCCATGCCACACTGCATTGATGCAGTAATTCAGGCAAAAAGAGCCCTGTCCAAGTATTGAATGTGTACATTAACAGACTTCTCAGTCGGCTGACATTTCTATTAAAAAACAATTTTGCTAACTTTAATTTTATGTATTATTCTGATTTTTTGACAAACTGCATTTGGGCTTTCATGAGCTACAAACCATAACCATCAAAATTAAAAGAAATAAACACTTGAAATATATCACTCTGTGTGTACTGATCTATATAATTAGGAGTTTAATTTTTTTAATTGAATTACTGAAATGAATCAACTTTTCGATGATATTCTAATTTACTGAGATGTGCCTGTATATTCTATTCATCCCTGCTAGACACCTGTTTTCTCAGCTGGATCACCTACAAATCCTTAACCTTGTATTTCATTCATATACTTTTTTTTTTTTTTTTTTTTAGCATATTTTATTATAGATTACCATACTCCGGTTAGGACACTTCCTTGATTAGCAGCAGTTAACTGCCGTTAGTAAAGTTAGCCATTCGTTCAATCAGGGTTGTTTCTGTGCATTTTACACCCCAGAGACCAGTCGTATTATCAACCACTCAAACCACACACACCCCTGTATTTGATGGTGCTTTATTTGGGCTTGTAAACTCTAATATTCAGCCAGTATTTGTTAGGTTTTAGCCTTGGTTGTTGGACATAAGATAAGATAAGCCTTTATTAGCCCCACAGTTGGGAAATTACAGGATTGCAGCAGCACAGGAAGAGTAGCATTCATAGCAATAGTAAAGATAATACAAGAATTGGTTAGCCAAAGCAGTAAATAAATATACATATGTACACAGTTATATACACAGTGCAGGAGCATTGAAGCTAGATGGTATCAACAGCATTACAGTTAAATTACCTGGCAAAAATACAAATATGGCCCCAGACAGTATATTTCACATTTGAATGAACAGTGTTGTTGCCACCCTCGATAATAATTGTATCAGTTGTGTATTGGAGGGGACGATCTCTATTGTGCAAAGATGTGATGTTTAATACAGCCTTTATGAGCAGCATCGGTTAGATTATGAAGTCTGACAGCCGTAGGTTGGAAAGACCTACGGAACCTCTCCCTCGAGCACTTAGGATGGCACAGCCTACCGCTAAATGAGCTCCTCAGCGCATTCAGCGTGTCTCACATGGGGTGGGACTCGGACTCCAGCAGACATGACAGCTTGGCCACCATCCTCCTCTCTCCTATCTCCTCCACTGGGTCGAGGCGTTGCCCCACAACAGAGCTACCTTTTTTGATCAGCCTGTTCAGTCTCTTCCTGTTGGCTGCCGTGATGCTGCTGCCCCAGCAGACCACTCCAAATGTGATGGCTGATGACACCACAGAATCGTAAAAGGTCTTCAGCAGTGCCCCCCGCACGCCAAAAGACCTGAGCCTCCTCAGAAGGAACAGCCTGTCCTGCCTCTTCTTGTAGAGCGTGTTGGTGTTGTGTGACCAGTCCAGTTTATTGTTCAGGTGAACACCCAGGTACTTGTAAGATGTCACCATCTCAATGTCTGTTCCCTGGATGTTTACCGGTGCTGTGGGGGATGGTCTACGCCTGCGGCAGTCCACCACCAGTTCCTTAGTTTTCCTTGCATTGATCTGGAGGCACACTTACATCCTAACGTTAGCCTCAAACATGGCGTTACCATCAACACACAGATCTCAGAGAAATGGCTAAAGAAGGAGGGTGTGGTAAACTGGGGCTCATTAGCATTTAGAGCAATATGTTTTAAAACTGGCCCATTTTGAGGAGAGCCCTTTTCCCGTGTGTAAAATGGTACTGCAGTAGTTAAACCCTGATGTGTTTTGACCAAACAATGTCACACACATTTCATGAACACCTCTGGAAGCTTTGTTAGCATGTGGAAAAAGAGCTAATGAGGCACTTTGATGCCCTTGATAGCTTAAAGAGAGGGACCTTAGTCAATATTGAGGTATTTCTGTGGTATGTACTAAAGTTCTGTGCTCGTTTATTGCAAAAACAGCAGCTACATACGGGGGGGCTGAAAAGTTCATAGTGGTCAAATTTGACCAAATGTGGTTTATTTTTCAACATCGTCTCCCCTTCAGTCCACGCACGTCTTCCATCGGTGTTGCAGTGCTTGGATCTCTGCGGTTGAAAAACAAACCAAACCCCCCACCACCACCACCCCCGTACTTATGATTGGATGTGTTTAACTGTACACACTTAATTTCTTCCTCTAGGCAATGAGCATAGATGGACAGGAATCCATTTTTGGGCAGGAGAGCTCTGTTACGACGGCTCAGAGCAGCAGCCAGCCTCAGCTTCCTGAGCAGGAGAACAAACTGGATGACACCATAGACAACCAGCAGGAGGTACTACAGTCTGTGAACAGATTTACACAGGTCATTACAACTACAGGTCCTGTAGAAAGTCTTTTTAAAATTACTTAAATCAAAGGTGTGCAACCTTCAGCTCTAGAGCCCCATGCTGCACTGTAGTGGGCAGTGCAGCATGGGCAGGCCTGTGGATTTGACATTTTATTTTTGTTTTTAACCAGGACATGGATATAGATGAAGGTCCAGAAGTAATGGAGGAAGAGAACTTTGAACCCGAGGAAAAGAAAACTGCAAGATCCAGGACACGGTCGAGGTCTCGCTCAAGGTCAGGTTGGTTTATTTGGTGTAGGGTTTTTTTAAGCCTTGAATTTGGTTATCCAAAATGAAGGCTTTAATTGTCATTAAAAATGATAATTGTTCCTTAAATCTGCTTTTCAAAGGTTTTAAAAATACTAAAGATGTTATCAGCACCATAGCAATTGGGGTTTTTTTTTCTTGCAATGTGAGATGAAATCTTTAGTTAGTTTTTAGTATTTGTTAGCTTCTGTTTTTGCTTTTTAACATTAATGAAATGCAAAATGAGCACCAGTTGTTTGTGAATTTCCAGCTTTTTTTCCTTAAATCTGTGACTTCTTTTCGTAATAATTTCCACTTTATTCTCATAAATGTGCAACTTTTTCAAGTAAATTTGTGAATTTCTTTTTCTGGTAAATTTGTCTCTTTTTCATAAATTTGCTACTTTTGCTCATAAGGAGGCAGTTTTTTCTAATGAGTTTGTAACTTTTTACTCTTCAATTCACAGGGTTTTATCTGGTAAATTTAGGAGTCATCATAAATTTACAACTTTTTAAAATAAATTGTCCTTAGGTATGAATGTGAGAATGAATGGTTGTCTGTCTCTCTGTGTTGGCCCTGCGATGGACTGGCGATCTGTCCAGGGTGTACCCTGCCTCTCGCCCAAAGATGCTGGAATAGGCTCCAGTCCCCCCCGCGACTTGAAAAAGGATTAAGCGGAAGAAGATGAATGAATGAATAAAATAAACGTGCCACTTTTCTCTTTTAAAGATGCACTCCGGTGGATATAAATCCCCTATAAAAACAAATGTGCATGGTCTAAAATGGTATCTTAGGCCCTTTTTTCTACAAAAAAATCTTTCATTATCTTACAGTTTTGTGTCAAAATCTTTTCACTTTTCCTCATCCTTCAAATGCCAGGATCTGTGAATAGGCCCACTCACATACCACAAGGCTAATACTGGCTAGCGCTACATTAAACAGAACTAGTGCATAACTGTGCATGCCCGTAGAAACCAAGTACAAGCAAGTATTTCTGCATGCCTGTAGAAGGTTACTGTTACCATGGCAACAGTAACCATGGTGATGCCTGCCTTTGATCTTTGACATGGTTACATGTGAACAACTCCTTTTATGGTCACTCTTACATACCCATGCATGCCCGTAGAAACCAAGTATAAGCAAGTATTTCTGCTGCATGCCTGCCTTTGAGCTTTGACATGGTTACCATGGCAACAGTAGCTATGGTGAAACCTGCCTTTGATCTGTGACACCACCACTCGTTCAGTGCTGCCTGCCTTTGATCTTTGATATGGTTACCATGGCAACACAAAGTCCTATGATCGTGACACACAGACAGACACACAAACAGACAGAGATTTCTTGAATCAATAGATAAATCCTATGGAAAAAAGACTTAACAGTTGAAGGACATGCCCAGTTGTATGCACAGTGGCCCAGGATAATTACTGAAGCTGCATCAGTCCTTAAAAGACCCTTAAAGACCAGGGAGATGGTGATTGACTTTAGGAAGAGGAAGGCTCTTTTTCAGCCACTGCAGATTGGGGGGAGGGTGTGGGAGTGGTTGAGGACTACAAATATCTGGGTGTCAGGATCAGCAGTGGGTTGGACTGGAGATCCAACACCGATGCTGTGCACAAGAAGGGGATGAGCAGACTCTACTTCCTGAGAAAGCTGAGATCCTTCAACGTGTGCAGCAGGATGCTGGAGCTTTTCTACCAGACTGTTGTTGCCAGCGTCATCTTCTTTGCTGCGGCCTGTTGGGGTAGCAGTATCAGGACCAGAGATACCAACAGACTTAACAGGATTATCAAGAGAGCTAGTTCTGTAATTGGTCTCAGACCGGAGACCTTTGAGACAGTGGTGGAGAAGAGAACACTAAATAAACTGCAATCCATCATGGACAATCCTGATCACCCCTTCCACCACACACTAGATAGACAGCGAAGCACTTTCTCCAGTAGACTACTACAGCTTCGTTGTCGAATGGCCAGGTACAGGAAATCTTTTCTGCCATGTGCAATTTCACTGTACAATAACTCACTATGATGTTGTATTCTGGCCATAGCTATGCTGCCACACTGCACCTTACAGACTAACTGGTACATCACTTTTCACTCTGTTCCTGATAGTCCTTCTTTGTGCAATGGGATGATTCACGGGTCATCATATATTAAGCTATGATGTATATAGGTTCTATAGTCATGTTAGTTTTTACTTTCCATGGGTAATCCCTTTGTCTGTCATGTGTGTGTTTCTGTTATTTGGCTGTCAACTGTCATGCTGCTGTTACGCTGTAATTTCCCAGTTTGGGATCAATAAAGTACATCTATCTAAAATCATTTTAATGGTAAAACCCATCATAATTTGGGTCAAGTTTTCAAAGCAACTGTCCAGAAATGCTAACTGGCCCTGGATGCTAACTTCATTTATGCCAGAGAGTCCTGATTGGCTCAACACTATGGACCAGCTATAGTTAAGTCACCAAAAATGCTCAGTCTGAAGTTGCCTTTTTTCAAGGGGCGGGGCTTAACTGAGACTATAAAGCAAAAAATATAGATGAGACATTTGAGTGATTTTGCTCTTTATGTCTTGTAAGTCATTGGCAGATTGTTACTTTAAATAAAATTTTTTTTAACCCCTTAGCCTCTAAAGGCTGAAGGGGTATTGTCGTCACCCCGCCAGGCGGTTGGGTGGTGTGAATGCAATAACTAGAGAAAGAAATGACATGGGCTTTTCAAATTGATGTCATGGGTGTATCTATGAAAAATCTCCAATGAGTTCGAATTTGGTTGACCTCTGACCTTCAGGTCAAGGTCAAAATCTTGTCAACGCACAGTGTTTCGTGGTGGCAGCATTTTTGTGGTGGGGGTAAGTGAAGCATGTGTAAACATGGGAAAACATGTCACATAAAGGGAAAAAACATTGATAATACTGTAGTGTTTTACTCACGCATACTTAAATTATGTGATCGCAGGTGGGTATAGTAGTGAGTAATTGTACTCATGTAAAAGCAGTGCTATCTTCTGAAATTAATAATTTCAGAAGAATTGAAATGCTGTGGCTATGAACTTGGCTTCAGTAAGTGAAGCATAAAACTCATCTAGTTTATGGGAGTTGAACTTGTCCTTTAAGACAGAGGGCCCTATTTTGACGGTCATCAGCGGACTTTTGTGCCTGACTTCCCACCGTATGCCAGTGTTTTTTTGTTTTTTTTTTAGTTTCTGTCAGCACATTGTCTCTTTGCATCACCCCATCTAATTACCAGTAAAACAGTGCTCCCGCTTTGCACTGGGAGGTGAAGAGTCATTTCAAGGATGTGGGGTGGCGCGCAGTCTCATGCACACCGGTATTATGGTGTTACCCACCGGTATTATGGTGTGTTATGATAATGTGCTTTTGATCAGGAAAAGGAGGTCTGTCATCAGAAACATGTTGTTTAACGCAATTTCAGTAGCATGTTTTGAAATCATGCAACTCCAGAGTGCATGTGGAGATGGTGTGCACTGGAATTTTTAGTTATTTTAATGGAGAGAGTTGTAACAGTCATAATCGCCCGTCATTTTAATTATATGATGATACACTAAATAGTTTTTTTTTTTTTATACCATCCACATTCTCATTTTAATTGCGGATTTACCATTGGAGTTTATAGATTAGGCATTAAAGTATGATTTTTTTTTTTTTTTAGGGGCAATGAATGAATGAACAGAGAGCATGTGTGCCTTCTGGTATGAACAGGTGTAAGAAATATTGTAAGATGTTCTCCACTTGGTGCACCAAGGATCCCAGTGCTGACCGGACCAGTGACCTCTCCGACCCACCACCCCTGAGATGTGACTGTTTGTCTCAAAGAATGACCAAAACAAAGCATCACTGGTTAACAGGGGAGTGCAGTCCCAGTGATCGACAGGACACGACTGGTCCCTAGAGCACAGCAAGCACCGAAACACATGTGGATGAATGGCCAAACCGTCACCTCCAGCCAGCAGCCTTGGATCCCGAACCGAGAAAATAAAAAGGGAATTAAGCCAAAATAATGTCCAAGAATGAAACATATGGTCAAACGTTGCTAGATAAACAAGGACCCCAGTGGGGGTGAACAGAATTTATAGAAAATAGCGATCAAAATCAGTTTGATCCATGCAGCCTGTCCATCACCCAATCCCAGCGCAAGAGAGCTGCTTCCCCAGCCACAGCAACCAACGTGAACTACCCAGCACGCCAGTGCCAACAGTTCACTGTCAAATCATGACAAAATGATTCAAAAAGCCAGAATGACGTGAGATATATTATCGACTGGATTAGTGAACCAGGTGGTAACAGGGATGGCTATTAGTGTGACTAAGATCTGAAGAAAATGATATAAGCCGTGCTTGGTCCGAGTCTCCTATTACCAGTGTTAGCTGAGGGACTAATACTGTTAGCTCAGGGGCTAATGCCTTTAGCTCCCTTCAATCTACATGACAGCTAGGTGGGCCAATAATAGAGCAGTGGGCAGGTCTCGAGGCTAATGATGTTTACCTTTTAAAAACATTTCCCTTTTCTTGATGTTGTGGAAAAACCCCGCAAAAGTCAAAAATGTTTCTTGGAGAGAAAAATGAGAGAAAGGCTGTGTTTTGTTTTTTTGTTTTTTGTTTTTTAAGAGAAGTGACTGTTTTGATATTTTTCCCAAGAATTATGTAATTAATAGACACATTTTAGACAGTTAAAACCTACAAACACACAATTTTTCAGTCAATGACCCCTTTAAAATGGATGAAGTGACCTTCAAAAAAATTTTAAAAGTCTTAATTTTAGGTTCTTTATAGCTAAACATACCATTTGTAGTATTATATTTTATTCTGTATAAATATCAGGTGGTTGTAGTTCATTTTTCTGGTTAAATTTTCTCTCTGTAGGTCACCAAAGAGAAGAAGGTCCAGGTCCCGGTCTGGCTCACGGAAACGTAAACACCGCAAACGGTCACGATCACGGTCCAGAGATCGCAAGAGGAAGTCATCACGGTCCTACTCGAGTGAACGACGTGCTCGAGAAAGAGAGAAGGAGCGACAGAAGAAAGGACTTCCTCCAATCAGATCCAAGACTCTGAGTGGTCAGTGGGAGATTTTTTTGTTTATTGTCAGCAGGGAATTAACTACAAAACAGTTGCAAATTTAAAAGGAAAAAGTCACAAATTTATGAAAAGCTGAAAATTTGGGAGAAAAAAGTTACAAATTTACAAGAACAAAGTTTCAAACTTACTAGAAAAAAAAAGTTGTAACTTTACAAGGAAAAAAAGTCACATTTTTGAGAAAAAAGTTGCCGATTTAATCAAATTAATGAGGAAACAAGCTTTCATATTTACAGGAAAAAAGTTATATATTTAAGAAAAAGCTGTAAATTTAAAAATAAAATAAAATTTATGAGAACTCCCCATGGGTCACCACCTTATCATGGTGGGGGGTTTGCGTGCCTTAGTGATCCCAGGAGCTGTGTTGTCCGGGGCAGTTTCTCTCTGGCCAGGTCTCCTGAGAAAAACCTGGCCATGAACGAAGGGCGAGACGAAGAGCAATCCAATAGACTCTCATGATTAATGAACAAGCAAGGATTCAGTGTACCCTGCCCGGTGTGGGGTTACTGGGACCCCGCCCTGGAGGCCCAGTGGAGGAGCTCAGTGGCGAGCATCTGGTTGCTGGGTTTGTGCCTATGGGACCCGGCCAGGCTCAACCTGAAGGAGCTACATGGTTCCGCTCTCCAGTGGGCTCACCACCTGCAGGAGGGACCATAGGGGTCTGGTACTATGTGGATCAGGTGGTGGTTGAAGGCAGAGACCTCTGCGGCCTGATCCCCGGCTTTCTAAACTGACTTTTGGGAGATTTTGGGAGAGGTGGAATGTCACCTTTCTGATAGGGAAGGAGCCTGAGCTGGTGCACGAGATTGAGAGATACTGGCTAGATATAGTTGGGCTCACCTCAGCACACAGCTCTGGTTCTGGAACCAGTCTCCTGGAGAGGGGCTGGAGCTTGGCCTGCTCTGGAGTTGCCCCAGTTGAGAGGCGATGAGCAGGGGTGGGCATTCTTGTATTCCCCCACCTTACTGTCTCTACATTGGAGTTCTCTGTGACCCAGATCTCTGGAAAAGTGGTAGAGGATGGATTGATGGATTTACAAGAAAGTCACAAATTTATGAAAAATTAGTGAGAGAAATTTGCAAATTTATGAGGAAAAAAATATAAGTTTATGAGGAAAAAAATTGTGATTTTACAAGAAGAAAGTTGTGAATTTTGAAGGAAAAAAGTTGCAAATTCAAGAGGAAAAAAAGCTGAAGGTAGTTCTACTTCTTTCTTCCCCAAAAATATTTAAGGGTGATCCAATAGCTTGGAGCCCTCCAGTTGCTGAGGTTGGGCCCCTTGCAGTTGCATACTGTATAAAACAGTTTTGTTGCAATTGTTTTAAAAGGTGGTAGTAGGGTTTGATATACAGTAACGAGGCAATTCGACTCTGATCTGATGTTTTTTGCAGGAATTATAGACCTTGAGGTCAAGGTCAGAGGTCAGTTTTTCCCTTAGTCTTGTAAATGTAATGTACTTTATTTATATAGCCCTTTAAAACAACCTATAGATGACCAAAGTGCTTTACAGAAAAATTAAATAGCACTAGAAACACACACAGCATAAAAACAAATTACACAAGCAAAGAGATAAGCATAAATACCTAAAAATAAAAAGATAAAACAAAAATAATGAGAATAAATGTCACCACTACTGCGTATTAAAAGCCATCCTGAAACAATACTTTTTAAGTTTTGATTTAAAAAGGGCCAGGTCAAAGATAGCACATAGGTCAGGGGGGAGATTATTCCAGAGCCTGGGGGCAACAACAGAAAAGGCTCGGTCACCCCAGTGTTTATACCTTGACCTGGGCACATGAAGCAAAAACTTATTGGATGACCTCAAAGCCCTGCCTTGGTCACGGACAGTCAAAATCTCAGATAAATAAGCTGGAGCAAGGCCATTAAGAGCCTCAAAAACAAAGAGTAAAAGTTTAAAATGAATTCTAAAATGACTGGATGCCACTGAAGTGAAAAAAGAATCAGTGTAATGTGCCCTTGTCTAGCTGTGTTGGTTAAAAGACAAGCTGCTGCATTTTGCACAAGTTGAAGGCGGGCGAGAAAGGACTGAGAGACGGCAACATAAAGTGCATTGCATTAATCAAGTCGAGAAGTGATTAAAGCATGGATGGCTATCTCAAGGTCATGGTGGCTCAGGAAAGGTTTGGCTTTGGATAACAGACGTAACTGATAAAAGCTTATCTTGACTACGTTGGCAATCTGTTTGTCAAATTTTAAATGGCTGTCAAAAATCACCCCCAGATTTCTGACAGCTGAACTGAGCCTTAAAGACAGGGTACCAAAGCCAGCCATTAGAGTATCTCCAAATACCTGAGTGGCAGCATATATAATAACAGTCAATACCAAATTTATTATCTAAGGTTTTTTTTAGCTGATTTGGGACAATTTTGATGTGCTGAATCCAAAAATCACATTGGTTTTGATCAATCAGATTAACTTTTTGAACTATGGCCACGTTTTCTTACGTTTTTGTTTACATGTATGGGTATTTTCGCTTTATGTGATGCAAAATTCTTTTTTATTTCTTGAAATTCTCTGAATTTTGAACAATGATGATGTAACATTCATTTTACATGTACTTACCGTTATCAATGTCTACCATTCAATTTACAGTACAACTGTACAACTGCTTATAACTTAATATAAAAACCTGACCTGCTCGAGAGAAACGGATGTCATTTTCAGATTCAGTGGTGCAAAATTGTCTTAAATCAGTTGAAAAAACACAGACAACTTAAAAAAAATTTATTTTTATGTTGTGTAATGAAAACAGAACAGGGCCAAGGATAGAGCTCTGTGGGACCCCACAGGAGAGAGGTACTGGATGAGGACATGTCACCAATCATTACAGAAAAAGTTCTGTTAAATAAGTAGCATTCAGACCACTTAAGTGCAGTGCCATAGATGCCAACATAGTGATTCAGGTGTGACAGAAGGACAGTATGGTCCACCATGTCAAAGGCTGCTGTAAGATCTAGCAGCACGAAAACAACGGGGCATTTGGCATCAACAGACATCATTGTGCACCTTTAGCAGGGCAGTCAGTGCTGTGATGAGATCTAAACCCAGATTGAAACTTATCAAAAATAGAGTTGTTTTGTAACAAGGGTTGCAATTGTATAAAAACAACTTTTAAATGCAAAAACTACTGAAAGAAATGTTGTAGGCTTTTTTTTTTAAATCGATGGCATAGTTGTATCTAAGACAAATCGTAGTCAGGTCAGTTTTGGGGTCCAAAGGTCAAAGTTAACATTACTTTTGCACTATTGCTATAGAGCAAGTAAACCTAGGGTCACCAAACTTGGTATACAGGTTCATCCTGAGACCTTGAAATGTGAGTATAGTTTTGGGATCCTGAGGTCATTGTCAAAATGCCATAAACTATATCTTGGCAACAAAGACGGCTAGGGTCAACACACTTACTACACAGGTTCATGTTAGGATCCTGACCAACTATGGATTGTATACAGCGGTTTTTGTTGGATATTCATAGATGATAGGCTTATCATAACTTGATTCTGCCCCATTAATTACAGTATATGGAAAAGATGAAAGCTGCTCTACTTCAGTGACATTGGGATCTTTAAAGAAAACAGAAGCGTGGGATATTGCACTGGCTTCAGAGTGCTCTTGTCTGATATTAAAGGTCATAGCTCATCATTTGTTCCCTCTTTCCCCTCAGTTTGCAGCACCACTCTGTGGGTGGGCCAGGTGGACAAAAAGGCGACTCAGCAGGACCTGACTAATCTGTTTGAAGAGTTTGGCCAGATCGAGTCTATTAATGTAAGCAGAAATCTATGCCGAAAATCCTCTTTGATCTCCAGTTTCTATAACTAACCGGGGTGGGGGGAGAGCTGCCAGAAATTGTCCTCAGATAAAAGTAGTGTTACTTCACAATTTTAACAACTCATCTACAAGTTAGAGGAGTCACTATAAAATTTACTTTAGCAAGGACGTATCTACTAAAATGTTGAAAAATAAGTGAGTTTTTTTGTTGTAAATTTGATATTTTCATTTCATTCCAGCAAAGCCAAAAGGAGCAAATGCATCATCCATCTGTAACCCTCCATTTCACAGGAATCCTTACTTCTCCTCCCAACTGGCCCAATGTGACTTCATGCAGATATTTATTATACCCACCACAGTGAAGTTGTGGAGAGTATAATGTTTTTGACCTGTTCATCCATTCGTTTGACATTGTCTGTTGTTGCCACTGACTTCTATATTTCTGATTGGATTGACTTCAGATTTATACAGGAGATTTAACTCATTGATGGACACGTGATTTTCAGACACATCTAAAGAGGGGTTCCATTTATTTTGGGGAGCAGACATTTGTTTTCACTACCATAACTTCTACGTTTCTGATCAGATTCACTTCAAATTTATACATCTATTGATGGGTTCCATTTCTGGAGAGGGGGACTTAATTTCTTCCCGGCCGTTTTATGTTGACCACAGTTCTCCTTAGGGGCCCCTGATATGCAGATATATGGGGTATATGAGCTTTTTCACTAAGGTTCTTTCATTTTAAGCCAAAAAATCTCTTGTATATTTTATCTTCTCTTTTGTTTGCAGGAAGCTGCATGAGTCTGATTTATATTCTTCAGCATTGCCATGCTTGTTTTTTCTTCTTTAACCTTCCTGTGTCCTCTGTGTATTAATAATGAGTGTTTCTCTGTGTAGATGATCCCTCCCAGAGGCTGTGCCTACATCTGTATGGTCCATCGTCAGGATGCCTACCGCGCCCGACAGAAACTCAGCACTGGCTCATTTAAGATCGGCTCCAAGATCATCAAGGTCCCACCACTGGCTTTTTCTTTTACTAGTAGTCTGTAGTCATAGTCTCCCTGCTGCTGTTCCTTTCATTCACTGCCAGGGTTGAAAAGCCTGATTTTTAGTTGTATCCCAGTCCCTTCCACACTGCATTGGGTCTGAACAAAGGTGATGGGAAACATATGTAAATTTATAAGAAAAAAATCAAGCCAAATTTACACGAAAAGTTTAGGGGATAAGGACCTGAACTTATATGGCACTTTTTCTACTCAAACCACTCAAAGCTCTTCATTAGGAGCTACACTAACCCTCATTTCTAGCGCCAAGCAGAGACAGATATCTGGGGACAATTTATAGAGTCACCAATTAACCTTACATGCATGTGTTTCGATTGTGGAAGGAAACCGGAGTACACTGAGTAAACCCACACAGCACAGAGAGAACATGCAAACTCCACACAGAAAGTAAATGTACAAGTAAAAACTGCAAGTTTACTGAAAAACTGTTAGCTAATTAGTTAAAATTACGAGGGAAAATAATCTCAAATTGACAGAAGAAAAAAAAAATATGTGAAAACTTTATAGATTTACAAGAAAATGGTTTCATATTTATTAGCAGAAAATCTTAAATTTGTAAAGATAAAGTTGGAAAATTTAGGATGAAAAACATCGATTCATGACGCAAAAGTTGCAAATTTAAAAAAAGAAAATATTGGAAAATTACAAGAGTCTCAAATGCACAGTATGGAAAAAGCTACAAAGTTAAGAGGAAGAAAATGAATGAATGAAAGAAAAAAGGTAAAAAATTACCAGAAAAATCTTGCAAGTTTATTAGAAATTAGCAGAATTTAGAGAAAACCAGTGTTCTCTTGGGTGTTTGAAAGTGCTTGAATTTTAATGTTTTGTTTGCAAAGTTGTGAAAGTGCTTGAATTTTGCAAAATGTGCTTGAAAGCTCTTGAAATTCTAAGTGCATTTCTTTTGTGGTGTTAATGCTGTTTTTCCACAATGAAATGTTTGTCTTAAATTGTGTAATACTGTATAAAGTTCAGCCCTGAGTTCCTCAAGGCCCTGGATGTTGTAGGGCTGTCATGGTTGACACGCCTCTGCTACATTGCTCTGAGGTTGGGGACAGTGCCTTTAGCATGGCAAACTGGGGTGGTGGTTCCTCCCTTCAAGAAGGGGGACTGGAGGGGGTGTTCCAACTTTAGAGGGATCTCACTCCTCAGCTTCCCTGGGAAGGTCTATGCCAAGGTACTGGAGAAGAGAGTCCGGCCGCTGGTCAAACTTTGGATTCAGGAGGAACAATGTGGTTTTCGTCCTGGCCATGGTACATCGGACCAGCTCTTTACCCTCTTGAGAATCCTTGAGGGTTCATGGGAGTTTGCCCAACCAGCTTACATGTGTTTTGTGGACTTTGAGAAGACATTCGACTGTGTCCCTCGTGGTTTTTTGCCGGGGGGGGGGGGGGGGCTTTGGGAGTATGGGGTATCAGGCTTGTTGTTATGAGCTATCCAGTCTCTATACGACCATTGTGAGAGTTTGGTTCATATTGCCAACACTCGGTTGGACTCGCTCCGGTGAGAGCAAGACTCCACCAGGGCTGCCCTTTGTCACCAATCCTGTTCATAATTTTTATGGACAGGATTTCTAGGTGCAGCCAGGGAACAGAGGGTGTCATATTTGGTGACCACAGGATCTCATCTCTGCTATTTGCAGATGATGATGTCCTGTTTGCTCCATCCAACAATGGCCTATAGGTCTTACTGGGATGGTTTGATGCTGAGTATGAAGGAACTGGGATGAGAATCAGCACCTCCAAGTCTGAGTCAATGGTCCTCAGCCGGAAAAAGGTGGCTTGTCCTCTCTGGATTGGAGACAGGCTCCTGCCCCAAGGGGAGGAGTTTAAGTATGTCGAGGTCTGATTCACGAGTGAGGGGATGACAGACAGATCGGAGCAGCATCTGCAATGATGTGGACGTTGTACCGGTCTGTCGTGGTGAAGAGGGAGCTGAGCTCTAAGGCAAAGCTGTTGATTTACCAGTCAATCTATGTTCCTACCCTCACCTATGGTCACGAGCTTTGGATAATGAACGAAATAATGAGATCACAGATACAAGCGGCTGAAATGAGCTTTCTCCATAGGATTGCTGGTCTCACCCTTGGAGGTAGGGTGAGGCGCTCAGTCATCTCGGAGAGGCTCAGAGTAGAACCGCTGCTCCTCCACATTGAAAGGAGCCAGTTGAGGTGGTATAGACATCTGATCAGGATGCCTCCTGGACGCCTCCCACTAGAGGTGTTTCTTGCATG
This sequence comes from Pholidichthys leucotaenia, assembly GCA_020510985.1. Taxonomy (NCBI): domain Eukaryota; kingdom Metazoa; phylum Chordata; class Actinopteri; order Cichliformes; family Pholidichthyidae; genus Pholidichthys; species Pholidichthys leucotaenia. Next base: position 197,783,570 of record CM035842.1, on the reverse strand, counting down.
TCTCATTGGGAGGAGACCCTGGGGCAGACCCAGGACTCGCTAGAGAGACTACGTCTCCCAGCTAGCCTGGGAACGCCTAGGTATCCTCTCTGAAGAGCTGGAGCAGGTGGCTGGGGAGAGGGAAGTCTGGGCTTCTCTGCTTGATCTGCTGCCTTTGCGACCTGGACCTCTGGAAAAGCGGTAGAAGATAGATGGATAAAGTTCAAACAGCTGATTACCTTCCTGAGAAGACTAATTTTCATAGGATTGTTGGTGAAGAATTAGTTAAAAGAGAAATTACTTGTCAATTTTATTTGGGGGTTAATTGTTTGCCTCGTGTTAGGTAGCAGCAGTTTGCTTACAGACAGGTGACACATTTGAAACACAAAACTGGTTTTTCTTTATTTTATTATCCTTTGATTATGAAGAGACAGTTTTTATATGCCCGTCTCTAAAGATGGGATGACTTACGGTATAATGTATCTGTCCGTACGAATTTGTCTGGCTAACTCCTCCCACAGTTTTCGTTGAGACATTTTCATTTCAGTGTTTGTACATGTATTGGAGACGTGCATATTTTGGGGGATTAAATGGTTTTCTGATAGTTTCTCAAAATTTGTTCCACTTTGAATTGTAGATTGTTGGCTTGAACTCCTTGCAATTGCATGGTTATTAGTTTTATTACAGCTCTAGAGTACATTGAATCTTGCCTTTGTAATAGATTTTATTGGATGAAAGTGTGCTATTTATGCACTATTGATAATATCATGGACAGTTAAGTGGGATAGTCAGGGAAATGATGAAAGTAGATAGGAGTATTTGAAATCTAAGCGCATGGCAAAGAGAGGTGGCAAAGGGAAAGCCATATAGTGAGTTGTATGAGAGGCTAAAACAGTAAGGAAGGAGAAACGGACTTGTATCGATTGGCTAGACAGAGAGATCGAGCTGGAAAGGATGTGCAGCAGGTTAGGTTGCTTAAGGACAGAAATGGTAATGTACTAACAAATTACAAGAGTGTGAGAAGGTGGAAGGAGTATTTTGAAGAGTTGATGAATAAAGAAAATGAGAGAGGAAGATGGATGAAAGAAAGATGGTGAACAAGGAAGTCCCGAGGATTAGCAAGGCAGAAGTGAGGGCAGCTTTGAAAAGGATGAAGAATAGAAAGGTGGTTGGTCCAGATGACATACCTATGGAGGTATGGAGATGTTTAGGGGAGATGGCAGTGGACTTTTTAACCAGATTGTTTAACACAATCTTGGAGAGGGAGTGAATGCCTGAGGAGTGGAGAAGAAGTGTTTTGGTACCAGTTTTCAAGACCAAAGGTGATGCTTAGAGCTGTAGTAACTACAGAGGAATGAAGTTGGTCAGCCACACTATAAAGATATGGGAAAGAGTTGTTGAGGAGAGGTAAATGGCATTCACTTATATAGTGCTTTTTCTCATCTCTAGATGACCAAATCGCTTTACAGATCCTGCTATCCACACATTAACACATTCACACACTGATGGCAGTGGAGCAGCCATACACAGGCGCTGGCCTGACCCACCAGGGGCAACTGGGGGTTCAGTGTCTTGCTCAAGGACACTTCAACATGCAGACTGCAGACAGAACAGGAATTGAACCCCTGACCCTCCGATCAGTAGTCGGCCACACTACAGCTGCGCCACAGTGGCGACAATCAGTGAGTCAGCGGTATGGTTTCATGCCAAGAAAGAGTACTACAGATGCAATGTTTGCTCTAAGATTGTTGATGGAGAAGTATAGAGAAAATCAGAAGGAGTTGCACTGTGTCTTTGTGGATCTAGAGAAAGCATATGATAGGGTGCCAAGAGAGGAAGTGTGGTACTGTATGAGAAAGTCAGGAGTGGCAGAGAAGTATGTGAGGGTGGTGCAGGACATGTATGAGGACACCGAGATGGTGGTGAGGTATGCTGTAAGTGTGACAGATGGATTCAAGGTGGGGGTGGGGTTACATCAGGGGACGGCTCTGAACCCCTTCTTGTTTGCCATGGTGATGGACAGGCTGACGGATGAGGTCAGGTAGGAGTCTCCGTAGACCATGATGTTTGCGTATGACATTGTGATCTGTAATGAGAGTAGGGAGCAGGTGGAAGAGAACCTGGAGAGGTGTAGGTATGCTCTGGAGAGAAGTGGAAAGAAAGTCAGTAGTTGCAAGACAGAATACATGTGTGAATGAGAGGGAGGCTGGTGTAATGGTGAAGATGGAAGGAGTAGTGGTAGTGAAAGCAGATGAGTTTAAATACCTGGGGTCAGCTATCCAAAGCAATGGAAAGTGTGCATGAGAGGTGAGGAAGACAGTGCATGCAGGTTGGAGTGGGTGGAGATGAGTGTCGGGTGTGATTTGTGACAGAAAGGTAGCAGCAAGAATGAAAGGGAAGATTTACAAGACGGTATTGAGACCTGCTCTGATGTATGGTTTGGAGACGGGGGCGGTGACAAAAAGACAGGAGATGGAGCTGGAGGTGGCAGAGTTGAAGATGCTAAGATTTTCATTGGGAGTGACTAGGAGGGACAGGATTAGAAATGAGTATATCAGAGGGACAGCTCAGGTTGAGCGGTTTGGAGACAAAGTAAGAGAGGCAAGGCTGAGATGGTTTGGACATGAGCAGAGGAGGGATAGTGGAGATGTTGGACAGAGGATGTTGAAGATGGAGCTGCCAGGCAGGAGGAAAAGAGAAAGACAACAGGGAAGATTCATGGATGTAGTGAAGGAGGACATGGAGAGGGTTGGTGCTACAGAGGAAGATGCAAGGGATAGAGTGAGATGGAGGCAGATAATCTGTTGTGGAGACCCCTGAAGGGAGCAGCTGAAAAAAGAAAATATTATGGACAGGTGTATTATACACCATGTGTGGTGTTCTTGTTTGTTGCACAAAACCATCAACCATTATTTTCCATATTTATATAAATGCTATGTAAGTTATCACAGCCATAAGGTACTGAAAAACCTGAAAATGGTCCTTGAAACTACTTGAAAAGTGCTTGAATTTTACTTTGAAAAAGATGTGGGAACCCAGGAAAATAATCATACATTTGGGGGGGAAAACTTGCAGACTTATTGGACAAAGGCTTAGAAGTTTAAAAGTAAAAAAGCTGCAAATTTGAGGGGGGGGGGGTGTCACAAATTTATGAGAAAATCTTAACACAAATTTACATAAGAACAGTTATAAATTCATGCATCCATCCATCTTCTACCACTTCTCCGGAGGTCCGGCTCGCGGAGGCAGCAGTTCAAGCAGAGAAGCCCAGACTTCCCTCTCCCCAGCCACCTGCTCCAGCTCTTCAGAGAGGAGACCAAGGCGTTCCCAGACCAGCTGGGAGACATAGTCTCTCCAGCACATTCTGTGTCTGCCCCGGGGTCTCCTCCCAGAGGGGCGTTCCAGAAACACCTCAAGTGGGAGGCATCCAGGAGGCATCCTGATCAGATGTCCAAACCACCTCAACTGGCTCCTTTCAATGTGGAGGAGCAGCGGTTCTACTCCGAACCTCTCCCGGATGACTGAATTCCTCACCCTATCTCTGAGGGTGAGTCCAGCGATCCTACGAAGAAAGCTCATTTCAGCCGCTTGTATCCATGATCACGTTCTTTTGGTCATTACCCAAAGCTCATGACCATAGGTGAGGGTAGGAACGTAGATTGACTGGTAAATCGACAGCTTTGCCTTAGAGCTCAGCTCCCTCTTCACCACCACAGACCGGTACAACATCCGCATCACTGCAGATGCTCTTCGATCCGTCTGTCAATCTCTTGCTCCATTCTCCCCGCACTCGTGAATAAGACCCCAAGATACTTAAACCCCCCCTTGGGGCAGGAGCCTGTCCCCAACTCAGAGAGGGCAATCCATCTTTTTCCGGCTGAGGACCATGGACTCGGACTTGAAGGTGCTCATTCTCATCCCAGCCGCTTCACACTCAGCAGCAAACTGTCCCAGTAAGACCTGTAGGTCATTGCTGGATGAAGCCAACAGGACAACATCATCTGCAAACAACAGAGATGAGATTCTGTGGTCACCAAGCATGACACTGTCCGCTCCCTGGCTGCGCCTAGAAATTATGTACATAAAAATTATGAACAGAATTGGTGACAAAGGGCAGCCCTGGCGGAGTCCAACTCTCACTGGGAATGAGTCCGACCGAGTGTTGGCAATACAAACCAAACTCTTGCAACGGTGGTACAAAGACTGAATAGCTCGTAACAACAATCCCGATACCCCATACTCCTGAAGCACCCCCCACAAAAAAACCACAAGGGACGCGGTCGAATGCCTTCTCCAAGTCCACAAAACACATGTGGCTGGTTGGGCAAATTACCACGAACCCTTGAGAATTCTTGTAAAGAACTGGTCCAGTGTGCCACGGCCAGGACGAAAACCACATTGCTCCTCCTGAATCCGAGGTTCAACCCAACCAACGGCTGGACTCTCCTGTCCAGTACCTTGGCATAGACCTTCCCAGGGAGGCTGAGGAGTGTGATCCCTCTAAAGTTGGAGCACACTCTCCACTCCCCTTTATTGAAGAGAGGAACCACCACCCCGGTTTGCCAGCCCCTGTGATAGGCGAGTTGTCCCCCTCGTCCACAAGCCCTGCTTCCTCTGTGGAAGGCGTATCAGTGGGATTGAGGAGATCCTCGAAGTATTCCTTCCACTGCCCGACGATATCCCCAGTCGAAGTCAGCAGTGCCCCATCTGCACCATACACAGTGTGGACAGGGAGCTGCTTCCCCCTCCTGAGCCGTCGGGACAGTTTGCCAGAATCTGTTCGAGGCCGACTGAAAGTCTTGTTCCATGGCCTCACCGAACTCCTCCCATACCCAAGTTTTTGCTTCAGCAACCACCCGAGCTGCACTCCGCTTGGCCTGCCGGTACACCTCAGCTGCTTCGGGAGTCCCACAAGCCAACCAAGCTTGATAGGACTCCTTCTTCAGCTTAATGGCCCCGTCACCACTGGTGTCCAGCACTTGATTCGGGGGTTGCCACCACGAGATGCCCCGACAACCTTGCGGCTGGAGCACTGGGCAGCCGCTTCAACAATGGAGGTGGAGAACATGGCCCATTCAGACTCCATGTCTCCGGACTCCCTCGGAATGTGGTTGAAGTTCTTATGGAGGTGGGAGTTGAAGACCTCCCAGACAGGGGCCTCAGCCAGACATTCCCAGCACACCCTCACTATACGTTTGGGTCTACCAGGTCTGAATGGGATCCTCCCCTGCCATCAGATCCAACTCACCACCAGGTAGTGATCAGTTGACAGCTCTGCACCTCTCTTTACCTGAGTGTCCAAGACATACAGTTGCAGGTCTGATGACACGATAACAAAATCGATCATTGACATGCAACCTAGGGTGTCCTGGTACCAGATGCACATATGGACACCCTTATTCTTGAACATGGTGTTTGTTATGGACAAACTGTGGTTAGCACAGAAGTCCAATAACTGAACACGACTTGGGATCAGATCGGGCAGGCCGTTCCTCCCAATCACCCCCCTCCAGGTTTCACTGTCATTGCCCACGTGCCTATTGAAGTCTCCCAGAAGGACAATGGAATCTCCAAGAGGAGCACTCTTCAGCACCCCAGTCAGAAACTCAAAAAAGTATGGGTACTCTGAACCATCATTTGGTGCGTAGGCAGAAATGATGGTCAGGGCCCATTTCCCAGCCCAAAGGCACAGGGAAACTCCAATATAGAGGCAGCAAGGTGGGTGGATACAAGAATACCCACCCCTGCTCGTCGCCTCTCGCCCGGGGCAACTCCAGAGTAGGACAAGCTTCAGACCCTCTCCAGGAGACTGGTTCCAGAACCAGAGCTGTGTGTTGAGGTGAGGCCGACTATATCTAGCCGGTATCTCTCAACTTCATGCACCAGCTCAGGCTCCTTCTCTACCAGAGAGGTGACATTCCACGTACGAAAAAGCCAGTTTAGGATGTCTGGGATTAGACCGCCAAGGTCTCCGCCTTTGACCACCACCTGATCCACATAGCACTGGACCCCTATGGTCCCTCCTGCAGGTGGTGAGCCCACTGGAGGGCGGACCCATGTAACTCCTTCAGGCTGAGCCCGGCCAGGTCCCATAGGCAAAAACCCGGCCACCAGACGCTAGCCATCGAGCCCCTCCTCCAGGTCTGGCTCCAGGGTGGGGCCCCGGTAACCCCATACCGGGCGGGGTACACTGGATCCCTATTCTTGCATTCATCATGAGAGTACACAGTTATAAATGTCTGAGAGAAAGTTACAGATTCTGAAAATCTGAAAGTTTGAGGGAAAAAAATCTTAATATTTAAAGAAGAAAATTGACAATTTTAAGAGAAAACTTTGTGTCCTTCTTTTCAATGCTGTATGAGCTCCGAATGGAGGTGTAAAGCAGGAGTGCAACCCCATGGTTTTGATGTCTTTATTTAAATAACTAACTAAAAAAGAAGTTGCAGATGTATATTAAAGTTGCAAATTTACAAAGGATTTTGCAAAACAGAAAAATTTTTGAGGAAAAAATTGCAAATTTAATTTAAAAGAACGATTAAAATTGACTAAATATCACTAACTTAGTTTCAAATTTTAAAAGTTGATAATTCATAAAAACTTGTGCATTTATGAGAAGCAAAGTTGCAGCTGTGTGAGAGTTGACCTTGGTGTGGGGTGTGTGTGTGTTCCAGATTGCGTGGGCTCTGAACAAAGGTGTAAAGCAGGAGTACAAACAGTTCTGGGATGTGGACCTGGGCGTCACCTACATCCCCTGGGAGAAGGTGAAGCTGGACGACCTGGACGACTTTGCTGAAGGAGGGATCATTGACCAGGAGACGGTCAACGAAGGTCAGAGCACATGTCTTTGCCACAGATTTTAGGGTTTTGTTGTTGAGTATATGTATGACAAATCCATACAGATGTGACATTTTTCCTAATCTCATTCAGCCCTAATGTGCAGGTACATCTCTAAAAATTAGAATATCATGAAAAAGTTGAATATTTTTTGTCACTCATTTCAGAAAGTGAAACCCATATATTATATAGATTCATTACACAGAGACTGATATATTTTTCAAGTGTTTATTTATTTTAAATTTGATGATTATGACTTACAGTCCATGAAAACCCCAAATTCAGTTTCTCAAAAAATTAGAATATTGCATAAAATTAATTAAAAAAAAATTTTTTTTTTAATACAAATGTTGGCCGACTGAAAAGTATGTCCATATACACACTCAATACTTGGTCTGGGCAATTTTTTTTTTTTTTTTTTTTTTTAATTTAAGTTTTTGTAAAGGGTATACACGTCATTACAGCATTGCATTGTTTACATTTTCATCACATGTTCCCTTTTTTTTTGTTTTTTGACAACATTGGAAGAATAATTATTACAACACCCCTTTTTTTAAGTGAAAGAAAAAGAGAAATTAAAGAAAGAACAAAAAACAAACACAAAACAAGAAAAAACAAAAACAAAACAAAAGAGCAAAAAACAAAATAAATAAATAAAAATAAAAGAGCATCTGAGTAGCATTGGAACAAAGAGAGGTGCCATTATTGAAATGGTATTTGTCAAAGATTAGATCTAATGGAAGACACATATGCGATCCAGGGTTGCCAAAAGTTCATGAACCCATCCATGTCCTGTCTCAGTGCGAATGTCAACTTTTCCATCGAGTAAATGTCTTGAATCACGTTAATTCAATCTTCAAGTGTAGGACAGTCCTTCAACATCCATTTTTTAGTTAGGGCTTTTTTACTTGCCAATATTAAAACATTCCACGTACCAAAAGCCAGTTTAGAAAGCTTGGGATCAGTCCGCCAAGGTCTCCGCCTTTGACCGCCACCTAATCCACATAGCACCGGACCCCCATGATCCCTCCTGCAGGTGGTGAACCCACTGGAGGGCGGACCCATGTAACTCCTTCGGGCTGAGCCCGGCCGGGTCCCATGGGTGGAAACCCGGCCACCAGACATTACATTACATTATATGAGATTATATATTATACAGTATATTATTATACATTATATGAGATTATTTTGGTTACACCCTGTTTCTCCATTGTGTTGTCTTATTTAGTATAACAGTGTGGTGGCCCTCTTTTATGCTACTCAGAAACTGAAAGAACATTAAGAACATAAAAAACATTAAGAACATAGTGTATAAAACTTTAAAACAAAAAACTGTCAAAAGAACTTCCTGAGCTGAGGTCTTTTTAAAGACCCTGGAAGAGCCTTGATGGAGTGTAGGCTCTGAGGGAAATTCCTCAAACTCTGTTACGTGTTGAGGGCCCTCTCTTACCCCTGTAAGTTGTCCCATGTTTTTAACGTGAATTTCATATCCCAATCCGAACTTGTAATGATTTTTTTTTTTTTAATGCCTATACCCTATGAAATTGTGCGCAACCTCCCACCACCATCACAGCAAACATTCACGTTAATACAGTATTTGTTAGTGTGGAGAGATCATGTGGTTCATTGTCACATTTCTGTTTTAACAAGTTTTTTTTCTTTGTTTTTTTTTTAAAAAGACTTATTTGTTTCTAATATTATGTCTGTTCCATGAAATGTTTTACCACTTGCTGATTCTGCATCTCCTTTAATGTTTGTTACCTTGTAGGAGGAGGGTTGGATGTGCAGATTGACTAAAAATATCATTATTCCCTCCTGTAAATGGCCAGTTTTTCCTTGTAGCTCTGGCGCTGGGTTTCCCGCTGCTGGCCCGTGGATTTTGAGGGTCTCTGTGTGGACCACGTTTGAGCCTTGATTCTTTCGATCGGGTCTGCTGTGGGTTTATACACCGTTACCGGGAGCCCTCTTCTCGCCATATTCGTGGTTGCTTCTTCCGCCGAGTTGTAGAGACACGTCTCGTCGCCGTAAAAAACCCGCAACTTTGCTGGAAATGGTGTCTGGAAGCGCAGTTTTTTCTCTCGTAATACCTTTTTAGCGTCATTTTATTCCCAATGCTTTTTAAGGACCTCCGGGGCGTAATCGTGTTCTACGAAAACTTTGATGTCTTGGTGCATAAATCCTTTTTTCTGCCAAGCCAGTCTTACAACCTTTTCTTTTATTCTGGAGTTGGCGAACTTCACCACCACCGATCCGGCCTAGGGGCTAATGTACGGTGCGCCCTTTCTGTCTTCAAGTTGGTGGTTTGGGAAATATCCAGCTTCTCTCTCAGTATGGATTCCACGCATGCAGCCATTGTGGTGAAACCGTCCTCGACTCCTTCTTTCAGACCATGAATTCTTATGTTGTCTCTTCTCAGTCTTCCTTCTTGGTCGGTTAGCTTAGCCTCCAGTCTTGACTGTCGTTTGTGTAGATCCAGCACGGTATCTTCCAGCCCTTTTATTCTTTCCTCTGCTTCCAAGATTCAGTCCTCGGCCTGGTCCACTCTGCTGTTTGTCCTTTTTATTTCGTCTTTAATTTCACGAAATTTGGCCCAACACTCTCGGCGAAATCGTCTTAATTCTTTAAGTACCATTTTTAAGCTAACCTTTTTGCTAGCTTCATTCAGCTCCTCGTCTTCTGAATGGAAATCCTCCGGATCAGATTCTCCGGCCGATGCGTGTGCTGGCCTGGTAAATGTCGATTTCTTCTGTTTTCCTTTAGGCATGATGACTTTGTCTTTTGATTTTCACTCTTCCAAAAATCCGTTAAATCTGATTTTCAAGGTATTTTCATGGATCGGGTCTGGGAGCTTCAGCGTTAAGCTGCTATCACCATGGTCCGGTCTGGGAAAATTTTGGATTAATTACTGTATCAATGTGGCGTGGCATGGAGGTGATCAGCCTGTGGCACTGCTGAGGTGTTATGAAGGTCCAGGTTGCTTTGATAGTGACCTTCAGCTCGTCGGCATTGTTGCGTCTGGTCTCTCTCATCTTCCTCTTGACAATAGTCCATAGATTCTCTATGGGGTTTAGGTCAGGACAGTTTGCTGGCCAATCAAACACAGTGATGCCATGGTCATTAAACCAGGTTTTGCTACTTTTGGCAGTGTGGGGTGTGCCAAGTCCTGCTGGAAAATGAAATCAGCTTCTCCATAAAGCCTGTCAGCAGAGGGAAGCATGAAGTGCTCTAAAATTTCCTGGTAGACAACTGTGGTAATTTTGGTCTTGATAAAACACAGTGGGCAAACACTAGCAGATGACTTCTGTTCAGATCAAAGTAAATTTTGCATTTCATTTGGAAATCAAAGTCCCAGAGTCTGGAGAAAGAGTTTCCACAGTCAGTGATGATTTGAGGAACCACATCATCAGCTGGTGTTTGTCCACTGTGTTTAATCAAGACCAAAGTCACCGCAGTCGTCTACCAGGAAATTTTAGAGCACTTCATGCTTCCCTCTGCTGACAAGCTTTATGGAGAAGCTGATTTCATTTTCCAGCAGGACTTGGCACACCACCACCCCCCACTGCCAAAAGTAGCAAAACCTGGTTTAATGACCATGGCATCACTGTGTTTGATTGGCCAGCAAACTTTCCTGACTTAAACCCCATAGAGAATCTATGGACTATTGTCAAGAGGAAGATGAGAGACAGCAGACCCAACAATGCAGACGAGCTGAAGGTCACTATCAAAGCAACCTGGACCTTCATAACACCTCAGCAGTGCCACAGGCTGATCACCTCCATGCCACGCCACATTGATACAGTAATTAATCCAATAGGAGCCCCGACCAAGTACTGAGTGGTACATAGACATACTTTTCAGTCGGCCAACATTTGTATTAAAAAAAAAAAAAAAAAATTGCTTCCGGTCTGGACACCATGGTGATAGCAGCTTAACGCTGAAGCTCCCAGACCTAATCCAGGAAAATATCTTGAAAATCAGATTTAACGGATTTTTGGAAGAGTGAAAATCAAAAGACAAAATCATCATGCCTAAAGGAAAACAGAAGAAATCGACATTTTCCAGGCCAGGACACGCATCAGCCGAAGAATCTAAACCGGAGGATTTCCATTCAGAAGACGAGGAGCTGAATGTAGCTAACAAGAAGGTTAGCTTGAAAACGTTATTTGAAGAATTACGACAATTTCGCCGAGAGGTTTGGGCCGAATTTCGTGAATTCAGAGAAGAATTAAAAAGGACAAACAGCAGAGTGGACCAGGCCGAGAACCGAATCTTGGAAGCAGAAGAAAGAGTAAAAGGGCTTGAAGATTCCGTGCTGGATCTACACAAAAGACAGTCAAGACTAGAGGCTAAGCTAACCGACCAAGAAGGAAGACTGAGAAGAGACAACATAAGAATTCATGGTCTGAAAGAAGGAGCCGAGGATGGTTTCAACACAATGGCGGAATGCGTGGAATCTTTACTGAGAGAGAAGTTGGATATTCCCCAAACCACCAACTTGAAGATAGAAAGGGCCCATCGTACATTAGCACCTAGGCTGGCGGCGGAAGCGCCCCCACGTTCGGTGGTGGTGAGATTCTCCAATTTCAAAATAAAACAAGAGGTTGTAAGACTGGCTTGGCAGAAAAAAGGATTTATGCACCAAGAGAGAAAAGTCTTCGTGGAACACGATTACGCCCCGGAGGTCCTTAAAAAGCGCCGGGAATACAACGAAGCTAAAAAGGTGCTACGAGAGAAAAAACTGTGCTTTCAGACGCCATTTCCTGCGAAGTTAAGGATCTTCTACGGTGAAGAGACATGTCTCTATAATTCGGCGGAAGAAACAACAGCTGACATGGCGAGAAGAGGGCTCCCGGTAACGGTGTTTAAACCCGCAGCAGACCCAAGCGATAGAATCAAGGCTCAAACGTGGTCCACACAGAGACCTTCAAAATCCACGGGCCAGCAGCGGGAAACCCAGCGCCAGAGCTACAAGGATAAACTGGCCGTTTACAGGAGGGAATAGCGACCTTTTTTTTTAGTCAATCTGCACATCCAACCCCCCTCCTACAAGGTAACAAACATTAAAGGAGATGCAAAATCAGCATGTGGTAAAACATTTCATGGAACAGTCATAATATTAGAAACAAATAAGTCTTTTTAATAAAAAAAAAAAAAAACACAACTTGTTAAAATAGAAATGTGACAATGATCCACATGTTCTCCCCACACTAACAAATACTGTATTAGCGTGAATGTTTGCTGTGATGGGGGTGGGAGGGTGCGCACAATTTCATAGGGTATAGGCATAAAAAAAAAAAAAATCATTACAAGTTTGGATTGGGATCTGAAATTCACGTTAAAAACATGGGACAACTTACAGGGGTAAGAGAGGGCCCTCAACACGTAACAGAGTTTGAGGAATTTCCCTCAGAGCCTACACTCCATCAAGGCTCTTCCAGGGTCTTTAAAAAGACCTCAGCTCAGGAAGTTCTTTTGACAGTTTTTTGTTTTAAAGTTTTATACACTATGTTCTTAATGTTTTTTATGTTCTTAATGTTCTTTCAGTTTCTGAGTAGCATAAAAGAGGGCCACCACACTGTTACACTAAATAAGACAACACAATGGAGAAACAGGGTGTAACCAAAATAATCTCATATAATGTAAAAGGGATCCTGAATCCAGTTAAAAGATCCAAGATTCTAGGCAAAATGAAAAAAGACAAAGCAGGAATAATATTTTTACAAGAAACCCACCTAACAGACGTGGAGCACACTAAACTCAATAGACAAGGGTTTAAAATGATCTCTTCATCTTCATATAAGTCAGGGAGGAGGAGGGGAGTAGCGACATTGATATCAACCAAAATTACATTTGAAAAAAAATCAGAACACAAAGATAAAGAAGGGAGACACAGTTTGGTAATTGGGCGGCTAGAGGGAGAAGATATCACCCTGCTGAATGTATATGCACCTCCAGGGGCTAACTGGAAATTTTATAAAAATGTATTTGACCTAATGATAACTAAAGCCCAAGGTTTAGTGATATGTGGTGGAGACTTCAATCTAAGACTGAATCCATACTGGGATGCATCAGGTAATTCTCCACATCGAAAGGACACTCAAAGTAGGAAAACTCGGATGCTACTAAAAGAAATGGGAATCTGTGACGTGTGGAGGGAACTCAACCCCAGTGTAAAAGATTATACATTTTACTCAACGCCACATTCATCTTACTCAAGGATTGACTATTTTTTTATGTTTAATAGAGACATTGGAAGAGTAAAAACATGTAAAATAGGACTGATGGATCTCTCTGACCACAGTCCGATCTATATGGACTTAAGTATCCAAAAATACACAAATAATACATTTTCTTGGAGGTTGAATTCAAATGTCCTGAAAGGACCACTGAAAGATGAATTGGAATCAGATATTCTCAGATATTTGGAAGAAAATGATAATGGAGAAGTATCCCCTTTAATACTGTGGGATGCAGGCAAAGCTGTAATAAGGGGAAAGATTATTGCAAAACTGGCAATCCAAAAGAAACTGAGACAAGAAAAACTAATCACATTAGAGTCAGAACTTAAGAACCTAGAAAAAGAACACAAAGGCAACACTCATTCTAATGACTCGCTCAAGATTAAGGAAATTAAAAATCAAATAAATGAGATCTACACAATAGAAATCCAGAAGAAACTTACATTTCTGAAACAAAAATACTATGAAGCAGGCAGCAAATCGACAAAATTACTAGCCTATAAATTGAGGAAACAACAAACAGAAAGAGCAATCTACAAAATCAGAGACCCAGTATCAAAGGAAATAAAATTCAGAATTCAGGATATTCTTAAAAGCTTCGAGAACTACTATAAGAACTCCCTCAAAAAACATAAAAACGCATCCGAAGCATTCCTAAACACATTAAACCTTCCCCAACTTACTGAGTCTCAAAATAAAACACTACTGTCAGAAATACAACCTAAAGAATTGGAAAAAGCAATTATGAAAGTTAAAGCGAACAAATCCCCAGGAGCAGATGGCTATACAGCAGAGTGGTACAAAACCTTTAAACAGCAACTATCTCCTCTCCTCCTGAAAACATTTAACTTTGTCCTCCACATAGGGGAAATCCCCCCTCCTGGAGAGAAGGGGTCATTGCAGTCATACCTAAACCTGAAAAGGATAAACTAGAATGCTCCAACTACAGACCAATCAGTGTATTAAATCAGGACTATTGTGGTCTATATTAATCATATATTCCATAACCTACATATGTTGAAGCATGTGGAAATGTTTAGCAATTACCTATGTAAAGGACTTCACACCTCTGAAAGGACAAAGGCTCTCAACCGCCGAGTGAAGAACAAAGACAGCCTTTGTTATGCATGTCTTTTGTTGTGTGCAAGTATAAAGCCAGTGAGCCGGAGACATTCTGCCTCTTATTTCCTTCTGCCACTCTGCACCAGATGAGACTTGTTAGGAGAGCTGATTTTAAATGATTATTAAACTTTGGTTTATAAATCAAATCGCCTCATCATTTCCAAGCTCTTCTACACTGGTGACCTTGACGCGAGTATGGCCCTGAGGCATACCCCCGCAATCGACTCATCCGTGGCGACCCAGGCAGATGCCAGTGACCACGCAGACGGGGGAACAGATGGACAACTGTTCCCCCCGGCAGAAGAGATTGAGAGGGCTCAACCGAGCACCAGCACCGCCGTGAGAGCCGAGGCAAGGCACTCTCACCCGGCGGACACAGCAGTGATGGTATATACGAATGCCATCGCTGTCAACCTACCAGACTTCTGGCAAGAAGACCCCGCCTCGTGGTTTCAGCAGGCTGAAGCCCAGTTTACACTGGCGGGCATCACGGCTGACGATACCAAATTCTACCATATCGTCTCCAAACTCGACGCCGCCACTTCGAAGTGTGTGCGGAGCATGAGCCGGCGGCCACCGGCCCAGGACAAATATGAGACGCTCAAAGCAACCATCGTGGCGAACTACGTCCCATCAGCGGAAGAGAGAGCCGAGAAGATCCTGGCGGTCTACGGCCACAGAGGGTGCAAACCGAAGGCCCTCATGGAGGATTTGCTACAGCTTAAAGAAGAGGACAATGACAACTTCCTCTTCCAATTTATATTCCTCAGCACGCTGCCGCCACACATGAGAGGAACACTCGCCAGCATGAAATGCAACAACCACCAAGACTTCCGCGCACTGGCCAACGAAGCTCATCGGCTCATCAACGCCTGCAAGGAGCTGACACCCACAGCAGCATCCGCAGACCTCAACGCTGACGCCCCGAACCACAAGGAGCCACAACCCACTGAGCAGACCCAGCCCACGGTGACAGCGACACGGCCCAAACGTAACAGACAGAGCGACGTCTGTTATTATCACCACCACTTCGCCGAGAAGGCCCGCAAATGCGTTCCCCCCCTGCAAAATTGCGATTTCGGGAAACGCCAAAGACGAGAGCCGTTAACGGCAGCGGTTCTCGGCGAGAAGAATAAGCTGTTGTACGTGACGGATGGACACACAGGCAAGCAGTTCCTCATCGACACAGGAGCTCAGCTGAGTTTCGTCACGCCCTCCCATGCAGATCGAGCCACGGGCACCCGGGCCAACGGAGCCGTGGCAGCCAACGGCTCTAACATCGACACGTTCGGCGAAAAGAGCCTGCACCTCCTCATCCACGGCCGCAACTACAGATGGACATTTGTTGTAGCGGCGGTGAGTTTTAACTTATTAGGCGCAGATTTTTTGTGTGCACATGGGTTATTAGTGGATCTAGCAAATAGGCGCCTGGTTAATGCACTGTCCTTTGCTTCTATTCCATGCTCAGCCCGAGTTTCTCCACCACCTGTGCAGGCCAACGTCACCACGGCAGGAGGTAAGTTTGAGCAACTCCTCACCCAATTTCCAGCACTCACAATTCCCAAATTCTCAGCCACTGTGGCTAAACACGGGGTTGAACACTTCATTCCCACAACGGGACCACCCGTATTTGCCAAAGCTCGCCGCTTAGACGCGGCCAAGCTCAATATAGCACGGGACAAGTTTACAACCCTTGAAAAATTGGGCATTGTTAGACGCTCGAAGAGCCCCTGGGCCTCACCACTTCACATGGTTCCGAAATCCGACGGTTCTTGGAGACCGTGCGGAGATTACCGCAGGTTAAACAACGCTACAGCGCATGACCGTTACCCAATTCCTCACATTCAAGATTTTTCACTATATCTGGCGGGTGCGCGCATTTTTTCAAAAATAGACTTAGTCCGCGGTTATCACCAAGTCCCAGTCCGAGCAGAGGACATTCCTAAAACAGCGGTAATAACCCCTTTCGGCCTTTTTGAATTTCTGCGAATGCCTTTCGGCCTCAAAGGCGCTGCTCAAACTTTTCAACGAATGATGGACGCGGTCCTACGCGACCTTCCTTTTGTCTTCGTCTACCTCGACGACATGCTGGTAGCCAGCTCGTCTGAGGAAGAACACAAGCAGCACCTCACTACAGTTTTTCAGAGGCTAGAAGAGCACGGGCTAATAATCAATCCAGCCAAATGCAAATTCGGCGTGTCACAAATTGATTTTTTAGGACACAAAGTCTCTCCGAAGGGGGCAGTTCCACTTCCAGACAAAGTTCACGCGATAGAAAGTTTCCCACGGCCACAAACGGTCAAATCGGTACAGGAATTTTTAGGGATGGTTAATTTTTACAACCGCTTCCTCCCCCACGCAGCTCAGCTCATGCAGCCCCTATATGACGCGCTCAAAAAAAAGAAAGCTTCCAACGCGGTCGAATGGACCCCGGAGCGTGAACGCGCTTTCGCGGAAGTAAAAAGCGCCCTAGCTAACGCCACATTGTTAGTTCACCCAGATCCCTTGGCCCGCATCGCGCTAACCACAGACGCTTCGGATCTAGCTATAGGGGCAGTTGTAGAACAACTTGTCAGCGGGGTCTGGCAACCTTTAGCATTCTTTAGCAAATCGCTAAACCAAACTGAGCGTAAATACAGCACTTTTGACAGGGAGCTGCTAGCGCTTCATTTATCCATCCGCCACTTCCAGTTCTGGTTAGAAGGGCGGAGTTTCAAGGCTTTTGTAGACCATAAACCGCTCACCTTTGCTATGGCTAAAATTTCAGAACCATGGTCAGGCAGGCAACAAAGACAGCTAGCTGCGATTTCAGAGTTCACCACAGACATTCGACACGTGGCAGGCAAACTTAACGTAGTAGCAGACTGTCTCTCTTGCGCTGTGACACCACCAGAGCGTGAGGAGACAGATTATACTGCCTCAGCAGCAGAACTCTTCACTAACGCAGACACATACGCAGCACCTATCCATGCAGGGATAGATTATGCAGCCATGGCGGAGGAACAAAGCGGTGACGCGGACGTGCGCGCACTCCTGTCTGGACCAACAGGGTTAAGGCTGGAGAAAAAGGGTTTACGCGACGGCGTGCCCCCCCTAATATGCGATGTTTCAACCGGCCGACCTCGCCCGTTAGTACCAGCTACATGGCGCCGCCGTATTTTCGACGCAATTCACTCCCTCGCACACCCAGGTGTGCGCGCCTCGGTTAAAATGGTTGCCGAAAAGTTTGTGTGGCCAGGCCTGCGCAAAAACGTAAAAGAATGGGCAAAAACTTGCATTTCTTGTCAACGCGCCAAAATACACAGACACACAAAAGCCCCTCTGGAGCCTTTTCCAATCCCTGCTAGAAGGTTCGACCACGTTCATGTCGACCTCGTGGGGCCACTACCTTCCTCCCAAGGTTTCACACACCTGTTAACAATGATAGACCGCACCACGCGCTGGCCAGAGGCAGTCCCTCTAGCGGCAACCACAGCGGAGGAAGTCGCTCGCGTTTTTTTTGACAAACTGGGTGGCACGTTTCGGCGTCCCATCGGACATCACGTCCGATAGGGGGCCTCAATTTGTCTCAGAGCTCTGGTCAGCCATGTCCAACAGCTTAGGGGCAACAATTCATCGCACCACCGCTTACCACCCTCAGGCTAATGGGTTATGCGAGCGTTTTCACAGGTCTTTAAAGGCTGCCCTCAGAGCCTCACTAACGGACACAAATTGGGTAAATAAACTTCCCTGGGTTTTATTGGGGTTGCGTGCTGCACCTAAAGAGGATCTAGACGCCTCTCCTGCAGAATTAGTCTTTGCACAACCTCTCAGGCTTCCAGGTGAATTTTTACCAGAGAACCCAGAGCCAGGGCATCTTCCAGTCCCAAGGTTTCTAGGCAGCAACGGACTTGACTCTCTCCCCGGTCCAGCTCATCACTCCTTCCCACGGGTTTTTGTCCCTCAAGCTTTAAAAAACGCTGAGTTCGTTTTTGTTAGGCATGAAGCTTTAAAACCAACTTTCCGCCCAGCATACGATGGGCCATTCAGAGTGCTGGAACATGGTGATAAACACTTTGTGCTTGATTTTGGGGATAGAAAAGAAACAGTCAGCATTGACAGACTTAAGCCTGCTTTCTTGTTGAAAGACGAGCCTGCACAGTTGGCGAGAGCACCTCGGCGGGGTAGACCCCCCAAGAGAAAAGACTCAGCCCCCCGGCAGGGAACAGTTAACCACTCTCCTTCCCACACTGCAGATTCCTCACAAGAAGGTCCCAGCAGGGCGCCTAAACCAACCTACAGCAGTTTTGGGAGAAGATTAAAACCCAGACAGCACAGGGACTGATGCAAACCACTCCACAATTGTTCACTAATTGTGCTGCAACAGTTTAGGACTGACTTATGATTTTACTATACTGTTATGATTACCACTGAACTCTCTTAGGAGCATGGCTGCTGGAAAGTTTCTTCCGTGGCAAGAGATGTAACACTTAGTATGTCATAGTAATTATCTTAGACTGTTAACCTTTCTGTTGTCCTTTCTTAGTTGTTTGGGGGGCCTGTGGTCTATATTAATCATATATTCCATAACCTACATATGTTGAAGCATGTGGAAATGTTTAGCAATTACATATGTAAAGGACTTCACACCTCTGAAAGGACAAAGGCTCTCAACCGCCGAGTGAAGAACAGAGACGTTCCCAGACACGGCGGAGGAGACCGGAGGAGCCACCCTCACCCCCTAAGGCGAGGAGAGGAAATACCAAGACAATGGGGGGATTAAGATAATGAGGGATGTCAGCCTTTGTTATGCATGTCTTTTGTTGTGTGCAAGTATAAAGCCAGTGAGCCGGAGACATTCTGCCTCTTATTTCCTTCTGCCACTCTGCACCAGATGAGACTTGTTAGGAGAGCTGATTTTAAATGATTATTAAACTTTGGTTTATAAATCAAATCGCCTCATCATTTCCACGCTCTTCTACAACTATAAGCTTTTTACCACTATCCTTGCCAAAAGGGTAGAAAATATACTGACAGACTTAATTCATTTAGACCAAACAGATTTTATAAGACAAAGACAGACACAAGACAACATTAGACGCACTTTACACATAATTCATCATATAAAAAAATATAACTTAAATGCAGTCATATTGGGATTAGATGCTGAAAAAGCATTCGATTCGGTTGACTGGTCTTTCCTATATAGAATCTTATCCAGTTTCAATTTTCATAACAACTTCATTAGAACTATCCAGGCATTATATAAAAAACCAACAGCTAAAATAAGGATTAACGGTAAATTATCATCATCTTTTGAGCTGGAAAGAGGATGTCGTCAGGGCTGCCCCCTGTCTCCACTGCTCTTTGCAATCTTCATAGAACCTCTGAGCCAATGGATAAGGCAGAATCAAAAAATTCAAGGTATTACACTTGGTCAGAAGGAACATAAATAGCACTCTTTGCTGATGACATTTTAATATACCTGGGGCAGCCGGACACCTCTTTTCCAGAACTAATCTCAGTTTTTTCAGAGTATGGAGATTTATCGGGGTACGAATTAAACATGCATAAAACCCAAGTTTTAACATTCAACTATGACCCAAATCAATATTTACTAAGCAAACTCAAAACTAACTGGGAGTCGGAATCTATGAAATATCTGGGGGTCAATATCCCGAAACAACTCAACAAAATTATAACACTAAACTATAATCCACTGGTGGCAAAAATAAAATCTGATCTAGCAAGATGGAATATGATACCATTCTTGGGTACTGCACAAAGAATTGAAGCAGTCAAAATGAATATACTTCCACGTCTTCTATACGTTTTCCAAACAATACCGGTAGAACCTCCCAAAAAAACATGGCAGGAGCTGGACAGAAGGATCTCAAGATTCATATGGCAGGGCAAGAGACCTAGAATCAGATATAGAACCCTACAGCTAAACAAAGACAAAGGTGGGCTTGCGCTGCCAAATATCAGGGACTATTTTAAAGCCGCACAAATTAAAACTTTAGTAGAGATATGTAACCCAGTCTACACTGCACAATGGAAGGAGATGGAATGCCAAATAACAAGTGACATCCCCCTACAGGCTATAATAGGGAACAATGCCTTACCTAAACTTTTGAATAACACTAACCCGTGGATAGAGACCCCGCTAAAAATTTGGTTTAAGATGGTCAGAGAGAATCAAGCTAAAGAGCCCTATCGACTTCTGCAATGGATTGCCTATGATCAAGACTTTACTCCTAATAAAACAGACACTAGATTTAAAAAGTGGAAAGAGAACGGGCTGATAAAATATTACGATTTTTTTAAAGGGCAAATTTTAAGAAGTTTTGAAGATTTGAAAAAACAAGGTCTAATAAATCAAGACCTTTACAGGTTCTTTCAGCTTAGACACCACATAAACAATATACTTAAAAAGGAGGATTTGGAAAGGGCCCAGTCAGGTGTTCTGAAGGTCTTCTTAATGGCATATAAAGGGATCCCAGGGATCAGATACATTTCTAAAATATACCAAGGTCTTCAAGACTTAAAAGGAGACAACATCATATATAAAAGAGAGATGGGGAAAAAGAGGGGAATTTCAATTTACAACTGGAAATATGGGAAAAGCTAAATAAACAACAATGGAAAAGTACCTCATCCCTGCAGTGGAGAGAATTTGGATGGAAAAATTTGGTAAGATTTTTCAGAACACCTGCACAAAACAAATTTACCCATAAGGGATTGAACTGTTGGCGCTTGTGTGGTGAAGAGACTGCAAATCATTTTCATGTGTTTTGGTCATGCCCAGTTATCCACCAATATTGGACCAATGTACAGACAATATTGGGGAAAATATTCAAAATAACAGTTCCCTTTTCTTTTGTAACTTTGTATTTGGGTTTACTACCAGACTCACTGGAAAGACGAGGAGATAAATACTTATTCACTGTTTTAATATTGGCAAGTAAAAAAGCCCTAACTAAAAAATGGATGTTGAAGGACTGTCCTACACCTGAAGATTGGACTAACGTGATCCAAGACATTTACTCGATGGAAAAGTTGACATTCGCACTGAGACAGGACATGGATGGGTTCATGAACTTTTGGCAACCCTGGATCGCATATGTGTCTTCCATCAGATCTAATCTTTGACAAATACCATTTCAATAATGGCACCACTCTTTGTTCCAACGCTACTCAGATGCTCTTTTATTTTTAATTATTTATTTTTATTTTTCTGTTTGTTTGTTTTTTGCTCTTTTGTTTTGTTTTTTTATTCTCTTTAATTTTACTTTTTCTTTCACTTAACAAAAGGGGGTGTTGTAATAATTATTCTTCCAATGTTGTCAAATAGCAAAAAAAAAGGGAACATGTGATGAAAATGTAAACAATGCAATGCTGTAATGACCTGTATACCCTTGACAAAAACTTAAATTAAAAAAAAAATTTAATTAATTTTATGTAATATTCTAATTTTTTGAGAAACTGGATTTGGGGTTTTCATGGGCTGTAAGCCATAATCATCAAAATTAAAATAAATAAACACTTGAAATATATCAGTCTCTGTGTAATGGATGTATATAATATAGGGGTTTCACTTTCTGAAATGAGTGACAAAAAATATTGAACTTTTTCATGGTATTATAATTTTTTGAGATGTACCTGTATACCTCTTCTTTCTTTAGTCTGTAGACACTTAGGAGATGACAATTCTTGGTTGTTAACTATAACATGAAAAAATGTGCCATGAGCCCTTCAGGGTTCCAGTTTGAGTTTTTTTTTTTTTTTTTTAAACCCAAATGAGCTGTAGTGTGTTTTACTGCTGCCTTTCATTCCCAGCAAGATGAAGAACTTTTTGATATTTGATCACTGCACAGGTTCAGGTTGAAAAATGGCTTATCCCATGTTATCGCTGCTACTGAAGAGGTTCCCGAGAACCTGGGAGCACAGCTTAGACTGAGTTTGGTAAAAAGGAACTAAATCCACACAAATAGCTGTAAAGTTTTTGTGTATTTTTCATCTGTTCGCAGAGTGGGAAGCAGCCAAGAATTCTGATGCAGCCAAGGAAGTGCCTGCAGCTCAGCCGGTGAACACTGAGACCACAGTGGTGGCAGCAGCGCCGGTGGTGGCTAATGCACAAACTGAGACCTTCAACCCACAGGTCACCATGATGCCTGTGCAGGTACAGGAGAGAGCTCATCTGTCTGCTGTTTGTTATAGATGAGGTGCAAATTAAGCCTCCACACCAGGGATTTGTGGGGGAAAAAATAATATACAGCTCTGGAAAAAATTAAGAGGCCAAAGAGATCAGTGCAAAATTATCACGTCATCTGGTTTTACGTATGTGTTTGAGTAAAATGAACAGTTTAGTTTTATTCCCTAATCTACTGAAAACAACTCAACCAAATTCCAAGTCAGGATATCATCATTTAGGACATTTATTTACAGGAAATGACAACTGGGCAAAATAGCAAAAAAGATATTGCTTTTAGATCAAATATCCATCCATCCATCCATCTTCTACCGCTTTTTCGGAGGTCCGGGTCACCGAGGCAGCAGTTCAAGCAGAGAAGCCCAGAATTCCCTCTCCCCAGCCACCTGCTCCAGCTCTTCAGAGAGGATACCAAGGCGTTGCCAGACCAGCTGGGAAACATAAGGCACTTTTCCACTTGGAACCCAAAGGCCTCGTTTGGCCTTGGACCGAACAGTCCTGTTCCGGCACTGGTGGTTTTCCACAGCACAAGGCTCACTGTAGTATGGGTGGGAGAAGGAGGGAGTTGGAGGCGGGGTTTTGAGGGAGTTGGAGGCGGTGCTACACTCCCCTTGAGGCTGCGCCATTTTCCCTGGACCAATTAGTAGTCCAAGAGCTATTTAATATCATTTTGGTGGTGAGGCTGCTGTGTATTATTATGCATTACTCATCTCATGTAACCTTGTGCCATTGCAATGACGCAATTTTTTCGTATATTTAATGTGGACGTGTGGATCTTTAATATCACAGTTACAAGTACTGGGACAGCCATCTAATAAAAAATATCTTACAAAATTACAAGTCCACATTTTCTTTAAAGTGTACTTGCTAATGCTGAGTACAGAATTGGGTGAGGTGCACCAAAACAGTTGTTGCTGTACACCCCACACTCACCCGTCCTTACAATGGCTAAGTTGAATATTTTGTGCAGATAAAACCATTACCTGGGTTGGTAATATGAACATTTCCAAATACAGAACTTAAAATATTAGGTGTCCCTGTTGTTGCACATGGATATAAAGCTTGGTCAGTAGTGGCTGGCTTTTAATGTATGTGTCGGCAGTTATTGGACTCCATAACACACTGCAATGACAAATTTTTCCCAACCTTTTTAAGGGTTTTAAGACAGTGTAAAACTTAGTAACAGACAACACATGATGTCAACAGTCACGGGTTTATTCAACGTTATTAACACTGGTCATTGATTAATGTACAGTATATACATAATAATGGTTGGGAAAACGGGTCACACACGCCGTGCGAGGGTTTCAAAGACTGCCATGAGAGTGTTATTGAGGGCAGCATTCTGCGCAATTTCCTCCCTTCGTACAGCAACTTCGGCTTCCCTGGACTGACGGACGTCATCCACAAGCAGTGAATTGAGTTCCAACTGTTGCCGCTGGAGCTCCCTCTGCTCACGTTGATGTTCCCGTTCTGCTTCTTGCATCGATGCAAAAATAGTTGAAACGTCTTGTTTTGTGTTGCTCCGCTTCCTCTTACCTACAAGACAGAAATGTGAGCTGGTGTCAGTAAAATCAACCTCAAAACACGTAGCAGTACATCCCCAAAAATTAATACAAAAGTTAAATATTTTTGGACACATGTCAGAAAGTGAGACCCATATATTATACAGAATCATTAATCAGACAGTGAAGTATTGTTACATTTTAATCATTTATTGGCTCACAGCGCATGAATATCCAAAATTACTTTTCTCGAAAAATCGATGGTTATGTTAAAAATAGATATTAAAAAAAGAGGAGTGTTCTCAAAAGTATGAGGATTTATGGAGAAACAGATTTCATTTTCCAGCTGGAGTGACCATCGCCCCACAGTGCCTAAACAATCAAAACCTGGTGTAATGGACAAGGCATCACTGTGTTTGATTTGTCCAGGAAAGTCTCCTGACATAAAACCCATATGGATTGTCAAGATTATGACAGATACCATCTTATATGACTTTAACTGTCTTTTGTGAGTCACAAAAAACACACTGTACCATGACATTGCAGTTATTTTGAGATGTACCTGTACAAGGGACACACACTGGTGAAAGGCAAGTGCTGGGTTTGAAAAAATTACTTTTTTTATGAGTATCACAACTGTGTATTTGTACAATACATTTAGTAAAAGCTGGGTTTATGTTTCAAATGCCTAGCTTTTTATGGTGGTCAAAAAATTCTAGAGGTGACCCAAATTCTATGGTGGAGAGACCCAGCTGGTCTATCATCTCTGAAGAGCTGGAGCAGGTGGCTGGGGAGAGGGAAGTCTGGGCTTCTCTGCTTGAACTGCTGCCTCCGTGACACGGAGAAGCGGTAGAAGATGGATGGATGGAAAAATTCTGAATGCATTTATACAGTGGGCTCAACTGAATCATGAAAATGAAGCACGCTGACTTTCAAATAATGAGTTTTGTGCTACAACAGCTCATTAGCTTTTCCATGCCTGTGATTAAATATGCAATTGCATTGCTGGACTTTTTTGATGTGCTTTACATGAAACAATAAACTGTACCGTGAGTATTACATTATTACAATATAATATAATTATATTATTTGACTATTGGGCTTTACCTGTGCGTGAAAGTGTTGATGGAGATGTGCCAAACTGTGAGCGAGCTGGACTTGGTTCTGGTGCCGGATGATCTTGATCTGTAGCAGGAGAAGCCGGGTGCTCGTATCGCGGGAGGTGAGCTCCATCGGTGTGGAAGCATAATCTTAAAAAAAAAATAATAAATAAATAAATAAACTTTTAACCAGGATTACAACTAACTATTTCATCAGATATTGTCAACACAAAAAACAACATACAAGGACGGACATAGCATTAAGCTAGGTCATCGTTTAAACACGATTAAGTTTTCGTCTGTCCTAAGTGAACTTTCCACTGTTGGAAAAAATAACATAAAGCATGAATATCAGATCACTTACCGTCCTGTATATCACAATATCATGGCTTCAACTGCTGAAGTTGGGTGCGTCGCGGCTGCCCATTCAATTCAATTCAGGTGGCTGGGTCTAATTCCCGGTGCGTCTCCGTGTAATTTCTGGTGCGTCTGTTTGTGCGCACCACTGCAAGTTCAGTCTGCTTCCCTCTGCATTCTCTCATCAGCCGAAACGCACAGGAAACTCTGCTGGACTGCGGTGTTAGATTTCTGCTGATTTCTGTTAAGCCATTCTATCACAATATCACAGCTTCAACTGCTGAAGTTGGGTGCATCGCAGCTGCACATTCAGTTAATTTCTGGTGCGTCTGTTTGCGCCCCACTGCAGGCTCAGTCTGCTTCCCTCTGCATTCTCTCATCAGCCGAAACGCACAGGAAACTCTGCTGGACTGCGGTGTTGGATTTCTGCTGATTTCTGTGAAGCCAATCTCAAGTGATTCTGGAAAGTCAGTGTAACGCCCACGTAACGCCCACTCTGATGACGCTACGCACAGACCAATGAATGACCAGCAGTGGCGTGACGAAACGGGGCCGGGAGCCTTCGGACCTGCTTTTTACGGTGCCGAAAAAAGTGTCAGTTAAACTGGAACTGTTCCGAAAAAGGGAACTGTGAGGCCTTTGGGTTCCGAGTGGGAAACCGGACAATGGAGGCCGATCGGGGCCAAACGGGGCCTTTGGGTTCCAAGTGGAAAAGTGCCTATAGTCTCTCCAGCGAGTCCTGGGTCTTCCCCAGGGTCTCCTCCCAGTGGGACGTGCCCGAAACACCTCAAGTGGGAGGCGTCAGGAGGCATCCAAATCAGATGCCCATACCACCTCAACTGACTCCTTTCAATGTGGAGGAGCAGCGGTTCTACTGTGAGCCTCTCCCAGATGACTGAATTCCTCACCCTGTCTCTGAGGGTGAGTCCAGCAATCCTACGGAGAAAGCTCATTTCAGCCGCTTGTATCCGCAATCTCGTTCTTTCGGTCATTATCCAAAGCTCATGACCGTAGGTGAGAGTATGAATGTGGATTGACTGGTAAATCGACAGCTTTGCCTTAGAGTGCAGCCCCCTCTTCACCACAACAGACCGGTACAATGTCCGCATCACTGCAGATGCTGCTCCAATCCGTCTGTCAATCTCTCGCTCCATTCTCCCCTCACTTGTGAATAAGACCCCAGGATACTTAAACTCCTCCACCTGGGGCAGGAGCCTGTCCCCAACCCAGAGAGGACAATCCACCTTTTTCCAGCTGAGGACTATGGACTCAGACTTGGAGGTGCTGATTCTCATCCCAGCCGCTTCACACTCAGCAGCAAACCGTCCCAGTAAGACCTGTAGGTCATTGCTGGATGAAGCCAACAGGACAACATCATCTGCAAACAACAGAGATGAGATTCTGTGGTCACCAAGCATGACACCCTCCATTTCCTGGCTGCGCCTGGAAATCCTGTCCATAAAAATTATGAACAGGATCAGTGACAAAGAGCAGCCCTGGCAGAGTCCAAATCTCACTGGGAATGAGTCCAACCGGGTGTTGGCAATACAAACCAAACTCTCACAACGGTCGTACAGAGACCGAATAGCTCGTAACAACAAGCCTGATACCCCATACTCCCAAAGCATTCCCCACAAAAAACCACAAGGGACGCGGTCAAATGCCTTCTCCAGGTCCACAAAACATATGTAAACTGGTTGGGCAAACTCCCACGAACCCTTGAGAATTCTCAAGAGGTTATAGAGCTGGTCCGATGTGCCACAACCAGGACAAAAACCACATTGCTCCTCCTGAATCCGAGGTTCGACCAACGTCCGGACTCTCCTCTCCAGTACCTTGGCATAGACCTTCCCAGGGAGGCTGAGGAGTGTGATCCCTCTAAAGTTGGAGCACACCCTTCAGTCCCCTTTTTAGATCAAATAATGCAATGAAAACAAGTTCATGTTCATTCTTAAACATTATAATACCTACGTTTTAACTTAGGAAGAACTCAGAAATCTATATTTGTGTAATAACTCTGATTTTGTAATCACAGCTTTCATGCATCTCGCTGTGCTTAGATGATCACCTAATCAGTGCCTCCTTAAGTAGATTGAGGTGTCCTTGTGTTGGAATTCAACAGATACTCAAACTGAATGGCTGCCATACGTGTAGAGAAGCTAATTTAGGAAAGATTTTGCAGTGGTCTCTTAGTTTTTCCAGAGCTGCGTAACAGGGTGTCCACGGACCCTTAAAATCTTTAAATCTGCCTTTCAGTGGTTTTAAAAATACATGTGCAATTTTTTTTTATTTTTCATTCATTTTGAGTTTATTTCTGGCTGATGATTTGGCAAAGATTTTCACGCCAGATTCCCTTCCTGACACAACCCTGCCCATTTATCTGGGCTTGGGACCAGCACTGGGAGTACACTGGCTTGTGAACTCCCATGTGGCTGGGTGACCAACTTTACTTCCTCCATTCTGTTTTTGCTGAGCACCAAGCTATAAGTACCATTTTTATATATATCCCATTTTCTACTTTCATCCTAACTTAGTAACTTTTATTGTAAATTTTAACATTTTTTCCTCATTTATGTGTGCTTTTTCTTTCCTAAATTTTGAAAATTTCCCCTTTTTCCCTTGTAACTTTTTCATTTTTTTTCCCTTCCCTCCTAAATTTGTGCCTTTTTCTCATAAAATACATTAAAAGCTTTTCCCCCTAATTTGTAAAATCGTGTGATTTCTTTCCTTTTAAATTTGTGGCCTTTTCCTCAAAAATTTGACTCTTTTTTTCCATTAATTTATGATTTTTTTTTTCTTGTAACTTTGCTTGTTTTTCTTTTATATTTTTGGCCCTTTCTCATAATTTTTAATACACTTTTTCCTTAAGAATTCTTTCAAATAACTTCATGAAAATATCTGTCCTTGGAAAGTTGAAGTTTTGAACCACTGAACCAAAGTTTGTTGTTAATTTCAGTTCTAGTAAATAAATGAAGGGTAATTGTGATGTGATCACATACAGTTCATACATCACATTTGCTTAGCTTATTTTCCAGATATGATATCGTAAAGTTAGATTTAAAAAAAAGCACTTAAATATCTTAGATTTAACCTCTTTATGTTTGCAGAAACTTTGTATAAAGCTTACAGACTCCTATGATGATCAGATGTTTGATTTGTCTGGTTCAGCTCCCTGTGGCCCCTGTGGCCCCAGCAGTCCCAGCGGTCCCCAGCGCCATAGGTTTGGTCCCTCCCACCTTCCCCGTCACTATGGGAATTCCTCCACCGGGCTATGGGCCACCTCCACCTTTCATCAGAGCGGGCTTCAACACCTCACAGCCTCCACCAGGTAAAGAAACAAAAGGTTCACATAAAGATCGGACCTACAGGCGTTCATCCGCTCATGCTCACCGTTTCCGTCTGTTGTTTTTTAGGGTTCATGCAGGCTCCACAGACGGCAGGAATCGCCTCAGCTGCCACTCGTGAGTAAATCTGCTTCCACATGAAAAGCAGCTGCAACCTGAAGCAACTTCAGATACCTCTAGATTTAATCTGTTACATGTTGTCTCAAAAAAGTTGCAAATTTGTGAGGAAATTTTAAAACCTGAGAAAAAGATAAAACGTTTGAACAAACAAAAAGGTTGTAATTTTATAACAAATCATAAAAGTGCTTCTTATTTATGAAAGAAAATGGAATGAAAATGTGTACATCTGCAAGGAAAAAATGTCAAATTTGTCACACATGAGAAATATGTTGCTAATTTTTGAAGGAAAAGTTGCCTACGTGGGGGAAAAATTAAAAAGAAAAAATTAAAACTTATGAGAACTTGAACATTTATAAGGAAAAATTTGAACAAACCTGGAAATTTATAAGAAGCTTATGTTTGTAACTTATTTATGAGGCAAAGAGCTGCAGATTTTAATTAAAAAAACATTTATTAGAAGAAATTAGTTAATTAACGGGAATGCTTTCAAAATACTGCAGGAAAAAAAATTAGGCATTTATCGTGAACAAGTTGCAAAATTACAAAAGTCTCAATGTGAAAAAGCTGCCGATTTACTCAAAAGTAATGGTCATTTTATTGCCAAATGTGAATTTATGAGGAGTAATCTAACATACACGTTTTACACACAAAAAAAGCTTTATATTTAGGGAAGAAAAGAAATGAAAAACAGAATTACAAAAAAATTAAAAAAAAATTAAAATTTGCATATTCACAAGAAAACAGTTAATGTGAAATGTTCTTTTCTTTTTTTTCAAGGAAAAGTTATGAATCCAAACTAGTGCATTGCCCGTAGAAAGCAAGTGTTCCTGTCTAGAACCGGTAGCCTAATTAGTCTCCATGCCCAAATGTAGGCTGTCTGTCAAAGTGGGGCATAGAGGTGTATATGTAGACAATGGAGGCAAAGCGTGTTAGACTCTGACAAATACAAACAGGACTGAACGGCACTAAGATTTATTTGATTGTGTGAATAGTGTTAAATACGGAATAGACCCAATTGTTGAAAATGAATGGGACACCCAGCATCAGAGACTGTTCAGGAACCCTTGTTTATTTAAAATCTTTAAATCACCCTTATTGTCATTCAACCGTACAACCAATCATGTACAGTAGAACGAGATTGTGCTTTACCTATCTACAGTGTCAATCACACACACACACACACACCCCCCCAGTGCAGAACCAGAGGGCCGCTGCCATGCAAGGCACCGCCACAGATTTCCCTCCTCCATTCCGTTATTGCTGAGCACCAAGCTGGACGGCAGGAAGTTCCACTTTTATATGGTCTTTGGCATGACCCGGTTGGGATTTGAACCCCTGCCTCCCGGGTGTGGGGCGGATGCTCTACCAACTGAGCCACCACTCCGGTTATGGCTTGTATTCATAATAGTGCTGTAGTATCTTGCACTTTTGGGAATGGGAGTTGTTCACCCACCAGTTGTTATCATTATTTGAGTTTATATCACTTTGTTCAGTGATGAAGTTAGCTGTCATTGAATTTCTTCTGTGTATCAGTAAACTTATGCAGTACTATACAAGTCACTTTTACAAATATTTGAGACCCATCATTCTAGTTTATTCTTTTATATTTCAGCAATATTTGGTTATTAAAAGCTTTTTTAAACCCTAACCAATTGAATTAATGACAAAATACCCAACATTATCACAGCAGAAGGACCTGTTTGGCTGCAGCCGGTGCATCAGTGTTGCCCATATGTCGGTAAATAATTAAATAAAAATGATTTAATTTGTTATTTTGGCGTTTTTGTGTCCAGATTCGTCTTGTTCGTTGTTTAATAAAATCGTGCGGATGTGACCATATACGATATGCAATTGATCTGGCCATTCTGCTCCACAGTCATGATGGTATTATTAACTTTTTCATTTTTAGATAACCATCCGAGCACACCGGTAGGAGCGCCAGCGGAGACTCACCGTCCTGCAAAGGACAATGGTAGCATATGGGTGAAGCAGCAGCCAGGACTCCTGTCTTCTGCTGACAGGGCTGTGTGGGGTTTCCTTCCTCACTAAGGACCATGGTCCGCTGTTCCAGCTGCTGCTTCTCCCAGTGTGTTCTGTATTGGATACACCAGTGTTCTTTGCCAGACCCCGAGTCCCCTCTGGCGCTCCGTCTGGTGTGCTTGCGGACCTCGTGTTCTCCACATATGCCGAGTCATCATTTAGGCCCTACATAATAACAGCAACATGATATAGGGAGCCTAAGCCACGCCCCCTCTACTTCCACATGTGGGACCTCAAATCCAAAAAATTCTCCATTGAAATGAATGGCAAGAGCAAACAATCAAATTTTCCCACGAGTTACACTGATGTTTGTCAATTGAAAAGATCATTTAAATTGATTTAATTTTAAAGGTAATTAAAGTTGTCAGCTGTTGTATAATAAGACAGTCATATTTAGTTTTTGTTTAAACGACTAGCGGACAACAACTCCCATCACCCCACATCACTAAACTTTATTTAATTTATTTACTGGTTTATTTAGCAGGGACAGTGGACATTAATGAACAGTTTTGTAAATGTGCCAGAATTAGCCAAAAGGCTATTTTTCATCTGTAGTCCCTGGACTGATGTTACAAGTCACCCTAGAAGTAAAAACAAATGAATATAAAATTACAAGAACTATAGAAGAAAACTAATAACAGAAATATTGGCACTAATATGAAAAATTATTAGAACATCCTTATGTTATAGGCTATTGTCACAAAAACATGCGATTAGGACATTTAACATTTAAAACATGCAACAAACCATACAAATCATGCAAAACAATAAGATTAAGAGAACTGTCATCGTGTTTAGTGATGTGGGATGATGGGAGTTGTTGTCCTCTATGCTTCTAGGACAACTCGTGGCAAAATTTGATCGGGATCAAAAGATAATTTCGCTCTTACCATTCATTTTAATGGAGAATTTTTCTGATTTAAGGTGCTATATGTGGAAGTAGAGGGGGCATGACTTAGGCTCTCTATTATATATATTTTTTTTTTACACATTAAATCTTCAGTATTATCTTTTTTTGGTCCAAGTTGTCACTTTTCACTTCCTTGTTTTGTTCACGGAGTGCCGTGGTGACAGGTTGTGATGCCGCATATTACCCAATCAGCATGGAGTCAATCCGAAACCCTGCCCACACTTCTAGAATCCTGGGCAGAAGGAGGCAAACAACACATATTATATATGAACAACTCCATACTCAGGGATGCACACCTTCGTAACCTCAGCAAAACATGTATAAAATCTGAGGTCAGTCTGACGAACGGTTCGAGAGATATGTGAGGAACACACAGACAGAGGTTCCTTACATTTATCCATAGCCTAGTGCATTGCCTGTAGAACGCAAGTATTCCTGTCTGAAACAGGTAGCCCAGTCAGGCTATACAGGCTCAAATGTAGGCTGTGTTTGAAAGTGGAATACAGATGTGTAGCCTATATATAGGCAAACACACATGTTATACTTGGACAAATATGAAAGGGACTGAACACTAAGATTTATTTGACTGTGTGAATATTAATTACAGAATAATTGAAAATGAATGAGACATGCAATATTAGCCACTGTTTAAGAACCGCTTGTTTATTTTTTTGTCAGGTCACTTATTTGTGTGATCTTTGATGAGTTATAATCATAACTGTTGTATGTTGCACGTTGGGCAATGGGAGCTGTTCAGTCATCATTAAAATTTAGTTTATATGTGTAGTTTATAGTCTATCGTCAATAAAGTCATGCAGTACTATAACAAGACACGTTTACATTTGAGACCCATTGTAGTGCATACTTTTATATTTTAGCAGTATTGTAAGTACAAGACACCGAACATTATTATTATTTTTTTGTTTTGTATTTGTATCTTGCATGCTTTATTGATCATCCATCCATCCATCTTCTTTCACTTAATCCTTGTCGGGTCACGGGGCCCAGCATCTTTGGGCGAGAGGCAGGGTACACCCTGGACAGATCGCCAGTCCATCACAGGGTCAACACAGAGAGACAGACAACCATTCACTCTCACAGTCATACCAAAGGACAATTTAGAATCCCCAGTTTTGATGCCAATTAACATAACTTGCATTTTTTTGGCATGTGGGAGGAAACGGGAGAAATCCCAGAGTAAACCCATGCAGACACAGGGAAAACATGCAAACTCCACACAGATCACTGTTGGTCGGGGGCTGGGATTGAACCCAGGATCCCCCAGCCAAGGGTGGGTTGCTGTGCTGCTGCAGTGCTAACCACTCCGCCACCACGCTTATTGATCACCAGAGGGAAATTCAGGGCATCCATGGTACAGTGCCGATCCCTTCACCAGTGTCACACACACACATACAGAGCAGAATGACCCTTTTGGCTGCAAGTTTTGCATCAGTGTTGGCCATTTGTCTGTAAATATTTAAATAAAAATGATTTATTTCGTTATTTGACATTTTTGCATCTTGCTGTCATTTAGTCAAAGCATGTGTCCGCATGTAATATGCAGTTGATCTGGTCATTCCGCTCCACAATGAAGCAGCAGTTGGGACTTTCGTGTACCACTGAACATCGGTGTTGGCCGGTTAACGGGAGTCTCGGCTGCTGCCTTACCCGTGTGTCAGTGATGTCATTGCGGCACCACGGGTCCCCGGCAGCGCCCAGCCCTCGCACCTCGTGGTCTCTATGGCGAATATATCCATTAGACCTACGCAACTTTATAGTATATGGCGTCTCCATACTCCTGGATGCGTGGGTCCCCAGCAGTGCGGCACAGCAGCCGCACCCCCCCCCCACCCCCCCCACGCGGCTCCATACTCGTGGATGCACACCCTCGTAATCTCAGCAGCAAAACACTTCTAAAATCTTTGTTTGCAAAGCGTTGTGTTGACTGACAGGTCATGATGCTGTGTTATCCAATCAGCATGGCCGTGATGCTGCGTATTCTCCAATAAGCACGGAGTCAATCCGAAACCCCGCCCACACTTCTTGAAGCCAGGGGATGAAGACATAGCGGTCACACAGCAGTGGCTAAACTTTTATTGATAAAAATTACATATTTTGACTGAGTGACTCCATATTTGGGGATGCACACCCTAGTAGCTTCAGCAAAGCACGTTTAAAATCTTAGGTCAGAGTGACGAAGGGTTTGAGATACAGTGATGTGAAAAAGTGTTCGCTCCTGTCACAAGGTAACAGCGGGGCGAGGCCAGATTTCAATTTTCAGTTAATCAAATTTTATTTCAATAATCTTACATGTAAATAGTTTCAGACATCCGACACGATCCTTCATCAACAATCCACAAAGTTACAGCGAAACTCTCGACTGCAAGACTAAAGATAAACTCTGCTCAACAACTTCTCTAAACCCAACACCTGTTATATATTACTGGAGATAATTAGGGCTGATTAGCCCCTACCATAACCCCAGGTAAAACAATAAACATTTCCATTGTTTACACATACCCACTAATCTCTAAAAATACCATAAATACTTCCCCAACTATATACAATGTAAATATAAATAACATATAATAAATAACAATATAAATAATTCAATAAATAGTTCAAACCCTTATTTACAAAAGCTAAACCACCCCTCTAACTTACCATACATGCTTCCTTCCTGCTGGTGTCCTATAAAAGGCCCTCAACCCCTAACGGAGTCTTTTGCCCAGACACCCACAGGAAGCATGCTGGCAAAGGTATGTGAAATAAATCATTATCCATTATTTTACCAAAATACTTAACCATAACAATTATCTCCCAAGGGCATTTAAATTAAACAAAGACAGATCCCAAAATAATGTGTGCACTTTACAATCATAATAACATTTACCATATTACAAATACAACACAATCAGACAAACAATAAGTCATACAGTGTTGACACTCCATCATCACTTTTCCTTCCCCCTTTCCCGAGAGTACAGTACTCTATGAGTCATGTGCTCTTGAGAGGCTATCTGCTACAAGGTTGGTCTTCCCTGCCACATACCGAACAGTAAAATTATAAGGTTGAAGGGACACATACCACCCTGTGAGACGACTGTTTACGTCCTTCATCCTGTCCAACCACTGTAGGGCCCGATGATCTGTCTCCAACAAAAAATGACGCCCCAATAAATAATACTTGAGAGACCCTATTGCCCATTTTATGGCAAGACATTCCTTTTCTACCGTAGAGTATCTTGTCTCCCGGTCCAACAACTTACGGCTCAAGAACAGTACTGGGTGTCTCTCTCCCCTCTCCTCCTGGAGAAGTACTGCTCCAATGCCAACTCCCGAAGCATCTGTCTGTAAAATAAATGGACGAGCAAAGTCTGGACTGTAGAGAACCTTCTCCCCAGAAATAGCCCTCTTCAGATCCTCAAAAGCTGTCACATTCCTCTGTCCATTTTACCTTATTTGGTGCTGAAGCCTTAGTAAGGTCAGTCAACACTGCTGCTCTTTCAGCAAAGTGGGGAATGAACTTGCTGTACCATCCTACCATTTCCATAAATGATCGTACCTTCTTCTTAGTGGTGGGTACAGGATAGGTTCGGATGGCATCCACTTTACCTACTCGTGGTCTAATAACCCCCTGACCAACCACATGTCCCAGGTACTCCACCTGCTGCTGTCCGAACGCACATTTGCGTGGATTGATTGTCAGTCCTGCCCTCTTAATTAACTGAAGGACCTGCCTAAGGTGTATCAAATGTTCTTCCCAGGTCTGACTATAGATGACCACGTCATCCAGATAGGCAGCCGCAAAATTTGATACCCTCCTTAACACTTGGTCCATAAGCCGCTGAAAAGTTGCAGGTGCCCCCTGAAGGCTAAATGGCATGACCCTAAACTGGAAACTGCCATAAGGTGTTTTAAAGGCTGTAAGTTCCTTTGTTTCCGGTGCCAATGCCACCTGCCAATACCCCTTGCATAGGTCCAGAGTAGAAATAAACCTAG
Organism: Pholidichthys leucotaenia; assembly: GCA_020510985.1. Lineage (NCBI taxonomy): Eukaryota > Metazoa > Chordata > Actinopteri > Cichliformes > Pholidichthyidae > Pholidichthys > Pholidichthys leucotaenia. The sequence goes on along the minus strand of CM035842.1, from coordinate 197,747,827 downwards.
CCCTGCCCACTTTCTCTAATAGTTCATCAATCCGGGGCATGGGGTATGACTCAAACTTAGATACTGAATTAAGGTATCTGAAGTCAATACAGAATCTTAATGAGCCGTCCTTTTTGGGGACCAGCACAATCGGGCTACACCACTCACTGACTGACTCCTCGATCACTCCCAGCTGCAACATCAAGTCAATTTCTTGCTTCATTTTTGGGACCAATCGCTCCGGGATCCTATAAGATTTTCTACGTGGAACAGCTTCCTCTTTCAAATTAACCTTGTGACACACCAATGTGGTGAAACCAGGTCTCTCCTGAAACAGTTCTGGATCCAATAGTGCCTCCAACTCTCTCTGCTGATCCACCTGCAAATGAGACACTTGAAACAAATAAGGCTCTGACACATTTGTGGGAAAGCACTGTTCTTTCTCCTCATCCACTTCCGTCGTACAAATTAAGAGCTGATGTGTCTCCTGAAGAACAGGTTGCTGCTGCTGATGACCAGGCTGCTGAAACTCTTTCAACAAGTTAATGTGGAAGGTCTGATATTTTACCTTCCTGTCAGGCATATATAGTTCATATGTCACTGAACTTAGTTTCTTAGAAATTTCATATGGCCCCTGCCATCGAGCCAACAGCTTACTGTCACACGAGGGCAGCAATAACAAAACCTGTTGTCCTGGGTGAAAAACCCTTTTTCTGGCCTTCTTGTCATACCAAGTTTTTTGTTTGGCCTGCACCGTCCTCATGTGCTCCTGAGCCAAAGCAGTCATTCGATCCAGTTTCTCTCTCATCTTAATGACATAAGAGACCACATTCTCCTGATCACTCGGTGGACTCTCCCAGTGCTCCTTTAATAAGTCCAATGGGCCCCTCACCTGATGACCATACAGCAGTTCAAAAGGTGAGAACCCTGTTGAAGCCTGGGGCACCTCCCGATAAGCAAAACAATAAGTATGGTACCCATTGGTCCCAATCTGAGCCCGTTTCAGAAACAAATTTCCGCAGCTTATTTTTTAAAGTCTGGTTAAATCGTTCCACTAGTCAATCAGTCTGAGGGTGATATGGGGTGGTCTTAATACCCTTAATACCCAACAGCTTATATACTTGCTGCAACAGTTTTGACAAGAAATTTGTTTCACAGTCTGTCAGAATTTCTCTGGGTATGCCTACCCTTGAAAACAACTGGATAAGGCAGTTGGCAACCTGCCTAGCCTTAATAGATTTCAGGGGAAAGGCTTCTGGGTACCGAGTAGCATAGTCACAAATTACCAGAATGTATTTATTACCAGAGGAGCTTCTCTCTAGGGGGCCAACTACATCCATCCCTATTCTATCAAAAGGTGTTCCAATGATTGGTAATGGTTGCAGTTGGGCACGGGCTACTCCCCTAGATGATGTAATCTGACATATTGGGCACGTTGTGCAAAACTCCTTTATCTGGGTATACATTCCCGGCCACACAAACCTTCTAGCCATTCTCTGTAAAGTTTTATGAAATGCTAACTTCACCTTGCTGTTGGTATAAAATGCCCCTTTTAATGACATACAAGGCCTCAGCTAAACAATCAGTTTTACCCTGTTTCACACCCTCAATCTCCAAGACTTTATCAAACCATGGGCTAAGTGTTGGGTCAGCTTTCTGTAATTCAGCTATGTCAGGAGGGATGTCAAACTCTACTGACTGACTTAGTTGTGGTGTTTCTTCACCCAAGTTCTTTGCTGACGCTAACACCTTATCTCTTCTCCTCTGAGCCTTGGATTTAGGTTGTTTAATAGGGCCTGCCTCTATCTCAGAATCATAAAATGGTAGCTCCTGAAGAACATTGACAGCCCTCTGTGCCCTGGTTGTCACCATATTACAATTTTTCACCACCGGTGTCTTTACTCTCTGCTCAACAGCGCCACCTGCCTGTCTCTCCTCCGTTTGTTCCTCTCTAACCTGTTGTATGACGTCTAACAAAGTTGGAACATCATTGCCAAGAATAACTGGATAAGGCAAATCAGGCACAAGAGCTACAGGAAGGAGATAAGTTTGACCCCCTACTGTTAAATAAACCTCAGCGGTCGGGTACAGTTTCTTATCCCCATGGACACAACTGATATTTATTTCCGACTCATTCCACAAATCCCTAGGGACCAAACTAGGTAGCACAACTGTTTGAAAACAACCTGAATCTAACAGGGCCTCTTCACACTGACCATTAAGCAACACCTTCGTTTTGTACACTCCACTGTGCACTGGGGCTGAAAAAGTGGGTCTAGGAACTGAACATAATAATGATGGTTTCTCATTCTTTGTGGCAGGACATGAATACTGGGTGTGACCGATTTTATTACACTGATAGCAGCGTATATCTTTATTTGCAACACAGCAGCGTATATCTTTATTTGCAACACGTGACTTTTTGCTATTATCATATCTGCTATTTGTGATCTGACTGGGCCTGGAATACAACCTATTTCGAGCTGGACCACCCCTTTCACCCTCATTAAACTCACTCCGTGTGGTGAAAGATCTGTCACGGCCAAGAGTAGGTCTCCTGTTCCCAGACCTGGCTGACAGAAAAACCTCTGCCAGACGCGCAGCGTCCTCTGCAGTCTTCGGGTCCCGCTCTTAAGATAAGATAAGATAAGCCTTTATTAGTCCCGCAATGGGGAAATTCCAGGATTGCAACAGCACAGGAATAGCAACACTCAGAGCAATAATCAGAAGGCAAGAAAAAAACAAGAACAGCTAGTATACATATGTACATATTACTATAAATATATATATATATATATATATATATATATATATATATATATATATATATACACTGTATACAGTATATATATATATACTGTATATACAGTATATATACTGTATATATAGACACACAGTGCAGAGCATTATGGTTGGTGAATGTGCAGCAGAAAGTCTAAGCTCTCTCTCCCTCCGCGGGTGCGGCGGGCCAGCTGGATGTCTTTGGGCATGATGGTGGTGACCCTCTTGGCGTGGATGGCACACAGGTTGGTGTCCACGAAGAGACCCACCAGGTAGGCCTCGCTGGCCTCCTGCAGAGCCATGACGGCGGAGCTCTGGAAGCGCAGGTCAGTCTTGAAGTCCTGAGCAATCTCCCTCACCAGGCGCTGGAAGGGCAGCCTACAGATGAGCAGCTCCGTGGATTTCTGGTAGCGACGGATCTCTCTCAGAGCCACGGTACTGGGCCTGTAACGGTGAGGCTTCTTCACTCCGCCGGTGGCTGGATCGCTTTTTTTCGAGCAGCCTTGGTGGCTAGCTGCTTCCTGGGGGGCATTTTCCTCCAGTAGATTTACGGGCGGTCTGCTTGGTTCTTGCCATCGCTCTTTATTATTCTGTCTTATATTTCTTGCACGCCACTTAAACTCCTGCCGGGCACCCGCGTCGTTTTCGCCACAGTTCCTCGGCATGTCGAGCTTCTCCGTTAGCCCGGGTGGCGGTTGGAGCTAGCTAGCCAGCTAGCTTCCCTGCTCTATTCGTCCCCCGCTGCAAACAGTGGCTCCGTCCGCCGACTCGGGAGACCCTTGGGGCGATCTGTGTGTCCGTGATATATATATATATATAGAGTGAAAGGTGTAGAAAGAAGAAGGAAGATAAGAAAAGGGCAATTGCAAATGGCAGCCAACTCGTGTGGCGCCGCCGGTCCGGCGGAACCGGAAAAAAAAAAATAAATTAAACAGATTCCCAGTTCTGGGTTCACCATCCGTAAAAACTGCTCCAAAATCAATAGTTCAGAAATGTCTTTTACTGTTAAGGTCTCTGGTTTCACCCATTTACAAAACAGGTCTTTCAGACGTTCATATAATTCACGAGGGGTTTCGTCCTGATAAACATCCAGGGACCGAAACCTCCTCCTATATGTGTCGGATGTGATTTCATATTTGTTTAAAATAGCTTCTTTCAATTTCCCATAATTGTCCGTGTCTGTAACGTCCATCAGAACATATGCGCTGCACGCTTTACCTGTAAGCAGAGGAGCTAGATGAATAGCCCACTCTTCTTCACGCCAGCGGCAGACTGTAGCGATCCTCTCGAACGTCGCCAGGTAGTGCTCGATGTCATCTTCGGGAGAGAGAGGATTCAGCCTGGGCTCGTGGTGCGTTCGTGGCCTCCTTGGCTGCACCTGCAGCGGCAAATCATCCTCCTGCGGGCCGTCCCGACTGGCCGTCACCCTGGGGTCCTCCCCCGAAGCGCCGTTGTCACCACTACACTCAGCCCGGCTCCCATACTCCTCTCTCAGCTCCGCAACCTGCGACTCCATCCGACAAATATGATTCTCCACAGTCTGCCACTTTTGCTCCTGAAGAGCGGCCTCCTCCTCCATCTGGCGATCTCTGAGAGTCAGCGAATGCACCAAAGATTTCACCAGGCACGTTAGCTCCTCGAGTTCGCCCAGTCCGCTGACTCCCGGGTCCTCAGCCGCCATACCTGCGTCCAGGTCAGACTGCTGCTCTTGCCTCACTTTCCTTCTCGCCATGAGTCCTTCCGTCCACCAAACGCTACGACGTCCTGGGAACGGACCACCGACTGCCACCAAATGTCACAAGGTAACAGCGGGGCGAGGCCAGATTTCAATTTTCAGTTAATCAAATTTTATTTCAATAATCTTACATGTAAATAGTTCCAGACATCCGACACGATCCTTCATCAACAATCCACAGTGTTACAGCGAAACTCTCGACTGCAAGACTAAAGATAAACTCTGCTCAGCAACTTCTCTAAACCCAACACCTGTTATATATTACTGGAGATAATTAGGGCTGATTAGCCCCTACCATAACCCCAGGTAAAACAATAAACATTTCCATTGTTTACACATACCCACTAATCTCTAAAAATACCATAAATACTTCCCCAACTATATACAATGTAAATATAAAGAACATATAATAAACAACAATATAAATAATTCAATAAATAGTTCAATCCCTTATTTACAAAAGCTAAACCACCCCTCTAACTTACCATACATGCTTCCTTCCTGCTGGTGTCCTATAAAAGGCCCTCAACCCCTAACAGAGTCTTTTCCACGGACACCCACAGGAAGCATGCTGTCCACAGGGTATGGCATGGCGTTGCAAAATGGAGTGATAGCCTTCCTTATTCAAAATCCCTTTTACCCTGAACAAATCTCCCACCTTACCAGCACCAAAGCAACCCCAGACCATCACGTTACCCCCACCTTGCTTGACAGATGGCGTCAGGAACTCTTCCAGCATCTTTTCAGTTGTTCTGCGTCTCACAAATGTTCTTCTGTGTGATCCAAACACCTCAAACTTCGATTCGTCCGTCCATAACACTTTTTTCTAATCTTCCTCTGTCCAATGTCTGGGTTCTTTTGCCCATATTAATCCTTTTCTTTTATTGGCCAGTCTCAGATATGGCTTTTTCTTTGCCACTCTGCCCTGAAGGCCAGCATCCCGGAGTCGCCTCTTCACTGTAGATGTTGACACTGGCGTTTTGTGGGTACTATTTAATGAAGCTGCCAGTTGAGGGCCTGTGAGGCGTCTTATTTCTCAAACTAGAGACTAATGTACTTATCTTCTTGCTCAGTTGTGCAGCGGTGCCTCCCACTTTTCTTTCTACTCTGGTTAGAGACTGTTTGTGCTGTTCTCTGAAGGGAGTAGTACACACCGTTGTAGGAAATCTTCAGTTTCTTGGCAATTTTTCGCATGGAATAGCCTTCATTTCGAAGAACAAGAATAGACTGTCGAGTTTCACAGGAAAGTTCTCTTTTTCTGGCCATTTTGAGTGTTTAATCGACCCTACAAATGTGATGCTCCAGATACTCAACCTGGTCAAAGGAAGGTCAGTTTTATAGCTTCTCTAACCAGCTCAACTGTTTTCAGCTGTGCTAACATGATTGCACAAGGGTTTTCTAATCATCCATTAGCCTTCTGACGCAATGAGCAAACACATTGTACCATTAGAACACTGGAGTGATAGTTGCTGGAAATGAGCCTCTATACACCTATGTAGATATTGCACCAAAAACCAGACATTTGCAGCTAGAATAGTCATTTACCACATTAGCAATGTATAGAGTGTATTTCTGATTAGTTTAAAGTTATCTTCATTGAAAAAAACAGTGCTTTTCTTTCAAAAATAAGGAAATTTGTAAGTGACCCCAAACTTTTGAACGGTAGTGTAAATGTGATTTTTTTTTTCTTGTACATCTATTTATAAATTCAAGATCTCTCTGTGTGTCTGTGTTCCTCAGATACAGTGGTGTGAAAAAGTGTTTGCCCCCTTCCTGATTTCTCTTTTTTTTGTATGTTACACTTGAATGTTTCAGATCATCAAACAAATTTAAATATTAGACAAAGATAACATAAGTAAACACAAAATGCAGTTTTGAAATGGTGTTTATTATTAAGGGGAAAAAAATCCAAACCTGCATGGCCCTGTGTGAAAAAGTGATTGCTCCCTAAACCTAATAACTGGTTGGGCCACCCTTAGTAGCAACAACTGCAATCAAGCGTTTGCGATAACTGGCACTGAGTCTTTTACAGAGCTGTGGAGGAATTTTAGCCCACTCATCTTTGCAGAATTGTTGTGACTCTGCCACATTGGAGGGTTTATGAGCATGAACCGCCTTTTTAAGGTCATGCCACAGCATCTCAATTGGATTCAGGTCAGGACTTTGACTAGGCCACTCCAAAGTCTTCATTTAGTTTTTCTTAAGCCATTCAGAGGTGGACTTGCTGATGTGTTTTGGATCATTGTCCTGCTGCAGAACCCAAGTGCGCTTCAGCTTGAGGTCACAAACAGATGGCCGGACATTCTCCTTCAGGATTTTTTGGTAGACAGCAGAATTCATGGTTCCATTTACCACAGCAAGTCTGAAGCAACAAAACAGCCCCAGACCATCACACTACCACCACCATATTTTTTACTGTTGGTATGATGTTTTGTTTTTTTTTCTGAAATGCTGTGTTACTTTTACGGTGGATGTTATGGGACACACACCTTCCAAAAAGTTCAACTTTTGTCTCGTCAGTCCACAGAGTATTTTCCCAAAAATCTTGGGGATCATCAAGATGCTTTCTGGCAAAACTGAGACGAGCCTTTATGTTCTTTTTGCTCAGCAGTGGTTTTCATCTTGGAACTCTGCCATGCAGGCCATTTTTGCCCAGTCTCTTTCTTGTGGTGGAGTCATGAATACTGACCTTAACTGAGGCAAGTGAGGCCTTCAGTTCTTTGGATGTTTTGGGGTCTTTTGTGACCTCTTGGATGAGTTGTTGCTGCACTCTTGGGGTAATTTTGATCGGCCGGCCACTCCTGGGAAGGTTCACCACTGTTCCATGTTTTCGCCATTTGTGGATAATGGCTCTCACTGTGGTTCGCTGGAGTCCCAAAGCTTTAGAAATGGCTTTATAACCTTTTCCAGACTGACAGATCTCAATTACGTTGATTCTCATTTGTTCTTGAATTTCTTTGGATCGTAGCATGACATCTAGCGTTTGAGGATCTTTTGGTCTACTTCACTTTGTCAGGCAGGTCCTATTTAAGTGATTTCTTGATTGAGAACAGGTGTGGCACTAATCAGGCCTGGGTATGGCTAGAGAAATTGAACTCAGCTTTCCAAAGATGTGATAACCTACAGTTAATTTATGTTTTAATGGGGGGGGGGGGCAATCACTTTTTTCACACAGGGCCATGTAGGTTTGGATTTTATTTTACCCTTAATAATAAACGGTAGTGACCGTTCAAAAGTTTGGGGTCACCCAGACAATTATTTTGTGTTTTCCATGAAAAGTCACACTTATTTACCACCATGAGTTGTAAAATGAATAGAAAATATAGTCAAGACATTGACAAGGTTAGAAATAATGATTTGTATTTGAAATAATAATTTTTTCCTTCAAACTTTGCTTTCGTCGACTTCCGGTCTGGACGCCATGGTGACTGCAGCTTAACACTGAAGTTCTCAGACCCAATCCAGGATAACACATTGAAAATCAAACTTAACGGATTTTTGGAGGAGTGAAAATCAAAAGACAAAATCATCATGTCTAAAGGAAAACAGAAGAAACTGAAATTCTCCAGGCCAGGACACGTATCGGCCGGAGAATCCGAACTGGAAGATCTCCGTTCAGAAGACGAGGAACTGGTGATAGCTAACAAAAGGGTTAGCCTGAAATCACTATTTGAGGAGCTACGACGATTTCGCCGAGATGTTACGGCCGAATTTCGGGAATTCAGAGAAGAATTGAAAAGGACAAACAGCAGAGTGGACCAGGCCGAGAACCGAATCTTGGAAACAGAGGATCGAATAAAAGTGCTCGAAGATTCTGTGCTAGACCTACGCAAAAGACAAGCAGCTATAGAGGCTAAGCTAACCGACCAAGAAGGAAAACAAAGAAGAGACAACATAAGAATTCATGGTCTGATAGAAGGAACCGAAAATGGTTTTAACTCAATGGCAGAATGCGTGGAATCCTTACTAAGAGAGAAATTGGATATTCCACAAACCACCGACTTGAAGATAGAAAAGGCACATCGTTCATTAGCCGCTAGGCCGGCGGCGGAAGCGCCCCCACGTTCGGTGTTGGTAAGATTTTCCAATTTCAAAATAAAACAAGAGGTTGTAAGACTGGCCTGGCAGAAAAAAGGATTTATGCACCAGGAGAGAAAAGTCTACGTGGAACACGATTACGCCCCGGAGGTCCTTAAAAAGCGCAGGGAATACAATGACGCGAAAAAGGTGTTAAGAGAGAAGAAATTGCGCTTTCAGACACCATTTCGTGCGAAGTTAAGGGTCTTCTACGGCGATGAAACGTGTCTCTATAATTCGGCGGAAGAAGCAACAGCTGACATGGCGAAAAGAGGCCTCCCGGTAACGGTATTTAAACCCGCAACAGACCCGAGTGAGAAGATCAATACGCAAACATGGACAACACAAAGACCTTCAAAATCCACGGACCAGCAGCGGGAAACCCAGCACCAGAGCGTCGCGGATAAACTATCCGTTTTCAGGTTGGAATAGCGACCTTTTTTTTTTTTTTTCTCTTGAATCAATCCGCACATCCAACCCCCCTCATACAAGGTAACAAACATTAAAGGAGATGCATATTCAGCATGTGGTAAAACATTTCATGGAACAATCATATTATTTGAAACAAATAAGTCTTTGTAATAAAAAAAAAAAAACTTGTTAAAATAGAAATGTGACAATAATCCACATGTTCTCCTCATACTAACAAATACTGTTTTTGCGTGAATGTTTGATGTGATGGGGGTGGGAGGGTGCACACAATTTCACAGGGTTTAGGCATAAAAGGAAAAAAAAAAAAATCATTACAAGTTTGGATTGGGTTCTGAAACTCACGTTAAAAGCATGGGACTACTTTCAGTGGTAAGAGAGGGCCCTCAACACGTAACAGACTTTGAGGAATTTCCCTCAGAGCCTTCACTCCATCAAGGCTCTTACAGGGTCTTTAAAAAGACCTCAGCTCAGGAAGTTCTTATGACAGCTTTTTGTTTTAAAGTTTTTTACACTATGTTCTTAATGTTTTTCTTGTTTTTAATGTTCTTTCAGTTTCTGAGTAGCACAAAAGAGGGCCACCACACAGTTATACTAAACAAAACAACACAATGGAGAAACAGGGTGTAACCAAAATAATTTCATATAATGTAAAAGGAATCCTGAATCCAGTTAAAAGATCCAAGATTCTAGGCAAAATGAAAAAAGACAAAGCAGGAATAATACTTTTACAAGAAACCCACCTAACAGACGTGGAACACAATAAACTCAGTAGACAAGGGTTTAAAATGATCTCTTCATCTTCATATAAATCAGGGAGGAGGAGGGGAGTAGCGACATTGATATCAACCAAAATTACATTTGAAAAAAAATCAGAACACAAAGATAAAGAAGGGAGATACAGTTTGGTAACTGGGCGGCTAGAGGGAGAAGATATCACCCTGCTGAATGTGTATGCTCCCCCAGGGGCTAACTGGAAATTTTACAAAAATGTATTCGACCTAATGATAACTAAAGCTCAAGGTTTAGTGATATGTGGTGGGGACTTCAATCTTAGACTGAATCCATACTGGGATGCTTCTGGTAATTCCCCACATCAAAATAACACCCAAAACAGAAAGACTCGGATGCTACTAAAAGAATTGGGAATCTGTGACGTGTGGAGGGAACTCAACCCCAGTGTAAAAGACTATACATTTTACTCAACTCCACATTCATCTTACTCAAGGATTGACTATTTTTTTATGTTTAATAGAGACATTGGAAGAGTAAAAACATGTAAAATAGGACTGATGGATCTCTCCGACCACAGTCCGATCTACATGGACTTAAATATCCAAAAATACACAAATAATACATTTTCTTGGAGGTTAAATTCAAATGTCCTGAAAGGACCATTGAAAGATGAATTGGAATCAGATATTCTCAGATATTTGGAAGATAACGATAATGGAGAAGTATCCCCTTTAATACTGTGGGATGCATGTAAAGCTGTAATAAGAGGAAAGATTATTGCAAAACTGGCAACCCAAAAGAAACTAAGACAAGAAAAACTATCCACATTAGAGTCAGAACTTAGGAACCTAGAAAAAGAACACAAAGGCAACACTCATTCTACTGACTCGCTCAAGATTAAGGAAATTAAAAACCAAATAAATGAGATCTACACAATAGAAATCCAGAAGAAACTTACATTTCTGAAACAAAAATACTATGAAGCAGGCAGTAAATCGGCAAAATTGCTAGCCTATAAATTGAGGAAACATCAAACAGAAAGAGCAATCTACAAAATCAGAGACCCAGTATCAAAGGAAATAAAATTCAGAATTCAGGATATTCTTAAAAACTTCGAGAATTACTATAAGAACTTATACTCCCACAAAAAACATAAAAACGCATCCGAGGCATTCCTAAACACATTAAACCTTCCCCAACTTACGGAGTCACAAAATAAAACACTACTGTCAGAAATACATCCTAAAGAATTGGAAAAAGCAATTATGAAACTTAAAGCTAACAAATCCCCAGGAGCTGATGGCTATACAGCAGAGTGGTACAAAACCTTTAAACAGCAACTATCTCCTCTCCTCCTGAAAACATTTAATTATGTCCTCCACACAGGGGAAATCCCCCCCTCCTGGAGAGAAGGGGTCATTGCAGTTATACCTAAACCTGAAAAGGATAAACTAGAGTGCTCCAACTACAGACCAATCAGTGTACTAAATCAGGACTATAAGCTTTTTACCATTATCCTTGCCAAAAGGTTAGAAAATATACTGACAGACCTAATTCATTTAGACCAAACAGGTTTTATAAGACAAAGACAGACACAAGACAACATTCGACGCACTTTACACATAATTCATCATATAAAAAAATATAACTTAAATGCAGTCATATTGGGATTAGATGCTGAAAAAGCATTCGATTCGGTTGACTGGTCTTTTCTATATAGAATCTTATCCAGTTTCAATTTTCATAACAACTTCATTAGAACTATACAGGCATTATATAAAAAACCAACAGCTAAAATAAGGATTAACGGTAATTTATCATCATCTTTTGAACTGGAAAGAGGATGTCGTCAGGGCTGCCCCCTGTCTCCACTGCTCTTTGCAATCTTCATAGAACCTCTGAGCCAATGGATAAGACAAAACCAAAAAATTCAAGGTATTACACTTGGTCAGAAGGAACATAAAATAGCACTCTTTGCTGATGACATTTTAATATACCTAGGGCAGCCGGACACTTCTTTACCAGAACTAACCTCAGTTTTTTCAGAGTATGGAGATTTATCGGGGTACAAATTAAATATGCATAAAACCCAAGTTTTAACATTCAACTATGACCCAAATCATTATTCACTAAGCAAACTCAAAACTAACTGGGAGTCGGAATCTATGAAATATCTGGGGGTCAATATCCCGAAACAACTCAACAAAATTATATCACTAAACTATGATCCACTGGTGACAAAAATAAAATCTGACCTAGCAAGATGGAATATGATACCATTCTTGGGTACTGCACAAAGAATTGAAGCAGTCAAAATGAATATACTTCCACGTCTTCTATACCTTTTCCAAACAATACCGGTAGAACCTCCCAAAAAAACATGGCAGGAGCTGGACAGAAGGATCTCAAGATTCATATGGCAGGGCAAGAGACCTAGAATCAGATATAGAACCCTACAGCTAAACAAAGACAAAGGTGGGCTCGCGCTGCCAAATATCAGGGACTACTTTAAAGCCGCACAAATTAAAACTTTAGTAGAGATATGTAACCCAGTCTACACTGCACAATGGAAGGAGATTGAATGCCAAATAACAAATGACATCCCCCTACAGGCGATAATAGGGAACAATGTCTTACCTAAGCTTTTGAATAACACTAACCCGTGGATAGAGACCCCGCTAAAAATTTGGTTTAAGATAGTCAGAGAGAATCAAACTAAAGAGCCCTATCGACTTCTGCAATGGATCGCCTATGATCAGGACTTTACTCCTAATAAAACAGACACCAGATTTAAAAAGTGGAAGGAGAAAGGGCTGATAAAATATTACGATTTTTTTAAAGGGCAAATCTTAAGAAGTTTTGAAGATTTGAAAAAACAAGGCCTAATAAATCAAGACCTTTACAGGTTCTTCCAGCTTAGACACCACATAAACAATATACTTAAAAAGGAGGTTTTGGAAAGGGCCCAGTCAGGTGTTCTGAAGGTCTTCTTAATGGCATATAAAGGGATCCCAGGGATCAGATACATTTCTAAAATATACCAAGGTCTTCAAGACTTAAAAGGAGACAACACATCTTATATAAAAGAGAGATGGGAAAAAGAGGGGAATTTCACTTTACAACTGGAAATATGGGAAAAGCTAAATAAACAGCAATGGAAAAGTACCTCATCCCTGCAGTGGAGAGAATTTGGATGGAAAAACTTGGCAAGATTTTTCAGAACACCTGCACAAAACAAATTTACCCATAAGGGATTGAACTGTTGGCGCTTGTGTGGTGAAAAGACTGCAAATCATTTTCATGTGTTTTGGTCATGCCCAGTTATCCACCAATATTGGACCAAGGTACAGACAATATTGGGGAAAATATTCAAAATTACAGTTCCCTTTTCTTTTGTAACTTTGTATTTGGGTTTACTACCGGACTCACTGGAAAGACGAGGAGAAAAATACTTATTCAATGTTTTAATATTGGCAAGCAAAAAAGCTCTAACTAAAAAATGGATGTTGAAGGACTGTCCTACACCTGAAGATTGGACTAACGTGATCCAAGACATTTACTCGATGGAAAAGTTGACATTCGCACTGAGACAGGACATGGATGTGTTCATGAACTTTTGGCAACCCTGGACCGCATATGTATCTTCCATTAGATCTAATCTTTGACAAATACCATTTCAATAATGGTTCCGCTCTTTGTTCCAATGCTACTCAGATGCTCTTTTATCTTTATTTACTTACTTTTTCTTTTTGTTTGTTTTTTACTGGTTTGTTTGTTGTTGGGGTTTTTTTGTTATTTGTTTCTTGTTTTTTTTTCTCTTTAATTTCACTTCTTCTTTCACTTTAAAAAAAAAAAAAAAAGGGGTGTTGTAAGAATTAATCTTCCAATGTTGTCAGATATCAGAAAATAAGGGAACATGTGATGAAAATGTAAACACTGCATTGCTGTAACGACCTGTATACCCCTTACAAAAACTTAAATAAAAAAAAAAAAAAAAAACTTTGCTTTCGTCAAAGAATCCTCCATTTGCAGCAATTACAGCATTGCAGACCTAACATGATTGCACAAGGGTTTTCTAATCATCTTTTAGCTTCTGACGCAATGAGCAAACACATTGTACCATTAGAACACCGGAGTGATAGTTGCTGGAAATGGGCCTCTATACACCTATGTAGATATTGCACCAAAAACCAGACATTTGCAGCTATAATAGTCATTTACCACATTAGCAATGGTATAGAGTGTATTTCTGATTAGTTTAAAGTTATCTTCATTGAAAAAAAGTGCTTTTCTTTCAAAAATAAGGAAATTTGCAAGTGATCCCAAACTTTTGAACGGTAGTGTATATGTGGAAAAAGGGAAAATTTTTAAATGGAAAAGGGCAAATCTGAATGGTCGTAAATGTTTTGCTTATTTTGAAAAAAACAAAAGTAAACTTAGACATTTACAAGAAAAAAGGTGTAATTGTAAGACAGAAGTTTAAATGAAGTCAAAAATGAATGAGGAAAAAACCTGAAAATTAATAAGAAAAGTTTTCTTTTTTGTGATATTTACAGTGCGGTTTATTTTCTCACTCAACTTGTTTTATCTTCTTTTTTTTTAGCCTCAAATATGTTTTATGGCTCCATGCAGATTTTTGGCTAAAAGTTACTCAGTGGTTTGCTTCAGGGTAGAGGTTGCTGACCACTGGCCCATGACTCATTCTTAAATAAGTCTGAAAATAAAACGTTCCTGTAAACATTTTAACTAAATGCCCTGTTCTGTCCATGTGTAGCTCTGGCCCAACCCTCGGTTTCTTCCAGTCAGGATGGGGTCAAGGATTCTCCGTTTGGCGCCATGATTCCTCCCACCAGCACCATCCCCGGCAACTTCATGCCCCCAGCCATCCCTGGAGCCGGAGTCTTTAACCCAGTGGGAGTCCAGACTCAACAGGTTGCTGCCAGCAAAACCCAGCAGCCAGGTGACAGTCTGGAAACTGCTGCGGAGATCACGCTGCAGGGTGAGTGACTGCTGAAGGGATAAAAGGGTTCTTAAACATTACTAGGTAACGTTGTCCCAAGCTGGACCCCGGTGTGGATCCACATCCCACTATGGAAAGTTTGAGCTGCCAGACCTGTAGCTTGACCCCCTTCCACTGGAATGCCCATGGCTTTCCAGTTTGAATAAGCTGTACAATAATACTTATTATTATTTATTATTATACTTGTTGCATGGGTGTGACCTGTTGTCACCACTCTAGCTTGTACGTTTCTCATCGGATTGACTTCAAATTGGGGCTGACTTTCAATTTATTGTCGATAAGAATTTAGTCAACTAAATTAAATTAATTGTCTGTTAATTGATAACTCAGCAGTCCTTTTCAATTGGGATTTATTTTATGAAATGTAGTGGCATCACTAGTCCAGACTGGGGCACACGTGGTCATTTGTTGCCGCCTTTCAGCCGTAGCAAAAGAAAAAAGCAAAAGACCGTAGCTCCCTGGAAGTCTCTGCTTATTCACCACAGCTCCACTTCCAAAGTTGAGTCATATAAACTACTAAATTCAAAAGAATATTGAGTAAGTTAGCAGGTACAGAGCATTTCTGCATTGTTCTAACCTCATTATTTTTTTAAATTTTATTTTCCATCCATCCATCTATCCATCTTCTACCGCTTTTCCGGAGGTCCGGGTCGCGGAGGCAGCAGTTCAAGCAGAGAAGCCCAGACTTCCTTCTCCCCAGCCACCTGCTCCAGCTCTTCAGAGAGGATACCAAGGCGTTCCCAGACCAGCTGGGAGACATAGTCTCTCCACCGAGTCCTGGGTCTGCCCCGGAGTCTCCTCCCAGTGGGACATACCCGAAACACCTCAAGTGGGAGGCGTCCAGGAGGCATCCTAATCAGATGCCCATACCACCTCAACTGACTCCTTTCAATGTGGAGGAGCAGCGGTTCTACTCTGAGCCTCTCCCGGATGACTGAGTTCCTCACCCTATCTCTGAGGGTGAGTCCAGCAATCCTATGGAGAAAGCTCATTTCAGCTGCTTGTGTCCGCTATCTCGTTCTTTCGGTCATTACCCAAAGCTCATGACCATAGGTGAGAGTAGGAGCGTAGATTGACTGGTAAATCGACAGCTTTGCCTTAGAACTAAGCTCCCTCTTCACCACAACAGACTAGTACAACGTCCGCATCACTGCAGATGCTGCTCCGATACGTCTGTCAATCTCTCGCTCCATTTTCCCCTCACTCTTGAATAAGACCCCAAGATACTTAAACTCCTCCACTTGGGGCAGGAGCCTGTCCCCAACCCAGAGAGGACAATCCACCTTTTTCCGGCTGAGGACCATGGACTTGGACTTGGAGGTCCTGATTCTCATCCCAGCCGCTTCACACTAAGCGGCAAACCGTCCCAGTAAGACCTGTAGGTCATTGCTGGATGAAGCCAACAGGACATCATCATCTGCAAACAACAGAGATGAGATCCTGTGGTCACCAAGCATGACACTCTCCGTTCCCTGGCTGTACCTAGAAATCCTGTCCATAAAAATTATGAACAGGATCGGTGACAAAGGGCAGCCCTGGCAGAGTCCAACCCTCACTGGGAATGAGTCCGACCGAGTGTTGGCAATACGAACCAAACTTTCACAACGGTCGTACAGAGACTGAATAGCTCGTAACAACAAGCCTGATACCCCATACTCCCGAAGCACCCCCCACAAAAAACCACGAGGGACGCGGCGGTCAAATGCCTTCTCTCAGTCCACAAAACACATGTAAACTGGTTGGGCAAACTCCCACGAACCCTCGAGAATTCTCGAGAGGGTAAAGAGCTGGTCCGATGTGCCACGACCAGGACGAAAACCACATTGCTCCTCCTGAATCCGAGGTTTGACCAATGGCTGGACTCTCCTCTCCAGTACCCTGGCATAGACCTTCCCAGGGAGGCTGAGGAATGTGATCCCTCTAAAGTTGGAGCACACCCTACAGTCCCCTTTTTTGAATTACATTTTATTTTATAATCCTTTATTAGTCCCATAATGGGGAAATTACAGGGCATCCATCTGGATGGATGAGGCAGCCATGGTGTGGTGCCAATCCCTTCACCATTCACACACACACACACACATTCACACCTAGGGCTACTTTATAGTCTCCAGTTAACCTAACCTGCATGTTTTTGGCCTGTGTGAGGAAACCAGAGTACCTGAGTAAACCCACGCAGACACGGTCAGAACATGCAGACTGCACACAGAAGGCTCTCTGATGGTCAGGGGTGGAGTCGATCCTGTGACCTTCTTACTGTGTTGCCACAGTCCTAACCACTGCACCACCGAGCTGTTAAATTACATAAATTGCGAAATGACGGCAGTGCCGGTGCTGCTAACAGTGTGTTAACATTTATTAGCTTAAACTCGATCACAATCTGCTCTTCTCCATTACTATTTAATAAACAGAAACACACAATGAACACAAATCACTTTTCCCATCAACAGAAATCCGCTTTGGCAGCACACCAACATATTCAAACCAGCAGACAAGGAAAAAAATATGCTGGTAGCAGCATCAGTGATGTGCGTCAGCAACACTGTCTCTAAATCCAGGTTTATTCTTCATATTTTTTAAATCATAATTTATTGAATTTTATGCTGCTGAAGTTTTATATCAATAATATAGTGTATTTTTAAAATTTTATGTTATCTAATATACACATATAAATATGAAAATAAATGTTATTTTTCTGAGATTGATTTTATGTTAATGTTTAACATGCAGCAGATTACAATAAAATCAATAAATCACAGGAATATAATGGCATTTTTTTAGTTTAGTATGTAGCAAACAATAGTTAGCTTTTTATATTATAGATAAACCATATTGATAAGGGAATTTCAGATTCTCAGCAAAACACCACTTATCAATAATCGTTAATCAATCAATAAGGTAAATGAAATGATTAAAAATAACTTGCATCCCTACTTCAGATTTATACAGAAACTTTCACTCATCAGTACCTTGGGTACATTTGATTTAATGCGGAGTTTCATGTGTTTTGGGGAGGGGTCCTTTTGTGTTGTCTCCACAATAACGTCCACATTTGTGATTGGTTTGACCTATTTATACAGAAACTTTGACTGAAAAGGAACTTATTTTCACCAGTCCATTCATTGTTGATCACAGTTCTCTTTAGGAGCCTCTGATATGCAGATGTGTGGGGGATGTGAGATTGCTCACTGAAATTCTTTAATTGATCTGACCGGTCCTCTCCACAGTCATGGCAGCATTAGATTTTATTTTTTAGGCATTAGATCCTCAGTATGATCTTTTTCTTGGCTTCTGTTTTGTTTTCTTCATCAGGCTAAGTTTGATCCAGTCAGCACAGAGTCAATCCCAAACCCCACCCAACAGTTTTCGGGGCATCTGTAATGCATCCACCCTGAAGCAGAGACTTATTTAAGCCCCTACAAGTTCCTAAAAATTTCCAGTTACAAGGTGGTTCTTGCAGTAATATTTTATTAATCCCAGAGGGGAAATTCAAGGGCGTCCACCTGGATAAGGCAACCAGTCTCTTCAAACACACCTTCACACCTAGGGCCACCTTTAGAGTCTCCAATTAAGAAAAAAAAGCCTTTCTTAGTCCCACAATGGGGAAATTCCACTTAACTTGTGTGTTTTTGGAATGTGGAAAGAAACTGGAGCATCCAGAGTAAAGTCACTCAGACATGGGGAGAACATGCAAACTCCACACACAGGCACTGCTGGGAGGCGAATTTGAACCCATGACTTTATTTCTGTGAGGCAGTAGTGCCAACCACTACACTTCCATGCTGTGGTGGAGACACACCATTGGTGGAATTCCTGTGAAACTCCTGCAGTGGAAACGGGGCTGCAGAAATGACTTTTAGCATCAAAAATACACCTGTATGTCCTTGAGGATGCCAAAACTTGTAATTAAACTCTAAAAAATGCACAATATAGGATCCTATAGGACAGTGTAGGACATTTGAAAACTAATATGAAAATCAGCCATGGTGTTCATTGTGAATTGTTAATAGATTAAGTGGTTCTTATTAATTTAGCCAGGAAATGCTTTACATTAATTTTAATCTTCTTTCATTTGCAGGCATGCAGAATGCTGTCCGCAGTGGGATGGGTCTCCTCGGGATGCACCCATCAGCCTCCCTCCCTCACCCTCTCCATCAGGCTGGTCTAAGCGGGCAGAGAATGCCCGGCCTACTCCCCTTAGATGTCAGACCCAACCTGCTCCAGCCCGGACCTGCCCGTTTCCCCCTGCTCATGCACCAGGGCCCTGGCCAGCAGCCCGTTGGTCTCCTGGATGCTTCTCTCCAGGCTCAGACCCGCCCCAGACCTCCCTTCCCTCAGCTGGACGCCTTCAACAGATCCTTCAACCTCCCTAACGAGAATCTACCCAAAGCGGAGGAGGAGGTTTCATCAGGGGCCGATGAGGGCAAAGACCAGGACTACCGCTTTCCCCCCATGGAGAAACAGAGCACAGGCCTTCTGAGGACCCCCCCACCAGAGCTCCGGGATGCTGGAGGAGGAGCTGCAGCAGGAGGAGGTGGAGGTGGAGGAGGAGGAGGCGGCAGCAGGCCTCCTCTGCTCCAGACCCCAGGGAGTCAGCCGGCCCGGTCCAGCCTCGTGGGCCGTCTGCAGGCTCTGGCTGGCTTCACCCCCGACAACCCCTGGAACCAAGCAAGGGGAGACTTCGACGAGCGGGGTGGGATGAGGGGTGGTCCAAAAGGATTCCAGGAGGATCGCCCCACATCCGGGCAGAACTTCCCTAATCGGTTCGACAACCGTGCCGGGTCAGCTCAGGTCTGGAACCGTGGAGGAGGGGCCTCATTCGATGGAGAAATGCACAAAGACCTAGACGAGCGCCGACGACCGTGGGACAGACAGAGGGACAGAGACGAGAGAGAATTCGACTTCAGAAGGGAGGTGAATGGGAGCCGCCACAGCCGTGAGAGGGACCGGGACAGGGAGCGCGACAGGGACCGGGAACGAGGACACGATCGGGAAAGAGACCACGATAAAGACCGCGGACGGGAGCGGGAACGTGGGAGCTGGACACCCCTCCTCCCCCTGCCCACTCCTCTGCTCCCCACTCCCCCTCTCAACCCCAACTTGACCTTGAACCAGGGAAAGCTGCTGTCCCCGCTCAAGATAAACCCCCAGTTCCCACTGCGGTTCCAGTCCCCATCTCCACTACTGCCCCCGGCTCAGAACAGACCCCCTCTGCTGGGTCAGGTCAAAGCGCTGCCACCTCCAACCACGGCCGAATCCTCCATCCCACCATCTCAACCTCAGACAAGCGAGGCTCCTCCTGCATTTGATCCTGAAGCTGCTTCGTCCACGGAGAGCACCACTGATGCCAAACCTGCTGAGCCCTCACCTGAAGTTGTAAGTCTCCCTGTGGAAGTTGTAAGTCTCCCTGTGGAGCAGCAGCAAGACCAACCAAAGGAGGAGAAGGAGGAAGCGCAACAACAGCAGAGCGCCTCCTCAGCCCACCCAGAGTTGGTGAACGGACCTGGCGTGGCTGATGCTTCTCTTGAACCCACAGCAGAGCCCACCCAAGACCTCACTAAAGTAGAGGAGGAGCCCCAAGAGGATTTGCAGCAGGAGGAGGTGCAGGAGGAGCAGAAATTACCTCCTAAGGACAGTGAGGAGCCCCCGGAGGAAAGTCACCCAGGGGTAGAAACAGACACTGAGGGGACATAGTCATCATCACTCAGTAGGTAAAAAGATAATTTTGTACAGTTGTCTCTTCTTCTCTGTACTCATGTCAACAACTGATTACCATGACAACAACAACATGGACACGGTGACACAGTCCCACAACCACACCGCTTCACCTCCCCATCACCAGCTTATCCATAGTCTCTCTGTATTTCTTTGCTTTTACCTCCTATTTAAATTTTAAGTTGTAAGGCAGATCCTCCGCCACCATTTTAAAGGTGTGGTATGTAATATTCAGTGTAATCTCAAAATTGTTTTATCACCCTGTTCCAAAGCACCTAAGAGAACCTAAAAGCTTAGAAAGACCTTATGGTAATTCAAGCTGGCCACCTACATAAAGAAGAACCTCTTCCTGTGTATGAAAAACTTATTTTAACTTTTGAAAATTTAACAGTTTTACTTTGGAGTTCATGTATAATAGTGCTGCAACTAGCAATTTTTGCTACGGCTTAATCTGCTGATTTTTTTTTCCCCACCCCCAATTAGACAACTAATTATCTGGGGGTTTTCCCCCTCAGAAATTTGTGATTTTCTTGTAAATTTGCAACCCTTCTCCAAATAAGTTTCCTTTTTTTCTTCCTGTAACATTTTTCTAAAAATTGTAATCTTTTTAGAAGAATTTTTCTTTTGTTTACATTTTTTTCTTGTAAATGTGACTTTTTTTCTTGTATCACCACCATTGCCAGATTTTTTTGTCCTTATAAGTTGGAAATGAGCAGAAAACAGTGCATAGGCAATTAGTCACTTATCTAATTAGATGTCAATAAACTTCCTGTTGATCGACTAGCTGATTATCTAACTATGAAACAAAATTCACATTTAATGCTGCAATAAATTTCACAATTTTAGATTACCTGAAAATTTAACATACTGCACCATTAACGGTGCAGTGTACCATAGTCATTGTAATCTAGCAGTCAGTTGTCAAAATGCAACCAATTGTTTTGGGGTTTTTTTCTATCATCGCCCTTTCCAAAAGCACACAGGAGACCCTACAGAAACCATGTTGTAAATAAAATTTGACCCTTAATAAACAAAGACCTTATGGTCATCTAAGATGGCCGCCTACATGGAGGAGGACTGTCTTCCTTTGTACAAAAAATGATTTTACTGTACAGACAGTGCAGCAGCTTTTACTTAGGAGTAATTATATAACAATGAAAACAAAGTTCAGATTTAATGCTGCATTAAAATTCACAATTCAGATTACCTGAACATTTTACATACTGTACCTTTAATTATTTAAAGCCAGGTGAATCTTATCAAACTGCCTGCCTGGGGGTTGGGGGATTAGCATTGACCTTCCTATGGAAGAGAGCGAGAACTCCTCGCTGTTGGATGATGGATGTGAACGCAGACGTTAAACTTGAAAACGGCAGCTGCTGGCCCCCGTTTCTGTCTCCTCTTCCTTTTTTAAAAGAAAAATGCTGCTGCACATTTTTTTTTCCTCAGTGATTGCTTCTCCTGTTATTGTCCTTCAGAATCAACAGCCTACATACAGCTATACTCAGATTTGGAAAGTAAATGTGTGTAATTTGTTTCTAAACTCAACACTGAACACAACCAGGAAAATGAAAGAAGAAATGAAATGGATGAGCATGGGGTGGTGTTGTGATTGTTTTTAGTTTGAAATAAACCTTATTTCTCTGTTTTAAACTCATGCTTTAGGACTGTTTTCTGACCCAGGAAAATAATAATTCTACAGACTTTCTAACGCACTGTATGAAGCAACTTCAGGCGATTTGATTTTCTCGTTGCTGTTGAAACATCTTCTGAATTCTTTGTTGGATGCAGCTGTGGGACTTGAATTTTAGTTATTATTTTTAGCTTCTGATGACTTCAGTCTGTATGTTTATCCAAGCCAGGGGTCTGCAACCATCATGGAGACATTTAGAGCAATTATTGTCCAAAAAAATAAAAATGTGCATTGAGCCACTAAACATATCGGAGCCTAAAAATGAAGATGAAACGGCAGAGTAAGATGAAACTGACCCGATAACATTAATAACAGCTGGGGTTTTTACTTGGAAATATACATTCATTCAGTCATCATTTATTTGTTTTGTTTAATAAATTTGTAGCTTTCCCTCCAACATTTGCAGCTTTTTTTCTTGACAAATAACATCTTAAATTTGCTTTTTGAACTTGTATTTTTTCCCTCACAAATTTACAACTACACACCCTTTAAAATGAGTATTTTCCTTTATTTGCAGTTTGTCAAAAATGTTCATCTGTATGCTCATAAATTTCCCATTTCTCTTCATTAATTTGGCATGTTTTCCTAAAGAATGTATGACTAGGTCCTGTGAAATTTGCTTTTTTAAATTTAAACTTTTTTTTCTTTTAAACTTCCAATGGTTTGAGAATTTCATCACTTTTTAGCCATTCTGGTGAAGCGAAAAGGAGCTAATGTGATGATGCGCCGTCCATTTATCTGTCCATCCACATTTCATGGGAATCGCTACTCCTCTTAGGCAATTGCCCCAATGCTCACCACACTCACTCACAGTGATCCTTAGGTGGGTCTGCTTTGAGGTCAAGGGTCAGGAGATTTGGACATTTGAGTCCACAAAAAATGTCACTTATCTCAGACTAATGACCTTGATCTTAAGCATATTCTAGATTAGGGCTGTGCAATATGACGATATACATTGGTGATGCAATAAAAAACGTCTAGAGTTTCATATGAAACTGTATTGTTTATATCAGGATTTAAAACACATACACCGTTTCCTGCCTCTCCCCCGCAGTGCGCCAGGTGTGTGGGTTCTGGTAGTTAGCACAGCAGCTAACGCCAAGCTAACGTTTTGGTCAGATAGCTGCTACTTTTGTTTGTGAGGGATGTGGGACCATTTCCCACCGTGCTGCATCAGAGAGGATAGTCCTCTAACCTTGTTTGATTGGAGGTAAGTAATGTTAACACCATCTCACTCTCATTATAAAACAGCAAATGCTAAATGATGCTAACTTGTCGCTAATTGGAAACTTATAGAGTACCAGACCATCATTTCTTTGGTTTAAATTACTACTGAGTTTCTTAATTTTGTCTGGAAAAAAAAACTACTAAAGCTGCAAAAGGGCATAACAGCGGCTGCATACATACTAAATAATAAATAAAACATGTCGAAGGAGCAAACTGGCTCCTAATGTACCTTACACTACTCACAGAAAGTTGAAGATAGTTGGCTTTTGGGTGAAATTTATGGAAAATGTAACAAGTTCATGCTACAGTGATATTATGTCATGAAAGTAGGGCATTTACAGTGGTGTGGAAAAAGTGCTTGCCCCTTTCCTGATTTTTCATTTTTTTGTATGTTTGTCACACTAAAATGTTTCAGATCTGCACGGTGGCGCAGTGGTTTAGCACTGCGGGAGCACAGTTTACCCTCGGCCGGGGGATCGCGGGGATCATGAGATCGTGGGTTCGATCCCAGCCCCCGACCAACAGTGAGCTGTGTGGAGTTTGCATGTTCTCCCCGTGTTGCGTGGGTTTACTCCGGGATTTCTCCGGTTTCCTCCCGCATACCAAAAACATGTAGGTTTAGGGCGCTCGCGCACGCAGCGACCGGCAGCCGGTGGCTTGTCACCAGACTGCAAACCAAATCTACCTACGGGTACAAATAAGTAACAAAAAAAAAAAAAAAGATCATCAAACAAATTTAAATGTTAGACAAAAATAACACAAGTAAACACAAACTGCAGTTTTTAAATGATGTTTATTATTAAGGGTAAAAAAAAATCCAAACCAACATGGCCCTGTGTGAAAAAGTGATTGCTCCCCCCCATCCCCGTTAAAACATACATTAACTGTGGTTTATCACACCTTTGGAAAGCTGAGTTAAATTTCTCTACCCACAGCCAGGCCTGATTACTGCCACACTTGTTCTCAATCAAGAAATCACTTAAATAGGACCTGCCTGACAAAGTGAAGTAGACAAAAAGATCCTCAAAAGCTAGACATCATCCAAAGAATTCAGGAACAATTCTGAATAATGGATAACCTTACCACAGTGAGAGCCATTATCCACAAATGGCAAAAACATGGAACAGTGGTGAACCTTCCCAGGAGTGGCCAGACAACCAAAATTACCCCAACAGCGCAGCAGTGACTCATCCAAGAGGTCACAAAAGACCCCACAACAACATCCAAAGAACTGCAGGCCCCACTTGCCTCAGTTAAGGTCAGTGTTCATGACTCCACCATAAGAGACTGGGCAAAAATGGCCTGCATGGCAGAGTTCCAAGACGAAAACCACTGCAGATCAAAAAGAACGTAAAGGCTGGTCTCAGTTTTGCCAGAAAACATCTTGATGATTCCCAAGACTTTTGGGAAAATACTCTGGACTGACGAGACAAAAGTTGAAAGTTTTTGGAAGGCGTGTGTCCCATTACATCCGGTGTAAAAGTAACACAGCATTTCAGGGGGGAAAAAAACCAAAAACCATCATACCAACAGTAAAATATGGTGGTGGTAGTGTGATGGTCTGGGGCTGTTTTGCTGCTTCAGGACCTGGAAGGCGTGCTGTGGTAAATGGAACCATGAATTCTGCTGTCTACCAAAAAATCCTGAAGGAGAATGTCTGGCCATCTGTTTGTGACCTCAAGCTGAAGCTCACTTGTGTTCTGCACCAGGACAGTGATCCAAAACACACCAGCAAGTCTACCTCTGAATGGCTTAAGAAAAACAAAATGAAGACTTTGAAGTGGCCTAGTCAAAGTCCTGACCTTAATCCGATTGAGATGCTGTGGCATGACTTCAAAAAGGAGGTTCATGCTTGAAAACCCTCCAGTGTGGCTGAATCACAACAATTCTGCAAAGATGAGTGGGCTATAATTCCTCCACAGCGCTGTAAAAGACTCATTGCCAGTTATTGCAAACACTTGATTGCAGTTGTTGCTGCTGAGGGTGGCCCAACCAGTTATTCGGTTTTGGGGCAATCACTTTTTCACACAGGTCTATCTATGTAGGTTTGGATATTTTTTTTCTCTTAATAATAAACACCTTCATTTAAAAACTGCATGTTGTGTTTACTTGTGTTATCTTTGTTTAATATTTAAATTTGTTTGATGATCTGAAACATTTAAGTGTGACAAACATACAAAAAAATGAGAAATCAGGAAGGGAGCAAACACTTTTTCACACCACTGTAAGTAGAAGCATGCAGTGGGGATTTCCTCATCTCAAACAATTTATTGAAACAAAAGCCAGCAACAGTGGTGGGTATACAACAACAAAAAATGCCTCCAGGATTTTGCAATGTTGCAACCGCATCAATTCACAGGAAATCAGCTAATCAGTGCAACTATTGTGTGACCTTGCAACTTTGTCCAGTCACCACAACTTTCCTGCAATTTTGGCCAAGCCTCGTCAACTTCTGCCAATTTCACCAATCAAATTTGTCTGACTGGCACTCAAACGCTCAGTCTATCCAACTAAATGCATCGCTGCACCGTATTCACTTCCGTGTTTACAGTGAGTATTAATGGAACACAACAGCAAAAACAGAGTGTATGACTTAAAAACGATGACCCGCAAGGTTTCCAACACCGTCCCTTCATCCGTCTGCCCCAGCCTGCCGGTGGACGTCTTGTTACGTCTCCATCCTGACCGCGTGTACGAAGCGCTGGGTTTGTGTTGAAAAATGTCCGCCTGCCCCAAAAGCACCTCGTCGCTGGAGTGCACATGAAGACAAATGCCATACAACCACAAATAAAACGAACAAGTCTAACACTACAGCCAGTGTTTGAACATTTTATGCATCTTTAGAGGTAAAATCATTACGACAGCTTGTCAATGAGCTTTAAAGCTGTGAATTTCCAGTCTGGATGGACAAATGCACCCCCCCCCCCCGCCATAAATGAAAGGTGTGTGTCTGAAGAGACAAGTGTGTGTGTGTCAAGACCGACGTGCAGCAGACAGGTAGGAGTTAGGAGTCTGTGGGGGGGGTGGGGGGTGGGTCTCCCAGAAAAACCGACTCCAATAGACAATGCAGACTAACAGAATAAATTATTTCTTTTTTCCTCACCGCTCGGTACCGAGTGGTTGGGGACCATACGAAGTTTTCAAATGAAGGTGCTGCCAATAATTTCCAAATCTCTACTCTTTAACATGCATTCACTTCAATTTAGCTGCTGTAATGGAAATTGTGTTAAAGTCAGTATTTGCTGTTGCACAAGAGTTTTTCTGTATAGCAGAAGTTTCTACTTACAAATCTCTGTAATGGGAAATTTTTACAATCCTGTGCTTTTCTTGTATTATAGAATATCACTGTAGTAAACTGGAGAAAAAAAAAAAAACATCTGTTGTAAAATTTGTAATTCTTACCACAACTTTTCGTGCAAAAAACACTCTAAAAACATCATAACTTTTTAAAAAGGCTGCCGCAAATTCAGGCTTTTTGGGCCACAACAATCATATAAACATCCCGCGAAATCCTGGAGGGACTGGTCAATGTCTCAATAGCTTGTCGTGCCCTTGAGCATCAGTTACAGCTTGACAACAACGTCTCTTGCTGTTCACAAGTCGACTTACTTTCTGCTGAGGCATGGCATTCCACTCTTCTAGAAGGGCAGCCCTCAGGTCATTGAGGTTGTGAGGTGCAGGGTTACAAACCTCTACACGGCAACTCAGCTGATCCCATAGGTTTTCTATGGGATTCAGGTCTGGAGAAAGTGCAGGCCACTCCATTTGGGGTATCCCAGCCTCCAGCAGTCGTTCTCTAATGATACGACCTCGATGAGCTGGAGCATTGTTGTCCATGAAGATGAAATTAGGCCTGTGCTGTTCATGCAGAGGCACAATGACTGGATTAATGGTGTTATTCAGGTAGTATGTATGATTGTGTGAATGGTACAGTTGTCACTGTACTATTCACAAGGTGTAGGGCAGTTGTGGATTGACTAGACACACCTGCCCAGACTAACACCACCACCAAAGGCTCGTCTGGTGACAACAGTGGCTGATGCATTGCGCTGTCCCTAACACCTTCAGCGTCGTTGGCGCCCATCATTTCTGCTCAACATGAATCGACTTTTATCAGAGAACAGCAGTGAGGCCCACTGGTCCCTTGTCCAGCGTAAATGCTCCCTGGCCCATGCAAGACGATGATGCCTGTGCCTGGCGGTGTGGTCAGGTACCCTTTAGTTACGACCCACTCTCTGGGCCAAGGCCAGAATCGCCTACTTAATCCTGGGATCACGAATCAGAAACCACGAAGTCCGTTTCGAACCTCAGTCAAGGTGGACATACCCAAGTCACTTTCACCCTCAGGCAAGGTAGACATACACCTCCTAATATCCCAGGCCGAGTCTCAAACTCATGACACCGTGGTCTGAAAACCTCTACCACGGAGCCAAAGAGGAATTCCTCACTAGCTCTTGGATAGTAACAGAGGTGTACTCTTAAGATGTCTGGGACTGCACCACCCTGTGGAGGGGTGCGTAACACCTTGCAGGTCGTCTAGCACGCAGACCACACAGATGTAAACGGTTTTGAATGGTCTGACGTAACACTTGGGTGCCTCGAAACTAATGTGCCTGGAGTTGAGTGGCATTCATCATCCGGTCCACGGGGCACTGTTCACAATGAAATGGTCATCAGAGTGGGATGTGGCCAAAGGATGTCCACTTCTTTGCCTTTCTGTGACTCTTCCATTCTCTCTGTATCTCTGTTGCAACCTGCTGATGACACTCTGTGACACTCTAAGCTCAGTGGCCACTTCCCTCTGAGAACATCCTGTTTGAAGCCTCGCAGTGGTGGGCTACTGTTGATCAATTGTTGAGTGTCGTCTTGGTCTCATGATGTCAGAATGTGAACAGCATGATGAAGAGGACTGTTCAAATACCAATTCTAATTGAACCAGAAAATTTATTGGTTGATTCATGAATGCACCTTGTTGGAGAACAGCAAGTTATGCAGAAAGTACTGAAACATTGAACAGTTGAACATGTGCATTCAAAAGGTTAGAGAAGGTCAAATTCAGTTCACCTGTAAAGGTTATAGTGCATTTTAGGTACATCCTGAAATTTCACCCGAAAGCCGAATATCCCTAACTTTTTGTGAGTAGTGTATGTGATTTCTAATAATTTTAAATTTATTAAGTTAAAGTCATCTCAAGTGCACATTACAAAACAATTTTTTAACAACACTGCAAAATTAAGAGTGGAAAAAAGGTGCATAAAATTAATGACAGATGAAGTTTTACAATTGATTTTTTTATGTGATTAAACTAAAATTTACAGAAAATGTAAGTCGTGATATATATCTTTATCATTAAATAAGATTACTTATAACGTGATATGAAATTTTGGTCATATCACACAGCCCTGTTCTAGATGGGTCTGTAGCTAGGTTTTGTTTCAAAGGTCAGAAGATCTGAGGGCACTCGGGGTGATTTCATCAGGCCAGAATAAGCTACTCCATCCTTGATGGTCTGCTTTTTCGAAAAAAAAAAAAAATTTCTTCTGAAATTAAAATGTGCAACCTTCTTATTATACAATTATATTATTATATGTAATTCTTTTAATATAATTGTGAATTATAAATTCACAATTTTGTTCTCACGTTTTTGCTGCAGTTTTTGTAAATTTGCATCTTTCTAATGTAGTATATTTTTTAATTTATTTTGTTTGGACTACATTTTCTGTCAGAATAACAGGATTAAAAATAAATGTTTAAAAAAAATGTGTGGGGATCTGAAGAGTGGCAGGTTGCAGACCCCTGACCTTGGTTTTAGTGGGAGAATGTTGAAGATGGGATTGTGCCTTTTTTGTCTGGATTTTTGTCAGTTATGCTGTCAACGCTTTAATGACTGTGTGCAGATCGACTTTACACGGCTCTGAAAAAATAAACACATTTTAAAAAGGTCCCTGCACAGCATGGGCAGATATTTCATTTCACTGTTGGGGACCATAACCAGAGGAAATATTGAGGGGGATCTGTAAGTAGTATTGTAGTCAAGAATGATTTTTTTTTGGGGGGGGGGGGTGCTTTGGAAATGGGCAACATTTCAAACCATTTAAAATGGAAAAACAAAGAAAAACCACCATATATATATATGTAAACTTGGGTTATTGTTTTGAACAGAAAAATTGTAAACCATTACATAGAATAAAATGTAACCAGCATCCATGTTGATGCTGCAAATTTGCAAGAACAACAAAAAAAGTCACAAATTTACAAGAGAAAAATGTGCATATTTATAAGACTAGAGGGTACTCAGAGAGCACATAACTCCACCAAGGCACCGTCTTTCCCTCTCACCCTCCATACTGCCATCTGGCCATCCTTTGTCCTTACCTTCATCTGTACCTTCAAATTCACCCAGTAGATTTTGCATAATCTTGTGGTTGGACGGACGGACGGACAATTATATTCCATTATAAGCTAGGATCTTGGCAGAGGTATACACCCTCAAATCACCTCCAAAATCTAATGTGTTCATCCATATACCCAAGAGCCACCTTTGGTGAAAATTTCATCAAAATCCATCCAGTAACTTGTGTAATCCTGCTAACAGACACACAGAACACCTGATGACATTACCTCCTTGGCAGAAATAAAAATGTAGATTTATGAGAAGAAAAAAAAAGTTGCAAATTTAAAAGAAAATATCACAAATTTACGAGACAAACACTGAAAATTTACGAGAAATAAAGTTATACATTTCTGAGAAAGTTTTCATTTACAGTACCTGTATGATATTGGTGCTTCAGATGAATTTTGTTCAGTTCTGTAACAGGATGTAGAAATGTTTATGATGATTTTGGGAGGGGTGGGGGGGCAGCCTCAGCCTGCAACCCAATTTGTGACACAGACTGGATACTCTCCATCTGCTCCAAATGTCATCTGCTGGAGTTAAATATTGAATAAAAGTTAAAGGTACATCAGTTTTACTGTTTCAACTTGGCTTTTTCCATATACAGTCGTGAAAAAATTAGGACACCTTATGAAAGCCTGGTTGTTGTTTTTTTGTTGTTTTTTTTACATATTTGGACATATGGATGTTTAATATCAATCTTAATACTGGGAGATTCAAGTAATATAATTAAACAATTAAAACTGAAGAAAAGACTTAAAAATTATCTGTAAAGTGTATTTCTAAAAACATGCAATTTCTGATGAGGAATAAATTAGGACACCCCCACATTTATTCTTACTTAAAATGGCTAAAATCACACACAGGTGTATCACATCAGGTGCTCATGATTGGAACATTGTTACTCAGCATTTTGAAGGAGACTTATCCTATTTAAACTTCAGACATTTAGTTTGGTGTGCTCCTGACTGTCGTGAGAGTGAACACCAGAATTTGAAATCAGCCATTCCACTGTCCGGAAAATAGTCTACAAGTGGAGAACATTAAAAACACCTGCACAGGTCTGGCTGTCCAAGTAAGTTCACCCCTAGAGCAGACCACAAGATGCTGAAAGAAGTCTCCAAAAACCCTAAAGTGTCATCAGGGGACCTACAGCAGGCTCTTGCTACTGTTGATGTGAAAGTGCATGCCTCCACAGTCAGAAAGAGACAGTGCAAGTTAACTTGAATGGGAGACGTGCAAGGAGGAAACCTTTGCTCTCCAAGAGAAACATGAAGGCCAGACTGAAGTTCGCCAGAGAGAACATAGACAAAGACCAGGACTTATGGAATAATGTTCTTTGGACAGATGAGTCCAAGCTTGAATTATTTGGACACCAGAACAGAAGACGTGTTTGGTGTAGACCAAATACAGCATTCCAGGAAAAGAACCTCATACCAATTGTGAAGCATGGAGGTGGAAGTGTCATCATGGTTTGGGGATGCTTTGGTACAGCAGGACCTGGCCAGTTCACCATCATAGAATCCACCATGAATTCTACCGTGTATCAGAGGGTGATTGAGGACCACATGAGACTATCTATAAAAAAAAAAAAAAATTAACGCTGAAGCAGAACTGGACCCTGCAACATGACAATGACCCAAAACATACCAGTAAATCCACCAAGAACTGGCTAAAAACTAAGAAATGGAGAGTCCTAGAATGGCTGAGTCAAAGCCCAAATCTTAATCCCATTGACGTGCTGTGAGGTGACTTGAAACGGGCTGGACATGCAAGAAACCCCTCAAACATCTCACAGCTGAAAGAATTCTGTGTTGAGGAGTGGGGCAAACTTTTCTCAGATCGATGTCAGAGACTGGTAGATGGCTACAAGAAGCGTCTCACTGAAGTTCTTTCAGCCAAAGGGGGTTACACTAGCTATTAGGCGGTAGGGTGTCCTAACTTTTTCCCCAGTTAAACTATTGCATTGCCCGTAGAACACAAGTATTCCTGTTTAAAACAGGTATCCCAATCAGGCTTTACACGCCCAAATGTAGGCTGTGTTTGAAAGTGCAATACAAAGAGGTGTAGCCTATATGTTGGCAGTCACATGTTAGACTTTGACAAATATGAATATTAATTACATAATACCTAAATATTGAAAATAAATGGGACATCCAATATTAGCGACTGTTTCAGATCCCTTGTTTATTTGTTTGTCAGATCACTTATTTGTCTGATCTTTTATCACTTATATTCAAGATAATAGTGTATCTTGCATTTTGGGGAATGGGAGTTGTTCAGTCATTATAATCATTTTAGTTTATATCACTGTTCAGTGATGGAGTTAAGTGTAATATTGAATTTCTTCTGTGTATCATCAATAAACTCATGCAGTACTATAACAGGACACATTTACAAATATTTGAGACCCATTGGAGTGCATCATTTTATATTTTAGCAATATTTTGTAAATAAAATGTTTTTTAAAACTGTAATCAACCACATTAACTACAAAACACCCAACATTATTATACACAGCAGAAGGACCCGTTTGACTGCAATCGTTGCATCAGTGCTGCCCATTTGTCAGTAAATATTTAACTAAAAATGATTTATTTCATTATTTGGGCATTTTTGTGTCCTGCGTTTGGTCTTTAAGTCATTCCGGCCATTCCGCTCCACAATCATGGCTGTATTATTATCAAGTTTTTAATTTTTAGATACTCATGCGGGAGGGCGGGGGACTCGTGGTCCTGTAAAGTACAGTGGTACCATACGGGTGAAGCAGAAGCAGGAACTCCCATCTACCACTGATAGGGCAGGCTGGGTGTGCCTCCCTGCGAAGGACCGTGGTCTGCCCGGTCGGGCCGCTGCTTTTACCGGCACGTTCTGTGTTGGATACACCGGTGTTCTTTGTCAGACCCAGGTCCCTGCTGACACTCCGCCCAGTCTGCTCCCATGCTTCATGTTCTCCACATATGCCGAATTATCCTTTAGACCTACACAATCACGGCAACTTTATGGTATAATTTTTGAAGCATGAGATCTTCAGTATTTTTAATTTTATTATCTTTTATTTTTTCTTTTTCTAGTCAAATTTGTTGCTTTTTGCTTCCTTGTGCTCACGATGTGCTGTGGTTACTGATGCCGTGATGTTGTGTATTACCCAATCAGTACAGAGTCAATGCAAAACCCCGCCCACACCTCTAGAAGCCCGAGCATGAGGAGAGAGCAATGACTAAATTTTTACTGATAAAAATTACATATTTTGACTGAACAACTCCATACTCAGAGATGCACACCCTCGTAACCTCAGCAAAACACGTATAAAATCTGAGGTCAGTCTGATGAACGATTCAAGAGATAGGCATGGAACAGACACACACACACCCAGACAGATTACATGCGTTTATAGCTAGATGAGTAAAAACAAGGTTAATTTTTTTTATTTACTTGCAAATGAATCACCTTCTTTTCCAGAGATAAATAAAAACAAGATTAAACATCAAAATGTGAACATTTCTTAATAAAGAACTGAATAATTAATGGGGTGTCCCAGTTTTTTCACATGACTGTAAACCAAACAGATGATGATCATGGATCAAATAAAAAATACAAAAATAAATGAAAATCAAGGAAAAATATTCTAAATAAAAACATGTATAGAAAACCACAAACATTAAAAAAAAAAAAATCAAGCAGAGATTCTAAAAACTAATGTGCAAAAAAAGTGCAAAATGTTAATAATAAAACCAAAACAAAGGTGCATGAAAAGTACAAAAAGGGGAAAAATGTTCTAAATGAAAAACTGTGGTGTATAAAAAGTGTCAAAGATTTGGGAGAAAAGATCTGAAATCCAAAACAAATATGCATACTATTTAAAGAGAGCTAATTTTTTTAAGTGACAAACATTTGAAATGTGGGGAAAACTTAAACAAAACAAATATGTATTAAAAATACAAAAATAAACTAGGGAAATAAGGGAAAAAGCATTCTCAATAAAAGGAAGTAAAAGTGCCAGAAATTCAAAAGGTGGAAAAATAAAAAGTTACTGAAAAAAATCTAAATAAAAACAAAACCAAATCAAGTGTGAAAAGTGCTGAAAGTGTTAAAAGTAACAAAAATAAAACAAACAAAATCATTAATAGAGGGTATGCACATGATGACAGAAATCATGGCAGTTACAAAACAATGAGTGGCAGCATTTGTTTGTATGCAGTAAATTGCACAAAACGGTATTCATTCACAGCAGTAAACCGAGGGCCTGCTTGCATTGTGGAGAGCTAATCTTGTTTCATCTCGTATTAATTGACAAAAGTAGCCACAGGGGGTGCACAAGCCAGTGTACTCCTCGTGCCGGTCCCAAGCCTGGGTAAATGGGGAGGGTTGTGTCAGGAAGGGTATCCGACGTAAAACCTTTGCTAAATCAAACGTGGATCATGACGAATGAGACTTTCATACTGGATCGGTCGAGGCCCAGGTTAACAACGACCGCCACCGGTGCTGTTAACCAACAGGGTGCCAGTGGAAATTGGGCTACTATTGGTCAAAGATCAAGGAGGAGGAGAGGGGGAAGGAGTGAGAGAAAAGGCAAGGTAGAAGTGTGGAGGTGAGAGTAGGGACATTAAATGTAGGGACTATGACTGTTAAAGGCAGAGAGTTGGCTGATATGATGGAGAGAAGAAAGGTAGATATACTGTGTGTTCAAGAAACCAGATGGGAGTGAAGCAAGGCTAGGAGCATTGGAGGTGGATTTAAACTGTTCTACTATGGTGTAGATAGGAAGAGAAATGGAGTAGGAGTACTCTTGAAGGAAGAGTATGTGAAGAGTGTTCAGGAGGTAAAGAGGGAGTCAGACAGAATCATGAGTTTGAAGCTAGAAGTCAAAGGTGTGATGTTGAATGCTGTCCACAATGTGTATGCCCCACAAGTTGGATGTCAGGTAGAAGAGGGAGAGGAATTCTGGATTAAGTTGGATGAAGTGGTAGAGTGTGTTCCCGGGGGGAGAGAGTGGTGATTGGAGGGGACTTTAATGGACATGTACATGAAGGGAACAGAGGTGATGAGGAGGTCCTGGGTAGGTATGGTCTTAAGAAGAGAAATGTGGAAGGACAGATGGTTGTGGATTTTGCTAAAAGGATGGAAATGGCTGTGGTGAACACATACATTAAGAAGAGAGAGGAACATAGGGTGACTTACAAGAGCGGAGGAAAGTGCACACAGGTAGACTACATCTTATGCAGAAGGAGAAATCTGAAATAGGAGACTGCAAGGTGGTAGCAGGGGAGAATGTAGCTAGACAGCATCGGGTGGTAGTCTGTAGGATGACTTTGGAGAGTAAAAAGAGGAAAATGGTGAAGACAGAGCCAAAGATTAAGTGGGAGAAGTTACAGAAGGAAGAAGGTCGCACAGAGTTCAGGAAGCAGTTGATGCAGGCTCTGGGTGGTAAGGAAGAAGTATCAGATGACTGGGAAAGTACAGCAAAAGTATTGAGGGAAATGGGTAGACAGGTTTGTGGTGTATCCAGTGGACAGGGGAAGGAAGACAAGGAGACTTGGTGGTGGAATGAGGAGGTACAGGAAAGTATCCAAAGGAAGAGGTTGGCAAAGAAAAAGTAGGATAATCAGGGAGATGAAGAAAGTAGACAGGAGTATTTGGAATCTAGGCACATGGCAAAGGGAGAGGTGTCAAAGGAAAAGGCATAGAGTGAGTTGTATGAGAGCCTGGACACCAAGGAAGGAGAAAAGGAGTTGTATCGACTGACTAGACAGAGAGATTGAGCTAGAAAGGATGTTCAGCAGGTTAGGTTGATTAAGGACAGAAATGGTAATTTACTAACAAATGACGAGAGTGTGTTGAGACAGAAATGGTAATGTACTAACAAATGACGAGAGTGTGTTGAGAAAGTGGAAGGAGTACTTTGAAGAGGTGATGAATAAAGAAAATGAGAGAGAGAGAGGAGGATGGATGAAGAAAAGATAGTGAACAAGGAAGTCCCGAGGATTAGCAAAGCAGAAGTGAGGGCAGCTTTGAAGAGGATGGAGAATGGAAAGGCGGTTGGTCCAGATGACATAGTACCTGTGGAGGTATGGAGATGTTTAGGAGAGATGGCAGTGGACTTTTTAACCAGATTGTTTAACACAAACTTAGAGTGTGAGAGGAGTGGAGAAAAAGTGTTTTGGTACCAATTTTCAAGAACAAAAGTGATGCTCAGAGCTGTACTAACTATAGAGGCATAAAGTTGATCAGCCACACTATGAAGATATGGGAAAGAGTTGTTGAAGCCAGGTTAAGAGGACGGGTGACAATCAGTGAGCAGCAGTATGGTTTCATGCCAAGAAAGAGTACTACAGATGCAATGTTTGCTCTTAAGAGTGCTGATGGAGAAGTTTAGAGAAGGTCAGAAGGAGTTGCACTGTGTTTATAGATCTAGAGAAAGCATATGATGGGGTGCCAAAAGAGAAAGTGTGGTACTGTATGAGAAAGTCAGGAGTGGCAGAAAAGTATGTGAGGGTGGGGCAGGACATGAATGAGGACAGCAAGATGGTGGTGAAGTGTACTGTAGGAGTGACGGATGGATTCAAGGTGAGGATTCAATTCAATTCAATTCAACTTTATTTATATAGCGCCATTTCACAACAACAGTCATCTCATAGCACTATCAACTGTAGGGAGGACCCCCACAGTTGCAGAAAGACCCCAGCAATCAGGCGATCCCCTGTGAGCAAGCACTTGGCGACGGTGGAGAGGAAAAACTCCCTTTTAACAGGAAGAAACCTCCAGCAGAACCAGGCTCAGGGAGGGGCAGTCATCTGCTGCGACTGGCTGGGGGGTGAGGGGATAGAGAAGAAGAAAAGAACAGACATGTAGAGAGCAAACAGCACGATGGGGACTCAATCTATGGGAGAGAACAAACAAATGTTAATGACCAGCAAAAAAAAAAATATTTCATAGAGAGTGAGGAAAGGAGTGAGGCCCAGTGCATTACTGGAGGTCCCCCGGCTGACTAAACCTATTAGCAGCATAACTAAGGGAGGGTTCAGAAAACACATGATCCCTCCCTAATTGTAGGCTATATCAAAAAGGTAGGTTTTAGCCCTATTCTTAAAAACAGAGATCGAGTCTGACTCCCGAATCCAGATTGGCAGCTGATTCCACAGGAGAGGAGCTTGATAACTGAAGGCTCTGCCTCCCATTGTACTTTTGGAGATTCTAGGTATTACAAGTAAACCTGCATTTTGGGAGCGTAGTGCTCTGTTAGGATGATACGGTAGTATCAGATCTTTTAAATAAAAAGGAGCCTGATTGTTTAGAGCTTTGTAAGTAAGAAGAAGGATTTTAAACTTAATTCTAAACTCTATGGGAAGCCAATGAAGGGAGGCCAGAACCGGAGAGATATGATCTCTCTTTCTAGTACCTGTTAAAACTCTTGCTGCAGCATTTTGGATCAGCTGAAGACTTTTTAAAGATGTTTTAGGACAACCTGATAATAAAGAATTACAATAATCTAATCTCGAGCTAACAAAAGCGTGGATCAGCTTCTCAGCATCACTCTGAGACAAGATGCTCCTAATCTTGGCAATATTACGCAAATGATAGAAGGCAGTCTTAGAAACAAATTTAATATGTGAATTGAAGGACAAATCCTGATCAAAAATAACTCCAAGGTTCCTCACAGAGCTATTAAGAGAAAGAGTAACTGCATCCAAACTGAAAGTTTGATTTGGAAAGGAATTTCTAAGGTTTTTTGGACCAACAAGAATGACTTCAGTCTTATCTGAATTTAATAGCAGGAAATTACAAGTCATCCAAACTTTGATTTCCTTAAGACAGGCTTCTAACTTGGCTAATTGATTAGTATCATCTGGCTTCATTGACAGGTATAATTGTGTGTCATCTGCATAACAGTGAAAATGTATACAGTGCTTTCTAATAATGTTGCCTAATGGAAGCATATATAAACTAAAAAGAGTAGGGCCAAGCACAGATCCCTGTGGAACTCCATGACTAAGCTTTGAGCTGAGAGAAAACTCATCATTTACATGAACAAACTGGAACCTATCAGATAAATAAGATCTAAACCACTGCAACGAAGTTCCATTAAGTCCAACATAGTGTTCTAATCTATCAAGTAGAATATTATGATCAATAGTATCAAAAGCTGCACTAAGATCTAAAAGGACAAGTACAGAAACTAGTCCATTATCAGATGCAATGAGGAGGTCGTTAGTGACCTTCACTAAGGCTGTTTCAGTGCTATGATGGATTCTAAACCCAGATTGAAACTCCTCAAATAAACCATTTCCCTGCAGGTGGTCAAATAATTGCATAGCAACAACTCTTTCTAAGATTTTTGAAATGAAAGGGAGATTAGAGATTGGTCTATAGTTAGCTAAAGCTCCTGGATCTAGCGTTGGCTTTTTGAGTAAGGGTTTAATTACAGCCGTTTTAAAAGCCTGCGGTACATGGCCTAAAGTTAATGAAGAATTGATTATATGAAGAATAAAGCTACCAATAAGTGGGAAGACTTCTTTAAATAACCTGGTAGGAATAGGGTCTAAAAGACAAGTTGAAGGTTTGGATGAGGAAACTATTTTGTCTAACTCACAAAGGTCGATTGGAGTAAACTCATCAAGACAGACATCAATAGAAGGAGTTGTAGTAGTTACAGTATTTAAGTTAACTGTGGGAAGAATCTGATTGATTTTATCTCTTATGGATGAAATTTTATTATTGAAAAAGTTCATAAAGTCCTGACTAGTAAGCTCTAAGGGAATGCTAGGATTGACAGAGTCCTGACTCTTTGTCAACCTGGCTACAGTACTGAAAAGAAACCTGGGATTATTCTTGTTCTCTTCTATTAATGCAGAGTAATAACTCGTTCTAGCTTTTCTAAGAGATTTTTTATAAATTAAAAGATGATTTCTCCAAGCTAAATAGATTTCATCTAAATTAGTAGAGCGCCATTTTCTTTCTAATTGACGAGTCTTCTGTTTTAAGCTACGAGTTTCTGTGTTGAACCAAGGAGTTAAAAATCTCTGATTAGACTTTTTCTTTTTTAAGGGGGCCACCAAGTCTAGAGCCTGATGTAGAGAAGCTGAAACACTATCCACCATGTTATCAATTACAGAAGGAGCAAGCTGTCTATAGCTTATTTCCGTTGTGTTGACACATGGCATAGAGGAAACAATCTGCATAAATTTGGAAACAGCATCATCTGAGAGGCATCTACTGTGATAATATTTTTCTTTAGGAGCCAAATAGTCAGAAATAGTAAAATCAAAGGTTAACAGACAATGGTCTGACAGTACAGGGTTATGAGGAGACACTACCAGATTTTCTATTTCTATGCCATATGTCAGAACAAGGTCCAATGTATGGTGGAGGTAATGAGTAGAATTTCCTACTTTCTGAGAAAACCCAATCGAGTCTAATATTGAATTAAAAGCCACATTAAGGCAGTCACTATCTACATCCACATGTATATTAAAGTCCCCTACTATAATTATTCTATCAGATTTCAGCACTAAATCAGCTAAGAAATCAGGAAATTCGGATAAAAATTCTGAATAGGTTGATGGGGGACGATAAACTATGGCAAATAAAATTGGGTTTAACCTGGAATTGCTAAAGTGCCCAATACTGAGGACCAGGCCCTCAAAGGAATTATAACATGTGTTTTGCTTTACATTAACTAGTAATTTGGAATGGTAAATTGCTGCTACTCCTCCTCCACGACCAGAACTTCTGGGATTTTGACAGTTTAAATAACCAGAGGGAGTTGATTCATTTAAACCAACATAATCCTCTTGTCCTAACCAAGTCTCTGTAAGGGAAATTAAATCAATCTGATGATCAATTAACAGATCATGGACTAACAGAGACTTGGGAGTTAGAGACCTAATATTTAATAAACCACATTTAATTTTTAAATTATGAGGAGGAACAGAGGCCAAATCATTCAATTTAGAGGCTTTATGTTTAATTTGAGTTTTACCAATATTTTGCTTTATCACTTTGGGATGCTTATACATTATATTTTTATTTACTTTGGAGGGAGCAGACAACGATTCTCTGATGGGGAAGACAGGGGCTAAGCTGAGGGGTGGCGGATGAAGAGGAGCTGCAGAGAGGCGTGTAAGACTGCGACTCTGCTTCCTGGTCCCAACTCTGAGTAGTCAGGGTTTTGGAAATTTGGATAAAAAAGATGCCAGATTGTTAGATAAATGAGAAGCACCATCCAAAGTGGGATGAATGCTGTCTCGTCTCATAAGACCAGGTTTTCCCCAAAAAGAGCTCCAATTGTCAATGTAGCCCACGTCATTTTTAGGACACCACACAGACAGCCAGCGGTTCAAGGATGACGAGCGGCTAAACATGTCATCACTGGTCAGATTGGGGAGGGGCCCAGAGAATACTACAGTGGCAGACATCGTTTTGGCAAAGTCACACACCGATTCTATATTAAGTTTCGTGACTTCCGACTGCCGGAGACGGATGTCATTAATGCCGGCGTGAATAACAATTGTGGAGTATTTACAGTTACTTTTAGCCAGCATTTTCAAATTTGACTCGATGTCGCCTGCTCTGGCCCCAGGAATGCATGTGACTATGGCCGATGGAGTCTCTAGGTTCACGTTTCTGACTACAGAGTCGCCAATGATCAGAGTTTTTTCCTCAGCGGGTGTGTCGCTGAGCGGGGAAAAACGATTAGAAACGTGAACAGGTTGGTGGTGAACCGGGGCTTTGCGACTAGGCTTCCTTCTCACCGTCACCCACCCAGTCTCCTCGCTGCAGAGGAGAGCCGGGGAACCGGTGACAGGGGGACCTAAGCTAGCTAGCTCCGCTGCAGCTAAGGGGCGTCCGTCGAGATTAACTGGCGCAGACGGTGTTTCAATGCAGCGGAGCCGGGATTCCAAATCAGACAACCTCGCCTCGAGCGCCTCAAAAAGACAACATTTATTACATTTACCGTTATCACTAAAAGAGGCAGAGGTGTAGCTAAACATCTGACAGAGAGAGCACACCAGAGGAGGAGAGGAAAGAGAGCTAGTAGCCATAGCTAGTGGCTCGAGAGCTGGAGAGCAAACCACACAGGCAGACAGCAAAACAGGAAGTGACGATACGTTACCACAAGGAAGTGACGATCTCGAAAATCTCGAAAATGACGATCTCGAAAATCTTGCTGCTGATGAGCAGCAAGAGTGAAAGGAAAGATTTACAAGACAGTGTGAGACCTGCTATGATGTATGGTTTGGAGACATGGCGCTGACAAAAAAAAAGGCAGTGGAGCTGGAGGTGGCAGAGTTGATGATGGCTAAGATTTTCATTGGGAGTGACTAGGAGGGACAAGATTAGAAACGAGTATATCAGAGGGACAGCTAATGTTGAGCGGTTTGGAGACAAAGTAAGGGAGACAAGGCTGAGATGGTTTGGACTTGTCCAAAGGATTGATAGTGGAGATACTGGACAAAGGATGTTGAAGATGGAGCTGCTAGGCAGGAGGAAAAGAGGAAGACCACAGACAAGACTCATGGATGTAGTGAAGGAGGACATGGAGAGGGTTGGTGTTCCAGAGGATGATGCAAGGGACGGGGAGATGGAGGCAGATGATCTGTTGTGGAGACCCCTGAAGGGAGCAGCCGAAAGAAGATTAGTTGACAAAAATAGATCAGACTTTTGTGTACTCTTATCCACACATTACAGTCAAGTAAAAAGTGTGGTATTAATATCTAAAGTTAAAAAAGGCACTATGTGTATTGCTGTGACTAATAAATATTTTGTCTGATTTTTTATGTTTTGCTGCATGCAAACTTAAGCTACCGCACGTTTGTTACTCAGTGCTGTTGCTATGGTAACTGCCCTGCAACTGCCAAAATTTGTTTGAGTACATTACCTCTATAAAATAAAAACAAGTACAAATTACTAAACAAAATAAATCAAATGTGCATAAAAAGCATTCAAAATTTAAAAGAAAAATAATAATTATGAAAACAAATGCCAACGTTTGTGGCCTAGTGGTGTGATGCCACCCAGAACATGTTGCTCACACAGACAACACAGGTTTGAGTCCCAGCCCAGGTAAGCTCGCTGTCTCCCCTGCTGTCTGCCCCATTTCCTGCCTTCATTAATGATAAAAGCAAAAATACCAAAAGATACGTAAGTTAAAAAAATTTTTTTTAAATGTCTGTAAATGTAAATTTGGAACAAAAAGTTTAAATAAAATCAGACCACAGGTACAAAAAAATCCAAATAAAATGCAGAAAGTAAACAAGAAAAAAGAAAAAATCCAAGGTGCTTAAAAATGAAAAAAAAAATTAATATGGGGACAATTTAAAATAAAAATGTTGCTTATGAATTTGCAATGATTTTCTGAAGTTTGCAGCTTCTTTTTTTTAATGTGAATTCACATCTTTTTTTTCCTTGTAAATTGAGGATTTTGTGTTATGGAGACTTCTGAATTTATATTTTTGTAAATTTCTGTACCTTCTGAGAGGGTGTGATACTGACTCTGACCGTATGGGGACAGTGTTTCTCTGCAGTGGATTTATTGTCTGATTCCTGGACAGCAAAAACATCCACATAAACGTAAAATCTGCAGCTCCCACCACTGTTACCCTGTGGTGTTCTGTGAGGCTGTGATCTGCTCTGGTGGATGAGTACCCGATCAGCTGATAAACAGAACAAAGGCATTTATAGGCTGGTATTTGGCTCACTTCTGCAGCTGCTGCATTCTTGATTGATTAAAGTTATTGAACAGCCTGCAGGAGTCAAGTCTGCTGCTGTGTTCAGGTTCCCAGAGTAAAGAATTGAGAGGTGGAGAGTCGGATGGCGATGGCAGAAATTTATGAAAACCACACACAGACCACAAGTCAGCGTCCTCTGCTGTGGAAAACAGATTTTTAACAGGTTTTGTCAAAAAAGGTGACTTTTTGTGTAAATTTACTTTTTTCCTTTACAAATTCATAGTTATAAAGTTTGAACTTTTTTCTGTAAATATAGATTTTTTTTGTCATAAATTTAGTTTAGTCATTAGATTGTGAGGTTTGTCTTTCAAATTTTGCAACGTTTTCTTGTAAATTTGTCACTTTTACCTCCGCCAAAGAGGTAATGTTTTTGCTGGCATTTGTCTGTTAGCAGGAATACACAAAAACTGCTGGACAGATTTGGATGAAACTTTCATGGGAGGGGGGCTTAGCTGAAGGATGAACCCACTGGATTTTGGTGATCCAAGAGTGCATGCCTCTGCCAAGGTCCTTGTTTGTGTTTGCGCAGCAGGATTACACAACAATCTGAATGGATTTTGGTGAAATTTTTACCA
This sequence comes from Pholidichthys leucotaenia, assembly GCA_020510985.1. Taxonomy (NCBI): domain Eukaryota; kingdom Metazoa; phylum Chordata; class Actinopteri; order Cichliformes; family Pholidichthyidae; genus Pholidichthys; species Pholidichthys leucotaenia. Next base: position 197,704,739 of record CM035842.1, on the reverse strand, counting down.
GAGGTGGTCCTTCGGCTACAGAGGAACCCATTATGTTTTGGAAGTGATCCATGAGCACATACCTCCACCAAGACCCTGTTTTGCAATGTGCAGAGGGATGGAGGCAGGAATAAAGGAAGGATAAAAGGATGGATAAAAGGAAGGCAGGAAGGAGCCTTGGTGGAGGTATGCACTCTCAGGGCTTTTCTAGTCTTGTAAAAAAAAAAAAAAAAGAATTTTAACACATTAAATTTCCATCTTTTTTCTGAGAATTAGGAATGCATATAAATTTGTTTTTTTCCTCATGAATTTGATACTTTGTTAATCATAGATTCCTGGTTATTTTCTTGTAAATTTACTGTCATCATAAGTTTGAGGTTTTTGCAACATTTTTTTTGTAAATTTAAAACGTTTTATAAATTTGTATTTTGTTAATTTTTTCTTTGTAAATTAGATATTTTTGTGCAACATTTTTATCATGAATTTGCAGCTTTTTCCCTTTAAATAATGCATTGTTTTATTATTTTTGCCAAGTACATGTATATCTTGTCAAAAATTTGTGGTTTGGTTTGTTTCTTTGAATTTGTACCGCTTGGATGGGCAGCGGCGACACCTACCTTGTGAACGCGATAACTAGAGGAAGAATTGATGTGGGCTTTTCAAATTGAAACCATGGGTGTATCTATGAAAAATCTCAGACAAGTTTGAATTTGGGTGACCTCTGACCTTTGGGTGACCTCTGACTTCAGAGGTCAGTTTTCCTTAAATCTTGTAATGTGATAACTACACTAAGGAATGATGTAGCCTTTTCAAATTGATATCATCATGCCTAAGACAATTATTGGACCATTTAGGCCCTGATCGCTCACTATGGTTTTGGGGTCAAAAGGTCAAAGGTCACGGTAAGCTTTCCCTATGCTCTGTTACTATAGAACAAGAAAAGCTAGGGTCACTAAACTTGTAAACTTGGTACACAGCTTGATCTTGAAACCCGGAATTCTCACGATGGGTTTGGGGTCAAAAGGTCAAAGGTTATGGTCAAATTGCTCTTTAAGCTCTATCTCAACAACAAAGAAACTGTAGAACTAATAAAGCTAGGGTCACCAAACTTGGTATAGAGGTTTGCCTTGGCATCCTGACCCACAACTATGGATTTGAGGTCAAAATGCCTTATAAACTATACATCAACAACAGTGAAACCTAGGGTCACCAAACTGTACACGTTCACCCTGAGAGCCTGACCTCTGACTATGGGTTATGGATCAAAAGGTCAAAGGTCCTGGTTAGCTTCCAATATGCCCTATTGCTATAGGACAAATAAAACTAGGGTCACCAAACTTTATACACAGGTTAACCCTAACATCTGACTATGGTTTTGGATTGCAGGGTCAAAGGTTAAATTGCCATTTCAATTGTATCTCAACAACAAAGAAAGCTAGGGTCACCAAACTTGGTACGCAGGTTTACTTTGGGACCCCGACCTATCATTATAGGTTTGGGGACCAAAGGTCAAGGTTAAAATGTCATATAAACTATACATCAGCAATGACACCTAGAGTCACCAAACGTTGTACACATGTTCACCCTGAGACCCCGACCTCTGACTGTGGCTTTGGGGTCAAAGGTCACAGTTAACTTCCCCTGTGCCCTATATATATATATATATATGCCGCTACAGAACGAGTAAAGCTAGGGTCACCAAAATTTGTACCCAGGTTCACCCTGACATCTGCCTGTGATTGTAAGGTCAAAATGCCATATAAACTACATCTCAACAACAAAGACAGGCTGAGGGACCACTGGCAGATGGCAGCTTTTTATTTTCTTGTACCTTTCAAAATGTTTTTCCTCATAAATTCCAGGCTGTTTCTCATGTTTCTTTTTTCCCCTCTAAATTACTATAGTTTGTCATTCTGATGGGAAAATGTTAAGACTCCCCACTGTGTATTGGGTTCTTTACTATATTATTAATATATTCATTTTATGTATGTTTTTGATCCGTCCGTTCCTTCATTTGTTTAACATGTCGTCACTCGCAACTTCTACTGTACATCTTTGATCGGACTGACTTCAAATTTCTACAGAAGCTGAACTATGTAGGAATTGCAGGTGATTACTGGTAATGCCAGACAACAGTAATGAACAACAGCCCCGCCCCGCCCCCATGTTCTAGGCTGAAGCACATTTGATAAAGTTTTCTAATCAGTGACCCATGATGACTTCTTTAGTTATTTTGTTATCATTACATGTTCTGCCCTACTCTAGGAATTGGCGTACTTAAGTTATAAGATACATATAAGATACAGTTATAAGTCACAGCACAGGATTTTTGACTCTGAGCTGAAAACTGGCTTATACTCACCCTGCTGGTGTAAAGTGATATTTATCACTTCATCAGCTCGGCAAACATCATCAATGAATTCATAGCTGTGCAGTATCATGAATTATCATATTTGGCATAACAGCAAAAGTGATGTTTCTTTACACTCTTAATTACATTTTTAGGTATTTCTGGAATATTTGAAAGTAGAAAATAGTGCATATTCTACCTGTGAATATCAATACCTGGGACGCATTCCACTTTCAGACACATGATGAGGGTTAGGATTTAGTTTTTGGAATAAAGTCACTGGAATCACTGGTTTTGTGGCTCCACTGGTGCATGTGTCTGCTCCGGAGCCGTGGGTTGCAGACCCTGAGTCAGAGCTGTCCCTCTCCATCCAGCTCATTATGCTGCGGAGGAAATCCTCTGAATATCTCTGCTCCCTGTCTGCAACCTCAGTAATTACTTAGTAGAGTGTGAATCTGCGGGAGTCTGAATCCTCAGCCCAGGTCCCGTTATCAGGAGCAGCAGATGCTCCTGGACTCCTCCTGACCCCGTGGGCCTCCTCCTGACTTCACAGAGGAGGTCACAACAGTCTCTGAGCTGCTTTAGTTGGTGTGGGTTCAGACGTTTCCTCAAGGGCACGATTTCTTCAGTCTGTCTCTGTTAATGTCCACAGCCGGGACAGGAGAGTTGATTACACTTTACAGCCAATGACACTGTTTTGGAGACTTCTATCTGTTAGCAGAGTTACTAAAAAACTACTAGCCTGATTTACCTGAAACTCTACAAAGGGTGGAGCTTGGAAAACAGAAGAACCCAGTTTTTTTCTTTAAAGGTCTCATTTTGTGCATTTCCCAGGAATTGAGTAGAAGTTTTGACATCAGAGTAAGCAGAGGAGAACACACTCCAGCAGACATGCAGAGCAGTCTGAGGCCACTGGTATATAAATAAAAGGTCTAACTCAACATTCAGGTCAGGATTATGCATAAGAATTTGCTCCATTTGTTTGTACTTCTCATGTGTAGAAATGATTAGGAAAGTCACTTTAAATGGAAACGACTTCCTTTCTCACAATTTGATAATGTAAGAAGAAAGAAAAGTAACAACAAAAGTGATGTAAAAATGTGTAGCTTTAGTGAGAAAGTCACTTCCTCTTCATGTTGAGCGGAAAAAGAATATTACAAACGAATATCCTAAATTGTAAAATTATTTAATATACGTTCATTCATGATAATCAAATGTTTTTTTATGTGAAGGCCATGAGCTTAATGTTAATGTTAGATACTACACAGAGTGAAATATTTGCTGAATCAACCCACACTGTATACCTTGTATCATTCATTAATACTCCCATACATGACATATTGCAATGCTCCGTACTGTGGGTGTTTATATATTTACATATTTATTCCATCTAGCTACAATGCTCTGCACTGTGTTCATATATTCATATATTTATTCCATCCAGCTACAATGCTCTGCACTGTGTGTCTGTGTGTGTGTGTGTGTGTATATATATATATATATTTTATAGTAATATGTACATATGTATATTAGCTGCTCTTGCTTGCTTGTTTTTTTTCTTGCCTTCTGATTGTTGCTCTGAGTGTTGCTATCCCTGTGCTGTTGCAATCCTGGAATTTCCCCGTTGTGGGACTAATAAAGGCTTATCTTATCTTATCTTATCTTATATTGTACTGAAGTATGGGGAAACACATATAAAACAAACATATATCCAGTCTTTATGCTTCAGAAGAGAGCTATTAGAATAATAAACAAAGCTGCTTACAGGGAACCAACAAACCCACTTTTTCTTAAATTAAAAGCTCTCAAGTTGAAAGATGTAGTTGACTTTAAAACTGCAGTAATAATGTTTAAAGTGAAGAATCTATCACTGCCCGCAAATATCCAAAAGCTGTTCCAAATAAGGGAGAAACAATATCATTTCAGAGGAACATGTATATTTCAAAAACCTTCAGTGAGAACTACCACCAAGCAACACTGTGTTTCAGTGCAAGGAGTCAGATTATGGAACGATTTTGGACCTGAATTAAAATCATGTACAACGCTTGGACAATTTAAACAAAAACTAAAGGAAGAAATACTCCACAAACATATATACAAGATGACATGTAAAATCACATAAGGATTGTCATATCCAGTCTGTGTTGTGTTGTAGCTTAGTTTTTTTGTCACATTTTGTCTTAGCTTTGTTCTGAATTGTAATCGCTCTTGTTTTGTTTTTCTTTTGAATTCTTGGATGGAATATGGGTGGGCAATATAAGCTGCGGCTTCAGCCATCACCCATTTCGGAAAAGTTATGTTGAACTGTATAATCAGAGGAGTTATTGTCTAATTTGACCTTGTTGGATTTTCTTCCCCCTTTGTTATATTAGTCTGTTTCTTTTAATCTGTACTTTTATCTATCCAAAATAAAAAATAAAAAAAGATTCATTCATTCATTCAATGTGACATATTTTAGGAGTTAGCTTAACAAATGCAGGGCAGCTTTAAACAACTGTGACCTCCCCATCCATCTTTCTCGTCACTGCAGTTTGCTATAGGGCAGTGGTTCCCAACCTTTTTCCCTGGAGCCCCTCCTGCCTGTGTCACAGAAGTGCCCCCCCCCCTCCCCCGAGGCCACACGATCATGCCAGAGGAATTAAATCATTTTAGAACATTTATTTAGGAAAAAAATAACATCAGTTTTGTGCTTAACCTATTCCATTTGTTTTGAAATGTAGATTTGTTTTCCTTTATACTTAAACTAAATTGAATTATATGAACATGTGTATCACACACAGACAAAAAAATGTGGCAAATGACTGCAATGGTATTAAAGCATTTGTCCTTTTGTTTTAAGACAGCATTACTTTTAAACATGGCCTTTTTGACGCCAGAAGGCAGTCCTGAGTGTTCATTGTCAGTAACATAAAGTTTTCATCCTTGCCAGAAGGGAATCCCCCTAAGTTTCTTGTGCAGCTGGTTTTGGCAATCTGCAGCCATTTCGGTCTGTGATAGTATTGTCAGAGAGGGGCACAGTGTTGACTTTATCAACTGCTTGTGCTCCACACATTTTCTCCACAGTTTTTAGGCATGCAGGCTTGATCAGCTGCTCACCAATATTGTGCGGCTTTTTTGCCTTGAGCAGCACACAGTCAAATGATGCTTCAGTGGCTCTGAGTAAATCACTACCTGCTCGTTCAAAGGATTTTCTGATATCCCCATGTCTCCACTCAAAAAAAACCCCAACTTGCACCGATGGTCTCTCAGTGTCGAGTCTCCTGATGCCGTCTCAGTTTGCTGGGCTTCATGCTGTCATTAGCTAGCTTTTCACCACAAATAACACATTCCGGCCGAAAAGAGTCTTATGCTTCTATAAATCCATAGTTCAGGTAACTGTCAATATACACTCACCGGCCACTTTATTAGGTACACCATGCTAGTAACGGGTTGGACCCCCTTTTGCCTTCAGAACTGCCTCAATTCTTCGTGGCATAGATTCAACAAGGTGCTGGAAGCATTCCTCAGAGAGTTTGGTCCATATTGACATGATGGCATCACACAGTTGGCGCACATTTGTCGGCTGCACATCCATGATGCGAATCTCCCGTTCCACCACATCCCAAAGATGCTCTATTGGATTGAGATCTGGTGACTATGGAGGCCATTTGAGTACAGTGAACTCATTGTCATGTTCAAGAAACCAGTCTGAGATGATTCCAGCTTTATGACATGGCGCATTATCCTGCTGAAAGTAGCCATCAGAAGTTGGGTACATTGTGGTCATAAAGGGATGGACATGGTCAGCAACAATACTCAGGTAGGCTGTAGCGTTGCAACGATGCTCAATTGGTACCAAGGGGCCCAAAGAGTGCCAAGAAAATATTCCCCACACCATTACACCACCACCACCAGCCTGAACCATTGATACAAGGCAGGATGGATCCATGCTTTCATGTTGTTGACGCCAAATTCTGACCCTACCATCCGAATGTCGCAGCAGAAATCGAGACTCATCAGACCAGGCAACGTTTTTCCAATCTTCTATTGTCCAATTTCGATGAGCTTGTGCAAATTGTAGCCTCAGTTTCCTGTTCTTAGCTGAAAGGAGTGGCACCTGGTGTGGTCTTCTGCTGCTGTAGCCCATCTGCCTCAAAGTTCGACGTACTGTGCGTTCAGAGATGCTCTTCTGCCTACCTTGGTTGTAACGGGTGGTTATTTGAGTCACTGTTGCCTTTCTATCAGCTCGAACCAGTCTGGCCATTCTCCTCTGACCTCTGGCATCAACAAGGCATTTCCGCCCACAGAACTGCCGCTCACTGGATATTTTTTCTTTTTCGGACCATTCTCTGTAAACCCTAGAGATGGTTGTGCGTGAAAATCCCAGTAGATCAGCAGTTTCTGAAATACTCAGACCAGCCCTTCTGGCACCAACAACCATGCCACGTTCAAAGTCACTCAAATCACCTTTCTTCCCCATACTGATGCTCGGTTTGAACTGCAGGAGATTGTCTTGACCATGTCTACATGCCTAAATGCACTGAGTTGCCGCCATGTGATTGGCTGATTAGAAATTAAGTGTTAACGAGCAGTTGGACAGGTGTACCTAATAAAGTGGCCGGTGAGTGTATTGTCTTTTTTTCTTTTTTAACTCCACGGGGTTCTCCGCACATTTACGTTTCTCAGCCAATGTGGAGGATGGAATCAGAAGAGACAGCGAGCTACACGACACAGAAATTTATTTCTCCTCCAACACAGAATAGAGCAGAATAACCCTGAGTGCCTGAGCGAACTCCTTTATACACTTTTATTCCCACCTCCGGCACACAGGGTAAGCACATTAACATACACACTGAAAGACAGGTACACACATTAACATAGCATTGACACACCCGTCACAGAGCAGGTCTTGCTACAATACATTCACACCCCTGCATCCTCAGATGGGAACCTGGCGCTGCGGGGGTGAAAGGCACGTCATTGTTTGTTTCACTCTTCTCACCTTTTCTCCATTAGCATCTCTTATCTTCTCCCCCACCAACCCCCTGTACTGGGTGGAGTGCCATGTGTGTTGTGTCCACCACACGGTCCTCTTTCTTTATTTGATGTCATTCATGCATTATTTTTTTTTTTTTTTTTGCCCACACATTTCATGACCTCAAAACAGACGGAGCTCCACACCCCCCTTGTGGGCTCAGGCACCCCCCCCCCCCAGGGGGGGCATGGACCTCAGATTGGAAGACACTGCTATAGGGAATAGCTCCGGTAGACAGCCATAAACATTTTTCCCCATCTGTGGCCACCTGCAGGATTTCAGCTGACTCCAGGCAGATTCCTGTTGCTTTTACGGGTATTTTCGCAGTATGTTTTGCGTAGAAAGTCTCGTGGCCCTTGCGATTGTAATAACCATGATTTGGGGCATAAAGGGCAAACTGTTATCCATTCAGAGCACTAACATGATAATCCTCCCGATTTATACAGTTATAAGATGTGAACATGCCATAATGTTTATTTTGTCTATGGACCATGTGCAGCAACGCCCCCCGGTCAAAGGCCAAGCTGTCGTCATGGCCGTATTGGATATCATGTTATAATCTGCATGTGTGATTTAAAAAAAAAAAAATTAAATTGTGCCAATTTGTGCTTGTTAGCAGCATTTTATGTTGTCATCATGGCTTGTGTTGCTGTGGGTTGCTCTTAGTTGTTCTAACACCGAGGGAATTTTATTTTATCACTTTCCCAAACAAGTTAAAAGGTGAAAGCGATGGATTACTGCTTTAAAACGTGAGAAGTGGCTGCCCAGTGAGTATTCAAGAATTTGTAGTCTAACATTTCTGATCTAGTAAGTGCACTCATTTTTATCCCCATTCAGCATAAGGCTGCACATCCACAGAGTGTGTTTGTTTGTTTGTTTTGGGGGGTTGATTAAACAACGAACAGAACCTCACGGGACACCAAACACCCAAATAAGGAATTAAATCTTTTTTGTTTTAATATTTAAGGACAAATAGGCATTGTAGTAACAAATTGGACACAAAATGCCCAAATAAGGTAATAGATCATACAGAAGAGACCAAATGGGACACTTTAAGACATATTTGAGATTAGGGCTACAATGATTACTCAAATAATTTGAGTAATAAGATTACAAAAATACCTCAATTCAAAAATCTGTGATTCGACACTTCGTTTAATGATGCACTTCCAGTCTATATGACCTCCTTTCGGTCATGCTATGTTTAATAGTGCAATGTCAGAGTGACGGCAAAAAGGAAGAAAGTCAATTCAATTCAGCTTTATTTATATAGCGCGATTTCACAACAACAGTCATCTCATAGCACTTTCAACTGTAGGGGAGACCCCCACAGTTGCAGAAAGACCCCAGCAATCACGCGATCCCCTGTGAGCAAGCACTTGGCGACGGTGGAGAGGAAAAACTCCCTTTTAACAGGAAGAAACCTCCAGCAGAACCAGGCTCAGGGAGGGGCAGTCATCTGCTGCGACTGGTTGGGGGGTGAGGGGACAGAGAAGACGAAAAGAACAGACATGTAGAGAGCAAACAGCTCGATGGGGACTCAATCTATGGGAGAGAACAAACAGATGTTAATGACCAGCAAAAAAATATATATCATTGAGAGTGAAGAAAGGAGTGAGGCCCAGTGCATTATTGGAGGTCCCCCGGCTGACTAAACCTATTAGCAGCATAACTAAGGGAGGGTTCAGAAACACATGATCCCTCCCTAATTGTTGGCTATATCAAAAAGGTAGGTTTTAGCCCTATTCTTAAAAACAGAGATTGAGTCTGACTCCCAAATCCAGATTGGCAGCTGGTTCCACAGGAGAGGAGCTTGATAACTGAAGGCTCTGCCTCCCATTGTACTTTTGGAGATTCTAGGTATTACAAGTAATCCTGCATTTTGGGAGTGTAGTGCTCTGTTAGGATAATACGGTAGTATCAGATCTTTTAAATAAAAAGGAGCCTGATTGTTTAGAGCTTTGTAAGTAAGAAGAATGATTTTAAACTTAATTCTAAAGTCTATGGGAAGCCAATCAATGGAGGCCAGAACCGGAGAGGTATGATCTCTCTTTCTAGTACCTGTTAAAACTCTTGCTGCAGCATTTTGGATCAGCTGAAGACTTTTTAAAGATGCTTTAGGACAACCTGATAATAAAGAATTACAATAATCTAATCTCGAGCTAACAAACGCGTGGATCAGTTTCTCAGCATCACTCTGAGACAAGATGCTCCTAATCTTGGCAATATTACGCAAATGATAGAAGGCAGTCTTAGAAACAAATTTAATATGTGAATTGAAGGACAGATCTTGATCAAAAATAATTCCAAGGTTCCTCACAGAGCTATTAAGAGAAAGAGTAACCGCATCCAAATTGAAAGTTTGATTTGGAAAGGTATTTCTAAGGTTTTTTGGACCAACAAGAATGACTTCAGTCTTATCAGAATTTAATACCAGGAAATTACAAGTCATCAGAATCAGATTTATTGCCATTGTTCATGTAGTACACAAACTAGGAATTTGTCTCGGTGCAATGCTGCAACATTAAACATGATAAAATAAAAGAAATAAACTATACATGCAATAAAGTGTAGAATAAGAGTGAGTAATACTGGTCAGCAGTTAAAATATAAGCTTTGATTTCCTTAAGACAGGCTTCCAACTTGGCTAATTGATTACTATCATCTGGCTTCATTGACAGGTATAATTGTGTATCATCTGCATAACAATGAAAATGTATAAAGTGCTTTCTAATAATGTTGCCTAACGGAAGCATATATAAACTAAAAAGAGTAGGGCCTAGCACAGATCCCTGTGGAACTCCATGACTAAGCTTTGAGTTGAAAGAAAACTCATTATTGACATGAACAAACTGGAACCTATCAAATAAATAAGATCTAAACCACTGCAACAAAGTTCCATTAAGTCCCACATAGTGTTCTAATCTATCAAGTAGAATATTATGATCGATAGTATCAAAAGCTGCACTAAGGTCTAAAAGGACAAGTACAGAAACTAGTCCATTATCACATGCCATGAGGAGGTCATTAATGACCTTGCAGTGGGACAGAGGCAGCCTCGGATGGAGGTTAGTGATGGGATCCAACAGTTCAGTGAAATGTGCTGAGTCAAGCTAAGAAGTCTGTTATAAATAGTGTTACACTGAATCACTCAGTGTTGTACTGGAGCTCTAAATGTCTACCACTCACTGAACTGAGAGTCGGCTGAACAGAGTGGGTGGGGCTCGTTTGCTGCTCAGGCAGTGATTCAACTGCCGATCCCTGGTTTCCAGTACAGCTCTGGTGAGTGATTCAGTACAGTACGTTCATCCATAAAAACTAGTACACTCGATTGAATTGTTTGTGTACATTACAGCACTAATGCAGGCACGGCAGACTCAACAAGTAAACACCATCACAAGTAGGCTGAAAAACAAATGGTGTGGGGGGGGGGGCAGACCCCAGTTTTACTGGGTGGTTCAAACCTGTTGTTGGCATTAGTACTAAAGTTTTCTGTTGCTGCTGTGTCACTGAATTGTTGTTCTCAATAAAACTGAAACAGGTTTCTGCTTCAGTTATCAGAGGCATTTTAGCAGTAGTTTAGGTGGATTGATTGTTTATTCCTAACGTATAAATAGAGTACTTCTCAAAATATTTATGAAGCAAGACCTTGATATATGATGATTCAATAGAAGCCATATAGAAGATAGTTCAGTACAACTGATATTTTGGGCCGTTCACTACAGGTTCATCCTGTACTTCACACAGGTGGATGTGCTTTTTTCAACCGATCTGTTAGATTATTTAAAGGGGACCTGTGGTGGTCGTGAAAAAAAAGATATTATATTGAGCCCCTGTCTCACGTTCTAGTTCAAGTTCAAGTTCAAAGCAATGTGATATAAATCCATTGCTGATGTGCTGGTTCAGCTATGTCAGCAAAACATGGGTGCAGCCATACTGGCGGCTACATGGCCTGCCAGGACGCTTCCTGTGACGTAGTGTCATGGATACCGCGATCTGGATCAATATTGGCTGAGCCTGGAGTGCCCGGATGAGCAGTGGCTTTCGGGATATTCAAATTCAAATTCAAACGTTTATTTCAAACTCAGGGTTCATATTAAATGCAGAACTAACACGAATAGAAAATAAATAAATAAATGCTTAAATTCAGCGGGTCGTCTCGTCTGATCTGAGGTCGTAACGGCCGCCAGACAGCCGGGGATTCGGCGCTGGGCTTCTCCCTCGCCGCTGAAAGTATATACAGAGCAGCAGACACTCGGCGCTCTTGTAACAACAAAAACATACAATGCGATATGGATATCGCAACATGGCGGAATGTAAAGCCTTTGGATGTCTCAATAATAAGCGAAAAAACAAAGATAACACTTCTTTTGTGCACCCAAACCCAGCTCACCTTGTCGGAAGATCGTAGCGGAAAAGTGGTTGCGCAATCTCGGAACAGGGCACAGACGTTTCCTTTCAGACGAAATTGCGTTGTGTGTGAGGACCACTTCGTCACTTTCACCCTCAGAAGACCTTTCTGGCTCAAACCTGTAGCCATGTTGACCGAATTCTTCCTCAGAGTCCGACAATTCAGCCATAATAGAATAAAAACACTCACAAAAGCACCCTAATCGCCGATACAGGCGGAGTATTGACTGTTCAGTAGCAACGTGGTGACGTCACATCCGCATGTGTCATGGCTGCGCGCATAGTTTTCATTGGTAGGCCATGCCTGCGGTCGTATTTGCATATTTCTCTGGTGGTAAATGGCTGGCAATAATTATTTAACCAAATAACAAATACTTTGCCTAATGTTTTCAAGTTGGATGCGTTTAGACAACCACCACAGGTCCCCTTTAAATGTAAAACTGTGTTATAGGCTGTAATATACACAATCTGTGATAATTTGTTACTGAAGCAGATGGTCCTGAGCCACGTCAGAATGAAAACTGGGTGTGTACGATAATTTTCCTCAAAATATGATAATTTTAAGCTGCTGGTACGATACTTCACCTGTCTGGCAACACTGCCACCCAGAGTGTCCGAGCTCAAGGTGTTTGCTTCAGAGCTGTCAGTGCTATTATGGAGTTAGCTTAACAAGTGCAGAGTATATCCTGTTCCGACCTGGTTCACGATAACATAGCTTGTATCATTCTGGCTTATTTTGTTATATTTTTGCTGTAATGATGGTTCATATCATTAGCATTAGCTTGGCTAGGCATGTCTAACCACATTAGAGATCTTCTCAGAGGGAGAGGCTGGCAAGCTGCTGAGCATTGTGGCCAGTTTTGATCACTATCTTCTACACATTCTATTCACCCCCACTGGAATCTTTGTTCATCCACCTAACACTTGACCATATATGTTGTTCTTAGATGTTATTTTAGCTTATTTTACTATAACTTGATGTACCAACAGGACCAAAGGTGCCATTAGCAGTTTCAATTCACTCATTTCCTTGCTTTTTGTACTCCAGGCACTGGTCACATCCTATCGACCACTGGAACCATACACCCCATCCACCAGTGATCCATTATTTCATTCATTCTTTAAAGGTGTACTAGATAGTATTTTCAAGAAATGAATGCTTAAAAACATAATACATCAACAAAGTGGGTAGAAAGGTGCAGAATGAAAGCCTTTATATTCTTAAAAAAAAAAAAAAACTTTTAAAAATTTTTACGGGTCCAAAGCAATCTAGTTATAGCATTTGGATGACAAGACTATGGTGGTGTTACGGCCGGTCACAGCCAATAGCACAAGTAGGCTGATGTCACATGTCTCTACCAGCCAGTTGGTGCAAGATTTATGCACCCGCATCATGTCGACGCCATTATCGACATCTATCGCTGACGCAGTGATCGGCAATTTTTTCTTGTGTGTTGGGTGAAATGTGTTGTTCCATTGCCAAAACAGGTTTCAGCCGAAGTGATTTGTGTTCATCGTGTGTTTTTGTTTATGAAATAACGACAGACAAGAGCAGATTGTGATGGAGTTGGAGCTAATAAATGTTAAAGTAGAACTGAACTCACCTTTTTGCCAAAAAAGTAGAATAGCAGATTAATTCCTTATCACCTATTGTATTTTTCAACACATAAAAGAAATTTTTAGGCCGTGCGATGGCCAAGCTATAAGCCGATAAACTTTTGCCTCTGGCTGGCAGTGCCAAACAAACCGGAAGTAGTGCAGACGACGCTGCGTGACGTCACAAGTGTGACCCTTATCAAAACAACAATGGCAGATGATAGCAGTTCCAGCAGTCAAGAACACCAGAGTTTTCAGAGTGAAGAGGCATTCAGGATCGGTGACAAGACAGAGGAGGATGCAGGAGTGTCAAGTGAACAGGAAGAGAACGAGGGAGGCATCGAACCGTACAGATTAGAGCCAGAATTTTCGGGGGATTCCGGCACCGACTCAGACCGCAGCAGTGATGGGGAGGAGAGTCGCTTATTGAATACAGAATGGTGAGTCTTTACTTTGGCATGTTTGGGGTGTCAGGATAAGGAAAATTAACAATAAAAAAGAAAGGGGAAAAAAACCATCAGCATTTTTCCAACTTATTACAGTGATCCCTCACTTATCGCGTTTAATGGGGACCAGAACCGACCGCGAAAAGTGAAAAACCGCGAAGTAGCGTCACCCCCCCCCCCCAAGGGCGTCACAAGCACTATTTTGCACAAAAAGGCACAAGAGAACAGCGAAAAGTGCCACTAAGCAACACGAGCGATAAAGAACAATGAATGCGGTCTTCCTTCGCTGGGTATAGGCGCTCGGCAGGGAGCGAAGCTGGGTAAAACGTCTCGGCCAATCAGCTTGCGAGGTAAAACGTCTCGGCCAATCAGCTTGCGAGATTCCCGAGTGGTGAAGAGGTGGGCGGAGAGGAGTGGAGCGGTGGGTCAGAGAGGTAGATTTTGAGTTGTGCGGGCTCTCCGTGTTGATACCTGATGTTTTAATGTAGAAGGCAGGGAGAAGGCAGGGAGACTACATTAGAACATCAGGTATCAACACGGAGAGCCCGCACAACTGAAAATCTACCTCTCTGACCACCGCTCCACTCCTCTCCGCCCACCTCTTCACCGCTCGGGAATCTCGCAAGCTGATTGGCTGAGACGTTTTACCCAGCGAAGGAAGACCGCATTCATTGTTCTTTATCGCTCGTGTTGCTTAGTGGCACTTTTCGCTGTTCTCTTGTGCCTTTTTGTGCAAAATAGTGCTTGTGACGCCCTTGGGGGGGGGGGGGGGTGACGCTACTTCGTGGTTTTTCACTTTTCGCGGTCGGTTCTGGTCCCCATTAAACGCGATAAGTGAGGGATCACTGTATATCTAGAAACGCATCGCTTCCCGGTCGCTTTTCCTCCCCCTTTCTTTTCTTTCGTCGCCATGACAGCTTTCCTTGGCCACTGAACAGATCTTCCCAGGTGCTGGAAGTGTTTTGTAGTCGACTATCATGACAAAATGCACCAATAACAACCAGTGTCGACGTGCTCGCAATGGTAAACATGGAGGACTGTGTCACACTCGTGACGTCACGCGGAACTCCGGCTGCACTTCGGCGGATTTGTCTGATTTTTCAGGGCGGGAAATTCAAAATCGCGATTTTCTCCAAGATTCCAGGATTTGTGGAGGGGGTGCCAATGATAAATTATCTTTATAATTGTATGTACTATCACCCAGTGCCGTTCAATGCCGTTCAGTTCAGTTCTACTTTAAGCAAAAGCAAGTTTCATACGATTGTTGCACAGAGAAAAAGAGAAGTCGGTGAAAACAGTGCGTGCAGCCACTGCCATTATTTGACAATCTGTGTAATTACTGGGGTTATGACAAGCCACAAAATGTTCTGTATGTGCTCACTTCCTCAATATTCTTTTGAATTTGGACTGTTGTTTAACCGACTCTCTTTGGAAGTTGTGCCTCCGCAGAGTGGAACAGCGACGAAAACCAGAAAATGTGAGGGAGGAGACAAAGCGGCCCAATCACAGCTCTTACAGCCTGCATTGCCAACATGCACCTCTCCTTCTCTGTAGAGGTCCATGTCGGGCGACGCAGTAGGAACGCACGTTGACACTGCGTCTACTGGCCAGGAGGTCAGAATGTTGTCTCTGTCATCTTTAAGACAAATTTGTGTTATTTGGCTCAAGCTGTGTAAGCTACTCGAGCTAGGACCTAGCCAGCTAACATTAGCAGCGTCATAAGTGATGGAAGAGGAAGGGAGGGAGAGAGGGTAAACTCAGGCTCATCAGCATTTAAAGAGACTGAGGAAGGCTGCTGAAGATGATTCACATTAATGCTACAATAAGGAATTAACTCATGGGTATTTGACCTAAATATGTGACAAACATTTCATTAAGACCTGTGGAAACTGTCAACCTGTGAAAAAAAGTGCAGTGAATGGGACCTTTAAATAAAAATCAGGGTCTGGTGTGGATCTGGTTCTAGCACAGGTATGATCTCTCTGTTTTATTCCCACGGATTTGAGCTGTGTTCCTCCTCCTCTCACCTGTCTGCTGTCATTTCTCTGATCAGACCTGGTCAGAGCTGCTGATTAAAGGCTGAGTCAGCCTCTTCCTGCAGATGTGACAGCTGCTTCACAAACCACCAAAACAGGCCTCGGCGCCACTGTTTCCACTCAGGAGAGTCTCTGTTCTGTCTGTTAGCAGGAATCAGCCCTGAAGGCCTCCTCCTCCTGTCTGCCTGTTTGTTTTTCACACTCGGATCATCTCCTCGGGTCTAAGGGCGTCACTCAGGATCTGTGATGAAGAGACGGAGCAGACGGTGTAGACGTTAAATCAGAACAACCTCCTGAGTCACTGAAATTATATTGGAGCAAGGAGGAGGAGATTTTTTTAAATAAACTACTTCTACTTTTTTTTTTACATTTAAATTTTTCTCTCAAATTTTAAACTTATTTTGTCATTAACTTCTAGATTTTTTTCATAAATTTGTGACGTTTGCCCCTGTGTTTACATTTTTATTCTCATAAATGTGAGACATTTTTCTTGTAATTTAGTGATTTTTTTCTCATGAATATATATTTTTCATAAAATTGTTACATTTTAATTTGCAAATTTTTCTTGTACATTTTAGATTTTATTTGCATAAATTTGTGAGTATTTTCTCATAAATTTAAGACATTTTAATAATAAACTTACTTCTTTTTCCTCATAATAAAGTGAATTTTTATATTAGATTTATGGCATCTTTTTTACCATAAAGGTATGTTTTTTTCTTAGACATTTGCAACTTTTTCCCTCAAATTTCAAGATTTTTTTTTCATAAATTTTCTTACAGATTTCCAATTTTTTTTCCTCATAAATTTGGCATTTTCTCTGTTCATTTAAAATTTTACTGATAAAATTGAGACATTTTTCATGTAATTTTGAAATTTTTCTCGTGAATATATATTTTTTCTCATAAAAAAATGATTTTTATAATTAATGTATTTTTTTCACTCAAATTTGAAAGTTTTCTCTTTTTTGTCACTTGTTGCCTTTTTCTCTGTACATTTCAGACTTTGTCCTCATAAATTTCTGATGTTTTGTCATAAATTTTAGTCTTTTTTTCTTGTAATTTTGTAACTTTTTTGTCCTGAATGTATCATTTACTTTCCATATAATTTGTTTTTTCGACTGTTTGTTCTTTTATACATTTGTAGCTTTTCATTCAAATTTGAAACTTGTTTTCACAGCTTGACTGATGGCCTAGTGGTAGATCATCTGCCCCACAGCTAGGAGGTTGTGGGTTGACGCCCCCAGCCAGGTCATATCAAAGACCATATATGTTAAAAAAAAAAAAAAAAAAAGGTACTTCCTCCCTTCTAGCTTGATGCTCAGCATAATAGTATGGGTAAAGGAAAGTAAATAGCCTTTGAAAATGGAAGACATCAGTTCCAGGGCATGTTTTTTTCTTGTACATCTTAGATTTTATTCTCTAAAATTTGAGATATTTTTCTTGTATCTTCCATTTCTTTCTCCCTTGGGCCAGAGTAACAATGTTGTACGCAAGTTAGAATTTTGGGAAATTTACCCTTGGGAGTTTATTGGAGGATTCAGTGTGAAAGTAAAACTTCCTTGTACATCATGTAGACACAGAAAAATGGAGCCAGTTAATCGTGTCCGGTACTTCAGATTACCTCCTGCTGCTTGTCCAATCTGTCCTCTGAGTGATTGTAATTTTCACCAAAGAAGGCTCCCGTGTCACCCACTGGCAGGATTAAACATTCATGATCATGTTTATTAATGACCAGCAGGCAGCATGGAGCTCTCAGCTCAACCACAGTCACACACAGGAAAAAGAAAAAAATCTCACGCTTTTAAGAAAATAGTTACTTTTTTCCCATAGATTCATGTACTGATGTGAAAAAAGTCCAGAGTTTATATAAAAGTATCACAAATTTAAAATATACAGCTGGGAAAATAAGTATTGAACACGTCAACAATTTTCTCATATTTCTGATGGAGCCATTGACCTGAAATTTTCACCAGGTATCAGTAACAACCCAAGTATTCCACGAGTATTCCATACATACAAAGAAATCAAGGCAACTGTGTTCACAAAGCAAGTTATATTGAATAAAAATGGAATGACACAGGGAATAAGTATTGAATACATGAGGAAAAAGAGGTGCAAAAAGGCATAGAAAGCCAAGAAACCAGCTGAAATTCATCAGAATTTAGGAAGCCATCCCATCCCCCATCAGTGGAAATTAATTTTAGCTGGTTAAGTCCTGACTGATAGCCTTTAAAAAGGTCTGTGAATATCAGATTGTCACACCACAAAGAACTTATGATAGGTAGAAGCAAAGAGCTCTCTCTAGACCTTGGCAACTTTATTGGTGCAAAACATAATGATCTCATTGGTTACAGGCACGTTTGTAAACTGCCGCATGTTCCAGTGAGCATTGTTGGAGCCATTATTCAGAAGTGGAAAGAACATCATTTTACCATAAACCGGCCACGACCAGGAACTCCTTGCAAGCTTTCTGACAGAGGAGTCAAAAGAATTATCAGAAGAATTATCCAAGAGTCAAAGACCACTCGCGGAGAGCTACAGGAAGACCTGGAGTTAGCAGGTGCTGCTATTTCAAAGAAAACAATAAGTAATGCACTCAACCAACATGGACTCTGGCCCCCTCGCCTCACAAGACTCTGTTGCTGAAGAAAAAGCATGTTGAAGCTCATTTAAAGTTTGTTGCTCAACATTTGGGCAAGCCAGTAAAATGTGACCTGTGCTGGCAAAATGAGTCAGAATACGCACTGCGTCATTACGAGCTACAGACAGGAGAAGTCATAATCATGACTCTTTCTTTGTTTGCTCGCGGCAAGTCTGGGAGAACCCCCGTGAGTACCTGGTATCATTGTAAAGCTTAGAAATTGTACTTTCTAAAAATACATATGTTTTGGTGGAAGACGTAACTCCCGACCGATCGAACATGAGTTTTAATCCTAGCCAAAATATAAACAAATCGGCTTTTTCCAGGTCCGTTTTTGTGCACTTCCCACAAATTAAATATCACTTTGAAGGTCTTTCAATACAGAATATGGAAAAAATGTTACTGTAGGGAGCCTGAAATGAAGAAGCGATGTGATTTTATAAATCAAGATTTATTATCAGCTTCACCTCCCTAACATGTCTCATCTAGATGCAGAAACAGAATGAGAGGTCGAGCGCAGTCAGACCTTCATACTTATACCCACATTCAACAAAAGACATTGCATATCAAAGCTGACATCCTGCATTAACATAATCCCCCTCCATTGTCCTCCATCTCCTCCACCTGACCCTGGGTGGTCAGGAAGTTCGATCTGGTCTCCACCGCTGCGACTCTGTCTGTTCTTTGATCCTCGCCGGCGGTTGAGACCTCCTGTCCTGTTCTGAGGCATGAGGTCATTCCACATATGTAATCACGAAACATTCTAATATGTCTATACATATGTAGGTATGGAATATATGATTAATATAAGCCACAGTTACCTCACTTTTGATAATTTCCTCAAAGTGACTCATTTTGCCAGCACGGGTCACAAGTACTGGGAGAATATAGTCTGGTCAGATGAGACCAAAATTGAGCTTTTTGGATGCCACAACACACAACATCTTTGGAGGAGAAATGGCACTGCACATTCCATCATGGTGTGGGGGTGTTTTTCAGTGCATGGTACAGGCAGACTTCATATAATTGAATGAAAGATGAATGGACAAATGTACAGAGACATCCTTGATAAGAATCTGTTGCCATCTGCCAAGTTGCTGAAGATGAAACGAGGGTGGACATTTCAGCAAGACAATAATCCCAAACACACAGCCAAGGAAATTCTCAACTTGCTCCAGAGAAGGAAAATAAAGCGCTACAATGGCACAATCAGTCACCTGACCTGAATCCAATTGAAAATCTATGGAATGAACAGATTAGAGTTCATAGAAGACACCCATGGAACCTTCAAGATTTGAAGACAGTTGGTGTGGAAGAATGGGCTAAAATCACCCCTGAGCAATGCCTGCACCTAGTTTCTGGCGCTGGCACTTCCTGTGTTGCTGTCTGGTGTGGTTTACTCTGTGCTTAGCTCTCCTCACTCTCCTGAGGATTATTGCCTTTAACTGCATTTTAATCGCTTCTTCTATCTACTGTCACCTCTCACTGCTGTTCTTCTTCTTCTTTTAGATTTGATTGGCGGTTGGCAACCAGCCCACAGGTGCATCACCGCCACATACCTCACTCTATATCATCACTCTATCTGGTCAGGAGCTGTAGTCCTTCTATCATCATTGCTATGTCCAATCGAACCTTAACTCTATCATCACTCCATATATAATTCAAGAAGTCTCTTTGGACCGTGTCCCTACATATATCTCCCTCACTGCTGTTTAACAAGCCTCTTGCACCTGTGTGCACACTCAGTGTCACCTAATCACCCTCTTTAGCCTTCTGTTCACCTTTCATCGGTGTTTGTGTTAGCTTCGGGTTAGCCACTACCTATGGCAACTAGCTCTCCTTCTTCTTCTCTGGTGTGCTCTTTGTGTCAGATGTTTAGCTACACCTCTGCCTCTTTTAGTGATAATGGTAAATGTAATAAACGTCTTTTTGAGACGCTCGAGGCAAGGTTGTATGATTTGGAATCCCGGCTCCGCTGCATTGAAACACTGTCAGCGCCAGTTAATAATGACGAACTCCCCTTTGCTGCAGCAGAGCGCTGTAGCATAAGGCCTGCTAGCCGTCCCCCCGGCATCCACCTCTCCGGAGCAGCCAGGAGAGAACGAGTGGGTGACGGTGAGAAGGAAGCATAGTCGCAAGCCCCTGGTTCACCACCAACCTGTTAATGTTTCTAATCACCATTTCCTGCTCAGCGACACACCCGCTGAGGAAAAAACTCTGATCATTGGTGACTCTATAGTCAGAAACGTGAACCTAGAGACTCCAGTGGCCATAGTCAAATGCATTCCTGGGGCCAGAGCAGGCAACATCAGGTCAACTTTGAAAATGCTGGCTAAAAGTAACTGTAAATACTCCACAATTGTTATCTACACCGGCATTAACAACATCCGACTCCGGCAGTTGGACGTTACAAAACTTAGTGTGGAATCAGTATGTAACTGAGCAGAAACAATGTCTGCTTCTGTAGTATTCTCTGGGCCCCTCCCCAATCTGACCAGTGATGACATGTTTAGCGGCATGTCATCCTTCAACCGCTGTCTGTGTGGTGTCCTGCAAATGATGTGGGCTACATAGACAATTGGAACTCATTTTGGGGAAAACCTGGTCTTATTAGGTGAGACGGTGTCCATCCCACTTTGGATGGTGCGTCTCATTTATCTAACAATCTGGCATCGTTTTTACCCAAATTTCCAAAAACTTGACTACTCAGAGTTGGGACCAGGAAGCAGATTCGCAGTCTTACACGCCTCTCTGCAGCTTCTCTCGTCAGAGAATCACTGTCTGCTCCCTCTTAAGTAAATAAAAATAAAAAATATAATGTATAAGCATCTTAAAGTGATTAAACAAAAAGTTGGTAAAACTCAAATTAAACATGAAGCCTCTAAATTTAATGACTTGGCCTGTGCTCCTCCTCATAATTTAAAAATTAAATGCGGTTTGTTAAATATTAGGTCTCTAACTCCCAAGTCTCTGCTAGTCCATGATCTGTTAATTGATTATCAGATTGATTAAATATCCCTTACACAGACTTGGTTAGGACAAGAGGATTATGTTGGTTTAAATGAATCAACTCCCTCTGGTTATTTAAACTGTCAAAATCCCAGAAGTTCTGGTCATGGAGGAAGAGTAGCAACAATTTACCATTCCAAATTACTAGTTAACATAAAGCAAAAAACATGTTATAATTCCTTTTGAGGGCATGGTCCTCAGTATTGGGCATGTTAGTAATTTTAGGTTAAACCCAATTTTATTTGCCATAGTTTTATCGTCCTCCCTCAGCCTACTCAGAGGTTTTATCCAAATTTGCCAACTTCTTATCAGATTTAGTGCTGAAATCAGATCTTTAATATACATGCAGATGTAGATAGTGATTGCCTTAATAGGGCATTTAAATCAATATTAGACTTGATGGAGTTTTCTCAGAAAGTAGGAAATTCAACCCATTATCTCCACCATACGTTGGACCTTGTTCTGACATATGGCATAGAAATAGAAAATCTGGTAGTGTCTCCTCATAACCCTGTACTGTCAGACGATTATCTGTTAATTTTTGACTTTACTATTTCTGACTGTTTGGTTCCTAAAGAAAAATACAACTACAGTCAATGTCTCTCAGATGATGCTGTTACCAAATTTAAGCAGATTGTTTCCTCTATGCCATGTGCCAACACAACAGAGATAAGCTATGGAGATCCTGCTCCTTCTGTAATTGATAGCATGGTAGGTAGTGTGACAGCTTCTCTGCATCAGACCCTAGACATGGTGGCCCCAAGAAAAAGTCTAATCACAGATTTCTAACTCCTTGGTTCAACACAGAAACTCATAGCTTAAAATAGAAGACTCGTGGGGACTTCCGGTTATGGCGGCCGCCTAGAAGGACACGTATCACTCTGCTCTGCCCCTGGAAATAAAAATTCGGCAAATAACTCTCTCATTTGGAACAGAACTTTTCCCAGCGTTTGGGTGAGGATATGCCGGTGAAGACTAAGGCTGGGAAATCAGGAGGGGGAAAAATTGAATCGCCGAAGCAGTCCAAATTAACGGACTTTAAAGTTTGTGGCGCAGTAGAAAAAGCTGCGGATATGGCGGATGAAACTAGCGGTGGTGCGGTAACTGCTGCTGACGATGGCGGCACAGGTGCAGTGCTGGCTGCCATTAGCTCAATGAGAGCAGACTTTTCCGCTAAACTTGATGGGATTATGGCAGCGTTGGATGCAATGAGAAAGGAGTTGGGTGACTGCGTGGAGCGAGTGACGCAGGCGGAGCTTCGTGTTTCAAGTGCGGAGGATGAAATCAGCGGACTTCAAATAAAGGTGCGCACTTTGGAAAAAAAAAATAAAGATCTGGAAAATAGCGTTCTGGACTTGGAATCTCGGTCCAGAAGGAACAACCTGAGGCTGGTGGGTTTACCGGAGGGAGCCGAAGGTCGTGATTCATGCTCCTTTTTGGAGGGGTGGATCCCGGAGGCGCTGAACAACGCGGAGCTAAAATCATCAGTCGTCTTGGAAAGCTCCCACCGAATTGGCCCACCGAGAGGTAACAAGGCAGCACCGAGGACGCTAATTATGAAGTTTCTCAGCTACAGAGACAGGATGACGATCTCCAACGCGGTGTGGGCCAAAGGAGAAATTAAATACCAAGATCAGCAGGTGCGGTTCTACCCAGATCTGGCCTCAGGAATCCAACAATTAAGGAAGCAGTTTGACCCCATCCGCAAAGAACTGCGCAACCTTGAGATTCGTCATGGAGTGATTCACCCTGCAAGACTTCTGGTCACATATGAGGGTAGAACACGCATCTTCAAGACCCCCGAGGAGGCGCAGGAGCTCATCAAGAAGATCCAGGAAGAGACTGGTGGGAGCTAAGCATGAACAGAATATAGGGTAGAATATTTGAGCATTTAACTGATTAGAAGCATATAACAAGATTACAAAATATAGAATGTATTACATATTAAAAAAAAAAAAAGTACAAAATTGCTAAAAAAAATTTGGAGTTAAATTGGAAAATTACAGAAGAGAGTTAATGTTACGTTATTAAAAGCAGTAGAGTTAGGGTGATTGGGAGGATGAAGAAGGAGTGGCTTTGGCTGATCCTCGTGGGTGTGGAACGGTCGATGGCTATATCGGGAGACGGAATTTTTCTTTTGCTTTTGGGGGGATTGCCACAAGTGTGGGAAGGGGGTGTCATATCCGGCTCTAGGGAGCCGGGCAATCAGAGCCAGGGGCAAGCCAGTGAGTCGTGATGTTTTATTCAGGGTAAAGGAAGGGATGAGGAGAGCACAGATACTCATGCAGACGTACACTCACAGGTTGCACAGCGCAGAGGTAAGCAGCTCGTACCGGACGTGGGGGTAGCAAGACGTACATACTCACAGCGGGATACAAACACAGGAATGCTGCAAGAGGAGTATAAGCTGACACCAGACGAAGGGGCTTCAGCTTAGCAATGTGTTTATGTCGCAGCCCCGAGTCATCGAGGCTGCTCCCATTTATCCTCATTGGCAGCGCCCCAGCTGATGAAGACTAATTGGCCCCAGCCGTCCGTAATGCTGCCAGCTGGGGGCCAGCTGAGACGCTGCTCAATGGGAAGCAGGGATGAGGGAAAACATGGGCTGAGTGCCGAGACGGCATCTCAACCCATGGTGACAGAGCCCCTCCCTCAAGGTCGGGCTCCTGAACGACCAGGAACATCCCAGCCCCCCCCACCACCACCACCACCTAGGGTGGGAGGAAGGGAGGCGGACCGGAGGGGAAGAAGCCAAGGGAAGGACAACACCAATGGGGCAATGTAGGGTAGCGGGAAAGAAAAACCCAAATACAATACTGACAAAACAGAATAATTAACCCAGGTACAGATGGGGAGAAGAACTGGGTCAGCACGCCGGTTACATACTACCCAGAGAGTACCAACCATGCGTGACCCAGAGCAAGGAAAAAAGAACCACCAAAAAGGTACAGGGCAAAAAATGCTGAGTACGGTTAAATAAAGGGGAACCTATACACAGCGCTAATTTAAGTACATACACAGTCACCAAGAAAAGTGAGGGTGACTGGAACAAATGACAATTATAGAGCATGGTGTTACGGAAAACAAGGCACATGACTCTATAATGAACCAACAGGACAAAAAAGAAATACTGAGTGCAGGCAAAGAAAAACCCACACACACGAATATATAAATACCCAGTCACCTAAAGAAATGAAAGTGACTGGAATAAATGGATAACTGCAGAGCATGGTGTTACGGAAAACAAAACATAACTCTACAATACAAAAAACGAGGCTAAAAACATGGCACAAAAAGTAAAATGCTGAGCATGAGCGATGGAAAACAGCACTATAAAAACGAATCCACCAACAGGACAAAACATTACACCCGAGTGACCTTAATAACAAAAGAAAAAGTGACACCCGAGGTGAATGGCAGGCAGAGTCCAAAAATGGCCGAGATGGCTCCGGAGATCTCCCCGCCCATTGTCCAGCTGGCGAATCAGGGAAAGAGAAGTGTTCGGACGGCGAACTCTGGACCCAGATCCCAGGAATCCAGTCCACCGGCAGCCGAACCAGGCTGCCCAGAGGGAAACACAGACCAGTGGGGGGAACCAGATCACCGAACCGAAAGTTCTGTGGGTCGGGTCGTCGACCCACATCACTCAACCACCAGGACCGTTGAGACGGGCGAAGGATCAGAGCGGATCCCGGTGGAAGAGGCTCAGGGGAGAGCCGATGACGAGGGCGGCGGGCGTCAGGCCGCAGGAAAACGGCCACCTCCTCACCGGACCTGGACAATACTGGGGCAGCACCCACGTCGGACCCCGATCGGGCCTCAGGCGAACCCACGTTGGACCCCGACTGGGTCTCGGGCGAACCCACGTTGAATACTGCACCAGAACCGACCTCCAACGTTGAACCCGGACCCTCCAGCACCACGAGGAACAGCAACTCCTTGCCGGTGACCCTGGAAGAAGGCTCAGAAGAGAAAACAGAACCGGGATCAGGATCACCGGCAGCGCCAGAACCCGGCGAGACGAGCTCAGACGCAGCGGACGGCTGCACCCGGCTCGTCTCCCCTGGAGATAGGCTGAAGTGCTCGGGGATAAAAAGAGAGAAAAGAAAGGAGAGCACTCGCCTGATCTCGGGTTCTGACGCCGTCCAGGACTGCGAAGATCCAGGATCCGTCGTCAGGAGGTCGTTGTCAGGCTCCCATCTAGCCGCGTCGGGCCCCGCAGCCAGCACGATGGTCAACGCAGCTTGAGATCCCTCCAGCTCAGGTAACCCCGCCGACGATCCACTCGGCGTGAAGCCAGAAGAATCTCGTCCCGCCGGACCGAACCGCTCCTCCGTGGAGACCCGGGGACGCTCAGTCGTCGGCGTAGACTCCACGCAGCAGTCAGTCCCCCTCCTCCGTCCGCAATGTAGCTGCGGAACCACAGGCCCTCTCCATATCCCACCACGTTGACCCGGAGCCGGGGACCGCTCGGCGGAGAGAGACACAGAGGATGCGGGATTAGGAATACAAGTTACAGCAGGTGGGGAGAGTTCAGGGAGCTGCGAACCCTGAACTTCTCCAGGGATGTGACAGAGCAAATCATTAAGCAGGTGTGAAAAAACAATGACTTGCCTGCCCCCTGGAGGTTGAGTATCGCCTGCTGTAGTGGAATCTGCTTCTTCCTCTCCCCGCCCGGCGATAACGGAGGACCCCCCGGGAATTCGTCTGAGGGTCGCTCGCGTTGTCTCCAGCAGAGAGCTCACCAGGCCGGGATTCCAGGCACACACAGCGGTCAGGAAGCGTGTCGAGGAGGAGGGGGAAACAGCCGGGGTGAGCCAGCCCGAATGTCCAGGAATGACAGCGGGGGAACGAGGCTCAGGGGACGAGGCTGTAGAGTCTCCACACTGACGAGGCGAAGGGATGACAGCTGCGTGGGAGGAACGGTCCTGACGATGACCCAGAACTGGATCCGGACGAGGTTCGTGCAGAGGTGACTCGGCGATGTGATGACGACTACTCCCAGGGGACGAAGCGAGGGGGAAACCCAGGATTCGCCGCTCCAGATCGGAGATCGAGACGAGGAAGGCGTCGAGCACGGGAAAGCTTCGTAGCCCTGAAGTCCTCACCATCAATCTCACTGCCGCCGCCACATGCCTGAAGGTGGTGACAGGAAACACAGTAGAGCTCGCGACAGCCACTCGACCCCGGACATAACTGCTGTCAGCTGCGGCTCCTTGAAGGGAATCCCGAGTGACGTGGCGCAGGTCGGGGGAAGTCCTCTGGTTGGCGCGAACTCCCGGACTGGAATAGCGGCAGGAACGGGACTCCGAAGCGGGGAAAGACGTCGCCCACTTCGACTCCCTGCCGGGATTTCCATCCACCCCGTGGAGCTTCTCTCGCTGTGTACCTGCAGCGTCTATCCTGGCACTGTCCTCCAGATGGTACAGAGAGTGAGGGTGACAGTCCAGGAGTTCCTCAGCACGGCCCGGATGCCAGCGTCTCGCGTTGGAGGCGTCGTGCAGGGTGAAGAACGTCCCGTCGACAGCCTCCGAGATGGACCTCAGCTCGTCGCCCTGGCGCCGGAAGTGACTCCTGGGAAACGGCATGCTAGCAGCGCTGACACCCGGACAGAAAGGTACATTTCCACGGCGACTCACGGCCGCCGGTAGCTCTTCTGGCTGCGACATACTGTCATATCCGGCTCTAGGGAGCCGGGCAATCAGAGCCAGGGGCAAGCCAGTGAGTCGTGATATTTTATTCAGGGTAAAGGAAGGGATGAGGAGAGCACAGATACTCATGCAGACGTACACTCACAGGTTGCACAGCGCAGAGGTAAGCAGCTTGTACCGGACGTGGGGGTAGCAAGACGTACATACTCACAGCGGGATACAAACACAGGAATGCTGCAAGAGGAGTATAAGCTGACACCAGACGAAGGGGCTTCAGCTTAGCAATGTGTTTATGTCGCAGCCCCGAGTCATCGAGGCTGCTCCCATTTATCCTCATTGGCAGCGCCCCAGCTGATGAAGACTAATTGGCCCCAGCCGTCCGTAATGCTGCCAGCTGGGGGCCAGCTGAGACGCTGCTCAATGGGAAGCAGGGATGAGGGAAAACATGGGCTGAGGGCCGAGACGGCATCTCAACCCATGGTGACAGGGGGAATTTGTTTGTGTGTAGTTTGTAGGGTGAATGTTCAACCACTCATTTTTTTGCTTTTCTGTTTGAGCGTGTTTACACTGCAAGGTAATCCCAAACTCCCTATTGATTATAAATCAAAGCGTTAATCTTAATTTAACTTCATGGAATTGCAGAGGTCTACAAAATTTAAAAAAACTTAAACAAGTTATGAATAAAATAAAAGACATGGGTTCAAAAATTGTGTTTTTACAAGAAACTCATCTAATAGAGCAAGATGTAAAAAGAATTAGGAGTAGATGGCAAGGAAATGTTTTCACCTTATCATTTTCATCCCGAGCCAGGGGAGTTATGACTCTCGTACATAAATCAGTCCCATTTCAAGTGAAACATGTAATTGGAGACAAATTTGGAAGATATGTAATCATTCAAGGATCTTTGCTATTAGAAAACATAAATTTGGTGAACTTATATGGTCCCAATATAGATGATCAAAAGTTCTTTGCCAATTTATTTCTTATCTTATCATCACTTACAGGGCAACATATAATAGCAGGGGATTTTAATTGTACATTGAATCCCAGTATAGATAGATCAACAGGACTGGACTGTACGCACAATGGATGTAGGATGACCATTAATCATTTTATGAAAGAATTGAAATTGATAGATATATGGAGAGAAATGAAACCACAAGTTAAAGCATACTCTTGTTATTCCAATACCTACAAGACATTCTCACGTATAGATTATTTTTTGATCTCCACAGAATTAAGGTCCAAGATTCAAAACTGTTTTTATGATAACATCGTGATCTCTGATCATGCACCCTGCTGTCTAATGTATGTAGATAAGAAATTGACAAAGGAACCAGGTAGATGGCAATTTCAGCATAAATGGCTTCAGGATGAGGAATTTGTTAAGTATATAGAAAAACAGATAGATGAGTTCTTTGATATCAATACTACACAAACATCAGCATGTGTAAAGTGGGAGGCTTTCAAAGCTTTTATTAGGGGACATATTATTAGTTATACAGGTTCAAAATCTAAGAAGACTCGAGAGGAGAGAGTCCAATTGGAACATAAAATAAAAATTCTTCAAGAAAGAGTATATGCAGGAAGAGATCCAAGGTTGGAGAACGAATTACTGATTTTGAGAGCTGAATATGACAAAAAATCAGCGAATAGAGCTGCCTCGAGTCTTCTAAGATTGAAACAATCTTTTTATGAACAAGGTGAAAAATCAGGAAAGTTATTGGCATGGCAGATTAAACAATTAGAATCTAAAACACCAATTACCAGTATTATAAGTAACGGACAGGTAGTTATAGATCCTTCAGAAATTAATAGAGCCTTTAGAGATTACTATGAAAAATTATATGATACCAAAAATGAATCTGACTTAACAAAACTACATGGGTTTTTGAATGAACTATTTATACCGTGTATTCCAAATGAAAATAGGGAGATACTGGAGTCTAAAATTAGTCAAGAAGAAGTTGGATTAGCCATTGATAATATGAAATCAGGAAAAAGTGCAGGACCAGATGGTCTTCCAGTTGACCTTTATAAAAAATTTAAGAATAAATTAATAAAACCTTTTTTGGAAATGGTTTTAGAAGCATTTCAAAATAGTAATTTACCATCATATATGAATAATGCCTTAATTATACTGTTGCCAAAACCAGGTAAGCCCTCTAATAAATGTGAAAATATGAGACCAATAAGCCTATTAAATGCCGACCTTAAGATAATTTGTAAAATTTTAGCAAGACGAATACAAGAAATTTTACCAAATATTATTAATCGAGATCAGAATGGCTTTATAAAGGGAAGACAAGGCTTCCATAATGTAAGAAGACTATTTAATATTATTTATTCTAATAAAGAAGCACCGGATACAGCTCTCTTATCACTGGATGCCGAAAAAGCCTTTGATAGAGTTGAATGGCCCTTTCTTTTTGAAGTCTTACAAAGGTTTGGACTTGGAAATAATTTCATAAAATGGGTTCAGATAATATATAATAATGCTACTGCAGAAATTCTAACAAATAACAATATTTCAAAATCAATAAAAATCAATAGAGGATGTCGACAAGGCTGTCCACTTTCACCTTTACTGTTTACTATGGCAATTGAACCTTTAGCGATGGCGATACGTCTACAGTCACAAATATATGGAATTAAAGTTGGACCAACAGAACATAAAATCTCCCTGTATGCCGATGACATAATTTTGTTTATGTCGAATCTTAAAAAATCAATTCCGACCTTGTTGAATTTAATAAAGAATTTCGGGGAAATATCAGGATATAAAATAAATAAAACTAAATCTTCAATATTAATGCTAAATGAGACCCAGAGAAATTACCCAGCCCCTGAGGTAAATCAATTCAATGTTGTAAATCAGTTCAAATATTTAGGAATCCAAATTGTGCCTAAGCTAGAATCAGTCGCCAGTGTCAATTATGAAGCCTTAATGACAGATATTGATGAGTTACTTCAGAGATGGATGTCACTACCAATGTCGATGATCGGGAGAATTAATATACTTAAAAGTAATATCTTACCTAAAATACTTTATTTATTTCAATACATTCCCTTACCACCACCTTTAGATTTATTCTCAAGAATTAAAAAAAAGTTAGTGGAATTTATATGGAACAACAGGAGGGCTAGATTACGTCTGTCTTTATTATATTTACCATTTGATCGTGGAGGTCTGAAATGTCCAAATTTTATGTTGTATTATTGGTCGGCACAACTGAGGTCTATGACATATTATTTTTCATCAAATGATCTCCCTCACTGGACTGAAATGGAATCATACAATTTACCTTTACCTCTTCCCATATTCATATACTCAGATTCGGCAAAAAAATTACAAAAACAAGTTAAAAATCCATTTGTAAAGCATATGATCAGAATATGGTGTGAAGCTAAAAACTATTTAAAAGAACCACAGTTATTGTCACAATTTAGTCCAATATGGGGTAATCAATATTTTAAACCAGGGAGAGCGGACGCTGTATTTAAAGTATGGAATTTAAAAGGGATACAAAAGATTCAGGATTTATATTTGCCATGTGCAGAAAACATAATGTCTTTTGAAGAGTTGAGGATCAAATTTAATCTCAATAGAACACATTTTTTTAAATATCTTCAACTTAGAAACTTTATTCGATCAAATCAAAATAAAGCTCTCACTCGACCTATCTATTCATCCTTGGAAAAAATGTTGATGAAAGATAGTAAAAGAAAGGGTATTATTTCAGAGTTTTATAACTCATTGACACTATTTTCAAGTGAAAATTCACTGAAAACATTAAACTACTGGAAAGAAGATCTGCAAACTGAAATTTCAGAGGAACAATGGGAATTGGCTTGTACAGAAGCTCAAACCAAATCAATAAATGTACGCCTTAAATTGATACATTTCAAATGGTTAATGCGGATGTATGTTACACCGGAGGAGTTAAATAGATATAACAAAAATATACCAGATACGTGCACAAAATGTATGGAAAGTAAAGGAAC
Organism: Pholidichthys leucotaenia; assembly: GCA_020510985.1. NCBI lineage: Eukaryota > Metazoa > Chordata > Actinopteri > Cichliformes > Pholidichthyidae > Pholidichthys > Pholidichthys leucotaenia. Next base: position 197,673,600 of record CM035842.1, on the reverse strand, counting down.
TCTATTTCATTGTGTATGGGAATGTAGATTAATAAGAATGTTTTGGGAAGAGGTGAGGGTAACAATTGAAAAAATAATCTCAAAACAAATCATATTGAATCCTAAACTGTTTTTGTTGGGTCTGTACCCAGAAAAGCATAATTTTAATAAAAGTGAAAGAACATTCATAGACCTCAGTTTGCTTAATGCCAAAAAATGTATTGCACTATTATGGAAAAAGACTCATAGACCAGATGTGACTCAGTGGTTAAGACAGATGTTAACAAACCTTCCATTAGAAAGAATAACATATATACTGAAATCAAAGGAAATTGTGTTTGAGAATATATGGAGACCTTTTATTGATTATGTAAAAAATTTAAACATAACTCTTGAAGAAGAAGGTGAATGATACGTGTGGACCTTGTAAATTCGAAACTGGTGAACATAATATGTATACTTATGTGTTGGATTGTCTAGACTAAACAGAGGAGCATTGTTGAAGATTTGATTTTGTTGGTGGTTGTTGGTGTTTTTTAGTGCATTTTTTTTTTTTTTGTAGTACTTTAGTGTTAGTGTTTGATTGTTTGTATCATGTTTGTTTAAAAAAAAAAAAGGTTCAATAAAGATATTGTGGAAAAAAAAAATAGAAGACTCGTCAATTAGAAAGAAAATGGTGCGCCACTAAATTAGATGAAATCTATTTAGCTTGGAGAAATCAACTTTTAATTTATAAAAAATCTCTTAGGAAAGCTAGAACAAATTATTATTCCGCATTGACAGAAGAGAACAAGAATAATCCCAGGTTTCTTTTCAGCACTGTAGCCAGGCTGACTCTGTCAAACCTAGCATTCCCTTATAGCTTACTAGTCAGGACTTTATGGACTTCTTCAATAATAAAATTTCATCTGTCAGAGATAAAATCAGTCAGATCCTTCCCACCATCGATTTAAATACTGTAACTACTACATCTCCTTCAATTCATATCTGTTTGGATGAGTTTACTCCAATTGACCTTTTAGAGTTAGATAAAATAATTTCCTCATCTAAGCCCTCAGCCTTTTAGACCCTATTCCTACCAGGTTATTTAAAGAAGTCTTCCCATTTATTGGTAGCTCTATTCTTCAAATAATCAATTCTTCATTAACATTAGGCTATGTACCACAGGCTTTTAAAACTGCTGTAATTAAACCCTTTCTTAAAAAGCCAATGCTGGATCCAGGAGTTTTAGCTAACTAATAGACCAATCACTAATCTGCTTTTCATTTCAAAAATCTTAGAAAGAGTTGTTGCTATGCAATTATTTGACCACTTGCAGGGAAATGGTTTATTTGAAGAGTTTCAGTCTGGGTTTAGAATCCATCATAGTACTGAAACAGCTTTAGTTAAGGTCACTAATGACCTCCTTATCGCATCTGATAATGGACTTGTTTCTGTACTTGTCATTTTGGGCCAAAGTGCAGCTTTTGATACTCTGGATCATAATATTTTGCTTGATAGACTAGAACACCTTGTTGGACTTATTGGAACTTCCTTGCAGTGGTTTAGATCTTATTTATTTGATAAGTTCCAGTTTGTTCATGTCAATAATGAGTTTTCTTCCAATTCAAAGCTCAGTCACGGAGTTCCACAGGGATCTGTGCTAGGCCCTATTCTTTTTAGTTTATATATGCTTCCACTAGGCAACATTATTAGAAAGCACTGTATACATTTTCATTGTTATGCAGATGACACACAATTATACTTGTCAATGAAGCCAGATGATAGTAATCAATTTGCCAAATTAGAAGCCTGTCTTAAGGAAATCAAAGCTTGGATGACTTGTAATTTCTTGCTATTAAATTCAATTATCCATCCATCCATCCATCTTCTACCGCTTTTCCGGAGGTCCGGGTCGCGGAGGCAGCAGTTCAAGCAGAGAAGCCCAGACTTCCCTCTCCCCAGCCACCTGCTCCAGCTCTTCAGAGGGGATACCAAGGCGTTCCCAGACCAGCTGGGAGACATAGTCTCTCCACCGAGTCCTGGGTCTGCCCCAGGGTCTCCTCCCAGTGGGACGTGCCTGAAACACCTCAAGTGGAAGGCGTCCAGGAGGCATCCTAATCAGATGCCCATACCACCTCAACTGACTCCTTTCAATGTGGAGGAGCAGCGGTTCTACTCTGAGCCTCTCCCGGATGACTGAGCTCCTCACCCTATCTCTGAGGGTGAGTCCAGCAATCCTACGGAGAAAGCTCATTTCAGCCGCTTGTATCCACGATCTCGTTCTTTCGGTCATTACCCAAAGCTCGTGACCATAGGTGAGAGTAGGAACGTAGATTGACTGGTAAATCGACAGCTTTGCCTTAGAACTAAGCTCCCTCTTCACCACAACAGACCGGTACAACGTCCGCATCACTGCAGATGCTGCTCCAATCCGTCTGTCGATCTCTCGCTCCATTTTCCCCTCACTCGTGAACAAAACCCCAAGATACTTAAACTCCTCCACTTGGGGCAGGAGCCTGTCCCCAACCCAGAGAGGACAATCCACCTTTTTCCGGCTGAGGACCATGGACTCGGACTTGGAGGTGCTGATTGTCATCCCAGCCGCTTCACACTCAGCGGAAAACCGTCCCAGCAAGAGCTGTAGGTCATTGCTGGATGAAGCCAACAGGACAACATCATCTGCAAACAACAGAGATGAGATCCTGTGGTCACCAAGCATGACACCCTCCATTCCCTGGCTGCGCCTAGAAATCCTGTCCATAAAAATTATGAACAGGATCGGTGACAAAGGGCAGCCCTGGCGGAGTCCAACTCTCACTGGGAATGACTCCAACCGAGTGTTGGCAATACGAACCAAACTCTCACAACGGTCGTACAGAGACCGAATAGCTCGTAACAACAAGCCCGATACCCATACTCCCGAAGCACCCCCCACAAAAATCCACGAGGGACGCGGTCAAATGCCTTCTCCAAGTCCACAAAACACATGTAATCTGGTTGGGCAAACTCCCACGAACCCTCAAGAATTCTCGAGAGGGTAAAGAGCTTGTCCGATGTGCCACGGCCAGGACGAAAACCACATTGCTCCTCCTGAATCCGAGGTTCGACCAACGGCCGGACTCTCCTCTCCAGTACCTTGGCATAGACCTTCCCAGGGAGGCTGAGGAGTGTGATCCCTCTAAAGTTGGAGCACACCCTCCGGTCCCCTTTTTTGAAGAGAGGAACCACCACCCCGGTTTGCCATGCCAAAGGCACTGCCCCCGACCTCCACGCAATGTTGCAGAGGCGTGTCAACCATGACAACCCAACAACATCCAGGGCCTTGAGGTACTCAGGGCGAATCTCGTCCACCCCCGGGGCCCGGCCACCAAGGAGATTTTTAACCACCTTGGCGACCTCAGCCCCTGTGATAGGCGAGTCATCCCCCTCGTCCCCAAACCCTGCTTCCTCTGTGGAAGGCGTATCAGTGGGATTGAGGAGATCCTCAAAGTATTCCTTCCACCGCCCGACGATATCCCCAGTTGAAGTCAACAGTGTCCCATCCGCACCATACACAGTGTGGACGGGGAGCTGCTTTCCCCTCCTGAGCCGCCGAACAGTTTGCCAGAATCTCTTTGAAGCCGACCGAAAGTCTTGTTCCATGGCCTCACCGAACTCCTCCCATACCCGGGTTTTTGCTTCAGCAACCACCCGAGCTGCACTCCGCTTGGCCTGCCGGTACACCTCAGCTGCTTCGGGAGTCCCACAAGCCAACCAAGCTTGATAGGACTCCTTCTTCAGCTTAATGGCCCCCCTCACCACTGGTGTCCACCACTTGGTTCGGGGGTTGCCACCACGAGATGCACCGACCACCTTGTGGCCGCAGCTCTGGGCCGCCGCTTCAACAACAGAGGTGGAGAACATGGCCCATTCAGACTCCATGTCTCCAGACTCCCTCGGGATGTGGTTGAAGTTCTTCCGGAGGTAGGAGTTGAAGACCTCCCGGACAGGGGCCTCAGCCAGACGCTCCCAGCACACCCTCACTATACGTTTGGGTCTACCAGGTCTGAATGGCTTCCTCCCCTGCCATCGGATCCAACTCACCACCAGGTGGTGATCAGTTGACAGCTCTGCACCTCTCTTTACTCGGGTGTCCAAGACATACGGTCGCAGGTCTGATGATACGATAACAAAATCGATCATCGACCTGCGACCTAGGGTGTCCTGGTGCCAGGTGCACATATGGACACCCTTATGCTTGAACATGGTGTTCGTTATGGACAGACTGTGGTTAGCACAGAAGTCCAATAACTGAACACCACTCGGGTTCAGATCGGGCAGGCCGTTCCTCCCAATCACCCCCCTCCAGGTTTCACTGTCGTTGCCCACGTGCGCATTGAAGTCCCCCAGTAGGACAATGGAGTCTCCAGGAGGAGCACCCTCCAGCACCCCAGTCACAGACTCCAAAAAGGGTGGGTACTCTGAAACATCATTTGGTGCATAGGCACAAATGATGGTCAGGACCCGTTTCCCAACCCGAAGGCGCAGGGAAGCAACCCTTTCGTCCACCGGGGAAAACTCCAATATAGAGGCAGCAAGGTGGGGCGATACAAGAATACCCACCCCTGCTCGTCGCCTCTCGCCCGGGGCAACTCCAGAAAAGGCCAAGCTCCAGCCCCTCTCCAGGAGACTGGTTCCGGAACCGGAGCTGTGTGTTGAGGTGAGGCCGACTATATCTAGCCGGTATCGCTCAACCTTGTGCACCAGCTCAGGCTCCTTCCCCACCAGAGAGGTGACATTCCACGTACCAAAAGCCAGTTTAGAAAGCTTGGGATCAGTCCGCCAAGGTCTCCGCCTTTGACCGCCACCTAATTCACATAGCACCGGACCCCCATGATCCCTCCTGCAGGTGGTGAACCCACTGGAGGGCGGACCCATGTAACTCCTTCGGGCTGAGCCCGGCCGGGTCCCATGGGTGGAAACCCGGCCACCAGACGCTAGCCTTCGAGCCCCTCCCCCAGGCCTGGCTCCAGGGTGGGGCCCCAGTAACCCCATACCGGGCGGGGTACACTGAATCCTTGATATACAATTTATCATGAGAGTCTGTTGGATCGTTCTTAGTCTGGCCCTTCACCCAGGACCAGTTTGTCTTGGGAGACCCTATCAGAGGCAAATTGCCCCGGACAACATAGCTCCTGGGATCACTGGGGCACGCAAACCCCCCCACCACGATAAGGTGACGATCCATTTATATAGTGCCAAATCACAACATAGGTCATCTCAAGGCACTTTATAAAAAAAAAGAGTTGGTTTAGGCCACACTCTCAAATTTATAGAACCCAGCAGAGACCCCTAAAAGCAAGCACTGTGGTGACACAGGCAAGGAAAAACTTCCCTTTAACGGGCAGAAACCTCAAGCAGAACCATAACTCATAGAGGACGGCCATCCGCCTCAACCAGCTGGGTTGAAAAAAGAGGTAAAAAGTAGGAGGCCTGGCAGTAGCTACATTCAAAACAAACGTAACAAATACAATTCAGCATAAACATTCACAGCCAGACCTTCCATTATCAAGCCGGGTTAGGCTCCACATGCGTGTGAAGGCCTGGCAGCGGCAACATTTTTGATGACAGGCCTTATCAAAGAGAAAAGATTTCAATTTACTCTTGAATAAAGAGAGTGTCTGCTTTTTGAACTGAACTGGGAAGATGGTTCCACAGGAGGGGAGCTTGATAACTAAAAGCTCTACCTCCCAATCTACTTCTGGAGACCTTGGGGACCACCAGTAGTTTGGATTTTTGGGAGTGCAGAGCTCTGGTTAGATAATAGGGAACTATGAGTTCTTGCAGGTAGGAAGGAGCCATACCATTGAGGGCTTTATAAGTTAGGAGTAATATCTTAAATTCAATTCTATATTTTATTGGGAGCCAGTGTAAATAAGCTAAAACTGGGGTAATGTTATCCCTTCTTCCTGTTCTTGTCAGGATACGTGCAGCTGCATTCTGAATGAGATGGAGAAACTTTATGGACTTATTAGGACAACCTGATAAAAGTGAATTACAGTAGTTTAGCCTAGAGGTGATAAAGGTGTGGACAAGTTTATCTGCATCTGTATGAGACAGGATGGACCTAATTTTAGAAATATTATGTAGATGGAAGAAGGCAGTCTTAATGGTTTGCTGTTTAAGAGAGTTAAAAGACATATCTTGGTCAAAGACAACTCCAAGATTCCTAACAGAAAACTTAGAAGCCAGCACAATGCCATCTAGTGTTGTTATCTTACTAGAAAGAGTACTTCTAGCATGTTTGGGACCAAGAACAATGACTTCAGTTTTATCTGTATTCAGCAATAGAACGTTGTTGTTCATCCAGGTTTTAATATCCTTAAGACACTCCTGGAGTGAACCCAAATGGCTGGGATCCTCTGGATTGATGGATAAATATAATTGAGTGTCGTCAGCATAACAATGAAAATGAATAGAATGTTTCCTCATAATGTCTTCCCAAGGCAGCATGTATAATGTAAACAGTATTGGTCCAAGTACCGATCCCTGCAGAACTCCATAGCTAACCGTGGTCTGGATAGAGGACTTGTTATGGACATAGACAAACTGGGAACGGACTGATAAATAAGACTGGAACCATCTTAGTGTTGTTCCTTTCAAACCAATTCAACCAAAATTCAGATAAGACTGAAGTCATTCTAGTTGGTCCAAAAAACCTCAGAAATACTTTTCCAAATCGAACTCTTTGTTTGGATGCGGTTACTCTTTCTCTTAATTGTTCTGTGAGGAACCTTGGAGTTATTTTTGATCAAGATCTTGTTTTTTAATTCACATATTAAACTTGTTTCTAAGACTGCCTTCTTTCATTTGCGTAATGTTTCCAAGATTAAGAGCATCTTGTCTCAGAGTGATGCTGAGAAACTAATCCATGCTCTAGATTAGATTATTCTAACTCTTTATTATCAGGCTGTCCTAAAATATCTTTAAAAAGTCTTCATCTGATCCAAAATGCTGCAGCAAGAGTTTTTAACAGGTACTAGAAAGAGAGATCACATCTCTCCGGTTCTGGCCTCCCTTCATTGGCTTCCCATAGTATTTAGAATTAAGTTTAAAATCCTTCTTCTCACTTACAAAGCTCTGAATAATCAGGCCCCTTTTTATTTAAAATATCTGATACTACCTTATCATCCTAACAGAGCACTACACTCCCAAAATGCAGGATTATTTGTAATACCTAGAATCTCCAAAAGTACAATGGGAGGCAGAGCCTTGAGTTATCAAGCTCCTCTCCTTTGGAACCAGCTGCCCATCTGGATTCGGGAGTCAGACTTGATCTCTGTTTTTAAGAATAGGGTTAAAACCTTCCTTTTTGATACAATCTATAATTAGGGAGGGATCATGTGCCCCTGAACCCTCCCTTAGTTATGCTGCTAATAGGTTTAGACAGCCAGGGGACCTCCAGCAATGCACTGGGCTTCACTCCTTTCTACACTCTCAATGAAATATTTTTGCTAGTCATTAACATTTGTTTGCTTTCTTCCATAGATTGAGTCCCCATCATGCTGTTTGCTCTCTACATGTCTGTTCTTTTCTTCTTCTTCTCTATCCCCTTACCTCCCAGTCAGTTGCAGTAGATGACTGCCCCTCCCTGAGCCTGGTTCTGCTGGAGGTTTTGTCTTGCTAAAAGGGAGTAAGCGCTTGCTCACAGGGGATCACCTGATTGCTGGGGTCTTATGCAATCGTGGGGGTTTCCCCTACAGTTGAAAGTGCTATGAGATGACTGTTGTTATGAAAAGGCGCTATATAAATAAAGTTGAATTTCTCCCTACAGGAGGCATCTGGAAGCTGTTATTGTCAACAAAGGCTTTTCTACTAAATATTAAATGAATTTCACCAAGCATGTTCAATACTTAGGGCGGCTGTAAGGCAGGTGTAGTGTGGCTGACTACTAATCGGAGGGTCAGTGGTTCGATGTCCGCAGTCTGCATGTCGAAGTGTCCTTGAGCAAGACACTGAACCCCCAATTGCTCCTGGTGGGTCAGGCCAGCGAAGGTGCATGGCAGCTCTGCTGCCATTCGTGTGTGAATGGGTGGGTAGCAGGATCTGTAAAGCGCTTTGGTCATCCAGAGAAGAGTAAAAAAACACTTTTTAAGTGAATGCCATTTACTTATTCCCTGTGTCATTCCACTTTATTAAGTATAACTTGTTTTGTGAACACAGTTGCCTTGATTTCTTTGTATGTACGGATTACTTGGGTTATTACTGATCATCATCAGTCCTCTTTGCCCACACATTTGGAGCATAGGGCCTCAACGAATGAACGTCTTTTCTAGTTGCCTTGGTCTTAACTTCTGTCCTGGTCACATTCATCAACTTCATGTCCTTTTCCACAGCTCTTCTCCACGAAAGCCTTGGTCTGCCTCTTTTACGCTTCCCTTGTGGGTTCCATTGCACTGCTAATCTAGTGATGGAGTTTTGTGGTTTCCGGAGAATATGGCCCAGCCAGCGCCATCTTCTTCTACGGATGGAGATTTCTGCTGGTTCTTGCTGTGCACATTGAAGCAGCTCTTCATTTGTGATTTTGTTGGGCCACCATATCCTCAGAATGAGACGGAGATGCTTGTTGATGAAGGTCTGCAGTTTCCTGAGGTGTTCCTTTGTCAGGCTCCATTTTTCGCACCCATAAAGGAGGGTTGATTTAACATTCAAGTTAAAGACTCACAGCTTGGTTCTCATGGATAGTTACTGATATCTGGTAAAAATCTCATGTCAGTGGCTCCATCAGAAATATGTTTAATGAGAAAAATGTTGACACGTTCAATACTTATTTTCCCCGCTCCGTATGTGTGTGTGCGCACATACAGACGTGGACAAAATTGTTGGTACCCCTCTGTTAATGAAAGAAAAACCCACAATGGTCACAGAAATAACTTGAATCTGACAAAAGTGGTAATAAATAAAAATTCTATGAAAACTAATCAATGAAAATCAGACAATGCTTTTGAATTGTGGTTCAACAGAATTATTTTAAAAAACAAACTCATGAAACAGGCCTGGACAAAAATGATGGTACCCCTAGAAAAGATTGAAAATAATGTGACCATTGGGACATGTTCAACCAAGATGTGTCCTCTAATTAACATCACAGGTGTCTACAAACTTGTTATCAGTCAGTCGGCCTATTTAAAGGGTGACAAGTAGTCACTGTGGTGTTTGGTGACATGGTGTGTACCATGCTAAACATGGACCAGATGAAGCAAAGGAGAGATTTGTCTCAGGAGATTAGAAAGAAAATTATAGCCAAGTATGTTAAAGGTAAAGGCTATAAGACCATCTCCAAGCAGCTTGACGTTCCTGTGACTACAGTTGCACATATTATTCAGAAATTTAAGATCCACGGGACTGTAGCCAACCTCCCTGGATGTGGCCGCAGGAGGAGACGGATAATACGAATGGTAACAAAAGAGCCCAGAACAACCTCTAAACACATTCATGGTGAACTCCAAGGTCAAGGTACATCAGTGTCAGATCGCACCATCCGTTGTTGTTTGAGCCAAAGTGGACTTCAAGGGAGACGACCAAGGAGGACACCACTGTTGAAAACAAATCCTAAAAAATCCAGACCGGAATTTGCCAAACTGCATGTTGACAAGCCACAAAGCTTCTGGGAGAATGTCCTATGGACAGACGAGACAAAACTGGAACTTTATGGCTAGGCACATCAGCTCTACATTCACAAACGCAAAAATGAAGCATACCAAGAAAAGAACACTGTCCCTACTGTGAAACATGGAGCAGGTTCTGTTATGTTCTGGGGCTGCTTTGCTGCATCTGGCACAGAGTGTCTTGAATCTGTGCAGGGTACAATGAAATTTCAAGACTATCAAGGTATTCTAGAGAGAAATGTGCTGCCCAGTGTCAGACAGCTTGGTCTCAGTCGCAGGTCATGGATCTTGCAACAGGATAATGACCCAAAACACACAGCTAAAAACACCCAAGAATGGCTAAGAGTGAAACAGTGGACTATTCTAAAGTAGCCTTCTATGAGCCCTGATCTAAATCCTATTGAACATCTGTGGAAGGAGCTGAAACATGCCGTCTGGAGAAGGCACCCTTCAAACCTGAGACAACTGGAGCAGTTTGCTGATGAGGAGTGGGCCAAAATCCCTGCTGAGAGGTGCAGAAGTGTCATTGACAGTTACAGAAATTGTTTGATTGCAGTGATTGCCTCAAAAGGTTGTGCAACAAAATATTAAGTTAAGGGTACCATCATTTTTGGTTTAACCACGAAAACTGGTACTACCTGTCTCATGGGTCGGGCCATCGGCGACTCAACTGGCATCCCCGCCCTTCCGAGGGCATGGAGGGTGAAACAGGGCATCCTGGCAGAACTAAAAACAATATCTGCCACAGGTCTGTGGTGAACCACTCCCACTTACATGGGGTGAGACTGGACATCCTGGCAGATAAACACATCTGTCGCTAGGTCTGTGGTGGACTGTGCCAGTCGGTGCATCGTGACATGCACTACACAAAGAGCAGAGATAAACAAACCCATCATCTGGTCAGTCACTGCAACAGATACTGGAGTCAGTTTGTTTTGGCTTGTCCTTGCCACTGATAATACCTTTATCTGCCAAGAATATGCTGCTAGTCCAGCAAAAGCTAGCGGTACTCAAATACTTTGCAAGCAGTTTCATGAAATGGTCAATCAGAAAGCAACTCACACCGGCTCGGATGTTGCTCGGGCTTACAAGGTCCGTGCTGATCTGTTCACACTCCGACAGGCAGCAAAAAGTAAGCTAGGAGTAGGAAGACAAAAGAAGAGGAAAACAGCAGCCTTGTGTGTAGCAGAATGGAATGTACGCACTCTGTTGGACAGAACAACATCACAGCTCCCAGAAAGACAGACTGCGCTTGTGGCCCTGGAAATGAATAGGTACAATATAGACATAGCTGCACTTAGTGAAACAAGATTGCCTGGCTATGACAGCTTGGAAGACCATGGGTACATCTTCTTTTTCAATTCAATTCAATTCAACTTTATTTATATAGCACCATTTCACAACACCAGTCATCTCATAGCACTATCAACTGTAGGGGGAACCCCCACAGTTGCAGAAAGACCCCAGCAATCAGGCGATCCCCTGTGAGCAAGCACTTGGCGACGGTGGAGAGGAAAAACTCCCTTTTAACAGGAAGAAACCTCCAGCAGACCCAGGCTCAGGGAGGGGCAGTCATCTGCTGCGACCGGCTGGGGGGTGAGGGGATAGAGAAGATGAAAAGAACAGACATGTAGAGAGCAAACAGCATGATGGGGACTCAATCTATGGGAGAGAACAAACAAATGTTAATGACCAGCAAAAAAAATATTTCATTGAGAGTGAGGAAAGGAGTGAGGCCCAATGCATTAGTGGAGGTCCCCCGGCTGACTAAACCTATTAGCAGCATAACTAAGGGAGGGTTCAGAAACACATGATCCCTCCCTAATTGTAGGCTGTATCAAAAAGGTAGGTTTTAGCCCTATTCTTAAAAACAGAGATCGAGTCTGACTCCCAAATCCAGATTGGCAGCTGGTTCCACAGGAGAGGAGCTTGATAACTGAATGCTCTGCCTCCCATTGTACTTTTGGAGATTCTAGGTATTACAAGTAATCCTGCATTTTGGGAACGTAGTGCTCTGTTAGGATAATATGGTAGTATCAGATCTTTTAAATAAAAAGGAGCCTGATTGTTTAGAGCTTTGTAAGTAAGAAGAAGGATTTTAAACTTAATTCTAAACTCTATGGGAAGCCAATGAAGGGAGGCCAGAACCGGAGAGATATGATCTCTCTTTCTAGTACCTGTTAAAACTCTTGCTGCAGCATTTTGGATCAGCTGAAGACTTTTTAAAGATGTTTTAGGACAGCCTGATAATAAAGAATTACAATAGTCTAATCTCAAGCTAACAAAAGCGTGGATCAGTTTCTCAGCATCACTCTGAGACAAGATGCTCCTAATCTTGGCAATATTACGCAAATGATAGAAGGCAGTCTTAGAAACAAATTTAATATGTGAATTGAAGGACAGATCTTGATCAAAAATAATTCCAAGGTTCCTCACAGAGCTATTAAGAGAAAGAGTAACCGCATCCAAACTGAAATTTTTATTTGGAAAGGAATTTCTAAGGTTTTTTGGACCAACAAGAATGACTTCAGTCTTATCTGAATTTAATAGCAGGAAATTACAAGTCATCCAAGCTTTGATTTCCTTAAGACAGGCTTCTAACTTGGCTAATTGATTACTATCATCTGGCTTCATTGACAGGTATAATTGTGTGTCATCTGCATAACAATGAAAATGTATACAGTGCTTTCTAATAATGTTGCCTAACGGAAGCATATATAAACTAAAAAGAGTAGGGCCTAGCACAGATCCCTGTGGAACTCCATGACTAAGCTTTGAGTTGAAAGAAAACTCATTAGTGGGAGAGAGAGAGTGGTACTCTCTCTCCCACTCATTAGTGGGAGAGAGTGGGAGATCCACTCAAGAAAGGAGAGAAGCAGAAGTGGACTTTGCAGTTAGAAAGGAGATAGCAGCAATGCTTGATGAGGAACCGGTGCCAATCAACGACAGGATAATGACTATGAGACTCCCACTACAGCGGAAGATGCATGCCACACTCATCAGTGTATATGCCCCAACAATGAGCAACACAGAGGAGGTGAAGGAAGAGTTCAACAGGGATTTACGTGAGGCTATCAGACACGCACTACACAAAGAGCAGAGATAAACAAACCTATCATCTGGTCAGTCACTGCAACAGATACTGGAGTCAGCTTGTCTTGGCCTGTCCTTGCCACTGATAATACCACTATCTGCCAAGAATGTGCCGTGCCGCTAGTCCAGCAAAAGCTAGCAGTACTCAAATACTTTGCAAGCAGTTTCATGAAATGGTCAGTCAGAAAGCAGCTCATATTGGCTCGGACATTGCCCGGGTTTACAAGGCCAGGAGTTCCTGGCAGCGGAGGGCGAAGGACAGAGCTGCATGGAGGAATCTGATCAGACCTAAATGAAACAGTCATTGTCGCCCCCGACAGACTGCTATGATGATGATGATGATGATCAGGCATGTACCAACTGATGACAGGCTAATACTCGTTGGAGATTTTAATGCCAGAGTTGGTTTGGACACTGAGAAATGGAAAGGAGTGGTAGGCAGTCATGGAGTAGGCAAGTGCAATGCTAATGGAGAACTTCTACTTGCACTATGTTCAGAGTACAACCTTGTAATAACCAACACTCTATTTAAGCACAAGGACACACACAAGAAGACATGGATGCACCCAAGATCCAAGCACTGGCACTTATTAGACTACATCATAGTCAGGCAGAGAGACATAAGGGATGTATTGGACACCAGAGCAATGAGAGGTGTGGACTGTGGTACTGATCATGTTACGCTGAGATCTAGATTAAGGATTTGGAGACGAAAACAACACTGCAGGACGGGTGCGAAGCCACCACGGAAGCTAAACACTAGTGCACTGAAAGGCCAAAAGAAGCAGGAAGAACTTACACAGGAAATGGATGAAAACTTGAAAGACTGGGACAGCAGCAACTCAGAGAATGACATAGAAGAGAAATGGGCAACACTGACGGATACGGTGTATCAGACTGCAAGTGATGTATTAGGCCACCCTGAGAGGAAACATCAAGATTGGTTTGATGAGCACAATAAACACCTGAAGGAACTACTAGAAGTGAGGAATACAACTAGGCAGGAAAACCTACAGTGTAACACAAGATCGAAGAAGAAGAAATACTCAAAGGCTCAGAGTGAGCTACAGAAGTACACCAGAGAGATGAAGTCCAACTGGTGGGAAAAAAGCGGAGGAACTTCAAACTGCAGCAGGCAGGAAGGACATGAAAACATTCTTCACAGGTCTGAGAGAACTCTACGGCCCTAAACCAAGAGGATGATCCAACTAAAGGCTATGGATGGTGAAACGGTTTTGCAGGAGAAAGACAAGATCCTGGACAGATTTGCAGACCACTTTGACCAACTACTAAACAACCCTGGAGATCTCACTGAAGAGGCTAAAGAAGCTCTAGTGCAGCGACCAGCTGTATCAAGTTGGATGAACCACCAAATCTTGATTAACTAATGGAAGATATTAGAACAACACAGGATGGTAAAGCTCCAGGAAGGGATGGAATTCCAGCAGAAGTGTGGAAATTTGGTAGTGTTCAGCTGACCAACTGCCTGCACAAGCTCATCCAAGAGATATGGGATGCTCAGAAAGTACCTCAAGACTGGAAGGATGCAAGTATTGTGCCTTTGTTCTATAAAGGTGACAGGAAAGATTGTGGAAATTACCGAGGTATATCACTGCTAGCCACTGTTGGTAAGATTCTCTCACGTGTACTACTGAACAGACTCAATGAACACATCTCGCAGAATGTACTACTGGAAACCCAGTGCGGCTTTAGAAGTGGAAGAAGCACAATGGACATGATTTTCTGCTTGAAACAGGTTCAAGAAAAGTGTATCGAACAGAACATGCCGCTTTATGTAGTCTTCATAGACTTCAGTAAAGCCTTCGATACTGTTTCGCGACAAGGACTTTGGCGGGTACTCAAGAAATATACAGAGAATATGTACAGAGAAGTTTGTCAGCCTGATCGAGGCACTCCATACAGGTATGCAAGCAAATGTCTCAATGAGTGGTTCAATATCTAAAGACTTTTCAGTAAGCAACGGGGTGAAACAAGGGTGTGTGATGGCACCTACACTCTTCTCGCTATATCTGGCAGCCATGCTTGAGGTGGCCTTCAAAGACACTTCAGAAGGAGTATACATTTAAACAAAGAAAGAAGCATACTTGTTCAATGTGGCACAGTTTAAAGCCAAGAGTAAGACATTGATAAAGGTAGTAAGAAAAATGCTCTTTGCCGACGACAGTGCTCTAGTTGTACACAGTGTGGAAGATATGCAATCTTTAGTGGAGAAATTTGCAGGAGCAGCTAGCCAATTCAGCCTCCAAATCAACATCAAGAAGACAGAGTGCCTTTATCAACCACCAAAGTTCCGATTATCAACATCACTACCAGAAGAGATCAGCATTGGTACAGAGCCACTAGTCAAGTGCAAGACTTTCAAGTATCTAGGGAGTACTGTTTCAGAGAATGCTAGGCTGGAGGATGAATTATCTCTCAGAATGGGAAGAGCAAGCGCTGTGTTTGGAAACTTGAGGGAGAGACTGTGAAACAATCGACATGTGTCTATCCGTGTGAAATACAAAGTGTACCAGTGGGGTAAAAAAGTATTTAGTCAGCCACCAATTGTGCAAGTTCTCCCACTTAAAAGATGAGAGAGGTCTCCAATTTTCATCATAGGTATACCTCAACTATGAGAGACAAAATGAGAAAAAAAAATCCAGAAAATCACATTGTCTGATTTTTAAAGAATTTATTTGCAAATTATGGTGGAAAATAAGTATTTGGTCAATAACAAAAGTTCATCTCAATACTTTGTTATATACCCTTTGTTGGCAATGACAGAGGTCAAACGTTTTCTGTAAGTCTTCACAAGGTTTTCACACACTGTTGCTGGTATTTTGGCCCATTCCTCCATGCAGATCTCCTCTAGAGCAGTGATGTTTTGGGGCTGTCACTGGGCAACACGGACTTTCAACTCCCTCCAAAGATTTTCTATGGGGTTGAGATCTGGAGACTGGCTAGGCCACTCCAGGACCTTGAAATGCTTCTTACGAAGCCACTCCTTCGTTGGCCGGGCGGTGTGTTTGGGATCATTGTCATGCTGAAAGATCCAGCCACGTTTCATCTTCAATGCCCTTGCTGATGGAAGGAGGTTTTCACTCAAAATCTCACGATACATGACCTCATTCATTCTTTCCTTTACACGGATCAGTCGTCCTGGTCACTTTGCAGAAAAACAGCTCCAAAGTATGATGTTTCCACCCCCATGCTTCACAGTAGGTATGGTGTTCTTTGGATGCAACTCAGCATTCTTTCTCCTCCAAACACGACAAGTTGAGTTTTTACCAAAAAGTTCTATTTTGGTTTCATCTGACCATATGACATTCTCCTAATCCTCTTCTGGATCATCCAAATGCTCTCTAGCAAACTTCAGACGGGCATGGACATGTACTGGCTTAAGCAGGGGGACACGTCTGGCACTGCAGGATTTGAGTCCCTGGTGGCGTAGTGTGTTACTGATGGTAGCCTTTGTTACTTTGGTCCCAGCTCTCTGCAGGTCATTCACTAGGTCCCCCCGTGTGGTTCTGGGATTTTTGCTCACAATTCTCGTGATCATTTTGACCCCACGGGGTGAGATCTTGCATGGAGCCCCAGATTGAGGGAGATTATCAGTGGTCTTGTATGTCTTCCATTTTCTAATAATTGCTCCCACAGTTGATTTCTTCACACCAAGCTGCTTACCTATTGCAGATTCAGTCTTCCCAGCCTGGTGCAGATCTACAATTTTGTTTCTGGTGTCCTTTGACAGCTCTTTGGCCATAGTGGAGTTTGGAGTCTGACTGTTTGAGGTTGTGGACAGGTGTCTTTTATACTGATAACGAGTTCAAACAGGTGCCATTAATACAGGTAACGAGTGGAGGACAGAGGAGCCTCTTAAAGAAGAAGTTAGAGGTCTGTGAGAGCCAGAAATCTTGCTCGTTTGTAGATGACCAAATACTTATTTTACACCATAATTTGCAAATAAATTCTTTAAAAATCAGACAATGTGATTTTCTGGATTTTTTTTTCTCATTTTGCCTCTCATAGTTGAGGTATACCTATGATGAAAATTGGAGACCTCTCTCATCTTTTAAGTGGGAGATCTTGCACAATTGGTGGCTGACTAAATACTTTTTTGCCCCACTGTACAGAGCAACAGTACTGGCTACTCAATTGTATGGTGCTGAAACTTGGACTGTCTACAGAGTGCAGGTGAAGAAATTCCACGCGTACATGATGAGACACCTTTAAGCCATAATGAACATCTCATGGAAAGACAAGATAACCAACATAGAAGTGTTGAAACGAGCTGGTCTACCATCAGTGGAGGACATGCTAATACAGATGAACCTGAGATGGCTCAGACATGTTGAGAGGATTGACCACCAGCGTCTCCCTCGGCAGTTACTCTACTCACAGTTATGCGAGGGCAAACGCAATCAGGGTAGACCAAGGCTCAGATTTAAAGACACTGTAAAAAGAAACTTGAAGAAGTTGGATATAGACAGGAGTTCCTGGCAGTGGAAGGCTAAGGACAGAGCTGTGTGGAGGAATCTGATCAGACCTAAATGAAACAGTAATTGTCGCCCATGACAGCCTGCTATGATGATGATGATGATGATATACATATATTGCAAATTGTCACGGGAGCCCCTCTGGGGCAAAGAAAAGAACCCAATTGCAAGGCGAATTTGGTAAACCATAATTTATTGCAAGACTTAAACAGGAAACAGAAAATAAAGCAGCGTGTGGGCTGAACAACAGCAAAAAAACACGGCAGACTTAACTGACTGGCGGGATAACACTGGACTAGTGATGTTGAAGTGATGATGAAGCGGAAGTGTCGTGAGCTGGGTGTTGAGCACTGTATCAGCACACCCACAGCCACGTGACCATAGCAAGCGAGGCCTCGTTATGTTGGTCACATCACGTGACTCAATGGCTCTTGGCAGCAGTGCAACAATTTGGATGCAAGCTGCCGTTAAAACCCACAGAAGAAGAAGACTCGAGGGCTCACGGAAAGTTTGAGAGGGTTGGGCATTTGAATATAAGTCAGGGAGAGTATTACACAAGTTAGAATTAGGTTCAGTAACATTAAACAAAACCGGAGTGGTGGCTCAGTTGGTAGAGCATCCGCCCCACACCCGGGAGGCAGGGGTTCAAATCCCGGCCGGGTCATACCAAAGACCATATAAAAATGGTGCTTTCTGCCTTCTAGCGTGATGCTCCGCATAATGGAATGGGGAAAGTAAAGTTACACACAGAGCTACCAGAGGACTGACCCCCCGCTGTAGCTTTCACTACTTACAGTAGCTGTGTGGCCTAGGGTCAGAGAAACGGAGATAGGCGCCGCCCATATACACCTTCAGGTGTGAAGGGATTAACTAACTAACTAACTAACATTAAACAAAAACACATTACATTTACTAAATATTACACAGAGATACATGCATACACACTCATTCACACAAACACTAGAAGATAGATAGATAGATGTACTTTATTGATCCCAAACTGGGAAATTACAGTGTAACAGCAGCATGACACAGGCAACCCAACCAACAGAAATACACACAGCATAATAGAAAAAGGAGTTACCCAGGGATGTAAAGTAAAAATGCTTAGATAACTTTATATACAACATAGGCTACTACTGGGTTAAATAGATGATGATCCTTATGAGGGCCCTGTGATGGACTGGCGATCTGTTCAGGGTGTACCCTGCCTCTTGCTCAAAGATGCTGGGATAAGCTCCAGCTCCCCTGCAACTCGAAAAGGATTAAGCGACAGAAGCTGGATGGATAGATGATCCTTATGAGTCTATGGATAGTACTGGCTGGGCAATTACTGGGCAACACACAAAACCATATACCAAAAGCTTTACAAGATGGCAAAAAAGTATCTCCACATGCCAGCAACATCAGTGCCATGTGAAAGGGTGTTCTCGGAAGCTGGAGCGGTAATAAGCCACAAGAGGAGCAGACTGAAACCGCACACTGTTGAAATGCTTCTTTTTTCAATAAAAATCTTTAAACACTTCCCGTTTAGTAACACTCCCTAGTTGCAGAAGCACCAGCAAGTTCCCTGATGTTCCACAACATACATTTTCCCATCTCCCTCTACATACCATACAGTATCTCAGGTTTCATTCACTGAAAATTGTCCTTCGACAAAATTTTTCCAGCAATGACTAAAAATTCTGAAAGCTATCATTTGACAGGTTACATGAAGGGTTATCTAATTAAAATGATAACAGATTGACAGAATTTTTACAAGCCTGTCTGAGAAAATGATAGATAACCAAAAAGTGTAGTTTAACGTCTGACTTATTGAGACTTTTTCAGGTCTTCCAGTCAGATGCAATTCTGACACTCAGTCAGCAGATGGCACTCTTTATTAAATGTTTCATAACACTGTGTCAGTCATGAAACAATTGTCTTACAGTTATTCATTGTTTCATTAGGCCTCAGTTTCACCATCACTGCACTGGACTACGCACGAACAGGCAAGAGAGAAACATGTAATCACACCAACGAGACAAGGACACCACACCTGGCAGAGAATGACACACACATATATAGACAGGGATATAATTAGCAGACAGCAATGAACAGGTGGGTACAACGTGGGGTAATCAGAGACAGCAGGGAGTGGCTATAAGCATGGAGGAGGACTGAGACAAAGGGATAAACATGAGACATGAACACAGGACCAGGAAATACGCAGCCATGACAAATGATAATAACAAACAGAGAATCATACTAAACTACATTCAAACCCCAGACCAACATAAATAACAAATACAGAGAATTCCAAAATACCAGCTGAACTGAGGCAGGCGAAACTCAGAGACACAAACTAACAAAGAGCGAGGACACGACTGAACTCATGTCCTGAGAATAACAGATCAAATATGAACATAAAGTGAGGACATGAGCACAGCCATGTCCAAACCTTTACACAAATTTAACAGAAAAAGGACATTTACACAATAAAGAATATCACAAATGTACATGAAAAAATATATTTTTTTATCATAAATTTGAGGAACAAAAAATTGCAAATTTACCAAAAAAGTGAAAAATTTGCAAGGCAAAAAGTGGCATTTACATGAAAAATATCTACATTTACAACAAAGTGGACTATTTTATGAAAGTTTTTTTTTTAAAGTTTAAAAATATATGAAAAATTATGTAAATTTTAAAGAGAAAATTATAAGCATTGAATGTGCAAATTTACAAGAAAAAAGATAAAATCAAGTGTAAAAGGCACAGATTTATACATAAAAAATTTTTGACAAGGAAAAAGTGACTATGAGATTAAAAGTTGCAAATTTTCAAGAAAAATTCACGTATATTACAAAGTTATAAATTTAAAAGTCAAAAATTTAGAAGAAAAATACAATTTAAAGAAACATGACAAATTTTAAACTAGAAAAGCACTCGGAGAGCGCAGACCTCCGCCAAGCGCCACAGTTCCCCCCGTACAGTGTTTGTGTGTACGTTTTCAGATTCCTTGACCATGAAAACATATGACTAGCAATTGGATTCACAGTGATAGGATTAGTGGTTCAGTAGTTATTCACGAAAATCGCATTTTCCGTAATGGCGGTTTTCTTCTGGATCCGGATCCAGATCACCACCAAAATCTAATCATCTGTAGGATACCCCATTTCTGACAAACTCTGAAAATTTCATGAAAATCCGTCCATAACTTTTTGAGTTATCTTGCTAACAAACAAACAGACAGACAGACAAACCAATGCCGATGAAAACATAACCTCCTTGGCGGAGGTAATAATAAAATTGTAAATTTATGGACTTCCGGTCTGGACACCATGGTGGTAGCAGCTTAACACTGAAGCTCCCAGATCCCATCCGTGAAAATACCATAAAAATCAGATTTAACGGATTTATGGAAGAGTGAAAATCAAAAGACAAAGTCATTATGCCTAAAGGAAAACAGAAGAGATCGACATTTACCAGGCCAAGACACGCATCGGCCGGAGAAACTGGCCTCGAAGACAATAACCACTCGGAAATAGAGGAACAAAATGAGGCTAGCAACACAGCTAGCTTAAAAACGATACTTCAAGAATTAAGAGAATTTCGCCGAGAGTGTTGGGCCGAATTTCGTGAACTTAAAAGACGAAATAAAAAGGACAAACAACAGAGTGGACCAGGCTGAGGACCGAATCATGGGAACAGAGGAAAGAATAAAAGGGCTGGAAGAAACCACGCTGGAATTACTTAAACGACAGACAAGACTGGAGGCTAAGCTAACCGACCTGGAAGGAAGATTAAGAAGGGACAACATAAGAATTCATGGTCTGAAAGAAGGAGTCGAGGATGGTTTCACCACAATGGCTGCATGTGTGGAAACCATACTGAGAGAGAAGTTGGAAATTCCCCAATCCACCGACTTGAAGATAGAAAGGGCGCACGGTTCATTAGCCCCAAGGCCGTCGGCGGAAGCTCCCCCGCGATCGGTGGTGGTGAAGTTTTCCAACTTCAGAACAAAAGAAGAGGTTTTGAGACTGGCTTGGCAGAAAAAAGGATTTATGCGCCAAGAAAGAAAAGTTTTTGTGGAGCATGACTATGCCCCGGAGGTCCTTAAAAAGCGTCGGGAATACAATGACGCTAAAAAGGTACTAAGAGAGAAGAAACTGCGCTTTCAAACTCCATTTCCGGCGAAGCTGAGGGTTTTTTACGGGGAAAAGACGTGTCTCTACAACTCGGCAGAAGAAGCAACCAGGGATATGGCGAGAAGAGGGCTCCCGGTAACGGTGTATAAACCCGCAGGAGACCCGATTGAAAGAATTAAGGCTCAAATGTGGTGCACACAGAGACCCTCAAAATCCACGGGCCAGCAGCGGGAAAACCAGCGCCAGGGCTATAAGGAAAAACTGGATGCTTTCAGGAGGGAATAACGATATTTTTAGTCAGTCTGCGCATCCAACCCTTCTACAAGGTAACAAACATTAAAGGAGATGCAGAATCAGTAAATATGAAGTGATAAAACATTTCATGGAACAGTCATAATATTAGAAACAAATAAGCCTTTAAAAAAAAAACTTGTTAAAATAGAAATGTGACAATGAACCACATGAACTCTCCACACTAACAAATACTGTATTAACGTGATTGTTTGTTTTGATGGTGGTGGGAGGTTGCACACAATTTCATAGGGTATAGGCATAAAAAACAAATCATTCCAAGTTCGGATTGGGATCTGAAAATCACGTTAAAAACATGGGGCAACTTACAGGGGTAAGAGAGGGCCCTCAACACGTAAAAAGTTTGAGGAATTTCCCTCAGAGCCAACACACCATCAAGGCTCTTCTAAGGTCGCTAAAAAGACCTCAGTTCAGGAAGATCTTTTGACAGTTTTTTTTTTTGATTTAAAGTTTTATATACCATGTTCTTAATGTTTTTTATGTTCTTAATGTTCTTTCAGTTTCTGAGTAGCATAAAGGAGGGCCACTATACTGTTATACTAAATAAGACAATACAATGGAGAAACAGGGTGCAACCCAAATAATCTCATATTGTGGAGAGTGTGGGAAATGATGAGGCCAGTTTACGAACAGACGAAGTTTATTAACACTCTCTCATCATTCATACACAGGAAAGCATGAAAGCATTCAGGCATGGTTCTCCTTTATATCTCCACCGCTATCTCACATCTGCGTGACATTCCACATCACACTGCATGACATCCAACATCACAGTACATTAACCCTTAAACCCCCCGTCCACTGTTTACCTTCTACTTCCTGACTGAGACGCTGTCTTACTCACTCAAGTCTCTACAACTCTACAATATGCATTTTGTGTCTGCTACAATATAATGTAAAAGGGATCCTGAATCCAGTTAAAAGATCCAAGATTCTAGGCAAAATGAAAAAAGACAAAGCAGGAATAATATTTTTACTGGAGACCCACCTAACAGACTTGGAGCACACTAAACTTAATAGACAAGGGTTTAAACTGATCTCTTCATCTTCATATAAGTCAGGGAGGAGGAGGAGGGGGGTAGCGATATTGATCTCAACCAAAATTATATTTGAAAAAAATTCAGAACACAAAGATAAAGAAGGGAGATTTAGCATAGTACTTGGTCGGCTAGAGGGAGAAGATATCACCCTGCTGAATGTATATGCACCTCCAGGGGCTAACTGGAAATTTTATAAAAATGTATTTGACCTAATGATAACTAAAGCCCAAGGTTTAGTGATATGTGGTGGAGACTTCAGTCTAAGACTGAATCCATACTGGGATGCATCAGGTAATTCTCCATATCAAAATAACACTCAAAGTAAAAAACTAGGATGCTACTAAAAGAAATGGGAATCTGTGACGTGTGGAGGGAATTCAACCCCAGTGTAAAAGATTATACATTTTACTCAGCACCACATTCATCATACTCAAAGATTGACTATTTTTTTATGTTTAATAGAGACATTGGAAGAGTAAAAACATGTAAAATAGGACTGATGGATCTCTCTGACCACAGTCCGATCTATATGGACTTAAATATCCAAAAATATACAAATAATACATTTTCTTTGAGGTTAAATTCAAATGTGCTGAAAGGACCACTGAAAGATGAATTGGAATCAGATATTCTCAGATATTTGGAAGAAAATGATAATGGAGAAGTATCCCCTTTAATACTGTGGGACGCATGCAAAGCTGTAATAAGGGGAAAGATTATCACAAAACTGGCACTCCAAAAGAAACTGAGACAAGAAAAACTAATCACATTAGAGTCAGAACTTAAGAAACTAGAAAAAGAGCACAAAGACAACACTCATTCTAATGACTCGCTCAAAATTAAGGAAATTAAAAAACAAATAAACGAGATCTACACAATAGAAATCCAGAAGAAACTTACTTTTCTGAAAAATACTATGAAACAGGTAGCAAATCAGCAAAATTACTAGCCTATAAATTGAGGAAACAACAAACGGAGAGAGCAGTCTACAAAATCAGAGACCCAGTATCAAAGGAAATAAAATTTAGAATTCAGGAAATTCTTAAAAGCTTCGAGAATTACTACAAGAACTTGTACTCCCGCAAAAAACACAAAAACGCATCCGAAGCCTTCCTAAATACATTAAATCTTCCCCAACTTACTGAGTCACAAAATAAAAAACTACTGTCAGAAATACAACCTAAAGAATTAGAAAAAGCAATTATGAAACTTAAAGCTAACAAATCCCCAGGAGCAGATGGCTATACAGCAGAGTGGTACAAAACCTTTAAACAGCAACTATCTCCTCTCCTCCTGAAAACATTTAACTATGTCCTCCACACAGGGGAAATCCCCCCTCCTGGAGAGAAGGGGTCATTGCAGTCATACCTAAACCTGAAAAGGATAAACTAGACTGCTCCAACTACAGACCAATCAGTGTGTTAAATCAGGACTATAAACTTTTTACCGCTATCCTTGCCAAAAGGTTAGAAAATATTAAGACAGACTTAATTCATTTAGACCAAATAGGTTTTATAAGACAAAGACAGACACAAGATAACATTAGACACACTTTACACATAATTCATCATATAAAAAAAATATAATTTAAATGCAGCCATATTGGGATTAGATGCTGAAAAAGCATTTGATTCAGTTGACTGGTCTTTCCTATATAGAATCTTATCCAGTTTCAATTTTCATAACAACTTTATTAGAACTATCCAGGCATTATACAAAAAACCAACAGCTAAAATAAGGATTAATGGTAAATTATCATCATCTTTTGAACTGGAAAGAGGATGTCGTCAGGGCTGCCCCTTGTCTCCACTGCTCTTTGCAATCTTCATAGAACCTCTGAGCCAATGGATAAGACAGAATCAAAAAATTCAAGGTATTACACTTGGTCAGAAGGAACATAAAATAGCACTCTTTGCTGGTGACATTTTAATATACCTGGGGAAGCCAGACACCTCTTTTCCAGAACTAATCTCAGTTTTTTCAGAGTATGGAGAGTTATCGGGGTACGAATTAAACATGCATAAAACCCAAATTTTAACATTCAACTATGACCCAAATCAATATTTACTAAGCAAATTCAAAACTAACTGGGAGATGGAATCTATGAAATATCTGGGGGTCAATATCCCGAAACAACTCAACAAAATGATAACACTAAACTATGATCCACTGATGGCAAAAATAAAATCTGATCTAGCAAGATGGAATATGATACCATTCTTGGGTACTGCACAAAGAATTGAAGCAGTCAAAATGAATATACTTCTACATCTTCTATACCTTTTCCAAACAATACCGAGAGAAGCTCCCAAAAAAACATGGCAAGAACTGGACAGAAGGATCTCAAGATTCATATGGCAGGGCAAGAGACCAAGAATCAGATATAGAACCCTACAGCTAAACAAAGGCAAAGGTGGGCTTGCGCTGCCAAATTTCAGAGACTATTTTAAAGCCGCGCAAATTAAAACTTTAGTAGAGATATGTAAACCAGACTACACTGCACAATGGAAGGAGATTGAATGCCAAATAACAAGTGACATTCCCCTACAGGCGATAATAGGGAACAATGCCTTACCTAAACTTTTGAATAACACTAACCCGTGGATCGAGACCCCGCTAAAAATTTGGTTTAAAGTAGAACTGAACTGAACGGCATTGAACGGCACTGGGTGATAGTACATACAATTATAAAGATAATTTATCATTGGCACCCCCTCCACAAATCCCAGAATCTTGGAGAAAATCGCGATTTTGAATTTCCCGCCCTGAAAAATCAGACAAATCCGCCGATTAACCAGAAGTGCAGCCGGAGTTCCGCGTGACGTCACGAATGTGACACAGTCCTCCATGTTTACTATTGCGAGCACGTCGACACTGGTTGTTTTTGGTGCATTTTGTCGTGATAGTCGACTACAAAACACTTCCAACACCTGGGAAGATCTGTTCAGTGGCCAAGGAAAGCTGTCATGGCGACGAAAGAAAAGAAAGGGGGAGGAAAAGCGACCGGGAAGCGATGCGTTTCTAGATATAGATATTACAGTGATCCCTCGCTACTTCGCGTTTCACCTTTCGCGCCCTCAGTGCATCGTGGATTTTTCAAAAATATTCATCAAAAATTCAAAATTGAGAAAAAATGGCACGAAAGTTGCCCGGGCGCTAGCAGAAGGCAGGGAGACTACATTAGAACATCAGGTATCAACACGGAGAGCCCGCACAACTCAAAATCCACCTCTCTGACCACCGCTCCACTCCTCTCCGCCCACCTCTTCACCGCTCGGGAATCTCGCAAGCTGATTGGCCGAGACGTTTTACCTCGCAAGCTGATTGGCCGAGACGTTTTACCCAGCTTCTCTCCCTGCAGAGCGCCCATACCCAGCGAAGGAAGACCGCATTCATTGTTCTTTATTGCTCGTGTTGCTTAGTGGCACTTTTCGCTGTTCTCTTGTGCCTTTTTGTGCAAAATAGTGCTTGTGACGCCCTGGGGGTCACAAGGGGGGGGGGGGTGACGCTACTTCGCGGTTTTTCACTTTTCGCGGTCGGTTCTGGTCCCCATTAAACGCGATAAGTGAGGGATCACTGTATTTATAAATAGCACAGTCAAATGCAGAGGCCAGTTCTGTTCATGTGTATTGCCACTATAGTCTGTAGAAGTATTGTAATACATAGCCCAATTTTTTGAATGAATGAATGAATTTATTTATTTCGGATAGTACAGTACAAGTTGAAAGAAACTGAATGATATAACAACAAGGTCAAATTGAACAATGACTCATCTGATTATACAATTCAACGTAAGTTATCCGAAATGGGTGATGGCTGAAGCCGCAGCTTATATTGCCCACCCATATTCCATCCAAGAATTCAAAAGAGAAAACAGGCAAGAGCGATTACAATTCAAAACAAAACTAAGACAAAATGTGACAGAGAAAAAAGAAAACTAAGCTACAACACAACACAGGCTGGATATGTTACAACTCGCCGCTCATTAGCGGCGCCAGCTGCGCGCACACTTGCGCCTCGTCAGCAGCGTGGGATATAAGCCACTCTGCCCTGGGCTTCGGCATGAAGCCGTCTGATTCCTTCAGCCCTCTTGCTGCAGAGGAACCCCCTCATCTCCCAGCAAGATCTACAGCGTAAGCATACCTACCTTTGCCTTTCCAGTCTCTCCCCTGTGCACAGGTGTATTCCCCGGCGGCGGACCTCGCCTCTGCATCGCCGTCTGCCAGCTGCTGTCACAGGTGCATCAGGTCGCTGTCTCCCGGGCTCGCCGTTGTGCACGCCTGCCACCTGCCACACTCCTGCATCCTCCTCTGTCTCGTCACCGATCCTGAATGCCTCTTCACTCTGAAAACTCTGGTGTTCTTGACTGCTGGAACTGCTATCATCTGCCATTGTTGTTTTGTTTAGGGATCACACTTGTGACGTCACGCAGCGTCGTCTGCACTACTTCCGGTTTGTTTTGCACTGCCAGCCAGAGGCAAAAGTTTATCGGCTTATAGCTTGGCCATCGCACGGCCTAAAAATTTCTTTTATGTGTTGAAAAATACAATAGGTAATAAGGAATTAATCTGCTATTCTACTTTTTGCGCCAAAAGGTGGGTTCAGTTCCACTTTAAGATAGTCAGAGAGAATCAAACTAAAGAACCCTATTGATTATTGCAGTGGATTTCCTATGATCAGGACTTTACTCCTAATAAAACAGACACTAGATTTAAAAAGTGGAAAGAGAAAGGACTGATAAAATATTACGATTTTTGTAAAGGGCAAACTTTAAGAAGTTTTGAAGATTTGAAAAAACAAGGCTAGTAAATCAAGACGTTTACAGGTTCTTTCAGCTTAGACACCACATAAACAAAATACTTAAAAAGGAGGATTTTTTCTTTCAAAGGTCTTTTTATTATTATTAATTGAAGTATCAATACAATACAAAGTATTGGAAATTTTCATTTTTGTTTTAACCAAACAGTGCAAAACTAGAATTTAAAACTACCAAATGTGGATGCTTCAAAATACAAAAACCTTTAAATAAACACCAATAATAATAAAAAATACAAAGAAAAAAGGAAAAAAAAGAAAAATTGTGTGTGTGAGGTGGGGGTGGGGTAAAGGGGATATGAGCTACTCAGAAACTATAATCGTGGGTCTTTCAAAGAAATCAAGTAACGGGCACCATAATTTATAGAATTTGTTTTCAGAGCCACGAACTGTATATCTGATTTTTTCTAAATCCAAACAGGACATTATATCTTTTATCCACTGTAAATGTGAAGGGGGCAAAGAGTCTTTCCACTTCAGTAATACTGCACGTCTAGCCAATAATAATGAAAAGTTGAATAGTGTGGAGCGTGTAAATAATGAGGCACGACTCACACAAGGAGCATAGACAGAATGGCATACAAGTAGGAACTCTTCCCTTAAATAACATGACATCCTTCTAGACTCTTCTCACACACAAAAGATAATCCCCGTCTAGACTCTTCTCACACACAAAAGATAATCCCCCCGTCCGACTGCAGTCAGTCCATTCATCCTTGACACCTCCCTGTTATCTTACTAGGGCATCTAGAAACTTCTCACACACAAAAGGTTGACTTCGCGTCCTTTGTTCCTGTCTAAGGTGGTAAACCGTTATGCACTCCCCAGGTTGCCACAATACTTTTAATTTGGAATTTGGCAAGACAAGTTCTGGAGCCACACCAAAAATGGCACATAATGGATCAGGTTTAATTTGATATTGCAGGACTTCAGACATAGTGATAAAAACAGAATGCCAAAAATTCATCAATGAAGGGCAGGACCAATACATGTGAAGCAAAGTGCCAGGAGCGCTACCACACTTTTCACAAGTTGGGTATATATCCAAGTAAATACGTGCTAACTTAACCTTGGACAGGTGCACCCAGTGTACGATCTTAAATTGAATAAGAGCGTGACGAGCACACATTGATGCAGTGTGAACCTGGCCAAGAATAGAGTCCCACAGTTCATCAGTAAAAGTAAAATTAAGATCTTGTTCCCAATTCAATTTAATAGCGGCCAGAGAAGAAGATTGTAAATTTGAAATTAAATTATATAAAACTGATATTACCCCCTTAGAAGTTGGTTTAACTAATTAAAAAATCATCTAGAGGATTATCAGAAGGTTTTTGAGGGAATTGTTTTGTCATGGTTTGCACATAATGTCTGACCTGGAGGAAGTGGAAAAAATGTGTAGAAGTGATGTCGAATTTAGTGGAAAGTTGAGAAAAACTTGCAAATTGTCCATCAAAATATAAATCCGCAAAAGATTTTAAACCTTTTCTGTGCCATATATGAAATGCACTATCAATAGTTGATGGGGTAAATAAATGACTTGCGGCAATTGGACTTCTAATGGAGAAAAACTGAAGACCAAAATTTTTCCTGAATTGAGACCAAATTCTAAGAGACTGACGAACTACTTTGTTATTACCCGGTGTAGACAAAACAAGGGGAAGTGGTGAACCTAAAATTGCTGATAGGGAGGTTTGATTGTCCACATGTGACTCCATAAGGATCCAAATGGGTGATTTGGGTTCCAGATAGAAATGTTTCCAATATAACATGCACCTGATATTTGCTGCCCAGTAGTAATATTGAAAGTTAGGCAGAGCCATGCCACCCACTGATTTGGGTCTTTGAAAAAAAACTTTCCTCAATCTCAGATGTTTACCATTCCAAATAAATGAGGTAATCAGAGAGTCCAAAGACTTAAAAAAAGGATTTAGGAATAAAAATGGGGAGACATTGAAACAAATATAAAAACTTTGGAAGTAACATCATTTTTACAGAATTGATTCTGCTAATTAAGGACAAGGATAATGGGGACCATTTGGAAAGTATTAGCTTGCACTGATCAAATAAGGGGAGAAAATTATTTTTAAACAAGTAATTAAGTTGTTTAGTAACACATATCCCAAGATAATTCAAATGATCAATAACAACCTTGAAAGGAAAATTTTCAAGATCCTGAACTCGAATCTTTTCATTAATCGGAAACAATTCACTCTTATTAAAATTAATTTTATAACCAGAAAACCTACTAAAACTATCTAAAATGTTGAGTATAGCAGGTAATGAAGTAAGTGGGTTGGAGAGAAATAGTAAAAGCTCGTCGGCATAGAGTGAAACCCTATGCTCGATGCCACCCCTACAAATGCCTAGAAAGTCCCGGCTCCCACGGATTGCAATAGCTAACGGCTCAATTGCCAAGGCAAAGAGCAACGGGCTCAAAGGACAGCCTTGCCTCGTACCACGGTAAAGTCTAAAATAGTCAGAATAGCAACAATTAGTTAACACTGAAGCTAAAGGACTAGTATAGAGAAGTTTATGACATGTTCTGGACCCAGGAAACAGACCCTGACACGAGCAGATATAGACAATTATTCTTTATTGTAAAGTGAGGGAGTGTAGTGCATGTGTGAGTGCAAGTATAGAAGTCTGGTCACTGGAACTGAGCAGTTCAGATGGCGACCTGGCAACCCTGGAACACACAAGCAGAAACAATTACAGCTGTTCAACGATGGCAGGTAATTGTGGGTGGTTAGGCTTACTTGGATATACCACAGGTAATGTTCTGCTGACTTCCAGTGTCCGTGCAACGTGGTGGTGATAGTACCCGTAGCCGTGGTGGTGATAGTGTCCGTAGCCGTGGTGGTGATTGCACCTGTAGCTGTGATGATGATTGCTCCCGTAGCAGAGGTGGTGGTTGTACCAGTGTCCGTGATGACGATAGCTCCTGTAGCTGTAATGATGCTAGCTCCTGTAGCTGTGGTGATGGTTGTACCCGTAGCTGTGGTGGTAACGAGGAGCTTCGTGAAGAAGGTGGCAACGCCCCGTCGGCTGGGGAAGTTGGTCCGCCGCCTGGGAGGTCCACCTGTGCACAGGGGTAAAGGCAAGGGGTAGAAAAGCAGATTGTTTTCTTACGTGGCTGATCCTGACGAGATGTTCTTGGCTTGACAGTGGAACGAAGCTCTGGCTCAAACTCAGACGAGGAAGACAGACGACTCCGTGCCGGGCTGTCAGAAACACTGGCTTTTAACAGCCGCTGATTGGCACCTGCTGGTCTGTGCACAGCTGGAGCTGATGAGGCAGATGACGGCCCAGTGGCCGTCATGACAGTACTCCCCCCTCTAGCAGTGCCTCCAGGCACCTGCCCAGTTCTACCTGGATTCGCCCGATGGAAATCGCGGATCAACTGCTTATCCAGGATCAACGCTGGGCGAATCCAAGAACGATCCTCTGGTCCAAAGCCCTCCCAGTCCACCAAATACTGAAGACCACGACCCCGCCTGCGAACATCCAGAATGATAGTCACCCCCCAGGCCGGATGGCCATCGATCATCCTCGGGGGGGCAGGAGCCGTGGGAGGCGGGCACAGGGGGTCAGAGATGTACAGTTTAACCTGGGAGACATGAAAGGTGGGGCAGATGTGCATGGAAGAGGGGAGAGACAAGCGCACAGACACAGGATTGACAATTCGAGAGATGGTGTAAGGACCAATGAAGCGCTTAGTAAGCTTGCGCTTCTCAGCCGGTACACCAATATTCCGGGTAGACAACCAAACTTTCTGACCCACCTTGTAGTCTGGGGCGGGTCTCCTGTGACGGTTGGCTACCTGGATGTTGCGTTCACTGGTCTTCAAAAGAGCTCTGCGGGCGATGGACCATACTCGCCGACAGCGCTTAATGTGGGCTTGGACAGACGGGACCGCTACCTCCTTCTCCTTCTCCGGGAACAGTGGTGGATCAAACCCAAACGATGCCATAAAAGGAGAGAAACCCATGGCCGTAGAGATCGTGGTGTTATGGGCGTACTCTATCCAAGGAAGGTGCTTGCTCCAGGAGGACGAACAGGAGGAGATGACACAACGCAGCGCGGCCTCAAGCTCCTGGTTAGCCCGCTCACACTGGCCATTACTCTGTGGATGATAACCTGAAGAGAGGCTCGCTGTGGCTCCCAGCGCTGCGCAGAACGCTTTCCAGACCTGAGAGATGAACTGTGGTCCCCGGTCCAACACTATGTTGGCGGGGATGCCGTGGAGACGGACCACATGCTGGACAAGGAGGTCCGCTGTTTCCTGAGCCGAAGGCAAACCCCGAAGGGGCACAAAATGGGCCGCCTTCGAGAAACGGTCCACGATAGTCAAGACTGTGGTAAAATTATCTGAGGGGCGCAAACCAGTCACAAAATCCATGGCAACATGGGACCAAGGGCGGGAGGGGACTGGCAGAGGATGTAACAGACCCGCCAGGGTGGATGATGTCGTTTTCCCCGTGGCGCATTGAGCGCAAGCCCGGATGTAACTCACAACGTCCTTCCGCAGCCCAGGCCACCAGAAGGTCCTCTGGAGAAGGTCCACAGTCCGACCCACCCCCAGATGATAAGCCAACTTAGAGGCGTGACCCCACTCAATCAACCCCCCCCCCCCCCCGGATCTGGCTCCATCTTCAGTGCTCTACGGACTGTCCTACAAATGCCCCAGGACAGGGCGCCCACGACACAGGAGGGCGGCAGGATGGGTGCTTCCTGATCCTCAGAGGATGGTGCGTCGAACTGCCGCGAGAGGGCGTCCGGCTTACCGTTCTTGCTTCCCGGCCGATAAGTGATGGTAAAAT
Source organism: Pholidichthys leucotaenia (assembly GCA_020510985.1). Lineage (NCBI taxonomy): Eukaryota > Metazoa > Chordata > Actinopteri > Cichliformes > Pholidichthyidae > Pholidichthys > Pholidichthys leucotaenia. Next base: position 197,641,286 of record CM035842.1, on the reverse strand, counting down.
TAAAACGGCCAAAGAAAAGGGACCAACGAGCCTGGCGTGCGTTCAGGCACTTCGCCGTCCTGAGGTACTCCAGGTTACAGTGATCAGTCCATACCACGAACGGCTGAGCAGCCCCCTCCAGCCAGTGTCTCCATTCCTCCAAGGCGAGTTTCACCGCCAGCAGCTCCCTGTCTCCTATGCTATAATTCCTCTCCGCTGGTGACAGGCGATGAGAGAAGTAGGCGCATGGGCGGATCTTACCGTCTTCAGGAGAACGTTGGGAAAGCACTGCTCCTACCCCCGAATCAGAGGCGTCCACCTCCACCAAGCACTGTAGCTTCGGGTCCACCTGGGTTAGAACACGGGCAGAAGCAAACTCCTCCTTAAGTTTCTTAAACGCCCGGGCTGCCTCCTCACTCCAGCAAAACGGGGTCTTTGGGGAGGTGAGCGCAGTCAGGGGCCGAGCAATATTTCCAAAATTGGGCACAAACCTCCGATAGAAATTAGCAAAGCCCAAAAATCCCTGAAGCTGCTTCCTAGAGGTTGGTGCGGGCCAATCCACTACTGCCTTGACTTTGTCCGGGTCGGGGAGCACCTGGTTCCGAGCTATGATGAACCCAAGGAAGGAGGTCTGGTCGGTGTGAAACTCACACTTCTCTGCCTTGACGAACAGTTGGTTCTCCAGGAGGCGCTGTAACACTTTACGGACATGCACCTGGTGCTCTTCTAATGTGCGAGAGAAGATTAGTATATCATCAAGATACACAAATACAAACGAGTTAAGGAAGTCCCGCAAAACATCGTTTATTAGTCGCTGGAAGACGGCCGGAGCGTTGGTTAACCCAAACGGCATTACCAGGTACTCGGAAATGACCGCTTGGGGTCCGGAAAGCCGTCTTCCACTCGTCACCTTCTCTAATGCGCACCAGGTCATAAGCATTCCTGAGATCCAGTTTGGTAAACCAGGACGCCCCCTGGAGGGAGTCAAAGGCTGTGTTCATCAAAGGCAGAGTGTACTTGTCTTTTACCGTAATCTCATTGAGACCCCGGAAGTCGATGCAGGGGCGTAATGAGCCGTCCTTCTTCCCAACGAAGAAGAAACTGGCACCCACGGCCTAGGACGATGGGCGGATGATTCCTGAGGCCAGGGATTCCTTGATGTAGGTGTCCATGGCCTCGCGCTCCGGGGCTGATAGGCTGTACAGGCGGCTAGCAGGAAGAGGGGCCCCAGCCTTCAGATTTATGGCACAGTCGTAAGGTCGATGGGGGGGTAGAGACAACGCCCGAGACTTGCTAAATACTAACCCCAAGTCATGGTAAACCTCCGGTACCTTGGACAGATCCGGTGGTGACGTAGAGGGTGGAGGCACCTTGACAGATGGGGCGCATGCCACAGATTGGAGGCAGGCACTCAGACAGAATGTACGCCACGCTGTAATACTCCCTGCCTGCCAGTCAATGGTGGGATTGTGCAGCCGAAGCCAGGGGTAACCCAGGATGACGGGCAAGGATGAAACGGGCAGAACCAGGAACCTAATTCCTGTGATTACCAGAAACGATCACAGAAACTGGGGCCGTCTGATAGGCAACGGTGGTCAGTGATGCCTTGGACAGGGTGATGAGATTGACAGGGGGTTCCAGAGTCTGACAGCTGAGGCCCATCCGGGTTGCCAGGTCTCTGGAAACAAAATTCTGCTCAGCTCCTGAGTCTACTAAAGTCAGCGTGGAATGTTCTGTATGCGTGTGAATTAATCTGATGGGTATGCGGAAACTAGTGAGGGGTTTTTCTAAGTTCTTGTCCATGAATCCCCCTACTGCAATCCACGGACCTTCCCTTTTAACCCACTGGGACATTCAAATACCCCATGTGACTCTTTCGCGCAATAGAAACAAAGGCCAAGATCCCTGCGACGCTGTCTTTCAGCCGCTGACACTTTAGACTGCCCTATTACCATAGCCTCTTGGTCCGGGAGTTCCTCTGACGCGGGTAGAGCGAGCAGAGGGGAGCTAGTGGAGCGAGGGCGGGGTTTAGCTGAACGGGAAGTAGTTCGCCGTTCGGCCGCTCGCTCCCTTAACCTACTATCTAGGCTTATAGTAAGAGCAATTAATTCACCCAAATTATCCGGTTTGTCCCGTGCCGCTAACTCATCCTTTAGCTCGGCGTTGAGACTGCGAAGGAAGATACCACAAAGTGACGGCTCCCCCCACCCAATCTCTGCGGCCAGGACCCGGAAGTCAATAGCGTAATCAGCAGCTGATCTGTTACCCTGCTATAGACTCAACAGCCGTTCTGTCAACACCGCACCCCTATCTGAATGATCAAACACCGACATGAACTCCGCCACAAACTCTTGGTAAGTCAACACAGGATAGCTCGGTTTAGCCATTACTGTGTATGCCCAATCCAAGGCTCTACCCCCCAACAAGTTGATGATATAACCAATCTTACTTGAGTCTATGGCGAAGTCTCCCGGGACGCGGAGGAAAACTGATTCACATTGTAGAATGAACCCTCGGGCTTCCCCGAGCTTTCCGCTGAACCGGGCAGGAGTGGGAACGGGTGAGGCGAGGAGACGATGAGGTGTTAGTTTGACCTGTCGCTACGCCTGCAGGGGTTGAAACACTAGCGGTCGGGGAGAACGTCTGGTGTCCCTCCAGACGATCCAGCCGACTGTTAATTAGAGTCAGTTGGTTTAGAATAACTGTCTGTTGGTGTGATAACATATCTACCCGAGCGCTAAGTGTGTTTAGTTTGCGCGACAGTGTACTGTCCGCTGGGTCAACGTGACGGAGTCGTACTGACATGTTCTGGACCCAGGAAACAGACCCTGACACGAGCAGATATAGACAATTATTCTTTATTGTAAAGTGAGGGAGTGTAGGGCGTGTGTGAGTGCAAGTATAGAAGTCTGGTCACTGGAACTGAGCAGTTCAGATGGCGACCTGGCAACCCTGGAACACACAAGCAGAAACAATTACAGCTGTTCAACGATGGCAGGTAATTGTGGGTGGTTAGGCTTACTTGGATATACCACAGGTAATGTTCTGCTGACTTCCAGTGTCCGTGCAATGTGGTGGTGATAGTACCCGTAGCCGTGGTGGTGATTGCACCTGTAGCTGTGATGATGATTGCTCCCGTAGCAGAGGTGGTGGTTGTACCAGTGTCCGTGATGACGATAGCTCCTGTAGCTGTAATGATGCTAGCTCCTGTAGCTGTGGTGATTGGTTGTACCCGTAGCTGTGGTGGTAACGAGGAGCTTCGTGAAGAAGGTGGCAACGCCCCGTCGGCTGGGGAAGTTGGTCCGCCGCCTGGGAGGTCCACCTGTGCACAGGGGTAAAGGCAAGGGGTAGAAAAGCAGATTGTTTTCTTACGTGGCTGATCCTGATGAGACGTTCTTGGCTTGACAGTGGAACGAAGCTCTGGCTCAAACTCAGACGAGGAAGACAGACGACTCCGTGCCGGGCTGTCAGAAACACTGGCTTTTAACAGCTGCTGATTGGCACCTGCTGGTCTGTACGCAGCTGGAGCTGATGAGGCAGATGACGGCCCAGTGGCCGTCATGACAGTTTAATCCAGGAACAGAAGGAAGGACCAAAACCGAACCTCTCCAAAGTAAAAAACGAATACTCCCACTCAACCCTATCGAATGCCTTTTCAGCGTCCAAACTAATAAGACATTCAGGTATGTTGTGGTGAGGAGTATAAATAATATTAAACAACCGCCGCAAGTTAAAAAAAGAATGGCGATTTTTAATGAAACCGGTTTGGTCCTGTGAAATTATAAAAGGAAGAATCTTTTCCAACCTTGAAGCTAACAACTTTGACAAAATTTTTACATCGGTATTTAACAAGGAAATAGGCCTGTAAGAAGCACAATCAACAGGATCCTTGTCTTTTTTAAGCAACACAGTGATATAGGCCTGATAACATGAAGGAGGAAGTGTACTGGAGTCAAGCGACTCTGTAAAAACTTGACAAAAGAAAGGGGCAAGGTCGTCAGAGAATTTTTTGAAAAAATCAGCGGAAAACCCATCAGGTCCTGGAGATTTTCCTGATTGCATGGATGATATTGCCAGCTGAATTTCTTCTTTTTGTGATGGGAGCTTCTAGAATTTGCCGAGATTCTGAGGAAATCGAAGGGATATCAATAGAATCAAAAAAATTTTGCAAATCCTTTAAAGGGTACCTGTGGTGGTCATCTAAACGCATTCAACTTGAAAACATTAGGCAAAGTATTCGTTATTTGGTTAAATAATTATTGCCAGCCATATACCACCAGAGAAATATGCAAATACGACCGCAGGCATGGCCAGCCAATGAAAACTCTACGCGCAGCCATGACACATGCGGATGTGACGTCACTACGTTGCTACTGAACAGTCAGTACTCCGCCTGTATGAGAGACTAGGGTGCTTTTGTGAGTGTTTTTATTCTATTATGGCTGAATTGTCGGACTCTGAGGAAGAATTCGTCCAACATGGCTACAGGTTTAAGCCAGAAAGGTCTTCTGAGGGTGAAAGTGACGAAGTGGTCCTCACACACAACGCAATTTCGTCTGAAAGGACACGTCTGTGCCCTGTTCCAAGATTGCGCAATCACTTTTCCGCTACGATCTTCTGACAAGGTGAGCTGGGTTTGGGTACACAAAAGAAGTGTTTATCTTTGTTTTTTCGCTTATTATTGAGACATCCAAAGGCTTTACATTCCGCCATGTTGCGATATCCATATCGCATTGTATGTTTTTGTTGTTACAAGAGCGCCGAGTGTCTGCTGCTCTGTATATAGTATCATCGGCCGTCTGGCGGCCGTTACGACCTCAGATCAGACGAGACGACCCGCTGAATTTAAGCATTTATTTATTTATTTTCTACTCGTTTTAGTTCTGCATTTAATATGAACCCTGAGTTTGAAATAAACGTTTGAATTTGAATTTGAATATCCTGAAAGCCACTGCTCATCCGGGCACTCCAGGCTCAGCCAATATTGATCCAGATCGCGGTAGCCACGACACTACGTCACAGGAAGCGTCCTGGCAGGCTATGTAGCCGCTAGTATGGCTGCACCCATGTTTTGCTGACATAGCTGAACCAGCACATCAGCAATGGATTTATATCACATTGCTTTGAACTTGAACTTGGACTTAAACTTGGACTAGAACGTGAGACAGGGGCTCAATATAATATCTTTTTTTTCACGACCACCACAGGTACGCTTTAAGTTTGTTGTATATTCTGAGGTATATAATTTGGAATAAAATGACCTGAAAATATCATTAATCACTTGTTGATCAGATGTCACCTCTCCTTTATCTGTCCTAACTCCAGTAATAATTTGCTTAGCTCTAATACCACGCAGTTGATTAGCTAAAAGTTTACCGGTTTTTTCGCCATGTTCATAAAATTCACTCTTGTTCCTTGTTAAACAACCTTCAGTTTGTCGAATGGAAAGTAAATTAAGTTTAGTTTGTAATGTCATACGTTCCTTGTACAGAGCGGGTGATGGAGATTGAGCATATTGTCTGTCAATGTCCAAGATTTGATCTAAAATAGCCTTCTGTTCCTGTATTGCGGATTGTCTTTTAAATGCTGCCAATGAGATAAATTCCCCCCTAAGAAATGCCTTCATGGCCTCCCATATCGTTTTGTTTGGCATACCAGGAGTTTTATTTTCTTTCAAAAAAAAATTAATTTTAGAAGAAATATTCGCAACCAGTTTTTCATCTGTAAGTAATAATGGATCCAGTCTCCAATGCTTTTTCATGAAGTCACATCCATGGAGGATCATTTTAAGTACAAGAGGGGCATGATCAGAAACCGAGATGCTATCATAACTGCAAGAGCTAAGGTTATTAATTAATAAATTGTCAACAAAAAAATAATCTATTCTGGTATACAGTGGGGCAAAAAAGTATTTAGTCAGCCGCCAATTGTGCAAGTTCTCCCACTTAAAAGATGAGAGACGTCTCCAATTTTCATCATAGGTATACCTGATTAGATTAGATTATTTGTTTATTTGACAGGGACAGTGCAATAAACATAGACAATTAATCAATGACAATCAATCTGATGTGTTGCACAAAGAGTGTATAGCTATTAGCTAATTTGCAACTCTTGTCCCTGGATGGGCTTTAGAAAGGAGAAACAAGTAATATGAAATAAATTTGTGCTTTTTCAGTAGCAAAAGTAATGTCTCCCACAATAGGTTGGTATGCTAGCCAACGAAACTAAACGTGTTCTAGTGTGAGAGACACTATCCTCTTATTTAATTGCAAACAAACCATAAGCTACTACTGTGATATCACACTTTCATAAGCCCAGGCTTTATCCACCATGAAGAAAACTTTCACAAATACTCGAATTTAATTAACTTTCCCAATATCTTCGTGATCTGGAGTTCAGAGAACAATAAATATGACAATCCACAGTATCTCATACACAGCATGAACGGGCCATTTGATGCGCACTTCTATTCAAATCAAATATTTCATATAATGTGACGTAACATCGGATCCCAGTGTGCCTACATCTACTTTTATTACAGGTCAGTCATGTTAGAATATATATTCTAAAAGTGAAAAATACAGCACGTGGCTGTTAACTTCCATTGTTGGAAACTCGGGACAGTTGACGGCAAAACTAGCCTAACATTAGCTAATCCAGCTGCACGGTTTCAACACAGCTCGTTGCAAAGAAACACATCAAAAGCGCGATTATGTGGTAATTTGCTGCTGCGCCATCTACGTAAACCATGCAGCTACATGTATTAAATTAAATTCAAAATCTATTACAGAACAGCATGATAACCTTAGCTTACGCTAACAAAGAGCTCTGGCTAGCAACAACGGTTCACATTGGAAGACTAACGGCGAAATTTTTTAATAAACTCATTGTCTTAGGAAATAACAGCAACCATAAGAACTAAATGTATGTCAAACCTCAACTATGAGAGACAAAATGAGGAAAAAAAAATCCAGAAAATCACATTGTCTGATTTTTAAAGAATTTATTTGCAAATTATGGTGTAAAATAAGTATTTGGTCATCTACAAACAAGCAAGATTTCTGGCTCTCACAGACCTCTAACTTCTTCTTTAAGAGGCTCCTCTGTCCTCCACTCGTTACCTGTATTAATGGCACCTGTTTGAACTCGTTATCAGTATAAAAGACACCTGTCCACAACCTCAAACAGTCAGACTCCAAACTCCACTATGGCCAAGACCAAAGAGCTGTCAAAGGACACCAGAAACAAAATTGTAGATCTGCACCAGGCTGGGAAGACTGAATCTGCAATAGGTAAGCAGCTTGGTGTGAAGAAATCAACTGTGGGAGCAATTATTAGAAAATGGAAGACATACAAGACCACTGATAATCTCCCTCAATCTGGGGCTCCATGCAAGATCTCACCCCGTGGGGTCAAAATGATCACGAGAATTGTGAGCAAAAATCCCAGAACCACACGGGGGGACCTAGTGAATGACCTGCAGAGAGCTGGGACCAAAGTAACAAAGGCTACCATCAGTAACACATTACGCCGTTAGGGACTCAAATCCTGCAGTGCCAGACGTGTCCCCTGCTTAAGCCAGTACATGTCCAGGCCCGTCTGAAGTTTGCTAGAGAGCATTTGGATGATCCAGAAGAGGATTGGGAGAATGTCATATGGTCAGATGAAACCAAAATAGAACTTTTTGGTAAAAACTCAACTTGTCGTGTTTGGAGGAGAAAGAATGCTGAGTTGCATCCAAAGAAAAGCATACCTACTGTGAAGCATGGGGGTGGAAACATCATGTTTTGGGGTTGTTTTTCTGCAAAGGGACCAGGACAACTGATCCGTGTAAAGGAAAGAATGAATGGGGCCATGTATCGTGAGATTTTGAGTGAAAACCTCCTTCCATCAGCAAGGGCATTCAATTCAATTCAATTCAATTCAACTTTATTTATATAGGGCCATTTCACAACAACAGTCATCTCATAGCACTATCAACTGTAGGGAGGACCCCCACAGTTGCAGAAAGACCCCAGCAATCAGGCGATCCCCTGTGAGCAAGCACTTGGCGACGGTGGAGAGGAAAAACTCCCTTTTAACAGGAAGAAACCTCCAGCAGAACCAGGCTCAGGGAGGGGCAGTCATCTGCTGCGACTGGCTGGGGGGTGAGGGGACAGAGAAGAAGAAAAGAACAGACATGTAGAGAGCAAACAGCACGATGGGGACTCAATCTATGGGAGAGAACAAACAAATGTTAATGACCAGCAAAAAAAAAAATATTTCATAGAGAGTGTCTGAAGATGAAACGTGGCTGGGTCTTTCAGCATGACAATGGTCCCAAACACATCGCCCGGGCAACGAAGGAGTGGCTTCGTAAGAAGCATTTCAAGGTCCTGGAGTGGCCTAGCCAGTCTCCAGATCTCAACCCCATAGAAAATCTTTGGAGGGAGTTGAAAGTCCATGTTGCCCAGCGACAGCCCCAAAACATCACTGGTCTAGAGGAGATCTGCATGGAGGAATGGGCCAAAATACCAGCAACAGTGTGTGAAAACCTTGTGAAGACTTACAGAAAACGATCGACCTCTGTCATTGCCAACAAAGGGTATATAACAAAGTATTGAGATGAACTTTTATTATTGACCAAATACTTATTTTCCACCATAATTTACAAATAAATTCTTTAAAAATCAGACAATGTGATTTTCTGTTGGGTTTTTTTTTCTCATTTTGTCTCTCATAGTTGAGGTATACCTATGATGAAAATTGGAGACCTCTCTCATCTTTTAAGTGGGAGAACTTGCACAATTGGTGGCTGACTAAATATTTTTTTGCCCCACTGTAAGTATGATGTACATGAGAGAAAAAAGAATAGCTTAGTCAAAAAAGCTTAGTCATGGAGTTCCACAGGGATCTGTGCTAGGCCCTACTCTTTTTAGTTTATATATGCTTCCGTTAGGCAACATTATTAGAAAGCACTGTATACATTTTCACTGTTATGCAGATGACACACAATTATACCTGTCAATGAAGTCAGATGATACTAATTAATTAGCCAAGTTAGAAGCCTGTCTTAAGGAAATCAAAGTTTGGATGACTTGTAATTTCCTGCTATTAAATTCAGATAAGACTGAAGTCATTCTTGTTGGTCCAAAAAACCTTAGAAATTCCTTTCCAAATCAAACTTTCAGTTTGGATGCAGTTACTCTTTCTCTTAATAGCTCTGTGAGGAACCTTGGAGTTATTTTTGATCAGGATTTGTCCTTCAATTCACATATTAAATTTGTTTCTAAGACTGCCTTCTATCATTTGCGTAATATTGCCAAGATTAGGAGCATCTTGTCTCAGAGTGATGCTGAGAAGCTGATCCACGCTTTTGTTAGCTCGAGATTAGATTATTGTAATTCTTTATTATCAGGTTGTCCTAAAACATCTTTAAAAAGTCTTCAGCTGATCCAAAATGCTGCAGCAAGAGTTTTAACAGGTACTAGAAAGAGAGATCATATCTCTCCGGTTCTGGCCTCCCTTCATTGGCTTCCCATAGAGTTTAGAATTAAGTTTAAAATCCTTCTTCTTACTTACAAAGCTCTAAACAATCAGGCTCCTTTTTATTTAAAAGATCTGATACTACCGTATCATCCTAACAGAGCACTACGCTCCCAAAATGCATGTTTACTTGTAATACCTAGAATCTCCAAAAGTACAATGGGAGGCAGAGCCTTCAGTTATCAAGCTCCTCTCCTGTGGAATCAGCTGCCAATCTGGATTCGGGAGTCAGACTCGATCTCTGTTTTTAAGAATAGGGCTAAAACCTACCTTTTTGATATAGCCTACAATTAGGGAGGGATCATGTGTTTTCTGAACCCTCCCTTAGTTATGCTGCTAATAGGTTTAGTCAGCCGGGGGACCTCCAGTAATGCACTGGGCCTCACTCCTTTCCTCACTCTCTATGAAATATTTTTTTTTTGCTGGTCATTAACATTTGTTTGTTCTCTCCCATAGATTGAGTCCCCATCGTGCTGTTTGCTCTCTACATGTCTGTTCTTTTCTTCTTCTCTATCCCCTCACCCCCCAGCCAGTCGCAGCAGATGACTGCCCCTCCCTGAGCCTGGTTCTGCTGGAGGTTTCTTCCTGTTAAAAGGGAGTTTTTCCTCTCCACCGTCGCCAAGTGCTTGCTCACAGGGGATCGCCTGATTGCTGGGGTCTTTCTGCAACTGTGGGGGTCCTCCCTACAGTTGATAGTGCTATGAGATGACTGTTGTTGTGAAATGGCGCTATATAAATAAAGTTGAATTGAATTGAATTGAATAGTCCCTGCCGTTAGGATGTAAAAAACGCCAAGGGTCTGTCAGGCTATATTCCTCAAGAAAAGACTTAACATAAGTTGCAGATTTATTAAGACTAGCAGGTTTTGAGGATGAGCGGTCTAAGATCGGATCCATATACAAATTAAAGTCACCCCCAAGAATTAGAGAATGAGTATTTAAATCTAGAAGCTGCGAAAAAAGGTTGTGAAAAAAGTGTACATCATCAAAATTCGGCGCATACAGATTAGCCAAGGTGACATGTTTATTGCCAAGTTTACCTGATACTATTACAAATCGTCCATTTTTATCTAATACAACATTAGAGGGAATAAATGGGATATTTCGATCAATAAGAATAGCAGCGCCCCTGGCCTTAGCTTTAAAATTTGAATGAAAAAATTGTCCTGACCAACATTTTGACAAGCGCAAGTGGTCGGAATCCTGCAAATGGGTTTCCTGCAAAAACAGTACCCCAGGCTTAAATTGCTTTAGACGTGACATGACTCTCTTTCGTTTAATTGGATGGAGTAAAATTTATATATTGTGTTGTGTAGCCCAAAAAAGAATGGGGTGAGGTACGGGTAAAAAAAAAAAAAAAAGGGGGGGGGTGAGGGGGGTGTTAATAAATCAATCAAAAAAAAAAAAAATTCAACAACCAAACCTATAACAACACTCCAGCCAGTTGCAAAGAACAGCAACCGCTCCATCTCCTGCTCTGTTCTCATCCTAACAAAATACTCCCATACAACTGGCTTCAATCCTGCAAAGTATGAACATTTTACCCTAAAAAAAAAAAAAAATTAAGTAAACAACAACGTATAGGGAGCCAATTTTACCTTGTTTTTGAACATCTAAAAATGCATCAATGTCCAGTCAGTGCAGCTTTAATGAAGTAGTAATCAAGTAGTCCAGTGTAGTAGTTGGTCAACCCAGGAATGTCCAGTTCAGGGCGAAAATCGCTGATTTCTCTCCATGGTTTGCATGAAGCGGGTGGCCTCCTTGACGGACGCCAGCCACTGGTTTTTGCAATCTGGAAGAGTTATCCGGAGCCTGGTGGGGAAGAGAAGAGAAGGACGAAAACCTCTCTTGTACAACTCGGACATAACCTCCTTATATTCGGCTCATTGCTTCTGAATGTCGGCGTTATAATCCTCGTAGAACTGAAGTTTATCTCCACGATATTCTAAAGTCCCACGGCGTCTTCGCGCTTCTCTCATCACCAAGTCTTTGGTCCGAAACCGGTGGAAACAAATAATGACAGCGCGCGGCTTCCCGTTCGGACCCGGCTTGAGCATGAGGCTGCGGTGGGCTCTATCCAGCTCTGGGGGAGATGGCAAAGTTTGTGTGCCGTCCACCATCAGCCGAGAAAAAAATTCAGATGGCTGTGGACCCACATCAAAGGACTCCGGCAGACCCACCAGACGAATATTCAGCCTCCTGCTTCTTCTCTCCAGGTCAGAAAGTTTGTTTTTTCAAAAGCTTGTTCTCCTCCTGTATTGACTCACACGTAGCTTCAAGCACCGCTAGGCGCTGGCTGACGTCCTCTGCGTTGCTTTCAAGGTCGCCAATGCGTTACTCCTGGTTAGCCACATCTGCTTGAATCTTGTCCAGCTTGCCATTAATAAGAGCAAATGAAGCTTTAAAGTCAGCAGCTATGGACATTCTGTGTTGCTCAAGCAAAGCAACAAGTGCAGGGTTAAGGCTTATATTAGCATCCTCAGCTAAGCTGGTGTTAGCATTGTTCACTGCTGCCTCCTTTTCAGTCTGCTTTCTTGTTTTGGACATATTTCTCAACTCAAAACAGATTCCGCACATATTAAACGTCCAAAACGTTGACAGCTTACAGCAAAGTAGGGTTTAAAAAGTAAGACTGAAAAAAAAAATATAGCAGGAGCCAGCAACGCACACACCTACTCCATTGCCAGCACACCTGAAGCCAATCGCCCACCACCAAGTCACCAAAAAGGAGGATTTGGAAAGGGCCCAGTCAGGTGTTCTGAATGTTTTCTTAATGGCATATAAAGGGATCCCAGGGATCAGATACATTTCTAAATTATACCATGGTCTTCAAGACTTAAAAGGAGACAACACATCATATATAAAAGAGAAATGGGAAAAAGAGGGGAATTTCACTTTACAACTGGAATTATGGGAAAAACTAAATAAACAACAGTGGAAAAGTACCTCATCCCTGCTGTGGAGAGAATTTGGATGGAAAAATTTGGTAAGATTTTTCAGAACACCTGCACAAAACAAATTTACTCGTAAAGGGTTGAATTGCTGGCGCTTGTGTGGTGAAAAGACTGCAAATCATTTTCATGTGTTTTGGTCATGCCCAGTTATCCACCAATATTGGACCAATGTACAGACAATATTAGATTAGATTAGATTAGATTCAACTTTATTGTCATTACACATGTATGAATACAAGGTAACGAAACACAGTTTAGCATCCAATCAGAAGTGCAAAGGACAGCAGTGCAGTATATACGGTAATTAACAGTATGTGCAATTTAAGCAAATATATGCAAATATATGCAGCAGTGCAGAAAGTTAAGAGTACTGTTATGTGCAAATAATGTGCAATAAGTTAGATGTAGTTATGCAGTTATGTACAGGTGAGGATGGTAAGAGATGATGGTAAGAGAGTCAGCGGGGAATTAAGTTCAATAACGTGACAGCTGTTGGAAAGAAACTGTTCCCAAACCTGCTGGTTCTAGTCCGAAGGCTTCTGAAATGTCTTCTGGAGGGGAGAAGCTGGAACAGTCCATGAGCAGGATGGTTGGAGTCCCTAAGAATGCTGCGTGCCCGGCGCAGACATCTTTTCCTGTAGACGTCCTCTATAAACGGAAGTGGAGTCCCTGTGATGCGTTGGGCGGTTTTCACCACCCGCTGCAGCGCCTTGCGGTCAGCGACAGAGCAGCTCCCATACCAGACTGTGATACAGTTGGTCAGGGTGCTCTCTATCACGCAGCGGTAGAAGTTGCCCAGGATGTCAGTTGACAGATGGTTCTTCTTCAGTGTCCTCAAGAAGAAGAGGCGCTGATGGGCCTTCTTGATCAGGCTGGTGGTGTTAACTGACCAGGACAGGTCCTCCGAGATGTGGGTCCCCAGGAATTTGAAGCTGGGGACACGTTCAACAGCTATGCCATTGATATGGATGGGGTCATGTGTCTCTTCCCTCTCCTTCCTGTAGTCCACTATGAGCTCCTTGGTTTTGCTGGTGTTAAGGAGCAGGTTATTGTCAGCGCACCAAGTAGCCAAGTGCTCAACCTCTGCCCTGTAATCTGACTCGTCGTTGTCCCTGATAAGTCCAATCACCGTGGTGTCATCTGCGAACTTTATGATGGAATTGGATCCATACATAGGCCTGCAGTCATGGGTGTAGAGGGAGTAGAGGAATGGGTTGAGCACACAGCCCTGTGGTACACCAGTGTTGAGTGTGACAATATTGGGGAAAATATTCAAAGTAACAGTTCCCTTTTCTTTTGTAACTTTGTATTTGGGTTTACTACCGGAATCACTGGAAAGACGAGGAGAAAAATACTTATTCACTGTTTTAATATTGGCAAGTAAAAAAGCACTAACAAAAAAATGGATTTTGAAAGACTGTCCTACACCTGAAGATTGGATTAATGTGATTCAGGACATTTATTTGATGGAAAAGTTGACATTTGCACTGAGACAAGACATGGATGGGTTCTTGAACTTCTGGCAACCCTGGAACGCATATGTGTCTTCCATCACATCTAATCTTTGACAAACACCATTTCAATAATGGCACCTCTCTTTGTTCCAACGCTACTCAGACGCTCTTTTATTTTGCTGCTCTTTTGTTTTTGTTTTTTTTTTTGTTCTTTTTTTTAATTTCTCTTTTTCTTTCACTTAAAAAAAGGGTGTTGTAATATTTTTTTTCCAATGTTGTCAAAAAACAAAAAAAGGGGGAATATGTGATGAAAATGTAAACAATGCAATGCTGTAATGACTTGTATACCCTTTACAAAAACTTAAATAAAAAAAAATTGGTCAATTAATGAAAAGGGGCAAGTTTATTTAAAAAAATAATAAAAAGCTGTTTACTAACTAACTAACTAACCTGCACTTATATAGCGCTTTTCTAGTCACAAAGACCACTCAAAGCGCTTTCATTAATACTAACCCTCTATTCTAAGGGCCTATAGGAAACAGATATCTAGGGACAATTTAGAACAGCCAATTAACCTAACATGCATGTTTTTGGCATGTGGGAGGAAACCGGAGAAATCCCGGAGTAAACCCACGCAACACGGGGAGAACATGCAAACTCCACACAGATCACTGTTGGTCGGGGGCTGGGATCGAACCCACGATCCCACGATCCCCACAATCCCCCGGCCAAGGGTAAACTGTGCTGCCGCAGTGCTAACCACTGCACCACCGTGCAGCCAATACCAGAAAAAGGATTCAGTGTACCCCACCCGGTATGGGTTTATGGAAAAAAAAAAAAAAAAGAGGAGGATTTGGAAAGGGCCCAGTCAGGTGTTCTGAAGGTTTTCTTAATGGTATATAAAGGGATCCCAGGGATCAAATACATTTCTAAAATATACCAAGGTCTTCAAGACTTAAAAGGACACAACACATCATACAGTACATAAAAGAAATGGGAAAAGAGGGGAATTTCACTTTACAACTGGAAATATGGGAAAAGCTAAATAAACAACAATGGAAAAGTACTTCATCCCTGCAGTGGAGAGAATTTGGATGGAAAAATTTGATAAGATTTTTCAGAACACCTGCACAAAAGAAATTTACTCGTAAAGGGTTGAATTGTTGGCGCTTGTGTGGTGAAAAGACTGCAAATCATTTTTATGTGTTTTGGTCATGCCCAGTTATCCACCAATATTGGACCAATGTACAGACAATAATGGGGAAAATATTCAAAGTAACATTTCCCTTTTCTTTTATAACTTTGTATTTGGGTTTACTACCGGAATCACTGGAAAGACGAGGAGAAAAATACTTATTCACTGTTTTAATATTGGCAAGTAAAAAAGCTCTAACTAAAAAACGGATGTTGAAAGACTGTCCTACACCTGAAGATTGGATTAACGTGATTCAGGACATTTATTTGATGGAAAAGTCGACATTTGCACTGAGACAGGACATGGATGGGTTCTTGAACTTTTGGCAACCCTGGATCGCATATGTGTCTTCCATTAGATCTAATCTTTGACAAACACCATTTCAATAATGGCACCTCTCTTTGTTCCAATGCTACTCAGATGCTCTTTTATTTTTCTGCTCTTTTGTTTTTTTTGTTTTTTGTTTTTTAATTTTTCTTTTCTTTCACTTAGAAAAAGGTGTTGTAATAATTTTTTTCCAATGTTGTCAAAAAACAAAAAAAGGGGGGGAATATGTGATGAAAATGTAAACAATGCAATGCTGTAATGACATGTATACCCTTTACAAAAACTTAAATTAAAAAAAATTGTAAATTTACAAGAAAAAAGCCACATACAAAAATGTGCAAATAAAAAGAAAATGTGTAAATTTGCAAGTTTAAAAAAAATCACAAAATTACAAGAAAATAATCTGTAAGTTGAGGTGGTCTGGGTGTCTGCTCAGGATGCCTCCTGGACGCCTTCCACTTGAGGTGTTTCGGGGACATCCAACTGGGAGGAGACCCCGGGGCAGACCCAGGACTTGCTGGAGAGACTATGTCTCCCAGCTGGTCTGGGAACGCCTTGGTATCCTCTCAAGAGCTGGAGCAGGTGGCTGGGGACAGGGAAGTATGGGCTTCTCTGCTTGAACTGCTGCCTCCGCGACCCGGACCTCCGGAAAAGCGGTAGAAGATGGATGGATGGATAATCTGTAAATTTACAAAAAAAAAAAAAAGTCAAGAAATCAATGAAAGAAGTGCACATTTACAAGAAAAAATTTTACAAAAAAATATGCAAATCAAAAGTGATAAATTTTTAAGTTTAGGCACAAATTTTCAAGTTAAGCCATCTAGTCTATTTAAACCACTTGTCCAGTGTTTGGGATATTGGGCCGCATTACAACGGTCTAGTCTACAGTCCATTGACAGAAGCATAAATCGTATTTATGGGCATGGTCCATTTTGCTATTACAGTGGTGGGAAAAACAGATTTAGAGCTCAGGAGAAGTGCAAAGGAGTTGTCCAAACTCTTCATTCAGATTTGTGTTTTTGTGTGTAACATGCAATAAGCCAATCAGAATCTCTCCTGTTCTTACCTTTAATACATGGGAGGATTAGCGCTAAAGCCAGCTATTCTCATGATGACATGTTTTATCTCAGGAGGAAGATGGGTTTTGCGCGAGCCAACGTGCTCCTGAGTGAAGAGGTGCATGTCTCTTATCAGGATGAACTGCTTGGCTTTAAGCCAGGCATTATATTACAGTTAATGCCCAGGCAGTTATTTTATGGAGGAGGAGGAGAATATGATTGGACATTCAGGATGAATTTAGGTTTAATGTGGCGCACATGGATGCATGCCTGATTTGTCCTACTCTGTTGTGCAACACACAGACGTGAATGGGTTTGACGTTTTTGTGCAGAGGAGGATCCACTGAATAACTTCATGAACCCACGCACGATTTTCTTTTTTATTTGCACAATGAACAACTCTGATGGTCTACTGTTTCTTTAAATGATTTGGAATATATTACAGGGTGCGTGTGGATAGTTTATAGTGCGTTTAACTGTCCTTAGATTAATACTACATTTAACAGAAAAACTACTGAGTGTGATTTTTTTTTTCCGTAACCAGGACAGCACACAGATATAATGGATAATGTATGTGGACAGAATATTTTGTCAAAACACAGAGGTTTGTAGTTTGACTCTTCAGATTGACACTCCCATCCCACCGTGGGTTTTACACATCATCTCCTCCATTCACCACGGGGAGGAGGGTAGAGTGGATCCACATCAGGCCACTGTGGGACCAACAGCGACGGTCTCGGTCTGTCCAGAACCGGTCACAGAGGCCACACCAGCCCAGGCTCAGTTGAGAGCATGGATCTGCTGTCACTGCACCTTTCCTGAACGTTACAGTTTGTGGAGAAAAGTGACACACATTCATTTCCCTAAAAAATTAAGTAATTAATCCCTGATCTATTGGCAGTACAACTGGTGGTATATAACTCAATGCTGGACAGACTTTAGATTGTTGTAATAGGGCCCATTGACTGCACAGATGTCGGCCTTCCCATGATGAAACTACAGGGTGTATACACACACACACACACACACACTAACAAAATGCACAGACTAATTTCCTTCTCAGATTCCACACACATAATGTTCCTCTCAGACATAAACAGTCTTCTTCTCACACCTGCTCACAGACTCTTCTTTGTCTCTCACCTAGACTGGACATTAAAACCATGTCCATGTCTGTGTGTTTCCACTGGCCTCTACACTGTAATAAGAACAGATTTCCTGCCTGTGTGTCTCCTCTCCTGCGGGGGAAGGGGGGGTGATGATGGACTGAGGACATCTGTGAGTCCCAGCAGAGACTCCACAGTGTGATACTTCAAACTAGAGTGGATGTCACACCAGTGTCAGTGTCAGTGTGCAGGGCTGAGAAGTGTGTGACTTACAGAAACTGAAGCTGTCTCCACTATAGGAAGAGATGTTAGAAAGGTTAAGATTAGGTTAGTTTCTCCTATAGGTGAATCTGCTGCTCCAGACAATAGAAGCGTTGTCATTGGATTAGTCTGTCCTGTAATAACTACTCATTAATACACAAGTAGTTAGAAGGGAGACTGATGATTTAGCCAGTGTTATGTCCACAAACCTGGCAATGACGACCGGCGAGGATGCTGTCGTTGAACTGAACTTTATTACAATAAATGTAATAGTACAAAGCATGTGTGGTAGTATCTCATTCTAACCAGCTCCCAACCAACTCTCATGCAACTGCATATCAACTCCCATGAGATGGCGGACCGCCCAAATATATAGTGACGTGGTGACGTCAGCCGAAGGCCATGTACCACTCCTAATACCCCACATTCATACACTACAGCCAGCATATGCTGACGTTTAAAAAATTTGGCGAATACGTTGGCATATGTCAAATAAGTTAAGGGTAAGTTTCGTATGCATTAAGAGCACGGCGAAGAATGCTGGTGTATGTCGTACTATGGCGAGGTCTTCCAGCCTATGACTCATACGTCCCGAAGAACTTATTTCTAACCTATGAGTAATGTGCTTTGACATGTTCTGGACGACCACAGATCTTATTGAACAGGTTTCTAAATAACAGCTACCGTATAATGGTGTATTGGCAGCACTAGTTCACAGGAGGAACACATCAAGACTCCATGGTGAGCAGATGTTCATGTCAAACTAGTCTTGCTCATCTGTTCAGACAAACCAAAGAGAGGTTTCATACCCTGACATGTTTCGACTGTCATCTGACGTTCATGATGTGTCACGTCACCTGTTTTATCCTTTCCGTAGACGTGACCGACCTGACAGAGTTGACAGATCTGCCAGTGTTATGTCTGGAAATCAGGGCAGCGGAGGCAGGAGTTGTACTGAACTCGAACTTTATTACAGAGTACACAGTAGATACACGTATCACAGTATGGCTAATAAACAAGCTAAGGCTAAGCTGATACAGGCTGTGTCTGGCTTGGGGCAGAGCACCAAAGAGGACGGCTCCTGCCAACAGTCCCCTTAAATAGGCACGGTGTGCTGACGCCACCCGTGCGTCCGACGTCACGTCCGGGCTGCCCATTGCCAACATGTTAGTATGGGGAATACCTAACAGCCAGGTTGGTCACGCCCCCCGCCGTGTGATGGTCTTTGGAGGAGAGAATCATCTGGGTTGAACTGAGATGATTCATGCTCTTGCACACGGGAGGCAATGGCAGTTTGGCATGATTGCTCTATCCATAAATTAGGATAAGTTATGCTTAAGTTAGGCTATCGTATGGCATAAGTTGTGAATGCCTGCAACACACTAAGCATTCGTTGGTATAAGTTATCTAAACATTCTATATAAGTTACTAATATGTTATGTATATGTCCAGTTTGTTATGGATATGCAATGTATACCAGTGTTTTAGAGAAATTTTGGGCTGTTTTGTGGACGGACCTGTGGCGTTTGTTTCCGTGTGTCCGCGTATTTTGCCCGTTGGAAAAAGAGGGTTTATTGTGATTTGCGAAGCGGCCCTTCTTCACAGCCCGCCCGCCTGGGTGTCACGAGTCATGGCTGTGATGTGTTTGCTTGCAGCTTTTTGAAGGTTAACTCGACTTTCGCATTTTTTAATTAAGCAACTTCGCGTAGCTACGAAACCCAGAGTGTCACAGTACTGTGTGTATTTCGCACAGTTTAACGGTTGAGATTGTGCGATGTGCAAAATTTGTATAATGTGCCATTAAAATTCGTAAGTGTTGCAGTGTATAACTTTTATTCTAGCGACTCAAACATCAGCGAACGCAGCAGTGTACGGTACTCGCATCAGTTCACATGCGGGACTCAGTCGTATAAGATTATTTCTAAAAAGGCTGTTAATGCCTATATCCTGCTTGTTCAGACTTGCAAACCCAGTTGTCTCTTTTCAACATTGTCAGGAATCTAGAAACTCATAAAAGTGATCGTATATTAGTTCGTTACCTCAATAAAGATTCAAGACACAAAATTCTATTTCTCATGAGCTTTTGTTTACTTGCAATGCAAGGAGCACAAATCCTGGTTACAGGAGATCAGTACTAAAGACAATCATCAGAGTTCAGACAATTTATACACAGCAGTTTGCATGATCAAACAGAAACATCTATCATATACTCCCTTATACAATCATGATGAAATATGCTGACATCAAAGAAAAAGGAACAGTTTCACTTTATCAGAGTCCACCTTGTGCTCTAAGGAGTAACAGTTTCTTAGGGCAGGTCATACTGTGCAGCCCAGGTCATCATGTGCCTTAAGCTAAATCTACCATGAAAGGAGAACTGGAATTTCAACATAATTAAAATAAGAAAAAACAACTTCAATCTTCATGCATCATGTACAAAACTTCTAATACACAGACAGTTTTAGTATTTTTCAGCAGACAGTTACATACAGTTATATATACTTGATTGGATTATATAAAAATGATAATATGCATACACATAATTTTTTCTGACATTCCCTCCTGTTTATCATTTTTATCAATTTAAATCACATGCAATCATCAGTACAATGTATCTTCTCACGATTTTCTACATTGACATTCATTGAGCATCACTTCCAAATCTAAACAGTGGTTCTGTCATCACAATCACCATTACTTTGTTGTCTCAAGTCAGTATATTGTACAGGAACTTCCCGTTGGAGCATAACAGATTGTAACATGTAAGTGTGTTGAGCAAGAGCTCTATTTATTATGGACCTTATACAGGGAATGACACACATGAAAAGCACACAGAATAAGATTAATATCACAATCAATGGGGTTAACTATTTCAAAAGAATCTGCCACCAAGTTCTACTTTGAAACCAATCCCAGGAGCCCCAACCTTTATCTTCATCTAACCCATGCTGTAAGTGTAAAATATCATTCAAATGGCTAATTTTTGTTCTTCATTTAAAGTTGTGAATCCTTGCTCCATTAATACAGTCAGATTTTCCATTGTCCATGCTAATGCATTTATGTGGTGTATAGCTAGAGCACTGCCATACATTGGAAAAAGAGTACTCATAATACCTTTAAAATCACTAATTCTCTGTTTTCCAGATAGTTTACCCACCAACCAATGTCCAACATTATTGCTTGTATTAAACAGAGAGTTCATCGCTATTGTCGCTCCGGGTGTTTCCTCTTCACTCAGTGGAGCAGGGATCATGGGTATTGCAGTCTTGTGTGAATGGGGTAGCAATGAACACACATAGCAAGAAGTATTGATTCCCAGTCCTCTCACTGAAACCACCATGGTACCACAAGTTATGCATATAATCCACGTATTGTTCATTGTCCGTGCTTCGTGGGTTCCTTGTCCTTGAATCAGAAAGAGATTACCACCCCACTGTCAGGAGAAGTGCTGAACACAGAGTCATCAATAATTTTGGTGCCATGCTTCCACCTGAGAGAGTACCCCTCCGGGCCTCTTTCTTCACCAGGGTTGAGACGGCCTTGTCCTTAAAAGGACACGCCCCCTTTGTAACTGGACTTACTCAGGGAAACAGGTTAGTTAGTTCCCTTACAGGCACCCGTAGTCTTTTAACGTGAATCCAAGATGGTCATTCAGCAATACGTACTGCAGTGGGAGTGGGAGTGTCCAGTGTTGTCGGTGGTGGTTCTTTACATAGCCTCCAAGTTGCAACGGGTTATCCGCTTTTTTCTGTGGAGGAGAGAGAGCTTCTGACAGGATCAAAACATTCCCTGAGATGTTCACCAAGATCTGTGTATTTGTTAGGCGTGGTTAGTGGTGAGAGGTCAGGTAATGCATAAGGACAGTGAAAAACACATTCAAAAGGTGATAATCCTGTCTTTAGGTCTAGTATAGAGTTAATGGTTAGTCTGACTAATTTCAGGGCTTCTGGCCAAGTAATACCCTTTCCATGTATAGTTTTTTCCAGCATTTGTTTGATTGTACCATTTTTCTTTTTACAAAACCTGTACTTTGTGGGTGGTAGATACTATGAAATTTGATCTTACAGCTTGGATTAAGTCTTGAACTGTTTGTGCTGTAAAATGAGTTTCATTATCTGCATAAATCAGTTCTGGAACCCCAAAAACAGAAAAACATAATTTACTAGAGTTTTACACACAAATGCGGCATTTGCTGAGGATGTGGGACAAATTTCTGTCCACTTTGTGAAGGTGTTAATCAACACCAAGCAATATTGTAGCTTTCCATTGCTCCTTGAGCATTATTTTATAAACAAATGATGCACTTTTGGCATGTTTTTGTTACTTCTTTCAAAATATTAGGACAGTTTTTCCAACATCCTCATCATTCATTGATTTCCCTCCTGTTGGCACATGATTGGCCATGTGCCACCAGGACAGCTCATTTATATAATGTGGGTGGCAGAGCAAATTTTCGTCAGGCAAGCCAAATGTATATCTAATTATTTACATATGAAACAGGAGGAAGGTCCATATTATTTTAACAATCTTTTAAAACATCAACATCATTAATAAAACAGATGGTTCCTAAAAGATTAATAGCAGTACAGTGAGCAGCGTTATCAGCCAAGCGATTACTGCAGTTAAACAAGTCAGTGCCATTAGTGTGGGCAGGGCAGTGAATAACTGCCACATAACGTGGTAGCATCAAAACATTACGTAGCTGCAATAATTGCTATTGATATTTACTGGTTTTCCTGTGGAGGTGACAAACCCCCGCAGATTCAAGGTAACAGTATGCAGGTGGCATGCGTTATAAGCATATTTACTGTCTGTACAGATAAGTTACATTCAGGTTAGTAGCCAATAGTTCAGCTGTTGGAGGTGATGCAGGTTGTGGAATTTTTACACAATCAGGACCCCAGACAACATTGTTACAGCATAAGCACACTTCTATTTTTTTACTAAGCAAGCCTGTCGCTCGCTTTTTCCCTTGCTAAGTAGAGAGAGAGAGCTGCCGTTCACCCCCCCCTTGCTGATGGGAGAGAGAACCACCGCTCGCTCCTCTGTTGCCCCCTTTTTTTTTTTTTTTTTTTTTTTTTAAATGAGCCATCAGTAAATAACCACAAGGAATTTGGTACAAGCTTAAGGTGTGGCTGTGACAACAAGGTTATAGTGTACGACAATAGTCTAGCTGGTAACAATATGGAATGGTTGTCCTGCTGCAAAACCCCCTTCACAACATAATAGAGGGCATGATCTTCTTATTTGTATTATCCCATGAATAATAAAAAGTGGTCTGTATTGCCCAGCATGTATTTTAGTTATAACTGTAGCCATATGTTTATCCTGGGTACTACAGAAAATGAAATGAGAAGCGCTTATGTACATAAAGTTGAATTGAATTCATCATCAATCATTTATTGATAATTTTTTTTATGCATTATCTATTTTTCTGAGGATTGCTAATTATTTGTTAATTAATTTCTTTGATACCCCCTGTTTTGATACATGGAGACTCACATGCAGCAAAGTTACAGGGTATTTGTTTGATTTTACTGAAAGGAAGTGTGCTAACAATTTTAATTTTAAATAAAATTTACAGGTAGCCCAGTTCCTTCAAAAATAAGATTTCAATAATTATAGCTTCTTTTTGTGACATCTCTTGAAATAGTTTACAAATTCTACTTAAGAAAAAGAAAAAGAAAATAACTATCTGTGCATTTTTGATATGCTTCAGCATTGATAAATAAGATCAGTTTGTCCAGTTGAACACAGATAGGTTGAATTTGAAATATTGTGTCACACCCTTTCAGTCAAAGGAAAGGCGGACGTTTTGCCCAATTAGAATTTGATTTAATATTTTACAAGGAATGCCCCTATTTCATAGATTCCTTGGTAAATTATGGAGTGCAATGTAGTTCATCCTGACCCAGCTTGGCCACCGCTGAATCAGGAGAAGCACATTCCTCGTTGCTAACACATTTCTGAAATATGATGTTGTTACACCATTATAAATGTATCCTGCAGTGCAAAATCATATAAACATCACATCTGTAAAGTCAGAATCCTTTAAATCAGTGTAGTCATCCTTCTTTTATTTTTTAAATTTGGGCCTAATGTAATGTCAAGTTTGAATAATACATCTCTCCCGAGTAAATTTACTGGGCAGGAGAGTGCCACAACCACTTCTGAAATACATACTTTGCCTGTGGAGGAGTCTGTTAATGTAATTGGGCCATAAAGGCTCTCAGTTGTTGTTCCACCTCCTGCATTTTGAACCTTAATAGTTCTTCCAGTAAATTTAGCACCTTTGGGGATTTTGCGAACAGTAGTGCGTGTGGCTCCTGTGTCACAAAGAAATTCAACCTCTTTTCCATTTACTAGTAACCATATTGTAGGGGCAGACAACGCACTGCTGCACATAGTCAAGTCCAAAGTCTCATTAGGCCTTGTCAACACTTCAGATAGTCTTTTCTGTTGGTCCAGTACTGTCTGTTTGTCCTCAGAAGAGAGTTCATCACAGTCGGTTAGTCATGCTCTTCTGTCTGAGGGTCCTTGTCTATTCTCACCTCCATAATCATTTTGATTTCCATCATTCACTTGCATTGACCTGCCTGTCTTGGGTCTAGCCCCACCTTGCACCATCCGTGCAACAAACACTTCCTCCTCACCCTCTACACTGCTCAGGAGCAGTGGAGCTGTCCTACTTTTAACTTTTTTCTTCTGCATCAACGTGTCCCCTGCATGTAACACATGCTCTTTAAATTCAGCCAATGTACATGTTTTCAAATTAATGCAAGTTGACCTTACCATTGTGGACAGATCAGTAGGTAACGCTTCTAGAAAACTGTATTTAAACAAGTCCCTATAGGGCTCGTCTTCCATGGCAGCATTAGGCAGTCCCCCCATAGTTTTCTTAAATTTTGTCATAAATCTGGCCCAAAATTCGCCTAGATCTTCATCCTTTTTCATGCGCAACCCTGCCGTTTCATTTAATGAGGATGGTGTAGCATAGTATTTTTGAACATCTTCAATGACCTTCAACATTTTACCTTTATATTCTTTCCACATGTCCTTTAAAAATGTTACCCCAGCAATTTTATCTTCATAATCAGGGTCAAAATGTTCATTTATATATTCATTCACTTTTTCACCACACACAGTTCTCAGTATTTTAAACATTTCTGAGGGACCTAAATAGTGTATTAACAACAAATCTTTAAGCTCCCGAATGCACCTGGTCAAATCCTCTTCAGGATTTGGTATGCTCTTGGCCGCCTGAATTATTTCTTGGGGGGTCCAAGGTTTAAAATACAGCCTGTCTTGTTTTGGCTGCCCCTCTTTCATTAATGCATTATAAGGACCCTCCTTAGGATCAGAAGTTGAGTGAGACGGGGGAGGATGTGCTTCCTCCTCCCCGTGACTTAACAAGGGCTCCTCGCTGTTTTGACTCTTATACCTTGGTTTTTTGTGTTTTTTCTTTTTCATCATTTTTTCTCCCTTGATCTGATTTGGCTTTGGCGTCTATAGCCGCCATTGCCCAGAGATTAGCACATTTAAGTTCAGAACTTAGCTTACTTCTCCCTTTCTTATTGCCTTTAGTTATAAGTTTTACAGTTGATACTAGGACTGCACATTCATCCACATTCAGTGTGGGTTTGAAAGAATAATCTTTTTCCCATTTATTTAAATATTTTTCAGGATCCTTTATTTGCTCTTTTTTCTTTAAATGGTAATTATAATTTTTAACTGTTCGACATGCCGTTTCTTCTTTTTTCTTTTGTTTAGATTTTTTCTTGTTTTCTGTTTTTCTTGCGCAATTACCCATTTTTAGCCTTTGTTAATTCCACAGGAATTAAAGTATTTTACCAGGAAAAGTGTGTTATTTCGGTTCAACACACTACCATTACGTCCCAGACGACCCGATATTCTTTTTTGGTCCCAGACCAGGTATCACAACCTTTTATCCTTGTTGTCAGGAAAAATATAGTCACCGCTATATTACCATTACATGTATTCAAAACCTGGCAACTTACTTATGGTCCCCGACCATTTTTTTTTTCTACCATTACACTCTTTTCAGACTTATGAGCGACACTCACTTATTGATTTTGAAAAAGGTTCTTGTGGCTCTTTGTTACATTACTCACTCAGGATGGATTAGGAGATTCTTGTAACTATATATACTATATATACTGACTTTTATGGTCCCTGACCGTAATACAGGAAACTCACTGTATCCTTACGATTAATAACAAAAGACGTCACTTACTTTATGATTGCTTTCTCTTTATTATCGAGGATGGACGTCAACTAGGGAGAGCCAGGGCGCCGGTCCTCCTCCGGAGTTCCCAGAAGGCGGGTTTCCAAAGCTGACCAGTGGTCAGACCGTGCGCACGGATTTCAACCCAGAGAAGGCGTCGCTTCTGGCACCCTCTAGCCTGTTGTCCATCCGGGTCACCGGCACCACGTATGTCAGGAATCTAGAAACTCATAAAAGTGATCGTATATTAGTTCGTTACCTCAATAAAGATTCAAGACACAAAATTCTATTTCTCATGAGCTTTTGTTTACTTGCAATGCAAGGAGCACAAATCCTGGTTACAGGAGATCAGTACTAAAGACAATCATCAGAGTTCAGACAATTTATACACAGCAGTTTGCATGATCAAACAGAAACATCTATCATATACTCCCTTATACAATCATGATGAAATATGCTGACATCAAAGAAAAAGGAACAGTTTCACTTTATCAGAGTCCACCTTGTGCTCTAAGGAGTAACAGTTTCTTAGGGCAGGTCATACTGTGCAGCCCAGGTCATCATGTGCCTTAAGCTAAATCTACCATGAAAGGAGAACTGGAATTTCAACATAATTAAAATAAGAAAAAACAACTTCAATCTTCATGCATCATGTACAAAACTTCTAATACACAGACAGTTTTAGTATTTTTCAGCAGACAGTTACATACAGTTACATATACTTGATTGGATTATATAAAAATGATAATATGCATACACATAATTTTTTCTGACAAACATTTAAATTGCTGTGTTTTGGGGCTGGGTTCAGATGTCTCTCCCCGGCCAGCACCCATGTCCAATCGCGAAGTAACCAGGACGAAATTCTCCCCGCGGGCAATGGAACACCGCCAGCCCCGCTGATGACCGACGCGGACGTTTGCAGCCTTATTTATTTTTAACTCATTTGAAATTTATATTGGATGCGCCTCCAGTATTTATGATGTAGTATTGGTTTACAGGGCAGGGAGGACTCGGCCCGTGTAGCCTTATTAGATTGCTGGCTTACGTGTTATAAGGAGGAAAACAGGTTGATTATTGAAGAAAAGAGTGGAATAGGTGGACAGAAGTGGCGGACGTTTTGTGTTTCCATGCCGGGGCTCCACAGATGGCTTCTCCGCGGCCGGGGCAGAGCAGCTGCAGCTGGCCGCTTCTCCTCGCTTGTTTCCCGGGGAAGCGAAGTCCAGAGCGGCTCAGATATGCGATAATAATAATAAATTTAAGTTTAAGCCGTATTAAGCTCTGTATTTAGTATGCTATGCTATTTATTATATTATAGTACTGCCGATCAGCTTTTCCAAACAAGTGTTTTTGTGAACTGTGTCATTACTTGTTTGGGCCGCCTGTTCTTTGGAAACGGAAAGAAATCCCGAAACTACCCGTTTCCAAATGTTTGATCCAACACTGCAAATCTGCGCTGAGACTGAGTACCGAGCGCTGTTTTTTCTTGTTGTTTTGTAGGTCAGCAGGATGGCTGAAAAGGAGCCCGAATCGCAAGGAAAACTAAAGACATTATTATAGCCGGAATTGGCTTTTTCGGAAAAGGAACTATTTCCTCCCACAACTTTCCCCGCCGTGGATAATGGATGGCAGAGATTTTGGACCTCCCCGATCCATCCACGTACCACCTCCGCTGTTGGCGGGGCTCGCCATGGAGTCTCACCGGCTCGGAGCAGCAGCAGCGGCCGGGAGGATCCCTCCATCGCCCGGTCACTTGGGGGCGAGTCATCCGCCGCCTCTCCACTCCGGAAAATTTTTACCATCGGCCATTAACCTGCATCCACACCACAGTGAGTACGCCCTGTATGCCCGCAGCGCACCACAGCACGGCCACATGTGATAAAGCGCAGTAATAGTAACTTGAATTAACGCTGCGCCAAACTGCGTGCGCCGCCGCTGATGTCGGTGCGGGCTAACGTGGGAAATGAACCCAGAAGGTGATTTCATAAGAAGGAGTGGCCGCTTTAATAATGCCGTGACAAGTTCAGATGTGAATAGATCTTGTCCAGGATTCTATTAGCGGAAAATTGCTTGACAGTTTGCGGCGCACGCATAGCGCCGCTTCCGTGCCGTGGGTGTTTTCTGCAGCAGTGTGCAGGTCAGGGAGCGCTGATCCTTGATTGCATGCGGACCATTACACACGCATCGCCGTGAGGCCAGCTGCAGCTCGATGTGGCCTAAATGTGGCGCGTTTGTGGTTTTTTTTTGACAGAGCTGCGTGTGGTTGAGGAACCTGGTTTCCATATTTGGGAGTCCAAAAACGCTGCTCAAGTATTTGGCAAATGGCTGATGCTCTTCCACTCATGTGCACGATCCAGATAGATGTGTGAATGTGTGTCGGGTGCGAAGTGGATGTTTTCGTTGTACTGTATTTGGTCATTAGTCAAAAAGAGAAGGTGCGGCATTAACCACCAGGCTCTTTATAGCAACAGACGCCCATGGGTTTGTTTACACCACGCAGGTGTGAGCACATGAATCTTCACGGTGTTGGGCAGCATAATCTACCAGCGTGAAGTTGTCGAGCTGGTGATTTTCCTTTTACTTTTAGTGCACGTTCAGAGTGGCGGATACTGCGCATGTTTGCACTGGGAAGTTTGGAAAAGAAGATAACATTGCATATTTGCATGCGGTTTTGTGGCGAGGCGTGGGGGAAGTCATAGCCCTGTCATGTGTCGGCGTGTCCAGGGGAGCTATTGACGGTTGTCTCGTTCGGGAAATGGAAAGTCTGACGAACGCTCTCATCGAGTTACTTGCGTCCGTCTGAAGCCATGTTGCTGCAGAACGATCCGATTACAGCTTCCGTTTCACAGTTAAACCCCCAAACTTACAATATTCCTCTGTATAAACTCCATTTATCTCTGAATGCAGCACTTTAGACGGTGAGCGACAAGGGGTGTTAAAAAAGCGAGGAGGTGGCTCACACGCCAACACATGTCAACCTTGAACGTGGTTTCAAGGTTGTCATAGCCAGGAGCGGCACTGGGGTTAAGCTCCCAGTGCTCATAAAATGCTCCTTATGGCGTGCGTCTCGAAAAGCCTCTGACAACTAAGTCCAACTCCTAGCCTGCCCGTGTGGTTTAGTCTCTAAGCCCGGCGGAACTGCTTTTACTAATAGGAGAAGGGGCGAGGGCGGATCTCTGGCGCCTTAAAACCAGATGCTTCGGGTAGATGGTGGCTCATCAACCTGGGAAGGTAGCCCATCTAGGGGAAGGTAAACCCTGATTTCAAACCTCTGCTGCCTTGCGGCATACCCGGTCACGGGAAAGGCTTCGGGAGTCAACCCTGAGGAAAAATCCGGAGTCGGAGCCCCTAAGGCAGTTCTATGTTGTGCTCAACATCGTTCTGGCAGCTCCTGCAATGGCGCTGGTGCCAAACTGTAGCAGCCCTGCTGTTCCTTTGGATTCATCAGTGACGTGGAGAGGGGGGACATGCTGCATGGGCAACATCTTGTCCTCCATATCTTCCTGCCCAGGCTTGAATCCTACCAACGCCCAACGCTGGAAGGTAGAACACCGGATCACTGGAGAGGACACTCCAGCTTCGCCTTTGGCGTAGACAAAACACGTGGAATGACAGTTACCGGTTATAAGCCACTGCTCAATTGGCGTAGAGCGTGGCGCCAGGGGTTGTTCCCGATGGTGGGAGGGATCATCAGATCTCACTGGACAGCTACCGCCCGCCTCAAGCTGGGCAGCCCCCAGCCAATAAGGTGTTGTCCCGCCACAGCTTGCTTTCCTCATTGGGTGCATGGGGATAAGGAGAAATCCAAACAGCAGGCTGAGAACCTTCGCACCAGGCAAGACAATAAAACAAAAGAGACCAACTCTAAAACTGGGAACTTGGAACGTCCGCACTATGATGACAGGACTCGCTGCTAACCTCAAGGACATCAACGACACCAGGAAGACTGCCATCATCAATAATGAGCTGAAGAGACTGGGAGTGGATATCGCCACTCTCCAGGAAACACGGTTAGCTGATGCAGGCACACTGAGAGAGAAGGACTACACGTTCTACTGGCAGGGAAAGGGCAGTGACGAACACAGGGAACACGGAGTGGGCTTCGCAGTGAAGAACACTTTGCTGAAGATGGTGGAACCGGGCAGCACTGGCTCTGCACTACTCCTCACCCTCCGCCTGAACACCACTCAAGGCCCAGTCACCCTCGTCAGTGTGTATGCCCCAACACAGACAGCCACACCAGAGGCAAAAGACGAGTTCTACAAGAATCTCGCAACAACTGTCAGGATCATCCCCAACTCTGAACAACTCATTCTCCTTGGAGACTTCAATGCCAGAGTGGGTGCTGACCACGACTCCTGGCCCTCCTGTCTTGGACCTTTTGGTGTGGGCAGAATGAACGACAACGGACAGCGGCTGCTCGAGTTCTGCACATATCACGATCTGTGCATCACAAACTCGTTCTTCAAGACCAAGCCCCAACACAAGGTTTCCTGGCAACATTCGCGCTCAAAGCACTGGCACCAGCTAGACTTGATCCTGACCAGGCGCACCTCACTGAAGAACGTGCTAATCACCCGTTCGTTCCAGAGTGCAGATTGTGACACAGACCATTCATTGGTGTGTTGCAAGGTCAAGCTGCAGCTGAAGAAATTCCATCATGCTAGACAACCTGGAAAGGCACGGATTGACATCAGCAAGATGGCCCAACCAGAACTTGTTGAGCAGTTTGCCTCCACCTTTGAGAAGGAACTTGGTGTACCACAAGGAGGAGAATCTGCAAAGCAGAAGTGGGAAGAGCTGCGAAACACCATCTACCGCACAGCCTTGGCTACCTTTGGGAGGAAGACCTCGAAGTCACAGGACTGGTTTGATGCCAAGTTGACCGAGATGACCCCCGTCATTGAAGCCAAGCGCTCAGCACTTGCTGAGTACAAGAAGTACCCAAACGAGAAGAATCTCCAGATTCTCAGGGCTGCGTGAAGCAAAGTTCAGCAGACTGCTCGGCGCTGTGCCAACGAGTACTGGACTCAGCTCAGCCAAGACATTCAAACCGCTGCCATAACAGGGAACATCCGTGGTATGTACGATGGCATCAAGAAAGCACTTGGTCCGGCTCAGAGCAAGACGGCCCCCCTCAAATCTTCCACTGGGGAGATGATCACAGAGAAGAACAAGCAGATGGAGAGATGGGCGGAACACTACTCCGACCTCTACTCTAGACAGAACACCGTGACACCGTCAGCCCTTGATGCCATCGACTGCCTGCCATCCATGGACGAACTTGACGCCGAGCCAACCATCGACGAACTCAGTAAGGCCATTGATGGCTTGGCCGCTGGCAAGGCACCCGGCAACGACGGCATACCCCCTGACCTGATCAAGCACTGCAAGACCGCCCTACTGCTGCCATTGCATGACGTCCTCTGCCAGTGCTGGAAGGAAGGTGCCGTACCACAGGACATGAGGGACGCCAAGATCATCACCCTCTACAAAAACAAAGGGGAGAGAAGCGACTGCAACAACTACAGGGGCATTTCCCTCCTCAGCGTTGTTGGCAAAGTCTACGCACGAGTTGTTCTTGTTCGTCTACAGAAGCTTGCCGAACGTGTGTACCCCGAGTCTCAGTGTGGCTTCCGCGCTGAGCGATCGACGGTAGACATGATATTCTCCATCCGCCAACTCCAGGAGAAATGCAGAGAACAGAACATGCCTCTGTACATCGCCTTCATCGACCTCACCAAAGCGTTCGATCTGGTCAGCAGAGAGGGCCTTTTCAAGATCCTGCCAAAGATAGGATGCCCACCAAAGTTGCAAAGCCTCATCGAATCGTTTCACACCAACATGCAGGGGATAGTGCAGCACGATGGCAACGTCTCAGAGCCATTCAACATACGCAGCGGAGTGAAACAGGGCTGTGTACTTGCGCCAACCCTCTTTGGGATTTTCTTTGCTATGCTCCTGAGGCATGCCTTCAGCACAGCAACAGAGGGAATCTACCTGCACACAAGATCTGACGGCAAGCTTTTCAACCTCGCCCGCCTGAAAGCCAGAACCAAAGTACGCGAGGCTCTAATCAGAGACATGCTGTTCGCAGACGACGCTGCAGTCGCAACCCACACACAGCAGGAGCTTCAGACCCTGATGGACCGCTTCTCCCAGGCATGCAAGGACTTCGGGCTTACCATCAGCCTGAAGAAGACTAACGTCTTGGCGCAAGGCACGGAAGCACCACCAACCATCACCATTGATGACTACAAGCTGGAGGTCGTGAATCAGTTCACGTACCTGGGGTCCACGATCAGCAACAACCTCTCCCTTGATACAGAGATCAACAAGAGGATTGGAAAATCAGCCTTCACACTCGCTCGCCTCACCACACGAGTGTGGGAGAATCCCAAACTCTCTGTCAAGACGAAAATGGCAGCGTACAACGCCTGCGTCATCAGCACACTGCTCTATGGGAGTGAGACGTGGACAACATACGCCCGGCAGGAAAAGAGACTGAACTCCTTCCACTTGCGCTGCATTCGCCACATCCTGGACATATCCTGGCAGGACAAAGTGCCCAACACAGAAGTTCTGTCCCGCGCCGGCCTTCCCTCCATGTTCACTCTACTCAGGCAGCGCAGGCTCCGCTGGCTAGGCCACGTTCACCGTATGGAGGATGGCAGAATCCCCAAAGACGTCCTGTATGAAGAACTGGCAACTGGCAGGAGAGACGTTGGCCGCCCACAGCTGCGCTTTAGAGACGTCTGCAAGAGAGACATGAAGGCCCTGGATATCAACACAGAGCGCTGGGAGGACCTTGCAACGGACCGCTCCAAATGGAGAGGCACCCTGACCAGACAGCTCAAGGCGGGTGAAGAGAGACTGACTGCTGCAGCAGATGAAAAAAGGACCCGCAGGAAGAACCGCCACAGACCCAGCAGCACGGAGACCACCCACAAGTGTGACCTGTGTGACAGGGACTGTCATTCGCGCATCGGCCTGTTCAGCCACAGTCGGTGCTGTTCCAGCAGAGTAGACGTTTAGGATTCTCTTCCATGGTCATCATAGACCGACGGAGGCCGACGACGAGAGAAATTTTGATACGTAGGCAAATGCTGCCTAAATCGTCAAGGTGTGAAAGGGGCTTAACACATTTCCAATGGATGGTGGTGTGGATATTTCCATAATTTCCCCACCAGTTTAAATTTAAATGCAAAAAAGTGTTTTTGGTTTGACTGTATGGTTCTCAGCAGCAACTAGTAGCACTATAAAAAAATGGACAGAAATTTCCCACTAAGCTAAACTCTAGAAACTCTGAAAACTGTAGAGCTATAAAGTGAATTCTCCATCTCTGGTGATGTCATATGTCTAGTAATTATAAATTCATCCCCATAACAGTGTACTAAAGTATTGCACAATGTAATTTGAAAAAGTAGTGTCCAAGCCATAAGGTGTGTTTGACATGGACCACATCTGACTTATGCTGGCCACCTTTAGGATTTTCAAATTTTAAAGATGTGCAACCTGAAATTTTGCACCTTATCGAAATAAATGAACAAGTCAGATCTCCAGCATTCACTGGATGCTGTCAGCTACTACTGAGAGCTGACGCCCTCTTTCTCTCCTTCTGTTTATTCTCAGATTCTTGTGTACGTAGCCAAACATGTCACCTCACCTTGAAAAATTTGGCCCACCTCTGTTGCTTGGCAGCATGACACAAAGGCTTATTGGAGTGAGTCTCAATACTGCACAGCTATTGTGTTGTTAGCAAACATTTACTCATTCCAAGTAACACTGCATGGGCTCGAATGAACCTATGAATCACACTGAATCATATATCTGCCTCCCAGCTATGATCTTGTTTATTTTATTATTAACTTAGGTGCACAGTGTCCCGTGACTAATGTTGATTGCACATTTAGCCTAGCCAAGCCTATTATCCTGTTTTTTACATAATTTACACTTTCTGAATAGCACTGCATAGTTAAGTTGAGTTAATTCCTTCCACACCATGTGGTGTATGGGGCAGTGCCCATCTCTGTTTCTCTGACCCTAGGCCACACAACTACTATGAGCAGTGAAAGCTACAGTGGGGGATCAGTCCGCCGGTAGCTCTGCGTTAACTTTCCTTTCCCCGTTCCATTATGCTGAGCACCAAGCTAGAAGGCGGAAAGTAATATTTTTTATATAGTCTTTGGTATGACCCGACCAGGATTTGAACCCACGACCTCCCGGTTTTGGGGCGGATGCTCTACCAACTAGGCCACCACTCTGGTGGGTATGTGGCCTCTTTTACTGCTAACTTATGTGCGCATCCATTGGCTATAGGTGTCAGCGTTATTGTTGGCTTTCCCTCCGACGACAGCCAAGTGTTTGTGCCTCAGGAGGTTCCACTGCTTTCAAGCTGACTTTATTTCTGGGCCTCTGCCTTCTCCTATTTTCAGCCCAAATGTCTCTCAATGTTCCTTTCCAGCGTGAAATGCAGATATTCAAAATTTTTCCCCTCGTCTTAAGATTTTGATCATTAGTGTATATTTATTATTTATTGTTTTTTGTGTGTGTTATTTAATTTGCAGCATCAAACCAGTACAATATAGGGATTACTGTGATGCATTATTCATTATAAACTCACCTTTGTACACTAAGCAAACAGTTTACAATGAAGTGATGTACAAACAAAACAAAGTTCCAGGTAGTAGAGACCTCACTATTTAAGAATCCTGGAGAAAAGCTCATTCAAACCTCTAGCTGGTGATGTGTGTGTGTGTGTGTGTGTGTGTGTGTGTGTGTGTGTGTGTGTGTGTGTGTGTGTGTGTGTGTGTGTGTGTGTTTTGTTGGTCTAATAAAGAATCCCTGTCTTGTTTGTGTCTGCTTCTCTTATTGAATCCAACTGAGCTGAATTTAGACTGTAATCAGATTACATTTCAGAGAGAATGATTGGATTTGGCTCATTGGATTCAGCCTTTACCCCTTTATCCTGAATGGACCTTTTATTTTGCAGGATCACTTATTTATTGGCTCATCAAAACACTGCTCTCACTTGACTCAGATTGAGTCAAAACTCAACTGTCCACATGTCTGAGAGGTTTAAAAAATGTTTCAACTGTCACACCAGCCTTTGTATATTATTTCATTATGAATGTTAATATTAATAGTAAAAGAATATAGAAGTATTAATTCAAATAATGTCAGAAAATTGTGAGTGTAGCAGGGGTGTTGAATGGGGGTACCCAGCCAGCATGTCCATGTGGGCCCCACCAAAGGTTAAAATGGGCTGTCTCATGGCTCCCACGTGGGTTTGTCCATGAATTCCATGTTGGCCCATCTGCGTTTGCCCACATGGACTTCACCTGTTTTCCGATTTTCAGCTTACTAGTGGATACCCGTAGAAAGCAAGTCTTCCTGTCTGAAACAGGTAGCCCAGTCAGGCTTTACGGGCCCAAACGTAGGCTGTGTTTGAAAGTGGAATACAGATGTGTAGCCTATATGTAGGCAATCACACATGTCAGACTTGGACAAATATGAAAGGGACTGACCTGAGATTTATTTGACTGTGTGAATATTAATTACAGAATAATGAGACGTACAGACCATTGGTCACCAGTGACCTGAAAGCACTTCTGAACAAAAACAAGAGAGCTTTTAGGGCTGGAGACAAGGAAAAGCTGAGGGGAGTGCAGCATGAGCTGAGAGAGATGCTGAGGAGGTGCAAGGACAATTATAGGAGGAAGTTGGAAGAGAAACTCAGGCAAAACAACACTAAAGATGTGTGGGAGGGAATGAAACAAATAACTGGGTGCAAGGGGAGAGTTGAGCAGCCATCTGGGAGCCAGGAGAGAGCTGAGGAACTGAATCTGTTTTTTAATAGGTTCAGCTCACAGTCTGTCACCCAAGCAACACAACCAGACCCCCACGCACCCCTCCCCACCCACACTCCCGTGCAGAACCTCTCTCCATCTCCCCCCTCCTCCTCCTCAGGGGGCACCAGGACCCTCCCTCACTTCACGGTGACTACAGATCAGGTGGAGAAACAGCTGGAGAGACTCCGTCAGCGGAAAGCTTCGGGCCCTGATGGCATCTCCGCAAGGACCCTGATGACCTGTGCCAACCAACTAGCTCCGGTACTGAAACACCTGTACAACCTGAGCCTGAGTCGGGAGAGAGTACTGGTGCTGTGGAAGACATCCTGCCTGGTTCCTGTCCCCAAGAAGTCATCTCCATCGGATTTGAATGACTACCGACCAGTTGCCCTCACATCTCATGTGATGAAGGTCCTGGAGAGACTGGTCTTAGCCCACCTGAGGCCGCAGGTGAAGACGTGGCTGGACCCTCTGCAGTTTGCATATCAGCCCCATTTAGGAGTTGAAGATGCTGTCATCTACCTGCTGCAACGAGCCCATCTGCACCTGGATGGTGAAGGAGACACTGTGAGAATCACTTTTTTTGATTTCTCCAGTGCCGTTAACACCATCCAGCCACTGCTGCTGGGTGAGAAGCTGCGGGTGATGGGGGTTGACAGCTCTGTGATCTCCTGGATTACTGACTACCTGACAGGCAGGCCACAGTTTGTCCGGCTGGGCAGTGTCTTGTCTGGAGTGGTGGCTAGTGATACGGGAGCTCCACAGGGGACTGTGCTCTCTCCTTTTCTTTTTACCTTATACACCACTGACTTTCAGTACAACACTGAGTCATGCTACCTGCAAAAATTCTCTGATGACTCAGCTGTTGTGGGGTGTATAAGAGGAGGAGAGGAGGGGGAGTACAGGGCACTGGTAGACAGATTTGTGGAGTGGGCAGAGCAGAATCGCCTGAGGTTGAATGTTAGCAAGACCAGAGAGATCGTGATTGACTTCAGGAAGACGAAGACTCCTTCTCAGCCACTGCAGATTAGGGGGGAGGATGTGGGAGTGGTTGAGGACTACAAATATCTGGGTGTCAGGATCAGCAGCGGGTTGGACTGGAGATCCAACACCGATGCTGCGCACAAGAAAGGGATGAGCAGACTCTACTTCCTGAGGAAGCTGAGATCCTTCAATGTGTGTAGCAGGACGCTGGAGCTTTTCTACCAGACAGTTGTCGCCAGCGCCATCTTCTTTGCTGCTGTCTGTTGGGGTAGCAGTATCAGGGCCAGAGACACCAACAGACTTGACAAGATTATCAAGAGGACTGGCTCTGTAATTGGTCTCAGACCGGAGACCTTTGGGACAGTGGTGGAGAGGAGAACACTAAATAAACTGCGATCCATCATGGACAATCCTGATCACCCCCTCCACCACACACTAGATAGACAGCGAAGCACTTTCTCCAGTAGACTACTACAGCTTCGTTGTCGAACGGTCAGGTACAGGAAATCTTTCCTCCCACATGCAATTTCACTGTACAATAACTCACTATGATGTTGTATTCTGGCATAGCTATGCTGCCACACTGCATCTTACAGACTAACTGGTACATCACTTTTTCACTTTGCTCCTGATAGTCCTTCTTTGTGCAATGGGATGATTCATGTGTTTATACGGTCATCATATATTAAGCTATGATGTATATAGGTTTTATAGTCGTGTTAGTTTTTACTTTCCATGGGTAATCCCTTTGTCATGTGTGTGTTTCTGTTGTTTGGTTGTCTACTGTCATGCTGCTGTTACACTGTAATTTCCCAGTTTGGGATCAATAAAGTACATCTATCTAACTATCTATGCACTTTGGGCAATGGGAGTTGTTCAGTCATCATTAAAATTTAGTTTATATGTGTAGTTTATAGTCGATCGTCAATAAAGTCATGCAGTACTATAACAGGACACGTTTACAAATATTTGAGACCCATCGTAGTGCATCCTTTTATATTTTAGCAATATTTTAAGTACAAGACACCAAGCATTATTATTATTATTTGTATTTGTATCTTGTATACTATTGATCACCAGAGGGAAATTCAGGGCATCCACGTACGGCGTCGATCCCGTGTCACACACACACACACACACACACACACACACACACAGCAGAATGACTCGTTTGGCTGCAAGTTTTGCATCAGTGATGCCCATTTGTCAATAAATATTTAAATAAAAATGATTTATTTCATTATTTGGAGTATGTAATATGCAGTTGATCTGGTCATTCCGCTCCACAATGAAGCAGCAGTCGGGGCTTTGGTGTACCACTGACTGGGCAGGCTGAGCGTGTGCCAGTGATGTCATTGCGGCACCACAGCTCCCTGGCAGCCCCCCCCACACACACACACACCTCGTGTTCTCTATGCCGAATATATCCATTAGACCTACGCAACTTCATGGTCTATATTTTGACTGAGCATCTCGTGGTTGCACACCTCAGCAGCAAAGCACTTCTAAAATCTTTGTTTGCGAAGCATTGTGGTGATTGACAGGTCGTGATGCTGTGTTATCCAATCAGCATGGTTGTGATGCCGTGTATTGTCCAATCAGCATGGCCGTGATGTGGCGTATTCTCCAATGAGCATGAAGTCAATCCAAAACCCTGCCCACACTTCTTGAAGCCAGGGGATGAAGACATAGAGCGGTCACACAGTGGTGGCTAAACTTTTATTGCTAAAAATTACATATTTTGATTGAGTGACTCCATATTTGGGGATGCACACTCTCGTAGCTTCAGCAAAGCATGTTTAAAATCTTAGGTTAGTGTGACAAATGGTTTGAGAGATATCTGAGGAACACACACAGACACACACACAAACAGACAGAGATACCTTTATTTTATAAATAGATTTTAAGATAAGATAAGATAATCAATTGTGATGCGCTTTGTGAACAGAAGGGTAAAGAATGACATACTGAGGCAGGCCAGAAAGCTACAGGGAACAGAAGTTTACCTAAATGAACATCTAACAAAAACTAATGCTGAAATAGCACGGCAAGCACAGATGCTGAAAAGACAAAATAAGATACAGGCAACATGGACAAGAAATTGTAGAGTTTGGATCAAACTAAATGGAACACCTGAGGAAGCAAAGAGTATAATAATCAGGGATGTTACTGACTTAAATAAATACAGATGAACACTGATTAAGAAAATTAAGAGACTATAAAAATCCATATCCACACACGGCAAGAATAGTTCTTTTGACATACCATGTCAATGCACTTTAAAAAACAAAAAACAAAAAAACAAACAAAACAAACAAAAAAACTTTTGACTAACTTGAGTAGACATCAATTATCCCCAGTTGGAGGAAGTCATTTGACACAGAGTGAGGAAACTCAAACTCTGAAAATATGCCATTGTGCTGAACATAAACTACAAGAGATGGAAAATGATATTGATCCTGATAACCACTTTTTCAATAATATTCATAATCATTGTGAATATTACACCGAAAAGCAATTCAAAAGTCAAGTGCAACTAGATGGTAAACTATCAATAATACACTTCAACAGCAGAAGTCTTAACAAAAACTTTCCACAGATTCAGGACTATTTAAAACAGCTAGACAGAAAATTTACAGCTATCGCAGTCTCTGAAACGTGGCTTAATGAAGAGCAGGCTCCCCTGATGGCAATAGAGGGATATCAGATGTTTCATATTAACAGATCTCAAAAAAAGGGTGGTGGTGTTGCACTGTATATTGATGACCTGTATAGGTGTAAGCTTGTAAATGGAATGTCCTTTGCACTACCAGGGATTTTGGAATGTGTTACTGTTGAGATTGACCAAGATAAAACAAAAAATCTAATTATAAGTTGTACATATAGAACGCCGGGAACTTGCATTGAGACATTCAGAGATAAATTAGTCAAGCTGTACAATAATATTACTAGTAAGACAATGGTAGTAATTTGTGGAGATTTCAATATTGATTTACTAAATCCATATCAACAAAATGTAATTACAGAGTTCATGAATTCTATGTACAGCATGAGTCTGTATCCCACAATAACACATCCCAGTAGAATCACAGTTCACCCTGCTACACTTATTGACAACCTGTTTGTTTTTTGTTTTTTTCCACAATATCTTTATTGAACCTTTTTTTTTTTTTTTTAACAAACATGATACAAACAATCAAACACTAACACTAAAGTACTACAAAAAAAAAATGCACTAAAAACACCAACAACCACCAACAAAATCAAATCTTCAACAATGCTCCTCTGTTTAGTCTAGACAATCCAATACATAAGTATACATATTATGTTCACCAGTTTGGAATTTACAAGGTCCACACACATCATTCACCTTCTTCTTCAAGAGTTATGTTTAAATTTTTTACATAATCAATAAAAGGTCTCCATATATTCTCAAACACAATTTCCTTTGATTTCAGTATATATGTTATTCTTTCTAATGGAAGGTTTGTTAACATCTGTCTTAACCACTGAGTCACATCTGGTCTATGAGTCTTTTTCCATAATAGTGCAATACATTTTTTGGCATTAAGCAAACTGAGGTCTATGAATGTTCTTTCACTTTTATTAAAATTATGCTTTTCTGGGTACAGACCCAACAAAAACAGTTTAGGATTCAATATGATTTGTTTTGAGATTATTTTTTCAATTGTTACCCTCACCTCTTCCCAAAACATTCTTATTAATCTACATTCCCATAAACAATGAAATAGGGTTCCTTTACTTTCCATGCATTTTGTGCATGTATCTGGTATATTTTTGTTATATCTATTTAACTCCTCCGGTGTAACATACATCCGCATTAACCATTTGAAATGTATCAATTTAAGGCGTGCATTTATTGATTTGGTTTGAGCTTCTGTACAAGCCAATTCCCATTGTTCCTCTGAAATTTCAGTTTGCAGATCTTCTTTCCAGTAGTTTAATCTTTTCAGTGAATTTTCACTTGAAGATAGTGTCAGTGAGTTATAAAACTCTGAAATAATACCCTTTCTTTTACTATCTTTCATCATCATTTTTTCCAAGGATGAATAAATAGGTCGAGTGAGAGCTTTATTTTGATTTGATCAAATAAAGTTTCTAAGTTGAAGATATTTAAAAAAATGTGTTCTATTGAGATTAAATTTGATCCTCAGCTCTTCAAAAGACATTATGTTATCTGCACATGGCAAATATAAATCCTGAATCTTTTGTATCCCTTTTAAATTCCATACTTTAAATACAGCGTCCGCTCTCCCTGGTTTAAAATATTGATTACCCCATATTGGACTAAATTGTGACAATAACTGTGGTTCTTTTAAATAGTTTTTAGCTTCACACCATATTTTGATCATATGCTTTACAAATGGATTTTTAACTTGTTTTTGTAATTTTTTTGCCGAATCTGAGTATATGAATATGGGAAGAGGTAAAGGTAAATTGTATGATTCCATTTCAGTCCAGTGAGGGAGATCATTTGATGAAAAATAATATGTCATAGACCTCAGTTGTGCCGACCAATAATACAACATAAAATTTGGACATTTCAGACCTCCACGATCAAATGGTAAATATAATAAAGACAAACGTAATCTAGCCCTCCTGTTGTTCCATATAAATTCCACTAACTTTTTTTTTATTCTTGAGAATAGATCTAAAGGTGGTGATAAGGGAATGTATTGAAATAAATAAAGTATTTTAGGTAAAATATTACTTTTAAGTATATTGATTCTCCCGATCATCGACATTGGTAGTGACATCCATCTCTGAGTTAACTCATTGATATCTGACATTAAGGCTTCATAGTTGACACTGGCGACTGATTCTAGCTTAGGCACAATTTGGATTCCTAAATATTTAAACTGATTTACAACATTGAATTGATTTACCTCAGGGGCTGGGTAATTTCTCTGGGTCTCATTTAGCATTAATATTGAAGATTTAGTTTTATTTATTTTATATCCTGATATTTCCCCAAAATTCTTTATTAAATTCAACAAGGTTGGAATTGATTTTTTTAGATTCGACATAAACAAAATTATGTCATCGGCGTACAGGGAGATTTTATGTTCTGTTGGTCCAACTTTAATTCCATATATTTGTGAATGTAAACGTATCGCTATCGCTAAAGGTTCAATTGCCATAGTAAACAGTAAAGGTGAAAGTGGACAGCCTTGTCGACATCCTCTATTGATTTTTATTGGTTTTGAAATATTGTTATTTGTTAGGATTTCTGCTGTAGCATTATTGTGTATTATTTGAACCCATTTTATGAAATTATTTCCAAGTCCAAACCTTTGTAGGACTTCAAAAAGAAAGGGCCATTCAACTCTATCAAAGGCCTTTTCGGCGTCCAGTGATAGGAGAGCTGTATCCGGTGCTTCTTTATTAAAATAAATAATATTAAATAGTCTTCTTACATTATGGAAGCCTTGTCTACCCTTTATAAAGCCATTCTGATCTCGATTAATAATATTTGGTAAAATTTCTTGTATTCGTCTTGCTAAAATTTTACAGATTATCTTAAGGTCGGCGTTTAATAGGCTTATTGGTCTCATATTTTCACATTTATTAGAGGGCTTACCTGATTTTGGCAGCAGTATAATTAAGGCATTATTTATGTATGATGGTAAATTATTATTTTGAAATGCTTCTAAAACTGACATAACGTTCGGCTCAGGAGACGCACACACACAGGCTCAGAGTAGTTCAAACTGTTTATTAACAACAGGGATGTTTGGGTGCGTGTCTGCGGAATGTTAATGTGTTGGTGGTGGCGTCTGCTTCGGACCCAGAGGCAGGAGACCGTTCAGCCGGCAACCCTATGGGAGAAATTGGACACAGGGTGATGAGCACACACCAACACAGGAGGAGAATAGGCGAGGGAGAGAAGCTTACTTGTTTGGGCAGATGACTGGCGCTTCAAGGATGGAAGCCCGGGAGACAGCCACCTGCAGGGCTCGGTGCAGCAGCGAGGAGAGACGAGGGACGGGATTGTCCGCCGCCGAGGAATCCACCTGTGCACAGGGGAGCAAACTGGAGAGATGAGGTAAGTGATCTTCTTACCGGTAAAGAGGATGCTGAAGAGAATGTGGTAGAAGTCCATGCAAGGGAAATGAAGTCTACGGCTTCAGGCCGACGCTCAGGGCGAGGCGGCTTTTATCCTTCGCCGCTGACGAGTAGCAGGTGCGTGGGCAGGTGGCGCCGCTGATGAATGGCGCGGCGTGACAGTACTCCCCCCTCTAGCAGCGCCTCCTGGCGATGGCTTATCCGGGTGCGCTCGGTGGAAGTCCGCGATGAGCGATGGGTCCAACACAAACGACGGGGGCACCCACTGTCGATGCTCGGGCCCATAGCCCTCCCAGTCCACCAAGTATTGCAACCCACGACCCCGGCGCCGGGAGTCCAGGATGGAGGAGGCGGACCAGGCCGGATGGCCACCAATCATCCGGGGCGCGGGTTGCGCTGCAGGAGGAGGGCAAAGGGGGTCAGTAACCGCCAGTTTCACCTTCGACACGTGGAAAGTAGGATGAATGCGGAGGGAGGGGGGAATAGCCACGCGCACAGCCACCGGGTTGATGATCCGGGTGATGGGGTAGGGACCCATGAAGCGCTGTGCCAGCTTTCTCCTCTCGCCTTTTAGAGTGACGTCCTGGGTGGAAATGTAAACAAGCTGCCCAACTCTGTACGCCGGGGCAGGTCTCCTACGCCGGTCCGCCACAGTCCTGTTGCGCTCCGCTGTGCGCAATAGCGCATGGCGCGCGGCAGCCCAGGTGGAGCGGAACTGCCTGAGATGGGCCCTAACTGACGGGACAGTTACTTCACTCTCCTGCTCCGGAAACAGCGGGGGGTCGTAACCCAGGGACGCTTTGAAGGGGGACATCCCTGTAGCAGAAGAGCGAGCGGTGTTGTGGGCATATTCAACCCAGGCAAGATGGT
This sequence comes from Pholidichthys leucotaenia, assembly GCA_020510985.1. Taxonomy (NCBI): domain Eukaryota; kingdom Metazoa; phylum Chordata; class Actinopteri; order Cichliformes; family Pholidichthyidae; genus Pholidichthys; species Pholidichthys leucotaenia. The sequence continues at coordinate 197,597,391 of CM035842.1, read as the reverse complement.
TGCTCCAGGACGCGGGTTTGGATCTGGACACACAGCGGAGCGCAGCCTCCAGCTCCTGGTTGGTCCTCTCACACTGCCCGTTGGATTGGGGGTGATGGCCAGAGGAGAGGCTCACCTTGGCTCCGATGGCGTTGCAGAAAGACCTCCAAACCTCAGATGAAAACTGGGGGCCCCGGTCCGAGACCACGTCCACCGGAATCCCATGCAGCCTGACCACGTGTTGGACGAGGAGGTCCGCCGTCTCCAGGGCAGTAGGGAGGCCTCGCAGGGGGACGAAGTGCACGGCCTTGGAGAAGCGGTCCACGATGGTCAGGATGGTGTCATAGGAGTTGGAGATGGGGAGTCCGGTGACGAAATCCAGAGCGATGTGCGACCAGGGCCTGCCAGGGACGGGCAGGGGCTGGAGCAGACCCGCTGGAGGGGCATTTCCCGACTTGCAGGTGGCACAGATTGGGCAAGCCCGGGCGTAGCGGGCTGCATCCCTCCGCAGGCCTGGCCACCAAAAGGACCGTTGGAGGAGAGCTATCATCCGGGAGGTGCCAGGGTGACAGGTGAGCTTGGAGGTGTGGAGCCAGTGGATGACCTCTCCTCGGACCGCGGATGGCACGAACAGCCTCCCCTCCGGTCCGCCGCCAGGGTCAGGTTCCACCTCCTGTGCCTTCCGGATCTTGCTCTCGATGTCCCACGAGATGGCTCCCACGACGCACGACCTGGGCAGGATGGAGTGGGGCGCCTCCTCCGACTCCACGGGGGCGAACTGCCTGGAGAGGGCGTCAGGCAGGACGTTCTTAGAGCCAGGCCTGAAGGTGATGGAAAATTGGAACCTGGCGAAGAACAGGGACCAGCGCGCCTGGCGGGCGTTCAGGCGCTTGGCAGATCGTAAGTATTCCAAGTTCTTGTGGTCCGTGAGGACCACAAACGGCAGGCTTGCCCCCTCTAACCAGTGGCGCCACTCCTGCAGGGCGAGCTTGATGGCCAAGAGCTCTCTGTCCCCCACATCGTAGTTTCTCTCCGCCGGGGACAAGCGCCGGGAGAAGAAGGCGCACGGTCGCTTGGCGCCATCGTCCGGTGACCGCTGGAACAGCACTGCTCCCACTCCCGTGTCCGAGGCGTCTACCTCTACAATGCACTGCAACGCGGGGTCGACCTGGCGAAGGACCCGGGAGGAGGAGAATTCCGCCTTCAGCGCCTCAAAGGCGGCAGCGACCTCTTCGGTCCACCGGAACGGGACCTTCGGGGACGTGAGGCGGGTCAGTGGTCCAACGATGGCACTGAAGTTGGGAACAAAGCGGCGGTAGAAATTGGCGAAGCCAACAAATTGCTGCACCTGCTTCCGGGATGCAGGTGTAGGCCATTCCACCACCGCCTTTACCTTCTCTGGGTCGGGGAGCACCTTATCGTGGGCGATGATGAACCCCAGGAAGGACGTACTCCTGGCGTAAAATTCACACTTTTCTGCCTTAACGTACAGACGGTTCTCCAGCAGCCTTTGGAGGACCCGCCTCACGTGGACCTGGTGCTCATCCCTGGACTTGGAGAAGATGAGGATATCGTCCAGGTAGACGAACACGAAAAGGCCAATGAAGTCCCGGAGGACGTCATTAATGAGGCGCTGGAAGACTGCAGGAGCGTTGGTCAACCCGAACGGCATCACCAGATATTCAAAGTGGCCGTTCGGGGTACGGAAGGCCGTTTTCCACTCATCTCCCTCCCGGATCCGGACGAGGTGGTAAGCGCTGCGTAGGTCCAGCTTGGTGAACCAGGTCGCCCCCTGGAGGGAGTGGAAAGCAGTGTCCATGAGAGGCAGGGTGTAACGGTCCTTCTCCGTGATATTATTGAGGGCCCGGTAGTCGATACAAGGGCGGAGGGACCCATCCTTTTTCCCCACGAAGAAGAACCCTGCCCCCACGGGTGACGATGATGGGCGGATAATCCCAGCACTTAATGATTCCTTCAGGTAGGCGTTCATCGTCTCCTTCTCCGGCGCAGACAGGCTGTAAAGGCGACCAGAAGGTAAGGGAGCCCCCTGGCGGAGGTTGATGGCGCAGTCATAGGGCCGATGAGGGGGAAGAGACATAGCTTTCGCTTTGCTGAACACCATACCCAGGTCGTGAAATTCTGGGGGCACCAGAGACAGGTCCGGGGGTGCAGCGTCCGTCGCAGGGGGAGGAGCGGACGGAGAGCAGGCAGCGGACTGAAGGCAGGTGCCCATACAGAACTTACTCCATGCCGAGATCCCAGCTGATTTCCAATCCAGGACCGGATTGTGAAGGCGGAGCCAGGGATACCCCAGGATGACGGGCGAAACAGAGTTGGGAAGGACGTAAAAGGTCATTTCCTCCCGGTGGTTTCCCGAGATGATGACCGGTAGGGGAACAGTTTGATGTGTCACTCTCCCGAGGGTGGCACGGGAGAGGTGGATTAGGGAGATGGGAGTGTTGAGTGCCTGGCAGCGGATGCCCAATCGGGTTGCCAGGCTTTGTGAAATGAAGCTGCCTTCTGCGCCCGAATCCACCAGTGCGTGGGTGAGGTGCCCAGTAGGGTTATGGCAGAAACGGATGGGCAGCTTCAATTGAGTAAGTGATCCTAACCGATTGACATCCGCGAGGCTTCCAACAGTGACTCGCGGACCCCACCGACTGGCTTTCCGTGGACAACGCTCCACGGTGTGTTGGTCGCCTCCGCAATACATGCAGAGGCCCAACTCACGGCGGCGTTGTTTCTCCACAGGGGAAAGTTTAGTCCAGCCCGTCACCATCGGCTCCGACTCCTCGGGGCGCGATGCTGGCGGCGCCGTCAGGGGGCGAGCTTGGAACAGGTGCGGCGAGGCTCCACGAGGGCGAGAAGAAGAAGACCTCCGCCCCGAGGAGCGCTCGCGCAGCCTGTTATCCAAACTTATCGCTAAGGATGTCAGCTCCGCTAGCGTCCCAGGGATATCCCGACCAGCCAGTTCATCCCTCAGATCACTATTGAGGCTGCGGAGGAACAGGCCACAGAGGGAGCGTTCCTCCCAGCCCAATTCCTCCGCCGCTACCCGGAAGTCGACCGAGTGGTCCGCTGCCGACCGGCTTCCCTGCTGGAGAGCGAGAAGCCAATCGACCTGGACCGTTTCGGTTTGTGAGTGGTCAAAGACCTCCAGAAAGCGCCTCACGAATTGGTCATAGGTGAGGGTGGCATAACTGGGCCTCGCCATTACGGCGTAGGTCCAGGTTAACGCACGCCCCTCCAGAAGATTCCCTATGTAACCAATTCGGCTGTGATCCGAGGGAAAATCTCCGGGCACACGGTGGAACACGGACTCACACTGCATAATGAACCCCCGCGCTCCGCCGAGCTTACCGCTAAAGCGGGCGGGGGTCGGAATCGGCGTGAGCCGAACCGGTGCCACTGGAGCCGGCTGGACGGCCGCTGGAACAGCAGGAGCCGCGCCACCCTGGCGAGTCGGGAGGAACGGCTGTTGGGGGTCCAAGCGGTTCAATCGGTTAGTCAGTTCTAATAATTGATTAAGAACCACCTGTTGCTGATAAACAATCTGATCCACCTGAGCCTCGAGGATGGTAAACCGGTGTGCGAGCCCGCCGTCCGCCGAGCCGCTCGGCTGAAGCCGTACTGACATAACGTTCGGCTCAGGAGACGCACACACACAGGCTCAGAGTAGTTCAAACTGTTTATTAACAACAGGGATGTTTGGGTGCGTGTCTGCGGAATGTTAATGTGTTGGTGGTGGCGTCTGCTTCGGACCCAGAGGCAGGAGACCGTTCAGCCGGCAACCCTATGGGAGAAATTGGACACAGGGTGATGAGCACACACCAACACAGGAGGAGAATAGGCGAGGGAGAGAAGCTTACTTGTTTGGGCAGATGACTGGCGCTTCAAGGATGGAAGCCCGGGAGACAGCCACCTGCAGGGCTCGGTGCAGCAGCGAGGAGAGACGAGGGACGGGATTGTCCGCCGCCGAGGAATCCACCTGTGCACAGGGGAGCAAACTGGAGAGATGAGGTAAGTGATCTTCTTACCGGTAAAGAGGATGCTGAAGAGAATGTGGTAGAAGTCCATGCAAGGGAAATGAAGTCTACGGCTTCAGGCCGACGCTCAGGGCGAGGCGGCTTTTATCCTTCGCCGCTGACGAGTAGCAGGTGCGTGGGCAGGTGGCGCCGCTGATGAATGGCGCGGCGTGACAAAAACCATTTCCAAAAAAGGTTTTATTAATTTATTCTTAAATTTTTTATAAAGGTCAACTGGAAGACCATCTGGTCCTGCACTTTTTCCTGATTTCATATTATCAATGGCTAGCCCAACTTCTTCTTGACTAATTTTAGACTCCAATATCTCCCTGTTTTCATTTGGAATACACGGTATAGATAGTTCGTTCAAAAACCCATTTAGTTTTGTTAAATCAGGTTCATTTTTGGTATCATATAATTTTTCATAGTAATCTCTAAAGGTTCTATTAATTTCTAAAGGATCTATAACTACCTGTCCGTTACTTATAATACTGGTAATTGGTGTTTTAATTTCTAATTGTTTAATCTGCCATGCTAATAATTTTCCTGATTTTTCACCTTGTTCATAAAAAGATTGTTTCAATCTTAGAAGACTCGAGGCAGCTCTATTCGCTGATTTTTTGTCGTATTCAGCTCTCAAAATCAGTAATTCATTCTCCAACCTTGGGTCACTTCCTGCATACACTTTTTCCTGAAGACTTTTTATTTTATGTTCCAATTTAGCTCTCTCCTCTCGAGTCTTCTTAGATTTTGATCCTGTATAACTAATAATATGTCCCCAAATAAAAGCTTTGAAAGCCTCCCACTTTACACATGCTGATGTTTGTGTAGTATTGATGTCAAAGAACTCGTCTATCTGTTTTTCTATATACTTGACAAATTCCTCATCCTGAAGCCATTTATGCTGAAATTGCCATCTACCTGATTCCTTTGTCAATTTTTTGTCTACATATATTAGACAACAGGGTGCATGATCAGAGATCACGATGTTATCATAAAAGCAGTTTTGAATCTTGGACCTTAATTCTGTGGAAATCAAAAAATAATCAATACGTGAGAATGTCTTGTAGGTACTGGAATAACAAGAATAGGCTTTAACTTGTGGTTTCATTTCTCTCCATATATCTAACAATCTCAATTCTTTCATAAAATGATTAATAGTCATCCTACATCCAATGTGCGTACAATCCAGTCCTGTTGATCTATCTATACCTGGATTCAATGTACAATTAAAATCCCCTGCTATTATATGTTGCCCTGTAAGTGATGATAAGATAAGAAATAAATTAGCAAAGAACTTCTGATCATCTATATTGGGACCATATAAGTTCACAAGATTTATATTTTCTAATAGCAAAGAACCTTGAATGATTACATATCTTCCAAATTTGTCTCCAATTACATTTTTCACTTGAAAAGGAACTGATTTATGTATGAGAGTCATAACTCCCCTGGCTCGGGATGAAAATGAAGAGGTGAATACACTTCCTTGCCATCTACTCCTAATTCTTTTAACATCCTCCTCTATTAGATGAGTTTCTTGTAAAAACACAATTTTTGAACCCATGTCTTTTATTTTATTCATAACTTGTTTAAGTTTTTTTAAATTTTGTAGACCTCTGCAATTCCATGAAGTTAAATTAAGATTAACACTTTGGTTTATGATCAATAGAGAGTTTGGGATTACCTTGCAGTGTAAACATGCTCATACAGAGAAGCAAAAACATGAGTGGTTGAACATTCATCCTACAAACTACACACAAACAAATTTCCCCTTCCCACACTTGTGGCAAACCCCCCAAAATCAAAAGAAAAATTCCGTCTCCCGATATAGCCATCGACCGTTCCACACCCACGGGGAACAGCCTAAGCCACTCCTTCTTCATCTTCCCAATCACCCTAACTCTACTGCTTTTAATGACGTAACATTAACTCTCCTCTGTAGTTTTCCAACTTAACTGCAAAATTTTAACAACTTTGTACGTCATAGTTTTTTTTGTTTGTTTTGTTTTTGTTTTGTTTTTTTAATATATAATACAATCTATATTTTGTAAACTTACTATTTACTTCAAGTCAGTCAGATGCCTGTGCAAATGCTTAATTATTCTACCTTATATTTTGTTCATGCTTAGCTCCCACCAGTCTCTTCTTCTTCTTTGATCTTCTTGATGAACTCCTGCGCCTCCTCTGGGGTCTTGAAGATGTGGGTTCTGCCCTCATACGTGGTCAGCAGTCTCGCAGGATAGATTACACCATGACGAATCCCAAGGTTGCGCAGCTCCTTACGTATGGGATCAAACTGCTTCCTCAATTGCTGGATTCCTGTGGCCAAATCTGGGTAGAACCGCACCTGCTGGTCCTGGTGTTTAATCTCTCCTTTAGCTCGTGCAGCGTTGAAGATCTTCATCCTGTCTCTGTTACTAAGAAACTTCATAATTAAGGTCCTCGGCGGTCCCTTATCTCTCCGTGGGCCAATACGATGTGCATTTTCCAGAACCACTGCTGATTGCAATTCCTCGCTGCCCAGCACCTCCGGAATCCACTTTTCCAGAAAGGAACATACGTCCCGACCTTCTGATTCCTCTGGAAGACCCACCAGCCTCAAGTTATTCTGTCTCGACCGAGATTCCAAATCCAAAATATTATTTTCCAGAGATTTATTTATTTTTTCCAAAGTGCGCACCTTTAATTGAAGACGGGTGACGTCATCTTCAGCACTAGCGAGACGGAGCTCCATCTGCGCCGTTCGTTCTACACAGTCACCCAATTCCTTTCTTATTCCTTCCAACGCTGTCATAATCCCATCAAATCTAGAGGAAAAGTCCGCTCTCATTGAACTCATGGCAGCCATCAGCGCATCTGCGCCTCCCCCCGCAGACATCGCACCGTTGCCAGCCTCCTCCGCCATATATGGAGTTTTATTTGCTGCGTCACAGACCTGAAAGTCCGTTAATTTGGACTGTTTCGGCGGCTCGCTTTTTCCTTTGCCTGGTTTTCCAGCCTTAGGCTTCGCCGAAATATCCTCGCCCAAACGCTGGGATACGTTCTGTCCCAAATGAGAGAGTTATTTGCCAATTTTTTTTCTCCAGGAGCAGAGCAGAGCGAGACACGTCCGTCCTACGTGGCAGCCATAACCGGAAGTCGACAACCTGTTTGTTAATATTATTGATAAGAAAATAGAAAGTGGATTATTGATAAAATGATATGTGACCATTTGCCAACCTTTGCACTTATCCTGTCATGGGTGGCTCTCGCGAGCCACCATAAGACGCCACACAGTCACCAGTGAGTTCAGTGAGTTTTATTTACGGTGAAAATATAATGACAACACAAGCTGCAGAGACAATGACTTTTGAGTCTACTCACAACAGGAGGCATAGGCTAAACAGCTCTACAGGTCCATAGCAGGAGACAGTCATACACTAGGCAGGCAAGGTTGGTGATAATAACTACACCAGCTGCTAAGGCAGAGACTCACAGAGATCGTTACACACCGGGAGGGGTAAGGCTATACAGCACACTTACTAGTTCCGGGGAACGACGGTCAAATCAAAAGCAGACGTGGTGTGAAATCGTCCAGGCATCCGTAGCATGACGGAGAGTGAACAGGGAAGTGAACAGACACTGCTGCGAGATGCGATCGCCAGCGTGGGTTAAAATAGCCTGAGCGCTAACGACCACAAATGCAGCACAGCTGTTGAGGGTTTGACAGCTGGGCGGAAGCCTCCCCGAGCACTATCACAATAAGATAAGATAAGCCTTTATTAGTCCCACAACGGGGAAATTCCAGGATTGCAACAGCACAGGGATAGCAACACTCAGAGCAACAATCAGAAGGCAAGAAAAAAAAAAAGGCAAGAAAGCAAGAGCAGCTAATATACATATGTACATATTACTATAAATATATATATATACACACAGACACACAGTGTAGAGCATTGTAGCTGGATGGGATAAATATATGAGTATATAAACACACAAAAGAGCTCGGAGAGCTAGAATCATAATGCCGCTGTCAAACCCTGACAAGAATAACCCGAGCACCAAGGCATAGTGCTCGGGTCATGACAGTAGGCCCCCCTCCCATGACGGGCTCCGAACGTCTAGTAACACCTAACCCCCCCCCCCCCAGCCACAGGGTGAGCGGGTTGAGGAACAGGCAAGGAGGGAACCAAACAAAACCTAACAAGACCTAAAACAGAAAGGGAAAAGAATACATCACCCGACATATCGAATCAATTTCCCCCCAGAACAATGACGAGAAAAAAACAAACCCGAGAAAAAAAAACAAAACAAGACATGACTACAAGGAAAAAAAAACAATCATAAACAGCAAACAACACCTGACCCTGAAAGTTTTCCCACCAAGAACACAGACAACCCGTCTAACTCCAGTGTACATAACCTAGCCAAAGAAATAAACCCAAACACACGGTAACTATAGAAACAAAACAAGAAATAAATGCAAACACATGACTCTGGAAAAAAGGAAAGAAATACATGACTGTAACTATGGAAACAAAAGAAATAAATGCAAACATAACTATGGAAGAAAGGAAAGAAATACATAACTGTAACTATGGAAACAAACACATGACTATGGAAAAAAAAAAGAAAGAAATACATGACTGTAATTATGGAAACAAAAGAAATACGTGCTAAACACGGTGACTATGAAAAAACAAAAAAAACACAAACGAAGCCAGAAATATATGCAAACACCCGGTAACTATGGACAAAACCCCCATACTATAGCCCCTCAAGGAAAGAGGGGAGGACAAAACAACAAAGACAAAACTTGACCATAGCCCCTCAAAAAGAAGAGGGGAGGACAGAACAAAAAACAAAACCAGACTAGGGATTGCAAAACACACATGAGGCAATGTAGATTGCTTTACCTGACTTAACTAGACTATGGATTACAAAACACATGAGGCAAACTAGATTGCTTTACATGACTTAACTAGACTGTGGATTACAAAACACATGAGGCAAACTAGATTGCTTTACATGACTTTGACAAAAACCTGACACCGTATGGGCCAAAACAAAAGATGATCGGCGGAGATCCAACGCCCCCCCCAGGCAGAGCTCCGGCGACCTCCCTGCCTCCGATGGCCCACGGATAGTCCCACAAAACAGTACATGATCAGGTGGCCTGCCCCAGTCCCAGGCCCCCAGAAACAAGTCCTCTGGTGGCCGAACCAGGCCACCCAGTAGCAGACACAGTTTATCGGGTGACCAACCCAAGACGCCGAATGCACAAAGCAGTTCCTCGGGTGGCCGACCCGCATCCCACAACCACCAGGACCGTGGAGGGATAGCATGCAGCCACCCGCCTAATAAAGACCAGACATAGTCTATATACAGTATATATATATATATATATACTGTACAGTATATGTCTGTATATATATACAGACATAGTATATATATATATATATATATATATATATATATATATATATACAGTGGGGCGAAAAAGTATTTAGTCAGCCACCAATTGTGCAAGTTCTCCCACTTAAAAGATGAGAGAGGTCTCCAATTTTCATCATAGGTATACCTCAACTATGAGAGACAAAATGAGAAAAAAAATCCAGAAAATCACACTGAAGGATTTTTAATGAATTAATTGGTAAATTCCTCAGTAAAATAAGTATTTGGTCACCTACAAACAAGCAAGATTTCTGGCTCTCACAGACATGTAACTTCTTCTATAAGAGGCTCCTCTGTCCTCCACTCGTTACCTGTATTAATGGCACCTGTTTGAGATGAGATGAGATGATGAGATTCAACTTTATTGTCATTACACATGTATGAATACAAGGTAACGAAACGTGACTTGGCATTTGGGCACGCTCTGCAGAGCGCATCCAAGGCCGGGGCAGCCGCTAGGCGCCAGTCATAAAGAAGAAAAGAAAAAAGAAAAGAAATGATATGACACAATAGGCGAGAGAAAAAAACATGTTTTATCAAATTGATGCTTAATGGGTAAGCGAAATTTTGATTGCAGGCAAAAAAACCCTCAATGCATATTTAGCAGTAGTGGACAATTACACAGCAGAGGGAGGGAGAGCAGTGTGTGTATATTTGCATGTCATTGTGTAGTGTAAATGTAACAGTTGTTAGTGAGCAGCAGAGGGCGCCTCCTGGCAGTGGATAGATGTTATAATCATGTGACTTATAAACAAGTCCAGAGTTCAGAGTCTATCTCTCTTTCTCTCTTGCTTGCAGAAGGCACATGGGCATTGTCCTTGAGAGTCCAAGCCGCTGACGACAACAACTGATTGTTGATTGTATGGGTAGACATAACAGCCGGTTCTTCCGCTAATCTCAGTCAGGAGGAATGTAAACACGGGGCAAACAAGGTCAAATCAAATCAAATCAGCACAGTGCACTCAGAGAGTAGAATTTTGTCCTCACCCGTGTAATTCTGTGCTTCCATTATATATGCAGGCTTAAACTGTTTTTCCATAGAGAGCACAGGGCTTTCAGATGTATTCCTTCACTGAATCACTGTCATTCAGTTCACCGTTTGCCGCTACTCGTGCCCTCCCCAACTGGTCGAATTTGATGAAGGAGCTGGCTGGGTCCGCTTGATCCGCTCTCTCACCTTCCTTCAATTTCTGATGCATCAGGGAACTCCACAGCCAAAAATAGAAGTCCTGAGATCATAGCCAATAATATTGCCATAGACGCATGGATTCCAATGTCCATGAGTCTCTCATAGGTTCCAATTCTTGGGCTCCCCCTTGGCCCAATTCTTGTTGAAAATAGTGACAATAGCACATTTAAGCCGCTTCCAAATCCATAATTTCCGTTTAGATTAAGATTCAGCAGAAGAAGAGCGACTAAACACAGACAAAAACGCAACATTGCAAAAGCTGGGAATAGATCAGGAAGGCAGGGGAGGAGGGAAGAAAAATGCGACTGCTCTCTCTCAAGGCAAGAAGGAAAAAAACAAAACAAAAACCTGTATTAATGGCACCTGTTTGAACTCGTTATCAGTATAAAAGACACCTGCCCACAACCTCAAACAGTCAGACTCCAAACTCCACTATGACCATAGACCAAAGAGCTGTCAAAGGACACCAGAAACAAAATTGTAGACCTGCACCAGGCTGGGAAGACTGAATCTGCAATAGGTAAGCAGCTTGGTGTGAAGAAATCAACTGTGGGAGCAATTATTAGAAAATGGAAGACATACAAGACCACTGATAATCTCCCTCAATCTGGGGCTCCATGCAAGATCTCACCCCGTGGGGTCAAAATGATCACGAGAACGGTGAGCAAAAATCCCAGAACCACATGGGGGGACCTAGTGAATGACCTGCAGAGAGCTGGGACCAAAGTAACAAAGGCTACATCAGAAACACACTACGCCGCCAAGGACTCAAATCCTGCAGTGCCAGACATGTCCCCCTGCTTAAGCCAGTACATGTCCAGGCCCGTCTGAAGTTTGCTAGTGAGCATTTGGATGATCCAGAAGAGGATTGGGAGAATGTCATATGGTCAGATGAAACCAAAATAGAACTTTTTGGTAAAAACTCAACTTGTCGTGTTTGGAGGAGAAAGAACACCATACCTACTGTGAAGCATGGGGGTGGAAACATCATACTTTGGGGCTTTTTTTCTGCAAAGGGACCAGGACGACTGATCTGTGTAAAGGAAAGAATGAATGGGGCCATGTATCGTGAGATTTTGAGTGAAAACCTCCTTCCACCAGCAAGGGCATTGAAGATGAAACGTGGCTGGGTCTTTCAACATGGCAATGATCCCAAACACACCACCCGGGCAATGAAGGAGTGGCTTCGTAAGAAGCATTTCAAGGTCCTGGAGTGGCCTAGCCAGTCTCCGGATCTCAACCCCATAGAAAATCTTTGGAGGGAGTTGAAAGTCCGTGTTGCCCAGCGACAGCCCCAAAACATCACTGCTCTAGAGGAGATCTGCATGGAGGAATGGGCCAAAATATCAGCAACAGTGTGTGAAAACCTTGTGAAAACGTACAGAAAATGTTTGACCTCTGTCATTGCCAACAAAGTGTATATAACAAAGTATTGAGATGAACTTTTGTTATTGACCAAATACTTATTTTACCGAGGAATTTACCAATTAATTCATTAAAAATCCTTCAATGTGATTTTATGGAGTTTTTTTTCTCATTTTGTCTCTCATAGTTGAGGTATACCTATGATGAAAATTGGAGACCTATCTCATCTTTTAAGTGGGAGAACTTGCACAATTGGTGGCTGACTAAATACTTTTTTACCCCACTGTACTACCGTTCAAAAGTTTGGGGTCACCTCAGACAATTTTGAGGAGTGGTGGCTGAGTTGGTAGAGCATCCGCCCCACACCTGGGAGGCAGGGGTTCAAATCCCGGCTGGGTCATACCAAAGACCATATAAAAATGGTACTTTCTGCCTTCTAGCGTGGTGCTCCGCATAATGGAATGGGGAAAGTAAAGTTACGCACAGAGCTACCAGAGGACTGAACCCCCACTGTAGCTTTCACTACGTACAGTAGCTGTGTGGCCTAGGGTCAGAGAAACGGAGATTGGCACCGCCCCATACACCAACATGGTGTGGAAGGGAATTAACTAACTTAACTCAGACAATTTTGTGTTTTCCATGAAAAGTCACACTTTTATTTACCACCATGAGTTGTAAAATGAATAGAAAATATAGTCAAGACATTGACAAAGTTAGAAATAATGATTTGTATTTGAAATAATTTTTTCCTTCAAACTTTGCTTTCGTCAAAGAATCCTCCATTTACAGCAATTACAGCATTGCAGACCTAACATGATTGCACAAGGGTTTTCTAATCATCCATTAGCCTTCTGACGCAATGAGCAAACACATTGTACCATTAGAACACTGGAGTGATAGTTGCTGGAAATGGGCCCCTATACACCTATGTAGATATTGCACCAAAAACCAGACATTTGCAGCTAGAATAGTCATTTACCACATTAGCAATGTATAGAGTGTGTTTCTGATTAGTTTAAAGTTATCTTCATTGAAAAAAAGTGCTTTTCTTTCAAAAATAAGGAAATTTCTAAGTGACCCCAAACTTTTGAACGGTAGTGTATATATATATAAATTTCCTATTTTCTTGTAAATTTGTGACTTTTTCCCAGAAATTGGAGACATTTTTCTTAAAAACGTGAAACTTTCTCATAAACTTGCAACTTTTACTGTAAACTTGCAACTTTTTCTTGTAAATTTTCAATTCATTTATTCATATATTTGCTTTTTTTTTTTTGTGAATTTGCAACGTTTTAATTTTTTCCCTCATTTGTCACTTTTTTCTTCTAAATTTGCAAAAATTTTTTTGGGAAGTTTGTAACTTTTTTCAACTAATTTTACTTTTGTTTTCTTGTAAATCTGCAAATTTTTTCTTGTAAAGTTTCACTTTTTTCTCATAAAATTGCAACTTTTTTCCTCATTTGCTATTATTTGTTTTGTAAATTTGTGACTTTTTTCTCATAAATTTGCAACTTTTTTCATTTGCTAATATTTGTTCTGTCAATTTGTGACATTTTTCTCATAAATTTGACTTTTTTTCTCATACATTTATTACTTTTTTGTAAATTTATGACTTTTCTCATAAATGTGCAACTTTTTTCTCATAATTTTGACTTTTTCTCATACATTTGTAATTTTTTCTTACTTGCTATTTTTTGTAAACTTGACTTTTTTCTCATAAATTTGCAACTTTTTGTGACTTTTTTCCTCATCCATGTGTTATTTTTTGTAAATTTGTGACTTTTTCTCATAAATTTGCAACTTTTTTTTCATAATTTTGATTTTTTTCCTCAAATTTGTGACTTTTTTCTCATACAGTTGCTATTTTTTTGTAAATTTGTGCCTTATTTCTCATAAATTTGCAAATTTTCTCAAATTTACAACTTTTTTTTCATACATTTGCTACTTTTTTGTAAATGTGTGACTTTTTTCTCATAAATTTGCAACTTTTTTCTCAACTTTTTGTGACTCACATGTGTTATTTGTTGTAAATTTGTGACTTTTTTCTCATAAATTTGTGACTTTTTTCTCAAATTTGCAACTTTTTCTTATACATTTGCTACTTTTTTGTAAATTTGTGACTCCTCATAAATTTTTGACTTCTCAATTTTGTGACTTTTTCTCATACATTTGCTATTTTTTTTTGTAAATTTGTGACTTTTCTCAAATTTGCAACTTTTTTCTCATACATTTGCTACTTTTTTGTAAATTTGTGACTCATAAACTTGTGACTTTTCTCAATTTTGTGACTTTTTCTCATACATTTGCTATTTTTTTTGTAAATTTGTGACTTTTTCTCATAAATTTGCAACTTTTTTCTCATATTTTTGTGATTTTTTTCTCAAATTTGTGACTTTTTTCTCATACAGTTGCTATTTTTTGTAAATTTGTGACATTTCTCATAAATTTGCAATTTTTTTCTCAAATTTACAACTTTTTTCCATACATTTGCTACTTTTTTGTAAATGTGTGACCTTTTTCTCATAAATTTGCAACTTTTTTCTCAATTTTTTGTGACTCATACATATGTTATTTTTTGTAAATTTGTGACTTTTTTCTCAAATTTGTGATTTTTTCTCAAATTTGCAACTTTTTTCTCATGCATTTGCTACTTTTTGTAAATTTGTGACTCATAAATTTGGGACTTTTCTCAATTTTGTGACTTTTTCCTCATACATTTGCTTTTTTTTGTAAATTTGTGACTTTTTTCTCAAATTTGCGACTTTTTTTTCATACATTTGCTACTTTTTTGTAAATTTGTGACTTCTCAATTTTGTGACTTTTTCTCATTTGCTTTTTTTTTTGTAAATTTGTGACTTTTTTTTCATAAATTTGTAACTTTTTTCTTATAATTTTGTGACTTTTTTGTCATGTATGCCCCTTCGGGGCAGAAGAGACAGACCCACATGCTGGATTGTACTTGTGTATTTATTAACAAAAGAAACATAACGTCACAAAAAATTGTGCAACAGACAAAAATGCAAACAGGGGAAAAACTTACAGTTGGCGTCCCTGGGCTAAAATTGCCCAGCGGACGCAGGAGAAGAACAGGGAAACACAGATGAAACGTGAGATTGACATTCAATTGTCCAGCAAACACATAGTGGACAGGCAGTGCTTAAATACACAGAAACTAATGAGTTGCAGGTGTGAATCGCTGAGAGAGCCGTGACCTAATTACCTAGCTGCTACAGCTGAGGAGGCAGAACAGCATGAACAGCTACTGGAGAGTGCCCAGAGAGATAGAGAGAGAAGAGGCTCTGTCACAACACCACAAAATATAAACAGCCTGACAAAATAATACTAACAACAAACTTAGAAATAACGTGAGGGTCTGAGCGCTGTGGACAAACACTGAGACATATGACAGAGCCCCCCCTCTTTAAGGGGTGGGTACCAGACACCCCCAGGTAACATCCAAACCCCCCCCTCCCGAGAGAAAGTTGTACAGCACAAAAACACCCCGGGAAGGAGGTGGGGGGAAACAGCTAGGAGGGGAAAAAACAAACCAGCTCAACCTCACACCTGCGCTACGCCAGGGCCCTGGGCCCCCCCAAACCAAAAAGAACCAAACAGTTCAGGTGGCCAACCAAAGTCCCAAGCTAGCCGGATGGCCAGGTGGAATGAGTCAGGTGGCCTACTGGAGAAGATGGACCATCTGACCCTGTGGGTCAGTCTTGCTGGCGGCCGGCTCGAGTGTTTAAGCCACCTAAATAGAAGGGGTGGCCTGGGGGGTGGCTCCCCCACTGAGAGACCCACTGGGAAGGAGGAGAGCCAAGGAGATGGAACCACGGCGGCATCTGGCAGTGGAGGAAGGGGACCACAACGCCCTCGGTGGTCTCGGACTGAAGTAACATTGCACCCGTGGTGGCTCCGGACTGGAGCACTGCAGCACCCTCAGTGGCTCCGGGCTGGAGCACTGCAGCACCCTCAGTGGCTCCAGGCTGGAGCACTGCAGCACCCTCGGTGGCTCCGGGCAGGAGCACTGCAGCACCCACGGTAGACCCGGACTGGGCCAACGCTGCACCCACGGTGGGCCCTGGGCTGGGGTGTAGCGCCCATGATGGGCCCGTGCAGGACCGCAGTACCCACGTTGGGTTGAAGCTGGGGTGTAGCCCCCACGAGGGTCCCTGGCTGGGAAGCAGCACCCATGGAGACTCAGCCGGAGGAGGGACCCACATGACAGCCTCAGGCAGAGGAGGAGCTGAATCTGGGATGACCTCAGCGGGGGGGGAGCTGGATCCACGATGTCATCCGGTGGAGAGCCTGGATCCATGGAGACATCTGGTGGTTCCAAAATATCTCCGGTGACCCTGGGAGGAAACTCAGACAAAACACATGGAGAAACAGGGTCAGGGTCACCAGCAGCGGCAGAGCCTGGTGAGGCAAGCTCAGGCGCAGCAGGCGGCTGCGCCCGGCTGTCCTCACCAAGAGCCAGGCAAGATCTCTCCAAAACTGAGACAAGAAAAACAAAGGAGAGCACTTGCCTGAGCTCAAGCTCCACCGCCGTCCAAGACTCTGTTGATCCGGGCGATGATGTTGCTTTGGGCTCTGCCCACTGGAGGTCCAGCTCTGGTGTTAACTCTGCTATGGCGGCCGCCGCAGCAGGTATGACGGTGGTAGCAGTCTTAATTGCCCCAGCCATCGTGACCCACGCTGGTGACTCCTCTGGCATGGTAGCTGGGGAACGGCTCCAAGTTGGCTCTGGAGTAGGATCCTCCAGGGCCACTGGCTCCTCCATCGTCCGACGGCTCGGTTCTGGAACCGACAGACACTCAGGGGTTGATGGGGAAGACACGGCGAGGACAGGAGAAAGATTAATAATTGCAGCAGGAGGAGAGGACCCAGGTGACTGCTTTACCTGAGTCTCTCTCCAGGGAGACAGACAAGGCCTATCATTACAAGATGGAATAGAATGAAAAAGCACTTGCCTGACATCCTGGATCTTAGTATTCTCTGCTGCAGGTGGTGGGCAGTCATCCCTCTCCGTGTCAATGGCTATCCTGCCCCTCTTAATGGCTCGTGAAGGAGCCGGCTCTGATGACACGAAGGTGGGCATAACCGGAGAAACCCTGGAGGACCTCTCGGCAGCAGGAGGGCACGTCATGGCAACAGGGGTTGTGGCAGGAACCGAGAGAGTACGGGCTGGTGGAACAGCCTGCAAGGAAAGAGAAGAGAGAAGCTCTGCCGCGGGAGTTGTTGGACCAGACATCGGGAAGATGGCTGCCACAAAGGAGGTGGGCTTCCTCCGGCAACCCGATGTGAGATGACGTTGTTTCATTGGAGCTGGAACTGGCTTGTCTGCTGGAGCTGGTGGTGAGCATGCTGGAGTCACCGAAGGCACCGGAGCCACTTCCCTCGGCTCCTCACCCGTACTCGGATGGGAATAGATGGAGGAGAGAATGTTTACTGCCTTCGGGTGACTCCACAAGTTGGGAAACGCCTGCATCACTCGTGCCGCGCTGTCCTGGCTTTCCTGGATCATCTTGGGAGAACGGGAGGCTCATGTCCACGACCAGATAGTTTCCAGGAGGCACACCGCCCGCTGCTTCACTTCACCCAGATTCGACATGGTGAGCTCCAGAAAACAGGTGGGTAGAAAAAATACAAAAGATGAAAAAACGCACGAACACAACAGCTAGGTCTTCTGTCACTGGCTGGACTATTTTGTCATGTATGCCCTTTTGGGACAGAAGAGACAGGCCCATGTGCTGGATTGTACTCATGTATTTATTAATAAAAGAAACATAAAGTCACAAAAAATTGTGGAACAGACAAAAATACAAACGGGGAAAAACTTATAGTTGTCGTCCCTGTGCCGACATCGCCCAGCGGACGCAGGAGAAGAACAGGGAAACACGGATGAAACGTGAGATTGACATTCAATAGTCCGGCAAACACATAGTGGACAGGCAGTGCTTAAATACACAGAAACTAATGAGCTGCAGGTGTGAATCGCTGAGAGAGCCGTGACCTAATCACCTAGCAGCCACAGCTGAGGAGACAGAACAGAGTGAGCAGCTAATGGGGAGCGCCCGGAGAGAGAGAGAGAGAGGCTCTGTCACAACACCACAAAATATAAACAGCCTGACAAAATAATACTAACAACAAACTTAGAAATAACATGAGGGTCTGAGTGCTGTAGACAAATGCTCAGACATATGACACTTTTTTCTCAAATTTGTGACTTTTTTTCTTGTACAGTTGCAATTTTTTTTTTTTTTTTGTAAATTTGTGGCTTTTTTCTCACAAATTTGCAACTTTTTTCCTCATAATCTTACCTATGGCACCAGTGATATTGAAACCTGCTCACCTGCATAAAACCCATGTGGGGCTCAGATGGGTTTAAAGCAGGTGAAGTCCTTGTGGGCAAACACTGATGGGGCCAACATGGAACCCGCAGACAAACCCACATGGGACCCATAAGCAGCCCAATTTAAACCTATAGTTTGGCCCACATGGGCACACTGGCTGGGTATGAGGAGGAATTTAGTAAACTGACATTGATGATCCATATTAATCGTAAAGCCATTCTAAACTTATTTAACCACATACATAGGCATAAATCATGGGGGCAATGGGGACATTTTCCCCAACCTGGAAAAAAGAATGTATTGTCCCCCCAGTATCATCTTAAACCTTCCTTTATCATCATTTTATACAACTGAATAAAATGTATTTTTCTTCTAAATTTGCAACATTGTTATTGAAAATTTGTAACATTCATATGTTAAATCTTTATTGTGGTCTTCCTATGGCGACAGCTTTTTCTGAGTAAAGATTTCCTCTATGACCTGCTGTTTTGGCCTCTTCTTTTTGCGGCCATATTTAGACAGAACTAAGGTGTGGTCCGAGGGTGGAACTGATTATAGCCTCTCTTTGTCTCTTTGACAAACACAGACCCACGACTGCTTCACTACCTCCACACAGGACACGTTGTCTGTCTGTTAGCAAAAACTACTGACCTGAATTCAGTGAAATTTGGTCGAAGAGTGGCACTTGGACCCCCCACCACCACCACCACCACCACCCATCTCCCCACTTAAGACTGTGATATAGGGTGTTTTTTGACATTTTGATTAATTTTTCTGAGGATTCTGCAAAAACTTTAATAAAAAAATTCAGGTGAATATAGGAGTTGTGTCTAGGAACTTTTTTCTTGTTAATTTGAAACTTTATTCTCATACTTTTCAAAAATTCGTGAGTTCTTTTATAAGAATTTTTTCTTTTAATTTTGCATGTTTTTCACAATTCACCAATAAATTTGTCACTTTTTTCATGTAATAAATTGTTTTTTTCTCAAAACATGATTTTTATTTCTTGTAAATTTATGACTTTTGTGATTTTGCACCTTTTTTCACCAAACTTTTTGATTTTTTTTCCCCTCCTGTTGGACATAGGTGGGAATGGCTGCATAGGCGAGTAGTCGATTATCAAATTAATTGTCAATTAATTTTCTGTCACTGGATAGCCGATTAGTCTACAGCTGTTTCAACACTAGTTCATTATACTGTAATATCTTGTGTTCACCAGAAATAACTGCAGCTTTAGATGTGTTAGTGAATATATTCTATTATTTTATTGAAATCCTCTTGGCCAGATAACACAAATAAGAGAAAAATATCGCAAAATATTGCAAATTAGCTACTAAAAAGTTGCAAATGCATAGAAAAGTAACATATTTATGGAGTAACAGCAGGGTGGACACACTACCCCCCAGCCAACAGTGGGTGGTGTGGACACTCTCTGTTTCCACTACAGACACCACTAACCTTAAATACATATAGTCAATCTGACCATCATCTATACAATCACAGCAGCCAGGACTGTTTCTAGATTTTTGGGCAGATCGGGTGGATTGTGTTTGGGAGAAGAGTTCAAATGCTTTAAAATGGGGGGAAAAAAATCTCTCACCTCCCAATCAAAACATTAATAAACTTGGGTTATTGCCTAGATGAACAGAAACAAAATAAAAAAAATAAAGCCTTTACATAGAATAAACGTTTAAACAGCATCTGTATAAACATTGGAAATCAGTGTTGGACATCAGCTGGACGTGTGGAAAAGCCTCATTTAAGAGCAAAGGAGGAATAAAGGAGCTGAAGTGTTGATAAGTGTGTGCCCGTCAATCAGTTTTATTGCATCAACATAAAAAAATCAAACATTTCTGGCTGAGCTCACTGTTTTCTGCTCCTGATGGTGTTTTAAGGCAATAAACTGTCAGCACCAATATTTCATGTTGTCACTCTTCTATAGCACTTCAGAATTCTGTCACTGCAACCTCTGGTATTGGAGGAGTCACTGGGAGACAAAACAAATTAGAAATATAGCTGCAAGCAGCAATCATCGGGTTCCAAGCAGATGTAGACTTCAAGGTTTTGTATTGCTTAGCAACAGCATTTAAAAGCCAAGGTCTGATGCACATTAGGTTTTAAAGCTACACTATATAACTTTCTTGTTCCTTGTAGGAACACTGAAACGGTCATGACCTTGACCACAGTCCCAACAGCCTGCCACAGGGCTTTTTGTTGTTGTTGGCTAAAGTCATGCCCTGTGATTCGCTGCTGGGACCGAGGCCACAGCTGCTGTTTTCCCAGTGATTCCACCAAAAAGAGAGCTGTTGCAGGCAATGTGGTCCTTCTCAGGTTATGGAGGAAGTGACATTCACAAGGTCAAATGTTGGTGTACAAAAAAAAAAAAAAATATTTTGCAAAATTATTTTGAGGTAAAAATCTTACATAGCGTAGCTATAATCAGCTTCAAAATGAACATGAAATCTAGGGCTTTGGGGTAGACTGCCC
This sequence comes from Pholidichthys leucotaenia, assembly GCA_020510985.1. Classification (NCBI taxonomy): domain Eukaryota; kingdom Metazoa; phylum Chordata; class Actinopteri; order Cichliformes; family Pholidichthyidae; genus Pholidichthys; species Pholidichthys leucotaenia. The sequence continues at coordinate 197,576,557 of CM035842.1, read as the reverse complement.
TTGGTCCACAGCACTGTAGGGATTATTCTGCCCTCGATAGTTGCTGTTCCTATGAGTAAAACAGTTGAAAAGTCTTTGCCATCAGAAGGAAATCTGTGTTTCCCCTACCACTATATTGGGGGGAGGGCATCCCCCCCAATGAATCCCCCTCCCCCCCAGAGTGTCAAGTTAATCTATCTATCTAAATGCAAGGAATCTGTGTAGAATGGATAGTCCCCACAAGTGATGATCACAAAATTGGTCCCCATCAAACATGAAAACCAGTTTGTGTGTGTGTATGCTCCTGTCTTTCTATTCTTGTGTGGACCACCCCTTGACAAACCACCTTTTTTTGAGGACATTTTTCCGTGAGGACATTTGGCCTGGTCCTGATAAGGAAAAATGCTAGGATCCATTCCCCAAAGTGCAAGATATACTATTAGAAGAAGAAGCCAACTTTATTGTCATTCAATCCATACAGCCTAGCATGTACAGTAGAACGAAATTATGTTTCTCCTATCGACAATGTTAATCACATCTAGAATCAGAGGGACCGCTGCCATGCAAGGCGCTGACACAATGTTTCCTTCCCCCATTCTATTATGATGAGCGCCAAGCTAGAAGGCAGAAAGAACCATTTTTATATGGTCTTTGGTAAGACCCAGCCAGCTCTTGAATCCCCAACCTCCCGGTTGTGGGGCGGATGCTCTATCAAAGGCCACCACTCCGGTGGCTTAGTTGATACTTATGAATATAAGTATACTATACTATGCTACTATGCTATACTTATGAATATAAGTATAATATATATACTTATGAATATAAGTCATAAAAGATCACACAAATAAGTGATCTGACAAACAACTAAACAGGGTTCCGAAACAGTTGTGAATATTGGATGTTCCATTCCATCCATCCATCCATCCATCTTATACTGCTTTTCCGGAGGTCCGGGTCATGGAGGCAGCAGTTCAAGCAGAGAAGCCCAGACTTCCCTCTCCCCAGCCACCTGCTCCAGCTCAACGCATTCCCGGACCAGCTGGGAGACATAGTATCTCCAGCGAGTCCTGGGTCTAGCCCGGGGCCTCCTCCCAGAGGGATATGCCCGAAACACCTCAATTGGGAGGCGTCCAGGAGGCATCCTGATCAGATGCCCATACCACAGCGGTTCTACTCTGAGCCTCTCCCGGATGACCCCTCATGGATCGTCACCTTATCGTGGTGGTGGTGGGGGGGGGGGGGGGGGTTGCGTGCCCTAGTGATCCCAGGAGCTATGTTGTCTGGGGCAATTTGCCACTGGTAGGGTCACCCAAGACAAACTGGTCCTGGGTGAAGGGCCAGACTAAGAACGATCCAACAGACTCTCATGATGAATGCTAGAACAAGGATTCAGTGTACCCCGCCCAGTATGGGGTTACCGGGGCCCCACCCTGAAGCCAGGCCTGGGGGAGGGGCTCGATGGCTAGCAACTGGTGGCTGGGTTTCCACCCATGGGACCCAGCTAGATTCAGCCCAAAGGAGTTACATGGGTCCGCCCTCCAGTGGGCTCACCACCTGCAGGAGGGACCATGGGGGTCCAGTGCTGTGTGGATCAGGTGGCAGTCAAACGTGGAGACCTTTGCGGTCTGATCCCAAGCTTCCTAAACTGGCTTTTGGGATGTGGGATCTCCCATTCGTTTTCAATAATTAAGTATTCTATAATTTTTTTATATTTATTTTCTATATAGCACCAGAACACCATGATTCCTTTTAGAGTTTGTCATTGTCGACCTTCACGCCCCCCTTCCCCAAGGCTGTAAACCTAGGGGAAACATCGGACCACTACTCTTCTGCTAATCATATGATCAAATATGATCATGTATGCAAACATATGACCCGTGCTGACAAAATGAGTCACGTTGCGGAATTTATCAAAACTGAGGTAACTTTTTTCCATATTTTGTATTGAAAGACCTTCAAAATGATATTTAATTTGTAGGAAGTGCACAAAAACAGACTCGGAAAAAGCTGAATTGTTTATATTTTGGCTAGGGTTAAAACTCGTGTTCAATCGGTCAGAAGTTATGTCTTCTGCCAAAACATATGTATGTAACACCACTAACACCTACTTACTTTAGGTGTAATATCCTTTTGGTAGTGTTGTGTTATGGCAGTGTAGTTACCTTAACTTTACTGCCTGGACAAAAGGGATAATTGGGCCAGATCAGACAGATTAGAAAAGCTAGAACGAGTTATTACTCTGCATTAATAGACGAGAACAAGAATAATCCCTGTCATACCCGGCTCTAGGGAGCCGCGCAATAAGAGCCAAGGACGAGCCAGTGAGTCGTGATGTTTTATTAAGGGTGAGGGATAAGGGATGAGGAGAGCACAGATACTCATACAGACGTACATTCACAGGTTGCACAGCGCAGGGGTAGGTAGCTCGTACCGGACATAGGGGTAACAAGGCGTGCATACTCACAGCGGGTTACAAACATAGGAATGCTGCAAGGGGAGTAGAGGCTGACACCAGACGAAGGGGCTTCAGCCTAGCAGTGCTTATGTCGCAACCCCGAGTCATCGAGGCTGCTCCTATTTATTCACATTGGCAGCACCCCAGCTGATGAGGACTAATTGGCCCCAGCCGTCCATAATGCTGCCAGCTGGGAGCCTGCTGAGACGCTGCTCAATGGGAGGCAGGGATGACGGAAAACATGGGCTGAGCGCCGAGACGGCATCTCAACCCATGGTGACAATCCCAGGTTTCTTTTCAGTACTGTAGCCAGGTTGACAAAGAGTCAGGACTCTGTCAATCCTAGCATTCCCTTAGAGCTTACTAGTCAGGACTTTATGAACTTTTTCAATAATAAAATTTCATCCATCAGAGATAAAATCAATCAAATTCTTCCCACAGTTAACTTAAATACTGTAACTACTACAACTCCTTCTATTGATGTCTGTCTTGATGAGTTTACTCCAATCGATCTTTGTGAGTTAGACAAAATAGTTTCCTCATCCAAACCTTCAACTTGTCTTTTAGACCCTATTCCTACCAGGTTATTTAAGAAGTCTTCCCTCTTATTGGTAGCTTTATTCTTCATATAATCAATTCTTCATTAACTTTAGGCCATGTACCGCAGGCTTTTAAAACGGCTGTAATTAAACCCTTACTCAAAAAGCCAATGCTAGATCCAGGAGCTTTAGCTAACTATAGACCAATCTCTAATCTCCCTTTCATTTCAAAAATCTTAGAAAGAGTTGTTGCTACGCAATTATTTGACCACCTGCAGGGAAATGGTTTACTTGAAGAGTTTCAATCTGGGTTTAGAATCCATCATAGTACTGAAACAGCCTTAGCGAAGGTCACTAACGACCTCCTCATTGCATCTGATAATGGACTAGTTTCTGTACTTGTCCTTTTAGACCTTAGTGCAGCTTTTGATACTATCGATCATAATATTCTACTTGATAGATTAGAACACTATGTTGGACTTAATGGAACTTGGTTGCAGTGGTTTAGATCTTATTTATCTGATAGGTTCCAGTTTGTTCATGTAAATAATGAGTTTTCTTTCAACTCAAAGCTTAGTCATGGAGTTCCACAGGGATCTGTGCTAGGCCCTACTCTTTTTAGTTTATATATGCTTCCGTTAGGCAACATTATTAGAAAGCATTGTATACATTTTCATTGTTATGCAGATGACACACAATTATACCTGTCAATGAAGCCAGATGATAGTAATCAATTAGCCAAGTTAGAAGCCTGTCTTAAGGAAATCAAAGCTTGGATGACTTGTAATTTCCTGCTATTAAATTCAGATAAGACTGAAGTCATTCTTGTTGTCCAAAAAACCTTAGAAATACCTTTCCAAATCAAACTTTCAGTTTGGATGTGGTTACTCTTTCTCTTAATAGCTCTGTGAGGAACCTTGGAATTATTTTTGATCAGGATCTGTCCTTCAATTCACATATTAAATTTGTTTCTAAGACTGCCTTCTATCATTTGCGTAACATTGCCAAGATTAGGAGCATCTTGTCTCAGAGTGATGCTGAGAAACTGATCCATGCGTTTGTTAGCTCGAGATTAGATTATTGTAATTCTTTATTATCAGGCTGTCCTAAAACATCTTTAAAAATCTTCAGCTGATCCAAAATGCTGCAGCAAGAGTTTTAACAGGTACTAGAAAGAGAGATCATATCTCTCCGGTTCTGGCCTCCCTTCATTGGCTTCCCATAGAGTTTAGAATTAAGTTTACAATCCTTCTTCTTACTTACAAAGCTCTAAACGATCAGGCTCCTTTTTATTTAAAAGATCTGATACTACCGTATTATCCTAACAGAGCACTATGCTCCCAAAATGCAGGATTACTTGTAATACCTAGAATCTCCAAAAGTACAATGGGAGGCAGAGCCTTCAGTTATCAAGCTCCTCTCCTGTGGAACCAGCTGCCAATCTGGATTCGGGAGTCAGACTCGATCTCTGTTTTTAAGAATAGGGCTAAAACCTACCTTTTTGATATAGCCTACAATTAGGGAGGGATCATGTGTTTCTGAACCCTCCCTTAGTTATGCTGCTAATAGGTTTAGTCAGCCGGGGGACCTCCAGTAATGCACTGGGCCTCACTCCTTTCCTCACTCTCAATGAAATATTTTTTTTGCTGGTCATTAACATTTGTTTGTTCTCTCCCATAGATTGAGTCCCCATTGTGCTGTTTGCTCTCTACATGTCTGTTCTTTTCTTCTTCTCTATCCCCTCACCCCCCAGCCAGTCGCAGCAGATGACTGCCCCTCCCTGAGCCTGGTTCTGCTGGAGGTTTCTTCCTGTTAAAAGGGAGTTTTTCCTCTCCACCGTCGCCAAGTGCTTGCTCACAGGGGATCGCCTGATTGCTGGAGTCTTTCTGCAACTGTGGGGGTTCCCCCTTCAGTTGATAGTACTATGAGATGACTGTTGTTGTGAAATGGCGCTATTTTTTTTTTCTTGCCTTCTGATTTGACCAACCGCCCTCCCCCCTGTCTGCACAACAACCACTGCTGCCTCTAAGAAATCAAGTCCTGCTACCCACTCCCCACTCCACCGACACCCCCCCCACTCCCAACACACAGCCTCCCATCCTGACCCTGACCAAGACCCAGGTGAGGACGGAGCTGAGGAAGATCAAGGCGAGGAAGGCGTCGGGACCGGACGGCATCAGCGCAAAGCTCCTCAAGTCCTGTGCAGACCAGCTGTGTGGGATTGTGACATATATCTTCAACATGAGCCTGAAACTGGGGAGGGTACCACAGCTGTGGAAAACATCTTGTGTGGTACCTGTACCAAAAACTTCCCACCCCAAAGACCTGAACAGCTTCAGACCGGTGGCCTTGACGTCCCACTTGATGAAGACCCTGGAGAGACTGCTCCTTGCTCATCTCCGCCCCCTGGTGGAACCAGCGATGGATCCACTCCAGTTCGCCTACCAGCATGGCATTGGGGTGGAGGATGCGGTGATCTTCCTCCTTCACCGTTCTCTGTCCCACCTGGAGAAGCCCGGGAATATGGTGAGGATCATGTTCTTTGACTTCTCCAGTGCTTTCAACACCATCCAACCGATGATCCTGAAGGACAAGCTGCTGCGCGCAGGGGTGGACCAGCACCTGTCATCATGGATCCTGGACTACCTCACGAACCGGCCTCAGTTTGTGAGAACCCGGGACTGTGTTTCCGACACGATCATCAGTAGCACGGGGGCCCCCCAGGGAACGGTGCTGGCTCCCTTCCTGTTCACTCTTTATACTGCGGACTTCTCACACAACACAACACACTGCCATCTACAGAAGTTCTCTGATGACTCTGCGATCGTTGGTCTCATCTCCAGCGGAGATGAAGCTGAGTACAGAGGGCTTATCCAGGACTTTGTGGACTGGTGCCATCGGAACTGCCTCCAGATCAACGCGAGGAAAACTAAGGAGCTGGTGGTGGACTGCCGCAGGCATGGGCAGCCCCTCACAGCACCAGTAAATATACAGGGAACAGACATCGAGATGGTGACATCCTACAAGTACCTGGGTATTCATCTGAACAATAAACTAGACTGGTCACACAATACTGACGCACTCTACAAGAAGGGACAGCGCAGGCTGTTTCTGCTGAGGAGACTCAGGTCTTTTGGTGTACAAGGGGCGCTGCTGAAGTCATTCTATGACACGGTGGTGGCATCAGCCATCACTTTTGGAGTGGTCTGCTGGGGCAGTGGCATTACTGCAGCCGATAGGAAGAGACTGAACAAACTGATTAAGAAAGCTAGCTCTGTCCTGGGGCAACGCCTTGATCCGATGGAGGAGATAGGAGAGAGAAGGACGGTGGCTAAACTGTCATCTCTGCTGGAGTCCGAGTTCCACCCTATGCAGGACATACTGGATGCACTGAGGAGCTCATTTAGCAGCAGACTACATCATCCCAGGTGCACAACCGAGAGGTTTCGTAGGTCCTTCCTACCAACGGCTGTCAGACTGTACAACCTAAGCAGGGCTGCTCGCAGAGATAGCAAAAAGACGTAACAAACTAATAGTTTTTTGAATGCAAAAGATGCAATAGACTTACACAATGGTCCTCTCCGGCATACAACTAGGAACATACCGGTCGCTATGGAGGGTGAGAATATGTATGGGCACATAATCATACCATGTAGGATAACTAAATAGACGGTTATGCTGTTTCATCCCACCTAGCAACAATGCTCTGCACTGTGTGTGTTTATATATTTACATATTTATTCCATCTAGCTACAATGCTCTGCACTGGGTGTGTTTATATTTATATATCTATATATTTATTCCATCTAGCTACAATGCTCAGCACTGGGTGTGTTTATATTTATATATCTATATATTTATTCCATCTAGCTACAATGCTCCGCACTGTGTTTTTATATATCTACATATTATTCCATCTAGCTACATTGCTCCGCACTGTGTGTGTTTATATACTTGCATATTTATTCCACCTAGCTGCAATGCTCCGTACTGTGGGTGTTTATATATTTACATATTTATTCCATCTAGCTACAATGCTCTGCACTGTGTGTTCATATATTCATATACAGTATTTATTCCATCCAGCTACAATGCTCTGCACTGTGTGTCTGTGTGTGTGTGTGTGTATATATATATATTTTATAGTAATATGTACATATGTATATTAGCTGCTCTTGCTTGCTTGTTTTTTTTCTTGCCTTCTGATTGTTGCTCTGAGTGTTGCTATCCCTGTGCTGTTGCAATCCTGGAATTTCCCCATTGTGGGACTAATAAAGGCTTATCTTATCTTATCTTATCTTATCTTGATTGTTGCTCTGAGTGTTGCTATCCCTGTGCTGTTGCAATCCTGGAATTTCCCCATTGTGGGACTAATAAAGGCTTATCTTATCTTATCTTATAAATAAAGTTGAATTGAATTGAATTGAATTGAATAGATTACAGGTTCTTAGGAGCCTGGAAGGCTTAACAACAGATGACACAACACAGATATATGGGAACTTGCAACTATATATACTTTTACAGATATGTACACATAAACAAAACCACAGCGCTTACAATAATAATAATAAAAAAATAACAATAAAGTACTCCAAAATATAGTTACAATATGTACAGTTCTTGGTATCAGTCCACGTGACCAGTTGGGTCACTTTTACCAGTCAATCGGGTTCGGGCTTCAGCTCACCATCCAGATCTGGAGAATCCACGTGCTGGTCAAACCAGTCCAAAGAAAAAACCTGACCATGCTAATCGACACGTGCGTCATGGGGTTCCCGCGCTCAATGGCGTTTAACAGCCTTTGGATCCAAATCAATCTCAAGTTTTATCCGAGACAAAGACTGCTATTAGCACGTTAGCATTGCCATATCATCAAGAACCGTCTCTCTCTCTTGGTCGGAGTCTTTCGGCGTCTGGCATAACTGAGCCAAAAAATGCAAGTCATACCCAGACCCGGAGAGAGAGCTCTTAACCCATTGGCTGGCGCTGCCAAACAACGGCGCAGCCATTGGTTGCACAAAATACCAAATAAAAACATTTGGAACTTTATCAAAACTTCCCAGAAAATGTTCCCTACGGTTTTATGAATATATATTTATTTAAATATTCATCTTTAAATTATTTACTCTCATTGTGAAATGGGTGGGGGTTTTTTAAAAAAGCGGTATCAATATTCATATTTTTATTCGCGTTTTTAACACTGGGTTACACTATCCCCCCTTAGAATCATGCAAGTCCCTTTGCATGGGATTAGCTAGATAGTAATGACGGAATGACCAATGTTCATGGGAATAATCTTATATCTGCTCTGTTAAAGCTCTGGTAAAAGCCAGGTTTGAATAATCTTAGGATCTGTCTCTGTTAAGGCTCTGGTAAAAGCCAGGTTTAGTCCTTGAAACAGGGACTGGGCAACAGTTATGAGAGGATTTCCCAACTGACTATACTGTAGTCTTTCTGGCTGGGAGGTTGTCCTCTTGGAGCGTCTCACAGTCTTTGGGATTTCCTTTTCAGATTCTTTTTCTTCCACAGGTTCATCACAGGTACTTTTATCAGATAAGTTGGTTTCACTTTCAGTTCCATTCTCATTGTTCGATGGTTCCACATTTGTTTCAGTTTCCTCCAGGTTTCCATCATTCGGTAAGTTGTCACATCCAGGTGAATTATCATTTCCAGGCAAGCTGTCACATCCAGGTGAAGTGACATTTTCTATTTGGTTGTCATTCTCAGGTAAGTGAGTTTCAGCAGGAATGTCTCCTTTAAAGAATGTCTTTGGATGGGGAATTTCATAAACTCGAGTGAGCTTTATGGGCGTTTGGATTGGTTCTTCTCTGTACCAATAAACATCTTCATTTTCCGGTTCTGAATTCTCACATTCCTCACTTTGTTCAGGTGACTGTCTTGTCTTAGGTTTGCGGACACGTTTTGGTTGGACAGGTTCTTCTTCAACAGGGGCAAGAAAACCACAGGGAAGCAAGAGGTCGCGGTGAACGGTGCGAACAGGACCATCTTTTGTCTCAGGTCTTACAGTGTAAACAGGCAAAAACAGGCAAGTCACTTGCTTGGCTCACTACAATGTGAATTTCAGCTTCCCACCTGTCTGCTAGTTTGTGCTTTCCTCTGCGGCAGACTGCACGTACCAAAACTCTGTCGCCTGGTTCTAGTTTTGAGGGTTTCACTCGCATATCAAATCTTGTTTTGTTTCTTTCAGAGCATTTTCTGTTGCTAGTTTGTAGCTTTCTTGTAGAGTTGTCTTCAGTTTTTCAATGTACTGGGAATGTGACTTGAAACTTTTGTTGTGTAACGGGAGCCCAAATGCAAGATCAATTGGCAATCTCGGCTGACGACCGAACATTAACTCAGACGGGGCAAAACCAGTAGTGTCATTCTTCGTACAATTGTACGCATGTACAAGTGGTTTCACATAGTTGTGCCAATGAGATTTGTTCTTTTCCTCCAGAGTACCCAGCATGCTCAATAACGTTCTATTGAAACGTTCTACCGGGTTACCTCTGGGATGATAGGGTGTCGTCCGGATTTTACGAATGCCCATGATTTTGCAAAGTTCTTTTATAATATGGGACTCAAAATCGGGACCCTGATCACTATGTAACCGTTCGGGTATCCCGTAGTGGACTATAAAGTTGTCCCAAAGTGCCTTTGCAACGGTCTGAGCTTTCTGATTGCTGGTAGGGATGGCTATAGCGTATTTCGTGAAATGATCAGTTAGCACGAGCACATCCTTCGTGTTACTTTGATCGGGCTCAATGGACAGGAAATCCATACAGACGAGTTTGAGCGGTCGGGTGGACTTGATATTGACAAGCGGAGCAGCTCGTTCTGGAGCGGTTTTACGTCTTACGCAGCAATTACATGTCTTGATCTTCTTTTCAATATCTGCCACCATGCGAGGCCAATAGAACCTTGTTCTGGCGAGATCCAAAGTACGCTCTGTGCCTAAATGGCCCATGTCACAGTGGAGGCTTTGAAAGACTGAATCGCGGAGCTGTTCAGGTAAGACGAGCTGGTAAGTAACATTTCCTCCGTCTTGGCGAGTGCAGTAGAGGATGTTATTGCACATTTCAAGTTGACTGAGCTCTCGGAGTAACAAGTTGATGTCAGGAAGTTCAGTTCGTACAGTTGGTGGAACTTTTAGCCCAGTTTCAATTTGTGCAATCACTTCTCTTAAACAGGGGTCAGTTCTTTGTTCGTTTTTGATCTGTTCAGGAGTCATGTGGAGTACAACTGGAAGACCACCACAGCCATCTTCATTGGCATAGCCATCTGGAATGGCGGCTACAGAGAGGGCTAACGAGTGAACCAAAGGGAAGGTGTTGTCTGGAGAGCTACAGACAAGGTGTTTTTCACATATAGCAGACACTACCTCGGAACTTAAACTGCTTTCAGGAAGAGACAAGTGAGTTTGAGTGAACTGCTGTATGCGGTCAAGCTCCTTTTGGGACACTGTGTCATTAAGTAACTTGCCATGTGGCCGTCTAGAGAGGCCGTCTGCGTCTGAGTTAAGCTTGCCTGCTCTGTATTGGAGCTTAAAGTTAAACATCGACAGAGCAGCTAGCCACCTATAACTCATGGCATCCATCTTAGCAGTAGTCAAAATGTACGTCAGGGGTTACTGTCTGTCACAACAGTAAAATGATTACCATATAAATAGTCTGCGAACTTCTCCGTTACTACCCACTTTAGAGCCAAAAATTCTAATTTATTGGCGGGGTAACGAGACTCACTTCTAGACAACCCCCAGCTTGCATAAGCTATGACCCTAGTCTGGCCCTCCTGCTCTTGAAAGAGGGCGGCGCCAAGCCCTGTAGTGCTGGCGTCAGTATGGAGTGTATATGGCAACTGAGGGTCAGCAAAACCCAGGACAGGCGCAGTACTGAGCTTTTCAATGATGGTTTTGAATGCAAGATCACAGGAAGAAGTCCATCGCTCGCCAAACGGTGTCTTTGGGTCGTGGTACTGGGCAGGCTTAGCTTTGGGCTTTGTGCTTTTGTGCAAAGGAGGGTAGCCTGATGTTAAGTCAGTGAGGCGCTTAACGATGCTGGAATAGTTCTTAATGAACCGCCTATAGTACCCTGAAAAGCCTAAGAACGAGTGGAGCTGTTTGAGATCACGGGGCACAGGCCAGGTACTTAGGGCTTTCACTTTTTCGGGGTCGGTCTCAACTCCTTTACTGGACACAATGTGACCGAGGTATCTGACAGAAGTTTGAAAAAATCTGCATTTCTCAGGGTAGAGTTTAAGCCCATACTCTTTTAGGCGATTAAGAACTTTCATTAAGCGAGCCTCATGTTCTTCGGGCGTCTTGGAGAATACAATGATGTCATCGAGGAACACAATCACCTCATGCAGATTCATGTCACCCATACATTTCTCCATGAGGCGCTGGAACGTGCTGGGGGCGTTTGTAATGCCTTGGGGCATTCTATTGAATTCCCAAAAGCCCATGGGACATACGAACGCCGTCTTTGGTTTGTCCAGCTCCTCTATCTCAATTTGGTAGTACCCCGACTTTAAATCGCGAACCGGTCAAGGTGGAAAACGTTTCCTCCAAGTTGGGGAGGGCGTAAGCATCTTTTACAGTCTGCATGTTAAGCTTCCTGTAATCAATACAAAGGCGGACATCGCCATTCTTCTTTTGCACCACTACAATAGGCGAAGAAAATGGGGAAGTGGACTCTCTTATCACGCCTGCTTGTTGGAGTTCTTTGAGATGCTTATGGAGCACTTCCAGGTCATTTGGATGTATGGGACGTGCTCTGTGTTTGAAAGGTGTTTCATCTGATAATTTGATTGTGTGTTTCACTTGATCCGTTTTTCCAAAGTCAAGATCGTTTTGTGCAAATACTTTGGGCATTTAACTGAGTTTTTCTGTTAGGCGCTCTTTCCATTCAGCGCTAATGGGGGAAGAGTCAAAGTTGAACTTCAGAGTGGACTTTGGTTCAGTTTAGGACTTTGTAACTTTCACGGAGTGTTCTTGCGATAGGACTTGTTGATATGCACAAATTTCTCCATTGACACACTTCTGAGGAATTGTCACGTCATGTTCCGATTCATTGGTGAGTATAACTGGAACAAGGTAAGGTGCTCTTTCAGGTAAGTCTATGAGACATGGTTTTACTAGGATACCACCAGGAAAGGCTGACATTAACAGGTGTTCTAACAAGACAGATTTTTCACTGTTGCTGGCTGACACAGCTACAGCGCCATCTAGAACAACTGTTTGGCCTGCAGGAACTAACTGTGGCTCTTTGTTGCGCATGGTCACTAAACCAAGGCTAGTGTCTTTGGATTGTCTGTGCCGTAGCTCAAGGACTTTTAACACTGCCTTATAACCAAGTGACATGGTTGGCTGCAGTTCAGAACATGCATCAGAGTACAGCTCGTACAGTACATCTAATGTGTTTGTCCCTATTAACACTAAGGACTGATCAGATGCACGTACATTGGGAACCACTAAGGCAAGCGTTGGCACTTCGGCTTCAATACCAAGAAAGTCTTTTGGGAAAGTGACATGCATTTCAGTGTAGCCTAAATAACGTACACTCTGACCGTTAGCTCCCTCCACTTCTAACAGCTCAAAAAGTGGTACTGTCTGTAATAGGACTCAGGGACAGTAGTCACCTGGGAGCCTGTATCTAACAAACAGCTCACAGTACAGCCATTCACTTTCACTTGTGCTGTACTTTTTGTACCAATTAGACCATTAGGAAAGTTAAAGGAGTCTGTTTTGTAGTGTGACTTCAGTTTAGCACGTGCCTTGAATGGAGCTTTTGGTTTGGGATGGGTCATCTCTGAACTAGCCTCTGTTTGTCCCGCAACAGGGGTAGACTTCAGTTTTCAAGAGGATGTGGGGTTCCGACTGTCCCAAATCTGTCTTTTTACTCTTAGTTCTTTGCGTTTTGCAGCAACAAGTGCAGGGTTTGGCTCTGACTCACAAGTGGCTACAATATGCCCATCTTCGCCACAGCGGAAGCAATACCATGGTTTGGGCCTAGTATTGGGACGGCTGGACGAAGATAAGTTTTCAGGTTTGGCATGGTCAGGTTTTTTATTTTCAGACTTCTTAGTTGGGTCTTTCTTCGGTGGTGCTTGTTTCTTTTGTTTCACGACAGCAGCTAATTGGCTTTTTAGATCAGCGACTTGCTTTTTCAGTTCTTTCAGACTGTCCGACTCCACTTCACTATTTGTACTTGTTTCGGTGACTGTTTGTTCGTCGGAGGCTGCTTTTGGTTTTGTAGCGCCCAAGTGTTTTTTCATGCGTGTGTTTTTAACTTCTTGTCTGTTTTCAATAGTGCGAAGGTGAAGCAATAACTCTGCATACGCAGGTGGATGTTTATCTTTTAGTTCCAGCTGTAGTTCCTTTAGCAGATTATCATCCCAACAGCCTCTGTTAAACTGCTTGAGAAGCTGTTTGTTCACTTCTTGTGGCTCTAGACCGCCTCTACACACTGTGAGATTGAGCGCCACCTGCAAACGATGCAGATATCCAGAGGGTTTTTCTCCATAATCTTGGAAAGTGTTCATGAATCGCACAAGCAGTTCCAAACCGTCTTCAACAGTCCCGAAAGCTGAGTCCAAAAGCTTGAGATAGTCGGCAGAGGTGGCTTCAGGCCCAAGAGGGCGAATACCATCAGCCACAGGAGCAAGAAGACTTTCAAAGATCTTGCGAGATTTTTCCAAGTCAGACAAAGAAGTATCTTCCATCATCAAGTCAACATGTGAATGCCATGTTTCATAATCAGCTTCAGTATATGGTCTTGGCGTTTTGCCAGAGAAAGCTCTGATTCTCCAAGAGGAATGGGCGTTTGACAGCTTCTCTGCATGTTTAATGACATGCTCGACTATGATTTTCTGAACCTCGGGTGGGTTAAAATCAGCTGGACTCAACATTTGAGGTGTCAAGTTTGGTCTAAGAGGGCTTTGGAAGAGTGCTTGAGTGGTTTTAGGGGTGCGAGGCATTTCAACTTGGAGTGGAGGAGAGACTCCACTTTGTGTGGGTTCTACAGTAGGGACAGTAGGATCAACGTCAGCAGAGACCGTTTCAGCTGTCTCAGCAGCTTCAATAGACTTCCCTATTGTGGACATAACCTCCCACAACACCTCTTCAAAACCTTTTCCACTTAACTAAACCCCTCAGGTTGCTAAGATAAGCTTCAGTAACACTGCCCCCTACAGTTTTAGTGTACACATCAGTTAAGGCTTGAATGCAGTACTTAACATCAGGATTGTCAGTGGATGCAAAAAAGTACGGCAATGCAGGTGCTAATGTTTCAATAGCTAATCCAGACTCGAACTCCACAAGGTGACTTTTGTCAAATTCAGACGAGTTATCATCAATGTTAAGCACCCTGCGAATAGTGCCACGTTGCTCGAGGAACTTAAAAACGTCTTTGTCTTTTTCTTTGTCAAGTACACCACTGACAATGACTGCATTTGGAACTTTGACAACATATTTTGCAACTATATATATTTTTACAGATATGTACACATAAACAAAACCACGGCGCTTACAATAATAATAATTAAAAAAAAACAATAAAGTACTCCAAAATATAGTTACAATATGTACAGTTCTTGGTATCAGTCCAGGTGACCAGTTGGGTCACTTTTACCAGTCAATCGGGTCCGGGCTTCGGCTCGCCATCCAGATCTGGAGAATCCACGTGCTGGTCAAACCAGTCCAAAGAAAAAACCTGACCATGCTAATCGACACGTGCGTCATGGGGTTCCCGCGCTCAACGGCGTTAACAGCCTTTGGATCCAAATCAATCTCAAGTTTTATCCGAGACAAAGACTGCTATTAGCACGTTAGCGTCGCCATATCATCAAGGACCGTCTCTCTCTCTTGGTCGGAGTCTTTCGGCGTCTGGCGTGACTGAACCAAAAAATGCAAGTCATACCCAGACCCGGAGAGAGAGCGCTTAACACATTGGCTGGCGCTGCCAAACAACGGCGCAGCCAGTGGTTGCTCAAAATACCAAATAAAAACATTTGGAACTTTATCAAAACTCCCCAGAAAATGTTCCCTACGGTTTTATGAATATATATTTATTTAAATATTCATCTTTAAATTATTTACTCCCATTGTGAAATGGGTGTTTTTCTTTTTTTTTTTTTTTTTCCACAATATCTTTATTGAACCTTTTTTTTTTTTTTTTAACAAACATGATACAAACAATCAAACACTAACGCTAAAGTACTACAAAAAAAAAAAATGCACTAAAAACACCAACAACCACCAACAAAATCAAATCTTCAACAATGCTCCTCTGTTTAGTCTAGACAATCCAATACATAAGTATACATATTATGTTCACCAGTTTGGAATTTACAAGGTCCACACACATCATTCACCTTCTTCTTCAAGAGTTATGTTTAAATTTTTTACATAATCAATAAAAGGTCTCCATATATTCTCAAACACAATTTCCTTTGATTTCAGTATATATGTTATTCTTTCTAATGGAAGGTTTGTTAACATTTGTCTTAACCACTGAGTCACATCTGGTCTATGAGTCTTTTTCCATAATAGTGCAATACATTTTTTGGCATTAAGCAAACTGAGGTTTATGAATGTTCTTTCACTTTTATTAAAATTATGCTTTTCTGGGTACAGACCCAACAAAAACAGTTTAGGATTCAGTATGATTTGTTTTGAGATTATTTTTTCAATTGTTACCCTCACCTCTTCCCAAAACATTCTTATTAATCTACATTCCCATAAACAATGAAATAGGGTTCCTTTACTTTCCATGCATTTTGTGCATGTATCTGGTATATTTTTGTTATATCTATTTAACTCCTCCGGTGTAACATACATCCGCATTAACCATTTGAAATGTATCAATTTAAGGCGTGCATTTATTGATTTGGTTTGAGCTTCTTTACAAGCCAATTCCCATTGTTCCTCCGAAATTTCAATTTGCAGATCTTCTTTCCAGTAGTTTAATCTTTTCAGTGAATTTTCACTTGAAGATAGTGTCAATGAGTTATAAAACTCTGAAATAATACCCTTTCTTTTACTATCTTTCATCATCATTTTTTCCAAGGATGAATAAATAGGTCGAGTGAGAGCTTTATTTTGATTTGATCGAATAAAGTTTCTAAGTTGAAGATATTTAAAAAAATGTGTTCTATTGAGATTAAATTTGATCCTCAGCTCTTCAAAAGACATTATGTTGTCTGCACATGGCAAATATAAATCCTGAATCTTTTGTATCCCTTTTAAATTCCATACTTTAAATACAGCGTCCGCTCTCCCTGGTTTAAAATATTGATTACCCCATATTGGACTAAATTGTGACAATAACTGTGGTTCTTTTAAATAGTTTTTAGCTTCACACCATATTTTGATCATATGCTTTACAAATGGATTTTTAACTTGTTTTTGTAATTTTTTTGCCGAATCTGAGTATATGAATATGGGAAGAGGTAAAGGTAAATTGTATGATTCCATTTCAGTCCAGTGAGGGAGATCATTTGATGAAAAATAATATGTCATAGACCTCAGTTGTGCCGACCAATAATACAACATAAAATTTGGACATTTCAGACCTCCACGATCAAATGGTAAATATAATAAAGACAGACGTAATCTAGCCCTCCTGTTGTTCCATATAAATTCCACTAACTTTTTTTTTATTCTTGAGAATAGATCTAAAGGTGGTGATAAGGGAATGTATTGAAATAAATAAAGTATTTTAGGTAAAATATTACTTTTAAGTATATTGATTCTCCCGATCATCGACATTGGTAGTGACATCCATCTCTGAGTTAACTCATTGATATCTGACATTAAGGCTTCATAGTTGACGCTGGCGACTGATTCTAGCTTAGGCATAATTTGGATTCCTAAATATTTAAACTGATTTACAACATTGAATTGATTTGCCTCAGGGGCTGGGTAATTTCTCTGGGTCTCATTTAGCATTAATATTGAAGATTTAGTTTTATTTATTTTATATCCTGATATTTCCCCAAAATTCTTTATTAAATTCAACAAGGTTGGAATTGATTTTTTTAGATTTGACATAAACAAAATTATATCATCGGCGTACAGGGAGATTTTATGTTCTGTTGGTCCAACTTTAATTCCATATATTTGTGAATGTAAACGTATCGCTATCGCTAAAGGTTCAATTGCCATAGTAAACAGTAAAGGTGAAAGTGGACAGCCTTGTCGACATCCTCTATTGATTTTTATTGGTTTTGAAATATTGTTATTTGTTAGGATTTCTGCTGTAGCATTATTGTATATTATTTGAACCCATTTTATGAAATTATTTCCAAGTCCAAACCTTTGTAGGACTTCAAAAAGAAAGGGCCATTCAACTCTATCAAAGGCCTTTTCGGCGTCCAATGATAGGAGAGCTGTATCCGGTGCTTCTTTATTAAAATAAATAATATTAAATAGTCTTCTTACATTATGGAAGCCTTGTCTACCCTTTATAAAGCCATTCTGATCTCGATTAATAATATTTGGTAAAATTTCTTGTATTCGTCTTGCTAAAATTTTACAGATTATCTTAAGGTCGGCGTTTAATAGGCTTATTGGTCTCATATTTTCACATTTATTAGAGGGCTTACCTGGTTTTGGCAGCAGTATAATTAAGGCATTATTTATGTATGATGGTAAATTATTATTTTGAAATGCTTCTAAAACCATTTCCAAAAAAGGTTTTATTAATTTATTCTTAAATTTTTTATAAAGGTCAACTGGAAGACCATCTGGTCCTGCACTTTTTCCTGATTTCATATTATCAATGGCTAGCCCAACTTCTTCTTGACTAATTTTAGACTCCAATATCTCCCTGTTTTCATTTGGTATACACGGTATAGATAGTTCGTTCAAAAACCCATTTAGTTTTGTTAAATCAGGTTCATTTTTGGTATCATATAATTTTTCATAGTAATCTCTAAAGGCTGTATTAATTTCTAAAGGATCTATAACTACCTGTCCATTACTTATAATACTGGTAATTGGTGTTTTAATTTCCAATTGTTTAATCTGCCATGCTAATAATTTTCCTGATTTTTCACCTTGTTCATAAAAAGATTGTTTCAATCTTAGAAGACTCGAGGCAGCTCTATTCGCTGATTTTTTGTCGTATTCAGCTCTCAAAATCAGTAATTCATTCTCCAACCTTGGGTCACTTCCTGCATACACTTTTTCCTGAAGACTTTTTATTTTATGTTCCAATTTAGCTCTCTCCTCTCGAGTCTTCTTAGATTTTGATCCTGTATAACTAATAATATGTCCCCTAATAAAAGCTTTGAAAGCCTCCCACTTTACACATGCTGATGTTTGTGTAGTATTGATGTCAAAGAACTCGTCTATCTGTTTTTCTATATACTTGACAAATTCCTCATCCTGAAGCCATTTATGCTGAAATTGCCATCTACCTGATTCCTTTGTCAATTTTTTATCTACATATATTAGACAACAGGGTGCATGATCAGAGATCACGATGTTATCATAAAAGCAGTTTTGAATCTTGGACCTTAATTCTGTGGAAATCAAAAAATAATCAATACGTGAGAATGTCTTGTAGGTACTGGAATAACAAGAATAGGCTTTAACTTGTGGTTTCATTTCTCTCCATATATCTAACAATCTCAATTCTTTCATAAAATGATTAATAGTCATCCTACATCCAATGTGCGTACAATCCAGTCCTGTTGATCTATCCACACCTGGATTCAATGTACAATTAAAATCCCCTGCTATTATATGTTGCCCTGTAAGTGATGATAAGATGAGAAATAAATTAGCAAAGAACTTCTGATCATCTATATTGGGACCATATAAGTTCACAAGATTTATATTTTCTAATAGCAAAGAACCTTGAATGATTACATATCTTCCAAATTTGTCTCCAATTACATTTTTCACTTGAAAAGGAACTGATTTATGTATGAGAGTCATAACTCCCCTGGCTCGGGATGAAAATGAAGAGGTGAATACACTTCCCTGCCATCTACTCCTAATTCTTTTAACATCCTCCTCTATCAGATGAGTTTCTTGTAAAAACACAATTCTTGAACCCATGTCCTTTATTTTATTCATAACTTGTTTAAGTTTTTTTAAATTTTGTAGACCTCTGCAATTCCATGAAGTTAAATTAAGATTAACACTTTGGTCCATGATCAATAGAGAGTTTGGGATTACCTTGCAGTGTAAACATGCTCATACAGAGAAGCAAAAACATGAGTGGTTGAACATTCATCCTACAAACTACACACAAACAAATTTCCCCTTCCCACACTTGTGGCAAACCCCCCAAAATCAAAAGAAAAATTCTGTCTCCCGATATAGCCATCGACCGTTCCACATCCACGGGGAACAGCCTAAGCCACTCCTTCTTCATCCTCCCAATCACCCTAACTCTACTGCTTTTAATGACGTAACATTAACTCTCCTCTGTAGTTTTCCAACTTAACTCCAAAATTTTTAACAACTTTGTACATCATAGTTTTTTTTGTTGTTTGTTTGTTTTGTTTTTGTTTTGTTTTTTTAATATATAATGCAATCTATATTTTGTAAACTTACTATTTACTTCAAGTCAGTCAGATGCCTGTGCAAATGCTTAATTATTCTACCTTATATTTTGTTCATGCTTAGCTCCCACCAGTCTCTTCTTCTTCTTTGATCTTCTTGATGAACTCCTGCGCCTCCTCTGGGGTCTTGAAGATGTGGGTTCTGCCCTCATACGTGGTCAGCAGTCTCGCAGGATAGATTACACCATGACGAATCCCAAGGTTGCGCAGCTCCTTACGTATGGGATCAAACTGCTTCCTCAATTGCTGGATTCCTGTGGCCAAATCTGGGTAGAACCGCACCTGCTGGTCCTGGTGTTTAATCTCTCCTATTTTAGCTCGTGCAGCGTTGAAGATCTTCATCCTGTCTCTGTTGCTAAGAAACTTCATAATTAAGGTCCTCGGCGGTCCCTTATCTCTCCGTGGGCCAATACGATGTGCTTTTTCCAGAATCACTGCTGATTGCAACTCCTCGCTGCCCAGCACCTCCGGAATCCACTTTTCCAGAAAGGAACATACGTCCCGACCTTCTGATTCCTCTGGAAGACCCACCAGCCTCAAATTATTCTGTCTCGACCGAGATTCCAAATCCAAAATATTATCTTCCAGAGATTTATTTTTTTTTTTCCAAAGTGCGCACCTTTAATTGAAGACGGGTGACGTCATCTTCAGCACTAGCGAGACGGAGCTCCATCTGCGCCGTTCGTTCTACACAGTCACCCAATTCCTTTCTTATTCCTTCCAACGCTGTCATAATCCCATCAAATCTAGAGGAAAAGTCCGCTCTCATTGAACTCATGGCAGCCATCAGCGCATCTGCGCCATTCCCCGCAGATATCGCAGCGTTGCCAGCCTCCTCCGCCATATATGGAGTTTTGTTTACTGCGTCACAGACCTGAAAGTCCGTTAATTTGGACTGTTTCGGCGGCTCGCTTTTTCCTTTTCCTGGTTTTCCAGCCTTAGGCTTCGCCGACATATCTTCGCCCAAATGCTGGGATACGTTCTGTCCCAAATGAGAGAGTTATTTGCCGATTTTTTTTTTTTTTCCAGGAGCAGAGCAGAGCGAGACACGTCCGTCCTACGTGGCAGCCATAACCGGAAGTCCGTTTTTCTTTTTAAAAGTGGTATCAATATTCATATTTTTATTCGCGTTTTTAACACTGGGTTACATGTATTTTCTAGAAAGTACGATTTCTAAGCTTTACAATGATACCAGGCACTCACGGGGGTTTTCCCAGGACTTGCCGCTAGCAAACAAAGAAAGAGTCATGATTTATGACTTCTCGTCCCTGTAGCTCATAATGACGCGTGTGCATTTCAACTCATTATACACACGCATCATTACGAGCTACAGGGACGAGAAGTCATAAATCATGACTCTTTCTTTGTTTGCTAGCGGCAAGTCCCGGGTGAACCCCCATGAGTGCCTGGTATCATTGTAAAGCTTAGAAATCGTACTTTATAGAAAATACATATGTTTTGGCAGAAGACATAACTTCTGACCAATCGAACGCAAGTTTTAACCCTAGCCAAAATATAAACAAATCAGCTTTGGCTCAGGAGGTAGAGCAGGTCATCCAGTAACTGCATGGTTGGTGGTTTGAATCCCACTCTCCCCGGATATCCTGCCGTTGTGTCCCTGGGCAAGACACTTCACCCCCAATTGCTCCTGGTGGATCTGGAAGCGCCATGTTAGGTAGCGTGCCGCCATCAGTGTGTGAATGGGTGGATGGCAGGATCTGTAAAGCGCTTTGGTCATCAAGAGATGAGAATAAAAGTGCTATATAAGTGAATGCCATTTACCATTTTGCCAGCACGGATCACATATACGGTTAGTAATTAAAATTATCCATGATTCTGGTACTTCCGGTTATGGCGGCCACGTAGGAAGACGTGTTTCACTCTGTTCTGCCCCTAATAATAAAAAGTAGGCTAAAACTCTCTCAATTGGAACAAAAACCTATCCTAGCGTTTAGGCGCGGATATGGTAAAAACCAAGGCTGTGAAATCAGGCGGAGGAAAAACTGATTCGTCGAGACAATCCAAGTTAACAGACTTCCACGCTTGTGACGAAGCAGAAAAATCTCCAGAGACTATGGTGGAGGAGGGAGCTAGCGGCGGAGCGGTGACTGCCGAGGAGGGAACGAATGCGGTACTTGCTGCTATCAGCTCTATGAGAGCAGACTTTTCACCTAAGTTTGATGGGATTATAGCAGCGATTGAAGGAATGAGAAAAGAAATAAGCGACTGTATGGAATGAGTATCGCAGGCGGAGCTCCGAATCTCCAATGCTGAAGATGACGTCACCAGCCTACAATTAAAGGTCCAAACATTGGAATTAAAAAATAAACGTCTGGAAGATAACATCCTGGACTTAGAATCCCGGTCGCGACGGAATAATTTAAGGCTGGTGGGCCTCCCGGAGGGTACGGAGGGACGGGATACATGTTCCTTTTTGGAAAAGTGGATTCCAGAGGCGCTGAACAACGCGGATCTGCAGTCATCGGTCGTCTTGGAGAGCGCACACCGAATCGGCCCACCGAGAGATAATAAGACACCACCGAGGACGCTGATTATGAAGTTCCTCAACTACAAAGACAAGATGACGGTCACCAATGCGGCGCGAACTAAAGGAGAAATTAAATACCAGGATCAACAGGTGCGGTTCTACCCAGATTTGGCCACAGGAATTCAACAATTAAGGAAACAGTTTGACCCCGCCTGTAAAGAGCTGCGCAACCTCGGGATTCGTCACGGAGTGATTCATCCGGCAAGACTGCTGGTCGCATATAAAGGGAGAACCCACATCTTCAAGACCCCTCAGGAGGCGCAGGAGCTCATTAAACAGATCCAAGGAGAGACTGGCGGGAGCTAAGCATGAAGCAAGAACAAGATATAAAGGTAGAATATTTAAGCATGTGTACAAATATCTGACTGATCTGAAACATATAGCATGTCTACAAAATATAGATTGTATTATATATATTAAAAAAAAGCTATGATGTACAAAGTTGCTATAAAATTTTGGAGTTAAGTTGGAAAAACTACAGAAGAGAGTTATTGTCATGTCATTAAAAGTAGCAGAGTCAGGGTGATTGAGAGGAGAAAGAGAGAGTCAGAATCAGAATCAGAATCAGATTTATTGCCATTGTTCATGTAGTACACAAACTAGGAATTTGTCTCGGTGCCATGCTGCAACATTAAAAACATGATGAGGTAAAGAGATAAACTAAAAAACTAAAGGACTAAAAACATGCAATAAGTGTAGAAAAATAAGTAATAATAATAATAATAATAATAATAGTAATAATGAGTAATACTCAATATTAATGCTAAATGAGACCCAGAGAAATTACCCAGCCCCTGAGGTAAATCAATTCAATGTTGTAAATAATGAGTAATACTAGTCAAGGCAGTTTTAAATAAATTAGCAAGTAGCAGATAATATGGGGTACCACAGTGCAGTTGATAATGCAACAGAAAAACAGTGATGAATGACATGAGTCTGGTTGAGCTGCTGTACATAGTGCACGAGAGTCAATAAGTCACTTAATGTTCAGCAGTCTGATGGCAGAGGGGAAAAAGCTATTCATGTGCCGGGAGGTTTTAGTCTGAATGGACCGAAGTCTTCTACCTGAGGGGAGGGGGGCAAATAGTACGTGACCAGGGTGTGAAGGATCGGCTATGATCCGGCCAGCACGCCTCCGGGTCCTGGAGATGTACAGGTCCTGGAGAGATGGGAGCTTGCAGCCGATCACCTTCTCAGCAGTGCGCACGACGCGCTGCAGCCTTAGTCTGTCCCTGGCAGTGGCTCCTGCGTACCACACGGTTATGGAGGAGGTGAGGATGGACTCGATGATGGCCGTGTAGAACTGCACTAACATCTTGGTGGGTAGCTTGAGCTTCCTCAGCTGCTGCAGAAAGAACATCCTCTGCTGGGCCTTTTTGATGAGGGAGCTGATGGTTGGCTCCCATTTCTGGGTAATAAGTGGACCTATTGAGTGTCCTTCATTAAGATGTGCTTAGAAGTCAAAGTGTCTCACCAGACCAGACTATGTATATGATAAGGAGTCTGGGAGTGAGGGAGAATTAATCTTGTTTTCCTATGAAATGCTGTGACTATGATTAACTTGGAGTCTGGGGCACACCTGCAAGGCCATGTTTTCAGTCCAGGCCAGTGTTTTGTATACTCATATTATGACTGTGAATTGTATCCAGTAGATGTTTGTGTGACTGACTATGTATAAATACTTCCTGATTGTTTTTTATTGCCAGTGCTACATTTTCTGTTAAAAGTATGGCACTCCTTGTAAGTAAAGAGCTCATATGAGGAATATACTTGTGTCATGAATCTTAGTTGAGGTAACGAACCAACATATGATCACTCTAAAGTTTCAAGATTCTGACATACTTGGAAGTGGGAGTGGAAGTGGGAGTGGTTTGACTGTTCGCAGGTGTGGAACAGCCACTGGCTATAGTGGGAGACAGAGGTTTTTTTTTTTGACTTTGGGGGGATTACCACGAATGTGGGGAGGGGGAATTTGTTTTTGTGTAGTTTGTGGGATGAATGTTCAACCATCCATGTTTTTGCTTCTCTGTATGAGCATGTTTATTTTGCAAGGTAATCTCAAACTCTTTATTGATCATAGACCAAGGCGTTAATCTTAATTTAACTTCATGGAATTGCAGAGGTCTACAAAACCTAAAAAAACTTAAACAAATTATGAATAAAATAAAAGACATAGGTTCAAAAATTGTGGTTTTACAAGAAACTCATCTAATAGAGGAGGATGTAAAAAGAATAAGGAGGAGATGGCAGGGAAGTGTGTTCACCTCATTATTTTCATCCCGAGCCAGGGGAGTTATGACTCTCATACATAAAACAGTCCCATTTCAAGTGAAAAATGTAATTGGAGATAAATTGGGAAGATATCTAATCATCCAAGGATCTTTGTTATTAGAAAATATAAATCTGGTGAACTTATACGGTCCCAATATAGATGATCAAAACTTCTTCGTTAATTTATTTCTTACTTTAGCATCACTCACAGGGCAACATAAAATAGCAGGGGATTTTAATTGTACATTGAATCCCAATATAGATAGATCAACAGGACTGGACTGTACGCACAATGGATGCAGGATGACCATTAATCATTTTATGAAAGAACTGAGATTGCTAGATATATGGAGAGAAATGAAACCACAAGTCAAAGCCTATTTTTGTTATTCTAATACCTACAAGACATTTTCACGTATTGACTATTTTTTGATCTCCACAGAATTAAGGTCCAAGATTCAAAACTGTTTCTATGATAACATCGTGATATCTGATCACGCACCCTGCTGTCTAATATATGTAGATAAGAAATTGACAAAGGTTCCAGGTAGGTGGCAATTTCAGCATAAATGGCTTCAGGATGAGGAATTTGTTAACCCCTTGCACTCCGGTCAGTTTCCCTAAAAACGCCAAAAATTAACGTGCCCAAATTAAATCAAAAGCTGTTCTTCAACCCTTTGCAGCATCTTCATGGGGTTGGCCTCATTTAAAAGAAAACACTTTGAATTTTTTGGCAAAACAGTCATAATCTCTCTAAGTGCTCCGGCCAGTGAGTTACAGTCATCTAAAC
This sequence comes from Pholidichthys leucotaenia, assembly GCA_020510985.1. NCBI lineage: Eukaryota > Metazoa > Chordata > Actinopteri > Cichliformes > Pholidichthyidae > Pholidichthys > Pholidichthys leucotaenia. The sequence goes on along the minus strand of CM035842.1, from coordinate 197,551,400 downwards.
ATAGTGAACTTGAAGAAAATAAATTTGGCCTGGGTGTTTTTTTGGATACAAATGCTTGCAAATAACACACAGCTTCAGATCCGGGCTGGAAAATGCAACAGAAATGTAGAACCAAGTGTTATCCAGCTGAGGTCCAAATTTTTGTAACAATACCACAAAAAATGAATATATTACACAGCTTTTTCCTCAGGTAGTTCCCAGGCGTTTTGGAACTGTTGCCAAATTGTGCCAAATGGCACAGTTTGGAAAAACGTCTAACTTTTGAATGCTTCAATGTAGAAGCTTCATTTTGGCCTCTAATGAAAGGTCACACTCAGGGCTGTCTGTGTGTGTGTGTGTGGGGGGGTTGCCCCCCCCCTCGCTACAGAGGATGGACATCGGCCATCACTACACAACGGATTAGCCTCATGTGGCGATGTGGGACAGCAGCACAGTCATCGTGGCTTCCCCCCCCTCACTACAGAAGAATAGCGGGGGTGGGGGGGGCGGCGTTCATGGTCTGGACGCGGCGAAAAACCCCTTGTACCGCGGCGCACGAACTTCAAACTTCGTGCGCCGCGCAGTTGTAATTTACCGATCGGTCAAAAGTCTTTTTGGATTACAATTTTTAGGGATAAATAATAATTTAGCTTATAACACCTTACCTCTTCACAGCAGCAGAGTCCTGGCGAACTTCTCTTCCTCACTGTCAGACGAACGCGACGCTGGTCCGCTCGTGGTTCTGGTCTCGCGACCCAATCAAAACATAATTCCATTATTGCGGTTTTGTGCTTCCATAATTGCGGTTTTTGGCGAACGATTTTTCAAAACAAATAACAGTAGTAATTAAAAAAAGACTGGCGAAAGCATGTGTGTCACTCAGCCTTCGTCGTCAGCCTCCGTTGGTCTATGATCATGGAAGAAATCATAACGTCTACTCTGCTGGAACCAAAACAAAATAAGCACCGCCTGTGGCCGAACATGCCAATGCGCGAATGGCACTCCCTGTCACACAGGTTGCATTTGTGGATGGTCTCCGTGCTGCTGGGTCTGTGGGGTTCTTCCTGCGGGACCTTTTGTGATTCGCTGCAGCAGCCAGTCTTCACACAGCCTTAAAAAAAACAGCTCGCAAACTTCTCTGCTTCAATTGGCTCACTGCATTCACAGCGTTGGGAGGCGGGTCCTTCTTGCTAGGTTTTCAGTCATTGGTTCTTCAAGGTTTCAGAAACCCAATTCAAGGCTCTTATTAGTCGAATGAGAGGTCAATCAGATGAACTAATCTGTTCGCGGCTGTGTCTGCAGCTTTTATTTTCAGTGCGCGCTTGGACGCCATACACCACCTACATCACGCGTCCTAGGACGCAGAGACTTGTCCGTCCGCGGTACAACGGAGCGCAAGAGGTTAAGTACATAGAAAAACAGATAGATGAGTTCTTTGATATCAATACTACACAAACATCAGCATGTATAAAGTGGGAAGCTTTCAAAGCTTTTATTAGGGGGCATATTATTAGTTATACAGGTTCAAAATCTAGCAAGACTCGAGAGGAGAGAGTCCAATTGGAACGTAAAATAAAAATTCTTCAAGAAAAAGTGTATGCAGGAAGTAATCCAAAATTAGAGAACGAATTACTGATTCTGAAAGCTGAATATGACAAAAAATCAGCGAATAGAGCTGCCTCGAGTCTTCTAAGATTGAAGCAAACCTTTTATGAACAAGGTGAAAAATCAGAAAAATTATTGGCATGGCAGATTAAACAATTAGAATTTAAAACACCAATTACCAGTATGATAAGTAACAGACAGGCAGTTGTAGATCCTTTAGCAATTAATAGTGCCTTTAGAGATTATTATGAAAAACTATATGATACAAAAAATGAAACTGACTTAACAAAACTAAATGGGTTTTTGGATGGATTATCTATACCGTGTATTCCAAATGAAAATAGGGAGATACTGGAGTCTAAAATTAGTCAAGAAGAAGTTGGGCTAGCCATTGATAATATGAAATCAGGAAAAAGTGCAGGACCAGATGGTCTTCCAGTTGACCTCTATAAAAAATTTAAGAATAAATTAATAAAACCATTTTTGGAAATGGTTTTAGAAGCATTTCAAAATAGTAATTTACCACCATACATGAATGATGCCTTAATTATACTGTTGCCAAAACCAGGTAAACCCTCTAATAAATGTGAAAACATGAGACCAATAAGCCTATTAAATGCTGACCTTAAGATAATCTGTAAAATTTTAGCAAGACGACTACAAGAAATATTACCAAATATTATTAACCGAGATCAGAATGGCTTTATAATGGGAAGACAAGGCTTCCATAATGTAAGAAGACTATTTAATATTATTTATTCTAATAAAGAAGCACCGGATACAGCTCTCCTATCATTGGATGCTGAAAAGGCCTTTGATAGGGTCGAATGGCCCTTTCTTTTTGAAGTTCTACAAAGGTTTGGACTTGGAAATAATTTCATAAAATGGGTTCAGATAATATACAATAATGCTACAGCAGAAATCCTAACAAATAGCAATATCTCAAAATCAATAAAAATCAATAGAGGATGTTGACAAGGCTGTCCACTTTCACCTTTACTGTTTACTATGGCAATTGAACCTTTAGCGATGGCAGTACGTTTACATCCACAAATATATGGAATTAAAGTAGGACCAATAGAACATAAAATCTCCCTGTATGCTGATGACATAATTTTGTTTATGTCGAATCTTAAAAAATCAATTCTGACCTTGTTAAATTTAATAAAGAACTTTGGGGAAATATCAGGATATAAAATAAATAAAACTAAATCTTCAATATTAATGCTAAATGAGACCCAGAGAAATCACCCAGCTCCTGAGGTAAATCAATTCAATGTTGTAAATCAGTTTAAATATTTAGGAATTCAAATTGTGCCTAAGTTAGAATCAGTCGCCAGTGCCAACTATGAAGCCTTAATGACAGATATTAATGAGTTGCTTCAGAGATGGATGTCACTACCAATGTCGATGATCGGGAGAATTAATATATTTCAATACATTCCTTTACCACCACCTTCAGATCTATTCTCAAGAATTAAAAAAAAGTTAGTGGAATTTATATGGAACAACAGGAAGGCTAGATTACGTCTGTCCTTACTATATTGACCATTTGATCGTGGAGGTCTGAAATGTCCAAACTTTATGTTGTATTACTGGTCAGCACAACTGAGGTCTATGACATATTATTTTTCATCAAATGATCTCCCTCACTGGACTGAAATGGAATCATACAATTTACCTTTACCTCTTCCCTTATCCATATACTCAGACTCGGCTAAAAAATTACAGAAACAAGTTAAAAATCCATTTGTAAAGCATATGATCAAAATATGGTGTAAAATCAAAAAATATTTAAAAGAACCACACTTATTGTCACAATTTAGCCCAATATGGGGTAATTAATATTTTACACCAGGGAGAGCGGATGCTGTATTTAAAGTATGGAATTTAAAAGGGATTCAAAAGATTCAAGACTTATATTTGTCACGTTCAGATAACATAATGTCTTTTGAAGAACTGAGGATCAAATTTAATCTTAATAGAACACATTTTTTTAAATATCTTCAGCTTAGGAACTTTATTCGATCAAATCAAAATAATGCTCTCATCTGACCTACTTATTCATCCTTGGAAAAAATTTTGACGAAAGATAGTAAGAGAAAGGGTATTATTTCAGAGTTTTATAACTCATTGACACTATCCTCAAGTGAAAACTCACAGAAAAGAATGAATTATTGGAAAGAAGACCTACAAACTGAAATTTCAAAGGAACAATGGGAAATGGCTTGCACAGAAGCTCAAACCAAATCAATAAATGTATGTCTTAAATTGATACATTTTAAATGGTTAATGCGGATGTATGTTACACCTGTGGAGTTAAATAGATATAACAAAAACATACCAGATACGTGCACAAAATGTATGGATAGTAAAGGAACCCTATTTCATTGTTTATGGGAATGAAGAAAAATTAGAATGTTTTGGGAAGAGGTGAGGGTAACAATAGAAAAAATAATTTCAAAACAATTCATATTGAACTCTAAACTGTTTTTGCTGGGTCTGTATCCAGAAAAGCATAACTTTAATAAGAGTGAAAGAGCATTCATAGACCTCAGTTTGCTTAATGCCAAAAAATGTATTGCACTACTGTGGAAAAAGACTCATAGACCAGATGTGACTCAGTGGTTAAGACAGATGTTAACAAACCTTCCACTAGAAAGAATAACATACATACTGAAATCAAAGGAAAATGTGTTTGAGAATATATGGAGACCTTTCATTGATTATGTAAAGAAATTAAACATAACTTCTGAAGAAGAAGGTGAATGATGTGTGTGGACCTTGTAAATTCCAAATTGGTGAATGTATAATATGTATACTTATGTAATGGATTACCTAGGCTAAACAGAGGAGCATTGTTGATGACTTGCTTTTGTTAATGGTTGTTGGTGTTTTTAGTACATTTTTTTTCTTTTATTTTTAAATTACTTTAGTGTTAGTGGTTGATTGTTTGTGTCATGTTTGTTAAAAAAGGTTCAATAAAAAAATATTGTGGAAAAAAAAATTATCCATGATTCTGCACCCTCATCTCTTAAGACTTTTGTGTACTTAATTTCTGAGCAAAATACCAGAATAACAAGGACTTCCTCTAGGTGGCATTGTTGAATCCCCCTATGTAAAACTGCATTCAGATAATCAGTCTTTTCATACAAAGCTATAATGGAATGGAACACACTCCCCTCTGCTTTGAAGACCAGAACAGATTACAGAGACTTTTCCACAAGAGACTAAAAAAATGGATTTTAAGTAATCAAGCCTGCCAGCATTGACTCTTTTCCTTAACCCTTTAACTGCCCAGATTAAATGGATGGGTCATGCGCCCCCAGTGGCACAGCGCAACAACTGCACATGTCAACTTATTGACGTCCCCCGGCTATACTGAGAATTTGTACTAATCTCTATTGATCTGACAGTTTAGAAGGTGGCAGACACACGCCGAAGGAATCATGGCTGACATGGAATATAGCAAAGAAGAAGAAATCCTCATTATTATTCTTTCTTTTTCCGCTTTGAGCTCACACACCAATGTGGATGCTGTCATGTTTGGTCATTGCGACAGCGATGATGACGGAAACTGTATGAAATGGGAAAAATAGCCGCATAATACAAATGAAATTCACGTGGGATAATCATAAGAGTTTGTAGATGTGGTTCACGTGTGTAAATTACTAAGTAAACATGTTACATCGAGGTCGATGTAACAAAAAACTGAGCTCCCAGTATCAAGATGGTGGCACCCATGGGTGGCATGGATTCCCACAGGAATAATGCACCAAACAGAAAAAAATAGCCGTGTAATACAAACGAAATTCACGTGGGGTAATCATAAGACTTTGTAGAAGTGGTACACGGCGTAAATGGCTGAGCAAACACACAAACATCGGCTACGATGGACGAAAACGGACCAGTCACATGGGCGGGTGAGCTCCTCTCCCGGTAACAGGTAAGAGAGAAATATGTTTTTTTGACACTTTATTGATTTTCTGGTTCATATACTTTGAAGATTAGATAAAAACATACCCCTGTAGACAAATCGGCGTCAAAAAAAACGGACCATTCTTTATGTAAATGTGTCCAAAGTCCACTTTTGACTGAGTTATGTAATTTATATAGCTGCCGCGACATTATGCAAATTAGATGCGTAAATTTATTCCTATCTGAAACTTTGGATCATATTCTACATCTTTCTAATTGACAGTAAGCCATTATCTCTTGTAACTTTCAAGTTACAGCCTTGGAAATCTGAACTATTTTATTGACAATTTTTTTTACCACTCTTGACCACTAGGGGGGGCTTTGAGTTGCCTTGCATTTCCCCAGGTGCCACATGGCACCTAGGGCAGTTAAAGGGTTAAATGGGATTTGAAATTGTACTCTTAAATTGTTTTAATGTCTGCTGTCTCTATCTTTTTACCTTTTAAACTTACTCTCTGCTTGTTTCAGGGTCAGCAGTTTCTGAAACCCGACCTGAATTGCTTCTTATACGTGATGTTTTTCTTTTAATATTTTCCTGCCTACCTCAGGGACTACAGATGGAAATTAGTGAGAACGCTATAATCTGGTGCAGAGCATCCTTACCCTGTGTTTAATGTTTGTTCTGTACATGGTCCCTGACAAATAAACCAATAAACTAAACTAAACTACATCTGATAACTGATTCTAAACAGAATTAAAGTTTACTGAACTCTTATGTTTCGTTTGTTCTGTTTACTTTACCAATTACTTATTACACATTTCCTATGACAAAAGTCTGTCTGCGATGGCTAATTAAGTGTGTCTGTAACAAAGAGGGGGCTGATCTTCACAACTTCTGGATGTGATCTGACAGGCTTTTGTAGAACCGAATGACGTATTTGGTTGGACACGTTGGGCCTACTGCAAGGTGCCTGCGCTTCAGGTTCCTCCACTTGTGGTTCTGGCTGGTTTGATGAATCAGCAAACTCCGGAACCATCCACAGGTGTCTCCTGTTGGATCTTGTTATTATCCCGTAGTCCATCTGCACCAGGTATGACCGTGGTTCTTTGCATTGTTTGATGATGTTCACAGGAGTTTTCCATCCTTTCTCACCATCCAGTCAGTCAGTCATCCAGTCAGAACAAACTGACAATTTGTTCAGGATTTAGGTCGGGAAGCTGCTGAATAGAATGACGTCGGTTGAAGAAGTATCTATGCAGCTTTTGAATGTGCGTCGCACTGCAGGATTTCATCACGACTGATGAGGCAGGGCTGCAGGTTCTCTTCTAGTATTGGAAGCATGCTGTGAATGTGTCTTCCAATCAGAAGCAGAGCTGGGCTAACACGCGTTGCAGCATTAGGGGTTGCTTTGTAGCACATCAGGGCAAGATAAGGCTTGGGCTGCTTTAGAATATGCTTGGCGGTCTGTACTGCACACTCAGCAGCACCATTCACCTGAGGATAGTGGGGGCTGGAAGTAATATGCGCAAACCCGTACTTCTGACTGAAATCTTTAAATTCTGCAGATGTGAACTGCATTGCATTATTGGTGACCAGCTCAAATGGAATTCTCCATCTCACAAACATGCTCTTCTGCCTCTTGACGATCTGAATGCTTGATGTTTTGTATACTTTATTAATCCCAGAGGGAAAGTCGGGTGTTGTTGATGAGCTATCTCGATAGCTCTGGAGTGATAGTCAGTTACAATCTGTCATAAATCGCTCTTTTCAAAGGCGGAATTGAGGACACCAGGCACAAGCTGTAAGTTTTGCACATTTAATAAACAAACACAAAGAACAGACACGAACACTTACAGGGAAATGGGGAACACCTGGAGGAAAAGAACAGATGGGAATTCCGTCTGAAGGTCAGGAGTAACGTAGCATTAAAGTTTAGATGAGAGACCACTGTGAGGACAAAGTCTCGCCAACGGTCTTAAATAAGGCCAACACAAATGAGAACAGCTGTGGGATCATGGGTGAGGATGATTACCAAATTGGAGGTGGCTGTGACAGCCCGCGAACAGAATCTGACACCCAAAAATGATGCACGAGCTGTCACAGTGCCTGCATGGGCTGGGATACTAAATAATGATACAAGGAAAGAATATACAGAAACAACCAGTAATGAAATAACTATTAAATGAGTAAAAACAAAACAAAACTGAGAATACAGAGACAAACAGCGGAATACATGAAAATCAGGAAACAAATCATTGAACAAGAATATCCTGTAAACAATAACTAAGACAAGGACCGGATAGAAATAAAAGATAAACTAGATACACACTTAAGGAGAGAACTGAGGAGAAGATAATAATACAAACTCATAATACCAAGACCGCAAAGGAATTCTAAAGACAAAAATATTAACACAGGAAAATAAATACAAGATAAAGAACAAACAGAAAAAGACTAAACTTACTCTGAAGACTGGGCACGGCCCCCGGCCATGCCCAGGATCATGACACAACCAGGTAATTTTGTTTCCCTACCTTGCAATGGAGTGGTGAGCAGTGGTCCGTGTCTTTGAGTAGGTTTGGTTTCAATACAGAATTTGCATGCTAAAGCTGGATTCATGCTGCACCTCTGCTGTCCTCGACCGCTTGACTGCGAGGCTTGTGTGATGAAAATTATGTCATCATCTCCAGTCCACAGACGTCCGCAGAGCCCCTCTGTGGACATCCATGTGCAGCCCAAATTTTCTGACCGCACGGCCTGACCACGTTGATTACTCATGCGCAAGATTGAATCTCCCATTCATGAGGTGGCACTACCAACACACTACACAAAGTCAAAGGAGACGAAGAGGAAGACGAGAATAAACATACATGAATCGTTTTGCAGTAGCAGCAGCTTCAGAGGAGAAGAGTACTGAAAAATGGCAATTCCTCCTTTTCCTTGAAACGATTATTGTTGTTGCTACAAAAAAATGTACGTTGATCTCATGTTTCGTCACTTTTATATAGCCGGTGAATAAACTGGTGTGTTAGTGCATTTGCACTACCCATAGGACTGGGGTGAAACTACAAGTGACAGTTGTCCGCTTGCGTCAACCGGGAGATGAAAAAAGTGAAACATTTACACAACCACATGCGTGCCAGCCTTGTCCAAAGCAGACACGCACCTCAGTGGAACAGTACCATGAATCCAGCTTAACAGTATTTTTAATCTCAGTACCAATGTATGGCCACTACACTGACATCTTTGCCCATGCTTGACACCTTGTCAGACACCGTGAGACTGTTGCAGCACTGAGAGCATCGTCATCGAATGAGAGCATCGTCTTTCAGAGTCTGACAGTGTACCGGAGTAGAACGCCACTGGTTTCAATTCTCCATCATGCTCTTCCAACAGCGCAGCTCCTAAGCCATAGCTACGTGCATCTACACGAATGATGGTATTGCATTGTGCATCATAATATGTGAGTGCCGGAGCTGACACAAGCATAGATTTTACAGTGTTGAACGCTCTTGCACGTCACTCCATACCCACTGGTTCTCTCCCCTGAGTAGGCTGGTGATTGGGTGTAACTTTGTGGATAGGAATCTACCAATGTAATTGATGAGACCCAGGGGCTGACGAAGCTCTTCAACATTTATCGGGCTTAGCATTTGCGTTATAGCTTTCACTTTACTGGGGTCCAGCTTCATGCCCTCAGCACTAAAAACGTGGCCAAAGTACTGCACCTCTGACTTCACTCGTGTGACATTTGAATGTTTTGTTTTGTAGCACCTTAACTCTTGCATTTTAGCATATCCACTTTGTACAGTTTTGTTGCAGATGTTTTTCTCGTGTATGATTGTTTGTTTGTGTGGTTTTGTGACCTCCCCGGGGAACTACCGATGCAAATTAGCAGTATTGCTAAATCTGGCTTACTTACATTTGTATCAACGTGCATTAGTATATAATGTCCCTTTCAAATGAACATTAAACTTAAACTTGCACTTTGCTTTGTTTAAAGGGGTCATTGACTGCACTTTTTGCACATTTTAATAGCTCATTCATGTGTTAATGAAGTGCTTGTGATATATTTTGTTCACATTTTCTTTAATTACCTCCACCAAGGGAGGAGGTAATGTTTTCGGTAGCATCGGTTGGTTTGTTGGTTTGTTTGTCTGTTTGCAATATAACTCTAAAAGTTATAAACAGATTTTGATGAAATTTTCAGTAAAGGTGTGTAATGGCACGGGAACCAGATGATTAGATTTTGGTGATGATATGAGAGTGCATACCTCCACCAAGGGCTTTGTTTGTATTTGTGCAGCAAGATTATACAAAAACTACTGGATGGATTTGGGTGAAATTTTCACCGGAGGTGGTTCTTGGGCTACAGACGAATCCATAACATTTTGGTGATGATCTGAGAATGCATACCTCAGCTAAGGCTCTTATCATCTCACAGTGTGTTAGCAACAATACTCCAAAGCTAATGGATGGACTTTGATGCAATTTTCACCAGAAGTGGCTCTAGGCCTACACACAAACCCATTACATTTTGGAGGTGATCCATGAGGGACGGAAGGAGCCTTGGCAGAGGTATGCACTCTCTGAGGGCTTTTCTAGTTTTTTTAATTATTGAAGCAAATTTGTTTTTATTTTTCTTGGCTTTCTTCAAACGCCCTGATTCAAAGTCTGTCACTTTAAGAAACAGACTTCAGCTGTTCAACTCCACCCTCCCTCTTAGGTCAGTTAGCCATTAGCTGAGTAGCTTAGCCGGCTCCTTCCATCATGGGCAATTAGTGGTGTGTGATACTGAAAGATCTGGTATTGATCCGATACCAAGTAAATACAGGGGCCAGTATTGCCAATACCGATACGTTTTAATAACTAAGGTGGATACATCATTAAATTACTAAATCTGAATGAATTTTCATGACCTTTAATTGTTTTGTGATTTTTCCTTTGGATTATTAATTAGTTAAAACCCAGGACAGAATTTGGGCAAAATTTAGAGGTAAACACATACAGTATCACTTTCACAGTTAACACAAAAGGGTAATAATATTCAATCAAATCTGAGCCATATTATATATTCAGTATATTTGTTTCAATTCCAGTAAATGTATTCATTTAAATAAAACGTTTCAGTGGGATAAACCAAGGTCTTAGCATAATTTATACTTTTTGAGTTGGCTAAAGTAACAAATGACCAGTTGCACTTTGAAAATTAATATTAACTAATGCCAAAGATGACTAAAATAGCTGGATGTTCTCTGCCATAGTGAAAGGCCTCTGCCAATGATCTCTGCCTCTGGGTCTGTCAGGGTATTTTTCTCCTCCTCTCTCCGTTTCTGTAGCTCGGCGTTGTCTTTTGGATGATTTTTCATATGCTTGTATAAATTAGTTGTGCTACCACTGTATTTCACAGCCTTTTTACAAATTGCACAGCTTGCCGTTGCCTCATTTTTGGCCTGAAAATATAGCCACACAGCGCTCCTTCTGCCCTGTCTCTGTTCCGTGTGTGCGCAGCAGCCAGCGGCTGCTGCTTCTAGCTTGTTTACCTGGCGCTGCTGAGTCACGTGATAGCACAACAGGGAATCAGAATCAGAATCAGAATCAGGTTTATTGCCATTGTTCATGTGATACACAAACTAGGAATTTGTCTCGGTGCCATGCTGCAACATTAAAAACATAATGAGAAAAAGGGATAAACTAAAAAACTAAAGGACTAGAAACGTGCAATAAGTGTAGAAAAATAAGTAATAATAAGTAATAATAATAATAATACTAGTAATAATGAGTAGTACTAGTCAAGGCAGTTTTAAAAAATTAGCATGTAGCAGATAATGTGAAGTACCACATAGTGCAGTCAATAATGCAACAGAAAAACAGTGATGAATGACATGAGTCTGGTTGAGCTGCTGTACATAGTGCACGAGAGTCAAAAGTCACTTAGTGTTCAGCAGTCTGATGGCAGAGGGGAAAAAGCTGTTCATGTGCCGGGAGGTTTTAGTCCGAATGGACCGAAGCCTTCTACCTGAGGGGAGGGGGGCAAACAGCACGTGACCAGGATGTGAAGGATCGGCTATGATCCGGCCAGCACGCCTCCGGGTCCTGGAGATGTACAGGTCCTGGAGAGATGGGAGCTTGCAGCCTATCACCTTCTCAGCAGTGCGCACGACGCGCTGCAGCCTTAGTCTGTCCCTGGCAGTGGCTCCTGCGTACCACACAGTTATGGAGGAGGTGAGGATGGACTCGATGATGGCCGTGTAGAACTGCACTAACATCTTGGTGGGTAGCTTGAGCTTCCTCAGCTGCCGCAGAAAGAACATCCTCTGCTGGGCCTTTTTGATGAGGGAGCTGATGGTTGGCTCCCATTTGAGGTCTCGGGTGATGGTGGTGCCCAAGAAGCGGAAGGAATCTGCAAAGGTGATGGGAGAGCCTGTGATGGTGAGGGGGGGCAGGGGGGATGTGACTTTCCTGAAGTCCACAATCATCTCCGCTGTCTTCAGAGCATTCAGCTGCAGGTTGTTGTGGCTGCACCAGGACACCAGCTGGGCCACCTCTTCCCTGTAGGCGGACTCGTCACCGTTGGAGATGAGCCCGATGAGGGTGGTGTCGTCCGCAAACTTAATCAGCTTAACAGACTGGTGGGAGGAGGTGCAGGAGTTGGTATAAAGGGAGAAGAGTAGGGGGGAAAGTACACAGCCCTGGGGTGATCCAATGCTGATGCTAACAGAGTCTGAGACAGAGTTCCCCAGCCGCACATGCTGTCTCCGGTCCGTCAGGAAGTCGGTGATCCACCTGCAGAGGGAGTCAGGGAGAGGGAGGAGGAGAGAGTAGGTAAAACCACAAGAAGAAGAGGAGCTGAGTCAGTGTGCTTGCTCCGTGCTGTGACGGGAGCAGCAACACAGACACAGAGTATCTCATTACACTGATATTGATCAATATCAATACCAATGTTGGTATTGATATTATCAATATTTGGATTGAGCCGCCTACCACTATGGGCAATGTCTCGCTCAGCAGTACTCCACTTCTCTCCCATGGCCATGCCCCATCACGAAAGGCTCTCAAATTTACAGGAAAATCTCCCAATTTTTGAAAAAAAGGTACAAATTTACATGAAAAAAATCTTTAGAGCAAAAGCCATTACATCTGAATGTAATGATAAATGTTGTAAAATAGCCTACTGCTTTGCAATAGACTTGATTTATAACATCACATTATTCTGAATACTTTAGTTTTTTTTATGGAAAATAAAATTTGACCCAAAGGCCATCCAAGCTGGGGCTTGAATTCACAAACTCAGAGTCTGGCACTCTATTCATGTCACTAATTCTGTGCTACTTATGAAGATATGCTACCCTACGTCTTTGTGCATGTGTCTGCATCTTCGGGCCAGTGCGATGTGAGGCATATTATGGACCGTGGACCGGTGAACCAGGTGGTAACAGGGATGGTTATTAGAGTGACTAAGATCTGAAGAAAATAATACAAGCTGCGCTCGGTTTGGGCTTCCTATTACCAGTGTTAGCTTAGGGGCTAATAGCCCACTTCCATATACATGACAGACAGCTAGGAGGGCCAATAATAGAGCAGTGGGCTGGTCTCAAGGACAGTGGTGGGTTGGCTTTTTCTGAATGTGACGTTAACGATTTCCACAAAAAAAGTTAAAAACATTTCTGGCATTTCTGGAAGAGAAAAATGAGCTAAATGCTGTATTGTGGGAGCATGGTGTGGGACTTCTCCACCCAGAGAAGAAGGCAACTGGGGAAGGGGGGAACAATGGACCGAAAGAGGAGGTGTCACTGGGGGGTATCAGACGGGACAGTAAGGACTATGTGCCCCCCCAGAGAGGAGCAAATGCTGGAGCCGCTGGAAGAAAAAGGGTGTGAGAGCGGCACTGCCGTTATGTCATGTTAATGTGCTACACAGGTTTTGTTCTAAACACAATGTATGATGGTCGGAAGTCCGGGTCTCAATGCATGGTATTAAAGATATAAAAGGGGAATGCACAGAGACTCGGGAGCTCTTTTACTGTACTGTATGTTGGAGATGGAATAAAGTTTCTGTGTTGTCCAGCTCGTTGCCTCGCCTGCCTCCTTTCACCACAGTGTGGGTTTTTTTAAGGGAATTGACTGTTTGGAAAATTTTTTGATAATTAGTAGGTGACCTGTAGACTAATTTCAGACAGTCAAAACCTACAAACACACCATTTTTCAGTCAATTACCCCTTTTACTTCAAACCACTTGACTTTATTTTACTCGGGACAGCATTTAAGTGAGTGTTGTGCTCTTCCATTGTTGAACCATAAGTGAGGATGTCATCCATCACCACGACTACTCCCTCTGGGTCCTTAAACAATGACATCTCCATTTGAAAAATTTTCAGGGGCAGACGTGATTGTGACCACAGGATCTCGTCTCTGTTGTTTGCAGATGATGTCGTCCTGTTGGCTTCATCCAGCAATGACCTACAGGTATTACTGGGATGGTTTGCCGCTGAGTGTGAAGCAGCTGGGATGAGAATCAGCACCTCCAAGTCCGAGTCCATGGTTCTTAGCCGGAAAAAGGTGGATTGTCTTCTCTGGGTTGGGGACAAGATTTGCTGGTCAATCTATGTTCCTACCCTCACCTATGGTCATGAGCTTTGAGTAATGACTGTGTAAAAATTAATTTTTGGACAGTTAGCAGAATCTTTTCAGTTAACCAACCAATAATCACAAAAGAAATGCTATTTCTCAGCTTAATTTTTATTGAACCATGCAGGGAGTCAGAGTACACGGCCGCGGATCCTCCCAGCTCTTTCTCCTGGAAAGGACCCAGAACAAAGAACCACACAGCTATAAAAAGGCATCCAGTTAGTGGGCGTTTCCCAGTAACTTTCCAACAATACATGCCCATTGTCCAAATTGTCCTCTTGGCATCCAGATGTCTCCCAGAGCTTTTATGGCTTCTATCATATTGCTTCCTGTCTCCAGATGTCTTCTCTTTCCTCATGCCCATATATGTTAACAGGAACAGAGACTTTCCTGTGGAGTTTGTATGTGTGTGCATGCGTGTAAGTAAGTAAAATTCATTTATATAGCACTTCTCACAGAAAGAATCACAAAGTGCTTCACAATATAATAAAACACACAATCACAAATACAACAATGAAGGCATTAAAAACAGGTATAAAGACATTAAAAACATAAAAACCATAATCCATAATCAAACTAAAAAGCCTGTTTAAACAGAAGTGTCTTCAGCTGCTTTTTAAAAGCGTCAACAGAGTCTACTGAGCGCAAAGACAGTGGTAGAGCATTCCACAATTTTGGTGCCACTGCCTGAAAGGCTCTATCACCTCGTGTTTTGAAATGGGTTTGAGGGACAGCCAGTAAAAGTTGATCCAAAGATCTCAGAGACCGTGAGGTCTATCAATCTGTCAATCCTTTCCGTGTCTGGGCCGGGTGAGGTTTCCCGTGTTGAGTCAAATTAAGCCGCAGGCTCCACTCCAATATTCAAACCAAGTATTGGGTGGCTGTGTGAAAATATCAGGGGAAGTTGTGCCAATATTTACACCCTATCATACGATACAGCGTTACCGTAGCGAAGCAGAAGAAGTTAGTGGCCGCTAGTGTCAGCTGGTGCCAGTTAAACAAGTGTTGTCCGTGTCCACACATACAAGTGTGGATGTGTGCAGAGCCTGTGTATGCGCAGGTAACTGATGTATACGTAGGTGTAAAGGCTGTATGTGTGGGTTTGACTTGTGTGTCTGTGTGTGTGGGGGTGTATGTGTGGATCTAAGGGATATGTGTATGCAAGCACTTTGTGTAATATGTAATTAATCTTCACTATTTATTTATTATAACAATTATTTCCTCTACTGACTCCATGAAAATTGAGTCAATAACTATAATAAACAGGTATCAGACACCTGATGTTATCTTCATGTGAGATGAGTGAAAAACCTATAAGCAGTGTATACTTTCATGAGTAATCATTGTAATTCAATTTCTTTTCTGTCTTCATTCTTTGAGCATTTAAAATTTACAAATGTAACGGGCGTGTGTCCTGACACAGTCCTGTGTCTGACCAGGTGCACACCCGTTAACCCTCAGTATACTCTGCGTTGTGTTTTTGGTCTGCACTGGTGGAAGGAAGGACTCAAACCATGGAGGACTACAGGTTGCAGCTTTAATGGCAGCTCCCTCTGTACAAATCACATGAAAATACACAATCTGTAACATGCAGCCTCCTCCATGCACACAGCCCAGTCTCCTCCTCTCAGATGGTGTGGTGCAGACTGAGAGACTAGTTTACATGGTGCATAGAACAAGTAATATAAACTGTACAATTGACCACGAATGTGCTTCTTTACATTTAAACCAAAATATAAAAATACGTTTCAAGCAAACATAACCCCAAAACAATAAAAGACAGGTGTAAATGTTCAAAACATTTTATACAAAATAAATCCCCTTCTTGTTAAATGCAACCTCTAGAAATTTTTGTGAAAGGCACAAATAAAATCAACATACCTGTACAAATCACATGAAAATACACAATCGGTGACATGAAGCCTCTTCCATGCACACAGCCCAGTCTGTGTGTGTGTGTTTTCTGTGTGCATGTGCGTGTGTTCTGTGTTTACCAAGGAATTTACCAATTAATTCATTAAAAATCCTTCACTGTGATTTTCTGGATTGTTTTTTTTTCTCATTCTGTCTCTCATAGTTGAGGTATACCTATGATGAAAATTGGAGACCTCTCTTATCTTTTAAGTGGGAGAACTTGCACAATTGGTGGCTGACTAAATACTTTTTTGCCCCACTGTATATATCCTTAACAGAAACACGGTGAAAAGTAACTAAACTATTGAGATGTTGTCTAAGTGACACGCGGTTGGTGGGACTACCTTTTCTTCCGCCTGGGTATTCTTCCGCCTGGGTAAGTGCGTCATGCGTTTTTTCAGATTTAAAAGACATATGGTGTAGTCGCAAAAAATATCGGTATCGGTATCGGTATCGCCGATACCAGCCTGAATTTTACTCAATATCGGATCGGAAAGGAAATCAGTGGTATCGAACATTACTAGTGCAGACTGAGAGGAGAGCTGTGTGCCAACAGAGACTTAGTGGCTTTCTTAAAGTGGCAGTACAAGAATTCCTATGCAAGATTACATTCAACAGTAAATTCAGTTCAAAATGTAAAAAAAAAAAAGAAATCACACCTTGACATCAACCAACAGTGAAGGATTTGGTGAAATACACATTAAAATAAAAATATACAGTCTCAACCCGGTTACATTCACCCCTCCTGAATTTCATCAACATCCTGAATGAACTTGCTTTAGGATTATAAGGAGGGTATGTCTACTCCCGACACAACGTGGAACAAGTAAAAGATGGACCTATCTCATATAGCCATTTTCAAAGCTAGCCCAAATACAAGATTAAGGAAACAAAGAGGTTGATCAGATCTCCATATTTCCCTTGGCAAAAGTGGCGCCTGTTACACCACACAACACTTGGCCCCAACAAAATAAATATGTCCTGTAGACATATATCCATAAGAGACTGAAGAAGGGGAAAAAAAACAATCATAGCCAATATAGGCCTGCTATAAACATTTTCACCATAAAGTAAACCCATTTGCCAAAAACTGGTTAACAAAGAGAGGAACTAAGAACGGTTAACAAATAATATATTTGAACTCCTCAAATATGGTTTCTGAACCATGGACTCTATTAACCTGTTCACTGACTTAACCAATCGCCCCGCACGTGTCCGTGTCTGAGTATCAACCCCACCATGTGTGCGAATGTCAGCATAGTCTGAGGGATTGGTCTGTGGTGCAAGTGAGGTAGAAGAGTGGTCAGTTATGGCACCAACAGGACTAGGTACCGGGCTCAGTGAGGCTGGCTCCTCCTGTTCAGCCAACTCAGAGTCAGTGGAAGTTACGGACATCTCTGCAGGTTCCTCTTCATCATTGGGGCTTGGCACAACCTGCTCAATGACATCCTGAGCCAATACCCCAAGCACTGAGTCTGTTCCATCACAGTTTTAATCCTCCTGAGAGGACTCTTCACTGTCTAAAGACAAGTCAGTTGGATGACTATCCTCTCCCACATCAGACTCAGGGAGTGGCAAGAAGTTGACATCAAGTAATAGATTGCTGTGCACAGCTCTTTGATGTCCTTCTGGGTCCTGTATTGTGTAGACATGGATGCTAGGGTTCACATCAACAACTGTGCACACTTTGTCCTCCACTTGTCAGCCAGTTTCCTCTTGCCTTTTTCCCCTTTATTAGCCACCAAAACATGATCTCCCACTAACAGGTTGGTGCCCTTAATGCGCCTGTTGTACTGTTTGGCCTGGTGTTGTTGCTCAGAGGATGAGTGGTTTGGTGTGATTTTCATTGCATTTTCCAGGCATGAAAGCAGAGACTTCGCATATGCATCAGTCAGTCAGTTCAGGGTCATTCAGGACCTGCTTGAACATAATGTCCACCGGCAGCCTAGGGACACTGCCAAACATCAGGAAAAATGGTGCATAGCCCATTGTTTCATGGACAGTGGAGTTGTAAACAAAGGTGAGGGTTTGGATCTGCTGTAGCCACTGTTGTTTTTCTTTAAGGGGAAGTGTGCGGAGCATGTTGCCCAAGCTACGGTTGAACTGTTTTGTGCCCCCATTACCCACTGGATGATAAGCAGTGGTATGAGATTTTGCAACACCAGCCAACTGTAAGAGCTGTGCAATCAGTTTGCTTTCGAAATTTGTGCCCTTTTCGGAGTGGATTCTCTCTGGAAAGCCATAGACATAAAACACATTATCCCAAAGCTTTTTAGCAACCTGCTTAGCTGTTTGATTAGCACAAGGGAAAGCATGGGCAAGTTTTGTGAAGTGGTTGGTGACTACCAGAATATCCACAGACCGCCGTTTACTGTCTTCAGCCAACCAAAAGTCTATACAGACCAACTCCATGGGAGCAGAGCTCCTGATACTTTCCAAGGGTGCACGAGCAGCTGGTTCTGGAGACTTCCCAAACACGCACCTCTGGCAAGACTTAACATAAGTCCGTACATCTTTTTCCATATCAGGCCAATAAAAGCGCTGCCTCACAAGAGAAAGGGTATGGTTCTGATCCTGATGACTCACCAAATCGTGTATGCCTGACAGGGCTTTTTTCTTGAGACTTTAAGGTAACACAAATTGGTACCTTTTCTGTTTGGACACTGGATCCCTTGTCACCCTTCCTGCATCAGCGTGGAGTAGGGCTCCATCAACAGCCTCTGGCCAACAGATTTTGCAAAAGGGTCACGACTCAAAGCGTCAGCCACAGTGTTGACTTTCCCTGGTAGGTGCTTAACATCAAAGGTGTAGGAGGCAAGCTTAGATGCCCAGCGGCTTCATCAAGTTTTGGCTTTGTCAAAAGGTAGGTTAGGGGATTATTATCGGTCCACACAGTAAAACTCCTCCCCTTTTAGCCAGTGACTAAATTTCTCACATATGCTCCATTTCAGGGCCAAGAACTCCAATCTGTGGGCTGGGTGTTTCTGATGAGATGCACTAAGAGTCTTGCTTGCAAAAGCGATTGGTCTGGCTTTTGACACTCCTTGGGGAACTTGAGATAAAACTGCACCAAGGCCATCCAAAGACGCATCAATTGAGAGAATGAATGGTTCATCAAAGTCTGCATGAGCAAGCACAACACATTCCAGGAGCATGGTTTTTAGTCGCTCAAAAGCATTTCCACATTCCTCTGTCCAGTCCACGGGGTAAGCTTACAAAAGATCCCCTGGGACTTCCTATCCTTGGCTAACTTTCCCCACCTCTTTTGACCAGCTGTGAGTGCAAACAAGGGTTTGGGAGTGGAGGAACAGCTGGGGATGAAATGTTGATAATAAAACACCATGCCAAGAAATGATTTTAAGAAGGTGTGCATCTGTGTTCTTCCATGAGGTCTTGGACCTTCATGTTGGTGATAACATCCACCTTTGCGGGATCAACGGACACACCCCCACCATCAATGACATGGCCCAGGAATTTAACCTCCTTTTTAAGCAGGTGATACTTCTTAGGGGCCAATTTTAGATTATTCCTCAGTCTTTGAAACACTGTATGAAGCCTGGACAATGCCTCATCCTCTGACGGTGCAAAAACAAGAAGATCATCAAGGTAACAAAGGAGTTTTGTGAAGTTCATGTCCCCAAAGATTCCAATCATCATCCTCATAAAAGATGCTGGGCTGTTACACAAGCCCTGGGGCATGCGGTTGTACTTATACAGCCCATGGGGTGTTGTGAAGGTTGTATAACTCTTGTCGTCTTCATGCACTTGGATGTCATAAAAGCCAGAGGTGAGTTCCATTGTGCTGAACAAGCAATTGCCACCAAGGGTAGCTAGACAATCAGGCTGGTGTGGCAAGGGATGGGCATCCTTCAAGGTGCGGGCATTCAACCATCTGAAATCAGTGCAAATCCGTAACCAATCATCTTTTTTCCAGACCATTACCAGGGGGGAGGCATATTCGCTGGCAGATTTCCTGATAATCCCCTTTTCCTCCATATCATTGAGCACCTGTCTTAGCTTCTGATAATGGGCTGGGGGAACTCTCCTATATGGTAGCCGGAAAGAACGATCGTCAGTGAGACACATGCGATGTGCATAGCCCTTGATTTCACCACATTCCAGTGGATCCTTGGAGAAGATGTCCTGATATTCTGTCAGTAGCTGTGTAAGCCATGACTTACAAGCTTCAGTGACATGACATGAAGCTACGTCAATGTCACCAAGACCCAAGTCTGATGGGCTTTTGGTCATTTCAGCAGTGGAACAGGCAATGGATGAGGCACCGTGTTGCTGGCTTTCCAGGCTGGATGACCCTTTCACTGCATGAACATGAGTGTCCCCAGCACCAGGCTGTCATTTGTCTGAAGCTATATGTAAACCCTGAAAAGCAGTGAAATCCTCAATTGCCAGGCATGGCGACACATCAGCCAATTTACAATTCCTTTTCAGTGTGACAGGTCTGTCAGACGGGTTCACAGCAGTCATTGGAACCCATCTATCACCCCAGAGAGGTGTAACAAGACAGCCCACCAGTACACCACGTGGTACAGCTTTTGAGTGGGTAGGCTCCACAACAACGGTGCTGCCAGTAGACATAGGCACATTAGCTAGAAGCTTACCCCATACAAGGTGTTCATGCTTGGGTAACAGTGTCACTGCCTGGGTTTGCTTGACAGTGCCAATCGTGTCGGGGGCTGCACTCCCTTTCCAGCATTCAACATTAGTAAACATTGACAGGAAGCGGTCAATTTCAATGTCAGGCTCGTGTTCATATTTGGATGCAATGTTTCAGTAATCGTCACCACCTTTTAGAACATGAATCACATGTTTCATGACATTCGAGCCCAAGATGAGGTCGTCATGCTGGCCAGGCACGACCAAGGTGGGCACAACAAAGCGGACACCATAAAGTTGCATCTTCAGATCATAGAAACCCTCAGGACGGGTTCAAGGTCCACCACAGCCAATCAAAATAATGTCTTCTTTAGAGTGTTGCTTCTCTGGTAACACACCAGCAGAACTAAAGGGCCTTTTCCATTAGCCCCACTTAGCCCAACACGGGACAGCTCAGCACGCTTAATGCTTTCCACCAGCCCCAACACGGTTTAACAGCCGCAATTTTCGTCCCCGCTCAAGGGCAGGGTACAACCGTGCTGAGTCGTGCCGTGTTGTGACGTCAAAAGACTGGTCGCCGCTGATTGGTCAGGTCGTAATGTCACGAAAGCGACCGTCTTCTGATGAATCTACACACGACCGCCATTTGCAATATTTCACGGACTAACTCGGTCACGGAGTAAATACGATATTAATACAGACAGCGTTGTAGGTTTTGCGGAAATCTACACCGTGGTCCAACGAAGAGATGCAGAGTTTTCTCTGCTTGGTGGCAGATCCACAGTGAGGAGTGACCCGGACCGATACAGATCGCAGCCCAGCGTATAGAACCGGACTACGGACAAGCTGAAGACGAACGTGAGAGAACCATCGATGGTGAGTGATTTGTAATAATGTGCATCTGTTCGCTTATTTATCCTGTTGGTGGTAAGCTCACTTTTTTTGAGCCATACAGCGCTGTTCTGTGCTGGCTAACGAGTATTAGCTAGTAGCTAGCTAGTACCAACTGCTGATTCGCGCTTGTTTTCTCCTAAATATTCGCTTGTGAGAGCAAAACGATGAAATATGTTAATCCTGGTTAAAGTCCTGGTTTGTGTTTTGTATTGCACTTTGGTGCTGCGCATTAAATTGTGTGCAATTTAATGCTAGAATGTGTTTCCACATGCCGGGGTTAGCCTCCCTGTTTATATTGTGATACTGGTGAAATGGACCACAGGAGCAGAAATCTCGTCATATTAAAATTGCTTTTTCAAACCAGTGATTTATAAAGTCATTCATATAATTTTCTAAAGCGTCAGAATAGACCCACACACCTATTCTGTGGATCCTGCAGTGCTTGTCAGGGAAACGAAGCATTTTTGTCACATCCCACCACTGACTTTCACAGGTGTATTTCCCTAATACAGGTACATCTCCAAAAATTAGAATGTCATGAAAAACTTCAATATTTTTTGTCACTCATTTCAGAAAGTGAAATCCGTATATTATATAGATTCATTACACAGACAGTGATATATTTCAAGCGTTTATTTATTTTAATTTTGATGATTATGGCTTACAGCCCCTGAAAACCCTAAATTCAATTTGGCAAAAAATTAGAATATTACATAAAATTAACTTTAAAAAATAGTTTTTGAATATAAATGTTGGCCGCTGAGGTGTTGGTTAATATGGGCTGTAGCCATAATCATCAATATTAAAATAAACACTTGCAATATATCACTGTCCCTGTAATGAATCTATATATGGGTTTCACTTTCTGAAATGAGTGAAAAAAATATTGAATTTTTTCATGGTATTCTAATTTTTGAGATGTGCCTGTATATGTGTTGAACTTACTTGAAACTAACCACCATCCATTTCTGTCGTTCATCTAGGCAAGAGGAAATCAGCCGCTCCACAACCTACCTCGCCACTGTGGAAAGAACTGAAATCCTTTGCTTTCATAGGTAAAGTGTCAAAACCAAAGTAGCACAATTTCCACTTAATATAAAAGGGATTGAACTGAGATTTATTTGATTGTGTGAATATGGCACATCAACTGTAAAATAAACCAATTGTTAATGTATTTATTTTTTTTGTCAGATCACTTGTGTGATCCTTTGTGAGTTATGTTCATAACTGTATGTTTTGGCGAATGTGAGATGTTCAGTCGTCAATATAATTTACTTTATATGTGTAGTTTATAGTCTATCATCAATAAACTCATGCAGTAACAGGACACATTACAAATATTCGAGACCCATTGTAGTGCTTCCTTTTATATTTTATGCTAGTACAAAACACCGCCCACACATGAAGCCAGGGCAACAAGAGACACTTTTACAGACAAGACAAACTTTTATTGATAAAAACTTCATATTTTGACTGAGCGACTCCATACTCGGTGATGCACACCTTCAGTTAAAGTACTATATTCCATTCAAGTGAATGTATTAATTCATTTTGATTGCTGAGGCAACAGTAAAAACAAATCTACCGAAGCGCAGCTACATGAAAATTGTGGTTAAATACAACAACGAAGTACTTTATTGTCACATTCAAATTGTAATCCCTCCTGTTTTGTTTTTCTTTTGAATTCTTGGATGAAATATGGGTGGGCAATATAAGCTGCAACTTCAGCCATCACCCATTTCAGATAACCTATGTTGAACTGTATAATCAGAGGAGTTATTGTTTAATTTGACCTTGTTAGATTTTTTCCCCTTTGTTATATTATTCTATTTTCTTTTAATCTTTACTTTTAATCAATCCGAAATAAAGATTCATTCATTATTTCACATTCCACCACTGGCTTTTAGCAACAAGTGTATTTCCCAAATATGTTTTAAACTTGCTTTAATTAACCACCACCCATTTGTCTTTTGTCTAGGCAACAGGGAAACTGTCCACCCCAACTGGACCTTGCCTCACTATTTACAGAGATGCAGGCTGAAGATCTGCTGAACCAGGACCAGTACGAGGGGCTGATCCAGTTGCTTCTCAGTGAGGCAGCGTGGCTGCCGTGTGTGACCATTCCAGTTTTTTTTTTACAGTTTGAATTTTGCACATTCTGAATAATGTGGAATTTGCTGCTGATTGTAATAAACAATTTAGTGACTTATGTGTTTGCATCATGATTTTCTATTTTGTCTGTTAAGACACCGGTGGGAAAAGAGTCAACTGTACAAAGGATTTATCAGTGACCTTGAAAATAATGGCTCATTTTTAAGAAAAAAGTAACCAAAACAATTATTTTATTAACTGAAGACTGTATTGTTGGATGTGCCACTGCAGAAGACCCTGCATACTTTAGTGACAGTACCAGTATATGGAGGAATTCTGGGTCATATTAGCATCTGCTCTTCATCATAATGGGTTTGGGCGGGGGTGTCTAATTGTGTGCCATGGAGGGCCAAGACCCTGCAGGCTTTACCTCCAACCAGTGTCTTCAACAGCAGATTCCACTGAACTTCTTCCACTGACTGATCAGTGAGAACACCTGCTGAAGAGACTGGGTAGAAGAGAGAACCTGCAGGGTCTTGGCCCCCCATGACACATGATTGGAAGCCCCCGGATTAGGTTTAATGGGATTTAACATTTTAACACAAACTGCTTTATGGTTCATAATTCTGTTGACAGACTTACACCAAACCAAAAGTGATTTCTCAAACTGCTGGATTATTCTTAGCTTTTCCAATCTTTCAGTATTTAATTTATGCCACATGGTGGTAACCTTCACATATATAAAAAAAAAAAGAGACATTGTGGCGGTTCAGTTAACCCCCACAACAGATTAAGGACACTCAGCTCTCTTCTCTTGGTGTTTTCTGCTGCACTACTGATATGTAGATGTGCTTTGGTGTAACCCCCACAAACAGACTGGTCAAACACAGCGCTCGGCTAGAGCAAATAACAGAACAGTGAAATGTGTATTAATGTCTACAGGCAGACTCGTTTCGTCTGGCTCACTTCTGTGATGTTAATGTTGCCTTTCATGCATTGTGCTCATGCGTCCTGTCCTCACTGTGACCTAGGGACTGAGATCAATATGTCTCTCAAATGCAAATGTCTTATGCCTGTTCTGTTATCTCTTTGATCATACCAACTGCTGGGGTATGCCCTTGATGTATTGTTGTAGTCGAGTATATATGCTGCAACTCTGTAACGCAAACCCTCTCATTCTCTCACTCTGGTTCTGCATCTGCTGTGAGACACACACACTGTCTCCTCTTTGAGAGCCTGAGGAATTCGGCTTCAGCCTGCTCACACTATGGGCTGGAGCCAAGTTCTGATGAAGGCGGGTGATAATAAAGCTACTTAAAAATCCAACGCTGCCTTTATTTTATCATCCTCTTCAACATCGACAAAAACTTCAGAGGTTTATTGTCAGTGCAATTCCCAGTGCAATACTACATGAATGCATGTCTAGTACATTGTTGATGCAGAGAATATATATTTCTACAGTACATGTATCTAGTAAATCAAGTATTTTCCATGTAAGATAAGATAAGATAAGCCTTTATTAGTCCCACAATGGGGAAATTCCAGGATTGCAACAGCACAGGGATAGCAACACTCAGAGCAACAATCAGAAGGCAAGAAAAAAACAAGGACAGCTAGTAAACATATGTACATATTACTACAGTATATATATATATATATATATATATATATATAAACACAGTGCGGAGCATTATGGTTGGTGAATGTGCAGCAGAAAGTCCAAGCTCTCTCTCCGCAGATGCGGCGGGCCAGCGTCTTTGGGCATGATGGTGACCCTCTTAGCGAAGAAGAGACCACCAGGTAGGCCTCGCCGGCCTCCTGCAGAGCCACGACGGCGAAGCTCAGGAAGCGCAGGTCGGTCTTGGAAGTCCTGAGTGATCTCCCTCACCAGGCGCTGGATGGGCAGCTTACGGATGAGCAGCTCCGTGGATTTCTGGCAGCGACGGATCTCTCTTGGAGCCACGGGCCTGTAACGGTGAGGCTTCTTCACTCCGCCGGTGGACGGAGCGCTTCTCCGAGCAGCCTTGGTGGCCAGCTGCCTCCCGCGGGGCCCCCTCCTCCAGCAGATTTTACGGGCGGTCTGCCTGGTTCTTGCCATCGCTCTTTATCATTCCGTCTTATATTTCCCGCACGGCGCCCGAACTCCAGCCCGGCACCCGCGTCGTTTTCGCTACAGTTCCCGGTATATCGAGTCTCTCCGCTAGCATCGGGTGGCGGCCGAGTGCTAGCTAGCACTAGCTCTTCCCTGCTGTAACGTCTCCTGCTGTAAACAGAGGCTCCGTCCGCCGACTCGGGAGACCTTTGGGGCGATCTGTGTGTCCGTGATATATATATAGAGTGAAAGGTGTAGAAAGAAGAAGGAAGATTAAAAAAAGGCTGTTGCAACGGGCAGCCAACTCATGTGGCGCCACCGGTCCGGCGGAACCGGAACCGGTGGCGGTTTGTGTGGAGCATTGTGAAGGACGAGACTGAGTGTATTCCTAAGGTTCAGCTTTATTCACAATGACATTCTCCAACATTCAAAAGCAGAAAAACAGGATGAATCTTCTCACATCTGTCCTTTTATACCAGGACATCAAACTTACAATCACATGGTGCTTAATCAAACATAGTCATATGGTACTTAATCCCAGTCACAATGTAACTTCCCCCGATCTTAACACCATCCACCTCCTAGTCTCCGGTGGTCAGGAAATCTCTCAAGGCCATCTCCTTGAAACAAAAGGCCAGATCTCACACCCTCCCGTTACCCCTGGAAGGCTCAGTCCCTTTGTTCCCCTGAGACGTGAAGTATGCAATAAGTATACAGTGATATATCTATGGAGCATCTGAAACCAACATATGTGCATATATGTGCATATATGTGTGCCACATGACCCCCCCCCCCAAACGGTGGTGGTGGTAACCTTGTGACTGCATTATTTTAATTGCTTTTAATCCTAGATCAAGTTTGTTTTGGCCTAAAATTCATGATAACTGTCAAATATATCTTATTATACCTAACTCAGTACTGTTTACTTTTTGAATATATATTTTGTGGTTGATATAGTTATTAACATGGCGATCAAGTTGTGTCAGCTGATCATTTTTTTCTATAACACCACCTCAGACTCGGTTCTGCAGAAGCAGGTACGTCCATGATGTCTCAACAGTCTCTCCATGATTTTCAAGCAGATCAGAGCAATTTGTTGTACAGGAAATAAACGTTTCTACAGACATTCTTAAGCTCTATAACCACTGATCGTTTGTGAAGCTGTGCTGACATCAGTGACAGGCTGATGACATCCGTGACAGGCTGTGCTGAACGCCCAGACCGACTGAAGCAGTAATTTCCCCACAACAGAGCCATCTGAAACACACACAGCGTACATATTTTAGTACCTAACAGCAATAACTTGCAGACATTACAGTGTAGTACGACGTACTTATAGCAAACTAGCATTGGCAACATTAGCTTACCGTCATATATGACCTAGTTTGTATCCTCACGTCTTTGGCTCTCCCAGAAGCTGCAGAACTATTCCAGAGTGTTTCATCTTGCTGCCTGTACCCTTGTCTGGCGGTCCTTTTTTGGCATTTACGGTGAAAAAAGCCACAGACCGAGGAGTGGCCTTATACAGCCGCATGTGTTTATGTTTTGCTTGGGTCACGTGTTTTACGTCACGGGAGTGTGGCGCCGCCTCGCTGTTATAGAAATCCCACCCACCCCAGCTTAACACGGTTGTAATGGAGACAAAAGCGAGCCGAACCGTGTCGAAGTGAATCGAGACGTGCCGAAGTGTGCTGGGCTAGTGGAAAAGTGCCTTAAGTTTCCCAACAGCAAGTTCACTAATGCTGCATGCCATAGAGCCAGAGTCCAACATGCCTTTGATTTCCACACTGTGGTTGATGAGGACTGGAGTGTAGAATAGCTCACCAAAAGCTTTGATTCTTTGAACACCCTGAATGACTATTCTGGACCCCTCTGGCGCTGTGGCACAAGTAGCCTCATGAAGATCTGCTGGGTCTGCTTCAGAGAGGGATTTGTCAATGTCACCCACACCACCCCTCCACAGGTGTGAGTTTTCTAGTTTAACTGATGGGTCTGTCCACCAGCATTGTTATTGGTGGGCATACAATGTTGCTGATTGTTCCGCAGGGGACAATCCCTCTTCCAATGACCGGGTGATAAGCATTTCAGGCATCTGTCTTCCTGTCTACAGTGGGACAAAGTAGAATGATTAGCAGCCTTACAGACTCGGCACACCCTTTGGAGAGGTTGAATCACTGAAGCCTGGGTGGTCAAGTTAGCAGGGACTTGTGTGTTTTGGGTGACCAACCAGTCTAACAAACTCACCAAGCTCTTCACACAATCACTGTCAAAACCAGACACTTCAGTCTGCCTGCATCGATGGTACGGTTGTGTCTAAAGGGGGGAGCTGTCAACTATGGGCACTTGAGACTGAGAATGAACTTAGTGCATTGCAGTGCTTGGTTTCAATGGTTTCATATTTGCAGATTGAGTTTTCTTCTCCTGTACGTGTTCATCAAGCCTCTCTTGAATCTCACAAACAGACCACTTCTCTGCAGATTTGAATTTGAAAACACTTGCAAGAGACTGGTGAGGGCAGTGTTTTATGAACATCATACTAACTTCATGGCCTGGATCATCAATGTGGCGGCCCTGCCTTTGTAGACATTCATTTGCAACAGCTACAGTTTTATTCAACCTAAGCCAGTACTCCATAGCTTCTTCGCTTGGCATAGGCAGGGTGTTGTAAAAATCAGCAAGAGGCATGTTGGAGTATGACAGTTCACTAAAATGTCGTTTCAAAATATCAAAAATTACATGGGGATGTGCAATATGGTCAACAGATTTGTCATTGTGTAGGTTTATTCTCACCACATCCCCTGCTTTGCCCATAAGCCTCCCGAGAATTTCTTGTGGGTGTTCATGTACTGGGATGGCTCGCTTTTTCAAGAATAATGTGACAAGATTTTCCCACTCATGGACAGTGAATTTGTCTGAGCCGTCACCTCTAAATATGGGAGGTTCCCTTGCTTCTGATGGCATGGCAACATTGATGCTAGGTACAGTCATCTCTTGTGGCTGAGCAGGAGCACCATCAGTACTGTGCATGCTTTTGTCAGATTGCGGTTTAGCTGTTATGGATTCACCAGTTTTCTTAGCTGTGTAATGAGTAAACTCAAATCTGGATTCTGCTCTACTGGGGATGGCATAGCATGATCTACATGATGTGTTGACGTAAGCTGCGGCGTGCCCAATATTGTGTTTCTGGGCCCAGGTGACTTGGTATCTAGGGTCTGGCAAGGAAACCCCCTCCCAACACTGAACTGGTCCTGGAAAAACACACCATCTGCATCAGTGCCAAGTCAAGCACATATGTCTTACCCTTTTCCATCTTTTAGTCACAATATGCACTGAAAAAAAAAACTCTTTAAAAAAGTGGCATAAAATTAAAATGTGAAAACAAAACAAAATACAGGGTCAAAAAAACCTTCATCAAATCAGTTTCTTAGATGCATTCACAACAACAAAAAAATCCTTGTATTTTTCCACACTAATCCGTAACTACACAGGTTTCAAAAACACAGTCTTCTCCTTTTTTTTAAAAAACTTCTTTTCATTGAGCAGAATGAAATCCCCCTTCAGTTTTTTTCTGTAATAAGCCAGTTCATGAAAAAAAGTAGAAAAGCAAAATAGTCCAAATAGTGCAAGCAACTCACTGAAACAAGAGGAACCAAACAAGGAAATACCTGAGTAACATGAAAAAAAAATGATAGCAGTTTCCCTTGGCGAACAATCTGATGCCATTCTTTAGACCGCTCCTAGAAGGTCACGGCACCATTGTAACGGGCGTGTGTCCTGACACAGTCCTGTGTCTGACCAGGTGCACACCCGTTAACCCTCAGTATACTCTGCGTTGTGTTTTTGGTCTGCACTGGTGGAAGGAAGGACTCAAACCATGGAGGACTACAGGTTGCAGCTTTAATGGCAGCTCCCTCTGTACAAATCACATGAAAATACACAATCTGTAACATGCAGCCTCCTCCATGCACACAGCCCAGTTCCCTCCTCTCAGATGGTGTGGTGCAGACTGAGAGACTAGTTTACATGGTGCATAGAACAAGTAATACAAACTGTACAATTGACCACCAATGTGCTTCTTTACATTTAAACCAAAATATAAAAATACATTTCAAGCAAACATAACCCCAAAACAATAAAAGACAGGTATAAATGTTCAAAACATTTTATACAAAATAAATCCCCTTCTTGTTAAATGCAACCTCTAGAGATTTTTGTGAAAGACACAAATAAAATCAACATACCTGTACAAATCACATGAAAATACACAATCTGTGACATGTAGCCTCCTCCATGCACACAGCCCAGTCCCCTGTTAGCAAGCAAACACACAGAAAACCCTGTAGTTCTTGGGAGCACATGTCTCTGAAAACTTGCAAAATGTGTTCATAAAGTTTGCCCAGGAATGACAAAACTACACATACATAGCCCCAAAGCTAACAGTGACACACATTTGCACATTATCATGTTTTCATGGCTTAAAACAACAAAATAATTTGCTAACTAACCCAGGGATGGCAACAGGAAATTCTGATTTCAGCTGAAATCTAATTTGGTTGATTGACTTATGGGGGGGTCACGGGGGCACAGCCCCCCTGAAGCTGACAGGTTTTCAGTAAAACAGAAGTAATTTAGACTGAAAAAAATGATTAAAAAAAATGAAATACTAGACTTAGATAAATCATTAAATTTAATGAAAAGTTAACTTACTTTTTCTTCAATGTTGTCTCACTGTCTTTAGTCCAATATATTTAACAGTTCTATAAGAGTTTATTACACTATTTACACAGGTCACCAAGTCACTTCTAAGGTAGTCGGCATGTTTCTTCACTTTTGATGCGTGGTCTGACAGCGCCACACATCCACGCGATCCATGGTTAATCAAGTCTTTACAATACACACAAAAAGCTTTTCCGGCCACGTCTGGTTTCTTCAGAAATTGTCCGAGTGTTTCTGTTACCTCGTCGAACTTTGAGCCAATTTTCACCTTTACCATCACTTTTCTCTCAAGCCAATTCCACTGGAACTTATTTTTGACACTTTTGTCTATTTCTAGCACTGATGACTCCTGATCCTTCGATAAAAATCTCATAATTCCGCTGAAAACGATACCGAAAGCTCAGAATTCCAACACAAACACGCCGCCATGAATTTTTGACAAAGCATACAACGAGCCATTTGATTGGTCCAATCGTTTGCAACTATCCAATCACAGGGCCGTTTACAATACAGCAGTAGCTTGAGTACAAAACATCCGGGTTATCGCGGGAGACTTGACCCGGGGAAGCACAGAGCGCTTATGTGATCGTGTTGATTTTCGCTAAAATCGGTAACATCTGTGACAATAAGGTACCTTACCCCCCCCCTAAAATTTTCTCAACAGATTTAGACGATTCACAGAAATGATCAATTTGAAAATAAATCGGCGGAAATCCGCGGATCGGCGGAAAATTGCCATCCCTGCGAACCGAGAGAGAAACAGTACATACCTCCTCTCAGGTGGTGTGGTGCAGACTGAGAGGAGAGCTGTGTGCCAACACAGACTTAGTGGCTTTCTTAAAGTGGCAGTACAAGTATTCCTTGTCATATCCCGAGCGCTTTTGTCTGCGCTCGGGTTATTCCTCATCCCTGTCAGGTTTTTGACAGCAGGTGTCGTCACTCGGGTTCCCCGGGCTCTGATTGGCCAGACGCTCGGGGGCTCTCAGCTGTCAGAGCCTGAGCAGCTGCGCCGCATTGCCAATCATGAGCAGCTGGCTTTAAATGTCAGTGCGAGTGAATTGGACTCTGCGGCTGTCTCGTCAAAAGTCTTATGACTTTCCCCTGTCTCCTTACCACATGCTCCCTGGGTTTCCCGACGTATCCCGCTGCATGTAAGTTGTCTATTATTTGGAATTGTACTTCTCCCTCGCTGACATTCCTTCCTAATTGCGGCGGACGAGAGCTCCTCGTCTCTGCGATAACTCTCTCCCTGTTCCACGTTTAATATTCCTTGCCTTTGTGGCGAACGAGTGCCCCTCGTCCCAGCCGCTAACCTCTATTGTGAATTCATATTGTGTCGTGTAACGAAGCCTGCGTGGCAAGTTGTGTTGTACATCCAAGCCCTGTGCAATATAAATAAAAGAACTGAAACTGCAACTTACTGACTGAGGCATCTTATGCTGGCTCGTGAGGGCCAGCCGTGACATTCCTATGCAAGATTACATTCAACAGTAAATTCAGTTCAAAATGTAAAAAAAAAAGAAATCACACCTTGACACCAACCAGCAGTGAAGGATTTGGTGAAATACACACCAAAATAAAAATATAAAGCGTCTCAACCCGGTTACACAAACATTCAATATTACAATTTCAATATCAAAAATAAAAACTTAAAAACTTCCAATAAATTTATTTACACAATTTTCAGTTATTTACATCATGCTATTGACATTTTTGTCAGGTCAGGCATTGGCTTGTTTGCTACTGGATAACCATGAAAACCACTACTACCTGTCTCATGGGTCGGGCCATCGGCGACTCAACCAGCATCCCTGCCCTTCTGAGGGCGTGGAGGATGAAACAGGGCATCCTGGCAGAACTAAAAACAATATCTGCCACTGGTCTGTGGTGGACCACTCCCAGTTACACGGGGTGAGACTGGACATCCTGGCAGATAAACACATCTGTCACAAGGTCTGTGGTGGACTGTGCCAGTCGGTGCATTGTGACATGCACTACACAAAGAGCAGAGATAAACAAACCTATCGTCTGGTCAGTCACTGCAACAGATACTAGAGTCAGTTTGTCTTGGCTTGTCCTTGCCACTGATAATACCTTTATCTGCCAAGAATGTGCTGCTAGTCCAGCAAAAGCTAGCAGTACTCAAATACTTTGCAAGCAGTTTCATGAAATGGTCAATCAGAAAGCAACTCATACTGGCTCAGACGTCGCCCGGGCTTACAAGGTCCATGCTGATCTGTTCACACTCCGACAGGCAGCGAAAAGCAAGCTAGGAGCAGGAAGACAAAAGAATTCAATTCAATTCAACTTTATTTATATATCGCCATTTCACAACAACAGTCATCTCATAGCACTTTCAACTGTAGGGGAAACCCCCACAATTGCAGAAAGACCTCAGCAATCAGGCGATCCCCTATGAGCAAGCGCTTGGCGATGGTGGAGAAGAAAAACTCCCTTTTAACAGGAAGAAGCCTCCAGCAGAACCAGGCTCAGGGACGGGCAGTCATCTGCTGCAACTGGCTGGGGGGTGAGGAGATAGAGAAGATGAAAAGAACAGACATGTAGAGAGCAAACAGCACAATGGGGACTCAATCTATGGGAGAGAACAAACAGATGTTAATGACCAGCAAAAAAAAAAAAAATTCATTGAGAGTGAAGAAAGGAGTGAAGCCCAGTGCAATTATTGGAGGTCCCCCGGCTGTCTAAACCTAATAGCAGCATAACTAAGGGAGGGTTCAGAAACACATGATCCCTCCCTAATTGTAGGCTATATCAAAAAGGAAGGTTTTAACCCTTTTTTTAAAAACAGAGATCGAGTCTGA
Source organism: Pholidichthys leucotaenia (assembly GCA_020510985.1). Classification (NCBI taxonomy): domain Eukaryota; kingdom Metazoa; phylum Chordata; class Actinopteri; order Cichliformes; family Pholidichthyidae; genus Pholidichthys; species Pholidichthys leucotaenia. The sequence goes on along the minus strand of CM035842.1, from coordinate 197,518,127 downwards.
CTCCCGAATCCAGATTGGCAGCTGGTTCCACAAGAGAGGAGCTTGATAACTGAAGGCTCTGCAGATTCTAGGTATTACAAGTAATCCAGCATTATGGGAGTGTAGTGCTCTGTTAGGATAATAGGGTAATATCAGATCTTTTAAATAAAAAGGGGCCTGATTGTTTAGAGCTTTAAAAGTGAGAAGAAGGATTTGAAACTTAATTCTAAACTCTATGGGAAGCCAATAAAGGGAGGCCAGAACCGGAGAGATATGATCTCTCTTCCTAGTACCTGTTAAAACTCTTGCAGCAGCATTTTGGATCAACTGAAGACTTTTTAGAGATGTTTTAGGACAACCTGATAATGAAGAGTTACAATAATCTAACCTAGAGCTAACAAAAGCGTGGATCAGTTTCTCAGCATCACTCTGAGACAAGATGCTCCTAATCTTGGCAGTATTACGCAAATGATAGAAGGCAGTCTTTGAAACAAATTTAATATATGAATTGAAAAACAGATCTTGATCAAAAATAACTCCAAGGTTCCTCACAGAGCTATTAAGAGAAAGAGTAACTGCATCCAAACTAAAAGTTGGATTTGGAAAGGTATTTCTAAGGTTTTTTGGACCAACTAGAATGACTTCAGTCTTATCTAAATTTAATAGCAAGAAATTACAAAGAAAACTGAAAACTGTTTTCTTTGAAAGAAAACTCATTATTGACATGAACAAACTGGAACCTATCAGATAAATAAGATCTAAACCACTGCAACAAAGTTCCATTAAGTCCAACATAGTGTTCTAATCTATCAAGTAGAATATTATGATCGATAGTATCAAAAGCTGCACTAAGGTCTAAAAGGACAAGTACAGAAACAAGTCCATTATCAGATGCGATCAGGAGGTCATTAGTGACCTTCAGTAAGGCTGTTTCAGTACTATGATGGATTCTAAACCCAGATTGAAACTCTTCAAACTAGAAAAGCACTCGGAGAGCGCAGACCTCCGCCAAGCGGCACAGTTCCCCCCATACAGTGTTTGTGTGTACGTTTTCAGATTCCCTGAGCATGAAAAGATATGACTAGCAATTGGATTCACAATGATTATTTGTTTATTTGACACGGACAGTGCAATAAACAGACAATTAATGAATGACAATCAATGTGATAGTGATAGGATTAGTGGTTCAGTAGTGTAAAACGGGGCTATAAGGGACGGCAGGTTTATAAGGGACACTTTTCTGGGAAATGTTTTAAATGTAATTCTGCTTTTTTTATTTTGAGCAGGACGCTGAGTTGTGTTGTTATTGTCAAATATCCATGAATCCTTCATCAAATCTAGGCGGAAGCAAAATGAAAAAAGCAGAATTACATTTAGAAAAGTGTCCCATATTACCCCGCCGTCCCTTATAGCCCCGTTTTACGGTAGTAAAAGCATTGCCTCCTTGGCGGAGGTAATAAACTGAAGTGTTGGTGTGTCCATCTCCTCCACTGTCGGATGCAGATTGGTTAGACAGGTTGCCGTGGGTTTTATATTATATTGGGGTTGCGCTCCGCGGCAAAACAGAATTTAGAATCTTCCCCGGCAGAGAGGTCGTTTTTACACAGCGCCTATAGCTGGGCGGGGAATTTGTGGCAAATAATCGGGCGGCGGACAGGTGGCCGTGTCAGGTTTTGCAGCGTGGCGCAAAAACAGGCACGCTGGCGGGCCCAGGCCAGCAGTGTTTTCCGCGTGCTTTTGTGCCTAAAACGTTGAAGAACGCGGAGTTTGTGTTGGTCAGACACGACGACCAGCGCAATGTGCGCAGCGCCTATGGCTGGCACAGGCACGCTGGCGGGCCCAGGCCAGCAGTGTTTTCCGCATGCTTTTGTGGCTAAAACGTTGAAGAAGGCGGAGTTTGTGTTGGTCAGACACGACGCCCAGCGCCCTCCATTGCGCCTGCGCACATGTTGAAAATGGCCGTATGTCACAGTGTGGAAAAATGCTTTAAAAAATTCCTGTATGCAGACGGTGATGCGGATCATCCCCAAAATTTAATCAGTTCTTCCTTGTACCATTTCCAACAACGCCTGAAAGTTTCATTGAAATCCGTCCAAAAGTTTTTGAGTCATCTTGCTAACCAACAGACAAACAGACAGACAGACAAACAGACAAACACACAGACAAACACACAGACAAACCCCGGCAAAAACATTACCTCCTCCTGGCCTTTCGGCCTGGCGGAGGTAATAAACCATTTCCCTGCAAGTGGTCAAATAATTGCGTAGCAACAACTCTAAGATTTTTGAAATGAAAGGGAGATTAGAGATTGGTCTATAGTTAGCTAAAACTCCAGCGTTGGCTTTTTGAGTAAGGGTTTAATTACAGCCGTTTTAAAAGCCTGTGGTACATGGCCTAAAGTTAATGAAGAATTCATTATTTGAAGAATAAAGCTACCAATAAATGGGAAGACTTCTTTAAATAACCTGGTAGGAATGGGATCTAAAAGACAAGTTGAAGGCTTGGATGAGGAAACTATTTAGTCTAACTCTAAAAAGTCAATTGGAGTAAACTGATCCAAACAGATGTCAGTTGAAGGAGTTGTAGTAGTTACTGTATTTAAGTTAACGGTGGGAAGAATCTGACTGATTTTGTCTCTGATAGATGAAATTTTATTATTGAAAAAGTTCATAAAGTCCTGACTAGTAAGCTCTAAGGGAATGCGAGGATTGACAGAGTCCTGACTCTTTGTCAGCCTGGCTACAGTGCTGAAAAGAAACCTGAGATTATTCTTGTTCTCTTCTATTAATGCACAATAATAACTCGTTCTAGCTTTTCTCAGAGATTTTTTATAAATTAAAAGATGATTCTCCAAGCTAAATAGATTTCATCTAAATTAGTGGAGTGCCATTTTTACCTCCGCCAAGGAAGTTATGTTTTCATCAGCGTTGGTTTGCCTGTCTGTTTGTTTGTTTGTTAGCAAGATAACTCAAAAAGTTATGGACGGATTTTCATGAAATTTTCAGAGATTGTCACAAATGGGGTATCCTACAGATGATTAGATTTTGGTGGTGATCCGTCAGAACAGTTGGAAAAAAAACAAAAAAAACAAAACAAGCATTACAGTATAGCTAATATATGCCACTTGCGAATGGCATTTTTTTCATGGTCAAGGAATCTATAAAGTTACACAAAATAAATGTAGGATTAATATTTATGATGTTAAACACTGTATGGGGGGAACTGTGGTGCTTGGCGGAGGTCTGCGCTCTCCGAGTGCTTTTCTAGTCTTTCTAATTGACAAGTCTTCTGTTTTAAGCTACAAGTTTCCGTGTTGAACCAAGGAGTTAGAAATCTCAGATCAGACTTTCTTTTTTAAAGGGGCTACCATGTCTAGAGTCTGATGCAGAGAAGCTGTAACACTATCTACCATGCTATCAATTACAGAAGGAGTAAGCTGTCTATAGCTTATTTCCGTTGTGTTGACACATGGCGTAGAGGAAACAATCTGCATAAATTTGGTAACATCATCTGAGTGACATGGTACAGACCTAAGAAGCAGACACAACTCAGGAAGCACAACTAACCTTTTATTAATAATAGTGTGAATGTATGGATGCGTGTGTGAATGTCTGTAGTGAGTGTAGTGCGTGGATGAATCAGCTTGGGGCGAGCAGCGCACCGTACAACCTGGCAACCCTAAGGACAGAGCAGAGAGACAATTAGGAGCAATCCTGACAGGAGAAGTGCCAGATAGAACTGTCCTTACTTTCTGCTGAGTTGGAGAAGCGTACAGGTTGGCACATCGGCCCAGGCCAGGAGGACAGTGCCAGTTGCCCCGTTGGAGATGTAGCAGGCAGGTGAACAAGGCAAGGGAGTCCGCCGCCAGGTGGAAGGGAGTCCGCCGCCGGGAGGACACCGCCTGTGCACAGGGGTAGAAGATGGGTGAGAGGAAAGGTTCAGGCTTACTTGGCTGCCGGATGGTTAGGAGACCCTTGGCGAGCAGAAGCGCTGGAGGATGATGAGGCTGGAAGCTCAGTGTAGAGTTTGGCGAGTTCAGATTCCTCAGGAAGGAAGCAGACAACTCCGCGCTGATCCCTGGGTCTCACAGAATATATAGGCAGAGCCAAATAGCAGACAGGTGTGTGCGCAGGTGCGCCTAATTGGTGGCCATGACACTGAGAGGCATCTACTGTAGTAACATTTTTCCTTAGGAGCCAAATAGTCAGAAATAGTAAAATCAAAGGTTAACAGACAATGGTCTGACAGTACAGGGTTATGAGGAGACACTACCAGCTTTTCTATTCCTATGCCATATGTCAGAACAAGGTCCAACGTATGGTGGAGATAATGGGTAGAATTTCCTACTTTCTGAGAAAACCCCATCAAGTCTAAAATTGAATTAAATGCCAAATTAAGGCAATCACTACATCTACGTGTATATTAAAGTCCCCTACTATAATTATTCTATCTGATTCAATTTAATCAGAGCACCTTGAACTTCCAACATTACTTCTGGTAAACATTAAATTGTTAACATTAGATCAAAGTTAGGTTAATGGAAGATGTCTGCTATGTCAATTTTCTGTGTATGTGTAGGAGTGAGTCCACTTATCTATTTTAGCCGTAATCATGCAGTCCAGTTTTGTTGTAGTGGATGCAGCTCATGGGTGCCCCCCCTCCCAGTGGCCGGTCTTGCCTTTGGGGACACATTCTTTGCCATTAACCCCATTGTCCACACTGATGCACTCATTTCCACTGTAGGGGTGTATTTTCTCCTCGGCTACGACCCCTCCTTCTCCACTGCTGTCCTCCTCCCCCTCCCCCTTCTCCCTTGATAAAAGACAAATTCACGGGGAGCTCCAGGCCCCCGTGAGTCAGCCATCACATAAATAAGTGCAGGTTTTTCTTTAAATTTTTATTTTCCTTTCATACCTAGATTCCCAATCTTCAGACACAGTACACCAATCTGTTAATATCTTGAAATTTTGTACGATGTCAAGCAAAATTTACAAGTGATCCAGACCAGCTGAGAGTTTTGTTTAAATAGTTTACTGTTATTCTAAGCTTAGTTTTCCACTAAATAACTATATTTTATTTCTCTGAATCAAATCTAAGAATTTTATCCCTATAAACTAGATTTCATACTTTGACTCAGGTTATAATTAAAAATAATTAAGGATGATTAAAACATTATCATTTCATCTACATCCAAATCATATCAGATGCAAAAAGATTCTAAACGTTGTTTCCCCAGTAACATAAGAACACACTGCTCCATTATTCTGTAGGACAGTGCAGTAAGAAATGTCATGTCCAGCATGACAGTAATGGTTGGATTGCTGATTAATCAACTCACATAGGATCAGATGGATATAATTCTGATTTTTATTGCTTTGACATGAAGTGTGCACCTTGCTTCTGGGTCAGGGTGCAGAGTTGGAAAAATAAGGGAAAAAGTAATCCTTATTTCCACCCTATACTGTGAATTTTAGCTAGAGTAATTTTTTTATTGCTTTTTACATACACATTCTAAATCCATATTGTTGAAATGTGACATAATGCTCTGCAAGGTGGGAGAGTCTCAGCTCAGTGCAATATGGATATGTAAAGTTTTGAAAGCAGATCTGCTTCCATCTGAAATCTAATTTCAGGTGTATTTTATTCAATTCAATTCAATTCAATTCAACTTTATTTATATAGCGCCATTTCACAACAACAGTCATCTCATAGCACTATCAACTGTAGGGGGAACCCCCACAGTTGCAGAAAGACCCCAGCAATCACGCAATCCCCTGTGAGCAAGCACTTGGCGATGGTGGAGAGGAAAAACTCCCTTTTAACAGGAAGAAACCTCCAGCAGAACCAGGCTCAGGGAGGGGCAGTCATCTGCTGCGACTGGCTGGGGGGTGAGAAGATAGAGAAGAAGAAAAGAACAGACATGTAGAGAGCAAACAGCACGATGGGGACTCAATCTATGGGAGAGAACAAACAAATGTTAATGACCAGCAAAAAAAATATTTCATTGAGAGTGAGGAAAGGAGTGAGGCCCAGTGCATTACTGGAGGTCCCCCGGCTGACTAAACCTATTAGCAGCATAACTAAGGGAGGGTTCAGAAACACATGATCCCTCCCTAATTGTAGGCTATATCAAAAAGGTAGGTTTTAGCCCTATTCTTAAAAACAGAGATCGAGTCTGACTCCCGAATCCAGATTGGCAGCTGATTCCACAGGAATCAGCTGATAACTGATAGGCAGCTATCAGTTATCAGCTATGACAGCTTGATAACTGAAGGCTCTGCCTCCCATTGTACTTTTGGAGATTCTAGGTATTACAAGTAATCCTGCATTTTGGGAGTGTAGTGCTCTGTTAGGATAATACGGTAGTATCAGAGCTTTTAAATTAAAAGGAGCCTGTGTGGTGGTTCGTTTTAACCCCACAACAGACTAAGGACACTCAGCCCTCTTTTCTCTGTTTTCCTGCTGCACTTCTGAGATGCAATGTGCCATTCATGTATTTGTGATGCAAACATGCATGTGTTGTGATGTAATGCGCCATTCTGTATAGTGTGCATATGGCTTGTCCTTACTGTGCTTTTTCTGAGCATCTTACATATGTAGATGTGCTTTGGTGTATTAATGTCTACAGGTAGACGAGTTTCTTCTGTCTCACCCCTGGATGTTAAGTTTTGCCTTTCATCCATTGTACTCATGTGTCCTGCCCTTACTGTGACCTAGAGACTCAGATCAATATGTAGATGTGCTTGTTAGCCTCTTTGTCTTGCACCTAGAGGGAGGTCTAGCTAATCTGCCCATTGTGATGTATGTCTTACAAATGCAAATACCTCCTGCCTGTTCTGTTATACCTTTGATCATTCTAACTGTGGGGTATGTCTCTTTCATGTATTGTTATGGTCAAGTATTTAAGGCGCAACTCTGTAACACAATCTCTCTCTCACTCTGATCCTGCAACTGGAGACACACACACGTGCCTCTCCTCTCCTTCTCTGAGAGCCGAGGGCTCGCTCCCGGCGCGCACGCACAGCGCCGGGAGAGGAGCTCGTGACAGCGGTATGATTAATAAAAGCCTACTTAAAACCTCCAACAACGCCGCTTTATTTCATGCCGCTTCACCTGATTGTTTAGAGCTTTGTAAGTAAGAAGAAGGATTTTAAACTTAATTCTAAACTCTATGGGAAGCCAATGAAGGGAGGCCAGAACCGAGAGATATGATCTCTCTTTCTAGTACCTGTTAAAACTCTTGCTGCAGCATTTTGGATCAGCTGAAGACTTTTTAAAGATGTTTTAGGACAGCCTGATAATAAAGAATTACAATAATCTAATCTCGAGCTAACAAACGCGTGGATCAGTTTCTCAGCATCACTCTGAGACAAGATGCTCCTAATCTTGGCAATATTACGCAAATGATAGAAGGCAGTCTTAGAAACAAATTTAATATGTGAATTGAAGGACAGATCTTGATCAAAAATAATTCCAAGGTTCCTCACAGAGCTATTAAGAGAAAGAGTAACCACATCCAAACTGAAAGTTTGATTTGGAAAGGTATTTCTAAGGTTTTTTGGACAACAAGAATGACTTCAGTCTTATCTGAATTTAATAGCAGGAAATTACAAGTCATCCAAGCTTTGATTTCCTGAAGACAGGCTTCTAACTTGGCTAATTGATTACTATCATCTGGCTTCATTGACAGGTATAATTGTGTGTCATCTGCATAACAATGAAAATGTATACAGTGCTTTCTAATAATGTTGCCTAACGGAAGCATATATAAACTAAAAAGAGTAGGGCCTAGCACAGATCCCTGTGGAACTCCATGACTAAGCTTTGAGTTGAAAGAAAACTCATTATTTACATGAACAAACTGGAACCTATCAGATAAATAAGATCTAAACCACTGCAACCAAGTTCCATTAAGTCCAACATAGTGTTCTAATCTATCAAGTAGAATATTATGATCGATGGAACTTCCGGTCTGGACGCCATGGCGACTGCAGCTTAACACTGAAGCTCTCAGACCCAATCCAGGATAACACCTTGAAAATCAAACTTAACGGATTTTTGGAGGAGTGAAAATCAAAAGACAAAATCATCATGTCTAAAGGAAAACAGAAGAAACTGAAATTCTCCAGGCCAGGACACGTATCGGCCGGAGAATCTGAACTGGAAGATCTCCGTTCAGAAGACGAGGAACTGGTGATAGCTAACAAAAAGGTTAGCCTGAAATCACTATTTGAGGAGCTACGACGATTTTGCCGAGAAGTTACGGCCGAATTTCGGGAATTCAGAGAAGAATTGAAAAGGACAAACAGCAGAGTGGACCAGGCCGAGAACCGAATCTTGGAAACAGAGGAACGAATAAAAGTGCTCGAAGATTCTGTGCTGGACCTACGCAAAAGACAAGCATCTATAGAGGCTAAGCTAACCGACCAAGAAGGAAGACAAAGAAGAGACAACATAAGAATTCATGGTCTGATAGAAGGAGCCGAAAACGGTTTTAATTCAATGGCAGAATGCGTGGAATCCTTACTAAGAGAGAAATTGGATATTCCACAAACCACCGACTTGAAGATAGAAAAGGCACATCGTTCATTAGCCGCTAGGCCGGCGGCGGAAGCGCCCCCACGTTCGGTGTTGGTAAGATTTTCCAATTTCAAAATAAAACAAGAGGTTGTAAGACTGGCCTGGCAGAAAAAAGGATTTATGCACCAGGAGAGAAAAGTCTACGTGGAACACGATTACGCCCCGGAGGTCCTTAAAAAGCGCAGGGAATACAATGACGCGAAAAAGGTGTTAAGAGAGAAGAAATTGCGCTTTCAGACTCCATTTCCTGCGAAGTTAAGGTTCTTCTACGGCGATGAAACGTGTCTCTATAATTCGGCGGAAGAAGCAACAGCTGACATGGCGAAAAGAGGGCTCCCGGTAACGGTATTTAAACCCGCAGCAGACCTGAGTGAGAAGATCAAAGCGCAAACATGGACAACACAAAGACCTTCAAAATCCACGGACCAGCAGCGGGAAACCCAGCGCCAGAGCGTCGCGGATAAACTATCCGTTTTCAGGTTGGAATAGCGACCTTTTTTTTTTTTCTCTTGAATCAATCCGCACATCCAACCCCCCTCATACAAGGTAACAAACATTAAAGGAGATGCGTATTCAACATGTGGTAAAACATTTCATGGAACAGTCATAATATTTGAAACAAATAAGTCTTTGTAATAAAAAAAAAACAAAAAAACTTGTTAAAATAGAAAAGTGACAATAATCCACATGTTCTCCTCATACTAACAAATACTGTTTTTGCGTGAATGTTTGATGTGATGGGGGTGGGAGGGTGCACACAATTTCACAGGGTTTAGGCATAAAAGGAAAAAAAAAATCATTACAAGTTTGGATTGGGTTCTGAAACTCACGTTAAAAGCATGGGGCAGCTTACGGGGGTAAGAGAGGGCCCTCAACACGTAACATAGTTTGAGGAATTTCCCTCAGGGCCTTCATTCCATCAAGGCTCTTACAGGGTCTTTAAAAAGACCTCAGCTCAGGAAGTTCTTCTGACAGCTTTTTGTTTTAAAGTTTTATACACTATGTTCTTAATGTTTTTCTTGTTTTTAATGTTCTTTCAGTTTCTGAGTAGCACAAATGAGGGCCACCACACAGTTACACTAAACAAAACAACACAATGGAGAAACAGGGTGTAACCAAAATAATTTCATATAATGTAAAAGGAATCCTGAATCCAGTTAAAAGATCCAAGATTCTAGGCAAAATGAAAAAAGACAAAGCAGGAATAATATTTTTACAAGAAACCCACCTAACAGACGTGGAACACAATAAACTCAGTAGACAAGGGTTTAAAATGATCTCTTCATCTTCATATAAGTCAGGGAGGAGGAGGGGAGTAGCGACATTGATATCAACCAAAATTACATTTGAAAAAAAATCAGAACACAAAGATAAAGAAGGGAGATACAGTTTGGTAACTGGGCGGCTAGAGGGAGAAGATATCACCCTGCTGAATGTGTATGCTCCCCCAGGGGCTAACTGGAAATTTTATAAAAATGTATTCGACCTAATGATAACTAAAGCTCAAGGTTTAGTGATATGTGGTGGGGACTTCAATCTTAGACTGAATCCATACTGGGATGCTTCTGGTAATTCTCCACATCAAAATAACACCCAAAACAGGAAGACTCGGATGCTACTAAAAGAAATGGGAATCTGTGACGTGTGGAGGGAACTCAACCCCAGTGTAAAAGACTATACATTTTACTCAACTCCACATTCATCTTACTCAAGGATTGACTATTTTTTTTATGTTTAATAGAGACATTGGAAGAGTAAAAACATGTAAAATAGGACTGATGGATCTCTCTGACCACAGTCCGATCTACATGGACTTAAATATCCAAAAATACACAAATAATACATTTTCTTGGAGGTTAAATTCAAATGTCCTGAAAGGACCATTGAAAGATGAATTGGAATCAGATATTCTCAGATATTTGGAAGATAACGATAATGGAGAAGTATCCCCTTTAATACTGTGGGATGCATGCAAAGCTGTAATAAGAGGAAAGATTATTGCAAAACTGGCAACCCAAAAGAAACTAAGACAAGAAAAACTATCCACATTAGAGTCAGAACTTAGGAACCTAGAAAAAGAACACAAAGGCAACACTCATTCTACTGACTCGCTCAAGATTAAGGAAATTAAAAACCAAATAAATGAGATCTACACAATAGAAATCCAGAAGAAACTTACATTTTTGAAACAAAAATACTATGAAGCAGGCAGTAAATCGGCAAAATTGCTAGCCTATAAATTGAGGAAACATCAAACAGAAAGAGCAATCTACAAAATCAGAGACCCAGTATCAAAGGAAATAAAATTCAGAATTCAGGATATTCTTAAAAGCTTCGAGAATTACTATAAGAACTTATACTCCCACAAAAAACATAAAAACGCATCCGAGGCATTCCTAAGCACATTAAACCTTCCCCAACTTACGGAGTCACAAAATAAAACACTACTGTCAGAAATACATCCTAAAGAATTGGAAAAAGCAATTATGAAACTTAAAGCTAACAAATCCCCAGGAGCTGATGGCTATACAGCAGAGTGGTACAAAACCTTTAAACAGCAACTATCTCCTCTCCTCCTGAAAACATTTAATTATGTCCTCCACACAGGGGAAATCCCCCCCTCCTGGAGAGAAGGGGTCATTGCAGTTATACCTAAACCTGAAAAGGATAAACTAGAGTGCTCCAACTACAGACCAATCAGTGTACTAAATCAGGACTATAAGCTTTTTACCATTATCCTTGCCAAAAGGTTAGAAAATATATTGACAGACCTAATTCATTTAGACCAAACAGGTTTTATAAGACAAAGACAGACACAAGACAACATTCGACGCACTTTACACATAATTCATCATATAAAAAAATATAACTTAAATGCAGTCATATTGGGATTAGATGCTGAAAAAGCATTCGATTCGGTTGACTGGTCTTTTCTATATAGAATCTTATCCAGTTTCAATTTTCATAACAACTTCATTAGAACTATACAGGCATTATATAAAAAACCAACAGCTAAAATAAGGATTAACGGTAATTTATCATCATCTTTTGAACTGGAAAGAGGATGTCATCAGGGCTGCCCCCTGTCTCCACTGCTCTTTGCAATCTTCATAGAACCTCTGAGCCAATGGATAAGACAAAACCAAAAAATTCAAGGTATTACACTTGGTCAGAAGGAACATAAAATAGCACTCTTTGCTGATGACATTTTAATATACCTAGGGCAGCCGGACACTTCTTTACCAGAACTAACCTCAGTTTTTTCAGAGTATGGAGATTTATCGGGGTACAAATTAAACATGCATAAAACCCAAGTTTTAACATTCAACTATGACCCAAATCATTATTCACTAAGCAAACTCAAAACTAACTGGGAGTCGGAATCTATGAAATATCTGGGGGTCAATATCCCGAAACAACTTAACAAAATTATATCACTAAACTATGATCCACTGGTGACAAAAATAAAATCTGACCTAGCAAGATGGAATATGATACCATTCTTGGGTACTGCACAAAGAATTGAAGCAGTCAAAATGAATATACTTCCACGTCTTCTATACCTTTTCCAAACAATACCGGTAGAACCTCCCAAAAAAACATGGCAAGAACTGGACAGAAGGATCTCAAGATTCATATGGCAGGGCAAGAGACCTAGAATCAGATATAGAACCCTACAGCTAAACAAAGACAAAGGTGGGCTCGCGCTGCCAAATATCAGGGACTACTTTAAAGCCGCACAAATTAAAACTTTAGTAGAGATATGTAACCCAGTCTACACTGCACAATGGAAGGAGATCGAATGCCAAATAACAAGTGACATCCCCCTACAGGCGATAATAGGGAACAATGCCTTACCTAAGCTTTTGAATAACACTAACCCGTGGATAGAGACCCCACTAAAAATTTGGTTTAAGATAGTCAGAGAGAATCAAACTAAAGAGCCCTATCGACTTCTGCAATGGATTGCCTATGATCAGGACTTTACTCCTAATAAAACAGACACCAGATTTAAAAAGTGGAAGGAGAAAGGGCTGATAAAATATTACGTTTTTTTTTAAGAGCAAATCTTAAGAAGTTTTGAAGATTTGAAAAAACAAGGCCTAATAAATCAAGACCTTTACAGGTTCTTCCAGCTTAGACACCACATAAACAATATACTTAAAAAGGAGGTTTTGGAAAGGGCCCAGTCAGGTGTTCTGAAGGTCTTCTTAATGGCATATAAAGGGATCCCAGGGATCAGATACATTTCTAAAATATACCAAGGTCTTCAAGACTTAAAAGGAGACAACACATCTTATATAAAAGAGAGATGGGAAAAAGAGGGGAATTTCACTTTACAACTGGAAATATGGGAAAAGCTAAATAAACAGCAATGGAAAAGTACCTCATCCCTGCAGTGGAGAGAATTTGGATGGAAAAACTTGGTAAGATTTTTCAGAACACCTGCACAAAACAAATTTACCCATAAGGGATTGAACTGTTGGCGCTTGTGTGGTGAAAAGACTGCAAATCATTTTCATGTGTTTTGGTCATGCCCAGTTATCCACCAATATTGGACCAATGTACAGACAATATTGGGGAAAATATTCAAAATAACAGTTCCCTTTTCTTTTGTAACTTTGTATTTGGGTTTACTACCGGACTCACTGGAAAGACGAGGAGAAAAATACTTATTCAATGTTTTAATATTGGCAAGCAAAAAAGCTCTAACTAAAAAATGGATGTTGAAGGACTGTCCTACACCTGAAGATTGGACTAACGTGATCCAAGACATTTACTCGATGGAAAAGTTGACATTCGCACTGAGACAGGACATGGATGGGTTCATGAACTTTTGGCAACCCTGGATCGCATATGTGTCTTCCATTAGATCTAATCTTTGACAAATACCATTTCAATAATGGTTCCGCTCTTTGTTCCAACGCTACTCAGATGCTCTTTTATCTTTATTTACTTACTTTTTCTTTTTGTTTGTTTTTTGCTGGTTTGTTTGGTTTTTTTGTTTTTTGTTTTTTGTTTTTTCTCTTTAATTTCACCTTTTCTTTCACTTTAAAAAAAAAAGGGGGTGTTGTAAGAATTAATCTTCCAATGTTGTCAGATATCAGAAAATAAGGGAACATGTGATGAAAATGTAAACATTGCATTGCTGTAACGACCTGTATACCCTTTACAAAAACTTAAATAAAAAAAAAAAAAAGAATATTATGATCGATAGTATCAAAAGCTGCAGTAAGGTCTAAAAGGACAAGTACAGAAACCAGTCCATTATCAGATGCGATGAGGAGGTCGTTAGTGACCTTCAATTCAATTCAATTCAATTCAATTCAACTTTATTTATATAGCGCCATTTCACAACAACAGTCATCTCATAGCACTATCAACTGTAGGGGGGACCCCCACAGTTGCAGAAAGACCCCAGCAATCAGGCGATCCCCTGTGAGCAAGCACTTGGCGACGGTGGAGAGGAAAAACTCCCTTTTAACAGGAAGAAACCTCCAGCAGAACCAGGCTCAGGGAGGGGCAGTCATCTGCTGCGACTGGCTGGGGGGGTGAGGGGATAGAGAAGAAGAAAAGAACAGACATGTAGAGAGCAAACAGCACGATGGGGACTCAATCTATGGGAGAGAACAAACAAATGTTAATGACCAGCAAAAAAAAAATATTTCATAGAGAGTGAGGAAAGGAGTGAGGCCCAGTGCATTACTGGAGGTCCCCCGGCTGACTAAACCTATTAGCAGCATAACTAAGGGAGGGTTCAGAAACACATGATCCCTCCCTAATTGTAGGCTATATCAAAAAGGTAGGTTTTAGCCCTATTCTTAAAAACAGAGATCGAGTCTGACTCCCGAATCCAGATTGGCAGCTGATTCCACAGGAGAGGAGCTTGATAACTGAAGGCTCTGCCTCCCATTGTACTTTTGGAGATTCTAGGTATTACAAGTAATCCTGCATTTTGGGAGCGTAGTGCTCTGTTAGGATGATACGGTAGTATCAGATCTTTTAAATAAAAAGGAGCCTGATTGTTTAAAGCTTTGTAAGTAAGAAGAAGGATTTTAAACTTAATTCTAAACTCTATGGGAAGCCAATGAAGGGAGGCCAGAACCAGAGAGATATGATCTCTCTTTCTTGTACCTGTTAAAACTCTTGCTGCAGCATTTTGGATCAGCTGAAGACTTTTTAAAGATGTTTTAGGACAGCCTGATAATAAAGAATTACAATAATCTAATCTTGAGCTAACAAAAGCGTGGATCAGCTTCTCAGCATCACTCTGAGACAACCTTCACTAAGGCTGTTTCAGTACTATGATGGATTCTAAACCCAGATTGAAACTCTTCAAGTAAACCGTTTCCCTGCAGGTGGTCAAATAATTGTGTAGCAACAACTTTTTCTAAGATTTTTGAAATGAAAGGGAGATTAGAGATTGGTCTATAGTTAGCTAAAGCTCCTGGATCTAGCGTTGGCTTTTTGAGTAAGGGTTTAATTACAGCCGTTTTAAAAGCCTGCGGTACATGGCCTAAAGTTAATGAAGAATAAAGCTACCAATAAGTGGGAAGACTTCTTTAAATAACCTGGTAGGAATAGGGTCTAAAAGACAAGTTGAAGGTTTGGATGAGGAAACTATTTTGTCTAACTCACAAAGGTCGATTGGAGTAAACTCATCACGACAGACATCAATTGAAGGAGTTGTAGTAGTTACAGTATTTAAGTTAACTGTGGGAAGAATCTGATTGATTTTATCTCTGATGGATGAAATTTTATTATTGAAAAAGTTCATAAAGTCCTGACTAGTAAGCTCTAAGGGAATGCTAGGATTGACAGAGTCCTGACTCTTTGTCAACCTGGCTACAGTGCTGAAAAGAAACCTGGGATTATTCTTGTTCTCTTCTATTAATGCAGAGTAATAACTCGTTCTAGCTTTTCTCAGAGATTTTTTATAAATTAAAAGATGATTTCTCCAAGCTAAATAGATTTCATCTAAATTAGTGGAGCACCATTTTCTTTCTAATTGACGATTCTTCTGTTTTAAGCTACGAGTTTCTGTGTTGAACCAAGGAGTTAGAAATCTCTGATTAGACTTTTTCTTTTTTAAGGGGGCCACCAAGTCTAGAGTCTGATGCAGAGAAGCTGTAACACTGTCCACCATGTTATCAATTACAGAAGGAGCAAGCTGTCTATAGCTTATTTCCGTTGTGTTGACACATGGCATAGAGGAAACAATCTGCATAAATCTGGTAACAGCAACATCTGAAAGGCACCTACTGTAATAATATTTTTCTTTAGGAGACAAATAGTCAGAAATAGTAAAATCAAAGGTTAACAGACGATGGTCTGACAGTACAGGGTTATGAGGAGACACTACAAGATTTTCTATTTCTATGCCATATGTCAGAACAAGGTCCAATGTATGGTGGAGGTAATGAGTAGAATTTCCTACTTTCTGAGAAAACCCAATCGAGTCTAATATTGAATTAAATGCCACATTAAGGCAGTCACTATCTACATCCACATGTATATTAAAGTCCCCTACTATAATTATTCTATCAGATTTCAGCACTAAATCAGCTAAGAAATCAGCAAATTCGGATAAAAATTCTGAGTAGGTTGATGGGGGACGATAAACTATGGCAAATAAAATTGAGTTTAACCTAAAATTGCTAAAGTGCCCAATATTGAGGACCAGGCCCTCAAAGGAATTATAACATGTTTTTTGCTGTACATTAACTAGTAATTTGGAATGGTAAATTGTTGCTACTCCTCCTCCACGACCAGAACTTCTGGGATTTTGACAGTTTAAATAACCAGAGGGAGTTGATTCATTTAAACCAACATAATCCTCCTCTATCTTATGCCATAGTTGTTTAAAATAACGCCATTCCAAGACAGTAAAAATGGTTTTTACAACATAGCATTACATTCAGACTTATGCTGTGTCTTCATGTCGGTCGCTGCAGAAGAAAACCCTCATTTTTTCCTCTCACACACAGATTCGCTGTTTTTTTTCCTCTTCTCTTTCTCTGTCTTAGACTTTTAGTGAATGAAACTGCTGGTCATTTACTGTGAAACATGACTTTAGTGGCAGATTTAGGTGTCAGTTATGCAATCTTCAATTCTCGTGAACACGTGCTGACCACCGATGATTCATGAATGCTGTTTACGCACGCTTGGAGAACTTACAAGCAGTTTGTTGAATCTGGAGTGGCTTGTTAGTACTAATACAGCTTACTGGCAAAATGTATATGATTTACACAGACTAACACTAAAATGTTCTTGAATGAGTTTCAGTATTTGAGACGCTATCAGAAAAGTAAATGGAAAAACAACAATATAATGTATTTTACTTACATGTTGTAACGGTACATGAATTAATAATTATGATCAGGTATAAAAATTATTTAATTTATATTAATGTATTGGAACCGGAGATGAATTCTCGGTTCATATACACCGGAAAAGTTAATAACATTCGTGGGGCACCAGCTTCTATCTCTAAGAAACAATTTAATCTTTAATTTCACTTTATACCTGTTTAATCACTCAATAAATTAATTAATAATCAGTCTCAAAATTTTAGTGAATTTGATGCTGGGGGCTTGAACCAGACTCAGAATGAAATAAATTCCCAACAACTTCTCTCATTTTCACATATTTATTAAATGAAATGATAATTCAGAGATATTGCAATGATTTCATTAACCATTAAATTAAACTTGTAAATGATAGATTAACAATGTCAACATTTGGAGAACCAGGGTTAACTGTGAAATGAATTTAGATCAGTTTGAAGTTATCAGATTATGGAAACAACGCAAATTTATGGGGAAAGTTTTACTAATTATATGAAAAGCTCTGGATTACTCTAAGAAAATAAAAATGGAATTTTAATGAAAAGAGGAGTTATGTTAATGGCTCCTTCATTTTGCATTTGATCAAATATTGAATTATCCTCAAATCTCAGACGTTTGATTCAGCAGATGGATAAAGAAAGTGCAGCTCATGTGCTTCCTTGTTGAAGATTTGAAGTTGTGTTCTTTCGTCGTCCTCGTGAAGGTTTCGATGTGGAAAAGTGCCAAAACCCAGAATATTTGTCCAGCAAATATTCGGTTGTCACAAGATGAGATTTTGATGTGTTGATCACCTGGGCTGCGATCTGGCCCAGGGCGTCTCCTCCTCGTGGCGTGGTGATTTCTTCAGCTGCGTAATGGCGCTGTGTCGCCTCCTTCTGCGTTGACAAACGGCTTTCCAGGGAATTTGAGAACAATTGCAAAAATCTGATCTAAATAGCAAAATTAACAGATCTTCAGACTTTGTGGAGATGAAAATAGTTTCTAGTGTGTACATTGGTCAATATAAAAATTACAACAAAAAACTCAAGATTAAAACATAAATTAAAATTAAAAATGGTGGTTTTTGTTAGCTATCACCAGCTCCTCGTCTTCTGAACGGGGATCTTCCAGTTCAGATTCTCCGGCCGATACGTGTCCTGGCCTGGAGAATTTCAGTTTCTTCTGTTTTCCTTTAGACATGATGATTTTGTCTTTTGATTTTCACTCCTCCAAAAATCCGTTAAGTTTGATTTTCAAGGTGTTATCCTGGATTGAGTCTGAGAGCTTCAGTGTTAAGCTGCAGTCGCCATGGCGTCCAGACCGGAAGTCCGTTGTCTCTTTTTTTAAATATTTTTTGTATATTAGTTGGGAGTTGATTGTTAATCGCCCTGTACATTACTTGTGCTGTCTTAAATTTAACTAAATCAGATGCTCTTTTATCTTTATTTACTTACTTTTTCTTTTTGCTTGTTTTTTACTGGTTTGTTTGTTTTCTTTATTTGTTTTTTGTTTGTTTTTTTTTCTCTTTTCACTTTTTCTTTCACTTTAAAAAAAAAAAAAAATAAGGGGTGTTGTAAGAATTAATCTTCCAATGTTGTCAGATATCAGGAAATAAGGGAACATGTGATGAAAATGTAAACACTGCATTGCTGTAACGACCTGTATACCCTTTACAAAAACTTAAATAAAAAAAAAAAAATGGTGGTTTTACAGAAAATTCAAAAGGAAAAAGTTATAAGAATAAACGTCTAGGATTGGAGTTTAACTGCTAATTAGAATTTGAGCTCAGAGAGAAAGAATTCCTAGGCATTTTAAAGAAACATTAAGATACAAAGAGATTACAAAAAACCCCAAGATACTTCAGGCTCTGTGATCGTAGAAAAGAAAACACATGGGATAAGTCCCTTTGTTCTCTGGTAGTTCTCCGCTGTGTAGAGACGTAGACAATAGAAGTGAAAAGCCAAAAAAGAGCTGGCAAAAAGAGGAAGTAGTGAGGGGTCTTCCTCCTTTTATAAATTCAGTTGAGCTTTCGCGGGCTTCCGAGTTGACAGGAGCTCAGCCAATAGGCTTCCTTCGTGGGTGGGCTTTATTGAAATTTAGTCCAATGAGCAAACAGTCTTTTGTCTGAACATTGAACTTTGACCTTTGTCTGAGCTGTTGTCAAGCAGAGATTGACTGAGATCGGTCACATGATTTGAGAGATATTTTGGCAAATCTAATACACATTTTAATACTGGAATATTCTTCTATACCCTTATGTATAAACTAAGTTAACCTTAGTGATTAATGTAACTTATACCCAGTGCTTATAAATTAACATGCAGGAATAAACATTCATTTAAACATTTTTAACATGCATATATATATAAAATCACAGATTAATATATTTCAACCCTATTACTGATTGTCCAGAATAAACATCGAGAGTCCATTTGCTTTTCATGGTCCTGGAAAAGAAGAGACGGTTTAGAATTGAGTTAACGCAGATGTGATGAAAAGCTGCACTGGTTAGATCGGCATGTCCCAGAGTTGCCAGAAGGGAGCAATATTGAGCTGTGGATCTTTGTAGTGACCATATGACGTACTCCAGGGTTCTGTTCTATGTCTCCATGTTTATGGGGCCATAAATGTCAAAACAGGAAATGCATTAAGGTGAATTCCTTAGACTGGTTTTAACAAAGGAATGTGAGTTGAGCCATGGCCTAGGGGAATGACAGAGTAGTTCTTGACTGTCCTTTTCCTGGGTGAAACAATGTCTTTAAGCAGAAGAATAATTCTTATTGATGAGCCAAAGTGAGATGATGCTACAGTGTGGTCGGTCTGATCATCTTTGTCCCGTCTCTCGATGTCCCTTCCTTATTTTTTTTTGTAACTTAGATTTTTATTCATTTTTCATCATATATATTGCATTCAGATCACAGTCTACATTTAAAAACAAAGGGGCTAGAGTAAGAAAGAAAAAAAGGAAGAAAAAAAAGGGGGGGGACAAATGTTGGAGCATCAAGTTTTTAGTTTCCATCTCTTAATTCTTCTGGTTTTTCCAGTGTCTTTGGTTATTCTTTCAATTTCTGTCTCGTTGTTGCACTTTGTAGTGTGTCCATTTCCGCCATTTTTTTCATATAGTCCTTCTTGCATTCTTTGTCGATATGTTAGTTTTTCCATCATACGTATGTCCTCAACAATGTCAGTCCATTGCTCTTGGTCAGGAAGAACTTCTGATCGCCATTTTTTTGTGATGTTTTTTTACATGCAATCAACAAGATTTTAACTAGATATCTGTCCTCAGCCTGTATTACATTGTCTCTTTTAAGATCACATAAGTACATCAGGTTACAGTTCATTGGTATATTATATCCTAATATCCTCTGTATTGTCACATGTATAGATTTCCAGAATGATGAGATTTTGCTGCATTTCCAAAACATATGTGAGTGGTCTGCATTTTGAGCCCCACATCCCCTCCAGCATAAAGATTGGGTATTTGTATATTTTCCTTGAATCTGTGGTGTAATGAAAAAGCGAATCAGGTTTTTCCATCCAAACTCCCTCCATGTCCTTGAATTTGTTGATGTGTGTTGTGTTTTCCATATTTCTTGCCAGTTTTCTTCTGTTATGTTTAAATTTAGCTCTTTCTCCCATTTCTCCTTTATATAGTTACTTGAATGTTTGTTTGCCATAAGTTTCTGATATAGCTTTGAAATAATTCTTATTTTATTTCCTGCATATGAGCTTAAAATGAATTGTATAATCTCGCTCACATCTGTTTGGAGGTTATGCCTAATCTTCTTCATATAATAGTCTCTCATCTGCAGATATCTGAAGAATTCCGATCTTTCTAGCTTAAATTTTCTTCTGATGTTTACAAAGCTCCCGAGATCTTTTTTTCCGATATTGCCCCATGCTGTGATTCTCTTGTTCACCAGATTTTTGTATCCCCTATCTTGCTTTGCCGGTTCAAACTGACTGTCAAATGCTACCCATTTCAATAGTTTTATGTCTTCCTTTATATTATACTTTTGTACTATTTTATACCACAGTTCCAAAGTAAATTTAGTGATTGGGTCTATTTGTTTGATTTGCTTATATGTATCTTTATCTCCTATTATGCTTTGTACTGGGAGTCCCTCAATTTCCTTTTACATTTCTTTCCATTTTGCCTCATATCCTTCGTCGCACCAACATATGATATATCTTATTTGTGCTGAGTAGTAATATTCCTTTAGACTCGGTAGGCCCATGCCTCCTTTCTCTTTTGGTAACTGGAGAGTTTTATATTTCACTCTTGGCTTTTTACCTCCCCAAACAAATCTCGATATCATCCTGTCCCACTTTGAGAACTGGGCACCTGGAATCTCTGTTGGTAGATCCTGGAAGAGGTAAAGTAATCTAGGTTGTATGCTGATTTTGACTGTCTCAATTTTTGAATTCAGATCCATATTTAAGATTGACCATCTATCAATATCTTTTTTTATTTCTTGTTCCAACCTATCATAGTTTGCTTTATAGATTTTGCTTAGATCTTTAGGTATTGACATAATGCACGACTCAGGAGACGCACACACACAGGCGCAGAGTAGCTCAAATAGCTTTATTGACAACAGGAGTGTATGAATGTGTGTCTGCGAGATGTGAATGTGTTGGTGGCGGCGTCTGCTTCGGGCACAGAGGCAGGAGACCGTACAGCCGGACAACCCTATGGGAAAAGCACAGGAAGAAGGGTGACGGGCACACACCAACACAGGGGATATATAAGTAAGAGAGGAGCTTACTTGGAAAGGGCGGATGACTGGCACAGCAAGGAACGAGGTCTGGTAGACAGCCACCAGGAAAGCCTGGTGCAGCAGCGAGGAACAGGCGATGGAGAGGAATAGTCCGCCGCCGGGGAATCCACCTGTGCACAGGGGAGCAGACTTGGAGGAGAAAAAGGTAAGATCTTCTTACCGCAATGTTTGTTGAGAATGAGACGGAACTCACAGCAATGCGTAGTGAAGTCTGACGGCTTCAGGCCGAAGCCCAGGGCGAGGCGGCTTAAATCCCTCGCCGCTGATGATGTGCAGGTGTGCGTGCAGCTGGCGCCGCTGATGAGCGGCACGGCGTGACAGGTATGTTCACTCCAAGGTATTTTATTTCTTTTTGTTTCCAGTTTAGTTTGATCTTATCAGTTATCTGGTTTAGAGGGTTATAGTGGAATGTCAGTATTTGTGTTTTTGTTATGTTTATCTTGTATCCTGATAATTTTCCAAAATTTTCTATCAAGGTCATCATTTCCATTATTGATTCATCTGGTTGTTCAAGGTAAACTATAATATTGTCTGCAAATAGCCCAATCTTGTTTTCCGCTCCCTTTATTGTTACACCTTTTAATTTCTTGTTTTGTCGTATCGCTTGAGCCAGTGGCTCTATGAACAGAGCAAACAAGGTGGGCGATAAGCAGCATCCCTGCCTGGTTGATCTTTGTATATTTACTTTGTCTGTTAAGCTACCGTTTATCTTGATTCTTGCCACAGGTTCTTGATACAGCGTCCTTATGCATTGTACTGATTTTTCGTTAAATCCAAAGCGTTCCAGCACACTATATAGGAATTTCCAGTTAACCCTGTCAAATGCTTTTTCTGCGTCTAAACTCATTATTACTGCGCTTTTCTTTTCTTTATGTATTTGATTAATTATATGTATTGTTCTCCTGATATTGTCATGTGTTTGGCGTCCCTCTATGAAACCAGTTTGATCATCTTCTATCAATTCCGTCAAGAATGTCTTTATTTGTTTACAGATAATTGTTGTATATATTTTATAATCCACATTTAATAAAGAGATTGGTCTATAGTTTCCGCATTGTTCTCTATCTTTCCCTGGCTTTAAAATAACTGAAATAATGGCTTCGTTCCATGATGGAGGTATTTTGTTGTTGTTCAACGTCCAATTAAATGACTTTAGGAGCTAGGAGCTGTGGCGTGAGTTCTTCTATAAACAGTTTATAAAACTCAGATGGGTACCCATCACTACCTGGTGATTTACCGTTTTTAAGTGATTTAATCACATCTCTAATCTCTTGTGTTGTTATTTCTGCTGTTAGCTTTTCATTTTGTTGATTTCCTATTGATGGCAAGTCCAATGTGCATAGAAATTTTTTAATATCCTTAGTATTTGTTTCTTCAGGTTGCGAGTATAGTTCTTGATAGAAATTATGGAATATTTCTTCGATGTTTTCTGGGTTAACTGTGGTTTTATTTGTGATGGGGTCTTTAATCTTATATACATTATTCACTGTTTGACATAATGCACGGCTCAGGAGACACACACGCAGGTTCAGAGTAGCTCAAATAGCTTTATTAACAACAAGTGTGTATGGATGTGTGTCTGCGAGATGTGGATGTATTGGTGGTGGCGTCTGCGTCGGGCATGGAGGCAGGAGACCGTACAGCCGGACAACCCTATGGGAGAAGCACAAGGAGAAGGGTGACGGGCACACACCAACACAGGAGATGATAAAATAGAGAGGAGCTTACTTGGAGTTAGCAGGTGGCTGGCACAGCAAGGACAGAGTCCGGTAGACAGCGACCTGGAGAGCCCGGTGCAGCAGCGAGGGAGTAGAGACGGAGAGGAATGGTCCGCCGCCGGGGAATCCACCTGTGCACAGGGGAGCAGACTTGAAGAGGAAAAGGTAAGGGCTTCTTACCGATATGATTGCTGAAGAGGTAGAGGTTACTCACAGCAGTAGTGATGAGCGAAGTCTGACGGCTTCAGGCCGAAGCCCAGGGCAAGGCGGCTTAAATCCCTCGCCGCTGATGATGTGCAGGTGTGCGCGCAGCCGGCGCCGCAGATGAGCGGCGAGGCGTGACAGTACTCCCCCCTCTAGCAGCGCCTCCTGGCGATGGTTTCTCCGGGTGCACTCGGTGGAACTCAGTAATGAGGGATGGGTCCAACACAAACGACGAGGGTACCCACTGCCGATGTTCAGGCCCATAACCCTCCCAGGTCCACCAAGTACTGCAACCCACGACCCCGGCGCCGGGAGTCCAGGATGGAGGAGACAGGCCAGGCCGGATGGCCATCAATCATCCAGGGCGCGGGTTGCGCAGCAGGAGGAGGGCAAAGGGGGTCGGAGACTGCCAGCTTCACCTTGGATACGTGGAAGGTGGGATGGATGCGGAGGGAGGGGGGAATAGCTACACGCACAGCCACCGGGTTGATAATCCTGGTGATGGGGTATGGGCCCATAAAACGCTGTGCCAGCTTCCTCCTCTCGCCCTTTAAAATTACGTCCTGGGTTGACACATAGACATGCTGACCTACCTGGTACGCTGGGGCAGGTCTTCTGTGCCGGTCCGCCGTGGTTCTGTTGCGCTCCGCCGTGCGTAAAAGCGCACTGCGCGCTGACGCCCAGATGGAGCGGAACTGTCTGAGGTGCGCCCGAACTGAGGGGACCGTTACCTCACTCTCCTGCGCTGGAAAAAGAGGGGGGGTCGTAACCCAGGGACGCCTTAAAGGGGGACATCCCTGTAGCAGAAGAGCGGGCGGTGTTGTGGGCGTACTCAACCCAGGCGAGATGGTTACTCCAGGACGTAGGTTTGGATGCAGTGACGCAGCGGAGCGCAGCCTCCAGCTCCTGGTTGGTCCGCTCGCACTGCCCGTTGGTTTGGGGGTGATGGCCAGAGGAGAGGCTCACCTTGGCTCCCAGGGCATTGCAGAATGACCTCCAAACCTCAGAGGAAAATTGGGGCCCCCGGTCCGAGACCACGTCCACCGGAATCCCGTGCAGCCTGACCACGTGCTGGACTAGGAGGTCCGCCGTCTCCAGGGCGGATGGAAGACCCCGTAGCGGGATGAAGTGTGCCGCCTTGGAGAAGCGGTCCACGATGGTCAGGACGGTGTCGAAGGTGTTAGAGACTGGGAGTCCGGTGACGAAATCCAGGGCGATATGCGACCAGGGCCTGCCAGGGACGGGCAGAGGCTGGAGCAAACCCGCTGGAGGGGCATTACCTGACTTGCTGGTGGCACATACTGGGCAGGCCCAGGCGTAGCGGGCAGCGTCCCTCCGCAGGCCCGGCCACCAGAAGGACCGTTGAAGGAGGTCGATCATCCAGGAGGAACCAGGGTGGCAGGTGAGCTTGGACGTATGCAACCAGTGGATGACCTCCCCCCGAACCGTGGATGGCATGAACAGCCTCCCCTCCAGTCCGCCGCCAGGGTCAGGTTCCACTTCCTGCGCCTTCCGGATCTTGCTTTCAATGTCCCAGGTGACGGCTCCCACGACGCACGACCTGGGTAGGATGGTGTGGACCGTGTCCTCCGACTCCTCAGGGGCAAATTGCCTAGAGAGAGCGTCGGGCAGGCCGTTCTTGGAGCCAGGCCTGAAGGTGATGTTAAAGCAGAACCTGGCAAAGAACAAGGACCAGTGCGCCTGGCGGGCGTTCAGACGCTTGGCAGATCTCAGGTACTCCAAGTTCTTGTGGTCCGTCAGGACCACGAACGGCAGGTCCGCCCCCTCTAGCCAGTGACGCCACTCCTGCAGCGCGAGCTTGATGGCGAGGAGCTCTCTGTCCCCCACGTCGTAATTCCGCTCCGCCGGGGACAAGCGCCGAGAGAAGAAGGCGCAGGGCCGTTTGACTCCATCACCTGGCGACCGCTGGGATAGAACTGCCCCCACTCCTGTGTCCGAAGCGTCCACCTCCACGATGCACTGCAGCGCCGGGTTGACTTGGCTAAGGACCCGGGAGGAGGAGAACTCCGCCTTCAGCGCCTGAAAAGCAGCCGCGGCCTCTTCGGTCCACCGGAACGGGACCTTAGGGGACGTGAGGCGGGTCAGCGGGCCGACGATGGTGCCAAAATTAGGGACGAAGCGGCGGTAGAAATTTGCAAACCCGATGAATTGTTGCACCTGTTTTCTCGATGCAGGTGTAGGCCATTCCACCACCGCTTTCACCTTCACTGGGTCCGGAAGCACCTGGTCGTGGGAGATGATGAACCCGAGGAAGGATGTTGTCTTAGCGTAGAATTCGCATTTTTCGGCCTTCACATACAACCGGTTCTCCAGCAGTCTTTGAAGGACCCGCCTCACATGGACCCGGTGCTCGTCCCTGGATTTGGAGAAGATGAGGATGTCATCCAGGTAGATGAACACAAAAAGGCCAATGAAATCCCGGAGGACGTCATTAATTAGGCGCTGAAAGACGGCTGGAGCGTTGGTCAACCCGAACGGCATCACCAGGTACTCGAAGTGGCCGTTCGGGGTACGGAAGGCTGTCTTCCACTCATCTCCCTCCCGGATCCGGACGAGGTGGTACGCGCTGCGTAGATCCAGCTTGGTGAACCAAGTCGCCCCCTGGAGGGAGTGGAAGGCGGTGTCCATGAGGGGCAGGGTGTAGCGATCCTTCTCCGTGATATCATTTAGGGCGCGATAGTCGATGCAAGGACGGAGGGAACCGTCCTTCTTGCCCACGAAGAAGAATCCTGCCCCCAATGGTGATGACGAGGGACGGATAATTCCAGCACTCAGCGATTCCTTGAGATAGGCATTCATGGTCTCCTTCTCCGGCGCCGACAGGCTGTAGAGTCGCCCAGAGGGTAAGGGTGCCCCCTGGCGGATGTTTATTGCACAGTCGTAGGGTCTGTGTGGAGGAAGAGACATCGCCTTGGACTTGCTGAATACCATACCCAGGTCGTGAAATTCCGATGGCACCAGGGAGAGGTCCGGGGGCGCAGCGTCCGTAGGTGTTGGGGTAGAGGACGGAGAGCAGGCAGCGGACTGTAAGCAGGTGCTCATACAGAATGTGCTCCATGCCGACACCCTGGCAAACTTCCAATCCAAGACGGGGTTATGGAGGCGTAGCCAGGGGTATCCCAGGATGACGGGCGACACAGAGTTGGGGAGGACATAGAAGGTTATTTCCTCCCGGTGGTTCCCAGAGATGATAACGGGAACAGGGACGGTTTGATGTGTTACTCTCCCCAGGGAGACACGGGAGAGGTTGACCAGGGAGAGAGGGGTTCTTAGTGCTTGGCAGCGGATGCCCAATCGGGTTGCCAGGCTTTGTGAAATAAAACTGCCCTCCGCGCCCGAATCCACCAGTGCATGAGTGAGATGCCCAGTGGAGTTGTGACAAAATCGGATGGGCAGCTTCAATTGGGTGAGGGGACTTAACCGATTGATGTCCGCGAGGCCCCCTACAGTGACTCGCGGACCCCGCCGTTTGGCTTCTGTGGGCAAAGCTCCACCGTGTGTTGGCTGTCTCCGCAATACATGCAGAGATTCTACTCACGGCGGCGTTGTCTCTCCGCAGGGGGGAGCTTTGTCCAGCCCGTCATCATCGGCTCCGACTCCTCGGGGCGCGATGGTGGCGGCGTCGCCAGGGGGCGAGCTTGGAACTGGCGCGACGAGGCTCCATGAGGGCGAGAAGAAGACGACTTCCGCCCCGAGGAGCGCTCGCGCAGCCTGTTATCCAAACTGATAGCTAGGGACGTTAGCTCCGCTAGAGTCTCCGGGATGTCCCGCCCAGCCAGTTCATCCTTCAGATCATCATTGAGACTGCGGAGGAAAAGGCCGCAGAATGAACGTTCATCCCAGCCCAATTCCTCCGCCGCTACCCGGAAGTCGATCGCATAGTCCGCTGCCGACCGGCTTCCCTGCTGGAGACTTAGAAGCCGATCGACCTGGATTGTCTCGGTACGAGAGTGATCAAAGACCTCCAGGAATTATCTCACGAATTGGTCATAGGTGAGGGTGGCATAACTGGGCCTCGCCATTACGGCGTAAGTCCAAGTTAGTGCTCGCCCTTCTAGCAGATTCCCTATGTAGCCAATTCGGCTATGATCTGAAGGAAAGTCTCCGGGCACACGGTGAAACATGGACTCACACTGCATTATGAACCCCCGCGCACCGCTGAGCTTACCGCTAAAGCGGGCGGGAGTCGGAATGGGCGTGAGCCGAGCCGGTGCTACCGGAGCCTGCTGGACGGCCGCTGGAGCAGCAGGAGCCGCGCCACCCTGACGAGCCGGGGGGAACGGCTGTTGGGGGTCCAAGCGGTCCAATCGGTTAGTAATACTGATCAATTGGTTAAGAATCACCTGTTGCTGGTAAGCTATTTGGTCCACTCGAGCCTCGAGAGTGGTAAGTAGGCGTGTGAGCCCGCCGTCTGCCGAGCCGCTCTGCTGTAGCCGTACTGACATAATGCACGGCTCAGGAGACACACACGCAGGTTCAGAGTAGCTCAAATAGCTTTATTAACAACAAGTGTGTATGGATGTGTGTCTGCGAGATGTGGATGTATTGGTGGTGGCGTCTGCGTCAGGCACGGAGGCAGGAGACCGTACAGCCGGACAACCCTATGGGAGAAGCACAAGGAGAAGGGTGACGGGCACACACCAACACAGGAGATGATAAAATAGAGAGGAGCTTACTTGGAGTTAGCAGGTGGCTGGCACAGCAAGGGCAGAGTCCGGTAGACAGCGACCTGGAGAGCCCGGTGCAGCAGCGAGGGAGTAGAGACGGAGAGGAATGGTCCGCCGCCGGGGAATCCACCTGTGCACAGGGGAGCAGACTTGAAGAGGAAAAGGTAAGGGCTTCTTACCGATATGATTGCTGAAGAGGTAGAGGTTACTCACAGCAGTAGTGATGAGCGAAGTCTGACGGCTTCAGGCCGAAGCCCAGGGCGAGGCGGCTTAAATCCCTCGCCGCTGATGATGTGCAGGTGTGCGCGCAGCCGGCGCCGCAGATGAGCGGCGAGGCGTGACACTGTTTGTTGTTTTCTTAATCGTTTTGCCAGCAGTTTTGTGGCTTTTGGCCCAGTTTCATAATATTTTTGCTTTAGATACCTATTTTTCCTTTCAATTTCATCTATTTGTGTTTCTTTTATCTTTATTTTTTCTTCTTTAATTTCTTGGTATATTTTTGGGTCATTTGTGCTTTGATGTTTACGTTCTAATTCCCTCAATCTCTCACATCTTTGTTCATATGTTTCCAGTTTAGACTTATTTGCTTTTCCTGTTTCAACAATTAATTTACCTGTTAACACGGCTTTTAGTGCATCCCATAGTATTGTTGGGTCCACTTCTTCATTGTCATTCTCTTGGATATACTCGTTTATGTTTACTTTTATTCTTTCTTTCATTTTCTCATCATTTAACAGTCCTACATTAAGTTTCCATGTTGTTTGTCGTTTTCTATTGTTTAAATATATTTCCATGTATATAGGATTATGATCTGATATTTCTGCCCCTCCAATCCGACAATTTCTCACCCTGTGTCTGTCACCTTCATTCATAAGGAAGTAATCTATTCTAGAGTGTACTTTATGGACTGCTGAATAATGTGTATAGTCTTTTTCGAGTGGGTGCAGGTCCCTCCATATGTCTACCATACCCATTTCTGCCAATGAGGTTCTTATGAACTTTGTTACATGTTTTTTTGTTTTCTTAACACTTGTTGTGTCAACTTCATGATCCATGACAGCATTTAAGTCTCCTCTACAAATTAGGACTCCTTCACTGTGTGTTGCTATGAGATCAAACAGATGTTGAAAAAAACCCTTGTCACTTTCTGGTGGGGCATAGATGTTCACTAATGTGATCTGCATATCATCTATTCTTCCCTTTATTATTACATACCTGCCTTCTTTATCCTGGATTTCTTGTTCACATTCAAATTGTATTTTATTTGAAATTAGTATCATAACCCCCCTTTTAGTTCCTCCCTTAAATGAACTGTAGTAGGAGGTCTTATAGCCAAATCTCTTTAGTTTCACATGTTCTGTCTTGCTCAAATGTGTCTCTTGCATAAATATAATTTCTGCTTTTTCCTTCTTGAATTTTCTTATTATTCTTTCCCTTTTAACAGGTGAGTTCAGACCATTCACGTTTAGTGTCATTATCTTAAGATTTTTACCCATTTTTATGTTTTTCCATTTTTTTAACTTGTGCTCCTAGCCCCTTTAACAACAAAAATAACACATATTTATATAAAAACACATTAACAAATCTCGACCTCCGTACTTTGGGCCTTTCTTCTGCCCACTGCTCCCTGTTGGTGGGTGGAGGGATTGTCCTCACAGAGTGAAGGGCCCTCCCTAGATCTGTATTTACTATCCAAGTAATAGTCATTAGTCTAGAAATGTCCAACAAAAATCACTTAAACTTCTCCTAGCCGTTTGTTTCTCTTTTACCATGTCTTCTTGGCCTTCATTTCTTCTGTGCCTTTCTTAATCTTTGTTATGATCTAGGCTTTCAGCTGAAAGCCTTGCAGTTTTTCCTGGGCCCGCTGCTCCACGTTTCTCCCCCTTCTTCTGCCACTCACTTGTCTCCACTCCGGCTGTCGTGATGCGTTCAGTGCTGCCGCTGCTTCAGCTCCTTCCTCGGGTACGCTCACCACAAAGCCCCGCTCCATCATGTCCCGCGCTGCCTCTCTGGCCGTGCTGTAGGTTTTTACGCCGTCCTCCCAATGAATCCTCATCTTCGTTAGCGGCGTTTGGAATCTAATTTTTTTCTCTTTCAGCGTTTTTTTAATGTTGGCATATTTCTTCCGCTGCTGCACAATTTCTGTCGGGTAGTCATGATCAAAGAATATCTGTTTGTCGCCGATTCCTATCTTTTTTTTCCACGCTTGTGTCAGGATTCTTTCCTTTATGTCATATTTCAGAAAGTTTACCACAACTGACCTGGGTGGAGAGTTTGGCTTCGGGTTCTGTGCCGAGGCTCTGTGTGCTCGTTGAATCTGCAGATCCGCTTCACCGGGCAGCTCCAGCTCTTTTTTTAAAAACTGATCCATGAATTTCGTCATCGAGTTGCCTTCAATGCCCTCCGGGATCCCGAAGATGCGTATATTGCTCCGTCTGGACCTGCTCTCCAGGTCGGTTATTTTTTCCTGCATCCTCTGTGTTTGCACCGTCAGGGTCTGCAGCCGCTCGCTTGCCTCGCTCTTCCAGTCTTCCAACTCCAATATTCGGGCCTGTGCTTCTGTCATACACGCCCGTTGAGAGCGCAGCTCCTCCATGTTTTCTGTTAGCTTGCGCTCCATTTCTCTTCGGAGGCCCATAATTTCCTTCTTCATCTCTTTTTTCAGCTCCTCCTTAAGAGCCGCTAAATCCTGTTGGAGTTGTTGCTTGAAGTCTTTAACTCTTTACCTAAATTGGCGAAGCCAGTGTTCATGGTATCGAGTTTGGCGTCCTCCATTTTCCCTGCTGCAGTCACCTCGTTTTTTTGGGCCTCGTGTTCAGCGATTTCTCCTGCGTTGTTGAAGAGGAATTCTTTAATTTTACCCTGCTTTTGTCCGTGTGCCCGGCTCCTTCGTGTTTTCATCCCTTGGTTTATTGATCCGTTTATGTCGAGTTGGCCATTTACCAATGATTTTTAATCCGACTAGGGAGAGCTCTCTGTTTAAGCGTTATGTCTCTCCGCCATCTTCCCGGAAGTCGTCCCTTCCTTTTTTTAAAGAATTCTTTTACTGTAGTCACGGAGGGAAGAGGGGGTTATTAGGCGATGGTGCGGAGGGGGTGGCTGCAGCCAATTCAAATGGGTCTGAAGAGGAACTCACACGGTTGCTGGGGTAGGGAGGTAGATCTGGCCCAGAACCACAGCCACCACCATTGTCTCGGATTAATGGAGAAACCGACAAACCCTGATACAGCGTCTTTTTTTCTTTTTTGTTTTTTCATTTTTGTCATGCTTATTATTTTTTCATCTTACCGTTGCAGCGTCAGTCTCTCATTCTTATGTTTTTTTCTTCCCTTTTTCCAACCACTTCTGTGTTTTGGTCTTTTCCCTTAAATCCTGCACAAAACTTTCACATTCATCAGCCTTCAATTTTCCTCAAAAACCAAACTTCCTTCTCCATTTCTGTCCACTCTCAGCATACAAACTTCACTTCACCATACACGCACAACAATAACAATCTCCCAACATTTATTTTTCTTCTTATTTTTTCCCTTTTTTCTTCAGTGCTGTTTTGAATTACCCCTATTTTTATATATTCTCAGCCTAGGATTTTCATAACAACACATACCCTTTTATAATTAGGAATAAATCTATTTATTCTCTCCTCTGCTCAGATTTTTTACATATATTTTAATATATATACATATATTTTTTACATATATTTTACATTTTTTACATATATCTCAAAACACAGATTTTTTCTCTTGAGATTATTTTTGCAAACACCACACAGATCACTCCGGGATTTGTCTGGTTCCCTCCCACATGCCAAAAACATGCAAGTTAGGTCAACTGGCATCAAAACTGGGGGATTCTAAATTGTCCTTCGGTGTGACTGTGAGAGTGAATGGTTGTGTGTCTCTCTGTGTTGGCCCTGCGATGGACTGGCGATCTGTCCAGGGTGTACCCTGCCTCTCGCCCAAAGATGCTGGGATAGGCTCCAGCCCCCCCCCCCCCCCGCGACCCGAAAAGGATTAAGCAGAAGAAGATGGATGGATGGATGGATGGATGGAGATTATTTTTGGCCTTTTTCTCTACAAATGATATTTCTCTCTCTCTCTCTAACTCATTTTGGTTTAAGTCTGAAAATGCCACTTTTTAAAAACAGTATTAACCTTGTGACCAGTACACAAACACAAACCAGTTTGTTATCTGCTTATCTGGTTAAAATGTCTTTCTTATCTCATCACTGGTTCATGTGACAGATTGTTATGTAAAACATCCTGACCTCTTTCACCTGCTAAAAACAAAAGGCAGGAAACACTTCAGGTAAATTCAGCTTTTTCCTCTTTGTGGACCTTTAAAGAGGTCATTGACAGAAAAATGGTGTGTTTGTAGGTTTTAACTGTTTGAAATGAGTCTACTGGTCACCTAATTATCAAAAAAATTTCAAAACAGTCAATTCTCTTAAATAAATCACACAGACTTTATCTTGTTTTTCTCTCCCAGAAATGCCAGAAACGTGTCTTCTGTCTAAATCGTTAATGTCATGATTAGAAAAAACCAACCCACCGCCGTTCTTGAGACCCACTCACTGCTCTATTATTGGCCCGCCTAGCTGTTTGTCATGTAGATGGAGGGGTGCTAAACTGTAGTGTCACAAGCCTGGCTCACTGGTTTAGACAAAGAAGGGATGGCCACATGGAGGTGCCAATTTAAACACAAAGAGAGGTCCGACTCCAAAAAAGAGCGGGCCGTAGCAGTAGCCTATTAGCCCCTGAGCTATTAGCCCCCAAGCTAATGCCAGGAAGCTCGAATCGAGCATGGCTTATGTTGTTATTTTCTTCAGATCTTAATCACCTTAATAACCATCCCTGTTACCACCTGGTTCACCAGTCCACAGTATACCTTGCATCGCTACGGCCCATCTCCCAGTGGTTTTGCTGTAATTCCGCAGCAGGCTCTGGCGTGCTGGTTATGGCGCAACCCGAGGCTGCTCCCTTGAGCTCTCCCACTATCTTCCAGGGCTCCGTGCAACCCCACTCTACTCTCGCGGGCGAAGTTTGGGAGCCGCTTTGTGACGGCGCATCCTCCAGTTGGCTGTGGGAGAGGAGCTGAATCCTGTGGAGCGAGATACTGCACTTTGAGATCTCGTGGCTCGGCCAGCCAGGTTGTGGCGATTGGTGGGTTGCGTGGCGCACAGTGCTGGCAATTTGTTGTGGCATCCAAGCAAGGTTGTTGGAAGATGGGCTGGAATGACAAGAGATGCACGATCGACTGTGGATCAGTGAACCAGCACTGCACATCCAAGCTAGAAGGAGGCCAGAAGCTTAGATACTCAGCTTATGGCTAATTGATATAAGAGGGAGGGCAGAGTTGAACAGCTGAAGGATGTTTCTTAAAGTGACAGGCTTTAAATCAAAGCATTTCAAGAAAGCCAGGTAAAATAAAAAACAAATTTGCTTCAATAATTAAAAAAAATAAAGAAAATATGAACAAAATATGTCACAAACACTTCATTAAGACATGTGTGAGCTGTTATAATGTGGAAAAAGTGCAATGACCCCTTTAAATTTGTTTTGTCTTGAGTAACACATTCTCAAATATGTGACCATTTGAAAAAACGTTTTCTCCCTTTTCCCTCGATGTCACAATATTTTACTCTGAAATTCATAAATTTAAGTTGCAAATTTAGAAAAAAAATCACAAATTTATAAAACTTGCTTATTCAAAAGAAAAGTAGTAGCCTACACTTATGAGAAAAAAGATGAAAATACAGTGATCCCTCACTTATCGCGGTTAATGGGGTCCAGAACCGACCGCGAAAAGTGAAAAACCGCGAAGTAGCGTCACCCCCCCCCCATTTTTTACATACATTTTTTTTGCGTATATGTAATATCAATAAGTGTATATTAACCCTATAAATGCATATGTTATCATAATGATCAGATGATGCAGTTATTTACACAGCTGCCAAGACTCCAGCACAGGCTGCAGATGTACTGTCTACAAGTATGGTTGATGTCCAAGAGTGGCTCCTCAAGAACCATCTATTGCTGAACCTTCAGAAAACAGTCTCAATGTGCTTTTCAATCAAAAAATGTAACCTGCAACATTTTAAAGTTAATATACATGATCATGACATCAGTTTAGCTACAGAATTCAAATACCTTGGCATTGTACTAGATCCTCAACTCAAATTTAATCTTCATATAAAGAAAATTTCAAAAACAGTAAAAAAAAATCTGAACTGCTTTAAATTAATTAGATATTACATACCTTACGAAGCAGCTGCACTGTATATGCATTCTATGGTTTTTTCTCATATATCATACTGTTTGACAGTCTGGGCTCAAGCAGCCCCTTCCACAATAAGACATATAGGTTCATTATATAATCAAACCCTAAAAATCTTGGACAAAAAGCCCATTAGGTGGCATCACTGTAATGTTTTAAAAAAATACAACCTATTGAGTTTTGAGAGCTTCATTGACCTCTGTCTTCTGAAATTAACATTCAAATGTTTCCATAAATCAGCACCCGAGCCACTTGCTGGTTTCGTCCAAAGACAGGACAGCAGCAGAGCCACCAGGAGTTCTGTTAACAATAACTGTAAAATATTCCACCGCAGAACCACATTTGGACAAACAGCTTTCTCTATAAAGGGCAGTCACATCTGGAACACAATGCCAAATGAAATTAAAATAATAACGGACTTTAAAACATTCACTAAAAATGTTAAAAACTGGCTGAAAAATAAACAAGAATGTACTCATATATGAATTAACTGTCTGCAAAGTGAGAGTGAATGAAGGGAAGGAATAAATGTGTTTGTTTATAGTGAGTGACGGAGGGAGGAAGGCCTGAAATAGGCAAATGTGAGTTATGTTATATGTGTTAAATGTGAGTCAGGCTGTTATATTTGTGTATTTATAATATTTATAATATTTATGTTAAATGTGAGTCAGGCTGTTATATTTGTGTATTTATAATATAATATTTATAATTGTGTATTTATAATTTTTCTGCATTGATGTATGTGATTATTGTGTATATTTTTTATCTTGATTCTTTTTTCTAAAGCCCATCCAGGGACAAGAGTTGCAAATTAGCTAATAGCTATACACTCTATGTGCAACACATCAGATTAATTGTCTTTGATTAATTGTCTATGTTTATTGCACTGTCCCTGTCAAATAAACTAATCTACTACTACATTAGAACATTAAAGAATAGTTTGAAACATGTAAATAAAATATTAATAATATAAATAATATACATAAAATAATGTATAAATAATATAAATAATACGTACGTTCATTCTCTCACACTCTCTCTCGACGGGAAGGCGTAGAGGCAGCAGGAGGAGGCGTAAAGGCAGCAGCGACGTCTCGGCCAATCAGCTTGCGAGATTCCCGAGCCGAGCCAACACGAGAACAAAATCTCTTAGGGGCGGGGGGATGCTGGCCAGCGAATCAGAGAGGTGGATTTTGAGTTGTGCCGGCTCTCCATGTAGTCTCCCTGCCTTCTGCTAGCGCCCGGGCAACTTTCTCAATTTTGAATTTTTGATGAATATTTTTGAAAAATCCGCGATGCACTGAGGGCGCGAAAGGTGAGGTGCGAAGTAGCGAGGGATCACTGTATATAAAAAAACCCCAATACTTTTTTCATTTATGTTTTCGTTAGTGCTTTCTATGCATTTTATTCAATTTTGCAATATGATATAGAAAGGTTTATGAAATGGGGCACATTGATTTATGTCTTCGAGTGTGCTAGCTAAAAGCTAGCATGCCATCACAACCCAAATTTCTAAAAAAAATTCAATCTTTTTGAAAAGAGCTCCTTCCCCATGTGTAAAATGGTGCTGCAATAATTTAACCCTGACGTGTTTTGACCAAAGCATGTCACTGGCGTTTTATTAAAGCCTCTGAGTGAGCTGTGTCAACACGTGGGCGAAAAGGGGGCTCTTTAAGGAAAGCAAAGCTCCTCCATTGCAGACTCTCCTCTCCTCCGGTCTCAGAGGGTAGGAGGAGTTTAACCCCTGCGTGTCTGGGAGGAGTCCTCCTCTCTGTGCGCTTACCACCCAGGAGTGATCGGCTGGTCTGGGGAGCAGCAGAGAAAGGATCGTTGAGTCTCTGAAGGAAAATAAACCAAATCGCAATGTTTTATGAGCGTTTTGAAAGCAGCGGAGCTTAATTCGGAGTTTTTGCTGCAAAGGAGACGCGTGGATGAAGGAGAAAAGAGGGAGGGTCGGCCGGTAAGTTTAGAGGAACTTTTTATTTCCCACAATCACGCTGCGGCTCCACGGAGGAGGAGGAGGAGGAGGATCCCGCTCATTTAGATTCTCATTGAATCCTGTTAAATGGAGTTTAACGGGGTTTTCTCGTGATTTTTGACATTAATTCAACCACAGACTTCCTCACTGCTGCTGCTGTGTTTGA
This sequence comes from Pholidichthys leucotaenia, assembly GCA_020510985.1. Classification (NCBI taxonomy): domain Eukaryota; kingdom Metazoa; phylum Chordata; class Actinopteri; order Cichliformes; family Pholidichthyidae; genus Pholidichthys; species Pholidichthys leucotaenia. Next base: position 197,481,433 of record CM035842.1, on the reverse strand, counting down.
GTTTTAATTTAAACCGCTAAAAAAGACGCTCTTTGTCCACTGATTTGATGTGTGTTGGCTGCGGATCCTGAAAACACTTTAAATGCTTTTAACATCACTATGGACCAGTTGTAAAGTAGTACTTGCTGAATTTAGAAGCAACATCTTTGCCATATTTTCTTCTGCATAATATTAAAAATGTAGTGCTAATTTTTTAGTCTTTTTTTACCAAATGCACTGCAGTATTTGGGATTTTAAAAATGTAAACGTTAAATATTATAACTAAATGTTAAACCTAAATAGTAAATGTTGTAGGGGTCATTGACTGCCATTTTCCCACATGTTGACAGCTCCCACAGGTCTTGATGAAATGTTTGTGACGTATTTTGGTCACATTTTCTTTAATTATTTCATTATTGCAGCATCATTTGTGAATCATCTTTTGCAGTCCTACTCAGAGCACCTGTTTCAGTCCACTTCTCTTTAAATGCCGGAGAACAGCTGTTAACGCTGCCCTCCCACTTACTTTACTATTGCTAATCTTAGCTGGCTAGCAAGCCTGAGCCAAGTACTGTAAATTTGTCTTAAAGAATGAATGAAATAATGTATCACTGGTGGACAGTAATGTGTGGTTTCAGTGGTATGTAGAATATGACCAGTTACTGGAGTACAATAACTACAGAAACATTCGCGAGTGAGTGAATGGTAGCCCTAAACACCTAGCTGATGCTTACTGAGTAAAAATAACATCTAGAAAAATAAAATCTAAAGGTGCGTTCACACCAAATGGGAATGGGCGGCGCAAATCCATACAAAGTGAATGGGAAGACATGAGTACACGCAAATTGGTGCAGTCACACGTTTGTGCCTCAGGCTAGCTGCTAGTTTTGAGAATCTGTCATCACTGGAGTAAAGGTATCACCATTGCAGAGTAAACTAGTTTGAAAATTTGACTCACTCACCTGGAGACCCAGGAGCCCTTCAGCTGAATCGGGATGTCATTGTTATTTACCCACAGTTTCCTGTCACAGAAAAGCTAGCAATGTAACACCCCCCCCCCCCCCCCCCATCTTGTGAACTTTTGGAGGCTTGAAACAACATTTTCAGGTGAGCCCCCTGTTGGATAATGCAAACATAAGCATGACGTTATTTTGTGAATTTCCACAGCAGGTTGAACACAGCTGCAGAAGTTTTAAAGGCAACTTTGCCTGTCTGCATCTCACTCAGAAGGGGGAATCATGTCTGTTTGCATGTTTACATTGAGTTGTAACGTAATTGTGCTGCACGAAAAATTCGCCTGTTCGCGTTTGGTGTGAACGCACCTTAAGAGTACGTATATGATCAAATGTTGGTAGATGAACAAGGATTCCAGTGGGGAGTGAATGGAATTTCTAGAAAATAGTGATTGAACCTGGAAGGATTAGCAGTTAAGCTAATACCACTTGGCCTGTCCGACTGTATGCCAAGATGATGCTAATGTAACGGGGAGAAACTTCTGCGTTGTGTTTTGTTTTTATATTAAAGGTGACGACCCAAACATTCACTTGCTGCTGTTTATTTTCTGTTGACAACATGAAATGCAGTGAGTCCTCCAAACAGCGTCACAGCTAGCACTCAGCAAAACTCTTCCATACAAATGTAAGACAGGCAAAAGAGATATACATATGTTTAAAATAGAAATAATAATTATGGCGCACCTGTTGACAACATGAAATTCAGTGAGTCCTCCAAACAGCGTCACAGCTAGCACTCAGCAAAACTAGCATCCATGTCGTGACACAAAACATAAATAATACAGAATTAGACTTTAGTCAACAAAAAGAACCCAACAATAATACACATATATTGATTGTAAATGAAACCTGATAAAAGAAACTAATGGATGACATATATTAACATAAATAATAACTGGATTGACCTTGGGCTAAAACGAATCAAACCTACCTCTTCCATACAAATGTAAGACAGGAAGGAGGAAGGGGGAATCCGGTCAGACAAGGGGAGCTAGAGGAGGGGCTTACTATCAGGATACTCACTGTCAGTGTATGCAACCAAATGTACACAGAGATCTTGTGCAATTATAATGGAAGTACTATAACCTGTTATATTCACCCCCCTAGAATTGCACAAAGATCTACACGCATCCATTCTGTATACAGGCCATTAGAAACTTTCCAGCACTAAAAGCTGCCTTTCCAATTAGGCTAAAAGAAACCAAGGCTGATCAAGTCTCAGTATTCTTTACAGGAAACAGGGATGCCATTTACACCCCATAACTAAGGCCTACTGCCCATACAGACATGGGAAATACACCAAAATGGAAAAAAAATATAGGAGGACTTCACTAACTTACGACCCTCTAAGAACCTGGGTCAATGAGAAGAACAAGAAAATCAAACTCTTTCAAACATGGATGACATGTCTCCCTGGCACGTCATCGTTAAGGACAGACTGGAGTTAAACCATAGACTCAATTAACCTACACACTGGCCTAATAACTCGACCAAATCTAGAAGTGTGAGGTGCTTCTGGTGCGTGTGAAGAATGTGCTGCATGTGTGTGTGAAACAGGACTGTGCGAACGCGCAGATAAACTGTGTGTCTGACTACTAGATGCGTCAGTACGACCATGTTCAAGGGGAGACTCAGAGCGAGTGACGACCACCGGAGGATCTTCGGTCACATTTTCTGGGAGCTCTTCTCGGGCATCTGAGTGTTGCGAGACCCATGATGACGTACGGTCTCCTACCACTGCATCCAGGGAAGAGACAGCGTCATCCGAGGGGGAGACAGAAATGGTATCACTGGGAGCTGCACGCACAGGGTGGGAACCATCCCGAGTAGAATGAACATCCACCTCACCATCATCCGTGGAGCTTCCATCCAGCTTCTCATCCAGTGGTAGGAAGTTGACCCCCAACAGCAGATTCCGGTGCACCACTTTCTCATTCCCATTGCTGTCACGAATCCTGTAAACATGGAGCGCTGGCTTGGTAGCAACAACTGTGAAGATGGTGTCTCCCCACCTGTCTGCGAGCTTACGTTTGCCGCGGCAGGCCTTGTTCGCCACCAGCACTCTGTCTCCTACTGATAATGACTGACCCTTAGCCCTCTTGTTGTACTGGGTCGCCTGGTGTTTCTGTTCTGACTCTGTGTGTCTCTGTGCAACAGACATGGCAGACTTGAGGTCTTTCAACAGGGAATCTACAAAGGCACTGTAGTCACACACTGTGTCGTCTAACAGAACACTGCGAAACATCAAGTCCACTGGCAGCCTTGGGACACGGCCAAACATCAGGTAGAAGGGAGCGAAGCCAGTGGTCTCATGTGCTGTGCAGTTGTAAACAAACGTCATCGTCTGGACCAATTGAGGCCACTTGTGTTTCTGTCGAGGAGGCAAGGAGCGGAGCATGCTACCCAGAGTCCTGTTGAATCTCTCAGTCCCACCATTTCCCATAGGATGATACGGGGTGGTATGAGATTTAGAGACGCCTGCAAGTTCCAGAAGTTCTGTAATCAGATCGCTCTCGAAGCTTGTTCCCTGGTCAGAGTGGATGCGCTCAGGGAAACCATAAACACAAAAAAACTTGTCCCACAGCGTCCTAGCTACTTTCTTTGCTGTCTGGTCTCGACAAGGAAATGCGTGGGCCAGCTTTGTGAAATGGTCTGTAATTACAAGAACATCTACAGACTTGTTGTTGTGATCTTCTGCAGACCAGAAGTCGATGCAGACTAGTTCCAGTGGAGCGGTGGTCTTTATGCTCTCCAGCGGGGCTCGGGCAGCGGGCTCAGGTGTCTTGCTCAGCACACATCTGCCACAGTTTTTGACGTAATCACGGACCTCCCTTTCCATGTCAGGCCAGAAGAACCGCTGACGGGCAAGACAGAGTGTGCGTGCTTGACCTTGATGACCAGCGTGATCATGGACTCCAGCCAGAGCTTCGCATCTCAGTTGTTCAGGCACGACATACTGAAAGCGTTTGTGGTTCGTCAGGGGATCTTTACAAACTCTGTACAGGACACCATTCTGCAGGGTGAGCTTGTCCCAGTGTCTTAGGAGCTGTAGAGTTGATTGGCTTTCCTTGCAGCGCTCACGGAAAGATGGCCTCCGTTTCCTCTCCACATATTACAGCACAGGCGCGATGGAAGGGTCACGTCGCTGGTGGGACTGCAGCTCTTGTAATGACATGGCGGGCAGAGCAGGTTGGCCGACAGGAACAACATCAGACAGGTGGTCCACCACAGACATGGCCCTGAGACGAGCAGCAGACCCCCAGTCACTGTGGCTATCAAGTAGCGTCGACACCTCATCCTCGGAGACGGACACATCAGAGCTGGCTGCAGACCCAGTCATACCGGTGAGCATTTGGGGCTGGCTCGTCAAACGAAAAACATCTTGCACGAATCCGTCATCAACATCAATCGCACACTTAAGCAGTTCTCTGTATGGCTCAGAAAACAGACGCTGGCCCAGCGGCTTGACAAAGGGGTCTCTACTCAGTGCATCAGCAGCAACATTCAACTTGCCTGGGACATGCTTGATCTTGAAATTATAAGGAGCCAGCTTCACCACCCAGCGCTGCTCACAGGCGTCCAGCTTTGGCTTTGTCATGATGTATGTGAGGGGATTGTTATCTGTCCACACAGTGAACTGGTTGCCCTTGAGCCAATGACTAAACTTATCACACACTGCCCACTTCAGCGCCAAAAATTCTAGTCTGTGTGCAGGGTAGTTGGCCTGGCTGCGGCTGAGTGACTTACTTGCAAATGCTACAGGCCTCGCTCTGTCATCACCATCTTGGACTTGGGAGAGAACAGCGCCTAAGCCATGAAGAGAAGCATCGGTGGAGAGGATAAAAGGCTTGTCGAAGTCTGGATGGGCAAGGGCTACACAACTGACCAACGCAGTCTTCAGCTCAGCAAAGGCTTTATTGCAAGCAGCTGTCCAGTCCTGTGGTGTCAGCTTACGGAACGTGCCACCATTCCCATTTTTCCCCGCTTTGCCCCTACGCTTAGAGCCTGCAGTCAAAGCAAACAGAGGTTTTGCAATGGAGGAACAGCCTGGGATGAAGTGCTGATAATACAAGGCCATGCCCAGAAACGACCGTATCCTCTTCTGGGATGGTGTGCAGCCATCTGACTCCATAAGATCTGACTTCATGAAGGATGACATCACAGCAACCTTGTCCTGATCTACTGACACTCCGTCACTGTTAACTACATGGCCCAGAAACTTAACAGAACGCCTGAGGAAGTAACACTTCTTCTGTGACAGCTTTAAGTTGTTGGACCTCAGCCGGTTGAAAACGGTCCTCAGATGCTCCAGACCCTCATCAACAGACGGCGCAAAAGAAAGCAGATCATCAAGGTAACACAAAAGGCTGGAAAAATTCAGGTCCCCAAAGATACTGAGCATCATCCTCATAAAGGATGCTGGGCTGTTACACAGGCCTTGAGGTAAACGGTTATACTCATACAAGCCAATTGGTGTGGTAAAAGCAGTAAACTTCTTATCAGCCTCATGCAGTGGGACATTATAAAACCCTGACGTCAAGTCCATGGTGCTGAAAACAGCATTGCCCCCAAGCGCAGCAAGACAGTCAGACTGATGGGGGAGTGGGTGAGCATCTTTAATGGTCCGAGCGTTTAACCACCTGAAGTCTGTACAGATACGCAGGTCCCCATTCTTTTTCCATACCATGACCAATGGGGAGGCATAGTCACTCACTGATTTTCTGATGATTTCACGCTCCTCCATCTCATTCAGAACCTGCCTGAGCTTGTGATAGTGCGCTGGCGGGACTCGTCGATAGGGAAGCCGGAAGGGACGATCATCCGAAAGATGAATCCGGTGTACAAATCCTCTGGCCTTTCCACAGTCAAGGGAGTCTTTTGAAAAGATGTCACTGTACTCCAACAGCAGGTTTGCCAGCCTGGCTCTTTCAGCAGGAGAAACTTCACAGCCATCCAGGTCGATATCACCCAGACCGGCAGCTTTCAATGCCTGGACGACGTCAGTGGGCGTGCTACTATATAACTCTGGGCTGGGGCTTGCATTCTGTGTCTGACGCTGTGCCTGCGTGATGTTCAGATCTTCCATTGCTAGACATGGTGATACATCGGCTATTTTAGCATTGCGCCGCAGAGTAACTGGTTTCAGTGTTGGATTAAGAATCTTCATCGGGACCCAGCGATCACCCCACATAGCAGTGACAAGTTTCCCTACCAAGATATTCTTCGGAGCGGAGCAAGCAGAGGTGGGTTCAACAATGACTGTGCAACCTGGAGACACAGGAACATCACTAGGAAGCTTTCCCCATACCAGGTGTTCTTGCTTCGGGAGGAGCGTAACGCTATGCACCAGCTTAACTGTTCCGACTTTGTCGTGCTCATCTGGGCCTTTCCACCGTGACACACAGCTCAGCAGCTCTAAGAAATCCTCACATGCAGGGTCACTACTCTTAGAGGAAATCAGCTTCCAGTATTCCTTTTCATTTCTCATGGTTTGTAGGACAGACTTAATCACGTTAGTGCCAATTATGAAATCATCTCGCTGGCCTGGTACAACTAGAGTGGGTACAACAAACTTTGTCTTATACACTTCAATTTCAAGGTCATAGAAACACTTTGGGTAGGTTGTTAAGCCACCACAGCCTACAAGCACCACATTATCAGGGATTAACTGAGCACTGGGCAGAACACCAGCAGACCGAAGTTTCTTCTCTGCCTCTTCACTTAGTGTACAAGACATGGACCCAGAGTCCAACATACCTCTCAAGGTGACCTTGTCACTTACTAGCACAGGCGTATAAAACAGTTCGCTTGACCCCTCAAGTTTCTGTGAACTGATGAGAATTGGCACCTGTCCTGATGGCAAAAGCTGACAGTTGTCACTGTAGATGGTAAGTAGATCTGGGTCGGTGAGGGCTGTATCACAACCCACGCTTGCCCTCTCACAGCGCGGGGGCTCTAGTTTAACGGCACACGGCCGAGCTGTGCGGAGGCTGCAGCTGGACGAGTGACACTTGGACAAGAAGACTTGAAGTGGCCAGGTTGGAAGCAGTTACGACAGAGTTTTAGTAGCCTGCAGTGACTGAAGGTGGAGTGGTCAGTGCTGCTACACGCTCGGCAAGGAGAGGACACTGGCGGCTGGGACAACTGCTGGCGCTGCTGAGGCTGACGACGATGTGACACTGACTGGGGAGCAGAGCACAGTGTGATGACCTTATTCAACATGCTTACCACCTCACGCATACTTGGCTCCTCCTCTGCACGATTTACAGGCACAGCTGCAGGTGGCTGGTGAAGCACAGGGTGAAATGTTGCCTCTGGCTGAACATAAGAGTTGTCAAACTGGGCAGTGGACTGAGTGAACGCCACATAGCTGGGACTGTGAGTAGAAGGAGAGTGCTGACACACTGAGGGCCTACGTCTCAAGTCCCTTTGATGGTCATCCAAGCGCTCCTGGACCTCAGATGCTGACCATTTACTGGCTGGTTTGCTTTTGAAAGACAGAGAGAGGTGAGGGTCTGGGCAGTGAGTAACAAACATCATCACAACTTCAGCACTCATGTCTTCAACACACCTACCCCGCCTGCGGAGACACTCATCGACAACATCGATAGCTTTGTTCAGTCGCACCCAGTAATCCAGTGCGCTCTCATTAGTTTTTGGCAGCGTGCTATAAAAATCTGCCATAGGCATGCCGAAGTATGGGAGCTCACTAAAATTCCTTTTCAGAACGTCAAAGACAGCTGCAGGATGGCTATAGGGGTCAATATCTGGGTTGCTACGCAGTGAGACTTTCACAATGTCCCTGGCTTTCCCCATTAGTCTGCTTGTTATGGCATCATACATGTCAGCAGTGCTGCACTTTCGTCTGCGCAAGTAACTCTGCATCAGGTCCTCCCATTCATGGACAGTACATGTGTCAGTATGATCACCTCTGAAGAATGGCGGTGGCTTAACATCTGACTGAACAACCACATTTAGTCTTGAAGTATCCAAGCACCCCCCTGAGCAGGTCTGTGGAGGATGTACTGGGCTTGAATGATTGGGAGGTATATTATGCATTGCACTAGTACTGTTATGTGCCTGCTCTGCAAGCCTGGCAGTTGGGTTATCAACTATATCAGTGTAAGCGACATGTCTGTTTTTGACTATGTGAGTGAGTGGAGTGGAAAATGCTACTGGATCCAGAGCTGACTGGCCCACCCTTTGATGACTGGCCTCTGCATCTGAACCAATTTTACAACCTCTCCCAAACCCACTAGATGCATAAGTAACATTCGACTTCGACATTGACATACTGACCACTATGTCTAAGCAAACATGAAAAAAAAATACCGTTAGAAAGTTACCCAAAATTATTAATAATGGCAAGGTTTCATAAAATTAAAATAAAAAATAGGCACCTAGACCAGGCTATAATGTACACAAGTCTTCTTAAAAATAGCCTATACCACACCTGATTTACGTAGATTACAACAACATACACAAACGCTTTCAAAATAGCGATTGCCTAAGGGCTTAGGATGTTTAAAACTAAAACAACACTCGACGTCAATAATTTATGCACGCACTGTGGCATAAATACACCTGCAGGATCTCAATGTAGCAGCAGTCGTCGGATGCTAGCGGAGAAACTAGCATCGGTCACTCGGTGGCAGCAACGGTGGAGTTAACAGCAGCAGTCCCGGTGATCTAGCGAGCGTAGATCGGATGAACCAGATGGTCACGGCACCATTGTAACGGGGAGAAACTTCTGCGTTGTGTTTTGTTTTTATATTAAAGGTGACGACCCAAACATTCACTTGCTGTTTATTTTCTGTTGACAACATGAAATGCAGTGAGTCCTCCAAACAGCGTCACAGCTAGCACTCAGCAAAACTCTTCCATACAAATGTAAGACAGGCAAAAGAGATATACATATGTTTAAAATAGAAATAATAATTATGGCGCACCTGTTGACAACATGAAATACAGTGAGTCCTCCAAACAGCGTCACAGCTAGCACTCAGCAAAACTAGCATCCATGTCGTGACACAAAACATAAATAATACAGAATTAGACTTTAGTCAACAAAAAGAACCCAACAATAATACACATATATTGATTGTAAATGAAACCTGATAAAAGAAACTAATGGATGACATATATTAACATAAATAATAACTGGATTGACCTTGGGCTAAAACGAATCAAACCTACCTCTTCCATACAAATGTAAGACAGGAAGGAGGAAGGGGGAATCCGGTCAGACAAGGGGAGCTAGAGGAGGGGCTTACTATCAGGATACTCACTGTCAGTGTATGCAACCAAATGTACACAGAGATCTTGTGCAATTATAATGGAAGTACTATAACCTGTTACACTAATGGCTAAGTGTAGCATCACAGTGAAAATATAACTACTACTAACTACCGGAGTGGTGGCTCAGTTGGTAGAGCATCTGCCACACACCCAGGAGGCAGGGGTTCAAATCCCGGCAGGGTCATGCCGAAGACCATATAAAAACGGAACTTCCTGCCGTCCAGCTTGGTGCTCAGCAATAATGGAATGGAGGAGGGAAATCTGTGGCGGCGCCTTGCACGGCAGCGGCCCTCTGATTCTACTATGGGGTGTGTGTGATTGACACTGTAGATAGGATAAAGTACAATTTCGTTCTACTGTACATGATTGGTTGTATGGTTGAATGACAATAAAGGGTGATTTAATTTAACAGAATAAACCAGAATGATGCAAGATATATAATCGACTGTGGATTAGTGAGCAGGTGGAAACAGGGATGTTTATTAGGGTGACTGAATTCTAAAGAAAATAACAACATAAATTGCGCTTGGTAGGCAAACTTCTAGTAATGCTGTTAGCACTCTGTTTTCTACATGACAGACAGCTCGCCTGGCCAATAATAAAGCAGCGGGCAGGTATCAAGGATGGCACTGGGCTGGGTTTACCATTACTGCTGTTACCACCTGGTTCACTCTGGCTGTTGCAATGGCCCGAGACCAGGGCTATGGACCGGTGTTATGCCGAGAATTCCCCCGGATGCAATTCTTGGCAGGCAGGGGAGTTGTCGGCATAACACCGGTATGGGCAATCCGCCTCGGAATCACAACAAAACCACTGAGAGATGGGCCACAGTGACGTGAGGCACACTGCCAAACCAGGTGATAACAGGGGTGGCTGTTAGGGGGACTAAGATCTGAAGAAAATAACAATATAAGCCGCGCTTACTGCTAGCGTCCTGGTACCAGTGTTACCTCGTGAGCTAATAGCTCAGGGGCTAATAGGCTACATTTAACATTTAGCTGGCTGTGTGAGCCATGAGCCGGTACAGATCACGATCTGCTGTGGAGTCACGACAAAGCCTCCGGCTCACTGCAATCAAAATGTCCCGGGACCAGATGCTGCTGGCTGGAGGCTGCTGGCTGTCACACCTAGCCCCCCACCATCCTCCGTGGATCTTTGTGACTCCACGCTGCTCTTAGGGGCAGCATAGTTGCTCCAGCTTTCAGCTGGCCGTGAGAGCAACGTGGAGTCCCACAGAGCCACACTGCCGTTTGAGATCCCTTATCTCGGTAGCTCGCCTCGGATCATGGGCCAGGTCTTGGTTGCAGTGATCAGGGGAGCCGTCCAGCATGCGGTGCTAGCGGTTTGTTGTGAAATCAGGCCGGACTGACGTGAGATACACCATCAACTGTGGATCAGTGAACCAGAGCGCTGCTTTTCTGAGCTGGGAGGCTAGAAGCTAGCCAGCTGTAATGGTTAACTGATGTAAGAGGGAGGGCGGAGTTGAAAAGGTAAAGGATGGTTCTTAAAGTGACAGGCTTAAATAAGAGGGTTTCGAAAAAGCCAGGGAAAAAAAAATTTCCTTCAGTAATTAAAAAAACTGAAGAAAATGTGAACAAACATTTCATTAAGACATGTCTTGGCTATTAAAATGTGAAAAAAGTGCAGTCAATGACCTCTTTAACATGTGACAATTGTAATGTATTGTGCACCTTAATTTTGACAGTGAGGTGCTGTTTGAAAAGAGACTTCACAACCCATAAGTTGTGTTGTTCTGGTCCGTGTTCATGCTAATAGTTAGCTGCCGTTAGCTTACCTTTAAAACTAATAACCCCAAAGTTTGAATTACAACCTTACAGTGTGCAGTTTCTATTGACAGCTCATAACTTAGTGTTTGTTTTTTATTCTTTATCTAAAGTTGTTTATGAGAAGGTAGTGAAGAGAACCTAAGCAGAAGTGGAGATACCAATCAAGCAGTAGCTAGCTAGCAAGCTGTTTGACTGAAATTACTAGACTGATGGACTCATATTGTGGATTATCGATGACTGGTGGAAAACAGAAGAACATGCTGTAGTTGTAAAGTAACAATAAAGCTGTTATATTCTATCTCATAGTGTTTGTGTTAGCTAGCAACATACAAGAGTATTAGTCAGTCGATCAAGGACAAAGGGCTTCACGCAAAGAGAAGCAGTCGGTAGCTACTTGTTTTTACATTAGTGCCTATAATCTTGGAACAGTATAACCTTACATCAACACACACATCGCAATCTGTTTTTGCTTTTTGCTGTCTGGTTATAAATTGCGTTTATTGAACAGACAGCATTACTTTTATAACCAAACAATGCAAAAATAGAGCTCTAAAGTACCTTTTTTTTTTCCCAGTAGTGTTCAAGTAAACAGGCTTTTTCACATTTGGAAATGTGGAATAGTTGAAGTAAAGTAACGGGACGGCGCACTCGACGCTTGCGATCGTGTCAGACCCATGGGCTTTTCATTTTAGCGTGATGAAAAGTGTTGGGGGAGTTTCAGTTGTCCCCATGTTTTTTTTTTTTTTTTGTTTTTTTTTTTTACAATGAAGAGTTTCACATTTATAAGGAAAAGGGTTTAAAAAAAATTTCTGTTTATAAAAAAGTTTTAATTTCTCACTAAGAAAAACTTCTCAGTATGACCAGATGGAAATAAATGAAAACTCCCCCTAAATGTGTTTTTTTTTTTTTTTTTTCCCATTATGAAGACAATATATGAATTGAGATGTTAAAGAAGGTTCAGTTTTCCCCTTTCTTCGGTCAGATTTATGGAGCTGGACTGTGTGATACTGTCTTTCGGTGTGATTTGTAATCTTCCACTTGTGTCGCTCCTGCGGCTGGGGTGGAAGCGCTGTCTGGGTACTTAGGGGCCAAAAAAAGCCCCAGGACCCCTGGAGCGGAGGGTCAGCCCAGAGCAAACAGAAGGTCTGGGTTTTGCTTTTTGGACGGTGTGTCGTCTGTCATGGAAACAGGAGTCAGACTCATTCTGCTTCCGCTAAAAGACAGGAGGAGGCTGGAAAGAAAAAGCTAATATTTGACCAGGAGGTTTGCTGGGTTATTCATTTATCCTCGGGGGTGGGGGGTGGGGGTGTCAACCTGAGGATCCTTTGTTCTTAAACAGTGGCTCCCCATGGATTTTATTCAGAAAATCCAAAATTCATGAGGAAAAATGTGATGAGTTGATGAGAAAAAGGTCAAATAATTTAAAAGGAAAAAAGTCTCAAATTTATGGGGAAGAAAATCATTAGTTTACAAGTTTGCAAGAGAAAGTATCAAGTTTATAACAGCTGAAAAATGGGGTTTACAAGAGGAAGAAAGTCACAAGTTTACGAGGAAGAAAGTCACAGTTTATGAGGGGGAAAAAGTCTCAGGAGAGGAAAAAAGTCAAGTTTACAAAGCCGGGGGGTGGGGGGGGGGTCTTGATTGGAAACTTCAGAGGAAAATTGCTGAAATACATAAAAAATAACCAATTTACAAATTAAAACATATCACACATTTACAAAAAAAGTGCTAATTTATGCAAATAAGTAAAAATTCACATGCATATAAGTCCAAATTTAGGCAAATAGAAATACAAGCTTACATGAATAAAAGTATGAAGTTACGTGGAAAAACATGGAAATTTAAGTTTTTCCACTGTTGACTGGCCGCTTTATTCTTATAACTCAGCTGTTTCACCTTCATTTTCTTTCATTTGTGTTTTGTGGATTCATGTTGGATTTTTGAAAACATCAGGATATTTTTGTGTATAGTAGGCGTTTCTTAACTCTAATACAGTTGAAACCAGAAGTTTTCATACACTGTATAAAAAGACACATCACCTTTTTCCCCCCTCACAGTCTGACATTAAATCAGACTAAATTTCTCCTGTTTTAGGTCAGTTAGGATTACCAAAATTATTTCTGTTTGGTGAATATTTTTTTTATATTTGCTGAATAGTTTTTAGATAATTTTTTAATTACTTTCTTCAAAGTCAGAAGTTTACATACACTAAGATTATTATGTCTTTAAACAATTTGGGGAAAGCCCAGATGATGATGTCATAGCTTGGGGAGCTTCTGATAGGTTAATTGACAACATTTGAGTTAATTGGAGGCACACCTGTGGATGTATTTGAAGGCACACCTCAAACACTCTGCTTCCTTGGGAAAATCAAACATGGAAACATCATGGGAAAATCAAAAGAAATCAGCCAAGATATCAGGAAGGCAGCTGTGGACCTCCACAAGTCTGGTTCATTCTTGGGTACAATTTCCAGATGCCTGAAGGTGCCACGTTCATCTGTTCAATTACACACAAGCATAAACGACATGGAAATGTCCAGCATTATACCGGTCAGGAAGGAGACGGTGTTTTGGTGTGAAATGTGCGGATCAACCCCAGAACAAAAGCAAAAGACCTTGTGAAGATGCTGGCTGAAGCTGGTATGAGTGTCATTATCCACAGTGAAGCAAGTCCTGTACTGACATGGGCTGAAAGGCCACTCAGCGAGGAAGAAGCCATTACTCCAGAAGCAACATAAAAAAGCCAGATTACAGTTTGCAAATGCACACAGGGGAAAAAGACCTTAATTTCTGGAGACATGTCCTGTGGTCTGATGAAACTAAAATTGAACTGTTTGGCCATAATGACCATCATTACATTTGGAGGAAAAAAGGGGAAGCTTGCAAGCCTGAGAACAACATCCCAAATGTGAAGTACAGAGGTGGCAGCATCATGTTGTGGGGGTGTTTTTGCTGCAGGAGGGACTGGTGCACTTCACAAAATGGATGGCTTCATGAGGAAAGAACATCACTCTACCATCACTCTTCACTCTATAAAAGCAAGAAATCTCTGTGTGTCTGTCTGTCTGTGTGTGTGTGTCTGTCACGTTCATAGAACATCATAGGACAGCCTATGATCTCTACCTGAACATCATAGGACGTCCTATGAACTCAGGCATCATAGGACACTTAGACAAATGTGTCTTTATGATGTCATATAGACCATGAACTCAGGCATCACAGTGACAGATATCAGGCAACATGTCTTTATGATGTCATACATCAAGGCTGCCTTCATGTCTTTATGATGTCATATACAGTGAGTCCTTGCCGGAAAGCCTGTCTTTGCTCAGATCTATTTTCATGATCCTGTCCATGAACTGGAATTATGACGCACCTATTCCTCAACCAGTGGTCTCAACAAAGAAGAAGAAGACCCACCAGATGGAGAGCAATAGAATAACTGCTGCACATCAGAAAAGATGCCGTGAAGATGAAACACCTGAGGTTCCAGCAGTACATTGCACCCGTCTGAGACAGGAGGACACTCTTCACCAGCTTGAACTCAGGCATCACAGGACACATAGATAAATTTGTCTTTATGATGTCATATAGACCATGAACTTAGGCATCACAGTGACCGATATCAGGCAACATGTCTTTATGATTTCCTATACAGTGAGTCCATGCCGGAAAGCCTTTTTGCTCAGACCTATTTTCATGATCCTGTCCATGAACTGGAATTATGATGCACTTATCCCCCAACCAGTGGTCTCAACAAAGAAGAAGAAGACGACCCACCAGATGGAGAGCAATAGAATGTCGACAACTGCTGCACATCAGAAAAGATGCCATGAAGATGAAACACCTGAGGTTCCAGCAGTACATCGCACCCGTCTGAGACAGGAGGACACCCTTCACCAGCATAGGGTACAACAGACTTTAAAGCACATTTCTAGGACATCATAGGACGGCCTACAATCTCTGCCTCATCATCATAGCGCGTACTATGAACTCAGGCATCGTAGGACGACTCGCCATGCCTACATGACGGCAAATGTGTAACCTAGACAAATGTGTCTTTATGATGTCATATACAGTGGGGCAAAAAAGTATTTAGTCAGCCACCAATTGTGCAAGTTCTCCCACTTAAAAGATGAGAGAGGTCTCCAATTTTCATCATAGGTATACCTCAACTATGAGAGACAAAATGAGAAAAAAAATCCAGAAAATCACACTGAAGGATTTTTAATGAATTAATTGGTAAATTCCTCAGTAAAATAAATATTTGGTCACCTACAAACAAGCAAGATTTCTGGCTCTCACAGACCTGTAACAACTTCTTTAAGAGGCTCCTCTGTCCTCCACTCGTTACCTGTATTAATGGCACCTGTTTGAACTCGTTATCAGTATAAATGACACCTGTCCACAACCTCAAACAGTCAGACTCCAAACTTCACTATGGCCAAGACCAAAGAGCTGTCAAAGGACACCAGAAACAAAATTGTAGACCTGCACCAGGCTGGGAAGACTGAATCTGCAATAGGTAAGCAGCTTGGTATGAAGAAATCAACTGTGGGAGCAATTATTAGAAAATGGAAGACATACAAGACCACTGATAATCTCCCTCAATCTGGGGCTCCACGCAAGATCTCACCCCGTGGGGTCAAAATGATCACGAGAACGGTGAGCAAAAATCCCAGAACCACACGGGGGGACCTAGTGAATGACCTGCAGAGAGCTGGGACCAAAGTAACAAAGGCTACATCAGTAACACACTACGCCGCCAGGGTCTCAAATCCTGCAGAGCCAGACGTGTCCCCCTGCTTAAGCCAGTACCATGTCCAGGCCCGTCTGAAGTTTGCTAGAGAGCATTTGGATGATCCAGAAGAGGATTGGGAGAATGTCATATGGTCAGATGAAACCAAAATAGAACTTTTTGGTAAAAACTCAACTTGTCGTGTTTGGAGGAGAAAGAACACCATACCTACTGTGAAGCATGGGGTGAAAACATTATACTTTGGGTCTGTTTTTCTGCAAAGGGACCAGGATGACTGATCTGTGTAAAGGAAAGAATGAATGGGGCCATGTATCGTGAGATTTTGCGTGAAAACCTCCTTCCATCAGCAAGGGCATTGAAGATGAAACGTGGCTGGGTCTTTCAACATGGCAATGATCCCAAACACACCACCCGGGCAATGAAGGAGTGGCTTCATAAGAAGCATTTCAAGGTCCTGGAGTGGCCTAGCCAGTCTCCAGATCTCAACCCCATAGAAAATCTTTGGAGGGAGTTGAAAGTCCGTGTTGCCCAGCGACAGCCCCAAAACATCATTGCTCTAGAGGAGATCTGCATGGAGGAATGGGCCAAAATACCAGCAACAGTGTGTGAAAAACTTGTGAAGACTTACAGAAAACGTTTGACCTCTGTCAGTGCCAACAAAGGGTATATAATAAAGTATTGAGATGAACTCTTGTTATTGACCAAATACTTATTTTATCGAGGAATTTACCAATTAATTCATTAAAAATCCTTCAATGTGATTTTCTGGATTTCTTTTTTTCTCATTTTGTCTGTCATAGTTGAGGTATACCTATGATGAAAATTGGAGACCTCTCTCATCTTTTAAGTGGGAGAACTTGCACAATTGGTGGCTGACTAAATACTTTTTCCCCCCACTGTAGACCATGAACTCAGGCATCACAGTGACAGACATCAGGCAACATGTCTTTATGATGTCATATACATCAAAGCTGCCTTCATGTCTTTATGATGTCATATACAGTGAGTCCATGCCGGAAAGCCTCTTGTTGCTCAGATCTATTTTCATGATCCTGTCCATGAACTGGAATTACGACGCACCTATCCCTCAACGAGTGGTCTCAACAAAGAAGAAGAAGAAGAAGATGACCCACCAGATGGAGAGCAATAGAATGATGGCAATTGCTGCACGTCAGAAAAGATGCCATGAAGATGAAACACCTGAGGTTCCAGCATTACATCGCACCTGTCTGAGACAGGAGGACACCCTTCACCAGCATAGAGTACGACAGACTTTAAAGCACGTTTCTAGGACATCATATGACGGCCTATGATCTCTGCCTCATCATCATAGCGCGTCCTATGAACTCAGGCATCATAGGGTGACTCGCCATGCCTACATGACGGCAAATGTGTAACCTTGACAAATGCCAGTCTACACTACAAATGTGTAAAATGCCAAGCAAAGCACTGATTTTCTCCGGGTGCTCCGGTTTCTTGGTTTCTACGGGCATGCACGGGCCTTCCTGAACAGGGTCGAAAGCCACTTTTTCAGGATTGTGCCCATGAACTGGAATTACGATGGACCTATCCCTCAACCAGTGGTCTGAATGAAGAAGAAGAAGACCCACCAGATGGAGAGCAATAGAATGAGGAGAACTGCTAGACGTCAGAAAAGATGCCGTAAACATGAAACACCTCAGGTTCCACCAGTACGCTGCAGGCATGACTGTGAACAACACAGCCGTCTGAGACATGAGGAGACCCTTCAGTGGTCTGAATGAAGAAGACGCACCAGATGATGTCTATATGATGGCACATAGACAGAGCACATGACTCATGACTCCCTAAGACATACTGTATACAGTATACTGTATATAGACACAGGTAAGCAACATAACACAGAACAGTGACAGGCAGGAGAAGAAGTAACAAGCAGGGGCTAACAGCCCCAGATGGCAGGGCATATTTTGTGTGATTTTTATGTTTTGCTGCATACAAAAGCCATCACATGTGATTGCCACTTAGTGCTGTGTTGCTATACCAACTGTCCTGTAACTGGCAAGAATTCTGTTCCAATGCATCCCCTCTACTGGTATGCACGGGTTTCTATGGGCATGCACGGGTATGCTCTATTTTATGTGGAAATATTGAAGGAACATCTTAAGACATCAACCAGAAAGTTAAAGCTTGGGCACATATGGGTCTTCCAGATGGACAATGACCCTAAACATACTGCTAAATTAGTTACAAAGTGGCTTAAGGACAACAAAGTCACTGTTTTAGAGTGGCCGTCACAAAGCTCTGATCTCAATCACATTTGTGGGCAGAGCTGAAAAGATGTGAGAGAGCAAGGCAGCCTACAAACCCGACTCAGTTCCAAAAGTTCTGTCAGGAGGAGTGGACCAAAATTCCAGAAACTATTGTGAGAAGCTTGTGGAAGGATCCTCAAAACCTTTGACCCAAGTCATACAGTTTAAAGGCAATCCTACCAAACACTGAGGAAGTGCATGTAAACCTCTGACTGAGGAAAGTAAGAAAACAATTCTCTAAAAAATATTTAGCAAATATAAATGATGTTGATAATCCCAACTGATCTAAAACAGGAAAAGTTGTCTGATTTAATGTCAGTGAGGAAAAATGTTATGTCATTTTATACCGTTTACGTAAACTTTTGGTTTCAACTGTATATGTGATGACTCCAGTTTGGGGAAAGACTGATGTGTTAATTAAAGTGATTCATGGTTAAAGATGATTAGTGATGATCTAAAATCATGGCCTCTTTTTAAATGTGTTTTTTATATCCAGTCTCAGCAGGTGGAAAAAGAACCTCATGAATGAATCCCTCCTGTTTATTTTTCTGCAGGGGAATCATGCTGTGTGCTCTGTTTCAGTTTAATGGACTACACAGACAAACTTAATTACCGGCATAATTACTGCTCTGCTAGTGTGTGGGGGTCAGATATGCTGCTTTAAAATATGCTGTCTGGTGTTTGTTTTCCCTCTATTCAGTGTGTTAGTTTTTTCTTTTTTGAAATTTTTAAAAAATATTTTTAGAATTTTTTTTCCTTAAATTTAGCATTTTTTAAACTTTTTTTTGTTGGTATTTTATGCACCTTTTTTCTTGAGTTTTTGCATAGTTTTTACTCGTTTTTGTTGATATTTCACACTTTATATGCACACTTTTTTCCTTCCATTTTTACATATTTCTTGTTGGTTTTTTTGTGGGTTTTTTTTTTCACTTTTTATGAACCTTGGTCCATAGGAATAACAGTTAATTATTCTGCATGGTATATAGATGAATGACAATAAAGGAAATGTTGAGAAACTTGAGAAGCAGCCATGTTCATATTTGGTATTTTGAGGCTACATTTTTGTGCCACAGAAATGGTCGACCACAGGAACGTGGTGTTTTTCTCTCTGGTTTGAATGAGCTCTCAGTGACTGCGGGTGGCTTCTAATTTCCTTTCGGTGGAAAACGTGATTGTTTGGCTCGTTCCCATTTTCCTTTTCTGATGGCAGTTGTTGCATTTTTTTTTACCTTCAGTTTACAGTCTTTCAGACGGGCTGATTTTAGATGAATGGCTCAGAACATTTTAACATTTAGACAAGTATGATCTCCACTGCAACTTCCTTTTTTAAATAAAGAGGGCCATATTGTTTAATGAGCCACAGAAGTTGCACCTTTTAGAGAAGATGGTTGCCACAGTTCCTGATTCTCAAGTGAAAAGTTGCAAAATGTCTTCAAAAAGTTTCAAAATTTTCAAATTTCTAAAAGGAGTATAGTTGTAAATTACAGAGAAAAAAGTAACAAAAGTACAAAATTTCCAAATGAGGAATTCCTCAAAAATTTCAGAGCAAAGCACATTTCCAATAAAACAGAGCAAATTTACAAATTTCTGAAAAGTTTTACAAAATTTTAAAAAAGGTGCAAAAAGACGATTTTCAAAATTCCTAGAATATTGTAATAAAACATCTGAAAGCAAAGTAAAAATTTTGAAAATAAGGTTGCTGAATTCTTAAGAGAAATTTTCCTGAAAAAAAACTGCAAAAATTGCAGATTTACAAGTAGCAAAGGTGGCTGGAGCCAAACCCGGCTGGAGGCTAACCCCTCATCTTCAGGCGAGAGGTGGGGTACATCCTGGCCAAATCACCAGTCCATCACAGGGCCAACACAGAGCAACAGGCAGCCAACAAAAAAACAGCCATAGGTTAATGTGCAGAAAAAAAGTCGCAAGTTTATGAGTGGGGAAAAAAAAATGCAAGTTCATGGACAGAAAACGGTGGGAAGTTTGCATGAAGAAAAAAGTTTATGTAAGGAAAGAAGTTGGAAGTTGATGCAAAGAAAAAAGTTGCAAATTTATGCAAAGTAAAATTACACAAATTACAAGAGGAAAAATATGAGTTCATTAGAGCAAAAAGTAGTAAGTCATTCACCCAAAGAAAGATGTTAGAAATTTATTTAAAGGAAAAAAAAAAAAGTTGGAGGTTTATGTGGGGATATTAGGACATGACTGGCCGATTTACTTGGGATCTCCAGTCTGTTTCAACCCTCTACCGTCAAGGTGGACGAACCTGTGGTCATTTTCACCCACAGGCAAGGTAGATTTAAATCTACAAAGTCTTTTCTGCTCCTAGGCAAGGTAGACTGGCACCTGTTTCCCAGGCTGGGGTTTGAACCCCTGACCCTGTGATCCAGAGCTTCACACACTATCCTCCTCTGAGCCAAGGAGGAATTCCACTGTTAGCGCTGAGCTAGTAGTGGAGGTGAGTCTTAGGGTATCGGGAAACTGCACCACTTTAAAAAAAAAAAAAAAAAAAAAGCAAATTGAAAGTAATAAATATGAAAGTAAAAAATGCACAAAGAAAAAAGTTGCATGTTTACATTTGGAAAAGTTTTAAATTTATGAGAGGAAAACATTAGCAAGTTTAAATGAAGAAAAAAGATGCAATTTTAGGAGTGAAAAAGCTATAATTTTAACCCCCCCCCCCCCTAAATGTCTGGGTTTTTTGAGTTCTTGTAAAATCATCTAATTTTTCTTGTAAAAACTCTGAAAATAAAACTTTGTGTTGGCTGTATGTTGGTTCCTCTTGGAGCTGCCTAGCTGAGAAACTCTGATGTTTGACGTCTCCTGGCGGCAGATTTTTGTCCATATAAGGAGCATGTGACCTGACTCACATCTAACTAACATCAGTGCTGAGTGTCAGTGGAGATGAAGGTGGAGGCTCTGCAAAGGAAAATCCACCACTGGTCAAAACCACGGACACTAGAAAGAGATCAAATTTAAAAATAAAATGTATTTTTCAGCATGTTGTCCTCCATTTGCGGATATTTCATTTCACTGTTTTGTCTTTTTTTTGGGGGGGGGGGGGCTAAACATTTCCTCAGAATAAATACTGAGGGGGAAACTAGAATGTTGTGGTCAGGGCTGTTTCTAGTTTCTTGGGGGCCCTATGCAAGATTGTGTTTGAGAGCCCCTGTTTTTGTAATAGGGAAAAGATGAAACCATTTAAAATGAACTAAAATCTCTTACCCTCTCAATAAAAATATTCTGAAACGTAAACTTGGACCTGCAGCCATATGAATGTTGCAAAAAATATATGAGAAAAGTAGCAAATTTATGAGAAAATTAGCAAATTCACCAGAAAAATGTCACACAATTACAAGAAAAATTTGCTAATTTATGAGTGTGAATGAGAGGGAGGCAGGTGTAACAGTGAAGATGCAAGGAGCAGAGGTAGTGAAGGTAGACAAGTTTAAATACCTGGGGTCAACCAGCCAAAGCAATGGAAAATACACATGAGAGGTGAAGAAGAGAGTTCAGGCAGGGTGGAGTGGGTGGAGATGAGTGACAGAAGAATAGCAGCTAGAGTGAAAGGGAAGATTTACAAGACGGTAGTGAGACCTGCTATGATGTATGGTTTGGAGACGGTGGCACTGACAAAAAGACAAGAGGCAGAGCTGGAGATAGTAGAGTTGAACACCACTGGAGTGGTGGCTCAGTTGGTAGAGCATCTGCCCCACACCCGGGAGGCAGGGGTTCAAATCCCGGCTGGGTCATGGCGAAGACCATATAAAAGTGGAACTTCCTGCCGTCCAGCTTGGTGCTCAGCAATTATGGAATGGAGGAGGGAAATCTGTGGCGGTGCCTTGCATGGCAGCGGCCCTTCTGATTCTACACATGGGGTGTGTGTGATTGACACTGTAGATAGGATAAAGCACAATTTTGTTCTACTGTACATGATTGGTTGTATGGTTGAATGACAATAAAGGGTGATTTAATTTAAAAACAGGATGAAGATGCTAAGATTCTCACTGGATGTGACTAGGAGGGACAAGATTAGAAATGAGTATATCACAGGGACAGATCAGGTTGAGCGGTTTGGAGACAAAGTAAGAGAGGCAAGGCTGAGATGGTTTGGACATGTGCAGAGAAGGGATCGGGGATATGTTGGCCAAAGGTTGTTGAAGATGGAGCTGCCAGGCAGGAGGAAAAGAGGAAGACCACAGAGAAGATTCATGGATGTAGTGAAGGAGGACATGGAGAGGGTTGGTGTTAGAGAGGAAGATGGAGGTTTAGGGTGAGGTGGAGGCAGATGATCCACTTTGTAGACCCCTGAAGGGAGCAGCTGAAGGAAGAAGATATTTCTGCTTAACATCGGTGCTTCAAAGTAATTTTATTCAGTTCTATAACAGGATTTAGAAAGGTTTATGGTGATATTTGGGGAGACAGTTCTGCGTTTTTTTTTTCCATGTTTAGGGGAGGGACCCCCCCCCCCCCTTGATTTACGCCCATGTTCTCCTCAGTAAACCAACTGTAACGGTGGTCTGTGTTTCTGTTTCTCTCCACTGTGGTTGGATTTATTTTTATCTCTGGTATTCCGGAGCGGCCGCTATAAAAAGAAGGTGATCTAAACGTTGACAGCGTCTTGGCCGAGGCGACTCTTTCTGCTACCGCTCTCACCACCGCGTCGACCAGGAGACGCGTGGCTGAGTCTGAAACAAAAAAAAAAAGATGTTCAGGTTTGAAGAGATGAATGTTGACACACCAACATGTCATCTTCTAGTGAAGTTTGGACAGGAAAAAAACTCTGATTCTGAAAAACAGCCAGGAGATGTTCCTCTGCTGTACATTCACCAGCACTCAGTTTGACTTGTTTTCCTGCAGCTGAAGGGCTGCTGGACACAAGCTCACACACAGAGGTATTAATGCAGTCAGCTGCAGGTTCGGGTTTTTTTCTGATCTGATCTGAAAATTTCGAGAACAAAGTTTCAAAATTCACAAGAAAAATCTTAAATTTCAATTCAATTCAACTTTATTTATATAGCGCCATTTCACAACAACAGTCATCTCATAGCACTATCAACTGTAGGGGGAACCCCCACAGTTGCAGAAAGACCCCAGCAATCAGGCGATCCCCCTGTGAGCAAGCACTTGGCGACGGTGGAGAGGAAAAACTCCCTTTTAACAGGAAGAAACCTCCAGCAGAACCAGGCTGAGGGAGGGGCAGTCATCTGCTGCGACTGGCTGGGATTTCAAGAAAAAAGTTGCAAACGTTCAAGGAAAAATTGCAAATTTTAAAGAAAAATCTGAAAATTATCAAGAAAGAATAGAGAAAAATAGCATATTTTCAGAAAAAGTTGCAAATTTTCAAGCAAAAAAAGTTGCAATCTTTCAAAAAAAACCCACAGTATTTTCAAGGGAAAAGTTGCAGTTTTTTTTTTTTTTTTAAAGTAGCAGATTTTTGAGAAAAGGAAATGGCAAATCTTTCTTGATGCAAGTTGTAAATTTTCAAGAAAAAAGTTGAGTTTTCAAGGGAAAATGCTAATTTTCAAGAAAAAGATTGGAAATTTTCAAAAAAGTAAGACATTTTCAGAAATGTTTCAAATTGCCCAGAAAAAGGTTTTAGATTTCCAAGAAAAATGTAGCAGATACTCAAAAAAAACATTTCCAATTTTCAATAACAAATTTGTGAATTTTTACAAAACGAAGTTGCAGCTTTACAAAGAGCAAGAGCACGGTGGCGCAGTGGCAGCATGGCAAGCAGGTCACGGGATCCATGTCACCCATGACCATCATGGATTCGATGGTCATGGGTACGTAGGTTCGATCCCACCCCCAGACCATCGGTGACCCTTCAGTGTGGAGTTTGCATGTTCTCCCCGTGTCTGTGTGGGTTTACTCTGGGTACTCCGGTTTCCTCCCACAGGCCAAAGACATGCAGGTTAGGTTAATTGGCATCAACTGTGGATTGTAAATTGTCCTTAGGTATGACTGTGAGAGTGAATGGTTGTCTGTCTCTCTGTGTTGGCCCTGCCATGGACTGGTGATCTGTCCAGGGTGTACCCTGCCTCTTGCCCAAAAGATGCCGGGACAAGCTCCAGCCCCCATCCACGCCCCCCCACCCGAAAAGGATTAAGTGGTAGAAGATGGATGGATGGAAGGTTTTCAAAGAAAAAGTTGCAAATTTTTTTTTTTTAAAAAAGGTACATTTTCAAGAAAAGTTTTATATTTTCAAATTTCCAAGAAAGAAAAAGTTGGACATTTTGAAGAAAAAAATTGCAAATTTGTGAGTATGTCACATGTTGGAAATGAAAGACAACTCACATCTATGTGTTTAACTTGCTGAACTGTGGCTACTTGCCCAGTGGGCACACACATGGAGGTATTAGTGCAGTCAGCTGTGGGCTGTGTTCCTTCTCTCTGCTCACAGAGAACCTTCAGTCTGGTTATTTTAATATTCATATTGACGTTGATAATGATAGTCATAGTGTAGCATTTCTCTCCCTTTTAAATTCAACTGGTTTCTCTCAGTGTGTTAGTAAACCAACTCATCGTCAGAATCACGCCCTTGACCTGGTCTTGGCCTATGGTGTAGAAATTGATGAACTGTTGGTCATTCCTCAAAATCCTACACTGACTGACCATTATTTGATAACTTTCAAATTTGTGTTATCTGATTTTACAGCATCAAGCAGAGATATAGTTACCAGATTCTTACCTGATAGGGCTGTGGCTCACTTTAAAGAATTAATTCCTTCAGTACTTCCTCTATTACCATGTCTCAATATAGCAGAGGACAGCATTGACTGTTTTAATCCATCAGAATTAGACCTTTTAGTTGATAGTATTGCAGCGTCACTGCAGACAACACTTGACTCCATAGCCCCTCTTAAAAAGAAAACTATTAAAAATAGGAGATTAGCTCCATGGTACAACTCCCACACTTGTGAGTTAAAACAGAAAGTCAGATCCTGTGAAAGGCTTTGGTGTGCAAATAAGAATCATGTTCAGCCTGGAATGCCAGCCTTATCACCTATAAGAAATCTCTCTGTAACGCTAGGTGACAGTACTATCCATCCTTGATAGCAGAAAATAAAAATAACCATAGATTTCTTTTTAACGCTGTGGCCCAGTTAACCAAGAGCCACAATGCCATAGACCCCTACATTCCTCTAACGCTCAGTGCTGATGACTTTTTGAATTTCTTTAATGATAAAATTATCAATATCAGGAAAAATATTCAAAAAAAATAGCCCCTTTAAAAATGCCAAGCTTCTGTTTAACACTGCTGTGTCCACTGGCTCAGAACTCTGCTTTCTGAATTTTCTCTTATTAGTCATTCTGATCTAACCCTAATAGTCTCAGCCTCTAAACCAGGGGTGGGCAGTGAGGGCCATTCCACTGCAGGTTTTCTGTTCCACCCAGTTTCTTCAGCAGGTGTTTGCAATGATTAGCAATACTTGAAGCTGATAAGAGCAAACACCTGCTGAAGAAACTGGGTGGAACAGAAAACCTGCAGTGGAATGCCCTCCATGGCCCATGATTGCCCACCCCTGCTCTAAACCAACTACCTGTCTTTTAGACTCAATCCCTGCTAGACTCCTGAAGGAGTCGCTACCTCTGATTAGTCCACCGTTTTTGAACATAATTAATATGTCCCTATTGACAAGACATGTACCACAGTCTTTTAAAGTGGCAGTAATTAAACCTCTGCTTAAAAAAACCTTCGCTTGATTCAGGGATTTGGGCCAATTGTAGACCAATATCTAACCTCCCCTACCTTTCCAAGATCCTCGAAAAAGTAGTTGCCAATCAACTGTGCACTTTTTTAAAAAAAATAATTCTATATTTGAGAAATTTCAGTCAGGTTTTAGGAAACGCCACAGCACAGAGACAGCCCTAGTGAAAGTTACTGATGACCTCCTTATGGCATTTGACAAAGGACTTGTCTCTGTCCGTGTCTTATTGGACCTTAGTGCTGCCTTTGACACCATTGACCACCATATTCTGTTAGAGAGACTTGAACAGCAAATTGGTTTGAAAGGAACAACGCTAAGATGGTTCCAGTCTTATTTATCATACCGTTCCCAGTTGGTTTATGTCCATAACAAGTCCTCTATCAAGACCGCGGTTAGCTATGGAGTTCCGCAGGGACTGGTACTTGGACCAGGACTGTTCACATTATACATGCTGCCTTTGGGAGATATGATGAGGAAGCATTCTGTTCATTTTCATTGTTATGCTGATGACACTCAATTATATTTATCCATCAGTCCAGATAATCCCAGCCATTTGGGTTCACTCCAGGAGTGTCTTAAAGATATTAAAACCTGGATGAACTACAGTTTTCTATTGTTGAATACAGATAAAGCTGAAGTCATTGTCCTTGGATCCAAACAAGCTAGAAGTACTCTTTCTAGTAAGATGGCAACACTAGATGGCATTGCTCTGGCTTCTAAGTCCTCTGTTAGGAATCTTGGAGTTGTCTTTGACCAAGATATTCAATTCAGTTCAACTTTATTTATATAGTGCCATTTCACAACAACAGTCATCTCATAGCACTTTCAACTTTCAACTTTATTTATAAAGCACTTTAAAAGCAACACTCGCTACTTAATCATGGATCGTCACCTTTCAATTGTAGGGGAAACTCCCACAATTGCAGAAAGACCCCAGCAATCAGGTTATCCCCTGTGAGCAAGCACTTGGTGACGGTGCAGAGGGAAAACTCCCTTTTAGCAGGAAGAAACCACCAGCAGAACCAGGCTCAGGGAAAGACAGTCATCTGCTGTGACTGGCTGGGGGGTGAGGGGATAGAGAAGAAGAAGAAAAGAAGAGACGTGTAGAGAGCAAACAGCATGATGGGGACTCGATCTATGGGAGAGAAACAAACAGATGTTAATGACAAGCAAAAATATTTCATTGAGAGTGAAGAAAGGAGTGAAGCCCAGTGCATTGTTGAGAGGTCCCCCAGCTGTCTAAACCTATTAGCAGCATAACTAAGGGAGGGTTCAGGGACAAATGATCCTACCCTAATTATAGGCTCTATCAAAAAGGAATCGTCAAACATGGGTCGTCACCTTATCGTGTTGGAGGCGGGGGGGGGGGGGGTTGCGTGCCCTAGTGATCCCAGGAGCTATGTTGTCTGGGGAAATTTGCCTCTGGTAGGGTCACCCAAGATAAACTGGTCTTGGGTGAAGGGCCAGACTAAAAACGATCCAACAGACTCTCATAATAAATACTAGAACAAGGATTCAGTGTACCCCACCCGGTATGGGGTTACCAGGGCCCCACCCTGGAGCCAGGCCTGGGGGAGGGGCTCGATGGCTAGCGTCTGGTGGCCGGGTTTCCGCCCATGGGACCCGGCCAGGCTCGGCCCGAAGGAGTTACATGGGTCCGCCCTCCAGTGGGCTCACCACCTGCAGGAGGTATCATGGGGGTCCACTGCTATGTGGATCAGGTGGCGGTCAAAAGCGGAGACCATGGTGGTCTGTTCCCAAGCTTCCTAAACTGGCTTTTGGGACATGGAATGTCACCTCTCTGGTGGGGAAGGAGCTTGAGCTGGTGCATGAGGTTGAGCGATACCGGCTAGATATAGTCGGCCTCACCTCAACACACAGCTCTGGTTCCGGAAAAAGTCTCCTGGAGAGGGGCTGGAGCTTGGCCTACTCTGGAGTTGCCCCAGGTGAGAGGCGATGAGCAGGGGTGGGTATTCTTGTATCCCCCCCCACCACCACCACCACCTTGCTGCCTCTATATTGGAGTTTTCCCTGGTGGACGAAAGGGTTGTTTTCCTGTGCCTTCGGGTTGGGAAATGGGTCCTGACCATCATTTGTGCCTATGCATCAAATGATGGTTCAGAGTACCCACCCTTTTTGGAGTCTCTGACTGGGGTGCTGGAGAGTGGTCCTCTTGGAGACTCCATTGTCCTACTGGGGGACTTCAATGCGCACGTGGACAACGACAGTGAAACCTGGAAGGGGGTGATTGGGAGGAACGGCCTGCCCGATCTGAACCCGAGTGGTGTTCAGCTATTGGACTTCTGTACTAACCACAGATTGTCCATAACGAACACCATGTTCAGGTTCAGGTTACTTTATTTGTACCCGTAGGTAGATTTGTTTTGCAGTCAGGTGACATCCATATTTACAAACCACAATTAAATTCAACATGAACACAAACACAGGCACACATGAAGCTGACTATAAACACGATAAAAGTACTCAAGTCTCCACCAATCAGGACATAGGACTACAAGATAAGAGAAAAAAACAAAGAGATAAGAGAGAAGGGTCATATTAAAAAGCTGAAGACTAGTCAAAGAGGTTAAAAACTCAAAAGTCTAAAACCCACAAAAAGATTTAGAACCCAAATAAAAAACCTACAAAAATAAGTAAATATAAAATAAAAATTAATTAAATAGGTAACTAAATTATGTGCAATATATTGTTACATCTTGTTCAACTCTTTGACAGCAGCAGGAACAAAGCTGTTTTTATAGCGCTGGGTTTTACTTTTTGGGACAGCAAACCTCCGTCTGGAGGGAAGAAGCTGAAAGTGGCAGTGCAAAGGGTGGGAGTCATCATTTAAAATGGAGGTAGCAATCCTCTGTACCTGTCTGGTGTACAGGGATGTCAGGCTCAGCTATGACTCACCAAGCAAACGACTGGACCATCTAACTACCTGGTCTAAGGATTTCCTCTGTTTCAGTTTTGTCTGACCAAACCATGACACTAAAGAAAAGGATAAAACAGATTCAATAAAAGCCCGATAAAACATTGTCATTATGGTTCGGTCAATTTGGAAGCGTGCAAGTTTCCTTAAACATAGTACTGAAATCATAGTACTGAAACAGCCTTAGCGAAGGTCACTAACGACCTCCTCATTGCATCTGATAATGGACTAGTTTCTGTACTTGTCCTTTTAGACCTTAGTGCAGCTTTTGATACTATCGATCATAATATTCTACTTGATAGATTAGAGCACTATGTTGGACTTAATGGAACTTCTTTGCAGTGGTTTAGATCTTATTTATCTGATAGGTTCCAGTTTGTTCATGTAAATAATGAGTTTTCTTTCAACTCAAAGCTTAGTCATGGAGTTCCACAGGGATCTGTGCTAGGCCCTACTCTTTTTAGTTTATATATGCTTCCGCTAGGCAACATTATTAGAAAGCACTGTATACATTTTCATTGTTATGCAGATGACACACAATTATACCTGTCAATGAAGCCAGATGATAGTAATCAATTAGCCAAGTTAGAAGCCTGTCTTAAGGAAATCAAAGCTTGGATGACTCGTAATTTCCTGCTATTAAATTCAGATAAGACTGAAGTCATTCTTGTTGGTCCAAAAAACCTTAGAAATTCCTTTCCAAATCAAACTTTCAGTTTGGATGTGGTTACTCTTTCTCTTAATAGCTCTGTGAGGAACCTTGGAGTTATTTTTGATCAGGATTTGTCCTTCAATTCACATATTAAATTTGTTTCTAAGTCTGCCTTCTATCATTTGCGTAATATTGCCAAGATTAGGAGCATCTTGTCTCAGAGTGATGCTGAGAAACTGATCCACGCTTTTGTTAGCTCGAGATTAGATTATTGTAATTCTTTATTATCAGGCTGTCCTAAAACTTCAGCTGATCCAAAATGCTGCAGCAAGAGTTTTAACAGGTACTAGAAAGAGAGATCATATCTCTCCGGTTCTGGCCTCCCTTCATTGGCTTCCCATAGAGTTTAGAATTAAGTTTAAAATCCTTCTTCTTACTTACAAAGCTCTAAACAATCAGGCTCCTTTTTATTTAAAAGATCTGATACTACCGTATTATCCTAACAGAGCACTACGCTCCCAAAATGCAGGATTACTTGTAATACCTAGAATCTCCAAAAGTACAATGGGAGGCAGAGCCTTCAGTTATCAAGCTCCTCTCCTGTGGAATCAGCTGCCAATCTGGATTCGGGAGTCAGACTCGATCTCTGTTTTTAAGAATAGGGCTAAAACCTACCTTTTTGATATAGCCTACAATTAGGGAGGGATCATGTGTTTCTGAACCCTCCCTTAGTTATGCTGCTAATAGGTTTAGTCAGCCGGGGGACCTCCAGTAATGCACTGGGCCTCACTCCTTTCCTCACTCTCTATGAAATATTTTTTTTTGCTGGTCATTAACATCTGTTTGTTCTCTCCCATAGATTGAGTCCCCATCGTGCTGTTTGCTCTCTACATGTCTGTTCTTTTCTTCTTCTCTATCCCCTCACCCCCCAGCCAGTCGCAGCAGATGACTGCCCCTCCCTGAGCCTGGTTCTGCTGGAGGTTTCTTCCTGTTAAAAGGGAGTTTTTCCTCTCCACCATCGCCAAGTGCTTGCTCACAGGGGATCGCGTGATTGCTGGGGTCTTTCTGCAACTGTGGTGGTTCCCCCCTACAGTTGATAGTGCTATGAGATGACTGTTGTTGTGAAATGGCGCTATATAAATAAAGTTGAATTGAATTGAATTGAAACAATGCAAATGTTGCTGACCCTTTTTGCACATCCTTTCACAGTTCTCTTCAAAGTTTAAATTACTATCAATAATCGTCCCAAGATATCTGTAAGATTGCACACATTCAGTGGTCTGGCCCTTTAGTACAGTGACTTTGTGCCTGGGAGTTTTCCTCCTAAGGGTGTCCATATGTGCACCTGGCACCAGGACACCCTAGGTCGCAGGTCAATGATGGATTTTGTTATCGTGTCATCAGACCTGCGACCGTATGTCTTGGACACTCGGGTAAAGACAGGTGCAGAGCTGTCAACTGATCACCACCTGATGGTGAGTTGGAGCCGATGGCAGGGGAGAATGCCATTCAGACCTGGTAGACCCAAACGTATAGTGAGGGTGTGCTGGAAATGTCTGGCTGAGACCCCTGTTCGGGAGGTCTTCAACTACCACCTCCGGAAGAACTTCGACCACATTCCGATGGAGTCTGAAGACATGGAGTCTAAATGGGCCATGTTCTTGACCTCCATTGTTGAAACAGCGGCCCAGAGCTGCGGCCGCAAGGTCGTTGGGGCATCTCGTGATGGCAACCCCCAAACCAAGTGGTGGACACCAGTGGTGAGGGGGGCCATTAAGCTGAAGGAGGAGTCCTATCAGGCTTGGTTGGCTTGTGGGACTCCAGAAGCAGCTGAAGTGTACTGGCAGGCCAAGCGGAATGCAGCTCGGGTGGTTGCTGAAGCAAAAACTTGGGTATGGGAGGAGTTTGGTGAGGCCATGGAACAAGACTTTCAGCCGGCCTCGAAGAGATTCTGGCAAACTGTCTGGCAGCTCAGGAGGGGGAAGCAGCTCCCTGTCCACACTGTGTATGGTACAGATGGGGCGCTGTTGACTTTGAATGGGGATATCGTTGGGCGGTGGAAGGAATACTTCGAGGATCTCCTCAATCCCACTGATATGCCTTCCACAGAGGAAGCAGGGCTTGTGGACGAGGGGGATAATTCGCCCATCGCAGGGGCTGAGGTCACCAAGGTGGTTAAAAATCTCTTTGGTGGCCAGGCCCCGGGGGTGGACAAGATCCGCCCTGAGTACCTCAAGGCCCTGGATGTTGTAGGGCTGTCATGGTTGACACGCCTCTGCAACATTGCATAGAGG
Source organism: Pholidichthys leucotaenia (assembly GCA_020510985.1). Taxonomy (NCBI): domain Eukaryota; kingdom Metazoa; phylum Chordata; class Actinopteri; order Cichliformes; family Pholidichthyidae; genus Pholidichthys; species Pholidichthys leucotaenia. Next base: position 197,449,711 of record CM035842.1, on the reverse strand, counting down.
TTGGGGGCAGTGCCTTTGGCATGGCAAACTGGGTTGGTGGTTCCTCTCTTCAGAAAAGGGGACTGGAGGGTGTGCTCCAACTTTAGAGGGATCACACTCCTCAGCCTCCCTGGGAAGGTCTATGCCAAGGTACTGGAGAAGAGAGTCCGGCCGCTGGTCGTACCTTGGATTCAGGAGGAGCAATGTGGTTTTCGTCCTGGCCGTGGCACATCGGACCAGCTCTTTACCCTCTCAAGAATCCTCAAGGGTTTGTGGGAGTTTGCCCAACCAGTGTACATGTGTTTTGTGGACTTGGAGAAGGCATTCGACTGCGTCCCTTGTGGTTTTTTGTGGGGGGTGCTTTGGGAGTATATGGTATCGGGCTTGTTGTTACGAGCTATTCGGTCTCTGTACAACTGTTGTAAGAGTTTGGTTCGTATTGCCAACACTCAATCGGACTCATTCCCAGTGAGATGTTGGACTCCGCCAGGGCTGCCCTATGTCACCGATCCTGTTCATAATTTTTATGGACAGGATTTCTAGGCGCAGCCATCGAACGAAGGGTGTCATGCTTGGTGACCACAGGATCTCATCTCTGTTGTTTGCAGATGATGTTGTCCTGTTGGCTTCATCCAGCAATGACCTACAGTTCTTACTGGGACGGTTTGCCGCTGAGTGTGAAACAGCTGGGATGAGAATCAGTACCTCCAAGTCTGAGTCCATGGTCCTCAGCCAGAAAAAGGTGGCTTGTCCTCTCCGAGTTGGGGACAGGCTCCTGCCCCAAGTGGAGGAGTTTAATTTTCTTGGGGTCTTATTCACGAGTGAGGGGAGAATGGAGCGAGAGATTGACAGACAGATGGGAGCAGCATCTGCAGTGATGCGGACATTGTACCGGTCTGTTGTGGTGAAGAGGGAACTGAGCTCTAAGGCAAAGCTGTCGATTTACCAGTCAATCTACTTTCCTACCTTCACTTATGGTCACGAGCTTTGGGTAATGACCGAAAGAATAAGATTGCAGATACAAGCGGCTGAAATGAGCTTTCTCCGTAGGATCGCTGGACCCACCCTCAGAGATAGGGTGAGGAGCTCTGTCATCCAGGAGAGGCTCAGAATAGAATCGCTGCTCCTCCACATTGAAAGGTGCCAGTTGAGGTGGTATGAGCATCTGATCAGGATGTCTCCTGGACGCCTCCCACTTGAGGTGTTTTGGGCACATCCATCTGGGAGGAGACCCCGGGGCAGACCAAGGACTCGCTGGAGAGACTGTGTCTCCCAGCTGGTCTGGGAATGCCTTGGTAACCTCTTTGAAGAGCTGGAGCAGGTGGCTGGGGAGAGGGAAGTCTGGACTTCTCTGCTTGAATTGCTTCCTCCGCGAGCCAGACCTCCGGAAAAGTGGTAGAAGATGGATGGATGGATGGATCAAAAAGGAAGGTTTTAACCCTATTCTTAAAAACAGAGATTGAGTCTGACTCCCGAATCCAGATTGGCAGCTGGTTCCACAGGAGAGGAGCTTGATAACTGAAGGCTCTTCCTCCCATTGTACTTTCGGAGATTCTAGGTATTACAAGTAATCCAGCATTTTGGGAGAGTATTGCTCTGTTAGGATAATAGGGTAATATCAGATCTTTTAAATAAAAAGGAGCCTCATTATTTATAGCTTTGCAAGTAAGAAGAAGGATTTAAACACTTAATTCTAAACTCTATGGGAAACCAATGAAGGGAGGCCAGAACCGGAGAGATATGATCTCTCTTTCTAGTACCTGTTAAAACTCGCTGCATCGTTTTGGATCAGCTGAAGACTTTTTACAGCTGTTTTAGGACAACCTGATAATAAAGAGTTACAATAATCTAATCTAGAGCTAACAAAAGTGTGGATTAGTTTCTCAGCATCACTCTGAGACAAGATGCTCCTAATCTTGGCAAGATTACAGAAATGATAAAAAGCAGTCTTAGAAACAAGTTAATATGTGAATTAAAAAACAGATCTTGATAAAAAATAACTCCAAGGTTCCTCACAGAACTATTAAGAGAAAGAGTAACCACATCCAAACTAAGAATTTGATTTGGAAAGGTATTTCTAAGGTTTTTTGGACCAACTAGAATGACTTCAGTCTTATCTGAATTTAATAGCAAGAAATTACAAGTCATCCAAGCTTTGATTTCCTGAAGACAGGCATCTAACTTTGCTAATTGTTTACTATCACCTGACTTCATTGACAGGCATAATTGTGTGTCATCTGCATAACAGTGAAAATTTATACAGTGCTTTCTAATAATGTTGCCTAGCGGAAGCATATATAAACTCAAAAGAATAGGGCCTAGCACAGATCCCTGTGGAACTCTGTGACTGAGCTTTGAGTTGGAAGAAAACTCATTATTGACATGAACAAACTGGAACCTATTAGATAAATAAGATCTAAACCACTGCAATGAAGTTCCGTTAAGTCCAACCTGGTGTTCTAATCTATCAAGCAAAACATTATGATCGATAGTATCAAAAGCTGCACTAAGGTTTATTTAAAAGGACAAGTACAGAAACAAGTCCATCATCAGATGCAATAAGGAGGTTGTTAGTGACCTTCACTAAAGCTGTTTCAGTACTATGATGGATTCTAAACCCAGATTGAAACTCTTCAAACTAGAAAAGCACTCGGAGAGCGCAGACCTCCGCCAAGCGCCACAGTTCCCCCCCCATACAGTGTTTGTGTGTACATTTTCATTTTCCTTGACCATGATAACATATGACTAGCAATTGGATTCACAATGATAGGATTAGTGGTTCAGTAGTAAAAGCATTACCTCCTTGGCGGAGGTAATAAACTGAAGTGTTGGTGTTGTGTCCATCTCCTCCATCTGCAAAGTCCCAGGCTGCGGGCGTTGCAATTCATCGCACAACCGCGTACAACCCACAGGCCAATGGGTTATGCGAGCGTTTTCATAGATCACTGAAAGCAGCACTCAGGGCTTCACTGATGGATGCAAATTGGGTAGACAGGTTGCCGTGGGTTTTATATTGGGGTTGCGCTCCATGGCAAAAGAGGATTCGGAAGCTTCCCCGACAGAGAGCTTGTTTTTGCGCAGCCACTATGGCTGCCCGGGGAATTTCTGCCAAATAATCCGGCGCCGGACAGCTGCCCGTCTCAGCTTTTGCAGCGTAGTGCAAACACAGGCACGCTGCCGGTCCCTGGCCACCAGTGTTTTTCGCGTGCTTTTGTGCCTAAAACTTTGAAGAACGCGGAGTTTGTGTTCGTCAGACACGACGACCAGCGCCCTCCATTGCGCCTGCACACATGTTGAAAATGGCCGTATCTCACAATGTTAAAGAATCCTTTAAAAAATTCCTGTATCCAGACGGTGATCCGGATCATCCCCAAAATTTAATCAGTTCTTCCTTGTACCATTTCCAACAACGCCTGAAAGTTTCATTGAAATCCGTCCAAAACTTTTTGAGTTATCTTGCTCACCAACAGACAAACAGACAGACAGACAAACGCTGGCAAAAACATAACCTCCTGCGGCTTACGGCCTGGCGGAGGTAATAAACCATTTCCCTGCAAGTGGTCAAATAATTGTGAAGCAACAACTCTTTCTAAGATTTTTGAAATGAAAGGCAGATTACAGATTGGTCTATAGTTACTGTAGCTAAAACTCCTGGATCCAGCGTTGGCTTTTTAAGTAAGGGTTTAATTACAGCAGTTTTAAAATAAGCCTGCGGTACATGGCCTAATGTTAATGAAGAACTGATTGTTTGAATAGAGCTACCAATAAATGGGAAGACTTCTTTAAATAACCTGGTAGGAATAGGGTCTAAAGACAAGTTGAAGGCTTAGATGAGGAAATTATTTTATCTAACTCTAAAAGGTCAGTTGGAGTAAACTCATCCAAAAAGATATCAATTGAAAGAGTTGTAGTAGTTACTGCATTTAAGTTAACGGTGGGAAGGATCTGACTGATTTTATCTCTGATAGATGAAATTTTATTATTGAAAAAGTTCATCAATTCCTGACTACTAAGCTCTAAAGGAATGCTAGGATTGACAGAGGCCTGTCTTTTAACTCTCATATACAGCAAACTATTAAGACTGCCTTCTTCTATCTGCATAATATTTCTAAAATTAGGCCCATCCTGTCCCATAAAGATGCAGAAAAACTTGTCCATGCCTTTATTGCCTCTAGGCTGGACTATTGTAATTCACTTTTATCAGGTTGTCCTAATAAGTCCATAAAGTTTTTCCAACTCATTCAGAACACAGCTGCACATATCCTGACGAGAACAGGGAGAAGAGATCACATTACCCCAGCTTTAGCTTCTTTACATTGGCTCCCAATAAAATATAGAATTGAATTCAAGATTTTATCTCTTTAACTTTCTTTTGAACCCAAACTTATTGAGAAAAACATTTTTATTCATGAAATGTAAGCTTGTAGGCTTAGCTGTTTAGATGAGCAGAGTGAGACCACTGTTCAGGTTAATTGTGGCCAGGTGTGACTCTCAGCACAAGTATTCAGATCCAGTAAAAGCAGTCTAATAACACCCAAAATATGACCTATAGGGCTGTCTACGCTTATGTCACTGATCTCATGAACGCACCATAGTGGCATGGTGAGGTATCAACAAAAGACGACTTTAATGCATTTCTATGGCAATGTTAGCTAAATTTAAACAAAGAAAATGTTGAAATGGTGCACAACTGACTCATGTAGCCATGACCAGCTTATGAAAGATGGTGATGGCAATCAGAATACAACTTTTTTTAGATTCACATCGGCCAGCAGAGCTTACCAAAGGAGGATTTTGTGGGCTGCCTTTTCATGAGTTGGCTGAGGGATGGTATGACCCACGTCTCCATCTGATCTGACCATTTTATAACTTTGTAACAGGTATGTCTGTTTACCAAACTATGACTCTTATTTATCATTAAAAGTAACTTGCCTACACATAAAGTTAATGCGAACATGTGAAAAACACCCAATGCGTCCGAGGGAGTTAATAAGACTGAGTGTCGGGATTAATGAGTGTAAACAGTGTCTCCCATATGGGAGATGGGAGTTGTTTTACCTGTCAGCTCCGGTGGATAGATTTTTGCAAACCTAAACATGATGGCTTATTGGGGATTTCCACAGCAGATACAATGTATTTTCTATTATTAGAGTGTTCTGCCAATGTACAGCCAAGCTGGCGCATTTATTTGTAGTTACAAATATCAATAACTATTGTTTCTGGCCACTCTGTTGGATCATTCTTCCACATACTGGCTGGGAGACGGTAGGAACACTTTTTGAGATCACAGATTTCAAGTTTTTGATCATATCTGATCCGATCTTGCAGTGAAAGCTCATCATAATATTGATATGCCGTATTGTTTCAATGGTAAACTGCTGGTTTTTCTCACCTCCCCGTTCTCCCAGGTTTGCGCTTTCACATGCAAGTACCCGGATGTGTAGACAGCCCTATGTTCTGCATTCAAAACTTGAGTTACATAAGTATGTACAGTGGGGCAAAAAAGTATTTAGTCAGCCACCAATTGTGCAAGTTCTCCCACTTAAAAGATGAGAGAGGTCTCCAATTTTCATCATAGGTATACCTCAACTATGAGAGACAAAATGAGAAAAATCCAGAAAATCACATTGAAGGATTTTTAATGAATTAATTGGTAAATTCCTCAGTAAAATAAGTATTTGGTCACCTACAAACAAGCAAGATTTCTGGCTCTCACAGACCTGTAACTTCTTCTTTAAGAGGCTCCTCTGTGCTCCACTCGTTACCTGTATTAATGGCACCTGTGTGAACTCGTTATCAGTATAAATGACACCTGTCCACAACCTCAAACAGTCAGACTCCTAACTCCACTATGGCCAAGACCAAAGAGCTGTCAAAGGACACCATAAACAAAATTGTAGACCTGCACCAGGCTGGGAAGACTGAATCTGCAATAGGTATGCAGCTTGGTGTGAAGAAATCAACTGTGGGAGCAATTGTTAGAAAATGGAAGACATACAAGACCACTGATAATCTCCCTCTATCTGGGGCTCCACGCAAGATCTCACCCCATGGGGTCAAAATTATCACGAGAATGTTGAGCAAAAATCCCAGAACCACATGGGGGGATCTAGTGAATGACCTGCAGAGAGCTGGGACCAAAGTAACAAAGTCTACATCAGAAACACACTACGTCGCCAGGGACTCAAATCCTGCAGTGCCAGACATGTCCCTCTGCTTAAGCCAGTACATGTCCAGGCCCGTCTGAAGTTTGCTAGAGAGCATTTGGATGATCCAGAAGAGGATTGGGAGAATGTCATATGGTCAGATGAAACCAAAATAGAACTTTTTGGTAAAAACTCAACTTGTCATGTTTGGAGGAGAAAGAACACCATACCTACTGTGAAGCATGGGGGTGGAAACATCATACTTTGGGGCTGTTTTTCTGCAAAGGGACCAGGACGACTGAACCGTGTAAAGGAAAGAATGAATGGGGCCATGTATCGTGAGATTTTGAGTGAAAACCTCCTTCCACCAGCAAGGGCATTGAAGATGAAACGTGGCTGGGTCTTTCAGCATGACAATGATCCCAAACACATCACCCGGGCAACGAAGGAGTGGCTTCGTAAGAAGCATTTCAAGGTCCTGGAGTGGCCTAGCCAGTCTCCAGATCTCAACCCCATAGAAAATCTTTGGAGGGAGTTGAAAGTCTGTGTTGCCCAGCGACAGCCCCAAAACATCACTGCTCTAGAGGAGATCTGCATGGAGGAATGGGCCAAAATACCAGCAACAGTGTGTGAAAACCTTGTGAAGACTTACAGAAAACGTTTGACCTCTGTCATTGCCAACAAAGGGTATATAACAAAGTATTGAGATGAACTTTTGTTATTGACCAAATACTTATTTTACCGAGGAATTTACCAATTAATTAATTAAAAATCCTTCAATGTGATTTTCTGGATTTTTTTTTTCTTATTTTGTCTCTCATAGTTGAGGTATACCTGTGATGAAAATTGGAGACCTCTCTCATCTTTTTTTTTTCCACAATATCTTTATTGAACCTTTTTTTTTTTTTTTTAACAAACATGATACAAACAATCAAACACTAACACTAAAGTACTACAAAAAAAAAAAAAATGCACTAAAAACACCAACAACCACCAACAAAATCAAGTCTTCAACAATGCTCCTCTGTTTAGTCTAGACAATCCAATACATAAGTATACATATTATGTTCACCAGTTTGGAATTTACAAGGTCCACACACATCATTCACCTTCTTCTTCAAGAGTTATGTTTAAATTTTTTACATAATCAATAAAAGGTCTCCATATATTCTCAAACACAATTTCCTTTGATTTTAGTATATATGTTATTCTTTCTAATGGAAGGTTTGTTAACATCTGTCTTAACCACTGAGTCACATCTGGTCTATGAGTCTTTTTCCATAATAGTGCAATACATTTTTTGGCATTAAGCAAACTGAGGTCTATGAATGTTCTTTCACTTTTATTAAAATTATGCTTTTCTGGGTACAGACCCAACAAAAACAGTTTAGGATTCAATATGATTTGTTTTGAGATTATTTTTTCAATTGTTACCCTCACCTCTTCCCAAAACATTCTTATTAATCTACATTCCCATAAACAATGAAATAGGGTTCCTTTACTTTCCATGCATTTTGTGCATGTATCTGGTATATTTTTGTTATATCTATTTAACTCCTCCGGTGTAACATACATCCGCATTAACCATTTGAAATGTATCAATTTAAGGCGTGCATTTATTGATTTGGTTTGAGCTTCTGTACAAGCCAATTCCCATTGTTCCTCTGAAATTTCAATTTGCAGATCTTCTTTCCAGTAGTTTAATCTTTTCAGTGAATTTTCACTTGAAGATAGTGTCAATGAGTTATAAAACTCTGAAATAATACCCTTTCTTTTACTATCTTTCATCATCATTTTTTCCAAGGATGAATAAATAGGTCGAGTGAGAGCTTTATTTTGATTTGATCGAATAAAGTTTCTAAGTTGAAGATATTTAAAAAAATGTGTTCTATTGAGATTAAATTTGATCCTCAGCTCTTCAAAAGACATTATGTTGTCTGCACCTGGCAAATATAAATCCTGAATCTTTTGTATCCCTTTTAAATTCCATACTTTAAATACAGCGTCCGCTCTCCCTGGTTTAAAATATTGATTACCCCATATTGGACTAAATTGTGACAATAACTGTGGTTCTTTTAAATAGTTTTTAGCTTCACACCATATTTTGATCATATGCTTTACAAATGGATTTTTAACTTGTTTTTGTAATTTTTTTGCCGAATCTGAGTATATGAATATGGGAAGAGGTAAAGGTAAATTGTATGATTCCATTTCAGTCCAGTGAGGGAGATCATTTGATGAAAAATAATATGTCATAGACCTCAGTTGTGCCGACCAATAATACAACATAAAATTTGGACATTTCAGACCTCCACGATCAAATGGTAAATATAATAAAGACAAACGTAATCTAGCCCTCCTGTTGTTCCATATAAATTCCACTAACTTTTTTTTTATTCTTGAGAATAGATCTAAAGGTGGTGATAAGGGAATGTATTGAAATAAATAAAGTATTTTAGGTAAAATATTACTTTTAAGTATATTGATTCTCCCGATCATCGACATTGGTAGTGACATCCATCTCTGAGTTAACTCACTGATATCTGACATTAAGGCTTCATAGTTGACACTGGCGACTGATTCTAGCTTAGGCATAATTTGGATTCCTAAATATTTAAACTGATTTACAACATTGAATTGATTTACCTCAGGGGCTGAGTAATTTCTCTGGGTCTCATTTAGCATTAATATTGAAGATTTAGTTTTATTTATTTTATATCCTGATATTTCCCCAAAATTCTTTATTAAATTCAACAAGGTTGGAATTGATTTTTTTAGATTCGACATAAACAAAATTATATCATCGGCGTACAGGGAGATTTTATGTTCTGTTGGTCCAACTTTAATTCCATATATTTGTGAATGTAAACGTATCGCTATCGCTAAAGGTTCAATTGCCATAGTAAACAGTAAAGGTGAAAGTGGACAGCCTTGTCGACATCCTCTATTGATTTTTATTGGTTTTGAAATATTGTTATTTGTTAGGATTTCTGCTGTAGCATTATTGTATATTATTTGAACCCATTTTATGAAATTATTTCCAAGTCCAAACCTTTGTAGGACTTCAAAAAGAAAGGGCCATTCAACTCTATCAAAGGCCTTTTCGGCGTCCAATGATAGGAGAGCTGTATCCGGTGCTTCTTTATTAAAATAAATAATATTAAATAGTCTTCTTACATTATGGAAGCCTTGTCTACCCTTTATAAAGCCATTCTGATCTCGATTAATAATATTTGGTAAAATTTCTTGTATTCGTCTTGCTAAAATTTTACAGATTATCTTAAGGTCGGCGTTTAATAGGCTTATTGGTCTCATATTTTCACATTTATTAGAGGGCTTACCTGGTTTTGGCAGCAGTATAATTAAGGCATTATTTATGTATGATGGTAAATTATTATTTTGAAATGCTTCTAAAACCATTTCCAAAAAAGGTTTTATTAATTTATTCTTAAATTTTTTATAAAGGTCAACTGGAAGACCATCTGGTCCTGCACTTTTTCCTGATTTCATATTATCAATGGCTAGCCCAACTTCTTCTTGACTAATTTTAGACTCCAATATCTCCCTGTTTTCATTTGGAATACACGGTATAGATAGTTCGTTCAAAAACCCATTTAGTTTTGTTAAATCAGGTTCATTTTTGGTATCATATAATTTTTCATAGTAATCTCTAAAGGCTCTATTAATTTCTAAAGGATCTATAACTACCTGTCCATTACTTATAATACTGGTAATTGGTGTTTTAATTTCCAATTGTTTAATCTGCCATGCTAATAATTTTCCTGATTTTTCACCTTGTTCATAAAAAGATTGTTTCAATCTTAGAAGACTCGAGGCAGCTCTATTCGCTGATTTTTTGTCGTATTCAGCTCTCAAAATCAGTAATTCATTCTCCAACCTTGGGTCACTTCCTGCATACACTTTTTCCTGAAGATTTTTTATTTTATGTTCCAATTTAGCTCTCTCCTCTCGAGTCTTCTTAGATTTTGATCCTGTATAACTAATAATATGTCCCCTAATAAAAGCTTTGAAAGCCTCCCACTTTACACATGCTGATGTTTGTGTAGTATTGATGTCAAAGAACTCGTCTATCTGTTTTTCTATATACTTGACAAATTCCTCATCCTGAAGCCATTTATGCTGAAATTGCCATCTACCTGATTCCTTTGTCAATTTTTTATCTACATATATTAGACAACAGGGTGCATGATCAGAGATCACGATGTTATCATAAAAGCAGTTTTGAATCTTGGACCTTAATTCTGTGGAAATCAAAAAATAATCAATACGTGAGAATGTCTTGTAGGTACTGGAATAACAAGAATAGGCTTTAACTTGTGGTTTCATTTCTCTCCATATATCTAACAATCTCAATTCTTTCATAAAATGATTAATAGTCATCCTACATCCAATGTGCGTACAATCCAGTCCTGTTGATCTATCCACACCTGGATTCAATGTGCAATTAAAATCCCCTGCTATTATATGTTGCCCTGTAAGTGATGATAAGATGAGAAATAAATTAGCAAAGAACTTCTGATCATCTATATTGGGACCATATAAGTTCACAAGATTTATATTTTCTAATAGCAAAGAACCTTGAATGATTACATATCTTCCAAATTTGTCTCCAATTACATTTTTCACTTGAAAAGGAACTGATTTATGTATGAGAGTCATAACTCCCCTGGCTCGGGATGAAAATGAAGAGGTGAATACACTTCCCTGCCATCTACTCCTAATTCTTTTAACATCCTCCTCTATCAGATGAGTTTCTTGTAAAAACACAATTCTTGAACCCATGTCCTTTATTTTATTCATAACTTGTTTAAGTTTTTTTAAATTTTGTAGACCTCTGCAATTCCATGAAGTTAAATTAAGATTAACACTTTGGTCCATGATCAATAGAGAGTTTGGGATTACCTTGCAGTGTAAACATGCTCATACAGAGAAGCAAAAACATGAGTGGTTGAACATTCATCCTACAAACTACACACAAACAAATTTCCCCTTCCCACACTTGTGGCAAACCCCCCAAAATCAAAAGAAAAATTCTGTCTCCCGATATAGCCATCGACCGTTCCACACCCACGGGGAACAGCCTAAGCCACTCCTTCTTCATCCTCCCAATCACCCTAACTCTACTGCTTTTAATGACGTAACATTAACTCTCCTCTGTAGTTTTCCAACTTAACTCCAAAATTTTTAACAACTTTGTACATCATAGTTTTTTTTTTTTTTTGTTTGTTTTGTTTTTGTTTTGTTTTTTTAATATATAATACAATCTATATTTTGTAAACTTACTATTTACTTCAAGTCAGTCAGATGCCTGTGCAAATGCTTAATTATTCTACCTTATATTTTGTTCATGCTTAGCTCCCACCAGTCTCTTCTTCTTCTTTGATCTTCTTGATGAACTCCTGCGCCTCCTCTGGGGTCTTGAAGATGTGGGTTCTGCCCTCATACGTGGTCAGCAGTCTCGCAGGATAGATTACACCATGACGAATCCCAAGGTTGCGCAGCTCCTTACGTACGGGATCAAACTGCTTCCTCAATTGTTGGATTCCTGTGGCCAAATCTGGGTAGAACCGCACCTGCTGGTCCTGGTGTTTAATCTCTCCTTTAGCACGTGCAGCGTTGAAGATCTTCACCCTGTCTCTGTTGCTAAGAAACTTCATAATTAAGGTCCTCGGCGGTCCCTTATCTCTCCGTGGGCCAATACGATGTGCTTTTTCCAGAATCACTGCTGATTGCAACTCCTCGCTGCCCAGCACCTCCGGAATCCACTTTTCCAGAAAGGAACATACGTCCCAACCTTCTGATTCCTCTGGAAGACCCACCAGCCTCAAATTATTCTGTCTCGACCGAGATTCCAAATCCAAAATATTATCTTCCAGAGATTTATTTTTTTTTTCCAAAGTGCGCACCTTTAATTGAAGACGGGTGACGTCATCTTCAGCACTAGCGAGACGGAGCTCCATCTGCGCCGTTCGTTCTACACAGTCACCCAATTCCTTTCTTATTCCTTCCAACGCTGTCATAATCCCATCAAATCTAGAGGAAAAGTCCGCTCTCATTGAACTCATGGCAGCCATCAGCGCATCTGCGCCATTCCCCGCAGAAATCGCACCGCCGCCAGCCTCCTCCGCCATATATGGAGCCTTGTTTGCTGCGTCACAGACCTGAAAGTCCGTTAATTTGGACTGTTTCGGCGGCTCGCTTTTTCCTTTTCCTGGTTTTCCAGCCTTAGGCTTCGCCGACATATCCTCGCTCAAATGCTGGGATACGTTCTGTCCCAAATGAGAGAGTTATTTGCCGATTTTTTTCTCCAGGAGCAGAGCAGAGCGAGACACGTCCGTCCTACGTGGCAGCCATAACCGGAAGTCCCCTCTCTCATCTTTTAAGTGGGAGAACGTGCACAATTGGTGGCTGACTAAATACTTTTTTACCCCACTGTAAGTATTCTCAACCAAATGACTTTTAAGTATGAAATATATATATAAAAAAACAGTTCATTCTTGCGTCGTACAGAAAAAAACAACTCTTGAAATAAAAGTGGTCTTTGTGTAAAATGTTGTTTCATTATTTTGTAGGATATTTATAGATTAATTTTACTGCTACATTAATGTGTAGCATTGAAAGGCTGAAAAATGAGTGTTAAGTATGTTAAATGCTTTATCTGAAGCAAGTGTTATCTTTTCCCTTTATTTTCTTCTCAGAGTACACCAGAACACTTAATTTACGTGTTAAAATCACTTATTTTTTTTGGGGGGGGGTGACCTGAGACCCCCCTACAGGGGTTTAGTTTGTCACCTTTTTCACCCCTTCTGAGTTTGCAGGTATGTTACAAGAAAAAACAAAATACAATAGCTTGCAAATCCTTTAAAGTCTTTATTCAGTTGAATACACTACAAAGACAAGATATTTAATGTTCAAATTGATAAACTTTATTGTTTTTTGCAAATATTCACTCATTTTGAACTTGAGGCCTGCAGCACGTTCCAGAAAAAGCTGGACAGATGCATGTTTTTCACTGTGTTACATCACCTTTACTTTTAACAATGCTCAGTAAGTGTTTAGGAGCTGAGGACACCAAGGGCACATTTACACGGCCACTGTTTGGTCCAGACCAAAGGACTATCTGCCTATAGTTCGGTTTGTTTGGTGCCGTCTGAACCCGCGTTCGAACTCTGGTGTGCACCAAACAAGTGAAGTCTGATCCGCCTGAAAATGGGGGTCTCGGTTCACTTGCAAACAAAGTCTGGTGCGTGTCGCTTGCAGTGTGAATGCAAACGGACTATCCTGCAGACCAAAGGGAAGAAGTACCACTTGGTGTTTGTGTAGCCATAGTAACACATAGTCTTGGAAGAGGAAGTGGCGTTTATTGTAGTGCATTTTGAGTAGAAAATAACAATAAAGACAACCGTGCTGATCCAGGAAATCCTTTTACCGGTGAAAGCCAAGGAGAAAAGTTAAAAAATGTCTTGTTTGTGGCGGACAACCTGGCTGAAGGGAACGGATTTCCATTTTCGGCCCTGGCCAGTTGATGAGTTCGATTTTTCTTCTTCTCCAAGATTTTTTTTCTTCCTGGTCAGAGGTGGTTTCGGCTACAGCACCACAAACGAAGTTGTTGTAACTGCGTGACATTGTCCAGGCAGTTTGGTCCACTGCAGTGTGAATGCAGACCAAACCAAATGAACGGGTGAAAATTCTCGGCATTCTCCGTCCAGTCGATCCAAGACCCCCGGACTATCCTGGTCTGGATGCAGCCTGAGGGTGCTTTCCTATTCACCCCTTCACCCTACCCCTCCATTTTGTACATTCACCCTAATTGCTGAAGCTTTGTAGATGGAATTCGTTCCCATTTTTACTCGATGTACAACTTGAGTAGCTCAACAGCCTTAGGTCTCCATTGTCGTATTTTACGCTTCATGATATGACACACATTTTCAATGGGAAACAGGTCTGGACCGCATCAAGCCAGTCTAATACCCACACTCTTTTACTACAAAGTCATGCAGTTGTAACACGTGCAGAATGTGGCTTGGTATTGTCTTCCTGAAAATAAGCAGGGACTTCCCCAAAAAAGACGTTGCTTGGATGGCAGCATATGTTGCTCCAAACCCTGTATGTGCTATTCAGCATCAGTTGTGCCTTTTCAGATGTGCAAGCTACCCATGCCATGCCAAGTTCTTTTCTAATGCATTTGGATTGGGTTTTTTTTAAAATCAGTGACTTTTTTGTAAACTTGTTGCATTTCCTTGTTTATGTGACATTTATTCACATTTACATTTTCATGTAAATTAGCATCTTTTTCCTTGTAATTTACAAATTTACTTTTAAAATTTGTAATTTCTTTTCTCATCAATTTGCATATTTATATTTGCAAGTTCTTTTCTTATAATTTAAAAAATCTTATAATCTTTCTTGTAAATTTGGGATTTTTTTTAAAGTTGTGATGTTTTTTTTCCCTTGTAAATTCACAAAATTACTCCTATAGATTTGCAAAAATTTCTCATTAATTTGCACTTTTACTCTCATATTTCCAAGTTATTTCCTCTTTATTTTTGCAGTTTTTTGTTATACATTTGGAAAGTTTTACTTGTAAATTGTGGGGCTTTTTCTGTAAATTTTGGGAAGCTTTCTTTGCATACGTTTAGTAATTTTTATATCTTAAAAATTGCATGTTCTTTTTATTTATTTAAATTATCTTTTATTTTCCCCAGTAAAGTTTTTTTTGCTTTTTTAATCTGGTAAATTTGGAGCTTTTTTTCCCATAGTAGTAGAGATTTTAGTGATTATTGGCAGAATAGCTGCATGAAGATTAAAGAAAAAATCAGTAGATCAATAATGTCCAGATGCATCATTATTTTCCTCATATATCTATTTTTCATTTCACCCAGACTGTGGATTCAAGGACTCCATTGTTGTTTATCTTTATTTGTGCCTCTAAATTAGCCCATTAGTCAGTTTGCAGCTTTTTTAATCTATGTATGTGTTTATTTAGAGATAATGATGTGTGCTGGGGGTTTCCTCCTTCTTCATGTTTATTCCCAGACGTGCCTGCTGCTTTTATACTAATTATCCCATCATACACTGCCACAGGCACTTTTCCTCTGAGCCGACAAGTATGTTAACGATCTGGAAGACTGCGCTCCTTCTTTTCCCAGCATCCCTATCATCACCTTAGATGTCCGCCCCCCAACAGGAGTCCGAGATGAATATGTACGTACAGCAGCATGAAAAATGTCTGTGTCATCGTCCCAATGGGGCATGAAGCAGAGTCACTTTAATGTAGTCTGACAAAAAATAAATAAAAAATATGTTCACAGACTGCAGATTTGGCAAGAAAAAAGTGGAAAAATTTCAAGTAGAAATCTGAAAACATTCAATGAAAAATGTCAAATTTATTAGAATTTTTAGGTTCTGCCGGCAAAGCCAAAAGAAGCTAATCCGATGATGCGGCATCTGTCGTTGACCATCCGTCCACATTTCATGGGAACTGCTACTCCTGATCATTTTCCCCAATGCTCACCAAACTCACTCGCAATGATCCTCAGGTGGGTCTGAGCTCAAGGTCGGGTTCAAAGGTCAGGAGATCTCAGCACTTACATGAGTTTATGAAAATCGTTACTCCTCCTAGGCAGTTGGTGTAATTCTCAACAAACTTACATACAATGTTACTCAGGTTTGTGTGCATCCAGACTGAGCTCAAGGTCATCAAAGGTCAAGAGATCTGGGCATTTATGATTTCACGAAAATCATTACTTCTTCTGGGCAACTGCCCCAATGTTGGGCAAACTCATGCACAATGATTCTCAGATGGGTCTACATCTAGCCTGTGTCCAAGGTCAAAGGTCAGCAGATCAGAGCACTCTTAGGGCAATTTCATCAGGTCAGAATGAGCGACTCTGTCACTTAAGATCTGTTTTTTTATCCCACGCCGGTCGGAGCCCAAAGAGGGATTATGTTATGGGTCAGTTCGTCTATCTGTTCATCCATCCGTCCGTCTGTCCCACATTTGTGAAATCAACTCCTCCTACAGTTTTGTTCCAAATGTTTTGAAACTTGGTACCAGGGTTTGATATACACTGATGATTTACATATTGCAATTTGTCATCGGATGACCTTGAAGTCAAAGGTCAGAGGTCACATTTTCCCTAAGTCTTATAGTCGCAAACTTACTATTACTATAAAACGAGTAAAACTAGGACCACCAAACCTGGTACACAGGTTCACCTTGGAATCCTGACTTCTGACTATGGGTTTGAGGTCAGAAGGACAAAGGTCAAGGTTAGCATTCCATTTGCACTATTACTATAAAACAAGTAAAGTTAGGGCCACCAAACCTAGTACACAGGCTCACCTTGGGATCCTGACCTCTGACTATGGGTTTGAGGTCAAAGGTCAAGATTAGCATTCCCTATGCCTTATTACTTTACAACGAGTAAAGCTAGGGCCACCAAACTTGGTACACAGGTTCACCCTGTGACCCTGAAGTGTGTCTGTGGTTTTGGAATCGCAAGGTCAAAGGCCAACATCAACATGGCTTATAAACTATATCTCAACAACAAAGAAAGCTAGGGTCACCAAACCTGGTACACAGGTCCACTCTGAGACCATAACCTCTGACTACAGGTTTGGAATCCAAAGGTCAAGGCTGACATTTCCTTATGACCACTTACTGTAGAATGTGTAAAGGTCTCTAGGGTCACCAAACTTGTTACACAGATTCACCTCAGGATCCTGCCCTACAACTATGGGTTTTATACTTTGTTGTACATTCATGGATGATGGGTTTATCATAATTTGGTTCTGCCACAGTAATTATATTGAAAAGTTGAAAACTGCTCTCAGTAAATATTGAGATCTTCAAAGAAAACAGAGGCAAGGGATATTGCATTCGCCTCAGAGTGCTCTCACTATAAATTTATGAGGAAAAAAGTTATCAATTTGCAGGACAAAAATAGAGAAAATGATCCCATCAAATTTAAAGAAAGAATAGCATACAATAACTGTAAGAAAAAAAGTTGATGAGAAAAAGTTTCAAACTGTCAAGAAAAGACATTTTTAAATTGCAAGAAAAAATGTAATTGTACTAGAAAAAGCATTAAATCCATGTGAAAGATTGCAAATACAGCAGGGAAAATAAGTATTGAACATGTGGTGGACCACTAGGAGGCTCCACTCACACCCAGTGACTTGGGGAGGAGGAGGAGAGACGGGGAACTCTTATAGGTGCACATGAGCGCCAAGTGTCATTCATGTTTTGGTTGTAGTTGAGTAAAGTTCTGAACTGGCAGCTCTCGTGTCTCGTCACTTCATTCCGCCACACTGGTGACCCCGACGTGATAATGCTCAAAATGGATGATGAAGCGAGCTCCTCTTCAGGAACACCCACACTAGGGTTTTCCTCGGAGATCCCGGCCTCATTCGCCGTGGCGGTCAAGCTCCTGGACTTCTGGCTCCATGATCCCGCTGCCTGGTTCATCCACGTTGAGGCTCAGTTTGCCCTCCATGGGATTTCTGCAAATGACACGAGATACCATTACGTGGTGGCTTCGCTCAACCCGCACTCCACTCAGCATGCCATGAGCCTGCTCCGAAACCCCCCACCCGGGGGGAAATACTGCACTCTCAAATAGCTACTGTTATGGCGTTACACCCCCTCTGACGGGGAGAGAGCGGAGAAGCTCCTCTCCCACTCTGAGTTAGGCGACGGCTCGGCTGTGGAGTTAATGGAAAGTATGCTGGCTTTGCTGGGCACAGATGACGGATCTTTTCTCTTCACCCATCTCTTCCTCAGGAAACTGCCGGTTTCGGCGTGGACAATTCTGGCCAGCTCACCACTGCTGGCTGCCAGAGACAGTTGGCAGAAGAAGTGGACCGCATTATCCTGGCAAATAGGAGTTTCGTGTCCAGGCAGTAACACCAGAACGTTTGGCGGAGTCCACAGAGGCTGTGGAGATGATGGTTGTGGCTGGGATGGCCACTCGGAGGTGCCAGAGCAGGACTGTGTGCTTCTACCATGAGCATTTTGGCAACAACGTGCAGCATTGGCTCCCGCCATGCTGCTTCAAGATGCCGGGAAATGGACCAGCCAGCAGTCAGTAGCAGCTGCGACCGCTGGCAACAAGGAGAAGCTGCTTTTCCTCGAGGACACACGGTCCGGGAAACGGTTTTTGGTTGACTCTGGTTCCCAGAAGAGTCTTATATTGCCGACTGGTGCTGCTGGACTGGTGGAAGGCTGTGGCCTGTCGTTAACCGCTGCTAATGGCTCCCCTATCAAGATGTTTGGAGAAAGGTCAGTGACTGTATGTTTTCATGGACGCAACTACAAGTGGGACTTTGTGGTAGCTGCCTGCTCGGTTCCTATCATAGGTGCTGATTTTCTGTGTGTTTATGGTCTCCTTGTAAACGTTGCTAACAGACATTTAGTTGATGCTGTTTCTTTTTTTTCACTACCTTGTATAATTCAGGGAACTGGGCCACTAACACATGCTAATTTTTTAGCCTCAGGGGACGTGTACTAGCGCTTGCTTTCTGATTTTCCCACTCTCACAGTGCCTACTTTTTCCGCTACTGTGACTAAACATGGGGTTGAGCATTTTATCACCACAAAGGGCCCTCTGGTTGTCGTGCACCCGCGCCGCCTCGACACAACAAAGCGAGCCATTGCGCGGGAAGAGTTTGCTAACTTGGAACGTTTAGGTATCGTTAGGCGTGTCCATAGCCGTTGGGCGTCCACACTGCACATGGTGCCCAAGTCCATTGGTTCGTGGCAGCCTTGCGGTGATTTCCATCTCTTGAACAATATCACGGAGCACAACCATTATCCCATCCCTCACATTCAGGATTTTTCGGTGCACCTGGCCGTAATGCCCATTTTTTTCTAATGTGGATCTGGTCTGCAGCTACCACTAGGTCCCGGTGCGCGCTGAAGATGTGGCAAAAATGGCAGTAATAATGCCCTTTGGCCTTTTTGAGTTTCTTCACATGCCGTTCAGGCTAAAGGGAGCGGCTCAGACTTTTCAGAGGATGATGGACGTGGTACTCTGTGATTTGCCGTTTTGTTTGTCTACCTAGATGACGTTCTTGTGGCTAGCGCATCTGAGGAGGAGCACCTTTCTCATTTGAAGCAAGTTTTCTGTCAGTTGGAGGCACACGAATTGATAGTTAATCCAGCAAAATGTCAGTTCGGGTTGCTGGAGATTGATTTCTTGGGCCATTGCATCTCATCTGAGGGCACGATTCTGCTGCCGGATAAAGTGCGTTAGATTTCCCGCATCCACAGACCATGAGGGCACTGCAGGAGTTTTTGGGGATGGTTAATTTTTACAACTGTTTCCTTCCCTGGGCAGCCCAGCTGCTACAACCACTTTACAAGGTGCTCAAGAAGGAGAAACCCACAGATGACATCGATTGGACCCCCGATTGGGTCCAGGCTTTTTTGGGCGCCAAAGCTGCGCTCGCCAGTGTGGCTTTGCTGGCCCGTCCATCCCCGTCGGCGCAGATTGCGCTAACTACGGATGCATCTGACGTCGCGGTTGGAGCAGTGGTGGAACAGTACATCTCTGGTTCATGGCAACCCCTTGCCTTTTTCAGCCGCACACTGCATGATAATGAGTGTAAGTACAGCACTTTCGACAGAGTTTTTGGCTCTCTACCTGGCCACGCGCCACTTCCAGTTTTGGCTTGAGGGTTGCGTATTTACCGTGTTTGTCGACCACAAACCCCTAACCTACGAGATGTCCAAAATCTCAGAACCATGGTCAGCACAGCAGCAATGTCATCTAGCCACAATATGTAGTTCACTACCGACATTCAGCGTGTGGCAGGCAAGCTCAACATTGTGGCCGACTGTTTGACATGCGTTGGTCTCTCCAGTCTACTTGGGTATTGATTTTATCGCCATGGCCACCGACCAACCGGGAGACGCGGGCATTCTTGCCCTCCGTTCCACAGGTATGGGCCTTAAACTAGAGAGCAAAGTAGTACAAGAGGGTTGTCCTCTCCTGCTTTGCGACATCTCCACCGGCTGTCCCCGCCCAGTTGTTCCAATCTCTTGGCGCCGCTGCGTTTTTGAGTCTGTTTGCTCTCTCTCACATTCTGGTGTACGTGCTTTGGTTAAGCTGGTGGGGTCTAAATTCGTTTGGCCCCGCTTACGCAAGGATGTGAAGGACTGGGCTGCAACTTGCGTTGTGTGCGAACGAGCTAAGGTTCAGAGGCACACCAAGGTCCCCCTTGAACCTTTCTGGATTCCGAGCAAAAGATTTGACCACATTCACATGGACTTAATGGGCCCCCTTCCACCGTCGCAAGATTTCACGCACCTTTTGACGATAGTGGACTACACCAGCGCATTGGCCAGAGGCGGTCCCGTTAGCTTCCACCACTTCTGCCGACATAGCCTGTGCATTTTTGTCATCTTAGGTCACGCGTTTTGGTTCCCCATCAGACATTACCTCTGACAGGGGCCCCCAGTTTGTTTCGGAACTCTGGTCCATTATGGCCGAGAGCCTGGGGGTCAGAGTTCACCGTGCCACCGCATACAATCTGCAGGCTAATGGTTTGTGCGAGAGGTTCCACAGGTCGCTGAAAGCTGCATTTAGAGCCTCGTTGACCGACGCGAATTGGGTCGACCACCTCCCTTGAGTCCTATTTGGGTTACGCTCCGCGCCCAAGGAGGATCTTGCAGCTTCTCCGGCTGAGCTTGTTTTTGGTCCCAGGTGAATTTTTGCGGGAAGGTCTCGCGCCCGATACCGACTCGTCCGCGTGCTTTTTTCCTAGGGTCGAGTCAGTTGACGTTCCTGGGCCGGTGCACCATTGTTTCCCCCACACTTTTGTTCCAAAGCGTTTGGAGCATGCCAAGTTTGTTTTTGTCAGACATGATGCACACAGGACTTCGTTGTGTCCACTTTACAACAGCCCTGTCAAGGTTTTGGAAACGGGTGCAAAACATTTTGTGTTGGATTTTGGGGGGTGCAGGGAAACCATTTGCATAGATAGACTTAAGCCCGCTCACGTGTTGGCAGATGAGCAGGTGGTGCTTGCCCAGGTTCCCCGCCGTGAATGCCTGCCTGCGGTGGGTTCACAGGTTGGTTTTTCCCCTACAGAGGATGTTTTGCCAAGACCAGAGACTGAGTTGTTTCTCTCCCTGCCTCGACCTAGAGACCCCTCGGCTGGCCCGGCTGCTCCACGTTACAACCATTATGGGCGATTGCTCAAGCCCAAGGTGCTGGACTGATAAGGCCCATTCTGGGTGTTCGGGGGGGTGGGGGTGGCTGTGTGGTGGACCACTAGGAGGTTCCACTCACACTCAGTAACTTGGGGAGAAGGGTAGAGAGACGGGGAACTTTTATGTGTGCGCGTGAGCGCCAAAGTGTCATTCATATTTTGGTTGGAGTTGAGTAAAGTTCTGAACTGGCAGCTCTCATGTCTCGTCACTTCATTCCTCCACAACGTCAACATTTTTCTCATTAAACATACGTATTTCTGATGGAGCCATTGACCTGAGGTTTTCACCAGATATCAATAACAGCCCAAGTAATCCATATATACAAAGAAATCAAGGCAGCTGCTTCCAAAACAAGTTATATTTAATAAAGTGGAATGACACAGGGAATAAGTATTGAACACACAAAGAAAAAGAGGTGCAAAAAGGCATGGAAAGCCAAGAAACCAGCTGAAATCATCAGAATTTAAGAAGCCATCCCATCCCCCATCAGTGCAAATTAATTTCAGCTGGTTAAGTCCTGACTGATGGCGTTTAAAAAGGTCTGTGAATATTAGATTGCCACACCACAAAGAACTCATGATGGGTAGAAGCAAAGAGCTTTCTCTAGACCTTCACAACCTTATTGTTGCAAAACATAATGATGGCATTGGTTACAGGCGCATTTCTAAACTGCTGAATGTTCCAGTGAGCACTGTTGGAGCCATCATTTGGAAGTGGAAAGAACATCATTTTACCATAAACCGGCCACAACCAAGAGGTTCTTGCAAGATTTCTGATGGAAGAGTCAAAAGAACTATCAGAAGAGTTATCCAAGAGTCAAAGACTATTGGTGGAGAGCTCCAGAAAGACCTGGAGTTAGCAGGTACTGCTGTTTCAAAGAAAAACGATGAGTAATGCACTCAACCGACATTGGCTGTATGCCAACTCACCTCACAAGACTCCATTGCTGAAGAAAGAGCATGTTGATCCTTGTTTAAAGTTTGCTGCACAACATTTGGGCAAGCCAGTAAAATACTGGGAGAATATAATCTGGTCAGATGAAACCACAATTGAACTTTTTGGATGCCACAATACACAGCACGTTTGCAGGAGAAATGACACTGCACATCAGTCCAAAACACCATACCAAAGTGAAGTTTGGAGGTGGGAGCATCATGGTGTTGGGATGTTTTTCAGCACATGGTACAGGCACGCTTCATATAATTGAAGGAAAGATGAAAGGACAAATGTACAAAGACATCCTGGATAAGAACCTGTTGCCATCTGCCAAGATGCTGAAGATAAAACGAGGGTGGACATTTCAGCAAGACAGTGATCCCAAACACACAGTCAAAGAAACTCTCAACTGGCTCCAGAGAAGGAAAATAAAGCTGCTCGAATGGATCAGTCAGTCACCTGACCTGAATCCAATTGAAAATCTATGGAATGAACTGAAAATCAGAGTTCATAGAAGACACCCACGGAACCTTCGGGATTTGAAGACAGTTTGTGTGGAAGAATGGGCTATAATCACCCCTGAGCACTACCTGTGCCTAGTTTCTCCATACAAGAGGCGTCTGGAAGCTGTTATTACCAACAAAGGCTTTTCTACTAAATATTAAAAGAATTTCACCAAGTGTGTTCAGCACTTATTCCGTGTCATTCCACTTTATTAAATATAACTTCTTTTATGAACACAATTGCCATGATTTCTTTGTATGTATGAATTACTTGGATTGTTACTGATATCTGGTGAAAATTTCAGGTCAGTGGCTCCATCAGAAATATGTTTAATGAGAAAAATGTTGACGTGTTCAATATTTATTTCCCCACTGTATAGGTGAGAAAAGCTGAGAATTTACACAGAAAAAAATCACAGGAAGCATTTTCTAAATGAATAAGAAAAAAATTGCAAGTTTATTTCTTCCCCCCTCTTAAATAAGTAAAAATTTTCTCTTAAAATATGAACTTTTTTCTCATCAATGTGATCACTCCAAATAACTGTTTCTGTAGCAGAGGTTGATGACCTCTGGCCTGTACAGTTGACAGGAGAGCAACAATTTCAGGGGCTGAAGCAACACAGCTGTGTCAACACACACAATCAAGGGCATTTTTTTACGGAGGTTATAACTGATTAAAGTCAATAATCTCTATGAACCTCTACAGACTTCATTTAATTATAACAACCTAAACACAACAACACCTGGATAAATAATCCCTAAATCCGTCAGTTAGCATCGAACTAGGATGTGAGCCCACGTGCGTTTGTGTCTTTTTAGAGAATTGAGGTCACAGCGGACAACTCCAGCAGCTCAACTCAAACAGGTTTAACACCTGTGAGGTGTGTGTGTGTGTGCGCGCGCGCGCACAGCTTTGCATGTCAGATGAAGTGCACAATCCATGACCTAGTTCAGGGGTCTTCAACCTGCACTTCTGCAGCCATATGGTACGGTGGGCAGAGAGCTCAACACACTGCAGCTTAAAGGGATAGTTCTTTAGAAGTCAGGTGATGTGAAACACTTTTAAGAAGTCATGCAACTACCTGAGTTGGATGTCTGTCTTCTCTTCTTTTTAGAGAACAAGGGAGGACAGCTGAGAAAAGCGTCAGGGCTGCAGTGGAGTGTAATGGACACGTTTGCATCCAGTTTTCACCATCTAAACATACTGAAACTTCCAAAACATCAAAGCAGTTCAAGAGAGTGCGCTCTCAATAATTATTCATACCGCATCATGTCTGCATCGGACAGTGCTTTATTTTTTCCATTGTCCTTTATTTTTATTTAAAAAAAAATTTTTCCCCTCTTGTCCTGTCAAGCAGCTAGGTAAGCAGAACCGAAATCTGCTTCCCTCATTGTTCCAAACAGATTTACTTTGCCAAAAGGAGCTTTATACAATACACATACAGTATATGTACTGTATATTATTTATAGACTCCTTTTGTCCTTACCTTAGACCTTAGTTCCTCCCATTGCTGAAATGACATAGGGCCACCAGCTCCTTCCATTTATCGCTTTCGGCAGCGAGCGACTTGGCATCACTGAGGTTCAAGGAGACAGAACCGAGGTCTTTCTGGAGTGTCCTCCTCCAGGTGTGCTTTGGTCTGCCAACCTTCGTGGTACCAGCTGGGTTGAAGTCAGCCACCACGTGTGCCCCAGGTCATTTTTCTGGTAGATGTAGTAGATCTCCCATAAAGGAGAGTCTTCTCTCCATCACATAGAGAGAGAGCACTTTGTCCTTGGCCCTGCTGTATAAATTGACGTTTCCAACCCTGTCGCGGTAACTAATATGTAGGATTTTTCTCAGGCATTTTGCATGGAATATGTCCACAAGGTTTTTTATTTTCACCATTTCTCTCCAGGTCTCTGAGGCATACAGGGTTGTGGATAATACAAGACTCCTCTTGTAATAACTTTTAATACTTTATTTAAATTGTTTTACCCATGATGGACCTGGCAGCGGGGGGGGGGGGGGATGGGGAGGGGGAAAAGAGAGGGGAACAAACAGAAAAAACAAACAGACTGACATGACTGAAACAAACAGAAGACAAACTGTCTCTTCTTCTGAAAAGGTCTCATCATGAGTCTGGTATCTGCACCTGTAAAAGAACAGAGAGACATATGTGTGTGCGTGCTCATGCGTGTGTATGAGAGTGCACGCAAAGTGAGTGTGTGCATGTGAGTGGTTTGCCAGGAAACATGCAAAGAGGGTGGCAGGTCACAGCAATACCCTCCTTCCCAGAAACCCTAAGCAAGCAAGACAGCTCCACCAACTCCCACAGAGCACAAATGTCCCGAAGACAGTAAGACGAAGCCCCAGGACAACCAGGCATCCGCCCCAGGAAGGACGGCTGAGGGAGGCCGGGCCACCAAGTGGCCAATGCGGTCCCCCCCCTCCCCCCCAGTGTGGCCAACGCCAGCCCCAGGCACCAAAAGGCCAATGTGACTCCCCCTCCCCTCCCCCGCGTGCCCCTGGATCCCCCCACCCACCCCAGCACCCCTGACACATGTCCCAGGGGCCTCTAGGCCCCCACACCCAAGGAAGGCAGCAGCAAGTCGTGGGGAGCCCCACGGGGGGCCAGCCCCCCTTCCCCCAGTCCAAGAGAGCTCAGGCGGCCAGGAGGTGCCACCCCCCCCCCCCCCAACCAGCACATACACTCACTCTCACGCACCCTCTCCTTCACACAATCTTACACTCACTCTCCCACACTCAGACTCATTCACTCTCCCCACTCCCATACTTGTTCAGTCTCGCTCCCATTCCCACTCGCCCTCAGTTTCTCGCACTCACACATATTTCCTTCCACTCACGCTCACTCATACATACACTCTCATTCGCGCTCTGACTCACTCACATTTAGGAGGTGTGTCCACCAAATGTGTTTTTTCTGCTGTGGGTGAGTATTTTCTATTCATTCTCTATCTAGTCGGGTGTCTAGAAACGCTCCAGGCAGTGGCTGCTTTTTGTCGTGGCGCTCAGGGCTGAAAAAAGTTCAATTTTTCAGACTACAGCTGAGCTCATCAATGTCAGACCTTTCTAAGCAGCCAATAAGAATTAAGGAAGGGCGGGACATAGGATGCTGGTACAGTCTGTACCCAGACCCCTGTTTTCTTTTCTGTGTCATCATATTTGGCATCCAGAGCTGCTACCAATGCCAGAGTATGTGTCCTGTCCATTGTTATTTAGATACTGCTATTAAAAAATAAATAGAAAGTCTGACCATAGGAAAAGAGGAAGTGCTGAGCTGTGGGTGACAGTGTTGCTAGGATACAGGGCACAGACTTTCTTTCCCAGAGCACAGCGCACAAGCACTGAAAAAAAGACATTCAGGGTGGTTGGGTGACTAAAAACATGTTTGGTGGACACGCAGCCTTACTCATGCTCTCTCTTACACACTCATTTACACTCACTCACCCTTAACACTTGGGGCAGCCACGGCGCAGATGTAGTGGGCACGAACGTGCACTAATGCCTGGCAGTGGCCGGACCAGCAGCCACACCTCAGGGCAGCTGCGGCCACAGAAGCAGCCCACCACCACAGAAGCAGCCCACCACCACCAACGCCCGGCCAGAGTGAATGATCAATGGACCCACCGCAAGCGCTCAGAGATGCCACCCGACATGCAAAGCGCCACACAAATCTGACCCACCATCACTACTTATCACTCCCTCACTCTCACTTACTCACTTGCTCACTCACTCTCTCACTCCCTTGCTTGCACCTATTCACTCGCGGTAGCACCCAGAGATGGCGACAACGTGACAGGTCCCAGGTCACCAGCCAGGCCCCAGGACCCCGGCAAAAATAGGGCAGCAGGGGTGGAGGAAGCATGCTTTATTTTAGCATTGCATTGGTGGAAGCCACTCCAGCTCCTCGATGGAGACTCAGCAGTTTGGGGTACAGTGGTAGCCACCGTGCAGTGCTGTATAGCAACACAGTCATATTTTGGCTGAAAATGCTCTGTACTGCATGTGTGTGTGTGCGCACGCCCGCGCGCACATGTATAATTTTGCATATTTGACACAAACATGTTGACAGCAGATCCTTCCATTTTATTCCTGAGCTACAAGAATCAATTGTCTGGGAGCGATTGTGGACCATAAACATGGGCAGGTGTTCCCTGAAACCCCAGAGCAGCACCTGTGTTTGGCTAGTGAAGTTTAAATAAATCCCACAACAAAGACTGACCCGTGGAACCCGTTTCAGGAGGAGTCACGCGGGTGCTCAAGCACGTGAACTAATTCTATGGCCGTGAAAAGTCAGGAGACGAATTTGTGCAAAATAAACTTCTTTGTGCCGCTCCACAAAACCTTTTCAGACAGGAATGTTCTTCATGAAAGGACGACGGCGCAGAAACAAGCCAACACAACTGTTCAGTTTGCCCGCATTTGACATCACAACAGCTTTTTACCTCCACCAAGGAGCTCATGTTTTAGTTGGTGTTTGTTTGTTTGTTTGTTAGCAGGGTTACTCTGAAGTTACAGAACTGGTTTCAATGACATTTATTAAAAGTGTGGAACTCTGACCACACAATATGTTAGATTGGAAAGAGTATCATAATCGGGGGAGGATAAGGATTTTTTTCACTTTCTTAAACATTGTGGATGATTTCTCAGGGAATTATCTGAGGAAATACATTAATAAATTCATGTATATAGAGAGGTGTTTAGAGGATCTACAAATTGTACTTGGGTAAAAGTAGTTAGTTTATTATATTAATTACTCAAGTAAAAATAAGAGTGGTCACTAGGGATGCACAATCTTTGTTTTTTTTTTTGTTGTTTTTTTATTTTGCTGATAACCAATTTGCTGATATTTTGAAAACTGTTTTTCTGATGGAGCCATTGACCTGAAATTTTCACCAGATATCCGTAACAATCCAAGTAATGCATACATGCAAAGAAATCAAGGTAACTGTTCACAAAACAGGTTATGTTTAATAAAGTGGAATAACACAGGGGATAAGTATTGAACACATGAAGAAAAAAAGAGGTGCAAAAAGCCATAGAAAGCCAAGAAACCAGCTGAAACCAACAGTAACACATTTGCTGCTGTATGTCTCTGCACTTTAACTGTGACCATTTGCACAAATGCCATATCTGCTGCTGTCTGTCTGTCATTGCTATACTGATCATGTGCAGTTCTATCTGTTACTATCTGCACCTACACTACAGCATTGAACTACAACTACGGCTATTATAGCTCTAGTTTTCTATAGGATTACTGGGTCTTATCATTGTTTTATCATCATTAATCGTTTATCTCCATTTCCACTATGGGAGGTCTGGGTCTATCCTTTGTCGCCATTTGCACTACGGGTTGCATTACTGTACACAGACTGCTGTTATTTTCTTTTTTTTTTCCCCAGCCTTATTCCTTTTTCTTTTTTATATCGTGCACACCACTGAAGAGCGAGAGAAACACCATTTCAATTCTCCTGTATGTCCTGTACGTATAGTAGTATTGACAAATAAAATCTTTGAATCTTTAAAATCCATCACAATTTAGGAAGCCATCCCATCCCCCATCAGTGCAAATTAATTTCAGCTGGTTAAGTCCTGACTAATAGCCTTTAAATAGGCGTCAGAGTATTATTTTCTCCGCTTTTGTTTGTTTTTATCGATTTCATTTTTAATTTTTTACCTCTGTTTATGATACTAGTCTTTGTTTGCTGTTAGCTTGGTATTGGCCTCGCCTAAAAGGCCGTTCGGACGCGTGAGTAGGTCCGATCCCTGGCTGGGCTGCTTTTTACTGGGCTAGCCTACTCGCTAGCCTGTTTTTGGCCTTTTAGCTGTTTTTAGCTAACTTTCAGCTAACTTGTTTTCAGCTATTTTAGCTGTTTCTGGCTAATTAGCGGACTACCCATCTCAGCCCCTGGAACATCATGGCTCCGTCTCCGACTTGTACTAGCTGTCTATCTCTCCTTGGTAAGGTCTGTGAGTTGGAAACGAGGCTCTCCAACCTTTATAAGATTCGGGAGGCTGAAGATCACCTCGACACCATCATTCTCAGGTGTACATCGGCTCCGCCTACCGACTCACAGTTGGCAGAGACAGCTACTTACTTGGGTGAGCTCAGCGCTTCTCCATCCACCTCTACACCTGCTCCAGCCTATGCAGACACCCATGACCAAAATAATAAACACTGGCTTCGTCTCGGGGCTAAACCCAAAGCTTCGGTTGGTCCCTCTCATCCTCCATGTGCGCCCTGGACCTTGGTTCGACCAGCTAGCAACTATCGTTGATCGACCAGAAAGGGCCGCGCCGCTTCTCTTCCCGTGTCCCTGGATAACAGATTTGATATTCTTTCTATGGAGGATTTTCCCCACCTGGACGCTGGCTGTCCGCCCCTGGACGCCCCTCGTCCCCCCTCCTCTTCTTCAGCGGCGGCTCATGTCCGCAAACCCCGGATAAAGACCACCCTGGGTGTATTATCACACACCAGCTCCAGATAGAAGAGAGCGCTTCTCCCCACCTTCGCAACAGCAATATCACCCTCTACAAAATTACTCTCCTCGTCAGAATCCACTGACAAAAATCCCCCAGACGACGCTGGTAATTGTTGACTCGATCGTGAGGAATATCACAAGCAGGTACTGTGTTACTCGATTTTTTTTCCCGGGGCTAGAGTCTCTGACATTGAGGCTCTTATCCCTGACCTGCTGAATGAATTCTGTCACGTACAAACTGTCGTTGTGCATGTGGGATGCAATAACATCCCAGATGAATCGTCGGAGATTTTAAAGGACCTATATCATGCAAAATCGACTTTTTTTGAGCTTTTAAGCATGTTATAATGTTAATTCCTCACCAAAAACACCCCCAAAGTGGTATTTTGCTACATTCACGCATCTATGAGTATTCCTCCTCAACCCTGCTCTCTGAGCTGCTGCTCCACCCTGTCCCTGATAATGATTGGGTCCCCACGTTCATACTTATGAACGTGGGTGAGCCACCCACTCCAGGAAGTGCCTGTGCTGCCAGAACTGCCTCCAGGCTAACGCACACACACACCCACTTTCTCCGCGCAGCTAACGGAGCGGTGATCGGCAAAACTCTTTCACTTTAGCGTTGACGCTGTGAAGAAGTAGTTCCTCTCGCACCTAATCTGCTCAGTGACAACAACTGTTTGCTTTTTTACGCAAGACAGTGTCTTCTAAGTGGCGTAAATGTGTCTTTGGCTGTGAGAGATTTAGGAGTTTGTTCAGCCTTCCTAAAGAAGAGCCTACTCGTCAGAAATGGTTGGAGTTTATTATTGTCATGAAATGGGCGGCAGCCACAAGAAGGAGAGGCGGCGCATCAGAGATCGAGGCATCTTACTTCCGGGTTGGAAAAGTAGCTCGCGAAAATAACTCATATTTCATAAGAAATTCATTCTCCACTGTACCAAAGGTAATATTCTATCACATACATGCATATAGTTTACTCTGAAAGGCTTAAAATAGCATGATATAGGCCCTTTAAAAAGTGACTTCAGGAGCCTTCTGTCCACTCTTATGAACTGTGGCAGACGTACACTCATCTCTGGGCCTTTGGCACCTTTCAGACGAGGCTGCAGTTGTTTTAGCAGAACTCTCAGTCTTAATACTTGGCTGTGTTTTACTTGTCCTATTTTTAACATTGGTTTTGTTGACAATTTTAACTTATGCTGGAACCGCCCTTCACTTATGAGGCCTGATGGCATCCACCCAAATAGATTTGGTGCACGTGTTTTAAGAGACAATCTATTCAATTCCATTTGGTGTTTTTTAGTACAGTGACTGGGACCTGGCGTGTTTACTCGCTCTGAAGCTTCTGGGTTTGCCAAACTGCCCTTTTCTGGTTCTGTTCCCACTTCTTGTATCAATCCCATTAATTCAGGTGGTCTTTACCGTTTGGATCAGCCTTTGATTTATAATCCTACAGAGATTGTGTCTGTCTCCCGTTGCCCTAAATATTGTAACCCAGGACAAGTGCAACTTAACTTGAAAGACACATGCACTTCTGCAGCTCCTCCTCATCCACCACCCTTCAGCTTTGCCCCTGTCTCCTCCCTTAGAGAACCTTTTTCTGCTTCCTCCAAAGTTAATAAAAAAGTTAATAAAAATAGAATTCATAAACATCCCAAATTGATTAAACAAAATGTTGGTAAAATTCAAATCCAACCTCAAGTCCCTAAAATTAATAAATCGGCCTCTGTCCTTCCCCAAAACTTAAATATTACTTAAATGTGGTCTATTAAATATTAGGTCTCTAACTCCTCAAGTCTCTTCTGGTTCATGATCTATTAATTGATCATCAGATCAATCTATTATCCCTCACAGAAACCTGGCTTGGGCAAGGTGATTATGTTGGTTTGAATGAATCAACTCCCTCTGGGTATTTAAACTGTCATAACCCCAGAGGTTCTGGTCGTGGTGGTGGAGTGGCGGCAATTTTCCATTCTAAATTACTAGTTAAGATTAAGCAAAAATTATGTTTTAATTCCTTTGAAGGTTTGGTCCTCAGAGTGGGGTTTGTTGGCAGTCTTGGCTTGAACCCAGTTCTCTTTTCCATAGTTTATCGTCCTCCCTCGGCCTATTCAGAGTTTCTATCGGAATTTGCAAATTTTTAGCTGATTTAGTGCAGAAATCCGATAGAATAATTATTGTAGGGGACTTTAATATACATGTTGATGTAGAGAGTGATTGTCTTAATAAGACATTCAATTCAATTTTAGACTCAATGGGGTTTTCCCAGAAAGTAAAAAATTCTACCCATCATTTCCACCATACATTGGACCTTGTTCTGACTTATGGTATAGATATCGAAAATCTGGTAGTGTCCCCTCATAATCCTGTACTGTCTGACCATTGTCTGTTAATTTTTGACTTCATTATCTCTGATCACTTGTTTCCTAAAGAAAAATACTACTACTGCAGATGTCTTTCTGATGATGTTGTTGCCAAGTTTTTGCAGATTGTCTCCTCTATGCCATGGGTCAACACAACAGAAATAATAGATGGAGAGTCTGCTCCATTCGTGATTGATGGCATGGCTGATAGTGTTACAGCCTCTCTGCATCAGACTCTAGATTTGGTAGTCTCTTGAAAAAAGAAAAAGTCTAACCAGAGATTTCTAACCCCTTGGTTTAACTCAGAAACTCGTGACTTAAAACAGAAAACTCGTCAATTGGAAAGGAAATGGCTTTCAACTAATTCAGGTGAATTCTACTTAGCGTGGAGAAATCATTTCCTAATCTATAAAAAATCTCTTAGAAAAGCTAGATCAAGCTATTATTCTGCATTAATAGAAGCGAACATGAATAACCCCAGGTTTCTCTTCAACATTATAGCCAGGCTTACAAAGAGCCAGGACTCGATCAATCCTCGCATCCCCCCTGAGTTTTCTAGTCAAGACTTTCTGAACTTTTTCAATCTTAAAATTTTATCTATTAGAGATGAAATCAGTCAGATTCTTCCTACCGTAAACTCAAGTACATTAACTTCTACAGCTCCCTCAATTGATATCTGCTTAGATAAGTTTACTCCAATCGACCTCTTGGAGTTGGATTAAATAATTTCCTCATCTAAGTCTTCATCTTGCCTTTTAGACCCTATTCTTTCTAGGTTATTTAAAATCATCTTCCCAATTATTGGTAGCCGTCGTCGGCCTCTGTCGGTCTATGATGACCATGGAAGAGAATCCTAAACGTCTACTCTGCTGGAACAGCACCGCCTGTGGCTGAACAGGCCGATGCGCACCGGTGTTCTACCTTCCAGCGTTGGGCATTGGTAGGATTCAAGCCTGGGCAGGAAGATATGGAGGATAAGATGTTACCCATGCAGCATGTCCCCCCTCTCCACGTCACTGATGAATCCAAAGGAACAGCAGGGCTGCTATAGTTTGGCACCAGTGCCGTCGCAGGAGCTGCCAGAACGATGTTGAGCACAACAGAGAACTGGCTTAGGGGCTCCGACTCCGGATTTTTCCTCAGGGTTGACTCCCGAAGCCTTTCCCGTGACCGGGTGTGCCGCAAGGCAGCAGAGGTTTGAAATCAGGGTTTACCTTCCCCTAGATGGGCTACCTTCCCAGGTTGACGAGCCACCATCCACCCAAAGCATCTGGTTTTAAGGCGCCAGAGATCTGCCTTCGCCCCTTCTCCTATTAGTGAAAGCAGTTCCGCCGGGCTTAGAGACTAAACCACACGGGCAGGCTAGGAGTTGGACTTAGTTGTCAGAGGCTTTTCGAGACGCACGACGTAAGGAGCATTTTATGAGCACTGGGAACTTAACCCCAGTGCCGCTCCTGGCTATGACAACCTTGGAACCTTGGTAGCCATATTCTTCTTATAATTAATTCTTCTTTAACTCTGGGTTATGTACCACTGGCTTTTGAAACTGCTGTAATTAAACCCTTACTCAGAAAACCGGCTCTCAATCCAGGAGTTTTGGCCAATTATCGACCAATCTCTAATTTGCCTTTCATTTCAAAAATCTTGGAAAGAGTTGTTGCTGTGCAACTAACTGACCATTTGCAGGGAGTTGGTTCGTTTGAGGTGTTTCAGTCTGGGTTCAGAGCTAATCACAGCACTGAAACTGCTTTAGTGAAGGTCACTAATGACCTCCTGATTGCATCTGATA
The DNA here is from genome assembly GCA_020510985.1 of Pholidichthys leucotaenia. NCBI lineage: Eukaryota > Metazoa > Chordata > Actinopteri > Cichliformes > Pholidichthyidae > Pholidichthys > Pholidichthys leucotaenia. Next base: position 197,416,271 of record CM035842.1, on the reverse strand, counting down.
ATGGATTTGGCTCTGTTCTTGTTCTTTTAGATCTCAGTGCAGCCTTTGACACTATTGATCATGCCATTCTACTTGATAGATTAGAACACTTTGCTGGACTAAATGGAACTCCGTTGCAGTGGTTTAGATCTTATTTGTCCGATAGATTTCAGTTTGTTCACATTAACGATGAAGTTTCTTCCAACTCTAGGCTCAGTCACGGAGTTCCACAGGGATCTGTGTTGGGGCCTGCTCTTTTTAGTGTATATATGCTCCCGTTAGGCAATATCATCAGAAAGCACTGTATACATTTTCATTGTTACGCAGATGACGCACAACTATACCTGTCAATGAAGCCCGATGATTGTAATCAATTAGCCAAGTTAGATGCCTGTCTTAAGGACATCAAAGCTTGGATGACTTGTAATTTTCTACTATTAAACTCTGATGAGACTGAAGTCATTCTTGTTGGCCCAAAACATCTTAGGAATTCCTTCTCAAATTATGCCTTTAATTTAGATACTGCCACTCTCACTTTGAATAGTTCTGTGAGGAATCTTGGAGTTATTTTTGATCAAGATTTGTCCTTTAATTCACATATTAAAATTGTTTCTAAGACTACCTTCTATCATCTGCGCAATATTGCCAAGATCAGGAGCATCTTGTCTCTAAATGATGCTGACAAACTGATTCACGCCTTTGTCAGCTCTCGATTAGGTTATTGTAATTCGTTATTATCTGGTTGTCCAAAAGTATCCTTAAAAAATCTTCAGTTGATTCAAAATGCTGCTGCTAGAGTTTTAACTGGTTCTAGAAAAAGAGATCATATCTCTCCGGTTCTGTCCTCCCTTCATTGGCTTCCCATAGAATTTAGAATCAAATTTAAAATCCTTCTTCTTACTTTCAAAGCTCTTAATAATCAGGCCCCCCAATATATAAAAGAGCTGATATTACCTTACCATCCTAATAGAGCATTACGCTCCCAAAATGCTGGCTTACTTGTGGTGCCCAGAATCTCCAAAAGTACAGTGGGAGGCAGAGCCTTCTGCTACCAAGCTCCTTCTCTCTGGAACCAGTTGCCACTCTGGGTCCAGGAGTCAGACTCGGTCTCTGTTTTTAAGAACAGGGTAAAATCCTTCTTTTTTAATATAGCTTACGTTTAAGGAGGAAATCTGTGTCTTTTATCCCCACTTTTGTTCTGCTGTTATTTGATCCATACTGCTGGTTGACCTCCAATAATGTACTTGACACCTTACTGTTATGTTTTTATGTCTGCCCTCTCCATCCTCCCTATCCCCTCACCCCCAGCCAGTCGCAGCAGATGACTGCCCCTCCCTGAGCCTGGTTCAGCTAGAGGTTTCTTCCTGCCAAATGGGAGTTTTTCCTCTCCACTGTCGCTTACTGCTTGCTCATAGGGGATCGTCTGATTGCTGGGTTTTTCTGAGATTGTGGGGTTTTTCTCTGCACTCTGGCGCCATGAGATGGCCTCTGTTGTGATGTGGCGCAGTGTAAATAAAGCTGAATTGAATTGAATTTAAAAAGATCTGTGAATATCAGATTGTCACACCACAAAGAACACATGACGGGTCGAAGCAAAGAGCTCTCTCTAGACCTTCGCAACCTTATTGTTGCAAAACATAATGATGGCATTGGTTACAGGTGCATTTCTAAACTGCTGAATGTTCCAGTGAGCACTGTTGGAGCAATCATTGGGCAGTGGAAAGAACATCATTTTATCATAAACCAGCCACAACCAGGAGCTCCTCGCAAGATTTCTGACAAAGGAGTCAAAAGAATTGCACAGGGTTACAAAAATATTTTTTTGTAAGTTGTCTGAGTTTTTTTTCAACTGATTTAAGACAATTTTGCACCGCTGAATCCAAAAATGACATCCGTTTCTCTCAATCAGGTCAAAAAAAAAATCCTGATCTTCTGACTAAATCAATTACATTTTTGTGACATTATCGGTTGATTTTTGTTAATATTTCTCATCCAAAATAGATTTTTAAGAGGAAAAAATCACTTTCTAACACAATTTATTGATTAAATGTTACAAACTTTGATTACTGTAAATTGAATAGTAGACATTGATAAAGGTAAATACATGTAAATTGAATGTTACGTCATCATTGTTCAAAATTCCGAGCTTCAACTTCCGTTTGTTCAAACCTCTAGAATGCTCAGCGGCAGGGATGTCTCTCTTCAGAGTCAAACAGTAATCAGCCATCATGACAATGTTAAAAATTGGCACATGCAAACTCTTCAGAGTTAGAGAAATTTCAAGAAATAAAAAAGAATTTTGCATCATATAAAGCGAAAATACCCGTACATGTAAACAAAAACGTAAAAAACATGTGGCCATACTTCAAAAAGTTCACCTGATTGAGCAAAACCAATGTGATTTTTGGATTCAGCACATCAAAATTGTCCTAAATCAGCTAAAAAAAATTTAGACAATAAATTTGGTGTTGACCAGTGTTATCAGAAGAGTTATCCAAGAGCCAAAGACCACTGGTTGAGAGCTCCAGAAAGACCTGGAGTTCGCAGGTACTGCTGTTTCAAAGAAAAAGATAAGTAATGCACTCAACTGACATGGGCTCTATGCCTGCTCACCTTACAAGACTCCTTTGCTGAAGAAAAAGCATGCTGATGCTCATTTAAAGTTTGCTGCATAACATTTGGGCAAGCCAGTAAAATATTGGGCGACTATAGTCTGGTCAGATGAGACCAAAATTGAACTTTTTGGATGCCACAACACACAGCATGTTTGGAGGAGAAATGGCGCTGCACATCAGCCCCAAAACACCATACCAACAGTGAAGTTTGAAGGTGGGAGCATCATGGTGTGGGCGTGCTTTTCAGCACATGGTACAGACAGACTTCATATAATTGAAGAAAAGATGAATGGACAAGTGTACAGAGACATCCTTGATAAGAACCTGTTGCCATCTGCCAAGATACTGAAGATAAAACGAGGGTGGACATTTCAGCAAGACAATGATCCCAAACACACAGCCAAAGAAACTCTCAACTGGCTCCAGAGCAGGAAAATAAAGCTGCTAGAATGGCTCAGTCAGTCAGCTGACCTGAATCCAATTGAACATCTATGGAACAAACTGAAGATCAGAGTTCATAGAAGACGCCCACAGAACCTTCAAGATTTGAAGACAGTTTGTGTGGAAGAATGGGCTAAAATCACTCCTGAGCACTGCTTGCGCCAAGTTTCTCCATACAGAAGGCGTCTGGAACCTGTTATTATGAACAAAGGCTTTTCTACTAAATATTAAAAGAATTTCACCAAGCGTGTTCAATACTTACGCTCTGTGTCCTTCTATTTTATTAAATATAACTTGTTTTGTAAACACAGTTGCCTTGATTTCTTTGTGTGTATGGATTACTTGGGTTGTTACTGATGTCTGGTGAAAATCTCAGGTCAATGGCTCCATCAGAAATATATTTAATGAGAAAAACGTTGATGCGTTAAATGCTTATTTTCTCCACTGTATGCACATACAATATTTTCCCACCTTTTGTCTTAGTTATGATTAACCAGTCCCTCCAGGATTTCGTGATGTTGTGATCGCATCAATTCTCGTGTAATCAGCCAATGAGCGCAACTATTGTGTGACCTTGCAACTTTGCCCAAACATTGCAACTTTCCCGCAATTTTGGCGACTCCTCATCAATTTCCACCAATTTCACCAATCAAATTTGTCTCTGACTGGTGTGCAAATGCTCAGACTAACCAATCAAATGCGTCGCTGCACCACGTTCACTTCTGTGTTTACAGTGAGTCTTAATGGAACACATCAGCAAAAACAGAGTGTCCATCCATCCAACCATCCATCCATCTTCTTCCACTTAATCCTTTTCGGGTTGCGGAGGGGCTGGAGCCTATCCCAGCATCTTTGGGCGAGAGGCAGGGTACACCCTGGACAGATCGCCAGTCCATCGCAGGGCCAACACAGAGAGACAGATAACCATTCACTCTCACAGTCATACCTAAGGTCAATTTAGAATCCCCAGTTGATGCCAATTAACCTAACTTGCATGTTTTTGGCACGTGGGAGGAAACTGGAGAAATCCCGGAGTAAACCCACGCAGACACGGGGAGAACATGCAAACTCCACACAGATCACTGTTGGTCAGGGGCTGGGATCAAACCCAGGATCCCCCGGCCAAGGGTGAGTTGCTGTGCTGCCACAGTGCTAAGCACTCCGCCACCGCGCTGCCCAAAAAACAGAGTGTGTGATTTAAAAAACACTCACCCGCGAGGTTTGCAACACCACACCTTCCTCCATTTCCCCCAGCCTGCCGGTGGACGTCTCACCATGTCTCCATCCTGACTGCGTGTATGAAGCTACTACATCTTGTCAATGAGCTTTAAAGCTGTGAATCTCCAGTCTGGACATGGACGAACGCCGCCCCCCTCCCCCCGCCGTAAATGAAAGATGTGTATCTGAAGAGACAAGTGTGTGTCAAGACACTTGTCAAAACGTGCAGCAGATAGACAGGTAGGAGTTAGGCACAGAAAGAGATTGTAGCTTTTTTTTCCCCCAAAAACACAGACTCCAGTAGACAATACAGAGCATCAGAATTAATTATTTCTTTTTTCCTCTTCGCTTGGTACCGAGTGGTTGGGAACCATAGGGAGTTTTCAAATGAAGGTGCTGCCAGTAATTTCCAAATCTCTACTCTTTAACATGCATTCAGTGCAATTTAGCTGTTGTAATGGATATTGTGTTAAAGTCTGTATTTGCTGTTGCAGTTTTTCTGTATAGCAGAAGTTTCTGCTTAATTTACAAATCACTGTAATAGGAAAATTTTGACAATCCTGTGCTTTTCTTGTATTATTATATAGAATATCACCACACAAAGGTTAAGGTTCCAAGGTTGTCATAGCCAGGAGCGGCACTGGGGTTAAGCTCCCAGTGCTCATAAAATGCTCCTTATGGCGTGCGTCTCGAAAAGCCTCTGACAACTAAGTCCAACTCCTAGCCTGCCCGTGTGGTTTAGTCTCTAAGCCCGGCGAAACTGCTTTTACTAATAGGAGAAGGGGCGAGGGCGGATCTCTGGCACCTTAAAACCAGATGCTTCGGGTAGATGGTGGCTCGTCAATCTGGGAAGGTAGCCCATCTAGGGGAAGGTAAACCCTGATTTCAAACCTCTGCTGCCTTGCGGCATACCCGGTCACGGGAAAGGCTTCGGGAGTCAACCCTGAGGAAAAATCTGGAGTCGGAGCCCCTAAGGCAGTTCTATGTTGTGCTCAACATCGTTCTGGCAGCTCCTGCAACGGCGCTGGTGCCAAACTGTAGCAGCCCTGCTGTTCCTTTGGATTCATCAGTGACGTGGAGAGGGGGGACATGCTGCATGGGCAACATCTTGTCCTCCATATTTTCCTGCCCAGGCTTGAATCCTACCAATGCCCAACGCTGGAAGGTAGAACACCGGATCACTGGAGAGGACACTCCAGCTTCGCCTTTGGCGTAGACAAAACACGGGGAATGACAGTTACCGGTTATAAGCCACCGCTCAATTGGCGTAGAGCGCGACGCCAGGGGTTGTTCCCGACGGTGGGAGGGATCATCAGATCTCACTGGACAGCTACCGCCCGCCTCAAGCTGGGCAGCCCCCAGCCAATAAGGTGTTGTCCCGCCACAGCTTGCTTTCCTCATTGGGTGCATGGGGATAAGGAGAAGTCCGAACAGCAGGCTGAGAACCTTCGCACCAGGCAAGACGATAAAACAAAAGAGACCAACTCTAAAACTGGGAACTTGGAACGTCCGCACTATGATGACAGGACTCGCTGCTAACCTCAAGGACATTAACGACACCAGGAAGACTGCCATCATCAATAATGAGCTGAAGAGACTGGGAGTGGATATCGCCACTGTCCAGGAAACACAGTTGGCTGACGCAGGCACACTGAGAGAGAAGGACTACACGTTCTACTGGCAGGGAAAGGGCAGTGACGAACACAGGGAACACGGAGTGGGCTTCGCAGTGAAGAACACCTTGCTGAAGATGGTGGAACCGGGCAGCACTGGCTCTGCACGACTCCTCACCCTCCGCCTGAACACCACTCAAGACCCAGTCACCCTCGTCAGTGTGTATGCCCCAACACTGACAGCCACACCAGAGGCAAAAGACGAGTTCTACGAGAATCTCGCAACAACTGTCAGGATCATCCCCAACTCTGAACAACTCATTCTCCTTGGAGACTTCAATGCCAGAGTGGGTGCTGACCACGACTCCTGGCCCTCCTGTCTTGGACCTTTTGGCGTGGGCAGAATGAACGACAACGGACAGCGGCTGCTCGAATTCTGCACATATCACGATCTGTGCATCACAAACTCGTTCTTCAAGACCAAGCCCCAACACAAGGTTTCCTGGCAACATCCGCGCTCAAAGCACTGGCACCAGTTGGACTTGATCCTGACCAGGCGCACCTCACTGAAGAATGTGCTAATCACCCGTTCGTTCCAGAGTGCAGATTGCGACACAGACCATTCATTGGTGTGTTGCAAGGTCAAGCTGCAGCTGAAGAAATTCCATCGTGCTAGACAACCTGGAAAGGCACGGATTGACACCAGCAAGATGGCCCAACCAGAACTTGTTGAGCAGTTTGCCTCCACCTTTGAGAAGGAACTTGGTGTACCACAAGAAGGAGAATCTGCAAAGCAGAAGTGGGAAGAGCTGCGAAACACCATCCACCGCACAGCCTTGGCTACCTTTGGGAGGAAGACCTCGAAGTCACAGGACTGGTTTGATGCCAAGTTGACCGAGATGACCCCCGTCATTGAAGCCAAGTGCTCAGCACTTGCTGAGTACAAGAAGTACCCAAACGAGAAGAATCTCCAGATTCTCAGGGCTGCGAGAAGCAAAGTTCAGCAGACTGCTCGGCGCTGTGCCAACGAGTACTGGACTCAGCTCAGCCAAGACATTCAAACCGCTGCCATAACAGGGAACATCCGTGGTATGTACGATGGCATCAAGAAAGCACTTGGTCCGGCTCAGAGCGAGACGGCCCCCCTCAAATCTTCCACTGGGGAGATGATCACAGAAAAGAACAAGCAGATGGAGAGATGGGTGGAACACTACTCCGACCTCTACTCTAGACAGAACACCGTGACACCGTCAGCCCTTGATGCCATCGACTGCCTGCCATCCATGAACGAACTTGACGCCGAGCCAACCATCGACGAACTCAGCAAGGCCATTGATAGCTTGGCCGCTGGCAAGGCACCCGGCAACGACGGCATACCCCCTGACCTGATCAAGCACTGCAAGACCACCCTACTGCTGCCATTGCATGACGTCCTCTGCCAGTGCTGGAAGGAAGGTGCCGTACCACAGGACATGAGGGACGCCAAGATCATCACCCTCTACAAAAACAAAGGGGAGAGAAGTGACTGCAGCAACTACAGGGGCATCTCCCTCCTCAGCGTTGTTGGCAAAGTCTACGCACGAGTTGTTCTCGTTCGTCTACAGAAGCTTGCCGAACGTGTCTACCCCGAGTCTCAGTGTGGCTTCCGCGCTGAGCGATCGACGGTAGACATGATATTCTCCATCCGCCAACTCCAGGAGAAATGCAGAGAACAGAACATGCCTCTGTACGTCGCCTTCATCGACCTCACCAAAGCGTTTGATCTGGTCAGCAGAGAGGGCCTTTTCAAGATCCTGCCAAAGATAGGATGCCCACCAAAGTTGCAAAGCCTCATCGAATCGTTTCACACCAACATGCAGGGGATAGTGCAGCACGACGGCAACGTCTCAGAGCCATTCAACATACGCAGCGGAGTGAAACAGGGCTGTGTACTTGCGCCAACCCTCTTTGGGATTTTCTTTGCTATGCTCCTGAGGCATGCCTTCAACACAGCAACAGAGGGAATCTACCTGCACACAAGATCTGACGGCAGGCTTTTCAACCTCGCCTGCCTGAAAGCCAGAACCAAAGTACGCGAGGCTCTAATCAGAGACATGCTGTTCGCAGACGACGCTGCAGTCGCAACCCACACACAGCAGGAGCTTCAGACCCTGATGGACCGCTTCTCCCAGGCATGCAAGGACTTCGGGCTTACCATCAGCCTGAAGAAGACTAACGTCTTGGCGCAAGGCACGGAAGCACCACCAACCATCACCATCGACGACTACAAGCTGGAGGTCGTGAATCAGTTCACGTACCTGGGGTCCACGATCAGCAACAACCTCTCCCTTGATACAGAGATCAACAAGAGGACTGGAAAATCAGCCTTCACACTCGCTCGCCTCACCACACGAGTGTGGGAGAATCCCAAACTCTCTGTCAAGACGAAGATGGCAGTGTACAACGCCTGCGTCATCAGCACACTGCTCTATGGGAGTGAGACATGTACAGCATACGCCCGGCAGGAAAAGAGACTGAACTCCTTCCACTTGCGCTGCATTCGTCACATCCTGGACATATCCTGGCAGGACAAAGTGCCCAACACAGAAGTTCTGTCCCGCGCCGGCCTTCCCTCCATGTTCACTCTACTCAGGCAGCGCAGGCTCCACTGGCTAGGCCGCGTTCACCGTATGGAGGATGGCAGAATCCCCAAAGACGTCCTCTACGGAGAACTTGCAACTGGCAGGAGAGACGTTGGCCGCCCACAGCTGCGCTTTAGAGACGTCTGCAAGAGAGACATGAAGGCCCTGGAGATCAACACAGAGCGCTGGGAGGACCTTGCAACGGACCGCTCCAAATGGAGAGGCACCCTGACCAGACAGCTCAAGGCGGGTGAAGAGAGACTGACTGCTGCAGCAGATGAAAAAAGGACTCGCAGGAAGAACCGCCACAGACCCAGCAGCACGGAGACCACCCACAAGTGCGACCTGTGTGACAGGGACTGTCATTCGCGCATCGGCCTGTTCAGCCACAGGCGGTGCTGCTCCAGCAGAGTAGACGTTTAGGATTCTCTTCCATGGTCATCATAGACCGACGGAGGCCGACCAACACTAAACTGGAATAAACCATCTGCTTTAAAATTTGAAATTCTTCCCACAACTTTTAGAGCAAAAAAAAAAAAAAACTCTCAAAAATTGCAACTTTTATTGCAACTTTAAAAAACAAAAACAAAAAAAAAAACTCCTGCGAATTCAGGCTTTTTGGGCACAACAATCATAAAAACATCCCACGAAATCCTGGAGGGACTGATTAACTGTTATATAAAGACACATTCCCCAAGAAAAATAAGACAACTACTACCACCGGCATAGAAGCTCGGGTTTTTCATGCTACTTTTTATCATGAATATTTTAAACCTTGGTGTGTTTAAATATCTTGCTTCAACGTGGAACAAGGATTTTTTTCCATTTACATACCTCAAGTTGTGAGGCGAGGAAGAGATATAGTAGGGCTGTATTACAAAGACGCAATCAGTCATCAACAGAATGCATTTATGGGCATTTCCAAGTTCATTTCCTTATCACAGTAGCGCCGAAACAAATTTTCCACTGGGCACAAGGTGCAAAGAGGCCGGTCTGATTATTCAGAGGTGTGTTTTGGACAATCCATTCCAAAATGCGCCTGCCCATCCCTTTAATGTACAGAGGCGCATTATCTAAAGTGAACTCTGACCATGACGGTTTGTTTAAAACAGGTTTTGCGCTGACCAAAGGGCGTGCGTGTGAGTAAAAATGCACGTGATAGTAATGTTGCTTGGTAATAAGGAAGACATCAATCACAGTTGATGCCCAGTTAGTTATTTTAAACACTGAAGAATGCTGAACTGAAAAACCAACTGAATGGTTTAATCTAGTGCTCATAGATGCAACACATAGACATGAATAGGTTTGAAATTTCTTGGAAAAGGGGATGATGCGTCTGCAAATTTTCATAAACTTTAATTAACAATGTCACGGAAGTCTTATGTTGTATTATTGGTCGGCACAACTGAGGTCTATGACATATTATTTTTCATCAAATGATCTCCCTCACTGGACTGAAATGGAATCATACAATTTACCTTTACCTCTTCCCATATTCATATACTCAGATTCGGCAAAAAAATTACAAAAACAAGTTAAAAATCCATTTGTAAAGCATATGATCAAAATATGGTGTGAAGCTAAAAACTATTTAAAAGAACCACAGTTATTGTCACAATTTAGTCCAATATGGGGTAATCAATATTTTAAACCAGGGAGAGCGGACGCTGTATTTAAAGTATGGAATTTAAAAGGGATACAAAAGATTCAGGATTTATATTTGCCATGTGCAGATAACATAATGTCTTTTGAAGAGCTGAGGATCAAATTTAATCTCAATAGAACACATTTTTTTAAATATCTTCAACTTAGAAACTTTATTCGATCAAATCAAAATAAAGCTCTCACTCGACCTATTTATTCATCCTTGGAAAAAATGATGATGAAAGATAGTAAAAGAAAGGGTATTATTTCAGAGTTTTATAACTCATTGACACTATCTTCAAGTGAAAATTCACTGAAAAGATTAAACTACTGGAAAGAAGATCTGCAAACTGAAATTTCAGAGGAACAATGGGAATTGGCTTGTACAGAAGCTCAAACCAAATCAATAAATGCACGCCTTAAATTGATACATTTCAAATGGTTAATGCGGATGTATGTTACACCGGAGGAGTTAAATAGATATAACAAAAATATACCAGATACATGCACAAAATGCATGGAAAGTAAAGGAACCCTATTTCATTGTTTATGGGAATGTAGATTAATAAGAATGTTTTGGGAAGAGGTGAGGGTAACAATTGAAAAAATAATCTCAAAACAAATCATATTGAATCCTAAACTGTTTTTGTTGGGTCTGTACCCAGAAAAGCATAATTTTAATAAAAGTGAAAGAACATTCATAGACCTCAGTTTGCTTAATGCCAAAAAATGTATTGCACTATTATGGAAAAAGACTCATAGACCAGATGTGACTCAGTGGTTAAGACAGATGTTAACAAACCTTCCACTAGAAAGAATAACATACATACTGAAATCAAAGGAAATTGTGTTTGAGAATATATGGAGACCTTTTATTGATTACGTAAAGAATTTGAACATAGCTCTTGAAGAAGAAGGTGAATGATGTGTGTGGACCTTGTAAATTCCAAACTGGTGAACATAGTGTGTATACTTATGTATTGGATTGTCTAGACTAAACAGAGGAGCATTGTTGAAGACTTGATTTTGTTGGTGGTTGTTGATGTTTTTAGTGCATTTTTTTTTTTTGTAGTACTTTAGTGTTAGTGTTTGATTGTTTGTATCATGTTTGTTAAAAAAAAAAAAAAAAAAAAAAAAGGTTCAATAAAGATATTGTGGAAAAAAAAAACAATGTCACGGAAGTCACGCCCAGCCTGTGGGGAAATGGAGTGCTCCCTCTCCTGTTGCTTTTGCTGACCGAGGGTCTCCTCTGTCTCGTGTGGGGGTCTGCCGAGGTTTGCAGCTCTCTGTCCCAGTCCCGCCAGGACAGAAGGGAAGGAGGAGATCCGATGTGGTTTCCCATCCGCCAACAACCCCCACCATGAAGCAAACCCACCTTCAGCGGCCTCTCCTGGAGGCTGGTGGGGGACAGTCGGGGCACTTGCTGGAGGAGAACCACATCTCTAGGTGTGGTGCAGGCAGCCTTGGCCTGGCTGGAAACCCAGGGGCGAGTGACCGAGGCAGATGTGGATGCATGTCCTGTCTCTCCAGGAAATTCCAGTGAAAAGTAAAACGCTGCATACTTCTTGTTCATTCATTCATTCATTCATTCATTCATTCCCCTAAAAAAAATCATACATTAATGCCTAATCTATAGACTGCAATGGTTAGTCTACAATTAAAACTATATAGTGTGTGATCGTATTATAAATAAAATGACAGGTGATTATAACTGTTACAACTCTCTCCATTAAAATAACAGAAGATCCCAGTGCATACTGTTTCCTCAACAACTCCAGAGCCGCGTGATTTCAAAACATGCCACAGAAATGGCATTAAACAATGCGCTTCTGATGACAGACCTCCTTTTTCCTGATCAAAAGCACATTGTCATGAAATACACTATGATAGTGATGCGCATGAGATTGTGCGCCACCACACCGCTTTGAAATGAGCCTTCACCTTTCAGCCCAAAGCGGGCTCACTGTCTACTGGTAATTGGATGGCGTGACGCAAAATGTAACAGACAGTACACTGACAGAAACCTAACAAAAACACTGGCGTATGGCGGAAAGTCTGGCGCAAAAGTCCACTAACGACCATCAAAATAAGGCCCAAGGAGTGAGTTAACCTCCATTCGGCAGCTCATCTCAGATCTCCTTTAGCGTCAGACCACCCTCAACTCCTGACTATCCCTGCTAGAATGACTCAAGGTGCCTAGCATACCAGCTAGCATATAAGTCAACCCGTCTCCCAGCTGTTCTACTTTAGCCTCAGTTGTTAAAAATAAGGAAAGACATTTAGTCCTCTCTTTGATTCCCATGATAATTTCACCAATCTGGAGTGATCCAACCTCTTCACTTCTCAGGCTGCTTGACCAACTTCACCATCACCATTCTTGAGTGGAGGTCGTAACAAAAGTAACACCAAGGCTAGTGCTACCTCCAAAAAAGACGAAGATTTCCTGGCTGTAATTCTAACACTGGTGGGCACTGTGGAGGAGGTTGCAGCCAAAGTTTTGTTTTCGTTGTTTTCATTGTTGTGTCTTTCTCTTGTTTGGGCTTCTCCTCTTGTTGTGTTTTTGCTCCTCCTGTGGCTGTCCTGGAGACAGACATGTTTGTTTTGAACTGGTCACCTATGTGATGACATCATTCCCTGGTGCTGTGAGAAAAGCATAACACTGTTATATTTTAGCGGTTGTAAATATTAATTTGTGCCCATGCTGGTAACTAATTTTAGCTGCTTTATCGGCTGATACTGATAACGTGCCAATATTATCGTGCATCTGTAATCACCAAAGAAAGTACTTGAGTAAGAAGGTATCTACTACTAGTTACTGGGCAGTAAGGAACTTTACTTTCAATCATTTGGCAGTGTTTTCTCCTCAAATTTTGATTGTTTTCATATATTTGCATTTTTTTCTTATAAATTTGGGTCCTTTTCCTCCTAAATTCTCTGCAGTTTTCTTATAATTTTAATTTTTCCCCCTAAAATTTCTGCTGTTTTCTTATAAATATAATAAATATGTCACTTTCCCCCAAAATTTTCTGGTGTTTTCTTACAATTGTGATGTTTTTTCCTTGTAAGTTTGCTATTTTTCTCTTCAGTTAGCTTGTTGTTGTAAACATGATTTTTGTCTGATAAATTAGCAACTTATAAATTTTAACACAAATTTGACACATTTTACTCATAAATTTGTTTTCTTACGGTTTTTCTTTTTCTAAATTGTGACATTTTTCTTGTAAATTTTTGATTCTTTGCTCATAAATTTAACATTTTCCCTTTAGCATTTTCTGTGGTGATCCTGAGCGCCGGGCGGACCCGCGCTCCAGTCACTTATTATTTTCCTTTTTTTTGTCTGTTTTGTCTTGTTTGTTAGGGGATTTACTTTGTGCTTTTATTTTGACAGTGCCGTGGCAGCACTTCCTCCTGTCAGGCTGTTCACGGGCTGTCACAGCTGCGGGCTTTTAATCCCTTATCATTTGTCTCACCTGTTTGTGGTTTATTGGTTGCACTATTTAAGATCGCAGTGGAGGAAAAACATCCAGACTCTCTGCTTATCATTCTGGGTGATTTCAATAGAGCTAATCTCACAAATGAGCTTCCTAAATACAGACAGCATATTAAATGTCCCACCAGGGACACGAATACACTTGACCACTGTTACACAGTTTTAAGAAACGCCTATCATGCCGTCCCCCATGCAGCTCTGGGTTTTTCTGACCACTGTCTGCTCCATCTTATTCCAACGTACAGACAGAAACTAAAAACTTCCAAGTCTGTTGTAAGGACTGTGAAGAAATGGACTGAGGAATCAAAGCTGGCGTTACAAGCCTGCTTTGACTGTACAGATTGGAGTGTTTTTGAAGCTGCAGCCATTAACCTAAATGAACTCACTGACACTGTGACGTCATACATCTGTTTCTGCGAGGACATGTGTGTGCAGACCAAGACCTTCGGCACATACAACAACAATAAACCCTGGTTCATTCCTAAACTGAAGCAGCTACGTCAGACCAAGGAGGAGGCCTACAGGACTGGTGACTGGACTCTGTACAAGCGGGCCAGAAACATGCTGACGAAGGAGATCAGGCTTGCTAAGAGGAGCTACAATGTGAAGTTACAAAAAAACTTCTCAGCCAACAGCTCTGCTTCTGTCTGGAGAGGCCTACGGAATATCACCAACTACAGGAGACCATCCCCCCACCCTGTGGAAAACCTCCAGCTGGCTAACGACCTAAACAGCTTTTACTGCAGGTTTGAAAAGAACCTACAGTTCTCACCTCCCACCCACACAAAAAGATTATCTGCAGCCCCAGGAACTCCATCCCTCCTCCACTCTGACTTCCCACCAGCACTAACGATCTGTGAAGAGGAGGTGCGCCGGATCTTTCAGAGACAAAAGATCAAGAAGGCTGCAGGACCTGATGGTGTGTCTCCGTCCTGCCTGAGAGTCTGCTCCAACGAGTTGGCCCCCATCTTCACCCGGATCTTTAACAAATCACTGGAGCTGCGTGAAGTGCCTTCCTGCTTCAAACGCTCCATCATCATTCCAGTTCCCAAGAAACCCTCTGTTACAGGATTAAACGACTACAGACCTGTTGCCCTGACCTCTGTGGTCATGAAATCCTTGGAGAGATTGGTGCTGAACTGAAGGTCATCACAGGCCCCCTGATGGACCCACTGCAGTTTGCCTACCGGTCAAACAGGTCAGTGGATGATGCAGTGAATATGGGACTACACTACATCCTGCAACACCTCAACTCCCCAGGGACGTACGCCAGGATCCTGTTTGTCGACTTCAGCTCAGCGTTCAACACCATCATCCCAGGCATTCTTCATCAGAAACTCCTCCAGCTCAAGGTGCCCCCCTCCACCTGCCAGTGGATCTCCAGCTTTCTGACTGACAGGTGGCAACAAGTGAAGCTAGGGAGATTTACATCCAGCTCCCGAAAAATTAGTACTGGCACCCCCCAAGGATGTGTCCTTTCCCCACTGCTCTTCTCCCTCTACTCCAACGACTGCACCTCAGAGGACCCTTCGGTGAAGCTCCTGAAGTTTGCGGACGACACCACAGTCATCGGTTTGATCCGGGATGATGATGAGTCTGCATACAGGCGGGAGGTGGAGCAGCTGATCCTCTGGTGCAGCCAGAACCATCTTGAACTTAACCCAGCCAAAACGGTGGAGATGACTGTGGATTTCAGGCGACACCCCCCTTCATTCCCCCCACTCACCATCCTCAACAGCACAGTGTCCACTGTGGACTCCTTCAAGTTTCTGGGTACCACAATCTCCTGGAACCTGAAGTGGTCCTCCCATATAGACACTGTCCGGAAAAAGGCCCAGCAGAGGTTGTTTTTTCTGCGTCAGCTCAAGAAGTTTGATTTGCCTCAGGAGCTGCTGGTTGTCTTCTACACCGCCATCATCCAATCTGTCCTCTGCTTTTCCATCACTGTCTGGTTTGGATCTGCCACTAAACAGGACAAGACCAGACTGCAGCGGATCGTTAAGTCTGCGGAGAGGATCATTGGTACCGACCTACCCTCCATTGAGAACTTACTGTATATCGGTCCATAACCAGGAAACGGGCGGGAAACATCTGTGCTGACCCATCACACCCCAGCCACAAACTGTTTGAACTTCTATCTTCTGGTCGTCGTTACAGATCACTGAAGGTCAAAACCACCCGTCACAGGAACAGTTTCTTTCCTCAAGCCATCACTCTGATGAACTCCTAACATTCACCTAGTCCTACCTGTTGCTGTACTCATGACTTTTCATCCATTATTACATTGCACATAACTCTCACACTGCTTTTTACTTCATTCACATTATATCACTGAATCTGAGTTCACATTGAAATACTGTGTGACTGTATATTTTTTCATATATTTCTGCAAAGTGTGGTTAGTCTGAGTAAATAACTGCATATATTCCTGTATATATTTGCATCCTTTTATAGAAACGTGGACAGACTGTAATTTACTGTACATACTCTGTTGTCATTGAATCCTTATTTAAATCCTCCACCTGAACAACGAGAGCAAGTTTTTAGCCAAAGTCAAATTCCTTGTATGTGTTGTGCATACTTGGCCAATAAAGCTGATTCTGATTCTGATTCTGAGAGTCATTCCTCGCTGCAATCTCACTCCCATTCAGGCTGGAGTCCCGACGTCCGGCTTCAGCCTCTTTCCAGCGTCAGGTTTCGTCGTCCTCGCTGTCTAAAGTGTAAGTGACTCTGATTATTTGTAATTGTTCAGTTATTCTGACCCATCGTGGTCGAGTGTTGTTGTTTGTGTTTCGCCCCTTGTGGCGCATTATTTTGTATTTAATAATAAAATAACAAAACTCACTGCTGGCTTGTGGCGTCTCATCTTTGCCCTACAAAAGGCAAATCATAACATTTTCACTATTTTGTGAGGCTTTTTACTTAAAAGTTTTTTTTTTCATTATGACTCCATAACTTTACCTCCTATATTGTCTGTTGTTCTCTCAAACTTTTTTGAATTTTTTTGTGTGTACTCTAACTTGTGACTTTTATCTCATAAATTTGCAATTTTGTGTCCAATTTCTGAGGAGGCTCTTGCATAATTCTGACTTTTTATCTTGAAATTTAAAAAAAAATGCAGCTGTTTACTTATAAATTTGAGATTTTTTTTTATTATTCTTGTCAGTTTGCAAGGTTTTTCCTCATAAAATTGACACTTTTGCTCATGAAACAATCTCTTTCTTACATCTGAATCGGGTGGTGAGCTTTTCTTTTCGGACTAAAATATCCCGGTCTTTCCCTGAATTAAATAAATTCCTGGACTAATGGAATCAGCGCTCTGGGGCAGATGTGACAGCCCAGCGACGTCTCATGGGGAGGCCGGAAGAATCAAAGGTCAGGAAAGGTCGAACTGTTCCATTAGAGGAGGACAAGGGTGCCATTTATTCACAAGAATCCCCCTCCTGAACAAGGATGGGCTTAAATCCATATGTAACCGTCCAGGAAAACTGATAAGACAGACTTGTTACGCTTTGAATTGTAGATTGCTTTGCTTAAAGTCCTTGCAGTTACATGGTTATTAATAATTTTATTACAGATCTGTATGATATTGAATCATAAATTTATCAATTTTTTGGTTGTTGGTGTGCTAGCTGTGCACTATCGATGATGGCTACAGACAGGTGTACCATATACTGTGTGTGGCGCTCTTGTTAAAAAAATTGTAAATATTTTCTTGTAAAGTTGAAGATTTTAAAATTATTGTGATTTTACTACCATTTTGTTGTAAAACTTACATTTTTCCCGAGTAAATTTGAAACTTTTTTCTTATAAATGTAAGACTTTTGCTGGTTTTAGTTTTTCCATGTGCGTTAGTGACTTCTTTACATTTTCCTCTTAAATTACTTTTTCCTCAAATAGAAATATTTTCTCATCAGTTTGTGACATTTTCACAATAATTTAACATTTTTCCTTGCAAATTAGTGTCTTCTCTCTTGTAATTTTTTTTTTAGCTTTTTTTTTTTTTTTTTTAAATTTCTTATAAATTTGCAACTTTTTCTCTGTTAAAGTGCCCTATTAAACACTTTCTCCACACGTGGGCAACCCCTAGGGGTGTTAACAAAATGTCTGTGACATGCATTGGTCAGAACACCTCAGTGTTTAATTACTGCAGTGCTGTTTTAAACACAGTTGGAGGAGCTTTTCTCAAAACTGCCTGTTTTATAACGTATTGCTTTAAGTGCTAATGAACTCCAGTTCACCTCACTTTCCCTTTTTTGACATTTGTGTGCTCTGTTGTTGATGCTACCTGCACCATTTTTTACTAAATGCAGCTAATTGGTAAGGAGTGTCACAGCCAGAGCATAAACTAGTAAAATAAACTAAAATCACTTCTAAGAATGAGATACTGTACATCAGGGGTCACCAACGCGGTGCCCGCGGGCACCATGTCGCCCACAAGGACCACATGAGTCGCCCGCAGGCCTGTTCTAAAAATAGCACAACTCGCAAGTAAGATGTAATTTTTTCTGCCGCTATTTTTTAAAATCACACTTGCATTTATATAGATTTTAAAATGACAATGTCTTAAAAATAAAAAAAATGAAAATATGTTTATTATACGTAAAGTTAAGGTGAACTCTGACCTAGTTCAAAGGTCAGTATTGTGTGCATGACAAAACCTTCGCGCTTGTGGAGAGCAAGCTAGCGGGCAGTGAAGATGGTGAGCGCAGTGCAGTTTCCTAGCCCCAAAACATGGCAAAAACAAGACAGAAAATTTATCATTTTCAAAGTGAGCGGGAGGAAGAGTTCTTTTTTACTACCGTGAAAGGAAGCTGCATGTGTTTCATTTGCGCGGCAACGGCGAAGCGCCACTATGTGGAGCGCCACTTCACTACCCACTCTTTTTTTTTTTTTTTAACTTATCTTGTACCCGTAGGTGGATTTGTTCTGCAGTCCGGTGACAAGCCACCAGCCGCTGCGTGCACAAGCGCCTCTTAACTCCCTAACCTGCATGTTTTTGCATGAAAAACCAGAACATGCAAACTCCACACAGATCACTGTTGGCCGGGGACAGGGATCGAACCCACGATTCCCGCGATTCCCCCGGCCGAGGGTAAACTGCTGCTGCGGTGCTAACCACTGCTCCACCGTGCACATAAGCACTCTCAGCGCTGTTTAGTTTCTTCTCATGAAAGGACAGCGCTGGTTATTACTCAAGCATGATTCTTGGCAAGAACTGTATGGATATAATTCCAGTGAAGAAGAACACACAAAAGTGTGTTTATTAAATGTAACAGATTTTGATCAGAATTGCAGCAGATTTGTTCAGTTAAAAATGTGATAAGATTTATTTAATATGAAAGCTGATTTTTCTTAAATGTTGCATAACTTTTTCAAACATGGTTCAACATAGTTCATGAATTAAAAGGGTTTAGTTTTTTATGGTTAAAAGGGACTGGTGAAAACTGGACATTTTTTTAATGAAATGTAGAAGTGAGCATCTGAACATTTGCTGAGATTAATAAAAATAAAGTGTTGAATATTGATCTTGTCTGTTACCCACTCTAAGTTATTGATAATTATATATATATACAATTTGTTATTTTAGAGGAGTGTGTCAAGCTGGTGCGCTTCACATGACTCGATACCCATGAAGTAGCTCTTGGTTTCAAAAAGGTTGGTGACCCCTACTGTACATAGTCAAGTTTGGGTCAGTGAGGCAGCTGAGAATATGGATGTCTAGGGGTGTTGGA
Organism: Pholidichthys leucotaenia; assembly: GCA_020510985.1. Lineage (NCBI taxonomy): Eukaryota > Metazoa > Chordata > Actinopteri > Cichliformes > Pholidichthyidae > Pholidichthys > Pholidichthys leucotaenia. The sequence goes on along the minus strand of CM035842.1, from coordinate 197,396,915 downwards.
TAAAATATATAGAAAATAATCATAAAAACAGATCTTGACTCCCAGCTAAGTTAAAGGGTAGTACACTGATGTGCTGGCTTAACTTGGTTAGAAAAACCAAGCGTGAACGGCCCAATCTATGAGGGGGGGAAACGTTCATAGTGGTCAAATTTGACCAAATGTGGTTTATTTTTCAACACAGTCTCCCCTTCGGTCCACACACTTCTTCCATCAGTGTTGCAGCGCTTGGATCCCTGCGGTTGAAAAATAAACCACATTTGGTCAAATTTGACCACTATGAACTTTTCAGCCCCCCCCCTCCCCATACAGCATGTTCATGCTTTATTTTGGCTGTCAATGCCAACATATAAGAAAATAAGACAAAATGGCATGAGATATATAATCAATTGTGGATTAGTGAGAAAGCTGCTCTGGTACTCTTCTTCTTCTTTCGGCTGCTCCCTTTAGGGGTTGCCACAGCGGCTCATCTGCCTCCATCTCACTCTATCCCTTGCATCTTCCTCTGAATTTACAACGAACAGCCATAAAATCCCTGGTTGCTCTAACTTGCATCACTGAGCTATTACCTGTGTCATGCCGACCAACAAATAACAAAAATGGCCAGAATGATGTGCATATACTGTATATGATACTGTGAATTCATGAACAAGCTGGGACCACTGATGCCTAGTGAGATGTGCTACAATTTACAGACCAGAGCTCTAAAAACCACAGTCAGGCTGCATAGCTACCTCACTAGCTAAGCTGGCCAGGAGACAGGCCTGTATCAAGTCTGTTAATGATGTGATAAGAGTAGGGGTAGGCGATATGGCCTAATAATAATATCACAATATTTCTGTGAATTTTCACCATATTACAGAAAATGGGATTTTCTTTTAAATTTGTGCAAAAAGGACAGTTTCACAGGCCAGCGTGATTTACCGTCAACATATTCAGAAAAAACAAAGCAAAAACTCTTATTTCTCCAGTTTATAAACAGCAGCTCAGATTTAGTTTAATTTTTTTTTAGTTCTGTATCAAATATTACAAGAAAATAATATAAACCGTTACATCTTAACTGCACACAGATGCTGGGTTTTATGCTGAATCACCGTACCTGCATTGTAACTCTCGTTGCACAGACCTCTCCTGGGGCTTTTTGGCTCTCGTCGCACTGAACACATATTTTTTTTTCCCTCTTCGGATGGTTGAATAAAATGAAGATGAAGCAGCCAAAACAGAACGAAAATACTACAGATGCTTTGAGCAGCACATTGTCGGGCGTTGACACTGCTTCAGCGGTGTTGTTGACCTGCAGAAAAAAATGCAGGCAGATTATCCACATTGCTGCACCGTTTTTTTAATTTAACATGGCAGCAGTCTGAAACAGAAACTGAAACTTAAATATTTCCACTCAACTGGATGCAGACAGCGTGGCGGCTTCCCACGCCATGTTTGTTTTGCGGTTTCTATGGTCACATGTAACTTCTGTCAGCAGCAACAATGTGACATCATCACACAGCAGACCCCGAATATCACGATATTAATTTTTACACTGGTATCAAAATTTATCCCAGTATTACTGTGAAGGATATAATATGGCACATCCCTAGATAAGAGAACAGTAAATATTAAAAAAAAAAAAAAAAAAGGTATTTCAGACACTGTTATGTTGTAACTTGGAGACGAGGATGAGGCCAGGAGTGGAGCTGAACACTACTTTATTATTGAAACAGAGCTCTGTACACCCGACTGATCATGCAGCCGATTGGCAGAGGAAAGGTGGAAGAGACCGCCCCTCTACCAGCAGCCCCTCTTATACCGCCGGAGATGGCAGAACCGGAAACTGGGGCTGCCATCCTGTACTACACAAATAAGAGCTCCAACAGTGCAATCATATACATGAACAATATCCATCCATCCATCCATCTTCTTCTGCTTAATCCTTTTCGGGTTGCGGGGGGGTGGGGTGGGGGGCTGGAGCCTATCCCCAGTTGATGCCAAGTAACCTACCTTGTATGTTTTTGGCATGTGGGAGGAAACCGGAGAAATCCCAGAGTAAACCCACGCAGACACGGGGAGAACATGCAAACTCCACACAGATCACTGTTGGTCGGGGGCTGGGACTGAACCCAGGATTCCCCGGCCAAGGGTGAGTTGCTGTGCTGCCGCAGTGCTACCGCGCTGCCCTACATGAACAATAACTACATAATACCCCCCCATAGAAAAAATCCAAAACACACACACAATCAGCCCACCCCAATTTGGACCCCAAATCATCCGCTAGACATAGACAAACTAAAATCACCAAAAGGGGCCTATGACATTCACACCAAAAGAACTAAAATTAGGGGGGACGGGTAGACTGCCGTCCCACCCCCCACACGGTGAGGCGGGTTATTCTGCCGCCTATACTATTAAAGTCCATAACAGAAAAAAAATACTGCTGTGTCTCCTATATAAAATACCAGATCCTCCCCCATGCCGCCCGGCGCCCACATCCAGGGCAGCTCGGACACTGGCATTGGGGTCATTTCACGGCGACCCTGAGCGCGACATAGCCTGTTCACTTTCCGGAGTGCCCAGTAATGGTTCATCCCACACTGCATCCTCCCGGACCCTCAGAACCGGTCGGTCCCACAGTCTGCCACCTGACCACTTTTCCCCAGTGCCGCTCCTGATGGAGAATCCCAGGCCATAAAATAAGTTGCAGCCCATGATGTTAGAGCCGTAGGCTGTCACGATGAACTCCACAGCGGCCATCATTGCCGACTTGTACCGAGCCGTCAACGTGATGGTACCCACTGTGGCCAACTGTCCTCCATAGCTGCAAAGCGGCGCTGTGAAACTTCCAATCCTGTAGTGGGGAAAACACTGTCTGACCATAGCCCAATTCAGCACAGAACTCTCCGCTCCCATGTCGACCAACATCAGTACCGGAACGCCATCCAGAATTACTGTGCAGCGCGTGCGCCTATCGGTACTGGGGGACACTGCATGTCCCACTGTCGGAGCGGAAGAAGATGAAGTCTTGCGCGGGCTCTCTTGTCCAGCTGACTGGCACATCCTCGCGAAATGGTGGAGACGGCTGCAATTTCCACAACGCTTACCTCTTGCTGCACACTCTCTGGCCTTGTGGCTGTGCTTCATGGACCCACAACCCATACACCTGGGCTTCTCTGGGCCAGACCTCATTCTTGCAGCGTTGGGGCTCTCGGCATCATCTTACTCCTATCGCTGTCCGGGTCCACTACCTGTGCGGCCATGGGGGATGTTGAACCTCCTGGCGGAAGGCGCTCATTTAGCTCCCGAGTTAGCTTTTCTGCTGCTTCTAGCTGTAACGCTAACTCGACAGCCCTCGTCAACATCAACTCCCTTGGGAACGTGAGCAGCTTGGAGCGGACTGCGGCATGTTCCGCCAACTGGTTATGCACCATTTCTTCCTCTAACGGCCCAAACTGGCACTCAACGACCAACTGCCTTAAGTCAGACACGAACTGCTGGATTGGTTCGCCTACCTGTTGGCGGCGCTGTCTGAACTTAATCCGCCGAACGATGACGTTGTCCGGCGCTCTGAAATGGCAGGCCATTAACTCAACTACTTCTTCATGCGTGTCCGTATCTCCAAGCGTGCCCAAAATTCTTTGTCCCTCCATTCCCAGGTTGTGTACTAATAATGCACGAGCTTGCAGTTTCTCCATTCTTCCCAGGTCCAGCGCTACCATGTATGTCTGGAAAGCCTCATACCAACGAGGCCACGGCACAGGTGACTCCCCCAGGAGCTTCAGGAACGGACGAATTGGTGTTCCACATGCCTCCATGAGTTTATCTCTCATCGCCAAATGTTATGTCGTAACTTGTAGACAAGGATGAGGCCAGGAGTGGAGCTGAACACTACTTTATTATTGAAACAGGGCTCTGTACACCCGACCGAACATGCAGCCGGCTGGCAGAGAAAAGGTGGAAGAGACAATCCCTCTACCAGCAACCCCTCTTATACCGCCGGAGATGGCAGAACCGGAAACCTGGGCCACCATCCCGTACCACACAAATAAAAGCTCCAACAGTGCAACCATATACATGAGCAATAACTACATAATGGACACCTCTGTAGTTGTAGATTCTGTGGTAGAGGAGAACTCCTGTGCAGGTGGACTTTGGGTTATTTGACTTTGCAGACCATATAATGTCACAGAAATCATACATAACATACTAAAATTAAAATTAAAATTTAATTAAAATTCAAAAAGCAATATTTAACACTTTAAATTTAGCACTTTTTCTGGTCAATCTGTGGATTTTTACTGATGAATTTCTCTCATAGATTTGTGGCTTTTCTTGTAAATGTACCATTTTTTTTGTAACTTAAGATTTTTATTCATTTTTCATTATATATATTGCATTCAGATCACAGTCTACATTTAAAAAAAACAAAGGGGCTAGAGTAAAAAAGAAAAAGGAGAAAAAAAAAAGAAAAAAAAAAGGGGGGGGGACAAATGTTGGAGCATCAAGTTTTTAGTTTCCATCTCTTAATTCTTCTGGTTTTTCCAGCGTCTTTGGTTATTCTTTCAATATCTGTCTCGTTGTTGCACTTTGTAGTGTGTCCATTTCCACCATTTTTTTCCCCATAGTCCTTCTTGCATTCTTTGTCGATATGTTAGTTTTTCCATCATACGTATGTCCTCAATAATGTCAGTCCATTGCTCTTGGTCAGGAAGAACTTCTGATCGCCATTTTTTTGTGATTGTTTTTTTTACATGCAATCAACAAGATTTTAACTAGATATCTGTCCTCAGCCTGTATAACATTGTCTCTTTTAAGATCACATAGGTACATCAAGTTACAGTTCATTGGTATATTATATCCTAATATCCTCTGTATTGTCACATGTATAGATTTCCAGAATGATGAGATTTTGCAGCATTTCCAAAACATATGCGAGTGGTCTGCATTTTGAGCCCCACATCCCCTCCAGCATATAGATTGGGTATTTGTATACTTTCCTTGAATCTGTGGTGTAATGAAAAAGCGAATCAGGTTTTTCCATCCAAATTCCCTCCATGTTCTTGAATTTGTTGACGTGTGTTGTGTTTTCCATATTTCCTGCCAGCTTTCTTCTGTTATGTTTAAATTGAGCTCTTTCTCCCATTTCTCCTTTATATAGTTACTTGAATGATTGTTTGCCATAAGTTTCTGATATAGCTTTGAAATAATTCTTGTTTTATTTCCTGTATATGAGCTTAAAATGAATTGTATAATCTCGCTCACATCTGTTTGGAGGTTATGCCTAATCTTCTTCATATAATAGTCTCTCATCTGCAGATATCTGAAGAATTCCGATCTTTCTAGTTTAAATTTTCTCCTGATGTTTACAAAGCTCCCGAGATCTTTTTTTCCGATATTGCCCCATGCTGTGATTCCCTTGTTCACCAGATTTTTGTATCCCCTATCTTGTTTTGCCGGTTCAAACTGACTGTCAAATGCTACCCATTTCAATAGTTTTATGTCTTCCTTTATATTATACTTTTGTACTATTTTATACCACAGTTCTAAAGTAAATTTAGTGATTGGGTCTATTTGTTTGATTTGCTTATATGCATCTTTATCTCCTATTATGCTTTGTACTGGGAGTCCCTCAATTTCCTTTTCCATTTCTTTCCATTTTGCCTCATATCCCTCGTCGCACCAACATATGATATATCTTATTTGTGCTGAGTAGTAATATTCCTTTAGACTCGGTAGGCCCATGCCTCCTTTCTCTTTTGGTAACTGGAGAGTTTTATATTTCACTCTTGGTTTTTTACCTCCCCAAACAAATCTCGATATCATCCTGTCCCACTTTGAGAATTGGGCATCTGGAATCTCTGTTGGTATAGCCTGGAAGAGGTAAAGTAATCTAGGTTGTATGCTGATTTTGACTGTCTCAATTTTTGAATTCAGATCCATATTTAAGATTGACCATCTATCAATATCTTTTTTTATTTCTTGTTCCAACCTATCATAGTTTGCTTTATAGATTTTGCTTAGATCTTTAGGTATGTTCACTCCAAGGTATTTTATTTCTTTTTGTTTCCAGTTTAGTTTGATCTTATCAGTTATCTGGTTTAGAGGGTTATAGTGGAATGTCAGTATTTGTGTTTTTGTTATGTTTATCTTGTATCCTGATAATTTTCCAAAATTTTCTATCAAGTTCATCATTTCCATTATTGATTCATCTGGTTGTTCAAGGTAAACTATAATATCGTCTGCAAATAGCCCAATCTTGTGTTCCGCCCCCTTTATTGTTACACCTTTTAATTTCTTATTTTGTCGTATCGCTTGAGCCAGTGGCTCTATGAACAGAGCAAACAAGGTGGGCGATAAGCAGCATCCCTGCCTAGTTGATCTTTGTATATTTACTTTGTCTGTTAAGCTACCGTTTATCTTGATTCTTGCCACAGGTTCTTGATACAGTGTCCTTATGCACTGTACTGATTTTTCGTTAAATCCAAAGCGTTCCAGCACACTATATAGGAATTTCCAGTTAACCCTGTCAAATGCTTTTTCTGCGTCTAAACTCATTATTACTGCGCTTTTCTTTTCTTTATGTATTTGATTAATTATATGTATTGTTCTCCTGATATTGTCATGTGTTTGGCGTCCCTCTATGAAACCAGTTTGATCATCTTCTATCAATTCCGTCAAGAATGTCTTTATTCGTTTACATATAATTGTTGTATATATTTTATAATCCACATTTAATAAAGAGATTGGCCTATAGTTTCCGCATTGTTCTCTATCTTTCCCTGGCTTTAAAATGACTGAAATAATGGCTTCGTTCCATGATGGAGGTATTTTGTTGTTGTTCAACGTCCAATTAAATGACTTTAGAAGCTGTGGCGTGAGTTCTTCTATAAACAGTTTATAAAACTCAGATGGGTATCCATCACTACCTGGTGATTTACCATTTTTAAGTGACTTAATCACATCTCTAATCTCTTGTGTTGTTATTTCTGCTGTTAGCTTTTCATTTTGTTGATTTCCTATTGATGGCAAGTCCAATGTGCCTAGAAATTTTTTAATATCTTTAGTATTTGTTTCTTCAGGTTGCGAGTATAGTTCTTGGTAGAAATTATGGAATATTTCTTCGATGTTTTCTGGGTTAACTGTGGTTTTATTTGTGGTGGGGTCTTTAATCTTATATACATTATTCATTGTTTGTTGTTTTCTTAACCGTTTTGCCAGCAGTTTTGTGGCTTTTGGTCCCGTTTCATAATATTTTTGCTTTAGATATCTATTTTTCCTTTCAATTTCATCCATTTGTGTTTCTTTTATCTTTATTTTTTCTTCTTTAATTTCTTGATATATTTTTGGGTCATTTGTGCTTTGATGTTTATGTTCTAATTCCCTCAGTCTCTCACATCTTTGTTCATACGCTTCCAGTTTAGTCTTATTTGCTTTTCCTGTTTCAACAATTAATTTACCTCTTAACACGGCTTTTAGCGCATCCCATAGTATTGTTGGGTCCACTTCTTCATTGTCATTCTCTTGAATATATTCATTTATGTTTACTTTTATTCTTTCTTTCATTTTATCATCATTTAACAGTCCTACATTAAGTTTCCATGTTGTTTGTCGTTTTCTATTGTTTAAATTTATTTCCATGTATATAGGATTATGATCTGATATTTCTGCCCCTCCAATCCAACAATTTCTCACCCTGTGTCTGTCATCTTCATTCATAAGGAAGTAATCTATTCTAGAGTGTACTTTATGGACTGCTGAATAATGTGTATAGTCTTTTTCGAGTGGGTGCAGGTCCCTCCAAATGTCTACCATACCCATTTCTGCCAGTGAGGTTCTTATGAATTTTGTTACATGTTTTTTTGTCTTCTTAACACTTGTTGTATCAATTTCATGATCCATGACAGCATTTAAGTCTCCTCCACAAATTAGGACTCCTTCACTGTGTGTTGCTATGAGATCAAACAGATGTTGAAAAAAACCCTTGTCACTTTCTGGTGGGGCATAGATGCTCACTAATGTGATCTGCATTCCATCTATGCTACCCTTTATTATTACATACCTGCCTTCTTTATCCTGGATTTCCTGTTCACATTCAAATTGTATTTTATTTGAGATTAGTATCATAACCCCCCTTTTAGTTCCTCCCTTAAATGAACTGTAGTAGGAGGTCTTATAGCCAAATCTCTTTAGTTTCACATGTTCTGTCTTGCTCAAATGTGTCTCTTGCATAAATATAATTTCGGCTTTTTCTTTCTTGAATTTTCTTATTATTCTTTCCCTTTTAACAGGTGAGTTCAGACCATTCACGTTTAGTGTTATTATCTTAAGATTTTTACCCATAATCATGTTTTTCCATTTTTTTAACTTGTGCTCCTAGCCCCTTTAACAACAAAAATAACACATATTTATATAAAAACACATTAAAAAATCTCGACCTCCGTACTTTGGGCCTTTCTTCTGCCCACTGGTCCCTGTTGGTGGGTGGAGGGATTGTCCTCACCGAGTGTAGGGCCCTCCCTAGACCTGTATTTACTATCCAAGTAATAGTCATTAGTCTAGAAATGTCCAAAAAAAATCACTTAAACCTCTCCTAGCCGTCTGTTTCTCTTTTACCTTGTCTTCTTGGCCTTCATTTCTTCTGTGTCTTTCTTAATCTTTGTTATAATCTAGGCTTTCAGTTGAAAGCCTTGTAGTCTTTCCTGGGCCCGCTGCTCCACGTCTCCCCCCGTCTTTTGCCGTTCACTCGCCTCCACTCCGGCTGTCGTGATGCGTTCAGGGCCTCCGCTGCTCCTACCGTTTCCTCCGGCACGTACACCTCAAGGCCCCGCTCCATCATGTCCTGCGCTGCCTCTCTGGCTGTGTTGTAGGTTCTTACGCCGTTCTCCCAATGAATCCTCATCTTCGTTAGCGGCGTTTGGAATCTAATTTTTTTTTCTTTCAGCGTTTTTTTAATGTTGGCATATTTCTTCCGCTGCTGCACAATTTCCGCCGGGTAGTCATGATCAAAGAATATCTGCTTGTCGCCGATTCGTATCTTTTTTTTCCACGCTCGTGTCAGGATTCTTTCCTTTACATCATATTTCAGAAAGTTTACCACAACTGACCTGGGTGTAGAGCGTGGGTTCGGGTTCTGTGCCGAGGCTCTGTGCGCTCGTTGAATCTGCAGATCCGCTTCGCTGGGCAGTTCCAGCTCTTTTTTTAAGAACTGATCCATGAATTTCGTCATCGAGTTGCCTTCAATGCCCTCCGGGATCCCGAAGATGCGTATATTGCCCCGTCTGGACCTGCTCTCCAAGTCGGTTACTTTCTCCTGCATCCTCTGCATTTGTGCCGTCAGGGTCTGCAGCTGTTCGCTTGCCTCGCTATTCCAATCTTCCAGCTCTGATATTCGGGCCTGCGCTTCTGTCATACACGCCCGCTGGGAGCGCAGCTCCTCCATGTTTTCTGCTAGCTTGCGCTCCATTTCTCTTCGGAGGCCCATAATTTCTTCCTTAATCTCTTTTTTCAGCTCCTCCTTAAGAGCCGCTAAATCCTGTTGTAGCTGCCGTTTGAAGTCTCTCAACTCTTTACCCAAACTGGCGATGCCAGTGTTCATGGTATCGAGTGTGTCTTCCATTTTCTCTGCTGCGGTCACCTCGTTTTTTTGGGCCCCGTGTTCAGCGGTTTCTCCTGCGTTGTTGAAGAGGAATTCTTTAATTTTACTCTGCTTTTGTCCTTGTGCCCGGCTCCTTCGTGTTTTCATCCCTTAGTTTATTGATCCGCTTATGTCGAGTTGGCCATTTACCGATGATTTTTAATCCGGCTAGGGAGAGCTCTCTGTTTAAGCGTTATGTCTCTCCGCCATCTTCCCGGAAGTCCGTAAATGTACCATTTTACATATCTAAAGATATTTAAATGGTGAATGCACATAAATATGCATGTGAACAGGTTCTAGGTACAGCAGACAGTTCTGATTTCTAGATGGTTTGCTTGTGGTTCAGCCTGTGGGCCTGTCTCTACAGAACTGTGATGTGGGTCCTCGACTTGATGCTGACAAACTCCTCCACTTTATCGTACCATCTACTGCCCTCGGCTGCAGACTGAGGATAAATATTCATATCACACAGGCTCAGCACAGCAAGGTGAATACTAAAACCACTCTGGTGAATCATCTCATACATTTTATATTTCAAAATGAAAGAAACTGCATTCCATCGGTGTCTGATGCCTTTGTGATCTGTTTCTAAATTAAAACTACTGCAAGACAAAGGTCAATAAAATCAGTAGCAACAAAACATGTTTAAAAGACGGTAATCCTCCATTCTGGTAGACAGGGATAATCCTATATGGATGTGAAAAAAAACTCCCAAAGGCTGGCCACACACACCAGTTTTATGTCTGATTTTGGGCCCGATTTACCCAGCAATGATTTGTCAAAATAATCCCCAAGTGCGTGGTGTCAGTGCAATTATTTTACTCCTTCCAAGTGAGCTGGAACCTCCCTGATCTTAAATATTAAACTTGTTTGAGTTTTAACATTCCTGTTGGGCTGCTTCTGACAGAATACCCATAAAGGCCAGTGAGAGCAAGTTGACTAAGAAGCTTCATCAACTGGATGGTTTGAACAGTTACACCCCATAGACATGGTGAGCAGAAACACAGTTGCCTATTCTGTCAGGATTTCACCTGTATTCTTTTTGGTCTTTGATTTTTGCAGCAAAGCAGAATGCACGCGTTGATACTCCTTCATATTTGTTTTTCTTCTGAAGTCACGTTTGATCACGCGTGTTTCTGTGAGATCTTATTGCTCATTTGTGAGCTAGTGTGTGTTTGGGGGGTTATGGTATTAAAAAAGGGTTTAAAGTGTCCTAAAATCTGCTGTCTCACACGTTTTTAAAGCTGGTTAAAATTTGAAAATCATCTAGGGTGTGGCCACCCGGAAAAAACTCTCAAATCTACTTGAAAAAAGTCTCAAAATCTACCCGAGGAAAGTCTCAAAAATCTACCTGAGAACTGTCTCAAAATCTGCTCGAACAGCTTGAACAGTTTTAAAGTTTACCTGAGAAAAGTTTCCAAGTTTTTGAGAAAACTTTAGAGGTCTACCCAAGAAAAGTCTCCAAATCTACTCAAGATATCCCGAAATGTACCTAGCACATGCTTCCGAATCTATTGAAGGAAAGTCTAAAAAAATCTGCCTGAGAAGTGTTTCAAAATTTGCTCGAAGTGGTTGAACAGTCTTAAAGTTTACCTGAGAAAATGTTTCCAAATCTACCCGAGAAAAGTCTGAAATTTTACAAGAATATTATAAATTTAAGAAAACACAATATACAAGCAAAGTCTCAATTTTTCAGGTTGCATGTTCATGAGGAAAAAAAAATTATGAGAGAAGTTTCCTATTTTACCGATGTTGACCGACCAATTTATTCTTATGACTTGTCGGTTTCACTTTTATTTTAACGCTAAAATTATGTTGAAGGATCCTGGGCTGGTAACAACAGCTCTGTCTGGGGTAGCAGGGCAAACAATCACGTCTGGATTCGTCCTAACACACAGACTCACACATACAAAAAAAAATCTCACACCTGCTAAGCTGGCACATACTGGTGCAGGGGTGGGCTGACCAGTCTAGATCCAGATGCTGTACGGGTATATTACTGCAGGACTGTGGCGCCGAGCCCCATCCATCACTGCCACAGACATGCATTAATCCCTCCCTGCATTCTTTGGGAGCCTTGACGCCAGAGGACGTTTGCCCTCATGGCCTCCCCCACCCTTCATCTGGAGCCACAAGTTCCCAAACCCTTTTATTTAACATTTCAAACTGGGCATTAACTACATTAAGCATATATTTGACTCACTCTACTTATTTATATTGAAATGTTGTGGTTAGCAAACCTTAGCTGCTTATCTGCATATTGACAGCTACGGTTTCTTTCCAGTGCCAATTTTTTAATTTAATTTTAGATAGTGATTTCAACAGTTTGTCTATTAAGTTCAGTATATATTTTCTGATTAGTGATTACTTTTTACTGTTGGCTTTTCAGAGTTATTTTTTTTTTTTTAAAGCTTTTAATAATTTCAATTGGTAGCCATAAATTTAATGGTTACCGGTCAACTCCCCCCACAACAGACTTGCCCCACCACCTCCACCAAGCTCCTGATCGAGCACACATCACCACCTGCCTGCTCCATGCCCAACTCGCCCTGGAAGCATATAAATATGTAGGCCCAGATACCATGCTGTGCATGACCTGAACTCTCATCATGGAAGACAACAACTGCTTGGCTTGTGCCAAGGAGGTGAAAAGACCCCCATGCAGCTTCTGAAAGCATGTGCCCACATATAGGACCTGCAGTGGAATAAACTGTTTTTATTACCTCCCCCAAGGAGGTTATGTGATCATCAGCGTTGGTTTGTCTGTCTGTTAGCAAGATAACTCAAAAAGTTATGGACAGATTTTCATGAAATTTTCACAGATTGTCAGAAATGGGGTATCCTACAGATGATTACATTTTGGTGGTGATCCGGATCACCGTCGAGAAGAAAACCGCCATTACGGAAAATGCCATTTTCGTCAATAACTAATGAACCACTGATCCTATCATTGTGAATCCAATTGCTAGTCATGTTTTCATGGTCAAGGAATCTGAAAACGTACACACAAACACTGTATGGGGGGAACTGTGGCGCTTGGCGGAGGTCTGCGCTCTCCGAGTGCTTTTCTAGTTTTACATGTGAGAGAATGATATTCTTTGTAGGGAGTTGGAAATGAAGAAGCGATATGGCTTTATAAATCAAAGTTTAATATCAGCTTCACCTCCCTAACATCTCATCTCGGTGCAGAAGCAGAATAAGAGGTTGAACGCAGTCAGACCTTCATACTTATACCCACACTCAACAAAAGACATTGCATATCAAAGCTGACATCCCGCATTAACATAATCCCCCTCCATTGTCCTCCGTCTCCTCCACCTGACCCTGGGTGGTCAGGGAGTTCGATCCGGTCTCCACCGCTGCGACTCTGTCTGCTCTTTGATCCTCGCTGGCGGTTGAGACCTCTTGTCCTGTTCATAGGCGTTAGGTCATTCCACATATGTAATCACTAAACACTCTAATAAGTCTATACATATGTAGGTATGGAATATATGATTAATATAAGCCACAGCCCCCCCCCAAACGACTAAGAAAAGGACAATCAAATTAAGTTTACAGTTTAAGATAATCTCTATGACATATTATACTGTTAACCTCTTGACAGGGAAAACGAGAAAAAATCTTTCCAGCAGTCATGCTCCTGTAGAGAATTCAGTGGTAACAACAACAGTATAGTAATATCACAGATCATCCTTAGAACTGTCACAGCACAATCTGATAACACAGTTAACAACTCTTGGTCAATTTGTATCAGTCCCTGTGCCGTCTGGGTTTTAATCTTCTCCCGAATGTGCTGTGGGTCCGCTTTGGCGTCGTGGTGGGACCCTCCTGTAAGGAATCTGCAGCTTGGGGAGGAGAGTGGTTATTTGTTCCCTGCAGGGGGGCTGAGTTTTTTTTCTTGGGGGGTCTACCCCGCCGAGGTGCTCTCGCCACCCATGCAGGTTCGTCTCTCAACAAGAAGGCAGGTTTAAGTCTGTCAATGCTGACTGTTTCTTTTCTGTCCCCTAAATCAAGCAGAAAATGCTTATCACCAGGTTCCAGCACTCTGAATGGTCCGTCGTATGGTGGACGGAGGGTTGATTTTAAAGCTTCGTGCCTAACAAAAACGAACTCGGCGTTTTTTAAAGCTTGGGGGACAAAAACCCGTGGAAAAGAGTGATGTGCCGGTCCGGGGAGAGTGTCCGGTCCGGTGCTGCCTAAAGGCCTCAGGGCTGGAAGATGCCCGGGCTCTGGGTTCTCTGGTAAAAACTCACCTGGGAGTCTGAGAGGTTGTGCAAAAACTAATTCTGCTGGGGAGGCGTCTAGATCCTCTTTAGGCGCAGAACGCAACCCTAATAAAACCCAGGGAAGTTTATTCACCCAATCTGTATCCGTTAGTGAGGCCCTGAGGGCGGCCTTTAAAGATCTGTGAAAACGCTCGCATAACCCATTAGCCTGAGGGTGATATGTGGTGGTGCGGTGAATTGTCGCCCCTAAGCTGCTGGCCATGGCTGACCAAAGCTCTGAGACAAATTGAGGCCCCCTATCGGACGTGATGTCCGATGGGACACCGAAACGTGCCACCCAGTTTGTTAAAAAAACGCGAGCGACTTCCGCAGCTGTGGTTGACGCCAAAGGGACCGCCTCAGGCCAGTGCGTAGTACGGTCTATCATCGTTAACAGGTGTGTGAAACCCTGAGAAGAAGGTAGTGGTCCAACGAGGTCGACATGAACGTGGTCAAACCTTCTGGCTGGGATTCGAAAAGGCTCTAGAGGAGCTTTTGTGTGTTTGTGTATTTTGGCGCGCTGACAAGACATGCAAGTTTTTGCCCATTCCTTTACATTTTTGCGTAGGCCCGGCCAAACAAACTTTTCTGCGACCATTTTAACCGAGGCGCGCGTGAACCGAGTCGAAAATGCGGTGGCGCCATGCAGCTGGGACTACTGGGCGAGATCGGCTGGTTGAAATGTCGCAGATTAGGGGGGGTACACCGTCACGTAAACCCCTTTCCTCCAGTCTTAACCCTGTTGGTCCAGACAGGAGCGCGCGCACGTCCGCGTCGCTGCTTTGTTCCTCTGCCATGGCTGCGTAATCTATCCCTACGTGAATTGGGGCCGCGTACGCGTCCGTGTTGGCGAAGAGTTCTGCGGCTGAGGTAGTATAATCTGTCTTCTCATGCTCTGGCGATGTCACAGCGCGAGAGAGGCAGTCTGCTACCACGTTAAGTTTGCCTGCCACATGTCGAATGTCTGTGGTGAACTCTGAAATTGCAGCTAGCTGTCTTTGTTGCCTGCCTGACCATGGTTCTGAAATTTTAGCCATCGCAAAAGTAAGCGGTTTGTGGTCTACAAAAGCCGTGAAGCGCCGCCCTTCTAACCAGAACTGGAAGTGGCGGATGGATAAATGAAGCGCTAGCAGCTCCCTGTCAAAAGTGCTGTATTTACGCTCGGTTTGGTTTAAAGATTTGCTAAAAAATGCTAAAGGTTGCCAGGTTCCGCCAACATGTTGCTCCACGACTGCCCCTATGGCCAGGTCTGAAGCGTCTGTGGTTAGCGCTATGCGGGCCGAGGGATCGGGGTGAACCAACAATGTGGCATTCGCTAGAGCACTTTTTACTTCCGTGAAGGCGTGTTCGCGCTCCGGGGTCCATTCGACCGCGTTGGAAGGCTTTTGTTTTCTGAGCGCGGCATACAGGGGCTGCATGAGTTGAGCTGCGCGGGGGAGGAAACGGTTGTAAAAATTCACCATTCCCAAAAATTCTTGCAGCGATTTGACCGTTTGTGGTCGTGGAAAATTTTTTACCGCGTGGACTTTGTCTGGCAATGGGACTGCCCCCTTCGGTGAAACTCTGTGTCCCAAAAAATCAATTTGTGACACGCCAAATTTGCATTTGGCTGGGTTGATTATTAACCCGTGCTCTTCTAGTCTCTGAAAAACTGTAGTGAGGTGTCGTTCGTGTTCTTCCTCTGACGGGCTGGCTACCAGCATATCGTCGAGGTAGACGAACACGAAGGGGTGGTCGCGTAATACCGCGTCCATCATACGCTGAAAGGTTTGAGCAGTGCCTTTGAGGCCGAACGGCATCCGCAAAAATTCAAAAAGACCGAAAGGGGTTATTACAGCCGTTTTAGGAATGTCTTCCGCTCGATCGGGGACTTGGTGGTAGCCGCGGACCAGGTCTATTTTAGAAAAAATGCGTGCACCCGCCAGATGTAGTGAAAAATCTTGGATGTGAGGAATTGGGTAGCAGTCATGCGCTGTCGCATTGTTTAGTCTGCGGTAATCGCCGCAAGGTCTCCAAGAACCGTTGGTTTTCGGGACCATGTGGAGTGGCGATGCCCAGGGGCTTTTCGAGCGTCTAATAATGCCTAATTTTTCCAGGGTGGCAAACTCGTCCCGTGCTATGGCGAGCTTGGTCGCGTCTAAGCGCCGAGCTTTGGTGAACACGGGTGGGCCTGTTGTGGGGATGAAGTGTTCAACCCCGTGTTTCGCTACTGTCGCTGAAAATTTTGGAACTGTGAGTGCTGGAAGTTGGGTGAGGAGTTGGTCAAACTTACCTCCTGCTGTTGTGACGCTGGCCTGCACGGGTGGTGGAGAAACTCGAGCTGAGCAGGGAATAGAAGCAAATGACAGTGCATTAACCAAGCGCCTATTTGCTAGATCGACTAACAACCCATGTGCACACAAAAAGTCAGCGCCCAACAAGTTAAAACTCACCGCCGCTACAATAAATGTCCATCTATAGTTGCGGCCGTGGATGCAAAGAGGCAGGTTCCTTTCACCGAAGGTGTCGATGATCGAGCCGTTGGCTGCCATCGCTCCATTTCCCCAGGGACCCATGACCCGGTCTGCGTGGGAAGGGGTGATAAAACTCAGCTGGGCTCCGGTGTCGATCGGGAACTGTCTCCCGGTGTGTCCGTCAGTCACATAAAGTAGCTTATTTTTTTCGCCGAGAGCCGCGGCTGTTAACGGTTCTCGGCTTTGGCGTTTCCCGAACTTTTTGAATTTGCAGGGGGGCACGCATTTGTATGCCCTCTCGGCGAAATGGTGGTGGTAATAGCAGATGTCGTTCCGCTTGCTGCGCCTTGGTTGTGTTGCCGCCATGGTGGGCGGGCTCTGCTTGGTTGCCTGTGGTTCTCCGCTGCTCTGGGCTTCCGCGCTGAGATCTGCGGATGCTGCTGTGGCCATCTGTTCCCCGCAGGCGTTGATCAGCCGCTGCACTTCTCGGGCCAGCGCGCGGAAGCCTTGCTGGGTGCTGCACCGCATGTTGACCAGCGTCCCTCTCATGTGTGGCGGCAGAGTGCTGAGGAAGATGTGTTGGAAGAGGAAGTTGTCGTTGTCCTCTTCCTTGAGCTGCAACATGTCCTCCATGAGGGCCTTGGGTCTGCATCCTCTGTGGCCGTAGATCGCCAGGATCTTCTCTGCTCTCTCCTCGGCTGAGGGGACGAAGTTCTCGACGATGGCCGCCTTAAGTTCCCTGTATTTGTCATGGGCGGGCGGCTGTTGGATTATGCTCCGCGCACATCTTGACGTGGCAGCGTCGAGTTTGGTGACGATGTGGTAGAACTTCGTCTCGTCCGCCGTTATGCCCGCCAGTGCAAACTGAGCCTCAGCTTGCTGGAACCACGAGCTCGGGTCTTCTTGCCAGAATTCTGGCAGCTTGACGGTGACGGCGCTTGTGTGGGCTGTCCCTGATGTGTCCGCCGGGTGAGAGCGCCTTTCTTCTGCTCTCACGGCGGGGCTGGGGATGGTGCTCGGTTGAGCCCTCTCTGTAGCTTCTGCCGTGGGGGAACGTCTTCCATCCGTTCCCCTGTCTGCATGGGCGCCGGCGCTTGCCTGGGTCGCCTCTGATGAGTTAATCGCGGGAGAACGTCTCTGTTCCATCCTCACGTCTGGTCACCAGTGTAGGGAGTTGGAAATGAAGAAGCGATATGGCTTTATAAATCAAAGTTTAATATCAGCTTCACCTCCCTAACATCTCATCTCGGTGCAGAAGCAGAATAAGAGGTCGAACGCAGTCAGACCTTCATACTTATACCCACACTCAACAAAAGACATTGCGTATCAAAGCTGACATCCCGCATTAACATAATCCCCCTCCATTGTCCTCCGTCTCCTCCACCTGATCCTGGGTGGTCAGGGAGATCGATCCGGTCTCCACCGCTGCGACTCTGTCTGCTCTTTGATCCTCGCTGGCGGTTGAGACCTCTTGTCCTGTTCATAGGCGTTAGGTCATTCCACATATGTAATCACTAAACACTCTAATAAGTCTATACATATGTAGGTATGGAATACATGATTAATATAAGCCACATTCTTTATCATTAATGATATTTAGAGTGAAATATTTTCAGAACAACTTAGGCATTTTTGACCCGTACATTGCCTGCAGCTGACCTGAGTGAGCTAATAAAGTCTTTTCTCCATTTTTTTTTTTTTTTTTTTTTTGTTACTTATTTGTACCCGTAGGTAGACTTGGTTTGCAGTCTGGTGACAAGCCACCGGCTGCTGGTCGCTGCGTGCGCGAGCGCCCTAAACCTACATGTTTTTGGTATGCGGGAGGAAACCGGAGAAATCCCGGAGTAAACCCACGCAACACGGGGAGAACATGCAAACTCCACACAGCTCACTGTTGGTCGGGGGCTGGGATCGAACCCACGATCTCATGATCCCCGCGATCCCCCGGCCGAGGGTAAAACTGTGCTGCCACAGTGCTAAACCACCGTGCCACCGTGCAGCCGGTGGTGCAACCTCCATGACAGCTTCCATGTAATTATCCTTACCAGACTCATTATGCCTCGGTGCAACAGAGGCATACAGTAATCACTCGATGTGTCTGTGGTTGTGTGTGTGTATCTGTCCGTCTGTTACCAGCTTTTCAGCTCACCCAGTCAAAATTAAGTGGAGCTAAAGGCTTGTATCATTGTATCTCTATATTTTCTCAACTTTTAATTTGCCAGAATTTCAACATAAAGCTTTGTTTTCAAAATAAACAAATTTAACTCACCATTTCCATGAATGGAGCCGTGAAAAAAAGGTATTGTAATAACTATGCCAGGCCAGTAGAGGTTGGAGTGCCACTTTTTTACAGCCCCCAAACACCCCCCCCCATGCTACCATGTCACAGGCACCAAGGCAGCAGCACCTTGTTGCTTTCATTGTAACAGGTTCAGTTTGCTGAAAAATGTAGTCTATGCACAAAAAAATCCAGTTTTCCAGTAGGGAAGTGTTGAAACAGTCATGCCAAAATCAGACAGCTGTGTGTGAATACCATGTGATTTTATTTGGCCAATTTCTATGTGATATTAGGTAAGCTGGCCTGAATCACTAGGTGGCGATAGAGGCCCATCACTTGATGGGGTGAGTTTGTTGTGGGGAGAGATTGCAGTGGAGCGAGCTTATCAAGACACGAGTGGGTTATGGGGTGGCTGTAGCTGGCTGGGGTGAGTTTGTTGTGGGGGGACTTGATGGTAAACCAATTTAACATCAACTGACGTCCAATTATTTCAATGGACCTGTTGCATAATGTAGAGTAACGTAAAAATGTACTACTGCATTCTGGTCTCAGCAGCCCTTGTTCTTGTTCCATTATATTTTCTCATTCCCTGGTGCTTTCTTGTCAATGAATTAATTTTATCAATTAATTTTATCACTTTCACTTATCATTATACATACTGGAAATGGTGTCAGATTGTTTTTTTTCTTTATAAAGTTCGTGTTTTACATTTAATTGTTCCTGTAACCACACCAGGCTGTATAGTTCACCAAGTTAGCTTAGCATAGCACAGCTATCGTATTGTTTGTCTCTTCCATTCCAAATACCACTGCATGGGGTGTAATGGACCTGTGCAATGAACATGTATTGTGCAAAGTCTTTGCACAAGCTCATTCATGTTCATTTGAGTCCATGCAATGTTATTAGGAGCGAGTCAAAGTGTATTACAAGAATAAATAATGCATTAGCAGCTGGAAGCTAACTAGGCTAATATCAATAACAATATTAGTTTTTTGTTTTTCTTATTTCAGACAAGAATAAAAATGAGATGTTTTTACCTTTTAAGGATAAGCCATCTTTATTGTCATTCAAATCCATACAGCCAATCATGTACAGTAGAACGAAATTATGTTTCTCTTATCTACAGAGTCAATCTCACACACACATATATAGAATGTTTCGACTGTCCACTGCAGTCTTCCTCAATAACCGTAATCGTAACGGCAATAACTGAGGGATTCTACATACACAAAGTAATATTAAAACAAGTCAGGGAACAACTGGGAGTCGGACATACGTTTCAGTGAGTTTCACAGGTCTGTTACAGCCCATGCAGTGGTATTTGGAATGGCAGAGACTGAAACGATACGATAGCTGTGCTATGCTAAGCTAACTGGGCAAACTATTAAACGGCCCAGTACGGTTACAAAAATGATCAAAATGTGAGACAGACTTTATAAAGAAAAACTGATCTGCCCGCACACCATTTCCAGTATGTTCAATGATAAGTGAAAGTGATAAAAGGATTTATTGATGGGAAAGCACCGGGAAATGCGCAAATATAATGGAACAGGAAGTGGAGCTGCTCAGACCAGAATGGTAGAACGTTACTCCACACTGTGTAAGAGGTCCATTGTCTAGTCTTTCTTTAGGCTAACAATTTAAACAGCAAATTATATATTTTTTAACATGTCACGTTATTTCATCTCTTAGCCAAACATTTGTAATTATGTTATTTATTTAGTCATGTTTTCAGTTATCAGTTTTAGCTCTTAATTCAGTTTTAGTTAGCTATAGTGTACTGTTCATACAACATGTTTAGTGTAATGTCACCTACTAATGAGCTAACAATTCCAACTGCTGTTATATGAAGTTAATAATTTCAGCTGCTACCATTTAGCTTATAACTTCATTTAATAGTTGAACAAACTAATTTCTCTGTATGTTTACCCAATAATAAACCTTTTTATCCATTTCTACAGATTGTTTTAATTTTAACTTTATTCACAACTTCAGCTGGTTTTTCAAGTAACCATTAACATACATTTTTTTTTCTCCAAGTTTGGACAAATTATTTCAACTCTAAAGTTTAGCTGATGATAATGATAATAATAATAATAATAATAATACTGTAATAATAATAATACCTATAACCTATGTATATATTTTATGCTAACAATTTTAACTGCTAGCCAAACTTTTAATACTAAGCTTATATCTCTAACTTAACAATTTTAACTTTCTCCTATGTTAAGCTAAATCACATTTCGCCTATTTCCAAATGGCTCATTATATGTAATTTGGACTCACTATTTAAGATTGACATTATTTGAATAATTTAAGTATTTATATTTGCATTATGTAGCAATTGGTATCAATATCTACAGTATATTGGTTTTCTTTAAAATTCATAATAAATAATTTTAATATTGGTTGTTTGTTGACAACATGTAGGATGGTAAATCCCTAAATGGCACGAAAGCTTGGAAAGAGAAATCCTTCTGATTTAGTTCCTGAGCACTATCTCATTGTCGTAAAAATTATGGGGCATCATTTGAAGAAAGTGACCTTCCTCTTGGTAAATAGGTGACATATCCAGAATCTGGCAATGACTGGGGTCGTAGTAATTACAGGTGCTAGATCAGCACTCTGCCTGCTGTTCATACATCACAGTCATGTCCTCTAAAGCCTTTAACTGTGACAGAGTGATGGGTAAAAGCCCAGATGATGCTCTAAGTCTATTAGAGGTGGAAGGACCGGCCTGGGCACGTCTGCTGGGTTTGCTCGTTGTGGTCAAGGTTGACACAGATAACAAAGCAACAAGTCATTTACCTGGAGGAATCATGTTCTCACTGAAACTCTACTTCGACCATCTAAACCCGTTAAAAAAAGGCTGTTTCTGCTACGGGGCACAGCATGTAAACAAATCAAGTGTAGAAGAGAAGAGGATTGGAAATGTCTACTAGTTTATAAAGAACAATGTTGAACTGTTTTTGTTTAAAAAAAAAAAAATCACGATCTACAGAACATTTGAACCTTAAAATGAAGATAAAACGTTTGACTTATAAGAATAAACTGAAGTGTAACTTTTTTTTTTCTTGTAATTGGCACTGGAGTGGTGACCTAGTGATAGAGCATCCACCCCACAGCTGGGAGGTCATGGGTTCAAGCCCCGGCCGGGTCATACCCAAGACCATATAAAATGGTACTTCCTGCCCCCTAGCTTGGTGCTCAGCATAATCGAATGGGGGAAGGAAAAAAGTTGTTGGTGGCGGTGCCACTCCTGGTGTCCCAGAAGAGGCCAGCCAACCAAAATTACCCCAAGAGCGCAGCAACGACTCATCCAAGAGGTCACAAAAGACCCCACAACAACATCCAAAGAACTGCAGGCCTCACTTGCCTCAGTTAAGGTCAGTGTTCATGACTCCACCATAAGGAGGAGACTGGGCAAAAATGGCCTGCATGGCAGAGTTCCAAGACAAAAACCACTGCTGAGCAAAAAGAACATAAAGGCTCGTCTCAGTTTTACCAGAAAACATCTTAATGATCCCCAAGACTTCTGGAAAAATACTCTGTGGACTGACAAGACAAAAGTTGAACTTTTTGGAAGGTGTGTGTCCCATTACATCTGGCATAAAAGTGACACAGCATTTCAGAAAAGGAACATCATACAAACAGTAAAATATGGTGGTGGTAAGGTCTGGGGCTGTTTTGCTGCTTCGGGACCTGGAAGACTTGCTGTGGTAAATGGAACCATGAATTCTGCTGTCTACTAAAAAGTCCTGAAGGAGAATGTCCGGCCATCTGTTCGTGACCTCAAGCTGAAGCGCACTTGAGTTCTGCAGCAGGAACAATGATCAAAAACACACCAGCAAGTCCACCTCTGAATGCCTTAAGAAAAACAAAATGAAGACTTTGGAGTGGCCTAGTCAAAGTCCTGACCTGAATCTGATTGAGATGCTGTGGCATGACCTTAAAAAGGAGGTTCATGCTCAAAAACCCTCCAGTGTGGCTGAATTACAACAATTGTGCAAAGATGAGTGGGCCAAAATTCCTCCACAGCGCTGTAAAAGACTCATTGCCAGTTATCGCAAATGCTTGATTGCAGTTGTTGCTGCTAAGGGTGGCCCAACCAGTTATTAGGTTTAGGGGGCAATCACTTTTTCACACAGGGCCGTGTAGGTTTGGATTTTTTTTCCCTTAATAATAAATAGCTTCATTTAAAAACTACATTTTGAATCATTGAAGTGTGACAAACGTACAAAAAAATGAGAAACCAGGAAGAGGGCAAACACTTTTTCATACCACTGTGTGTGTGTGTGTGTGTGTGTGTGTGTGTATACAGTATCTCACAAAAGTGAGTACACCCTTCACATTTTTGTAAATATTTTTTTACATCTTTTCATGGGACAACACTGAAGATATAACACTTTGATACAATGTAGTCAGTGTACAGCTTGTACAACAGTGTAAATTTGCCGTCCCCTCAAAATAACTCAACACACAGCCATTAATGTCTAAACCGCTGACAACAAAAGTGAGTACACCCCTAGTGAAAATGTCCAAATTGTGCCCAATTAGTAATTTTTCCTCCCCAGTGTCATGTGACTCGTTAGTGTTACAAGGTCTCAGGTGTGAATGGGGAGCAGGTGTGTTAAATTTGGTGTTATTGCTCTCACACTGTCTCATACTGGTCACTGGAAGTTCAGCATGGCATCTCATGGCAAAAAACTCTGATGATCTGAAAAAAAGAATTGTTGCTCTACATAAAGATGGCCTAGGCTATAAGCAGACTGCCAACACCCTGAAACTGAGCTGCAGCACGGTGGCCAAGACCATACAGTTGTTTAACAGGACAGGTTCCACTCAGAACAAGCCTCACCATGGTCTATCAAAGATGTTGAGTGCACGTGCTCAGCGTCATCTCCAGAGGTTGTCTTTTGAAAATAGATGTATGAGTGCTGCCAGCATTGCTGCAGAGGTTGAAGGGGTGGGGGTCAACCTGTCAGTGCTCAGACCATACGCCACGCACTGCATCAAATTGGTCTGCATGGCTGTCGTCCCCGAAGGAAGCCCCTTTCAAAGATGATGCACAAGAAAGCCCACAAGCAGTTTGCTGAAGACAAGCAGACTAAGGACGTGGATTACTGGAACCATGTCCTGTAGTCTGATGAGACCAAGATAAACTTATTTGATTCAGATGGTGTTAAGCGTGTGTGGCGGCAACTAGGTGGGGAGAACAAAGACAAGTGTGTCTTGCCTACAGTCAAGCATGGTGTTGGTCGTGTTATGGTTTGTGGCTGCATGAGTGCTGCCGACACTGGGGAGCTACAGTTCATTGAGGGAACCATGAATGCCAACATGTACTGTGACAGAGCATGATCCCTTCCCTTCAGAAACTGGGCCTCAGGGCAATACTCCAACATAACGACCCCAAACACACCTCCAAGATGACCACTGCCTTGCTAAAGAAACTGAGGGTAAAGGTGGTGGACTGGCCAAGCATGTCTCCAGACCTAAACCCTATTGAGCATCTGTGGGGCATCCTTAAACGGAAGGTGGAGGAGCGCAAGGTCTGTAACACACACCAGCTCCTGTAATGTCGTCATGGAGTTGTGGAAGAGGATTCCAGTAGCAACCTGTGAAGCTCTAGTGAACTCCATGCCCAAGAGAGTTAAGCCAGTGCTGGAAGATAATGGTGCCCACACAAAATATTGACACTTTGAGCACAATTTGGACATTTTCACTAGGGGTGTACTCACTTTTGTTTCCAGCGGTTTAGACATTAATGGCTGTGTGTTGAGTTATTTTGAGGGGACAACAAATTTACACTGTTATACAAGCTGTACACTGACTACTTTGTATCAAAGTGTCATATCTTCAGTGTTGTCCCATGAAAAGATATAATAAGATATTTACAAAAATGTGAGGGGTGTACTTACTTTTGTGAGATACTGTACATATGAGTGTACTGTATGTATATATACTGTATGTACGTGTGTGTGTGTATGTGTATATGTATATACTTATGTGTGTGTGTATAAAGTTACCTTTTCCTTAAAAAAATGTTCCATTTTCCTCCTAATTTGCAAAATGAATTTGGTGATTTTCTTTTAAATCATTTTTTATTTAGTTTTAAGGAAAAAGCAGATATCTTGCTGTAAATTAGCAACTCTTATTCTTGTAAATTTGCGGCCTTTTTCCAGTGTAGATTTGCATTTTGTTTTCTTGAAAACTTGACACTCATTTTTTGTAAGATCTGTGCAGCCGAAGATTTCAGACCCCTGCACCAGCTGGATGTCTTTTTGATTTAAAGCTGCAGTGTTTATCACCCCAGTTCACCCGTGGGCCGCTTTAAGGGATTCACTCTCAGATAAATCTACTCCTAGGTAGCCTGGTCTTTCCTGTTGGTTTTATAGATTGATGCTCTGTGTGTGTGTGTGTGTGTGTGTGTGCATGCGTGCGTGCGTGCGTGCGTGTGTGTGTGTGTGTCCTGTAGGGGAACATCAATTTTCACTGCTCCCAAATCCCTGTACCTCATTGTATTTGTATGACTGATTTTTCTGTGATCAATAATCTCTGATGGATTACCTTAACGATGCAACCTTACTCTTTACTGTGGAAAGAAACATTTTGAGCAGTTTGAGGTACTGGCACATATTCAGACATTCACACCAAGACTGTGACCCCAAATCAACATCACGATTAACTGAACAGTTCAGTTTCAGTTTTGACAGCATTTTATTTTTATTTATATAATAGAACAGAGTTTGTTGCCATTTGTGCAGGTATGTAGTATTTTTTTTTTATTTTTTTTTTGCTACTGCACTTTGCACAGCCTCCTTGAATACATTAATTATCAGCTTGTATCAGATTGTTTCTCTGCAGTTCACTGTCTCAAAGCTCAGTTATTTCATACCGAGTTCAGTAAAGCATTTATTTAAGTAGTGCACTCAGTGGGGAAAATATTAAATGGGGGAAAAATAGCAAAATACAGTAGAATCCACATGGGCAAAATCATGTCTGATTTAGGGATTAAATGTTGGTTTTTGGTTAATCGCCCAGCCCTAATTCACAGGCATTCATGGGTATTTACAGGTAGTGACAATTGAGCATTCAAGATATTGAGCGGTATTGACAGATATTCAATTCGATCCCAGCCCTCGACCAACAGTGGAGTTTGCATGTTCTCCCGGTGTTTGCGTGGGTTTACTCCGGGATTTCTCCGGTTTCCTCCCACATGCCAAAAACATGCAAGTTAGGTTAACTGGAGACTCTAAAGTGGCCCTAGGTGTGAGTGTGTGTGTAAATGATTAAGGGATAGCACTGTAGCGTGGCTGCTCATCCATCCAGGTGGTGGATACTCTCAATTTCCCCTCTGGGGATCAATAAAGTATACTAAATCTAAAAAAAAAAATACTAAATCTAAAAAAAAGTTTGTAAAAATACAAAAACCAAGTTAAAACAAAAAATTAAAATAATTTTAAAAATATGAGCCCGTTAAAAAGCAGTTGATTTAGAACAAAAGAAAGCCTAATTAAACTAAATGGTTTCAGCTGCTTTTTAAAATATATATAACTGAAACAGCTGTATACACATGTAATTCAAATTTATGCAGTAGGTAGCGCACACATCTCTCACACACATTAATAGGTCTGATAGTTTATGCCACTGACTTTTAGTTTCAGCAGTGGTCGCTGCATAAGACTACACATTTTTTTAAAAATTTCATACGTGGTGTGATTACATGCAAATCAGCGTTGATATTCCACAGTTAGCTGGAGAATAGATTAGTTTGAAAATGAGACTTATCGGGGGCTGATTGGTGGGCCAGTTCAGTTACGTGGCTTTCGTCTGGTTTTGTTCCATTCATGCTTCTGATGGATCCCCGATGCGGCACATGTACAGGAACTTTCCATTAAGATGCCTAGGTAGCATGACTGTCTCCAGCAGCTGAGGAGCGACATCAGCCTGTCCTGGTTCAGGTCTCCCTTCCGTTCTGCTCTGTGCTCGTTCTTGCATCATGGCCCCACATTACCCTGTGATGCTCTGCTCCTCTTTTCTGTGACAGCCCCTCCTCAAAAAAGCGTATCCCGCTTTGTGTGACTGAAAAAGAAACGTGACACAAAAACACACTGTCCCACCAAATAAAAAGTGCAAGTGCACACACACACAAACACACAATTTTTTTTTGTTACCAATCTGTGAAGCAAAAACGGTTCAGCTGCACACCGGCCAGAGCAGGTGTGGGAGGGGCCTTTATGTGTTTGGAGGGAGAGAAGGGAGGCGGTGGAGAAGGGTGAGATTGTCCTACAGACAGGGAGAGGAGCATCCCACCTGCAGAGGGGGCCCATTTAGTCTATGATCTGAATCTTTGTTTTTTCCCCCTCATTCTCATGGTGCCCCCTAGAGTATGCTACCCTGGTCCACCGCCCATGTGGCCCATATCTGAAACAGCCACTATTCACAGGTAGTTGGATATTCAGAGGTATTTACAGGTATAGACAGATTTTGAAAGGTGTTGCCAGGTAATCATAGGTATTGACAGGCATTCACAGATATTCACAAGGGCGGCAGTGTAAAGAGTGGTCGACCTCTGATCGGAGAGTTGGGGGTTTAATTCCTGCTCTCTCTGCAGTCTGCATGTTGAAGTGTCTTTGAGGTAGACACTGAATCCCGAGTTGCTCCTGGTGGGTCAGGCCAGTGCCCTCCATGGCAGCTCCACTGCCATCATTGTGTGAATGTGTGTGAATGGATGGATAGCAGGATCTGTAAAGTCCTTTGGTTATCCAGAAATGAGGAAAAAGTGCTATATAAGTGAATGCCATTACCATTTTGTCAGGTACTGACAGGTATTTAGAGGTACTCGCAGGTATTTAGAGGTATTACCAGGTGCAGTCTGTGTGACTGAGCCTTCAGGGATCCAGGAGTGAGCGTCTCAGACTTTCACAGTTCACTGCAGTGGTTCCCTCTATAATAATGATTGAGTTGGGGATGATGATATTAATCGTTTTAATCCATAGAGCTCACATTATGTAGCCTTTTGACGGATTATCCTGCTGGGAAACAAAGGACAACACAGTCAGTTATAATGGAGATGATGGAGTGTCTGAGTGGCTTTAATGCAGCTGTTGGTACACTGATGTGAAAAATGTTCACAGTCACTGTGAAACTGTTTATTCATGATAAATGAGATTCAATCTGCCCTTCCTGAAGGGTAAAAAAAAAATCAACATTTTCTCCTATCTGACCCGCTGGCTATCTGCATCTGTGTGTTTTATATTTTGTAATATGGCTTTAGAAGAAAGAAGTCACACATTTACAAGAAAAAATGTTCTTTTAAAAGAGACATTTGTAAGGAAAAAAGACAGTCATGAGTTAAGTCTCAAATTTATGAGGAAAAAGTTACAAATTTACAAGAAAAAAAAAAGACATTCATGAGAAAACCCCCCTAAATTTATGAGAAAGGCATTCAAATTTATGAGGAAAAAAAGTCTTATTTACAGTGGAGAAAATAAGTATTTGATCCCCTGCTGAATTTATAAGTTTACCCCCAACAAAGAAATGAACAGTCCATAATTTTTTATTTTAGGTTTCTTTTAAAAGAGAGAGACGGAATATCAACAAAAAAAAAAATCCAGAAAAAAACATTAAATAAGGGTTATAAATTAATTTACATTTGACTGAGGGAAATAAGTATTTGATCCCCCACCAACCAGCAAGACTTGTGACCCGCACAAACCGGTTCTGTGTCCATGAGGCACATAAATTCGTCCTGTCCCTTTAGAAAAGTCCTCCTAATCTAAACCTGCTATGTGTATAAAAGCTCCTGCCACAGAATTAATCTCTTTAATTCAACCTTCTCCACCACCATGGGCAAGCCCAAACAGCTGTCAAAGGACGTCAGAGACAAGACTGTAGACCTGCACAAGGCTGGAATGGACTACAAGACCATCAGCAAGAAGCTTGGTGAGGAAGAGACCACTGTTGGTGTGATAATTTGAAAGTGGAAGAAATACAAGATAGCAGTCATTCGCCCTTGCTCTGAAGCTCCATGCAAGATTTCACCTCGTGGGGTTAGGGTGATTCTGAGAAAGGTGAGGGATCAGCCCAGAAGTACACGGGAGGAGCTTGTTGATGATCTCAAGAGAGTTGGGACCACATTCAACAAGAAACCCGTTGATAACACATCGTGTTTGCCGTAATGGATTGAGCTCCTGCAGTGCTCGCAAGTTCCCCCTGCTCAAGAAGGCAAACCTGAAGTTTGCCAGTGAACAGCTGACTGATTGAGAAAAGTCTTAGCAGGATGTGGTTTGGTCAGGTGAGACCAAAATTGAGCTCTTTGGCATCAACTCGAGTTGCCGTGTTTGGAGGCAGAGAAATGCTGAGTATGACCCCAAGAACATCATCCCCACTGTCAAACATGGAGGTGGAAACATTATGCTTTGGTGCTGTTTCTCTGCTTAGGGTACAGGAAGACTTCACCACAATGAGAGGTGGATGAATGGGATCGTGCACTGTAAAATCTTAGATGAGAACCGTCTGACCTCACTGATAATGGGTTGTGGATGGGTCTTCCAGTATGACAGTGACCCAAAACATACGGGCAAGACAACAAAGGAGTGGCTCAAGAAGAAGCACATTAAGGTCCTGGAGTGGCCAAGCCAGTCTCCAGACCTTAATCTGTGGAGGGAGCTGAAAATTCGAGTTGCCAAGCGATGGCCTCAAAACCTTCAGGATTTGGAGAGTATCTGTAAAGAGCAGTGGACCCCAATCCCTTCTGAGATGTTTGCAAACCTGGTGATCAACTCCAAGAAACGTCTGACTTCTGTGCTGTCAACAAGGGTTTCTGCACCAAGTACAAAGTCATGTTAAGATAAGCCTTTATTAGTCCCACAATGGGGAAATTCCAGGATTGCAACAGCACAGGGATAGCAACGCTCAGAGCAATAATCAGAAGGCAAGAGGAAAAAAACAACAACAACAAAAAAAAAAAAAACAACAGCAGCAAGTATATACAGTATATACTGTATATATATACTGTATATATACAGTATATATACACACGCACAGTGCGGAGCATTGTAGCTAGATGGAATGAAACAGCACAACCATCTACTTAGTTATCCTACATGGTATGATTATGTACCCATACATATTCTCACCCTCCATAGCGACCAGTATTTTCCTAGTTGTATACCGGAGGGGACCATTGTATAAGTCTATTGCGTCTTTTGCATTCAAAACTATTAGGTTGTCACGTCTTTTTGCTATCTCTGCGAGCAGCCCTGCTTAGGTTGTACAGTCTGACAGCCGTAGGTAGGAAGGACCTGCAAAACCTCTCGGTTGTGCACCTAGGATGATGTAGTCTGCTGCTAAATGAGCTCCTCAGTGCATTCAGTATGTCCTGCATAGGGTGGAACTCGGACTCCAGCAGAGATGACAGTTTAGCCACCGTCCTTATGTTGGGCGGTGTGGTGGCACAGTGGTCAGCACTGTGGCAGCACAGCAACTCACCCTTGGCCATGGGATCCCTGGTTTGATCCCAGCCCCTGACCAACAGTGATCTGTGTGGAGTTTGCATGTTCTGCCCGTGTTAGCGTGGGTTTACGCCGGGATTTCTCTGGTTTCCTCCCACAGGCCAAAAACATGTTAGCAGGTTAGGTTAATTGGAGACTCTAAAGTGGCCCTAGGTGTGAATGTGTGTGTGAATGGTGAAGGGATAGCGCCGTACCGTGGCTGCTTCATCCATCCAGGTGGATGCCCCGAATTTCCCCTCTGGGGATCAATAAAGTATACAAAATCAAATAAAAAAAATTTTTTTGCTTGGGGATCAAATACTTATTTCACTAAATCAAATGCAAATTAATTCATAACCTTTATTTAATTTTTTTTCCTGAATTTTTTTGCTGATCTTCTGTCTTTCTGTAAAAATAAACCTACCATAAAATTATGAACTGTTCATTTCTTTGTAAGGGGGTAAACTTACAAATTCAGCAGGGGAACAAATAATTATTTTCCCCACTGTATGAGGAAAACTAGACAAATTTATGGGTAATGTATAAATATAAAAAGTTTCAAATTTATGAGGAAAGAAGTCTTAAATTTATGAGAAAGGGGCAAATTTATGAGAAAAAAAGTTCAGATTTATTAGAAAAAAGTTTTAAATTTATGAGTGACAAATTTATAAGGAAAAAATTGACAAATTTAAGAAAATAAATGTCAAATTTATGAGAATAAAGTTTCAAGTTTGAGGTAAACTTTGCAAAATTATGAGTTAAAAGTTGCAAATTTATGAGATTACCCCAAATTTCAGGGGAAAAAGTGACAGAATTATCAGAAAAAAGTTGTACATCCATGAGAAATAAGTCCCAAAATTCTGAGGGGAAAAAATGCTAAATTACAAGGAAAAAGGTACAAAATTTATGAGAGGAAAAAAATCCCTAATTTAGGAGACAAAAGTAACAAATTTCAAAGGAAAAATTAATGCATTTAAGAGAAAAATATCACAAATTTAACAGGAAAAAAGTTACAAATTCATGAGAAAAAAAAATGGAAAAACTTTCAAAAAACTCTCAAATCCATGATCTAAAAGACACATTATGAGGGGAAAAAATAACAAATTTAAGAGAAAACAGTCATACATTTATGATTAAAAAGCTGCAAATTTACAAGAAAGGAAGTTGCAAATTGAAGAGAAAATTGTCTTAAATTTAAAGAGTAAAAAGTCACAAAATGCTGAGGGGGGAAAATGGCAAAATTAAAAGTGAGACGCTACAAATTTTTTTGAGAACATCACAAAATGATGTGAACAAGAGTTGCAAATTCATGCGGGCACCTTTAAAATTCTGTTGCAGCACAGATGCTGGAAAATCAGCCCAGATAAACCAATGGTGGAATGAGTTCAGCTGCATGTCAAGCGTGCGCGCGTGTTGTGTGTGTGTGTGTGTGTGTGTGTGTGTGTGTGTCCTTTTTTCCTGCTCACATTACAGATTTAACCTCTGATTGACCTTCATCTGTCCATTAAGATGCTTAATTACTGGGGAGCTGATCTTTACCTGCAGTCATCATGATACTCAGTGGATCAATCTGGCTCTCTCTCTCACACACACACATGCACACACACCTCCTCCCCTCCAAGGCAAGCTCTTAATGCAGTTACTGACCGATCACGGCGACCGCATAGCTAAGCTAATGCTAACGGCTGGATGTGGCGTCACGGCAGAAATACAACAAAATAGGCCAGAATGGCGGGAGATAAATTGTCGACTGTGGATTAGTGAGCCATGTGGAAACGGGGATGTCGGTTAGGGGGACTGAACTCTAATGAAAACAGCAGTATAAACCTCGCGTGACATTGACCCTGACCTGAAGCACATCCTAGGTGGGCCCGCATCCAGGTTGTGTTTAAGGTCAGGAGATCTGAGCTTCGTCTGGTGTGATTTCATCAGGCTGGAATGAGCTACTCTGTCACTCATGGTCTGGTTTCATTATTGTGTTTTTGTGAAGTTTTTCGGAAAACAAAAAAATCACCGCTCTTCTTTTCACATTTCACATTTACATGAAGCTGCCACTAAATTTGCAACTTTGTCCTTTACACAATTTATCCTTAAAATTTGAGTTATTCTCTAAAATGCTACTTTTTCCTTGTAAAATCACATTTGCCTGTGCATTTATTTATATAAATTTTATTATCTCCGTTTCATATTTTGTCTGCGTCTGAGTTAGTCACTGAAACCCGAACAAGAAGATGCAAGGTTTTTTCTCCCCTGAAGAACTGCCTGGGTGTGGCACTCTATGGAGAATGATGTCTGTCATTTTGCGTATGGGCAGCTGTGGGGGAGACGTCCATCAGCCTGCTGCTGCACATAAAGACACAATATCAGCAGAGCTACACAACATTGTTAATGACACAATAGTCCGAGCTGCTCTCAAAGAGCTTTTTGTCTGTGTCTTACTGGGTCACAGAGGCAGCTCAAAATTCAGTCAACAACAGCCTGGAAACACTGAGGAGAATGAAAGTAAAGAAGGCAGTTATTGAGAGCAGCTGATTGGCTGAGAAACCCTTAATTAGAACCAATTAAGGTCATCTGGCAGAGGTGGGTAAAGCCAGAACATGAACTCTGATATTCTTTACTCGACAGTAAGTGTGAAAACTCACCAAAAATGACTTGAATGAGTCATAAAGTAGTGAGTAACTTCCATTAGGTTTATGGATGTGCTTCTGCTTTCCAGACATTATATTTGCTTACAACTTAGTGCTGACTCATCATTAAATGAATTTGTCCACTTTAATTCATCATTGTATATACTGTAAATAGTACTGACAGTTCATTTTTTATTCCCCACCAGTCGAAGCCCAAATGGGGATTATGTTAGTCTGTCTGTCCGTCCCACTTTGGTGAAATCAACTCCTCCTACAGTTTTGGCCCAGTTATTTTGAAACTTGGTATCATGGTTTGATATATACTGAGGATGCACATATTGCAGTTCTGTTCTAATTGGATGATTTTTGTGGGAATTGTAGCCCCTGACCTATGACCTATTTCACCTCACTTCATAGACAGTAACTGTTGTGTGAAATCAGTTCCTCCTACTGTTTTGCTCTGATTGTTTTGAAACTTGGTATCATGGTTTGATATACTCTGATGATGTGCATATTGCAATTTCACTCTCATGGGATGACCTTGAGGTCAGAGGTCAGATGTTTCCCTAAATCTTCTAAACACAATAACTGCTGAAAGAAATAATATAGGTTTTTCAAGTCGATACAGGAATTATAGCTAATACACATCTTGGACGACTTACACTCTCACCTAACTATGGGTTTGGGGTCAAGCACTATTACTATAAAATGAGTAAAGCTAGGGCCACCAAACCTGGTACACAGGTTCACCCTGTGACCCTGAAGCGTGACTGTGGTTTTGGGATCACAAGGTCAAAGGTGAACATCAAAATGGCTTATAAACTATATCTCAATGACAAAGAAAGCTAGGGCCACCAGACTTCAGGGTCACGGGGTGAACCTGTGTACCAAGTCTGGTGGCCCTAGCTTTACTTGTTGTGCAGTAATAAAGCATAAGGAATGTTAACCTTGATCTTTGACCTTTTCACCCCAAACTCATAGTCAGAGGTCAGGATCCCAAGGTGAACCTGTGTAGCAAGTTTGGTGGCCCTAGCTTTCTTTGTCATTGAGATAAACAAAGAAAGCTAGGACCACGGAACCTGGTACACAGGTTCACTCTGAGACCATAACCTCTGACTACAGGTTTGGGGGTCGAAAGGTCGAGGGTCAAGGTTGGCTCTCCCTATGATCTCTTAGTATAGAAGATGTAAGGCTCTCTACGGTCACCATAATTGCTACACAGGTTCACCTTGGGATCCTGACCTACAACTATGGGTTGTTTACTTTGTTGTATATTTGTGGATGATGGGCTTATCATAATTTGGTTCTGCCACAGTAATTATATTGAAAAGTTGAAAACTGCTCGCCTCAGAGTGCTCTTGCTGTATATAGAGTTAATGTTTTACATTTTGATGTTTTTAACCGTGCCTGCTAGTCTTTGTTAGCCTGGTTAGCTTAGCATAATGTAGCTGTCATGTCATCTACCTCCCTTTCTTAAAACGCTACATGGGTTCTCATAAGCCTGTGAAACACCCCAAAAACATTACTCCTTGTTGTTATCTGGCTGATTTTCTGCTGAGGCATCCTTTGTTTTTGCTGTTAGCATGACTGTTAGCTACCTGTGCCAAGTGAAATCAGACGTACGTTCAGTTCACGAAACCGTTCACCGAACATAGTTTGCAAGGCGAACTAACCTAAATGAATGGGCAGTTCTCAGTGAACTGGTTTTCTGTTCAGCTCGCTCATAAAGTTTGGTATTGTGGAGTGTGTCAAATAAGAGGCAGATCCATGGACAGATGGTTTATTACACACTTCACATCTCACAAGCACAGAACAGACTGAATGATCTCAACAAGCTCTCCTCTCTTCACTCAAATCCTCTTCACACGAGTAATAAATAAAAATTCTATGAAAATTAACCAGTGAAAATCAGACAATGCTTTTGAATTGTCTGATTGAATGAAGCATTGTCTGATTTTCATTGGTTAATTTTCATAGAATTTTTATTTATTACCACTTTTGTCAGATTCAAGTTATTTCTGTGACCAATGTGGGTTTTTCTTTCATTAACAGAGGGATACTGACAATTTTGTCCATGTGTATAACATTCAAGTCCAGTCTGCATTTAGCATTTATGGCGCCGCACTGTGGCTGCCTCATCCCCATTGTGGGACTAATAAAGGACAATAAATAAATAAAAAATAAAATGTCTGGTCCACAATTACCTCTGCCAAGGGAGGAGGTAATGTTTTTAGTGGCGTTGGTTGGTTAGTTTGTCTTTCTGTTCGAAACATCACTCAAAAAGTTATAAATGGATTTTGATGAAATTTTTAGGAAAGGTGTGTAATGGCACGGGGAACAGATGATTAGATTTTGGTGATGATATGAAAGTGCATCCCTCCACCAAGGGCTTTGTTTGTATTTGTGCAACAGGATTACACAAAAACTACTGGATGGATTTGGATGAAATTTTCACCAGAGGTGGTTCTTGGGCTACAGACGAACCTATTGCATTTTGGTGAGGATCCGAGAATGCATACCTCAGCCCAGGCTCTTGTCTTCTCACAGTACGTTAGCAACAATACTCCAAAACTAATGGACAGACTTTGATGCAATTTTCACCAGAAATGGCTCTTGGCCTACACACCAAACCCATTACATTTTGGAGGCGATCCATGAGGGACAGAAGGAGCCTTGGTGGAGGTCTGTGCTTTCTGAGTGCTTTTCTAGTTGCAAATATAACTTCTGTTACCAACAGAACGGATGAAATGAAGTAAGATTTTTTTTATTCCTATCAGCCATTTGTCACATCTCTGTGGTTCATCCAGGAGCTATCAACCCAGCTCACAGGCCAGATCAACCAAAGTTACTTGGAAAACAATGACTTGTGCGCTGTGCATGATCTAATTTCATTGTACACGGGTGTGAAATGACAATAAACGTATTCTGTTCTGCATTATGCTCATAATATTGCTGGGATAGGCTGCAGCAACCCCGAAAGGATTAAGCAGCTAAGAATTGAATGAATGAGTGACAAATGAGCATTAATTCTGTCATATTTAATATTTTAACCTGCAGTTCTCTTATCACAGTCAAAAAAAAACCTGTTAACAGGTTTGTTTTGTTTTTTTTTAAATAGCGGATTGATGATGGAATCACAGGAAGATCAGAAGGCATTTTCAGCTTAATATTTTCTATCATTTCTATCATTGGCGGTGTGATGTAGCTGAAGGCACTTCTTCATTAATCTGTGAGGAAAAAAATGACCAGCTGGAGTAAAGAGACACATTTTAATGGGCCACATATCAATCAATAGTGTAATATTGCAGTACTTTGTGGTGGTGATACTGTATTGAGTCAGAGACACCAGTATCATGATACTTTATTGAAAATGGTGAATAAATAAAATGCAAACTTACCTATTTAGGTACCAGAGTAATAAAAACCATTTGAGTTTTCAGTCCATCAGATGGTGCTAAATGCTTGCTGTCTGGTTAGGTCAGCACAGCAAAGGAGCAACTCCTGAGGTCGAGCCAGGAGTTGAACAAAGCTCTGGATAGGAAATAACAATATATGATATCACAATAATCTGCATATCACAAGATCATGATAATTTTGCATAGTGACCCAAGTATTGTAATAATACTGTATCATAAGCCCTCTGGTGATTCCCACCCCTAGTGTGGCGTGTCTGGACATTTGTCTGTTTTTGTTGATTTTGTTTTTTTTAAAACTTGTTTTAACTTTTGCTTTTTTTTCTGTAAATTTGGCATTTATTTCTGATTTTAAAAAAAATCTTCTAAATTTTGCAATTTTTTCTGATAAATTTGCTAAATTTATCAGAAAAAATTCCCCTCATGGATCATGACCTTATCATGGTGGGGGGTTTGCTTGCCCTAGTGATCCCAGGAGCTGTGTTTATGGGGCAATTTGCCTCTGGTAGGTCACCCAAGACAAACTGGTCCTGGGTGAAGGGCCAGACTAAGAACGATCCAACAGACTCTCATGATGAATGCAAGAACAAGGATTCAGTGTACTCCGCCCGGTATGGGGTTACAGGGGCCCCACCTTGGAGCCAGGCCTGGGGGAGGGGCTCAATGGCTAGCGTCTGGTGGCCAGGTTTCCACCCATGGGACCCGGCCAGGCTCAGCCCAAAGGAGTTACATGGGTCTGCCCTGCAGTGGGCTCAGCACCTGCAGGAGGGACCATGGGGGTCTGGTGCTGTGTGGATCAGGTGGCGGTCAAAGGCGGAGACCTTGGCGGTCTGATCCCAAGCTTCCTAAACTGGCTTTTGGGATGTGGAATGTCACCTCTGTGGTGGGTAAGGAGCCTGAGCTGGTGCATGAGGTTGAGAGATACTGGCTAGATATAGTCGGCCTCACCTCAACACACAACTCCGGTTCCGGAACCAGTCTCCTGGAGAGGTGCTGGAGCTTGGCCTACTCTGGAGTTGCCCCAGGCGAAAGGCGATGAGCAAGGGTGGGTATTCTTGTATCCCCCCACCTTGCTGCCTCTATATTGGAGTTTTCCTCGGTGGACAAAAGGGTTGTTTCTCTGCGCCTTTGGGTTGGGAAATGGGTCCTGACCATCATTTGTGCCTATGCACCAAATGATGGTTAAGAGAACCCACCCTTTTTGGAGTCTTTGACTGGGGTGCTGGGGAGTGCTCCTCTTGGAGACTCTATTGTCCTACTGGGGGACTTCAGTGCACACGTGGGCAACGACAGTGAAACCTGGAGGGGGGTGATTGGGAGAAATGGCCTGCCCGATATGAACCCGAGTGGTGTTCAGCTATTGGACTTCTGTGCTAACCGCAGTTTGTCCATAACGAACACCATGTTCAAGCATAAGGGTGTCCATATGTGCACCTGGCACCAGGACACCCTAGGTCGCAGGTCGATGATTGATTTTGTTATTGTGTCATCAGACCTGCGACTGTACAGTATGTCTTGGACGCTCGGGTAAAGAGAGGTGCAGAGCTGTCAACTGATCACCACCTGGTGGTGAGTTGGATCCGATGGCAGGGGAGGATGCCATTCAGACCTAGTAGACCCAAACATATAGTGAGGGTGTACTGGGAATGTCTGGCTGAGGCCCATGTCTGGGAGGTCTTCAACTCCCACCTCCGGAAGAACTTCGACCACATTCTGAGGGAATCTGGAGACATGGAGTGTCTAAATGGGTCATGTTCTCCACCTCCATTATTGAAACGGCTGCCCAGAGCTGCGGCCGCAAGGTCGTTGGAGCATCTCGTGGTGGCAACCCCCAAACCAAGTGGTTGACACCAGTGGTGAGGGGGGCCATTAAGCTGAAGGAATCCTATCAAGCTTGGTTGGCTTGTGGGACTCCCGAAGCAGCTGAGGTGTGCCGGCAGGCCAAGTGGAGTGCAGCTCGGGTGGTTGCTGAAGCAAAAACTTGGGTATGGGAGGAGTTCGGCGAGGCCATGGAACAAGACTTTCAGTCGGCCTCGAAGAGATTCTGGCAAACTGTCCGGTGGCTCAGGATGGGGAAGCAGCTCCCTGTCCACACTGTGTATGGTGCGGATGGGGCACTGCTGACTTCGACTTGGGATATCGTCAGGTGGCTGAAGGAATACTTTGAGGATCTCCTCAATCCCACTGACACACCTTCCACACAGGAAGCAGGGATTGTGGATGAGGGAGACGACTCATCTATCACAGCGGCTGAGGTCGTCAAGGTGGTTAAAAATCTCTTTGGTGGCTGGGCCCTGGGGGTGGACGAGCTTCACCCTGAGTACCTCAAGGCCCTGGATGTTGTTGGGCTGTCATGATTAACACGCCTTTGCAACATTGCGTTGAGGTTGGGGGCAGTGCCTTTGGCATGGCAAACCGGGGTGGTGGTTCCTCTCTTCAAAAAAGGGGACCGGTGGGTGTGTTCCAACTTTGGAGGATCACACTCTCAGCCTCCCTGGGAAGGTCTATGCCAGGGTACTGGAGAGGAGAGTCTGGCTGTTGGTCGAACCTCAGATTCAGGAGGAGCAATGTGATTTTTTTTTTTTGTTTGTTTTCTGAGACGTGGCTAACTGAACTAGCAGCAGATGCTAACATTGAGCTGGAGGGTTTCCACATGATACGGGCTGACCGAACACCAGACAGTGGCAAAGCAAGGGGCGGTGGAGTGATAATGTATGTTAACAACAACTGGTGCAGACCGGGACATATCACTGTTAAACAACGACACTGCAGCAAAGACATTGAGTTGCTAGCTGTTAGCATGCGGCCTACATATCTCCCGAGAGAACACTCACACGTGATCTGCATTGTTGTTTATGCAAATTTGACGGCGAACGCTGGGACAGCGCGTGACGTCATCCATTCAGTAACCAGCAGGCTGCAGACAGAACACCCAGATGCTCGTCTCCTCATCTCAGGCGATTTCAACCATGTTTCACTATCTCCCATTCTACCCACGTTCACCCAGTATGTCACATGCCACACTAGAGACAATAAAACACTGGACTTATTCTACGCAAACACTAAGGAGGCGTACACCTCATCACAACTTCCCCCACTCGGGAGATCGGATCACAACTTGGTTCATCTCCGGTCGGTGTACAAACCCCTAGTGCACAGACAACCTTCGGCCATGCGCACAGTGGAGTTATGGTCTGAGGAGACAATGGACACTCTAAAGGGCTGTTTTGAAGCCACCGCCTGGAAGCAGCTCTGCGATCCACATGGTGAGGACATCGATGGCCTAACTCACACCTTCACGGACTACCTCAGCTTCTGTGTGGACAAATCCGTTCCCACCAAGACCATACGGCGTTGCTCAAACAACAAACCCTGGATCAACCTTGAGATAAAAACACTTCTGAGAGAGAAGAAGAGGATCTTCAGGTCGGGGAACAGGGAGATGCTGAAGTCCATACAGAGGGAGCTGAGGAGAAAGATCAGAGAAGGCAAGGACAGCTTCAGGAAGAAGATGGAGGACAAGCTGCAACAGAGCGACATCAGCGGGGTCTGGAGAAACCTCAAAACCATCTCTGGGCTCCAGAATACCTCCCCCCAAGCCACGGGGGGCAGGGAGTGGGCGAACAACCTGAATCTGTTTTTCAATAGGTTTGACCAACCGCCCTCCCCCCTGACTGCACAACAACCACTGCTGCCTCTAAAGAAATCAAGTCCTGCTGCCCACTCCCCACTCCACCAACACCCCCCCACTCCCAACACACAGCCCCCCATCCTGACCCTGACCAAGACCCAGGTGAGGACGGAGCTGAGGAAGATCAAGGCGAGGAAGGCGTCGGGACCGGACGGCATCAGCGCAAAGCTCCTCAAGTCCTGCGCAGACCAGCTGTGTGGGATTGTGACGTACATCTTCAACCTGAGCCTGAAGCTGGGGAGGGTACCACAGCTGTGGAAAACATCTTGTGTGTTACCTGTACCAAAAACTTCCCACCCCAAAGACCTGAACAGCTACAGACTGGTGGCCTTGACGTCCCACTTGATGAAGACCCTGAAGAGACTGCTCCTTGCTCACCTCCGCCCCCTGGTAGAACCAGCGATGGATCCACTCCATTTCGCCTACCAGCATGGCATTGGGGTGGAGGATGCGGTGATCTTCCTCCTTAACCGTTCTCTGTCCCACCTGGAGAAGCCCGGGAATATGGTGAGGATCATGTTCTTTGACTTCTCCAGTGCTTTCAACACCATCCAACCGATGATCCTGAAGGACAAGCTGCTGCGCGCAGGGGTGGACCAGCACCTGTCATCATGGATCCTGGACTACCTCACGAACCGGCCTCAGTTTGTGAGAACCCGGGACTGTGTGTCCGACACGATCATCGGTAGCACGGGGGCCCCCCAGGGAACGGCGCTGGCTCCCTTCCTGTTCACTCTTTATACTGCGGACTTCTCACACAACACAACACACTGCCATCTGCAGAAGTTCTCTGATGACTCTGCGATCGTTGGCCTCATCTCCAATGGAGATGAAGCTGAGTACAGAGGGCTTATCCAGGACTTCGTGGACTGGTGCCATCGGAACTGCCTCCAGATCAACGCGAGGAAAACTAAGGAGCTGGTGGTGGACTGCCGCAGGCATGGGCAACCCCTCACAGCACCAGTAAATGTACAGGGAACAGACATCGAGATGGTGACATCCTATAAGTACCTGGGTGTTCATCTGAACAATAAACTAGACTGGTCACACAATACTGACGCACTCTACAAGAAGGGACAGCGCAGGCTGTTCCTGCTGAGGAGACTCAGGTCTTTTGGTGTACAAGGGGCGCTGCTGAAGTCATTCTATGACACGGTGGTGGCATCAGCCATCACTTTTGGAGTGGTCTGCTGGGGCAGTGGCATTACTGCAGCCGATAGGAAGAGACTGAACAAACTGATCAAGAAAGCTAGCTCTGTCCTGGGGCAGCGCCTTGATCCGGTGGAGGAGATAGGAGAGAGAAGGACGGTGGCTAAACTGTCATCTCTGCTGGAGTCCGAGTTCCACCCTATGTAGGACATACTGAATGCACTGAGGAGCTCATTTAGCAGCAGACTACATCATCCCAGGTGCACAACCGAGAGGTTTCGCAGGTCCTTCCTACCTACGGCTGTCAGACTGTACAACCTAAGCAGGGCTGCTCGCAGAGATAGCAAAAAGACGTAACAAACTAATAGTTTTTTGAATGCAAAAGATGCAATAGACTTACACAATGGTCCCCTCCAGCATACAACTAGGAAAATACCGGTCACTATGGAGGGTGAGAATATGTATGGGCACATAATCATACCATGTAGGATAACTAAGTAGACGGTTATGCTGTTTCATCCCATCTAGCAACAATGTTCTGCACTGTTTGTGTTTATATATTTACATATTTATTCCATCTAGCTACAATGCTCCGCACTGGGTGTGTTTATTATTACCTCCGCCAGGCCTGGCCTGGAGGAGGTTATGTTTTTGCCAGGGTTTGCGTGTTTGTCTGTCTGTCTGTTTGTCTGTCTGTCTGTTGGTTAGCAAGATAACTCAAAAAGTCTTGGACGGATTTCCATGAAACTTTCAGGCGTTGTTGGAAATGGTACAAGGAAGAACTGATTAAATTTTGGGGATGATCCGCATCACCGTCTGCATATAGGAATTTTTTAAAGCATTTTTCCACACTGTGACATACGGCCATTTTCAACATGTGCGCAGGCGCAATGGAGGGCGCTGGGCGTCGTGTCTGACCAACACAAACTCCGCCTTCTTCAACGTCTTAGGCACAAAAGCACGCGGAAAACACTGCTGGCCTGGGCCCGCCAGCGTGCGTGTTTTTGCGCCACGCTGCAAAACCTGACACGGACACCTGTCCGCCACCCGATTATTTGCCACAAATTCCCCGCCCAGCTATAGGCGCTGCGTAAAAACGACCTCTCTGCCGGGGAAAATTCTACATTCTGTTTTGCCGCCGAGCGCAACCCCAATATAATATAAAACCCACGGCAACCTGTCTAACCTATCTGCATCCGTCAGTGGAGGAGATGGACACACCAACACTTCAGTTTAGTACCTCCGCCAAGGAGGCAATGCTTTTACAACCGTAAAACGGGGCTATAAGGGACGGCGGGGTAATATGGGACACCTTTCTAAATGTAATTCTGCTTTTTTAATTTTGCTTCCGCCTACATTTGATGAAGGATTCATAGATATTTGACAATAACAGCACAACTCAGCGTCCTGCTCAAAATAAAAAAAGCAGAATTACATTTATAACATTTCCCACAGAAGTGTCCCTTATCAACCCGCCGTCCCTTATAGCCTCGTTTTACACTACTGAACCACTAATCCTATCACTATCACATTGATTGTCATTCATTAATTGTCTGTTTATTGCACTGTCCATGTCAAATAAACAAATAATCATTGTGAATCCAATTGCTAGTCAGATCTTTTCATGCTCAGGGAATCTGAAAACGTACACACAAACACTCTATGGGGGGAACTGTGCCGCTTGGCGGAGGTCTGCGCTCTCCGAGTGCTTTTCTAGTATTTATATATCTATATATTTATTCCATCTAGCTACAATGCTCCGCACTGTGTGTTTATATATCTACATATTATTCCATCTAGCTACAATGCTCTGCACTGTGTGTCTGTGTGTGTGTGTGTGTGTGTATATATATATATATATATATATATACACTCACCGGCCACTTTATTAGGTACACCTGTCCAACTGCTTGTTAACACTTAATTTCTAATCAGCCAATCACATGGCGGCAACTCAGTGCATTTAGGCATGTAGACATGGTCAAGACAATCTCCTGCAGTTCAAACCGAGCATCAGTATGGGGAAGAAAGGTGATTTGAGTGACTTAGAACGTGGCATGGTTGTTGGTGCCAGAAGGGCTGGTCTGAGTATTTCAGAAACTGCTGATCTACTGGGATTTTCACGCACAACCATCTCTAGGGTTTACAGAGAATGGTCCGAAAAAGAAAAAATATCCAGTGAGCGGCAGTTCTGTGGGCGGAAATGCCTTGTTGATGCCAGAGGTCAGAGGAGAATGGCCAGACTGGTTCGAGCTGATAGAAAGGCAACAGTGACTCAAATAACCACCCGTTACAACCAAGGTAGGCAGAAGAGCATCTCTGAACGCACAGTACGTCGAACTTTGAGGCAGA
The DNA here is from genome assembly GCA_020510985.1 of Pholidichthys leucotaenia. Taxonomy (NCBI): domain Eukaryota; kingdom Metazoa; phylum Chordata; class Actinopteri; order Cichliformes; family Pholidichthyidae; genus Pholidichthys; species Pholidichthys leucotaenia. The sequence continues at coordinate 197,353,570 of CM035842.1, read as the reverse complement.
TGGACTACAGCAGCAGAAGACCACGCCGGGTGCCACTCCTTTCAGCTAAGAACAGGAAACTGAGGCTACAATTTGCACAAGCTCATCGAAATTGGACAATAGAAGATTGGAAAAACGTTGCCTGGTCTGATGAGTCTCGATTTCTGCTGCGACATTCGGATGGTAGGGTCAGAATTTGGCGTCAACAACATGAAAGCATGGATCCATCCTGCCTTGTATCAATGGTTCAGGCTGGTGGTGGTGGTGTAATGGTGTGGGGAATATTTTCTTGGCACTCTTTGGGCCCCTTGGTACCAATTGAGCATCGTTGCAACGCTACAGCCTACCTGAGTATTGTTGCTGACCATGTCCATCCCTTTATGACCACAATGTACCCAACTTCTGATGGCTACTTTCAGCAGGATAATGCGCCATGTCATAAAGCTGGAATCATCTCAGACTGGTTTCTTGAACATGACAATGAGTTCACTGTACTCAAATGGCCTCCACAGTCACCAGATCTCAATCCAATAGAGCATCTTTGGGATGTGGTGGAACGGGAGATTCGCATCATGGATGTGCAGCTGACAAACTGCGCCAACTGTGTGATGCCATCATGTCAATATGGACCAAACTGTCTGAGGAATGCTTCCAGCACCTTGTTGAATCTATGCCACGAAGAATTGAGGCAGTTCTGAAGGCAAAAGGGGGTCCAACCCGTTACTAGCATGGTGTACCTAATAAAGTGGCCGGTGAGTGTATATATATATATATATATATATATATATATACGTGTGTATATATATATATATATATTATAGTAATATGTACATATGTATATTAGCTGCTCTTGCTTGCTTGTTTTTTTTCTTGCCTTCTGATTGTTGCTCTGAGTGTTGGTATCCCTGTGCTGTTGCAATCCTGGAATTTCCCCGTTGTGGGACTAATAAAGGCTTATCTTATCTTATCTTATCTTTCTCGGTCGGACAGTTGGACTCCGCCAGGGCTGCCCTTTGTCACCGATCCTGTTCATAATTTTTTATGGACAGGATTTGTAGGTGCAGCCAGGGAACGGAGGGTATCATGCTTGGTGACCACAGGATGTCATCTGTTGTTTGCAGATGATGTTGTCCTGCTGGCTTCATCCAGCAATGACCTACAGGTCTTACTGGGACGGTTTGTCGCTGAGTGTGAAGCGACTGGGATAAGAATCAGCACCTCCAAGTCCGAGTCCATGGTCCTCAGCCGGAAAAAGGTGGATTGTCCTCTCCGGGTTGGGGAGAGGCTCCTGCCCCAAGTGGAGGAGTTTAAGTATCTCGGGGTCTTATTCACAAGTGAGGGAAGAATGGAACGAGAGGTGGACAGACGGATCGGAGCAGCATCTGCAGTGATGCGGACGTTGTACCGGTCTGTTGTGGTGAAGAGGGAGCTGAGCTCTAAGGCAAAGCTGTCAATCTACCAGTCAGTCTACGTTCCTACTCTCACCTATGGTTCATGAGCTTTGGGAAATGATCGAAAGAACAAGATCGCGGATACAAGTGGCTGAAATGAGCTTTCTTTGTAGGACTGCTGGACTCGCCCTCAGAGATAGAGTGAGGAGCTTAATAACCTGGGAGAGGCTCAGAGTAGAACCACTGCTCCTCCACATCAACAGGAGCCAGTTGAGGTGGTATGGGCATCTGATCAGGAAGCACCCTGTACGCCTCCCACTTGAGGTGTTTCGGGCACATCCCATTGGGAGGAGACCCTGGGGCAGACCCAGGACTCGCTGGAGAGACTACATCTCTCAGCTGGTCTGGGAACGCCTAGGTATCCTCTCTGAAGAGCTGGAGCAGGTGGCTGGAGAGAGGGAAGTCTGGGCTTCTCTGCTTGAACTGCTGCCTCCGTGACCCGGACCTTGGGAAAAGCTGTAAAAGATGGTTGGATGGATGGATGGAAATTTAGCAAATTTTGTGGCATTTTTCTTTTTCAAAATAGTTTTTATTTAAATTTTGCAACAACATTCTCATAAATACTAAATGTGTACTTGTAAGTTTGTGACTAATTACACTGGTCAACACCAAATTTATTGTCTGTTTTTTTTTTAGCTGATTTAGGACAATTTTGATGTGCTGAATCCAAAAATCACATTGGTTTTGCTCAATCAGGTCAACTTTTTGAATTATGGCCACATGTTTTTTTAATACATTTTTGTTTACATGTATGGGTATTTTCGCTTTATATGATGCAAAATTCTTTTATATGTCTTGAAATTCTCTGAATTTTGAACAATGATGACGTAACATTCAATTTACATGTACTTCCCTTTATATAAAGGTAAGTACATGCACAGTACTAAGTAAGTACAGGTTTTTACTTAGCACCTGATCGAGAGAAACGGATGTCATTTTCGGATTCAGCGGTGCAAAATTGTCTTAAATCAGCTGAAAAAAACACAGACAACTTACAAAAGAATATTTTTGTAACCCTGTGTTATTTGAAGATTTATGGTCTTTTGCTTCGGAATTTATTGTTTTTCTTTAAATATTTTGTGAAGATTTCCCTTTAAATTTGCAACTTTTCATACACATTTTGCCACTTTTTTCTGTTAATTTTTCAAATATTGCTCCTCACAAATTTAGCAAATTGTCATGTATCTTTTGACTTTTCTTGTAAATTTTATGTTCGTAAATTAACCTTTTTTATTTTCGATCTTTTTCCTTCACATGTTAAAAGTTTTACTTTTTAAAAAATAAGTTTTTTTTCTTTTCCTTTTAAATCTTTTATCAATATTTCCTTTTGAATTTGGAATGGTTTTGTATCCATCCATCCATCTTCTACCGCTTTTCTGGAGGTCCGGGTCATGGAGGCAGCAGCTCAAGCAGAGAAGCCCAGACTTCCCTCTCCCCAGCCACCTGCTCCAGCTCTTCAGAGAAGATACCAAGGCATTCCCAGACCAGCTGGGAGACATAGTCTCTCCAGCAAGTCCTGGGTCTGCCCCGGGGTCTCCTCCCAGCGGGACGTGCCCGAAACACCTCAAGTAGGAGGCGTCCAGGTGGCATCCTGATCAGATGCCCATACCACCTCAACTGGCTCCTTTCAATGTGGAGGAGCAGCGGTTCTACTCTGAGCCTCTTCCAGATGACTGAGCTCCTCACCCAATCTCTAAGGGTGAGTCCAACAATCCTACAGACGGCAGTGGGATGTCTGTAGGATTGCCGTCCCGTACCTACGGGACGGCAGTGACTCAGGAGGTAGAGCAGGTCGTCCAATAACTGGATGGTTGGTGGTTTGAATCTCGCTCTCCCCAGATATCCTGCCGTTGTGTCCCTGGGCAAGACACTTTACCCACCTTGCCTCCTGTGTCCATAACACAGGGTATGAATGTGTATAAATGTTTGGTGGTGGCCGGAGAGGCCGTTGGCGCGGATTGGTAGCCACGTTTCCGTCAGCCTGCCCCAGGGCAGCTGTGGCTACAGTAGTAGCTCGCAACTACCGTTGTCTGTCTGGAGTGAATGAATAATGTATCTACTTGTAAAGCGTCTTTGAGTGTCTATGATAAAGCGCTATATAAATCTGATGCATTATTATTATTATTACAGAAAAGCTCATTTCAGCCGCTTGTATCCACAGTCTGATTCTTTCGGTCATTACCCAAAGCTCATGACCATAGGTGAGGGTAGGAACGTAGATCGACCGGTAAATCGGCAGCTTTGCCTTAGAGCTTAGCTCCCTCTTCACCACGACAGACTGGTACAACATCCGCATCACTGCAGATGCTGCTCTGATCCGTCTGTCAATCTCTTGCTCCATTTTCTCCTCACTTGTGAATAAGACATAACACTTCATTTTTTTTTAACTTATTCCGACATTGCTTCACTGTCCGGGTGTATCCGCGGGTGGACAACTGCTCCACGACCTCATGGAATATCTTTTCGTTTTGGTGCGCTCCATCTAACTCCCTCTGGATCCTGTCGTCGCCCACAATGCTAAAAAAAGTATTAACCTCCTTGTGGGACCACGGTGCAGAAGTAGAGGATTGTGAAACTGAAGCCGAAGCCATCTCTACCGTTTGCAGTGAAGAGTTTTGAAAATGGCGATTGCAATACAATGGTGCTGTTTATTCAATTCAATTCAACTTTGTTTATATAGCGCCATATCACAACAATAGTCATCTCATAGCTCTTTCAAATGTAGGGGAAACCCCACAATTGCAGAAAGACCCCAGCAATCAGGCGATCCCCTGTGAGCAAGCGCTTGGCAACGGTGGAGAGGAAAAACTCCCTTTTAACAGGAAGAAACCTCTAGCAGAACCAGGCTCAGGGAGGGGTAGTCATCTGCTGCGACTGGCTGGGGGGTGAGGGGATAGAGAAGATTTATTTATTTAGCGAATGCAAAGTCCTTAAGCCAAGCAGTTGCCTCCTGGTTTGCTGTATGGAGGGTGTGTAATCCTCCTTCCAGTCTTTGGAGCGGGCAAGCCTCTATGATGTGTTCCATTGTTTGCTCCTCTCCACATGCGCACAGTGGGCTAGGGCTACTGCCCCATCTGTGAAGGCTGGCCAAGCAGGGGCCATATCCAGTCCTGAAGCGATTGAGTGTAGACCACTGTCTCCTTGGGAGGTTGGTGCCCGGGACCTGTTGGTTGGGGTTTATCACCAGCTGTTTGTTTGGGACCTCCTTGGTCTCCCATTCCTCTTGCCAAGCTGTCTGGATGGTAAAGTCAGCTGGGGGAGGGTTTTTCCAAATCGGCCGTCTGGATGAAAGTCGGGCAGTGGGTGGGGTGTAGATATCTGCATGGATTGGTAAGTGAGGAGAATCTTTAACTTTTTGGAGCATCCTTTGAGTTAATGATAGAGAAGATGAAAAGAACAGACATAAAGAGAGCAAACATTAAAGGAGTGAAGCCAAGTACATTATTGGAGGTCACCCGGCAGTCTAAATCTATTAACAGCAGAACTAAGGGAGGGTTTAGAGACACATGATCCCTCCCTAATCGTAGGCTATGTTGAAAAGGAAGGTTTTTACCCTATTCTTAAAAACAGAGATCGAGTCTGACTTCTGAATCCAGATTGGTAACTGGTTCCACAGGAAAGGAGCTTGATAGCTGAAGGCTCTGCCTCCCATTGTACTTTTGGAGATTCTAGGTATTAAAAGTAATCCAGCATTTTGGGAGCGTAGTGCTCTGTTAGGATGATAGGGTAATATCAGATCTTTTAAATAAAAAGGGGCCTGATTGTTAAGAGCTTTGTAAGTGAGAAGAAGGATTTTAAACTTAATTCTAAACTCTATGGGAAGCCAATGAAGGGAGGCCAGAACCAGAGAGATAATGATTTCTCTTTCTAGTACCTGTTAAAACTGTTGCAGCAGCATTTTGGATCAACTGAAGACTTTTTAAAGATATTTTAGGACAACCTGATAATAAAGAGTTACAATAATCTAATCTAGAGCTAACAAAAGTGTGGATCAGTTTCTTAGCATCACTCAGAGACAAGATGCTCCTAATCTTGGCAATATTATGCAAACGATAGAAGGCAGTCTTAGAAACAAATTTAATATGTGAATTAAAAAACAGATCTTGATCAAAAATAACTCCAAGGTTCCTCACAGAACTATGCAGAGAAAGAGTAACCACATCCAAACTATGAGTTTGATTTGGAAAGGTATTTCTAAGGTTTTGTGGACCAACAAGAATGACTCCAGTCTTATCTGGGTTTAATAGCAGAAAATTACAAGTCATCCAAGCTTTGATTTCCTTAAGACAGGCGTCTAACTTGGGCTGCACGGTGGCGCAGTGGTTAGCACTGTGGCAGCACAGTTTTACCCTCGGCCGGGGGATCGCGGGGACCGTGAGATCGTGGGTTCGATCCCTGCCCCCGGCCAACAGTGATCTGTGTGGAGTTTGCATGTTCTCCCTGTGTTTGCGTGGGTTTACTCCGGGATTTCTCCGGTTTCCTCCCACATGCCAAAAACATGCAGGTTAGGGAGTTAAGGGGCGCTTGCGCACGCAGCGACCGGCAGCTGGTGTTTTGTCACCAGACTGCAAAACAAATCTACCTACGGGTACAAAATAAGTAATAAATAAAATAAATAAAAAAATAACTTGGCTAATTGATTACTATCATCTGGCTTCATTGACAGGCATAATTGTGTGTCATCTGCATAACAATGAAAATGTATACAGTGCTTTCTAATGATGTTGCCTAACGGAAGCATATATAAACTAAAAAGAGTAGGGCCTTGCACAGATCCCTGTGGAACTCCATGACTGAGCTTAGAGTTGGAAGAAAACTCATTATTGATATGAACAAACTGAAGCCTATCAGACAAATAAGATCTAAACCACTGCAGCGAAGTTCCATTAAGTCCAACACAGTGTTCTAATCTATCAAGTAGAATATCATGGTCGATAGTATCAAAGGCTGCACTAAGACCTAAAAGGACAAGTACAGAAACAAGTCCATTATCAGATGCGATAAGGAGGTCATTAGTGACCTTTACTAAGGCTGTTTCAGTACTATGATGGATTTTGAACCCAGATTGAAACTCTTCAAATAAACCATTTCCCTGCAAGTGGTCAAATAATTGCATAGCAACATCTCTTTCTAAGATTTTTGAAATGAAAGGCAGATTAGAGATTGATTGATAGTTAGCTAAAACTCCAGGATCGAGCATTGGCTTTTTTTTTTCCACAATATCTTTATTGAACCTTTTTTTTTTTTTTAAACAAACATGATACAAACAATCAAACACTAACACTAAAGTACTACAAAAAAAAAAAATGCACTAAAAAACACCAACAACCACCAACAAAATCAAATCTTCAACAATGCTCCTCTGTTTAGTCTAGACAATCCAACACATAAGTATACATATTATGTTCACCAGTTTGGAATTTACAAGGTCCACACATATCATTCACCTTCTTCTTCAAGAGTTATGTTTAAATTTTTTACATAATCAATAAAAGGTCTCCATATATTCTCAAACACAATTTCCTTTGATTTCAGTATATATGTTATTCTTTCTAATGGAAGGTTTGTTAACATCTGTCTTAACCACTGAGTCACATCTGGTCTATGAGTCTTTTTCCATAATAGTGCAATACATTTTTTGGCATTAAGCAAACTGAGGTCTATGAATGTTCTTTCACTTTTATTAAAATTATGCTTTTCTGGGTACAGACCCAACAAAAACAGTTTAGGATTCAATATGATTTGTTTTGAGATTATTTTTTCAATTGTTACCCTCACCTCTTCCCAAAACATTCTTATTAATCTACATTCCCATACACAATGAAATAGAGTTCCTTTACTTTCCATACATTTTGTGCACGTATCTGGTATATTTTTGTTATATCTATTTAACTCCTCCGGTGTAACATACATCCGCATTAACCATTTGAAATGTATCAATTTAAGGCGTACATTTATTGATTTGGTTTGAACTTCTGTACAAGCCAATTCCCATTGTTCCTCTGAAATTTCAGTTTGCAGATCTTCTTTCCAGTAGTTTAATCTTTTCAGTGAATTTTCACTTGAAAATAGTGTCAATGAGTTATAAAACTCTGAAATAATACCCTTTCTTTTACTATCTTTCATCAACATTTTTTCCAAGGATGAATAGATAGGTCGAGTGAGAGCTTTATTTTGATTTGATTGAATAAAGTTTCTAAGTTGAAGATATTTAAAAAAATGTGTTCTATTGAGATTAAATTTGATCCTCAACTCTTCAAAAGACATTATGTTTTCTGCACATGGCAAATATAAATCCTGAATCTTTTGTATCCCTTTTAAATTCCATACTTTAAATACAGCGTCCGCTCTCCCTGGTTTAAAATATTGATTACCCCATATTGGACTAAATTGTGACAATAACTGTGGTTCTTTTAAATAGTTTTTAGCTTCACACCATATTTTGATCATATGCTTTACAAATGGATTTTTAACTTGTTTTTGTAATTTTTTTGCCGAATCTGAGTATATGAATATGGGAAGAGGTAAAGGTAAATTGTATGATTCCATTTCAGTCCAGTGAGGGAGATCATTTGATGAAAAATAATATGTCATAGACCTCAGTTGTGCCGACCAATAATACAACATAAAATTTGGACATTTCAGACCTCCACGATCAAATGGTAAATATAATAAAGACAGACGTAATCTAGCCCTCCTGTTGTTCCATATAAATTCCACTAACTTTTTTTTAATTCTTGAGAATAAATCTAAAGGTGGTGGTAAGGGAATGTATTGAAATAAATAAAGTATTTTAGGTAAGATATTACTTTTAAGTATATTAATTCTCCCGATCATCGACATTGGTAGTGACATCCATCTCTGAAGTAACTCATCAATATCTGTCATTAAGGCTTCATAATTGACACTGGCGACTGATTCTAGCTTAGGCACAATTTGGATTCCTAAATATTTGAACTGATTTACAACATTGAATTGATTTACCTCAGGGGCTGGGTAATTTCTCTGGGTCTCATTTAGCATTAATATTGAAGATTTAGTTTTATTTATTTTATATCCTGATATTTCCCCGAAATTCTTTATTAAATTCAACAAGGTCGGAATTGATTTTTTAAGATTCGACAAACAAAATTATGTCATCGGCATACAGGGAGATTTTATGTTCTGTTGGTCCAACTTTAATTCCATATATTTGTGACTGTAGACGTATCGCCATCGCTAAAGGTTCAATTGCCATAGTAAACAGTAAAGGTGAAAGTGGACAGCCTTGTCGACATCCTCTATTGATTTTTATTGATTTTGAAATATTGTTATTTGTTAGAATTTCTGCAGTAGCATTATTATATATTATCTGAACCCATTTTATGAAATTATTTCCGAGTCCAAACCTTTGTAAGACTTCAAAAAGAAAGGGCCATTCAACTCTATCAAAGGCTTTTTCGGCATCCAGTGATAAGAGAGCTGTATCCGGTGCTTCTTTATTAGAATAAATAATATTAAATAGTCTTCTTACATTATGGAAGCCTTGTCTTCCCTTTATAAAGCCATTCTGATCTCGATTAATAATATTTGGTAAAATTTCTTGTATTCGTCTTGCTAAAATTTTACAAATTATCTTAAGGTCGGCATTTAATAGGCTTATTGGTCTCATATTTTCACATTTATTAGAGGGCTTACCTGGTTTTGGCAACAGTATAATTAAGGCATTATTCATATATGATGGTAAATTACTATTTTGAAATGCTTCTAAAACCATTTCCAAAAAAGGTTTTGTTAATTTATTCTTAAATTTTTTTATAAAGGTCAACTGGAAGACCATCTGGTCCTGCACTTTTTCCTGATTTCATATTATCAATGGCTAGTCCAACTTCTTCTTGACTAATTTTAGACTCCAGTATCTCCCTATTTTCATTTGGAATACACGGTATAAATAGTTCATTCAAAAACCCATGTAGTTTTGTTAAGTCAGATTCATTTTTGGTATCATATAATTTTTCATAGTAATCTCTAAAGGCTCTATTAATTTCTGAAGGATCTATAACTACCTGTCCGTTACTTATAATACTGGTAATTGGTGTTTTAGATTCTAATTGTTTAATCTGCCATGCCAATAACTTTCCTGATTTTTCACCTTGTTCATAAAAAGATTGTTTCAATCTTAGAAGACTCGAGGCAGCTCTATTCGCTGATTTTTTGTCATATTCAGCTCTCAAAATCAGTAATTCGTTCTCCAACCTTGGATCTCTTCCTGCATATAGAGCATTGGCTTTTTGAGTAAGGGTTTAATTACAGCAGTTTTAAAAGCCTGCGGAACATGGCCTAAAGTTAATGAAGAATTGATTATTTGAAGAATATGGCTACCAATAAATGGGAAAACTTTTTTAAATTAGAAAAGCACTCGGGAGAGCGCAGACCTCCGCCAAGCGCCACAGTTCCCCCCCATACAGTGTTTGTGTGTAGGTTTTCAGATTCCTTGACCATGAAAACATATGACTAGCAATTGGATTCACAATGATAGGATTAGTGGTTCAGTAGTAAAAACATTACCTCCTTGGCAGAGGTAATAAACTGAAGTGTTGCTGTTGTGTCCATCTTCTCCATCTGCAAAGTGCCAGGCTGCGACCTGTCAAGGCATACCTCATGCCTCCCTTATTGGGGGTGGGGGCTTTCACACCTGTACTGACCTCATGCCTCCCTTATTGGGGGTGGTGGCTTTCACACCTGTACGGAGTACTTAAAAACTGTATTTATCGGCAGATGAAAGAAAACTGAAGCAAAAACAAACAAACAAAAACTAAGCAAACAGCAACTGCAACATGAACTATTTCAAACATATTTATTCAAATGTACACTTATATGGACACAATCTTGAGCCATAACTTTTTGGTAATGTGAAAATAATAAGCCAAGTAGCACAAAAAAAATTGAGTGCTCTTGCTGTCAGGAAACAATGTTGGCACCAAATCACTGAAGTGATCTGCCACCAATGGGGGTAGATTGTACTCTGCCACAAAATGACAAACCATCACTTCTGCTAGTGATGCATTGGATTTGGAAGGCGTCGGTTCTCTCACTGGCTGAAAATGTTCATCCATCGATCGAATTTGGCTACACAGTTTTTGTGGCGCTGTGTAGCAAAGTGCGACTTCAGGTGGAAACTCCCTGATGCAGTCACTTTTAGCATTAGAGTCACACATATCAGGCACAGCATTACTGGCGCCGGGATTCCTCTCTGTTCCGGAGCCGCAGGAAGGCAAAAGAAGGTGCGATAATGGTTGCCGTGGGTTTTATTGGGTTTGCGCTCTGGAAAAAAGAGGATTTGGAAGCCTCCCCCGGCAGAGAGCTGGTTTTTGCGCAGCCCCTATGGCTGGCCAGGGAATTTCTGGCAAATAATCCAGGGCCGGACAGCTGCCTGTGTCAGCTTTTGCAGCGTAGCGCAAACACAGGCACTCTGGCGAGCCCTGCCCACCACAGTTTTCTGCGTGCTTTTGTGCCTAAAACTTTGAAGAAGGCGGAGTTTGTGTTCATCAGACACGACGACCAGCGCCCTCTATTGCCCCTGCACACATGTTGAAAATGGCCGTATCTCACAATGTTAAAGAATCATTTAAAAAATTCCTGTATCCAGACGGTGATCCAGATCATCCCCAAAATTTAATCAGTTCTTCCTTGTACCATTTCCAACAAGGGCTGAAAGTTTCATCAAAATCCGTCCAAAACTTTTTGAGTTATCTTGCTAACCAACAGACAGACAGACAGACAGACAGACAAACGCTGGCAAAAACATAACCTCCTCCTGGCCTTCGGCCTGGCGGAGGTAATAACCTGGTAGGAATAGGGTCTAAAAGACAAGTTGAAGGCTTGGATGAGGAAATTATTTTATCTAACTCTAAAAGGTCAATTGGAGTAAACTTATCCAAACAGATATCAATTGAAGGAGTTGTAGTAGTTGCTGTACTTCAGTTTACGGTGGGAAGAATCTGACTGATTTTATCTCTAATAGATGAAATTTTATGATTGAAAAAGTTCATGAAGTCCTGTCTAGTAAGCTCTAGGGGGATGCAAGGATTGACAGAGTCCTGACTCTTTGTCAGCCTGGCTACAGTGCTGAAAAGAAACCTGGGATTATTCTTATTCTCTTCTATTAATGCAGAGTAATAACTTGTTCTAGCTTTTCTAAGAGATTTTTTTATAAATTAAAAGATGATTTCTCCAAGCTAAATAGATTTCATCTAAATTAGTGGAACGCCATTTTCTTTCTAATTGATGAGTCTTCTGTTTTAAGCTACGAGTTTCTGTGTTAAACCAAGGAGTTAGAAATCTCTGATTGGACTTTTTCTTTTTTAAAGGGGCCACCAAGTCTAGAATCTGATGCAGAGAAGCTGTAACACTATCTACCATGCTATCAATTACGGAAGGAGCAAGCTCTCCATCGCTTATTTCCGTTGTGTTGACACACGGCATAGAGGAGACAGTCTCCATAAATTTGGTAACAGCATCATCTGAAAGACATCTACTGTAGTAATATTTTTTCTTTAGGAATCAAATAGTCAGGAATAGTGAAATCAAAGGTTAACAGACAATGGTCTGACAGTACAGGATTATGAGGAGACACTACCAGATTTTCTATTTCTTCTGCCATATGTCAGAACAAGGTCCAATGTGTGGTGGAGATAATGGGTAGAATTTTCTACTTTCTGGGAAAACCCCATCGAGTCTAATATCGAATTAAATGCCTTATTAAGACAGTCACTATATACAGTACATCAACATGTATATTAAAATCCCCTACTATAATAATTCTATCTGATTTCAGCACTAAATCAGCTAAGAGTTCGTCAAATTCGGATAAATACTCTGAGTAGGCTGAGGGAGGACGGTAAACTATGGCAGAGAAAATTGGGTTTAAGATAAGATTGCTAACATGCCCCATGTTATGGTGTTACGCCCACTCTCATGACGTTCGCCCTGACCAATCAGTGGCCTGCAGTGTTTTTACGTCACTGGGACGGTACCCTTGGAACCTCAATCGAGCGTTTCTGAAAAAAAGGAACTCTTATGAAAAAAGAGAACTGAAAGCAGTTACAGTCCCTAATGGAAAAGCGGACATACCGTACTGTACCAAATCGTACCGTACTGACCATAGTGGAAAAGGGCCTTATATACTTAAACTCCTCCACTTGGGGCAGGAACTTGTCAGCACAGCAAGCTGACAAACTAACTGTTTTGTAAACTTTACAAATTGCCATAAAGCTTTTGACCTTTTTTCTCATCAATTTTGTGACATCTTTCAGAAGTATCTGTTTTTTCGCATTTCTTTTTTACTTAAAAAGACAAATTAAAGAAAATGAAGTTGAAAGTCACAAAACGGCAACATTTTCAAGTAAACTATGAAGCATTTTTCTTTCAAATTCTGCATTTTTTTTTTCATAAATTCAGCAAATTTGTGACTTTTTTCTCAAAATTTTCACCTTCGTGTTCTTGAATTTGTGACTTTTTTTCTTGTTTCTGGTTGTCAAAGTCTCTGCCCTCTGGTCCACACACACAGTCATCCTGTCAGACTGGCAGCCTTCCTGCCCTCCTCCCAGGGTGGTGGCGGTATTTGGGGTCAGACAACGGCTCCACTCATTCCCTCCCAGCACCTCCCAGCTGGGCTCACAAAGTTGCCTTCGGAAAACCGCCTCAAACGCTACTTCCTTCTGCCAGCCAACGGAAAAGCTGCATGTAGGAAAACCACCACAGATGAGTAGTGGAGACTGTGAATGGAGGGGGGCTCAAACGTCCTCTTCTGTCTTTGAGAGGAGCACTGCACTCGGGAGAACTTTTCACTTTTTCCTCTCAGTGTTCAGGAGTAACAAGGGCTTTTTTCACAGGGTTTTGGTTTATATGCTGTGTTTGGATGTGTTGGTTCCAGCCTGTCCAGCAACGGTAAAACAACCATATAAATGAGGGTTTTTTTGTGTTTCGGCTACTCCTTTTTGGGGTCGCCACAGTGCATCGTCACCTTATACCGCAATGATCCGCATGTCGATTTGGCATTAGAAGTATCACACCCACAGTTACTATATTCATTGATACTGTATGACCACAAGTGTGATATTGCTTTTACAGAACAGTTCCACAAGCACAATTTATTAAATGACAGCAATACCGGGCAAAATATTGTGATTCGTTTGTTGGACCAGTTATTTTGCATAGCTGAGAAAAAAATAGTCCCTTCTAAATGTACCCAGTTGCCAAGCACTTAATACATACCGGTCACTTGTTGAGTCAGTACTGCAGAAGGGCCCAGAGCAATGCCGGTGGCCCTTTAGCATGCTAGTGATTTGGCTTCCCCACAATTCGCTTGCTTTTTCTTGGCATTTTTAAATGAAACAAAGAGTCCATCACCACAAAGGTATTGTGGTTTTCTAATTGAGTCAATAACTTCAACTCTCTTCTGTCTGTTTTGTTTCAGCAGATGTAAACTATATCGCCAGATGTTTAAAAGGACAGGACTTCTGGATCAGAGACGGCTGAGTTGAGACTGTCCAGCTGCTTTTCAAACAGCGCCTCACTGTGGAAATTAAGGTATCTAACAGAGTGTTGCAATTCTCAAGTCTGCAGACTTGACAGTAAATTACTGTTAGTGATTAACAAGTTACTAGAACACCTTTGAAGTGGAATGATACATATCCAGTGAAACGTTGGGATGCAGTTATCGTGGAATATAGTAACTCCTGGAATCCCTGTTGTCCAATCAAATTGCTCGGTTGGAACTGTTAGTTAGATAGATATAAATGAGTTTTACCAGCAGGAATTTTACCTTCTAGTTACATGTTTGTGAAAAAGGGACCCCTAGTGGTTGCAAAAATAACTACATGAAATGAGATACATACATAGCTGTAGGTGAGTATGGTGACCTTGACTTCAAGGTCAGAGGTCATATTTTCCATACATACTTTAAACATGATAACTTGAGAAGGAAATGAGGGAGGCTTTTGACATTGATACCATAGTTGTATCTATGAGAACTCTTGGACGACTTTGATTTTGGGTGGCCTTGAACTTGATGTCAAGGTCAGAGGTCAATTTTTCCAAAACAATGTAAACATGATAACTCAGGAAATGACATAAATGTTTCTCATTAATGCTATAATTTTATCTTTCAAAAATCTGGGACCTTGTAAATGTCATAACTTGTGAATGAAGTCACAGGGGCTTTTCATGTTGATTCCATAAATGTATTTATCAGAACTCTGAGGCATTTTTGATTTTGGGTGACTTTGAACAAAAATTCAGTCAGCCAGAGGGGTACCACTGGCAGGTGCCAGTATTTTTTTCCTATGCATTAATTATTTTTTTCCCCCACTTCTAAATTTGCTTCTTTATTGGGTGTCGTTGTCATTTTTCCCACATAAATCTGAGATTAGGGCAGCACGGTGGCAGAGTGGTTAGCACTGCGGCAGCACAGCAACTCACCCTTGGCTGGGGGATCCTGGGTTCGATCCCAGCCCCCGACCAACAGTGATCTGTGTGGAATTTGCATGTTCTCCCCGTGTCTGTGTGGGTTTACTCTGGGATTTCTCCGGTTTCCTCCCACATGCCAAAAACATGCAAGTTAGATTAATTGGCATCAACTGGGGATTCTAAATTGTCCTTAGGTATGACTGTGAGAGTGAGTGGTTGTCTGTCTGAGCTCTGTGTTGGCCCTGCGATGGACTGGCGATCTGTCCAGGGTGGACCCTGCCTCTCGCTCAAAGATGCTGGGATAGGCTCCAGCCCCCCCGTGACCTGAGAAGGATTAAGTGGAAGAAGATGGATGGATGGAAATTTGAGCCTTTTTTCACATTTTTGGCTTTTTTCCTGTAACTTTAGGACTTTTTTCTATGTTCTGGAGAATTTTTATTTTCTGCTTGGTGCTGAGGAGTCACAAGGGCTGTTTTCACTGGTGTGTTTGGTTGTGTTGGAGCAGGCCTGATCCAACGCATCCAGACAGAAAGACAACTATCCACACTGTTTTTACCAGCTGGACTTGATGCCCTGTAGTTACGTGTTTGGAAAAAGTGGCCTCTAGTTTAGGACTGAAAATAAAAAAGTCAGAGCCCATAACCACTGTAATGTTTCCTGAGTATATTTTTTATTCTTTTTTCCTCCTCTGTGAGTCCTCCCCACTGTTTGTGTTCATGTTACGTCCTCTTTTGTACCACAATGCTTTGTGAGTAGGCCCGCCACCATAATTACTATATCAACTTATCTCTATATATAAATGATTGATTTATTGATTTTCTTTTGAATGTGCAACTTTTTCCTCCTAGATTTGAAGATTTTGTTGTAAATTAGTGTTTTTTCCCCCCTTGTAAATTTAGGACTTTTTCCTTATAAATTTGTTGCCTTTTTCCTGTAAATTTGCATTTTTTTCTTGTAAATGTGAGACTTTTCTTGTACATTTGTGCAGTTTTGTTTTGGTAAACTTGGGAATTTTTCTCAAAGATTTGGATTTTTGTTCTTGTAAATTGTATAAATTTTGTGTTTTTCTTGTATACTTGCACATGATTTCTCCTAAAAGATGAACTGATTTGCTGTAAATTTGTGTCTTTTCTGGTAAATTTAGGACTTTTTTTTTCTTATAAACCTGCTGCTTTTTTCCCTTTAATTTTGTAAGTTATGTTTTATAAAGCTGTTATATTTCTTGTAAATTTGCAAAAAAAAAACAAACAAAAAAAACCAAACCCTTTTTTGAAATTAGCAGTTTTTTGGGGGGCAGATTTTCCATTTTTGAAGGATTTTTGTAGAATTTTGTGTCTTGTAAATGTATGATTTTTTTTTCTTGTAGATTTTTTCTTACAAATTTGAAACATTTTTCTTATGAATTTGCTTCTTCTTTTCCTGTGCAGCCTGCTTCTTATAAATTTGCCTTTTTTTTTGGTAAATTTTCATTTTTCCTCATGAATTTGACTTTTTCCCCCTCTAAAGTTTCTCCCCATGTAAATTCCCACCCCAGCTGAGTAGTTGACGTCTTCACCGAGCCGTCGGCCATGCTGTCCTGTTCCTGTCTGTGAGTGCCGCTCTTCAGTGCAGAACTTTTTCCTCTGGGTAACGGGAATAAACAAGGCTGTGATTGGCTGTGGGCCGTTTGGTTTCCACGTGTGCTGTCAGCCTCCTGGGTGTGATTGTGAGTCAGATCAGTGAGATCAGAGCGGAGCCTCTGAGCTGGAAGGCGGGTTTCTGCGTCTCTGTTGTCCCGTTGGCTGGATTAGCGCCACCGCCACCGTGGAGTAGGGAGGATTTGGTTCTCATTTTGCTTTTCATTCATTCAACTTGTGGACTAAAGTCGAACTTGTTTAGGCAGAATTCAGCAAACTCTACCATGGAAACCGACAAAGATCAGCATGGAGCCTCTCAACATGTGACAATGAAGGTAAAACAGCCAAGTTAGAATAAACTGCTCTGTCAGCATTTTCTTTACCCTGAAACGCTCCTTCTGATTTTGGAAAACATTTCTCATTGATTTTTTTTGTGACATTTTTCTTGTAAATTTGAGTTTTTTCTTGTAAATAAGATTTTTTTTTCTTGTCAGTTTGTTTTTATTTCTTGTCGATTTCCAGTTTTTCCTGTAAATTTGGACTTTTTCTCTCAGTTTTTGTGCCTTTTTCTTGTAAATTTAGGTATTTTTTGTCAGAAATTTGTAAGTTTTTTGCACAAGTTGGGGATTTCTTTCTCATTTTTTTTATACATTAAGTGTTTTTATAATAAATTTAGGACCTTTTTTCCTTGTAATTTGATTATTTTCTCTCATTCATCAATTTTTTTTATCAATTACCAACTTTTTTTTCCTTGTAATTCTGTAACTTATTTCTCATATATTTGTGATATTTTTTATGGTAAATTTAGGATTTTTTTCTTATACATTTGTGAAATTTTTCTTGTAAATTTGGCACTTGATTCCTCTAATTTTGGAACTTGATTGTCACTTTAGTTTGTGACCTTTATCTCGCAAATACTGAATTATTTTTTCTCTTTAATCTGACATTTTTTCTTATTAAATTCCACCTTTTTTCATGCAAATTTTTAACTTTTTTCCTTATAGTTTTGTCACCTTGTTCTTACAAATTTAGCGTTTTTTCCTAATTGATTTGGGTCTTTTTTCTCGTAAATTTATGACATTTTTCTTGTGACTTTTGAGAGGAAGTTTATCAAAAATTCTTGAGTTTGTGACTTTTTCAAGTAAATTTGTGACTGTGTTCTTGTCAATTTCTATTTTTCTTATACATATTTTTTTTCCCTCATAGATTTATGTCGTTTGTAAAAATTTGATGGATTTTTGTTGTTTTTCTTGCAATTCATACATTCGTTCCCCCTCTCATGATTTAGGACTTTTTTGTTGTAGATTTAGGGGAAGGTTTCTCATAAATTTATGACACTTTCCTTTTTCTCTTGGAAATTTGACACTTTTCTTGTGAATTTGGAACTTTTTTTCTTGTAAATTCTAGACTTTTTCCTCATAAACTTAAGGACTTTTAGTCTCATAAATTAGCAAATTCTTCTTTAAATTCTTTTTCAGTTTGGATCTCTTGTAATTTAGCATCTTTTTTTTAACTCGGACTCCCATGGATCTCCTGATTTTAGCAGGATTCAGACTCCTGAAGTAGTCCACTTAACCTGAGTGTTTCAGAGTTAAAACCCATTTGCAGTAAAAACTCCATTTTTCAGTGTTTACTACAGTGTCCTGAGGTGCGTCTCATTTCTCAGCTTCAAAAACCCAAACCTGTTTCATTCAGACTAAACACGGAGGATGTGTGGGAGTGGTCCAGGGCCGGTCTGAGAAGAATCGGAGGTCAGGGGTGGCCTCGGTGCCCCTGAACAGATGGTGCAGAGAGGGGGAGGAGGGGTTCACAACTGAAAGGAAGACTGGACTCATTGTTCTTTGAAAACACTTGAATACAATACTCTGCTTCAGCTCACACATTCACATGTTTTACTTCATATTTGGGACTTTATTCTTACACTACTGCAACTGTTATTGTTTTGTTTTTTTTAATATTTTTCTTGTAAACTTCGCAACTTTGTTCTTGTGTAATATGAACTTCTTTCATATATTTTGTGTGGGTTTTTTCTTGTAAATTTTTTCCCCCCAAAATGTGTGATTTTAGTCTCAAAAAATCTTTTTTTTTTTTTTTGTTTTGCATGCATGTGTGCCCGAGTGCACACACACACACACACACACACACACACACACACACACACACACACAGAAGTGCATCTCAATAAATTACAATATCATTGAAAAGTTAATTTATTTCAGTAATTCAATTTTAAAAGTGAAACTCATATAGATTCATCACACACAAACTGATATATTTCAAGTGTTTATTTCTTTTAATATTGATGATTATGGCTTACAGCTAATGAAAACCCAAAATTCAGCTTCTCAAAAAATTAGAATATTACATAAGATCAATTTTTAAAAAATCGAATTTTAATAGAAATGTTGGCCGCAAGGCTTGACTTTTTTGCTCACCAGCCACTGTGGCTAGTGATTTTCTAAAGTTACTAGCCACTCAGCCTTTCCACTAGCCACAATTTTGTGGTTGGAAAATTATGTTTAATATGATCAAATTTGACTATTGCATGCTAAACTTTTACTTGAACTATATTTACAACCTTTCTAAATGTAAATGACAAGATAAGATAAGATAAGCCTTTATTAGTCCCACAATGGGGAAATTCCAGGATTGCAACAGCACAGGGATAGCAACACTCAGAGCAACAATCAGAAGGCAAGAAAAAACAACATCTAGCAAACATATGTCCATATTACTATAAATGTATATATATAGACACACAGTGCAGAGCATTATGGCTGGTGGATGTGCAGCAGAAAGTCTAAGCTCTCTCTCCGCGGATGCAGCGGGCCAGCTGGAAGTCTTTGGGCATGATGGTGACCCCCTTAGCGAAGAAGAGACCACCAGACCTTTACACATACTTAAAAATAGCAAGAGAAACACTGTTTAATTATTTATTAACAGCAGTAAATACTGTAAAACAGTAGAGAAAAATATCTGCAGTGTGAGAGTGAAGTACAGGTAGATTTAGGGTCTGTCACAATTCTCATTTGTATCCCTTCCCCTACCAGTTGTTAAAAATTACCCCTATGAATTGGGGCACTCTATCAGGGCTGCACGAGGTCATTAGTAGTTGCTGATGGATTTAACCTAAACAGACACTACCTATTTTCACCAGAGAAAAGAACAGAAAGAAAAAAGAAAATCGATGAGGAAAAATTTCTAATTTTAAGGAAGAAAAATGTCTCAAATATACATGAACAATTCTAATTAGTAGAAAAAGTCAGAAATTTACTAGAAAGAAAGCTGTAAATTCATAAAGAAAAATCCGGATCCGTTGGCGGGCCATATGTTTGACACCCCAGGACCAGCACATTAACAATACATGTTTAGAGGATTTCCATGAAATAGCTGCATATCACAGATAAGATAAGCATTTATTAGTCCCACAATGGGGAAATTCCAGGATTGCAACAGCACAGGGATAGCAACACTCAGAGCAATAATTAAGAAGATATGGAAGATATAAATAAGAGCAGTGGATATACATACATACATACACATCAATATATACAGTAAATATATATACAACGTGCGGAGCATTGTAGCAAGATGGAATAAACAGCATAACCGTCTACTTAGTTATCCTACATAGTATGAATATGCACCCATACATACTGTCACCCTCCGTAGCGACCGATACTGTCCTAGTTGTATATACTGGAGGGGACCATTGTGTAAGTCTATTGCGTCTTTTGCATTCAGTACTATTAGGTCGTCACGTTTTTTTGCTATCTCTGCGAGCAGCCCTGCTTAGGTTATACAGTCTGACAGCCGTTGGTAGGAAGGACCTGCGAAACCTCTCGGTTGTGCACCTAGGATGATGTAGTCTGCTGCTAAATGAGCTCCTCAGTGCGTTCAGTATGTCCTGCATAGGGTGGGACTTGGACTCCAGCAGAGATGACAGTTTAGCTACCATCCTTCTCTCTCCTATCTCCTCCACTGGGTCAGGGCGCTGCCCCAGGACAGAGCTACCTTTCTTGATCAGTTTGTTCAGTCTCTTCCTATCGGCTGCTGTAATGCCACTGCCCCAGCAGACCACTCCAAGAGTGATGGCAGATGCCACCACCGTGTCGTAGAATGTCTTCAGCAGCGCCCCTTGTACACCAAAAGACCTGAGTCTCCTCAGTAGGAACAGATATCATAGATAATGATAGATAAACCAAAGATGACCTCAGAAGAAGCTTCATTTGCTCTTTAATAATAATAATAATAATGCATCAGATTTATATAGCGCTTTATCATAGACACTCAAAGACGCTTTACAAGTAGATACATTATTCATTCACTCCAGACAGACAATGGTAGTGGCAAGCTACTACTGTAGCCACAGCTGCCCTAGGGCAAGCTGACGGAAACGTGGCTGCCAATCCACGCCAACGGCCTCTCTGGCCACCACCGAGCATTTATACACATTCATACCCAGTGTTATGGGCACTGGAGGCAATGCAGGTGAAGTGTCTTGCCCAGGGACACAACAGCAGGATATCTGGGGAGAGCGGGATTCGAACCGCCAACCATCGGGTTATTAGACAACCTGCTCTACCTCCTGAGCCACTGCCGCCCCGCTGCAACATATCAAAGTGCCGTCACTTTTTCTCTCTGTCATACTAAAACTTAAATTTGCAGAACTGCGGACAGTAAACGGGGGATTCTTGGTTTAAAAATAATCATGTTTAACCACAGAGGTAGGAGCTGATGTTGGAGGTGGGGGCTACTCACCTCTGGGACAACGGGGGCTCAGGGGCAGTTGCCCCAGTGATCTGATTGCTGAGAGCGGGGACAGGTGTGTTCTGCCGACTGCTGTCTGTGTATCGCCATTTCTCCAGACTGGCCGCAAAATGAACCAACCCATGGAGCAAACCATCCACTGCTTCTCCTATACTGGGCTGGCAGTGGAGCCAGACTATGTTCATGACAGTGGACCAAGGAGAATATGATGTGTGCAGACAGGGCTTATGGGAGTTATAGTTTTGTAGTCTCACATTGTGATAGGTTTATTATTTTAGATGCCATTTGAAAAAACAACAACCCACCAAAGTGGCTAGTGGGAGTGGCTGTCTTACTGACCACTGCTGAAATCCACCCTTCAGCGGGTGTTAATGTCAAGCCCTGGTTGGCCAAATGAAAAGTATGTCCATGCACACACTCAATACTTGATCAGGGCTCCTTCTGCATGAATTACTGCATCAAAGTGGCATGGCGTGGATGCAATCAGCCTGTAGTACTGCTGAGGTGTTGTGGAGGCCCAGGTTGCTTTGATAGTGACCTTCAGCTCATCTGCATTGTTGGGTCTGGTGTCTCTCATCCCTCTTGACAATCCTCCATAGATTCTCTATGGGGTTTAGGTCATGAGAGTTTGCTGGCCAATCAAGCACATTGATACCATGGTCATTAAACCAGGTACTGGTACTTTTGGCAGCGTCAGGAGGTGCCAAGTTCTGCTGGAAAATGAAATTGGCATCTCCATTAAGCTTGTCAGCAGAGGGAAGCATGAAGTGCTCTAAAATTTCCTGGTAGACGGCTATGCTGACCTTAGACTTTTTTCCCCACCTTTCTACCTTTTTTTTTTCCAAAAAATTAGTAGTTATCCTCGTACATTATTTATTCTCATGAATTTTAAGTTTTATTTCTAAATTTGCTGCTTCATTAACTTTAATTGCATATTTTTTCCATATACCATTGGTCTTTTTTCCTTGTAAATCTCACACCTTTCCCTCACAAATATGACTTTTTTCTGTTGAATTTGTAACCTTTCCTCTCAAAATTTGCAATGTTTTTCTTATAAAGAAAAAAATAGGGATTTTATTCTGTTATTCTCATGAATTTGCAACATCTTTTCTGTTGTAAATTTGCAGCTTCATTTTCCGACTTTTTTTTGGTCTCAAAACAAGTCTAGAATTTAAATGTAAAAACATGTTCATTTTAGGCTCACATGTGTTGTTTAGCTCCATGTTTTTATTGTCCATTTTACCCTAGGATTTTTATTTTCCTGTTTTTAACCGCCTGTTGTGAGCAGATTCCAACTGTCATTAATCTGATCTCATGGTGGAGGTGCAGATTAGCTCGTTAACGTTAATCCTGCAGGATGGAGCGAGTTTTACTGTCCATGAACACAACATGTGTTTAGATGGTGGTTTCCAGCTTCGGGATGCTGCTGACTGCACTGTTGCCTCTTTAGCTCTTCTTTTTTATGTAAGTTTGCATCTTTTTCCTGAGAAATCTGTAATTTTTAAACTTGTACATTTGTAACATTTTAACTTGTAAATCTGCAGGTGTGTTTATTTAGAATTTGTATTTTTTTCCAATCATATGTGTTATATGTATGTACTATACAGTGCATCCAGAAAGTGTTCACAGTGCTTCCCTTTTTCTACATTTTATGTTGCAGCCTTATTCCAAAATGGATTACATTTTTACCTCAAAAATTCTACACACAATACCCCATAAGGACAACATGAAAAAAGTTTTTTGAGATTTTTGCAAATTTATTAAAAATAAAAAACTAAGAAATCACATATATTCACAGCCTCTGGTCAATAGTTTGTTGATGCACATTTGGCAGCAATTATAGCCTCAAGTTTTTTTTGAATATGATGCCACAAGCTTGGCACACCTATCTTTGGGCAGTTTCGCCCATTCCTCTTTGCAGCACCTCTCAAGCTCCATCAGATTGGATGGAAGCGTCGGTCCACAGCCATTTTCAGATCTCTCCAGAGATGTTCAATTGGATTCAAGTCTGGGCTCTGGCTGGGCCACTCAAGGACATCAGTTGTCCTGAAGCCACTCCTTTGATATCTTGGCTGTGTGCTTCAGGTTATTGTCCTGCTAAACAATGAACCATCGCCCCAGTCTGAGGTCAAGAGCGTTCTGGAGCAGGTTTTCATCCAGGATGTCTCTGTACATTGCTGCATTCATCTTTCCCTCTATCCTGATTAGTCTCCCAGTTCCTGCTGCTGAAAAACATCCCCACAGCATGATGTTGCCACCACCATGCTTCACTGTAGGGATGGTATTGGCATGGTGATGAGCGGTGCCTGGTTTCCTCCAAATATTACGCCTGGCATTCACGCCAGAGAGTTCAATCTTTGTCTCATCAGACCAGAGAATTTTGTTTCTCATGGTCTGAGAGTCCTTCACGTGCCTTTTGGCAAACTCCAGGTGGGCTGCCATGTGCCTTTTACTAATGAGTGGCTTCCGTCTGGCCACTCTACCATACAGGCCTGATTGGTGGATTGCTGCAGAGATGGTTGTCCTTCTGGAAGATTCTCCTCTTTCCACAGAGGAATGCTGGAGGTCTGACAGAGTGACCCTTGGGTTCTTGGTCACCTCTCTGACTAAGGCCCTCCTCCCTCAGTCGCTCAGTTTAGATGACCAGCCAGTTCTCGGAAGAGTCCTGGTGGTTCTGAACTTCTTCCGTTTCAGGATGATAGAGACCACTGTGCTCATTGGGACCTTCAAAGCAGCAGAAATTTTTCTGTACCCTTCCCCGGACTTGTGCCTCAAGTTAATCCTGCCTTGGAGGTCTACAGACAGTTCCTTTGACTTCATGCTTGGTTTGTGCTCTGACATGCACTGTCAACTGTGGGACCTTATATAGACTGGTGTGTGCCTTTCCAAATCATGTCCAGTCCACTGAATTTACCACTGGTGGACTCCAATTAATCTGCAGAAACATCTTAAGAATGATTAGGGGAAACAGGATACACCTGAGCTCAATTCTGAGCGTCATGGCAAAGGCTGTGAATACTTATGTACATGTAATTTCTTTTTTTTTCTTTTTTTCTTTTTTTAATTTTTTTTTAAAATTTTTTAATCAATTTACAAAAATCTAAAAAAAAAACAACACCTTTTTTCATGTTGTCATTATGGGCTATTGTGTATAGAATTTTGAGGGAAAAATGAATTTAATCCATTTTGGAATAATGCTGTTCATTCATTCATTCATTCATTCATCTTCTTCCGCTTAATCCTTTTCGGGTCGCGGGGGGGGGGGGGGCGGGGGGGCTGGAGCCTATCCCAGCATCTTTGGACGAGAGGCAGGGTACACCCTGGACAGATCGCCAGTCCATCACAGGGCCAACACAGAGAGACAGAAAACCATTCACTCTCACAGTCATACCTAAGGACAATTTAGAATCCCCAGTTTGATGCCAATTAACCCAACTTGCATGTTTTTGGCATGTGGGAGGAAACCGGAGAAATCCCGGAGTAAACCCACGCAGACACGGGGAGAACATGCAAACTCCACACAGATCACTGTTGGTCGGGGGCTGGGATCGAATCCAGGATCCCCCGGCCAAGGGTGAGTTGCTGTGCTGCCGCAGTGCTAACCACTCCGCCACCACGCCGCCCGGAATAAGGCTGTAAGATAACAAAATGTGGAAAAAGGGAAGCGCTGTGAAGACTTTCTGGATACACTGTAGGTACTTTTTTCATGTAACTTTCCAGCTTTTTAAAAAATTTGATTTTTTTTTTTTTTTTTTGCAGTAGAAATTGCAAAATGTGTGACACTTTATCTTTAAATTTCTGACTTTTTTTTGTAAATTTGTAACATTAACTGTTAAATTTGCAGTTTTATTTTTGAAAATGTGCTGTTTTTCTCCTGTCTTACTTTTTAATGTAAATTTACATTTTTCCATGTTGCAACTTTTTAATGTAAATTTTTGACTTTTTTTTAAAAAAAATGACCCTAATAAATTTGGCACTATAACTCATAAATTTGACACTTCAAACAAGTTTCTGACTTTTCTTATCAATTATTGATATTTTTTGTTGTTAATTTTCATGTAAATCTGTAGCTTTTTCTTGTATACTGGATAATTTTCCCACATCAGTTTGACACTATAACCTCTAAATTGTTGACACTTTACCCATAAATTTCTGAGTATTTAGTTTATTTTCCTGAAAATTAGTCATTTTTTGGTCATACAGTTGCTATTTTTTCATGTAAAATTACAACTGCTTTTAAGTGTATATTTACAACATTTTATGGAATTTTGCAGCTTTTTTGTAAATTTTAGAATTTGTTAAAAATTTTACAGTATAACTTTACCCATAAATTTCTGGGTTTTATTTTGCGAATTTTCCTATTTCTTATGACTTTCAAGAGTTTTTCATGTAATTTTTTTTTTGTAAATTGGAGAATTTTTTCTTCTAAATTTGACACCATTTACTCACAGATTTGTTGGACACTTTACACTTAAATTTCTGAGTTTTAAAAAATTAGCTTTTTTGTGACTTTACAATGTTTTTCATGTAATATTGTAACTTTTTTTGTAAATTATATTTTTTTTTCCTCATAAATTTGACACTATTGTTATTACCATACTGTAAAGCGTGGACTTGTGCCGTGCTTTGCGTCTTGCTCCACTGGATTTGTTTGGTTTCCGTCAGTCCATTGTCTGCTTTTATGCTGCGTTCCCTTGCCATTTAAATAGTGACAGTGTGTGTGTGTTTAGCACTCATAAGAGGGGACTCGGGAGGAGAGGGGAAGGCATATTAGGAGGGAGAGAGAGAGAAAAGGAAAGGTAGAAGTGTGGAGGTGAGAGTAGGGACATTAAATGTGGGGACTATGACTGGTAAAGGCAGAGAGTTGGCTGATATGATGGAGAGAAGAAAGGTAGATATACTGTGTGTTGAAGAAACCAGATGGAATGGGAGCAAGGCTAGGAGCATTGGAGGTGGATTTAAACTGTTCTACCATGGTGTAGATAGGAAGAGAAATGGAGTAGGAGTAATCTTGAAGAAAGAGTATGTGAAGAGTCATTGGCTGCCATGGGCATAAAAGGAGAGAAACTCATGGTCTGGCCCCCATCCTCCCCGACCTCAACCCTATTGAGAACCTTTGGAGCATCCTCAAGCTCAAGATCTATGAGGTCTGGAGGCAGTTCACATCAAAAAAGCAGCTGTGGGAGGCTATTCTGACATCTTGCAAAGAAATTCAAGCAGAAACTCTCATAAAAACTCACAAGTTCGATGGATGCAAGAATTGTGAAGGTTATATCAAAGAAGGGGTCCTATGTTAATATGTAACTTGGCTTGTTAAAATGTTTTTGATTGAAATAGCATTTGATTTCAGTAAATGTGACCTCCTAATGCTGCAAATTCAACAAATGACCATTTTCAGTTCTTTACAACCAATAAAATGTTTTGAAACTCTGTTGTGCATAATAATTTGGAACGGTGCATTTTGAGTTTTTTTATTTTTGCAAAAAAAATAGGTTATCATTGGGAGGTTTGTTCAGTAAAATTTGAATTATGCTCTAACAGTTGACTTGAAAATTTGCATCGACTATTTAGGAAAATCAGAGACAAATATTTACATAGTAATTTGGAACGCGGTGTAGTGAATCAGTCTTCGGTATACGCCACTGTACATCACAGAGAATGAGAACACCTGGAGCCCCAGTGTGCATGAGAGAAGGAGCCATGCAGCTGGCAAATGCTCTGTGTTTGTAGGAAAGAATGATCCTGTGTGCAGTCAATCACTCGTGCCCATGCCTATTCTGGTCTGTGTGCCTGGCCTCTCCAAGTTTCTGAAGCGCATCAGACCAGGACTCCACAGGTCAACCGGTGCAAAAGAGGATCTGTGCCACATTGTTACTTGTTATCCCCACTGCAGCTGCCCCTCCTTCTCTGCATTATATGTTGGAATTTTCTTAATTTTTATTCATTCTCCTCCTTGTTTTCCTGACGTCATTGACTCTCATGTCTCATATCTTTCCATATATAATGCTGAAATGTTGTCATTGTCTTTCATTAAATTAACTGTCATTCACTAATGCCACTAATTTCCTTGAATCTAATTTCTTCTTGTGTTTGTGGGTCGTTTTTTGAACTCTGAAGGCAGAAACATGAAATGAGACGTGCAAAATCCCTCCTTCGCAAGCTTGCACCTGTGGTCAAACACACAATTTTTTCCTCAGTAATCACCTATAAAATGCCCACTAAGAAACCACAGTTTTTCCATGCTGCTTGTGCAGTTTAGCATGTGCTATTTGAGATCTTGGTAAATCAGGCCAGGGATGTAGACTGGCCTTAAAGACTTTTTTTTTTTTTTTTTTATTTTGTGAACGGGCACACAGTCTTCACACCACACAATGCAATTGTCCTCCCATTTAAACACTGTCAGATTAGTATTATGCCTTGGATTATTAGCCCGTTTGTTATAGGCCATGCGAGGAGACACTGTGATTGGACTATTGCATGTCACACTCAAAACACTGCTCTGAATACTTAAGAGCATTGGGACAACCCATTTACACCTTACACTGGCAGAAAATCTGTTGTTTCCACCGCTGTAATAGCAAAGTGGACTTGGACACACCCATGAATGCGCATAAGACAAAAGACTGTAGACTAGATCATTGTAATAGGGCCCTATAACCTCTTAAGACTTTGTGACCCTTAGTGACACTTTACCCATAAACTTCTGTCTTCTTGTACATTGGATACTTTTTTCTTGTGATGTACACATTTGATTTTTTTGTGGAGATGATTACATTAATTGAAATGACTGCAGAACCAGATTAAATCAACTTTTCTGTTTTATTTTTCAGATGAAGGTGGAAGTTTCTTTTCAGAAATGAGGCGGCACATAGAAGCTCAGATCTGAGAACAGACTTTTAGAGGTAAGTCAACTTTTTTTTAATCTGTGGGGACAGTATTATTGTGTATTAATAAAAAAAATGCTCTTTTTGGCATTGTGGACAGATTTGGGGAGAAAAGGAAATTAATTTGGTCCAGGTGTCAACAACCTCTTAATTTTTTTTTCTTACAAAATAATTTTTCTTTTGGAGATTAGAAATTATTTCCTCTAAATTTGCAGCTTGTAAATAAATAAGCAACTTTAAAAAAAAAATGGTGTTAACTTTTTGACTTTTTAAACTTTTTTCCCCATTGTAAATGCTTTCTCCGTAGGATTGCTGGACTCACCCTCAGAGATAGGGTGAGGAGCTCAGTCATCCGGGAGAGGCTCAGAGTAGAACAGCTGCTCCTCCACATTGAAAGGAGTCAGTTGAGGTGGTATAGACATCTGATCAGGATGCCTCCTGGACGCCTCCCACTTGAGGTGTTTCAGGCACGTCCCACTGGGAGGAGACCCCAGGGCAGACCCAGGACTTGGTGGAGAGACTATGTCTCCCAGCTGGTCTGGGAACTCCTTGGTATCCTCTCTGAAGAGCTGGAGCAGGTGGCTGGGGAGAGGGAAGTCTGGGCTTCTCTGCTTGAACTGCTGCCTCCGTGACCCGGACCTCTGGAAAAGTGGTAGAAGATGGATGGATGGATGTAAATTTAAGGCAATTTTTTTTTTTTATAATTTCTTGTCATTATTGTTTCATGAATTTGTGACTTTTTTTATTTATTTTTTTTTTTTTTATTGGAGCTACTGGCTATTTTTAGAACAGAATAGACTAGGCTTTATTGTCATTGTATTAGATAAGATTACTTACTTGTACCCACATTAAAACAATTATGAAATTCAACAAGCTAGAAAAGCGTGGCTTGTCCTCTCCAGCTTGGGGTCGAGCTCCTGCCCCAAGTGGAGGAGTTCCGGTATCTCAGAGTCTTATTCATGAGTGATGGGAGAATGGAGCGGAGAGATTGATGGGCAGGTTGGAGCAGCATCTGCAGTGATGCAGACGTTGTACCGGTCTGTTGTGGTGAACAGTGAGCTGAGCTCTAAAGCAAAGCCGTCGATTTACCGGTCCATCTATGCTCCTACCCTCATCTGTGCTCATGAACTTTGGGTAATGACTGAAAGAACGAGATCAAGGATGTAAGCAGCTGAAATGAGCTTTCTCCGTAGGATGGATGGACTCACCCTTTGAGATGGGGTGAAGAGCTCCGTTAATCATGAGAGGCTCAAAGAAGAAACACTGCTCCTCCACATTGAAAGGAACCAGTTGAGATGGTTTGGGCGTCTGATCAGGATGTGTCCTGGACGCCTCTCACCTGAGGCACCGGAGTGGTGGCCTAGAGGTAGAGCATCCGCCCCACAACCGGGAGGTTGGGGTTAAAGTCTCAGCTGGGTCATGCCAAAGACGATATAAAAATGGAACTTCCTGCCGTCCAGCTTGGTGCTCTGCAAAAATGGAATGGGGGAGGGAAATGTGGGCTGCAGTGGCTCAGGAGGTAGAGCAGGTCGTCTGATAACTAGCGGGTTGGCGGTTCAAATCCCGCTCTCCCCAGCCATCCTGCTGTTGTCCCTGGGCAAGACACTTCACCCACCTTGCCTCCAGTGTCCATGACACTGGGTATGAATGTGTATAAATGTTCAGTAGTGATCAGAGAGGCCGTTGGCTGCCATTCTTGGCACAGAATGGCAGCCCATGTTTCCGCCAGTCTACTCCAGGGCAGCTGTGGCTACAGTAGTAGCTTATCACTACCATTGTCTGTCTGTGAGTGTATGAATAATGGACTTATTGTAAAGCACTTTGGATATCTTGAAAGACGCTATGTAAATGCAATCCATGATTATTATTATGAGGTGTTCTGGGCATGTCCCACTGACAGGAGACCCTGGGGCAGACCCAGGACAGACTGAAGAGACTATGGATGGATCAAGCATGAATAAACTCGTTATAGACTTATCAGCAAATCATTTAGACTATTTGTTCTAAACAGTAATGCTTTCTTTCCCTTTTTTTATTCTGCTAGTGTGGATCGTTTTGTTGAATAGGTGGGAAGAATGTGAACTTTGTGTTTAAATATTTTTTCATTTTATATTTTACTATTACTTACCATGTACTTTCTTCTTATTTTCCCTTTACCCACCCTGTACTTTTCCTGTACTTACCCTGAATTTTCCGTGAACTTTCCCAGAACTAACCACTACTCAACCTGTACTTTTCACATTCTTACCCTTTACTTTCTCTGTATTTTCTTTCCTGTAATTACCCTGAATTTCCCCATGCTTACTTTGTACTTACCCTGTACTTTCCCATTTTTACTCTGAACTTTCTCTGTACTTAAGCAATACTTTCCCTACACTACCTTACCCTGTACTTCCACTGTACTTCCACCATACTTTCCTTGTAGTTTACCCATTCTTACCCTGTACTTACCCCATTCTTACCTCATACTTACCTGTACTTAAGCCCTGCTTAACCTGTACTTACCCTGATCTTTCCTCTGCTTGACCTATGCGTCTACATACACTGTATTTTTTTTTCCCTGTATTTTCGCTGTTTCTACACCATACTTACCTGATACTTTCCCGGTTGTTACCCCATTCTCACAGTGTTCTTCTGTTGTTTTTACCTTGTAATTACCCTCTAGTTTCCCTGTTCTTATCCCATTCTTACCCTATACTTCTCCTGTTCTTTCCCAGTACTTTCTCTGCACTTACCTCATAATTTGTGGGTTGTATTATAAAGTTGAAAATGTATAGGTGAAAAGCCACAAACATACAAGTAAAATGTCACACATTATGAAGAGAACAATCCCTGCCATGTTAAGAAATGTTAAAAAATGTAAATGACAAGAAAAAAGTCACAAATTCAAGAGAAAAAAATGCATATTTGAATATTACGTTTACATTACATTACATATTACAAACTGTGAAATTCTCCTTTAACCAGGTCGTTTCATTTATGGATCTTAGTTAAGGTGTTGGAGCGTGTGGAAGATGCCTATTTTCGTTCCTAATCTGCTAGCGGTGCTAATTTAAAGGCGTGAGGTCTGTTCCTTCCTTTGACCTGTTATGCAATCCTCCGTTAACGGTTCTTTATTAAAATGGTCACAGCTCTAACGTGATACTGATGTGGATGCCCTCAACTTGATTTTCTTTGTCCTGAACATGGTCACCCATGAACATGGTGACAGCAGTCTCAGTCCTGCTCATCTCACATCACTTTCCCATAGAAGGAGGTTCAATAAGATTATTTAGACCAGAGGTCAATGGCGTCTACCATGGAAACACTTCATTTGGTCTTAAATTTGTGACTTCTTTTCCTCAGAAGTTTGGAAGTGTTTTCTCCTGTATTCAGTTCTTTTTTCATTAAACAATTGCAACTTTTTTCCTCAAATTTCCAACATTTTTCCTTTTTATACTGTTTTTCTTGTAAATTTAGTTTTTTTTTTTTTCATAAATTTGGGACATAAATTAACTTCTTTAAAAATTTGCTTCTTTTGCTTAAGTTGAACGTTTTGTATAATTTTTTTTTGCATTTATTTTTGTAATTTTTAAAATGTAGTTTTCAAACTTTTTTCAAATTTAGATTTTTTTCTTGTATGTGCAACTTTTTGTTGAAAATCTGCAGTTCTTTTTTGTTATTGTGAAAATTTTCAACTTTTGAGATAAATTTGAGATTTGATATAAATTTTATTTTAATTGGAACCTCCTTTTTTAAAATTTGAAACTTTAAGAATTTTTGTGGTTTTCTTCTAATTTTGTAGCTTAATATAAATTTGTAACTTTTTATGTAAATTGGAGAGGTTTTGATTTTATTTTGGTCCAGCTATTTTAACTAGAAAATCTGCATTTTTTTTCCTTGAAAATCAACATTTTTTTTTCTCTTGAAAATTTCCAATTTTTTCATGAAAATGTGCAACTTTTTTGCTTTTTAAATTTGCTCGTTTTTCAGGGGTGGTGTGTGTATGTGTGGGGGGGTTAAATTTGCAACTTTTAACATCAATTTGCTCTTTTTCCCCCCTCAAAAATGCAGCATGTCTTTTTAACTATTGGAACCTTATATCTTCAAAAAGTGAATTTTTTCTTCTTCTTTTTTTTTTTTTAATTTGTCCAAGCCACAGGTTTCTTATGATCTTTCATTATTCATCATTATCACTTTTGTGTTCTTGTCATTAATTTTAAAGCCTTAAAAAAAATATCCATTTTCTAGTTTTTGTTCTTTGTTTCTTTCCAGGTCAACATGGGAAATTCGGAGAGCCAATACAGCATCCAGGGCCCCAGAGGACCAAGCTTCCTCTTTCTTGGAAAACAGAAGCCGTATTTGGCCAAAGATGATGCTCTGTCTCCTCACAGTTGGTGGAAAAACGTCCCAGTCGGACCAAGGCGTCCCAGCCGTGGTTGTGTGTCCCCTCCTAAAACCCGGCGGACTTACTTCGCCCGTCCATGTGATGAACACCGCTGCCATCAGTCATCTGGATGTGGAATTCGGAGACGGCACCCATCGGATGAAGATAACCCGTATGGGGCGGAGCTGAACGGACACTGTGGTACGGCTTTAGAGGAGCAGAGCAGTCCGCGGGTGGTGATCAGGAAAGACGGTACACTGAGGGTGGAATTCACCAACACCGTCGGCAACCCCCTCATTTTGGGTGATATCGCGGGCCCTGTCCAGCTCCTCAAGTTCTCCCCAAACCTGGAGTCTCCGTCCACCCCTGGTCTGCAGGATGTTCCCCCACTGGCCTCTACCTCCTCCATCGCCAGGACCAGTAAGGGGAGCTCACTGAGCTCTGATGGCTCCTGGTACGACAACCCCTGGGGGCCCAGCTCGGAGCTCTGTGAACAAGACCAATCCAGGACCACTCCAGTGCACCAGCTCGGCTCCTTCTCAGAACAGCCTCCACAGTTGTCCATCACGGATCTGTACAGGGACCCCTCCATGGCTGCCACCTTCCCCACAGCTTCCCACTTACAGGAGCCCCCACCAAGGATCCACCGGGTGTCCTTGGCATCTATCCTGGACGTGCCTTTGGAGGAGGAAAGTCTGGAGCCTACTCGCCAGTACTCGTCGTACACCCTGCCCTGTCGCAGGCCAAAAGCCCACACCATCAGCGAGGATTTGGGACAGTATGTAGAACGGGAGCCGGTGGGAGTGGATTTTATCTTCCAGAAGAAAGACTCCATCAAAAACCGCATCAGGCGTTTCAGTGACTGGACAGGCAGCCTCGGCCGCAGGAAGAGGAAGTCTCAGGTGAGTCTGGTAACCAGTAGAAGGGCCTTCAGGGTTTAGAAAGCTCTGAGTGTCAGAGACTGTCAGGGGTGATTCCGGTTTCTGAACTTCATTATTGAGTTTAGGTGTATATGGGAGGTGTTGTTGGCGTTGATCCAAATAAAAATCTGTAGCTATAGCTTGTGTTTAGCAGAGGTATGCACAGTGAGAACTTTGGTTTTTGTTTTAGTGGAAATGACTTTTATATGTTAATTGGGTGATATCTGTAACTCAATTTGAGCTCAAGCATACAGCAGGTGATGTTGCCTCTGTGCTGTTCAGCTGTTTTTAGCAAAAACTAGCTCAATCATTCTTAGGAAATTTGGCATTTGTGCAGGTCAACTTGCACATTCAGACTTGCAAGTTGATCCAAGACATTTAAAACAAAACCAAAAAAGAGCCCCGTTATGCTCTTTTCCCACATGTTGACACAGCTCCCTGAGGTGTTGGTGAAATGTCTGTGACATGCGGTTGTCAGACCACCTCAGAGTTGAATTACTGCGGTGCCATTTTACACACACAGAAGGAGATCTCTTCAAAAAGGGCGGTTTTATGGAATATTGCTTTAAATGCTAGAGCCTCAGCTCACACCACCCTCCCACTTTCATCATTTCTCTGAGATGGATGTTATGTTTTTTGATGATGATGCCATGTTTGAGGCTAACTCTAGCTTTCAGCTTTGATTGTCAGACTAAGGATCCCGTTACACAGCATGGAGATCGTTGGGAGATTAGGCCAATTTTTTATCTTTGGGATCTTTTGGGTGATGTGTGTTTTGGACTGAGTCAAAACTTTGAGGAGACTGTGGCAACTGTGAAGATCATTGATAGATCAAAAATTGGCCAGATCTCTCATCGTTCTCTCAATGATCTCCACCTCTGTGTAAAAGGGGGTATCGGTAACATACTAACAACAAATATTGGCTGAATAAAGCTCTTGAGGAGATGTCCAGTCCTGAGTATAATAAACTACAATAAAATAAGCTAAAATAATGTCTGTGGTTGAAAAATATGGCCAAGGGTTGTTGGAACCCAATCTACCTGGCTATCATGTCCAAAAATATAACAAAATCAACCAAAAGCACATAGGTACATAATCGACTGTAGATTATTGTACAAACCTCAATTCCAATGAAGTTAGGACATTGTGTAAAACATAAGTAAAAACAGAAAATAATGTGTAAATACAAATCCTTTTCAACCTACAGTGGGGCAAAAAAAAGTATTTAGTCAGCCACCAATTGTGCAAGTTCTCCCACTTAAAAGATGAGAGAGGTCTCCAATTTTCATCATAGGTATACCTCAACTATGAGAGACAAAATGAGAAAAAAAAAATCCAGAAAATCACATTGAAGGATTTTTAATTAATTAATTGGTAAATTCCTCAGTAAAATAAGTATTTGGTCACCTACAAACAAGCAAGATTTCTGGCTCTCACAGACCTGTAACTTCTTCTTTAAGAGGCTCCTCTGTCCTCCACTCGTTACCTGTATTA
Source organism: Pholidichthys leucotaenia (assembly GCA_020510985.1). Lineage (NCBI taxonomy): Eukaryota > Metazoa > Chordata > Actinopteri > Cichliformes > Pholidichthyidae > Pholidichthys > Pholidichthys leucotaenia. The sequence goes on along the minus strand of CM035842.1, from coordinate 197,318,641 downwards.
ATGGCACCTGTTTGAACTCGTTATCAGTATAAAAGACACCTGTCCACAACCTCAAACAGTCAGACTCCAAACTCCACTATGGCCAAGACCAAAGAGCTGTCAAAGGACACCAGAAACAAAATTGTAGACCTGCACCAGGCTGGGAAGACTGAATCTGCAATAGGTAAGCAGCTTGGTGTGAAGAAATCAACTGTGGGAGCAATTATTAGAAAATGCAAGACATACAAGACCACTGATAATCTCCCTCGATCTGGGGCTCCACGCAAGAGCTCACCCCGTGGGGTCAAAATTATCACGAGAACGGTGAGCAAAAATCCCAGAACCACATGGGGGGACCTAGTGAATGACCTGCAGAGAGCTGGGACCAAAGTAACAAAGGCTACATCAGAAACACACCACGCCGCCAGGGACTCAAATCCTGCAGTGCCAGACGTGTCCCCCTGCTTAAGCCAGTACATGTCCAGGCCCGTCTGAAGTTTGCTAGAGAGCATTTGGATGATCCAGAAGAGGACTGGGAGAATGTCATATGGTCAGATGAAACCAAAATAGAACTTTCTGGTAAAAACTCCACTTGTCATGTTTGGAGAAGAAAGAACACCATACCAACTGTGAAGCATGGGAGTGGAAACATCATACTTTGGGGCTGTTTTTCTGCAAAGGGACCAGGACGACTGATCCGTGTAAAGGAAAGAATGAATGGGGCCATGTATCGTGAGATTTTGAGTGAAAACCTCCTTCCACCAGCAAGGGCATTGAAGATGAAACGTGGCTGGGTCTTTCAGCATGACAATGATCCCAAACACACCGCCCGGGCAACGAAGGAGTGGCTTCGTAAGAAGCATTTCAAGGTCCTGGAGTGGTCTAGCCAGTCTCCAGATCTCAACCCCATAGAAAATCTTTGGAGGGAGTTGAAAGTCTGTACTGCCCAGCGACAGCCCCAAAACATCACTGCTCTAGAGGAGATCTGCATGGAGGAATGGGCCAAAATACCAGCAACAGTGTGTGGAAACCTTGTGAAGACTTACAGAAAACATTTGACCTCTGTCTTTGCCAACAAAGGGTATATAACAAAGTATTGAGATGAACTTTTGTTATTGACCAAATACTTATTTTACCGAGGAATTTACCAATTAATTCATTAAAAATCCTTCAATGTGATTTTCTGGATTTTTTTTTTCTTATTTTGTCTCTCATAGTTGAGGTATACCTATGATGAAAACTGGAGACCTCTCTCATCTTTTAAGTGGGAGAACTTGCACATTTGGTGGCTGACTAAATACTTTTTTACCCCACTGTATATTCAGTTTGATACACTACAAAGACAAGATATTTAATGTTCAAACTTATAAACTATTTTTTTTTTCTAAGTTTTCACTCATTTTGAATTTGGTGCCTGCAACACATTTGAGAAAAACTAGGACAGGGGCAAGAAAGGACTGGGAAAGTTGAAGGCTGCTTAAAACATCTGTTGGAACATTCCACAGGTGAACAGGTTAATTGGAAGCAGGTGAGTGTCATAATGGAGTATAAAAGGAGCATCACTGAAATGCTCAGTTGTTCACAAGCAGGGATGGGGTGAGGTTCACCACTTTGTGAACAACTGCGTGGGCAAATAATCGGTTTACAAACAACGTTTGTCAGTGTATAATTGCAAGGAATTTAGGGATTTCATCATCTACACTCATCTACAGATTCAGAGAATCTGGGGAAATTTCTGCATGTAGGTTCATTTCAGTTTAATTCAGCTTTATTTATATAGCACCATTTCACAACAACAGTCAGCTCATAGCACGTTCAAACTGTAAAGGAAAACTCCACAATTGCAGAAAGACCCCATCAATCAGGTGATCCCCTTTGAACAAGCACTTGGCTACGGTGGAGAGGAAAAGCTCCCTTTTAACAAGACGAAACCTCCAGCAGAACCAGGCTCAGGGAGGGGCAGTCATCTGCTGCAACTGGCTGGGGGAAGGGGGGGGGGGGGTAGAGAAGAAGAAGGGAAAAAAAAACAGACGTAGAGAGCAAACAGCAGGACAGGGACTCTATGGGAGAGAACAAGGTATATACAGGCTTCAGAGCAACATATGCTGCCATCCAAGTAATGTCTGTTCATGGATGTCCCTGTTTATTTCAGCAAGACAATGCCAAGCTACATTCTGCACATGTTACAGCAGCGTGGCTTCGTAGTAAAAGAGTGTGGATGCTAGACTGGCCCCTGCAGTCCAGACCTGTCTCCCACTGAAATTGTGTGGCTCATTATAACCCCGGACTGTTGAGCAACTGAAGTCGTACATCAAGCAAAAATGGGAAAGAATTCCACCTGCAAACTCTCAACAATTAGGGTGCATCACAACTCACCCCTTCGCCCTACCATTTAGCCCTACCCCTCTGTTTTGTGCACTCACTGTAAATGTGCAAAACGGAGGGGTAGGGTGAAGGGGTGAATTGGGATGCACCCTTGGTGTCCTCAGTTCCTAAACACTTATTGAGTGTTAAAAGGAAAGGTGATGTAACACAGGGGTAACCATGACCCTGTCCAAGTCTTTTTGGAATGTGTTGCTGGCATCAAACTCAAAACAAGTGAATACTGAAAAAAAAAGTGATCAGTTTGAACATTAAGGGGCAGATTTACTCACATGCTGCACCATCGCAAAACCCTGTTTTGGCATTAAAAATCTACTGCTGAGATTTACTAAAGAGCACAGGGCAAAATTAGCGGTGGAAAGGCATGGACTAGGTTAATTTTGCACCTAGTCTCATTGCATATTTATTTGTGGGAGTTGTCATGTCAATGTGCAAATTTGAGGGAGGGGAGTATTTAAATGACTGGTGCAAGGTGATTTATTAAGTTGTGCAGTTGTCAGTCTCATGCTAAATGCACCAGGATTTAACGCCCAAAAAAAGCTTGTCTTAATTCATCTGCACCTAACATGATGGCGATCGTTGGTGCCAGGTGACACTGGCAAGAACCGAGGGTGTGTGGCAGAAGCTTCTGTCTGCCCCTGACTTTATTTGGCATGACAGAAGAACAGATAATACAAATATCAACGGTCTCACAGAGATCGGTGTTACGCTGAGCTGGACATCAGCCAGCAGTTTTTTTTTTTCATTTCATTTGTTTATACTGTATATAGCCTACTACATGAATTTGTATCCATAAAATAAGATACAATAGGAGCCCTTATACCTGCACTGGTCATACAGATGGTGTCAGCTGATAAGGATTCTTTTTTTCTCTTTTCTGTGGCGGTTCAGACTCAGGCTCTGGAGTTTTCCTCTCCTATCAGCTCCCCCTCGCTCTTGAAACAAAATCTTCCACATTATCAATTTTCTTCCATTTTTTTTTCCCCCTCTATCCATATTTCTACATTTACAGTATTTCTTTTTGCTGTGCATAAAATGGTTATTCAGTTTCCTCTTCTCTCTATTTCGCTCTCCCAGTTCAGGACACACAATATAGGAGGAAAACAATGATGAGATTATTAACAAAAGGAGCGCACAGATCCATAGATCCACAGAAACGTCCCTCAGAATTGCAACACCGTAACTCAATGGCATTTATAAAACGTCGTGAACTAGGAGACCTGTAGATTTTGCTAAAACTGTTATTTACATAGTAAAACCCCAGAGTCTCCATCAGACCATCTTGATGGTTCTAGTGTTAATAAAATAAACACGTTGGTCAAATAATCAATTTATTCATGAGTAGTCCTTTTTAAAATTAGATACAAGTACTTCATTTATACATGTTAAACAAAAAAGTCTATGTTAAATGAAACTCTAAATTTTGAAATGTATTGAACAAAAATAAACTATTTTAGTGGGGTTTGCGCTTAAACAAAAACTAAAAAAAAGCTTTATATATTATGCTCCTCTGAACTGGCTGTGCCTGTGTTGATGACCCGCCTCCTCATCAGCTGTGCCTGTGCGCAATTTTTCAGTGCTCTTGGTGGATGGGTGGTCATGATTGAAATGAAGTGACCATCTGTGTTCATAATTTTGCGTGTTGTTAGTAGATCACTGGCAAAAAATTGGCCACTCCCTTAAGTGCTCTGTCTAAATTGCGCACTCGCTAATTTGTGCTGCCTTAGTAAATCTGCACCCATATATCTTGTCTTTGTAGTGTATTCAGGTGAATATAAATTCAGAAAGATTTTTAAATCATTGTATTCTGTTTTTATTTACATTTTACTCAATATCCCAACTTCACTGGAATTGGGGTTTGTACAAGATGGTCTAAGGAGGGTGACTGGGGGTGGGAACCTCTAACCACCTCATGATTTGATTCGGTTACGATTCAGAGGGCTGCAGTTCGATTATAAACTGATTCTTTATGCATCTATTCTTCCTTCTCAGGATTATTTCCTTCCCCTCACAGTGACTACAGTGGTGTGAAAAAGTATTTGCCCCCTTCCTGATTACCTCCGCCAGGCCGAAGGCCAGGAGGAGGTTATGTTTTTGGCGGGGATTGTCTGTCTGTCTGTCTGTTTGTCTGTCTGTCTGTTTGTCTGTCTGTCTGTCTGTCTGTTGGTTAGCAAGATAACTCAAAAAGTTTTGGACGGATTTCGATGAAACTTTCAGGCGTTGTTGGAAATGGTACAAGGAAGAACTGATTAAATTTTGGGGATGATACGGATCACCGTCTGGATACAGGAATTTTTTAAAGGATTCTTTAACATTGTCAGATACGGCCATTTTCAACATGTGTGCAGGCCCAATGGAGGGCGCTGCTCGTTGTGTCTGACGAACACAAACTCCGCCTTCTTCAAAGTTTTAGGCACAAAAGCATGCGGAACACAGTGCTGGGCAGGGCTCGGCAGTGTGCCTGTGTGCCTGTGTTTGCGCTACGCTGCAAAAGCTCAGACGAACAGCTGTCCGCCGCCGGATTATTTGGCAGAAATTCCCCGGCCAGCCATAGTAGCTGCGCAAAATCAAGCTCTCTGCCGGGGAAGATTCCAAATCATCTTTTGCCGCGGAGCGCAACCCCAATATAAAACCCACGCCAACCTGTCTACCCTGTGTTTGCGCTACGCTGCAAAAGCTCAGACGGGCAGCTGTCCGCCGCCGGATTATTTGGGAGAAATCCTGTTTTGCCGCGGAGCGCAACCCCCTTTGCTATATTATTCACTTTCTTTTAACCTGTACTCTTAATCTAGTCGAAATAAAGATTAATTAATTCATTCATTCATTCAATTGCAACGCCCGCAGCCTGGGACTTTGCAGATGCAGGAGATGAACACAACACCAACACTTCAGTTTATTACCTCCGCCAAGGAGGTAATGCTTTTACTAATGAACCACTAATCCTATCGTTGTGAATCCAATTGCTAGTCATATGTTTTCATGGTCAAGGAACCTGAAAACGTACACACAAACACTGTATGGGGGGGAACTGTGGCGCTTGGCGGAGGTCTGCGCTCTCTGAGTACTTTTCTAGTTTCTATTGGCAGTCAACTGGCAACTGGCAGTGATTCGTTGTACTACAAATCACTGCCAGTTAAAATATTCATGATACTGCAACGAGCTTGAGTGTAATATTGCTTTTATACAACAGTTCCACTAGCACATTTTCTTAAATGACAGCAATACTGGACAAAATATTATGATTTGTTTGTTTAACCAGTTATTTTGCACAGCTGAGAAAAAAATAGTCCCTTCTAAATGTAGCCAGTAACTGTTGCTAAACACCTCAATCAGCATGAAGACGTCTATTGTCATTTCACACACATATAAACAAATTAAATATTGACAAGTGCAAAAGTCAGTCTTTATAATACATACTGGTCACCTGTTGAGTCGGTACCGCAGAAGGGCCAAGATCGAAAAGTGGCAAATGCCAGTGGCTAGTTAGCATGCTAGCGACTTGGCTTCAGCACACTTTGCTTGCTTTGGCTTCGCATTTTCAGATGAAACAAAGACTCCACCACCACAAAGGTATTATGGTTTGTTAATCAAGATAATAAATCCAACTCTAGCCTTATTTCTTTTAAGCAGATATCAAAGAGCTTAACCCCTTGCACTCCGGGCAATTTTCCTAAAAATGCCAAAAAATAACGTGCCCAAAGTAAATCGAAAGCTGTTATTCAACCCTTTGCAGCATCTTCATGGGGTTGGTCTCATTTAAAAGAAAACACTTTGAATTTTTTGGCAAAAAAAACATAATCTCTCTACGTGCTCCGGCCACTGAGTTACAGTCATCTAAACATACTGAACTTGAAGAAAATAAATTTGGACACAGTGTTTTTTTGGATACAAATGCTTGCAGATAACACACAGCTGTCCGATCCGGCTGGAAAATGCAACAGAAATGTAGAACCAAGTGTTATCAAGCTGAGATCCAAATTTGGTAACAATACCACAAAAAATGAATATTTTACACAGCTTTGTTCTCAGGTAGTTCCCAGGCGTTTTGGAATTGTGCCAAATGGCACAGTTTGGAAAAACATCTGTAACTTTTGAATAATTCAATGTAGAATCTTCATTTTGGGCTCTAATGAAAGGTCACACTCAGGGCTGTGTGTGTGTGTGTGTGGGGGGGGGGGGGATTGTCCCCCCCCCCCGCTACAAAAGACGGGAGTTCGGCCCTCGCTACATGATGGATTACACTCCTTGCATGTTTTCACAGCGGCCCCCCCCCCCCCTCGCTACTGTGTGTGTGTGGGGGGGGGTTGTCCCCCACCCCTCGCTACAGAAGACGGCCATCACTACATGAAGGAATAGACTCATATGCTTCCCCCCACGGACCGGGGGGCGTTCGGACCGTGAACGCCCCCCCCCCCCGCTCCTCTTCTGCAGCGGTGGGGGGCGTTCACGGTCCGAACACGGCAAATGAACTGTTTATCGCGGCGCACGCACTTCGTACTTCGTGCGCAGTACAGTTGTAATTTACCGATCGGTCAAAAGTCATTTTTGGATTACAGTTTTCAGGGAGAAATAATAATTTAGCTTATAACACCTTACCTCTTCACAGCAGCAGAGTCGTGGCGAACTTCGCTTACCCATTGTCAGACGAACGCAACGCTGCTCCTCTCGTGGATCCCAATCAAAACATAATTCCAATATTGCGGTTTTGGTGAATGATTTACGACCTTTGTCGTCGGCCTCTGTCGGTCTATGATGACGGAAGAGAATCCTAAACGTCTATTCTGCTGGAATGAGTGCAGGTCCCACTTGTGGGTGTTCTCCATGCTGCTGGGTGAGCCTGGGTCTGTAGCAGATTCGTCCAGCGTCCTTTGTTTTCATCTGCTGCAGCAGTAAATCTCTCTTCACCCAGCCTGAATTTCTGTGCTTCAGTTGGCTCCTGCATTCACAGTAGGCGGGTCCTCCTTCCTAGGTTTTCATTTATTGGCTCTTCAAGGTTTCAGAAACCCAATTCAAGGCTCTTATTAGTCGAATGAGAGGTCAATCAGATGAACTAATCTGTTCGCGGCTGTGTCTGCAGTTTTTTTTTTAGTGGCGCTTGAACGCCACTACATCACCATCACCACCTACATCACCACAATCTGGACTATGCGTCCGAGTGCGCACGAGGGCGCAGGAGTGCGCCCTCGTGCGTCCTAGGACGCAGAGACTTGCCCGCCCGCGGAACAACGGAGCGCAAGTGGTTAAGGATGTTTACAAAGGTAGACAAACTAAAGTTTTGTTTTTTTTTTAAAGGGTGGGATTTTCGGGTCAACGCAATGATTTTTTCAGATCGCACCTCACTGTGGAAATTAAGGTGTCCACTACAGTATTGCAATTCTCATATACTGTAAGAAGTTGACAATAGAAATGACAGACTGGACACTAAATAATGGTTAGTAATTAACGATTACTAGAACACCTTTGAAGCGGAGTGATACATAGCCAGTGAAACATTGAAGTGCAGTTATTGTGGAATATAGTAACTCCTGCAGTCCCTATTGTCCAGTCAAATTGCTCTGTCGGAACCAACTGTTGTATAAATATATTTTAAACTCTGGCCAACTCAGTTAGTGTTGTTTCAAACCATACACCCTTGTCTCTGATAATACTTTGTTTTTACATTCACGCATTCAGCCAGTTTTATAGTAGTTAGCTCAGGCTGTTTGCTACTGAAGCTACTTGGCTGTTAACCTTAAAAAAAGAGTCAAAAACAGAACTAGTGCTCATTAGCATTTAAGGCAAACTGTAATAAATCAGCCTGTTTTGAGGAGAGCTGCTTCCTTGTGTGTAAAATGGTACTGCAGTATTTAATCCCTGATGCATTTTGACCAAAGCATGTCACAGACATTTTATTAGCACCTCTGGAAACTCTCTACATGTGGGAAAAGAGCATAATTGGGTCCCTTTAATGTGAAGCATTTTTTTCCCTCTGACCCTGAACTCCTCAGTGTTTACAGCCATTGTTTCTGCTTTAATTTGTGGTTCTTCTCGCCGTCTGGAAACGCTCTGACAGAGAGAGGCTGTAATCCGCTGAGAGGCTCTGTGGACTGAGACTAAATCCTTCATGAACGACTTACACTTGTTCTGTTTGTTTGTGTTCAGATTTTCTGTTCTCTGCCATGGTCCTTAGAGAATAAATCTCCTCACAGGGATTTTTTGTCATCTCTGACACGAACACATCAGCTGCCAAATGATCTGCAGCTCAGCCATGGTTATAGACAAACTGGCTGGTGGAAGAGTTTTCTCTTAAAAATGTTAAACTGTATATTGGGCTGCACGGTGGCGCAGTGGTTTAGCACTGTGGCAGCACAGTTTTACCCTCGGCCGGGGGACCGCGGGGATCATGAGATCGTGGGTTCGATCCCAGCCCCCGACCAACATTGAGCTGTGTGGAGTTTGCATGTTCTCCCCGTGTTGCGCGGGTTTACTCCGGGATTTCTCCGGTTTCCTCCCGCACACCAAAAACATGTAGGTTTAGGGCGCTCGCGCACGCAGCGACCAGCAGCCGGTGGCTTGTCACCAGACTGCAAATCACGTCTACCTACGGGTACAAATAAGTAACAAAAAAAAAAAAAAAAATTGTTTCTCTAAAAGTGCATTCCAAAGCACAGTTTTGAGCCTTCCAATTTAAAAATTAAAAAATGGTGGTGGTGGTGGTGGTGGTGGGGGGGGGGGTCTGGTTTGTCACTTAGTTATATGACATGAAAAAGATTAAATTATACTTGCAGAGACCTTCCAAAACCCTGGGATTTTTCCTTATCTTTTAAAAATTACAGTTTTCTAAATTTCTTCTCATAAATATGTGGAGGTTTTCTTGGCAAAATTGCCACTTTTTTCACTTACATTTGAATGTTATTTTGCTAAAAATTTGTTTCTTTCCTTGCACATTTGTAACCTATTTTTTCACGACTTTGCCACTTTGTTCTAATGTTTTTTTTCTTGCAAATTAGTGATTATAATCTTGTGAATTTGTATGATCTTTTTAAGGCTGTATCCACATATTCTGTTATCCAGATATTTGTTTGTTACATGCGTGTTTTGTTTTTATCCATCCATCCATCTTCTACCGCTTAATCCTTTTTGGGTCGCGGGGGGCTGGAGCCTATCCCAGCATCTTTGGGTGAGAGGCAGGGTCCACCCTGGACAGATCGCCAGTCCATCGCATTTATTAATTTATTAAATTTGATATTTGCTTTTGTCCAAAACTGTTTGATTTTATTAAAGTTAATTACAAATTTTCCTTTGCCAAATTTACAAAAAAAGCTGCAACAATAATGGAGAAAAAACTTTTAAGGGAGAAGCTGCATATTTGTTTGAAAGAATTGTAAATTTGTGAAAAAGATCTCAAATTCTCAAGAAAAGCAGCAAATTAAAAGAAAAACTTTAAAGCTGCAGGGGAAACGTTGCTTATTTTTAAAAATTTGTAAATTTGTCAAAAAAAAGGTGTCAAATTTGCAAAAGTATCAAATTTATTAAAAAGTAAAACTTTAATTTTGTTAGGGAAAAAGTTGCAAAATTTCAGTTAAAAATAGTAAATTTATGAGGAAAAAAATGTTTCAAATTTACAAGAAAAATGCAAAAATGAAAAGGATAAACCTTTAAAATGGAAAAAAGTTGCATATTTATAATAAAAAAATTATAAATTTACCAGGAAAAAAAGTTGAGACCTTTTTTGTCATAAATTTGTGACTTTGGCCCATTTTTTTCATTTCTAAATTTCTGTGAGCTGACCCTTTCCGAGGGTTCATCACCTCCTTCCAGCAGGTCAGTCAGAATCGTCAGGCTCTGGATCCTCCCCCACCTGAACTTTTTTAGGGTTAAAGGTTACGCTGTGATCCTGATACGAGATCAAACATGTGGTGATGAAAAACAGCTGGAGCAGAGTAGACAGAGGTCAGACTGTCACCGTTTCCACGGCGTGGGGTTTATTTCCTGAATTTCTAACTTTTTTCCCCCTTAAATTTAACTAGAGCTGTGTTTGGAATGTTCACTCACTCCCTCCCTACTCGCTATATAGTGAATTTAGATATAGTGGATTATATAGTAAACTCAATATAACAGTAAAATGAACCGCTTTCGGACACTACTGGCTTGTTTTCACGGCACGGTTAATGACGTCATCACGTGAGACAGTAAAGTATAACAGACTAACAGTGGTTAAAAAAAAAAAAAAAAAAAATGAATACCTGCATGTGGTTTGTAGTAAATGTGTATTAATTCAAATCGTTTTTGCTGAACTAACAAATATAAATACCTTAAGGTAGTTTATGTTGTGATGTGAAGCTCTCCTCTCACTGCTCCGTTGGCTGCGCATTGCATTATGGGATATATTGGCTAATGTAGTGACCATCCGTTCTACACTACTTTTCAAAATGCATTATGAGATATTTTGAGTGAACTATATAGTGAATTAAATTTTCAGTTAAGATTTCGAACAGCATTACAAGATGGCTGATTCACTATATAGTACACTATATGGGGAAGGAGTGAACATTTCGAACACAGCTTAAGTTATTTATAATTTTTGTTTTGGTATTTACAGTTATTTATTTATGTTATTTTATCATTTTCTTTAGTATTTTTCATGTTTTTTTTTTCCTTAAGAATTTTTTCTCAATTTTTTGACCTTTTTCATTAATTTGTGATTTTTCCTCTTAAATATTGAGGGTTTTTTTTTTTAGTGTTTTTCCATACCATTTTATATTTTTTTTTTCATTTGCAAATTTGATTTTTTTTTTTTTTTTTTTTAAAATTGTGACTTTTTTCTCTTAATTTTAATTTTTTCTTGAAAATTACAGTGCATCCAGAAAATCATCACAGTGCTTCACTTTTTCCACATTTTATGTTACAGCCTTATTCCAAAATGGATTAAATTCATTTTTTTCTCTCAAAATTCTACACACAATACTCCATAATGACAATGTGAAAAAAGTTGGGTTTTTTTAGATTATTTACAAATTTATGAAAAATAAAAAACTAAGAAATCACAAGTGTTTACAGCCTTCACTCAATACTTTGTTGATGCACCTTTGGCTGCAATTACTAAGTATTTTTGAATATGATGCCACAAGCTTGGCACACCTATCTTTGGACAGTTTGGCCCATTCCTCTTTGCAGCACCTCTCAAGCTCCATCAGGTTGGATGGGAAGTGTTGGTTCACAGCCATTTTCAGATCTCTCCAGAGATGTTCAATTGGATTCAAGTCTGGGCTCTGGCTGGGCCACTCAAGGACATTCACAGAGTTATCTTGAAGCCACTCCTTTGATATCTTGGCTGTGTGCTTAGGGTCGTTGCCCTTCTGAAAGATGAACAGTCACCCCAGTCTGAGGTAAAGAGCGCTCTGGAGCAGGTTTTCATCCAGGATGTCTCTGTACATTGCTGCATTCATCTTTCCCTCTATCCTGACTAGTCTCCCAGTTCCTGCCGCTGAAAAACATCCCCACAGCATGATGCTGCCACCACCATTAGCATGGTTATGAGCTGTGGCTGGTTTTCTCCAAACATGATGCCTGGCATTCACACCAAAGAGTTCAGTCTTTGTTCATCAAACCAGAGAATTTTGTTTCTCATGGTCTGAGAGTCCTTCAGGTACCTTTTGACAAACTCCAGGTGGGCTGTCATGTGCCTTTTTCTAAGGAGTGGCTTCCATCTGGCCACTCTACCATACAGGCCTGATTGGTGGATTGCTGCAGAGATGGTTGTCCTTCTGGAAGGTTCTCCTCTCTCCACAGAGGAAAGCTGGAGCTCTGACAGAGTGACTATTGGGTTCTTGGTCATCTCCCTGACTAAGGCCTTTCTCCCCCAATCGCTCAGTTTAGATGGCCGGCCAGCTCTAGGAAGAGTCCTGGTGGTTCCAAACTTCTCCCATTTATGGATGATGGAGGCCATTGTGATCATTGGGACCTTCAAAGCAGCAGAAATGTTTCTGTACCCTTCCTCAGATTTGTGCCTCAAGACAATCCTGTCTCGGAGGTCTACAGACCATTCCTTTGACTTCATGCTTGGTTTGTGCTCTGACATGCGCTGTCAACTGTGGGACCTTATATAGACAGGTGTGTGCCTTTCCAAATCATGTCCAATCAACTGAATTTACCACAGGTGGACTCCAGTTAAGCTGTAGAAACATCTCAAGAATGATCAGTAGAAACAGGATGAACCTGAGCTCAATTTTGAGCTTCATGGCAAAAGCTGTGAATACTTATGCACATGTGATTTCTTAGTTTTTTATTTTTAATAAATTTGCAAAAATCTCAAAAAAATGTTTTTTTCACATTGTCATTATGGGGTATTGTGTGTAGAATTTTGAGGGGAAAAAATGAATTTAAGCCATTTTGGAATAAGGCTGTAACATAACAAAATATGGAAAAAGTGAAGCGCTGTGAATACTTTCTGGATCCACTGTATGACTTTTGTCATTAATTTAAAAAATAATGACAAAACATTTAGATTTACAAGGGAAAAAAGTAGCAAGAAAATTTACAAAATTAGAAGAAGAGAGCTCCAAATGTTTATGATAAAATGAAGTATACTTAAAATTAAACTTTTTTTGGGGGGGGGGGGGTAGTCAGTTTTTGAGAATTACTGGCAACAATACGTAGTGCATAGTTTAGTCTTAATGAAAGTTAAATAGCAAATAAGAAGCAAGTTTAGGCCACATATATCCACACCAGTGACACAGTACCTTTGTTATGTAGTGATCAACCATAATTATAAAGAAATGGCAACAGCAAGATGATGATGTATAAACTGCTGCAGTAATGACTAATTTAGACATCTATTAGACGTTTAGACATTGCTTCTCTGTAAAGGGAGTATTATGTTTTAATGGGAAGGCACAAGAGGGTAGGACATGCATTAGAATAGACCCTTTACTAATTTATTGAACAATTTATTATTTTTATTTCTTGCTGTGGTTCCCCTCCTTCGCCAGATTGTATCCACCTTGTGTTTTCTGACCTTTGTTGTGAGTTTTGGACACCAATGTTATGGAAATGTCAAAGCCAAAAAACTAAAGCTGGGAAATGTGGCATTTATAAACTGTAATAGAACTCATCATAATAACAGTAGGCCAAAACAGAGGGGAAAATTACCTAAAACAGCAGTAAAATACTAACAGTGTGTTAGTATATGCATGATATGTTCTTTCACAGCTGTGTTGGAAAAGCAGTTTTTTTTTTTTTTTTTAGCACAATACGCTCCTGTGAACACACGAAGCATAAGCTCCACGGAGAGGCATATCAGACTTTACCTGCAGTCCACGGGCTGCTTTCTGGTCGCGATGCGCACCAGCATCGTACATGTTCATTTCTCCGTCCGACGATGCTCTATCGCGATTGTGTGGAGAGAGCAGAGCGGTCCATCTCCGTTTCTCCTTCCGACAAAACTCCACCAGCGGGTGTATGGGGAGGGAGCTGCTGGGTGTGTGAGATTGGATCCATGTATGCGTGATTCCTTCCCCAGCATACACCTCTAGGGGGTTATATGCGTGGATTAAAGCAAAGAAATGTGAATATAGGTAAATGCAAATACAGTTTTGGTGTCCCAGCACCCAGCGGTATCCTGTACCGTCATCTTCCCATCAGTCCACAATGCCTGTATTGTGGAGAGAGCCCCGCATATCCTAAACTCCACCCGCCGCGTCAGGTGCACTTGATTCTTCCCTCGGTGTACGCCTCCATTGGCAAAGGTCGGCTAAAAAAGGTCACCTTTGACCTTTTTTATGGTCAAGCGGGTCAGTGAAACCGTGTCAGGTGCACTCTTCAGGTACTGTGGCATCGCCATGCAAGAGATGAGAGCCTACAATCAGGTGGCTTCTGAGTTAGCAGGGGGACAATGTTTCTGCCACATACATACATACATACACTGCAGAACCTGTTTTATATATGTAGATAGTCACAAATTTGTGATCAAAAAGCCTGTTTTAAGTGGGGAAAAAGTTGCAAACATCTTGGATTAAATTTGCAAATTTATGACAATAATTTAGTAAATTGATGACAATCCAGGGGCAAATTTAAAAGAAAAAAAAATGCATATTTCTGGGGGAAAAAAATTAAATATTTCAGATTAAGGAATTTCTTATAACTGCTGTTTGACCTTAATTTTAAGACTTCTGTACCTAAAAATGATGAAAGCATGTTTCTCTATCAGAGCTTGCTGACCTTCAGGAAAATAAAAATAGAAAAGTCATGCTGATAAATGAGTGAAGCACACGAGTGTTTGAGCATCGAGAGCCATTCAGCGCTCTTCCAGCAACACAATCTATGCTGCAATCTACTCGAGTGTTTGGAGGCTGTCATTATGAAAGGCTGCAATTCCATCAAGTGTTGGCTGGTTTAGGGAACTGGGACGCAGCGGTGGTGGAAGACCTCTGATGATGTGAAATCATCTCAGCCTGGGGGGGGGTTCATCCTCTCAGGGGCCATCACGGGGAATTTGTCCCACTTTCTCAGCCCAGGAAGAAAAGAAATCAACTGTACCTTAGGACTTTGAAGTTAAAGCGCTTTGACTGGATTGCTGCTGTTTTTCTCCCCAGTGCCTGGGGGTTAATTCAAAGGAGCACAGCTGATACAGTGACTAAAATACCTGAAGGTCCAGTCTCATGTGCAGCTCATCAAAAATCTGCATGGAGCCACAAAGCTTGTTTAAGTGGAAAATTACTCATCCAGTCCATGCTGGATTCCCCCCCCCCCATCCTGTTCGAACAGGAAGACATCTCCAATATTCTCCCTATGTCATGAAAATTGAACAGATTTATACCCTCATTATACATATACATAGCTGTACATCGCTGTAGACCGTTCACACTGGAGTCTCATGGGGGTCATATTTAAATTATAATGTGAACGCCCACACAAAAAAATCTGATCTCAGCAAAAAATCGGAATTGAGCATTAAGACCTGCAGTGTGACCGTAGCCTTTGTGACACAGAGTCCACAGAGTCAGCTAAACGTATCTGGAGTCAGAGTCAATTCCAAACATCATCCGCTGCCCTCTCTGTGTGCAGAGATGTGCCTCCCTTGAAAATGAAGACCCGAGAATGGTTTATTATATGAAAGAGATGTCATCTGTCACAGGTCTGTGGTGGACCACTCCCAGTTACACGGGGTGAGACTGGACATCCTGGCAGATAAGCACATCTGTCGCAAGGTCTATGGTGGGCTTTTGCCAGTCAGTGCATTGTGACATGCACTATACAAAGAGCAGAGATAAACAAACCTATCATCTGGTCAGTCACTGCAACAGATACTGGAGTCAGTTTGTCTTGGCCTGTCCTTGCTACTGATACCTCTATCTGCCAAGAATGTGCCGCTAGTCCAGCAAAAGCTAGCGGTACTGAAATACTTTGCAAGCAGTTTCATGAAATGGTCAGTCAGAAAGCAACTCATACCAGCTCGTACGTTGCCTGGGTTTGCAGGGTCGGGAGTTCCCGGCAGCAGAGGGCTGGGGACAGAGCTGTGTAGAGGAATCTGATCAGACCGAAATGATATACATATATAAAGGTGATATACCCTCATTACACAGGTGTGGAGATCATTGAGAGATCTGGACAGTTTTTGATCCATCAATGATCTTCAGTGATCTCCACAGTCGCCACGGTCTCTTCAAAGTTTTCTCCTGAATGATCCCCATCCATCCATCCATCTTCTTCCGCTTAACCCTTTTTGGGTCATGGGGGGGCTGGAGCCTATCCCAGCATCTTTGGGCGAGAGGCAAGGTCCACCCTGGACAGATCGCCAGTCCATCGCAGGGCCAACACAGAGAGACAGACAACCATTCACTCTCACAGTCATACCTAAGGACAATTTAGAATCCCCAGTTGATGCCAATTAATCTAACTTGCATGTTTTTGGCATGTGGGAGGAAACCGGAGAAATCCCAGAGTGAACCCACGCAGACACGGGAAGAACATGCAAACTCCACCCAGATCACTGTTGGTCAGAGGCTGGGATCGAACCTGGGATCCTCCGGCCAAGGGTGAGTTGCTGTGCTGCCGCAATGCTACCACTCCGCCACCGCGCTGCCCTCCTGAACCCAAAGATCAAAAATTGGCCCAATCTCGCAACGATCTCCATGCTGTGTAAAAGGGGCCCTTACAAGGGGAAAAAAAAAAAAGATAAATTTACAAGAAAAATTGCATATTTGACATTAAAAATAATTTTTTTAACAAAAAATGTTTATATTAAAAATACAAATGCATAAGTAAAATTCTTTTGTACATTTATGAGAAAAAATGAGAAAATTCTAAAAGTTGAGAGACTAAAATAAGAAAATTGATTGAAAAAGGTTTGAAATTCCTCAAGTTGCTTTCTTATGAATATAAAGCCACAAATTTACAAATGTAAAGTTGGTAATGTGCTGTAGAAAGTTATTTTAAAAGTGTAAAGTTGCTTGTTTCTGAGTGTAAAGTTATTAGCATATGAGTGTAAAGTGTGCATAAAATTTCTAGATTGTTAAATTTGCAGGTTTCAGAATGTAAAATTGAAAGTTTACTACTGTAAAAGCTTGAGTGCAAATTTGCTTGTTTAGGAGTATGAAGTGAGTGTGAAGTTTGTATAAAGTTGCAAGTATATTAATGTAAAGTGAGTGTAAAGTTTCTGGTTTCAGTGTCTCTTTGAAGGTTTGAGTGTCAAGTTGAACATTTATGTATAAGTGTAAAAGTTTACAAGTGTAAAGTCAGAAGTTTACTGCTGTAAATGCTTGGTTGTAAAGTTACTAGTTGAAGTGCAATTTGAATGTCTGAATGTCAAGGTTTACAGTATAATGTTGAAATTTACTATTGGAAAAGTTTGAGGGTAAAATGAATGTAAAGTTGCTAACTTATGAGTAAGCCTGAAAGCTTCAGAGCGTAAAGGTTTACAAGTGTCAGTTTACTACTGTAGATGTTTGAGTCTACAGTTGTCAGTTTAAAGATACACTGCAGTGGATATAAGTTAAAAGTTAAAACAAATCTCAGTTGCCTAAAATGGTATATTATCCCCCCCCCAAAAAAACCCCCAAAAAACCCCAAAACAACTTTCATTGTCTTACAATTGCTTGTGAAAAATTTTGCCCTCGTCTTCCTCTTTGGAACACCAGGATCTAATTAGGCCCACCCGCATCCCACCCAAGTGGACACTGACGCACCGCCTCTCCTCCGCAGCACACAAGTCTGCAAGCTTCCTAATTTGAACAGCCAGCACTTGGTCCTGATTGGTTCACCTGCTATAGTGACAACATAAAAACGCCCTGTCTAAACTTGCCTTTTACCAAGGGGAGGAGCTTAATAGAGCACTCAGCCTGTTTTGGCATTATTCACAATGAATCCCGCATCCAGCACTGATGGGTGCCGTGTGTGCTATAAGGGTTATTAACTGAACTTTCATAGCAGACAAACACAGACATGACACGTAAGAGTGATTTTGCTCTTGATATGTCTTTTAAGTCATACAAAACATGTTAGACATGTTAGCAACAAAAAAAAAGTCTTGATTTTCACCAGTTTGTCACTTTAAGATTGTAAAGTTGCTAGTTGGAGTATAAAGTTGTTGGTTTGGGTTTAAAGTGAGTGTAAAGTTATTACTTTGAGTATACTTTTAGTGTAAAGGTTTACAAGTGTAAAGTCAAAAGTTTATTTCTGTAAAAGTCTGAGTATAAAGTTGCTAGTTTATAAGTGTAAATTTATGAGTCTCAAGTCAAAAATGTATTACTTTAAAAGTGTAAAATTCATCATTTGAGTGTGAAGTTTCTGGCATACGAGTGTAAAGTTGGGTATAAAGTTACAAGTTTGAGCGTAAATTTGAACGTGAATGCAAAGGTTACAACTCTGAAGTCAAAAGTTTAGTGCTTTAAAAAATGTAAAGTTGATAATTTGAGTGTAGAGTTTCTTGTATTAGTATAAAGTAAGTTTATGAGAGTAAATTTCACAGTGAGTGTGAAGGTTTACAAGAGTAAAATCTAAAGATTACGACTGTAATATTTAGCTAATTTGAGTGTAAAGTGAGTGTACAGTTGTTAGATTAAGTGTACATTTGAATGTTTGAATGTCAAAGTTTACAGTGTAATATCAAATTTTACTACTGGAAAAGTTTGAGTAAAAAATGAATGTAAAGTTGCTAAATTATGACCAAATTCGAAAGCTTAAGCGTGTAAAGGTTTGCACGCGTAAGTTGAAAGTTTACTTCTGTGGAAGTTTGAGTCTACAGTTGTTACTTTACAATGGTAAAGTTGCTAGTTTGAATGTAAAGTTGTCAGTTTAAGTTTAACGTGAGTGTAAAGTTGCTAGTTTGAGTATAATTTTTTTAATAGTTTATTCGTGTAAAGGTTTACAAGTGTAATTGAGAAGTTTACTTCCGTAAAAGTTTGAGTATAAAGTTGCTACTTTATAAGTGTAAATTTATGAGTCTAAAGGTTATGAGTCGAACGTTTATTACTTTAAAAGTGTAAAATTCATCATTTGAGTGTAAAGTTTCTAGTATACAAGTGTAAAGTTGAGTATAAAGTTTCAAGCTTGAGTGTAAACTTGAAATTGAGTGTAAAGTTTTACAAGCATAAAAATAAAAAAGTTTGCAATTGTTAAAATTTAGCTAGTTAGCTAAAGTGCACATTTGAATGAGTGCCAAGGTTTACAGTGCAATATTAAATTTACTACTGGAAAATTTTGAGTGTAAAATTAATGAAAAGATGAAAAAATGACTGTAAAGTTGTTGTTTTATGAGGCAATTTAAAAGCTTAAATGTGTAAAGGTTTACAAGTGTAAAGTTGAATGTACTGCTGTAAAAGTTAGTCTACAGTTGTTAGTTTATAATTTATAAGGCTCTAGGTTTGAGTGTAAATTGTGAATGAGTGCAAAGTTGTTTTTTTTTGGTTTTGTTTTGTTTTGTTCGTATAATACTTCTTCACGGCCTCCTGCCTTCTGTTCCCCCTCAGGACAGCAGCAGGCTTCGGGACCTGAGCGATGCCTTTGACAGCGGCGTGGATGGCCTCACTGCCGACAACAGTTCACCCTCACAGGTCTCCAGCCTCCTCTGGGGTCCCGGAGCCTCCAGGGCTCAGTCGTCAGGGGCCATCAACCAAAGCGCCAGCCATGCCCTCCGCCAGAACATCTACGAGAACTTCATGAGGGAACTGGAGACAGGCGGAGAGCGGAGGGAGCCGTCCACGGAGGACGATGGGGGCAGCAGCAGCGACTCGGCTGAGGGCTCCGTGGAACAGCTGGAGCTCCTGTTTGAGAAGGAGCAAGGCGTGGTGAGGCGTGCCGGCTGGCTCTCCTTCAAACCGCTCATCACACTGCACCACGACAGGAAGCTGGAGCTGCTCACCCGCCGCCGCTGGAAAAACTTCTGGGTCACCCTCAAAGGTCAGTTTGACTTTTGTTTTCTTCATGAGTTATGATGTTTTATTTGTAAATTGGCAACATTGGATGAATATATTTACAATGCCTTACTCAGAATTTCATGTCATCTTACCATTTCTATGTATGTGCCGCTTTTTACTGCGAAATTTACAGATTTATTTGCAATTTTGCAGCTATTTTTCCTCATAATTTTCATTTCATTTTCATATTTGTTAAATCATAAATTTACTCATAATTTGTAGTCTTTCTAATCATAAATTGTAGGTTTTTATTTGTAAGTTTGCAGCTCCTTTCTCCTTTGGCTTTTGTAAAACTACAAACTTAGCAGCCTCTTTTTAAAATTCATTTGGAGTTCTTGATTCTTAATTTCAAGTTTTTTTACTCTTAATGTTTCAGCTTTTTCTGTTTGTGAAATTGTAGCTTTTTACTCATAATTTGTAGGTTTTCATGAATTATAAATTTGCAGTTTTTTTTACTCGTTTCCATTTTTTTTACTCTTAAATTTACTTTTTTTTTTGCTCTTAAATTTTTGCCTTTTTCTCATAAAGTTGCAGCTTTTGTACTCTTAATTTTTTTGCTAATATATTTTCAGGGTTTACTTGTAAATTTCCAGGATTTTTAAAAAATTTTTAACTATTAACTTTTAATTAACTATTTTAACTTTATTTTAAGTTGCAGCTTTTTTACTCATAATTTGTGGGTGTTCTATTTATAAATTTAAAGCCTTTTACTTGTAAATTTGTGGCTTCTTCTACTTGTAAATATGCAGTTTTTTAATCGTAAATTTATAGGTTGATTGATTCATCTTCTTCCGCTTAATTGGGGCGGCGCGGTGGAGGAGTGGTTAGCACTGCGGCAGCA
The DNA here is from genome assembly GCA_020510985.1 of Pholidichthys leucotaenia. Lineage (NCBI taxonomy): Eukaryota > Metazoa > Chordata > Actinopteri > Cichliformes > Pholidichthyidae > Pholidichthys > Pholidichthys leucotaenia. Next base: position 197,298,046 of record CM035842.1, on the reverse strand, counting down.
CAGCAACTTACCCTTGGCCGGGGGTTCCTGGGTTCGATTCCAGCCCCCGTCCAACAGTGATCTGTGTGGAGTTTGCATGTTCTTTCCGTGTCTGCGTGGGTTTACTCCGGGATTTCTCCGGTTTCCTCCCACATGCCAAAAACATGCAAGTTAGGTTAATTGGCATCAAACTGGGGATTCTAAATTGTCCTTAGGTATGACTGTGAGAGTGAATGGTTTTCTGTCTCTCTGTGTTGGCCCTGTGATGGACTGGCGATCTGTCCAGGGTGTACCCTGCCTCTCGCCCAAAAGATGCTGGGATAGGCTCCAGGCCCCCCGCGACTCGAAAAATTTGCAGGCTTTTTTATTCAGAAATTTTATGTGTTTTTACATGACTTTTTTATTTATTCTGATTTTTAGATTAGCAGTTTTTATCCCCTGCTGGTCGAAGCCCAAAGGGGGATTATTTTATGGGTCAGTCCGTAAATCCATCTGTCCCACTTCTGTGAAATCAACTCCTTCGATAGTTTTGTTCCAGTTGTTTCGAAACTCAGTACCATGGTTTGATGTACACTGAGGATGCACATATTGCAATTTGGTTCTGATCGGATGATTTTTGTGGGAATTGCAGCCCCTGACCTATGACCTCTTGTTTCACCTCACTTCATAGACAGTAACTGTCTTGTGAAATCAACTCCTCCTACAGTTTTGTTCCGATTGTTTTGAAACTTCTTACCATGGTTTGATATAACCTGATGATGCGCATATTGCAATTTCACTGTCATCGGATGACCTTGAGGTCAAAGGTCAAGTTAGAATTTTTGCTAAATCTTGTAAACACAGTAACTATTGAAAGAAATGATGTGGGCTTTTCAAATCGATACAGTAGTTGTATCTAATACACATTTTGTACGACTTACACCCTCACCTAACTATGGGTTTGGGGTCAAGGGGTCAAAGGTTCAAAGTTAACATTGCAGTTGCACTATGGTGAATGCTACATTTACTATTACTATAAAATGAGGAAAGCTAGGGCCACCAATCTTGGTACACAGGTTCACCTTGGAATCCTGACCTTTGACTATGGCTTTGGGGTCAAAAAGTCAAAGGTCACGATTAACATTCCCTATGCCTTATTACTGTACAATGAGTAAAGTTAGGGTCACCAAACTTGGAACTCAGGTTCACCCTGTAACCCTAAACTGTGACTATGGTTTTGGGTTTTGGGATCACAAGGTCAAAGGTCAACATCAGAATGGCTTATAAACTATTTCAACAACAAAGAAAGCTAGGGTCATCGAACTTGCTACACAGGTTCACCTTGGGATCCTGACCTTTGACTATGGGTTGGGGTCAAAGGTCAAGGTTAGCATTTCTAATGCCTTGTACATTTACAATTACTGTACAACGCATAAAGCTAGGGCCACCAAACCTGGTATGCAGGTTCACCTTAGTATCCTGACCTCTGACTATGGGTTTGGGGTCCAAAGGTCAAGGTTAACATTTCCTATGCCTTATTACTGTACAATGAGTAAAGTTAGTGTCACCAAACCTGGTACACAGGTTCACCCTGTGACCTTGAAGTGTGACTGTGGTTTTAGGATCACAAGGTCAAACGTCAACATCAAAATGGCTTATAAACTATATCTCAACAACAAAGAAAGCTCGGGTCACCAAGCTTGCTACACAGGTTCACCTTGGTATCCTGACCTCTGACTATGGGTTTGGGGTCAAAAGGTCAAAGGTCAAGGTGCACTCCCTATGATCTCTTACTATAGAACGTGTAAAGCTCTTTAGGGTCACCATACTTGCGACACAGGTTCACCTTGGGATCCTGACCTACAACTATGGGTTGTGTACTTTGTTGTATATTCGTGGATGATGGGCTTATCATAATTTGGTTCTGCCACTGTAATTATATTGAAAAGTTGAAAACTGCTCTCCGTCAGTAAGTATTGGGATCTTCAAAGACAACGGAGGGTATTCTTGTAAACTTGTTATTTTTAATTTGTAAAATTGTAGCTTTTTACACATAAATTTGCCCCCCCTCCCCACCAATGATTTGCCACCTTATTCCTTAAAAAACAGATTTTCTCTCCCCCCCAGGATGCAGTTTGCTGTTTTATGAAAACTACAGCAAAGGTTCTTCGGAGCAGGATCTGTCTCCTCGTTTCGTCCTTCTGGCAGAGGACAGCATTGTCCAGGCCGTTCCCGAACATCCCAAAAGGGAGAACGTCTTCTGCCTCAGCAACTCCTATGGAGACGTCTACCTCTTCCAGGTCAACCGACATTTTTCTGAAAAATCTCTTATCAATTATTAGTAAATAAATAGTGATTGTGCAGCACCAGGGGTCTGCAAACTGTGGCGCTGGAGTTTCTGGACATGCAGCTTTTACAGAGGAAGGAAAAAAAGCAAGGAGAAAAATACTATTGTTAGAAAAAAAATGTAAAAGACAAATTTACAAGAAAAAAGTTTCATTTCTGAGAATGACAAGTAATAAGAATACCAGACAAACATGAAAACATTGTGAAAACAGTAAAAGTCACAAATTTGCCAGAAATGAATTTGTGAATTTACATGAAAAATATTTAAAATTTATCAAAAAATTTTCCAGATTAATTAGAAAAAAATAGAAAGTTGTAAAAAAAGCAAGTTTTTAGAAGAAATAGCCTTAACAGAAAAAAAATTAACAATTTGCAAGAAGAAAGTAGCAAGTATTTGAAAATGACTAAAAATAACAAATTGGCATGAAAAAATGGTCAAAAAAGTAAGCCACAAAACTGTGAGAAAGCAATTTGCAGATTCACAACAAAAATATTGCAAATTTATCAGGAAAACATAACAAATTAGTTTGAATTTAATTTACAGATTTATCTGAAAAAAGTAAGTCAGAAATTTACAAGAACAAAATTGCAAATTTATAAGAAAATATTGCTAATTTACAAGAAAAGTGTTGCAGATTTATGAGGGGGAAGTCATCAAAACCACACGATTTAACGTGGCAAAGTTACTTGGAGAAGTCTTGAATTTACTAGAAAAATTTCCCAAATTTCTGAGAAAATAGTCAAATTAAAAAAGTCACAAATATATGAGAAAAAAATTCAAATTGAAAAGAAAAATATTGGAAATTTATCAGGAATAAAATAACAGATTATTTGTTGAAAATCACAAATTTGTTGCACGTTTTTGAGAAAAGTTTTGCAGATTAACTAGAAAAAAATGCAACAAAAACTTGAGTCCCATGACTGAATCACTCTAATTTTGCATCTTTATTTCACATAGATTTGCTACTTTTTCTTGAAATTTTGCAACTGTTTTTTTTTCATAAATTTGCAGCATTTTCTTTGCAAATTTTCCACTTTTTTTCTTGCTGGTAAAATTTTTTATTTTATGAAAGGTTCATGTTTTTCTGCTCATCTAGAGAATGGCCCAAGTTTATTTTGTAATGTTTTTGTTGGAAGGGGAGAGATTTTTTTCTTTTCCATTTTAATTCTTTGAACTCTTCCCCATGATGATAACGTGGGCTCCCAAACACAGTCGTGCATAAGACCCATAAAAAGCTAGAAATGACCTTGTCTACAGTAATATTGATGGTGTTCCTCTCAGTATTTACTCTGGAGAAAATGTTCTGGCTATTGTCCCCCCCAACAGAGACATTAAATATCCACTTACGGTTGCAGGCCAGTAACCAGACGGACCTGGAGAACTGGGTGACAGCCGTCCACTCGGCCAGCGCCTCCCTGCTGGCCAAACGTCGGGGGAAGGAGGACACGGTGCGCCTGCTGCGGCTGCAGGTGGCCGCTCTGCTGCAGAAGATCGACATGGATGGGAAGATGAAGAAGATGGCTGAGCTGCAGCTGACCGTCGTCAGTGAAGCCAGGAACCGCAGGGCCATTGAAAACCAGGTCGGTCCCAGATTTACCCAGAAACTGTTGATGCTGGGACACAACAGGGTCCTTCATAAAGAACCAGGGGCAGCCTGTGGGTATGGACCGAAAAACACGAAAGAAACTCAGTTTATGAGGAAAAATTGTTGCAGATTTGTCTGGAAATTTCCACAATTTTTGTGGAAACCGTTGCACGTTTATGAGAAGAAATTGCAAATTTATCTCAAAAAGGAAACTGTCTCCAGTTTACAAGAAAATAACAGTGAATTTACAGAATAAAACATCAGAGGAAAAATTGTATAAAGTTACTCATTTATAACCCCAAAATGTTGCAAATTCACCAGGCAACAAAGCTAAAATTTTCAAAATAGCTTCGAATTCACAAGGGGAAAAAATCTAAATTTTTCATGAAAATATTTGTAAATTTAGAATTAAAAAAACTCAGGTGTTTAAGTAAAACAATGTCTCAGATTCAGGAGAAAAAAGATTGAAAAAATATTTTCCAAATTTGAAAAAAAGTCAAATAAAGTTGAAAATTTATGTGAAAAAAGTTGCAAATGAACCAGAAAAAAAGCACAAATTTTTAAGAAAAAAACTAAAAAAATGTAAAATTTTAAGAAAATACTTGAACATTTACAATTTAAAAAAAAAAAACCCTCAGAAATATACAAGTTAAAAAAAGTCTTGAATCCATTATAAAAAAATCTGATTAAAAAATAAAAAGTTCCACATTTAAAAGAGAAAAGTTGCATTTAAAAAAAAAAAGATTTCTTGACAAAAAGAAATCCATAAATTCATGAGTAAAAAAATTAGGAGAAAAAGAGCCTCCCATTTATGGGAAGAAAGTTACAAATTCGGGATTAAAAAAGTCGTAGCTTAATTAGAAAAAGTCACAAATGTGTGAAAATAAAGTTTCCTGTTTGTTTGGAGAAAACCCTTCTCATCACTAACAGGCCAGTCCATCCTTCTCAGCTGTCGTCCTTTCATCTGATTGAAAATAAAATGTCATGTCATTAATCCACATTTCCACATCTCTCCTCTGATTGCTGAGCTTTTATTTGTGCGTGGCTGAAGTGGCCTGAATGCATCATCCGTCCCCAAAGGCTCCACCAGGGGCCCGTGGGATCCGATCCGAACCAGAAAACATCAGATTAGGACTCCAGATGTTCTCCTCTTTGTGGGCTCTCCACATGCTTCGTCGTTGTCCTCCTTCTCACAGCCTGAGGGAGAATCCACACAGGGATGCTGAGACCAGCTCCTGTCATAGAAAAGACGATGGACAGCAAACGCCAAACGTTCCCGTGTGATTCTCGAGTGATTTGACGTCACTTGTGTTTGTCCATTTTGGTTCTTCCTGTGTGAAAGGGAACGAACCAAGGACAAAATGATTAAAGAAAAAATGACAGACATCAACTGATTCAGACCAAATTAAACAAACTTAGGTGTGAAAACGGCCTAAACCAGTGCCAGTGGTTATGGCTACATTTGTGCTAATTTGTGCCGTCCGTGTTCTTGATGTATCAAATGTCATGATGAAATACATCTCATCTGAGGTCAAAGCTCCGCCACTTTGTAAGATTTAATGCAAAATTGTTTGTGCTGTTTCTGAAATGTAATCAATTAACATCAAGGTCACCCAGAGGTGAAGCAGCTCGGCCTCGATGTCGGGTCCAAACCGGAACGTTTTCCGTGTGTAACGTTGCCATTTGAATCATCCCACACACACATACACACAGCTGCTGTTTTCGTTCAAAGCTGTGAGCACATTCTTGTGTGTAGGCTTGTGTGACGTACATTCTATCTCACTTATGTACAGTTGCCATTGTCATTGCTAAAAGTGTGTAGCTCTTGCTTTTCTTCTGTATATAAAGCTGGTGAAACTGCAGATGATGGTTATGTGCATGCGTCAAATACTTGGTTGAACAGTAGGCGCAGATGAAGCCTATCTTCAGCCATGTGCACGCTGGTCTTGTCCAAAGCGTAGGTCAGGGGTGTCAAACTCATTTTAGCTCGAGGGCGACATGCCACCAGATTTACTTTGAAGTTGGCTGCACCAGTAAAATAACAGCAAAATAACCTAATGGCAACTCCAGATTTCATTGTTTTAGTACAAAGAAATACATTATGAAATGTTTACATTTATTAAACCACTGATCTTTTACAAAACATGAACAAGCTGAATGATGAATCTTCATCAAAGTAGGAACGACCTGAATTTTTTTTCTTTTCTGCTCTGTTTTGAACTGAAGCTGCTGACGAACAATATCTTCATCCCGATAAAAACAAATGCCATTTAAGGAACCAGATATCATATTGCTGCCATCTATTGTTTAGTCCTGGAACTTGTTTGTGTTTTGAACAATGACCATGTTTCCATGCACACAAATAAACTGGTTATGGCTGGATTTCTGCAGTTATCTGATTATTCAAGTGGCCATGTAAACAGAATAATCCAGTAAAGGCCATGTAACTGAGGTCATTAACTCAAGCAGTTTACCCTCCAATCTGTATATTCAGTGCATGTAAACGTGACAGAGCTGATTATTGCCATTATCAGTTTATTCCCAGTAATCGGCTTATTGTGACCATGTAACTGGGGTCACTGATGCGGCACCGGTTAGCGCGTAAGATCACGCGAGAATTATATAAAATAACGCGAGCGCTCGAGAGAGACCGATCACATGATAACACCAAGGGAGCAAGCTGTGCCGGCGTAAATAGCCCCTTGGTGTTAATTCTCGGATGTTTTTGTTTATGTCGAAGTTTTTATCTTCTTTGACACAGTGGTAGAGAAGTAGTCCTCAGAAAATCACGTACAGTCCTTAACCTCCGTATCTCACAGAGTGGCAAGCACCCACAAACGCCCAGACCACCGGAGCCCCGACAACTCGCTGTCATCAGCCAGCAGCTTCTCTTCTTTTGAACATGTTCAGAAAAATTTGTGACAAGAAAAACTGGTTCCAACCGTAAAAATATCTGGCAAACTGTTGCCCCCCCCTTCCCCGACGAACCAACTGTCGGCACGGTCCCCAGCACCTGCCGCACTGCAAGACATGGGGTAAATGTATTTTTAAAGAACAGTCGGTCCCTCCAGGATTTCGCGATGTTGCGATCGCGTTGATTCACGCAAAATCAGCCAATCAGCGCAACTGTTGAGCGACCTTGCAACTTTGTCCAATCACCGCAACTTACCTGCAATTTTGGCCAATCCTCATCAACTTCCATCAATCAAATTTGTCTCTGACTGGCGCTCAAACGCTCAGTCTAACCAATCAAATGCATCGTTGCACCGCGTTCACTTCTGTGTTTACAGTGAGTATGAACTGAACACTTCAGCAAAAAACAGTGTGGGATTTAAAAAAAACAACTCACTTGCGAGATTTCCAACACTGTCCCTTCCTCCGTCTCCCCCAGCCTGCCGGTGGACATCTCGCCACGTCTCCGTTCTGACCGCATGTACGAAGCACTGGGTTTGTGTTGAAAAATGTCTGCCTGTCCTAAAAACACCCTATCGCTGGAGTGCCCGTGAGGAAAGATGCCATAAAACCACAAACAAAACGAGCAAGTCTAACACTACAGCCAGTGCTTGATCATTTATGCATCTTTAGAGGTAAAGTCATTGCTACATCTTGTCAATAAGCTTTAAAGCTGTGAATCTCTGGTCTGGACACTGGAAAAGCTTCCCCCCCCCACTGTAAATGAAAGATGTGTGTCTGAACAGACAAGTGTGTGCGTCAAGACGTGCAGCACACAGACAGGTGGGAGTTAGGCACGGAAAGAGAGAGAATATTATCTGTAATTTTTTTTTTTCAGAAAAACATAGACAATACAGAGCAACAGAATAAATGATTTATTTTTTCCTCTCTGCTCGGTACTGAGTGGTTGGGAACCGTAAAGAGTTTTCAAATTAAGATGCTGCCAGTAATTTCCAAATCTATACTCTTTAACATGCATTCAATGGAATTTAGCTGTTGTAATAGATATCGTGTTAGTCTATATTTGCTGTTGCACAAAAGAGTTTTTCTGTTTCGAAGAAGTTTCTGCTTAATTTACAAATCACTGCAATAGGAAATTTTTGACAATCCTGTGCTTTTCTTGTATTGTTATATAGAATATCACTGCAGTAAACTGGAAAAAAGCATCTGCTTTAAAATTTGGAATTCTTCCCACAACTTTTAGTGCAAAAAAACTCTCAAAACATTGCAACTTTTTTCGCAACTTTTTAAAAAAGCTCCAGCGAATTCAGGCTTTTTGGGCTGTAACAATAATAAAAACATCCCGCGAAATCCTGGAGGGACTGAACAGTAAATACTGTGACATTTCAGTGTGTGCTGAAATGTTGTTTTTTTTAATGGCTGCCGGCAGTCATAAAAAACCGACTTGGTTGCATATTTTCCACAATCTGTTATGGTGGAGAATGGATAACAGACTACAAGTGGAGTCAGTGGAAATTGGGGGTCAGTTCTGTGTCTGGCTAGGCTACTCTTGTGCAACCCCAAATGTACAAACTGGGAATAACTTCATTGAAAAAATTGCTGCTCATGTGTTCAGTTATTTAGTTTTCACACTTTGCAAATTCATTTGGCCCACGGGCCGTAACTTCGGCACCCCTGGTGTAGGCGCATCACAGACACACAAAGCATAAACTCAGCTTTAGGTTAGTGAACTTGTTCAGTGATTCCTGTGAGAAGTGGCGGTGACGAGATGCATGAGTGAGTTGAAACATATAACATGACTAAATTGTCATTACACATGCTGTAATAGGCCACAATGTGTCATTTTGTAATATTTTTGATTGGTAGTATGCCGTGGAACACTGCTTTAACATGCAGACACTGAGTTACTTACAAAGGAAGTGATTTTTTCTTCCCCCCCCAGAACAGTAATTTGTGTTTAAATTGGAGCTTCATAAAAGTCATTCTGGGTTTGGTCCTAATTCTGAAGAATGACTTTAACCTAATGGGAGAACACCGCAGGGTTCGTTATTATAACTGAACTCTGAGCACAGATGAGACCTATTAAAGCTCTGTTGTTATGGAGGCTTGTTTAACTTTACGCTCTCATTAAAACGGTCTCCAGCCAGCAGAATCAGCTCTTTATTACAGCTGAAACAGAACAAACAGGTATGGGGAAAGCTGCTCGAAATGCTTGGATGGGAGGTCTGGACACCAATAATGTTTCACTGTTTATGTAGTTTTTTCCTTGTAGACTAGTCATTTTGTAATCGGTACATTTGTAGCCTTTTTTCTAGTCTGTTTTTCTCACAAGTTTGCATCTGTTTTTCTTGTAAATGTATGCCTGTTTTTCTCATAATTTGCAACAATTTTTCTTTTAAGCTTGTGACTTTTAATATGCTGTATTTTTTATTGTAACTTAGTGATTATTTAATAGTAAACTTGCAGCCACTTTTTTTTCATAAATTTGTGACTTTCTTGTAAATTTGCAACTTTTTTCTTGTAAATTTGTAACCATTTCTCTTGCAAATTAGCTTCTTTTTTTCTCATAAATTTGCATCTATTTTTTTCATAAATTTACAAGTTTTTTTTAAATAAATTGGCTGCATTTAAAATTGACTGTTTTTCTTGTAAATTTGCAACTTTTTTTTTTAAATTTCAGACTTTTTTCTCGTTGTGAGCTTTGGTTGTGGATGTCGGGTCTAGTTTCAGGTATTTTATTTGAATGAGTTAATTATCTAATCATATGAGCAGAAGAGCCACCTGTGGGTCCAGAGCTGCTGGATGGAAACCTCTAACTGTATTCTAACCCTAACGGAACATTTATTCCCCGTTTTTTCCTTCAGATTCAGCAGTGGGAGCAGAACCTGGAGAAGTTCAACATGGACCTGTTCAGGATGCGCTGCTACCTCTCCAGTCTCCAGGGCGGCGAGCTCCCAAACCCAAAGAGCCTCCTCGCCACCGCCAGCCGGCCCACCAAAACTACGCTGGGGCGCCTAGGCGTGTTCTCCGTTTCCTCTTTCCACGCTCTGGTGAGGACACACCGGGCTGATGAATGACTGATGAACCCATACAGGGTATAAAATCATTACAGTCCATCCTTCCATCCATCTTCTTCCGCTTAATCCTTTTCGGGCCGCATCATCAGTCCATCGCAGGGCCAACACAGAGAGACAGACAACCATTCATTGTCACAGTCATACCTGGTCTAGGTCATCTAAATTGTCATCTAAATTGTCCTGTCACAGGACAATTTAGAACTAGAACTATCAGACAGTGGTTCTTGTTTTTATGTACATTCCCATTGAGAGATCTAGGGGTCAATGACTGAAAAATGGTGTGTTTATAGCTTTTAACTGTCTGAAATGAGTCTACTGGTCACGTAATTATCAAAAAATTTTCAAAACAATTTTCTTAAAAAAACACACAGCCTTTATCTTGTTTTTTGCTCCCAGGAACAGAACATTTTTTGACTCTTCTGAATAAATCATATACATCACGATTAGAAAAAGCCAACCCAACGCTGTCCTAAAGACCCACCCACAGCTCTGTTATTGGCCCACCTAGCTGTCCGTCATATAGATGGGGGGGGGGGTGTCTAAAGCTGGATTCATGCTGCACCTCTGCTGTCCATGTACATGTAACCAGAAACCTCGTGTGACGAAATTTGTGTCATCATCTCCACTCCGCTAGTGTCCACAGTGCTCCACTGCGGACGACCGCGTGCAGCCCAGATTTTGTGACCGCGCCGCCTGCCCACGACCTGAACGTGTTGAAAAGTGCATGTGCAACACTGAACATCCCATTCACGAGGTGGCAATATCGGCACAGCATACCAAGACAAAGAGACGAACAAGACAACGAGGAAGGGGAGATGAGAATAAACATACATGAATCATACATAAATACTTCAGCAGCAGCAGCATCTTCGTGGAAAAGGAGTGAAAACCGGGAAGTCAAGCAGCAGAAAACAAGCAGCATTTCTTCGTTGGTGAAAATCCTGGTGCATCAGCGCATTGGCGCTACCTATCGGGCGGGAGTGAAACTACAAATAACAGTTGTGCGCATGCGTCAACTGCTTGGCTTGGGTAGATGAAAAATGTGAGCATGAACACCACCACGTGGGTGTTGGGCTCGTCCAAAGCGCATGCGGACCAAAGCGGACTAGAGGGGAAATGCAGTATGAATAACCTGAGCTAACACTGGTATCAGAAGGCTGCTCTAAGCGCAGCTTAGTTATTTTCTTTAGATCTTAGTCACCCTAATAGCTGTCCCTGTTACCACCTGGTTTGCTGGTCCACAGTCGGCGGTGTGCCTCGCATCATTCCAGCCCATCCCCCAGTGGTTTTGTGGTGATTCCGCTGCGGATCGCCTGCACCTCCGTACCAGTTGCTGCAACCAACCTGGCCCGGGACCAGAGACTGCTGGCTGGAGGCTGCTGGCTCACACAGCCAGCTCCCCCACAGTCCTCCAGGGCTCTGCTCGACTCTGCTCTCGTGGGCAGCGTATGGTAGCTGCCTCATGAGGGGGCGTCCCCCGGCTGCCCGCAGGAGCAGAGTCCCACAGAGCAGGACATTGCCTTTTGAGATCCTGTGGCTTGGCAGCTTGGCTCAGCAAACTTTGCTTCAGCTCGGCATCCAGCTGGCAGCCTTGCATCCCAGTCTGGGTAGGTTGTGGTGACCGGGGAAGTGGGGGGGGGGGGGGGCGTGTGGTGCACCCGGCATGCGGTACTGGCAATTTGCTGTGGAGTCACAGCAAGGTTACTGGGGGGATGGGCTGAGGTGGTGCACGCTGCGCTGTTGACTATGAGTCAGTCAACTGGAAGAAATTCAGTGAAACTCTGGACCGGAGCGTTGTTACCATCCCACTCCACACCATCACTGTAGATGAAGCATACAACCGCTTCTGCAGCGCAATCTTCAAGGCTGCCCATACTGCAATCCCACGAGGCTACCGACCCCTCTATGTCCCATGTTTGGACGGAGAAAGTGCTGCCCTCCTACAATCCTATCAAACATCAGGGGACCCAGAGATAGCAGACCATCTCATTGAATCGCTAAATACAGCTCGGCGAAAGAAATGGGAGGAGACAGTTGCTGACCGGAGCTTTACCCACTCTAGCAGGAAATGTTGGAGCCTCATCCGTCGCCTAGGAGCTGCACAGAAGCCCCCTAGCCAAAGCCGAGCATCCGTCACACCCAACCAAGTTGCATCCCACCTACTGACTATCGCCAAAGCACCCCAAGACAAAGACACCAAAAGAGCAGTTACAACTGAGCTAAAAAAACACCAAAAAATGCCTGTAGAGGAAACGAACCCTGAACCCTTCGAGGCTGCTGAACTGGAGAAAGTCCTACAGAGCCTGAAATGTGGAAAGGCAGCAGGATACGATAACATCTTCCCAGAATTCATGAAAAATCTTGGCCCCCGAGCCCTAACCTGGTTGACACAATTCTACACAAGGATCACACAAACAAACTCGATCCCAAAGAAATGGCGGACAGCAAAGGTCATTGCCATCCCAAAACCTGGCAAAGACCACAGATTACCAGCAAGCTACCGCCCAATCTCCCTACTCAGCGTTCCTTACAAAATCATGGAGCGCCTAATTCTGCAACGCATTTCCCCAGAGGTAGAGGATATTCTAAGTGTGGATCAAGCAGGTTTCCGCAAGGACCGCAGTACAGGAGAACAAGTACTGGCCCTAACCACCTTCATCGAAAATGGCTTCGAGAGCAGACTGAAGACAGGGGCTGTGTTTCTCGACCTTACAGCCGCCTATGATACGGTCTGGCACAAAGGCCTCCTCCTGAAACTTATAAAGGCGATCCCTGCTTGGGCAACAGAAATTATAAAAACCCTGCTGACCAACCGAAGGTTCAGAGTCCACCTCAGTCAGAAGACAAGTGCATGGAGAATGCAGAAAAACGGACTCCCACAAGGCTCAGTTCTAGCTCCAACTCTGTTCAACCTCTACATAAACGACCTGCCTACTACAAAATCCCGCAAATTCACCTATGCAGACGACATCTGGTTGGCATTCCAAGCACCAGACTTTGAACCACTGGAACGGGTGCTCACGGAAGATCTTGCCAAACTGGACCAGTTCTGCAAAATCTGGCGCCTAAAACCAAGCCCAGCAAAAACCGTCTCCAGTGTATTCCATCTCCACAATGCAAAAGCTGCCAGAGAACTAAACATCCACCTGAGCGGACTCAAGCTTAAGCATGCCCCAAATCCAACTTATCTTGGAGTGACCCTTGATAGGACCTTATCCTTCAAGGAACATCTAAAGGGGACGGCTGCTAAGGTGAAGGTACGAAACAACCTGCTCTGCAAGCTCGCTGGTGCAAAATGGGGGGCGGCAGTCTCCACCCTGCGCACCTCAGCACTGGCCCTTTCATACTCTGTAGCAGAATATTATGCCCCTGTCTGGTCCAGGTCATCTTACACACACCATGTAGACACCCAGCTCAACACAACCATGAGAACTATAACTGGAACAATCCGCTCAACACCACTCCCCTGGCTCTCTGTACTGTCAAACATAGCCCCTCCACACATCCGGCGAGCAGCATTAACTCAAAGGATGCTCCAAAAAGTTAAAGATTCTCCTCACTTACCAATCCATGCAGATATCTACACTCCACCCACTGCCCGACTTTCATCCAGACGGCCGATTTGGAAAAACCCTCCCCCAGCTGACTTTACCATCCAGACAGCTTGGCAAGAGGAATGGGAGACCAAGGAGGTCCCAAACAAACAGCTGGTGATAAACCCCAACCAACAGGTCCCGGGCACCAACCTCCCAAGGAGACAGTGGTCTACACTCAATCGCTTCAGGACTGGACATGGCCCCTGCTTGGCCAGCCTTTACAGATGGGGCAGTAGCCCTAGCCCACTGTGCGCATGTGGAGAGGAGCAAACAATGGAACACATCATAGAGGCTTGCCCGCTCCAAAGACTGGAAGGAGGATTACACACCCTCCATACAGCAAACCAGGAGGCAACTGCTTGGCTTAAGGACTTTGCATTCGCTAAATAAATAAAAGTCAGTGAACCAGCACTGCCCATCCAAACTAGAAGGACGCTAAAAGCTGAAAGCTAGAAGCTCGTCAGCTCATGGCTAACTGACGTAAGAGGGAGCGTGGACTTGAATAGGTGAAAGATGTTTCTTAAAGTGACAGGCTTTAAATCAGTGTTTCAAGAAAGCCAGGAAAAATACAAAATAAATTTGCTTCAATAATTTAAAAAAAAATAAAGAAAATGTGAACAAAATATGTCACAAACACTTCATTACGATATACACTCACCGGCCACTTTATTAGGTACACCATGCTAGTAACGGGTTGGACCCTCTTTTGCCTTCAGAACTGCCTCAATTCTTCGTGGCATAGATTCAACAAGGTGCTGGAAGCATTCCTCAGAGAGTTTGGTCCATATTGACATGATGGCATCACACAGTTGGCGCAGATTTGTCGGCTGCACATCCATGATGCGAATCTCCCGTTCCACCACATTCCAAAGATGCTCTATTGGATTGAGATCTGGTGACTGTGGAGGCCATTTGAGTACAGTGAACTCATTGTCATGTTCAAGAAACCAGTCTGAGATGATTCCAGCTTTATGACATGGCGCATTATCCTGCTGAAAGTAGCCATCAGAAGTTGGGTACATTGTGGTCATAAAGGGATGGACATGGTCAGCAACAATACTCAGGTAGGCTGTAGCGTTGCAACGATGCTCAATTGGTACCAAGGGGCCCAAAGAGTGCCAAGAAAATATTCCCCACACCATTACACCACCACCACCAGCCTGAACCATTGATACAAGGCAGGATGGATCCATGCTTTCATGTTGTTGACGCCAAATTCTGACCCTACCATCCGAATGTCGCAGCAGAAATCGAGACTCATCAGACCAGGCAACGTTTTTCCAATCTTCTATTGTCCAATTTCGATGAGCTTGTGCAAATTGTAGCCTCAGTTTCCTGTTCTTAGCTGAAAGGAGTGGCACCCGGCGTGGTCTTCTGCTGCTGTAGCCCATCTGCCTCAAAGTTCGACGTACTGTGCGTTCAGAGATGCTCTTCTGCCTACCTTGGTTGTAACGGGTGGTTATTTGAGTCACTGTTGCCTTTCTATCAGCTCGAACCAGTCTGGCCATTCTCCTCTGACCTCTGGCATCAACAAGGCATTTCCGCCCACAGAACTGCCGCTCACTGGATATTTTTTCTTTTTCGGACCATTCTCTGTAAACCCTAGAGATGGTTGTGCGTGAAAATCCCAGTAGATCAGCAGTTTCTGAAATACTCAGACCAGCCCTTCTGGCACCAACAACCATGCCACGTTCAAAGTCACTCAAATCACCTTTCTTCCCCATACTGATGCTCGGTTTGAACTGCAGGAGATTGTCTTGACCATGTCTACATGCCTAAATGCACTGAGTTGCCGCCATGTGATTGGCTGATTAGAAATTAAGTGTTAACGAGCAGTTGGACAGGTGTACCTAATAAAGTGGCCGGTGAGTGTATGTGAGCTGTTAAAATGTGGAAAAAGTGCAGTCATTGACCCCTTTAAAGGAGCTATATGTGACTTTGAATTAATTCCAACCATCAACACTAGGTGGCAGCATTGTGCAAAAAAAATCAATGTCTGTCTATGTGACAGTCATAACTCAAGACTCAGTCTACTGGTAAAACAGTGGTACTGCAGGAAGAAATGGCCTAACCCTGAAGAAAATTCCTTTTAGATCTCAGGGATTAAAATTCTCCATTACTGCAAAGGATTTCTGTCAATTTGAAGAATGAGAGAGGAAAAAAATAAAAAGTTACACATTTCGAGCTTAATGTAAATTTATTTCACACAAAACACTTCCTGAAATTATTCAGAAATAAAAGCTCTATCCACCTTATTCCTGGGTGCTGCTGTAGGAACGATTATGGACGGAGCTTCCAGTTTCAGCTGATGTAGTGTTAAATCAGTCAGTAAGAGTGGAGTAGCAGGGGCAAGTTTTTCAAACTCATTTTAATGTATAGTCCACATACGTGTTTTGCACTCAAGTGGCAGCTAATTTCAGCTCTTCTAGTTTTTGTATTTTTTGAATGTTTTGGCATAGTTCTGGTTCTTGTTGCTGGTGATCGTGGTTGTGCCACAGACTGGATAAATGGAGGCTTTTCACCACACGGTGACAGACGACATCCAAGCACGGTGTTGTGGTGTACGTCTGCTCAAAGGTAAATTTGATTATGTCCAACATATTTTAACAAAATGCAGCCGACTTTACTGCGGTGGAGAGGTGCTGGTCGGAATGTGCACCGCGTCATTATGAGTACAGGCAATGAGAAGTCATAATTCATGACTCATTCTTTGTTTGGTACCAGCAAAGTCCCGGGAAAAGCCCATGAGTGCCTGGTATCATTGGAAAGGTTAGAAATTGTACTTTCTAAAAATACCTATGTTTTTGTGGAAGACGTAACTCCCGACCAATGGAATGTGAGTTTTCAACCTAGCTAAAATATAAACAAATTGTCTTTTTCCGGGTCGGTTTTTGCACACTTCCTACAAATTAAATATCATTTTGAAGGTCTTTCAATACAGAATATGGAAATAACGTTACATCAGTCTTGAAAATGCCCTCAAAGTGACTCATTTTACCAGCAAGGGTCATTTGTTTACAGCGTTGGCATCTTACCAGCGACGCTAACTAACGGAGCTACAGTCTGCCAGGCCACTTCTTAAGGTCGTCTTCCCATCCCTCGATAGTTGTGGGAAGTGGTCTGATTATGTTACTGTTTTGAGGTGCAAGAGGCCCAAAGTCATTGTTTTTGAACAAGGAAAAGTGTTCCGTTTCAGTGACAACCATACATTCTAAACTCGTACCAGAAGTTGCTACCATAATTCACGCAAGGCATCATGGGGCCTAGGGTAGCGGTTCAATGAGCAGAACTGCTTTGTTTCTTTATGTGCTTTTATTATGAAAGTGCATCAACAGGATATACCGTGTGAAAATGGCAGCAACAGGGGAAGGGTTTTCTGAATTTGTAGGGAAAAAAAAAACAACTTCGTGAAAGAAGTTCACTTGAGGGGAATTCGAGAGGAGAAGCTTCAGTTCTGGTTGTCTGACACTGTATTTTTTAGCCTTTTCTTTATTTCTGAGGTGAGCTTTTTTTGTCCTGCAGTTTTTCTGTGTTTTGCTCTGAAGCCGTCAGCTTGTTAGCTCATGTGGTGCTCACGGATTCAGACCAGTCAATGAAGTGAGCTGCTGCTGCTGTAGCCCACAAGAAATGAGCTTTTATGTTTTTTTCACTCAAATGGATCGAGTCTCTTTAATCTCCATAATTTACAGTTAAAATTATCGTTGAAAATATAGCCATATATCTACACACTAAATACATTGATGGCCAGTACAGCCTTTATTTTTCAGCACTTTGAGTCAAAATATTTGACCAAAACAAATGTTGTAATGTGACTTCATCTTTTGTAATTCTGTGAATTTTTAAATTTTGTTTTCTTGAAATTGATATCGTTTCTCAAGAAATATTTACTCTCCAGTGTTTTTTTTTTGCATATCCCAATAAACTAAAAGAAATTTAAAGATCTGTAAGTCATAATCATCAAAATTCAAACCGAAAGGCTTAAAATATTTCACATCATGTGTGATCAATTATAGATATAAGTCAATTAAAATAAATTAGAGGGAACAAAAGTGTTTCAGAGTAAAACCACAGTCATGAGAGTGTTGTGTACATTTAATTATGTGTTACTGCAAAATCAGAGATTGGTTTAGTTTATATAGATGTATTAAAAAGTAATTTATTTTTAACGTGTTTTCAAAGTATACAGTCATGAAAGCTACGTTTAGCATCTAGATTCTACAGATCAAGTTTTCTGACTTCACACGCGCTGTCGTAGCTCTGTGATAGACACACAGGATGGTGGGAATGAGTTTATGGTGAGCAAGTACGGCTGCAACTATTATTTTGTTACAAATGAATTTGTTGATTTTTTTTGGATTAGTACACTAATTTGATTTATAAAGTATATTTTTTTAAAAAAGTCAAAAATGTCCAGCACAATATCCCAGAGCTCAAGGTGAAGTTGGAAAGGGAAAAACGGCTGAACAAACCAGGCATGTTGCTTTTTTACCCATGACCTCTGATTGTTACTCTGATTGCAGTGTTGATATTTTTGTATTTCGTCTTTTCAGATCTGTTCCCGAGATGAGGCAACAGTCAGGAGACGTTCATTGTCCCTTGGTCACACACAGCGAAACAGAGGCCTGCTGTCATCACTCAAAGGCCTGGACAACCTGACGAAGAGAAACCGGGACAAGCGGCCGTCTGTGGCTCAGGTAGAACTGAACACTCATGGAGACCCCCTAGACCAGGAATGGGCAACTATGTACCATGGTGGGCCATTCCACTGCAGGTTTTGCACTGCAGTGGAATGTAGTTGCTTTTTTATGCTCTGCTGGTCGAAGCCCAAAGGGTTCTTCAATCCCTTTAGGCTTCGACTGGCGGAGGTTTATGTTATGGGTCAGTTCGTCTGTCTGTCCCACTTTTGTGAAATCAACTTCTCCTACAGTTTTGTTCCGATTGTTTTGAAACTTGGTACCATGGTTTGATATACTCTGATGAGGCACATATTGCAATTTGACTCTAATCGGATGACCTTGAGGTCAAAGGTCAGGTCAGACTTTTCCCTAAATCTCGCAAACACAGTAACTACTGAAAGAAATGATGTAGGCTTTTCAAATTGATACAGTAGCTATATCTAATACATATCTTGGATGACTTACACCCTCAACTAACTATGGGTTTGGGGTCGGAGGTTCAAAGTTGACATTGCAGTTGCACTATGGTAAATGCTACATTTGGTATTACTATAAATCAGTCCCTCCATGATTTTGCGATGTTGCGATCGTGTCAGTTCACACAAAATCAGCTAATCAGCGCAACTGTTGCTTGACCTTGCAACTTTGTTCAATCACCGCAACTTTCCCACAATTTTGGACAATTCTTGTCAACTTTCGCCAATTTCACCAATCAAATTTGTCTCTCAGTGGCGCTGAAACGCTCAGTCTAACCAATCAAATGCATCGCTGCATCATGTTCACTTCCATGTTTACAGTGAGTATTAACGGGACACTTCAGCAAAAAACAGAGTGTGGGATTTAAAAAAAACACTCATCCGCGAGGTTTCCAACACCGTCCCTTCCTCCGTCTCCCCCAGCCTGCCGGTGGATGTCTTGCTATGTCTCTGTTCTGACCGCATGTATGAAGCACTGGGCTTGTGTTGAAAAACATCCACCTGCCCCAGAAGCACCCCATCGCGGGAGTGCACGTAACGAGAGACTCCATAAAACCACAAACAAATGAGAAAATCTAACACTGCAGCCAGTGTTTGATCATTTCATACATCTTTAGAGGTAAAATCATAACTACATCTTGTCAGTGAGCTTTAAAGCTGTGAATCTCTGGTCTGGACACAAACACCTCCCCCCGTAAATGAAAGATGTGTGTCTGAAGAGACAGGTGTGTGTGTGTGTGTGTGTCAAGACGCGCAGCAGACAGGTAGGAGTTCGACACGGAAGGAGAGAGAATATTGTCTGTAATTTTTTCAGAGAAACACAGACTGCAACAGACAATACAGAGCAAGAGAATAAATTATTTATTTTTTTTCCTCTCTGCTCAGTACCGAGTGATTGGGAACTGTAGGGAGTTTTCAAATGAAGGTGCTGCTAATAATTTCCAAATCTCTACTCTTTAACATGCATTCAGTGCAATTTAGCTGTTGTAATGGATATTGTGTTAAAGTCTGTATTTGCTGTTGCGATGTTGCGATCGTGTCAGTTCACACAAAATCAGCTAATCAACACAACTGTTGCGTGACCTGGCAACTTTGTTCAATCACCGCAACTTTCCCACAATTTTGGCCAATTCTTGTCAACTTCCGCCAATTTCACCAATCAAATTTGTCTCTCAATGGCGCTGAAACGCTCAGTCTAACCAATCAAATGCATCGCTGCATCATGTTCACTTCCATGTTTACAGTGAGTATTAACGGGACACTTCAGCAAAAAACAGTGTGGGATTTAAAAAAAACACTCACCCACGAGGTTTCCAACACCGTCCCTTCCTCCGTCTCCCCCAGCCTGCCGGTGGATGTCTTGCTATGTCTCTGTTCTGACCGCATGTATGAAGCACTGGGCTTGTGTTGAAAAACGTCCACCTGCCCCAGAAGCACCCCATCGCGGGAGTGCATGTAACGAGAGACTCCATAAAACCACAAACAAATGAGCAAATCTAACACTGCAGCCAGTGTTTGATCATTTCATACATCTTTAGAGGTAAAATCATCACTACATCTTGTCAGTGAGCTTTAAAGCTGTGAATCTCTGGTCTGGACACAAACACCTCCCCCCGTAAATGAAAGATGTGTGTCTGGAGAGACAGGTGTGTGTGTGTGTGTGTGTGTGTGTGTGTGTGTGTCAAGACGCGCAGCAGACGGGTAGGAGTTTGGCACAGAAGGAGAGAGAATATTATCTGTAATTTTTTCAGAGAAACACAGACTGCAATAGACAATACAGAGCAAGAGAATATATTTTTTTTTTTTTTCCTCTCTGCTCAGTACCAAGTGATTGGGAACTGTAGGGAGTTTTCAAATGAAGGTGCTGCTAATAATTTCCAAATCTCTACTCTTTAACATGCATTCAATGCAATTTAGCTGTTGTAATGGATATTGTGTTAAAGTCTGTATTTGCTGTTGCACAAAAGAGTTTTGCTGTATAGCAGAAGTTTCTGCTTAATTTACAAATCACTGTAACAGGAAATTTTTGACAATCCTGTGCTTTTCTTGTATTATATAGAATATCACTGCAGTCAGCTGGAAAAAAGCATCTGCTTTAACATTTGGAATTCTTCCCACAACTTTTAGTACAAAGAAAACCTCTTAAAACATTGCAACTTTTATCGCAACTTTTAAAAAAGCTCCAGCGAATTCAGGCTTTTTGGGCTGCAACAATCATAAAAATATCCCACGAAATCCTGGAGGGACTGATAAAATGAGTAACGCTAGGGCCACCAAACCTGGTATACAGGTTCACCTTGGAATCCTGATCTCTGACTATTGGTTTGGTGTCAAAAGGTCAAGGTTAACATTCATTATACCTTAGTACTGTACAACGAGTAAAGTTAGGGTCACCAAACTTGGTACACAGGTTCACCCTGTGACCCTGAAGTGTGACTATGGTTTTGGGATTACAAGGTCAAAGGTCAACATCAAAATGGCTTATAAGCTATATCTCAACAACAAAGAAAGCTAGGGTCACCAAACCTTCTACACAGGTTCACTTCAGGATCCTGACCTACAACTATGGGTTGTATACTTTGTTGTATATTTGTGGATGATGGGCTTATCATAATTTGGTTCTGCCACAGTAAATATATTGAAAAGTTGAAAACTGCTCTCCATCAGTAAGTATTGGGATCTTCAAAGAAAACAGAGGCGGGGGATATTGCACTCGCCTCAGAGTGCTCTTGTCCAATTAGTGTTCCTTGAAACTTATTAATGCAAACACATGCTGAAGAGACTGAGTGGAACAGAAACTCTGCAGGGGGATGGCCCTCACTGCCCATTCTTTCTATCAGTTAAGGCTACTTTGAAAGGCTGTCCTTGCAAAACATAAAATTTACTGCTTAAGAAACAACCACTATTTGACATACTGTATATGGGAAGTGAATATAGCATTTACTGTATATTGGTGCTGAAAACATGGTAATACTCCTGAATGTGTACTATTTAGTGTATGTTTGGGTCTTTATGATGTATAAATGGTGCAGATCGAGGGCATACCACATCAAATTCTCTAGTTCTTCTTGGGGAAATCCAGCCAGTTTGCCTATTGAGGCCTGGTTAGTTTTTTCACAGCGGTTTAGCAGAGATATGAATTATTAAAATCCGTATGTGCAGGGTGACATTCTCCACTCATTTCCTCTCAGCAGCAGATGGCTGCCTGTAAAGACGCTAAATATTAAACAGCTTCCTTTTATTTTTTTCCCCACACAGGAATCCCCCTCCATCACTTTCTCATTTTTACTGTTTTATGTTATTTTTTTTCTTTACTTATCAGTAAAAAGGGACATTTTGAACAATTTTAGTCCAAAAATAATCAGCATGGTGTGACCTCATATTTAAGCACTAAAATGAAGGTTAATCAGCCGAGTTGTAAGAAGAAATTGGGCTGTTAATGGTCCCATTAACTGAAAAATTGTGTTTTTTGATGGTTTTTAATCTTCTAAAATACATCCATGGGTCACATGTATATGGTTAAAGTATCACTTCATAAATGCACACTATTTTTTTTCAGTTAAACTCTTACTGACCCCAGTTACATGGCCACAATAGACAGATAACTGGGAATAAACCGATAATGGCAATAATCTGATTTTTTTCGTGTTTACTTGCACTGTGTAAATCGATTATTGGATTGTAAAGCACTTGAGTTAATGAACCCGGTTACTTGGACTTTACTGGATTATTCTTTACAGTGCATCCGGAAAGTATTCACAGCGCTTCACTTCTTCCGCAAAATGGATTAAATTCTTTTTTTTCTCCCCTCAAAATTCTACACACAAAATACTCCGTAATGACAATGTGAAAAAAGTTTTTTTTTTTTTTAATTTTTGTGAATTTATTAAAAATAAAAAAACCTTAAGAAATCAAATGTGCATACAGTTGTGTGAAAAAGTGTTTGCCCCTTTCTTGATTTCTCATTTTTTTTGTGTGTTTGTCACACTTAAATGTTTCAGATCATCAAACAAATTTAAATATTAGACAAAGATAACACAAGTAAATACAAAATGCAGTTTTTAAATGAAGGTGTTGATTATTAAGGGTAAAAAAAATCCAAATCTACATGGCCCTATGTGAAAAAGTGACCCCCCCCCCCCCCCGGTTAAAACATAAATTGACTATGGTTTATCACATCTTTGGAATGCTGAGTTCAATTTCTCTAGCCACACCCAGGCCTGATTTCTGCCACACTTGTTCTCAATCAAGAAATCACTTAAATAGGACCTGCCTGACAAAGTGAAGTAGACCAAAAGATCCTCAAAAGCTAGACATCATGCTGCGATCCAAAGTAATTCAGGAACAAATGAGAAACAAAGTAATGGAGATCTATCAGTCTGGAAAAGGTGATAATGTGGAGAGAGAAATAATCAGGCAGAGAGGTCCAGATCATATCAGGCTTTATTCAGCTCTTTCTCCATTTCTCTAGAAACACAAGCCACAAAAGAGTAACAGGTCTCAGGCACCTCTGCTCTTAAATCCTACCACTCGGTCAGCCTTCTCTGTGTGCTGCCTTAACATCAAAGCCTTTGTACTTCACATTCTCTTTGTCACTGTTCACACCAACACACCACCCCCACATCCACACACAAACCCCCCATGACAATTCCTTTTTGTCTTTTACGTCTGAGTATAAATATGCTGAAATGGATCCCCACACCACCACCCCCCCTCTCCAGACTCAGACTGAGCCTTGACCCTCATGTCCTTTGAGCTTCAGCTTTCGTCCGTAGCGGCTGTAATATGGGGTCTGCGGCTTGGAGGTTGGGGGTGCGTCTGTGGGGGGACATTGGGAGGGGGGAAAACATCATTAGCATGCCCTTGTGACTGATCTGATGAGTCATTTACCTGGGGAGTTCTCAGTGGGGGTCGTCCGCACCGAGGAGTTCGGGCCAGCACCACTTGCTCGTCTGATAACATGAAAGCGGGCTTAAGCCTGTCTATACAGACTGTTTCTCTGCGTCCCCCCCCAAGTCTAACACAAAATGTTTCTCCCCGGGTTCCAGCACTCTGAACGGGCCATCGTAGGGCGGGTGCAAGGGGGTCCGTTGGGCATCGTGCCTGACAAACACGAACGCCGCGTCCTTCAAGGCCTTAGGCACAAAAGCGCGTGGAAAACAGTGGTGGATCGGACCGGGTACCGTCCCTGCCACTGCGTTACACGGTGAAAGTGGGGATGGATCGGTGTTCGGCGGGGGGCTGTCCGGCAAAAATTCCCCTGGGAGCTGCAGCGGCTGGGAAAAAAACAGCTCTGCTGGGGAGGCTGCCAGATCCTCCTTCGGTGCTGAACGCAACCCTAATAGAACCCACGGCAACTGGTCCATGCAATTTGCATCCATAAATGAAGCCCTGAGCGCTGCTTTAAGCGATCTATGGAAACGCTCGCATAACCCATTGGCCTGTGGGTTGTACGCGGTCGTGCAATGAAGTGAGACGCCCAGGCTCCGGGCCATGGTGAACCAGAGGTCGGAAACAAATTGCGGGCCCCGATCGGACGTGATATCCGAAGGGGCGCCGAAACATGCCACCCATGTTGTCAAAAAAGCGTGTGCAACTTCTGCGGACGCGGTGGAAGCTAGCGGGACTATTTCGGGCCAGCGCATGGTGCAGTCCACTACTGTCAGGAGGTGTGTGAACCCTTGCGATGGCATAAGGGGGCCCACGAGGTCCACATGAACGTGGTTGAACCGCTTAGCCGGGATATGGAACGGCTCCAAGGGGGCCTTTGTGTGCCTGTGCACTTTAGCTCGCTGGTACGCTACGCAGGCTGCAGCCCACTATTTCATCTGTTTGCGCAGGCTCGGCCAGACGAACTTCGCTCCCACCATTTTGACTGACGCGCGCACTCCTGGGTGCGCCAGGGAGTGAACCAACTCAAAAGCGTGGCGGCGCCAAGTGCGTGGGACCACCGAGCGCGGGTGGCCTGTGGAGACGTCACAGATTACGGGGGGCCCCCCGTCTTGCAGTACTCTGCTCTCCAGCCTTAACCCTGTTGGTCCAGACTGGAGCTCGCAAACGTCCGCATCGCCGCTCTGCGCAGCGGGCATGACCGAGTAATCTATCCCCACGTAGACTGGGGCCACTAATGCACGCGAGAGGCAGTCCGCCACCATGTTGAGTTTACCGGCCACATGCTGAATGTCAGTCATAAACTCCGAGATCGCAGCCAGCTGTCTCTGCTGCCGGCCCAACCATGGTTCCGAAACCTTGGCCATCGCATATGTTAGCCGCTTATGGTCTACAAACGCAGTGAAGGTGCGCCCTTCCAGCCAGAACTGGAAGTGGCGTATGGCCAGGTGGAGAGCTAGTAACTCTCTGTCGAGCGCGCTGTATTTACGCTCACTGTCGCGCAAAGACCTGCTAAAAAAGGCGAGTGGCTGCCAAGAACCGGCAACATGCTGCTCCATGACGGCCCCTATGGCCACGTCCGAGGCGTCGGTAGTGAGCGCTATCCGAGCTGCTGGGTCCGGGTGCGCCAGCAGTGCGGCATTTGCCAGAGCTGTTTTAACCTTGGAAAACGCCTGCTCCCGCTCAGGAGTCCAGTCGACAATGTCCGCCGGTTTCCGTTTCTTGAGTGCGGCGTACAACGGCTGCATGAGCTGGGCTGCGCGGGGGAGGAAATGATTGTAGAAGTTAACCATCCCCAAAAACTCCTGCAGCGCCCTAACCGTCTGAGGCCAGGGAAAATTTGCCAGGGCGTGCACCTTGTCCGGCAAGGGTGTCGCGCCCTCCAGTGAGATGTGGTGGCCCAAAAAATCGATCCCCGTCACCCCGAACTGGCACTTCGCAAGGTTGATTATTAATCCGTGCTCCTCCAACATTTGGAAATCTGTCCTGAGGTGGGTTACGTGTTCATCCTCGGATGCGCTAGCCACCAGGATGTCGTCCAGGTAGATGAACACAAACGGCAGATGGCGCAACACCGCATCCATCATGCATTGGAATGTCTGTGCCACGCCTTTTAACTCAAAAGGCATGCGTAAAAACTCAAACAGGCCAAACGGGGTTATTACTGCCATTTTAGGTATGTCCTCAGCGCACACCGGGACCTGGTGGTAACCGCGGACCAGGTCTATCTTGGAAAAAATGCGTGCCCCGGTGAGGTGAATGGAAAAATCCTGAATATGAGGGATGGGGTAGCGGTCGTGCGATGTGGCGTTGTTTAATCTGCGGAAATCTCCACACGGTCGCCACGATCCCTCGGCCTTAGGAACCACATGTAGCGGGGATGCCCATGGGCTGTTTGGGCGCCTGATGATGCCCAACCTTTCCAAGTTGGCAAACTCCTCGCGCACTATGGCCAGTTTAGCTGCGTCCAGACGCCGAGGTCTTGCAAAAACGGGCGGCCCCGTGGTGGTAATGAAGTGCTCCACCCTGTGTTTAGTGAGGGTCGCTGAAAATGTTGGAACCTTGAGTGCTGGGAACTGGGTGAGTAGTGTGTGGAACTGACCCCCTGGAGCTAGGACGTTGGCTAGTGTTGTTGGCCCAGCTCCTTGAGCTGTACAGGGGAGAGAATCAAAAGACATAGCGTTAATCAGGCGTCTGTTAGCAGCATCGACTAGTAGTCCGTGTGCACACAAAAAATCAGCGCCTAAGATGGGGAAGCTGCATGCCGCTATGACGAATGTCCATTGGTATGTACGGCCGTGCAAGGATACAGTCAGTGTCCTCTCTCCAAAAGTCTTAATGTCTGAGCCGTTTGCGGCCGTCAACTCGGGGCCGCTAGTTCCCGCCAGCCGGTCGGTGTAGGATGGCAGGATGAGGCTCTTTTGGGAGCCGGAGTCCACAAGGAACTGTCTCCCCGAGCGTGATTCTGTCACATAGAGCAGCATGCTTGCTTCACCGGCGGTCGCAGCTGCTACAGACTGCCGGTCCTGGCGAATTGGCACGTGGCACGCCTCGACGTGCATCCTCTCCAAAACGGTGGTGGTAGACATAGAGCGTGTCTCTCCGGTGCTTCTTGGCCCCTGCTGCAGTCACCATCGCTGGCTCCTCGCCTCCGCTTACCGTCTCGCTGGGGTCCGACGCCGCTGCGTTCACTGTGAGGGCTCTGGTGGTGAGGATAATCTGATCTGCCTCCTGGGCTAGCACCCGGTAGTTGCGCGCGGCCAGCAGCGGCAAATCGGCAAGGACCACTCTG
This sequence comes from Pholidichthys leucotaenia, assembly GCA_020510985.1. Taxonomy (NCBI): domain Eukaryota; kingdom Metazoa; phylum Chordata; class Actinopteri; order Cichliformes; family Pholidichthyidae; genus Pholidichthys; species Pholidichthys leucotaenia. The sequence goes on along the minus strand of CM035842.1, from coordinate 197,271,236 downwards.
GCCGTCATCGGGAAGTTCCGGAGGAAAAGGTAAGCAAAGAGGAAATGCCCATCAACGCCAACATCTTCTTCATCAATTCGACCGCCGACCTGTCTCCTAACTCGGAGCGCGTCAGCAGCCACTCTGCTCTCTCACAGTCCGAGAGCGTGTAGTGCCGGGTCAGCGTGGTTTTGAGAGCGCCGTACTTGTCACGGGCTGGGGGCAGTTGGAGCAGGCTCACCACCTGCTGAGTTGTGCGTGCATCCAGCGCTGCGACCACGTAGTAGTATCTGGTGTCATCTGCCGTTATTCCCCGGAGTGCGAACTGGGCCTCGGTGTGAAGGAACCAAGACTTCGGGTTGTGTAGCCAAAAGTCTGTGAGTTTGACCGAAACAGCGCACGCGTTGCTGGTACTTCCCGTCCGGGTCATCTCCGTGGTGTTCGCCTCGCGTTCCATTGTGCATCAAGGGTCACCAGTGTGGAGAGAGAAATAATCAGGCAGAGAGGTCCAGATCATATCAGGCTTTATTCAGCTCTCTCTCCATTGCTCTAGAAACACAAGCCACAAAAGAGTAACAGCTCTCAGGCACCTCTGCTCTTAAATCACACCACTCGGTCAGCCTTCTCAGTGTGCTGCCTTAACAACAAAGCCTTTGTACTTCCCATTCTCTTTGTCACTGTTCACACCAACACACCACCCCCACATCCACGCACAAACCCCCCCATGACAATCCCTTTTTGTCTTTTACGTCTGAGTATAAATATACTGAAGTGGATCTCCACAATAAAGCCATTTCTAAAGCTTTGGGACTCCAGCGAACCACAGCGAAAGCCATTATCCACAAATGGTGAAAACATGGAACAGTGGTGAACCTTCCCAGGAGAGGCCAGCTGACCAAAATTACCCCAAGAGTGCAGCAACGACTCATCCAAGAGGTCACAAAAAAACCCACAACAACATTCAAAGAACTGCAGGCCTCACTTGCCTCAGTTAAGGTCAGTGTTCATGACTCCATCATAAGAAAGAGACTGGGCAGAAATGGCCTGCATGGCAGAGTTCCAAGATGAAAACCACTGTTGAGCAAAAACAACATAAAGGCTCAGTTTTGCCAGAAAACATCTTGATGATCCCCAAGACTTTTGGGGAGAATACTCTGTGGACTGACGAGACAAAAGTTGAACTTTTTGGAAGGTGTGTGTCCCATTACATCCAGCGTAAAAGTAACACAACATTTCAGAAAAGGAACATCATACCAACAGTAAAATATGGTAGTGGTAGTGTGATGGTCTGGGACTGTTTTGCTGCTTCAGGATCTGGAAGACTTGCTGTGGTAAATGGACCCATGAATTCTGCTGTCTACCAGAAAATCCTGAAGGAGAATGTCCAGCCATCTGTTTGTGACCTCAAGCTGAAGCGCGCTTGGGTTCTGCAACAGGACAACTATCCAAAACACACCAGCAAATCCACCTCTGAATGGCTTAAGAAAAACAAAATGAAGACTTTGGAGTGGCCTAGTCAAAGTCCTGACCTGAATCCAATTGAGATGCTGTGGCATGACCTTGAAAAGGCAATTCATGCTGGAAAACCCTCCAATGTGGCTAAATTACAACAATTCTGCAAAGATGAGTGGGCCAAAATTTCTCCACAGCGCTGTAAAAGACTCATTGCCAGTTATCGCTAACGCTTGATTGCAGTTGTTGCTGCTGAAGGTGGCCCAACCAGTTATTAGGTTTAGGGGGCAATCACTTTTTCACACAGGGCCATGTGGGTTTGGATTTTTTTTCCCTTAATAATAAACACCTTCATTTAAAAACTGCATTTTGTGTTTACTTGTGTTATCTTTGGCTAATATTTAAATGTGTTTGATGATCTGAAACATTTAAGTGTGACAAACATACAAGAAAATGAGAAATCAGGAAGGGGGCAAACACTTTTTCACACCACTGTAAGTATTCATAGCCTTTGCTCAATACTTTGTTGATGCACCTTTGGCAGCAATCACCACCTCAAGTCTTCTTGAATATGATGCCACAAGCTTGGCACACCTATCTTTGGGCAGTTTGGCTCATTCCTCTTTGCAGCACCTCTTAAGCTTCATCAGGTTGGATGGGAAACGTCGGTGCACAGCCATTTTCAGATCTCTCCAGAGATGTTCAATTGAATACAAGTTTGGGCTCTGGCTGGGCCGCTCAAGGACATGCACAGAGTTGTCCCGAAGCCACGCCTTTGATATCTTGGTTGTGTGCTTAGGGTCGTTGTCCTGGTGAAAGATGAATCGTCACCCCACTCTGAGGTCAAGAGCGCTCTGGAGCAGGTTTTCATCCAGGATGTCTCTGTACACTGCTGCATTCATCTTTCCCTCTCTCCTGACTAGTCTCCCAGTTCCTGCCACTGAAAAACATTCCCACAGTATGATGCTGCCACCACCACGCTTCACTGTTGGGATGGTATTGGCCTGGTGGTGAGCTGTGCCTGTTTTCCTACAGAGGTTTAAGATGTTAATACTTACAAAAATGCAAAAGAAAAAGTAGTTATTTGTGTGCATATATCCATATACAAAAACAATAAAAACATACCTGCACACACACACACACACACACACACACACACACACACACACACACACACACACACACAAAGAAGGAAGAGAATAAGAAAAAATAATACCATCATGTCATGGTCTCTCAATTTTTACGCCATCATGTACACACTGTTGGTTTACACTAAACTATTTTTTAAACTCTTTTTTTTTTTTTTTTTTTTTTTTTTTAAAACCTTAAAATCAGACTGTTGTTTCTTTTCAGCTGGCAAAGAGTTCCAAAGTCTTGCCCCTTTAGCAGAGAAGTAGCTCTGTTCCAAAGAGGTCTTATAGATTGGGATGACACAGTCTCCCCGGGCAGAGCCCCGTGTAGTGGTTCTTCCAGAGCTCTGTCGTCTCTTAAGGACATTACCAAACAGTGGTGGTACCTGATTATTTAAACACCTAAAAACCAATTTAAGGACACAGAAATTTATGAAATTATCGGTTAAAAGATTACGTTTTTGGATAATATCACAATGATGCCATTTCATTGGCTACTGATCCATAATTTTTGACTGTTTATATAATGACAAATACTTATGTACATGTGATTTCTTAGTTTTTTATTTTTAACAAATTTGCAAAAATCTCAAAAAAAAAAAAAACATTTTTTTTACATTGTCATTATGGGGTATTGTGTGTAGAATTTTGAGGGGAAAAAATGAATTTAATCATTCATTCATCTTCTTCCGCTTAATCCTTTTTGGGTCGCAATTTTGGAATAAAGCTGTAACATAACAAAATGTGGAAAAAGTGAAGCACTGTGAAGACTTTCTGGATGCACGGTCCATGGCCACTTGAATGATCAGGTAACTCCAGAAATCCGGTCATAACTGGTTTATTTGTGTGCATGTAAACATGGTCAATGAAATGAGCAAATTTCACAAACGAACAAGACCCCTTCCAGCGATCTGAGCAGCCTGTTTACTTATGAGTGGCCAGTTCAGGAAGAATTTTTCCCAGCCAGATTAGGCTTTCAGGTCAGGGTCAGAGCTTTACAGTTTGTTTTTGATGAGCTGTAAAAACACAGAAATGGTTTTGGTTTCTAATTTTACATCTGTATGCTCTTGACGATGCCAAAAATTGAAATTAATCTCTGAGAAATGCACAATATTGAACCTCTAAGATTCGGAGAGTTATTGCAGTGTGAAATATTAAACTTTCTTGGGAATTTTCAGCCCTTTTTCTGCAACTTTATAGTTTTTTTTTAAACTTTAAGACTCTTGTTTACGCTCCTGACCCCACCCACTTTTCTCGGCACTCCCCTTGAAATCTTTGGTCCACCTCTGTTGCTCAGCAATGTGACATCAAAGCCATCATACATCCAAGACTTATGGGAGTGAGTTTGTATATTGTTCAGCTGGTGTGGTGTTTACTTGTTCTAAAACACTTTCCCACTGCAAATACCACTGCATGGGCTCTAATGAATCACACTGAAACAAATACAGTTGAGACCAGGAGTTTAGATGCACTGTATAAAAAGACACAATCTTTTTTTTTTTTTCTCATTGTCTGACATTAAATCAGACTAAAGTTTTAGGTCAGTTAGGATTACCAAAATTATTTCTATTTTTTTTTTTTAAATCTTTCTAGATTTTTTTGGGGTGGAGAATTTTTTTATTACTTTCTTCAAAGTCAGAAGAAATCTTGGTGTACATACACTAAGATTACTATGCCTTTAAACAATTTGGGAAATCCCAGGTGACGATGCTATGGCTTTGGAAGCTTCTCATAGGTTAATTGACAACATTTGAGTTAATTGGTGGCACACCTGTGGATGTATTTTAAGGCACTCCTCAAAAACACTGCTTCCTTGTGTGACATCATGGCAAAATCAAAAGAAATCAACCAAAATATCAGGAAGAGAATTGTGGACCTTCACAAGTCTGTTCATGCTTGCTTATGGAGTTAAAAGTGGGAAGCTTGTAACCCTGAGAACACCAACCCAACTGTGGAGTATGGGGGTGACAGCATCATGTTGTGTGTGTGTGTGGGGGGGGGGTGCTGCAGGAGGGACTGGTGCACTTCACAGAATAGATGACATTGTGAGGAAAGAACATTATGTGGAAATATTGAGGCAACATCAAAAGACAGCAGCCAGGAAGTTAAGAGCTTGGGCACAGAGGGGTCTTCCGGCTTAAGGACAACAAAGTCAGTGTTTTGGAGTGGCCATCGCAAAGCCCTGATCTCAGTCCCACAGGAAACTTGTTACCAGGGCTGAAAAGACGTGTGCGAGCATTAAGGTGGCCTACAAACCTGACTCAGTTCCACCAGTTCTGTCAGGAGGAATGGGCCAAAATTCCAGCAAACTATGGGCTCTATGCACGCATCACTTCCGCATTTGACATAACGCCGCCCGTTCACATCCGGTCCGCAAGTTTGAAATGGTAAATGGCGCTCACTTATATAGCGCTTTTTCTTATCTCTGGATGACCAAAGCACTTTACAGATCCTGCTATCCACCCATTCACGCACACATTCACACACTGATGGCGGCAGAGCTGCCATGCACACACAGGCGCTAGCCTGGCCACCAGGAGCAACTGGGGGTTCAGTGTCTTGCTCAAGGACACTTCGACATGCAGACTGCAGACAGAGTGGGAATCGAACCCATGACCCTCCGATCAATAGTTAGTCACACTATACCTGCGCCACAGCTGCCCCCAGAAGAAGGAGATGGAGGAAAGAAAGGAGGATGAAAGAAGGAGGATGGCAGAATCTCTCCTGTTCACTCGTTGTTTGCTGGAACAACAGAACAGCCTGGCATTAGCCCAAGTAGCAGCGGTTAGCTAGTATTCCCTACTTACCTTCATAATTGCAGAGATACGAGGACACACAAAACTTGAAACCTTTCTCAAGTTTGCTCTGCGGTGTTGTACTGCACCTCCGGACTAATTTCCACACGTCATTAATGGTAAATTGCGGTAATTCCAGCAAAAAATGAGTGAACAGCAGAGAGATTGTCATCCTTCTTCATTCAGACTTGCGGACCGGATGTGACCGGGCGGCCTTATGTCAAACGCGGAAGTGATGCGTGCATAGAGCCCATTGTGAGAAGCTTGTGGAAGGATACCTTCTGAAACAGGAAAGGTTCAGTCTGATTTAATGTCAGGCAGTGAGGAAAAAAGGTGATGTGTCTTTTTATACAGTGTATGTAAACTTCTGGTTTCAAATGCATCTGACTCCTAATTGGGCTCTGGTTTATTTTATTATTAACGTATGTGCATGGCAGCCCATAGCTAATGTTGTTTGCCATGGGTTGCAGTGTTGGTCTTTTTTCCTGCAAGTTTTTGACTTTTCTCTCATAAAGTTGGGCTTTTTATTAAAAGTTTGCAGTGTTTTTCCTACAAGTTTGTAACTCCAGTACAGTTGAAACTTTACTCTCATAGGGCTTTGACATTTTTTCCCCAAAATTATGAGTAACACTTTGCAAATTTATGGTTTAAAAAAAACAGTGTCACATTTCAGAGTAGAATAGTATATGAACAAGGACAATTTCTCAAATTTATCACTAAAAACAGTTGAAAACATTTTAGAGAAAACTGCCAATCTAACCGCCCCCCACACAAATTCTCCTGTTACTAATTTTGACCGATCAGTTTATTCTTCTAACTCTGTTCTTTAACTTTCATTTTAAGGCTCAAAAATGTTTGATGTTCCCCTCCATTCGTCCATACTGACTTGTATATGTTGTCTGAGTCTAAATCTTGTTCACCGCGGCCATGCTGCCCTTTACATCCCGACCCTGCAGTCCTCCCCTCCATCCTGTCGAGCTGCCTTTATAGAGTTATGGTGAGAGTACGGATCCGCTCAGCTGTGGGAAATGGGCCAGAAACATCTAAGGATTTGTGTGAGAAGCTGGTAAATGTTTCTAAATTTAGCCTCTTTACAGTGAAGCTGCACAGTTTATAAATGTGCTCTTTTTGGAGCGGGAGCAGGTCTGCTGATCAGAGGTTAAATGGCTTCTTTTTTTTTCCACAATATCTTTATTGAACCTTTTTTTTTTTTTTAACAAACATGATACAAACAATCAAACACTAACACTAAAGTACTACAAAAAAAAAAAAAATGCACTAAAAACACCAACAACCACCAACAAAATCAAGTCTTCAACAATGCTCCTCTGTTTAGTCTAGACAATCCAATACATAAGTATACATATTATGTTCACCAGTTTGGAATTTACAAGGTCCACACACATCATTCACCTTCTTCTTCAAGAGTTATGTTTAAATTTTTTACATAATCAATAAAAGGTCTCCATATATTCTCAAACACAATTTCCTTTGATTTTAGTATATATGTTATTCTTTCTAATGGAAGGTTTGTTAACATCTGTCTTAACCACTGAGTCACATCTGGTCTATGAGTCTTTTTCCATAATAGTGCAATACATTTTTTGGCATTAAGCAAACTGAGGTCTATGAATGTTCTTTCACTTTTATTAAAATTATGCTTTTCTGGGTACAGACCCAACAAAAACAGTTTAGGATTCAATATGATTTGTTTTGAGATTATTTTTTCAATTGTTACCCTCACCTCTTCCCAAAACATTCTTATTAATCTACTTTCCCATAAACAATGAAATAGGGTTCCTTTACTTTCCATGCATTTTGTGCATGTATCTGGTATATTTTTGTTATATCTATTTAACTCCTCCGGTGTAACATACATCCGCATTAACCATTTGAAATGTATCAATTTAAGGCGTGCATTTATTGATTTGGTTTGAGCTTCTGTACAAGCCAATTCCCATTGTTCCTCTGAAATTTCAATTTGCAGATCTTCTTTCCAGTAGTTTAATCTTTTCAGTGAATTTTCACTTGAAGATAGTGTCAATGAGTTATAAAACTCTGAAATAATACCCTTTCTTTTACTATCTTTCTTCATCATTTTTTCCAAGGATGAATAAATAGGTCGAGTGAGAGCTTTATTTTGATTTGATCGAATAAAGTTTCTAAGTTGAAGATATTTAAAAAAATGTGTTCTATTGAGATTAAATTTGATCCTCAGCTCTTCAAAAGACATTATGTTGTCTGCACATGGCAAATATAAATCCTGAATCTTTTGTATCCCTTTTAAATTCCATACTTTAAATACAGCGTCCGCTCTCCCTGGTTTAAAATATTGATTACCCCATATTGGACTAAATTGTGACAATAACTGTGGTTCTTTTAAATAGTTTTTAGCTTCACACCATATTTTGATCATATGCTTTACAAATGGATTTTTAACTTGTTTTTGTAATTTTTTTGCCGAATCTGAGTATATGAATATGGGAAGAGGTAAAGGTAAATTGTATGATTCCATTTCAGTCCAGTGAGGGAGATCATTTGATGAAAAATAATATGTCATAGACCTCAGTTGTGCCGACCAATAATACAACATAAAATTTGGACATTTCAGACCTCCACGATCAAATGGTAAATATAATAAAGACAAACGTAATCTAGCCCTCCTGTTGTTCCATATAAATTCCACTAACTTTTTTTTTATTCTTGAGAATAGATCTAAAGGTGGTGATAAGGGAATGTATTGAAATAAATAAAGTATTTTAGGTAAAATATTACTTTTAAGTATATTGATTCTCCCGATCATCGACATTGGTAGTGACATCCATCTCTGAGTTAACTCACTGATATCTGACATTAAGGCTTCATAGTTGACACTGGCGACTGATTCTAGCTTAGGCATAATTTGGATTCCTAAATATTTAAACTGATTTACAACATTGAATTGATTTACCTCAGGGGCTGGGTAATTTCTCTGGGTCTCATTTAGCATTAATATTGAAGATTTAGTTTTATTTATTTTATATCCTGATATTTCCCCAAAATTCTTTATTAAATTCAACAAGGTTGGAATTGATTTTTTTAGATTCGACATAAACAAAATTATATCATCGGCGTACAGGGAGATTTTATGTTCTGTTGGTCCAACTTTAATTCCATATATTTGTGAATGTAAACGTATCGCTATCGCTAAAGGTTCAATTGCCATAGTAAACAGTAAAGGTGAAAGTGGACAGCCTTGTCGACATCCTCTATTGATTTTTATTGGTTTTGAAATATTGTTATTTGTTAGGATTTCTGCTGTAGCATTATTGTATATTATTTGAACCCATTTTATGAAATTATTTCCAAGTCCAAACCTTTGTAGGACTTCAAAAAGAAAGGGCCATTCAACTCTATCAAAGGCCTTTTCGGCGTCCAATGATAGGAGAGCTGTATCCGGTGCTTCTTTATTAAAATAGATAATATTAAATAGTCTTCTTACATTATGGAAGCCTTGTCTACCCTTTATAAAGCCATTCTGATCTCGATTAATAATATTTGGTAAAATTTCTTGTATTCGTCTTGCTAAAATTTTACAGATTATCTTAAGGTCGGCGTTTAATAGGCTTATTGGTCTCATATTTTCACATTTATTAGAGGGCTTACCTGGTTTTGGCAGCAGTATAATTAAGGCATTATTTATGTATGATGGTAAATTATTATTTTGAAATGCTTCTAAAACCATTTCCAAAAAAGGTTTTATTAATTTATTCTTAAATTTTTTATAAAGGTCAACTGGAAGACCATCTGGTCCTGCACTTTTTCCTGATTTCATATTATCAATGGCTAGCCCAACTTCTTCTTGACTAATTTTAGACTCCAATATCTCCCTGTTTTCATTTGGAATACACGGTATAGATAGTTCGTTCAAAAACCCATTTAGTTTTGTTAAATCAGGTTCATTTTTGGTATCATATAATTTTTCATAGTAATCTCTAAAGGCTCTATTAATTTCTAAAGGATCTATAACTACCTGTCCGTTACTTATAATACTGGTAATTGGTGTTTTAATTTCCAATTGTTTAATCTGCCATGCTAATAATTTTCCTGATTTTTCACCTTGTTCATAAAAAGATTGTTTCAATCTTAGAAGACTCGAGGCAGCTCTATTCGCTGATTTTTTGTCATATTCAGCTCTCAAAATCAGTAATTCATTCTCCAACCTTGGGTCACTTCCTGCATACACTTTTTCCTGAAGATTTTTTATTTTATGTTCCAATTTAGCTCTCTCCTCTCGAGTCTTCTTAGATTTTGATCCTGTATAACTAATAATATGTCCCCTAATAAAAGCTTTGAAAGCCTCCCACTTTACACATGCTGATGTTTGTGTAGTATTGATGTCAAAGAACTCGTCTATCTGTTTTTCTATATACTTGACAAATTCCTCATCCTGAAGCCATTTATGCTGAAATTGCCATCTACCTGATTCCTTTGTCAATTTTTTATCTACATATATTAGACAACAGGGTGCATGATCAGAGATCACGATGTTATCATAAAAGCAGTTTTGAATCTTGGACCTTAATTCTGTGGAAATCAAAAAATAATCAATACGTGAGAATGTCTTGTAGGTACTGGAATAACAAGAATAGGCTTTAACTTGTGGTTTCATTTCTCTCCATATATCTAACAATCTCAATTCTTTCTTAAAATGATTAATAGTCATCCTACATCCAATGTGCGTACAATCCAGTCCTGTTGATCTATCCACACCTGGATTCAATGTACAATTAAAATCCCCTGCTATTATATGTTGCCCTGTAAGTGATGATAAGATGAGAAATAAATTAGCAAAGAACTTCTGATCATCTATATTGGGACCATATAAGTTCACAAGATTTATATTTTCTAATAGCAAAGAACCTTGAATGATTACATATCTTCCAAATTTGTCTCCAATTACATTTTTCACTTGAAAAGGAACTGATTTATGTATGAGAGTCATAACTCCCCTGGCTCGGGATGAAAATGAAGAGGTGAATACACTTCCCTGCCATCTACTCCTAATTCTTTTAACATCCTCCTCTATCAGATGAGTTTCTTGTAAAAACACAATTCTTGAACCCATGTCCTTTATTTTATTCATAACTTGTTTAAGTTTTTTTAAATTTTGTAGACCTCTGCAATTCCATGAAGTTAAATTAAGATTAACACTTTGGTCCATGATCAATAGAGAGTTTGGGATTACCTTGCAGTGTAAACATGCTCATACAGAGAAGCAAAAACATGAGTGGTTGAACATTCATCCTACAAACTACACACAAACAAATTTCCCCTTCCCACACTTGTGGCAAACCCCCCAAAATCAAAAGAAAAATTCTGTCTCCCAATATAGCCATCGACCGTTCCACACCCACGGGGAACAGCCTAAGCCACTCCTTCTTCATCCTCCCAATCACCCTAACTCTACTGCTTTTAATGACGTAACATTAACTCTCCTCTGTAGTTTTCCAACTTAACTCCAAAATTTTTAACAACTTTGTACATCATAGTTTTTTTTTTTTGTTTGTTTTGTTTTTGTTTTGTTTTTTTATTATATAATACAATCTATATTTTGTAAACTTACTATTTACTTCAAGTCAGTCAGATGCCTGTGCAAATGCTTAATTATTCTACCTTATATTTTGTTCATGCTTAGCTCCCACCAGTCTCTTCTTCTTCTTTGATCTTCTTGATGAACTCCTGCGCCTCCTCTGGGGTCTTGAAGATGTGGGTTCTGCCCTCATACGTGGTCAGCAGTCTCGCAGGATAGATTACACCATGACGAATCCCAAGGTTGCGCAGCTCCTTACGTACGGGATCAAACTGCTTCCTCAGTTGCTGGATTCCTGTGGCTAAATCTGGGTAGAACCGCACCTGCTGGTCCTGGTGTTTAATCTCTCCTTTAGCACGTGCAGCGTTGAAGATCTTCATCCTGTCTCTGTTGCTAAGAAACTTCATAATTAAGGTCCTCGGCGGTCCCTTATCTCTCCGTGGGCCAATACGATGTGCTTTTTCCAGAACCACTGCTGATTGCAACTCCTCGCTGCCCAGCACCTCCGGAATCCACTTTTCCAGAAAGGAACATACGTCCCGACCTTCTGATTCCTCTGGAAGACCCACCAGCCTCAAATTATTCTGTCTCGACCGAGATTCCAAATCCAAAATATTATCTTCCAGAGATTTATTTTTTTTTTCCAAAGTGCGCACCTTTAATTGAAGACGGGTGACGTCATCTTCAGCACTAGCGAGACGGAGCTCCATCTGCGCCGTTCGTTCTACACAGTCACCCAATTCCTTTCTTATTCCTTCCAACGCTGTCATAATCCCATCAAATCTAGAGGAAAAGTCCGCTCTCATTGAACTCATGGCAGCCATCAGCGCATCTGCGCCATTCCCCGCAGAAATCGCAGCGTTGCCAGCCTCCTCCGCCATATATGGAGTTTTGTTTGCTGCGTCACAGACCTGAAAGTCCATTAATTTGGACTGTTTCGGCGGCTCGCTTTTTCCTTTTCCTGGTTTTCCAGCCTTAGGCTTCGCCGACATATCCTCGCCCAAATGCTGGGATACGTTCTGTCCCAAATGAGAGAGTTATTTGCCGATTTTTTTTTTTTCCAGGAGCAGAGCAGAGCGAGACACGTCCGTCCTACGTGGCAGCCATAACCGGAAGTCGGTTAAATGGCTTCTTACTACCATAACAGGTGCCAGGGCTGTGCCGTATGACCAAAATTTCATATCACGATATAAGTAATCTTATTTGATAATAACGGTATATACAGTATATCATGATATAATAATCACATAAAAAGGACCATCTCTTTTTTTTACATTTTAGATTACAAAAAATTACATACTGAAAAAAATCAATTGTACAAATTCATCTCGTGAATTTTATGCATCTTTTTCCCTCTTAATTTTGCAGTGTTATAAAATTGTTTTTTTTTATGTGCATATGAGATGACTTCAACTTTATTCATCATTGCTACTTGACTAATTGAAAATTATTAGAATTCAAGTAAGTTACATTAAGAACCAGTTTGATCCTCCGACACGTTTTAATTAATTATTTATTTAGTGTGTATGCGACCACTGTGATGCATTTTTGCAGCTTTAATAATATTTCTTCAGACAAAATTAAGAAACTCAGCAGTAATTTAAACCAAAGAAACAATGGTCTGATACACTATAATGTTTCCTATTGGAGACAAGTTGGCATCGTCATTTAGTATTTGCTGTTTTATAATTAGAGGGAGACGGTGTTAACGTTACCTTCCTCCAATCAAAATGAAGTTAGAGGACTGTCCTCTCTGACACAGCATGGTGGAAAACAGTCCCACATCCCTGGCAAGCAGAAGTAGTGGTTATATGACCAAAACATTAGCTTGGAGTTAGCTGCTGTGCTAACCACCTGAAGCCACACATCTGGTGCACTGCGGGGGAGATGCGGGGCGGTGACAAGTAGAAAGGGGTGTGAGTCTTTTAAAATAATAATCCATCCATCTTCTACCGCTTTTCCGGAGGTCCGGGTTGCGGAGGCAGCAGTTCAAGCAGAGAAGCCCAGACTTCCCTCTCCCCAGCCACCTGCTCCAGCTCTTCAGAGGGGATACCAAGGCGTTCCCAGACCAGCTGGGAGACATAGTCTCTCCACCGAGTCCTGGGTCTGCCCCGGGGTCTCCTCCCAGTGGGATGTGCCTGAAACACTTCAAGTGGGAGGCGTCCAGGAGGCATCCTAATCAGATGCCCATACCACCTCAACTGACTCCTTTCAATGTGGAGGAGCAGCGGTTCTACTCTGAGCCTCTCCCGGATGACTGAGCTCCTCACCCTATCGCTGAGGGTGAGTCCAGCAATCCTACGGAGAAAGCTCATTTCAGCCGCTTGTATCCGCGATCTCGTTCTTTCGGTCATTACCCAAAGCTCGTGACCATAGGTGAGAGTAGGAACGTAGATTGACTGGTAAATCGACAGCTTTGCCTTAGAACTAAGCTCCCTCTTTACCACAACAGACCGGTACAACGTCCGCATCACTGCAGATGCTGCTCCAATCCGTCTGTCGATCTCTCGCTCCATTTTCCCCTCACTCGTGAACAAGACCCCAAGATACTTAAACTCCTCCACTTGGAGCAGGAGCCTGTCCCAAACCCGGAGAGGACAATCCACCTTTTTCCGGCTGAGGACCATGGACTTGGACTTGGAGGTGCTGATTCTCATCCCAGCCGCTTCACACTCAGCGGCAAACCGTCCCAGCAAGAGCTGTAGGTCATTGCTGGATGAAGCCAACAGGACAACATCATCTGCAAACAACAGAGATGAAATCCTGTGGTCACCAAGCATGACACCCTCCATTCCCTGGCTGCGCCTAGAAATCCTGTCCATAAAAATTATGAACAGGATCGGTGACAAAGGGCAGCCCTGGCGGAGTCCAACTCTCACTGGAAATGACTCCGACCGAGTGTTGGCAATACGGACCAAACTCTCACAACGGTCGTACAGAGACCGAATAGCTCGTAACAACAAGCCCGATACCCCATACTCCCGAAGCACCCCCCACAAAAATCCACGAGGGACGCGGTCAAATGCCTTCTCCAAGTCCACAAAACACATGTAAACTGGTTGGGCAAACTCCCACGAACTCTCAAGAATTCTCAAGAGGGTAAAGAGCTGGTCCGATGTGCCACGGCCAGGACGAAAACCACATTGCTCCTCCTGAATCCGAGGTTCAACCAACGGCCGGACTCTCCTCTCCAGTACCTTGGCATAGACCTTACCAGGGAGGCTGAGGAGTGTGATCCCTCTAAAGTTGGAGCACACCCTCCGGTCCCCTTTTTTGAAGAGAGGAACCACCACCCCGGTTTGCCATGCCAAAGGCACTGCCCCCGACCTCCACGCAGTGTTGCAGAGGCGTGTCAACCATGACAACCCAACAACATCCAGGGCCTTGAGGTACTCAGGGCGAATCTCGTCCACCCCCGGGGCCCGGCCACCAAGGAGATTTTTAACCACCTTGGCGACCTCAGCCCCTGTGATAGGCGAGTCATCCCCCTGGGATTGAGGAGATCCTCGAAGTATTCCTTCCACCGCCCGACGATATCCCCAGTCGAAGTCAACAGTGTCCCATCCGCACCATACACAGTGTGGACGGGGAGCTGCTTTCCCCTCCTGAGCCGCCAGACAGTTTGCCAGAATCTCTTTGAGGCCAACCAAAAGTCTTTTTTTTTTTTTGTTACTTATTTGTACCCGTAGGTAGATTCGGTTTGCAGTCTGGTGACAAGCCACCGGCTGCTGGTCGCCGCGTGCGCGAGCGCCCTAAACCTACATGTTTTTGGTATGCGGGAGGAAACCGGAGAAATCCCGGAGTTCACCCGCGCAACACGGGGAGAACATGCAAACTCCACACAGCTCACTGTTGGTCGGGGGCTGGAATCGAACCCACGATCCCCCGGCCGAGGGTAAAACTGTGCTGCCACAGTGCTAAACCACTGCGCCACCGTGCAGCCAAGTCTTGTTCCATGGCCTCACCGAACTCCTCCCATATCCGGGTTTTTGCTTCAGCAACCACCCGAGCTGCACTCCGCTTGGCCTGCCGGTACACCTCAGCTGCTTCGGGAGTCCCACAAGCCAACCAAGCGTGATAGGACTCCTTCTTCAGCTTAATGGCCCCCCTCACCACTGGTGTCCACCACTTGGTTCGGGGGTTGCCACCACGAGATGCACCGACCACCTTGTGGCCGCAGCTCTGGGCCGCCGCTTCAACAACAGAGGTGGAGAACATGGCCCATTCAGACTCCATGTCTCCAGACTCCCTCGGAATGTGGTTGAAATTCTTCCGGAGGTGGGAGTTGAAGACCTCCCGGACAGGGGCCTCAGCCAGACGCTCCCAGCACACCCTCACTATACTTTTGGGTCTACCAGGTCTGAATGGCTTCCTCCCCTGCTGTCGGATCCAACTCACCACCAGGTGGTGATCAGTTGACAGCTCTGCACCTCTCTTTACTCGGGTGTCCAAGACATACGGTCGCAGGTCTGATGATACGATAACAAAATCGATCATCGACCTGCGACCTAGGGTGTCCTGGTGCCAGGTGCACATATGGACACCCTTATGCTTGAACATGGTGTTCGTTATGGACAAACTGTGGTTAGCACAGAAGTCCAATAACTGAACACCACTCGGGTTCAGATCGGGCAGGCCGTTCCTCCCAATCACCCCCCTCCAGGTTTCACTGTCGTTGCCCACGTGCACATTGAAGTCCCCCAGTAGGACAATGGAGTCTCCAAGAGGAGCACCCTCCAGCACCCCAGTCACAGACTCCAAAAAGGGTGGGTACTCTGAAACATCATTTGGTGCATAGGCACAAATGATGGTCAGGACCTGTTTCCCAACCCGAAGGCGCAGGGAAGCAACCCTTTCGTCCACCGGGGAAAACTCCAATATAGAGGCAGCAAGGTGGGGCGATACAAGAATACCCACCCCTGCTCGTCGCCTCTCGCCCGGGGCAACTCCAGAAAAGGCCAAGCTCCAGCCCCTCTCCAGGAGACTGGTTCCGGAACTGGAGCTGTGTGTTGAGGTGAGGCCGACTATATCTAGCCGGTATCTCTCAACCTCGTACACCAGCTCAGGCTCCTTCCCCACCAGAGAGGTGACATTCCACGTACCAAAAGCCAGTTTAGAAAGCTTGGGATCAGTCCGCCAAGGTCTCCGCCTTTGACCGCCACCTAATCCACATAGCACCGGACCCCCATGATCCCTCCTGCAGGTGGTGAGCCCACTGGAGGGCGGACCCATGTAACTCCTTCGGGCTGAGCCCGGCCGGGTCCCATGGGTGGAAACCCGGCCACCAGCCGCTAGCCTTCGAGCCCCTCCCCCAGGCCTGGCTCCAGGATGGGGCCCCGGTAACCCCAAACCGGGCGGGGTACACTGAATCCTTGATATACAATTTATCATGAGAGTCTGTTGGATCGTTCTTAGTCTGGCCCTTCACCCAGGACCAGTTTGTCTTGAGAGACCCTATCAGAGGCAGATTGCCCCAGACAGCATAGCTCCTGGGATCACTGGGGCATGCAAACCCCCCCACCACGATAAGGTGACGATCCATGAGGGGGTTAAAATAATAATAATAAACAATAGTTTTATATGAAGCAACAGACGCTTTTATCGCATCACCCGATATATATCGTCATATTGCACAGCCCTAACAGCTACTGGTTTTAATTTTATTAAAAAAATCTTTTTTTTTAACATTTTTTTTGCAATTTTTGTCATCAAAATTTGCTAATTTATTTCATGTAAATTTGTGATTTATTTATGACCGTTACTTTGTAAATTTCTTATAGTATTTTTCCCTTATGTTTGCAGCATTTACCATTTTTTTTTTATACTCCACCAAACAAAGTTGTGGAGGGTGTATAATGTTTCTGACCCATCCGTTTAACATTTTATGTTGTTGCCACTATAGCTTCTACATTTCAGATTAGATTGACTTCAAATTTATACAGACATTTTGACACCAATGAGGGGTTCCATTTTTGGGGAGGAGGACTTATTTTTTCACAGTCCATTTAATGTTGAACGCATTTCTCATTAGGGCCCCGATATGCAGATGTGCTGCAGATGCGTGGGGCGCGTGCGCTTGCTCACTGAAGTTCTTTAACTTTTCTTTATAAATTTTTTTTTATTCTTGTAAATTTGTGGCATATCATAAATTGGCTTTTTTCTAGAAATTTGAGCATTTTCTTATTAATTTGAAACTTTTATAATATTCAGTGCCTGCAGATTAGGTGTTGTTTTTCTCATACGTTTGTGAGTTTCGGTTTTAAAGTTGTATTTTTGCTGAAAAAAGTATCGTCATTCTTTTGAGGAAAAAAGTTAGATTTATGAGTAAAAATAGGCAAACACAAGAAATTTTTTTTGGCAAATTTATGAAAAAAAAATCAAATATCTAGGAAAGGGTTTCCATTTTTTGTTTAATAAATGAATTTACAACAAAAAAAAAAATCATAAGTGAAAGAGTATAAAAATTGAGCATTATCATTTTAGTAGGGTTTGGAGGTATCGCCTAAAATTATTACTGTTTAATTTGAAGCAAAGGTATTAACAGTATACATGAGGGTGGCTTGTTAAAGATTTTCCCTGACCCACTTCTGGTTATTGTCGGAGGCTGAAATTGCACATGTATAATAATCCATATCTCTATAGGTGACGGAGCCAGTTGAACGCAGAGCGGTTATCAGTCTCCTGTACTTGAGAGGCCAGGCCATGCACCACGGGAGACGTTTGATGAGATGAAAGAGAGTTATGGTGCCCATTGTATGATAGAATAGAATAGAATCTTTATTGTCACTATACACAAAATACAATGAAACTCTGTTCAGCAGTCTCTTAGCAGCTTAAAATACAATCATCTTAATAAAAATAGATAAAATACTAAATAAATAGATAAAATACTAATGCACTGTACATATATGTGACTGTGTCCATGCCTGCTAAAAGGATTATGAGTGCAACAGTCTGTCTACTGCTCTAGGAAAGAAGCTCTCTTTCATTCTGCTGGTCAGTTTTGATGACTCTGAGCCTCCCTGAGGGAAGGGTGGAAAACAGATAATGTCCTGGGTGTGTTGAGTCATTTTTGATGTTTTTAGCTCTTCTAAGGAGGCGTGTGGTGTAAATGTCCTCCATGCTCGGGAGCGGGGAGCCCACAATCCACTGGGCTGTCTTTATGACCCATTGCAGCACCTTCTTTCCTGCCTCTGTGCAGCTGGAGTACCAGACAGTGCAGCCATACATCAGGACACTCTCTACTGTACAGCGATAGAAGTTCTTAAGCAGAGCTGAAGGAAGTTTGTTGCACTTCAGGGTTCTGAGAAAAAAAGAGTCATTGCTGGGCTTTCTTGATGTTGTGAGTTGTGTTCACACTCCAACTCAGGTCTCTGGATATATACACACCCAAGAATTTGAAGTCAACAACCTGCTCCACCTTCTCCCCTTTGATGCTCAAACCTGCATGCTGTGCTTTTGGTTTCCTGAAGTCTATAATTATTTCTTTAGTCTTCTTTGTGTTTAAGCACAGGTTATTGTCTCTGCACCATGCCAACAATGTCTGAATCTCCTCCCTATAGGCTGATTCATCATTGTTTGCCACCAAACCCACTATGGTCGTATCATCCGCAAACTTAATTATTGTATTAGAACTGTGGGTGGGGGCACAGTCATGAGTATACAGGGAGTATACTCCCTGTATACTTTTTTTTTTTTTTTTTTTTTTTGATCAGCCTGTTCAGGCTGATCTCCTCTCGGCGCCACACCAGTAGGCTGCCTTTTGCAACAGCGGCTCGATTCCGAGTTTTTTTTTCCCTTCCTCTCTCTTTTGATCACTTTTTTTTTTCACCCCACTTATATCACGGACACACAGATCGTCCCAAATGTCTCCTGAGCCGGTGGATGGAGCCACTGTTTATAGCAGGATACGATACAACAGGGAAGAGCTGCTAGCATTTAACCGCCACCCGGTCCCACTGGAAAAACTCGACATACCGAGAGAATTGAGGCGAAAGCGTCGCGGCTGCCGGGCTGGAGTAAGGCGGAGGACAAAAAATATAAGGTACAGACCCTCCCTTCCATCTGTTGTCATGGGAAATGTACGGTCGATACTGGGAAAGTTAGATGAGCTAGCGGCTATCTCCCGTTACGATAGCACTTACCGGGAGTGCTCTCTCCTTTTGTTTACTGAGACGTGGCTAACTGAACTAGCAGCAGATGCTAACATTGAGCTGGAGGGTTTTCACATGATACGAGCTGACCGAACACCAGAGAGTGGCAAAACTAGGGGCGGTGGAGTGATAATGTATGTTAACAACAACTGGTGCAGACCGGGACATATCACTGTTAAACAACGACACTGCAGCAAAGACATTGAGTTGCTAGCTGTTAGCATGAGGCCTACATATCTCCCGAGAGAACACTCACACGTGATCTGCATTGTTGTTTATGCAAATCCGACGGCGAACGCTGGGACAGCGCGTGACGTCATCCATTCAGTAACCAGCAGGCTGCAGACAGAACACCCAGATGCTCTTCTCCTCATCTCAGGCGATTTCAACCACGTTTCACTGTCTCCCATTCTGTCCACTTTCACCCAGTATGTCACATGCCACACTAGAGACAATAAAACACTGGATTTGTTCTACGCAAACACTAAGGAGGCGTACACCTCATCACAACTCCCCCCACTTGGGAGATCGGATCACAACTTGGTTCATCTCCGACCGGTGTACAAACCTCTAGTGCACAGACAACCTCCGGCCATGCACACTGTGGAGTTATGGTCTGAGGAGACAATGGACACTCTAAAGGACTGTTTTGAAGCCACTGCCTGGAAGCAGCTCTGCGATCCACATGGTGAGGACATCGATGGCCTCATTCACACCTTCACGGGCTACCTCAGCTTCTGTGTGGACAAATCCGTTCCCACCAAGACCATACGGCGTCACTCAAACAACAAACCCTGGATCAACCCTGAGATAAAAACACTTCTGAGAGAGAAGAAGAGGATCTTCAGGTCGGGGAACAGGGAGATGCTGAAGTCCGTACAGAGGGAGCTGAGGAGAAAGATCAGAGAAGGCAAGGACAGCTTCAGGAAGAAGATGGAGGACAAGCTGCAACAGAGCGACATCAGCGGGGTCTGGAGAAACCTCAAAACCATCTCGGGGCTCCAGAATACCTCCCCCCAGGCCACGGGGGGCAGGGAGTGGGCGAACAACCTGAATCTGTTTTTCAATAGATTTGACCAACCGCCCTCCCCCCTGTCTGCACAACAACCACTGCTGCCTCTAAGAAATCAAGTCCTGCTGCCCACTCCCCACTCCACCGACACCCCCCCCCACTCCCAACACACAGCCCCCCATCCTGACCCTGACCAAGACCCAGGTGAGGACGGAGCTGAGGAAGATCAAGGCGAGGAAGGCGTCGGGACCGGACGGCATCAGCGCAAAGCTCCTCAAGTCCTGTGCAGACCAGCTGTGTGGGATTGTGACGTATATCTTCAACATGAGCCTGAAACTGGGGAGGGTACCACAGCTGTGGAAAACATCTTGTGTGGTACCTGTACCAAAAACTTCCCACCCCAAAGACCTGAACAGCTACAGACCGGTGGCCTTGACGTCCCACTTGATGAAGACCCTGGAGAGACTGCTCCTTGCTCATCTCCGCCCCCTGGTGGGACCGGCGATGGATCCACTCCAGTTCGCCTACCAGCATGGCATTGGGGTGGAGGATGCGGTGATCTTCCTCCTTCACCGTTCTCTGTCCCACCTGGAGAAGCCCGGGAATATGGTGAGGATCATGTTCTTTGACTTCTCCAGTGCTTTCAACACCATCCAACCGATGATCCTGAAGGACAAGCTGCTGCGCGCAGGGGTGGACCAGCACCTGTCATCATGGATCCTGGACTACCTCACGAACCGGCCTCAGTTTGTGAGAACCCGGGACTGTGTTTCCGACACGATCATCAGTAGCACGGGGGCCCCCCAGGGAACGGTGCTGGCTCCCTTCCTGTTCACTCTTTATACTGCGGACTTCTCACACAACACAACACATTGCCATCTACAGAAGTTCTCTGATGACTCTGCGATCGTTGGTCTCATCTCCAACGGAGATGAAGCTGAGTACAGAGGGCTTATCTAGGACTTTGTGGACTGGTGCCATCGGAACTGCCTCCAGATCAACGCGAGGAAAACTAAGGAGCTGGTGGTGGACTGCCGCAGGCATGGGCAGCCCCTCACAGCACCAGTAAATATACAGGGAACAGACATCGAGATGGTGACATCCTATAAGTACCTGGGTATTCATCTGAACAATAAACTAGACTGGTCACACAATACTGACGCACTCTACAAGAAGGGACAGCGCAGGCTGTTCCTGCTGAGGAGACTCAGGTCTTTTGGTGTACAAGGGGCGCTGCTGAAGTCATTCTATGACACGGTGGTGGCATCAGCCATCACTTTTGGAGTGGTCTGCTGGGGCAGTGGCATTACTGCAGCCGATAGGAAGAGACTGAACAAACTGATTAAGAAAGCTAGCTCTGTCCTGGGGCAGCGCCTTGATCCGATGGAGGAGATAGGAGAGAGAAGGACGGTGGCTAAACTGTCATCTCTGCTGGAGTCCGAGTTCCACCCTATGCAGGACATACTGGATGCACTGAGGAGCTCATTTAGCAGCAGACTACATCATCCCAGGTGCACAACTGAGAGGTTTCGTAGGTCCTTCCTACCAACGGCTGTCAGACTGTACAACCTAAGCAGGGCTGCTCGCAGAGATAGCAAAAAGACGTAACAAACTAATAGTTTTTTTTGAATGCAAAAGATGCAATAGACTTACACAATGGTCCTCTCCGGCATACAACTAGGAACATACTGGTCGCTGTGGAGGGTGAGAATATGTATGGGCACATAATCATACCATGTAGGATAACTAAATAGACGGTTATGCTGTTTCATCCCACCTAGCAACAATGCTCTGCACTGTGTGTGTTTATATATTTACATATTTATTCCATCTAGCTACAATGCTCTGCACTGGGTGTGTTTATATTTATATATCTATATATTTATTCCATCTAGCTACAATGCTCCGCACTGTGTTTTTATATATCTACATATTATTCCATCTAGCTACATTGCTCCGCACTGTGTGTGTTTATATACTTGCATATTTATTCCACCTAGCTGCAATGCTCCGTACTGTGGGTGTTTATATATTTACATATTTATTCCATCTAGCTACAATGCTCTGCACTGTGTTCATATATTCATATATTTATTCCATCCAACTACAATGCTCTGCACTGTGTGTCTGTGTGTGTGTGTGTATATATATTTTATAGTAATATGTACATATGCCTCCTCATGGATCGTCACCTTATCGTGGTGGGGGGGTTTGCGTGCCCCAGTGATCCCAGGAGCTATGTTGTCCGGGGGCAATTTGCCTCTGATAGGGTCTCCCAAGACAAACTGGTTCTGGGTGAAGGGCCAGACTAAGAACGATCCAACAGACTCTCATGATAAATTGTATATCAAGGATTCAGTGTACCCCGCCCGGTATGGGGTTACCGGGGCCCCACCCTGGAGCCAGGCCTGGGGGAGGGGCTCGAAGGCTAGCGTCTGGTGGCCGGGTTTCCACCCATGGGACCCGGCCGGGCTCAGCCCGAAGGAGTTACATGGGTCCGCCCTCCAGTGGGTTCACCACCTGCAGGAGGGATCATGGGGGTCCGGTGCTATGTGGATTAGGTGGCGGTCAAAGGCGGAGACCTTGGCGGACTGATCCCAAGCTTTCTAAACTGGTGTTTGGTACGTGGAATGTCACCTCTCTGGTGGGGAAGGAGCCTGAGCTGGTGTACGAGGTTGAGAGATACCGGCTAGATATAGTCGGCCTCACCTCAACACACAGCTCCGGTTCCGGAACCAGTCTCCTGGAGAGGGGCTGGAGCTTGGCCTTTTCTGGAGTTGCCCCGGGCGAGAGGCGACGAGCAGGGGTGGGTATTCTTGTATCGCCCCACCTTGCTGCCTCTATATTGGAGTTTTCCCCGGTGGACGAAAGGGTTGCTTCCCTACGCCTTCGGGTTGGGAAACGGGTCCTGACCATCATTTGTGCCTATGCACCAAATGATGTTTCAGAGTACCCACCCTTTTTGGAGTCTGTGACTGGGGTGCTGGAGGGTACTCCTCCTGGAGACTCCATTGTCCTACTGGGGGACTTCAATGCGCATGTGGGCAACGACAGTGAAACCTGGAGAGGGGTGATTGGGAGGAACGGCCTGCCCGATCTGAACCCGAGTGGTGTTGTTATTGGACTTCTGTGCTAACCACAGTCTGTCCATAACGAACACCATGTTCAAGCATAAGGGTGTCCATATGTGCACCTGGCACCAGGACACCCTAGGTCGCAGGTCGATGATCGATTTTGTTATCGTATCATCAGACCTGCGACCGTATGTCTTGGACACCCGAGTAAAGAGAGGTGCAGAGCTGTCAACTGATCACCACCTGGTGGCGAGCTGGATCCGATGGCAGGGGAGGAAGCCATTCAGACCTGGTAGACCCAAACGTGTAGTGAGAGTGTGCTGGGAGCGTCTGGCTGAGGCCCCTGTCCGGGAGGTCTTCAACTCCCACCTCCGGAAGAACTTCAACCACATTCCGAGGGAGTCTGGAGACATGGAGTCTGAATGGGCCATGTTCTCCACCTCTGTTGTTGAAGCGGCGGCCCAGAGCTGCGGCCACAAGGTGGTCGGTGCATCTCGTGGTGGCAACCCCCGAACCAAGTGGTGGACACCAGTGGTGAGGGGGGCCATTAAGCTGAAGAAGGAGTCCTATCAAGCTTGGTTGGCTTGCGGGACTCCCGAAGCAGCTGAGGTGTACCGGCAGGCCAAGCGGAGTGCAGCTCGGGTGGTTGCTGAAGCAAAAACGCGGGTATGGGAGGAGTTCGGTGAGGCCATGGAACAAGACTTTCGGTCGGCTTCAAAGAGATTCTGGCAAACTGTTCGGCGGCTCAGGAGGGGAAAGCAGCTCCCCGTCCACACTGTGTATGGTGCGGATGGGACACTGTTGACTTCAACTAGGGATATCGTCGGGCGGTGGAAGGAATACTTCGAGGATCTCCTCAATCCCACTGATACGCCTTCCACAGAGGAAGCAGGGTTTGGGGACGAGGGGGATGACTCGCCTATCACAGGGGCTGAGGTCGCCAAGGTGCTTAAAAATCTCCTTGGTGGCCGGGCCCCAGGGGTGGACGAGATTCGCCCTGAGTACCTCAAGGCCCTGGATGTTGTTGGGTTGTCATGGTTGACACGCCTCTGCAACATTGCGTGGAGGTCGGGGGCAGTGCCTTTGGCATGGCAAACCGGGGTGGTGGTTCCTCTCTTCAAAAAAGGGGACCGGAGGGTGTGCTCCAACTTTAGAGGGATCACACTCCTCAGCCTCCCTGGGAAGGTCTATGCCAAGGTACTGGAGAGGAGAGTCCGGCTGTTGGTCGAACCTTGGATTCAGGAGGAGCAATGTGGTTTTCGTCCTGGCCGTGGGACATCGGACCAGCTCTTTACCCTCTCGAGAATTCTTGAGGGTTCGTGGGAGTTTGCCCAACCAGTTTACATGTGTTTTGTGGACTTGGAGAAAGCATTTGACCGCGTCCCTCGTGGATTTTTGTGGGGGGTGCTTCGGGAGTATGGGGTATCGGGCTTGTTATTACGAGCTATTCGGTCTCTGTACGACCGTTGTGAGAGTTTGGTTCGTATTGCCAACACTCGGTCGGAGTCATTCCCAGTGAGAGTTGGACTCCGCCAGGGCTGCCCTTTGTCACCGATCCTGTTCATAATTTTTATGGACAGGATTTCTAGGCGCAGCCAGGGAATGGAGGGTGTCATGCTTGGTGACCACAGGATCTCATCTCTCTTGTTTGCAGATGATGTTGTCCTGTTGGCTTCATCCAGCAATGACCTACAGCTCTTGCTGGGACGGTTTGCCGCTGAGTGTGAAGCGGCTGGGATGAGAATCAGCACCTCCAAGTCCGAGTCCATGGTCCTCAGCCGGAAAAAGGTGGATTGTCCTCTCCGGGTTGGGGACAAGCTCCTGCCCCAAGTGGAGGAGTTTAAGTATCTTGGGGTCTTGTTCACGAGTGAGGGGAAAATGGAGCGAGAGATCGACAGACGGATTGGAGCAGCATCTGCAGTGATGCGGACGTTGTACCGGTCTGTTGTGGTGAAGAGGGAGCTTAGTTCTAAGGCAAAGCTGTCGATTTACCAGTCAATCTACGTTCCTACTCTCACCTATGGTCACGAGCTTTGGGTAATGACCGAAAGAACGAGATCGCGGATACAAGCGGCTGAAATGAGCTTTCTCCGTAGGATTGCTGGACTCACCCTCAGAGATAGGGTGAGGAGCTCAGTCATCCGGGAGAGGCTCAGAGTAGAACAGCTGCTCCTCCACACTGAAAGGAGTCAGTTGAGGTGGTATGGGCATCTGATTAGGATGCCTCCTGGACGCCTCCCACTTGAGGTGTTTCAGGCACGTCCCACTGGGAGGAGACCCCGGGGCAGACCCAGGACTCGGTGGAGAGACTATGTCTCCCAGCTGGTCTGGGAACGCCTTGGTATCCCCTCTGAAGAGCTGGAGCAGGTGGCTGGGGAGAGGGAAGTCTGGGCTTCTCTGCTTGAACTGCTGCCTCCGCGACCCGGACCTCCGGAAAAGCGGTAGAAGATGGATGGATGGATGGATGGATATGTACATATGTATATTAGCTGCTCTTGCTTGCTTGTTTTTTTTTTGTTGTTTTTTTTTTCTTGCCTTCTGATTGTTGCTCTGAGTGTTGCTATCCCTGTGCTGTTGCAATCCTGGAATTTCCCCGTTGTGGGACTAATAAAGGCTTATCTTACAAGATTGGACTGAGAACACTGCCCTGGGGTACACCAGTGCTGATGTACCCCTGATGTACTACTATGATGTAGTTAAGCATTGGCATCCACAGTGGAACTGCACACATTTCCAGGCGACCACACTGCGCCACTGATGAAGACACCATCCAGCAAGTGGAGGCCACCACTTTGGAAGCTTGCTGCATAACCAATCGCCAACTAGCCCAAAAAGTCAAGACTAGTTTGGGCTTTGTGGGGGAAAAAAATCATCCATGACCATTTGCACATGTAGAAGTTGGCTGCACAGCAGATTCCCTGGTTGCTCACACCTTTCCAGTAGCAGGATTGAGTGACATGCTCAAAGGCTCTACTGGCCATGTGCCAAGAAAACCAGGAGGACTTCTTCAACAGACTAATCACACAGGAGGAAACATGGGTCCATCAGTATGATCCAGACATTAAAACCTAGTCAAAGCAATGGAAGCATTATGAGTCACCACCTCTGAAGACAGCGTGTGTCCACCCTCAGCGGGCAAGGTCATGCTCACAGTGTTTTGGGACCAGCGTGGAGTATTGATGATGGATTTCCAGGCAAAGGGTACCACAATTACCAGGGCTTGCTACGCGTCACTGCTGCAGAAATTGCAGAAGGCCACCAAAACAAAGCGGCATGGCATGCTGACAAAAGGTGTATGCCTCCTGAAAGACACAGCCTCGGTTCACAACTCGCATGTTGGCCAGATGGAAGAATGGTGCCGTGGCTATGAAATCCTTTCTCACCCCGCTTATTCTCCCGACCTTGCACCATCTGACTTCCACCTTGTTCCAACTATGTAATCATTTTTTGAAGGGCAAGCACTTCCAAAATGATGAAACACTGATTGCCCAGGTCAAGTTGTTCCGTTTGATGCAGCCTGCGTACTCCTTCAGATGAGGTCTCCACAGCTGCAAAAAGCAATGGGAGAAGTGTGTGACCCTTGGTTGTACCTATGTAGAGAAAGACTAATAACTGTGTGAAGTGTAGTTCCTCTCAGGGAATGGGAAATGAGACGGGGGAAATCTTTAATGAGCAGCCTTCATATCTCAATGGGATTTCCTGGAAAATAAAGCCTACAAGGAGGGGGCGACTTCTAAAGCCAGTAGTATAAAATTAATTTATTTTTTGCCTTTTAATTTAGATTCCAGTTTGCAAGAAAAAAGTTTCCAGTTTACATGAAAAATATTTTCAAGATTTGCAAAATGTCAAATTCTGAGGAAATAGTTTTAAATTTAAAAAAGTTGTAAACTTTGTGTCTACACATGTCTAAACATGTGTAGACTTTAAGACCAGAGGAGAGAATATGTTGGACTTAGTGTACACAAACACAGATGCATATAAAGCGATACCCCGCCCCCATCTCGGCCGTTCTGATCACATATCCGTGATGCTGGTGCCTGCCTACAAACCTTTATTGAAGCGCAGCAGGCCAGCAGTGAAACAAATCAGGATTTGGCCAGAGAGTGCAACCCCTGCACTGAAAGACTGTTTTCAGCACACAGACTGGAAGATCTTCAAAATAGCAGCCTCCCAGGAAGACAGGACAGATGTGGAGGAGTATGCTGATTCGGTCACCAGCTACATCGCGAAGTGCACAGAGGATTTCACTACAGTGAAGACCATCACTATGCGGGGTAATCATAAGCCCTGGATGACTGCAGAGGTGCGCTCGCTGCTCACAGCCAGAGATGCAGCCTTCAGAGCGAAGGACAGGATCGCCCTCCGCTCAGCCAGGTCTGCGCTTTCTAAGGGAATTAAGGCGGCAAAGCGCGCCTATGCGGAGAAAATCCAGGGACACCTCTGTGACACTAGGAACACCAAGCAGATGTGGCAGGGAGTTCGGACACTGACGGGCTTTAAGCCTAGGCAGGGGGTCGATGATGACGACGCTTCGCTTCCAGACAGGCTTAACGACTTCTTTGCACGTTTTGAAGCATCAAACTCGACAATCAGAGGGAGGGCTGGCCCTCCCCCACCATCGGTCGGACCAGCTTTTACCATCAACACAGCGGACACACGGAGGGCCCTAACCAGAGTCAACCCACGCAAAGCTGCAGGTCCAGACAACATTCCGGGACGTGTGCTCCGAGACTGCGCGAGCGAGTTGGCAGATGTCCTGACTGACATTTATAACATCTCCCTGAGTCAGGCCATCGTTCCCAGATGCTTCAAGACCTCTATCATTGTACCGGTGGCAAAGAAACCAGTGGTGTCCTGTTTGAATGACTATCGTCCTGTTGCACTGACACCAATTGTGATGAAGTGTTTTGAGCGGCTTGTCAAACCACACATTACAGCCTGCCTCCCTGCATCACACGACCCGCTCCAGTTTGCATATCGTTCAAACCGCTCCACGAAGGATGCTATAGTCACCACCCTACACTCTGTCATCACCCACCTGGACCAGAAAGACACCTACGCCAGACTCCTGTACATTGATTTCAGTTCAGCATTCAACACCATTATTCCCCAGAGACTGATGGAGAAATTACTCCTTCTCGGTCTGAACACCACCACATGTCTCTGGATCCTGGATTTTCTGACTGAGAGACCTCAGTCTGTCCGGGTTGGAAACAACATCTCCAAGTCTGTCACGCTGAGTACCGGATCCCCTCAAGGCTGTGTACTCAGTCCACTGTTGTTTACACTTCTAACACATGACTGTGTATCCAGACACGAGGGGAACCAGATTATTAAGTTTGCAGATGACACCACGGTGGTGGGACTTATCCAGAGGGATGAGGAATCAATGTACAGGGAAGAAGTGAGAGACCTGGAGGGCTGGTGCAGGGAGAACAATCTGGTGCTCAACGTGGACAAAACGAAGGAGATGATTATCGACTTCTGGCGGTCGCAGCCTGAGCACGCCCCCCTCAGCATCGGCGGCCGTTTAGTGGAGAGAGTGGAGAACATCAAGTTCCTCGGAGTGCAGATCTCGCAGGACCTGACCTGGAGCAAGAATTCCTTGGAGATCAGGAAGCGGGCTCAGCAGAGACTGCACTTCTTGAGGAAACTCAAACAGGCCTCTCTCCCCATCTGCATCCTCAGGACCTTCTACAGAGGTGTAGTGGAGAGTGTTCTGACGTACTGCATTGCTACATGGTATTCCAGCTGCAGTATGTCAGACAAAAAAACCCTGCAGAGGATAGTCAAGGGGGCGGAGAGGGTAATTGGAGTCTCCCTCCCCTCTGTCCAAGAACTTTTTCAGAACCGTTGTAGGAGCAGGGCACTAAACATTGTCAAGGACCGTTCTCACCCTCTGCATAAACACTTTGAACTTCTTCCATCTGGTAAACGATTCCGGAGCATCGGAGGCAGAACCACCAGACTGATCAACAGCTTCCTTCCACAAGCTGTCAGGATGCTGAACAGCTGACCCGGAATCTCTCATACACACTACTGCACCTACGGACATTTTGTATATTATAGTTAGTTATTCTTTTTTTCCCCCAAGTATGTCTCAGGGATGTGTGAATGGATGGGGGGGTGGGGGTGGGGGGGAGCTATGTGGGAATGTGTCTTAAATCATGCTGCTTCTTATATGGATGCCGAGAGAAACGCAATTTCATCTTGCCTGCACTACAGTTGTATGTACAGCAATATGACAATAAAGTGTGATTTGATTTGATTTGATTTGAACTTGCAAATAAAATGTAATTATGAGGAAAAAAGTTGTATATTTTAGAGTAAAACCCTTCACTTATTGTCACGTTGACTGGTCAGTTCAAGCTTATTCCTCCATTTTAAAGCTCAGATATGGCCCCATGTTGACTTTTGACAAAAATTGCTCTAAATGGTCGAGTTGAGGTGGAATGGAGTCGAGGCCGAGTCAGAGTGGTCACCCCTTCCTACTCTCTTCCTTTCATCTTTCACATTTCCTCCATTACACCTTCAAAGACTTCAGAAACTGAATCGGTATCAAAGTGCTCGGTTCTCCACGTGTAGTTTTTAATTAACTACATAAACCCCCGTTTGAGTTTTAATCCTGAGGTCTATGAGTCAAAACCACAGTGCCCGTCTGTATGTTCTTCTGACATCCATCTGTCTCTTTATTCCAGGTCTTTGAGGATGATTGTGGAGGCCAAACATTTGTCCAGTCCTCCCGGAGCACCGAGGTAATTGGAGATTTTTTTTTTTTTCCTTTTGGTTAAAATTGCTAACCATTTCTCTTTCCACAGCAGACGCTGCTGAGCCCTCATCTACAGCAGTACTCTACATTTTGGTATTTAAATAGCTCAGCAACCTTTCTATGCTGCAGTTCCATATCTGTCTGCTCAGATGGCCTGAATTCACACTTCACTCTAAATTAACACTTTTACATCACACACATGCACAGTCACACCATTTACTGAATTACACTGAAAACTGGACATGTGTTCACACAATGGTTTTTTCCCCCTGCTGTGCTAAAATCCTCCAGCACATCAACATGAAAGCAGTGTCATCTTTGATCCCAGACTCCTGATACTCAAACATCAATGATTGATGTGAACAAATGCCATCGCACATCCACACAGTCTCAGCCATGAAAGGCAGCAGAGGTCAGAGCTTATAATTCATCTCACCACTAATCGTACACTGGAGGGGTCTGCAACCTGTGGCTTTGGAGCCGCATGTGGCTCTCTTTCCCAAAATGTGCAAATGTATGAGAAGAAAAAGTCACAAACTTGGGGATTGGCTTAGTCTCTTTCTTGAAACAACGGAAAATAGTACCAGTTGTTAGTGCCAGTTTGTAATGAAAACTTAGTTACTTTTCATCAATATGAATTTAAAGTGCAGACTCCCAACTTTAATTTGAAGGTATTCACATCCAAACTGGAGTTACAGTTTAGGAATGGCATCTGTTTTTATACAAAGTCTCCTTATTTCAGGCACTCAAAAGTAATGGAACAATTGACTCAAAAGCTGTTTCATGGGCTGCATGGGCTATTCCCTCCACAATCCATCATCATTCAAGCAGGTGATGGGTGTGGAGGTGATCCCAGGAATGGCATTTGGATTTGGAAGCTGTTGCTGTGAACCCACAACATGTGGTCAAAGGAGCTCTCAGTGGAAGTGAAACAGACCATCCTTAGGCTGAAAAAAAGGAAGAAATCCATCCGAGAGAGACAGGAAATGTTAGGGGTGGCCAATTCAACAGTTTGGTACAGTCTGAGGAAAAAAAAAAAAGAGTGGACCAGTGAGCTCTGGAACTCAAAAAGGCCTGGATGTCCATGGAAGACAACAATAGTGGATGATTGCTAGATCCTTTCCATGGCGAAGAAAAACCCCTTCACACCTTCCATCCTAGTGAAGAACGCTCTCCAGGCAGTAGGTGTATCAGTATCCAAGTCTACCAAAAAGAGAAAAATCTGAGAGAAAATACACAGTTCACCACAAGGTACAAACCACTAATCAGCCTCAAAAATACAATGGTGCTTGGTGTGAAGACTGGCTCTGGCAGACTGGGTGGATGAGACCATCAGGAGGTCCAACAGCTAGGAAGGTGGTTCCAGCAGGTGTTGTGGAGTGCGTAGAGCATGACGAGACACAAAAGAAGTCCTGGTCTTCCACTGCAGCAGGGGAGGTCTCCAGAAGTGAGGGTTGTCTGCACCACTGGGTCAAGGCTTCTCCTGCCGAGAGAGTGGGATTGCCCCTGTGCAATGGCTCTCCCACTATAATCAACCTCACATACAGGTGTCTGTGCAACCAGCCCCCCAGCGTCTAAGACTACCGTTGCAACATCTGTGGGTGCCTGTGTGCTTCCAGCTTTGGGCTGCGGAGCCACACGCGCTCCCATCGGTGAGTCCACAGACTACGTCATCATTAGACCTGATGGACTACCAAGAAGAATATTTTTTTCTGCACATATCAGCACAAATGTAGCTCTAGCTACTGGCATGTTTTCATTTTTTCAGCAAAGTTAGTGAGCAAAAGCTTGCAAATTTATTAAATTGGTAACTTTAGGAAGGAAAAAGTTAAACTTTATGAAAAATAAATTTCTGAAGGAAAAGCTTTATATTTCAGAGCAAAAAAGGGTCAATTTATTGTTATAAATTTTTTATATATATACTGTATACTGTATATATATAAATAAACTCTTTAGGCTATGTTTTGTGGCTCTGTGCAGACTTGTTGGACTGAAGCAGACTGAAATCATCATTACTTGGCTGACCTCAAACATAAATAACATGCATGAACACGAACAGAGTAGTAGTGTTAGTCGTGGCTGTCCCGTGTTGACCAGGAAACCACTGGTCCGTTAAAACGGTCTCTGCCCATGAATGGTGCAGGCTGTTAGTCAGTGTCTTCTGCACCGGTCACAGGAGGCCAGTCAAGTCTTTAGTTTTCCACTCAAGTCAAATGATGCCGGGTTGGTATGCAGACCCGTTGCCATGACAACTTGGTTTGTAAGCATAACTGCATGTCTCTGAAGGAGGCAGATGCTCAAGTGGTACCTACTGTTCCTTCATCCAGGCAGCAGTTTGACTCCTGATTAACGTCTTGTTATGCCTCAGTGCAACGGAGGCATACGGCAATCACTCAGTGTGTCTGTGTGTGGGGTTTTTTTTTGTGTGTGTGCATCTGTTACCAGCTTTTCTGCTCGCCTGGTCAAAATTAAGTAGAACTAAAGGCTTGTATCATTGGATCGCCATACTTTCTCAACTTTTAATTTGCCAGAATTTCGAGATAAGGCTTCGTTTTCAAAATAAACACAAATTTAACTCACCATTTCTGTCAATGCAGTTGTTAAAAAAGGTACTGTAGTAACTACCCTGGGCCAGTACAGGTCAGACTGCCACTTTTTTACAGCCCCCCCCCCCCAATGCTACCATGCCACAGGCACCGAGGCATAGCACCTTGGTGCTTTCATTTAAAGGGCTGTTCAGAATCCCTTTGAGGGGAAAACGTTTGCGTTCTGTAGACTGCGTTTGTGTACACGGCAATGTTCAGAGTTGTTTTTGGGCCACCACAGCTACCGTTCAGTAGCCGCATTTTGCGCATGCACAGTAAAAATAATCTGCAGTTCACATGCCCGTACTGTTGGCAGCTGCCAAAAGCCACCAAATGTTTGAACAGCTGTAGTCAAAACACAAAAGAAGAGCTCAGTGGCGGAGGGTTTTTAGAAAATGGTGGAGGGGATGGAGGTACGTGAATATTATGATGACGATGAGGACGAGCAGGGGCTTTTGTTGTTGGTCTTGTTAGCAGCGTCCATGTTGCTTGGTCTGTCAGAGTGTCAAAGTTCTTCTTTGGCTTCTCCCTGTTTTTGTCAGGTTGCTCAGTACTCCCCCCTCCGGGACGGCGGGACTTTCCTGGCGCATGCCCAGTTCACTCCAACCACTGCGTTCTTGTATGTGCGGTCACTTTTTTGGGCCTTAATGTTGAAAAGCCAGTTTAGTTGTGAAACTTTCTAAAAAAAAAAAAAAAAAAAAAAAAAAAAAAAAAAGGAAAAAAGCCAGAAATTTACAGGTTTTGTACAGGACAATTTCTCGAGATTGATTTAAAATGTTGGTATCCACAAGGACGTTTGTTCATTTGGTTTCTACCGCTTAATCCTTTTTCGGATGGGGGCAGGGGGCTGGAGCCTACCCAGCATCTAGGGATGAGATGCAGGGTCCACCCAGGGTTCAGGGTACACCCTGGACAGATGGCCAGTCCATCACAGGGCCAACACAGACAGACAACCATTCACTGTCACGTATGTCCTCAAGGACATACTTATGCTTGTTATTATACTTATTTATAAATAACAAAAGGCATTTCTGTGATGTTTTACAGCTCATAATAAAAAGCCCTCCGCTATGCGTAGAGCATCAGGTGTATCACGCCTGCAGTTACTCTACTCATTGGTACTGTACTCCCTCTCATTATTATGAGAATATAATATTGCTTAATTATTGTTTAATTATCTTGTCTCAGCTTATCAAGTGCAACATGTAACTTACAGCACCTTTAAGAGTTTATCTGAATAAAAATAGCATGTATTTCTTTGTGAAGTGAGCATTTTGATATTTTAACAGTATAAATGTGATCCATGGTTCAGGTTACTTTATTTGTACCCGTAGGTAGATTTGTTTTGCAGTCAGGTGACATCCATATTTACAAGCCACAATTACATTCAACATGAACACAAACACAGGCACACATGAAGCTGACTATAAACATGATAAAAATACTCAAGGCTCCATCAATCAGGACATAACAAGACAAAGAGAAAAAACAAAGAGATAAGAGAGAAGGGTCATATTAAGAAGTTAAAGACTAGTCAAAGAGGTTAAAAAGTCAAAAGTCTAAAACCCAATAAAAGATTTAGAACCCAAATAAAAAAAAAACCTACAAAAATAAGTAAATATAAAATGAAATTAATCAATAGGTAACTAAATTATGTGGAATATATTGTTACAACTTGTTCAACTCTTTGACAGCAGCAGGAACAAAGCTGTTCTTGTAGTGCTGGGTTTTACTTTTTGGGACAGCAAACCTCCGTCTGGAGGGAAGAAGCTGAAAGTGGCAGTGCAAAGGGTGGGAGTCATCATTTAAAATGGAGGTAGCCATCTTCTGTACTTGTCTGGTGTACAGGGATGTCAGGCTCAGCTGTGACTCACCAAGCAAACGACTGGACCATCTAACTACCTGATCCAAGGATTTCCTCTGTTTCAGTTTTATCTGACCAAACTATGACACTAAAGAAAAGGATAAAACAGATTCAATAAAAGCCCGATAAAACATTGTCATTATGGTTCGGTCAACTTGGAAGCGTGCAAGTTTTCTCAAGCAATGCAAATGTTGCTGACCCTTTTTGCACACCCTTTCACAGTTCTCTTCAAAGTTTAAATTACTATCAATAATCGTCCCAAGATATTTGTAGGATTGTACACATTCAGTGGTCTGGCCTTTTAGTACAGTGACTTCATGCCTGGGAGTTTTCCTCCTCAAGTCAATAATCATGTCTTTAGTTTTTGTCATATTCAGCTGCAGGTAGGAATCCTCACACCAGTGAACAAAATCATCAACTACTGGGCCGTGGCCACTCTTACCATCCTGGAGGAGACTG
The DNA here is from genome assembly GCA_020510985.1 of Pholidichthys leucotaenia. NCBI lineage: Eukaryota > Metazoa > Chordata > Actinopteri > Cichliformes > Pholidichthyidae > Pholidichthys > Pholidichthys leucotaenia. The sequence continues at coordinate 197,236,392 of CM035842.1, read as the reverse complement.
ACAATAACTGAATCATCAGCATACTTTATAATGTGTCTGTTGTCATGTCTGCTCCAACACATGTTTGTGTACAATAAAATTGTGTACATAAAATACCATGGGGTATTTTATGACTTTAAAACTCTTAAAAATACCATTATTTTGTAATGGGACCTTTAAGAAAATAAACTTTCAATCTATGGGGAAAAAATGGTTTCACATTTCTTATTAAAAAAAAAAACAGTAAAAACTCTCCTTTCACCATTTTAAAATGTCATTGTATTCTTAAAACCCAGCTGTTTTACCTGTATTTTTAAGGCTGGATAACTTTCGTGGCTCTCTGCAGTTTTTTGACTTAAATTACTCATAATGACTTATTATAGTCGTGTTTTTTTTAAACCCCTGAACTAACAGCTGTGGTCTCTGTTTAAGCAGAATTCTGTGTCATTTTTGTCTAAAATGCTGAGTTGCGCGTTTCAGTCGCCTCCATGTGACTGAGCCCCGCTCTCCTTGATCCAGATTCTCAGTTGTGATCATTTTGGTTTCTGGCCCTCAGCTCTGGCTTTTTTCCTCCACCCCAGAGACACCCAGTCTCGACCAGAAACCTCTGAATGAGCCTGAGTGACGCTGAGGGACACAGACCCCCACAGTAACACGCCACTGACAAACTTCTGTGCTAACAGCAGCACTCAACTGCTCCGTGGTTTTAGCATAAATCCATCCATCCATCCATCCATCTTCTTCCGCTTAATCCTTTTCGGGTCGCGGGGAGGCTGGAGCCTATCCTAGCATCTTTGGGTGAGAGGCAGGGTCCACCCTGGACAGATCACCAGTCCATGGCAGGGCCAACACAGAGAGACAGACAACCATTCACTCTCACACTCAGACCTAAGGACAATTTAGAATCCCCAGTTTTGATGCCAATTAACCTAAATTTGTGCCTTTTTTTTTTTCTAGAAAAAAGTAACTTTTTCCACATAGATTTGTGACTTTTTTCCATAAATTTGCAACTTTTTTCTTGTAAAGTTGTGACTATTTTCTTGTAAATTAGCAGGTTTTTTTTTTTGTTTTTTTTCAAAGAAATTAGCAAGTTTTTCCCCAAATTTGTGACCTTTTCTCACATAAATTTGCAACTTTTTGTCATAATTTTGTAACCTTTTCCCTGGTGAATTTCCATTTTTGGGGGGGGGGTCATAAATCAGCAACATTTTCCTCACAAATTTGCAGCCTTTATGACTTTTTTCTCATAAATGTAACACTTCACCGGAGTGGTGACTCAGTTGATAGAACATCCGCCCCGCACACCGGAGGCTGGGGTTCAAATCCCGGCCGGGTCATGCCGAAGACCGTATAGAAGCGGAACTTCCTGCCGTCCAGCTTGGTGCTCAGCAATAATGGAACGGAGGAGGGAAATGTGTGGCGGCGCCTTGCATGGCAGCGACCCCTCCGTGATTCTATATATGTGTGATTAACATTGTAGATAAGAGAAACTTAATTTTGTTCTACCGTACAGGATTAGCTGTATGGATTTGAATGACAGTAAAGATGGCTTATCCTTATTATTATCCTTTTCTTGAAAATTTGCAGTTTTCACAGAAATTGGCAAATTTTTTTCCCTCAAATTTGTGGGTTTTTTTCTCCACACAAATCTGCAGCCTTTTCCCATAAATATACAGCTTTGTTTTCACATAAATTAGTAACTTTGTTGTAAACTTGCAAGTTTTTTGTCAGAAATTAGCAACTTTTTTCTAATAAATTTGCATTTTACAGGGTTAACAGCCTCACATAAGGCACATTTAATAGGAAATTTTTGTAAAAAACAAAAGCATAACTGAGCCTTTAAATAAAGGAAAGCAGCCAAGTTTTAATAAACTGGCCTGTCAGTATTAGTCTGTAATGGGAAACTATTAAAAAATGTGTTGGTTTTTTTCCCCTCCTTGTGGAGTTAAGTTTGTTTTTTTCTTGTTTTTCAGTTTTCCCTCATGAAACCTTCAGTTTTTCTTGTGAAATTTGCTGTTCTGTAAATTGATAAAAGCTGTATTCTGTTTATTGCTCTTAATTCACATAAATTAATGATTTTATATCATTTTTTCTTGTAAACTGGCATTTATTTTTTTCCTTGATTTTTTGCTTTTTTTGTCATAAATTTGAGACATCATTTTCTCCACAATTCACTTTTGTGGTTTATTTTCTTGTAAATTGGTATTTTTTTCTTATTTGGTTTGATATTTTTGTTCATAATTTTTTAAAAATAATTTTCTCTTTTCTCTCTGTCTTTTATTCTGATGGGTTTCAGGCTGACAGTCAGCTCGAGGCGGTTCAAGCAAACGTGTTCACGCTGCTGATGAGGCCGAGCAGCACCAGAGACTACGGTGGGTTTGTGACTTTGATAGGAAGAAAGATTTTGAAAAGTTTACAAGGAAAATTTAAGACAATTGTTTGGAAAGTTCAAATTGAAGTTTAAAGGTAAAAAAAAAAAAAAAAAATTAACGAGAAATTGCAAATTTAATAATAAAAGCCAAAGGTAGCTCCTATTTGTTCTGTTCTCTCAGGATTTGCGGTGACGGGACACATCGATAACCAGAAGAATAGCAGGATTTATGTCAGCGATGTTCTTCCTGATGGATTGGCCTTTAATGAAGGTACAGATGTAGAAATCGCACCATTAATACTAAAAGTAAGGCTGTCACAATGTGCCAGGGTCATTGCAAAAACATTATTGCTGTATCTTTTCCCTTTTTTTGTAAATTCTGCGTTTATAACTATACAGAACTAAAGCCTCTATAGATCTTTGCATCTCCACACTTCTCCTGAGTGTGAAAAATGACACCTGCACACTGACTGTTCATTTATTCATTTAAAAAAAAATTAATGCCTAATCTATGGGATGTACTCTTCTTATTAAAAGGAAAATGTGAATGAAAACAAAACCTTCTCAGTGTCTTATCATATAAAAAATAAAATGATGGGTAACAATACTTTGTGATTAATCAGCGGTTAATAATAAATTCTTGCACAGCTTCTGTTTCCTCGTGTGCCCGTGTCAGAACAAGGAACTTATATGCAAACGATTTTAAAACACTGCGCTTAAATAGCAGTTGATTATACAGCATTGACTTCAGATGTGGCGTTTGTTAGTTAAAAGCACAATGCCAGAAATTAGCAATGGGCCGACTTTGTGTCCAGCCACACCCCTTTTAAATGAGTCTGCTCCTACAAGTGTAAAGTGCAGCAAACAGTCAATCATTATTTGGATGACGAGGGCACAAAGCGGGAAAATAGACGATGCGCTGCCAGAAGTGAACAAAATTATGTGCAGAAGACAAAACATAGGTCAAATGCGTGATTTAGATTGTTGCTATAGGGCTCACCAAGTTTTGCTGATCATGGGACCTTTAAACCATAATGGGGTCTCTGTGCATAAAAACCTTGTCGCTGATGCTTGGATGAAGTTTTGGAGGTTGGAGCCATGCTCAGTGAGGAACATTTTTCTTCTGTGTTGGAGCGAATGGCTGCAATATTCATAGGTTTTCATTGTTCTATATTATTGTGCCATTAAGTGTCATTTCTGGCAATGTTGTCAGCATGGCCGTTTGTAGCTTTTTAGCGATCCTATGCAAGATTGTGTTTGGGGGGGCCTCTAATTTTGTAAAGGGAAAGAGTTCATACCCTTTAAAATGGGGGAAAAAAAGTTCCCTCCCAACAAAAAAACATGGGAAAATTTTTTTAGGTCATTGTGTAGATCAGTGTTTTTTTACACTGAAGAAATCCCATGGAACGCCACAAACCAAAAACATTATCAAATGACACACTAGTCGTTTAAGGTATACAGTATGTAATGGCAATTTAGTCTTGTAATTTGTTTATATACTTAGTGTGAAACATGGTGCAATTGCATGTAAAGTCATTTGCTCCGGGTCACGCAAATACATATGAATTTGCGTTTGCGCAAGTTGGATTTTGTTCAACTCAGGCCAAAAATTCACTTGATGCTTGATCCGATAGCCAATCAGCTTTGAGATTCCACCATTACCGGGAGAATAAATTAGTTTGATAATGAGGCCGCCACTTACCAGAGACAGATGGACTGGCGGAGCTCCATGACAGTTTGTATCCACTACTTGTTTAGTGCTAAAAATAGCCGACATCAAGATGTAGTTTGTGGAGGAGGTAGTGACATTTTCCCAGCTGTGTGCCCCCCTGTGTGCTGCAGGTTATGAAGGCAACCTCACCTCTCTGCAGTGTGAATTTTTGAAGATTATTCATACTGCCACCCACTGACATGGAGCCACTGCAGGCAGCAACGCACAACGACAGCAAATTGTTTGCAAGTTTTGGACCAATTAAGTGAATTAGACAATTTCCCACGGCACCCCAAACCGCTGAAAATCAGTGGTCTAGAAGAACAGAAAAAAAAATGACACCATTACAAAGAAAGAAGGTATACATTTACAAGAAAAAAGCTGCAAATCTGCAAGCTAAAAGTAATCATATTAATAGAAGAAAGTTCCAAATTTAGAAGACAATCAAATTACAAATTTATGAGAAAAGGTTGGAAGTCTATAAGGAAAGAAGTGACAAACTGAGGAACAAGTTGCCAATTTACAAGAAAGTCAAAAGTTTAAAAGAGAAAAATATCAAATTTTCAGGAAAAGTTTCAAATTTACAAGAAAAAAAAAGTCTTAAGTCTATGAGAAAAAGCAGTTTTTTGAGAAGAAAAGAAAGAAAAGGTCCCATTCATTGCCTTTTACTTTGATTCTCTGCCCAAACAGGCCTCTCTTGCAAATGAGGTTGCATGTCTCAGTGGGACTACCTGTATTAATAAAGGTTACATTAAAAAAAAAATGAAATTCTGACATCACAGAGTGGCTTTCTAGATCTCATGTAAAACAACACAGAAATGAGTTTGTGCTTATCACAATACAGATAGATGTTCACGATGATGTCAGAATTTCTCTTCTTTTTTTTGCTAAAATTACCTTAACCCTTCAACAGGACAAAATATCCCAGGAAATGCTGCAGTAGGACACCATTGGGATAAATGATCACGATAAAATATATCAGTGGGATTATATGTCCCGAATTTGAACAATGTAAACAAAATTAAAATAGCATTTTTGGGCATCATAGCATCCTAAATTAACAGATTTGTTTTTCTAACAAAAAATATTCTGGTAATTTTACAGGCATTAGATATTCATTATGCTCTTTATCTGGTCACACCCAGAGCCTGTGTTTCAGGCCTCCTCATTGTTATTCATGAGCCCCTCATCTGATTGGGTGAAAGCTTTGTGATTGACATGTGTGGCAAAGCTAATCACAAGTGAGGAGGCGTAACATCCCAGTGGTGTCCTACTGCAGTATTTCCTGGAACATATTGTCCCGTTGGTAGGGGAAGGGTTTTAAGGTAATTTTAGTTCCCCCCCCCCCCCCCCCCCCAAGAAATGTTGACAGTGAATTTGTAGCTTGGGGGCCCCCTAGTGGCTGAGTGGCCTGAAGCATTTGCATCCTTTGATCTGTAGATAGAAATGGCTCTGACTCAGGGTAGCAAAAAACCCCCCCAGCAACTTCTCACTTTTGTATTTTCTGTCTAAAACGTGTGTGTACGTGGCACAGGTCTGCGTCCAGGTGATGAAATCCTGCTGCTGAATGGCCGCTGTGTGTCCAGTCTGGATCTGGACTACATCCAGACTCTCTTCAGTGAACAAACTCTGCAGCTGAGCCTGAGGAGGGGCAGGGCTTCGGAGAACCAAACCCCAACCCGTATATGCAACCAGGAGGGTCACAACAGACATCACAGAGCCAAGTCATCCTCAGGTGAGTTCATCTGGATCACAGACCGCAGCCATTTTTGGCCATAAAGCAGAGTCTGCAAATGCTTTACACCGTCTCGGCCACGAGGAAGCCCCGACGCTACAAGTTCAGGCTTAGTATTTTTAGGGAGAAGTAAAATTATCTTCAAAAACTCAAGAGAAATGCGTGTTATTAAAATGCAACACGATGCATTCAATCATGCTTATACTGTAATGACTTCTTCTGACCAGAAGCTTTAGTCATTTTAGTGAATTTATCATTTCATTTAAATTTAATTATTGCTCTGCTCTAGTTTAGGAAATATTTCTTTATATGATGTGATTCAGATTATATCAGAGGTTATATTTATGGAGGGGTTTTATTTTCATCAGACTAAAGACATTTTGGAGAAAATTCTTCCAAAGGGAGGGAAAGTCATTTTACAAAAAAAAAAGCAAAATTACATATAAAAAGTTGAACCTTTTATGGTCCAACAAAAATTGTCAAGTAAAACACAGCAAATTTGTCTGCAAAAAGTCATAAATTTATCACAAAGGCAGTGGGAATTTATAAAAAAAAATAAAGAGGGAAAAATGAGGAAAAACTCACAAATTTATGAAAGACAGTTGCAAATATGAATAAAATGCCACAGATTTATGAGGGAAAAAAGTAAATCTGCATTGAGTCACAAATTTAAGAGAAACTGCTCCCTAAACTTGGTGAGAATAAAGTCCTTATGCACTAATAAAGTAACTTTTTAATGGATAGTTTCATATTCAACTTTTTTTTAAAATCACAAGGTAACACTAATTTTACCCAAGTATAATTTCTGGCTACTTTAATCACCTCTGCTTATATTCCGACCAGCTGTGAATATGGGCTGTTCATTAGAGATTTCCCTTCACTCATTTCCCATGGACTGAGAGGAACCAAACTTGGCACAGTTATTAGCCTTTCTCTACACAGGTACCCCCAAAGGTCGCACACTTCTGCCATCGCTTTATGCAGCTGTGGAGACCTCACCTGTAGAGGTCTGCAGGTTGCATGAGAAGCCACAGCTTGACTGGGGAAATCAGTTTTTCATTGCCCTGGAAGTACTCGTCTTTCAAAGATGACTTCATGGTTGGAAAGTGGTGGAAGTCAGATGGTGCAAGGTCAGGAGAGTAAGGGGGTGGAGGAAGCATTTCATTGCTGCAGAACCGTGCTTCCGTCTGGGCATCATGTGAGTTGTGAACCAGGCGTTGTCTTGCAGGAGGCAGACATCCTTGGTCAGCATGCCACACCTGTTAGGTTTTACGGCATTTGCGCAATTCCTGCAGCAGTGAAGTCTAGTAAATCTCTGTAATTGTGGTACCCTTGGCCAGGAAATCCATCATCAATACTCCTGGCTGGTCCCAAAAGACCATGGGCATGACCTTGCCCACTGAGGGTTGGTCATGTGCTTTCTTTGGAGGTGGTGGGTCATAATGCTTCCATTGCTTTGACTGGGCTTTAGTCTGTGGTTGCTCTAGTCACTGGGCTTTGGTCTCATGTTTCTTGGCACATGACCAAAAGTGCCTTGGCTCACATGACTCATCCCTGCTTCTGGAAAGTTGTGAGCAACCAGGGAGTCCATGGTGCAGACCAATTCTGCATTTGCAAATGGTCATGGATGAGTCCCCCTCCTCTACAGACCCCACAATGGTCTTGACATCTTATGCTAGTTGGTGAACGGTTATGTGGCGATCCTCCAAAGTGGTGGCCTCTACTTGCCAGATGGCGTCTTCATCAGTGGCGCACTGTGGTTGCCCGGGAGTGGGTTGCGTTTCCACCGATGCCCGACCACACTTGAACTGTCGATTCCAGTGCTTTTCTATGTCATACGATGGGGCATCTTCCCCATAAGTCTCATCTCATCAAACGTCTCCCGTGGTGTACGGCCTCTCAAGTACAGGAACCTGAGGACGGCTCTGCATTTAAGTTCCTCCATTAGCACACCTTACTCCACCTTAGCACCTGTAAAAGAGACACTCTTAGGAGTTCAGAGCTGCAAATTACTACATGACCTATAGAGATATGGATTATGATACATGTGTAATTTCAGCCTCCTACAATAACCAGAAGTGGGTCAGGGGAAATCTTTAATGTGCTGTGCTTGTACACATATGGTAAAATAATAAATTATCAATTTTACAGTTTAGATCTTCTCTAACCACTGAGGTTTAGTTCTGTTTAAACTGCAACATCAGAATTACTTGTTTTTTTAGTTTACATTTTTAAATGGATGCATTATAGTTAAAATGCCATTTTATTTTATTTTTACCTTCTGTTGTTCTTTGCACATTCATATAGATGGCTGGTGAATTTTTATTCTATGTAATGGTTTAATTTGTGCTCAGTGACCCAGGTTAATTTTATTTTTTATTATTTTTTTATTTATTTATTTTAAATGGGACTGAAGAGATTTTTGAAGTCTTTCCTGTTACAAAAATAGGGGCCCTCAACACAATCTTGCATAAGCCCCCAAAACACTTGAAACCCCACAGAGAGTCAACAGTGTTCTCAGAAGAACTCACAGATTTCCTCAAAAACATCTCTTGATGTCATGGAAGTTGGAGACAGCTTTTATAGACATGTGCAAGGAAACTGCCTCTTTAACAGTAGAACTAATTTTTATCAGCAGCAACTGACAATTTCTCACCTCTGTGCTCACTTTCCTTCTGATGTCTTCTTTTTCAACTTTAAGAGCTGTGAATCACAAAAAAAAAAAGAAACAGCTCACTAATTTATGAGAATAACATCACACAATTATGAGTAAACCGAAACCACAAATTTCCAAAAGAATAAAATATGGGGAAATAAATAGACAGGAGACAGAGTGAAGTACGTGGCGGTAATGCACCTGTTAGCTGGTTGTCAACCGCCAATCAAATCTAAAAGAAGAAGAATTTGTAAAAGTATAAGTGACAACTTTACAGTAAATTTATGAGACACAACAAGTACATTTATGAGAAAAACAAGTGAGTTTGGTAGAAAACAAGGAATATTTTCAAGGAAAAGTTGAAAATGTATGTGAAGAAAAAGTTGCAGGTTTATAAGGAAAACATTGCAACTGTATAAGAAAGCAGATGCAAATATGTATATATATGGAAAAAGTCCAGTCAAAAAATTGATGAGGAAAAGTTTTCAATCTTAAAAAACACAATGTACAAGCTCACAAGAAAAAAAGATTTATCCAAAAATTTACCAGAAAACAGTGGCAAATTGTCATATACGCTCATTCAGGGCAGAAGAAAACAACCCAGGTGCTGAATTGCATTTGTGTCATTTATTAACAAAAGGAACATAAAGGTCCAAAAACAGTGCAGGGAGTACAAAAATATAACAAAGAATAACTTACAAGGATGAGCCTCCAGAGCAAGGATCACTCTGGAGGAGGAGAGGAGACACTTCAGTTTAGCAGGGAAGGATTAGATTCTGAAGTCAGATCAATATTGCCGCAATGACACAATGAGTAGGCATGCTTAAATACGTGGGGATGAATGAGTCGCAGGTGTGAGCTGCTGAGTGAGCAGGTGACCTAATTGGGCCAACTGCTCACAGCTGAGATGACCAGGAACAGACTGTGAGCAGTTAGTGGGACTGTCTGGGAAAGGGGAGGCTCAAAAGACAACAAACCAAAATATATAAAGAAACTAACAAAATCAAGCTAACAGACAATCACTACTTGAAATAAATTAAGAGTCTGAGCTCTGTGAACGCACACGCTCAGACACATGACAGGTAAATACGTGGAAAAATAGCAAATTCACTAGAAAAAACATGACACATTAATTTGAAAAAGTAGAAATTTGTATGAAGAGTTGCAAATATATGTGGGAAATTTACAAGAAAAATTTGCAAATTTACAAAGAAAAGCTGGCAAATTGATGAGGAAAAACTGCAAGCTTGCAAGAAAATTGTAAATTTCTGACAAGGTAAATTTTTGTCAAACAGTGGGAAAATTTTGGGGAAAAAAATCGCAAATTTATGTGAAAAAGTAGCAAATTTTGACAAAAAGTTAAGAAAAAGATGCAGATTTTTGATCCAGAATTTTCCAGTTTATTTCTAATATTTGTTATTTTAAGGCTAAAATGTATTTTATGTCACCAGGCAGATTTTTACATCTATTATATGTTTTTGCTGTATGATGATTATAATAGACAACCAGTCAAAAGTTTGGACACACTTGCACATTAATTTTCAAAGGGAAGATGTGTCCAAACTTGTGACTGGTAGTGTATGTCGACGGTCTGCTGCTCAGAGCAACAGAGGTTGCTTAATGTCGCCTCCACCACAGCAGCTGCCTCGCTGTTTCCTTCACATCTGAACTTCCTCAAAATTCACCCTCCTGCTCCTCCGTGACAACAAACAAAAAACGAATTGGTGTCTGAGCTCCGTTTGTGAGGAAGAGTTTGTTAGGACCGTGGATGGAAATGATATTTTCTGCCTTTAAATGAAGGTAAGACAGACACAGCTAAACAGAAATGTAAAAAAAAAAATGTACATTTACCAGAAAAATAAGTAAAACATTTATGAGGAAAAAAGTTTTACATTTACTAGGAGTGGGGAAAAATTGATGCATCATAATATCGCAGTACTTTGTGGTGGAGATACTGCATTAACTCACAGATGCCAGTATCATGATATTTTATTAAAAATCATGAATAAATGTTGCAAATTCAAGCATACCAGAATAATAAAAGACAATTGACTTTTCAGTCCACTAGATGGTGGTAAATGCTCACTGTCTGGTTAGGTGAGCACAGCAAAGGAGCGACTCCTGAGCTGAGTAAGACAAAGACTGGGATGTGAAATCACAATATTCAACACATCGCAAGATCACAGAGTATTGTGATGATAATGTATTGAAACGTCACTGCGCCGCGTCCAAGGCTGTCCCATTTTGTGGGCTCCTTCACATGCAGCCGACAAATGCAGCCTTCAAAAACCCGGAAAACGAAGGACGCATGAAGAGTGTCCTGGCAGCGCTACCACATCCCAGCATTCAGCACGTGGCTCTTTTTCCCAGCCCAGCTAGAAGTGGAGCAAAGTGAAAAACGGTTCAAAGTAAGTTTTGTGCTTGAATTCTGCAGCGGTTTGAACGTAAAAACACCAATGATCCAGAAAACAGCAACATCTGATGATTTAAGTGCTTCAATTTATTTATCAATTTAACATGTTGAACTGTTATTTTTTCTGAGGTCAAACCAGTTGTTCATTAATGTCAGTTTATTAATTAATGTCAGGAATATAAAAATACAACAATGTGACATGGTTGAAATAACTTGATTTAAGATCATTTTTAAAGTCCCGTAGAGAAATCAGTAAGTCAGTGCTGTTTATTTATTGGCTTATAAAAAGCTGATGTGCTGTAAATAAAAAAAACCCACTTAGTTATTTTTAGAGAAAACAGAGCACTTTATGAAGCTGCAGGAGGACAGGACACGTATAATAGTTTTATTATGCTGAGCATAAAAATGTTGCATCACATCTGAAGTGAAGATTTCTCTGATTTAGTTTACTTTTTTCCTGGTTTATTTCTGAGGTCCACGGTGAAGAACCTGCAGGAACCGAGGGTCAGCTGTGGAGAGAACGGGCTATAAAATAAAGCTGATGTTTGACTGAAATAACCACAATACAAGAGATTTGATGAATTGTTTTGTTGATTGTGATTTTTTTACTTTGCAAACTCAAATAAGCTAAATAAAAATACTGCTTGTTTACTGTTAATGGTAAGAATATTTACATTTCAATAGTTTTTTTTAAAAAAAAGTTGATGGTTTTTTGCAAGATGATTCCAAAAGAGACTTTCATATATTTATTACATGCAGAGTGAAACATTTCAAACCTGATTTTTTTTTTCTTTTTTGGTATTTTGTATACTTTATTAATGCCAGAGGGAAATTCAGGGCATCCATGTGGACGGATGAGGCAGGCACGGTACGGCGCCAAGCCCTTCACCGTTCACACCTAGGGCCACTTTAGAGTCTCCAGTTAATCTAACCTGCATGTTTTTGGCCTGTGGGAGGAAACCGGAGTACCCAGGGTAAACCCACGCAGACACGGGGAGAACGTGCAAACTCCACACAGAAGGGTCACTGACGGTCGGGGTGGGATTGAGCCCGTGACTTTCTTACTGTAACCACTGCGCCACCGAGCTGCCCAAGACCTTGGGCCGGGTTCTGCAAGGCTGCAACACCTGAAATGAGACCTAACAACTGATTTAACATTGATGATAATGGTTATAGTTTTTTAAATTAAATGACAAATTGCAGCGGAATGATAAAAAATAATAAGCAGCGAATGATTAAAAAATAAGGCAGGGCAAAACTCGCCCCTGCGCTGTGAGCGCGCGCAGGAGCGAGCCCTGTGCCTCCAGTCCGCAAGCAGGTGAAGTGGAAGAATGAGAGAGAGAGTTTGCATTACAGAGTTGCAGCATATATACCCAACTACAACAATACATCAAAGGGCATTCCCCAGCAGTTGGTATGATCAAAGAGATAACAGAACAGGCATGAGACATTTGCATTTGAGAGACATATTGATCTCAGTCCCTAGGTCACAGTAAGGACAGGACACATGAACACAATGCATGAAAGGCAACATTAACATCACAGAATTGAGCCAGAAGAAACGAGTCTGTCTGTAGACATTAATACACATTTCACTGTTCTGTTAATTGCTCTAGCCGAGCGCTGTGTCTGACCAGTCTGTTTGTGGGGGTTTACACCAAAGCACATCTGCATATTGATCTCAGTCTCTAGGTCACAGTAAGGACAGGGCGCATGAACACTATACATGAATGGCACATTACATCACAATACATGCATGGCACATTGCATCACAATACATGCATGGCACATTGCATCACAATACATGCGTGGCACATTGCATCACAATACATGCGTGGCACATTGCATCACAATACATGAATGGCACATTGCATCACAATACATGCGTGGCACATTGCATCACAATACATGAATGGCACATTGCATCACAATACATGCGTGGCACATTGCATCACAATACATGCATGGCACATTGCATCACAATACATGAATGGCACATTACATCACAATACATACATGGCACATTGCATCACAATACATGCGTGGCACATTGCATCACAATACATGAATGGCACATTACATCTCAGTAGTGCAGCGGGAAAAACCGAGAGAAGAGAGCTGAGTGTCCTGTGTGTTGTGGGGGGGTTGAATCAACCCGCCACACAATCATGATTTTTTTAATTTGCTGAGATGCAGCAGTACAAATGAGATGAAAGTTGAAGATGGAATCTGTTCTACCGCTGCTGAAAATCACTGAGGGTCGTCATGCTACAGTACAGGACTGTGGTCTGCTTTAGAACATTAAAAACTAAATGTCAGAGCTGAAACGAGGCAGAACATCTATATATTTAACTACACAATGTTAGAAAATGATCATAAATGATAACAGTAAAGCAAGCAAAGTTTATTTGTATAGCACTTTAAACAGATATAGATCACCAAGTGTTTCACTGCAAATTAAAATTTACAAATGCAGAAGAACTTAAAATCAATAGCAATAAGATAAACTACACATATAAATAGGAGTAAATCAGAGTGAACGGTGAGGGAATAGAAGCCGTTCAGCGAGAGCTAAAAGCCTGTCTAAACAAATGAGTTTTTAACTCCTCCTTAAAGTAGTGGGCAGATGAGGCGGTGCAAAGACAGGGGAAGTGCACTCCAAAGTGGTGGTGCAGCGGCCTGCAGTGTTCTTTTTTGTAAGATGTTCATTTATGTAAATGCTGATCCCCTTTAACCTCTTAGCCTGTCTCCGTCGCTCAGTCTTGTTTTCGATTCACAAAATGAACTATCACACTGCTTTGCTTCTTCTGGGGAAGGCTATGATGAGCTGCAGTATCGCTCCTCTGAGTGTCAACTGAGGCAGCAAAGGTTTTTTTCCTCATATCACTTACTGCTTAACAACATGGTCACAGGCTCTGCCAGCACTAAAACCAAGTTGCCTCACTGTTTCTGGACTGAACTTCTCTTGCTGCCACCTGCTGCTGTCTTGGACTGTCTTTATGTGACTGCATGCACGGCTTATTGTTGCCGTGTTCTGTTTCATTTGTGTCTAATTATTAGATTGTTAGGGTGACTTGTAACATCTGTCCAGGGACTAGATGAAAGACTTAGCCTTTCTAAAACACATTTCTAAAACAGTTTATTAATGGGCACTGTCCCTGCTAAATAAACCAATAAATAAATACAAGGAACTTCTGCCCGCTTCACACAGCACCATGATCCCCATGATCCCTCCTGCAGGTGGTGAGCCCACTGGAGGGCGGACCTTCTCTGGGTATACTGTGTCCTTGATGTGACCTTTTTCATGGAGATCCACTGGACCGCTCTTAGTCTGGCCCTTCATCCAGGACCGGTTTGTCTGGGGAGACCCTACATAGGGCAAGTTGCCCCCGACAACACAGCTCCTGAGATCATCCAGGCACTGAAATCCCTTCACCACAATAAGGTGGAGGGAGAATTTGTACATTTACAAAGGAAAAACACATATTTACAAGAAAAAGTTGCACATTACAAGAAATGCTAAAAAAATGATAATTTTTGAGAAAATAAATCTCCTCTGCGGCGCTGTGCTCCTGTCTGATGTTGTTTATTGCTGCTGTTGTGACTGACGCTCTGACAGTAAATGGCTGGATTTAATCAGAAACGTGTGCAGCCCTCAAACTTTTCAGTGATTAAAAATGAGGAGTTTGTCTCAGCAGGAGGCCGGGGAGTAATCTTTTGTTGATCCTCCTCACAGTCATTAATAATGTCACCGTGACAGTTTGTCTTCCAGACTTTTAATTTTAATTTTTTTTTTGTTTTTTTGGGGGGGGGGCAGTTTATCGGTTAATGTCATCCTGTAATGAGGGAAATTTAAAATGAGAGTGGCATAAAACTTTTATCTGCAGTTTATTTCCTGTTTAACAAGGACAGAGATGAGAGAATGTTTAATTAGAAATGCTCATTGTGTTAATTGTTGTATTTTCGGATACTGAATGTCTTTGCTGTTTTTAGTTTTTAGACAAACTTCAGTCATGTACAGCTGATGTGTAGACGGATAAAAACACAGGAAAAACAAACGTACACTACCGTTCAAAAGTTTGGGGTCACCCAGACAATTTTTGTATTTTCCATGAAAAGTCACACTTTTATTTACCACCATGAGTTGTAAAATGAATAGAAAATATAGTCAAGACATTGACAAGGTTAGAAATAATGATTTGTATTTGAAATAATAATTTTGTCCTTCAAACTTTGCTTTCGTCAAAGAATCCTCCATTTGCTGCAATTACAGCATTGCAGACCTAACATGATTGCACAAGGGTTTTCTAATCATCCATTAGCCTTCTGACGCAATGAGCAAACACATTGTACCATTAGAACACTGGAGTGATAGTTGCTGGAAATGGGCCTCTATACACCTATGTAGATATTGCACCAAAAACCAGACATTTGCAGCTAGAATAGTCATTTACCACATTAGCAATGTATAGAGTGTATTTCTGATTAGTTTAAAGTTATCTTCATTGAAAAAAAGTGCTTTTCTTTCAAAAATAAGGAAATTTCTAAGTGACCCCAAACTTTTGAACGGTAGTGTACCTCCAGCCCTTTACTTCTTGCTCCATTTTTGAAGACTGAATATGTTAGCATTCTGCAGCAGCTAGTTGCTAGTAGCTGGACTTTCTGGGTCCATCCATATTTCCAGTCCCCGCCCAGAGTTTCGAAGTCCAAGGTGTTAGCTTCAGCGCTAACAGTGCTACTATGGAGTTAGTTTAACAAGTATGGTCTTTATTGTATTTCCCACTAGACATCTGTGTTCATCTACAAACACCTGACCATGTATGTCGTTCTTAGATGCTTCTTATTTTTAGCTTATTTTACTATAGTTCATGATACTCTGACCAGGACCAAAAGCAGTTAGCTGCAGTTAGCAGTTGAACATTCACTCAGTCATGGTTGTTTCTGTTCTTATTGTACTCCAGGGACCAGTCATATCCCATTCATTCTTTCAGACGATTTTATATTAGTTAGCTCAGGTCATGTTTACTACTGGAGCTAAGAGCTATCCCACTAACATTAGTGGTGCCTACTAAAACACGGAACGAACGGTACAGTACGGAACGTTCTGTCGGCTTTCCGTACATTTTCCATACAGGACATCTACCAATCCTGTCTGCTGTCAGTTCTATGTCAATGTACCTTTGTCATGAGCCACAGTCCGTACTTGGCATGTTCCGTACATATATTGCACATGTTCCATACCTGACGGTTGTAAACACAATAGCAATTATCAATAAATAAATACATGCAATAAGAAATTAAGGAGCATACCATAAGGCTTTTCGGTTAACAGGTTGCCCAGTTGTGTCCATGCATTAATCATTAATCCAAGTAGTCACACAAAAAAAACGTGGTTAACATGTTTCCAAAAGAAGAAGAAGAAGCCAGCTCTGTTGTCATTCAGTCCATACAGCCAGTCATGTACAGTAGAACGAAATTATGTTTCTCCTATCTACAATGATAATCACCTATAGAATCAGAGGGGTCGCTGCCATGCAAGGCACCGCCACAAACAACTTCTCCTTCCCCCATTCTATTACACTGAGCACCAAGCTAGAAGGCAGGAAGTACCATTTTTATATGGTCTTTGGTATGACCCGGCC
Organism: Pholidichthys leucotaenia; assembly: GCA_020510985.1. Taxonomy (NCBI): domain Eukaryota; kingdom Metazoa; phylum Chordata; class Actinopteri; order Cichliformes; family Pholidichthyidae; genus Pholidichthys; species Pholidichthys leucotaenia. The sequence goes on along the minus strand of CM035842.1, from coordinate 197,219,885 downwards.
GGGACTTGAACCCCCAGCCTCTCGGTTGTAAATGGTAAATGACGTTCACTTATATAACGCTTTTCTCATCTCTAGATGACCAAAGCGCTTTACAGGTCCTGCTGTTCACCCATTCACACGCTGATGGCGGCAGAGCTGCCATACACTGGTGCTGGCCTGACCCACCAGGAGCAACTGGGGGTTCAGTGTCTTGCTCAAGGACACTTCGACATGCAGATTGCAGACAGAGCGGAAATCGAACCCCTGACCATCCAATCAATAGTCGGCCACGCTACACCTGCTCCACAGCTGCCCCATAAGTTGTGGGGCGGATGCTCTATCAACTAGGCCACCTCTCCAGTCTGGGCCTGTTTTATTAAAAAAAGCTTTATAAACAAAACTTTTTCTGATGCCTAGCATGTATGGAACATGTAGGGACCACTAGCAAATGGAATGTTAAATACGAAAAGTTTCGTATCTAACGGAATGTCTCATAGGGAACGCATACAGATCGAATGTAGCAGGACCGCTAGCATTCCATAAGGAACATTCCATATCTTATATTAGATGTACGTACATGTTCGTAGCACACTTGCTACTGCTAGCTAGTAGGACCACTCCGTATGGAACGTGTACTAAATGTTTTGTACGGAACACATACGGAACAAATGTAGCAAGACCGCTAGAAGAAGGTTCTGTATCTAATGTTACATGTACATGTTTGTAGCACATTTGACACCGCCAGCTAGTAGGACCGCTCCTTACAGAACGTGTACGAAGGTACGTTGACATAGAACTGACAGAAGGCAGGATCGGTAGACGTCCTGTATGTAACATGTTCCGTACATGTTCTATATGGAACACTGATGGAATGTTTTGGACAGAATGCCAACGAAACATTCCGTGCCGTACCATTCATTCTGTATTTTAATGATCTCCAATATTAGCAACATGGCGTCAACAACTGACCTGAGTAGTGACAAAAGAGGGAGGGTGGGGTGAACTGGGGCTCATGAACTGGATCATTTTGGGGAAGGCTTCTTAAGATGGTCAGAACAGTGCTGCGATAATTAAACACTGAGGCATTTTGACTAAAGCGTGTCACATGTTTTATTAAGACTGCTGGGAGCTGTCAACATGTAGAAAAAGTGCATTAAATGTCTTCTTCAAATGTATTTCATTAAACAGCAGATACAATGAGTATAATGAATATTATATGTTATGTGTTTGTCTGTATAATCAAATATTTTTCCTTCTGTCCCTGCTGCTGTCAAACTGAAAGTTTCCCCACTCTGGGATGACTAAATTGATTTCAACTCTGACGTGCAACCATGCTGACAGGTGTTTTCTCTGCAGAAGTGTACGCAGCGGTGGGTGGAAGTGACAGTGCAGCGTTGGACGATATTCCCTCTCACAGACCTGTTCAGCACAGTAAGGTAGGAAACGCCAAAAATCCGCCCACCGTTGACAGTGTGTACATGTTGTGTTGATGCTCATGTGCCTGTGCGTAGATGTCGTGTTGATGTTTATGTGGCCACTCCCACTGGCAGCTGTGCTGCTGACAGACCGAAGAGGCTGGCACCGAGCCTCGGCATTACCATAATTAGGATCCTCAATCACCGCCACCGGAGTAAACACGGATTATTACTGTCAGAATGGCTGGGGAACACTCCCAACGACATCTACACACTTGGACGAGCACACAACACAGACACACACATGAGGATGTCCATGATTTGGGAAAAGACAAATCCCTCTGAGTCACATTTTTACGAAGAAGGTGCAGAATTAGGAGTTTATACAGGAAAAAACACTCAAATTTATGTAGGAAAAAGTTTTCCAAGGGGGAAAAAAGCTAAAATTTGTTGGTCTCTAATTACAAGGGGAAAAAAGTCTCAAATTTATTAGGAAAGAGGTGAATTTTGAGTGAAAAAAAATCACTCAATTTTGTGAATAAAATTACAAGTTTGCCAGAAAATCACGAAATGTATGGAACAAAAGTCTGTAACTACAGAGGAAAAGGTCCTAAATTAATGAGGAAAAATGTCTCAAATATGAGAGAAAAAAATCTCAAATTTACAAAAACAAAATTTTAGTAGTTTACACACGGGAACGCAAGGGCACGCGTGGAGGCTTCAGGATACCTGCACCCGGAGCAGCTTTGGTGTTCATGATTAAAGCCGTTCACCAAGACCATCTCCATATTGGCCATGACAGTCAGCACCTTGACAGTGCTGCAGCCAGGCAGTTTATTCAGTAGTCAATCAGATGCCATCACAGCATGAACAGAAGTGGTATTACACCACCAAGAAGCTGTCAGCGGCAGTCATACAGTGGGTCAACCAGATTGTACGACTGAGCATAGAGCTGAGGAGCCGGATCGGAGCTCAACTACAGCGGCGGTAAGCAGCGGGGCTAGCAGCGGAGGGAGCTAGCTGAGGCCCCAGCTGGATTCGAGGTCGGCAGGACCAGATACCGGTAACTCTAGCAGAGATTGTCCTACTATCATCGGGTCAGTCAAAAATGCCACCAAAGAAGGAGGAAATGGAAGAGATTAAAAAATCTCTGAACTTCATGTCAGAAGAACTGACCAAAGTGGCCAATCAGCAGTCCAAATTATTAGGGCTAAAGGAGGAGGTCCATCCATCTTCCATCCATCTTCTTCCGCTTAATCCTTTTCGGGTCGTGGGGGGGCTGGAGCCTATCCCAGCATCTTTTGGGCAAGAGGCAGGGTACACCCTGGACAGATCACCAGTCCATCGCAGGGCCAACACAGAGAGACAGATAACCATTCACTCTCACATTCATACCTAAGGACAATTTAGAATCCCCAGTTTGATGCCAATTAACTTAACTTGCATGTTTTTTGACATGTGGGAGGAAACTGGAGAAATCCTGGAGTAAACCCACGCAGACACGGCGAGAACATGCAAACTCCACACAGATCACTGTTGGTCGGGGGCTGGGATCAAACCCAGGATCCCCCAGTCCGAGAACTGAAATTAACAATTAAGGAAAGAGACAAAAAAATTGCAGACTTGGAGCAACGCATCGAGGATCTTGAACAATATTCTCGTATGGATGATTTAATCATTAGTGGACTAGACGTTAAATATCTATCATATGCTCATGCTACAGCAGGAATGAGAGGTGAGGAGGCTCCCCTAAGTGAATCAGTCTCCCTGGAAACCCAGGTGCTTCAGTTCCTTGAAAGCAGAAACATAAAGGTTGAAGAAAATGCAATTTCAGCTTGCCATACTCTACCCAGAAAGGATAATAAAACAAAGAAATCAACTGTGATGTGCTTTGTGAACAGAAGAGTAAAAAATGACATACTGAGGCAGGCCAGAAAGCTGCAGGGAACAGAAGTTTACCTCAATGAACATTTAACAAAGACTAATGCTGAAATAGCACGGCAAGCACGGATGCTGAGAAGACAAAACAAGATACAGGCAACATGGACAAGAAACTGTAGAGTTTGGATTAAACTAAATGGAACACCTGAGGAAGCAAAGGCCATAATAATATCTCACTGACTTAAATAAATGTAGATGAACACTGAGTAAGAAAATTAAGAGACTACAATAATTCATATCCACACGCACGGCAAGAGCAGTCCTTTTGTGACATAACATGATAATGTACTTTAAAAAACAAAACAAAAAACTCATTAGTAGACATCAATCATCCCCAGTTGGAGGAAGTCATTTGACACAGAGTGAGGAAATTCAGACTCTGAAAATATGCCATTATGCTGAACATAAACTACAAGAGATGGAGAATGATATTGATCCTGATCCTGACTTCTTTAATAATTTTCATAATCACTGTGAATATTACACTGAAAAGCAATTCAAAAGTCAAGTGCAAGTAGATGGTAAACTATCAATAATACATTTTAACAGCAGAAGTCTTAAAAACTTTCCACAGATTCAGGACCATTTAAAACAGCTAGAAAATTTACAGCTATCGCAGTCTCTGAAACTTGGCTCAATGAAGAGCAGGCTTCTTTGATGGCATTAGAGGGATATCAGATGTTTTATATTAATATGGATGGATTGTAATAAATTATCACTAAATATAGATAAAACTAAGGTAATGATATTTGGTAATTGTAAAAATAAAGAAGATATACACATTCATATAGATAATGTAGTTATTGAAAAAGTTAAGGAGATCAAGTTTTTGGGTGTAATACTGGATGATAAAATTAGTTGGAAACCACATGCCAAGGAGGCAATGCTTTTACAACCGTAAAACGGGGCTATAAGGGACGGCGGGGTAATATGGGACACTTTTCTAAATGTAATTCTGCTTTTTTAATTTTGCTTCCGCCTAGATTTGATGAAGGATTCATGGATATTTGACAATAACAACACAACTCAGCGTCCTGCTCAAAATAAAAAAAGCAGAATTACATTTAAAACATTTCCCAGAAAAGTGTCCCTTATTAACCTGCCGTCCCTTATAGCCCGTTTTACACTACTGAACCACTAATCCTATCACTATCACATTGATTGTCATTCATTAATTGTCTGTTTATTGCACTGTCCATGTCAAATAAACAAATAATCATTGTGAATCCAATTGCTAGTCATATCTCTTCATGCTCAGGGAATCTGAAAACGTACACACAAACACTGTATGGGGGGAACTGTGCCGCTTGGCGGAGGTCTGCGCTCTTCGAGTGCTTTTCTAGTTGTATAGAGGTTTGGGGTAACAGTTATAAAAGTAAACTTAATTCATTGTTAATATTACAAAAAAGGGCAGTCCGTGTTATACACAAAGTCGGGTACCTCGAACATACTAATTTATTGTTTTTACATTCGAAGTTATTGAAATTATGGGATCTGGTTCATTATTACACAGCACAATTAATGTTTAAAGTTAGTAAAAACCTCTTGCCACACAATATACAAAATCTTTTCAGGGAGAGAGAAGGGAAATATAATTTACGGGGGAATACAAAATTTAAAATGCACTTAGTAAGATCTACACGGAAGAGTTTTTGTGTGTCTGTGTGTGGGGTAAAATTGTGGAATGGGTTGGGGAGAAACACAGGCAATGTCCAAACATCCACATATTTAAATCAACATATAAAGAAATGATTTTTGAGCAGTATGAGATTGAAGGGCAGTGATGTTACATTGTGTCTTCAGTGAGGGAAGGTTGTTGTTGTTATGGTGATTGTGTTGTCTGTGTTTGTATTGAACATGCCAGAAGTGTATGTTTTTTTTTTTCCACAATATTTTTTATTGAACCTTTTTTTTTTTTTTTTTTTACAAACATAACACAAACACTCAAACTCTAACACTAAACTACTTTAAAAAAAATACTTAAGTATACATATTATACATTCACCAGTTTGGAATTTACAAGGTCCACACACATCATTCACCTTCTTCTTCAAAAGTTATGTTTAAATTCTTTACATAATCAATGAAAGGTCTCCATATATTCTCAAACACAATTTCCTTTGATTTCAGTATGTATGTTATTCTTTCTAGTGGAAGGTTTGTTAACATCTGTCTTAACCACTGAGTCACATCTGGTCTATGAGTCTTTTTCCACAATAGTGCAATACATTTTTTGGCGTTAAGCAAACTGAGGTCTATGAATGCTCTTTCACTTTTATTAAAGTTATGCTTTTCTGGATGCAGACCCAACAAAAACAATTTAGGATTCAGTATGATTTGTTTTGAAATTATTTTTTCAATTGTTACCCTCACCTCTTCCCAAAACATTCTAATTTTTCTACATTCCCATAAACAATGAAATAAGGTTCCTTTACTTTCCATACATTTTGTGCACGTATCTGGTATGTTTTTGTTATATCTATTTAACTCCACCGGTGTAACATACATCCGCATTAACCATTTAAAATGTATCAATTTAAGGCGTACATTTATTGATTTGGTTTGAGCTTCTGTACAAGCCAATTCCCATTGTTCCTCTGAAATTTCAGTTTGCAGGTCTTCTTTCCAATAATTCAATTTTTTCTGTGAGTTTTCACTTGAGGATAGTGTCAATGAGTTATAAAACTCTGAAATTAATACCCTTTCTCTTACTATCTTTCGTCAAAAATTTTTCCAAGGAAGAATAAGTAGGTCGGGTGAGAGCATTATTTTGATTTGATCGAATAAAGTTCCTAAGCTAAAGATATTTTAAAAAAATGTGTTCTATTAAGATTAAATTTGATCCTCAGTTCTTCAAAAGACATTATGTTATCTGAACATGACAGATATAAGTCTTGAATCTTTTGAATCCCTTTTAAATTCCATACTTTAAATACAGCATCCGCTCTCCCTGGTTTAAAATATTGGTTACCCCATATTGGGCTAAATTGTGACAATAAGTGTGGTTCTTTTAAATATTTTTTGGTTTCACACCATAGTTTGATCATATGCTTTACAAATGGACTTTTAACTTGTTTCTGTAATTTTTTTGCCGAGTCTGAGTATATGAATATGGGAAGAGGTAAAGGTAAATTGTATGATTCCATTTCAGTCCAGTGAGGGAAATCATTTGATGAAAAATAATATGTCATAGACCTCAGTTGTGCTGACCAGTAATACAACATAAAGTTTGGACATTTCAGACCTCCACGATCAAATGGTAAATATAGTAAGGACAGACGTAATCTAGCCTTCCTATTGTTCCATATAAATTCCACTAACTTTTTTTTAATTCTTGAGAATAGATCTGAAGGTGGTGGTAAAGGAATGTATTGAAATAAATAAAGTATTTTGGGTAAGATATTACTTTTCAGTATATTGATTCTCCCAATCATCGACATTGGTAGTGACATCCATCTCTGAAGTAACTCAATAATGTCTGTTATTAAGGCTTCATAGTTGGCACTGGCAACTAATTCTAGCTTAGGCACAATTTGAATTCCTAAATATTTAAACTGATTTACAACATTGAATTGATTTACCTCAGGAGCTGGGTGATTTCTCTGGGTCTCATTTAGCATTAATATTGAAGATTTAGTTTTATTTATTTTATATCCTGATATTTCCCCAAAATTCTTTATTAAATTCAACAAGGTCGGAATTGATTTTTTAAGATTTGACATAAACATAATTATGTCATCGGCATACAGGGAGATTTTATGTTCTGTTGGTCCTACTTTAATTCCATATATTTGTGGATGTAAACGTACTGCCATCGCTAAAGGTTCAATTGCCATAGTAAACAGTAAAGGTGAAAGTGGACAGTCTTGTCGACATCCTCTATTGATATTTATTGATTTTGAAATATTGCTGTTTGTAAGGATTTCTGCTGTAGCATTATTGTATATTATCTGAACCCATTTTATGAAATTATTTCCAAGTCCAAACCTTTGTAAGACTTCAAAAAGAAAGGGCCATTCGACCCTATCAAAGGCCTTTTCGGCGTCCAATGATAGGAGAGCTGTATCCGGTGCTTCTTTATTAGAATAGATAATATTAAATAATCTTCTTAGATTATGGAAGCCTTGTCTTTCCTTTATAAAGCCATTCTGATCTCGGTTAATAATGTTTGGTAATATTTCTTGTAGTCGTCTTGCTAAAATTTTACAGATTATCTTAAGGTCAGCATTTAATAGGCTTATTGGTCTCATATTTTCACATTTATTAGAGGGTTTACCTGGTTTTGGCAACAGTATAATTAAGGCATTATTCATGTATGGTGGCAAATTACTATTTTGAAATGCTTCTAAAACCATTTCCAAAAATGGTTTTATTAATTTATTCTTAAATTTTTTTATAGAGGTCAACTGGAAGACCATCTGGTCCTGCACTTTTTCCTGATTTCATATTATCAATGGCTAGCCCAACTTCTTCTTGACTAATTTTAGACTCCAGTATCTCCCTGTTTTCATTTGGAATATACGGTATAGATAATCCATCCAAAAACCCATTTAGTTTTGTTAAGTCAGTTTCATTTTTTGTATCATATAATTTTTCATAATAATCTCTAAAGGCACTATTAATTTCTAAAGGATCTACAACCGCTTGTCCATTACTTATAATACTGGTAATTGGTGTTTTAAATTCTAATTGTTTAATCTGCCATGCCAATAACTTTCCTGATTTTTCACCTTGTTCATAAAAAGATTGCTTCAATCTTAGAAGACTCGAGGCAGCTCTATTCGCTGATTTTTTTTGTCATATTCAGCTCTCAGAATCAGTAATTCGTTCTCTAACTTTGGGTCACTTCCTGCATACAGTTTTTCTTGAAGAATTTTTATTTTATGTTCCAATTGGACTCTCTCCTCTCGAGTCTTCTTAGATTTTGAACCTATATAACTAATAATATGCCCCCTAATAAAAGCTTTGAAAGCCTCCCACTTTATACATGCTGATGTTTGTGTAGTATTGATATCAAAGAACTCATCTATCTGTTTTTCTGTGTACTTAACAAATTCCTCATCCTGAAGCCATTTATGCTGAAATTGCCACCTACCTGGTTCCTTTGTCAATTTCTTATCTATTAGACAGCAGGGTGCATGATCAGAGATCACAATATTTTCATAGAAGCAGTTTTGAATCTTGGACCTTAATTCTGTGGAGATCAAAAAATAGTCAATACGTGAGAATGTCTTGTAGGTATTGGAATAACAAGAGTAGGCTTTAACTTGTGGTTTCATTTCTCTCCATATATCTAGCAATCTCAATTCTTTCATAAAATGATTAATGATCATCCTGCATCCATTGTGCGTACAGTCCAGTCCTGTTGATCTATCTATACCGGGATTCAATGTACAATTAAAATTCCCTGCTATTATATGTTGCCCTGTAAGTGATGATAAAATAAGAAATAAATTAGCAAAGAAATTTTGATCATCTATATTGGGATCATATAAGTTCACCAGATTTATATTTTCTAATAACAAAGATCCTTGAATGATTAGATATCTTCCAAATTTGTCTCCAATTACATTTTTCACTTGAAATGGGATTGATTTATGTATGAGAGTCATAACTCCCCTGGCTCGGGATGAAAATGATGAGGTGAATACACTTTCTTGCCATCTTCTCCTAATTCTTTTTACATCCTCCTCTATTAGATGAGTTTCTTGTAAAAACACAATTTTTGAACCTATGTCTTTTATTTTATTCATAACTTGTTTAAGTTTTTTAAAATTTTGTAGACCTCTGCAATTCCATGAAGTTAAATTAAGATTAACGCTTTGGTCTATGATCAATAAAGAGTTTGAGATTACCTCGCAATGTAGACATGCTCGTACAGAGAAGCAAAAACATGAGTGGTTGAACATTCATCCTACAAACTACACACAAACAAATTCCCCCTTCCCACATTCATGGTAATCCCCCCAAAATCAAAAAAAAAATTCCGTCTCCCGCTATAGCCATCGACCACTCCACACCCGCGAGGACCAGCCAAAGCCACTCCTTCTTCATCCTCCCAATCACCCTAACTCTACTGCTTTTAATGACGTAACATTAACTCTCTTCTGTAGTTTTCCAACTTAACTCCAAAATTTTATAGCAACTTTGTACATCATAGGTTTTTTTTTTAAAATATATAATACAATCTATATTTTGTAAACTTGCTATATGCTTCAGATCAGTTACATGCCTGTGCAAATGTTTAAATATTCTACCTTATATTTTGTTCATGCTTCATGCTTAGCTCCCACCAGTCTCTCTTGGATCTGCTTGATGAGCTCCTGCGCCTCCTGAGGGGTCTTGAAGGTGTGGGTTCTGCCCTTATATGTGACCAGCAGTCTTGCAAGATGAATCACTCCATGACGAATCCCGAGGTTGCGCAGCTCTTTACGGGCGGGGTCAAACTGTTTCCTTAATTGTTGGATTCCTGTGGCCAGATCTGGGTAGAACCGCACCTGTTGATCCTGGTATTTAATTTCTCCTTTGGCTCGCGTCGCGTTGGAGATCGTCATCCTGTCTCTGTAGCTGAGGAACTTCATAATCAGCGTCCTCGGTGGTGCCTTATTATCTCTCGGTGGGCTGATTCGGTGTACGCTCTCTAAGACGACCGATGGCTGCAGCTCTGCGTTGTTCAGCGCTTCTGGAATCCACTTTTCCAAAAAGGAACATGGGTCCCGACCCTCGGTTCCCTCCGGGAGGCCCACCAGCCTCAGGTTGTTCCGTCTCGACCGGGATTCTAAATCCAGGGCACTATCTTCCAGACGTTTATTTTTTAATTCCAATGTGCGCACCTTTAATTGTAGGCTGGTGACGTCATCCTCAGCGCTGGAAACTCGGAGCTCCACCTGCGATACTCGTTCCATACAGTCGCTTATTTCCTTTCTCATTCCTTCAATCGCTGCTATAATCCCATCAAATTTAGCGGAGAAGTCTGCTCTCATTGCGCTAATGGCAGCGAGCACCGCACCTGTGCCCTCGCCAGCAGTCACCGCTCCGCCGTTAGCTTGCTCCGCCATGGTCTCTGGAGATTTTTCTGCTTCGTCACGAACGTGGAAGTCCGTTAACTTGGACTGTTTTGGCGTTTCAGTTTTTCCTCCACCTGATTTCCCAGCCTTAGGCTTTACCGGCATATCCGCGCCCTAACGCTGGGATAGGTTTTGTTCCAATTGAGAGAGTTATTCGCCGACTTTTTATTTTTAGGAGCAGAGCCGAGTGGAACACGTCTTCCTACGTGGCCGCCATAACCGGAAGTCCTCCAGAAGTGTATGTTTATTGTTGTTGTAATATTGTTGGATGTTGGTATTGTTGTCAATATGGACTGTCATTGTTGTGTCATTTTTGTTGTATAATTTGACTATGGGTGTATTATGGTGAATGTGGTTGTGGGATAATGATGATTATGAGTAATATTGTAATTTGTTGGGTGTGGAGAAGGGGTGGGACTGTATAAGCGTTGGCTTCTTCCCACTCCTTTTGAACATTTTATTTTTGTTTTTTTTGTGTGTGTGTGTTTTGAACTCTCTTCTTTCTTTTTTTTTTTAAGAATGTTCAAATAAAAATCAATGTCAATGTCAATAGATCTCAAAAAAAAGGGTGGTGGTGTTGCACTGTATGTTGATGACCTGTATAGGTGTAAGCTTGTAAATGGAATGTCCTTTGCATTACCAGGGATTCTGGAATGTGTTACTGTTGAGATTGACCAAGATAAAACGAAAAATCTAATTATAAGTTGTATATATAGAATGCCGGGAACTTGCATTGAGACATCAGAGATAAGTTAGTCGAGCTGTACAATAATATAACTAACTAAAAAAGCACTCATAGAGTGCATACCTCCGCCAAGGCTCCTTCCGTTTCTCATGGATCACCTCCAAAATGTAAAGCATTTGTGTGTAGGCCTATAGCCACTTGTGGTGAAAATTGCATCAAAGTCTGTCCATCAGTTTTGGAGTATTGTTGCTAACACACTGTGAGAAGATAAGAGCCTTGGCTGAGGTATGCATTCTCAGATCATCACCAAAATATAATGGGTTCCTCTCTAGCCCAAGAACCACCTCTGGTGAAAATTTCATCCAAATCCATCCAGTAGTTTTTGTGTAATCCTGCTGCACAAATACAAACAAAGCCCTTGGTGGAGGTATGCACTCTGAGATCATCACCAAAATCTAATCATCTGTTCCCTGTGCCATTACACACCTTTCCTGAAAATTTCATCAAAATCTGTTTATAACTTTTTGAGTATTGTTGCTAACAAACTGTGAGAAGATAAGAGCCCTGGCTGAGGTAGGCATTCTCAGATCATCACCAAAATATAATGGGTTCCTCTCTAGCCCAAGAACCACCTCTGGTGAAAATTTCATCCAAATCCATCCAGTAGTTTTTGTGTAATCCTGCTGCACAAATACAAACAAAGCCCTTGGTGGAGGTATGCATTCTCAGATCATCACCAAAATCTTATCATCTGTTCCCCGTGCCATTACACACCTTTCCTGAAAATTTTGTCAAAATCTGTTCATAACTTTTTGAGTTATGTTGGTAACAGGCAGACAAACAAACAGACAAACCCCTCCTTGGTGGAGGTAATAAGAAAATGGTTGTAATCTGTGGCAATTTCAATATTGATTTACTAAATCCATTTCAACAAAATGTAATTACAGAGTTCATGAATTCTGTGTATAGTGTGAGTCTATATCCCACGATAGCACATCCCAGTAGAATCACAGTCCACACTGCTACACTCATTGACAACCTGTTTGTTAATATTATTGATAAGAAAATAGAAAGTGGATTATTGATAAATGACATAAGTGACCATCTGCCAGTCTTTGCACTTATCCATGGCCACACGGGGGCCAATACAGAAAAAACTTTAAAATCTTTCAGATACAAATCACAAAATGCAATCAGTTCTTTTAAAGAAGACCTGCTGAAGCAAGACTGGACAAAAGTCTATGTATCAGATGTAAATGTGCCTACGACACATTCACGAACATTGTAACGCTCTTTATGAAAAAAAAAAATGTCCATTAGAAAAGAAAAAGCTTAAACAGAAATTTGTCAACAAGCCATGGTTAACCAAAGGATTACAAAAAGCGTGTAAAAAGAAAAATTCATCATATAAAGCTTTTCTAAAGAAAAGGACAAAAGAAGCAGAGCAGCAGTATAAAACATACAAAAACTAGAAAAGCACTCGGAGAGCGCAGACCTCCGCCAAGCGCCACAGTTCCCCCCATACAGTGTTTGTGTGTACGTTTTCAGATTCCTTGACCATGAAAACATATGACTAGCAGTTGGATTCACAATGATAGGATTAGTGGTTCAATAGTTATTGACGAAAATGGCATTTTCCGTAATGGCGGTTTAGCGCCACAGTTCCCCCCATACAGTGTTTGTGTGTACGTTTTCAGATTCCTTGACCATGAAAACATATGACTAGCAGTTGGATTCACAATGATAGGATTAGTGGTTCAATAGTTATTGACGAAAATGGCATTTTCCGTAATGGCGGTTTAGCGCCACAGTTCCCCCCATACAGTGTTTGTGTGTACGTTTTCAGATTCCTTGACCATGAAAACATATGACTAGCAATTGGATTCACAATGATAGGATTAGTGGTTCAGTAGTTATTGACGAAAATGGCATTTTCCGTAATGGCGGTTTAGCGCCACAGTTCCCCCCATACAGTGTTTGTGTGTACACTTTCAGATTCGTTGACCATGAAAACATATGACAAGCAATTGGATTGACAATGATAGGATTAGTGGTTTAGTAGTTATTCACGAAAATGGCATTTTGCGTAATGGCGGTTTTCTTGTGGACGGTGATCCGGATCACCACCAAAATCTAATTATCTGTAGGATACCCCATTTCTGACAATCTGTGAAAATTTCATGAAAATCCGTCCATAACTTTTTGAGTTATCTTTCTAACAAACAAACAGACAGACAAACCAACGCCGATGATCACATAACCTCCTTGGCGGAGGTAATAAGTTAATATATATAATGAGATGTAGTAAAAGAGACTATTACAGTAAAGAACTGGACAAAAATAGAGATAATACTAAAAATACATGGACAATACTTAACAATATTCTTGGAAATAAAAACAGAAATACAAGCTACCCAACCAATCTTTCAAAAAAAAAAACAAAAAAACAAAACGACTCAGTGTAAATGCAGTCTCACCTGCAGATGAATTTAATAAATTTTTTGTTAACATTGGTCCTAATTTGGCTCGAGAAATACCCATTACGACGTCTACAGGTGATACAATAAGCAAAAACATTGCTATAAAAGACTCCATTTTCATAAAGAACACAGACGAGAGAGAGGTCATTGAAATTGTTAAATCATTTAAAAGTAAAACATCTACGGATTGTGATGGTATTGACATGCTCTTAGTCAAAACTATCATTGAATGCTTATTGAAGCCACTGACGTTTATCTGTAACCTGTCTCTCCAAACAGGTATATTTCCCAATGCAATGAAAATAGCTAAAGTAATTCTGATATACAAGACGGGTGACAGAGGGGAATTTTCAAACTATAGGCCCATTTCACTATTGCCACAATTTTCTAAGATACTCGAAAAAATATTCTGTGAGAGAACTGACAACTTTATAATGAAGAATGAATTATTGTGTGAGCAGCAATATGGGTTCAGACACAAGAGGACAACTGCATTTGCTGTAATGGAATTTATAGAAAAAATATCAACTGCTGTTGAAAATAAAGAGTATTCAGTTGGGGTATTTCTGGATCTTAAAAAAGTATTTGATACAGTGGATCATAAATTATTGTTAAAGAAACTACAAAATTATGGTATTGGGGGTAGCACTGTCCTGGTTATGTAGTTACTTAAAGAACAGATATCAGTATGTATGTGTTGGTAGCAAAAATTCACAGTTACTGAAGGTTACTTGCGGAGTCCCACAGGGTTCAGTTTTGGGGCCATTGTTATTCAATATGTATATAACTTGTTGAACTCTGTGAATTCAAATCAAATCAAAATCAAATCAAATCAAACTTTGTCATATTGCTGTACATACAACTGTAGTGCAGGCAAGATGAAATTGCGTTTCTCTCGGCATCCATATAAGAAGCAGCATGATTTAAGACACATTCCCACATAGCTCCCCCCCCCACCCCACCCCCCCATCCATTCACACATCCCTGAGACATACTTGGGAAAAAAAGAATAACTAACTATAATATACAAAATGTCTGTAGGTGCAGTAGTGTGTATGAGAGATTCCGGGTCAACTGTTCAGCATCCTGACAGCTTGTGGAAGGAAGCTGTTGATCAGTCTGGTGGTTCTGCCTCCGATGCTCCGGAATCGTTTACCAGATGGAAGAAGTTCAAAGTGTTTATGCAGAGGGTGAGAACGGTCCTTGACAATGTTTAGTGCCCTGCTCCTACAACGGTTCTGAAAAAGTTCTTGGACAGAGGGGAGGGAGACTCCAATTACCCTCTCCGCCCCCTTGACTATCCTCTGCAGGGCTTTTTTGTCTGACAAACTGCAGCTGGAGTACCATGTAGCAATGCAGTACGTCAGAACACTCTCCACCACACCTCTGTAGAAGGTCCTGAGGATGCAGATGGGGAGAGAGGCCTGTTTGAGTTTCCTCAAGAAGTGTAGTCTCTGCTGAGCCCGCTTCCTGATCTCCAAGGAATTCTTGCTCCAGGTCAGGTCCTGCGAGATCTGCACTCCGAGGAACTTGATGTTCTCCACTCTCTCCACTAAACGGCCGCCGATGCTGAGGTGGGCGTGCTCAGGCTGCGACCGCCGGAAGTCGATAATCATCTCCTTCGTTTTGTCCACGTTGAGCACCAGATTGTTCTCCCTGCACCAGCCCTCCAGGTCTCTCACTTCTTCCCTGTACATTGATTCCTCATCCCTCTGGATAAGTCCCACCACCGTGGTGTCATCTGCAAACTTAATAATCTGGTTCCCCTCGTGTCTGGATACACAGTCATGTGTTAGAAGTGTAAACAACAGTGGACTGAGTACACAGCCTTGAGGGGATCCGGTACTCAGCGTGACAGACTTGGAGATGTTGTTTCCAACCCGGACAGACTGAGGTCTCTCAGTCAGAAAATCCAGGATCCAGAGACATGTGGCGGTGTTCAGACCGAGAAGGAGTAATTTCTCCATCAGTCTCTGGGGAATAATGGTGTTGAATGCTGAACTGAAATCAATGTACAGGAGTCTGGCGTAGGTGTCTTTCTGGTCCAGGTGGGTGATGACAGAGTGTAGGGTGGTGACTATAGCATCCTCCGTGGAGCGGTTTGAACGATATGCAAACTGGAGCGGGTCGTGTGATGCAGGGAGGCAGGCTGTAATGTGTGGTTTGACAAGCCGCTCAAAACACTTCATCACAATTGGTGTCAGTGCAACAGGACGATAGTCATTCAAACAGGACACCACTGGTTTCTTTGCCACCGGTACAATGATAGAGGTCTTGAAGCATCTGAGTTCCGCGGGCGGTCACGTCTCTGTATCTTAGTGCGTCTCAGTGCGCACTGAAAAAAAAAAAAGCTGTATTTCCAGTCTTCCAGTACAGACACAGCCTTGTTACAACCTGAGAAAAAAGCTGTGTAATATATTCAGTTTTTGTGGTATTGTTACAAAATTTTGACCTGAGCTTGAAAACACTTGGTTCTACATTTCTGTTGTGTTTTCCAGCCAGTATCTGACAGCAGTATGTTATTTGCAAGCATTTGTATCTAAAAAAAACACCCAGGTGAACTTTCTTGTTACTCAGTAGCAGGAGCACTTAGAGAGATTATGACTGTTTTGCCAAAAAATTCAGAGTATTTTCTTTTAAATGAGACTAACCCCATGAAGATGCTGCAAAGGGTTGAAGAACAGCTTTTGATTTACTTTGGGCATGTTATTTTTAGGCGTTTTTAGGGAAGTTGAACAGAGTTCAACAGGATAAATGATATATGTAAAGTTTCAGAAAAAATGGGTTTAATATTGTTTGCAGACAACACTAATTTATTATGCAGTGGAAGCAATTTGGAACAACTCTTGGATACACTTGGAAAGGAATTAAGAAAGCTTAAATTGTGGTTTGATTCAAACAAATTAATGCTTAATTTAAGTAAGACAAAATTTATAATTTTTAACAACCATCACAACAACTTAGTATCTAAACTCAGTGTAAATGGTGTAGAGATTGAAAGGGTATCCAAAATTAAATTTCTTGGAGTAATAATTGATAATAAACTGTGTTGGAAGTCACATATTAATTATATTAAAGGTAAAATATCTAAATCAATCGCAATACTACACAGAGTGAAATATTTGCTGAGTCAACCCACATTACAGTGGGGAAAAAAGTATTTAGTCAGCCACCAGTTGTGCAAGTTCTCCCACTTAAAAGATGAGAGAGGTCTCCAATTTTCATCATAGGTATACCTCAACTATGAGAGACAAAATGAGAAAAAAAAAATCCAGAAAATCACATTGAAGGATTTTTAATGAATTAATTGGTAAATTCCTCGGTAAAATAAGTATTTGGTCAATAACAAAAGTTCATCTCAATACTTTGTTATATGCCCTTTGTTGGCAATGACAGAGGTCAAACGTTTTCTGTAAGTCTTCACAAGGTTTTCACACACTGTTGCTGGTATTTTGGCCCATTCCTCCATGCAGATCTCCTCTAGAGCAGTGATGTTTTGGGGCTGTCGCTGGGCAACACAGACTTTCAACTCCCTCCAAAGATTTTCTATGAGGTTGAGATCTGGAGACTGGCTAGGCCACTCCAGGACCTTGAACTGCTTCTTACGAAGCCACTCCTTCGTTGCCCGGGCGGTGTGTTTGGGATCATTGTTATGCTGAAAGACCCAGCCACGTTTCATCTTCAATGCCCTTGCTGATGGAAGGAAGTTTTCACTCAAAATCTCACGATACATGGCCCCATTCATTCTTTCCTTTACATGGATCAGTCGTCCTGGTCCCTTTGCAGAAAAACAGCCCCAAAGTATAATGTTTTCACCCCCTTGCTTCACAGTAGGTATGGTGTTCTTTCTCCTCCAAACACGACAAGTTGAGTTTTTACCAAAAAGTTCTATTTTGGTTTCATCTGACCATATGACATTCTCCCAGTCCTCTTCTGGATCATCCAAATGCTCTCTAGCAAACTTCAGACGGGCCTGGACATGTACTGGCTTAAGCAGGGGGACACATCTGGCACTGCAGGATTTGAGTCCCTGGCGGCGTAGTGTGTTACTGATGTAGCCTTTGTTACTTTGGTCCCAGCTCTCTGCAGGTCATTCACTAGGTCCCTCCGTGTGGTTCTGGGATTTTTGCTCACCGTTCTTGTGATCATTTTGACCTCACGGGGTGAGATCTTGCATGGAGCCCCAAATCGAGGGAGATTATCAGTGGTCTTGTATGTCTTGCATTTTCTAATAATTGCTCCCACAGTTGATTTCTTCACACCAAGCTGCTTACCTATTGCAGATTCAGTCTTCCCAGCCTGGTGCAGGTCTACAATTTTGTTTCTGGTGTCCTTTGACAGCTCTTTGGTCTTGGCCATAGTAGAGTTTGGAGTCTGACTGTTTGAGGTTGTGGACAGGTGTCTTTTATACTGATAATGAGTTCAAACAGGTGCCATTAATACAGGTAACGAGTGGAGGACAGAGGAGCCTCTTAAAGAAGTTACAGGTCTGTGAGAGCCAGAAATCTTGCTTGTTTGTAGGTGACCAAATACTTATTTTACCAAGGAATTTACCAATTAATTAATTAAAAATCCTTCAAAGTGATTTTCTGAATTTTTTTTTCTCATTTTGTCTCTCATAGTTGAGGTATACCTATGATGAAAATTGGAGACCTCTCTAATCTTTTAAGTGGGAGAACTTGCACAATTGGTGGCTGACTAAATACTTTTTTGCCCCACTGTATATACTTTGTATCATTCATTAATACTCCCATACATGACATATTGTACTGAAGTATGGGGAAATACATATAAAACTAACATATATCCAGTCTTTATGCTTCAGAAGAGAGCTATTAGAATAATAAACAAAGCTGCTTACATGGAACCAACAAACCCACTTTTTCTTAAATTAAAAACTCTCAAGTTGAAAGATCTGGTTGATTTTAAAACTGCAGTAATAATGTTTAAAGCTAAGAATCTATCACTGCCCGCAAATATCCAAAAGTTGTTCCAAATAAGGGAGAAACAATATCATTTCAGAGGAACATGTATATTTCAAAAACCTTCAGTGAAAACTACCACCAAGCAACACTGTGTTTCAGTGCAAGGAGTAAGATTATAGAACGCTTTTGGACCTGAATTAAAATCATGTACAACGCTTGGACAATTTAAACAAAAACTAAAGGAAGAAATACTCCAAACATATATACAAGATGACATGTAAAATCACATAAGGATTGTCATATCCAGTCTGCGTTGTGTTGTAGCTTAGTTTTTTGTCACGTTTTGTCTTGGCTTTGTTCTGATTTGTAATCACTCTTATTTTCTTTTCTTTTGAATTCTTAGATGGAATATGGGTGGGCAATATAAGCTGCGGCTTCAGCCATCACCCATTTCGGATAATTTATGTTGAATTGTATAATCCGAGGAGTTATTGTTTAATTTGACCTTGTTGGATTTTTTCCCCCTTTGTTATATTATTCTGTTCCTTTCTTTTAATCTTTACATCTAATCTATCTGAAAATAAAGATTCATTCATTTAAAATAATAGCAAGGTGAAAGGTGACAATTTTTTTAGGCAAAAAAGTTTGAAAATTGTGATTTTTAGTGTCAAAATTGTGGTAAAATCTCACATTTGTGATTTTAAACATCCTGAATCTGATACAGTAAAAAGTAGAATTTGTGGGCATTTTCTACTAGTTTTCAAACCTTTTTCTTGTAAATTTGAGACTTTATTCTGTTCTTAAATTTTATTCAATGTTCTTAACAAATGTGAGACTTCTTAAATCTCAATTTTGAGTGTTTTTTCCCTTGTAATTTATGAGAGAAAGTCTCAAATTCTCAAGGACAAAAATCTGATCTGTGATTGGAAAAAAATCTCAAATTTCTAAGATCAGAGTTGCAAATCTACGAGGAAAGGTGTTGCAGAATCATGAGGAAAGAATACAGATTTAGAAGGCTGAAGTCAAATTTATAATAATCATCATTTCCAAGCTTCCACAGGATTTTTGCAGACCGCTGACCCACACACCCATCATGTCTGCCACTGACACACCACCCATGTTAACACAATCATGTTCACATCTGCAGTAACGTTTGGTGCTTTTATAAATGTCTGCCGTGATTGTTGGGTTTATAGCAGACTGCAGTTCCAACAGCTTTGTTCCTTTCAGCCCACTTTAAAGCACGTCTCCTGTGTGAGTGAGTGAGTGGGCCAAACGGCCGTCCCTCGTGGATTACAGCAGATTGTGGCTCTATTTTCGTCCTGTTGGTTGTTGTGTTCCCACTCAGCTTTTTCGTTCATAAACCCACCTTATTGAAGTCATTAAAAGGCGAGCGGAGTGCCCGTTCCTGTGGGGGTTTACCCTCAGTCAGTGTGTGTGTCTGTTCACATGTACCTCCTCCTGCATCATCTGGTTAATACTCAAAGGAAATCTATGACGCTTTCCCCCTTCATTTTTTCTATAGGCTGATGGATTTTATTTAACCCTCAGGCACCACTATCAACATTTTTGTCCATTTGGGCAAATTCTTCCTCTTCGTCTGATCATCATTTTGGCTGTTAGTACATATGACACAGTTTTTTGTAACAAAGTTTCTCTCCAGGCAAATTCTGGAATTCAGTTTTTATTTTTTCTAAAACACCAATGGAATGCTGAAACGAATTTACTACCTTCAGAGTCATTCAGGACAAAAGTGTCCACTTCTAAAAAAAAAAAAAAAAAAAAAAAAAAAAAAAACTGTGATAAAAATTTTACATATTAATATTTTTTCTTCTTTTTTATGCATAAATCTGTTGAACAACTTCAGTCCTGCTCAAAACTACCAAACATTAAATAATTTTGAGGATTTTAACTTTTTAAATGCCAGTTTGATTACTTGATGTCACCGTTATTTTTGAAAAAAAAAACAGCAACAAAAAAAACCAAAACAAAACATGAGTTATTTTCCATAAAACTGATGTTGGGTGACTGGGGGATTTTTTTTTTTTATTAGTCTTGGATATGTCAAAGATTATCCAAAATATTGACTTTGATGCATTATCAGTTTTTGTGTAGCATAAGATTTAAAATTTAATACCCATTAAGTCCCAATAGAACCACATTTTTGATCTCATAACTATTACAAAATATAGTCATGCATTCTGTCATGTTAGGGTTTCATTTAAAAAAAAAAAAAAAGTAAAATTTGTAGTGGTGTTGGACAATTTAAAATTTTTAATCACGATTAATCTTTTGGAATGTTGAGTTAATCACCATTAATAATGTGATAATCGTGTGTTTTTTCATACAGATACAGTGTACCTTGAGTTGGTAATTTTTCAAGTTTGTCATACTGTTATGAACATGGGAGTGGACAAATATGCTTGCCGTCTTCACCTGCAGGTTTATTAAAGCTCTCAACATGTCCAAAATGACAAAAACTATCCAGAATATTCTCCAGAAAATTCTCAAAAGTAGACTGCATGAGCAAACAATGGAATGCCAGGGCTCATTAACGTCACTGAACAACGACTCTGCATCCAACCAGCCAGCAGCCACAAATGGAGCTTGTTCTTTCTCCCACAGCAAACATCCACAACTTTTAAGCAGATCAACACAAAACCATGGACCTCGTGTGTCACAACAGACACAATTTCCCTTCAAAACAATTGCAAACATAAACAAACAACTATCTCACACATGATGACACCCCACCGTGCTGCAAAAACAGCAGGGGAGTGAATGGACATAACAAACACAGTTTGAGAATTTTTTTAGACTGATACTCACCAACAGTTGGACCCAAAGCTATGAGGATGAAAACAGGCGAATTTCTGTCCGTGCCAGCTGCTGGAGGTCAGCTACAACCTAGCATGTAGCTACTAACCAGCTAGCCAGCTTCAACAGAAGAAGAACAACCCAATATCCAGGCGAAGTGTTGGAGAAGGCTGTAACAGTTATCCAGGTGAGAGCTCCGACAGTTAACGTGTTAACCTTAAACATGACAGCACTTTGGGGATTTCCATTGCTGTAATCCAGCTTGTTTGACTTTGCAGTGTCTGCATGGCGCGCACAGTGTCTGTGGCCAGCATGGTTTTGGTGTGGAGAGCCGCTAGGCCAAAAGTACTGTTTGCACTTTCTGCCGTTAACTGCGATCACAAAATTTGTCGCCATTAAGGGGGGCAAAGCGTTAATGGGCAGTAAAAAAAAAAAAAAAGACAAATGTTTGAATGTTTGGTAGTTTTGAACAGGGCTGAATTTGTTCAAGAGATTTATGCTGAAAAAATCAGAAAAAAATACTTTGTAAAGTTTTTATAGCAGTTTTTTGGAAGTGGACATTTCTCTAAAGGGTAGTAAATCAAAGTGATGCCTGAGGGTTAAGCTAATTATACGAGAGGGAGCGCAGTATCAGTGAATATACAGTAGCACTGTTGTGATTTGACTGTAGAAGACCTCATCATGGCGATATATTTATGACGTCGCACAACCTTGAGTGTATCATTGCTTTAATACAGCAGTTCCACCAAGCAGTTTGTAAGATGACAGATTGGCTGGACAGAGAGATTGCACTGGAAGGGATGTGCAGCACATTGATTAAGGACGTTGTACTGGTGTACTAATGAGCGAAGAGGTGCTGAGAAGACGAAAGGAGCACTCTGAAGAGCTGATGGGTGAAGAAAAAGAGAGCGAGGAGGACGGATGAAGGAAAGACGGTGAACCAGGAAGGTTGAAGGATTAGCAGGGCGGAAGTGAGGGCAGCATTTTATTGCAGAAGAAATTTAAGTAAAACTTTATTGAATTGTGATATACAAAACAATATGAATAAAAGGGGATATAACAACAAAAGTCAAAGGAATGTAAAGTTCCATCTTTTTTTTTAATTCCTGAAAAATGCATTTTTTCACCCATGTACATTATGGATATATATAGATATTTATTTGTTGAAATAAATGGATTCAAATTATACTGTGAATACTTTGCTTTTCACTGTGGCCCTGTGATGGACTGGCGATCTGTCCAGGGTGTACCCTGCCTCTCGCCCAAAGATGCTAGGATAGGCTCCAGCCCCCCCGCGACCCGAAAAGGATTAAGCGGAAGAAGATGGATGGATGGATATTGCTGTTTTCATAGTAAAACATTTTTTCTGTTAATTAAAAAAAAAATGAATTGCTCCAGCTGCCATGGGTTTGTAATATTAGCCAGTGTCAGAAAACGCCCTCTGGTATCTGACCCGGGGTCAACCTGGAGGTCCATCAGAGACGATGATGACCTGCCCTCCTCTTCTTCTCCTTCTCTTTCTTCCCCTGTGTGCACTGGTCTGTTTTTGTTGGTGACTCAGTCCCCCCACGCTGAGATCTGCAGTGCACCACTGCTGCTGCTGCTGCTGTTGCCGTTTCACAGCAGAATGAACGGGGACGGGTGGGTGGGAGGTTTGTGTGTCATTTATGTCCCCCGCATACGTGATCACGGACGAAGCCGCCGCGGGAGAAAAGGCTCAGCCACTGTGAAGGAGATTAAACACAGAAATAATAAAGATGTGAGTGCTGCTGAATCATGCAGAGCAGCTTTCAGTCACTGCACCTCCGCAGTGTGGAGGAGCAGCACACGCGTGTTTGTGTGCATCAGCAGTGCATACATGTGTTTCTGTGTGTGTCAGTGATGATGGATGGAAGGACGAACAGACTCATTTCCAGCCTTCTGTCACACCTCATAGTCGCCCTCCTTGCTTCACTCACCAGCTTTGATTAATTGCTCTGTTGCATTGCAATTTTGGCTTATTACAGTGAGGGGGGTGGGGGGTGGGGTCTGTGTGTGGTAAAGTGCTTACTAAGCTCTGTTAACAGCTCTGTTTCCCATTGGTGTTCCGACTCGGATTCCTGCGCAGGTTATTTAATAAAACGCCTGGCTGTGGAGCAGCGGAACAATCCGTTTGACACAGGGTTGTTACCATAATGAGCTGAACCCATCGATTGCAGGAGTCGGACCACAAAACTGGACCGCAGTGACTCCCACAACATACTGAAAATGTAATTGACCTGATATATGGGGTCGTAGGGTGTGTGTAGTCCGGGAGTCTCTAACCTCTGCTGTTTAATGGGGACATAATAGGACCGTTTTTTTCCACATGATGCCTGAGACGATTTTCACCCTCCCTCGTCCACGGCCATCCTGCATGGAGACTGCCCTAACTAAATATTGCCCATCATTGATCGATTTTTTTAATAGGTCCAGAAAAATATGAGGTTGTCTATCATTTTGACAGGTTACACTGAGGGTGATCTACTGTAACCTTTACTTGTAATTCCCACCTGTCCACTTTATAACACATATTAAATAGTGATTATCTAGTATTGTCTCACCTTTGTTTTTAGTTTGTTAGTCTTTATGATGGCTCCCTTTTCTCCGTCTGTTTACAGCTACAGTCTCTGCTCCACCACAAATGTCATTAGTTAATTTTACTAATAAATAAATGCATGATCGGCATGCTGTATTCTATAGGTTCATGCTTAAAACTAAACGTACCAGACCAGTAGTGGTAGTAGGAATGAGGGGGTGTCAAAATGAATTGAATACGTCAGCAAAACAGAAAGTGTGTTATTTAAAAAAAAAAAAAAAAAAAAAAAAAAAATCACCCGTGAGGTATCCCACACCGTCTGTTTCTCCATCTAAGTTTGGCTAGCTCTGAGAATACAGGGCTACTAAATCCTGCCATTGTGTGAGACCCGCTGTGACATACATTTGTTTTATTCTTGTTCAACTGTGCCAAAGGTTAAACAGCAGATAGACAAAATAAGCTGCTTTTCCTTTGTCCAGACTAAGAGCTGCTCTGTCTGAATGTCTTAACGAGGAGATTTGGCTTCACTCAGGCGCTGCTCATGTTTTTAGGCTTTTTTTTTCCCCCCCTCAGAGGGGCGTCTGCATTCTGCAGCTCCTGAGCCATAATGCAGCTCATACAAGCAAGTCACTGTATTTATACTTTTCATAAGCCCGTTGATCAGTGTCATTTCAGGTGTTAATGTTTCTCCACAATACACGTTTTGCTGAAGCCTGATTTTACTCTCTTCTCCATGTCATGTCCTTGATGATTAAACTGCCAGGACTCTCCTTGGTCTGTCCTGTCTGTGTGCGGTGTTTGTCCTCAATCCCCCCGTTCTCATTATCTCCAACTTTCCTCTCTACGCATCTCTTTGCACCATCTCCGTTTTTTCCTCCAAAATTGTCTACATTTGTCTGTGTATGCATGTATTCCGGGCCAAAAAGAAGACCCGTGGCTCTTTCAGTAAAGTAAGTAAAGCTTATCTATAACGCGCATTTCACAGACATATAGTCACAAAGCGCTGTACAATAAAATAGAATTTAAAAAAAAAACTTAATAGAGACACCAAGAAAAGAAAAAAAGAGAACAAATTAAAACACAAGATTAAAAGATTTTAATGTCAGGCATACCATTAAAAAGCAGTTGAATTGAAATTCAACAGAAAGCCTCATTAAACGAAAACGTTTTCAGCTGCTTTTTAAAAGACTCCACAGAGTCAGCTAAACGTAGCTGGGGTGGGAGATTATTCCAAAGCCTCGGAGCTACAGGTTGAAAGGTTCTGTCCCCCCCGGTCTCTTGAGCCTCATACAAGGAACAACTAACAAATCCTGGGCTTCAGAGCTAAGAGTGTGAGCAGGAGTATGTTTGAGGAGATCAGATAAATAAGATGGAGCTTGTCCATGTAGTGCTCTATATGTAAGTGTAAGAACTTTAAAATAAATCCTAAACTCCACTGGCATCCAATGTAACATATATAATATGGGGATAATATGATCTCGTTTTCTAGAACGTGTAAGTAGGCTGGCTGCAGCATTTTGTATAGACTGGAGACGAGAAAGAGAAGATTTGTTTAAACCAGTAAACAAAGCATTGCAATAAATGAGTCGTGAAGACACAAATGCATGGATTATTTTTTTCAAGCTCACTTGACAAAACAATGGTTCTCAATTTGGAAATGTTCCTTAAATGAAAAAAGCCTGTACATGAAATAGAATTTACATGGGAATTAAAACTAAGGGAGGATTCAAATATAGCACCCAAATTTCTAACACTGGACTTCGGAGATGAGCCAAAAGAAGAAAGTGTCTGACTGATTACTGGATGAAGATCAAAAGGGGCTACAAACATGGTCTCGGTTTTATTGGAATTTAAGATGAGGTACAGTAGTTGTTGGAGAGCCAGTCACTGATCTGGTTTAGACAGTTAACCACGGTGGAGAGCCTGTCAGGCTGGTGAGGTTTAAAAGACATATATAACTGGAGGTCATCTGCATAAAAATGATAAGAAATGTCATTAAAAGATTGAATAAGACGTGCTAAAGGAATTGCATAAAAAGAAAATAATAATGGACCCAGGATTGAACCTTGCGGAACCCTACACGTCGGAGAGGCTGTGGAAGAATAAAACTCACCCACCCTTAAAGACAAAGTCCTCTCAGAAAGATATGAATAAAACCAATCTAATGCAGAACTCACTTTAGCCCCCATGCTTTGGCTCCCTGCACTTACATCTCAAAATGACATGGATTTTAATTATTTTATTTTTTCTAATTATTGTGTATTGCAGGGGTCATGAACTGGCAGACTCCAGTCCGGACCCCAAAGCTTTTTGATACAGTTAAAAAAAAAAAAATAAATAAAAAAAAAATGATGTTTCGTTTTGATGGAACAAATAAACCAGAACTCAAACGCTGTAATGGCAGCCGGTTGGACAGTTTACATCACGAAACTCAAAGCTGTGCTGGCAGAATCTTACAAGCTGCATGCAAGCTTTGCCAAACCGGAGCAAAATGCCTAGTGGAGGCATGGCAAGTACGCACAACCACACCGCACACCTTATCCGGTGGTGGTAGTGGGGGAACTGTCACTGCTGCCGCTGCCGTCCACAGGTGCCGGCCTAGCCCATGTAAAACTCCACAAAAATATTCTTAGTTGGTAGTGCATTGTTAGTGCTGGTTTGTGCTGCTATCATTTTCGTTAATTTATTTTTTAGATATTAGAGATTATTTTAAGTCATTCAGGGGTCACTCAACCCCCCCCCCCCCAATTTGCTCAAAATTGACCTGAATTGGTCACATTTGTTAGTGCCGGTTTGTGCTTTATTTTTTTTCTTTATTTTTTTTTTTTTAGATATTAAAGATTATTTCACAGGTCATTCAGAGGTCAGCCCCGCCCACTTGCTCCAAATTGACCCAAAAGGGTCTAGTTTGTTAGTGCTTCAGTAGTTCTGGTTTGTGCCACTATAATTTTCATTTGTGCTATTATTTTTTTTTAATATTATTGTTATGATTATATTATTATTTGTTTGTGCTGTTAACATTTTTGATTGTGCTATCATGTTGTTTTTTTTTTTTTTTAGATATTACAAGTTTTAGTTTCAGCGTACTGTAGGGATTTTGGTAACAGCTCTTTCAAGAACATATGTAACCTGCAGAAATAAGTCATTTGTGTCAGTTAATTGTATGTACTTTTAAGCAGTAGTTATGTGGGTGATAAATATTGTTTTAAAAAGTCATTGAATTCTTTGCCTTTTCACATAGATAAAGTGGGCAGAATAGCATACTAATTCTGAGGACATCAGGATGCACCTAAAACAAAACTCTTATAAGATGGTATTGGTATAGACATTTACTTTAGAAAAAACATATATTGGTGTTGTTTTATGGTTGGGGGGGGGGGATGTATGGAGACCCTATCTGGACCCTGGACTATAGACATTTAATTGGTGAATTTTAGTTCCAGAACGCCATTTTGATGGGTAAAAAGTGTATTATAATTGAAAAGGGGATCCTATCTGGCTCCCAGACTATAATACTGTGAAAAATCTGACCAAAAAATTATAGTGAGCTTTAATTTGTAGTCAGACTGTTGTTTATTCCATGACATTGATACTTGTCATATTAATGTGAACACCACAAAAACTGAATTGACCATGTTGTCCAAGAATATTGTATATTTCACCAAGAAAAGCTTGAAACTTGCGCATTAATGTCTCATTTCTTAAAAAAAAAAAGTGTCATAAATAGTAGCATCTACTACTATGAATACAGTGAGTTTTGAATGAAAAAGAGGGAAATGGTGACTTGAAGAGCAATAGAGAATGGGCGTTGACGTCATGCCGTGCTGCATTCTGGGTCTTTGTCACCATCGTCTTGGTTTGGCTTCTTTGTTTATCTGCAGTGTAGACAACTGCTCACGTGAACAGACATACAGTCTGTTGAAAAAATGAGGACACCCTGTATAAGCCTGTGTGCTTTTTTGACATATTTGGACATATCGATATTTAATATATTAAAAATACTGGGAGATTCACATAATACAACTAAACAATCAGAACGAATTAAAGACCTTTTTCAATTTTTTTGTAAAATGTAAAATGCTAAATTACATAAATAAACAAATAAATAAATTAGGACACCCCCCATCTTCATTCCCACTTACAGTGGCTAAAATAAATGTTAAAAAATGCAAATAAAAACAAAAACAAGGTTAGACATAGGTATGTGAACATTTTTTAATAAAGAACTGACTATTTAATGGGTTGTCCTAATTTTTTCAATGGAGCAAACAGAAAATTAAAAATTCCTTATTCGAAGAAGCTGAATAAGGAAGCAACTTCCAAAAAAGCTACCTCCAAAAAATTTAAGAAATAAACGGGATCGATCGATATGAGTGCAAGAAATGGACCACGGATCTCGACCAACTGCGTGCAGTCACGCTGTCAGATGTGTTTGCCTACCTGGTCTGTGGGGTGAGCGCAGAAACCCATGAGCAATTTCAAAACTAACTCATTAGAGGCTCATGTTAATGGATGGTCCAGCCGCCTCAAATCTTCGGGTGAACGACTGTTTGCACAAAGCTAAGCAGTCATTATTTCTACACAGTTCTCTGCAACTACAGGCATTTCTGAGTCCCAGCGGTGAAATGTTGGATTTATGTTCAAATTAGTCACATGATGCTTGATAAGTGTACACACATTATTACCAACAGGACATAAAACACTAACCCAGCAGTGTGATTAAACCCGACGATTGCACTGGCACACTGAAAAAAATTACTGGTGTAATTAGCCGCTATAAAAACATGCTAAATCAGGACAGTGACGTTTTTATGGTCACCTGAAAGAGGAGAATCTGCTTAATTTAATGATACCAAACATTCTATGGGCTTCAGTCCCCAGCTGATATTAAATCCATGCGTAATGAAGGCAACGTGCACCCTTCCAGTGCGCACAGAAGGGAAACCCCCAGTGCTGCTGCGCATAACGGTTTGTGTCCAGGTTTTGTTTTGGGTTTTTTTGTGATAAATTTAATCAGCATGATAAAACAGCAGATAGTTTTATGCAGCATTGTTTTATGTACCTTTGAGCTCTGTTCTGCAACAACCGGTGGTGCAGCGTCAGTCATCTCTGACTGCTTAGTGTGCATTTTTGTTACTTCATGACCGACATGTAATGATGGCTTTTTAAAATGTCCGGTTAGTATTTGGATTAAGTAATGAACGTGTCCGAACGGGACACAAAACGCCAAAATTATTAAATTATATTTCAAAGACTATATTACAATGGGTCTCGAATATTTGTAAACGTGTCCCGTTAGTTGACTTGATGTCACTTGGTTCCATTGGATATAATTTAATGTGCTATGTGGGCATTTTGTGCAACATTAGCGACAACAAGAATGGCCACTCGTCGTTAAATATTAAAAATGAGTTAATTGATTTTTGGGGTGTTTGGTGGGCTTTTGGTGTCCCATAAAAAAAATGATTTAATTTATTATTTGGATGTTTTCTAGCGGTTGGGGTCCTGTTCAGTCCATTTGGTCCTGTTTGCTGTTTAGTCCAACCAGTCTGAGGAAGGGTAGGTGACCCGAAATGTTACTGCTAAATAATAAACACTTAAAGGTCTGATGACACAATTTTGACATTTTTTAGCATGTTGTGTAAACCCAAAAGTCACTGTCGATGATCAATATAATATTTACAAACGCGCCTGCATAACATAGTTATCATCAAAAAACCGCAGCCGCTGACTGGACTGTGGTGCCGCCCACCGAATGAAGAAGGAGTCGGAAATGACGTAAGCGAGAGAACGGACGCCGGTGTTGTTGACTGGAATGACAGCAGCTTTGTAGCTCAGTTTCTCTGGTTTCTTGTTTTAGTTTTACGGCTATGCCTTCGCGTTGTGTCGCAGGCTTAGATAAACAGCAGGCCATGAAAGACTACATCACATGCTTCAGCTCCAACTGTCATAAGCCTCCTCGTGCACTTTTATGCAGTGCACGGAGGAGGGGAAGGATGAATGGATTTAAACGCAGGATTCACCATAGCACATGTATTGAACATAAGACTGATGACAACAGTTCCCAAAAAGGTGAAGACTTACAAAAATAAACAGAAACACTTACAGTTGACATTCAGGGCTGACATCGCCCAGCGAACATGGAGAGGAGACGTGTTAACCACGGTTGCGCCCCAGAGCCGACATCGCTTCAAGGGGCGCAACAGAACCATGGCTGTGTGGAGTGGCTAACACCTCGTGATAATGTTGGCAATATTGGCTGGCTGACAACACGGCAGATGATGCACACGAAACATGAACAGCTGACTGTCAAAGAGAGAGGGGGCGTGGTCAGACCGGCGAATGTTGGACAGCGCCCACCTGAAAGTGGGTCAAAACGGCTGCCCAACAACCACCGGCCAGAGCGGCGGCTACAGGCATGGCAAGGAAAAGGAACACAGACATAAAAACAACAAGAACTCAAAAGATAATACAGAATAAACCCAATGCCTGAGCCACAGAGAACGGTCACAACCTAGCCTATAGGATAGCATGGGCTTGGTTCGTGACACCAACTGACTATATTGTATTGATTGCCACTAATTTGGACTTTTTCCTGTTATAACAATTAATTTAATATTTTTGATAGTTATAGTACATGTGTGCTATTCCAGTTATGAGTATTGTTTGTCTTGTGACCAAACTCTAGAAAAAAATGAGGACTATCAGTTGCTTCAGTTAATAAACGATAAACAAAATTACATTTTTTACGAGACATAAATAATAGGGAATACATTATTTTTAAGGATATTGCCATCAGTAACACAGCGAATAATTTTAATTTCTAAAGGGGTTTTACAGATAAGTGAACAAGTTATTGCCACGAGTATGCTCTAGTTTACTAAAAAAAAATATATTTATATTATATTTGCAAAATAAAAAAAAAATTCTATTTCTTGTTCAGATACCCAGGATTGATACAGGATTGCATACAACACCCAAATGATGACAACAGTTATGAAATTTTCAAGTATCACACTAAAAATATTTAGTAATTTCATTTTCTTGGAGTAAGTGACAACAGTTGTGGTCAGATAAACATTTATTGAATGAAAAACAATATCCTGAAAACATAAATGTAGTTAGTCAGCATAACTAAAACTGACATATTGTCCGTCTTGTAGTGGAAAGGTCTCTCTGATCTTGTTAACGACACAGGCAGGTATTGGCACGCGGACTTTCTCACCAAGGTAGTGGCAGCACCATCTGATGAACTGTCTGTAAGCTGTATAGCGCTTCCAATTGTTCCCATAATCCACATTCACATAATGTTTATAGGTGAAGGAGGCCACTTCCAACACGTCTTCGTTCAGACACACCGTGGGGAAGTTGTGATGACCAGTGATACACTTTACAGCACCGTCCGGAATTTTCTACTTCACCTTGTCCTGCTGCTGGCAGCAAATACTCTCCTCCTCTGTTGTCATGCTCACACACAGACCACACTGGCACCTGCAAAAATAGAAAATAGTGTCTTTTGATTTGTTTACTTGGGGGTGGGGGGTGGGTGTTGAAAGTATCAGGTAGATGTTTCAATTTTATTATAAATACACTGCTATGATTTTATTGAAAAATCGGGTTTAAATAAATTATATTTATGACCAAATAATTTGTTGCAATATCTGTAACAAGAGCATACCACTCGGTGTTCCCCTGCCATGTGTTTGTCGCTGCTGCTGCGCCGGCCATGTGTGCCTCTCCACCGTCACTCTCTGAGTCTGACTCGCTCGGCACGATGCCCGCTTGGCACGGCTCAAACCTATACGGTCTGATGCCCCCAGATTCTTCATTATCATCCCATTCTTCAGAAATATAATCGTCTGAAGATTGGACAACACAAACCAATTCCAGACTACATGTGCTGGAACCATCGTCATCGTCACCAACCATGTTTTCAACCGCTTCCATCCTGCGTGTACAATGGGCAGCCAAGCGCTGTGTTCTGTTGCTGACATCACAACACGGCCGGGGGTTTTCCAGCCACTGACGCAATTTGTGACATGGTGCTCATGAAAACGTTGGATATTCGCGTGGAAAAAAAGCCTGTTTGACTTAGAACTGCAAAGACCAACCTATTTCGTCACATTGAAATTATGTGTTGCAAAATTAGATGAAGTCAGAATCGTGTCATCAGATCTTTAATGGGAGCTTTTCGGTGTGCGGATCATCTTTGATTTTTCTGATATGTTTTTTGGGTCCAGCACCCGACCAGCTGGACTGTGTGATGTGCGCATCATCTTTATTATTTTTTAAATCACAACTTACCTTCATGAAAATACCGTGAACACACGACCATGTGTGCAGGAATCTTGTCCGAGCTGATGTCTTTCCTTCTGACCGCTCCAATCCATTCCATCCGATGCCTCTTTGTTACCTCGGAGACCCGATTCGCTACGCTTTTCTTTCAAGTCAGGAAGTTAAAAAAGTGTATGCCGTTATAAATCTTTTTCCACGGCAATCGTGACCGCAGTTGTTGCATTTGATAATGCAGCAAAACTTCCCCATTCTAATGTGGCGTGGTATTCGGATGAATAATAATGTGATTGAAAAGACCACATTGGAAATAAGTGTTTTCACTGTCATGTGTCACCCTGGATTTTGTGACGTTTTATATGTATTACCATATTCAGTGTCATTTTAATCTGAATAAATAAATAAATAACAGACTGAAGCAACCCTCTCACAAACTTCAGCTTAACTGCATTTGTTGCTCACTTCTAAACACAAACAGACAGAACACTTTTCTTACAATTCCTTGCGGTTTTTCCGTCGGGTGACATCACACGGCCATTCTTAATTACAAAGCAGCCCCTCACTACTGCCTCGTAATAAGGCAGTAGTCAAGGGCTACAATAATATGAATATTAATCATTAATAACTGAATTAATAATTATTGCATTACCCCATTCTAACAGTAGGCGGCACCACTCACTGTTGAGAAACGAGAACTCTATTAAGAAACGGTTTACAGCACCCCTTGACAATCATTGTCAAGGGGTGCTGCTATCATTTAAAACATTTTAAATTAAAAGCACACTGGTTAAAATGTAAAAACTATAAAAACATGCAAAGTTATAAATAAACATGCAAGACAAACTTAAAACCATGTACCCCCCCCCCCCCCCAAAAAAAAAATACATAAAATTCTTCCACCCCGTGACATCCCCCCTCACTTTAATGTTGGCAGTTCCTGCAACATAGTCAGTCCATGCCACTGTACTGCCTCAGTCCATGAAATGTCCAGCTCCACAAAGGTCCCATGCATGTCCCACAGGAGCCTCACATTCACCCATCAGCTATATCTCCATTCCTCTTAGCCAACAGTCACATCACCAGGGTGGAACAGCAAGTCTATTAGCCACGCACTCAGGGTCGTAGTGTGCCCACTTCAGGGAGCAGCGGGTAGGAAGGACTGAGTTTAATGTGTGACTTTGTGTGTCCAGACTGCAGAATCACTCAGTGTCAAGAACTGAGGCATAGGTTATGAGACTGATCAAATAATTCAATTAAATTATTAATGCTTAGGTTATTATTTGCCAATCACCATTTTAGACGATGCAGATTTGTTTTTATAGGGGATTTACGTATATCCACCTTTAATATCTTTAATATCATAATAGCACAAACGAAAATTATAGCGGCACAAACCAGCACTAACGATGCACTAACAACTGAGAACATTTTTGTGGAGTTTTGCATGGGGTGGGGAGCCAGCTTCAGCAGGCCCCACATTCTTTTAAGTAGTATGAATTCATAAATGTCACATAAACTACATTTCTTGTATATTCAGTGCTATATATAAAATTTTATAAGCAGCATAATCTTTATTTTACAGATGAAACAGCTGTTGCAGCGCTCAGCTGATTCTATTTTAGTCAGAGAGGGGCAAGGTGGCTTTTTGGTTTGCAAAAGTTGAAGACCCCTGAGTTAACCCCTTCAAATCATGACTACATGCAATTTCTACGAGGGTCATTGAAAGGTCATTCCCTCCTCTGGGGCTGTTTAAGCCCCATTTGGGAAAACAGCAAATGTAACATTGCAAGCATGCAAGAAGAAAAAGCATTTTCAGTGTTTTGGAGGTAGTTCCTGTTTTTTTTCTGTCTCTGGTACCTGTCTCAGTGGAGAGAACAGTCTGAGGTGTTTTGACACTTTTTAAAATGTGTGAAGAGAATATTTCAGTTCTCTTCTCCTGTCACAGGTCAGACATTTCAAAGTAAAACCTCAAACATCTTCAGATGTCAGGTGCCATCTTCAAACATCATCCTGCAAACGGCTCTAAAGCCACCCATCACATGATGCACTTTTTTCTGACAAATTTGTCTTTATTCTTGGTTAAATTGGCTCTTTTTATTTTAACATTTCCAGTAAATTTACTAATTTTTTCCCTTTAACTTACACTTTAATGTTAATTTAGGTACATTTTTATTGAAAATTTGCTGCAAGTTTTTTTTAACTTGTGTAAATTAATTTTTTTCTTGTAAATTTGTACCGTTATTTTCAACTTTTTATTGATGTTTTTTTAACTTATTTTTTGCAAGTTTCCAGATTTCTTTTCTTAAAAATGTTGGTTTTCCTTTAAAACACCAACTTTTTCCCTATATAGAAACATCTGAGAAAAATATCTTAAATTTGAGGGTTTTTCCTCAATAAATTTTACATTTTCCAAGAAGCTTTTCTCTTAAATTGGAAAATGTTTTATTTAACTCCATGGACCTTTTTGTGTATGCACCTTCTTTAAAACATGTTCTATATAAGAACATTAGATAAAGAAAAATCTTTTGGAGATTTTCTTAAATTTTTTAAAGTGGCTTATGTGTTAAAATTGACTTTTCTTTAAAAAAAAATACATTTAACAGCTTTTCTCCTAAATGTAAAATTTTATTTAAATTTAACAGCTTTTTTTGTTAAATTTCCAACTTTTGTTCGACAGATTTTTAAATTTTGTTTCTTTATGAATGTTTAAGAAAATTAGATTTAAAAAAATCTCTTAAATTATATATCTTTTAAATGAATACTTTTCTCACAAGTTTAAAAGCCCCTTTTGTCTTAAATTAAAATTCTTAATTTTTTCTTGCAGATTTATGATTTTTGTATTCCCCATAAATGTACTTTATTCCAGTGAATTTGTAAGATTTTTCTCTTAAGTTTGCCGCTTTTCTGGTAAATTAACGCATTTTAAGAAGTATTTTCTTATGCATTTTTTCCCCTAAATGTGTTGCATAATTAGTGGAAGTGGCTGTGTGTTATGATTAAGCCCATCAGCTTCCATCTGTCGGTAGCAGCTTCATAATCTGCTTTTACCGCCGTCAGCACCATTAATACCAGCCCGCTCCAGTCAGCCCGCTCCAGACACGCTGGCAAACTGCAGCTTTAAATCTGGAGCTTCTCTTGCTGCGTAATTGCAATTAAAACTTCTTGCCAGTTTGCTCGGTTTTTTTTGTAAATCTGAGAGCTTTTTTCCCTCACATTTCTGTAGAACCTGGCAACATTTCTTTTTAATTTGTGCCTTTTTTCAAACAAGTTTTCCCCTTTTATCAGCTTCAAAGTTTTAAGCCGTCCTGTGGTAAAGTTCACTATGACCTGCGTGATTCTGGACCGACCGGGGTGACCATGGGAGGGAAGGATGATGATCCAGGTCTCTGCCTCACCACCCTGATTCAACTGTTCAGATGGGACCGCTCTCCGGTCCGGCTTCTCTACTCCCTCCTCACCATGTGCTGGTTCAGGGTCTGGGACAAGGACCTGATTCTGGGGTCCACGGTGCTCGGTCTGGGGCGGATCCTTGGAGACCAGCTGGTTCCTCTGATTCAGGACCTGAGCGGTTGCCTGTCCTGCACCAGGGAGGCTAAAGAGCACAATAAGCTGGTAAATACAGGGGTCATGGAGTGGATGGTTACTCGTGGGGGTGGCCATTGGCAGCTAGTTATGGACAGGGATGGTTGTGTCGGCTGGTTGAAGAGTGGTAGGGTACATGGCAGCTACTGGTTACTGGCAGGGATGGTTACGAGTGGGGATAGTTCGTGGAAGGCTAGCTGCTGTGGGGTGGCAGGTTACCAGCTCGTAGGTACTGGGGATGATGGTTATGGGACAGCAGGTTTTGGGTGAATAGTTACGGGCTGCGATGGTTATAAGGCAAGTGGCTACTTTGGGAGCTGGTTTTCAAGGCTTCTAGTTACAGTGTGGCTACTGGTTAGTGGTGGAGATTGTTACCCAGGATTTCCAGTGGCTCTGGATCTGGTCCGTTACGGTTGTGATCCGGTCTCTGCAGCAAATAGTTCCCATTCTAATTAATGTTCTGATCCCCACCTGGTCTGGACCACTGCGGAGCCGGATTTGGATTGCTAATGAAACGCAATGAGTCTTTTGACGGATGCTGGATCCAGTCCACAAGGAAATGCTGTGGTATTGACTGTGTTTAATAACTGTTTGTTCATTAAAACCTATTTAAAGATCGTCTGTTATTTTCTGAGGTCTACTCCTCCACCACTGTGTCAGAGAAGGTAAAAACTTTGACATAACATGCAAACACTTCATAGATTTAAAATTAACGGTCCACTGATGTATTATTAGAGCACAAAAATCCAGGTGGAGAGCCGGTACATCACACGTCTTTGTTGTTATCACATGACTACAATCAGTCCTTGTCCTGTCTTTTCGAGATATTGCGTTACTTTATATAATTCTTGCACAATTTTGTATTTCGAACCTTGATCAAAACACAAATAGAGTGGGTGGGGGCTGCTGCAAGGCTCCGTTCGCACTGCATTCGCAACGGACTGCATCTGGAGTCAGTGCAAATCCAGCTTTACAGTACAGCTAGTTAAGGGACAAATGACTTAGCAGTGGTGGTTACTAGCTAGATTGGTTATGAGGCAGCAGGATAGTAAGTGAGCCACTGCTTAGTGGCGGTGATAGCTATTTGTGGGCTGGTTAAGTGGCAAAAGGTTATTGGTGGGGCTAGTAAATGAGTGGTTTGTTACTGGTGATAGGTTACTGGTTCTTGGTTACGGTTCTGCATGGTTACAGGACAGCTGATTACTGAGTGTGGATAGTCACCGGCGGGGAGGAAAAACAGAACACTTTGTCCCTATTGAAGCATCTCACAGGGATGGGTACAAAAGCCCACTACCAGGTATTTTTCAGACTCTCGTAACCAACAGCCACTTCCTCTGGCCCTTTCATGTATTTTCAGTATCTACACCATTAGTCTTCTCATTCCTTTTGTCTGTGCAGCGTCTGATCTGCAGCGGGGTGGCTGTTTACAGCCTGGGGGAGACTGAGTTTAAATCGGAATTTCATTATTAAAACACACTTCTCGCCCCAAAGTCCTCAGAGACGGGGCTGGGTAGTATTTGTTTAGGATGAATAATAAAAGGCCAAATGGCTCCTGAGCTCTGTTTGATTTATGGCTGCATGTCATCTTTTATCGAGCTCTCCAGAGGAGGCTCTGTGCTTGACTGTGACACGCCTGTTTATGTGGATCAGGCTTTAAAGCTGCGTCAGAGACCGGAAATCTGTCGAACCACAATGACTTCCTATACACAGTGTTTTTTTCTTGTGAATTTACCACGTTTTTGTTGTAATTTTAAAGACTTTTTTCTTTTAAATTTAGCTTTTTTTCATGTTAATTTACAGCATTTTCCTTGTTGGAGGTGGTGGTGGGGGTCTTGTAAAATTTTACAGTTCTTATAATTTGTTTCATGTAAATTTACATAATTTACCTTGTAAACTTTGTTTTTTCTTGTAAATGTGCTATTTTATTTTTTGTAAATTTGCAGCTTAAAATGTAATTTTGCTGCATTTTATTAGTATTTTTTGTAAATGTACAATTTTATTCTCATTTTATTATAAATGTGTAAAAAATTGTTAATTTTTCCTGTAAATTTCCAGTTTTCTTCTCTTAATTTTTTCCTCATAAATCTCCAATGTTTTCCTTTTAAATCTGGTGTGTTTTTTCTTTCTTGTGAAAGTGTAACTTTTAGCTTTTTTTTTTT
Source organism: Pholidichthys leucotaenia (assembly GCA_020510985.1). Classification (NCBI taxonomy): domain Eukaryota; kingdom Metazoa; phylum Chordata; class Actinopteri; order Cichliformes; family Pholidichthyidae; genus Pholidichthys; species Pholidichthys leucotaenia. The sequence goes on along the minus strand of CM035842.1, from coordinate 197,181,986 downwards.
TTCCACAATATCTTTATTGAACCTTTTTTTTTTTTTAACAAACATGATACAATCAAACACTAACACTAAAGTACTACAAAAAAAAAAATACCCTAAAAACACCAACAACCACCAACAAAATCAAGTCTTCAACAATGCTCCTCTGTTTAGTCTAGACAATCCAATACATTAGTATACATATTATGTTCACCAGTTTGGAATTTACAAGGTCCACACACATCATTCACCTTCTTCTTCAAGAGTTATGTTTAAATTTTTTACATAATCAATAAAAGGTCTCCATATATTCTCAAACACAATTTCCTTTGATTTCAGTATATATGTTATTCTTTCTAATGGAAGGTTTGTTAACATCTGTCTTAACCACTGAGTCACATCTGGTCTATGAGTCTTTTTCCATAATAGTGCAATACATTTTTTGGCATTAAGCAAACTGAGGTCTATGAATGTTCTTTCACTTTTATTGAAATTATGCTTTTCTGGGTACAGACCCAACAAAAACAGTTTAGGATTCAATATGATTTGTTTTGAGATTATTTTTTCAATTGTTACCCTCACCTCCTCCCAAAACATTCTTATTAATCTACATTCCCATAAACAATGAAATAGGGTTCCTTTACTTTCCATGCATTTTGTGCATGTATCTGGTATATTTTTGTTATATCTATTTAACTCCTCCGGTGTAACATACATCCGCATTAACCATTTGAAATGTATCAATTTAAGGCGTGCATTTATTGATTTGGTTTGAGCTTCTGTACAAGCCAATTCCCATTGTTCCTCTGAAATTTCAATTTGCAGATCTTCTTTCCAGTAGTTTAATCTTTTCAGTGAATTTTCACTTGAAGATAGTGTCAATGAGTTATAAAACTCTGAAATAATACCCTTTCTTTTACTATCTTTCATCATCATTTTTTCCAAGGATGAATAAATAGGTCGAGTGAGAGCTTTATTTTGATTTGATCGAATAAAGTTTCTAAGTTGAAGATATTTAAAAAAATGTGTTCTATTGAGATTAAATTTGATCCTCAGCTCTTCAAAAGACATTATGTTGTCTGCACATGGCAAATATAAATCCTGAATCTTTTGTATCCCTTTTAAATTCCATACTTTAAATACAGCGTCCGCTCTCCCTGGTTTAAAATATTGATTACCCCATATTGGACTAAATTGTGACAATAACTGTGGTTCTTTTAAATAGTTTTTAGCTTCACACCATATTTTGATCATATGCTTTACAAATGGATTTTTAACTTGTTTTTGTAATTTTTTTGCCGAATCTGAGTATATGAATATGGGAAGAGGTAAAGGTAAATTGTATGATTCCATTTCAGTCCAGTGAGGGAGATCATTTGATGAAAAATAATATGTCATAGACCTCAGTTGTGCCGACCAATAATACAACATAAAATTTGGACATTTCAGACCTCCACGATCAAATGGTAAATATAATAAAGACAAACGTAATCTAGCCCTCCTGTTGTTCCATATAAATTCCACTAACTTTTTTTTTATTCTTGAGAATAGATCTAAAGGTGGTGATAAGGGAATGTATTGAAATAAATAAAGTATTTTAGGTAAAATATTACTTTTAAGTATATTGATTCTCCCGATCATCGACATTGGTAGTGACATCCATCTCTGAGTTAACTCATTGATATCTGACATTAAGGCTTCATAGTTGACACTGGCGACTGATTCTAGCTTAGGCATAATTTGGATTCCTAAATATTTAAACTGATTTACAACATTGAATTGATTTACCTCAGGGGCTGGGTAATTTCTCTGGGTCTCATTTAGCATTAATATTGAAGATTTAGTTTTATTTATTTTATATCCTGATATTTCCCCAAAATTCTTTATTAAATTCAACAAGGTTGGAATTGATTTTTTTAGATTCGACATAAACAAAATTATATCATCGGCGTACAGGGAGATTTTATGTTCTGTTGGTCCAACTTTAATTCCATATATTTGTGAATGTAAACGTATCGCTATCGCTAAAGGTTCAATTGCCATAGTAAACAGTAAAGGTGAAAGTGGACAGCCTTGTCGACATCCTCTATTGATTTTTATTGGTTTTGAAATATTGTTATTTGTTAGGATTTCTGCTGTAGCATTATTGTATATTATTTGAACCCATTTTATGAAATTATTTCCAAGTCCAAACCTTTGTAGGACTTCAAAAAGAAAGGGCCATTCAACTCTATCAAAGGCCTTTTCGGCGTCCAATGATAGGAGAGCTGTATCCGGTGCTTCTTTATTAAAATAAATAATATTAAATAGTCTTCTTACATTATGGAAGCCTTGTCTACCCTTTATAAAGCCATTCTGATCTCAATTAATAATATTTGGTAAAATTTCTTGTATTTGTCTTGCTAAAATTTTACAGATTATCTTAAGGTCGGCGTTTAATAGGCTTATTGGTCTCATATTTTCACATTTATTAGAGGGCTTACCTGGTTTTGGCAGCAGTATAATTAAGGCATTATTTATGTATGATGGTAAATTATTATTTTGAAATGCTTCTAAAACCATTTCCAAAAAAGGTTTTATTAATTTATTCTTAAATTTTTTATAAAGGTCAACTGGAAGACCATCTGGTCCTGCACTTTTTCCTGATTTCATATTATCAATGGCTAGCCCAACTTCTTCTTGACTAATTTTAGACTCCAATATCTCCCTGTTTTCATTTGGAATACACGGTATAGATAGTTCGTTCAAAAACCCATTTAGTTTTGTTAAATCAGGTTCATTTTTGGTATCATATAATTTTTCATAGTAATCTCTAAAGGCTCTATTAATTTCTAAAGGATCTATAACTACCTGTCCGTTACTTATAATACTGGTAATTGGTGTTTTAATTTCCAATTGTTTAATCTGCCATGCTAATAATTTTCCTGATTTTTCACCTTGTTCATAAAAAGATTGTTTCAATCTTAGAAGACTCGAGGCAGCTCTATTCGCTGATTTTTTGTCGTATTCAGCTCTCAAAATCAGTAATTCATTCTCCAACCTTGGGTCACTTCCTGCATACACTTTTTCCTGAAGACTTTTTATTTTATGTTCCAATTTAGCTCTCTCCTCTCGAGTCTTCTTAGATTTTGATCCTGTATAACTAATAATATGTCCCCTAATAAAAGCTTTGAAAGCCTCCCACTTTACACATGCTGATGTTTGTGTAGTATTGATGTCAAAGAACTCGTCTATCTGTTTTTCTATATACTTGACAAATTCCTCATCCTGAAGCCATTTATGCTGAAATTGCCATCTACCTGATTCCTTTGTCAATTTTTTATCTACATATATTAGACAACAGGGTGCATGATCAGAAATCACGATGTTATCATAAAAGCAGTTTTGAATCTTGGACCTTAATTCTGTGGAAATCAAAAAATAATCAATACGTGAGAATGTCTTGTAGGTACTGGAATAACAAGAATAGGCTTTAACTTGTGGTTTCATTTCTCTCCATATATCTAACAATCTCAATTCTTTCATAAAATGATTAATAGTCATCCTACATCCAATGTGCGTACAATCCAGTCCTGTTGATCTATCCACACCTGGATTCAATGTACAATTAAAATCCCCTGCTATTATATGTTGCCCTGTAAGTGATGATAAGATGAGAAATAAATTAGCAAAGAACTTCTGATCATCTATATTGGGACCATATAAGTTCACAAGATTTATATTTTCTAATAGCAAAGAACCTTGAATGATTACATATCTTCCAAATTTGTCTCCAATTACATTTTTCACCTGAAAAGGAACTGATTTATGTATGAGAGTCATAACTCCCCTGGCTTGGGATGAAAATGAAGAGGTGAATACACTTCCCTGCCATCTACTCCTAATTCTTTTAACATCCTCCTCTATCAGATGAGTTTCTTGTAAAAACACAATTCTTGAACCCATGTCCTTTATTTTATTCATAACTTGTTTAAGTTTTTTTAAATTTTGTAGACCTCTGCAATTCCATGAAGTTAAATTAAGATTAACACTTTGGTCCATGATCAATAGAGAGTTTAGGATTACCTTGCAGTGTAAACATGCTCATACAGAGAAGCAAAAACATGAGTGGTTGAACATTCATCCTACAAACTACACACAAACAAATTTCCCCTTCCCACACTTGTGGCAAACCCCCCAAAATCAAAAGAAAAATTCTGTCTCCCGATATAGCCATCGACCGTTCCACACCCACGGGGAACAGCCTAAGCCACTCCTTCTTCATCCTCCCAATCACCCCAACTCTACTGCTTTTAATGACGTAACATTAACTCTCCTCTGTAGTTTTCCAACTTAACTCCAAAATTTTTAACAACTTTGTACATCATAGTTTTTTTTTGTTTGTTTGTTTTGTTTTTGTTTTGTTTTTTTAATATATAATACAATCTATATTTTGTAAACTTACTATTTACTTCAAGTCAGTCAGATGCCTGTGCAAATGCTTAATTATTCTACCTTATATTTTGTTCATGCTTAGCTCCCACCAGTCTCTTCTTCTTCTTTGATCTTCTTGATGAACTCCTGCGCCTCCTCTGGGGTCTTGAAAATGTGGGTTCTGCCCTCATACGTGGTCAGCAGTCTCGCAGGATAGATTACACCATGACGAATCCCAAGGTTGCGCAGCTCCTTACGTATGGGATCAAACTGCTTCCTCAATTGCTGGATTCCTGTGGCCAAATCTGGGTAGAACCGCACCTGCTGGTCCTGGTGTTTAATCTCTCCTTTAGCACGTGCAGCGTTGAAGATCTTCATCCTGTCTCTGTTGCTAAGAAACTTCATAATTAAGGTCCTCGGCGGTCCCTTATCTCTCCGTGGGCCAATACGATGTGCTTTTTCCAGAACCACTGCTGATTGCAACTCCTCGCTGCCCAGCACCTCCGGAATCCACTTTTCCAGAAAGGAACATACGTCCCGACCTTCTGATTCCTCTGGAAGACCCACCAGCCTCAAATTATTCTGTCTCGACCGAGATTCCAAATCCAAAATATTATCTTCCAGAGATTTATTTTTTTTTTCCAAAGTGCGCACCTTTAATTGAAGACGGGTGACGTCATCTTCAGCACTAGCGAGACGGAGCTCCATCTGCGCCGTTCGTTCTACACAGTCACCCAATTCCTTTCTTATTCCTTCCAACGCTGTCATAATCCCATCAAATCTAGAGGAAAAGTCCGCTCTCATTGAACTCATGGCAGCCATCAGCGCATCTGCGCCATTCCCCGCAAACATCGCACCGCCGCCAGCCTCCTCCGCCATATATGGAGTTTTGTTTGCTGCGTCACAGACCTGAAAGTCCGTTAATTTGGACTGTTTCGGCGGCTCGCTTTTTCCTTTTCCTGGTTTTCCAGCCTTAGGCTTCGCCGACATATCCTCGCCCAAATGCTGGGATACGTTCTGTCCCAAATGAGAGAGTTATTTGCCGATTTTTTTTCTCCAGGAGCAGAGCAGAGCGAGACACGTCCGTCCTACGTGGCAGCCATAACCGGAAGTACTTTTAGCTTTTTTGTTTTAAATCTCCAAGGTTTTCCTTCAGTTTTTTTCTCATACATTTGCAACTTAGTTCTCCTAAATTTGACATTTGGTTTAAGCAGCCAGACTAGTTTATGTCCACGTCCTCCAAACATAAGCCTGTTTTGTGGCGCTGCAACCTGCGAACATGGTGGATGAATGGGCGACCAGCGGCGTTGTCTCTGGCCCTGACACAGCCGTTTGCTGTGAAGGATTCTGGGCTGCAGCATTGTCAGGGCCACGCCGTATTTCATCCTCAGTGTCTGTTTGTTCCTGCAGAGAAACTTCAGCTCTGATTTTAGGAACATTCCGTCTGCAGGCCAACGGAGCTCCTCCACATGATGACTCCCTTGGAGCGTTAAAGGGAGATGAAAACAACCGTAAAAGACCGTTAGTCTGACAAAACTCAGCTGTCTGTGCTATTTGTTGGGGTGTCTTCTTGCTGTTAAAGATAAGAATGTAAATACCAATAACTGGCAAATCACTGGGGCAGAAAAAATAACAAAATTTACAAGGAAAAAATAATGCAGATTTATGGAAAAAGGTAAGAAATGTAGGAAAATAAAAACTTCATGGAAAGAGTTGCCCATTTAAAGGAAAAAGTTGCAAAGTAACAAGGAAAAAAGCCACAAACTTAGAAGTCACAAATTGCTTGTTCTCCTAAATCTATGAGAAAAGTTATGACTTTAGACATATGTAAATTTAGAAGAAAAAACCCTCACATATTAATGAAAAAGTCACCAATTTACACAGAATTTGCACATTTACAATAAAAAGTTACAAAATGAAAATAAAAGTTGAATATTTACAAGAGTTTTTTTTTTTTTTTTACACATTTGTGCGTTTTCTTAAATTAGTAACTTACTAGTGCATACCTGTGCATGCCCATAGAAGCCAAGTATAAGCAAGTATTTCTGCATGCCCGTAGAATTTCTTGAATTATATATGGATTGTATATATTATATATATGAATTATATATATATATATATATATATATATATATATATATATATATAATTATAATTATATGTGTGGGTGTGTGTGTGTATACAGTATATACTGTATTTTTATAATATATATACAGTGGGGAAAAAAAGTATTTAGTCAGCCACCAATTGTGCAAGTTCTCCCACTTAAAAAATGAGAGAGGTCTCCGATTTTTATCATAGGTATACCTCAACTATGAGAGGCAAAATGAGGAAAAAAAAATCCAGAAAATCACATTGATGGATTTTTAATGAATTAATTGGTAAATTCCTCGGTAGAATAAGTATTTGGTCAATAACAAAAGTTCATCAGTACTTTGTTATATACCCTTTGTTGGCAATGACAGAGGTCAAACGTTTTCTATAAGTCTTCATAAGGTTTTCACACACTGTTGCTGGTATTTTGGCCCATTCCTCCATGCAGATCTCCTCTAGAGCAGTGATGTTTTGGGGCTGTCGCTGGGCAACACGGACTTTCAACTCCCTCCAAAGATTTTCTATGGGGTTGAGATCTGGAGACTGGCTAGGCCACTCCAGGACCTTGAAATGCTTCTTACGAAGCCACTCCTTCATTACCTGGGCAGTGTGTTTGGGATCATTGTCATGCTGAAAGACCCAGCCACGTTTCATCTTCAATGCCCTTGCTGATGGAAGGAGGTTTTCACTCAAAATCTCACGATACATGGCCCCATTCATTCTTTCCTTTACACAGATCAGTCGTCCTGGTCCCTTTGCAGAAAAACAGCGCCAAAGTATGATGTTTTTACCGCCATGCTTCACAGTAGGTATGGTGTTCTTTCTCCTCCAAACACGACAAGTTGAGTTTTTACCAAAAAGTTCTATTTTGGTTTCATCTGACCATATGACATTCTCCAAGTCCTCTTCTGGATCATCCAAATGCTCTCTAGCAAACTTCAGACAGGCCTGGACATGTACTGGCTTAAGCAGGGGGACACGTCTGGCGCTGCAGGATTTGAGTCCCTGGTGGCGTAGTGTGTTACTGATGTAGCCTTTGTTACTTTGGTCCCAGCTCTCTGCAGGTCATTCACTAGGTCTCCCCGTGTGGTTCTGGGATTTTTGCTCACCGTTCTCGTGATCATTTTGACCTCACGGGGTGAGATCTTGTGTGGAGCCCCAGACTGAGGGAGATTATCAGTGGTCTTGTATGTCCTCCATTTTCTAATAATTGCTCCCACAGTTGATTTCTTCACACCAAACTGCTTACCTATTGCAGATTCAGTCTTCCCAGCCTGGTGCAGGTCTACAGTTTTGTTTCTGGTGTCCTTTGACAGCTCTTTGGTCTTGGCCATAGTGGAGTTTGGAGTCTGACTGTTTGAGGTTGTGGACAGGTGTCTTTTATACTGATAATGAGTTCAAACAGGTGCCATTAATACAGGTAACGAGTGGAGGACAGAGGAGCCCCTTAAAGAAGAAGTTACAGGTCTGTGAGAGCCAGAAATCTTGCTTGTTTGTAGGTGACCAAATACTTATTTTACCAAGAAATTTACCAATTAATTCATTAAAAATCCTTCAATGTGATATTCTGGATTTTTTTTTTCTCATTTTGTCTCTCATAGTTGAGGTATACCTATGATGAAAATTGGAGACCTCTCTCATCTTTTAAGTGGGAGAACTTGCACAATTAATGGCTGACTAAATACTTTTCCCCCCACTGTATATATATATACAGTATATACTGTATATACTGTATATTAGATATAATTCAAGAAATCTCTGTCACAATGTCTGTCATGACTATGGGACTTGCTAAAAAAAATCATAGGATTCACCTATGTCTACATGCTGTCTATATGTCGTCATATAGACACCATAGTATAGAGTGATTCAAGAAAATCTGTGTGTGTCTGTGTGTGATCAAAGGCAGGCATCACTCGCAATCATAGGACTCGCTATGACATCATTAAAGATCACTAGTACATACCCATGCATACCCATCCATGCCCGTAGAAGCCAAGTATAAGCAAGTATTTCTGCATGCTCGTTGCTGAAGGGTCTCCTCCTGTCTGAGACGGCTGTGTTGTTCACAGTCATGCCTGCAGCATACTGCTCGACCCTGAGGTGTTTCATCTTCACAGCATCTTTTCTGACGTGCAGCAGTTCTCCTCACTCTATTGCTCTCCATCTGGTGGGTCTTCTTGTTCTTCTTGTTCTTCTTCATTCAGACCACTGGTTGAGGGATAGGTGTGTTGTAATTCCAGTTCATGGACAGGATCATAAAAATTGATCTGAGCAAAAAGTGGCTTTCGACACTGTTCAGGAAGACCCATGCATGCCCGTCGAAAGCCAGAAACCGGAGCACCCAGAGAAAATCAGCGCTTTGCTTGGCATTTTTCACATTTGTAGTGTAGACTGCCATTCTTCATGGATACTGCTTCGAATGGGTGCAGTTTAAAGTAGTGTGTCCTATTTTTAATCGGGTGACAGACTGACACACTGACAAAGATTTCTGGAATTTATAGAGTGCCTTCTGCCTTATTGAGTGAGATTAAATTTGTGACAATTGTTTTATTTACAGTAGTGTGAAAAAGTGTTTGCCACTTCCTGATTTCTGATTTTTTGTCACACTTAAATGTTTCAGATCATCAAACAAATTTAAATATTAGACAAAGATAACACAAGTAAACACGAAATGCAGTTTTTAAATGAAGGTGTTTATTATTCAGGGAAAAAAAATAAAAACCTACATGGCCCTGTGTGAAAAAGTGATTCCCCCCCCCCCCCCCGTTAAAACATAAATCAACTGTGGTTTGTCACATCTTTGGAAAGCTGAGTTCAATTTCTCTAGCCACACCCAGGCCTGATTACTGCCACACCTGTTCTCAATCAAAAAAATCACTTAAATAGGACCTGCCTGACAAAGTGAAGTAGACCAAAAGATCCTCAAAAGCTAGACATCATGCTGCGATCCAAAGAAATTCAGGAACAAATGAGAAACAAAGTAATTGAAATCTGTCAGTCTGGAAAAGGTTATAAAGCCATTTCTAAAGCTTTGGGACTCCAGCGAACCACAGTGAGAGCCATTGTCCACAAATGGCAAAAACATGGAACAGTGGTGAACCTTCCCAGGAGTGGCCGGACGACCAAAATTACCCCAAGAGCGCAGCAACGACTCATCCAAGAGGTCACAAAAGACCCCACAACATCCAAAGAACTGCAGGCCTCACTTGCCTCAGTTAAGGTCAGTGTTCATGACGCCACCATAAGAAAGAGACTGGGCAAAAATGGCCTGCATGGCAGAGTTCCAAGATGAAAACCACTGCTGAGCAAAAAGAACATAAAGCCCTATCTCAGTTTTGTCAGAAAACATCTTGATGATCCCCAAGGCTTTTGGGAAAATACTCTGTGGACTGACGAGACAAAAGTTGGACTTTTTGGAAGGTGTGTGTCCCATTACATCCGGCCTAAAAGTAACACAGCATTTCAGAAAAGGAACATCATACCAACAGTAAAATATAGTGGTGGTAGTGTGATAGTCTGGGGCTGTTTTGCTGCTTCGGGACCTAGAAGACTTGCTGTGGTAAATGGAACCATGAATTCTGCCGTCTACCAAAAAGTCCTGAAGGAGAATGTCCGGCCATCTGTTCGTGACCTCAAGCTGAAGCGCACTTGGGTTCTGCAGCAGGACAATGATCCAAAACACACCAGCAAGTCCACCTCTTAGTGGATTAAGAAAAACAAAATGAAGACTTTGGAGTGGCCAAGTCAAAGTCCTGACATGAATACCACTAAGATGCTGTGGCATGACCTTAAAAAGGCAGTTCATGCTGGAAAACCCTCCAATGTGGTTGAGTTACAACAATTCTGCAAAGATGAGTGAGCTAAAATTTCTCCACAGTGCTGTAAAACACTCATTGCCAGTTATCGCAAACGCTTGAATGCAGTTGTTGCTGCTAAGGGTGGCCCAACCAGTTATTCGGTTGAGGGGGCAATCACTTTTTCACACAAGACCATGTAGGTTTGGATTTTTTTTCCCCCTTAATAATAAACACCTTGGGCAGCGTGGTGGTGGAGTGGTTAGCACTGCGGCAGCACAGCAACTCACCCTTGGCCAGGGGATCCTGGGTTCGATCCCAGCCCCCGACCAACAGTGATCTGTGTGGAGTTTGCATGTTCTCCCTGTGTCTTGTGTGGGTTTACTCCGGGATTTCTCCAGTTTCCTCCCACATGCTAAAATCATGCAAGTTAGGTTAACTGGCATCAAAACTGGGGATTGTAAATTGTCCTTAGGTATGACTGTGAGAGTGAATGGTTGTCTGTCTCTCTATGTTGGCCCTGCAATGGACTGGCGACCTGTCCAGGGTGTACACTGCCTCTCACCCTAAGATGGTGGGATGGGCTCCAGCCCCCCTGCGACCCGAAAAGGATTAAACAGAAGAAGATTGATGGATGGATGAATAAACACCTTCTTTTAAAAACTGCATTTTGTGTTTACTTGTGTTATCGTTGTCTAATATTTAAATTTGTTTGATCTGAAACATTTAATTGTGACAAACATACAAAAAAACGAGAAATCAGGAAGGGGCAAACATGTTTTCACACCACTGTATTTATAGGGCTGGGAATATTGATGCTTTAACTTTTTCAATTAATGTGGGCCAATTAATGCATTTCAAAAAACTGACGCTGTCAGATCAGTCCTTGAGGTGGTGTCAGCAGTTATGACTGGTTTATCACAGCAGCCAGCTCAGCTTAAAACAAGAGTAGGTCTTGTTTTTCAGGGTTTAAATTTACACCACACTAAAGTGATCCTCCAGTACTCTGTGTGACCGCATTCTGTGTATACAAACTCCACTTAAAGTATGCACACATAGGCATTCATACACACCCGACGAAAAGTTATTATTACAGCTGCTCATACAAAAGTATGAAAGGAGGCAGGGTTCTATCAGAGTGAGTGGAGAAAAACAAACACTTTCAATATAAAGTGAAGAAAAGCTTCTGACTCACCATTAACATCAGGAGCTCTTGAAATCAATTAAGAATTGCTCCTTTTAAGGTTAGATATAATTAGGAAAGTGACCTTAAGTAGAAGCACAGACTTCCTTTTTGACCATTTCAAAATAAAACTGTAATTGTGAAAAAAATGATCGTTTTGCAGACAAATGGTCCCTCCTTATAATGAACTGATTTTTTTTAAACCAAAGTCAAGTCAAAGTCAAAGTGCCTTTATTGTCATTCCATTGCTAAAAAAACAATACAACAAAATTGAGATGCTGCTCCCTAAAACAAACGATCACACTCACAGTTCATTCATGAATTTAACATTTTCATAATTACAACAATAAATAATGCCTAAAACAATAATACCTAAAAAAGTTAAATACAATATGTACATAGCAATAATAAAAACATACTGAGCAATAAATAAATAAGACCAGCTTATACACCAGGTTATTGCCACAAAATAACCTAAAATAACATCAGCAGTCTCTATGTGTTTCATAAATCCGTTCAAAATACATACTGCTGTTGGGAAAAAAAACTATGATTAAACCTGGTAGTCCGGGTTTTATGGGATCTGTACTGCTTTCCTGAGGGGAGCAAGTGAAAGAAATCATGACCTGGATGAGTGCAGTCCTTAATAATGGCAGTAGCTCTGCTGAGGTACCGAGACCTGGAAATCTCTTCCAGAGAAGGGAGAGAACAGCCAGTGATTTTTTGCGCAGTCTTGATCACTCTTTGCAAGGCTTTGCGGTCTGCGGCTGAACAGCCCTCATACCAAACCGTGATGCCATATGACAAAATGCTCTCAATAGCAGAGTGATAAAATAAAACCAGCAACTGTGCATTCAGGCCATTCTTCTTGAGGAGCCCCAGAAAGTGTAGATGTTGTTGAGCCTTCTTTATCGTAGCTATGGTGTTAACTGCCCAGGTAAGATTGTGAGAAATATGAACACTAAGAAACTTAAAAGCCTCCACCCTCTCCACACACTCCTTGACTATATGTAGAGGAGGCAACTCACTACTATGCTTCCTAAAATCAATAATGAGTTCTTTTGTGGGTTTTTTTGTATTCAACAGCAGATTATTATCTGAGCACCATCTTACCAGTCTCTGGACCTCATCTCTGTATGCAGACTCATCTCCTCCTGATATGAGCCCCACCACTGTTGTATCATCTGCAAACTTCACTATAATGTTTGTGGGATGAACAGGTATGCAGTCATATGTGTACAATGAATACAAAGTGGGGCTCAACACACAGCCCTGTGGCGAGCCTGTGTTAAACATGACTGTAGAGGAGGAATGGAGTCCAAGTCTAACAGTCTGTGTTCGATTTGTTAGAAAGTCCTTAATCCAGCTGCAAGTGTGAGTAGGCAGACCAAGCTGAAGCAATTTAGTGATGAGAATGTTGGGAATAATTGTATTAAATGCCGAGCTATAGTCCACAAACAACATTCTTACATAGCTCCCTTGTCTTCTAAATGGCTGAATGCCGAGTGGAGAGCTATAGCAATAGCATCTTCAGTGGATCTGCTCCGCCTGTAGGCAAACTGGTACCAATCAAAGGCTGGGAGTAGACTAGACAAAAGATGTTTCAATACCATTTTCTCAAAGCACTTCATAACAATGGGTGTTAATGCTACTGGTCAATAGTCATTCAGACTGCTGATAATGTTTTTTAGGCACAGGAATAATGACTGCAGATTTTAAACACTGTGGAACAATGGCTGCCTTAAGAGACTAATTAAAAATGTCAGTCAAAACAGAGCATAGTTGATCTGCACGTGCTCTGAGCACCTTTCCTGGCACTCCATTGGGACCAGTAGCCTTTCTCGGGTGAACTGCTCTAAAAGTGTATGTCTCACCTCATGATCCTGCAGGGTGAGCACATCAGAGCTGGTATTCAATAACGTCAATGGGTCCGGGCGAGGTGTATTTGCCTCAAACCGTGCGAAAAAGCAGTTCAGTTCTTCTGCCAGTGAGGCGTTGATGTCACTAGAAATGATGCTGCTGCCCTTATAGTTTGTGATATAGTGAAAGCCTTGCCATACTCGTCTCAAATCATTATCAGAAAAATGGTCTTCAGCTTTCCTCTTATAGGCCTGTTTGGCCTCCTTTATTAATAATAATCCTTAATAAACCTTTATTTATAGTGGATGTAGAAAGTCTACACACACACCCTTCAAATGCCAGGTTTTTATGATGTAAAAAAATGAGACCAAGATCAATCATTTCAAAACTTTTTCCACCATTAATGTGACCTATAACCTGTACAACCCAATTGAAAAACAAACTGAAATCTTTTAAAGGGAAAAATAAAAAACTTAGAAAAACCTGTTTGCATAAATATGCACACCCTTAAACTAATATTTTGTTGCAGTACCTTTGGCTTTTATTACAGCACTCAGTCTTTTTGGGTAGGAGTCTTATCAGCGTGGCACATCTTGATGTGGCAATATTTGCCCACTCTTCTTTGCAAAAATGCTCCAAATCTGTCAGATTGTGAGGGCATCTCCTGTGCACAGCCCTCTTCAGATCACCCCACAGATGTTCGATCGGATTCAGGTCTGGACTCTGGCTGGGCCATTCCAAAAACCTTAATCTTTTTCTGGTGAAGCCATTCTTTTGTTGATTTGGATGTGTGCTTTGGGTCATTTTCATGCTGAAAGATGAAGTTCCTCTTCAGCTTCAGCTTTCTATCAGAAGCCTGAAGGTTTTGTTCCAACACTGACTGGTATTTGGAACTGCTCATAGTTTCCTCCACCTTGACTAAGACCCCAGTTCCAGCTGAAGAAAAACAGCCCCAAAGCATGATGCTGCCACCACCATGCTTCACTGTAGGTATCGTGTTTTGTTGGTGATGAGCAGTGTTGTGTTTGCGCCAAATATACCTTTTGGAATTATGGCCATAAAGTTCAACCTTGGTTTCATCGGACCATAACACATTTTCCCACATGTGTTTGGAAGATTTCAAATGTGTTTTTGCAAAAAGCAGCTGGGCTTGCATGTTTTTCTTCGTAAGATAAGGCTTCCATCTTGCCACCCTAGACAGGAGATTGTTGTCACATGTACTCAACAGCCAGTACTTCCCAGAAATTCCTGCAGCTCATTCAATGTTGCTGTCGGCCTCTTGGCAGCCTTCCTGACCAGTTTTCTTCTTGTCATTTCATCAATTTTGGAGGGACGTCCAGTCCTTGGTAATGTCACTGTTGTGCCATATTTTCACCATTTGATGATGACCGTCTTCCCTGTGTTCCATGGTATATTTAATGCCTTGGAAATTTGTACCCTTCTCCTGACTGATACCTTTGAACAATGAGATCCCTCTGATTCTTTGGAAGGTCTCTGCGGACCATGGCTTGTGCTGTAAGTTGTGACTACAAAAATGTCAGGAAAAGCCTACTAGAACAGCTGAACTTTATTTGGGGTTAATCAGAGGCACTTTTAATGGTGGCAGGTGTGTGCTGGCTCCCATTTAACATGAGTTTGAATGTAATTGGTTAATTCTGAATACAGCCACATCCCCAGTTATGAGAGGGTGCACATATTTATGCAACAAGGTTATAGTAAGTTTTTTATTTTTCCCCTGAAAAAGATTTCAGTTTGTTTTTCTATTGGGTTGTACAGGTTATAGGTCACATTAATGGTGGAAAATGTTTTGAAATGATTTATCTTGGTCTCAGTTTTTTACATCTCAAAAACCTATATATATACAGTATATCCACTGTATACAGAGCAGGTCCATTGAGAGGCGCCCTGTTCACCTTCCCACAGTTACACATTCATACTTGGAAGCTGCCCAGTACAGCCACAGACTGACTTGTGGCCACTGAGCAGCTCCATTGGAGCAGTTGGGGTTAAGGGCCTTGCTCAAAGGCACCATAGTGGGGTTAATGAGGGTGGGGCAAACACTACTATGACATCTGTCCCACCCACATCTGATCCTGCTGGTCCAGGGATTGACCCAGTGACCCTCCACTCACCAGTCCACATCACTAACCATTAGACCACCACTGTCCAAATATTTTTTCATTGTAACTTTACCTCTTAATCACAATTAAGTATAGAAAATGTGCAATTAATTAGTTAACATTTTTTAAACAATTCCCAGCCCCATGTATTTATAGGGTTTTTCTCGCATTTCTTTTTTTGCTGTTTGTTTTGTTTCTTGTTATGGTGACAGAGCGGAAAAAGGATGGCTGTTTTGGGGTAAATGTCCAGACAAATAATGATGGATGCCGTTGCTGCTCTGGTGGTTGGTGTAGAGCTGATGGAGACTAACAGCCACTGCAGGAAAAACTCCTCTGACTGTTTTCACAAAACAAGACAACAGCAGATTTTTTCCCTCAGAGGTCGATGGTGTAACGGCTGCAGTTTCAGGTCTTACCATAAACTTTCTCCTTTCATCAAAATTTGTTTTTGTCTTTTTTCCGTGCAAATTAATTTAACTATTTCAGATTAATGAGTTAAATATCACTTAAGTCTGTCATGAAAAATGACAGACATACGTCTGTCACTGTCACTTATGTCATGTCACTGAAAAATAGTTTTTATGGGTTTTAACCTTCTGAAATGTGTCTATTGGTCATGTGATAATCAAAAAAAAAATCACTTCTCTTGGAAACACACACACACACACACACACACACACACAGAGCGAGCCTTTATCAATTCTGGCTTTGACCAGTAGATGTCACTCTTCCGGGTTTTTTCCTGTACGTCAAGAAATGGGAAAGCCAGCCGGGATTCCACCTGCTGCTCTCTTGACTGCAATGACCAGCTGAGCTGTCTGTCTGTAAACAAAGAACAGTAATGGTGCAGAGTGCAACTTGCTCACCATGCGTGGTTTATATTGCTATTTTCACTGTTTCCACCTAATCCACAGCTGATAATATATCTCATGTCATTCTGGCTTATTTTGTTATATGTCCACTGCAATTCATTTATTCCTCAAGACAACAGCTTTTAACCTCTTGCACTTTGGTGTACCGCGGGCGGACACGTCTCTGCGTCCTAGAGCGCACGAGGGCGCCCTAGAACGCACACTGTGCGTCCTAGGGCGCCCTGAGAAAAAACCCCCCTGCATTTCCATTCTTCCACTACAGACACAGCCGTGAACAGAAAGCCAAAGGAGTGCTTTGATTGGTTTAGATGTGATTGACCTCTCATTCGACTAATAAGAGCCTTGAATTGGGTTTCTGAAACCTTGACGAACCAATGACTGAAAACCTAGCAAGAAGGACCCGCCTACCAACGGCTGCGAATACAGCGAGCCAATTGAAGCACAGTAGTTCGAAAGCTTGCCTCCCTTGCAAAATCTGTTTTGTTTTAGCTGCTGGGTGACACACATGCGTTCGCCAGTCTTTTTTTCTTACTACTGTTCTTATTTGTTTTGAAAAATCGTTCGTCAAAACCGCAATCATGGAAGCGCAAAACCGCAATAATGGAATTATGGTTTGACCGGGTCGCGTGACCAGAACCACGAGTCCATAACAAGCGGACCAGCGTCATCTTGTTGAACATGCATGCATCATCATGTTCGTCTGACAATGAGGAAGAGAAGTTCGCCAGCGACACTGCTGTTGTGGACAGGTAAGTGTTATAAGCTAAATTATTCTTTATCCCTGAAAACTGTAATCAAAAATGACTTTTGACCGATTGGTAAATTACAACTGTGCGTAGTAGACGCACCGGGCGATGTCCGTCCTCTGTAGCGGGGGTGGGGGGAGGGTTGTTATCATCTACATTACAGATATTTTAGTATAATTTTTAGTGCACTGTAGGTTATTTTTTCTTGTAAAAAAAAAGCCACACATTTTTTACGTGGCATGCTTCTTTGTGTGTGGGGGCTTGTTTGTTCATTCATTCATTCATGCACCTAATGTTTCAATTTTTTCTGAATTAAGTGACACATAGCTGTCACTTTATCACTGCCTTATGACAGTTGGGCAGTGTGTTAAGGAAGTAATGTAAGAGGGAGGGTTGAGTTAAATGTACCCTCAGGTATTTAAAGAGACATGCACTGAAACCAGCCATTTTGAGAAAAGTTAAGATAAGATAAGCCTTTATTAGTCCCACAATGGGGAAATTCCAGGATTGCAACAGTACAGGGATAGCAGCACTCAGCGCAATAGTTCAAAAGATAAGGTAATGAGAGCAGTGAATATACAGATGCACACAGAAATATACCCAGTGCAGAGCATTGTAGCTAGGTGGAATAAACAGCACAACTGTCTATTCAGTTCCAAGGTTGTCATAGCCAGGAGCGGCACTGGGGTTAAGCTCCCAGTGCTCATAAAATGCTCCTTACGGCGTGCGTCTCGAAAAGCCTCTGACAACTAAGTCCAACTCCTAGCCTGCCCGTGTGGTTTAGTCTCTAAGCCCGGCGGAACTGCTTTTACTAATAGGAGAAGGTGCGAGGGCGGATCTCTGGCGCCTTAAAACCAGATGCTTCGGGTAGATGGTGGCTCATCAACCTGGGAAGGTAGCCCATCTAGGGGAAGGTAAACCCTGATTTCAAACCTCCGCTGCCTTGCGGCACACCCGGTCACGGGAAAGGCTTCGGGAGTCAACCCTGAGGAAAAATCCGGAGTCGGAGCCCCTAAGGCAGTTCTCTGTTGTGCTCAACATCGTTCTGGCAGCTCCTGCGACGGCGCTGGTGCCAAACTATAGCAGCCCTGCTGTTCCTTTGGATTGATCAGTGACGTGGAGAGGGGGGACATGCTGCATGGGTAACATCTTGTCCTCCATATCTTCCTGCCCAGGCTTGAATCCTACCAACGCCCAACGGTGGAAGGTAGAACACCGGTGCGCATCGGCCTGTTCAGCCACAGGTGGTGCTGTTCCAGCACAGTAGACGTTTAGGATTCTCTTCCATGGTCATCATAGACCGACGGAGGCCGACGACGATGTCTATTCAGTGACTCTGCATAGTATGAATATGTACCCATACAGTATATTTCATATTTGAATCAGCCTAGTTGTCACCCTCTGTAACAATTGATATTGTTCTAGTTGTATAATGGAGGGGACCATTATTGTGCAAGTTTGTTACATTTTGTGCATTCAATACGACCTCTACGAGCAGCACTGGTTAGGTTATGAAGACTGTGAGAGCCGTCGGTAGGAAGGATCTGCGAAACCTCTCGGTCGCACACCTGGGATGGTACAGCGTACTGCTAAATGAGCTCCTCAGTGCGTTCCTCTCTCCTAGCTCCTCCACTGGGTCGAGGCGCTGCCCCAGGACAGAGCTAGCTTTTTTGATCAGTCTATTCAGTCTCTTCCTGTCGGCTGCCGTGATGCTGTTGCCCCAGCAGACCACTCCAAATGTGATGGCTGATGCCACCACCGAATCGTAGAAGGTCTTCAGGAGCACCCCTTGTACACCAAAAGACCTGAGCCTCCTCAGGAGGAACAGCCTGCGCTGTCCCTTCTTGTAGAGCGTGTCAGGATTGTGTGACCAGTCCAGTTTATTGTTCAGGTGAACACCCAGGTACTTGTAGGATGTCACCGTCTCAATGTCTGTTCCATGGATGTTTACTGGTGCTGTGAGGGGTTGTCCTTGCCTGCGGCAGTCACCACCAGTTCCTTAGTTTTCCTCGCATTGATCTGGAGGCAGTTCCGATGTACCCTGCATCATCTTCATCAGAGATGAGGCCGACGATTGCAGAGTCATCAGAGAACTTCTGTAGGTGGTGGTGTGGTGTGTTGTGTGAAAAGTCCGCAGTATAAAGAGTGAACAGGAAAGGAGCCAGAACTGTTCCCTGGGGGGGCCCTGTACTGGAGTTGATGGTGTCGGACACACAATCCTGGATTCTCACAAACTGTGGCCAGTTTGTGAGGTAGTCCAGGATCCACTATGACAGATGCTGGTCCACCCATGCGCACAGTAGCTTGTCCTTCAGAATCACTGGTTGGATGGTGTTGAAAGCACTGAAGAAATCAAAGAACATGATCCTCACCGTGCTCCCAGGCTTCTCCAGGTGGGACAGGGAATGGTGTAGGAGGAAGATCACTGCATCCTCCACCCCGATGCCATGCTGGTAGGTGAACTGGAGTGGGTTCATCGCTGGTCCCACCATGGGGCGGAGGTGGGCAAGGAGCAGTCTCTCCAGGGTCTTTATCAGGTGTGATGTGAGGGCCACTGGTCTGTAGCTGTTCAGGTCTTTGGGGTGGGGGGGTCTTTGGTGCAGGTACCACACAGGATGTTTTCCATAGCTGTGGTACCCTCCCCAGCTTCAGGCTCAGGTTGAAGAAAAATGAGTCACGATGATGCTCAATAATCAAATAATTTTAGGGAATTTGACCAAAGTGTCATAAACATTTCATTGCGACCTGTGGAAGTGGTCAAAATGTGGTTAAAGGGCAGTGAATTGGACCTTTAAATTTCTTTTTTTTTTTTTAATGTAGCAGCTTTTGCTCTTATTAGTGGGTGTGTGTCTTTTAAATTTGTACATTTTTAATAATAATAATAATACATCAGTCTTATATAGCGCTTTTCTAAATACTCAAAGACGCTTTACAAAGCAGCATAGGGACAAACATACAGAGAACGGGTAAACAGACAAGGTAAGTACATATAGGTAGAAGAGGCAGTCAGTTTTTATAGGTAGATTTGAAAAGATGGGTTTTGAGTTGACTTTTAAAAGAAGCAAGTGTGTTGGCAGACCGGATGTGAAGGGGCAAGGAATTCCAGAGGGTTGGTGCGGCGATGGCGAATGATCTATCACCCAGGATGCGGAATTTTGTCTTGGTGATGGGGGGTAAGAAGGTGAGCGTCAGCAGAGCGGAGGAGACAAGTGGGAGAATGACGAGACAGAAGGTCCGTTAGGTATGAGGGGGCGAGGTTATGAAGAGCTTTATAGGTGATGAGGAGGATCTTGAAGTTGATGCACTGTTGAATGGGGAGCCAGTGGAGCTGACGGAGGAGAGGAGTGATGTGGTCTCTGGAGTGGGAGTGAGTAAGTAGGCGGGCGGCTGAGGTTTGGACATACTGTAGTTTTTGGAGGATGGTGGAAGGAAGTCCATACAGAATGCTGTTACAGTAATCAAGTCTGGAGGTGATGAAGGCGGGGATGAGTATTTCAGCAGCAGAGGGTGAGAGGGTGGGACGGAGGCGTGCAATATTACGAAGATGAAAAAATGATGTTTTGGTGATATGGTTGATGTGAGATTTGAAGGAGAGGGTGGGGTCCATGATAATGCCGAGGTTTCTGGCCAGGGAGGAGGGGGTGACTGAGTGACCATCGATTTGGAATGAAAAGTTCTGGGAGGAGGGTAAAAGAGATTTTGGTCCAAAAATGATGATTTCTGTTTTATTGCTGTTTAGCTTGAGAAAGTTGTTAGTCATCCAGGTTTTTATGTCTGTAAGGCAGTTGGTGATGGTGGAGAGAATGGCGGGGGTGATGGATTTAGAGGAGATGTACAGCTGGGTGTCGTCGGCGTAGCAGTGAAAGTGAAGACCATGTTGACGGATGATGTGACCAAGCGGAAGCATGTAGAGAGTGAAAAGGGTTGGACCGAGCACAGAGCCTTGAGGGACACCGTGTGAGACGGGGGTGGTGCGTGATTTATGATTGTTGATGGAGATGTACTGGAATCTCTGACAGGTAGGAGGTGAACCAAGAGAGGGCGGAGTCAGTGATGCCAATAGAAAGCAGACGACGGAGCAGGATGGAATGATTGATGATATCGAAAGCAGCGCTGAGATCGAGGATCATTTTTGTTGAACAAGCCATAAAAATACCAATTTACCAGAAAAGCTGCAGATTTATTAAAAAAAAAAGTCAGAAATTAAATTTTAGTTAAATATTTACACATTTTTGAGGAAGAAGGTGTCAAATGTACAAGAAAAAAACTTGGAAATAATTTGGAATTCAAGAAATAAGTCAGAAATTTTAAAATATAAATTGTAACTTTTTCTGTAGATCTGCCAATTTTCATTTAAAAATTTCTGACTTCTCTGTTTTTTTAAACTGGAATTTCCAAGTTATTTTTACACGTTCATTTACAGGATTTTGTCATTTACAACCTTTTTTGTATATTTGACACTTTATTGAAGTTGTTCCTTCCACTTATTCTAAACTCAGCTATTCACAACTGTATGGTCTGCATTGATCTCGTCTGTTTCTCTACAGCATTTAGAGCAGCACTCAGCTGTTTGTTCATGCGGCATTCAAACCCCCCTACACACACACACACACACAGAGCAGGGTGCTGAGCAGCTGTTTTGTTTGGCATCACTGCCGTCCCAGCATGCACTCTGTTATTACCGCCACTTATCAGCCTGAACTGATTTTGGGGAGCGGATGCTGATTATAACACCGCGTCATATAATTCAGAGTCCACTGTGGGGATATTTTTAACACAGACAGCGCGTCTGTCTGTGTGGCATGGCCATATGGGAGAAATATTTTGGGTATTAAAATCTGGAAGTTTGCTTTATCCTTCATGATTGCTGATGAATAGTTTACTTTGTGTTATCGAGGCCTGAGCCTGCTTTGGTTGCTTTAGATAAAATAGGATGATCTTTTATTAGTCCCACAATGGGGAAATTACAGATTTGGTGTGGAAAGCCATCAGGGTCAAAACACACAATGGGAGCAAATGCAAACAATCTCAAAACAATGTGAAGACTTTTGTCCCCCATTGTTTCAGTTCACTATCTGTAAATGCATGGACTGTGTGTGTGTGTGTGTGTTTGTGTTCCTCACATTATCTCTCAAACCGTTTGTCAGACTGACCTCAGATTTTATAAGTCCTTTGCTGGGGTTACGATTCAAAGATTTTATTTGTCAGTACTACTATACGTACAGGACATACAGGAGAACTGAAATGGCGTTTCTCTCTCTCTTCAGTGGTGTGCACAATATATAAAAAGAAAAAGGAATGAGGCTGGAAAAACAACAGCAGTCAATGTACAGTAATGTTACCTGTAGTGTAAATGGTGACAAAAGACAGACCCAGACCTCCCATAGTGCAAATAAAGATAAACGATGATGAAACCCAGCAATCCTATATACAGAAAGGTAGAGCAGTAATACTCGTAGTACCAAGTTTAGTGTGTTAATGTAGGTGCAGACAGTGACAGATAGGACTTCCTGCACATGATCAGTATTGCAGTGACAGACAGCAGCAGGTGTGGCATTTATGCAAATGGTTGCAGTAAAGTGCAGAAACATACAGCAGCAAATATGTTACTGTTGATGTGCCAGTCTTTCTGTGCCAACAGCTGAGGTAGTTATTGTGCGGGTGAGTGTGGGGAAGGGGAGTGGACAGAGTTCAGGGTCCTGATGGCCTGGTGAACAAAGCTTTTTAGCAGTCTTGTGGAGCAGGCCCGGAGGTTCCAGTACCTTTTCCCTGAGGGCAGGGGGCTGAAGAGGGAGTGTGAGGGGTGGGAGGTGTCGCCTGCAATGTTGATGGCTCTGCGGGTGAGGTAGATATCGGGGGGGGGGGGGCACCGGTGATCTTGCTGGTTGCTTTTACTGTGTGTTGTAGTGTCTTCCGGCAGGAGGCGGTGCAGCTTCTGTACCACACTGTGATGCAGCTGGCGAGGATGCTCCCAATGGTGCCCCAGTAGAATGAGCACATTATGGGGGTGGGACTCGTGCGCTCCTCAGTTTGATGTACACCCTCAGTTATGAGGGTGTGTGCATCCCCGAGTATGGAGTTGTTCAGTCAAAATATGTAGTTTTTATCAATAAAAGTTAAGCCATCCCTCTGACTCCTCATGCCCAGGCTTCTAGAAGTGTGGGTGGGGTTTCGGAATGACTCCGTACTGATTGGATAATACGCGGCATCACGACATCATGGCCAGGCAGTCACCACAGCGCTTTGTGAACAAAACAAGGAAGTGAAAAGCAGCAAATCTGACTAGATGCTTAAAAAATTATACCATAATGTTGCCATAATTGTGTAGGTGCAAAGGATAATTTGGCATATGTGGAGAACATGAGGTGCGTGAGTAAACTGAGAGGAGCGCCAGCGAGGACTCGGTCTGGCAAAGAACACCGGCGGACCGTGGTCCTTCACGGGGAGTCAAGCCCAGCCAACCAGGTCAGCGGCAGACTGGAGTCCCGGCTGCTGCTTCGTGTGCTACCGCTGTCCTTTGCAGGACCGCGAGTCCCCGATGGCGCTTCTCCTGGAGTGCTCTTGCAAGTGTCTAAAAATTAAAACTTAATAATAATACCGCCATGACTGTGGAGCGGAATGGCCAGATCAATTGCATATCACATGCACACTTTGACTAAAGTACAACCATCACCAAATAGGACACAAACGCCCAGATAACGAAATAAATAATTTTTAGTTAAATATTTACTGACAAATGGGCAACACTGATGCAGTGGCTGCAGTAAAATAGATCCTTCTGCTGTATATAATGTTGAGTGCTTTGTATGTAATTCAATTGATTATGATTTTTAAAAGCTTTTAATACCAAATATTCCTACAGTATAAAAGGATACACTACAATGGATCTCAAATATTTGTTAACGTGCCCTGTTATAGTACTGCTTGAGTTTATTGACGATACAAAGAAAAAATTCAATATTACACTGAACTCCATCACTGAACAGTGATACGTATAAACTAAAATAATTATAATGGTGCAAGATACAACACTATTATGAATATAAGTCATAACAGATCGCACAAGTAAGTGATCTGACAAACAAACAAACAAGGGCTCCTAAACAGTCGCTAATATTGGATGTCCCATTCATTTTCAATAATTGGGTATCCTGTGATTAATATTCACAGAATCAAATAAATCTTAGTGCCGTTCAGTCCTTTTCATATTTGTCAAAGTCTAACGTGTGATTGCCGACATATAGACTACACCTCTTTGTATTCCACTTTCAAACACAGTCTACATTTGGGCCTGTAAAGTCTAATTGGGATACTGGTTTCAAACAGGAACACTTGCATTCTACGGGCAATGAATAAATGGAAACCTGATACATTTCTAACTCTCTCTGGGCCAATTACAATGATCTGAAGCATGAATTTTTGCCAGGCTTTGCACCTTCCGTCCATTTTCACAATTTGCACCGTTGTCCTCCAATAACAACTGATTTTGTGCCTGTAGGAGTGCAGTTTTTTAAAAGGGTTGTGGCTGGGTGCAAAGTCAGTGCCACTGCATTAAAATATGTGGGGCATCATATTTAAGGAGCAAATGTACTTCACCCCAATTTTCGTCACTCTTCACTGGCTACCAGTCAAATTTCATACCGATTTTAAAGTTCTAGTTTTGACCTATAGAGCAATTCATGGCCAAGCCCCAAAATACATTTGTGATCTTTTAACCCCATATTCTTCAGGTCGATCACTCAGGTCTTCAGGTCAGAATCTCTTATCAGTCCCTAAAACTCGCTATAAAACCAGAGGTGACCTGTCATTCCAGTCCGTTGTTCCTCACTTGCGGTACGCTTTCCCTCTGTCTCTGCGTCTGGCTGATTCGGTTGACTCTTAAAAAAAAAAAAAAAAAAAAAAACCCGTTGAAGACACTGTTATTTTGGTGAGCTTTTAATTGACTGGTGACCTGGTTTTTATTTATTCTATTATTTATGTTATCATTTTAAAAGTATGTTCTAATGTTTCTTTTATTCTTAAATTGCTGTGTTATCTTATTTCCTTGTTTTAGATTACTCTGCATTTTTATTGTTAAAGCACTTTGGATCTTTATCTGTAAAAAAATGCTGCAGTGCATCCGGAAAGTATTCACAGCACTTCACTTTTTCCACATTTTGTTATGTTACAGCCTTATTCCAAGATGGATTAAATTAATTTTTTTTCCTCAAAATTCTACACACAATACCCCATAATGACGATGTGAAAAAAGTTTTTTTGAGATTTTTGCAAATTTATTAAAAATAAAAAACTAAGAAATCACATGTAAATAAGTATTCACAGCCTTTGCCATGAAGCTCAAAATTGAGCTCAGGTGCATCCTGTTTCCACTGATCATCCTTGAGATGTTTCTACAGCTTAACTGGAGTCCACCTGTGGTAAATTCAGTTGATTACCTCCGCCAGGCCGAAGGCCAGGAGGAGGTTATGTTTTTGCCGGGGTTTGTCTGTCTGTCTGTCTGTCTGTTTGTCTGTTTGTTTGTCTGTCTGTTGGTTAGCAAGATAACTCAAAAAGTTTTGGACAGATTTCGATGAAACTTTCAGGCGTTGTTGGAAATGGTACAAGGAAGAACTGATTAAATTTTGGGGATGATCCGGATCACCGTCTGGATACAGGAATTTTTTAAATGATTCTTTAACATTGTGAGATACGGCCATTTTCAACATGTGTGCAGGAGCAATAGAGGGCGCTGGTCGTCGTGTCTGATGAACACAAACGCCGCCTTCTTCAAAGTTTTAGGCACAAAAGCACGCAGAAAACAGTGGTGGGCAGGGCCCGCCACAGTGCCTGTGTTTGCGCTACGCTGCAACAGCTGAGACGGGCAGCTGTCCGGCGCCGGATTATTTGGCAGAAATTCCCCGGCCAGCCATAGGGGCTGCGCAAAAACCAGCTCTCTGCCGGGGGATGCTTCCAAATCCTCTTTTTTCCGCGGAGCGCAAACCCAATAAAACCCACGGCAACCATTATCGCACCTTCTTTTGTTCTGTGCCTCCAGAACAGAGGGGAATCCCGGCGCCAGTAATGCTGCGCCTGATATGTGTGTCTCTAATGCTAAAAGTGACTGCATCAGGGATTTTCGACCTGAAGTCGCACTTTGCTACACAGGGCCACAAAAACTGTGTAGCCAAATTCGATCGATGGATGAACATTTTCAGCCAGTGAGAGAACCGACGCCTTCCAAATCCAATGCATCACTAGCAGAAGTGATGGTTTGTCATTTTGTGGCAGAGCACAATCTACCCCCATTGGTGGCAGATCAATTCAGTGATTTGGTGCCAACATTGTTTCCTGACAGCAAGAGCGCTCAATTTTTTTGTGCTACTTGGCTTATTATTTTCACATTACCAAAAAGTTATGGCTCAACATTGTGTCCATATAAGTGTACATTTGAATAAATATGTTTGAAATAGTTCATGTTGCAGTTGATGTTTGCTTAGTTTTTGTTTGTTTGTTTTTGCTTCATTTTTCTTTCATCTGCCGACAAATACAGTTTTTAAGTACTCAGTACAGGTGTGAAAGCCACCCCCCAATAAGGGAGGCATGAGGTCAGTACAGGTGTGAAAGCCCCCCCAATAAGGGAGGCATGAGGTATGCCTTGACAGGTCACAGCCTGGCACTTTGCACATGGAGGAGATGGACACAACAGCAACACTTCAGTTTATTACCTCCGCCAAGGAGGTAATGCTTTTACTACTGAACCACGAATCCTATCATTGTCAATCCAATTGCTAGTCATACGTTTTCATGGTCAAGGAATCAGAAAACCTACACACAAACACTGTATGGGGGGGAACTGTGGCGCTTGGCGGAGGTCTGCGCTCTCTGAGTGCTTTTCTAGTTGGACATGATTTGGAAAGGCACACACCTGTCTATATAAGGTTCCACAGTTGACAGTGCATGTTAGAGCACAAACCAAGCATGAAGTCAAAGGAATTATCTGTAGACGTCAGAGACAGGATTGTCTCGAGGCACAAATCTGGGGAGGGGTACAGAAAAATATCTGCTGCTTTGAAGGTCCCAATGAGCACAGTGGCCTCTATCATCCGTAAATGAAAGAAGTTTGTAACCACCAGGACTCTTCCTAGAGCTGGCCGGCTGTCTAAACTGACCGATCGGGGGTTAGAGCTCCAGCGTTCCTCTGTGGAGAGAGGAGAACCTTCCAGAAGGACAACCATCTTGGCAGTAATCCACCAATCAGGCCTATATGGTAGAGTGGCCAGACGGAAGCCGCTCCTTAGTAAAAGGCACATGGCAGCCCGCCTGGAGTTTGCCAAAAGGCACCTGAAGGACTCTCAGACCATGAGAAACAAAATTCTCTGGTCTGATGTGACAAAGATTGAACTCTTTGGCATGAATGCCAGGCGTCCTGTTTGGAGGAAACCAGGCACCGTTCATCACCAGACCAATACCATCTCTACATTGAAGCATGGTGGTGGTAGCATCATGCTGTGGAGATGTTTTTCAGTGGCAGGAACTGGGAGACTAGTCAGGAGAGAGGGAAAGATGAATGCAGCAATGTGCAGAGACATCCTGAATGAAAACCTGCTCCAGAGTGCTCTTGACTTCAGACTGGGGTGACGGTTCATCTTTCAGCAGGACAATGACCCTAAGCACACAGCCAAGATATCAAAAAAGTGGCTTCAGGACAACTCTGAATGTCCTTGAGTGGCCCAGCCAGAGCCCAGACTTGAATCCAATTGAACATCTCTGGAGAGATCTGAAAATGGCTGTGGACTGATGCTTCCCATCCAACCTGATGGAGCTTGAGAGGTTCTGCAAAGAGGAATAGGCCAAACTGCCCGAAGATAGGTGTGCCAAGCTTGTGGCATCATATTCAAAAAGACTTGGCTGTAATTGCTGTGAAAGGTGCATCAACAAAGTATTGAGAAAATGCTGTGAATACTTACGTACATGTGATTTCTTTAGTTTTTTTAATAAATTTGAAAAATCTCTCTCAAAAAAAAAAAACAAAAACAAAAACTGTTTTCATGTCATTATGGGGTGTTGTGTGTAGAATTTTGAGGAAAAAATGATTTTAATCTATTTTGGAATAAGTCTGTAACATAACAAAGGGGCAGATTTACTACCGCGCTGCGCCATCACAAAAACCTGTTTTGGCGTTAAAAAACTACTGGTGAGATTTACTAAAGGGCGCAGGGCAGAGTTAGCGGTGGAAAGGCGTGGATTATGTTAATTTTGCACCTGGCCTCATTGCATATGTATTTGTGGGAGTTGTCATGTCATCTCGCAAATTTGAGGGAGGGGAGTATTTAAATGACTGGCGCAAGGTGATTTACTAAAGCTGGGTTCACACTATAACTAACTAACTAACTAACTAACCTGCACTTATATAGCACTTTTCTAGTCACAAAGACCACTCAAAGCGCTTTCATTAATACTAACCCTCTATTCTAAGGGCCTATAGGAAACAAATATCTAGGGACAATTTAGAACAGCCAATTAACCTAACATGCATGTTTTTGGCATGTGGGAGGAAACCGGAGAAATCCCGGAGTAAACCCACACAACACGGGGAGAACATGCAAACTCCACACAGATCACTGTTGGTCGGGGGCTGGGATCGAACCCACGATCCCACGATCCCCCGGCCAAGGGTAAACTGTGCTGCCGCAGTGCTAACCACTGCGCCACCGTGCAGCCTTATAACGTTTGGACCGACTTTTATTGACGTTTTGAAAAATCAGAGAAATCAGTCCAGATGTTGGTGAAATTACTTTTACAAACTTTTACTAACTTTTGCTAGCATTTCCCAGCATTGCATTCAGCGTTGTCAAACTTTTGCCAACTTAGGCTAGCGTATGTGTAGCAGTTGCCAACTTAGGTTAACTTAAGCTAAAAATACTCAGCGCAGGTCAGCTGACATCAGCGTCAGGAGACACTTGTATAAAGATCAGCGTTTGTGGAGGTTTCCTGCCATCCTGGACCTGCTTTTTTGGGTGGATTCACACTGTAATGTTTGGGCCAATTTTTTAGTGACGTTTTGGCAAACATTGGGCTCTGCTGGCAAAAGTTGATATAAGTTAATGATAGTTTTTGTTTGTTGGCAAACACTGGCAAAAGTTGTATTTGTTGAGAATTTTCAGCATGCTGAAAATTTGCCGACGTTTGGAAATAAACGTTGCTGAAAGTTGTGCCCAGTTTATAAAAGTTTCTGAGCACTGGGCTAAGTTATGCAGAGTTCGTCTGTCAGCCTAAGTTAAGCTCCTTTGGCAAACGCTGACTGACAAGTTGGTAAAAACAGATGAAATGCACGAAGGAAAGAGAAATAGAGAGAAGGGGGAATAAAAAAAGAAAATATATGTAAGAGGAAAATGTACAGTATTTATTTGGCAATAACAAGGTGTGTATGACGTTTTTAAAAAAAAATTTAATGTACGGGATAATATACTGTATATATTACAGGCATTTGATGGTGTGATGGGTGCGGTCTGGTGAGTGGTTTGGGGTTTTGTCTTTGCAGTGTTTTTTTTTTTACCACTAGGCTGTGCTGTTGCACAAATGTGTCTTTTGCCGGTATGGATTACTGGTTGCCTTGTAAATAATGGATGGATGGAGACCGATCTTTTTTTTTTTTTCTGTCTGAAAAAACATTTTCTTGGTAGTGGAATAAAGTTTTTTTTTTGTGAATTTTTCAGTCAGAGTCTGTCTACTCTCTGCCTGCAACATATACAGTTAGGCCCAAAAATATTTGGACAGTGACACAAGTTTTGTTATTTTAGCTGTTTACAAAAACATATTCAGGATACAATTATATAATCAATATGGGCTTAAAGTGCAGACTCTCAGCTGTAATTTGAGAGTATTCACATCCAAATTGGAGCAAGGATTTAGGAATTACAGATCTTTAATACGTAGCCGCCTCTTTTTCAAGGGACCAAAAGTAATTGGACAATTGACTCAGAAGGCTGCAAAAAAAAAAAATAACAAGGCTGCATGGGCTCTTCCCTCGTTAACCTGTCATCAATTAAGCAGTTAAAAGGTCTGGAGTTGATTCCAGGTGTGGCGTTTGCATTTGGAAGCTGTTGCTGTGAACACACAACATGCGGTCAAAGGAGCTCTCAATGGAGGTGAAACAGACCATCCTGAGGCTGAAAAAAAAAGAAGAAATCCATCAGAGAGGTAGCAGAAATGTTAGGAGTGGCCAAATCAACAGTTTGGTACATTCTGAGAAAAAAAGAGTGCACTGGTGAGCTTGGGAACTCAAAAAGGCCTGGACGTCCACGGAAGACAACAGTGGTGGATGATCACAGAATCCTTTCCATGGTGAAGAACAACCCTTCACAACATCCACTCAAGTGAAGAACACTCTCCAGGAAGTAGGTGTATCAGTATCTAAGTCTACCATAAAGAGAAGACTTCATGAGAGTAAATACAAAGGATTCACCACAAGGTGCAAACCATGAATCAGCCTCAAAAATAGAAAGGCCAGAATTGACTTTGCCAAAAAACACCTTAAGAAGCCAGTCCAGTTCTGGAACAGCATTCTTTGGAAAGATGAGACTAAGATCAAGTATCAAGACTAAGATCCTGTACCAGAATGATGAGAAGAAGAAAGTTTGGAGAAGAATTGGAACAGCTCATGATCCAAAGCACTACATCTTCTGTAAAACATGGTGGAGGCAGTGTGATGGCATGGGCATGCATGGTTTCCAATGGCACTGTGTCACTTGTGTTTATTGATGATGTGGCATTTCCACAGGCTTGGAGAAAGCTGTAGCACAACAGCTGGTGGACCATCTTGACTCCATGGCAGCACTTAACTCCTTTCAGTTTGGTTTCAGGAAAGGATATTCCACTGAAACAGCATGCTGCTATCTATTAGAAAACATCAAATCCAGCCTGGATGGGGGAGGGATAGTGGGGACTGTTTTTCTTGACCTGCGAAAGGCTTTTGATACAGTCAACCATGAGTTACTTTTAAACAAATTATCACAATTCTCCCTTCATAAAAATACACAAAATTGGATAAGGTCATACCTCAGTGACAGACAGCAGTGTGTAATTGTAAACAATGTTACATCTCCCTTAAAAGCATGCAGTATGGGTGTACCACAGGGCTCTATTTTAGGGCCTTTGCTGTTTACATTATATATTAATGATCTCCCGTCTGTGTGTAATGCAAATATAATTATGTATGCTGACGACACTGTGATATATACTCATGGTAAAACGACTGAAGAGGT
Organism: Pholidichthys leucotaenia; assembly: GCA_020510985.1. Lineage (NCBI taxonomy): Eukaryota > Metazoa > Chordata > Actinopteri > Cichliformes > Pholidichthyidae > Pholidichthys > Pholidichthys leucotaenia. The sequence goes on along the minus strand of CM035842.1, from coordinate 197,150,682 downwards.
GACTGAAAAATTAACACAAGAAATGGAGAAAGTCTCACATTCGTTGAGGAATTCTTGTTTAACCTTAAACGTTGATAAAACTGTGTCAGTGTTTTTTACTAATCGCTATAAATCCAAGAATTCTTGTCATATCTTGATAGAAGGACAAAAAATTAAGAATGTGAATGAATTTAAATATTTAGGTGTTACACTTGACTCAAATTTGAGCTTTAAAAAACACATTAAAAAGATGACAAACACGGTCAAATCTAATTGTGCTAATTTCAAACATATTAGAAATTCACTGTCTACTGAAGCATCAAGTACAGTGGGGCAAAAAAAGTATTTAGTCAGCCACCAATTGTGCAAGTTCTCCCACTAAAAAGATGAGAGAGGTCTCCAATTTTCATAATCGGTATACCTCAACTATGAGAGACAAAATGAGAGAAAAAAAATCCAGAAAATCACATTGAAGGATTTTTAATGAATTAATTGGTAAATTCCTCGGTAAAATAAGTATTTGGTCAATAACAAAAGTTCATCTCAATACTTTGTTATATACCCTTTGGTGGCAATGACGGAGGTCAAACGTTTTCTGTAAGTCTTCACAAGGTTTTCACACACTGTTGCTGGTATTTTGGCCCATTCCTCCATGCAGATCTCCTCTAGAGCAGTGATGTTTTGGGGCTGTCGCTGGGCAACACAGACTTTCAACTCCCTCCAAAGATTTTCTATGGAGTTGAGATCTGGAGTCTGGCTAGGCCACTCCAGGACCTTGAAATGCTTCTTACGAAGCCACTCCTTCGTTGTCTGGGCGGTGTGTTTGGGATCATTGTCATGCTGAAAGACCCAGCCACGTTTCATCTTCAATGCCCTTGCTGGTGGAAGGAGGTTTTCACTCAAAATCTCACGATACATGGCCCCGTTCATTCTTTCCTTTACATGGATCAGTCGTCCTGGTCCCTTTGCAGAAAAACAGCCCCAAAGTATGATGTTTCCACCCCCATGCTTCACAGTAGGTATGGTGTTCTTTCTCCTCCAAACACGACAAGTTGAGTTTTTACAATAAAGTTCTATTTTGGTTTCATCTGACCATATGACATTCTCCAAATCCTCTTCTGGATCATCCAAATGCTCTCTAGCAAACTTCAGACAGGCCTGGACATGTACTGGCTTAAGCAGGGGGACACGTCTGGCACCGCAGGATTTGAGTCCCTGGCGGCGTAGTGTGTTACTGATGGTAGCCTTTGCTACTTTGGTCCCAGCTCTCTGCAGGTCATTCACTAGGACCCCCGTGTGGTTCTGGGATTTTTGCTCACCGTTCTCGTGATCATTTTGACCCCACAGGGTGAGCTCTTGCGTGGAGCCCCAGATCGAGGGAGATTATCAGTGGTCTTGTATGTCTTCCATTTTCTAATAATTGCTCCCACAGTTGATTTCTTAACACCAAGCTGCTTACCTATTGCAGATTCAGTCTTCCCAGCCTGGTGCAGGTCTACAATTTTGTTTCTGGTGTCCTTTGACAGCTCTTTGGTCTTGGCCATAGTGGAGTTTGGAGTCTGACTGTTTGAGGTTGTGGACAGGTGTCCTTTATACTGATAACGAGTTTAAACAGGTGCCATTAATACAGGTAACAAGTGGAGGTCAGAGGAGCCTCTTAAAGAAGAAGTTACAGGTCTGTGAGAAGCAGAAATCTTGCTTGTTTGTAGGTGACCAAATACTTATTTTACCGAGGAATTTACCAATTAATTCATTAAAAATCCTTCAATGTGGACTTGCGGTTATGGCGGCCACGTAGGAAGACGTGGTCCACTCTGCTCTGCTCCTAAAAATAAAAAGTTGGCAAAAAACTCTCCCAATTGGAACAAAATCTATCCCAGCGTTTGGGTGCGGTTATGCCGGTAAAGCCTAAGGCTGGGAAATTAGGTGGAGGAAAAACTGAACCGCCGAAACAGTCCAAGTTAACGGACTTCCACGTTCGTGACGGAGCAGAAAAATCTCCAGATATGGCGGAGCAAGCTAGCGGCGGAGCGGTGACTGCTGGCGAGGGCACAGGTGCGGTGCTCGCTGCCATTAGCGCAATGAGAGCAGACTTTTCTGCTAAATTTGATGGGATTATAGCAGCGATAGAAGGAATGAGGAAGGAAATAAGTGACTGTATGGAGCGAGTATCGCAGGTGGAGCTCCGAATTTCCAGCGCGGAGGATGACGTCACCAACCTACAATTAAAGGTGCGCACATTGGAATTAAAAAATAAACGTCTGGAAGATAGTGCCCTGGACTTAGAATCCCGGTCGAGACGGAACAATCTGAGGCTGGTGGGCCTCCCGGAGGGAACAGAGGGACGGGACCCATGTTCCTTTTTGGAAAAGTGTATTCCAGAAGCGCTGAACAACGCGGAGCTGCAGTCATCGGTCGTCTTAGAGAGCGCCCACCGAATCGGCCCACTGAGAGATAATAAGGCACCACCGAGGACACTGATTATGAAGTTCCTCAGCTACAGAGACGAGATGACGATCTCCAACGCGGCGCGAGCTAAAGGAGAAATTAAATATCAGGATCAACAGGTGCGGTTTTACCCAGATCTGGCCACAGGAATCCAACAATTAAGGAAACAGTTTGACCCCGCCCGTAGAGAGCTGCGCAACCTCGGGATTCGTCATGAAGTGGTTTATCCGGCAAGACTGCTGGTCACATATAAAGGGAGAACCCACACCTTCAAGACCCCTGAGGAGGCGCAGGTGCTTATCGAGCAGATCCAAGAGAGACTGGTGGGAGCTAAGCATGAAGCATGAACAAAATATAAAGGTAGAATATTTAAGCATTTGCACAGGCATCTAACTGATCTGAAGCATATAGCAAGTTTACAAAATATAGATTGTATTATATTAAAAAAAAAAACAAAAACCTATGATGTACAAAGTTGCTATAAAATTTTGGAGTTAAGTTGGAAAACTACAGAAGAGAGTTAATGTTATGTCATTAAAAGCAGTAGAGTCAGGGTGATTGAGAGGAGAAAGAGTGGCTTTGACTGATCCTCGCGGGTGTGGACAGTAAATGGCTATAGCGGGAGACGGAATTTTTTTTTTGATTTTGGGGGGATTACCACGAATGTGGGAAGGGGGAATTTGTTTGTGTGTAGTTTGTAGGATGAATGTTCAACCACTCATGTTTTTGCTTCTCTGTATGAGCATGTTTATATTGCGAGGTAATCTCAAACTCCTTATTGATCATAGACCAAAGCGTTAATCTTAATTTAACTTCATGGAATTGCAGAGGTCTAAAAAATTTAAAAAAAACTTAAACAAGTTATGAATAAAATAAAAGACATAGGTTCAAAAATTGTGTTTTTACAAGAAACTCCTCTAATAGAGGAGGATGTAAAAAGAATTAGGAGAAGATGGCAGGGAAGTGTGTTCACCTCATCATTTTCATCTCGAGCCAGGGGAGTTATGACTCTCATACATAAATCAGTCCCATTTCAAGTGAAAAATGTAATTGGAGACAAATTAGGAAGATATCTAATCATCCAAGGATCTTTGTTATTAGAAAATATAAATTTGGTGAACTTATACGGTCCCAATATAGATGATCAAAACTTCTTTGCTAATTTATTTCTTATTTTATCATCACTTACAGGGCAACATATAATAGCAGGGGATTTTAATTGTACATTGAATCCCGGTATAGACAGATCAACAGGACTGGACTGTACACACAGTGGATGCAGGATCATCATTAATCATTCTATGAAAGAATTGAGATTGCTAGATATATGGAGAGAAATGAAACCACAAGTTAAAGCCTACTCTTGCTATTCTAATACCTACAAGACATTCTCACGTATTGACTATTTTTTGATCTCCACAGAATTAAGGTCCAAGATTCAAAACTGTTTCTATGATAACATTGTGATCTCTGCTCATGCACCCTGCTGTTTAATATATGTAGATAAGAAATTGACAAAGGAACCAGGTAGGTGGCAATTTCAGCATAAATGGCTTCAGGATGAGGAATTTGTTAAGTACATAGAAAAAGAGATGAGTTCTTTGATATCAATGCTACACAAACATCAGCATGTATAAAGTGGGAGGCTTTCAAAGCTTTTATTAGGGGGCATATTATTAGTTATACAGGTTCAAAATCTAAGAAGACTCGAGAGGAGAGAGCCCAATTGGAACATAAAATAAAAATTCTCCAAGAAAAAGTGTATGCAGGAAGTGACCCCAAATTAGAGAACGAATTACTGATTCTGAGAGCTGAATATGACAAAAAAATCAGCGAATAGAGCTGCCTCGAGTCTTCTAAGATTGAAGCAATCTTTTTATGAACAAGGTGAAAAATCAGGGAAATTATTGGCATGGCAGATTAAACAATTAGAATTTAAAACACCAATTACCAGTATTTAGACGCTAGCCTTCGAGCCCCTCCCCCAGGCCTGGCTCCAGGGTGGGGCCCTGGTAACCCCATACCGGGCGGGGTACACTGAATCCTTGATATACAATTTATCATGAGAGTCTGTTGGATTGTTCTTAGTCTGGCCCTTCACCCAGGACCAGTTTGTCTTGGGAGACCCTATCAGAGGCAAATTGCCCCCGGACAACATAGCTCCTGGGATCACTGGGGCACGCAAACCCCCCCACCACGATAAGGTGACGATCCATGAGGAGGAGGGAGGTCTCCTCTCTGGGAGGAGACCCCGGGGCAGACCCAGGACTCGGTGGAGAGACTATGTCTCCCAGCTGGTCTGGGAACGCCTTGGTATCCCCTCTGAAGAGCTGGAGCAGGTGGCTGGGGAGAGGGAAGTCTGGGCTTCTCTGCTTGAACTGCTGCCTCCGCGACCTGGATCTCCGGAAAAGCGGTAGAAGATGGATGGATGGATGGATGGAATTACCAGTATTATAAGTAGCGGACAGGCAGTTGTAGATCCTTTAGAAATTAACAGTGCCTTTAGAGATTATTATGAAAAACTATATGATACAAAAAATGAAACTGACTTAACAAAACTAAATGGGTTTTTGGACGGATTATCTATACTGTGTATTCCAAATGAAAACAGGGAGATACTGGAGTCTAAAATTAGTCAAGAAGAAGTTGGGCTAGCCATTGATAATATGAATTCAGGAAAAAGTGCGGGACCAGATGGTCTTCCAGTTGACCTCTATAAAAAATTTAAGAATAAATTAATAGTCATTTTTGAAAATGGTTTTAGAAGCATTTCAAAATAGTAATTTACCACTATATTTGAATAATGCCTTAATTATACTGTTGCCAAAACCAGGTAAACCCTCTAATAAATGTGAAAATATGAGACCAATAAGCCTATTAAATGCTGACCTTAAGATAATCTGTAATATTTTAGCAAGACAAGAAATATTACCAAATATTATTAACCGAGATCAGAATGGCTTTATAAAGGGAAGACAAGGCTTCCATAATGTAAGAAGACTATTTAATATTATCTATTCTAATAAAGAAGCACCGGATACAGCTCTCCTATCATTGGACGCCGAAAAGGCCTTTGATAGGATCGAATGGCCCTTTCTTTTTGAAGTCCTACAAAGGTTTGGACTTGGAAATAATTTCATTAAATGGGTTCAGATAATATACAATAATGCTACAGCAGAAATCCTAACAAACAGCAATATCTCAATAAATATCAATAGAGGATGTCGACAAGGCTGTCCACTTTCACCTTTACTGTTTGCTATGGCGATTGAACCTTTAGCGATGGCAGTACATTTACATCCACAAATAAATGGAATTAGAGTAGGACCAACAGAACATAAAATCTCCCTGTATGCCGATGACATAATTTTGTTTATGTCGAATCTTAAAAAATAATTCCGACCTTGTTGAATTTAATAAAGAACTTTGGGGAAATATCAGGATATAAGATAAATAAAACTAAATCTTCAATATTAATGCTAAATGAGACCCAGAGAAATCACCCAGCTCCTGAGGTAAATCAATTCAAAGTTGTAAATCAGTTTAAATATTTAGGAATTCAAATTGTGCCTAAGCTAGAATCAGTCGCCAGTGCCAACTATGAAGCCTTAATGACAGACATTAATGAGTTACTAAAGAGATGGATGTCACTACCAATGTCGATGATTGGGAGAATTAATATACTTAAAAGTAATATCTTACCCAAGATACTTTATTTATTTCAATACATTCCTTTACCACCACCTTCAGATCTATTCTCAAGAATTAAAAAAAAGTTAGTGGAATTTATATGGAACAATAGGAAGGCTAGATTACGTCTGTCCTTACTATATTTACCATTTGATTGTGGAGGTCTGAAATGTCCAAACTTTATGTTGTATTACTGGTCAGTACAACTGAGGTCTATGACATATTATTTTTCATCAAATGATCTCCCTCACTGGACTGAAATGGAATCATACAATTTACCTTTACCTGTTCCCATATTCATATACTCAGACTCGGCAAAAAAATTACAGAAACAAGTTAAAAATCCATTTGTAAAGCATATGATCAAAATATGGTGTGAAACCAAAAAATATTTAAAAGAACCACACTTATTGTCACAATTCAGCCCAATATGGGGTAATCAATATTTTAAACCAGGGAGAGCAGATGCTGTATTTAAAGTATGGAATTTAAAAGGGATTCAAAAGATTCAAGACTTATATTTGTCATGTTCAGATAACATAATGTCTTTTGAAGAACTGAGGATCAAATTTAATCTTAATAGAACACATTTTTTTAAATATCTTCAGCTTAGGAACTTTATTCGATCAAATTAAAATAATGCTCTCACCCGGCCTACTTATTCATCCTTGGAAAAAATCTTGAAGAAAGATAGTAAGAGAAAGGGTATTATTTCAGAGTTTTATAACTCATTGACATTATCCTCAAGTGAAAACTCACAGAAAAGACTGAATTATTGGAAAGAAGACCTGCAAACTGAAATTTCAGAGGAACAGTGGGAATTGGCTTGTACAGAAGCTCAAACCAAATCAATAAATGTACGTCTTAAATTGATACATTTTAAATGGTTAATGCGGATGTATGTTACACCGGTGGAGTTAAATAGATGCAACAAAAACATACCAGATACGTGCACAAAATGTATGGAAAGTAAAGGAACCCTATTTCATTGTTTATGGGAATGTATAAAAATTAGAATGTTTTGGGAAGAGGTGAGGGTAACAATTGAAAAAATAATTTCAAAACAAATCGTATTGAATCCTAAATTGTTTTTGTTGGGTCTGTATCCAGAAAAACATAACTTTAATAAGAGTGAAAGAGCATTCATAGACCTCAGTTTGCTTAACGCCAAAAAATGTATTGCACTATTGTGGAAAAAGACTCATAGACCAGATGTGACTCAGTGGTTAAGACAGATGTTAACAAACCTTCCACTAGAAAGAATAACATACATACTGAAATCAAAGGAAATTGTGTTTGAGAATATATGGAGACCTTTCATTGATTACGTAAAGAATTTAAACATAACTTTTGAAGAAGGTGAATGATCTGTGTGGACCTTGTAAATTCCAAACTGGTGAATGTATAATATGTATACTTATGTAATGGAGTACCTAGACTAAACAGAGGAGCATTGTTGAAGACCTGCTTTTGTTAGTGGTTGTTGGTGTTTTTAGTATATATTTTTTTTTAAATCACTTTAGTGTTAGTGTTTGATCTTTTGTGTTATGTTTGTAAAAAAGGTTCAATAAAAAATATTGTGGAAAAAAAAATCCTTCAATGTGATTTTTTGGAATTTTTTTTTCTCATTTTGTCTTGTTACTTATTTGTACCCGTAGGTAGACTTGGTTTGCAGTCTGGTGACAAGCCACCGGCTGCTGGTCGCTGCGTGCGCGAGCGCCCTAAACCTACATGTTTTTGGTGTGCGGGAGGAAACCGGAGAAATCCCGGAGTAAACCCGCGCAACACGGGGAGAACATGCAAACTCCACACAGCTCACTGTTGGTCGGGGGCTGGGATCGAACCCACGATCTCATGATCCCCGCGATCCCCCGGCCGAGGGTAAAACTGTGCTGCCACAGTGCTAAACCACTGCGCCACCGTGCAGCAGTGGTTTAGCAGCAGTATACCTCATAGTTGAGGTATACCTATGATGAAAATTGGAGACCTCTCTCATCTTTTAAGCGGGAGAACTTGCACAATTGGTGGCTGACTAAATACTTTTTTGCCCCACTGTATGTATCTAAATGCTATGATAATTCCACATTTTCTTTACTGTATGACCAGTTGGTCACAGGCATGTAAATCTGCCCTGAGGCCTCTGGAATCATTATACAAATATTCTATCAAGATTCATGACAAGAAAAGATGAACGTTCCATCACTGCCCGATCCTGTCCAAATATAACCTGTTGAGCTTTCAAAATCTAATCATGTATACAATTGTGTCTCTTTTGTTTAAGGTAATCCATAACTCTGCTGCTCCTCCCTTAAAAAGGTTTGTTTCATTAAGTTCTGTAAATACATCTCGGACAACTCGATCAACAGCACGCGGTGAGTGCAGGATTCCTAAGCACACGACATTAGCAAATTCAACATTTTCATATGTGGCTATGCGACAGTGGAACATGTTACCAACGGAGTTACTTGCAGTAACAGACTATCACACATTTTCACGCTTGGTGATAAAACAGTTAATCTCTAAGCAAACCTGTGTCCATAATGTACTGTGATGTAAAGATGTTAGAGTGTGTGATGACAACAGTGGGACCAATAAGAGTCAGCGGTTGGATGTGAAAAATTGTCTATGTGGATGGAGTTATAAAAATGTACTATTGTATGTTTTAGTTCTTATCAATGTTTTGGGTTCTTATCAATGTTATTAATGACTGTTTTAGTTTTTAGTAATGCTTGGTTTTAGTTTTTTATCAATGCTTACTTGTAGTTTTTGCAAATGTCTGCTTTTATTAATACTAACACCAGCCTGCCCAGGGACTACAGGTGGAAATTAGCACTAGTGCTATAACCTGGTACAATGCATCTTTCCTCTTTAAGGTCAGTGTATATTGTGCATGTCCCTGTATAAATAAATAATAATAATAAAAAAAAAAAAGATAGAAGCAGCCGGATGAATTCTGAAGTGTATAGGGATATACTTTCTGCTCAGATTCAGCCAAATGCAGCAAAGTTGATTGGACGGCGCTTCACCAATGATCCAAAACATACTGCAAAAGCAACCCAGGAGTTTTTTAAAGCAACAAAGTGGAATATTCTGCAATGGCCGAGTCAATCACCAGATCTCAACCCAATCAAGCATGCATTTCACTTGCTCAAGACAAAACTTAAGGCAGAAAGACCCACAGTCAAGCAACAACTGAAGACAGCTGCAGTAAAGGCCTGGCAAAGCATCACAAAGGAGGAAACCCAGCGTTTGGTGATGTCCATGGGTTCCAGACTTCAGGCAGTCATTGCCTGCAAAGGATTCTCAACAAAATATTGAAAAGTAACATTTTACTTAGGGTTATGTTTATTTGTCCAATTACTTTTGAGCCCCTGAAATGAGGAGTGTTTGTATAAAAATAGCTACAATTCCTACATTTTTGTTCAACCCCTTGAATTAAACCTTAAAGTCTGCGCTTCAATTCTGTTGTAGCTGTTTCATTTCAAATCCAATGTGGTGGCATGCAGAGACCAAATCATGAAGATTGTGTCACTGTCCAAATATTTCTGGGCCTAACTGTATATATATAACACACAGTGGTGTGAAAAAGTATTTGCTCCCCTCCTGATGTCTCATTTTTTTGTATGTTTGTCACACTTAAATGTTTCAGATCCATCCATCTTCTTCCGCTTAATCCTTTTCGGGGCACGGGGGGGCTGGAGCCTATCCCAGCATCTTTGGGCGAGAGGCAGGGTACACCCTGGACAGATCGCCAGTCCATCGCAGGGCCAACACAGAGACAGACAACCATTCACTCTCACAGTCATACCTAAGGACAATTTAGAATCCCCAGTTTGATGCAAGTTAACCTACCTTGCATGTTTTTGGCATGTGGGAGGAAACTGGAGAAATCCCGGAGTAAACCCACGCAGACAGGGGAGAACATATAAACTCCACACAGATCACCGTTGGTCGGGGGCTGGGATCGAACCCAGGATCCCACGGCCAAGGGTGAGTTGCTGTGCTGCCGCAGTGCTAACCACTCTGCTACCGTGCTGCCCATATTTCAGATCATCAAGCAAATTTAAATATTAGACAAAGATAACACAAGTAAACACAAAATGCAGTTTTTAAATGAAGGTGTTTATTATTAAGGGGAAAAAAAATCCAAACCTACATGGCCCTGTGTGAAAAAGTGATTGCCCCCTAAACCTAATAACTGGTTGGGCCACCCTTAGCAGCAACAACTGCAATCAAGTGTTTGTGATAACGGGCAATGAGTTTTTTACAGTGCTGTGGAGGAGCCACATTGGAGGGTTTTCGAGCATGAACCGCCTTTTTAAGGTCATGCCACAGCATATCAATCAGATTCAGGTCAGGACTTTGATTAGGCCACTGCAAAGTCTTCATTTTGTTTTTCTTAAGCCATTCAGAGGTGGACTTGCTGGTGTGTTTTGGATCATTGTTCTGCTGCAGAACCCAAGTGTGCTTCAGCTTGAGGTCACGAACAGATGGCCGGACATTCTCCTTGAGGATTTTTTGGTAGACAGCAGAATTCATTCATTCATTCATTCAGCTTCTTCCGCTTAATCCTTTTCGGGTCGCGGGGGGGCTGGAGCCTATCCCAGCATCTTTGGGCGAGAGGCAGGGTACACCCTGGACAGATCGCCAGTCCATCGCAGGGCCAACACAGCAGAATACATGGTTCCATTTACCACAGCAAGTCTTCCAGGTCCTGAAGCAGCAAAACAGCCTCAGGCCATCACACTACCACCACCATATTTTACTGTTTGTATGATGTTCCTTTTCTGAAATTCTGTGTTACTTTTACGCCGGATGTAATGGGACACACACCTTCCAAAAAGTTCAACTTGTGTCTCGTCAGTCCACAGAGTGGATTTTGCGGTGTTCTGGGTGGATGGGTGGGCATTATTGAAATGAAGTGACTGCATCTGTGTTCATTATTTTGCATGTTGTTCGTAGATCACTGGCAAAAATTGGCCACTCCCCGAGGCGCTCTGTCTAATTTGCACACTCGCTAATTTGCACTGCCTTCGTAAATCTGCCCCAAAATGTGAAAAAAGTGAAGCGATGTGAATACTTTCCAGATGTACTGAATACTTATAAAAAAAGTTCTTCTTCACTCATTCCATTTCTAGTGATGCCGGAAAAGAAGACACACGCACTATTACTTACACCTTTTTCCTCAAAAGGCTTGGGTGGAATCGTGGTGCTCCTGTAAATGATGTTCTTGAACAAGCACATCTGTGTCCAAAACTGATCTGCTCTCCCAGATAAATGCCATCATAATAGCAGTCCTCCAGAGATCATTTGCTTCTGCCTGTTGACACTGAGGTGACAATCTATTCTGATTGGTTTATTGAATGTTAAGGCCAAAACACACTTATGTACAAATAAGAGAGCTAGGACAACCTCTTTGTGAACACAAAATCAGCATTTTACACCTTGATATTAGCATAATTAACTTGGACACACCCATAAATTGCATTTGTGGTATATAACAATGCACTTTTGACAAAATTGTGATTACCCTGGTAAAGGAGAAATGCTCTTTTATCATTGCTGTTGACATAAACATTTTCCTGAATGTCTGATGTTGAGCTTTTTATTTACTTTACTGTAAATACATGAACATGAAAACTCTATCCTAGATCCTGAGGAATCATGCAGGTAACATGGTTAAATAAATAAACCACAGCGGTGTCCAATACAGGCCAGCACTTGAAATAAAAACCTTGTAGGGCTTCTGTCTGTAGAGGTGGAGGATGCCTTCATATCTAATGCAGTTTCATGGAATTTTGGCATAAGCTGATGAAATGGGCATATGTTGACAGTAAATTCTGTACCAAAGTAGTAGAGAAGGTCAGTTTTTAAAATATTTTCAACAGAGTTCTAAAAGCCACAGGGCACATCAAGGATTTCCCCCTCATAGTTTTTTTAATTCCAGGGAATAGAACAAAGAAGCTTCTGACTCCCTCACATATGGGAGTTAGTCATGGGCAATTAGCAACCATGGTGAAAATAGGTATGATGCAACAGAAATGTGGTTCTTTCACAAAATAGCTCATGCAGACACTGGATATCTAATGAAGAACTGAATAGGGTGGAGACGAAAAGGACAGCTGTGAACAATATCAGGGAAATGTAATTCTCTTTCGACAGGTTATGAGATACCAACTGTTAGAACATCAGTAACAACTGGAAACATGGAAGGAAAGAGAATCAGAGGATGACAGAGAAAAATGCTGGACAAACGCTCCATATGGTTAAAGGGCCCTATTAGAACAATCTAAAGAATGCATTTGCACCACACTTTCCATTTTGCATCGTGGTTTTGTTAGTTTATGTCAATATAGTGTCTGTTTTTCATGCTTTGTCACACTATCTAAATAGCTATAGACTCATGCTGCAAGGGGAACTCATTTAAAAGAGGTGCTGTGGCGCAATCTCAGTGCATTGATATTTTGGTACATTTTCTCTCAATGCACTTTTGAACAGCGGTGCATTTTAAATCATGGATGTGCGAATAAGGACATGGGCACACAAGGAAATACTCAGCATGTGCTGGAATTGTCCATTATGCTACTGGACAGAGTTGTAAAAGTTATTATCTAATTAAAGTATTTCTGTTGGTCATTTTAATTTTCATATCATGGAACACTGGATAGCTTTTTATTTCATCCAGATATTCATTTTAATCATGAATTTACAGGCGGAATACTGCTTATAGATTAGACAATAAATTTATTTTTTAGGGGAATGAATTAATGAACAGGGATTATGTGCATTTTATTTTTCATCACACTAATGTTCAGAAGAGGTTCAAAGGCAGGAGAGTCCGCTCTCCACTGAGGATTAGCAGGTGTGGCCTCTGTGACTGGTTCTGGATAGACCGCTGGCTGAGTGGGGGGGAGTGTCTGGTGTGGATCTATGAACACAGGAGGCAATGTGTAAAACCCACGGTGGGATGGGACTGTCAATGTCAATATTTCAATCTACAAACCTCTCTGCTGTGACAAAGTATTCTGTCTACATGCGTACTCCACCATGTCCGTAGTCATCTCCTTCAATCTTGTGTCTGTTCATGTATGCATGTCCTGTCCTGGTTAATGAAAAAAAAAAAAAAAAGAAAAACACGCAGCTGTTGTTTTTGGGCCATATTACAAGGATGCAATTCATAATCAGTTGTCACTGGTGCAGGGTGCGTTTCTGAGCATTTCCAAGTTCATTTCCTTATTACAGCAATGCAAACACAAATTTTCCACCAGGTGCAAAGTGCAAAGCAGCTCGTCTTATTATTCAGAGGTGTGGTTTGGATAATCCAATCCAAAGCGCTCCTGCCCATCCTTTTAATGTACAAAGGCACATTATCTAAAGTGAACTCTGATGACTGTTTGTTCAAGATGGGTTTTGCACTGGCCAAAGGGTGTGCATGTGAGTGAAAATGCCCGCGATGGTAATGCTGTTTAGTAATAAGGAAGACATCAATCACAGTTGATGCCCAGTTAGTTATTTTAGAGAGGCCAAATGGGGAAGAGATGATGCTGAGCTGAAAAATCAGCTGAATGGTTTGTGTGCACAGATGCAAACACAGACATGAAGGGGTTTGAATCTTCAGGAACAGGATGTTGCCTCTGCAAATTTTAGTAAATTTTCATAAAACGGAAGGATAATTAACAATGGCGCGGAAGTCACTCCCAGTTTGTGGGGAGCTGGAGGGCCCCCCCCCCTGTTGCTTTCACTGACCGAGGGTCTCCTCCGTCTCATGAGGAGGTCTGTCAAGGCTTGTGGCTCTTTGTCTGATCCGCTGGGGCTGGTGGCTGCGGCTGCTGTCCTGGGGTGGCTGTGCATCTGGCCTGGTGAGGGTTGTGTGGGGCCTGTGGGGTGAATGCCCTGCAGAAGGGGAGGCTGTTGGGTGGCTGGGGTGTGTGCCATGGCCCTGGGCTGGTGGGCCTTGCCTTCCCAGTGGGGCTTGCTCTGGTCCCCGGGTACCAGGGGGCTCCCCCTTCTCTGGGTTGTGGTCCAGTCTGCGCCGGGGCATGGACCACCCCGGGTGCACCCCCACAGAGTGGGGCCATGCACCCCCGGGGTCCTGGTAGCGCTCCAGGGGGAGGGGGGGTCTGTCCCTCTTCTCCCAGAGCCTCTGTGTGTGTGTGTATATATGTGTGTGTGTGTGTGTGTGTTTGCATGTGCGTGTGAGTTGGTCTGTGTAGGGTGTGTATGCTGAGGAGGGGCCTCCATGTGTGTTGGTAGCGTTATGTGCTTGTGGGTTTGTATAATATATTTAGGTGTGCTGTCATGTCTAGGAGTATGACTGCGTGAGAAATGGGGTAGAATGTGGACACACCCCAGGATCTGGGATGGGTTTGCAATCTTAGCCCCCAGAGTTCAGGTGGGAGGTCGCTAGCCTGTGATGCTAGTGATCCGTCTGGGGCATGATGATGGCAGGCCCTGCGTTGCATGGCCTGGTGCTCCCCGCCCTGGGTTGGGATTGGGAAGTTGGGGTAGTTTCTAGAACCAGTTTGGGAGCTGGCTTCTGGGGGGGCTTTTTTGAGGGCTGCCAGTTTTACCCATCCCCCACTAAAATCCTATTTACATAAAAATTTGAAATGTGGTGTAAATGCAGTCTGTGCCAGAAGCATGTACTGTATCTCATGGAGTGTCAAATGCTAACACTGCGATTTTTGGGATTTCATCAAGGTTCGTAAAAGACTGCACAACAGTTTTTCTTGTTTCAAAGAAATTTTGAACATGTTCAGTGACCTTCAAACTGTTGGCGAATTGTTGTGCAATCTTTTACGAATCCTAACAAAACCGAAAAAATCGTAACAGTTGTAAGCATTCACCGCTCCATGAGATACATGCTTTAGACAGTAGACTGTTGACTAGATCACTGTAATATGACCTATAGTCTCAGAGTCCAACTTCAGCTTTGACACTTTTTTTTTAAAGATCAAGATCTTTAGCCGTTTTTCAACTGCAAAGCCTTGGAACTCTTGCAGATACGACATTTTTTGGGGGCAGTTTGTGTTATTCAATTCAATTCAACTTTATTTATATAGCACCATTTCACAACAACAGTCATCTCATAGCACATTCAACTGTAGGGGAAAACCCCACAGTTGCAGAAAGACCCCAGCAATCAGGCGATCCCCTGTGAGCAAGCACTTGGTGACGGTGGAGAGGAAAAACTCCCTTTTAACAGGAAGAAACCTCCAGCAGAACCAGGCTCAGGGAGGGGCAGTCATCTGCTGCGACTGGCTGGGGGTGAGGGGACAGAGAAGATGAAAAGAACAGACATGTAGAGAGCAAACAGCACGATGGGGACTCAATCTATGGGAGAGAACAAACAGATGTTAATGACCAGCAAAAAAAAAATATTTCATTGAGAGTGAAGAAAGGAGTGAGGCCCAGTGCATTATTGGAGGCCCCCTGGCTGACTAAACCTATTAGCAGCATAAACTAAGGGAGGGTTCAGAAACACATGATCCCTCCCTAATTGTAGGCTATATCAAAAAGGTAGGTTTTAGCCCTATTCTTAAAAACAGAGATCGAGTCTGACTCCTGAATCCAGATTGGCAGCTGGTTCCACAGGAGAGGAGCTTGATATATCACATTCCCATTGACATGAAGAGCTGTTTGATGAGAGGACCACAAAAGTATGGTGGCGGACTGAAATCATGCCTTGGTTATCACATTCAAGATGCAGGAGAAGGTTATTGCTGTTGAAGGGATAAGGGACAAGGACCTGTACTCAAATAGCGCTTTTCGTAGTCTCAAAGACCACTGACAGCATGTATTGTGTGTTTATTCTATTTATTTACTGGCAATTGTGGTTATTCTACATGTTCTGTTCTGGAGTGGGAGCTAAAATGGTTCCCCAAAAATTATTTCAAGGATAAAAACTCTCAGAAAAACAGGAACTACCACTGGATCCTCCCTGGTACTCAGAATGGTTGATGATCACTGACGCCATGAGTCATAGCACCTGATGATTATGAAATGCTTTTGTATGAACATCAAGGATCCCCCTCATGGTTTCTTTTTATATCCCGGGAACCAAAACAGAGAAGCTCCTCATGTCTCTCTCTTTTTTTTTTTCTTTTTTTTTTTTTTACCACAAACTGAAATAATTTAAGCTGCCACAGGCGAAATCTCCTGGTGTGATGCCGACAGCTGATGTTAACGTATCTACCTCAGGCACAACAGCTCATGTAAGCCATGTAAAGTATCTGTTTCTCATTAACACCGTATGCATGGTTTCCTACGGAGTAAAAATGGAGCTGTGAAGGTGGCTAAAAGGCCGTCTTAAATAGGGTTAAATAACAGAAAAAGCTCTCCAACAGCAATAATCAGGCTGTCCTTAAAGGTCTGATGACACGATTTTGAAATTTTTTAGCATGTTGTGTAAACCCAAAAGTCATTGTCGATGATCAATATAATATTTACAACCACACCTGCATAAACTAGTTATCATCAAAAAACCGCAGCCGCTGACTGGACTGTGGTGCCACCCACCGAATTAAGGGCGGCACCCCCATGACATAAGTGACAGAACGGACGCCAGTGTTGTTGACTGGAATGACAGCAGCTTTGTAGCTCAGTTTCTCGTTTTAATTTGACGGCTGTGTCTTTGCATTGTGTTGCAGGCTTAGATAAACAGCAGGCCGTGAAAGACCACATCACATGCTTCAGCTCCAACTGTCATAAGCCTCCTCGTGCACTTTTATGCAGGAGGAGTGCTGGATTAATGGATTTACGCGCAGCTTTGACCTACTTTGTGTGATCGCATGCTGACGCTCGCCAGTCTGGCCACGCCCCCTCTATCATTATCACCAGCTGATTCCCCTCCCGCTGATCATGTTTCCCGGTCCTCGCCCAGGTGCTTCTCATCACACCATCACCAGCAGTGCGTGTACTTAGCGACCGTTTGCCAGTCATGCACTGCTGGTCCATAGTATTGTCATCTGTGCTGTTAGTCGGCCAGTATTTTCAGCACTCTCACGACATGTTAGTCACTCCATGTTCGCCGTGGTTCTCATGCGTCCTTGAAGTGATGTTGGCTCTGGGGTGCACCTATGGCAAGCACGTCTCCTCTCATTCATTTTCTGGGCGATGTCTGACCCCGAACGCCATCAGTAAGTGTGTTTCTGTTTTTTGTATGTCTTCACCTTTTTGGGAATTGTCTGTCTTTCTGTACTAAGTGTGCTGTGGTGAACCCTGCACGTAAATCCTTGTTATTTCATCCTCCCTCTCTGTGCCCTGCGTAGGAGCGCACGGAGGGTCATGATGAATGGATTTACGCGCAGGATTCACCAGACAATACAGTGGGGCAAAAAGTATTTAGTCAGCCACCAATTGTGCAAGTTCTCCCACTTAAAAGATGAGAGAGGTCTCCAATTTTCATCATAGGTATACCTCAACTATGAGAGACAAAATGAGAAAAAAAAATCCAGAAAATCACATTGTCTGATGTTTAAAGAATTTATTTGCAAATTATGGTGGAAAATAAGTATTTGGTCACCTACAAACAAGCAAGATTTCTGACTCTCACAGACCTGTAACTTCTTCTTTAAGAGGCTCCTCTGTCCTCCACTCGTTACCTGTATTAATGGCACCTGTTTGAACTCGTTATCAGTATAAAAGACACCTGTCCACAACCTCAAACAGTCAGACACCAAACTCCACTATGGCCAAGACCAAAGAGCTGTCAAAGGACACGAGAAACAAAATTGTAGACCTGCACCAGGCTGGGAAGACTGAATCAGAATGAATCACTAAACTATGATCTAAATGAATCTGAATCACTAAACTATGATCCACTGATGGCAAAAATAAAATCCGATCTAGCAAGATGGAATATGATACCATTCTTGGGTACCGCACAAAGAACTGAAGCAGTCAAAATGAATATACACTACCGTTCAAAAGTTTGGGGTCACTTAGAAATTTCCTTATTTTTGAAAGAAAAGCACTGTTTTTTTTCAATGAAGATAACTTTAAACTAATCAGAAATACACTCTAATATCTAATATACATTGCTAATGTGGTAAACGACTATTCTAGCTGCAAATGTCTAGTTTTTGGTGCAATATCTACATACAGTGGGGTAAAAAAAGTATTTAGTCAGCCACCAATTGTGCAAGTTCTCCCACTTAAAAGATAAGAGAGGTCTCCAATTTCCATCATAGGTATACCTCAACTATGAGAGACAATAAGAAAAAAAAGATTCAGAAAATCACATTGAAAGATTTTTAATGAATTAATTGGTAAATTCCTCAGTAAAATAAGTATTTTGTCACCTACAAACAAGCAAGATTTCTGGCTCTCACAGACCTGTAACTTCTTCTTTAAGAGGCTCCTCTGTCCTCCACTCGTTACCTGTATTAATGGCACCTGTTTGAACTCGTTATCAGTATAAAAGACACCTGTTCACAACCTCAAACAGTCAGACACCAAACTCCACTATGGCCAAGACCAAAGAGCTGTCAAAGGACACGAGAAACAAAATTGTAGACCTGCACCAGGCTGGGAAGACTGAATCTGCAATAGGTAAGCAGCTTGGTGTGAAGAAATCAACTGTGGGAGCAATTATTAGAAAATGGAAGACATACAAGACCACTGATAATTTCCCTCGATCTGGGGCTCCATGCAAGATCTCACCCCGTGGGGTCAAAATGATCACGAGAACGGTGAGCAAAAATCCCAGAACCACACGGGGGGACCTAGTGAATGACCTGCAGAGAGCTGGGACCAAAGTAACAAAGGCTACCATCAGTAACACACTACGCTGCCAGGGACTCAAATCCTGCAGTGCCAGACTAACTAACTAACTAACTAACTAACCTGCGCTTATATAGCGCTTTTCTAGTCACAAAGACCACTCAAAGCGCTTTCACTAATACTAACCCTCTATTCTAAGGGCCTATAGGAAACAGATATCTAGGGACAATTTAGAACAGCCAATTAACCTAACATGCATGTCTTTGGATTGTGGGAGGAAACCGGAGCCCCTGGAGCAAACCCACGCAGCACAGGGAGAACATGCAAACTCCACACAGAAAGGTTCCAACCCCTGCCAACCTGGGGATTTGAACCAGGAACCTTCTAGCTGTAAGGCAACAGTGCTAACCACTGCACCACCGTGCTGCCCCGTGTCCCCCTGCTTAAGCCAGTACATGTCCAGGCCCATCTGAAGTTTGCTAGATAGCATTTGGATGATCCAGAAGAGGATTGGGAGAATGTCATATGGTCAGATGAAACCAAAATAGAACTTTTTGGTAAAAACTCAACTTGTTGTGTTTGGAGGAGAAAGAATGCTGAGTTGCATCCAAAGAACACCATACCTACTGTGAAGCATGGGGGTGGAAACATCATGCTTTGGGGCTGTTTTTCTGCAAAGGGACCAGGACGACTGATCCGTGTAAAGGAAAGAATGAATGGGGCCATGTATCGTGAGATTTAGAGTGAAAACCTCCTTCCATCAGCAAGGGCATTGAAGATGAAATGTGGCTGGGTCTTTCAGCATGACAATGATCCCAAACACACCACCCGGGCAACGAAGGAGTGGCTTCGTAAGAAGCATTTCAAGGTCCTGGAGTGGCCTAGCCAGTCTCCAGATCTCAACCCCATAGAAAATCTTTGGAGGGAGTTGAAAGTCCGTGTTGCCCAGTGACAGCCCCAAAACATCACTGCTCTAGAGGAGATCTGCATGGAGGAATGGGCCAAAATACCAGCAACAGTGTGTGAAAACCTTGTGAAGACTTACAGAAAACATTTGACCTCTGTCATTGCCAACAAAGGGTATATAACAAAGTATTGAGATGAACTTTTGTTATTGACCAAATACTTATTTTCCACCATAATTTGCAAATAAATTCTTTAAACATCAGACAATGTGATTTTCTGGATTTTTTTTTCCTCATTTTGCCTCTCATAGTTGAGGTATACCTATGATGAAAATTGGAGACCTCTCTCATCTTTTAAGTGGGAGAACTTGCACAATTGGTGGCTGACTAAATACTTTTTTGCCCCACTGTACATAATACATCTATCTGCTTAATCCTTTTCGGGTCATTGGGGGGGTGGGGGTGGGGGGGGCTGGAGCCTATCCCAGCATAGCATCTTTGGGCGAGAGGCAGGGTACACCCTGCATAAAGATAATACATAATAAACCCGATGACTGAGCCACAGAGAATACGCTGCAATGATTTTATTGAAAAATTGGGTTTAAATAAATTATATTTATGAACAAATAATTTGTTGCAATATCTATAACAAAAGCATAACACTCTGTGTTCCCCTGCTGTGTGGTTGTTGCTGCTGCTGTACCGGCCATGTGTGCCTCTCCACTGTCGCTCTCTGAGTCTGACTCGCTTGGCACGATGCCCGCTTGGCACGGCTCAAACCTATACGGTTTGATGCCCCCAGATTCTTCATTGTCATCCCATTCTTCAGAACTATAATCGTCTGAAGATTGGACAACACAAACCAATTCCAGACTGCATGTGCTGGAACCATCGTCAATGTTTTCTACCACTTCCATCCTGTGTGTACAATGGGCAGCCAAACGCTGTGTTCTGTTGATGATGTCACAACATGGCCGGGGGGTTTCCAGCCCCTGACGCAATTGGTGACGTGGCGCTCATGAAAACGTTGGATATTCTTACTTAGAACTGCACAGACCCACCTATTTCGTCATATTGTATTATGTGTTGAAAAAAGTAGATGAAGTCAAACGTGTCATCAGACCTTTAAACGTTTGTGGCTGATTTTAATAATTTTTGTTCAGCATAAATGATGTAAAGCAGTCAGAAAATGTTTACTTTTATTTTTCAGATTTTTTAAAAAATAAATTCTTGTACAGACATGGACAGAATTGTTGGTACCCCTCTGTTAATGAAAGAAAAACCCACATTGGTCACAGAAATAACTTGAATCTGACAGAAGTGGTAATAAATAAAAATTCTATGAAAATTAACCAATGAAAATCAGACAATGCTTTTGAATTGTGGTTCAACAGAATTATTTTAAAAAACAAACTCATAAATGATGGTACCCTTAACTTAATATTTTGTTGCACAACTTTTTGAGGCAATCACTGCAATCAAACAATTTCTGTAACTGTCAGTGAGACTTCTGCACCTCTCAGCAGGTATTTCGGCCCACTCCTCATGAGCAAACTGCTCCAGTTGTCTCAGGTTTGAAGGGTGCCTTCTCCACACTGCATGTTTCAGCTCCTTCCACAGATGTTCAATAGGATTTAGATCAGGGCTCATAGAAGGCCACTTTAGAATAGTCCAATGTTTGGCTCTTAGCCATTCTTGGGTGTTTTTAACTGTGTGTATTGGGTCATTATGCTGTTGCAAGACACATGACCTGCGACTGAGACCAAGCTGTCTGACACTGGGCAGCACATTTCTCTCTAGAATACCTTGATAGTCTTGAGATTTCATTGTATCCTGCACTGATTCAAGACACTCTGTCCCAGATGCAGCAAAGCAGCCCCAGAAAATAACAGAACCTCCTCCATGTTTCACAGTAGGGGCAGTGTTCTTTTCTTGGTATGCTTCATTTTTGCGTCTGTGAACATAGAGCTGATGTGCCTTGCCAAAAAGTTGCAGTTTTGTCTCGTCTGTCCATAGGACATTCTCCCAGAAGCTTTGTGGCTTGTCAACATGCAGTTTGGCAAATTCCAGTCTGGCTTTTTTATGATTTGTTTTCAACAGTGGTGTCCTCCTTAGTCGTCTCCCATGAAGTCCACTTTGGCTCAAACAACGACGGATGGTGCGATCTGACACTGATGTACCTTGACCTTGGAGTTCACCTTGAATGTGTTTAGAGGTTGTTGTGGGCTCTTTTGTTACTATTCGTATTATCCGTCTCTTCCATTTTTCATCAAGTTTCCTCTTGCGGCCACGACCAGGGAGGTTGGTTACAGTCCTGTGGATCTTAAATTTCTGAATAATATGTGCAACTGTAGTCACAGGAACATCAAGCTGCTTGGAGATGGTCTTATAGCCTTTACCTTTAACATGCTTGTCTATAATTTTCTTTCTAATCTCCTGAGACAGCTCTCTCCTTTGCTTACTCTGGTCCATGTTTAGTGTGGTACACACCATGTCACCAAACAGCACAGTGACTACTTGTCACCCTTTAAATAGGCCTTGTAATAAATAAACTTGTAATAATGATTACAAGTTTGTAGACACCTGTGATGTTAATTAGAGGACACATCTTGGTTGAACATGTCCCTATGGTCACATTATTTTCAATCTTTTCTAGGGGTACCATCATTTTTGTCCAGGCCTGTTTCATGAGTTTGTTTTTTAAAATAATTCTGTTGAACTACAATTCAAAAGCATTGTCTGATTTTCATTGGTTAATTTTAATAGAATTTCTATTTATTACCACTTTTGTCAGATTCAAGTTATTTCTGTGACTATTGTGGGTTTTTCTTTCATTAACAGAGGGGTACCAACAATTTTGTCCACGGCTGTAAATATGATGGTAGTTTTTTTCTTTCAGGTTTGCAGATTGTTTTTTTTCCCTCATTTTGTCATTTGCAACTCTTTTGATTTCATGTTTTTTAATCACATTTGCAATACTTGTAAATTTGAACTTTTTTTTTTTCCACAATATCTTTATTGAACCTTTTTTTTTTTTTTTTAACAAACATGATACAAACAATCAAACACTAACACTAAAGTACTACAAAAAAAAAAAAAAAATGCACTAAAAACACCAACAACCACCAACAAAATCAAGTCTTCAACAATGCTCCTCTGTTTAGTCTAGACAATCCAATACATAAGTATACATATTATGTTCACCAGTTTGGAATTTACAAGGTCCACACACATCATTCACCTTCTTCTTCAAGAGTTATGTTTAAATTTTTTACATAATCAATAAAAGGTCTCCATATATTCTCAAACACAATTTCCTTTGATTTTAGTATATATGTTATTCTTTCTAATGGAAGGTTTGTTAACATCTGTCTTAACCACTGAGTCACATCTGGTCTATGAGTCTTTTTCCATAATAGTGCAATACATTTTTTGGCATTAAGCAAACTGAGGTCTATGAATGTTCTTTCACTTTTATTAAAATTATGCTTTTCTGGGTACAGACCCAACAAAAACAGTTTAGGATTCAATATGATTTGTTTTGAGATTATTTTTTCAATTGTTACCCTCACCTCTTCCCAAAACATTCTTATTAATCTACATTCCCATAAACAATGAAATAGGGTTCCTTTACTTTCCATGCATTTTGTGCATGTATCTGGTATATTTTTGTTATATCTATTTAACTCCTCCGGTGTAACATACATCCGCATTAACCATTTGAAATGTATCAATTTAAGGCGTGCATTTATTGATTTGGTTTGAGCTTCTGTACAAGCCAATTCCCATTGTTCCTCTGAAATTTCAGTTTGCAGATCTTCTTTCCAGTAGTTTAATCTTTTCAGTGAATTTTCACTTGAAGATAGTGTCAATGAGTTATAAAACTCTGAAATAATACCCTTTCTTTTACTATCTTTCATCATCATTTTTTCCAAGGATGAATAAATAGGTCGAGTGAGAGCTTTATTTTGATTTGATCGAATAAAGTTTCTAAGTTGAAGATATTTAAAAAAATGTGTTCTATTGAGATTAAATTTGATCCTCAGCTCTTCAAAAGACATTATGTTGTCTGCACATGGCAAATATAAATCCTGAATCTTTTGTATCCCTTTTAAATTCCATACTTTAAATACAGCGTCCGCTCTCCCTGGTTTAAAATATTGATTACCCCATATTGGACTAAATTGTGACAATAACTGTGGTTCTTTTAAATAGTTTTTAGCTTCACACCATATTTTGATCATATGCTTTACAAATGGATTTTTAACTTGTTTTTGTAATTTTTTTGCCGAATCTGAGTATATGAATATGGGAAGAGGTAAAGGTAAATTGTATGATTCCATTTCAGTCCAGTGAGGGAGATCATTTGATGAAAAATAATATGTCATAGACCTCAGTTGTGCCGACCAATAATACAACATAAAATTTGGACATTTCAGACCTCCACGATCAAATGGTAAATATAATAAAGACAAACGTAATCTAGCCCTCCTGTTGTTCCATATAAATTCCACTAACTTTTTTTTTATTCTTGAGAATAGATCTAAAGGTGGTGATAAGGGAATGTATTGAAATAAATAAAGTATTTTAGGTAAAATATTACTTTTAAGTATATTGATTCTCCCGATCATCGACATTGGTAGTGACATCCATCTCTGAGTTAACTCATTGATATCTGACATTAAGGCTTCATAGTTGACACTGGCGACTGATTCTAGCTTAGGCATAATTTGGATTCCTAAATATTTAAACTGATTTACAACATTGAATTGATTTACCTCAGGGGCTGGGTAATTTCTCTGGGTCTCATTTAGCATTAATATTGAAGATTTAGTTTTATTTATTTTATATCCTGATATTTCCCCAAAATTCTTTATTAAATTCAACAAGGTTGGAATTGATTTTTTTAGATTCGACATAAACAAAATTATGTCATCGGCGTACAGGGAGATTTTATGTTCTGTTGGTCCAACTTTAATTCCATATATTTGTGAATGTAAACATATCGCTATCGCTAAAGGTTCAATTGCCATAGTAAACAGTAAAGGTGAAAGTGGACAGCCTTGTCGACATCCTCTATTGATTTTTATTGGTTTTGAAATATTGTTATTTGTTAGGATTTCTGCTGTAGCATTATTGTATATTATTTGAACCCATTTTATGAAATTATTTCCAAGTCCAAACCTTTGTAGGACTTCAAAAAGAAAGGGCCATTCAACTCTATCAAAGGCCTTTTCGGCGTCCAATGATAGGAGAGCTGTATCCGGTGCTTCTTTATTAAAATAAATAATATTAAATAGTCTTCTTACATTATGGAAGCCTTGTCTACCCTTTATAAAGCCATTCTGATCTCGATTAATAATATTTGGTAAAATTTCTTGTATTCGTCTTGCTAAAATTTTACAGATTATCTTAAGGTCGGCGTTTAATAGGCTTATTGGTCTCATATTTTCACATTTATTAGAGGGCTTACCTGGTTTTGGCAGCAGTATAATTAAGGCATTATTTATGTATGATGGTAAATTATTATTTTGAAATGCTTCTAAAACCATTTCCAAAAAAGGTTTTATTAATTTATTCTTAAATTTTTTATAAAGGTCAACTGGAAGACCATCTGGTCCTGCACTTTTTCCTGATTTCATATTATCAATGGCTAGCCCAACTTCTTCTTGACTAATTTTAGAATCCAATATCTCCCTGTTTTCATTTGGAATACACGGTATAGATAGTTCGTTCAAAAACCCATTTAGTTTTGTTAAATCAGGTTCATTTTTGGTATCATATAATTTTTCATAGTAATCTCTAAAGGCTCTATTAATTTCTAAAGGATCTATAACTACCTGTCCGTTACTTATAATACTGGTAATTGGTGTTTTAATTTCCAATTGTTTAATCTGCCATGCTAATAATTTTCCCGATTTTTCACCTTGTTCATAAAAAGATTGTTTCAATCTTAGAAGACTCGAGGCAGCTCTGTTCGCTGATTTTTTGTCGTATTCAGCTCTCAAAATCAGTAATTCATTCTCCAACCTTGGGTCACTTCCTGCATACACTTTTTCCTGAAGATTTTTTATTTTATGTTCCAATTTAGCTCTCTCCTCTCGAGTCTTCTTAGATTTTGATCCTGTATAACTAATAATATGTCCCCTAATAAAAGCTTTGAAAGCCTCCCACTTTACACATGCTGATGTTTGTGTAGTATTGATGTCAAAGAACTCGTCTATCTGTTTTTCTATATACTTGACAAATTCCTCATCCTGAAGCCATTTATGCTGAAATTGCCATCTACCTGATTCCTTTGTCAATTTTTTATCTACATATATTAGACAACAGGGTGCATGATCAGAGATCACGATGTTATCATAAAAGCAGTTTTGAATCTTGGACCTTAATTCTGTGGAAATCAAAAAATAATCAATACGTGAGAATGTCTTGTAGGTACTGGAATAACAAGAATAGGCTTTAACTTGTGGTTTCATTTCTCTCCATATATCTAACAATCTCAATTCTTTCATAAAATGATTAATAGTCATCCTACATCCAATGTGCGTACAATCCAGTCCTGTTGATCTATCCACACCTGGATTCAATGTACAATTAAAATCCCCTGCTATTATATGTTGCCCTGTAAGTGATGATAAGATGAGAAATAAATTAGCAAAGAACTTCTGATCATCTATATTGGGACCATATAAGTTCACAAGATTTATATTTTCTAATAGCAAAGAACCTTGAATGATTACATATCTTCCAAATTTGTCTCCAATTACATTTTTCACTTGAAAAGGAACTGATTTATGTATGAGAGTCATAACTCCCCTGGCTCGGGATGAAAATGAAGAGGTGAATACACTTCCCTGCCATCTACTCCTAATTCTTTTAACATCCTCCTCTATCAGATGAGTTTCTTGTAAAAACACAATTCTTGAACCCATGTCCTTTATTTTATTCATAACTTGTTTAAGTTTTTTTAAATTTTGTAGACCTCTGCAATTCCATGAAGTTAAATTAAGGTTAACACTTTGGTCCATGATCAATAGAGAGTTTGGGATTACCTTGCAGTGTAAACATGCTCATACAGAGAAGCAAAAACATGAGTGGTTGAACATTCATCCTACAAACTACACACAAACAAATTTCCCCATCCCACACTTGTGGCAAACCCCCCAAAATCAAAAGAAAAATTCTGTCTCCCGATATAGCCATCGACCGTTCCACACCCACGGGGAACAGCCTAAGCCACTCCTTCTTCATCCTCCCAATCACCCTAACTCTACTGCTTTTAATGACGTAACATTAACTCTCCTCTGTAGTTTTCCAACTTAACTCCAAAATTTTTAACAACTTTGTACATCATAGTTTTTTTTTTTGTGTTTGTTTTGTTTTTGTTTTGTTTTTTTAATATATAATACAATCTATATTTTGTAAACTTACTATTTACTTCAAGTCAGTCAGATGCCTGTGCAAATGCTTAATTATTCTACCTTATATTTTGTTCATGCTTAGCTCCCACCAGTCTCTTCTTCTTCTTTGATCTTCTTGATGAACTCCTGCGCCTCCTCTGGGGTCTTGAAGATGTGGGTTCTGCCCTCATACGTGGTCAACAGTCTCGCAGGATAGATTACACCATGACGAATCCCAAGGTTGCGCAGCTCCTTACGTACGGGATCAAACTGCTTCCTCAATTGCTGGATTCCTGTGGCCAAATCTGGGTAGAACCGCACCTGCTGGTCCTGGTGTTTAATCTCTCCTTTAGCACGTGCAGCGTTGAAGATCTTCATCCTGTCTCTGTTGCTAAGAAACTTCATAATTAAGGTCCTCGGCGGTCCCTTATCTCTCCGTGGGCCAATACGATGTGCTTTTTCCAGAACCACTGCTGATTGCAACTCCTCGCTGCCCAGCACCTTCGGAATCCACTTTTCCAGAAAGGAACATACGTCCCGACCTTCTGATTCCTCTGGAAGACCCACCAGCCTCAAATTATTCTGTCTCGACCGAGATTCCAAATCCAAAATATTATCTTCCAGAGATTTATTTTTTTTTTCCAAAGTGCGCACCTTTAATTGAAGACGGGTGACGTCATCTTCAGCACTAGCGAGACGGAGCTCCATCTGCGCCGTTCGTTCTACACAGTCACCCAATTCCTTTCTTATTCCTTCCAACGCTGTCATAATCCCATCAAATCTAGAGGAAAAGTCCGCTCTCATTGAACTCATGGCAGCCATCAGCGCATCTGCGCCATTCCCCGCAGAAATCGTACCGCCGCCAGCCTCCTCCGCCATATATGGAGCCTTGTTTGCTGCGTCACAGACCTGAAAGTCCGTTAATTTGGACTGTTTCGGCGGCTCGCTTTTTCCTTTTCCTGGTTTTCCAGCCTTAGGCTTCGCCGACATATCCTCGCCCAAATGCTGGGATACGTTCTGTCCCAAATGAGAGAGTTATTTGCCGATTTTTTTTCTCCAGGAGCAGAGCAGAGCGAGACACGTCCGTCCTACGTGGCAGCCATAACCGGAAGTCAAATTTGAACATTTTAATTTATAAACATGCATGATCTTTCTCAGAAATGTAATTAACTTAATTCATATATTATTCATATATGATTTATATATTATTATATTATTATATATTATTATTATATATTATTCATATATAATATAATTCATATATCCACTTGGTTACATTCACTTTGTCAGGCAGGTCCTATTTAAGTGATTTCTTGATTGAGAACAGGTGTGGCTAGCTACAATTGGAACTCAGCTTTCCAAAGATGTGATAAACCACAGTTAACTTATGTTTTAATGGGGGGCGGGGGGATGGGCAATCACTTTTTCATACAGGGCCATGTAAGTCTGTATTTTTTTTTTTTTACCCGTAATAATAAACACCTTCATTTAAAAACTGCATTTTGTGCATACTTGTGTTCTCTTTGTCTAATATGTGACCTGTGCTGGCAAAATGAGTCGGAATGTGCACCACGTCATTATGAGATACAGGCACGAGAAGTCATAAATCATGACTCTTTTTTTGCTAGTGAGATGACTGTTGTTGTGAAATGGCGCTATATAAATAAAGTTGATTTGAATAGTGGCAAGTCCCGGGAAAACCCCCGTCAGTGCCTGGTATCATTGTAAAGCTAAAAATACATATGTTTTGGCGGAAGACGTAACTCTCGACTGATCAAACGCGAGTTTTAAACCTAGCCAAAACAGAAACAAATTGGCTTTTTCCAGGTCCGTTTTTGTCCACTTCCTGCAAATTAAATATCGTTTTGAAGGTCTTTCAATACAGAATATGGAAAAAACATTACCTCAGTTTTGATAATTTCCTCAAAGTGACTCATTTTTCCAGCATGGGTCACATACTTAAATTTGTTTGATAATGTGAAACATTTAAGTGTGCCAAACATACAAAAAAAATGAGAAATCAGGAAGGGGACAAACACTTTTTCACACCACTGTATTTATAGGTGTTAGTGTTAATGTGTTCATTACGTTGATTGGGGCACCACTAATTATTATATTGTGTTAATCTTATACATTATTCTTATACACCTGTGGCATTTCTCTGAAATTTACATTTTTTCTCGTACATCTGAGAAATTTGCTTGCTTGCTTCTTTAACCTACTCCGCCTGTCTCCCCCCCCCCCCCCCCTCACCGCCATCCAGAGTGTGGATGCTGTCTGCACCCTCTACCACTCCTTCCAGGAGGGGACGGGCCCTGGGGACGTCATGGATAACGCCAGGGACCCTTCAATGAGGTTGGGAGGGGCCCCAGGGCCAGAGCCCAGCGCCAACTACCCCAAACACATGAGCGCCACTGAGAGGCTGCGGAAGGTCATCCAGGAGCTGGTGGACACTGAGAAGTCTTACGTCAAGGTCAGAGGATGTGACATTTATTTTTGAAATGTATTCATTATTTTTTTAACTGTTAAATATGAAACATTTTTCCTTTTTTTCTCACAATTTTACGTGTTTTTCTCATAAATTCGCAACTGTTTTAAATTTTTTTTCTGTTTTAAAATATTTTCATAAATTTGCATTTTCCCTTTGTTATCTTTACAAATGTACCACTTTTCTCTGTAAATTCAAGTTTTCTCGTGAAGTCAACACTTTCTCTTTTTCCCTCTTAGATGACTTTTTTTTGTAAATTTGCAACTTTTCCCCCCAGTTTTTCTTGTGATTTTGCTGCTGTTTTTTTTTAAATTTGTAAATGGAAAACATTTTTCCTTTTTTCTTGTGTATTTTTTCTGTTAAAATGTTTTTTTTTTCCTATTGAGTTTACAACCGTCTGTTTTTTCACCACCCTCTTAAGGATGGGACTTTATCTCATAAATTTTGTTCACTTTTTTCTGCTTCATTCTTGTAAATGTAGCTTTTTCGCACATTTTTTCTGGACAATTTGATTATTTTTGCCTCTAAATTTGTGATTTTATTGATGGACTGACGATATTTCTGTAGGACCTGACATGTTTGTTGGAGATCTACCTGAAACCTTTGCAGAACGAAACCTTCCTCACACTGGACGAGGTAGGTGGAGAGTGTAGGGGATGAAATACATACATATAAATAAATGTTCTGTGTACGTACATTCATTTGTTACTTTGGTGCAGGGGTGTCCAATCATGTGCCATGGAGGGCCAAGACCCTGCAGGCTTTACCTCCAACCAGTGTCTTCAGCAGCAGATTCCACTGAACTTCTTCCCACTCATTGCTGATTAGTGAAAACACCTGCTGAAGAGACTGGGTAGAAGAGAGAACCTGCAGGGTCTTGGCCCTCCATGGCTCATGATTGGACACCCCTGCTTTAGTCTCTCAAATTTGGAACTTCTTCTCTTTTAACTTTCTTGCAATTCTTTTTTTTTTTTTTTTCTTGTTAAATTTGTTTTAAAGTTATTTTTGGCCTTTTTTCTGGCCTTTGTCTCAAAATTGCTTTACATTTTTTTTAAAATATAATTTTATTCCATTTTAATTTTTGCAGAGTTTTTCATGGGACTCATTTCTGTTGCAAATTTGTGATTTTTTTTTTTCTTGTATTTTATTTTTGTACTATTCTTGTAAATCTGCCATGTTTTCTCTTCGGGCCCGCTCACACTGGTGCTCAGGTGATTTGTTCCATGCCAGATGAAACGTCCCTCTGCTTAGCTGTCTGCCACTGGCCCGCGCTCACATGAATTTGCTTAGCACAGTTCCCAGACTTCCTGAAAGAGTTCCTGACAGCAGACGTGCAGCTTCTTCACCACACCCCCAACATCATCCACACTGGTTCCATTCCTGCCAACCTTTCCAAAGCTGGGGAATGTTCCATTTTGCAGAGCAGTAGGGAGCGATCACATTTGTCAAGTGTTCCAGACATTTCCTTATTAATTCCGAACCAGAGGAAGTGACTGGTTCTGTGCTAATACTTCAGTGTCTTCAGCCCCCTGCTGTAGGTTTGTAAATGCATCCGTGTTTTATTAGTTATTGATGAAATCCGCTGGGCCGTATCTTCCTCTTTACCGTGCCCCCATCCCCCCACCCTGACCTTCACAGCTCCCACAGGAACATGCCAGGAAAGGATTAAAGCCAGACCACCTCGGTGCTGATTTCTCTTGTTCATCAACATCATCATATTTTTTTCTCTGTTCATAACGTGATGAGTTTAGCGCTGTGACTGCAGAGTTGTCACCTGAAACACAGGTCGAGTCCACTAAATATTACCAGGTCACAGCAGTCCACACTCAGTTAAAAGGCTTTTAAAGGATGAACGCTCCACATTTAAAGAAAAAATTTCTTAAATTTACAACATTTGTACTCAGATTTTTATTCAGTTTATCTCTGAAGGTTGCAGTTTTTCATGTAAATTTGCAACATTTAACTCATCTGTCAAGTTTTTGACTCCTTTCTGCTAAATGTGACTTTTTCTCTGACAACTGTATGACTTATATTGTACCTTTTGCCACGTGCACTCTGACGTGACTCATCTGTCAGTTTTTCAATTCTGCCCTCAAATTTGCAATTTTTCTTCTCCAAACTTGTAGTTTTCTTTCACATTTGTGAGGTTTTCTTGTAAATTTCCAACTTTTTCATTTATAAACTTGTCTTTCTCTGACTCCCCTTTGTCATTTTGTGATTCTTCTCATAATTGTGATCTGTCCGTGCTCCGGTCCAGATGGAGAGTCTGTTTGGCAGCCTGCCCGAGATGTTGGACTTCCAGAGAGTCTTCCTGCAGACTCTGGAGGATGGGATTGCTTGCTCACCGGACTTCAGTTCCCTGGATACGCCATCACAGTTCAAAGTAAGAGTCATTCTACAAATGAAATGACTTCCAATAGGCCAGTTGTCCTGCCTTTTTTTTTGTGTGTGTGTGTGTGGGGGGGGGGGGGGTTTCCTCTTTATTTCAGTGTATTCGGTAGAATTTCTGTGACATTGTCGGGTCTGCAAAGTCAAGCATCCCAAATCTCTCCTGCACAGGCTGCTCTCTTCTGTGAGGTTACCACTTCATTACTTAACAGACCTGATACAGACGTGGCTCCTGGACAGTCTGGTACACCCTCTCCTCGTCGGAGAAGAGGAAGTTTTCCACTGAGCCTCGGACCTTACATAACTACAGTGCAGCTAATTTAGCTAACGAGCTAGCTAGTGGTCTGACCGTGTTTTTTAAAGCTCTTCTCTGCAAATTCTAGACACCTCTTTAGATGTCTCTGGTCCCAGCTTGTTCATTAATCCACAGTTGATAATATAGCTCATTATATTCTGGCCTATTTTGTTAGTTTTCCCTGGCATGACACAAGTACCAAGACTATTAGCATGGCTAGTTTAGTGATACAAATCAGGGCAACAGGGTATTTTATGGTTCCTTTTTGTAAATTGTAGTCACCGTACTAGACCAGCTGGTTCATTAATTCACAGTTGGTTTTATATCTTTAATATTTTTGGCTTATTTTAGTGGAATTTCCCCATTGTGGGACTAATAAAGGCTTATCTTGTGGCTGAGACTGATGGGTAGATTTGGATATTTAGCTGGTCTGAGCAACCACAGTCAGGATTTCCTTTTTTTTACCCCTCACTCCCTAAAGGCTGAAGGGGTACTGTCGTCACCCTGCCAGGTGGATGGGCAGCAGCAGCATCAACACCGACTTGTGAACGTGATAACTAGAGAAAGAAATAGTGTAGCTATGAAAAATGTTGGGCAAGTTTGAACTTCAGTGACCTCTGACCTTTAGGTTAAGGTCAGGGGCCAATTTTCCCTAAAGGCCCTGTCACACCTTGATGATTTAGGCAGCATTTGCCAAGCATATAAAAATTGGTCTAAAATGCTGACATACACCAAAATTTTCACTTTTGGCTGTATGCATCGCATATCCATAATGAGTTGAACGTATACATAACGTACTAGTAACTTGTACAGAATATTTCCGTAACTTGTAAGCAACTTAAATCAACACAACTTATGCATAACTCATCCTAACTTCTGCATAGCGCAGTCGTGCCAAACTGCTGTCGCCTCCTGATCCATGAATCCTCGGTGTGGGAGAGATCATCTCTGTTCAACCGAAATGATTCTGCCCTCCAAAGATCATGGCGGGGGGCGTGACTGACCCTGGCAGAGCTGTCAAATCTGTCAGGTCGGTCACGCCTAAAACGGCTGATGTGACACACCAGGAACACTTGTCACAGTCTGGCTCAAGATGAACTGATGGCGATTAAAAAAAAGTTTATTTTCAATAACGTGAAAAAAACCCCAAAACAAATAATGCATGGAGTGTGAATTTGCTGGGAGGCGCAGCCAACAGCAAAGTGTGATTTATCATGGAAAACAGCTGAGCTCTGTGCTTCGGGTGATCAGCTGTTTGGATCCACCTCCTCCGGTGTTCTGACATTTTGGCATATCTATCAGAACAGCACTGGACAGCTGATGGTACAGACTGCAGTCAAAGGTAAAAACATGGGGGGAGGGCTAAACAGTGATTTGGATCTTTATCCTGTGGCTTGAAAGTGCTTGGACACGTCCTCGACAGGTCTCGTTATACGAAAAAGTACGTGTGTTTAGCTGTGTGTATGTGTGCTGGTGTGCTGCAGGCAGCAGCTGAGCTCTGTACAGGTTTTTCCTGTGAACCAACGCTGCAAATACACCATTATAAGGTAGCTGTAAGTTAGAAACCCATTCAGTAAGTTACACATAGGTTCAAAGAGCGTTACTTATATGTTAGAAATAAGTTTGGGGTATGCTAGACATTTATCTCAATGTATTTTGACTTATGAGTAACTTGTGAGTCAGTTATAAGTAACGTGTGTGAACAATGCATAACTTCCCTACAACTAATGCCCCACTTATGCGGGATGTTTCAGTCATACACTGGAAAATTTTCAGAGAAGCTCGCCGTACAACGTCATATACCAGTGTGGTTCAGCGTGCTCTTAACTTATACAAAACTTACCCATAACTGATTTGATGTACCATGGCGTGTTCTCCAAATTTTTCATACGTTTGGCAAACGCTGCCTAAATTGTCTAGGTGTGACAGGGTCTTAAATCTTATAACACAATAACTACACAAAGGAATGATGTAGCCTTTTCAAATCAACATCATCATGTCCAAGACGAGTCTTGGATGGCTTAGACCCTGACCTCTGATTATGGGTTTGGGGTCAAAAGGTCAATGTTAACATTTTCTTTGTAAACAAGTAACACTAGAGTCACCAAACTTTGTACACATGGTCACTCTGACCTCTGCCTATGGCTTTGGGATTGCAAGGTCAAAGGTCAAGGTCACAATGCCATATCAACTACATCTCAACAACAGAGGCTGAGGGGTACTACTGGCAGCCACCAGTGTCATTTTTGTCACGGCTCAGTTTGTAATTACAGCTCCTTGCTCACCGTGAGGCTCTGTTGCTGAATACAACTCATCATTTCCATCAGAGCAGCTTTATTGTGACTACTACTAGGGGACGGCAGTGGCTCAGGAGGTAGAGCAGGTCGTCCAATAACCACATGGTTGGCGGTTCGAATCCCGCTCTCCCCAGATATCCTGCCGTTGTGTCCCTGGGCAAGACATTTCACCCCAATTGCTCCTGGTGGGTCTGGAAGCGCAATGTGAGGCAGCATGCCACCATCAGTGTGTGAATGTGTGTGTGAATGGGTGGATAGCAGGATCTGTAAAGTGCTTTGGTCATCAAGAGATGAGAATAAAAGCACTATATAAGTGAGTGCCGTTTACCATTTTTACTATTGTGATTATTATTTTTGGTGAGAACCGTTGATGGTGCTAGGTGAAACAAACAGTATACAGTGCTTGGTCAACAAAGTGTGAGGACAATTACAACAACACAAGGGGGGGGGGGGGGGGACCAGCAAGCAACTCCGACCAAAAACCGAGCACATCACCCAAGAATCTCCACTGCCCACCAGAGGAGTGTGGCCCAACTCCAGGGGCCCCAACCCAGAGAAACCAACCCCAGGCCCGCCTTCGCCAGCAGCAATCGGCACACGACCCACCACCACACAAGGCACAACCAAGGAAGTCCCCTGCCATAACACCACAGCCAGCCTGGCATTGGCAGGGCCACCCCCAGAAGGAGGCACACAGGAAGAGAGAGCCAGAGGAAAGCCCCCACACGGCACCATACACCAACTCTCTCCCACAGGGAGGGACAGGAGCGGGGAGACCCACCAGAACACCAGCCAGCCATCCGCCTGCCACAATGGGCATGGCCACCGCACACCAAACTCGTCAGATTGCATATCCACCACCAGCACACATGAGGGGAAAGCGACCGAACACACAAAACAGGAAAGGCACTGCGGGGGGTGGGGGCAGGGATGGTGGAGGGGGCCAGCAGATGTACAAGATCGCACCCACCCAGAGCCAGCCAGGATTTCTGACTTAAAGGTTGACTTAAATTTCTGACTTAAAGGTTGACTTGCGGAGTACAAACTGAGAGAGGAGTCCACTAGTCTACTCATTTATGTCTGTTTTTATATCATTTCTATGTTTTCTATATCAATTCCCAAGAGGCTCCTGTTTTCCAAACCAGATTATCTAACTACCCATGACCATAGGTGTCATTTATTATAGTTCTTTATACTCTGAATCGAATGCCTCCTTGATCAGGAGTGTTAATCATTCATGGTTGTTTCTGTGCTTATTACACCCCAGGGACTGGTCATATGCTGTCGACCACTCAAACCATACACTCCTGTCTCTGGTCATGCTTTATTTAAGGCTTTAAAACTAAATAAAATATCTGTTAATATGTTCTGTACTGATAACGAAAGCTAAACGTTAACGTTGGTGTCAAATATGGCATCACAGTCAAAATAGATATCAGAGAAATGATGAAAAAGGAAAAGTGTGTTGAATCAGTTACTCAATGCGAAATGACATTTAAAGCGTTATGCTATTACAAACAGCCTGTTTTGAAGAGAGCTCCTTCCCTGTGTGTAAAGTGGTACTGCAGTAACGAAACCCTGGGGTGTCTTGACATTTCATTAAGACCTCTGGAAGCCGTGTCAACATGGGGAAAAAGTGCATAATGGGGGCTGTTTAAGATTTTTTTTAAATTTTCTGAAATAAAAATAAGCGAGAATCCTAAATTTAAGGTCAGCATACAACAAATAACAAGAAAAAATACAAATATCTAAGAAAAAATACCGTCTGTTTATTTGATATTAGTGGGAAAAAAAAATAAAAACAAGGAGCTAGACGTGTTCCTCCTTTAAGTCTCAGCGTCTGTTCTGTGGGTAACATTTTATCCATCATATGCAGAGAAAGACATGATGGTGTGTAAATAATTGATGTGCTGGGACAGGAGCACCAAACACTGATTTATGTCCTGGCCATGACGATGCTGTGGGTCTTATTGATCAAGGTAGCGGTGCACTGGAGAAAGCTCTTCTGTTCATGAGGGGCAGGACAGAGGGGATGTTAGGACTCACTGATCCCTCAGGACGTCACATGTTCTCACTCGCTCGCTTTTTTGTCCTTCCACAGAAGCTGCTCTTCTCCCT
Organism: Pholidichthys leucotaenia; assembly: GCA_020510985.1. Lineage (NCBI taxonomy): Eukaryota > Metazoa > Chordata > Actinopteri > Cichliformes > Pholidichthyidae > Pholidichthys > Pholidichthys leucotaenia. The sequence goes on along the minus strand of CM035842.1, from coordinate 197,113,948 downwards.
CGGTGGCTCCTTCCTCTACTACGCTGACCACTTTAAGCTCTACAGCGGCTTCTGTGCCAACCACATCAAGGTTCAAAAGGTCCTGGAGCGAGGTACGTCAGTCACCAAAAACACCTTAAGTTACCAATGTACAAGAAAATTAAATTTAACAGGAAGTGAGCAGGAGAATAACCATTCTAGCATGCATTAAAGGGTTTCCACAGCTACCTGACTGGTTAACTGTCACCAAGGACAACCAATCCACTGCCCAGCAGAAATGGTACTTGATTGGTCTTACTGGAGCTGGATTACTAACGGCTAGAGAGGATGTAGCAGAAGTTAAATTAAATATTTGAAGTCAGGTGTGCTTTAAAATGAAGTGATATTAACGTCTAAACTAATACCGATTTTAACAGGTTGTTGAAATGTGCAGAGGAATTTGTCTAACAGAGACATCTGTCCTGAAGAGACTTTAACAACTTCTTCTTCTTCCGGCTGCCCCCTTTTTTAAGGCCTGTACATACTCCGCAAGAACAGAGAAATTTGTTCTCTCTCCATTGTTCTTACAGCCCTGGTTTGGAATTCTTGCAGCTTGTTCTTGGCGCATCATCGTGGCAGAACTTTTATCTTGCATGGTGTCCCAAGAACTATTGTGTGACTGGTCAGAAATTTGAATTTCCCAGGAGTTCTGCACTTGAGTTTCTTGTGAAGCATGAAATGCCCTGGCCAGAAAGAACTTTGTTCTTGTTCTTGCCACCTCAAGAAAAAGAACAAATTTCTCTGTTCTCGTGGAGTGTGTAAAGGCCTTTAGGAGTCGCCACGGTGGATCATCTCCCCCCATCCAGAGTTGGGTCTAAATACTAATCCAATACAAATGCAATTACTTTTTGTGTTTTCATTAAAGTAATCGATTAAAATAAATTTCAGTAACTTTAAAAGTAATTGTGATTACTTTTGTACTTAGTCTTCTGTTGTCAGCCATTTAAATTGCTCATGTTAAACATCTAATACCAATTAGTAGGCAGTTCTTGCCAGGAACTGCTCACACAGGTAATTAAGAGTGCGTCCCAGTTCACCCGTAGGGCCAACATGTTCCAAAACAGCATATTCACATAGTTGGAAAACCAAGATGGCTACTGCTATTGTGCTCGTTCTATCTGGGTAAAGAAAAAAGGGGTAAACTTAGGAAGGTGGGTGTCATAAATTTATTAAGGGCTGGACAAACTATGCTTGACCACGGACATCTGGGACTTTCTCTGTTCTGGTCACCCAGCAACAAGAGGCTGATGAAAAACAACCACCATTATTGTACTGTATAGGCAGGAGACTCATCAGGATAGTCTTTCATCTCTATTGACGGTGTTTGTGAAAATCCAGATGGACTATCCTTGAGACAAGATAAATTACACTTTCAAGGTAATTCTTGAGTGTTTTATGTGGTCTGTGGAGCTGTATGATTATAGAGAACAGCAAGGCTGTGCGATATGACCAACATTTCATATCCTTATATAAGCAATCTTATACGCGATAGCAATATGCATCCCGCTAAATTCTATAGTTTTTATATAATAAATACCGAGAAAGGATCATCTCTTTATTAACATTTTAAATTATACATTGAAAAAAAATCAATTGTACAAATTCATCCTTCATTAATTTTCTCCTTTTATTTAAAGATGTAATAACATCCAATTCATAGTCCTCTAATTTTTCTTTCTCTCCTACCCTAATGTCTGGTTGGAAAACAGTAAATATAATAAGGTTTATTTTGACTGCACACCAACATTTATTCAAATGTTTCACTTGCTTGTTTAATGAGTACATTAAATCCTACGTGGCCTACTATTATTTATTATTCATAAAATACATTTATATACATTCAGAAACTCACCAGTATCTAGATGAAGACAGTTGAAAGGGCTGCTGTTATCCCTTCCATCTTCACAAGTCTTCATTATACAGCGTTCCACAGACAAAAGCCTGTTTTACTGTTTGACTCCGGTGTTTAGTTTTACCAGTTGATGATTCTTTAGTGCCTCTAATTTGTAGCTAAGTTACAATGGCATCACTGGTGTGTGTCCCGACATCTCAACCACACTCTGCTTCAGATTACAACAATAAGAGATTATATGAATTCACGCCAAACTGACCCAGTGTAACAATAACGCAGCCGAATGGTTAGCGTTCAAATAACTGAATGACCCATGATCAAACGGTTTGCGCTGTGCAGCTAACGTTAGCCCAGCACATTACTTTATGACGATTTTGGATGCAGGTCGAGCCTCTGTGCACAGATCTTCTTAGCGAGGGATGGTCCTTCCAGAGTTTGTCCAGTTTGTTTATGAAGATGTTCAAGCTGGGGGCTGTTACCGCCTCCTATGGGAGGCTGTTCCATGGATTTACTACTCTATACCTGAATGTAAACGAGCTGTACTTCTAGAACGCTTCTTTTCCAGCTTGAAACAGTGGCTCCAGGTAGATGTTCCTGCTGATATACTCATAGGGGGATTTAGTTGGTCATCATACTTGTTGAGAAGCTTGTATACCTCAGTCATATCTCCCCTCAGCCTGCAGAAGCGCAGGGTGGGCAGTTCCATTTTCCTCAGACGCTGTCAGCAACAACATAGCTAAACGTTTTACACAAGAGCCAGTTGGTAATAGCCATAGAGCCCATCTACCATTCAGTGCAGTCTCCTCTTTGGTGTTAAATTAAGCGATTGGCCAATGTACAGTTGGGTTTGGTCAGAATCAGTTAACGGATCCCAGGCACGCTCTTGATGTAAACAAAGCTAACCAGCTGGTTTAGCATGGCTAGCAAAATTAGCCAACGAATCAGTAACACCTCCCCCCCCCCCCCTCCCCGGCCATTGAAAAAAATGACACTGGTTTGTCTTTCTTCTAACTGGCCTCATCTCCAATGGAGATGAAGCTGAGTACAGAGGACTTATCCAGGACTTCGTGGACTGGTGCCATCGGAACTGCCTCCAGATCAACGCGAGAAAAACTAAGGAGCTGGTGGTGGACTGCCGCAGGCAAGGACAACCCCTCACAGCACCAGTAAATATACAGGGAACAGACATCGAGATGGTGACATCCTATAAGTACCTGGGTGTTCATCTGAACAATAAACTAGACTGGTCACACAATACTGACGCACTCTACAAGAAGGGACAGCGCAGGCTGTTCCTGCTGAGGAGACTCAGGTCTTTTGGTGTACAAGGCGCGCTGCTGAAGACATTCTATGACTCGGTGGTGGCATCAGCCATCACTTTTGGAGTGGTCTGCTGGGGCAGTGGCATTACTGCAGCCGATAGGAAGGGGACTGAACAAACTGATCAAGAAAGCTAGCTCTGTCCTGGGGCAGCGCCTTGATCCGGTGGAGGAGATAGGAGAGAGAAGGACGGTGGCTAAACTGTCATCTCTGCTGGAGTCCGAGTTCCACCCTATGTAGGACATACTGAATGCACTGAGGAGCTCATTTAGCAGCAGACTACATCATCCCAGGTGCACAACCGAGAGGTTTCGCAGGTCCTTCCTACCAACGGCTGTCAGACTGTACAACCTAAGCAGGGCTGCTCGCAGAGATAGCAAAAAGACGTAACAAACTAATAGTTTTTTGAATGCAAAAGATGCAGTAGACTTACACAATGGTCCCCTCCGGCATACAACTAGGAAAATACCGGTTGCTATGGAGAGTGAGAATATGTATGGGCACATAATCATACCATGTAGGATAACTAAGTAGACGGTTGTGCTGTTTCATCCCATCTAGCAACAATGCTCTGCACTGTGTGTGTTTATATATTTACATACTTATTCCATCTAGCTACAATGCTCCGCACTGGGTGTGTTTATGTTTATATATCTATATATTTATTCCATCTAGCTACAATGCTCCGCACTGTGTGTTTATATATCTACATATTATTCCATCTAGCTACATTGCTCCGCACTGTGTGTTTACATATTCATATATTTATTCCATCCAGCTACAATGCTCTGCACTGTGTGTCTGTGTGTGTGTATATATATATTTTATAGTAATATGTACATATGTATATTAGCTGCTCTTGCTTGCTTGTTTTTTTTTTCTTGTCTTCTGATTGTTGCTCTGAGTGTTGCTATCCCTGTGCTGTTGCAATCCTGGAATTTCCCTGTTGTGGGACTAATAAAGGCTTATCTTATCTTATCTTATCTTAACTGTGGTTATGAGCAGTAGAGGCTCATGAGGAGACAGATTACTCATGAACAGAGACAGACCTATACTTGCGAGGGCCCTGAGTCTTCAGCTCCACAGATATTAAATGCAGCTCTTGCAAAGCCCCAAGAAAACATCACAATGCTGACCAACACGTTATTCAAGACAACACGACACCAGCCTCACTCAGCACGATAAAATCTGACCAAGAAAAGTTGACGACACATCCTAACCCCAGCACCAACAACGAACGGGACCAAACAGGACACAAAAACACCAAAATAATTAAATTAAATTAAAAGGAATGTATTAGTGTCACAAGTATTTGTAAAAGTGTCCTGTTTGTTGACTTGATGTCACTTTGTCCTATTAGATATGATTTAATGCATTATTTAGGAGTTGTGTGTTTCATTAGTTACTACAAGAATGGCCATTTATTCTTAAATATTAACATAAAAATGATTTAATTGATTTTTGGGGGTATTTGGTGTACCATGAAAATGATTTCATTCCTTATTTGGGTGTTTGGTGTCCTGTTTGTATTGATTGTGTTAAATATTTTTCATTGGTTCTCAGTTTGACTAAATCACGAATGGGGGTCAAGGGGGGCCCAAAGAGTTGAAAATAAAACGGCATAGAGGCTTAGACGCATACAGGAGAGAAACAGATTTTAACTCACTGGTTACCATGTCTTTACATGGATCTGGTAAAATCGTCATGTCATCAAAGCCAGTTGTAATGGTTGCAAAATGCAAGGCCAAGGCTAACGTTGCTAAGCCAGTATCGGTTAGCAACTCCACTTGTCCAGGAATCCTGAGTGCCATCCTGCTGCATCCTGACTTCTTTATAATGTCCAGTTTAGGAGAAGGCCTTGGACGTTTTTTTTTATCTGAAGCTGATGTTCAAATTGTAGTTTCCTAAATGGTAAATGGCGTTCACTTGTATAGCGCTTTTTACTCATCTCTGGATGACCAAAGCGCTTTACAGACCCTGCTATCCACCCATTCACACACTGATGGCGGCAGAGCTGCCATGCACAGTGCTGTCCTGACCCACCAGGAGCAACTTGGGGGTTCAGTGTCTTGCTCAAGGACTGTAGACAGAGCGGGAATTGAACTACTGACCCTTCCATTAGTAGTCGGCCACACTACACCTGCACCACAGCTGCCTCCACATAAACTTCTTAGCAAGTAAATACTGGAGTGGTGGCCTAGTTGGTAGAGCATCCGCCCCACAACTGGGAGGCCGGGGTTCATATCCCAGCCAGGTCATACCAGAGACCATATAAAAATGGTACTTTCCGCCTTCTAGCTTGGTGCTCAGAATAATGGAATGGGGAAAGGAAAGTTAACGCACAGTGCTACCAGAGGACTGACCCCCCCACTATAGCTTTCACTACTCACAGCAGCTGTGTGGCCTAGGGTCAGAGAAATGGAGATGGGTGCCACCCCATACACCACTTGGTGTGGAAGGGATTAACTTAAGTAAATGCTACAGGATATCGCATCTGTGCTCACCGGTAGTAAGCAGCGTGTTGAAATGCATCGACACGGTGACAGTCAAAAGATTGACTGTGATTGGTTAGAGCCTTATCTCCTTCCTTTTGTTTACCAATGCAAGGAGATTGCGAGGAGAATTTTCCATAGCAACACATAACTCATTTCTAATTGGCTAAATAATTTCAGAAAGTATGCTCACCTTGGCCAGGGGATCCTGGGTTCGATCCCAGCCCCCGACCAACAGTGATCTGTGTGGAGTTTGCATGTTCTCCCCGTGTCTGCGTGGGTTTACGCCGGGATTTCTCTGGTTTCCTCCCACATGCCAAAAACATGCACGTTAGGTTAACTGGCATCAAAAGTGGGGATTCTAAATTGTCCTTAGGTATGACTGTGAGAGTGAATGGTTGTCTGTCTCTCTGTGTTGGCCCTGCGATGGACTGGCAATCTGTCCAGGGTGTACCCTGCCTCTCGCCCAAAGGTGCTGGGATAGGCCCCAGCTCCCCCGCGACCCGAAAAGGATTAAGCGGAAGAAGATGGATGGATGGATGCTCACCTCCAAACATTTTACATAGCAACATAAACAAACTAATTTCTGATTGGCTGATGAATGTTCCAGTGGCAAGCCCGTTCTTTCCTCCTGTGGACTTCTGACAGAATTCTGACTTTGTTACACAATAATATATATATAATATAAAATTCATTTAATATCAGAAAGTTTGAATCATTTCTTCTTTTTTTCATATTTCTGAGGAAGCGCCGCCTCCTTTTCCTCCTCCTACAAGCCGACACTGGTTATGACAGCCAACAACGATGCAGTTTCGTGGCATATTTCACAGCAGAAACATTAATTTTAGTGGGGCTCCCCACTCACAGTGTATCTTAATGGTTGCCAGGTATTTGTTTTCACGGCCCCAGTATGGCCACGGCGTGACTCTCTCTCTGTGTGTGTGTGTGTGTGTGTGTGTGTGTGTGACATGTCACGACATTGGCACTAGTAACTTTCCAGTTACCAATGTTTATGGCCACTTTATTCTTATAACTCAGCTGTTGCATTTTAATTGTTAAGTTCAAATATTTTGTGGCTCTATGCAGATTTTTTGTCCTGAGTAAAACTGCTTAGATTGGCTCTTTTCCCCTGGAGAGGTTGTTGATCCCTGCTTTAAGTGATTCCTGCCCATAAGAGACATTTCTGTGTTTATTTTTCAGTCCCATCTAATCCTATTAAACATCAATCCCTCCGGTTACTTCAAGGAATATCCCACATAATTCTAGTAATGGGGCAGATTTAAGCGGCGCACAGAGGCCATTTGCCCTCCATCCAGTCTGCTCCCATTTTTCTCTGCGACGCCGGGCAGCCGTCCCAATCCCAGGCAGGGAACCATAAATCAGCTTTAGAATTTCCTCACTGTCACATGCTGTGTGAGATCCAGGAGTTACTGGGACACTTGGGCTGTCACGGTCACATTTCTGCTGCGAGCCACCAAGGTTATCTAAAGTGTGTGTTTGGTTGTGTGTATTTGTTTAAACAGGTTAATAGTTTTGGATATTTAGAAACCGTACATCATGAAGTGAGAGGAGGAAAGACTTCCTTTCTGCCAACTCTTAATATCCTGCTTATATGCTGCAGTAAAAATAAATAAATAAAAACGTCACAGATTTACAAGATAAAAAATAGGAAATTCACTAGAAAAAAATAACAGTAAATTGATATAAAAATGTCAGAAATTTAGCTGAATACATTTGCAAATGTACAAGAAGAAAAAAATGTGAAGACATTTAAAATTCAAGAAAAAGAAATTGGCATTTTTATAAAAATACAAGCAGAAGACACAAATTAATAAGAAATGTAACATTTTTTGAGAAAAAACCCACACAAATTTGTAAAAAAACCCCGGCAAGAATCAATTGTCAAATTTAGTATATACAAAGTAAACGATTTACATACAGTGGTGTGAAAAAGTGTTTGCCCCCTTCCTGATTTCTCATTTTTTTTGTATGTTAGTCACACTTAAATGTTTCATATCATCAAGCAAATTGAAATATTAGACAAAGATGACACACGTAAACACAAAATGCAGTTTTTAAATGAAGGTGTTTATTATTAAGGGTTAAAAAAAATCCAAACCTACATGGCCCTGTGTGAAAAAGTGATTGCTCCCTAAACCTAATAACTGGTTGGGCCACCCTTAGCAGCAACAACTACAATCAAGCATTTGTGACAACTGGCAATGAGTCTTTTACAGCGCTGTGGAGAAATTTTGGCCCACTTATCTTTGCAGAATTGTTTTAATTCAGCTACATTGGAGGGTTTTTGAGCATGAACCACCTTTTTTAAGGTCATACCACAGTATCTCAATCGTATTCATGTCAGGACTTTGACTAGGCCACTCCAAAGTCTTCATTTTGTTTTTCTTAAGCCACTCATAGGTGGACTTGCTGGTGTGTTTTGGATCATTGTCCTGCCGCAGAACCCAAGTGCGCTTGAGCTTGAGGTCACAAACAGATGGACATTCTCCTTCAGGATTTTTTGGTAGACCGCAGAATTCATGGTTCCATTTACCACAGCAAGTCTTCCAGGTCCTTTAGCAGTAAAACAGCCCCAGACCATCACACTACCACCACCATATTTTACTGTTGGTATGATGTTCCTTTTCTGAAATGCTGTGTTACGTTTACGCCAGATGTAATGGGACACACACCTTCCAAAAAGTTCAACTTTTGTCTTGTCAGTCCAAAGAGTATTTTCCCAAAAGTCTTGGGTATCATCAAAATGTTTTCTGGCAAAACTGAGACAAGCCTTTATGTTATTTTTGGTCAGCAGTAGTTTTCATCTTTGAGCTCTGCCATACAGGCCATTTTTGCCCAGTCTCTTTCTTATGGTGGAGTCATGAACACTGACCTTAACTGAGGCAAGTGAGGCCTGCAGTTCTTTGGATGTTGTGGGGTCTTTTGTGACCTCTTGGATGAGTCGTCGCTGCACTCTTGGGGTAATTTTGGTCGACCGGCCACTCCTGAAAAGGTTCACCACTGTTCCATGTTTTTACCATTTGTGGATAATGGCTCTCACTGTGATTTGCTGGAGTCCCAAAGCTTTAGAATTGGCTTTGTAACCTTTTCCAGACTGATAGATCTCAATCACCTTATTTTTCATTTGTTCCTTTGGAATGCAGCATGATGTCTAGCTTTTGAGGATCTTTGGACCATTTCACTTTGTCAGGCAGGTCCTATTTAAGTGATTTCTTGATTGAGAACAGGTGAGGCAGTAATCAGGCCTGGGTGTGGTTAGAGAAATTGAATTCAGCTTTCCAAAGATGTGATAAACCACAGTTAATTTATCTTTAAACGGGGGGAGGCAATCACTTTTTCACACAGGGTCATGTAGGTTTGGATTTTTTTTTACCCTTAATAATAAACACCTTCATTTAAAAACTGCATTTTGTGTTTACTTGTGTTATCTTTGTCTAATATTTAAATTTGTTTGATGATCTGAAACATTTAAGTGTGACAAACTTACAAAAAAATGAGAAAACAGGAAGGGAGCAAACACTTTTTCACACCACTGTAGATATTTTTACAATTATGTTGGTAAAAAAAAAAAATCCCTTAAAATTAAATTTAAAAAAAAAATGATGTGGGAACATTTTAAGAGGCTGGAAATTTTAGGAAAAAAACTGGCATATTTGTATGAAAAAAAGGAGGATGTACTGGAACAAAATGCCCAAACTTAGGCGGAAAAAATGTGAAAAGTTGAGAAATGGTGGAAATTTAAGAAGTCACAAATTTATTAAGGAAGTCATTTTTTGAGAGAAAAAAATCACATTCAAAAGCAATACATTTATGATAAGAACAGTGGCAGACCGTATATTTTACAACTAGGCATTTAGTGGTGATCTACCCAATTTCAGCGCCATTCATACCAAACACCATAAAAATAGCCTATAGGGCCGTCCACACAAGCATGTTAAAGATAACTTTTAACTATAAAATTATAGTTTAAAAAATCTTTACCTTTTCATTGTAGAGCTCCATTTCCCTGCACACTTGTTCGTTGAGCTGCAGATCCACTCTCGTTTTCCCAAAGGTTTAAAAGTGCTGTTGCTTGTCCACCTGGCAGCTCTGCTTTGGCATCTCGCTGCTGCCTTGGTTAAGGTCCTGTCACACCTAGATGACTTAGGCAGTGTTTACAAAACGTATGAAAAATTTGGAGAATACGCTGGGGTACATAAATCAGTTACGGCTCAGTTTTGTCCAAGTTAAGAGCATGCTGAAGCATGCTGGTGTACGCCGTTGTTCGTCGAGCTCGTCTGAAAATTAATTTTCAGCATGCTGAAAAGTTTCCGATGTATCCAGCCTATGACTGATTACATCCCGCATTCGTGGAGCACATGGCATATTTGCAGCATTGGTTCACAGGAAAAACACGTACAGAGCTCTCTGCCTGCAGTGCACACACACACTCAGCTAAACACACGGGACCTGTCGGGGTTTTTTTATATTTAACTGAAGTCTTTATGATCATCTGTCCTGTGTTGTTCTGATAGATATACCAAAATGCCAGAACACTGGAGGATGAGGATTCAGTCAGCTGATCACCTGAAGCGAAGAGCTCAGCTGTTTACTTTGCTGTTGGCTGCACCTCCCAGCAAAAGCACACTCCATGTATTATCTTGGTTTTATTTTTTTCACTTTATTAAAAATAGACTTTTTATCACCATCAGTTTGTGTGCCTTTGATCCAAGTTGTGACAACTGTTATCTGATGTTCCTGACGGGTCACATCAGCTGTTTAGACACGACTGACCTGACAGATTTGACAGCTCTGCCAGGTCAGTCACCCACCCCCCCCCCCCCCCGGAGGGGAGAATCATCTCGGTTGAACAGAGGTGATCTCTCCCAAAACTAGGATTTATGGATCGGGAGGCAACGGCAGTTTGGCATGACTGCGCTATGCAGAAGTTAGACTATTGTTGCGCATAAGTTGTGAATGTCAGCAACACACTAAGCATTAGCTCGTTTAGGCTACTATTACTTAATTATATGTCCAAGTCATTATGGATACGCGATGCATATGGCCAAAAGTGAAAATTTCGGTGTATCCCAGCGTTTTAGACCAATTTTTATACGTTTGGCAAATGCTGCCTAAATCGTCATGGTGTGACAGTCGACAGCTCAAGTTTGCAAACCCTGTCTGGCTCCAAGTATCTACTCCATCAGTTGCAAACAACAGGTATTCCCAGCAAGATAATTTGCAGCACTCCTCGGAGGCTATAATCCAAGGATACCGCTCATTGCTAATATGGAAGTGACGAACAAATCCTTTCCCCAACTGAGACGGGCCTGCTAGCCTCAGGGTTGGCCGACCTCTCTTCACAATGACCAGCTTTTCTTGAAAAGTCCGTCTGGAAAATTGATTTTTTAAAATATCGGCGACCAAATCATTTTCCTCTCCCCTGTCAGCCATTGTGGTGGAAAAACCGCTATTATATTTAAACAGATACAGTATATTGTAGCTGCTTAAGCAAGTCCTTGTACTGGGGTTTTGCTAGCTAGGATCCTCTGCAGTGTGGGTGGAGGAATCTAACCATCCAATCAAAAGACATAAAAATGCCGACGTTCTCGGATGCCTTCTATGCGTACCCCTGGATGTACAGAAGACATCTGATTGGTTAAAGCAACAGGGTAAGTTTAACAGTTAATTCAGCCTACAGAGACACACTGTTAATTCCTGAAGGCCCAAGGCAGATTTGCTTGACCCTGGCAACACAGATGGCTGAAATATGATTGGGCAAAAAAACTGTAACATGCATTACACTGCTGAAAGGAGTGCAACCAGGAGAAAAGCTACAAAATGAAGAGAATAGACTATTGGGAATCATTTAACCTCTTGCACTCCGGGATACCGTGGGCAGTCACGTCTCTGCGTACTAGTGCGCCCTCGTGCGCACTAGGACGCGCACAGTGCACACTGGAAAAAAAAAAGCTGCATTTCCGTTCTTCCACTACAGACACAGCCGCGAACAGAAAGCCAAAAGAGTGCTTTGATTGGTTTAGATTTGATTGACCTCTCATTCGACTAATAAGAGCCTTGAATTGGGTTTCTGAAACCTTGAAGAACCAATGACTGAAAACCTAGCAAGAAGGACCCACCTACCAACGGCTGCGAATACAGCGAGCCAATTGAAACAGAGAAGTTCGACGATTGAAAGCGTGCATCCCGTGCGTAAAATCTGTTTTGTGTAAGCCGCTGTGTGTGACGGTAGCGTTTGCCAGTGTTTTTTTCTTACTACTGTTCTTATTTGTCCGGTCCGTTCGCTGCAGTCCGTCATGTGGCGATGAACGATGTCCGTCCTCTGTAGCGGGGGGGGGGGGGGAGTTGTTATCCTCTACATTGCAGATATTTTAGTATAATTTTTATTGCACTGTAGGTGTTTTTTTCTTGTAAAAAAAAAAGCCACACATTTTTTACGTGGCATGCTTCTTTGTGTGTGGGGGCTTGTTTGTTCATTCATTCATGAATGAATAAACAATCCCCCCCCCCCACACACACACACACACACAGCCCTGAGTGTCACCTTTCATTAGAGCCCAAGATCAAGCTTCTATATTGAATCATTCAAAAGTTACAGACGTTTTCCCAAACTGTGCCATTTGGCACAATTTGGCACAGTTCAAAAACGCCTGGGAACAACCTGACAAAAAAGCTGTGTAATATATTCATTTTTTGTGGTATTGTTACAAAATTTTGATCTCAGCTGGATAACACTTGGTTCTACACTTGGTTCTACATTTCTGTTGCATTTTCCAGCCCGTATCTGACAGCTGTGTGTTATTTGCAAGCATTTGTATCCAAAAAAACACCCAGGCGAACTTTATTTTCTTCAAGTTCAGTATGTTTAGATGACTGTTACTCAGTGGCAGGAGCACTTTGAGAGATTATGACTGTTTTGCCAAAAAATTCAAAGTGTTTTCTTTTAAATGAGACCAACCCCATGAAGATGCTGCATAGGGTTGAAGAACAGCTTTTGATTTACTTTGGGTACATTATTTTTAGGCGTTTTTAGGGAAATTGACCAGAGTGCAAGGGGTTAATACATCCTCATGGAACAAATAGAAGAATCTAGGTTGTAAATGTAATTCTGATAGTGTTTAGGCCAGCAGAGAAGGCTTTGCTGGCCCTGAGGGTCCACCACTGGATAAGAAAAGCCATCCATTTAACAGTAAAACTATGCAAATTAAAGAAAATTTATGAGGAAAAAAATTAAATTCAGCTTACATTTCTGTCTTTACATTGGAATTAAAGATGTCAAACATGAGACACTTCAGGAGATTCAGACCTGAGCCACAAAAAAGACTCTTGTGGTTGTTCCTAAATATTTGGAGCATCAGAACAGGTGTCCGGGACAGTCCAAAAATGTTTGCAGCAGATTCAGTCAGCTCGCTTTCATCCACTCGTCTCCCTCTGGGACATTTGCTCTCATATTTAATTGATGTGTTTCCCCTAAAAATGAGAAACACGAAAAATATGTCAGCAAATGCTGTGGGGTTCCTCTGATGCAACACAGGTGCAATAAAAGCCCAATTTAGCCCAATGCAGTACTATTTAGATTAAATCAGAACTCAGCCATCTCTGCTATGGAAAGAAACATCTTCAGGTGTTTGGTTTTATTTAACTAAAAAAACAATCTGCTTGGAGCCACAACAGAAACATCAGACACTGGCCTGTTGGTATTAGTCATCAGTGAGATTTTCCATCATAAATATGCAACTTTTTTTCCTATAAATTCAGTTTTCTTGAAAAGTCTTTTTCTTATAATGTTCCCATTTTTTCCTGCAAAGTTGTTTTAAAAACTCCCAAATATGACACTTCTTACAAGTTGCAGCATCCCCCCCCCAAAAAAAATCACTTTTTTCTTGTAATGTTACAATTTTTTGAATTTGTAATAATTTTCCCTTGAAGTTCTGATTTTTTTCCTCATGCTAATATTTGCATTTTTATTTCTTTTAAATTTATAAGCTTATTCCTCATAATTTTGTGCCCCCCTCCCAATTTAAGTTACAGCGCTTGGTTGTGGGGGGTAGTAGGTATTTCCAGGTATTTTACATAAATAACTTATTTATCTACACAAGTATGTCATTTCCAGAGGAAATGTCATTTATCTAATGGCTAGACACTATGTGGATCATCTTAATAGTGACCCATCTTCTCTACAGGCCTTTGGAATTCATCATATTACCCTTTCTATTAGAAAAGGGGACTGACAAAGAAAAGTCTACCAAAGAGAGGGCTTTTGGATTTAGAAATTACAGGCCACTAAATACCGAAGGCTAAATGAGGATCTACTATTTACTGTGAAATGAAATATATGGTCAAGGGTTGGTAGATGGTCTGATGGGGAAAATGGGTGTCTAGCAGAGAAGGATAAAATATATAGAAAATAAGTCCAGAATGATATGGGATATGTTATTGACTGTGGATTAATTAAAGCTACAGTCACAAATACGCTTACGGACGGCTGTGAACATCGTACGAAGGATTTTTGGACCATTTCGTATGGCCTTCTTAAGGCAGCCGTAGGAGAATGCAGCATTCGCAGACTGTTCATAAGTTCATGGCCAGGTCGCAGGGCTGTGTGATCTCACCTTCATTGTACTCATTGTTCACACATGACTGCATATGTCATGTATCCATGACAGTTGTCTGGTGATGAAGTTCGTGGACGACACTACTGTGGCCGGGAAAATCAGTGACTCAGAGTATCGCAGCCAAGTTCTGTCTCTTGTCCAGTGGTGGTCAGACAGTGATCTCGGACTCGATGTCCAGAAAACAAAGGAAATCGTGAACTTTCACTTGAGCCCAACTGAGATTCAGTCTGTTGTAATCATGGGGTCCGAAGTTGAAATCGTACTGCAGTATAAATTTCTTGGCTCGTACATTTCTGAGGATTTGAAGTGGAGGTACAACACGGATCAGATCTACAAGAAAGCCCAGCAGCGGCTTTGCTTCATGCGTTGTTTGAGGTCATTTCACGTCAGCGAACACCTGCTCGTCTCCTTTTATTGGGTGGTAATCGAAACGTCTCAAACGCACCGTGTCTGCTGAGGTGCGTGTTGCTGGCTGCTCCCAGCCACCTGTTCCAGTCTAGTCATAGATCTTCACATTCTAATTTTAGGCCAAACCGCTTCTGTCCACCTTAGGAATAGTTTTTACTCCACTGCTGTTCGCATTTTAAATGGTATTTGTTATGATGAGTAACTTTTTATCCGCCATACAGTGTACTCGTTTGAGCCATCACACCAGCACGTCCTTTAATGCCATCTGGTTGTTTCTGTTGTTCTAGTCATGTGTTTGTTTATTCTTTTATTCTCGACAGACCGAAACAAATTTCATTGTACATGTTTTTATGTATATGTGACAATAAATATACTTATGACTTAAAAAACGGGAAATGGTGTCAGTCGAAGATTGCTGCTGCCTGCTGCTTTGGCTAAAGCTTTAAATTAAACAGTAGCTGAATGGTGCCATAGTTGGAAATGCCAAACTGATATTAAAGGAGCTGAGACTGAACGTAAACAGGAAGACACTCTACACTTACCGAGTTCATACTGTAGTTCCTTCAGTCGTAATAATTACCCCCCAGCCTGGTCCCAGCCACAGTGGGCATCAGTGTTCGTCCTTTAATCACATCCTCCTCTCTGTCATCTTCATCTCCACCATCCTTTAGTTTCTGTTTGTGTGTCAACTTGTTAATTACCTGCCAATTACTGAGGGAGGCATGGATGTAGCTGCCTGTCTGTAATTCATGTTTTAATGCCCCCGTCCCTGTAATGCTGAAGAAGCACGCTGCTGCTGCTGCTGCTCAGGGAAAATCTCACCACCTTTAAACTCCAGGAGAGAACGAGACATTAACCCCCCAAAATCTGCAAAAGCCAAAAAAATCAGAGTTCTACAATAACATTAAAACAGTTGAGTTATAAGAATAAAGTGTTTTATTAATTTTAGTAACAGGAGATTTTTCCCTCTCAAATTTTTTTTTTTTAATAAATAATTTTTTTTTAAATAAAATTTGCAGATTTTATTATAAATTAGTGACTTTTCCTTTAAATTTTTTCTTGCATATAAATACTTGTTTTTTTTAATAAACTATAATATTTTAAACTTGTGACATTTTCTGTAGTTATTTTTCCTCACAAAATTTCAAATAAAAAGTGCACATAGATATTTTTAAAATAAATTTGCTTTTTTTCTTGGAAATTTTGTCTTGTAAAGTTGCCAGAATTAATTTTTTAACTTGTGACCTTTTACTAGTAAATCTGACTTTTTCCCCTCTCATCAAACTGAGACTTTCCCATAAATTTTTTCATAAACTTTTTATTACTTGTAAATTAGTGACTCTTGTGTTAACTTATTTTTTCCTTATAAATTTTCCTTTTCTTTTTTGTAATTTTGCGTATTTTTTTGCAATTTTTTTTCATATAAAATTTCAACTAATTTAATATTCACAACTTTAATGAGTAATTTTGGCACTTTTCTCTTGTGAATATGAAACTTTTTTCTCATGAAAGTGCAACATACTTTCTTTTAAATGAGCAACTTTTTAACCACGATTTAGTGACTTTTTCCTGTCAGACTACTTTTTACCTCAAAAGTTGTGCAACTTTTTTCTTGCAATTTTGTTTTTTTTGCGAGTAAATTTGCAAATTTAGGTGTACATATTTGAGAATTTTTAATATTATGGCTTAATAGAAAAAGTGGCACCTTTCTTAAATTTCTAAGGTAACATGATATTATGCATTAAATGCAGTTATGACTGAGGAAATATTGTCTTGGGGGAGAAATCACCTGCTGTATGTAAGGTAACTTTATGCCCGAACACGGAGATCAAAAGGAAAAAATCCTCCGTTTACACATCCTGTTGACTGACTACATGAGCCCCCATTAATAGACTGTTCCAACCCTGCTCATAATGACAGCTGTGGGCTTAACTGTGCTCAGAATAATTTAATGACTTCCTAAATAATTCTCAGCTCATCTCACCATCACAGCCATCGGACAGATGGAAACTTGAGGAACAACTGGAAACTGGATTTGTTTAAACTACTTTTGCAGTGTTTTTTCTATTCTCCCGAAGACAAATTTTAGCACTAAAGCAGCTAGCCAACAAAGATCTTCATTATAGCAGGAGCATTCTCTGCCAGCCTGTTGTTTGACTGATTTTATGAAAAGTTAAGTAGGCAGAACAGATAAAATCAGTTATCCATTCATTCATAAGTCTTTTATTTTTTTTCAGTATTTTGTTTCCAATTATATAATTTGTTTTTCGTCCAGAAAAAATGACCATTACAACCATCTTTTCCCTGACACTGCATCTCTGACATGCGGTCTCCCCTCACTCACACTGAGCTGGTATCAGAGCACACCCACTGCTCTGTGAGTGAGAGACGTTTACAGCGTGTTGAAAGTTGTTCATTTGAAGTTTCAATGGATCCTTTTTTCCCCTCCCTGATACTGGATCCAGTAATTTTTGCCATGATCGGACTGATACTGAATATCAGATCGACTCATCCTTATATATATATGTATATTCTTGTGTTTCAGCAAAGACAGACCACACCTTCAAAGAGTTCCTGGATGCGAGGAACCCAACCAAGCAGCATTCAACCACGCTGGAGTCGTATCTGATTAAACCGGTTCAGAGAGTCCTGAAGTACCCACTGCTGCTGAGGGAGCTGATTTCCGTCACTGAAGGAGACAGTGAGGAGCACTACCACCTCACCGGTACGACCACAAGTAAATGAATGAAGAAAATGATTACAACTACAGGATGGAGTAGTCAAGTGTTTGGTGATATGAATTACTCAAGTATAAGGCTGGTAGTTGTGATGCAAAAATATGGTGTGGCAGGATTTTTTTTTTTCTTTTTATGGCAACTATTCACACCGTTCTGGTGCAAAATTTCCAGCCTACAGAGTTCCATTTTTGGTAAACTTGTGCTGCTTCAGGTAATGTTTTCATCTAACAGTGGAGCAGATTGGGCATGCCAGCCCCAAGCTCATATACGTCATGAATTAGTCCTATATCAGTCCCTCCAGGATTTTGAGGGGTGTTTTTATGATTGTTGCAGCCCAAAAAGCCTGATGTCGCAGGAGCTTTTTTAAGAAGTTGAGATAAAAGTTGTGATGTTTTGAGGGTTTTTTTGCACTAAAAGTTGTGGTACAAATTACAGATTTTAAAGCAGATGTTTTGTTTTTTTTTTCCAGTTTACTGCAGCGATATTCTATATAACAATACAAGAAAAGCACAGAATTGTCAAAAATTTCCTATTTAACAGTGATATGTAAATTAAGCAGAAACTTCTGCTAGACAGAAAAACTCTTGTGCAACAGCCAATACAGACTTTAACACAATATCCATTACAACAGCTAAATTACATATAATGCATGTTAAAGAGTAGAGATTCAGAAATTATTGGCAGCACCTTCATTTGAAAACTCCCTGCAGTCCCCAACCACTCAGTACCGAGCAGAGAGGAAAAATAAATAATTTATTCTGTTGCTCTGTATTGTCTAATGGAGTCTGTGTTTTTGTGAAAAAAATTACAGACAATATTCTCTCTCTTTCCATGCCTAACTCCTACCTGTCTGTCCGCTGCACATCTTGACACACAGACTTGTCTCTTCAGAAACACACCTTTCATTTATGATGGGAAAGGGTATTTTTCCATGTCCAGACCAGAGATTCACAGCTTTAAAGCTCATTGACAAGATGTAGTAATGATTTTACCTCTAAATATGCATAAAATGTTCAAACACTGGCTGTAATGTTAGATTTGCTGGTTTTGTTTGCGGTTTTATGGCGTCTGTCCTCACGTGCGCTCCCGCGACAGGGTGCTTTTGGACAGGCGGACATTTACAGGTACATCTCAAAAAATTAGAATATCATGAAAAAGTTCAATATTTTTTGTCACTCATTTCAGAAAGTGAAACCCATATATTATATAGGTTCATTACACAGAGAGTGATATATTTCAAATGTTTATTTTAATTTTGATAATTATGGCTTACAGCCCATGAAAACCCCAAATTCAGTTTCTCAAAAAATTAGAATATTACATAAAATTAATTTTAAAAAATAGTTTTTTAATACAAATGTTGGCCGACTGAAAAGTATGTCCATGTACCACTCAGTACTTGGTCGGGGCTCCTTTTGGATTAATTACTGTATCAATGTGGCGTGGCATGGAGGTGATCAGCCTGTGGCACTGCTGAGGTGTTATGAAGGTCCAGGTTGCTTTGATAGTGACCTTCAGCTCGTCTGCATTGTTGGGTCTGGTGTCTCTGATCTTCCTCGACAATCCTCCATAGATTCTCTATGGGCTTTAGGTCAGGAGACTTTGCTGGCCAGTCAAGCACAGTGATGCCATGGTCATTAAACCAGGTTTTGATACTTTTGGCAGTGTGTGTGGGGGGGGGTGCCAAGTCGTGCTGGAAAATGAAATCTGCTTCTCCATAAAGCTTGTCAGCAGAGGGAAGCATGAAGTGCTCTAAAATTTCCTAGTAAACGACTGCATTGACTTTGGTCTTGATAAAACACAGTGGACAAACACCAGCAGATGACCTCTGTTCAGATAAAAGTAAATTTTGCATTTGATTTGAAAATCAAAGTCCCAGAATCTGGAGAAAGAGTGGAGATGCACAGAATCTAAGTTGCTTGAGTTTTAGTGTGAAGTTTCCACAGTCAGTGATGATTTGAGGAACCATGTCATCTGCTGGTGTTGGTCCACTGTGTTTTATCAAGACCAAAGTTAGTGCAGTCGTCTACCAGGAAATTTTAGAGCACTTCATGCTTCCCTCTGCTGACAAGCTTTATGGAGAAGCGGATTTCATTTTCCAGTAGGACGTGGCACCCCCCCCCACACACACACACACACACACACTGCCAAAAGTATCAAAACCTGCTTTAATGACCATGGCATCACTGTGTTTGATTGGCCAGCAAACTCTCCTGACCTAAACCCCATAGACAATCTATGGAGGATTGTCAAGAGGAAGATGAGAGACACCAGACCCAACAATGCAGACGAGCTGAAGGTCACTATCAAAGCAACCTGGACCTTCATAACACCTCAGCAGTGCCACAGGCTGATCACCTCCATGCCACGCCACATTGATACAGTAATTAATCCAAAAGGAGCCCCGACCAAGTATTGAGTGGTACATGGACATACTTTTCAGTCGGCCAACATTTCTATTAAAAACTATTTTTTTAATTAATTTTATGTAATATTCAAATTTTTTGAGAAACTGAATTTGGGGTTTTCATGGGCTGTAAGCCATAATCATCAAAATTATATATCACTCTCTGTGTAATATAATACAGTGGGGTAAAAAAAGTATTTAGTCAGCCACCAATTGTGCAAGTTCTCACACTTTAAAGATGAGAGAGGTCTCCAATTTTCATCATAGGTATACCTCAACTATGAGAGACAAAATAAGAAAAAAAAAATCCAGAAAATCACATAGAAGGATTTTTAATGAATTAATTGGTAAATTCCTTGGTAAAATAAGTATTTGGTCAATAACAAAAGTTCATCTCAATACTTTGTTATATACCCTTTGTTGGCAATGACAGAGGTCAAACGTTTTCTGTAAGTTTTCACAAGGTTTTCACCCACTGTTGCTGGTATTTTGGCCCATTCCTCCATGCAGATCTCCTCTAGAGCAGTGATGTTTTGGGGCTGTTGCTGGGCAACACAGACTTTCAACTCCCTCCAAAGATTTTCTATGGGGTTGAGATCTGGAGACTGGCTAGGCCACTCCAGGACCCTGAAATGCTTCTTACGAAGCCACTGCTTCGTTGCCCGGGCGATGTGTTTGGGATCATTGTCATGCTGAAAGACCCAGCCACGTTTCATCTTCAATGCCCTTGCTGATGGAAGGAGGTTTTCACTCAAAATCTCACAATACATGGCCCCATTCATTCTTTCCTTTACACGGATCAGTCGTCCTGGTCCCTTTGCAGAAAAACAGCCCCAAAGTATGATGTTTCCACCCCCATGCTTCACAGTAGGTATGGTGTTCTTTTTCCTCCAAACACGACAAGTTGAGTTTTTACCAAAAAGTTCTATTTTGGTTTCATCTGACCGTATGACATTCTCCCAATCCTCCTCTGGATCATCCAAATGCTCTCTAGCAAACTTCAGACAGGCCTGGACATGTACTGGCTTAAGCAGGGGGACACGTCTGGCACTGCAGGATTTGAGTCCCTGGCAGCGTAGTGTGTTACTGATGGTAGCCTTTGTTACTTTGGTCCCAGCTCTCTGCAGGTCATTCACTAGGTCCCCCCGTGTGGTTCTGGGATTTTTGCTCACCGTTCTCGTGATCATTTTGACCCCACGGGGTGAGATCTTGCGTGGAGCCCCAGATCGAGGGAGATTATCAGTGGTCTTGTATGTCTTCCATTTTCTAATAATTGCTCCCACAGTTGATTTCTTCACACCAAGCTGCTTACCTATTGCAGATTCAGTCTTCCCAGCCTGGTGCAGGTCTACAATTTTGTTTCTGGTGTCCTTTGACAGCTCTTTGGTCTTGGCCATAGTGGAGTTTGGAGTCTGACTGTTTAAGGTTGTGGACAGGTGTCTTTTATACTGATAACGAGTTCAAACAGGTGCCATTAATACAGGTAACAAGTGGAGGACAGAGGAGCCTCTTAAAGAAGAAGTTACAGGTCTGTGAGAGCCAGAAATCTTGCTTGTTTGTAGGTGACCAAATACTTATTTTACTGCGGAATTTACCAATTAATTCATAAAAAATTCTTCAATGTGATTTTCTGGATTTTTTTTTTTTCTGATTTTGTCTCTCATAGTTGAGGTATACCTATGATGAAAATTGGAGACCTCTCTAATCTTTTAAGTGGGAGAACTTGCACAATTGGTGGCTGACTAAATACTTTTTTGCCCCACTGTATATGGATTTCACTTTCTGAAATGAGTGACAAAAAATATTGAACTTTTTCATGATATTCTAATTTTTTGAGATGTACCTGTATCAACACAAACCCAGCGCTTCATATACGCGGTCGGGACGGATATGTGGCGAGACGTCCACCGGCAGGCTGGGGGAGACGGAGGAAGGGACGGTGTTGGAAAGCTCACGGGTGAGTGTTTTTTTTTAAATCACATACACTGTTTTTGCTAATGTGTTCCGTTAATGCTCACTGTAAACACGGACATGAACACGGTGCAGCGATGCATTTAATTGGTTAAACTGAGCGTTTCAGCGCCACTCAGAGACAAATTTGATTGGTGAAATTGGTGGAAGTTGACGAGAACTGGCCAAAATTGCGGGAAAGTTGCGATGATTGGACAACGTTGCAAGGTTGCATAACAGTTGCGCTGATTGGCTGATTTTGCGTGAATTGACACGATTGCAACATCGCGAAATCCTGGCGCGACTGACTATATCAGTGTTACAAAGTGTTTTTAGTTCCTTTTCAATGTCAAATGTGATGCTTATGGTAACTTGTGTAGCTAACATTTGCTCCTTTTGCACTAACACATCATTTTGCAAGCTAGCGTCAGCTACATACCATCCTTGGGACAGCTTCTGACCAGTTTGACCCATATGTTGTCCTTGATCCTAAATTGTTAGTTTTTAGCTCATTCTGGGAAAGGCAAAGTGAACTAATTCCAAGGCATTTCATACACCGTTTGTTCACGAGAATCACAACTCCTCCTTTGCAACTGCCTGGATGCTCAAAAAAACGGACACCCATTGATCCTCAGGTAGGTCTTCGTCCAGGTTTTTAGGTCAGAATGAATTACTCCATGACTAATGTTCTGGTTCATCAAAGCCATGGAGAAACGCTGAGTAATGAGTTCCAGAGCAGCAGGTTGCAGACTGCTGTGATAAACCTTCAGTAACAGATATCCTGTTGAAGCTGATGACTCTGTTCATTCTCTGCAGAGGCTCTGAAAGCCATGGAGAAGGTGGCAAGCCACATCAACGAGATGCAGAAAATCTACGAAGATTATGGCTCTGTATTCGATCAGCTTGTTGCTGAACAGGCCAGCCATGATCAAGAGGTGAGTAAACACTTAAAACTGAAAACTTACTTCATAATAATCATGGTATGTGACATGAACAAGGTCTCTAACCATGCCACTACATCTAATTTACTAATAAAAAAGGGTTAAAATGTTTGATCAGCTCAGTTTGGATGGTTCTGTTCATTTTAAAGCTCTAAATATTACCATGCAAAAGTTCAAAGTGTCTATCAGTATGAGCAGGTGGGGGGGGGGGTTGTAAACAAATATAAAAAGCATTTTTTTCCTAAATTATTTTAGATCAGCAACTTCTACAACAGATAAATAATAAAGCTATTTGGAACCATTTTTGGTTGAATATTCATTATAAAATAGAGCTATCTACACATCCGGGGACTTGATGGGCGTACTCCCGCAGGAAGAATGCACAGAAGTACTAAAAACTGTCAGTTTACCATTGAAACAATATGTCATATCAATATTATGACAAGCTTTCACCACAAGATTGGATCAGATATGACCAAAAACTTTAAAATTGTGATCTTGAAAAGTGTCCCTACTGTTTACCAGCTAGTATATGGAAGAATGATCCAGCAGAGTGGCCAGAAACAACATTTATTGACATTTGTAACTACTGGATACATACACCAGCTTCACTGCACATTGGCGGAACACTACAGTTTTCACAGTTTCACAATTTATTCACACACACACACACACACACACACACACACACACACACACACACACACACACACACACCATCAACAGCATGAATGAATTACAGTATGAATTATCAAAAGCATGATTAGCAGGAGACAATAGGCTTTTTTTTAAACATTGTTTTGGAGTGTGAATGGGTCATCCCAAATAAGCTATTTAAAGCTTTTAGTAGGGAGCCCATTTCTATAATAAAATTATGACGGAAATCAGTCTGATGTCTTTGCATACAGGAACAAACATATGACAAATCCCAGCATTTGTTTACATTGAATTAGTAGGTGAGTTCAAGATATATAGTCAAGTTATTAAATACTATTGGAGTGAATCAACATATAAAACAAAATTACAATGGAGTAACAACTCATCAGTGAGCAAGTTTGTGTAACAAATAACAGATTAATTATATAATGACAGGAGTTGCATTTTTAGTTTTTTTCCTGAAGATGGAGATGGAAGGTGACATTTTTAGATTCTCATCAAGCTCATTCCAAATCTGTGGTCCTCTGCACACAATACTAAACCTGGTGGATTTTAGTCTTCGTTTTTTCCAGTAATTACCTCCGCCAAAGGGGGAGGTTATGTGATCATCGGCGTTGGTTTGTCTGTCTGTTTGTCTGTCTGTTTGTTTGTTAGCAAGATAACTCAATAAGTTATGGATGGATTTTCATGAAATTTTCACAGATTGTCAGAAATGGGGTATCCTACAGATGATTAGATTTTGGTGGTGATCCGGATCACCGTCCACAAGAAAACCGCAATTACGCAAAATGCCATTTTTGTGAATAACTACTGAACCACTAATCCTATCATTGTGAATCCAATTGCTAGTCATATGTTTTCATGGTCAAGGAATCGGAAAATGTACACACAAACACTGTATGGGGGGGAACTGTGGCGCTAAACTGCCATTACGGAAAATGCCATTTTCGTCAATAACTACTGAACCACTAATCCTATCATTGTGAATCCAATTGCTAGTCATATGTTTTCATGGTCAAGGAATCTGAAAACGTACACACAAACACTGTATGGGGGGAACTGTGGCGCTTGGCGGAGGTCTGCGCTTTCCGAGTGCTTTTCTAGTTTGGGTTTTATTTCTAGTGATATAGGTGTGTACGGGAAGGAAGGTTGGAATGAGTTCACATAATTGATAGTTGAGTTTGTGGACAACCTGATACATTATACAGGCATTTTGGAAGTAATTATGCTCAGCAAGTCTTAGAAGATAACGATGGAAAAGATGACTAGTAGGAGAATTATATTCAGACCATGATAAGGTACGTATGACTTTCTTTTGGAGAATTTCTAGCTTTTTTAGGTGAGTTGGAAATGTTTTACCCCATATGATATTGCAGTAATGTAAGTGAGGCTCAAATAAAGTTTTATATAGAGTGAGAAGTGCTGAAAGTGGTAGAAAATGTCCCCCTTTAAAAAACAAAGCAGCATTTGGTCAGTTTCTTGGTTAGATCGTCGATGTGACATTTGAAATTGAGAAATTCGTCAATGAGGACCCCCAAGAATTTTATAGAGCTCCTTTATAGAACTCTTGTAATATTCTGCTCATTAATTTTGGGGCAAAGTTCCTTGGTGTCTGGCTTTTTATTGGAATGGAATACAATATAATTAGTTTTACTGATATTAAGTGAAAGTTTGTTACACTGAAGCCAGGTGTCTATTTTCATAAGTTCACTATTTGTTACAGTGGGGTAAAAAAAGTATTTAGTCAGCCACCAATTGTGCAAGTTCTCCCACTTAAAAGATAGGAGAGATCTCCAATTTTCATCATAGGTATACCTCAACTATGAGAGACAAAATGAGAAAAAAAATCCAGAAAATCACATTGAATTTTAAAGAATTTATTTGCAAAATATGGTGGAAAATAAGTATTTGGTCAATAACAAAAGTTCATCTCAGAACTTTGTTATATACCCTTTGTTGGCAATGACAGAGATCAAATGTTTTCTGCAAGTCTTCACAAGGTTTTCACACACTGTTGCTGGTATTTTGGCCCATTCCTCCACGCAGATCTCCTCTAGAGCAGTGATGTTTTGGGGCTGTCGCTGGGCAACACAGACTTTCAACTCCCTCCAAAGATTTTCTATGGGGTTGAGAGCTGTAGACTGGCTAGGCCACTCCAGGACCTTGAAATGCTTCTTACGAAGCCACTCCTTCGTTGCCCGGGCAGTGTGTTTGGGATCATTGTCATGCTGAAAGACCCAGCCACGTTTCATCTTCAATGCCCTTGCTGATGGAAGGAGGTTTTCACTCAAAATCTCACGATACATGGCCCCATTCATTCTTTCCTTTACACGGATCAGTCGTCCTGGTCCCTTTGCAGAAAAACAGCCCCAAAGCATGATGTTTCCACCCCCATGCTTCACAGTAGGTATGGTGTTCTTTCTCCTCCAAACACGACAAGTTGAGTTTTTTTTTTTTTCCACAATATCTTTATTGAACCTTTTTTTTTTTTAACAAACATGATACAAACAATCAAACACTAACACTAAAGTACTACAAAAAAAAATGCACTAAAAACACCAACAACCACCAACAAAATCAAATCTTCAACAATGCTCCTCTGTTTAGTCTAGACAATCCAATACATAAGTATACATATTATGTTCACCAGTTTGGAATTTACAAGGTCCACACACATCATTCACCTTCTTCTTCAAGAGTTATGTTTAAATTTTTTACATAATCAATAAAAGGTCTCCATATATTCTCAAACACAATTTCCTTTGATTTTAGTATATATGTTATTCTTTCTAATGGAAGGTTTGTTAACATCTGTCTTAACCACTGAGTCACATCTGGTCTATGAGTCTTTTTCCATAATAGTGCAATACATTTTTTGGCATTAAGCAAACTGAGGTCTATGAATGTTCTTTCACTTTTATTAAAATTATGCTTTTCTGGGTACAGACCCAACAAAAACAGTTTAGGATTCAATATGATTTGTTTTGAGATTATTTTTTCAATTGTTACCCTCACCTCTTCCCAAAACATTCTTATTAATCTACATTCCCATACACAATGAAATAGGGTTCCTTTACTTTCCATGCATTTTGTGCACGTATCTGGTATATTTTTGTTATATCTATTTAACTCCTCCGGTGTAACATACATCCGCATTAACCATTTGAAATGTATCAATTTAAGGCGTACATTTATTGATTTGGTTTGAGCTTCTGTACAAGCCAATTCCCATTGTTCCTCTGAAATTTCAGTTTGCAGATCTTCTTTCCAGTAGTTTAATCTTTTCAGTGAATTTTTACTTGAAGATAGTGTCAATGAGTTATAAAACTCTGAAATAATACCCTTTCTTTTACTATCTTTCATCAACATTTTTTCCAAGGATGAATAAATAGGTCGAGTGAGAGCTTTATTTTGATTTGATCGAATAAAGTTTCTAAGTTGAAGATATTTAAAAAAATGTGTTCTATTGAGATTAAATTTGATCCTCAGCTCTTCAAAAGACATTATGTTATCTGCACATGGCAAATGTAAATCCTGAATCTTTTGTATCCCTTTTAAATTCCATACTTTAAATACAGCGTCCGCTCTCCCTGGTTTAAAATACTGATTACCCCATATTGGACTAAATTGTGACAATAACTGTGGTTCTTTTAAATGGTTTTTAGCTTCACACCATATTTTGATCAAATGCTTTACAAATGGATTTTTAACTTGTTTTTGTAATTTTTTTGCCGAATCTGAGTATATGAATATGGGAAGAGGTAAAGGTAAATTGTATGATTCCATTTCAGTCCAGTGAGGGAGATCATTTGATGAAAAATAATATGTCATAGACCTCAGTTGTGCCGACCAATAATACAACATAAAATTTGGACATTTCAGACCTCCACGATCAAATGGTAAATATAATAAAGACAGACGTAATCTAGCCCTCCTGTTGTTCCATATAAATTCCACTAACTTTTTTTTAATTCTTGAGAATAAATCTAAAGGTGGTGATAAGGGAATGTATTGAAATAAATAAAGTATTTTAGGTAAAATATTACTTTTAAGTATATTGATTCTCCCGATCATCGACATTGGTAGTGACATCCATCTCTGAGTTAACTCATTGATATCTGACATTAAGGTCACCTTATCGTGGTGGGGGGTTTGCGTGCCCCAGTGATCCCAGGAGCTATGTTGTCCGGGGCAGTTTGCCTCTGATAGGGTCTCCCAAGACAAACTGGTCCTGGGTGAAGGGCCAGACTAAGAACGATCCAACAGACTCTCATGATAAATTGTATATCAAGGATTCAGTGTACCCCGCCCGGTATGGGGTTACCGGGGCCCCACCCTGGAGCCAGGCCTGGGGGAGGGGCTCGAAGGCTAGCGTCTGGTGGCCGGGTTTCCACCCATGGGACCCGGCCGGGCTCAGCCCGAAGGAGTTACATGGGTCCGCCCTCCAGTGGATTCACCACCTGCAGGAGGGATCATGGGGGTCCGGTGCTATGTGGATTAGGTGGCGGTCAAAGGCGGAGACCTTGGCGGACTGATCCCAAGCTTTCTAAACTGGCTTTTGGTACGTGGAATGTCACCTCTCTGGTGGGGAAGGAGCCTGAGCTGGTGCACGAGGTTGAGCGATACCGGCTAGATATAGTCGGCCTCACCTCAACACACAGCTCCGGTTCCGGAACCAGTCTCCTGGAGAGGGGCTGGAGCTTGGCCTTTTCTGGAGTTGCCCCGGGCGAGAGGCGACGAGCAGGGGTGGGTATTCTTGTATCGCCCCACCTTGCTGCCTCTATATTGGAGTTTTCCCCGGTGGACGAAAGGGTTGCCTCCCTGCGCCTTCGGGTTGGGAAACGGGTCCTGACCATCATTTGTGCCTATGCACCAAATGATGTTTCAGAGTACGCACCCTTTTTGGAGTCTGTGACTGGGGTGCTGGAGGGTGCTCCTCCTGGAGACTCCATTGTCCTACTGGGGGACTTCAATGCGCACGTGGGCAACGACAGTGAAACCTGGAGGGGGGTGATTGGGAGGAACGGCCTGCCCGATCTGAACCCGAGTGGTGTTCAGTTATTGGACTTCTGTGCTAACCACAGTCTGTCCATAACGAACACCATGTTCAAGCATAAGGGTGTCCATATGTGCACCTGGCACCAGGACACCCTAGGTCGCAGGTCGATGATCGATTTTGTTATCGTATCATCAGACCTGCGACCGTATGTCTTGGACACCCGAGTAAAGTGAGGTGCATAGCTGTCAACTGATCACCACCTGGTGGTGAGTTGGATCCGATGGCAGGGGAGGAAGCCATTCAGACCTGGTAGACCCAAACGTATAGTGAGGGTGTGCTGGGAGCGTCTGGCTGAGGCCCCTGTCCGGGAGGTCTTCAACTCCTACCTCCGGAAGAACTTCAACCACATCCCGAGGGAGTCTGGAGACATGGAGTCTGAATGGGCCATGTTCTCCACCTCTGTTGTTGAAGCGGCGGCCCAGAGCTGCGGCCGCAAGGTGGTCGGTGCATCTCGTGGTGGCAACCCCCGAACCAAGTGGTGGACACCAGTGGTGAGGGGGGCCATTAAGCTGAAGAAGGAGTCCTATCAAGCTTGGTTGGCTTGTGGGACTCCCGAAGCAGCTGAGGTGTACCGGCAGGCCAAGCAGAGTGCAGCTCGGGTGGTTGCTGAAGCAAAAACCCGGGTATGGGAGGAGTTTGGTGAGGCCATGGAACAAGACTTTCGGTCGGCTTCAAAGAGATTCTGGCAAACTGTTCGGCGGCTCAGGAGGGGAAAGCAGCTCCCCGTCCACACTGTGTATGGTGCGGATGGGACACTGTTGACTTCAACTGGGGATATCGTCGGGCGGTGGAAGGAACACTTTGAGGATCTCCTCAATCCCACTGATACGCCTTCCACAGAGGAAGCAGGGTTTGGGGACGAGG
Source organism: Pholidichthys leucotaenia (assembly GCA_020510985.1). Taxonomy (NCBI): domain Eukaryota; kingdom Metazoa; phylum Chordata; class Actinopteri; order Cichliformes; family Pholidichthyidae; genus Pholidichthys; species Pholidichthys leucotaenia. The sequence goes on along the minus strand of CM035842.1, from coordinate 197,084,606 downwards.
GGGATGACTCGCCTATCACAGGGGCTGAGGTCGCCAAGGTGGTTAAAAATCTCCTTGGTGGCCGGGCCCCGGGGGTGGACGAGATTCGCCCTGAGTACCTCAAGGCCCTGGATGTTGTTGGGTTGTCATGGTTGACACGCCTCTGCAACATTGCGTGGAGGTCGGGGGCAGTGCCTTTGGCATGGCAAACCGGGGTGGTGGTTCCTCTCTTCAAAAAAGGGGACCGGAGGGTGTGCTCCAACTTTAGAGGGATCACACTCCTCAGCCTCCCTGGGAAGGTCTATGCCAAGGTACTGGAGAGGAGAGTCCGGCCGTTGGTGGAACCTCGGATTCAGGAGGAGCAATGTGGTTTTCGTCCTGGCCGTGGCACATCGGACCAGCTCTTTACCCTCTCGAGAATTCTTGAGGGTTCGTGGGAGTTTGCCCAACCAGTTTACATGTGTTTTGTGGTCTTGGAGAAGGCATTTGACCGCGTCCCTCGTGGATTTTTGTGGGGGGTGCTTCGGGAGTATGGGGTATCGGGCTTGTTGTTACGAGCTATTCGGTCTCTGTACAACCGTTGTGAGAGTTTGGTTCGTATTGCCAACACTCGGTCGGAGTCATTCCCAGTGAGAGTTGGACTCTGCCAGGGCTGCCCTTTGTCACCGATCCTGTTCATAATTTTTATGGACAGGATTTCTAGGCGCAGCCAGGGAATGGAGGGTGTCATGCTTGGTGACCACAGGATCTCATCTCTGTTGTTTGCAGATGATGTTGTCCTGTTGGCTTCATCCAGCAATGACCTACAGCTCTTGCTGGGACGGTTTGCCGCTGAGTGTGAAGCGGCTGGGATGAGAATCAGCACCTCCAAGTCTGAGTCCATGGTCCTCAGCCGGAAATAGGTGGATTGTCCTCTCCGGGTTGGGGACAGGCTCCTGCCCCAAGTGGAGGAGTTTAAGTATCTTGGGGTTTTGTTCACGAGTGAGGGGAAAATGGAGCGAGAGATCTTAGTTCTAAGGCAAAGCTGTCGATTTACCAGTCAATCTACGTTCCTACTCTCACCTATGGTCACGAGCTTTGGGTAATGACCGAAAGAACGAGATCGCGGATACAAGCGGCTGAAATGAGCTTTCTCCGTAGGATTGCTGGACTCGCCCTCAGAGATAGGGTGAGGAGCTCAGTCATCCGGGAGAGGCTCAGAGTAGAACCGCTGCTCCTCCACATTGAAAGGAGTCAGTTGAGGTGGTATGGGCATCTGATTAGGATGCCTCCTGGACGCCTTCCACTTGAGGTGTTTCAGGCACGTCCCACTGGGAGGAGACCCCGGGGCAGACCCAGGACTCGGTGGAGAGACTATGTCTCCCAGCTGGTCTGGGAACGCCTTGGTATCCCCTCTGAAGAGCTGGAGCAGGTGGCTGGGGAGAGGGAAGTCTGGGCTTCTCTGCTTGAACTGCTGCCTCCGCGACCCGGACCTCCAGAAAAGCGGTAGAAGATGGATGGATGGATGGATGGATAGTTGACACTGGCGACTGATTCTAGCTTAGGCTCAATTTGGATTCCTAAATATTTAAACTGATTTACAACATTGAATTGATTTACCTCAGGGGCTGGGTAATTTCTCTGGGTCTCATTTAGCATTAATATTGAAGATTTAGTTTTATTTATTTTATATCCTGATATTTCCCCAAAATTCTTTATTAAATTCAACAAGGTCGGAATTGATTTTTTTAGATTCGACATAAACAAAATTATGTCATCGGCGTACAGGGAGATTTTATGTTCTGTTGGTCCAACTTTAATTCCATATATTTGTGAATGTAAACGTATCGCTAAAGGTTCAATTGCCATAGTAAACAGTAAAGGTGAAAGTGGACAGCCTTGTCGACATCCTCTATTGATTTTTATTGGTTTTGAAATATTGTTATTTGTTAGGATTTCTGCTGTAGCATTATTGTATATTATTTGAACCCATTTTATGAAATTATTTCCAAGTCCAAACCTTTGTAGGACTTCAAAAAGAAAGGGCCATTCAACTCTATCAAAGGCCTTTTCGGCGTCCAATGATAGGAGAGCTGTATCCGGTGCTTCTTTATTAAAATAAATAATATTAAATAGTCTTCTTACATTATGGAAGCCTTGTCTACCCTTTATAAAGCCATTCTGATCTCGATTAATAATATTTGGTAAAATTTCTTGTATTCGTCTTGCTAAAATTTTACAGATTATCTTAAGGTCGGCGTTTAATAGGCTTATTGGTCTCATATTTTCACATTTATTAGAGGGCTTACCTGGTTTTGGCAGCAGTATAATTAAGGCATTATTTATGTATGATGGTAAATTATTATTTTGAAATGCTTCTAAAACCATTTCCAAAAAAGGTTTTATTAATTTATTCTTAAATTTTTTATAAAGGTCAACTGGAAGACCATCTGGTCCTGCACTTTTTCCTGATTTCATATTATCAATGGCTAGCCCAACTTCTTCTTGACTAATTTTAGACTCCAATATCTCCCTGTTTTCATTTGGAATACACGGTATAGATAGTTCGTTCAAAAACCCATTTAGTTTTGTTAAATCAGATTCATTTTTGGTATCATATAATTTTTCATAGTAATCTCTAAAGGCTCTGTTAATTTCTAAAGGATCTATAACTACCTGTCCGTTACTTATAATACTAGTAATTGGTGTTTTAATTTCTAATTGTTTAATCTGCCATGCCAATAATTTTCCTGATTTTTCACCTTGTTCATAAAAAGATTGTTTCAATCTTAGAAGACTCGAGGCAGCTCTATTCGCTGATTTTTTGTCGTATTCAGCTCTCAAAATCAGTAATTCATTCTCCAACCTTGGATCACTTCCTGCATACACTTTTTCCTGAAGACTTTTTATTTTATGTTCCAATTTAGCTCTCTCCTCTCGAGTCTTCTTAGATTTTGATCCTGTATAACTAATAATATGTCCCCTAATAAAAGCTTTGAAAGCCTCCCACTTTACACATGCTGATGTTTGTGTAGTATTGATGTCAAAGAACTCATCTATCTGTTTTTCTATATACTTGACAAATTCCTCATCCTGAAGCCATTTATGCTGAAATTGCCATCTACCTGATTCCTTTGTCAATTTTTTATCTACATATATTAGACAACAGGGTGCATGATCAGAGATCACGATGTTATCATAAAAGCAGTTTTGAATCTTGGACCTTAATTCTGTGGAAATCAAAAAATAATCAATACGTGAGAATGTCTTGTAGGTACTGGAATAACAAGAATAGGCTTTAACTTGTGGTTTCATTTCTCTCCATATATCTAACAATCTCAATTCTTTCATAAAATGATTAATAGTCATCCTACATCCATTGTGCGTACAATCCAGTCCTGTTGATCTATCTATACCTGGATTCAATGTACAATTAAAATCCCCTGCTATTATATGTTGCCCTGTAAGTGATGATAAGATAAGAAATAAATTAGCAAAGAACTTTTGATCATCTATATTGGGACCATATAAGTTCACAAGATTTATATTTTCTAATAGCAAAGAACCTTGAATGATTACATATCTTCCAAATTTGTCTCCAATTACATTTTTCACTTGAAAAGGGACTGATTTATGTATGAGAGTCATAACTCCCCTGGCCCGGGATGAGAATGATGAGGTGAAGACACTTCCTTGCCATCTACTCCTAATTCTTTTTATATCCTCCTCTATTAGATGAGTTTCTTGTAAAAACACAATTTTTGAACCCATGTCTTTTATTTTATTCATAACTTGTTTAAGTTTTTTTAAATTTTGTAGACCTCTGCAATTCCATGAAGTTAAATTAAGATTAACGCTTTGGTGACTTCCGGGAAGATGGCGGAGAGACATAACGCTTAAACAGAGAGCTCTCCCTAGCCGGATTAAAAATCATCGGTAAATGGCCAACTCGACATAAGCGGATCAATAAACTAAGGGATGAAAACACGAAGGAGCCGGGCACAAGGACAAAAGCAGAGTAAAATTAAAGAATTCCTCTTCAACAACGCAGGAGAAACCGCTGAACACAGGGCCCAAAAAAACGAGGTGACCGCAGCAGAGAAAATGGAAGACACACTCGATACCATGAACACTGGCATCGCCAGTTTGGGTAAAGAGTTGAGAGACTTCAAACGGCAGCTACAACAGGATTTAGCGGCTCTTAAGGAGGAGCTGAAAAAAGAGATTAAGGAAGAAATTATGGGCCTCCGAAGAGAAATGGAGCGCAAGCTAGCAGAAAACATGGAGGAGCTGCGCTCCCAGCGGGCGTGTATGACAGAAGCGCAGGCCCGAATATCAGAGCTGGAAGATTGGAATAGCGAGGCAAGCGAACAGCTGCAGACCCTGACGGCACAAATGCAGAGGATGCAGGAGAAAGTAACCGACTTGGAGAGCAGGTCCAGACGGGGCAATATACGCATCTTCGGGATCCTGGAGGGCATTGAAGGCAACTCGATGACGAAATTCATGGATCAGTTCTTAAAAAAAGAGCTGGAACTGCCCAGCGAAGCGGATCTGCAGATTCAACGAGCGCACAGAGCCTCGGCACAGAACCCGAACCCACGCTCTACACCCAGGTCAGTTGTGGTAAACTTTCTGAAATATGATGTAAAGGAAAGAATCCTGACACGAGCGTGGAAAAAAAAGATACGAATCGGCGACAAGCAGATATTCTTTGATCATGACTACCCGGCGGAAATTGTGCAGCAGCGGAAGAAATATGCCAACATTAAAAAAACGCTGAAAGAAAAAAAAATTAGATTCCAAACGCCGCTAACGAAGATGAGGATTCATTGGGAGAACGGCGTAAGAACCTACAACACGGCCAGAGAGGCAGCGCAGGACATGATGGAGCGGGGCCTTGAGGTGTATGTGCCGGAGGAAACGGTAGGAGCAGCGGAGGCCCTGAACGCATCACGACAGCCGGAGTGGAGGCGAGTGAACGGCAAAAGACGGGGGGAGACGTGGCGCAGCGGGCCCAGGAAAGACTACAAGGCTTTCAACTGAAAGCCTAGATTATAACAAAGATTAAGAAAGACACAGAAGAAATGAAGGCCAAGAAGACAAGGTAAAAGAGAAACAGATGGCTAGGAGAGGTTTAAGTGATATTTGTTGGACATTTCTAGACTAATGACTATTTCTTGGATAGTAAATATAGGTCTAGGGAGGGCCCTACACTCGGTGAGGACATTCCCTCCACCCACCAACAGGGACCAGTGGGCAGAAGAAAGGCCCAAAGTACGGAGGTCGAGATTTTTTAATGTGTTTTTATATAAATATGTGTTATTTTTGTTGTTAAAGGGGCTAGGAGCACAAGTTAAAAAAATGGAAAAACATGATTATGGGTAAAAATCTTAAGATAATAACACTAAACGTGAATGGTCTGAACTCACCTGTTAAAAGGGAAAGAATAATAAGAAAATTCAAGAAAGAAAAAGCCGAAATTATATTTATGCAAGAGACACATTTGAGCAAGACAGAACATGTGAAACTAAAGAGATTTGGCTATAAGAACTCCTACTACAGTTCATTTAAGGGAGGAACTAAAAGGGGGGTTATGATACTAATCTCAAATAAAATACAATTTGAATGTGAACAGGAAATCCAGGATAAAGAAGGCAGGTATGTAATAATAAAGGGTAGCATAGATGGAATGCAGATCACATTAGTGAGCATCTATGCCCCACCAGAAAGTGACAAGGGTTTTTTTCAACATCTGTTTGATCTCATAGCAACACACAGTGAAGGAGTCCTAATTTGTGGAGGAGACTTAAATGCTGTCATGGATCATGAAATTGATACAACAAGTGTTAAGAAGACAAAAAAACATGTAACAAAATTCATAAGAACCTCACTGGCAGAAATGGGTATGGTAGACATTTGGAGGGACCTGCACCCACTCGAAAAAGACTATACACATTATTCAGCAGTCCATAAAGTACACTCTAGAATAGATTACTTCCTTATGAATGAAGATGACAGACACAGGGTGAGAAATTGTTGGATTGGAGGGGCAGAAATATCAGATCATAATCCTATATACATGGAAATAAATTTAAACAATAGAAAACGACAAACAACATGGAAACTTAATGTAGGACTGTTAAATGATGATAAAATGAAAGAAAGAATAAAAGTAAACATAAATGAATATATCCAAGAGAATGACAATGAAGAAGTGGACCCAACAATACTATGGGATGCACTAAAAGCCGTGTTAAGAGGTAAATTAATTGTTGAAACAGGAAAAGCAAATAAGACTAAACTGGAAGCGTATGAACAAAGATGTGAGAGACTGAGGGAATTAGAACATAAACATCAAAGCACAAATGACCCAAAAATATATCAAGAAATTAAAGAAGAAAAAATAAAGATAAAAGAAACACAAATGGATGAAATTGAAAGGAAAAATAGATATCTAAAGCAAAAATATTATGAAACGGGACCAAAAGCCACAAAACTGCTGGCAAAACGGTTAAGAAAACAACAAACAATTAATAATGTATATAAGATTAAAGACCCCACCACAAATAAAACCACAGTTAACCCAGAAAACATCGAAGAAATATTCCATAATTTCTACCAAGAACTATACTCGCAACCTGAAGAAACAAATACTAAAGATATTAAAAAATTTCTATGCACATTGGACTTGCCATCAATAGGAAATCAACAAAATGAAAAGCTAACAGCAGAAATAACAACACAAGAGATTAGAGATGTGATTAAGTCACTTAAAAACGGTAAATCACCAGGTAGTGATGGATACCCTTCTGAGTTTTATAAACTGTTTATAGAAGAACTCACGCCACAGCTTCTAAAGTCATTTAATTGGACGTTGAACAACAACAAAATACCTCCATCATGGAACGAAGCCATCATTTCAGTCATTTTAAAGCCAGGGAAAGATAGAGAACAATGCGGAAACTATAGGCCAATCTCTTTATTAAATGTGGATTATAAAATATATACAACAATTATATGTAAACGAATAAAGACATTCTTGACGGAATTGATAGAAGATGATCAAACTGGTTTCATAGAGGGACGCCAAACACATGACAATATCAGGAGAACAATACATATAATTAATCAAATACATAAAGAAAAGAAAAGCGCAGTAATAATGAGTTTAGACGCAGAAAAAGCATTTGACAGGGTTAACTGGAAATTCCTATATAGTGTGCTGGAACGCTTTGGATTTAACGAAAAATCAGTACAATGCATAAGGACGCTGTATCAAGAACCTGTGGCAAGAATCAAGATAAACGGTAGCTTAACAGACAAAGTAAATATACAAAGATCAACTAGGCAGGGATGCTGCTTATCGCCCACCTTGTTTGCTCTGTTCATAGAGCCACTGGCTCAAGCGATACGACAAAATAAGAAATTAAAAGGTGTAACAATAAAGGGGGCGGAACACAAGATTGGGCTATTTGCAGACGATATTATAGTTTACCTTGAACAACCAGATGAATCAATAATGGAAATGATGAACTTGATAGAAAATTTTGGAAAATTATCAGGATACAAGATAAACATAACAAAAACACAAATACTGACATTCCACTATAACCCTCTAAACCAGATAACTGATAAGATCAAACTAAACTGGAAACAAAAAGAAATAAAATACCTTGGAGTGAACATACCTAAAGATCTAAGCAAAATCTATAAAGCAAACTATGATAGGTTGGAACAAGAAATAAAAAAAGATATTGATAGATGGTCAATCTTAAATATGGATCTGAATTCAAAAATTGAGACAGTCAAAATCAGCATACAACCTAGATTACTTTACCTCTTCCAGGCTATACCAACAGAGATTCCAGATGCCCAATTCTCAAAGTGGGACAGGATGATATCGAGATTTGTTTGGGGAGGTAAAAAACCAAGAGTGAAATATAAAACTCTCCAGTTACCAAAAGAGAAAGGAGGCATGGGCCTACCGAGTCTAAAGGAATATTACTACTCAGCACAAATAAGATATATCATATGTTGGTGCGACGAGGGATATGAGGCAAAATGGAAAGAAATGGAAAAGGAAATTGAGGGACTCCCAGTACAAAGCATAATAGGAGATAAAGATGCATATAAGCAAATCAAACAAATAGACCCAATCACTAAATTTACTTTAGAACTGTGGTATAAAATAGTACAAAAGTATAATATAAAGGAAGACATAAAACTATTGAAATGGGTAGCATTTGACAGTCAGTTTGAACCGGCAAAACAAGATAGGGGATACAAAAATCTGGTGAACAAGGGAATCACAGCATGGGGCAATATCGGAAAAAAAGATCTCGGGAGCTTTGTAAACATCAGGAGAAAATTTAAACTAGAAAGATCGGAATTCTTCAAATATCTGGAGATGAGAGATTATTATATGAAGAAGATTAGGCATAACCTCCAAACAGATGTGAGCGAGATTATACAATTCATTTTAAGCTCATATACAGGAAATAAAACAAGAATTATTTCAAAGCTATATCAGAAACTTATGGCAAACAATCATTCAAGTAACTATATAAAGGAGAAATGGGAGAAAGAGCTCAGTTTAAACATAACAGAAGAAAGCTGGCAGGAAATATGGAAAACACAACACACGTCAACAAATTCAAGAACATGGAGGGAATTTGGATGGAAAAACCTGATTCGCTTTTTCATTACACCACAGATTCAAGGAAAGTATACAAATACCCAATCTATATGCTGGAGGGGATGTGGGGCTCAAAATGCAGACCACTCGCATATGTTTTGGAAATGCTGCAAAATCTCATCATTCTGGAAATCTATACATGTGACAATACAGAGGATATTAGGATATAATATACCAATGAACTGTAACTTGATGTACCTATGTGATCTTAAAAAAGACAATGTTATACAGGCTGAGGACAGATATCTAGTTAAAATCTTGTTGATTGCATGTAAAAAAACAATCACAAAAAAATGGCGATCAGAAGTTCTTCCTGACCAAGAGCAATGGACTGACATTGTTGAGGACATACGTATGATGGAAAAACTAACATATCGACAAAGAATGCAAGAAGGACTATGGGGAAAAAAAATGGCGGAAATGGACACACTACAAAGTGCAACAACGAGACAGATATTGAAAGAATAACCAAAGACGCTGGAAAAACCAGAAGAATTAAGAGATGGAAACTAAAAACTTGATGCTCCAACATTTGTCCCCCCCCCCCTTTTTTTTTTTTTTTTTTTTCTTTCTCCTTTTTCTTTTTTACTCTAGCCCCTTTGTTTTTTTTTTTAAATGTAGACTGTGATCTGAATGCAATATATATAATGAAAAATGAATAAAAATCTTAAGTTACAAAAAAAAAAAGATTAACGCTTTGGTTTATGATCAATAGAGAGTTTGGGATTACCTTGCAGTGTAAACATGCTCATACAGAGAAGCAAAAACATGAGTGGTTGAACATTCATCCTACAAACTACACACAAACAAATTTCCCCTTCCCACACTTGTGGCAAACCCCTCAAAATCAAAAGAAAAATTCCGTCTCCCGATATAGCCATCGACCGCTCCACACCCACGGGGAACAGCCTAAGCCACTCCTTCTTCATCCTCCCAATCACCCTAACTCTACTGCTTTTAATGACGTAACATTAACTCTCCTCTGTAGTTTTCCAACTTAACTCCAAAATTTTTAGCAACTTTGTACATCATAGTTTTTTTTGTTTGTTTTGTTTTTGTTTTTTTTAATATATAATACAATCTATATTTTGTAAACTTGCTATTTACTTCAAGTCAGTCAGATGCCTGTGCAAATGCTTAATTATTCTACCTTATATTTTGTTCATGCTTAGCTCCCACCAGTCTCTTCTTCTTCTTTGATCTTCTTGATGAACTCCTGCGCTTCCTCTGGGGTCTTGAAGATGTGGGTTCTGCCCTCATACGTGGTCAACAGTCTCGCAGGATAGATTACACCATGACGAATCCCAAGGTTGCGCAGCTCCTTACGTATGGGATCAAATTGCTTCCTCAAACAAGTTGAGTTTTTACCAGAAAGTTCTATTTTGGTTTCATCTGACCATATAACATTCACCCAATCCTCTTCTGGATCATCCAAATGCTCTCTAGCAAACTTCAGACGGGCCTGGACATGTACTGGCTTAAGCAGGGGGACACGTCTGGCACTGCAGGATTTGAGTCGCTGGCGGCGTAGTGTGTTACTGATGGTAGCCTTTGTTACTTTGGTCCCAGCTCTCTGCAGGTCATTCACTAGGTCCCCCCATGTGGTTCTGGGATTTTTGCTCACTGTTCTCGTGTTCATTTTGACCCCACAGGGTGAGCTCTTGCGTGGAGCCCCAGATGGAAGGAGATTATCAGTGGTCTTGTATGTCTTCCATTTTCTAATAATTGCTCCCACAGTTGATTTCTTCACACCAAGCTGCTTACCTATTGCAGATTCAGTCTTCCCAGCCTGGTGCAGGTCTACAATTTTGTTTCTGGTGTCCTTTGACAGCTCTTTGGTCTTGGCCATAGTGGAGTTTGGAGTCTGACTGTTTGAGGTTGTGGACAGGTGTCTTTTATACTGATAACGAGTTCAAACAGGTGCCATTAATACAGGTAACGAGTGGAGGACAGAGGAGCCTCTTAAAGAAGAAGTTACAGGTCTGTGAGAGCCAGAAATCTTGCTTGTTTGTAGGTGACCAAATACTTATTTTACTGCGGAATTTACCAATTAATTCATTAAAAATTCTTCAATGTGATTTTCTGGATTTTTTTTTTTTCTCATTTTGTCTCTCATAGTTGAGGTATACCTATGATGAAAATTGGAGATCTCGCTCATCTTTTAAGTGGGAGAACTTGCACAATTGGTTGCTGACTAAATACTTTTTTGGCCCCACTGTATCTGTTCAAGTTCATTTGGATTCTGGTGAGCAAAAAATAAATTAGTGTCATCAGCAAACAGTACTTTATGTAGTAGAGACGAGGAGTTAGCAATGTCATTTATATACAGAATGAATAGAACTGGTCCTAAAATGGAACCTTGGGGAACCCCATGATCAATGATTTATATGATGACTTGTGGTTATTTATATAAACATACTGAAGTCTTCCAGACAGATAATTAATAAACCAATCTAATGCAAGGCCTCTGATACCATAATGTTGTAATTTAGGATGTCATAGTTAATGGTATCAGATGCTTTAGACAGGTCTAAAAAAATGTCGATACCATAGTTAGCCACTACCTGCTGTGGAAATCCCCAAAAAGCCATCGTGTTCAGGTTTGCAAAATTTATCCACCAGAGCTCACAGCTGGGAAAATATTACTTGCCTCCACAAAGACGGGAGGCTGCAGTTTGTTTACACTTGTAGCCGTTAATCCAGACGCTTCGTTTCAGCTCCACAGCACTTGGGTCCATCTGTCTGCAGGTGAGTGGCAGTCTCATTTTTATTCCCACCAGTCGAAGCCCAAAGGGGGATTACTGTATGTTATGGGTCCGTCTGTCCATCTGTCCCACTTTTTTTAAAATCAACTCCTCCTACAGTTTTGTTCCGATTGTTTTGAAACCTGGTACCATGGTTTGATATACTTTCATGATGCACATATTGCAATTTCACTCTCATCAGATGACCTTGAAGTCAAAGGTCAGGTCAGATTTTTCCCTAAATCTTCTAAACACAGTAACTACTGAAAGAAATGATGTAGGCTTTTCAAATCGATACAATAGTTGTATCTAATACACATCTTGGATGATTGTCTGCAAGGTGAGAGTGAATGAAGGGAAGGAATGAATGTGTTTGTTTATAGTGAGTGACGAAGGGAGGGAGGCCTGAAATAGGCAAATGTGAGTCAGGTTGTTATATTTGTGTATTTATAATATTTATAATTGTGTATTTATAATCTTTTTTGCATTGATGTATGTGGTAATTGTGTTTTTTTTTTCTTTACTTGATTTTCTTTTCTAAAGCCCATCCAGGGACAAGAGTTGGTTATATTTGTGTATTTATAATATTTATAATATTTATAATTGTGTATTTATAATCTTTTTTGCATTGATGTATGTGGTTATTGTGTTTTTTTTTTCTTTACTTGATTCTCTTTTCTAAAGCCCATCCAGGGACAAGAGTTGCAAATTAGCTAATAGCTATACACTCTATGTGCAACACATCAGATTGATTGTCATTGATTAATTGTCTATGTTTATTGCACTGTCCCTGTCAAATAAACTAATCTATCTATCTATTTACACCCTCATGGGTTTGGGGTCAAAGGCTCAAAGTTAACATTGCAGTTGCACTATGTTAAATGCTACATTTACTATTACTATAAAACGAGTAAAGCTAAGGTCACCAAACCTGGTACACAGGTTCACGCTTGAGACCAGAACCTCTGACTACAGGTTTGAGGTCCAAAGGTCAAGGTTGACACTCCCTATGATCTCTTACTATAGAACGTATAAAGGTCTCTGGGGTCACCATACTTGCTACACAGGTTCACCTTGGGATCCTGACCTACAACTATGGGTTGTATACTTTGTTGTATATTCGTGGATGATGGACTTATCATAATTTGGTTCTGCCACAGTAATTCTGTTGAAAAGTTGAAAACTGCTCTCTGTCAGTCAGTACTGGGATCGTCAAAGAAAATGGAGGCAGGGGATATTGCACTCGCCTCAGAGTGCTCTTGTTAAACTAGTTTAATTGCAGTGTTGATACTTTTACTCTGAGTTTGATTAGCGACTCATATTGGAATGAATATTCCTACCTAGCCAACACTTTTCTATTCTATTCTAGATATCAACTCCCTCGGATGCAAATGTGGGTGTTTTTCGCATGTTTTCATTAACTTTACATGTAGGCAAATGACTTTTAAAGCTAAATAAGAGTCTATAGTTTTGGTAAAGAGACATACCTGTTATAAAGTGATCAGAACAGAGACATGGGTCATATCATCCCTCGGCCTCCACATCCCGTTATGAAAAGGCTTTCTCCTTCGGCAGGTATTAGCCCACAACATCCTCCTTCAGTAATCTCTCTAATAAGTTTCAGGACTAAACAGTAGATGGCAGCAATATGATATCTGGTTCTTTAAACAGCATTTGTTTTTATCGTGATTAAGATACTGTTTGTCAGCAGCTTCAGTTCAAAACAGAGTAGAAGAGAAAAAAATTCAGGTTCTTCATACTTTGAAGATTCAGGTTGTTTGTGTTTTGTAAAAGATCAATGGTTCAATAAATGTAAACATTTCATAATGCACTTCTTTGTACTAAAACAAACAATGAAATTTGGAGTTGCCATTAGGTTGTTTTGCTATTATTTTACTGGTCCGACCCACTTGACATTAAATTCGGCGGTATGTGGCCCCTGAGCTAAAATGAGTTTGACACCCCTGCTTTAAGGTTGTTACCTCCGCCAAGGAGGTAATGTTTTTGCCGGGGTTTGTCTGTCTGTCTGTTGGTTAGCAAGATAACTCAAAAAGTTTTGGAGGCGTTGTTGGAAATGGTACAAGGAAGAACTGATTAAATTTTGGTGGTGATCCGGATCACCGTCCAGAAGAAAACCGCCATTACGGAAAATGCCATTTTCGTGAATAACTACTGAACCACTAATCCTATCATTGTCAATCCAATTGCTAGTCATATGTTTTCATGGTCAAGGAATCTGAAAATGTACACACAAACACTGTATGGGGGGAACTGTGGCCGCCATTACGGAAAATGTAATTTTCGTGAATAACTACTCAACCACTAATCCTATCATTGTCAATCCAATTGCTAGTCATATGTTTTCATGGTCAAGGAATCTGAAAACGTACACACAAACACTGTATGGGGGGAACTGTGGCGCTTGGCGGAGGTCTGCGCTCTCCGAGTGCTTTTCTAGTTACTACATGGCTTGAGCTTGACAGCTAAAACATTTTAAAATAGTGACAACATGGTTTTAGCTTACTAGCTACTAGCTTACTGAGTTATTACATCATAGCTTTGGCTGTCTTGCTAAAACACTTTAACGTAATTACCTCATAGCTTTAGCTTGCTAGCTAAAAACTGACTCAAAGCTATTACCTTTCACTTTTTAGTTTGATGGTTAAATGACTAATAACCTACAAGCATTTGATACTAAAAACACCAAAATGTAAATTACTCTGACCCACAAAAATGACACAATACCTCTTCACACTGTTTTGTGTGATCTACAAAGTCGTCAGTGTAAAATGAGCAGGATGTCAGGCCAAATGTTAGATATCGACATCGTAACAGTACCTTGTAATAAACAATGTGACAACCAACCCCTTCCATAATTAAACAATTAAACTGAATTTTCCTATTAAATACTTTTAAAATGATACTGTGGCAAAAATTGAGTTTTTTTTTTTCTTGTTAGCATGTCTCTAACATATTTTTTATGGTTTACAAGACATATTAAGTGCGAAATCACTCAAAAATCTGTTGGGTTTTTTTGTTGTGAAATTTCAATTAAGCTCTGCTTCCTGAAAAAAAAGACGAGTTTAGATGGAGCGTTTTTAGTGACACAACTATATCAGGTCCGTAGTGTTGAGCCAATTTGAACTCTCTGGCCTAACTGAAGTTAGCCTCCAGGGCCAGTTAGCATTTTTGGACAGGTGCTTTGAAAATTTGACCCAAATTAAGATGGGCTTTACCATTAAACTGCTTTTAAGGACAAATGAGGTTTAAGTCATTACCCTGGGCCACCATGCATACAACTGGGCATGTCCTTCAACCAGTAAGTCTTTTTATCACAGGATGTATTCTGTTTAATGTAGCACTAGCCACTGTTAGCCTTGTGGGATGTGGGAAGGCCGATTAACAGATCCTGGCATTTGAAGGAGGAGGAAAATTGAAAATATTTTGGCACAAAGCTAAGACAATGAAAGGTTTTTGTAGAAAAAAGGGCATAAGATACCATTTTAGACAATGTAGATTTGTTTTTGTAGGGAATTTATATCCACATTAGTACGTCTTTAAAAATAAAAACACTGTTCTGTGTTTACATGGTAAAAGTACATCATCTCTTTGGACGGACCTTTATGTTGATCATCCTCTAATCTACAGAGACCTGATTAAAACAGTTCTGTAAACTAAATATACATTCCAATTTCACCGATTCATTCCATTTGACCATCAGTAGATCAGACAGCTGCAGACTGGGTTCATGTTGTTTGCTCCTCCAGGGACTGAATACATCTACAGAGTGATTTACTGTGTAGCTGGAAACCACTAAACACTCAAAGTGAATCTTAAATCGTGTTTTCAGTAAATGTAAACATCACCAAGGGTAACATCCCAACATCTACTGTCAAACTGTAATTTATGTAATTTATGTGAGTCTTAAAATTAAGGTAAAATGTTAGTAATAGGAGAGGTCTTTTACTCTGAAGTATAAAATTCTTCATCCAGCAATTTACAAAAACATTTTCCATAAATTTGTAACTTTCCTGTCGGTCTTTTCCTGATAAATACACAACTTTTTTTCTTAAATGCACTGCTGGTTACTCTTAAATTTGCATTTTTCCCCCTCATGTGAGTTTTATTCTAAATTTTCACAATCATAAACATAAAAGTTTCTGTCAAACTCATTTTTTCTAAGTGTGCAACCTTTCCCCATAATTTTTTTTTTTTTTTGTGATGTGATCAATATACAGCTTTTTCCTTAATGCACAGCTGATTTCTCATAAATTGACATCTTTTCTGTCAGGAATGCATGGCGTTTCTCATAATTTTGTGAGTTTTACTCATATTTGCTACAAATTCCTCCTAAATTTACTACATTTACAGTGGGGCAAAAAAGTATTTAGTCAGCCACCAATTGTGCAAGTTCTACCACTTAAAAGATGAGAGAGGTCTCCAATTTTCATCATATGTATACCTCAACTATGAGAGACAAAATGAGAAAAAAAAAATCCAGAAAATTACATTGAAGGATTTTTAATGAATTAATTGGTAAATTCCTCAGTAAAATAAGTATTTGGTCACCTACAAACAAGCAAGATTTCTGGCTCTCAAAGACCTGTAACTTCTTCTTTAAGAGGGTCCTCTGTCCTCCACTCGTTACCTGTATAATGGCACCTGTTTGAACTCATTATCAGTATAAAAGACACCTGTCCACAACCTCAAACAGTCAGACTCCAAACTCCACTATGGCCAAGACCAAAGAGCTGTCAAAGGACACCAGAAACAAAATTGTAGACCTGCACCAGGCTGGGAAGACTGAATCTGCAATAGGTAAGCAGCTTGGTGTGAAGAAATCAACTGTGGGAGCAATTATCAGAAAATGGAAGACATACAAAACCACTGATAATCTCTCTCGATCTGGGGCTCCATGCAAGATCTCACCCCGTGGGGTCAAAATAATCACGAGAACGGTGAGCAAAAATTCCAGAACCACACGGGGGGACCTAGTGAATGACCTGCAGAGAGCTGGGACCAAAGTAACAAAGGCTACATCAGTAACACACTACGCCGCCAGGGACTCAAATCCTGCAGTGCCAGACGTGTCCCTCTGCTTAAGCCAGTACATGTCCAGGCCCATCTGAAGTTTGCTAGAGAGCATTTGGATGATCCAGAAGAGGATTGGGAGAATGTCATATGGTCAGATGAAACCAAAATAGAACTTTTTGGTCAAAACTCAACTTGTTTTTACTAATTTTTACTAATTTTTTTTCCGGTTCTGGTTCCACCGGACCGGCGGCGCCACACGAGTCGGCTGCCCGTTGCAACAGCCTTTTTTTTTTAATCTTCCTTCTTCTTTCTACACCTTTCACTCTGTATATATATCACGGACGCACGGATCGCCCCGGGGGTCTCCCGGGTCGGCGGACGGAGCCACTGTTTGCAGCGGGGAGGAGTTGGTGCTAGCTAGCACTTAGCCGCCACCCGGTGCTAATGGGAAACTCGACATACCGGGAGCTGTAGCGAAGACAACGCGGGTGCCGGGCTGGAGTTTAGGCGGCGTGCAAGAAATATAAGACAGAATAATAAAGAGCGATGGCAAGAACCAAGCAGACCGCCCGTAAAATCTACTGGAGGAAGAAGCCCCCCAGGAGGCAGCTAGCCACCAGGGCTGCTCGGAGAGGCGCTTCGGCCACAGGCGGAGTGAAGAGGCCTCGCCGTTACAGGCCCGTGGCTCTGAGAGAGATCCGTCACTACCAGAAATCCACGGAGCTGCTCATCCGTAAGCTGCCCTTCCAGCGCCTGGTGAGGGAGATCGCTCAGGACTTCAAGACCCACCTGTGCTTCCTGAGCTTCGCCGTCATGGCTCTGCAGGAGACCAGAGAGGCCTACCTGGTGGGTCTCTTCTTCGCCAAGAGGGTCACCATCATGCCCAAAGACTTCCAGCTGGCCCGCCGCATCCGCGGAGAGAGAACTTAGACTTTCTGCTGCACATTCACCAACCATAATGCTCCGCACTGTGTGTCTATATATATATTTATAGTAATATGTACATATGTTTACTAGATGTTCTTGTTTTCTCTTTCCTTCTGATTGTTGCTCTGAGTGTTGCTATCCCTGTGCTGTTGCAATCCTGGAATTTCCCCATTGTGGGACTAATAAAGGCTTATCTTATCTTATCTTATCTTGTTGTGTTTAGAGGAAAAAGAACACCATACCTACTGTGAAGCATGGGGGTGGAAACATCATACTTTGGGGCTGTTTTTCTGCAAAGGGACCAGAACGACTGATCCGTGTAAAGGAAAGAATGAATGGGGTCATGTATCGTGAGATTTTGAGTGAAAACCTCCTTCCATCAGCAAGGGCATTGAAGATGAAACATGGCTGGGTCTTTCAGCATGACAATGACCCAAAACACACCGCCCAGGCAACACAAGAGTGGCTTTGTAAGAAGCATTTCAAGGTCCTGGAGTGGCCTAGCCAGTCTCCAGATCTCAACCCCATAGAAAATCTTTGGAGGGAGTTGAAAGTCCATGTTGCCCAGTGACAGCCCCAAAACATCACTGCTCTAGAGGAGATCTGCATGGAGGAATGGGCCAAAATACCAGCAACAGTGTGTGAAAACCTTGTGAAGACTTACAGAAAACATTTGACCTCTGTCATTGCCAACAAAGGGTATATAACAAAGTATTGAGATGAACTTTTGTTATTGACCAAATACTTACTTTACCGAGGAATTTACCAATTAATTAATTAAAAATCCTTCAATGTGATTTTCTGGATTTTTTTTTTCTCATTTTGTCTCTCATAGTTGAGGTATACCTATGATGAAAATTGGAGACCTCTCTCATCTTTAAAGTGGGAGAACTTGCACAATTGGTGGCTGACTAAATACTTTTTTGGCCCACTGTATCTGGGGGGAAAAAGGCTATTTTATACAGTTACTAGAGAAGTTGCAGTTTAAAAAAAAAAAAAAAGTTACAAAAGACGTCAACAATGCTCGATCATAAGTAAAACAATTTAAATAAAGTATTAAAAATTATTACAAGAGGAGTCTGTAAATAATACTTATATACAGTACATATCAAAAATGAGCAAAGCTCCTTCTGGCAAAGTCAATCTGTTTGGCACAAGAAGGGAAGCAGATTTCTGTTCTTACCTAACTGCTAGACAGGACAGGGGAAAAAAAAACACCGCTCGCCTTGGTGTGGTGTTGTCTGAGGTGTCTCGAGTTTTATTTTTGGTCTGTTTCGGTTGCTTCAGCTTGATTTTATTCAACCACCTGAACCAAAAAAACAACAACATCCCTTCAGTGCGATGAGAACCAAAAAGTCCCAGGAGATGTCCGTGCAACGGAGACTTCTGATACAGGTAAACTAATTCAGCATAAAACCCCGACTACGTAAGTGCATATATGATGTGGTTTATTTTGTTTTCTTGTAATATTTGATACAGAACACAAAAAATATTTAAAACTAAACCTAAGCTGCTGTATACACTGCATTCCAAATTATTATGCAAATGATATTTGTCTCTGATTTTCCTAAACAGTCGATGCAAATGGAAGTCTGTATAATTTTCAAGTCATCAACTGTTAGAGCATAATTCAAATTTGATTGAACAAACCCCCCAATAACTTTTTTTTTTTTTTTTTGCAAAAATAAAAAAAAACAAAAAAAACCCTCAAAATACACAGTTCCAAATTATTATGCACAACAGAGTTTCAAAATGGGCGGCGTGGTGGCGGAGTGGTCAGCACTGCAGCAGTACAGCAACTCACCCTTGGTCGGGGGATCCTGGGTTCAATCCCAGCACCTGACCAACAGTGATCTGTGTGGAGTTTGCATGTTCTCCCCGTGTCTGCGTGGGTTTACTCCGGGATTTCTCTGGTTTCCTCCCACATCCCATAAACATGCAAGTTAGGTTAACTGGCATTAACTAGGGATTGTAAATTGTCCTTAGGTATGACTGTGAGAGTGAATGGTTGTCTGTCTCTCTGTGTTGGCCCTGTGATGGACTGGCGATCTGTCCAGGGTGTACCCTGCCTCTCGCCCAAAGATGCTGGGATAGGCTCCAGCCCCCCCCCCCCCCCCCCCCCGTGACCCGAAAAGGATTAAGCAGAAGATGATGGATGGAGTTTCAAAACATTTTATTGGTTGTAAAGAACTGAAAATGGTCATTTGTTGAATTTGCAGCATTAGGAAGTCATATTTACTGAAATCAAAAGCTATTTCAATCATAAACATCTTAACAGGCCAAGTTACATGTTAACATAGGACCCCTTTGATATAACCACAATTTTTGCATCCATTGAACTTGTGAGTTTTTGGGGAGTTTCTGCCTGAATTTCATTGCAAGATGTCAGAATAGCCTCCCACAGCTGCTGTTTTGATGTGAACTGCCTCCGACCCTCATAGATCTTTTGCTTGAGGATGCTCCAAAGGTTCTCAATAGGGTTGAGGTCAGGGGAGGATGGGGGCCACAGCTGGAGTTTCTCTCCTTTTATGCCTATAGCAGCAAATGACACAGAGGTATTCTTTGCAGCATGAGATGGTGCATTGTCATTCATGAAGATAATTTTGCTACAGAAGGCATGGTTCTTTTTGTACCATGGAAGAAAGTGGTCAGTCACAAACTCTATATACTTTGCTGAGGTCATTTTCACACCTTCAGGGACCCTAAATGGGCCTACCAGCTCTCTCCCCATGATTCTTGCCCAAAACATGACTCCGCCACCTCCTTACTGACGTTGCAGCCTTGTTGGGACATGGTGGCCATCCACCAACCATCCACTACTCCCTCCATCTGGACCATTCAGGGTTGCACAGCACTCATCAATAAACAACACTGAAAATGAGTCTTCATGTATTTCTGGTCCCACTGTAACCGTTTCTGCTTGTGAGCATTGGTTAGGGATGGCTGAATAGTAGGTTTATGCACAACTGCAAGCCTCTGGAGGATCCTACACCTTGAGGTTCGTGGGACTCCAAAGGCACCAGCAGCTTCAAATACCTGTTTGCTGCTTTGTAATGGCATTTTAGCAGCTACTCTCTTAATCCGATGAATTTGTCTGACTGGAACCTTCCTCATTCTGCCTTTATCTGCATGAACCCGTCTGTGCTCTGAATCAGCCACAGATTTCCTCACAGTACGATGATCATGCTTAAGTTTTTGAGAAATTTTGAATGTTTTCATACCTTGTCCAAGGTATTGCACTATTTGATGCTTTTTGGCAGCAGAGATCCTTTTTCTTTCCCATATTGCTTGAAACCTGTGGCATGCTTAATAATGTGGAACGTCCTTCTTAAGTAGTTTTCCTTTAATTGGGGTCACCTGGCAAACTAATTATGACAGGTGTCTGAGATTGATATCAGTGATCCTAAAAACCCTGAGATGCAATACCATCCATGAGTTTAATTGAAAACAAAAAATTGCATGTTTATAACACTAAAATCCTATTTGCATAATAATTTGGAACACAGTGTATAAACTGGAGAAATAAGAGTTTTTGGTTTTTTTTTACTAAATATGTTGACGGTAAATAACACTGGCCTGAGAAATTGTTCTTTATAAATTAAAAAGAAAAGAAATTTGTGATATTGTGAACAATATCGTTATCATGATATCATTTTTAGACCATATTGCCCACCCCTATTAATCACAATAAAAATGTTCATATCACTCAGAATCACTAATTAGTCATTATACAGTAAGTTTCAAATGTTTATTTATTTCAAGTCAAATGTCTGATTACAGTTCTGAGTGAATATTTAGGAAATCAGATGTTTGTGGTTTTATTTATTCAATTATTGTTGCTAAATTTTGAAACAATATGAAACAAAATTTAAAAAAAACAATTCACCTTTTAACCCCCAAAATTAGTTTTATTAGTAAAAGATGAAAAAAAAAGATGAAAATAGCACAGAAGTTGTGATCTTTGTAGAGGCAAAGCAAAATGTTTATAAGGAAAGATCGTATTTTTGTGAAACATCTAGGACCTACACCGGCGGTGGAAAGCAGAAGTGCATCATGCTTCATGGTGCCAGAGGTCCATTTTTATTCTCATTTTATTTCCATTTCAGCTGTGTGTTTAATCGTGTGCTCTGCAACCGTGTTCTATCTAATCCTTCTCCCTTATTTTATTGCACAGTAGCCTGGTGGAGCACCCACAATTTCGTTGTACTGTACAATGACAATAAAGCCTATTCTATTCTATTGAACTGTGCAGTGCAGACGTACACTACCGGTCAAAAGTTTGGGGTCACCCAGACAATTATTTTGTGTTTTCCATGAAAAGTCACACTTATTTACCACCATGAGTTGTAAACTGAATAGAAAATATAGTCAAGACATTGACAAGGTTAGAAATAATGATTTGTATTTGAAATAATAATTTTTTTCCTTCAAACTTTGCTTTCGTCAAAGAATCCTCCATTTGCAGCAATTACAGCACTGCAGACCTAACATGATTGCACAAGCGTTTTCTAATCATCCATTAGCCTTCTGAAGCAATGAGCAAACACACTGTACCATTAGAACACTGCAGTGATAGTTGCTGGAAATGGGCCTCTATACACCTATGTAGATATTGCACCAAAAACCAGACATTTGCAGCTAGAATAGTCATTTACCACATTAGCAATGTATAGCGTGTATTTCTGATTAGTTTAAAGTTATCTTCATTGAAAAAAAGTGCTTTTCTTTCAAAAATAAGGAAATTTCTAAGTGACCCCAAACTTTTGAACAGTAGTGTATCTCACAGACATTTTTAAAATACAACTTAAATTCTGTCTTATGGCTCTTCTGCCTTTAAACCTCATTATTACTCTCCTCTAAACTGTCTCACTCTCTCCATCCTTCCTCTTAGGTCACAGAGATTTCCATGGGAGAGTTTCTCATGCATTCCTCCGTCGTCTGGATCAACCCTCATCCGTCACTGGGCCGCCTGAGAAAAGACCCCCAAATCACCGTGTTTGGTAGGCCTCTTATTTTTTTAAAAAAGTAATAAGCAGGGGTCATCAGCCTTGACCACAGAAAAATCCATTCTGATAAACTGTTGTCCAGAAAAATCTACACGAAGCCATAAAGTGAAAATAAAACATCCAAAGTCTGGGAATTTTTTTTTTTTTTTCTATTTGAAAACCTTTCATTCCCTCTTAAAATGGAAAAAAAGCTGCAAAACAACATTTGTGTAAATTTAAGATTTTTCTTTGATTTTGAACTGTTTTTTTGTCAAATTAAAAAATGTAAATCTTTCATTTTTTTTTCCTTAGAGAAAGCACCGTTTTTTCCCTCAATAATTTTGATATTTATTTCCTTGTAAATTTTTTTTTTGAACACACTGTAACTTTTCTTGTACTGTTGTACTACTTATATCTCAGTTTTTCCCAAAACTTGGCAGATTTTCTCATTAATTTGAGATTTTCCTTATATATTTTTTAAACTATACATGTATGATATATGTGGGGGGGGGGGCTGAAAAGTTCATAGTGGTCAAATTTGACCAAATGTGGTTTATTTTTCAACAGTCGCTCCCCTTCGGTCCACACACGTCTTCCATCGGTGTTGCAGCGCTTGGATCTCTGTGGTTGAAAAATAAACCACATTTGGTCAAATTTGACCACTATGAACTTTTCAGCCCCCCCCCCCCCACACACACACACACACATACTTGTAAATTTAAAATTTTATTTCTCCAATTTCTAAATAAATGTACTTTTTTTTTCCTTTTTTTGCAAATTCCCAAATTTGTGAAAGTACATTTTAGAATATATGAAAGCATGCAAGATTTTTACCTTAAAATAATGTTTCCAAAATTATTTTTATGATCCATCAACCTTTGACTGAGTGACAGTCACTTCCCCCACAGCCTGAATGGACCCCCGTTCCTTGCAACATCTCTGTTCTTTATAGGAACACTTAAAGGACTACAACTATGGGGACTATGACCTCAGTCTTAACAGCCAGAGGACATGACTTTAACTTCCAACAACTAAGCACCCTCTGTGTGTGTGTGTGTGTGTGTGTGTGTGTGTGTGTGTGTGTGTGTGTGTGTGTGTGTGTGCGCGTGCAAATTTACAATTTAAAAAGTCCTAAATTTACCATAAGCAAGTCCCAGATTGATGAGAAAAAAGTAAAAAAGAAAAATTGTGAGGAAAAAACAACTTATGAATGAGAAAAAAACATTATCAAGAAAACAAATTCATAAATTTCTGGGAATAAAGTCACAAAATTACAAGTAAAAAAAAATGCAAGAACAAAAGCTCCAGATTTTTATAAATTTTTGACTTTTTTCTCTCATAAATTTTCCATTTTCTCACCAGTTTTTTTTCCCTTGTAAACTTATAGCATTTTTCTTGGAATTTTGTATCTTTTTCTGATAAATTAGCAACTTGTTTTCTGGC
The DNA here is from genome assembly GCA_020510985.1 of Pholidichthys leucotaenia. Lineage (NCBI taxonomy): Eukaryota > Metazoa > Chordata > Actinopteri > Cichliformes > Pholidichthyidae > Pholidichthys > Pholidichthys leucotaenia. The sequence continues at coordinate 197,060,817 of CM035842.1, read as the reverse complement.
ATATTTGTGGCTTTTGTGATAAATCTCATTTTTTTCCCTATAAATGTGTCACTTTTTGTACTAAACTAGTTACCACTTTTCCTCACAAATGAACTCATAAATTTGAAAGTTTTTAATGTTGAATTAGCAACTTTTTGCTCATAAAAAGCAACAGTTTAGTGTAGTATAGTGATTATTTTGTATATTTTGTTAATCCCAGAGGGAAATTCAGGGCATCCACCTGGATGGATGAGGCAGCCACAGTGAGGCGCCATCCCTTCACCCACACATTCACACCTACGGCCACTTTAGAGTCTCCAGTCAACCTAACTTGCATGTTTTTAGCCTGTGGGAGGAAACTGGAGTACCCAGGGTAAATCCACGCAGACAAGGGGAGAACATGCAAACTCCACAAAGAAGGGCCACTGATGGTCAGGGGGTGGGATCAAACCCACGACCTTCTTACTGTGCCACCACAGAGCTAACCACTGCGTCACCAAGCTGCCCTTGGACACCAACAAGGGTGCCACCGATTAGCACTATCCCTCACAGTAAGAAGGTCGTGGGTTCAAATCCACCACCCAGCAGGGCCCGTCTGTGTGGAATTTGCATGTTCTGCCCATGCTTGCGTGGGTTTACTCTGGGTGTTCTGGTTTCCTCTCACATTCCAAAAACATGTCAGTTAAGTTAACTGGAGACTCTAAAGTGTCCCTAGGTGTGAATGTGTGTGTGAATAGTGAAGGGATTGGCGCCTCATCATGGATGCCCTTCAGTTTCCCTGCGAGCTTAATAAAGTGTAACAAACAAGTATTAAAACATGTTCTTGTACAACCCCAAATCCAGTGAAGTTGGGACATTGTGTAATACAGGTACATCTCAAAAAAATTAGAATATCATGAAAAAGTTCAATTTTTTTGTCACTCATTTCAGAAAGTGAAACCCATATATTATATAGATTCATTACACAGAGAGTGATATATTTCAAGTGTTTATTTATTTTAATTTTGATTATTATTGCTTACAGCCCATGAGAACCCCAAATTCAGTTTCTCAAAAAATTAGAATATTACATAAAATTAATTTAAAAAATAATTTTTTAATACAAATGTGGACTTAATGAAAAGTATGTCCATGTACCACTCAATACTTGGTCGGGGCTCCTTTTGGATTAACTACTGTATCAATGTGGTGTGGCATGGAGGTGACCAGCGTGTGGCACTGCTGAGGTGTTATGAAGGTCCAGGTTGCTTTGATAGTGACCTTCAGCTCGTCTGCATTGTTGGGTCTGGTGTCTCTGATCTTCCTCTTGACAATCCTCCATAGATTGTCTATGGGGTTTAGGTAAGGAGAGTTTGCTGGCCAATCAAACACAGTGATGTGACGGTCATTAAAGCAGGTTTTGATACTTTTGGCAGTGGTGCTGGAAAATGAAATCAGCTTCTCCATAAAGCTTGTCAGCAGAGGGAAGTATGAAGTGCTCTAAAATTTCCTGGTAGACGACTGCTCTGACTTTGGTCTTGATAAAACACAGTGGACCAACACCAGCAGATGACATGGTTCCTGAAATCATTACTGACTGTGGAAACTTCACACTAAACCTCAAGCAACTTAGATTTTTTGCCTCTCCACTCTTTCTCCAGACTCTGGGACTTTGATTTCCAAATCAAATGCAAAATTTATTTTTATCTGAACAGAGGTCACCTGCTGGTGTTGGTCCACTGTGTTTTATCAAGACCAAAGTCAGCGCAGTCGTCTACCAGGAAATTTTAGAGCACTTCATGCTCTCCTCTGCTGACAAGCTTTATGGAGAAGTGGATTTCATTTTCCAGCAAGACTTGCCCCCCCCCACACACACACACACACTGCCAAAAGTATCAAAACCTGGTTTAATGAACATGGCATCACTGTGTTTGATTGGCCAGCAAACTCTCCTGACCTAAAGCCCATAGAGAGTCTATGGAGGATTGTCAAGAGGAAGATGAGAGACACCAGACCCAACAATGCAGACGAGCTGAAGGTCACTATCAAAGCAACCTGGACCTTCATAACACCTCAGCAGCGCCACAGGTTGATCACCTCCATGCCACGCCACATTGATACAGTAATTAATCCAAAAGGAGCCCCGACCAAGTATTGAGTGGTCATTTCTATTAAAAAACTATTTTTTAAAGTTAATTTTATGTGATATTCTAATTTTTTGAGGAACTGAATTTGGGGTTTTCATGGGCTGTAAGCCATAATCATCAAAATTAAAATAAATAAACACTTGAACTATATCAGTCTCTGTGTAATTAATCTATATAATATATGGGTTTCACTTTCTGAAATGAGTGACAAAAAAATTGAACTTTTTCATGATATTCTAATTTTTTGAGATGTACCTGTACATAAATAAAAACAGAATACAATGAATTCAACCTATATTCAATTGAATAAACTACAAAGACAATATAGTTAATGTTCAAACTGCTAAACTTTGTTTTTTGCCAATATTCACTCATTTTGAATTTGATGCCTGCAATACGTTCCAAAACAACTGGGACAGGGGCAACATAAGACTGGGAAAGTTGAGGAACTCTCAAAAATCAGCTTTGTGGAACATTCTACAGCTGAGCAGGTTAATTGGAAACAGGTGAGTGTCATGATTGGGTATAAAAGGAGCATCCCCAAAAAGCTCAGTCATTCACAAGCAAGGATGGGGCGAGGTTCATTGCCAACAACTGCGTGGGAAAATAGTCCCAACAGTTTAAGAACTCAACGTACAATTGCAAGGAGTTTAGGGATTTCATCATCTACAGTCCAGTGGGCGGCAGTGGCTCAGGAGGTAGAGCGGGTAATCAAATAACCGGAGGGTTGGCGGTTCAAATCCCGCTCTCCCCAGACATCCTGCCGTTGTGTCCCTGGGCAAGACACTTCACCCACCTTGCCTCCAGTGTCCATGACACTGGACATGAATGTGTATAAATGTTCAGTAGTGGTTGGAGAGGCCGTTGGTGCTGATTGGCAGCCACGTTTCTGTCAGTCTGCCCCAGGGCAGCTGTGGCTACAGTAGTAGCTTACTACTACCATTGTCTGTGGAGTGAATGAATAATGTATCCATTGTAAAGCATCTTTGAGTGTCTATGAAAAGCACCGTATAAATCTGATGCATTATTATTATTTTATCATCAAAAGATTCAGAGAATCTGGAGAAATTTCTGCATGTAAGAAGCAAGGCTGAAAAAACCACCATTAAATGCCCATGACGTCGATCCCTTAGGCAGCTCTGCATTAAAAATCAACATCATTCCGTAAAGGATACTACCACGTGGGCTCAGGAACACTTAGTGTTCCTTAGTGACTAGTCACGTTTATTTTTCTCATGCCCACCATCTCTGTTTCTTGTTGGGGATCTAGTTTAGTGCATATTTTACCTCAGCTGATGTTTAATACCTCTTAATGTTCTATCTCCCGTGGGTGGGAGGCATTTAAATGCCATTTTGTCTCAGCTGGACACAGTGTAGCTAATATTCAGAATGAGGGCTAGTATTAACAAAGATGAAAAAGAGATAGCGACTCCTGTCATTTACTGGATTCAACATGTTAGCCATGACATGCCCTCAGCAATCAGAGAGCTTAAGCTGGATCCATGCTGCACCTCTGCTGTCCGCATACGTGTAACTGGAAACCTCGTGTGACGAAATTTACGTCATCGTCTCCAATCCGCTAGTGTCCACAGTGCTCGACCGCAGTCCTTGTGCAGCCCAAATTTTGTGACCGCGCCGCCTGCCCACGACCTGAACACGTTGAAAAGTGCATGCACAAGACTGAAGGTCCCATTCACGAGGTGGCGATGTTGGCATAACATACCAAAACAAAGTAGACAAAGAAGACAACGAGGAAGCAGAAGACGAGAATAAACATACAGTACATGAATCATACATACATACTTCAGCAGCAGCAGCGTCTTTGTGGAAAAGGAGTGAAAACTGGAAAGTCAAGCAGCAGAAAGCAAGCAGCATTTCTTCGTTGGTGAAAATCCTGGCGCATCAGCGTATTGGCACTACCTATCAGGCGGGAGTGAAGCTACAAATGATAGTTGTGCCCATGCGTCAACCGCTTGGCCTGAGTAGATGAAAAAAGCATACCTGCCAACTACTCCGGTTTTGCCGTAATGGTTCCAGTTTTCAAGACCCCATTCCGGGTTACGGCTTTATTAATCAAAATTATGGTTTTTCACTAGAAATTCAGTCAAAAATTTTAAATCGTAAAAAAAACACGATCGCTAGGAATCGTATCTAAATTTAGAACAAAGGCAATCGGCACTGCTTCCTGTAGGTGTATTGCGCATGTGCGAGAGGTCTGAGCCTAAGGTGCGCCCTTTCAGCCAGAACTGGAAGTGGTGTATGGCCAGGTGGAGAGCCAGTAACTCTCTGTCGAACACCCTGTATTTATGCTCACTGTCGTGCAAAGACCTGCTAAAAAAGGTGAGCGGCTGCCAAGAACCGGCGACGCATTGCTCCACAACGGCCCCATGTCCATGTCCGAGGCGTAGGTAGTGAGCACTATCCGAGCCACCGGGTCTGGGTGCGCCAGTAGCGCAGCGTTTGCCAGAGCTGTTTTAACCGCAGAGAACGCCTGCTGCCGCTGAGGAGTCTGATCGACTCTGTCCGCCGGTTTCCGTTTCTAGAGTGCGGCGTACAACGGCTGTATGAGCTGGGCTGCGCGGTGGAGGGAACGGTAATAAAAGTTAACCATCCCCAAAAACTCCTGCAGCGCCCTGACATTGATGTTGAGGAGAAAAAATAGCAAAACAATTTAGTTAGATTACTTTTATGATTCCAAACAGTTTGAAATTGACAGTGCACAGTGGACATTGACTCATAACTTTTGAATATTTCTAAGACTTGGCTACATCAGTGATTGTGCAAAATGAACTGCTCACGACTCAATGGAGATTGAAACTGGTGATCTGAAATGAATGCTGAAATTATAAAAAGTTGGAATTTTATTTCTATTATGGAATAGATAAAATTAACTGATTTTGATTTGATCAAGTGTTAAAGCATGTGATGGATAATGCTTGTTGGAATATTTTAGGAATGCTATCTTCTTGGAACATAAGTCAATATTATACAGTAATAAGTGGCATTCAGCTGTTTGTTTTATGTCATTTAAGCACAGTTCTGGTACTTAAAAATCATAAAAACCCAGGAGCTTCGGGGGGCTTCGCCCCCCTTGCTCTCCCAACGGGGCTCTGCCCCGGACCCCGCTGGGGGACTGCGTCCCCAGACCCCCTGCTAAATTTTCCAGATAATTTCCCCAACCCCAAATCACATCCCTGGAGCCATTGTTTCCATTTGGAATCGCGAAGGAATTAGGTCAGCATTGTATATGTTTTCATCATGGAATCTGCCAGAGAAAAATCACAAATGAGCGTGAAAAACAAACGAAAATTACAGTCTTTTCGTGAGGAATACTCCAAAGCATTTCCAGGAATTATTATTCGCTCAAGAAAGGGTGAAAATTACGCCAACTGCACTTTGTGTAGACAAGATTTTTCGATTGGACATGGAGGAATCAGCGATGTGAAAGACCATGTGGGAACGAAAAAACACAAGTCGAATGCCAATGCCAGTGACACCAGCGGCAAACTTTCTACGTTCTTCGTAAGAAAAATAGAAACATGATTATTGAAGAAATATGAGGTTGTTAGCCACATTTTAACTTGATTTAATGCTAATATTTGTTTGGCGTTGGGGGGCTTTACCCCCCTGAACCCCCCACCAGGACACCTACCGGGGCCTGTGGCCCCTGGACCCTGGCTAGCTACTAGGCTTTTCAGGTTTTAAAAGTTGGCAGGTATGAAAAAGTGAGCATGAACAGTGCCGCGTGCATGCTGGACTCATCCAAAGCGCTCGCGGACCAAAGCGGACTAGAGAGGAAACGCAGCATGAATAAGGCTTTATTGTCAAAAAGGTAAGCAAACATAAACGTCACATACTAACAGTATTGTCATTTTTCTAAAACTTGAAACAGTTGGCCATTGGAAATAAGTGGCGCTAAGTCTCTTTACTTGCTAAAACTTACCCAGCAGATGTTAATTTTGTGGCTCCCAGGTGCTTTGCTCATGCATCACTGTAGTTCTGCCGTGGTAAGAGAGGTCTGCCTTGCAAAGTCTGCATTTTACTTATGTTTTTTTGTCTACTGTAAAATATTCCCAAATAACAGAAAGTCTGGGTCTGCTTTTTTTATCCACTTCGACATTTGCCATACTCAGACAGCCGTATAATGTGATCCTCTTCTACTTTGCTGGAAATTGTTCACGCATGCCGGACAACAGAGGCGCTACTGCCCTCAGCAGTTCTGGTCGTGCATTGCAGTTAGCTGCAGTTACAGCTGAACCGCGGCATGCATATAAACTTTATAATTAAATGATTTATCGACCAAAAAAATATTTGTCGACAAATTTTTATTGTTGACTAATCATTTCAGCCCTACAGTTAACAGTTTGTCGCTACATCTACAAGTGCAAGTTAAAACTCTACCATGCAAAGCCAAAGCCATATATCAACAACACCCAGAAGTGCCGGTTGCTCTGAGTCTGACCTCATCCGAGATGAACTGACACAAATTGGCAAAGTGTGCTGTGGTCTGATGAGCCCACATTTGAAACTGTTTTTGGAAATCATGGACGTCATGTCCTCCTGGCTATGGAGGAAAACGACCATCCAGATTGTTATCAGCATTAAGTTCAAAAGCTAGTATCTGTGATGGTATGGGGATGTGTTAGTGCCCATGGTATGGGCAACTTATACATCTGTGAAGGCACCATTAATGCTGAATGGTACATACAGGTTTTGGAGCAACATATGCTGCCATCCAAGCAACATCTTTTTCAGAGACGTTCCTGCTTATTTCAGCAAGACAATGCCAAGCCACATTCTGCCTGTGTTACAACAGCGTGGCTTCGTTGTAAAAGAGTGTGGATACTAAGATAAGCCTTTATTAGTCCCACAATGGGGAAATTCCAGGATTGCAACAGCACAGGGATAGCAACACTCAGAGCAACAATCAGAAGGCAAGAGAAAAAAAACAAGAGCAGCGAGTATACATATGTACATATTAATATAAATATATATATATATATATATATATATATAGACACAGTGCGGAGCATTGTGGTTGGTGGATGTGCAGCAGAAAGTCTAAGCTCTCTCTCCGCGGATGCGGCGGGCCAGCTGGATGTCTTTGGGCATGATGGTGACCCTCTGCGTGGATGGCGCACAGGTTGGTGTCCTCGAAGAGACCCACCAGGTAGACCTCGCTGGCCTCCTGCAGAGCCATGACGGCGGAGCTCTGGAAGCGCAGGTCGGTCCTGAAGTCCTGAGCGATCTCCCTCACCAGGCGCTGGAAGGGCAGCCCACGGATGAGCAGCTCCGTGGACCTCCGGCAGCGACGGATCTCTCTCAGAGCCACGGCACCGGGCCTGCAACGGTGAGGCCTCCTCACTCCGCCGGCAGCCGGAGCGCCTTTTCGAGCAGCCTTGGTGGTCAGCTGCTTCCTGGGGGCTTTTCCTCCAGTAGATTTACAGGCGGTCTGCTTGATTCTTGCCATCGCTCTTTATTATTCTGTCTTATATTTCCTGCACGCCGCCCAAACTCCAGCCCGGCACCCGCGTCGCTCCCGCTTCAGCTCTCCCGGTATGTTGAGCCTCTCCGTTAGCACCGGGTGGCGGCTGAGTGCTAGCTAGCTCCTCCCCGCTGCATTGTCTCCCGCTGTAAACAGAGGCTCCGTCCGCCGACTCGGGAGACCCCCGGGGCGATCTGTGTGTCCGTGAGACACATAGAGTGAAAGGTGTGCCGGATCAGAAAGCCATCACCGGATCAGAAAGAAGAAGGAAGATAAAAAGACTCAGAATTGAGCCGCTGTTGCAAAAGGCAGCCAACTCGTGTGGCACCGGAACCGGAAGACTGGTCTAGAAGACTGGACTGCCTGCAGTCCTGACCTGTTTCCCATTGAAAATGTGTGGAACACAACACATCAACGGAGGTTCCAGACTGTTGAGCAACTGAAGTCGTACATCAAGCAAGAATGGGAAAAATCTCACCTACAAAGCTTCAACAATTCGTGTCCTCAGTTGCTAAATGCTTGTTGAGTGTTGTTAAAAGAACAGCTGTTGTAACACAGTGGTAAACATGACCCTGTCCCAGCTTTTTGGAACATGTTGCAGGAATCAAATTCAAAATGAGTATTAAAAAAAAAAAAAAGTTCATCAGTGTGAGCATTTAGTATCTTGCCATTGTAGTGTATTCAACTCAATGTAGGTTGAAAAGGATTTTTAACTCCGTGTATTTTGTTTTTATTTGTTTTACACAATGTCCTAACTTTAGTGGAATTGAGGCTCTACATTTCCAGCGGTGCTTTTGCTGACATATTCAGATGTGCTGCATAAACTATCCTTGCACTAATAAAGGAGATTGGGGGGGGGGGGTGGCAGGCTAACAAGGGGGGTGGTTTTGGATCATTTTTCTAACAAAGTGGATAGCATCCTCCCTCAAATCACCGACTGCATCTAACCCAAACTGCTCTGGTTTCCTCTGAGCTGCAGAGAACTGCTGCTGCTGCAGCACAATTTTAATATCCAGAAGTTTTAACACTAATTTTCACTTTAAGGCTTTAAGAGCCCATTTAAAAAATCAGCTGAAGGGCTTTTCTGCATCAGTCTTTTCCTCAAGAGGAAATCAGTCACATTTTTTTTCTTTTCCTTTTCAGTTTTCAGGAAAGCGGTGATTTTGGTCTACAGGGAAAACAACAAGCTCAAGAAGAAAATGGTGAATGTTATGGCTGTATCTTCCCATTTTTCACCAGTAGCGTGCACATATTTGGGCTGAAGTCAAACTTTTTCCCTTTCTGTCTGCATATTTATGTGCTATAAACAGACCAACCCCCGCTCCCATGGAGAGTTGGATCCTTTCAAGTTCCGCTGGCTCATCCCGCTGTCGGCGCTGCAGGTCCGACTGGGAAACGCGGCAGGTGAGGGGCCCAAATATCACAAATAACTCACAAAATTTTAATTCACCAGCTAAATCAGAGACTACAACACTTTTATTTCCCGTCAGAACCAGTGCCTTCCTGAATTCTCTGAAATTTTATGTTAAAAATGTTTCAAATCAACCTGAAAAAAGTTGCAAATTTATTTGAAAAAAACCCCCAAACTTTTATTTCCATAGATTTACTGCTTTTTTGCAAATCTCTAAACACATACGGAAGCCCTCAGTGGACATACAGTCATATTTTATTTTCTCTGTTTCCTGGTGATAACGAATTAATTACCTCCGCCAGGCCGCAGGAGGTTATGTTTTTGCCAGCGTTTGTCTGTTTGTCTGTCTGTTTGTTAGCAAGATAACTCGAAAAGTTTTGGACGGATTTCGATGAAACCTTCAGGCGTTGTTGGAAATGGTACAAGGAAGAACTGATTAAATTTTGGGGATGATCCAGATCACCGTCTGGATCCAGGAATTTTTTAAAGAATTCTTTAACATTGTGAGATACGGCCATTTTCAACATGTGTGCAGGCGCAATGGACGGCGCTGGTCGTCGTGTCTAACGAACACAAACTCCGCGTTCTTCAAAGTTTTAGGCACAAAAGCACACGAAAAACAGTGGTGGCCAGGGCCCGGCAGCGTGCCTGTGTTTGTGCTACGCTGCAAAAGCTGAGACGGGCAGCTGTCTGGCGCCGGATTACTTGGCAGAAATTCCCCGGGCAGCCATAGTGACTGCGCAAAAACCAGCTCTCTGCCGGGAAAGCTTCCAAATCCTCTTTTGCTGCGGAGCGCAACCCCAATACTAGAAAAGCACTCGGAGAGCGCAGACCTCCGCCAAGCGCCACAGTTCCCCCCATACAGTGTTTGTGTGTACGTTGTCAGATTCCTTGACCATGAAAACATCTGAGTAGCAATTGGATTCACAATGATAGGATTAGTGGTTCAGTAGTAAAAGCATTACCTCCTTGGCGGAGGTAATAAACTGAAGTGTTGGTGTTGTGTCCATGTCCTGCATCTGCAAACTCCCAGGCTGGGGGCGTTGCAATTGAATGAACGAATGAATTAATCTTTATTTCGAATAGATTAAGAGTACAGGTTAAAAGAAAGTGAATAATATAACAAAGGGGGTAATGAAATCCAACAAGGTGAAATTAGACAATAGCTCCTCTGATTATACAATTAAACATAAGTTATCCGAAATATGTGATGGCTGAATCCGCAGCTTATATTGCCCACCCATGTTCCATCCAAGAATTCAAAAGAAAAAACAAATGAAGTCATGACACAACTGCGTAAAACCCACAGGCCAATGGGTTATGTGAGCGTTTTAGATCACTGAAAGCAGCACTGAGGGCTTCACTGACGGATGCCAATTAGGTAGACGGGTTGGCGTGGGTTTTATTCAAAATTCAAACGTTTATTTCAAACTCAGGGTTCATATTAAATGCAGAACTAAAAGGAGTAGAAAATAAATAAATAAATAAAAGTATATACAGATCAGCAGACAGTCGGCGGTCTTGTAACAACAATAACATACAATATTGGACTCAGTATAAAATGGAACGCCACCACTTCCAAATGCTGGAGTGAAGTGTGAGTGACGAGTTGACAATTGCTGATATAAGATGATTGTTACATGGCAGCAACCTTCTCATCAAACTGTAAACATTGTTACGTATCAACTCGCCAAAAGACGGAATGTTCGCAGACACAAACATCTTGCTTGCACTCGACCTTCGTGGTACATCTAATCTTTATCTTTATTGGGGTTGCGCTCCGTGGCCAAAGATGATTTGGAAACTTCCCCGGCCAAGAGCTTCTTTTTGCGGAGCTACTATGGCTGACCGGGGAATTTCTGCCAAATAATCCAGCGGCGGACAGCTGCCAGTCTCAGCTTTTGCAGCGTCGCGCAAACAGGCACGGTGGCGGGCCCAGCCCACCAGTGTTTTCCGCGTGCTTTTGTGCCTAAAACGTTGAAGAACGCAGAGTTTATGTTGGTCAGACACGATGACCAGCGCCCTCCATTGTGCCTGCGCACATGTTGAAAATAGCCGTATGTCACAGTGTTAAAGAATGCTTTAAAAAATTCCTGTATCCAGACGGTGATCCGGATCATCCCCAAAATTTAATCAGTTCTTCCTTGTACCATTTCCAACAACGCCTGAAAGTTTCATGGAAATCCGTCCAAGACTTTTTGAGTTATCTTGCTAACCAACAGACAGACAAACACACAGACAAACCCCGGCAAAAACATTGCCTCCTCCTGGCCTTTTCGGCCTGCCGGAGGTAATAAAACCTTCGGCAACCTGTCTACCCAATTTGCATCCATCAGTGAAGCCCTGAGTGCTGCTTTCAGTGATCTATGAAAACGCTGGCATAGCCCATTGGCCTGTGGGTTGTACGCGGTTGTGCGATGAATTGCAACGCCCGCAGCCTGGGAGTTTGCAGATGCAGGACATGGACACAACAGCAACACTTCAGTTTATTACCTCCGCCAAGGAGGTAATGCTTTTACTACTGAACCACTAATCCTATCATTGTCAATCCAATTGCTAGTCATATGTTTTCATGGTCAAGGAATCTGAAAACGTACACACAAACACTGTATGGAGGGGAACTGTGGCGCTTGGCGGAGGTCTGCGCTCTCCGAGTGCTTTTCTAGTTTAATTTGTTTTCCCATGAACTCAAATTATTTACAGTATTTCTTATAGAGATAAAATGCGCTGTTTTCCAAGGTCTCAAAGTAACAAAACATTATTTTCTTGTAATATAATTAACTGGAGGGCACTGAGAGAGCACATACCTCTGCCAAGGCTCCACCCATCCATCTCCCCCACGGTCTGCTCGTCCAGCCATCTGTCCATACAGGCAAATTCATCCAGTACTTTTTGTGTAATCCTGCTGACAGGCGGATGATCACATTATTGTCGTTATTGTCAATAACAGCTGGTGCAGACCGGGACATATCACGGTTAAACAACGACACTGCAACAAAGACACTGAGTAGCTAGCTGTTAGCATGCGGCCTACATATCTCCCAAGGGAATACTCGCACGTGATCTGCATTGTTATTTATGCAAATCCGACGGCGAACGCTGGGACAGCGCGTGACGTCATCCACTCAGTAACTGGCAGGCTGCAGACAGAACACCCAGATACTCTTCTCCTCATCTCAGGTGATTTCAACCATATTTCACTGTCCCCCATTCTACCCACGTTCACCCAGTATGTCACATGCCACACTAGAGACAATAAAACACTGGACTCATTCTACGCAAACACTAAGGAGGCGTACACCTCATCACCACTCCCCCCACTCGGGAGATCGGATCACAACTTGGTTCATCTCCTGCCGGTGTACAAACCCCTAGTACACAGACAACCTCCAGTCATGCGCACGGTGAAGTTATGGTCTGAGGAGGCAATGGACGCGCTAAAGGACTGTTTTGAAACCACTGCCTGGGAGCAGCTCTGCGATCCACATGGTGAGGACATCAATGGCCTCATTCACACCATCACGGACTACATCAGCTTCTGTGTGGACAACACCGTACCCACCAAGACCATACGGTGTTGCTCAAACAACAAACCCTGGATCAACCCTGAGATTAAAAACACTTCTGAGAGAGAAGAAGAGGATCTTCAGGTCGGGGAACAGGGAGATGCTGAAGTCCGTACAGAGGGAGCTGAGGAGGAAGATCAGAGAAGGCAAGGACAGCTTCAGGAAGAAGATGGAGGACAAGCTGCAACAGAGCGACATCAGCGGGGGTCTGGAGAAACCTTAAAACCATCTCTGGGCTCCAGAATACCTCCCCCCAGGCCACGGGGGGCAGGGAGTGGGCGAACAATCTGAACCTGTTTTTTAATAGGTTTGACCAACCGCCCTCCCCCCCGACTGCACAACAACCACTGCTGCCTCTAGAGACATCGAGTCCTGCTGCCCACTCCCCACTCCACCAACACCCCCCCACTCCCAGCACACAGCTCCCCAACATGACCCTCACTAAGACCCAGGTGAGGACGGCGCTGAAGAAGATCAAGGCGAGGAAGGCGTCGGGACCGGACGGCATCAGCGCGTAGCTCCTCAAGTCCTGTGCAGACCAGCTGTGTGGGATTGCTGTCTGTGTGTTTTGGCTCCCTTCCTGTTCACCCTTTATACTGCGGACTTCTCACACAACACACTGCCATCTACAGAAGTTCTCTGACGACTCTGCAATTGTCGGCCTCATCTCCAACGGAGATGAAGCTGAGTACAGAGGACTTATCCAGGACTTCGTGGACTGGTGCCATCGGAACTGCCTCCAGATCAACACGAGGAAAACTAAGGAGCTGGTGGTGGACTGCCGCAGGCAAGGACAACCCCTCACAGCACCAGTAAACATTGAATGCAAAACATTGAATGCATGTAAACATTGCATTCATGTAATGTTTACATGTTTCATGCATGTAAACTTTGCATTCAATGTAAACATTGAATGCAAAAGACGCAATAGACTTACACAAATGGTCCCCTCCAGCATACAACTAGGAAAATATCAGTAGCTATGGAGGGTGACAATATGTATGGGTACATATTCATACTATGTAGGATAACTAAGTAGACGGTTATGCTGTTTATTCCATCTAGCTACAATGCTCCGCACTGTGTGTATATATATATTTACATATTTATGTGTACATATGTATATTCGCTGCTCTTGTTTTTCTTGTCTCTTGATTGTTGCTCTGAGTGCTGCTATCCCTGTGCTGTTGCAATCCTGGAATTTCCCCATTGTGGGACTAATAAAGGCTTATCTTATCTCATCTTACATACAAGATAGGGCCTTGGCTCATGGATCGCCTCCACACTGTAATGGGCTCTTCTGTAGACCAAGGGTCCCCTCTGGTGAAAATTTATCCAAACCCATCCAGTAGTTTTTGCATAATCCTGCGACGAAACAAAGAGACAAACCACCCCAGTCACATTACCTCCTTGGCAGAGGTAATTATCTCAACACAGTGACAGAAATAATGTGAGATTACAGGAAAACAAACCATTTTAGTTTGTTGTCATAGGAAAATAAAATGTATGAATAGATGGTTGCTTAGGGCTTCTGTAAACAAAAGTTGCAAAATTATGCAACAAAGTTTCAAATGAACATGATAAAAGTTTTATGTGAAAATTTAAAATTTAACTGAAAAAAATGCAAATTTGTATCAAATAGTATCAGATTTACATGAAAAAATATCATTTGATTCATTAATTTTAATTTATAAGAAAAAGGCATAACTTTATATGAGCAAAATTTGTAAATTATGGCAAAGAAGTTACAGTTTTTATCTTTAAGAAGTCACAAATTTACCTAAGTTTGAGTAATAAAGTTTCAAATTTGTACAAAAAAAGCTGTAAATTTACAAGGAAAAAATGTTAATTTTACAGAAAAGTTTCAGTTTTACATAAACAAATGTTACATGTTGATCTTATTTTAATTTTCATATATGCACATAAGTTTCAAAGTAAAAAAAAAATATACAAATTTTAAAAAAAGAATTAAGTTTACACAGTCAGTAAAGTCACTGTGTTTGAAAAAATACATTAACAGAATTTACAAGAGTTAAAAATTGCCAGGGGAAAAAACATTTTTTGAGAAAGAAATGTAAATTTAAAAGTAAATACTTGAAAGTTTAAGTCACAGATTTATTTAATAAGTAAAACATTTAAGTTGCAAAAATATGTGGGAGGAAAACAAATTTAATCTGAAAAAATACAAGAATAAAGTCAGATTTATTAAATAAAAAATTAAGAATATGAAGTTTGTAATTTATAAGAAAAATAACAAAATTTTGAGAATATTTTCACTATTCATAGAAAAACTCTATTTTTAAGACTGACAGGCCAATTATCTCAAAACTGGAACATTTATTTATTTCTTTGAAATGATTCGTAATCAGACTGGCATGCCTTTGCTGAGCAACGAGCTGTAATTACAAACTGAACTTTAGAAAGTTTAATAAATGCAAGTATGTATTTAAATTTCTACCTTATTTCCATATCTGCTGTTTTCAGGCACAGGTCCACAGAGCAGCTGTGTGTGGGAGCTAATTCACTGTCGCTCTCAAGTTGAGGGCCGACCAGAGACCGTCTTCCAGCTGTGCAGCAGGTTAGACATCAAAGCAGTCATCATCAATACCTTAGTTATCATTATTATTAGTATTAGTCTCAAGTTTTGTTTTGTTTTTTCCAACGATAACTCACCTCAGTGTGGCAGAGGGAAAAGTGGGTGTGGTCAAGGTGATCCGCTCCATCCTCAGAGAGAACGTGCGGAGGAACATGAAGGGAGGAGAAGGAACTCTGGAGAGGAGCAGCAGGGAGAAAATCACTCCTCTAGGCTTCAGCCTGCCTTCCTCTGCCAGGATTGGTCAGTTGTCACAAATATCTAATTTTTCATCCAGCTCCACTTCAGAGGTCTTTAAAAAAAACATAATTAGCCACACACACTGTTGGTACCCTTTCACCCCCCCCACCAAAAAAAAAACCCACCAACAACAACAAAAAAACACAACCTCACAACTATCTCTGAAATAACATAAAACTGACCGTGGTCTCATTACCAAGGTGTCACACAACAAACATCTCATGATGGTTAAAAGCAAAGAGCTCTCTCAAGACCTCCGCAACCTTAAAGTTGCAAAACATCCTGGTGGCATTTCTGAACTATTGAATGTTCCAGTGAGCACTATATGGGCCAGAATCCAGAAGTGGAAAGAATATCATTTCACCACAAACCGGTCGCGACCAGGTGCTCCTCGCAAGATTTCCGACAGAGGAATGAAAGCAGTTATCTGAAGAGCTGTCCAACAGCCAAGGACCACTTGTGGAGAGCTTCTGAAAGACTTGGTGCAATTGTTCCAAAGAAAACAATAAGTAATGCACTCAACAACCATGGCCCGTATACAAGCTCACCTCACAAGACTCCATTGCTGAAGAAAAATCATGTTGAAGCTTGTTTAAAAACTGCTGCACCACATTTGGACAGGTCTGTTTAATACTGGGAGAACACAGTCTCGTCTCGGGATGCACAATATAT
Organism: Pholidichthys leucotaenia; assembly: GCA_020510985.1. Taxonomy (NCBI): domain Eukaryota; kingdom Metazoa; phylum Chordata; class Actinopteri; order Cichliformes; family Pholidichthyidae; genus Pholidichthys; species Pholidichthys leucotaenia. Next base: position 197,044,745 of record CM035842.1, on the reverse strand, counting down.
AGCAGCATGCAGCATTCAGGGATGGCAACAGGAAATTCTGATTTCAGCTGAAATCTAATTTGGTTGATTGACTTATGGGGCTGGCCGGGGGGCACAGCCCCCCTGAAGCTGGGAGGTTTTCAGTAAAACAGAAGTAATTTAGACTGAAAAAATTGATTAAAAAAAATGAAATACTAGACTTAGATAAATCATTAAATTTAATGAAAAGTTAACTTACTTTTTCTTCAATGTTGTCTCACTGTCTTTAGTCCAACATATTTAACAGTTCTATAAGAGTTTATTACACTATTTACACAGGTCACCAAGTCACTTCTAATGTGAAACTTTCTTCCTTTTGGCAGCAAGCTGTGTCAGTCTCTGAACTTCATCTCCTTTTCTGGTTTCTTCAGAAATTGTTCGAGTGTTTCTGTTACCTCGTCGAACTTTCAGCCAATTTTCACCTTTACCGTCACTTTTCTCTCAAGCCAATTCCATGGGAACTTATTTTTGACACTTTTGTCTATTTCTAGCACTGATGACTCCTGATCCTTCGATAAAAATCTCATAATTCCGCTGAAAACAATACCGAAAGCTCAGAATTCCAACACGTACCAGGGATGTGATTTGGGGTTGGGGAAATTATCTGAATTTTTAGATAATCAGAAATTATCTGATTATCTGGGGTCCGGGGCAGAACCCTGTTGGGGGGGGGGGCGGCAAAGCCCCCCGAAGCTCCTGGGTTTTTATGATTTTTAAGTACCAGAACTGTGCTTAAATGACATAAAACAAACAGCTGAATGCCACTTATTACTGTATAATATTGACTTATGTTCCAAGAAGATAGCATTCCTAAAATATTCCAACAAGCATTATCCATCACATGCTTTAACACTTGATCAAATCAAAATCAGTTAATTTTATCTATTCCATAATAGAAATAAAATTCCAACATACCATTACTTTTTATAATTTCAGCATTCATTTCAGATCACCAGTTTCAATCTCCATTGAAACTTGAGCAGTTCATTTTGCACAATCACTGATGTAGCCAAGTCTTAGAAATATTCAGAAGTTATGAGTCAATGTCCACTGTGCACTGTCAATTTCAAACTGTTTGGAATCATAAAAGGGGATGGTTAACTTTTATTACTGTTTAATCCCTCGCGCCAGCCCAGCTCATACAGCCGTTGTAGAGTTAATGACTCTCCACCTGGCCATACGTCACTTCCAGTCCTGCCTGAAAGGGCGCAGCTTCACTGCGTTCGTGGACCACAAGCCGCTAACATACTTAACGTACTTTATCTTCCTGGAAGATAAAATAAAGCGGAATTCGGCGAATTAGCAGAAAATCACATCCCTGAGAACACGCTGCCATGAATCTTTGAAAAAGCATACAACGAGCCATTTGATTGGTCCAATCGTTTGCAACTATCCAATCGCAGGGCTGTCAAGCTACTGCAATACAGCAGTAGCTTGAACACAACACATCCGGGTTATCGCGGGAGACGACTTCTGGGGAAGCGCTGAGCGCTTATGTAATCGTGTTGATTTTCGCTAAAATCGGTAACGATAAGGTACCTTACCCCCCCTAAAATTTTCTCAACGGATTTAGACGATTCACAGAAATGATCAATTTGAAAATAAATCGGCGGAAATCCACGGATCGGCGGAAAATTGCCATCCCTGAGCATTTGAAATTATCTATTGGCCATCGACACAAATTAATATTTACAGCTGATAGACTATTACAGTAGACTGTCTCGAGTGGTGCTCTGCTGGTGACACTATGCTTTTCCCTGTGCGAGGGGCTGATGTCATTACATCAGATGAGCATATCTCAACTAACATGGCTGCCCGCTTCACACTTTGTACTCCCTCAGCTGTGGTTATTTTGTGTTGCTTTTTGTGGTTAAGCACTCTTGAAGTAATCAAACATCTTGTACAGCAGAGAGGAATTACTGCACATCGGGAGAATATTCCAAGTTCCCATTACGGCACCGTCGTTAACACTCACCTTAGACTGAGGCGGAGGAAACCACGTAAACAGAAGTGGCTCGACTAGGAGGGCTCCAAACACACCAACGCTGCCTAGCCTTTTTTGTCGTAAATGTGGTCCCTTGGAAACAAGACTGGCAAACAAAAACTGTATATATAACCAGGATCATCATTCAAAGCTGGCTACAGCCCAAGATCACTGATGCTGTGGTTGAGCTAGCGTGCTGCTAGTTACACTGAAGCGCAGGACAGAGGAGTCTGGTAAGAGCTGTGGAAGCAGAATTTTTTATATAGGTGAATAAGAGCTTATTTATAAACTACGTGGTAAACGATAAGCACTGCTCACTGGACCTGGAGCTGCTGGCAGATTTTGTCTACCATGGGAGTTTTCTGTTGCCGTGGTAACAGTGGTCCAAATGCTAATGCTAATTTAGTACTCGGCTATGTGCTAGCAGCCATTGACAAGCAGCAGACCTGGTTTTGTCCAACATGAGGAGATAACACACTGGACTGTATATTCTAATATTATAAAGGGATACAGAGCCTGCCTCCCCCTCGTACATCGGTCTGAAAATACATAACATGCATTTATTTTCATATTAAGTTGAGGTAGTTGTCTTATTTTCCTTGGGCAATGTGTCTTTATATTGCAGTTAACTATCACTAAGTCAAAGGAGATGTAAATTGGGGGGAAAATATGCGCATATATAAGTATCGTCAACAGAAAAAAATAGTTTTAAACTATTGGCATATCGGCAAAAATTCTACTACCGGACATCCCTATAGTCTGGTCAGATGAGACCTATGGCCCTTTTCCACTAGTACCTACTCAGCCCTACTTGCCTCGACTCTCTTTGGTTTGTAGGGTTTTCCATTAGTACCTAGTACCTGGTACCAGGTACTTTTTTGGGATCTACTTCAGTGAGGTTCCAACCGTGCTGAGTCGAGCTGAAAATGTGATGTCAACGAACTGCAGGCCACTGATTGGCCAGGGCGTAACGTCAGTGGATGAAAGCGACGTCTTAAGATTTAAAACCACCATTTGTAAATTTGGCCGTGAATTTTTATTATTTCTGTGATAATCTACAAAATAAATGACTACACACAAGTCAACACCGTCACACAGCACTCACCATCTTCCCTGTGAGCAGCCATCAGCTCGGAGACCTCATGGTATTTCATTTCGGAACGCTCCGCTGGCACTGAAAAGTTCGTATATAGTGGTCCAATTTGATCAAATGTAGTTTTCCAGTTCTTCCATCGGTGTTGCAGCGCTTGGATCCCTGTGCTTGAAAAATAAACTACATTTGGGCTGCACGGTGGCGCAGTGGTTAGCATTGCGGCAGCACAGTTTACCCTTGGCCCGGGGATCGTGGGATCGATCCCAGCCCCCGACCAACAGTGATCTGTGTGGAGTTTGCATGTTCTCCCCGTGTTTGCGTGGGTTTACTCCGGGATTTCTCCAGTTTCCTCCCACATGCCAAAAACATGCAGGTTAGGTTAACTGGAGACTCTAAAGTGGCCCTAGGTGTGAGTGTGTGTGAATGGTTAAGGGATAGCGCCGTAACGTGGCTGCTCAGCCATCCAGGTGGTGGATACCCTCAATTTCCCCTCTGGGGATCAATAAAGTATACTAAATCTAAAAAAAAAAAAAAAAAAAAAAAATTTGGTCAAATTTGACAACTATGAACTTTTCAGCCCCATCGGCCCTGCTGCAACAGAGCCACCCGAAATGAAAAAGTATACCAGGAGATCTCCAAGTGGATGGCTGCTCATGGGGAAGATGGTGAGTGTTTTATGATTTTAAGCATCTTTTACATTATCAGTGAAAACGTCAGCATGTAAACAACGTAACGGGATAAAGCGCCACCTTCCTGTTATGAACCCAACCCCACCCACTTGAGGTGGTACTCCGTTGAAATGGAAAACCAAGCACACCGTGTCGAGCCGAGTAGAGTCGAGGTGAGTCAGGCTGAATTGGTACTAGTGGAAAAGGGGCTCAAAACTGAACTCTTTGGATGCCATAATAAACACCATGTTTGGAGGAGAAATGGCTCTACACATCACCCCCAAAAAATACCAGGGGAGGTGAGAACATCAATATGTGGGGCTGTTTTTCAGCAGACGGTACTGGCAAACTTCATATAATTGACGGAAGGATGAATGGAAAAATGTACCAAGACATTCTTGATAAAAATCTGCTGCCATCTACCAAGATGATGAATGTGAAATGAGGGCAGACATTTCAGCAAGACAATGATCCATAACACGCAGACAAGGAAACTTGTCAGTTGGTTTCAGAGAAAGAAAACTAAGTTGCTAGAAGAACATCCAATCACCCGACTTGGATCCAACTGAAAAATCCATGGAAAAGAACTAAAGATCAGAGTTCATAAAGAGGCCCAGATTTGAAGCCTGTGGAAGAATGGGCCAAAATCACACCTGATCAATGCATGTGACTACTTTCTCCATACCAGAGACATCTTGAAGCGGTCATTAACCAACAAAGGCTTTTGTATGACGTATGAAATAACTTTCAGTAAGTGTGTTCAGTACTTTTTCCCTGTGTCATTTCACATTATTAACCAAAACTTAATTTATGGACATCTATTTTTTTATGCCTTTGTATGTATGGGTTAGTTGTGCTGTTACCAACATCTGGTGGAAATTTCATGTCAGTAGCACCTTTAGAAATATATTTACTGAGAAAACTGGTGAGGTGTTCAACATTTGTTTCACCCACCGTATCATATTTAACAGAAATCAGACTTCGCTTTTGATTATTGACTCAGCTGAATATTTTATATAACTGGACAAAAAGATGGTACCCTTGTGTACTATATTTGTGTAATATTTTGTGGAAATCACTGCTAACAAGTGATCTCTGTACGTCCCAGTGAGACGTCTGCATTCACCGCCATTATTTAGCCTCCTTAACGGGAAAACGGATATGCCACTGAGTATGAATGTTTTAATGTTTGTAGAACTACGGGGAATAACTGCTCCTCCTCTTTTCATTCCTAGGTTCCTCCAGGGCCTCCTGGGTCTGTAGGCAACCCCCAGGGGAATTCTCCTCCCAGGGTGGGACTCCCACAATGGGGCCCGACTCGGATGAGGGGAGCCTCAGCAGTGGAACCTCCTCAGGACCAGCACCCCCACCACCTCCACCTCCTCCTGATCATCAGCAGATTTGGTCTCAGGGCTTCACCTCAGAACTTCCCTCCTCTGTGAAGGAGTCAGACATTCTGAGTGACGACGACGGCTTTAGCGAGGGCTGTGGTGTGCTGAGGAGGGACAGTGAAGATGGAGGTGGTGGCCTAAAAAGGAATGATGACAACAGCAGCTCCCCCATCAGTGCCATCGAGGCTCAGTTTGTCCACCTCAAATTGTCAGAAGACGCCGTGCCGCAGTGTTTGCCAGCACCCCGTGTCTTGCCAGAACGGCTCGGGGACACTCCGGAGGTCCAACCCAAACTGCTGCGAGGACATTTTAACCTGATGAAGAGGAGGAGCAACAGCCTGAGGAGGAGCCGCGGCATCCTGGTGGCCATGAGAGAGCAGAGCCGCTCTCTGGACGGACAAACGGATGGCGAGACAACAGACCTGAACGCTCTACTGGACAAAGAGTTCAGCGTCCAGAGTCTGACCTCGGTTGTCAATGAGGAGATTTTCTTTGAGCCCAAAACTGAAGTGGGGAATGACGCCTCTGCTTAGGGCTACAGCATTTACCGATTTTATTTTATAGAAACCTGAAATTCATACAAAAGAATACTTTAATTATTAGAAAAAGTCAATTTTATACATTGGCATTCCACAGAAATTTGCAACTTTTAGGAAAGACAAATTTACAGAAACAGTTTTTATAAATTAATTTAATGATTCAATTCAAAGAGTTAAAAAACCACTATCATGCTCTTCGTCCACATGTTCAGACACCTGCCAGAGGTTCTGTGACATGGTTTGGTAAAAACACCTCAGGGTGTGCAGTACAATTTTACACACAGGAGGAGCTCGCCTCAAAACAGGCTGAATTGGTGAAGGCTAACTGTGCTAAAGACAGCTAACCACTGCTAAGGTGTTCAGTCCAGAGTACAGTAAAACAAGTAGGGCTGCAGCTAATGACTAATTTACTAATCGAGTAGTCTGCCACTGTAATCCAACGATTACTCAAGTAATCAGCTACCTTTTTTTTTTTTGGTATTAAAGAAACTTGCATTGACCAACATGTGCGGAACTTTTTTTCCTAAAGAGCAGTAATAATTTGTACCAACCACTCAATAACACAGGTACACATTTAGTGCAATAAACGTAACTTTAAATGTTATGTTACAACGTAAAAACGTAAAAAAAAAAAAAAAAAGTTGTAAAAACGTAACTTTAAACGTTATGTTACACCATAAATTTCCATTTTGTGTTAGCTTCAACTCGCAACATAGCTAACATATAGCAGCTACTGCTATTAGCAGTAGCTGCTATATGTTCTGTGGCCATAAAAGCATAATTAGCATAGCCGACTACATTCTATTCATCTTAATTTAAAATCTCAATTACGTGCCTCGTCTCAGGTGCGCTGGCGGTGCATGATGTGGCTGGATGCTTTCTGCCGAGAAACTGCAACGACGTTAAGGTATGCTAGCTCGCCACTCGGCTTTACATTGTACCCACTGTACAAGTTTAAATTAAACAGAGCTGTGTCTTGTTTACATAGCGTAACCGGAAGAAGGTCATATGGACCAGAAGTGCTACATTAAATGATGTTTCCATTCATAGATTTTTGAATTGATGATAGAGCTGTCACAGTGGAGGAATTTCCCCTGTGGTGACGGTGGATAGCTCAACAGCGCGATATGCGGTATTATTGCAAATGTTTTTAGGACCCTGTGGTCTCATAATTTAGTCAAGGTTCATAATGTATGTAGCAAATGATGGAAGCTATGTTGAGAAACTCGCTGCAGCTCCGCTCTTAACTTATGTGCGTGTGTGACAATTGTGCGGAGCTCAGGTCTTCCTACAGTCATTAACTGCTGATTCTGTTAAAAAAAACAAAAACCCTTGTGATCATTTTCATAAAGCGGTAACTCCAGCATTTCTGGACTGGTTGGAGACAGCTGCGACATTCAACTTATTTAAACATGACAGATTCCGTGCAGGAACCCGCATGGCTCTTGTCTCCCATCTCTCCATAGATTTTTGGATATTGCCGCTGTTCGAAAAATCATGTTCACACAGCAATCAAGCAATGCATTGTGCAGTAGCAGAGTTTAATCGTCAGGATCATAAACTCAGAAGGAGCCCATCCAGCCATTATTTTATTAAATTTAGGATATTTTCTCACCCCCACCCCCACCTGCCACAAGCAATCTGATCTCACCAAAGGTAGTACAAATATCACACTTTATGCCCTCCAAACATGCTGCTGGCAGTAAAAAATACACTTAACATTTACCAATTTAATATTCAGTGGGGGCATGTAAGTGAACAACAAGATTTAGCTCCACACACACAAAAAAAACCCTGAACACTGCGGTTGTTGCGGTTGCTCGTTATCCTCCGTGGTAGACTTGTCCATGGCACAGTATTACATAATTGTGGTTATTGCAGCAGCCCTAATTGATGAATTTTTACAATCGAATTACTCGAGTAATCGTTGCAGCCCTAAAAGTAAGCTAAAGTAACGTCTATGAATGAAACATACTGGTCAAATATTCTGGCTGGAAAAATGGGTGTCTGGCAGGCATGGATGGAAAATAGAGAAAACGTATAAAGGACCTTTATCGATTAGGCTAGTGGACTCCTCTCTGTTTGGGCCCCACAGGGAGACCTCAGCATCTGCCCACACTGGCTAACGTGAGCAGTCAAATTACCCGTCTATCATGGCCGAGATACAACAAAATGAGCCAGAATGGTACGAGACATAATTGATGGTGGATTAATGAACCAGCAGGTCTAATAGGATGATGACAACTTACAACAAAGAGCCATAAAATCTGTGATTGTGCTGATTTGTGTCACAAAGCTAGCAATGGTAATGGTTCCAGTACCTGGGTTTTGCTAGGAAAAAAAAAAAAGACAAAATAGGCCATAATAAGGTGATATATGATCAACTGTGGATTAATGAATGAGCTGGGACCACAGATGTGTAGTGGGGGGATTAGAATCAACAGAGACAGAGCTGTAGTTCGAGTTTCTGTGGGAGAGGAGAACTCCTGTGCAGGAGAATCTTGGGCTGTTTTGACTTTGCAAACAATATAATGTCACAAAAATCCTATGAAACACACTCAGATAAAGGGGAAACCCCAGAAAAGTTACAAATCTGACAAAAACCTCTTAAATTTACAAGAAAATTTTACCAATTTCAAAAGGGGGAAAAAAGTCAATTGCAAATGTATGTGTTTGTGGGAGAATTTGCATATTGAGGAGTTTAAAAAAAAAAAAATCTGTCAACTATGTTTCATGGTTGTTTTTTTTTTTTTTGTCCCAGCTGCAGAGGGCTGATACCCAAATGGAGATTAGACTTCATAGCATTTTTCAGTATTTTCTGCACTAAACGACAGTTTGCCTCCAGACACTTAAAATGTTTTTAAATGTATACAGGTTCTGAAATTATTGGTGATTATTTTTTTGTATTTATTACTAGGTTTGAGTCTGTAAATCTCTGAAACCTTTTTTGGGTTAAAGCTTGAACTTTTGGCTACACTTTTTTAATAAATAAAAATAATACAGTTTGTTTATTTGAAATGTAGCTGATTGGATTTGATTCACTGAAGACTGTAATTTGGAATGTGTTTTTGAGATTGAACATGCAACAAGGTTTTAAACCCATTTCTGTCATATGTATCCTGTATGTGTATATAGCTTCTATTTTTTCAACATTTATAGTCTTAGATACTTGAAGCTGTACAGTTAAGATGTAACTGTAATTTATATAGAATAAATTTGTCCACAATGAGGTACAAGATGTAAAAAAAAAAAAAAAGAAGCAAAAATGTTTTGTTTTTTTTCCAGCTGGTTGCCTTTAATGCTAAAATACCAATGAATGTGAATGCTCTAATCTTATGCAGTTTTCATAATAAATTTCAGAAAATGTTTATCTGTGAATTTGAGGAATTGTTTTGTTTGTTCAAAAGTAACTGTAAATTTGGTAGGAAAAGTTCAGATTTACGAGTGAAAAATCAAACCAATTAAAAAGAAAAAAGCTGCAAATTTATGGGAGAAAAAGTACTAAGTGTATTAGAACTTTGAGAACAAAAAGCAAGAAAAAGGTCAACTGGCATAAGTACAAAGTTGTAAATTTAAGAGAAACTGCATGAACAAATGTACAAGAAAAACTGTCGAATCAGAGACAAAAAGTCTTAAATTTACATGAAAAAGTCTGGAAATTTATAAGGAAAAAGGTCACAAATTACCAATATCAGATTTCGAGAAAAGCTGCAAATTTGATTTTTTTTTTTAAATCATTTTGGGGGAAATAACATATTTATGCAAAACCTATTAGAAATTTGCAAAAAAAAAAATGTTTTTATGAGGGGGGAAGTAGCAAATTTACAAAAAAAAAATGTGCATATTAAGCAGGAAACCACAAATTTACATGAATAAAGTAAATCTTATTTTAAATAAGCAAGCATCAGATTATAATTTAAGAAATCTCTGTCTGTTTCCCGAACCGTTCGTCGGACTGGCCTCAGATTTTATACATGCTGTGCTAAGGTTACGAGGGTGTACATCCCCGAATTTCAGCCTCCCTGATATTTATATACATAAATTTAGGAGGGGAAATCGTTACTGAACGTCCATAGGGGAGCTATGGGCATTAATAGCTATGACATCATAGATGCATAGATGTTGCCATGGTTACTCTTGCCAGGCAAACACATCATCAAAGATCAAAGGCAGGCATCACTGAACAAGTGGTGACGTCAAAAGATGCAAGGCAGGTTTCACCATGGCTACTGATACCATGGTAACCATGTCAAAGATCAAAGGCATGCATCACCATGGTTACTGTTGCCATGGTAACAGTAACTTTCTATGGGCATGCAAAAACACTTGCTTATACTTGGTTTCTACAGGCATGGACGGGTATGCATTAGTGTTTATAAAAATTCAACATTTAAAAGAACTTTAAAAAAAACTGCATTTACTGGAAAAGTCAAATTTCTGAGAAAAATGCTGCATATTTAAGAGTAAAAAAAGTATCCTGTTACTAGTAATATTAACAGGTGAGTTTATTGTTTTACCTTCATTTTTAAAGGCCCTTATCATTTTTCCACAGCTGCCAGCAGTGTTAATGAAATGTCTGTGATGCAGTTTAAAAAAATACCCCAGGGTTTAATTATTGCAGTACCATTTTACACACAGGGAAGGAGTTCTCAGAAATGGGCCATTTTTATGGCATGTTGCTTTAGGCTGCATTCACACCAGGATAGTCCGGGAGTCTGTTCAACTTGGCGGGGGATGGTGAGAATTTTCACACCTCCGTTTGGTTCAGTTTCCATTCACACAGCACTTCACTCAAGCAGACCAAACTGCTTGGACAAGGTCACGCAGTTACAACAGCTGCTTGTTTGTGGCGCTGTAGCCGAAGCCACCACTGACCAGGAAGAAAAAATCTCAGCAAAGAAGAGAAATCCGGCTCACTGATTGGCCAGGACCGGTGTTATGCCGAGAATTGCTTGCTTGTCAAGAATTGCATCCCATGCACCAAAACTATAAAATATAACAGTACAGCCAGGCTTGTAACCATTTGTGCATTTTTAGAAGTACCCATTATATATTTTTAGAAGTAAAAATTGTCACCTCTTGTAAATGTGCTATCTTTAAATTATGTTTGATGATGGGATGCAATTCTCAGCATAACACCATTCCCTTCAGCCGAGGTGTTTATGTGCCACAAACTAATAAAAATGAAAAGCTCCGCTGTCTGTATAAACCCCCGTTCCACCATCATGTCACTAAACATTTTAAAAACATCGGTATTCCTGTGTGTAGCCACAAGCAGCTGAGAACTCTGGTCCTCAGACCAAGTATCTATCAGAGCCTGCATCTCCTCCTTACTCCTCCAAGTCCAAGAGACATTTTTTAAAAACTTTTCTCCTCGGTTTTCTCCGGTAAAAGTATTTCTTGAATCCGCGCAGTTGTCTGTTATATTCTACCCAAAAGGGAGGCTGAAGAACCAGGAGCTCTTCAGCTGAATCAGGGTGTTGGATTTATTTTACCCACGGATTCCTGACACGGAAACACACAGGGAGTTTTCAACAGGGACAACTTTTTCGGGTGAGTGCCAACTTCGCCTGTCTATATCTCACCCAGATGGTGAATTCACGTCTTTTCATGTATTTACATTGAGTTATAATGTAATCGTGCTGCGTGAAAAATTTGCCCATTTGCGGTTGATGTGAAGGCACCTTTACAGTAAACGGCGCTTTCTCTTCTCACTGTGTGTTGCTATGGTTACACAAATGCAGAGGGGCACGTCCGCCCTTTGGTCCGCTGGATACTCCGTTTGCATTCACATGGCAAGCAAAGCCCACCAGACTGTGTTTGCAAGCGAACCGAGACCCCCCTTTTCAGGGGGACCAGAGTTCGCTTGTTTGGTGCTGCACCAGAGTTCCAGGCGCATTCAGATGGCGCCAAACAAACCTAACTATCCACGGAATACAGACTTTGGTCCTCTAGTCTGGACCAAAAAGTGGCCATGTGAATGCGCCCTTCAGTATTAATATTACTATTCACCTCACCTCAGCTCACCTCATCCTCTCTCTTTTCTCTCTCTTCTGACCCACTAGGAGCAACTTAGAGTTCAGTGTCTTGATCACAATAACATCTGTACATTAAATATATGGTCCAGGGTTGGCAGATGATCTGGCTGGGAAAAATGGTGAGAAGTAGGGATGGATAGAATATACAGAAAATGGAAAAAGAGAATGTTATATAACAGTGAGCTCCACCCGAGTGATTTGATTGGACAATAGGGATTCCAGGAGTTATAATCCATGATAATTGTACTCCAGTTTCACTGGATATGTATCACTCCACTTCAAAGGTGTTGCAGTAACTTAATTACTGTTATTTACTGTCGACCCCTGGTCAGCACTTTTTAAGGCAACATTAATGGAAAATGGCAAAATGATGAATATTTTTCTGAATATAACATTTGAGTTAAATTATGAATGGTAATCAGAAGAGGAGGAGAAACTACAATAATTTGGTGGTGATGGACTCTTTGTTTCATCTGAAAATGCCAAGAAAAGCGAGCGAAGTGTGCCGAAGAAATCACTAGCATGCTAACTACTAGACATGGGCTAGCTTCCGGTATTGTGCTGACTCACAGGTATATTTTTGATAAACACTTATTACTTTTGCACGTAACAGTATTTAATTTGTTTACATGTGTAAAATGACAATAGATGTCTTCATGCTGATTGAGATGTTTAGCAACAGTTACTGGCTACATTTAGAAGGGACTATTTTTTCTCAGCTGCGCAAAATAACTGGTTAAACAAACAAATCATAATATTTTGTCCAGTATTGCTGTCATTTAATAAACTGTGCTTGCCAGAACTGTTGTATAAAAGCAATATTACATGAGATGTCGTTACAGTATCATGAATATACAGTGGATATAGAAAGTCTACACACCCCTGTTCAAATGCCAGGTTTTTGTGATGTAAAAAAATGAGACCAAGATAAATCATTTCAAAACTTTTTCCACCATTAATGTGACCTATAACCTGTACAATCCAATTGAAAAACAAACTGAAATCTTTTAAGAGGAAAAATAAAAAACGTACAATAACCTGTTTGCATAAATATGCACACCCTTAAACCAGTGGCAGACCGTATATTTTACAACTAGGCATTTAGTGGTGATCTACCCGATTTAACTGCTATTCATACCAAACACCATAAGAATAGCCTATAGGGCCGTCCACACAAGCATGTTAAAGATAACTTTAACTATAAAATTATAGTTTTAAAAATCTTTACCTTTTCATTGTAGAGCTCTGTTTCCATGCAGCACTTGTTCGTTGAGCTGCAGATCCACTGTCGTTTTCCCAAAGGTTTAAAAGTACTGTTGCTTGTCCACATGGCGGCTGTGCTTTGGCGTCTCGCTGCTGCCTTGGTTAAGGTCCTGTCACACTTAGATGACTTAAGCAGTGTTTGCAAAACGTATGAAAAAAATTTGGAGAATACACTGGGGTACGTGAATCAGTTATAGCTCAGTTTTGTCCAAGTTAAGAGCACACTGAAGCACGCTGATGTACGCCGTTGTTCGCCAAGCTCCTCTGAAAATTAATTTTCATCATGCTGAAAATTTTCCGATGTATCCAGCCTATGGCTGATAACATCCCACATTCGTGGAGCAAATGCATAATTCGGCCTATAACCCGTACAGAGCTCTCTGCCTGCAGCGCATACGCACACGCAAACACACTCAGCTAAACGCACAGGACCTGTCGGGAGTTTTTTTTTTTACATTTAAATGAAGCCTATATGATCATCTGTCCTGTGTTGTTGTGATAGATATGCCAAAATGTCAGAACACCGGAGGAGGATCCAATCAGCTGATTGCCTGAAGCGCAGAGCTCAGCTGCTTACTTTGCTGTTGCCTGGGCCTCCCAGCAAAATACACTCCATGTATTATCTTGGTTTTATTTTTTTCACTTTATTAAAAATACACTTTTTATCACCATCAGTTCACGTGCCTTTGAGCCAAGTTGTGACAGCTGTTATCTGATGTTCCTGATGGGTCACATCAGCCGTTTCAGACGTGACTGACCTGACAGATTTGACAGCTCTGCCAGGTCAGTCACGCCCCCCGCCGTGGTCTCTGGATGGGAGAATCATCCAGGTTGAACAGAGATGATCTCTCCCAAATCTAGGATTCATGGATCGGGAGGCAACGGCAGTTTGGCATGACTGCGGTATGCAGAAGTTAGACTTGTTGCGCATAAGTTGTGAATGTCGGCAACACGCTAAGCATTAGCTCATTTAGGCTACTACTACTTAATTATTTACAATTACTTAATTATATGTCCAAGTCATTATGGATATGTGATGCATACAGCCAAAAGTGAAAATTTCGGTGTATCTGTGGCGGTTCAGTTGACCCCCACAACAGATTAAGGACAGTTAGCTCTCTTCTCTTGGTTTTTCCCGCTGCACTACTGAGATGTAATGCGCCATTCATGTATTGTGATGTAATGTGCCATTCATGTATAGTGTTCATGCGTCCTGTCCTTACTGTGACCTGGAGACTGAGATCAATATGTAGATGTGCCTTGTAACCTCTTTGTCCTGCAAGCTGGAGCAGAGGACAGCAATCTGCCTATTGTTATGTAGGTCTCTCAAATGCAAATGTCGCATGCCTGTTCTGCAGTCTCTTTGATCATACCAACTGCTGGGAATATCCTTTGATGTATTGTCTGAGTTGGGTATAAGTACTGCACTGAAATCCATGTTCTCTCTCTCATTCTCACCTCTGCAACTGCTGCTGCTGGACACACACACTCTGTGTCCCTTTGCTGGAGAGCCTCCGAGCACGCTCCCGGCGCGCATGCACGGCGCCGGGGCAGGCTTCGTGAAGGCGGTATGATTTAATAAACCTGCTTAAAACCTTCGCCAGCGCTGCCTTTATTTTATCATCCGCCTCATATCCCAGCGTTTTAGACCAACTTTTATACGTTTGCCGAATGCTGCCTAAATCACATCATGGTGTGACAGTAGACAGCTCAAGTTTGCAAACCCTGTCTGGCTCCAAGTATCTACTCCATCAGTTGCAAACAACAGGCATTCCCAGCAAGATAATTTGTAGCACTCCGCGGAGCCTGTAATCCAAGGATACCACTCGTTGCTAATATGGAAGTGACAGACAAATCCTTTGCCCGACTGAGGTGGACCTGCTAGCTTCAGGGTTGGCCGACCTCTCTTCACAATGACCAGCTTTTCTTGAAAAGTCCGTCTGGAAAATTGTTTTTTTTTTGAATATCGGCAACCAAATCATTTTCCTCTCCCCTGTCAGCCATTGTGGTGGAAAAACAGCTATTATATTTAAACAGATACAGTATATTGTAGCTGCTTAAGCAAGTCCCTTGCACTGGCGTTTTGCTAGCTAGGATTCTCTGCAGTGTGGATGGAGGAGTCTAACCATCCAATCAAAAGACGTAAAAATGCCGACGTTCTTGGATGCCTTCTATGCGTACCCCTGGACGTACAGAAGACATCTGACTGGTTAAAGCAACAGGATAAGTTTAACAGTTAATTCAACCTACAGAGTGCACTGTTAATTCCTGAAGGCCCAAGGCCTTCTAGCATGCTAACTACTAGCCATTGGCTAGTTACCAGTGTTGTGCCCTACGTTCTGATGTCTGGTCTTCTGCAGTACCGACTCACAGGTATATATTTTATAAACACTTGTTACTTTTGCACTTAACAATATTTAATTTGTTTACATGTGTGTGAAATGACAATAGACGTCTTCATGCTGATTGAGATGTTTAGCGACAGTTACTGGCTACATTTAGAAGGGACTATTTTTTCTTAGCTGCGCAAAATAACTGGTTAAACAAATCATAATATTTTGTCCAGTATTGCTGTCATTTAATAAACTGTGCTTGCCGGAACTGTTGTATAAAAGCAATATTACATCAGACATCATTACATTATCATAGATATACAGTGGATATAAAAAGTCTACACACCCCTGTACAAATGTCAGGTTTTTGTGATGTAAAAAAATGAGGCCAAACTAAATAATTTCAAAACTTTTTCCACCATTAATGTGACCTATAACCTGTACAACCCAAATGAAAAACAAACTAATCTTTTAAGGGGAAAATAAAAAAAACTTACAATAACCTGTTTGCATAAATGTGCACACCTTGAAACTAATACTTTGTTGCAGCACCTTTGGCTTTGATTACAACACTCAGTCTGCGTGGCACATCTTGATGTGGCAATATTTTCCCACTATTCTTGGTAAAAATGCTCCAAATCTGTCAGACTGTGAGGGTATGTCCTGTGCACAGCCCTCTTCAGATCACCCCACAGATGTTCGATTGGATTCAGGTCTGGACTCTGGCTGGGCCATTCCAAAACCTTAATCTTCCTCTGGTGAAGCCATTCTTTTGTTGGTTTGGATGTGTGCTTTGGGTCACTGTCATCCTGAAAGATGAAGCTCCTCTTCATCTTCAGCTTTCTAGCAGAAGCCTGAAGGTTTTGTGCCAACACTGACTGGTATTTGGAACTGTTCATAATTCCCTCCACCTTGACTAAGGCCCCAGTTCCAGCTGAAGAAAAACAGCCCCAAAGCATGATGCTGTGGAGGCACGGGTGGGGGATTCTCCACCCAGAGAAAGCAGCTGGGATAAGGGGGACCAATGGACCATGAGGAGGAAGGGCCACCGGGGGGTCTCAAACGGGACAGTATGAACTATGAACCCCCCGGGAAGAAGAGGAACCGCTGGAAGAGAGAAGGGTGTGAGCAGCGGGGCTAGCGTTAAGTTATGTTAATATGCCACACAGGTCTTTGTTCCAAACAGTGTATTATGGTCGTACATTCCGGGTCTCAACGCATGGAATTAAAGGTATAAAAGAGGAATGCACAGAGATCCGGGAGCTCTTTTACTGTACAATATGTTGGAGAAGGAATAAAGTTCATGTGTCATCCAGCTCGATGCCTTGCCTGTTTCTTTTCACCACATTGGCGACCCTAAGACGTGCCATGGAAAGTGAGCTGAGCACCACCCCAGAGACTACCTGGAGGGAGAGCACCAGCACCGTGTGCACCGTCTCAGTCAAGCTCCCAGACTTCTGGTTTCACAACCCGACTGCGTGGTTCTTGCACATAGAAGCCCAGTTCGCACTCCGCGGGATAACAACGGATGATACCAAGTATTACTACGTGGTCGCTGCACTGGATGTGCGCGCCACGCAACAGGTGACAAGCCTGCTCCAGGAGCCGCCGGACCAAGGAAAATATGAAGCGCTCAAGAGGATGCTTCTCCGGTGCTATATCCTTTCTGACAGTGAGAGGGCAGAGAGACTCCTAACACGGAGTTAGGTGACAGATCAGCAGTGGAGCTCATGGAGAGCATGTTGGCACTGAGGGGGAAGGACGGTCAATCTTTTCTGTTTGCCCACTTGTTCCTCAGGAACCTACCGGCTACAGCGAGGGTGATCCTGGCCAACTCGCTGCAGCTGGTTACTAAGGACTACCGCGCCCTGGCGCAGGAAGCAGACTGCATCATTTTGGCGACCAGAACTCTCAGTGTGCAAGCAGTGGCAGCGGCATCCATGAGGGACTCCAGCGAGGTCAAAGAGCCGTTGGTGGTAGCCAGGACGGACATCAGGAGACGAAGTAACGGGGCGATCTGTTTTTATCATCGCCATTTCAGCTCGAATGCCCAATGCTGCCTGTCGCCATGCCAATTCAAGAAGCCGGGAAGACAGCACGTTCAGAATTCAGTTGCAGCTGCAACCGACGGCAACAGGAACAGACTGCTTTATGTCACGGACACACATTCGGGGAGATGGTTTTTGGTGAACTCCGGCTCCCAGAAGAGCCTCATCCTGCCGGTCAACGCAGACAGGGTAGCAGGAAGCAGCGGTCCTGAGCTCACGGCCGCCAACAGATCCACCATCAGGACATTTGGCGAGTGGACACTGACGATTTGCTTACACGGACGCAACTTTCAGTGGGACTTTGTGGTAGCTGCATGTTCCGCCCCTACTTTAGGCACAGATTTTTTTATGTGTTTATGGGTTGTTTGTCGATGTTGCTCATAGGAGATTAGTGGATGCTGTCACTTTTACCTCACTGAAACTTGCCCCCTGGAGCTAACGTTATAGCTCCAGGGGGTAAGTACCAACATTTGCTCACACAGTTCCCAGCACTCATGGTCCCAACTTTTTCAGCTACGATAACGAAACACAGGGTTGACCACTTCATAATGACAAAACGCCCGCCGGTGTTCACGCAACCTCGGCGCTTGGACACAGCTAAACTGGCCAGCGTGCGAGAGGAGTTTGCCAACTTAGAGCAGTTGGTCATCGTCAGGCACTCCAACAGTCCATGGGCATCCCCGCGACACATTGTGCCTAAAGCCGACGGGTTGTGGTGACCGTGCAACAATTTCTGGCGCTTGAATAATGCCATGGAACACAATCGTTATCCCATTCCGCACATCCAGGATTTTTCTGTGCACCTGGATGGGGCGCGTGTTTTTTTGAAAATGGATCTGGTCCGTGGATACCATCAGGTCCCGGTGCGCGCGGAAGATGTTCCAGAAACAGCGGTAATAACGCCTTTCAGCCTTTTCGAGTTTTTACGCATGCCGTTTGGACTAAAAGGCGCAGCGCAGACTTTCCAGAGGATGATGGACGCAGTGCTTCGCGACTTGTCCTTCATTTTCGTCTACTTAGGCGACATTCTGGTAGCTAGCGCGTCCGAGGAGGAGCACATTGCCCATCTCAAGACGGTTTTCCAGAGGTTGGAAGCGCACGGGCTTATCGTGAACCCGGTGAAGTGCCAGTTCGGTGTGCCTGTGATTGATTTTTTTTGGGCCACTGCATTTCGCTGGAGGGCGCAATTCGGATAAGGTGCGCGCCGTGTCAGACTTTCCACATCCACAGACCGTCAGGGCCCTACAGGAGTTTTTGGGGATGGTCAATTTTTATAACTGTTTCCTTCCCTGGGCAGCCCAGCTGATACAGCCGTTGTATGCTGCGCTGAAAAAAAAAAAAAAAAAAAGAAGCCCGTAGAAAACATCGACTGGACACCAGGCTTTCACGAACGTCAAAACAGCACTTGCGGATGCCGCGTTGCTAGCTCATCCGGATCTGTCGGCAAGGATAGCTCTCACTCCGGACGCTTCTGATGTTGCCATAGGAACAGTGGTAGAACAGTACATCTCCGGATCGTGGCAGCCGCTCTCATTTTTCAGTCGGACTTTGTGTGACAGCGAACGCAAATACAGCATGTTCGACAGAGAGTTGTTGGCTCTACACCTGACGATGCGCCATTTCCAGTTTTGGCTAGAAGGGTGCGAGTTCACTGTGTTCGTGGACCATAAGCCGATGACATACGCGATGTCCAAGGTCTCAGAACCGTGGTTGGCCCAGCAGCAACGGCATTTGGCCGCGATCTCGGAGTTTACAACCGACATTCAACACATTGCCGGTAAGCTCAATGTCATGGCCAATTGTCTGTCGTGCACGTTAGTCTCCCCAGTCTACATGGGAATAGATTTCCCTGCGATGGCAGTGGAGCAAGCCGGGGACGCTAACATTTGAGTGCTCCAGTCTGTGCCTACTGGGTTAAGGCTGGAGAGCAGGGTGGTGCAAGAAGGGTGCCCTCCCTTGCTCTGTGACGTCTGCACCGGTCGCCCGCGCCTGGTGGTTCTGAGCTCTTGACACTGTCACGTTTTTGAGTTGGTCCACTCCCTTTCACATCTGGGAGTGCACGCTTCGGTGAAGCGAGTGGGGGCGAAATTCGTCTGGCCGCACTTGAGCAAGGACGTGAGGGAGTGGGCTGCAGCTTGCGTTGTGTGCCACCGGACCAAAGTGCACAAGCACACCACAGCCCCCCTCGAGCTGTTCCAAATCCCGGCCAGGAGGTTCGACTACGTCCACATGGATTTGGTGGGACCCCTCCTGCCGTCACAAGATTTCACGTACCTTTTAACAATCATGGACTGCACCACGCACTGGCTTGAAGTGGTCCCACTGGCTTCTACCACATCCGCAGAAGTGGCTTGTGCATTTTTGTCAGCTTGGGTTGCACGGTTTGGATCCCCGTCAGACATCACTTCCGAAAGGGGTCCACAATTTGTTTCGGAATTCTGGTCCACGATGGCCCAGAGCCTGGGGGTCAAAATTCACTGCACTGCAGTGTACTACCCCAAGCTAATGGGTTATGTGAGTGTTGACACAAATTGGGTCGACCGCCTGCCCTGGGTTCTTTTAGGGTTGCGCTCTGCACCTAAGGAGGATTTAGCAGCCTCCCCGGCAGAACTCGTTTTTTCTCAGCCAATGCGGATCCCCGGAGAGTTTTTACCGGAAAACCCCGCGCCCGAGGCTGATCCACCCGCACAATTTTTGCACAGTACGGAAGCTTTTAACATACCGGAACTGGCTCACCATTGTTTGCCCCACACTTTTGTCCTAAAGAGTTTACAGAACACCAGCTTTGTTTTTGTCAGGCACGATACACGCCGGACCCCACTGTGCCTACCGTACGACGGACCGTTCAGGGTCGTGGAACCTGGGGTGAAACATATTGTGTTAGACTTAGGGGGGCATAGGGAGACCATCTGCACTGACAAGCTGAAGCCTGCTTTTGTGTTGGTAGATGAGCAGGTGATGCTGGCCCAAGCTCCCAGGTGCGGATGTCCACTCCACAAGTTGGTGTTCCCTTGATAGGGACCCGCGCACGCGAAGCTGATGTGTCCCCCCCCCCCTTATCCCCTCCACAGACTGACGTGCCCTCCTGTACACCTTGCCAGCAGGGTGCTCCAACTGGATCGGCAACCCCCCGCTACAGCCGCTATGGGCGCTGGCTCAAGCCCAAAGGACGGGGGGGTTAGTGCCCTTTCTGGGTGTTCGCCGGGGGGGGGGGGGGGGGGGATTCTCCAGCCAGAGAAGGCAGCTGGAATAAGGGGGAACAATGGACCGGAGAAGGAAGGGCCATCAGGGTGTCTCAAACAGGACAGTATGGACTATGCACCCCCCGGGGAGAAGAGGAACTACCGGAGCCACTGGAAGAGAGAAGGGCGTGAGCAGCAGGGCCGCTGTTATGTTATGTTAATATGCCACACAGGTCTTTGTTCCAAACAGTGTATTATGATCGGATGTTCCGGGTCTCAATGCATGGAATTAAAGGAATGGAATTAAAGGTATAAAAGAGGAATGCACAGAGACCCGGGAGCTCTTTTACTGTACAATATGTTGGAGAAGGAATAAAGTTCATGTGTCGTCCAGCTTGTTGCCTCGCCTGTTTCCTTGCCTGTTTCCTTTCTCCACAATGCTGCCACCACCATGCTTCACTGTAGGTATGGTGTTCTTTTGGTGATGAGCAGTGTTGTGTTTGCGCCAAATATACCTTTTGGAATTATGGCCAGAAAGTTCAACTTTGGTTTCATCAGACCATAACACATTTTCCCACATGCGTTTGGGAGATTTCAAATGTGTTTTTGCAAAATGTAGCCGGGTTTGAATGATTTTCTTCGTCAGATAAGGCTTCCGTCCTTGCCACACCAGACAGGAGATTGTTATCACATGTCCTAAACAGCCAGTACTTGCCAGAAATTCCTGCAGCTCCTTCAATGTTGCTGTCGACCTCTTGGCAGCCTCCCTGACCAGTTTTCGTCTCGTCTTTTCATCAATTTGAGAGGGGTGCCCAGTTCTTGGTAATGTCACTGTTGTGCCATATTTTCTCCACTTGATGATGACTGTCTTCACTGTATTCCATGGTATATTTAATGCCTTGGAAATTAATTTGTACCCTTCTCCTGACTGATACATTTGAACAATGAGATCCCTCTGATGCTTTGGAAGGTCTCTGCAGACCATTGCTTGTGCTGTGCGATGTGACCACAAAAATGTCAGGAAAAGCCTACTCAAACAGCTGAACTTTATTTGGGGTTAATCAGAGGCATTTTAAGTGGTGGCAGGTGTGTGCTGACTCCCATTTAACATGAGTTTGAATGTGATTTGTTAATTCTGAACACAGCCACATCCCCACTTATAACAGGGTGTGCATATTTATGCAACCAGGTTATTGTAAGTTTTTTATTTTTCCCCTTAAAAGATTTCAGTTTATTTTTCAATTGGGTTGTACAGGTTATAGGTCACATTAATGGTGGACAAAGTTTTGAAATGATTTGTCTTGGGCTTATTTATTTTTTTATGTCACAAAAACCTGGCATTTGAACAGGGGTGTGTAGACTTTTTATATCCACTATACTAACTACGGGTGTGATATTCTAACACCCTCCAGACGTATTAAACCCACAGTTACTATATTCACGATACCGTACTTCATCTTGTGTAATATTGCTTAATTGTGCAGCAGCTAAACTGAAGGCTAGCAGAGTCCTCCCTGAGTTTGTACTGGTCAGGTTTCAGTGTTGCCAGATGGGAAATGTCGAAGTTTAGTACCAACTGCTTAAAATGATTGTATTTGCATTCTGACAAGGCTCGGGACCACCTGCTTCAATAACACATTATCACAGATCATGCATATTATAAACTATAACACAGTTTTACCTTTAAATTGACTCTGCAGACCATATAATGTCACAGAAATCATACAGAACACACTAAATTAAAATAAAGAGCCAACCCCAAAAAAGCAGAATACGAGCTTTTAAGAGTCAAATCAAAAGTTGATTAAAAATGCCTCTTTCAGGCTGTCGACTCATGATTTAATTAACTTAATTATTTTTCTCCTCCAGCCTTTCAATCCTCCTTCAGATGCTGTCCTTTCTCAAAATATAAGCATATCAATACAAACATGTTTATTTTTAGCTCCTCTGTGGGCAGTAACTCACCCCCACCCCGAATTTCAGCTCGGTTGATTCTTCAGTGATTATCAAACACATATCATGGAAACTGAGTGAATTTCTCCAGTGGGACGTCAGCCCTCTCAGACCATCTGTCATCCTGGCAGGAACCTCAGTGTTCTGCTGCCGAAGAAAACACAAACCTGCTCCAACAATCACACAACACTTTCAGCTGCTACATACAGTAGGCTTACACTGATATTAGTTAAAATGTTGCACTTTTATCAAACTGTGACAATTAGTGCTGCTTTTAAATACCAGTGATTATAGTTTATTACTTCATAGATTGGAACATTTAAATGAATTTCTTTGCAATATCTGACAGATTTTAACTTGTTCATGTTAATGACTAATTTTCAGATAGATACTTAAAAATATAAAACATGTAAAATACATTTAATTAAAATGATAAAGTAATAATAAACAAAAACTCAATTGTGGAGTTCTACAGGGCTCTGTGTTAGGGCCACCATTTACATTTTATACATGCTTCCCTTAGATCATACATGTCAAACCATGGTATCTACAGCTATAAGGAGGTTAAACTTAAGACTCTTTAGAACCTACCTTTAGGTTCAGTGACTTACATTTTGCCATTTTTTCCATCCATCCATCCATCCATCCATCCATCCATCCTCTACCACTTTCCTGGAGGTCTACGTCGAAGAGGCATCAGCTCAAGAAGAGAAACCCAGTCTTCCCTCTCCCCAGCCACCTGCTCCAGCTCTTCAGAGATGATGCCAAAGTGTTCCCAGGCCAGCTAGGAGACATACAGCCCTATTTTGACGGTCATCCGCACACTTTTCACACAGACTTTTCGCCATGCACCAGTGTTTTTGTTAGTTTCTGTCAGCGCATTGTCTGTTTTTTATGCCTTGCATCACGCCATCAAATTACCAGTAGACAGTGTGCCTGCTATGTGCTTGTAGGAGGCGCCTCATTTTAAAGAGGTGTGGTGGTGCGCAATCTAATGTGCATTCAAGGGTGTAACTTTGTTTCAAACATTTGGGGGGGGGGGGCACGTTGAGGTATCTGCCCATATAAGGATTTTTAAAAAAATCTTATTATACGACTGTCAGCATATCAGTACAGCCAGTTGTCTCCACTGTCCTCTTTTTCATTTTTAAAAGAAAAGGATTTTTTAAAGCAAAAAATGACAGCATACTGTATGTATCCTAGTGTTGAGGAAGAGTGCAAAATCAACAACTTTGCTAAAAGGACAAGGCTAATTTGCCTCTTTATTTTGGCATTCCCATATTAGTAACAGTTGTAAAAATTATTTCCCTGGGACTTCCGGTTATGGCGGCCACGTAGGAAGACGTGCTTCACACTGCTCTGCTCGTGAAAATAAAAATTTTACTAAAACTCTCTTAATTGGAACAAAAACCCATTCCAACGTTTTGGCACGGATATGGTAAAGACCAAGGTTGAAAAATTAGGTGGAGGAAAACGTAACTCGGCAAAACAACCCAAGCTAACAGACTTTCACACTCGAGGCAAAACAGAGAAAACTCCAGAGGCAATGGCGGAGGAGGGAGCCAGCAGCGGAGCGGGAACAGTTGAAGAGGGGACAAACGTAGTGCTCACTGCCATTAACTCCATGAGAACAAAGTTTTCGTTTCAATTTGATGGGATTATAGCAGCGATAGAAGGTATGAGGAAGGAAATAAATGACTGCATGGAGCGAGTGTCACAGGCGGGGCTCCGAATATCAAGCGCTGAAGATGATGTTACCAACCTGCAAACTAAATTGCAAACACTGGAATCAAAATGCAAACGTCTGGAAGATAACGTCCTAGACTTGGAATCCCACTCGCGACGGAATAATTTGAGGCTGGTGGGCCTCCCGGAGGGAATGGCAGGACAGGACCCGTGTTCCTTTTTGGAAAAGTGGATTCCAGAAGCACTGAATAACGCGGATCTGCAGTCATCAGTTGTTTTAGAGAAAGCTCACCGAATCAGTCCACTGAAAGATAATAAGACACCACCAAGGACACTGATTATGAAGTTCCTCAACTACAGAGACAAGATGACAGTCTCCAGTGCGGCACGAGCTAAAGGGGAAATTAAATACCAGGACCAACAGGTGCGGTTCTACCCGGACTTGGCTGCAGGAATACAACAATTGAGGAAACAGTTCGACCCCGCCCGCAAAGAGCTGTGCAACCTAGGGATTCGTCACGGAGTAATTCATCCGGCAAGACTGCTGGTCACATATAAGGGGAGAACCCACACCTTCAAGACCCCTCAAGAGGTGCAGGAGCTCATCAAGCAAATCCAAAAGGAGATTGGTGGGAGCTAAGCATGAACATGACAAAGGTAGAACATTTAAGCATACATACAGGCATCTGATTGATCTGAAACATAAACATGTCTACAAAATACAGACTGTATTAAAAAAAAAATGTTATGATGTACAACGTTGCTATAAAACTGAAGTTATGTTGAAAAAGCTACAGAAGAGAGTTAATGTAAGAATAGTACTAGTGTCAGGGTGATTGAGAGGAGAAAGAGAGAGTGGTTTGACTGATCCTCACAGGTGTGGAACAGTCACTAGCTACAACGGGAGACGGAATATTTTGGGGGGATTACCACGAATGTGGGGAAAGGGAATTTGTTTTTGTTTAGTTTGTAGGATGAATGTTCTATCATCCATGTTTTTGCTTCTCTGTATGAGTATGTTCATATTGCAAGGTAATCTCAAACTCCTTATTGATCATAGATCAAAGCGTTAATCTTAATTTAACTTGATGGAATTGCAGAGGTCTACAAAATCTTAAAAAACTTAAACAAGTCATGAATAAAATAAAAGACATGGATTCGAAAATTGTATTTTTACAAGAAACTCATCTAATAGAGGAGGATGTTAAAAGAATTAGGAGAAGATGGCAAGGTAACGTGTTCACCTCATCATTCCCATCCCGAGCCAGGGGAGTTATGACTTTCATACACAAAATAGTCCCACTTAAAGTGAAAAATGTAATTAGAGATAAATTTGGAAGATATTTAATCATCCAAGGATCTTTGCTATTAGAAAATATAAATCTGGTGAACTTATACGGTCCCAATATTGATGATCATAACTTCTTTGTTAATTTATTCCTCACTTTATCATCACTTGTAGGGCGACATATAATAGCAGGGGATTTTAATTGTACATTGAATCCCAGTATAGATTGATCAACAGGAGTGGACTGTACGCACAATGGATGTAGGATGACCATTAATCATTTTATGGAAGAATTGAGATTGCTAGATATATGGAGAGAAATGAAACCACAAGTCAAAGCCTATTCTTGTTATTCTAATACCTATAAGACATTCTCACGTATTGACTACTTTTTGATCTCTACAGAATTAAGGTCCAAGATTCAAAACTGTTTCTATGATAACATTGTGATCTCTGATCATGCACCCTGCTGTCTAGTATATGTAGATAAGAAATTGACAAAGGACCCACTTAGGTGGCATTTTCAACATAAATGGCTTCAGGATTAGGAATTTGTTGAGTACATAGAAAAACAGATGAGTTCTTTGATATCAATACTACACAAACAACGGCATGTATAAAGTGGGAGGCTTTCAAAGCTTTTATTAGGGGGCATATTATTAGTTATACAGGTTCAAAATCTAAGAAGACCTGAGAGGAGACAGTCCAATTGGAACATAAAATAAAAATTCTTCAAGAAAAGGTGTATGCAGGAAGTAACCCACAGTTAGAGAACGAATTACTGATTCTGAGAACTGAATATGACAAAAAAAATCAGCGAATAGAGCTGCCTCGAGTCTTCTAAGATTGAAACAAACTTTTTATGAACAAGGTGAAAAATCAGGAAAATTATTGGCATGGCAGATTAACCAATTACCAGTATTATAAGTAACGGACAGGTAGTTATAGATCCTTTAGAAATTAATAGTGCCTTTAGAGATTATTATGAAAAATTATATGATACAAAAAATGAAACTGACTTAACAAAACTAAATGGGTTTTTGGGTGGATTATCTATACCATGTATTCCAAATGAAAACAGGGAGATACTGGAGTCTAAAATTAGTCAAGAAGAAGTTGGGCAAGCCATTGATAATATGAAATCAGGAAAAAGAGCAGGACCAGATGGTCTTCCAATTGACCTCTATAAAAAAAATTTAAGAATAAATTAATAAAACCACTTTTGGAAATGGTTTTAGAAGCATTTCAAAATGGTAATTTACCACCGTACATGAATAATGCCTTAATTATACTGTTACCAAAACCAGGTAAACCCCCTAATAAATGTGAAAACATGAGACCAATAAGCCTATTAATGCTGATCTTAAAATAATCTGTAAAATTTTGGCAAAACGCCTACAAGAAACATTACCAAATATTATTAACTGAGATCAGAATGGCTTTATAATGGGAAGACAACGCTTCCATAATGTAAGAAGACTATTTAATATTATTTATTCCAATAAAGAAGCACCGGATACAGCTCTCCTATCATTGGACGCCGAAAAGGCCTTTGATAGAGTCGAATGGCCCTATCTTTTTGAAGTCCTACAAAGGTTTGGACTTGGAAATAATTTCATAAAATGGGTCCAGATAATATACAATAATGCTACAGCAGAAATCCTAACAAATAGCAATATCTCAAAATCAATAAAAATCAATAGACAATGTCGACAAGGCTGTCCGCTTTTACCTTTATTGTTTACTATGGCAATTGAACCTTTAGCGATGGCAGTACGTTTACATCCACAAATATATGGAATTAAAGTAGGACCAACAGAACATAAAATCTCCCTGTATGCCGATGACATAATTTTATTTCTGTCGAATCTTAAAAAAAATCAATTCCGATCTTGTTAAATTTTATAAAGAATTTTGGGGATATATCAGGATATAAAATAAACAAACAAAATCTTCAATATTAATGTTAAATGAGACCCAGAGAAATCACCCAGCTCCTGAGGTAAACCAATTCAATGTTGTAGATCAGTTTAAATATTTAGGAATTCAAATTTTGCCTAAGCTAGAATCAGTCGCCAATGCCAACAATGAAGCCTTAATGACAGATATTAATGAGTTACTTCAGAGATGGATGTCACTTCAAATGTCGATGATCGGGAGAATTAATATACTTAAAAGTAATATCTTAACAAAAATACTTTACTTATTCCAAAACATGCCTTTACCACCACCTTCAGATCTATTCTCAAGAATTAAAAAAAGTTAGTGGAATTTATATGGAACAATAGGAAGGCTAGATTACGTTTGTCCTTACTATATTTACCATTTGATCGTGGAGGTCTGAAATGTCCAAACTTTATGTTGTATTACTGGTCAGCACAACTGAGGTCTATGACATATTACTTTTCATCAAATGATCTTCCTCATTGGACTGAAATGGAATCATACAATTTACCTTTACCTCTTCCCTTATTCATATACTCAGACTCGGCTAAAAATTACAGAAGCAAGTTAAAAATCCAATTGTAAAGCACATGATCAAAATATGGTGTGAAGCTAAAAACTATTTAAAAGAACCACACTTATTGTCAGAGTTTAGCCCAATATGGGGTAATCAATATTTTAAACCAGGGAGAGCGGATGCTGTATTTAAAGTATGGAATTTAAAAGGGATTCAAAAGATTCAAGATTTATATTTGCCATGTGCAGATAACATAATGTCTTTTGAAGAGCTGAGGATCAAATTTAATCTTAATAGAACACATTTTTTTTTAAATATCTTCAACTTAGAAACTTCATTCGGGACATCTTCCGGTCTGGACGCCATGGCGACTGCAGCTTAACACTGAAGCTCTCAGACTCAATCCAGGATAACACCTTGAAAATCAAACTTAACGGATTTTTGGAGGAGTGAAAATCAAAAGACAAAATCATCATGTCTAAAGGAAAACAGAAGAAACTGAAATTCTCCAGGCTAGGACACGTATCGGCCGGAGAATCTGAACTGGAAGATCCCCGTTCAGAAGACGAGGAGCTGGTGATAGCTAACAAAAGGGTTAGCCTGAAATCACTATTTGAGGAACTACGACGATTTCGCCGAGATGTTACGGCCGAATTTCGGGAATTCAGAGAAGAATTGAAAAGGACAAACAGCAGAGTGGACCAGGCCGAGAACCGAATCTTGGAAACAGAGGATCGAATAAAAGTGCTCGAAGATTCTGTGCTGGACCTACGCAAAAGACAAGCAGCTATAGAGGCTAAGCTAACCGACCAAGAAGGAAAACAAAGAAGAGACAACATAAGAATTCATGGTCTGATAGAAGGAACCGAAAATGGTTTTAACTCAATGGCAGAATGCGTGGAATCCTTACTAAGAGAGAAATTGGATATTCCACAAACCACCGACTTGAAGATAGAAAAGGCACATCGTTCATTAGCCGCTAGGCCGGCGGCGGAAGCGCCCCCACGTTCGGTGTTGGTAAGATTTTCCAATTTCAAAATAAAACAAGAGGTTGTAAGACTGGCCTGGCAGAAAAAAGGATTTATGCACCAGGAGAGAAAAGTCTACGTGGAACACGATTACGCCCCGGAGGTCCTTAAAAAGCGCAGGGAATACAATGACGCGAAAAAGGTGTTAAGAGAGAAGAAATTGCGCTTTCAGACACCATTTCCTGCGAAGTTAAGGGTCTTCTACGGCGATGAAACGTGTCTCTATAATTCGGCGGAAGAAGCAACAGCTGACATGGCGAGAAGAGGGCTCCCGGTAACGGTGTTTAAACCCGCAGCAGACCCGAGTGAGAAGATCAAAGCGCAAACATGGACAACACAAAGACCCTCAAAATCCACGGACCAGCAGCGGGAAACCCAGCACCAGAGCGTCGCGGATAAACTATCCGTTTTCAGGTTGGAATAGCGACCTTTTTTTTTTTTTTTTTTTTTTCCCTTTCTCTTGAATCAATCCGCACATCCAACCCCCCTCATACAAGGTAACAAACATTAAAGGAGATGCATATTCAGCATGTGGTAAAACATTTCATGGAACAATCATATTATTTGAAACAAATAAGTCTTTGTAATAAAAAAAAAAAAACTTGTTAAAATAGAAATGTGACAATAATCCACATGTTCTGCTCATACTAACAAATACTGTTTTTGCGTGAATGTTTGATGTGATGGGGGTGGGAGGGTGCACACAATTTCACAGGGTTTAGGCATAAAAGGAAAAAAAAAAAAAAAATCATTACAAGTTTGGATTGGGTTCTGAAACTCACGTTAAAAGCATGGGACTACTTTCAGTGGTACGAGAGGGCCCTCAACACGTAACAGAGTTTGAGGAATTTCCCTCAGAGCCTTCACTCCATCAAGGCTCTTACAGGGTCTTTAAAAAGACCTCAGCTCAGGAAGTTCTTTTGACAGTTTTTTGTTTTAAAGTTTTTTACACTATGTTCTTAATGTTTTTCTTGTTTTTAATGTTCTTTCAGTTTCTGAGTAGCACAAAAGAGGGCCACCACACAGTTATACTAAACAAAACAACACAATGGAGAAACAGGGTGTAACCAAAATAATTTCATATAATGTAAAAGGGATCCTGAATCCAGTTAAAAGATCCAAGATTCTAGGCAAAATGAAAAAAGACAAAGCAGGAATAATACTTTTACAAGAAACCCACCTAACAGACGTGGAACACAATAAACTCAGTAGACAAGGGTTTAAAATGATCTCTTCATCTTCATATAAATCAGGGAGGAGGAGGGGAGTAGCGACATTGATATCAACCAAAATTACATTTGAAAAAAAATCAGAACACAAAGATAAAGAAGGGAGATACAGTTTGGTAACTGGGCGGCTAGAGGGAGAAGATATCACCCTGCTGAATGTGTATGCTCCCCCAGGGGCTAACTGGAAATTTTATAAAAATGTATTCGACCTAATGATAACTAAAGCTCAAGGTTTAGTGATATGTGGTGGGGACTTCAATCTTAGACTGAATCCATACTGGGATGCTTCTGGTAATTCCCCACATCAAAATAACACCCAAAACAGGAAGACTCGGATGCTACTAAAAGAAATGGGAATCTGTGATGTGTGGAGGGAACTCAACCCCAGTGTAAAAGACTATACATTTTACTCAACTCCACATTCATCTTACTCAAGGATTGACTATTTTTTTATGTTTAATAGAGACATTGGTAGAGTAAAAACATGTAAAATAGGACTGATGGATCTCTCCGACCACAGTCCGATCTACATGGACTTAAATATCCAAAAATACACAAATAATACATTTTCTTGGAGGTTAAATTCAAATGTCCTGAAAGGACCATTGAAAGATGAATTGGAGTCAGATATTCTCAGATATTTGGAAGATAACGATAATGGAGAAGTATCCCCTTTAATACTGTGGGATGCATGTAAAGCTGTAATAAGAGGAAAGATTATTGCAAAACTGGCAACCCAAAAGAAACTAAGACAAGAAAAACTATCCACATTAGAGTCAGAACTTAGGAACCTAGAAAAAGAACACAAAGGCAACACTCATTCTACTGACTCGCTCAAGATTAAGGAAATTAAAAACCAAATAAATGAGATCTACACAATAGAAATCCAGAAGAAACTTACATTTCTGAAACAAAAATACTATGAAGCAGGCAGTAAATCGGCAAAATTGCTAGCCTATAAATTGAGGAAACATCAAACAGAAAGAGCAATCTACAAAATCAGAGACCCAGTATCAAAGGAAATAAAATTCAGAATTCAGGATATTCTTAAAAACTTCGAGAATTACTATAAGAACTTATACTCCCACAAAAAACATAAAAACGCATCCGAGGCATTCCTAAACACATTAAACCTTCCCCAACTTACGGAGTCACAAAATAAAACACTACTGTCAGAAATACATCCTAAAGAATTGGAAAAAGCAATTATGAAACTTAAAGCTAACAAATCCCCAGGAGCTGATGGCTATACAGCAGAGTGGTACAAAACCTTTAAACAGCAACTATCTCCTCTCCTCCTGAAAACATTTAATTATGTCCTCCACACAGGGGAAATCCCCCCCTCCTGGAGAGAAGGGGTCATTGCAGTTATACCTAAACCTGAAAAGGATAAACTAGAGTGCTCCAACTACAGACCAATCAGTGTACTAAATCAGGACTATAAGCTTTTTACCATTATCCTTGCCAAAAGGTTAGAGAATATACTGACAGACCTAATTCATTTAGACCAAACAGGTTTTATAAGACAAAGACAGACACAAGACAACATTCGACGCACTTTACACATAATTCATCATATAAAAAAATATAACTTAAATGCAGTCATATTAGGATTAGATGCTGAAAAAGCATTCGATTCGGTTGACTGGTCTTTTCTATACAGAATCTTATCCAGTTTCAATTTTCATAACAACTTCATTAGAACTATACAGGCATTATATAAAAAACCAACAGCTAAAATAAGGATTAACGGTAATTTATCATCATCTTTTGAACTGGAAAGAGGATGTCGTCAGGGCTGCCCCCTGTCTCCACTGCTCTTTGCAATCTTCATAGAACCTCTGAGCCAATGGATAAGACAAAACCAAAAAATTCAAGGTATTACACTTGGTCAGAAGGAACATAAAATAGCACTCTTTGCTGATGACATTTTAATATACCTAGGGCAGCCGGACACTTCTTTACCAGAACTAACCTCAGTTTTTTCAGAGTATGGAGATTTATCGGGGTACAAATTAAATATGCATAAAACCCAAGTTTTAACATTCAACTATGACCCAAATCATTATTCACTAAGCAAACTCAAAACTAACTGGGAGTCGGAATCTATGAAATATCTGGGGGTCAATATCCCGAAACAACTCAACAAAATTATATCACTAAACTATGATCCACTGGTGACAAAAATAAAATCTGACCTAGCAAGATGGAATATGATACCATTCTTGGGTATTGCACAAAGAATTGAAGCAGTCAAAATGAATATACTTCCACGTCTTCTATACCTTTTCCAAACAATACCGGTAGAACCTCCCAAAAAAACATGGCAGGAGCTGGACAGAAGGATCTCAAGATTCATATGGCAGGGCAAGAGACCTAGAATCAGATATAGAACCCTACAGCTAAACAAAGACAAAGGTGGGCTCGCGCTGCCAAATATCAGGGACTACTTTAAAGCCGCACAAATTAAAACTTTAGTAGAGATATGTAACCCAGTCTACTCTGCACAATGGAAGGAGATCGAATGCCAAATAACAAGTGACATCCCCCTACAGGCGATAATAGGGAACAATGTCTTACCTAAGCTTTTGAATAACACTAACCCGTGGATAGAGACCCCGCTAAAAATTTGGTTTAAGATAGTCAGAGAGAATCAAACTAAAGAGCCCTATCGACTTCTGCAATGGATCGCCTATGATCAGGACTTTACTCCTAATAAAACAGACACCAGATTTAAAAAGTGGAAGGAGAAGGGGCTGATAAAATATTACGATTTTTTTAAAGGGCAAATCTTAAGAAGTTTTGAAGATTTGAAAAAACAAGGCCTAATAAATCAAGACCTTTACAGGTTCTTCCAGCTTAGACACCACATAAACAATATACTTAAAAAGGAGGTTTTGGAAAGGGCCCAGTCAGGTGTTCTGAAGGTCTTCTTAATGGCATATAAAGGGATCCCAGGGATCAGATACATTTCTAAAATATACCAAGGTCTTCAAGACTTAAAAGGAGACAACACATCTTATATAAAAGAGAGATGGGAAAAAGAGGGGAATTTCACTTTACATCTGGAAATATGGGAAAAGCTAAATAAACAGCAATGGAAAAGTACCTCATCCCTGCAGTGGAGAGAATTTGGATGGAAAAACTTGGCAAGATTTTTCAGAACACCTGCACAAATCAAATTTACCCATAAGGGATTGAACTGTTGGCGCTTGTGTGGTGAAAAGACTGCAAATCATTTTCATGTGTTTTGGTCATGCCCAGTTATCCACCAATATTGGACCAATGTACAGACAATATTGGGGAAAATATTCAAAATTACAGTTCCCTTTTCTTTTGTAACTTTGTATTTGGGTTTACTACCGGACTCACTGGAAAGACGAGGAGAAAAATACTTATTCAATGTTTTAATATTGGCAAGCAAAAAAGCTCTAACTAAAAAATGGATGTTGAAGGACTGTCCTACACCTGAAGATTGGACTAACGTGATCCAAGACATTTACTCGATGGAAAAGTTGACATTCGCACTGAGACAGGACATGGATGGGTTCATGAACTTTTGGCAACCCTGGACCGCATATGTGTCTTCCATTAGATCTAATCTTTGACAAATACCATTTCAATAATGGTTCTGCTCTTTGTTCCAATGCTACTCAGATGCTCTTTTATCTTTATTTACTTACTTTTTCTTTTTGTTTGTTTTTTACTGGTTTGTTTGGTTTTTTTTTGTTTTTTGTTTTGTTTTTTTTTTCTCTTTAATTTCACCTTTTCTTTCACTTTAAAAAAAAAAAAAAAAATAAGGGGTGTTGTAAGAATTAATCTTCCAATGTTGTCAGATATCAGAAAATAAGGGAACATGTGATGAAAATGTAAACACTGCATTGCTGTAACGACCTGTATACCCTTTACAAAAACTTAAATAAAAAAAAAAAAAAACAGCCACAAAAAGGACAAAAGAGCTGCAGGCGATGTGGCAAAGCACCAGTGCATTCACTGAACGACTGTGCTGCACGGGCAGCAAAATGCAGAAAATGCTATAAGAAAGGCCATTTCGCTGCTGTTTGTAGGTCAGACAGAGTGAACGTCATCCAAGAAGAGGAGCAGGATACCGTTTTCCTGGGATAAGTGTCCACAGGAGATGGCTCTACAACGTGGAAAAAAACAGTGGAGTTGAATGGGCAACAAACCACCTTCAAGCTCGATACTGGGGGCAAGGTGACAGCCATTCCAACTCCCATCTACTCAGACAAACAGCACAGCAGACTAACCAGACCAACAAAAACACTACTGGGACCAAGCAACAAGTCTCTAAAGGTGAGAGGACAGTTTAATGGTGTCATACAATACAAACACCTGACTACAAAGCAACCTGTTTGTGGTACAAGAGCTACTTACCCCTTTTCTAGGCCTGCCAGCAATCAAACACTGCAGCTGCTGCACCAAGTTGATAGTATTCATGAGCTGTCAGCCAACATCAAACAAATGTATCCCAACGTCTTCACAGGACTAGGACACCTGCGAGGAGAGTACAGAATTAAGCTAAAAGAAGCAGCAAAACCTTATGCTCTGTCACTGCCACGGCATGTATCATTACCACTGCTCAACAAAGTAAAAGAGGAACTACAGAGGATGGAAAAGATGGGTGTGATCAAGTCCATTGAGGAGCCCACAGAGTGGTGTGCAGGGATGGTGGTGGTACCCAAACCTAAGAGAAGGATTAGGATCTGCGTAGACCGAACTCACCTTCATGTGTACATCTGCAGAGAGTGACACATCCTGCCAGCCATCGACGAAACTTTGGGCAAACTTGAAGGTGCGAGTTATAAAACTTGATGCCACAGCAGGATTTTGGCAGGTGCCTCTACACCCCAAATCAGCCCCTCTGACAACATTCTTTACACCCTTTGGGAGGTACTGTTATCACAGACTGCCATTTGGTATTTTGTCAGCACCCGAGCACTTCCAGAAGCAGCTAACACAGATGCTAGCAGGACTGGAGGGAGCCATTTGTCATGCAGATGACATTCTTGTCTTTGGGTCATCTTGAGAACAGCATGACCACAGACTCCACCAGGTGTTGGAGCGACTCCAGAAAGTAGGACTAACGCTCAACGACAAGTGTGAGTTTGCTGTAGAGCGGGTTACATTCCTGGGCCACGTCATCAGTGCATAGGGCATAGAGCCAGACCCAGGCAAAATCAAGGCGATAACTGAGATGCCCACACCCAAAGATGTTGCGGAGGTGAGAAGATCTTTTGGCACGGTAATTTATGTGGGAAAGTTTTCTCCACGTGTTACAGATCTTACACAGCCCATACAAGACCTGCTCAAAGCAGACAGTGACTGGGCCTGGGGAAGCATACAACAGTGAGCTTTTGAGGAGCTGCGTAGAGAGTTGAGCTCACCCACAGTCCTGACACAGTACTGCCCAAACAGAGAAACAAGAGTTGCGGCAGATGCCTCATCATTTGGACTTGGTGGAGTCTTATCCCAGAAGCAGCCATCAGGAGACTGGCGTCCAGTCGCCTTCATCTCATGCAGCATGACAGAGGCAGAGCGCAGATATGTGCAGATCAAAAAAGCACTGGCACTGACCTGGGCATGTGAGCGTTTTCAGACTTATCTGATTGGAATGGATTTCCTCAAACAGACTGATCACAAACCTCTCATCTCTCTGCTCAGCAGCAGAGCCCTTGATGACTTGCCCCCTTGAATCATGAGATTTAAACTGAGACTTCTCTGCTTCACATACAGGATTGAACATGTCACAGAGGATACACTGTCCACGGCACCAATCAAAGCTCTGCCTACAACATAAGAAGTAGAGCTGGAGAAAGACATAGGTCTGTATGTCATCCAAATAGTGGAACATTTACCTGCATCACAGGGGAAACTGGCTCAGATTAGGACCGCACAAGACACTGATGAACCCTGCAAAAGACTAACAGACATGGTGCAAACAGGATGGCCTAAAAGGAATGCTCTCACACCTTCTCTCCAACAATACTGGCAGTATCACAAGGACCCGCTGGTCCTAGATGGACTTCTGATGAAAGGCAAACGGCTCGTCATCCCTGTCACCATGCAAGAAGAGATGCTTTGTAAAAATACATGAAGGTCACCAGGGCATAACAAAGTGTATTGCTTGGGCTCAACAGTCTACAGTATATGGTGGCCAAGTCTGCCAAAGCAGATTAAACAGCAAGTGGAAAACTGTGGAATATGTGCAAGGCTAACCCACAATGCACCAGAACCACTGATGAGGACACCGCTGCCAGCCAGGCCATGGCAACGGGTGGCTGCAGAGCTGTTCCAGTGGAATAAGGCAACATACCTTGTGGTGTCTGACTACTTTTTACACTACACTGAAGTAGCCAACCTCACCTATACAACCACAGCCCATGTTAAAGACGAGTTAAAGTCCATCTTCGTACGCCATGGAGTTCCAGAAACCCTGGTGACAGACAATGGACCTCAGTTCACTGCAGCAGAGTTTGCAGATTTTGCTAAAGATTACGACTTCACTCACATGACCAGCAGTCCACTTTATCCACAAAGTAATGGAGAAGTGGAAAGGGCTGTGCACACTGTTAAGCTCTCCTGAATAAGGGGGAGGATCCACATGAGGCTCTCGTGGCTTACAGGGCCACACCCTTGTCACACGAATCATCACCTGCACAGCTGCTGATGGGTCAAAACATCCGGACACCCCTGCCCGTCAGTCAGGAGAAGCTTCAGCCGAGACGGCCTGACTTTCAGGCATTCAAAAGGAAGGATCAGGACATTAAGGACAAACATCGTGGTTCAACAAGCGACATCACACAATGGAAAGACAAGAGCTCAGACCAGAACAAAGGGTCTGGGTGAAAAACACAGCAGTCTGGACTCATCAGTGGGCCAGCTCATGCCTAGGTCCGACAACATTGACCTACCATTGGACAGTCTGCGCAGAAACAGATCCCACATCAGAGTCATTCCAGAGACTCCGAAGAGGACAAGGTCAGGGAGGCCTGTAAAAGCCCCTCTTAGGATGGACTTGTAATCATCAGCCTGTAGGTAGGAAGCTATGGTCATACAGGGCAGAATAACCTTTGACCAGCTTCGGGGACCCAGGTAATCTACCATGACCCCTAGAGAGAGACATTTCTTATTCTATGTTTTGCCCAAGGAAAAAGTTAAATACTACAGTAAAAGATTAAGATATAAGTAAGAAAGTTTGGTAAGTGAATGAAAGAAGAAAAAAGAGCTTATTAGTTGAACTCATGTTTGTTAGCTCTGAAAAACAAATAGCTGATGTTTAAATAAATTCTGGCACTCTACTACAAGGGAGGTGATGTAGAGAAAGAAGTAGGAACTCATGTATGTGAGATTGTGGAGATGGGGAAGAATGTAAGGGATGGAATGGGGAGAAAATAAATAAAAATGTGCTTAACACTGAGACCACGTGTGCCACCTGTGTGTCCTTGTGAGCAGATGAAACCATCATATTACACCTTTGGCTTTTATTACAGCACTCAGTCTTTTTGGGTAGGAGTCTATCAGCGTGGCACATCTTGATGTGGCAATATTTTCCTACTCTTCTTTGCAAAAATGCTCCAAATCTGTCAGATTGCAATGACATCTGGGCACAGCCCTTTTCAGATGACTCCACAGCTGTTCGATCAGCTTCGGGTCTGGATTCTGGGATGGGCCATTCCAAAACCTTAATCTTCTGGTGAAGAAGAAAAGCCATTCTTTTGTTGATTTGGATGTGTGCTTTGGGTCACTGTCATGCTGAAAGATGAAGTTCCTCTTCATCTTCAGCTTTCTAGCAGAAGCCTGAAGGTTTTGTGCCAACACTGACTGATATTTGGAACTGTTCATAATTCCCTCCACCTTGACTAAGGCCCCAGTTCTAGCTGAAGAAAAACAGCCCCAAAGCATGATGCTGCCACCACCATATATTATTGTAGGTATGGTGTTCTTTTGGTGATGAGCAGTGTTGTGTTTGCGCAAAATATACCTTTTGGAATGATGGCCAAAAAGTTCAACCTTGATTTCATCGGACCATAACACATTTTCCCACATGTGTTTGGGAGATTTCAAATGTATTTTTGCAAAATGTAGCCGGGCTTGAATGTTTTTCTTCGTAAGATAAGGCTTCCGTCCTTGCCACCCCAGATGGGAGATTGTTGTCACATGTACTAAACAGCCAGTACTTGCCAGAAATTCCTGCAGCTCCTTCAATGT
Organism: Pholidichthys leucotaenia; assembly: GCA_020510985.1. Lineage (NCBI taxonomy): Eukaryota > Metazoa > Chordata > Actinopteri > Cichliformes > Pholidichthyidae > Pholidichthys > Pholidichthys leucotaenia. Next base: position 197,006,314 of record CM035842.1, on the reverse strand, counting down.
TGCTGTCAGCCTCTTAGCAGCCTCCCTGACCAGTTTTCTTCTCGTCTTTTCATCAATTTTGGAGGGACATCCAGTTCTTGGAAATGACACTGTTGTGACATATTTTCTCCACTTGATGATGACGACTGTCTTCACTGTCCATCCATCCATCTTCTACCGCTTTTCCGGAGGTCCGGGTCGCGGAGGCAGCAGTTCAAGCAGAGAAGCCCAGACTTCCCTCTACCCAGCCACCTGCTCCAGCTCTTCAGAGAGGATACCAAGGCGTTCCCAGACCAGCTGGGAGACATAGTCTCTCCACCGAGTCCTGGGTCTGCCCCGGGGTCTCCTCTCAATGGGACGTGCCTGAAACACCTCAAGTGGGAGGCGTCCAGGAGGCATCCTAATCAGATGCCCATACCACCTCAACTGACTCCTTTCAATGTGGAGGAGCAGCGGTTCTACTCTGAGCCTCTCCCGGATGACTGAGCTCCTCACCCCATCTCTGAGGGTGAGTCCAGCAATCCTACGGAGAAAGCCCATTTCAGCCGCTTGTATCCATAATCTTGTTCTTTCGGTCATTACCCAAAGCTCGTGACCAAAGGTGAGAGTAGGAACGTAGATTAACTGGTAAATCGACAGCTTTGCCTTAGAACTCAGCTCCCTCTTCACCACAACAGACCGGTACAACGTCCGCATCACTGCAGATGCTGCTCCAATCCGTCTGTCAATCTCTCGCTCCATTTTCCCCTCACTCGTGAATAAGACCCCAAGATACTTAAACTCCTCCACTTGGGGTAGGAGCTTGTCCCCAACCCAGAGAGGACAATCCACCTTTTTCCAGCTGAAGACCATGGACTTGGAGGTGCTGATTCTCATCCCAACCACTTCACACTCAGCGGCAAACCATCCCAGCAAGAGCTGTAGGTCATTGCTGGATGAAGCCAACAGGACAACATCATCTGCAAACAACAGAGATGAGCTCCTGTGGTCACCAAGCATGACACCCTCCATTCCCTGGCTGCGCCTAGAAATCCTGTCCATAAAAATTATGAACAGGATCAGTGACAAAGGGCAGCCCTGGTGGAGTCCAACTCTCACTGGGAATGAGTCCGAGTGCTGGCAATACGAACCAAACTCTCACAACGGTCGTACAGAGACCTTATAGCTCGTAACAACAAGCCCGATACCCCATACTCCCGAAGCACCCTCCAGAAAAAACCACGAGGGACGCGGTCAAATGCCTTCACCAAGTCCACAAAACACATGTAAACTGGTTGGGCAAACTCCCACGAGCCCTCGAGAATTCTTGAGAGGGTAAAGAGCTGGTCCGATGTGCCACGGCCAGGACGAAAACCACATTGTTCCTCCTGAATCCGAGGTTCAACCAACGGCCGGACTCTCCTCTCCAGTACCTTGGCATAGACCTTCCCAGCACTGAGGGCCTGGGGGAGGGGCTTGATGGCTAGCGTCTGGTGGCCGGGTTTCCACCCATGGGACCCGGCCGGGCTCAGCCCGAAGGAGTTACATGGGTCCGCCCTCCAGCGGGCTCACCACCTGCAGGAGGGATCATGGAGATCCGGTGCTATGTGGATTAGGTGGCGGTCAAAGGCGGAGACCTTGGCTGATCCCAAGCTTTCTAAACTGGCTTTTGTCTTCACTGTGTTCTGTGGTATATTTATTGCCTTGGAAATTCTTTTTTACCATTCTCCTGACTGATACCATTGAACAATGAGATCCGTCTGATGGATGCTTTGGAAGCTCTCTGCGGACCATGGCTTGTGCTGTAAGTTGTAACTGCAAAAATGTCAGGAAAAGCCTACTCAAATAGTTTAACTTTATTTGGGGTTAATCAGAGGCACTTCAAATGGTGGCAGGTGTGTGCTGACTCCAATTTCACATGAGTTAGAATGTGATTTGGTAATTCTGAACACAGCCACATCCCCAGTTATAACAGGGTGTGCATATTTATGCAACCAGGTTATCCCAAGTTTTTTATTTTTTCCCTTAAAAGAGTTCCGCTTGTTTTTCAGTTGGGTTGTACAAGTTATACAGTGATTAGTGATTACAAGTTATACTGTGAAAAAGTGCTTGCCCCCTTCCTGGTTTCTCATTTTTTTTATGTTTGTCACACTCAAATGTGTCAGATCATCAAACAAATTTAAATATTAGACAAAAATAACACAAGCAAACACAAAATGCAGTTTTTAAATGAAGGTGTTTATTATTAAGGGGAAAAAAAATCCAAACCTACATGGCCCTGTGTGAAAAAGTGATTTCCCCCTAAACCTAATAACTGGTTGGGCCACCCTTAGCAGCAACAACTGCAACCAAGTGTTTGTGATAACTGGCAATGAGTCTTTCACAGCACTGTGGAGAATTTTGGCCCACTCATCTTTGCAGAATTGTTGTAATTCAGCCACACTGGAGGGTTTTCGAGCATGAACCGCCTTTTTAAGGTCATGCCGCAGCATCTCAATCGGATTCAGGTCAGGACTTTAACTAGGCCACTCCAAATTCTTCATTTTGTTTTTCTTCAGTCATTCAGAGGTGGACTTGCTGGTGTGTTTTGGATCATTGTCCTGCTGCAGAACCCAAGTGCGCATCAGCTTGAGGTCACAAACAGATGGCCGGACATTCTCCTTCAGGATTTTTTGGTAGACAGCAGAATTCATGGTTCCTTTTACCACAGCAAGTCTTCCAGGTCCTGAAGCAGCAAAACAGCCCCAGACCATCACACTACCATGACCACATTTTACTGTTAGAATGATGTTCCTTTTCTGAAATGCTGCGCTACTTTTACGCCAGATGTAATGGGACACACACCTTCCAAAAAGTTCAACTTTTGTTTCGTCAGTCCACAGAGTATTTCCCCAAAAGCCTTGGGAGTCATCAAGATGTTTTCTGACAAAATTGAGACAAGCCTTTATGTTCTTTTTGCTCAGCAGTGGTTTTCATCTTGGAACTCTGCCATACAGGCCATTTTTGCCCAGTCTCTTTTTTATGGTGGAGTCATGAACACTGACCTTAACTGAGGCAAGTGAGGCCTGCAGTTCTTTGGATGTTGTTGTGGGGGTTTTTTGTGACCTCTTGGATGAGTCGTCACTATGCTCTTGGGGTAATTTTGGTCGGCCGGCCACTCCTGGGACAGTTCACCACTGTTCCATGTTTTCGCCATTTGTGGATAATGGCTCTCACTGTGGTTCACTGGAGTCCCAAAGCTTTAGAAATGGCTTTATAACCTTTTACAGACTGATCGATTTCAATTACTTTGTTTCTCATTCGTTCCTGAATTTCTTTGGATCGCAGCATGATGTCTAGCTTTTGAGGATCTTTTGGTCTCCTTCACTTTGTCAGGCAGGTCCTATTTAAGTGATTTCTTGATTGAGAACAGGTGTGGCAGTAATCAGGCCTGGGTGTGGTTAGAGAAATTGAACTCAGGTTTTCAAAGATGTAATAAACCACAGTTAATTTATGTTTTAACGGGATGGGAGGGGGTTACTTTTTCACACAGGGCCATGTTGGTTTGAATTTTTATTTTTTTACCCTAAATAATAACCACCTTCATTTAAAATCTACATTTTGTGTTTACTTGTGTTATCTTTGTCTAATATTTAAAGTTGTTTGATGATCTGAAACATATAAGTGTGACAAACGTACAAAAAAAATGAGAAATCAGAAAGGGGGCAAACACTTTTTCACACCACTGTAGGTCACATTAATGGTGGAAAAAGTTTTGAAATGATTCATCTTGGTCTCATTTTTTTACATCACAAAAACCTGGCATTTGAACAGGGGTGTGTACTTTTTATAGCCACTGTATAATATACAGTATATACAGTCATGTGAAAAAATTAGGACACCCTGTATAAGCCTGTGTGTTTTTTTACATATTTGGACATAGTATGGATATTTAATATCCATGTTAAAAATACTGGGAGATTCATGTAATACAACTAAACAATTAAAAATGAATTAGACTTTTTTCAAATTTTCTGTAAAATGTAATTCTTAAATAGTGAGGAATAAATTAGGACACCCCCCATCTTTTTTAGGACACCCCCACATTCCATTCCCAATTAAAATGGCTAAATGTTAAAAAATGCAAATAAAAACAAAAACAAGGTTAGACATACAGTAGATATGTTAACATTTTTTAATAAAAAACTGAATATTTAATGGGGTGTCCTAATTTTTTCACATGACTGTATAGACATACACACAGGTATATTTAGTTCTGAAGTGACCATTCAGGAAAAACAGCAGGCTGGAGGAAGTGACTACAAGAAAAAAAAATGCTGGAAGAAGCAACTTTTTAATTTATCAATTTATTTATTTATTTATTTTTAGCTCTCCCTTCATTGCAAATGGACCATTAAACACCAACAAACTCAAAAGGTAAAGTGTTAAGGTGATGAATCTTGTTATTCTAGGAGCTAAATCACTATACAGTGATAAGCCATCAATATCTCAGTGTTTGATCACTGCCTAATTTGTGTAATGCTGACTCGTGATTAAATAAAATGAGAACGGAAAACTAGAAATGTGATTTTAAGTTCAATAATTAAATTCCAAATAAATCAGTGATGCTGTATTGCAGTGCTTTTGGACTCATTTTAACACATTATGCGTATGGATAAAATTTAGAGTGCTGTATTTTCCTTAATGAGATATTTTAAAAAGTTTAGGCCGATAAAATGTATCTGTTCTTTCATTCATCTATTTGGTGTTTATTTCTTATATGTCCATTTAGATACTTCTTTGTGCAGCTATGGTATTTTTAACAGAAGATAGAAGATCTGAAAATGATCTGCAGGGAAAATCATCAATTTCTTTTAAAGTGGATATTTAAGAATTAACCTTCAGAGTGACTTAGTCTATAATCGAAAGTGGTAAAACTTGCCTTTTAATTGAATTTTATAATTATCAAAATCATGACATTTTAAAAATACAGAACAGTTTAAGGTTAACTTGAATTTTGTGGGGATGATAAGCAATATTTAAACACATTTATATTACAGGGCCAGTGGTCGGAGAAGATTTTGCTTGTACTTGACAAATGTTCGGAGCTGCCAACATTCTGATGAATGCTGAAACATAAATTTCACTAACAGTTGACGAACAAATCCATTCTGATCACATTTCAGGAATGATTAATACAATATAAAGACCAAATTTGCATGAGAAAAGCTTTGGACATCATTACTTAAATTGGACATCATTACTCAGATCAGCCAAATCCTACCAGGCAGCACATTTATTCTGTGGTGTACTCCATAGCTTTAACTCACATCAGCAAACTAGCAACCAGCTAACGTCAGACAATTCACCAGCTAAATCAATATGATATTTACCTTGTTTTGGACAGAGGGTTTTGTCCTTTTATTTGACAACCAACCAGTTAAAATAATTTGTTGCCCTTGTGAAGCTCTTTTCATTCTGTCTCACTTGTGCGCTGAATGCATTCTAGACGTAGACGAGTATCCTCACCTGCCGTCCCTACAACTGACTCAGAGTACTGACCAGAGAAGAAGCATGAACCAGCTGGGCAATACCAAATCTACAGGGAAGCAAGGGCGGGATACATTGTCTGATTATTAGAAATGTTATTTTTCGTTGGTTGCAAATGAAAAAAACAACAACCTCTTCATACTCACTTGTAGATATTTTTATTAATTATAATTATATGATTATTTGGGCGGGTTATATTGGCTGGATTTGATTTTTTTTTTTTTTTTGGGGGGGGGGGGGTTACAACTCCCCCATAAATTACACCTATGCTTCCACGCCATCTTTAACAAAAGTTTATGAAAATTTGCACAGGCATCATCCTCTTTTCTTCATGTCTGTGTTGCACCCATGCACACATTAAGATTGATTGCAGCTGCGTCTGACAGCTGACAGCTGCATCTGACACTCATCGCGTCAGAGTATTTTTTTTTCTCAGTTTTTATTTGTTTTTATTGATTTCATTTTTCATTTTTTATCTCTGTTTGTAGTTATTAGTTTTTATTTCCTGTTACCTTGGTATTCGCCTCGCCTAAAAGTCCGTTTGGATGCACGAGTAGCTGTTTTTGGCTAGCTGGCGGGCTATTCATCTCAGCGCCTGGAACGCCATGGCTCCTTCTCCGTCATGTACCCGCTGTTTATCGCTCCTCGATAAGGTCTCTGAGCTGGAAACGAGGCTCTCCAACCTGTACAAGATTCGGGAGGCTGAAGACCACATCGACACTATCATTCTCGGGCGATCATCGGCTCCGGCTACTGCCTCACAGCTGGCGGAAACTGCTACTTACTTGGGTGAGCTCAGCGCGTCTCCACCTACCACCACACATGCTCCAGCCTCCGCAGATGTCCATGACCTCAGCAACAAACACTGGTTTCGTCTCGGGGCTAAACCAAAAGCTTCGCTTGGTCCCTCTCATCCTCCATCCGCGCCCTGGACCTTGGTTCGACCAGCTAATAACCATTGTCGATCGAACAGAACGGGACGCGCTTCTTTTCTTCCTGTGTCCTTGGATAACAGATTTGATATCCTTTCCCTGGAGGATTTTCCCCACCTGGACGCTGGCCGCCCGCCCGTGGATGCCCCTCGTCCTCCCTCCTTTCCTTCAGCGGCGGCTCATATCCGCAAACCCCGGATAAAGACCACCCAGGGTGTGTCAAATTACACACCTGCTCCAGATAGAAGAAAAGAGCGCATCTCCCCGCCTTCGCAACATCATCCTCCTCTTCACAATTCCTCTCCACATCAGAATCCACCGACATTAACCCCCCAGACGACGCTGGTAATTGGTGACTCGATCGTGAGGAACGTCAGAAGCAGGTACTGTGTTACTCGATTTTTCCCGGGGCTAGAGTCTCTGATATTGAGGCTCTTATCCCTGACTTGCTGAATGAATTCCCTCACGTACAAACTGTCATTGTGCATGTGGGATGCAATAACATCCCAGATGAAGCGTCTGAGATTTTAAAAAGTGACTTCAGGAGCCTTCTGTCCACTCTTATGAACTGTGGCAGACGTGTGCTCATCTCTGGGCCTTTGGATCCTCTCAGACGAGGCTGTAATCATTTTAGCAGAACTCTCAGTCTTAATTCTTGGCTGTGTTTTATTTGTCCTATTTTTAACATTGGTTTTGTTGACAATTTTAACTTATTTTGGAACCGCCCATCACTTATGAGGCCTGATGGCATCCACCCAAATAAGACTTGGTGCATGTGTTTTAAGAGACAATCTTTTCTATTCCATTCGGTGTTTTGTGGTACAGTGACTGGGACCTGGCGTGTTTACCCGCTCTGAAGCTTCTGGGTTTGCTAAACTGCCCTTTTCTGGTTCTGTTCCCACGTATTGTATCGATCCCATTAACTCAGGTGGTCTTTACCGTTTGGATCAGCCTTTGATTTATAATCCTTCAGAGACTGAGTCTGTCTCCCATTGCCCTAAATATTGTAACCCTGGACAAATACAACACAACCTGAAAAACACACGCACTTCTGCAGCTCCTCCTCATCCACCACCTTTCAACTTTGCCCGTCTCCTCCCTTAGAGAACCTTTTTCCGCTCCCTCTAAAGTTAATAAAAAAGTTAAAAAAAAAATAGAATGCATAAACTTCCCAGATTGATTAAACAAAATGCTGGTAAAATTCTGATCCAGCCTCAAGTCCCTAAAATTAATAATTTGGCCTCTGTTCCTCCTCAAAGTTTAAAAATTAAATGTGGTTTATTAAACATTAGGTCTCCATCTTCTAAGTCTCTTCTGGTCCATGATCTATTAATCGATCTCCAGACTGATCTACTATCCCTCACAGAGACCTGGCTCGGGCAAGATGATTATGTTGGTCTGAATGAATCAACTCCCTCTATTTAAACTGTCATAACCCCAGAGGTTCTGGTCGTGGTGGTGGAGTGGCGGCAATTTTCCATTCTAAATTACTAGTTAATGTTATAATTCCTTTGAAGGTTTGGTCCTCAGTGTGGGGCCTGTTGGCAATTTTGGCTTGAACCCAATTCTCTTTGCCATAGTTTATCGTCCTCCCTCGGCCTATTCAGAGTTTCTATTGGAATTTGCTGAATTTTTAGCTGATTTAGTGCTGAAAACTGATAGAATAATCATTGTAGGGGACTTTAATATACATGTTGATGTTGAGAGTGACCGTCTTAATAAGGCATTCGATTCAATTTTAGACTCAATGGGGTTTTCCCAAAAAATAAAAAATTCTACCCATTATTTCCACCATAGATTGGACCTTGTTTTGACTTACAGTTAGGCCCAGAAATATTTGGACAGTGACACAATCTTCATGATTTGGGCTCTGCATGCCACCACATTGGATTTGAAATGAAACAACTACAACGGAATTGAAGTGCAGACTTTAAGGTTTAATTCAATGGGTTGAACAAAAATATATGATTAAACATGTAGGAATTGTAGCTATTTTTATACAAATGCTCCTCATTTCAGGGGCTCAAAAGTAATTGGACAAATAAACATAACCCTAAGTAAAGTGTTACTTTTCAATACTTTTGTTGAGAATCCTTTGCAGGCAATGACTGCCTGAAGTCTGGAACCCATGGACATCACCAAACGCTGGGTTTCCTTCTTTGTGATGCTTTGCCAGGTCTTTACTGCAGCTGTCTTCAGTTGTTGGTTGTTTGTGGGTCTTTCTGCCTTACGTTTTGTCTTGAGCAAGTGAAATGCATGCTCGATTGGGTTGAGATCTGGTGATTGACTCGGCCATTGCAGAATATTCCACTTCTTTGCTTTAGAAAACTCCTGGGTTTCTTTTGCAGTATGTTTAGGATCATTGTCCATCTGTACTGTGAAGTGCCGTCCAATCAACTTTGCTGCATTTGGCTGAATTTGAGCAGAAAGTATATTCCTATACACTTCAGAATTCATCTGGCTGCTTCTGTCTTTTGTCACATCATCAATAAACACAAGTGACCCAGTGCCATTGGAAGCCATGCATGCCCATGCCATCACACTGCCTCCACCATGTTTTACAGAAGATGTGGTGTGCTTTGGATCATGAGCTGTTCCAATTCTTCTCCAAACTTTCTTCTTCCCATCATTCTGGTACAGGTTGATCTTAGTCTCATCTGTCCAAAGAATGCTGTTCCAGAACTGGGCTGGCTTCTTCAGGTGTTTTTTGGCAAAGTCAATTTTGGCCTTTCTATTTTTGAGGCTGATTAATGGTTTGCACCTTGTGGTGAATCCTTTGTATTTACTCTCATGAAGTCTTCTCTTTATGGAAGACTTAGATACTGATACACCTACTTCCTGGAGAGTGTTCTTCACTTGAGTGGATGTTGTGAAGGGGTTGTTCTTCACCATGGAAAGGATTCTGCAATTGGATGTCCGGGCCTTTTTAAGTTCCCAAGCTCACCAGTGCACTCTTTTTTTTTTCTCAGAATGTACCAAACTGTTGATTTGGCTACTCCTAACATTTCTGCTACCTCTCTGATGGATTTCTTTTTTTTCAGCCTCAGGATGGTCTGTTTCACCTCCATTGAGAGCTCCTTTGACCGCATGTTGTGTGTTCACAGCAACAGCTTCCAAATGCAAACGTCACACCTGGAATCAACTCCAGACCTTTTAACTGCTTAACAGATGACAGGTTAACGAGGGCAGAGCCCATGCAGCCTTGCTATTTTTTTATTTTTTTTTTGCAGCCTTCTGAGTCAATTGTCCAATTACTTTTGGTCCCTTCAAAAAGAGGCAGCTACGTATTAAAGAGCTGTAATTCCTAAACCCTTGCTCCAATTTGGATGTGAATACTCTCAAATTACAGCTGAGAGTCTGCACTTTAAGCCCATATTGATTATATAATTGTATCCTGAATATGTTTTCATAAACAGCTAAAATAACAAAACTTGTGTCACTGTCCAAATATTTCTGGGCCTAACTGTATGGTACAGATATCGAAAATCTAGTAGTGTCTCCTCATAATCCTGTACTATCTGACCATTGTCTGTTAATTTTTGATTTCATTATCTCTGATCACTTATATCCTAAAGAAAAATACTACTACAGCAGATGTCTTTCTGATGACGTCGTTGCTAATTTTTTGCAGATTGTCTCCTCTATGCCATGGGTCAACACAGCAGAAACACCAGAAATAAATGATGGAGAGTCTGCTCCATTTGTGATTGATAGCATGGTTGATGGTGTTACTGCCTCTCTGCATCGGACTCTAGATTTGGTAACCCCTTTAAAAAAGAAAAAGTCTAACCAGAGATTTCTTACCCCTTGGTTTAACTCAGAAACTTGTGGCTTAAAACAGAAAACTCATCAATTGGAAAGGAAATGGCATTCAACTAATTCAGATGAATTCTATTTAGCGTGGAGAAATCATTTCTTAATCTATAAAAAATCTCTTAGAAAAGCTAGATCAAGCTATTATTCTGCATTAATAGAAGCAAACAAGAATAACCCCAGGTTTCTCTTCAACACTATAGCCAGGCTTACAAAGAGCCAAGACTCGGTCAAGCCTCGCATCCCCCCTGAGCTTTCTAGTCAGGACTTTCTGAACTATTTCAATCTTAAAATTTTATCTATTAGAGATGAAATCAGTCAGATTCTTCCTACCATAAACTCTAGTACATTAACTACTGCAACTCCCTCAATTGATATCTGCTTAGATAAGTTTACTCCAATCGACCTCTTAGAGTTGGATAAAATAATTTCCTCATCTAAGCCTTCATCTTGCCTTCTGGACCCTGTTCCTTCCAGGTTATTTAAAATTATCTTCCCAATTATTGGTAGCCGTATTCTTCTCATTAATTCTTCTTTAACTCTGGGTTATGTTCCACTGGCTTTTAAAACTGCTGTAATTAAACCCTTACTTAAAAACCCGACACTCGATCCTGGAATTTTGGCCAATTATCAACCAATCTCTAATTTGCCTTTCATTTCAAAAATCTTGGAAAGAGTTGTTGCTGTGCAATTATCTGACCATTTGCAGGGAGTTGGTTTGTTTGAGGTGTTTCAATCTGGGTTCAGAGCTCATCTCAGCACTGAAACTGCCTTAGTGAAGGTCTCTAATGACCTTCTGACTGCATCTGTTAATGGACTTGTCTCTGTTCTTGTTCTTTTAGATCTCAGTGCAGCCTTTGACACTATCGATCATGCCATTCTACTTGATAGATTGGAACACTTTGTTGGACTCAGTGGAACTCCATTGCAGTGGTTTAGATCTTATTTGTCTGAGAGATTTCACTTTGTCCATGTCAATGATGGATTTTCTTCCAGCTCTAAGCTCAGTCACGGAGTTCCACAGGGACCTGTGTTGGGCCCTACTCTTTTTAGTCTATATATGCTCCCGTTGGTTAATATCATCAGAAAGCACTGAATACATTTTCACTGTTACGCAGATGACACACAACAATACCTGTCAATGAAGCCCGATGATTGTGATCAGTTGGCCAAGTTAGATGCCTGTCTTAAGGACCTCAAAGCTTGGATGACCTGTAATTTTTTACTATTGAACTCTGATAAGACTGAAGTCATTTTTGTTGGTCCAAAACATCTTAGAAATTCCTTTTCAGATTATACCCTTAATTTAGATGCTGCCACTCTCACTCTGAACAGTTGTGTGAGGAACCTTGGAGTTATTTTTGATCAGGATTTGTCCTTTAATTCACATATTAAAACTGTTTCTAGGACTGCCTTCTATCATCTGCGCAATATTGCCAAGATCAGGAGCATCTTGTCTCTGAATGATGCTGAGAAACTGATTCACACCTTTGTCAGCTCTCGATTAGATTATCCATTCATTCATTCATTCATCTTCTTCCGCTTAATCCTTTTCGGGCTGCGGGGGGACTGGAGCCTATCCCAGCATCTTTGGGCGAGAGGGAGGGTACACCCTGGACAGATCGCCAGTCCATCGCAGGGCCAACACAGAGAGACAGACAACCATTCACTCTCACAGTCATTCCTAAGGACAATTTAGAATCCCCAGTTTGATGCCAATTAACCCAACTTGCATGTTTTTGGCATGTGGGAGGAAACCAGAGAAATCCCGGAGTAAACCCACGCAGACACGGGGAGAACATGCAAACTCCACACAGATCCCTGTTGGTCGGGGGCTGGGATTGAACCTAGGATCCCCCGGTCAAGGGTGAGTTGCTGTGCTGCCGCAGTGCTAACCACTCCTCCACCACGCCATGATTAGATTGTTGTAATTCACTATTATCTGGTTGTCCTAAAGTATCTTTAAAAAAAATCTTCAGTTGATTCAAAATGCTGCTGCTAGAGTTTTAACTGGTTCTAGAAAAAGAGATCATATTTCCCCGGTTCTGTCCTCCCTCCATTGGCTTCCCATAGAATTTAGAATCAAGTTTAAAATCCTTCTTCTTACTTTCAAAGCTCTTAACAATCTGGCCCCCCAATATATAAAAGATCTGATATTACCTTACCATCCTAATAGAGCATTACACTCCCAAAATGCTGGCTTACTTGTGGTGCCCAGAATCTCCAAAAGTACAGTGGGAGGCAGAGCCTTCTGCTACCAAGCCCCTTCTCTCTGGAACCAGTTACCACTCTGGGTCCAGGAGTCAGACTCAGTCTCTGTTTTTAAGAACAGGGTAAAATCCTTCTTTTTTAATATAGCTTACGTTTAAGGAGGGTTTTTGTGTCTCTTAACCCCACTCTTGTTCTAGTGTTTTCTGATCCATACTGTTGGTTGACCTCCAATAATGTACTTGGCATCTTATTGTTATGTTTTTTATGTCTGTCCTTTCCATCCTCCCTATCCCCTCATCCCCAGCCAGTCACAGCAGATGACTGCTCCTCCCTGAGCCTGGTTCTGCTAGAGGTTTCTTCCTTCCAAATGGGAGTTTTTCCTCTCCACTGTCGCTTAGTGCTTAATCATAGGGGATCGTCTGATTGCTGGGTCTTTTTGTGACTGTGTGGTTTTTTGTTTTTTTTTCCCTGCACTATGGCGCCACGAGACTGCTTTTGTTGTGACGTAGTGCATTATAAATAAAGCTGAATTGAACTGAATTAAACAATTCAGATGATTTTTTAAGCCCATTCTTCACCATTTGTTCTTTTTAACATAACTAACTGGGCATCAACTGTGATTGATGTTTTCCTTATTACCAAGCAGCATTACTATCATGTGCATTTTGGCTCACACACATGGGCCTTGGTCTGTGCAAAACCTGTCTGAAACCGTCATGATCACAGTTCACTTTAGATAATGCGCCTCTTTGCATTAAAGGGATGGGAAGGAGCGCTTTGGATTGGATTATCCAAAGCACACCTCTCAATGATTAGACTGGTCTGTCTGCATCATGCGCCGGAGGAAAGTTCGTTTTTACACCATTGTGATAAGGAAATGAACTTGAAAACACCCATACTGTAAATGCAATTTGCATCAGTGACAACTGACCGACCAACCCCGTCATCGTAATACAGTCCTTAGTCTCTCCAGCATGTCCTGGGTCTGCCCCAGGGTCTCCTCCCAGTGGGACGTGCCCAAAACACCTCAAGTGGAAGGCGTCCAGGAGGCATCCTGATCAGATGCCCAAACCACCTCAACTGGCTCCTTTCAATGTGAAGGAGCAGCGGCTCTACTCTGAGCCTCTCCTGGACAACTGAACTCCTCACCCTATCGCTAAGGGTGAGTCCAGCAATCCTACAGAGAAAGCTTATTTCAGCCGCTTGTATCCACAATCTCATTCTTTTGGTCACTACCCAAAGCTCATGACCATAGGTGAGGGCAGGAAACCTTTGGCCCAACTCTGTTGCTTGTGGCAACGTGGCATTAGGTGCTATTGTTCTGCAAAGTCAAATTTATTTAAGTCACCCATTCTAAATAACACCGCATGGGCTCCAATAAATCTGTCATTCATACCAAAACATGTATTTGACTCCCAATTATTATGTAGTTTATTTTATAATTAATTTATATACAAAGTATACTATGGTTGATGTTGTTAGCATGCTTAGCCTAGCCTCACCTACCCTAGCCATTATGTTGATGCCACCATTTTCCCTTTCCAAGCAATACATCATGGACTCTAATGAACCTATGGGACACAGGGGAATACTTGTTTTCGTCCCAACCACTTACGTGGCTTCTTTTACCATTAATTTATGTACATATCCATCAGACATTGCTGTTAGGGTTACTATTAGCTTTCCCTCCTCTGACAGCCACTTGTCGGCACCTCGGGAGCACTGTTGCCAATTTCTCAGTAAGGAAAGTAGCTATTGGCTGTCCTAAAAGTCGCTAGAAGTCACTAAATGACATCACCGCCTAATTTGCAGAATTGGACATTTGCAGGTAATTGTAATGGGTGCTGTAGGACAGAAGAATAATGTCGTGGGAGAGACAAAAAGTGAGTAAAAAAACACCCTAAATATCTTTAGAACTACAAATCAGGCCATCACTTCTGTATCATCTCCAATAAATGGCTTCAACCAGCCTTTGAATTCAGGGTTTGATTCCCACTCCTTTCTGTATTTTTGAGCGTACAATTTAGACTGCGACACGATGAGCTAGCTGCTAGATGTTTAGCTTATGTCACAGACACAAACACACAGTGGACGAAGTGAGTACGTGACTGAGGCTGTTAGTCAAATGCAGTGATGTACTAGTGTGACACTGACAGTGAAGAAACATTTACATCGATTGGTGGGGGGTTGTGCAGGCGCAATTCATTTGCAGTCTGGACGTGAGACGCATGGGCGTGGGTCTCCTCTCTGACTGCAACTAACTGCTGCACGAGGCTACTGTGAGACTGACCGCATGTGAGTGCTTTGGAATGGAGAGAAGCTCACGATAGCGCTCGCTGCTTGCTAAGGATAGTGACTGCAGAGCAATAGTGCTTTCACGTCAGTACCCACTGTGGCTAGTGATTTTCCAAAGTTACTAGCCACTCAGCCTTTTCACTAGCCACAATTTTGTAGTTGAAAAATTGTTTCAAATGGTCAAATTTGATTATCGCATGCTAAAATGTAGTTGAATTAAATGTACATCCTTTTTAAATGCAATGACCCTTCTACATACTGGACATGAAAATAGCAACAGAAACACTGTTTAAGTAGTTATTAACAGCAGTAAATACTGTAAAACAGTCAAGAAAAATATTTGCAATGTGAGAGTGAAATACAGGTAGATTTGGGGTCCATCCTAATTCTCATTTCTACCCTTTCCCCTTCGCCTACCCCTTGGCCTTTGAAATCAAGGGCCCCTTGTTCTCATCAGAAAAAAGAAAAAGAAAACTGATGGAAAAAAGTCTCCTCTTACAGACAAAAATGTCTCACATTTACACAAACTATTCTAATCAGTAGAAAGTCAGAAATTTACTAGAAATAAAGCTGTAAATTCAAAGAGAAAATTTTGGCCCTCCTAGTGGGCTGTTTTTGGCCCGTGGGCCATACATCTGACACCCCTGGACCAGCCCATTAAAAGTACTTATTTAGGGACTTCCGGTCTGGACGCCATGGCGACTGCAGCTTAACACTGAAGCTCTCAGACCCAATCCAGGATAACACCTTGAAAATCAAACTTAACGGATTTTTGGAGGAGTGAAAATCAAAAGACAAAATCATCATGTCTAAAGGAAAACAGAAGAAACTGAAATTCTCCAGGCCAGGACACGTATCGGCCGGAGAATCTGAACTGGAAGATCTCCGTTCAGAAGACGAGGAACTGGTGATAGCTAACAAAAAGGTTAGCCTGAAATCACTATTTGAGGAGCTACGACGATTTCGCCGAGAAGTTACGGCCGAATTTCGGGAATTCAGAGAAGAATTGAAAAGGACAAACAGCAGAGTGGACCAGGCCGAGAACCGAATCTTGGAAACAGAGGAACGAATAAAAGTGCTCGAAGATTCTGTGCTGGACCTACGCAAAAGACAAGCATCTATAGAGGCTAAGCTAACCGACCAAGAAGGAAGACAAAGAAGAGACAACATAAGAATTCATGGTCTGATAGAAGGAGCCGAAAACGGTTTTAACTCAATGGCAGAATGCGTGGAATCCTTACTAAGAGAGAAATTGGATATTCCACAAACCACCGACTTGAAGATAGAAAAGGCACATCGTTCATTAGCCGCTAGGCCGGCGGCGGAAGCGCCCCCACGTTCGGTGTTGGTAAGATTTTCCAATTTCAAAATAAAACAAGAGGTTGTAAGACTGGCCTGGCAGAAAAAAGGATTTATGCACCAGGAGAGAAAAGTCTACGTGGAACACGATTACGCCCCGGAGGTCCTTAAAAAGCGCAGGGAATACAATGATGCGAAAAAGGTGTTAAGAGAGAAGAAATTGCGCTTTCAGACTCCATTTCCTGCGAAGTTAAGGGTCTTCTACGGCGATGAAACGTGTCTCTATAATTCGGCGGAAGAAGCAACAGCTGACATGGCGAAAAGAGGGCTCCCGGTAACGGTATTTAAACCCGCAGCAGACCCGAGTGAGAAGATCAAAGCGCAAACATGGACAACAAAAAGACCTTCAAAATCCACGGACCAGCAGCGGGAAACCCAGCGCCAGAGCGTCGCGGATAAACTATCCGTTTTCAGGTTGGAACAGCGACCTTTTTTTTTTTTTCTCTTGAATCAATCCGCACATCCAACCCCCCTCATACAAGGTAACAAACATTAAAGGAGATGCGTATTCAGCATGTGGTAAAACATTTCATGGAACAGTCATAATATTTGAAACAAATAAGTCTTTGTAATAAAAAAAAAAAACTTGTTAAAATAGAAATGTGACAATAATCCACATGTTCTCCTCATACTAACAAATACTGTTTTTGCGTGAATGTTTGATGTGATGGGGGTGGGAGGGTGCACACAATTTCACAGGGTTTAGGCATAAAAGGAAAAAAAAAAAAATCATTACAAGTTTGGATTGGGTTCTGAAACTCACGTTAAAAGCATGGGACAACTTACAGTGGTAAGAGAGGGCCCTCAACACGTAACAGAGTTTGAGAAATTTCCCTCAGGGCCTTCACTCCATCAAGGCTCTTCCAGGGTCTTTAAAAAGACCTCAGCTCAGGAAGTTCTTCTAACAGCTTTTTGTTTTAAAGTTTTATACACTATGTTCTTAATGTTTTTCTTGTTTTTAATGTTCTTTCAGTTTCTGAGTAGCACAAATGAGGGCCACCACACAGTTATACTAAACAAAACAACACAATGGAGAAACAGGGTGTAACCAAAATAATTTCATATAATGTAAAAGGAATCCTGAATCCAGTTAAAAGATCCAAGATTCTAGGCAAAATGAAAAAAGACAAAGCAGGACTAATATTTTTACAAGAAACCCACCTAACAGACGTGGAACACAATAAACTCAGTAGACAAGGGTTTAAAATGATCTCTTCATCTTCATATAAGTCAGGGAGGAGGAGGGGAGTAGCGACATTGATATCAACCAAAATTACATTTGAAAAAAAATCAGAACACAAAGATAAAGAAGGGAGATACAGTTTGGTAACTGGGCGGCTAGAGGGAGAAGATATCACCCTGCTGAATGTGTATGCTCCCCCAGGGGCTAACTGGAAATTTTATAAAAATGTATTCGACCTAATGATAACTAAAGCTCAAGGTTTAGTGATATGTGGTGGGGACTTCAATCTTAGACTGAATCGATACTGGGATGCTTCTGGTAATTCTCCACATCAAAATAACACCCAAAACAGGAAGACTCGGATGCTACTAAAAGAAATGGGAATCTGTGACGTGTGGAGGGAACTCAACCCCAGTGTAAAAGACTATACATTTTACTCAACTCCACATTCATCTTACTCAAGGATTGACTATTTTTTTATGTTTAATAGAGACATTGGAAGAGTAAAAACATGTAAAATAGGACTGATGGATCTCTCTGACCACAGTCCGATCTACATGGACTTAAATATCCAAAAATACATAAATAATACATTTTCTTGGAGGTTAAATTCAAATGTCCTGAAAGGACCATTGAAAGATGAATTGGAATCAGATATTCTCAGATATTTGGAAGATAACGATAATGGAGAAGTATCCCCTTTAATACTGTGGGATGCATGCAAAGCTGTAATAAGAGGAAAGATTATTGCAAAACTGGCAACCCAAAAGAAACTAAGACAAGAAAAACTATCCACATTAGAGTCAGAACTTAGGAACCTAGAAAAAGAACACAAAGGCAACACTCATTCTACTGACTCGCTCAAGATTAAGGAAATTAAAAACCAAATAAATGAGATCTACACAATAGAAATCCAGAAGAAACTTACATTTTTGAAACAAAAATACTATGAAGCAGGCAGTAAATCGGCAAAATTGCTAGCCTATAAATTGAGGAAACATCAAACAGAAAGAGCAATCTACAAAATCAGAGACCCAGTATCAAAGGAAATAAAATTCAGAATTCAGGATATTCTTAAAAGCTTCGAGAATTACTATAAGAATTTATACTCCCACAAAAAACATAAAAACGCATCCGAGGCATTCCTAAACACATTAAACCTTCCCCAACTTACGGAGTCACAAAATAAAACACTACTGTCAGAAATACATCCTAAAGAATTGGAAAAAGCAATTATGAAACTTAAAGCTAACAAATCCCCAGGAGCTGATGGCTATACAGCAGAGTGGTACAAAACCTTGAAACAGCAACTATCTCCTCTCCTCCTGAAAACATTTAATTATGTCCTCCACACAGGGGAAATCCCCCCCTCCTGGAGAGAAGGGGTCATTGCAGTTATACCTAAACCTGAAAAGGATAAACTAGAGTGCTCCAACTACAGACCAATCAGTGTACTAAATCAGGACTATAAGCTTTTTACCATTATCCTTGCCAAAAGGTTAGAAAATATACTGACAGACCTAATTCATTTAGACCAAACAGGTTTTATAAGACAAAGACAGACACAAGACAACATTCGACGCACTTTACACATAATTCATCATATAAAAAAATATAACTTAAATGCAGTCATATTGGGATTAGATGCTGAAAAAGCATTCGATTCGGTTGACTGGTCTTTTCTATATAGAATCTTATCCAGTTTCAATTTTCATAACAACTTCATTAGAACTATACAGGCATTATATAAAAAACCAACAGCTAAAATAAGGATTAACGGTAATTTATCATCATCTTTTGAACTGGAAAGAGGATGTCGTCAGGGCTGCCCCCTGTCTCCACTGCTCTTTGCAATCTTCATAGAACCTCTGAGCCAATGGATAAGACCAAACCAAAAAATTCAAGGTATTACACTTGGTCAGAAGGAACATAAAATAGCACTCTTTGCCGATGACATTTTAATATACCTAGGGCAGCCGGACACTTCTTTACCAGAACTAACCTCAGTTTTTTCAGAGTATGGAGATTTATCGGGGTACAAATTAAACATGCATAAAACCCAAGTTTTAACATTCAACTATGACCCAAATCATTATTCACTAAGCAAACTCAAAACTAACTGGGAGTCGGAATCTATGAAATATCTGGGGGTCAATATCCCGAAACAACTCAACAAAATTATATCACTAAACTATGATCCACTGGTGACAAAAATAAAATCTGACCTAGCGAGATGGAATATACCATTCTTGGGTACTGCACAAAGAATTGAAGCAGTCAAAATGAATATACTTCCACGTCTTCTATACCTTTTCCAAACAATACCGGTAGAACCTCCCAAAAAAAACATGGCAGGAGCTGGACAGAAGGATCTCAAGATTCATATGGCAGGGCAAGAGACCTAGAATCAGATATAGAACCCTACAGCTAAACAAAGACAAAGGTGGGCTCGCGCTGCCAAATATCAGGGACTACTTTAAAGCCGCACAAATTAAAACTTTAGTAGAGATATGTAACCCAGTCTACACTGCACAATGGAAGGAGATCGAATGCCAAATAACAAGTGACATCCCCCTACAGGCGATAATAGGGAACAATGCCTTACCTAAGCTTTTGAATAACACTAACCCGTGGATAGAGACCCCGCTAAAAATTTGGTTTAAGATAGTCAGAGAGAATCAAACTAAAGAGCCCTATCGACTTCTGCAATGGATTGCCTATGATCAGGACTTTACTCCTAATAAAACAGACACCAGATTTAAAAAGTGGAAGGAGAAAGGGCTGATAAAATATTACGATTTTTTTAAAGGGCTAATCTTAAGAAGTTTTGAAGATTTGAAAAAACAAGGCCTAATAAATCAAGACCTTTACAGGTTCTTCCAGCTTAGACACCACATAAACAATATACTTAAAAAGGAGGTTTTGGAAAGGGCCCAGTCAGGTGTTCTGAAGGTCTTCTTAATGGCATATAAAGGGATCCCAGGGATCAGATACATTTCTAAAATATACCAAGGTCTTCAAGACTTAAAAGGAGACAACACATCTTATATAAAAGAGAGATGGGAAAAAGAGGGGAATTTCACTTTACAACTGGAAATATGGGAAAAGCTAAATAAACAGCAATGGAAAAGTACCTCATCCCTGCAGTGGAGAGAATTTGGATGAAAAAACTTGGTAAGATTTTTCAGAACACCTGCACAAAACAAATTTACCCATAAGGGATTGAACTGTTGGCGCTTGTGTGGTGAAAAGACTGCAAATCATTTTCATGTGTTTTGGTCATGCCCAGTTATCCACCAATATTGGACCAATGTACAGACAATATTGGGGAAAATATTCAAAATAACAGTTCCCTTTTCTTTTGTAACTTTGTATTTGGGTTTACTACCGGACTCACTGGAAAGACGAGGAGAAAAATACTTATTCAATGTTTTAATATTGGCAAGCAAAAAAGCTCTAACTAAAAAATGGATGTTGAAGGACTGTCCTACACCTGAAGATTGGACTAACGTGATCCAAGACATTTACTCGATGGAAAAGTTGACATTTGCACTGAGACAGGACATGGATGGGTTCATGTACTTTTGGCAACCCTGGATCGCATATGTGTCTTCCATTAGATCTAATCTTTGACAAATACCATTTCAATAATGGTTCCGCTCTTTGTTCCAATGCTACTGAGATGCTCTTTTATCTTTATTTACTTACTTTTTCTTTTTGTTTGTTTTTTGCTGGTTTGTTTGTTTTTTTTGTTTTTTGTTTTTTTTCTTTAATTTCACTTTTTCTTTCACTTTAAAAAAAAAAAAAAAAAAGGGGTGTTGTAAGAATTAATCTTCCAATGTTGTCAGAATTAATCTTCCAATGTTGTCAGATATCAGAAAATAAGGGAACATGTGATGAAAATGTAAACAATGCATTGCTGTAACGACCTGTATACCCTTTACAAAAACTTAAATAAAAAAAAAAAAAAAGTACTTATTTAGAGGATTTACTTCCATGAAATAGCTGCATATCACAACAACATATAAATGAATAAGATAAAAATAAAATGGAAAGCACAGATAAATGAAAGTTCACCTTAGAAGAAGCTTCATTTGTTCTTTACATCAACAAATCACAGTCAATTTTTCTCTGTGTGGTAAGAAAACTTACATTTACACAACTGCGGACATTAAATGCGAGCTTCTTGCTCTAAAAATACTCATGTTTAACCACAGAGGTAGGAGCTGATGTTAGGAGCTACTCACCGCTTGGACACAGCATTTCTTCCCACCGAGTTGCGGTGTGAACTGGGGCAGGACAGGAGACCAACCTGCGGAGCAGACTGTGTGTGGCTTTACAGGGGTCCAGGTGACAGTGGACACACACTATGTGCAGATAGTGCTTCTGGGAGTTGTAGTTTCATAGCTCACATTACAGATACATTTTATTTTAGATGCCGTCTAAGGAAACTACAACCTGCTGAGCCCTGCACGTCAGAGTCTACAAAACACCAGAAAAGTCTCTGATAACCCCAGAAAAAGTCGCTCAATTTGTTGCAAGTTGCTTTTGACCAAAAAAAAGAAAAAGAAAAAAAAAAAAAAAAACAGTCACCAAGAGGGTTTGAAAAGTTGCCAGATTTAGTGAGAAAGGCGCCAAGTTGGCAACACCGCTCAGGAGATTCCAGAAGTAGCAAGCTCTTTTCAGGCCTCTACCATCTCCCATTTTCAACCTGCAGATTTCTTAAAGTTCCTTTCCAGCAGCTGTTGCACACAGACCCCCAGGAGTGGAAACTGGTGTGTAACAGGGCCCTTCTGATTGTCCACTTTGCTCATTGGCGGACACAAAAGAACATGGAAGACTCGGCTGTACACTTGGTCGGCAAAAGGTAATTTAAAAAAAAGCAATGGGGAGCTGGCCCACTGCTGACGGAGCTGCGGTTAGCCATTAGCATGAACTCTTCTAGCAGGAAGAAGACAGAAGAGGAGGTGGTGACAGCCATTATTTGGTGTGGCCAAGCTACTACAGCTTTGTTCTGGTGTGAGAGTGGTGCTCTCGTGTGACATCCAATGAGTGGACAAATATCCTGACTGTCCCTTAAACAAATGACAGGAAATATGAAAAATCCTTATAGTCTGTTTTCTATCGTCACTGTTAAGATTTTATTCTTTTAACTCATTTTTCATTAACAGCTGTACAAAAACACAGACAGGGCTTACATCAACACTCAGCTGAAGATTGCTATGAAAAGCTTGTTTAAAAAAACTAGAGTAACTCCTGAACCAACACGTCAAAATATTTTCTTTCCTTGTTCAAGCTCCGTCGCATGAGTGACGAAGCAGCACTCAGTGAAGGAAAAACCATCCCGAATACGGAGCCTGAAAATCCTCCGATGTTTCCTCCAGGTCCCACAGGACGGGCTGTTATGTGAGAACTGGGACAGAAACACGTTTAACTCTTTATTCTCTGAAATAAGGCTTTTATGAATCAGGAAATGATGTCAGAGATCGACTGGTTCACTGTGACTGCTCTTCGGTGTCCCAAAATACCAATCTGCTGCCTGTGTGCCGGAGAGAAGGTTTAAAAAATGCATGATTATAGCAGGTGGAAATGTCACAGTTACAGCAGACTTAAGTGTGACATGAGAAAAAGGTCTGCAATCTGCAGCACAAAGCCATGCAAACCCATTTCACTCATAAGAAAGAAGAGAATAAAATAAAAAATAAAATTCAAACAAGCAATCAAAAACAAAAAAAAGAAAAGAAATTTCGGAGAAGAAAAGTCACGAACTTGTGAGAAAAAAAATTCCAAGTAAAAGTTTGCAAAGTTGATGAAAAAAGTTGCAAAACCACATTAAAAAAGAAACAATGTTCCAGAAAAAACCGAATCCTAACAAGAAAAAAAAACTAAAAAAGGGAAAAATAAACACAATAACATCAGAAATCAATTACGGAAACTAAAAAGGCTCACACATTTCTGAAAAAAGAAAAAAATATGACCCGAAAAAGTCAGCCATGCAAAAAAAAAAAAAAAATACAGTAACAAAAAGTCATTTATGGCACAAGAAAAAAAAAACAAAACACATTTACAAAAATTAATCTAATTTTTGGGGGGGTAAAAAGTTGCAAAATTCAAGAAAGAAAGTCACAAATTTTGTAAATATACAAGACATGAAACACAAATTTATGTGGGAAAAAATATCAAATTTACAAGGAAAAAAATGCAATTTTAATTTAAAAAAATATAGCAAGTTTATGAAGACAGTATCAGTTTTGAAAAAAAATGCAATTTCAAAGGTAAACAATTGGAAATTTACTGGGGCAAATTGTCAAATTTACAAGAAAAAATATTTTAAAAAATTAAAACACTTTAATGGGGAAAAAACTGTTTTAAAAGGAAAAATTTGGAAATTTACTATATATTAAAAAAATTCTTGGAAATTTATAAGACATGTTTCAGATTGATGGAAAAAAAAAGATTGAGGGGAAAAAGTATAAATTTTTTCAAGAAATAAGCTGCAAAGTTATGAGAAAAAGTTGCAAGTTTGCAGGACAAAGTCATACTTTTACAGAAACAGCTACGCATATATGAAACAGAGATTTAGGAGACAAATATTGCCAATTTATAATAAAAATGGATCACATTTACGAAAAGAAAATTCACAAGTTTAGAAGAAAAAAGTGTAAAATTTGTAAGAAAAGATGGAAATTTGGAAGAAAAAAGCTGTAAATTTGAGAATAAAGAGATTTTTTTCTAAATAAAAATGCAATTTATGAGGAAAAAATACATAAAAATTACAAAAAAAGAAGCTCAAATATATTTTATGATTTTTTGGACAATAATTCCAGAAAAAAGGCTCTTTGTATAGAAGTTGCCGGAGCTAACAGAAACTGTTGGTCTGCTTTTCACTACATCCATGCTTTGACAGCCTTTGACACAGTGGACCATACTATCCTTCTGTCACGCCTGAATCACCATGTTGACATCCATGGCACTGCACTTAAGTGGTTTGAATTCTACCTATCTAACAGAACTTTTTCTGTAATGATTGGTGACATGTCTTCATCTAGTGCCTCTCTCTCCTGTGGGGTTCCACAGGGCTCTATCCTTGGCCCTATTCTTTTTCATTATATATGCTGCCACTCGGGTCAATAATAGCCAGGCACAACATGTCTTTCCACTGTTATGCAGATGATTTGCAGCTTTATTTACCTTTGAACCCAGAACAAACAAACTCACAGTGTTCTATTGGACTGCATCACTGACATTAAGTTGTGGTTAAGGCAAAATTTTCTCCACTCAAATTTTTATTTAGCGAATGCAAAGTCCTTAAGCCAAGCAGTTGCCTCCTGGTTTGCTGTATGGAGGGTGTGTAATCCTCCTTCCAGTCTTTGGAGCGGGCAAGCCTCTATGATGTGTTCCATTGTTTGCTCCTCTCCACATGCGCACAGTGGGCTAGGGCTACTGCCCCATCTGTGAAGGCTGGCCAAGCAGGGGCCATGTCCAGTCCTGAAGCGATTGAGTGTAGACCACTGTCTCCTTGGGAGGTTGGTGCCCGGGACCTGTTGGTTAAGGTTTATCACCAGCTGTTTGTTTGGGACCTCCTTGGTCTCCCATTCCTCTTGCCAAGCTGTCTGGATGGTGAAGTCAGCTGGGGGAGGGTTTTTCCAAATCGGCTGTCTGGATGAAAGTCGGGCAGTGGGTGGGGTGTAGATATCTGCATGGATTGGTAAGTGAGGAGAATCTTTAACTTTTTGGAGCATCCTTTGAGTTAATGCTGCTCGCCGGATGTGTGGAGGGGCTATGTTTGACAGTACAGAGAGCCAGGGGAGTGGTGTTGAACGGATTGTTCCAGTTATAGTTCTCATGGTTGAGTTGAGCTGGGTGTCTACATGGTGTGTGTAAGATGACCTGGACCAGACAGGGGCACAATATTCTGCTACAGAGTATGAAAGGGCCAGTGCTGAGGTGCACAGGGTGGAGACTGCCGCCCCCCATTTTGCACCAGCGAGCTTGCAGAGCAGGTTGTTTCGTACCTTCACCTTAGCAGCCGTCCCCTTTAGATGTTCCTTGAAGGATAAGGTCCTATCAAGGGTCACTCCAAGATAAGTTGGATTTGGGGCATGCTTAAGCTTGAGTCCGCTCAGGTGGATGTTTAATTCTCTGGCAGCTTTTGCATTGTGGAGATGGAATACACTGGAGACGGTTTTTGCTGGGCTTGGTTTTAGGCGCCAGATTTTGCAGAACTGGTCCAGTTTGGCAAGATCTTCCGTGAGCACCCGTTCCAGTGGTTCAAAGTCTGGTGCTTGGAATGCCAAACAGATGTCGTCTGCATAGATGAATTTGCGGGATTTTGTCGTAGGCAGGTCGTTTATGTAGAGGTTGAACAGAGCTGGAGCTAGAACTGAGCCTTGTGGGAGTCCGTTTTTCTGCATTCTCCATGCACTTGTGTTCTGACTGAGGTGGACTCTGAACCTGCGGTTGGTCAGCAGGGTTTTTATAATTGCTGTTGCCCAAGCAGGGATCGCCTTTATAAGTTTCAGGAGGAGGCCTTTGTGCCAGACCGTATCATAGGCGGCTGTAAGATCGAGAAACACAGCCCCTGTCTTCAGTCTGCTCTCGAAGCCATTTTCGATGAAGGTGGTTAGGGCCAGTACTTGTTCTCCTGTACTGCGGTCCTTGCGGAAACCTGCTTGATCCACACTTAGAATATCCTCTATTTCTGGGGAAATGCGTTGCAGTATTAGGCGCTCCATGATTTTGTAAGGAACGCTGAGTAGGGAGATTGGGCGGTAGCTTGCTGGTAGTTTGTGGTCTTTGCCAGGTTTTGGGATGGCAATGACCTTTGCTGTCCGCCATTTCTTTGGGATCGGGTTTGTTTGTGTGATCCTTGTGTAGAATTGTGTCAACCAGGTTAGGGCTCGGGGGCCAAGATTTTTCATGAATTCTGGGAAGATGTTATCGTATCCTGCTGCCTTTCCACATTTCAGGCCCTGTAGGACTTTCTCCAGTTCAGCAGCCTCGAAGGGTTCAGGGTTCGTTTCCTCTACAGGCATTTTTTGGTGTTTTTTTTAGCTCAGTTGTAACTGAGTCCACTCAAATGAAGAAAAAACAGAATGTATTGTGTTTGGAGATACTGTAACAGCTGGCTTTGATGCCCTCTCTTTAAGGCTCAGTTCAGCTGTCCAAAATTTGGGGGTGATTTTTGACAGCCATTTAAAATTTGATAAACAGAGTGACAATGTAGTAAGGTGAGCTTTTATCAATTACGTCTGTTATCCAAAGCCAAACCTTTTTTGAGCCGTCATGATCTTGAGATAGCCATCTATGCTTTAATCACTTCTCGACTTGATACCTGCAATGCACTTTTTGTTGGCATCTCTGAGTTTTCTCTCGGCCGCCTTCAACTTGTGCAAAATGCAGCGGCCCGTCTTTTGACCAACACAACTAGGCGAGAGCACATTACTCCGATCCTTTTTTCACTTCATTGGCTTCCAGTCCATTTTAGAATTAATTTTAAACTTTTACTTTTTGTTTTTAAAGCTCTTAATAGCCTTGCTCCAGCTTATTTATCTGAGATTTTGACTGTCCGTGGCCAAGGCAGGGCTTTGAGGTCATCCAGTCAGCTTTTGCTGGATGTGCCCAGGTCGAGGTATAAACACTGGGGTGACCGAGCCTTTTCTGTTGTCGCCCCCAGGCTCTGGAATAATCTCCCCCCTGACCTACGTGCTATCTCTGACCTGGCCCTTTTTAAATCAGAACTTAAAACATATTTGTTTAGAATGGCTTTTAATACCCAGTAGTGGTGATATCTGTCTTGACATTTGTTTGTATTTTATTCTTATTTTTATTTTCAGGTATTTATTCTTGTTTCTTTGTTTACGTTATTTGTTTTTAATGCCGTTTAATTTTCTGTAAAGCGCTTTGGTCACCTATGGGTTGTTTTAAAGGGTTATATAAATAAAGCACATTACATTACATTATTTCCTTTTTATTCATTCATAAATTGGTGTTTCCATGAATTCCTCTGATGGTGCATCTCCTCTCTTGTTGAAGGATTTCTGTCGGCACTCCTCTCTGAAGTCATAGCTGCGGATTTCCGGATCATGGACACACATGCTAGCATAAACATCGGCTAAAGCCCTGAATTGCGCGATGGTGAGCTGTGTGGGCTGAAGAACCGGATCCACGTCGGCCTTCTGCATCAGCTCCTGGGTCAGCTCGGCCCGACAGGCCTCTGGGAACAGCTTTCTGAGGATGAAAAGAAAAGAAGTGGAGGGAAATAAGTTATTTATTAAATCAATAAAATTAAATCACCCTTTTATTGGGGCGGGGCGGTGGCGCAGTGGTTAGCACTGCGCCAGCACAGCAACTCACCCTTGGCCATGGGATCCCTGGTTTGATCCCAGCCCCTGACCAACAGTGATCTGTGTGGAGTTTGCATGTTCTCCCCGTGTCTGCGTGGGTTTACTCCGGGATTTCTCCGGTTTCCTCCCACAGGCCAAAAACATGGAGGTTAAGTTAATTGGAGACTCTAAAGTGGCCCTAGGTGTGAATGTGTGTGTGAATGGTTAAGGGATAGCGCCGTACCATGGCTGCTTCATCCATCCAGGTGGATGCCCTCAATTTCCCCTCTGGGGATCAATAAAGTACACAAAATTTAAAAAAAAAAATATATATATATATTGTCATTCAACCGTACAACCAATCATGTACAGTAGAACGAAATTGTGTTTTATCTATCTACAGTGTTAATCACACACACCCCAAATGTAGAACCAGAGGGCCGCTGCCATGCAAGGCGCCGCCACAGATTTCCCTCCTCCATTCCATTATTGCTGAGCACCAAGCTGGACGGCAGGAAGTTCCACTTTTATATGGTCGTCGGCATGACCTCCCGGGTGTGGGGTGGATGCTCTACCAACTGAGCCACCACTCCGGTAAACTTCATGGAGCTATCCCAGAAACTAAACCCTACTACCTCAACCACAACTGGCAACTGATAAGTAAGAGTCATAAGGAAAAAAATGCAAATAATGCAAATGGAGGCCATATTCCATACTGAACTTTGTTTTCAAGACAGGCGTACCGTTGTGATTTCAGAAAGTCAGGGTGCTTCTATTTTGTTCAATTTTGAAAATTGTTGACATAGATTTTCACTTGTCAATCTCCGATATTGTTTTGAAGATGTCTAAAAATAATTTGCATATTTTTATTGACCATTTCCATAAAATATTAAACTTTTCTAGGATGTTGCGTTTTCACTGACAGTGCATATAAATGAGGTGAAAATGTTTTACTTTTTATTTATTTATTGAGGAAAATGATCCAATATTACACATCTGTAAGGGGCAAAAGTTTCTGAACTTCTAGGATTAGCAGGTAATTTGATGGTGAAACTAGAGTCTGGTGTTTTCATTCAGTGGGATGACAATCAGGTGAGAGTGGGTGCCTAGTTCTGTTTAAAGAAGCTTTTATTTAAAGCCATATCAAAGTGTCAACACATGTTTGTGGAAGTGTATCATGGCACGGACAAAGGAGATTTCTGAGGACCCCAGAAAAAGGGTTGTTGATGCTCATCAGGCTGGAAAAGATTAAAAAAACCATCTCTAAAGAATCTGAACTCCACCAATCCACAGTAAGACAGATTGCGCACAAATGGAGGAAATTTAAGACCACTGTTGCCCTCCCCAGGAGTGATGATCAACAAAGATCACTCCAAGTGTCAGTCATGTAATAGTTGGTGAGGTCACAAAGGACGCCAGGGTAACTTCTAAGCAGCTGAAGGCCTCTCTTTCATTGGCTAATGTTCATGTTCATGAGTCCACCATCAGGAGAACACTGAACAACAATGGTGTGCATGGCAGGGCTGCAAGGAGGAAGCCACTGCTCTCCAAAAAGAACATTGCTGCTCATCTGCAGTTTTCTAAAGATCATGTGGGACAAGCCTGAAGCCTGCTGGAAAAACATCTTGTTGACAGATGAAACCAAAATAGAACTTTTTGGCTTGAATGAGAAGCATTACGTCTGGAGAAAGGAAAATACTGAATTCCAGCATAAGAACCTTATCCCATCTATGAAACATGGTGGTGATATTGTCATGGTTTGGGCCTGTTTTGCTGCATCTGGGCCAGGACGGCTTGCCATCACTAGTCACGGTTACATGGGCAAAATTTCTTCAATCTGATTACAATTCAGATCAGAACTTTATTGTTTACATGGATCCTGAAAAAGTTGATCTGATTAGGACGTGCGTTTCCATGTGTCACACATTTGAACGGACTAAATCATTTTGACATGCGCACAATTATACCGACATTCCGGAAATAGTATTAGAAGAAGTAACTTCCGATGTAAACAAACCTCACTTCGTGTCTCTCTTTTGGAAATGGACCTGTATTGTGTTATTCAGATTGTACTTTTGCTTCTGCTGGTCTCCGTAATGAAGCTACAAGTACATACTTCTACATATGAAGAACAGAGGGAGACAGCAGGACGATACAGACCAGGTTTGTTTTACTCCCGCCATGTCTTCCGCTCGCTGCTGTAAAGGTGGAAATATGTCACGTCGACGTGTGGCTGACGTACAGACATATGCAGTAAACATCTTTTCTGCCCAACCTTCGAATTAAGTGTTTATATACACACCAATCGGATTAACAATCGGCATAACCCACCCGTCTCAATCAGAATTAAATTTTGATCCGAATGAGTGTGATCGGATCAGAATATCCAGATTGGCGTGTTTACATGAAGAATTTTTATTGCAGTCAGGCTTTTAACCCTTTAACTGTCCACATTAAATGGACGGGTCACGCGCCCCCAGTGGCACAGCACAGCAACTGCACCTGTCAACTTATTGATGTCCCCCGGCTATACTGAGAATTTGTACTGATCTGTATTGATCTGACAGTTCAGAAGGTGGCAGACACGCGCCGGAGGAATCATGGCTGACATGGAATACAGCAACGAAGAAGAAATCCTCATTATTATTCTTCCTTTTTCCGCTTTGAGCTCACAGCACCAATGCGGTCATGGTGGCGGCGATTCTGACTGAAACTGCATCATACAGTAAAAATAGTCGCGTAATACAAACAAAATTCAAGTGGGATAATCATAAGAGATTGTAGCTGTGGTAGAGGGTGTAAATGACCAACCAAACGCAAAACTACGACCACGATGGGCGAAAAACTGAGCTACCAGCACCAAGATGGCGGTGCCCACAATCGTCATAGATTCTCACAGGAAAAATGCATCAAACAGGAAAAATAGCCACGTAATACAAATGAAATTCACGTGGGATAATCATATGAGTTTGTAGATGTGGTAGAGAGTGTAAATGACCGAGCAAACGCAAAACATCGACCATGATGGACGAAAATGGACCGGCCACGTGAGCGAGTGAGCCCCCCCCCACCCCCTCCCCCTGCAACAGGTAAGACAAATATATGTTTGTTTGTTTGTTTTTTACATTTTATTGATTTTCTGGTTCATATACTTTGAAGATTAGATAAAAACAAAACTGTGTCAAAAAAAACCCCAAACCATTCTTTGTGTAAATGTGTCCAAAGTCCACTTTTGACTGAGTTATGTAATTTATATAGCTGCCGTGACATTATGCAAATTAGATGAGTAAATTTATTCCTATCTGAAACGTTGGATCATATTCTACATCTTTCTAATTGACAGTAAGCCATTATCTCTTGCAACTTTCAAGTTATAGCCTTGGAAATCTGAACTATTTTATTGACAAAAATGTTTTACCACTCTTGACCACTAGGGGTTATGTTTACCCCTTAACCATTACAGTCGCCATACGGCACCTGGGACAGCTAAAGAGTTAATCCGGTTACTTGTGTCCATGTAAACATGGCTACTGATGGAACAATGAATTCTGAATTATACCAGCAAATACTAAAGGAGAATGTCAGGACATCTGTCCATGAACTGAATCTCAAGAGAAAGTGAGTCATGAAGCAAGACAACGATCCTAAATACATAAGTCATTCTACCAAAGAATGGTTAAAGAAGACTAAAGACGTTGTTTTGGAATGGCCGCGTCAAAGTCCTGACCTTAATCCAACTGAGATGTTGTGGAAGGACCTGAAGTGAGCAGTTCATGACAGGAAACCCACCAGCATCCCAGACTTGAAGCTGCTCTGTATGGAGGAATGGGCTAAAATTCCGCCGGGCTAAAAAGCCGATGTGCAGGACTGATCAACAGCTACCAGAAACGTTTAGTTGCAGTTATTGCTGCAAAGAGGGGTTACAGCAGATACTGAAATCAAAGGTTCACAAACTTTGCCGCTCACAGATATGTAATACTGGATAATTTTCCTCAATAAATAAATGAAAAAAGTAAAATATTTTCATCTCATTTATTTAACTGGGTTCTCTTTATCTACTTTCAGGACTTGTGTGAAAATCTGATGATGTTTTAGGTCACATTTATGCAGAAATGTACAACATTCAAAAGGATTCACTAACTTTCAAGCACACTGTATATGGGTCAGTAATTATTTAATATGGAGTCATCTAGATTATTTTCTTTATGAATTAGTCCCTTTAATGATACATTTATAAAGTGGAGTACACTGATACAATCATTCTGTGTGATTTTATCAATCAAATTTTCCTCCAAAAAAAGCTGCAGTCATCGAACTTAACCAGCCTCCTTTACAGTTGACGCATAAATGTTTTTCGATTATCTTTTCCACCGTGGTAAATAGCACATGAGTATTTATGTTTCTACTGATTCTGTTTAAAACAAGACTGTCATACCTCGAGTATTTTAACATTATACATACAAAAAACTCTTTCATTCTTTGGTAGTGAACCAAAGTTTGTATTTTTACCATTTTCTCTTCATCTTCCTACACTGCCTTTTTAAGCCCAAAAAAACCCACCTACTCATATCATAAGGGACTGTCTCCAAAATCAAAGGAAATAATATTGTCGAGACTAAACTGAAACCCTCTCTGCAGCTCAGATGCTTTTTGTGCCACGGCCACTGACCTGCTGCTGATCCATCAAGCTGCTGCTGACACCTCAATGACTCATAATTGGTATTCTCTTTCAAACAGCTGGCGCTCTTTTGTTTTTGGGACTAACGGAGGCAACGGGCCACCTGAACACATGTGTGGGCAACAGATTGGGTCGTTACTGAGCAGCAGTCAAATAGCTCTGATACAGAAGAATTATCAGCCAAAATAACCTATATGGAGGAACAGAACATGTTTGACAGCTGAGAATAAGCTGATATGTCACCTACGTGCGTGCGACAGATACCAGAAAGGAACCTCAAAAGACCCACGGGTTGAAAACGGGAGACGGCAGAACCTCTTGAAAGGCAGCTGTTGCAGGAGGGAAAACGAAGAGAAATCAGACCCTCAATGACGGAGTAGCTCATTCTGGCCTGATGAAATCATCCTGTGAGAGTGCACAGACCTCATGACCGTTGACCTCGAGCACACCTGGACACAGACCCACTTGAAGATCAGTGTACACAAGTTTGCCAAACATTGGGGCAGTTGCCTAGAAGGACTAATGTTTTTCGTGAACTCATAAATGCCCAGCTCTTCTGACCCTTAACAATGACACTGATCTCAAGGTCACTGGATGCAGCCCAACTTGAAGATGATTGTGTGTGCTTGTTGAGAATTAGGGCAATTGCCTAGTTACAATTTCATAAAATCATATAACCGCTGAGATCTCCTGACTTTTGACCCTGACTTTGAGCACAACCCTGATACAAACCCACCTGATGATCAATTTGCATGAGTTTCTGGAGAATTAGAGCAATCACCGCGGAGGATTACAGATTTTTCTGAAATCACATAAGTGCTAAGATGTCCCGACCATTGACCACGACCTTGAGCACACCTGGATGCAGACCCACTTGAGGATCATTGTGAGTTCAGTGACCATTGGGACAACTAACTAGGAGGAGTAACGATTCACTTAAAATGAGGACAATCGGACGGACAGACACCACGTCATCATATTAGCTTTTTTCAGCTTCACCGGAATGAGCAAAAAAACAATGAATGCTGTGCCAAATTAACAATAAAAGACGCCACATGATATCTGGGATTAAGACTTGTTTTGGTGTGTTTCACAGGTTCATGAGAACCCATGTAGTGTTATTTGGAATCAGTAAATTACTAAAAAAAAAAAATGACTAAGCTAAGCATGCTATTAGGGCTGCAACAATTACTCGAATAATTCAATTACAAAAATTCATCGATTCAAAATCTATGATTCGAAGTGTTGTGTAATGTAGCACTTCCGATCTATATGATCGTCTTCTGGTATGACCTTCTTCTGGTCATGCTATGTAAACAAGATGTGGCTTTGTTTAATGGCGCGATGTCACAGCGACAGAGCAATGGCAAAAAGGAAGAAAATCAGAAAAAAAAAAAAAAAACGATCAAAAGTATCTCAAGTCTGGGATCATTTCAAGGTCAAATTGAAGGAAAACATTGTGCAATGTGTACATTGTAAAGTTGAGCGGCGAGCTAGCATACCATAACGTTGTTGTTATACTGTCTTGGCAGAAACCATCCAACCACAGCATGCATGCCAGCACAACCAAGACAAGGTACTGTACGTGATTGAGATTTTAAATTAAGAGGAACAGAATATAGTCAGCCATGCTAATTATGTTTATATGGCCAAACAACGTATAGCAGCTATTGCTAACAGCTGCTATGTTGCGAGTTGAAGCTAACGCTACAAATCAGAACTTTATGGTGTAACATAACGTTTAAAGTTATGTTCTATGCAATCAACACTGCAATAAATGTTTACCTTTGTTATTGAGTGTTTGGTACAATTACTACTGTTCTTTAGGAGAGTTCTGCACATATTGGTCAGTACAAGTGTCTTCAATACAAAAAGGTATCCGATTATATGAATAATTGTTTGACTACAGTGACAGAATACTCGATTAGTAAAACAGTCATTAGCCCTACATGCTATTAACAGCCACAGGATGCTGTGTACATCATCTGTGTTCACTCCAACTGTAGTAGCACGAACCCCACCAAACTCATTCATGGGAGAGAAGTCCTATGTAATGTGGGCAGCTTCTGTGACAGTAGCAGCATGCAGTTAAGGCTTGTATATAGTTGACGCAGCCGTCGTTACATGAGTGAATAGTGATGTCATCGAACCCCTGCAACCTGTCATACAGGCGCGTTTGGCACTTTGATTTTTCACAGCAAGGGATGATGATTTTATCCATTAGTTTGAGAGACTAAACTAAAAACAAGTGCATTTATCTTGATTTATTACGTTTCACCATACAGAGAGTTCCATTTTTGCTTTTTAAATCAAACATCTGATTAATTAAAAAAAACCAAATACATCAGGTAGCACTTGGATAAGAATGAATCTTAGCACTAGATGTTAGAAAAAAAACTGATTTTTTTATTCTTACCCCCATTTATTTTAATGAGCCGGCTGTGCTGTGCGTGCCAAGTTACAAAAATTGGAAGGTGCATGACCAACAAAAACAGCACAAAAGCACCAAGCACGACACTGAACGTGGCGTCATTTTTGGCACAAGCCGCTCATGACAGCCAAGGTGGGGGTGGGGTTACATCAGGGAATGGCTCTGAGCCCATTCTTGTTTGCTATGGTGATGGACAGGCTGACAGATGAGGTCAAGGAGTCTCCGTGGACCATGATGTTTGCAGACGACATTGTGATCTGTAGTGAGAATAGGGAGCAGGTGGAGGAGAACCTGGAGAGGTTGAGGTATGCTCAGGAAAGAAGAGGAATGAAAGTGGAAGCAAGACAGAATACATGAGTGTGAATGAGAGGGAGGCAGGTGTAACGGTGAAGATGCAAGGAGTAGAGGTAGTGAAAGTAGATGAGTTTAAATACCTCGGGTCAACCATCCAAAGCAATGGGAAATGCACAAGAGAGGTCAAGAAGAGAGTGCAGACAGGGTGGAGTGGGTGGAGCCAAGTGTCAGGGGTGATTTGTGACAGAAGGATAGCAGCTAGAGTGAAAGGGAAGATTTGCAAGACAGTGGTGAGACCATGTATGGTTTGGAGACAACGGCAGTGACAAAAAGACTGGAGGCAGAGCTGGAGGTGGCAGAGTTGAAGATGCTAAGATTTTCATTGGGAGTGACTAGGACGGACAGGATTAGAAATGAGTATATCAGAGGTACAGCTCAGGTTGAGCAGTTTGGAGACAAAGTAAGACAGGCAGGGCTGAGATGGTTTGGACATGTGCAGAGGAGGGATAGTGGAGATACTGGACAAAGGATGTTGAAGATGGAGCTGCCAGGCAGGAGGAAAAGAGGAAGACCACAGAGAAGATTCATGGATGTAGTGAAGGAGGACATGGAGAGGGTTGGTGTTACAGAGGAAGATGAAGGGATAGGGTGAGATGGAGGCAGATGAGCCACTGTGGAGACCCCTGAAGGGAGCAGCCGAAAGAAGAAGAAGAGTTAATTCACTATTTTGTGACACTTTTCCCCTGAAATTGCAACTTTTCAAATCAATTTTGACCATATTCCATGTAAATTTGACTATTCTTAAATTTGCATTTTTTTTTAAATAATTTTGTCATCGTGGGCAGCGCGGTGGCGGAGTGGTTAGCCCTGCGGCAGCACAGCAACTCACCCTTGGCTGGGGGATCCTGGGTTCGATCCCAGCCCCCGACCAACAGTGATCTGTGTGGAGTTTGCATGTTCTCCCCGTGTCTGCATGGGTTTACTCCGGGATTTCTCTGGTTTCCTCCCACATGCCAAAAACATGCAAATTAGGTCAACTGGCATCAAACTGGGGATTCTAAATTGTCCTTAGGTATGACTGTGAGAGTGAATGGTTGTCTGTCTCTCTGTGTTGGCCCTGCGATGGACTGGCGATCTGTCCAGGGTGTACCCTGCTTCTTGGCCAAAGATGCTGGGATAGGCTCCAGCCCCCCCCCCCCCCCCACCCCTGTGACCCAAAAAGGATTAAGTGGAAGAAGATGGATGGATGGATCAGGGACCACAGAATATGGATATCAAAGGCTCTGGAGCCACAGATTGAAGCTCCATACTAGTGAGGTCTGACCTGAGAAAACCTCCAACAGCAGAGTGTTCACCCGTCTGAGAAAATAAACTAAAGCCTAAAAAATCTTTCTGATAAAGACGCTGCTGCTGTCAGACAAAATTAAAAATGCAGAAGATAGCATCAGAGATGAAGGGTGGTGATGATTAAAAAATAAAACGGCATCCTTACTCGATCCCTTTGTAGCAGTACTTCCTCCGGAACTGGAAAACGTTCTTGACCAGCTTCTCCACCAGCTTGAAGGGCTGCTGGATCTGAGGCTGGACCAGAGGGGTGAAGTTCACCACCCCGACATCCACCTACGAAAAAACACAGAAATGAGCTTACACAGCAGCGAAAACTCATTAAAATAAGATGTTAAGATAGCAGAAAAAAGGCACTAATTTCCAGGAAAATATATAAAAAAAAAATAGAAAAATTCACAATTCACATCTGCCTCAACAACCAGGAGGGTCATGGGTTCAAGCCCCGGCCGGGTCCTACAAAAGACCATGTAAAAGTGGTACTTCCTGCCATCTAGCTTGGTGTTCTGCATAACAGAGTGGAGGAAGGAAAGTTGGTGACTCAGCCACAGGCAAAGCACAAGCCAGCGTACACCCTGTGCCGGTCCCAAGCCTGGGTAAATGGGGAGGTTGTGTGAGGAAGGGCATCTGGCATAAAAGTCCTTACCAAATCAACAGGTTCAGGTTCAGGTTCAGGTTACTTTATTTGTACCCGTAGGTAGATTTGTTTTGCAGTCTGGTGACATCCATATTTACAAGCCACTAATTACATTCAACATAGACACAAACACAGGCACACATCTTACAAAATAGGTAAATATAAAATATGTACAATATAATTTTTATAGCTTGTTCAACTCTTTGACAGCAGCAGGGACAAAGCTGTTTTTGTAGCGCTGGGTTCTACTTTTTGGAACAGCAAACCTCCTTCTGGAGGGAAGAAGCTGAAAGTTGCAGTGCAAAGGGTGGGAGTCATCATTTAAAATCGAGTCGGCCATCCTCTGTACTTGTCTGGTGTACAGGGATGTCAGGCTCAGCTGTGACTCACCAAGCAAACGACTGGACCATCTGACTACCTGATCAAAGGATTTCCTCTGTTTCAGTCTTATCTGACCAAACCATGACATTAAAGAAAAGGATAAAACAGATTCAATAAAAGCCCGATAAAACATAGTCATTATGGTTCGGTCAATTTGGAAGCGTGCAAGTTTCCTCAAACAATGCAAATGTTGCTGACCCTTTTTGCACACCCTTTCACAGTTCACTTCAAAGTTTAATTTACTATCAATAATCGTCCCAAGATACCAGGAAGGTTCCAAGGTTGCCCGTAAAACAAAAAGAAAATAAAAGAGACCAACTCTAAATAAAAGAGACCAACTCTAAAACTGGGAACTTGGAACGTCCGCACTATGATGACAGGACTCGCTGCTAACCTCAAGGACATCAACGACACCAGGAAGACTGCCATCATCAATAATGAGCTGAAGAGACTGGGAGTGGATATCGCCACTCTCCAGGAAACACGGTTAGCTGATTCAGGCACACTGAGAGAGAAGGACTACACGTTCTACTGGCAGGGAAAGGGCAGTGACGAACACAGGGAACACGGAGTGGGCTTCGCAGTGAAGAACACTTTGCTGAAGATGGTGGAACCGGGCAGCACTGGCTCTGCACGACTCCTCACCCTCCGCCTGAACACCACTCAAGGCCCAGTCACCCTCGTCAGTGTGTATGCCCCAACACAGACAGCCACACCAGAGGCAAAAGACGAGTCCTACGAGAATCTCGCAACAACTGTCAGGATCATCCCCAACTCTGAACAACTCATTCTCCTTGGAGACTTCAATGCCAGAGTGGGTGCTGACCACAACTCCTGGCCCTCCTGTCTTGGACCTTTTGGCGTGGGCAGAATGAACGACAACGGACAGCGGCTGCTCGAGTTCTGCACATATCACGATCTGTGCATCACAAACTCGTTCTTCAAGACCAAGGCCCAACACAAGGTTTCCTGGCAACATCCGCGCTCAAAGCACTGGCACCAGCTAGACTTGATCCTGACCAGGCGCACCTCACTGAAGAACGTGCTAATCACCCGTTCGTTCCAGAGTGCAGATTGCGACACAGATCATTCATTGGTGTGTTGCAAGGTCAAGCTGCAGCTGAAGAAATTCCATTGTGCTAGACAACCTGGAAAGGCACGGATTGACACCAGCAAGATGGCCCAACCAGAACTTGTTGAGCAGTTTGCCTCCACCTTTGAGAAGGAACTTGGTGTACCACAAGGAGGAGAATCTGCAAAGCAGAAGTGGGAAGAGCTGCGAAACACCATCTACCGCACAGCCTTGGCTACCTTTGGGAGGAAGACCTCGAAGTCACAGGACTGGTTTGATGCCAAGTTGACCGAGATGACCCCCGTCATTGAAGCCAAGCGCTCAGCACTTGCTGAGTACATGAAGTACCCAAACGAGAAGAATCTCCAGATTCTCAGGGCTGCGAGAAGCAAAGTTCAGCAGACTGCTCGGCACTGTGCCAACGAGTACTGGACTCAGCTCAGCCAAGACATTCAAACCGCTGCCATAACAGGGAACATCCGTGGTATGTACGATGGCATCAAGAAAGCACTTGGTCCGGCTCAGAGCAAGACGGCCCCCCTCAAATCTTCCACTGGGGAGATGATCACAGAGAAGAACAAGCAGATGGAAAGATGGGTGGAACACTACTCCGACCTCTACTCTAGACAGAACACCGTGACACCGTCAGCCCTTGATGCCATCGACTGCCTGCCATCCATGGACGAACTTGACACCGAGCCAACCATCGACGAACTCAGTAAGGCCATTGATAGCTTGGCCGCTTGCAAGGCACCCGGCAACGACGGCATACCCCCTGACCTGATCAAGCACTGCAAGACCGCCCTACTGCTGCCATTGCATGACGTCCTCTGCCAGTGCTGGAAGGAAGGTGCCGTACCACAGGACATGAGGGACGCCAAGATCATCACCCTCTACAAAAACAAAGGGGAGAGAAGTGACTGCAACAACTACAGGGGCATTTCCCTCCTCAGCGTTGTTAGCAAAGTCTACGCACGAGTTGTTCTCGTTCGTCTACAGAAGCTTGCCGAACGTGTCTACCCCGAGTCTCAGTGTGGCTTCCGCGCTGAGCGGTCGACGGTAGACATGATATTCTCCATCCGCCAACTCCAGGAGAAATGCAGAGAACAGAACATGCCTCTGTACGTCGCCTTCATCGACCTCACCAAAGCGTTCGATCTGGTCAGCAGAGAGGGCCTTTTCAAGATCCTGCCAAAGATAGGATGCCCACCAAAGTTGTAAAGCCTCATCGAATCGTTTCACACCAACATGCAGGGGATAGTGCAGCACGATGGCAACGTCTCAGAGCCATTCAACATACGCAGCGGAGTGAAACAGGGCTGTGTACTTGCGCCAACCCTCTTTGGGATTTTCTTTGCTATGCTCCTGAGGCATGCCTTCAGTACAGCAACAGAGGGAATCTACCTGCACACAAGATCTGACGGCAGGCTTTTCAACCTCGCCCGCCTGAAAGCCAGAACCAAAGTACGCGAGGCTCTAATCAGAGACATGCTGTTCGCAGACGACGCTGCAGTCGCAACCCACACACAGCAGGAGCTTCAGACCCTGATGGACCGCTTCTCCCAGGCATGCAAGGACTTCGGGCTTACCATCAGCCTGAAGAAGAGTAACGTCTTGGCGCAAGGCACGGAAGCACCACCAACCATCACCATTGATGACTACAAGCTGGAGGTCGTGAATCAGTTCACGTACCTGGGGTCCACGATCAGCAACAACCTCTCCCTTGATACAGAGATCAACAAGAGGATTGGAAAATCAGCCTTCACACTCGCTCGCCTCACCACACGAGTGTGGGAGAATCCCAAACTCTCTGTCAAGACGAAAATGGCAGTGTACAACGCCTGCGTCATCAGCACACTGCTCTATGGGAGTGAGACGTGGACAACATACGCCCGGCAGGAAAAGAGACTGAACTCCTTCCACTTGCGCTGCATTCGCCACATCCTGGACATATCCTGGCAGGACAAAGTGCCCAACACAGAAGTTCTGTCCCGCACCGGCCTTCCCTCCATGTTCACTCTACTCAGGCAGCGCAGGCTCCGCTGGATACGCCACGTTCACCGTATGGAGGATGGCAGAATCCCCAAAGACGTCCTCTATGGAGAACTGGCAACTGGCAGGAGAGACGTTGGCCGCCCACAGCTGCGCTTTAGAGACGTCTGCAAGAGAGACATGAAGGCCCTGGATATCAACACAGAGCGCTGGGAGGACCTTGCAACGGACCGCTCCAAATGGAGAGG
Organism: Pholidichthys leucotaenia; assembly: GCA_020510985.1. NCBI lineage: Eukaryota > Metazoa > Chordata > Actinopteri > Cichliformes > Pholidichthyidae > Pholidichthys > Pholidichthys leucotaenia. The sequence continues at coordinate 196,965,632 of CM035842.1, read as the reverse complement.
CACCCTGACCAGACAGCTCAAGGCGGGTGAAGAGAGACTGACTGCTGCAGCAGATGAAAAAAGGACCCGCAGGAAGAACCGCCACAGACCCAGCAGCACGGAGACCACCCACAAGTGTGACCTGTGTGACAGGGACTGTCATTCGCGCATTGGCCTGTTCAGCCACAGGCGGTGCTGTTCCAGCAGAGTAGACGTTTAGGATTCTCTTCCATGGTCATCATAGACCGACGGAGGCCGACGACGACGTACACATTCGGTGGTCTGGCCTTTTAGTATGGTGACTTTGTGCCTGGGAGTTTTCCTCCTAAAGTCAATAATCATATCTTTCGTTTTTGTTGTATTCAGCTGCAGGTAGGAATCCTCACACCAGTGAACAAAGTCATCAACTACTGGGCCGTGGCCACTCTCACCATCCTGGAGGAGACTGACAATGACTGAGTCATCAGCATACTTTATAATGTGTCTGTTGTCATGTCTGCTCCGACACATGTTTGTGTACAGGATGAAGAGTAGTGGTGGCAACACACACCCCTGAGGAGAGCCAGTAGAAGAGCACTTTAGGTCAGACAATGTGCCATTGACCCTTACTCTCTGCGTCCTGTTGGTTAAGAAATCCAGAATCCAACCCACCAGATAACTGCTCAAATCAAATATTCGGATCATCACAATATCAGGTGATGATACGCTGTGGTGACCCCGAGTGAGAGCAGCCAAAAGAGCGAGAGAAAAAAATCAAACACAAGAAGCATATTTACATGAAACAAGTTGCGAATTTGAGTCTGAAGCTGGATTCATTCTACATTTCTGTTCCGGTCCGCTGAGATGCGTGTCTGCTTTGGACGGCACTGGTGCGCACGCGGTTGTGTATATACTTCACTTTTTTCATCGACCAGGCCAAGCGGTTGACGCACGCACACAAAGGTCATTTGTAGTTTCACCCCAGTCCTATGGGTAGCACAAATGTGCTAACATGCCAGTTTGTTCACCGGCTATATAAAAGTGAAGAAACGCAAGATCAACGCACATTTTTTGCAGCAACAACAATGGCATCGTTTCTCCCACACTGTTATTTTGAAGCATGGAGTAGCTTCTTCATGATTTTAACTGGTATACTTTACAAAATACGAAAATCACAAATTTAAAAAAAAAAAAAGTATTTCTATGTTTTTTAGGAATCATGTCAGGCTGACTTGTTGCTGGTTTATGCGTGCCGGGTCACATGTTTGCCACTTCAGAACCAGCCCATCAAAAATACATATTTAGAGGGTAAAGGACTAGTCCGGTGTGCCACGGCCAGGACGAAAACCACATTGTAAGTTTACAAGAAAAAAATTACAAATTTACATGAAAAGAGTCAATTAGATAAAAATGGACTACTATGAAATATGAAACAAGCTGCAAATTTTAAAGGAAAATGAGTCATGAATTAACAAAAAAGTTGCTAATTTATCAGCAAGAAAAATGCCAAATTTCTATGGAACAACTTTCCAAAAATTTTCATAAAAAAACAGCTATTTTATGATTAAAAAAAATCTAATTTGCAAAGGAAAAAAGGTGCAAATTTATCTAGAAAAAAAAAAGAGAAAAAGATGAGTCAGGTGATGTTAACGGTACAAAGGAATGAACCTGATGTGCTGAGAGAGGAAAGAGCAAAGGCAGAAAATACGATGACTCAGCACGGCTGGATGGCAAGCAGCAGCTGTTACCACGGTAACACCTGTTCAATGGACCATAGAGAGTCTGTTGTTGGTGCATCACTGCCACTGAGGATCAGTCAGAGTGGGGTTCTCTGTGGGACTTCGACTGAGTGAAATTACATTCACGCCCACAGAGCTCACCACTATAACCCACGATCCCACCACAGGAACCATGTCAGCTTGGTGCAGATGACTGGCCTAAATGAACGGAATTAATAACAAAAAAAAACAAACAAATTTGCAATAATAAAGCCACAAAATTCTAAGTATAAAATGAAAATATACTGCAAATATGTTGCAAAGTTACAAGGAAAAAAGCCATACATTTATGAATATAAAGTAAGAAATTTCAGAAATAAGTAGGTTTCTCTACTTGGACTGATGGCTTCATGACCCGGACCCCTGGATGGATGGATGTTGGAATTTAAAAAAAAGTCATACATTTGCAAGAAAAAGTGTCAAATCTACAAGAATGAAATTGCAAATTTATGAAATGAAGTCACAAAGCAGACCAGAGTAAAGTTAGGATAAAAGGAAAATCAGGATAATAAAATCCCAAAATTACAGGGATAAAGTTGAAAATATAATTGAAAAAAGTTGGAAATTTATACGATTAAAACAAGAACTTTTTTTCAAAGTTGCAAATCAAAGTGAAAAAGACAAATTTATGGGAAAACAGCTGCAAATTTGCAACAAAAACTCTGAGGCGAGTGCAATACCCCCTGCTTCCGTTTTCTCTGAAGATCCCAACATGTCACTGAAGGACAGCAGTTTTCAGCTTTTCCATATAATTACTGAGGCAGAACCAAATTATGATAAGCCTATCATTCATCATCATAGCAGTCTGTCGGGGGCGACAATAACAGTTTCATTTAGGTCTGATCAGAAACTGCTTGCAAAGTATTTGAGTACCGCTAGCTATGACCATACAACAAAAGGTCCGGATCCCAAGGTGAACCTGTGTAGCAAGTCTGGTGACCCTAAAGAACTTTACTCAACCCATTGTAGGATGGCATAGGGAATACTAACCTTGATCTTTAACCTTTTGACCCCAAACTCAGAGTCAAAGGTCATTGTCTCAGGGTGAACCTGTGTACCAGGTTTGGTGATCCTAGCTTTACTCGGTCTATAGTAATGGTACAACTGGAATATTAACTTTGACCTTCTGACCCCAAACCCACAGCCAGGTCAGGGTGTAAGCTGTTCAAGATTCGTCTTCGATACAACTATGGTATTGATTTGAAAAGCTCACATCGCTCCTTTCAGTACTTATTGTGTTTACAAGATTTAGGGAAAAACTGATCTCTGACCTTGACCTCAAGGTCTGTAATTCCTGCAAAATTCGTCCAATCGGAGCCAAAATTGCAGTACGTGCATCATCAGTGTATATCAAACCCTGGTACCAAGTTTCAAAACATTTGGAACAAAAGTGTAGGAGGAGCTGATTTCAAAAAATAGGACAGACAGACGGATGGATGAACTGCCCTCTGGGCGAAGATCGGCAGGGGATAAAAATAATCCATCCATCCATCCATCTTCTACCACTTTTCCGGAGGTCCGGGTTGCGGAGGCAGCAGTTCAAGCAGAGAAGCCCACACTTCCCTCTCCCCAGCCACCTGCTCCAGCTCTTCAGAGGGGATACCAAGGCGTTCCCAGACCAGCTGGGAGACATAGTCTCTCCACCGAGTCCTGGGTCTGCCCCGGGGTCTCCTCCCAGTGGGACGTGCCTGAAACACCTCAAGTGGGAGGCGTCCAGGAGGCATCCTAATCAGATGCCCATACCACCTCAACTGACTCCTTTCAATGTGGAGGAGCAGCGGTTCTACTCTGAGCCTCTCCCGGATGACTGAGCTCCTCACCCTATCTCTGAGGGTGAGTCCAGCAATCCTACGGAGAAAGCTCATTTCAGCCGCTTGTATCCGCGATCTCGTTCTTTCGGTCATTACCCAAAGCTCGTGACCATAGGTGAGAGTAGGAACGTAGATTGACTGGTAAATCGACAGCTTTGCCTTAGAACTAAGCTCCCTCTTCACCACAACAGACCGGTACAACGTCCGCATCACTGCAGATGCTGCTCCAATCCGTCTGTCGATCTCTCGCTCCATTTTCCCCTCACTCGTGAACAAGACTCCAAGATACTTAAACTCCTCCACTTGGGGCAGGAGCCTGTCCCCAACCCGGAGAGGACAATCCACCTTTTTCCGGCTGAGGACCATGGACTCGGACTTGGAGGTGCTGGTTCTCATCCCAGCCGCTTCACACTCAGCGGCAAACCGTCCCAGCAAGAGCTGTAGGTCATTGCTGGATGAAGCCAACAGGACAACATCATCTGCAAACAACAGAGATGAGATCCTGTGGTCACCAAGCATGACACCCTCCATTCCCTGGCTGCGCCTAGAAATCCTGTCCATAAAAATTATGAACAGGACCGGTGACAAAGGGCAGCCCTGGCGGAGTCCAACTCTCACTGGGAATGACTCCGACCGAGTGTTGGCAATACGAACTAAACTCTCACAACGGTCGTACAGAGACCGAATAGCTCGAAACAACAAGCCCGATACCCCATACTCCCGAAGAACCCCCCACAAAAATCCACGAGGGACGCGGTCAAATGCCTTCTCCAAGTCCACAAAACACATGTAAACTGGTTGGGCAAACTCCCACGAACCCTCAAGAATTCTCGAGAGGGTGAAGAGCTGGTCCGATGTGCCACGGCCAGGACGAAAACCACATTGCTCCTCCTGAATCCGAGGTTCGACCAACGGCCGGACTCTCCTCTCCAGTACCTTGGCATAAACCTTCCCAGGGAGGCTGAGGAGTGTGATCCCTCTAAAGTTGGAGCACACCCTCCGGTCCCCTTTTTTGAAGAGAGGAACCACCACCCCGGTTTGCCATGCCAAAGGCACTGCCCCCGACCGCCACGTAATGTTGCAGAGGCGTGTCAACCATGACAACCCAACAACATCCAGGGCCTTGAGGTACTCTGGGCGAATTTCGTCCACCCCCGGGGCCCGGCCACCAAGGAGATTTTTAACCACCTTGGCGACCTCAGCCCCTGTGATAAAAATAATGACATATTGATATCAAAAAATTCATACATTTGTGGAAAAAAGTAGCAAAATTACGAGAAAAAAGTTTCAAATTTATGAGAAAAGTAAAAAACAAAAAAAATTTAAAATAAATTTACATAATAAAGCTGTTTATTCACAAAAAAAGGTGAAAATTTACAAGAAAAACAGCTGTAAATTAACAAGAACAAATTTGCAAATTTACGTGAAAAAAAGTAAAAAAATTTAAATTTTCAACAAAAAATCTCACATTTATCAGAAAAAAGCTGTCTTTTTAATGGTGAGATACGAGGGGGGGCTGAACAGTTCATAGTGGTCAAATTTGCCCACATGTGGTTTATTTTTCACCCGCAGGGATCCAAGCGCTGCAACACTGACGGAAGACGTGTGTGGACTGAAGGGAGACCATGTTGAAAAATAAACCACATTTGGCCAAATTTAACCAATATGAAGTTTTCAGCCCCACCCCCACCCCCCACCCAGAAGCAGAGCAGAACAGGGACATAAATGAAGAAATGTAAAGCTGTCATAACAATGTGCTGCAGATGAATGACAACACTGATTTAAAGATTAAAAGCCCCAAAAATGACTTCCAGTTATGGCTGCCACGTGAGAAGGACACGTCTCACTCTGCTCTGCTCCTGGAGAAAAAAAATAGGCAAATAACTCTCTCATTTGGGACAGAACGTCTCCCAGCGTTCGGGCGAGGATATGTCGGTGAAGCCTAAGGCTGGAAAACCAGGTAGAGGAAAAAGCGGGCCGCCGAAACAGTCCAAATTAACGGACTTTCAGGTCTGTGACGGAGCAGATAAAGCTCCATATATGGCGGAGGAAGCTAGCAGCGGTGCGGTATCTGTGGGAAACGGCACAGGTGCGGTGCTAGCTGCCATAAGTTCAATGAGAGCAGACTTTTCCTCTAAATTTGATGGGATTATGGCAGCGTTGGAAGGAATGAGAAAGGAATTGGGTGACTGTGTAGAACGAATGGCGCAGGTGGAGCTTCGTGTCTCTAGTGCTGAAGATGACGTCACCTGTCTTCAATTAAAGGTGCGCACTTTGGAGAAAAAAAAATGTCTGGAAGATAATGTCCTGGATTTGGAGTCCCGGTCGAGACGGAACAACTTGAGGCTGGTGGGTCTACCGGAGGAATCCGAAGGTCGGGACTCATGTTCCTTTCTGGAAAAGTGGATTCCGGAGGCGCTGGGCAGCGCGGAGCTGCAATCAGCAGTGGTTCTGGAAAGCGCACACCGTATTGGCCCACGGAGAGATAAGGGACCACCGAGGACCCTAATTATGAAGTTCCTCAGCAACAGAGACAGGATGAAGATCTTCAACGCTGCACGAGCTAAAGGAAAGATTAAACACCAGGACCAGCAGGTGCGGTTCTACCCAGATTTGGCCACAGGAATCCAACAATTGAGGAAGCCGTTTGATCCCGTACGTAAAGAGCTGCGCAACCTTGGGATTCGTCATGGTGTAATTTATCCTGCGAGACTGTTGACCACGTATGGGGGCAGAACCCACATCTTCAAGACCCCAGAGGAGGCGCAGGAGTTCATCAAGAAGATCCAAGAAGAGACTGGTGGGAGCTAAGCATGAACAAAATATAAGGTAGAATATTTAAGCATTTGCACAGGCATCTGACTGACTTGAAGCAAATAGCAAGTTTACAAAATATAGATTGTATTATATATTAAAAAAAAAACAAAAAAAAAACTATGATGTACAAAGTTGCTAAAAATTTTGGAGTCAAGTTGGAAAACTACAGAGGAGAGTTAATGTTACGTCATTAAAAGCAGTCGAGTTAGGGTGATTGGGAGGATGAAGGAGGAGTGGCTTTGGCTGTTCCTCGTGGGTGTGGAGCGGTCGATGGCTATATTGGGAGATGGAATTTTTCTTTTGATTTTGGGGGGATCGCCACAAATGTGGGAAGGGGGAATTTGTTTGTGTGTAGTTTGTAGGATGAATGTTCAACCACTCATTTTTTTGCTTCTCTGTATGAGCATGTTTACACTGCAAGGTAATCCCAAACTCCCTATTGATCATAAACCAAAGCGTTAATCTTAATTTAACTTCATGGAATTGCAGAGGTCTACAAAATTTAAAAAAACTTAAACAAGTTATGAATAAAATAAAAGACATGGGTTCAAAAATTGTGTTTTTACAAGAAACTCATCTAATAGAGGAGGATGTAAAAAGAATTAGGAGTAGATGGCAAGGAAGTGTGTTCACCTCATCATTTTCATCCCGAGCCAGGGGAGTTATGACTCTCATACATAAATCAGTCCCATTTCAAGTGAAAAATGTAATTGGAGACAAATTTGGAAGATATGTAATCATTCAAGGATCTTTGCTATTAGAAAATATAAATTTGGTGAACTTATATGGTCCCAATATAGATGATCAAAAGTTCTTTGCTAATTTATTTCTTATCTTATCATCACTTACAGGGCAACATATAATAGCAGGGGATTTTAATTGTACATTGAATCCCGGTATAGATAGATCAACAGGACTGGATTGTACGCACAATGGATGTAGGATGACCATTAATCATTTTATGAAAGAATTGAGATTGCTAGATATATGGAGAGAAATGAAACCACAAGTTAAAGCCTACTCTTGTTATTCCAGTACCTACAAGACATTCTCACGTATTGATTATTTTTTGATTTCCACAGAATTAAGGTCCAAGATTCAAAACTGCTTTTATGATAACATCGTGATCTCTGATCATGCACCCTGCTGTCTAATATATGTAGATAAGAAATTGACAAAGGAATCAGGTAGATGGCAATTTCAGCATAATTGGCTTCAGGATGAGGAATTTGTCAAGTACATAGAAAAACAGATAGATGAGTTCTTTGACATCAATACTACACAAACATCAGCATGTGTAAAGTGGGAGGCTTTCAAAGCTTTTATTAGGGGACATATTAGTTATACAGGTTCAAAATCTAAGAAGACTCGAGAGGAGAGAGCCCAATTGGAACATAAAATAAAAAGTCTTCAGGAAAAAGTGTATGCAGGAAGTGATCCAAGGTTGGAGAACGAATTACTGATTCTGAGAGCTGAATATGACAAAAAATCAGCGAATAGAGCTGCCTCGAGTCTTCTAAGATTGAAACAATCTTTTTATGAACAAGGTGAAAAATCAGGAAAATTATTGGCATGGCAGATTAAACAATTAGAATTTAAAACACCAATTACCAGTATTATAAGTAACGGACAGGTAGTTATAGATCCTTTAGAAATTAATAGAGCCTTTAGAGATTACTATGAAAAATTATATGATACCAAAAATGAATCTGATTTAACAAAACTAAATGGGTTTTTGAACGAACTATCTATACCGTCTATTCCAAATGAAAACAGGGAGATATTGGAGTCTAAAATTAGTCAAGAAGAAGTTGGGCTAGCCATTGATAATATGAAATCAGGAAAAAGTGCAGGACCAGATGGTCTTCCAGTTGACCTTTATAAAAAATTTAAGAATAAATTAATAAAACCTTTTTTGGAAATGGTTTTAGAAGCATTTCAAAATAGTAATTTACCATCATACATGAATAATGCCTTAATTATACTGTTGCCAAAACCAGGTAAACCCTCTAATAAATGTGAAAATATGAGACCAATAAGCCTATTAAATGCTGACCTTAAGATAATTTGTAAAATTTTAGCAAGACAAATACAAGAAATTTTACCAAATATTATTAATCGGGATCAGAATGGCTTTATAAAGGGAAGACAAGGCTTCCATAATGTAAGAAGACTATTTAATATTATTTATTCTAATAAAGAAGCACCGGATACAGCTCTTCTATCACTGGACGCCGAAAAGGCCTTTGATAGAGTCGAATGGCCCTTTCTTTTTGAAGTCTTACAATGGTTTGGACTTGGAAATAATTTCATAAAATGGGTTCAGATAATATACAATAATGCTACAGCAGAAATCCTAACAAATAACAATATTTCAAAATCAATAAAAATCAACAGAGGATGTCGACAAGGCTGTCCACTTTCACCTTTACTGTTTACTATGGCAAATGAACCTTTAGCGATGGCAGTACGTTTACATTCACAAATATATGGAATTAAAGTTGGACCAACAGAACATAAAATCTCCCTGTACGCCGATGACATAATTTTGTTTATGTCGAATCTTAAAAAATCAATTCCGACCTTGTTGAATTTAATAAAGAATTTTGGGGAAATATCAGGATATAAAATAAATAAAACTAAATCGTCAATATTAATGCTAAATGAGACCCAGAGAAATTACCCAGCCCCTGAGGTAAATCAATTCAACGTTGTAAATCAGTTTAAATATTTAGGAATCCAAATTGTGCCTAAGCTAGAATCAGTCGCCAGTGTCAACTATGAAGCCTTAATGACAGATATCAATGAGTTAATTCAGAGATGGATGTCACTACCAATGTCGATGATCGGGAGAATCAATATACTTAAAAGTAATATTTTACCTAAAATACTTTATTTATTTCAATACATTCCCTTACCACCACCTTTAGATTTATTCTCAAGAATTAAAAAAAAGTTAGTGGAATTTATATGGAACAACAGGAGGGCTAGATTACGTCTGTCTTTATTATATTTACCATTTGATCGTGGAGGTCTGAAATGTCCAAATTTTATGTTGTATTATTGGTCGGCACAACTGAGGTCTATGACATATTAATTTTCATTAAATGATCTCCCTCACTGGACTGAAATGGAATCATACAATTTACCTTTACCTCTTCCCATATTCATATACTCAGATTCGGCAAAAAAAATTACAAAAACAAGTTAAAAATCCATTTGTAAAGCATATGATCAAAATATGGTGTGAAGCTAAAAACTATTTAAAAGAACCACACTTATTGTCAGAGTTTAGCCCAATATGGGGTAATCAATATTTTAAACCAGGGAGAGCGGATGCTGTATTTAAAGTATGGAATTTAAAAGGGATTCAAAAGATTCAAGATTTATATTTGCCATGTGCAGATAACATAATGTCTTTTGAAGAGCTGAGGATCAAATTTAATCTTAATAGAACACATTTTTTTTTAAATATCTTCAACTTAGAAACTTCATTCGGGACATCTTCCGGTCTGGACGCCATGGCGACTGCAGCTTAACACTGAAGCTCTCAGACTCAATCCAGGATAACACCTTGAAAATCAAACTTAACGGATTTTTGGAGGAGTGAAAATCAAAAGACAAAATCATCATGTCTAAAGGAAAACAGAAGAAACTGAAATTCTCCAGGCTAGGACACGTATCGGCCGGAGAATCTGAACTGGAAGATCCCCGTTCAGAAGACGAGGAGCTGGTGATAGCTAACAAAAGGGTTAGCCTGAAATCACTATTTGAGGAACTACGACGATTTCGCCGAGATGTTACGGCCGAATTTCGGGAATTCAGAGAAGAATTGAAAAGGACAAACAGCAGAGTGGACCAGGCCGAGAACCGAATCTTGGAAACAGAGGATCGAATAAAAGTGCTCGAAGATTCTGTGCTGGACCTACGCAAAAGACAAGCAGCTATAGAGGCTAAGCTAACCGACCAAGAAGGAAAACAAAGAAGAGACAACATAAGAATTCATGGTCTGATAGAAGGAACCGAAAATGGTTTTAACTCAATGGCAGAATGCGTGGAATCCTTACTAAGAGAGAAATTGGATATTCCACAAACCACCGACTTGAAGATAGAAAAGGCACATCGTTCATTAGCCGCTAGGCCGGCGGCGGAAGCGCCCCCACGTTCGGTGTTGGTAAGATTTTCCAATTTCAAAATAAAACAAGAGGTTGTAAGACTGGCCTGGCAGAAAAAAGGATTTATGCACCAGGAGAGAAAAGTCTACGTGGAACACGATTACGCCCCGGAGGTCCTTAAAAAGCGCAGGGAATACAATGACGCGAAAAAGGTGTTAAGAGAGAAGAAATTGCGCTTTCAGACACCATTTCCTGCGAAGTTAAGGGTCTTCTACGGCGATGAAACGTGTCTCTATAATTCGGCGGAAGAAGCAACAGCTGACATGGCGAGAAGAGGGCTCCCGGTAACGGTGTTTAAACCCGCAGCAGACCCGAGTGAGAAGATCAAAGCGCAAACATGGACAACACAAAGACCCTCAAAATCCACGGACCAGCAGCGGGAAACCCAGCACCAGAGCGTCGCGGATAAACTATCCGTTTTCAGGTTGGAATAGCGACCTTTTTTTTTTTTTTTTTTTTCCCCTTTCTCTTGAATCAATCCGCACATCCAACCCCCCTCATACAAGGTAACAAACATTAAAGGAGATGCATATTCAGCATGTGGTAAAACATTTCATGGAACAATCATATTATTTGAAACAAATAAGTCTTTGTAATAAAAAAAAAAAAAAAAAAAACTTGTTAAAATAGAAATGTGACAATAATCCACATGTTCTGCTCATACTAACAAATACTGTTTTTGCGTGAATGTTTGATGTGATGGGGGTGGGAGGGTGCACACAATTTCACAGGGTTTAGGCATAAAAGGAAAAAAAAAAAAAAATCATTACAAGTTTGGATTGGGTTCTGAAACTCACGTTAAAAGCATGGGACTACTTTCAGTGGTACGAGAGGGCCCTCAACACGTAACAGAGTTTGAGGAATTTCCCTCAGAGCCTTCACTCCATCAAGGCTCTTACAGGGTCTTTAAAAAGACCTCAGCTCAGGAAGTTCTTTTGACAGTTTTTTGTTTTAAAGTTTTTTACACTATGTTCTTAATGTTTTTCTTGTTTTTAATGTTCTTTCAGTTTCTGAGTAGCACAAAAGAGGGCCACCACACAGTTATACTAAACAAAACAACACAATGGAGAAACAGGGTGTAACCAAAATAATTTCATATAATGTAAAAGGGATCCTGAATCCAGTTAAAAGATCCAAGATTCTAGGCAAAATGAAAAAAGACAAAGCAGGAATAATACTTTTACAAGAAACCCACCTAACAGACGTGGAACACAATAAACTCAGTAGACAAGGGTTTAAAATGATCTCTTCATCTTCATATAAATCAGGGAGGAGGAGGGGAGTAGCGACATTGATATCAACCAAAATTACATTTGAAAAAAAATCAGAACACAAAGATAAAGAAGGGAGATACAGTTTGGTAACTGGGCGGCTAGAGGGAGAAGATATCACCCTGCTGAATGTGTATGCTCCCCCAGGGGCTAACTGGAAATTTTATAAAAATGTATTCGACCTAATGATAACTAAAGCTCAAGGTTTAGTGATATGTGGTGGGGACTTTAATCTTAGACTGAATCCATACTGGGATGCTTCTGGTAATTCCCCACATCAAAATAACACCCAAAACAGGAAGACTCGGATGCTACTAAAAGAAATGGGAATCTGTGATGTGTGGAGGGAACTCAACCCCAGTGTAAAAGACTATACATTTTACTCAACTCCACATTCATCTTACTCAAGGATTGACTATTTTTTTATGTTTAATAGAGACATTGGTAGAGTAAAAACATGTAAAATAGGACTGATGGATCTCTCCGACCACAGTCCGATCTACATGGACTTAAATATCCAAAAATACACAAATAATACATTTTCTTGGAGGTTAAATTCAAATGTCCTGAAAGGACCATTGAAAGATGAATTGGAGTCAGATATTCTCAGATATTTGGAAGATAACGATAATGGAGAAGTATCCCCTTTAATACTGTGGGATGCATGTAAAGCTGTAATAAGAGGAAAGATTATTGCAAAACTGGCAACCCAAAAGAAACTAAGACTAGAAAAACTATCCACATTAGAGTCAGAACTTAGGAACCTAGAAAAAGAACACAAAGGCAACACTCATTCTACTGACTCGCTCAAGATTAAGGAAATTAAAAACCAAATAAATGAGATCTACACAATAGAAATCCAGAAGAAACTTACATTTCTGAAACAAAAATACTATGAAGCAGGCAGTAAATCGGCAAAATTGCTAGCCTATAAATTGAGGAAACATCAAACAGAAAGAGCAATCTACAAAATCAGAGACCCAGTATCAAAGGAAATAAAATTCAGAATTCAGGATATTCTTAAAAACTTCGAGAATTACTATAAGAACTTATACTCCCAAAAAAAACATAAAAACGCATCCGAGGCATTCCTAAACACATTAAACCTTCCCCAACTTACGGAGTCACAAAATAAAACACTACTGTCAGAAATACATTCTAAAGAATTGGAAAAAGCAATTATGAAACTTAAAGCTAACAAATCCCCAGGAGCTGATGGCTATACAGCAGAGTGGTACAAAACCTTTAATCAGCAACTATCTCCTCTCCTCCTGAAAACATTTAATTATGTCCTCCACACAGGGGAAATCCCCCCCTCCTGGAGAGAAGGGGTCATTGCAGTTATACCTAAACCTGAAAAGGATAAACTAGAGTGCTCCAACTACAGACCAATCAGTGTACTAAATCAGGACTATAAGCTTTTTACCATTATCCTTGCCAAAAGGTTAGAGAATATACTGACAGACCTAATTCATTTAGACCAAACAGGTTTTATAAGACAAAGACAGACACAAGACAACATTCGACGCACTTTACACATAATTCATCATATAAAAAAATATAACTTAAATGCAGTCATATTAGGATTAGATGCTGAAAAAGCATTCGATTCGGTTGACTGGTCTTTTCTATACAGAATCTTATCCAGTTTCAATTTTCATAACAACTTCATTAGAACTATACAGGCATTATATAAAAAACCAACAGCTAAAATAAGGATTAACGGTAATTTATCATCATCTTTTGAACTGGAAAGAGGATGTCGTCAGGGCTGCCCCCTGTCTCCACTGCTCTTTGCAATCTTCATAGAACCTCTGAGCCAATGGATAAGACAAAACCAAAAAATTCAGGGTATTACACTTGGTCAGAGGGAACATAAAATAGCACTCTTTGCTGATGACATTTTAATATACCTAGGGCAGCCGGACACTTCTTTACCAGAACTAACCTCAGTTTTTTCAGAGTATGGAGATTTATCGGGGTACAAATTAAATATGCATAAAACCCAAGTTTTAACATTCAACTATGACCCAAATCATTATTCACTAAGCAAACTCAAAACTAACTGGGAGTCGGAATCTATGAAATATCTGGGGGTCAATATCCCGAAACAACTCAACAAAATTATATCACTAAACTATGATCCACTGGTGACAAAAATAAAATCTGACCTAGCAAGATGGAATATGATACCATTCTTGGGTATTGCACAAAGAATTGAAGCAGTCAAAATGAATATACTTCCACGTCTTCTATACCTTTTCCAAACAATACCGGTAGAACCTCCCAAAAAAACATGGCAGGAGCTGGACAGAAGGATCTCAAGATTCATATGGCAGGGCAAGAGACCTAGAATCAGATATAGAACCCTACAGCTAAACAAAGACAAAGGTGGGCTCGCGCTGCCAAATATCAGGGACTACTTTAAAGCCGCACAAATTAAAACTTTAGTAGAGATATGTAACCCAGTCTACTCTGCACAATGGAAGGAGATCGAATGCCAAATAACAAGTGACATCCCCCTACAGGCGATAATAGGGAACAATGTCTTACCTAAGCTTTTGAATAACACTAACCCGTGGATAGAGACCCCGCTAAAAATTTGGTTTAAGATAGTCAGAGAGAATCAAACTAAAGAGCCCTATCGACTTCTGCAATGGATCGCCTATGATCAGGACTTTACTCCTAATAAAACAGACACCAGATTTAAAAAGTGGAAGGAGAAGGGGCTGATAAAATATTACGATTTTTTTAAAGGGCAAATCTTAAGAAGTTTTGAAGATTTGAAAAAACAAGGCCTAATAAATCAAGACCTTTACAGGTTCTTCCAGCTTAGACACCACATAAACAATATACTTAAAAAGGAGGTTTTGGAAAGGGCCCAGTCAGGTGTTCTGAAGGTCTTCTTAATGGCATATAAAGGGATCCCAGGGATCAGATACATTTCTAAAATATACCAAGGTCTTCAAGACTTAAAAGGAGACAACACATCTTATATAAAAGAGAGATGGGAAAAAGAGGGGAATTTCACTTTACATCTGGAAATATGGGAAAAGCTAAATAAACAGCAATGGAAAAGTACCTCATCCCTGCAGTGGAGAGAATTTGGATGGAAAAACTTGGCAAGATTTTTCAGAACACCTGCACAAATCAAATTTACCCATAAGGGATTGAACTGTTGGCGCTTGTGTGGTGAAAAGACTGCAAATCATTTTCATGTGTTTTGGTCATGCCCAGTTATCCACCAATATTGGACCAATGTACAGACAATATTGGGGAAAATATTCAAAATTACAGTTCCCTTTTCTTTTGTAACTTTGTATTTGGGTTTACTACCGGACTCACTGGAAAGACGAGGAGAAAAATACTTATTCAATGTTTTAATATTGGCAAGCAAAAAAGCTCTAACTAAAAAATGGATGTTGAAGGACTGTCCTACACCTGAAGATTGGACTAACGTGATCCAAGACATTTACTCGATGGAAAAGTTGACATTCGCACTGAGACAGGACATGGATGGGTTCATGAACTTTTGGCAACCCTGGACCGCATATGTGTCTTCCATTAGATCTAATCTTTGACAAATACCATTTCAATAATGGTTCCGCTCTTTGTTCCAATGCTACTCAGATGCTCTTTTATCTTTATTTACTTACTTTTTCTTTTTGTTTGTTTTTTACTGGTTTGTTTGGTTTTTTTTTTTGTTTTTTGTTTTGTTTTTTTTTTTTCTCTTTAATTTCACTTTTTCTTTCACTTTAAAAAAAAAAAAAAATAAGGGGTGTTGTAAGAATTAATCTTCCAATGTTGTCAGATATCAGAAAATAAGGGAACATGTGATGAAAATGTAAACACTGCATTGCTGTAACGACCTGTATACCCTTTACAAAAACTTAAATAAAAAAAAAAAAAAAAAGAAACTTCATTCGATCAAATCAAAATAAAGCTCTCACTCGACCTATTTATTCATCCTTGGAAAAAATGTTGATGAAAGATAGTAAAAGAAAGGGTATTATTTCAGAGTTTTATAACTCATCGACACTATCCTCAAGTGAAAACTCACAGAAAAGATTAAACTACTGGAAAGAAGATCTGCAAACTGAAATTTCAGAGGAACAATGGGAATTGGCTTGTACAGAAGCTCAAACCAAATCAATAAATGTACGTCTTAAATTGATACATTTTAAATGGTTAATGCGGATGTATGTTACACCGGAGGAGTTAAATAGATATAACAAAAATATACCAGATACGTGCACAAAATGCATGGAAAGTAAAGGAACCCTATTTCATTGTGTATGGGAATGCAGAATAATTAGAATGTTTTGGGAAGAGGTGAGGGTAACAATTGAAAAAATAATCTCAAAACAAATCATATTGAATCCTAAACTGTTTTTGTTGGGTCTGTACCCAGAAAAGCATAACTTTAATAAAAGTGAAAGAACATTCATAGACCTCAGTTTGCTTAATGCCAAAAAATGTATTGCACTATTATGGAAAAAGACTCATAGACCAGATGTGACTCAGTGGTTAAGACAGATGTTAACAAACCTTCCATTAGAAAGAATAACATACATACTGAAATCAAAGGAAATTTGAGAATTTCGAAGTTTGAGAATATATGGAGACCTTTCATTGATTATGTAAAAAATTTAAACATAACTCTTGAAGAAGAAGGTGAATGATGTGTGTGGACCTTGTAAATTCCAAACTGGTGAACATAATATGTATACTTATGTAATGGATTGTCTAGACTAAACAGAGGAGCATTGTTGAAGACTTGATTTTGTTGGTGGTTGTGGGTGTTTTTAGTGCATTTTTTTTTGTAGTACTTTAGTGTTAGTGTTTGTTTGTGTCATGTTTGTTAAAAAAAAAAAAAGGTTCAATAAAGATATTGTGGAAAAAAAAAAGCCCCAAAAATAAACAGTTAAAATCAGAGGGTTCTACTTCAAGCAGCAGCCCTCCTGCAGCCTGCAGTGTTCTGGTATTTGTGTTGAATCAGGCTCATCCACAGCTGCCTTAAAGGCCCCTGGGGCCCCTGTGGATAATTAGTTGGGGGGGAGCCGTCCAAGGGCGTGTAGAGGGCATTAAATGAGCCGTTTAGAGAACAAGACAGGCAGCAGCGGCAGTTATCGCTGATCACATCTCTAGATC
This sequence comes from Pholidichthys leucotaenia, assembly GCA_020510985.1. Lineage (NCBI taxonomy): Eukaryota > Metazoa > Chordata > Actinopteri > Cichliformes > Pholidichthyidae > Pholidichthys > Pholidichthys leucotaenia. The sequence goes on along the minus strand of CM035842.1, from coordinate 196,948,671 downwards.
CATGTTCTTCTGCTGCTGTTGTTGCTGCTTCCTGCCGCAGTGGCGTTTAACTACAGCAACGGTGGCGGCGGAGGAGACGTGCTTGTTTAACACCCTGAAGGCTCTAACAGACCAGTAAGGAGCTTCGCCATCACATGAACCAACGAGGAGGAAGCAAACACTGTCATCAGATCAACACAGCACACAACTGGAAGGTTCCAGGTTCGACTCCCCAGGCTGGCAGGGGCGATGGCCTTTCTGTGCGGAGTGTGCATGTTCTCCCTGTGCTGTGTGGGTTTCCTCCCACAGTCATGCATGTTAGGTTAGTTGGTCATTCGGTATCTGTCTGATCGGCCCTTAGAATAAAGGGTTAGTGTAGCTACTATTTAAGCACTCTGAGTGGTCTTTGAGACCAGAAAAGGATAGATGATATACACAAGTACAGGTCCTCATCCCTTAAATCTACTGTACAAGGCTACAATTTTATGAGAAAAGACTTAAGTACATGGAAAAAAATGCAAATTTATTACTGAGAGAAGTTTTATATTTCAAAGTAAAACAATCTCTCCAATTATTTATGTTAACATGCCATTTTTTTCCTGCTAACTCAGCTGTTTTACCTTCATTTTACGGCTCTATGCAGATTTTATTTGGACAAAAATTGCTGAAAATGTCCATTTTCTCCATCTATCCATCCATCGTCTGTTGCTTATGTGGGGTCCGGGTCGTGGGGACATTAGTCTAAGTAAAGAAGCTTGGACTGCCACCCCATCCATGGTGAGGTCAGACCCATGCAGCTCATTTGGGCCGACTCCTCCTCACCCATACCGGGCAGGGCATGCAGGATCCTTGCAACTTTTTTTTATGGGGATCTGCTGGACTGCTCTTGGTCTGGCCCTTCACCCAGGACCAGTGTGCCTTGGGAAACCCTAACAGGGGCAAGCTGCCCTGACAACATAGCTCTTGGGATCACTAGGGCACCCGAACCCTTCCACCACCCACAGAGGGAGTCCGCTTTCTCTGATACATCGAAATTCTGGAAATACATCGATCCTCCTTGTTCACTCCATTTCAGAACAAACTCTCAGTCTCAGTATGTCTATATCATTTATTCTGAATTATAAGACTCCAAAAAACATTATAAAATGTCATAAATGTGGTATTTTTGGGTGCTTCAGCAATGCAGAATCAGATTTCCATCTGCTGGGATGCGTCTTTAATTTCTCTCTCTGCTGCAGTAATTAGGTCATTTATATTCCATGGTTGATGATTTAGGGGAGAAGTGAGTGGAGGAGTCAATTCGAGGACTATAGAGGCAGCAGCGATTCAGGCATCAATCCGCCACTGTGATTTATGAACGGCGCCGCTACAGCAGGTAGCTTCGCTGTAATAAGTCCCACCGCCGCACATCAATCTGCCCCCCCGTAACCCGACACGAAGGGAACGCTGCCTTAAATTGCCCGACCTCTGTACGCAGGTGTTATGAGCGTGACTCCAACACAGCGAACAAAGCACGAATACAGTCCAGACTGAAGGGGAACAAACTGGCCTAATGACCCAGTCCTCCACTACATGCTGTTGGGAAACACCTTTCGTAAAGTTAAAAAAAAATTAAAAAAAAAAAAAGAGACCATGATAAATAATTTCAAAACTCTTACAGTCTTTAATGTGACCTATAACCCATACAATTCAACTGAAAAAATATGTTGGGTAAAAATACAAAAAAGATTTTAAAAAGTACAATAAACTGGTTACATAACTTAGCACACCCTTAAACTAAATATAGTTTGTGTGTGTTTTTCTGACAAAATGTTTTCTTAAGAACTACTGTACCTAATTTTTGTCCTTTTTTGGCATTTGTTTTTACAATTTGTTTGCAAGTGTGCAAATAACACACCCCTTTCTTTATTTGATTCCCAGTGTGCTTCCCTTTATTTGTTGTGGCCACAGAGGTGAGCCACAACACCATGCATTGAAGACGAGCCCCCCCAGTGCCCTTTGAACCGGCTAACAGGTCATCCTGACTTCCATTTATGACTCATTTTCTTTTACACCTGAAAGTGTCTGTCACGGTGTATAAACACCGGAGTGGTGGCCTAGTTGGTCGAGCACCCGCCCCACAACCACAACCGGGAGGCTGGGGTTCAAATCCTGGTCGGGTCATACCAAAGACCAGGTAAAAATGGTACTTTCTGCCCTCTAGCTTGGTGCTCGGCATAATAGAACGGGGAAAGGTGGGCAGTGAGGAGTGGCGATCCCTGTCCTGTATTAGCTTTGTAAAGCGACTGAGATGTGGTCGCTCACCTCATAGGTGACCAAATAATAAAAATAATAATGGTGTATAAGCTCTGGAATTCATGTATGATTAACTTATGTCCACTCCCCTCCAAAAGTATGGGAACAATGAGCCCAATTTCTTTATTTTTGCTGTAGACTGAAAACATTTGGGTTTGACATCCAAAACTGAATATGAGACAGGAGATCAACATTTCAGCTTTTATTCCCAGGTATTTACATCAGGATCTGATAAACAACTTAGCCCGTCTATCTGAGTTGAGCCAATTATCAGGCTGCTTAAATTACATTTTAAGGTCTCATTGCCATCTACGATATTCTTTCTCAATTCTGGAACCAAAACTATTTACTGATGTTGTTAAACTGTTTATATTTCAAAAACTAAACTGATATATCTATGATAAAATGGCATCAAATCGTTTTACTATTTACTTTAAATTGTGACTACTGGAAATACTTGGAAAAACAGCTGATAACTGACACTTCACAGCAATCAGCTGACACTTTTGAGGAAGACAGCAGTGGACAGTCAAAACATGTTAAGGTAAAAACATCCTTTTATTCTTGTCTGAAATAAGAAAAACAAAAAAACTAACGAGAAAAAAGCTTTAGTTGGGGGTAGAATAAACACTTAATTTCGACTAAATGGTGTCTAACCCACCCAACACTGGGCATCCATGGGTGTTTTTTTAATGGCTAAATGAGGGTGGTCCATCTTGTTTAAAGATTAAAAGATGTTTACAGTTAGTTTTTAATTATAAAAGACACTGCAAAACTGAAAAACTTACAAATTTAGATTTTAAGTGTCCAGGATAAAAAGTCACTAATTTATAGGGGAAAAAGAACCCCCAAGCTGTACTGCCACTGATGGTGGATGCAGATTGCAGATTTATGGGTTAATTGTCATTTTTAACGACAAAGCCATAATTTTAGACTTTAAATACAATACTAAAACTTTTAATAGGGGTGGTAATCATTTTTCCAATGCATCGCAATGCAGATGTGAACAATTCTAAATAAATGCACCAATGTCAAAATTCTGATTCTTAAACAGCAATAATATAATAAATAATAAATTTTTACAGAACGATGAAAAATGAACCTAAAAAAGTGGAACTGTACCAGTCGGACAGTTAATGGCAACACACAAAACAGAGATGCATGGAGCGGCACCCAATAAATGGCACAAACTCATTTTATTGAAGTCTGGGTGTTCAAATCAATTTGCTCAAGTATTGCTGTCATACTATGTGGACATATAACCATAGATTACATTCAGTGCACGTGCGTGTAACTCGGCCTTGTGGCAGACAGCCCCGGAGCCTGAGGGTGAAGCAGGACACCCGACCTGCACACCCGCAGCTCGATCAAAACACAGAGCCACAAGACAGTGGGGAGCAATGCTTCTATTTTTCAATACAAGTCTCATATTCATGTTAGAAATTCTGTGCACTTCTGACTGAAGGACTATGTTACTTGTGGGAACAGAAAAACAAAACGATGCAAAGATGCATCGAGAACTGATTCAGGAACTTATCGGTGCCCCCTGAATCGATTCTGAATGGAATTGTGAGGTGCCTAAAGATTCCCACCTCTACTTTTTTAGGACAGCGTGTTATGTTCTGAACACGTTTTCTTTTTCCTGCATCTTTAGACCTTTTTTGACTCTTTAATAAAATGGTCAAATTAAAATATTTTCATCTTTTTATATTTCGTGTTTGACCTTTAAAAACCAGCGTTTCCATTACAGCAGTTCCACCCCATTTTTCCTCCTCTGACGGCGCTTTCTCTGTGAATTCTGAGCCAGACGAGTGTAAGCGGTAATTTGTCACGTCCCTCTGAGCGGAGCAACCGACTGAGTCGGCAGCGGCCCTGGGGCCATCAGCCACCGGGCTACCTGAACACTTCACACTTCAGAGAGGGAATAAATCTACAGGAGAGATCAAATGAATCTAGAGAACAGACACAGGAACAGCAGAGAAATGGGATCACACAGATCCTGCGAACTGGGGAGGAACACTACTCTGAAGATTCATTTAGAGCTCTTTTTTTCTGATGAATCTCCACACTTTCCTAAAAAATTTTTTTAAACAAATTGCAAATATTTAAAAAAAAAATTGGGATCTCTTTCTCGTGAATTTATTATTTTCTCATTCATTTGGAAGCATTTTCTTATAGATTTGTAGTTTTTCTTGCAAATTTTCAACTTTTATTCTAAATTATTTTTCCCCATTCATTTCCAGCTTTTTTCCTCAGATATTTGAAAAAAAACCCAAAACATTTCTTTCTTGCATATTTTCAGATAATTACCTCTGCCAAGGGGGTAATGTTTTAGCTGGCGTTTGTATTTTTGTCTGTTAGCAACATTACTCTGAGTAGTGAACGGATCTCAGTGACAATTTCAGGGACGATAGGAAATGGGCCAAAGAACAAATGATTAGTTTGTGGTGCAGATCTGGATCACTATCTGGAATTTTAAAAAATATTATTTTATAATATGATATTGCGCTTTTCATGTACTTCCCCTTGAAGAAGTGCCCGCAGACGTACCTCGGCACCCTGGAAGCAGCGCACTTAGTGCTGGTTGGAAGCAGACAAAACATCTGTCCTCGCTGGTCTGCAGAATGATGAACAATTGGGGCAGGCCGGGAGGCTGACCCGTGGTGGAGACAGTCTACGCAGCAGTGGCTGGCCCACAGAGGGTGCCAGGGTGCCGCCCACCCTGACTTCAACTTTCCCTTTTTTCCCTTTCTTAGTTTTGCGCCCCCCCAGGGAGAGTAAGAGCTTCCGGTGCCACTGAAGAGAAGAAGAGTGTTGGAGCAGCGCCGACGTTATGTTATGTTAATGTGCCACACATTTCTTTGTTCAAACAACGTGTTATGGTCGGAAGTTCCGGGTCTCGATGCATGGAATTAAAGCTATAAAAGAGGAATGCACAGAGACGCGGGATTCTCTTTTCCTGTAAGATATGTTGGAGAAAGAAAAAAGTTTCTGTGTTGTCCAGCTTGTTGCCCCGTCTGCCTCCTTTCTCCACGAGTGTTAATTTGTAACATTGATGCATTTGGAATTATTAAGAATAAGCCATTTATTCATCTTCTTCCGCTTAAACCTTTTTGGGTCACGGGGGGGCTGGAGCCTATCCCAGCATCTTTGGGCGAGAGGCAGGGTAGAATAAGCCATATAAATTAAAAAAAAAAATCATTTGCATTCATGTTCACATTCTGAACGTGAACATCACGTTCAGTGTTCATCGTCTTCTCTCACTCATGGGGCCATAGTTCCAGCACACTTGTAGTGCAGCAGCCTAGCCAATCATTTAAGACAATGGGGAAATGACTGGCACTTCCAGTCAGTGTGATCATATGGTGTTTTAGGGCAGTGAAAATATCGCCTGAAACAGTTACTATAGCAACCAGCTGCTGCAAAGTTGGTGATGTTGAACACGCAGAAGCAGATGCAGCAGCGGGCTAGGCTAACTGGCTGTAGCTTTGCTTAATGATGCCTTCTGCTTCTCCTGTCTGTTGTTTAAAACAGCAGCATGTGATTTCTGGGTGGACTGTAAGAGGAGCGAGAGATCTAAAGCATTTATCCTAAAGAATAAAAACGTGAACTTCAAGGATAAACGTGGACAACTCTGTAAAGCTAGCTATGTTAGGCAGAGTTAGCATAGCTACACAGCTTGATTACAGACAGGACTGCGGCAGGAAGACACATGGAACCAGCTACAGAAGACGAGCATGGACTCCGTCTACATTGGAGGACTCCTTCAGAGGCTCATGAACAACATCCAGTCCAGCGGCGTCAAACATACAGCCCGCGGGCCAAAACTAACTCGTTAGTTTGTGTGGTGTAATGAGTTCAGGTGGTTAGGATTGATTAAGATTGCTGTGGAAATAAATGTAAAATATGTATGATGGTGATGATCTGAGAGTGCAAACCTCCGCCAAGGCTCCATCTTCTCGCAATGTGTTAGCAAGGTTACTCAAAAACTACTGGACAGAGTTTGATGAAATTTTCTGGTGAAATCTCCACCACAGGTGGCTCTTGGGCTACACATGGACCCATTCCATTTTGGAGGTGATCCACGAGGGCATACCACCACCAAGGCCCTATCCTGCAATGTACAAAGGGAGGGAGGTCTGCGCTCTCTGAGTGCTTTTCTAGTTTTCTTGTAATTTTCCAGCTGTTTCCAGAAAAACCGGGGACCTTTTTTTTGGCATGAATTTGTATTTTTTTTGCACTCATAAAACACTCTTTTTAAAGCAACACTATGTAAGATTTTCACTTTAAAATAATGTTTCCAGTTATTTTGATGGTACATCAGCCTTTGACTGGGTGAATGTCACTTCCCCCATGGCCTGAGTGGATCCCCATTGCCTGCTGGAGCTCTGTCCTTTTGTAGGCTCAATGAAAAGACTACAACAATGGTGACTATGACCTCAGTCCCAACAGCCAATCACAAGACATGACTTCAGTGACCAACAACAAAGCACCATGTGATTGGCTTTTGGGACTGCGGTCATCGTCACAATAGTTGTAGTCTTTTCGGTGTTCCCCCTCAGAGCAATGAATTAAATTTGTGATCATGAATTTGTGACCTCTTGTAATTTTGGGAAAGTCATTTTTCTAAAAAGTTTACTTTTTTCCTCGTTTATGCCAAACTTTTTTCTCATAATTTTGTTTTTGTCAGAAAATTATTTTTCTCTCATAATGCGTTTCCCTCATAAATTAGTATAAATTTTCCCAAATTTGTCAGTTTCTTCCTTCATAAATTTGCATCTCTTTTCCTCCTAAAATTATGACTTTTCCTTCAAATTCTTTTGGCTATTTTCTTTGTAATTTTCCAACCAATTTCTAATAAGTATTAACCTTTTTGTTCCATCACAACCATCTTTCCTTATGATTTCTTTTTTCCCCTCTTATTAAATTTTCTCATAAATTTACTTTTTGGTTTTATTTTTGCAAGCCATTTTTTTTTTATAAATTTGTGAGGGAGTTTCTGTGTAAAATTGGAACTTTTTCTTCCAATTTCCAGAGTCATAATATTGTCTTTTATCCCCTTCTAAAGTTGTACATTTTTTAAAATTAAAAAATTTAAAGGGGGTCATTTACTTTTTTGACGTTTTAACAGTTCACACCTTTTGATAAAATGCTTGTGACTTATCCACCTCATTCCTGGGGTGCCACTGTCAGAACGATTATGGGCGGAGCTTCTGGTTTCGGCTGAAGTCCTGTTAAATCAGTCAGCAAGAGTGGAGTAGCAGGAGCATTTAAAATAGCATTTTTAAAGTTTTTCAAATTCATTTTAATATATAGTTCACATACGTGTTTTGCACTGAAGTGGCAGCTAATTTCAGCGCTTGTAGCTTTTGCATTTCCTGAATGTTTTGGCGTAGTTCTGGTCCTTGTTGCTGGTGTTTGTGGTTGTGCCATAGACTGTATAAATGGAGGCTTTTCACCGGCGATGTGTAGATCGTGCACTGGAAACGAAAAAAGCCTGTTGGTGTGATCGGTGGAACAGACACAGGACAGACACAAGAGCACACGAGGTATGTTTTCACATGTATGAATGTCACAGATCTGACGTTTATGTGTTATATATGTCACCAGAATGAAGGCTGCATGAAGTAAAATAATAAATAAAAAAATAGTAACAGTTAGCTTCCTAAAGCTTAACGATTTAAAAAAAAACAAAAAAAAAACGTGACAACCTAATAGTAGTGAATGCAAAAGACGCAATAGACTTACACAATGGTCCCCTCTGGTATACAACTAGGAAAATACCGGTCGCTATGGAGGGTCACAATATGTATGGGTACATAATCATACCATGTAGGATAACTAAGTAGACGGTTATGCTGTTCATTCCATCTAGCTACAATGCTCCGCACTGTGTGTTTATATATTTATATATACATATGTATACTCACTGCTCTTGTTTTTTTTTGTTTTTCTTGTCTTCTGATTGTTGCTCTGAGTGTTGCTATCCCTGTGCTGTTGCAATCCTGGAATTTCCCCATTGTGGGACTAATAAAGGCTTATCTTATCTTGTTTAAGAAAGATATCAAGTAGTTTTGGGGGTTTTTGTTGCATTTGTTGCACTGCCTTGGAACGATATGGACTAGCAGCTTCAGCATGCATTCATTTTTAAATTATCATAAAATATAGATCAATAAAATTTTGAACAATTGTCAGAAAAGGTCTGTACATGTTAAGTTAAATTAGCATTCAGGGCATGACAGCAGCATCAGCATTTTAATTTTGGGGTAAAACAAATGGCTGCAGTCGTCTGTGTTTACCATGACAGCCAAACACGGTGTTGTGGTTCTTTGTGGCTCTGACTACATTCTACATCTGCTCTGAGGTAAATCTGATTATGTCCAACATCTTTTAACAAAATGCATCCGACTTTATTGCGGTGGAAACATTATCTCAGAGCTTTTATTTGTTTACAGCGTTAGCATCTTAGCAGCAGAGCTAACTAACGGAACTACTGTCTGCCAGGCCACTTTTTAAGGTCATCTTCTCATCCCTCCATAGTGGTGGGAAGTGTTATGACTAGATTACCGTTTTTGAGGTGCAAAGGGCTGTGTTCTCGCATTTTTGATGCCGAAGTCATTGTTTTTAACAAGGAAAAGTGTCCCATTTCAGTGACAACCATACGTTCTAAACTAGTACCAGAAGTTGCGTCCATAATTCACGCAAGGCATCATGGGGCCTAGGAATAAGGCGGATTTTATTTAAAATTTCTTTAGTTATTGGGACATTGTTTTTTTAATTGTTGTAGCCTTTCTGAGAAGCTCGTTTCAGCACGTCTTCTTCTTCTTCTTCTTTTAGATTTGATTGGCGGTTGGCAACCAGCTTACAGGTGCATTACCGCCATGTTCTTCACTCCATATCATCACTCTCTCTGGCCAGGAGCTGTACTCCCCGCCACATGCTTCTTCTTCTTCTTCTAGACTTGACTGGCAGTTGGCAACCAGCCCACAGGTGCACCAGCGCCACCAACCTGACCATCATCACTCCACATCCTTGCACAAGGAGCTCCCACAAGGAGTTCTGAATATCTTTCTCTACCGCTCTATATCATCACTCTATATATCTTGGCCGTGGCAACTGCCACCAACATCACTGTTCTCCTCAGTACATGTCCCTTTAAAATCACTCAGACAGCATCCTACTCCGCCCTCCCTCTAATCTAGCGCTTTTGTTAAGATTAGCTCGGGTGGTGAGCATGAGCCAATTAAAGTAAATTTGTCTCAAATAATGAATGAAATAATGCATCTCTAGTGGGCAGAGGTGTCTGGTTTCAGTAGTCGATAGGATATGACTGGTCTCTGGAGTACAATAAGCAAAGAAGCATTTGTTAATTTGCTAATGCATAAGCATTTGCTAATGCCATGGGGTCTGTCTGTGACTGCCAAGGCGAGCTATATCCCGGTTACAATGACTGACTCAGGCCACCTAGCATGCTAAACACTAATGGCTCAATGTAGTGTCACAGCGAAGATATGACAAAATAAGGCAGAATGACGAGAAATATATTATCAACTGGATTAGTGAATCAGGTGGAAACGGGGATGCCTATTAGAGTGACTGAAGTCTAAAGAAAATAACAAAAGCATACTTCATGTGAGCTGCCTCGTACCAATGCTGGTTCTTCAGCTAGCACCTTCGGCCCCCGCCCATCTACATGACAGATGGTTAAGCTGGCCAATAAAAGAGCAGTGGGCACGCATCAAGGCTAGTGATGCTTTCGGTTTCTTGACATACAGGAAAATACCCGGAAGAGTAAAAATGGCTTCTTGGAAAGAAAAATGAGCTAAAGAATGTGTGTCTGTATATATTTTTTTGATAATCACGTCATCAATAGATGTATTTCAGGAAGTTAAAACTTACAAAAACATAATTTTCAGTCAAAAACCCCTTTAAGCTATTTTTCTTGCAGTGTTTCCTACACTTTTCTAAAAAATTACCTTTTTCACATGAGTTTGCATGTTTTTTTAACTCATAAAACCGATTTTTTGTTATAATAAACTTGTGGGTGTTTTGTCATAAATTTATGATGTTTTTCCTTATAAATATTAGACTATTTTTCTCTAAGCATTTCATACCCTTATTTTCTCAGTTGTCTTCCCTCATTCAATTCTAGCTTTTTTTTTTACTCATAAAATGACAAACATTTTCTTAAAAATGTGTGGCGATGGGGTCTTGAACTTTTCCCACATAATGCTGAGCCCCCACCTATAAATTTGTATTTTCCTCATAAACTTGCATTTTCCCCCTCAAAAACCTCATCTTGTAAATTTTCAGCTTTTTGGACATTTTCTACTTTTTTTTTTTTGTTTTTGCAATTTTCCAACCCTTTGTCAAAAATATTTGACCTTTTTTCTCATTAATTTGAGACCTTTTCCCCATCATGCATTTACAGCTTTTATCATGTGTAATTGGTGTAATCTGTCTTAGAAATTTATTCCTTTTCTTATAAATTTATTCCTCTTTACTTGTACATTTTTTTTCTTGTAAAAAAAAAAAATTGGAACTGTAGATTTTCAGCTTTTTTCTCATAAATGTGCAGATTTTTCTAATAAACTTGCCAGAGATATTAAACCTCGTGAAGAGAGGCAGTGGTAGTAGAGAGAAAAGCTCAGAGATGCTGCTACCAGAGGAAGAAGATCTGCATTAATCATGACAATACCTGGAGTGGACAGCCTACATTAAATCACAGAGAAGCAGAAACGCAGCGCCTCACAACACTGCAGGCTTTAAGTAGGCAGAACTCTGTCTCCTCTACCAAAGTGGCTTTTATTAATCATTTTTACCTTCTTTTATATCCTAATTTTTAGTCTAATTTTCTCACTAATTTGTGACTTGTCAGAAATTTGCTGTATTTTTTCCCTCAGATTTAATTTTTTTTTCTCAAAAACTTTATTTTATATTGTGGTGGACACACTCATGGAGATTCTGTGACTCACATTTTAGGTCAGAACAAAGGCAGGAAGCTGCAGGAATATTAGCTTTGGTATGCAAGGCCTGAGACTGTGGGGGTGCAATTAAAGGATTAAGGAGAGGATGCATGGGAGACAGTGGAAGTGATATCATGGAGAGAAATGCATTGTGACTGTCTTTATAATGCAAAGTGGTCTGTGTGACATGTGATCTACGAAGTGTGAAGTCCCTGATATTTAAGGACGAGAGTTTACTGTTTCATTCTCTTTTTTCTCTCTGCTTTGAGATGATGGTGTTGTGAATAAAGTTGACTTTGAGAGAGAACTCTGTCTCGTCATTTTCACATCACCACACCGGTGACCCGAGACGTATCATGGAAGAAGAAAATTCCCCCGGGCCAGCCGCATCAGGAGCCCCCAGCCAAACGAATGCCGCTACAGTCCAGCTACTGGACTTCTGGCAGAACAATCCGTGCTCCTGGTTCAACGCGGTTGAGGCGCAGTTCAACCTCCGGGGGATATCGGTAGATGCCACGAAAATCTACCACGTAGTCGCAAAGCTGGACAACAACACGGCCCAGCATGTGGAGAGCCTGATCGACCAGCCGCCGGAGAGCAACAAATACGGCGCGTTGAAGGCTGCACTCATCCAGCAATTCACCCCCTCAGCGGAGGAGCAAGCAGAGAGGCTCCTGGCGCTAACGGAGGGGGAAAACGACATGCCCGCGAGCCTGATGGAGAAGTTGTTGAGGTTGAAAGACTCTGACGATGATCACTTCATTTTCACCCACCTCTTCCTCAGGACTCTACCGTCAGCAGTGAGAGCGACCCTGGCCAGTTCGCCACTGTTGGCCCTACGGGACTACCGCGCGCTGGGCCGGGAGGCGCAGCGGATTGTCAACGCCACCAAGCGGCGCGCAGCCACGGCCGCTGCAGCGGAACGCAGCGCGATGACCGGAGACGACAGGGGGCCAGAGGCAGCGGTGCCAGACTCACCGACGACGGCGGCGGCAGGGGCCAGAGAACGTGGACCAGACGTCCTTTGTTTCTACCATCGCCGCTTCGCAGAGAGGGCACGCAAGTGTGTACCGCTGTGCCAGTTCGGGCGTTCGGGAAACGCCAAGACCGGGGGTCGGTAGCAGCCGCGGCCCTCGGGGAAGAGAACAAGCTGCTCTACTTGTCGGACGCACGCTCGGGGAGGCAGTTCCTCGTTGACACAGGCTCCCAGTTGAGCTTCATCACACCTTCCTACGCGGACAGACTAGCTGGTTCCGGAGGTCCCTGGGTGACGGCAGCGAACGGCTCGGAGATTAAGACCTTTGGTGAGAAGACTCTGCTTCTGTCTCTACACGGCCGTACATTTGAGTGTACTTTTGTTGTAGCAGCAGTAAATTTCAATATGTTGGGGGCTGATTTTTTGTGCTCACATGGTTTGTTGGTTGATCTCACTAACAGGCACCTGGTTAATGCACTTTCTTTTGATTCTATCCCCTGTACAGTGCGAGTGGCCCCGCCAACAGCTCAAGCCAACGTCACAGCAGCAGACGGTAAGTTCCACACACTGCTCACTCAGTTCCCAGCACTCACGGTCCCCACATTTTCGGCAACAGTCGCTAAACACGGGGTGGAGCATTTTATTACCACTACCTGACCGCCCGTTTTTGCAAAAGCTCGGCGCTTGGACGCAGTTAAACTAGCCATAGCGCGCGAGGAGTTCGCCAGCCTGGAGAGGTTGGGCATAATCCGACGTTCAAACAGTCCGTGGGCTTCCCCCCTGCATATGGTCCCGAAAGCTGACGGATCATGGCGCCCTTGCGGGGATTTCCGCAGGTTAAACAACACTACAGTGCACGACCGCTACCCAATCCCACATATCCAAGATTTTTCCGTTCATTTGGCAGGAGCGCGCGTTTTTTCTAAAATAGACTTGGTCCGCGGTTACCACCAAGTCCCAGTGCGCACTGAGGACATACCCAAAACAGCGGTAATAACTCCGTTTGGCCTATTCGAGTTTTTACACATGCCATTCGGATTTAAAGGGGCTGCTCAGACGTTCCAGCGCATGATGGACGTGGTGCTTCGCGATCTCCCTTTCGTGTTCGTCTACCTGGACGATATTTTAGTAGCCAGCGCGTCAGAAGACGAACACGAAAAACACCTAGCCACAGTTTTCCGAAGGTTGGGAGATCACGGGTTAATAATCAACCCAGCGAAGTGTCAGTTCGGGGTGGCGCAGATCAATTTTTTAGGACACCGCATCTCCCCCGAAGGAGCAGTTCCGCTGCCTGACAAAGTGCGCGCTGTGGCAGATTTTCTCCGGCCGCAGACGGTCAGGGCGTTGCAGGAGTTTAAGGGAATGGTGAATTTTTATAACCGTTTTCTCCCCCGCGCGGCGCAACTCATGCAGCCGTTGTATGCTGCGCTCAAAAAAAAGAAACCCGCGGATAAGATCGAGTGGCCCCCGGAGCGGGACCAAGCGTTCTCGGAGGTGAAAGCAGCCTTGGCAAAGGCTGCGTTGTTGGCACATTCAGACCCAATGGCCCGCATAGCGCTCACCACTGACGCGTCAGAGGTGGCTATAGGAGCGGTCGTGGAGCAACATGTTGCCGGAGTTTGGCAGCCCCTCGCCTTTTTCAGCAGGACCTTGCGCGATAACGAACATAAATACAGCGCGTTCAACAGGGAGCTGCTCGCTCTCCATTTGGCCATCCGCCACTTCCAGTTCTGGCTAGAAGGACGCGCTTTCACCGCGTTCGTTGACCACAAACCGCTAACATTCGCGATGGCCAAGGTCTCTGAACCGTGGTCAGGCCGGCAGCAGAGACAGCTGGCCGCCATATCAGAGTTTACCACTGATATTCGGCATGTGGCGGGCAAACTCAATGTAGTGGCAGATTGCCTCTCGTGCGCCATGGCGGCCCCAGTCAGCGTAGGGGTAGATTATACAGCCATGGCCGCGGAGCAGGTTAATGACGCGGACGTGCGCGCGCTCCAGTCTGGACCAACAGGGTTAAGGCTGGAGAACAGGGTGCTGCAAGACGGTATGCCCCCCCTAATCTGCGATGTCTCCACTGGACGGCCGCGTCCAGTAGTACCGGCCGCGTGGCGCCGTCGCGTTTTTGACTCGGTTCATTCGTTAGCACACCCTGGAGTGCGCGCGTCGGTCAAAATGGTGGGAGAGAAATTTGTGTGGCCGAGCCTCCGCAAACAGGTCAAAGAGTGGGCAGCAGCCTGCACAGCGTGTCAACGAGCCAAAGTACACAGGCACACGAGGGCTCCTTTGGAACCGTTTCACATTCCGGCCAAGAGGTTCGATCACGTTCATGTGGACCTCGTCGGACCCCTCCCGCTGTCACAGGGGTGCACACACCTTCTGACAATGGTGGACCGCACCACGCGCTGGCCTGAAGTGGTCCTGCTGGCATCAACCACGGCCGGGGAGGTGGCGCGCGCGTTTTTAACAGCTTGGGTGGCGCGCTTCAGTGTTCCGTCGGACATTACGTCCGACAGAGGCCCTCAATTTGTGTCCGAGCTTTGGTCGACAATGGCCCGCAGCCTGGGTGTCACAATTCACCGCACAACCGCGTACAATCCGCAGGCTAACGGGTTATGCGAACGTTTTCATAGGTCATTGAAAGCGGCTCTCAGAGCGGCACTGACGGATTCAAATTGGGTTGACAAGTTACCATGGGTGTTATTGGGGTTGCGTTCTGCGCCTAAAGAGGATCTAGAAGCCTCCCCAGCTGAGCTAGTGTTTGCACAGCCACTCCGGCTGCCTGGGGAGTTTCTCCCAGATAACCCTGCACCAGACGCCTCCCCGTCTCAGCTGTTGCGGAGTAACATAGAATCAAGCACGCTGCCCGGCCCCGCGCACCACAGTTTTCCGCGCGTTTTTGTGCCTAAAACTTTGAAGAATGCAGCGTTTGTTTTTGTTAGACACGATGCGCATCGAACCCCGTTGCGACCACCTTATGACGGACCATTCAGAGTGCTAGAAAAGGGGGACAAGCAGTTTTTGTTAGATTTGGGGGGTAGGAAAGAGAAAATTGGCATAAACAGACTTAAACCCGCTTTTGTGGTGGCAGATGAGCAAGTGCTGTTGGCAAGGGCCCCGCGGAGAGGTAGACCACCTAGGGGACTGACGAAGGGTTTTTGCCCCCAGACAGCAAACCCCAGCGTGACAGCGCCGCAGAGATGTTGAACCCCAACTTCAGCAAATATGGCAGGAGGCTGAAGCCTATACAGCATGTGGACTGATGTGTATTCTCTTGTTGTTCTCTTGTCTAAAATGCTGGGGGGGCTTGGTGTGGTGGACACACTCATGGAGATTCTGAGACTCACATTTTAGGTCAGAACAAAGGCAGGAAGCTGCAGTAATATTAGCTTTGGTATGCAAGGCCTGAGACTGTGGGGGTGCAATTAAAGGATTAAGGAAAGGATGCATGGGAGACAGTGGAAGTGATATCATGGAGAGAAATGCATTGTGACTGTCTTTATAATGCAAAGTGGTCTGTGTGACATGTGATCTACGAAGTGTGAAGTCCCTGATATTTAAGGACAAGAGTTTACTGTTTCATTCTCTTTTTTCTCTCTGCTTTGAGATGATGGTGTTGTGAATAAAGTTGACTTTGAGAGAGAACTCTGTCTCGTCATTTTCACATCACCACAATATATTACTTTTTCACACAGGGCCAAGCAGGTTTGGATAGCTTTGTGACCTTAATAAATCATCATTTAAAAATTGTTATTTTGTATTTACTTGGGTTATCTTTTTCTAACATTAAAATATGTTTAATGATCTGAAACATTTAAGTGTGATAAATACAGTATGCAAAAATATAAGAAATGAGGAAAGGGTCAAACAGTTTTTCACGGCATTGTAAGTTTATGAATTTCTCTCATAAATTTGCAAACTTTTTTTTTTAGACTTTTTCTTCTAAATTTGAGGATTTTCCCTCACAACTTTGCAACCTCTTCTTGTAAATAAGATTTTTTTTAAATTTTTACCACAAATGTAACACTTTTATTCACATAAATATAAAAAAGTTTTTTTTTCTCATAAATTTGTAGCTTTTCTGCTCAATAATTTGAGGCTTTTTATCACAAATTTGCAACGTTTTTAATGGAAGTGTGCAACAGTTTTTTTCCCCATAAATTTGCAACTTTGTTCTTTATAAACATCTTTTTTCCTCCCAGATTAGATTTGTGCCTTTTTAAACATAAATTTGCAGCTTTTTTCCGCCCGTAAATTCCAACATGGCAACAGCTGCACTAAATCAGTCTCCCATGAATACAGCGGCTGATGAAACTGCAGTAGGAAGGGCTCTGCTTCCTGTGCATCAGTCTGTCCGTCAGTCAAAAACGTCCCGTGAAACGTCCCTCAGCGTAAACAGAAACCTTCGGGACTGCAGCTCAGACATCTGACATGACAGGCTCCTCTGAGGAACCTTTTTGTCAGAAAAAATTTGAACTTTGACCAAAAATGTCAACTATGAAGAGCCGGCATGGGGAAACGGTTCTGATGGAGAGGTCTGTATAGTAACATTTATGCAGGAAATTCTGGTCACAGACAAAAACATGTGAGCCTTAAAGGAACCAGACTGTCAATGATGGAGTAGCTCATTCCAGCTTGATAAAATCACCTGGACCTAAAGCACAGCCTAGATGCAGACCCACTTGAGGGTCATTGTGCATGAGTTTGCCAATCAATGGGGCAGTTACCTAGGAGGAGTAATGATTTTCATCAAATCATAAATGCCCAGATCTCCTGATCTTTGACAATAACCTTGACATTGAGCTCAACCTGGATGCAGACAAATCTGAGGCCCATTGTGAGTAAGTTTGGTAAGCACTGAAGCAATTGCCTAGGAGGAGTAGCAATTCCCTTGAAATGTGAATGGACGTGCCATCAAATTACCCCCTTTTGGCTCTGCTAGAATGAGATAAAAACTGTAAAGTCAGAAAAATATACTGCTCTGTTAGTGTGAGGAACAGGAGTTTTATTTCTTAACTCTGAAATGTGCCATTTTACTCTCAAAAACGTGTTTTTTTTTCTTGGAAATTCTGTTTGCCCCCATACATTTTTTATATATATTGACATTAACACCCACCCACCTGCCACTGGCAGGGATATTTTGGCTGTGGAGGGTAAGACAGTGACTCCCACTAGCCACCTTGGCAGGTTGTAGTTTTCTCAAACAACATCTAAACAATACACCTATCACAAAGTGAGACTACAAAACCACAACTCCCATAAGCACTATCTGCGCACACACAGTGTATTCTCATTGGTCCACAATCAGTCAACTGCAGCCCAGGACTCTGGCTCCACAGGGCGGTTAATCTTCTTTCCAATCTGGAGAAACGGCGATGAGCTGACGGCAGCCGCTCTCAGTGATCAGATCACGGGGACAACTGCCCCTGATCTCCTGTTGTCCCAACGGTGAGAATAGCCTGTGCTCTCCCCCAACATCAGCTTCTACCTTTGTGGTTAAATATGATTATTTTTAGAGCAAGAAGTTCCCGTTTACTGTCCGCAATTGTGCAGACTTAAGTTTTCATATGACAGAGAGAGAAAGTGACTGAAGCTGTCAAGAGCTTCTTCTGAGGTGAACTTTTATTTATCTGTGATTACACAACATAACAAAAATATTTTTTTTCTAAGTTGTCTGTTTTTTCAACTGATTTAAGACAATTTTGCACCACTGAATCCAAAAATGACATCTGTTTCTCTCAATCAGGTCAGGTTTTTATGTTAAGATATAAGCAGTTGTACAGCAGTTGTACAGTTGTACTGTAAATTGAATAGTAGACATTGATATACCATATCATATATATCGTATCATATAAAGCGAAAGTACCCGTACATGTAAACAAAAATGTAAGCAAACATGTGGCCATAGTTCAAAAAGTTGACCTGATTGAGCAAAACCAATGTGATTTTTGGATTCAGCACATCAAAATTGTCCTAAATCAGCTAAAAAAATTTAGACAAATTTGGTGTTGACGAGTGTTATCTATGATATCTGTGATATGCAGCTATTTCATAGAAGTAAAACCTCTAATTATGTATTTTTAATGTGCTGTTCCAGGGGTATCAAACATGTGGCCTGCGGGCCAAAAACAGCCCGCCAGGGGGTCCTAGTTTTTCTGAATTTACAGCTTTCTTTCTAGTAAACTTCTGACTTTTTCTACTGATTAGAATTGTTCATGTAAATTTGAGACATTTTTCTCCTTAAAATGAGACTTTTTGGACTTCCGGTCTGGACGCCATGGCGACTGCAGCTTAACACTGAAGCTCTCAGACTCAATCCAGGATAACACCTTGAAAATCAAACTTAACGGATTTTTGGAGGAGTGAAAATCAAAAGACAAAATCATCATGTCTAAAGGAAAACAGAAGAAACTGAAATTCTCCAGGCCAGGACACGTATCGGCCGGAGAATCTGAACTGGAAGATCCCCGTTCAGAAGACGAGGAGCTGGTGATAGCTAACAAAAGGGTTAGCCTGAAATCACTATTTGAGGAACTACGACGATTTCGCCGAGATGTTACGGCCGAATTTCGGGAATTCAGAGAAGAATTGAAAAGGACAAACAGCAGAGTGGACCAGGCCGAGAACCGAATCTTGGAAACAGAGGATCGAATAAAAGTGCTCGAAGATTCTGTGCTGGACCTACGCAAAAGACAAGCAGCTATAGAGGCTAAGCTAACCGACCAAGAAGGAAAACAAAGAAGAGATAACATAAGAATTCATGGTCTGATAGAAGGAACCGAAAATGGTTTTAACTCAATGGCAGAATGCGTGGAATCCTTACTAAGAGAGAAATTGGATATTCCACAAACCACCGACTTGAAGATAGAAAAGGCACATCGTTCATTAGCCGCTAGGCCGGCGGCGGAAGCGCCCCCACGTTCGGTGTTGGTAAGATTTTCCAATTTCAAAATAAAACAAGAGGTTGTAAGACTGGCCTGGCAGAAAAAAGGATTTATGCACCAGGAGAGAAAAGTCTACGTGGAACACGATTACGCCCCGGAGGTCCTTAAAAAGCGCAGGGAATACAATGACGCGAAAAAGGTGTTAAGAGAGAAGAAATTGCGCTTTCAGACACCATTTCCTGCGAAGTTAAGGGTCTTCTACGGCGATGAAACGTGTCTCTATAATTCGGCGGAAGAAGCAACAGCTGACATGGCGAAAAGAGGGCTCCCGGTAACGGTATTTAAACCCGCGGCAGACCCGAGTGTGAAGATCAAAGCGCAAACATGGACAACACAAAGACCCTCAAAATCCACGGACCAGCAGCGGGAAACCCAGCGCCAGAGCGTCGCGGATAAACTATCCGTTTTCAGGTTGGAATAGCGACCTTTTTTTTTTTTTTCCTTTCTCTTGAATCAATCCGCACATCCAACCCCCCTCATACAAGGTAACAAACATTAAAGGAGATGCATATTCAGCATGTGGTAAAACATTTCATGGAACAATCATATTATTTGAAACAAATAAGTCTTTGTAATAAAAAAAAAAAAAAAAAAAAAAAACTTGTTAAAATAGAAATGTGACAATAATCCACATGTTCTCCTCATACTAACAAATACTGTTTTTGCGTGAATGTTTGATGTGATGGGGGTGGGAGGGTGCACACAATTTCACAGGGTTTAGGCATAAAAGGAAAAAAAAAAAAAAATCATTACAAGTTTGGATTGGGTTCTGAAACTCACGTTAAAAGCATGGGACTACTTTCAGTGGTAAGAGAGGGCCCTCAACACGTAACAGAGTTTGAGGAATTTCCCTCAGAGCCTTCACTCCATCAAGGCTCTTACAGGGTCTTTAAAAAGACCTCAGCTCAGGAAGTTCTTTTGACAGCTTTTTGTTTTAAAGTTTTTTACACTATGTTCTTAATGTTTTTCTTGTTTTTAATGTTCTTTCAGTTTCTGAGTAGCACAAAAGAGGGCCACCACACAGTTATACTAAACAAAACAACACAATGGAGAAACAGGGTGTAACCAAAATAATTTCATATAATGTAAAAGGAATCCTGAATCCAGTTAAAAGATCCAAGATTCTAGGCAAAATGAAAAAAGACAAAGCAGGAATAATACTTTTACAAGAAACCCACCTAACAGACGTGGAACACAATAAACTCAGTAGACAAGGGTTTAAAATGATCTCTTCATCTTCATATAAATCAGGGAGGAGGAGGGGAGTAGCAACATTGATATCAACCAAAATTACATTTGAAAAAAAATCAGAACACAAAGATAAAGAAGGGAGATACAGTTTGGTAACTGGGCGGCTAGAGGGAGAAGATATCACCCTGCTGAATGTGTATGCTCCCCCAGGGGCTAACTGGAAATTTTATAAAAATGTATTCGACCTAATGATAACTAAAGCTCAAGGTTTAGTGATATGTGGTGGGGACTTCAATCTTAGACTGAATCCATACTGGGATGCTTCTGGTAATTCCCCACATCAAAATAACACCCAAAACAGGAATACTCGGATGCTACTAAAAGAATTGGGAGTCTGTGACGTGTGGAGGGAACTCAACCCCAGTGTAAAAGACTATACATTTTACTCAACTCCACATTCATCTTACTCAAGGATTGACTATTTTTTTATGTTTAATAGAGACATTGGTAGAGTAAAAACATGTAAAATAGGACTGATGGATCTCTCCGACCACAGTCCGATCTACATGGACTTAAATATCCAAAAATACACAAATAATACATTTTCTTGGAGGTTAAATTCAAATGTCCTGAAAGGACCATTGAAAGATGAATTGGAGTCAGATATTCTCAGATATTTGGAAGATAACGATAATGGAGAAGTATCCCCTTTAATACTGTGGGATGCATGTAAAGCTGTAATAAGAGGAAAGATTATTGCAAAACTGGCAACCCAAAAGAAACTAAGACAAGAAAAACTATCCACATTAGAGTCAGAACTTAGGAACCTAGAAAAAGAACACAAAGGCAACACTCATTCTACTGACTCGCTCAAGATTAAGGAAATTAAAAACCAAATAAATGAGATCTACACAATAGAAATCCAGAAGAAACTTACATTTCTGAAACAAAAATACTATGAAGCAGGCAGTAAATCGGCAAAATTGCTAGCCTATAAATTGAGGAAACATCAAACAGAAAGAGCAATCTACAAAATCAGAGACCCAGTATCAAAGGAAATAAAATTCAGAATTCAGGATATTCTTAAAAACTTCGAGAATTACTATAAGAACTTATACTCCCACAAAAAACATAAAAATGCATCCGAGGCATTCCTAAACACATTAAACCTTCCCCAACTTACGGAGTCACAAAATAAAACACTACTGTCAGAAATACATCCTAAAGAATTGGAAAAAGCAATTATGAAACTTAAAGCTAACAAATCCCCAGGAGCTGATGGCTATACAGCAGAGTGGTACAAAACCTTTAAACAGCGACTATCTCCTCTCCTCCTGAAAACATTTAATTATGTCCTCCACACAGGGGAAATCCCCCCCTCCTGGAGAGAAGGGGTCATTGCAGTTATACCTAAACCTGAAAAGGATAAACTAGAGTGCTCCAACTACAGACCAATCAGTGTACTAAATCAGGACTATAAGCTTTTTACCATTATCCTTGCCAAAAGGTTAGAGAATATACTGACAGACCTAATTCATTTAGACCAAACAGGTTTTATAAGACAAAGACAGACACAAGACAGCATTCGACGCACTTTACACATAATTCATCATATAAAAAAATATAACTTAAATGCAGTCATATTAGGATTAGATGCTGAAAAAGCATTCGATTCGGTTGACTGGTCTTTTCTATACAGAATCTTATCCAGTTTCAATTTTCATAACAACTTCATTAGAACTATACAGGCATTATATAAAAAACCAACAGCTAAAATAAGGATTAACGGTAATTTATCATCATCTTTTGAACTGGAAAGAGGATGTCGTCAGGGCTGCCCCCTGTCTCCACTGCTCTTTGCAATCTTCATAGAACCTCTGAGCCAATGGATAAGACAAAACCAAAAAATTCAAGGTATTACACTTGGTCAGAAGGAACATAAAATAGCACTCTTTGCTGATGACATTTTAATATACCTAGGGCAGCCGGACACTTCTTTACCAGAACTAACCTCAGTTTTTTCAGAGTATGGAGATTTATCGGGGTACAAATTAAATATGCATAAAACCCAAGTTTTAACATTCAACTATGACCCAAATCATTATTCACTAAGCAAACTCAAAACTAACTGGGAGTCGGAATCTATGAAATATCTGGGGGTCAATATCCCGAAACAACTCAACAAAATTATATCACTAAACTATGATCCACTGGTGACAAAAATAAAATCTGACCTAGCAAGATGGAATATGATACCATTCTTGGGTATTGCACAAAGAATTGAAGCAGTCAAAATGAATATACTTCCACGTCTTCTATACCTTTTCCAAACAATACCGGTAGAACCTCCCAATAAAACATGGCAGGAGCTGGACAGAAGGATCTCAAGATTCATATGGCAGGGCAAGAGACCTAGAATCAGATATAGAACCCTACAGCTAAACAAAGACAAAGGTGGGCTCGCGCTGCCAAATATCAGGGACTACTTTAAAGCCGCACAAATTAAAACTTTAGTAGAGATATGTAACCCAGTCTACTCTGCACAATGGAAGGAGATCGAATGCCAAATAACAAGTGACATCCCCCTACAGGCGATAATAGGGAACAATGTCTTACCTAAGCTTTTGAATAACACTAACCCGTGGATAGAGACCCCGCTAAAAATTTGGTTTAAGATAGTCAGAGAGAATCAAACTAAAGAGCCCTATCGACTTCTGCAATGGATCGCCTATGATCAGGACTTTACTCCTAATAAAACAGACACCAGATTTAAAAAGTGGAAGGAGAAGGGGCTGATAAAATATTACGATTTTTTTAAAGGGCAAATCTTAAGAAGTTTTGAAGATTTGAAAAAACAAGGCCTAATAAATCAAGACCTTTACAGGTTCTTCCAGCTTAGACACCACATAAACAATATACTTAAAAAGGAGGTTTTGGAAAGGGCCCAGTCAGGTGTTCTGAAGGTCTTCTTAATGGCATATAAAGGGATCCCAGGGATCAGATACATTTCTAAAATATACCAAGGTCTTCAAGACTTAAAAGGAGACAACACATCTTATATAAAAGAGAGATGGGACAAAGAGGGGAATTTCACTTTACATCTGGAAATATGGGAAAAGCTAAATAAACAGCAATGGAAAAGTACCTCATCCCTGCAGTGGAGAGAATTTGGATGGAAAAACTTGGCAAGATTTTTCAGAACACCTGCACAAAACAAATTTACCCATAAGGGATTGAACTGTTGGCGCTTGTGTGGTGAAAAGACTGCAAATCATTTTCATGTGTTTTGGTCATGCCCAGTTATCCACCAATATTGGACCAATGTACAGACAATATTGGGGAAAATATTCAAAATTACAGTTCCCTTTTCTTTTGTAACTTTGTATTTGGGTTTACTACCGGACTCACTGGAAAGACGAGGAGAAAAATACTTATTCAATGTTTTAATATTGGCAAGCAAAAAAGCTCTAACTAAAAAATGGATGTTGAAGGACTGTCCTACACCTGAAGATTGGACTAACGTGATCCAAGACATTTACTCGATGGAAAAGTTGACATTCGCACTGAGACAGGACATGGATGGGTTCATGAACTTTTGGCAACCCTGGACCACATATGTGTCTTCCATTAGATCTAATCTTTGACAAATACCATTTCAATAATGGTTCCACTCTTTGTTCCAATGCTACTCAGATGCTCTTTTATCTTTATTTACTTACTTTTTCTTTTTGTTTGTTTTTTTACTGGTTTGTTTGTTTTTTTTATTTGTTTTTTGTTTGTTTTTTTTTCTCTTTTCACTTTTTCTTTCACTTTAAAAAAAAAAAAAATAAGGGGTGTTGTAAGAATTAATCTTCCAATGTTGTCAGATATCAGGAAATAAGGGAACATGTGATGAAAATGTAAACACTGCATTGCTGTAACGACCTGTATACCCTTTACAAAAACTTAAATAAAAAAAAAAAAAAAAGAGACTTTTTTTCTCATCAGTTTTCTGGTGATGGTATTGACATGCTCTTAGTCAAAACTATTATTGAATGCTTAGTGAAACCACTGACGTATATCTGTAACCTGTCTCTCCAAACAGGTATATTTCCCAATGCAATGAAAATAGCTAAAGTAATTCCGATATACAAGACGGGTGACAGAGGGGAATTCTCAAACTATAGACCAATTTCACTATTGCCGCATTTTCCAAGATACTTGAAAAAATATTCTATGAGAGAATTGACAACTTCATACTGAAGAATAATTTATTGTGTGAGCAGCAATATGGGTTCAGACACAAGAGGACAACTGCATTTGCTCTAATGGAAATTATAGAAAAAATATCAACTGCCATTGAAAATAAAGAGTATTCAGTTGGGGTATTCCTGGATCTTAAAAAAGCATTTGATACAGTGGATCATAATTTATTATTAAAGAAACTACAAAATTGTGGTATTAGAGGGGTAGCACTATCCTGGTTAAGTAGTTACTTAAAGAATAGATATCAGTATGTATGTGTTGGTAACAAAAACTCACAGTTACTGAAGGTTACTTGTGGAGTCCCACAGGGTTCAGTTTTGGGGCCATTGTTATTCAATATGTATATTAATGATATATGTAAAGTTTCAGAAAAAATGAACTTAATATTGTTTGCCGATGACACTAATCTATTATGCAGTGGAAGCAATTTGGAACAACTTCTGGATACACTCGGAAAGGAATTAGGAAAGCTTAAACTGTGGTTTGATTCAAACAAATTAACGCTCAATTTAAGTAAGACAAAATTTATAGTCTTTAACAACCATCACAACAACTCAGTATCTAAACTCAGTGTAAATGGTGTAGAGATTGAAAGGGTATCTGAAACTAAATTTCTTGGAGTAACAATTGATAATAAACTGTGTTGGAAGTCACATATTAATTATATTAAAGGTAAAATATCCAAATCAATTGCAATACTACACCGAGTGAAATATCTGCTGAATCAACCCACACTATATACCTTGTATCATTCATTAATACTCCCATACATGACATATTGTACTGAAGTATGGGGAAATGCATATAAAACAAACATATATCCACTCTTTATGCTTCAGAAGAGAGCTATTAGAATAATAAACAAAGCAGCTTACAGGGAACCAACAAACCCACTTTTTCTTAAATTAAAAGCTCTCAAGTTGAAAGATCTGGTAGACTTTAAAACTACAGTAATAATGTTTAAAGTGAAGAATCTATCACTGCCTGCAAATATCCAAAAGTTGTTCCAAATAAGGGAGAAACAATATCATTTCAGAGGAACATGTATATTTCAAAAACCTTCAGTGAGAACTACCACCAAGCAACACTGTTTCAGTGCAAGGAGTCAGATTATGGAACGATTTTGGACCTGAATTAAAATCATGTACAACGCTTGGACAATTTAAACAAAAACTAAAGGAAGAAATACTCCAAACATATATACAAGATGACATGTAAAATCACATAAGGATTGTCATATCCAGCCTGCGTTGTGTTGTAGCTTAGTTTTTTTTGTCACATTTTGTCTTAGCTTTGTTCTGAATTGCAATCGCTCTTGTTTTGTTTTTTTCTTTTGAATTCTTGGATGGAACATGGGTGGGCAATATAAGCTGCGGCTTCAGCCATCACCCATTTCGGATAACTTATGTTGAACTGTATAATCAAAGGAGTTATTGTCTAATTTGACCTTGTTGCATTTCCTTTCCCCCTTTGCTATATTATTCAGTTTCTTTTAACCTGTACTTTTAATCTATCCGAAATAAAGATTCATTCATTCATTCTTTCTTTTTTTTTTTTTAGTGAAAACAGGCAGTGTCCATTTAGATTAACTCCATCAGCAATTACTAATGATGTCGTGCCCCAATTCATAGGGGTCCTTTTCAAACGCTACCTCTTGCCCTTTGATTTCAAGGACCAAGGAATGGGGATAGGCAAAGGGGAAGAGGTACAAATAAAATGAGAAATCAGGAAGGGGGCAAACACTTTTTCACACCACTATATATATATATATATATATATACACAGTATATACTGTATATAGTGTACTATATACATACATATACACTTATGCACACACACACACACACACACACACACACACACACACAGACGTGGACAAAATTGTTGGTACCCCTCTGCTAATGAAAGAAAAACCCACAATGGTCACAGAAATAACTTGAATCTGACAAAAGTGGTAATAAATAAAAAGTCTCTGAAAATTAACCAATGAAAATCAGACAATGCTTTTGAATTGTGGTTTAACAGAATTATTTAAAAAAAAAACAAACTCATGAAACAGGCCTGGACAAAAATGATGGTACCCCTAGAAAAGATTGAAAATAATGTGACCATAGGGACATGTTCAATCAAGATGTGTCCTCTAATTAACATCACAGGTGTCTACAAACTTGTAATCAGTCAGTCGGCCTATTTAAAGGGTGACAAGTAGTCACTGTGTTGTTTGGTGACATGGTGTGTACCACACTAAACATGGACCAGAGGAAGCAAAGGAGAGAGTTGTCTCAGGAGATTAGAAAGAAAATTATAGACAAGCATGTTAAAGGTAAAGGCTATAAGACCATCTCCAAGCAGCTTGATGTTCCTGTGACTACAGCTGCACATATTATTCAGAAATTTAAGATCCACGGGACTGTAGCCAACCTCCCTGGACGTGGCCGCAGGAGGAAACCTGATGAAAAATGGAAGAGACGGATAATATGAATGGAACCAAAAGAGCCCAGAACAACCTCTAAACACATTCATGGTGAACTCCAAGGTCAAGGTACATCAGTGAAAGGGTTAATGTATAGTTAGTGCCAGAATAATAATTCTGTAGGTGATCTCCCATTATGCCCTACACATATTCCATACAAATTCTGTTTGCTTATGAACAATTATGTTATGTTATGGTATATTGATAACAGGAATGAGACAAAGGTATAGAGCCCTCTCTGTCTTTTCTCTCTCTCTTTTAAGTCAGGTCTTTCACATTAGATACACACCCAAACCCAACACCCACGCACACTGTTGATAGCACATTCTAGAATGAAGAGGCGTGTTCAGTGGATGGCCTGTTCCCGCCATAGGTTGATTAGCCAATCAGATAGTCGCGTACAAGCCCATCCTATTGTACTGGCTCGCCCAACCCGAGGGGATAATTGTAACCTGCACCCGGAAGTCGGGGTTCAGTCTGACCAGCTCCAGAGGGAGCTGCGTCACGCTGCACCCAGCGCTGCTTGCTTTACATGTGACTTCTAAATAAATGTACCATCCTTTAAATTGAAGAAATCTCCGGTTTGTTCTTGGACCTTTCAATCAAAGAATCGGGTATTTTTCTAACAATTGGCGCCGGTGACCCGGATTGAATCACGTATTCCGAGACGAGCCTGAAAAAACTACATCGGAAGGACCCTTTTTAGTCGACTGTGGCGACGCCTGAATGAAACAAAAAGGTAAGCAGAAAGCCTTTTTACGCAAATTTCTGCAGTTTGGCCATTCTAAATTTACAGTCGTCTGATTAAGGGGTATATCCGATCTCGAAATTTATCATTTGGTTGGGAGTCACATGTAAAGTTTAAATAATAGTTTGAAAAGTTAAAGGGAGTGCACGTGTTCTATTTTCAGTCTGAGATAGAACGGCCGCGGTCAATGGACATGTATGACGGGTGCATGGTCCGCCAAATTTTGAAACGTTTTGGATTCAGTCTGAGCCAAAATGACGAGACTTAGGATGCCAGGGTGACTAATAATCACCCAGGTTCGTCTCCCAAATGAAAAGAGCCAGGTTTTAGCAACCTGATGCCGGGGGGAGCCATGGAAGTGTTCGACCCGATGCCACTCTGGGAGTGAGGCCGCGGTTATTTTTTTTCCTGAAGACTTTTTATTTTATGTTCCAATTTAGCTCTCTCCTCTCGAGTCTTCTTAGATTTTGATCCTGTATAACTAATAATATGTCCCCTAATAAAAGCTTTGAAAGCCTCCCACTTTACACATGCTGATGTTTGTGTAGTATTGATGTCAAAGAACTCGTCTATCTGTTTTTCTATATACTTGACAAATTCCTCATCCTGAAGCCATTTATGCTGAAATTGCCATCTACCTGATTCCTTTGTCAATTTTTTATCTACATATATTAGACAACAGGGTGCATGATCAGAGATCACGATGTTATCATAAAAGCAGTTTTGAATCTTGGACCTTAATTCTGTGGAAATCAAAAAATAATCAATACGTGAGAATGTCTTGTAGGTACTGGAATAACAAGAATAGGCTTTAACTTGTGGTTTCATTTCTCTCCATATATCTAACAATCTCAATTCTTTCATAAAATGATTAATAGTCATCCTACATCCAATGTGCGTACAATCCAGTCCTGTTGATCTATCCACACCTGGATTCAATGTACAATTAAAATCCCCTGCTATTATATGTTGCCCTGTAAGTGATGATAAGATGAGAAATAAATTAGCAAAGAACTTCTGATCATCTATATTGGGACCATATAAGTTCACAAGATTTATATTTTCTAATAGCAAAGAACCTTGAATGATTACATATCTTCCAAATTTGTCTCCAATTACATTTTTCACTTGAAAAGGAACTGATTTATGTATGAGAGTCATAACTCCCCTGGCTCGGGATGAAAATGAAGAGGTGAATACACTTCCCTGCCATCTACTCCTAATTCTTTTAACATCCTCCTCTATCAGATGAGTTTCTTGTAAAAACACAATTCTTGAACCCATGTCCTTTATTTTATTCATAACTTGTTTAAGTTTTTTTAAATTTTGTAGACCTCTGCAATTCCATGAAGTTAAATTAAGATTAACACTTTGGTCCATGATCAATAGAGAGTTTGGGATTACCTTGCAGTGTAAACATGCTCATACAGAGAAGCAAAAACATGAGTGGTTGAACATTCATCCTACAAACTACACACAAACAAATTTCCCCTTCCCACACTTGTGGCAAACCCCCCAAAATCAAAAGAAAAATTCTGTCTCCCGATATAGCCATCGACCGTTCCACACCCACGGGGAACAGCCTAAGCCACTCCTTCTTCATCCTCCCAATCACCCTAACTCTACTGCTTTTAATGACGTAACATTAACTCTCCTCTGTAGTTTTCCAACTTAACTCCAAAATTTTTAACAACTTTGTACATCATAGTTTTTTTTTTGTTTGTTTTGTTTTTGTTTTGTTTTTTTAATATATAATACAATCTATATTTTGTAAACTTACTATTTACTTCAAGTCAGTCAGATGCCTGTGCAAATGCTTAATTATTCTACCTTATATTTTGTTCATGCTTAGCTCCCACCAGTCTCTTCTTCTTCTTTGATCTTCTTGATGAACTCCTGCGCCTCCTCTGGGGTCTTGAAGATGTGGGTTCTGCCCTCATACGTGGTCAGCAGTCTCGCAGGATAGATTACACTATGACGAATCCCAAGGTTGCGCAGCTCCTTACGTACGGGATCAAACTGCTTCCTCAATTGCTGGATTCCTGTGGCCAAATCTGGGTAGAACCGCACCTGCTGGTCCTGGTGTTTAATCTCTCCTTTTTTAGCTCGTGCAGCATTGAAGATCTTCATCCTGTCTCTGTTGCTAAGAAACTTCATAATTAAGGTCCTCGGCGGTCCCTTATCTCTCCGTGGGCCAATACGATGTGCTTTTTCCAGAACCACTGCTGATTGCAACTCCTCGCTGCCCAGCACCTCCGGAATCCACTTTTCCAGAAAGGAACATACGTCCCGACCTTCTGATTCCTCTGGATGACCCACCAGCCTCAAATTATTCTGTCTCGACCGAGATTCCAAATCCAAAATATTATCTTCCAGAGATTTATTTTTTTTTTCCAAAGTGCGCACCTTTAATTGAAGACGGGTGACGTCATCTTCAGCACTAGCGAGACGGAGCTCCATCTGCGCCGTTCGTTCTACACAGTCACCCAATTCCTTTCTTATTCCTTCCAACGCTGTCATAATCCCATCAAATCTAGAGGAAAAGTCCGCTCTCATTGAACTCATGGCAGCCATCAGCGCATCTGCGCCATTCCCCGCAGATATCGCAGCGTTGCCAGCCTCCTCCGCCATATATGGAGTTTTGTTTACTGCATCACAGACCTGAAAGTCCGTTAATTTGGACTGTTTCGGCGGCTCGCTTTTTCCTTTTCCTGGTTTTCCAGCCTTAGGCTTCGCCGACATATCTTCGCCCAAATGCTGGGATACGTTCTGTCCCAAATGAGAGAGTTATTTGCCGATTTTTTTTTTTCCAGGAGCAGAGCAGAGCGAGACACGTCCGTCCTACGTGGCAGCCATAACCGGAAGTCCGCGGTCATTTAATTTGCTAAACACAAGACACCGCTTGTTCTCGTAGCCGAAAAGAGGCCACGAGAGAAAGTGTCCGCTGTGATTAGAGTTAATCACGGTACCGCTTGTGCATTGGGGGATCTGCCGAGACCTCAGCGAAAGTACCCTCTGTTTGACAAAAGATTAAATGGATCGTCGAGATTGTGGGTTGCAGTCTGTACCCAGAATTGATAAGACAATAGGAGGCAACGGCCGTGCCTGTCTTCCAAATTGAAATCCAGGGTTAGCCTGATTTCGGTTGCAGCAGTGAGTTTATATAAAGATACTCTTAATACGTTATAAGAACCTCAGACTACATCATGAGTGAGTAACGTAGCAAGCAGCCGCAAGAATCTTTTTTCCACCTTTAGTGAGGGTCTGCTCATAAGTATAAAAAATAACAAAGGTACTCTTAATACGTTATAAGAACCTCAGACTACAGCATGAGTGAGTAACGTAACAAGCAGCCGCAAGAATCTTTTTTCCACTTTTAGTGAGGGTCTGCTCATAAGTATAAAATAATAGCTTACAGAATTGCATAAGATTCTTTTATTCCAACAATAGTGAATGCATTCATAAGTATAGAACTGATTTCTGTAAAATTTTGTGTACCTAGGGGATAAAAGTGTGGTTTGGGAAATACCAGGAGCTGAGAATATTTAGTAAAAATTTTTCCCACAATGATTTAACTAATGGCGGGCTCCGGACCGCATGGTCAAGAACAAAGGGAAGTAACCCCCACCACCGAGTGGAGGTGAAATTGGTAAAACAGGTTACTGAGAGGAGAATTGTTTGAGGTAACAGCATTAAAATGAAGCGCGAAATTAAAGCTGGGATTAAGGAGGCAGTGCTCCATTTTTCTTAAACTTAAAAAAAAAAAAAAAAAAAAGCACATGGTTTGTGAACAATAGGCTCAGGGGCCATTTTGCACGTGTCCCATTTACTGCGCATGCGAGGGCGCCATTTTGAATCACCTTCAAGCTGGGGCACAGTGCCTCCATCATGTGGCCAAATATAGGAAGTGCACTATTTCACAAAATTACTGCCAACAAAAACTTAAAATCTTAAGAATAAATCTGGAACTTTATCTCTCTGGTTGAAAGGAAGGCTTTAAAAATTCCATGCATGGTGAAAAAACAATAAAGACCTCAGGGGCCTGCTAGAATGCAGGTTTGCCTATAGTGAGGCAAAGCATGCCATTCAGCTTGGAGAAGAGAGATAAAAAGTTCAACTTTAAAATTAGGCAGAGGGAACTGGAGAATAAGGAGATTTATTCCTCAACAAAACTGTAGGAAATCCTACACTATATAAAGGTGAGAGAATTTAAATGAAAAATTGCAGGTTGGTGCAGATAAGTAAAAATATAAATGAATTAAATTATAAATGCAAAATAAATGAATAAATACAATAAACTAAAATGAATGAATGAAGTAAATGGGAGTTATTGTTGTGGAGATGAGTGGGCAGAATATGGAAAAGGAAATTTGTTTTTGAAGAAAATTGAAAACTGATGAAATGTTAGTTTTGTGCAGGATGCAAGACAAAAAATAATGGAGAAACGATTGGAGGAAGAAAAAACGTAAGAATAAGAGACTTATGCTGCAACGGTGAGAACAAATGCAAAATAATCAATAAACACGATATAACAGAAAAGGACAAAAACACGCTGTTTAATAGCTTGTTTCTCTCCATTAAATTTGAGACAGTGTTGGCTGTGGACGACCCCTCCCCCAGCAGCTGCCTCCTCCTTCACGCAGTGGCCCCCCTCCTCCCTCCACTTCGCTGTCCCACTCCAGCAGTCAAGAAAGCAAAACAATGGGTCAAAAGAGGAACAATTGAGCACACCAGCAGAGTGAGTCCTCACACATCTGATATTGTATAGTATTCCTGTATATGTATCAAGCCGCTGAGGCTGGTAGAAAATTAAGGTTGTTGTTCTCCATTTGTGAAATGTGGGGTGATTCATCACTCAGTTGATATCTGTACTGTATTCCTGTGTATGTATCAACCAGTTGAGACTGATTAACACCTATATGAAATGTCTCTAGCCTGTAAGCCCGGCTCCCTGGGGTCGGCGCTATCCTAGACAAGGGCTAGATGGTTGACAAAGGTCCCAATCACAGATCAAAAGAAAGGAAGGGAGAAATTTGCCAGATGGGCCAAACAAATGGAGGACAGAGGAATGTTCGTAGGATGTGAAAACAGCCCCCCCACCAGGGAGACCTAGCTATACAGTATTGTTGCCTTCCATATCAGAGATGTGCCAAGACCACATACTGAGCAGACACAATACATGACCAATCTTCAAAAAAGCCATACCCATGCCCCATCTAAGTTGACCTGTCAGTATCGGCTGCATGACCACAGGAGGTCAGAATAGTCAGAGGCCCCCGTGGGACTAATACTTCCTATGTTAAGCAATTTGGCCACTGAGCTCAAACACCCACAAGGGGTCCCCCAAAATTAGCAACACAACAGGTATCCTTCCCTACAGGATGTTGAAAAAGAACCGGCTTTGATATTAAGCCGTTCTGTTTCAAGGGGGGAGAGGTCAAGATGAGAGGTCAAGACAGGAACAGATGGAAAAGTTACTAGTCCACTAAGGTTTGAAGGCTCCATTAAAGGAATAGAACAATGTATCAAGGAAGAGGAATCCAACGGGGTCAAATTAAACAATGGCTCCTCTGATTGCACAATTCAACATAAGTTATCCAAAAAGCGTGATGGCTGAAGCTGCAGCTTATATTGCTCACCCATGCTCCATCTAAGAAACATCTAATAAAACAAAGGCTAGCAACTAAGACCAAAATCTGAAAATTTCTTGACGCTTGAAAGGTCATTATTCCACTGAATATCAGGCAGTGGGAACTTTTGCTACAAGAAAACTAGCCACCTAGTGACCAAGAGAAATGAGGCAGGTTTAGGGCTCCTTAATATTTAAGGGCCAATACATATTTGGAGGTTCCCAGACCCTGCTAACTGTATTTTTTGCACATCTCTACAAATCTGGTGAAATCTAATAACATTGTTAAAGACTTGCAATAGACATTTTAACTTAACATAAGATTTGAGCATGGAGGTGCAAAATATGATAAAAATGCTGATTTACAATCACAAGTTAAGACAAGGGTTGAAAATTTATGCAAAAAGGTATAAGGGTAAAACTGCAAGGTTCGGAGGAAATTGCACAATTGGGGAAATTTGCCAAATATTACAAAATGTCACAAATTCCTGAAAAGGAACTTGCAAATTTACAAGGAAAAAAATCTAAAATTTGTTAGGAGAAAATAACTATTAAGAGAAAAGGTTGCAAAGTTAGAAGGGAAGTGTTTAAATTTGAGAAAAGCTGTAAGCTTACATGAAAGCCACATTAAAATAAGATGAGCCTTTATTGGTCCCACAATGGGGGAGATTCTAGGATTGCAATGGCACAGGGATAGCAACACTCAGAGCAGTAATTTAGAAGATACGAAAATAAGAGCAGTGAATATACATATGTACGCATAAATATAAATACACAGTGCGGAGCATTACAGATTTCCTTACACTTTGTATGGAGATGGGGGATGGCAGCGTAACAAGGGTTATGGTTTTGGATCATCCAGAGATGAGTAAAAAGCATTATGGAAGACGATGAATTAAAACAAACACAACCAGAGTAGACTACAGAAACAAGAAGATAATTTGGGGTAAAAAACAGCAAACACTCGGCCGAATAGACTCAAGAATGAAGCATATACATACATATAGCTGTGTGCACACCAGCCTTATCCAAGGGATCATCATAGAGCACGCACAGAGCGGAGGTGGAGCATAAACAAGGCTTTAATGTCCTGTGCACATAGATCTGCAGCTCTGACACATACAAGACAACCAGTGTAGCTTGACAAACAAACCAGCGGTTCACACCCGCATGGTCTGTGTGTCACATGGTTAAGTCCTGATTTAAATGTTATTTAGAATTGTTTTTGGAGGCTAATGAAAGCTCTATATTTTTGTATCTAAAATTGTTATAGTTTTGTAGGCATAGTGTTAGTTCGTCTGAAGGTTATCTGTTCAGAAGAAAAAAGACAGAAGACTCCACCACACCAAGATACAGATGACTCTGTTAAACTTAAGTTTTCATAATAATCAGCAGACGTCTTAGTGTAATACATTCCTTGAAGGGCAGGTGTTCAGACCCAGAGGCATCATTTAATTCCAAAACAAATTCAAAAGGTCAGTAATTGACTTCCGGTCTGGACGCCATGGCGACTGCAGCTTAACACTGAAGTTCTCAGACCCAATCCAGGATAACACCTTGAATATCAAACTTAACGGATTTTTGGAGGAGTGAAAATCAAAAGACAAAATCATCATGTCTAAAGGAAAACAGAAGAAACTGAAATTCTCCAGGCCAGGACACGTATCGGCCGGAGAATCCGAACTGGAAGATCTCCGTTCAGAAGACGAGGAACTGGTGATAGCTAACAAAAGGGTTAGCCTGAAATCACTATTTGAGGAGCTACGACGATTTCGCCGAGATGTTACGGCCGAATTTCGGGAATTCAGAGAAGAATTGAAAAGGACAAACAGCAGAGTGGACCAGGCCGAGAACCGAATCTTGGAAACAGAGGATCGAATAAAAGTGCTCGAAGATTCTGTGCTAGACCTACGCAAAAGACAAGCAGCTATAGAGGCTAAGCTAACCGACCAAGAAGGAAAACAAAGAAGAGACAACATAAGAATTCATGGTCTGATAGAAGGAACCGAAAATAGTTTTAACTCAATGGCAGAATGCGTGGAATCCTTACTAAGAGAGAAATTGGATATTCCACAAACCACCGACTTGAAGATAGAAAAGGCACATCGTTCATTAGCCGCTAGGCCGGCGGCGGAAGCGCCCCCACGTTCGGTGTTGGTAAGATTTTCCAATTTCAAAATAAAACAAGAGGTTGTAAGACTGGCCTGGCAGAAAAAAGGATTTATGCACCAGGAGAGAAAAGTCTACGTGGAACACGATTACGCCCCGGAGGTCCTTAAAAAGCGCAGGGAATACAATGACGCGAAAAAGGTGTTAAGAGAGAAGAAATTGCGCTTTCAGACACCATTTCCTGCGAAGTTAAGGGTCTTCTACGGCGATGAAACGTGTCTCTATAATTCGGCGGAAGAAGCAACAGCTGACATGGCGAAAAGAGGCCTCCCGGTAACGGTATTTAAACCCGCCGCAGACCCGAGTGAGAAGATCAAAGCGCAAACATGGACAACACAAAGACCTTCAAAATCCACGGACCAGCAGCGGGAAACCCAGCACCAGAGCGTCGCGGATAAACTATCCGTTTTCAGGTTGGAATAGCGACCTTTTTTTTTTTTTTTTTTTTTTTTCTTTTCTCTTGAATCAATCCGCACATCCAACCCCCCTCATACAAGGTAACAAACATTAAAGGAGATGCATATTCAGCATGTGGTAAAACATTTCATGGAACAATCATATTATTTGAAACAAATAAGTCTTTGTAATAAAAAAAAAAAAAAAAAAAAAACTTGTTAAAATAGAAATGTGACAATAATCCACATGTTCTCCTCATACTAACAAATACTGTTTTTGCGTGAATGTTTGATGTGATGGGGGTGGGAGGGTGCACACAATTTCACAGGGTTTAGGCATAAAAGGAAAAAAAAAAAAAATCATTACAAGTTTGGATTGGGTTCTGAAACTCACGTTAAATGCATGGGACTACTTTCAGTGGTAAGAGAGGGCCCTCAACACGTAACAGAGTTTGAGGAATTTCCCTCAGAGCCTTCACTCCATCAAGGCTCTTACAGGGTCTTTAAAAAGACCTCAGCTCAGGAAGTTCTTATGACAGCTTTTTGTTTTAAAGTTTTTTACACTATGTTCTTAATGTTTTTCTTGTTTTTAATGTTCTTTCAGTTTCTGAGTAGCACAAAAGAGGGCCACCACACAGTTATACTAAACAAAACAACACAATGGAGAAACAGGGTGTAACCAAAATAATTTCATATAATGTAAAAGGAATCCTGAATCCAGTTAAAAGATCCAAGATTCTAGGCAAAATGAAAAAAGACAAAGCAGGAATAATACTTTTACAAGAAACCCACCTAACAGACGTGGAACACAATAAACTCAGTAGACAAGGGTTTAAAATGATCTCTTCATCTTCATATAAATCAGGGAGGAGGAGGGGAGTAGCGACATTGATATCAACCAAAATTACATTTGAAAAAAAATCAGAACACAAAGATAAAGAAGGGAGATACAGTTTGGTAACTGGGCGGCTAGAGGGAGAAGATATCACCCTGCTGAATGTGTATGCTCCCCCAGGGGCTAACTGGAAATTTTATAAAAATGTATTCGACCTAATGATAACTAAAGCTCAAGGTTTAGTGATATGTGGTGGGGACTTCAATCTTAGACTGAATCCATACTGGGATGCTTCTGGTAATTCCCCACATCAAAATAACACCCAAAACAGGAAAACTCGGATGCTACTAAAAGAATTGGGAATCTGTGACGTGTGGAGGGAACTCAACCCCAGTGTAAAAGACTATACATTTTACTCAACTCCACATTCATCTTACTCAAGGATTGACTATTTTTTTATGTTTAATAGAGACATTGGAAGAGTAAAAACATGTAAAATAGGACTGATGGATCTCTCCGACCACAGTCCGATCTACATGGACTTAAATATCCAAAAATACACAAATAATACATTTTCTTGGAGGTTAAATTCAAATGTCCTGAAAGGACCATTGAAAGATGAATTGGAATCAGATATTCTCAGATATTTGGAAGAAAACGATAATGGAGAAGTATCCCCTTTAATACTGTGGGATGCATGTAAAGCTGTAATAAGAGGAAAGATTATTGCAAAACTGGCAACCCAAAAGAAACTAAGACAAGAAAAACTATCCACATTAGAGTCAGAACTTAGGAACCTAGAAAAAGAACACAAAGGCAACACTCATTCTAATGACTCGCCCAAGATTAAGGAAATTAAAAACCAAATAAATGAGATCTACACAATAGAAATCCAGAAGAAACTTACATTTCTGAAACAAAAATACTATGAAGCAGGCAGTAAATCGGCAAAATTGCTAGCCTATAAATTGAGGAAACATCAAACAGAAAGAGCAATCTACAAAATCAGAGACCCAGTATCAAAGGAAATAAAATTCAGAATTCAGGATATTCTTAAAAACTTCGAGAATTACTATAAGAACTTATACTCCCACAAAAAACATAAAAACGCATCCGAGGCATTCCTAAACACATTAAACCTTCCCCAACTTACGGAGTCACAAAATAAAACACTACTGTCAGAAATACATCCTAAAGAATTGGAAAAAGCAATTATGAAACTTAAAGCTAACAAATCCCCAGGAGCTGATGGCTATACAGCAGAGTGGTACAAAACCTTTAAACAGCAACTATCTCCTCTCCTCCTGAAAACATTTAATTATGTCCTCCACACAGGGGAAATCCCCCCCTCCTGGAGAGAAGGGGTCATTGCAGTTATACCTAAACCTGAAAAGGATAAACTAGAGTGCTCCAACTACAGACCAATCAGTGTACTAAATCAGGACTATAAGCTTTTTACCATTATCCTTGC
Source organism: Pholidichthys leucotaenia (assembly GCA_020510985.1). NCBI lineage: Eukaryota > Metazoa > Chordata > Actinopteri > Cichliformes > Pholidichthyidae > Pholidichthys > Pholidichthys leucotaenia. The sequence continues at coordinate 196,910,355 of CM035842.1, read as the reverse complement.
CAAAAGGTTAGAAAATATACTGACAGACCTAATTCATTTAGACCAAACAGGTTTTATAAGACAAAGACAGACACAAGACAACATTCGACGCACTTTACACATAATTCATCATATAAAAAAATATAACTTAAATGCAGTCATATTGGGATTAGATGCTGAAAAAGCATTCGATTCGGTTGACTGGTCTTTTCTATATAGAATCTTATCCAGTTTCAATTTTCATAACAACTTCATTAGAACTATACAGGCATTATATAAAAAACCAACAGCTAAAATAAGGATTAACGGTAATTTATCATCATCTTTTGAACTGGAAAGAGGATGTCGTCAGGGCTGCCCCCTGTCTCCACTGCTCTTTGCAATCTTCATAGAACCTCTGAGCCAATGGATAAGACAAAACCAAAAAATTCAAGGTATTACACTTGGTCAGAAGGAACATAAAATAGCACTCTTTGCTGATGACATTTTAATATACCTAGGGCAGCCGGACACTTCTTTACCAGAACTAACCTCAGTTTTTTCAGAGTATGGAGATTTATCGGGGTACAAATTAAATATGCATAAAACCCAAGTTTTAACATTCAACTATGACCCAAATCATTATTCACTAAGCAAACTCAAAACTAACTGGGAGTCGGAATCTATGAAATATCTGGGGGTCAATATCCCGAAACAACTCAACAAAATTATATCACTAAACTATGATCCACTGGTGACAAAAATAAAATCTGACCTAGCAAGATGGAATATGATACCATTCTTGGGTACTGCACAAAGAATTGAAGCAGTCAAAATGAATATACTTCCACGTCTTCTATACCTTTTCCAAACAATACCGGTAGAACCTCCCAAAAAAACATGGCAGGAGCTGGACAGAAGGATCTCAAGATTCATATGGCAGGGCAAGAGACCTAGAATCAGATATAGAACCCTACAGCTAAACAAAGACAAAGGTGGGCTCGCGCTGCCAAATATCAGGGACTACTTTAAAGCCGCACAAATTAAAACTTTAGTAGAGCTATGTAACCCAGTCTACACTGCACAATGGAAGGAGATCGAATGCCAAATAACAAGTGACATCCCCCTACAGGCGATAATAGGGAACAATGCCTTACCTAAGCTTTTGAATAACACTAACCCGTGGATAGAGACCCCACTAAAAATTTGGTTTAAGATAGTCAGAGAGAATCAAACTAAAGAGCCCTATCGACTTCTGCAATGGATCGCCTATGATCAGGACTTTACTCCTAATAAAACAGACACCAGATTTAAAAAATGGAAGGAGAAAGGGCTGATAAAATATTACGATTTTTTTAAAGGGCAAATCTTAAGAAGTTTTGAAGATTTGAAAAAACAAGGCCTAATAAATCAAGACCTTTACAGGTTCTTCCAGCTTAGACACCACATAAACAATATACTTAAAAAGGAGGTTTTGGAAAGGGCCCAGTCAGGTGTTCTGAAGGTCTTCTTAATGGCATATAAAGGGATCCCAGGGATCAGATACATTTCTAAAATATACCAAGGTCTTCAAGACTTAAAAGGAGACAACACATCTTATATAAAAGAGAGATGGGAAAAAGAGGGGAATTTCACTTTACAACTGGAAATATGGGAAAAGCTAAATAAACAGCAATGGAAAAGTACCTCATCCCTGCAGTGGAGAGAATTTGGATGGAAAAACTTGGCAAGATTTTTCAGAACACCTGCACAAAACAAATTTACCCATAAGGGATTGAACTGTTGGCGCTTGTGTGGTGAAAAGACTGCAAATCATTTTCATGTGTTTTGGTCATGCCCAGTTATCCACCAATATTGGACCAAGGTACAGACAATATTGGGGAAAATATTCAAAATTACAGTTCCCTTTTCTTTTGTAACTTTGTATTTGGGTTTACTACCGGACTCACTGGAAAGACGAGGAGAAAAATACTTATTCAATGTTTTAATATTGGCAAGCAAAAAAGCTCTAACTAAAAAATGGATGTTGAAGGACTGTCCTACACCTGAAGATTGGACTAACGTGATTCAAGACATTTACTCGATGGAAAAGTTGACATTCGCACTGAGACAGGACATGGATGTGTTCATGAACTTTTGGCAACCCTGGACCGCATATGTGTCTTTCATTAGATCTAATCTTTGACAAATACCATTTCAATAATGGTTCCGCTCTTTGTTCCAATGCTACTCAGATGCTCTTTTATCTTTATTTACTTACTTTTTCTTTTTGTTTGTTTTTTACAGGTTTGTTTGTTTGTTTTATTTTTTTTATTTTTTTTTCTCTTTAATTTCACTTTTTCTTTCACTTTAAAAAAAAAAAAAAAGGGGTGTTGTAAGAATTAATCTTCCAATGTTGTCAAATATCAGAAAATAAGGGAACATGTGATGAAAATGTAAACACTGCATTGCTGTAACGACCTGTATACCCTTTACAAAAACTTAAATAAAAAAAAAAAAAAAGGTCAGTAATTAAAAGGCATCCAAGGCCAGGGTATAAATCAAGAGATGAGTGTTGTAATTGAGCCATGTTGGTTTATTTATAAAGCTGACTTTTCAGAATGAAACCGATCACTTTTATGTGCAGGATCTTGCATGGAGCATTAGCTGTGGACAGTAGTCAGTAGTATGATCGACAGGACAGTGAACAGAAGGAAATTTTAATACTGAAAGAGATTATAGATGTGAGATGTTTCATCAGCTAGTCCAGGGAAAGGTGAAGTCTTGTACACAGATGGATAGTGGATGGTAAAGAATTGAGTGTTTCTGATGGGGAAAAAGTACTTAGGGGAAGAGAAGAAGAACGGTGGATTTAGCAAGTGTAGAAAATATCTCTGATGTTGAGATGGAAATGGAAAAAGAAATGAAAGCAGAGCATGTGTAACCAAAGAAAATAAAGATCCACGTTAGATTTGCAGCTGTAGCTTTAAAAAAAAAAAACCCCAAACAAACAGAAAACCAACAATAAATAAATTAAATTTTTGGCTAAGAGTGTCAGGAAGAAGGCACAAATGCAGGCAACCATCTTAGATGTTTCCAAGTACTTAAAGCAGCAATGAGACATTAGGTGTCCATTCTTTCAGTGCATTTCCTTAATTGTGGATATTAACATTTATTTAGTAATGAGCAAACACTCACAGCGAAGATTATAGCCTTACTATATACTCGGTTATTTAAAATCAATCTAACACCCCAGTTATGTTCCTCCCCAACAGAGGGTATGCATTTGATGTTACTCACCACATAATGGTGTGATATGTGATATATGATACGTCATATTTCAGGAATATGACAGTAATGAGGAATGTGATTTTTCCTGATTCGGCGGTGGCCAAGCTGGGTCAGGGTAAACTACATTCACTCCACAATTTACCAAGGAATATATAAAATGAGGCATTCAAGGGAAAAATTTGAATCAAATTCTAATTAGGCAAAACGTCCACCTTTCGCTTGACTGAAAGTGTGACACAGCTTTTAATCATTTATTTAAATTCAACTGGACAAACTGATCTTATTTATCAATGCTGAAGCATATCAAAATGCACAGGTGGTTATTTTGTTTTCCTTAAATGAAATTTGTAAAGTAGTTAAGCTGTGACTATTGAAACCTTATTGAACAGAACTCTTGGAAGACAAAGGTCCGCAAGGTTCAATTACAGTAGTGCAGATAGTATCTGTTGGCATGGTGGAGAGTTAATCTTATTATCCCATCTTGTATTAATTAGGAAAACTAAATGAAGACTTTGAAGCAGTTCCTTTCTTGACTCAATGTTGAAAATCTAGATAAGAAGGGAAAAGAAAATTTGGAGAAAAACTGAACTTATTTATGGAATGGCTGACACAAGGGGAGCCTGAGGCTCCCCATGAATCTGTTTCTCTTATAAAAGGAGGTCAGGAGGACAAGGGGGGAGGACGGCAAGGAGGAGGAGGGAGCACGCCCCACAATGGCCGCTGCTGGCAGGAGAGGCGTCCACCTCCACCACTGGAAAACTGGACTGCATACTTAAAGACTAGAACAGATAAGTGGACTCACTTCTACACGTATGCAGAAAATTAGCAAAAATTAAATTATTGCATGTAAAGTAAGAATTCTGGGTAATGACATACAATGACATTTTTTTTTTTTTTTTTTTTTCTCCTCTCGGCGCCACACGAGTCGGCTGCCTTTTGCAACAGCGGCTCGATTCCGAGTCTTTTTCCCTTCCTCTCTCTTTTGATCCGTCTTTTTTTTTCACCCCACTTATATCACGGACACACAGATCGTCCTAAATGTCTCCTGAGCCGGTGGACGGAGCCACTGTCTATAGCAGGATACGATACAGCAGAGAACAGCTGCTAGCATTCAACCGCCACCCGGTCCCATTGGAAAAACTCGACATACCGAGAGAACTGAGGCGAAAACGCCGCGGCTGCCGGGCTGGAGTAAGGCGGAGGACAAAAAATATAAGGTACAGACCCTCCCTTCCATCTGTTGTCATGGGAAATGTACGGTCGATACTGGGAAAGTTAGATGAGCTAGCGGCTATCTCCCGTTATGATAGCACATACCGGGAGTGCTCTCTCCTTTTGTTTACTGAGACGTGGCTAACTGAACTAGCAGCAGATGCTAACATTGAGCTGGAGGGTTTTCACATGATACGAGCTGACCGAACACCAGACAGTGGCAAGGCTAGGGGCGGTGGAGTGATAATGTATGTTAACAACAACTGGTGCAGACCGGGACATATCACTGTTAAACAACGACACTGCAGCAAAGACATTGAGTTGCTAGCTGTTAGCATGAGGCCTACATATCTCCCGAGAGAACACTCACACGTGATCTGCATTGTTGTTTATGCAAATCCGACGGCGAACGCTGGGACAGCACGTGACGTCATCCATTCAGTAACCAGCAGGCTGCAGACAGAACACCCAGATGCTCTTCTCCTCATCTCAGGCGATTTCAACCATGTTTCACTGTCTCCCATTCTACCCACGTTCACCCAGTATGTCACATGCCACACTAGAGACAATAAAACACTGGATTTATTCTACGCAAACACTAAGGAGGCGTACACCTCATCACAACTCCCCCCACTCGGGAGATCGGATCACAACTTGGTTCATCTCCGGCCGGTGTACAAACCCCTAGTGCACAGACAACCTCCGGCCATGCACACTGTGGAGTTATGGTCTGAGGAGACAATGGACACCCTAAAGGGCTGTTTTGAAGCCACCGCCTGGAAGCAGCTCTGCGATCCACATGGTGAGGACATCGATGGCCTCATTCACACCTTCACGGGCTACCTCAGCTTCTGTGTGGACAAATCCGTTCCCACCAAGACCATACGGCGTCACTCAAACAACAAACCCTGGATCAACCCTGAGATAAAAACACTTCTGAGAGAGAAGAAGAGGATCTTCAGGTCAGGGAACAGGGAGATGCTGAAGTCCGTACAGAGGGAGCTGAGGAGAAAGATCAGAGAAGGCAAGGACAGCTTCAGGAAGAAGATGGAGGACAAGCTGCAACAGAGCGACATCAGCGGGGTCTGGAGAAACCTCAAAACCATCTCGGGGCTCCAGAATACCTCCCCCCAGGCCACAGGGGGCAGGGAGTGGGCGAACAACCTGAATCTGTTTTTCAATAGATTTGACCAACCGCCCTCCCCCCTGACTGCACAACAACCACTGCTGCCTCTAAAGAAATCAAGTCCTGCTGCCCACTCCCCACTCCACCAACACCCCCCCACTCCCAACACACAGCCCCCCATCCTGACCCTGACCAGGACCCAGGTGAGGACGGAGCTGAGGAAGATCAAGGCGAGGAAGGCGCCGGGACCGGACGGCATCAGCGCAAAGCTCCTCAAGTCCTGTGCAGACCAGCTGTGTGGGATTGTGACGTATATCTTCAACATGAGCCTGAAACTGGGGAGGGTACCACAGCTGTGGAAAACATCTTGTGTGGTACCTGTACCAAAAACTTCCCACCCCAAAGACCTGAACAGCTACAGACCGGTGGCCTTGACGTCCCACTTGATGAAGACCCTGGAGAGACTGCTCCTTGCTCACCTCCGCCCCCTGGTGGAACCAGCGATGGATCCACTCCAGTTCGCCTACCAGCATGGCATTGGGGTGGAGGATGCGGTGATCTTCCTCCTTCACCGTTCTCTGTCCCACCTGGAGAAGCCCGGGAATATGGTGAGGATCATGTTCTTTGACTTCTCCAGTGCTTTCAACACCATCCAACCGATGATCCTGAAGGACAAGCTGCTGCGCGCAGGGGTGGACCAGCACCTGTCATCATGGATCCTGGACTACCTCACGAACCGGCCTCAGTTTGTGAGAACCCGGGACTGTGTGTCCGACACGATCATCAGTAGCACGGGGGCCCCCCAGGGAACGGTGCTGGCTCCCTTCCTGTTCACTCTTTATACTGCGGACTTCTCACACAACACAACACACTGCCATCTACAGAAGTTCTCTGATGACTCTGCGATCGTTGGCCTCATCTCCAATGGAGATGAAGCTGAGTACAGAGGGCTTATCCAGGACTTCGTGGACTGGTGCCATCGGAACTGCCTCCAGATCAACGCGAGGAAAACTAAGGAGCTGGTGGTGGACTGCCGCAGGCATGGGCAGCCCCTCACAGTACCAGTAAATATACAGGGAACAGACATCGAGATGGTGACATCCTATAAGTACCTGGGTATTCATCTGAACAATAAACTAGACTGGTCACACAATACTGATGCACTCTACAAGAAGGGACAGCGCAGGCTGTTCCTGCTGAGGAGACTCAGGTCTTTTGGTGTACAAGGGGCGCTGCTGAAGTCATTCTATGACACGGTGGTGGCATCAGCCATCACTTTTGGAGTGGTCTGCTGGGGCAGTGGCATTACTGCAGCCGATAGGAAGAGACTGAACAAACTGATTAAGAAAGCTAGCTCTGTCCTGGGGCAGCGCCTTGATCCGATGGAGGAGATAGGAGAGAGAAGGACGGTGGCTAAACTGTCATCTCTGCTGGAGTCCGAGTTCCACCCTATGCAGGACATACTGAATGCACTGAGGAGCTCATTTAGCAGCAGACTACATCATCCCAGGTGCACAACCGAGAGGTTTCGTAGGTCCTTCCTACCAACGGCTGTCAGACTGTACAACCTAAGCAGGGCTGCTCGCAGAGATAGCAAAAAGACGTAACAAACTAATAGTTTTTTGAATGCAAAAGATGCAATAGACTTACACAATGGTCCCCTCCGGCATACAACTAGGAACATACCGGTCGCTATGGAGGGTGAGAATATGTATGGGCACATAATCATACCATGTAGGATAACTAAGTAGACGGTTATGCTGTTTCATTCCATCTAGCAACAATGCTCTGCACTGTGTGTGTTTATATATTTGCATATTTATTCCATCTAGCTACAATGCTCAGCACTGGGTGTGTTTATATATTTATATATCTACATATTATTCCATCTAGCTACATTGCTCCGCACTGTGTGTGTTTATATACTTGCATATTTATTCCACCTAGCTGCAATGCTCCGTACTGTGGGTGTTTATATATTTACATATTTATTCCATCTAGCTACAATGCTCTGCACTGTGTGTTCATATATTCATATATTTATTCCATCCAGCTACAATGCTCTGCACTGTGTGTCTGTGTGTGTGTGTATATATATATATTTTATAGTAATACGTACATATGTTTATTAGCTGCTCTTGCTTGCTTGTTTTTTTTCTTGCCTTCTGATTGTTGCTCTGAGTGTTGCTATCCCTGTGCTGTTGCAATCCTGGAATTTCCCCATTGTGGGACTAATAAAGGCTTATCTTATCTTATCTTATCTTACAGGACTCTGAGTCAGAAAAATAATGATCAAATTCTGCAAATGACAAGCTACCAGTAGAACACCTATCAACATCTGTAAAATTAGCATTGTACCCAATGTACTATAGGCAATTGAATGGATCTGATCCAAATTGTGAACTACCATCATTTGTAAATCCATCCTCTAGATTGGTCATAAAATTAGACTGATAAACAAGGAAATGTGTGGAAGCATCCATTGTCCTAATTGAAGAGGATAAGAGGCATTTCAACCAATGGGGGGTTCCACACATCCCGCTGGTTAGACCCAAACACATGGATTGGAAAATGTTGGACATATTGTCATCTCTAGTGCAGAATAGAGCCATCCATGGAAAACCAATACCTGACCTTAACATAGAATATTCTCCCAAAATAAAACCATAAGCATCAGCACAAAAGGCGGCACAAAGATGCCCAGAAATCTCCTATATGACCAATCTTAACATTAACAAATGAGGGGATGAGGAAAATTTGAAGCAAATTCCAAATTGGTTATGGTGAAAGGATAACCAAATGCAGATCTAATAAAAGGAGCAGAGTACGACACTATAGGCCATATATTCAGAAGCCCAGAAGGGCGTTAACAAATGCAATTTTCCACAGTGGGAGTCATCAGCAAGTCTTAGACCAACTGCTGGGTCGAGAGGAAGAGCTGAGGACCCCAAGACGGAGGATGATGACGAGGAAGACCGTTCTGCCATCACAGATTATTTGTAAACACAGTGTGCTAATGATAATACATAAATCATACATAGCTCACCACACGGATGTAGGGGTGTGAGACTTATAGGGTTCTTGCGTTATTTATCTCCATCATGCTAATTACGGTTAGGTAATCTGGATAAGGGAGAAGGTTAGAAGCTCTGAATGTCTGAATACAACAATACATGGTTATGGATGTCTCCTAATGTTGAACAATATCGTTTACGACCTACCCACTGAACATATAGGTCCCATCACCCCACCACACACACCACAACATAACCACCACGTACAGATTTCATGTAGTCAACAATCACACACTCAAGGCTACTGGGACATAACTTACAACAACACATAGATAACTACAGTTGTAGTGAATAAGGATAAAACTTTACAAGCTCCATGCATTGTGATGGCAACCCCTCAGACCATTATTGGTCCTGCCCCAGCTGAGCCCTTTGTGTCGGCACTTGACCAAAGGTGTAGGGTACAGGGAAGATGAATGCCGGAGAGCACCAGACCATCATGACGAGTGCCTGCGACATAGAAAAGGTCATAGGGCGAGTGACTGTATGACTTCAGTCCCCCGAAGAAGAATGGACTGGTACCCAAGCGCATCCACCGCACCTCCAGCATCCAGGGTGGAGCCAGGAGCTCGAGCCTTACCAACACCAGCATGTCCACCTCTTTCCAGCGACAGGGGGGTGGCATCCCTGGGACAGCATCACTGAGCTGTTCACTGGCTGGACTGGATGTTACATACCCTCTGCTGCACCCACCAGACTGTCCTGTAGACCTCATGGGATGAGGTATGCCTCTGAGAGCGGGGACACAGTTGTTTCGTTCCTGTGTCACCAAGATGGAACTGTGCTCCACAGCTGCAGATACGGGAAGCAGACACAGAGGAAGGTCAAACCTCTGTCGCAACCGTGTGATGAGTGCAGCTGAATGATGTGAGCTCTGGCAAGGGTCAACCGGTGGACAAAGGTTTTGTGGACCGATTCTATTCGACCCTGTGACCCCTACATGGTCCACTCCACTGGACAAAGAACAATGATCATTAGGAGACCTCGAGGAGGGTATAGGACCTGGTGACGGTTCACCTCTTAGACATCGCTGCACCGTGCTAAGGTGTCCACAAGGGGGGAGGCACGGGTAGCAGAACCAATGGTGCAAGCCTCTTGGGTTGACACACAATGCAGGGACCTGCCTTATTCACCATCTGTTAATTGCTAGAGTGTCTCACACCATACATGGTTGACATGATAAAATCATGTCAAAGGGGGGATTGAAAGGGTTAATGTATAGTTAGTGCCAGAATAATAATTCTGTAGGTGATCTCCCATTATGCCCTACACATATTCCATACAAATTCTGTTTGCTTATGAACAATTATGTTATGTTATGGTATATTGATAACAGGAATGAGACAAAGGTATAGAGCCCTCTCTGTCTTTTCTCTCTCTCTTTTAAGTCAGGTCTTTCACATTAGATACACACCCAAACCCAACACCCACGCACACTGTTGATAGCACATTCTAGAATGAAGAGGCGTGTTCAGTGGATGGCCTGTTCCCGCCATAGGTAGATTAGCCAATCAGATAGTCGCGTACAAGCCCATCCCATTGTACTGGCTCGCCCAACCCGAGGGGATAATTGTAACCTGCACCCGGAAGTCGGGGTTCAGTCTGACCAGCTCCAGAGGGAGCTGCGTCACGCTGCACCCAGCGCTGCTTGCTTTACATGTGACTTCTAAATAAATGTACCATCCTTTAAATTGAAGAAATCTCCGGTTTGTTCTTGGACCTTTCAATCAAAGAATCGGGTATTTTTCTAACATCAGTGTCAGATCGCACCATCCGTCGTCGTTTGAGCCAAAGTGGACTTCATGGGAGACGACCAAGGAGGACACCACTGTTGAAAACAAATCCTAAAAAAGCCAGACTGGAATTTGCCAAACTGCATGTTGACAAGCCACAAAGCTTCTGGGAGAATGTCCTATGGACAGACAAGACAAAACTGGAACTTTCTGGCAAGGCACATCAGCTCTATGTTCACAGACGCAAAAATGAAGCATACCAAGAAAAGAACACTGTCCCTACTGTGAAACATGGAGGAGGTTCTGTTATGTTCTGGGGCTGCTTTGCTGCATCTGGCACAGGGTGTCTTGAATCTGTGCAGGGTACAATGAAATCTCAAGACTATCAAGGTATTCTAGAGAGAAATGTGCTGCCCAGTGTCAGACAGCTTGGTCTCAGTCGCAGGTCATGGGTCTTGCAACAGGATAATGACCCAAAACACACAGCTAAAAACACCCAAGAATGGCTAAGAGTGAAACATTGGACTATTCTAAAGTGGCCTTCTATGAGTCCTGATCTAAATCCTATTGAACATCTGTGGAAGGAGCTGAAACATGCCGTCTGGAGAAGGCACCCTTCAAACCTGAGACAACTGGAGCAGTTTGCTCATGAGAAATGGACCAAAATACCTGCTGAGAGGTGCAGAAGTCTCATTGACAGTTACAGAAATCGTTTGATTGCAGTGATTGCCTCAAAAGGTTGTGCAACAAAATATCACGTTAAGGGTACCATCATTTTTGTCCAGACCTGTTTCATGAGTTTGTTTTTTAAAATAATTCTCTTGAACCACGATTCAAAAGCATCGTCTCATTTTCATTGGTTAATTTTCATAGAATTTTTATTTATTACCACTTTTGTCAGATTCAAGTTATTTCTGTGATCATTGTGGGTTTTTCTTTCATTAACAGAGGGGTACCAACAATTTTGTCCACGTCTGTATATATATATGGGTGATTCCATTTATTTGGGGTCCAGTGCACTATATCAGGGGTATCCGACTTTCAAGCGCTCTCTCTTTTTCTGTAATTTGCAGATGTCGGTTTCGTTTTTATAATATTCAAGGGAACATAAAAGAGTTTCAGACTTGCATTGCAATTTTTAAAAAAAATCATTGATTTTGCCGTTAGAATCGAAACTATTGGTCGTGTCCCCTCATTTTTCCCAGTTTTTGTGTGACATGACAATCGCATCAATTTCAAAGTACCTGAAAGGGATCTCTGAGTAACTCTTTCTACTCATTTATGCAAGAGATAACAGAGTTGTAATGCAAATTCAAAATAAAACATTCCCCAATGTGATCGGATCTATGGTTTTTGTACGGCGACCCCTGCAAATTTACTCGTACGACGTAAATTTCCGTGTCCCCGAATTTACACAGCAACATGCAAGTTATTTGGTAAAGAAACAAGAAAAAAGGAAGTGCTGATGCTTTTCACTTTGCACCTTTCAAATCCCAAACCATACACGTAAAAAGGAGATCAGTCTTTGTGAAGCTCAGATGTAGAATATTTCAATAAAATCTCAAACATTTATGACACATCGAATATGGTGTCCTTTAAAAAATTTACGTCTTCGGTCTTGGTCGGCCGCGCGCAGCCCCGTCTGGCGAGGTGACCGCCCTGGGAAAGCCCTTTTATTTTCTCTACCCCGGATGTGCTCAACCCATGTCGAGAGGATTAACCGTGGCCACTTTATATTGAAGTTATCGAAGAGTCAAACTTCCGTGTCCCGCATTTACGCCTTTTGTGATTTTACGTCTTATCCAACAAACAGGGAGAATTTGAAGGTATGTATACACGTTATCACATCTTAATACGTCATGAAAATGCAGCTGTTGATGAGTTTTGATGCGTGAAAAATACCGTAAGTGTTGAAGTTGTTTCGTGTAAAACGTGTGCCATTGCAAAGTGCATTGGCACATGGGGAAACAAAAGCCCGAGTGTCCCATTTACGTCCCCATTTACAAGTAGTTAAAGTGAGCTCTCATCCTCAAGAGTTCCTGAACGCGAATGCCGTTACGAAAATAGTTAATAGTTTCATAAACCTGACACAATTGGATAGTGATTAGTCAATTTCATGTGCAGATTTGATCAATTTTAAATTTTGCCACCAATGTCACACATTGGACCCCTAATAAATGGAAGCACCCATATATATATTACACACACTGCATCCAGAAAGTATTCACAGCACTTCACTTTTTCCACATTTTGTTATGTTACAGAGTTATTCCTATATATATATATATATAGCTTCATTGTGAGCAGTGCCCTGCAGAACTAGATGATGAAGCCACTCAACTTCAGGCACATTTAAGGGAGGTGAGAGGCACCTAAGTGTCACGTCAGACCATTCAAAACCATTTACATCAGCGTGGTCTGCGTGCTAGACGACCTGCAAGGGTACCTGGCCACACCAGGCACAGGCATCACCGTCTTGCATGGGCCAGGAAGCCTTTATGCTGTTCTCTGATCAAAGTCGATTCACGTTGAGCAGAAATGATGGCTGCCAACAACGTTGGAGACGTCAAGGAAAGCGCTATGCATCAGCCACTGCTGTCACCAAACAAACCTTTGGTGGAGGTGGTGTTACAGTCTGGCAGTCCCTCCAGGATTTTGCGATGTTGCGCTCGCACCAATTCACGCGACATCAGCCAATCAGCGCAACTATTGCATGACCTTGCGACTTTGTACAATCACCGCAACTTTCCTGCAATTTTGGCCAATCCTCGTCAACTTCCGCCAATTTCACCTATCAAATTTGTCTAACTGGCGCTGAAACGATCAGTCTAACTAATCAAATGCACCGTGTTCACGTCTGTGTTTACAGTGAGTAGTGAGTTTATAGTTTACAGTGAGTAATGGAACACATCAGCAAACAGAGTGTGTGACTTAAAAAAAAAAAAAAAAAAAACACTCACCCACGAGGTTTTTAACACCGTCGCTTCCTCCGTCTCCCCCAGCCTGCCTGTGGACGCCTCGCCACGTCTCCGTCCTGACCGCGTGTGCGAAGTGTTTGTGTTGAAAAACATGCGCCTGTCCAAAGCACCCCGTCGCAGGAGCGTGCGTGAGGAGAGTACACTACACTATAGCAAGTGTTTAAACATTTATACATCTTTTTTTTTTTTTTTTTTTTTTTTGTTTCTTATTTGTACCCGTAGGTAGACTTGGTTTGCAGTCTGGTGACAAGCCACCGGCTGCTGGTCGCTGCGTGCGCGAGCGCCCTAAACCTTTCTAAACCCTAAATCTTTAGAGGTAAAATCATTACTACATCTGGTCAATGAGCTTTAAAATTGAATCTCCGTTGTGGACGGACAACCCCCCCCCCCCCCCCCAAGTCCCGCTGTAAATGAAAGATGTGTGTGTGTGAAGACTGACATGTAGCAGACACACAGGGAGGCATGGAAAGAGAGAGAATATTCTCAGTATTTTTTTCAGAAAAAAAACAGACTTCAATAGCCAATACAGAGCAACAGAATAATTTATTATTTTTTCCTCTCCGCTCGGTACTGAGTGGTTGGGAACCGTAGGGAGTTTTCAAATGAAGGTGCTGCCAATAATTTCCAAATCTCTACTCTTTAACATGCTTTCAATGCAATTTAGCTGTTGTAATGGATATTGTGTTAATGTTAGAATTTGCTGTTGCACAAGAGTTTTTCTGTATAACAGAAGTTTCTGCTTAATTTACAAATCACTATAATAGGAAATATTTGACAATCCTGAGCATTTCTTGTATTGTTATATAGAATATCACTGCAGTAAACTGGAAAAAAAACATCTGCTTTAAAATTTGGAATTTTAAACTTCTAGTGCAATAAACACTCTAAAAACACAGCAACTTTTATCGCAATTTTTTTACAAAGCTCCCACGAATTCAGACTTTTTGGCCCGCAACAATCATAAAAACATCCCGCGAAATCCTGGAGGGACTGGTCTGTGCAGGTGTGTCTAGTCAATACAGACCTGCCCTACACCTTGTGAATGGTACAGTAACAAGTGGATACTACCTGAATAACATTACTAATTGTGCCCCTGCATAAACATCACAGGCCTAATTTCATCTTCATGGATGGTAATGCTCCAGCTCATCAAGGTCGCACCATTAGGGAACAGCTGCTGGAGGTTGGGGTACCTCAAATGGAGTGGCCTGCACTTTCTCCAGACCTGAATCCCATAGAAAACCTATGGGATCAGCTGAGTAGCCGTGGAGAGGTTCGTAACCCTGCACCCCACAACCTCAATGACCTGAGGGCCGCTCTTCAAGAAGAGTGGAATGCCATGCCTCAGCAGACAATAAGTCAACTTGTGAAAAGCACGAGACGTTGTTGTCAAGCTGTAATTGATGCTCAATGGCACATGACAAGTTATTGAGACATTGATATTTTTTGTTGTGATATACCCACCACTGTTGTTGGCTTTTGTTTCAATAAACTGTTTGAGACGAGGAAATCACCATTGCATGCTTCTACTTAAATGCCCTACTTTCATGATATATTATCACTGTAGCGTGAACTTTTTACATTTTCCATAAATTTCACCTTGAAGTCAAATATCCCTCACTTTTTGTGAGCTGTGTGTGTGTATATACACTGTCAGTTTGAAGATTATAAACTACAGACCTCTTCTTTGAAAACATTTTGTCCACTAATCTGTTGTGTGTTGGGTCATCATATCGCATCATCATGTCTCGTGTTCATTTGTGCTTGCGTGTCTCGATTAATGAAAAAACACACTCAGCCTGCGTTTTCTTATAAATGAGGACAGTTAAATACATTTGAAGACAAAACAGGGTTTTTCACTACACAGAGGAAAAACAAAGTTCCATGGGTTTATGATTCAGTTCTCTACCTGACCGCAGTTGGACAGCTGTCACCACGACCATGAAGAAGAGAGGTACGTGCGCACAAACCCGATATTCATTATCTAACGATGACAGTTCTGAGAGTTTTAACCTCATTCACTGTCATTCTTTTAAAAGAATAATTCAAAATAAAAATATCCCGACGGTTGTTTTGAATTAAATCTACAATTTTGCATTCACCAGAACAGATTAATACAGCTCAGGCCGTGATGAGCGGCTCCTCTTTCTTGGTTCAAAAGAGAAGCGCTGATGAACAACATACGTTTTTTTTAGTCAGATTGGGTTGATGATAATATAACTGAAGGAAACTGTCAAACTCATGGACAAAGAGAAAGACTGGCATGATCTCTGTATTATAGCTGACAATCTCATCCATGGTCAAGCAAGGCTGTGGAGTTAGAAAGCTCCTTGCTTGCTCTTAAATGCATTTTCACTTTGCTAATAAACCCGCATTGTCCTCAGCACAAAACGAAATTGCCTTCCCACTTAAAGCGGTCATTGACTGAAAAATGGTGTGTTTGTCGGTTTTACCTGTCTCAAATGTGTCAATTGGTCATGTAATTAGCCGATACATCTGGGAAGATGTACGATAACATCTTCCCAGAATTCATGAAGAATCTTGGCCCCCGAGCCCTAACCTGGTTGACACAATTCTACACAAGGATCACACAAACGAACTCGATCCCAAAGAAATGGCGGACAGCAAAGGTCATTGCCATCCCAAAACCTGGCAAAGACCACAAACTACCAGCAAGCTACCGCCCTATCTCCCTACTCAGCGTTCCTTACAAAATCATGGAGCGCCTAATACTGCAACGCATTTCCCCAGAAATAGAGGATATTCTAAGTGTGGATCAAGCAGGTTTCCGCAAGGACCACAGTACAGGAGAACAAGTACTGGCCCTAACCACCTTCATTGAAAATGGCTTCGAGAGCAGACTGAAGACAGGGGCTGTGTTTCTCGATCTTACAGCCGCCTATGATACGGTCTGGCACAAAGGCCTCCTCCTGAAACTTATAAAGGCGATCCCTGCTTGGGCAACAGCAATTATAAAAACCCTGCTGACCAACCGAAGGTTCAGAGTCCACCTCAGTCAGAACACAAGTGCATGGAGAATGCAGAAAAACGGACTCCCACAAGGCTCAGTTCTAGCTCCAACTCTGTTCAACCTCTACATAAACGACCTGCCTACTACAAAATCCCGCAAATTCATCTATGCAGACGACATCTGTTTGGCATTCCAAGCACCAGACTTTGAACCACTGGAACGGGTGCTCACGGAAGATCTTGCTAAACTGGACCAGTTCTGCAAAATCTGGCGCCTAAAACCAAGCCCAGCAAAAACCGTCTCCAGTGTATTTCATCTCCACAATGCAAAAGCTGCCAGAGAACTAAACATCCACCTGAGCGGACTCAAGCTTAAGCATGCCCCAAATCCAACTTATCTTGGAGTGACCCTTGATAGGACCTTATCCTTCAAGGAACATCTAAAGGGGACGGCTGCTAAGGTGAAAGTACGAAACAACCTGCTCTGCAAGCTCGCTGGTGCAAAATGGGGGGCGGCAGTCTCCACCCTGCGCACCTCAGCACTGGCCCTTTCATACTCTGTAGCAGAATATTGTGCCCCTGTCTGGTCCAGGTCATCTTACACACACCATGTAGACACCCAGCTCAACTCAACCATGAGAACTATAACTGGAACAATCCGCTCAACACCACTCCCCTGGCTCTCTGTACTGTCAAACATAGCCCCTCCACACATCCGGCGAGCAGCATTAACTCAAAGGATGCTCCAAAAAGTTAAAGATTTTCCCCACTTACCAATCCATGCAGATATCTACACCCCACCCACTGCCCGACTTTCATCCAGACGGCCGATTTGGAAAAACCCTCCCCCAGCTGACTTTACCATCCAGACAGCTTGGCAAGAGGAATGGGAAACCAAGGAGGTCCCAAACAAACAGCTGGTGATAAACCCCAACCAACAGGTCCCGGGCACCAACCTCCCAAGGAGACAGTGGTCTACACTCAATCGCTTCAGGACTGGACATGGCCCCTGCTTGGCCAGCCTTCACAGATGGGGCAGTAGCCCTAGCCCACTGTGCGCATGTGGAGAGGAGCAAACTATGGAACACATCATAGAGGCTTGCCCGCTCCAAAGACTGGAAGGAGGATTACACACCCTCCATACAGCAAACCAGGAGGCAACTGCTTGGCTTAAGGACTTTGCATTCACTAAATAAATAAAACCTGTCTCAAATGTGTCAATTGGTCATGTAATTAGCCCCAAATTTTCAAAACAATCAATGCTCTTAAAAAAAAACACACAGCCTTTATCCCGTTTTTCTCTCCCAGAAACGGCAGAAATGTTTTTGACTTTTCTGTGGAAATCATATATGTCATGTTTAGAAAAAGCCAACCCACCGCCATCCTCGAGACCAGTTCACTGCTCTATTATTGGCCTGCCTAGCTGTCTGTCATGTACTGTATGTCCGTCATGTAGATGGAGGGATGCTAAAGGTAGCCTTAGCCCCTGAGCTATTTCCCCCCAAGCTAATACCAGGAAGCTCGAACCAAGCATGGCTTATAATGTTATTTTCTTCAGATCTTAGCCACCCTAACAGCCATCCCTGTTACCACCTGATTCACTCCGGCCCATCTCCAAGAGGTTTTGTCGTGATTCCATAGCGGATTGCCCGTACGGGCACACTGGTCGCTGCAATGGCCCGGGACCAATGGCCGGTGTTACGCCGACAACTCCCCCAGCTGGGCGGGGGAGTCCTCGGCATAACACCAGCCTCCGGCTCGCTGCAATCAAAATGTCCCGGGACCAGATGCTGCTGGCTGGAGGCTACGGGCTCCCCAACCGTCCTCCGTGGATCTGCGCTGCTCTCGCGGGCAGCCTCATCGATCCAGCTTTCAGTTGGCTGTGACAGCAGAGTGAAGTCTCACAGAGCCACACTGCCCTTTGAAATCCCTTGGCGCGGTATTTCGCCTCGGGTCACAGGCCAGGCTGCAGCGATCGGGGAAGCCGTCAAGTGCATGGTACTAGTGATTTGTTGTGGAATCATTGGGAGATAGGCCAGACTGACATGAGATACACCATCCACTGTGAATCAGTGAACCAGAGCGCTGCTCATCTGAGCTGGGAGGCTAGAAGCTAGTCAGCTATAATGGCTAACTGACATAAGAGGGAGGATGGAGTTGAAACGGTGAAGGATGGCTCTTAAAATGATAGGCTTCAAATCAGAGCATTTCAAGAAAGCCAGGAAAAATAAATAAATTCGCTTAATGTGAGCAAAATATATCACAAACATTTCATTAAGATGTGTGAGCTGTTAAAATGTGGAAAAAGTGCAATCAATGACCCCTTTAAACCTCTTTCGTGTTAGCATCACGTCTTCGTTTGGCATCACTGATAAGTGATTGACAGACTGCATCCTTGTAATACGGTCCACAGTCTCTCCAGCGTGTCCTAGGTCTGCCCCAGGGTCTCCTCCCAGTGGGACGTGCCCAAAGCACCTCAAGTGGGAGGTGTCCAGGAGGCATCCTGATGAAATGCCCAAACCACCTCAACTGGCTCCTTTCAATGCGGAGGAGCAGCGGTTCTACTCTGAGCCTCTCCCAGATGACTGAGCTCCTCACCCTGTCTCTAAGGGTGAGTCCAGCAATCCTACGAAGAAAGCTCATTTCAGCCGTTTGTATCCGTGATCCTGTTCTTTCAATCATTACCCAAAGCTCATGACAACAGGTGAGGGTAGGAACGTAGATCGACTGGTAATTCAACAGCTTTACCTTAGAGCTCAGCTCCCTCTTCACCACCACAGACTGGTACAACGTTTGCATCACTGCAGATGCTGCTCTGATCCGTCTGTCAATCTCTTGCCCCATTCTCTCCTCACTCGTGAATGAGACCCTGAGATACTTAAACTCCTCCACTTGGGGCAGGAGCTCGTCCTCAACCCAGAACGGACAATCCACCCTTTTCCAGTTGCGAACCATGGACTCCGAGGTGCTGATTCTCATCCCAGCTGCTTCACACTCAGTAGCAAACTGTCCCAGCAAGACCTGTAGGTCATTGCTGGATGAAGCCAACAGGACAACGTCATCTGCAAACAGCAGAGATGAGATCCTGTGGTCACCAAGCATGACACCCTCCGTTCCCTGGCTGCGCCTAGAAAACCTGTCCATAAAAATTATGAACAGGATCGGTGACAAAGGGTAGCCCTGGCGGAGTCTAACTCTCACTGGAAACGAGTCCGACTCAGTGTTGGCAATATGAACCAAACTTCTGCAATGGTTGTATGGAGACTGGATAGTGCATAGCAACAAGCTGAATACCCCGTACTCCCGAAGCACCCCCACCACAAGAGGCCACGAGGGTTTTTTTCCCTCAAGAGTTTTTTTCTTTCACGTTCTGCAAAATTTTCCATTGTATATTTGAGAACTTGGCAGCTTGGTGATGCAGTGGTTAGCACTGTGGCAGCACCGCAAGAAGGTCATGGGTTCAATCCTACCCTTGACCATCGGTGACCCTTCTGTGTGGAGTTTGCATATTCTCCCTATGTCCATGTGGGTTTTCTCCGGGTACTCTGGTTTCCTCCCACAGGTCAAAGACATGCACATTAGGTTAATTGGCATCAAACTGGGGATTCTAAATTGTCCTTAGGTATGACTGTGAGAGTGAATGGTTGTCTGTCTCTCTGCGTTGGCCCTGCGATGGACTGGAGATCTGTCCAGGGTGGACCCTACCTCTCGCTCAAAGATGCTGGGATAAGCTCCAGGTCCCCCACAACCTGAAAAGAACTAAGCGGTAGATAGATGGATGGATGGATATTTTTGAGAATTTATAAAATTGTGGGAGTTATCTAGTTAATTTTTATCTTTTTTCCTCATAAATGTGCTTTCTTTCCCTTGTAAATTTGTGACTCGTCATAGGTTTATGTGTATCAACTTTAGATTTTATTTTTAATTTGCAACATTTCTCACATATTTGGGACTTATTTGTATCTGAGTGACCATTTTTTGTTTATTTCAAACTTTAACTTATGTATTTGTATGTTTTACAAAGTATGAAAGTTTGCATTTTTCTTGTAAATTTGCCACTTTTTTCTTTTTCTTATTTAAATTTTGCAGCCTTTTCCCTTCATAAATTTGGGAATTTTTTTTAAAATTTGCACTTTTGTTAATTTCCAGCCTTTTTTTGTCATATTTTTTTCTCATAGATTGAAAATGTTTACTTTTGCAATTTTTTTAAATCATAAATTTGTGACATTGTTTTTGCATTTCTTTACCCTCATAAATGTGGGAGATTTTACTCAGAAAACCTTTTCTTGACAATATCAACATATTTCATCGGAAATGTGATTCTTTTTTTCCCCCCCACATTTGTGTGAATCTGTGATTTTTTTCTTAATGTATGTTTTTCCTACAATTTTGTAACATTAAATTTGCAAGTTTTATTACATAAATCTGACTTTGAAATTTGGAACTTTTTGCTCCTAAATTTCATGGATTTTTTTTCCCCTTTCTTTACCTCCACCAGTGAGATAATATTTTCATGTTGGTTTATTTGTCTGTTTTGTTTTTTGTCAGTTTGCAGGATTAAAAACTACTGGACAGATTGTGATGAAATTTGGACTACAGATGAAACCATTAGGTTCTGCATGTGATCTGGGTCAGGATGCAGATTCTAGATGACGTTTTCTTTATTTTTCCCCCTTGTCCTGTCGGGCAGCTAGGCAAGCAGAACAGAGATCTGTTACCCTTATTGTGCCAAAACAGATTTACTTTGCCAAAAGAAGCTTTATACAGTACCTAACTACGTACTGTATAATGTTGTAAACACCTCCTGTAATAACTTTTAATACTTTATTTAAATTATTTTACCCATGCAGGACCCAACAGGATGGGGAAGAGGGAAAGGAAGTGTGTGGAGGAAGAAAGACAACAAGACAAATAAACCAACAACTAAAACCAACAGAAGACAAACTGTTTCTTCCACCGAAGATGTCTCAACACAAGACTGGTATCCACACCTGTCTAGATGACTTTTTCACTTTCTTTAACCTGACCTTGGAGTAGGTATGCACTCTCTAAGCGCCTTCTAGTTTTCTCATAAATTTACATTTTATCTCTTTAAATGTCATTTTTCCCCTCTCAGATTTAGGTTTTTCTTGCTGTTTACCTTGAATCTGTGACTTTTTTCTTACAAATACTTATAATTTTATATTAATCCTGATTCCTTGCAGATCAGTTTTTTAAATATACATTTCTAATATCAAGTTCAGATTTTATTTCTGAAATCTGACATTTTTTCCTGATGATTTTTCAGTGATTTTCCTCATAAATTTGGTACTTTTTACTCACTATATTGTTAATTTTTTCTTGTTACTTTCCATTATTTTGCCATAAATTTCGCTTTTTTTCCCTCTTGTAAATTTTTTAAAATTGTTTTGAGTTTTAATTGGCACATTTCTACCTGTAAATTTGCCATTTTTCTGTATATTTTACAGATTTTTTTTCCATGTAAATTTGTGACTTCTTACTTGCAAATTTCACATTTTTTCATAAACTCTACCTCAGCTGACACCCTTTAATGAGTCCTAACCCTGTAATTTCCCTAAAATGCCACAGAGCAGTTTTTGTCCTGTCGGGTTACTCTTCTTATCGATGAAAGTCCCCGACGACGTGGTGCTGACAGATATCACACCATATCTGAGCTGTGAACACGACATGACGGCCACGAAAAAGCCCACACATCCCCACCAGGGACATCAAAGAGAAAAAACATGTTGATGGGGAATGAAACCTGCAGATGGAGCAGCACAGAATCCGCCGAGAGGTGACAAAAAATACACATAAGCATGCTTTGAACACACCAAAATGGACACTTTTTCTCTTCTACATTTGTGACTTTTTTCTGTAAATCTGCCACTTTTTTTCCTCATGAATTTGTGCTTTTTTTCTTCTAAATTTGTGACTTTTTTTCTCATACATTTTGACATTTGGCTGCACGGTGGCACAGTGGTTTAGCACTGCGGCAGCACAGTTTATTCTCGGCCGGGGGATCGTGGGGATCATGAGATCGTGGGTTCGATCCCAGCCCTCGACCAACAGTGAGCTGTGTGGCGTTTGCATGTTCTCCCCGTGTTGCGTGGGTTTACTCTGGGATTTCTCCGGTTTCCTCCCGCATACCAAAAACATGTAGGTTTAGGGCGCTCGCGCACGCAGCGACCAGCAGCCGGTGGCTTGTCCCCAGACTGCAAACCAAATCTACCTACGGGTACAAATAAGTAACAAAAAAAAAAAAATAAATAAAAAAATTCTATAAAGTTGCTCATTTTTTCATGTAAATTTGTGATGTTTTTTCTTGTTAACTTTTTTTGTTTCCATAAGGTTGTGGAAATTTTCATGTACATTTTCAGTACATCTGCATAATTTTTGCACTTAAATTTTCTATACATTTCTGCCCCATACAAAACTCTTGGCTTCATTCTGTGCACTCACAGTATTTTTCTCCAAATCGGCAAGATTTTACTGCACAAATTATTAACATTTTCCCCTCCACCAAGTGGGTAAGTCACATTTTTTTTTGTAAATTTTATTACTTACCCTCTTACAACACTGTTCATTCAACTGTGAAATATAATCTCTGGATTTACATTTATATATTGCTGGGTAATTTGACTTACTGTAATTGTAATGCTGTAAATACTATTTAACTGCAACGCTCTTGCACTGTGTATATATGTACTGTATATACACTGTTTTTCTATCCTATTTATCATCTTATTTACTATTGCTCTGAGTGCTGCTACCCCTTTGCTACTGAAATCCTGTAATTTCCCCATTGTGTGACTAATAAAGGTTTCTTATCTTACATTTGCACAAATTTTCTTGTAAATCTGGAACTCTTTTTCCTTTGTAAATTTGCCATTTCATTTTTTGTAAATTTTTCATGATTTTTCAAGCACTTACGTTGTGGTGCACATATGTAGTTTCACGGGCTCACATGTGTATGCATTGTATATGCTCTCATGTATATTCCTGTGTGCTTATTTTGGCTTCATGTCTGAAGAGGAACAAAAGGTCTGGACCTCCTAGGGATAAGAGGAGGATGAGGGAGTTGGCCTTTTGATATGCAAAGAGACGGACATGAATGATTGCCTGACCACCCAGGTTGGGGTGGAAGCGAGAGGAACTGCAGGGGGGGTGCATTGTGTTTGGGATTTAAAGACAATGGGATT
Source organism: Pholidichthys leucotaenia (assembly GCA_020510985.1). Classification (NCBI taxonomy): domain Eukaryota; kingdom Metazoa; phylum Chordata; class Actinopteri; order Cichliformes; family Pholidichthyidae; genus Pholidichthys; species Pholidichthys leucotaenia. The sequence continues at coordinate 196,886,832 of CM035842.1, read as the reverse complement.
TTGTACTTTGATGTCAGGGGTACAGTGGGGCAAAAAAGTATTTAGTCAGCCACCAATTGTGCAAGTTCTCCCACTTAAAAGATGAGAGAGGTCTCCAATTTTCATCATAGGTATACCTCAACTATGAGAGGCAAAATGAGAAAAAAAAAAATTCAGAAAATCACATTGTCTGATTTTTAAAGAATTTATTTGCAAATTATGGTGGAAAATAAGTATTTGGTCACCTACAAACAAGCAACATTTCTGGCTCTCACAGACCTGTAACTCCTTCTTTAAGAGGCTCCTGTGTCCTCCACTCGTTACCTGTATTAATGGCACCTGTTTGAACTCATTATCAGTATAAAAGACACCTGTCCACAACCTCAAACAGTCAGACTCCAAACTCCACTATGGCCAAGACCAAAGAGCTGTCAAAGGACACCAGAAACAAAATTGTAGACCTGCACCAGGCTGGGAAGACTGAATCTGCAATAGGTAAGCAGCTTGGTGTGAAGAAATCAGCTGTGGGAGCAATTATTAGAAAATGGAAGACATACAAGACCACTGATAATCTCCCTCGACCTGGGGATCCACGCAAGATCTCACCCCGTGGGGTCAAAATGATCACAAGAACGGTAAGCAAAAATCCCAGAACCACACGACGGGACCTAGTGAATGACCTGCAGAGAGCTGGGACCAAAGTAACAAAGGCTACCATCAGTAACACACTACGCCGCCAGGGACTCAAATCCTGCAGTGCCAGACGTGTCCCTCTGCTTAAGCCAGTACATGTCCAGGCCCATCTGAAGTTTGCTAGAGAGCATTTGGATGATCCAGAAGAGGACTGGGAGAATGTCATATGGTCAGATGAAACCAAAATAGAACTTTTTGGTTCTGAAAAAAAAACTCAACTTGTCGTGTTTGGAGGAGAAAGAACACCATGCCTACTGTGAATCATGGGGGTGGAAACATCATGCTTTGGGGCTGTTTTTCTGCAAAGGGACCAGGACGACTGATCCGTGTAAAGGAAAGAATGAATGGGGCCATGTATCGTGAGATTTTGAGTGAAAACCTCCGTCCATCAGCAAGAGCATTGAAGATGAAATGTGGCTGGGTCTTTCAACATGACAATGATCCCAAACACACCGCCCGGGCAACAAAGGAGTGGCTTCGTAAGAAGCATTTCAAGGTCCTGGAGTGGCCTAACCAGTCTCCAGATCTCAATCCCATAGAAAATCTTTGGAGGGAGTTGAAAGTCCGTGTTGCCCAGCGACAGCCCCAAAACATCACTGCTCTAGAGGAGATCTGCATGGAGGAATGGGCCAAAATACCAGCAACAGTGTGTGAAAACCTTGTGAAGACTTACAGAAAACGTTTGACCTCTGTCATTGCCAACAAAGGGTATATAACAAAGTATTGAGATGAACTCCACTATAATTTGCAAATAAATTCTTTAAAAATCAGACAGTGTGATTTTCTGGATTTTTTTTTTTTCATTTTGTCTCTCATAGTTGAGGTATACCTATGATGAAAATTTGGAGACCTCTCTCATCTTTCAAGTGGGAGAACTTGCACAATTGGTGGCTGACTAAATACTTTTTTACCCCACTGTATAAGACTGGCAGATGTTTGGGGTTTTTCCTTCTTCTGCTTTTGAATGTTGGAGAGTGTGTTGTGAATAAAAATGGAACCTGAGAAATAACTCTGCCTCATCCTTTCCACACAATCTCCACAACGTGATTTTTTTTTTTTTTTTTGTTTTCTCTGTACATTTGCACTTTTTTTTTTGTAAATGTGCTACTTTCTTTTACATAGCGTCACATTGTTTTTAGTCTTGGAGGTGGTATGCACTCTCGGAGTGCCCTCTAGTTTTAGACTCACCTCCCCCCCCCCCCCCCCCCACACACACACAAAAAATGTTTTTCTTGAAAATTTGCAATTTTGTTCCTTAAACTTTTGCTGATTTTTTGTATAATTCTGCTAGCTTTTGCATGTAATTTTGTTCCTAAAGAGGCATGCTTTTCATAATCTGTTGAGAATTTTTATCTGAAAAAGTAAATTTTTAAAAAATGCATCTTTTTCCTATAAATATTCACTCCGTTATCTTATAAATTTACTTCTTGTAAACTTGTGACCGTTACGCTGCCTGTCCACAGATATGGCAATCTTTCAGCCTATTTCTGATTGGCTGGTTACTAAGGTGCACCATCCTGTGAAACCCCCCACGCCGGGAGACCACACAGCCCATGACCACAGGATGTGCCACAGAGGCCACCCTGACTAGGACAGGCCGAGGCCCACACCACAGATGTAGGCAATGGCATAAAGCCCCCACCCACCCAAGCTAGAGTGACCCACGAGACCAACACCCCTGCAGATGGGCCAAGCAGCATCCGGCATGAGGGACTCCACTGAGGAAACAGTGGAGCGAAAACATAAAATACAAGATAAAACTAAGAACACATAAAACAATAGGAACTAAAAACCCATACTTACAAACTGAACTAAAAACACATCAGAATAAAAAGAAAAATGAGAAAATCTAAAAACAGATGGCACTAAGAGGAACGTAAAACAACGGAACAAAAATGACTACTTCAATAATAAACAGGTTTGTTAAAAGCCAGATTAAAAAGGTGGGTCTTTAGCCTGTTCTTAAAAACATCTATTGATTCTGCAGCCCTAAGGCTCTCTGGCAGGCTGTTCCACAGACGAGGACCATAATAGTGAAAGGAGGCTTCACCGTATGTCTTTTTTGGGAACCATTAAAAGGCCAGTACCAGAGGACCTCAGGGACCGCAAGGGCTCATAAGGTAAAAGCCACTCAGATAGATAAGGCCCAAGACCATTGAGACATTTAAAAACTACTAAGAGAACCTTAAAATTGATCCTAAAACGCACGGGGAGCCAATGTAGCGATTCTAAAACTGGTATAATATGTGCCCGCCCCCTGGTCGTCATCAACACTCTTGCAGCTGAATTTTGGAGCAGTTGGAGATGTGATATCCTTTTTTGGGGAAGACCAGACAGCAGGGCATTACAGTAGTCTATACGACTAGTAATAAAAGCATGCATCAAGACCTCCGTGCTGGCAAGAGAGAGAAAAGGGCGGACTCTGGCTATATTCCGAAGATGGTAAAATCCAATTTTTGTTATATTTTTAATGTGTGAAATAAAATTAAAGTCAGAGTCTAGAAGAACACCCATTTGACACAATGTGTAGGCTTTAAACCTACAGATTAATAAATAACTGGAGGAGTATTGCGCTAAGAGTTTGGTAAAATGACCAGCCACTTCAGGTGTCAGATGGCGCTTCCTCACAGTTCGCACCGAGGCCTTCCGAGGTATCAAAGCAACCTGGGCCTCCCTAACGCCTCAGCAGTACCACAGGTTGATCGCCTCCATTCCACGCCTCACTGATGCAGTAATTCATGCAAAAGGAGCCCTGACCAAGTACTCAGCGCATACATGGACATACTTTTCACAGTAGGCCAACTTTTTTATAAAAAGAAAAAAAAAATCACTTTTTTTAAATTGAATTTATGTAATATTCTAATTTTATGAGAAATTGAATTTTGGGTTTTCATTAGCTGTAAGCCATAATCATAAAAATTAAAAGAAATAAAAGGTTGAAATATATCACTATGTGTGTAATCAATCTATATAATATATGAGTTTCACTTTTTGAATTGAATTACTCTGCTCGGAGTACTCTGCTCGCTGCTCGGAGAGGCGCTCTGGCCACCGGCAGAGTGAAGAGGCCTCGCCGTCACAGGCCCGTGGCTCTGAGAGAGATCCGTCGCTACCAGAAATCCACGGAGCTGCTCATCCGTAAGCTGCCCGTCCAACGCCTGGTGAGGGAGATCGCTCAGGACTTCAAGACCGTCCTGCGTTTCCTGAGCTTCGCCGTCATGGCTCTGCAGGAGACCAGCGAGACCCACCTGGTGGTCTCTTCTTCGCTAAGGGGGTCACCATCATGCCCAAAGACTTCCAGCTGGCCCGCTGCATCCGCGGAGAGAGAGCTTAGACTTTCTGCTGCACATCCACCAGCCATAATGCTCTGCACTGTGTGTCTATATATATACATTTATAGTAATATGGACATATGTTTACTAGATGTTGTTTTTTCTTGCCTTCTGATTGTTGCTCTGAGTGTTGCTATCCCTGTGCTGTTGCAATCCTGGAATTTCCCCATTGTGGGACTAATAAAGGCTTATCTTATCTTACTAAAATAAATTAACTTTTCAATGATATTCTAATGTATTGAGATGCACCTGGAAATCAAGTCTTGGTTTCAAAACATTTGGAACAAAACTGTAAGAGGAGCCAATTTCACAAAACAGATCTCTTTGGTGGGACGGACGGACGGGCGGACATCACCATAGCATAACCCACCTTTAGTCTTTGTCCGGCGGGGGATAAAAACGAATAGAAAATAATAGACTCCCAGTGGGGAAAACGCCTTCTGTGAACACGCAGCCTAACGTGTTAGCAGTGAAGTGCAATCACGATGTGCACACAGGCTGGTTTGATTTTCATTTATTTATTTATTTTTGACCTTCACTCTCAAAACCCATCGTGTGGAACACAACTGCAGAAAGATAAGAATTTTTATTTTATTTTTTACTCTGCAGGTGCTGCTGCGACTCCTCTGCTTGTAACAGATGCGATTTTTAAGTGCTGCTGCTGTTCTGCAGCTATGAAGACAGACAAATAAATAAATGGATTATGGGAAAATGGGCTGAAGGAGAGAACAGCAAAATGGAGTTTTAAAAAAACCCACTGGGTGCAGACGCGACGGCGTGATGTGAGAAGTTTTGGTTGAAGGTGTTTTTCATTTTATCACCTCACAGCAGAGCTCTCCAGTCTGTCTGCAGCAAAAAAAAAAAAGGCCCAAAATTTAAGACGAAAAAGTCACAAGTTTATAAGAAAAAATATAACTCACAAATTCATGGAAAAAAATTGTGGCAAATCTACAGAAAATAATATGAGTGCAGTGCAAAAATTATGCAAATTTACAGAAAAATGGTACAAATGTGTGGGAATAGAACTAGACAGCATTTAGAGAGTGAATACCTCCACCAAGACTGTTAAAAAAAAACCCTGAAGATTTATATGAAGAAATCTGTAAGTTTAAAGAGGGAGCTACAAAATTAGGGAAAAAAGAATCAAAGAAAACAAAACTTCATAAATTCACATACAGTGGTGTGAAAAAGTGTTTGCCCCCTTCCTGATTTCTCATTTTTTTTGTATGTTTGACACACTTAAATGTTTCCAATCATCAAACAAATTGAAATATTAGACAAAATAACACATGTAAACACAAAATGAAGGTGTTTAAATGAAGGTGTTTGTTTTTTAAAAAAAATCCAAACCTACACGGCCCTGTGTGAAAAAGTGACTGCCCCCTAAACCTAATAACTGGTTTTAGCCCAGTTATTATGCCCACCCTTAGCAGCAACAACTGCAATCAAGCGTTTGCGATAATTGGCAATGACTCTTTTACACCACTGTGGAGGAATTTTGGCCTGCTCGTCTGCACAATTGTTGTAATTCAGCCACACTGGAGGGTTTTCGAGCATGAACCGCCTTTTTAAGGTCATGCCAGAGCATCTCAATCGGATTCAGGTCAGGACTTTGATTAGGCCACTCCAACATCTTCATTTTATTTTTCTTAAGCCATTCAGAGGTGGACTTGCTGGTGTGTTTTGGATCATTGTCCTGCTGCAGAACCCAAGTGCGCTTCAGCTTGAGGTCATGAACGGATGGCCGGACATTCTCCTTCAAGATTTTTTGGTAGACAGCAGAATTCATGGTTCCGTTTACCACAGCACGTCTTCCAGGTCCTGAAGCAGCAAAACAGCCCCAGATCATCACACTACCGCCACCATATTTTACTGTTGGTATGATGTTCCTTTTCTGAAATGCTGTGTTACTTTTACACCGGATGTAATGGGACACACACCTTCCAAAAAGTTCAACTTTTGTCTCATCAGTTCACAGAGTATTTTCCCAAAAGTCTTGGGGATCATCAACATGTCTATTTCTTATGGTGGAGTCATGAACACTGAGCTTAAATGAGGCGAGGCCTGCAGCTCTTTGGATGTTGTTGTGGGGTCTTTTGTGACCTCTTGGATGAGTCGTCGCTGCGCTGTTGGGGTAATTTTGGTCGGCCAGTCACTCCTGGGAAGGTTCACCACTGTTCCATGTTTTCGCCATTTGTGGATAATGGCTCTCACTGTGGTTCGCTGGAATTCCAAAGCTTTAGAAATGGCTTTATAACCTTTTCCAGACTGACAGATCTCAATTACTTTGTTTCTCATTTGTTCCTGAATTTCTCTGGATCGCAGCATGATGTCTAGTTTTTGAGGATATTTTGGTCTACTTCACTTTGTCAGGCAGGTCCTATTTAAGTGATTTCTTGATAGAGAACAGGTGTGGCAGTAATCAGGCCTGGGTGTGGCTAGAGAAATTGAACTCAGCTTTTCAAAGATGTGATGAACCACAGTTAATTTATGTTTTGATGGGGGGGGGGGGGGGACAATCACTTTTTCCACACAGGGCCATGTAGGTTTGGATTTTTTTTACCCTCAATAATAAACACCTTTATTTAAAGACTGCATTTTGTGTTTACTTGTGTTATCTTTGTCTAATATTCAAATTTGTTTGATGATCTGAAATATTAAGTGTGACAAACATACAAAAAAATGAGAAATCAGGAAGGGGGCAAACACTTTTTCACACCACTGTAAGATTCAAAGGGAAAAATACTAAATTACATGAAAACCTCACAATGAAAAATAAATTAAAAAAGCATGAAAAAGTTACATGAAAACCTAAAAATGATGCGATTAAAAACTTGTTCTTCCCCTCTTTCCTCCATCTCTTCCCTGTCCTCCTTCCCTCCCATAATCCATTTATTCTTTTATCTACTTATGTCCCCGCAGAACAACAACAGCAGCAGCATCAGCACTTAAAGTTAAAACCAGTCACACCACTGCCTGCAGCAAAACAGAAGAAGAAAAAATCCTCCTCATGCTGCAGGTACATCCCACAAGGAGTGCTGAGGATGGAGAGCTGAAGGTCGATGGCAAGAAAACAAAACAAAGAAAGAAAATGTGGTGTTCATTGTGAGCAGGCAAGCCGATCTCGTTTAGGGAGCAGCTGAGTGAGGAAGATGAGGAGTTTACAGCGGAGAACAACGGCTCCAACAATCAATAGTTAACAAATCAATGTGTGTTGACTGCTGTTGTGAACTGGTGCTGTACAAATAAAGCTGGACTGAACTCGCTTCGTGACGGACTGCACAACACGGTGGACTCCTATAAAAGAAAGGAGAAAATTCACAAGCACAGAAAGACCCAGATTTACTGGGAAATGTGCCAGTGGATGAGCAGGCTTTCTGCAGCTATAATGAAGTTAAATTGAAGATTTTTAAGACCTTTTAAAGGGAACTTTATCACATTTGTGAAATGGCAAGACACCTGTAACCACATTAGAACTAGCACTGTCAGATTATTCACTGGAACTGAAATTACTGTAATTTCTGCTCATCAGTCCTCCACTAAATCTGAACTTCCCCCAGATCCATGTTGACCCTAGATTATTACTATTCAAGTAAAATACCTGCAGCAACTGCTGCCACCACCACGACTGGCAACATAATAGGAAAAAAGAGGAAAATGTAAGAGGAAAAAAGTTGCAAATTTGCACAAAAATAGCTGCAAATTTGAGAAAAACAGAACCAAATTTATCTGAAATGCTTGCACATTTACAAGAGAGATAGTCACAAATTTGAATGTGAAAAAAATGTTGCAAGTTCACAATCAATGCGACTCAAATTTTTGAGAAAAATTGTCAATTTATCTAAATAGCTAAAAATTTTTAAGAAGAACAGTCACCAATTTACAAAAAAAAAGTTGTGAACTTGCGAGAAAAAATGTTGGAAAGTGACAATAGAAATGCAGCAAATTTACAAAAAAAAGTCCTAAATTTAGTCACAAATTTACAAGAAAATAGAATTTAACTACTAAACTAAAAAAAAACAAAAACCTAAAAACTACAAATTAAATGGCAAAAAACCATCAATAAGCAAATATAGAAAACAAAAATGTTTCTGATTTAAAGATAAACTTAAATGTAAGAGGGGGGAAGTAAAAAGTGAAAAACCATAATTTATTATTTAAAAAATTGTGAATTTATGAGCAAAATGTTTAAGTATTGTATTAAAAAAAACATTCAAATTTAACAGAAAAACCAATTCACAAGAAAAATTTGGAAAACGTATGAGACATAAACCTTAAAAATTCTGTATCTACCATTGTCTGTACAACACTGTGGAGCTATATAGAACAAAAAATACATTTACATTAAAAAAGTTCTAGGTTTACAATAAAAATGTGCAAATGTACTGAGAAAAATATTCCTTACATGCAGGTAGCAAGTTAACAAAAAGTTCAAGATTTACAAGAAAAAAAACAACACAAAAACAGCAAAATTTTGTATAAACCAAACTAAAAATTTACAAGCAACAATATTGCAAATTTGCATGAAAAATCTTCAGCTTTAATAGAAAAAAAATCACCAATTCACACAAAAATTGAGCCTTCAGTCTATTTCTCATTTCTCCTCCATTTCTCCCAAAATGCATTTATCTCTGGTAAAGAGATTAAGATCCAACAATGACTCCACACCACTGAAGACCATGTTTGCCCATTAGAAAAACTACTCCCACCACTGTTGGTATTTTTTTCTCCACATGCTGATGAAGAAAAAATAACAACAGTGCATTTATCCCTGCTCTGTTATTATTTCTGCCAGATTTTATCCTCCTCCCCTCTCATTTTGTCCTCTTTGTCCTTCAGGAGCTCCTCCTCCCTCCCCCATTGTTCCTCTGCTACAGGGAGGAGAGCAGAGGGGACCAACTGGGAGTTTGTGCCTCCCGCTGACTGACGCCTTCATGATGAAGGCAATGCTCCGGGGAGGGTCAGGTTGTGGTATGGAGGGGTGCACATGCTGCCCTGGCCTCAGGAACAACACATCAAAAATCTGAGCGGCTCGTGTGAGACCAGCTTTATTAGACCAACCACCACATGAGGCTGTCACAGGAATAATACCTACATTCTTCTTCTTCTTTTAGATTTGATTGGCAGTTGGCAACCAGCTTACAGGTGCATTACCGCCACGTACTTCACTTTATATCATCACTCTATATATCTTCTACTTGACTCCTTAACTCCTTAAGCTGGATTCATGCTGTTCGTCTGTGCGTCGTCTTCTTCTTCTTTTCTTCGTCTCCTCGTACTTTACTCTATATCATCATTTCACTCTATATCATCACCCTACACATCCCGGCCGTTGCCACGGCCAAGATGTCAGCCACCCAAGCACTGCCACACACTTTATATCAATAATACCTACATTAATAAGTCACATCTATTTTATATGGCAGTTTGTTCCGAAGCAGCAACCTGATTGGACAATAGAGATTCCAGACTATATTTTCTGATAACCACAGTCGGGCGTTTCACCGTTCATGTATCACACCACTTCAGCAGTGTTTTAATAACCTTTAAATTGTAGTAACTGTTGGTGGCTTCCTATAATACGTGAGGATTTTAATACGGTGTTGTGTACCTTAACTTTCAGTGAAGCACTCTTTGAAAAGAGAGAGACCTCAAAATCCAGACCTCTGTGACCTTGAGGTGGGAATCGCGAGGGACCTTGCAATTCGAGTCGCGATATTTGAGTCACAATACGATCCTATCACGATTCAACAATGATAACGATATCAAGTATCACAATCCCATATATTACAAATTTTTTCACCTCATTCAACCTCAAATCATGTCCCAAAGTAAAATTGTTGACTCTCTTTCACATACAGTGCATCCGGAAAGTCTTCACAGCACTTCACTTTTTCCACATTTTGTTATGTTACAACCTTATTCCAAAATGGATTAAATTCATTTTTTCCCCTCAAAATTACTAACTACTAACTAACTAACCTGCACTTATATAGCGCTTTTCTAGTCACAAAGACCACTCAAAGTGCTTTCATTAATACTAACCCTCTATTCTAAGGGCCTATAGGAAACAGATATCTAGGGACAATTTAGAACAGCCAATTAACCTAACATGCATGTTTTTTTTGGCATGTGGGAGGAAACCGGAGAAATCCCGGAGTAAACCCACGCAACACGGGGAGAACATGCAAACTCCACACAGATCACTGTTGGTCGGGGGCTGGGATCGATCCCACGATCCCCACAATCCCCCGGCCAAGGGTAAACTGTGCTGCCGCAGTGCTAACCACTGCGCCACCGTGCAGACACACAATTAGACACACAATACCCCATAATGACAACGTGAAAGAAGTTTTTTTTTTAAGATTTTTGCACATTACTAAGAAATCACATGTACATAAGTATTCACAGTCTTTGCCATGAAGCTCAAAATTGAGCTCTGGTGCATCCTGTTTACACTGATCATTCTTGAGATGTTTCTGCAGCTTAACTGGAGTCCACCTGTGGTAAATTCAGTGGATTGGACATGATTTAGAAAGGCACACACGTGTCTATATAAGGTCCCACAGTTGACAGTGCATGTCAGAGCACAAACCAAGCATGAAGTCAAAGGAATTGTCTGTAGACCTCCGAGACAGGATTGTCTCGAGGCACAAAACTGGGGAAGAGTACAGAAAAATTTCTGCTGCTTTGAAGGTCCTAATGAGCACAGTGGCCTCTATCATCCATAAATGGAAGAAGTTTGGAACCACCAGGACTCTTCCTAGAGCTGGCCAGCCGTCTAAACTGAGCAATCGGAGGAGAAGGGCCTTAGTCAGGGAGAAGAAGAACCCGAGGACCCGATGGTCACTCTGTCAGAGCTCCAGCGTTCTTCTATGGAGAGAGGAGAACCTTCCAGAAGGACAACCATCTCTGCAGCAATCCACCAATCAGGACTGTATGGTAGAGTGGCTAGATGGAAGCCACTCCTTATTAAGAGGCACATGGCAGGCCACCTGGAGTTTGCCAAAAGGTACCGGAAGGACTCTCAGACCATGAGAAACAAAATTCTCTGGTCTGATGAGACAAAGATTGAACTCTCTGGCATGAATGTCAGGCGTCATGTTTGGAGGAAACCAGGCACCGCTCATCACCAGGCCAATACCATCCCTACAGTAAAGCATGGTGGTGGCAGCATCATGCTGTTTTTCAGCAGCAGGAACTGGGAGACTAGTCAGGATATAAGGAAACATGAATGCAGCAATGTACAGAGACATCCTGGATGAAAACCTGCTCCAGAGCGCTCTTGACTTCAGACTGGGGTGACGGTTTATCTTTCAGCAGGACACCGACCCTAAGCACACAGCCAAGATATCAAAGGAGTGGCTTCAGGACAACTCTGTGAATGTCCTTGAGTGGTCCAGCCAGAGCCCAGACTTGAATCCAATTGAACATCTCTGGAGAGATCTGAAAATGGCTGTACACCGACGCTTCCCATCCAACCTGATGGAGCTTGAGAGGTGCTGCAAAGAGGAATGGACGAAACTACCCAAAGATAGGTGTGCCAAGCTTGTGGCATCATATTCAAAAAGACTTGAGACTGTAATTGCTACCAAAGGTGCATCAAAAAAGTATTGAGCAAAGGCTGTGAATACTCATGTACATGTGATTTCTTAGTTTTTTATTTTTAATAAACTAGTACATACCCGTGCATGCCCGTAGAAACCAAGTATAAGCAAGTATTTCTGCATGCCCGTTGCTGAAGGGTCTCCTCCTCAGATGGCTGTGTTGTTCACAGTCATGCCTGCGGCGTACTGCTCAGACCTGAGGTGTTTCATGTTCACGGCATCTTTTGTGACGTGCAGCAGTTCTACTCACTCTATTGCTCTCCACATGGTGGTTCTTCTTCTTCTTCTTCCTCTTCTTCATTCAGACCACTGGTTGAGGGATAGGTGCATTATAATTCCAGTTCATGGACAGGATCATGAAAAGTGGCTTTCAACCCTGTTCAGGAAGACCTGTGCATGCCCGTAGAAACCAAGAAACCAGAGCATCCGGATAAAATCAGTGCTTTGCTTGGCATTTTACACATTTGTAGTGTAGACTGCCATTCTTCAAGGTTACACATTTTTACTGTGTCAGCACCTTTTTAAAAACCACATTGCTCAGAAAGCCACACTTTTGCTTAGTTTCTTCATCTTGAGCAAGAATACGATATGAAGACTGCTTGATCTGTCAACTCTGCTCACAGGAACGCAGAATTGGTCATGGCTGAAGAAATCTGTTATGCAGAAAACACCAACGCGCTGTAAAGACTGGCCCTGTGACTTATTCACAGTCATGGAAAAGCAGGGTCTTATTGGAAACTGTTTATGTCGCAAGGTAAATGTAAACATGTGAGATGATGAGTGTGATTCGTGGAATCGGGAGAGTGCATCCAGCATTGACACCAATTATAGATGTTGCAACCAACAGGTGAGGGATGGTCTACATGACATCATAAAGACATCAAGGCAGGCATAGGACATCATGGACTATATGACTTCATATAGACATCAAGGCAGGCATCACTGTATATGACATCATAAAGACATCAAGGCAGGCATGATGACCTATGCTGCAGACGTCACAGGAACATCATAGGAAGATCATAGGCTGTCCTATGATGTGCAAAATCCTCAAAAGAAAAACTTTTTTTTCCACGTTGTCATTATGGGGGTGTTGGGTGAAACAAGACTGACAAAAACTGGATATATAATCCGAATAACTACAGAAGACAGCTCTGTTGTGGTCATCATCAAGCTGCTACACCCAAAGATCATAGCTAGTTGAGCTAACGCGCTGCTAACTACACTGAAGGTAAGAGCTGTGAAAGCACCATAAGTGAACAAGGACTTGCTTACAAACTCTGTGGTCATCACACATTTGTTTGAAAATACATAATGGGTATTTATTTTCATATTAAGTTGAGGTAGTTGTCTCATTTTCATTGGGGAATGTGTTTTTGTATGGCAGTTAATATCACTATAAAACAAAGGAGATGTAAATAGGTGGGGGAAATTATGTGCATTTTATCTGTATCAGCAAAAAACAATTTTAAACTACTGGCATATCAGCTACGTGCAAAAATTCTACTATGGTGCATTCCAAGATTTTATATACACTAGTACACACCCGTGAATGCCCAAAGAAACCAAGTATAAAGCAAGTATTTCTGCATGCCCATAGAAAGCAGGTGTAAGCAAGGGTGCAAGCAAGAACATCGGCACTCATTCAGTGACGCCTGCCTTTGTTTTTTGATGGTGTCATGGTGAGTCCTACGATCTGTGCTGATGTCATACCAAGTCCTATGATCGTGAGTCATGCCTGTGTTTGATCTTGGAAGGTGTCCTTTGTCCTATGATCTGTGATGATGGCATACCTTACTGAGTCCTATGATGCCGGCATTTGATCCCGGTTTAAATTAGTGTGTCTATAGGCTGTCCTCTGACGCAGACTTCATAGGGACAGCATAGGTGCATCATAGGCTGTCCTATGATGTCCTATGATCATGACGGACAGACACACAGCGATTTCTTGAATTTATAGATAGCTAGATGTATGCAATCATGGCAACATTATAGTGTAATTTTTTAAGCATTACATCTTCACTATTCTTTCTTGTCAGATTTGTCGCTTTTCACTTCTTTTGTTTGCAAAGCACTGACTCTCTCCCTTAAATGGGATTTGAAATTGTACTCTGGTGAGTGATGGTCTTCTTCTTCTCTCGGTTACTGGCGGATAGCAAACAACTGAAAGGTGCGCGTAACATTATGTCATCTGAGCCCGACCCCTAAATTCTATGACTTAATCCTGTGTTATTTAAAAAAGAGAAAAGAGTCCTTCTTGTGATTCTTATTGCCTCTCCATCTCTTCCCAGAATCCCAGCTAAATCCCATTCCCTACCGGCCTCTCGAACTTCATTTTCCATTATCTGTCTTTTATTTCCATACATGTGGCAGTGTAATAAGATGTGCTTGACATTTTCTTTTACTCCACATTCTCTACATTCGTCACTTTCGCTTTTCCCCATGGTGAATAAAGTGCTGTTTAAACCTTTGTGATCCAGTCTGAGTCTTGCCATAATGATGTCTTCCCTCCTTTTGGCTTTTATGAAATTCTTTATTGCAATAGATTTTTGTATTTTGTAATATGATCTACCTTTATGATCTTCATCCCATCTTTTTTGCCATAGTTCAGTTCCTTTTTTCTTGATTACTGCTTTCCCGTCACCTTTTCCACGAGACAATGGTATAGTTATGTCTTTTCGAAGAGCACTTTTTGCTAATTTGACTGCACAGTCATTCCCTTTCAACTCTTCATGTGCAGGAACCCAACAAAACTGAACTTCTCCACCACCCCTGTGTACCCTAAATAAACTGTGATATAGCGCAATCACCAAGTCTTCCCTTGTAGATTTTAGTGTATGGTTTTTAAAGCTGCAAGTGAGTCCATGCACACCACCACCCGGTCCAGTCTGACCTCCTCCACCTACTGCAAACCAATAATTATTGCCACCATCTCTGCTGTAAACATGGATGTATTTTGTTTTGTTGGAGTCTTTTTGCGATGGTCACTTTAAACTCTGGAATGTACACTCCAACTCCAACAGAGCCCTCTTTATTCTTTGAACCGTCAGTATAGAGCTGTGAGAAGATATAGTAGTTGTTCCTGAGGTAAATGCTTGTTTTAACACCAACTTCACTCATATGCCAATCCTTTTTCCTCATTAGCAGACTAGCGTCTATTTTCTATTCCTGGAAACAGCCAAGGGGGAACATTACTTACTGGACTGGTGTTAGCTATATCAATAGTGTGCAGCCCATACATTCTGGTCCTTCTTTCAATTGTTCACCCAAACCCATGTCCCTGGAAATTTGAGTATTCCCAGCTGTCTTGTAGTGTTGTTTTTGAAATATTTGCTTCGTCACTTCCTTTCAGCTTGACCCAGTATGATAATGCGAGTTTATCTCTTCTCAAATCCATTGGCATTTCTCCTGCTTCTATTAAAACTGCATTGTTTGGTGTTGTTTTGACGGCTCCAATGCACAGGCAAAGCGCTCTATGCTGCATTCTGTCTTATTTTTTCCAGAGTCGTATTTGCCGCTGCTCCATAAATCATGCATCCATAGTCTATTGTTGATCTCATTAGTGCTCTGTAAATGTCAATTAATGCCTGTTTATCTGCACCCCATTTGTGTCCAGTTACAGCTTTTCTGAAATTAATGACTTTTTTGCATTTTGTCTCCAACTTTTCAACATGAACTCTCCATGGGTATGCACTATCAATTTGATTTTTTTTTTTTTTGATTTTGTATACTTTATTGATTCCCAGAGGGGAAATTGAGGGCATCCACCTGGATGGATGAAGCAGCCACAGTACGGCGCTATCCCTTAACCATTCACACACACATTCACACCTAGGACCACTTTAGAGTCTCCAGTTAACCTAACCTGCATGTTTTTGGCCTGTGGGAGGAAACCGGAGAAATCCCGGAGTAAACCCATGCAGATACGGGGAGAACATGCCAAACTCCACACAGATGACTGTTGGTCAGGGGCTGGAATTGAACCAGGGATCCCATGGCCAAGGATGAGTTGCTGTGCTGCCACAGTGCTAACCACTGTGCCACCGTACCGCCCTATCAAACCACAATCCTAGATATTTGAACTCACTGACTTTCTCTACTGGTTGATTATATAATGTTAATGGTTCTGTACCGGTACGGTGTTGTTTTTTGGGTTTTTTTTGTGAAAGTCATATAGCAGGTTTTACTGTTTGAAAATTTAAATCCCCAGTCATATGACCACTTCTCCACTTTCTCTATTGCTTTCTTGATGTTTTTGAACACAAATTTCACATCTCTTCCCCTCGTCCATATGGCTCCATCATCTGCATATAGTGCTGTTTTGATGGATCCCTCTTGATCCTCAAACATGTAATTAATTATATTGCTTGTGTCCTCTGACTGGAGGTACTTCAGACAGCAGAGGAAAGTTGCATTATTCCACCTCTTGTTCAGCATTACAGGTGGTATGGCTATTTTTCTGCCACACAGAAGTTTGATGAGGGAGTCGACTGTCTTGCGCATCTCAGAGGGAGAAAAACGTCTCGTGGGTAAAACCAGGTCTTTGGTAGACCACTCCCAGTTACACGTGGTGAGACTGGACATCCTGGCAGATAAGCACATCTATCGCAAGGTCTTTTGCCAGTCAGTGCATCGTGACATGCACTACACAAAGAGCAGAGATAAACAAACTTATCATCTGGTCAGTCACGGCAACAGATACTGGAGTCAGTTTGTCTTGGCCTGTCCTCGCCACTGATAATACCTCTATCTGCCAAGAATGAGTCGCTAGTCCAGCAAAAGCTACAGGTACTCAAATACTTTGCAAGCAGTTTCATGAAATGGTCAGTCAGAGAGCAACTCATACCGGCTTGGACGCCACCCGGGTTAACAAGGTCAGGAATTCCTGGCAGCGGAAGGTGAATTACAGAGCTGAGTGGAGGAATCTGATCAGACCTAAATGAAACAGTCATTGTCGCCCCCGACAGACTGCTATGATGATGATGGTGAATTAAACAGGGCTTATCACACTCCCCTGAGGAACATACATGAAGGCAGGCATCAGGTGATGAGTATCTCTTCTATGGTGAGTGATGGTCTGTATGACATCATAAAGACATGAAGGCCGGCATCAGTGTCCTATGAAGAAAAACTTTTTTTTCACGTTATCATTATGGGGTGGTGGGTGAAACAAGACTGACAAACTAACACTGGATATATAATCCGAACAACTACAGGAGACATGTTACAGTACACTCTCGTACAGTAGGTGGCCGTATGCACCTTTCAGTTGTTTGCTATCCGCCAGTAACCGAGAGAAGAAGAAGAAAAAGTGACAGCTCTGTTGTGATCATCATCAAGCTGATAAACCCCAAGATCGTAGCTAGTTGAGCTAACGTGCTACTAACTAGACTGAAGGTAAGAGCTGTGAAAGCAGCATAAGTGAACGAGGACTTGCTTACAAACTCTGTGGTCATCGATTAAATACTGCTCCCCAGACTGCTAGCAGTTTGTCTGCCATGCCAGTTTTTTGTTGCCATGGTTAACAGCGGTCCAAATGTTAATGCTAATTTAGCACTCAGCTATGTGCTAGCAGCCACTGACAAGCAGCAGACCCGGTTTTGACCAACATATTAAGTGCACAACATGAGGCGATAACACACTTAACTGTGTATATTCTAATATTATAAAGGATACAGAGCCTCCCTCCCCTCACACATTTGTTTGAAAATACATAATGGGTATTTATTTTCATATTAAGTTGAGGTAGTTGTCTTATTTTCAATGGAGAATGTGTCTTTGTATACGGCAGTTAGTCATCACAAACAAAAAGCAAAGGAAATGTAAAACAAAGGAGATGTAAACAGGTGGGGAAAAATATGTGCATATATCTATCGGCAAAAAACAATTTTGAACTATTGGCATATCAGCTATGTGCAAAAATTCTACTATGGTGCATTCCAAGATTTTATATACACTAGTACATACCCGTGAATGCCCAAAGAAACCCAAGTATAAGCAAGTATTTCTGCATGCCCATAGAAAGCAGGTGTAAGCAAGGGTGCAAGCAAGCACATCAACACTCATTCAGTGATGCCTGCCTTTGTTTTTTGATGGTGTCATAGCGAGTCCTACAATCGTGAGTTATGCCTGCGTTTGATCTTGGAAGGTGTCCTTTGTCCTATGATCTGTGATGGTGGCATAGCAAGTCCTATGATGCCGGCATTTGATCCTGGTTTAAATTAGTGTGTCTACAGTGGGGCAAAAAAGTATTTAGTCAGCCACCAATTGTGCAAGTTCTCCCACTTAAAAGATGAGAGGGGTCTCCAATTTTCATCATAGCTATATACCTCAACTATGAGAGACAAAACGAGAAAAAAAAAAAATCCAGAAAATCACATTGAAGGATTTTTAATGAATTAATTGGTAAATTCCTCGGTAAAATAAGTATTTGGTCACCTACAAACAAGCAAGATTTCTGGCTCTCACAGACCTGTAACTTCTTCTTTAAGAGGCTCCTCTGTCCTCCACTCGTTACCTGTATTAATGGCACCTGTTTGAACTCGTTATCAGTATAAAAGACACCTGTCCACAACCTCAAACAGTCAGACTTCAAACTCCACTATGGCTAGGACCAAAGGGCTGTCAAAGGACACCAGAAACAAAATTGTAGACCTGCACCAGGCTGGGAAGACTGAATCTGCAATAGGTAAGCAGCTTGGTGTTTAGAAATTAACTGTGGGACCAATTATTGGAAAATGGAAGACATACAAGACCACTGATAATCTCCCTTGATCTGGGGCTCCACGCAAGATCTCACCCTGTGGGGTCAAAATTATCACGAGAACGGTGAGCAAAAATCCCAGAACCACACAGGGGGACCTAGTGAATGACCTGCAGAGAGCTGGGACCAAAGTAACAAAGGCTACATCAGAAACACACTACGCCGCCAGGGACTCAAATCCTGCAGTGCCAAACGTGTCCCCCTGCTTAAGCCAGTACATGTCCAGGCCCGTCTGAAGTTTGCTAGAGAGCATTTGGATGATCCAGAAGAGGACTGGGAGAATGTCATATAAGATAAGATAAGCCTTTATTAGTCCCACAATGTGGAAATTCCAGGATTGCAACAGCACAGGGATAGCAACACTGAGAGCAACAATCAGAAGGCAAGAGAAAAAACAAGAGCAGCGAGTATACATATGTACATATAAATATACACAGTGCGGCGCATTGGTCAGATGAAACCAAAATACAACTTTTTGGTAAAAACTCAACTTGTCGTGTTTGGAGGAGAAAGAACACCATACCTACTGTGAAGCATGGGGGTGGAAACCTCATGCTTTGGAGCTGTTTTTCTGCAAAGGGACCAGGACGACTGATCCATGTAAAGGAAAGAATGAATGGGGTCATGTATCGTGAAATTTTGAGTGAAAGCTTCCTTCCACTTGCAAGGGCCTTGAAGAAGAAACGTGGCTGGGTCTTTCAGCATGACAATGATCCCAAACACATCACCCGGGCAACGAAGGAGTGGCTTTGTAAGAAGCATTTCAAGGTCCTGGAGTGGCCTAGCCAGTCTCCAGATCTCAACCCCATTGAAAATCTTTGGAGGGAGTTGAAAGTCTGTGTTGCCCAGCGACAGCCCCAAAACATCACTGCTCTAGAGGAGATCTGCATGGAGGAATGGGCCAAAATACCAGCAACAGTGTGTGAAAACCTTGTGAAGACTTACAGAAAACGTTTGACCTCTGTCATTGCCAACAAAGGGTATATAACAAAGTATTGAGATGAACTTTTGTTATTGACCAAATACTTATTTTACCGAGGAATTTACCAATTAATTCATTAAAAATCCTTCAATGTGATTTTCTGGATTTTTTTTTTCTTATTTTGTCTCATAGTTGAGGTATACCTATGATGAAAATTGGAGACCTCTCTCATCTTTTAAGTGGGAGAACTTGCACAATTGGTGGATGACTACTTTTTTACCCCACTGTATAGGCTGTCCTCTGATGCAGACTTCATAGGGTCATAGGCTGTCCTATGATGTCCTATGATCATGACAGACACACAGAGATTTCCTGAATTATAGATAGCTAGATGTATATGCAATCACGGCACAGCAACATTATAGTATAATTTTTTTAAGCATTACATCTTCACTATTCCTTGTCAGATTTGTCGCTTTTCGCTTCATTTTTTTGTTTGCGAAACACTGTCTCCCTTAAATGGGATATGAAATTGTCCTCTTCTTTGGTGAGTGATGGTCTGTATGACATCATAAAGACATGAAGGCAGGCATCGTGATTGATGGTCTATATGACATCATAAAGACATCAAGGCCGGCATCAATGTCCTATGAAGCAGACATCATAGGGACCCTATGATCGTGACAGACAGACACAGATTTCTTGAATTTATAGAGTGATAAAGTGACAAGGATTCTCATGTATATAGAGGGATGTTCATTAGTCCCAGCTCCTGGACACAGTCCAAGGATGGATGATTTTTTCCACACATAAGGAGTTGTTCAGAACTCCTTACAAGAACTTATACAAAGATACAGAGTGATAATAATCAAGTCAGTGGTGGTAATGCACCTGTAAACTGGTTGCGAACCGCCAATCAAATCTAAAAGAAGAAGGAGGATTGTCCTATCAGGCATTGACACACAAGTATCTGATGACACTATTAATGATGAGTCTTTTGGTGGTAGATTAAAGTGCTGATGACACGTTTTTGACTTCCTCTAATTTTTCAACACATAATACAATATGACGAAATAGGCTGATCTATGCAGTTCTAAGTCAAACAGGCTTTTTTTCACGCGAATATCTGACGTTTTCATGAGCACCACGTCACCAATTGCCTCAGTGGCTGGAAAACCCCACTGCCATGTCACATCATTGGGAAAACACAGCGCTTGGCTGCCCACTGTACACACAAGATGGAAGCGGTTGAAAACATCAACGATGGTTCCAGCACATGTAGTCTGGAATTGGTTTGTGTTGTCCAATCTTCAGACGAGTATAGTTCTGAAGAATGGGATGATAATGAAGAATCTGGGGGCATCAGACCTTATAGGTTTGAGCCGTGCCAAGCGAGTCACACTCAGAGAGTGACAGTGGAGAGGCACACATGCCCGCTGCAGCAGCAGCGACAAACACACGGCAGGGGAACACCGAGTGTTATTCTTTTTTTTTTTTTTTTTTGGATTTAGTATACTTTTTTGATCCCCAGAGGGGAAATTGAGAGTCATCCACCACCTGGATGGATGAAGCAGCCACGATACGGCGCTATCCCTTAACCATTCACACACACATTCACACCTAGGGCCACTTTAGAGTCTCCAATTAACCTAACCTGCATGTTTTTGGCATGTGGGAGGAAACCGGAGAAATCCCGGGGTAAACCCACGCATATACGGGGAGAACATGCAAACTCCACACAGATCACTGTTGGTCGGGGGCTGGGATCGAACCCACGATCCCACGATCCCCACAATCCCCCGGCCAAGGGTAAACTGTGCTGCCGCAGTGCTAACCACTGCGCCACCGTGCAGCCCTTTTATTACAGATATTGCAATAAATTATTTGTTCATAAATATAATTTATTTAAACCCGATTTTTCAATAAAATCATAGTGTATTCTTTGTGGCTCAGGCATCGGGTTTATTATGGATTATATTTTGAGTTCTTGTTGTTTTTGTTTTGTACATGTGTTTCATGTGCGTTTTGACCCACTTTCAGGTGCGCACTGTCCAAGATTTGCCGGTCCGAACAGCTGTTCATCAGCTGTTCATGTTTTGTGTGCATCATCTGCCGTGTTGTCAGCCAGCCAATATTGCCAACACTATCACGACGTGTTAGACACTCCACACAGCTGTGGTTCTGTTGCGCCCCTTGAAGTGATGTCGGCCTTGGGGCACAACCGTGGTTAACACGTCTCCTCTCCATGTTCGCTGGGCGATGTCAGCCCCGAACGCCAACTGTGTTTCTGTTTATTTTTCTAAGTCTTCACCTTTTGGGGAACTGTTGTCATCATTCTTATGTTCAATAGCGCCGATCGAGGAGCTAGCCAAAGCGCTAAAAATAGCTTTCACTACTGCGCATGCGTGTGTTTACTTGGCTGAAGTAGGACAAACTTTCTGGGCCACTGCATCGCGTGAATGGAGCAAGGCAGGTGTGCCTGAGGGGAATTATCGCAATTTCAAAACAGTGAATGGACAGTACTTTTTATTTTGCACCCCCCATCCATTTTCAATATATAGATCTGCATCAGATTTGGTTCCTAGTCTTACATTAAACTCAATAGCACACAATTTCTAGTCTATGTTGTTATGATAAAACATACATGGCAGTACTCACCTTTTCACAAGAGTAGGCTTGTTTCCCGACACTGGCAACCCACGACATTCCAACCATCGCTTCAGTTGGACCACAGAATGTTGAGAAATGTCACTGTAAACAAAGGCAGCCCCTGGGACTTCGCTTTCTAACAGTTTTACAAGTGGGAATGCAGTATCACTCGCCATTGCTCCACCGGTAGGACAGGGTTTTGTTTGTCCGACCTTGTGTAGTGCTGTGTACCACGTGACTACCAGCGCGAAAACTGATGACGCAGTCCTCGATCGGCGCTATACATGTGCTGTGGTGAATTCTGCACGTAAATCCATTCATCATGACCCTCCGTGCGCTCTTACGCAGGGCACGGAGAGGGAGGATGAAATAACGAGGATTTACGTGCAGGGTTCATTTTCACCACAGCACATTTAATACAGAAAGACAGACAATTCCCTGAAAGGTGAAGACATACAAAAAACACAAACACACTTGCTGATGGTGTTCGGGGGCCGGCATCACCCAGAGAACGAATGAGAGGAGACGTATTAGCCACAGGTGCACCCCAGAGCCGACATCACTTCAAGGACGCACGAGAACCACAGCAAACATGGAGTGACTTAACACGTTGTGAGAGTGCTGAAAATACTGGCAGACAAACAGCACAGATGACAATACTATGGACCAACAGTGTGTGTACTTTGCGGCCGTTTGCCAGTAACGCACTGCTGGTGATGGTGTGATGAGAAGCACCTGGGCGAGGACCGGGAAACAGGATCAGTGGGAGGGGAATCAGCTGGTGATAATGAGAGAGGGGGCGTGGGTGGACTGGCGAGAGTCAGCACGCAATCACAGTAAGTAGGTCAAAGCTGCGTGCGTAAATCCAATAATCCTTCCCCTCCTCGTGCCCTCCTCCTGCATAAAAGTGCACGAGGAGCGCACGAGGAGGCTTATGACAGTTGGAGCTGAAGCGTGTGATGTGGTCTTTCACAGCCTGCTGTTTATCTAAGCCTGCGACACAACGTGAAGGCATAGCCATAAAATTAAAACAAGAAACCAGAGAAACTGTGAGCTACAAAGCTGCAGTCATTCTAGTTAACAACACTGGTGTCCGTTCTCCCGCTTACGTCATGGGGGTGCCGCCCTTAATTCGGTGGGTGGCACCACAGTCCAGTCAGCGGCTGCGTTTTTTTGATGATAACTAGTTTATGCAGGCGCGGTTGCAAATATTATATTGATCATCGACAATGACTTTTGGGTTTACACAACATCGTAAAACATGTCAAAATCGTGTCATCAGCCCTTTAAGCCTATTCTTGAATGACAGACTCAATTGCAGGTTCAACATGTGCATAAGGAGTTTGCTGCGGTGGTGATGGCGCTGGCTTTCCTTCTAGCCCTCCTATTATTAGAAAGTCTTGTCATGCACTTTTCCATACCTGCCAACTTTTCAAACCTGAAAAGCCTAGTAGCTAGCCGGGGTCCAGGGACCGCATGCCCCGGTAGGTCCAGGACAAAGTCCTGGTGGGGGGTTCCGACGCCAAACAAATATTAGCATTAAATCAAGTTAGAATGTAGCTAACAACCTCATATTTCTTCAACTTTCAAACCTGAAAAGCCTAGTAGCTAGCCGGGGTCCAGGTGCCGCAGGCCCCGGTAGGTCCAGGACAAAGTCCTGGTGGGGGGTTCAGGGGGGCGAAGCCCCCTGACGGCAAACAAATATTAGCATTAAATCAAGTTAAAATGTGGCTAACAACCTCATATTTCTTCAACAATCATGTTTCTATTTTCCTAAAATTGTCAATGCAGATATGCTGATGGAAAAGATCAAGGACAAACTCTATGGTAACTCTCAAGCTTTGTTTTTTTCCATGGTGCACCTCTTAGCTTTCTTCAGTTGGTCTTTTGAATGGAACACACTGTGGCACTTGTCATTCTTTACCCAGGGATGTGATTTGGGGTTGGGGAAATTTTCTGAAAATTTAGCAGGGGGTCTGGGGGACGCAGTCCTCCAGCGGGGTCCGGGGCAGAGCCCTGGTGGGGTAGGCAAGGGGGGGGGGCGAAGCCCCCCAAAGCTCCTGGGTTTTTATGATTTTTAAGTACCAGAACTGTGCTTAAATGACATAAAACAAACAGCTGAATGCCACTTATTACTGTATAATATTGACTTATGTTCCAAGAAGATAAAATCTCTGAACTTAGTTCAGAGATTTTTTGATCTCTTCCATTTCCTCCTTCTTTGGTGGCATTTTTACTGACCTGTTGATAGTAAAACAATCTCTGCTGATGACACCGACATCCTATCCGACCGACCTCGAATCCAGCTGGGCCTCAGCTAGCCCCCTCCGCTGCTAGTCCCGCTGCTTACCACCGCTGCAATTGAGCTCCTGACCAGCCGGGGTACCGGCAGCTCCTCCACCGAGTCCCGCCGCCCACCGCCGCTGTAGTTGAGCTCCGATCCGGCTCCCGTCCAACTGTTGCCTCGGTTGGTTCCTCCGGCGAGCCCCAATCACCGGGGACGGAGTTGCTTCTTTGTATCGGTGTTAGGTGCTACGACTAGCTATGGCGTTAGCTATAGCGATAGCGTTAGCTTAGCAAATGCTTCAGGTAAATTTAGATACGATTCCTAGCGATCTCGTGTTTGGAATTGCTTTCGTGTTTTTTTTTACGATTTAAAATTTTTGACTGAATTTTTAGTGAAAAACCGTAATTTTGATTAATAAAGCCGTAACCCGGAATGGGGTCTTGAAAACCGTAACCATTACGGCAAAACCGGAGTAGTTGGCAGGTATGCTTTTCAAAAATTCAGATGCCCTCACAGCAGGTGTTACACTATGTTATAATTTATACCTTAACCTATCTACTGTGCTCCTTCCACTGCTTAACTGGCAAAACAGAACAGCTTTTGGAACTCTTGAGTCTTCCATTCTAATCAGGTGTCTAACCCAACAAAGCTGCGCCTTAACAATCTAGCTTTCCACACTGGAGACATGGCAACACTCTCGGACCTCAACATTAGAGACCCTGTCCTGCCACTTATGCCTAAATAGATCTTAGGTAGTGATGCTCAAACTGCTCCAGAAGCTTAATACGGCAATGGTAGTCTGTTCAAGTTTCACAGCTATTATACAAAAGGGTAGTAAGAATCACTGCCTTGCACATGTTAACTTTTGAACGCAGTTTCACACCAAGCTAATCCCATAGTCTACATCTGAGCATTCTGAATGCATTACTAGCTTTAGCTGTGTGCTGTTATCGCATCATCTATAGATGCAGATGCTGCCCAGATAACACAAAATTTGTCTACAAACTTGAGCGGTCCATTATTGATAGTAACAACTGGATTCATATAACTTTTGTCAAGGGCTGGTTGGTACATAGCCTCAGTCTTTGTAATGCTGATTGTTAAGCCAGACCTCTCTTACACATGAGCAAACTTGGTTGTTATCAGTTAGACATTGCCAGGTGTGTGGGCGACTAAGGCACAATCGTCTGCATACAGCAGGTCATGAATCAGCAGTGAAAAAAAGTTGGAACAGGCCGCCACCTGGTCTAAACTGAATGTAAACACCCTTGTCTAAGTCATGGAAAGCATTGACCAACATGAGAGAAAGCAGAGTGGCGAAAAGGGTTGGAGCAAGAACACAACTTTGTCTGGTTCCACTGGTTCTAACAATAAATGGATCAGATAATTCTCTGCCCTCCTGAACCCCTGATGAAGATCAATGGAAGGAAAGTCATCTTGGTGTTGCATGATGACCTGCACCCGAGTGGATTATAGTGAGAAAGGTATGTGAACCCCCAGTCCCACTCTCTCGTCCAATACAAGTAATCTGCTAACTGGTGCAAATGGATGTTACAAGAAAAGCAACTTGCAAGGATGCAGGTTATATTATGGAGTAGCCTTCTCTTTGGTGGGTTGCCTTCCAGGGCTTAAGAACCCCCCTGCTCTTTGATAGTTTCCGCACCTTTGACAGGTCTTGTTTTTAATCCTGCTTGGTGACAAGCCACCCTTCTCACCAGCAAATGGTGCAAACTGCAAACCAAGCCAACAACAAAATGGATGAGTTGAGGGTGTATTTACCATCCTGATTAGCCTCTTATAATACCTACAGTATGTGGTGATAACAATCATAGTTCAACCAGGCCTTCTTCAGCAAAGCCAATAAGTTAACGAGCAACCGGCTAGATGTCACAAGTCAAAGAATTGGCTCCAGAGGAGGACTGGGTGTATACAGTATCTCACAAAAGTGAGTACACCCCTCACATTTTTGTAAATATTTTATTATATCTTTTCATGGGACAACACTGAATATATGACACTTTGATACAATGTTAAGTAGTCAGTGTACAGCTTGTATAACAGTGTAAATTTGCTGTCCCATCAAAATAACAACACAGCCATTAATGTCTAAACCGCTGAGTTATTTTGATGGGACAGCAAATTTACACTGTTATACAAGCTGTACACTGACTACTTTACATTGTATCAAAGTGTCATATCTTCAGTGTTGTCCCATGAAAAGATACAATAAAACATTTATAAAAATGTGAGGGGCCATGTAGGTTTGGATTTTTTTCCCCTTAATAATAAACACCTTCATTTAAAAACTGCATTTTGTGTTTACTTGTGTTATCTTTGTCTAATATTTAAATTTGTTTGACGATCGGAAACATTTAAGTGTGACAAACATACACGACAATAAGAAATCAGGAAGGGGGAAAACACTTTTTCACACCACTGTATGTACAAAGTTTGGCGTCTGATTAAGCACTTTCTAAAGAGTTCACATTTATTAGGCTGATTCTATTTACTAATGAAAATGTAGTCTTGTATTAAGGCAAGGGAAATATATTTATAACATGAGCCACACAGCAATTCTGTGCTTTTCCATTAATGAAATTACAAAAATAAAAAGGCATTACACAGAAAACAAAAACTGAAGATGCAACATACAGAGGCATCACGATGCATCGTGAATCGTTTTACATTTGAATCATTAATGGCTGAATCGTAATCGAATCATGAGACCACTGAAGATTCCCACCTCCAAACAAAAAAATCATACTTTTACCATGTTTTGCTGTCAATTAATAAACTGTACTTTTGTCATTGTGCTCTTGTGTAATATTGCTTAATTAAACAGTGAAGCTTGTTTGGCATAGTGCACTGCTTCTGTTGCAAAACTATTGCGGTCCTTTACTTGTAAAAAGTGTGTTTCTGTTCTCACAATTTTGTGAGTTTTAGCAGCAGAGAGGAGTTGAGGTGAACTTGTGATGAGCAAAAGAGGCTTTTTTTTTTTTGTCCAAAGTCACTGAGGCAGAGGCGGTTATTCTCCCACTGACACACAGCTGGTGAGGGGAGAGAGAGGGAGAGGATCGACATGGCAGTTCTACAGTCATTCTTCATCCCAGGATCTGAACTCTCCTGGCTCTGGCTGTTGCTAAGGAAATAGACCACACTAAGGGATCAAAGACCACAAAATTTTAGATTTTATATAATTTGTGATTCTTGTTTTTAATTTTTTTTCCTCATTATTTTGACTTTTTTTCCACATTTTTTTTTTTTACAAAAAAAATCTTGTTACAAGTTTATAAATTTAGACCTTTTCTCATATTTTTGCAACTTACTCATTTTTTCTCTTGTAAAATTATAATTTCTCAATCATAAAAATGCATTTTTCTTGTTAATTTTCATAATTTTAAAATCTTTTTCTCATATATTTGTGTCTTTTTTAAAAATAATTTGTGACCGTTTCATTTATTTGCCTTTTTAAGTAACGTTTTAAAGCAATTCAGATTATGTGTGGCATGGAGGCGATCAGCCTGTGGTACTGCTGAGGTGTTTTGGAAGCCCAGGTTGCTTTGATAGTGACCTTCAGCTCGTCTGTATTGTTGGGTCTGGTGTCTCTTGACAATCCTCCATAGATTCTCTATGGGATTTAGGTCAGATGAGTTTGCTGGCCAATCAAACACAGTGATGCCATGGCCATTAAACCAGGTATTGGTAGTTTTGACAGTGTGACAGGTGCCAAGTCCTGCTGGAAAATGAAATCAGCATCTCCATAGAGCTTGTCAGCAGAGGGAAGCATGAAGTGCTCTAAAATTTCCTGGCAGATGGCTGCACTGACTCTGGACTTGATAAAACACAGAGGACCTGTTACGTATGTCTATATATGGAGCCAAGGATAAGGCCAGGTGTCAAACTGAACACACGTTTATTAGGGAGGCACTATACAGTACAGGCACAACTGTCAGGCAGAAGAGGTGGCAAAGAGACCGCCCCTCCTGCCCACTGTCCTCTTATAGCCACGGGTGGCGGCTGCACCTTCCGGTTCCGCCGCCACCCGTACCTCACAAATAAGAGTCTAAACTATGCACAACATTCTCCCCCCACCTTCAAAAAAGCCTAAAACACACGTACACAATTCAGACCCATCCCAATTTAGGACCCGAATCACACACTAAAATGACGAAAACAATATATCATAAGTGGCCTAACACATTCACACCAAAACAACTAAAACTAGGGGGGACGGGTGGACTGCCATCCTACCACCACACGGCCAGGCGGCCGTGCACACTGCACGGCCGCCTGGCCGTGCGGTGTGCACGGCACTGCACGGCCACTGCATGGTGGCCACTGTACGGTGGCCACTGCACGGTGGCGCAGTGGTTAGCACTGCGGCAGCACAGTTTACCCTTGGCCGGGGGATTGTGGGGATCGTGGGATCGTGGGTTCGATCCCAGCCCCCGACCAACAGTGATCTGTGTGGAGTTTGCATGTTCTCCCCGTGTTGCGTGGGTTTACTCCGGGATTTCTCCGGTTTCCTCCCACATGCCAAAAACATGCATGTTAGGTTAATTGGCTGTTCTAAATTGTCCCTAGATATCTGTTTTCTATAGGCCCTTAGAATAGAGGGTTAGTATTAATGAAAGCGCTTTGAGTGGTCTTTGTGACTAGAAAAGCGCTATATAAGTGCAGGTTAGTTAGTTAGTTAGTAATTATTCTGCCGCAGGTACTAAATAAAAAAAACAGTCCATTTATAAACTAAAATAACTGCCGTGTTCCTAAACTAAAATAAAATAAAATACACAAAATAATCCTAAAGTATATACCATAATAATTAAACTATATACACATGGCTGAAGGATAACTAAGCCTGTAGCCCCCCACCCCACCCCCACCCCAGACCATCCTTTCCCGACAGCTGGAGAGAAGCATCTGGCCACAACACACAGCCATCCCTGGTGCTCCTCCACCTGCCATTTGGTCCTGAACTGCTGCGATTTCACCACCCCCCGAGCCTGAATCCAGTCCACGGCTCCCAGAAGGGTTTAGTTCAGCTCGCAGTGTTTCTACTTGGCACGTCGTTCTGCTGTGCCAGCTGGTCCTGCCCCAACCTCTTAACTTCACTGCCGCCATCACTGTTGTGACCCCTTGTTCAACGGTACCTTTCAGCCAAAATCCGGGAACAGATGGAGCCAGCCACTCAGTGCTACAAGCCGTTACAGGCGTCCCGCTGTGCCGCCCAGTTCTCTAGTCCAGGACTACTTGGGCTCTGGCACAGGAACCCTCCTGTGGTGGTCCTGGATGATATTGGTCTTGCTCCCTCTCCAGGGTGCCAGGCAGTTTCTCAACCCGGACCGCACCGTCTACCACTCTCAGGGCTGGACAGTCTCACGTCTTGGCCAATTTGCACTGAGCCGTCAGTTCCAGCATTCCCACCGTGGCCAGCCGTCCTCCTCCATAACCACAAAGCGGCGCCAGGTCACTTCAATCCTGACGTGCGGGGAAAAACATCTCACAGTCGTCCAATCCGGCATGGAGCCCACCACTCCCACGTCAATCCACAACAATACTTCCATCCTGTCCAACTCCATCACACCGTATGCGTGACCGTCCTCGGAGACACAGCATGAACAACCGTGAGGGCGCGAGAGTCCTCCTTGTGCCACGGACCTCCTCACTCGGACCTGTGGCATCCCCTGGTGACATGAAGCAAGCGGCCACACGTGTCGTAGTATTCCACTGTTGCCGAACAATCTCCGTCTCTGAAACGGTGCTTTGTGGACCCACAACCCTCACCTTTGGGCTTTTCCAGGGCGGACCTCTCATTGACAGCGCTAGCGTCATCCTCCACACTTTCCACACTGACCGGGTCCACTGCATGCGCAGTCGGCGGTGATCCCAGATGTCGGTGTGATACGCATTCACTCAGCTCCCGTGGCAATTTATCCACAGCTTCCAGCTGTTGAGCTAACTTGATGGCTGTGGGCAGCATCAGTTCGCCCAAAAACGTAAGCAGATTCAACCCTATTGCAGCGCCGTTGGTATACACACTAGAGACAATAAAACACTGGATTTATTCTACGCAAACACTAAGGAGGCGTACACCTCATCACAACTCCCCCCACTCGGGAGATCGGATCGCAACTTGGTTCATCTCCGGCCGGTGTACAAACCCCTAGTGCACAGACAACCTCCGGCCATGCACACTGTGGAGTTATGGTCTGAGGAGACAATGGACACTCTAAAGGACTGTTTTGAAGCCACCGCCTGGAAGCAGCTCTGCGATCCACATGGTGAGGACATCGATGGCCTCATTCACACCTTCACGGGCTACCTCAGCTTCTGTGTGGACAAATCCGTTCCCACCAAGACCATACGGCGTCACTCAAACAACAAACCCTGGATCAACCCTGAGATAAAAACACTTCTGAGAGAGAAGAAGAGGATCTTCAGGTCGGGGAACAGGGAGATGCTGAAGTCCGTACAGAGGGAGCTGAGGAGAAAGATCAGAGAAGGCAAGGACAGCTTCAGGAAGAAGATGGAGGACAAGCTGCAACAGAGCGACATCAGCGGGGTCTGGAGAAACCTCAAAACCATCTCGGGGCTCCAGAATACCTCCCCCCAGGCCACAGGGGGCAGGGAGTGGGCGAACAACCTGAATCTGTTTTTCAATAGATTTGACCAGCCGCCCTCCCCCCTGTCTGCACAACAACCACTGCTGCCTCTAAAGAAATCAAGTCCTGCTGCCCACTCCCCACTCCACCAACACCCCCCCACTCCCAAAACACAGCCCCCCATCCTGACCCTGACCGAGACCCAGGTGAGGACGGAGCTGAGGAAGATCAAAGCGAGGAAGGCGCCGGGACCGGACGGCATCAGCGCAAAGCTCCTCAAGTCCTGTGCAGACCAGCTGTGTGGGATTGTGACGTATATCTTCAACATGAGCCTGAAACTGGGGAGGGTACCACAGCTGTGGAAAACATCTTGTGTGGTACCTGTACCAAAAACTTCCCACCCCAAAGACCTGAACAGCTACAGACCGGTGGCCTTGACGTCCCACTTGATGAAGACCCTGGAGAGACTGCTCCTTGCTCACCTCCGCCCCCTGGTGGAACCAGCGATGGATCCACTCCAGTTCGCCTACCAGCATGGCATTGGGGTGGAGGATGCGGTGATCTTCCTCCTTCACCGTTCTCTGTCCCACCTGGAGAAGCCCGGGAATATGGTGAGGATCATGTTCTTTGACTTCTCCAGTGCTTTCAACACCATCCAACCGATGATCCTGAA
Organism: Pholidichthys leucotaenia; assembly: GCA_020510985.1. NCBI lineage: Eukaryota > Metazoa > Chordata > Actinopteri > Cichliformes > Pholidichthyidae > Pholidichthys > Pholidichthys leucotaenia. Next base: position 196,855,325 of record CM035842.1, on the reverse strand, counting down.
GGACAAGCTGCTGCGAGCAGGGGTGGACCAGCACCTGTCATCATGGATCCTGGACTACCTCACGAACCGGCCTCAGTTTGTGAGAACCCGGGACTGTGTGTCCGACACGATCATCAGTAGCACGGGGGCCCCCCAGGGAACGGTGCTGGCTCCCTTCCTGTTCACTCTTTATACTGCAGACTTCTCACACAACACAACACACTGCCATCTACAGAAGTTCTCTGATGACTCTGCGATCGTTGGCCTCATCTCCAATGGAGATGAAGCTGAGTACAGAGGGCTTATCCAGGACTTCGTGGACTGGTGCCATCGGAACTGCCTCCAGATCAACGCGAGGAAAACTAAGGAGCTGGTGGTGGACTGCCGCAGGCATGGGCAGCCCCTCACAGCACCAGTAAATATACAGGGAACAGACATCGAGATGGTGACATCCTATAAGTACCTGGGTGTTCATCTGAACAATAAACTAGACTGGTCACACAATACTGACGCACTCTACAAGAAGGGACAGCGCAGGCTGTTCCTGCTGAGGAGACTCAGGTCTTTTGGTGTACAAGGGGCGCTGCTGAAGTCATTCTATGACACGGTGGTGGCATCAGCCATCACTTTTGGAGTGGTCTGCTGGGGCAGTGGCATTACTGCAGCCAATAGGAAGAGACTGAACAAACTGATTAAGAAAGCTAGCTCTGTCCTGGGGCAGCGCCTTGATCCGATGGAGGAGATAGGAGAGAGAAGGACAGTGGCTAAACTGTCATCTCTGCTCGAGTCCGAGTTCCACCCTATGCAGGACATACTGGATGCACTGAGGAGCTCATTTAGCAGCAGACTACATCATCCCAGGTGCACAACCGAGAGGTTTCGTAGGTCCTTCCTACCAACGGCTGTCAGACTGTACAACCTAAGCAGGGCTGCTCGCAGAGATAGCAAAAAGACGTAACAAACTAATAGTTTTTTGAATGCAAAAGATGCAATAGACTTACACAATGGTCCCCTCCGGCATACAACTAGGAACATACCGGTCGCTATGGAGGGTGAGAATATGTATGGGCACATAATCATACCGTCTACTTAGTAGGATAACTAAGTAGACGGTTATGCTGTTTCATCCCATCTAGCTACAATGCTCCGCACTGTGTTTTTATATATCTACATATTATTCCATCTAGCTACATTGCTCCGCACTGTGTGTGTTTATATACTTGCATATTTATTCCACCTAGCTGCAATGCTCCGTACTGTGGGTGTTTATATATTTACATATTTATTCCATCTAGCTACAATGCTCTGTACTGTGTGTTCATATACTCATATATTTATTCCATCCAGCTACAATGCTCTGCACTGTGTGTCTGTGTGTGTGTGTGTATATATTTATTTTATAGTAATATGTACATATGTATATTAGCTGCTCTTGCTTGCTTGTTTTTTTCTTGCCTTCTGATTGTTGCTCTGAGTGTTGCTATCCCTGTGCTGTTGCAATCCTGGAATTTCCCCGTTGTGGGACTAATAAAGGCTTATCTTATCTTATACTCCGCCACCTGGTCGTGAATCATCGCCTTCTCCAATAGTCCAAGCTGGCACCCACTCACCAACACCTCCAAGTCTGTCACGAACTGCTGAAAAGACTTGCCTACACATTGGCGGCACTGTCGAAACCGAATCTTGCAAACCATGACGTTGTCCAGGGTGCGAAAATAGCGCGCCATTAGCTCAACCACTGCAGCCAAGCTATCACAGTCACTCAGTGTGCTCAGAACACGCTGTTCCTCCATTCCAGGATTGTGCACCAACAACTCACGAGACCACAACTTCTCCAGCCTTCCAAGGTCCAGTGCCACCATGTACATCTGGAAAGCGGTGCACCACCTCAGCCAGAAGACTGGTGGCTCGCCGGAGAACTCCAAAAATGGCCGAATTTCAAATCCACATGCTTCCATACCTTGATTTAATCCACTTTTTTCCTTGTTGCCAAATGTTATGTCTATATATGGAGACAGGGACGAGGCCAGGTGTCAAACTGAACACACGTTTATTAGGGAAGCACTATACAGTACAGGCACAACCATCAGGCAGAAGAGGTGGCAAAGAGACCGCCCCTCCTGCCCACTGTTCTCTTATAGCCACAGGTGGTGGCGGAAACGGAAGGTGGAGCCACCACCCGTACCTCACAAATAACCGTCTAAACTATACACAACAGGACCAACACCAGCAGATGACATGGCTCCCTCAGTCATCACTTGACTGCGGAAACTTCACACTGGACCTCAAGCAACTTGGATTTTGTGTTTCTCCACTCTTCCTCAAGATTCTGTGACCCTGATTTTCAAATAACAGGACTACGCACCCCACTGTGTTTTATCAAGTCCAAAGTCAGTGCAGCCATCTACCAGGAAATTTTAGAGCACTTTATGCTTCCCTCTGCTGAGAGCTTTTTGAAGATGCTGATTTCATTTTCCAGCAGGACTCGGCACCCGCCCACACTGTCAAAAGAACCAATACCTGGTTACAATGATTGCCCCAACTGTCGAGCACGCTAATGCTAACGGTTCAATATAACATGAAACAATAACATGAAAGTGAAATATAACAAAATAAGCTAGAATGATGTGAGATGTATTATCAACCACGGGTTAGGGAAGCAGGGATGTCTATTAGGGTGATGATAATGTGAAGAAAATAACAATATAAACCACACTTGGTGCAAGCTTCCTAGGCTAGTACCACTGTTACCTCAGGGGCTAATACCTTTAGCTTCCAATCCAACTACATGACAGACAGCTATGCTGGGCAATAATAGAGCAGTGGGTGAGTCTCAAGGATGGCGCTGAGCTGGGTTTACTATTTCTTGACACACAAGAAAACCCCCCAAAGAATCAAAACGGTTTCTTTGAGAAAAAGGAAAAAAAAAAAAAAAAAAAAAACATGGTACAGACTGTGTTTTTTAGGAGGAGTTAGTGTTTTGATATGTTTCCAATAATCACGTGACCAACAGACACATTTCAGATGGTTAAAACCTACAAACACACCATTTTTCAGTTGATGAGCCCTTTAAGGTCAAAACACCCAGCACTAATCAGGCCCTTTGTTATTTAAAAGATCTGTTAGCACGTTATCCTAACTGAGGACTACACTCCCAAAAAACAGGATTATCTGTAATACCTAGAATCTCTAAAAGTACAATAGGAGGCACAGTTTTCAGTTATCAGGCTCTCTTCTGTGGAGCCAGCTGCCAATCTAGATTTGGGAGACAACTTTTTTTTTTAATACGATTAATTAAATTCAATTTCAGTTCATTTTTATTCATATAGGGCCATTTCACAACAACAGTTGTCTCATAGCACTTTTAAACTCCAGAGGAATACAGGGGGTATTGTAGGGGTTAAAACGTTCCTTTTTGACAAAGCATATAAACCCCAGTTCCAGTGAAGTTGGGACGTTGTGTAAAGTGTGAATAAAAACAAAATACAATGATTTAAAAATGCTTTTCAACCTACATTCAATTGAATACACTACAAAGATATTTAATGTTCAAACTGATAAACTTTGTTTTTTGCAAATATTCACTCATTTTGAATTTGATGCCTGCAACATGTTCGAAAAAAGCTGGGACAACTTCTTCAGATTCTCTGAATCTTTTGATGATATTATGGACTGTATAGATAATGAAATCTCTAAATTTCTTGCGACTGTATGTTGAAAACTGTTGGACTATTTGCCCATCCAGGTGTTCACAAAAAGAGCCTTTTTGGGTATATATATATGAGAGAGAGAGAGAGAGAGAGAGAGAGAGAGAGAGAGAGAGAGAGAGAGAGAGAGAGAGAGAGAGAGAGAGAGAGAGAGAGAGACTTTATTGATCCCAAACTGGGAAATTTTATACCCAATCATGACTCTCACCTGTTTCCAATTAACCCATTCTGGGTTTGCCGCTGGGCATAATTACAGCCCTGACAGAGGCGTATGCTCGCTGGGTTGGCCAGTGATTAGTTTGCTGTTTTGTTTGTTTCTCTGCAACCAACACACACACCATCAATTTTTACAGACACCCTTTTATTTTGTTTTCTTTTAAACAATAAACTTGTGCTTAAATTGGCACCTCAGTGTGGTCTCCCTTCTTTGTCCAAACCAGCGAGCCAGGCTTGGTGACAAATGGGGGCCCGTCCACTTGTCTGAACCCGGTTGGTCTGTTTGGACCTGTAAACCATTTGCGATGTGAAAAATGGGGGCTTGTCCGTTTGTTTGAACCTGTCTGTCATCAGATTCCAGTCTGTCTGTTTGCTCATTTGGTTGTTTTTGAGTGAACCTATTTGTGGAAAAAGGAACTCATTTGTTTGGCGGATTTGACTGTTTTTTTTGTGTGTCACTGGGTTAATGCAGGTAAGTGTGTTCCATAGTTAGTTTTGATATCACTGGTAATTTCTCCTGTTAGGCTCAACAGTGAATTCCATTAGGGGGTTCACTGTCTGTCTTTGATTTAGAGAGGTGTGAATGTGGCCTGGGGTCACTTCCACGGGATGTCTTGCAAGTCACCGCATAGCGGATGCTTGGCAGCCTAGTGGGTTCTTGATTAAAGATCCTCCCGCAAGTAACTGCCCAAAGACTAGGATCTACGTTAGGTAGATAGTTTTTGTGACTAGCTAGTCAGGGAGAGCTGCCAGTATATCAGTTTTTTGTATGTAAACACTTTTTTTTTTCTGTTTGGGGCCCAGTCGGTTTGCTCCGGTTGCGCAATCTGCTCACGCATGTGAGTGGAGGCGTGGCGTTTTTGTGACTGAGTGAGTTGCTGTGGTGTCTGGGTGACGTCAACACTCATTATTTTGTAGCACTTGCAAAGAAGCACACACTGGTTGGGGAGACACGGAGGTGAGTGTCTGCTAATTTGTGAATCTGTTGATGGTGGGGGTTTTTTAGATGGAGCATGTATAAACTGTTTTGCGTTGTTAGGCAGAGTGCTGCACTTGTGTTAATTTGATACACATCAGTCTTATTTGTTCATACGTGTTGGCGTGCGTAACTCCTGTGATGTCTGGAATGGGTTTGACCAGCAATGCTGCCAGGTTGTTTTTTGAACAACGGGAGGCATTTTTGTTGCGGGAGTTAGCATGGAGACGGGCATGATTAGAGAGCCAATTTGTGAATTGGTTCCGGCAGGCACAGTGGCACCTGTGGTGTCGGCCACTTCAATTAATTATGTTGATTCGGAAAAACTGTGTGTGGAGCTTCCATGTGTGTCTTCTGACTGTGGCTCATCAATAACACCGGTTGATGTGTTGGAGGATTTTGATTCAATAACAAATTGTCAGCAGGAACCGTCAATTTTTCCAGCTGATTCTGACAGTCAGCTGTCTCCAGGTGACACTGGTGAAGTGCCTGTTAAATTGGTTTCTGAAATTTGTTCATTTACACCTGAGCATAAGGAGGAAACGCAGCTTTGCCAGGTTAATCTGCTGAAATTAATTACTCCTGGGGAAAGCTGGTTTTTGAACCGGGGGGGGGGGGGGGGGGGTCTCAGCAGCTGCAGAGTCTGTTCCTTATCAGTGTAGGTTGCAGGGTGAGCTGAAAAATGTTGAGTCACTGCAAAACCTGCATGAATTGTGGTTTTTTGCTTCTGAGCCGTGCCACCTTCTTTCTGGGCTGAAATCTGTTTATCTTGTGGAGTTTCGATAAGTGGTCGTCCTCCTGATGGGCACCTCTATTTTGTCTGGTTGGCTGTGGATTTGGATCAGCCTCCTGGCAGGGTTTTTTTTCCATGTCCAGTTGACCCTGGATTTTGGTCGTCCTCCCGAAGGACATCTGTTTCCTATTAGTCCATGAAGTACATGTTACTAGTTTTGACTGATGTGTTTATGTTTGGGGTTTTTTACAGACCTACTGTTTGGACACCCACCACACTAAGGGCTCGGAATGTTGGGCCTTGTCCAGAGCACCGAGTTCCTCGGTGTTTGACTTAGAAAATCTTGTCTATAGTTGCCTATGCCATCTGTTTAGAGCATCAACACTCTTAAACTGCTTCTCCAGGTACTGGGAGTTGCTGGGTAGTTGACTGGTTTGGATAGGTTGGCTGGGTGTCTACACCAGGAATGGGTTAAAGGAAAAAGTAGATCTGCAGTCCGTTTAACTGTCCCAGGCGCCATTTGGCAACATAACCCCTAGTGGTCAAGAATGGTAAAGAATTTTTGTAAAGAAAATATTCAGATCCTGATGTCATACATTTCCAAGGCTATAACTTGAAAGTGGTAAGAGACAATGGCTTACTGTCAATTAGAAAGATGTAGAATATGAACCAGAAAATCAGTACAGTGCAGTACAATGTAACCAAAACAATAAAACGAGCACAGACATTCGTCACTCACCACTGGCGAATGGCGGCTCGCTTTACCTTTTTTGCAGCATATTTTCTTTTCTGTCGGGCATTCTTGCTTTCTCACCCACAACCACACACTCTTATGATAATCCCCCCTCAATTTTGCTTTTATTCCGGCAATATTTATGTAATGAAACAGCAATAAACTAGAGCAATTCTTCCCCCGGTCACGTGGCTGTGATCGACGGCAGTTGTAATCAACCTGCTTCCCGCACCCTCTGTTACAACAAAATGTAAACATTTACCTTCATAAGCTAAATAATCTCTTCTTTGAATCATAGTTGGCAAATTCGTGACCAAATGCTCCTCTGTCTGCTACTTAGTACGTCCACAGCGATGGATGGCGTCCATATTTGTTTGTCCCAACCTCAAAGAAGACAAAGAAGAAGAATTTCTTCTTCTTTGGTGTATTCCGCGTCAGCCATGATTCCTCCAACGCGTTGTCTGCCACCTTGTCAACTGGCATGATCAGTACAAATCCTCTGTACAGCTGGAGAGTGTTTGGCATGTCATATCGCTTGACAGGCACAGTTGCTGCACTGTGCCACTAGGGGCGCGTTAAATCTTGACAGTTAAAGAGTTTTTGTACATAGTAATCCTTGGTTAATAAATAAAATTATAGGGAAGTTGTTTGTAGATCAGTTTGTGTTGGCCTTCCCAATGGGAAATCCATTCTTTGTGTGTGTTTGAGGGGGGTGTTACAGTCCCGCTCCTCTCTGGAGTGGGACTTCTGTGTGTTTTTCTTATATTGTAGGTGGCGCTGCAAAGGACCACCCCTGGCTGAGAGATGCGCTATATAAGCCCTCTCTGCGCACCTGTCAGTAGCCCCTCTGCTCCCGTTGGAGGTCGGTCGCTTTCCTGGTGTTTGTGCTCTGTCTACTGCCATTGTCCGTCGCTTGGTCGGGGTTGTGCTGGCAACTATTTGTGTGTCTGTAGCCTGTGGGCTTTCTGGTTCTGGGTTTGCCGCTGGGCATAATTACAGCCCTGACAGAGGTGTGTGATCGCTGGGTTGGCCAGTGACTGGTTTGGTGTTTTGTTTGTTTCACGCATCAAACACTCACATGCCATTGATTTTTACAGACACCCTTTTATTTTGTTTTCTTTTAAACAATAAACGTGTTTAAATTGGCGCCTCGGTGTGGTCTGCCTTCTTTGTCCAAGTCAGCGAGACAGGCTTGTGATACTCAACTTCACTGGAATTGGCATTTGCAGTTACGGTACGATCAGGTGACCCTGAGCCTTCCCTTAGTTATGCTGCTATAGGTTTAGACAGCTGGGGGACCTCCACGAGGCACTGGGCTTTCACTTCTTTATTCACTTTCAATGCGTGTTGTAACATTTTTGCTGGTCAGTAACATCTGTTGGTTCTCTCCCTTAGATCAAGTCCCTGTTGAGCTGTTTTTTTTCTCTACATGTCTATTCTTTTCTTCTTCTTCACCCCCCACAGCTAGTCACAGCAGATGACTGCCCTTGCCTGAACATGGTTCTGCTGGAGGCTTCTTACTGCTAAAAAAGAAGTTTTCCTCTCCACTGTCACCAAGTGTCACTCACAGGGGATCCCTTAATTGTTGAGGTCTTTGAGACATTAAAACATAAAAGCCGAACTGAATAAATGTGCAAAAAAAAGTCAACCTAAAATGATAAATTTTTCCAATAAATCTGATTCATTTCTTGTAAATGGATTACCATTTTTTGTGGGGGGTGCTTCGGGAGTATGGGGTATCGGACTTGTTGTTACGAGCTATTCGGTCTCTGTACAACCGCTGTGAGAGTTTGGTTCATATTGCCAACACTTGATCAGACTCATTCCCAGTGAGAGTTGGACTCCGCCAGGGCTGCCCTTTGTCACCGATCCTGTTCATAATTTTTATGGACAGGATTTCTAGGCGCAGCCAGGGAACGGAGGGTGTCATGCTTGGTGACCACAGGATCTCATCTCTGTTGTTTGCAGATGATGATGTCCTGTTGGCTTCATCCAGCAATGACCTACAGCTCTTGCTGGGACGGTTTGCCGCTGAGTGTGAAGCGGCTGGGATGAGAATCAGCACCTCCAAGTCCGAGTCTGTGGTCCTCAGCCGGAAAAAGGTGGATTGTCTTCTCCAGGTTGGGGACAAGCTCTTGCCGCAAGTGGAGGAGTTTAAGTATCTTGGGGTCTTATTCACAAGTGAGGGGAAAATGGAGCAAGAGATTGACAGATGGATAGAAGCAGCATCTGCAGTGATACGGACGTTATACCAGTCTGTTGTGATGAAGAGGGAGCTGAGCTCCAAGGCAAAGCTGTCGATTTACCAGTCAATCTACGTTCCTACTCTCACCTACGGTCATGAGCTTTGGGTAATGACAGAAAGAATGAGATTGCGGATACAAGCGGCTGAAATGAGCTTTCTCCGTAGGATTGCTGGACTCACTCTTAGAGATAGGGTGAGGAGCTCAGTCACCCAGGAAAGGCTCAGAGCAGAACCGCTGCGCCTCCACTTTGAAAGGAGCCAGTTGAGGTGGTATGGGCATCTGATCAGGATGTCTCCTGGACGCCTCCCACTTGAGGTGTTTCGGGCATGTCCCACTGGGAGGAGACCCCAGGGCAGACCCAGGACTCGCTGGAGAGACTATGTCTCCCAGCTGGCCTGGGAACGCCTTGGTATCCTGTCTGAAGAGCTGGAGCAGGTGGGTTGGGAGAGGGAAGTCTGGGCTTCTCTGCTTGAACTGCTGCCTCCACGACCCGGACCTCCGGAAATGCGGTAGAAGATGGATGGATGGACAGATGGATGACCGTTTTCTTAAACATTCGTAATTTTTGTTAGAAATATGGATTTTTTTCTTGCTTTTTTACTACTTTTTTCACTCAAAATTTTGCAGCACTTTTTTGTCAATTTGCATTAAATTTGCGACTTAATTTTTCCAATAAATTTGTGCTTTATTACTTGAAAATTTGCTATTTTTTTCTAAAACATTTGTTATTTTTCCCCCTCATATATTTCCATATTTTTCCTCAGATATTTGGATAGTTTTTCTTGTTAACTGCAACATTTTTCTTTTTTTTATGGTCAATTTGCCACCTTTTTCTGGATTAAAGCCAAGGTTTTCTATTTTTTTCTAAGTTACTGAGACCGCTCTTCTCTGGCTTACACACACACACACACACACACACAAAGCTGGTCAGCGAGTGAGCGAGGAGGAGAAATGGAGAGAGAGCACGCGAGAGAGTGAGTGTGGGGGTCGAGCGACATAGCAGCTCTACAGTCATTCTTCCTCTCAGGCTCTGAGCCTGTGTGGTCTCTCCTCGCTCCGGCTGTTGCTAAGGAAATGGACGGCTCAATCGAATCGGCGGTCCGGGCTCCATCGTCCTCCTCCACCTCCTGCTCAAGTGTCGTTAAGACCATCGCCGCTTACCACCACCACAAACAACAACAGCAACAGCGACGGCTCGTGTTGGTGTCGCCAGCGCCAGCTCTGCACCAGCCGGGGTAAGAGATCAGCACTATCACACCAACAGCTTGTTAGTGGTCCATTAAGAAGGAAACAACTCTCTTTGAGATTATGGCTGCGTCTCAGAGAATACAAATCATGTGGAAAGTTTCTGTGGTCCTCCTATGTTAGTTTTGTCTTATTTTAAATGCTCCAGTGAAAATCAGACTAAACTCTCCTCAGCAGTGTCTCACAAAAACACAGTCAGCTGGAGGTGTTTTCCTGCTTTTGTTTGACGCACCAGGTGACACCCCCCCCACCACCACCACTGCTAACATTCCTCCTCTGCTCTCTTCCAGGAGCTAAAGACTTGAGGGAGTGGACATTGGCAGCATGTCGTCGACAGGCGCACAGATCTTCGGCTTCGTCCTGGCACTGTTCGGCATCTTGGGTGCCACGGTGGCCACACTGCTGCCCAACTGGAAGGTGAGCGCCGACGTGGGCTCCAACATCATCACGGCCATCTCACAGATGCAGGGCTTGTGGATGGACTGCACCTGGTACAGCACCGGCATGTTCAGCTGCACGCTCAAGTACTCGGTGTTGTCGCTGCCGGCGTACCTGCAGACGGCGCGCACCACCATGGTGCTGTGCTGCGTGCTCGCCGCTGCCGGCCTCTGTCTGGCCTCGCTGGGGCTCAAGTGCACGCGCTGGGGGGGCGGCCGGCGCTCCAAGCGGCACGCAGCCATTGCCAGTGGAGGCTGCTTCATAGCAGCGGGCTTCCTGTGCCTGGTGCCAGCGTCCTGGTTCACCAACGAGGTCATCGCCAGCTTCCTGGACTCCAGTGTTCCCGAGAGCAATAAGTTTGAGCCCGGAGGCGCCGTCTACGTGGCCTTCGTTTCGGCGGGGTTCCTCTTCGCAGGGGGGTTTATCTTCTGCGTGTCGTGCTCGGGGAAGAGGCACGGCCCCCGGGACCTTGTGCTGCTGCCTCCCCCAGACAAGCTGCTCCTCCAGCAGCAGCAGCAGCTCCTGCAACAGCAGCAGCAGCAGCAGGAGCTGCAGCACCAGTACTGCTCCCTCTCCCCGCTGGACAACAAGACCGGATACAGCCTGCAGGACTACGTCTGATCATCGGGGAGTGAGGGGGCATCACTCACGGCATTGCTACGCACCACAGCAGGGGTCTGCAACCTGCAGCTACAGAGCCACACACGGTTCATTTCACTGTAACCAGAGGACCAAGGAGGATATGAAAAAAACCCTCCCAAATTAAAGGGAAAAGTCTAAAATTTACAAAATGAAAAAGCACCCAGTTAGCAGGAATAAAGCTGGAGATTTGTATGGAAAAATACTGCAAATTTACAAGGGAAACACCCTAAAATTTCTGTAGATTCCTGCTGGAACTGTTCATGGACTGTGAGGGGAAACAGAGTTAAGGTGAACAAAAATATGCAAAAATGTCCCCTAAAAAGTGGACATTTACAGAGAAAGAGACACAATTTATGGGGAAAGAAAGTTGTAATTCAAATGTACAAAAGTATTTTCCAAATCTCGCATTTATGACAAAAATGTTGCAGATTTACAAGAAGCTACAAAGCTCACTGATGTTTAAGAGGGAAAAGTAGCACATTTCTAAGACTGAAAAAGCAGCAAAAGTCACAAATTTACAAGAAAAAAAAAAATACTGCAAATTTTTAAACTTGTTAATTATTTTAGAAAAAAAAGTTCTTATATTTCTGAGAAATTCTCCGTTCACCAGAAAAAAACAAATTTTCATAATTAAAAAAATACAGAATTCACTAGCTAAAGTTGGAATTTGTGAGAAAAAACTTCCTTTACCAGTAATATGCTGCTATTGTACAAGAAAAGTCTTAAACTCGCAAAACCTTACAATCTGCAGGAAGAAAAGTGGAAATATGCACAGAAAAATACTGCAGTTTCTAAACCAGGTTTGCAAAATAATGATTTTTTTTTTAAAAAAATCAACTTTCTGAGGAATTTTACAAAGAAAAAAAAAACATTTTCAACAAGAGAAAATTCCCTTTAAAAAAAATAATAATTTACATGAAAACTCTTGGAAATCTGGATGAAAACTTCCGAGACAAAAAAAAGCCTGAAATTAAAAAAAAAAAGCAGCTCATTTATGAGATTTTTGAAAAAAGCTGTAAAGTCAGTAGAAAATGTCACAAATGTACAAGAAAAATAATTTACGACAAAATCTTACAAATCTGGAAGGAAAGTCATCTGTACAAAAGTCGTGTACAAGGTGATCTTTAGAAAAATAATTTGCAAAAAAAATTTCTGCGACAGAATTTTCCAACTCAACTCTGCTGTCGCAGTACTTCCAGACGGGCTCACTTTCAGCGTCACGTGGACCTCTGTGGCTCTGGCAGATTCCTGCAGGACAAAAATTCCTGAAAACGTCTGTGTGTGCAGCAGAGGGTGCCGACCCCTGCGGCGTGCTCTGCTCTGGATGGAGGGCCGGCGACAACGGACGGCATCTCCTCCTCCACGTCATCTTCTTTCTGTTTTGGAAGCACAAGCGCAGCGGAGGAATTCCCCCTGAATGTGGAGGATCTGCACGACGGAACCAAACGCAGACGTCCGTCGTTCCCGGGGGAGTGAATTAAGCAAATAAGGAGGAAGCTTTCCTTCCTTCCTTCTGTCCGTCTGGATTTTTATTCATTTTCCTGGCTAAAGGGAATCTAGACTGAAGAATTTTTTTTTTTTTTTTTAAAGCAATCATTTAGCTGCTATTCACAATCGCTCAGATTTCCTCCCACTGAGAGTTGTAGGTGAGAAGAACCCAAAACAGAACCGTGTTCCCACTGCACAGCACCTACTGGAACCTTTTTAGTGGAGCTATCGACAGAGGCACTCATTCAGGAACTACCAGGGCGGAGCGATGTTTGATGATGTAACCATGCAAGGGCGTACAACAGCAGCTACCGTTACCATGACAACGTTGTCGCACATTCTCTTCACACAGTCGTCATCAGTGAAATGCCAACAGTCGTTTATGTTTAGGGACAAATTTTCTCACAAGTTTGGGCGTTCCTTCAACTGGCGACTTTACTGCCACGCATTTAGGACTTTTTCTCACAAACTACCAACGTCGTTGCCACAGATCTGCAGCATATTTTCTTGTAAAATTGCAACGTTTGTCTTGCAAATTTATGATTTTTTTTTCCTTTGTCAACAAATACATTTTTCATGTAAACCTGCAGTTTTATTCTCATAAATTTGCCACTTTTCCCACTCATAAATCTGGACCTTCATTCTTATAAACCTGCAACTTCATTTCAATTTTTTCCTCATGAAGATGCAACTTTTTCCTCACAATTTTTAGACTATTCTTGTAAATTTGTGATTTTTCATGTAAATTTGTATCTTATGATACAAGAAAAAGTCAAATTTTTTTCTAAAAACTAATTTTAAACAAAAACTTTTTTTTATATAAATTTGCAAGGTACTACTATAAATATATAATATAAACTTGTAAAGTTTTTCTGGTAAACTTTTTTTTTGTTATGACTTTACTCCTGAAAATTTATGGTTTTAGTACAGAAGATTTTCAACTTTAGTCAGATAAATTTGTGGCTTTTTTATTGTAAATTTAAAACCAGTTTTCATGGAAAATTTGCAGTTTTACTCTATTTTCATGAATTTTTGTAGCTTATTCTCAAAGTTTTCCCTCAAAAATGAGCACAGTTCTTGTCAGAAACTGTTTTTCTCATAAATTTGTGACTTTACAAAAATCTGCAACTTTTATGCTCATCAGTTCATGGAAATTTGCAGCTTTATTCTCGTAATTTTGTGATTTTTTTTAATGTAAATTAACTTTTTCATTTAAATCTGCAACTTTAAATTAAATTCTGCACTTTTGTTCTCAGAAATTTATTACTTTATTCTCAAATGTATTCCCATAATTTTTTGATTTTTTTGCTAATAAATTAACGACTTTTCCATGTAAATCTGCAACTTTTTTCATGAAAATGTGCAGTTCTAATCTCAAAAATTTACAGCTTTCATAAACTAGACACTTTATTGCCATAAAGATTCATGAAATTCTGCAGCTTTTTTCTCACAAGTTTATTTTTTTTTCCTTGAACATTTGCGGCTTTATTCTTATAAATCTGCAACTTTTTCCCCTGTAAATTTGCAACTTTATTCCAGAAAATTGGTGGCTTTTTTTCATCAAATCTGCAACTTTTTTCTCATGAAAATGTACAGTTTTTTCTCATAATTTTGCTAATTTTTTCTCATAAATTTGGGCCTTCATTCTCAAAAATGTGTGACTTTATTGCCATGAATTTATGACTTTTTCCTCATAAAATTTGAACTGTATTTTTTAAATGCAAATTTGCATCTTCATCCTTGTAAATCTACAACTTTTTTTTTTAATTTATGATTTTTTTTCCTTGTACATTTAGCATTTATCTTTGGTCATAAATTTGTGACTTTTTTCACAAATTTGCAGTTTGAGAATTTTTCATTAAATATAGTTTTATTCTCATAATTGTGCAGCTTTTTAAATGCAAACATGTGGCTTCATTCTCATTAATGTGCTAACATTTTCATGTACATTTGCAATTTAATGGCAGCTTTTCTGATAAATTTGTGACTTTTTCCTCACAGATTTGTGAGGTCTTTTTTTTGTAAGCCGCTGACATCCACCAACATGAAAGTCTCACGGCATTCCCACAGTTCCTGTTAAAAAGGAGCCAAAAACGTTCCTATAAGGGGATTTTTTGGGGGACTAAAATGCACAAATAAATCAGAAAGTTCTGCTGATAGTTGTGGGGACTAAAAAGGTTCCTGTGGTGGGAACGCGGCCGCGGTGAGCCGTGGTTGTTTAGTGTTCTAGAACGCACCGTGGAAAATGGAGTGAAAAATAAATGGTGATATTTTTGTTTGCTCCTAGAATGATGTCGATGATTTTTCTGCCTCTGAAGCATGCTGTCTGTCTGGATGTAGATACGGCAGGATGACACGTACATGCACTTAATAAGCCTGAAATATTTTTAAGAAATTAAGAAAGAACCACCCTGCTGGAAGTGTTTTAGAACACAGTGACGGCTGTCAGGGGGAGAGGAAGATGAGACGCTGGGCTACAGTAAGGAAAACGGGAAAATTAATACAAAATTTACAAAAAAAAAATCCCAATCCCATGAAAATCCATAAACCTGAAACATCTTAGAAAACCTGCAAAAATTAAGATGGAGAAAAAAATAGCAAATTTGTTTTAAAGAAACTGTACATTTATATAGAAATAAATGACTAAATAACCAAAAACTACAGCTAAATTCACAAGTAAAAGACACAGAGACAGATAAGAGAAAAAGTCACAATTATTTAGGAAAAATTGAACCAATTAATGGGAAAAGGCTGCAAATTTACAAGAGAAAAAGCCATTAATTTTTGAAAAAAGTATATACAAGGAAAAAGCACCATGAATGTACAAGATGAAGTCACAGATTTATGAAGGGGAAAAAGAAAATCACAGAACTAAGCTCAAGATTTAGGAGAAAAATACTGCAAAAAAGTTTAAAATTTATGAGATAAAACCCACGACTTTACAGTATAAAAGATGTGTAAATTTATGAGGAAAAATGTCACAAATTTATGAGGAAAACAATGTTGTAAATTTACAGGAAAAACTGCCAATTTATGAAAAAACAGTTGAAAATTTATGACATAAAACTTGCAATATGAGTAAAGAAGTGCACAATTTATGATAAAAATGTCACAAATTTATGAGGGAAAAAACATGAGAAAAAAATAAAAATTTATGGGGCAACTATTTTTGCTTAATTTGCTTATTTTTACATCTGAGGAAAAATACAGGAAATAATTCTAACGCTTGAAAGTTTGTCACAAAAATATTAATAAAAAAGTTGCAGATTTATGAGTGTAGAAGTGTAAAGTAGAATAAATAACTGATTTACTTAGAAAAATGAGCAAATTTGCAGGAAAATGCTCATTTATAAAAAAGGTTTAGATTTATTAGATATTTGCAAAACTGAGTTAAAAAACAGGTAAATAACTAGAAATCATGAAAAAATGCTAATATGTGGAAATGCTAAATTATGAGGGAAAAAACCCTGAAAATTAATTTCTAAAAAGTTGCAAATTTATTAGAAAACAGCTGCAAATTTACAAGCTTAACATCACAAATTCATGAGGGAAAAAAATGCCAATTTATGGGGGAAAAAGCTAATTTATGTGAAAATGCCTGGGAAAACTATGATGTAAAATTACACGTAAAAAAAGCAGCAAATTCATGAGATAAAAGTGACAGATTTCTGAGTAAAAAAATGTAAATTTGTGAGAAAAATTTGGGGTTAAAAATGTTGCCAATTTAGGTGAAAAAACATCCCCCAGTATATGAGGAAAAAAGCCTAATTTGTGACCTTTGAGTTGCACATGTGACGGGCCTGTTTTCGCTTCACTCCGAGGCGCAGATGAAAGCTCATCTGTGACTGCCGATGTAAACGGCGAGACGAGCGGTCGTTCTGGTTTTGTTGTGGGGTTCTGAACGGTCTTTTCACTGCTGTCACCACCTCCGCGCTGCCATGGAAACACATTTGGGCTTTCACACGTCTTTATTGTCTGCGGGGTAAAAACGCTGGTGTCAGACGTCCGTTAATTTTCATCACGGCCTCCACCCACGCCCATCAGAGCAATCCGCATCATCAACCACCGGCAGCAATCACAGGATTGGAGGGTTTTTAGGAAAACCAGCACAGCCAGGGGACAAATGTTTCAAGATCCCTGTTCTGCCTTTTAGTGGTTCCACTTCATTCTAGTGTGTTCTGTATCAGTTCTGCGACTTTCAACTGGGTTTTTTTTTTGGCATGTTAAAAAGTTTTCTGCAACAAGAAAAACCATTTGCCACGGTAAAAACTGTTGGCCAACTGTTGTGCAGTCTTCTAGGAACCCTGACGAAACCTTTCAAATCGCATGAACATTCGTGAACGTTCCTTAGCATTTGCCACTCACTGAGATACGGGCTTAATTCACAGTTGCTATATTACACCAATCTGACTTACGTACACATGACAGCGGTGTCAGGGCTGTGGCATTAGCATCACTAGCCTTGCAACATTCCTCAAAATCAGAGCGATTGGGATTCCTGGCATGTTGCTAAACCTCAGAGCAACATAGTTCGGGGCGTGTCGGAACATGTGCTTCCAGGCCGTGAAGCTTTTTCTTTTATTTTTTTTGTCGCTGAGGTAGGGTGAAACTCTTAACCAAGATCACGTTGCAACTCTCCTAAAGTCCGAATCTCCCACCCTTGGTCTAGAACAGGGGTTGGCAACCTGTACAGCACAAAGAGCCACTGTGAGTGATTTCTGTATAAAAAATCTACCTGGAGCCACAGAAATATCTGAGCCTAACAATGGACTTAAAACGGCAGAATTCCAGCTACAATCTGGCCTGACAACACAAGGATTAAGAGGTTTTTCCTCATAAATTTGAATTTTTTTTTTTAATTCTAAATTTGTTGCCTTTTTTCTCACAAAATTGCTACTTTTTCTGGTATTTTTTTTTTTTAATATTTGCAAAACGTTTGTCTTTCTTGAAAAATTGTGTGGGTGTTTTCTTCATAAACTATTTTTGTTTTCAAAATTTGTTATATTTGTTGCATAAATGTGTTTTGCTTTTTTCCTAAATCTGGCTCTTTTTTTTTTCTTTCAAATTTAATACCTTTATGGAGTAAAATTGAAGATGTTTTTCATGTAAATTTTTCCCAATGATGTTATAAGCTTTGTTGATAAATTTTGATATCTTTTGGCACAATCTTCTACTTTTCTCACGAGACTGTCTTCTGTGATTATTCCCTTTTTTACGGTAATAATGTAGTCTTTTTCATATAAATTTGCAGCAGTTTTCTAACAATACTGTAGCTTTTTCTGGTAAATTTGTGACTTTTTTACTTGGCATTTTGTGGGTTTTTTCCCTTTATAAAATCGCAACATTTTCCCTAAATTTCAAGTATTTTTTTAAATACATTTTCAACTATTCTAAATTTTTAAAATAAATAAATAAAAAATTTTCAGCTATTCTCGTAAATTATATTTTTCTTTGTAAATTTTATATCTTTCATGTGTAAAATTGCAGCATTTTTACATAAATTTATTACACTAGTCTCATAACTTTTTCCAGTAAATTTGGGATTTCTTTTCCAGAAACTGTCTTGACTTTTTTCTTGCAAATTTATGAGTATGTTTTCCCTTGGAAAACTGCAAAAATTTTCACAAAAATTACAAGTTTTTTGTGTTTTTTTTTTTCATAAATTTTGAGGTTTTCATTTTCTGCTTTTTAGGATAATTTTTCTCATGAATGTTGCAACCTTTTTTCTTGTAAATGTATTAGTTTTTTCTTCAGGCCTCAGGGAGCCACCGTCTCTGGGCAAAAGAGCCACATGTGGCTCCAGAGGCACAAGTTGCAGACCCCTGGTCCAGAAAGACCATCTAATGCAATCAAACTTTATATAAGATAGATAAATAGACAAAAAAACAAAGGTACGTCCAACATATTTCTTCCTCCCAATTTCTGGAGAGACATTACTCAGCATGGGTCTGTGCATGTTTGCATTTTGCAACTGCTAGCACTAGAGCTAGCTAGCAGCTAGCTTGGAAGCATCCATTTTGGTTTCTTGGCTTGATTTTTTTTTTTTTTTTTTTTTGGACAATAAAAACTCTGGCAGGAGGTCTGTGACGTCTGCTGTCAATGGTCCACAGAGAAATAGGAAGGCATGACTTGGCTCTTTGCTATAACTAGTAGACACCATATTAGACCGGCTCAATCGTGAGTTGATTACATATTTATCACCACTGTGCCTTCTATTGTTATATTTTGGTTGTGATAGCCGGGTATATTGGGCAGCTAATGTTAGCTGGTCTGAGTGGCTACAGCCGGGGTTTCTGACTGACTGAGGTTCACCTGCTGGGTACAAACTGAGAGATGAGTCCACCAGCCTAGATGCTAGATGTCCGTTTATTAGGCTTGCAACGATAATTACTAACTCGATTAATCATACAATATATAAAAAATGAACTGAATATTAGGGATGCACAATATTAGATTTTTTTTTTGCCACAAACCAATATGGTGATATAGGACTGGGTGATATACCGAATATACACGGCGAACTGAAGTTTGATCCTCCACACTGGTGACCCTCTTATTTGATCCTCCACAGTATCAGTACCTTTGGCCACCCGTGATACATAAAATGACTATCGCGTATATTCAAGTATCTGTCACATTAATGTGAGCAGTGACTTCTCCCTCACTGCCAAGCGCTCAGTGCGGCTGCCCTGCCCCCACTACACTGCAGCGAGCAGTATCCAGTCTTGCAACCCTTAAAAATAAGAGCTCCTGTCCGGTCTTGCATCCCTTCAAAATGAGTGAGTGGATCGGCAAATAACTGATGAAATGTTGACAAAAAAATAAGCGACAAATTATACTTCTGTCACTTATTAGACCGCCAAGTATTGTGTGGTCAACTGAAACAATTCTACCCATGTAGATACACTGTGAAATGAAAATATAATTTTTAATAAAAAACATTCAGGACATTAAAGGACATTCAGTACACAAAATACATATCGCAATATGTATCGTGTATCACGATACTGAGAAATTATATCAATACATTTTTTGAGCTATATTGCCCAGCCCTATGGTGATATTTTGAAAACAGTTTTTGCCGATTGCTGATACCTATATATGCACATATGCTTGCCCCACCTATTCGCATCTCCTTTGTCTTCCAGTGATGATTAACGAGCATTTAAAGATACAGTCCCCAAGGAAAAAAAGACGAGCTCTACCACTGGCAGAGAAGCTCAGGTTTTACTGGCTTGTTTTACTGATATTTATAAGATAAGATAAGATAAGATAAGATAAGCCTTTATTAGTCCCACAACGGGGAAATTCCAGGATTGCAACAGCACAGGGATAGCAACACTCAGAGCAACAATCAGAAGGCAAGAAAAAAAACAAGCAAGCAAGAGCAGCTAATAAACATATGTACGTATTACTATAAAATATATATATATACACACACACACAGACACACAGTGCAGAGCATTGTAGCTGGATGGAATAAATATATGAATATATGAACACACAGTGCAGAGCATTGTAGCTAGATGGAATAAATATGTAAATATATAAACACCCACAGTACGGAGCATTGCAGCTAGGTGGAATAAATATGCAAGTATATAAACACACACAGTGCGGAGCAATGTAGCTAGATGGAATAATATGTAGATATATAAATATATAAACACACCCAGTGCTGAGCATTGTAGCTAGATGGAATAAATATGCAAATATATAAACACACACAGTGCAGAGCATTGTTGCTAGATGGAATGAAACAGCATAACCGTCTACTTAGTTATCCTACATGGTATGATTATGTGCCCATACATATTCTCACCCTCCATAGCGACCGGTATGTTCCTAGTTGTATGCCGGAGGGGACCATTGTGTAAGTCTATTGCATCTTTTGCATTCAAAAAACTATTAGTTTGTTACGTCTTTTTGCTATCTCTGCGAGCAGCCCTGCTTAGGTTGTACAGTCTGACAGCCGTTGGTAGGAAGGACCTACGAAACCTCTCGGTTGTGCACCTGGGATGATGTAGTCTGCTGCTAAATGAGCTCCTCAGTGCATTCAGTATGTCCTGCATAGGGTGGAACTCGGACTCCAGCAGAGATGACAGTTTAGCCACCGTCCTTCTCTCTCCTATCTCCTCCATCGGATCAAGGCGCTGCCCCAGGACAGAGCTAGCTTTCTTAATCAGTTTGTTCAGTCTCTTCCTATCGGCTGCAGTAATGCCACTGCCCCAGCAGACCACTCCAAAAGTGATGGCTGATGCCACCACCGTGTCATAGAATGACTTCAGCAGCGCCCCTTGTACACCAAAAGACCTGAGTCTCCTCAGCAGGAACAGCCTGCGCTGTCCCTTCTTGTAGAGTGCATCAGTATTGTGTGACCAGTCTAGTTTATTGTTCAGATGAATACCCAGGTACTTATAGGATGTCACCATCTCGATGTCTGTTCCCTGTATATTTACTGGTACTGTGAGGGGCTGCCCATGCCTGCGGCAGTCCACCACCAGCTCCTTAGTTTTCCTCGCGTTGATCTGGAGGCAGTTCCGATGGCACCAGTCCACGAAGTCCTGGATAAGCCCTCTGTACTCAGCTTCATCTCCATTGGAGATGAGGCCAACGATCGCAGAGTCATCAGAGAACTTCTGTAGATGGCAGTGTGTTGTGTTGTGTGAGAAGTCCGCAGTATAAAGAGTGAACAGGAAGGGAGCCAGCACCGTTCCCTGGGGGGCCCCCGTGCTACTGATGATCGTGTCGGACACACAGTCCCGGGTTCTCACAAACTGAGGCCGGTTCGTGAGGTAGTCCAGGATCCATGATGACAGGTGCTGGTCCACCCCTGCGCGCAGCAGCTTGTCCTTCAGGATCATCGGTTGGATGGTGTTGAAAGCACTGGAGAAGTCAAAGAACATGATCCTCACCATATTCCCGGGCTTCTCCAGGTGGGACAGAGAACGGTGAAGGAGGAAGATCACCGCATCCTCCACCCCAATGCCATGCTGGTAGGCGAACTGGAGTGGATCCATCGCTGGTTCCACCAGGGGGCGGAGGTGAGCAA
Source organism: Pholidichthys leucotaenia (assembly GCA_020510985.1). Lineage (NCBI taxonomy): Eukaryota > Metazoa > Chordata > Actinopteri > Cichliformes > Pholidichthyidae > Pholidichthys > Pholidichthys leucotaenia. The sequence goes on along the minus strand of CM035842.1, from coordinate 196,833,870 downwards.
GGAGCAGTCTCTCCAGGGTCTTCATCAAGTGGGACGTCAAGGCCACCGGTCTGTAGCTGTTCAGGTCTTTGGGGTGGGAAGTTTTTGGTACAGGTACCACACAAGATGTTTTCCACAGCTGTGGTACCCTCCCCAGTTTCAGGCTCATGTTGAAGATATACGTCACAATCCCACACAGCTGGTCTGCACAGGACTTGAGGAGCTTTGCGCTGATGCCGTCCGGTCCCGGCGCCTTCCTCGCCTTGATCTTCCTCAGCTCCGTCCTCACCTGGGTCCTGGTCAGGGTCAGGATGGGGGGCTGTGTGTTGGGAGTGGGGGGGTGTTGGTGGAGTGGGGAGTGGGCAGCAGGACTTGATTTCTTTAGAGGCAGCAGTGGTTGTTGTGCAGTCAGGGGGGAGGGCGGTTGGTCAAATCTATTGAAAAACAGATTCAGGTTGTTCGCCCACTCCCTGCCCCCTGTGGCCTGGGGGGAGGTATTCTGGAGCCCCGAGATGGTTTTGAGGTTTCTCCAGACCCCGCTGATGTCGCTCTGTTGCAGCTTGTCCTCCATCTTCTTCCTGAAGCTGTCCTTGCCTTCTCTGATCTTTCTCCTCAGCTCCCTCTGTACGGACTTCAGCATCTCCCTATTCCCCGACCTGAAGATCCTCTTCTTCTCTCTCAGAAGTGTTTTTATCTCAGGGTTGATCCAGGGTTTGTTGTTTGAGTGACGCCGTATGGTCTTGGTGGGAACGGATTTATTATGGTACTCTGGACACTTTTTAGCATGAATATTTTAAACCTTGGCTGCTTGTAATAATCTTGTTTCAACATGCAGCAAGTATCTTTTATTTTGCTGAAAGTTGTGAGGTGAGGAAAAGATAATCGGTCAGTACAGACTGCTGGATATGACCTCTGATCGGAGATCAACCACACTCTACACCTGTGCCACAGCTGCCCCTTTAAAGCAACATAAAACAGCCCATTTGATGAGCGCTCCTTTACTGTGTGTAAGGTGGGATTGCAATAATTAAACCCTGGGGTATTTTGAGCAAAGCATGTCACAAATATTTAATTGAAAAAAGAAAACTGGCAAGACTAGAACTTGCAAATTTACAAAAATAAAAGGTGGCAATTTAAGAGAAAAAATGTTTAAATCCACAGTTAAAAATGTAAATTTCCATGTACATGTCATTTTTATTCAGCTTTGAACAGAGCTTGTATTACTCCTCTTTATTAACCGTTCAGACAGGTGTTTCCTGTCTGATGTTTTGAGGAAAATCTGTATTTTTCCTCCCCAGCCACTGTGCTGTGTGCTGCTCAGATGCAGAAACAAAGCAGATAAACGGCAGCGGCAGCCTCAGCTTCCTGAGTCACGGTCGAGCAGCTAAAACCGATTTGAATGCTCCTCCGCGTGTGAGCTGTTTTTAAAGTGCGTCAGCATTTGTGAGCACCTGCACTATGTCTCAGCATCTTGAAATTCTCATTTCAACTGGCTGCTGCAGCTTTTTTATTCTCTGATCTTTGTTAAAAATGTCCTCCATCCCACAGCCGCGTCTTTGCATCTATGTTCCAGACTGTCTGTGCTTACTCTGTTGGGATCTATACAGATCAGGGTCTGCAACCTGCCACTCTGGAGACTAGGGGTGGGACAAAACATCGATTTAGTGATGGATCGCGATACTTGACGCTAACAACGATGCACCGATCCCTAAACGCATGGATCAATCTTTTATTAATTATATATGTTCATGTAAACGTTGCATACTCTCTTGGGTACTCAACTAATTGCGTTTTCAGTCCACTAGATGGTGCAAAGTAAGCACCCAGTCAAGTGAAGTCATAGCTTGTCTTGCGAGGTTTGCAGCCAGCTTTTAAAGTTAGGAAGCAGTTAGGTCAAAGTTAGCTCAAATGTTGGGCCCTTTTTTGGATCTTGTAACAAAGATGGAAGGAAAGACCTTGACATGACACACAACCCTCAAAAAGCGCAGCACAAAGAAAAAAAAACAAAAAAAAAAAACATGCTGGCCAGCACACATCCCGGAGCAGCGATAGCAACGGCTAAGCTAAAAACATACTGGCATGGAGCTTGAGAGCAGCGCTTGGAGAAAAAGTAAGTTTCTTTATGAAGTGCCTTCCAGAAACATATACAGTAGTCACAAAGCGCTGTACAATAAAACAGAATAAAAGGAATTTGATAGATAAAAAAATAACTTAAAAAATACAAGTTAAAACACAAGATTAAAATAACTTAAAAATACCACTTACCATTAAAACGCAGTTAAACTGAAACTCAACGGAGAGCCTCCTTAAACAGAAAAGTTTTCAGCTGCTTTTTAAAAGAATCCATAGAGTCAGGAGTGGGAGTCTATTCCAACAATACCGTCCACCGCCCTCCCTGTGTGCAGAGACGCGTCTCCACGGAAAATGAAGCCTGACAACACTTTATTATAAGAAAGAGATGCCAACAGTTTTTCTTTGGGAAATGATTTGTGGTTGAATAAGGTGGGAAAAAAAATTGAAAGCTATATGGCATTGCAACAATCGATATCACGATATCGTGATTATCACTGAATCATGATAGGATCATATCGTGACCCAAGTATCACAATCAAAACTGAATGATCCCCACCCCTGGAGACACGTGGCTGTCGGCCCATGACAAGAGCCTCGATTTGGAAAAAAAAAAAAAACACCAAAAATTTATGAAAAAAGACAAGTCTCAAGCAAATACAAGAGGAAAAACAATAAATTTATTACTTTAAAAATCAGATGTTTACAAAAAAAAGCCCTCGGTGTGGAGAGGTTGAGAGGTCAGGCCATCTAACGCTAGCTTAGCTGTCACATCGCAGTCAGGCCTTATTGTTGCTTTCCACGCGTGTTCTGTCGGCCATATATGTCATTCTCAGATGTTATTTTCGTATATTTTATGAGAGTTTGTTACACTCTGACGAAGACCGAAGGCAGCTAGCTGCCGTTAGCAGTTTTTATTCACTCATTCATGGCCGTTTCTGGTTGTATTGCACTCCAGGGATCGAGCACATCCTGTCGACCGGTGACTAAAGAGGGAGGGTGGTGTGAACTGGGGCTCAGGAAAATTTAAAGAGACATGAACTGAAATGAACCGTTCTGGGGGAGGATTCAAAAAGTACAGCTTTTTTTCCCTCAAATTTACTCAAAAGTACAAAGTATTCTTGCAATAAAACTACTTTTGCAAGTATTTTTACAAACGTTACTGAAGAACATGTTAAGTCAAATTTTTTTTAAAAAAGTCTCAAATTTACAAGGAAAAAATTCTAAAATTTAAGAAAAGGCAAGGGCAAACATATATGAGAAAAAAGTAGCATAATTATTTAAAAAGATCACAAATTCAAGAAAAAAAACACATTTACAAGAAAAATGCAAATTATGAGAAAAAAGTCACATATTTAAGAGAAAAAGAACTCAAAGTTATGACAAAAAACAGCAAATGTACAAGAAAATAGTCAAATTTAAGAGAAACAAGTCAGAATTTTATAAGAAATTGCAAGAAAAAACTATGAGAAAACAATTTACAAATTTACACAAAAAACTAGCATATTTACATGAAGTTGCCCTTTTAAGAGAAAAAAAGTCTGGTTTTTATGATTAAAAAAGTAGCAAAGCTGTAACAAAAAAATTATTACAGTAAAAACAAGAACATCTGGACGAGGTTACAAACTAGTAAAATCAAAAGTAACTCATGCAAAAGTATTTTTCCTGATATATACACTCAAGATTAAAAAGTATCCTGCAATAAAATTACAATGCAATTCAAAATTTAAAAAAAAAACTAATGTTAGTACAATGTTGCACTGTTAATAAGGCAAAATTAAAAAAACACAGCTCTAAATAACCCTTAGTGTGACATGTGCAACACATTTAAATCCTCTTCTCTGTCACAAACATGCAGCGCCCTGATGGAGAACAGATGGCCACACCGCCCCCTGCAGGCTGCAGCCGGGGCACCACGGGGGGGTGGGGGCTCTGTGAGCCACCCCAGGGCCCCCACCCCGACTCAGAAATCCTGCCCAGCTCCGACTCTGCCCTCCTGACTGAAACCTGTCATCCAATTACCGCTAACGATGCAATGAAACAGAATGTGACGTCAGCTGATGACAGATGCGTCACGCCATCTGCAGAATGTGCCAAACTGTCATCATGACGACACATTTTCATTACATGCATATGATCATTTTTATTTTATACTGCATTGTTTGTAGAATTAAACATCAGCAAATGGTTGAGGGATTTGTTTTTCATTCTGCTAGGCTAAAAAACTAATCCGATTACACATGAAACACATAGAAGTTGTTCATTTATGTGAATGAAAACAGCAAATTTATGTGAACAGGTTGTTACTGTAGGAGGAAAAAAGTCCCCTATGTATGACCAGTGGAAAAAACACTAATTTTACATTTTTAAAAATTGCTAATTTGTGACAAAAAAAAGGAGAGCAAATTTATGAGAAAAACATCAATAATTTTACATTAAAAGGAACAAAATCACAATAAGAAAACACAGAATTACAAGAAAAAAGTCAGAAAAGGGAGCAAAATTACAAGAAAAATAAAAGCACCATAGGTGCTGATGCCTTGATGCAGGGACACACACACACACACACACATATTACCGCATGCCTCTTCATTGAGGCAAACAAACTAGAATGCACAAAAAGTCACAAAGCTACAAAAAAGTCGCAAATTTCAAAGCAGCCACGACTCACAAAAATTAGCAAAATTACCGTCAACAAATATGACAAAAACATCTTAAATTTGAGGAAAAAGTCAAAATTTCATGATAAAAGCAGCAAAACTATAAGAAACAGGTCACATATTTAACAATAAAAAGGCCACAATTTTGAGATTTAAAAAAGTAGGAAATTATAAGAAAGTCATAATTTTACAAGAAAAAGATAAGAATTTTAAGAGGAAAAAATAGCAAAATTACAAGGGAACGCGACAAATTTGAGATAAAAGTACAAGCAAAACCTTGTAATTTTATGAGAAAAAAGTCCCAATTTTACAAGAAAAAAGATCATTTTATGATTAAATAAAAAGCAGCAAAATAAGATGACGATTTTCTGAGAAAAGTCACAACTTTACAATAGAAAAATTTACAACATTCAAAAAAAAAAGAGCAAAAAAGCTGTAAGGAAGCTTGTGACTGACAAAAAGATTTTTATTAAAAAAATAATCCCTTTAAGAAAAAAAATGTTTCAAATCTATAAAAACTTTTTAAGTGGATAAATCTTAATTTTTTAAAGGAAAAAAAAAACAAACAGAAAACACCATCACCAATGCAATAAAACAAAAAAGAATGTTCCAAGTCATCAGCTAATAACTTCTGTTTTCTCCTGAATGTGCCACATTTTAACATGTGAGATTCCTGCTGGTTATTTTTTATAGCAAATGTTTTATGGACTTATGTTTGGTTCTGCTGGACTCGAGTCTCAGATCAGCTGGGTTCTTGTCTGCAGTCCAGCACAGCTTTCCAGGATTTCTTCTCACTTTTTTAATCCTCTTTATTCCTCATTTCCCAAAGCACAGTCAGACTTTTCTGGTTGGGAAGAAGCAAGCGTTTTATCACTTTATTTTTTTGGGGGGGTTCCAGGAATTCTGTTTAATTTCATCTTTGATAACGGCAGATGTAAAAGCGCGTCCACACCATATCTTCTTTATAAGAAGACAAGTAAGTGCACCTGGACTAAAGAAAATAACGGTCCCTCTGGAATGGTTTCTGCCTGATTCAGCAGGGGAGAAAGAGCTGAATATTTCTCTTGTTTGTGGCTGTGCAGCTTGATTATCAGCACGTGATTTCATTAGCTTATAAAAAACAGAGCAAAGAGGTCAGGTCCGACGGAGCCTGAAATCAGGGGTCTGCAACCTGTGGCGCTGGGGCCACATGCAGCTGCTCAATACAAGTTTGACCAAAAAAAAAAAATCTTACATTGAGCAAGTACAAAAAGATGCTGCAAATCTGTGAAAAAAGAAGCAAATTCATGTGAAAAAGAGGGAATTTACAAGAAAAATATTCCAAATTTACAATAAATGGAGTAGCAAAAACACAAGAAGAAAAAGTCACAAATTTGCAATAAAAGTTACAGAATCACAAGAGAGAAAAAAAATCAAATTTTTATGGCACAAAAGTAGCTTACAAGTAAAAAATTGACAAGGAAAAAAATACAGAAAAAAGTAAATTTGCAAAATGTGTAATTACAAGAAAAAAAGTCACCATAAAAAGGTGGTCCAATTACAATAAAACATGACAAAATTACAATAAAAAGGTGACAAAAACATGAAGGAAACAGAAGCAAAGTTACAAGGAAAAAGGTCGTTCACAAGCTCCACAAATTTCCTTCAATTGTCACAATTTTACAGTGAAAAAGTTGCAAAATTGCAGAAAGAAAATTGGTGTGGAAAAAAGCTGAAATTTATGTGTCATTAATCTAAAATAAAAAGCAGAAAAATCACAAGAAAAAAAGAAATACATTTCTAAAACAGGTCACAAATTTAACTACACAAGTGAAACTTGACAATGAAAAAAGATGAAGTCACAAATTTAAGAGAAAAAAGCTTAAATTTCATAAGAACTCAAAAACTACAAATGCAAATATGAAAAAAGATCCAATTTTAAGAAGAGAAAAAAACACGGATTTGCAATGCACCTTCGTTACAAAACAAAAGCTGCAGACATATGAGAACAGCTGCAGTTTCACAGGTTTTCTGGCTCCGTCTGCAGCAGAAGCTGCAGCCCTCTGGTCTCCAGCGCTCCAAGCCTCCTGAACTTCCAGCATCCTGATGTTGATTGATGGTTTCTAAAAACCTGCAGCTTATTTCCGTGAATGCTTTAGCACTCCTTATGTTGCAGGAGCGTATCTGTGATGATGAACAGTTCACAGCTCTGATACAGTTGTCCAATGTGCTTGTACCAGTAGTTTCTATTTTTTACCAATAAAACTATTTTGTGAAGCAAGGAGCCTGCCGTGTTCAGTGGGGGTTTTTTGTGCATGTCTTTGTGGCTGCGGCGGCGACATTCGTCTTCCTGCCAAACATACAGACTGCAGGAAGGAGCAGGCTGTTCTGAGACCATGTGGGCCGGCTGTTCAGGCGCAGCACGGATCCACCAAAAATCCATCCAACTACAGTAAAAACACACCAGGCATGAAGAGGGTTTGTAGAAATGATCCTTGGACTTTGCTTTTTTTTCCCCCCCTCATGCATTCACGTCTGAAGTTACATGACTTTCATTTTGCTCAAAGGGCAATTCCACAACCCAGACCTGACAGAGATATGGTTTCTATAAGGAGGTTAAATTTAGAGCTTGTTATACAACTGTTACTTCCAACCAAGCAATCTGATTGGACAATAGGGATTCCAAGAGTTACAATATTCCACGATAATTGAACTCCAACTTCACTGGATATGTATCACTCCGCTTCAAAGCTGTCCATGTAAACGTTAACTACTAGTAATAATTTACTATCAACTCTGAGAATTTCAGTACTGTTTTGGATACCTTAATTTCCACAGTGAAGCGCTGTTTGACAAGAAATTATACTGTACATCCGCGACCCGGAGGTCCCACCCTTTTGAAAAAAGAAAAAAAGTTTCCTTATGCCCGCCATTAAGCTATTTCACGTCTGTTTAAAAAAATTAGGCAGTGCTAGAGCTTGTTTATTGTCTCAATTAACAAACCACAATCTCTTTGTGGTGATGGACTCCATTTCATCTGAAAATGTGAAGAAAAGATAAGATAAGATAAGATAAGCCTTTATTAGTCCCACAACGGGGAAATTCCAGGATTGCAACAGCACAGGGATAGCAACACTCAGAGCAACAATCAGAAGGCAAGAAAAAAAACAAGCAAGCAAGAGCATCTAATATACTGTACATATGTACATATTACTATAAAATATATATATACACACAGACACACAGTGCAGAGCATTGTAGCTGGATGGAATAAATATATGAATATATGAACACACAGTGCAGAGCATTGTAGCTAGATGGAATAAATATGTAAATATATAAACACCCACAGTACGGAGCATTGCAGCTAGGTGGAATAAATATGCAAGTATATAAACACACACAGTGCGGAGCAATGTAGCTAGATGGAATAATATGTAGATATATAAAAACACAGTGCGGAGCATTGTAGCTAGATGGAATAAATATATAGATATATAAATATAAACACACCCAGTGCTAAAAGCGAGCAAAGTCTGCTAATTCGCTAGGATGCTAACTATTAGCTACTGGCTAGCTACCGGTGTTGTTACGACCGGCAGTGGATACGTTTTGATCTGGGGTCTTCTGCAGTACCGAATCAACAGGTATATATTTTATAAACACTTATTATGTGAAAAAGTGTTTGCCCCCTTCCTGATTTCTCTTTTTTTTTGTATGTTTGTCACACTTAAATGTTTCAGATCATCAAACAAATTGAAATATTAGACAAAGATAACACAAGTAAACACAAAATGCAGTTTTTAAGTGAAGGTGTTTATTATTAACACTGACCTTGACCTTAACTGAGGCAAGTGAGGCCTGCAGTTCTTTGGATATTGTTGTGGGGTGTTTTGTCACTTCTTGGATGAGTCGTCGCTGCGCTGTTGGGGTAATTCTGGTCGGCTGGCCACTCCTGGGAAGGTTTACCACTGCTCCATATTTTGCCATTTGTAGATAATGGCTCTCACTGTGGTTCGCTGGAGTCCCAAAACTTTAGAAATGGCTTTATAACCTTTTCCAGACTGATAGATCTCAATTACTTTGTTTCTCGTTTATTCCTGAATTTCTTTGGATCGCAGCATGATGTCTAGCTTTTGAGGATCTATTTGGTCTACTTCACTTTGTCAGGCAGGTCCTATTTAAGTGATTTCTTGATTGAGAACAGGTGTGGCAGTAATCAGGCCTGGGTGTGGGTAGAGAAATTGAACTCCGCTTTCCAAAGATATGATAAATCCATCCATCCATCCATCCATCTTCTACCGCTTTTCCGGAGGTCCGGGTCGCGGAGGCAGCAGTTCAAGCAGAGAAGCCCAGACTTCCCTCTCCCCAGCCACCTGCTCCAGCTCTTCAGAGGGGATACCAAGGCGTTCCCAGACTAGCTGGGAGACATAGTCTCTCCACCGAGTCCTGGGTCTGCCCCGGGGTCTCCTCCCAGTGGGACGTGCCTGAAACACCTCAAGTGGGAGGCGTCCAGGAGGCATCCTAATCAGATGCCCATACCACCTCAACTGACTCCTTTCAATGTGGAGGAGCAGCGGTTCTACTCTGAGCCTCTCCCGGATGACTGAGCTCCTCACCCTATCTCTGAGGGTGAGTCCAGCAATCCTACGGAGAAAGCTCATTTCAGCCGCTTGTATCCGCGATCTCGTTCTTTCGGTCATTACCCAAAGCTCGTGACCATAGGTGAGAGTAGGAACGTAGATTGACTGGTAAATCGACAGCTTTGCCTTAGAACTAAGCTCCCTCTTCACCACAACAGACCGGTACAACGTCCGCATCACTGCAGATGCTGCTCCAATCCGTCTGTCGATCTCTCGCTCCATTTTCCCCTCACTCGTGAACAAGACCCCAAGATACTTAAACTCCTCCACTTGGGGCAGGAGCCTGTCCCCAACCCGGAGAGGACAATCCACCTTTTTCCGGCTGAGGACCATGGACTCGGACTTGGAGGTGCTGATTCTCATCCCAGCCGCTTCACACTCAGCGGCAAACCGTCCCAGCAAGAGCTGTAGGTCATTGCTGGATGAAGCCAACAGGACAACATCATCTGCAAACAACAGAGATGAGATCCTGTGGTCACCAAGCATGACACCCTCCATTCCCTGGCTGCGCCTAGAAATCCTGTCCATAAAAATTATGAACAGGACCGGTGACAAAGGGCAGCCCTGGCGGAGTCCAACTCTCACTGGGAATGACTCCGACCGAGTGTTGGCAATGCGAACTAAACTCTCACAACGGTCGTACAGAGACCGAATAGCTCGTAACAACAAGCCCGATACCCCATACTCCCGAAGCACCCCCCACAAAAATCCACGAGGGACGCGGTCAAATGCCTTCTCCAAGTCCACAAAACACATGTAAACTGGTTGGGCAAACTCCCACGAACCCTCAAGAATTCTCGAGAGGGTAAAGAGCTGGTCCGATGTGCCACGGCCAGGACGAAAACCACATTGCTCCTCCTGAATCCGAGGTTCGACCAACGGCCGGACTCTCCTCTCCAATACCTTGGCATAGACCTTCCCAGGGAGGCTGAGGAGTGTGATCCCTCTAAAGTTGGAGCACACCCTCCGGTCCCCTTTTTTGAAGAGAGGAACCACCACCCCGGTTTGCCATGCCAAAGGCACTGCCCCCGACCTCCACGCAATGTTGCAGAGGCGTGTCAACCATGACAACCCAACAACATCCAGGGCCTTGAGGTACTCGGGGCGAATCTCGTCCACCCCCGGGGCCCGGCCACCAAGGAGATTTTTAACCACCTTGGCGACCTCAGCCCCTGTGATAGGCGAGTCATCCCCCTCGTCCCCAAACCCTGCTTCCTCTGTGGAAGGCGTATCAGTGGGATATGATAAACCACAGTTAAAATTTATGTTTTAATGGTGGGGGGGGGGGTCACTTTTTCACACGGGCCCATGTACACTACCATTCAAAAGTTTGGGGTCACTTAGAAATTTCCTTATTTTTGAAAGAAAAGCATTTTTTTCAATGAAGATAACTTTAAACTAATCAGAAATACACTCTATACATTGCTAATGTGGTAAATGACTATTCTAGCTGCAAATGTCTGGTTTTTGGTGCAATATCTACATAGGTGTATAGAGGCCCATTTCCAGCAACTATCACTGCAGTGTTCTAATGGTACAATGTGTTTGCTCATTGCTTCAGAAGGCTAATGGATGATTAGAAAACCCTTCTGCAATCATGTTAGGTCTGCAATGCTGTAATTGCTGCAAATGGAGGATTCTTTGACGAAAGCAAAGTTTGAAGGAAAAAATTATTATTTCAAGTACAAATCATTATTTCTTACCTTGTCAATGTCTTGACTATATTTTCTATTTTACAACTCATGGTGTTAAATAAGTGTGACTTTTCATGGAAAACAAAATAATTGTCTGGGTGACCCCAAACTTTTGAACGGTAGTGTAGGTTTGGAATTTTTTTTTCCCCTTAATAATAAACACATCCATTTAAAAACTGCATTTTGTGTTTACTTGTGTTATCTTTGTCTAATACTTAAATTTGTTTGATGATTTGAAACATTTAAGTGTGAAACATACAAAAATATGAGAAATCAGGTAGGGGGCAAACACTTTTTCACACTACTGTATTTAATTTGTTCACATGTGTGTGAAATGACAATAGACGTCTTCATGCTGATTGAGATGTTTAGCAACAGTTGGCTACATTTAAAAGGAACTATTTTTTCTTAGCTGCGCAAAACAACCGGTTAAACAAACAAATCATAATATTTTGTCCAGTACTGCTGTCATTTAATAAATTGTGTTTGCCGGAACTGTTGTATAAAAGCAATATTACACGAGACAGAGTACATTATCAATTTAAATAGTAACTGTGGGTGTGATACGGCTTAATGCCCTCCTCCCTGCCTCCAAAACTTCACCTGGATGATGGTTGTTTACACTGCTAGCCTGCTTGTGTGTTTGTTAATGGCAATGTCGGCGTCATAGATGTGTGACTGACTAGAGTTGTAATCGAAATTATTCAACCTCCACTGCAAATTAGGTTTATTGGCAAAATGTACAAACTAGTAAATGTTTGCAATTAAAAAGATCATACAAGAATAATTTAAATAGCTCAACACAACTAATATTACAAGTGGTTTCTCCAAATTCAACACAAAATTCCACTTTTAATGACTATTGCAGTTTCAAATTTATTCAGCCCCTTCATGACAAGCATCTTTAGTGCTTTGTGGGGCACCCTTTTGCTGTTATGACCTGCTGCAAAAATGATGCATAGCCAGACACCAGCTTCTGGCAGTGTTCTGAGGAATCTTAGCCCATTCCTCACGGGCAAAGTCCTCCAGTTCACCAATATTCTGAGACTGCATTCACACCAGGATAGTCCGGGGGTCTCGGTTCAATTGGATGGGGAATGCCGAGAATTTTCGCACCTTTGTTTGGTTCGCATTCACACTGCACTTTCAAGCAAACCTAACAGCCTGAACAACATCCTGCAGTTACAACAACTGCTCCTTTGGGGCCCTGTAGCCAAAACCACCACTGACCAGGAAGAAAAAATCCGGCTCATTGATTGGCCAGGATTGAAAACGGAAATCCATTCCCTTCAGCCGGGTTGTTTATCCGCCACAAATGAGTCATTTTTTAACTTTTCTCCTCCGCTTTCTCCAGTAAAAGGATTTCTCGGAATTGTTCAGTTGTCTTTATTGTTATTTTCTACCCAAAATGCGCTACGGTAAATGCCACTTCCTCTTCTCAGACTATGTGTTGCTATGGTTACACAAACACTGAAGGGCACTTCCAACCTTTGGTCTGCTGGATAGTCCATTTGTTTTCACACTGCAAGAGAAGTGCACCAGGGTTCACTTGCCAGTGAACCGAGACCCCCGTTTTCAGGTGGACCAGAGTTTGCTTGTTTGGTGTGCACCAACGTTTGAATGCATGTTCAGACTGCACCAAATGAACTGAACTATCCACGGAAGCGGACCAGAGTTCCTTTGGTCCAGACCAAACAGTGGCAGTGTGAATGCGCCCTTTAGGTTTGTGTGCTGCAACCACCTTTTTCAACTCCCGCCAGAGATTTTCAGTGGGGTTCAAGTCAGGTGAGTGATAGCTACTCCAGTATCTTCCAGGACTTCTTCTGAAACCAAACCTTGGTGGACTTGGAGGAACACTTGGGATCATTGTCCTGTTGGAAGGTCCAATGACGCTCAAGCTCCAGCTTCCTCACACACTCCATGACATTTTCTCCCAGGATTTCCTGATACTTTATTGAACCAATCTTGCTCGCCACAAGCTGCAGGTTTCCAGTGAGCAAAGCAAGCCGAGAGCATCACTGTGCAACCGCCATGCTTTGCCCACGAGGGATGGGCAAAGATTACAACGTTCCTGTGTGCATGGAGCCTGCATCTGTTTCCAGGAGGGAATAGCCCAATGAATGGAATGTGTGTGTGTGTGTGGGGGGGGGGGGGGTGTCAAGAAAACTGTCCAACTTCAAAGAAAAAAAAAAAGGCCAATTTTTTTGGGACCAATTAAGTGAAGCCAGACAACCATCATTCATAAATAAGATAAAAATGGGGTAAAAAAAAAATTGTATATACACAGTGTAAGAGGTCATAGAAAGCAGAATACCCACAAAATACCCACGTGCACATTTGTGGCCATGACGAACATCAGGTTTCTCATTGCTGCCAACAGAAAAATTTAAAGCTTCAACAGCACATCCCAGTGCTGGAGGATTTTTCTCCTTTTCCCGTCCTTCCCTCACCTGTGGACCATCCACATATAAACAGACAGACGGTAGTGAAACGACCCCTATGGGAGTTTAGAGGAATGGGAGTTTATCTGACACCCTGTAATGAGTCTGCTGACATGTAAGGAGCTTCTGCTGATATGCAATAAGACAGGCATAGAAGAGAACAACCTTTTTAAATAATTAATCACCACCCACAGGGGAAGAAAAGATAACAAGCACAAGTAAACACAAAATATTCACTGAGTTTAAGTGTGAAAAAACTGATTTTCTTGTGAGAAAAGTACAACTACATTCAGGGCTATTTCTAGGTGTTTGGGGGCCCAAGAAAAATTTTTTAATTTACAAGAAAGTACCAAATTTATTAGACAAAAGCCACAATTTACAAGAAAAAAAGTTAAATTCCCCCCCTAAAATTGTGGTCTGAGGTCCCCATTTTAATAATGGGGAAGAGTTCAAACCATTTAAAATTGGGGAAAAAAATCTCTTCCCACCCAATAAAACATTGTTTCGATGAACTGAAAAAAATTAAACTCTCACACAGAACAAAAATTTGACCACCATCAGTATGAATGTTGTAAATTTATAAGAAAAAAGCTGAAAATTTACAAGAGTCACAAATTTCCAAAAACTAAATTTCTGAGAAAAAAAGTCACAAATTTAGACAAAAAAAGTCGTTAACTTACAAGGAAAAAACGTGGGAAATTTCCAAGGAAAAAGGCTGCAGATTTAGGAGGGAAAAAGATGCAGATTTACAAGAAATAAATTCCTGATTAAAAAAGTAGCAGTTTTATTAGAAAATGTATTTAAAAAGTTGCAAATTTACATGAAAAAAGTTGCAAATTTAAAAGAACCATTTTGCAAATTTACAAGAAAAAAATGCAAATTTATGAGGAGCAAAGAAATTTATGGGAAAATTTTTGAAAAATTATAAGAAAAATTTGCAAGAAAAAATTTTAAATTTACAAAAAAAGTAGCAAATTTATTAGACAAAAGCCACAACTTACAAGAAAAAGAGTTTAATTCTCCCCCTAAAAATGTTGACGTGAACTTGGGGTCTCCCATTGGTGGAGGGGGATCGCAGCATTTAGAGTCATGTGAAAAAATTAGGACACCCTGTATAAGCCTGCATGTTTTTGTTTTTTGTTTTTTTTACATATTTGGACATATGGATATTTAATATCAATGTTAAAAAATACTTGAAGATTCACATAATACAACTAAACAATTAAAAATGAATTAAAGACTTTTTCCAAATTTTCTGTAAAATGTCATTCTAAACAAATAGTGAGGAATAAATTAGGACACCCCCACATTCCTTCCCACTTAAAATGGCTAAAATAAATTTTAAAAATGCAAATAAAAACAAGGTTAGACATAGATAGTTGAACATTTCTTAATAAAGAACTGAATATTTAAAGGAGTGTCCAAATTTTTTCACAGGACTGTATGTCGTTTGCTTTATAGGCAGAAACAGCTCTGACTACATTAGTATTTACATTCATGAGAAGACATTCAAGTAAATATTTAGTTCTAAATCTACCTGCACCACACAGTTATTTTAGTTTGAATGTGGGCTCTGGATCCTGACTGGATCCTCATCAGCACAGATTTAGAATCAGAGAGAACTAGCTTTCCTGAAACAAACATGGATTATTCAACACACTCATCTATTCTTCTTCTCTCAGTTATGCAATAGGAGCGCAGATCAAATAGTGCCTCGTCTCATGGGAGAAACACTAATAAGATCTGCTCCTCTGTGTATTTAGCCTACATCTTCCATCAAAGACGCCTTAATGGAGTAGGAGTGGGAGCTCTAAACGAGGCCGGGGCTAACGCATGCAGCAGCCTCCTCAAAGCCACACGCTATTCTGCTCACCTTCACGACCGCAAAACAACCTCAGCCAAGATCCCAGAGGAGAAGGGAAAAAAAAAAAAAAAAAACGCATGCCAGAGATGAAGACGGTAGAGACTAAAGGTTGATGTTGGAAAAGTTAAGGGTAACTAAAACATCTGAGTTTCCAGAAGAAAATTCTGAGTAAATGCTGTAAGCTAAAAATGTATTGTTAAAAGCATTTTAAGCTAGAATAGTTTAATGCTGAATAAGTAGCTTAAATTAGTACAGTGGGGCAAACAAGTATTTAGTCAGCCACCAATTGTGCAAGTTCTCCCACTTAAAAGATGAGAGAGGTCTCCAATTTTCATCATAGATATACCTCAACTATGAGAGACAAAATGAGAAAAAAAAACAACAGAAAATCACATTGAAGGATTTTTAATGAATTAATTGGTAAATTCCTCAGTAAAATAAGTATTTGGTCACCTACAAACAAGCAAGATTTCTGGCTCTCACAGACTTGTAACTCCTTCTTTAAGAGGCTCCTCTGTCCTCCACTCGTTACCTGTATTAATGGCACCTATTCGAACTCTTTATCAGTATAAAAGACACCTGTCCACAACCTCAAACAGTCAGACTCCAAACTCCACTATGGCCAAGACCAAAGAGCTGTCAAAGGACACCAGAAACAAAATTGTAGACCTGCACCAGGCTGGGAAGACTGAATCTGCAATAGCTAAGCAGCTTGGTGTGAAGAAATCAACTGTGGGAGCAATTATTAAAAAATGGAAGACATACGACCACTGATAATCTCCCTTGATCTGGGGCTCCATGCAAGATCTCACCCCGTGGGGTCAAAATTATCACGAGAACGGTGAGCAAAAATCCCAGAACCACATGGGGGGACCTAGTGAATGACCTGCAGAGAGCTGGGACCAAAGTAACAAAGGCTACATCAGAAACACACTACGCTGCCAGGGACTCAAATCCTGCAGTGCCAGACATGTCCCCCTGCTTAAGCCAGTACATGTCCAGGCCCGTCTGAAGTTTGCTAGAGAGCATTTGGACGATCCAGAAGAGGATTGGGAGAATGTCATATGGTCAGATGAAACCAAAATAGAACTTTTTGGTAAAAACTCAACTTGTCGTGTTTGGAGGAGAAAGAACACCATACCTACTGTGAAGCATGGGGGTGGAAACATCATACTTTGGGGCTGTTTTTCTGCAAAGGGACCAGGACGACTGATCCGTGTAAAGGAAAGAATGAATGGGGCCATGTATCGTGAGATTTTGAGTGAAAACCTCCTTCCACCAGCAAGGGCATTGAAGATGAAACGCGGCTGGGTCTTTCAGCATGACAATGATCCCAAACACACCGCCCGGGCAACGAAGGAGTGGCTTCGTAAGATGCATTTCAAGGTCCTGGAGTGGCCTAGCCAGTCTCCAGATCTCAACCCCATAGAAAATCTTTGGAGGGAGTTGAAAGTCCGTGTTGCCCAGCGACAGCCCCAAAACATCACTGCTCTAGAGGAGATCTGCATGGAGGAATGGGCCAAAATACCAGCAACAGTGTGTGAAAACCTTGTGAAGACTTACAGAAAACCTTTGACCTCTGTCATTGCCAACAAAGGGTATATAACAAAGTATTGAGATGAACTTTTGTTATTGACCAAATACTTATTTTACCGAGGAATTTACCAATTAATTCATTAAAAATCCTTCAATGTGATTTTCTGGATTTTTTTTTTTCTTATTTTGTCTCTCATAGTTGAGGTATACCTATGATGAAAATTGGAGCCCTCATCTTTTAAGTGGGAGAACTTGCACAATTGGTGGCTGACTAAATACTTTTTTACCCCACTGTAAATTAAGCATGAACAATTAAGCTTAAAGCTGACAAAGCTTAAAAGCAGAAATAGCTGGAAGCTGAATTCTGTTAGCTTAAAACCTGAAATAGCTTAAAGGGCCTATATGATGCTATTTTAAGCCTTTAAGAGTAAACTATATGCATGTACTGTATGTGATAGTATATTACCTTTGGTACACTTGAGAATGAATTTCTTATGAAATATGAGTTATTTTCGAGAGCCCGGAAGTAAAATGCCTCGATCTCTGAGGCTCTGCCTCTCCTTCTTGTGGCTGCCGCCCATTTCATGACATAACCTCTGAGCCAACTGCTGCAGCGTGTCGCTGGGTTCTGCGAACGAAAACAACATCTACAGTAAACTTTAGAAAAGATGGATGAGCATGTTGAACTCTTTAGCCTCCTGTTATTATTTTAGCCTATAATATTATTCTTATGTAGTGTATGGTTAATCACGTTTAATATTATGATTTTAGCCTCTGCATTCTGGTCTATTTTGACCATTTCTGACGAGTAGGCTCTTCTTTAGGAAGGCTGAACAAACTCCTAAATCTCTTACAGCCAAAGACACATTTACGCCACTTAGAAGACATTGTCTTACGTAAAAAAGCAAACAGTTGTTGTCACTGAGCAGATTAGGTGCGAGAGGAACTACTTCTTCACAGCGTCAATGCTAAAGTGAAAGAGTTTTGCCGATCACCGCTCCGTTTGCTGCGCAGAGAAAGTGAGTGTGTGCGTTAGCCTGGGGGCGGTGCTGGCAGCCCAGGCACTTCCTGGAGTGGGCAGCTCACCCACGTTCATACGTATGAACGTGGGGACCCAGTCTTTATCAGGGACAGGGCGAGCAGCAGCTCAGAGAGCAGGGTTGAGGAGGAATACTCAGAGATGTGTGAATGGCGCAAAATACCACTTTGGGGGTGTTTTTGGTGAGGAATTAACATTATAACATGCTTAAAAGCTCAAAAAAGTCGATTTTGCATGATATAGGCCCTTTAAAGTTGAAAAAGTTAACTTAAAATGATCAAAGTTTAACACGGATAAATACTTGTTTAAGAGATAAAATTGCCAAAATATGTACAATAGTAGCTAAAATGGCTTAAGCTGGTGTTTATACTTTGCACGTCTGTGATGCACGTGGCTGGATATATGCTTCATTCCCCCCCCCCCCCCATCTACTAGGGCAAATATTTGACACATGTACATAACCATCATTTGCAGTTTTACCCCAGCAGTATAGGTAGCACAAATGCACTCCTCATTTGTTCACTGGCTACATACAAACCGCAGTTCCACTGAAGTTGGGACATTATGTAAAACGTAAATAAAAACAGAATACAATGATTTCAAATCATTTTCAACTTATATTCAATTTAATACACTACAAAGACAAGATATTTAATGTCTAAACTGATAAACTTTGGTTTTTTTGTCAAATATTTACTTATTTTGAATTTGATGCCTGCAACACATTTCAAAAAGCTGGGACAGGAGCATGTTTACCACTGTGTTACAACACCTTTCCTTTTAACAACGCTCAATAAGCCTTTAGGAACTCAGGACAAAAGCTTTGTAGGTGAAATCCTTTCCATTTGTTGTTTGATTTACGACTTAAGTTGCTCAACAGTCAGGGGTCTCTTTACACATGGTACAGGAACGCCTCAAGAACAAAACTCTCAAAAAGCACACAAACCTTACAGTTAATGACATATCACAACTCTTACAGTTTGTTTCCAAATCCACCTACTACTTCCAAACAAAATACACAGACAAAAAGAAGGATTGACAATGGGAGACCCATTTTCTGCAATAATGAGTAGCTTTTTCATGGAAGACCTGGAAATCAGAGCCCTCAATACAGCCTCCACATCATGCAGACCCCCGCTCTGGAGAAGATACAGTGGTGTGAAAAAGTGTTTGCCCCCTTCTTGATTTCTCTTTTTTTTTTGTATGTTTGTCACACTTAAATGTTTCAGATCAAACAAATTTAAATATTAAATAGAACACAAGTAAACACAAAATGCAGTTTTTAAATGGAGGTGTTTATTATTAAGGGGAAAAAAAATTCAAACCGACATGGGCCCGTGTGAAAAAGTGACACCCCCCCCCCCCCCCGTTTAAACATAAATTAACTGTGGTTTATCACATCTTTGGAAAGCTGAGTTCAATTTCTCTAGCCACATCCAGGCCTGATTACTGCCACACCTGTTCTCTATCAAGAAATCCCTTAAATAGGACCTGCCTGACAAAGTGAAGTAGACCAAATAGATCCTCAAAAGCTAGACATCATGCTGTGATCCAAAGAAATTCAAGAACAAACGAGAAACAAAGTAATTGAGATCTATCAGTCTGGAAAAGGTTATAAAGCCATTTCTAAAGCTTTGGGACTCCAGTAAACCACAGTGAGAGCCATTATCCACAAATGGCAAAAACATGGAACAGTGGTGAACCTTCCCAGGAGTGGCCAGCCGACCAAAATTACCCCAACAGCGCAGCGACGACTCATTCAAGAGGTCACAAAAGACCCCACAACAACATCCAAAGAACTGCAGGCCTCACTTGCCTCAGTTCAATTTAAGGTCAGTGTTCATGACTCCACCATAAGAAAGAGACTGGGCAAAAAGAGTTCCAAGACAAAAACCGCTGCTGAGCAAAAAGAACATAAAGGCTCGTCTCAGTTTTGCCAGAAAACATCTTGATGATCACCAAGACTTTTGGGAAAATACTCTGTGGACTGACGAGGCAAAAGTTGAACTTTTTGGAAGGTGTGTGTCCCATTACATCCGGCGTAAAAGTAACGCAGCGTTTCAGAAAAGGAACATCATACCAACAGTAAAATATGGTGGTGGTAGTGTGATGGTCTGGGGCTGTTTTGCTGCTTCTGGACCTGGAAGACTTGCTGTGGTAAATGGAACCATGAATTCTGCTGTCTACTAAAAAATCTTGAAGGAGAATGAACATCTGAAACATTTACGTGTGACAAACATACAAAAATATGAGAAATCAGGAAGGGGCAAACACTTTTTCACACTATTGTACATGGATGTCATTGTGGAAAAAAAAAAACCATGAACACACACAAGAACTTACAGACCACCTGAATACCATAGACAGTACTGGAAACATCAATTTCACACATGAAGAAACAAACAGGACCATAAACTTCCTAGACATAAAAGTTCACCATAAGGATGATGGCAGCATCAAAATCATAGTATACAGAAAACCAACACACACTGATCAATACCACCTTTGGACATCCAAACATCCCATAGCACACAAACTGTCAGTTGTGAGGACATTATTTGAACGGAACACCATCATCTCAGATGAGGAGGACAGACAGAAGGAAGAACGGCATATACAACATGCACTCATGGACTGTCAATACCCAACATGAGCAATAAATAAAGGAAAAAGTCAAGTCCAAAACAAAGACCAAGGACAAAAACAAAAAGGAAAAAGATACACACTAAAAACAGAAAACAACAAAAACATAGTGATTCTACCATACATTCGGGGAATAACTGAACCCATAGAAAGAATCATGAAAAAAAGGAATAAACACAGCAATAAACCCCCCCACAAAACTGCAGCAGCTTTTGGTTCACCCCAAGGACAAAATACAGTACAACAAGACAACAAAATGCAACGTAGTTTACGAAATACCATGAAAAACCATACATAGTAGAAACGGGGAGAATGTTTGCAACACGGAAAAGGGAACACCAAAAGGAATGCAAAAAAACACAAAACAGCAGGGCAACTCACAAGAACGTAAAAAGAAAAGGCAGAACAGGAAAACCTCAAGTCAGAAATGTGAGACCACTGCAAGATAAACAACCACTTCATGAATTGGAACAATGCAAAAATAATTGGCTCAAAGGACAACAAACGCTGGATCAAAGAAGCAACTGAAATCAGGAAGCAAGCTCCCGACACCATGAACAGAGATGATGGAGCCTTCATGCTCTCGCATACCTGGGACTCTCTCCTCCAAAGACCATCGCATGGCTGGGGCGTGACCGACCTTGCAGATCTGTCAGGTCGGTCACGCCTATGGAAAGGACAAAACAGTTGATGTGACATGGCATGGACGTCAGATGACATTTTCTGAAGAAGACTGCAGATGACAGTCAAAACATTTCAAGGTATGAAATCTCTCTTTACTTTGAATAGAATAACAAGACCAGTTTTATCACTAAGAAGTCAAAATGAACTTGTTTGAAATAAGTCAGGGGTCTCCATTGTTGTATTTTGTGCTTCATAATACGCCACACATTTTCAATGGAAGACAGGTCTGGACTGCAGGCAGGCCAGTCTAGTACCCGCACCCTTTTACTACAAAGCTACGCAACTGTAACACGTGTAGTATGTGGCTTGGTACTGTCTTGCTGAAATAAACAGGGACATCCCTGAAAAAGACACTGCTTGGATGGCAGCATATGTTACTCCAAAACCTGTACGTACTGTTCAACATTAATAGTGCCTTCACAGATGTGCAAGTTACCCATGCAATGGGCACCAACCCCCTCCCCCAACACACACACACACACTATCCCAGATGCTGGCTTTTGAACTTTGCGCTGATAACAATCTGGATGGCTGGTTCCTCTTTAGCCCGGAAGACTATGTCCATGATTGCCAAAAACAATTTCAAATGTGGACTCGTCAGACCACAGCAAACTTCTCCACTTTGCATCAGTCCATCTCAGATGCGCCGTCAACCATCAATGGTAAATGGCGTTCACTTATATAGTGCATTTTATTCATCTCTGGATGAACAAAGCGCTTTACAGATCCTGCTATCCACCCATTCATGCACACATTCACACAGTGATGGTGGCAGAGCTGCCATACACAAGCACTGGCCTGACCCACCAGGAGCAACTGGGGGTTCAGTGTCTTGCTCAAGGACACTTCAACATGCAGACAGAGCAGGAATCGAACCCCTGACCCTCCAATCAGTAGTTGGCCACACTACACCTGCACCACAGCTGCCCCCATATGACCGAGTAGCTCATTCTGGCCAAAGGAAATTACCCCGAGAGTGCCTAGATCTCCTGACCTTTGACCCTGAACTTAACCTTGAACACAATCTGGATGCAGACGCACCTGAGGATCACTGTGTGTGAGTTTGGTGACCATCAGGGCAATTTTCTAGGAGAAGTAGCAATCATAGAGGATACCAGCTCTCCTGACCCTTGACCTTGAGCACAAACTGGATATATTACATTATAACCATCCATCCATCTTCTTCCACTTAATCCTTAACCGCAATATTAAAAAGGCAAAAACAGTAACTACAAATTCCCCAAACTGAAAAACAAGATTTCAATATCACAAAACTGAACTATGGCTTTATCATGTCTGTGGTATTTTAACCCTTTGAGTGTGAGAATTTGCATGCCCCTAGTGGCAGAGTGCGGCGCTGCGCCTGTCATTTCACTCTGACATCGCCGGCTGCATTGGGGATTTGTACTAATTTGTACTGATCTGTATCTGCTTACAAGCAGCTGAAATGAGCTTTCTCCGTAGGATTGCTGGACTCACCCTCAGAGATAGGGTGAGGAGCTCAGTCATCCGGGAGAGGCTCAGAGTAGAACCGCTGCTTCTCCACATTGAAAGGAGTCAGTTGAGGTGGTATGGGCATCTGATTAGGATGTCTCCTGGACGCCTCCCACTTGAGGTGTTTCGGGCACATCCCACTGGGAGGAGACCCCGGGGCAGACCCAGGACTCGGTGGAGAGACTATGTCTCCCAGCTGGTCTGGGAATGCCTTGGTATCCTCTCTGAAGAGCTGGAGCAGGTGGCTGGGGAGAGGGGAGTCTGGGCTTCTCTGCTTGAACTGCTGCCTCCGCAACCCGGACCTCCGGAAAAGCGGTAGAAGATGGATGGATGGATGGATGTACTGATCTGCCAGTTTCAGAAGGTGGCAGACATGCACTGGAGGACTCAATGGATGACATGTAATACACCAAAGAAGAACTCCTCATTTCCTTTTCCTGTATTCCCTTCTTTTAGCTCAGAAAGCTAATATGGCCGCGATCGGTCACTGTCACCGTCACTTAGACAGCTTTGTACACGGAAAATAGCCACGGGATACAAGCGAAATTTATGTGGGATAATCATAAGACTTTGTAGATGTGGTAGAGACCGTAAATGACCAACAGAATGCAAAATAACGACCACGATGGGTGAAAACGCCGCAACCACGGTAGCGAGTGAGTCCTGCTAGCCGCCGGTAAGTGACTTATTTTTGTGTTTTTTTTTTTGGTTTTTTTTGTAACTTAGATTTTTATTCATTTTTCATCATATATAATGCATTCAGATCACATTCTACATTTAAAAAACAAAGGGGTTAGGGTAGGGAAAAATAAAAAAAATAAATAAAAAAAAAAAATAAAAAAATAAAAAAAAAACAAAAAATAAAAGGGGGGGGGGCAAATGTTGGAGCATCAAGTTTTTAGTTTCCATCTCTTAATTCTTCTGGTTCTTTCAGTGTCTTTGGTTATTCTTTCAATTTCTGCCTCGTTGTTGCACTTTGTAGTGTGTCCATTTCCGCCATTTTTTCTCCCATATTCCTTCTTGCATTCTTCGTCGATATGTTAGTTTTTCCATCATACGTATGTCCTCAACAATGTCAGTCCATTGTTCTTGGTCAGGAAGAACTTCTGATCGCCATTTTTTTGTGATAGTTTTTTTACATGCAATCAACAAGATTTTAACTAGATATCTGTCCTCAGCCTGTATAACATTGTCTTTTTTAAGATCACATAAGTACATCAGGTTACAGTTCATTGGTATATTATATCCTAATATCCTCTGTATTGTCACATGCATAGATTTCCAAAATGATGATATTTTGTAGCATTTCCAAAACATATGTGAGTGGTCTGCATTTTGAGCCCCACATCCCCTCCAGCATAAAGATTGGGTATTTGTATATTTTCCTTGAATCTGTGGTGTAATGAAAAAGCGAATCAGGTTTTTCCATCCAAATTCCCTCCATGCCCTTGAATTTGTTGATGTGTGTTGTGTTTTCCATATTTCCTGCCAGCTTTCTTCTGTTATGTTTAAATTTAGCTCTTTCTCCCATTTCTCCTTTATATAGTTACTTGTATGATTGTTTGTCATAAGTTTCTGATATAGTTTTGAAATAATTCTTATTTTATTTCCTGCATATGAGCTTAAAATAAGTTGTATAATCTCGTTCACATCTGTTTGGAGGTTATGCCTAATCTTCTTCATATAGTAATCTCTCATCTGCAGATATCTGAAAAATTCCGATCTTTCTAATTTAAATTTTCTCCTGATATTTACAAAGCTCCCGAGATCTTTTTTTCCGATATTGCCCCATGCTGTGATTCCCTTGTTCACCAGATTTTTGTATCCCCTATCTTGTTTTGCCGGTTCAAACTGACTGTCAAATGCTACCCATTTCAATAGTTTTATGTCTTCCCTTATATTATATTTTTGTACTATTTTATACCACAGTTCTAAAGTAAATTTAGTGATTGGGTCTATTTGTTTGATTTGCTTATATGCATCTTTATCCCCTATTATGCTTTGTACTGGGAGTCCCTCAATTTCCTTTTCCATTTCTTTCCATTTTGCCTCATATCCCTCGTCGCACCAACATATGATATATCTTATTTGTGCTGAGTAGTAATATTCCTTTAGACTCGGTAGGCCCATGCCTCCTTTCTCTTTTGGTAATTGGAGGGTTTTATATTTCACTCTTGGTTTTTTACCTCCCCAAACAAATCTCGATATCATCCTGTCCCACTTTGAGAATTGGGCATCTGGAATCTCTGTTGGTATAGCCTGGAAGAGGTAAAGTAATCTAGGTTGTATGCTGATTTTGACTGTCTCAATTTTTGAATTCAGATCCATATTTAAGATTGACCATCTATCAATATCTTTTTTTATTTCTTGTTCCAACCTATCATAGTTTGCTTTATATATTTTGCTTAGGTCTTTAGGTATGTTCACTCCAAGGTATTTTATTTCTTTTTGCTTCCAGTTTAGTTTGATCTTATCAGTTATCTGGTTTAGAGGGTTATAGTGGAATGTCAGTATTTGTGTTTTTGTGATGTTTATCTTGTATCCTGATAATTTTCCAAAATTTTCTATCAAGTTCATCATTTCCATTATTGATTTATCTGGTTGTTCAAGGTAAACTATAATATCGTCTGCAAATAGCCCAATCTTGTGTTCCGCCCCCTTTATTGTTACACCTTTTAATTTCTTATTTTGTCATATCGCTTGAGCCAATGGTTCTATGAACAGAGCAAACAAGGTGGGCGATAAGCAGCATCCCTGCCTAGTTGATCTTTGTATATTTACTTTGTCTGTTAAGCTACCGTTTATCTTGATTCTTGCCACAGGTTCTTGATATAGCGTCCTTATGCATTGTACTGATTTTTCGTTAAATCCAAAGCGCTCCAGTACACTATATAGGAATTTCCAGTTAACCCTGTCAAATGCTTTTTCTGCGTCTAAACTCATTATTACTGCACTTTTCTTTTCTTTATGTATTTGGTTAATTATATGTATTGTTCTCCTGATATTGTCATGTGTTTGGCGTCCCTCTATGAATCCAGTTTGATCATCTTCTATCAATTCCGTCAAGAATGTCTTTATTCGTTTACATATAATTGTTGTGTATATTTTATAATGTACATTTAATAAAGAGATTGGTCTATAGTTTCCGCATTGTTCTTTATCTTTCCCTGGTTTTAAAATAACTGAAATGATTGCTTCGTTCCATGATGGAGGTATTTTGTTGTTGTTCAGCGTCCAATTAAATGACTTTAGGAGTTGTGGCGTGAGTTCTTCTATAAACAGTTTATAAAACTCAGATGGGTATCCATCACTACCTGGTGATTTACCATTTTTAAGTGACTTAATCACATCTCTGATCTCTTGTGTTGTTATTTCTGCTGTTAGTTTTTCATTTTGTTGATTTCCTATTGATGGCAAGTCCAATGTGTCTAGAAATTTTTTGATATCTTTAGTATTTGTTTCTTCAGGTTGCGAGTATAGTTCTTGGTAGAAATTATGGAAAATTTCTTCGATGTTTTCTGGGTTAACTGTGGTTTTATTTGTGGTGGGGTCTTTAATCTTGTATACATTATTCATTGTATGTTGTTTTCTTAACCGTTTTGCCAGCAGTTTTGTGGCTTTTGGCCCCGTTTCATAATATTTTTGCTTTAGATATCCATTTTTCCTTTCAATTTCATCCATTTGTGTTTCTTTTATCTTTGTTTTTTCTTCTTTAATTTCTTGATATATTTTTGGGTCATTTGTGCTTTGATGTTTACGTTCTAGTTCCCTCAGTCTCTCACATCTTTGTTCATACGCTTCCAGTTTAGTCTTATTTGCTTTTCCTGTTTCAACAATTAATTTACCCCTTAACACGGCTTTTAGTGTGTCCCATAGTATTGTTGGGTCCACTTCTTCATTGTCATTCTCTTGGATATATTCGTTTGTTTATTTTTATTCTTTCTTTCATTTTCTCATCATTTAACAGTCCTACGTTAAGTTTCCATGTTGTTTGTCGTTTTCTATTGTTCAAATATATTTCCATGTATATAGGATTATGATCTGATATTTCTGCCCCTCCAATCCAACAATTTCTCACTCTGTGTCTGTCACCTTCATTCATAAGGAAGTAATCTATTCTAGAGTGTACTTTATGGGCTGCTGAATAATGTGTATAGTCTTTTTCGAGTGGGTGCAGGTCCCTCCATATGTCTACCATACCCATTTCTGCCAGTGAGGTTCTTATGAACTTTGTTACATGTTTTTTTGTCTTCTTAACACTTGTTGTGTCAACTTCATGATCCATGACAGCATTTAAGTCTCCTCCACAAATTAGGACTCCTTCACTGTGTGTTGCTATGAGATCAAACAGATGTTGAAAAAAACCCTCGTCACTTTCTGGTGGGGCATAGATGTTCACTAATGTAATCTGCATACCATCTATTCTTCCCTTTATTATTACATACCTGCCTTCTTTATCCTGGATTTCGTGTTCACTTTCAAATTGTATTTTGTTTGAGATTAGTATCATAACCCCCCTTTTTGCTCCTCCCTTAAATGAACAGTAGTAGGAGTTCTTATAGCCAAATCTCTTTAGTTTCACATGTTCTGTCTTGCTCAAATGTGTCTCTTGCATAAATATAATTTCAGCTTTTTCCTTCTTGAATTTTCTTATTATTCTTTCCCTTTTAACAGGTGAGTTCAGACCATTCACGTTTAATGTCATTATCTTAAGATTTTTACCCATATTCATGTTTTTCCATTTTTTTAACTTGTGCTCCTAGCCCCTTTAACAACAAAAATAACACATATTTATATAAAAACACATTAAAAAATCTCGACCTCCGTACTTTGGGCCTTTCTTCTGCCCACTGGTCCCTGTTGGTGGGTGGGGGGTTTGTCTTCACAGAGTGAAGGGCCCTCCCTAGACTTCTAATTACTATCAAAGTAATAGTCATAAGTCTAGAAATGTCCAACAAATATCACTTAAACCTCTCCTAGCCGTCTGTTTCTCTTTTACCTTGTCTTCTTGGCCTTCATTTCTTCTGTGCCTTTCTTAATCTTTGTTATGATCTAGGCTTTCAGTTGAAAGCCTTGTAGCTTGTCCTGGGCCCGCTGCTCTACGTCTCTCCCCCTTCTTCCGCCGTTCACTCGCCTCCACTCCGTCTGTCGTGGTGCGTTCAGGGCCGCCGCTGCTCCAGCCGTCTCCTTCGGCACGCTCACCTCAAGGCCCCGCTCCATCATATCCCGCGCTGCCTCTTCGGCCGTGTTGTAGGTTCTTGTGCCTTCCTCCCAATGAATCCTCATTTTCGTTAGCGGCGTTTGGAATCTAATTTTTTTCTCTTTCAGCGTTTTTTTAATATTGGCATATTTCTTCCGCTGTTGCACGATTTCTGTCGGGTAGTCATGGTCAAAAAATACCTGTTTGTCGCCGATTCGTATCTTTTTTTTCCATGCTTGCGTCAGGATTCTTTCCTTTATGTCATATTTCACAAAGTTTACCACAACTGACCTGGGTGGAGAGTTTGTTTTCGGGTTCTGTGCCGGTGTTCTGTGCGCCCGTTGAATCTGCAGATCCGTTTCTCCGGGTATTTCCAGTTCTTTTTTTAAGAACTGATCCATGAATTTTGTCATCGAGTTGCCTTCAATGCCCTCCGGAATTCCAAAGATGCGCATATTGCTTCGTCGGGATCTGCTCTCCAAGTCGTTTATTTTCTCCTGCATCCTCTGCGTTTGCGTCGTCAGGGTCTGTAGTTGTTCGTTTGCCTCGCTTTTCCAATCTTCTAGTTCCGAAATTCGGGTCTGCGCTTCTGTCATACACGCCCGCTGGGAGCGCAGCTCCTCCATGTTTTCCGTTAATTTACGCTCCATTTCTCTTCGGAGGTCCATGATTTCCTCCTTAATTTCTTTTTTCAGTTCCTCCTTAAGAGCCGCTAAATCCTGTTGTAGCTGTCGCTTGAATTCTCTTAACTCTTCACCCAAACTGGCGATGCCAGCGTTCATGTTGTCGAGTCTGGTGTCTTCCATTTTCTCTGCTGTAGACACCTCGTTTTTTTGGGCTTTGCGTACAGCGGTTTTTCCTGCGTTGTTGGAGAGGAATTCTTCAATTTTACCCTGTTTTTGTCCTTGTGCCCGGTTCCTTCGTGTTTTCATCCCTTAGTTTATTGATTCGTTTATGTCGAGTTGGCCATTTACCGATGATTTTTAATCCGGCTAGGGAGAGCTCTTTGTTTAAGTGTTATGTCTCTCCGCCATCTTCCTTGTGTTTTTTTTTTAATATTGTACTGATTTCTTGTTCATATACGTTGAAGATGATGAGGTACCTCTGTACAAAAAATGGTGTCAAAAGACTGAAACATTATTTGTGTAAATATGTCCAAAGTCCAGTTTTGACTGAGTTATGGAATTTAAAGAGCTGCTGTGATATTATGCAAATTAGATGCATAAATTTATTCCTATCTGAAACTTTGGATCATATTTTACATCTTTCTAATTGACAGTAAGCCATTATCTCTTACCACTTTCAAATTATAGCCTTGGAAATCTGAACTATTTTACTGACAAAAAATTATCTACCACTCTTGACCACTAGGGGTTATGTCGCAATTCAGCGACAGACGCACTCAAACAGTTAAGATGTCTGAAAGGCAGATTTAAGGATGAGCCTTCTTGTTTAATTAAGGCCTTATTTTTTAAAGTATATTAATTTAAGCCTTTTGAAGACTTTTTAAGGATCTGCGGG
The DNA here is from genome assembly GCA_020510985.1 of Pholidichthys leucotaenia. NCBI lineage: Eukaryota > Metazoa > Chordata > Actinopteri > Cichliformes > Pholidichthyidae > Pholidichthys > Pholidichthys leucotaenia. The sequence continues at coordinate 196,804,423 of CM035842.1, read as the reverse complement.
CACCCAGATAAGCATTAATTTCACAGAAAAAAAGTTTTAAAATTAATGTACAAAAAAGTTGCATATTTAAGAGGAAAACACTTACTTCTTACTGTATATTGACAAGCCAGTATATACTAAACCTATTACCTTCATTTTGAGCATGAAATTTTGCGCACCTCCAAAACTCTCAGTTCTCTTTCCACAGTAAAGATTTCAAACCCCCGAGTTATCACAATATGTTGAGGAATGTTTAAATAATGGCCATGTTTACATACACAGAAATAAACCAATAATAATAGGATTTCTGGAGTTATCTGATTATTCAAGTACCATGTTAATGAAATAATCAGATAAAGACCATTATCAGGTTATGAGAAAGCACATTATCTCAAGTAGTTTATTGTTCAATAATCTGTTTATTCAGTACATGTAAACACTTCAAATCTGATTATCACCATCATCCATTTATTCACAGTTACTGGATTATTGTTATCATGTAACTGGGCTTACTGTTATTGCCACTCACAGACAGACATCACCATCCAAACTGCTTCAGTGTGTTAGGAATGCTCGGTTCTTTGATTCAAACAGCGGTTCTGCTGGATAAACTTCAGGCTGGAGATATAATAGTATGAATAAAAAAAACACTAATGATAATGGTGGTGATCAGAGTGACCTTCCTTTGTTCGTGCCGCTCTGTCTCATCTCAGCTGGGGAATCACATCAATGACCTTGGCTGCTCAGAAAACTGCTGAGAGCGGCAGTAAATGCTACGAACTTGACAAAAGGAGAATGTTCAGGAAAACAGTCTGACAGTTCAAAGAAGCCGTTTAATATTTCAGATCGGAGCAGAGTATGTGGTGGGGAGGATGCAGTAAGCTCAGGATTTTTCCTCTTACATTTGTGACATAATTTTTTCTTATAAATTTGCTATATTTGCAGGGAAATTTGAAGATTTTTCTTCTTAGATTTGCAGTGTTATGATTTGCATTTTTTTTATGTTAAAGTGACACTCCGGCAAAAATCCCATTATTTCTGTTGTTGACATGTCTGTAACATGTTTTTTGTGACTTACAAGACGCATCAAAATCCAAATCAGACCCCAGTCCCAAGTCTTTGTTTTTCTGCTGTGAATGTCCAGTTAAGCTCCGCCCTCCCAAAAAAAAGGGCGACTTTGGACAGAGCATTTCTAGCTACATAAGCATTGCTGCTTAGCCTCATTGGTTATTACATTAACCAATCAGGCTAAGCACTGGTCATGGCTACAGACCCAAGTTCACTCCCTCAGGGGAAGAGTGAGGAGCTGACGTGGCTCCACGGATGGAGGCAGAGAGGAGGGAGTGGGGACCTGGCTTGAATGGGGCCCTCAGTCAGCCGGCAAGATAATGAGCTGAGAGGACAGGCTCAAACTGTCACCGAGGGTGACACTTTGGTCAATACTCCTCTACCTACCACTGACCAGGCTGAGAGTCGGCGTCCCTTCCCGGGGACAGCGCGAAACCGACCGCAGCCACCCATAGTTTTCCACCGCTGGGGCTACAGTATTCCGGAACCCCGTAGCACACGCGGGGTGCGGTCAGGTTGGAGACCAGAGTCCACTGGCTGCTGCGCTCGCACGTGCGGGGTCTCAGAGGTCCCCATGGAGGAATGGGAGGCACACGGTCGGAAGGCCGAACCAGAGAGAGATGAGGGATGAAGGCACCAAGACCGCCACTCACCCGTTTTGCATTCCTTTGATTCAGTTTGGTGAAGGGTTTTTTTTTTGGGGGGGGGGGGGACACAAACCCCCCAGGTACTCCATTCTGTCCCCACCAGGGAGGACAGAGGAGGAGACATTAAACTCCTCCGCTCCCTCCAGAGGAGGGAGGCGACTTGGGTAACTGGTGGGGAGGTGGCACAACGGCCGGGGTGAGGCTGCGCGTGCTGTGCTGTGGTCATGGTTCCACAGCGGTGGGCGGGTGCATTGGACCGCCGGCCCCCAGTGAGCTGCCTGACGAGCAATCATCAGCTCCCAGAGCCAGCTCACTTTAGCGGGGGTCAGCAGCATGTACATGTACAGCTGAATCACTCCGATGTTTTGACTAGCCATTGTTTAGCGAAGTAGTCTTTGGTGTTCTCAGGTCAGAGGAGATAGAAGAGCTGGCCTTACAGCAGCTGCTACTGGTGGGCGGGAGTGTGGGTGGAGCTAATTAGAATATTCATAGATCTGCACATATTTAAGTAGGTGGAAGATGTAAAAGCTCTTTCAAGCAATTCTAAGGCAATGAAAGTTTTTTTGTGGATAAAAAGCCACAAGATACTATTTTGGGCAATACACATTTGTTTTCTGAGGTGGTTTTACAGCCGCCGGAGCGCGTCTTTAAATTTATTTTTGGATTTGTTACTTTTTTCACATAAAAGTAAGCCATTGATGAGCTTTTTATTTCTAATTTTTTTTTAAATTAATTAATTCATTCATCCATTCATTATGAAAGATTCTTACTTGTGAATTATAAATTTTTTTTCATAAATCGGCACTTTTTTCCTCTTAAATTTACTGGTCTTTTAATTTTCTTTTCTTGTAAATTTTAAGATTTACTTGTAAAACTGATTATTTTTTTCTCTTAAATGAATGTTTTTTTAAACATTTAGATTTTATATTTTGTTGTAAATAGAGGTTTTCCATGTACATTTGCAGTTTTTCCACTCACACCAAGTGTGGACTTTATTCTTTTAAATTAACTGGTCTTTGGCATGATTTTCCCCCCAAATGTTTTGCTTGGAGATTTGCAACTTTTACTCCTAAATAAACCCAATTTTAACTTTTTTTTTCCTGAGAATTTGCAACATTTCCCACATAAATTTGGATTTGTTTTAAATTTTCAACATTTTTCAGCTTTTTTCCCTTTGAATATGTGGGATTGTTTGTGTGAATTTGCAGTTGTTCCCTTGTAGATTATGATTTTTTCTTCTAAATTTACTGGTTTTTTTTGTTTTTTTTTTCCCTGAAGTTGCAACTTTACCTATAAACTTGTAACTTATTTAATTTAACCACATTTTTTTTACATATATTTTTATTACTGGTCTTTTTTTCTTTTTTTTTTAATAAATTGCAAGTATTTTCACATAAATTTACCCCCCCCCCCCCACACTGGAAATAGACAATGTACTACTTGTAAATTTGCCACATTTTTCACTTTTTTTCTTGTAAATATGTGAGATTTGTCTTGTGAATTTACAGCTTTTCCCTCATTGGTTTGGACTTTTCATCTCCTGAATTCACTGGGGCTTACTGAGCAGCAGCAGAGACGACAACAGGAGCTGACGGAGGAAAACAACAGCCTGACATATAAAAGTGGTTCTTTAATATTTCAGCTCTGAGAGGAAGATCAGGTAAAGCTGAAGGGGAAGGAGGCTAAACGCTTCACCATGACACGTCATTCCTTCAGAAGATCAATGCAGAGTTTCTCCTGGAACACCTGACATCTGCAACCTCCACTATTAAAGACAGTCTACGATTTTTTTTTTCTCCTAAGGTTTTATCTTTTTACCAGTAAATTTTTACCTTTTTAAGTGTAACTCTCAAGAAATTTTTCTCCTGTAAATTTGTTCCCATAAATTTAACATAAATTTATACTTTTATCTTGTACGCTTGTGAATTTTTTCTCATAAATTTTTCATTTTTACCTTTCAATCCACAAATGTTGAGCATCTGTAATCAAAACTGTGGCTTTTTACCCTTTAAAAGGCTGGTGGTATGGTGCATATTTAAGGCACATATATGGCATGCTTGTATGGTACGCTCTCTCCCCCCACATGCTTCCAGTAGGCATGTCGGTGCAGACCCTGCAGATCAAACGTCCATAAGAACAATGCCCCAGCAGGGACCTCGGCTAGGAGGTGGGTGCTGGAGGAAGACGGAGGTGGAAGACAATGTCCTAGCATGAGCCCCGAGGTGGAGAGGAGAACAGAAGCGCCAGCAAGTCTCGGGGACTGTGGTTCATGTGTTTACCAAACTTATGTGGGGTGAAGGTGTGAGATACGTGATGTGGGGGTTTTGTATCTCTGGGATATAAAAGCTGTGAGGAAAGTGGGATCTGTCTCTTTTTCTGCTGAGAACTTTGATGATAGAAGATGTGATTTCCAATAAAGCTTTCCTGAGAAAATACACTCAGTCTCGTTTGTAAGGCATCTTCTACACTGGTGACCTACGACTACTTATGGCCGGTGACGGCGTGATTTCCGCACCGGACCCTTCAGGAGCCAACTGGGTTAACGCGGTTACCGCGCTACAGCTGCCTGACTTCTGGCAACATAACCCGCGCTCCTGGTTTACCACTGTGGAGGCGCAATTCCACCTTCGGGGAATCTCAGCCGATGCAACGAGGTTCTACCATGTCGTCGCGAAGCTGGACAGCCTCACAGTGCAACGGGTGGAGAGCCTGACCAACCACCCGCCCCAAGACAACAAGTATAGCGCATTGAAAGATGCCCTCATCCGAGCCTTCACTCCCTCGCTGGAAGAGCGGGCAGAGATGCTCCTGGCGCTGACAGAGGGAGAAGCAGACAGACCAGCGGATCTGATGGCGAAGATGATGAGCCTGAGAGGTGAGGACGACGACGGTTTTATCTTCGCTCACCTCTTCCTCAGAACGCTCTCGCCAGCAGTGAGAGTCACCCTGGCCAGCTCGCAGCCACTCGTCAACCGCAACTACCACGAGCTGGGACAGGTGGCGCAACGGCTCGTCGACTCCCATAGACGGCGCGCAGCCACCACGGCAGCAGCAGAGATGACCGCCCCTTCGCGAGAAGGAGGGAGACCTGAGGCTGCGGCACCGGATCCACTGACGGCAGCAGCGGCGGAGACCAGGAGAAGCGGAGCTGACAACGCCCTCTGCTTCTACCATCGAAGTTTCGCCGAGAGAGCCCGCAGATGCGTCCCACCATGCCGGTACCAGCGCCAGGGAAACGCCAAGACCGGGAGCCGGTAGCAGCCGCGACTCTCGGCACGGAGAATAGGCTGCTTTTCGTGACGGACGCGAATTCTGGGAAAGAATTCCTGGTGGACACGGGCTCCCAGCTGAGTTTTGTCAAGCCTACCTACGCGGACACACTGGCGCCGGCCAGCGGCCCCCTAGTGTTAGCGGCGAACGGCTCCACGATCAAAACCTATGGGGAGAAGACACTCCGCCTGTCCCTTCACGGGCGCAACTTCGAGTGGACCTTCGTTGTCGCTGCAGTTAACAACGACATGCTAGGTGCTGACTTTTTGTGCTCAAACAGTTTGTTAGTTGATCTTGCTAATAGACGTATTGTAAATGCACTGTCTTTCTACTCTATCTCCTGCACAGCTCGGGTGGCCCTGCCTTCTGCTCATTCCAATGTCACAGCTGCGGGTGGTAAGTTTCATGCATTACTCAACCAGTTTCCAGCACTCACGGTCCCTACATTTTCAGCGTCAGTTGCCAAACACGGGGTCGAACATTTCATAAGTACTTCGGGCCCCCCTGTTTTTGCAAAAGCTCGGCGGTTGGATCCAGCTAAACTGGCAATCGCACGCGAGGAATTTGCCAACTTGGAAAAGCTGGGCATAGTCCGGCGTTCGAACAGCGCCTGGTCGTCACCCCTGCACATGGTACCCAAAGCTGACGGCTCGTGGCGCCCTTGCGGCGATTTCCGCAGATTAATGCTTCAGCACACGACCGCTATCCGATTCCGCACATCCAGGATTTTTCGGCGCATTTAGCGGGGGCGCGCATCTTTTCCAAAATAGATTTGGTGCGTGGTTATCACCAAGTTCCAGTCCGTGCGCAGGACATACCCAAAACGGCAGTTATAACCCCTTTCGGGCTTTTCGAGTTTTTGCGCATGCCTTTTGGCCTCAAGGGCGCCGCGCAGACGTTCCAACGCATGATGGATGCAGTGCTGCGCGACCTCCCTTTCGTGTTCGCTTATTTGGATGATATTTTGGTAGCCAGCGCGTCCGAAGCCGAGCACGAACACCACCTCACAGCCGTTTTTCAGAGGCTCACAGACCACGGGCTAATCATTAACCCAGCGAAGTGCCAATTCGGGGTAGCGAAAATCGATTTTTTGGGACACCGCGTGTCGCCAGAAGGCGCGGTCCCGCTGCCGGATAAAGTGCGCGCGATAACGGATCTCCCCCAACCGCAGACGGTTAAGGCGCTGCAAGAATTTTTGGGGATGGTCAATTTTTATAACCGTTTCCTCCCAAACGCGGCACGGCTCATGCACCCATTGTACGCGGCATTAAAGAAGCAAAAACCTGCATCTAAGGTCGAGTGGTCCCCGGATCGGGAGCGCGCTTTTTCACAGGTCAAATCAGCCCTCGCGAGCGCTGCGTTATTGGCACACCCGGTGCCGGCAGCTCGCATGGCGCTAACCACAGACGCCTCCGAGACGTGGCAGTGGGAGCAGTTGTTGAGCAACTGGTGGCAGGATGCTGGCAACCACTTGCGTTTTTCAGCAAAACATTGCGCGATAACGAGCGTAAATACAGCGCGTTTGACAGGGAGCTTTTGGCCCTACATTTGGCCATCCGCCACTTCCAGTTCTGGTTGGAAGGCCGCCGTTTTACCGCGTTCGTGGACCATAAACCCTTAACTTTTGCAATGGCTAAGGTTTCAGAGCCTTGGTCGGGCCGACAACAGAGGCAGCTAGCTGCAATTTCGGAGTTTACCACTGACATTCAACACGTGGCAGGTAAACACAATGTAGTGGCAGATTGCCTCTCGCGTGCAGTTGCAGCGACAGGCCCCCAGGGGGCAGATTCGGCGGCGGCAGACCTAGGCCAGGCTTGCGGCGCGGAAGCGTTCACAGCTCCGTTCTGCGTCGGGTTAGATTATGCAGCCATGGCCGCTGAACAGGTTGGCGACGCGGACGTGCGCGCGCTCCAGTCTGGGCCAACAGGGCTGAGGCTGGAGCACAGGGTGCTTCACAGAGGCATACCCCCCCTAATCTGCGATACCTCCACGGGGCGTCCCCGTCCCGTAGTCCTGGCTGCGTGGCGTCGCCGTGTTTTTGACTTAATACATTCACTGGCACACCCGGGCGTCCGCGCGTCTATCAAAATGGTAGGAGAGAAGTTTGTTTGGCCGGGGCTGCGTAAACAAGTCAAAGAGTGGGCTGCAGCCTGCGCTGCATGTCAAAGAGCAAAGGTGCACAGACACACACGAGCCCCTCTGGAACCTTTTCACATCCCAGCCAAACGCTTTGATCATGTGCATGTCGACTTAGTAGGACCTCTTCCGCTGTCCCAAGGTTTCACACACCTTTTAACCATGGTAGACCGCACCACGCGCTGGCCAGAGGCGGTCCCTTTGGCGGCAACCACAGCAGCAGATGTCGCTCGTGCCTTTTTAACAGCTTGGGTCGCACGTTTTGGTATTCCGTCAGACATAACGTCTGACAGAGGACCCCAGTTTGTTTCCGAGCTCTGGTCGTCCATGGCACTCAGCCTGGGGGTGAAAATTCATCGCACGACCGCTTATAACCCCCAGGCCAACGGTTTGTGCGAGCGCTTCCATCGGTCATTGAAAGCAGCCCTCAGAGCGGCTCTCACTGACACAAATTGGGTTGATAAACTCCCATGGGTTTTATTAGGGTTGCGTTCAGCACCTAAAGAGGATTTGCAAGCTTCTCCGGCAGAACTCATCTTCGCACAACCCCTCCGGTTACCGGGAGATTTCCTCCCTGAGAACCCCGCTCCGGAGCACCTCCCCGCTCAGCTGCTGCAGAGCGAAGCGGGGTCACACACCCTCCCCGGTCCCGTTCACAGTTTTCCACGTGTTTTTGTGCCCAAAGCCTTAAAAAATGCAGAGTTTGTCTTCGTTAGACACGACGCACAGAGGTTAGGTTTAAGGCCACCTTACGACGGACCGTTCAGAGTGTTAGAAACCGGGGAAAAGCATTTTTTGCTCGATTTGGGAGACAGGAGGGACTTAGTCTGCATTAACAGACTCAAACCCGCTTTTGTGTTAGCTGACGACCCAGTCCAGTTGGCCTGTGCCCCCCGCCGCGGCAGGCCACCCGGGAGGCGCTCTGCTAAGCTTTCACGACGATGTGTTAATGATTCTACTTCACAGATGCAGCAGACAGCCACAGGCAGAGCGAGACCTGCTCACAGCAGATATGGCAGAGAGCTGAAGCCCAAGCAGTGGGATATGTGATCTGTTGTGCCAAATATTTTTCTCTCTCTTGTTCTGTGTGGGGTGTCATGATTCTATGCATTTGAAATGTAACTTGTCCTTATTTGAACGTTTGGGGGGGGTTATATGGTGCATATTTAAGGCACATATATGGCATGCTTGTATGGTACGCTCTCTCCCCCCACATGCTTCCAGTAGGCATGTCGGTGCAGACCCTGCAGATCAAACGTCCATAAGAACAATGCCCCAGCAGGGACCTCGGCTAGGAGGTGGGTGCTGGAGGAAGACGGAGGTGGAAGACAATGTCCCAGCATGAGCCCCGAGGTGGAGAGGAGAACAGAAGCGTCAGCAAGTCTCGGGGACTGTGGTTCATGTGTTTACCAAACTTATGTGGGGTGAAGGTGTGAGATACGTGATGTGGGGGTTTTGTATCTCTGGGATATAAAAGCTGTGAGGAAAGTGGGATCTGTCTCTTTTTCTGCTGAGAACTTTGATGATAGAAGATGTGATTTCCAATAAAGCTTTCCTGAGAAAATACACTCAGTCTCGTTTGTAAGGCATCTTCTACAGTGGGGTATTATTATCTCCCTGACAGGCAGATGGGTGTCAGCATCAACACCCAGGTTGTAAATGCAGTAACTAGAGAAAGAAATTATGCAGGCTTTCCAGATCGATGCCATAGTTGTAGCTAAGAAAAATTTCAGATGAGTTGGAATGTGGGTGACCTTGAATTCAAGGTCAAGGTCAGAGGTCAATTTTCAAAAACACTGTAAACATGGTAACTCAGGACAAGGTGTACATATTTCACATTCATACCATAGTTCTATCTTTGAAAAAAAAATGCAGGGTTAAATTCAAAAACTCTAATTATCTTCTCGTGTTTTTGCTCCAAAATATCCCAACTCTTGTTTTAACCTGTAAATCAGTGACATCTTTCTAGTAAATTTCAGTTTTTCTCCTCAATGTGACTTTTTTGTATTTCTGATACATTTTCCCTCATAAATTTGCTATTTTTATTTTTTTTATAATGAAGAAGTGAATTCGTTTCTGATAAGTTTTCAATTTTTTACTTTTAAATTTGTGTGTGTGTGGTTCCCAAAAATTTGACTTTCTGCCCATATTTTTGCAACTTTAAACTCAAGAATCTTTTTTTTTATTTTTAGTCAAATCTTTATTCTTCTAAATTTGTGACTTCTTCCTCGTAAATTTGAGATGTTTTTTCTTCTAAATTTGACAAATTGTTTCTTCTGCCAAGCGAAGAAGTGTGATATTGTATGAGAAATTCATGAGTGGCAGAAAAGTATGTGTGGGTGGTGCAGGACATGTTTGAGGACAGCGAGACGATGGTGAGGTGCGCTGTAGGAGTGACAGATGGATTCAAGGTGGAGGTGGGATTACATCAGAGGCCGGCTCTGAGCCCCTTCTTGTTTGCCATGGTGATGGACACGCTGACAGACAAGGTCAGGCAGGAGTCTCCATGGACTATGATGTTTGCAGACAACACTGTGATCTGTAGTGAGAGTAGGAAGTAGATGGAAGAGAACCTGGAGAGGTGGAGGTATGCGCTGGAGAGAAGAGGAATTAAAGTCAGTAGAATCAAGACAGAATAGATGTTTGTGAATGAGGGAGATGCAGGTAACACTAACAGTGAAGTTGCAAGGAGTCGAGGTATTGAAGATAGAAGGGTTTAAGGGACTGTGATGGATATAAATCCCCTATTAAAAAAAAACTAATTTGCACTGTCTAAAATGGCATCTTATGCCTTTTGTTCTACAAAAAACATTTCATTGTCGTACAGTTTTGTGTCAAAATCTTTTCACTTTTCCTCCTCCTTCAAATGCCAGGATCTGTGAATAGGCCCACCCCCATCCCACAAGGCTAATGGTGTCTAGCGCTGCATTAAACAGAATAAATCCTGTGACATAAAGACTTTGCGGTTGAAGGACATGCCCACTTGTATGCACAGTGGCCCATGATAATGACTGAAACTGCATCGGTCCTTAAAAGCAGTTTAATGGTAAAACCCATCTTAATTTGGGGCAAGTTGTCAAAGCAGCTGGTCAAAAATGGCAACTCTGCCTGGAGGCTAACTTCAGTCTTAGTCCTGATTGGCTCAACAGTTCAGACCTGTTATAGTTATGTCACCAAAAACGCTCCGTCTAAAAACTTGCCTTTTTCCAAGGGGAGGAGCTTAACAGAAATTTTACAGCAAAAAAAAAAAAAAAAAAAAAAAAAAAACCAGACAAGACACATTTGTGTGATTTTGCTCTTGATATTTCTTGTAAGTCGTAAAAAAAAAAAAAAAAAAACATGTTACAGCCATTAACAAAAAAAAACAAAACAATTTTTGGTAGAGTGTCACTTTAAACTTTTCCGGTTCCGCCGGACCGGTGGCGCCACACGAGTAGGCTGCCCGTTGCAACAGCCTTTTTTTTTTTTTATCTTCCTTCTTCTTTCTACACCTTTCACTCTGTATATATATCACGGACGCACGGATCGCCCCGGGGGTCTCCCGGGTCGGCGGACGGAGCCACGGTTTGCAGCGGGAGACGTTACAGCGGGGAGGAGCTAGTGCTAGCTAGCACTTGGCCGCCGCCCGGTGCTAATGGGAAACTCGACATACCGGGAGCTGTAGCGAAAACGACGCGGGTGCCGGGCTGGAGTTTAGGCGGCGTGCAAGAAATATAAGACAGAATAATAAAGAGCGATGGCAAGAACCAAGCAGACCGCCCGTAAATCTACTGGAGGAAGAAGTCCCCCAGGAGACAGCTAGCCACCAGGGCTGCTCGGAGAGGCGCTCCGGCCACCGGCAGAGTGAAGAGGCCTCGCCGTCACAGGCCCGTGGCTCTGAGAGAGATCCGTCGCTACCAGAAATCCACGGAGCTGCTCATCCGTAAGCTGCCCGTCCAGCGCCTGGTGAGGGAGATCGCTCAGGACTTCAAGACCGTCCTGCGTTTCCTGAGCTTCGCCGTCATGGCTCTGCAGGAGACCAGCGAGGCCCACCTGGTGGTCTCTTCTTCGCTAAGGGGGTCACCATCATGCCCAAAGACTTCCAGCTGGCCCGCCGCATCCGCGGAGAGAGAACTTAGACTTTCTGCTGCACATTCACCAACCAACCATAATGCTCTGCACTGTGTGTCTATATACATTTATAGTAATATGGACATATGTTTACTAGATGTTGTTTTTTCTTGCCTTCTGATTGTTGCTCTGAGTGTTGCTATCCCTGTGCTGTTGCAATCCTGGAATTTCCCCATTGTGGGACTAATAAAGGCTTACCTTATCTTATCTTAAATACTTGGGGTCAACCATCCAACATCAAAGTTTACTTTTTTCAAATAAATTGTCGACCAAATTGGTTTCTTCTCCTTCTTTGTAAGTTAGATTTTTTTTCTTGTAAATTTTAGATATAAATAAAAGTGACTTTTTGCCTGTAAACTTGTGACGTCATTTGAAGAATAAATTATATTCTGATAGAACAAACTGACCTCTCAAGATCAGAAATAGTCTTTTTCACTCTTGAATAAACTTTTCTCTCAAATTCACAAGTTTTCTCTTTTTTGTCAATAGTTCACACTGATTTAAATTTACTATTTTTTTCTAAAAATCGGCAACCTATTAATTTATTTTTCTTTTACGCCTTTTTTATCGTACATTTGAAACATACAGTATATCTCATACATTTGTAAGGGATTTTTATTTCATTTTGTGGTTCAACCCACTGGCCGTCACTAGTTATGGACAACAGAGCAGCATGTGGTCCTGGAAACACAGGTTGCAGACCCTCTGACGGTGGCGTCTATGCGACACCTCCTCAGCTGTAGTGAGAATCTCCTCTGAGGGTCTCCTTCCTCACCTCCATTCACACCATTCATCCAGGCCTCCTGCTCCTGTCCCGTAAATGGGGTCAAATTAGTACCAGGGGGATGGGGAAAGTTATTTCAATGACTCGTGTCAGCGCGGGAAAAAGAAACACCCGAAGGCTTCATCTTAAATCATCACACACAAACCAAGGTAAAGGAACGCTAAAAATACTCCGACTTCCTCTGTCCTCCTCCTCCTCCTTTAACAAAACGCAGAGGTTGGCAGAGCTGCTCCTGAAAATCTCCAGAGATCTGTTGCTCCTCCCTAATGAGGAATGGTGCCGACGCTCAGAATTTAGCAAATTCAGCTTGGTTTAGTCAGAGAGGATGTATGAAGAGAAGGGGGAAGGGGGGAGTGTGTAGGTTTTTAAAGCCCTGGATTTATTCCAGAGAGAGAGAGAGAGAGAGAGAGAGAGAGAGAGTTCAGCAGCATATGAGTAAAGTGGAGCTACTATACTGTACACTAAAAACCACAAGCCACTTAAAATCAACACATGACGTGTCAGTGTAAGTGCACAAAGAAATTAATTTGAACAGATTAAGTGGGATGTTATTAAGCATGGTGGTGGTTCAGTAATGCTCCGGGGCTGTTTTGCTTCCTCTGGCACTGGAAACCCGCAGCGTGTGGCGGGTAAGATGAATTTAATCAAATATCAGGAAATCCTGGGAGAAAATGTCATGGAGTCTGTGAGGAAGCTGAAGCTTGGGCGTCATTGGACCTTTCAACAGGACAACGATCCCAAACATAACTCAAAGTCCACCAAGGTTTGGTTTCAGAAGAAGTCCTGGAAGATACTTGAGTGGCCATCACAGTTGCCTGACTTGAACCCCACTGAAAATCTCTGGTGGGATTTGAAAAAGGCAGTTGCAGCACGCAAACCCAAGAATATTGGTGAACTGGAGGCCTTTGCTCATGAGGAATGGGAGATTGCTGAGAACACTGCCAGAAGCTGGTGTCTGGCAATGCTTCGTGTTTGCAGCAGGTCATAACAGCAACAGGGTGCTCTACTAAGCTCTGAAGATGCTTGTCATGAAAGGACAATAATTTTGAAACTTCAGTCCTCATTAAAAGTGACATTTTGTGTTGAATTTGGAGAAACCACTTGTAATATTAGTTGTGCTGAGCTATTTAAATTGTTCTTGTTTAATTTGTTTATTGCAAACAGCTGCTCGTTTGTACATTCTGCCAATAAACCTAATTTGCAGTGGGAGTTGAATGATTTTGACTGCAACTGTACGTATATCAAGGGCAGCAACAAGTGTCATTTAAGCTAGCCTAAATCGGGGACCATGTTTGCCAGGGCCATCCTCGGCAAAATATAACAAAATAAGCCAGAGTAACAGCTAGAAGTGAGACATTTGATCAAGTGCAAATTAATGAACTAACTGGGAACAACAAAGTCTCGTAGGATGAGCAGAATATATGGAGGGTAGCCATACAAGCGGCAGTCACTAAGCTTCCTAGATTAGCTGTGCTGTCACTGTGTGAGCTGAGAATCTCACAAGGACACGTCTACTCACATCGTCATTAAAATGGGTGGCGATAAAGATTGGGTGGTGGAAACAAACTCTGGTTGTCATGTCACAGCTGGAGGCAAGTCTGAACGGCTCAGCTTGGAAGACCAAGTCAGATCCTAAGAAAGTTATGATGAAAGAGGGAATTTTTCCATTGGTAGCCACTCTACATACCCAGATCTATGTGTAAAAGCACTGAAAAAGGACAAATTTCATTATACTGTATAGGGTTGTGCGATAAGACGATAAATATCAGATGACAATATAAAAACATCTATTGTTTTATAGAATATTCTATCATTTATATCATATTTAAAAAACACATACCCCCGTTTATTCAGTAAAGCTCCTACTTCACCACTACTTGTCAGCACCCTGTCTGGTTGCACACAGTGGAACAGGTGTGGGTGGCTAGGCTTCAAGCCTTATTCATGCTGCATTTCCTCACTAGTCCGGGTACACTTTGGACTAGCCCGGCACGCATGCAGCACTGTTCAAGCTCACTTTTTTCATCTACCCAGACCAAGCGGTTGACACGTGCACACAATCATCATTTATAGTTTCACTCCCGCTTGATAGGTAGTGCCAATGCGCTGATGCGCCAGGATTTTCACCAACGAAGAAACGCTGCTCACTTTCTGCTGCTTGACTTCTCGGTTTTCACTCCTTTTCCATGAAGATGCTGCTGCTGCTTAAGTGTGTATGTATGATTCATGTACGTTTATTCTCGTCTTCCGCTTCCTTGTTGTCTTCTTCGTCTCTTTGTCTTGGTATGCTGTGTGGATATCGCCAACCTCGTGAATGTGACGTTCAGTCTTGCGCATGCGCTTTTCAACGCGTTCAGGTCGTGGGCAGGCGGCGCGGTCACAAAATTTGGGCTGCACGCGGTCGTCCGCAGTCAAAGCACTGTGGACACTAGCGGAGTGGAGACGATGATGTAAATTTCATCACACAAGGTTTCTGGTTACACGTACGTGGACAGCAAAGGTGCAGCATGAATCCAGCTGTCCAGTGGATGCTAATGCTAACTCCAAACTACTGGTTCAGATAGCTGCTACTCCTGTTTGTCAGGGATGTGGGACTGTTTTTCATCGTGCTGCATCAGAGAGGATAGTTCGCTAACCTTGTTTTCATAGGAGGCAAGTAACATTAACACCATGTCTAACTATAAAATGCTAAATGACGATGCTAAGTTGTGCTAACTGGAAACCGTAGCAGACCATCGTTTTTTCTTTTGGTTTAAATTACTGCTGAGTTTCTTAGTTTTGTCTGGAATTTTTTTATTAAAGCTGCAAAAGTGCGTGTTGGTGGCACATACACACAAAATAAATAAATACATTAAAAATGGGTCAGAGGAGCAAGTTAGCTCTTAATGTTATTTATTTGATTTCTAATCATTTTAATTAGTCAAGTAGTGATAATGACTAAAGTTAAAGTCATCACATGCATTTTATTACATTACCTTTTGTGTCTTTAATTTTCAGATCATGACCAAGCTGAAGAAATATTTTCACTAAGAAGCAAACAGGTTAAATCAGGCCAGAATGGCAGGCTGCAGGGCTACACTTAAATTTTCACTGATTTAAACTGACAGCTAATTTATATCTGAAGGTGAAAGCCATGGGCAATTTTCTCATTTTCAGACTTTTTTTTTTTTTTTTTTTTTGCTTTTCTCCTCTCACTCAGGAAATATTTAACTTATTGATGTTTACTTTTTATTTATGTATGATTTAGAAGAACAACCTGAAATTTATGAGAATCAAGTCTCAAATGCACATTACAAAACTATTTTATAATAACACTGCAAAATTATGAGGGAAAATAGTACATGTAAAAAAAGATGGTCCTTTTTATATGGTTATCTAAACTGTAGAATTTACAGAAAATGTATATCGTGATAGGAATTTTTTTTCCATATCGCACAGCCCTAATACTGTTATTGTCCCCTTCAATGATCAGTTTGACTAATGGGTATTAATATTAATTCAATTTAAAAAAAACAAAACTTTGTCTATCACTTAGTAATGACAATCATCTTTTTCACAGAAATGTGACTTTTTCATGCCAAGTTGCAACTTTTCTCACACACTGGCAACATTTACTGTATTTTAATAATCCATGAGGATGTCAATTTTAGTTTTTTTTTCCTTATATTTTGCAACATTTCTCACAAATGTGACATATTTTTGTTGTAAACTAGAAACTTTTTTTTCCACCTAAAATTGTAACCTTTCTCAAAAATTGTGTTTTTTTACCTTATAAGTCAAAGCCACAGAGAATGAGTGATTGTGGGTAAAAGAACGTCAGAGGAATGGCAGTGCAGAGCCCCCCCCCCCCCCATGTTGTTCACCTGTTTGGGATTATCTGTATTTTATTCCAGACACAGAGCTCTACTTTAGGATCTATGTGGAACAATCAGATAAAGGAATCATCCCTGCAAACAAACTAAATAAATAAATAAAAGCAGTAGCTGATGGCAGACGTACTTTCCAGCTGATCAAACCTGCTCGTTCACCACAGCTCACTAAACAAAAAAACACATGACCTCAATCCAGCCTGATAGGAAAAAAGAGCAACCGTGACCCATCTTTTAAATACCAAAATCAAATAACTTATTACAATACTTCTCCTTCTTTTCTAAGTTCCCATAATGGCACCAGCCTTTACGTACGACAGCGTAAACAGTAGGGATGGGGGGAATAATCATTTTTCCAATGTGTCTCGATTCAAATGTGAACAATTCTAATCGATGCATAAATGTCAATATTCCGATTCTTACATATTAATTTATAACGTAATTAATTTTGATGGAAAAAAAAGCGGAACCTGGAAAAGCAAAACTGTTTTGTCACGGCAGTTTATGACATAACACACATTTCCAGCCCAACACTGAGCGTGACCATGATCTCTATGAGCGTGGCTGCAAGCAAGCCGATCCAAAGGTCCAAAAACACAAAACCCCACCAGACATTCCCCGGCATAAAGTCTCCTCTGGACTGGTGCTGCTTACGGTGTCCTGGCTTCAGCAGGTGATCCAGTGGTTCGTCTGGCTATACATAGCTTTTAAAGCACCAGGTTGTCATGTATAGACAGCCAGAAGTGGAAAAAAATGAAATGGATAAATACATACACTATTTGTGAGGTTGGCAGATAAAATAAATCCACAAACACACTGAAGCACAATGAACCATGAAATAATTAAATATATATAGTGAAATAATTGTGTGTTTAAATGAATTAAACAATAATTTAAACTAGAAAAGCACTCGGAGAGCGCAGACCTCCGCCAAGCGCCACAGTTCCCCCATACAGTGTTTGTGTGTACGTTTTCAGATTCCTTGAGCATGAAAACATATGA
Source organism: Pholidichthys leucotaenia (assembly GCA_020510985.1). Classification (NCBI taxonomy): domain Eukaryota; kingdom Metazoa; phylum Chordata; class Actinopteri; order Cichliformes; family Pholidichthyidae; genus Pholidichthys; species Pholidichthys leucotaenia. The sequence goes on along the minus strand of CM035842.1, from coordinate 196,787,558 downwards.
CTAGCAATTGGATTCACAATGATAGGATTAGTGGTTGAGTAGTTATTGACGAAAATGGCATTTTCCGTAATGGCGGTTTAGCGCCACAGTTCCCCCCATACAGTGTTTGTGTGTACGTTTTCAGATTCCTTGACCATGAAAACATACGACAAGCAATTGGATTGACAATGATAGGATTAGTGGTTTAGTAGTTATTCACGAAAATGGCATTTTGCGTAATGGCGGTTTTCTTGTGGACGGTGATCCGGATCACCACCAAAATCTAATCATCTGTAGGATACCCCATTTCTGACAATCTGTGAAAATTTCATGAAAATCCGTCCATAACTTTTTGAGTTATCTTGCTAACAAACAGACGGACAAACCAACGCCGATGAAAATATAACCTCATTGGCAGAGGTAATAATAACATATACGTATTTAATAAATTAGATATTTCCAATTTTAAATAACTGACACCTGTTCAATGAAAGATCTTTTCATTTCCATCTATCTTCTACTGCTCTTCCGGAGGTCCAGGTCATGGAGGCAGCAGTTCAAGCAGAGAAGCCCAGACTTCCCTCTCCCCAGCCACCTGCTCCAGCTCTCCAGAGAGGATACCAAGACGTTCCCGGGCCAGCTGGGAGATGTAGTCTCTCCAGAGAGACCTGGGTCTGCCCCGGGGTCTCCTCCCAGTGGGGCCATTAGAAATAATTCATCACACATTTGTGTAATTAATTAATGGTGTTGTGGTGGTACAGGTGGGGGATTCTCCACTCAGAAGGCAGCTGGGGAAAGGAGGAACAATGGACTGAAGGAGGAAGTGTCACCTGGGGGTCTCAGTCGGGACAGTATGGACTATTCGCCCCCCGGGGAGAGGAGAGAATACTGGAGCCGCTGGAAGAAGAAGGGCGTGAGAAGCGGTGCCGGCATGATGTTACGTTAATGTGCCACACAGGTCTTTGTTCCAAACAATGTATTGAAAGGGTTAATGTATAGTTAGTGCCAGAATAATAATTCTGTAGGTGATCTCCCATTATGCTCTACACATATTTCATACAAATTCTGTTTGCATGCTTATGAACAAGTATGTTATGGTATATTGATAACAGGAATGAGACAAAGGTATAGAGCTCTCTCTGTCTTTTCTCTCTCTTTTAAGTCAGGTCTTTCACATTAGATACACACCCAAACCCAACACCCACGCACACTGTTGATAGCACATTCTAGAATGAAGAGGCGTGTTCAGTGGATGGCCTGTTCCCGCCATAGGTAGATTAGCCAATCAGATAGTCGCGTACAAGCCCATCCCATTGTACTGGCTCGCCCAACCGGAGGGGATAATTGTAACCTGCACCCGGAAGTCGGGGTTCAGTCTGACCACGCTCCAGAGGGAGCTGCGTCACGCTGCACCCGGCGCTGCTTGCTTTACATGTGACTTCTAAATAAATGTACCATTCTTTAAATTGAAGAAATCTCTGGTTTGTTCTTGGACCTTTCAATCAAAGAATCGGGTATTTTTCTAACAATTGGTGCCGGTGACCCGGATTGAATTACTTCGAGACGAGCCAAAAAAACTACATCGGAAGGACCCTTTTACAGACCACTGTGGCGCGCCTGAATAAAAAGGTAAGCAGAGCCTTTTGTCTACAAAATTCTGCAGTTTGGCCACTCTAAATTTACAGTTGTCTGATTAAGGGGTATATCCGATCTCGAAATTTATCATTTGGTTGGGAGTCACATGTAAAGTTTAAACAATAGTTTGAAAAGTTAAAGAGTGCACGTGTTCTATGTTCAGTCTGAGATAGAACAGGCCGCGGTCAATGGATATATATTACGGGTATATAGTCCATCAAATAAAACCATTTTGGAGTCAGTCTGAACCAAAATAACGAGACTTAGGAACTAGAGTGACTAATAATCACCCTGGTATGTCTCCTCAAATGAAAAGAGCCAGGTTTTAGCAACCTGATGCCGGGGGGAGCCATTGAAAGCGTTCGACCCGATGCCACTCTGGGAGTGAAGCCGCGATCATTTAATTTGCTGGATACAAGACACCGCTTGTTCTTGGGGCCGAAACAGACCCCTAGGGAAAGTGTCCGCTGTATATCAGAGTTAAATTAAGCTATCGCTTCATAGGGGGACCTGCCGAGGCCTCTGTAAAAGTAGCCTCTGTTTAACAAAAGATTAAATGAATCGGCGAGGTTCAGGGATGCAGTCTGTACCCAGGACTTAACAAGACTTGGGCAACGGCCGTGCCAGTCTTCTCAAATGAAAACAGTCGGGATTAGAACCTGATGTATTCTGGATGCAGTCTGTACCAGAATAAAGAGACTTAGGGAAGCAGAGTCTTCGTCTCCTCAAATAAAGGACCCGGATTAGCCAGGGAGCCAACAAATTTCAGTTACAGTCTGTGCTGAAATAAAGAGACTTAGGGAAGCAGAGTCTTCGTCTCCTCAAATAAAGGACCCGGATTAGCCAGGGAGCCAACAAATTTCAGTTACAGTCTGTGCTGAAATAAAGAGACTTAGGGAAGCGGAATTCCACCGTCTTTGTCTCCTCAAATATGGGAACAAGGGTTAGCCTGGTCCCGAATGTCTGTAATTCTGTGTTTATAAGGGATAAAAATGTGATTTGAGAAATACCAGGGGTTGGAAATATTAACTAATGGCGGCCTCCGGACCGCATGGTCAGAACAAAGGGAAGTAACCCCCACCACCGAGTGGAGGTGCGATTGGTAAAACAGGTTACTGAGAGAAGAATTATTTGAGGTAACAGCATTAAAATGAAGCGCTAAATTAAAGTTGTAAAGCTGTGGTAGTGTGTGTATAGCTGGGATTAAGGAGGCAGTGCTCCATTTTTCTTAAACTTAAAAAAAAAAAAGCAGCACATGGTTTGTGAACAATAGGCTCAGGGGCCATTTTGCACGTGTCCCATTTACTGCGCATGCGAGGGCGCCATTTTGAATCACCTTCAAGCTGTGGCACAGTGCCTCCATCGTGTGGCCAAATATAGGAGGTGCACTATTTTGCGAAATTACTGCCAACAAAACTTAAAACCTTAATAGTAAATCTGGAACTTTCTCTCTCTGGTTGAAAGGAAGGCTTTAAAAATTCCATGCATGGTGAAAAAACAATAAAGACCTCAGGGGCCTGCTAAAATGCAGGTTTGCCCATAATGAGGCAAAGCATACCCGTTCGGCTTGGAGAGATGAAAGGTTCAATTTTAAATTAGGCAGAAGGAGGTTTACAATAAAACTGGAGAATAAGGAGATTTATTCCTCAACAAAACTAGGAAATCCTAGGTGGACACTATATAAAGGTGAGAGAATTTAAATGAAAAATTGCAGGTTGGTATAGATAAGTAAATATATAAATGAATTAAATTATAAATACAAAATAATTGAATAAATACAATAAACTAAAATGAATGAATGAAGTAAATAGGAGTTATTGTTGTGGAGATGAGAGTGGGCAGAATATGGAAACGGAAATTTGTTTTTGAAGAAAATTGAAAACTGATGAAATGTTAAAGTTTTGTGCAGGACGCAAGACAAAAATATGGAGAAACGATTGGAGGAAGAAAAAACGTAAGAATAAGAGACTTATGCTGCAACGGTGAGAACAAATGCAAAATAATCAATAAACACGATATAACAGAAAAGGACAAAAACACGCTGTTTAATAGCTTGTTTCTCTCCATTAAATTTGAGACAGTGTTGGCTGTGGACGACCCCTCCCCCAGCAGCTGCCTCCTCCTTCACGCAGTGCTCCCTCCTCCCTCCACTTCGCTGTCCCACTCCAGCAATCAAAGAAAGCAAAACAATGGATCAAAAGAGGAACAATTGAGCACACCAGCAGAGTGAGTCCTCACACATTTGATATTGTATAGTATTCCTGTACATGTATCAAGCCGCTGAGGCCGGTAGAAAATTAAGGTTGTTGTTCTCTATTTGTGAAATGTGGGGTGATTCATCACTCAGTTGATATCTGTACTGTATTCCTGTGTGTGTATCAACCAGTTGAGACTGATTAACACCTATATGAAATGTCTCTAGCCTGTAAGCCCGGCTCCCTGGGGTCGGCGCTATCCTAGACAAGGGCTAGATGGTTGACAAAGGTCCCAATCACAGATCAAAAGAAAGGAAGGGAGAAATTTGCCAGATGGGTCAAACAAATGCAGGACAGAGGAATGTTCGCAGGATGTGAAAACAGTCCCCCCACCAGGGAGACCTAGCTATACAGTATTGTTGCCTTCCATATCAGAGATGTGCCAAGACCACATACTGAGCAGACACAATACATGACCAATCTTTAAAAAGCCATACCCATGCCCCATCTAAGTTGACCTGTCAGTATCAGCTGCATGACCACAGGAGGTCAGAATAGTCAGAGGCCCCCATGGGACTAATACTTCCTATGTTAAGCAATTTGGCCACTGAGCTCAAACACCCACAAGGGCCCCCGAGGGGTCCCCCAAAATTAGCAACACAATGGATATCCTTCCCTACAGGATGTTGAAAAAGAACCGGCTTTGATATTAAGCCGTTCTGTTTCAAGGGGGGAGAGGTCAAGATGAGAGGTCAAGACAGGAACAGATAGAAAAGTTACTAGTCCACTAAGGTTTGAAGGCTCCATTAAAGGAATAGAACAATGTATCAAGGAAGAGGAATCCAACGGGGTCAAATTAAACAATGGCTCCTCTGATTGCACAATTCAACATAAGTTATCCAAAAAGCATGATGGCTGAGGCTGCAGCTTATATTGCCCACCCATTCTCCATCTAAGAAGCTTAACATAAGGTATGAGCATGGAGGTGCAAAATATGATAAAAACGCTGATTTATAATCACAGCCTAAGACAAAGGTTGCAAATTTATGCAAAAAGGTATAAGGGTAAAACTGCAAGGTTCGGAGGAAATTGCACAATTGAGGAAATTTGCCAAATATTACAAAATGTCACAAATTCCTGAAAAGGAACTTGCAAATTTACAAGGAAAAAATCTAAAATTTGTTAGGAGAAAATAACTATTAAGAGAAAAGGTTGCAAAGTTTAGAAGGGAAGTGTTTAAATTTGAAAAAAGCTGTAAGCTTACATGAAAGCCACATTAGGATAAGGTAGGCCTGTATTGGTCCCACAATGGGGGAGATTCTAGGACGTCTTAGTGTAATACATTCCTTGAAGGGCAGGTGTTCAGACCCAGAGGCATCATTTAATTCCAAAACAAATTCAAAAGGTCAGTAATTAAAAGGCATCCAAGGCCAGGGTATAAATCAAGAGATGAGTGTTGTCACAAAACAGCATTTTGAATTGAGCCATGTTGGTTCAAGATCCACGTAAGATTTGCAGCTGTAGCTTTAAAAACCAAACAGAAAACCAACAATAAATAAATTAAATTTTTGGCTAAGAGTGTCAGGAAGAAGGCACAAATGCAGGCAACCATCTTAGATGTTTCCAAGCACTTAAAGCAACAATGAGACATTAGGTGTCCATTCTTTCAGTGCATTTCCTTAATTGTGAATATTAACATTTATTTAGTAATGAGCAAACACTCACAGCAAAGATTATAGCCTTACTATATACTCGGTTATTTAAAATCAATCTAACACCCCAGTCATGTTCCTCCCCCAACAGAGGGTATGCATTTGATGTTAGTCACCACATAATGGTGTGATATGTGATATGATACGTCATATTTCAGGAATATGACAGTAATGAGGAATGTGTTTTTTCCTGATTCGGCGGTGGCCAAGCTGGGTCAGGGTAAACTACATTCACTCCACAATTTACCAAGGAATATATAAAATGAGGCATTCAAGGAAAAAATTTGAATCAAATTCTAATTAGGCAAAACGTCCACCTTTCGCTTGACTGAAAGTGTGACACAGCTTTTAATCATTTATTTAAATTCAACTGGACAAACTGATCTTATTTATCAATGCTGAAGCATATCAAAATGCACAGGTGGTTATTTTGTTTTCCTTAAATGAAATTTGTAAAGTAGTTAAGCTGTGACTATTGAAACCTTATTGAACAGAACTCTTGGAAGACAAAGGTCTGCAAGGTTCAATTACAGTAGTGCAGATAGTATCTGTTGGCATGGTGAAGAGTTAATCTTATTCTCCCATCTTGTATTAATTAGGAAAACTAAATGAAGACTTTGAAGCAGTTCCTTTCTTGACTCAATGTTGGAAATCTAGATAAGAAGGGAAAAGAAAATTTGGAGAAAAACTGAACTTATTTATGGAATGGCTGACACAAGGGGAGCCTGAGGCTCCCCATGAATCTGTTTCTCTTATAAAAGGAGGCCAAGAGGACAAGGGGGGAGGACAGCGGGGAGGAGGAGGAGGAGAGAGCACGCCCCACAATGGCTGCTGCTGGCAGGAGAGGCGTCCACCTCCACCACTGAAAACTGGACTGCATACTTAAAGACTAGAACAGATAAGTGGACTCACTTCTACACGGATGCAGAAAATTAGCAAAAATTAAATTATTGCATGTAAAGTAAGAATTCTGGGTAATGACATACAGGACTCTGAGTCAGAAAAATAACGATCAAATTCTGCAAATGACAAGCTACCAGTAGAACACCTATCAACATCTGTAAAATTAGCATTGTACCCAATGTACTATAGGCAATTGAATGGATCTGATCCAAATTGTGAACTACCATCATTTGTAAATCCATCCTCTAGATTGGTCATAAAATTAGACTGATAAACAAGGAAATGTATGGAAGCATCCATTGTCCTAATTGAAGAGGATAAGAGGCATTTCAACCAATGGGGGGTTCCACACATCCCGCTGGTTAGACCCAAACACATGGATTGGAAAATGTTGGACATATTGTCATCTCTAGTGCAGAATAGAGCCATCCATGGAAAAGCAGTACCTGACCTTAACAGAATATTCTCCCAAAATAAAACCATAAGCATTGTCTCTCAACTGGGTAACCACAGCACAAAAGGCGGCACAAAGATGCCCAGAAATCTCCTATATGACCAATCTTAACATTAACAAATGAGGGGATGAGGAAAATTTGAATCAAATTCCAAATTGGTTTTGGTAAAGGGATAACCAAATGCAGAGTACGACACTATAGGCCATATATTCAGAAGCCCAGAAGGGCGTTAACAAATGCAATTTTCCACAGTGGGAGTCGTCAGCAAGTCTTAGACCAACTGCTGGGTCGAGAGGAAGAGCTGAGGACCCCAAGACGAAAGATGATGATGAGGAAGACCATTCTGCCATCACAGATTATTTGTAAACACAGTGTGCTAATGATAATACATAAATCATACATAGCTCACCACACGGATGTAGGGGTGTGAGACTTATAGGGTTCTTGCGTTATTTATCTCCATCATGCTAATTACGGTAAGGTAATCTGAATAAGGGAGAAGGTTAGAAGCTCTGAATGCCTGAATACAACAATGCATGGATATGGATGTCTCCTAATGTTGAACAATATTGTTTACTACCTACCCACTGAACATATAGGTCCCATCACCCAACACACACCCCAACACAAACACCACATGCAGATTTCATATAGTCAACAATCACACACTCAAGGCTACTGGGAGATAACTTACAACAACACATAGATAACTACAGTTGTAGTGAATAAGGATAAAACTTTACAAGCTCCATGCATTGTGATGGCAACCCCTCAGACCATTATTGGTCCTGCCCCAGCTGAGCCCTTTGTATCGGCACTTGATCAAAGGTGTAGGGTACAGGGAAGATTCATGCCGGAGAGCACCAGACCATTACGACGTGTGCCCGTGACATTGAAAAGGTCGTAGGGCGAGTGACTGTATGACTTCAGTCCCCAGAAGAAGAATGGACTGGTACCCGAGCGCATCCACCGCACCTCCAGCATCCAGGGTGGAGCCAGGAGCTCGAGACTTACCAACACCAGCATGTTCACCTCTTTCCAGCGACGGGGGTGGCATCCCTGGGACAGCATCACTGAGCTGTTCACTGGCTGGACTGGATGTTACATACCCTCTGCTGCACCCACCAGACTGTCCTGTAGACCTCATGGGATGAGGTGTGCCTCTGAGAGCGGGGACACAGTTGTTTCGTTCCTGTGTCACCAAGATGGAACTGTGCTCCACAGCTGCAGATACGGGAAGCAGACACAGAGGAAGGTCAAACCTCTGTCGCAACCGTGTGATGAGTGCAGCTGAATGATGTGAGCCCTGGCAAGGGTCAACCGGTGGACAAAGGTTTTGTGGACCGATTCTATTCGACCCTGTGACCCCTACATGGTCCACTCCACTGGACAAAGAACAATGATCATTAGGAGACCTCGAGGAGGGTATAGGACCTGGTGACAGTTCACCTCTTAGACATCGCTGCACCGTGCTAAGGTGTCCACAAGGGGGGAGGCACGGGTAGCAGAACCAATGGTGCAAGCCTCTTGGGTTGACACACAATGCAGGGACCTGCCTTATTCACCATCTGTTAATTGCTAGAGTCTCTCACACCATACATGGTTGACATGATAAAATCATGTCAAAGGGGGGATTGAAAGGGTTAATGTATAGTTAGTGCCAGAATAATAATTCTGTAGCTGATCTCCCATTATGCTCTACACATATTTCATACAAATTCTGTTTGCATGCTTATGAACAAGTATGTTATGGTATATTGATAACAGGAATGAGACAAAGGTATAGAGCTCTCTCTGTCTTTTCTCTCTCTTTTAAGTCAGGTCTTTCACATTAGATACACACCCAAACCCAACACCCACGTACACTGTTGATAGCACATTCTAGAATGAAGAGGCGTGTTCAGTGGATGGCCTGTTCCCGCCATAGGTAGATTAGCCAATCAGATAGTCGCGTACAAGCCCATCCCATTGTACTGGCTCGCCCAACCGGAGGGGATAATTGTAACCTGCACCCGGAAGTCGGGGTTCAGTCTGACCACGCTCCAGAGGGAGCTGCGTCACGCTGCACCCGGCGCTGCTTGCTTTACATGTGACTTCTAAATAAATGTACCATCCTTTAAATTGAAGAAATCTCCGGTTTGTTCTTGGACCTTTCAATCAAAGAATCGAGTATTTTTCTAACAATATGATGGTCAGACGTTCCGGGTCTCAATGCATGGAATTAAAGGTATAAAACAAGAATGCACAGAGACCCAGGTAGACTTTACTGTACTGTATGTTGGAGAAGGAATAAAGTTTGTGTGTTGTCCAGCTCGCTGACTTGCCAGTTTCCTTTCTCCACATTGGTGACCCCAAGACGTGCCATGGAGAGCGAGACGAGCACCGCCCCGGAGACTACCTGGAGGGAGAGCACCAGCACCACGTGCGCTGTCTCAGTCAAGCTCCCAGACTTCTGGCCTCATGACCCGACCGTGTGGTTTCTGCACATAGAAGCCCAGTTCGCACTCCGCGGGATAACAACGGATGACACAAAGTATTAGTAGTAAACAATTCATTTCGGAACTCTGGTCCGCGATGGCCCAGAGCCTGGGGGGATCAAAATTCACCGCACTACTGCGTACAACCCCCAGGCTAACGGGTTATGCGAGCGTTTTCATAGGTCGCTCAAGGCTGCACGGTGGCGCAGTGGTTTAGCACTGTGGCAGCACAGTTTTACCCTCGGCCGGGGGACCGCGGGGATCATGAGATCGTGAGTTCGATCCCAGCCCCCGACCAACAGTGAGCTGTGTGGAGTTTGCATGTTCTCCCCGTGTTGCGCGGGTTTACTCCGGGATTTCTCCGGTTTCCTCCCGCACACCAAAAAAAAAAACCATGTAGGTTTAGGGCGCTCGCGCACGCAGCGACCAGCAGCCGGTGGCTTGTCACCAGACTGCAAACCAAGTCTACCTACGGGTACAAATAAGTAACAAAAAAAAAAAAAAAAAAAAAAAAAAAAAAAAAAAAAAAAAAAAAGGCAGCACTCAGAGCTTCGCTCGCAGATACAAATTGGGTCGACCACCTGCACTGGATTCTTTTGGGGTTGTGCTCCGCGCCTATGGAGGATTTGGCAGCCTCCCTGGCAGAACTCGTTTTTTCTCAGCCGCTGCGGATCCCCAGAGAGTTTTTACCGGAAAACCCTGCATCTCAGGCCGGTCCGCCCATGCAATTTTTGCACAGTATGGAGCAAGGATGGGAGGGTTAGTGCCCCTTCTGGGTGAACGGGTGGGGGGGGGCTGTGTGGTGGTACGGGTGGGGGACTCTCCACCCAGAGAAGGCAGCTGGGGAAAGGGGGAACAATAGACTGAAGGAGGAAGTGTCACCGGGGGATCTCAGTCGGGACAGTAAGGACTATTCGCCCCCTGGGGAGAGAACGCCGGAGCCGCTGGAAGAAGAAGGGTGTGAGAAGCGGTGCCGGCATGATGTTATGTTAATGTTCCACACAGGTCTTTGTTCCAAACAATGTATTATGGTCGGAAGTTCCGGGTCTCAATGCATGGAGTTAAAGGTATAAAAGGAGAATGCACAGAGACCCGGGTAGACTTTTACTGCACTGTATGTTGGAGAAGGAATAAAGTTCATGTGTTGTCCAGTTCGCTGCCTCACCCGTTTCCTTTCTCCACAGTGTATTTATTTATTTTAGTCATTGCTGACCCTCAATAGTCACACAGTGATTATAAAGCCTATTGCCTCCTCTTTTATGTTATTTTTTTCTTGTGTAGCATCTTGCATATCATGACAGTGTCCTTGCAGCAGCGGGCTGACCTGCCCGGTGGCTGCAGCACTAGCACTGTGAAAATTAATCCCAAATCAATGACATTTCAGATGCATCTCCGATGCTCCCGTTTAAATGTCCTTATTTGGTCAGTCTGAAGAAGTGATCCACCTCCTCCCTTGGAACTTTACCGTGGGTTGGTCCCCCTGCGGGACCGGGGCACATCAGTCACCCCACAGTGCTCATCATCACCACCAGGAGACCAAAGCATGCAATGCAAAATATGCATCCATCAGAATCTCATTTTATGACCATTACACTCATTGTTTGCTGTGACCGTTTTAACAGGATGATTTAAAACCAAACTGTAACAAAAAATAAATGCCTAATCTGTGCGTCCATCCTGTAAACTCACAATTAAAACTGAAAATGCAAATGAAAATAAAAGCTACCCAGTGTTTTATCATAGCTGCAATGCTCCTGCACTGTGTACAGTGGGGCAAAAAAGTATTTAGTCAGCCACCAATTGTGCAAGTTCTCCCACTTAAAAGATGAGAGAGGTCTCCAATTTTCATCATAGGTATACCTCAACTATGAGAGACAAAATGAGGAGAAAAAAAATCCAGAAAATCACATTGAAGGATTTTTAATGAATTAATTGGTAAAACCCTCGGTAAAATAAGTATTTGGTCACCTACAAACAAGCAAGATTTCTGGCTCTCACAGACCTGTAACTTCTTCTTTAAGAGGCTCCTCTGTCCTCCACTCGTTACCTGTATTAATGGCACCTGTTTGAACTCGTTATCAGTATAAATAGACACCTGTCCACAACCTCAAATAGTCAAACTCCAAACTCCACTATGGCCAAGACCAAAGAGCTGTCAAAGGACACCAGAAACAAAATTGTAGACCTGCACCAGGCTGGGAAGACTGAATCTGCAATAGGTAAGCAGTTTGGTGTGAAGAAATCAGCTGTGGGAGCAATTATTAGAAAATGGAAGACATACAAGACCACTGATAATCTCCCTCGATCTGGTGCTCCACGCAAGATCTCACCCCGTGGGGTCAAAATGATCACGAAAACGGTGAGCAAAAATCCCAGAACCACACCGGAGGACCTAGTGAATGACCTGCAGAGAGCTGGGACCAAAGTAACAAAGGCTACATCAGAAACACACTACGCCGCCAGGGACTCAAATCCTGCAGTGCCAGACGTGTCCCCCTGCTTAAGCCAGTACATGTCCAGGCCCGTCTGAAGTTTGCTAGAGAGCATTTGGATGATCCAGAAGAGGATTGGGAGAATGTCATATGGTCAGATGAAACCAAAATAGAACTTTTTGGTAAAAACTCAACTTGTCGTGTTTGGAGGGGAAAGAACACCATACCTACTGTGAAGCATGGGGGTGGAAACATCATGCTTTGGGGCTGTTTTTCTGCACAGGGACCAGGACGACTGATCCGTGTAAAGGAAAGAATGAATGGGGCCATGTATCGTGAGATTTTGAGTGAAAACCTCCTTGTTTGACCTCTGTCATTGCTAGCGAAGGGTATATAACAAAGTACTGAGATGAACTTTTGTTATTGACCAAATACTTATTTTACCGAGGAATTTACCAATTAATTCATTAAAAATCATTCAATGCGATTTTCTGGATTTTTTTTTCCTCATTTTGTCTCTCATAGTTGAGGTATACCTATGATGAAAATTGGAGACCTCTCTCATCTTTTACGTGGGAGAACTTGCACAATTGGTGGCGGACTAAATACTTTTTTGCCCCACTGTATATATCTATGTACATACGTATATTCATTTACTGCTTTTGGCTAACCAGTTCTTATCTTATTAACTATTGCTCTAAGTGCTGCTATCCCTTTGTTGCTGCAATCCTGGAATTTCCCCATTGTGGCACGAATAAAGGCTTATCTCATCTCATCTTAAAATGACTGATAGAATTAGATCATGACCTAATTTTTAAAACTGATGGTGAAGGAGAAATTTCTGATGGTAATTAACAAAAAAGCCAGGGAGAAAAGGAACTATGAAGAGGTGTAGCTTGCTCTTCGACTCATTGTGGGTGTGGAGGGGAGAGACCCATGTGTGTTTGGTGGGGCTTCTTATCACCTGCCTCCCCAAAGTGGGGAATAACCAAAAACGTTTGAGAACCACTGGTTTAGGTAAACTTACAATTCTTCTCTTTAATTTGCTGCTGCTTAGGTACTTTTTGCTTCATGTAAACTTGCTGAAGTTTCCTGTTAAATGTGCAACTTTTCGCTTTAATTTCTTTTGTCTTATAAATATATATATGTATATTATAATAAATTTGCCATATGTTTGCAACTATTTTCTTTGAAGTTAGAAACTCAAATGTGAAACACTTCTTGAAAATGTTAATTTTCCTCCTAATAAATGTGAGATTTTGTAAACAAATTGCTCCAATTTCCCCATAAAAATGCTAAATTTCGCTCATTAGTTTGCTATATTTTTATTGTAATTGTGCTTCATTTTCCTCATAAATTTGACACGTTTTATTCATACTGTAGGTTTGCAACTATTTTCCTCATAAATTTGCCATACGTTTGTGAAATGTGAAACTTCTTTCTTGTAAGTTTGCTCAGTTGGAGTAAATTTCCTCCAGCTTTCCCTTAAACCCACTCAGTTTTTTTCTCAAATTTGCTAAATTTTTCTTTTAATTTTGATCAATTTTTCTTATTAAATTGTAACTTTTTCAAATGAATTTGCGATTTTTTCCATGAAAATTCTATACTTTTTTCATGTAAATTTGCTCAAATTTTTTCCCATAAATTTGCTCAGTTATCCTTGTAAATTTCCAATATTTTTCTTGTAAATTTGCTTGAATATTTCTTGTGTAAATTATTCTTTTTTTCATAAATATGTAACTTTTTTCTGTCTAATCTATGACCTTTTTTCCCCTACATTAAGCTCACAAAAAGTAATTCCCTGAGAGCCTTAACATACTTGTATCTGCAGGATTTTTCAGACAAACCATCCCTAACTATGGACATATTGGCGTAATCGATGCTCGATGCAGCATTAACTAATTTAATTTGGGCTTGGCTCGTCCAGGGCTCTTGGTGGATGAGCGTGGACACGGTGAACATCTGTAGGGCTGTGCTCCAGTGGTGGCTGATGGGAGATGTAGTCATTAATCAACCATCTGCTCACATCCAAACCTCAGCTCTCTCTGCACATCCGTCTCTGTCATCATCAGTCTGCTGGAGGAGGCTCGACTGCCTACATAACCAGACTTTAATATGATGATAAAACAGCAGAGATGGAAGAATAAACTGACCTGGCAATATCAGTATAAAATTAGAGACTATTTTCCCATAAAGTAGAACATTATTTCTCCTAATTTTTCCTATTTTTTTTTTCTTGAGAATTTGAGAGGTTTTTTCATAAATCTGTGACCTGTGATTTTTTCCCTTTTAAATTTACAATCTTTTCCTAATGAATTTGGAACTAATCCTTTTCTTATAGTTTTGCAACTTTTTACTCATGACTTGTGAATTCAAATTTTCTCATAAAATGTCACAATTCTCATAAATTTTCAATTTTTATATCTGAATTTACAGCTTAATTTTCTCAGTTTGTGACTTTTCTCCTTTTTCTGAGTTTGCAACATTTTTGACTCACATTTGATGTTTTTTACTCATACATTTGCAACTTTATTCATGTTAATTTAGAACTTACTCTTAAATTTGCAAGTTTTAACTCATTAATTTACAACTTTTTCCTTTATATTTGGAAGTCTTTACTTACGATTTTAATACTGAATACATATAGTTTCATTTTTTGGGGGGGGGTCAAAGTCACAGGGAATTGTGGGTTATGAATAAAGCAGCTACATGTCACCCTGGAGCCACACGTTACAGGCCTATAGCGCCCGTGTATTTGTGACTACATATGTTTAAGCATAAAGGAGACGCTGAGATTACATATGGGGTTTGACCTCACGACCGAAGGGGACAATAGATCTGGACCACCTGTGAGGAACAACAAGAGGACGGGGGGTACGATGAAAGGCCTTCCCGACCCCCTGGAGACAGGTGGGGGACTGAAGGTCTGAAGGGGGAAGAAATGTCAATAAAGGGTTTTGACGGGGATACGTGATTCTTCCTTTGTGTGAATACTTTGAGTGAAAAGCCTTTGTGAGAAATGGTATAAATGTGAGGCTTGGATGTAGCTCAGTCTCTGCTCTTGTGAGATGAGAAGGCTGGGGAGGTAATACTTGAATAAACCTGAATTAAAAATCAATTCAGCCAACAATGCTCTCACTCGACCTATTTATTCATCCTTGGAAAAAATCTTGACGAAAGATGGTAAGAGAAAGGGTATTATTTCAGAGTTTTATAACTCATTGACATTATCTTCAAGTGAAAACTCGCAGAAAAGACTGAATTATTGGAAAGAAGACCTGCAAACTGAAATCTCAGAGGAACAATGGGAATTGGCTTGCACCGAAGCTCAAACCAAAACAATAAATGTACGTCTAAAACTGATACATTTTAAATGGTTAATGCGGATGTATGTTACACCGGTGGAATTAAATAGATATAACAGACTTCCGGTTATGGCTGCCACGTAAGAAGGACATGTCTCACTCTGCTCTGCTTCTGGAGAAAAAAAATCGGCAAATAACTCATTTGGGACAGAACGTATCCCAGCGTTTGAGCGAGGATATGTCGGTGAAGCCTAAGGCTGGAAAACCAAGTAGAGGAAAAAGCGAGCCGCAGAAACAGTCCAAATTAACGGACTTTCAGGTCTGTGACGCAGCAGAGAAAGCACCAAATATGGCGAAGGAAGCGAACAACGGCGCGGGAGCTGCGGGAAACGACACAGGTGCGTTGCTGGCGGCTATGAGTTCAATGAGAGCGGACTTTTCCTCTAGATTTGATGGGATTATGGCAGCGTTGGAAGGAATGAGAAAGGAATTGGGTGACTGTGTGGAACGAATGGCGCAGATGGAGCTTCGTATTTCCAGTGCTGAAGATGAAGTCAATTGTCTCTAATTAAAGGTGCGCACTTTGGGAAAAAAAAATAAATGTCTGGAAGAAAACATTCTGGATTTGGAATCCCGGTCGAGACAGAACAACTTGAGGCTGGTGGGTCTACCGGAAGAATCCGAAGGTCGGGACCCGTATTCCTTTCTGGAAAAGTGGATTCCGGAGGCGCTGGGCAGTGCGGAGCTGCGGCCGGCGGTGGTTTTGGAGGGCGCGCATCGTATTGGCCCACGGAGAGATAAGGGACCACCGAGGACCTTAATTATGAAGTTTGTCAGCAACAGAGACAGGATGAAGATCTTCAACGCAGCACGAGCTAAAGGAGAGATTAAACACCAGGATCAGCAGGTGCGGTTCTACCCAGATTGGGCCACAGGAATCCAACAATTGAGGAAGCAGTATGATCCCGTACGTAAGGAGCTGCGCAACCTTGGGATTCGTCATGGTGTAATCTATCCTGCGAGACTGCTGACCACGTATGGGGGCAGAACCCACATCTTCAAGACCCCAGAGGAGGCGCAGGAGTTTATCAAGAAGATCCAAGAAGAAGAGACTGGTGGGAGCTAAGCATGAACAAAATATAAGGTAGAATAATTAAGCATTTGCAAAGGCATCTGACTGACTTGAAGCAAATAGCAAGTTTACAAAATATAGATTGCATTATATAATTTAAAAAAAAAACAAAAAAACTATGATGTACAAAGTTGCTAAAAATTTTGGAGTTAAGTTGGAAAACTACAGAGGAGAGTTAATGTTACGTCATTAAAAGCAGTAGAGTTAGGGTGATTGGGAGGATGAAGAAGGAGTGGCTTAGGCTGATCCTCGTGGATGTGGAGCAGTCGATGGCTATATCGGGAGACGGAATTTTTCTTTTGATTTTGGGGGGTTTGCCACAAGTGTGGGAAGGGGGAATTTGTTTGTGTGTAGTTTGTAGGATGAATGTTCAACCACTCATTTTTTTGCTTCTCTGTATGAGCATGTTTACACTGCAAGGTAATCCCAAACTCCCTATTGATCATAAACCAAAGCGTTAATCTTAATTTAACTTCATGGAATTGCAGAGGTCTACAAAATTTAAAAAAACTTAAACAAGTTATGAATAAAATAAAAGACATGGGTTCAAAAATTGTGTTTTTACAAGAAACTCATCTAATAGAGGAGGATGTAAAAAGAATTAGGAGTAGATGGCAAGGAAGTGTTTTCACCTCATCATTTTCATCCCGAGCCAGGGGAGTTATGACTCTCATACATAAATCAGTCCCTTTTCAAGTGAAAAATGTAATTGGAGACAAATTTGGAAGATATGTAATCATTCAAGGATCTTTGCTATTAGAAAATATAAATTTGGTGAACCTATATGGTCCCAATATAGATGATCAAAAGTTCTTTGCCAATTTATTTCTCATCTTATCATCACTTACAGGGCAACATATAATAGCAGGGGATTTTAATTGTACATTGAATCCCGGTATAGATAGATCAACAGGACTGGACTGTACGCACAATGGATGTAGGATGACCATTAATCATTTTATGAAAGAATTGAGATTGCTAGATATATGGAGAGAAATGAAACCACAAGTCAAAGCCTACTCTTGTTATTCCAGTACCTACAAGACATTCTCACGTATTGATTATTTTTTGATTTCCACAGAATTAAGGTCCAAGATTCAAAACTGCTTTTATGATAACATCGTGATCTCTGATCATGCACCCTGCTGTATAGTATATGTAGATAAGAAATTGACAAAGGAATCAGGTAGATGGCAATTTCAGCATAAATGGCTTCAGGATGAGGAATTTGTCAAGTACATAGAAAAACAGATAGATGAGTTCTTTGATATCAATACTACACAAACATCAGCATGTGTAAAGTGGGAGGCTTTCAAAGCTTTTATTAGGGGACATATTATTAGTTATACAGGTTCAAAATCTAAGAAGACTCGAGAGGAGAGAGCCCAATTGGAACATAAAATAAAAAATCTTCAGGAAAAAGTGTATGCAGGAAGTGATCCAAGGTTGGAGAATGAATTACTGATTTTGAGAGCTGAATATGACAAAAAATCAGCGAATAGAGCTGCCTCGAGTCTTCTAAGATTGAAACAATCTTTTTATGAACAAGGTGAAAAATCAGGAAAATTATTGGCATGGCAGATTAAACAATTAGAAATTAAAACACCAATTACCAGTATTATAAGTAATGGACAGGTAGTTATAGATCCTTTAGAAATTAACAGAGCCTTTAGAGATTACTATGAAAAATTATATGATACCAAAAAATGAATCTGATTTAACAAAACTAAATGGGTTTTTGAACGAACTATCTATACCGTGTATTCCAAATGAAAACAGGGAGATATTGGAGTCTAAAATTAGTCAAGAAGAAGTTGGGCTAGCCATTGATAATATGAAATCAGGAAAAAGTGCAGGACCAGATGGTCTTCCAGTTGACCTTTATAAAAAAATTTAAGAATAAATTAATAAAACCTTTTTTGGAAATGGTTTTAGAAGCATTTCAAAATAATAATTTACCATCATACATGAATAATGCCTTAATTATACTGTTGCCAAAACCAGGTAAGCCCTCTAATAAATGTGAAAATATGAGACCAATAAGCCTATTAAATGCCGACCTTAAGATAATCTGTAAAATTTTAGCAAGACGAATACAAGAAATTTTACCAAATATTATTAATCGAGATCAGAATGGCTTTAGAAAGGGAAGACAAGGCTTCCATAATGTAAGAAGACTATTTAATATTATTTATTTTAATAAAGAAGCACCGGATACAGCTCTCCTATCACTGGACGCCGAAAAGGCCTTTGATAGAGTCGAATGGCCCTTTCTTTTTGAAGTCTTACAAAGGTTTGGACTTGGAAATAATTTCATAAAATGGGTTCAGATAATATACAATAATGCTACAGCAGAAATCCTAACAAATAACAATATTACAAAATCAATAAAAATCAATAGAGGATGTCTACAAGGCTGTCCACTTTCACCTTTACTGTTTACTATGGCAATTGAACCTTTAGCGATGGCGATACGTTTACATTCACAAATATATGGAATTAAAGTTGGACCAACAGAACATAAAATCTCCCTGTACGCCGATGACATAATTTTGTTTATGTCGAATCTAAAAAAATCAATTCCGACCTTGTTGAATTTAATAAAGAATTTTGGGGAAATATCAGGATATAAAATAAATAAAACTAAATCTTCAATATTAATGCTAAATGAGACCCAGAGAAATTACCCAGACCCTGAGGTAAATCAATTCAACGTTGTAAATCAGTTTAAATATTTAGGAATCCAATTTGTGCCTAAGTTAGAATCAGTCGCCACTGTCAACTATGAAGCCTTAATGACAGATATCAATGAGTCAATTCAGAGATGGATGTCACTACCAATGTCGATGATCGGGAGAATCAATATACTTAAAAGTAATATTTTGCCTAAAATACTTTATTTCAATACATTCCCTTACCACCACCTTTAGATTTATTCTCAAGAATTAAAAAAAAGTTAGTGGAATTTATATGGAACAACAGGAGGGCTAGATTACGTCTGTCTTTATTATATTTACCATTTATGATCGTGGAGGTCTGAAATGTCCAAATTTTATGTTGTATTATTGGTCGGCACAACTGAGGTCTATGACATATTATTTTTCATTAAATGATCTCCCTCACTGGACTGAAATGGAATCATACAACTTACCTTTACCTCTTCCCATATTCATATACTCAGATTCGGCAAAAAAATTACAAAAACAAGTTAAAAATCCATTTGTAAAGCATATGATCAAAACATGGTGTGAAGCTAAAAATTATTTAAAAGAACCACAGTTATTGTCACCATTTAGCCCAATATGGGGTAATCAATATTTTAAACCAGGAAGAGCGGACGCTGTATTTAAAGTATGGAATTTAAAAGGGATTCAAAAGATTCAAGATTTATATTTGCCATGTGCAGATAACATAATGTCTTTTGAAGAGCTGAGGGTCAAATTTAATCTTAATAGAACACATTTTTTTAAATATCTTCAACTTAGAAACTTTATTCGATCAAATCAAAATAAAGCTCTCACTCGACCTATTTATTCATCCTTGGAAAAAATGTTGATGAAAGATAGTAAAAGAAAGGGTATTATTTCAGAGTTTTATAACTCATTGACACTATCCTCAAGTGAAAATTCACAGAAAAGATTAAACTACTGAAAAGAAGATCTGCAAATTGAAATTTCAGAGGAACAATGGGAATTGGCTTGTACAGAAGCCCAAACCAAATCAATAAATGTACGCCTTAAATTGATACATTTCAAATGGTTAATGCGGATGTATGTTACACCGGAGGAGTTAAATAGATATAACAAAAATATACCAGATACGTGCACAAAATGCATTGAAAGTAAAGGAACCCTATAGCATTGTGTATGGGAATGTAGAATAATAAGAATGTTTTGGGAAGAGGTGAGGGTAACAATTGAAAAAATAATCTCAAAACAAATCATTTTGAATCCTAAACTGTTTTTGTTGGGTCTGTACCCAGAAAAGCATAACTTTAATAAAAGTGAAAGAACATTCATGGACCTCAGTTTGCTTAATGCCAAAAAATGTATTGCACTACTGTGGAAAAAGACTCATAGACCAGATGTGACTCAGTGGTTAAGACAGATGTTAACAAATCTTCCACTAGAAAGAATAACATACATACTGAAATCAAAGGAAATTGTGTTTGAGAATATATGGAGACCTTTTATTGATCATGTAAAAAATTTAAACATAACTCTTGAAGAAGAAGGTGAATGATGTGTGTGGACCTTGTAAATTCCAAACTGGTGAACATAATATGTATACTTATGTAATGGATTGTCTAGACTAAACAGAGGAGCATTGTTGAAGACTTGATTTTGTTGGTGGTTGTTGGTGTTTTTAGTGCATTTTTTTTTTGTAGTACTTTAGTGTTTGATTGTTTGTGTCATGTTTGTTTAAAAAAAAAAAGGTTCAATAAAGATATTGTGGAAAAAAAAAATGGATATAACAAAAACATACCAGATACATGCACAAAATGTATGGAAAGTAAAGGAACCTTATTTCATTGTTTATGGGAATGTAGGAAAATTAGAATGTTTTGGGAAGAGGTGAGGGGAACAATTGAAAAAATAATTTCAAAACAAATCATATTGAATCCTAAATTGTTTTTGTTGGGTCTGCATCCAGAAAAGCACAACTTTAATAAAAGTGAAAGAGCATTCATAGACCTCAGTTTGCTTAACGCCAAAAAATGTATTGCACTATTGTGGAAAAAGACTCATAGACCAGATGTGACTCAGTGGTTAAGACAGATGTTAACAAACCTTCCACTAGAAAGAATAACATACATACTGAAATCAAAGGAAACTGTGTTTGAGAATATATGGAGACCTTTTATTGATTATGTAAAGAATTTAAACATAACTTTTCAAGAAGAAGGTGAATGATGTGTGTGGACCTTATAAATTCCAAACTGGTGAATGTATAATATGTATACTTATGTAATGGATTGCCTAGACTAAACAGAGGAGCATTGTTGAAGACCTGTCCTGTTAGTGGTTGTTGGTGTGTTTTAGTACATTTTTTTTATTACTTTAGTGTTAGTGTTTGATTGTTTGTGTTATGTTTGTAAAAAAGGTTCAATAAAAATATTGTGGGAAAAAAAAAAAAAAAATCAATTCAGCCTCTTTATTCCACGCTCCCCACATTGGTGACCCAGTGACGTGGAGAATGCCTGGAGAGGGTCTCCGCGTTCCGGACTCGCTGGAGTCTGCCCTAGCGAGCGCCGTAGCCGTTAAACTGCCGGAATTCTGGCAGGACAACCCACAGTCGTGGTTCCTACAAGCGGAGTCACAGTTCGCGCTCGCAGGGGTAACGGCGCATGACACTAAGTTTCACCATGTCATCGCTAGGCTCGACAACCGCACAGCCCGGTGCGTGCGGAGCTTGGTACAGCAGCCACCCGCCCACGACAAATACGGCAGGTTGAAAGCTGCCCTCACCAAGTTTTTCACGCCCTCAGCTGAAGAGAGGGCTAGGAGGCTCCTGGCTTTGCTCAACCAAGGAGGACACAGGCCAGGCGCCCTAATGGAAGACATGCTGCAGCTGAGGGGGTCAGACAACGATGATTTCCTCTTCAAATACATCTTCCTAACTAACCTCCCGACGCACATGAGAGGAATGCTGTCCGGCGTACGCTGTGAGAGCCAGGAGGATTTCCGGGAGCTGGCCCAGGAGGCAGACAGGCTCCTGGACGCCTGCGGCGAGCAGACGACAGCAGCGGCGACCCAAGGCAGCGGTGAGCCAGAGGCAGCAGACCCAACCCTACCAACAACGGCAGCAGCGCGGCCTCGACACGGTGGAGGTGATGGTTCAGTGGCAGAGGCGCGGTCCCGACGCAGCGGAGGAGAGGATCTCTGCTTTTATCATCGGAGGTTCGCCGAGAGGGCACGCAGGTGTGTGCCGCCATGCAGCTTCAGGAGTTCGGGAAACGGCAAGACCGAGGGTCGTTAGCAGCTTCGGCTCTCGGCGAAAACAGCAAGCTGCTCTACATCACAGATGCGAGCTCCGGGCGGGAGTTCCTCATAGACACTGGAGCCCAAGTGAGTTTCATTACCCCAACCTATGCTGACCGGTTGACTGGACCCCGTGGTAGCGGAGCGACGGCGGCAAACAGCTCGAACATCAACACCTACGGGAAAAGGACTTCGTCTTTACGCTTACATGGCCGCACGTATGAATGGACTTTTGTTATAGCGGTGGTGAGTTTCAACATGTTAGGTGCTGATTTTTTGTGCTCACATGGTCTGTTAGTTGATCTGGCCAATAGGCGGCTGGTAAATGCACTCTCTTTCTACTCTCTCCCCTGTTCAGCTCGAGTGTCCCCGCCACCAGTACAGACCAACGTCGCCACAGCGGGTGGTAAGTTCCACACACTCCTCACCCAGTTTCCAGCACTCACGGTACCCACTTTCTCAGCAACGGTCGCGAAACACGGGGTGGAGCATTTTATCACTACAGCTGGCCCCCCCGTCTTCGCGAAGGCTCGGCGCTTGGATGCTGCCAAGCTCTCCATAGCGTGCGAGGAGTTCGCCAGCCTAGAGAGGCTGGGCATCATTCGCCGTTCGAAAAGCCCATGGGCTTCGCCGCTGCATATGGTCCCGAAAGCTGACGGCTCCTGGAGACCGTGCGGCGATTACCGCAGGCTAAACAACGCCACAGCACATGATCGCTACCCCATCCCACACATCCAGGATTTTTCAGTACATCTAGCGGGGGCGCGCATTTTTTCCAAAATAGACCTGGTTCGCGGCTACCATCAGGTCCCAGTCTGACCTGAGGACATTCCTAAAACAGCGGTAATAACCCCGTTCGGACTTTTTGAGTTTCTACGCATGCCGTTTGGTCTTAAAGGGGCGGCGCAAACATTCCAACGGATGATGGACGCCGTGTTACGCGATCTCCCGTTTGTGTTTGTTTACCTTGACGACATTTTGGTCGCCAGTATTTCAGAGGAAGAACACGAAAAACACTTCACTGCGGTCTTTAGGAGGTTGGGAGAGCACGGCTTAATAATTAATCCAGCCAAGTGCCAGTTCGGCGTCGCACAGATCGATTTTTTGGGCCACCGCGTTTCCCCAGAAGGGGCAGTTCCGTTACCGGATAAGGTGCGCGCAGTGGCGGATTTTCCCCGACCACAAACGGTCAAGTCATTGCAGGAATTTTTAGGGATGGTGAATTTTTATAACCGTTTCCTGCCCCACGCAGCGCAGCTCATGCAGCCATTATACGCCGCGCTAAAAAAACAAAAACCATCCAATACTATCGAGTGGTCCCCAGAGCGGGAGCGCGCGTTCACGGAGGTAAAAAAAAGCTTTGGCTGACGCTGCGCTCCTAGCTCATCCTGACCCATCGGCACGAATCGCGCTAACGACCGACGCATCAGATGTGGCCATAGGGGCAGTGACAGAACAGCAGGTTGCTGGGGTTTGGCAGCCGCTGGCTTTCTTCAGCAAATCCTTGAGCGAGGCCGAGCGGAAATACAGCGCGTTTGACAGGGAGCTGTTGGCGCTTCATTTGGCTATCCGCCATTTCCAGTTCTGGCTGGAAGGGCGGCGTTTCACCGCTTTCGTGGACCACAAGCCACTCACGTACGCGATGTCCAAAATTTCAGATCCGTGGTCGGGCCGGCAGCAGAGGCAGCTGGCTGCAATTTCAGAATTTACCACTGACATTCGACACGTAGCGGGTAAACTCAACGTTGTAGGAGACTGCCTCTCACGCGCGGTCACGGCACCGGCGCGCGCAGAGGCAGATTACCCCACCGCGGCCGCGCAGCAAAGTAGCAGCGTGGGAGCGCGCGCGGCCCCAGTTCACATGGGGATAGATTACGCAGCCATGGCAGCGGAGCAGGGTGCAGATGCGGACGTGCGCGCGCTCCAATCTGGACTAACAGGGTTAAGGCTGGAGAGCAGATGCTTGCAAACCGGTACACCCCCCCTAATTTGCGATGTGTCGACTGGGCGCCCACGCCCGGTGGTCTCGGCCGCGTGGCGCCGCCACGTTTTTGACTCAGTCCACTCCTTGGCACACCCGGGAGTGCGCGCTTCGGTGAAAATGGAAGCGGAAAAGTTTGTTTGGCCGAGCCTGCGCAAGCACGTGAAGGAGTGGGCAAAGGCCTGCATGTCCTGTCAGCGGGCTAAAATTCACAAGCACACAAGAGCCCCTTTAGAACCGTTTCGCATTCCTGCCAGGAGATTCGATCACGTGCATGTCGACCTCGTGGGCCCCCTACCGTCATCGCAGGGGTTCACACATCTTTTGACAATGGTGGACCGAACCACACGTTGGCCAGAAGTGGTCCCACTGGCATCGACCACGGCTGCGGAGGTGGCTCGCGTTTTTTTAATGGCCTGGGTAGCGCGTTTTGGGGTTCCGTCGGATATTACGTCCGATAGAGGGCCTCAATTTGTTTCTGAGCTTTGGTCAGCGATGGCCAGCGGCTTAGGAGCAAAAATTCACCGCACTACCGCTTATCACCCTCAGGCTAACGGTTTATGCAAGCGTTTTCATAGGTCTTTGAAGGCAGCCCTCAGAGCGTCACTCACGGATGCAGATTGGGTAAACAAACTACCATGGGTTTTATTAGGGTTGTGTTCTGCGCCCAAGGAGGATTTAGATGCCTCCCCAGCGGAGTTAGTGTTCGCACAACCTCTCAGGCTGTCAGGCGAGTTTTTATCAGAGCACCCGGAGCCAGTCCACCTCCCGGTTCTTGGGCCGCTAGTCGGCACGGGAGCGGACATGCTCCCGGGCCCCATTCATCACGCTTTTCCGCGCGTTTTCGTTCCCAAAGCTTTAAAAAATGCTGAGTTCGTTTTTGTCAGGCACGAGGCTCTAAAATCAACCCTCAGACCGCCATATGATGGGCCATATAGAGTGCTGGAGACAGGTGATAAGCATTTTGTGCTGGATTTAGGAAACAGAAAAGAGACAGTTGGTATTGACAGACTGAAACCTGCTTTTGTGATGAATGACGAGTCTGTACGAGTAGCGAGGGCACCTCGACGCGGCAGACCCCCAAGGGGAGGCGTCCTGGAGCCCCCGCAGGGATCAAATAACCACTCTTTTCCTCAGTCAACAGAGCCTTTGCAGAAGGGCGCCGCAGAGAAGCTGAGACCAGCTTACAGCAGATTCGGAAGACGGTTGAAGCCCAGGCGGCGCACAGACTGAGTGTTTGATGTTTGATGTAGTGCTGATGGTAGCATGTTCGCTGAATTTTAATACATTGTCCATTCTTCATCGTTTGGGGGGGGGGGGGTTTATAGCGCCCGTGTATTTGTGACTACACATGTTTAAGCATAAAGGAGATGCTGAGATTACATATGGGGTTTGACCTCATGACCGAAGGGGACAATAGATCTGGACCACCTGTGAGGAACAACAAGAGGACGGGGGTACGATGAAAGGACTTCCCGACCCCCTGGAGACAGGTGGGGGACTGAAGGTCTGAAGGGGGAAGAAATGTCAAAGGGTTTTGACGGGGATACGTGATTCTTCCTTTGTGTGAATACTTTGAGTGAAAAGCCTTTGTGAGAAATGGTATAAATGTGAGGCTTGGATGTAGCTCAGTCTCTTTGCTCTTGTGAGATGAGAAGGCTGGGGAGGTAATGCTTGAATAAACCTGAATTAAAAATCAATTCAGCCTCTTTATTCCACGCTCCCCACACAGGCCCCCGCACTAGGCGCATTAACGAATTATTCTACAGGCTTACGGGAGACGATTATCAGTGGCTAAATTATTATCACTAATTATACAACAGTTTGTGCCGACTGAGCAATTTTATTGGACAATAGGGATTCCAGGAGCTACTAAAATCCACGATAACTGCACTCCAGCGTTTCACTGGATATGTATCACTCCGCTTCAAAGGTGTTCATGTATCTGTTAATTACTAACAGTAATTTACTGTCAACTAACTCTCAGTGACAATTACAATACCGTGTTGAATACCTTAATTTCCACAGTCAATCAGTGTTTGAAAAGATTTCTTACCTGACTCGGAAGTCCCACCCTTTATTCAGCTTTTAAGTCTGCCCTTGTATAAAAGTGACAATAAAGACACTTTGACTTCGATATCATGAAGCCATTTCACATCTGTTTAACCCCTTGCACTCCGGTCAATTTTCCTAAAAACGCCAAAAAATAATGTGCCCAAAGTAAATCAAAAGCTGTTCTTCAACCCTTTGCAGCATCTTCATGGGGTTGGTCTCATTTAAAAGAAAACACTTTGAATTTTTTGGCAAAACAGTCATAATCTCTCTAAGTGCTCCGGCCACTGAGTTACAGTCATCTAAACATACTGAACTTGAAGAAAATAAATTTGGCCTGGGTGTTTTTTTTGGATACAAATGCTTGCAAATAACACACAGCTTCAGATCCGGGCTGGAAAATGCAACAGAAATGTAGAACCAAGTGTTATCCAGCTGAGGTCCAAATTTTGTAACAATACCACAAAAAATGAATATATTACACAGCTTTGTTCTCAGGTAGTTCCCAGGCATTTTGGAACTGTGCCAAATTGTGCCAAATGGCACAGTTTGGAAAAACGTCTAACTTTTGAATGATTCAATGTAAAAGCTTCATTTTGGGCTCTAATGAAAGGTCACACTCAGGGCTGTGTCTGTGTGTGTGTGGGGGGGGGAGACAACCCCCCTCGCTACAGAGGACGGCGATCGGCCATCGCTACATGACGGATTACACTCGGATGTGGCGATGTGGCCACAGCAGTGCTGTCACCGCGGCTCCCCCCCCCCTCGCTACAGAATAGTAGCAGCGGGGGGGGGGGGGGGGGCGCTCACGGTCCGGAGGCGACGAACGAACCGTGTACCGCGGCGCACACACTTCGGACATTGTGCGCCGCACAGCTGTAATTTACCTGTCGGTCAAAAGTTATTTTTGATTACAATTTTCAGGGATAAAAAATAATTTGGCTTATAACACCTTACCTCTTCACAGCCACATTGTCCTGGCCAACTTCTCTTCCTCATTGTCAGACGAACGCGACGCTGGTCCGCTCGTGGTTCTGGTCTCGCGACCCGGTCAAAACATAATTCCATGATTGTGGTTTTGGCGAATGATTTACGACCTTCGTCGTCGGCCTCCGTCGGTCTATGATGACCATATAAGAGAATCCTAAACACTGCTGGAATTAAAAAAAAATAAAAAATAAAGCACTGCCTGTGGCTGCTGAAGCAGTCTCTCTTCACCCAGCTTTAGACAAAACAGCTCAGCGAACTTCTGTGCTTCAATTGGCTCGCTACGCTGGTAGGCGGGTCCTTGCTAAGTTTTCAGTCATTGGTTCTTCAAGGTTTCAGAAACCCAATTCAAGGCTCTTATTAGTCGAATGAGAGGTCAATCAGATGAACTAATCTGTTTGCGGCTGTGTCTGCAGCTTTTATTTTCAGTGCGCGCTTGGACGCCATCACCACCTACATCAACATCTCCATCATGCGCCCTAGAGCGCACGAGGGCGCTCTCGTGCGCTCTAGGACGCAGAGACTTGCCCGTCCGCGGTACAACGGAGTGCAAGAGGTTAAAAAAATAGGCAGTGCTAGAGTTGGATTTATTGTCTCGATTAACAAACTACAATACCTCTGTGGTGATGGACTCTTTGTTTCATCTGAAATGTGGAAAAAAGCAAGCGGTGTTCTAAATCGCTAGTATGCCAACTACTAGCTACCGGCATTGGACACGTTTTGATCTTGGGTCTTCTGCAGTACAGACTCAACAGGTATACGTTTCATAAACGTTTATTACTTTTGCACTTGACAATATTTAATTTGTTTACATGTGTGTGAAATGACAATAGACATCTTCATGCTGATTGACATGTTTAGCAACAGTTACAGGCTACATTTAGAAGGGACCATTTTTTTCTCAGCTGTGCAAAAGAACTGGTTAAACAAACAAATCATAATATTTTGTCCAGTACTGCTGTCAATTCATAAATTGTGCTTGCGGAACTGTTGTATAAAAGCAATATTACACTTGATGTTGGTAACTCTGAGGTGTGATGTGGCTAATGCCCTCTACTATTAGAGTATCACACCCAAAGTTACTCTATTCATCAATACCGTACTCCCTCTCATGTAATAATGCTTAATTACTGTAGCCGACTACATTCTAATCATCTTAATTGAAAATCTCAATCACGTACCTTGTCTCAGGTGCGCTGGCCATGTGTGATGTGGCTGGATACTGTTTACTGAGACACCGCAACAACGATGTTATGGTATGCTAGCTCGCTGCTTGGCTTTACAGTGTACACATTGCACAATGTTTTCCTTCAATTTGAGCTTGAAATGATCCCAGAATTGAGATAGTTTTTGTCATTTTCTCTGACTTTCTTCCTTTTTGCCATCACTCTGTCGCTCTGACATCGCACCATTAAACAAACCCGCGTCTCGTTTACATAGCGTGACTGGAAGAAGGTCATACTGGAAGAAGGTCATATATACCGGAAGTTGAATAATCGTTGCAGCCCTAAAAGGCTCACTGTCTGGATAGGTCAACATAGCAAAGGAATGACTCCTGAGATAGAGAGAGAAGAGGAAGATCAGGATGTTTACCTAAAATTACCATAATAATGGTTCCTTTCTATAGCTATCATCCACTATTTGGCACATAAATTCATCTGCTGATGGCTGCTTATGTTCTTTTTTTTTTCCATCTGTCGACATGCAAAGTCCATCACGTTAAACCAGTTAAGGGCAGAAGACGGAGCCCTGAGGGTCTCCACAGCAATGACAGCAAGTTATGTGGTGATCAAGCAGAACTGAATCACCTTCTAACCACATTCAGAGAGGACAGGGAGGAGAAATGATTGAGGGAGTCAGCATGAATACTCTTCTGTTTCCCTGTGAGCGGAGACTGTGGAGGTGCACATCCCTGACGGCAGTAAGCATTCAAAGACTCCTTGACCCCTGACCAGAATATAAATTAGAAATGCTGCACACACAGATGACTAAAACAGCAGCAGCAGAAACAGCAGCTACTGCCTTCAGCTCACCTGCCACACAGCGTGTCTACAGATTTGTGCAGCTGTGAATGACAGAAACTATTTAAGCTTCACTCAGTCTGACCCACCTATGTGCCTGGGCCTGTAGACCTTCAGAGGAGGTCTAGGATAAGAACCGACTGTGGAGAAGATTGGACTTCACTCACAAATTATTTATGGTAACAGAAGCAAATTTAAGCAATGAAATTACAAATTTCTGTGTAAAGAACACCCAAATTCAAAATTAAAAGTCAGAAATTTATGATAAAAGAACTCATTAATTTACAAAGGAAAATTTGCGGGTTTTTTTTTTTTTTTTTTTTTTTTGAGAAAAAGAGTCAAATGCAAACACTCAAGAAAAAAGAAATCTACAAGAAAAAAACTCACCTTTAGATGTAAAAACTCAGAACATCTGTGAGAAAAATGCACACATCTAAGAGAAATTTACAGATATTTAAAAG
This sequence comes from Pholidichthys leucotaenia, assembly GCA_020510985.1. Lineage (NCBI taxonomy): Eukaryota > Metazoa > Chordata > Actinopteri > Cichliformes > Pholidichthyidae > Pholidichthys > Pholidichthys leucotaenia. The sequence continues at coordinate 196,757,850 of CM035842.1, read as the reverse complement.
GTAACTTCGAAGGGAAAAAATGCACAAATTTATATGAGGGAAGATTTACCTTTTTAACTCAAAGTTGAACACTACGGGTAAAAAGACACAAATTTGAGGAAAACCGTTGCAATTTTATCAGAAAAAGTTCCAAATTTGCAAGTTGCAAATTTATGAGAAAAAAAGTCAAATCAATATTTGAAAAACGCAGATATTTTCTCGAGAAACAAATCAAAATTACAAGAAAGAAGTCACAAATTTACAGGTAAAAGATATGAAAGATTTATGAAATTTAGGGGAAATTTTAAGAGGGGAAAAATGCACAAATCTAAATGAAAGAAAATTTACATTTTTTAAGGAGAAAAAAAAATTTCAAAATTCAAAGAAAGAAGTCACAAATTAATATGTGAAAAATAAGATTTATGATATTTATGAGAAAATTTATATGACACAAAGTGCACAAATTTTTGAGTTGACACTCGCAAATTTAGAGGCAAGAAGTGACCAATTTATTGAGGGAAAAAGTTCCACAAAAAAACTTCTTCCCTTAATAAACTGGTGACTTTTTGCCTCAAGTTTCAATGATCAAAGAATATAACATCAACATTTCAAGAAAGAAGTCACAAATCTGTAGGTAAAAAGTGAGAAGATTTCAGACATTTAGGTGACAATTTAGGAGAAAAAAACCCCACAAATTTATATTGATATTTTTTTGAGCTGCATGACGCAAATTTATCAGCAAGAAGTTATCCATTTACGGGTGAGTAAATTGGTCTATTCATTTGTTCTCATCTTATTAATTATTGTTGTTAGTGCTGCTATCCCTGTGCTGCTGCAATCCTGGAATTTCCCCACTGTGGCACTAATAAAGGCTCATCTTAATTTATGAGAAAAAAAGCTGATTTTTGAAGAGATTTTTGAGGAAAAAAGAAAAAAAAATCAAAAGAGAAGTCACAATTTTACTAGTAAAAACCTACGATTTATGATATTTTGGCAGAAAAATGTACAAAATTCATATGAAAGAATATTTTTTTATTTCAGCTGAAAGTCTACTTATCTAGGATTTTAAAAGTTGACATTTGTTTTGATTCTTATCGCTCGACTGGTTTTCTCTCAGTCTGAAGCTCAAACATGTTTTCTCTGAAATCCCAGAGGTTGCTGACTCCTGGTCTATGTGAGAATTAACAGTAGAGCGACTAGCAAGGAAAAAGAGACCGAGATCTGCAGCAGGACGGACCGAGGGCACCCTGAGCCTGAAGGGACGCCATCTGATCTGCCAATCAGCATGCACAGAAAAGAAAAAAAAAAAAAACCCTCAAGGACGACCTCAGCCAATTGATGCGAGGCACAGAGGTGAAACTTGGCTGAGGAGAGAGGGAAAACAGTGAATTAGAGACAATTGGAGTCGATCACATCGATACAGGGTTGCTGCTACCGCACAGAAAAACAGACTCAACATTTCCTCTCTCAATATCCCGTTCAGGTTTCAATGATCAAGCTAAAGTCTCACATTTATGGGGGAAACCGTTTCATATTGAAGAGGAAAAAAAATTCTCAAATTAATGAGAAAATATTCTCGAGTTTGGTAGAAGAGTTTCTATTTTAACAGAACAGAACAAGAGCACTCTATCTAAGGCGAGTGAAATATCCCCCGCCTCTGTTTTCTTTGAAGATCCCAGTCTTACTGAAGGAGAGCAGTTTTCAACTTTTCCGTGCGTATTCAATTCAATTCAACTTTATTTATATAGCGCCATTTCACAACAACAGTCATCTCATAGCACTATCAACTGTAGGGGGGACCCCCACAGTTGCAGAAAGACCCCAGCAATCAGGCGATCCCCTGTGAGCAAGCACTTGGCGATGGTGGAGAGGAAAAACTCCCTTTTAACAGGAAGAAACCTCCAGCAGAACCAGGCTCAGGGAGGGGCAGTCATCTGCTGCGACTGGCTGGGGGGTGAGGGGATAGAGAAGAAGAAAAGAACAGACATGTAGAGAGCAAACAGCACGATGGGGACTCAATCTATGGGAGAGAACAAACAAATGTTAATGACCAGCAAAAAAAAAATATTTCATTGAGAGTGAGGAAAGGAGTGAGGCCCAGCGCATTACTGGAGGTCCCCCGGCTGACTAAACCTATTAGCAGCATAACTAAGGGAGGGTTCAGAAACACATGATCCCTCCCTAATTGTAGGCTATATCAAAAAGGTAGGTTTTAGCCCTATTCTTAAAAACAGAGATCGAGTCTGACTCCCGAATCCAGATTGGCAGCTGATTCCACAGGAGAGGAGCTTGATAACTGAAGGCTCTGCCTCCCATTGTACTTTTGGAGATTCTAGGTATTACAAGTAATCCTGCATTTTGGGAGCGTAGTGCTCTGTTAGGATGATACGGTAGTATCAGATCTTTTAAATAAAAAGGAGCCTGATTGTTTAAAGCTTTGTAAGTAAGAAGAAGGATTTTAAACTTAATTCTAAACTCCATGGGAAGCCAATGAAGGGAGGCCAGAACCGGAGAGATATGATCTCTCTTTCTAGTACCTGTTAAAACTCTTGCTGCAGCGTATCATCAGTGTATATCAAACCCTGGTACCAAGGTTCAAAACATCTGGAACAAAACTGCAGGAGGAGTTCATTTTACAAAGCCTTTTGTGGGACAGACGGCACCATAACCCCAATTGTTCTTCCACCGGCAGGGGATGAAAAATTGCTGACTTAGAAAAATCTTCCAAATCTACAAAAGTGTCAAATTTACCAAAAAAAAAAAAAAGGTCAAATTACAAAAAAATTTAGAGAAACTTTCCAAAATTATGAGAAAAATGTTACAAATTTATGAGAGAAATGCTGTTGATGTACAACAAGGGAGCTGTATATTTAGACAAAAAAGTAGCACATTTAAAAGAATAAATCTGAAACTTTATGAGAAAAGTCATCAATTTAAGAGGAAAAAAAATTACAAAATTACAAGAAAAAAGACAAATTACCAAAAGGAATCTACAAGGAAAATGCTGTCAATTTAGAGAACTCAATCTGCAACCTTATCAGGAAAAAAAAGTTTCAAAATTAGGAGGAAAAAAGAAAATTCACAAAAAAGAAAATTCACAAATTTACAAGAAAGAACACTGCAAATTTATGAAAGAAAAGCTGCAAATGTATGAGGAAAGAGTTGCAAATTTGCCCCCCCCCCCAGCAGTTTACAAGAATAAACCTGCAACTTTACATGTGCATCTCATAAAATTAGAATATCATCAAAAAGTTAATTTATTTCAGTAGTTCAGTTCAAAAAGTGAACCATCACTCCCTCCAGGATTTCGCAGGATGTTTTTATGATTGTTGTGGCCCAAAAAGCCTGAATTCGAAGGGAGCTTTAAAAAGTTGCGATAAAAGTTGTGATGTTTTTAGTTTTTTTGCACTAAAAGTTATGGGAAGAATTACAAATTTTAAAGCAGATGTTTTGTTCCAGTTTAGTGCAGCAACATTCTATATAACAATACAAGAAAAGCCCAGGATAGTCAAAAATTTCCTATTACAGTGATTTGTAAATTAAGCAGAAAGTTCTGCTATACAGAAAAACTCTTTTGTGCAACAGCAAATACAAACATTAACACAATATTCATTACAACAGCTACAGTAAATTGCACTGAATCCATGTTAAAGAGTAGAGATTTGGAAATTATTGGCAACTCCTTCATTTGAAAACTCCCTACAGTCCCCAACCACTTGGCACCGAGCGGAGAGGAAAAAATAAATTATTTATTCTGTTGCTCTGTATTGTCTATAGGAGTCTGTGTTTTTCTGAAAAAAAAAAAAAAAAAAAAAAAGAAAGAAAACAGACAATATTCTCTCTTTCCATGCCTAACTCCTACCTGTCTGTCTGCTGTGCGTCTTGACACACACACACTTGTCTCTGTGTACAGACTGGAGATTCACAGCTTTAAAGCTCATTGACAAGATGCAGTAATGATTTTACTTCTAAAGGTGTAAAATGTTTTTTCAACACAAACCCAGCACTTTGTACACACGGTAAGGACAGAGACGTGGTGAGACGTCCACTGGCAGGCTGGGAGAGACTGATGAAGGGACGGTGTTGGAAACCTTGCAGGTGAGTGTTTTTTTTAAATCACACTCTGTTTTTGCTGATGTGTTCCCTTAATACTCACTGTAAACACGGAAGTGAATGCGGTGCAGCAATGCATTTGATTGGTTAGACTGAGTGTTTGCGCGCCACTCAAAGGCAAATTTGATTGGTGAAATTGGCGGAAAGTTGCGGTGATGGGACAAAGTTGCAAGGTCGCGCAATAGTTGCGTTGATCGGCTGACTTCGTGTGAATTGATGCGATCACAACATCGCGAAATCCTGGAGAGACTGAAACATAGATTCATTACACGTTCATTTCTTTTCATTTTGATAATAATAATGGATTAGATTTATAGTATATGGCACTTTACCTGCCAACTGACATCTCAAAACACTTACAGTGAGTCCATTATTCATTCACTCCAGACAGACGTTGGTAGTGGTAAGCTATTACTGTAGCCACAGCTGCCCTTGGGCAGACTGATGGAAACATGGTTGCCAATCCAGGCCAACGGTCTCTTTGACCACTACTAAACATTTATACATTCATACCCAGTATCATGGTCACTGTAAACTAGGTGGGTAAAGTGTCTCACCCAAGGACACAACAGCAGGATGGCTGGGGAGAGCGGGATTCGAACCGCCAACCCTCTTGGTTATTGGATGACCCACTCTACCTCCTGTGCCACTGATGAATATAGCTTATGCCCCCTTTACACAGGGGTGGAGATCATTGACAGATCACTGACAGATCTGGCCATTTTTGATTACCAGTGATCTTTTGTGATCTCCACAGTCGCCATGGTTTCAAAGTTTTGACTGAGTCCAAAACACACAAGGATCTCCTAAACAATCCCAAAGATCAAAAACTGGCCAAATCTCTCAACGATCTCTAAAAGGCCCTTACAGCTAAAGAAAACCCAAAATTCAGTTTCTCAAAATTAGCATATTGTGATAAAGTTCAATATTATAGACTCATGGTGTCACACTCTAATCAGCTAATTAACTCAAAACACCCATTTTGATTTCTCGAGCCTATAAATGGTCTCTTAGTCTGGTTCAGTAGACTCCACAATCATGGGGAATCTTGCTGACTTGACAGTTGTCCAGAAGACCATCACTGACACCCTCTTCTTCTTTTTTTAGATTTGATTGGCGGTTGGCAACCAGCCTACAGGTGCATTACCGCCACGTACTTAACTCTATATCATCACTTTGTCTGGTCAGGAGCTGTAGTCCTTAGTTAGTTAGTTAGTTAATCCCTTCACACCTGAAGGTGTATATGGGCGGCGCCTATCTCCGTTTCTCTGACCCTAGGCCACACTGCTACTGTAAGTAGTGAAAGCTACAGCGGGGGGTCAGTCCTCTGGTAGCTCTGTGTGTAACTTTACTTTCCCCATTCCATAGCTGTAGTCCTTACCACCATGTAATTCACTCAGTAAACATCACTATGTATCAAAAATCAGAATTCTTCTCGGTTGGCAACCTCCTCTTTGTCTTCTTCACTCTGTATCTTTGTATAAGGAGTTCTTATACGGAGTTCTGAACAATCTTCGTCTTCCTCTTCTTCTTCAAACAGTGAGATCTCCATGTCTACATGATGTCTATAACACTATCTGGTCATTTTTATTCTTATTCTTCTCTCGGTTACTGGCGGATAGCAAACAACTGAAAGGTGCATACCACCACCTACTGTACAAGAGTGTGTAACATTATGTCATTTGAGCCTGACCCCTAAATTCTATGACTTAATCCTGTGTTATTTAAAAAAGAGAAAAGAGCCCTTCTCGTGATTCTTAGTGCCTCTCCATCTCCATCTGTTCCCAGAATCCCAGTTAAATCCCATTCCCTACCGGCCTCTCAAACTTCATTTTTCATTCTCTTTCATTTCCATACTTGTGACAGTGTAATAAGATGTGCTCGACATTTTCTTTTACTCCACATGCTCAATATTTGTCACTTTGGCTTTTCCCCATGGTGAATAAAGTGCCGTTTAAACCTGTATGAGCCAGTCTGAGTCTTGCCATAATGTCTTCTTCTCCTCTTGATTACTGGCGGATAGCAAATAATTACCTCCGCCAGGCCGAAAGGCCAGGAGGAGGTAATGTTTTTGCCGGGGTTTGTCTGTGTGTTTGTCTGTCTGTCTGTTTGTCGGTTGGTTAGCAAGATAACTCAAAAACTTTTGGACGGATTTCAATGAAACTTTCAGGCGTTGTTGGAAATGGTACAAGGAAGAACTGATTAAATTTTGGGGATGATCCGCATCACCGTCTGCATACAGGAATTTTTTAAAGCATTTTTCCACACTGACATACGGCCATTTTCAACATGTGCGCAGGCGCAATGGAGGGCGCTGGTCGTCGTGTCTGACCAACACAAACTCCGCGTTCTTCAACGTTTTAGGCACAAAAGCACGCGGAAAACACTGCTGGCCTGGGCCCGCCAGCGTGCCTGTTTTTGCGCCACGCTGCAAAACCTGACACAGCCACCTGTCCGCCGCCCGATTATTTGCCACAAATTCCCCGCCCAGCTATAGGCGCTGCGTAAAAACGACCTCTCTGCTGGGAAAGATTCTAAATTCGGTTTTGCCGCGGAGCGCAACCCCAATATAATATAAAACCCACGGCAACCTGTCTAACCAATCTGCATCCGTCAGTGGAGGAGATGGACACACCAACACTTCAGTTTATTACCTCCGCCAAGGAGCCAATGCTTTTACAACTGTAAAACGGGGCTATAAGGGACGGCGGGCTAATATGGGACACTTTTCTAAATGTAATTCTGCTTTTTTAATTTTGCTTCCGCCTAGATTTGATGAAGGATTCATGGATATTTGACAATAACAACACAACTCAGCGTCCTGCTCAAAATAAAAAAAGCAGAATTACATTTAAAACATTTCCCAGAAAAGTGTCCCTTATTAACCCGCTGTCCCTTATAGCCCCGTTTTACACTACTGAACCACTAATTCTATCACTATCACATTGATTGTCATTCATTAATTGTCTGTTTATTGCACTGTCCATGTCAAATAAACAAATAATCATTGTGAATCCAATTGCTAGTCAGATCTTTTCATGCTCAGGGAATCTGAAAACGTACACACAAACACTGTATGGGGGGAACTGTGCCGCTTGGCGGAGGTCTGCGCTCTCCGAGTGCTTTTCTAGTTCTTTACTGCAATAGATTTTTGTATTTTGTAATACGATCTACCTTTGTGGTCTTCATCCCATCTTTTTTGCCATAGCTCAGTTCCTTTGTTCTTGATTACTGCTTTCCCTTCACCTTTTCCAAGAGACAATGGTATAGTATCTCTTTTCCAAGAGCACTTTTTGCTAATTTGTCTGCACAGTCATTCCCTTTCAACCCTTCATGTGCAGGAACTCAACAAAACTGAACTTCTCCACCACCCCTGTGTACCCTAAATAAACTGACATAGCTCAATCACCAGGTTCTTCCCTTGTAGATTTTAGTGTCTGTATAGTTTTTAAAGCTGCAAATGAATCTGTGCACACCATCGCCTGGTCCGGTCTGACCTCCTCCACCCACTGCAAACCAATAATTATTGCCACCATCTCTGCAGTAAACACGGATGTATTGTTGAAGAGTCTTTTTGAGATGGTCACTTTAAACTCTGGGATGTTACTCCAACTCCAACAGAGCCCTCACAAGGAGGATAAAGTCTGGTTTATGCTGCACTTCCGCTCTGCCTGGTCGACTGCAAGGCCTGTGTGATGAAAATTACATCATCGTCCAGATTCCACTAGGCTCCGCGAGCCCCTCTGCAGCTGAGCGCGTGCAGCACCAAATGTTGTGGCCACGTTGCTTGGGCGTGTTGACTATGCATGCACAAGATCAAACCTTCCATTCAAGAGGTGGTGCTACCAACACAGCATCCCAAGTCAAAGTAGATGCAGAAGACAAGAGGAAAATGAAAATTAAGATGCAGAAGCAGAAGCACACCATTATACCTTCTTTTTGTAGCTTCTTCTTCCCCCCAAAGGTGATCAGCACAGGAGCCCCTCCTCTCACATATGTGCAGTCGCCTTTACTGTTGCTAATGTGCATGGCACTTTCATTTCTTATGGGTGCATCTCAATAAATTAAAATACCATCAAAAAGTTAATTTATTTCAGTAATTCAATTCAAAAAGTGAAACATATATAGATTGGTTACACACAGTGTGATATACAGTATTTCAAGTGTTTATTTCTTTAAATTTTGATGATTACGGTTTACAGCTAAGAAAAACCCAAAATTCAGTTTCTCAAAAAAATTTGAATATTACAGAACATCAATTTTAAAAAACTGATTTTTAATCAAAATGTGGAGTTTGCATATTCTCCCCGTGTCTGCGTGGGTTTACTCTGGGATTTCTCCAGTTTCCTCCCACATGCCAAAAACATGCAAGTTAGGTTAACTGGCATCAAACTGGGGATTCTAAATTGTCCTTAGGTATGAATGTGAGAGTGAATGGTTGTCTGTCTCTCTGTGTTGGCCCTGCGATGGACTGGCGAGCTGTCCAGGGTGGACCCTGCCTCTCGCCCAAAGATGCTGGGATAGGCTCCAGCCTCCCCGCGACCCAAAAAGGATTAAGCGGAAGAAGATGGATGGATGGATGGATGTTGGCCAACTGAAAAGAATGTCCATGTGCACAATCAATACTTGGGCTGAGCTTTTTCTGCCTGAATTACTGTATCAATGAGGTGTGGCATGAAGGCCATCATCCTGTGGTACTGCTGAGGTGTTATGTTGAGTGCGGCGCATAAGTACACATCACTGCCACAGATCCTTGCATCGCACCAGTCCCTACCACACCCCCTCACTGCCTGTGTAATGCAAAACGAAAAGGTTCCCCAGGGAGAGGGTAGTTCCTAAACAATTCTTAGAACTTCTCTGTCTGAAAGTGCCTATGGAGGCCCAGGATGCTTTGATAGTGGCCTTCAGCTCATCTGCATTGTTGGGTCTGGTGTCTCTCATCTTCCTCTTGACAATATTCCATAGATTCTCTATGGGGTTTAGGTCAGGAGAGTCTTCTGGCCAGTCAAGCACAGTGATGCCATGGTCATTATCCCTCAGTGAAACAGAGGCATGCAGTAATCGGTTAGTGCATCTGCTTGTGGCTGTGTGTATCTGTCTGTCTGCCTCTTGTTTCAGCTCACCCAGTCAAAATTAAGTGGAACTAAAGGCTTATATCATTGCATCACCATATTTTCTCAACTTTTAATTTGCCAGAATTGTGAGACAAGGCTTTGTTTTCAAAATAAACACAAATTTTAACTCACCATTTCTGTCAATGCAGCCGCAAAAACAGGAAATATAACTACGCCAAGCCAGTAGAGGTCGGAGTGCCACTTTTTTACAGCCACCCATGCTACCATGCCACAGGCACCAAGGTACAGCACCTTGGTGCTTTTTATTTTATTAAACCAGGTTTCTATACTTTTGGCAGTGTGGACAGGTGCAAGTCCTGCTAGAAAAGGAAATCAGCAACTCCATAAAGCTTGTCAGCAGAGGGAAGCATGAAGTCCTCAAATTTCCTGATATAAGATGGCTGTGCTGACTTTGGACTTGATAAAACACAATGGACCAACACCAGCAGATGACATGGCTCCCCAAATCAGGTGCCAAGTCCTGTCATTAGGAAATCAAGGTCCCAGAGTCTGGAGGAAGAGTGGAGAGCCACAGAATCCAAATTGCTTAAGGTCCAGTGAAGTTTCCACAGTCACTGCTGGTGTTAGTCCACTGAACTTTATCAAGTCCAAAGTCAGCATCCACCAAAATAATTAATGCTTAATGATATTCTTATTTATTGAGATGCACCTGTATAAAAAAAATCTTAAAATTATTTTAAAAAACATCACAAATCTGTGGAAAAATAGCTGCAAACATATGAAGGGGAAGCTTCTGTTGTACAAGAAGAATTTCATTTTTACCTCCGCCAAGGAGGTTATGTGATCATCGGCATTGGTTTGTCTGTTTGTTTGTTTGTTAGCAAGATAACTCAAAAAGTTATGGACGGATTTTCATGAAATTTTCACAGATTGTCAGAAATGGGGTATCCTACAGATGATTACATTTTGGTGGTGATCCGGATCACCGTCGAGAAGAAAATCGCCATTACGGAAAATGCCATTTTCGTCAATAACTACTGAACCACTAATCCTATCATTGTCAATCCAATTGCTAGTCATATGTTTTCATGGTCAAGGAATCTGAAAACGTACACACAAACACTGTATGGGGGGAACTGTGGCGCTAAACCGCCATTACGGACAATGCGATTTTCGTGAATAACTACTCAACTACTAATCCTATCATTCTGAATCCAATTGCTAGTCATATGTTTTCATGGTCAAGGAATCTGAAAACGTACACACAAACACTGTATGGGGGGAACTGTGGCGCTTGGCGGAGGTCTGCGCTCTCCGAGTGCTTTTCTAGTTTTAAAATGGTAACTTCCAGTAAAAAAAAAAAATAAAATGCAACTATACAAGAAAAATGGCTGATTTTAGACAAAAATGTCTCAAATTTATGAACAAAGAATTGATTTACTCAGTGAAAATTGTAAAATCACGAAGGAAAAATGGTTAATACCCAAGCATAAATATTCCCATATTTTATGTATATGTTTTATCATAGCAGTTACTTAGAAATGCTCAATGCTTCTTTCACTATTCCTTTTTATGAGGTAGAATTAAACCACAGAATCTCTAGAATCTCCAAAAGTACAATGGGAGGCAGAGCAGTCAGTTATCGGGCTCCTCTCCTTTGGAGCCAGCTGCCAATCTGGATTCTGGAGTCAGACTTGATCTGTTTTTAAGAATAGGATTAAAACCTTCCTTGTTGATACAGCCTATAGTTAGGGTGGGATCAGGTGACCCTGAACCCTCCCTTAGTTATGCTGCTAATAGGTTTAGCCAGCCAGGGGCCCTCCAACAGTGCACTGGGCTTCACTCCTTTCTTCACTCTGAATGAAGTATTTTTGCCGGTCATTAACATCTCTTTGCTCTCTCCCATAGACTGAGTCCCCATCATGCTGTTTGCTCTCTTCATGTCTGTTTTTTTCTTCTTCTCTATCCCCTCACCCCCCAGCCAGTCGCAGCAGATGACTGCCCCTCCCTGAGCCTGGTTCTGCTGGAGGTTCCCCTTGACGCCTGATTTATTACCTCCGCCAAGGAGGTTATGTGATCATCGGCGTTGGTTTGTCTGTCTGTCTGTCTGTTAGCAAGATAACTCAAAAAGCTATGGACGGATTTTCATGAAATTTTCACAGATTGTCAGAAATGGGGTATCCTACAGATGATTACATTTTGGTGGTGATCCGGATCACCGTCGAGAAGAAAACCGCCATTACGGAAAATGCCATTTTCGTCAATAACTACTGAACCACTAATCCTATCATTGTCAATCCAATTGCTAGTCATATGTTTTCATGGTCAAGGAATCTGAAAATGTACACACAAACACTGTATGGGGGGAACTGTAGCGCTAAACCGCCATTACGGACAATGCGATTTTCGTGAATAACTACTCAACCACTAATCCTATCATTGTGAATCCAATTGCTAGTCATATGTTTTCATGGTCAAGGAATCTGAAAACGTACACACAAACACTGTATGGGGGGAACTGTAGCGCTAAACCGCCATTACGGACAATGCGATTTTCGTGAATAACTACTCAACCACTAATCCTATCATTGTGAATCCAATTGCTAGTCATATGTTTTCATGGTCAAGGAATCTGAAAACGTACACACAAACACTGTATGGGAGGAACTGTGGCGCTTGGCGGAGGTCTGCGCTCTCCGAGTGCTTTTCTAGTTTCCAACTGTGAACAATTTTTTTTAAAATTTTTTTTTCATAATTGAAAATCGTTGTTTTTTTTGTTTTTTGTTTCTTTTTTTTTTTTATTAATGCGAATTCGCGACAATAGGCGTCAAGGGGTTAAATCTCCACCGTCGCCAAGTGCTGCTCACAGAGGATCGCCTGATTGTTGGGCTCTTTCTGCAATTATGGGGTTTTTCCCTACAGTTTGAAAGTGCTGAGATGACTGTTGTTGTGAAATGGCGCGATAGAAATGAAGTTGAATTGAATTGCTTAATGTTTTTTTAACATTCAACTAAACACCCTAACTGTAGCCAACCACCTGATGTTCCATAATATTTTTCATTTTCTTTCCTGTTTATAGATTTCCAGTGAGGCGAGCACACAGCAACAAAGAAGTGATTTACGAGCTGTGATGGGAGAGAAATAATCTGAAACAGAGCCATAAAGAGACAGAGACCTCTGAGACATTTTAGTTACCGCTCATTAATAATCAGGTCTAAATAACCAGGGCAACCTTCACTCATTCTCATTTTATATGTCAGTAGAGCCCTGTGTACAGTTTAAAATTCATTCATTCATTCATTCATCAACTGATTAATCCTTTTTCAGGTCGGGGGTGGGGGTGGAGCCTATCCCAGTATGTTTGGGTGAGAAGCAGGGTACACCCTGGACATATCACCAGTACAATGCAGGACCAACACAGAGACAGACAACCATTCACTTTCACATTCACACCTAAGAACAATTTAGAATCCCCAGTTGACGCTAATTAACCTATCGTGCATGTCTTTGGCCTGTGGGAGGAAACCGGAATACGCAGAGAAAACCCACGTAGACATGGGGAGAACATGCAAACTCCACAAAGAAGAGTCATGGATGGCCAGGGGATGGGATCGAACCCACAGCCTTCTTGCTGTGCTGCCATAGTGCTAGCCACTGTTCCACCGTGCTGCCCTCGGTGGTGCAGCTTGGTACAATTTCACCCAATTTTTATCTGTACACATAAAGCTGGAAATGAACCAAGACCGACTCCCAGACACTAGAACCAACATAATTTTGCCCTGTCACTTATTTAGCTTGTTTTGCGCTTCTGTTTATACATAATACATCTTGCAGAATATAGAATGACATACTGGAACCAGTCAGTTTACTTCTAGTCAAAACCAAACAGCATTACTCGGCTCAAACATAATGCTTCCTCATCATTAAACTCATTTTTACTTATTGTACATACTTGCAAATGGTATTGACAGTTTGCTTTTTGTATGTCGAGCTAACATTCCACATTTTGATTATTTTTTTATAATGTAGTACCTGCCATTATTTTGTTAGCCAAGATAGCTTAGCATACTGTAGCGTAGCTTTCGTATTATTTATGTTTCTTCCCCATTCCGAATAACACAGAACATATATCGTACTCCCAGTTGTTTTCTGGTTTATTTTATTATTAATTTGAGTGCGCAGCATCTCTTGGATATTGCCGTTAGCCTGGTTAGCTTGCAGTTGCTAGCATGTTATTCATTCTTCTTTATCTCACTTCTACTAACACTGTGTGGGCTCAATTGAACCCCAGGAACACGTTATTTGTAGTTGGTATGGCAAGGATTTTGATTTTACTTGGCACATTAGTATTAGCTTCCTAAGAGAAGCTAACAGCAATGACTGAGGACGCCACTTTCTGTGTTTCTCACAGGTTCATAAGAGCCCATGCAGTTTTATTTGGAATGGGTAAAAAAGATGTAAACAACACTTAAGTTAACCAGGCTAACAAACAATAGGAGCCACTTATAACAAGAGCATCGCAAACGGTACATTATATGTCCATCCATAGCCATTTTCAATAGAAAATACTTCTACATACTGGAGACTCACAGCATAATGCAAACTTCTGATTCCATTTTATCTGAAGATGCCAATAACGGGGCATTGAAGAAAACAAACAAAAGCAGAGATATCAAGTGCTAGCTGGCTAGCGAGTGAGCAGGCTACTAAATGGACCAGACCCATAAACTCTGAAAAAGTTTGTGTGTAAATGATGACTGGTGAACAACAGCAGATTTTGTTAAAACAGATATAAAATGACAGTCATGATCCACTTGTTTGCTTTGCCAAAGATTTCACACCAGATGCCCTACCTCACACAACCCTCCCCATTTTGACGGGAACCAGCACTAGGAGTACACTGGCTTGTGCTCCCACGGTGGCTGGGAAAGGCTGAGACGGTCTGGACATGTACAGAGGAGGGACAGTGGATATACTGGACAAAGGATGTTGAAGATGGAGCTGCCAGGCAGGAGGAAAAGAAGAAGACCACAGAGAAAATTCATGGATGTAGTGAGGGAGGACATGGAGAGGGTTGGTGTTACTGAGGAAGATGAAAGGATTGGGTGAGATGGAGACAGATGATCTGCTGTGGAGACCCCTAAAGGGAGCAGCCGAAAGACGAAGAAGATATAAAATGACAGTACAGCTGTTACAGTCTAAATTGTATTCATTGTATTAGCAACATTGACATGTAGCAGCAGGAAACCCCTTAATTACCTCTGCCAAGGAGGTTACGTTTTCATCCATGTTGGTTTGTCTGTCAGCAGGATTACACAAAAACTCCTGGATGGACTTGGGTGAAATTTTCACCAGAGGTGGTCCTTGGACTAGACAGGAACCCCATTACATTTTGGTGATGATCCGAGAACGTATACCTCTGCCAAGGCTCTTCTCACAGTATGTTAGTGAGAATACAAACTGTTGGACAGAGTTTCAGGCAATTTTCACCCGAGGTGGCTCTTGGGCTATACACAAACCCATTACATTTTGGAGGTGATCCACAAGGGACAGCTGGAGCCTTGGTGGAGGTATGTGCTCTCTGAGTGCTTTTCTAATTTCATGCAGTGATAATATTCTTTTCACATAGTGATACTAGTCTTTGTGGAACAATGATTGTTAATATAAAGTTACATAAACCAATATTCTTCAATTCCATAAATTGCATTTGTGGAACTGAAAAACAATATTACATCCTGGCGCATGTGGAATAATGAATACATATCTGGTGATGTCCTCAGCCCTCTGCCCTGTATTCACTGATACTACACTCCCTGTCGTGTAATATTACCTAAATGGCAACCTACCTATTTAATGGAGTGCCCTAACATTTTCACGACTCCATCTGTTAATCCCAACCCCAATCAGCCGTCCTCCCAGCAGCCCGTGATGTGGTGTAAATCAGATGAGACATTTTTATCGTTAATGCATTTCTGCATAATTACTGTGGTGTGCAGCTGTAAACATAGCAAGAGCCAGAGAGATTTCTATGAATTATTACACGACATTACACCATGGCAAAAAAGGCCCCACAGAGCAGAGGGGTGAGTGATCACCAGTGGCTGTTAGGGGTCGGCGTATCGATGAAATTATCGATAATATTGGTAACAGTGCCATTATCAGAATCATATCAATCTAGCACAACTTTATTGATACTTTAGTCTCACTTTCTTTCTGTCTTCTACATTCCAGTTGCTGCTGCCATTTAATCTAAAAGCAGACATGTCCTGATAAAGTTTTTTTTTCATCCCTCTCCCAATCCATCCTCTGTTTCACTGATGTTGTCCTGTAACATGACTCAGTCTGACTGGCTGCTGTATGCTGTATGAGTGAGAGCATGGCTGACAGCATGGAAGCAAGAAAATACTAAAAAATAATTAAAGTATTAAACGTTTGTTTTAGAGTAATAATCCTATCCACTGTTATTTTAAAAAGAGCCAGAGAGGTTCAATGAAAGGGAGAAATTCATCCATCCATCCATCTTCTACCACTTAATCCTTTTCGGGTCGTGGGGGGCTGTAGCCTATCCCAGCATATCTGGGCGAGAGGCAGGGTACCCCCTGGACAAATCGCCAGCCCATCACAGGGCCAACACGGAGACAGACAACCATTCACTCTCACAGTCATACCTAAGGACAATTTTGAATCCCCAGATGATGCCAATTAACCAGACCCTTCAGGATTTCGCGATGTTGTGATTCTGCCAATTCCCGCAACTTCAGCAGGTCCTGCATAATTTGAATTTTGTCCAATCACAGCAACTTTACTGCAATTTTGGCCAATTGTCATCAACTTACGCCAATTTCGCCAATCAAATTTGTCCCTGAGCAGCACGCAAATGTGTACATCACCAGTCTGACCAATTAAATGTGGCGCTGCACCGCGCTCACTTCCGTGTTTACAGTGAGTATATACAGAACACATCAGCAAAAAACAGCATGTGATTTAAAAAAAAAAACAAAAAACCCCCCCCACCACTCACCTGTGAGTTTTCCCACATCGTTTCTTCCTCCGTCTACCCCGGCTGGCTGGTGAACGTCTCCTTGAGTCTCCGTAATGACCGCATGTATGAAATGCTGGGCTTGTGTTGAAAAACGTCCGCCTGCCTGAAAGCATCCCCATCTCGGGAACGCGCGTGAGGAGACAAGCCGTAAAAACCACAAAAAAATGAGCAAATCTAATACTAAAGCTAGTGTTGTAACAGTTTATACTGTATTTCTTTAGATAAGACAAGACAAGCCTTTATTAGTCCCACAATGGGGAAATTCCAGGATTGCTGGTAATTTAGAGGTAAAACTCACTACTACATCTTGTCAATGAGTTTTAAAGCTGTGAATCTCCAGTCTGGACACGGGCCAAAGCGCGATTCAGGCAAATCCCCAAGGAAAGCCCTACAACTTACTGCAACTCTCAATAAAGTACACAAAATCAAATCAAACAATTAAAAAAAAATTCCACGAAATCCTGGAGGGACTGATTAACTTAACCTGCATGTCTTTGGCCTGTGGGAGGAAACCAAATTATCCGGAGTAAACCCACGCAGACACAGGAAGAACATGCAAACTCCACACAGAAGGGTCACCGATGGTCTGGGGGTGGGATCGAGCCCATGATGGTCAGGGGTGGAATTGATCCCGTGACCTTTCTTGCTGTGCTGACATAGTGCTAACCACTGCACCACCATGCTGCCCAGGGAGAAATTATTTAGTTATTTAACCTTTATCTATACAGGGGAGGTCTACTGAGAGGCACACTCTCTTTTTCAAGGATGCCCTTCTCACATTCACACAATTACACATTCTAGGGGTGGGAATCACGAGGGACCTCGCAATTCAATTTGCAATACTTGGGTCACGATACGATCCTATCACAATTCAACAATAATCACAATATCACTATATCAAGTTTCACAATCCCTTAAATTTCTAATTTTTTCACCTTATTCAACCTCAAATCATGTCCCAAAGTAAAACTGTTGACACCTTTTTCATATAATAAAGTACTGTAGGGGCTTCATTTTCCACAGAGACACGTCTCTGCACACAGAGAGGGCGGTGGATGGTGCAGTTTGGAATTGACTCTCACTCCAGATAGGTTTAGCTGACTGTGGACTCTTAAAAAAGCAGCTGAAGACTTTTTGTTTAAGGAGGCTTTCCATTGAGTTTCAGTTAAACTGCCTTTTAATTCAAGATTCAAAGATTTTATAAGTCAATACTACTATACGTGCAGGACATACAGGGGAACTGAAATACTGTTTCTCTCTCTCTTCAGTGGTGTGCACAATTAAAAAAAAAAAGGAATAAGTCTGGAAAAACAACAACAGCAGTCCAGTCTATGTACAGTAATGCTACCCGTAGTGCAAATGGCGACAAAAGACAGACCCACACCTCCCATAGTGCAAATAGGTACACTGTAAACGGTGCCCTCCAGGACTTTCACAGCATTTGGGATGGCTTGATAAACTTTGTAAAGGAGCTGTATGGTCTACAATTACAGTGAAGGACATTCAGCAGTCTGTTTACTCTGGTATGCTCTGGTTGACATTATTTCACCTTTGTCTATGCAACTGGTGACCCCCAGGCCCCATGCGTGTCCTGTCTTATGTGGTGTTGATTGTTTTTATGAATGAGTTGTGTGTGCAGGGGTTTTGTTTTTTGTCATTATTTTTTCCTGTTTTTTAATTATTTTTCTCTTTTCTGTTTTGTTCAATCGTAGTGGAGGGTTTTTACAGGACAGAGCTGCTAACACTGCCCCAACCCTCCTCACTTTCTCATCCGAGCTTGGGACCGGCAATGGCGAAAAGACCTCATCGCCCTAGCCCAAGATCTCCCTGCCTTCAGACGACTGGCCGAAACGGTCATGTAAGTGGCCATGCAAGGATTGAATAAGTTAAGTACTGTTTTGTTCAGGGTTTACCAATGTTTGGGGTGTTGATATACTGTGGATTCTTTGTTTTACATTCAGGCTGTGCCTTTGGCATATGAATGTATAGTATTAATCTTGTATGTACAGCCAAGAAAATCCAATAAAAATACTTTAAAAAGTTTACCCTCAAGGTGTTGTACTTTCTCCTGTTGAATAAACAAGATCTTGCTAATTTCCATCTGGCGTTCTTTCTGAGCCGAGTCAAGATAAAATTTGGCCCTTTTAGCTGCCACTGCTTGCTTTCCAATTCGCTTTTGCAGTTCTACAATTTCTGCTTCAAGGTTTTCATTAAGTGAACAAAGCTTTTCTCGCTCCGTCGTCTTTGTGGCCTGAAACAGGTTTTGCAATGTCCTGCCGGTGTTTCTCCCCCATCATTGGCCATGTTTTTCTAACTCACTGTGTTTGCAAAGTTCTTTTTCCTTTTCTGCCAACATTTTTTTGAAGTTCCCCAATTTCTGTTGTAAGGTCTTCATTAAGTGATTGAAATCTTCTTGTCTTGAATTCTTCATTTACTTTGTGGGTAGAAACTATATATGCCATGTCCTCTAAATATTTCTGCTCCATCATTCTGTTTTACCTGGAGTCTTTGTCAGCTTTTTCCCACTTCACCAGAGGAGTCATTGTGCTATTTGTCTTTTCACTCCCTCTGTGCATCCCTTCCTCAAGATGATGGATTCTCATTTGAAGTTGGGCATTTTTTGATTGCTCCACAGCTAAATTCCTCTCCATTTTGTTGGCTTTTTGGCGATGAACATAAAGTTTAGTTTTCAGAGATTCCAACTGGCTCAGAGTTTGAGTTTAGCTCTGCTATGGCACTGTTTGCCATGCACCTAAGCTCAATATATCAATAAAATAAGCTTTTGTGAATTACCAGCGAGAGTAATAACTCATAGTTAATGCAGTAAAGTAAAATTATTCCAAATTGTGTGCATATATACAGTGGTGTGAAAAAGTGTTTGCCCCTTCCTGATTTCTCATTTGTTTTGTATGTTTGTCACACTTAAATATTTCAGATCATCAAATTGAAATATTAGACAAAGATAACACAAGTAAACACAAAATGTAGTTTTTAAATGGAGGTGTTTATTATTAAGGAGGAAAAAAATCCAAACTTACATGGCCTTGTGTGAAAAAGTGACTGCCCCCTAAACCTAATAACTTGTTGGACCACCCTTAGCAGCAACAACTGCAATTAAGTGTTTGCGATAACTGGCAATGAGTTTTTTAGAGCACTGTGTAGGAATTTTGGCCAACTCATTTTTGTAGAATTGTTGTAATTCAGCCACATTGGAGGGTTTTCGAGCATGAACCGCCTTTTGAAGGTCATGCCACAGCATCTCAATCAGATTCAGGGCAGGACTTTAACGAGGCCACTCCAAAGTCTTCATTTTGTTTTTCTTCAGCCATTCAGAGGTGGACTTGCTGGTGTGTTTTCGATCATTGTCGTGCTGCACAACCCAAGTGTGCTTCAGCTTGAGGTTATGAACAGATGGCTGGACATTCTCCTTCAGGATTTTTTGGTAGACAGTAGAATTAATGGTTCCATTTACCACAGCAAGTCTTCCAGGTCCTGAACCAGCAAAACCCCCAGACCATCACACTACCACCACCATATTTTACTGTTGGTATGATGTTCCTTTTCTGAAATGCTGTGTTACCTTTACGCCGGATGTAATGGGACACACATCTTCCAAAAAGTTAAAACTTTTGTCTCGTCAGTCCACAGAGCATTTTCCCAAAAGTCTTGGGGATCATTAAGATGTTTTCTGGCAAAACTGAGATGAGCCTTTATGTTCGCTTTGCTCAGCAGTGGTTTTCGTCTTGGAACTCTGCCATGCAGGCCATTTTTGCCCAGTCTCTTTCTTATAGTGGAGCCATGAACACTGACCTTAACTGAGGCAAGTGAGGCCTGCAATTCTTTGAATGCTGTTGTGAGGTTTTTTTGTGACCTCTTGGATGAGTCATCGATGCGCTCTTGGGGTAATTTTGGTTGGCCGGCCACTCCTGAGAAGGTTCACCATTGTTCCATTTTTGCCATTTGTGGATAATGGCTCTCACCGTGGTTCGCTGGAGTCCCAAAGCTTTAGAAATGGCTTTATAACCTTTTCCAGACTGATACATCTCAATTACTTTGTTTCTCATTTGTTCCTGAATTTCTTTGAAACACACCATGATGTCTAGCTTTTGAGGATCTTTTGGTTTGCTTTGTCAGGCAGGTCCTATTTAAGTGATTTGTTGATTGAGAACAGGTGTGGCAGTAATCAGGCCTGGGTGTGGCTAGAGAAATTGAGCTCAGCTTTCCAAAGATGTGATAAACCACAGTTAATTATCTTTTCGGGGGGTAGGGGGTATCACTTTTTCACATAGGGCCACGTAGGTTTGGATTTTTTTTTCCCCTTAATAATGAACACCTTCATTTAAAAACTATATTTTATGTTTACTTGTGTTATCTTTGTTTAATATTTAAATTTGTTTGATGATCTGAAACATTTAAGTGTGACAAACATACAAAAACATGAGAAATGAGGAAAGGGGAAAACATTTTTTCACACCACTATAAGTATGTGAGAAAATGAAAATGTAGATGGAATAAAAATCTTCAGACTGACATACCTCTCTCCCTGTGCGCCGCATCCACACCAGAACACACGATGCATAACTGTTACAACTCTCTCTCCATTAAAATAACAGAAAATCTCAGCACATGCCGTTTCCTAATGAGCTCTGGAGCTGCACAATTTCAAAACACACTGCCAAAATAGCATTAAACAATGCACTTCTGTCGACAGACCTCCTTTTGCCTGATCAAAAGTGCAATGTCATAACACGCAACATAATACCAGTGTGCATGAGACTGCATGCCACCACATCTTTTTGAAATGACTCTCCACCTCCCAGTGCAAAGCAGGCGCACTGTCTACTGGTAATTAGATGGTGTGATGCAGAGCGTGAAGATACAATATCCTGACAGAAACTAACAAAAACACTGCCGTACGGCGAGAACTCTGGCACAAAAGATACAGTAGGCTCCAGCACCCCCCATGACTCAAAAACGATTAAGCGGTAGAAGCTGAATGAATGAATGTAGGAAATACAATAACAAGATAATACACTCTAATGAACTCTGCATGTAAATGTACAAATCAAAACACAATTTGCTCTGATAAATGTGCAGCTTGTTTCTTGAAAACTTTTTTCTCTACAATTTTTTGTTGTTTTTGTTACAAATTTGCACTTTTTTCCTTAATGTGCATTTTTTCTTCAGAGGTTTGAAACCTTTTTTTTCTAAATCTGACACACACACACACACACACACACACACACACACACACACACACACACACACACACACACCAACCTCTTCCAGGTACATCTGAAGGTGCGTTCAGACCAAACGTGAACGGGTGGCGCAAATCCATACAAAGTTAATGGAAAGAGGCGAGTACACGCGAAATTGCGCTTTCGCGTGTTGACGTCCGAGGTAATATGCTAGCTTTGAGATTCTACCGTCACCGGAGTAAAAGTATCACCATTACAGAGTAAACTAGTTTGAAAATGAGACTCACTCACCTGGAGACAGGTGGACCGGGAGCTCTTCAGCTGAATCGGGATTTTGGAGTTATTTACACACGGTTTCCTGCCATGGATGTGCTAGCAAGCTAGCAATGGAAACATTCATCATCTTATAAAGTTTTGGAGACGGGGGCAGCTTTTTCAGGTGAGCCCTCAGTTGGATAATGTAAACTTAAAGCATGACGTTATTTTGGGGATTTCCACAGTAGGCTGAACACTGCTGCAGAAGTTAAAAAGGCAACTTCACCTGTCTGCATCTCACTCAGACACTGAATTCAAGTTTATTCGTGCATTTGCATTGAGTTATAATGTAACCGAGCTGCCCCAAAAATTTGCCCGTTAGCGTCAACGGACCTTAAGACTTAAGTCCCTTTCAGAGAAACCCGGCAATCCAGGAAAACCAAGCACAATCCGGGCTCCCTCTGTTGTCTGAATAGGTTACCTGTACTTCTTGATGTGGGCAAAATGACCCTGCAAGCAAAGTGGGTCGTTGCCCACCCCACCTCACCGGACATTTCAATGGAACAACTCAGAAAAATGCACAATGAGGGAGGTGTTACCGTCACCACGTCACAGCATAGCGACAGAGAGTGAAAATTGATCTGAAGGCTGTCGGTCATTATATTGACATCCATCCATCTTCTACCACTTTTCCGGAGGTCCAGGTCGCGGAGGCAGCAGTTCAAGCAGAGAAGCCCAGACTTCCCTCTCCCCAGCCACCTGCTCCAGCTCTTCAGAGAGGATACCAAGGCGTTCCCAGACCAGCTGGGAGACAGTCTCTCCACTGAGTCCTGGGTCTGCCCCGGGGTCTCCTCCCTGTGGGACGTGCCTGAAACACCTCAAGTGGGAGGCGTCCTAACCAGATGCCCATACCACTTCAACTGACTCCTTTCAATGTGGAGGAGCAGCGGTTCTACTCTGAGCCTCTCCTGGATAACTGAGCTCCTCACCCTATCTCTGAGGGTGAGTCCAGAAATCCTACGGAGAAAGCTCATTTCAGCCGCTTGTATCCGCGATCTTGTTCTTTCGGTCATTACCCAAAGCTCGTGACCATAGGTGAGAGTAGGAACGTAGATTGACTGGTAAATCGACAGCTTTGCCTTAGAACTAAGCTCCCTCTTCATCACAACAGACCGGTACAACGCCCACATCACTGAAGATGCTGCTCCAATCCGTCTGTCAATCTCTCGCTCCATTTTCCCCTCACTCGTGAACAAGACCCCAAGATACTTAAACTCCTCCACTTGGGGCAGGAGCCTGTCCCCAACCCAGAGAGGACAATCCACCTTTTTCCAGCTGAGAACCATGGACTCGGACTTGGAGGTGCTGATTCTCATCCCAGCCGCTTCACACTCAGCGGCAAACCGTCCCAGCAAGAGCTGTAGGTCATTGCTGGATGAAGTCAACAGGACAACATCATCTGCAAACAACAGAGATGAGATCCTGTGGTCACCAAGCATGACACCCTCCGTTCCCTGGCTGCGCCTAGAAATCCTGTCCATAAAAATTATGAACAGGATCGGTGACAAAGGGCAGCCCTGGCGGAGTCCAATTCTCACTGGGAATGACTCCGACCGAGTGTTGGCAATACGAACCAAACTCTCACAACAGTCGTACAGAGACTGAATAGCTCGTAACAACAAGCCCGATACCCCATACTCCCGAAGCACCCCCCACAAAAAACCACGAGGGACGCAGTCAAATGCCTTCTCCAAGTCCACAAAACACATGTAAACTGGTTGGGCAAACTCCCACGAACCCTCAAGAATTCTTGAGATGGTAAAGAGCTGGTCCAATGTGCCACGGCCAGGACGAAAACCACATTGCTCCTCCTGAATCCAAGGTTCGACCAACAGCCGGACTCTCCTCTCCAGTACCTTGGCATAGACCTTCCCAGGGAGGCTGAGGAGTGTGATCCCTCTAAAGTTGGAGCACACCCTCCGGTCCCCTTTTTTGAAGGGAGGAACCACCACCCCGGTTTGCCATGCCAAAGGCACTGCCCCCGACCTCCATGCAATGTTGCAGAGGCGTGTCAACCATGACAGCTCAACAACATCCAGGGCCTTGAGGTACTCGGGGCGAATCTCATCCACCCCCGGGGCCCGGCCACCAAGGAGATTTTTAACCACCTTGGCGACCTCAGCCCCTGTGATAGGCGAGTCATCCCCCTTGTCCACAAACCCTGCATCCTCTGTGGAAGGCGTATCAGTGGGATTGAGGAGATCCTCGAAGTATTCCTTCCACCGCCCGACGATATCCCCAGTCGAAGTCAACAGTGTCCCATCCTCACCATACACAGTGTGGACAAGGAGCTGCTTTCCCCTCCTGAGCCGCCGGACAGTTT
Source organism: Pholidichthys leucotaenia (assembly GCA_020510985.1). Classification (NCBI taxonomy): domain Eukaryota; kingdom Metazoa; phylum Chordata; class Actinopteri; order Cichliformes; family Pholidichthyidae; genus Pholidichthys; species Pholidichthys leucotaenia. The sequence continues at coordinate 196,733,802 of CM035842.1, read as the reverse complement.
GCCAGAATCTCTTCGAGGCCGACCGAAAGTCTTGTTCCATGGCCTCACCGAACTCCTCCCATACCCGGGTTTTTGTTTCAGCAACCACCCGAGCTGCTCTCCGCTTGGCCTGTCGGTACACCTCAGCTGCTTCGGGAGTCCCACAAGCCAACCAAGCGTGATAGGACTCCTCCTTCAGCTTAATGGCCCCCCTCACCACTGGTGTCCACCACTTGGTTCGGGGGCTGCCACCACGAGATGCACCGATCACCTTGCGGCCGCAGCTCTGGGCCGCCGCTTCAACAACAGAGGTGGAGAACATGGATTCATTATATTGACAGATTATATTAATTTCTAAGCTTCAACAGACAACTGTGTGTGACACAATAACACAAATATCATAGCGGCGTAAGAGGTTTCTTTTAAGTGCATTTTTTTCAGTCACTCCCAAGGAGTCTGTAGTGGCTCTGTGGGAGACAATTCAGTGGGGGGCAGTCTCCCTGTTCAGCTCCACTCAGTGTGCATCCTGGTTAAACCTTCATTAACATGCTCCCCTTTTTTCCATAACAGCCCCCTCCAAAACAAATCCATCCTGCTTTGTGCAGGGTTTCCTCTGGTAACATTTCTCGGTGGCGGCCCACCACCACCGCGCCCACCACTGCTGCGCCAAGACAGAGATATGAATTTAAGAAAAATATATGAAGCAATGACTTTCCGCAAGCGCGCACACGAACAACGCGCATGGCCGTCATCCGTGCGGAGGTTAGAAGCACCCCGCCCATGCGAGCTTTCCAGTCAGTCAGCAGGCAATGTCTCACTAGTGGCAGCAACATCTTCGTGGAAAAAGAGTGAAAACTGAGAAGTCAAACAGCAGAAATAGACTCTATTTGAAGAGAAACTTTGTGAAGAAGTCCACTATTTCTTCGTTGGCGAAAATCCTGGTGCGTCAGCACCTTGGCGCTACCTATTGGGTGGGAGTGAAACTACAAATGATGGTTGTGTGCATGCGTCAACAGCTTGGCCTGGGTAGATGAAAAAAGTGAGCATGTACAGCACCACATGCATGCCGGGCTCATCCAAAGCATACGCGGACTAGAGGGGAAATGCAGCATGAATAAGGCTTGACTGTCCGACAGAAACATGAGTTTATTAAAGTACTTTAAATGCGGAAAAAAAAAAATCATAAGAGGTATGTAAGCACTGGAGGCATTTATCATGGTTTTAACCCGCTGGAAACGGGAGCAATAACGGAAGAGTCGCTTAGCTAAGAGATGTGGTTAGAATTAATATGCAGCCGGCTTCATATGAAGGGAAAGGCAAGGGGGACTGATGAACTGCTGAGGATATATTTCACCAGCCACTACAATATTATGTTCCCAATTATGTACCTGGCAAGTTGTTGGCCTCCGTCGGTCTATGATGACCATGGAAGAGAATCCTAAACGTCTACTCTGCTGGAACAGCACCGCCTGTGGCTGAACAGGCCGATGCGCACCGGTGTTCTACCTTCCAGCGTTGGGCGTTGGTAGGATTCAAGCCTGGGCAGGAAGATATGGAGGACAAGATGTTACCCATGCAGCCTGTCCCCCCTCTCCACGTCACTGATGAATCCAAACGAACAGCAGGGCTGCTATAGTTTGGCACCAGCGCCGTTGCAGGAGCTGCCAGAACGATGTTGAGCACAACAAAGAACTGTCTTAGGGGCTCCGACTCCGGATTTTTCCTCAGGGTTGACTCCCGAAGCCTTTCCCGTGACCGGGTGTGCCGCAAGGCAGCGGAGGTTTGAAATCAGGGTTTACCTTCCCCTAGATGGGCTACCTTCCCAGGTTGACGAGCCACCATCTACCCGAAGCATCTGGTTTTAAGGCGCCAGAGATCCGCCCTCGCCCCTTCTCCTAACCTGGCAAGTTAAGACGACCGAAATTCACCAAGTCCATGACTTTAATCCGTCAGCAGCCTTCAGACAAACTGAACATGCCAGCATTTGGACTTCAAAATAAGGGAGGTTTTTCTTGGCGGTGAGGAGAGTTCTAAAAAAAAAAACAAAAAAAACAAACAAACAAATATATAGAAATATTATAACAGAAATAACGGCATCCTTGGTCAATAAATACAATTTTATTATTTTTTTTTCTTTGTAATGACAGTTAAATTATTGTTCTGTTCTGACTGCAAAGTTGTGGTCAAAAATATAAATTGTTGTAAGGAAAAAGTAAAAAAAATACCACAGTCTGTTTCAAATTTATTTAAAAAACAGTAATTTTATTTTAAAAACAGACAAAAATAAGCCATAAAATAATCCACAAATTTATAATAGTTTCAAAAGTACAAGAAAAGTCAATTTTACAAGAGGAAATTACAAATTTGAGGAAAATGGTTTCAGATTTAGATAAATTTACAGAGAAAAGTAGAAAACTATAAGAAAATTGTTATATATTTTGGAGAAAAACCTCAAACCTTCAAGACTGAAGTCATTACTCAAGTTTTAAGTGGGTACTCTTTGTACCCTTAACTAGAAATTTTTGGTTGTCTCCTTTAATTTACATGGCACTTGATATTTTCTAACCTGTTTGTATACCACCATAGACGGAGAGAGAACCTGAATTAGACAGAGCTCAGAAAGGGCAAGATGAGACAGAAGAGAGGAGCCAAGGAGAGGAAAGTGTTCAGGCAGAGGGTCTAGGAGAGGTGAGCGCAGAGGAAGGAGAGAAGGATGACACCAGTAAAAAGTCCAAACACAGGACGTCTGGGTGGGACCCCAAATGGCCCAATATCCAACATTCAAGCCTTGGTTGTACAATACTTCAAACTGTAAGTCCCATATGCACGGCAGTGGCTCAGGAGGTAGAGCAGGTCGTCCAATAACCGAATGGTTGGCGTTTTGAATCCTGCTCTCCCCAGATATCCTGCCGTTGTGGCCCTGGGCAAGACACTTTACCCACCTTGCCTCCAGTGTCCATAACACTGGGTATGAATGTGTATAAATGTTCGGTGGTGGCTGGAGAGGCCGTTGGCCCGGATTGGCAGCCTTGTTTTTATCAGCCTGCCCCAGGGCAGCTGTGGCTACAGTAGTATCTTGCAACTACCATTGTCTGTCTGGAGTGAATGAATAATGTATCTGTAAAAAGCGTCTTTGAGTGTCTATGATAAAGTGCTATATAAATCTGATGCATTATTATTATTATATGCAAAGTCACTGTGCAAAATTAAAAAAAGAAATAAATAGTATAAAATCAACATAATCATACATGTGTTTTCTGCCCCCCCCCCTTTCCGGAAAAATATGTTGCCACCACACCAAGGTGTCACACACACACACACACACACACACACACACACACACACACACACACACACACACACCACACACACAGAGTGTCTCTTCTTGTAATATGAAAGTATTCAGTACCAATATTGGAAAAAATAATTATAACTATGTGGGTTCCAAGGTTGTCATAGCCAGGAGTGGTGCTGGGGATAAGCTTCCCGCGCTCAAAAAATGCTCCTTATGGCGTGTGTCTCAAATAGCCTCTGACAACCAAGTGCAACTCCTGGCCTGCTCATGTGGCTTAGCTTCTAAGCCCGGTGAAACTGCTTCTACTGAAAGGAGAAGGGGCAAAGGCCAGTCTCTGGCGCCTTCAAACCAGATGCTTCGGGTAGATGGGGCTCAACAACCTGGGAGGGTAGTCCATCTAGGGAAAGAAAAACCCTGATTTCAAACCTCTGCTGCCTTGCGGCACACCCGGTCACAGGAAAGGCTTCAGGAGTCAACCCTGAGGTAAAATGAGCCCCTAAGGCAGTCCGTCATTGATTTAAACTTTGTTCTGGCAGCTCCTGCGACAGCGCTGGTGCCAAACTGTAACAGCCTTGCTGTTCCTTTGGATCCATCAGTGACGTGAAGAGGGGGGACACGCTACATGGGCAACAGCCTGTCCTCCATATCACATTGCCCAGGCTAGCATCCAGCAGCACTCACCTACCCATGGTCAACCCTGACCGACGGAGGCCTAAGAACTATGTGAAATGTTGGGGACATTTTGCAACCAGAGGATAGAGAGCAGAAACCATTGAACTATATAGATCAGTGTATTCCAATCAACCACTGATAAGCACTGAGTTTGACATGGGCAGCAAAATTAAAAGTCTTGTAAAAATGCCGATGACTCTCAGCTAATCAGTAGTGGCCGGTATCACCAGCTTCCGGGCTCATGGTGAATTTGTGGGACATCAGCGATGTGAGGACATGAAACTCGCTACACCAGAGGAATATACTGTTATGTGTGGGCAATCAGACCTGTATCTCCTTGAAGTCTGAAAAAGCCATGGAGGGATGTTGAGGTGCTAATTTATGCTAATGGACCCACAACTGCGGCTTGCTAACTGTAGTTCAAAAGTGACTTCATTCTTGTACATTTGCTGTCTTTTCTCTGAAAATTTGCTATTTTTTGTATTTAAAAATTTTATGTTTTTCTCAAAATGTTGCCATTTTCCTTGGAAATTCAGAATTTTTTTTCTCCAATTTTCTCAGAAATCTTTAATTTGCATCGTGTCTGTATAGAGAAGGGTGATTAAAACCGCTGAGTTTAAACCCAAAACCCAAAGTGGAGAGGCTGCAATGAAATAATGATGGAAGGACGTGGTTTCTTCTAAGAGAATGAACAATGAGCAGCACACACACACACAGCAGATGAAATATTGAGCAGCCATGGCTCTACTAAAGAGCAGCCGGCCTTCACTGACATCCACCCAACACCTTCGCTTTCATCCAGGAGAGAAGGAAAAAAGAAACTAAAACGCGGCTTCATTTGTGCAGAGACCTCCACAGGGAGCTCCTAGGTCTGAAAATCTAAAACCTCACAGGAGCAGCAGACATGGTTTTAAATTTTAATTTTAGACCCTCAAAGTCCTGCTGTAAAAGCTTAAACCGGGGACAGAAAAAAATATTTCCCCATTTGCAAGAAATTTATTGTGCAACTATTTTTTCTCACAAATTTGCAAAATATTGTCATTTTTTTAATTTAAATTTGCAGCTTTTCTTGTAAATGCAAAAAAAAATTTCATGTAAATGCAACTCTGTCAATTTTGCCATTTTTTTTACTCTGAAATCTGCAAGATTTTCTTGTGAATTTATCACCTTTTTATTCTTAATTCAACATGTTTTCTTAAAAATTTGTGACTTTGCAAGTGCATCTCTTTAAAATACAGTTGATATAAAAAGTCTACACATCCCTGTTCAAATGTCAGGTTTTTGTGATGTAAAAAAAAATGAAACCAAGATAAATCATTTCAAAACTTTTTCCACCATTAATGTGACCTATAACCTGTACAACTCAATTGAAAAACAAACTGAAATCTTTTAAGGGGAAAAATAAAAAATAGAAAACTTACAGTAACCTAGTTGCATAAATATGTACACCCTTAAACTAATACTTTGTTGCAGCACCTTTGGCTTCAGTGTTTCCTCTGGCTTAAAGATCTTGGGGCGGTGGCAACATATTTTTTCCCGGGGGGGGGGGCAGTAAACATACCGGAATATGTTAATTTTATACTATTTTTTTCTTTTTAAAATTTTACACAGTAACGTTGCATATGGAACATACCATTTGAAGTATTGTACAACTGAGGCTTGAATATTGGGCCAGTTGGGGTCCCACCCAGATATCCTGTGTTTAGATTTTTAGACTTTTTAGTGGTGTTATCCTTCCTTCCTCTGCCTGAACACTTTCCTCTCCTTGGCTCCTCTCTTCTGTCTCATCTTGCCCTCTCTGAGCTCTGTCTAATTCAGCTTCTCTCTCCGTCTATGGTGGTATACAAACAGGTTAGAAAATATCAAGTGTCATATTTTGTCCTGCAGGATTTTTTTGTCATGGTTTACATAAATGACAAAAATAGTGTATTTTTTGTATTTTTGTTCTAGTGTTTCTTTCTTCCATAGAGAGTAGGGAAGGGAAAGAAACATTCATAATAGTAATGTACTATGCATTCTTAAATTATATGATCAGGTGGGTATAGAAACCAGAAATTCTACTCATGTAAAAGCAGTGCTTTGAAATTAATAATTAAAAGTAGACAAACAAAAATTTCTCATTGAGTTAAGGGTACAAAGACCACCCACTTAAAAACTTGAGTAATGACTTCAGTCTTCAAGGTTTGAGTTTTTTCTCAAAAATTTATAACAATTGTTTTCATAGTTTTCTCTGTAAATCTAAAGTTGAAACCATGTTCCTCAAATTTGTAATTTCCTCTTGTAAAATTGACTTTTCTTGTACATTTGAAACTTTATTATAAATTTGTGGATTATTTTATGACTAATTTTTGTCTTTTTTTTAATTAAATTACTGGGGGGGGGTTTAGATAAATTTGAAAGACTGTGGTATATATATATATATTTTTTTTTTTTTTTACTTTTTCCTTAGAACAATTTCCATTTTTGACCATAATTTTGCAGTCAGAACAGAGCAATAATTTAAGAAAAAATTAAGAAAAAATATTAATAAAATTGTATTTAATGAAATAAATTAACTTAAATGACCAAGGATGCCATTATTTCTGTTATAATATTTCTTTATATTTACAGTTTTGTTTTGTTTTTAGAAATCTCCTCACCACCCAGACAGCAGGAAAAACCTCCCTTATTTTGAAATCAAATGATGGCACGTTTAGTTTGTCTGAAGGCTGCTGACAGATTAAAGTCATTGACTTGGTGAATTTCGGTCATCTTAACCTGCCAGGTACATAATAGGGAACTGTAGCGGACTCAATGATCTGTTTAGGCAGTTATAGTTGTGCCCTCAGGCTTTCTCATCAGGCACCCCTCTAGGCAGCCGCTGAAGGACCTCAGTTTAGAGTGAAGAGAGCTAGCGTTTTCAGCCGTTTCTTTTTGTCACTGCTGCTGGAGAATAAAAACGGCACGCCTGCTCGTGCGAGAAAAGAGAGAAATTGCTAGTCTCTCCATTCTTGCAATTCCTACAGAACATAACTTAATATTGTAGTGGCTGGTGAAATATATCCTCAGCAATTCATCAGTCCCCCTGCCTTTCCCTTCATCTGTAATTTCCCAGTTTGGGATCAATAAAGTACATCTATCTATCTATATGAAGCCGGCTGCATATGAATTCTAACCACATCTCTTAGCTAAGCGACTCTTCCGTTATTGCTCCCGTTCCCAGCGGGTTAAAACCATGATAAACACCAGTGTATACATACATCATCTGATTTTTTCCACGTTTAAAGTACTTTAATAAACTCATGTTTCTGTCGGACAGTCAAGCCTTATTATGCTGCATTTCCCCTCTAGTCCGCCTTGGTACACATATGCTTTGGACGAGCCCGGCACGCATGCAGCGCTGTACATGCTCATTTTTTTCCATCTACCCAGGCCAAGCTGTTGACGCATGCACATAACCATCATTTGTAGTTTCACTCCCACCCGATAGGTAGCGCCAAGGCGCTGCCACGCCAGGATTTTCACCAACAAAAAAACGGCGGACTTCTTCACAAAGTTTCTCTTCAAATAGAGTCCATTTCTGCTGTTTGACTTCCCGGTTTTCACTCCTTTTCCACGAAGATGCTGCTGCCGCTAGCGAGACACTGCCTGCTGACTGACTGAACTGAAAGCTCGCGTGGGCGGGGCACTTCTAAACTCCGCGCGGATGACAGCCACGTGCGTTGTTTGTGTGTGGGCTTGCGGAAAGTCACTGCTTCATATATTTTTCTTAAATTCATATCTCCGTCTTGGTGAGACAGTAAATTTTCTGGCGAGGTGGCCCGCCACCGAGAAATGTTACCAGGGGAAACCCTGGGCTTTTATTACAGCACTCACTCTTTTTGGGTAGGAGTCTACCAGCGTGGCACATCTTGATGTGATAATATTTGGCCACTCTTCTTTGCAATAACACTCCAAATCTCCTGTGCACAGCCCTCTTCAGATCACCCCACAGATGTTCAATCGGACTCAGGTCTGGACTTTGGCTGGGCCATTCCAAAACCTTAATCTTCTTCTGGTGAAGCCATTCTTTTGTTGATTTGGATGTGTGCTTTTGGTCATTGTTGTGCTGAAAGATGAAGTTCCTCTTCATCTTCAGCTTTCTAGCAGAAGCCTGAAGGTTTTGTGCCAACACTGACTGGTATTTGGAACTGTTCATAATTCCCTCCACCTTGACTAAGGCCCCAGTTCCAGCTAAAGAAAAACTGCCCCAAAGCATGATGCTGTCACCACCATGCTTCACTGTAGGTATGGTGTTCTTTTGGTCATGAGCAGTGTTGTGTTTGCACCAAACAAACCTTTTGGAATTATGGCCAAAAAGTTCAACCTTGGTTTCATCAGACCATAACACATTTTCCCACATGCGTTTGGGAGATTTCAAATGTGTTTTTGCAAAATGTAGCCGGGTTTGGATGTTTTTCTTTATTCCATCCAGCTACAATGCTCTGCACTGTGTGTCTGTGTGTGTGTGTGTGTGTGTATATATATATATTTTATAGTAATATGTACATATGTATATTAGCTGCTCTTGCTTGCTTGTTTTTTCTTGCCTTCTGATTGTTGCTCTGAGTGTTGCTATCCCTGTGCTGTTGCAATCCTGGAATTTCCCCTTTGTGGGACTAATAAAGGCTTATCTTATCTTATCTTATCTTTTCTTTGTAAGATAAGGCTTCCATCTTGCCACCCTACCCCATAGCCCAGACATATAAAGAAGACGGGAGATTGTTGTCACATGTACTAAACAGCCAGTACTTGCCAGATATTCTTGCAGCTCCTTCAATGTTGCTGGTGGCATCTTGGCAGCCTTCCTGACCACTTTTCTTCTCAACTTTTCATCAATTTTGGAGGGACATCCAGTTCTTGGTCATGTCACTGTTGTGCCATACATTCTCCACTTGATGATGACTATCTTCACTATGTTCCATGGTATATTTAATGCCTTGGAAATTCTTCTGTACCCTTCTCCTGACTGATACCTTTGAACACTGAGATCCCTCTGATGCTTTGGAAGCTCTCTGTGGACCATGGTTTGTGCTGTAAGATGTGACTACAAAAATGTCAGGAAAAGCCTACTAGAACAGCTGAACTTTATTTGGGGTTAATCAGAGGCACTTTAAAGGCTGGCAGGTGTGTGCTGACTCCCATTTAACATGAGTTTGAATGTGATTGGTTAATTCTGAACACAGCCACATCCCCAGTTATAAGAGGGTGTGCATATTTATGCACCCAGCTTATTACCTCCGCCAAGTAGGTTATGTTTTTGCCGGGGTTTGTCTGTCTGTCTGTCTGTTGGTTAGCAAGATAACTCAAAAAGTTTCGGACGGATTTCGATAAAACTTTCAGGTGTTGTTGGAATGGTACAAGGAAGAACTGGTTAAATTTTGGGGATGATCCAGATCACCGTCCAGAAGAAAACCGCCATTACGGAAAATGCCATTTTCGTGAATAACCACTGAACCACTAATCCTATCATTGTCAATCCAATTGCTAGTCATATGTTTTCATGGTCAAGGAATCTGAAAACGTACACACAAACACTGTATGGGGGGGAACTGTGGCCACCATTACGGAAAATGCCATTTTCGTGAATAACTACTGAACCACTAATCCTATCATTGTCAATCCAATTGCTAGTCATATGTTTTCATGGTCAAGGAATCTGAAAACGTACACACAAACACTGTATGGGGGAAACTGTGGCGCTTGGCGGAGGTCTGCGCTCTCCGAGTGCTTTTCTAGTTGTAAGTTTTTTTATTTTTCCCCTTAGAAGATTTCAGTTTGTTTTTCAGTTGGGTTGTACAGGTTATAGGTCACATTAATGGTGGAAAAAGTTTTGAAATGATTCATCTTGGTTTCATTTTTTTATATCACAAAAACTCGGCATTTGAACGGGGTGTCTAGACTTTTTCCATTCACTGTATAATATTGTAAAAAAAAGAAGGGAGGGGGTATGCCTTTTTCTTTAAAATTTAGTAATTTACTTTTCTTATAAACTTGATGGGTTTTTTTGTAATTTTTAAGGGTTTTTATAAACTGGCAAACCTCGTTTTCTCATAAAGTTGCTATTTTGATAAATTCACAAATTTGCTATTTTTCTTATGTGTGAATTTCTTTCCAAAATCTAAATTTTTCTTGTAAAATTTAACTTTTCCTCTTTATTGTGCCATTTTTCTGAAATTTCTTTCCTTTTTTTAACAAATAGATTTGCCATGTTTTATTTTAAATTTGCAACTCTTTCCATTCAGGTTTATGTCAATACACTAAATTTAGACCTTCTTGTTTAAATTTGTTTTTTCTTAACAATTACCCAGGATTTACACTGACTCCGAATGCAGTACGTTGCAGATGCAGTGTGGATGGAGCCTTGCGTCTGTCCCGACCAAATCCGTTTGTGTTTTGCAGCGGCATGGATGGAACAGAGTTTGAAATACAAGATTATTATAATTATAGAATTATACAAAATAACGCAAGATCTCGAGAAAGACCCAAGAGTGACCGAGATGAACTGATTGCAATCATGTGATAACAACAAGGAAGTGTGATGCAGCGGTGGCTCCCCACCTAGATTTTTGGGCTCTAAATAAAACGTAAGTAGCCCATCAATTTTAATTCTATGAAGCGTTTGTATGTTACGTCAAGTTTTTATCTTCTCTGACACAGTGGTGGAGGAGTAGACCTCAGAAAATAACAGATGATGCTTAAATCCTTTTTAATGATTAAATGGCTATTAAATACCACGAGACACCGTGGGATTACCTTGCGGACTGTATCTGGCATTCGTCAAAAATAGACTTATTGTGTTTCATTAGTGAATCCAATCTGATGAGCCGGATTCGTCCACAGTGGTCCAGACTAAGTGGGGACTAGAAAACTGACGAAAACGGGAACTATTAGCTGCAGAGACCGGATCGCAGCTGTAACGTACTGCATCCGCAGTCAGTGTAAATCCTGGGTTAGTGATGTTTTTAATCAAAATGTTGTAGTAAATTTACGACTTTTTTCTTCTCATAAAATTATGACCCCTCTTAAATTAGCTTTAGTTGTTTTTTCTTTTTCTTATAAATTTGTCATTTCATCATGTAAATCCAAGACCATTTTCTCTTAAATTTTTCTTAAGAATTGTAAGTTTTTGACTTCCGGTCTGGATGCCATGGCAACTGCAGCTTAACACTGAAGCTCTCAGACCCAATCCAAGATAACACCTTGAAAATCAAACTTAACGGATTTTTGGAGGAGTGAAAATCAAAAGACAAAATCATCATGTCTAAAGGAAAACAGAAGAAACTGAAATTCTCCAGGCCAGGACACGTATCGGCCGGAGAATCTGAACTGGAAGATCTCCATTCAGAAGACGAGGAACTGGTGATAGCCAACAAAAAGGTTAGCCTGAAATCACCATTTGAAGAGCTACGACGATTTCGCCGAGAAGTTACGGCCGAATTTCGGGAATTCAGAGAAGAATTGAAAAGGACAAACAGCAGAGTGGACCAGGCCGAGAACCGAATCTTGGAAACAGAGGAACGAATAAAAGTGCTCGAAGATTCTGTGCTGGACCTACGCAAAAGACAAGCATCTATAGAGGCTAAGCTAGCCAACCAAGAAGGAAGACAAAGAAGAGACAACATAAGAATTCATGGTCTGATAGAAGGAGCCGAAAACGGTTTTAACTCAATGGCAGAATGAGTGGAATCCTTACTAAGAGAGAAATTGGATATTCCACAAACCACCGACTTGAAGATAGAAAAGGCACATCGTTCATTAGCCGCTAGGCCGACGGCGGAAGCGCCCCCACGTTCGGTGTTGGTAAGATTTTCCAATTTCAAAATAAAACAAGAGGTTGTAAGACTGGCCTGGCAGAAAAAAGGATTTATGCACCAGGAGAGAAAAGTCTTCGTGGAACACGATTACGCCCCGGAGGTCCTTAAAAAGCGCAGGGAATACAATGACGCGAAAAAGGTGTTAAGAGAGAAGAAATTGCGCTTTCAGACTCCATTTCCTGCGAAGTTAAGGGTCTTCTACGGCGAAGAAACATGTCTCTATAATTCGGCGGAAGAAGCAACAGCTGACATGGCGAAAAGAGGGCTCCCGGTAACGGTATTTAAACCCGCAGCAGACCCGAGTGAGAAGATCAAAGCGCAAACATGGACAACACAAAGACCTTCAAAATCCACGGACCAGCAGCGGGAAACCCAGCGCCAGAGCGTCGCGGATAAACTGTCCGTTTTCAGGTTGGAATAGCGACCTTTTTTTTTTTTTTCTCTTGAATCAATCCGCACATCCAACCCCCCTCATACAAGGTAACAAACATTAAAGGAGATGCGTATTCGGCATGTGGTAAAACATTTCATGGAACAGTCATAATATTTGAAACAAATAAGTCTTTTTAATAAAAAAAACAAAAAAAAAAAAAAAAAACTTGTTAAAATAGAAATGTGACAATTAATCCACATGTTCTCCTCATACTAACAAATACTGTTTTTGCGTGAATGTTTGATGTGATGGGGGTGGGAGGGTGCACACAATTTCACAGGGTTTAGGCATAAAAGGAAAAAAAAAAAATCATTACAAGTTTGGATTGGGTTCTGAAACTCACGTTAAAAGCATGGGACAACTTACAGTGGTAAGAGAGGGCCCTCAACACGTAACAGAGTTTGAGGAATTTCCCTCAGGGCCTTCACTCCATCAAGGCTCTTCCAGGGTCTTTAAAAAGACCTCAGCTCAGGAAGTTCTTCTGACAGCTTTTTGTTTTAAAGTTTTATACACTATGTTCTTAATGTTTTTCTTGTTTTTAATGTTCTTTCAGTTTCTGAGTAGCACAAAAGACGGCCATCACACAGTTATACTAAACAAAACAACACAATGGAGAAACAGGGTGTAACCAAAATAATTTCATATAATGTAAAAGGAATCCTGAATCCAGTTAAAAGATCCAAGATTCTAGGCAAAATGAAAAAAGACAAAGCAGGAATAATATTTTTACAAGAAACCCACCTAACAGACGTGGAACACAATAAACTCAGTAGACAAGGGTTTAAAATGATCTCTTCATCTTCATACAAGTCAGGGAGGAGGAGGGGAGTAGCGACATTGATATCAACCAAAATTACATTTGAAAAAAAATCAGAACACAAAGATAAAGAAGGGAGATACAGTTTGGTAACTGGGCGGCTAGAGGGAGAAGATATCACCCTGCTGAATGTGTATGCTCCCCCAGGGGCTAACTGGAAATTTTATAAAAATGTATTCGACCTAATGATAACTAAAGCTCAAGGTTTAGTGATATGTGGTGGGGACTTCAATCTTAGACTGAATCCATACTGGGATGCTTCTGGTAATTCTCCACATCAAAATAACACCCAAAACAGGAAGACTCGGATGCTACTAAAAGAAATGGGAATCTGTGACGTGTGGAGGGAACTCAACCCCAGTGTAAAAGACTATACATTTTACTCAACTCCACATTCATCTTACTCAAGGATTGACTATTTTTTTATGTTTAATAGAGACATTGGAAGAGTAAAAACATGTAAAATAGGACTGATGGATCTCTCTGACCACAGTCCGATCTACATGGACTTAAATATCCAAAAATACACAAATAATACATTTTCTTGGAGGTTAAATTCAAATGTCCTGAAAGGACCATTGAAAGATGAATTGGAATCAGATATTCTCAGATATTTGGAAGAAAACGATAATAGAGAAGTATCCCCTTTAATACTGTGGGATGCATGCAAAGCTGTAATAAGAGGAAAGATTATTGCAAAACTGGCAACCCAAAAGAAACTAAGACAAGAAAAACTATCCACATTAGAGTCAGAACTTAGGAACCTAGAAAAAGAACACAAAGGCAACACTCATTCTACTGACTCGCTCAAGATTAAGGAAATTAAAAACCAAATAAATGAGATCTACACAATAGAAATCCAGAAGAAACTTACATTTTTGAAACAAAAATACTATGAAGCAGGCAGTAAATCGGCAAAATTGCTAGCCTATAAATTGAGGAAACATCAAACAGAAAGAGCAATCTACAAAATCAGAGACCCAGTATCATAGGAAATAAAATTCAGAATTCAGGATATTCTTAAAAGCTTCGAGAATTACTATAAGAACTTATACTCCCACAAAAAACATAAAAACGCATCCGAGGCATTCCTAAACACATTAAACCTTCCCCAACTTACGGAGTCACAAAATAAAACACTACTGTCAGAAATACATCCTAAAGAATTGGAAAAAGCAATTATGAAACTTAAAGCTAACAAATCCCCAGGAGCTGATGGCTATACAGCAGAGTGGTACAAAACCTTTAAACAGCAACTATCTCCTCTCCTCCTGAAAACATTTAATTATGTCCTCCACACAGGGGAAATCCCCCCCTCCTGGAGAGAAGGGGTCATTGCAGTTATACCTAAACCTGAAAAGGATAAACTAGAGTGCTCCAACTACAGACCAATCAGTGTACTAAATCAGGACTATAAGCTTTTTACCATTATCCTTGCCAAAAGGTTAGAAAATATACTGACAGACCTAATTCATTTAGACCAAACAGGTTTTATAAGACAAAGACAGACACAAGACAACATTCGACGCACTTTACACATAATTCATCATATAAAAAAATATAACTTAAATGCAGTCATATTGGGATTAGATGCTGAAAAAGCATTCGATTCGGTTGACTGGTCTTTTCTATATAGAATCTTATCCAGTTTCAATTTTCATAACAACTTCATTAGAACTATACAGGCATTATATAAAAAACCAACAGCTAAAATAAGGATTAACGGTAATTTATCATCATCTTTTGAACTGGAAAGAGGATGTCGTCAGGGCTGCCCCCTGTCTCCACTGCTCTTTGCAATCTTCATAGAACCTCTGAGCCAATGGATAAGACAAAATCAAAAAATTCAAGGTATTACACTTGGTCAGAAGGAACATAAAATAGCACTCTTTGCTGATGACATTTTAATATACCTAGGGCAGCCGGACACTTCTTTACCAGAACTAACCTCAATTTTTTCAAAGTATGGAGATTTATCGGGGTACAAATTAAACATGCATAAAACCCAAATTTTAACATTCAACTATGACGGGGCGCAAGGCCCCCGGCCCAGACGGCGTGTCTCCCTCCACCCTGAGACTCTGTGCGAAACAGCTGGCTCCTGTATTCACAGACATTTTTAACACCTCCCTTAAGTTATGCCACGTGCCATCCTGCCTCAAATCCTCCACCATCATCCCTGTCCCCAAGAAGCCACGGATCACTGGACTTAATGACTACAGACCTGTAGCGCTCACCTCTGTAGTCATGAAGTCCTTTGAGCGCCTGGTCCTGTTCCACCTCAAGTCCATCACCACCCCTCTCCTGGACCCGCTGCAGTTTGCCTACCGAGCCAACAGGTCTGTAGACGATGCAGTCAACCTGGCCCTCCACTCCATCCTGCAGCACCTGGACTCCCCGGGAACCTACGCCAGGATCCTGTTTGTGGACTTCAGCTCCGCATTCAACACCATCCGCCCCGCTCTGCTCCGGGACAAGCTGTCCCTGCTCAACGTGCCTGACTCCCTCTGCAGGTGGATCATCGACTTCCTGACGGACCGGAGGCAGCATGTGCGGCTGGGAAAGACTGTCTCAGACTATACTAGCATCAGCACCGGATCACCCCAGGGCTGTGTACTTTCCCCCCTACTCTTCTCCCTTTACACCAACTCCTGCACCTCCAGCCACCAGTCTGTCAAGTTGATCAAGTTTGCGGACGACACCACCCTCATCGGGCTCATCTCCAACGGCGACGAGTCCGCCTACAGGAGAGAGGTGGCCCAGCTGGCGTCCTGGTGCAGCAATAACAACCTGCAGCTGAACGCTCTGAAGACAGTGGAGATGATTGTAGACTTCAGGAAAGTCACTACTCCTCTGCCCCCCCTCACCCTCTCAGGCTCTCCCATCACCACTGCTGATTCCTTCCGCTTCCTAGGCACTACCATCACCAGGGACCTCAAATGGGAGCTGACCATCAGCTCACTCATCAAAAAAGCCCAGCAGAGGATGTTCTTCCTGCGGCAGCTGAGGAAGCTCAAGCTACCCACCAAGATGTTAGTGCAGTTCTACACAGCCATCATCGAGTCCATCCTCACCACCTCCATAACCGTGTGGTACGCAGGAGCCACTGCCAGGGACAGACTAAGGCTGCAGCGCGTCGTGCGCACTGCTGAGAAGGTGATCGGCTGCAAGCTCCCATCTCTCCAGGATCTGTACATCTCCAGGACCCGGAGGCGTGCTGGCCGGATCATAGCTGATCCCTCACACCCTGGTCACATACTGTTTGCCCCCCTCCCCTCTGGTAGAAGACTTCGGTCCATCCAGACTAAAACCTCCCGTCACATGAACAGCTTCTTCCCCTCTGCCATTAGACTGCTGAACACTAAGTGACTCTCGTGCACCATGTACAGCAGCTCAACCAGACTCATGTCAATCATCACTGTTTTCTTCCTGCATTACCGACTGCACTATATAGTTCTCCACAGTATCTGCTGCTGGCTAATATATATTTTAACTGTTGACCAGTATCACTTAATCTTATCCTACACTTTATTACATGTATAGTTTATTTCTCTTATCTTATCATGTTTAATGTTGCAGCATTGTACCGAGACAAATTCCTAGTTTGTGTACTACATGAACAATGGCAATAAACCTGATTCTGATTCTGATTCTGATTCTGACCCAAATCATTATTCACTAAGCAAACTCAAAACTAACTGGGAGTCGGAATCTATGAAATATCTGGGGGTCAATATCCCGAAACAACTCAACAAAATTATATCACTAAACTATGATCCACTGGTGACAAAAATAAAATCTGACCTAACAAGATGGAATATGATACCATTCTTGGGTACTGCACAAAGAATTGAAGCAGTCAAAATGAATATACTTCCACGTCTTCTATACCTTTTCCAAACAATACCGGTAGAACCTCCCAAAAAAACATGGCAGGAACTGGACAGAAGGATCTCTAGATTCATATGGCAGGGCAAGAGACCTAGAATCAGATATAGAACCCTACAGCTAAACAAAGACAAAGGTGGGCTCGCGCTGCCAAATATCAGGGACTACTTTAAAGCCGCACAAATTAAAACTTTAGTAGAGATATGTAACCCAGTCTACACTGCACAATGGAAGGAAATCGAATGCCAAATAACAAGTGACATCCCCCTACAGGCGATAATAGGGAACAATGCCTTACCTAAGCTTTTGAATAACACTAACCCGTGGATAGAGACCCCGCTAAAAATTTGGTTTAAGATAGTCAGAGAGAATCAAACTAAAGAGCCCTATCGACTTCTGCAATGGATTGCCTATGATCAAGACTTTACTCCTAATAAAACAGACTCCAGATTTAAAAAGTGGAAGGAGAAAGGGCTGATAAAATATTACGATTTTTTTAAAGGGCAAATCTTAAGAAGTTTTGAAGATTTGAAAAAACAAGGCCTAATAAATCAAGACCTTTACAGGTTCTTCCAGCTTAGACACCACATAAACAATATACTTAAAAAGGAGGATTTGGAAAGGGCCCAGTCAGGTGTTCTGAAGGTCTTCTTAATGGCATATAAAGGGATCCCAGGGATCAGATACATTTCTAAAATATACCAAGGTCTTCAAGACTTAAAAGGAGACAACACATCTTATATAAAAGAGAGATGGGAAAAAGAGGGGAATTTCTCTTTACAACTGGAAATATGGGAAAAGCTAAATAAACAGCAATGGAAAAGTACCTCATCCCTGCAGTGGAGAGAATTTGGATGGAAAAACTTGGTAAGATTTTTCAGAACACCTGCACAAAACAAATTTACCCATAAGGGGTTGAACTGTTGGCGCTTGTGTGGTGAAAAGACTGCAAATCATTTTCATGTGTTTTGGTCATGCCCAGTTATCCACCAATATTGGACCAATGTACAGACAATATTGGGGAAAATATTCAAAATAACAGTTCCCTTTTCTTTTGTAACTTTGTATTTGGGTTTACTACCGGACTCACTGGAAAGACGAGGAGAAAAATACTTATTCAATGTTTTAATATTGGCAAGCAAAAAAGCTCTAACTAAAAAATGGATGTTGAAGGACTGTCCTACACCTGAAGATTGGATTAACGTGATCCAAGACATTTACTCGATGGAAAAGTTGACATTCGCACTGAGACAGGACATGGATGGGTTCATGAACTTTTGGCAACCCTGGATCACATATGTGTCTTCCATTAGATCTAATCTTTGACAAATACCATTTCAATAATGGTTCCACTCTTTGTTCCAACACTACTCAGATGCTCTTTTACCTTTATTTACTTACTTTTTCTTTTTGTTTGTTTTTTGCTGGTTTGTTTGGGGTTTTTTTGTTTTTTTTTTGTTTCTTTTTTTTTCTCTTTAATTTCACTTTTTCTTTCACTTTAAGAAAAAAAAAGGGGGTGTTGTAAGAATTAATCTTTCAATGTTGTCAGATATCAGAAAATAAGGGAACATGTGATGAAAATGTAAACAATGCACTGCTGTAACGACCTGTATACCCTTTACAAAAACTTAAATAAAAAAAAAAAAAAAAGAATTGTAAGTTTTTCTCAATTTTTTCACTTCATGAACTTTTCATTTTTATTGTAAATTAATGAGCTTTTTACATTGAGGAACCTTAGTGTTCCTTTGTCCCTTATAAAGCTGCCAGTTTTCATGTAAATTTGAAGTTGTATTCATATAAGTTTATTTTTTGTATATTTTTCTGTTTTTGCTTCATTTAGATTTTTTTTGTAAAGCTACACTTTTTTCTTGTAAATGTTCAACTTTTTTTCTTTCAAATTTGTCATTTCTTAAAAATTTGTCAGGTTTTTACCAAAAATGTTGCCTTTTTTTGAAGATGTACAATTGTTTCCCCGCAAATCTGATGTTTTTCTTGTAATTTTGGGAGTTTTTTAAAAATAAATTTTCAAACCCATTCTTCCACATTTGCTACTGTATTTTCATAATTTGCTTTCTTGCAAATCTGTGATATCTTTGCTATTTTTTTCTTAAATTTTTTTTACCTTTTTTTCCATGTGGTATTTTTCTTGTGAATGTTTGAGGGGTTTTTTTCCCCCCTAACCAGTCCTTTTCCTCATAAATGTGTTCCCTGTAGACAGCAGAGATATTTTAAACATTGATCTCTGCCTCTGGTTCTTCTATAAAAGCTCTACCATGTTACATAAGAGCGAATGTCTTGTTTTTTTTTTAAATTCAGGCAGTGAAAGTGGGGCCTAAAACAGAAACCCTCATTACATGGCTGAGTGTGATGGCACCACATCACAAACACCCCGCAGGCATCATTAGACTCCTCAGAGGGTCCAGAGCTGCTGATTGAAGAGCCTTAATGAAGCCTTAAAGGAAGACGGGGCTGACAGGATGTATCAGACAGACAGGGGGACAGACACAGGGGGAGGGGAACAACTTACATTTACTCTACTAACTTTTTCACCTAACTGTACTTTACTTTGTTACCCAGAAAATAAAACTATAGTTTTACTTAAAGGTTTTCTGGGGGACAGAAAAAGATTTAAAATAATACATCAACAAACTGTTTAGAAACGTGCAGAATGCAAATCTTTGTTCTTCTAAAAATTAGTACATTGATGAAAAAAATATATCTTTAAAA
Organism: Pholidichthys leucotaenia; assembly: GCA_020510985.1. Taxonomy (NCBI): domain Eukaryota; kingdom Metazoa; phylum Chordata; class Actinopteri; order Cichliformes; family Pholidichthyidae; genus Pholidichthys; species Pholidichthys leucotaenia. The sequence goes on along the minus strand of CM035842.1, from coordinate 196,714,156 downwards.
GGTCCAAAATAATGTAAACATTTATATCCAGCAGCCGGATGAAGGTAAACACGGCATCCCAGTCAGGACGTCACAGCCAATAGCATCACTAGCTTGATGTTACATGTCATCGACTCGTTTTAGATTGCTGGGCTGCCAGGTAGTGAATTATTCAACTAAGTACCCGAGTCTGAAGGCAGGCGTCAATTTCCCTAAACTCCTCAACTATGGCACGACAAACAAAGGAGCAGGATAAGCATCAGTTCTGTTTTTAATTGCTGATGTCTGCTGGAGAATTTCAAAGGGGTGAAAAGTCACGCAGAGGTCACCACTTTTCTTCTGACAGGTAAGCGAACCAGTGCTATAGTTATAATCCAAAGTCCCTAATAAAAATACTTGTCAGTCAGTCAGCTACAACAGCAGTTCTCACACCTTTGGTGGGTCCGTGTGCATGCGTGGTTGCTTCTGTGACGTGTCGTGTGCATGCAGATGTGTCTCTCTGAGTCTAAATGAAAACGTTGTCATGTGCACCAGGCCTAAGGAAATCAATGTTTTTTTTATTTTTATTTATTTAACCTTTATTTATACAGGGAAGATCCACTGAGGGGCCGTGTACACGACAATGTTTTTACCCTCAACTGCGGAAGTTGCTCTGCAGTTTAGCTGTCTGTGCATATGAGCCGGGTATTTGGAGGTGTGAAGGTGTAGCGATTTGAAACAAGTCTATTGAGTAGAGAGATTTTCTCGGCACCATTTGTCTGCATCCGTGTACACAGAAATAAACAGCAACGGTATGTTACAGCCCCAATTTACAAAAGATTTCAGCCAATCCACACACCAAGGGGCATTTATTTCTCACAGAGAAATACAAATACAGAGCTTGTATTTCTGTATTTCTCACAGAAATACAAGCTCCATGGTTAAACTTTAAGCCTGATCTGTTAATTTGGATTAGGTTAAAAAAAAAAGAGTTCTTAATGGAATCTGTAAAACATCGTTTTTTTTACACAATTGATGCAGCCTTATAGAGAAAAATACTCATCAAAATTATAACCAAGGAGGATTTACAGAGTAAAATACATCCCTAGATTTAATGCCTACCTTTGCTGAATGACGGAAAAAAAAAAATCACAGTGGAGCAGCTGATGCTTCAAATCCAGTTCTGCGCAACTGCGCAAATGATGTGAGAAATTATTTAGCAAACAGAAATAACTTTGGTAATCCTGGAGCTGCCCTGAGGCCACAGGTCAGTCTGTGGTCATACTGGGAAGCTTCCAGGTGTGAATGTGTAACTGTGTGAGTGTGAACAGGGCATCCTTGAAAAAGAGAGGCTGCCTCTCAATGGAACTACCCTGTATAAATAAACGTTATATAAAAAATTAAAAAAAAAACTGACGGACTTCCGGTTATGGCGGCCGCCTAGAAGGACACGTATCACTCTGCTCTGCCCCTGGAAATAAAAATTCGGCAAATAACTCTCTCATTTGGAACAGAACTTTTCCCAGCGTTTGGGTGAGGATATGCCGGTGAAGACTAAGGCTGGGAAATCAGGAGGGGGAAAAATTGAATCGCCGAAGCAGTCCAAATTAACGGACTTTAAAGTTTGTGGCGCAGTAGAAAAAGCTGCGGATATGGCGGATGAAACTAGCGGTGGTGCGGTAACTGCTGCTGCTGACGATGGCGGCACAGGTGCAGTGCTGGCTGCCATTAGCTCAATGAGAGCAGACTTTTCCGCTAAACTTGATGGGATTATGGCAGCGTTGGATGCAATGAGAAAGGAGTTGGGTGACTGCGTGGAGCGAGTAACGCAGGCGGAGCTTCGTGTTTCAAGTGCGGAGGATGAAATCAGCGGACTTCAAATAAAGGTGCGCACTTTGGAAAAAAAAAAATAAAGATCTGGAAAATAGCGTTCTGGACTTGGAATCTCGGTCCAGACGGAACAACCTGAGGCTGGTGGGTTTACCGGAGGGAGCCGAAGGTCGTGATTCATGCTCCTTTTTGGAGGGGTGGATCCCGGAGGCGCTGAACAACGCGGAGCTAAAATCATCAGTCGTCTTGGAAAGCTCCCACCGAATTGGCCCACCGAGAGGTAACAAGGCAGCACCGAGGACGTTAATTATGAAGTTTCTCAGCTACAGAGACAGGATGACGATCTCCAACGCGGTGCGGGCCAAAGGAGAAATTAAATACCAAGATCAGCAGGTGCGGTTCTACCCAGATCTGGCCTCAGGAATCCAACAATTAAGGAAGCAGTTTGACCCCATCCGCAAAGAACTGCGCAACCTTGAGATTCGTCATGGAGTGATTCACCCTGCAAGACTTCTGGTCACATATGAGGGCAGAACACGCATCTTCAAGACCCCCGAGGAGGCGCAGGAGCTCATCAAGAAGATCCAGGAAGAGACTGGTGGGAGCTAAGCATGAACAGAATATAGGGTAGAATATTTGAGCATTTAACTGATTAGAAGCATATAACAAGATTACAAAATATAGAATGTATTACATATTAAAAAAAAAAAAAGTACAAAATTGCTAAAAAAATTTTGGAGTTAAATTGGAAAATTACAGAAGAGAGTTAATGTTACGTTATTAAAAGCAGTAGAGTTAGGGTGATTGGGAGGATGAAGAAGGAGTGGCTTTGGCTGTTCCTCGTGGGTGTGGAACGGTCGATGGCTATATCGGGAGACGGAATTTTTCTTTTGCTTTTGGGGGGATTGCCACAAATGTGGGAAGGGGGAATTTGTTTGTGTGTAGTTTGTAGGGTGAATGTTCAACCACTCATTTTTTTGCTTTTCTGTTTGAGCATGTTTACACTGCAAGGTAATCCCAAACTCCCTATTGATTATAAATCAAAGCGTTAATCTTAATTTAACTTCATGGAATTGCAGAGGTCTACAAAATTTAAAAAAACTTAAACAAGTTATGAATAAAATAAAAGACATGGGTTCAAAAATTGTGTTTTTACAAGAAACTCATCTAATAGAGGAAGATGTAAAAAGAATTAGGAGTAGATGGCAAGGAAATGTTTTCACCTCATCATTTTCATCCAGAGCCAGGGGAGTTATGACTCTTATACATAAATCAGTCCCATTTCAAGTGAAAAATGTAATTGGAGACAAATTTGGAAGATATGTAATCATTCAAGGATCTTTGCTATTAGAAAACATAAATTTGGTGAACTTATATGGTCCCAATATAGATGATCAAAAGTTCTTTGCTAATTTATTTCTTATCTTATCATCACTTACAGGGCAACATATAATAGCAGGGGATTTTAATTGTACATTGAATCCCAGTATAGATAGATCAACAGGACTGGACTGTACGCACAATGGATGTAGGATGACCATTAATCATTTTATGAAAGAATTGAAATTGATAGATATATGGAGAGAAATGAAACCACAAGTTAAAGCATACTCTTGTTATTCCAATACCTACAAGACATTCTCACGTATAGATTATTTTTTGATCTCCACAGAATTAAGGTCCAAGATTCAAAACTGTTTTTATGATAACATCGTGATCTCTGATCATGCACCCTGCTGTCTAATGTATGTAGATAAGAAATTGACAAAGGAACCAGGTAGATGGCAATTTCAGCATAAATGGCTTCAGGATGAGGAATTTGTTAAGTATATAGAAAAACAGATAGATGAGTTCTTTTGATATCAATACTACACAAACATCAGCATGTGTAAAGTGGGAGGCTTTCAAAGCTTTTATTAGGGGACATATTATTAGTTATACAGGTTCAAAATCTAAGAAGACTCGAGAGGAGAGAGTCCAATTGGAACATAAAATAAAAATTCTTCAAGAAAGAGTATATGCAGGAAGAGATCCAAGGTTGGAGAACGAATTACTGATTTTGAGAGCTGAATATGACAAAAAATCAGCGAATAGAGCTGCCTCGAGTCTTCTAAGATTGAAACAATCTTTTTATGAACAAGGTGAAAAATCAGGAAAGTTATTGGCATGGCAGATTAAACAATTAGAATCTAAAACACCAATTACCAGTATTATAAGTAACGGACAGGTAGTTATAGATCCTTCAGAAATTAATAGAGCCTTTAGAGATTACTATGAAAAATTATATGATACCAAAAATGAATCTGACTTAACAAAACTACATGGGTTTTTGAATGAACTATTTATACCGTGTATTCCAAATGAAAATAGGGAGATACTGGAGTCTAAAATTAGTCAAGAAGAAGTTGGACTAGCCATTGATAATATGAAATCAGGAAAAAGTGCAGGACCAGATGGTCTTCCAGTTGACCTTTATAAAAAATTTAAGAATAAATTAACAAAACCTTTTTTGGAAATGGTTTTAGAAGCATTTCAAAATAGTAATTTACCATCATATATGAATAATGCCTTAATTATACTGTTGCCAAAACCAGGTAAGCCCTCTAATAAATGTGAAAATATGAGACCAATAAGCCTATTAAATGCCGACCTTAAGATAATCTGTAAAATTTTAGCAAGACGAATACAAGAAATTTTACCAAATATTATTAATCGAGATCAGAATGGCTTTATAAAGGGAAGACAAGGCTTCCATAATGTAAGAAGACTATTTAATATTATTTATTCTAATAAAGAAGCACCGGATACAGCTCTCTCATCACTGGATGCCGAAAAAGCCTTTGATAGAGTTGAATGGCCCTTTCTTTTTGAAGTCTTACAAAGGTTTGGACTTGGAAATAATTTCATAAAATGGGTTCAGATAATATATAATAATGCTACTGCAGAAATTCTAACAAATAACAATATTTCAAAATCAATAAAAATCAATAGAGGATGTCGACAAGGCTGTCCACTTTCACCTTTACTGTTTACTATGGCAATTGAACCTTTAGCGATGGCGATACGTCTACAGTCACAAATATATGGAATTAAAGTTGGACCAACAGAACATAAAATCTCCCTGTATGCCGATGACATAATTTTGTTTATGTCGAATCTTAAAAAATCAATTCCGACCTTGTTGAATTTAATAAAGAATTTCGGGGAAATATCAGGATATAAAATAAATAAAACTAAATCTTCAATATTAATGCTAAATGAGACCCAGAGAAATTACCCAGCCCCTGAGGTAAATCAATTCAATGTTGTAAATCAGTTCAAATATTTAGGAATCCAAATTATGCCTAAGCTAGAATCAGTCGCCAGTGTCAATTATGAAGCCTTAATGACAGATATTGATGAGTTACTTCAGAGATGGATGTCACTACCAATGTCGATGATCGGGAGAATTAATATACTTAAAAGTAATATCTTACCTAAAATACTTTATTTATTTCAATACATTCCCTTACCACCACCTTTAGATTTATTCTCAAGAATTAAAAAAAAGTTAGTGGAATTTATATGGAACAACAGGAGGGCTAGATTACGTCTGTCTTTATTATATTTACCATTTGATCGTGGAGGTCTGAAATGTCCAAATTTTATGTTGTATTATTGGTCGGCACAACTGAGGTCTATGACATATTATTTTTCATCAAATGATCTCCCTCACTGGACTGAAATGGAATCATACAATTTACCTTTACCTCTTCCCATATTCATATACTCAGATTCGGCAAAAAAATTACAAAAACAAGTTAAAAATCCATTTGTAAAGCATATGATCAAAATATGGTGTGAAGCTAAAAACTATTTAAAAGAACCACAGTTATTGTCACAATTTAGTCCAATATGGGGTAATCAATATTTTAAACCAGGGAGAGCGGACGCTGTATTTAAAGTATGGAATTTAAAAGGGATACAAAAGATTCAGGATTTATATTTGCCATGTGCAGACAACATAATGTCTTTTGAAGAGCTGAGGATCAAATTTAATCTCAATAGAACACATTTTTTTAAATATCTTCAACTTAGAAACTTTATTCGATCAAATCAAAATAAAGCTCTCACTCGACCTATTTATTCATCCTTGGAAAAAATGTTGATGAAAGATAGTAAAAGAAAGGGTATTATTTCAGAGTTTTATAACTCATTGACACTATTTTCAAGTGAAAATTCACTGAAAAGATTAAACTACTGGAAAGAAGATCTGCAAACTGAAATTTCAGAGGAACAATGGGAATTGGCTTGTACAGAAGCTCAAACCAAATCAATAAATGTACGCCTTAAATTGATACATTTCAAATGGTTAATGCGGATGTATGTTACACCGGAGGAGTTAAATAGATATAACAAAAATATACCAGATACGTGCACAAAATGTATGGAAAGTAAAGGAACTCTATTTCATTGTGTATGGGAATGTAGATTAATAAGAATGTTTTGGGAAGAGGTGAGGGTAACAATTGAAAAAATAATCTCAAAACAAATCATATTGAATCCTAAACTGTTTTTGTTGGGTCTGTACCCAGAAAAGCATAATTTTAATAAAAGTGAAAGAACATTCATAGTCCTCAGTTTGCTTAATGCCAAAAAATGTATTGCACTATTATGGAAAAAGACTCATAGACCAGATGTGACTCAGTGGTTAAGACAGATGTTAACAAACCTTCCATTAGAAAGAATAACATATATACTGAAATCAAAGGAAATTGTGTTTGAGAATATATGGAGACCTTTTATTGATTATGTAAAAAATTTAAACATAACTCTTGAAGAAGAAGGTGAATGATATGTGTGGACCTTGTAAATTCCAAACTGGTGAACATAATATGTATACTTATGTGTTGGATTGTCTAGACTAAACAGAGGAGCACTGTTGAAGATTTGATTTTGTTGGTGGTTGTTGGTGTTTTTTAGTGCATTTTTTTTTTTGTAGTACTTTAGTGTTAGTGTTTGATTGTTTGTATCATGTTTGTTTAAAAAAAAAAAAAGGTTCAATAAAGATATTGTGGAAAAAAAAAAACTGACAAAACAGGAAAAGTTTAGTCTGATTTTAAAGTCAGGCAGTGAGGGGAAAAAAAGGTTGTGTGTCTTTTTATACAATGTAAACTTCCATTTTCAACTGTATGTCACAATAGGGTTAAAAATTGGATTTGCGTTACTTCAACATAGTATTGTGAACACAGCTTAAATGAAGCCCGAGCACAGGTCCAACTGGAGTTAAGACTCCTGAGTTAACAAAAGCTGTGACCCACAGCAGGAACATGTACAGGTGCATCTCAATAAATTAGAATGTCATCGAAAAGTTGATTTATTTCAGTAATTTAATTCAAAAATAAAACTCATATTATATTGATTCATTGCACACAGTGATATATCTCAAGTGTTTCTTTTAATTTTGATGGTTATGGCTTACAGCTCACGAAAAGCCAAAATTTAGTTTCTCAAAAAAAATAGAATATTATATAAAATTAATAATTATAAAAAAAAAAGATTTTTAGTAGAAATGTTGGCCGACTGAAAAGTATGTCCAGGTACACACTCAATACTTGGTCGGGGCTCCTTATAGAATAGAACAGAATAGAATAGAGCAGAATAGGCTTTATTGTCATTGTACAGTTGCACAGTCCACCAGGCTACTGTGTGATCGATCGATCGATCGATCGATAGATACTTTATTTCGAACAAAAAAGTAAAACAAAAACAAAAATGACAAATGCAATAAAGTAACAGTATACAGTGTTCGAAAGGGAGAAGGAAGAAGTGAACACCTATTAATTCCATCTCCTCTTTTCCATAAATACACCCATGTGAATTATATACAAATTACCACATTTAAGACCCCAAGTAAACAATTAACTGTATTTTGTACATATCAACATCAACACCCATCCATCCTAACATACACTGATGTCCATACATCAAAACCAGCCTCAAACAACACAGATATACACAGTGCTGTCCCACCCACCATTCCATAGTGTCCCAGAGTGAGCATAGTGAATCGTAAAGTAAAGTAAGAGAAAAGGATTAGATAAAACACAGTTACAGAACACACGATTAAACACACGACTCAAATAAAAATAGCCCAGGATTATGGAAATATACACAGGTATGGTAGTGGCTTCACAGATGGAACCATCAGTCCCTCCAGGATTTCACGATGTTGCGATTCTTTTTCTTGCGATTCTTGCGATTTTTTTTTCTCTCCCGGCGCCACACGAGTCAGCTGCCTTTTGCAACAGCGGCTCGATTCCGAGTCTTTTTCCCTTCCTCTCTCTTTTTGATCCGTCTTTTTTTCACTCCATTTATATCACGGACACACAGATCATCCCAAATGTCTCCTGAGCCGGTGGACGGAGCCACTGTTTATAGCAGGATACGATACAGCAGGGAAGAGCTGCTAGCATTCAACCGCCACCCGGTCCCATTGGAAAAACTCGACATACCGAGAGAACTGAGGCGAAAACGCCGCGGCTGCCGGGCTGGAGTAAGGCGGAGGACAAAAAATATAAGGTACAGACCCTCCCTTCCATCTGTTGTCATGGGAAATGTACGCTCTATACTGGGAAAGGTAGATGAGCTAGCGGCTATCTGCCGTTATGACAGCACATATCGGGAGTGCTCTCTCCTTTTGTTGTCTGAGACGTGGCTAACTGAACTAGCAGCAGATGCTAACATTGAGCTGGAGGGTTTCCACATGATACGGGCTGACCGAACACCAGACAGTGGCAAAGCAAGGGGCGGTGGAGTGATAATGTATGTTAACAACAACTGGTGCAGACCGGGACATATCACTGTTAATCAACGACACTGCAGCAAAGACATTGAGTTGCTAGCTGTTAGCATGAGGCCTACATATCTCCCGAGAGAACACTCACACGTGATCTGCATTGTTGTTTATGCAAATCCGACGGCGAACGCTGGGACAGCGCGTGACGTCATCCATTCAGTAACCAGCAGGCTGCAGACAGAACACCCAGATGCTCTTCTCCTCATCTCAGGCGATTTCAACCATGTTTCACTGTCTCCCATTCTACCCACGTTCACCCAGTATGTCACATGCCACACTAGAGACAATAAAACACTGGACTTATTCTACGCAAACACTAAGGAGGCGTACACCTCATCACAACTCCCCCCACTCGGGAGATCGGATCACAACTTGGTTCATCTCCGGCCGGTGTACAAACCCCTAGTGCACAGACAACGTCCGGCCATGCGCACAGTGGAGTTATGGTCTGAGGAGACAATGGACACTCTAAAAGGCTGTTTTGAAGCCACCGCCTGGAAGCAGCTCTGCGATCCACATGGTGAGGACATCGATGGCCTCATTCACACCTTCACGGGCTACCTCAGCTTCTGTGTGGACAAATCCGTTCCCACCAAGACCATACGGTGTTGCTCAAACAACAAACCCTGGATCAACCCTTAGATTAAAACACTTCTGAGAGAGAAGAAGAGGATCTTCAGGTCGGGGAACAGGGAGATGTTGAAGTCCGTACAGAGGGAGCTGAGGAGAAAGATCAGAGAAGGCAAGGACAGCTTCAGGAAGAAGATGGAGGACAAGTTGCAACAGAGCGACATCAGCAGGGTCTGGAGAAACCTCAAAACCATCTCTGGGCTCCAGAATACCCCCCCCCCCCAGGCCACGGGGGGCAGGGAGTGGGCGAACAACCTGAATCTGTTTTTCAACAGGTTTGACCAACCGCCCTCCCCCCTGACTGCACAACAACCACTGCTGCCTCTAAAGAAATCAAGTCCTGCTGCCCACTCCCCACTCCACCAACACCCCCCCACTCCCAACACACAGCCCCCCATCCTGACCCTGACCAGGACCCAGGTGAGGATGGAGCTGAGGAAGATCAAGGCGAGGAAGGCGTCGGGACCGGACGGCATCAGCACAAAGCTCCTCAAGTCCTGTGCAGACCAGCTGTGTGGGATTGTGACGTACATCTTCAACCTGAGTCTGAAGCTGGGGAGGGTACCACAGCTGTGGAAAACATCTTGTGTGGTACCTGTACCAAAAACTTCCCACCCCAAAGACCTGAACAGCTACAGACCGGTGGCCTTGACGTCCCACTTGATGAAGACCCTGGAAAGACTGCTCCTTGCTCACCTCCACCCCCTGGTGGAACCAGCGATGGATCCACTCCAGTTCGCCTACCAGCATGGCATTGGGGTGGAGGATGCGGTGATCTTCCTCCTTCACCGTTCTCTGTCCCACCTGGAGAAGCCCGGAAATATGGTGAGGATCATGTTCTTTGACTTCTCCAGTGCTTTCAACACCATCCAACCGATGATCCTGAAGGACAAGCTGCTGCGCGCAGGGGTGGACCAGCACCTGTCATCATGGATCCTGGACTACCTCACGAACCGGCCTCAGTTTGTGAGAACCCGGGACTGTGTGTCCGACACGATCATCAGTAGCACGGGGGCCCCCCAGGGAACGGTGCTGGCTCCCTTCCTGTTCACTCTTTATACTGCGGACTTCTCACACAACACAACACACTGCCATCTACAGAAGTTCTCTGATGACTCTGCGATCGTTGGCCTCATCTCCAATGGAGATGAAGCTGAGTACAGAGGGCTTATCCAGGACTTCGTGGACTGGTGCCATCGGAACTGCCTCCAGATCAACGCAAGGAAAACTAAGGAGCTGGTGGTGGACTGCCGCAGGCATGGGCAGCCCCTCACAGCACCAGTAAATATACAGGGAACAGACATCGAGATGGTGACATCCTATAAGTACCTGGGTGTTCATCTGAACAATAAACTAGACTGGTCACACAATACTGACGCACTCTACAATAAGGGACAGTGCAGGCTGTTCCTGCTGAGGAGACTCAGGTCTTTTGGTGTACAAGGGGCGCTGCTGAAGACATTCTATGACACGGTGGTGGCATCAGCCATCACTTTTGGAGTGGTCTGCTGGGGCAGTGGCATTACTGCAGCCGATAGGAAGAGACTGAACAAACTGATTAAGAAAGCTAGCTCTGTCCTGGGGCAGCGCCTTGATCCGGTGGAGGAGATAGGAGAGAGAAGGATGGTGGCTAAACTGTCATCTCTGCTGGAGTCCGAGTTCCACCCTATGCAGGACATACTGAATGCACTGAGGAGCTCATTTAGCAGCAGACTACATCATCCCAGGTGCACAACCGAGAGGTTTCGTAGGTCCTTCCTACCAACGGCTGTCAGACTGTACAACCTAAGCAGGGCTGCTCGCAGAGATAGCAAAAAGACGTAACAAACTAATAGTTTTTTGAATGCAAAAGATGCAATAGACTTACACAATGGTCCCCTCCGGCATACAACTAGGAAAATACCGGTCGCTATGGAGGGTGAGAATATGTATGGGCACATAATCATACCATGTAGGATAACTAAGTAGATGGTTATGCTGTTTCATCCCATCTAGCAACAATGCTCTGCACTGTGTGTGTTTATACAGTATATTTACATATTTATTCCATCTAGCTACAATGCTCAGCACTGGGTGTGTTTATATTTATATATCTATATATTTATTCCATCTAGCTACAATGCTCCGCACTGTGTTTTTATATATCTACATATTATTCCATCTAGCTACATTGCTCCGCACTGTGTGTTTATATACTTACATATTTATTCCACCTAGCTGCAATGCTCCGTACTGTGGGTGTTTATATATTTACATATTTATTCCATCTAGCTACAATGCTCTGCACTGTGTGTTCATATATTCATATATTTATTCCATCCAGCTACAATGCTCTGCACTGTGTGTCTGTGTGTGTGTGTGTATATATATATTTTATAGTAATATGTACATATGTATATTAGCTGCTCTTGCTTGCTTGTTTTTTTTTCTTGCCTTCTGATTGTTGCTCTGAGTGTTGCTATCCCTGTGCTGTTGCAATCCTGGAATTTCCCCATTGTGGGACTAATAAAGGCTTATCTTATCTTATCTTATTCTACCAATTCCCGCAACTTCAGCAGGTCCTGCATAATTTGAATTTCGTCCAATCACAGCAACTTTACTGCAATTTTGGCCAACTGTCGTCAACTTCTGCCAATTTCGCCAGTCAAATTTGTCCCTGAGTAGTGTGCAAATGTGTATGTCATGAGTCTGACCAATCAAATGCAGCGCTGCACCGTGCTCACCTCTGTGTTTACAATGAGTATATACAGAACACATCAACAAAAAACAGTGTGTGATTTAAAAAAAACCACTCACCTGCGAGTTTTCCCACATCATTCCTTCCCCCCATCTCCCCCGGCCCGCCGGTGAACGTCTCTTCAAGTCTCCGTGCTAACTGCATGTATGAAGTGCCGGATTTGTGTTGAAAAACGTCTGTCTGCCTGAAAGCATCCCCGTCTCGGGAGCGTGCGTGAGGAGAGACGCAGTAAAACCACAAAAAACGAGCGAATCTAATACTACAGCTAGTGTTGTAACAGTTTATATGGCTTTAGAGGTAAAAGTCATGACTACATCTTGTCAATGAGTTTTAAAGCTGTGAATCTCCGGTCTGGACACAGGCCAACGCGCGATTCAGGCAATCCCTAAGGAGAGCCCCACAACTTACCGCAACAATAAAAACAAAAACTGCCACGAAATCCTGGAGGGACTGAACTATGTACATAAGAGTGCGGAGTGCAGAACACACAATTGAGTAAAATGGCAAAAGGATTATGGAAAATATACACAGGAATGGTAGTGGTTTAATTTCATGGATGGGTGAATATACATGAAAGTGCGGAGTGCAAAGACAGGTGAATTATAGTGATAATTAAAAAGGCCCTCAGTTCTGTACATGTGAGCGTTCGGAGGGAGGGGGGTGAGGCCTCTGACTGTTTGCAGTCCGGATGGCCCAGGGGAAGAAACTGTTTGTCAGTTTGGAGGTGTAGGATCTGGTTGATCTGAACAGTCATCCAGAGGGAAGTAGGTCAAACAGATGGTGGGCAGGATGTAAGGGGTCTCCTGTGATGGCCTTGATCTTTCTGAGAAAGGAGGATCTGGAGATGTCCTTCAGGGAGTTGCAGAGAGCCGCCAATGATTTTTTTGGGCGGTGTTGATGGCCCTCTGCACAGCCTTCCTGTTCTCAGCCGTGGAGCCGGTGTACCACACACCCAGACAGCAGGTGAGCACGCTCTCCACTGAGCAGCAGTAGAAGGCCAGCAGCAGTTTCTGGTCCAGGTTGTTCTTCCTCAGGACACAGAGGAAGTGCAGCCGCTGCTGGGCTTTCATCACCAGGGCCTTGGTGTTGACAGACCAGGAGAGGTCAGAGGAGATGTGGGTGCCAGGAAACCTGAAGGTGGGGACGGTTTCCATGAAGTCACCATTAATGAGGAGGGGAGTGTGGTCCGGTCTGTTCTTTCTGAAGTCCAGCATGAGTTCTTTGGCTTTTTGGACATTCAGTTTCAGGTTGTTTGCTTGGCACCACAGCAGCAGATTCTCTACCTTCGCCCTGTATGCCTTTTCATTGTTGTCAGTGATGAGCCCAACCAAGGTGGTATCGTCTGCTTATTTCACAATGACGGTGGTTGGGTGGGTTGGAATACAGTCAAAGGTGTACAGGGAGTACAGCAGACAGCTTAGCATGCAGCCCTGGGGGGAGCTGGTGCTGAGGGACAGTGTGGAGGAGTGATGGGGGTCAAGTCTGACTGTTTGTGAAAGGTTGGTGAGAAAGTTTTTTTATCCAGGAGCAGGTGGGGGGGGGGGCAGCATCTAGAGGAGGTGCAGTTTATTGATCAGGATGTCCAGGATACAGTCCCTGATGTGCTGGGACACCAGTCACTCAAAACACTTTATAACTACAGACGTGAGTGCTATGGGTCTGTAATCGTTCAGGCTTTCAACTGTGGACTTTTTGGGGATGGGGATGATGGTGGAGGCCTTGAGGCAGGAGGAGACAGTGGCGTGCGTCAGGGAGAGGTTGAACAGCTTGGTGAGGATCTCTGCCAGCTGGTCTGCACATGTGTTGACCAGTGCTCCTGGGATGCCGTCAGGACCAGAAGCTCTATGGGGGTTCACTGTTCTCAGTTGCCTCTTCACTTCATGCACCTGTGGGGGGGGGGGGGGGGGGGGGATGGGGGGGACGAGTTGTGGGGGGAGGTGAGCTCAAACCGGGCAAAGAAGCCGTTAGGCTCCTCTGTCAGAGTGAGGATGCTGTCCGGTGTTGGGGAGCCCTGGCCCCTGTAGCTGGTGAGGGCCTGGATGCCTCTCCACATCTGTCTGGGGTTGTTGTCTGTGAGGACGCCCTCCACCTTCTTCCTGTAGGCGTTGTTAGCGTGTTTTGTGCCTCTCCTCAGGTTGGCTCTGGCAGTGCTGTACAGAAAGCTGTCCCTCTGTCTAAAGGCTGAGTTGCGAGCTCTGATCAAATCCTGGACCTCACTGGTCATCCAGGGTTTCCAGTTTGGAAAGACCTGGATGTGTTTGGTGACTGTTACATTTTCTACACAGCATTTGATGTAGAAGGGGACAGATTCGGTGTAGGAGTCCAGGTCCTGTTGTTCAAAGATGTTTCAGTCTGTGCAGCTAAAGCAGTCCTGGAGCTGGAGGAGATCATTTTCAGGCCAGGTTTTTATTTTTTTTTTGGTTGGGAGAAACTCTTCCTCAGGGGAGTGTAAGCAGGTATTAGAAGCAGGAAGAGATGGTCTGATTGTCCAAGGTGAGGGAGGGGGGTGGCTCTGTAGGCATGCTTAATGTTGCTGTAAACATGATCCAGTATTCTTTCCCCTCTTGTGGGACACTTAACATGTTGGTGGAATTTGGGGAGTACAGTCTTTAAGGATGCTTTATTAAAATCCCCTGCAATATTGTGGACTGCTTCGGGGTGATCTTTCTGTTGCCTGCTAAAGATGTGCTGGAGGTGGCTGAGTGCTAAGCTAATGCTAGCATCTGGAGGGACCAGCTTCTACAATTACTGCCGTTAGCTCGCAGGGTAGATAGAAGGGCCTACACAGAAAGGACATGGCCTCCAAGTCCAGTGAACAGTGGCTTTGGATTATTCTGCTGTTATTACACCAAGTCTAAAGCACATAAACACAGAGCCCTCCACTCCAGCCCTTACCAGAATCGGTGTTGCAGTTGAAATGGAGTGCAGCTTGACCGGGTAATTCCACAGTGGTGTCTGGGATGAGCAGGTGAAGCTAAGACTTGGTCACAATCAGAATACCACAGTCCTGGACACAGTGATTGTAGGCGATCTCCAATCGCAGCTCATCCATTTTGTTGGCGAGGGATCTGGCGTTGGTGAGGAGAATTGAAGGTAACAGTGGTTTGGTGCATAGTTTGTGCAGCTGGGCACAGAAGCCAGCCCTGCAGCGTCATTTCTTCTTTCTCTCTCGGCGCCATCTGCGCCTCTTGCTGGGCCCGATAACAATCCACAGAGCGCCCGGAGGTCTGGCGATCTCCTTAGAGATCTCCTCGCTTATTGATTGCTGGAATAAGCACTGGAGATGCTGGAGTTAAGTTAGCGGCCAATGCCTCAAAGTTACTGGCGACTGTAGGTAATTAGTCCGTCACAGAAGGAGGACAAAAAAAAGCAGGAAAAACACAGAAACAAGCGCAGTAGTCTGGAGCGTCTAGCCGCAGCATGTGGACGCACAGCCATCTTTTGCATGAATTACTGCATCAAAGAATTGAATTAGTGAAATAAATCAATTTTTGACAATATTCTAATTTATTGAGATGCACCTATGAAAGTTGTCTCTGCTTAGCTATTGTATCCAACAGTGATGTGACCTTCTGACTTAATTTTCTGTCGGTGAATAATCACAAACTGCTGGTCATCCAACATCTCACCTCATCCAAGATATAGTGAAGTGTGACGGAGCAACAGACAAAAGGACACTACATATTTTCTACATCAAGGGAAATCTTTCAGATATGAGGGGCAAAGAAAGGCAGATGGAACAACCGATTTAAAGACTTGGCATACAAACAGGTCGTACCTCTGGTTTGGGGACGAAGGCCCGTCCAGGGATGGTGAAGCAGCTGTGGACGGTGCAGAGATACTGAGCCATGATGGACAGACGGCTCCTCCGTTCGCTGCCGGTGCTGGCCGTCAACCTCTGCAGGGATCACAAGAATAATATTGTTAAAGTGCAATTTCCAGGTTAACCACACCAGTTAATTAATATGTCAGAATGGTTAAATAAACTGATTACAAACAGGGTATTTTGTTGGGGTTTTTTTAACCATGTTCTGCCCCCATTCAACACCCACCTCTGCCACCTCCTTCTGGAAGGTTAGCGTGAGTCGGGTCCGTCCGTAGACAAAGGGCCCTGTCCTGTTGGCAATGTTCTCCAGCCACTTGAAGATGAGCGGCGTTGAGACGCTGAATGGAAGATTACCGATGATGTGAAGGTTCGGTGGTTCTGTGAAGATAAACGCACATACTTAAGCTACGTTTATTGATTCATCTGTTCTGAATATCACTGAACAGGGGTGTGCAGCCTGTGGCTCTTTAGTCCACAACCAGTGATTTCCTTTGACCCCCTTCCCCCCAAAGACAAGTTTATGAGGAAAAAATTGCAAACTACAAATATGTCATTAATTTTATTTGGAAGAAATTACACACACAAAAAAAGCTGCGTGTTGCACAACATAGCTTGATGTACTTCAGCTTTTCACACTGCTGGTCAGTTCACTTCCAGTCAAAACCAAATAGCATTACATCTGCTCACAACACAGTGCTTTCTAATCGTTAAATCAATGCGTCTACTTTGCTTATCAGTGCATACATTGTAAATAGTAATGACAGTTCATTCTTTGTATAGAGTGTTTGTGTTTCACATTTTGACTTTTTAAAAATCGCAGTGCCTGCTATTGTTTGTTAGCTTGGTTAGCTTAGCGTTACATCACTATTAGTTTGTTCACATCTCTTACCCATTCCACATAATACTGCATTGGCACTAATGGAACCTGTGCAACACACCGAAACATGCATCTGATTCCCAGTGGTTATCTGGCTTCTTTTATGCTAATGTGTGGAGCATCATGCAATTATTGCCATTAGTGTTACAGTTAGCGGTTATTTGTTTAGCCTAGATAGCATCCAGTTGGTAATGTGACTAATTTACAAGTAAATAGACCTAAATTTAGAAGAAAAAGATTGTAAACTTATGACAGAAATCTTCAATTAACATGAAAGAAATTTAGACTTGAATTTAATAATTACCTCAAAAATGTCAGAAATTTACTTGGAAAAAAGTTACAAATCTACATTAAAAAGTTGTAAATTTACAAGTAAAAATGAAAAAGTAAGCTATTTATCTTTTCTTTTTTCAAAAAATAAAGGAGTTGTATTTTTTCAAAAATGTTACCCATTTATTAGAAAAACAAATAATTTTATAAATCAGCTCAAACATGTTTTATGGATCCATGCAGATTTTCGGGGACAAAAACTGCTCTATACAACCCTGCCCCTGCTGCGGTTGATGGTTGATAGTGTTGTAATCAAGACCTGAGTCTCCCAGTACCAAGACAACGACCATGTAGATCTTGGTCTTAGTCTCAGCTAGTGATGTATTGATACAGCTTTTTTAAATGTTTGATCCGATCTTTTAAAATTGGAGTATCGGCTAATACTGATACAAAACCTACAGTATATTACTACAGTAAATAGTGAAAGTTACAGTGGGGGGGGGGGCAGTCCTCTGGTAGCTCTGTGTCTTAAGTTCTAACTTTGAGGTACCCTATAATGGCATATTTGCAGTGTTTATTCACAGGAAAAACCCATACAGAGCTCTGCTCAGCTCTGCTGCCTGCAGAGCACGCACGCACACACACAAACACACACACACACACATAGAGATCTAAACCCCGCCCACATTTCCTGAAGTCAGGGCATGAAGACAGAATGGTGACAGAGCGGTGACTAAACTTTTATTGATAAAAATTACATATTTTCTCTGAGCAACTCCATATTCAGGGATGCACACCCTTGTAACCTCAGCAAACAACTTATAAAATCTGAGGTCAGTCTGATGAACAGTTTGAGAGATATGTGAGGAACACACACATACACAAACAAATGTTATGTCTGTAATTACCCTTGGTTCACAGAAGAGGCGAGGTGACTTGGAACACAGCTTTATTGAACTGACTGGATGTGGCGGCCACTGAAAGGCCCCGGCCAAGGTACAGGCAAGACAGGAGAAAGCAAGATGTCCGACCCGGCCTTATATAGGGCAGGGTGGAGACGCCACCGGAGGTACATGTCACCATCTTACACTTCACATTAAAATATATATATCTCACATTTCTCCCCCTTTTAAAAAAGTCCAAAACCACTCATTCAATTAAGACCCTCCCCAATTTGGGACCCGAATCACGCACAAACAAATGAAAACTAATGTCTCTAAATGGCCTAACACATTCATGCAACAGAACCTAAAATAGAGAGGACGGGTGGCCTGCCGTCCTACCCACATGGCATGGTGGATTATTTTGCCACCTGCTAAGATAAAGTAATGTCCATTAATAAACTAAAATTGTGCGCCATGCTCCTAATCTAAAAGAGAAAAAAGCCAAAATAATCCCTTATATAACATTTAAAAAAAACAAAAACAAAAACAGCAACAACAACAACAGAATAGTAATATATACTATTTACACTCAGTTCTTTGGATGAAAGGATAGAACTGACATGGGGGCCCAGGACACCCCCTCAGCAGATGCGCCCCTGGAAACAGCCAGTCTTCGTGGTGATGGCTGACCCTCCAGACGCTGAAGCCACTCCTCCTCATCATCGGCCTCATCCCACATCCAGCTTCGTCTCCCGGAGTCTTCTCCCGAGCACGCCAAAGCCGACTTGCATGCCACACCGAGCCGTCAGACAGCCTGAAGTGCACTGTGCCCAGTTTGTCCACTATCCGCAGACACTCCCAATGCTCCTCAGGTTGTTGTCTGGCCCATTTTTGCCACGGATGTTCCTCATCTCTGCTCCAAACCCAATCCAGGGCCCTTAACGGGGCCCAACTTGGCTTGAGACGTTGTTGTTGAGCACACTGATCCTCCGTGCTTCTCGGTCCTGCCCCAGCCTCTTCTAATACCATTGTAACGTTCACCATCGTAGCCACAGACCCTCCATTCTTCTGCAGCCAGGCTCCGGAGGCATCTGGGGCCAGCCCATCGGTGTTTCTCATCAGTCTAGGTACAGACCCCGAGTGAAATTGGTCCTGCTTGACCACCATAGTCCGCGGTGGTTCTTCAGCCCACACCGCGTGGATGGTTGTTGGGGACGAGCGGAGTGATTTCTTCCGTGGGCTCTCCGGGTTAAATCCATGGTAGACCCTGGCAAAATGGTTCAAGCAACCACATCTGTTACAATGTGCTCCTTTCGCTAGACAGTCCTTAACCTTTTTGCAGTGCGTCGCAGATCCACAGCCCATGCAAAGGGACTTTCCTGGGGCCCACCCCCAGCTAGTAGCGTTGGCTTCCGTCTCCTCGCCATCCAAGCTATCTTTGCTGTCCAGATCCGTGGCATTTGCCGTGACAAGAGGCTCTAGGGGCTGCTGTGACTGGCGCCCGGTTTGCTCCAGAGGTAGCTTGTCTGTGGCTTTCATTTGGAGGGCTAGCTTGACGGCTCTGGCTAACGTGAGCTCACTTGGTGCCGTAAGTAGCCTAGCTTGCAATGTAGCGCTGCATGTCTGTTCTGCCAGCTGGTCACAAATCATTTCTTCCCCCAATGTCCCAAAACTGCACTCGCTAGCTAGCTGCTTCAAGTCAGTGATGAACTGCCGAATGGGTTCACCTACCTGCTGATGCCACTGCCGAAAGCGGATCCTCCGGACCGTCACGTTATCCGGGGTGTGGAAATGGCTAGCTAGCAGCTCCGCTACCTCTTTGTAGGTGTCCGAAGCACCGAGCGTTCGTAGGATTCGCTGGTCCTCTATGCCCAAATTGTAAACCAGAAGCGCCCAGGCTCTTTGCTTATCAAGCTCACCGAGTCCCAGCACGGCAACATAAGTTTCAAAGACTTCAAACCATCTCTGCCAGGACACTGGCAGCTCCCCGGGAAACTCAGGAAAAGGCTGAATTGGAGCTACACACACATCCATGGTTTAATCTGACGTCACCAATGTTATATCTGTAATTACCCTTGGTTCACAGAAGAGGCGAGGTGACTTGAAACACAGCTTTATTGAACTGACTGGATGTGACGGCCACTGACAGGCCCTGGCCAAGGTACAGTAAGACCGGAGAAAGTAAGCTGTCCAACCTGGCCTTATATAGGGTGGGGTGGAGACGCCACCGGAGGTGCGTGTCACCATCTTACACTTCACATTAAAATGTAAATCTCACAACAGACAGAGATACCTTGCATTTATAGACAGATGCCCTTTATTTTGGACTCAGCCAGTCTTCCTTCTCACGTCTCCAGTTGGTTCAGAATGCTGCTGCATGTCTTTTAACTGGAACACGTAAGAGGGACCCCATGACACCTATTTTAGCTTCCCTGCACTGGCTGCCTGTACATTTTAGCTTTCATTTTAAAATTCTTTTATTTGTTTTTTAAATCATTAAATGGCTTTGCCCCACCTTGAGCTGCTCCATCCTTACACGCCTGCTCGCTCTCTCAGGTCAGCTGATCATACAGAGATCGAAGAGGAAGCTCAGAGGGAACAGAGCTTTTTATGTTGCTGCTCCTAAACTGTGGAATAATCTGTCTTTGTCCATCAGAAAGGCCTCTTTATTGACCATTTTTAAAACTCATCTTAAAACCCATTTTTATTCTCTGGCTTTTGACCCAGTTTGAGATACTGATTTTGTTTTTATTGCCTCTATTGTACGACTTGTTTTATTTGTGCTTGTTTTGCACTTTCTTAGCTGTATTTTATTGTTTTGATGTTTTTATATTTTATTTATCATTGATGAACGGCACTTTGTGTCAGCTGTTATTTTTAAAGTTCTTTATAAATAAAGTTGGATTGGACTGTCTGTTTTTCTGAAAAAAATTCCTGAATATTCTCTCTCTTTCCATGCGTGACTCCTACCCGTCTGTCTATCTGCTGTGTGCACTGACAAATATCAGAGTCATACCGTGAGGAGGGGCTCTCCTTTGGGGTTTGCCAGGGGCGCGTGATGATACGTGTCCAGACCGTGCCTAGCCATCCTGCCATTGTGTCCCTGGGCAAGACACTTTACCCACCTTGCCTCCAGTGTCCATGACACTGGGTATAAATGTGTATAAATGTTTGGTAGTGGTTGCAGAGGCCGTTGGCGTGGATTGGCAGCCACGTTTCTGCCAGTCTGCCCCAGAGCAGCTGTGGCTACAGTAGTAGCTTACCACTACCATTGTCTGTCTGGGGTGAATGAATAACTGACTCACTTTAAGTGCTTTGAGATGTCACTTGACATGTAAAGTGCCATATAGAGTGAATATAAGAAGTCTACACATCCCTGTTCAAATGCCAGGTTTTTGTGATGTAAAAAAATGAGACCAAGATAAATCATTTCAAAATTTTTTCACCATTAACGTGACCTATAACCTGTACAAGCCAACTGGAAAAACAAGCTGAAATCTTCTAAGGAGAAAAATAAAAACCTTACAATAACCTGTTTACATAAATATGCACACCCTGTTATAACTGGGGATGTGGCTGTGTTCAGAATTAACCAATCACATTCAAATTCATGTTAAATGGGAGTCAGCACACACCTGCCAGCATTTAAAGTGCCTCTGATTAACCCCAAATAAAGTTCAGCTGTTCTAGTAGGCTTTTCCTGACATTTTTGTAGTCACATCTTACAGCACAAACCATGGTCCGCAGAGAGCTTCCAAAGCATCAGAGGGATTTCATTGTTCTAAGGTATCAGTCAGGAGAAGGGTACAGAAGAATTTCCAAGGCATTAAATATACCATGAAACACAGTGAAGACCGTCATCAAGTGGAGAAAATATGGCACAACAGTGACCATTACCAAGAACTGGATGTCCCTCCAAAATTGATGAAAAGTTGAGAAGAAAACTGGTAAGGGAGGCTGCCAAGAGGCCGACAGCAACACTGAAGGATCTCCAGGAATTTCTGGCAAGTACTGGCTGTTTAGTACATGTAACAACAATCTCCTGTCTAGGGTGGCAAGACGGAGCCTTATCTTACAAAGAAAAACATCCAAACCTGGCTACATTTTGCAAAAACACATTTAAAATCTCCCAAACGCATGTGGGAAAATGTGTTATAGTCAGATGAAACCAAGGTTGAACTTTTTGAGCATAATTCCAAAAGGTGTATTTTGCACAAACGCAACACTGCTCATCACCAAAAGAGCACCATACCTACAGTGAAGCATAGTGGTGGTACCATCATGCTTTGGGACTGTTTTTCTTCAGCTGGAACTGGGGCCTTAGACAAGGTAGAGGGAATTACGAAAAGTCCCAAATACCAGTCAGTGTTGGCACAAAACTTTCAGGCTTCTGCTAGAAAACTGAAGATAAAGAGGAACTTCATCTTTCAACACGACAATGACCCAAAGCGCACATCCAAATCAACAAAAGAATGGCTTCACCACAAGAAAATTAAGGTTTTGGAATGGCTCAGCCACAGTCCAGACCTGAATCCGATTGAACATCTGTGGGGTGATCTGAAGAGGGCTGTGCAGAGAAGATCCCCTCACAATCTGACAGATTTGGAGTGTTTCTGCAAAGAAGAGTGGGCAAATATTGCCACATCAAGATGTGCCACGCTGATAGACTCCTACCCCAAAAGACTGAGTGCTGTAATAAAGCCAAAGGTGCTGCAACAAAGTATTAGTTTAAGGGTGTGCATATTTATCTAAACAGGCTATTACAAGTTTTTTTGTTTTTTATTTTCACCCTTAAAAGATTTCAGTCCATCCATCTTCTACCGCTTAATCCTTTTTTGGGTCACGGGGGGGCTGGAGCCTATCCCAGCATCTTTGGGTGAGAGGCAGGGTACACCCTGGACAGATCGCCAGTCCATTGCAGGGCCAACACAGAGAGACAACCATTCACTCTCACATTCATACATAAGGACAGTTTAGAATCCCCAGTTGATGCCAATTAACCTAACCTGCATGTCTTTGGCTTGTGGGAGGAAACCGGAGTACCTGGAGTAAACTCCACACAGAAGGGTCACCAATGGTCTGGGAGTGGGATCGAACCCACGATGGTCAGGGGTGGAATTGATCCCATGACCTTCTTACTGTGCTGCCACAGTGCTAACCACTGCACCACCGTGTTGCCCAAAAGATTGAGAAAAAGAAAAAAGATTTCAGTTTGTTTTTCAATTGGGTTGTACAGGTAATAGGTCACATTAATGGTGGAAAAAGTTCTGAAATGGTTTATATCTTGGTCTCATTTTTTTACATCACAAAAACCTGGCATTTGAACAGGGGTGTGTAGACTTTTTATAGCCACTGTAAATCTAATCCATTATTATTACCTCCGCCAAGAGAGGATGGAGGTGTTTTTAGTGGCATTGGTTGGTTTGTCTGTTTTTTTTTTTTCCCACAATATCTTTATTGAACCTTTTTTTTTTTAACAAACATGATACAAACAAACACTAACACTAAAGTACTACAAAAAAAAAAAAATGCACTAAAAACACCAACAACCACCAACAAAATCAAATCTTCAACAATGCTCCTCTGTTTAGTCTAGACAATCCAATACATAAGTATACATATTATGTTCACCAGTTTGGAATTTACAAGGTCCACACACATCATTCACCTTCTTCTTCAAGAGTTATGTTTAAATTTTTTACATAATCAATAAAAGGTCTCCATATATTCTCAAACACAATTTCCTTTGATTTTAGTATATATGTTATTCTTTCTAATGGAAGGTTTGTTAACATCTGTCTTAACCACTGAGTCACATCTGGTCTATGAGTCTTTTTCCATAATAGTGCAATACATTTTTTGGCATTAAGCAAACTGAGGTCTATGAATGTTCTTTCACTTTTATTAAAATTATGCTTTTCTGGGTACAGACCCAACAAAAACAGTTTAGGATTCAATATGATTTGTTTTGAGATTATTTTTTCAATTGTTACCCTCACCTCTTCCCAAAACATTCTTATTAATCTACATTCCCATAAACAATGAAATAGGGTTCCTTTACTTTCCATGCATTTTGTGCATGTATCTGGTATATTTTTGTTATATCTATTTAACTCCTCCGGTGTAACATACATCCGCATTAACCATTTGAAATGTATCAATTTAAGGCGTGCATTTATTGATTTGGTTTGAGCTTCTGTACAAGCCAATTCCCATTGTTCCTCTGAAATTTCAATTTGCAGATCTTCTTTCCAGTAGTTTAATCTTTTCAGTGAATTTTCACTTGAAGATAGTGTCAATGAGTTATAAAACTCTGAAATAATACCCTTTCTTTTACTATCTTTCATCATCATTTTTTCCAAGGATGAATAAATAGGTCGAGTGAGAGCTTTATTTTGATTTGATCGAATAAAGTTTCTAAGTTGAAGATATTTAAAAAAATGTGTTCTATTGAGATTAAATTTGATCCTCAGCTCTTCAAAAGACATTATGTTGTCTGCACATGGCAAATATAAATCCTGAATCTTTTGTATCCCTTTTAAATTCCATACTTTAAATACAGCGTCCGCTCTCCCTGGTTTAAAATATTGATTACCCCATATTGGACTAAATTGTGACAATAACTGTGGTTCTTTTAAATAGTTTTTAGCTTCACACCATATTTTGATCATATGCTTTACAAATGGATTTTTAACTTGTTTTTGTAATTTTTTTGCCGAATCTGAGTATATGAATATGGGAAGAGGTAAAGGTAAATTGTAAGATTCCATTTCAGTCCAGTGAGGGAGATCATTTGATGAAAAATAATATGTCATAGACCTCAGTTGTGCCGACCAATAATACAACATAAAATTTGGACATTTCAGACCTCCACGATCAAATGGTAAATATAATAAAGACAAACGTAATCTAGCCCTCCTGTTGTTCCATATAAATTCCACTAACTTTTTTTTTATTCTTGAGAATAGATCTAAAGGTGGTGATAAGGGAATGTATTGAAATAAATAAAGTATTTTAGGTAAAATATTACTTTTAAGTATATTGATTCTCCCGATCATCGACATTGGTAGTGACATCCATCTCTGAGTTAACTCACTGATATCTGACATTAAGGCTTCATAGTTGACACTGGCGACTGATTCTAGCTTAGGCATAATTTGGATTCCTAAATATTTAAACTGATTTACAACATTGAATTGATTTACCTCAGGGGCTGGGTAATTTCTCTGGGTCTCATTTAGCATTAATATTGAAGATTTAGTTTTATTTATTTTATATCCTGATCTTTCCCCAAAATTCTTTATTAAATTCAACAAGGTTGGAATTGATTTTTTTAGATTCGACATAAACAAAATTATATCATCGGCGTACAGGGAGATTTTATGTTCTGTTGGTCCAACTTTAATTCCATATATTTGTGAATGTAAACGTATCGCTATCGCTAAAGGTTCAATTGCCATAGTAAACAGTAAAGGTGAAAGTGGACAGCCTTGTCGACATCCTCTATTGATTTTTATTGGTTTTGAAATATTGTTATTTGTTAGGATTTCTGCTGTAGCATTATTGTATATTATTTGAACCCATTTTATGAAATTATTTCCAAGTCCAAACCTTTGTAGGACTTCAAAAAGAAAGGGCCATTCAACTCTATCAAAGGCCTTTTCGGCGTCCAATGATAGGAGAGCTGTATCCCGTGCTTCTTTATTAAAATAAATAATATTAAATAGTCTTCTTACATTATGGAAGCCTTGTCTACCCTTTATAAAGCCATTCTGATCTCGATTAATAATATTTGGTAAAATTTCTTGTATTCGTCTTGCTAAAATTTTACAGATTATCTTAAGGTCGGCGTTTAATAGGCTTATTGGTCTCATATTTTCACATTTATTAGAGGGCTTACCTGGTTTTGGCAGCAGTATAATTAAGGCATTATTTATGTATGATGGTAAATTATTATTTTGAAATGCTTCTAAAACCATTTCCAAAAAAGGTTTTATTAATTTATTCTTAAATTTTTTATAAAGGTCAACTGGAAGACCATCTGGTCCTGCACTTTTTCCTGATTTCATATTATCAATGGCTAGCCCAACTTCTTCTTGACTAATTTTAGACTCCAATATCTCCCTGTTTTCATTTGGAATACACGGTATAGATAGTTCGTTCAAAAACCCATTTAGTTTTGTTAAATCAGGTTCATTTTTGGTATCATATAATTTTTCATAGTAATCTCTAAAGGCTCTATTAATTTCTAAAGGATCTATAACTACCTGTCCATTACTTATAATACTGGTAATTGGTGTTTTAATTTCCAATTGTTTAATCTGCCATGCTAATAATTTTCCTGATTTTTCACCTTGTTCATAAAAAGATTGTTTCAATCTTAGTAGACTCGAGGCAGCTCTATTCGCTGATTTTTTGTCGTATTCAGCTCTCAAAATCAGTAATTCATTCTGGTTTGTCTGTTTTTTAGTTGGTTTGACTGTTAGCAACATAACTCAAAAAGATATGAACGGATTTTGATGAAATTTTCAGGAAAGGTGTGTAATGGCACAGGGAACAGATGATTAGATTTTGGTGGTGATTCAGCTCACGATGTGGATGCAGTATTTTTTTGAATATTATTTTATATATTGACCTGGTGCTTTTCATGTACTGCCCCTTTAAGATATGCCCACTGAGTTACGTGCGTGGCCATGCCATAGGGTCACGTGCCTTGGCAACCCAGAAGCCAAACACTGCAGAAAAAGTATGAGGGGGCGTGTCCACCAAACAAATTTTTTTCTGCTGTGGGTGACTATTTTCTATTCATTCTCTATGTAGTCCAGTGTTTACAGCGCTGAAACACTAAACGGTGGCCGCTTTTCACTGTGGTGTTCAGGGCTGAAAAAAGTTCAACTCTTCAGACTACTGTACAGCTGTGCTCATCAATGTCAGACCTTTCTAAGCAGCCAAACAAAATTAAGGAAGGGCGGGACATAGGACACCGGTACAGGAAGATGAGAACGGTAGGTGACAGTGTAGGAAGTGGTAGCTGAACACACTAAAAGGATATCATGATCAAAATTTGAAAGCAAACGCATGGAGGAACATGTCCGCATCTGTCGGCGGGCCAGGTGAGTGTTTGTGCCTTTGTCATGGTCATATTTCTTACAGGTTTGTTGCGGTAGATAATATGGATACTATGTGAATTTGTAGTTGATAACTGCAAAAAAAAAAATGGTATGATACTGCACTGTTCTGTAATATTGCTCAATAATTATGAACCTTGTCTGTCAACTACAATGGAGAACAGAGGAAAAAAAACGAAAACCGACCTGAAAGATTCAATAAACCATGATGTTGATTTAAGGTGGAGTTGCCCAGCCCCAATGCATGGTCAATACAATTATGACAGTCTTGTTATTATTATTATTATTATTATTATTATGTAGTCATATAATGTAGTCCTATTGTTTTTGCTGTTGTTTCTCTGTCTGTTAATAATAATAATAATGGATTGCATTTATTTTGCTCCTTTCATTCAGATTTTCAGGAAAGGTGTGTAATGGCACACTGAACAGATTATTAGATTTTGGTGATGATCTCAAAATGCATACCTCTGCCAAGGCTCTTATAATCTCACAGAGTGTTAGCAACAATACTCCAAAACTACTGGATGGAGCTGGATGAAATTGTCACCAGAGGTGGTTCTTGGGCAAATCCATTACATTTTGGTGATGATCTGAGAATGCATACCTCAGCCAAAGCTCTTATCTTTCACAGTGTGTTAGCAACAATACTCCAAAGCTAATGGACAGACTTTGAAGCAATTTTCACCAGAAGTGGCTCTAGGCCTCCACACAAACCCATTACATTTTGGAGGTGATCCATGAGGGACGGAAGGAGCCTTGGCGGAGGTCCACACTCTCTGAGTGTTTTCTAGTTATTATTATTATTATTATCCAATCAATACAACTATATTTCTAAAGCATTTTAAAAACAACTACAGCTGACACAAAGTGATGCACATCAGGAATAAATAAAATATGACAGACATATAAAACAAAAAAATAAATAAAAGACAATAAAATACAACTACAAAAGTATAAAAACAAGACAGGTAAAAATGACAGTCATATAATAAAAGAAACAACTAAAATCAATGTCTCATTCCGGGCTGAAGACCAAGGAGTAAAAATGAGTATTAAGATAAGTTTTAAAAATGGACAGTAAAGGAGCCCGTCTAATAGGCAAAGGGAGACTGTTCCACAGTTTGGGAGCAGCAACAGAAAAAGCTCTGTCCCCTCTGAGCTTCCTCTTCGATCTCGGTATCTCCAGGAGCAGCTGATCAGCTGACCTGAGAGACCGAGCAGGAGTAGAAGGATGAAGCAGCTCAGAGAGGTAAGGCGGGCAAGGCCCTTTAATGATTTAAAAACAAATAAAAGAATTTTAAAATGAACCCTAAAGTGCACAGGCAGCCAGTGAAGGGAAGCTAAAATGAGTATAATGTGGTAACTCTTACATGTTCCAGTTAAAAGATGTGCAACAGCATTCTGAACCAACTGGAGACATGAAAGGGAAGACTGGCTAACTCCAAAATAAAGTGCATTACAGTAATCCAGCCGAGATGTGATGAAGGCAAGGATTACTGTTTCAAAGTGCTGTTTTGAAAGGATGGGTTTAACCTTTGCCAACTGCCTCAAATGGAAAAAGCTGCACTTCACTACTGCAGCAATTTGACGATCTAATTTAAATCACTGTCCATCTTAAAACTCAGATGAGTAACGGTTGGACAAACCCTGCCAAGGAGCCCAGGTCAACAGGGGGCTCACAGGAGTCACTGGGTCCAAACACAATCATTTCTGTCTTTTTTTCATTAAAACTTAAGAAGTTTACTGCCATACAAT
This sequence comes from Pholidichthys leucotaenia, assembly GCA_020510985.1. NCBI lineage: Eukaryota > Metazoa > Chordata > Actinopteri > Cichliformes > Pholidichthyidae > Pholidichthys > Pholidichthys leucotaenia. The sequence continues at coordinate 196,685,420 of CM035842.1, read as the reverse complement.
CTTTAATGTCATTAAGGTATTCAAAAAGTGAGTGAACTGAGAAAGCCTCCTTCTGCCTTAATGGAACATATATCTGACAGTCAGCGTGACAGCGGAAGGAGATACCATGCTTTCTAAGAACTGAACCCAGTGGAAGCAGATAAAGTGAAAAGAGCAGGGGCCCTAAAATTGAGCCCTGAGGGACCTCACATGACATGTGGTCACCCACTGTCGTGCATTACAACCGAAAAAGCAGAAGACGACACCAAGCCCCAAGAGCACATGCGCTGTACAGAACAAAAAAACTCACCCTTCTGGATTATGTCGGAGCGCCACAAGTTCTAACAGCACGCAAGCTTGAAGGTCCACCTGCTTCAAATTAACAAAACGGAGAAACTGACCGGAGCAAAGAAAAAGACTACACGAGCGCAAAAACCCATCCCTGCCTTCAACTCACTGCAAGATGGGAAAGCAGACTGGACTCAAGTTAACAGTGAGGTAACAGACAACAGAGGGAGCCCAGATCGTACTGGGTTTGTCTGGATTGCTGGGATACTGTGATAATGTTTAACATGCAACAGATGAAGCAGCTCACAATTTATTTTCCTGTTAAAACAGTCTACTAGTGCATCTCAGTAAATTAGAATGTGAAAGTTATTATTTTGTAATATAACGAAAAAAAGATAAATTTATGATATTGTTAAGTTGTTAAAACAAATTAAAAATCATGACATTTGTAATTTACTGAGATGTACCAGCACATAGTACACACTATACAGTACAAAATTTATTAAGCTACAAAAAATGCCATTGTCTGTAGTAAAAAAAATGCAAATGGTACAATAAATCATTGAGGAATAGGATGTTTGTGTTCAATTCCATCCATCCATCCATCTTCTACCGCTTTTCCGGATGTCCGGGTCGCAGAGACAGCAGCTCAAGCAGAGAAGCCCAGACTTCCCTCTCCCCAGCCACCTGCTCCAGCTCTTCAGAGAGGATACCAAGGCGTTCCCAGACCAACTGGGAGACATAGTCTCTCCAGTGAGTCCTGGGTCTGCCCCAGGGTCTCTTCCCTGTGGGACGTGCCCGAAACACCTCAAGCGGGAGGCGTCTAGGAGGCATCCTGATCAGATGCCCATACCACCTCAACTGGCTCCTTTCAATGTGGAGAAGCAGCAGTTCTACTCTGCGCCTCTCCCGGATAACTGGGCTCTTCACCCTATGTCTGAGGGTGAATCCAGCGATCCTACGAAGAAAGCTCATTTCAGCCGCTTGTATCTGCGATCTTGTTCTTTCGGTCATTACCCAAAGCTCGTGACCACAGGTGAGAGTAGGAATGTAGATTGACTGGTAAATCGACAGCTTTGCCTTAGAACTCAGCTCCCTCTTCACCACAACAGACCGGTACAACGTCTGCATCACTGCAGATGCTGCTCTGATCCGTCTCCATTCCATTCCATTCCATCCGCTCCATTCTCCCCTCACTCATGAATAAGACCCCGAGATACTTAAACTCCTCCACTTGGGGCAGGAGCCTGTCCCCAACCCGGAGAGGGCAATCCACCTTTTTCTGGCTGAGGACCATGGACTCGGACTTGGAAGTGCTGATTCTCATCCCAGCCACTTCACACTCAGTGGCAAACCATCCCAGTAAGAACTGTAGGTCACTGCTGGATGAAGCCAGCAGTACAACATCATCTACAAACAACAGAGATGAGATCCTGTGGTCACCAAGCATGACACCCTCTGTTCCCTGGCTGCGCCTAGAAATGCTGTCCGTAAAAATTATGAACAGGATCAGTAACAAAGGGCAGCCCTGGCGGAGTCCAACTCTCACTGCGAATCAGTCCAATCGAGTGATGGCAATACAAACCAAACTCTCACAACAGTCGTACAGAGACCGAACAACTCGTAACAACAAGCCCGATACCCCATACTCCCGAAGCACCCGCCACAAAAAACCACGAGGGACGCGGTTGAATGCCTTCTCCAAGTCCACAAAACACATGTAAACTGGTTGGGCAAACTCCCACAAACCCTTGAGGATTCTTGAGAGGGTAAAGAGCTGGTGCGATGTGCCATGGCCAGGACGAAAACCACACTGCTCCTCCTGAATCTGAAGTTTGACCAACGGCCGGACTCTCCTCTCCAGTACCTTGGCATAGACCTTCCCAGGGAGGCTGAGGAGTGTGATCCCTCTAAAATTGGAGCACACCCTCCGGTCCCCTTTTTTGAAGAGAGGAACCACCACCCCGGTTTGCCATGCCAAGGGCACTGCCCCCGACCTCCATGCAATGTTGCAGAGACATGTCAACCATGACAGCCCTACAACATCCAGGGCCTTGAGGTACTCAGGACGAATCTCGTCCACCCCGGGGCCCGCCCACCAAGGAGATTTTTAACCACCTTGGCGACCTCAGCGCCTGTGATAGGCGAGTCGTTCCCCTCGTCCACAAGCCCCGCTTCTTCTGTGGAAGGCGTATCAGTGAGATTGAGGAGATCCTTGAAGTATTCCTTCCACCGCCCGACGATGTCCCCATTTAAAGTCAACAGCGCCCCATCTGCACCATACACAGTGTGGACAGGGAGTGGCTTCCCCCTCCTGAGCCGCCGGACAGTTTGCCAGAATCTCTTCAAGGCCAACTGAAAGTCTTGCTCCATGGCCTCACTGAACAACTCCCATACCCGAGTTTTTGCTTCAGCAACCACCCAAGCTGCACTCCGCTTGGCCTGCCGGTACACCTCAGCTGCTTCGGGAGTCCCACAAGCCAACCAAGCTTGATAGGACTCCTTCTTCAGCTTAATGGCCCCCTTCACTACTGGTGTCCACCACTTGGTTTGGGCATTGCCACCACAAGATGCCCCGACGACCTTGCAGCCGCAGCTCTGGGCCGCCGCTTCAATAATGGAGGTGGAAAACATGGCCCATTCAGACTCCATGTCTCCAGACTCCCTCGGAATGTGGTTGAAGTTCTTCCGGAGGTGGGAGTTGAAGACCAGGGACAGGGGCCTCAGCCAGACATTCCCAGCATACCCTCACTATACGTTTGGGTCTACCAGATCCACATAGCACCGGACCCCCATGATCCCTCCTGCAGGTGGTGAGCCCATTGGAGGGTGGACCCATGTAACTCCTTCGGGCTGAGCCCGGCCGGGTCCCATGGGCGGAAACCCGACCACCAGACGCTAGTCATCGAGCCCCTCCCCCAGGCCTGGCTCCAGGGTGGGGCCCCGGTAAAGTACCCACCCTTTTTGGAGTCTCTGACTGGGGAGCTGGAGTGTGCTCCTCTTGGAGACTCCATTGTCCTACTGGGGAACTTCAATGCACACGTGGGCAACAACAGTGAAACCTGGAAGGGGGTGATTGGGAGGAACGGCCTGCCCAATCTGAACCCGAGTGGTGCTCAGTTATTGGACTTCTGTGCTAACCACAGTTTGTCCATCACGAACACCATGTTCAAGCATAAAGGTGTCCATATGTGCACCTGGCACCAGGACACCCTAGGTCGCAGGTCGATGATCAATTTTGTTATCGTGTCATCAGACCTGCGACCGTATGTCTTGGACACTTGGGTAAAGAGACGTGCAGAGCTGTCAACTGATGACCACCTGGTGGTGAGTTGGATCCGATGGCAGGGGAGGATGCCATTCAGACCTGGTGTTAAATTCCGTATATCAAAAATAGTAATTAACGTTTTGTATGTTAAAGATAGAAAGACTGTATTGTACCGAGGGAAATTCTGATTCTCAGGAAAATTGCCACTTATCAATTAATCGTTAATCGATTGATATGATGAATCAATTAACAATTAATGAATTAATTGATAACTTGCATCCCTAAACTGATTAAAATTTAGATCATTAGAATATATGTAGTATGGACTTAATATAACCAACACCTAATAAACTTTTTCATTTTTAAAAATCAGTCAAATTGCACACAAATTAATGAACTGCTCACAGGAAAACTAAATTTATAAAAGATGTGAGTTTGTTCAGTGTGACTGTGAGTCTGATATGAAGCTCTAATAAACAGTCACAGACATCTGTCCTCATCACAGCTCAAATGTAAACTGTCAAAATTTTAGTCATTTTCTGTACAATTTAATTATGATTGGGGAAATGTCTCTGGAGACGTGCCTGGTGTGTTAACATCAACATAAAAAAAGACTTCTTTAAAACAATTAACTTCCTAAATAATTAACATCTCAACTCATCATCACAACCATGGGAGACATGTAAAATTCTTTTGAATGGGTTTGTTGGAAATTATTTCAGATAAACTTTAGAGCTATGTGGTGCTACAGCCATAGTAACTCTACCGGTGCCAACCAACAAAGAGCTTCGTTACAGCAGGAGCGTTCACTCTGTCAGTCTAAAAAGATTTTCTGAACAGCAAATGCCTTTCATTTATTAATTTATTTTTAATTATATTTTGTTTGCAATAATATATTGTATTTAGTTTTCATCTGTTTTTTTTATCCTTAAAAAAAAAAAACGGTCATTTGCAGCCATCTTGTCTTTATTTCAGGAGTCAGAGAGAGGAGGAGCAGAGAGAATGTTGGCAGTTTCAAAAGCCGTTTATTTACGGGTTAATTTCATGTTTTAATGGATCAGTTTTTATTTTTTTATTTCTCCCTGATACTGATCCAGTCATCTTGCCTGGATTGAGCCCAAGAAGCATCAGATCAGCCCATTTCTAGTCTAGACTTGGGAGACCTTGACTACAACACTATTTAATTCCCTCACCTCCATCCCACGGTTTAGAGATGCTTTTTGAGAATCCTCGGTCCATCCTGTAGGTTAGAATGTCTCCATTGAAGATCCTTAATCTCCCTGGAGCCGCCTCAGACAGCAACTGTGAAAATTATTACTATTATTACTAAAATTATTTTTTAACAGCCCCACCCCTATACACCACATGGTGTTCCACATACTGAGGAAGGTGACTGACTTAAAGATGCAATGCAGTAGATATCAATCCCATTAAAAACATATCTACATTGTCTAAAAAAGTATCCTATGCCCTTTTTTCCCCTCCACAAAAAAACTTTCATTGTCTTAGAGATGCTTGTGAAAATGTTTGCTCTTTTCCTCCTCCTTCAAACACCAGGATCTATGAATATTGGAATTAGGCCCACCCACATCCCACCCACGAGGACGCGGACACACTGCTTTCTACTCCAAGACCACAGCACACAGAAGTCTGCAAAGTGGCTGATAGAAAAATTACATATTATTCTATAATATTGTTTTATAGTTCCATGTCTGATACTTGTGATTCATGTATGGCCTTGAGCAGCCCCAGTCTATGTGTGTGTATGTCTGAGTTAGCAATTATAAATCGCACAGCTGTAATAATACCTTCTGTTAAGAATGTCCAGTCTGTGAGTGTGGTGTCAGTGTGATTAGTTATTTGTAATGACGGCAGCTGTTTTCAATTCATCATGTCCAGTTCCGTGTGACTGGGAGTGTATTTATCTCCCCGTTTCCTGTGAGTTAAAGAAGCTAAGGACTGTGCGCTTTGTGGACATTTGATAATGATGAGCACTTTGTGGACTCAAGGACAAAGGTGTATGTCTTTTCTGGACAATCGCTCCCTCCCTATAGATAAGACAGCTTTAAAAGCTTGACCAGTGTGTGATTTTTTTTTAGAAGTGTGTATGCACAGACTTGGGGCTGCTGCTATACTGCTTCTCCCTCATAGCCAAGAGGAATAAATCTACTTACATTTAAATATTCTGCCTGGTTTTTGACTCAGATTAATTATGCTGAAAAATAATCTAACAGTGGCAAATCTGAACAGCCAGTGCTTTGTCCTGATTTGTGCACCTATTATAGTGACATCACAAAAATGACCTGTCTAAACTTGTCTTCTTCCAAGGGGAGGAGCTTAACTGAACTTTTACAGCAGAAAAACACAGACATGACGCACAAGGTATTTTGCACTTGATATATCTTGCAAGTCATAAAAAAACATGTTACAGACATGTTAACAAGAAAAAGAAAAACTTGATTTTCACCAGTGTGTCACTGAAATAAAAGGCAGACATTTATGAGAAAAAAGTTACAAATTTATTAGAAAAATATTTCCAATTCACAGGAATAACTGTTGCAAATTTAAGAAAAAAAAGTATTCACAAAATTGCAAGAAAAAAATGCAAATTTACATAAAACATTTTGCAAAAAAACTATGTATTGAAAATTTATGAGAAAAATCGCTGAAATTTTACAACAAAAAATATTTACAAGAAAAACTCACAAATTTCTGAGATAAAACTTGCACATCTAAAAAAAATTGCAAATTTTACAATAAAAATAAAGCAATTTATGAGAAAAGAAGTCACACTTTTACAACACTTTTGTTTTGCTACTTGATTTTTAAAATATTATGGTGCATGTGGTGTAAAAGTGTTCTTGATAAACACAGGCCAGACCCACCTTCAGTCCAGGGATGAAACGGTAGTCTTTCTCCACCACTAGTACATCAGCGGCCCCGGCGTTTAGGATGGAGCGGGTCAGGCCCCCGGGACCAGGACCCACCTCACACACATGGGCATCAATCAAATTACCAGACTGACGCACTACTTTATCTGACAAAAGGGAAAAAAAAACCATGATCCACTGTTAATTTAGAGTACAAGTCAGCTTTGGAAATGCTGACAGCCCTATTTTATCAAATGTGTGCAAGACAGAAAGAGGGTCATGTCATCATTTCAATGCAAAAATCAATAATTATCTATCTGGACGTGATTGTAAGCAGGACCGCTTCTAACTTTTTGGGGTGACTATGCAGGATTACAGTTGCAATCAAAATTATTCAACCCCCACTGCAAATTAGGTTTATTTATAAAATGTACAAACTAGCAGCTGTTTGCAATAAACAAATAAAAAGAAAAAATTAAATAGCTCAACACAATATTACAAGTGGTTTCTCCAAATTCAACACAAAATACCACTTTTAATGACTACTGCAGTTTCTAAATTATTCAACCCCTTCATGGCAAGCATCTTTAGTATTTAGTAGAGCACCCTTTTGCTGTTATGACCTGCTGCAAACGTGATGCACAGGCAGACACCAGCTTCTGGCAGCGTTCCTGAGGAATCTTGACCCATTCCTCATGGGCAAAGACCTCCAGTTCACTAATATTCTTGGGTTTGTGTGTTGGAACGAGCTCTTCCTCTTTTCATCCTGCCTGGCAGCTCCATCTTCAACATCCTTTGTCCAATATATTCACTCCTCTGCACATGTCCAAACCATCTCAGCCTTGACTTTCTTAACTTTGTCTCCAAACCGCTCAACCTGAGCTGTCCCTCTGATATACTCATTTCTAATCCTGTCCCTCTTAGTCACTCCCAATGAACTCTGCCAGCTCCAGCTCTGCCTCCAGTCTTTTTTGTCAGTGCCACTGTCTCCAAACCACACATCATAGCAGGTCTCACTCCCCTCTTGTAAATCTTCCCTTTCAATCTAGCTGCTATCCTGTCACAAATCACCCGACACTCGTCTCCACCCACTCCACCCTGTCTGCACTCTTCTTCACCTCTCTTGTGCATTGTCCATTGCTTTGGATGGTTGACTCCAGGTATTTAAACTCATCTATCTACCTTCACTACCTCTACTCCTTGCATCTTCACCATTACACCTGCCTCCCTCTCATTCACACACATGTATTCTGCCTTGCTTCTACTGACTTTCATTCCTCTTCTCTCAAGAGCATACCTCCACCTCTCCAGGAGCCTCATGTGTAAAGGATTGCACAGCTGTCATACTGAAAGATGGCGCACTCACAAAATTTGTAAAGTACATGCGCACAAAAATTTTCAGATTTATAAAACTGTGCGCACACCCGATTCTCCAGTCCTTTTCTTTATTCATCCCACCTCACATGAAAAGCCAGCGCACAATGGCTTTACACCACCTCGGTTCCTCCCACTAATGACTATGTAAATGAAGAAAAACACCTCTTCTGTCACTCTTCTGTGAAACTATGATCGTCAATCCTGCAGGAAAGTGTAACATAAAAAATAGTAACGTATAAGGAATGTGACACTGAGATGTTGATAACAGAGGTGGAGGTTAGAAAAAACATTTTATTTTGTTCTGCCCCTTTGAAATCAACAACAAACCTAAGTTTACAGAGTGGACTGTGTTACAATGACAGTTCATTCATTCACTTTTTTTTTAAATTTATGTGGGATTATAACAAGTCAAAAAAGAAAAGGAAAGAGAATAACATATTTTGGACAGAAAAGGTGTAGGCTGAAGCAAGAGCTTGTGCCTACCCCTCAGTTCAAGTCTATAGACGGCTCATTATATGAGTGTGACGGGGGGCTGACGCACAGAAAAAAAATGCTGTGAAAGAAAGCCCTCGGTAATCCGCATGGCCAGATGTAATGAAATAAAATAAGTAAATAAAATAAAGTAAATAAACACCACTAAATAGGACTCCAATCTTACAGCTGAATTTATGCCAATTACAAACCAAATTTGCGTCAGAATCTAAATTACGCATGACAGCCAGTGGGAAGTCTTATTTCCTGACTGTAATCTCTAAACAGAGACATTTTAGACTCTGGAAACATCTCTTCACTCCGATACAGCTGCAAATGTCACCTCTGCAGCTACCGGGGTTCACCTGCAGGGATCCACAATCCAGCTGCCTCCAAGTAGTCTGCAGTCAGGGACTTCTCGTTGCCTCGGCCCGTATTGTGTTGGAGCTGAGGCTCAATTACAGGGCATTTTGCTGAACAGAATCTCTCAGAGGAGAGATGGATCTGTGTGCACTGCCTCATGAAGTCAACTGTATAGTTTCTGGTAATTTTTTTTCATCTCTAGGTCACATTTACAGAGATGGGATCTAGTTTCCAGTGGCGCTGGTTTTGGACCATGAATGAAGCACATTATATCTAAGGGAAATTAGTTTTTATTCATCGTGGTTTCACTGTGCTAAATAAGCCGAGTTGTGAAGATAAATCTTGTAATGATCATGTTTTTCAACCACTAATTCATAGACAAATCATTTTAACTGAAGTAGAAACGTTATATTAAAACATTCTGTGAGTGTTGGCTGTTTTGTAAGTTTAACAGACCCACCTGATAGAATCAAACAGAATTTTGTGGAGAGCCCACAACTTCTCATGGCAAGTGGAAACTTTGTAGCTCGGCCCGCAGATTCTCACATCAAGTTTGTTTTTATACATCCCTCTGTGTGTGTGAAAATCAGCACACGTCGTGTTTTTGTGCATACGCACTATTTATACATGAGACCCCAGGTTCTCTTCCACCTGCTCCCTACTCTCACTACAGATCACGTTATCTGCAAACATCATAGTCCACGGAGACTCCTGCCTGACCTCATCTGTCAGCCTGTCCATCACCATGGCAAACAAGAAGGGGCTCAGAGCTGATCCCTGATGTAATCCCACCCCCACCATGAATCCATCTGTCACTCCTACAGCACACCTCACAACCGTCTCACTGTCCTCATACATGTCCTGCACCACCCCCACATACTTCTCTGCCTCTCCCGACTTTCTCACACAGTATCACACTTCCTCTCTTGGCAACCTATCATATGCTTTCTCCTGATCCACAAAGACACAGTGCGACTCCTTCTGACCTTCTCTACACTTCTCCATCAACACTCTTAGAGCAAACATTGCATCTGTAGTACTCTTTCTTGGCATGAAACCGTACTGCTGCTCAGTGATTGTCACCCGTCCTCTTAACCTGGCTTCAACAACTCTTCCCCATATCTTCATAGTGTGGCTGATCAACTTCATGCCTCTGTAGTTACTACAGCTCTGAGCATCACCTTTGTTCTTGAAAATTGGTACCACAACACTTTTTCTCCACTCCTCAGGCATCCTCTCATTCTCCAAGATTCTGTTAAACAATCTGGTTAAAAAGTCCACTGCCATCTCTCCTAAACATCTCCATACCTCCACAGGTATGTCATCTGGACCAACCACCTTTCCATTCTCCATCCTCTTCATAGCTGCCCTCATTTCTGCCTTGCTAATCCTTGGGACTTCCCGATTCACTATCTTGCCTTCATCCATCCTCCTCTCTCTCATTTTCTTTATTCCTCAGCTCCTCAAAGTACTCCTTCCACCTTCTCAACACACTCTTGTCATTTGCTAGTACACCATGTCTGTCCTTAATCAACCTAGCCTAATGCAAATCCTTTCCAGTTCGATCTCTGTCTAGCCAGTGGACACAACTCCTTTTCTCCTTCCTTAGTGTCCAGCCTCTCATACAACTCACTATACGTGTTTTCATTTGCCACCTCTCTGTCTACCATCCGCCTAGATTCCAAATACACCTGTCTACTTTCTTCATCTCCCTGACTATCCCACTTTTTCTTTGCCAACCTCTTCCTTTGAATACTTTCCTGTACCTCCTTATTCCACCACCAAGTCTCCTCGTCTTCCTCCCTCTGTCCACTGGATACACCACATACAGAGGTGTGAAAAAATGTTTGCCCCCGTCTGATTTTTCATTTTTTTTGTATGTTTCTCACACTTAAATGTTTCAGATCATCAAACAAATTTAAATATTAGACAAAGATAACACAAGTAAACACAAAATGCAGTTTTTACATGAAGGTGTTTATTATTAAGGGTAAAAAAAAAAAATCCAAACCTACATGGCCCTGAGTGAAAAAGTGATTGCCCCCTAAACCTAATAACTAGTTGGGTCACCCTGAGCAGCAACAATTGCAATCAAGCGTTTGCGATAACTGGCAATAAGTCTTTTACAGCGCTGTGGAGAAATTTTGGCCCACTCATCTTTGCAGAATTGTTGTAATTCAGCCACATTGGAGGGTTTTCGAACATGAACCGCCTTTTGAAGGTCACGCCACAGCATCTCAATCAGATTCAGGTCAGGACTCTAGACTAGGCCACTCCAAAGTCTTCATTTTGTTTTTCTTAAGTCATTCAGAGGTGGACTTGCTGGTGTGTTTTTGATCATTGTCCTGCTGCACAACCCAAGTTTAGATTAGATTAGATTCAACTTTATTGTCATTACACATGTATGAATACAAGGTAACGAAACACAGTTTAGCATCCAATCAGAAGTGCAAAGGACAGCAGTGCAGTATATACAGTAATTAACAGTATGTGCAATTTAAGCAAATATATGCAAATATATGCAGCAGTGCAGAAAGTTAAGAGTACTGTTATGTGCAAATAATGTGCAATAAGTTAGATGTAGTTATGCAGTTATGTACAGGTGAGGATGGTAAAAGATGATGGTAAGAGAGTCAGTGGGGAACTAAGTTCAATAACGTGACAGCTGTTGGAAAGAAACTGTTCCTAAACCTGCTGGTTCTAGTCCGAAGGCTTCTGAAACGTCTTCTGGAGGGGAGAAGCTGGAACAGTCCATGAGCAGGATGGTTGGAGTCCCTAAGAATGCTGCGTGCCCGGCGCAGACATCTTTTCCTGTAGACGTCCTCTAAAGCTGGAAGTGGAGTCCCTGTGATGCGTTGGGCGGTTTTCACCACCCGCTGCAGCGCCTTGCGGTCAGCTACAGAGCAGCTCCCATACCAGATTGTGATACAGTTGGTCAGGGTGCTCTCTATCACGCAGCGGTAGAAGTTGCCCAGGATGTCAGTTGACAGATGGTTCTTCTTCAATGTCCTCAAGAAGAAGAGGCGCTGATGGGCCTTCTTGATCAGGCTGGTGGTGTTAACTGACCAGGACAGGTCCTCCGAGATGTGGGTCCCCAGGAATTTGAAGCTGGGGACACGTTCAACAGCTATCCCATTGATATGGATGGGGTCATGTGTCTCTTCCCTCTCCTTCCTGTAGTCCACTATGAGCTCCTTGGTTTTGCTGGTGTTAAGGAGCAGGTTATTGTCAGCGCACCAAGTAGCCAAGTGCTCAACCTCTGCCCTGTAATCTGACTCGTCGTTATCCCTGATGAGTCCAATCACCGTGGTGTCATCTGCGAACTTTATGATGGAATTGGATCCATACATAGGCCTGCAGTCATGGGTGTAGAGGGAGTAGAGGAATGGGCTGAGCACACAGCCCTGTGGTACACCAGTGTTGAGTGTGATGACGGAAGAACGGTTGGGGCCTGACCTAACATGCTGGGGTCTGTTGGTCAGAAAATCCATGATCCAGTTGCAGGTGGAGGTACTGATTCCCAGGTCCCCAAGTTTAGTGAGCAACTTGGAGGGGATAACTGTGTTGAATGCTGAGCTGAAGTCAATAAACAGCATTCTTGCGTAGGTGTTCTTGTCATCCAGGTGTGAGAGTACATAGTGCAGCGCTGTAGAAACCGCATCCTCTGTACTCCTGTTGCTCCGGTAGGCGAACTGATGAGGGTCCAGTGTAGGGGGCAGGCCTTTTTTGAGCTGTGCCAAGACCAGTCGCTCAAAGCACTTCATGACTATGGGCGTCAGTGCCACAGGGCGATAGTCATTTAGGCACGATGGTGTTGAATGTTTCGGCACTGGTACTATTGAAGTGGTCTTGAAGTACGCTGGTACCATGGCCTGGGCCAGGGACAGATTGAAGATGTCTGTGAAGACCCCTGCCAGCTGCTCAGCGCATGCCCTCAGCACACGCCCAGGAATGCCATCAGGGCCAGCAGCCTTGCGTACGTTGACATGACTCAGTGCGTTACGGACGTCGGTGTGGGTGAGTGTGAGGTGGTGGAGGTCATCAGAGGGTGGGAAATTGATGTTCTTTTCGTTGTTGTCCTTGTCAAAACGAGCATAGAAGTCATTTAGCTCATTGAGAAAGGGCACAGTCATGGCTATAGGTATGGAGTTGCTGGGCTTATAATCAGAGATAGCTTGAATGCCCTGCCACATACGTCGGGGGTCAGAGTCCCCAAAATGTTCCTCCACCTTCAGCTTGTAGCTGTGCTTGGCCTTCTTGATGCCCCTCTTCAGATTTGCCCTGGATGAACTGTAGGCCTGTGCATCACCAGATCTAAAGGCATTGTTACGTGCTTTTAGCAGAAGCCGCACTTCTCTGTTCATCCACGGCTTCTGATTTGGGTACGTGGTGATCTGTCTTTCCGTGGTGACACTGTCAATAGTGGTGTTGATATGGTCCAGGACTGAGTGGGTGTAAGAGTTGATGTTTATGTGGGAGCCACAGGTAGCCTGAGAGGTGAACATACTCCAGTCTGTGTTCCTAAACTTCTCCTGGAGTACAGAGTCAACCCCCTCTGGCCACACTTTGATGGTCCTCACTGATGGCTTCACCCGGTTGATGAGCGGTACATACTTGGGGGTAAGGAACAAGGATAAATGATCAGACTGACCTAGGTGGGGGAGGGGAGTTGCTGTGTAGGCTCCCACAATATTGGTGTAAACATGGTCCAATGTTTTGTCCCCTCTTGTGTGACAGGAGACATGCTGGTAGAATTTAGGAAGCACTGTCTTGAGGTTAGAGTGGTTAAAATCACCCGCCACAATAAATGCTGCCTCTGGGTGTGCAGTTTGTTGTTTGCTAATAGCTGCATGCAGTTCTTTCATAGCAAGCTTAGCATTAGCATCCGGAGAAATGTAAGCGGCTGTTATGATGGTACAAGTGAACTCGCGTGGCAGATAGAAAGGTCTACATTTAACCATGAGAAACTCCAGGTTAGCTGAGCAGTGTCTCTCAACAGTGACAGAGTTCGTGCACCAAGCCTTGTTAATATAAATGCACACACCCCCCCCCCCTTGTCTTACCGGAGTCAACTGCTGCTCTGTCTGCATGTTTTTTTATTTGCGTGTGTAGGCCGGCTAGCTCGATAGCATTGTCGGGTATTCCACTGTGAAGCCATGTTTCCGTAAAAATCATGATATTGCAGTTCATAAGTCTCTTATTGTTGGTGATCCGAAGCCGTAGTTCACTCATTTTGCTCGCCAGAGACCGTACATTAGCAAGGAAAATACTGGGTAGCGATAGCCGGTGCGGTGTTAGCTTTAGCTTAGCTCTTAGCCCACCGCGCCTACCCCTCCTTTGTTTACGATCTTTACGCCGCCTGCGAGCACTTCCGGTCGGCCGGGAAGCCTGCCGAGCGTCGGGAGTTCTCCAGAGCTCCGGGATGAGACGTAGATTCAGACGTAGGTTGCTGATAAAAAGGTCGTTATCGTTGTTTTGTAAACCAATATTCAAAAGCTCATCTCGGGTGTAAGATGTAAAAGCAGAGCTGTTCTGAACGAACATACCCGAAATGAGCAGAAATAACACTGCTAGTCCCCAGAATCTGGTAGGACGCTGAGCCTCGCGTTGTGCACGCGCCGCCATCTTGCGCCATCTTATCAAGCTGAAGTGCACTTCAGCTTGAGGTCCCAAACAGATGGCCGGACATTCTCCTTCAGGATTTTTTGGTAGACAGCAGAATTCATGGTTCCATTTACCACAGCAAGTCTTCCAGGTCCTGAAGCAGCAAAACAGCCCCAGACCATCACACTACCACCATCATATTTTACTGTTGGTATGATGTTCCTTTTCTGAAATGCTGTGTTACTTTTACACTGGATGTAATGGGACACACACCTTCCAAAAAGTTAAACTTCTGTCTTGTCAGTCCACAGAGTATTTTCCCAAAAATCTTGGGGATCATCAAGATGTTTTCTGGCAAAACTGAGATGAGCTTTTATGTTCTTTTTGCTCAGCAATGGTTTTCGTCTTGAAACTCTGCCATGCAGGCCATTTTTGCCCAGTCTCTTTCTTATAGTGGAGTCATGAACACTGACCTTAACTGAGGCAAGTGAGGCCTGCAGTTCTTTGGATGTTGTTGTGGGGTCTTTTGTGACCTCTTGGATGAGTCGTTGCTGCACTCTTGGGGTAATTTTGGTTGGCTGGCCTCTCCTAGGAAGGTTCACCACTGTTCCATGTTTTCGCCATTTGTGGATAATGGCTCTCACTGTGGTTCGCTGGAGCCCCAAAGCTTTAGAAAAGGCTTTATAACCTTTTCCAGACTGATGGATCTCAATTACTTTGTTTCCGAATTTCTTTGGATCGCAGCTTGATGTCTAGTTTTTGAGGATCTTTTGGTCTACTTCACTTTGTCAGGCAGGTCCTATTTAAGTGATTTCTTGATTGAGAACAGGTGTGGCAGTAATCAGGACTGGGCGTGGCTAGAGAAAGTGAACTCAGCTTTCCAAAGATGTGAAAAACCAGTTAATTTACGTTTTAAGGGGGAGGGGCAATCACTTTTCCAAACAGGGCGATGTAGGTTTGGATTTTTTTTTTTACCCTTAATAATAAACACCTTCATTTAAAAACTGCATTTTGTGTTTACTTGTGTTATTTTTGTCTAACATTTAAATTTGTTTGATGATCTGAAACATTTAAGTGTGACAAACATACAAGAAATCAGGAAGGGGGCAAACACTTTTTCACACCACTGTACCTTTCTGCCCATTTCCCTCAATACTTCTGCTCTACTTTCCCAGTCATCTAGTAATTCTTCCCTACCACCCATCTGTGCGACCTTCTTCCTTCTATAACTTCCCCTACTTATTCTTTGGCTCTGCCTTCACTCTCTTTCTCTTCTTGCTTTGCAAAGTCATTCTTCAGACTACCAGCTGCTGCTGTCTAGCTACATTCTCCCCTGCCACCACCTTGCAGTCTCGCATCTCTTTCAGATTTCTCCTTCTGCATAAAATGTAGTCCACCTGTGTGCACCTTCTTCCACTCATGTAAGTCACCCTATGTTCCTCTGTCTTCTTGAAGTATGTGTTCACCACAGCCATTTCCATCCTTTTAGCAAAATCCACAACCACCTGTCCTTCCACATTTCTCTCCTTAAGACCATACCTACCCAGGACCTCCTCATCACCTCTGTTCCCTTTGCTTACATGTCCACTGAAGTCCGCTCCAATCACCACTCTCCCCCCCCCCCCCCCCCCCCGGGAACAGTCTCTACCACTTCATCCAACTTACTCCAGAATTCCTCTCTTACCTGACATGCAACTTGTGGGGCATATGCACTGACAACATTCAACATCACACCTTTGACTTCTAGCCTCAAACTCATGATTCTGTCTGACTCCCTCTTTACCTCCTGAACACTCAAGATTTAAAGATTCAAAGATTTTATTTGTCAATACTACTATACATACAGGACATACAGGAGAATTACAATGGTGTTTCTTTCTCTTCAGTGGTGTGCACAATATTAAAAAAAGGAATAAGGTTGGAAAAAAAACAACAGCAGTCTATGTACAGTAATGCTACCCGTTGTGCAAATAGCGACAAAAGAT
The DNA here is from genome assembly GCA_020510985.1 of Pholidichthys leucotaenia. NCBI lineage: Eukaryota > Metazoa > Chordata > Actinopteri > Cichliformes > Pholidichthyidae > Pholidichthys > Pholidichthys leucotaenia. The sequence continues at coordinate 196,669,215 of CM035842.1, read as the reverse complement.
AGACCCAGACATCCCATAGTGCAAATAAAGATAAACTATAAAACCCAGCAATCCTATATACAGAAAAAGTATAGCAGTAATACTTGTAGTTGCAAGTTCTTCACATACCCTTCCTTCAAGATTATTCCTACTCCATTTCTCTTCTTATCTATACCATGGTAGAACAGTTTAAATCCACCTCCAATGCTCCAAGCCTTGCTTCCCTTCCATGTGGTTTCTTGAACACACAGTGTTCTTCTCTCCATCATATCAGCCAACTCTGTCTTTATCAGTCACAGTCCCTACATTTAAAGTCCCTACTCTCACCTCCACACTTTACTTTTCCTTTTCTATCTCTCCCTCCTAACACGCCTTCCCCCTCTCCTCTGTGATCTTCAACTAACAGTAGCCCAATTTCCACCGGCACCCTGTCAGTTAACAGCACTGGTGGCGGTCGTTGTTAACCCAGACGTCAATCAATCCGGTATGAAAATCTCATTTGTCATGATCTGCACATTTCATTTGGCAAAGGTTTTACGTCGGATGCCCTTCCTGACACAACCCTTCCCATTTGCCTGAAACTTGGGACCAGAACCAGGAGTACACTGGCTCGTGCACCCCCTGTGGCTGGGTTAGAATTCCAAAGCCTCTTTGGCTTATTGATATAGTTTTCAGAAAACTGGAGCTGACTTGGGTCAGTAGTCATGTACGTCTTGGAGTTTAGGCATGGAGCCCTTCAGCATTTACTATGCGCCTTAATGTGGAAACTGAAACCTCAGTGCCTGCTGCCACCAAGTCTTGATGCAGGCCTGTGACAGTCAGTCGAAGGTCTTTGACCCAGGACTCTGGTGGCAGCCGTTTATAGCTTCCTCTCTCTGCCACATCGAGGTAGTGTAGCCACTGTTCTTTTAACTTTAAACTCATGAACTATACTTCCAACTGGATCTCTCAGGAATATTCAGTGCCTCTGCCATCTTTTTGTATCCTTCAACTTGTTTATACAAGGCAATGATCCCTTCTTTGAACTTTTTTGACAATTCTCTCAATTTAGCAATATTATTAACATGAAATCAAATGTCACCGTCAACAGTCCAGGTATTTGAGGTGCTCTATCTCAAGTCCACCTGATGAAACCAATGAATCCCTTGTTTGGTTACATCAGGCGTGCTTGAGAGCACAGCTGATTTGCAAATGTGTGGTCTTATGAGGAATTCTCTTCAGGAGGCTGAATAATTTTGAGACTGCAGTATTGAAAATACTTGACTGAAAGTGGGACTTGGTTTTGAATTTGGATAAAATCCCCGTAATATTAGTTTTAATTAACTATTTATACTGTTCTTGTGTAAATTGTTTATTGTAAACACCTGAAAAGTTTTAATTTTTGCCAATAAACCTAAAATGCAACGGGGTTAAATTATTTTGATTGCAACTGTGAGTTTAAACTTGGGAAGAACTCAGAAATCTGTATTTGTCTAAGAACTCTGATTTTTATTCACAGCTTTCATGCATCTTAGATGATCACCTAATCCAGGAGTGTCCAATCATGTGCCATGGAGGGCCAAGACCCTGCAGGCTTTACCGCCAACCAGTGTCTTCAACAGCAGATTTCATTGAATTTCTTCCCACCTATTGCTGATTAGTGAAAACACCTGCTGAAGAGACTGGGTAGAATAGAAAACCTGCAGGGTCTTGGCCCTCCGTGGCACATGATTGGACACTCCTGACCTAATCAGTACCTCCCTTGGTAGATTGAAGTGCTCTTGTGTTGGAAATCAACAGATACAGTGGTGTGAAAAAGTGTTGGCCCCTTCCTGATTTCTCATTTTTTGTGTATTTGTCACATTTAAATGTTTCAGATCAACCAAATTTAAATATTAGACAAAGAAAACACAAGTAAACACAAAATGCAGTATTTAAATGAAGGTGTTTATTATTAAGGGTACAAAAATATCCAAACCTACATGGCCTTGTGTGAAAAAGTGACCCCCCCCCCCTTAAAACATAAATTAACTGTGGTTTATCATATCTTTGGAAAGCTGAGTTCAATTTCTCTAGCCACACCCAGGCATGATTACTGCCACACCTGTTCTAAATCAAGAAATCACTTAAACAGGACCTGCCTGACAAAGTGAAGTAGACCAAAAGATCCTCAAAAACTAGACATCATGCTGCAATCCAAAGAAATTCAGGAACAAATGAGAAACAAAGTAACTGAGCTCTATCAGTCTGGAAAAGGTTATAAAGCCATTTCTAAAGCTTTGGGACTCCAGCGAACCACAGTGAGAGCCATTATCCAGAAATGGCGAAAACATGGAACAGTACAGAACCTTCCCAGGAGTGGCCGGCTGACCAAAATTACTTCAAGAGCGCAGCAACGACTCATCCAAGAGGTAACAAAAGACCCCACAACAACATCCAAAGAACTGCAGGCCTCACTTGCCTCAATTAAGGTCAGTGTTCATGATTCCACCATAAGAAAGAGACTGGGCAAAAATGGCCTGCATGGCAGAGTTCCAAGACAAAAACCACTGCTGAGCAAAAAGAACATAAAGGCTCATCTCAGTTTTGCCAGAAAACATCTTGATGATCCCCAAGATTTTTGGGAAAACACTCTGTGGACTGACGAGACAAAAGTTGAACTTTTTGGAAGGTGTGTGTCCCATTACATCCGGCGTAAAAGTAACACAGCATTTCAGAAAAGGAACATCCTACTAGCAGTGAAACATAGTGGTGGTAGTGTGATGGTCTGGGGCTGTTTTGCTGCTTCAGGACCTGGAAGACTTGCTGTGGTAAATGGAACCATGAATTCTGCTGTCTACCAAATAATCCTGAAAGAGAATGTCCGACCATCTGTTCGTGACCACAAGCTGAAGCGCACTTGGGTTCTGCAGCAGGACAATGATCCAAAACACACCAGCAAGTCCACCTCTGAATGGCTGAAGAAAGACAAAATGAAGACTTTGGAGTGGCCTAGTCAAAGTCCTGACCTGAATCCGACTGAGATGCTGTGACATGACCTTAAAAAGGTGGTTCATGCTCAAAACCCCTCCAATGTGGCTGAATTACAACAATTCTGCAAAGATGAGTGGGCCAAAATTCCTCCACAGCGCTGTAAAAGACTCATTGTCAATTATTGCAAACGCTTGATTGCAGTTGTTGCTGCTTAGGGTGGCCCAACCAGTTATTAGGTTTACTAACTAATTAACTAACTAACCTACACTTATATAGCGCTTTTCTAGTCACAAAGACCATTCAAAGCGCTTTCACTAGAACTAACCCTCTATTCTAAGGGCCTATAGGAGACAGATATCTAGGGACAATTTAGAACAACCAATTAACCTAACATGCATGTCTTTGGATTGTGGGAGGAAACCGGAGCCCCCGGAGTAAACCCACGCAGCACAGGGAGAACATGCAAACTCCACACAGAAAGGTTCCAACCCCTGCCAGCCTGGGGATTCAAACCTGGAACCTTCTAGTTGTAAAGCAACAGTGCTAACCACTGCACCACCGTGCTAGGGGGCAATCACTTTTTCACACAGGGCCATGTAGGTTTGGATTTTTTTTTTTTACCCTTAATAAATACCTTCATGTAAAAACTGCATTTTGTGTTTACTTGTGTTATCTTTATCTGATATTTAAATTTGTTTGATGATCTGAAACATTTAAGTGTGACAAACATACAAAAAATGAGAAATCAGGAAGGAGGCCAACACTTTTTCACACCACTGTACTCAAATTGAATGGCTACCATACATGCAGAGATGCTAATTTAAGAAACATTTTGCATTGGTCTCTTATGTTTTTCCAGAGCCATATAACAAAATAAGCCAAGTATCAGATATATTATCGACTATGGATTAGTAAACCAAGATGGAACAGGAATGTCCATTGGGTGAGTGGAATTTAAAGAAAATAATGTAAACCGTGTTTGGTAAACTATAGGGCCTTTTCCACTAGCACGCTTTAGCGCGACACGGGACGGCTCAGCACGCTTTGTACGCTTTTCCACAAGCCCCAACACGGTTTAACAGCCGCGATTCTCAGCCCCGCTGAAGGGCAGGGTACAGCAGTGCTGAGCTGTGCCGTGTTGTGACGTTAACAGACTGGTCGCCGCTGATTGGTCAGGTCGTAACCGGCGCTGATTGGTCAGGTTGTAACTGCCCCTCTCCTCCTCCTCATCTACCAAATCTTCACGACCTTCTCAATAAAGTTTTTGAAAAAAAAAAAAAAAGAATCTTCACGACCGCCTTTACTCAGCACGCAACCACTGTTGGCGGTTCCTTTTCAGTGTATTGCTGTGCTATTTTCATTTATTCTCTATCAAAAATGGCTTCGCGTAATAAGGGTGTTCCATGGACCAGTAAGGAGCTGCAGTGTCTGCTCACTGCATTGTCAGACGAACGTATTCAGCGCGAGTTAGACGGAGCCGCCCGGAATGAAAAAATATACCGGGAGGTCTCGACATCGGAGTCCTTTAACGGTGAGTTTTAATTTTTTTTTTTTATTGTGCGTTTTTTGCAAATATATTCGGTAAGACGCTCAGTTTATTTATGCAATAAAAAAGCTGTTCATTTGTGGATGGATCGCTGCTTTATTGCAACACACTGCGGACTAAAGCTTTTATTGTAATTATTCATGTGAACAATACGCTGAAATAAGCTTATGTATTCTTGTTAAAAACTATTGTCTTTTCTGTATATCTTGCACTTTCGTGCTGTATTTTATTGTGTGCATTTTCCTTGTTGAATCATCCCACGCGTCCGCCGCGACAGCCCGCACAGATTATTCAACCGAGCCTTCCTGAACCACAGCTGGCAGAGACGGATTAATTCTACCGAGCCTCAGCACTCAGTGGTCGGCGTGTATAAAATGTCGATTAATCTTCATGTTGTGTTGCAAATTTTTTTTTTATTTTAATATTTTGTATATAATAAAATGGAATTGTTTTGGAAAGTGTGGTTTGTCTGTTATAACACTGAATTATAAAACAGTAAAATTACATAGAAATTCCATTGCCTAGTCTGATCAAAATGATGCTGAGGGTCAACCATTGTAAAGGTAATGTAATTTTTAACTAGACCAAAAAAGAAATCTTTTTGTAAGCTTTCTGTTCTTTTTATTGAAATATCATAAAAAATTAGCACCAAGTCAAAGGTACAAGTATATGTAAATTGAATGTTCTATCGGCATTCCAAATTCAGAGATTTACAATACTTTAGAAGGAGTGTAGCATCATCTAAACGGAAAATAATAATACTGTTGTTCCAAACGTTGACCTGAAGGTGAAAAACATGAATTTTTTTAATTCAGTACATCCAAAATGCCCTAGGATGTGGTGTTGGACAGTGTGCCACCGTCTCATTATTTAATACGAATAAAAACAAGTTTCAGCTCATTATTTCTAGGTCATTTGGCAGTTAATTCAAAACAAAAGTGACTTGTGTTGTTGCAGCTTAATTATGAGATAAAATTAATTGTGAGATAAAACCACAGAGCGAGCAAGGCAATAATCCATGGATCCTCCATTTTTTGTCTCGTGTAAATAAGGACTCAGTCCGGTGCATAACATCACGGGAGTGTGGCCCCGCCTCGCTGAGAATCTGCTGCTGCCCCGCAACACTGTGCTAATGGAGACAGAAGCATTCCGAGCCGTACTGAAGTGAATCGAGCCGTACCGAGGTGTGCTGGGCTAGTGGAAAACAGGCATAACTGTCAATGAGACTTCTGCACCTCTCAGCAGGTATTTCGGCCCACTCCTCATGAGCAAATTGCTCCAGTTGTCTCAGGTTTGAAGGGTGCCTTCTCCACACTGCATGTTTCAGCTCCTTCCACAGATGTTCAATAGGATTTAGATCAGGGCTCATAGAAGGCCACTTTAGAATAGTCCAATGTTTCGCTCTTAGCCATTCTCGGGTGTTTTTAGCTATGTGTTTTGGGTAATTATCCTGTTGCAAGACCCATGACCTGCGACTGAGACCAAGCTGTCTGACACTGGGCAGCACATTTCTCTCTAGAATACCTTGACAGTCTTAAGATTTCATTGTACCCTGCACAGATTCAAGACACCCTGTGCCAGATGCAGCAAAGCAGCCCCAGAACATAACAGAACCTCCTCCATGTTTCACAGTAGGGACAGTGTTCTTTTCTTGATACTATATGCTTCATTTTTGCGTCTGTGAACATAGAGCTGGTGTGCCTTGCCAAAAAGTTCCAGTTTTGTCTCGTCTGTCCACAGGACATTCTCCCAGAAGCTTTGTGACTTGTCAACATGCAGTTTGGCAAATTCCAGTCTGGCTTTTTTATGATTTGTTTTCAACAGTGGTGTCCTCCTTGGTCGTCTCCCATGAAGTCCACTTTGGCTCAAACAACGACGGATGGTGCGATCTGACACTGATGTACCTTGACCTTGGAGTTCACCATGAATGTGTTTAGAGGTTGTTCTGGGCTCTTTTGTTACTATTCGTATTATCCGTCTCTTTCATTTTTCATCAAGTTTCCTCCTGCAGCCACGTCCAGGGAGGTTGGCTACAGTCCCGTGGATCTTAAATTTCTGAATAATATGTGCAACTGTAGTCACAGGAACATCAAGCTGCTTGAAGATGGTCTTATAGCCTTTATCTTTAACATGCTTGTCTATAATTTTCTTTCTAATCTCCTGAGACAACTCTCTCCTTTGCTTCCTCTGGTCCATGTTTAGTGTGGTACACACCGTGTCACCAAACAGCACAGTGACTACCTGTCACCCTTTAAATAGGCCGACTGACTGATTACAAATTTGTAGACACCTGTGATGTTAATTAGAGGACACATCTTGGTTGAACATGTCCCTATGGTCACATTATTTTCAATCTTTTCTAGGGGTACCATCATTATTGTCCAGGCCTGTTTCATGAGTTTGTTTTTTAAAATAATTCTGTTGAACCACAATTCAAAAGCATTGTCTGATTTTCATTGGTTAATTTTCATAGAATTTTTATTTATTACCACTTTTGTCAGATTCAAGTTATTTCTGTGACTATTGTGGGTTTTTCTTTCATTAAGAGAGGGGTGGGATTGAGGAGATCCTCGAAGTATTCCTTCCACCGCCCGACGATATCCCCAGTTGAAGTCAACAGTGTCCCATCCGCACCATACACAGTGTGGACGGGGAGCTGCTTTCCCCTCCTGAGCCGCCGAACAGTTTGCCAGAATCTCTTTGAAGCCGACCGAAAGTCTTGTTCCATGGCCTCACCGAACTCCTCCCATACCCGGGTTTTTGCTTCAGCAACCACCCGAGCTGCACTCCGCTTGGCCTGCCGGTACACCTCAGCTGCTTCGGGAGTCCCACAAGCCAACCAAGCTTGATAGGACTCCTTCTTCAGCTTAATGGCCCCCCTCACCACTGGTGTCCACCACTTGGTTCGGGGGTTGCCACCACGAGATGCACCGACCACCTTGCGGCCGCAGCTCTGGGCTGCCGCTTCAACAACAGAGGTGGAGAACATGGCCCATTCAGACTCCATGTCTCCAGACTCCCTCGGAATGTGGTTGAAGTTCTTCCGGAGGTGGGAGTTGAAGACCTCCCGGACAGGGGCCTCAGCCAGACGCTCCCAGCACACCCTCACTATACGTTTGGGTCTACCAGGTCTGAATGGCTTCCTCCCCTGCCATCGGATCCAACTCACCACCAGGTGGTGATCAGTTGACAGCTCTGCACCTCTCTTTACTCGGGTGTCCAAGACATACGGTCGCAGGTCTGATGATACGATAACAAAATCGATCATCGACCTGCGGCCTAGGGTGTCCTGGTGCCAGGTGCACATATGGACACCCTTATGCTTGAACATGGTGTTCGTTATAGACAGACTGTGGTTAGCACAGAAGTCCAATAACTGAACACTGAACTGAACAGGGTCCTCAAGGCCCTGGATGTTGTTGGGTTGTCATGGTTGACACGCCTCTGCAACATTGCGTGGAGGTCGGGGGCAGTGCCTTTGGCATGGCAAACCGGGGTGGTGGTTCCTCTCTTCAAAAAAGGGGACCGGAGGGTGTGCTCCAACTTTAGAGGGATCACACTCCTCAGCCTCCCTGGGAAGGTCTATGCCAAGGTACTGGAGAGGAGAGTCCGGCCGTTGGTCGAACCTCGGATTCAGGAGGAGCAATGTGGTTTTCGTCCTGGCCGTGGCACATCGGACCAGCTCTTTACCCTCTCGAGAATTCTTGAGGGTTCGTGGGAGTTTGCCCAACCAGTTTACATGTGTTTTGTGGACTTGGAGAAGGCATTTGACCGCGTCCCTCGTGGATTTTTGTGGGGGGTGCTTCGGGAGTATGGGGTATCGGGCTTGTTGTTACGAGCTATTCGGTCTCTGTACGACCGTTGTGAGAGTTTAGTTCGCATTGCCAACACTCGGTCGGAGTCATTCCCAGTGAGAGTTGGACTCCGCCAGGGCTGCCCTTTGTCACCGGTCCTGTTCATAATTTTTATGGACAGGATTTCTAGGCGCAGCCAGGGAATGGAGGGTGTCATGCTTGGTGACCACAGGATCTCATCTCTGTTGTTTGCAGATGATGTTGTCCTGTTGGCTTCATCCAGCAATGACCTACAGCTCTTGCTGGGACGGTTTGCCGCTGAGTGTGAAGCGGCTGGGATGAGAATCAGCACCTCCAAGTCCGAGTCCATGGTCCTCAGCCGGAAAAAGGTGGATTGTCCTCTCCGGGTTGGGGACAGGCTCCTGCCCCAAGTGGAGGAGTTTAAGTATCTTGGGGTCTTGTTCACGAGTGAGGGGAAAATGGAGCGAGAGATCGACAGACGGATTGGAGCAGCATCTGCAGTGATGCGGACGTTGTACCGGTCTGTTGTGGTGAAGAGGGAGCTTAGTTCTAAGGCAAAGCTGTCGATTTACCAGTCAATCTACGTTCCTACTCTCACCTATGGTCACGAGCTTTGGGTAATGACCGAAAGAACGAGATCGCGGATACAAGCGGCTGAAATGAGCTTTCTCCGTAGGATTGCTGGACTCACCCTCAGAGATAGGGTGAGGAGCTCAGTCATCCGGGAGAGGCTCAGAGTAGAACCGCTGCTCCTCCACATTGAAAGGAGTCAGTTGAGGTGGTATGGGCATCTGATTAGGATGCCTCCTGGACGCCTCCCACTTGAGGTGTTTCAGGCACGTCCCACTGGGAGGAGACCCCGGGGCAGACCCAGGACTCGGTGGAGAGACTATGTCTCCCAGCTAGTCTGGGAACGCCTTGGTATCCCCTCTGAAGAGCTGGAGCAGGTGGCTGGGGAGAGGGAAGTCTGGGCTTCTCTGCTTGAACTGCTGCCTCCGCGACCCGGACCTCCGGAAAAGCGGTAGAAGATGGATGGATGGATGGATGGATGGATAAGAGAGGGGTACCAACAATTTTGTCCACGTGTGTAGCAGATTTAAGCAGAAAATAAAAAAAAAAAGTTTGATGAAATGGATAAACTTGAATAAAACTTAGATTCTGAAATATTTTTTACAGTCCTTTTGTCATTTTACTACATTAATATACAGTATATGCACTGCATATACAGTGGGGGAAATAAACATTTGATCCCCTGCCTAATTTGTAAGTTTACCCCCTGACAAAGAAATCAACAGCTCGGTGGCACAATGGTTAGCACTGTGGTAGCACAGTAAGAAGGTTGTGGGTTTGATCCCACCCTCTGACCATCAGTGGCCCTTCTGTGTGGAGTTTGCATGTTCTCCCCGTGTCTGCGTGGGTTTACCCCGGGTACTCCAGTTTCCTCCCACAGGCCAAAAACATGCAGGTTAGGTTAATTGTAGACTCTAAAGTGGCGCGAGGTGTGAATATGTGTGTGAATGGCTAAGGGACTGGCACCGCACCGTGCCTGCCTCATCCATCCACGTGGATGCCCTGAATTTCCCTCTGGGATTAATAAAGTATACAAAACACAAAAAATATTTTAACAGAGACATACAGTGGATATAAAAAGTCTACACACCCCTGTTCAAATGTCAGTTTTTTGTGATGTAAAAAAAAGGAGACCAAGATAAATCATTTCAAAACTTTGTCCACCATTAATGTGACCTATAGCCTGTACAACCCAATTGAAAAACAAACTGACATCTTTTAAAAGGAAAAATAAAAAATAAAAAACTTACAATAACCTGGCTGCATAAATATGCACACCCTTAAACTAATACTTTGTTGCAGCACCTTTGGCTTTTATTACAGCACTCAGTCTTTTTAGGTAGGAGTCTATCAGTGTGGCACATCTTGATGTGGCAATATTTGCCCACTTTTCTTTGCAAAAATGCTCCAAATCTGTCAGAATGCAAGGACATCTCCTCTGCACAGCCCTCTTCAGATCACCCCTTAGATGTTCGACCGGATTCAGGTCTGGACTCTGGCTGGACCATTCCAAAACCTTAATTTTCTTCTGGTGAAGCCATTCTTTTGTTGATTTGGATGTGTGCTTTGGGTCATTGTCGTGCTGAAAGATAAAGTTCCTCTTCATCGTCAGCTTTCTAGCAGAAGCCTGAAGGTTTTATGCCAACACTGACTGGTATTTGGAACTGTTCATCGTTCCCTCCACCTTGACTAAGGCCCAAGTTCCAGCTGAAGAAAAACAGCCCCAAAGCATGATACTGTCACCACCACACTTCACTGTAGGTAAGGTGTTCTTTTGGTGATGAGCAGTGTTGTGTTTGCCCCAAATACAACAGAACAGAGGGCATGTTTGGCATAGACCAAATACAGCATTCCAGGACAAGAACCCACATAACTGTGAAGCATGGTGGTGGAAGTGTCATGATTTGAGGATGCTTTGCTGCAGCAAGATCTGGCCAGCTCACCATCATAGAATCTACCATGAACCCCCAGCAGCAGTACGTATTTAAGAAAAGATAAGATAAGCCTTTATTAGTCCCACAATGGGGAAATTCCAGGATTGCAACAGCACAGGGATAGCAACACTCAGAGCAACAATCAGAAGGCAAGAAAAAACAAGAGCAGCAAGTATACATATGTACATATAAACATAAATATATAGACACACGATGTGGAGCATTGCAGCTAGATGGAATAAATATATAGATATATAAACACACAGTGCAAAGCATTGTAGCTAGATGGAATAAATATATGAATATATAAACAGTGCGGAGCATTGTAGCTAGATGGAATAAACATGTGAATATATAAACACACAGTGTGGAGCGTTGTAGCTAGATGGAATAAATATGTAAATATATAAACACACACAGTGCAGAGCATTGTAGCTAGATGGAATAAATATGTAAATATATAAACACAGTGCGGAGCATTGTAGCTAGATGGAATAAATATGTAAATATACAGTGGGGTAAAAAAGTATTTAGTCAGCCACCAATTGTGCAAGTTCTCCCACTTAAAAGATGAGAGAGGTCTCCAATTCTCATCATAGGTATACCTCAACTATGAGAGACAAAATGAGAAAAAAAAAAATCCAGAAAATCACATTGAAGGATTTTTAATGAATTAATTGGTAAATTCCTCGGTAAAATAAGTATTTGGTCAATAACAAAAGTTCATTTCAATACTTTGTTGTATACCCTTTGTTGGCAATGACAAAGGTCAAACATTTTCTGTAAGTTTTCACAAGGTTTTCACACACCGTTGCTGGTATTTTGGCCCATTCCTCCATGCAGATCTCCTCTAGAGCAGTGATGTTTTGGGGCTGTCGCTGGGCAACACGGACTTTCAACTCCCTCCAAAGATTTTCTATGGGGTTGAGATCTGGAGACTGGCTACGCCACTCCAGGACCTTGAAATGCTTCTTACGAAGCCACTCCTTCGTTGCCCGGGCGGTGTGTTTGGGATCATTGTCATGCTGAAAGACCCAGCCACGTTTCATCTTCAATGCCCTTGCTGGTGGAAGGATGTTTTCACTCAAAATCTCACGATACATGGCCCCATTCATTCTTTCCTTTACACAGATCAGTCATCTTGGTCCCTTTGCAGAAAAACAGCCCCAAAGTATGATGTTTCCACCCCCATGCTTCACAGTAGGTATGGTGTTCTTTCTCCTCCAAACACGACAAGTTGAGTTTTTACCAAAAAGTTCTATTTTGGTTTCATCTGACCATATGACATTCTCCCAGTCCTCTTCTGGATCATCCAAATGCTCTCTAGCAAACTTCAGACGGACCTGGACATGTACTGGCTTAAGCAGGGGGACACGTCTGGCACTGCAGGATTTGAGTCCCTGGCGGCATAGTGTGTTTCTGATGTAGCCTTTGTTACTTTGGTCCCAGCTCTCTGCAGGTCATTCACTAGGTCCCCCCATGTGGTTCTGGGATTTTTGCTCACCGTTCTCGTGATCATTTTGACCCCACGGGGTGAGATCTTGCGTGGAGCCCCAGATCGAGGGAGATCATCAGTGGTCTTGTATGTCTTCCATTTTCTAATAATTGCTCCCACAGTTGATTTCTTCACACCAAGCTGCTTACCTATTGCAGATTCAGTCTTCCCAGCCTGGTGCAGGTCTATAATTTTGATTCTGGTGTCCTTTGACAGCTTTTTGGTCTTGGCCATAGTGGAGTTTGGAGTCTGACTGAGGTTGTGGACAGGTGTCTTTTATACTGATAACGAGTTCAAACAGGTGCCATTAATAAAGTTAAAGAGTGGAGGACAGAGGAGCCTCTTGAAGAAGTTACAGGTCTGTGAAAGCTAGAAATCTTGTTTGTTTGTAGGTGACCAAATACTTATTTTACTGAGGAATTTACCAATTAATTCATTAAAAATCCTTCAATGTGATTTTCTGGATTTTTTTTTTCTCATTTTGTCTCTCATAGTTGAGGTATACCTATGATGAAAATTGGAGACCTCTCTCATCTTTTAAGTGGGAGAACTTGCACAATTGGTGGCTGACTAAATACTTTTTTGCCCCACTGTATAAACACACACAGTGCGGAGCATTGTCGTTAGATGGAATAAATATATAAATATATAAACACACACAGTGTGGAGCATTGTAGCTAGATGGAATGAAACAGCATAACCGTCTACTTAGTTATCCTACATGGTATGATTATGTACCCATACATATTGTCACCCTCCGTAGCTACCGGTATTTTCCTAGTTGTATACCGGAGGGGACCATTGTGTAAGTCTATTGCGTCTTTTGCATTCAATACTATTAGGTTGTCATGTCTTTTTGCTATCTCTGCAAGCAGCCCTGCTTAGGTTATACAGTCTGACAGCCGTTGGTAGGAGGGACCTGCGAAACCTCTCGGTTGTGCACCTAGGATGATGTAGTCTGCTGCTAAATGAGCTCCTTAGTGCATTCAGTGTGTCCTGCATAGGGTGGAACTCGGACTCCAGCAGAGATGACAGTTTAGCCACCATCCTTCTCTCTCCCATCTCCTCCACTGGGTCAAGGCGCTGCCCCAGGACAGAGCTAGCTTTCTTGATCAGTTTGTTCAGTCTCTTCCTATCGGCTGCTGTAATGCCACTGCCCCAGCAGACCACTCCAAAAGTGATGGCTGATGCCACCACCGTGTGGTAGAATGCCTTCAGCAGCGCCCCTTGTACACCAAAAGACCTGAGTCTCCTCAGTAGGAACAGCCTGCACTGTCCCTTCTTGTAGAGTGCGTCAGTATTGTGTGACCCGTCTAGTTTATTGTTCAGATGAACACCCAGGTACTTGTAGGATGTCACCATCTCAATGTCTGTTCCCTGGATGTTTACTGGTGCTGTGACGGGTTGTCCTTGCCTGCCTGTCCTGTCCCTGCCTTTTGAAAGGATTTATGTAACACGTACAGACTGCTGATGTTATTTTATGTTATTTTGTGGCAATAACCTTGTGTGTATAAGCTGGTCTTATTTATTTATTGCTCAGTATGTTTTTATTATTGTTATTTATTATTGTTATTATTGTTATTTATCTGATAGGTTCCAGTTTGTTCATGTCAATAATGAGTTTTCTTTCAACTCAAAGCTTAGTCATGGAGTTCCACAGGGATCTGTGCTAGGCCTTACTCTTTTTAGTTTATACAGTGATCCCTCGCTACTTCGCGCTTCACCTTTCGCGCCCTCAGTGCATCGCGGATTTTTCAGAAATATTCATCAAAAATTCAAAATTGAGAAAAAATGGGCGGGCGCTAGCAGAAGGCAGGGAGACTACATTAGAACATCAGGTATCAACACGGACAGCCGCTCAACTCAAAATCCACCTCTCTGACCACCGCTCCACTCCTCTCCGCCCACCTCTTCACTGCTCGGGAATCTCGCAAGCTGATTGGCCAAGACGTTTTACCTCGCAAGCTGATTGGTCGAGACGTTTTACCCAGCTTCTATCCCTGCAGAGCGCCCATACCCACCGAAGGAAGCTCGCATTCATTGTTCTTTATCGCTAGTCTCGCAGCGTGGAACTTTTCGCTGTTCTCTTGTCCCTTTTTGTGTGAAATAGTCTTCCCGTCGAGCCACTACGCCGCCTCCTGCAGCTGCCCTCGACAATCCTGCGCCTCTAGCACCTGACGAGGAGGCGTCACCTGAGGAGCAGTAAAGCTCTCATTAACCTGTGCAGTACGTAAATCATCTTCATCTTGAGTTACGTATCTTGTTATAAAAATAAAAGAGTTCTAAAAACATATTTATGTACACTTTATTTACATCTACGTATGTATGTACACTTACACACACACACACGTATCATATGAGAGAGAGTGAGCGAATGAACGTATGTGTTATTTATGGGTGACGTCATTAGGGGTGACGCTACTTCGCGGTTTTTCACTTTTCGCGGTCGGTTCTGGAACCCATTAACCGCGATAAGTGAGGGATCACTGTATATGCTTCCGTTAGGCAACATTATTAGAAAGCACTGTATACATTTTCATTGTTATGCAGATGACACACAATTATACCTGTCAATGAAGCCAGATGATAGTAATCAATTAGCCAGGTTAGAAGCCTGTCTTAAGGAAATCAAAGCTTGGATGGCTTGTAATTTCCTGCTATTAAATTCAGATAAGACTGAAGTCATTCTTGTTGGTCCAAAAAACCTTAGAAATACCTTTCCAAATCAAACTTTCAGTTTGGATGCGGTTACTCTTTCTCTTAATAGCTCTGTGAGGAACCTTGGAATTATTTTTGATCAAGATCTGTCCTTCAATTCACATATTAAATTTGTTTCTATCATTTGCGTAATATTGCCAAGATTAGGAGCATCTTGTCTCAGAGTGATGCTGAGAAACTGATCCACGCTTTTGTTAGCTCGAGATTAGATTATTGTTACTCTTTATTATCAGGCTGTCCTATAACATCTTTAAAAAGTCTTCAGCTGATCCAAAATGCTGCAGCAAGAGTTTTAACAGGTACTAGAATGACAGATCATATCTCTCCGGTTCTGGCCTCCCTTCATTGGCTTCCCATAGAGTTTAGAATTAAGTTTAAAATGCTTCTTCTTACTTACAAAGCTCTAAACAATCAGGCTCCTTTTTATTTAAAAGATCTGATACTACCGTATTATCCTAACAGAGCACTACGCTCCCAAAATGCTGGATTACTTGTAATACCTAGAATCTCCAAAAGTACAATGGGAGGCAGAGCCTTCAGTTATCAAGCTCCTCTCCTGTGGAACCAGCTGCCAATCTGGATTCGGGAGTCAGACTCGATCTCTGTTTTTAAGAATAGGATTAAAACCTACCTTTTTGATATAGCCTACAATTAGGGAGGGATCATGTGTTTCTGAACCCTCCCTTAGTTATGCTGCTAATAGGTTTAGTCAGCCGGGGGACCTCCAATAATGCACTGGGCTTCACTTCTTTCTTCACTCTCAATGAAATATTTTTTTTTTTTTTTTTGCTGCTCATTAACATCTGTTTCTTCTCTCCCATAGACTGAGTCCCCATCGTGCTGTTTGCTCTCTACATGTCTGTTCTTTTCATCTTCTCTATCCCCTCACCCCCCAGCCAGTCGCAGCAGATGACTGCCCCTCCCTGAGCCTGGTTCTGCTGGAGGTTTCTTCCTGTTAAAAGGGAGATTTTCCTCTCTACCATCGCCAAGTGCTTGCTCACAGGGGATTGCCTGATTGCTGGGGTCTTTCTGCAACTGTGGGGGTTCCCCCTACAGTTGATAGTGCTATGAGATGACTGTTGTTGTGAAATGCCGCTATATAAATAAAGCTGAATTGAATTGAATTTATGTACATATTGTATTCAACTTTTTAGGTATTATTGTTTCAAGCATTATTTATTGTTTTAATTATGAGAATGTTAAATGCATGAATGAACTGTGAGTGTGATAGTTTGTTTTAGTGAGCAGAATCTCAATTTCGTTGCATTGTTTTTTAGCAATGGAATGACAATAAAGGCACTCTGACTTTGAATTCTGCTGTGTATCAGAGGGTGATTGAGGACCACATGAGACCATCTGTAAAAAAAATTAAAGCTGAAGTGGAACTGGACCCTGCAACATGACAATGACCCAAAACATACCAGTAAATCCATCAAGGACTGGCTAAAAGCTAAGAAATGGAGAGTCCTGGAATGGCCAAGACAAAACCCAGATCTTAATCCCATTGAGATGTGTGGGGTGACTTGAAGAAGAAGAAGCCATCTCTATTGTCATTCAGTCCATACAGCCAATCATGTACAGTAGAACGAAATTGTGTTTCTCCTATCTACTGTACAATGTTCATCACATGTAGAATCAGAGCGGTTGCTGCCATGCAAGGCGCCGCCACAACCAACTTCTCCTTCCCCCATTCTATTATGCTGAGCACCAAGCTAGAAGGTGGGAAGTACCATTTTTCTATGGTCTTTGGTATGACCCAGCCTGGACTTGAACCCCCAACCTCCCGGTTGTGGGGCAGATGCTCTACCAACTAGGCCACCACTAAGGCCACCGGCTGTACATGCAAGAAACCCCTCAAACATCTCACAGCTGAAAGAATTCTTCATTGAGGAGTGGGCCAACTTTCCTCAGACCGATGTCAGAGACTGGTAGATGACTACAAGAACAATCTCACTGAAGTTATTTCAGCCCAAGGGGGTAACACTAGCTATTAGGTGGTAGGGTGTCCTAACTTTTTCCTCAGTTAGAATATGTATTTTTGTTATCTTTTGTTTAACGAGTAAAACAAGATTAGTTTTTGTTATTTACCTGCAATCAAATCACCTTCTTTTCCAGAGATAAATAAAAACAAGATCAGACATCAATATGTGAACATTTCTTAATAAAGAACTAAATATTTAATGGGGTGTTCTAATTTTTTCACGATTGTATACCTTTTGGAATTATGGCCAAGAAGTTCAACCTCGGTTTCATCACCCCATAACACATTTTCCCACATGTGTTTGGGAGATTTCAAATGTGTTTTTACAAAATACAGCCAGGCTTGGATGCTTTTCTTCGTAAGATAAGGCTTCCGTCTTGCCACTCTACCCCACAGCCCAGACAAGAAGACGGTAGATTGTTGTCACATGTACTAAACAGCCAGTACTTGCCAGAAATTCCTGCAGCTCCTTTAATGTTGCTGGTGGCTTCTTGGCAGCCTCTATGACCAGTTTTCTTCTTGTCTTTTTATCAATTTTGGAGGGATGTCCAGTTCTTGGTAATGTCACTATTGCACCATATTTTGTCTATTATATTATGATATAATATTATGTCATATTTTTGTACTTGATGATAACTGTCTTCACTGTGCTCCATGGTATATTTAATGCCTTGGAAATTCTTCTGTACCCTTCTGACTGATTCCTTTGAACAATGAGATCCCTCTGATGCTTTGGAAGCTCTCTGCAGACCATGGCTTGTGCTGTAAGATGTGACTACAAAAATGTCAGGAAAAGCCTACCAGAACAGCTGGATTTTATTTGGGGTTAATCAGAGGCACTTTAAATGGTGGCAGGTGTGTGCTGACTCCCATTAACTTGAGTTTGAATGTGATTGGTTAATTCCGAACACAGCCACATCCCCACTTATAACAGGGTGTGCATATTTATGCAGACAGGTTATTGTAAGTTTTTTTTTTCCACAATATTTTTTTATTGAACCTTTTTTTTTTTAACAAACATAACACAAACAATCAAACACTAAAGTAATTTAAAAAAAATGTACTAAAAACATCGACAACCACTAACAAGAACAGGTCTTCAACAATGCTCCTCTGTTTAGTCTAGGCAATCCATTACATAAGTATACATATTATACATTCACCAGTTTGGAATTTACAAGGTCCACACACATCATTCACCTTCTTCTTCAGAAGTTATGTTTAAATTCTTTACATAATCAATGAAAGGTCTCCATATATTCTCAAACACAATTTCCTTTGATTTCAGTATGTATGTTATTCTTTCTAGTGGAAGGTTTGTTAACATCTGTCTTAACCACTGAGTCACATCTGGTCTATAAGTCTTTTTCCACAATAGTGCAATACATTTTTTGGCATTAAGCAAACTGAGGTCTATAAATGCTCTTTCACTTTTATTAAAGTTATGCTTTTCTGGATGCAGACCCAACAAAAACAATTTAGGATTCAGGATTCAATATGATGGTTATTGTAAGTTTTTTACTTTTTATGTTTCCTCTTAAAAGATTTCAGTTTATTTTTCCAATTGGGCTGTACAGGTTATAGGTCACATTAATGGGAGAAAAGTTTTAAAATGCTTTATCTTGGCCTCATTTTTTTACATCACAAAAACCTGACATTTGAACAGGGGTGTGTAGACTTTTTATATCCACTGTACAGGAACTGGGACCCTCTACCAGTGTATAAAAAAATGATCAAACAATTGGAGATATGGGTGCAAAAAGCTGAAAACTGTGTTAAAAAACTGCATATTTGTGTGAAAAAATGAAAAATATACCTGTGAGTCTGAGGTCCAGCAAAAAGTTCTGGGACAGCAGTTTCTCCGCCCTCAGGTTGTAGATTTTGAGCAGCTCCCCGACGGTTGGTAACGGAGGGAGACGGAGAGACGCCAGCTTCCCCGAGGAAGCCATCACATTTCAGAGGAATGCTGGGGAAAGGCAACAAAACTAAAAGAAAAAAAGTATATCAATAATTCATGGAGGAAAACAGGTTAAATAACACCAGTAAAAAGACACTGATTTATGGGGGAACATGGCAAAAATCCTGTTATCACATTTCAGTGATCTTTGTACAGCCATTAACTGAAAATGAAGTTACTGTAAATTCTGGGTCTTCAGTCCAACTCATTAAATCTGAACTTATTCAATATCAGTGTTGGCACGAGATAATTAAATTATTCAAGAAAAATACCTTAAACCAGACCTTACACCAATGTGAAAAAATTACAAATTTATGAGGGGAAAGCGACTCAAATTTAAGACAAAAATATTGGCAACTTTATTTTAAAAAGTTGAAAATTTACGAGAATAGTTGGAGATGAAGCAAAAACTTTGCAAATTTACAAACAAAACAGTCACTAATTTATAAGCAAAATAGGAGCAAGAAATATAGTTGAAAATTTTTGGAGAAATACTCGTAAAATTATGACAGAGCATGTAGCAAATTCAAGAGAAAAAAGTTGAAGTTTAGGAAATAAAACAGTCACAAATTTATCAGAAAAACATTGCAAATTTATGGGAAAGTGTTAGTGTTTACAATAATTTAAAAAAAATGTAGCAAATGAAGGATAAAAATAGTCTCAAATTTGTGAGAAAAGGAGTCTCAAGTTTAAAAGAAAAACTTGCAAATTTACCCGAAAAATGATGCCAAATTACAAGAAAAACACAAATTTAGGCGAAAAATGGCCACAAAATTTACATGAACAAAGTTGCAAATTTACAAGAAACCAGTCACAAATTGGAACTGAAAATATAGCAAATGTAGGAAAAAAAGGAAAAATTTACAGGAAACTAGCAGTAAATTTGTGAGAAAAATATTAACTAAAGACGTACTTTATTGATCCCAAACTGGGAAACTGCACAAGAAGAAAATTTACAAGAAGGTTGCAAATCTGTAAGAAACACAGACGCAAATTTATGAAAAAAATATATATGTATTGCAAAATTGCAAGGAAAACAAATCACACATAAATGAGAACAAGCTGCAAATTTATAACAAATGGTTGCTGTTCGTCCCGCTGGTCTTGATTTATGCTAAAATGTAAAAATATCTACGACTTTACAAAATTCATGATTTCACGCAAGAAAACATAGCTTTAGAAAGGCACATTTGAGGATTAACTGTCATTTTAAGGCTATTTAAGGCCTTACTTTTGAGGATTTTCAAAGCTCCACGGACACCTGGTGATAAAACTCCTTTGCCTTTGATATGACTTTAGTCTCTGAACACAACACAGCTCTTAGCATGTTAGCTTCCAGCTCCAAATACTACTATCACAACCCTCGGTAACTGTGGTTAATAATGAGCATTTATTCTCCTTAAAACAACGTTATACTGACATAAAACACAGCAAGATAACACTAAGCAGAACACAGAATGAAAATACACAACAAATTACCCACGTTTCTTTTGCCTTCGTTAAACTTCCTGGTTCGCCGCCTTATTGACGTCGGAGTAACCAATGATCTGACGGGACCGCAGACATTGAGCCAATCAAATTGCAGAAGGCGGGACTTTCGGCGTGTCCTTGTACAGTTTTAAAGGGAGGTTCGGTGTTGATGCGATGGCGCCTGACAGGCATGAGATGGCAACATTTAACCGCAAACGATTCAACCTTGCAACCTTTTTCAAATTAATGTTCAACATAGATTTTTTTTTTTTTTTATTATGCACAACAGTTTCAAAACATTTTATTGGTTGTAAAGAACTGAAAATGGTCATTTGTTGAATTTACAGCATTAGGAGGCCATATTTACTGAAATCAGAAGCTATTTCAGTCAAAAACATCTTAACAGGCCAAGTTACATGTTAACATAGGACCCCTTCTTTGATATAACCTTCACAATTCTTGCATCCATTGAACTTGTGAGTTTTTGGAGAGTTTCTTTTTTTTTTTTTTATTTAAGTTTTTGTAAAGGGTATACAGGTCGTTACAGCAATGCAGTGTTTACATTTTCATCACATGTTCCCTTATTTTCTGATATCTGACAACATTGGAAGATTAATTCTTACAACACCCTTTTTTTTTTTTTTAAAGTGAAAGAAAAAGTGAAATTAAAGAGAAAAAAAAACAAGAAACAAATAACAAAAAAACCCCAAACAAACCAGTAAAAAACAAACAAAAAGAAAAAGTAAGTAAATAAAGATAAAAGAGCATCTGAGTAGCGTTGGAACAAAGAGTGGTGCCATTATTGAAATGGTATTTGTCAAAGATTAGATCTAATGGAAGACACATATGCGGTCCAGGGTTGCCAAAAGTTCATGAACCCATCCATGTCCTGTCTCAGTGCGAATGTCAACTTTTCCATCGAGTAAATGTCTTGGATCACGTTAGTCCAATCTTCAGGTGTAGGACAGTCCTTCAACATCCATTTTTTAGTTAGAGCTTTTTTGCTTGCCAATATTAAAACATTGAATAAGTATTTTTCTCCTCGTCTTTCCAGTGAGTCCGGTAGTAAACCCAAATACAAAGTTACAAAAGAAAAGGGAACTGTAATTTTGAATATTTTCCCCAATATTGTCTGTACCTTGGTCCAATATTGGTGGATAACTGGGCATGACCAAAACACATGAAAATGATTTGCAGTCTTTTCACCACACAAGCGCCAACAGTTCAATCCCTTATGGGTAAATTTGTTTTGTGCAGGTGTTCTGAAAAATCTTGCCAAGTTTTTCCATCCAAATTCTCTCCACTGCAGGGATGAGGTACTTTTCCATTGCTGTTTATTTAGCTTTTCCCATATTTCCAGTTGTAAAGTGAAATTCCCCTCTTTTTCCCATCTCTCTTTTATATAAGATGTGTTGTCTCCTTTTAAGTCTTGAAGACCTTGGTATATTTTAGAAATGTATCTGATCCCTGGGATCCCTTTATATGCCATTAAGAAGACCTTCAGAACACCTGACTGGGCCCTTTCCAAAACCTCCTTTTTAAGTATATTGTTTATGTGGTGTCTAAGCTGGAAGAACCTGTAAAGGTCTTGATTTATTAGGCCTTGTTTTTTCAAATCTTCAAAACTTCTTAAGATTTGCCCTTTAAAAAAATCATAATATTTTATCAGCCCTTTCTCCTTCCACTTTTTAAATCTGGTGTCTGTTTTATTAGGAGTAAAGTCCTGATCATAGGCGATCCATTGCAGAAGTCGATAGGGCTCTTTAGTTTGATTCTCTCTGACTATCTTAAACCAAATTTTTAGCGGGGTCTCTATCCACGGGTTAGTGTTATTCAAAAGCTTAGGTAAGACATTGTTCCCTATTATCGCCTGTAGGGGGATGTCACTTGTTATTTGGCATTCGATCTCCTTCCATTGTGCAGTGTAGACTGGGTTACATATCTCTACTAAAGTTTTAATTTGTGCGGCTTTAAAGTAGTCCCTGATATTTGGCAGCGCGAGCCCACCTTTGTCTTTGTTTAGCTGTAGGGTTCTATATCTGATTCTAGGTCTCTTGCCCTGCCATATGAATCTTGAGATCCTTCTGTCCAGCTCCTGCCATGTTTTTTTGGGAGGTTCTACCGGTATTGTTTGGAAAAGGTATAGAAGACATGGAAGTATATTCATTTTGACTGCTTCAATTCTTTGTGCAGTACCCAAGAATGGTATCATATTCCATCTTGCTAGGTCAGATTTTATTTTTGTCACCAGTGGATCATAGTTTAGTGATATAATTTTGTTGAGTTGTTTCGGGATATTGACCCCCAGATATTTCATAGATTCCGACTCCCAGTTAGTTTTGAGTTTGCTTAGTGAATAATGATTTGAGTCATAGTTGAATGTTAAAACTTGGGTTTTATGCATATTTAATTTGTATCCCGATAAATCTCCATACTCTGAAAAAACTGAGGTTAGTTCTGGTAAAAGAAGTGTCCGGCTGCCCTAGGTATATTAAAATGTCATCAGCAAAGAGTGCTATTTTATGTTCCTTCTGACCAAGTGTAATACCTTGAATTTTTTGGTTTTGTCTTATCCATTGGCTCAGAGGTTCTATGAAGATTGCAAAGAGCAGTGGAGACAGGGGGCAGCCCTGACGACATCCTCTTTCCAGTTCAAAAGATGATGATAAATTACCGTTAATCCTTATTTTAGCCGTTGGTTTTTTATATAATGCCTGTATAGTTCTAATGAAGTTGTTATGAAAATTGAAACTGGATAAGATTCTATATAGAAAAGACCAGTCAACCGAATCGAATGCTTTTTCAGCATCTAATCCCAATATGACTGCATTTAAGTTATATTTTTTTATATGATGAATTATGTGTAAAGTGCGTCGAATGTTGTCTTGTGTCTGTCTTTGTCTTATAAAACCTGTTTGGTCTAAATGAATTAGGTCTGTCAGTATATTTTCTAACCTTTTGGCAAGGATAATGGTAAAAAGCTTTTAGTCCTGATTTAGTACACTGATTGGTCTGTAGTTGGAGCACTCTAGTTTATCCTTTTCAGGTTTAGGTATAACTGCAATGACCCCTTCTCTCCAGGAGGGGGGGATTTCCCCTGTGTGGAGGACATAATTAAATGTTTTCAGGAGGAGAGGAGATAGTTGCTGTTTAAAGGTTTTGTACCACTCTGCTGTATAGCCATCAGCTCCTGGGGATTTGTTAGCTTTAAGTTTCATAATTGCTTTTTCCAATTCTTTAGGATGTATTTCTGACAGTAGTGTTTTATTTTGTGACTCCGTAAGTTGGGGAAGGTTTAATGTGTTTAGGAATGCCTCGGATGCGTTTTTATGTTTTTTGTGGGAGTATAAGTTCTTATAGTAATTCTCGAAGTTTTTAAGAATATCCTGAATTCTGAATTTTATTTCCTTTGATACTGGGTCTCTGATTTTGTAGATTGCTCTTTCTGTTTGATGTTTCCTCAATTTATAGGCTAGCAATTTTGCCGATTTACTGCCTGCTTCATAGTATTTTTGTTTCAGAAATGTAAGTTTCTTCTGGATTTCTATTGTGTAGATCTCATTTATTTGGTTTTTAATTTCCTTAATCTTGAGCGAGTCAGTAGAATGAGTGTTGCCTTTGTGTTCTTTTTCTAGGTTCCTAAGTTCTGACTCTAATGTGGATAGTTTTTCTTGTCTTAGTTTCTTTTGGGTTGCCAGTTTTGCAATAATCTTTCCTCTTATTACAGCTTTACATGCATCCCACAGTATTAAAGGGGATACTTCTCCATTATCGTTATCTTCCAAATATCTGAGAATATCTGATTCCAATTCATCTTTCAATGGTCCTTTCAGGACATTTGAATTTAACCTCCAAGAAAATGTATTATTTGTGTATTTTTGGATATTTAAGTCCATGTAGATCGGACTGTGGTCAGAGAGATCCATCAGTCCTATTTTACATGTTTTTACTCTTCCAATGTCTCTATTAAACATAAAAAAATAGTCAATCCTTGTGTAAGAAGAATGTGGAGTTGAGTAAAATGTATAGTCTTTTACACTGGGGTTGAGTTCCCTCCACACGTCACAGATTCCCAATTCTTTTAGTAGCATCCGAGTCTTCCTGTTTTGGGTGTTATTTTGATGTGGGGAATTACCAGAAGCATCCCAGTATGGATTCAGTCTAAGATTGAAGTCCCCACCACATATCACTAAACCTTGAGCTTTAGTTATCATTAGGTCGAATACATTTTTATAAAATTTCCAGTTAGCCCCTGGGGGAGCATACACATTCAGCAGGGTGATATCTTCTCCCTCTAGCCGCCCAGTTACCAAACTGTATCTCCCTTCTTTATCTTTGTGTTCTGATTTTTTTTCAAATGTAATTTTGGTTGATATCAATGTCGCTACTCCCCTCCTCCTCCCTGATTTATATGAAGATGAAGAGATCATTTTAAACCCTTGTCTACTGAGTTTATTGTGTTCCACGTCTGTTAGGTGGGTTTCTTGTAAAAGTATTATTCCTGCTTTGTCTTTTTTCATTTTGCCTAGAATCTTGGATCTTTTAACTGGATTCAGGATTCCTTTTACATTATATGAAATTATTTTGGTTACACCCTGTTTCTCCATTGTGTTGTTTTGTTTAGTATAACTGTGTGGTGGCCCTCTTTTATGCTACTCAGAAACTGAAAGAACATTAAAAACAAGAAAAACATTAAGAACATAGTGTAAAAAACTTTAAAACAAAAAGCTGTCATAAGAACTTCCTGAGCTGAGGTCTTTTTAAAGACCCTGTAAGAGCCTTGATGGAGTGAAGGCTCTGAGGGAAATTCCTCAAACTCTGTTACGTGTTGAGGGCCCTCTCTTACCACTGAAAGTAGTCCCATGCTTTTAACGTGAGTTTCAGAACCCAATCCAAACTTGTAATGATTTTTTTTTTTTTTTCCTTTTATGCCTAAACCCTGTGAAATTGTGTGCACCCTCCCACCCCCATCACATCAAACATTCACGCAAAAACAGTATTTGTTAGTATGAGGAGAACATGGGGATTATTGTCACATTTCTATTTTAACAAGTTTTTGTTTTTTTTATTACAAAGACTTATTTGTTTCAAATAATATGATTGTTCCATGAAATGTTTTACCACATGCTGAATATGCATCTCCTTTAATGTTTGTTACCTTGTATGAGGGGGGTTGGATGTGCGGATTGATTCAAGAGAAAAAAAAAAAAAAAAAAAAAGGTCGCTATTCCAACCTGAAAACGGATAGTTTATCCGCGACGCTCTGGTGCTGGGTTTCCCGCTGCTGGTCCGTGGATTTTGAAGGTCTTTGTGTTGTCCATGTTTGCGCTTTGATCTTCTCACTCGGGTCTGCTGCGGGTTTAAATACCGTTACCGGGAGCCCTCTTTTCGCCATGTCAGCTGTTGCTTCTTCCGCCGAATTATAGAGACACGTTTCATCGCCGTAGAAGACCCTTAACTTCGCAGGAAATGGTGTCTGAAAGCGCAATTTCTTCTCTCTTAACACCTTTTTCGCGTCATTGTATTCCCTGCGCTTTTTAAGGACCTCCGGGGCGTAATCGTGTTCCACGTAGACTTTTCTCTCCTGGTGCATAAATCCTTTTTTCTGCCAGGCCAGTCTTACAACCTCTTGTTTTATTTTGAAATTGGAAAATCTTACCAACACCGAACGTGGGGGCGCTTCCGCCGCCGGCCTAGCGGCTAATGAACGATGTGCCTTTTCTATCTTCAAGTCGGTGGTTTGTGGAATATCCAGTTTCTCTCTTAGTAAGGATTCCACGCATTCTGCCATTGAGTTAAAACCATTTTCGGTTCCTTCTATCAGACCATGAATTCTTATGTTGTCTCTTCTTTGTTTTCCTTCTTGGTCGGTTAGCTTAGCCTCTATAGCTGCTTGTCTTTTGCGTAGGTCTAGCACAGAATCTTCGAGCACTTTTATTCGATCCTCTGTTTCCAAGATTCGGTTCTCGGCCTGGTCCACTCTGCTGTTTGTCCTTTTCAATTCTTCTCTGAATTCCCGAAATTCGGCCGTAACATCTCGGCGAAATCGTCGTAGCTCCTCAAATAGTGATTTCAGGCTAACCCTTTTGTTAGCTATCACCAGTTCCTCGTCTTCTGAACGGAGATCTTCCAGTTCGGATTCTCCGGCCGATACGTGTCCTGGCCTGGAGAATTTCAGTTTCTTCTGTTTTCCTTTAGACATGATGATTTTGTCTTTTGATTTTCACTCCTCCAAAAATCCGTTAAGTTTGATTTTCAAGGTGTTATCCTAGATTGGGTCTGAGAACTTCAGTGTTAAGCTGCAGTCGCCAGCTGCAGTCGCCCCCCATATATGTAAGTACATATATGTAAGTAAGTACATATATGTAAGTACATATATGTACTTTTATATGTACATATACTTTTATATATCTATGTGAATTGAAAAACAGATCTTGATCAAAAATAACTCCAAGGTTCCTCACAGAGCTATTAAGAGAAATAGTAACTGCATCCAAACTAAAAGTTTGATTTGGAAAGGTATTTCTAAGGTTTTTTGGACCAACAAGAATGACTTCAGTCTTATCTGAATTTAATAGCAGGAAATTACAAGTCATCCAAGCTTTGATTTCCTTAAGACAGGCTTCTAACTTGGCTAATTGATTACTATCAATGTTTATTTTATTTATTTATGTTTTTTCCACTTCCGGCGCCACACGAGTTGGTTGCCTTTTGCAACAGTGACTCAATTCTGAGTCTTTTTTTTTTTTCCTTCCTCTCTCTTTTAATCCAGTGACAACTCTCTGATCCGGCACACCTTTCACTCCATTTATATCACAGACACACAGATCGCCCCAAATGTCTCCCGAGCCGGTGGACGGAGCCACTGTAGCAGGGAAGAGCTGCTAGCACTCAACCGCCACCCGGTGCTAACGGAAAAACTCGACATACCGGGAGAACTGAAGTGAAAACGCCGTGGGTGCCGGGCTGGAGTAAGGCGGAAGGCAAGAAATATAAGGTACAGACCCACCCTTCCATCCGTTGTTATGGGGAATGTACGATCGTTACTGGGAAAGGTAGATGAGCTAGCGGCTATCTCCCGCTACGATAGCATATACCGGGAGTGTAGCCTGTTTCTATACACAGAGACTTGGCTAACCGAATTAGCAGCAGATGCTAACATTGAACTGGAGGGTTTCCACGCGATACAGGCAGACCGAACATCAGACAGTGGCAAAGCAAGGGGCGGTGGAGTGATAATGTATGTTAACAACAACTGGTGCAGACTGGGACATATCACTGTTAAACAACGACACTGCAGCAAAGACATTGAGTTGCTAGCTGTTAGCATGCGGCCTACATATCTCCCGAGGGAATACTCACACGTGATCTGCATTGTTGTTTATGCAAATCCGACGGCGAACGCTGGGACAGCGCGTGACGTCACCCACTCAGTAACTGGCAGGCTGCAGACAGAACACCCAGATGCTCTTCTCCTCATCTCAGGCGATTTCAACCATGTTTCACTGTCTCCCATTCTACCCACGTTTACCCAGTATGTCACATGCCACACTAGAGACAATAAAACACTGGACTTATTCTACGCAAACACTAAGGAGGCGTACACCTCATCACAACTCCCCCCACTCGAGAGATCGGATCACAACTTGGTTCATCTCCGGCCGGTGTACAAACCCCTAGTGCACAGACAACCTTCAGCCATGTGCACAGTGAAGTTATGGTCTGAGGAGGCAATGGACACTCTAAAGGGCTGTTTTGAAACCACCGCCTGGGAGCAGCTCTGCGATCCACATGGTGAGGACATCGATGGCCTCACTCACACCATCACGGACTACATCAGCTTCTGTGTGGACAACACCGTTCCCACCAAGACCATACGGTGTTGCTCAAACAACAAACCCTGGATCAACCCTGAGATTAAAAACACTTCTGAGAGAGAAGAAAAGGATCTTCAGGTCGGGGAACAGGGAGATGCTGAAGTCCGTACAGAGGGAGCTGAGGAGAAAGATCAGAGAAGGCAAGGACAGCTTCAGGAAGAAGATGGAGGACAAGCTGCAACAGAGCGACATCAGCGGGGGTCTGGAGAAACCTTAAAACCATCTCTGGGCTCCAGAATACCTCCCCCCAGGCCACGGGGGGCAGGGAGTGGGCAAACAATCTGAATCTGTTTTTCAATAGGTTTGACCAACCGCCCTCCCCCCTGACTGCACAACAACCACTGCTGCCTCTAGAGACATCAAGTCCTGCTGCCCACTCCCCACTCCACCAACACCCCCCCACTCCCAACACACAGCCCCCCAACCTGACCCTCACTAAGACCCAGGTGAGGACGGAGCTGAGGAAGCTCAAGGCGAGGAAGGCGTCGGGACCGGACGGCATCAGAGCAAAGCTCCTCAAGTCCTGTGCAGACCAGCTGTGTGGGATTGTGGAGTATATCTTCAATCTGAGCCTGAAGCTGGGGAGGGTACCACAGCTGTGGAAAACATCTTGTGTGGTACCTGTACCAAAGACTTCCCACCCCAAAGATCTGAACAGCTACAGACCAGTGGCCTTGACGTCCCACATGATGAAGACCCTGGAGAGACTGCTCCTTGCTCACCTCCGCCCCCTGGTGGGACCAGCGATGGATCCACTCCAGTTCGCCTACCAGCATGGCATTGGGGTGGAGGATGCGGTGATCTTCCTCCTTCACCATTCTCTGTCCCACCTGGAGAAGCCCGGGAATGCAGTGAGGATCATATTCTTTGACTTCTCCAGTGCTTTCAACACCATCCAACAGATAATCCTGAAGGACAAGCTGCTGTGTGCTGGGGTGGACCAGCACCTGTCATCATGGATCCTGGGCTACCTCACAAACCATCCACAGTTTGTGAGAACCCGGGACTGTGTGTCCGACACGATCATCGGTAGCACGGGGGCCCCCCAGGGAACGGTTTTGGCTCCCTTCCTCTTCACCCTTTATACTGCGGACTTCTCACACAACACAACACACTGCCATCTACAGAAGTTCTCTGATGACTCTGCGATCGTTGGCCTCATCTCCAACGGAGATGAAGCTGAGTACAGAGGGCTTATCCAGGACTTCGTGGACTGGTGCCATCGGAACTGCCTCCAGATCAACGCGAGGAAAACTAAGGAGCTGGTGGTGGACTGCCACAGGCAAGGACAACCCCTCACAGCACCAGTAAATATACAGGGAACAGACATCGAGATGGTGACATCCTATAAGTACCTGGGTGTTCATCTGAACAATAAACTAGACTGGTCACACAATACTGACACACTCTACAAGAAGGGACAGCGCAGGCTGTTCCTACTGAGGAGACTCAGGTCTTTTGGTGTACAAGGGCTGCTGCTGAAGACATTCTATGACACGGTGGTGGCATCAGCCATCACTTTTGGAGTGGTCTGCTGGGGCAGTGGCATTACAGCAGCCGATAGGAAGAGACTGAACAAACTGATCAAGAAAGCTAGCTCTGTCCTGGGGCAGTGCCTTGACCCAGTGGAGGAGATAGGAGAGAGAAGGACGGTGGCTAAACTGTCATCTCTGCTGGAGTCCGAGTTCCACCCTATGCAGGACATATTGAACACACTGAGGAGCTCATTTAGCAGCAGACTACATCATCCTAGGTGCACAACCGAGAGGTTTCGCAGGTCCTTCCTACCAACAGCTGTCAGACTGTACAACCTAAGCAGGGCTGCTCGCAGAGATAGCAAAAAGACGTGACAACCTAATAGTATTGAATGCAAAAAACGCAATAGACTTACACAAATGGTCCCCTCCGGTATACAACTAGGAAAATAGCGGTCGCTATGGAGGGTGAGAATATGTATGGGTACATAATCATACCATGTAGGATAACTAAGTAGACGGTTGTGCTGTTTCATTCCATCTAGCTACAATGCTCCGCACTGTGTGTGTTTATATATTTACATATCTATTCCATCTAGCTACAATGCTCCGCACTGTGTGTGTTTATATATTTACATATTTATTCCATCTAGCTACAATGCTCCGCACTGTGTGTGTTTATATATATATTTATATATTTACTCTATCGAGCAACAATGCTCCACACTGTGTGTGTTTATATATTTACATATTTATTCCATCTAGCTACAATGCTCCGCACTGTGTGTGTTTATATATCTACATATTTATTCCATCTAGCTACAATGCTCCGCACTGTGTTTATATATTCATATATCTATTCCATCTAGCTACAATGCTCCGCACTGTGTTTATATATTTACATATTTATTCCATCTAGCTACAATGCTCCGCACTGTGTGTGTTTATATATCTACATATTTATTCCATCTAGCTACAATGCTCCGCACTGTGTTTATATATTCATATATCTATTCCATCTAGCTACAATGCTCCGCACTGTGTTTATATATTTACATATTTATTCCATCTAGCTACAATGCTCCGTACTGTGTGTTTATATATCTACATATTTATTCCATCTAGCTACAATGCTCCGCACTGTGTTTATATATTCACATATTCATTCTATCTAGCTACAATACTCCGCACTGTGTGTTTATATACTCATATATTTATTCCATCCAGCTACAATGCTCCGCACTGTGTTTATATATTTATATATCTATCCCATCTAGCTACAATGCTCCACACTGTGTGTCTATATACACTACCGTTCAAAAGTTTGGGGTCACCCAGACAATTTTGTGTTTTCCATGAAAAGTCACACTTTTATTTACCACCATGAGTTGTAAAATGAATAGAAAATATAATCAAGACATTGACAAGGTTAGAAATAATGATTTGTATTTGAAATAATAATTTTTTCCTTCAAACTTTGCTTTCGTCAAAGAATCCTCCATTTGCAGCAATTACAGCATTGCAGACCTTTGGCATTCTAGCTGTTAATTTGTTGAGGTAATCTGGAGAAATTTCACCCCACGCTTCTAGAAGCCCCTCCCACAAGTTGGATTGGCTGGATGGGCACGTCTTGTGTACCATATGGTCAAGCTGCTCCCACAACAGCTCAATGGGGTTTAGATCTGGTGACTGCGCTGGCCACTCCATTATAGATAGAATACCAGCTGCCTGCTTCTTCTCTAAATAGTTCTTGCACGATTTGGAGGTGTGCTTTGGGTCACTGTCCTGTTGTAGGATGAAATTGGCTCCAATGAATTCTGGGAAGATGTTATCGTATCCTGCTGCCTTTCCACATTTCAGGCCCTGTAGGACTTTCTCCAGTTCAGCAGCCTCGAAGGGTTCAGGGTTCGTTTCCTCTACAGGCATTTTTTGGTGTTTTTTTAGCTCAGTTGTAACTGCTCTTCTGGTGTCTTTGTCTTGGGGTGCTTTGGCGATAGTCAGTAGGTGGGATGCAACTTGGTTGGGTGTGACGGATGCTCGGCTTTGGCTAGGGGGCTTCTGTGCAGCTCCTAGGCGACGGATGAGGCTCCAACATTTCCTGCTAGAGTGGGTAAAGCTCCAGTCAGCAACTGTCTCCTCCCATTTCTTTCGCCGGGCTGTATTTAGCGATTCAATGAGATGGTCTGCTATCTCTGGGTCCCCTGATGTTTGATAGGATTGTAGGAGGGCAGCACTTTCTCCGTCCAAACATGGGACATAGAGGGGTCGGTAGCCTCGTGGGATTGCAGTATGGGCAGCCTTGAAGATTGCGCTGCAGAAGCGGTTGTATGCTTGGGCAACAGCAATTATAAAAACCCTGCTGACCAACCGAAGGTTCAGAGTCCACCTCAGTCAGAACACAAGTGCATGGAGAATGCAGAAAAACGGACTCCCACAAGGCTCAGTTCTAGCTCCAACTCTGTTCAACCTCTACATAAACGACCTGCCTACTACAAAATCCCGCAAATTCATCTATGCAGACGACATCTGTTTGGCATTCCAAGCACCAGACTTTGAACCACTGGAACGGGTGCTCACGGAAGATCTTGCTAAACTGGACCAGTTCTGCAAAATCTGGCGCCTAAAACCAAGCCCAGCAAAAACCGTTTCCAGTGTATTTCATCTCCACAATGCAAAAGCTGCCAGAGAACTAAACATCCACCTGAGCGGACTCAAGCTTAAGCATGCCCCAAATCCAACTTATCTTGGAGTGACCCTTGATAGGACCTTATCCTTCAAGGAACATCTAAAGGGGACGGCTGCTAAGGTGAAAGTACGAAACAACCTGCTCTGCAAGCTCGCTGGTGCAAAATGGGGGGCGGCAGTCTCCACCCTGCGCACCTCAGCACTGGCCCTTTCATACTCTGTAGCAGAATATTGTGCCCCTGTCTGGTCCAGGTCATCTTACACACACCATGTAGACACCCAGCTCAACTCAACCATGAGAACTATAACTGGAACAATCCGCTCAACACCACTCCCCTGGCTCTCTGTACTGTCAAACATAGCCCCTCCACACATCCGGCGAGCAGCATTAACTCAAAGGATGCTCCAAAAAGTTAAAGATTTTCCTCACTTACCAATCCATGCAGATATCTACACCCCACCCACTGCCCGACTTTCATCCAGACGGCCGATCTGGAAAAACCCTCCCCCAGCTGACTTTACCATCCAGACAGCTTGGCAAGAGGAATGGGAAACCAAGGAGGTCCCAAACAAACAGCTGGTGATAAACCCCAACCAACAGGTCCCGGGCACCAACCTCCCAAGGAGACAGTGGTCTACACTCAATCGCTTCAGGACTGGATATGGCCCCTGCTTGGCCAGCCTTCACAGATGGGGCAGTAGCCCTAGCCCACTGTGCGCATGTGGAGAGGAGCAAACTATGGAACACATCATAGAGGCTTGCCCGCTCCAAAGACTGGAAGGAGGATTACACACCCTCCATACAGCAAACCAGGAGGCAACTGCTTGGCTTAAGGACTTTGCATTCGCTAAATAAATAAATTGGCTCCAATCAAACACTGTCCACAGGGTATGGCATGGCGTTGCAAAATGGAGTGATAGCCTTCCTTATTCAAAATCCCTTTTACCCTGAACAAATCTCCCACCTTACCAGCACCAAAGCAACCCCAGACCATCACGTTACCCCCACCTTGCTTGACAGATGGCGTCAGGCACTCTTCCAGCATCTTTTCAGTTGTTCTGCGTCTCACAAATGTTCTTCTGTGTGATCCAAACACCTCAAACTTCAATTCATCCGTCCATAACACTTTTTTCCAATCTTCCACTGTCCAATGTCTGTGTTCTTTTGCCCATATTAATCTTTTTCTTTTATTGGCCAGTCTCAGATATGGCTTTTTCTTTGCCACTCTGCCCTGAAGGACAGCATCCCGGAGTCGCCTCTTCACTGTAGATGTTGACACTGGCGTTTTGCGGGTACTATTTAATGAAGCTGCCAGTTGAGGACCTGTGAGGCATCTATTTCTCAAACTAGAGACTCTAATGTACTTATCTTCTTGCTCAGTTGTGCAGCGGGGCCTCTCACTTCTCTTTCTACTCTGGTTAAGATAAGATAAGATAAGATAAGCCTTTATTAGTCCCACAACGGGGAAATTCCAGGATTGCAACAGCACAGGGATAGCAACACTCAGAGCAACAATCAGAAGGCAAGAAAAACAAAACAAAAAAAAAAACAAAAAAAAAAAACAAGCAAGCAAGAGCAGCTAATATACATATGTACATATTACTATAAAATATATATATACACACACACACACACACACACAGACACACAGTGCAGAGCATTGTAGCTGGATGGAATAAATATATGAATATATGAACACACAGTGCAGAGCATTGTAGCTAGATGGAATAAATATGTAAATATATAAACACCCACAGTACGGAGCATTGCAGCTAGGTGGAATAAATATGCAAGTATATAAACACACACAGTGCGGAGCAATGTAGCTAGATGGAATAATATGTAGATATATAAAAACACAGTGCGGAGCATTGTAGCTAGATGGAATAAATATATAGATATATAAATATAAACACACCCAGTGCTGAGCATTGTAGCTAGATGGAATAAATATGTAAATATATAAACACACACAGTGCAGAGCATTGTTGCTAGGTGGGATGAAACAGCATAACCGTCTATTTAGTTATCCTACATGGTATGATTATGTGCCCATACATATTCTCACCCTCCATAGCGACCGGTATGTTCCTAGTTGTATGCCGGAGAGGACCATTGTGTAAGTCTATTGCATCTTTTGCATTCAAAAAAAAAAACAAAAAAACTATTAGTTTGTTACGTCTTTTTGCTATCTCTGCGAGCAGCCCTGCTTAGGTTGTACAGTCTGACAGCCGTTGGTAGGAAGGACCTACGAAACCTCTCGGTTGTGCACCTGGGATGATGTAGTCTGCTGCTAAATGAGCTCCTCAGTGCATCCAGTATGTCCTGCATAGGGTGGAACTCGGACTCCAGCAGAGATGACAGTTTAGCCACCGCCCTTCTCTCTCCTATCTCCTCCATCGGATCAAGGCGTTGCCCCAGGACAGAGCTAGCTTTCTTAATCAGTTTGTTCAGTCTCTTCCTATCGGCTGCAGTAATGCCACTGCCCCAGCAGACCACTCCAAAAGTGATGGCTGATGCCACCACCGTGTCATAGAATGACTTCAGCAGCGCCCCTTGTACACCAAAAGACCTGAGTCTCCTCAGCAGGAACAGCCTGCGCTGTCCCTTCTTGTAGAGTGCGTCAGTATTGTGTGACCAGTCTAGTTTATTGTTCAGATGAATACCCAGGTACTTGTAGGATGTCACCATCTCGATGTCTGTTCCCTGTATATTTACTGGTGCTGTGAGGGGCTGCCCATGCCTGCGGCAGTCCACCACCAGCTCCTTAGTTTTCCTCGCGTTGATCTGGAGGCAGTTCCGATGGCACCAGTCCACAAAGTCCTGGATAAGCCCTCTGTACTCAGCTTCATCTCCGCTGGAGATGAGACCAACGATCGCAGAGTCATCAGAGAACTTCTGTAGATGGCAATGTGTTGTGTTGTGTGAGAAGTCCGCAGTATAAAGAGTGAACAGGAAGGGAGCCAGCACCGTTCCCTGGGGGGCCCCCGTGCTACTGATGATCGTGTCGGAAACACAGTCCCGGGTTCTCACAAACTGAGGCCGGTTCGTGAGGTAGTCCAGGATCCATGATGACAGGTGCTGGTCCACCCCTGCGCGCAGCAGCTTGTCCTTCAGGATCATCGGTTGGATGGTGTTGAAAGCACTGGAGAAGTCAAAGAACATGATCCTCACCATATTCCCGGGCTTCTCCAGGTGGGACAGAGAACGGTGAAGGAGGAAGATCACCGCATCCTCCACCCCAATGCCATGCTGGTAGGCGAACTGGAGTGGATCCATCGCTGGTTCCACCAGGGGGCGGAGATGAGCAAGGAGCAGTCTCTCCAGGGTCTTCATCAAGTGGGACGTCAAGGCCACCGGTCTGAAGCTGTTCAGGTCTTTGGGGTGGGAAGTTTTTGGTACAGGTACCACACAAGATGTTTTCCACAGCTGTGGTACCCTCCCCAGTTTCAGGCTCATGTTGAAGATATACGTCACAATCCCACACAGCTGGTCTGCACAGGACTTAAGGAGCTTTGCGCTGATGCCGTCCGGTCCCGACGCCTTCCTCGCCTTGATCTTCCTCAGCTCCGTCCTCACCTGGGTCTTGGTCAGGGTCAGGATGGGGGGCTGTGAGTTGGGAGTGGGGGGGGGGTCGGTGGAGTGGGGAGTGGGTAGCAGGACTTGATTTCTTGATTTCTTAGAGGCAGCAGTGGTTGTTGTGCAGACAGGGGGGAGGGCGGTTGGTCAAATCTATTGAAAAACAGATTCAGGTTGTTCGCCCACTCCCTGCCCCCCGTGGCCTGGGGGGAGGTATTCTGGAGCCCAGAGATGGTTTTGAGATTTCTCCAGACCCCGCTGATGTCGCTCTGTTGCAGCTTGTCCTCCATCTTCTTCCTGAAGCTGTCCTTGCCTTCTCTGATCTTTCTCCTCAGCTCCCTCTGTACGGACTTCAGCATCTCCCTGTTCCCCGACCTGAAGATCCTCTTCTTAGAGGATAGAGAGGTTAGAGACTGTTTGTGCTGTTCTCTGAAGGGAGTAGTACACACTGTTGTAGGAAATCTTCACTTTCTTGGCAATTTCTCGCATGGAATAGCCTTCATTTCTATGAACAAGAATAGACTGTCGAGTTTCACATGACAGTTCTCTTTTTCTGGCCATTTTGAGCGTTTAATCGACCCCACAAATGTGATGCTCCAGATACTCAACCTGCTCAAAGGAAGGTCAGTTTTATAGCTTCTCTAACCAGCTAAACTGTTTTCAGCTGTGCTAACATGATTGCACAAGGGTTTTCTAATCATCCATTAGCCTTCTGACGCAATGAGCAAACACATTGTACCATTAGAACACTGGAGTGATAGTTGCTGGAAATGGACCTCTATACACCTATGTAGATATTGCACCAAAAACCAGACATTTGCAGTTAGAATAGTCATTTACCACATTAGCAGTGTATAGAGTGTATTTCTGATTAGTTTAAAGTTATCTTCATTGAAAAAAAACAGTGCTTTTCTTCCAAAAATAAGGAAATTTCTAAGTGACCCCAAACTTTTGAACGGTAGTGTATATATATACATATTTATATTTATATGTACATATGTATACTTGCAGCTCTTGTTTTTTCTCTTGCCTTCTGATTGTTGCTGTGAGTGTTGCTATCCCTGTGCTGTTGCAATCCTGGAATCTCCCCATTGTGGGACTAATAAAGGCTTATCTTATCTTACCTTATCTTATCATCTGGCTTCATTGACAGGTATAATTGTGTGTCATCTGCATAACAATGAAAATGTATACAGTGCTTCCTAATAATGTTGCCTAACGGAAGCATATATAAACTAAAAAGAGTAGGGCCTAGCACAGATCCCTGTGGAACTCCATGACTGAGCTTTGAATTGAAAGAAAACTCATTATTGACATGAACAAACTGGAACCTATCAGATAAATAAGATCTAAACCACTGCAGATCCATTAAGTCCAACATAGTGTTCTAATCTATCAAGTAGAATATTATGATCAATAGTATCAAAAGCTGCACTAAGGTCTAAAAGGACAAGTACAGAAACAAGTCCATTATCAGATGCGATCAGGAGGTCATTAGTGACCTTCACTAAGGCTGTTTCAGTACTATGATGGATTCTAAACCCAGATTGAAACTCCAAGTAAACCATTTCCCTGCAAGTGGTCAAATAATAGCGTAGCAACAACTAAGATTTTTGAAATGAAAGAGAGATTAGAGATTGGTCTATAGTTAGCTAAAACTCCTGGATCCAGCGTTGGCTTTTTGAGTAAGAGTTTAATTACAGCCGTTTTAAAAGCCTGCGGTACATGGCCTAAAGTTAATGACGAATTGATTATTTGAGGAATAAAGCTACCAATAAATGGGCAGACTGCGGCGGCATGTAATAAAGCGGCGTTGTTGGAGGTTTTAAGCAGGTTTTATTATATCATACCGCCGTCAAAAGCTCCGCTCCCGGCGCCGTGCGTGCGCGCCGAGAGCGAGCCCACGGCTCTCAGAGAAGGAGAGGAGGACACAAAGTCTGTGTCCTGCAGCAGAGGCTGAAGTCAGATTGAGAGAGCTATGAGAGCATGGTTACAATGCAGTATATATACACCCAACTACAACAATACATCAAAGCATTCACAGCAGTTGGTCTGATCAAACAGATAACAGGACAGGCATGAGACATTTGCATGAAAGGCAACATTAACATTACAGAGGTGAGCCAGACGAAACGAGTCTGCCTGTAGACATTAATACACATTTCCTATTCTGTTATTTGCTCTAGCCGAGCGCTGTGTTTGACCAGTCTGTTTGTGGGGATTTACATCAAAGCACATCTACATATGTAAGATGCTCAGAAGAAGCACAGTAAGGACAAGACGCATGAACACTATACGAGAATGGCGCATTACATCACAATACATGCATGTTTGCATCACAAATACATGAATGGCACATTGCATCTCAGTAGTGCAGCGGGAAAAACAGAGACAAGAGAGCTGAGTGTCCTTATCTGTTGTGGGGGTTAACCGAACCGCCACACGCTCCCCCCCAGAGGGCGCGGCAGGGGGCCGAGACCTCGATAATCCATCTGTGTGAGCGAGCTGTGGGAGAAGCTCGCTGCAGGCGGAGGGGGAGGGAGGGGAGGGGTAGTAAGTGCCGGCAGGGGCTGTAAAATCGTCCCGAGCCGCGCAAAAATTGCTTGCTGCTCCGCGACGTCGAGGGCCTGTCCCGTTGCGCGTGCGGAGATCACAAGAAGAAAAATTTGTCTCTGACTCCTCTCGTGGCCATGAAGAAAAGCAGGAGTGGCTGTAAGAAAAAAAATAAACAAAAGCAGAGGGACTGGCGTGTTGGCTTTAGGTGCAGGAGCAACCCCAAAGCCCCCGGGAACAGCTGACGGCTGAAATCCCTTTGTGCCGTGGCTGAGACCATTTAAAAAATCCAGTGGCGAGCTGTGTGCTTGCTTCAGGTGAACGAGCAGCCCTGAAGGTTCTGTGAGCAGCGGCGGAGGACGATGGCGGTCTCTGGAGCCGTTACTTGTCCCGTGCGTGATGCGCCGTCCTCGTAACTCCCCGGTGCATGCGTGGGGGTTCCGTGCGTGGGTGGGCCGCTGGAGTGGCGAGTCAGGGTGCAGAAACTTGGTGGAGATCGGCGCAGACGGCGCCGATAAAAATCCAGGTTGAGCTGTGGCTGCATGATTGGCCATGGTGCGTTGGAGCGGTGAGAGGAAATAGACGATCTTTTGTCCCTCAGGCTCGTGCAGATGCGTTGGAGCGGTGAGCGGGAATAGACGATCTTTGTTCCTCAGGGTCGGGCGTGGTGCGTTCAGGTCCACGCGTTGCGTTCTCCGCCGGCCATGGAGGACGCCGTCGTGGAGAAGGGACGAGGTGCCTGCGCTCTCGTGTGAAGGAGCTGCGAGCGCGGCCGGTCCAGCGTGGATGAGCAGATCTCAGACTTGCAGATCTCATCCTGAAGAACGGGTCACCAGTGCAGCTGTCCAGCTCAGAAGGTTGCTGCTTTCGCTGGCCGCTCGTTTTTTTCAGCGTCGGTTCGCCAGCGTGGCCGTCCAAATCAGAAGGCTGCGTCGCACAAAGCATGTGCGTCTTCAAGGGGTCACCAGTGCGGCGGCATGTAATAAAGCGGCGTTGTTGGAGGTTTTAAGCAGGTTTTATTATATCATACCGCCGTCACAAGCTCCGCTCCTGGCGCCATGCGTGCGTGCCGAGAGCGAGCCCACGGCTCTCAGAGAAGGAGAGGAGGACACAAAGTCTGTGTCCTGCAGCAGAGGTTGAAGTCAGATTGAGAGAGCTATGAGAGCATGGTTACAATGCAGTATATATACACCCAACTACAACAATACATCAAAGCATTCACAGCAGTTGGTCTGATCAAACAGATAACAGGACAGGCATGAGACATTTGCATGAAAGGCAACATTAACATTACAGAGGTGAGCCAGACGAAACGAGTCTGCCTGTAGACATTAATACACATTTCCTATTCTGTTATTTGCTCTAGCCGAGCGCTGTGTTTGACCAGTCTGTTTGTGGGGATTTACATCAAAGCACATCTACATATGTAAGATGCTCAGAAGAAGCACAGTAAGGACAAGACGCATGAACACTATACGAGAATGGCGCATTACATCACAATACATGCATGTTTGCATCACAAATACATGAATGGCACATTGCATCTCAGTAGTGCAGCGGGAAAAACAGAGACAAGAGAGCTGAGTGTCCTTATCTGTTGTGGGGGTTAACCGAACCGCCACAAGACTTCTTTAAATAACCTGGTAGGAATAGGGTCTAAAAGACAAGTTGAAGGCTTGGATGAGGAAACTATTAAGATAAGATAAGATAAGATAAGATAAGATAACCCTTTATTAGTCCCACAAAGGGGAAATTCCAGGATTGCAACAGCACAGGGATAGCAACACTCAGAGCAACAATCAGAAGGCAAGAAAAAAAACAAGCAAGCAAGAGCAGCTAATATACATATGTACATATTACTATAAAATATATACAGTATATACACACACACACAGACACACAGTGCAGAGCATTGTAGCTGGATGGAATAAATATATGAATATATGAACACACAGTGCAGAGCATTGTAGCTAGATGGAATAAATATGTAAATATATAAACACCCACAGTACGGAGCATTGCAGCTAGGTGGAATAAATATGCAAGTATATAAACACACACAGTGCGGAGCAATGTAGCTAGATGGAATAATATGTAGATATATAAAAACACAGTGCGGAGCATTGTAGCTAGATGGAATAAATATATAGATATATAAATATAAACACACCCAGTGCTGAGCATTGTAGCTAGATGGAATAAATATATAGATATATAAATATAAACACACCCAGTGCAGAGCATTGTAGCTAGATGGAATAAATATGTAAATATATAAACACACACAGTGCAGAGCATTGTTGCTAGGTGGGATGAAACAGCATAACCGTCTATTTAGTTATCCTACATGGTATGATTATGTGCCCATACATATTCTCACCCTCCATAGCGACCGGTATGTTCCTAGTTGTATGCCGGAGAGGACCATTGTGTAAGTCTATTGCATCTTTTGCATTCAAAAAACTATTAGTTTGTTACGTCTTTTTGCTATCTCTGCGAGCAGCCCTGCTTCGGTTGTACAGTCTGACAGCCGTTTTGTCTAACTCTAAAAGGTCAATTGGAGCAAACTGATCCAAACAGATGTCAATTGAAGGAGTTGTAGTAGTTACTGTATTTAAGTTAACGGTGGGAAGAATCTGACTGATTTTATCTCTGATAGATGAAATTTTATTATTGAAAAAGTTGATAAAGTCCTGACTAGTAAGCTCTAAGGGAATGCTGCAGAGTCCTGACTCTTTGTCAGCCTGGCTACAGTGCTGAAAAGAAACCTGGGATTATTCTTGTTCTCTTCTATTAATGCAGAATAATAACTTGTTCTAGCTTTTCTCAGAGATTTTTATAAATTAAAAGATGATTTCTCCAAGCTAAATAGATTTCATCTAAATTAGTGGAGCGCCATTTTCTTTCTAATTGACGAGTCTTCTCTTTTAAGCTACGAGTTTCTGTGTTGAACCAAGGAGTTAGAAATCTCTGATTAGACTTTTTCTTTTTTAAAGGGGCCACCAAGTCTAGAGTCTGATGCAGAGAAGCTGTAACACTATCCACCATGTTATCAATAACAGAAGGAGTAAGCTGTAATGTTCTCCTGGAACATGTAATGACGAGGCGCACACACCGGGTGTCAGTTAGGACTTTTTACTTGTCACTTCAACAGCAACTCACAACTAACCACACAGTGACTCAAGTACAACTCCTTTTATAGTCAGGTCATGGCCGGGGTCATACTGCCCTCTAGTGGTGACTCCATATGAACTTCACATATCAATACATCTCCCTTTTTTTTTTCAAGTAAAAGGTCGTCCTACTATAAACTTAAACTGTTTCTCTAATTTCAATAAACAAAATAAATTCCATTTCTTTTTACATCTTTGTCAACCTTGTACACTGAATCACAAGTTCAATTTTTTTCTCTGTTTACAATTCAACATCAACACATTTTTTTCCTCTGTTTACAATTCAATATCAACACATTTTTTTTTTTTTTTTTTTCATTTCAGTACTCCTTACATTTCCTCAATCAGTCTTTTCGGTTTCACAATTTGCCTTTGTGATCTTCTGATTTGTGTCACCTCAGTCTGTTCGTTATTGTCTGTCTCTAAGTTTTGGTTCTCAGCCATTTCTGGTTGTTCGGTTTGGCTGGAAATTAGCATGTCGCTTGTTTCACTGTCTGTGACTCTCAATTTGGTCTGAGGCACTTTCAGTAAGTGACGTCGGTTTTGCCTCATTGTTTTCCCATGCTCTGTGATGACTTCATATGATCTGGGAGTTGTTTCTTTAACCACTTTTGCCAGCGGTCCCCATTCTCCATCACATCTCACTCGCACTATGTCCTCATGTGCAAGTGGTCTCAGAGGTCGTGCTGTTCTGTTGTACAGTTCAGTTTGCCTCTCATCACGCCTCACATCTCTCTTTTCCATCACCTGAGATGCTGATGGAAGTCGCGTTCTGAGTTTTCTGTTCATGAGCATTTCTGCTGGGGACAGTCCATTCTCCAGTGGTGATGCTCGGTAATTCAGGATCGCCAGATGTGGGTCTTCTGCATTGTCTGCAGCCTTTTTCAGTATGCGCTTCACAATTTGCACCCCTTTCTCTGCTAACCCATTCGACTGTGGGTACAGAGGGCTTGAGGTCACGTGCTTGAACCCATATGTGTCTGCAAAGTCTTTGAAGCACTGACTCGTGAATTGTGGTCCGTTATCACTCACAACAGTCATTGGAATTCCATGGCGTGCGAACATTGTCTTTGTATGTGCAATCACCTTTTCTGCTGTTGTGTCACTCAACCCTGCAAACTCTGGGTAGGTGGAATGATAGTCCATGACTAACAGATAGTCCTTGCCCTTAAGCTGAAATAGATCCATGCCCACTTTTCTCCATGGCCCTTGAGGCTTCTCATGGGGCCTCATAGGCTCCTTTGGCTGTTGATACCTGTGGCGCTGGCAAATGTCACAGCGCTGCACATATGCCTCAATGTCCTTGTGCATGTTGGGCCAATACAAAACATCACGTGCACGTCTTTTGCACTTTTCAATACCCAAGTGCCCCTCATGCACTAATTTAACCATTTCTGATCTCATGGAGGTAGGTATGACTATCCTTGTACCTTTTAACAGAACCCCATCTAACACAGACAGTTCACCTTTAAAGTGTTGGTAAGGCTTGTCAATCATAACCTGTCCTGGCTGATGTATCTGTTCCATTACTCTTTTTAGTTTCTCATCTTTTTGTGTTTCTTTCTCTATCTTCGTCCATTTTGCATCTGACACTGGCATGTGTGCCTTAATAGAGTCTACATGT
Source organism: Pholidichthys leucotaenia (assembly GCA_020510985.1). NCBI lineage: Eukaryota > Metazoa > Chordata > Actinopteri > Cichliformes > Pholidichthyidae > Pholidichthys > Pholidichthys leucotaenia. The sequence continues at coordinate 196,625,831 of CM035842.1, read as the reverse complement.
ATTTGCACAGCTTCCTCTGTTGTGCTGCTGGTGTTGCTCAAGCTAGCCCTACTCAGCGCATCGGCTACAATTAGTTGCTTGCCTGGTGTAAACTCAAATTTCAAGTCATATTTCTGTAATCTTAACATTAGACGCTGGATGCGCGGTGGTGCGTCACCCAGTGGCTTCTGTGAGATCGCAATCAGTGGTTTGTGGTCTGTTTCTAGTATTACTGACCTTCCATACACATATTCATGAAACTTCTCACATCCAAACACTGCACCTAGAGTCTCTTTCTCTATTTGCGTGTAATTTTTTTCTGCGCTTGTCATGGTGCGCGATGCGTATGCGACTGGATACCACTCCGTGTCATGTTTTTGCAATAGCACAGCTCCTAGGCCGGCTTTGGACGCATCTGTGGACACTTTTAGCAGTTTGTCCTGATCATAGAATTTTAACACTGGCTCCTTTATTAGACTGCTTTTGAGCCACTCCCATTCTCTGGCATGCTCTGCCATCCACTGCCACATTGTATTGGTCTCTAACAAGCTTCTAAGAGCTATTGTGTTAGCTGATAAATTTGGGATAAATTTTCCCATGTAATTGACTAGCCCTAGGGCTCTTTGCAAGTCATTTTTGTTCTGCGGTACTGGCAGCTCTGCTATGGCCCGCACTTTTTCCGGATCTGGTTGCACGCCTGCCCCAGATAATTTCTCTCCCAGGTATGTAATCTCCCGTACCCCGAATTGGCACTTACTCTTATTCAGTTTCATACCTGACTTTTGCGCCTGTGTGAGAACTCTTGCCAACCTTTCGTCGTGCTCCTCTTTTGTTTTTCCCCAGACTACCACATCATCAAGAAAAACTCCCACCCCTTCTATTCCGTCAAACAATTGCTGCACAGTTCTATGGAAAATTTCAGGGGCTGAGCTAATCCCGAACGGCATTCGTAGAAAGCAATGCCTTCCGAATGGCGTATTAAATGTGCACAATTTAGCGCTTTCCTCATCTAGCACTATTTGGTAAAACCCAGATTTGGCATCTAATTTTGTGAAGTAATTTGCTCCACTCATTGTGCTGGTTATGTCAGATTTTGTTGGTAGCCTGTAATGCTCCCGCTGTATTACTTTATTTAGATCTTTTGGATCTATGCACAATCTCAAATCTCCATTTGGCTTCTCCACTATAACTAGTGAGTTAACCCATTCAGTTGGTTCTTCTATTTTTCTGACCACTCCGTCTGCTATCAGTGAGTCTAGTGTTTCTCTCAGCCTCTTTTTAAGAGCTATTGGCACTTTTCTTGCTGCATGTATGACTGGCTCTGCATTCTCTTTCAGCCTAATTTTTTGTTTGCCTGGTAGGCGGCCTATTCCTTTGAACACCTCTTTGTATTCTTTCACCCAGTCAGTGTGTTTGTGCTTACTTGTTGTAGCCTCTGTATTTTCTCGTGCTGTCACTTTGTCTGTATCAATGACATTCACCCTTTTGATCAGACCTAGCTGATCGCATGTTTTTAAACCCAAAATTGCTTGTCTATTTCCATCAACAAGTACAAACAATGCATTCACTGTCTTATCTTTGTTTGACAGTGTAACCCTGCACATTCCCTTAGTGGGTATTGGCTTATCGTCATATGTTCTCAGATTAATCTTTTTATCTCTTATTTTCGGCTTGTTTTTCAGTCTTTTAAAATCTTTCATTGGCAGGATGTTTACCTGCGCACCTGTGTCGAGCTTCAGTGACATGTCCGTGCCATTCATCTCCAGGCACACTATCCATTCGTCAGCGCTCGTCTCTCCCTCGATGGCGTCCACGTAAAACTGATCCTCCTCGCTGTCGCTCTTTTTCTCCACGAGTTGCACCCTCCTCTTTGAGAAGCAGGTCTTTGCGAAGTGATTTTTTCCGCCACACTTGCGACATTCCTTCCCGAGTGCTGGACACTGTTTCAGCGCGTGTTGCCTTCCACACCGCTCACAGTTCCCGCGCGCGCGCTCTGGGTTTGCCTCCCTTTTTCTTGCCTGCAACGTTCCTTTCGGCTTCGCGCGCTGCACTGCACCGACCTCAGCAGTCTCCTTTTCCTTGCTGCTAAAAGTCTTTAATTGTGCCTTTATACTCTCAGACGCTTGGCAAATCTGTATCGCTTTCTCCAGCGTTAAGTTAGTCTCTTTCAGTAATTGCATCCGCAATTTGTTGTCTTGGACCCCTATTACAATTTGGTCCCGTATCATTGACTCACTCAATGTTCCAAAGTTGCATGACTGACATTTCATCCGTAGGTCTGTGACATACAGCTCGATGGACTCTGACTCTTTCTGAAGTCTTTTTCTGAACACATACCTCTCGTACGTTTCATTCTTTCTCGGTGTGCAATAATCGTCAAATTTCTTCATCACGGCGTCGAAGTTGCCTTTTTCTTCTTCCGTGAAGATGAATGTGTTAAACACATTTAGCGCCGCTCGCCCTGCTACTGTTAGCAGTAATGCTATTTTCCTCTCCTCGTCACGGAGACCGATAGCAAGCGAATAAAGTTCAAAACTCTGTTTGAATACTTTCCAGTTCTCGTTGACGTTACCGGTCAACTTTAACTCGTCCGGCTGTCGAAGAGCGTTCATCTTCGCCGTCGGTTCGTAGTTTTATCCTGGTATCATGTAATTTACTCCTGGTACCATGTAATGTTCTCCTGGAACATGTAATGACGAGGCGCACACACCGGGTGTCAGTTAGGACTTTTTACTTGTCACTTCAACAGCAACTCACAACTAACCACACAGTGACTCAAGTACAACTCCTTTTATAGTCAGGTCATGGCCGGGGTCATACTGCCCTCTAGTGGTGACTCCATATGAACTTCACATATCAATACATAAGCTGTCTATAGCTTATTTCCGTTGTGTTGACACATGGCATAGAGGAAACAATCTGCATAAATTTGGTAACAACATCATCTGAGAGGCATCTACTGTAGTAATATTTTTCCTTAGGAGCCAAATAGTCAGAAATGGTAAAATCAAAAGTTAACAGACAATGGTCTGACAGCACAGGGTTATGAGGAGACACTACTAGAGTTTCTATTTCTATGCCATATGTCAGAACAAGGTCCAATGTATGGTGGATATAATGGGTAGAATTTCTTACTTTCTGGAAAACCCCATCGTGTCTAATATTGAATTAAATGCCATATTAAGGCAATCACTATCTACATCTACATGTATATTAAAGTCCCCTACTATAATCATTCTATCTGAATTCAGCACTAAATCAGCTAAGAATTCAGCAAATTCAGATAAAAACTCTGAGTAGGCTGATGGGGGATGATAAACTATGGCAAATAAAATTGGGTTTAGCCTAAAATTGCTAAAATGCCCAATACTGAGGACCAGGCCCTCAAAGAAATTATAACGTGTTTTTTGCTTTACATTAACTAGTAATTTGGAATGGTAAATTGTTGCTACTCCTCCTCCATGACCTGAACTTCTGGGATTTTGACAGTTTAAATAACCAGAGGGAGTTGATTAATTTAAACCAACATAATCCTCTTGTCCTAACCAAGTCTCTGTAAGGGATATTAAATCAATCTGATGATCAATTAACAGATCATGGACTAGCAGAGACTTGGGAGTTAGAGACCTAATATTTAACAAACCACATTTAATTTTTTAAATTATGAGGAGGAACAGAGGCCAAATCATTCAATGTAGAGGCTTCATGTTTTTTTTTTCTCCACAATATCTTTATTGAACTTTTTTTTTTTTTAACAAACATGATACAAACAATCAAACACTAACACTAAAGTACTACAAAAAAAAAAAATGCACTAAAAAACACCAACAACCACCAACAAAATCAAATCTTCAACAATGCTCCTCTGTTTAGTCTAGACAATCCAATACATAAGTATACATATTATGTTCACCAGTTTGGAATTTACAAGGTCCACACACATCATTCACCTTCTTCTTCAAAAGTTATGTTTAAATTTTTTACATAATCAATAAAAGGTCTCCATATATTCTCAAACACAATTTCCTTTGATTTCAGTATATATGTTATTCTTTCTAATGGAAGGTTTGTTAACATCTGTCTTAACCACTGAGTCACATCTGGTCTATGAGTCTTTTTCCATAATAGTGCAATACATTTTTTGGCATTAAGCAAACTGAGGTCTATGAATGTTCTTTCACTTTTATTAAAATTATGCTTTTCTGGGTACAGACCCAACAAAAACAGTTTAGGATTCAATATGATTTGTTTTGAGATTATTTTTTCAATTGTTACCCTCACCTCTTCCCAAAACATTCTTATTAATCTACATTCCCATACACAATGAAATAGAGTTCCTTTACTTTCCATGCATTTTGTGCATGTATCTGGTATATTTTTGTTATATTTATTTAACTCCTCTGGTGTAACATACATCCGCATTAACCATTTGAAATGTATCAATTTAAGGCGTACATTTATTGATTTGGTTTGAACTTCTGTACAAGCCAATTCCCATTGTTCCTCTGAAATTTCAGTTTGCAGATCTTCTTTCCAGTAGTTTAATCTTTTCAGTGAATTTTCACTTGAAAATAGTGTCAATGAGTTATAAAACTCTGAAATAATACCCTTTCTTTTACTATCTTTCATCATCATTTTTTCCAAGGATGAATAAATAGGTCGAGTGAGAGCTTTATTTTGATTTGATCGAATAAAGTTTCTAAGTTGAAGATATTTAAAAAAATGTGTTCTATTGAGATTAAATTTGATCCTCAGCTCTTCAAAAGACATTATGTTTTCTGCACTTGGCAAATATAAATCCTGAATCTTTTGTATCCCTTTTAAATTCCATACTTTAAATACAGCGTCCGCTCTCCCTGGTTTAAAATATTGATTACCCCATATTGGACTAAATTGTGACAGTAACTGTGGTTCTTTTAAATAGTTTTTAGCTTCACACCATATTTTGATCATATGCTTTACAAATGGATTTTTAACTTGTTTTTGTAATTTTTTTGCCGAATCTGAGTATATGAATATGGGAAGAGGTAAAGGTAAATTGTATGATTCCATTTCAGTCCAGTGAGGGAGATCATTTGATGAAAAATAATATGTCATAGACCTCAGTTGTGCCGACCAATAATACAACATAAAATTTGGACATTTCAGACCTCCACGATCAAATGGTAAATATAATAAAGACAGACATAATCTAGCCCTCCTGTTGTTCCATATAAATTCCACTAACTTTTTTTTTTATTCTTGAGAATAAATCTAAAGGTGGTGATAAGGGAATGTATAGAAATAAATAAAGTATTTTAGGTAAAATATTACTTTTAAGTATATTGATTCTCCCGATCATCGACATTGGTAGTGACATCCATCTCTGAGTTAACTCATTGATATCTGTCATTAAGGCTTCATAGTTGACACTGGCGACTGATTCTAGCTTAGGCACAATTTGGATTCCTAAATATTTAAACTGATTTACAACATTGAATTGATTTACCTCAGGGGCTGGGTAATTTCTCTGGGTCTCATTTAGCATTAATATTGAAGATTTAGTTTTATTTATTTTATATCCTGATATTTCCCCAAAATTCTTAATTAAATTCAACAAGGTTGGAATTGATTTTTTTAGATTCGACATAAACAAAATTATGTCATCGGCGTACAGGGAGATTTTATGTTCTGTTGGTCCAACTTTAATTCCATATATTTGTGAATGTAAACGTATCGCTATCGCTAAAGGTTCAATTGCCATAGTAAACAGTAAAGGTGAAAGTGGACAGCCTTGTCGACATCCTCTATTGATTTTTATTGGTTTTGAAATATTGTTATTTGTTAGGATTTCTGCTGTAGCATTATTGTATATTATTTGAACCCATTTTATGAAATTATTTCCAAGTCCAAACCTTTGTAGGACTTCAAAAAGAAAGGGCCATTCAACTCTATCAAAGGCCTTTTCGGCGTCCAGTGATAGGAGAGCTGTATCCGGTGCTTCTTTATTAAAATAAATAATATTAAATAGTCTTCTTACATTATGGAAGCCTTGTCTTCCCTTTATAAAGCCATTCTGATCTCGATTAATAATATTTGGTAAAATTTCTTGTATTCGTCTTGCTAAAATTTTACAGATTATCTTAAGGTCGGCGTTTAATAGGCTTATTGGTCTCATATTTTCACATTTATTAGAGGGCTTACCTGGTTTTGGCAGCAGTATAATTAAGGCATTATTTATGTATGATGGTAAATTATTATTTTGAAATGCTTCTAAAACCATTTCCAAAAAAGGTTTTATTAATTTATTCTTAAATTTCTTATAAAGGTCAACTGGAAGACCATCTGGTCCTGCACTTTTTCCTGATTTCATATTATCAAAGGCTAGCCCAACTTCTTCTTGACTAATTTTAGACTCCAATATCTCCCTGTTTTCATTTGGAATACACGGTATAGATAGTTCGTTCAAAAACCCATTTAGTTTTGTTAAATCAAATTCATTTTTAGTATCATATAATTTTTCATAGTAATCTCCAAAGGCTCTGTTAATTTCTAAAGGATCTATAACTACCTGTCCATTACTTATAATACTAGTAATTGGTGTTTTAATTTCTAATTGTTTAATCTGCCATGCCAATAATTTTCCTGATTTTTCACCTTGTTCATAAAAAGATTGTTTCAATCTTAGAAGACTCGAGGCAGCTCTATTCGCTGATTTTTTGTCGTATTCAGCTCTCAAAATCAGTAATTCATTCTCCAACCTTGGATCACTTCCTGCATACACTTTTTCCTGAAGACTTTTCATTTTATGTTCCAATTTAGCTCTCTCCTCTCGAGTCTTCTTAGATTTTGATCCTGTATAACTAATAATATGTCCCCTAATAAAAGCTTTGAAAGCTTCCCACTTTACACATGCTGATGTTTGTGTAGTATTGATGTCAAAGTACTCGTCTATCTGTTTTTCTATATACTTGACAAATTCCTCATCCTGAAGCCATTTATGCTGAAATTGCCATCTACCTGATTCCTTTGTCAATTTTTTATCTACATATATTAGACAACAGGGTGCATGATCAGAGATCACGATGTTATCATAAAAGCAGTTTTGAATCTTGGATCTTAATTCTGTGGAAATCAAAAAATAATCAATACGTGAGAATGTCTTGTAGGTACTGGAATAACAAGAATAGGCTTTAACTTGTGGTTTCATTTCTCTCCATATATCTAACAATCTCAATTCTTTCATAAAATGATTAATAGTCATCCTACATCCATTGTGCGTACAATCCAGTCCTGTTGATCTATCTATACCTGGATTCAATGTACAATTAAAATCCCCTGCTATTATATGTTGCCCTGTAAGTGATGATAAAATAAGAAATAAATTAACAAAGAACTTTTGATCATCTATATTGGGACCATATAAGTTCACAAGATTTATATTTTCTAATAGCAAAAAACCTTGAATGATTACATATCTTCCAAGTTTGTCTCCAATTACATTTTTCACTTGAAAAGGGACTGATTTATGTATGAGAGTCATAACTCCCCTGGCCCGGGATGAAAATGATGAGGTGAATACACTTCCTTGCCATCTACTCCTAATTCTTTTTATATCCTCCTCTATTAGATGAGTTTCTTGTAAAAACACAATTTTTGAACCCATGTCTTTTATTTTATTCATAACTTGTTTAAGTTTTTTTAAATTTTGTAGACCTCTGCAATTCCATGAAGTTAAATTAAGATTAACACTTTGGTTTATGATCAATAGAGAGTTTGGGATTACCTTGCAGTGTAAACATGCTCATACAGAGAAGCAAAAACATGAGTGGTTGAACATTCATCCTACAAACTACACACAAACAAATTCCCCCTTCCCACACTTGTGGCGAACCCCCCAAAATCAAAAGAAAAATTCCGTCTCCCGATATAGCCATCGACCGTTCCACATCCACGGGGAACAGCCTAAGCCACTCCTTCTTCATCCTCCCAATCACCCTAACTCTACTGCTTTTAATGACGTAACATTAACTCTCCTCTGTAGTTTTCCAACTTAACTCCAGAATTTTTAACAACTTTGTACATCATAGTTTTTTTTTGTTTGTTTTGTTTTTGTTTTTTTTTAATATATAATACAATCTATATTTTGTAAACTTGCTGTTTACTTCAAGTCAGTCAGATGCCTGTGCAAATACTTAATTATTCTACCTTATATTTTGTTCATGCTTAGCTCCCACCAGTCTCTTCTTCTTCTTTGATCTTCTTGATGAACTCCTGCGCCTCCTCTGGGGTCTTGAAGATGTGGGTTCTGCCCTCATACGTGGTCAACAGTCTCGCAGGATAGATTACACCATGACGAATCCCAAGGTTGCGCAGCTCCTTACGTATGGGATCAAACTGCTTCCTCAGTTGTTGGATTCCTGTGGCCAAATCTGGGTAGAACCGCACCTGCTGATCCTGGTGTTTAATCTCTCCTTTAGCTCGTACAGCGTTGAAGATCTTCATCCTGTCTCTGTTGCTAAGAAACTTCATAATTAAGGTCCTCGGCGGTCCCTTATCTCTCCGTGGGCCAATACGATGTGCTTTTTCCAGAACCACTGCTGATTGCAACTCCTCGCTGCCCAGCACCTCCGGAATCCACTTTTCCAGAAAGGAACATATGTCCCGACCTTCTGATTCCTCTGGAAGACCCACCAGCCTCAAGTTATTCTGTCTCGACCGAGATTCCAAATCCAAAATATTATCTTCTAGACATTTATTTTTTTTTTCCAAAGTGCGCACCTTTAATTGAAGACGGGTGACGTCATCTTCAGCACTAGCGAGACGGAGCTCCATCTGCGCCGTTCGTTCTACACAGTCACCCAATTCCTTTCTTATTCCTTCCAACGCTGTCATAATCCCATCAAATCTAGAGGAAAAGTCCGCTCTCATTGAACTCATGGCAGCCATCAGCGCATCTGCGCCATTCCCCGCAGATATCGCACCGTTGCCAGCCTCCTCCGCCATATATGGAGTTTTGTTTGCTGCGTCACAGACCTGAAAGTCCGTTAATTTGGACTGTTTCGGCGGCTCGCTTTTTCCTTTACCTGGTTTTCCAGCCTTAGGCTTCGCCGACATATCCTCGCCCAAACGCTGGGATACGTTCTGTCCCAAATGAGAGAGTTATTTGCCGATTTTTTTCTCCAGGAGCAGAGCAGAATGAAACACGTCCGTCTTACGTGGCAGCCATAACCGGAAGCCGAGGCTTCATGTTTAATTTGAGTTTTACCAACTTTTTGTTTAATCACAAGTTACTGACCTTTGTCCACTTCCTGACTCCACTGAACTTTGTGTAGAAGAAAGGTCTCTCACAGAAAGCATCTGGTTTTTGAAAGAGCAGTGTCCCGACAGCAGGATCACCTCCTCCTGGGCTGCTTCACCTCCAACACCTGAATGGAGGCTCTGCTGTTAATCTCTGCTAATCTGTTGCCCTGGCTAATGATGTTTTGTATGCATACATGATGCCTCTTCTCATACGTGTCATTATTACTATTACATTTACAAACCTGGTGTGTGGCTGCTGGACATCACTTTGAATTAACCACTCAAGTCTCTGTGGGTGTTTAACAGGTAAACAGCACATAAAGCGAGAGTTGCAGGTATAATGCTTTCTTTCTATCTGCGTTTGACTAGTTTTGACTGAGCCTAGGTCCTGGATCTGTGGCACAAAAACCTGAAATAAAAAACTGAATTTGTATGACAAGAAGTGAAACTGAACTCTGATAATGAATTACAAAGCCGAATTTTTCAAGTAAATGAAAAACAGCTTCAATTTTATTGCAATACACATTCAAACCAACAGATTCAATTTCAAATTAGGTCATTCAGATTCAAATTTTAAAAGCAATTTTTCAAACTGATTAATTCAGGTTCAAACTCAGTTATTCAAATAATAAAAATTCAAATTCAGGTTCTGCTGGCACAAACGTTATCCCATACTGGTGCACACCCCTGTGATTGGTTGTGGAGGTCTCTCTCTCTCTCTCTCTCTCTCTCTCTCTCTCTCTCTCTCTCTCTCTCTCTCTCTCTCTCTCTCTCTCTCTCTCTCTCTCTCTCTCTCTCTCTCTCTCTCTCTCTCTCTCTCTCTCTCTCTCTCTCTGACAGTGAAACAGGGAACCACAGGCGAAAGGACTCCAGTTTAAACTCCAGAAGAAAACCAGAAGATCTCAGGGAGGGATTACTACATCTGAGTTGTTTTTATTGTTATTCTGGGATCACTGAAAATCGTTTCAACCTGGAGACACAGCAGCAGCAGCAGCAGCAGCAGCAGGTCAGTCTGTCTGTTTTTATCATTAAGGGAAATGAATCTGCTACAGTGTGGGAAATCAGGTGAAAACTTTATAGTTTGTTCATTATTAGAAAGAATAAACCTCATCAGGGTTACTCACTACTGGAGTGTTTTTTTTTTAATTTACACTTTTGTATATTCTTGTAATTATAGTAATATAACAACTTTTACTTCAGTACAGTTTTTGCCAACCATTTTCTCTCATAAATTTGAAGCTTTCTCCTAATTTTAAAAGTTTTGCTCATAAATATGAAGCATTTTTTTGTAATTTTTTCTTTAAATTTGTATTTTTTCTCGTAAATTCATTATATTTTTGTTAAAAATTTAAAACTTTTACACATAAATTGGAAGTTTTTTCTATAAATTATCAACCTTTTTTTGGCAAATTTGCAATATTTTCTTCATAAATTTAATGCATTTTACTCAAACGTGAAGCATTTTTCTATAAATTAGCAATTTATTCTTGCAAATTTATTATAATTAACTCAAACAACTCTTTACTCATAAATGTCAAGTATTTTTATATTCTTCCATAAATTAGCAGCAATTTCTTACAAATTTACTACATTTTTCTTCATAAATTTAAAACTTTTTGTAAAGGTTTTTGTAAATTGACAATATTTTTCTTGTCAATTTACAACTTTAGTCTCTTGAATTTCAAGCATTTCTTGTAATGTTTTCCATAAATTAGCAAATTCACTATATTTTTCTCACAAATTTACAACTTTTTACTCACACGTTTTAAGCATTTTTCTGTAAGTTAGAAACATTTTCTTGTGAATTTATATTTTTCATAAATATGCATTTTTTTTCTCATACATTAACCATATTTTTTTTCATAGACTCAAAACTTTGAAGCATTTTTTTGTCTTTTTTCAAAAATTAACAATTTTCTTGTAAACTTACTTTATTTTTCTGACAGATTTACAAATTTTTACCAAAATATTTGAAGTATTTTTTCAAGTTTTTCCCTATATATTAGCATTTTTTTACTTGCAAAATTTACTCCTTTATTTCTCATAAATTTACAACATATTCTTCCTAAATGTTTTTTTTTTTATTATGGTGAAAAGTCACATGTAGCTACAGTGCCACAAGTTTCAGACCCCTGCCATATGTAATTTATGCAGCTCACTTTTCATTCATTCAAATTTAAGCATTTGATTTGATGACTCTTCTGTTCATGTTGTTAATGAAATTCCGCCTGAGCTGTGTGAGAGTCATGAATGAAATGTTTCTGAATGAATTTTCTTCATACTGTAGGAATAAAACATTTCAGTGTTTCAGCTGTGGGTGGAGATGCCCACAGCCTCCCCAGACAACAGTGGCAGAGTTTGACTGAGCCGCTCCAAATGTATTCCTCAGAGAACAAATCACTCTCAATGAAGTCATGATTTAAAACACGAGCACTTTAGACTTCAAATGATTCAGTGCACATCGATGTCTGTCTGTCTGTGGAACAGCTGCTGAACACTCTCTGCCTTTGTCATGTTTTGCTGGATAACAGACATGCATTTTTTGTTGTTTGTGTCAAAAATGTGAAGATTCTATATCCTACAGCTGCTAAGAAATCCTTTATTTTGTCTTTTTGAGGCCTGGCACTGCTTTGGATGCCATTCTGGCTGTTTGTATGGAAAACCATCAGGGTCACTAAAGCATCAGATTCTCACTGTGATTTTTGTATATTTGTTGTGTACTGTATGACAGCTGTTTATATCTGTTTGTATTGTTGTATTTCGTGACCATGTTATTGTGCTGCCTTCTTGGCCAGGTCACTCTTGAAAAGAGATTTTTAATCTCAGTGAGATCAAAATTAGAGAAAAATGTATTAATACTTGATTTATTCTGAAATATTAATATTCTTCATTGTTCAGAATTTGACAGAATATCAGCTGTGCCTATACCACTGCTGTACTAGCATGCTTTTTTAAATAACCTGCTTAGCAGTCAACTGGCGAGCAAATCCAGCTGCAGTATTGAACCAATTCCCCATTGAGAGTCTTCGCATAATCCTGTCCCCCAAACCACAGCAGTGTGAGAAACTAGTGATGTCCTGTGGGCACAGATGTGCTGAAGTCATTCAAAGCAAGGGCCTCTACACTTCCTATTAATTTTTGAATCCTATAGCTCTAAAAAAAAAAACAAAAACGTTTAAATCTTCTCTTCTGACACAGTGATCACTGTTCTCTAATTTTGCTCACTGTTTTGTTTTTTGTTTTTTTTTACAAAATAAATGTTTGTGTTGAAGTGCCTTGGTTATTTAAAAAAACATGCTAGTACAGCAGTGGTATAGCTACAGCTGATATTCTGTCATATTCTGAACAATGAAGAATAACATATGTTAGAATAAATACATTGTTCTCTAATTTTGACCGCCACTGTATTGCAACCAAGCTAAAACAATGCAAGAATGATGAATATGGTCAAATGTTGGTAGATGAACAAGGACTCTCATAGAAGGGATGAATAGAATTTATAGAAAATGGCGATCAAAGCCGTCCTGATCGACAGTTAAGGTAACACCAGGCAGCTGTCTGTCAGCCTCTCCCCCGCTGAAGTGACCTCTAATGTGGTTAGAGTGACTGACTCCAACCACCGAGTCAAGCTAATGCTAACAGTTTGATGGAGGATCATGCTGAAAATATAACAAAATAAGCCAGAATGACACAACATACTGTATGTTACTGTAGATCAGTGAACCAGATGGAAACAGGGATATCTAATAGGGTGACTGAAATTTCAAGAAAATAACAAAATAAACCAGGCTTGGTAAGCTAACTGCCTAGTAGCAGCTCTGAAACTAAGACTTTGGGCTCATCCTCTGGGCGGGGGCTGGATTATCACAGCCAATAGCATGGTGATGGGTTGTAACTGAAGACGCGATCATTTGCCACTGACGTAGGGGAAAAAAAATCCAGCTCATTAGCATTTAAAGAAACCTGTGCCAAAACGGGTCACTGTGAAGAAGGGTGTTTAATATGAGTGAAAAATGGTTAGTTAATCCCTGAGGTACTTTGACCAAAGCATATCGCAGACTTTTCATTAAGATCTCTGGAAACTGTGTCATCATGTAGACAAAGTGCAAAATATGTCTGCCATTGGTGAATTCCAGTCAGCCAAGTGTCCTGGTGCAGATTTGTTACTGTTATCAGTCCAAGCCTGTAAATGAATGGGCCCTACTGTAAATCAGTAATTCAGCTGCTGTATAAACTGAAGCCTGATGCTCAATAAAGCCACTCTAAAATGATGTTAACATTTATCTAAATGTGTCACTGCGGCACTTACCTAACGACATTTCTGCAGAACTGTGTCATAACATAGCTTAGCTGTGGGCCCATGCTGTTAAATCCTGTGAGAAAAAAATAACTCACTCTTTTTATAGAATTATTATTATTATCATTATTTTTTTTAAAAAACAATTCATGTTGTAAAGCATGTATGGTCCAAGCAACGTTTCTTATTCATTTTTATCTTGCAAACTTTCAATATTTTTTCTCATAAATTTGCCAAACTTTTTACTACTTTTTAAAAATGTTTTTCTTGTAAATTATTTTGTAATTTTCTCAAACTTGCAACTTTTTTCCTTATAAATTCAAAACTTTTTTTCTCATCAATTTGCTACTTTTTTCTTGTAAATTTGCAACTTGTTTCTTGTAAATTTGCTACTTTTTCAAAGTAAATTATATTTTTTTCTTGTAAATTAGTGACTTTTTCCCTTGTAAACTAGGAACTATTTTCTCTTAAACTTGGAACTTTTATTATAAATTTGCTACTTTTTTGGGTGAAAATTTGCAGCTTTTTTCCCTCATAAATTTGTGACTATTCTGTTGTAAATGTACAACTTTTTCCTCAGCTGTGAGAACACACCTTTAAATCCAGTTGGGAAAATATCCCACTTGCTTCCTTTATTTATTTATTTTGTGTACTTTATTGATCCCCAGAGGGGAAATTCAGCGCATCCAGCTGGATGGATGAAGCAGCCACGGCACGGTGCTGTCCCTTCACCATTCACACACATTCACACCATAACCATGTAACCATACATGCATTCATTCATAATAATAATAATAATGCATCAGATTTATACAGCGTTTTCATAGATGCTCAAAGAAGCTTTACAATGGATACATTATCCATTCACTCCACAGACACTGACAGTGGTAAGCTACTGCTGTAGCCACAGCTGCCCTGGGGCAGACTGATGGAAACTAGCTGCCAACGGCCTCTCCAACCACTACCAAACATTTATATACATTCATACCCAGTGTCATGGACACAGGAGGCAAGGTGGGTGAAGTGTCTTGCCCAGGGACACAACGGCAGGATGGCTGGGGAAAGCAGGATTCGAACCGCCAACCCTCTGGTTATTGGATGACCCGCTCTACCTCCTGAGCCACTGTCGCCCACATTTCCCTTCTCCATTCCATTTTTGCTGAGCACCAAGCTGGATAGCAGGAAGTTCCATTTTTACATGGTCTTTGGCATGACCCGGCCGGGACTTGAACCCTGACCTCCTGGTTGTGGGGCGGATGGTCTACCTCTAGGTCACCACTCCGGTGATGGCCTAGAGTTATGAATGATCATAACTCCAAATGTTGTAAAACAACTCTGGTCCAAACTATTTCTTATACATTATATTTCTTTGTTGTTGTTGTTGTTGTTGGGGGCATTTTTCCCTCTTAAATTAGCAAGGTCTTACATTCATTTTGACCTTTTTTCCCTTGTACATTTGCACAATTCTTTCTCTCAAATTTGTTTTTCTTTGCATTAATTTGTAACTTTCTCTCACAGATTTAAATTTTTAATGTAAGGCCACTAATTTTTCATATGAATTTGTGATTTTCTTGTAAATTTACAATTTATTTTAGTTTTTCTAATGAATTTAAGATTTTTATGTAACTTTGATTTTTTTTAACATAAATTTTCAGCTTTTAGCATAGATTTTTATGCTATATTGTAGTTTTTTTTATCAAAAAGATGAATTTTTTTTCAATGTTTTTTATTTGTCCCTTTTCAGATAAATATGATACAATTTTTTTCTGTAAATTAGCAACTGCTTTACTCATTTTTCCTTTGTTTTCTAAATTAGCATTTTTTTCATGTAAATTTGTGACTTTATTTTCTTCAAATTACTACTTTTTTTGTATATGTTCTATTTTTTGTAAAATTATTTTTTTAAATAAAATTTTCACATTTAATATAACAATAAATTTGAGTTTGAGTTTTTTTTTCTTGGAAAGTTGCACATTTTGTTGCAAATTCTTCTCAGAAACTTTTTTCTCTTCACAAAATTAGATTTTTTTTCATCTAAACATGTGACTTAATTTTTTATAAAATTTTCATAGATATTTTTCTTTTTATAAACTATTGTCTTTAAAGTTGCAGCTTTTACATAATTTTTTTTTCTTTTGAATGTCCGATGCTTTTATTGTAAATTTGCAACTTTTCTTTACAAATTTTTACTCAGAAATTTACAACTTTTTTCTTCTAAAACAGATTTTTCTTTATGAAATGGCAGCTTTTTTATGCTTTTTTTTTTTAACTTTTTATGGTCAATTTTCATTTTTTTTTTTTTAAGATTAGAGTTTTCCTTGTAATTTTGTAGCTTTGTTCTTGTAAATTTGGGAATTTTTTCTCATAAATGTGAGTTAAAAAAAAAAGTTTAGTAGATTGTGAGTTTATTCCTTTTCAATTTTTCTGTTAGTTCCAGGGAGCCATTTGTTAAAAGACAGAAGAGCCCAGCGTGGGGAGCCGCAGGTTGTAGACCCCTGGTATTATCTGCGTGCAGGATCTGCAGCATAAGTGAGCGCCCAGCAGATCTGCAGGGCCTCAGCAGCAGCTGTCAGACACACATGCAGCCTATAAGAGCTGTGAGTGAATTCCAAAAATGTTTCTGACAGAGCAGCAGCGCCAATAACTCATGTGGCCTTCATTTATAAATAAACCCCTAATCCCCATAGCAACCAAACACATCACCTGATCAGCACTTAGCACTTGTGTTATTAAGAGATGACCGTTAATTGGACCGTTTAATAAAGTCAGTGGCATCATCCATTCATTCATTCAGGTTTTATACAGTACTAGCAGTGACACCTGTTGAATACGGCATGCAGTGTTTTATCCTGATGATACTACAATAGCAATAGCAAGGTAACGATATAGAAAATGCCTGTTAACCGATAAACAATACAGACCTATCATGAAGTGGAAAATGACTACACAATATAATAACATAACAAAGGGTTGCTGAGGCCTTGACTATAATGTGCTCAAGGTTATGATGGGATGCAATACACAAAAACCCAAGTTGATCATTGATCTCCACTACTGGGTCAAACGGGCACCAAAGTTCAGTGCTTGACCACTGGTTATTTGAATCCAACAAGGTTCACCTCACATCATGTGGCACATCTCAGCAGATCCCACATAGCAGAAAAGTGTCATTGCTTAACCATTGCTCAGTCAAATCTTTCAAGGCTTGCCTGGCATCATTTTGGAACATCCCAGCAGGTTCCACACAGTTAAAAACCAATCTGACCTTTGACCCCAGTAAAGAGGTCATCCAAAGTTAAAGGCCAGCTACACCAACCCCGCTGACCAACTCATGCAGCTTCCTGGACTTACCCAGGATTTCCACTGACTCCGGATCCCGGCTGCGATCCAGTCTCCGCAGCATATAGTTCCCATTCTCATCAATGTTCTAATTCCCACCTGGTCTGGACCATTGCGAAACAAATCCGGCTCATCGGACTCGGCTCACTCATGAAACACAACGAGTCTATTGTTGACGGATGCTGGACCCAGTCTGCAAGGAAAACCCCCAGTATCTATTGTATTTGAGTCCCGCTCTGTCTGCAGTCTGCATGTCGAAGTGTCCTTGAGCAAGACACTGAACCCGAGTTGCTCCTGGTGGGTCAGGCTACCGCCAGTGCATGGCAGCTCTGCCGCCATCAGTGTGTGAATGTGTGTGTGAATGGGTGGATAGCAGGATCTGTAAAGGGCTTTGGCCACCTAGAGATGAGAGAAAGCGCTATATAAGTGAACACCATGTATTTAATAACTGTTGATTAAAAACTATTTAAGTATTGTCCACTATTTTCTGAGGTCTACTCCTCCCCCACCGTGTCAGAGAAGGTAAAAACTTTGACATAACATGCAAACACTTCATGGAATTGAAATTAATGGGCCACTTACATAAGATAAGGTAAGATAAGATAAGATGAGATAAGTCTTTACTAGTCCCACAATGGGGAAATTCCAGGAATGCAAAAGCACAGGGATAGCAACACTCAGAGCAATAATTCAAAAGATAAGACAATAAGAGCAGTGAATATGCATATGTACACAGAACTATACACAGTGCGGAGCATTGTAGCTAGATGGAATAACCAGCATACCGGTCTATTCAGTTACCCCACCTAGTATGAATATGTACCCATACAGTATATTACGTATTTGAATCAGCCTAGTTGTCACCCTCTGTAGCGACTGATATTGTTCTAGTTGTATAATGGAGGGAACCATTATTGTGCAAGTTTGTTAAGTTTTGTGCATTCAATACGGCCTCTACGAGCAGCCCTGTTTAGGTTATAAAGTCTGACAGCCATGGGTAGGAAGGATCTGCGAAACCTCTCGGTCGCGCATCTAGGATGGTACAGCCTACTGCTAAATGAGCTCCTCAGTGCATTCAGCGTGTCCTGCATGGGGTGGGGCTCAGACTCCAGCACAGATGACAGCTTAACTACCATCCTCCTCTCTCTTATCTTCTCCACTGGGTCGAGGCGCCGCCCCAGGACAGAGCTAGCTTTTTTGATTAGTCTTTTCAGTCTCTTCCTGTCGGCTGCCATGATGCTGTTGCCCCAGCAGACCACTCCAAATGTGATGGCCGATGCCACCATCGAATTGTAGAAGGTCTTCAGCAGTGCCCCTTGTACACCAAAAGACCTGAGCCTCCTCAGGAGGAACAGCCTGTGCTGTCCCTTCTTGTTGAGTGCATCAGTATTGTGTGACCAGTCCAGTTTATTGTTCAAATGAACACCCAGGCACTTGTAGGATGTCACCATCTCAATGTCTGTTCCCTGGATGTTTACTGGTGCTGTGGGGGGTTGTCCTCGCCTGCGGCAGTCCACCACCAGTTCCTTCATTTTCCTCACATTGATCTGGAGGCAGTTCCGATGGCACCAGTCCACGAAGTCCTGGATAAGTCCTCTGTATTCTGCATCATCTCCATCAGAGATGAGGCTGACGATCGTAGAGTCACCAGAGAACTTCTGAAGATGGCAGTGTGTTGTGTTGTGTGAAAAGTCCGCAGTATAAAGGGTGAACAGGAAGGAAGCCAGAACTGTTCCCTGTGGGGGCCCCCCGTACTGCAGATGATGGTGTGGGACACACAATCCTGGGTTCTCACAAACTGTGGCCGGTTTGTGAGGTAGTCCAGGATCCACGATGACAGACGCTGGTCCACATCTGCGCACAGTAGCTTGTCCTTCAGGATCACCGGTTGGATGGTGTTGAAAGCACTGGAGAAATCAAAAAACATGATCCTCACCGTGTTC
Source organism: Pholidichthys leucotaenia (assembly GCA_020510985.1). Taxonomy (NCBI): domain Eukaryota; kingdom Metazoa; phylum Chordata; class Actinopteri; order Cichliformes; family Pholidichthyidae; genus Pholidichthys; species Pholidichthys leucotaenia. Next base: position 196,606,991 of record CM035842.1, on the reverse strand, counting down.
CCAGGCTTCTCCAGGTGGGACAGGGAACAGTGTAGGAGGAAGATCACTGCATCCTCCATCCCAATGCTGTGTTGGTAGGTGAACTGGAGTGGATCCATCGCTGGTCCCACCAGGGGGCGGAGGTAGGCAAGGAGCAGCCTCTCCAGGGTCTTTATCAGGTGTGATGTGAGGGCCACTGGTCTGCAGCAGTTCAGGTCCTTGGGGTGGGGGGGGTCTTTGGTACGGGCACCACACAGGATGTTTTCCACAACTGTGGTACCCTCCCCAGCTTCAGGCTCAGATTGAAGATGTGCTCCACAATCCCACACAGCTGGTCTGTGCAGGACTTGAGGAGCTTCGAACTGATGCAGTCCGGACCTGGCGCCTTCCTCACCTTGATCTTCCTCAGCTCCGGCCTCACCTGGGTCTTAGTGAGGGTCAGGTTGGGGCAGGGGGGGCTGTGTGCTGGGAGTGGGGGGGTGTTGGTGGAGGGGGCGGGGGTGGACAGCAGGACTAGGTGACGGTAGAGGCAGCAGTAGTTTGTATGCAGACGGAGGGGAGGTCGGTTGGTCAAACCTGTTAAAAAACAGGTTCAGGTTGTTCACCCACTCCCTGTCCCCCGTGGCCTGGGAGGAGGTATTCTGGAGCCCAGAGATGGTTTTGAGGCTTCTCCAGACCACGCTGATGTCACTCTGTTGCAGCTTGTCCTCCATCTTCTTCCTGTAGCTGTCCTTACCCTCTCTGATCTTCCTCCTCAGCTCCTTCTGTACGGACTTCAGCATCTCCCTGTTCCCTGACCTGAAGATCCTTTTCTTTTCTTTCAGTAGGGACTTTATCTCAGGGTTGATCCAGGGTTTGTTGTTTGAGCAACACTGTATGGTCTTGATGGATATGGTGTTGTCCACACAGAAGTTGATGTAGTCTGTGATGGTGTGTGTGAGGCTGTCAATGTCCTCACCATGTAGATCGCAGAGCTACCCCCATGCAGGGATTTCAAAGCAGTCCTTTACTGCGTCCATTGCCTCTTCAGATCATACCTTCACTGTGAGCGTAACTGGAGGTTGTCTGTGCACTAGGGGTTTGTACACAGGCAGGAGGTGAACCAAGTTGTGATCCGATCTCCCGAGCGGGCAGGGAGTGGCAATGAGGTGTACGCCTCCTTAGCATTTGCATAAAATAAGTCCAGTTTTATTGCCTCTGGTGTGGCAGGTGACATACTGGGTGAACATGGGCAGAATGGAGGACAGTGAAGTGTGGTTAAAATCACCCGAGATGAAGAGGAGAGCATTTGGGTGTTGTGTCAGCAGCCTGCTGGTGACTGAGTGGATGGCGTCATGCGCTGCCCCAGCGTTCGCAGACGGATTTGCATAAATAACAATGAAGATCACGTGTGAGTATTCCCTCGGGAGGTAAACAGGCCGCATGCTAACAGCTAGCAACTCAATGTCTTTGCTGCAGTGTTGCTCTTTAACCGTGATGTGCCCAGGGTTACACCATCTGTTGGTCACATACATTATCACCGCTCCACCCCTTGTCTTCCCACTGTCTGGTGTCTGGTCTGCCCGTATTGAGTGGAAACCCTCCAGTTCGGTGTTAGCATCTGTTGCTAGTTCTGTTAGCCACGTCTCAGTAAACAACATCATGCTAATCTCTCTGAAGACACTCTCATAACGGGACATGGCCGCTACCTCATCTGTCTTATTAACCCTCTGTGTGAATTTGTATGCTTCAGCGCACGGAGAAGGATGGAAGGATTTAAGCGCAGGGTTTCAGCATACACACATTTATTGACATATACTGTTCACAAATAAGGACGTACAGGTAGGTTACAATACACTATGAATGCACTTGGGAGAGTGGGGAAGACTATGTGGAGTTCAACTTACTCGGGGGGAACGCAAACTGGGCAACAGCCTAAGCGTAGCGGTTATGCTGTGAGAAGAAACGCCACCAGAAGGGTAGCAGAATCAGTGCAAGAGGAAATGCTTCTGGTCCAGCGTAGCAGCGACCACACAGAGAAACGCAACAGTTTACTCACAAGAAGGAACAGTCCAGAAAGTCCAATTCTCTCTACGAGCAAAATCCAAATGTCCTTGGCAATCACACCATGGAGAACGAGAGTGACTCGTATGATGACCCAGCAACATTTATCTAGCGAAGAGCCGCTTAAATACAAACGCTGCTGGCCACACAAATTGGACACACCTGAGCGAGGTGCGGGAAAGATAATTACCGGGGCTGGGAACAGCTGGTGGAATTAAGGAGAGCGAGAGGGCATGGTTGGACCGACAGACTATCAGCAGTGTGGGAAAAAGATCACAGAAGCTAATTTACAGCTGCCAGTCAGGCAGTGGCTATGGTAATAGGATAGGTACAGAAATACACAAAATACACATAAACAGTGAAACCAAACCCACAGAGAGATTGAGCCCGAGCCGGGGAAAGTCAAGCCAGCTCAGCTTGTGACAGGGCCCCCCTGGATTCCCAGACACCCAAGGTAACATCAAGAAGACCCCCCTCCCTCCCCCCCAACAGTTGCAACAACAACAAACAACACAAACACAGGTGAGCGGTAGGGGGAACAGGAAGGAGGGAACACAATGCCCCGCCCAGGGCCCACGATTAACACCCCCCCCCCCCAAGTCCACGGGCATTAGGGCTCAGGAGGACACCCAGAGTCCCAGGCCCAGCAGAATGTCCGGTGAGACAAATCCGGCGGCCTCCCGGAAAACATGAGCCAGGGAGTCAATTCTTCTGGCGGCTGGCCTGCGTTGATTAGCCACCAGGACCGAAGAGGTGAAGCAAGAGGCAGCCTGCCCACCAGAAGGCTCACTGGTGGATAACAGGATGGGAGGAAGGGGACCTCCACAGTGTAGGGCAGGGATAAGGGGACCACGGCGTCCTCAGGGTGATCCGCAACTGCACCCGTGGTGGACCCCGACCGGGCCGGCTCCTCTGCACCCGCGGTGGACCCTGACTGGGCTGGCTCCGCTGCCCCCACGATCGCCTCCAAACGGGCCGGCTCCGCTGCACCCACAATGGACTCCGGCTGAGGCTCAGCTGCACCCGCGGTGACCACCAGCTGAGGCTCAACTGCACCTGCGATGACCTCTGGCTGAGGCTCAGCTGCATCCGCGGTGGACCCCGACTGGGCTGGCTCCGCTGCACCCGCGGTGGACCCCAACTGGGCCAGCTCCGCTGCACCCACAATGGACTCCAATGGAAGCCTTGCTGCACCCACGGTAACTTACGGCTGAGGCTCAGCTGCACCCGCGGTGACCTCCGGCCGAGGCTCAGCTGCACCTGCGGTGGACCCCGATGGGCCAAAGCTGCACCCATGACGGTCCCGGTCTGGGACATGGCTGCACCCACGATGGGCTCCGGCACCGTTGCACCAGCGGTGACCCCCACTGGGGGCCTCATTGCGCCCGCAGTGGCCTTCCCAGCGAGGGAGGTGGTGCTCCTAACGCCACCTGGTGCTGGATCCCGATCCCCAGCAGCCTCCAGCAAAGTCAGCTGCTCTCCGGCAACCCTTGCAGGGGGCTCCGACCCTGGAGGGAGAGAAAAGAGACCAGGGCAGGGTCGTCGGCAATGACAGAGCCCGGTGAGGGCTACTACAAGCTGCCCCAGGCCCTCCTCGCCATGAGTCGGGCAGTGTGACATTGACATATGAGGTTTTGACATAATGGAGAACACTTGCCTGAACTCAGGCTCCACTGCCGTCCAGGACTCCTGCGATTTGGGGTGCGTAGCCCCCATCATCGTGCCTGGTGCTGTGCCCCATCAACCTCCTCTGGGGCCGCCAACATCCCGTCATCAGTAGGAAACCCCGGTGATAGTAGCTCCTCTCCGGTGACTCTAGTGAGGGGCTCAACAGGCAAGGGAGAGAAGGAGAGGTTAGGGTCACCGGCAGTCGCAGAGCCCGGCAAGGGGAGCCCAGGTGCAGCCGAGAGCTGCACCCGACTCTCCTCCCCAAGAGCCAGACAAGATCTCTCAATCATAGGCAATTGAACTGCAGGAGAGATAACTTGCCTGTGCTCGAGCTCTACTGCCGTCCAGGACTCCAACACTGTCAACGGTGACGGTCCGGATGCCGTCTGCTGGGGATCTGGTCCAGGGGATGACTCTGCGCGTGATGATGGTTGCAGTCCTGGTCCTCTGACGCTCCTCCTTGATCTGGCCGTTGACTACGGCAAGCAGATTAGCCCACTCCTCGTCTGAAGGTGAATCCGTGGGCTGAGCAGGCGTAGGAGGTGGAACCCTCACAGCCAGGGAAGTGCGTCCTCAGACCTCCCTCTCACGGTGCTCCTCTTCAACCCTGCGGTTGACGAAGGCGATCAGATTCACCCACTCCTCGTCCGCCGGTGTGACTGCGGGGAAACGCCTCCGTGCGGGCTCCTGGGCAGGATCATCCAGGGCCTCAACCTCCTCCATCGTCAGGTGGCACGGTTCTTGGACCGGCAGGCCCTCAGAAATTAAAGGAGGAGACATGGAGAGGGGAAGGAAGCAATCATTAATTGCAGCTGGAGGAGAGGACCCAGTGGACTGCTGATACTGGGCCTCTCCCTCGGGAGACAGGCAAGATTCAATGTCAATGAATGATTTAGAATGAAAAAATACTTGCCTGTCATCTCAGTTGATGACCTCCACAGCTGCAAGTGGCAGACACTCATCCCTCTCCGTACCAGGGATGATGTGAACCCCTCTGTAGGCTATTGGAGGAGCCGTCTCCCTGACGACAGAGGTAGGCGGGGCCGGGGTCAATTCGGCAAACCTCACCGCAGCTGAAACAATGATGGTCGCATCTGACGAGGGAGGCTTCTCCCGGCGTCTCCTTGCGGGATGGCGCTCTCCTTTGCGTTCCGGAGCAGACCGTGCTGGAGCGAGTAGAGGGTCGAGCAAATCATCACGGAGGTTGCCGGTTTGCAGGTAAACAGACCTCCATCTCGGCGTCGCAGGGAATGCCAGACCAGGGAAGGAACGCTGGAGCAAGCAGACTGTGGAGAGCAGGTCTGCATACTGCGGGTAGCTCCATAACCCAGGATGCACCTCCAAGATGCCTACTGCTCCGTCCAAGTTTTCCAGCATCTCCTTAGGACCCCAGGCGGCGAGGGCATCATTAACGAAGTCCTGATTGAACTCTGCAACCCATTCCTCCTCTACCATGGGGAACCCCGCTGCCGTTCCTTTTCCTCGGCGAGACCGGGGCATGACGTACTTCAACACAGGTTAGTCCAGAACAGAAAAACAGTTACAATGAAAAAAGGAAAAAGATGTGTGGGTGAACCCGCTAAATCCTTTTTGCAGGCTGGGTCATTCTGTCATAAACTCTCCGTGCGCTTTGCTTCAGCGCATGGAGGAGGAGAAGGATGGAAGGATTTAAGCGCAGGGTTTCACCATACACACATTTATTGACATAAACTGTTCATAAATAAGGATGAACAAGTAGGTTACAATACACTATGAATGCGCTCGGGAGAGCGGGGAAGACTACAGGGAGTTCAACTTACTCGGGGGGAACGCAAACTGGGCAACAGCCTAAGCGTAGTGGTTATGCTGCGAGAAGAAATGCCACCAGAAGGGTAGCAGAATCAGTGCAAGAGGAAATGCTTCTGGTCCAGCGTAGCAGTGACCACACAGAGAAACGCAACAGTTTACTCACAAGAAGGAACAGTCCAGAAAGTCCAATTCTCTCTACGAGCAAAATCCAAATGTCCTTCCCGACTTGATGGTCACACCATGGAGAACGAGAGTAACTCGTACAATGACCCAGCGGCGTTTGTCTAGTGAAGAGCCGCTTAAATACAAACGCCGCTGGCCACACAAATTGGGCACACCTGGGCGAGGCGTGGGAAAGATAATTAGCGGGGCTGGGAACAGGTGGTGGAATTAAGGGGAGCAAGGGGGCGTGGTTGGACTGACAGACTATCAGCAGCGTGGGAAAAAGATCACAGAAGCTGACTTACAGCTGCCGGTCAGGCAGTGGCTATGGTAATAGGAGAAATACACAAAATGCACATAAACAGTGAAACCAAACCCACAGAGAGATCAAGCCCGAGCCGGGGAAAGACAAGCCGGCTCAGCTCGTGACAGATATTAAATATCCATATGTCCAAATATGTTAAAAAAAAAAAAAACCCCACAGGCTTTCATAGGGTGTCCAAATTTTTTCACATGACTGTAGCTCTCCTTAAACAGGCTGTTTTATTGCATATTGCTTTAAATGCTCACCACCATCCTGCCTTTTTCTTAATTTCTGTAGGATTTCTGTTTTGATGGTGACACTGTGCTTGAGGCAGACGCGAGCAGATTATCTTCATGTGTCGGACTAACAAAGTTATCCATCCATCCATCCATTCATCTTCCACCATTTATCCGGGGATCCGGGTTGTGGGGCATCAGTCCAGGCAGAGTATCCCAAACTTCCACCCACTTCAAATAGCACCATGAGCCCCATGATCTCTCCTCAGGTGGTGAGCCCACTGTGGACCCATGTGTCTCCTTTGGGTACACTGGGTCCTTGATGTAACATTTTTCATGGAGATCCACTGGACCGCTTTTAGTCTGTGCCTTCACCTAGGACCAGTTTGCCTGGTGAGACCCTACCAGGAGCAAACTGCCCCCAACAACATTGCTCCTGGGATCATCAGGGCACACAAACCCCTCCACCACGATACGGTGACGATCCACGGAGGGGACAAAGTTGTCTAAATCTGAAAATATAAAAGATTAAATAAAGCATTATAAGAGACAGGGGTGTGTGGCCTGTGGTTTATGTCAATATACAGTATGACCGGTCCTTGGAGTGTAATAAGCACAGGAACAACCCTGAATGAATGTCTAACTCTGCTAACAACAGCTAACTGCTGCTAATCGAGTAGGAATTTAGTACAGAGTAGGGAGTAAAAGGTATTCATTTCAAAAGGAACTGAGAGTTGACTAAGGAAGAAGTGAACAACTATACATCAGTTCACCAGAAGATGACAAAAAGATTACACATAAGTCACTGCACCTCAAATTATGAGTAAAACCAACTACTGTTGCTAAAGTTACTAGTAGGCTAAACTAATATTAGTTAATATTCATATTAATTTATATTACTAAATATATATTTGTTTTAATATTTTATTTTAGTAGTTGTTGCCTCGTGGTAGAGCATTCACCTCACAGCTGGGTCATGTCATGAGCTGCCTCCGGCAGACAGTAAACTGTCTCCTTAAGGCGGACACGATGCAGTACAAACCAGAACTTATTACGTAATAGAAGATGATGAAGACAGTCTGGGGCTGTCAAACACACAAACTAGATTGCAACCTGTTATAAGGAAATAAGAGCGCCAGAGGTAAAAAGAATTCAAAAGGTTCAAAAAACAACAGAAAGCATGGATATGGTTGGAAACCATGTCCAGATATGACAGCCCCCCCACCCCCCCACCCCAGGGCAGATTCCAGACATCCCAAAAAGAAAAACAAGAAACCCCAAATCAGGCAAGTGGAAGAGGAACAGGAGGGAATGAGTCAATACAAAACAAAAAAACAGTTTATTGGGTGGTTAGCTGGAGTCCAGGGGCTACCACCCGGGGAAGAACAGTTTGTCAGGGGGCCGACCAGATTCCCAGGCCACCCAGATGGAAGAACATGACACGTCAGGTGGCCTACCAGAGTCCATGGAACACCAGACCAAGGAACATGATGCGTCAGGTGGCCTACCAAAGTCCAGGGACCACCAGACGGCAGACAACCAGGGTGGAGCCTCCTGCTCTGACGACCAGAGTGGAGCGTGCAGCAGTGATGACCAGGGTGGATCCTTCTGCTCCGACAACCAGGGTGGAGCGTACTGCTTGGACAATGAAGGTGGAGCGTACTACTCAGATGATGACGGCTGGCAAATGACGAGCCCAGATGATGACAAAGGCTGGAGAGCAGCATGCTCGGGAGCCTGGAATTCCATCCTCGATGCAGCCACTTCAGGTGGGGAGGAAAAAACACAAGATGGTGTTGGGTCCACACAAAAATTGATAGAGACCGGTGGAAAGGACCCAGAGGCAAATGGGAACTGCACTTGGGTCACCCCACTAGGAGTAAGGCAAGTCTTTTAAAAAATGGATGTTAAAAATAAAATAAAAAACACTTACTTTAACTCCTGGTCCACTGCTCCTGGTATGACAGTCTCTGGCGAAGCAGCTAGTGATGAGATGACCTCGGGAGACACTGTAGGAGCAGTGGATGAGGTGGTGTGAAGCTCAGCTGCGAGTGAGGTGATCCGAGGGTGAGCTGCAGAAGATGTGGCAGCAGTAAAGGAGTTCAGTAGCTGAAGAGCTGGCGGAATAGCAGATGAGAAGCTCTGGAGCGGAGAAGCTGACGGAAAGCCGCTGACGTGGAGGCAGCTGGCGGATCACCACATGATGAGCTCGGGAGAGGGGAGAAGCAGGTGAGGATGGATGGATGGAGGAGGCAGCAAAAACAAAAGGTGAGGGCTCAGCAGCAGTAGGAAGCAGCTGCTGAGGCTCATCTCTGGGAACAAGGCAAGACATCTCATTATTAAACGTTAAAAAATGAGAAAACAGTACTTGCCTTGTCCCCAGCTCTGTTGCCGCTGCTGTTGAAACTGCCGCCGGAGAACCAGACAAATCACTCCAGGTGGCTGCGGTGATCGCCTGGCAAAGAGCTGCTGGGCAGTGGCGAGGAGCTGGATCTCATAAGTAGCGAGGGACAAAGGTTATAGGAGCCAGGGGACATCATCGGCACAGGCTTCCGTGAAGAAGATGAGGGAACCCAGGGACATTTCACCGCCAACACAGGCTCAAAAACAGGGGAAATGTATGCAGATGACACAGACATCTACACACATGGGAAGGATGCCAAACAACTGGCCGACAAGTTAATGATAGCAATGGAGAATGTCAAAATGGCCTAATCAGTCATGCCCCTCTCTGAACATAGGGAAAACAGCTATCATATAGTATTTTACCAATAAATAAAATCATACACACTATCCGAGTATGACTGTAAATGGAGCAAATATAGAAAACATAACAGAGTTTAAGAATTTGGGTGTCACATTAGATCCCACACTCAGCTTTAAAAAGCACATAAAACGGATGAGCTGCACTCTGAAATATAACCTTGCAAACTTTTGATGCATCAGAGCCTCACTTACTCTTAAAGGATCAAAAACCTTTCTGAATGCCATGATTCTGACATATTTCTCCTATTGCATCTCATGCTGGTCACTAGCCAACAGTACGACTCTGAAACCTTTGAAATCCCTGTATAAACAATCCATCAAAACTCTGGATAAGAAGACAGTATCACCATTGTGGTATACTTGCCAAACACAAGATGTTAAGCTTTGAAAATATCATCATGTATGCAAATATACGGTTGGTTTTTAAAATGGTTCTGCACCGCCACCTCTTAAGACTTTTGTGTACTTAAATTCTGAACAAAATACCAGAATACATAACAAGGACGTCCTCTAGGTGGCATTGTTGCATCCCCCTATGTAAAACTGCTTTTGGACCATCTGTACATGGTCCCTGACAAATAAACCAATAAACTATAACCACAAAAATTTCTCACCAGTCTGAAAAATGTCCTTCGCAGGATGAAGGTGGAGAGGAACTGACCAAACAGTCCGGAGCAGCAGTGCAGGCTGGGGTTCGCCTCAAAAAACTCAGCTGCGCCGGCCAGAAAATTGAGAGCTGCCTCCAGAGATGATACAGCCTGAGTGTCGGAGACAAACTCCTCCATGGTTTGGACTGCCCAATTCTCATCCTCCTCTAGAATGAAGGTATCCGTACCGGCAGAGTCTTCATTTGGCTGGAACATTCTGTCATGGGTTGTCTCCGGCAGACAGTAAATTGACTCCTTAAGGTGGGCACGGTGCAGTACAAACCAGGATTTATTACACAACAGAAGATGATGAAGACAGTCTGGGGTTGTCAAAGAAACAAACCGGATTGCAACCTGCTATGAAGAAATAAGAGCGCCAGAGGTACAACCCGTACAACGACCTGTACAGCGACTAACAATGTTCCAGCACCAGGCAACAGAAGAGGACGATTAATAAAGGAAACCGGTGATTACCAAACACAAAACAGATGAGACTAATCAGGGGCCAACGGATAACAGGCATGCATGGCTACTGGTAGGGAAATCACAAGGGAAACATTCAAAAGTAACAGCTGGCACAGGAAACGGGTAACTTAAATAATATAAATGATAATAGGGAGACAATAATGGTGCAAAAGGTTCAAAAAACAACAGAAAGCACGGATATGGTTGGAAACCATGTCCAGATATGACAGGTCATACCTAAGACCATATAAACGGTACTATCTGTAAGATCGTAATATACTGTATATATATTATATTAGTATGGCGGTGCCCTAGGCTAGGGAGGGATGATGCCCTGCCTTTGGGGGGTGGCGTCACCTGTGGTATATAAGCCTGTAGCGGGAGACATACTGTCTCTTCGCTGTGGTTCCTGTACTTGCAGTAGGGACTCCCCGTGTGTATATAATTCTTGTTAATAAACTTTATAAACGTCACCTCGCCTCCTCATTATTTGGACACAACATTTGGCGACAAGGATATAGGGAGATGGAGAGGGCTGTGACCGCACTTCGTCCATTTTTGGAGGCTCCGGATGAGCCGTTGGTCCCTTGGGCCAGATGGTACGCGGCCTTCGAATACTATCTGTTGCCGTTAGACCTTAGCGACCTTGACAAATTATGTGCAAGGGCTATTCTGGTCCATAACCTAGATGTGGAGAGCCGGAGGGTCCTGAGCACGCTTGGAGGAGGTGACTTATTAGGCGATGTAACGAGGCTTATGGTGGGCTATTTTTGCGCCCCTGAAGACATCATGACGCGGCGCATGCAGTTCAAGCAGTGACGCCAGCGACCCGGAGAGTTGGTTCGACAGTTTGTGGTGGACCTTCGGCGGCTGGCGGGTGAGTGCAGGCTTGGGACTTTGGAGGAGGAGTTGGTCCGTGACCAGTTAGCGGAACATGGGGCCTACTCCTCAGCGAGAGTTCGCCTGCTACCTCGCACTGGTGAGCTAACACCACTAGCAGCCATGGGGCTAGCACAACGACATGAGGCAGCGGAACGATTACCGAGAAGTCTCATGAAGACGAAGCCCTGCCGAAGAACGACGCAAGTGGGAAGACCCTGGCCTTGGATTCGGATAATGGAAGTGACGACGAGTGTGCGGCCATCGTCAAAATACGGTCCACCCTGTGGACGCCGAGATGCTACGGCTGCGGATCCAGCAGGCACCACTATCGAGCCAGGGAGTACACAGTGGAGAGCAAGCGTTGTGGACGGTGCGGTCTGCTCCATCACTTCACCAGAGTTTGCCGCAATTTCGACAAGGAGGAACGGGGACCTGCAGAGGACTATGTTAAGAAGATGGTGCCTATGGTGGTTCACGCTGTCTCGTCCAGCACAGGGTCAGCGGTCTCCATTTTGAACTTGGAAAAAGTAAGTCGGTGTTTTCCTCACTACACAGTGTACCTTGACATCATGGGCTTAGGGTGGCTGTTGATGAGGTACGAGGAGGCCTCTATGTGCGCTGCTGAGTTCATGGTGTCTCAAGAAGGAAATGATCTGATGGACTGTGACTTGTTTTACAGGCTTGGTTTCTCCATCATCTGCGGAGATATGGAGGAGTGGGCAGGTGGTGGTCTGTGGGACCGGCCATTTTATGTGGGAAGTGGCAAAGAAGTGTGGGACTTTGGGTGGCCCATTCCAGGTGAAGAGGTACACCTCCAGTACCTCAGTACGCCAACAAGGCAGGGGTCCTGTGCCAGTGTTTATGGTCCCACGGACAGTGGACTCAGACAGCATGGTTTGACCCCTGCGGTGGCGGAAAGGTCCGAACAGCATGAGCTACAGGGCTCCAGGGGACGACTGGATATGGCTGCTGAGCCAACAGTGGCTAGTGCTGCTCCGACGCAACATCATCATCTTCAACATCTAGCATCCGGGGTACCATCAGATGGCACGAACACTGGCCGTGCCGACATCAAAAAAAGGGACATGGCTTGAGTCAATTTGGCAAACTGCTGAGGAGTCATAAGGGTGCCAGATCACGACGCAGATGACGGAGAAAGCCAGTGGGCACTCCCCTGGGTGAGGGTGATGATGTCCCCCCTAGGGTTGAGCCTCGGCTTGGTCGGGTGCGCAGTTCCAGGAAACTGATAGCTGAACAGGATAATCTGCGGGTGGTCCAGTCCGGCAGCGATGAGTACCTGAGTTTGACTGATGGGTTGAAACGGCATCCCAATGAGCTGCGGTGTTTGGGTAGGAAAGGACGCCAATGCAGCCCATCTCCTGCCACAATTAAGTGGAGACGCTCTGGAACTGGGCCGCGGGACGGACACTCCAGGGGGGGCCTTCGGGAGACCTGGGTTAGAGTATGTTTGAGGGCTTACGGTGTGTCTAACCTGGTACAGTTAAAAAAAATAGTGTCTGCTATTGTTAATGTTATGGGTTCGAGATATGATCAGTTGTTTAAAAAAAAATGAGACGCTTTGTCAACATGGTAATGTCAGTTTGTGTAATTGCCTGTTTGACTGTTTTTATGTGCACTTGACCACCGTTGTGTATGTGTGTGTGCCTGGTGACTGCATGTTGTGTGTGTGGAAGATACCTGGAACACCTGGGTGTGAATGTTAATGTGACTGTGGGTGTGAGGTATGTATTCATTGCCCTATTTTGGTGTAATTTGTGTGTTTTTTTCTTTCAGGGATCTCTGTGTTTATTGTGGTACCTGTGTTATGGGGTTGGGTACCGCCTTCGTTTGTTTTATACTTGTAAATGTATATGTATATGTGTGTATTTGATCGGGATTAATTTAGTTTGGTGAGTGTGAAGCGGATGATAAAATAAAGGCAGCGTTGTAGGTTTTAAGCAGGTTTATTAAATCATACTGCCTTCACGGGAACTCGGCTCCAGCCCATAGTGTGAGCAGGCTGAAGCTGAATTCCTCAGGCTCTCAGAGAGGAGACACAGTGTGTGTCAGCAGCAGTTGCAGGAATCAGATTGAGAGGATGAGCATGGATTACAGTGCAGTATATATACCCAACTACAACAATACATAAAAGAGCATTCCCAGCAGTGGGTATGATCAAAGACACTGCAGAACAGGCATGAGATATTTGCATGTGAGAGACATACATCACAATAGGCAGATCGCTGGCCTCTGCTCCAGGTGCAGGACAAAGAGGTTACAAGGCACATCTACATATTGATCTCAGTCTCTAGGTCACAGTAAGGACAGGACGCATGAACACAATGAATGAATGGCACATTAACATCACAATGCATGTATGGCACATTACATCTCAGTAGTGCAGCGGAAAAAACCAGGAGTAGCGAGCTGTCTGTCCTTAGTCTGTTGTGGTGGTTACACCAACCCGCCACACGCTCCCTCCCAGAGGGCTCGGCAGGCGGCCGAGGTCTCAATCATGCAGCTTGGGCAGCGAGCAGGAGAAGCTCTGTGCAGGCGGGGGGGGGGGGGGGGGGGTAAGTGCCGGCCAGGAGCAGTGAAATCGTCCTGGCCACGCAAAAATTGCTTGTTGTTCCGCGATGTCGAGGGGCTGTCCCGTTGAACTTGCAGAGATCACAAGAAGAAAAATTAGTCTCTGACTCCTCTCGTGGCCATGAAGAAAAGCAGGAGCGGCTGTAAGAAAAAAAGGAACAAAAGCAGAGGGACTTGGCGTGTGGGAAAAGCTGATGGCTGAATCCCTTGTGCGCCATGGCTGAGACCATTAGTGAATCCTATGGGCGAGCTGCAAGCGTGCTTCAGGTGTGCGGACAGCCCTGAAGGTTCCGAGGGTGGCGATCGGCCGTTTTTCTCGGGCATGTGCAGCGGCGGAGGACGATGGCGGTCTCTGGAGCCGTTATTGTCCCGTGCGTGGTGCGCCGTCCTCGTAACTCCCCAGTGCGTGCGCCGGGGTTCCGTGATGGGTGGGCCAGCTGGAGAGGAGAACCAGGGTCAGGAATCTTGGTGGAGATCAGCGCAGACGGCACCAATAAACATCTATGTTGAGCTGTGGCTGCAGATTAGTCATGGTGCGTTGGAGCGTTGAGGGTTGCTTTGTCCCTCAGGCTCGGGTAGATGCGTAGGATCGCTGAGAGGGAGGAGGAGCAGTGAGAGGGAGAAAATGTTCTGTGTCCCTCGGCCGGTCCAGCGTGGACATCCCGATCTCAGGCGAGGGTCGCGCCATGACGTTTTCTGCAGTTTTCCCGGTCGTGGGTGATGTCCGGAGAGTAGCTCGCCTGTGTTTGTTATGACTCGCCGCTCATCAGCGGCGCCAGCCGCGCGCACACCTGCTCCTCGTCAGCGGTGAGGTATTTAATCCACTCTGCCCTGGGCTTCGGCCTGAAGCCGTCTCTCAACTTCGGCCCCTTTGCTACTACGGATCTCAAACCGACTAGTGAAGATAACCTGGGTAAGCTCCCCTTACCTCTCTCCTCTAGCCTTCCCCTGTGCACAGGTGGACATTCCCGGCGGCGGACTTCCTCATCTCGCCGTTGGCTCTACGCTGCTGCCGCAGGTACTGCAGGTCGCTGTCTCCCGGGCCTCGCCCTTGTCGACGCCAGCCACCTGTCATAACCAAGTAAGCCAGCTATCATCATTATTTCCTGTATTGGTGTGGTGCCCGTTACCCTTCTCCCTCTGCTCTCTCCCACAGGGTTGTCCGGCTGTACGGCCTCCTGCCCCCGTGCCTGACGCAGACGCCACCACCAATACATTCTTATTCCACAGACACGCAGCCATACACTTCCTTGTTGCTAATAAAGCTGTTAAATCTATCCTGAGCCTGCGTGTGTGTCTCCTGGGCCGTGCATTATGTCAGTATGGCTTCAGCAGAGCGGCTCGGCAGACAGCGGGCTCGCACGCCGTCTTTCCACCCTCCAGGCTCGGGTGGATTTAATAGCCCATCAGCAACAGGTGATATTAAATCAATTAATGATCATTACTAACCGATTAGACCGCTTGGACCCCCAGCAGCCGTTCCCCTCGGCTCGTCCGGGTGGCGTGGCTCCTGCGGCTCCGGTGGCCGTCCAGCCCGCTCCGGGTGTACCAACACGGCTCACACCAATCCCCACTCCTGCTCGCTTTAGCGGTAAGCTGGGTGGAGCTCGGGGTTTTATTATGCAGTGTGAGTCCGTGTTTCTTCGCGTTCCCGGAGATTTTCCCTCAGACCATAGCAGAATTGGCTATATAGGTAATCTCCTTGAGGGTCGTGCGCTTACCTGGGCTTACGCCATTATGGTGAAGCCCAGCTATGCCACCCTCACCTATGGCCAGTTCGTGCGACAATTTCTGGAAGTGTTCGATCATTCGCGTTTGGACAGTGTCCAGGTCGACCGCCTTCTCGGACTCTAACAGGGGAGCCGATCGGCGGCCGACTACACGATCGACTTCCGGGTTACCGCGGAGGAAGTTGGCTGGGAAGAGCGTGCGCTCTGCGGCATCTTCCTCCGCAGCCTAAATTCTGGTCTGAGGGATGAGCTGGCTGGACGGGATACCCCGGAGACGCTGGCGGAGCTGATTTCTCTCACCATCAGTTTGGATAACAGGCTGCGCGAGCGCGCCTCCGAGCGGAAGCAGTCTTCTCGCTCGTGGGGCGCCTCTGCACGCCTGCCCCAAGCTCGCCACCTGGCGTTGCCACCGCCGGAGGTCTCCGAGGAGTCGGAACCAATGGTGACGGGCCGGACAAAGCTCCCCCTGGCGGAGAAACAGCGCCGTCGTGACCTGGGCCTCTGCATGTATTGCGGAGGTAGCCAGCACACGGTGGAGAATTGTCCGGAGAAGCCAAACGAGGTGGTCCGCGAGTCACTGTAGGGGGCCTCGCGGACGCTAATCGGTTAAATCCCCTCACACATTTGACGCTGCCCATCCGCTTCTGTCACAACCTCACTGGGCACCTCACACATGCACTGGTGGATTCAGGCGCGGAGGGTAGCTTTATTTCACAAAGCCTGGCAACCCGACTGGGCATCCATTGTCACCCCCTCGACACTCCTCTCGCCCTGGTTAATCTCTCCCGAGTTTCCCTGGGAAAAGTAACTCACCAAACATCCCCCGTCCCGGTAATCATCTCTGGAAACCATCGGGAGGATATCTCCTTCTACGTCCTGCCCACCTCAGTAACTCCTGTCATCCTCGGATATCCCTGGCTCCGCCTCCACAACCCCGCCTTGGACTGGAAGACTGGGAAGGTGTCAGCATGGAGCACTTTCTGCATGGGTACCTGCCTCCAATCCGCGGCCTGCGCCCCGTCCTCGCCTCCCACAGCTCAGGACACTGCGCCCCCGGATCTCACCCTTGTGCCCTCAGAGTTCCACGACCTGGGTGCTGTTTTCAGTAAGTCCAAGGCGATGTCTCTGCCTCCTCACCGGCCCTACGACTGCGCCATTAACATCCGTCAGGGGGCGCCCCTACCCTCAGGACGCCTCTATAGCCTGTCAGCGCCGGAGAAGGAGGCAATGAACAGCTATCTGAAGGAGTCGCTCAGTGCTGGGATCATCCGACCATCCTCCTCTCCAGTAGGTGCAGGGTTCTTCATCGTGGGAAAGGAGGACGGCTCTCTTCGTCCTTGTATCGACTATCGATCTCTCAACGATATCACGGAGAAGGACCGGTATACCCTGCCCCTTATGGATACTGCCTTCCACTCCCTCCAGGGGGCGACCTGGTTTACTAAGCTGGATCTCCGCAGCGCTTACCACCTCGTCCGGATCCGGGAGGGAGATGAGTGGAAAACCGCCTTCCGTACCCCAAACGGTCATTTTGAATACCTCGTGATGCCGTTTGGGTTGACCAACGCTCCAGCCGTCTTTCAGCGCCTCATCAGTGACGTCCTCCAGGACTTCATCGGCCTGTTTGTATTCATCTACCTGGACGATATTCTCATCTTCTCCAGGTCCAGGGATGAACACCGGGTCCACCTGAAGCGGGTCCTGCAGAGACCGCTGGAGAACCGTCTGTACGTCAAGACGGAAAAATGTGAATTCTACGCCAAAACGACTTCCTTCCTGGGGTTCGTCATCTCCCATGACCAGGTGCTTCCGGACCCAGCGAAGATCAAAGCGGTGGTAGATTGGCCCACACCTACCTCTCGGAAACAGGTTCAGCAATTCATCGGGTTTGCCAATTTCTACCGCCGCTTTGTCCCGAACTTTGGAGCCATCGTCGGGCCCCTGACCCGCCTCACCTCTCCTAAGACCCCGTTCCGGTGGACTGAAGAGGCCGCTACGGCCTTCCAGGCGCTGAAGACGGAGTTCTCCTCCTCCCGGGTCCTCAGCCAGGTCGACCCTGCGCTGCAGTGCATTGTGGAGGTGGACGCTTCGGACACGGAGGTGGGGGCGGTGTTGTCCCAGCGGTCCCCAGCCAACGGAGTCAAGCGACCCTGCGCCTTCTTCTCTTGGCGCCTGTCCCCGGCGGAACGAAACTACTACGTGGGGGACAGAGAGCTTCTTGCCATCAAGCTTGCCCTTCAAGAATGGCGTCACTGGCTGGAGGGGGCAGCCTTGCCTTTTGTGGTCCTCACTGACCACAAGAACCTGGAGTACTTGAGATCTGCCAAGCGTCTGAACGCCCGCCAGGCGCGTTGGTCCCTGTTCTTTGCAAGGTTTAAGTTCAGCATCACATATAGGCCTGGCTCCAAGAACGGCCTGCCCGACGCCCTCTCCAGGCAATTTGCCCCGGAGGCCGCAGAAGACGTTGCTCACACCATCTTGCCCAGGTCGTGCGTCGTGGGGGCTGTTTCATGGGACATAGAAGACAAGATCCGGAGGGCGCAGGAATCGGAACCGGACCCTGGCGGCGGACCGGAGGGGAGGCTCTTCGTGCCATCTGCCGTCCAGGGGGACGTTATACACTGGCTCCATACCTCCAAGCTCACCTGCCATCCTGGAGCTTCGCGGATGATTGACCTTCTCCAGCAATCCTTTTGGTGGCCAGGCCTGCGGAAGGATGCTGCCCGTTACGCCCGGGCCTGCCCCGTCTGTGCTACCAATAAGTCAGGTAACGCTCCCCCTGCGGGTCTGCTCCAGCCCCTGCCCGTCCCTGGCAGGCCCTGGTCGCACATCGCCCTAGACTTCGTCACCGGGCTCCCTGTCTCCAACAACTTTGACACAGTTCTGACCATTGTTGACCGTTTTTCCAAGGCCGCCCACTTTGTGCCCCTACGTGGACTTCCCTCAGCCTTGGAGACGGCGGACCTCCTCATCCAGCACGTGGTCAGACTGCATGGAATCCCGGTCGACGTGGTCTCCGACCGCGGCCCCCAGTTCTCTTCGGACGTCTGGAGGTCATTTTGCAACGCCCTGGGAGCCAAGGTAAGCCTCTCCTCCGGCCATCACCCCCAGTCTAACGGGCAGTGTGAGCGGACTAACCAGGAGCTGGAGGCTACGCTCCGCTGCGTCACTTCATCCAAACCCACGTCCTGGAGTTCTCACCTCGCCTGGGTGGAGTACGCCCACAACACCTCTCGCTCTACTGCCATCGGGATGTCGCCCTTTAAAGCATCCTTGGGCTATGATCCACCTCTATTCCCCGCGCAGGAGGGCGAGTTGGCTGTCCCCTCTGTCCAGGCACATTTGAGGCGGTGTCGCTCCCTTTGGTCCACGGCGCGTAATGCGCTTTTACGCACGGCGGAGCGCAATAAATCTATGGCGGACTGACATAGGAGACCTGCACCTGCCTACCAGGTGGGACAGCAAGTTTGGGTATCCACACAGGACGTTAACCTAAAGGGTGAGAGGAGAAAGCTGGCCAAACGGTTCATCGGCCCTTATCCCATAACCAGAATCATCAACCCGGTGGCTGTGCGTGTGGCTATTCCCTCCTCCCTCCGCATCCATCCCACCTTCCACGTCTCCAAAATTAAACCGGTGGTCTCTGACCCCCTCTGCCCTCCACCTGCGGCGCACCCTGCTCCCCGGATGATTGGTGGCCATCCGGCCTGGACCGTCGCTGACATCTTGGACGCCAGGGTCGCGGATTGCAGTACCTGGTGGATTGGGAGGGCTATGGACCCGAGTGGAGACAGTGGGTGCCCTCCTCGCTGGTGTTGGACCGGTCACTCATTTCTGAGTTTCATCGAGCGCACCCGGATAAACCATCGCCAGGAGGCGCTGCTAGAGGGGGGAGTACTGTTATGACTCGCCGCTCATCAGCGGCGCCAGCCGCGCGCACACCTGCTCCTCGTCAGCGGCGAGGTATTTAATCCACTCTGCCCTGGGCTTCGGCCTGAAGCCGTCTCTCAACTTCGGCCCCTTTGCTACTACGGATCTCAAACCGACTAGTGAAGATAACCTGGGTAAGCTCCCCTTACCTCTCTCCTCTAGCCTTCCCCTGTGCACAGGTGGACATTCCCGGCGGCGGACTTCCTCATCTCGCCGTTGGCTCTACGCTGCTGCCGCAGGTACTGCAGGTCGCTGTCTCCCGGGCCTCGCCCTTGTCGACGCCAGCCACCTGTCATAACCAAGTAAGCCAGCTATCATCATTATTTCCTGTATTGGTGTGGTGCCCGTTACCCTTCTCCCTTTGCTCTCTCCCACAGGGTTGTCCGGCTGTACGGCCTCCTGCCCCCGTGCCTGACGCAGACGCCACCACCAATACATTCTTATTCCACAGACACGCAGCCATACACTTCCTTGTTGCTAATAAAGCTGTTAAATCTATCCTGAGCCTCCGTGTGTGTCTCCTGGGCCGTGCATTATTTTTTTCTTTTTTTTTTTTGTTACTTATTTGTACCCGTAGGTAGACTTGGTTTGCAGTCTGGTGACAAGCCACCGGCTGCTGGTCGCTGCGTGCACGAGCGCCCTAAACCTACATTATGTCAGTGTTGGCTCCGCGTCGAGGTCTCCCTGAAGCAGAAGGGAGGGCAGATCGTTTGCGTCAGGCTGCTGTGTTCGCTGGCAGCGTGTTTTTTTCAGCGTTGGGTCGCCAGCGTGGCCGTCCAGACCAGAAGGTTGCGTTGCACAAAGCGTGTGCATTCTTGGGGTCACCAGTGAAGCGGATGATAAAATAAAGGCAGCGTTGTAGGTTTTAAGCAGGTTTATTAAATCATACCGCCTTCACGGGAACTCGGCTCCAGCCCATAGTGTGAGCAGGCTGAAGCTGAATTCCTCAGGCTCTCAGAGAGGAGACACAGTGTGTGTCAGCAGCAGTTGCAGGAATCAGATTGAGAGGATGAGCATGGATTACAGTGCAGTATATATACCCAACTACAACAATACATAAAAGAGCATTCCCAGCAGTGGGTATGATCAAAGACACTGCAGAACAGGCATGAGACATTTGCTTTTGAGAGACATACATCACAATAGGCAGATCGCTGGCCTCTGCTCCAGGTGCAGGACAAAGAGGTTACAAGGCACATCTACATATTGATCTCAGTCTCTAGGTCACAGTAAGGACAGGACGCATGAACACAATGCATGAAAGACACATTAACATCACAATGCATGTATGGCACATTACATCTCAGTAGTGCAGCGGAAAAAACCAGGAGCAGTGAGCTGTCTGTCCTTAGTCTGTTGTGGGGGTTACACCAACCTGCCACAAGTGGCCCTTTTTCTTTTCATGGACTGTATGTTTGCATAGCGGAGAGCTCTGCTGGGCCAGTGTGGTGTGTGAATGTGTAGGCTTACACCCTTTGTATTAGTGTGTGAATCGGGTGAAAATTATATGGTTGGGTAAATATGTGTGCTTGTTTTTTTCAAAAGGTGGAGGAGAATGTAAGATCGTAATATACTTTATATATATTATATTAGTATGGCGATGCCCTAGGCTAGAAAGGGGTGATGCCCCGCCTTTGGGGGGTGGCATCACTTGTGGTATATAAGCCTGTAGTGGAAGACATACTTGTTATAGTGCGGCCCTCACGGACCACTAGTGAGACACTGCAGGCAGCCGTTCAGTTTGTACATTTATTAAATAAGGACAGAATGACAAAATAATGAGCATCGTGGGGCAAAACACAAATAAAGACAAGACATGACACTTACATAAGAACAGCGAGGACGGAACCTGAACGCTGGGAAGAACTGGCTTTGGGGTTAGGGAAACCAGACTGGAAGGCAGACGAGGTCGCAGCCCCGAGCAAACAGAGCTGCTCCCTTAAATAGGGCTTTGACAGATTAATCAGCTGATAAAAGGTCATCAGCTGATTGGAATCTCGCCGTTCAGCGGAGCTCCGCTCCGACAGCTGGAAGCCCCACCAAGACACTGTCAGAATAAAAGCCCGGAGGCCTAGTGGTGCGCCTGAGGAGAGAATGGAGAACTACCGGACAATTCGAGTGCCGACAAAGTCAGCACACAGACCATGACAGTTGCCCCCGTTCACAAAGCGGATTCCAGACGCAGTGTAACATCGAGCCCCCCCCCCCCCCCAAATGGAAGGTCAACATGACTGCCCCACGGAGGGAGAAGGGGGAAAAAGGCTGAGGAGGGTCAGAACCAGGAGACAAAGGCAAACACAGAAAATAAACCATAGAGCAATTACAGAGCACAGAAAAAAAACACAAAGCACTCCATAATGCACAGATGTCAGCCAGTCAGGACAATAAATACAAATAACAGAATATTAAGCCTACAGGCCACAAACAGAAATACCAGGTAAAAAAAAACAACAAAATATACAGGCACAGAAGAAATAAACGGCAACAATAATTATCCTTCAAACAGAGGAAGGAAGAGGAGAAAGAAAAGAAAAACCACGCTAACTAGCGGCAAATACATACAGTACAATGAGAAACAAGAACTGGCAGAGACAACACCAGAGCACATCTCAGACTATCGAGGAAGAGAAAAAAGAAAAAAAAAAACACACGCAAAAGAGCAGCGATAAACAGTTCAATACAGTCCAAGACTTCATACAAAAACATCCCTACTCACTCAGAGGAGGGAGGGAGGGGGGAAACAGGAATGACGACAGGCAGAGTACAATGGAGAAAAAAACCCAACAAGTTCAGGTGGCCTGCCTGCGTCTAGCGTCCAGATCACGAATGAGGGGAAAAGGAAGAGTTCGGGTGGCCTACCCCAGTCCCAGGCCTGGAGAGACAGAACCTCCGGCGGCCGAACCAGGTCGCCCAGTAGAAAGTTCAATTCGTCGGGTGGCTGACCCAGAACGCCAAACCGGCGAAAAAGTTTCCCAGGCGGCTGAACGAGGTCACCGAACCGAAAGTTCAGTTTGTTGGGTGGTCAACCCAGAACGCCAAACCGGCGAAACAGTCTCTCAGGCGGCCAACCCACGTCATCATGCCACCAGGACCACAGGGGAGAACTCGGAGATGGCCTCCCTATGGCGAGGAGCGGCGAGGGAGAGCCGAGCCGATTACGGGGGAAACCCAGCGACCCCAGGTGGAAAGGAAAAGGGGACGGGAAAAGGGGAAGGGACCAGTCCGGCGCTGATCGGCGAAGAATCTGCAGCTCCTTCTCCAAACCCCACATGGACTGGTGCTGCGCTCACGGTGGGTCCCAAGCGGGACTGTGCCGCACCCATGACGGACCCCGACTGGGTCAGAGCAGCGTCCATGACGGACCCCAACTGGGTCAGCATAGCACCCATGTTGGACCCCGACTGGGCTGGAACACAACCCACGACGGACCCCGATTGGGTTAAAGCTGCACCCGAGATGGACCCCGATTGGGTCACGGCTGCACCCACGTCGGACCCCGATTGGGTCACGGCTGCACCCGCGATGGACCCCGACTGGGCCGGGACCATACCCATGACGGACCCCGACTGGGTCGGCGCAGCACCAGGGACAGCCTCCAAACCAGAACCCGGAACCTCTAGCACAGCGACCAGGATCGACTCCGCGCCGGTGACCTTGGGAGAAGGCTCAGGAGATGAAAAAGATCTGGGATCAGGATCACCGGCAGCGACAGATCCCAGCGAGACAAGCTTGGATGCAGCGGATGGCCGCACCTGGCTCGTCTCCCTGTGAGACAGGCAAAAATGCTCTAGAATTGAGAGGAGAAAGACAAAGTAGAGCACTTGCCTGATCTCGAGTTCTGTCGCCGTCCAGGACTTCGACGATCTGGTTTCCGATGGAAGAAGGTCGTCATCTGGTTCCCACTTGGCTACGGCGGGCTCCGCAGCCGGCATGATGGAGTCCACAGTCCGGAGATCCCCTGATGCAGATGTCCACGGCGAGGGCCCGCACGGCGTGATGGCAGGGGCTCTGTGACCTGCCGGGTCGGACTGTCCCTCCGTGGAGCCCCGGGGACGCTTGCTCGTCGGCGCAGGCTCCAATCAGCAGTCTGCCCTCCTCCTCTGCCCGTGTCATGGCTGCAGGGCTGGATCCAGGCTCTCCAGGCCCGCAGGCTCCCTCCTCATCCGACAGCGTAGTCCACGCTCAGGGGAAGCGGACACAAAGGTAGCAGGTTCATAATTAATTACTGCAGCAGGTGGAGGGAGCTCGGGGGACTGTGAACCCCGAACTCCACCCCCAGGAATCAAACAAGGCAGTTCATCCAGTGAAGGAAAAGAATGAAGAGACACTTGCCTGATCCATTGAGGGCAGCTGGGACCCGCTGCAGTGGACTTGGTTCTCCCCTTCCCCCACTGGATGGAGACAGAGGACCCCCCGGGAAGACGAAGAGGAGCCTCTCGCACTGGATCAGGAATGGGAGCAGCCGGAGACGGACTCATGGAATTCACAGCAGCTGGAGAGGGCATCGAGGAGGGGAGAGGAACAGCCGAGGCGAACCGGGATCGAGGAGCTGACGGAACAGCGGGGACAGATGACCCGGAGGCGGAGGCACCGTCTTACTCCTCCGACGAGGCACGGAGGCTGCAGCTGGCTGGGAGACAGAGTTTGTGCGGCTACCCGGAACTGGATCCGGACGGGGTTCTCACTGAGGCTTGCAAACAGCATGGTGACGACGTTTACCGGCAGAGGGCGAGGCGAAGGTGAGGTCAGGGCAACGCTGCTCCTGCACGGAAACCGAGGCGAGCAGGTCAACGTATTCAGGGTATTCATACAGTTCTGGATTCCCATCCAACAGCCTGACCGCCACCGTCACATGCTTCATGATCTGTGTAGGTTGGAAGGCGGAGTGAGCTGCAGCCACTTGGTCCCGGATGGAAGCCGCTATCAGCTGTAAATCCTTCGGGGGAATCCCGACTGACGTCTCACTCCGTTGGGGATGACCTCTGGGAGGTGCGAACTCCTGGACTGGATAAGGGACAGGAATGGGATCCCGAAGCAAGGAGCGAGGATGCCTCCTCTTCGGCTTCCTGCTGGAGTTTTCACTCCAGCCCACAGAGCTTCTCCCGGTGCACAGAGATGTCCGCCATCCTCGCAGTGATTTCAGGATGGTCAGCATAGCAAGGATGGCGGTAAATGGTCGCCTCAGTGAAGTCCAGCATACATTGCTGGGAGTGTTGTAGAGGCGAGCGGTGAAAAGGCTTCCATCAATCTCCTTGAGGGCCCTCACCAGCTCATAGCCCAGGCTCCTAGCGTAGCCCTTGAGTGGCACCATCTCCCAGCACACTGGTACACGGTAAGCGGAAAATCAAGTCCGAACAAACTCACGGTCACCGGCGTCTCTTTTGGCTGCGACCTACTGTCATGGTGCGGCCCTCACGGACCGCTAATGAGACGCTGCAGGCAGCCGTTGAGTTTGTACATTTATTAAATAAGGACAGAATGACAAAATAATGAGCATCGTGGGGCAAAACACAAATAAAGACAAGACACGACACTTACATATGAACAGCGAGGACAGAACCTGAACGCTGGGAAGAACTGGCTTCGGGGTTAGGGAAACCAGACTGGAAGGCAGACGAGGTCGCAGCCCCGAGCAAACAGAGCTGCTCCCTTAAATAGGGCTTTGACAGATTAATCAGCTGATGAAAGGTCATCAGCTGATTGGAATCTTGCCGTTCAGTGGAGCTCCGCTCCGACAGCCGGAAGCCCCGCCAAGACACTGTCAGAATAAAAGCCCAGAGGCCTAGTGGTGCGCCTGAGGAGAGAACGGAGAACAACCGGACAATCCGAGTGCCGACAAAGTCAGCACACGGACCATGACAATACTGTCTCTTCGCTGTGGCTCCAGTACTCGAGGTAGAGACTCCCCATGTGTATACAGTTCTTGTTAATAAACTTTATAAACGTCACCTCGCCTCCTCATTATTCGAACATAACACTATCCACCTTCTAGCTTGGTGCTCAGCATAACAGAATGGGGAAGGAAAGTTGGTTACCCAGCCAAGAGGGGCTCACAAGTCAGTGTACTCCTAGTGCTGAGCCCGGGTAAATGGGGAGAGTTGCGTCAGGAAGGAGGTCCAGCATAAAATCCTTGCCAAATCAAATGTGCAGACTGATCTGCTGTGGCGACCCCTGACAAAAGCAGCAGCCAAAAGAAGAAGCATAAAATATCTACAGTAGCAGCAACACATATCCATGGTTACCATGGTAATGCACAGGGGAGGAAGGTGATGTTGCAAAGTGCTTCAAATGGAGAAATTTTGCTGACGGAAGTTCCCTAAACTACAGGTCCCTAGAATGGAGTAGGGAGTTGGGAACACTGCTGAAGTCCACTGTGGATCGGAAAGCAGTTTATAACTAACTATAAGAAAATAAGCTAAAATAACATCTACAAATGAAACAAAAGGTCAAGGACTGGTAGATGATCCAGCTGGAAAATGTATATGTATCTGGCAGTGATGGATACAGTACCTAATAGACAAAAACTTGTACAAACCACAGTTCCGATGAAGTTGGGACACTGTGTTAAAGGTGAATAAAAACAATAATAATCACTGCATTTTGTTTTTATTTATGTTTTACATAACATCTCAACTTCATTGGAATTGGGGTTTGTAAATGTATTCCTTTTTCTTGTTATTTTTTTGTTTCCTGATAATTTATACTGTAAATATTTTCTCTTTTTTATTACAACTTGTTTTTGCACACTACCGTTCAAAAGTTTGGGGTCACCCAGACAATTATTTTGTGTTTTCCATGAAAAGTCACACTTATTTACCACCATGAGTTGTAAAATGAATAGAAAATATACAGTAGTCAAGACATTGACAAGGTTAGAAATAATGATTTGTATTTGAAATAATAATTTTTTCCTTCAAACTTTGCTTTCGTCAAAGAATCCTCCATTTGCAGCAATTACAGCATTGCAGACCTAACATGATTGCACAAGGGTTTTCTAATCATCCATTAGCCTTCTGAAGCAATGAGCAAACACATTGTACCATTAGAACACTGGAGTGATAGTTGCTGGAAATGGGCCTCTATACACCTATGTAGATATTGCACCAAAAACCAGACATTTGCAGCTATAATAGTCATTTACCACATTAGCAATGTATAGAGTGTATTTCTGATTAGTTTAAAGTTACAGTGGTAGTAGATTAGTTTATTTGACAGGGACAGTGCAATAAACATAGACAATTAATCAAAGACAATCAATCTGATGTGTTGCACATAGAGTGTATAGCTATTAGCTAATTTGCAACTCTTGTCCCTGGATGGGCTTTAGAAAAAAGAATCAAGATAAAAAAATATACACAATAACCACATACATCAATGCAGAAAAATTATAAATACACAATTATAAATATTATAAATATTATAAATACACAAATATAACAGCCTGACTCACATTTAACATAAATATTATAAAATATTATAAATACACAAATATAACAGCCTGACTCACATTTAACATAAATATTATAAATATTATAAATACACAAATATAACAGCCTGACTCACATTTAACACATATAACATAACTCACATTTGCCTATTTCAGGCCTTCCTCCCTCCGTCACTCACTATAAACAAACACATTTATTCCTTCCCTTCATTCACTCTCACTTTGCAGACAATTAATTCATACATGAGTACATTCTTGTTTATTTTTCAGCCAGTTTTTAACATTTTTAGTGAATGTTTTAAAGTCCGTTATTATTTTAATTTCATTTGGCATTGTGTTCCAGATGTGACTGCCCTTTATAGAGAAAGCTGTTTGTCCAAATGTGGTTCTGCGGTGGAATATTTTACAGTTATTGTTAACAGAACTCCTGGTGGCTCTGCTGCTGTCCTGTCTTTGGACGAAACCAGCAAGTGGCTCGGGTGCTGATTTATGGAAACATTTGAACGTTAATTTCAGAAGACAGAGGTCAATGAAGCTCTCAAAACTCAATAGGTTGTATTTTTTTAAAACATTACAGTGATGCCACCTAATGGGCTTTTTGTCCAAGATTTTTAGGGTTTGATTATATAATGAACCTATATGTCTTATTGTGGAAGGGGCTGCTTGAGCCCAGACTGTCAAACAGTATGATATATGAGAAAAAACCATAGAATGCATATACAGTGCAGCTGCTTCGTAAGGTATGTAATATCTAATTAATTTAAAGCAGTTCAGATTTTTTTTTACTGTTTTTGAAATTTTCTTTATATGAAGATTAAATTTGAGTTGAGGATCTAGTACAATGCCAAGGTATTTGAATTCTGTAGCTAAACTGATGTCATGATCATGTATATTAACTTTAAAATGTTGCAGGTTACATTTTTTGATTGAAAAGCACATTGAGACTGTTTTCTGAAGGTTCAGCAATAGATGGTTCTTGAGGAGCCACTCTTGGACATCAACCATACTTGTAGACAGTACATCTGCAGCCTGTGCTGGAGTCTTGGCAGCTGTGTAAATAACTGCATCATCTGCATAAAGTTGGCATGTTGCAGCTGAGCAGTGTAACGGCAGGTCATTAATAAAAATGCTGAAAAGTAAAGGACCAAGAATGGACCCTTGTGGGATACCCATGCGGTTGTTTAAAAATGAGGATTTATCCTGGTGAACTTTTACACACTGTTCTCTATTCTGGAGATAAGATGCAAACCATTCTAATGTATTTGGGGAGAAGTTAAAAGATACCATTTTGGATAAAAGCAAACTGTGGTTTACAGTATCGAAAGCCTTTTTGAGATCTAGAAAAACAGCTCCTACCACATTACCCCTGTCCAAGGACTGTTTGACGTTTTCAATAAGGCAACAATTTGCTGTTTCTGTTGAGTATCCTGGTCTAAAACCAAATTGATGTGGATGAAGAAGTTGACTGTCTTGTAAGTAGTCTATCAGCTGTGTAGCTACAACTTTTTCAAGAACCTTAGATAGGACTGGTAAGATAGAGATTGGGCGGTAATTGCATATATCGTCTTTACTGCCTGATTTATGAACTGGTATGACGACAGCTTTTTTCCAGCCAGATGGAAATGTACTAGACCTAATGGAGAGATTAATGAGATGAGTCAGTGGTTTGATTAATATTTTGCTGTGCATTTTGAGAAAGGAGGTGCTCATATTGTAGATATCATTAGTTTTTGAGTTTGACAGTGTTTTAACAATACTAGCAATTAACTTCTCATTTACCTCATCGATGTGAAAAGTGTCTGTTGGAAGTATGGAATTTGTGTTGTTGAGCACATTTGGCAGCACAAAAATTTTTGTTAAGTCTTCCACAGAGCCCACAAAGTGTGAATTAAATTCATTTGCCAAAGTAGCCTTGTCACTGACGGTCTTGCCATTGATTCTAAGTTCCTTTACCCCCTTCTGATCGTTTTTTTTATTAGTTAAGTTATTTAAATGCCTCCATAGGGAACTGTTGTTACCCTTTGCATGATCTATCAGTTTATTGTAATAAGATATTTTTGATTTTCGCAGCTCATGTACCACTTTATTTCTTAAACTTTTGTACACAAGGTGATCATTTTGTAGTTTGGAGGTTAGTGATGTTTTCAGTGCATAGTCTCGCCTCTTCATAAGTTTTCTTATTTCATTATTTAACCATGGTAGGCTAATCTTCTGTTGTCTACTTTTAATTTGCTTTGAAAATTTTTCTATAGACTTTGTGATTGTTGCAGTTATAAAATTACAACAATCATCTACTTCACATGTTGACATGAGCTGCTCCCAATTTTGATTCTCTAAGTAATGTTCAAACTCCTCATTTTTTGATTTGGGGATAATAAAATTTGATTTGTCAATATCGACTCCCCCAAAATACTGTAGTCGCTTTTTAGTAAGTTTCCTGACAGCAAGAACCATGTTATGATCTGAGAGACCAGTTACAAGATTATAGGTTCTGGTTATTCGTTCTGGTTTATTAGTAAATACCATGTCAATAAGTGTTCTGGATTGTTTGGTTATCCTGGTGGGTCCTTTGATCATTTGCTGGTAATTAAATTTAGTCATGAGGCTTTTCAGTTTTTGTTTGTCTTTTTTATCAGACCAGTTGATATTAAAGTCACCATGAATTATTGTTTCTCTGTTCTTCTCAAGTTGTTTAACCAGATCACTTAATTCATTATAAAAGGAAGAGTTGTGTGACGGTGGGTTGTACACTACTGCAATGTTGAAATTCATTACCGGAGAGAGACATACATTCACAGCTAAACATTCAAGTGAAGTATTCAAATCAACCAGTTGACATTTATATTTCTCTTTGATGTAAATTAAAACACCTCCTCCCCTCCCTACCTGCCTGTCTTTTCTAAAACACTGGTAGCCCACAATATCGATCATATTAGTGTCTATGTTACTGTGTAGCCAGCTTTCTGAGAGACAAAGGTAGTCCAGATTTGAGTCCAACAGCAACACCGAAATCTCATCTCTTTTGGGGATTATGCTCCGTATGTTTAAATGACCACCGAGGATCCCCTTTGGTTTAGCCTTGGTGTCCCAAAGAACTCGTGCATGATTAACAGTTTGGAAAAATAAATGTTGTTTTTGCTTTTGTACAGCTCGGTTTTGTGCTAACCCAGTGGTCTGCTGTTTAATAGTGGCAGGTCCAGGGTTAAGGTGAATATCTCCTGCCAGAAGTAGCAGAACTAACAGAACTTTAATTGTATATCCTCTGCCATATTGTGATTTTTGCTTAACAGCCATGTTTGCCTTAATTTGGAAGTTTTTGCTCAGGGCTTTTAAAGACCACATAGAGTGTAGGGTGAGATGACCAAGCCCAAATCCATACAGATAAAACTTTTTAACTTCACCTTTGGTTGAGTTTGTCGGAAAATCCTTCTTGTTGCAGGTCCAGACACACAAAGACAAAACGAAGAGGAAGTAGAGAAGTAGAGAAGGCTTATTAGTGGTGCCCATCAGCCCACTTTTTAATCCGGTGGCAGCCATCTTCAGTCTTTCTTGGAAAGAAGGAAAAAGAAAATCTGTGGATAGTAAAATAAATTCTGCTTATATCGCCAGAATCTGATCCGATCGTCCTCGAATCCAGCTGGGCCTCAGCTAGCCAACTAGCCCCTTCCGTTGCTGGTCTCGTTGCTCATAGTCGCCGTAACTGGTCTCCCGTCCCGCTCCTCCAACCGAGTCTCGTCACACACCGCCGCTGCCACCGAGCTCCGCTGAGGTCACGGTAAGTCCTCCGCTAGGCACCGCCACCTACCGTCGTCTGCCTGGGTGAAATCTCTGCTGAGCCCCGTCAACAAATAGCCGCTTGCCTGGTAGTATCTCCGCTGGGCCTCGCAGCTGGGCTTCGATTCAGGCTGGTGTAAGGTGGAATGACTGGCGCCAGCATTAAGCTAACTAGCGTTAGCTTAGCAATCGCTTCGGGTAGTCTCGTCGCACACCGCCGCTGCAGTCACGGTAAGTCCTCCGCTGGGCACCGCCGCCTACCGCCGTCTGCCTGGGTGAAATCTCTGCTGAGCCCCGTCAAACAAATAGCCGCCTGCCTGGTAGTATCTCCGCTGGGCCTCGCAGCTGGGCTTTGATTCAGGCTGGTGTTAGGTGGAATGGCTGGCGCCAGCATTAAGCTAACTAGCGTTAGCTTAGCAATCGCTTCAGGTAGGGCACATCAGTGAATCACAAGGAAGCGCTGGAATCGCTGGTCAGTTTACTCACAGTGGCCGGATAAAAGCGATCAAAGGGGTAATCCACCGGAGGTATATCCGATCGCTGTAGGTTAGTTATTTAGAGACTGGCGCCAGCATTAAGCTAACTAGTGTTAGCTTAGCAATCGCTTCAGGTAGCATTAAGCTAACTAGTGTTAGCTTAGCAATCGCTTCAGGAAGGCGCAGGAAGTCGCTGGAGAAAGGCGATTAAAGGGCAATCCAACGGAGGTGGCAATTCAGCCCGTGCGTGTTCGCCACGAGCGCCGATCGCTGCAGGCCAGCCACTTTTAATGGCAAAATCAGTGACTTTGTCTCAGCACTGAAAAAGTGTGACCATCCCGGTCGCCATAGAAAGCACCCTCACTCACTGGGGCAAAAAAGTATTTAGTCAGCCACCAATTGAGCAAGTTCTCCCACTTAAAAGATGAGAGAGGTCTCCAATTTTCATCATAGGTATACCTCAACTATGAGAGACAAAATGAGAAAAAAAAAATCCAGAAAATCACAGTGTCTGATTTTTAAAGAATTTATTTGCAAATTATGGTGAAAAATAAGTATTTGTCACCTACAAACAAGCAAGATTTCTGGCTCTCACAGACCTGTAACTTCTTCTTTAAGAGGCTCCTCTGTCCTCTACTCGTTACCTGTATTAATGGCACCTGTTTGAACTCGTTACCAGTATAAAAGACACCTGTCCACAACCTCAAACAGTCAGACTCCAAACTCTACTATGGCCAAGACCAAAGAGCTGTCAAAGGACACCAGAAACAAAATTGTAGACCTGCACCAGGCTGGGAAGACTGAATCTACAATAGGTAAGCAGCTTGGTGTGAAGAAATCAACTGTGGGAGCAATTATTAGAAAATGGAAGACATACAAGACCACTGATAATCTCCCTCGATCTGGGGCTCCACGCAAGATCTCACCCCGTGGGGTCAAAATTATCACGAGAACGGTGAGCAAAAATCCCAGAACCACAGAGGGGGACCTAGTGAATGACCTGCAGAGAGCTGGGACCAAAGTAACAAAGGCTACCATCAGTAACACACTACGCCGCCAGGGACTCAAATCCTGCAGTGCCAGACATATTCCCCTGCTTAAGCCAGTACATGTCCAGGCCCGTCTGAAGTTTGCTAGAGAGCATTTGGATGATCCAGAAGAGAATTGGGAGAATGTCATATGGTCAGATGAAACCAAAATAGAACTTTTTGGTAAAAACTCAACTTGTCGTGTTTGGAGGAGAAAGAATGCTGAGTTGCATCCAAAGAACACCATACTTACTGTGAAGCATGGGGGTGGAAACATCATACTTTGGGGCTGTTTTTCTGCAAAGGGACCAGGACGACTGATCCGTGTAAAGCAGGGGTGTCAAACTCATTCCATGGAGGGCCAAGACCCTGCAGGTTTTACTTCCACCCAGTCTCTTCAGCAGGTGTTTTCACTGATCAGCAATCAGTGGGAGGAAATTCAGAGAAAACACCTGTTGAAGCCACTGGGTGGAGGTAAAACCTGCAGGGTCTTGGCCCTCCATGGAATGAGTTTGACACCTGTGGTGTAAAGGAAAGAATGAATGGGGCCATGTATCGTGAGATTTTGAGTGAAAACCTCCTTCCATCAGCAAGGGCATTGAAGATGAAACGTGGCTGGGTCTTTCAGCATGACAATGATCCCAAACACACCACCCGGGCAACGAAGGAGTGGCTTCGTAAGAAACATTTCAAGGTCCTGGAGTGGCCTAGCCAGTCTCCAGATCTCAACCCCATAGAAAATCTTTGGAATGAGTTGAAAGTCTGTGTTGCCCAGCGACAGCCCCAAAACATCACTGCTCTAGAGGAGATCTGCATGGAGGAATGGGCCAAAATACCAGCAACAGTGTGTGAAAACCTTGCGAAGACTTACAGAAAACGTTTGACCTCTGTCATTGCTAACAAAGGGTATATAACAAAGTATTGAGATGAACTTTTGTTATTGACCAAATGCTTATTTTACACCATAATTTGCAAATAAATTCTTTAAAAATCAGACAATGTGATTTTCTGGGGGGTTTTTTTCCTCATTTTGTCTCTCATAGTTGAGGTATACCTATGATGAAAATTGGAGACCTCTCTCATCTTTTAAGTGGGAGAACTTGCACAATTGGTGGCTGACTAAATACTTTTTCTCCCCACTGTATCTTCATTGAAAAAAAGTGCTTTTCTTTCAAAAATAAGGAAATTTCTAAGTGACCCCAAACTTTTGAACGGTAGTGTATATTTGCAATTTTTTTCCTCTAATAAATGAGCTATTTTTAAGTAAATTTTCCACTTTCTTCTTTTAAATATGCTTTTTTTTTTTTTTTCAAACTCAAAGGGTGCCAGTAGTTGGAGAAGACCTCTGATCTAGTGGTTTGTTAGTTGGTATCAACTGAACTGAAGGATGAGAATCTAGAAATGTGAAAATAAAATAATCTAAAAAGTGACCTGTAAATATAATGGCTAAATTTGTGTTAAACATTAAACTGTCTCAGTTAAAGTCCGAACTAAAGTAGAGTAGTTTATTAATCTTTTATTGCTGTTGTTTAACATTAAAACTCAAGTGAATATTTGACAAAGGTTTCACCTACACAGGAATCACGTTTCATTATAAGTAACTCATTAACAGCTGCCTGTATTTTGATGCATTTACCTTTTGAGGTCTGAGTTGTCACCAGTGACAACACGGACTCTAAACACGATATAGAGTTCACCAAATATGTCCCCGATGATAGCGCCCTTAAGCCTCATCTCAAAAAGGCTTTCGATACTGTAAACCACAGTTTGCTTTTATCCAAAATGGTATCTTTTAACTTCTCTCCAGATACATTAGAATGGTTTGCATCTTATCTCCAGAATAGAGAACAGTGTGTAAAAGTTCACCAGGATAAATCCTTATTTTTAAACAACCATATGGGTATCCCACAAGGGTCCATTCTTGGTCCTTTACTTTTCAGCATTTTTATTAATGACTTGCCACTACACTGCTCAGCTGCAATATGTCAACTTTATGCAGATGATGCAGTTATTTACACAGCTGCCAAGACTCCAGCACAGGCTGCAGATGTACTGTCTACAAGTATGGTTGATGTCCAAGAGTGGCTCTTCCAGAACCATCTATTGCTGAACCTTCAGAAAACAGTTTCAATGTGCTTTTCAATCAAAAAATGTAACCTGTGTGGTCTATATTAACCATATATTCCATAACCTACATATGTCGAAGCATGTGGAAATGTTTGGTGATTACATATGTAAAGAACTTCACACCTCTGAAAGGACAAAGGACTCTCACCCGCCGAGTGAAGAACAAAGACGTTCCCAGACGCGGCGGAGGAGACCGGAGGAGCCACCCTCACCCCCCAAGGCAAGGAGAGGAAATACCAGGACAATGGGGGGGATTAAGATAATGAGGGATGTCAGCCTTTGTTATGCATGTCTTTTGTTGTGTGCATGTATATAATCAGTGAGTTGGAGAGATTCTCTCTTTTTTCCCTTCTGCCACTCTCTGCACCAGATGAGACTTGTTAGAAGAGCTGAATATTAAAGCTTTGCTTATAAACCAAATCGCCTCTTCATTTCCAAGCTCTTCTACACTGGTGACCTTGACGCGAGTATGGACCTGAGGTGTTCCCCCGCAATCGACTCATCCACGGCGACCCAGGCAGACGCCAGCCGCCACGCAGACGAGGGAGCAGATAGACAACTGTTCCCCCCGGCAGAAGAGATTCAGAGGGCTCAACCGAGCACCAGCACTGCCGCGAGAGCCGAGGCAAGGCACTCTCACCCGGCGGGCACAACAGTGATGGTGTGCACGAATGCCGTCGCTGTCCAGCTGCCAGACTTCTGGCAAGAAGACCCCGCCTCTTGGTTTCAGCAGGCTGAAGCCCAATTTGCACTGGCGGGCATCACGGCTGATGACACCAAATTTTATCATATCGTCTCCAAACTCAACGCCGCCACTTCGAAGTGTGTGCGGAGCATGATCCGGCGACCACCGGCCCGGGACAAATACGAGATGCTCAAAGCAACCATCGTGGTGAACTACGTCCCATCAGCGGAAGAGAGAGCCGAGAAGATCCTGGCGGTCTACGGCCACAGAGGGTGCAAACCGAAGGCCCTCATGGAGGATTTGCTACAGCTCAAAGAAGAGGACAATGACAACTTCCTCTTCCAGTTTATTTTCCTCAGCACGCTGCCGCCACACATGAGAGGGACACTCGCCAGCATGAAGTGCAACAACCACCAAGACTTCCGCGTGCTGGCCAATGAAGCTCATCGGCTCGTCAACGCCTGCAAGGAGCTGACACCCACAGCAGCATCCGCAGACCTCAACGCTGACGCCCCGAGCCACGAGGAGCCACAACCCACGGAGCAGACCCAGCCCACGGTGACAGCGACACGGCCAAGACGTAACAGACGGAGCGATGTTTGTTATTACCACCACCGCTTCGCCGAGAAGGCTCACAAATGCATTCCCCCCTGCAAATTTAAACGCCAAAGCCGAGAGCCGTTAACGGCAGCGGCTCTCGGCGAGAAAAACAAGCTGTTGTACGTGACGGATGGACACTCAGGCAAGCAGTTCCTCATCAACACAGGAGCCCAGCTGAGTTTCGTCATGCCCTCCCACGCAGATCGAGCCACGGGCACCCGGGGCAACGGAGCCGTGGCAGCCAACGGCTCTAGCATTGACACGTTCGGCGAAAAGAGCCTGCACCTCCTCATCCACGGCCGCAGCTACAGATGGACATTTGTTGTAGCAGCGGTGAGTTTTAACTTATTAGGCGCAGATTTTTTGTGTGCACATGGGTTATTAGTGGATCTAGCAAATAGGCGCCTGGTTAATGCACTGTCCTTTGCTTCTATTCCATGCTCAGCCGGAGTTTCTCCACCACCTGTGCAGGCTAACGTCACCACGGCAGGAGGTAAGTTTGAGCAACTCCTCACCCAATTTCCAGCAGTCACAATCCCCAAATTCTCAGCCACTGTGGCTAAACATGGGGTGGAACACTTCATTCCCACAACGGGACCTCCCGTTTTTGCCAAAGCGCGCCGCTTAGACGCGGCCAAGCTCAACATAGCACGGGACGAGTTTACAACTCTTGAAAAATTGGGCATTGTTAGACGCTCGAAGAGCCCCTGGGCCTCACCACTTCACATGGTTCCGAAATCCGACGGTTCTTGGAGACCGTGCAGAGATTACCGCAGATTAAACAACGCTACAGCGCATGACCGTTACCCAATCCCTCACATTCAAGATTTTTCACTACATCTAGCGGGTGCGCGCATTTTTTCAAAAATAGACTTAGTCCGCGGTTATCACCAAGTCCCAGTCCGAGCAGAAGACGTTCCTAAAACAGCGGTAATAACCCCTTTCAGCCTTTTTGAATTCCTGCGAATGCCTTTCGGCCTCAAAGGCGCTGCTCAAACTTTTCAACGAATGATGGACGCGGTCCTACGCGACCTTCCTTTTGTCTTCGTCTACCTCGACGACATGCTGGTAGCCAGCTCGTCTGAGGTAGAACACGAGCAGCACCTCACTACGGTTTTTCAGAGGCTGGAAGAGCATGGGTTAATAATCAATCCAGCCAAATGCAAATTCGGCGTGTCACAAATTGATTTTTTAGGACACAAAGTCTCTCCGAAGGGGGCAGTTCCACTTCCAGACAAAGTTCATGCGATAGAAAGTTTTCCACGGCCACAAACGGTCAAATCGCTACAGGAATTTTTAGGGATGGTTAATTTTTACAACCGCTTCCTCCCCCACGCAGCTCAGCTCATGCAGCCCCTATATGACGCGCTCAAAAAAAAGAAAGCTTCCAACGCGGTCGAATGGACCCCGGAGCGCGAACGCGCTTTCGCGGAAGTAAAAAGCGCCCTAGCTAACGCCACATTGTTAGTTCACCCAGATCCCTTGGCCCGCATTGCGCTAACCACAGATGCTTCAGACCTAGCCATAGGGGCAGTTGTAGAACAACTTGTCAGCGGGGTCTGGCAACCTTTAGCATTCTTTAGCAAATCGCTAAACCAAACTGAACGCAAATACAGCACTTTTGACAGAGAGCTGCTGGCGCTTCATTTATCCATCCACCACTTCCAGTTCTGGTTAGAAGGGCGGAGTTTCACAGCTTTTGTAGACCATAAACCGCTCACCTTTGCTATGGCTAAAATTTCAGAACCATGGTCAGGCAGGCAACAAAGACAGCTAGCTGCGATTTCAGAGTTCACCACAGACATTCGACACGTGGCAGGCAAACTTAACGTAGTAGCGGACTGTCTCTCTCGCGCTGTGACACCACCAGAGCGCGGGGAGACAGATTATACTGCCTCAGCAGCAGAACCCTTCACTAACGCAGACACATACGCAGCACCTATCCATGCAGGGATAGATTATGCAGCCATGGCAGAGGAACAAAGCAGTGACGCGGACGTGCGCACACTCCTGTCTGGACCAACAGGGTTAAGGCTGGAGAAAAAGGGTTTACGCGACGGCGTGCCCCCCCTAATATGCGATGTTTCAACCGGCCGACCTCGCCCGTTAGTACCAGCTACATGGCGCCGCCGTATTTTCGACGCAATTCATTCCCTCGCGCACCCAGGTGTGCGCGCCTCGGTTAAAATGGTCGCCGAAAAGTTTGTGTGGCCAGGCCTGCGCAAAAACGTAAAAGAATGGGCAAAAACTTGCATTTCTTGTCAACGCGCCAAAATACACAGACACACAAAAGCCCCTCTGGAGCCTTTTCCAATCCCTGCTAGAAGGTTCGACCACGTTCATGTCGACCTCGTGGGGCCACTACCTTCCTCCCAAGGTTTCACACACCTGTTAACAATGATAGACCGCACCACACGCTGGCCAGAGGCAGTCCCTCTAGCGGCAACCACAGTGGAGGAAGTCGCTCGCGTTTTTTTGACAAACTGGGTGGCACGTTTCGGCGTCCCATCGGACATCACATCCGATAGGGGACCTCAATTTGTCTCAGAGCTCTGGTCAGCAATGTCCAGCAGCTTAGGGGCGACAATTCACCGCACCACCGCTTATCACCCTCAGGCTAATGGGTTATGCGAGCGTTTTCACAAGTCTTTAAAGGCCGCCCTCAGAGCCTCACTAATGGACACAAATTGGGTAAATAAACTTCCCTGGGTTTTATTGGGGTTGCGTGCTGCACCTAAAGAGGATCTAGATGCCTCTCCTGCAGAATTAGTCTTTGCACAACCTCTCAGGCTCCCAGGTGAATTTTTACCAGAGAACCCAGAGCCAGGGCATCTTCCAGTCCCAAGGTTTTTAGGCAGCAACGGACCGGACTCTCTCCCCGGTCCAGCTCATCACTCCTTCCCACGGGTTTTTGTCCCTCAGGCTTTAAAAAACGCTGAGTTCGTTTTTGTTAAGCATGAAGCTTTAAAACCAACTTTACGCCCAGCATACGATGGGCCATACAGAGTGCTGGAACATGGTGATAAACACTTTGTGCTTGAT
The DNA here is from genome assembly GCA_020510985.1 of Pholidichthys leucotaenia. Taxonomy (NCBI): domain Eukaryota; kingdom Metazoa; phylum Chordata; class Actinopteri; order Cichliformes; family Pholidichthyidae; genus Pholidichthys; species Pholidichthys leucotaenia. The sequence goes on along the minus strand of CM035842.1, from coordinate 196,568,623 downwards.
TTTGGGGATAGAAAAGAAACAGTCAGCATTGACAGACTTAAACCTGCCTTCTTGTTGAAAGACGAGCCTGCACAGTTGGCGAGAGCACCTCGGCGGGGTAGACCCCCCCAAGAGAAAAGACTCAGCCCCCCAGCAGGGAACAGTTAACCTCTCTCCTTCCCACACTGCAGATCCCTCTCAAGAAGGTCTCAGCAGGGCGCCTAAACCAACCTATAGCAGTTTTGGGAGAAGATTAAAACCCAGACAGCACAGGGACTGATACAAACCACTCCACAATTTTTCACTAATTGTGCTGCAACAGTTTAAGACTGACTTATGATTTTAGTATGCTGTTATAATTACCACTGTACTCTCTTAGGAGCATGGCTGCTAGAAAGTTTCTTCCGTGGCAACAGATGTAACACTTAGTATGTCATAATAACTATCTTAGACTGTGAACCTTCCCGTTGTCCTTTCTTAGTTGTTTGGGGGGCCTGTGGTCTATATTAACCATATATTCCATAACCTACATATGTCGAAGCATGTGGAAATGTTTGGTGATTACATATGTAAAGAACTTCCCACCTCTGAAAGGACAAAGGACTCTCACCCGCCGAGTGAAGAACAAAGACGTTCCCGGACGCGGCGGAGGAGACCGGAGGAGCCACCCTCACCCCCCAAGGCGAGGAGAGGAAATACCAGGACAATGGGGGGATTAAGATAATGAGGGATGTCAGCCTTTGTTATGCATGTCTTTTGTTGTGTGCATGTATATAATCAGTGAGTTGGAGAGATTCTCTCTCTTTTCCCTTCTGCCACTCTCTGCACCAGATGAGACTTGTTAGAAGAGCTGAATATTAAAGCTTTGCTTATAAACCAAATCGCCTCTTCATTTCCAAGCTCTTCTACAACCTGCAACATTTTAAAGTTAATATACATGATCAAGACATCAGTTTAGTTACAGAATTCAAATACCTTGGCATTGTACTAGATCCTCAATTCAAATTTAATCTTCATATAAAGAAAATTTCTAAAACAGTAAAAAAAAATCTGAACTGCTTTAAATTAATTAGATATTACATACCATACCAAGCAGCTGTACTGTATATGCATTCTATGGTTTTTTTTTATCATATATCATACTGTTTGACAGTCTGGGCTCAAGCAGCCCCTTCCACAATAAAACATATAGATTCATTATATAATCAAACTCTAAAAATCTTGGATAAAAAGCCCATTAGGTGGCATCACTGTTATATTTTAAAAAAATACAACCTATTGAGTTTTGAGAGTTTCATTGACCTCTGTTTTCTGAAATTAATTTTCAAATGTTTCCATAAATCAGCGCCAGAGCCACTTGCTGGTTTCATCCAAAGACAGGACAGCAGCAGAGCCACCAGGAGTTCTGTTAACAATAACTGTAAAATATCCCACCGCAGAACCACATTTGGACAAACAGCTTTCTCTATAAAGGGCAGTCATATCTGGAACACAATGCCAAATGAAATTAAAATAATAACGGACTTTAAAACATTTACTACAAAGGTTAAAAACTGGCTGAAAAATAAACAAGAATGTACCCATGTATGAAATGATTGTCTGCAGGGTGAGAGTGAATGAAGGGAAGGAATGAATGTGTTTGTTTATAGTGAGTGACGAAGGGAGGGAGACCTGAAATAGGCAAATGTGAACCAGGTTTTTATATTGTGTATTTATAATCTTGTTTGCATTGATGTATGTGGTTATTGTTTATTCTGTTTTCATTTTTTCTTTTCCTTATCCTTCTTTCTTTTTACCCGTTTCTTCTTTCTAAAGCCCATCCAGGGACAAGAGTTGCAAATTAGCTAATAGCTATACACTCTTGGTGCAACACATTAGATTGATTGTCATTTGATTAATTGTCTATGTTTATTGCACTGTCCCTGTCAAATAAACAAATAAAATAAAAAAATTATTCATGCTGCATTTCCCCTCTAGTCTGCTTTGGTCCGCGTGCGCGTTGGACAAGCCCGGCACACACGCAGTGTTGTTCATGCTCACTTTTTTCATCTACCCAGGCCAAGCGGTTGACACATACACACAGCTGTTTTTTGTAGTTTCACTTCCGCTCGATAGGTAGCACCAATGCACTGACGAGTCACCCACGAAGAAACGCTGCTTGCTTTCTGCTGCTTGACTTCTCGGTTTTCACTCCTTTTCCACGAAGATGCTGCTGCTGCTGAAGTATTTATGTATGATTCATGTATGTTTATTCTCGTCTCCACTTCCTCGTTGTCTTCTTCGTCTCTTTGTCTTGGTATGTTGTGCCGATATCGCCACCTCGCGAATGGGACATTCAGTCTTGCGCATGCGCTTTTTAACATGTTCAGGTCGTGGGCAGGCGGCGCGGTCACAAAATTTGGGCTGCACGCGCTTTTCCACGGTCGAGCACTGCGGACACTAGCGGGTGGGGACGATAACGTAAATTTCGTCACACGAGGTTTCTGGTTACACGTATGCAGACAGCAGAGGTGCAGCATGAATCCAGGCTTAAGGGCGAATTCCAGACACCCCTAGAAAAGAAAAGGGACCCCCCCCCCCCCCCGGACTGGGTGGGTGAGGGATAACTCAGGACTGGAGGGTTAGAAACATTTGCCCCCCCCCCCCCCCACACACACACACACATACACACACACAAAAACAATTCAGAATCAAGCCAGGGTAAAAAGTCTGTCGGGTGGCCCGACCAGAGTCCATGGACCACCAGATGGAGAGAGACAATTTGTCAAGAGGCCGCCCACAGTCTAGGGCCCACCCGACAGGAACACGCAGCGTGTCGGGAGGCTGGCTGAAATCTGCGGCCCAACCAGCTAGGCAGCGGAACCCTCCAGGGAGCTGACCAGAGTCCAAAGCCAGCCGGGCTGCTGCAGAGGAACCCCCAGGAGGCTGACCTGGAGGTGATTCGGTAGTGGGAGCTGAGATGTTGACTGGTGGAGCGTGGACCTCCTGCAGCACAAATAGTGAGGCGTAGCCCTCTTGGAGCACAGATACAGACAAGGCCACTTCGGCCTTGGACGGAGACCCAGGTGAAACCACCTCGGATGGGTGAGAAGAGTCGGAGGTTGGCATGGGGGCACCACAATTATTAGCAGCAGAGACCAGTGGAGAGAACCCAGAGGCAGATGGAGGCTGCAACTGGTTCTCCCAGCCAGGAGCAAGGCAAGTCTTTTCTAGGACAGATGTTAAGAATACAAGGAAAAGCATTTGCCTTAACTCCTGTTCTACTGCGGTCAAAGACCCGGGCAGCACTGCTGCCTGAGCTGCAACCTCAGGAGAAGCTGACTGAACAGCTGGTGAGGTCAGGAGAGGAGAAGAAGCAACAACTGAGATCAGATGAGGATAAGCAGCTGGAGAGGAGGTCTGGAGAGAAGCGGCAGCTGCTGTGGCACTCTGAAGAGGAGATGCAACTGCAGTGGAGATCAGAGCTACAGTAACTGCAAGCTAATGATTTGGTCAAATAGCTGCTACTTCTGTTTGCCAGGGATGTGGGACTTTTTCCCACCATGCTATGTCAGAGAGGATAGTCCTCTAACCTCGTTTTAATTGGAAGTAAGTAACGTTAACACCATCTCTCTCTAATTATAAAACAGCAAATGCTAAATGACGATGCTAACTGGTTGCTAATGGGAAACATTGAAGTGTATCAGACCATCATTTCTTTGGTTGAAATTACTGCCGAGGTTCTTAATTTTGTCTGACAAAATATTACTAAATCTGCAAAAGTGTGTAACAGTGGGCACATACACACTAAATAATTAATTAATTAATTAAAATGTGTCTGAGGAACAAACTGGCTCTGAATGTAACTTGATTTCTAATAATTTTTAATTAGTCAAATAGTGACAATGGATAAAGTTGAAGTCATCTCAAATGCACAAAAAGCAATTTTATAACAACACTGCAGAATTAATTGAAAAAAGGTGCATAAAATTAATGACAGATGAATTTGTACAATTGATTTTTTTTTCATGATGTTATTTAAAATAGGCAGCAGTGGCACAGTGGTTAGCACTGTGGCAGCACAGTAAGAAGGTCACAGGATCGATTCCAGCCCTGACCATCGGTGACCTTTCTGTGTGGAGTTTGCATGTTCTCCCTGTGTCTGCGTGGGTTTACTCCGGGTACTCCGGTTTCCTCCCACAGGCCAAAAATATGCAAGTTAGGTTAATTGGAGACTCTAAAGTGGCCCTAGGTGTGTGTGAATGGTGAAGGGACTGGTGCCATACTGTGGCTGCCTTGACTTTCCCTCTGGAGATTAATAAAGTATACAAAACACACACAAAAAAAAATACAAAAATGTAGAAAAAGAGATGGTCCTTTTTATTGGTTATTATATATAAACTGTAGAATTTACAGAAAATGTATATCGTGATATATATTGTTATCGTCAGATAACAAATCTGACAATTATTCATATCACGATTACTTATATCGTGATAGGAAATTCTGGTCATATCCCACAGTCCTCGTGTCCCCCATGATACTCTATAATTAACTGTGCTAATTCTATTTTAGAAATTAGTGACTTTTCCAGAAAATTTGCAGTCTTTTTCTCCTAAATTTGGAAGTTTTTACTCATAAATTAGCAGTTGTTTACTATTAAACTTGTGACTTTCTGCTAATAATTTTGAAACTATTTACTTATGAATGTACAACTTTTGTACAGAAATTTGGTCCTTTTTACTCATAAACTTGCAACTTTAAACTTTTTGACTCAAATTTGTGTTTTTTCCTCATAAAGTTGTATAATTTTTGTTGTAAATTTGCCGTTTCGTCACTTAGTTTTGCAATGTTTTTATTCATAAATTTTGACTATTTGCTGTAAATTGTAAATTTGCTGTAACTTTCTCATAAATTTCCAGGATTTTTTTTATAAACTCATGGCTTTTTAATCATGAAATTGCATCTTCCCCTCTGATAAGTTTGTGTGAAATTTTACTCATACAGTACATTTGTATTTTTTCTGGTTATGTTAAAAACAATTTTGCAAAATTTTTTACATAAATTTGCATTTTTTTTCTTTCATAAATTGGCTATTTTCTAACCATACATTGGTGACTTTTTTCTTGTAAATTTGCAAGTTTTTAAGTCATACATTTGTGTATTTTTTTCCTGTAAAACTGCAACTTTATATTGATTTTGGGCAGAAGTTGACCTCTGTATTAGTGGTTTAGATTAAAATCTCACCCTAATTTTAGGGTGAGATTTTTAATCCTTAGAGCTCAGAGGGTTAAGACATTAGTTAACCTGTGGTTAAAAGTTTCACTCTTCAGCAAATCCTTCAGTGCTTCAGTGAGGCTCGTGGGAGGATCGGGTTAATATGACATCAGGAGAAAAGTACAGGATGAAGGCTCCTCCTGTGATGATATTTCACTCCAGTACAGCGTGCCAACAGTCGCTAGTTATTAATAGAAGCCGTTTCTATGATAAGACAAGCTGGAAATGCTGCAGTTTTGTTGGTAAATTCTCTTTAACATGTTAAACTGAATGAATGTTGTGAGAAAAATACTGCAGAATGCAGTGTTTTCTTTTCTGAAAATACTCCATTTATCTTCATAAAACATTATTAAGCATTTTTTTCACAATACTGACACAGTTGCCAGAGGTGTTAATGAAATATCTGTGACATGCTTTGGTAAACATAACCTTCTTGAACAGCATGTTTAATAGCACACTGCTTTAAATGCTAATAAGCGCCCTTCACCCCATCCTCTGAGTTCTGTGTGTGTTGATTGCGGCGCCATGAGTGAGGCTGACATTAGCTGGTTAGCTCCAGTTGTCAGACTAATGTAAAATTGGTAGAAAAGCCCAAATAAAGCATTATCTGAAAGAGGGGTGTGTAGTTAGAGTGGCCAATGGCACATGACCAGTTCCTGGGGTGCAGTAACCATAGAAACAACCCTGGATGACTGTTAACAAAGCAAATGGCAGCTATCCACTGCTAACTGAAGACGAGGCATTCAGTCCAAAGTATAATAAACGATGAATAAATAAGCTAAAATATTATCTATGAATGAAGTATGTGTTAAGGGTTGGTTGATGATCCAGCTGGAAATACGGATGTCGAGCGAAGATGGATAGAAAGAAAATAGTCAAAAATGACCAACAGCAAAGCTAAAGGCTAGTGGGTTCCTCTCTCAGTTTGTACCCGACTGGTGAACCAGCTAACAACAGCAACCCAATCTACCTATATATAGCTTTATTTATTTATTTATTTACAGAGTGTCAAGAAATTGACTTTGGATTAATGAACCAGCTTATTTATTATGGTGAGTACAATTGACAACAAAGATAGTTGGACATGTATAATAGTCCTGCCCCCCCCCCCCGATCCTTCAAAACCAATTTTTTGGGGGAAGTTTATATGATGCTTTTGAACATAAGATATGTCTCCAACTGCATTTTCATGGCGTAATGGGATTTTCAGGCACTCTTTCAAAATGGCTGCCGCTGAAAATCATGAAATCAACAAAAAAATTGTAATTCGTTAAAATTACCACATATTTACTATGTACTGCTGTTATTTTAAGTACATTTAAGTTAGTACGATATGAGAAATCTATATTAAGTCAAATCTGCGTAATCTCGCAGCAAACATATGAATAGAAGCGAGCCCAAGGCGCAGGTGAAGTTACGTGTTTTATTGACAAATGAAAAATAACAGAGTGTCCATGAAATTGTCCAAGGATGAATAATATGGGAAGATGACCGGCTACAAACTCTAATGGCAAGCCCCCACACGTTCCCAGAGTGGAACTGGCAGTGGAGAAAATAGGGCTGAAAATAATAGAAAGGAAGACTTACATAAATGTCGGAGCGGCATAGCTCTGGAAGAAACAACACTTAGCAGTCCAAGGAAACCATAGGTGAGTGAGCCTGATCATCCAAGAAAGACTGATGCCCATGCACTGATAATTTCCTCTGCCGCCCAGAAATACCCACGGAGACTAACGAGCCAAGTGGAAACAGGTGCGCGGCATCAGAGTGAGTGAATGAGTGTGCCTCTGTTTGTGTGTGTGTGTGTGTGTGTGTAAACTCAGGTGATGGCAATACGTTGATAGGTGCCTGGCAGAGAGAGGTGAGAGGAGGGCTGTGGCTGAAAACTGACAGATAAACCAAATAATCTGTCAGCTGAAAAAGATAATCAAAGGCTGAAGCCACAGGTCATGGAACGGGGCAGGAAACACCAGCCCCGTACATGACAGAGCCCCCCCCCCCACCAAGGGGTGGTCGACCAGACACCCATTGTACCACCAAAACAACACAAAGAAAACCTGCCCCCCCCCAAAAAAAAAGGCACCATCACAACAACCCAGGGTGGGAAGTGGAGGAAACAGGTCAGGAGGGCATTAAACAACAAGAAAATCATATGACAAGAAACAAAAACTCCCAACCCCAAACAAAACTAACCCCCCCTTCCCCAAAACCCAAGAGTCCCCAAGTTCTGGGGGCCAGCCAAAGTCCCAGAGCCCACAAACAGCCATTAGTTCAGGGGGCCAGCCAAAGTCCCAGGGGCCCCGAACGGTCTTGAGTTCAGGGGGACGGCCAAAGTCCCAGGGCCCACGAACAGCCAGCTGTACAGCATCAGGCGGCCTGCTGGGGAGAAAGGGCCACCCAACCCGGGAACCCAGTCCTTTGAGCAGCCGGCCCGCATAGTTGAGCCACCAGGCGCAGAGGGATAGACGAGGTAGCGGCCTACCCACCGGAAGGCTGAGAGGTGGGTGGCCGGACTGAAGAAGGGGAACCCCCGCGGTTCCTGGTGGCAGGACCAGGCAGACCGTGGTGGAGCCTGGCCGAGGAAAAAGGGACACCCCGAGGACCTCTAGAAGGGAGAACGAGACCTCAGTGTCCCCAAGTTGGCTGGCCACACCCTCGGTGGTCCTGGCTTGGGACTGGAGCTCAGCTGCACCCATGGCGGACCCGGGGTGGGCCATGGCTGCACCTGTGGTTGTCCCAGCCTGGGACAACGTAGCACCAGCAGTGACCCCAATCTGGGGCCTCATTGCTCCCATGATAGTCCCCGGCTGGGACACAGCACCCACGGAGACCTAGGCTGAGACGGAACCCAAACTACAGCCTCCGGCAGACGGGGAGTTGAATCTCGGTTGACCTCACCGGGAACAGTAGCAGCCACGGTTACCTCCAGTGGCGAACCTGGATCCTCGGACTTGTCCGGTGACACAGATCTCTCTCCGGCGACCCTAGAGGAGGACTCAAGCAGAGAAGCGGAAGGGTCAGGGTTGCCGGCAGTGGCGGAGCCCGGCGAGGCGAGCTCAGGTGCAGCGTACAGCTGCAGCTGGCCCTCCTCACCTTCAGCTAGGCAAAAATGCTCTACTATGGAAAGAAGGAAGACAAAAGAGAGCACTTGCCTTAGCTTGAGCTCTACCGTTGTCCAGGACTCCGGCGATCCGGGCGATGTTTCCATAGGCTCAACCTCTTGGAGGCGCAGCTCGGGCGCTGACTCTGCTGTGGTGGCCTCCGCAGCAGGCGTGATGGTCATAGCAGTCTTAGCCTCCTCCAGAGAAGGTTCCAACATAGGTGACCCTCCCAGCGTGGATTCTGGAGGTGGAGTCTCATATTGCGCTGGACCCCAAGTGACTGAAGCCAGGGGACGCTCCTTCATCGGCACAGGCTCCAGGTCGGTCACAGCACCCTCTCTCTGGCCACGGTGGCTCTGCGGAGCTGGGGTAGAGTCTTTCTGCTCCGCAGGCTCCTCCTTCATCTGGAGCCCCAGGGTCGGTGGACGATCAGAAGTGACAGGAGGAGATATGGAGAGGGTTGGTGAGATGACAGTGACTGCAGCAGGTGGAGAGGCCTCTGGGGACTGCACACCCAGAGACTCTCTACCAGGGATCAGGCAAGAATTTTCAACAATTTTAGAAACAAAAGGAAGGAAAACTTGCCTGTTCTCCTGGCTGATGGTGTCTCCTGCTGTAGCTGGCGAGGTGTAGCTCCTCGCACTGGCTATGGCGGGGCTGGGCTCCTCCACTGACTGTGGAGAAGCCTCCCAGAATGGCGCTGGAGAGGAAATGGCTGCCACTGATCTCTCCTCCTCCACGTGGCAATCAATCTCCGCCAGCAAAGTCAGTCTGTGTTTCTCCCACCCTCCCAGAGACTGAGCGGGACTGAGTTCTGGAGATGAGGGCGGGGCTGGAGCGGGAGAGCTGAAGGAGGAGGAATGCCTTTCTCGGCATGAACACCTCTTCCGTATCGGGCGCTGCACCATCGCTGGCAATTCCCTCCCAGGCTCCTCTCTATGCAGCGTGAGGATGGAATGGAGAATGTCCGCAGACTCAGGGAAAAACAACAGGTCGGGACATTCCTGTGATACCTCTGCTGTGGTCTCCTGGGTGGCACAAACAGCCTCAGAGGAATACTGTCCCTGTGTCCGAAAAAAGGCGTCCTCCAAACGGGCCAGTCTGTGGAGCTCCATGTCGCTCCAGATTTTCATCATGGCTCCGGCAGCAGGTAGGAAAAAACACACAAAAGATGAAAAAAGAAAACCAGCACTTCACCGCTAGGCTCTTTGTTTTGGGCGTCGGCATACTGTCATGTCCACTCCGTAATCTTGCAGCGAACATATGAATAGAAGCGAGCCCAAGGCGCAGGTGAAGTTACGTGTTTTATTGACAAATGAAAAATAACATACAATGTCCATGAAATTGTCCAAGGATGAATAATATGGGAAGATGACCAGCTACAAACTCTAATGGCAAGCCCCCACACGCTCCCTGCCGCCCAGAAATACCCGCGGAGACTAATGAGCCAAGTGGAAACAGGTGCGCAGCATCAGAGTGAGTGAATGAGTTTGCCTCTGTATATGTGCGTGTGTGTGTGTGTATAAACCCAGGTGATGGCAATACGCTGATAGGTGTCTGACAGAGAGAGGTGAGAGAAGGACTGTGGCTGAAAACTGATAGAGAAACCAAATAATCTGCCAGCCGAAAAAGAAAATCAAAGGCTGAAGCCACAGGTCATGAAGCGGGGCAGGAGACACCAGCCTCGTACATGACACAAATGCCGACTTGTAATTGTCATGTGTGCCCCTCTGGGGTGAAGGAAAGGACCCAATCGCTTGGCGAGAAGAAAGCATTATTTATTACAAAAACAAAGAACGCAGCATGAGGCTGGAAAAGCAAACACCACTGCATGGCAGGATAACAAAAGAAAAAAGAACCTAAACCATGAGTGGCTTGAATACAAAACAATAACCAGTAAACTGCGTGAGAGCATGGAGATGAGACTACCAACAACTAAACAGTCATCTTAACAGGAGATCGCAGCACTGATTGCACTGCGAGCGTTGAATAAATAAGGGCAGAAGGTGATTACCGTGATCAGGTGCAGCTGTGAATAATTAACACTCCAACAGAAACTAATAACGGGAAAACAAGGTGCAGTCACAATAAGGAAACACAAGATGACAGAAATAACCATAATAATGACAACTCAGGATGGTAATAAATACAAAAACAACTGAAAGGGTGAGCCTGGTCCTCCGACCAAACTCAGACCCTGACATGCCCCCCCCTCCTTTAGGGGTGGAACCCAGGCACCCCAAGATAAATAACAAAAAAACACTCCTCCTCCTCCCAGGGAGGGCAGTGGGGGCACAGGCTAGGCGGGCTGAAACCAAGGTGCAGTTTGTGGCCCAAACAAAGTCCAAAACCCAAAACACCTGTCAAGAGGTCTATCCAAGTCCGTGGGCCACCGGACCAACTAACCCGGTGAGTCAGGGGGTCTACTCAAGTCCACGGGTCCCCGAACCAGACTGCAGGGCTGATCTGAAGGTCCCATGACCTCTGGGATGACAGCTGGAATGTGGTCCTCCTGTGACTCTTTCTCTTACTCAGCCACCTTGAACATGGAATTAAGGCAGGGGGTGAGTGAGGCGTCACCACAAACACCAAGAGCTAGGCAAGACTTAACTAATATTGAAGTTAAAAAGGTAAGGAACAGTACTTACATGAGCTCCTGGTCCACAGCCGCTGGGGTGAACACCTCTGGATGAGCCGCAGGGACCATAGCATGCATCTCAGGCAGAACAGGGACAGGAATAGCTGGAGCTGTGGCGTGTGCTTCAGGGACAGCGGGGACCATTGTATGCACCTCTGGGACAGCAGAAGCTGTTGTGCACACCTTGGGGATGGCTGGAGCTGTGACGCGCACACCGCAAACAGCTGGAGCTGGTACTAGAGCTGAGAAGCGCCACGGAGCAGGTACTGGGACTGAAAGGCATCACGGAGCGGTACTGGGGCTGAGAGGTGCTGTGGAGTGGGTAATGGGGCTGAGAAGCACCGTGGAGTGGGTACTGGAGCTGGGTGGTGCCGTGGAGCAGGTACTGGGGCTGGGTGGTGCCGTGGAGTGGGCACTGGAGCTGTAGCGTGCACCTCGGATGGAGAAGGAGAAATACAGGTGGGTGTCACGCCAACACCAGGAAAAATGGCAGCAGAGACGGGTGGCGGAGGCTCAATAGAGATTTGTGACTGCCACTGAGAACCCCTGCCTAGTATCAGGCAAGACCGCTCCCCAATAGGTGAAATAAAAGGTAAAGGTTCTTGCCTGACCTGCTCTGCCAATTCTGTGGCCACCCCTGGGGATTCCAACGAGGAAACAGCTGCAGGCGAGGCTTCAGTGTAGAAACTGGTGGAGCCGGCACTGCAAGCAGGATGACAGGCGTGGTTGCAGACTCTTTCACAGGCTAAATTGCAGGCTTAATGGCAGGTGAAGTTGGTGTTGGAGCAGAGACGAGGTGTGTGGGACTTGTGGAAGCCAGGGGAGGTCGACTCGTTGGCACAAGCTTCCGGGGTTCTGGGACTGGCAAATGGCAGGGAGGCGAAATGACAGACGGAGCCAGGGGACGCTGATTCATCGGCACAGTCTCCGATGTCCTGGGCAAATTCCTCCCTCACCTGTTGTATTCCTCGGGCCTGGCAGATTCAGCTTTATTTATTTACAAGATAAGATAAGATAAGCCTTTATTAGTCCCACAATGGGGAAATTCCAGGATTGCAACAGCACAGGGATAGCAGCACTCAGAGCAACAATCAGAAGGCAAGAAAAAAAACAAAAAAAAAAGCAAGAGCAGCTAATATACATATGTACATATTACTATATATATATATATATATATACAGTATATATATATATATATATATATATACACACAGACACACAGAGCAGAGCATTGTAGCTGGACGGAATAAATATATGAGTATATAAACACACAGTGTGGAGCATTGTAGCTAGATGGAATAAATATGTAGATATATAAACACCCACAGTACGGAGCATTGCAGCTAGGTGGAATAAATATGTAAATATATAAACACACACAGTGCGGAGCATTGTAGCTAGATGGAATAATATGTAGATATATAAACACACAGTGCGGAGCATTGTAGCTAGATGGAATAAATATATAGATATATAAATATAAACACACCCAGTGCGGAGCATTGTAGCTAGATGGAATAAATATGTAAATATATAAACACACACAGTGCAGAGCATTGTTGCTAGATGGGATGAAACAGCACAACTGTCTACTTAGTTATCCTACATGGTATGATTATGTGCCCATACATATTCTCACCCTCCATAGCGACCGGTATTTTCCTAGTTGTATGCCGGAGGGGACCATTGTGTAAGTCTATTGCGTCTTTTGCATTCAAAACTATTAGGTTGTTACGTCTTTTTGCCATCTCTGCGAGCAGCCCTGCTTAGGCTGTACAGTCTGACAGCCGTTGGTAGGAAGGACCTGCGAAACCTCTCGGTTGTGCACCTGGGATGATGTAGTCTGCTGCTAAATGAGCTCCTCAGTGCGTTCAGTATGTCCTGCATAGGGTGGAACTCAGACTCCAGCAGAGATGACAGTTTAGCCACCGTCCTTCTCTCTCCCATCTCCTCCACCGGGTCAAGGCGCTGCCCCAGGACAGCGCTAGCTTTCTTGATCAGTTTGTTCAGTCTCTTCCTATCGGCTGCGGTAATGCCACTGCCCCAGCAGACCACTCCAAAAGTGATGGCTGATGCCACCACCGTGTCATAGAATGTCTTCAGCAGCGCCCCTTGTACACCAAAAGACCTGAGTCTCCTCAGTAGGAACAGCCTGCGCTGTCCCTTCTTGTAGAGTTCGTCAGTATTGTGTGACCAGTCTAGTTTATTGTTCAGATGAGCACCCAGGTACTTGTAGGATGTCACCATCTCGATGTCTGTTCCCTGTATATTTACTGGTGCTGTGAGGGGTTGTCCTTGCCTGCGGCAGTCCACCACCAGCTCCTTAGTTTTCCTCGTGTTGATCTGGAGGCAGTTCCGATGGCACCAGTCCACGAAGTCCTGATTAAGCCCTCTGTACTCAGCTTCATCTCCATTGGAGATGAGGCCAACGATCGCAGAGTCATCAGAGAACTTCTGTAGATGGCAGTGTGTTGTGTTGTGTGAGAAGTCCGCAGTATAAAGAGTGAACAGGAAGGGAGCCAACACCGTTCCCTGGGGGGCCCCCGTGCTACCAATGATCGTGTCGGACACACAGTCCCGGGTTCTCACAAACTGAGGCCGGTTCGTGAGGTTGTCCAGGATCCATGATGACAGGTGCTGGTCCACCCCTGCGCGCAGCAGCTTGTCCTTCAGGATCATCGGTTGGATGGTGTTGAAAGCACTGGAGAAGTCAAAGAACATGATCCTCACCGCATTCCCGGGCTTCTCCAGGCGGGACAGAGAACGGTGAAGGAGGAAGATCACCGCGTCCTCCACTCCAATGCCATGCTGGTAGGCGAACTGGAGTGGATCCATCGCCGGTCCCACCAGGGGGCGGAGGTGAGCAAGGAGCACTCTCTCCAGGGTCTTCATCAAGTGGGACGTCAAGGCCACTGGCCTGTAGCTGTTCAGGTCTTTGGGGTGGGAAGTTTTTGGTACAGGTACCACACAAGATGTTTTCCACAGCTGTGGTACCCTCCCCAGCTTCAGGTTCAGGTTGAAGATGTACGCCACAATCCCACACAGCTGGTCTGCACAGGACTTGAGGAGCTTTGCGCTGATGCCGTCCGGTCCCGACGCCTTCCTCGCCTTGATCTTCCTCAGCTCCGTCCTCAACTGGGTCTTGGCCAAGGTCAGGTTGGGGGGCTGTGTGTTGGGAGTGGGGGGGGTGTTGGTGGAGTGGGGAGTGGGCAGCAGGACTTGATGTCTTTAGAGGCAGTAGTGGTTGTTGTGCAGTCAGGGGGGAGGGCGGTTGGTCAAACCTATTGAAAAACAGATTCAGATTGTTCGCCCACTCCCTGCCCCCCGTGGCTTGGGGGGAGGTATTCTGGAGCCCAGAGATGGTTTTGAGGTTTCTCCAGACCCCGCTGATGTCGCTCTGTTGCAGCTTGTCCTCCATCTTCTTCCTGAAGCTGTCCTTGCCTTCTCTGATCTTTCTCCTCAGCTCCCTCTGTACGGACTTCAGCATCTCCCTGTTCCCCGACCTGAAGATCCTCTTCTTCTCTCTCAGAAGTGTTTTTATCTCAAGGTTGATCCAGGGGTTGTTGTTTGAGCAACACCATATGGTCTTGGTGGGAATGATGTTGTCCACACAGAAGCTGAGGTAGTCCGTGAAGGTGTGAGTGAGGCCATCAATGTCCTCACCATGTGGATCGCAGAGCTGCTCCCAGGCGGTGGTTTCAAAACAGTCCTTTAGAGTGTCCATTGCCTCCTCAGACCATAACTTCACTGTGCGCATGGCCGGAGGCTGTCTGTGCACTAGGGGTTTGTACACCGGCCGGAGATGAACCAAGTTGTGATCTGATCTCCCGAGTGGGGGGAGTTGTGATGAGGCGTACGCCTCCTTAGTGTTTGTGTAGAATAAGTCCAGTGTTTTATTGTCTCTAGTGTGGCATGTGACATACTGGGTAAACGTGGGTAGAATGGGAGATAGTGAAACATGGTTGAAATCGCCTGAGATGAGGAGAAGAGCATCTGGGTGTTCTGTCTGCAGCCTGCCGGTTACTGAATGGATGACGTCACGCGCTGTCCCAGCGTTCGCCGTCGGATTTGCATAAACAACAATGCAGATCACGTTTGAGTATTCCCTCGGGAGATATGTAGGCCGCATGCTAACAGCTAGCAACTCAATGTCTTTGCTGCAGTGTCGTTGTTTAACAGTGATATGTCCCGGTCTGCACCAGTTGTTGTTAACATACATTATCACTCCACCGCCCCTTGCTTTGCCACTGTCTGGTGTTCGGTCTGCCCGTATCATGTGGAAACCCTCCAGCTCAATGTTAGCATCTGCTGCTAGTTCAGTTAGCCACGTCTCGGAAAACAAAAGGAGAGAGCATTCCCGGTATATGCTATCGTAGCGGGAGATAGCCGCTAGCTCATCTACCTTTCCCAGTAACGACCGTACATTCCCCATGACAATAGATGGAAGGGAGGGTCTGTACCTTATATTTTTTGTCCTCCGCCTTACTCCAGCCCAGCAGCCACGGCGTTTTTGCCTCAGTTCCCTCGGTATGTCGAGTTTTTCCGTTAGCATCGGGTGGCGGTTGAGTGCTAGCAGCTCCTCCCTGCTGTATCGTCTCCTGCTATAAACAGTGGCTCCATCCACTGGCTCAGGAGACATTTGGGACGATCTGTGTGTCCGTGATATAAATGGAGTGAAAAAAAAAAACGGATCAAAAAGAGAGAGGAAGGGAAAAAAAGACTCAGAATTGAGCCGCTGTTGCAAAGGGCAGCCGACTCGTGTGGCGCCGGAAGTATACTGTGCCACATCACAACAAAAGCCGTCTCGTGGCAAGATGGAGGCTGGCAATGATGGTACGGTGGGGAGTGGGAGTCCCTGTAGCCAGGGAAGGGAGCGCAGGTCTGAGCCTCCGAGATGTTGGTGACTGCCTCCCAGCAGTATTTGGCATCCTCCAGGTAGCTGCGGGCCACGGTGACGAGGTCTCACAGCATGTCAACAGCCGGCAGCTCTCCCCACTTCGGCCTCCTCCTTCTCCTGCTTCTTCCCCCCACTGGGTCTAGTATTGGCTGCGATCTTCTGTCATGTGTGCCCCTCTGGGGCGAAGGAGAGGACCCAGTCACTTGGCGAGAAGAAAGCAATATTTATTACAAAAACAAAGAATGCAACACGAGGCTGGAAAAGTAAACACCACTGCCTGGCAAGATAACGGAGGAAAAAAGAACCTAAACCATGAGTAGCTTGAATACAAAACAATAACCAGTAAACTGTGCGTGATGGAGATGAACTACCAACAGCTCAACAGTCATCTTAACAGGAGATTGCAGCACTGACTGTGCTGCGAGCGCTGAATAAATAAGGGCAGAAGGTGATTACGCTGATCAGGTGCAGCTGTGAATAATTAACACTCCAGTCCTGCATAGTTCCACCCTATGCAGGACATACTGAATGCACTGAGGAGCTCATTTAGCAGCAGACTACATCATCCCAGGTGCACAACCGAGAGGTTTCGTAGGTCCTTCCTACCAACGGCTGTCAGACTGTACAACCTAAGCAGGGCTGCTCGCAGAGATAGCAAAAAGACGTAACAAACTAATAGTTTTTTGAATGCAAAAGATGCAATAGACTTACACAATGGTCCTCTCCGGCATACAACTAGGAACATACCGGTCGCTATGGAGGGTGAGAATATGTATGGGCACATAATCATACCATGTAGGATAACTAAGTAGACGGTTATGCTGTTTCATTCCATCTAGCAACAATGCTCTGCACTGTGTGTGTTTATATATTTGCATATTTATTCCATCTAGCTACAATGCTCCGTACTGTGGGTGTTTATATATTTATATATCTACATATTATTCCATCTAGCTACATTGCTCCGCACTGTGTGTGTTTATATACTTGCATATTTATTCCACCTAGCTGCAATGCTCCGTACTGTGGGTGTTTATATATTTACATATTTATTCCATCTAGCTACAATGCTCTGCACTGTGTGTTCATATATTCATATATTTATTCCATCCAGCTACAATGCTCTGCACTGTGTGTCTGTGTGTGTGTGTATATATATATATTTTATAGTAATACGTACATATGTTTATTAGCTGCTCTTGCTTGCTTGTTTTTTTTCTTGCCTTCTGATTGTTGCTCTGAGTGTTGCTATCCCTGTGCTGTTGCAATCCTGGAATTTCCCCGTTGTGGGACTAATAAAGGCTTATCTTATCTTATCTTATCTTAACAGAAATGACAACTCAGGATGATAATAAATACAAAAACAACTTAAAGGGTGAGCCTGGTCTTCTGACCAAACTCAGACTCTGACAGTGATATCTTAGTATTACAAAAATCCAACATGGCTACCAAAATTGGTGTATTTTTGCATAAACGCTTATAACTTTTAAACTAGTTGACACAGCTTTATAATTTTGGTGATTTTGGTTCATCTGTCAACTGGTGTGTCGTAAAGCCACGTGTATCGGTTGTCCGTAGCAACAGTGTTTATTTATTTTATTCATGTTTTGTTTATTTATGGTATTTTATTTATGGTATTTTAAATATTTTTCCATATTCCTTTTCCAGTGTTTAATATTTTCATAAATTAAAGTTCAAAGCCCTTTGAAAAGTTGTACATAGACTGTGATCATTATATCACTATATCTTTGACATAAAATGGTCTTCATGACGTCAGTGATAATATTGTTTATAGCGATAGTTTTGGGGGAAAATTTATTGTCAATCAAAATCTGATATCATTACAGGCGTTATAGGTGTCCTATGGGCTAAAGAGAAAAAAGGATCATCCAGATTGTTATTAATGCAAAGTTCAAAAGCCAGCATCTGTGATGGTGTGTGTGGGGGGGTGTTAGTGCTCATGCACATCTGTGAAGGCACCATTAATGGTGAACAGTACATACAGGTTTTGGACCAACATATGCTGCCATCCACAAAACGTCTTTTTCAGGGACGTCCCTGCTTATTTCAGCAAGACGGTGCCAAACCACACTCTGCACATGATACAATAGTGTGGCTTCACGGTAAAAGAGTGTGGGCACTGTTGTGTCTGAATACAGAGGAGGTGAGGTGACGTTTTATAAGTTTTATTAGAACACGAACTATACACACTGGAGTCCCTACCACGAGTGCAGGAGCCACAGCGAAGAGACAGTATGTCTCCCGCTACTGGCTTATATACCCCAGGTGACGCCACCTCCCAGAGCTGGGGCGTCACACCTCTACAGCCTAGGGCACCGCCATAATAATAATAATAATAATAACAATAATATATATACACTACCGTTCAAAAGTTTGGGGTCACCCAGACAATTATTTTGTCTTTTCCATGAAAAGTCACACTTATTTACCACCATGAGTTGTAAAACGATTAGAAAATATAGTCAAGACATTGACAAGGTTAGAAATAATGATTTGTATTTGAAATAATAATTTTTTCCAGATACTCAACCTGCTCAAAGGAAGGTCAGTTTTATAGCTTCTCTAACCAGCTAAACTGTTTTCAGCTGTGCTAACATGATTGCACAAGGGTTTTCTGATCATCCATTAGCCTTCTGACGCAATGAGCAAACACATTGTACCATTAGAACACTGGAGTGATAGTTGCTGGAAATGGGCCTCTATACACCTATGTAGATATTGCACCAAAAACCAGACATTTGCAGCTAGAATAGTCATTTACCACATTAGCAATGTATATTAGATATTAGAGTGTGTTTCTGATTAGTTTAAAGTTATCTTCATTGAAAAAAACAGTGCTTTTCTTTCAAAAATAAGGACATTTCTAAGTGACCCCAAACTTTTGAACGGTAGTGTGTGTGTATATATATATATATATATATATATATATATAATATGGGCGGCGCGGTGGAGGAGTGCTTAGTACTGCGGCAGCACAGCAACTCACCCTTGGCCGGGGGATCCTGGGTTCGATCCCAGCCCCCGACCAACAGTGATCTGTGTGGAGTTTGCGTGTTCTCCCTGTGTCTGCGTGGGTTTACTCAGGGATTTCTCTGGTTTCCTCCCACATGCCAAAAACATGCAAGTTAGGTTAATTGGCATCAAACTGGGGATTCTAAATTGAATCGGTGAATTCAAAAAGGGCCCAAGTCCACACTTTTTCAAAGGGGACTTGGGCCCTTTTTGAATTCACCGATTCAATTGTCCTTAGGTATGACTGTGAGAGTGAATGGTTGTCTGTCTCTCTGTGTTGGCCCTGCGATGGACTGGCGATCTGTCCAGGGTGTACCCTGCCTCTCGCCCAAAAGATGCTGGGATAGGCTCCAGCCACCCCCGCCTCCGCGACCCGAAAAGGATTAAGTGGAAGAAGATGAATGAATGAATATGAGATCCTACACCCTCCCCCTTGAAAAAAAAATTGCAAGCACACAATTAACCCAACCTTATCATTTACACCCGATTCACACACTAATACAAAGGGGTAGGGCCTACACACTCACACACCACACTGGCCCAACGGAGCTCTCCGCTAAGTAAACAAATAGTCACTGAAAAGAAAAAGGGCCACACACCAAACTAAATTAATCCCGATAAGAATAAACATATATATATACAGTATATACACAAGTAAGTAATTACAGATAAACAATGGCGTTACCCGACGCCATAACTCGCAGGATATACATAATAGACACAGAGACTCCTGGCAAAAGTATACAAGTAACACAATATAAGGCAATAACACACTCCATACAAACAATCACCCTCCAGGTGTTACTGCACCCTAGATACACACACACAACATTCAGAAATCAGGTATTCACATTCACAACGGTGGTCAAGTGCACACAGTCAAATAGGCAATTACACTAAAAGTCACATTACCCTATCGACTAAACTGTGCCTCTTATTTTTTTTTTTTTGAACTTCAGAACATAACTTGAACACCATAACCTTAACAGTAGCAGACACATTTTAAATGCACTACGTTAGACACACCGTAAGCCCCCATTCAAACTTAACCTGGGTCTCCCGAAGGCTCCCCCTGGAGTGTCTGTCCCGCGGCCCACTTCCAGAATGTCTCCGTTTACTCGTGACAGAAGACGGGCTGCATTGACGTCCTTTCCTGCTCAAACGCCGCAGCTCCTTGGGATGCCGTCTTGACCCATCAGTCAAACTCAGGTACCTGTCGCCGTCAGACTGGACCACCCGTAGATTATCCTGTCCAACTTTCAGTTCCCTAGAACTGCACACCCGACTAAGCCGAGGCTCGACCCTAGGGCGGACGTCATCACCCTCGCCCAGGGGAGCGCTCACTGGCTTCTTCTGTCGTCTGCGTTGTGATCTGGCACCCTTATGGCTCCTCAGCGGATCGCCAAGTTGACTCGAGCCATTTCCCTTGCTTATGATGTCAGCACGGCCAGGGTTTGTGCCATCTGATGGTACCCCGGTTGCTAGATGTTGAAGTTGCTGCTTACCTCTTGTTCTTATTAAAGACAAAAATAGAAAGGAGATGTTTTTACCTTCTTTACATGTTTTGACTGTTCACTGCAGCCTTCGTCAGAAGTGTCAGCTGATTGCTGCGAGGTGGTAACTAATTAAAAGAAGACAAAATGAACCTACTTGAGCTATGAAGTTGTTGCATTGTTGGCTTAACAGTGGTATCCAGTCAGCCACCGAAGCCCTGTAGCTCATGCTCTTTGGACCTTTCTACCACCGCGGGGGTCAAACCATGCTGTTCAAGTCCACTGTCTGTGGGACCACGAACATTGGCACGGGACCATCGCCTCGTCGGCGTACTATGGTGCTGGCGGCGTCCCTCTTCACTTGGAATGGGCCATCCAAAGTCCCACACTTCTTCGCCACTTCCCCCATAAAATGGCCGGTCCCACAGACCACCACCTGCCCACTCCTCCACATCTCCGCAGGTGATGGAGAAACCAAACCCGTAAAACAAGTCACAGCCCATCAGATCATTGCCTTCTCGAGACACCATGAACTTGGCTGCGCCCCCAGAGGCCTTCTTATACCTCACAGACAGCCACACCGAGCCCACGATGTCAAGGGGATTATCACCATATCCATAACAGGCCATGTGCTCATTATTCACTGTGTAGTGGGGAAAACACTGTCTAACTGTTTCCAAGTTCAAAATGGAGACCGCCGACCCGTGTTGGGCAAGACAGTGTGAACCACTGTAGGTGCCTTCTTCTTCACACTGTCCTTACCAGGCCTCCGTTCCTCCTTGTTGAAATTGCGGCAAACTCTGGCGAAGTGATGGAGCAAACCACACCATCCACAACGCTTGCCCTCCGCTGTGTACTCCCCCGCTCTAAAGCGGTGCCTGCTGGATCCGCAGCCGTAGCAACTTGGCGTCCCCGGGGCGGACTTTATTTTTATGATGGCCACGTACTCAACGTCGCCGCCATCATCTGGATCCAAGGCCAGACTCTTCCACCGTGTGTTGTTCTTCGGCAGGGCTTCGTCATCATTGAGATTCCTCGGTAGTCGTTCTGCTGCCTCGTGTCGTTGTGCTAGCTCCATGGCTGCTGGTGGTGTTAGCTCACCAGCGCGAGTTAGCAGGCGAACTCTTGCCAAGGAGTAGGCCACATGTTCCACTAACTAGTCGCGGACCATCTCCTCCTCCAAAGTCCCAAGCCTGCACTCACCCGCCAGCCGCTGAAGGTCCACCACAAACTGTCAAATCGACTCTCAGGGTCGCTGGCGTCACTGCTTGAACTGCATGCGCCGCGTTATGATGTCTTCAGGGGCATGAAAGTAACCTGCCAAGGGTATATCACCGAATGTGTCACCTTCTCCAAGCGTGCTCAGGACCCTCCAGCTTTCCACATCCAGGTTATGGACCAGAATAGCCCTTGCACACAATTTGTCAAGGTTGCCGAGGTCTAACACCAACTGATAGTTTTCGAAGGCCGTATACCATCTGGCCCAAGGGATCAACGGCTCACCTGGAGCCTCCAAAATTGCACGAAGCACAGTAGCAGCCCTCTCCATCTCCTTATATCCTTGTCGCCAAATGTTGTGTCCAAATAAAGAGGAGGTGAGGTGACTTTTTATAAGTTTTATTAGAACACGAACTATACACACTGGAGTCCCTACCGTGAGTGCAGGAGCCACAGCGAAGAGACAGTATGTGTCCCGCTACTGGCTTATATACCCCAGGTGACGCCACCTCCCAGAGGCGGGGTGTCACCCCTCTACAGCCTAGGGCACTGCCATAATAATAATATATATAATATGAGATCCTACAGGCACTACACTGGCTTGCCTGCAGTCCAGGCCTGATTACACCGAAAATGTGTGGTGAATTATGAAGCACAACATATGCCAGAATCAGAATCAGAATCAGAATCAGAATCAGGTTTATTGCCATTGTTCATGTAGTACACAAACTAGGAATTTGTCTCGGTACAATGCTGCAACATTAAACATGATAGGATAAGAGAAATAAACTATACATGTAATAAAGTGTAGGATAAGATTAAGTGATACTGGTCAACAGTTAAAATATATATTAGCCAGCAGCAGATACTGTGGAGAACTATATAGTGCAGTCGGTAATGCAGGAAGAAAAACAGTGATGATTGACATGAGTCTGGTTGAGCTGCTGTACATGGTGCACGAGAGTCAATAAGTCACTTAGTGTTCAGCAGTCTAATGGCAGAGGGGAAGAAGCTGTTCATGTGACGGGAGGTTTTAGTCTGGATGGACCGAAGTCTTCTACCAGAGGGGAGGGGGGCAAACAGCACGTGACCAGGGTGTGAGGGATCGGCTATGATCCGGCCAGCACGCCTCCGGGTCCTGGAGATGTACAGATCCTGGAGAGATGGGAGCTTGCAGCCGATCACCTTCTCAGCAGTGCGCACGACGCGCTGCAGCCTTAGTCTGTCCCTGGCAGTGGCTCCTGCGTACCACACGGTTATGGAGGTGGTGAGGATGGACTCGATGATGGCTGTGTAGAACTGCACTAACATCTTGGTGGGTAGCTTGAGCTTCCTCAGCTGCCGCAGGAAGAACATCCTCTGCTGGGCTTTTTTGATGAGTGAGCTGATGGTCAGCTCCCATTTGAGGTCCCTGGTGATGGCAGTGCCTAGGAAGCGGAAGGAATCAGCAGTGGTGATGGGAGAGCCTGAGAGGGTGAGGGGGGGCAGAGGAGTAGTGACTTTCCTGAAGTCTACAATCATCTCCACTGTCTTCAGAGCGTTCAGCTGCAGGTTGTTATTGCTGCACCAGGACGCCAGCTGGGCCACCTCTCTCCTGTAGGCGGACTCGTCGCCGTTGGAGATGAGCCCGATGAGGGTGGTGTCGTCCGCAAACTTGATCAACTTGACAGACTGGTGGCTGGAGGTGCAGGAGTTGGTGTAAAGGGAGAAGAGTAGGGGGGAAAGTACACAGCCCTGGGGTGATCCGGTGCTGATGCTAGTATAGTCTGAGACAGTCTTTCCCAGCCGCACATGCTGCCTCCGGTCCGTCAGGAAGTCGATGATCCACCTGCAGAGGGAGTCAGGCATGTTGAGCAGGGACAGCTTGTCCCGGAGCAGAGCGGGGCGGATGGTGTTGAATGCGGAGCTGAAGTCCACAAACAGGATCCTGGCGTAGGTTCCCGGGGAGTCCAGGTGCTGCAGGATGGAGTGGAGGGCCAGGTTGACTGCATCGTCTACAGACCTGTTGGCTCGGTAGGCAAACTGCAGCGGGTCCAGGAGAGGGGTGGTGATGGACTTGAGGTGGGACAGGACCAGGCGCTCAAAGGACTTCATGACTACAGAGGTGAGCGCTACAGGTCTGTAGTCATTAAGTCCAGTGATCCGTGGCTTCTTGGGGACAGGGATGATGGTGGAGGATTTGAGGCAGGACGGCACGTGGCATAACTTAAGGGAGGTGTTAAAAATGTCTGTGAAGACAGGAGCCAGCTGTTTCGCACAGAGTCTCAGGGTGGAGGGAGACACGCCATCTGGGCCGGAGGGAGACAACGGAAATCCCAGACTGTTGAGCAACTGAGGAGTACATCAAGCAAGAATGGGAAAAAATTCCACCTTCAGTGCTTCAACAATTAGTGTTCTCAGTTTCTAAATGCTTACTGAATGTTGTTAAAAGGAAAGGTGATGTAACACAGTGGTAAACATGCTCCTGTCCCTGCTTTTTTGAAACGTGTTGCAGGCATCAAATTCAAACTAAATGAATATTTGCAAAAAAGTTTATCAGTTTGAACATTAAAGGCCATATTACAAGGACGTGGTCCATAATCAGCTCTCACTGATGCAGAATGCATTTATGGGTGTTTCCAAGTTCATTTCCTTATCACAGCAAAGCATAAATTAATTTTCTGCCAGGCGCATGGTGCAAAAAGGCTTGTCTAATTATTCAGAGGTGTGTTTTGGATAATCCAATCCAAAGTGCTCCTGGCCATCCCTTTAATGCACAGAGGTGCATTATTTAAAGTGAACTCTGATCATTATGGCTTGTTTAAGATGGGTTTTGTGCTGGCCAAAGCCTGTGTGGGTGAGTGAAAATGCACGCGATAATAATGCTGCTTGGTAATAAGGAAGACAATAATCACAGTTGATGCCCAGTTAGTTATTTTAAACAAATGGGGGAGATATAATGCTGGGCTGAAAAATAAGCTGAATGGTTAAATGTAGTGTACACGGGTGCAACACACAGACATGAATGGGTTTGAAACTTCAGAAAATCCCAGCGCATGCTGTTTCCTCATGAGTTCTGGAGCTGCGTGACTTCACAACATGCTACTGAAATAGCATTAAGCAATGCACTTCTGACGACAGACCTCCTTTTTCCTGATCAAAAGCGCAGTGTCATAATATGCACCATAATACCCATGCACATGAGACTGCGTGCTGCCACACCTCTTTGAAATGACTCTCCACCTCCCAGCGCAAAGTGGGCACACTGTCTACTGGTAATTAGATGGAGTAACGCAAAGTGAAAAAACAGATAATGAGCTGCCAGAAACGAACAAAAACATTGGCATATGGCAGGAAGTCTGGTGCAAAAGTCCGCTGATGACTGTCAAAATAGTGCGCTAAATGGCTTGTGTTTGTAGTGTATTCAAATGAATATAGGTTGAAAAGGATTTGCAGATCATTGTGTTCCATTTTATTTACATTTTACACTAGGTCCCAACTTCATTGGAAGTGGGGTTTGTACGTGTATATTCTATATGTAACAGCTGGACCCAAACCTCAAAATAAATTTAGACTGAGGCCTCAGAAGTGTGTTTTAGTGGCTTCTTTCATATGAGATCAGATTTCAGATGAATTCCTGAGTGGTGCTGATGGTTGGGATGCCGTGAATGTGTGTGTGTGTGTGTGTGTGTGTGTGTGTGTGGGCGTTGACTTCAGAGGACATGCAGCCTTGTCTGACAACACTTCCACAGTTAGGTCCATATACTGTACGTATATGGGATACTGACACAAGTTTTGTTATTTTAGCTGTTTACCAAAACATATTCAAGATACAGCATTTGATGATGTCCATGGGTTCCAGACTTCAGGCAGTCATTGCCTGCAGAGGATTCTCAACAAAGTATTAAAACTGAACACTTTATGATAATGTTAATTTGTCCAATTACTTCTGAGCCCCTGAAGTGAGGAGATTTTGTATGATAAATGGCTGTAATTCCTAAACCGTAACTCCAATTTAGATGTGAATCCCTCAAATTAAGGCTAAGAGTCTGCACATTAAGTCCATATTGATTATAGAATAGAATAGGCTTTATTGTCATTGTACAGTCGTACAGCACAACAAAACTGTGGGTGCTCCACCAGGCTACTGCACAATAAAGTAAGTGAGAAGAAATTGAAATAAAACAGTTACAGAACACACGATTAACCATACGACTGAGGTAAAGGTAAAAGTAAAAATGACAAATAGCAAAATTATGTAACTGTAGCTTGAAAATGTTCTGGTAAACAGCTAAAATAACAACACTTGTGTCAGTGTTCAAATACACATGGACCTAACTGTGTATTTTTACATACAGACAACTGGGAATGTTGAATCATGCAGACTGGAATTAAAGCTTCCAGCTTTGGGAATGTTCATCTGCTTCTCTGGAGAATTGTCTCATCTTCACATTATGGTGACAGTTAGAAAAAGTTGAGAATTCAAATTAGAAATTTGCAAGAAAAATTGCCAATTTAGGAAAAAAAATGTATTAAATTCATAGGGGGAAAGATGCAAATTTACAACAGGTTTTTTTTTTAAATTGCATATTTCAGACTAAAAAAACATCTCCTTTTACTAATGTAAATTTTACTAGAAAAACTGTTTAACTTTAACTTATTTTGTTCTTACTTGTTTATATATTTACATGTTTGTTCCATCTAGCTACAATGCTCCGCACTGTGTGTGTTTATATGTTCATATATTTGTTCCATCTAGCTACAATGCTCCGCACTGTGTTTATATATCTATATATTTATTCCATCTAGCTGCAATGCTCCGCATCGTGTGTCTATATATTTATGTTTATATGTACATATGTATACTCACTGCTCTTGTTTTTTCTTACCTTCTGATTGTTGCTCTGAGTGTTGCTATCCCTGTGCTGTTGCAATCCTGGAATTTCCCCATTGTGGGACTAATAAAGGCTTATCTTACTCTGGCGTCGGTCAGTAACTTCATTAGGACTCAAAATTATAAGAAAAAAATTAGAAATTTATAGGGAAAAATCTTTCAAAATAAAGACAAAACCTTTTTGATATTTAGGGGGAAAACTGAAAAATCTAAGAGGAAAAAGTTGCAAGTTCCAAACTTACCAAAAAAAAAAAAAAAAAAAGAAAAAGACATTTATAAGTATACATGCGTGAGGAAAAAAGTAATAATTTTATCTAAAAAATTAATTCATAAGGGAAGAGCTGCTAATTTAAGAGAACAATACTACAAAAATAGTTGAAAAAGTCAGATTTATAAAGAAAACTTGGCAAATTTATGAGGAAAAAAATTAAATTCATGAAGAAAATGTTCTATATTTATGATAGTTTTATGAGAGAAAATGATATTTCAGAGTAAAAACTCTCTTACTAATCTTGGGAGACAGAAAAACTGGGAAAAAGTAAGAGAAAACAGTTACAAATTTCAAGTTAAATTCATGAGAAAAATGTTGCATACGTATTAGAACAAATTGGCTGATTTATGAGAAAAAGTGAGAGGGAAAAATGTCATATGTGAAGGGAAAGCAGTTGCTAATTTACTAGAAATGTCATGATTTGTCCCTCGGGGCAGAGAGGAAGACCCACACGCTGGACTGTGAGTTTGGGTAATTTATTGTCAAAAACAACAAACGTAAAGGTCAACAAAGTGCTCAAAACACAAAATACAAATGAAGGTAAAAACTTACAGATTTTGAGCACCAGAGCAAGGCAGGGCTGTGGTGGAGACGAGGTGAGTATAAGCAAGACAGCAGCAATTAGAAAATGAACATAACTCCCCTTAAATAGGAATCAAAACCCTTTACATAATTAGTGACAGGTGTGGGTACCTAAACGGGCAGGGGAAGGCATAATGCAGACCAGCTGGGGCAGAGAGAGAGAGAGAGAGAGAGAGAGAGAGAGAGAGAGAGAGAGAGAGAGAGAGAGAGAGAGAGAGAGAGAGAGAGAGGCAAACCAAAACTGACAGCTGACAGGGCAATGCCCACACGAAGCCTCACGCCACTGACAGCTGTCAACCAGTGAATGAACAATAATAAAGATATAAAAAATAAAATAACAATCCCCGCTTACCAAAATATAAATAGATACAAAATAAAAATGTAACAAAACTAAAACACAAACAGGAAAATGGCAAACAGAACATGAATACAGAAACCCCAAAAGGCATAAAATGCAACAAATAAGTAAATATAAAGAAAAAGCCACGAAACTGAGCATGGCAGAAACTGCCAGTGCTCCGCTCGTGACAAGAAAAAAAGTCATTTTTTGAGAAAAAAGGCCGCAGATTTATGATGAAAAATCAAAATAATGACAAAAATTGACAGACAGGAAGAAAAAATGGAAAATGTAGGCGCAAACAACTTTAGAATAGAATTTTTGTTTGTCACCGTCATACAGCGGGGAAAATAAGTATTGAACACATCAACATTTTTCTCATGAAACATATTTCTGATGGAGACATTGACCTGAGATTTTCACCAGATATTAGTAACAACCCAAGTAATCCATACATACAAAGAAATCAAGGCGACTATGCTCACAAAACAAGTTATATTTAATAAAGTGGAATGACACAGGGAATAGGTACTGAACACATGAGGAAAAGAGGTTTAAAAAGGTATACAGTAGAAAGCCAAAAAACCAACCGAAATCCATCAGAATTTAGGAAGCCATCCCATTCCCAAACCAATGCAAATTAATTTCAACTGATTAAGACCTGACTGATAGCCTTTAAAAAGGTCTGTGAATATCAGATTGTCACACCACAAAGAACTCATGATGGGTAGAAGCAAAGAGTTCTCTCTCAACCTTTGATTTTTGATTTGATTTGATTTTGCAACCTTATTGTTGCAAAACATAATGATGGCATTGGTTACAGGCACATTTCTAAACTGCTGAATGTTCCAATGAGCACTGTTGGAGCTATCATTCAGAAGTGGAAAGAACATTTTATCATAAACCGGTCATGACCAGGAGCTCCTCGCAAGATTTCTGACAGCGGAGTCAAAAGAATAATCAGAAGAGTTATCCAAGAGCCAAAGACCACTCGTGGAGAGCTCCAAAAGGACCTGGAGTTAGCAGGTACTGCTCTTTCAAAGAAAACAATAAGTAATGCACTCAACAGACATGGGCTCTATGCTTGCTCACCTCGCAAGACTCCGTTGCTGAAGAAAAAGCATGTTGAAGCTCGTTTAAAGTTTGCTGCACAACATTTGGGCAAGCCAGTAAAATACTGGGAGAATATAGTCTGGTCAGATGAGACCAAAATTGAACTTTTTGGATCCCACAACACACAGCATGTTTGGTGGAGAAATGGAACTGTACATCAGCTCAAAAACACCATACCAACAGTGAAGTTTGGAGGTGGGAGCATCATGGTGTAGGGGTGCTTTTTCAGCACATGGTACAAGCAGACTTCATATAATTTGAATGGACATATGTACACAGACATCCTTGACAAGAACCTGTTGCCATCTTCCAAGATGTTGAAGATGAAACGAGGGTGGACATTTCAGCAAGACAATGATCCCAAACACAGCCAAGGAAACTCAACTGGCTCCAGAGAAGGAAAATAAAGCTGCTAGAATGGCCCAGTCAGTCACCTGACCTGAATCCAATTGAAAATCTATGGAACGAACTGAAAATCAGAGTTCATAGAAGACAGTTTGTGTGGAAGAATGGGTTAAAGTCACTGCTGAGCCATGCCTGTGCCTAGTTTCTGTCATGAAATGCGCACAATCAGGTGCACAACCAGGAGAGCTGGACCCAAGAGCTGGAGCTGTAGTTTGCAGTGATTCACCGAGGTGAAAACCAAAAGCAAGACGTTACATGACCATGACTTAACTTAAAATGACATGACATAACATCACAGTAGATCACCACACCGAGGGCGGTGTGCGGCATGTATCAGGAACACCTGTGGACAATCAGTAATCAAAAGCAGCCGTGAATAATCAAAGCAAAAACTCACAACACAAAATTGGAAGTAAACAAATGGCGCTGTCAAAACAAAAGCCTAAACCCAAGTCATAACGAGAAAGAAACATGATAACATAACCACAAAAATAATCATCAAAATCAAACATAACCATGACCATGATACTAAAACCAAAACAGAACCAAAAACATGAAACTATTAAAGAAAATCTAAACATGAACTAAAAGCAAGGGCAGGGCCTGATTCATACCCTAATACACAGGTGTCAAACTCATTCCATGGAGGGCCAAGACCCTGCAGGTTTTACCTCCACCCAGTGTCTTCAGCAGGTGATTTCACTGAATTTCTTCACACTGATTGCTGATCAGTGAAAACACCTGCTGATGACACTGGGTAGAAGCAAAACATGCAGGGTCTTGGCCCTCCATGGAATGAGTTTGACACCCCTGCCCTAATAAAAGACAGACATAAATGAACCAAATGTAACCGTGACCATGATAATAGTACTTAATAAACAGAACCAAGATTAACCTAACCTAAGATTAAAATAAGAAACATGAGAGGGCAGAACTAAGATAATCATAGCAAACAGAAGTGAATGGCAAATTCAAAAGAACGTAAGTAGGGACATGAACGTGAAAATAAACACAATAATCAAACCGGGCTGAGGTGAAGAAAACACAGTGAATAACAAAAATAAACTTATAACATGAACATGCCCCCCCAACCATGTTCAGAACCTGACAGTTTCTCCATATGTTTCTCCATCTGTTTTGAAACCACTGCCTGGGAGCAGCTCTGCAGTCCACATGGTGAGGACATCGATGGCCTCACTCACACCATCACGGACTACATCAGCTTCTGTGTGGACAACACCGTACCCACCAAGACCATACGGTGTTGCTCGAACAACAAACCCTGGATCAACCCTGAGATTAAAAACACTTCTGAGAGAGAAGAAAAGGATCTTCAGGTCGGGGAACAGGGAGATGCTGAAGTCCGTACAGAGGGAGCTGAGGAGAAAGATCAGAGAAGGCAAGGACAGCTTCAGGAAGAAGATGGAGGACAAGCTGCAACAGAGCGACATCGGTGGGGTCTGGAGGAACCTTCAAACCATCTCTGGGCTCCAGAATACCTCCCCCCAGGCCACGGGGGGCAGGGAGTGGGCGAACAATCTGAACCTGTTTTTTAATAGGTTTGACCAACCGCCCTCCCCCCTGACTGCACAACAACCACTGCTGCCTCTGAAGACATCGAGTCCTGCTGCCCACACCCCACTCCACCAACACCCCACCACTCCCAACACACAGCCCCCCAACATGAACCTCACTAAGACCCAGGTGAGGACGGAGCTGAGGAAGATCAAGGCGAGGAAGGCGTCGGGACCGGACGGCATCAGCGCAAAGCTCCTCAAGTCCTGTGCAGACCAGCTGTGTGGGATTGTGGAGGTCATCTTCAACCTGAGCCTGAAGCTGGGGAGGGTACCACAGTTGTGGAAAACATCTTGTGTGGTACCTGTACCAAAGACTTCCCACCCCAAAGATCTGAACAGCTACAGACCAGTGGCCCTGATGTCCCACATGATGAAGACCCTGGAGAGACTGCTCCTTGCTCACCTCTGCCCCCTGGTGGGACCAGCGATGGATCCACTCCAGTTCACCTACCAGCATGGCATTGGGGTGGAGGATGCGGTGATCTTCCTCCTTCACCGTTCTCTGTCCCACCTGGAGAAGCCCGGGAATGCAGTGAGGATCATGTTCTTTGACTTCTCCAGTGCTTTCAACACCATCCAACCGATGATCCTGAAGGACAAGCTGCTGTGCGCAGGGGTGGACCAGCACCTGTCATCATGGATCCTGGACTACTTCACTAACCGGCTACAGTTTGTGAGAACCCGGGACTGTGTGTCCGACACGATCATCGGTAGCACGGGGGCCCCCCAGGGAATGGTTTTGTTTCCCTTCCTGTTCACCCTATATACTGCGGACTTCTCACACAACACAACACTCTGCCATCTACAGAAGTTCTCTGACGGCTCTGCGATCGTTGGCCTCATCTCCAATGGAGATGAAGCTGAGTACAGAGGACTTATCCAGGACTTTGTGGACAGGTGCCATCGGAACTGCCTCCAGATCAACGCGAGGAAAATTAAAGAGCTGGTGGTGGACTACCGCAGGCAAGGACAACCCCTCACAGCACCAGTAAACATACAGGGAACAGACATCGAGATGGTAACATCCTACAAGTACCTGGGTGTTCATCTGAACAACAAACTAGACTGGTCACACAATACTGACGCACTCTACAAGAAGGGTCAGCGCAGGCTGTTCCTACTGAGGAGACTCAGGTCTTTTGGTGTATAAGGGGCGCTGCTGAAGACATTCTACGACACGGTGGTGGCATCAGCCATCACTTTTGGAGTGGTCTGCTGGGGCAGTGGCATTACAGCAGCCGATAGGAAGAGACTGAACAAACTGATCAAGAAAGCTAGCTCTGTCCTGGGGAAACACCCTGACCCAGTGGAGGAGATGGGAGAGAGAAGGATGGTGGCTAAACTGTCATCTCTGCTGGAGTCCAAGTCCCACCCTATGAAGGACATACTGAACGCACTGAGGAGCTCATTTAGCAGCAGACTACATCATCCTAGGTGTGCAACCGAGAGGTTTCGCAGGTCCTTCCTACCTATGGCTGTCAGACTGTATAACCTAAGCAGGGCTGCTCGCAGAGATAGCAAAAAAACGTGACAACCTAATAGTATTGAATGCAAAAGACGCAATAGACTTACACAATGGTCCCCTCCGGTATACAACTAGGACAATACCGGTCGCTACGGAGGGTGACAATATGTATGGGTACATAATCATACCATGTAGGATAACTAAGTAGACGGTTATGCTGTTTATTCCATCTAGTTACAATGCTCCGCACTGTGTGTGTTTATATATTTATATATTTATTCCATCTAGCTACAATGCTCCGCACTGTGTGTTTATATATTTATATGTACATACACTACCGTTCACAAGTTTGGGGTCACCCAGACAATTATTTTGTGTTTTCCATGAAAAGTCACACTTATTTACCACCATGAGTTGTAAAATGATTAGAAAATATAGTCAAGACATTGACAAGGTTAAAAATAATGATTTGTATTTGAAATAATATTTTTTTCCAGATACTCAACCTGCTTAAAGGAAGGTCAGTTTTATAGCTTCTCTAACCAGCTAAACTGTTTTCAGCTGTGCTAACATGATTGCACAAGGGTTTTCTAATCATCCATTAGCCTTCTGACGCAATGAGCAAACACATTGTACCATTAGAACACTGGAGTGATAGTTGCTGGAAATGGGCCTCTATACACCTATGTAGATATTGCACCAAAAACCAGACATTTGCAGCTAGAATAGTCATTTACCACATTAGCAATGTACAGTATATTAGATATTTCTGATTAGTTTAAAGTTTTCTTCATTGAAAAAAACAGTGCTTTTCTTTCAAAAATAAGGAAATTTCTAAGTGACCCCAAACTTTTGAACGGTAGTGTATGTATATTCGCTGCTCTTGTTTTTTCTTGTCTTCTTGCTTGTTGCTCTGAGTGTTGCTATCCCTGTGCTGATGCAATCCTGGAATTTCCCCATTGTGGGACTAATATGGGCTCATCTTATCTTATATAGGAGGCATTTGGAAGCTGTTATTATCAACAAAGGCTTTTCTACTAAATATTAAATGAATTTCACCAAACGTGTTCAATACTTGTTCCCTGTGTCATTCCACTTTATTAAATATAACTTGTTTTGTGAGCATAGTCGCCTTGATTTCTTTGTATGTATGGATTACTTGGGTTGTTACTGATATCTGATGGAAATCTCAGGTCAATGGCTCCATCAGAAATATGTTTAATGAGAAAGATGTTGACATGTTCAATACTTATTTTCCCCACTGCATACAATGAAATTTAAAGTGCCAGCCAGTCAGAGCGTCATTCATAAAATATATAAGCTCTATATAAAAACATGTAAAAACAAGCATAGGCATCCAAACATACACACATGCAATCACACATTTCTGCCATTGCACAGTCCCTTAATACACCTTCAGCATCTAACTACTTTATACTGCATTTATTATCTTTATTGCAGCTGGATAAAAACTGTTTGAGTCTGTTTGTCCTTACTTTAATTGATCTGTATCGTCTGCCTGATGCTAGCAGTTCAAACAGGAAGGGACCAGGGTGGGAAGTGTCCTTTATAATGTGAGCTTTTTTGAGACAGCTGGAACTGTATAGGTCTTCCAATGTGGGGAGAGGGCAGCCAATGATCTGAGCCATGCTAATGACTTTCTGGAGCGCTTTCCTCTGAGCTGCTGTGCAGCAGGTATACACACACATACAGTATGTCATTAAGCTCTCGATGGTGCATCTATAAAAGGACACCAGCAGTCTCTGGGTGATGTTCTTCCTGAGGACCCTCAGGAAGTACAGTCTTTGCTGGGCCTTTTTCAGCAGCTCAGTGGTATTCGCACTCCAGGTCAGGCCCTCCTCAATGTGGACTCCCAGGAAGCAGAAGTCCAACACCCTCTCCACACAATCCCCACTGATGATTAGCAGTGGAATGTCCATTTCCTTCCTCTTGTAGTCTATCATAAGCTCTTTCCTCTTTAAGTTGTTAAGGAGCAGATTAGTTTCTCTGCACCACACCATCAGCTGTTCACCTTGTCCCTATAGGTGGACTCATCCCCCCCAGAGATGAGTCCCACCACTGTGGTGTCATCAGCAAATTTCACAATGGTGTTGCTGTGGTAAATGGCGTTCACTTATATAGCAATTTTTTACTCATCTCTGGATGACCAAAGTGCTTTACAGATCCTGCTATCCACCCATTCACACACACATTCACACACTGATGGTGGCGGAGCCGCCATGCACTGTCACTGGCTCGACCCACCAGGAGCAACCGGGGGTTCAGTGTCTTGCTCAAGAACACTTCGACATGCAGACTGCAGATAGAGCGGGAATCGAACCACTGACTCTCCGATTAGTAGTTGGCTACACTACACCTGCACCACAGCCGCCCCATGGTGTGCAGGGGTACAGTCATATGTATGGAGAGTATAGAGCAAGGGACTCAGTACACAGCCCTGGGGAAAGCCGATGCTGTATGATGGCCCACTCTAACTTTGGCTGCGACCTGTCAGGAAACTGTTGATCCACGTGCAGATGGAGTACGGAAGCCCCAGGTTCCCCAGTTTGGTCACCAGTTTGTGTGGGAGGATGGTATTGAATACAGAACTGTAGTCCACAAAGAGCATCCGCACATAACTCTCCTGCTGCTCCAGATGGGGCACTGCAGCATGGAGGGCTATAGCTACAGCATCCTCCATAGATCAGTTCACTCTATAAGCAAACTGGTAAGGGTGAAAACTTTGGGGCAGATGTGATGTGATGTGATGTGACTTTGGACCAGCTTTTCAAAGCATTTCATCATCACTGGAGTGACTGCGATTGGCTGGTAGTCATTAAGGCTAGAAATGTGGGTGGGGCTTCTTGGGCAATGGGACTATGGTAGAGGATTTCAGACAGGGTGGTACAAAGGACTGAGCCAAGGACTGATTGAAAATCCTGGTGAGAACTCCAGCCAGCTGATCAGCTGATCGCCACCTCAGTACGCATCCAGGAACGTCGTCGGGTCCTGCAGCCTTCCTCAGATTAACGGCCCGCAGCGTACGCCTCACCTTGTGCTTCTCTAGTTGGAAGTTTAAGCTGCTGTGGGCCTTGGGATGTAATGTGGCTGTCTCTGAGGCTTTCACCTCAAAGTGGGCAAAAAAGAGGTTTAACTCCTTTGCCAACGAGGCATCACCCTCAGCAGCTCCGAGGTTGGTCTTATTGGTGAGGTGCTGAATTCCCTGCCACACCTGCCTGCTGTTGCTACTGCCCAGGTGATCCTCCATCCTCCTCCTGTAATCTGATTTGGCCTCTCTTATGCCTCTCTTCAGGTTGGGACGTGCCGTGCAGTAGAGAGCCCTGTCGCCAGACCTGAAAGTGATGTTCCTCTCTTTTAACAGCTGCTGGACCTCCCAGGTCATCCAAGGCTTCTAATTGGGGTAGACCCGGATGCGTTTGTCCACTGTGACAGTGTCCGTGCAGTTCTTAATGTAACATCACTGTCTGTGAACACCTCCAAGTTCTGATGTTCAAAGACATCCCAATTGGTCGTATCAAAACAGTCCTGCAGCTGCTGAGAGGCACCCTGAGGCCAAGTTGTGACAGTTTTTGTTATGGCAGGAGCAGTTTTCCTGAGGGAAGCGTAAGCAGGAATTAAAAGCAGGGACTCCCACATGCCAAAAACATGCAAGTTAGGTTAATTGGCATCAAACTGGGGATTCTGAATTGTCCTTAGGTATGACTGTGAGAATGAATGGTTGTCTGTCTCTCTGTGTTGGCCCTGCGATGGACTGGCGATCTGTCCAGGGTGTACCCTGCCTCTCGCCCAAAGATGCTGGGATAGGCTCCAGCCCCCCCACGACCCAAAAAGGATTAAGCGGAAGAAGATGGATAGATGTATGGACTGATGGTCAGACTGGCCCAGGTGTGGTAGTGGTCTGACCCTATGGGCTAGCTTGATGTCTGAGTAGACCTTGTCCAGAATATTCACTCTTCTGGTAGCTCACTTTATATGCTGATGGAATTTAGGCAGTGCTGCCTTTAAGGCCGCATGATTAAAGTCCCCTGCTATGATGTGCACAGCATCAGGATATGTGTTCTGCTGATTGCTAATGCTATCATGCAAAAGTCCTGTGGCTGAGTTAGCATTAGCATCCGGTGCAGTGTAAACAGCATTTATCATGACCGCAGTAACTGTCTTGGGAGATAAAAAGGCTTGCATTTAACAGTTACATACTCCAGGTCTGGGCAGCAGTGACTGTCTACAGTCATTGTGTTAGTACACCAGCTGTTATTCACGTGCACACAGAGCCCCCCTCCTCTGTTCTTTCACTGTCCTGTCATGACACTGTATGGTGTAACCTGCTAGATTGATGGCAGAATTCGGGATGGATGAATGAAGCCAAGTCTCTGTGATCAACACAATTACAGTTTAAGTCACAAATTTACATGAAAAACTGTCAAATTTATACATATGTACATGTACGAGGAAAAAAATGTGACTACAGGAGAAAGGTGTCATAAGCCTCCTCGTGTGCTTTACGCAGTGCAACGAGGAGGGGAAGGAAGAACGGATTTACGCGCTGGGTTGCACCACCACACATTTATTGAACAAAAAGGTAAACAAAAATCCAACTGTACAAAACAACAAAACAGCACAGGGCACATGAGGAGTCCTCCAGGATGCTCACAGTCTCTGGGTAAGAATACCGGGAAAATAACACAGCCAATACTCACAAGCTGGAGCAGTCCGAGTCAGTCCCAAGGTAGCCTGGCAAAAAACCCTCGTGCATGACAGTACATCTAACAGATGATTCAACGGACCAACAATGCTTGACTGGCGAGCGCCGCTTAAGTACAGACATTGCTGGCTCCACAAATTGGGAACACCTGGGCGAGGAGCGGGAGTGGCAACCACCGGAGTAGAATCAGCTGGCTGTCAAGAGGGAGGGGGCCTGGTCGGACCGGCGAATGCTAGACAACGCCCACAAGAAAGTAGGTCAAAGTAGCTGCCTAACAGCCGCCGGCCAGAGCGGTACTACGAGCACGGAAAAGAAAAGACCAAAGACAAAAACACCACAAGAACTAAAAAGATAGCACAATACATAAATACTCCGACACCCAAGCCACAGAGAATGGCCAGAGCCGAGCCTAAAGGAAAACACAGGCTCGGTTCATGACAAAAGGAGCTGCTAATGTAAGTAAAAACAAATCTTGGAGGACAAAGTTCCAAATTTAGGAGAAAAAAGTTGCAAAATTTGAAGAAAAATGGTTGCAGATCTTTGAGGTAAAAGTTGATAATTTATGAGGAAAAACATCAATGGAAAAAACTCACATTTTTGAGAAAAAAGTTGGAAATTTCCATATTTTGTAATTAAAAAAATCTCTCTACTTGCTAATATTTACAGGCAAGTTGATTCTTATAAATTGGCTGTGTTACCCCCATTTTAAGGCTCAAATGTGTTTTGTCTCCCCATGCAGATTTTATTCTCATTTTGTCCTAAACTTCTCTGCATACTCCGGCTGAACTGCAGTGACCTTGTTAAACTCGATGAGTCTTACAGTAGCTTCTGTGGATCTTCATGGCATCAGTTCAGAATTTAAAAATAAACTTGCAGGCTCCTCACTGTCAGCCGTTTTGGTCTCCCAGGATGTCTGCCAGTGCTGCACATGTTTCTATGATTTCACTGCCCTCATGCCCCCATGGTGGTGGTGGGCTCCTTGTCTGGGCATCAGTCCCACTCCCCCCGTTATCTGAACGATGGCATGAACTTACTACAGCACTGTCATTGCCTCATTTATACACACATCACTTTTTCACATAAATGCTCAACTCTTTTCACATAAATGTGACTTTTTTATGTAAAATTGCTACTTTAAAAGGGTTTAATTATTGCTGTACTATTAACACATGAGGAAGGAGCACGACTCAAAAGGGCTATTTTTATATTTTGCTTTAAATGTGACTGAGTCCCAATTCAGCCCACCCTCCCTCTGTTGGTGTTTCAGAGATCCTCAGCGTATTTGAGGCTAACGTCTCTTCAAAAAAAAAAAAAAAAATGGTCCAACACACTCAAAACCAACTAAACTAGGGGGAACAGTTGGACTACCGTTCCACCCCCACACAGCAAGACAGATTGTTCTGCCATCAACACTAAAAGCACAGTCCATTAAACAGAGAACTGCCGTGTTCCTAAAATAAATAGTATAAAACACAAAACAATCCTATTAACAGAACTAATCCACAATTCGGTTATCCCCCATTTCCATCACCATGCATTATATACATCGCCCAACCATCAGGAACCACACACCCCCAGAAAACCGTCAGACGGCTCCCCCTCCGGTGCACCCTCCTTTCTTCGCTCCCAGGGATGACCCCTGTCGAAGTCCAAACACCACCTTCTCCTCTTTGGTACGCCGCAGTTCACAGGGATGCCTCCACGAGCCATCAGGTAGGTGGAGGCAGGCATCCTCCTCAACAGCCACCACTTGCAGCCGCCCCTGGTCACCTTCTCGTCGGCATTTGTCCCGAACACCTCTCGACTGGGCCACCTGTCTGGGTCGGGCCATGTCCGCGACCCCCAGAGGAGTCCTGCTTGGCTTCCAGTTTCTCTGTGTGGCACGTCGTTTCACCGTGCCAGCCGGTCCTGCCCCACTCTTTCATTTTCACTGCCGGTGTTGCTGTTGTGACCCCCTGCTCTCCAGTTCCTTCCAGCCGAAATCTGGGAGTAGAATGGGCCCTCCACTCGGTGCCACCCACCGTCACGGGCGTCCCACCGCACTGCCCAGTTCCCTCAACTAGGGTTACTTGGGCGCTGGCACCGGGACCCCCCCGAGATGGCCCTGGGTGGAATTGGTCCTGCTCATTGTCCAGATTACTAGGCAAAGGTTCGTCCCTGTACGCCAGACAGGTACAGAGGATGGCTACCTCCATTTTAAATGACTCCCACCCTTTGCACTGCCACTTTCAGCTTCTTCCCTCAAGACGGAGGTTTGCTGTCCCAAAATGTAAAACCCAGCGCTACAAAAACAGCTTTGTTCCTGCTGCTGTCAAAGAGTTGAACAAGACTGCACGGTGGCGCAGTGGTTTAGCACTGTGGCAGCACAGTTTTACCCTCGGCCGGGGGATCGCGGGGATCATGAGATCGTGGGTTCGATCCCAGCCCCCGACCAACAGTGAGCTGTGTGGAGTTTGCATGTTCTCCCCGTGTTGCGCGGGTTTACTCCGGGATTTCTCCGGTTTCCTCCCGCACTCCAAAAACATGTAGGTTTAGGGCGCTCGCGCACGCAGCGACCAGCAGCCGGTGGCTTGTCACCAGACTGCAAACCAAGTCTACCTACGGGTACAAATAAGTAACAAAAAAAAAAAAAAAAAAAAAAAAAAAAAAAAAAAAAAAAAAAAAAAGACGTAGCAATATATTGCACATAATTTATTTATCTATTTATGAATTTTATTTTATATTTATTTATTTTTGTAGGTTTTTTATTTGGGTTTTAAATCTTTTATTAGGTTTTAGACTTTTATTGAGTTTTTTATCTCGTTGATTTAGCTTTTAAATTTTTTACTATGACTCTTCTGTCTTCTCTCTTTTTTTCTCTTCTCTCTTTTTTATTGTTGTATGTCCTGATTGGTGGAGTCTTGAGTACTTTTATCGTGTTTATAGTTTTTTAGTCAGCTTCACGTGTGCCTGTGTTTGTGTTCATGTTGAATATAATTGTGCTTTGTAAATATGTGTCTAACAGGATGTCACCTGACTGCAAAACAAATCTACCTACGGATACAAATAAAGTAACCTGAACCTGAAGGTTCATCCCACACAGCTCCGTCCATCGGTCGCGGAATCGGCCGGTCCCACAAACTACAGCCCGACCACTCTTCTCCAACCCGATACCGTGAGAAGGAACTCCTCACGGTTCCCCAATCTAACATGGATCCCACCGCTTCTATGTCAATCAGCAACAACACTGTTACTCCGACCAGTTTCACCATACGATTGTTGACACTTGGGGATACACTGCGAACAACCGTGGGGGGTGAAGTGGGGAGATCCTCCTTGTGTCTCAGATACCCTCGCTCAAACCTGTAACACTCCCTGGTGAAGTGATGCAAGAATCTGCACATGCCGCAGCGTCTTCTTCTTG
The DNA here is from genome assembly GCA_020510985.1 of Pholidichthys leucotaenia. NCBI lineage: Eukaryota > Metazoa > Chordata > Actinopteri > Cichliformes > Pholidichthyidae > Pholidichthys > Pholidichthys leucotaenia. Next base: position 196,528,259 of record CM035842.1, on the reverse strand, counting down.
CCGGACACTCTCTGGCCGTATAACGGTGCTCAGTGGACCCACAACACAAACACCTGGGCGATCCCGGAGCAGACCTCATCTTTACAGCATTGGTGCTGTCCAGGTCCACTGCTTGTGCCGTCGAATGTGGTTCAAAATGGCAGTGTGACACTCTCACCGAGCTCCCGTGATAGCTTGTCTGCTGCTTCACATTGCTGAGCCAACTCGATGGCCATGGGTAACATCAACTCGCCCGAGTTCGTTAGGAGCTGTGACTTTGCCGCCGAGCAAAGGGTATGTTCTGCCAACTGGTTGCGGGCCATCTCTTCCTCTAACACTCCAAACTGACAATCCTTGGCCAGCTGACGTAGGTCTGCTACATACCGCTGCACTGACTCGCCACAGTCCGCTGGCGGCGCTGCCGAAACTGAATCCTCCTGACAATGACATTTTCCGGGGCACAAAAATATCGTGCCATTAGCTCAACCACTTCAACAAAGCTATCACTGTCGCCTAAGGTACTAAGGATACGCCGTCCTTCCATTCCCAAGTTGTGAACCAACAGTGCCTGTGCCCGCAACTTCTCCAGACTACCAAGGTTCAATGCCACCAAGTAATTCTGAAATGCGGTGAATCACCCTGCCCAAGGGACTGGTGGCTCACCAGGAAGCTCCAAAAACGGCCGAATAGTAGAAACCCCCGCGTCCATACTTTTATCGTCGTCACCAAATGTTATGTTGGTAAACGAGAACCAAGGATGAGGCTGGGTGTTGAACTGAACACGACTTTATTGTAGACTCACTTGCATAACACAAGGCGCTGCCGTCAGGCTGAGAGGAGGTCAAGAGACCGCCCCTCTTCCTTACAGCCCTTTTATACGCCAGGTGGTGGCGGAACGGGAAAGGTGGAGCCACCACCCGTGTCACACAATAATACGTCCTAATAACAACATAACAGTCAGCTTCAGATGTTTGCCAATTTTTACGTATAAATTTTTCTCCCGTAAATGTAGGATTTTATTCAAATTTGCTACTTAAAAAAATCTTTTTCCTTGGTATTTATATTAATATTTCAGTTATATTCCTTTTTAGCTTTTTTTTTACCCTTTTAAAAAGAACAAATTAGCCATTTATTCTTCATGATTTCCAACTTCCTTTCAAGTAAATTTCTGACTTTTTTAACTTATAATTTTGCTGTTTTACTTGTAATTTTGCAACTTTTTGTGTAAAATTCTGACATTTGTAAAGTTGCTTTTTACTCCTTTAAATTTATATTCATATTACAAGTATTTTTTTTCTTTTTTTAAAAACATAAATATGTATTTTTTCCTATGAATTTGCAACTGTTATTTTGCATTTTGTTCTTTAAAATTAACCTTTTCCTAATGAAATTAATAATTATTTTCTTATAAAATTGCAACTTTTTTCTTTTAAATGTGTGACCTTTTTCCTTTTAAATTTGTGGCTTTTTATTTAAATAAATAAATCGCTTTTAATAAATTTGTGATTTTTTTGTAAATTTGTGTAATTTTTTTTTCTTATAAAATTTCTGCTTTTTTCTCATAAATATTTGAATTTTTTTTTCTTTTTAATTGGAGACATTTTTTCTTTTAAATTTGGGGATTATGTCAATTATAGTCAAGTCAATGAATAAATAAATTGCCTTTAATAAATTTGTCATTTTTATCTTGTAAATTGTCAACATCTTTTCAAATCTTTTTTTTTTTTAAATTACATTGCAACCTTTACTCATAAATTTTCTATCTTTTCAAATGTGGGACTTTTAGTCTTATAAAGTTGTGACTTTAATGTCACTGAAAATAGAAGAGGAAGAAGAGGAGGAAGAAGGAGGAAGAAGAAGAAGGAAGAAGGAAGAAAGAAGGAAGAAGAACAACAACATCAACAAGAAGAACAAGAAGCCATCTCTGTTGTCATTCAATGCATACAGCCAATCATGCACAGAAGAACAAAATTGCGTTTCTCCTATCTACAATGTTAATCACATACAACTTTTCCTTCCCCCATTCTATTATGCTGAGCACCAAGCTAGAAGGTGGGAAGTACCATTTTTATATGGTCTTAAGTATGACCCAGCTGGGGCTTGAACCCATGACCTTCCAGTTGTAGGGTGGACCACTCTGGTCAACACAGCTTGTTTAAGTCCTATTTAATCCAGTGTTATATGATTTTGTCTGAAATCTGTTTTAATAACCAAATAGATGAAATTCTAAGTTTTCAAATGATGTCAGGCGGGACTAGCTACCGTAAGCATGTTTACCACAATTCACTGTGTCGCATCTGGGACATTTAAATGACCTCACCCACAGGCCCTGGAATGTTAAGTGACACTGGTGAAAATCAAGTTGTTGGTTTTTTTTTTTTCTTGTTAACATGGCTGCAACATATATTTTTTTATGATTTATAAGACATGTTAAGAGTTAAATTACTCATATGTGCCATGTTTTGTGTTTTTCTGTTGCACTGCTTTGCTGTGGTGCTCCGCAAGTGCCGAGTGATTGTTTGGACCCTCTGCAGTCATGGTAGCATTGTACTGTAGTTTTTTAAACATTAGATCTTCAATATCATTATCATTTTCTGGTCAAATTTGCCAGCTTGCAGACTTCTGTGTGCTGTGGTCTTTGAGGAGCGTGTCAGTGTTCTCGTGGGTGGGATGTGAGTGGGCCTAATTACAATATTCACAGATCCCACCATTTGAAAGAGAAGGAAAAGGGAAAAAATTTTCACAAGCAATTGTCAGAGCATAAAAGGGTTTTTTGGGGGGGAAGGGCATAAGATACCATTTCAGACTACGTGGATTTGTTTTTAAGGGGATTTGTCGTAAAAAAAGAATTTGCCATTTTCTTTCAACTTTTTTCTTCTACATTTTCTTTTTTGTAAACGTATGAGGTATTTCTCTTAGATTTGTGGCCTTTTTCCCCACATATATTTGCAATTTTTTTGGCTTGATTTTTTTTTTGTTTTTGACAAAGCCACAATGAGCCACTGTTAATCTGCAAAAGAGCCCCGTGAGACCATAAAGCCGCAGATTTTAGGCCTAACCTTAAAACACTGTAGTCCATGTAAGTGAACCCATCTGAAACCAATATGGGCAGATAAGTAGGACCAGCATTTAATCTCCAGCATAGAAACAGATCTGTTTAGCGTCTACGTGCACTCACTGAACTCCAGAACTGAGATGAAGAATGTGCTTCATGTGCTGGATCATCAGATTATTTCTCTTCTGTTTGAACTCAGAGATGCTGCTGCTATTACCTTTGGAGTCTTTTTACTGGAATCAAATAGGTTTCAAGCGTCATTAGATTAGATTTAGTTTCAGTTTTAATGCTGATGACCACGTTCAGAGGAGGAATTTTAAAAAAACCTCTGTAGTCTCACTAAGTACTAATATCTTACACTTGAACTCTTAGCTCTTTCATACAGTTATCTTTAATCTGGAGCAGAAATCATCACCTGTTATATACTGTAAATATAGCTGCTATAGCGGCAATCATTGGGTTCCAAGCAGATGTAGACTTCAAGGTCTTGTTTGTTATGTCTTGGTGCAAAGCAATGTAGGCATACTGTAATCTGTCAATATGTCTGTCGGTTTGTGTGTGTGTGTGTGTGTGTGTGTGTGTGTGTGTGTGTGTGTGTGTGTCTTATCAGATTTTCAGCTCACATGGTCAAAACCAAGTGGAACTAAAGGCTTGTATCAATGTATCGCCATGTTGTCGAGACTTTTAATTTGCCAAAAATTCCAGATAGGGCTTTGTTGTCAAGATAAACAAAAAAACAAAAGGCATGATCACACTCACCGAAGTTGTGGAAAAGTTGTAATAAATATGGCGGGCCAGTAGGCGGCAGTGCGACTTTTTTTTTTTTTTTTTTTTTTTTTTTTTTTAAACAGGACTGCATACCACTTTTGGTCAAAAGTCAACCATGTGCTGAACCTTTGAAATAGGTTTTGTTACTGAAACAAACACATATTCAGCGACTACAGCATTTATTCATTACATTGATTGTTTTTACACGTTTCGCTGTTTAGTTTTGAAGATATAGGATAACATATTTTCTTCAGCTAATTGGCAAAAACTACAAGTCCCACATTCCTCAAATTGCAATGTACCAATCAGAGCAGATCTGCCTACGTCACATCCAAAGAGGAGCGAAGGGGGAAAAAAGGTCTAAAAGTAAGTTCTGGGCTTAAATTATGCAGCGGTTTGAATACTAAAACACTAATGACTGCTAAAACTGGAACATTTGATTCATAAAACTTATGTTACGTGACATTATTTTTTTCTGATGTGCAATCTTTTTTCCCAAACTGGTGGCTGCTTGTCAAATAACTGCTTTGAAAGGCAGTTGTGTGTTTAAAGTGGGACCCAAGGTAGCAGGCAGGACTTAGTGCAATGATGATTTATTAACAAAAAACAAATAAACAAACAAAAAGCAGCTCAGGGGCTGTCAAATACAAGTCACGCTGAACACACGTACAAACCAGACAATGAAGAGGGAAAATCAACCAATGACGCAACAACCACACAAACTCAGACTGACATATATATAGGGGAGAACAGATAATTAACTAAGAGACAACAGGGGAGCAGTTACAAAACAGGGCGGGCGGGGCTGTGCAGACCAAGCCACTGGGAGAAGCACAGAGGACACACAATGCAAATAATAATTACACTGAACCAAATCAGGGAGAACACATAACTGAACAAAGAACTGAGGATAACCCAATAAACTAATGATACCAGAATTGTGCAAGCATTTCAAAAATAACAGGAAGCAAGAACAGAATGTCCAGATCATAACAGTACCCCCCCTCCCCAAGGGCGGATTCCAGACACCCAAAATCAAAACAAAGAACACCCCAAACGGGTGGGAGGAGGGAGAAAAAGGTACGGCAGGGCAAAAACAAGGACATAAACAACAGAAAAATGTTCATCAGGTGGTCGGCCAAAGTCCCAAGACCACCACCAGGTGGAATATGGCACATCTGGTGGCCTACCCAAGTCCATGGACCACCAGACGGAAAAACATGGTGCGCTGGGTGGGCTACCAAAGTCCAAAGGCCATCAGATGGAGAACATGGCACATTGAGTGGCCTGCCACAATCTATAAGCCACCAGACGGAAAAACAAGGTACCATAAGGGCGGAAAGCTCAGGAGCCCTTTGCACAGAGAAGAACAACACAGAGGCTTTAAACTCAGGAGAACACGGCATGTAAATTTTACCCTCTGAAAGTTTAACCTCAGGAGAAGGCAACATAGAAATCTTGCATTCAGGAGAAGACCTAAACCCCCTACACTCAGAGGATGACAACATGGAATCCTTAAACTTAGGAGGTGTCAACAAGGAATTTTTAACCTCGGGACATAACATGGAACCTATAACCTCAGGAGGTGATAACATGAATTTTATGTATGGTAAAATACCTTAATAAAGGATGAGGTCAGATGGCTGGATGAACACAGCTTTATTAAATGATGTCAGAACAGCGGACACACAGTAGGCATCTGACAGAGGGCACCAGTCGAAGAGGCCGCATCACGGATGCCCTCTGCTATTTATAGGGCGGTGTAGTGGCGGAACTGGAAGTGCCCGCCACTACACCGCACTTCACAATAAGATGCCAAACACTAACAACACATCCCCCCCCCCTTAGAAAAGTTCAAGACCACACAAACAATCAAAGCCCTCCTCAGTTTGGGACCCGGGTCACGTACTAACAAAACGAAAACCGATGCATCTAAATGGCCTAACACATTCACACAACAAAACCTAAAATAGGGCAGATGGCTGGACTACCGTCCTGCCCACACGGCACAGTGGATTATTCTGCCACCTGATAAGCTAAATGAAAAGTCCATTAATAAACTAAAATCATTACCATGTTCCTTAATAAAACCCACACAAAACAACCCCATTTTACAACATACATAAACATATGAACATCAGAACTATTACACAATATTTACAGCACTGTCCCTTGGGCAGGAGGAGTAGAACCGGCATGGGGGGGCCCAGGGCAGCCCCTCAGCAGACACGCCCCTGGAAGCAGCAGGCCCCTGGAACAATGGCTGATCTCGCAGACAAAAACGCCTCTCCTCATCACCACCGATTCTCGCTGTCGTCCAGCCCCGTCACCAGATGCATCTTCCCGGACATGCCGAAGCTGACTGGCATGCCTTGCTGAGCCATCAGACAGCTGGAAGTATGCTGTGCCCAGTTTAGCCACAATGCCCAGATACTCCTGATGTTTTGCTAGCTGTCGTCTGGCCCATCTTCGCCGTGGATGTTCCTCTCCTCGAACTCGGACCAAGTCCATAACCCTAAGAGGGGCTCAGCTCGGCCTGACATGGTGCTGCTGAGCACACAGTTCTCCTGAGCTCGTCGGTCTGGCCCCGTCCTCTTCTGAAGCCGTTGTAGCAGTCACCATCGTAGCTGCAGTTCCTCCATGCCTCTGCGGCCAAGCTCCAGAGGAATCTGGGGCTAGCACATCAGCGTCACTCGCCAACACAGGCGTTTCACCGCCTCGGTCGGTACCCCCCTCTATTGTTTCCTGAGCACCAGCACCGAGACCCTCCTGCGCCGAACCTGAGTGAAACTGGTCCCGCTTGACCACCATGGTGTCCGTTAGTTTTTCATCACACACGTCATCATTGACCACCAGAACTGGAGGGTTCCACTGGCCACAACCCAACCATTCCTTCCCAGCGCCATCTTTAATGGCGAAACCCAGTCCATAGAGAAAATCACAGCCCCATGATGTTGTCACCTTGGGCCGTCACATGGAATGTGAAGTCAACCATCGTCGCAGACTTGCACTGAACTGTTAACTCCAATGTCCCAACCATGCACAGCCTCCCACCTCTATAACCATAAAGCGGCACTGGGTTACTTTTTATCCTGTAGTAGGGGAAAAACTTCCTCGCCATGGCCCAATTCAGCATCGACCCCTCCGCCCCCATGCCGAGCAGCAGCGGCACTTCCACGGTGTTCAGTTCCACTATGTAGAATGTATACCTGTTAATACTGGGGAACACCGTATGGATGGTTGTCGGGGGCGGGCGGAGTGATTTCTTCTGTGGGCTCTCCGGCTCAGATACACGGCATACTCTAGCATAATGGTTCAAGCGTCCACATCTGCAACAATGCTTCCCTCTAGCTGGGCAGCCCTTAGCCTTGTTGCAGTGCTTCATGGACCCACAACCCTTGCAAAGGGGTTTTCCTGGGGCAGACCTTCGGCTGGCAGCATTAGCTTTCATAGTACCGTTGTCCAAGCTATCTTCGCTATCCGAGTCCACTACTAATGCTGCAGCGAGAAACTCCGGCGGCCGCTATGACTGGCACCAATTTAGCTCCGAAGCTAGCTTGTCTGTGGCCTTCAACTGGAGGAGCTAGCTCAACAGCCCTGGCTAGTGTTAGGTCACTCGGCACCGTGAGTAGCCTAGCCCGTATAGCTACTTGTGCGCTCCGCAAGCTGGTCACGTACCAATTCATCCTCCGGCGGCCCAAAACAACACTCGCTAGCTAACTGCCTCAAGTCGGAGACAAACTGATCTATAGGCTCACCCACACGTTGATGTCGCTGCCGAAAACAAATCCTCCAGACAGTCACGCTATCCGGTGTATGAAAATGGCTTGTTGGCAGCTCAACAACGTCCTCAAAACAGTTCAAAGCCCTGAGTGTGCACAGGACACGCTGGCCCTCAATCCCAAGGTTGTGAACAAGTAGTGGACGTGCTCTTAACTTGTCGAGCTTACCCAGGTCGAGCGTGGTGATGTAGATCTGGAAAGCCTCAAACCATCTCGGCCACGGAACGGGCGGCTCTCCCGGGAGCTCGAGGCAGGGATGAAGTGGTGTCGTACATGCCTCCATAAGTTAATCTTTGATCGGCAAATGTTATGTACTGTAAAATACCTTAATAAAGGATGAGGCCAGACGGCTGGACGAACACAGCTTTATTAAATGATGTCAGAACAGCGGACACACAGTAGGCACCTGGCAGAGGGCACCGGTCAAAGCGGCCGCATCATGGATGCCCTTTGCTATTTATAGGGCGGTGCAGTGGCAGAACAAGAAGTGCCCGCCACTACACCGCACTTCACAATAAGGTGCCAAACACTAACACCACAATGAAACTTTTAACCTCAGGGGGTAACATGGAACCTGTAACCTCAGGAGGTGATGATATGGATACATTGAACTAGAGAGATAATGGAAACATGGAAACTTTATACTCTGGAGATAGCAACATAGGAACTATAAACTCAGAAGGTGATAACATAGGAACTGTAACGTCAAGAGGTGACCAAATGGGCACTTTAAACTCAGGAAGTAATAACAATACAGCAACTTGAATCTCAGGAGAGAATGACCACATGAGATTTTCTTGCGCTAGAGATAACATAAAAGTTTTAAACTCAGGAGATAACATTGGTACCTCTAGCTCAAAAGAAAGAAACATGGGAGTTTTAAACTCAGGAGATGACATTGGGGGCTCTTCGCTCTGGAGACCACAAAGGCGTCTTTTGACCTGGAGACCACAGAGGAACTGTTTGCTCTGAAAACAGCCATGTAGTAAATGTTTGCTCTGAATACAACCACATAGGAGCCCTTTCTCTGAAGGTAACAACATGGGAGCTGTTTGCTCTGAAGATAACAATATGGGGACCCTTTGCTCTGAAAATGATAACATGGGAGCCTTTTACTCTGAAGATAACAACACGGGAGGTTTCTGCCTTGAAGATAACAACATGGGAACTTTCTTCTTCTTCTTTTAGATTTTATTGGCGGTCGGCAACCAGCTTACAGGTGCATTACCGCCACGTACTTCACTCGCAAATCATCACTCTCATGGGAGCTTTCTGCTCTGAAGATGAAGATAACATGGCAGCCTTCTGCTCCAAAGATAACAAAGGAGCATTTGGCTGTGAAGATAACAATACAGGAACTCTTAACTTTGGGGACCCCAACATAGGAATTTTTAGCTCTGGAGGCACCAGTATAGGCGATTCTAACTCAAGAGGTCTCTTTGAATTCCAAGAGGAATGGGAAACCAAGGAGGTCCCAAACAAACAGCTGGTGATAAACCCCAACCAACAGGTCCCGGGCACCAACCTCCCAAGGAGACAGTGGTCTACACTCAATCGCTTCAGGACTGGACATGGCCCCTGCTTGGCCAGCCTTCACAGATGGGGCAGTAGCCCTAGCCCACTGTGCGCATGTGGAGAGGAGCAAACTATGGAACACATCATAGAGGCTTGCCCGCTCCAAAGACTGGAAGGAGGATTACACACCCTCCATACAGCAAACCAGGAGGCAACTGCTTGGCTTAAGGACTTTGCATTCGCTAAATAAATAAATAAACTCAAGAGGTATCAATATAGGAGCTTTCTGCTCAGGGGTCAACAACACACAGAGTTTTTAGTTCAGAGGATAGTTCCTGAGGGTCCTTCGGCGCAGGGGCCAACAGCAGCTGAGGAGTGGCGACCTCAGGTGGCGAAGGTGGAGCGGACTGATCTTTTGTCCTGGGTGGAGCGGACTGCTCTGATGGCCAGGGTGGAGTGGACTGCTTTATGCCTTGGGCAACAGGTGGAGGTCTCCTGTCCTCTTGGACAACTGGTAGAGGTCTCCTGACCTCTTGGACAACTGTAAGAAGTCTCCTGACCTCTTGGACAAAGGATGTAGGTCTCCTGACCTCTTAGACAAAAGGTGGAGGTCTCCTGACCTCTTGGACGAAGGGTGAAGGAGATGGTTCAACCCCCTGGATGATGAGGGGAGTGGACTGCTCTGAAGATGGTGATGATGAAGCGGCATGCTCCGATGATGGAGCTGATGGCCGGAATGGTGGCTTAGGGGTAGCGCATCCCCCCACAACTGGGAGGTCGGGGTTCAAGTCCCAGCCAGGTCATGCCAAAGACTATATAAGAGTGGAACTTCCTGCCGTCCAGCTTGGTGCTCAAGAAAAATGGAATGGTGGAGGGAAATGTGGAAGGCAGTGGCTCAGAAGGTAGAGCGGGTCGTCCAATAACCAGAGTGTTGGCGGTTCCAATTCCACTCTCCCCAGCCATCCTGCTGTTGTGTCCTTGGGCAAGACACTTTACCCACCTTGCCTCCAGTGTCCATGACACTGCATATGAATCTGTATAAATGTTTGGTAGTGGTTGGAGAGGCCGTTGGCATGGATTGGCAGCCACATTTCCACCAGTCTGTCCCAGGGCAGATGTGGCTACAGTAGTAGCTTACCACGACCATTGTCTGTCTGTGGAGTGAATGAATAATGGATTTTCATTGTAAAGCACCTTGGGTTTCTTGAAAGGCGCTATATAAATGCAAATGATTATTATTATTATTATTATGGAGCGTGGTCCTCCTGTGGCTCAATCATCGTCATCGACGTGACCACCTCGGACGATGGAGGAGAACAGGAGATCAGTGAGGCAACACCACAGTCATAAGCAGCAGAGACTGGTTCGGAGTGAGCTTGGGTCCCCCCAGCAGGAGCAAGGCAAGCCTTTTCAAAAATAGTGGTAGAACATAAATGAAAAGGTACTTGCCTTAACTCCTGATCTCCTGCTGCTGGGGTGAAGACCTTAGGATGTTCTGCAGGAGAGGTGGCCAGTAGAGCTGGTACTGGAGCTAAGGAGCAACGAGAAGCCAGCACTGGAGCCAGTACTCGAGCTGAGGAGCGATGAGGAGCCGTGGTTGGCAGAGGTGGCGAAGCCTGGGGCCACTCTGTTGTTGGCGAAGGCTGTGGCGCAGATGGTGAGCGCTCCTCCTGCCCGTAGAGTGGTTGTGGTGAAGCTGGTGCAGGAGCAGGGGAGTGCACCTTGGGGGAAAACAAGGAAACCAGGGATGGTGAGAGCACACACACAGGGGTAACAGCAGAAACAGGTGGTGGGGGCTCAGCAGTAGAAGGGGGCTGCTGCTGAGGTCCCTCACCCAGAACAAGGCAAGACATATCATTAATTGGTAAAAAGAAATGCACTTGCCTGTTCTGCTGTTGCTGCCGAAGATGAGCCCAGAGTGGAGGTGGTGAATGCTGATGGGGAAGCGAGCATGAGCACCCGCACAACAGCTGTAGGAGCTGGCACTGCAGGTGGAGAATGACATGGAGCTGGCATTACTGCTGTCACAGGAGCCGATGCTAGGGAGTTTTCCTCAAGCCTGTGAGGTAATCGTGGAGCTGGGGAGAGGCAGACTGGAGCTGGTGAGTGAGGAGAGGCTAAAGGCGTCGGCACAGGCTCCGGGCTCTTTACCAGCCGTGGAGCAGATTTAATGAGTCAAACAATGAAGTGAACAGAGCATCCAGACCAGGGTGATCCCACAGACTGGGGTAATGTTCAATCACTACGGCCACAGCTTCCAGGAACCTCCTAGCTCGCTCCGGAGTGTGGGATGACCAAACATCCGCAATTAGCCCCTCAACCAGCTGAGCTGCCCAACACTTGACCTCATCCAACCCAAACTTGCTGTAGTCCATGCCTGCTGGGTCCCTTGGTGGTGGCGTTATTCTGTCAAATAACTGCTTTGGAAGGCAGTTGTGTGTTTAAAGCAGGACCCAAGGTAGCAGGCAGGACTTAGTGCAACGATGATTTATTAACAAAAAACAAACAAAAAGCAGCTCAGGGTCTGTCAAACACAAGTCATGCTGAAAACATTTACAAACCAGATAATGAAGAGGGAGAATCGACTAATGATGCCACAACCACACAAACTCAGACTGACATATACTATATAGGGGAGAACAGATAATTAATGTAATGTAGGACAGCTGGGACTAATTAAGAGACAATAGGGGAGCAGCTACAAAACAGGGCAGGCGGGGCTGTGCAGACCAAGGACACTGGGAGAAGCACAGAGGACACACAATGCAAATAATCATAATGAACCAAATCAGGGAGAAAACATAACTGAACAAAGAACTGAGGATAACCCAACAAACTAATGATAACAGAATTGTGCAAACATTTCAAAAATAACAGGAAACAAAGACAGAATGTCCAGATCATAACACTGCTAAGTTACACTAATTTAACATGTTAAAACATAAACTGTGGTTTATCACATCTTTGAAAAGCTGAGTTCAATTTCTTCAGTCACATCCAGGCCTGATTACTGCCACACCTGTTCTCAATCAAGAAATCACTTAAATAGGACCTGCCTGACAAAGTGAAGTAGACCAAAAGATCCTCAAAAACTAGACATTATGCTGCGATCCAAAGAAATTCAGGAACAAATGAGAAACAAAGTAATTGAGATCTACCAGCCTGGAAAAGGTTATAAAGCCATTTCTAAAGCTTTGGAACTCCAGCGAACCACAGTGAGAGCCATTATCCACAAATGGCAAAAACATGGAACAGTGGTGAACCTTCCCAGGAGTGGCCGGCCAACCAACATTACCCCAAGAGCGCAGTGACGACTCATCCAAGAGGTCACAAAAAAAAAAAACACAACATCCAAAGAACTGCAGGCCTCACTTGCCTCAGTTAAGGTCAGTTTTCATGACTCTACCATAAGAAAGAGACTGAGCAAAAATGGCCTGCATGGCAGAGTTCCATGACGAAAACCACTGCTGAGCAAAAAAACCCATAAAGGCTCGTCTCAGTTTTACCAGAAAACATCTTGATGATCCCCAAGACTTTTGGGAAAACACTCTGTGGACTGACGAGACAAAAGTTGAACTTTTTGGAAGGTGTGTGTCCCATTACATCCGGCGTAAAAGTAACACGGCATTTCAGAAAAGGAACATCCTACTAACAGTGAAACATAGTGGTGGTAGTGTGATGGTCTGGGGCTGTTTTGCTGTTTCGGGACCTGGAAGACTTGCTGCGGTAAATGGAACCATGAATTTTGCTGTCTACCAAAAAGTCCTGAAGGAGAATGTCCGGCCATCTGTTTGTGACCTCAAGCTGAAGCGCACTTGGGTTCTGCAGCAGGACAATGATCCAGAACACACCAGCAAGTCCACCTCTGAATGGCTGAAGAAAAACAAAACAAAGACTTTGGAGTGGCCTAGTCAAAGTCCTGACCTGAATCCGACTAAGATGCCGTGGCATGACCTTAAAATGGCGGTTCATGCTTGAAAACCCTCCAGTGTGGCTGAATTACAACAATTCTGCAAAGATGAGTGAGCCAAAATTCCTCCACAGCACTGTAAAAGACTCATTGCCAGTTGTCGCAAATGCTTGATTGCAGTTGTTGCTGCTAAGGGTGGCCCAACCAGTTATTAGGTTTAGGGGCCAATCACTTTTTCACACAGGCCCGTGTAGGTTTGGATTTTTGTACCCTTAATAATAAACACCTTCATTTACAAACTGCATTTTGTGTTTACTTGTGTTATCTTTGTCTCATATTTCAATTTGTTTGACGATCTGCAACATTTAAGTGTAACAAACAAACAAAAACATGAGAAATCAGACAGGGGCAAACACTTTTTCACACCACTGTACATGTATTAAATTCAGAAAATCTGTTCCTCCAGCATTTTTCTTTGTACTCTTAATTCTATTGTCGTGCTTCTAAATTTTTTCTTTTTCGAGCTCCTTGACAAAAATCTCAGTATACAGCCCAGCGATAAGGTGCACCTCCTGTGTGTTGTAATGGTGATGTCAGCATCATACCTGCGTAAATTCCAAGTATTTCAAAACCTGACTGATTTGGTCCTATTGACTCCCATCATTACCACATAATGTTGATATACTGTAATTCTGACATATTACAATGCTTTTCCCATGAATACCTAATAATGCCTCTACCTTCAAAATACAAGGAAAATAGGTTTTAGGTGTGATGACTCCCCTGAACCACCAGGGGGAAGCAGAGCTTCTTCACATAAAGTTTCAATGGTGGCGTGTTGGGTTGATATAAAAGAATGGTGTGAATGTGGTTGAGAATTGTGTGTGTGTGGTTCAAATCCAAATGGGTTGTGTTTGTTTTTCTTGCACAAGAGAGAACCTCCTCCCTCCTATTGGATGCACAGTACAGCATGTTTATGCAGGTGCATGTTTGAATAGTTTGCAGCCTTGTCTGGCTGGTCATTTCTCCAGCAGACAGCCATGAAGAGAAGCCTGAAACTAGAGGAGGCTGTTATGGTGGCACTTATTGTGAAGTGCAGTGTGATGACGCTGACTTCCTGTCATGTCATCACACTGCCCTATATAGCGGGACAGCCGCCATAGGCACTTTCTCTTGTGCTGGATGACTCTACTGGGTGCATGCCGTGTAACCTGTTCAACACTTATAATAAAACTGTGTTCAATGTCACATCTCTGTCGACCTCGTTCATCACCAGGTTTGTGGACATAACATTTGGCGACTGAGGATTAATGTATGGAGGCGTGCGTTACACTACTCTGTCCCTTCCTTGAGCTCCCGGGCAAACCATGGCCACATTGGTTCGAAGCCTTTCAAACTTCCATCACGGCACCGGACCTCGGGAAGCTCAATAAGGTGAGGGCATGTGTGCTTCTCGTCCACCACCTGGGTATCGAAGGCCAGCGAGTCCTACGGATGCTCGGCGCGTCAGACTCATTCAAGGATGTTGTGGAGCTGCTAGCTAGCCATTTCACCACCCCAGACAATGTGACTGTGCAGAGAATTCACTTTCCCCAGTGACATCAACGTGTCAGTGAGCCTATCCACCAGGATGTCAATGACTTGAGGCAGCTAGCTAGCGAATGCCGTTATGGGCCGCTTGAAGACGAGATGGTACACGACCAACTGGCAGAGCACATATGCAATGCTGGATTACAAGATAGGCTATTAACGGTGCCTAATGACTTGTTGCTAGCTTGGGTTGTTGAGCTCGCTCTCCAATTGGAGGCTGCAGATAAACTAGCTTTGGAGCTAAACTGGCACCAGTTACAGAAGCCGCCAGAGCCGCCTGCCTCAGCTAATGTTGTGGACCTTGATAGCGAGGATAGCTTGGATGAAGACTGTTCGGAAACCAATGTTGCCAGCTGAAGGTCTGCCCCGGGAAACCCCTGTTGCAGGGGTTGTGGGTCCACGACACCGCCATAAAGCAAGAGAGGGCCCGGCAAGAGGAAAACGTTGTAGTAGATGTGGATGCTTGAATCACTATGCCAAGGTGTGACGTTATCTGACCCGGTGAGCACACGGAAGAAATCACCCCACCTGCCCCTGACAACTATCCACTCCGTGAGTCGCAGTACCAGCGAGTATACGTATTGTGCAGTAGAGTTAGACGGCGTGGAGGTCCCACTGTTACTCAACACGGCGGAGGTGCGGTCGATGCTGAATTGGGCCACGGTGAATAACTTTTTCCCCCACCACAGGATAAGAAGTAACCAGGTGCCGTTGTATGGCTACGATGGTAGCAGGCTGTGCACTGTTGGGACTGTGGAGTTAACAGTTTGTTACAAGTTCGAAATGATGACTGACTTCACTTTCCAAATGGTGGTGTGCGGTGATAGCATCATGGGGTGTGACCTATTCTACGGACTGGGTTTCACCATCAAAGACAGCGCTGGGAACGAATGGTCTAGTTGTGGCTGCTGGGGCTTGCGGGCTCTGGTGGTCGAAGAGGAAGTGGTGTGGGATGAAGGACTAACGGACACCCTCGCTTTCGAGCCGGACCAGCTTTACTCAGAGTCAGTGTGGGAAAGTCTCAGTGCTTGTGCTCGGGAAGGAGCAGTTGGGGAGACCAAGTGTGACGGGCACCCGTGCCGACGAGCGACACCATGCTAGCCCCAGATGCTTTGGGTACTTGGACACAGTTGGGTGGGAGGTCTGCAGCTACGACAGTGACCACTGCAACGTTTGTAGAAGAGGGCATTATGTCTGGAATTACCTGCTGAACAAACGAGGTGAGGTAACTGGGAACACTGCTTTATTGAGCTCACTTTCACTGACAGCTATTGACAGATGGGTGGCTAAGCTCAGGCGAGAACAGACAGTAATAAGATGGCTGACCCAACCTTATATAGGGCGGGGTGGAGGCGCCACCTCGCGGTGCGTGTCCATCCTACACTTACATATTAAATCTATATGTCATAGGTGGGACATGACTGACAAGCATGGAGTTATCCATGCTCAGCAGAAGCACATCAGGCCGAGTAAGGTTCCACTTCGGGTTATGGACTGGGTTTGGGTTCGGGGTGATGAACGACCATGGCGAAGATGGGCCAGATGACAACCGACAAAACATCATGCACGTCTGCGGATCGTGGCAAAATTGGGTGCGGCGTGCTTCCGGTTGTCTGACGGCTCGGTGAGGCATGCCAGCCAACTGCGGCGTGTCCAGGAGGACGCTCCAGGTTGCGAGGCTGGACGGGAGTCGGTGAAGGCAGTTTGGGATCTGGGCTCCAGCGTCTAGAAGATCAACCTTCGCTCTGGGGGCCTGTTGTCTCCAGGGGCACGCCTGCTGTGCGGCTGCCCGGGGCCCCCCATGCCAGTTCCATCTCTTTTACCCAAGTGACTGCTGTGACAGTTTTATTGCTTATAATTCTATGTTATGGTGTGTTTAGCTTAGGAGCATGGCAGTTTTTAGTTTCAATAAAGGACTTTTAATTAAATTCAGTGGGAGAATATCCCACTGTGCCGTGCAGGCCATGTGGTAGTCCACCCACCGGCCCTATTTTAGGTTGTTTTGTGTGAATGTATCAGGCCTTTTACTACTTTACGTTTATTAGTGTGTGTTTCGGGTTCCAAATTGGGGTGGGGTCGAATTGTGTGAGTGGTTTTGGACTTTGTAAAGGGGGGGGATGTTATGGTGGCACTTATTGTGAAGAGCAGTGTGATGACGCCGACTTTCTGTCACGTCATCACACTGCCCTATATAGCGGGACAGCCGCTGTAGGTACTTCCTCTTGTGCCGGATAACTCCACTGGGTGCATGCCGTGTACTCTGTTCAGTACTTACAATAAAGCTGTGTTCAACGCCACATCTCTGTCGACCTCGTTCATCACCAGGTTTGTGGACATAACAGAGGCTCTTGCTGCATACATGCAGTCCTCTGAGGAGAGTGAGAAGTAGGTTACCGAAGAAGATGCTACAAGCAGTGAGGATTGGTCTGAGGAGGGACCGGGGGAGGAATTCCTGCCAGCACAAAGGGGCCCTGCAGCTCAAAGGAGGAGAAGGAAGTGGAGGAAGAAGAAGAGGAAGAGGCAATGGACGATGACACTTCTCTATTTAGATGAAGAAATGGGAAAATGCTGTGGTCTCCCACATATAAAGAAGTCCTGCCGTTCTTTCCCCCCTCCTATTCTAACCTCAGGGCCAACTTACTTCACACTTGCCAGGATCACCAGCCCTGAGACTGCATTTGGCCCTTTTTTTTTTTTAATTTTTACCTTATTTACAAGATGGTAGTGAGACCTGTATGGTTTGGAGACGGTGGCACTGACAAAAAGAAGGAGGAAGGGAGGGGAGCTGGAGGTGGCAAGAGGTGGCAGAGTTGAAGATGCTAAGATTCTCATTGGGAGTGACTTGGACAGGATTAGAAATGAGTATATCAGAGGGACAGCTCAGGTTGAGCAGTTTGGAGACAAAGTAAGAGAAGCAAGGCTGAGAAGGTCTGGACATGTGCAGAGGAGGGTTAGCAGGCAGGAGGAAAAGAGTGAGACCACAGAGAAGATTCATGGATGTAGTGAAGGAGGAGATAGAGAGGGCTGGTGTTACAGAGGAAGATGAAGGGATCTGGTGAAATGGTGGCAGATGGTCTGCCTTGGCAACCCCTCAAGGGAGCAGCCAAAAGAAGAAAATCTGATCATTTCTTTTGCAGGTTTGTGTCACCTACTCCCACCATCAGCTGACATGCAGTTGGCCCATGCGTCTGCGCTACAACATGACAGACATCTATAATCTATCTATAACGCCTTTGTCCTGTTCACCTCTTTAGAGCCCAGCTGCACTGCCAAGTGCTTCAGGTAGCATCTCTTTTTGGAGCAGAGCTCTCCTCACCCCGGCCATGCCAAAGAGGAGCCATTTGTCCAGAGCGGTGTTTGTTAGTGCCTTGTTACATTCAGGTTTTTGTGGGAAATTATCTATTTTCACTTGTTAATTGGTCCAAAAAATTGCAAATAATTTGCTGTTGTTATGCATGGGTACCTGCCTACAGAACTCATGCACAATAGCAAATTATTAGTATTGTTTTTAACCAATTAAAAAGTGGAATTAGATAATTTCCCATAGAAAACTAAACATACTAGGGCACCCTGGTTGAAAAGCATCGGTCCAGAGGACCGTCTACAGCCAGTCTGGTCCTATAAGCCTGGGGCCAGGTCCATGGTCGGGAGGATGAGGAGGAGCCACAGCCAGGGCCCTCCAGAAAGTTGAGGTAGTGTGTCTTGTGCCCACAGCATAGAAGGGTGTGGAACCAGTCACCAAACCTGGAGCACATGCATGGAAAATGCACCTCATAGTGACCTGTGGGGTTTTTTTTTTAACTTAATTGTAAACATAAGCAGATGACAAAACACATGACTTTATGACAAAAAGGAAATAAAAAACATTTTTGGAAAATATTGCCTATTTTGTGTTTCGCCCATTGAAAAATTAGGGGTTCTTATGACAAAAAGGGCATTAAAAACATCTTTAAAAAATTATAAAATAATTTAAAAATTTGTATCTATAGATTAGGTCAGAAGTTGTTGAAAAGATTTGATACAATGAAAGTGAAAAAATATGCATATATTTCCTTTTTATTACAGTTTTTTGAGACGTACCATTTTGGGACCTATGGGTAAAAAGTGTAAGATTTTTTTAATAAACTCTCATTGTTCCAAAAATAATAATGCATCAGAATCAATGTTATCAATTATCGACCTAGTCAACACTGTAATAACTCCATCACAAATATTCCACTTTGCACCTCGTTTTGGGAAAATATTGCACATTTGCTGTTTTTCTCGTTGAAAAAAATGGTGTCTTATGACAAAAAGGGCCCAAAAACAAAACATATTTTAAAAATAAAAACTTTCTATCTATGGTTAGTCTGAAGTGGAAAACATTTGATGCAGTGATAGTGAAAAAAAATTAAATATTACATTTTTATTACACTTTTATGAGAGGAACCAGCTTGGGACCCAACAATAACAAGTGTAACTTTATTTTTAAGGCACCTCAAGGGTTAAAAGGCTCAAAAATTTACACTTGATTTACTTTTATACATTCATACTGTTATGTCAGTGATCAGAGTCTGGAGCTGGTCTGATGCCATGCAGCGAACTGAACTTTTATTGAACACACACACACACAACTATATATACTCTGGCCGTAGCCCGCCTGATGTCACCACACAGGACGGGTACGGCAAGCCCCACGGGCCACACACACTTCATTCCACACACAACACATACTTCATGCTCAGTTTGGTGTTTCTTGTTTTAAAAAAAAATTGCCAACAGGTAATGAGTCCCAGTTTAACCCACCCTAACTCATCATTTCTAAGACCTGTGGTTGAGGTTAACGGTGCTAGCTAGCTCCACTGTTGGAGAACTGGAGCTCATCGCAATGACACCTGAGCTAACTAATGTAAAATCTGTCGGATGTGAGAATGTGAAAGCCCAAATAAAACGTAATGGGCAACAAGAGTGTGGGCTGAGTGATCAACGGGTTATGACTGATCCATGAGGTATAATAAGAGCACAAACAGCCCAGAATGGCTGAGTGGCTAACTCTGAATCCTGCTGAACGCCATCAATGAAAGAGCTGTCATTGTCAGTAAACGACAGTAAAATAAGATAAAATAATGTACAAGAAGAAGGTAAATGGTCAAGTGCTGGTAGATGATCCAGCTGAGATTGCGGATGTTGGATGGGGTTGATGAGTTACGGAGAATCACAAATGCTAGCTACAAATGACTTCAAAGGGCCATCCCAGACAAAACATGAAAAAAATAAGTAGAATGACACTTGGAATATATAATCAGCTGTGGATTAATGAACCAGCTGGGCACTGGGGTGAATAAAATATAGATTCATAATATGATTTTGTGCAGTTGTCTTCTTCAGTTGCAGTGCATTTGAGCTCTCTGGGCCGCCATAGAAAACTGTGCTCACACAAACACACACAAATATAATTTCATCATCTGTCTAAAACATTTTTTTTTCAGCTTTTGCACAGGTACAATGAGGTCCAAAAGCAGTGGGGTGGTTCCTCAGAGTGACTGTGACATCATCCCAGAACAGGAAGTGGGTCTCCCTGCAAGGAGCTTGAAGGCCAAAGTCCAGCAGGAGAACAGGGATCCACTGGAGGTTCGGGTGATCACCGACAAAAATGAGTTGGAGGCCAAAGTCCAACAGGAGGAGAACAGGAATCACGTGGTGGCTCAGGGAATTTCTGATTTACAGAGAGGAACCATCATGGATCTGTCAAAGGAGGATCTGCTGAGGCTGCTGGGAATTATGGAGGGAGAGCTTCAGGTGGCTAATTATGACTATTAACCTTTAAACTGCAAAAAGTGGTTGGAATGATATAATGTCATTGATGTCATGAATGTCATAAATTTGTAGCTTTTTTTCTCGTTAATCTGTTAATTGTACTTGGTTCCTCATAAGAATGCACTTCTCATAATAGTTCTGTGGTACTAAACCCAGATACAATGTTGATAACCCAGAGGTGAGAAGGGAGCACACAGAAAAGCTCCAAGACAAAGATGACCGATCTCAGCTTCACCAGCCGATTCTGGCCCTGCCAATAAAACATGCTAACATTTCAGCCTTGTGGCCTTCATGATAGCATGAAACCAAAAAGAAAGCGTGGCATTACGCTGAGTCAACAAGTAACTGGCTGAAATCCTCACATATTTCACTTACGGACATATAAAATAAAATAAATTAAATAAGATAAAATGACAAACTGAAAAAAAATGTTTGCAATTTTAGTTAAATAAAAAGAACAAAAGCAAAAATATGCAAAATATTAATAAATAAATTGAATTTTTAAAAATTAAGTTAAAAATTATTAAATCTATAAACTGTTTAATTCCTTGTAAATTTAATTATTCCTCTTAGATTTAAGATTAATTTTTAAACAAATGTAGGCATTTTTTCTTTTTAATTTTGCAATATTTACCCATAAATTTCCTATATGTGAAAATCATAAATTTGTAACTTTTTTTTCTCAAATGTAAATTTGGAATTTTTTTTCCCTCTTAAAACTGGATTTAAAACTGGTGAAATGACAGTAAATAAACTTATGAAAGTTGAGAATTTGACTTTTTTTCTTCCTGATTTGTTATATCCTTGTAATTTTATTTTTTGGCAAAGTTTGTTGTCACTACAGGCCACAGCCACAAGTTGTAGACTCTTAAATCCTAATACTAGAGTGTTCTTAATGCTCTGTATGGGGGTTGTACTGCATTTAAAGAGTGAAAATTTTACAGTGTGTGTTTTAACCAGTATTTTCTGCATTGTGGAAGATGTGAAAATGACGAGGCAGCATTCTTTCTCAGAGTCAGCTTTATTCACATCTCCATCATTTCAAAGCAGAAAAAAGAGAATGAAACAGTAAACTCTCGTCCTTAAATATCAGGGACTTCACACCTCATAGATCACATGTCCCACAGACCACCTTGCATAATAAAGACGGTCACAATGCATTTCCCTCCATGATATCACTTCCACCGTCTCCCACGCATCCTTTAATCGACCCCTCACAGTCTCCAGCCTTGCATAACAAGGCTAAGCTTCCTGCCTTTGTTCTGACCTAAAATGCGAGTCACAGAACCGGTCCAACAGGTCCATTGAGTGTTCACCACACAAGCCCCCCCAGCATTTTAGAAAAACAGAACAACAAGAAAATAACCACATGCATGCCGTGACAGCATCAATACACATCAGTCCACATGCTGGATAGGCTTCAGCCTCCTGCCGAATCTGCTGTAGCTGGGGTTCACCGTCTCTGCGGCGCTGTCCCGCTGGGGGTTTGCCGTCTGGGGGCGGAAACCCTTTGTCAGTGTCTGCGGGTGTTCTGGGGAAACATTACTTTGGGAAACATTACTGTGTGAAACCTCTACCGTGGTGGTCTACCTCGCCGCGGGGCCTTTGCCAACAGCACTTCCTCCTCTGCCACCACAAAAGCGGGTTTAAGTCCGTCTATGCCAATTTTCTCTTTCCTACCCCCCAAATCTAGCAAAAACTGCTTGTCCCCTGTTTCTAGCACTCTGAATGGTCCGTCATAAGGCGGTCGCAGCGGGGTTCGATGCGCATTGTGTCTAACAAAAACAAACTCTGCATGCCAGCGGGACCACTTCAGGCCAGCGCGTGGTGCGGTTCACCATTGTCAGAAGATGTGTGCACCCCTGTGACAGCGGGAGGGGTCTGACGAAGTCCACATGAACGTGATCGAACCTCTTGGCCGGAATGTGAAACAGCTCCAAAGGAGCTCTCGTGTGCCTGTGTACTTTGGCTCGTTGACACGCCGTGCAGGCTGCTGCCCACTCTTTGACCTGTTTGCGGAGGCTCGGCCAAACAAATTTCTCTCCCACCATTTTGACCGACGCGCGCACTCCAGGGTGCGCCAAAGAATGAACCGAGTCAAAAACGCGGCGGCGCCACACGGCCGGTACTACTGGACGCGGCCGTTCAGTGGAGACATCACAGATTAGGGGGGGCATACCGTCTTGCAGCACCCTGCTCTCCAGCCTTAACCCTGTTGGTCCAGACTGGAGCGCACGCACGTCCGCGTCATTAACCTGCTCTGCGGCCATGGCTGCATAATCTAACCCTACGCTGACTGGGGCTGCCACAGCGCGCGAGAGGCAATCTGCCACTACATTGAGTTTGCCCGCCACATGCTGAACATCAGTAGTAAACTCTGGTATCGCGGCCAGCTGTCTCTGCTGCCGGCCTGACCACGGTTCCCAGACCTTGGCCATCGCGAATGTTAGCGGTTTGTGATCAACGAACGCGGTGAAAGCGCGTCCTTCCAGCCAGAACTGAAAGTGGCGGATGGCAAAATGGAGAGCGAACAGCTCCCTGTCGAACGCGCTGTATTTACGTTCGCTATCGCGCAAGGTCCTGCTGAAAAAGGCGAGGGGCTGCCAAACCCCGGCTACGTGTTGCTCCACGACCGCCCCTATGGCCACATCTGACACGTCAGTGGTGAGCGCTATGCGGGCCATTGGGTCTGGGTGTGCCAACAACTCAGCCTTTGCCAAGGCTGCTTTCACCTCCGAGAACACTTGGTCCCGCTCCGGGCACCACTCGATCTTATCCGCGGGTTTCGTTTTTTTGAGCGCGGCATACAGCGGCTGCATGAGCTGCGCCGCGCGGGGGAGAAAACGGTTATAAAAATTCACCATTCCTAAAAACTCCTGCAACGACCTGACTGTCTGCGGCCAGGGAAAATCTATCACGTCGGGGTCACCAGTGTGGAAGATGTGAAAATGACGAGGCAGCGTTCTTTCTCAGAGTCAGCTTTATTCACATCTCCATCATTTCAAAGCAGAAAAAAAGAGAATGAAACAGTAAACTCTCGTCCTTAAATATCAGGGACTTCACACCTCATAGATCACATGTCCCACAGACCTCCTTGCATAATAAAGACAGTCACAATGCATTTCACCACCTTGCATAATAAAGACGGTCACAGTGCATTTCCCTCCATGATATCACTTCCACTGTCTCCCATGCATCCTTTAATCGACCCCCCACAGTCTCCAGCCTTGCATAACAAGGCTAAGCTTCCTGCCTTTGTTCTGACCTAAAATGCGAGTCACAGAACCGGTCCAACAGGTCCATTGAGTGTTCACCACAGCATCATGTATTTATCTGTGTGATTTCAGGCCAGAGAAGACGTCATCAATATGCTGAAGGCCACACACACGTCCCCGTCCGCCCTCCAGTCCCGCAACTGCTCTGTGGCCCCTGGCTCTGTGGCCCCCGGCTCTGTGGCAACCGGTTCTCCCCTTCAGGCCCTGAAGAGGGACGGATTCATTGCTGGAACCAAACAACACAATGACGACCTCTACCAGAAGCCCATGATTGAGGTCAGTCTACAGGAGCCAGTTTAGTTACAAGAACAACCAAGACTAGTTCCTGTTTTTGCCTATTCCCACTCAGAGTACCAGGGACCATTTCAGTCTCTGGAAAATCCCTTTTCAGGAACCTTTTTAGCTCTATTTAAAGACCAGGGACTCTCCATGAAAAACAGTAATCCTAATGTTGGTGTATGTCAGTGGTCTGCAGCCTGCGAATCTAGAACCACAAGTGGCTGATTTTTCCATAACTGAAAGGTCCCAAATTTTATAAGGAAAAAGTCCCAAAATTTTTACAAGAAATGATCCAAAAGATTCAAAAGGAAAAACTGCTTTTTTTTTTTTTTTTAAACGCTCAGTTTTATGAGGAAAATTTTCAGATTTTCTGAAGGGGGAAAGTAGCAAATTTAAGGAAAAAGTAGTGATTTCATGTGGAAAAGGTTCCAGATTTTACAAGGAAAAATTGTCACATTTTATGAGTAAAAACTGTCAATTTTTACAAAGATAAGGCTGTGGGTGACCCCCACAGCCTTCGGGTCAAGCAGAGCGCTCAACTGGAGCAATTAGCAGAACAGTGAGATGTATGGACTGATATCAATGGGCAGCCTCTCCTTCCTGCCAGTAATCCTGCTATTGATATGTGTGACTTTCATGTAAATGTCCCATGCATTCCTGCTGTACTGTGATGCTAATGTGCCATGCATGCATTGTCTAGCTGGGTATATAAGTGACTGAATATCGTTTGCTCTCTCTCTTACTACTGATTTTGATCACACACATTGCCTGTTTGCTGACTAGATACACAGGGCTCGCTCCGGCGCGCTTACACAGCGCTGAAGTGACCCTCGTGCTGGAGGATGAAATAAAACACCCTTTTAAAACTCCAGTTCGCCGTGCCTGCACTTATTCCGTGCCTCCATCAGGGTACACTTATTATCATCCGCCACACTGGTGACCCCGAAGAAAAGAACATGCTGACTGCCTGAGATCTGGACATCCACGCTGGGACCGGCCGAGGGACAAAGATCGTCTACTCCCTCTCACCGCTCCTCCACATCCACACGAGCGCGCACACACCTCGTCCTCTCTCCACGACGGCGACCTCCAGGACCGACGGAGAGCGCAGCGCGTGGACCAGAACACACCATGACCCGGCACGAGTGAACGACAGCAACAGCCAAGACAGGGAGGATCATCGGCGCCGACGACGCTGATCTCCAGCAAGCTCCCTGACCCTGACTCGCCTCGACAGCGGACCTGCCATGCACCGAACCCCTGCACACACACCGGGGGGTTACGAGGACAGCGCACCACGCACGGGACAATACCGGCTCCACAGACCGCCATCGTCCTCCGCCGCTGCACACGCCCGAGAGACACAGCCGACCGCCATCCTCGGAACCTTCAGGGCTGCTCACACACCTGAAGCACACACGCAGCCCGCACACAGGATTTTGTATGGGTCTCAGCCACGGCGCACAATGGGAATTCAGCCGTCAGCTGTCCCCGAGGGCTTTAGGGCTGCGCGCGCACCTAAAGCCAACACGCCAAGTCCCCCACACAGCTGCAGCTCCTGTTTTTCTTCATGGCCGCTACGAATCCTCGCAGGACTTAACCGCGAGAGGAGTCAGAGACAAGTTTTTCTTCTCACAGCCGCTGTGGATCTCCGCCACGTTCAACGGGACAGCCCCTCAACATCGTGGATCCACATGCAATTTTTGTGCGGCCCAGACAACTTCGCCGTCCCGGGTCGGCACTTGCTACCCCCACCCTCCTCCCTTCCCCTCCTCCGGCACAGAACTTTTCCTGCAGCTCGCTCCCAAAGCCGGACGATCGACGCCTCAGCCCCCAGCTGAGCCCTCTGGGGGGGGGGGGGGGGGGGTCTGACCCCCACAGCCTTCGGGTCAAGCAGAGCGCTCAGCTGGAGCAATTAGCAGAACAGTGAGATGTATGGACTGATATCAATGGGCAGCCTCTCCTTCCTGCCAGTAATCCTGCTATTGATATGTGTGACTCTCATGTAAATGTCCCATGCATTCCTGCTGTACTGTGATGCTAATGTGCCATGCATGCATTGTCTAGCTGGGTATATAAGTGACTGAATATTGTTTGCTCTCTCTCTTACTACTGCTTTTGATCACACGCATTGCCTGTTTGCTGACTAGATACACAGGGCTCGCTCCGGTGCGCTTACACAGCGCTGGAGTGACCCTCGTGCTGGAGGATGAAATAAAACACCCTTTTAAAACTCCAGTTCGCCGTGCCTGCACTTATTCCGTGTCTCCATCAGGGTACACTTATTATCATCCGCCACAAGGCCCCAATTTGTATAAGGAAAAATACTTATGAGAAATAGTTGGCAAGTTTGATGTGGAAAAATAACTAAATTTCATGAGGAAAATTCCCAAATTTTTCAAGGAAAATTTTACAAATGTATGAGGAATAATTCCCTCGGCATTAATGAGACACCAGATGCCAAATAGTAAGTTCGCTCGTCTACAAGACGATGAAATGATAAACAGCCACGTGGGGCAGAACACGGACATATACTGAGAGACAAAATAATAAACTCTAAAGATAAACTAGGAGGAACAGCGAGGACGGAGCCTGCGCTGTACAAAAACACTTACAAAGACATGCAGCGAGGAGCCCAAGACATAGGGGAAGACTGGAGTCGGGAGCAGGAGCTCCAGTCCCTCATGACGAAGGCATAAGATTGTGTAAGTTGCAGCGAGGAGTGAGCCTCAGCTGCTCCCTTATATACCAAGCACAAACAAATCAGAAAAGAGGTAATTAACAAAAATAAACAGTTGTCACGGCGCCAGCTCGGCTTTGACAGCCGGAAGTGCGGCCGTGACGCTGTCATAATAAAAGCCCCTGAGCGGCCCTAATAACAAACCCTGGAATACTACGGTGGAAAAGGGGAAATAATGAGCAACCTGAGCGTGGACGGAATCAGTGCTCAGACCATGACAGTACCCCCGCTCAGAGGGCACATTCTAGGCATCAACATGACATCCAAGGGGCCCCCCGACCAGAAAGTAACAAGACCGACCCAGGGAGGGCAGAGGGGGAAAACAGGCCAGCAGGGAGAGAACCAAAAAAAAACAAAAAGGGCAACGACACCCAGAGGAAGAAGGAACCCCCCCCCACACACACACACAATGAACGGATAACAATATGGATAACAGAATTGCGTGGCTTAACACAGAAATGATCAAAACTAAAGAACAACCGGATGACTAAACAAAATACAGGTACCCTACCAACAAACATAAGTACCATATAACATACACACTAGCAAAAATGACGTGTAGCAGAAGGGACAAAATAAATAAGGCACAGCCTGATGAAACAAATGAAAGGAAACCAAAATACAGGTACATTTCAAAAATCCCCAAGTACCCGATAACACATTAACTAGGCAAAACCCCTTCAAGTATTACAGAATGAGCAAAACAAGAAATGTGGTAACTGAGTCAGTATAAAAAAGAAATCTGCCTGAGAGAAGTTGTGGATTATCGAAAACTAGTGGGGCTCTTACACAAAACTTTGGAGACGTAATTGTAACTGTGTGGTCCAGTAGCATCAACGGTACAGTAGGTGTCAAATCCCATGGGCCGAGGAAGGCAGTAACCAGTTACCCTTACGCCACTCAACTTCACAAAACTGCACCTCAAAAAGTTTTCACACAGCACTCCTACTTACTTATAAAAACAATGTGCTTCCAATCAAGTATTACTCTTGATTTCGCCAATTTGAAAACTGGTCAGAAATGTTCTCATCTGTGTTGTAATAAGTAAGGCATGTATAGTCATTTTAGTGAATATATAATTTTATGTTGAAATAGTTGAAAAGTACAAAAAAAAGGTTACAAAGTTCTGCAAAAAATGTGGGAAATACACCTGCAGATTTAGAAGAATCACAGGCTTAAAGAAAAAGAAAAAACAAAACACAGAACTCCCAAACTGACAGGAGTAAGGACAGAAATTTACTAATGAAACCGTGTAAGACAGAAAAAAAAACCCAACACAACTCAAGGAGAAAAAATATATAAACAAGAGTAAAGTTGTTAACTAATATTCAGGTAACCTTCTTACTAGACCAGTATTCCCTCTTATTCAAACAAGTTTTGGGGTCTACTCTCGTGTGTACTAGAGAAAGAAGCATCAAACGTTAACACCAGTCTTACATGAGTACGATCCTAGCAAAAAGAAAATCAGCATGATACACATGACAACTCGGGCAATGAACAGGGACTCCATCAGATTACATGGAGAGAAAACCCCCCACAACTAATTAGGGCAACGAACAAAGAATCCTACAATATACAAGAAACAAAAAGAAACACCACTAATTCGGGCAAAGAACCGAGAGTCCTTCCATAAACATGGAACCAAACAAACAAAAAAAACTTCACAATTTCAAGGGCGCCAGCAGGGAGAAAGCAGACAACGAGGAAGAAAACAACAGTTCCGGGGGGGGGGGTCGACTCGCATCTCGAATCCACCTACCACAAGGGGAAAAGAACAGTTCGGGCGGTCTACCAAAGTCCCAGACCCGGGGAAACAGTACCTCAGGCAGCCGGACCAGGTCGCCAAACCAACAAGACAGTCCTTCGGGCGGCCGACCCAGAACGCAGAACCAGTGAAACAGTCTCCCGGGCGGCCGACCCATGTCCTTAGACCACCAGGACCGGAGGGGGAAGCTCGGAGGTGGCCTCCCTACCGAGAGGGATAGCAGGGGAGAGCCGAGCCAAATAAAGGGAACCCCAGCGGCACCCGGAGGAGACAAATAGGAGGGAAGAGGAGGAACCCGTCCGGCATCCGGTGGAAAGGAATGCGCAGCTCCCTCACCACCCTCAAACCAAACCAGCGCTGCACCCTCGATGGACCCCGATTGGGCCAGCGCTGCACCGTCGATGGGACCCGATCGGACCGGCGCTGCACCCTCGATGGGACCCGATTGGGCCAGCACAGCACCCGGGATGACCTCCAAACACGACCCTGGAACCTCAATGATGATAACCAGAGCTGATTCGTCTCCGGTGACCCTGGGAGGAGGCTCAAAAAGACAAAGAGAACCAGGATCAGGATCACCGGCAGCGGCAGAGACCGGCGAAATGAGCTCAGATGCAGCGGTCGGCTGCACCCGGTTCACCTCCCTGAGAGATAGGCAAGAATGCTCCAGAATGGAAAGTAAGAAGACAAAATACAGCATGATCATTGCCTGATCTCGGGCTCCACCGCCGTCCAGGACTCTGACGATCCAGGCTCAATGATCCAGAGGTCCATTCCAGGTTCCGGCTCGACTGAGGCGGGCTCCGCAGCCGGCATGATGGTCATCACAGTCTGGGAACTCCCCGGCGCAGAAACCCATGCCGAAGGCCCGCACGGCATGGAGGCAGGGGGTCCGTGATCTGCTGGGCCCAACTGCTCCTCCACGGAGACCCGGGGACGCTTACTCGTTGGCTCAGGCTCCAAATGGCAGTCCGGTCTCCTCTTCTGCCCATGATGCAGCTGTGGGGCTGGAAGCAGGCTCTCCAGGGCCGCAGGCTCCTCCCTCGTCTGACGGTCAATTCCAGGCACCAGGGGACACTCAGAGAGGGGGGAAGGAGACACAGAGGTAGCAGGTTCAATGTTAATGGCTGCAGCAGGTGGTGGGAGCTCAGAGGACTGTGAACCCCGAGCCCCACCCCCAGGAGTCAGACAAGGCAATTCACTATACTGAGTGTGAGAACAAAACAACACCTGCCTGTCCTTCCGAGGGACGATGGTGGCTGCTGCAGCGGGCTTGGTTCTCCCCTTTCCCCTGAGGATGGTGACTGAGGGCCCCCCGGGAAGACGAGGAGGAGCCACTCTCTGGGGAAAGGCAACGGGCACAGCTGGGGCAGGACTCGCTAGACTCACAGCCACTGAAGAGGACGCCCAGGAGGAGGAAGGAGCAGCCGAGGCAGTCCGGGGGCGAGGAGCTGACAGAACAGCGGGAACCAATGACCCGGAGACTGGGGCTGCTGTTTTTCCCTCCCGTCGTGACGCAGGGACAACAGCGGGCTGGGAGGCGGAGTTCTCTCGGCAGCCTGGAACAGGATCTGGACGGGGATCTCACAGAGGTGGACTACGGACTGAGTGACGGGGTCTTCCAGCTGAGGGTGAGGCTAAGTTCAAGCCCGGAAAGCGTCGCTGCGCCAACAGCTCGGCATACTCAGGATAATCGCTGAGTTCGGGATTGACCTCCACCAGTCTAACTGCCGCCACCACATTCCGTAGGATGTCGCTGGGATGGGAGCAAGAGCATGCTTCAGCCACACGACCCCTGACAAGCTCAGCTGCCCACTGTGTCTCTTCACGGGGGGTCCCGGCTGTCCTCTTCCTGTGCTGCGGACAGAGACGGCCCTTCGGTGACGCAGAACCCTGGGCTGGACGGGTGGCAGGAACCTGATCCTGAGGCGAGGAGTGGAGATGCCTCACCGTCGGCTCTGGCTTCGGCTTCCTGCTGGGACTCTTCTCAGGTCCATGGATCCTCCTCCGAAGTGCTGCGATTTCGGCTATCCTCTCCCTGCCCTCA
Organism: Pholidichthys leucotaenia; assembly: GCA_020510985.1. Taxonomy (NCBI): domain Eukaryota; kingdom Metazoa; phylum Chordata; class Actinopteri; order Cichliformes; family Pholidichthyidae; genus Pholidichthys; species Pholidichthys leucotaenia. The sequence continues at coordinate 196,497,758 of CM035842.1, read as the reverse complement.
GCGTGATCAGCAAGGCGAGGATTGCGTTTAACTGCCGCCTCTGCGAGGTCCATGTACCAGCGTGCGTCGTTGAGAGTGAAGGGCCTACGAGCGTCGGCGAGGAGGTCATCTATCTCTATGAGAGCTATGATCAGCTCATAGCCCAAGTCCAAGGAGTAGCCAGTTCTTGATGATGCCATCTCCCGAAACACACTGGTACTTAAAAAAGGGGAAAAGTTAAGCCCAAAACAAACTCACTGTGGCTGGCGTCTTGTTTGGCTGCGACCTACTGTTATGAATGCCCCTTGCAGGGCATTAATGAGATGCCAGATACCAAACAGTAAGTTCGCTCGTTTTTTTACAAGACGATGAAATGACAAAATAAACAGCCACGTGGCAGAACACAAACATATACTGAGACACAAAATAATAAACTCTAAAGATAAACTAGGAGGGACAGCGATAACGGAGCCTGCGCTGTACAAAAACACTTACAAAGACATGCAGCGAGGACTCCAAGACACAGGGGAAGACTGGAGTCGGGAGCAGGAGCTCCAGTCCCTCGTGACGAAGGCGTAAGATTGTGTAGGTCGCAGCGAGGAGTGAGCCTCAGCTGCTCCCTTATATACCAAGCACAAACAAATCAGAAAAGAGGTAATTAACAAAAATGACAAACAGCTGTCACGGCACCAGCTCGGCTTTGACAGACGGAAGTGCGGCCGTGATGCTGTCATAATAAAAGCCCCTGAGCGGCCCTAATAACAAACCCTGGAATACTACGGTGGAAAAGGGGAAATACTGAGCAACCTGAGCGCGGACGGAATCAGCGCTCAGACCACCACGGCACAATTCTGTCAGAAAAATGTTAATGTTGTTTGTTGGTATTATAATACAGTTAAATCTGTTCATTATAAGTTTAACAATATACCTACTGATAGATATTTTGAATATTTATCTAATATGGCCATTAGGTAATGTCAGGTCAGGCAGTGGTTTGCTTGCTACTGGATAACCATGAAAACTGGTACTATCTGTCTCATGGGTCGGGCCGTCGGCGACTCAACTGGCAACCCTGCCCTTCCAAGGGCGTGGAGGGTGAAACTGGGCATCCTGGCAGAACTAAAAACAATATCTGTCACAGGTCTGTGGTGGACCACTCCCAGTTGCATGGGGTGAGACTGGACATCCTAGCAGATAAGTACATCTGCCGCAAGGTCTGTGATGGACTTTTGCCAGTCAGTGCATCATGACATGCACTACACAAAGAGCAGAGATAAACAAACCTAACATCTGGTCAGTCACTGCAACAGATACTGGAGTCAGTTTGTCTGGGCCTGTCCTTGCCACTGATAATACCTCTATCTGCCAAGAATGTACCACTAGACCAGCAAAAGCTAGTGGTACTCAAGTACTTTGCAAGCAGTTTCATTAAACGGTCAGTCAGAAAGCAACTCATACCAGCTCGGAAGTCACCCGGGTTAACAAGGTCAGGAGTTCCTGGCAGAGGGAGGCGAAAGACAGAGCTGCGTGGAGGAATCTGATCAGACCTAAATGAAACAGTCATTGTTGCCCCCAAGACTGCTATGATGATGACCTAATACAGCTAAAAAATGTTTTTTATGCCACAGATCGTCACAGCTGCCATTCACACATCATTATAGAAAGGCCGTTGTTTGGAACTATTTGGAGCACCATGAACCACATGACTGGGCAGCAGCAAGTTCAAAGTGTGTCGCAACTATCATACTATGACAGGAATGACAGGCACTATGACAGGAATCACTTCTCTTTCTAGGCCCTCACCCTGATGGTCACCAAACTCACAATGATCCTCAGGTTGGTCTGCCTCTACGCTGCGCTCAAGGTCACCGTCAAAAGTCACAAGATCTGAGCATTTATGATTTCACGAAAATCGGTGTTCCTTCCAGGCAATTGCCATAATGTTTGGCAAACTCATGCACAATGATCCTCAAGTGGGTCTGTATCTAGGGTGTGCTTTAGGGTCAAAGGTCAGGAGATCTGAGCACTCTTGGGGTGATTTCACAAGGCCGGAATGAGCCACTCCATCATTTACAGTCTGGTTCTCCTTCAGTTTTGTCCTTTTGTTTTTCATTTCTCCTCTTCCTCAGCTGGAGCATCTCCAGAAGAAGCACAAGCAGACGTACCAGCGGATGTTGGGCCAGCTGCTGCTGGTGGAAAAATGTCACCGCCGCACAATCCAGGAGCTGGAGACGGAAAAACGAAAACACGCCGACTACATGAACAAAAGCGATGACTTCACCAACTTGCTGGAGCAGGACAGGGAGAGGTGGGTGAAAATGACTCCGGAAAATTGATTGACAGATACAGGAGAATCAAAAATTAGAGGGAAAAAATATTTAAAAATTTGTACAAAAATTTGCAAAATGGGGGAACAGGGGGAAAAAAATCAAACAGGGAAAAAAAAATCTAATTTTGGAGAAAAAAGTTGCAAATTTCGGAGAAAAAGCTTTTTTTTTTTCCTCTAAAGCATTTTTCTATTTTTTTTCATCTGTAAGAAAAAAATAAAGATTGCTTATTAAAAAAATGAGGAAAAATTAGCAAATTAAAAAAGGTTGTCTCTAAAAAAAAGTAGTAAATTTCATAGGAAAAATAAAAGTTGCACATTGATAAGCTGCAAATTTTCAAGAATTAAGTTTTATTGCCAAGGGGGAAAAGAAATCAAATTTCCAAGACAAAACTAAAACATATGTAAATTTACAAGAAAAAAAATCCAAAATTTAAAAGAAAAACCTGCGAATTCAGATGTTGCTTCAACAGGAAGCAGGACAGTTTCAGTTAGATACAGATGGTTTTATGATGATGACTTTGATGATTTGATCCTTTGGTTTGAGTTCTGACCTCCTTCTAATGCCAGCAAGTTTCCAGCAGGTTCTCTGGCTCTTGTTCGGGTCAGCCTCTGTCACCCCAGAGAGAACGAGGTCTGTGAGTCTAAAATCAGAACCAAAACACCTCTGAGCCTCAAAATGACGGTAAAAACAGGCCAGTTAGAAGAATAATCTTTTCCCTTAGGAATTTGTAATTTTTTTTCCCCCACATACAATTTCTAGGTCATAGTTTTCAAAGAAAACTTATCTCAGGGAACCCCACAACCTCAATGACCTGAGGGCCATCCTTCAAGGAGAGTGGAATGCCATGCCTCAGCAGACAATAAGTCGACTTTTGAACAGCCGGAGACGTCGTAGTCAAGCTGTAATTGATGCTGAAGGGCACATGACAAGTTACTAAGACATTGACATTTTTTGTTGTTGTTACGTATGGCTGGCGAGCCATAAATAAGAGCCAAGGACTGACCGGTGAGTTTGCGTCGTTTATTGGTGATAAGGAAGGGAACAAAGGAAAAGAGCCTTGTGGGGCAAAACACAAACAATACAAAAGTACACTTACGAATAATGATGAAGAGGGATGAGAGGAGGACTGGAGCCGGACGTAGGAACTCCAGCCTTACCCACACCGGAGAAGAGCGTGGATAATATGCGGGGTCGCAGCACTGAGTAATCAGGGCCGCTCCCTTTTATAGTGGTTGACAGCGCCTCAGCTGATGAGAGGTAATTGGCCTCCAGCCGTCCCGTAGAGCTTGACAGCTGGAAGCCCGCTGAGACGCTGTCATAATAAGAGCTGGGCTGAGGAGGAATATGGCCTGAGCGCGGATGACATCGGCGCACAGACCATTATGACAGTTGTGGTATACCCACCACTGTTGTTGGCTTTTGTTTCAATAAATTGTTTGAGATGAATCAATCAATCAATCAATGCATTAGATTTATATAGCGCTTTATCATAGACACTCAAAGACGCTTTACAGAAATTAAGGGTCATCCACCACCTGGATGGATGAAGCAGCCACAATACGGCGCCATCCCTTTAACCATTCACACACACATTCACACCAAGGGCCACTTTAGAGTCTCCAATTAACCTAACGTGCATGTTTTTGGCATGTGGGAGGAAACCGGAGAAATCCCGGGGTAAACCCACGCATACATGGGGAGAACATGCAAACTCCACACAGATCACTGTTGGTCGGGGGCTGGGATCGAACCCACGATCCCACGATCCCCTGGCCAAGGGTAAACTGTGCTGCCGCAGTGCTAACCACTGCGCCACCGTGCAGCCCAAAACCCTGTTTAAATTGATGAGGAAATCACCATTGCATGTTTCTACTTAAATGCCCTACTTTCACGATATAACATCATTGTAGTGTGAACTATTTACATTTTCACCCGAAAGCCAAATATCCCTAATTTTTTGTGAGTAGTGTATATTTAATATGATCAAATTGGACTATGGTATGCTAAAATTTACTTGAACTAAATTTACAACCTTTTCCAATGTAAATGACCCGTATACATACATAAAAAAAATAGCAAGAGAAACCCTGTTTATGAAGATCAGTAAATACTGTAAAACAGTAGAGAAAAAAATATTTGCAATATGAGAGTGACGTGCAGGTAGATTTGGGTCCATCCCAATTCTCATTTGTATCCCTACCCCTTCTCCTACCCCTATGACCTGGGACACCCCTTCATGGCTGCGTGTCATTAGTAGGTGCTGATGGATTTAACTAAATAGACACTACCTGTTTTCACCAGGAAAAAAGACAAAAAGAAAGAGAAAACTGATTAGAAAAAACTGTAGTTGTAGTTTTGTAGTCTCACGCTGCAAGAAGTTTATTATTTTAGATGTCATTTGAGAAAACTACAACCAGCCAAAGTGGCAGGTGGGTGTGGCTGTCTTACCGGCCACTGCTGAAATCCACCAGCCATTGGCCGGTTGGCTGGTGTTAATGTCAAGCCTTGGTTATGTCCTATCTACAGTATCATACGTATATGCATGTTTAATAAGTTAGACTTGTGTCTGCAGCGCTGCTCTTTCTTCCTCCATGGAACGAAGAAGGGTTGCCTGCCGGTGGATTCTTCGTCTGGTTTCCGGACTCTCTCTGTGAACTCGTCCAGCCTCGACATGAGACACTCCATTTGGCAGTCCAAAATAACGCTGCGATGAAGAACATGAACGCTGTAGCCTCCTCACCCGGCATGCTGGCTTCCTTGTTGTTGTTGTTGTTGAGTGTTGCGCTTAAGTGCACGTCGCCGCCGCAGATCCTTGCGTCGCACCAGTCCCTACCACGCCCCCTCCCTGCCTGTGTGAACGCAAAGCTAAAAGGTTCCCCCGAGGGAGGGTAGTTTCTAGAACTAAACAGTTCTTGGAACTGAGTTCTAAGAACTTCTCTGTCGGAAAGCACCTTATGTTACCGGCCGCTGCATTCTCGTCATGCAGCTGCTCAGATGTAAATATTATTATTACTTCGGTCCCATAAGAATTAACATATTTTTTCATCAATATATTATTTTTGTGAAGAATAGAGAGATGCCAATTCTGCACCTTTCTAAACTTTTTTTGATGTATTTTTTTTATATTTTCATAAAAATATAGTCATGTTCACCTTTAAACCAAGAAATTAAGATTTCATTTAGTGGTAGAATGACTACAGAAAAATGTTTTGCCGATGAGCAGACAAGAATGAAGAGTAAAGAGCTGCTCTCTCTTCAGCCTTCAGGACCAAATGTCTTTGGTTAACACACAAAAAACCCTTAACTCCACACAATCCAGGCTGTGATCAGTTACAGAAGTTCAGAAAATGAAAAGTTAAGACCCTCCTTCATATAACCTTCATGTCGACAGATCCAGTCACAGTCTACACAGTTTAATAAGATTTTTTTTTTTAAATTCCAAGTTTTGCATTCTCTGTGGAGCCTTCCAACACACGAAAAAACTGAAAAAACTCACCAATTTCTTCTTTTTTTTTTTGTGCATAAAGGAGTCTGACATACCTTGTGACCACCGGTGTCTTCTTTGTCTATTCGTGGCATCAGCGTGAACCACAGAGCAAATTACTGGAGGAACCTGTCACGGTTTAAAAGCTGCCTGCTAATAGTGTTTGTAAAACGGAAGCAGGAAATGAACAGGATGCGATGTCATCGGCAAATTGATTTGCAGGGGATTTTGCGGGAAAAGTGGGGGCGAACACCCGGACTGGTCTGCGGACGGTAGAACCCAGTGAGATTTAACCGGGTGAAGCCAAGGCCGCAGCGGGGTAGATCCTGTCCACGCTGCCCCTTCACACCTTAAAAGCTGCTTGCACAAATGACGTATTTTATGGCACAAATCAATGATCTCAATGGCATCATTTCGGGAAAGTATCTGAGCCATTTTCACTCAGTGCTGACGCCTTTACATAAATACTGAAGCACTGAACGGCCATGCATTTATTTACGTTTTATTTTCTCAGTTTTTCTGTGAAAACTGTATAGTTGTATTTGTTTTCCCCTGATCCTGAGTTATTTAACAAATAAAAACAAATATAGTTTTCATGAGATGATGATGGGATAATTATCTCAAGAGCTCGAGATAACTAAACGTTATTTGAATGAATAAATGAAGTTCACATGACTAGATAGTTAATGATAAAATTGGACTGGCGTAAATTGTGCCCTCGATGAAGCTGAAACCTCGCAGTGTGTCTCCGATATGTGCAAAATCTGTGTATATGTATATATTGTGGAGATGTGTGGAAAGATGAGGCTGAGTTTATTACTCAAGATCAGTTTTATTCACCATCACATTCTCCAACATTCAAACACAGCAAAAAGAGAGTGAATATCCCCACATCTGTCCCTTTTATACCCAGGACATCAAACATACAGTCACATGGTATTTAATCCCAGTCACAATGTAACTTCCCCCGATCTTAACACACTCCACCTCTCAGTCTCTGGCCTCTGGGAGAAATCCCCCAAGGCTATCTCTTTGCATGCCAAAGACTAAACTTTCACACCCTCATGTTATCTCCAGAACAGCTCAGTCCTTTGTTCCGTCTCAGATGTGAAGCCTAAGGTGGCATACGTATGAATCGTACAATCATATACATATGTGCATATATGTGTGCCACATGACCCCCCCCCCAAACGTCTAAGATGGAACAAACGTAATAACAGTTTGCAAGTCATGGTAAAATTATTACACATCAGTCCAAATGTCGCTTGGGCCTCAGTCGCGTGCGGAGATCCACAGCGGCTGTGAGAAGAAAAATTTGTCTCTGCTCGTCTCGCAGCTATGAAGAAAAAAAGGAGCTGCAGCTGTGTGAGGGACTTGGCGTGTTGGCTTTAGGTGCGGGTGCAGCCCTAAAACCTTCGGAGACAGCAGGCGGCTGAATTCCCATCGTGCGCCGTGGCTGAGACCCATACAAAATCCTGTGTGCGGGCTGCGTGTGTGCTTCAGGTGTGTGAGCAGCCCTGAAGAGCCGTGTGCACAGCAGCGGGGGATAATATATAAGTCCGTAGAGCCAGCTTGTCTCTGGTGCGCGGCGCGCGCTGCAGCCACATACCTTCCAGCTGCGCTGTTCTGATGCGGGGCTTCTGTGCATGGCGGGTCCGCTGTCGCGAGGCGAATCAGGATCAGGGAGCTTGATGGAGATCAGCGTCGTCGGCGCCGATGGTCATCCCTGTTCAGGCTGTTGCTGTCGTTCGCTCGTGCCGGGTCGTGGTGCGTTGAACCAGGAGCGCGGATTGTTCAGCCAGAAGTCCGGTAGTTGGACTGTGGCTGCATACGTTTGGCTGGCTCCTGGCGAGTCTAGCTCGGGAGATTCGTCTCCGCTCATGATACGTCGTCGGGTCACCAGTGTGGAGATGTGTGGAAAGATGAGGCTGAGTTTATTACTCAAGATCAGTTTTATTCACCATCACATTCTCCAACATTCAAACACAGCAAAAAGAGAGTGAATATCCCCACATCTGTCCCTCTTATACCCAGGACATCAAACATACAGTCACATGGTACTTAATCCCAGTCACAATGTAACTTCCCCCCAATCTTAACACACTCCACCTCCCAATCTCTGGCCGCTGGGAGAAATCCCCCAAGGCTATCTCTTTGCATGCCAAAGACTAAACTTTCACACCCTCGTGTTATCTCCAGAACGGCTCAGTCCTTTGTTCCGTCTCAGATGTGAAGCCTAAGGTGGCATACGTATGAATCATACAATCATATACATATGTGCATATATGTGTGCCACAATATATATATATATATATATATATATATACTGTATATATATATATATATATATATATATATATATATATATGTATATATATATATATATATATATGTAGTGGGAATGTGGAAATGATGAGACAGAGTTCTCTCAAGGCAGCTTTATTCACATTCGCCAACATCTCAAAGAAGAAAGAGAACATCACAGGAAACTCTCGTCCTTTAAATACCCGGGACTCTCACAGCCACAAGTCAGTCACTTTGCATCACAAGTCACATTGCATTATAATCACCAGTAACAATGCATCTCCTCTATAATCCCCTAATATCACCCCCACAGTCTCAGGCCCTGCATACCAAAGCTAACACCTTCACAGCTTCCTGTTATCTCCAAGGAAACTCTGTCTTTGTTCTTATCTAAAATGTGAGGCCTTAAATAAGTCACAAAGTAGGTCACATGTGTGGCCACACTACCCCTCCCCCCAAACATTTAGATCGAACAACAGAATAACAGTTTGCATGCTGTGATAACGTCATTGCACATCAATCCACATGCTGCTTGGGCCTCAGTCTTCTCCCGTATCTGCTGTAACCAGGTTTCACCGCCTCCACGGCGCCGTCATGCTGGGGAGCTGCTGTCTGGAGGTACAAACCTTTTGTCAGTCTCTGCGGGTGATCTGGGGAAATATTACTCTGGGAAACACCCCGTGGTGGTCTGCCGCGTCGAGGGGCCCTTGCCAACAGAACTTGCTCGTCCGCCACCACAAAAGCGGGTTTGAGTCTGTTCATGCCAACCTTTTCCCTCCTACCCCCCAAATCTAGCAAAAAATGCTTGTCCCCTGTTTCCAACACTCTGAACGGCCCATCATAAGGTGGTCGCAGTGGTGTGCGATGCGCGTCATGTCTGATAAAAACAAACTCCGCGTTTTTCAAAGCTTTAGGCACAAAAACGAGTGGAAAACTGTGATGGACGGGGCCCGGCAGCGTGCCTGCATCAACGCTACGCTGCAACAGCTGAGACGGGGAGCTGCTTGGCGCAGGATTATCCGGGAGAAACTCCCCGGGTAGCCGAAGTGGCTGCGCGAAAACGAGTTCAGCTGGGGAAGCCTCTAAGTCTTCTTTAGGCGCAGAACGCAACCCTAATAAAACCCACGGAAGCTTGTTCACCCAATTTGCATCCATCAGTGACGCTCTAAGCGCTGCTTTCAATGACCTGTGAAAACGTTCGCACAACCCATTAGCCTGCGGATTGTACGCGGTTGTGCGGTGAATTGTGACACCTAGGCTGCGGGCCATTGTTGACCAAAGTTCAGAAACAAATTGCGGACCTCTGTTGGATGTAATGTCCGACGGGACTCCAAAACGCGCCACCCATGCCGTTACAAACGCGGGCGCCACCTCCTCGGCTGTGGTTGATGCCAAAGGGACCGCCTCCGGCCAGCGCGTGGTGTGGTCCACCATGGTCAGAAGGTGCGTGTACCCCTGTGATGGCGAGAAGGGGCCCACGAGGTCCACGTGTGCCTGTGTATCTTGGCCCGTTGGCACGCCATGCAGGCTGCCACCCACTCCTTAACTTGTTTGCGAAGGCCGGGCCACACGAATTTTTCCGCTACCATTTTGACCGACGCGCGACCCCCCGGGTGCGCCAGAGAATGAATCGAGTCGAAAACGCGGCGGCGCCACGCTGCCGGCACCACGGGATGCGGTCGTCCTGTGGAGACATCGCAGATTAAGGGGGGCCTGCCGTCTTGCAGCTTCCTGCTCTCCAGCCTTAACCCTGTTGGTCCAGACTGGAGCGCGCGCACATCCGCATCACTACCTTGCTCCGCGGCCATGGCTGTGTAATCTATCCCCACACAGACAGGGGCAGCCACGGCGCACGAGAGGCAGTCTGCCACTACGTTCAGTTTACCCGACACGTGCTGAATATCGGTAGTAAACTCTGAAATCGCGGCTAACTGCCTCTGTTGCCGGCCTGACCACGGCTCTGAAACTTTGGCCATCGCAAATGTTAGCGGCTTGTGGTCAACGAACGCAGTGAAACAGCGCCTTTCTAGCCAGAACTGGAAGTGGCGAATGGCTAAATGGAGAGCCAGCAACTCCCTGTCGAACGCGCTGTATTTACGCTTGCTATCGCGCAAGGTCCTGCTGAAAAAGGCGAGCGGTTGCCAAGCTCCGGCTACATGCTGCTCCACGACCACCCCTATGGCCACATCTGACGTGTCAGTAGTGAGCGCTATGCGGGCCGTTGGGTCTGGGTGTGCCAACAACGCAGCATTTGCCAAGGCTGCTTTTACCTCCGAGAACGCTCGCTCCCGCTCCGGGGACCGCTCGACCTTATTCGCGGGTTTCTGTTTTTTGAGCGCGGCATAAAGCGGTTGCATTAGTTGTGCTGCACGGGGGAGGAAACGGTTATAAAAATTCACCATTCCCAAAAACTCCTGTAATGCCCTGACCGTCTGCGGCCGGGGGAAATTTGCTACCGCGCGCACTTTGTCAGGGAGCGGAACCACTCCTTCGGGGGAGACGCGGTGTCCTAAAAAATTGATCTGTGCCATCCCGAACTGACACTTCGCTGGGTTGATTATTAACCCGTGATCTCCCAACCTCCGGAAAACTGTCGCTAGGTGGTTTTCGTGTTCGTCTTCGGACGCGCTGGCTACCAAAATATCGTCCAAGTAGACGAACACAAAAGGGAGATCGCGCAGCACCGCGTCCATCATGCGTTGGAATGTCTGTGCAGCCCCTTTCAGCCCGAATGGCATGCGCAAAAACTCGAATAGGCCAAATGGAGTTATTACCACTGTTTTGGATATGTCCTCAGCGCGCACTGGGACTTGGTGGTAACCGCGGACCAAATCTATCTTAGAAAAAACACGCGCCCCTGCCAAATGAACGGAAAAATCTTGGATATGCGGAATTGGGTAGCGGTCGTGCGCTGTAGCGTTGTTTAACCTGCGGAAATCCCCGCAAGGTCGCCACGAGCCGTCAGCCTTCGGGACCATGTGTAGCGGGGAAGCCCATGGGCTGTTCGAACGCCTGATTATGCCCAACCTCTCCAGGTTGGCGAACTCCTCGCGCACTATGGTCAGTTTAGCTGCGTCCAAGCACTGAGCTTTTGCAAAAACGGGCGGTCCAGTAGTGGTAATAAAATGTTCCCCCCCGTGTTTAGCAACGGTTGCCGAAAATGTGGGGACCGTGAGTGCTGGGAACTGAGTGAGCAGTGTGTGGAACTTACCGCTTGCAGCTGTGACGTTGGCTTGTGCTGTTGGCGGGGCCACTCGCGCTGTACAGGGAATAGAATCAAAAGAAAGTGCATTAACCAGGCGCCTGTTAGCGAGATCAACCAACAAACCATGTGAGCACAAAAAATCAGCCCCCAACATATTGAAATTCACTGCTGCTATAACAAAAGTCCACTCAAATGTATGGCCGTGTAGGGACAGAAGTAGAGTCCTCTCACCAAAGGTCTTAATCTCCGAGCTGTTCGCTGCTGCCACCCCGGGACCTCTGGAACCTGCCAGCCTGTCCGCGTAAGAAGGTGTGATGAAACTCAACTGGGAGCCTGCGTCCATGAGGAAATGCCTCCCCGAGCGTGCGTCCAACAAGTAGAGCAGCTTGTTCTCCTCCCCGAGGGCCGCAGCTGCTACCGACCCCCGGTCTTGGCGTTTCCCGAACGCTTGAACTGACACGGTGGTACACATTTGCGTGCCCTCTCTGTGAAGCGGCGATGGTAGAAACAAAGGGCGTCTGATCCGCGTTCCCTGGCCCCCGCTGCCGCCGTTGTCGGTGGGTCTGCTACTGCTGCCCCTGGCCCCCTGCCATCTCCGGTTGTCGCGCTGAGTTCCACTGATGCGGCCGTGGCCGCGCGCTGTCTGCTGGCGTTGACAATTCGCTGCGCCTCCCGGGCCAGCGCGCGGTAGTCCCGCTGGGCCAACAACGGCGAACTGGCCAGGGTCGCTCTCGTCGCTGACGGTAGGGTCCTGAGGAAGAGGTGGGTGAAGAGGTGGGTGAAGATGAAGTATAATATATATATATATATATATTACTCAAAAAAAATTAAAAGGAACACTTTTTAATCTGAGTAAGTTTTGGAGTGTTTTGAATTCAGTCCTCTGTAGGTTGATAATTTTCATTTTCATCAAAAGATGTGGTGTGGAGTGTGTAAATGATGAGGCAAGTTTGTCTCAGGCAGTTTATTACACATCTCACACATGAGCATAGTAGAAAAGAGGACAACTCAGACAGAACTCTTCTCTTAAATACCCAGGTCCTTCTACATATCAAAGGTCACATTGCATTCACATCAAAGATCACATTGCATGCACTTCCTTAATCCCTTAACATCTCCCTCGCAGTCTCTGGCACACAAAGGATCCTCCTAGCAGTCTCTGACACACAAAAGATCACACTTTCACAGCTTCCTGTTATCTCCAAGGAAACTCTGCCCTTTGTTCTTATCTAAGATGCTGCTCATTATGTTTTGGCCATGTGCGGCCACCCCCCCCCCCCCCGAGCATATTGGATCGAACAAAAGAATAACAGTCTGTATGCTGTGACAGAATCATTAAACATCAATCCACATGCTGCTTGGGCTTCAGTCTTCTCCCGTATCTGCTGTAACCAGGATTCACCGCCTCCACGGCGCTGTCATGCTGGGGAGCTGCTGTCTGGGGGTGAAAACCTTTTGTCTGTCCCTGCGGGTGTTCTAGGGAAATTTTACTCTGGGAAGCTCCCCGTGGGGGTCTTCCACGCCGAGGGGCCCTCGCCAACAGCACTTGCTCGTCCGCCACCACAAAAGCGGGTTTGAGTCTGTTTATGCCAACCTTTTCCCTCCTACCCCCCAAATCTAGCAAAAAATGCTTGTCCCCTGTTTCCAGCACTCTGAACGGTCCATCATAAGGTGGTCGCAGTGGGGGGCGATGCGCGTCATGTCTGACAACAACAAACTCCGCGTTTTTCAAAGTTTTAGGCACAAAAACGCGCGGAAAACTGTGGTGAACGGGGCCCGGCAGCGTGCCTGTGTCAATGCTATGCTACAACAGCTGAGACGGGGAGCTGCCCGGTGCAGGATTATCCGGGAGAAACTCCCCGGGCAGCCGAAGTGGCTGCGCAAAAATGAGTTCAGCCGGGGAAGCTTCCAAGTCTTCTTTAGGCGCAGAACGCAACCCCAATAAAACCCACGGTAGCTTGTCTACCCAATTTGCATCCGTCAGTGACGCCCTGAGAGCCACTTTCAATGACCTATGAAAACGTTCACATAACCCATTAGCCTGTGGATTGTACGCGGTTGTGCGGTGAATTGTGACACCCAGGCTGCGGGCCATTGCTGACCAAAGTTTGGAAACAAATTGAGGGCCTCTGTCGGACGTAATGTCCGACGGGACTCCAAAACGCGCCACCCATGCTGTTAAAAACACGCGCGCCACCTCCTCGGCTGTGGTTGACGCCAGTGGAACCACCTCCGGCCATCGTGTGGTGCAGTCCACCATTGTCAGAAGGTGCATGCACCCCTGTGATGGCGGGAGGGGGGCCACGAGGTCCACGTGAACATGGTCGAACCTCTTAGCCGGGATGTGAAACAGCTCCAAGGGAGCTCTCGTGTGTCTGTGTACTTTGGCTCGTTGGCACGCCATGCAGGCTGCTGCCCACCCTTTCACTTGTTTGCGAAGGCTCGGCCACACAAATTTCTCTCCTACCATCTTGATCGATGCACGCACTCCCGGGTGCGCTAAAGAATGAACCGAGTCAAAAACGCGACGGCGCCACGCGGCCGGTACCATGGGACGCGGTCGCCCAGTGGAGACATCGCAGATTAGGGGGGGCATACTGTCTTGCAGCACCCTGCTCTCCAGCCTTAACCCTGTTGGTCCAGACTGGAGCGCGCGCACATCTGCGTCACTGACCTGCTCCGCGGCCATGGCTGTGTAATCTATCCCCACGCGGACCGGGGCCGCCACGGCGCGTGAGAGGCAGTCTGCCACTACATTTAGTTTACCCGACACATGCTGAATATCGGTAGTAAACTCTGAGATCGCGGCCAGCTGTCTCTGCTGCCGGCCCGACCACGGTTCTGAAACCTTGGCCATCGCGAATGTTAGTGGCTTGTGGTCAACGAACGCGGTGAAACAGCGCCCTTCCAGCCAGAACTGGAAGTGGCGAATAGCCAAGTGGAGAGCCAGCAATTCCCTGTCAAACGCGCTGTATTTACGTTTACTATCGCGCAAAGTCCTGCTGAAAAAGGCGAGCGACTGCCAAGCCCCGGCTCCACGCTGCTCCACGACCGCCCCTATGGCCACATCTGATGTGCCAGTAGTGAGCGCTATGCGGGCCGTTGGGTCTGGATGTGCCAACAACGCAGCGTTTGCCAGGGCTGCCTTAACTTCCGAGAACGCCCGCTCTCGCTCCGGGGACCACTCGATCTTATTCGCGGGTTTCTCTTTTTTGAGTGCAGCATACAGTGGTTGCATGAGCTGCACTGCGCGGGGGAGGAAACGGTTATAAAAATTCACCATTCCCAAAAACTCCTGTAATGCCCTGACTGTTTGTGGTCTGGGAAAATCTGCTACCGCGTGCACTTTATCAGGCAGCGGAACCGCTCCTTCGGGAGAGACGCGGTGCTCCAAAAAATCAATCTGCGTCACCCCGAACTGACACTTCGCTGGGTTGATTATTAAACCGTGCTCTCCCAACCTCCGGAAAACCGCCGTGAGGTGGGTTTCGTGTTTGTCTTCGGACATGCTGGCTACCAAAATATCGTCCAGGTAGACGAATACGAAAGGGAGATCGCACAGCACAGCGTCCATCATGCATTGGAACGTCTGTGCAGCCCCTTTAAGCCCGAATGGCATGCGCAAAAACTTGAATAGACCAAACGGAGTTATCACCGCTGTTTTAGGTATGTCCTCAGCGCGCACTGAGACTTGGTGGTAGCCGCGGACCAAGTCTATTTTAGAAAAAACGCGCGCTCCTGCCAAATGAACGGAAAAATCTTGGATGTGGGGAATTGGGTAACGGTCGTGCGCTGTGGCGTTGTTCAACCTGCGGAAATCCCCGCAAGGTCGCCACGAACCATCAGCTTTAGGGACCATGTGTAGCGGGGAAGCCCATGGGCTGTTTGAACGCCTGATGGTGCCCATCCTCTCCAGGTTAGCGAACTCCTCGCGCACTATGGCCAGTTTTTTTTTTTTTTTTTTTTTTTGTCCTGTCAGGCAGCTAGGCAAACAGAACAGGGATCTGTCACCCTACTGTGCCAAAACAGATTTACTTTGCCAAGAGGAGCCTATACAGTGCCTAACTTTGCACTGTATATTATTGTAAACTCCTCCTGTAATAACTTTTAATACTTTATTTTAATTGTTTTACCCATGGAAGACCCAACAGGATGGGGAAGAGGGAAAGGAAGTGTGTGAAGGGGGCAAAGAAAAGGGAGGGGAACAGACAAAAAAAAAAAAGACAACTAAAACAAACAAAAGACAAACTGCTTCTTCCACCAGAGATGTCTCAACACGAGTCTGGTTTCTGCACCTGTTAAAGGAGAGACACTTGTACATGTATGTCTGTGTGCCTATATATGAGAATGCGCGCAAAATAAGTGTGTGCATGTGAGTGATTTGTCAGGAAACATACGAGCGGAGGGCCGGTTGAAGCAGCCCTCCCCCCGAGGACCCCGAGCAGGCAAGGCAGTGCCACCAACCCCCAGCCCCGAGGTCAGCAAGCCCCAGGAAAGCCAAGCATCCACCCCCGGAGAGACGATCAAGGGAGGGCAGGCCGCCCGGCGGCTGGCGCGGTGAGCCCACACCCCTGGACCCGTCCGACCCCCACCCCCCCAGCGGGGCCAACATCCGCCCCCGGGCCCCAGGCACCAGGAGGCCAGCGACCCCACCCCCCAGGACAGAGGCCAGCCAGCGCCCCCCGGCGCGAGCCCCCCCAGGTACCCCCACAGCGGTCCCGCCCTAGCGCCTTGGCCACACACCCCGGGGACCTCCACGTCCAAAGAAGTCCCCTCGCCCAGGTGAGCCCACATTGCTGAGAGGCACTACCCCCCTATTCCAGCCCCTCCCGACTCGCAGGCACACCCCTCCCCATACCTTCACACCCACATGTTCCCATGCACACCCCTCTCACTCAGCCAGACCGACCCATTCTCTCTCATTCCAGTACCCACTTAAATTCACTCCTCATTCACCTTTATTTCAAAAGCCGACTGCGAAGCAGATGCAGTGAGCCTGAACATGCACCAGTGCCCGGCAGTGACCAGGGAGGCCACCGGCACAGGCCACAGAAGCAGACCCCCACCCCCCGGCACCCATCTGAGTGAACAATCAGCAGACCACCGCAGGCGCCCCAAGATGCCACCCGGCATGCAAAGCGCCGCACAAAACCGACCCACCATCACCACCTCCATTCATCACCCTCTCACTCACACTTAAATTCATATTCAGCCCCCCATCACTTCCTTGGTTGCATCTATATATTAGTAGCATCCGGGGATTTTTACAACATGATAGGTCCCAGGCTCCCCACCAGGCCCCCACACCCCCAGCAAGACAGGGCAACAGGGGTGGGGGAAGACCCCCACCTCCTCCCCCCGCACAGAACAGGGTGGGTGTGTGTCGGTTATATGATATAATTGTGTATAAATGTGTGGACTACTAAAGTGCAATTAAAATTGGGGGGATAGTAATTGAAGCATTGTTAGCCACTGCGATGGGCAGCAGAGCCCCCATCCCCCCAAGCCCTCAGTGTCTAAAATGCAATTAAAATTGAGGTGAGTGCAGCCCCACCACGCGGCAAAGGTATCCACTTCACCGACACAGTGCAGCACACCCCCACCCCAAAGCCCTAAATGTAACAAAAAAGATCAGGGGGAGGAGGAGGGTGGGAAATAAGACTCGGAGGTAGGCGGTCCAAAAACAAGGCCGCCCCCCCCCCCAGAAGCCAGCTTGCAGACTGGCTTGTGAGGCCACCCACTGCCCCCAAATCCCAACCCAGGGCGAGGGCCGCCAGTGGAAACAACCCAGGACCCACCAGAATTACGTCCCGGCGCTCCAGCACCACTAACATGATGGGGCAGCCAAACATACTACCACTCATCTTACACACACGAACATGGACAACAACAGTCACAATAGTGAACAATGGGCCGGACCCACACAGCGTCCAACACGCCAGGCGACACACCGGAGCGCCCATGCAGGCCCACGACCACCCACCCCAGACACACACCGACAGCTGCAGGCCGCCCTGCAACCACAGCCACCCCGGAACAACCCAATGGAAACACAGCCAACAACCCGCACCAATGACCCCCCCAGCCACCCCCAAGCACCAACGCACACCCGCTGCCAATGACATCAGGGGCGATGTAGCAAAGTGCCTCACCCCCCAACACAACAGCAGGGCGGCCGGGACAAGCAAGCCCCGAAACGCCAGTCCCCATGCCACTGGATGGACTGCCCAACCCCTGCCACCCAACAAAGCTCTCCTACCCATACACGCATCCTCCGCCCCCTAGACATCTACCCACAAGTAACCACTTCCATACACACACATAACTCCACCCACCATCACACATACCCACCTACACAAACACGCAACCCCACCTGCCCACTCAACACACACCCACTTCCACATCCGCTCATACACAAGCCTACACTCACATACCCCCTCCCCCACCCACAGACCCCCGTGAACAGGGAGGGCAACCCAGGATGCGGGCACCAGCCCCTGGGTGGCACCCGGGCCCCAGGAAACACACGACCCCACCACGCAAGGATGCATCAGGGACAACCCCCACTGCCGGCACACACCCGACTCCGGCCCGGGGCGGGGGGACGCCCCCCCAGCACCAGGGGCCCAGGGCCAGACCCAGACCCCCCACGAGGGGTGAGGCCAGCCGGCCAGGGGCCACAGCCCAACCCCCCCCCCCCCACAGCTCCCCCCCCCCCACAGGGCCAGACAGACGGCCACCCTGGAGCAGGCCGCCCGGACACCTGCGGTTGGTGCGCAGCCAGCCGCCAGAGGTGCCAAGGAGAGTGAGTCACTGCCCGCCACCCCTCAGATTATAGAATTAATAAGCGGGGACCAGAGAGAATTGAATTCCGCCAGTTGATTATTTGAGGAGGCTGACATTCTTTCCAGGCTAATATAATCCAATAGTAAGTTATTATAGTAAGTCGTGCATAAGTTATTTCTTGTTTTCCAGTTCATGAGGATAGCTTTCTTTGCGATGCATAAGGCAGTGAGAACCATGTGTGACATCCTTGCATCTATATTTATTTCACTTAAATCACCTAATATGCAAAGTGTAGGTGAGGGTGGGACACTATACCCAAGCCATGCCGACAGGTCTTCACATGTCTTCTGCCAGAACTTTTGAACCGGTGCACAGGACCACATAGCATGCATATAGCTATCCGGGACATTGCTAGTACAGTGAGGGCAGATATTTGTGTGACTCAGGCCCATTTTGAACATCCTTTGTCCTGTATAATGAATTCTATGTAGAACTTTATATTGTATAAGTTGTAAGTTAGAGTTTTTAGTCATCTTAAAAGTGTTTAAACATATTTGTGTCCAGAAACTTTCCTCCTTATTAATCGATAAGTCTGTCTCCCATTTTGATATTGGAAGAGATATGGACTCATCCAACTTTGATAATAGTCTATATATTTTCGATATCAATTTTGGGGAACGGAGATTTAGAAACTCTGCCACCTTAACTGGTACTTCTAAATCTGTCTGATTAAGATTAAATCTTGCTTTTATTATGGATTTAAGCTGTTGGTATTCAAAATACTTTTTATCACTGATTTCGTGTTGTGACACTAGATCCTGAAATTGGATAAAATTTCCACCTTGAATAAGATGTTCTAAGTTGTTTATTCCCTTCTCTTGCCATAGTGGAAATTTTAATGTCCTCTTTTGTTGCAGGATATCAGGATTATTCCAAATGGGCGTGAGTTTACAGGGGACAAGTGAAGACCCTGTTATTTTTAAAAATTTCCACCAAGCCGTCAGAGAGGAACGAATATTAATACCTTTAAAACACTCATGGCGTTTAATAGAGGGACTTATAAAAGGTAAGTCAGAGATATTTAGCGACCCACAGAGAGCCTGTTCAGCATCTAACCATGGGTTCCCTAATGGGGTTGATTTTGTCCATTTTGAAACGAACTGCAATTTATTGGCTAAAAAGTAATTAAAAAAATTTGGTAAATCTAAGCCTCCGCACTCTTTCGCTTTTTGGAGGGTTTTTAAACTAATCCGTGATGGTTTATCCTTCCATAAAAATTTACTTATATTTGAGTCTAGAGACTTAAACCAGGCCATTGATGGTTGGGTAGGGATCATTGAGAACAAATAGTTAATTTTAGGAAGGACCATCATTTTTAATGGTTGCGACTCTTCCCATTAATGATAAAGGTAGTGTCCTCCAGCGCGTAAGATCGTCTTGTATCTTTTTTAAAAGGGGGATATGATTTAGTCGCAATAACTGTGAGAGCCTGGGAGAAATATCTATTCCTAAATATTTAACATTCCCTGATTGTATCGGAATAGTAGATGTATTTGGGAAATTGCAATTTATGGGTAAAGCTATTGATTTTACCCAGTTAATAGAGTAGTCTGATAATGATGAAAATTTATCAATGAGCGCCACTGTCTGAAGAAGAGATCTTTCTGAGTTTTCAAGGAAAATCAATACATCATCAGCATAAAGACTTATCTTATGTTCCTTTTCTCCAGTTTGAATACCTCTGATATCAACATTTTGTCGTATGGCTGCTGCTAATGGTTCAATAAAGATGGTAAAAAGTGAGGGAGAGAGTGGACACCCCTGCCTAGTACCTCTCTGAAGATTAAAGCTTCGGGAAGTCTGATCATTTGTTCGGACAGATGCAACTGGACATCTATATAGTGTTTTAACCCAGTTTATGAAAGATGAACCAAACCCAAACTTGTTTAACACCATAAAAAGAAATTTCCAGTTAACCCAGTCAAAGGCTTTCTCTGCATCCAGGGACAACATTGTAGTTTCTACATTATTGATCTTGCAGTAGTCTATTAAATTAAATAGCCTGCGTGTATTATCACCCGAGTGCCTACCCTTGATAAAACCTGTTTGATCTGGGTGTATAATAAACAGAATTATCCTTTCCAGTCTTTTGGCGAGAGCTTTGCAAATTATTTTGATATCGACATTCATAAGCGAGATGGGACGGTAGCTGGATGGAAGCGTGGCTTCTTTTCCAGGTTTAAGGAGCAGGATAATACTAGCCAAATTCATATTCGGAGGAATTACATTATCTTCTTTGATTTGGTTCACCATTTTAAAAAAAGTAGGTGCCATCATGGGCCAAAATTCTTTATAAAATTCTACTGGAAAACCATCTGGTCCTGGGGCTTTGTTGTTTGGGATGTGCTTAAGTGCCTCCTGGAGTTCAGACACCTGAAGAGGTGCATCCAGAGCCGCAATCTGTTCATTATTTAATTGTGGTAGGTTAATATTGTCCAAAAATGTATTTATCTCTGAGTCCGATGGGTTAACCTGTGATGAGTAGAGATTTTCATAAAACTTTCTGAAGGAGTTATTTATTTCTTCAGGCACATGGGTAATATTTCCAGTCATATCCTTGATAGAATGGATAGTTGTTTTTTCTTTATTCAATCTAAGCTGGTTCGCAAGATATCACCCCGATTTATTACTGTGTTCAAAATTCTCAAGACGCAGTGTTTGTATTAAAAACTGTGCTCTTTTGTTTGTAATTTCTTTTAATTCCAGCTTTAATTTTCTCAAATCATTAAGTGCCTGTTCCTGTGGGGAAATGGCACAAGTTGTCCCCAGTGATTTAATCTTCTGTTCTCAATCCAGTATCAGTGCTTTTTCTTTTTTATTCTTGTATGAACAGTAAGAGATTATTTTACCTCGCATGACCACTTTTGCTGCTTCCCAAAGAACACCTGGGGATATTCCTGGCACATCATTATATTCCAGATATGATTTCCACTCTTTATTAAAATAATTAATAAAGTCTTCATCTTTCAGTAGTGATATATTAAATCTCCAGCTCCTAGTTTCCCTTGTAGCTTCCCTATTTACTAGTGTAAGAGAAACTGGATGATGATCGCTAATAGCTTGATTTGAACATATTTCAGTGTCTATGATGTCCCTCACAATAGAGTTACTGGCTAAGAAGAAATCTAGACGCGAATATGAACTATGAACTGATGATAAAAAGGTATATTCCCGAAGAGTTGGGTGAAGAGATCGCCATTCATCGCAAAGACCAAAATCATTCATGTACTGTTTGAGAGTGTCAGTAGCCAGCCATTTTCGGTAAACCCCTGATGTACTGAGCCTGTCGACTGCAGGGTTTAATACCAAGTTGAAGTCCCCTCCTATTATAAGTGTGGTGTCCAAGTGCTCAGAAAGAGAAGTGAAAAAAGTGTGAAAAAAGGATGGGTCGTCAACATTTGGGCCATAAACGCTTGCAATACATAGATCCAAATTTTGGACTGAAATTTTTAGTATTATAAATCTACCTTCTGGATCTATTATGGTGTTATTCATAACAAAGTGTATTCTTCTATTTACCAGTATAGCTACTCCCCTTTGCTTAGAATTAAAGCCGGCTGAGTACATATGGGAGAATTCTGGTGAGGTGAGCGCATCTACAGACGACTTAGAGACATGTGTCTCCTGCAATAAAACAAAGTCTGTGTGTAGCGGGGAAGCCCATGGGCTGTTTGAACGCCTGATGGTGTCCATCCTCTCCAGGTTAGCAAACTCCTCGCGCACTATGGCCAGTTTAGCTGCATCCAAGCGCCGAGGTTTTGCAAAAACAGGTGGCCCGGTGGTGGTAATAAAATGTTCCACCCCGTGTTTAGCGACGGCTGCCGAAAATGTCGGGACCGTGAATGCTGGGAACTGAGTGAGCAGTGTGTGGAACTTACCGCTTGCAGCTGTGACGTTGGCTTGTGCTGTTGGCCGGGACGCTCGAGCTGTACAAGGAATAGAATCAAAAGACAGTGCATTAACCAGGCGCCTGTTAGTGACATCAACCAACAAACCATGTGAGCACAAAAAATCAGCCCCCAATATATTGAAATTCAATGCTGCTATGACAAAAGTCCACTCAAATGCACGGCCGTGTAGAGACAGAAGTAGAGTCCTCTCACCAAAGGTCTTAATCTCCGAGCCGTTTGCTGCTGCCATCTCGGGGCCGCTGGATCCTGCCAGCCGGTCGGCGTAGGACGGCATGATGAAACTCAACTGGGCGCCGGTGTCCACGAGGAAATGCCTCCCTGAGCGTGCATCCGTCAAGTAGAGCAGCTTGTTCTCCTCCCCGAGGGCCGCAGCTGCTACCGACCCCCGGTCTTGGCGTTTCCTGAGCGCTTGAACTGGCACAGTGGTATACATTTGCGTGCCCTCTCTGCAAAGCGGCAGTGGTAGAAACAAAGGGTGTCTCTTCTGTGTTCCTTGGCCCCCGCCGCCGCCGTCATCGGTGGTTCTGCTACCGCTGCCAATGGCTCCTCGCCGTCTCCGGCCGTCGCGCCGAGCTCCGTCGCCGCCGCTGTGATCACGAGCTCTCTGCTGGCCATGATGATCCGGTGTGCCTCCCGGGCCAGCGCACAGTAGTCCCGCTTGGCCAGCAACGGCAAATTGGCCAGGGCCGCTCTAGTCGCTGATGGAAGGTTCCGGAGGAAGAGGTGGATAAAAATGAAGTGGTCGTCGTCCGAGCCCTTCAATCTCAGCATCCGCTCCATCAGGTCAATAGCCGTGCAATCTCCTAACCCGGTCCGCATCAGGAGTCTCTCTGCTCTCTCCTCAACTGAGAGTGTGTAGTGCTGGATGAGTGCGGCCTTCAACGCGCCGTATTTGTCGCTGGCTGGTGGCTGATCCAGCAGGCTCTCCACATGCTAAGCCGTGTGGGTGTCGAGCTTTGCGACCACATGGTAGAATTTCGTGTCATTCACCGCTATCCCCCAGAGGACGAACTGCGCCTCAACCAGGTGGAACCAGGAGCGCGGATTGTGCTGCCAAAAATCCGGTAGCTGGATTGTAACGGCATACGCTTGGCTGGGGGCTCCCAACGAGGCTGGCTCCGGGGAATTCTCTTCGTGTTGCATGCTTCGTCTTGGGTCACCAGTGTGGAGTGTGTAAATGATGAGGCAAGTTTGTCTCAGGCAGTTTATTACACATCTCACACATGAGCATAATAGAAAAGAGGACAACTCAGACAGAACTCTTCTCTTAAATACCCAGGTCCTTCTACATATCAAATCCCTTAACATCCCCCTCGCAGTCTCTGACACACAAAAGATCACACTTTCACAGCTTCCTGTTATCGCCAAGGAAACTCTGCCCTTTGTTCTTATCTAAGATGCTGCTCATTATGTTTTGGCCATGTGCGGCCACAGTGGCATCTTTTCATTCTTAACACATTATCCAGTCCATATCAGTGTAGATATCCAGCTTATTTTTTCCCATTAAAATCTGATGTGTTTTCAAAGTGTTCCTTTTATTTTTTTGAGCATATATATACAGTATATATATATATATATATATATATATATATAACAGTTAATTCTGACCATGCCACTTGATTGGACAACAGGGATTCCAGGAGTTACTAAAATCCACGATAATTCCACTCCAGCGTTTCACTGGAAAAGTATCACTCCTCTTCAAAGGTGTTCATGTAACCGCTAATTACTAACATTAATTTACTGTCAACTAACTCCCAGTGACAATTGCAATACTGTGTTGAATACCTTAATTTCCACAGTGAGACACTATTTGAAAAGATTTCTTACCTAATCTGGCAGTCCCACCCTTTTGAAAAAAAGCTTTATTTGGCTTTAAGTCTGCCCTTGCATAAACATTGTGAAGCTATTTCACGTATGCTTAAAAAAAAAAAACTGGCAGTGCTAGAGTTGGATTTATTGTCTCGATTAACAAACCACAATACCTTTGTGGTGATGGACTTTTTGTTTAATCTGAGAATGCGAAGAAAAGCGAGTGAGGTGTGCTAAATCGCTAGCATGCTAACTACTAGCCACTGGCGGCAATCTACCGGCATTGGCTATGTTTTGATCTCCCGTCTGCTGCAATACCACACTCAACAGGTATATGTTTTATAAACACATTACTTTTGCACTTGACAATATTTAATTTGTTTGCATGTGTGTGAAATGACAAGACGTCTTCATGCGGATCGAGATGTTTAGCAACAGTTACTGGCTACATTTAGAAAGGACTATTTTTTCTCAGCTGAGCAAAATAACCGGTTAAACAAACAAATTATAATATTTTGTCCAGTATTGCTGTCATTGAATAAACTGTGCTTGTGGAACTGTTGTATAACAACAATATTACACTCGAGGTCGTTACAGTATCATGAATATACTGACTATGGGCATGATACATCTGTTCTCCCTCTTGTGTAATACTGCTTAAATAACATTCCATAATACTACACATTTCAGTCTGTCAGACCTTGATTGCATAGATTTTGTAAAATAAAGTTTAGTTATCTCAAGGTCTTGAGAAAATGACCCCATTATCTGAGGAAAACAGCATTTGCTATCTTGAGATAATGATGAAAATTAAATTTTGTCATCTCGCGATCTAATGAAAATTATTCTGTTATCTTCCATCCATCCATCCATCTTCTACCGCTTTTCCGGAGGTCCGGGTCGCGGAGGCAGCAGTTCAAGCAGAGAAGCCCAGACTTCCCTCTCCCCAGCCACCTGCTCCAGCTCTTCAGAGGGGATACCAAGGCGTTCCCAGACTAGCTGGGAGACATAGTCTCTCCACCGAGTCCTGGGTCTGCCCCGGGGTCTCCTCCCAGTGGGACGTGCCTGAAACACCTCAAGTGGGAGACGTCCAGGAGGCATCCTAATCAGATGCCCATACCACCTCAACTGACTCCTTTCAATGTGGAGGAGCAGCGGTTCTACTCTGAGCCTCTCCCGGATGACTGAGCTCCTCACCCTATCTCTGAGGGTGAGTCCAGCAATCCTACGGAGAAAGCTCATTTCAGCCGCTTGTATCCGCGATCTCGTTCTTTCGGTCATTACCCAAAGCTCGTGACCATAGGTGAGAGTAGGAACGTAGATTGACTGGTAAATCGACAGCTTTGCCTTAGAACTAAGCTCCCTCTTCACCACAACAGACCGGTACAACGTCCGCATCACTGCAGATGCTGCTCCAATCCGTCTGTCGATCTCTCGGTCCATTTTCCCCTCACTCGTGAACAAGACCCCAAGATACTTACACTCCTCCACTTGGGGCAGGAGCCTGTCCCCAACCCGGAGAGGACAATCCACCTTTTTCCGGCTGAGGACCATGGACTCGGACTTGGAGGTGCTGATTCTCATCCCAGCCGCTTCACACTCAGCGGCAAACCGTCCCAGCAAGAGCTGTAGGTCATTGCTGGATGAAGCCAACAGGACACCAGCATCCTGTTATCTTGTGAACACATTTATCTTGAAATAATGACATAAATAACTTGAGATTATGGGAAAGCGGAGCAAAGAAAATAGATAGATAGATAGATAGATAGATAGATAGATAGATAGATAGATAGATAGATAGATAGATAGATGTACTTTATTGATCCCAAACTGGGAAATTACAGTGTAACAGCAGCATGACAGTTGACAACCAAACAACAGAAACACACACGACAGACAAAGGGATTACCCATGGAAAGTAAAAACTAACACAACTATAGAACCTATATACATCATAGCTTAATATATGATGACCTGTATAAACACATGAATCATCCCATTGCACAAAGAAGGACTATCAGGAGCAGAGTGAAATGTGAGGTACCAGTTAGTCTGTAAGGTGCAGTGTGGCAGCATAGCTATGCCAGAATACAACATCATAGTGAGTTACTGTACAGTGAAATTGCATGTGGCAGGAAAGATTTCCTGTACCTGGCCGTTCGACAACGAAGCTGTAGTAGTCTATTGGAGAAAGTGCTCCGGTCTATCTAGTATGTGGTGGAGGGGGTGATCAGGATTGTCCATGATGGATCGCAGTTTACTTAGTGTTCTCCTGTAAAATGTATTAATGTATGGCTGCTTAGGGCTTCCACACATTAAAAATAGTGGGGGGTGTTTTTAAATAAAAGCACCGCCCCCTTCACTGAGTCTGACTGAAGCAGCTCTGGCACATTGCTGTGTGGCATGGATGAAGGAACATCACTGTGGAGAACCACTGATGTTCCACTGTGTTTATCCGTATTCATTGTCCTGTTACTGTACTACTGCTGCTGCTGCTGCTGCTGTGGAGATTTGAAACTCTAAAACTTTATGTGCTGTTAATGGTTAGAGCATCTATAGACGGTGAGTGTGAAATTTAAGTTTTTAATTGATATGTTTTTTATGATTTGATGAACTTGAGTATTTAATAAGGAAATGCTACTTTTACTTGAGTAGAACTATTTGTAGGTACTATTACCCTCCTGAGTCTGAACCATTACAGGCTGTTTTAGTTGCTCAGACTTTGTTGTGTTGCTTCCTGCTTTAATTTGGTTTACTTTGCAATGCAAAAACGTTCAGGCTAAAGATTGGTAGAACATTCACAGGAGTGTACAGCTGCATTCATTCTGATTTGCATGTATTTTGTTAGAATAGCATATGAGAAGAAGCTGAGTGAAATCAGTATCCTCATCTTCAATCTGCTGCCCTTTTGCTCATAAAAATCACGTTTATCAGAAGAGTCTTCTTCTTTTAGCGGTTCCCTTTAAGGGTCTCCACAGCAGATCATCTGCCTCCATCTCACCCTATCCCTTCATCTTCCTCTGTAACACCAACCCTCTCCATGTCCTCCTTCACTACATTCATGAATCTTCTCTGTGGTCTTCCTCTTTTCCTCCTGCCTGGCAGCTCCATCTTCAATATCCTTTGTTCAATATCCGTCCTCTGTACATGACCAAACCATCTCAGCTTTGCCTTTCTTACTTTGTCTCCAAACCGCTCAACCTGAGTTGTCCCTCTGATATACTCATTTCTAATCTTGTCCCTCCTAGTCACTCCCAGTGAAAATCTTAGCATCTTCAACTCTGCCACCTCCAGCTCCATTTCCTGTCTTTTTGTCAGCGCCACCATCTCCAATCCATACATCATCACAGGTCTCACTATTGTCTTGTAAATCTTCCCTTCCACTCTTGCTGCTACCTTTCTGTCACAAATCACCCCGACACTCATCTCCACCCACTCCACCCTGCCTGCACTCTCTTCTTCACCTCTCTTGTGCGTTTTCCATTGTTTTGGATGGTTGACCCCAGGTATTTAAACTCATCTACTTTCACTATCCTCTACTCCTTCCATCTTTACCCTTACACCTGCCTCCCTCTCATTCACACTCATGTATTCTGTCTTGCTTCTACTGACTTTCATTCCTCTTCTCTCCAGAGCATACCTCCACCTCTCCAGGTTCTCTTCCACCTGCTCCCTACTCTCACTACAGATCGCAATGTTATCTGCAAACATCATGGTCCATGGAGACTCCTGCCAGACCTCGTCTGTCAGCCTGTCCATCACCATGGCAAACAAGAAGGGGCGCAGAGGCGATCCCTGATGTAACCCAACCCCCTCCTTGAACCCCTCTGTCACTCCTACAGCACACCTCACCACCATCTCACTGTCTTCATACATGTCCTGCACCACCCCCACATACTTCTTTGCCACTCCTGACTTTTTGATACAGTACCACACTTCGTCTCTTGACACCCTATCATCTGCTTTCTCTAGATCCACAAAGATACAATGCAACTCCTTCTGACCTTCTCTGTACTTCTCCATCAGCACTCTTAGAGCAACCATTGCATCTGTAGTCCTCTTTCTTGGCATGAAACCATACTGCTGCTCACAGATTGTCACCTCTCTTCTTAACCTGGCTTCAACAGCTCTTTCCCATATCTTCATAGTGTGGCTGATCAACTTCATGCCTCTGTAGTTACTACAGCTCTGAGCATCACCTTTGTTCTTGAAAACTGGTACCAAAACACTTCTTCTCCACTCCTCAGGCATCCTCTCACTCTCCAAGATTGTGTTAAACAATCTGGTTAAAAAGTCCACTTCCAGCTCTCCTAAACATCTCCATATGACAGGTATGTCATTTGGACCACCCACCTTTCCATTATTCATCCTCTTCAAAGCTGCCCTCACTTCTGCCTTGCTAATCCTCTGGACTTCCTTGTTCACCATCTTTCCTTCATCCATCCTCCTCTCTCTTTCATTTTCATTATTCATCAGATCCTCAAAGTTCTTCTTCCACCCTCCCAACACACACTCGTCATTTATTAGTACATTACCATTTCTGTCCTTAATCAACCTAACCTGCTGTACATCTTTTCCAGCTCGAGATCTCTGTCTAGCCAATCGATCCAAGTCCTTTTCTCCTTCCTTAGTGTTTAGCCTCTCATACAACTCACTATATGCCTTTGCCACCTCTCTCTTTGCCATGCGCCTAGATTCCAAATACTCCTGTCTACTTTTTTCACCTCCCTGACTATCCCACTTTTTCTTTACTAACCTCTTCCTTTGAATACTTTCCTGTACCTCCTCATTCCACCACTAAGTCTCCTTGTCCTTCTTCCTCTGTCCACTGAATACAATACATACCCTTCCAGTGTTTCCTCTGGCTTAAAGACCTTGGCGCGGTGGCAACATATTTTTCCGGGGGGCGGGGGGCAGAAAACACATAACACTATTGTAACCGGAATATGTTAATTTTATACTTTTTTTTTAAAATTTTGCCCAGTAACATTGCATATGAAACTTGCCATTTGAAGTATTGTACAACCGAGGCTTGACTGTTTCAATGTTGGGCCATTTGGGGTCCCACCCAGATGTCCTGTGTTTGGACTTTTTACTGGTGTCATCCTTCTCTCCTTCCTCTGCTCTCACCTCTCCTGGACCTTCTGCCTGAACACTTTCCTCTCCTTGGCTCCTCTCTTCTGTCTCATCTTGCCCTCTCTGAGCCCTGTCTAATTCAGCTTCTCTCTCTGTCTATGGTGGTATACAAACAGATTAGAAAATATCAAGTGTCATGTAAAGTAAAAGTAGACAACCAAAAATTTCTAGTTAAGGGTACAAAGAGCACCCACTTAAAAACTTGAGTAATGACTTCAGTCTTGAAGGTTTGAGGTTTTTCTCCAAAATTTATCGCATTTTCTTATAGTTTTCTACTTTTCTCTGTAAATTTATCTAAATCTGAAACCATTGTCCTCAAATTTGTAATTTCCTCTTGTAAAATTGACTTTTCTTATACATTTGAGACTTTATTATACATTTGTGTATCATTTTATGGCTAATTTTTGTAAAGAAAAAAAAATATTATTAAAATTGTATTTAATGAAATAAATTAACTTAAATGACCAAAGATGCAGTTATTTCTGTTATAATATTTCTTTATATTTACAGTTTTTTTTTTTTAGAAATCTCCTCGCCACCCAGACAGCCCTCCAAACTCTCCAAACCTCCCTTATTTTGAAATCCAAATGTTGGCACGTTTAGTTTGAAGGCTGCTGACGGATTAAAGTCATTGACTTCGTGAATTTCGTCATCTTAACTTGCCAGGTATGTAATAATGAACATAAATTAGTTAATATTAACAAAGGTAAAGGTAAAAACATCTCCGTTTTATTCTTGTCTGAAAAAAACAAAACAAAAAACTAACCACATCTGTTAGGTAAACGACTCTTCCATTATTGCTTCTGTTATCAGCAGGTTAAAACCATGATAAATGCCTTCACTGCTTACATACCTCTTCTGATTTTTCTGCATTTAAAGTACTTTAAGTCCTGAAGTCCTGTCTTCAAAATAGCAGCCTCCCAGGAAGACAAGACAGACGTGGAGGAGTATGCTGAAATGGTCACCAGCTACATCGCGAAGTGTACAGAGGATGTCTTTATAGTGAAGACCATCACTGTATGGGGAAACCATAAGCCCTGGATGACTGGAGAGGTGCGCTCGCTGCTTACAGCCAGAGATGCAGCCTTCAGAGCGAAGGACAGGATCGCCCTCCGCTCAGCCAGGTCTGCGCTCTCAAAGGGTATTAAGACGGCGAAGCGCGCCTATGCGGAGAAAATCCAGGGCCACCTCTGTGACACTAAGAACACCAAGCAGATGTGGAGTTCGGACACTGACGGGCTATAAGTCTAGGCAGTGGGTCGATGATGACGACGCTTCGCTTCCAGACAGGCTCAATGACTTCTTTGCACGTTTTGAAGCATCAAACCCGACAGTTAGAGGGAGGGCTGGCCCATCCCCACCATCGGTTGGGCCAGCTATCACCATCAACACAGTGGACACATGGAGGACCCTAACCAGGGTCAACCCACGTAAAGCTGCAGGTCCAGACAACATCCCGGGACGTGTGCTCCGAGACTGCGCGAGCGAGTTGGTGGATGTCCTGACTGACATTTATAACATCTCCCTGAGTCAGGCCATTGTTCCCAGATGCTTTAAGACCTCTACCATAGTACCGGTGGCAAAGAAACCAGTTGTGTCCTGTCTGAATGACTATCGTCCTGTTGCACTGACACCAATTGTGATGAAGTGTTTTGAACAGCTTGTCAAACTACACATCACAGCCTGTCTCCCTGCATCACATGACCTGCTCCAGTTTGCATATCGTTCAAACCGCTCCACGGAGGATGCTATAGTCACCACCCTGCACTCGGTCATCACCCACCTGGATCAGAAAGACACCTACGCCAGACTCCTGTACATTGATTTCAGTTCAGCATTCAACACCATTATTCCCCAGAGACTGATGGAGAAATTACTCCTTCTTGGTCTGAACACCGCCACATGTCTCTGGATCCTGGATTTCCTGACTGAGAGACCTCAGTCTGTCCGGGTTGGAAATAACATCTCCAACTCTATCACGCTGAGCACCGGATCCCCTCAAGGCTGCGTACTCAGTCCACTGTTGTTTACACTTCTAACACATGACTGTGTATCCAGACACGAGGGGAACCAGATTATTAAGTTTGCAGACGACACCACGGTGGTGGGACTTATTCAGAGGGATGAGGAATCAATGTACAGGGAAGAAGTGAGAGACCTGAAGGGCTGGTGCAGGGAGAACAATCTGGTGCTCAATGTGGACAAAACGAAGGAGATGATTATCGACTTCCGGCGGTCACAGCCTGAACACGTCCCTCTCTGCATCGGTGGCCGTTCAGTGGAGAGAGTGGAGAACATCAAGTTCCCCGGAGTGCAGATCTCGCAGGACCTGACCTGGAGCAAGAATCCCTTGGGGATCAGGAAGCGGGCCCAGCAGAGACTGCACTTCTTGAGGAAACTCAAACAGGCCTCTCTCCCCATCTGCATCCTCAGGACCTTCTACAGAGGTGTGGTGGAGAGTGTTCTGACGTACTGCATTGCTACATGGTACTCCAGCTGCAGTATGTCAGACAAAAAAGCCCCGCAGAGGATAGTTAAGGGAGCTGAGAGGGTAATTGGAGTCTCCCTCCCCTCTGTCCAAGAACTTTTTCAGAACCGTTGTAGGAGCAGGGCACTGAACATTGTCAAAGACCGTTCTCACCCTCTGAATAAACACTTTGAACTTCTGCCATCTGGCAAACAATTCCGGAGCATCAGAGGCAGAACCACCAGACTGATTAACAGCTTCCTTCCACAAGCTGTTAGGATGCTGAACAGTTGATCCGGAATCTCTCATACATACTACCGCACCTATGGACATTATGTATATTATTTGTATATTATAGTCCTGGTTAGTTTTCAAGTGTGTCTCAGGGAAGTGTGAATGGCTGTGGTGGGGTGGGGGGTAAGGGTATGTGTGAGTGTGTCTTAAATCATGTTCTTTTACTTATATGGATGCCGAGAGAAACGCAATTTCATCTTGCCTGCACTACAGTTGTATGGACAGCAATATGACAATAAAGGTTGATTTGATTTGATTTGATTAATAAGCTTGTGTTTCTCTCGGACAGCGACACTCATAGCGAGACACTCTGCTTGCTGGCTGGAACACGCGGGCGGGGTGCTTCTGCATTCCGTGCAGATGACTGTCACGTGCGTTGTTCATGTGTGTGCTTGCGGACCGTCATTGCTTCATATATTTTTCTTAAATTTATATATCCTCATAAGCTGCAGAAATTTTTCAGGTGTGGCAGATCACCGCCCAGAAATGTTACCAGAGGAAATCCTGTCGTCTACCGATTTCCCTCAGTACTTTTGGTCTACTTTCCCAGTCATATGGTAATTCTTCCCTACCACCCAGAGCCTGTATCAGCTCCTTCATGAACTCTGTGCGACCTTCTTCCTTCTGTAACTTCCCCCACTTAATCTTTGGCTCTGTCTTCACTCTCTTCCTATTTTTGCTTTTCAAAGTCATCCTACAGACTACCATCCAAAGCTGTCTAGCTACATTCTCCCCTGCCACCACCTTGGAGTCTCCTATCTCTTTCAGATTTCTCCTTCTGCATAAGATGTAGTCCACCTGTGTGCACCTTCCTCCACTCTTGTAAGTCACCCTATGTTCCTCTCTCTTTTTAAAGTATGTGTTCACCACAACCATTTCCATCCTTTTAGCAAATTCCACAACCATGTGTCCTTCCACATTTCTCTCCTTAAGACCATACCTACCCAGGACCTCCTCATCACCTCTGTTCCCTTCACCTACATGTCCATTAAAGTCCGCTCCAATCACCACTCTCTCCCCCCTGGGAACACTCTCTACCACTTCATCCAACTTCCTCCAGAATTCCTCTTTCTCTTCTACCTGATAACCAACTTGTGAGGCATACGCACTGACAACATTCAACATCACACCTTTGACTCCTAGCTTCAAACTCATGATTCTGTCTGACTCCCTCTTTACCTCCTGAACACTCTTCGCATACTCCATGGTAGAACAGTTTAAATCCACCACCTTACTTCCCTTCCATCTGGTTTCTTGAACACACAGTATATCTGCCTTTCTTCTCTCCATCATATCAGCCAACTCTCTGCCTTTACCAGTCATAGTCCCTACATCTAAAGTCCCTACTCTCACCTCCACACTTCTACCTTTTCTTTTCTCACTCTTTCCCTCCTAACATGCCTCCCCCCTCTCCTCCTCCTCGA
Organism: Pholidichthys leucotaenia; assembly: GCA_020510985.1. Lineage (NCBI taxonomy): Eukaryota > Metazoa > Chordata > Actinopteri > Cichliformes > Pholidichthyidae > Pholidichthys > Pholidichthys leucotaenia. The sequence goes on along the minus strand of CM035842.1, from coordinate 196,464,566 downwards.
TCTTTGACCAACAGTAGCCCAATTTCCACTGGCACCCTGTCAGTTAACAACACCGGTGGCGGTCGTTGTTAACCTGAGCCTCAACTGATCTGGTATGAAAGTCTCATTCGTCATGATCCACATGTTTGATTTGGCAAAGGTTTTATGTCAGATGCCCTTCACTGACACAACCCTCCCAATTTACCTAGGTTTGGGACCGGCACTAGGAGTACACTGGCTTGTGCACCCACTGTGGCTGGGTTATCAGAAGATTATAGGAAATTTATAAGAAAAAAAAAACCCCTCAGAATTTTACAAAAAAGGTGGCAAATGTGAGAAAAAAAATACACAGATGCAAGAAATAAGTTTTAAGAAACGTCTCAAATTTGGAAGAAATCAAAAACTTTAAATTATGATTTTAAAAAATCACATTTTATGAGAAGATTTTGTAACTTTTCATTTTAAAGTTGCAAATTATAAGAAAAAAGTTGCCATTTTATGGCAAAAGTTGCATATCTTCAAAAAAATCTTATATTTATGAGAGGAAAAAAAATCTTAACTTTACGAGGGGAAAAAATATTGAATTTAGATTCAAAAATTCAAAGATTTTATTTGTCAATACTTCTATACGTACAGGACATACAGGAGAACTGAAATGCCATTTCTCTCTCTTCAGTGGTATGTGCAATATAAAAAAGGATAAGACTGGAAAATAACAACAGTAGTCTATGTACAGTAATGCTACCCATAGTGCAAATAACAGTAAAAGATAAAACCCAGCAACCCCATAGTGCAAATAAAGATAAATGATAAAACCCAGCAATCCTATATGCAGAAAAAGCAGGGCAATAATACTCGTAGTTGCAAGTTCGATGCAGTAGTGTAGGTGCAGACAGTGACAGATTGGACTTCACATGATCAGTATTGCAATAACAGACAGCAGCAGATACAGTATGGCATTTGTGCAAATGGTTGCAGTAAGATGCAGAGACATACAGTAGCAGATGTATTACTGTTGGTGTGTCAGTCTTTCTGTGCCAACAGCTGAGGTAGCTATTGTGCGGGTGAGTGCGTTACGGTCCAGGGGTGGGCGGGAGGAAGTGGGCAGAGTTCATGGTCCTGATGGCCTGGTGAACAATGCTGTTTAGCAGTCTTGTGGAGGGGGCCCGGAGGCTCCGCTACCTTTTCCCCGAGGGCAGGGGGCTAAAGAGGGAGTGTGAGGGGTGGGAGGTGTCTCCTGCAATGTGAAACAAAGGGAAATTTGTTATATGAAACAAAGGAAAATTTATAAAGAAAAATCCCAGCATCACCAGTTAGGACCTTTTCAGGGGGAAAAGTTGCATATTTAGGAGAAAAGGAGCCAGAGATTCAGGGGGAAAAGTCACAAATTTATTAGAGTGTATTTAGGGTGTAAAGTTTAATAATCTTTTTATCCTGTAAGAGCCGGTTCCACCTCATGGATCAGATAATTTCATTTCCTCCTCAGCTGGTATTAAAAGGGTGTTAAATTGATGAAAAAAGCCTAAAATTTATCAGAAACTGACAAAAATTTGAGAAAAATGTCTTTATGAGAAAGTCTCAAATTGAAATCTACTTTTTTTGTGCCATACAGATTTTTTTCCAAGTAAAGGCTGTCGACATAAACATGGCAAACAAGAACAACTAAGTTTAAAAGTAAGTGAACCATTGAAATAACATGTAACTTTTTTTTATTCTCTTCACTATCCCAGACTGAAGAGGTTGCTGGAGAACGAGAAAGCATACCAGGCCAAAAAGGAGACTGAACACACCAAACGTTTGGCCAAGTTGCGAGATGAGTTGGTCAAACTGAAGTCCTTTGCCCTGATGCTGGTTAATGAGCGGCAGCAGCATCTGGAGCAGATGGACCAGCAGAGCTGCCGGGTCCGGGAGCTCGGTCAGCAGCTGCAACAGCAGGAGCAGGCACTGAAGGAGGCCGGGGAGTGTTCTCAGGAGGATGGACGGAGAGTCCTGAGCCTGGAGGCCGAGCTCAAAGAGAAGTCTGCCAGGCTCATGCATCAGCACGAAGAGATGAACTCCAAGCTGGCCAGTCAGGAGTTCCACAACCGACAGCTAAATGCCAAACTTTTGGGGCTCACACACAAAGTGGAGGAGCTGGAGGAAAGCAACCGGGCGCTGAGGAGATCTGACGAGGAACTGCAGCTGCTGAGGGAGAAGATCAGCAAAGGGGAGTGCGACAATGGCAACTTGATTGCAGAGCTGGAGAACCTGCAAAAGCGAGTGCTGGAGATGGAGGGAAAAGACGAGGAGATCACAAAGACTGAAAATCAGTGCAAGGAGCTCAAGAAAAGCCTCCAAGAGGAGGATGGCCGGAGTAAAGACCTCAGAATGGAGGTGGAGATGCTCCAAAAACGAATGATGGAGTTGGAGAAACTGGAGGACACATTCAGTGCTAGCAAAGTCAAGTGTGCACAGTTACAAAAAGCCCTAGAACAAGAGACGGGTCTGACCAAGGAACTTTCAGATGAAGTTGTAACACTAAAGATTCGTATGAAGGAGCTGGAGTCATCGGAACTGAAGCTGGAAAAGTCTGAGCTGAGCCTGAAAGATGACCTGAGCAAGCTGAAGTCACTGACCATCGCTCTGATGGATGAACGAAAGACCCTGATAGAGACGGTGAAGTCCGATGAGAAGAAGAAGGATGATTTGAACAGGATGGTCAAGATCGAGCAGAGCAAGGTGATGGAAGTGACTGAGAAGCTGATCGAAGACAGCAAAAATCTCCTGAGGTTTAAATCAGAGATGGAATCTAAAGTAGAGGCTTTAACTTTAGAAAAAGGGGAACTCGCCACTAAGCTAGCATCTGAAATGGAAAAAACAAAGGATCTTAACTCTAAAGTCAGTCAAATGAAAAAGAAGCTGGAAGAGGTTGAGCAAGCAGAAATGAATTCACTGAAAAATGATCAAGACAACAAAGTCAACGAGCTGACATTTGAAATTGAACGGCTCAAAAACCGGCTCAAAGAACTCGAGGTGGTAGAGATATTTTTGATGAGGACAGAAGATCAGTGTGATGTGTCGCAGAGACGGTTGGTGAAGGAGCAGGACATGGCCAACGTTCTGTCCCAGCAGGTGAAGGAAACAAGGAATCAATTCATCATCAAGAAAGGAGAGAAGCAAAGCCAGGAAGAAGACCTCTTACGTCTGTGCTGCGATAGGGAGGAGGCCAAAAATAGGGAGCTGCAGGCTGATGTTCTTGCCCTCAAGGAGAAGATCCATGAACTTATGCACAAAGAGGACCAGCTCTCTCAGCTCCAGGTGGACTTTGCTGTCCTGCAGCAGAGGTTCCTGGAAGAGGAAGAGAAGGCCAAGAACATGGGAGCCGAAGTGTTCCATCTTACCGAGGAGCTAGAGGTAGTGAAGCGTCACAGTCGGGTGTTACGGCCGGGTCTAAATGGGAGGAGGATGGTGGATGTGGCCATGACATCCACTGGAGTCCAGACAGAAGGATCAGTGGAGGAAGACACGCCAGCCGGGTTCATCAGGAAGTCTGTTCAGGAGGAGAACAACATCATGAGCAACCTCAGGCAGAAGTGCCTAAAGAGGACGACAGTAGAGCGTTCCCCTTCATCTGGCAGTGATTTAGGCATCAAAAGGTCCTGGATTCCTTGGATGAGGAAGAAGGACAGCAACCCTCAAGAGACTAACAGCCCTCAAGACTTCTCCTCTGAGATGGCCATGCCCCCAAATCAAGGGCATCCGCTACATATTCGAGTCACTCCGGATCGTCTCAACAACACAGCCACCCTTGAAATCAGCAGCCCAACCACTGAGGACGTTTTCTCCAGCTCAGCTGCCCTCAGTCCCAACCCATCTCAGCCCAAACCCAGAATCACTGTCATTCCCACCTGCGCCGCATCAGCCATCAGGAGAAAGTCCCCTGCTGCACCTCAGGGTCCCGAAAGGGCTAAGTCTCCCTTTGCCATCACAACTGTCTCCAGAGCAAAATCTCCAGAAAGTGGCCGGGCCTACTCCACAAACTCCAGAAGGCCACTGTCGCCTGTCTCTGTTACCGTGGCAGTACCCAAAGCACCAAAATCTCTGGAGCCCCAGGAGATGACCATGGGCCGGGCTGTCTTCAGGGTGACACCTGAGAAGCAGATGGTCCCAGTGCCCATGAGGAAAAGCCACAATAACACTGGCAACATCACCACCACAGATGACAACAAGATCCATGTGGGCAATGGCGTTACCCCAAAGACGGTTGTCAGGGCAGTGGCTGCTGCAGCTGAGAGCAAGGAGATGACGTTATCGACAGGGACCGTTTTACGCTCACCGCGCCACATCACTACAACCACCATGATGACCAGGAGCTCACAAAGTAAACTGATGAGCAGCATTACCATATCGTCTGCTGCAGCTGCCTCTTCCAGACCGACGCCAAGTCTGGTGAGCTTTACTTCGACCCTCTGATGACAAATTTGTGACTTGTTTCCTTCTTTTTGTTACTTCAAAATTTTAAAAAATTTTTCTTGCTATTTTTTAAAAACGTTTTTTTCTTTCACATTTGCAACTTTATATGCTTCATTGTGCAACTTTTTTCTGGAGAGGCGCATATACACTACCGTTCAAAAGTTTGCGGTCACCCAGACAATTTTGTGTTTTCCATGAAAAGTCACACTTTTATTTACCACCATGAGTTGTAAGATGAATAGAAAATATAGTCAAGACATTGACAAGGTTAGAAATAATGATTTGTATTTGAAATAATAATTTTTTCCTTCAAACTTTGCTTTCGTCAAAGAATCCTCCATTTGCAGCAATTACAGCATTGCAGACCTTTGGCATTCTAGCTGTTAATTTGTTGAGGTAATCTGGAAATTTCACCCCACGCTTCTAGAAGCCCCTCCCACAAGTTGGATTGGCTGGATGGGCACTTCTTGCGTACCATACGGTCAAGCTGCTCCCACAACAGCTCAATGGGGTTTAGCTCTGGTGACTGCGCTGGCCACTCCATTACAGATAGAATACCAGCTGCCTGTTTCTTCTCTAAATAGTTCTTGCACAATTTGAGGTGTGCTTTGGGTCATTGTCCTGTTGTAGGATGAAATTGGCTCCAATCAAGCACTGTCCACAGGGTATGGCATGGCGTTGCAAAATGGAGTGATAGCCTTCCTTATTCAAAATCCCTTTTACCCTGAACAAATCTCCAACCTTACCAGCACCAAAGCAACCCCAGACCATCACGTTACCCCCACCTTGCTTGACAGATGGTGTCAGGCACTCTTCCAGCATCTTTTCAGTTGTTCTGCGTCTCACAAATGTTCTTCTGTGTGATCCAAACACCTCAAACTTCGATTCGTCCATCCATAACACTTTTTTCCAATCTTCCTCTGTCCAATGCCTGTGTTCTTTTGCCCATATTTTAATCTTTTTCTTTTATTGGCCAGTCTCAGATATGGCTTTTTCTTTGCCACTCTGCCCTGAAGGCCAGCATCCCGGAGTCGCCTCTTCACTGTAGATGTTGACACTGGCGTTTTGCGGGTACTATTTAATGAAGCTGCCAGTTGAGGACCTGTGAGACGTCTATTTCTCAAACTAGAGACTCTAATGTACTTATCTTCTTGCTCAGTTGTGCAGCGGGGCCTCCCACTTCTCTTTCTACTCTGGTTAGAGACTGTTTGTGCTGTTCTCTGAAGGGAGTAGTACACACCGTTGTAGGAAATCTTCAGTTTCTTGGCAATTTCTCGCATGAAATAGCCTTCATTTCTAAGAACAAGAATAGACTGTCGAGTTTCACATGAAAATTCTCTTTTTCTGGCCATTTTGAGCATTTAATCAACCCCACAAATGTGATGCTCCAGATACTCAACCTGCTCAAAGGAAGGTCAGTTTTATAGCTTCTCTAACCAGCTAAACTGTTTTCAGCTGTGCTAACATGATTGCACAAGGGTTTTCTAATCATCCATTAGCCTTCTGACGCAATGAGCAAACACATTGTACCGTTAGAACACTGGAGTGATAGTTGCTGGAAATGGGCCTCTATACACCTATGTAGATATTGCACCAAAAACCAGACATTTGTAGCTAGAATAGTCATTTACCACATTAGCAATGTATAGAGTGTATTTCTGATTAGTTTAAAGTTATCTTCATTGAAAAAAACAGTGCTTTTCTTTCAAAAATAAGGAAATTTCTAAGTGACCCCAAACTTTTGAACGGTAGTGTATATATCAGTTTTGGCTGATATTCACCTTATTGACTGATATGGACCTCTTGCTCAATGTAGAGTGACGTACTTCTGCATTCTGGACTCTTAGCAGCTCCAGTTCCTGTTCCATTATGTTTCCCATTCCCTGGTCCTTTCTTGTCAATAAATCAATTTTATCATTTTCAATTATCATTGTACATACTGGAAATAGTATACAGGCAGATTGTTTGTTCGTTATAAAGTTCGTGTTTCACATTTAGATTGTTGTTGTAACCGTACTGTGCCGTTTAACAGTTCGCCCAGTTAGCTTAGCATTGCACAGCTATCGTATAGTTTACGTCTCTGTCATTCCAGTACGTACAATGATAAGTGAAAGTGATAAAATTGATTTATTGACGAGAAAGCACCAGGGAATGGGAAAATATAATGTAACAGGAACTGGAGCTGCTCGGAGTCTGGAATGCGGAAGTACGTCATTCTACATTGTTCAAGAGGTCCATTGCCTATAGAGTTTTTGCGTAGGCTCGTAAAATTCACGTGACTCGCGGGGGTAAACATAAACACGCCGTAGGTGCCGCCATCTTGGATGGCAAGAGCAGCAGTTGCACTGTGACAACCCAGGCGTAACTTGTACTGATTAGCGATCAGAATGAGTGAGGAGAACACACAGTCACAATCTGACATAAAAACATCCTATCATCCTCTTCAACAACTGACACTGTGGCCTCTGACACTGTGTCTGCGATGTCTGTGTCACATTCAGTGGAGTCATTGTCAGCAGTCATAACAGCAGACAAGTGTTTTTAATCTTGCTCCCGTGCGCTCCTCTGGTGTGCCGAAATGCCTCAGTTGAACGGAGGTGGTGGGTGTGGGGTAACAGCTGGAGCAATTAGCAGAACAATGACTGCCAGTAATCTGCTCAGCGGGGATGATTTGGGGGCAAACGATGAGATGATATCTTTCAAAGACGAAGGGGAGCAGGAGGAAAAGATATCGGAAAACGTGTCAGCTGAAAGGGATCTGGATGATGTGAAGTCTTTGCTGGTGAACGAGTCGGAAAACAACAGCAGCTCCTCGGACTCGGAGGTGAGTGAAGCGCGCTGCGTGTTTTGTTTTTTTTTAAAGGCTCTCCACGGCGCGCCGTGTTAAAACGTACCTGATTTTATGCACATTTACAATAGTTTTCTCCCCTTTCATGTGTGCATTGTCCTTTGTAGCAAGCAGAGAGGCGCCCCCAAACCAGACCCGACTCACAAAGGTTTTTTTTTTTTTTTTGTTACTTATTTGTACCTGTAGGTAGATTTGGTTTGCAGTCTGGTGACAAGCCACCGGCCGCTGCGTGCGCGAGCGCCCTAAACCTACATGTTTTTGGTATGCGGGAGGAAACCGGAGAAATCCCGGAGTAAACCCACGCAACACGGGGAGAACATGCAAACTCCACACAGCTCACTGTTGGTCGGGGGCTGGGATCGAGCCCACGGTCTCATGATTCCCGCGATCCCCCGGCCGAGGGTAAACTGTGCTGCCACAGTGCTAAACCACTGCTCCACCGTGCAGCCCGTTATGAGAAAGCGAGAGATTACGTCAGTGAAGGTAACTATTCAAAAATCCAACTTTTTTTTTTTTTTTTTTTGCATTTCACACCGGCCATTTAATTCCCCGCTTATCCCCTTATCAGGGGGGACAACAGGAGTACACCATTTTGCCGAGTTTGTAGGTACACGTGAGCTATGTGGTTTGTTTCACCCTGCTGCTGCTGTTTCTTGCCATCCAATATGGCGGCACACTCTAACGGGCCAGTGCGGCACGCCCCCTGACGTCATATGCAAAAACTCAATTGGCAAATAAATTATCAGCAGTGGCCAATATTTTGTCAGTTCTGTGGCATTGATTTTGCCCTGAAACAGACAACAGAAAACTACAGCTGCAAATTCAGAAAACAGTTGGTATCGTCGATTGGCCAATTTATTATTTTTAACATTTGTATTGGTATTGACCCAAAAATTCAGTCGGTGCATCCCTACTTTTTTTTGTCCAACTTTCCAACATTTTACTTGTCAGTTTCCACTTGTTAACTCATAAATTTGTAACATTCTTGTCTTAAATTTTTGACTTTTTATACATTTGAAAGATTTTATTGTTTGTGACTTTTGTATTAAGTAGCATTCTGCATAAATTTTGTTTTATTCTTTTCCTTGTAAATGTTCAGTGTTGTTCTTTTAAATGTGTAACTTTTTCATAAAAGTTTTACTTTTTTGTAACTTTTGTAATGTTTTACTTTAAAATTTATGACCTTTTTACTTAATTTTTCAACTTTTATACTTGTAAATTTGCACATTTTTTCTCATGAATTTGCACATTTTTTTCTCATAAATTTGTATAGTTTTTTTAATAAATGTGCATCATTTTTAAAATGTGTATACTTTATGTAACAGAGTTGGTAAAAACCATTAGTACTTGGGTTGTCAAATGGCTCGATCCTCTTAGTGACACAATAGAAGGCAGACTCTGTTGTGGGAGGTTATGAGTTCAAACCCGTATTTGGATGTCACCAGGTCTGTTTCACCGCCTGTCCCCTTGGTCACAGTTGGCGTTGTTGGCAGAACTTAGTGGTGGCATATTGGTCCTATTCTCCACAAGCACAAGTGTGTCTGTCCCACAAGTGGTGCTTGGCTCCCATCACAAGAAGTGTTGCTGGAAGGACTCACTGGTGGTGATATAGTCAGAAAGCAGACATCCTTAAAGCTTCAATGGACCTCTGAAATCGCGACCATGTCAAAATCTGGAGGGGGAATACGTATGTGACGGGGTCAATAAAAAGCATTCCTACTTGTTTTGCCAAGTGGCTTGACCTTCTTGGTGACGCAAGTGGAGTGCCGGACTCCAGTGTGGGAGGTTGTGAGTTCAACCCCCCGTCTGGACGTCACCAGTTGTACTGCACTTTGCTACTCATTTCCTTGGTCACATACATTTTTTATAATTTTTTTTTTACTTTGTCACATTGTACATTTTTAAATTAAAACTTTTTTTCTTAAATATGCTGCTTGAAAACTTGCACATTTTTTTTCCTGAAAAATATGCAAATTTTTAACAACTTTTTTCTTGTACAATTGCAATTTTATACTCTTAAATTTCTGACTCTTTTCTCTTAATTGAGCAACTTTGTACTTGTATTTTCATAATTTTTATTGTATTTTTTCACGTATTTGCACCTTTTTTTGTGCCGTCTCTGATGATGTATTATGGTATGATGATGTTTGTCTGTCTGTACCTATGTACAAATGGTCCGGCTGACTCCACCCACAGTTTTCATTACATTGTTTGCTTAAACTTCTTGCGATTATGTGTTTATTAGTTTTATTACAGATCTTACAGATTTGTTAAATCTTGAATTTGTAATCAAGTTTTTGTGTTGAAGGTATGCTACCTATGCACTACCGATAATCGTTATTGACAGGCGTATAATGTACAGCATGCGGTGCTCTTGTTCCTCAAATTTGCAACTTGTTACCAGTAAAGTTTCAATGTTTTCTCATAATTTTGGGAGTATTTTTAGGCAGCAGATAGTTAATGTGGTTATAAGGTCATTAATATTTTCCATTTTGCTTTATCATCAGTTATGTTAAAATGGAAAATTCTCTTTTTGCTGTTTCAGCACCTTTATCCATAATTTAATGTGCTCTCACTTCCTTTTTTTCCCTGTTGTGAATTAGGGTGGCGGTCCTGATGTCCAGCTTCCCCGGTCTGGATCGACCCGCATTCCCATGTCCAAGAGCCTGAAGACTGGGAAGGCCACTCTGGGGTCTGTGGGGGGTTCTGGAGATCTGAAGCTAGAGACTCGAACTGAAAGCCAGACCATGAGGATAGATATGAAGAAAACCACCATCAACAACAATGGCTTCATAAACGGAGGAAAAGCATGAGTGACATATTAGCTGTGGTCTGGAACCTTTGTAGCAGAACTAACCACAGAGGAACTCTTTTGGAATTACGCTATTTGTGTGGTCTTTTTTCTTGTTGCGTTTCTACTGAAACAAAGAGCTGTTTGATGGTGTAATCACTTAATTATGGCTGTTGACTGAAATGACACAGCAAACAATCTTATTTAATCTACGTGATTTTAATTAGTGAGCTTCTTCTCATGGAGCAAGTCCAGTTTTGGAAGTGCACTTCCAGACCATGAAGTTGGGCAAGCTCTGGCAAGACTGATTTGATGTCTGTACTTGAAGCCAAAATGGCTGCAACAATGCAGCAAGCATCAACAGTAGTGTAAAATGGACTTTTAGTAGCATTTCTGTTTTGTGGCTCTTCTAGTTGGCTGTAAAACAGTACTGACCAACTTCTATTTCTGAACATATCACTAAGGAATCGTTATACGCAAATGGCTGTTTTTTTCCAGAGGGCATTGCTAGCAGTGACAAGAACAGACCAATTCACCCACCCTGTACAATGAAAGAAAAGGAAAAAGAGTAGCCTCACTGCTTTGAAGTGCTAACCATAACTCCAGTATGGTGGCCCAAAGAGGTCAACACACAGTAAATTAAGGAAACTACTCCAAATACACAGGTGCGGCAAAAAATCCCTGCAGTTGCAAGTGTAGAAACGCGCTGTGAATACTCTCAACAGAACTGACTCCAGGGACGCAATAAAGATTCTGCATTGACAAGTTGACTGCTTTTATCCAGTTGTTTTAACCAAAAAAGTGGTGGTTAAACTAAAATTTACGTGCTTTTCAATAAACGATGGAATTGCAGATTAATGGCAAACAACTAAAGGCAGGCTAAAGCCCAATTTATGCCACCGTGTTGTCGACACCATCCCATCTGAGACGGTACGGACCCAACGCGGTACCCCACTATGTTGCCCAACATGCACCTCTCCATTTCTGAAGACGTGACGCAGAGCGCAAGAACTGTGATTGGTTCACTTTGTCTCCTCCTACACCTTTCTTGGTCCTCATCTCTGCTCATTCACTGTGGCTCTGCTTTCAAAGCGAGTCGGTTAAACAACGGTCCAAATTCAAAAGAATATCAAGGAAGTTATAGAAATAGATCATTTGTATGATTCGTCTTCATTAATTACATAGATTGTCAAATGACGGCAGCAGCAGTGGTCGTGCATACTATTTTCTCTCTTTTTCTCTGTTGCAGCAACTGTATGAAAAGTTGTTTTGTCAACATATTAGATCCAACTCCATCAGTCCGCTCTTGTCCATCACTATTTGATGAAGAAAAACACATGACAAACGTAAATCACACCACACATCGATAGAAACCTGTTTTGGCGTCGCAACACGGCATTCAAACCAGCACACAAGTAGAAATTGGTGACAGTGGCATTGGCCGCGCACAAAAGATATGAAACGAGCTCATCGGAAAGGCATAAACGGCTTAACATGTATCGACAGCCCATCACTTTATTGTCCCTGGGGTCAGTTCCATTTTGTTGTATTTGCAGCACCTTCTGAATTTTGCAAGCATTGTGGCTTTTTGCAGCACCCGTGTGTTGCCATTTTGGCAAAGATGTTTTTATTATTTGATTTTGCTTCATCCATTTGGTGGGCAGTGGTGGCCTAATGGTTCAGGATGTGGACTGGTGAGCAGAGGGTCACGGGTTTGACCCCTGGACCGGCAGGATTAGATCTGAGTGGGACAGAATGCCCCACCCTCCTTAACCCCACTGTGGTGCCCTTGAGCAAGGCCCTTAACCCCAACTGCTCCAGTGGAGCTGCTCAGTGGCCACAGGTCAGTCTGTGGTTGGACTGGGCAGCTTCCTGGTGTGAATGTGAACAGGGCGTCCTTGAAGAAGAGAGGTTTCCTCTCAGTGGAACTTCCCTGGTTAAATCAAAAAATGTTTTCTGTTGATATATTTGTTAAACTTGCCTATAAACACCAGGAAATGATCATGGCTTTATAGGCTGTTGCTGGTGCTCAGAATGTTGCTGCAGTGGAAAAACGTCTACAGTTCCTGAAAGAGTTGCTCTGCTGATAGCTCTCAAAATGTGGGAACACGGCTTAAAAGTGCCACAGTACAAGATCTCTATAAGGTGCTTCAGAAACATTAATAATAAAAAATGCCCTTTTAAAACGCAGGCAGATGCATTTCTCTGCATATTATTTTTTACTTTTTCTAAACTTTTGTACTTGTTTGTAATTCTGAGGTTTAGAATGTTTTTTCCAAGTGTGAATTATGACTGAACTTTATCTCTGACTGTTAACAGCTTTTACATCCGAGTGAAACCCCACCCCCCAAAAACATTTAAGATATTTTGTATCATCACGTATGAGTTTTTTCTGTAAATCAGGTTAATTTTTTTTCTGAGGATTTTCATCGAGAATTGATGTAAATAAATTTGGTGTGAGAGTTCAGTGTGGGATTGTTGCTCATGGAGGAAATGAGAATCAAAATGTATCATGAATACTACTGCTTTTGAACTTTTTAAATGTCTTTTGGTCACTGTCTCCTTTTGGATATGCTGACTCCATTCTGCTATCCATTCAGCATTTCATACATTTTAGCAAAATATAAATAAAATTAATAAATAATAAAGTAAAGGAAGTTTCCCCAAACTCTCTCTAGCAGCTTTTAAAGGTGAACAAAACTACATTTTCACAAAAACACATTTTTTTTTAACCCTGTCCTGTCCAGTAGCTTGGTAAACAGAACAGACATCTGCTTCCCTTACTGTGCCAAACATCTACTTTGCCAAAAGGAGCTCTGCTCATATTTGATATTATAGGAATTGCAGGAATGAAGAGACCGGCAATTTCTCCCTTTTATTGCACGAGCAGGCATGCCGTTTAATTCTCCAAGCGGCAGTGACAAAAAGCAATAGCTAAAAGCGCTAGCTCTCCTTAACCTCTAAATTTAAGCCCCTCACACAGCTGCCTAGATAGGTGCCTGATGAGAAAACCTGAGAGCACAACCATAACTGCCTAAACAGATCCTACGTGAAACAGATCATTCTGTACATGAACACATATTGTGGTGAATTATGCCTCTAGAGTCTGCTACAATATATTGTATATAAATAATATTTATAGATTCCTCTTGCTATATAATAACTTTAATACTTTATTTAAACTGACAAGGGGGGATGGGGGAGGTATTTGAAAAGACCTAAAGTGGTCTGAAGGGGTGGGAGGGGAGGGGGAGAGAAAGAGAGAGGAACCAACAGAGAAAACACGAACAATTTCTGCTTCTGAGATCTCATCACAAGCCTGATATCTGCACCTGTAAGAGAACAGAGAGACGTGTGTGTAAGCATGCGCAAGACAGAGTATGTGCATCTGTGTGTAGTTTGCCCGTAAACCCTACCCCCCAAACCACGAGCAAGTAAGACAATGCCACCACCTCCCGGGAGGAACAACCGCAGCCCCCACAGAGCACAAATGCGCCGAAGCCACCAAGCCCCAGGACAGCCAGGCATCCACCTCAGAAGGGAGGGTCAGAGGAGGCTGGGCCACCGAGCGGCTGGCGCAGCACACCCCAGTCCCAGGCTGGCCGGTTCTCGCCCCCTCAGGCAGGACCGCATGTCAGCCTGGGGCCTCAGGTGCTGGAAGACCTCCTCCCCCCTTCCACGGCACAGGCCCCTGCGGGCACACCCCCGCACAGCAGACCTGCACCCACCCCAGAGCACAAGACACGCGCAGCACGAGCCACCAGGCACCCACCCCCAGGGGAGGCAGTAGCAAAGAGGCACAGTTCCCTAACCCCCCATGCACCGGAGGCAGCCCATGTGGCCAGGAGGTACCACCCCTATCAGACTAGCACGCCCTAATGAGTGTACACACTCACTCACTCACTCAAACTCATTCACACTCACTCTCATACACACTCATGCTCACACTCTGACTCGCGCTCTCAGTCACACTCACTCACTCAAACCCATGTTCCCCTCCTCAACCCATCCATTCATAAAACCCCGCAAATGTATCCCAAAGCACCATCCAATAGACCGGTAGCACCACGTGGACAGCGCCAACATGACATCCTAGGTCACCCACCAGTCTCCAAATAAATGGCTGAAGGAGGGCAGCAGGGGTGGAGGAAGACCCCCACTCCCCCCCCCGTGTGTGAATCTTAATGAGTAGGCACAAGTTATGTGGTGTAATTGAGTGGACGTGTATGAACTACCAAAGTGTAGTTAAAATTGGGGGGATGGTGCGATGGGACTCGCCACTGCTGCGAGCAGCAGAGCTCTCATCTCCCTCCACCCAAGCCCTCCGTGTCTACAGTGCAATTAAAATTGAGACAAGGGTGGTCATACAGTGCAGTAAAGAGAGAGACCCTCCCCACCAACACTCCACAGCACACCCCAGTCTCAAAACGCTAGGTATATCCAATAAGATGTGTGATCCACCAAGAATGGGGGTGTGAGGGAGGGCGAGGGATAGGAAAGACTGGGCAGTCAGAGAGAGCCCGTTCCACCCAGAAGCCAGCTCCAAAACTGGCTCCAGAAGCCACCCTCACTCCCCAGATCCCATCCCAGGGCGAGGGGCACCAGGCTGTGCAACCCAGGGCCTGCCATCACCATACTGCAGTGCACCACCAGCACCACAGGCTCATGACCCCCCCACCCCAACCCCAGTTGGCAAGCATGCAAACCCACCCCAGGTCCTGGGGTTTGTCCACACCTCAGCCCCCATTTCCCCCACATCGTACTCCCACACACAATGGCACATATACATACAGTCGTGTGAAAAAAATTTGGACACCCCTTTAAATATTCAGTTCTTTAATAAGAAATGTTCAAATATTTATGTCAAACCTGGTTTTTGTTTTATTTGCATTTTTTAAAAAATTACTTTAGCCATTCTAAGTGGGAATGAATGTGGGGGTATCCTAAAAAAGATGGGGGGTGTCCTAATTTATTCCTCACTATTTGTTTAGAATTACATTTTACAGAAAATCTGAAAAACAACTAATTCATTTTTAACTGTTCAGTTGGATTACATGACTCTCCCAGTATATTTAACATTGATATTAAACAAAAAAATAATTGTCCAAATATTGTCCAAATATGTAAAAAACAAACAGGCTTATACAGGGTGTCCTAATTTTTTCACGACTGTATACAAAAGCACAAGCACACACCTCTACACACACACAAATGAATGTTCCCCCCTCCACACCCATGTACAGTGGATATAAAAAGTCTACATGCCCCTGTTCAAATGTCAGGTTTTTATGATGTAAAAAAATGAGACCAAGATAAATCATTTCAAAACTTTTTCCACCATTAATGTGACCTATAACCTGTACAACCCAATTGAAAAACCAAACTGAAATCTTTTAAGGGGAAACATAAAAAAAACTTACAATAACCTGGTTGCATAAATATGCACACCCTCTTATAACTGGGGATGTGGCTGTGTTCAGAATTAACCAGTCACATTCAAACACATGTTAAATTGGAGTCAGCACACACCTGCCACCATTTAAAGTGCCTCTGATTAAACCCAAATAAAGTTCAGCTGTTCTAGTAGGCTTTTCCTGACATTTTTATAGTCACATCTTACAACACAAACCATGGTCCACAGGGAGCTTCCAAAGCATCAGAGGAATCTCATTGCTCAAAGGTATCAGTCAGGAGAAGGGTATACAAATTTCCAAGGCATCAAATATACCATGGAACACAGTGAAGACAGTCATCATCAAGTGGAGAAAATATGGCACAACAGTGACATTACTGAGAACTGGACATCCCTCCAAAACTGATGAAAAGATGAGAAGAAAACTGGTCAGGGAGGCTGCCAAGAGGCTGACAGCAATGTTGAAGGAGCTGCAGGAATTTCTGGCAAGTACTCGCTGTTTAGTACATATGACAACGATCTCCCGTCTCGGGTGGCAAGACGGAAGCCTTATCTTATGAAGAAAAACATCCAAACCCAGCTACATTTTGCAAAAACACATTTTAAATCTGCTAAACACATTGGAAAATGTGTTGTGGTCCCATGAAACCAAGGTTGAAGATTTTGGCCATAATTCCAAAAGGTATATTTGGCACAAACACAACACTGCTCATCACCAAAAGAACACCATACCTACTTACAGTGAAGCATGGTGGTGGCACCATCATGCTTTGGTGCTGTTTTTCTTCAGCTGGAACTGGGGCCTTAGTCAAGGTGGAGGGAAGTATGAACAGTAACAAATACCAGTCAGTGTTGGCACAAAACCTTCAGGCTTCTGCGAGAAAGCTGAAGATGAAGAGGAACTTTATCTTTCAGCACGACAATGACCCAAAGCACACATCCAAATCAACAAAAGAATGGCTTCACCAGAAGAAGATTAAGGTTTTGGAAAGGCCCAGCCAGAGTCCAGACCGACTGAACATCTGTGGGGTGATCTGAAGAGGGCTGTGCCCAGGAGATGCCCTCACAATCTGACAGATTTGGAGCATTTTTGCAAAGAAGAGTGGGCAAATATTGCCACATCAAGATGTGCCACGCTGATAGACTCCTACCCAAAAAGACTGCGTGCTGTAATAAAAGCCAAAGGTGCTGCAGCAAAGTATTAGTTTAAAGTAGAACTGAACCCACCTTATGGCACAAAAAGTAGAATAGCAGATTAATTCCTTATTACCTATTGTATTTTTCAACACATAAAAGAAATTTTTAGGCCGTGTGATGGCCAAGCTATAAGCCGATAAACTTTTGCCTCTGGCTGGCAGTGCCAAACAAACCGGAAGTAGTGCAGACGACGCTGCGTAACGTCACGAGTGTGATCCCTAAACAAAACAACAATGGCAGATGATAGCAGTTCCAGCAGTTCCAGCAGTCAAGAAAACCAGAGTTTTCAGAGTGAAGAGGCATTCAGGATCGGTGACGAGACAGAGGAGGATGCAGGAGTGTGGCAGGTGGCAGGTGTGGACAAAGGCGAGCCCGGGAGACAGCGACCTGATGCACCTGTGACAGCAGCTGGCAGACGGCGATGCAGAGGCGAATCCACCTGTGCACAGGGGAGAGACTGGAAAGGCAAAGGTAGGTATGCTTACGCTGTAGATCTTGCTGGGAGATGAGGGGGTTCCTCTGCAGCAAGAGGGCTGAAGGAATCAGACGGCTTCATGCCGAAGCCCAGGGCAGAGTGGCTTATATCCCACGCTGCTGACGAGGCGCAAGTGTGCGTGCAGCTGGCGCCGCTAATGAGCGGCGAGTTGTAACATATCCAGCCTGTGTTGTGTTGTAGCTTAGTTTTCTTTTTTCTCTGTCATATTTTGTCTTAGTTTTGTTTTGAATTGTAATCGCTCTTGCCTGTTTTCTCTTTTTAATTCTTGGATGGAATATGGGTGGGCAATATAAGCTGCGGCTTCAGCCATCACCCATTTCGGATAACTTACGTTGAATTGTATAATCAGATGAGTCATTGTTCAATTTGACCTTGTTGTTATATCATTCAGTTTCTTTCAACCTGTACTGTACTATCCAAAATAAATAAATTCATTCATTCATTCAAAAAATTGGGCTATGTATTACAATACAGTGATCCCTCACTTATTGCATTTAATGGGGACCAGAACCGACCGCGAAAAGTGAAAAACAGCGAAGTAGCGTCACCCCCCCCCCCCAAGGGCGTCACAAGCACTATTTTGCACAAAAAGGCACAAGAGAACAGCGAAAAGTGCCACTAAGCAACACGATAAAGAACAATGAATGCGGTCTTCCTTCGCTGGGTATGGGCGCTCTGCAGGGAGAGAAGCTGGGTAAAACGTCTCGGCCAATCAGCTTGCGAGGTAAAACGTCTCGGCCAATCAGCTTGCGAGATTCCCGAGCGGTGAAGAGGTGGGCGGAGAGGAGTGGAGCGGTGGTCAGAGAGATGGATTTTGAGTTGTGCGGGCTCTCCGTGTTGATACCTGATACATTAGAACATCAGGTATCAACACGGGCTAATGTGTTCTAATGTTCTAATGTAGTCTACTACATTAGAACATCAGGTATCAACACGGAGAGCCCGCACAACTCAAAATCCACCTCTCTGACCACCGCTCCACTCCTCTCCGCCCACCTCTTCACCGCTCGGGAATCTTACAAGCTGATTGGCCGAGACGTTTTACCTCGCAAGCTGATTGGCCGAGACGTTTTACCCAGCTTCTTTATCGCTCGTGTTGCTTAGTGGCACTTTTCGCTGTTCTCTTGTGCCTTTTTGTGCAAAATAGTGCTTGTGACGCCCTTGGGGGGAGGGTGTGACGCTACTTCGCGGTTTTTCACTTTTCGCGGTCGGTTCTGGTCCCCATTAAACGCGATAAGTGAGGGATCACTGTAATATCTATATCTAGAAACGCATCGCTTCCCGGTCGCTTTTCCTCCCCCTTTCTTTACTTTCGTCGCCATGACAGCTTTCCTTGGCCACTGAACAGATCTTCCCAGGTGTTGGAAGTGTTTTGTAGTCGACTATCATGACAAAATGCACCAAAAACAACCAGTGTCGACGTGCTCGCAATGGTAAACATGAGGACTGGGTCACACTCGTGACGTCACGCGGAACTCCGGCTGCACTTCCGGTTAATCGGCGGATTTGTCTGATTTTTCAGGGCGGGAAATTCAAAATCGCGATTTTCTCCAAGATTCCGGGATTTGTGGAGGGGGTGCCAATGATAAATTATCTTTATAATTGTATGTACTATCACCCAGTGCCGTTCAATGCCGTTCAGTTCAGTTCTACTTTAAGGGTGTGTATATTTATGCAACCAGGTTATTTTAAGGTTTTTATTTTTTCCCTTTAAAGATTTCAGTTTGTTTTCAATAGGGTTGTACAGGCTATACAGACATGGACAAAATTGTTGGTACCCCTCTGTTAATGAAAGAAAAACCCACAATGGTCACAGAAATAACTTGAATCTGACAAAAGTGGTAATAAATAAAAAGTCTATGAAAATTAACCAATGAAAATCAGACAATGCTTTTGAATTGTGGTTCAACAGAATTATTTTAAAAAACAAACTCATGAAACAGGCCTGGACAAAAATGATGGTACCCTTAACTTAATATTTTGTTGCACAACCTTTTGAGGCAATCACTGCAATCAAACAATTTCTGTAACTATCAATGAGACTTCTGCACCTCTCAGCAGGTATTTCGGCCCACTCCTCATCAGCAAACTGCTCCAGTTGTCTCAGGTTTGAAGGGTGCCTTCTCCAGACGGCATGTTTCAGCTCCTTCCACAGATGTTCAATAGGATTTAGATCAGGGCTCATAGAAGGCCACTTTAGAATAGTCCAGTGTTTGGCTCTTAGCCATTCTTGGGTGTTTTTAGCTGTGTGTTTTGGGTCATTATAAGATAAGCCTTTATTAGTCCCACAATGGGGAAATTCCAGGATTGCAACAGCACAGGGATAGCAACACTCAGAGCAACAATCAGAAGGCAAGAAAAAACAAGAGCAGCTAGTATACATATGTACATATTAATATATATATATACACACAGTGCGGAGCATTGTGGTTGGTGGATGTGCAGCAGAAAGTCTAAGCTCTCTCTCCGTGGATGCGGCGGGCCAGCTGGATGTCTTTGGGCATGATGGTGACCCTCTTGGCGTGGATGGCGCACAGGCTGGTGTCCTCGAAGAGACCCACCAGGTAGGCCTCGCTGGCCTCCTGCAGAGCCATGACGGCGGAGCTCTGGAAGCGCAGGTCGGTCTTGAAGTCCTGAGCGATCTCCCTCACCAGGCGCTGGAAGGGCAGCTTACGGATGAGCAGCTCCGTGGATTTCTGGTAGCGACAGATCTCTCTCATAGCCACGGTACCGGGCCTGTAACGGTGAGGCTTCTTCACTCCGCCGGTGGCCGGAGCGCTTTTCTGAGCAGCCTTGGTGGCCAGCTGCTTCCTGGGGGGCTTTTCCTCCAGTAGATTCACGGGCGGTCTGCTTGGTTCTTGGTTTCTTGGTTCTTCTATTTCTTCTGTTTTTTCTTTCTGTTTCTCTTTATTTCTGTTTCTGTTTATTATTCTTTATTATTCTGTCTTATCCTGTTGCAAGACCCATGACCTGCAACTGAGACCAAGCAGTCTGACACTGGGCAGCACATTTCTCTCTACAATACCTTGATAGTCTTGAGATTTCATTGTACCCTGCACAGATTCAAGACACCCTGTGCCAGATGCAGCAAAGCAGCCCCAGAACATAACAGAACCTCCTCCATGTTTCACAGTAGGGACAGTGTTCTTTTCTTAGTATGCTTCATTTTTGCATCTGTGAACATAGAGCTGATGTGCCTTGCCAAAAAGTTCCAGTTTTGTCTCATCTGTCCATAGGACATTCTCCCAGAAGCTTTGTGGCTTGTCAACATGCAGTTTGGCAAATTCCAGTCTGGCTTTTTTAGGATTTGTTTTCAACAGTGGTGTCCTCCTTGGTCGTCTCCCATGAAGTCCACTTTGGCTCAAACAACGACGGATGGTGTGATCTGACACTGATGTACCTTGACCTTGGAGTTCACCATGAATGTGTTTAGAGGTTGTTCTGGGTTCTTTTGTTACCATTCGTATTATCCGTCTCCTCCTGCGGCCACGTCCAGAGAGGTTGGCTACAGTCCTGTGGATCTTAAATTTCTGAATAATATGTGCATCTGTAGTCAGAGGAACATCAAGCTGCTTGGAGATGGTCTTATAGCCTTTAACATGCTTGTCTATAATTTTCTTTCTAATCTCCTGAGACAACTCTCTCCTTTGCTTCCTCTGGTCCATGTTTAGTGTGGTACACACCATGTCAACAAACAGCACAGTGACTACTTGTCACCCTTTAAATAGGCCGACTGACTGATTACAAGTTTGTAGACACCTGTGATGTTAATTAGAGGACACATCTTGGTTGAACATGTGCCTATGGTCACATTATTTTCAATCTTTTCTAGGGGTACCATCATTTTTGTCCAGGCCTGTTTCATGAGTTTGTTTTTTAAAATAACTCTGTTGAGCCACAATTCAAAAGCATTGTCTGATTTTCATTGGTTAATTTTCATAGAATTTTTATTTATTACCACTTTTGTCTGATTCAAGTTATTTCTGTGACCATTGTGGGTTTTTCTTTCATTAACAGAGGGGTACCAACAATTTTGTCCACGTCTGTAGGTCACATTAATGCTGGAAAAAGTTTTGAAATGATTTAACTTGGTCTCATTTTTAACATCATAAAAACCTGGCATTTGAACAGGGGTGTGTAGATTTTTTAAATCCACTGTACATTCACACGTGAGCCCAAAAAGATGGGGGACAGCCCCCCACCCCAGGAGCGCAGACACCAGCCTCCGGAGTGCTGCCAGGACCTGGGCCACATATCCCTGGGCCTTTACATGTTTCAACTGCACTGCAGCCTTCGTCAGAAGAGTTCTCTTCTGACGAAGGCTGCAGTGCAGTTGAAACATGTAAAGAAGGTAAAGACATCTTTCCATTTTATTTTTTGTCTTTCATATGAACAAAAGATAAATACTTAAAAGAAGACAAAATGAACCTATTTGACATATATCCCTGGGCCAATCAAGTGCAGTGGCAGTTTTTTGAAATGCATTAAAATAAGACTCAGCCTCTATCTCTCTAAATGCATGAACTAATGCAATGTTTTTGCTGCTTCTGCAGCAGTGAAACATACTAAGTGCTAGTAATTGTGGTACCCTTTGCCAAGAAACCCATCAATACTCCATGCTGGTCCCAAAAGACCATGAGCGTGACCTTGTCTGCCACGGTTTGGACATGTACCTTCTTTGGAGGTGATGAGTCATGATGCTTCCATTGCTTCGACTATGCTTTAGTCTCTGGGTCATAGTGATGGACTCATGTTTCGTCCTGCATGATCAGTCTGTCAGAGAAGTCCTCCTGGCTTTCTTGACACATGGCCAAAAGAGCCCCTGGAGCATATGACTTGTCCCTGCCTTTGGAAAGGTGAGAGCAACCGGGGAATCCATGGCGCAGACAACTTCCACATGTGCAAATGGTCATGGATTCCCCCCCCCCCACAGACCCCACACTGATTTTGGGCTAGTTGGCAAATGGTTATGTGGCGATCTCCCAAAATGGTGTCCTCCACTTAACAGATAGTGTCTTCATCAATGGCGCACTGCGGTTGCCTGGGAATGGGTGTCGTTTCCACCAATGTCTGACCACACTTTGTGTCGATGCCAGGACTCGACTGTGTCAAACGATGGGGTATCCTCCTCGAGTTTCTTTCATCTCGTTGAACGTCTCCCATGGTGTACAGCCTCGCAAGTACAGGAACCCGATGACCGCTCTGCATTCAACTGGCTCCATTATCACACCTTACTACCTGTAAAATAGAAACTCTTAAGAGTTCAGAGATGCAAATTACCATGTGACTTAGAGATATGTGCAGTTTCAGCCTCCTACAGTAACCGCAAGTGGATCAGGGGAAATCTTTAATGAGCAGCCCTCGTAAGTTATTCAACAATTATTTTTACTTTACAATTAACAGGCTCAAGAACACAATGTTAATTGCATTAGTAACACCTGTTGTTCTTATCTACAGTGGGGCAAAAAAGTATTTAGTCAGCCACCAATTGTGCAAGTTCTCCCACTTAAAAGATGAGAGAGGTCTCCAATTTTCATCATAGGTATACCTCAACTATGAGAGACAAAATGAGAAGAAAAAAAAATCCAGAAAATCACATTGAAGGATTTTTAATGAATTAATTGGTAAATTCCTCGGTAAAATAAGTATTTGGTCACCTACAAACAAGCAAGATTTCTGGCTCTCACAGACCTGTAACTTCTTCTTTAAGAGGCTCCTCTGTCCTCCACTCGTTACCTGTATTAATGGCACCTGTTTGAACTCATTATCAGTATAAAAGACACCTGTCCACAACCTCAAACAGTCAGACTCCAAACTCCACTATGGCCAAGACCAAAGGGCTGTCAAAGGACACCAGAAACAAAATTGTAGACCTGCACCAGTCTGGGAAGACTGAATCTGCAATAGGTTAGCAGCTTGGTGTGAAGAAATCAACTGTGGGAGCAATTATTAGAAAATGGAAGACATACAAGACCACTGATAATCTCCCTTGATCTGGGGCTCCACGCAAGATCTCACCCTGTAGGGTCAAAATGATCACGAGAACGGTGAGCAAAAATCCCAGAACCACACAGGGGGACCTAGTGAATGACCTGCAGAGAGCTGGGACCAAAGTAACAAAGGCTACCATCAGTAACACACTACGCCGCCAGGGACTCAAATCCTGCAGTGCCAGACGTGTCCCCCTGCTTAAGCCAGTACACGTCCAGGCCCGTCTGAAGTTTGCTAGAGAGCTTTTGGATGATCCAGAAGAGGATTGGGAGAATGTCATATGGTCAGATGAAACCAAAATAGAACTTTTTGGTAAAAACTCAACTTGTCGTGTTTGGAGGAGAAAGAATACCATACCTACTGTGAAGCATGGGGGTGGAAACATCATACTTTGGGGCTGTTTTTCTGGAAAGGGACCAGGACGACTGATCTGTGTAAAGGAAAGAATGAATGGGGCCATGTATCATGAGATTTTGAGTGAAAACCTCCTTCCATCAGCAAGGGCATTGAAGATGAAACGTGGCTGGATCTTTCAGCATGACAATGATCCCAAACACACCACCCAGGCAACGAAGGAGTGGCTTCGTAAGAAGCATTTCAAGGTCCTGGAGTGGCCTAGCCAGTCTCCAGATCTCAACCCCATAGAAAATCTTTGGAGGGAGTTGAAAGTCCATGTTGCCCAGCGACACCCCCAAAACATCACTGCTCTAGAGGAGATCTGCATGGAGGAATGGGCCAAAATACCAGCAACAGTGTGTGAAAACCTTGTGAAGACTTACAGAAAACGTTTGACCTCTGTCATTGCCAACAAAGGGTATATAACAAAGTATTGCGATGAACTTTTGTTATTGACCAAATACTTATTTTACCAAGGAATTTACCAATTAATTCATTAAAAATCATTCATTGTGATTTTCTGGATTTTTTTCCCCTCATTTTGTCGCTCCTAGTTGAGGTATACCTATGATGAAAATTGGAGACCTCTCTTATCTTTTAAGTGGGAGAACTTGCGCAATTGGTGGCTGACTAAATACTTTTTTGCCCCACTGTATGTTCAAATGTTTTATGTGAAATCAGTCTGGGTTATATTAAAACTTTTAGTAACTAGAAAAGCACTCAGAGCGCATACCTCCACCAAGGCTCCTTCCGTTTGTCATGGATCACTTCCAAAATGTAATGGGTTTGTGTGTAGGCCTATAGCCACTTGTGGTGAAAATTGCATCAAAGTCTGTCCATCAGTTTTGGAGTATTGTTGCTAACATACTGTGAGAAGATAAGAGCATTGGCTGAGGTATGCATTTTCAAATCATCACCAAAATATAATGGGTTCCTCTCTCGACCAAGAACCACCTCTGGTGAAAATTTCATCCAAATCCATCCAGTAGTTTTTGTGTAATCCTGCTGCACAAATACAAAGCCCTTGGTGGAGGTATGCACTCTCAGATCATCACCAAAATCTAATCATCTGTTCCCCGTGCCATTACACACCTTTCCTGAAAATTTCGTCGAAATCCGTTCATAACTTTTTGAGTTGTGTTGGTAACAGACAGACAAACCCCGGTAAAAACATTACCTCCTTGGTGGAGGTAATAAATGATCCAAAAAGACAAACCAAAAAAAAAAAAAAAAAAAATCACAAATGACACCAAGACATTGGCCAATTCTTTTAATTGGACCCTACAGTCTTTAACAAAAACAAATTTTTAAACCCACAATCTCTTTTTGTCCAACCGGACTCGTAACAATGGAACAAAAGCTGGGACTTTTTAAACCAGACAATATTTGATCAGAAATACTGTAAACTGACTTTTTTGTCTGAAGATTTGCATGGAGAGGCAAAAAACATCTGCGTCATTTTCTTTAATTCTAAAATATGAATCTTCTCAGTAAGAAAATTACAACTTTTCTGGTAGAGTTGCAGAATTTTGTTTTTCAAGCAAATTTGTGCTCATCTTGTAAATCCTTATTTTTTTCTTGCAGATTTGTATTAAATTTATGATAAATTTGTAACATTTGAGAAAAAAAAAAAATTCTTATAAATCTACAACTGTTTATTTGCATATGTAAATTTAGGCCATATATAAAAAGTTGAATTGAAAATTGTTTTGCGCTCTTTTTTGACAGTCCACATCTTAAACGGACTGTCTCACCCAAAGAAATTGCAACTTTTACTTACACTATATTTCAATTTTTTGCACACAAATGCAAGTTTTCCACTTTTTCATCTTGTACAGGTGATCATTTTTAACTAGAATTCGGGGTGTGTGTGTGTGTGTGGGGGTGAATTTTAGCAAATGCTTCTGGCATAGAAAAATATGCATTTTTTTTCCTGACAAAATGGCTGTTTTTCCTTAATTTTTAAATCAATTTCACACCGACAACATTAATAAATTATGTGAAAAAGTTAAATTCTTAAAATATAATTTAAAGAAGAAACTTATGCTCAATATCCATTACATACACTGAAATATTGCAACAGTTTTTGATGATGGTTACAGTTTTTGAAACAAAGTTACAAATCAGGATATCCCAGCATGGGCAGCTCGGTGGCGGAGTGGTTAGCACTGTGGCAGCACAGTGAGAAAGTCACGGGGTCGATTCCACCCCTGACCATCAATGACCCTTCTGTGTGGAGTTGGCATGTTCTCCTGTTTCCTCCCACAGGTCAAAAACATACAAGTTAGGTGAACTGGAGACTCTAAAGTGGCCCTAGGTGTGAATGGTGACGGGATTGGCGCCGTACAGCGACTGCCTCGTCCATCCAGGTGGATGCCCTGAATTGCCCTCTGGGGATTAATAAAGTATACAAAATAAAAAATAAATAAGTCCCAATTTACTGAGACGCATGAGTAAATTTAGTAAGAGTTTTTTTAAACCAATTTCTCACTGATTGTTATTTTTGTCCAGAAGCCACATGTGGCTCTGGAGCTTCATATTGCAACCCCTGGCATATCTTAATGTTCCATTTTTAATGGAAGAAAATAAGACTTTATATTAAACAAGACCAAATCGATGATGAAACAAGTCACAGTGCCGAGGACCCAAACACAGCTTTGGTATCACTGATGATAAATTTGACCCTTCATCATTAAATCCTGACCAATAATCTATCTGAAAGGTAATGGCCCACCGAGGTAAGTCACTGCAGCATCACGGTACATTCATCTATACACAATATGGACACATACAAACGAAGACAGTCTTCAGCAATTCAGCCAGTTACAAAGCACTGCTAAAATTCACATAACAATGTAGAGATAAATTAAAATGCAACACAGACAGAGAATGGCATTCTCAGCAACAGAGACAGACATGCTTTAGATGGACAAAACTGTTTAGAGCCAGGAGTCGGTAACCTCTGCTATGGGGGGGGGGGGGCCCTCTGGAGCCGAAATACATGTTTGAAACTGAAAATAAATGGCGACATATGACAAGAAACTGAATCAACGGGTCTGTTAACATTGGTAATAGGACAGTTTTTTTCCCTGCAAATTCACATTTTCCTTGTAAATTTCAATTTTCCCCATAAATTTCACTTTTGTAAATTTGCAATGTTTTCATCAGAATTTTTTTTTTATACTTTTCTCCCTCAAATTTGCTAGTTTTTCCTCACAAATTTCACACCTTCTTGTAAATGTGTAACATTTTTCATTGTAAATTTTCAGCTTTTTTCTGATAAATTTTCAACTTTTTCTTGGAAGTTTGCAAATTTTTTCTTGTAAATTTGCATAGTTCATATGGACGCCAATTAAATTTTTATTCTATGTAATGGTTTAATTTTTTCTGTTCATCTACATAATAAATTTTTTTTAATGCTTTTGTTGGGAGGTGAGAGATTTTTCTTCCCTACCCCGTTACGAAAATGCCCCCCCCCCCCAAAAAAAACCCCCCAATCTTGCACAGTGCCCCAAAAACATAGAAACGGCCCTGTATGTTGCTCCACATGGACTAAAATTGTTCCAGATGTCCAACAGGTGATTGAGGTTGCAGACCCCTGGGTTTAAACACATGTACAGGTACATCTCAAAAAATTAGGGTATCATGAAGAAGTTCAGTATTTTTTGTC
The DNA here is from genome assembly GCA_020510985.1 of Pholidichthys leucotaenia. Lineage (NCBI taxonomy): Eukaryota > Metazoa > Chordata > Actinopteri > Cichliformes > Pholidichthyidae > Pholidichthys > Pholidichthys leucotaenia. Next base: position 196,437,333 of record CM035842.1, on the reverse strand, counting down.
GCTCATTTCAGAAAGTGAAACCCATATATTATATAGATTCATGACAGAGAGTGATATATTTCAAATGTTTATATATTTTAATTTTGATGATTATGGCTTACAGCCCATGGAAACCCCAAATTCAGTTTCTCAAAAAATTGGAATATTACAAAAAATTAATAATCACAAAAAATATTTTTTTAATACAAATGTTGGCCGACTGAAAAGTATGTCCATGTACCACTCAGTACTTGGTCGGGGCTCCTTTTGGATTAATTACTGTATCAATGTGGCGTGGCATGGAGGTGATCAGCCTGTGGCACTGCTGAGGTGTTATGAAGGTCCAGGTTGCTTTGATAGTGACCTTCAGCTCGTCTGCATTGTTGGGTCTGGTGTCTCATCTTCCTCTTGACAATCCTCCATAGATTCTCTATGGGGTTTAGGTCAGGAGAGTTTGCTGGCCAATCAAACACATTGATACCATGGCCATTAAACCAGGTTTTGATACTTTTGGCAGTGTGTGTGTGTCGGGGGGGGGGGGGGTGGCCAAGTCCTGCTGGAAAATGAAATCAGCTCCTCCATAAAGCTTGTCAGCAGAGGGAAGCATGAAGTGCTCTAAAATTTCCTGGTAGACGACTGCGCTGACTTTGGTCTTGATAAAACATAGTGGACCAACACCAGCTGATGACCTCTGTTCAGATCAAAGTAAATTTTGCATTTCATTTGGAAATCAAAGACCCAGAGTCTGGAGAAAGAGTGGAGAGGCACAGAATCTAAGTTGCTTGAGGTTTAGTGTGAAGTTTCCACAGTCAGTGATTATTTGAGGAACCATGTCATCTGCTGGTGTTGCAGCCACAATCATCAAAATTAAAATAAACACTTGAACTGTATCACTCTCTGTGTAATGAATCTATATAATGTATGGGTTTCACTTTCTGAAATGAGTGACAAAAAATATTGAACTTTTTCATGATATTCTAATTTTTTGAGATGTACCTGTAAAGACACCAACTCTCCTTCTACACCCAGAGAGCAGACTCTTCCTTCAGTGTGTAATTGAAGCTACAGCAGCAGTGTCCTCTGCAGGTTCCCCCGAGAAGGCAGTTTAACTGGGAAAATTGGTGGTTCAGCTGGGAATGTCGGCACTATGGCTGCGGTTGCCATATTTGTGGTGGATGAAGAGCAGGACAATGCCCAGGAAGAAGCAGATGGAGCCCACCGTGATGTAGGCGATGCCCAGAAACGGGTTCTTCCCACCCATCCAGGAAATGGTGCTCAGGATCATCCGCTTACGGCCGTCAAAACTCAGCACGGGGTAATCTGATTACAGGTTGGTAAAGGAGACTGACTGGACAGAGAGCACACACAGCAGTAAGACAAGTTACATTTACTCAAGTACAACAGAATCACATTTATCTGATTTGCAGACTGGTTAGAAGTGTTCTTGTTCATGGTGTTATAACATTTCAGTACCAGAAATGACGGCAGTTTTAGTCATTTTAGAGAATCTATAATTTTATCTCATTAATACCAAAGCTGAAATCATTGCTCTTCCATTCTAAGTCAGCAAATATTTAGGTCTCTCCTGAATAACAGGATTGGGGTTCTTTTGTATTAGCATTTCATTTCATTCCCTCAGATTTGCAGCTTTTCTTGTAAATTTGCATTTCTCATAAATGCAGTTGCAATCAAAATTATTCCACCACCAATGCAAGTTAGGTTTATTAGCAAAATATACAAACTCGCAGCTAACTGGAGTGGTGGTCTAGTTGATAGAGCATTGGCCCCACAACTGGGAGGTTAGTGGTTCAAGTCCCAGCCAGGTCATACCAAACACCATATACAGTGGAGTGAAGAAGTGTTTGCCCCCTTCCTGATTTCTCATTTTTCTGTATATTTGTCACACTTAAATGCTCCAGATAATCAAACAAATTGAAATATTAGACAAAGATAACACAAGTAAACACAAAATGCAGTTTTTAAATGAAGATGTTTATTATTACGGGTTAAAAAAAAAAATAAAAAAATCCAAACCTACATGGACTGTGTGAAAAAGTGACCCCCCCCTTGGTAAAACATAAATTAGTAACTGTGGTTTATCACATCTTTGGAAAGCCGAGTTCAATTTCTCAAGTCAGACCCAGGCCTGATTACTGCCACACCTGTTCTCAATCAAGAAATCACTTAAATAGAACCTGCCTGACAAAGTGAAGTAGACTAAAAGATCCTCAAAAGCTAGGCATCATGCTGCGATCCAAAGAAATTCAGGAACAAATGAGAAACAAAGTAATTAAGATTTATCAGTCTGGAAAAGGTTATAAAGCCATTTCTAAAGCTTTGGGACTCCAGCGAAACACAGTGAGAGCCATTATCCACATATGGTGACAACATGGAACAGTGGTGAACCTTCCTGGGAGTGGCCAACCAACCAAAATTACCCCAAGAGCGCAGCAACGACTCATCCAAGAGGTCACAAAAGACCCCACAACAACATCCAAAGAACTGCAGGCCCCACTTGCCTCAGTTAAGGTCAGTGTTCATTATTTATTTAGCGAATGCAAAGTCCTTAAGCCAAGCAGTTGCCTCCTGGTTTGCTGTATGGAGGGTGTGTAATCCTCCTTCCAGTCTTTGGAGCGGGCAAGCCTCTATGATGTGTTCCATTGTTTGCTCCTCTCCACATGCGCACAGTGGGCTAGGGCTACTGCCCTATCTGTGAAGGCTGGCCAAGCAGGGACCACGTCCAGTCCTGAAGCGATTGAGTGTAGACCACTGTCTCCTTGGGAAGTTGGTGCCCGGGACCTGTTGGTTGGAGGTTTGTCACCAGGTGTTTGTTTGGGACCTCCTTGGTCTCCCATTCCTCTTGCCAAGCTGTCTGGATGGTAAAGTCAGCTGGGGGAGGGTTTTTCCAAATCGGCCGTCTGGATGGAAGTCGGGCAGTGGGTGGGGTGTAGATATCTGCATGGATTGGTAGGTGAGGAGAATCTTTAGCTTTTTGAAGCATCCTTTGAGTTAATGCTGCTCGCCGGATGTGTGGAGGGGCTATGTTTGACAGTACAGGGAGCCAGGGGAGTGGTGTTGAGTGGATTGTTCCAGTTATAGTTCTTATGGTTGTGTTGAGCTGGGTGTCTACGTGGTGTGTGTAAGATGACCTGGACCAGACAGGGGCACAATATTCTGCTAGAGTATGAAAGGGCCAGTGCTGAGGTGCGCAGGGTGGAGGCTGCCACCCCCCATTTTGCACCAGCGAGCTTGAAGAGCAGGTTGTTTCGTACCTTCACCTTAGCAGCTGTCCCCTTTAGATGTTCCTTGAAGGATAGGGTCCTATCAAGGGTCACTCCAAGGTAGGTTGGATTCAGGGCATGCTTAAGCTCGAGTCCGCTTGGGTGGATGTTTAGTTCTCTGGCAGCTTTTACATTGTGGAGATGGAATACACTGGAGACGGTTTTTGCTGGGCTTGGTTTTAGGCGCCAGATTTTGCAGAACTGGTCCAGTTTGGCAAGATCTTCCGTGAGCACCCGTTCCAGTGGCTCAAAGTCTGGTGCTTGGAATGCCAAACAGATGTCGTCTGCATAGATGAATTTGCGGGATTTTGTAGTGGGCAGGTCGTTTATGTAGAGGTTGAACAGAGTTGGAGCTAGAACTGAGGCTTGTGGGAGTCTGTTTTTCTGCGTTCTCCATGCACTTGTGTTCTGACCGAGGTGGACTCTGAACCTTCGGTTGGTCAGCAGGGTTTTTATAATTCATGACTGTGTTCATGACTCCACCATAAGAAAGATTGGGCAAAAATGGCCACAGCAGAGTTCCAAGACGAAAACCCCTTCTGAGCAAAAAGAACATAAAGGCTCATCTCAGTTTTGCCAGAAAACATCTTGATGATCCCCAAGACTTATGGGAAAATACTCCGTGGACTGACGAGACAAAAGTTGAACTTTTTGGAAGGTGTGTGCCCCATTACATCCGGTGTAAAAGTAACAGCATTTCAGAAAAGGAACATCATACCAACAGTAAAATATGGTGGTGGTAGTGTGATGGTCTGGGGCTGATTTGCTGCTTCAGCACCTGGAAGACTTGCTGTGGTAAATGGAACCATGAATTCTGCTATCCTGAAGGAGAATGTCCGGCCATCTGTTCATGACCTCAAGCTGAAGCGCACTTAGGCTCTTCAGCAGGACAATGACCCAAAACACACCAGCAAGTCCACCTCTGAATGGCTCAAGAAAAACAAAATGAAGACTTTGGAGAGGCCTAGTCAAAGTCCTGACCTGAATCTGATTGAAATGCTGTGGCATGACCTTAAAAAGGCGGTTCATGCTCGAACCCCCCCCCAAAGTGGCTGAATTACAACAATTCTGCAAAGATGAGTGGGCCAAAATTCCTCCACAGCACTGTAAAAGACCCGTTGCCAGTTATCGCAAGCGCTTGATTGCAGTTGTTGCTGTTAAGGGTGGCCCAACCAGTTATTAGGTTTAGGGGGCAATCACTTTTTCCCACACAGGGCCATGTAGGTTTGGATTTTTTTCCCTTAATAATAAACACCTTTATTTAAAAACTGCGTTTTGTGTTTACTTGTATTCTCTTTGTCTATTATTTAAATTTGTTTGATGATCTGAAACATTTAAGTGTGACAAACATACAAACAAAAAGAGAAATCAGGAAGGGGGCAAACACTTTTTCACACCACTGTATAGTAACGTTGGGTGTTTGGTACTTATGCTAAAATATAAAAGGATGCACTACAATGGGTCTCAAATATTTGTAAACGTGTCCTGTTATAGTACTGCATGAGTTTATTGACGATAGACTATAAACTACACATAAATTAAAACAATTATAATGATAACTGAACTCCTCCCATTCCCCAATGTGCAAGATACAACACCTATGAATATAATTGATAAAAGACCACACAAATAAGTCTGATAAATAAACAAGGGTTCTTAAATAAACAAGGGTTCGCTAATATTAGATGTCCCATTCATTTTCAATAATTCTGTAATTAATATTCACACAATCAAATAAATCTTAGTGTTCAGTCCCTTCTGTATTTGTCAAAGTCTAACATGTGTGACTAACTACATATACAGTTAGGGCCAGAAATATTTGGACAGTGACACAATCTTCATGATTTGGGCTCTGCATGCCACCACATTGGATTTGAAATGAAACAGCTACAACCGAATTGAAGTGCAGACTTTAAAGTTTAATTCAAGGGGTTGAACAAAAACATATGATTAATAGGAATTGTAGCTATTTTTATACAAATGCTCCTCATTTCAGGGGCTCAAAAGTAATTGGACAAATAAACATAACCCTAAGTAAAATGTTACTTTTCAATATTTTGTTGAGAATCCTTTGCAGGCAATGACTGTCTGAAGTCTGGAACCCATGGACATCACCAAACGCTGGGTTTCCTCCTTTGTGATGCTTTGCCAGGCCTTTACTGCAGCTGTCTTCAGTTGTTGCTCGTTTGTGGGTCTTTCTGCCTTACGTTTTGTCTTGAGCAAGTGAAATGACAGGGACAGTGCAATAAACATAGACAATTAATCAATGACAATCAATCTGATGTGTTGCACAGAGTGTATAGCTATTAGCTAATTTGCAACTCTTGTGACTCATGCATGCTCGATTGGGTTGAGATCTGGTGACTGACTCGGCCATTGCAGAATATTCCACTTCTTTGCTTTAAAAAACTCCTGGGTTGCTTTTGCAGTATGTTTTGGATCATTGTCCATCTGTACTGTGAAGCGCCGTCCAATCAACTTTGCTGCATTTGGCTGAAGCTGAGCAGAAAGTATATCCCTATACACTTCAGAATTCATCCGGCTGCTTCTGTCTTTTGTCACATCATCAATAAACACAAGTGACCCAGTGCCATTGGAAGCCATGCATGCCCATGCCATCACACTGCCTCCACCATGTTTTACAGAAGATGTGGTGTGCTTTGGATCATGAGCTGTTCCAATTCTTCTCCAAACTTTCTTCTTCCCATCATTCTGGTACAGGTTGATCTTAGTCTCATCTGTCCAAAGAATGCAGTTCCAGAACTGGGCTGGCTTCTTCAGGTGTTTTTTGGCAAAGTCAATTCTGGCCTTTCTATTTTTGAGGCTGATTAATGGTTTGCACCTTGTGGTGAATCCTTTGTATTTCCTCTCATGTTCTCTTTATGGTAGACTTAGATACTGATACACCTACTTCCTGGAGAGTGTTCTTCAGTTGAGTGGATGTTGTGAAGGGTTGTTCTTCACCATGGAAAGGATTCTGCGATCATCCACCACTGTTGTCTTCCGTGGACGTCCAGGCCTTTTTGAGTTCCCAAGCTCACCAGTGCACTTTTTTTCTCACAATGTAACAAACTGTTGATTTGGCCACTCCTAACATTTCTGCTCTCTCTCTGATGGATTTCTTCTTTTTTTTTTTTTTTTTTTTTCCCAGCCTCAGGATGGTCTGTTTCACCTCCATTGAGAGCTCCTTTGACCGCATGTTGTGTGTTCACAGCAACAGCTTCCAAATGGAAACGTTACACCTGGAATCCACTCCAGACCTTTTAACTGCTTAATTGATGACAGGTTAACGAGGGCAGAGCCCATGCAGCCTTATTTTTTTTATTTTTTCAGCCTTCTGAGTCAATTGTCCAATTACTTAGAGCTGTAATTCCTAAACCCTTGCTCCAATTTGGATGTGAATACTCTTAAATTACAGCTGAGAGTCTGCACTTTAAGCCCATATTGATTATATAATTGTATCCTGAATATGTTTTCATAAACAGCTAAAATAACAAAACTTGTGTCACTGTCCAAATATTTCTGGGCTTAACTGTAGGCTACACCTCTATATTCCACTTTCAAACACAGCCTACATTTGGGCCTGTAAAGCCTGATTGGGCTTCCTGTTTTCACACAAGAATACTTTCTTTCTACGGGTATGCACTAGTCTGAAGTGACAAATTCACACCTTTAAATGTTTCTCCCATATATGTATCTAAGACTTTTATCCCCTTAATTTGCATCTTTTCTTGTGAAAATGCAATTTCCTTCTACCAAACTTGCAGGCTGTTTTTTGTAATCTCATAAATGTGATTTTTTTTTCTTGCACTAGTTGCATCTCAGCAAGTTAGAATATTGTGAAAAAGCTAATGAAAAAAAGCTATTCATTACATGCACAGTGAAATGTCTCAAGTCCTTTTTGATTTAATTTTAATGATTATGGGTTTAGTTTTAAAAGTAAAATTACAATTCATTCTAATTTACTGAGCTGCACCAGTATTTCTTTGATAGGTTAACAACTTTTGTCCTGTACATTTGCAAATTTTCCTGTTTTGTTTTGTTAAACTTCTCTTACAGATTTGTTTTTCTTGCAAATTAGGAACTTTTTCCTCCCCACGTTTGCAACTTTTCATCATAAATCTGCACATTTTTCTGACAAACTTTTGGAGACATCAGAAAATTGAGGGTTTTTTCCTCAAATTTGTGAGTTTTTCTGTCAAAGTCAAAAGGGGTGACAGGATGTAGACCCCTGTTAGAGACCCTTCATGTTACGATTTAAACTGCCTTGTTCACAGTTGCAAATTGGCTCTGTAAAAATAAAGGTGGATTTGTTTCCAGAAGGATACTGTAGGTGACCTCCAGGACGTATCTGCCGCTGGCCAGTGTGGGGCTGCCGTTGGGTTTCTTCTGGATGATTCGGTACAGCTTCCTGAAGGTGGGCAGTGCCGCCGTCCGCATCCACACGATAAAATCCTCGTTGATGAAGCCATTGTTCTCCTGGTCGGATGGGTCCAGCTCATACACTGGATTCCTCCAGTTAATTGGCTTAGATGTGCCTGAAAGGAGAATAAGAGCACGATGAGGCAACTGCAATACCCCCCCCCCCAGTTTTCTTTGAAGATCCCAATACTTACTGACGTAGAGGAGTTTTCAACTTCTCAATATAATTACTGTGGCAGAACCAAATTATGATAAGCCCATCGTCCACAAATATACAACAAAGTATACAACCCATAGTTGTAGGGCAAGATCCCAAGGTGAACCTGTGTCGCAAGTATGGTGACCCTAGAGAGCTTTAAATGTTCTATAGTAACAGAGCACAGGAAGTGCCAACCTTGACCTTTTTACCCCAAACCTGTAGTCAGAGCTTATGGTCTCAGAGTGAACCTGTGTACCAGGTTTAGTGACCCTAGCTTTCTTTGTTGTTGTTGAGATATACTTTATAAGGCATTTTGATGTTGACCTTTGACCTTGGAATCCCAAAACCACAGTCACATTTCAGGATCCCAAGGTGAACCTGTGTACCAAGTTTGGTGGCTCTGGCTTTACTCATACAGTAATAAGGCATAGGGAATGTTAACCTTGAACTTTTGACCCCAAACCCATATTCTGAGGTCAGGATTCCAAGATGAACCTGTGTTCCAGGTTTGGTGGCCCTTGCTTTACTTGTTTTATAGTAATAGTAAATGTAGATAGATAGATGTACTTTATTGATCCCAAACTTGGAAATTACAGTGTAACAGCAGCATGACAGTAGACGACCAAAACAACAGAAACACACACAGCATAACAGAGAAAGGAATTACCCATGGAAAGTAAAACTGCCTAGATAACTTCTATACCTCACAGATGAACAGATGCTGACCCATATAGATAAATGAATCATACTCACTGTACAATGCAGGACTATCAGGCACAGGGTGAAATGTGAGATTCCGATTAGACTGCAAGGTGCAGTATGACAGCATAGTTATGACCAGAATACAACATCATAGTGAGTTACTGTACAGTGAAATGGCATGTGGCAGGAAAGATTTCCTGTACTACTACAGCTTCGTTGTCGAACGGCCAGGTACAGGAAATCTTTCCTGCCACATGCAATTTCACTGTACAGTAACTCACTATGATGTTGTATTCTGGTCATAACTATGCTGCCACACTGCACCTTACAGACTAACTGGTACCTCACATTTTCACTCTGCTCCTGATAGTCCTTCTTTGTGCAATGGGATGATTCATGTGTTTATACGGGTCATCATATATTAAGCTATGATGTATATAGGTTTTATAGTCATGTTAGTTTTTACTTTCCATGGGTAATCCCTTTGTCATGTGTGTGTTTCTGTTGTTTGGTTGTCAACTGTCATGCTGCTGTTACACTGTAATTTCCCAGTTTGGGATCAATAAAGTACATCTATTTATCTACTTAACCGTTCAGCAGCAAAGCTGTAGAAGTCTGCTGGAGAAAGTGCTCCACTGTCTGTCCAGTGTGTGGTGGAGGGAGTGATCAGGATTGTCCATGATGGATTGGAGTTTGTTCAGTGTTCTCTCCACCACAGTCTCAAAGGTCCCTGACTTGAAACCAATTACAGAGCCAGCACTCTTGATAATCTTGTCAAGTCTGTTGGTGTTGCTGGCTCTGATACTGCAACAGACAGCAGCAAAGAAGGTGGCACTGGTGACAATGGTCTGACAGAAAAGTTCCAGCATCCTGTTGCACACCTTGAAGGATCTCAGCTTCCTCAGAAAGTTGAGTCTGCTCATCCCCTTCTTGTACACAGCATCGGTGTTGTATTTCCAGTCCAATCCGCTGCTGATCATGACACTCACGTATTTGTAGTTCTCCACTACCTCCACATCCTCCCCCCCTAATCTGCAGTGGCTGTGAAGGTGTCCTCTTCTTCCTGAAGTCAATCACCATCTCTCTGGTCTTGCTGACATTCAGCCTCAGGTGATTATGCTCGGTTCACTCCACAAATCCGTCTACCAGTGCCATGTACTCCCCCTCCTCTCCCCCCCTTATACACCCAACAACAGCCGAGTCATCAGAGAATTTCTGCAGGTGGCGTGACTCAGTGTTGTACTGAAAGTCAGTGGTGTATAAGATGAAGAGAAAAGCAGAGAGCACAGTCCCCTGTGGAGCTCCCTGTATCACTCACCACATCAGACAGGACACTGCCCAGCCGGACAAACAATGGCCTGCCTGTCAGGTAGTCAGTAATCCAGGAGATCACAGAGCTGTCAACCCCCATCACCCACAGCTTCTCACCCAGCAGCAGTGGCTGGATGGTATTAAAGGCTGATAGAAAAGTTTCATATTTGTGATTTGCTTTGTCTCAGAGTCTGTGTGAAAGTGTCAAGGATGCAGCTGGACTTTATCACTTTGTTTTAGCTCATTTTGTGTGTTTCCTGTGTGACTGGTGCTGAGTGAGCGTCATGGTTCCTGAGAAAGAGATAATCTGTACACCAGGTTTTGACCAGATGTACTGAACCAATCATGGACAATTTCTTCTCTACCTCTCGGATAACGAAGGGCTTAAAGGACTGAGCGATGTGTGTTTGGGTCAGAATGGTGCACAAATAGGCTCAGAGAATGTTTTTGTATTGTTCTCCACTGGCCAGTGTAATTAAATTTACGAAAACTCTGATCCCACCTGGTTTTTTGACTGAAGGTTAAGAAGAATTTTTATAACATACTTGGCTCTTGGACTTCATATACTGTATCTCTCCCTCCTGCTTTCAGCGTTTTTGGACCACAGACAGCGAGTGCACAGCTGTGGAAAGCCCTCGCCCACCGGTGCCAACGAGCCGGCTTTGTGGAAGTGAGGCACGGTCCAGAGACGCTGGGAGGGGAACCGGAGAGTGACGCCGCCAACCCACAGGTGGATCAAAGTGAGTAAATTTAATTATTAATGATGCCTGGTTCGAGTCTGCGGTTGGTCTGAGAATATGTGTAAAAGAGTTGAAAGTCAAGCGTTAGATACCGTAAAGTCCAAATTGGTTGGCGACGAGGCAGAGCTTGGCAGATTCTGGTTCGAGTCCGCAAAAAGAAATGCATTTCTACTGCGTAAAGTGGACCCACAAAAAGAGCGCGCGGGGTTACTGCGGTAGGATACCACAGGAAAATACAGCGGCTGGTGACCGAGGAGATAAAAAAAATTAAAATAAAAGACAAATAAATAGAGAATAAAGGTTATAATGAGAGATAATCTTAAAATAAAAGGTAAATAGCACTAATATAATAAGGATAAACTTTAGTGTGATAATAAAGCCCAAAATACCTTAAGGTATAACTCAAAATAAGTCTAAAATAACCTCTAAAATATATATATATATATATATATATATATATATATATATATATATATATATATATATATATAAAATAACCTCTAATTATAATAAAATAAATACATTAAATAAATAACTGCAGTTTGTTTGTCTGGTCGTTTGTGTGCTTGTTTGTGTGTGTTTTTAATGTTTTACGGTTTACTTTGGTGAGAAAAAGAGAAAAAAGAATGCGAGAATGCGGAAGTTAGGCAGCGAGGCAGAAGTCGAGGTTGTTTTTTTTTTCTTGTTGTTGTGAAATGCAAAAGGACAATAATGAGATTGTTGTTTCATGGGAAATGACAGATTTGTGCACGGGAGATTGGTAAGTAGTAAAGATGGAAAAAATAAATGTGTTCCCAGAGTGGCAGAAGATGATTGACGGTGAGAACATTGGGTTGCCAGATCTGCTTATTATAAACGGCTTTGGGATTGCTTATCAACGTGTGTGTGCTCATTTGGGCTTGCTATTGTATGTATGTGTATGTGTGTGAAAGGACTAACTTGTGTTGTGCTGAAGCAGTAATAAGGTCACACTGAACTGGGGATTTTGGTAAGATGAAATGGATTAGATGCTTGTTTTTATCTCAAGATAGTTTTGACAGTAATTTCTTTGTTGTGCAGTTTTCTTTGGGATTTGTGCTTGCTTCAGGATGGACTACTTGTATTAAGCAATGCAATCTTGCTTTGTTGGCAGATGTCTTTTTATTCTTAACTAATATTATCAATTGCCAGAATTTTTTCTGGCAATTGAAGAATTTTTTCGCTTATTTTAAGTAAAATTATCTGCCAGCAGAGCCTGAAGGCAGGTAAACAGCATTAGGTTATTTCTTTGACTTATATTTGACTTTTGCAGTGTAATTGTATTCCCTAGCTCACAGCTGCATTATCTCTCCAACTGAGGGATAACTTCAGGTGGAAACGGAAAAGGCGACAGGCTGACCTGGATTTGACTTGGACAGTAAAATCAAAATCTGATGATAAATTTGAAAAACTGACCATGGTAAAAGGAGAAAAAAAAAAAAAAAGGATTTGACCAATATGTGTTCTGTCTCTTCTATGGTGCATGATCAGTCTGGAGTGGGGGAAGGGGGCTGTGCTCCTCCTCCGCCATACTCCCCCACTGCTCAGCCCATATACCCCGATCTCACAGGGCTCCAGGCTGGAGAAGCTGCGGCTGATGTCACCTCGCCTCGGCTCGTCTCCACCCCTCTACCCGGAGCAGCCACACTGGGGTGCCCAAGAGTTAAATAGATATGCACACATATCCACTCTACACTCACCATCAATACGATCAATAAAACTGAAGATTATGAAAAATGTTGTCACTGAACAATATCCTATAATTGAATTTTCAAATACAGCTTATATGGGACGATCCAAACCACAAACAAGGAAACGAGGAGTGTTGAAGCTTATAGAACCAGGTTACAAGAGATTTGATAGGCATTCTGATTTAACTAAGGCTGATAATGATTCAGGTGTAGAACCTTAATGGCGGCATTTGAAAAGTGTCTTTTTGCAAAACATACACCCACACCTAGCTGATTACATTCGCAAACATTTGGTCACATACCGCAACTGTGCATTTGGCGATGTGTTAACTTATGCCAAACATGCAGAGATAGTAGAGGAGGACAGGAAAGAAAAAGGGAAAAAAAAAACCTGAAAGAAGAACCAACTCTTGTTTGTGTGATTGCTGACACAAAAGGGGGGGGGAGGGGCAAGAGCTCCCCCCGATTCTATTTTTCAGGGTGACACCGGAGCTGGACCTCAGCGGTGGAGGGGACATGGAAGGAGGTGTGGGGCGGGCTGGCCGCAGCAAGGGGAACGTGATGTTTGTCATCAATGTGGACAAAAGGGCCATTGGCGGAGGGAATGTCCTGGACGCCAGCAGCGGTGGAGAGGGGGTGGAGGACCTCACGGACCGACTACCTGACTGACCGCACTGAAGATAAGTACAACTGTTGGCGCCAACACTGACATAACAGACATCCATTTACCTGACTTTGATCTGATGTTGACAATACAGTGTTTACCAGAAGTAATGTTGCAGGTTCAGGACATTCCAATAAAGTTTCCCAACGGAGAACAGTATGAGAGCATCACACTTTCCACATGTGACAGAAGTAAATGTCATGCAGGATTTCAATGTGCCAAGCTACTGCTACGCCCTGCGTTTGGTTTCGGCCGGACCAAGCTCAGTGACATCAGACCTGCACACAAAAGCTATGCAATATTTTGAGTCCAATATCCCTGCTACACAGCAGGCCACAGACCAATATCGTTGCAGTATGTATGACAGACATGTAAGTGGCCCAGATCCAAATTATGACAAAAAAAAACCAAAAAACAAAAAACAAAAAAAAAAAAAAAACATTCCTTGCAAATCCATCCTCCAGACTGGTCATTAAAAATCTGTACTGGTCACCAAGGGGCTATGTGGGGGTATCTGTTGTGTGATGAAGACAACACACATTTCAAACACTGGGAAGCTCCCCACATCCCACTGACCAAACCCAAACACATGCACTGGAAGGATGTAGGATGGTTTGTAACAACAGCAGAGGAATGTGGTTAATCTTGGAAACAAACTTCTGATCAAAGGGTTCAATATTTCCCCAAACTGGACACCTACTCACTGCCTTTGAACTGGGTGACCACAGTGCAGAAAGAAGTTCAAATTTATATTCCCAACTCACCCATGTGATCACTTTTTACATTAACACAAGGAGAGGAACACACACTGTCACAAATCTCAAATTCTCTGTGGTCAACAGGAAAGGCAGATGTAGGCTTAATTTAAAAAAAAAAAAAAAAAAAAAAAAAAAAAAAAAAGCAGAATTGGTAAAAATAAATGCTAAATCACATTACAGACCATACCAACGACAGTGTTGCTCTTGGATTGCAAATTACTCATTTGAAGTGCAACCCTTATCTGATCTCATCTACAAAACACCCATGGCTCAGGTGGACAAAATTGAAAGGATACCTGAGGTAGAAGAGGCATTTGTTAAAATGGAACAAAAAAAAAAACAAAACAAAAAATAAAAAAACTTTTGGTCAGCACTGATGTCCTGGCACTCCCCAGTTACAAAAAAACATTTGTACAAATGGTTGATTGTAGAGAGGGGCACATGACGTCAATGCTCCTTCAGCCAAGTGGCACAAAAATGCGCCCGGTAGCATATTATTCCACAACACTTCACCCTGTCACGAGGGCACTGCCGCCATGTGTGCAGGCCGTCATAGCTGCCTCCATGGCGGTGCGGGCCTCAGCAGGGCTCGTTCTTTTTCATCCCTTGACCCTGAAGGTCACACATACAGAATCAGTCATCTTGTCACAAAGTAAAATATCAGTCCTTTCACCATCCAGACACCTTGCATGCATGACAGTGCTATTGTCACAGCCTCATCTAACTATTGAACGTTGCACGGCAACAAATCCAGCGAGCTTTTAGCCAATCTCAATAGAAGACGAACCGCATGACTGTTTGGCAGAAATTGAGAGTGAAACATTACCATGCTCTGATTAACAGGACACACCTTTGGAGAAGTGTGATCTCACACTGTTGACGGCTCCTCCAAATGTGACTGTACTGGTTCAAATTTATCCGGTTTTGCACTTTTCACTCATGACACCATTTTACAAGCACAAAAACTACCATCACATTATTCTGCATAGGCAGTTGAATTAGTTGCTCTAACTGAAGCTTGTAAATTAGGCCAAGGGAAAGCACTCACAGTGTACACTGACCGTCAGTATGCTTTTTCTACCATCCATCACTTTGCACAACAGTGGAAGAAAAGAGGCATGATTACATCAACAGGGAAGCCAATCCAACACAAAGACCTCATTTTAAAACTGTTAGTGTAAAACTTCCCTCTAAATTAGCCATACGCAAATGTGCCGCACACACTAATGGCACAGACTGAATCTCTTAAGGAAAACCACTTGCAGACAATACCGCAAAAGCAGCTGCACACGGTTATATAAGAAACCACACCACAGCATCTCTTCTTTCAACACTGACAGAACAGCTATCACATGACACGCTCACTAACGCCCAGGAAATATCACCACAAGCTAGGGGGCGGCAGTGGCTCAGGAGGTAGAGCCGGTCGTCCAATAATCGCATGGTTGGCGGTTCGAATCCCGCTCTCCCCGGATATCCTGCCGTTGTGTCCCTGGGCAAGACACTTCACCCCAATTGCTCCTGGTGGGTCTGGAAGCGCCATGTTAGGTAGCATGCCACCATCAGTGTGTGAATGTGTGTGTGAATGGGTGGATAGCAGGATCTGTGAAGCGCTTTGGTCATCAAGAGATGAGAATAAAAGCGCTACAGTGGGGTAAAAAAGTATTTAGTCAGCCACTAATTGTGCAAGTTCTCCCACTTAAAAAATGAGAGAGGTCTCCAATTTTCATCATAGGTATACCTCAACTATGAGAGACAAAACAAGAAAAAAAAAAATCCAGAAAATCACACTGAATGATTTTTAATGAATTAATTGGTAAATTCCTTGGTAAAATAAGTATTTGGTCAATAACAAAAGTTCATCTCAATACTTTGTTATATACCCTTTGTTGGCAATGACAGAGGTCAAACGTTTTCTGTAAGTTTTCACAAGGTTTTCACACACTGTTGCTGGTATTTTGGCCCATTCCTCCATGCAGATCTCCTCTAGAGCAGTGATGTTTTGGGGCTGTCGCTGGGCAACACAGACTTTCAACTCCCTCCAAAGATTTTCTATGGGGTTGAGATCTGGAGACTGGCTAGGCCACTCAAGGACCTTGAAATGCTTCTTACGAAGCCACTCCTTCGTTGCCCGGGCGGTGTGTTTGGGATCATTGTCATGCTGAAAGACCCAGCCACGTTTCATCTTCAATGCTCTTGCTGGTGGAAGGAGGTTTTCACTCAAAATCTCACGATACATGGCCCCATTCATTCTTTCCTTTACACGGATCAGTCGTCCTGGTCCCTTTGCAGAAAAACAGCCCCAAAGTATGATGTTTCCACCCCCATGCTTCACAGTAGGTATGGTGTCCTTTCTCCTCCAAACACAAGTTGAGTTTTTACCAAAAAGTTCTATTTTGGTTTCATCTGACCATATGACATTCTCCCAATCCTCTTCTGGATCATCCAAATGCTCTCTAGCAAACTTCAGACGGGCCTGGACATGTACTGGCTTAAGCAGGGGGACACGTCTGGCACTGCAGGATTTGAGTCCCTGGCGGCGTAGTGTGTTTCTGATGTAGCCTTTGTTACTTTTGTCCCAGCTCTCTGCAGGTCATTCACTAGGACCCCCATGTGGTTCTGGGATTTTTGCTCACCATTCTCGTGATAATTTTGACCCCATGGGGTGAGATCTTGCGTGGAGCCCCAGATTGAGGGAGATTATCAATGGTCTTGTATGTCTTCCATTTTCTAATAATTGCTCCCACAGTTGATTTCTTCACACCAAGCTGCTTACCTATTGCAGATTCAGTCTTCCCAGCCTGGTGCAGGTCTACAATTTTGTTTCTGGTGTCCTTTGACAGCTCTTTGGTCTTGGCCATAGTGGAGTTTGGAGTCTGACTGTTTGAGGTTGTGGACAGGTGTCTTTTATACTGATAACGAGTTCAAACAGGTGCCATTAATACAGGTAACGAGTGGAGGACAGAGGAGCCTCTTAAAGAAGAAGTTACAGGTCTGTGAGAGCCAGAAATCTTGCTTGTTTGTAGGTGACCAAATACTTATTTTACTGAGGAATTTACCAATTAATTCATTAAAAATCCTTCAATGTGATTTTCTGGATTTTTTTTTTTTCTCATTTTGTCTCTCATAGTTGAGGTATACCTATGATGAAAATTGGAGACCTCTCTCATCTTTTAAGTGGGAGAACTTGCACAATTGGTGGCTGACTAAATACTTTTTTGCTCCACTGTATATAAGTGAATGCCATTCACCACAAGCTGAAAATTACTGGTGCATTAAAAAAAAAAAAAATAAAATAAAAAAAGGGGGCAACATCTGACAACACTTCAAGACTACAAATGATACAATAACAAACCAATTTTGCTACGCCAATTATTCCACCAGACTGCTGTTCTGCTACATGGGCTTTCCCATGCAGCAGTAGGGGGTATGATTACTAAATAATGTATGATTAGTAAAAATAATTTGCTACTCAATCTAAAATTTGCCACTAAAAATAATTTGCTAAATGACTAATTTTTTGCAGAACACAATGCTCAAGGGAACTTGAGGCCTGAAAAAGGCACCTTCCCTGCATCAACTTATCCTTTTCAAAACATTTGCATGGATTCCATTGAACTAAATAAATGTGAAGGGAAGAAATATTGTTTGGTGATTATTGATACATGTTTACCAAATGGCCAGAAGCCTTCCCTTGTACTCAATCAACTTTATTTATAAAGCACTTTAAAAGCAACACTCGCTACACAAAGTGCTGTACAGCAAGACAACATAAAAGCAGGGCACTAACACAAAGGGCACTAACACAAGAACCACAGTAAAAAATAAATAAATTCATAAATAAAATAAATGGTAAAATAAAATAAATAAAAGTCCATTTCATTCAGTAAAATCAATGTCTCATACTGGGTTGAAGGCCAGGGAGTAAAAGTGTGTTTTAAGACGGGTTTTATAAATGGATAGTGAAGATGCTTGTGTGATGTCCAGGGGCAAATCATTCCATAACCTGGGGGCCATGATCAAAAAGGCTCCGTCCTCTCTGAGCTTGCGCCTCACCTTTGGCACCCCCAGAAGCAACTGTTCAGCTGACCTGAGGGACCGGGTGGGAGCGTAGGGATGTAGAAGCTCAGAGAGGTAAGGCGGAGCAAGACCGTTCAAGGATTTAAAAACAAAAGAATTTTAAAATGAACTCTAAAATGCACGGGCAGCCAGTGGGTGTGATGTGATCTCTTTCACGTGTACCTGTTAAAGATGAGCAGCAACATTTTGAACCAGCTGCAGACGGGAAAGAGATGACTGGCTGACACCGGCGTAAAGTGCGTTACAGTAATCCAGCTGAGATTAAATAAAAGCATGGATTACCATTGCCAGGTGCGGTCTAGAGAGAATGGGTTTTACTTTTGCTAAACGCCTTAGATGAAAGAAGCTGGATTTTACCACAGAACAAATCTGCGTGTCTAATTTAAAATCAATGTCCATGATAAAACCAAGGTTCCTAGCTGTGGATTTGATGCAAGGAGTAAGGGGGCCCAAGTATACAGGAGGGGACTCACAAGGGCCACTAGGTCCAAACACCATCACTACTCACCCAAATGCTGCTACAGTAGCAAAAAAAAAAAAAAAAAAAAAGTTCGCAGAAATTGTGCCCAGATTCGGAATACCTGAAAAGATTCACTCAGATAATGGAACACATTTTGTAAATCAGATTATACCACACTTGGGTACAACACTCAACATTAACTTGGAAAACCACTCAGCTTACCATCCACAATCTGCAGGATTAGCGTAATGCACAAATAGGGCCATTAAAGAAGGCTTAGGAAAACAATGACAGAAATAGGGAAGAAAAATAATGGATGGCAAGCCTTACCGACTCCCACCATTAAGGTCATTTAAGTCAGGTGATGAGGAACAGTGTTTAGTTGATTACACGCAAAGAATGTTGGCTGACAGAGATATTGTTCATGCCGCTCTTCCCAGGAGGGACCACAGTGAAGCACCCATCTTGGCCAGACCAGGAGATCTGGTCCTTATCAAAGTCACCAAAAGGACAAAAACTGGGCCGACACACCCTGGCAAGGACCACACAGGGTCATCCTGGTGACGCCAACAGCCGTGAAAATCGAAGGACGTGACTCTTGGGTGCATTTGACACATTGCAAACTTTACCCTGTTCAAAGCCCTCAGTAAGAGACTGTTTAATCCCCACTGCAAACCATCTCTCTCACACACAAAAATCCTCAACAAGTGATTGTTAACTGTTTAACCGTTTCTCTATACAAGTGTCGACTGACGGTGCCCTTGTTGGCGTCCAGCAACGGCTTGTATAGCGAAACAACTGTTGTTTATCATGGAGACAAAATGCTAGAGAGAAGGTTGGCAGCAGAAGGATGTGTATGGTACACCTGTTTTTTCATCATCATCATCCTTGTGGTGACACTTGTTTTGGTTATTTTCAGGAACACCATTACCTATTTATCGTGGGGCTACATACATTACTCACTCACATCATGACTGGTTAGAAGGACCAGGTTATCAGGATCACGTTTATGCTGGTAATGTGAGGTGGAAGTATGCTAATTACACAGCCAAAATGGCCAATCGTTCAAATTGTTATGTGTGTTCTTTGCTCCCACTCTCAGCTGGTCAAATATCTGTTACTGCTAAACCAATGGAACTATCAGAAGCTGTTTGCTTCTTGCAAGAGGCTATGTATAGAAATAGTACAGCAAGCATTAATCTGAGTCACATCTTTCACGTTGCCTATGACTCCACTGACCGGAGACACGATGACACCCCTTACTCAGTGAAGGCAAGGTTAACCTCACCGGGGAATTTCTCCTTTTGTCTAAAAGGGTGTGGAAACATCTCTTTGGGCAGTTTATCGCTTTCTTCTGCAACGGTGCAGAGTGCGTCTTGCCTCTGTACTGCTACCTGCCGGATTGGCGTAGTGGGCAAAAGCTGCCCTGAAGATCCTTTTTGTCAGTCTAGAAGTCTGGAAGGCAATGTCACCCTGCAGGAACTCTGTAGCGCTGCAATTCGTAATTCTCACAAGCACAGCGCGCATATGGTGACAGGCGGTTGGTGGCTGTGTGATTATCGTGCCTACTCACACCTGTCCATGAACTGGGGAGGGGTGTGTGCCCCTGTAGTTGTGACTGACCATACCATCATATTGTTGGCAGGACAGGTGGGCAGGGTGAAGAGAGATGTCTCCTTTGCGCCACATGATCCCCTCTGGGGCACAGATGTGCTGAAAGAATTCAAGTTAGAAACTACAGGGCAGAAGGTACTTCATTCCCCGTTTCCCTGGGTGGGAGTGGCTAAGAACACCTTGTGGATTGAAACCAACTACACTGGTCAACACCAAATTTACTGTATAAGTTTTTTTTAGCTGATTTAGGACAATTCTGATGTGCTGAATCCAAAAATCACGTTTTGCTCAATCAGGTCAACTTTTTGAATTATGGCCACATGTTTTTTTTTTTTTTTTTTTTTTTTTTTTTTTTTTATATATACGTTTTTGTTTACATGTACGGGTATTTTCGCTTTATATGATGCAAAACTCTTTTTTACATCTTGAAATTCTCTGAATTTAGAACAATGATGACGTAACATTCAATTTACATGTACTTACCTTTATATAAAGGCAAGTACATGCACAGTACTAAGTAAGTACAGGTTTTTACTTAGCACCTGATCAAGAGAAACGGATGTCATTTTTGGATTCAGCGGTGCAAAACTGTCTTAAATCAGTTGAAAAAACACAATTTACAAAAAAATTATTTTTGTAACCCTGTGTTATAGATTACAGTCATTTGTGAATTTTTCTTTATCTGCTTTTTCTGGTATAAATGAGGAATTAACAGCTCTTAGACTTACGCTGACCCAAAATAGAATGGTTCTTGACCAAATAACTGCCATCCGAGGGGGCGTGTGTGCAGTTGTAGGTGATTATTGTTGTACTTTTATCCCTGAAAATGACAAAGATGGTCATGCGATTGCCTCGGCCATACGGAACCTGACTGCCTTGCAGGCTGCCGGGGCCAAAGACAATGTTACTGATGAACAAACCTGGTTAAGTTAGTTACTCTTTTCATAGAAAAGTCTCATCATGAGCCTGTTAATGATTTTGGTGGTATTATTTTTGGCCTTTTCTTGTGTCATTCCCTGAATCTGTAGTATGATGATGAGACTTGTGCATGTTAATTTAGTGATGTACCATGGAGCAGTTGCTGGGGATGATGAACAAACAGCGTGAGCTCAAGGTGTCTCTCCATGACCCAAGTACAGAGTAAAAGTATGAGTGATATGCAGAAAACCGAAAGGAGTTGCATGATCATGATGTGAAGTTTGAAACATTTTTACTTTTATTTTGTTTTTATGTTACTCTTATTTTTGTTTTTACATTTTATTACATTTTATTATTATTGTTGTTTTGTTTTATCCTTTTTTTTAAATAAGCTGCAATAACACATAGCTATGACACACATACCATTATATCTTTATTATTATTTTATCATCATTCTGTTTTCACCATTGATTACTTTCATCATTAATTATTGAGTTTATTGTTCCATTTCTCCTCCTAAAGGACTAAAACGTTAACCGGTGCCTGGGACAGCAGGGCCGATGGCGGACTTTCCCCGTCAAGAGCTAGTTAGGATCTGTTGCACGCAAATGCATTGGAGCTTAGCATAGCTGACAGATGGGGTTTTAGATGCCATAAATCATTCTTTTTGATGCCTTGCATGGCATCAAAGGGGGAAGAATGATAGAAATGTTTCATATTTGTGATTTGCTTTGTCTCAGTCTGTGTGAAAGTGTCAAGGATGCAGCTTGACTTTGTCATCATTTTGTTATAGTTCATTTTGTGCATTTCCTGTGTGACTGGTGCTGAGTGAGCATCATGGTTCCTGAGAAAGAGATAATCTGTACACCGAGTTTTGACCAGATGTACTGAACCGATCATCATGGACAATTTCTTCTCCACCTCTTGGATAACGAAGGGCTTAAAGGACTGAGTGATGTGTGTTTGAGTCAGAATGGTACGTAAATAGGCTCAGACTGTTTTTGTATTGTTCTCCACTGCCCAGTGTAATTAAATTTACTGAAACTCTGACCCTGCCTGGTTTTTGACTGAAGGTTAAGAATTTTTCTAACAAGGCACTAGAGAAATCAGAGAACAATTCTCACAGTGTCTCCTCCACCATCCAAGTGCAAATGGGCTCATTGCAGCAGGTAGATGACAGCATCTTCAACTCCTAAATGGGGCCGATATGCAAACTGAAGGGGGTCCAGCCACGTCTTCACCTACAGCCTCAGGTGGGCTAAGACCAGTTTCTCCAGGACCTTCATTACATGAGATGTGAGGGCAATTGGTCGACAGTCATTCAGATCAGATGGAGACGACTTCTTGGGGACAGGAACCAGGCAGAACATCTTCCATAGCACTGGTACTCTCTCCAGACTCAAGGCTCAGGTTGTACAGGTGTTTCAGTACTGGAGCTAGCTGGTTGGGACAGGTCCTCAGGATCCTGGCGGCTATGCCATCAGGGCCTGCAGCCTTCTGCTGATGGAGTGTGTCCCAGCTGTTTCTTAACCTGGTCTGTAGTCACAGTGATGTGGAGGTTGGTGCTGATGTCCTCAAAGGAGGGGGAGGGGGTTGGGGGGGTGCTGCACAAGAGGGTGAGGGGGTAGGGGTGTGTGGGGGTCTGGCTGTATTGTGGGGGTGACAGATGGTGTGTTGAACCTATTAAAAACAGATTCAGCACATCAGCTCTCTTAAGGCTCCCTGATGTTTGTCCATCTCTTCCCTTACACCCAGAGATTTGTTTCACTCCAGACTACATCTCTCTCATATTCTTCTGCTGGTGTTTATTCTCCAACTTCCTCCTGTAATTGTCTTTACACCTCCCCAGCATCTCTCAGTTCATGTTGCACTCTCCTCAGTTCCTCCCTGTCTCCAAACCTAAAAGCTCTTTCTTCTTGTTCAGAAGTGCTTTCAGGTCACTGGTGATCCATGGTTTGTTGTTGGGGAAACAGTGCACGGTCTGAGCTGGCATGGCTGTGTTTTCACAAAATCTGATGTATTCTGTGGTGCAGTTGGTCATATGTCCACCCCATGTGGTTCACAAAGTACGTCCCAGTCCGTTGTCTCGAAGCAGTGCTGTAGTGCACTCCCAGCGACCTCACGTTATCCGTGATGAACATCGGTACTGCTGGCTTGTGCTTCCTCCTCCTCCTCACCTTGGCTCCAGCCCTTTGCCCATGGCATCTCCTCTTCAGTTCATCTGGAATAAAGGGCTTTGCTCTGAGCAGCAGCGCTGTCCTCCCCAGCACAATCAGCTGGTTGCGTGTGCAAACAATGCGTTCGGCCCCACTTCTATTTTTCTCCATTGCCCCAAGGATGAAAAGTAAGAGAAGGACCAGGAGAAAAACAGAAAAACTTGGTCCAGTCATTAATCCCAGTCTTCCTGATGAAAAGAAACACACTATATACAAAAATAAGCTAATAAAGACACAAGAGCTGCTGCTCTTAAGGTGCTGGGGGGGGGGGGGGGGTGTTACCATAGTGCAACTGCAATGTTAACTTTGACCTTTGTCCGTTGACCCCAAACTGATAGTTAGGTGATGGTGTCATCCAAGATGTGTACTAGATACAACTACTGTATCGATTTGAAAAGCCTACATCATTTCTTTCAGTAATTATTGTGTTTAGAAGATTTAGGGAAAAATCTGACCTCAAGGTCATCTGATGAGAATGAAATTGCAATATGCGCATCAGAGTATATCAAACCATGGTACTAAGCTTCAACACAATCGGAACAAAACTGTCGGAGTTGATTTCACAAGACAGTTACTGTCTATGAAGTAAGGTGAAACAGGAGGTCATAGGTCAAGGGCTGTAATTCCCGCAAAAAAAAAAATCATCCCATCAGAACCATTGCAATATGCACATCTTTAGTATATATTAAACAGTGGTACCAAGTTTCAAAATAATCCGACCAAAACTGAAGGGAGAGTTGATTTCACAAAAATGGGACAGACGGACGGACCCATAACATAATCCCCCTTTGGTCTTCCCCCAAAGGTCGACCGGTGGGAGATAAAAAACAAACAAAAAAAAAACCAAAACAAAACTGGAGAGTTCTCAGAGAGCTCACACCTCTAACATCTCTTCAATGTACCCCGTCAATTTTCAAACCTTCCACACCATCTGGGTCAGTAATTTATTCTACACAAAAATATATTAACCTCCCATATACACCTCAATTTATTCCATCCATCTCCATCCATCTTCTACCGCTTTTCCGGAGGTCCGGGTCGCGGAGGCAGCAGTTCAAGCAGAGAAGCCCAGACTTCCCTCTCCCCAGCCACCTGCTCCAGCTCTTCAGAGGGGATACCAAGGCGTTCCCAGACTAGCTGGGAGACATAGTCTCTCCACCGAGTCCTGGGTCTGCCCCGGGGTCTCCTCCCAGTGGGACGTGCCTGAAACACCTCAAGTGGGAGGCGTCCAGGAGGCATCCTAATCAGATGCCCATACCACCTCAACTGACTCCTTTCAATGTGGAGGAGCAGCGGTTCTACTCTGAGCCTCTCCCGGATGACTGAGCTCCTCACCCTATCTCTGAGGGTGAGTCCAGCAATCCTACGGAGAAAGCTCATTTCAGCCGCTTGTATCCGCGATCTCGTTCTTTCGGTCATTACCCAAAGCTCGTGACCATAGGTGAGAGTAGGAACGTAGATTGACTGGTAAATCGACAGCTTTGCCTTAGAACTAAGCTCCCTCTTCACCACAACAGACCGGTACAACGTCCGCATCACTGCAGATGCTGCTCCAATCCGTCTGTCGATCTCAATTTATTCATCTAGTTTAATGCATCACTCTGACAACTTAAATAATTATTAAAAAAATTGCAACAGTTGGGAGAAAAAAAAAAAAAAAAAAACTAAAGAAACGTCAACGGTAAAAAAAAAAAAAAAAAACCAAACAAACACTTGCGGAGGCTAAAACAATGGGCTGCACGGTGTGGCAGTGGTTAGCACTGCGGCAGCACAGCTCTCACCCTTGGCCAGGGAATCGTGGGATCGATCCCAGCCCCCGACCAACAGTAATTTGTGTGGAGTTTGCATGTTCTCCCCGTGTTTGCGTGGGTTTACTCCGGGATTTCTCCGGTTTCCTCCCACATGCCAAAAACATGCAGGTTAGGTTAATTGGAGACTCTAAAGTGGCCCTAGGTGTGAATGTGTGTGTGAATGGTTAAGGGATAGCGCCGTATCGTGGCTGCTTCATCCATCCAGGTGGTGGATGCCCTCAATTTCCCTTCTGGGGATCAATAAAGTATACTAAATCTACTAAATCTAAAAAAAAACAAAACAAAAAAAAAAAAAAAACAACAACAAAAAAAAAACCCCACCCAAAACCCTTATAATAATAATTAAAAAAAAAACTTTCAATATTAAAACAATCCCTAATAAAAAAAACTTGCAATTGTTCAAACATCTTTCAAAGGTTAAAAAAAAAACAACAACAAAAAAACAAAAACGGTTTTATTCATTTCATCTCCAGAATCTATTGGTTTCTTTGGTCCTCCAAGCTCCAGCCTTCCACCAGATTTACTTCAAAAATTGGCCAGTAAGTTGTGTATAATTCTCCTGAGGCCTTGTTCAGAATACATGCTGGTCTTTCTCCCAACTTAGCACCTTTTTTTTGGTAAATTTTTAATTTACCCATCTTAAAATCTACCATCATCTCTACCATCTCACCTCTACCATCATCCCTGTCCCCAAGAAGCCACGGATCACTGGACTTAACGACTACAGACCTGTAGCGCTCACCTCTGAGTCATGAAGTCCTTTGAGCACCTGGTCCTGCCCCACCTCAAGACCATCACCACTCCCCTCCTGGACCCGCTGCAGTTTGCCTACAGAGCCAACAGGTCTGTGGACGACGCAGTCAACCTGGCCCTCCACTCCATCCTGCAGCACCTGGACTCCCCGGGAACCTACGCCAGGATCCTGTTTGTGGACTTCAGCTCTGCATTCAATATCATCCGCCCCGCTCTGCTCCAGGACAAGCTGTCCCTGCTTAACGTGCCTGACTCCCTCTGCAGGTGGATCACCGACTTCCTGACGGACCGGAGGCAGCATGTGCGGCTGGGAAAGACTGTCTCAGACTCTGTTAGCATCAGCACCGGATCACCCCAGGGTTGTGTACTTTCCCCCCTGCTCTTCTCCCTATACACCAACTCCTGCACCTCCAGCCACCAGTCTGTCAAGCTGTTCAAGTTTGCGGACGACACCACCCTCATCGGGCTCATCTCCAACGGCGACAAGTCCGTCTACAGGAGAGAGGTGGCCCAGCTGGCGTCCTGGTGCAGCCACAACAACCTGCAGCTGAACGCTCTGAAGACAGTGGAGATGATCGTGGACTTCAGAAAAGTCACAGCCCCTCTGCCCCCCCTTACCCTCACAGACTCTCCCATCACCACTGCGGATTCCTTCAGCTTCCTGGGCACCACCATCACCCGGGACCTCAAGTGGGAGCCGACCATCAGCTCCCTCATCAAAAAGGCCCAGCAGAGGATGTTCTTCCTGCGGCAGCTGAGGAAGCTCAAGCTACCCACCAAGATGTTGGTGCAGTTCTACACGGCCATCATCGAGTCCATCCTCACCACCTCCATCACCGTGTGGTACGCAGGAGCCACCGCCAGGGACAAACTAAGACTGCAGTGCGTTGTGCACGCTGCTGAGAAGGTGATCAGCTGCGAGCTCCCATCCCTCCAGGACCTGTACATCTCCAGGACCCGGAGGAGTGCAGGTCGGATCATAGCTGACCCTTCACACCCTGGACACGCACTGTTTGCCCCCCTCCCCTCAAGTAGAAGACTTCGGTCCATTCAGACTAAAACCTCCCGCTACATGAACAGCTTCTTCCCCTCTGCCATCAGACTGCTGAACACCAAGTGACTTATTAGACTCTCGTGCACTATGTACAGCAGCTCAACCGGACTCATGATAATTATCACCGTTTTCTTTTGCACTACTGACTGCACTATGTGGAACTCCACAATATCTGCTGCTTGTTAATATATTTTAAATTGCATAGATTAGTATTACTCATTCATATTCTACATTTTATTGCATGCATAGTTTTTTTTTTTTTTTTTTTTTTTTATTATCTTTAGTGCTACTCCATGTTTAATGTTGCAGCATTGCACCGAGACAAATTCCTAGTTTGTGTACTACATGAACAATGGCAATAAATCTGATTCCGATTCTTAAAAGCTAACAGTTTGAGGGGAAAACACAATATCTGAATACCAAATATGGAAACGGAGTACCAGCGTAATGAACGAATATGTGGATAATCAAATATTTGGGTACAGCCCTAAATGTTAGGTCGCTAAAAGGGGTGGGACTCACCAGAAGCCCCACAGTACGATATCCCGATACCATACTATCACGATTTTGCAATACATCGAGTGTTATGGTATCATATACATAGTGATTTCCCATCCTGATCTCTGCTTTGTTTGACTCCTGGCTAGATCTCACAAGCCACTCTCCTTTGCTGAACTGACCTAACCATACAGTGGGCATTTAGCAGCATCTAATGGACTGAAAAGTCAACAACATTACGTGACCCTTCTGAGGAAGGCTGCAAGAAGTGGTCAAAGCATGTTAAGGTAAAAACAACCTTTTTCACTGTCTGAGAGACAATATTCTTTCTGAAAAGTCAGTTGCTGATAATGTTTATTTAAGTATTGGGACACCATTTTCTCTGAATCAATATAGCATTATGGACAGAAAGAATTATGATACTACATTGTAGGGCTGGGCGATATGGCTTTTAACATGTATCGCGATACATTTAGGTTTTATCGTGATATGTGATGTATATTGCAATATTTGAGATCTCCTCCAAACCACTGTATAAATGTAAAACCTTTGCATAAAACGACACTGGTATGATAACAGAAACAGACCCAAGCATTGCATTTTTTAACTGCATACGGGGGGGGGGGGGGGGGGGCAGGATAAATTTAGCAAACTTTATTGAACCAGTCAGACAACCCCACCCAATTTGCAACAAATCAGAATAAATAATGGTAAGCCTTCCTATTATGGCCTGTAATAAAACCATTAAAAACAAAACAAAAAAGGACTCAACACAATAAAAAGTGCATTAAGCAAGACTTCTAGAGAAAGATATTTCAAAACTATATACATTAAAGTCCACTTTTTTGGTTTGGTTATGTTTTTAACAATGAGGGCCATGTCTTGGCAGTATAATTTGACCAAAGAAAACCACACAACTGTATTTTGTTCAGTTTCTACCTTCTGAAGTCTAAGCCCCTGTCAGAGAACGGAGTTGGTGTTTTTTTTCCTCCTTTCATTCAAGTCTGCTTCCACTACAGTCGGTGAGGGTGTGTGTCATTTCATTTTTTCCTCCCCCTTTCCCCATGCTCTGCCAGTGTTGCCAGATTGTGCATAAAAAAAACAGGTGTCCCTGCTCCACAAAAACAGGCTCAAAAGAAAAAAAAATTGCAGGAAAGAAACAGACCTGGCAACAACCCTGAAATGAAACATGGGGCGCAAGAGTGCAGCTGTGTGACAAGAGAGGAAAGAAGCTGACAGCTTACACTGCCATGACAATTTATGCTTGATATCCACGATAAAGACATTTTATGTATCCTGCAGAATGCATCAACAAATATTTGGTGTATCACCCAGCCCTATTACACTGCATTAATTTTTTGCCCCACCCCAGTAGCTAACGTTACCAATATATGGCCTTAACATAGCTATAATGTTAGCAACCTAGCTAACATTATCAGGTTCACTGTATGTAAACAGAAGCACCCCCCACCCCTGGGTTATGGGTTTGGGTTGAATGTGATTTTGACATGTGAGCAGCTGTTATCTTATGGGTTAACAAGAAGAACATGTTGCCAACCATCGCTGGGGACTGTCAAATGAGGCACAAAAAAAAAAAAAAAAAAAAAAAAGTACCAAAAAAGTCCGGAGTCCCTGTTGAGTCAGGGTTATGGTGACTATGTCACATTGCACAGAGCAGAATAAGAATGTCAGACACAACAAACTGCAGACGCTGTGTCATGGTCAGTTACAATGAAATTGGGTTATCATGTGGCGGAACTGTATAGTCTCAACCAGGCCTAACAGACAGACACACATGGTAACAAAAACACTACGTCCACACATTTTTAAAACATAATGCATGGTAATGACCTTGGAAAGCTATAGTGAGGTTACTGTTTCCACTGGGATTCCTGAACTTCACGTTCTTGTCTGTCCACCAGGCGATGCCCTTCTTCACCAGAGGGACAGCAGTTTTGGAGTTATTTGCATCCAAGTAATACAGTTCCAGAGTGTCTGAAATAGCAAAATGGTGAAATGAATAAATATCACAACAATAAACTCCAGAGGGTTATAAAAAGAAGACAAAAATTATCTTGCATAAATCAACAAGGACAATAGTTGAACACAAGAGGCTGGGGTGTATAACCTTCAAGATAAATTTACAGATGAAGTCTGACAAGGGAAATTATCACCTACTATGAGTTAAAAATATCCAACAATGACTTTCTTACTGATAAACTTATGACAGAACAGGATTACAAATTTATGATAAAAAGCTGCAAAATTACAAGAAAAAAAAACTTCAAATTTACAACAAAAAAATAAATTGAGAATAAAGTTGCAGGTTCACAAGAAAACAGTCACAAATTTATCAGAAAAAAACTGGGGGAAAAAGTTTCTTCGAAGTAAAAACAAAAAAAACAAAAAACTTGACCCCTGACATATTAGTATTACTCCTTAACCAGCAGAGGAGGACATTATTATTCCATTTATTTTTACTGACCGTTGAAGAGGCTGTTGGCGATGGCGCCACAGGGAGCGATGGGCAGTCCGTCATTCATACGGTACGGCTCACATTCTTTACTGGGGTTCTGTGAAATAGTAAAGGAGCGTTAGGAGCGGCTGTGGTACAGATGTAGTGTGGATGACTATTGATTGGAGGGGTCAGGGGTTTGATTCCCACTCTGTCTGCAGTCTGCATGTCGAAGTGTCCTTGAGCAAGACATTGAAACCCCTGTTGCTCATGGTGGGTCAGGTCAGCACCTGTGCATGGCAGCTCCACCACCATCAGTGTGTGAATGGGTGGATAGCAGGATCTGTAAAGTGCTTTGGTCATCCAGAGATGAGTAAAAAGCGTTATATAAGTGAACGCCATTTACAATCAGAGGTTTGACAGGTTAGATTAGCTGCTTTTAAAAAAAAAAAAAAAAACAAAAAAACAAAAAAAACAAAAACAGCCATTGGTTGGTGCTACATTTGAGCTTATTTGTACCAGATTGTTAGTTCCAACTCTTTTTTTTTTTTTGTACTTTGTATACTTTATTAATCCCAGAAGGAAATTCAGGGCATCCACATGGATGGATGGGGCAGCCACAGTGCAGCACCAATCCCTTCACCATTTACACACACATTCACACCTCGCGCCACTTTAGAGTCTCCAATTAACCTAACGTGCATGTTTTTGGCCTGTGGGAGGAAACCGAGTACCTGGGGTAATCCCATGCAGACACGAGGAGAACATGCAAACTCCACACAGAAGGGTCACTGATGGTCAGGGGTGGAATCGATCCCATGACCTTCTGACTGTGCTGCCACAGTGCTAACCACTGCTCCACCAAGATGAGAGGAGATGGTAACAGTTATAATAGAGGTCATCCCGAGGCCAAGAAACTCAGGACTTTGAAAATATCCTTTGTGCCATCTCTGTTTTAAAGATATTAACAATTATAGTAAAGGTCACGTAGATTCACATTGAAACAGTGTCATGGTTAGTGCTACAACTGTGTCGATTTTTGTGAGTAAAAGGATTTGTGCATTTGTGTTGTTTTTAATATGTAATCAGTGGCAGCTAAGGTCACCCAGAGGTCAAGAAGTCCAGCCATTATTTATCACTATCAGCTAGGCAAATATCATAAATGAATTCAAAGCTGTGCAGTATCATAAATTATCATATTTGGCACGACAGCAAAAGAAATGTTTCTTTACAATCTTATCTTTGAGTATTTCTGAAATATTTGAAAGTTGAAAATACTGCATATTCTACCTTTAAAAGTTAATCGATTGATAAGGTGAATCAACTATTTATGAATTAGCTGATCACTTGCATCCCTAATCACAAGTCATATCATTATTGCAATATTTAACTACAATACCACATATAGCAGATTGTGATATTCTGCAGATACTGATCAGCAGAGTCTACAACAACTTTGAATGGTAAATGGCGTTCACTTATATAGCGCTTTTCTTCTCATCTGACCAAAGCGCTTTACAGATCCTGCAATCCACCCATTCACACACCATACACACAGGCGCCAACCAGGCCACCAGGAGCAACTGTATGTGAATGTAGCATAATAATGAACAGCACCCTGTCCAAAGCATTTCCTGTAGAATCAGGTGTCTGTCAAGGCTGTGTATTGTCTCCTATACTGTTCTTAGTCACGACTGACTGGATAATGAGGTCAACAACAGGTGACAAAACAAGAGGCATACAGTAGACCCAAACAATACAACTACTAGAAGACCTTGATTTTGCAAATGATTTGGTCCTGGTGTCCCAAAACCAACATGGCCTATGGGACAAAACTGACAGGATAGACCGATATGCCAAATGGACTGGCCAATACATCAGTTCCACCAAGACTAATGTCACGTTTATCAACCCTCCAAAACCAGCACAAATCAGTCAACCATCAGCAGCTTGAGGAAGTGGATGACTTTGTCTACCTGGGTAGCACCATAAGCAAAGACCAAGGTATCAGCAAAGACATTAGAGCCAGAATGGCCAAAGCTCAGAACACCTTTTCCACATTCAAGAATATCTGGAAGTCCAAAACAGTACTCAATTAGAACCAAGGTAAAGATCTACAATAGCAATGTTAAGACTGTGTTGCTGTATGGATCGGAATGTTGGAGTTTTGTTACGAGAGACATTCAGAGAGTTACTGCATTTCATAACAACTGCCTGAGAAGGATCTGTCAGATCTTTTGGCCAAACAAGATCACTAATGAGGCGCTGTACAAAAAGACCAAATGCAACAGCGTCATCCCAGAGATCGAAAGAAGACTCAAGTCATTAGGCCATGTACTCCGAATGAACCATGATCGCATCCCACGAACAGCTCTCCACTGGAAACCTCTAGGAAAGCGCAGACCTGGACGCCCAAGAACAACATGGTGAAGGACTGTTACTGCAGAGCTGGAAGAGGCGGGTTATTCATGGCCACAGGTTCATGCGATGGCAGATGACCGGAAGAGGTGGAGAAGCGCCACTGCAGCCTTATAGTCCACCAGGGATCAATAGAGGATAAGAAGAAGAACCACATATTGCATGTTTTGCCAATATCATGCAGCTCTAATTGGCACTGTATTTTTTCCTCTCAGTAATTCAAGAAAGTGGCTGAACCAACTTTGTTCCAGTATTGCAGACATGACTAGAGGCATAAATTCAAACCACCGTACCGTGAGAGCGCCTTGGTCACCGTTCAGCTGACTGTCGTCTCTAGACTTAACGTAGCGTCTGTGGTTCTGGTAGAAGTTGGACAGGCCGTAGTACATGAAGACGTTGCTCTGAATGGGAGGAGAGATCACAGATCAGACAACTATGGATCAGTTAAAAGAAGCACTGAAGTTTGCATGTTTCCATTTGTTTGCTTTTTGCATGTGCCAAGAACAGCATTTACACACACGGGAGCCATAACACTGACCCAACAGAGAGAGGCGGTTTAGAAGTTTATTTAGACCAGCAGTGACAATCTCTGTGATGCACAGAGACATTTTCAACAATTTTTAGACAAAAAAATGCACAGAAATGCAAAATATGACTGAAATATGACACTTTTGCTCAGAAATACTGTTTCCCAGGGTGTTGTTAATTTGAAACCTTTTTATCTTCCAAGTTTGTGATCATTTCCTCATACATTTGCAACCTCTCTCTTGTGATTGAGTAACCTTTTTTCTTGCAACTTAGTGATTATATTCTGGTACATCTGTCATTTTATTCTTTTACATTTGTATTAATCTTCTCATGAATCTGCACCTTTTTTCCTCTCCAAAAAGTAAATTCTTCAGTTAAAAAAAACTGATTACTTCCTCATATTTGTCATTTCATTCTTGTAAATTAAAAACCACTTTCTCATGAATTGGTGTCCCCCCCCCCCCCCCCTTAAAGTTCCGAGGTATCAGGGGCGGACGTACTGAAACGCCATTTTAAATGTCTCAGCTATGACACAGTGAACTGTGTTAAAAATCATTTTAGTGAAGACTCATTGAAGTTCTTATTCGAATACCGGGAAGATAAAAATGCAGGGAGGTGAAAGCTTTTTATAAATAATCAATAAACCTTCTGAAGGTCAGGCTGCAGGTTTTAAAACTTCAACGATCGGTGGAAACGCTTCAAAGGCTCAGTGTTCTTTATTTGGACACATAATGGACCTTAATGGCCAGTCCCCATCAGGTTAACATTTTTTTTTTCCTTTCTACCGCACAGGAAGCCCTCTCAGTAGCAGAGCCAGAGGATAAATTATTTATTTAAAATAAAATTGAGTAAAGCTCACCTCAAATGGCTGATTTAGCGTGAAATTCACCTGGCAGACACACGGCGTTGTGCTGTTCCACGTGAAGCTCTTTGCACAGCTGTAGCATGAACTGTCAGCGTCCATGCCTGTATAGTCGATCTGAAAATGAAAAGACACCTTTAAAAAGAGAGGAAAAAAGTGCACATTCACAGAAAATAAAATCACACATTTACAAACATAAAATTTGCAGATTCTTGAGAATAAAGGTGAAAATTTAAAAGAATAAAGTTGTAAATGCAAAAAAGTTTTAACATACGGAGGGCAAAAGGCTGTGCTCACTGCATGGTCTGAAAATTTACAAAAAAAGTCTTGAATTTACAAGGAAAAAGTCAATCTGAGACATTGTTCATTGCAAATTTGAGTCAGTTTTGAAGTAAATTTACTGTTAATTTACAAGAAAAACGGGTATTTTTTGAGAAAACAATCTCAAAAATACAAGAAAAAGTAAAAATATGAAAAATAAGCAGTAAATTTATGAGAAAAAAGTCGTGAGTTTAAGAGTAAAAAAAATAGTAAATTTACAAAAAAATTATAAGAATTTCAAATGTACATGGAAACTGCTAAAATTAAAAAGGGTAGGAAATTTACAAAAAAAAATAAACCCTAATAGTTACGAGTACAAAAACTGAAAAATTATGAAAAAGGTCTTAAAGTCATTAACAATTAACAGACCAGTTAAATGCTTAGAATTGGGCTGTTTCTGCTTCATTTTAACTAAGACATAGTTTTCTCAAAACATCTCTTTGCCAAGTAAAGGCTGACGGCCGCTGCGATGACACACAACCGTATAAACGTGAACGGCGTTAAAAAGCGTCACCTGGAACTCTCGGATGTTGTTCGAAGTGACGAACAAACCGATGCCGATGGGGATGAAGATGAGGCCGATGACGAAGAAGGCCGGGAGGACGCTGCCTGCCGTCAGGATGGGCTGCCAGGCCGGGAGTCGCTGCTGTTTGAAGGCCGTGTTGTCCGGTTTCTTGGTCTTACCGGGACCCGCTTCGCCGTGGCTCGTAGAACCGGAGTGACCGCCGTGGCCATCCTCTTCCTTGTTGGCGTTGTAGCTGGACGCCATCATGGTCGCGGTCCGCTTAATCTACTCCGACCGACTGCAGGCCTCTCCCCGGTAATTCCGCACGGTAGGTAAATAGAGGAAACGGAGAGGAGAGAGGTCAAACACACGACAGCCGAGTGGACTTTACTGTCAGTACGGTCCAACGATTCTGTAGTTCGCTGATGTTTGTTTCTCCCGAGGAAGAAGCCGGAAGATCTTTAAGCCAGTAGGAAGACCTCAGGGCGGCACGTGACAGTTACGTAATCCTATACAGCGAATGGACATGCCCCCTTTTCCAGTTTGACGCGACCACAACCTTATAATATGATAGTTGCGACACTCTTTGAACTCGCCGCTGCGCGGTCACGTGGTTCATGGAGCTCCAAATAGTTCCAAACAACGTTCTTTCTGTAATGGCGTGTGAATGGCAGCTGTGACCATCTGCGGCATAAAAAAACATTTTTTAGCCATATTAGGTAAATATTCAAATTCATATACTACAGTCATAAATAAAATGAGTTTCAAAGGATAGAAAATATATTCAGTTAGTTTTGCTTTTTTTAAAATTAATTTCAAGTGAGGCATTTTATAAAGCTTATTATTTCACATTTGTAATTATGACAGTTGTTTTTAGAATGCTTGTTTTAACATTTGACTCTTCATTTACCCACTTAAAATAATCAGTTTTCAAATGTATAAAAAAATAAACCAGTCTATTTTCCAAGTGTCTTTCACCCATGTTTCTCCCAACAATTTCTTTAAATAAGCACAGAATATTTTCAACACAACAGAATGATAAAATATTAAAATTGCAAATTTTTGAACGTTAAATAACACTGCCACCACATGTGCTAATTTATGAATGTTAATATTAACGTTAATGTATGCTAATTTATGAATGTTAAATAACACTGCCACCGATAACCAGGTTATCAAGTTGAGCTAGCTGCTGTTCACCTGAATCTAGTCTGGAGAAAGCTAATGAGAAAGTTTGTGAGCTTCTATTGGACATAAACATGAAAAAAGCTGACAAAATAAAACACTATCACAGACTACATAATCTACATTAACTTAAGTGGTGAAATGAACAAAGCAACGGTCATTCATTAACTTACCAGGGATTATTAAGCAGACACTCCGGGAAATGAATGGTGGTCTATGGGGAAAACTACATTGTTTGGAACTAATCGCTGCTCCATGACCCACATGACTTCCACATTCCAAAGTTTCTATTGAAGTCTATTGGAGTGTTGCAACTATCACACTATATGGCTATGGACATGACCATAGACTGCCTAGGGACGAAATTTTAAAAAAAATATTTAAATAAACTGTTATGTGTCGATTAATTAATTAATTCATTCATCTTCTTCCGCTTAATCCTTTTTGGGTCGCGGGGGGCTGGAGCCTATCCCAGCATCTTTGGGCGAGAGGCAGGGTCCACCCTGGACAGATGGCCAGTCCATCGCAGGGCCAACACAGAGAGACAGACAACCATTCACTCTCACAGTCAGACCTAAGGACAATTTAGAATCCCCAGTTTTGATGTCAATTAACCTCACTAATGTGATTATAATGATGTTAACTCAGCCTACGCCCAGTAATACAAGATATATGTCCTGCCTTTGGAAGCATTGGAATAGTTGCTTGTTTTTTTTTCAGTATTGCTATTTTGCTCTTTTAATGTTTTTCTTTTTAATTCTTATGTTTTTTGATATGGACCAGTGTCTGAAATAAAATGACTGAACTGAATTAAAAATTAAAAAAAAACCCTCACAAATTTATGATGGAAAAATACAAACGCCATACGCACAAAACTGTGAAGTGTACAAGAAATGTTCTTGTTTATACTGTAATTACCAAGAAATACTGCATATTGTAGAAGAGCTTGGAAGAACGAGGCGATGTGATATATAAACCAAAGTTTATTATCAGCTCTTCTAACAAGTCTCATCCTAGTGCAGCAGCAGAAGAAGGAAAAAGAGACCGAACACCTCCGGCTCTATGAACTTATACTTGCACATAACAAAAGACATGCAAATCCAAAGCTGACATCCCTCCTTATCTTAATCCCCCCATTGTCTTCGTATTCCTCCTCATGGCACTGGGGGGTCAGGGCAGCTCCTCCGGTCTCCACCGCAGTGCCTGGGAAACTCTTTGATCCTCACTGGCGGTTGAGATCTCTTTGTCCTGTTCTGAGGTGTGAAGTCGCCTTACATATGTAATCACCAAACATTCTCATATGCTTCAACATATGTAGGTTATGGAATATATGATAAATATAGACCACAGCCCCCCCCCCAAACGACTAAGAAAAGGACAATAGAAACATTCACAGTTTAAGATAATTATTATGACATACTAACTGCTACACCTCTTGCCACAGGAGAAACTTTCCAGCAGCCATGCCCCTAAGAGAGTTCAGTGGTAATCATAACAGCATAGTAAAATCACAAGTCAGTCCTAAACTGTTACAGCACAATTAGTGAACAACTGTTGAGTAGTTTGTATCAGTCTCTGTGCCGTCTGGGTTTTAATCTTCTCCCGAAACTGCTGTGGGTCCGCTTGGGCGTCCTGCTGGGACCTTCCTGTAAGGAATCTGCAGCTTGGGGAGGAGAGCGATTATTTATTCCCTGCAGGGGGGCTGAGTCTTTTCTCTTGGGGGGTCTACCCCGCCGAGGTGCTCTCGACAACCGTGCAGGCTCGTCTTTCAACAAGAAGGCAGGTTTAAGTCTGTCAATGCTGACTGTTTCTTTTCTATCCCCAAAATCAAGCACAAAGTGTTTATCACCAGGTTCCAGCACTCTGAATGGCCCATCGTATGGTGGGCGGAAAGTTGGTTTTAAAGCTTCATGCCTAACAAAAACGAATTCAGCGTTTTTTAAAGCTTGAGGGACAAAAACCCGTGGAAAAGAGTGATGAGCCGGACCGGGGAGAGAGTCCGGTCCGCTGCTGCCTAAAAACCTCGGGGCTGGAAGATGCCCTGGCTCTGGGTTCTCTGGTAAAAATTCACCTGGGAGCCTGAGAGGTTGTGCAAAAACTAATTCTGCTGGAGAGGCGTCTAGATCCTCTTTGGGCGCAGCACGCAACCCCAATAAAACCCAGGGAAGTT
Organism: Pholidichthys leucotaenia; assembly: GCA_020510985.1. Classification (NCBI taxonomy): domain Eukaryota; kingdom Metazoa; phylum Chordata; class Actinopteri; order Cichliformes; family Pholidichthyidae; genus Pholidichthys; species Pholidichthys leucotaenia. The sequence continues at coordinate 196,399,720 of CM035842.1, read as the reverse complement.
TATTTACCCAATTTGTATCCGTTAGTGAGGCTCTGAGGGTGGCCTTTAAAGATCTGTGAAAACGCTCGCATAACCCATTAGCCTGAGGGTGATAAGCGGTGGTGCGGTGAATTGTTGCCCCTAAGCTGCTGGACATGGCTGACCAAAGCTCCGAGACAAATTGAGGCCCCCTATCGGACGTGATGTCCGATGGGACGCCGAAACGTGCCACCCAGTTTGTCAAAAAAACGCGAGCGACTTCCTCCGCTGTGGTTGACGCCAGAGGGACTGCCTCTGGCCAGCGCGTGGTGCGGTCTATCATTGTTAACAGGTGTGTGAAACCTTGGGAGGAAGGTAGTGGTCCCACGAGGTCGACATGAACGTGGTCGAACCTTCTAGCAGGGATTGGAAAAGGCTCCAGAGGGGCTTTTGTGTGTTTGTGTATTTTGGCGCGCTGACAAGAAATGCAAGTTTTTGCCCATTCTTTTACGTTTTTGCGCAGGCCAGGCCACACAAACTTTTCGGCGACCATTTTAACCGAGGCGCGCACACCTGGGTGCGCGAGGGAGTGAATTGAGTCGAAAATACGGCGGCGCCATGTAGCTGGGACTAACGGGCGAGGTCGGCCGGTTGAGATATCGCATATTAGGGGGGGGCACGCCGTCGCGTAAACCCCTTTCCTCCAGCCTTAACCCTGTTGGTCCAGACAAGAGTGCGCGCACGTCCGCGTCACTACTTTGTTCCTCTGCCATGGCTGCATAATCTATCCCTGCATGGATTGGGGCCGCGTATGTGTCCGCGTTGGTGAAGAGTTCTGCGGCTGAGGTAGTATAATCTGTCTCCTTGCGCTCTGACGATGTCACAGCGCGAGAGAGGCAGTCTGCTACCACGTTAAGTTTGCCTGCCACATGTCGAATGTCTGTGGTGAACTCTGAAATCGCAGCGAGCTGTCTTTGTTGCCTGCCTGACCACGGTTCGGAAATTTTAGCCATAGCAAAGGTGAGCGGTTTGTGGTCTACAAAAGCCGTGAAACTCCGCCCTTCTAACCAGAACTGGAAGTGGCGGATGGATAAATGAAGCGCTAGCAGCTCCCTGTCAAAAGTGCTGTATTTACGCTCGGTTTGGTTTAGCGATTTGGTGAAGAATGCCAAAGGTTGCCAGATTCCGCTGACATGTTGTTCTACAACTGCCCCTATAGCTAGGTCCGAAGCGTCTGTGGTTAGCGCAATGCGGGCCGAGGGATCGGGGTGAACCAACAATGTGGCATTAGCTAGGGCGCTTTTTACTTCCGTGAAGGCGCGTTCACGCTCCGGGGTCCATTCGACCACGTTGGAAGCTTTCTGTTTTCTGAGCGCGTCATATAGGGGCTGCATGAGCTGAGCTGCGTGGGGGAGGAAACGGTTGTAAAAATTAACCATGCCCAAAAATTCCTGCAGCGATTTGACCGTATGTGGCCGTGGGAAACTTTTTATCGTGTGAACTTTGTCTGGAAGTGGGACTGCCCCCTTCGGAGAAACTCTGTGTCCTAAAAAATCAATTTGTGACACGCCGAATTTGCATTTGGCTGGATTGATTATTAACCCGTGCTCTTCTAGCCTCTGAAAAACCATAGTGAGATGCCGCTCGTGTTCTTCCTCAGACGGGCTGGCTACCAGCATATTGTCGAGGTAGACGAAAACAAAAGGGAGGTCGCGTAATACTGCGTCCATCATCCGCTGAAAGGTTTGAGCCGCGCCTTTGAGGCCGAAAGGCATTCGCAAAAATTCAAAAAGGCCGAAAGGGGTTATTACAGCTGTTTTAGGAATGTCCTCTGCTCGAACTGGGACTTGATGATAACCGCGGACCAGGTCTATTTTTGAAAAAATGCACGCACCCGCCAGATGCAGTGAAAAATCCTGAATGTGAGGAATTGGGTAGTGGTCATGCGCTGTCGCATTGTTTAATCTGCGGTAATCGCCGCACGGTCTCCAAGAACCGTCGGATTTCGGAACCATGTGAAGTGGTGAGGCCCAGGGGCTTTTCGAGCGTCTAATAATGCCTAATTTTTCAAGGGTGGCAAACTCGTCCCGAGCTATGGCGAGCTTGGCCGCGTCTAAGCGCCGGGCTTTGGCGAATACGGGTGGGCCCGTTGTGGGAATAAAATGTTCAACCCCGTGTTTAGCCACTGTGGCTGAGAATTTGGGAATTGTGAGTGCTGGAAATTGGGTGAGGAGTTGATCAAACTTACCTCCTGCTGTGGTGACGCTGGCCTACACGGGTGGTGGAGAAATACGAGCTGAGCAGGGAATAGAAGCAAAGGACAGTGCATTAACCAAGCGTCTGTTCGCTAGATCAACTAATAACCCATGTGCACACAAAAAATCTGCGCCCAACAAGTTAAAACTCACCGCCGCTACAACAAATGTCCATCTGTAGTTGCGGCCGTGGATGCAGAGGTGCAGGCTCTTTTCGCCAAAAGTGTCGATGGTGGAGCCGTTGGCTGCCACCGCTCCATTGCCCCGGGGGCCCATGGCCCGGTCTGCTTGGGAGGGCATGACAAAACTTAGTTGAGCTCCCGTGTCGATAAGGAACCGCTTGCCGGTGTGTCCGTCCGTCATATATAAAAGCTTGCTTTTTTCGCCGAGAACCGCCGCTGTTAACGGCTCTCGGCTTCGGCGTTTTCCGGAATTTGTGAATTTGCAGGGGGGAACGCATTTGTAAGCCTTCTCGGCGAAGCGGTGGTGGTAATAACAAACGTCGCTCCGTCTGTTGCGTCCTGGCCGTGTCGCTGTCACCGCGGGCTGATTCTGCTCGGTGATCTGTGGCTCCTCGTGGCTCCGGACATCAGCGTTGAGGTCTGCGGATGCTGCTGTGGGTGTCTGCTCCTTGCAGGCGTTGACGAGCCGTTGAGCTTCGTGACCTAGCGTGCGGAAGTCTTGCTGGGTGCTGCATCGCATGTTGGCCAGCGTCCCTCTCATGTGTGGCGGCAGCGTACTGAGGAATATGAAATGGAAGAGGAAGTTGTCATTGTCCTCTTCTTTAAGTTGCAGCAAGTCCTCCATGAGGGCCTTGGGTCTGCCTCCTCTGTGGCCGTAAACCGCCAGGATCCTCTCGGCTCTCTCCTCGGCTGAGGGGACGTAATTTGCCACGATGGTCGCTTTCAGTTCTTCATATTTGTCCTGGGCCGGCGGCCGTTGGATTATGCTCCGCGCACATCTCGAAGTGGCGGCGTTGAGTTTGGCGACGATGTGATAGAACTTTGTATCGTCAGCCGTGATGCCCGCAAGTGCAAACTGGGCTTCAGCTTGCAGAAACCACGATGCGGGGTCTTCCTGCCAGAAGTCCGGCAGCAGGTTGACGGTGACGGCGTTTGTGTAGACCGTCACTGCTGCGTCCGCAGGGTGAGAGTGCCTTGCTTCGGCTCTCTCCGCAGCGCTGGTGCTCGGTTGAGCCCTCTCTATCACTTCTGCCGGGGGAGAACGTCGTCCATCTGTTCCCCTGTCTGCGTGGGCGCCGGCATCTGCCTGGGTCGCCACAGATGAGTCGATCGCGGGGGAACGCCTCTGGTCCATCCTCGTGTCAGGGTCACCAGTGTAGAAGAGCTTGGAAGAACGAGGCGATGTGATATATAAACCAAAGTTTATTATCAGCTCTTCTAACAAGTCTCATCCTAGTGCAGCAGCAGAAGAAGGAAAAAGAGACCGAACACTTTCGGCTCTATGAACTTATACTTGCACATAACAAAAGACATGCAAATCCAAAGCTGACATCCCTCCTTATCTTAATCCCCCCATTGTCTTCGTACTCCTCCTCATGGCCCTGGGGGGTCAGGGCAGCTCCTCCGGTCTCCACCGCAGTGCCTGGGAAACTCTTTGATCCTCACTGGCGGTTGAGATCTCTTTGTCCTGTTCTGAGGTGTGAAGTCGCCTTACATATGTAATCACCAAACATTCTCATATGCTTCAACATATGTAGGTTATGGAATATATGATAAATATAGACCACACATATTAGTCTTTTTTCGAGACCTTAGGCTACAGCAGAACTGCTAACTGCTCCTTTGTGTAAAGGAGGAACAGGAGGAGCACTGTCAGAGCCCTGCAAAATGACCTCCAGCAGGCCACTCAAATGCATGTCCAGGGGCGGACTTAGTCCATTTGGGGCCCAAAGACAGAAATGGGGCCCTACTTTTTCTTTGCTCTACACTTTCTTTTCAGGCCTTATTGAAATTCTACCTGAAACTTATTGTCCTCAGAAGTCTTCAAATGATGATATCATCCAGGCATCAGGAATTGCATCTGTAGAAAAACAAGGAAGTTTAACAAATTGAATGCAGACGCTTGTTCATTACAAAAAAACAACAATTCACGTGGAAGATCTGTTGTTTATTTACACTTACCAATCCATCCAGGATTTCGCAATATTGCGATAGCACTAATTCACGCAAAATCAGGCCATTGCCGCATCTTTTGAGCGACCTTGCAACTTTGTCTAATCACCGCAATTTTCCTGCAATTTTGTCCAATCCTCGTCAACTTCCACCAATTTCACCAATCAAATTTGTCCCTGAGTTGCACTCAAACGCTCAGTCTAACCAATCAAATGTGTCGCTGCACCGCGGTCACTTCCGTGTTTAAAGTGAGTATTAACGGAACACGTCAGCAAAAAACAGTGTGCGGTTAAAAAAAGCACTCACCCGCAAGTTTTCCCCCACACCGTTCCTTCCTCCGTCTCCCCAGGCCTGCCGGTGGATGTCTCCCCACCTCACCATTTCGACCATGTGTACCACGTGCCGTGTTTGTGTTGAACAAAGTCCGCCTGCCTGAAAAGCACACTGTTGTGGAAGCAAGCGTGAGGAGAGATACCATAAAACCACAAACAAACAAGCAAATATAACACTACAGCCAGTGTTGTAACATTTTTTACATTCATTCATCTTTCATCTTCTTCCGCTTAATCCTTTTTCGGGTCGCGGCGGGGCTGGAGCCTATCTATCCCAGCATCTTTGGGCGAGAGGCAGGGTCCACCCTGGACAGATCGCCAGTCCATCACAGGGCCAACACAGAGAGACAGACAACCATTCACTCTCAAGGACAATTTAGAATCCCCAGTTTGATGTCAATTAACCTAACTTGCATGATTTTGGCATGTGGGAAGAAACCGGAGAAATCCCAGAGTAAACCCACGCAGACACGGGGAGAACATGCAAACTCCACACAGATCACAGTTGGTCGGGGGCTGGGATCGAACCCAGGATCCCCTGGCCAAGGGTGAGTTGCTGTGCTGCCGCAGTGCTAACCACTCCGCCACCGCGCTGCCCTATTGTAGATGTATTTTTTTAAATTAAAATGACAATTATTATATTTTCGTTATATAGTAGTGTGTAAGGAAACCATGTTTATTGTTGCTCCTTCTATACTGTGTGTCATATGTGGGTTTGGCCCCTGGGGCTTGCCGTAGCTGTCAGACGGGATGACGTCAGGCAGGCTGCGGCCGCTGTATATATTTGCTTGTTCCTGTAATAAAGTTCAGTTTGTTGCTGGGCATAAGATAACTCACTGCTTGCTCACTTCATACATAACATTTGGCGACTGAGGATTAACTCATGGAGGCATGCGTGGCACCACTACGGCCCTTTCTGGAGCACCCAGGAGAACCAGCAGTCCTGTGGCCAAGGTGGCTGGATGCATTTCAGATGTACATTGCAGCGTTGGGCCTGGGTAGACTCAACAAAGTAAAGAAACAAGCACTTCTTGTTCACAAACTTGGTGTAGAGGGTCAGAGAATATTCCAGACGTTAGGACCGACAGAGTCATATACGGATGTTGTCAAACTTCTTGCTAGCTACTTTGCCGAACACACACGTAACACAAGGCTGTGGGCTAGGAGGCTAATGGTGCCAAACGACACGATGCTAGCTAGCATGGTGGAGCTAACGTCCCAGCTAGGAACAATTTAGGAGTTAGCCACGGAGCTAAATGGGCGCCAAACACAGAGGCTACCCGGACAGTCAACACTAGCTAACATGGAGGACAAGGAGTACACAGCAGAAGAGTATGAGGCGAGTGCAGTGAGCCGAAGGTCCACTCCGAGAGGCCACATCTGCGGGGGTTGTGGGTCCCCGACGCACCAGGACGGAGCACGGGCTTGCCCGGCAAGAGGAAAACGGTGTAACAAATGTGGGTGCCTGAACCATTTTGCCAGAGTATGCCAGTTGTCAGCACCATAGGGACCGCCAGGAGAGCCCACCCACCCACCAACAACGGCCATTCATTCAGTAAGCCCCGGCATCAGTGGTTATTCGTACAGCATGGTTGAATTAGACGGAGTAGCTGTACCACTTCTGCTCGACATGGCGGCAGTGCGGTCGATGTTAAACTGGGCCACGGTGAAGAAATTTTTCCCCAACCACAAAGTCAAGGAAAACCCGATGCTGCTGTATAGTTATGGTGGTCACAGACTGTGCAATGTCGGAACAGTTGAAATGACTGTTTGCTGTAAACCCCAAATTGTGCATAACTTCACGTTCCAATTGACAGCGCGCGGTGACAGCATTATGGGATGTGACCTTTTCTACAGACTGGGCTTCACTATCAGAGACAGCGCTGGGTTTGAATGGTCCGAATCTGGCAGCTGGGGCACAGCGGATCTGGATGACGATGTCGTGGTGGGGCAGCAGCTGGACTTGCCTCTGTTCCTCGCTCAGCTGGAGGGAGCCCGCGCCCATCGACAATGACAACGTGACAAGCCAGCCAAAGAGCACAGCACAAAGAGTGAGCGCAGCGAAAAGGGAGAATTCAGTACTGAGAGTGACCACAGCATGGTGGGTGAACACGACACGGAGGACAAAGATGACATGGAGAGAGAGCAGCGACCAGGCTCTCCTCCGTTTCCCCCTCAGCCAGAATCAGAGCCGCGGGAGGGGGAGCCCGAGCATGCAGAGAGCACCGAAGCACAGCAGCAGCAGCCGCGCACAGTCACAATGCACGACACGGCACAGCAGAACACTTCAGATGGCAGAGAGGAGGAACTGGACTGCTCCCGTACCCTCACTCAACAAGCTACGGAGGTTACGACCGAGCGGACGGGTGAGGAGTCCACTTCAACGAGCAACTCCGGAGAGGCTCCGAACGCCTTCCGTACCCACAATGAGCCTCAGCTGTCAATGGAGACAGAGGGTGAAGGGTCCACAGCGAACACGGTGACAACGGTACCACTGCAGCACGACGGAGGTCCCAGGCTGAGCGAGCACGCAGAGCCACCGGGAGCACAATGACAATGCAGGAAAACAAGTAAGGCGCCGCTCCAGGTCTTGGACTGGGTTCGGGTTCGCGCTGGCAGGAGAACGGATGGCGACTGACCTTGCCGCAGCCGGCAAGACGGCGGGCACTGTTGAGGATCATGGTGAAGCTGAGGACAATGTGCTTGTGGCTGGCGGACGATTCGGTTCAGCACGCGAACAGACTGCAGCGTGTCCAGGCGGCGGGGCTCCATGGGAGTCGACTGCCGCAGTGTAGGACCCGGGCCCTGGCATCGTGGAGATTGGCCCCGGGGGTCCGACAGCTCCGGGGAGGCGGCCGCCACAAGCACGTTTCGGAGCTCCAGGGAGGAGGCTGCCATGAGCCTGCTTCAACGCTCCAGGGAGGAGGCCACCACGGGGCCGCCTCAAAACCCCCCAGGCAGGAATGTTCCTCCCATGGAAGACTGTAAAAAAAAAAAAAAGAACTTAAAGACTGTTTAAGTAGGAGTGTGGCAGTTCCAACAAAAAGTGACAGAATAACCCACTTTGCTGTGCAGGGTCACGTGGCAGTCTACCCACAGGCCTGAGCTTTAGGTTATTATGTTGTTTGAAGTTCTTTATCATTTGTCTGTCTGTCTGTTCCACGCATATCTCTTGAACCGTTCGTCAGACTGGCCTTAGATTTTAAACATGGTTTCCTGAGGTTACGAGGGTGTGCATCCCCGAATATGGAGTCGCTCAGTTAAAATATGTCATTTTTATCAATAAGTTTTAGCCACCGCTCTGAGTCTCTTCATGAGCTGGCTTTAAGAAGTGTGGGCGGGGTTTCAGATTCACTCTGTGCTGAATGGACAATACGTGGCATCACGACCATGCTGATTGGATAACACACAGTATCACAACAGTCACCACAGTGTTCCCGGGACAAAACAAGGAAATGAAAGTTAGAAAAAGATAAGACTGAAGATTTAATGCTTAAAAAAATTATACCATAAAGTTGCCGTGATTGCATAGGTCTAAAGGATAATTCGCCATATGTGGAGAATGAGGTGTGCGAGCAGTCTGGGCGGAGCGTCAGCGGGGACCAGGTCTGACAAATCAACACAGAACACGCTGGGAGAAGCAGCGGCCAGACCTGGCTCAAAGGCACGCTAACTAATGGTGATAAAAAAGTTATTTTCAATAAAGTGGAAAAAAAAGATCAGGGGGTGATAAATCATGATAATTTTTTTTTTTTTTTTTTTTTTTTTTCATGGAAAACAGTTGAGCTCTGTGGTTTGAGCGATCAGCGGTTTTCAGAAACACCCAGAAACAGACGCAGACTAGAACAACAATAATGATCTTTTATTGAATGAGAGTGGATGTGTGTGTGTGTGTGAATGGTGTTGTGAGAATGTAGTGTAGTGTGAGCAGGAGCGTGACGACAGGACAGGTCTGGCAACCCTGAAAGGACAACAAGACAGGAGAGTTAGCTTCAGGCTGGCAGGTAATGATGTTAATAGAGTTTTAGCAGTCTTATGGCAGCGAAGAGATAATCCAGCTCCGAAGAGATGACTGTCCAATACCAGCCCAGCGCCCTGTTGTGAAGCCGTAGTGCAGGTGCGGAGTATTTACAGTGCAGCTTGGGTGAAGGTGACGTGTGCTCCAGCTCACCAATTTGCGAGGGGAGAAAGCCGCTGTACACAGCTGAAGTCCGGTCCGCCGCCAGGAGGAAAGGGAGGTCCGCCTGGAGGGTGGTCCACCTGTGCACAGGGAACAAGGGGAAGAAAGGCAGGTGCAGGTAAAAGCTCAGACAAGGCTTACGTTGCGTTGGGGAGATGTAACTCCCGTGACGAGAAGCAGGTGATCTGAGATGCACTCTCAAGCGTAGCAAAATGGAGGAAGACACTAGGGAGGAGGGTCTTCCTGGGAAAAAGCGTAGACATCTCTGTGCTGGCTACTGGGCAGCGTTCCTTATAAAGAGTGCTTGATGAGTAAGAGCAGGTGTGCCCACAGCTGTGAAAGATAATTAGGGCGAGGCACACACACCGCAGATCACCACAAAAAGGAATAAGGCTGGAAAAACAACAACAGCAGTCCATGTACAGTAATGCTACCCGTAGTACAAATAGCGACAAAAGATAGACTTAAGGTTTAATGCTTAACCCCTTGCACTCTGGTCAATTTCCCTAAAAATGCCTAAAAATAACGTACCCAAAGTAAATCAAAAGCTGTTCTTCAACCCTTTGCAGCATCTTCATGGGGTTGGTCTCATTTAAAAGAAAACACTTTGAATTTTTTGGCAAAACAGTCATAATCTCTCTAAGTGCTCCTGCCACTGAGTAACAGTCATCTAAACATACTGAACTTGAAGAAAATAAATTTCGCCTGGGTGTTTTTTTGGATACGAATGCTTGCAAATAACACACAGCTTCAGATACTGGCTGGAAAATGCAACAGAAATGTAGAACCAAGTGTTATCCAGCTGAGGTCAAAATTTTGTAACAATACCACAAAAAATGAATATATTACACAGCTTTTTTCTCAGGTTGTTCCCAGGCGTTTTTGAACTGTGCCAAATTGTGCCAAATGGCACAGTTTGGAAAAACGTCTGTAACTTTTGAATGATTCAATATAGAAGCTTGATCTTGGGCTCTAATGAAAGGTGAAGGGCTGTGTGTGTGTGTGTGTGGGGGGGGGGTTGTTTATTCATTCATGAATGAATGAATGAACAAACAAGCCCCCACACACAAAGAAGCATGCCACGTAAAAAATGTGTGGCTTTTTTTTTACAAGAAAAAATAACCTACAGTGCACTAAAAATTATACTAAAATATCTGTAATGTAGAAGATAACAACTCCCCCCCCCCCCGCTACAGAGGACGGACATCGCCCATCGCTACATGACGGATGCACCGTCCCCGCGGTCTACTACGCACAGTTGTACTACAATATCTGCAATAATATCTGCAATCCGCTACAGAAGAGTAGCGGGGGGGGGAGGGGTGTTCACGGTCCGGACGCGGCGCACGGACTGGACCCGTGCGCCACGGTCTTCATGTTGCGATGACGCACAGTTGTAATTTACCGATCGGTCAAAAGTCATTTTGATTACAATTTTCAGGGATAAAGAATAATTTAGCTTATAACACTTACTTGTCCACAACAGCAGTGTCGCTGGCGATCTTCTCTTCCTCATTGTCAGACGAACATGATGCTGGTCCGCTTGTTACGGACTTGTGGTTCTGGTCACACGACCCGGTCAAACCATAATTCCATTATTGCGGTTTTGCGCTTCCATGATTGCGGTTTTGGTGAACGATTTTTCAAAACAAATAAGAACAGTAGTAAGAAAAAAAGACTGGCGAACGCATGTGTGTCACCCAGCGGCTTACACATAACAGATTTTACGCAAGGGACGCACGCTTTCGAACTTCTGTGCTTCAATTGGCTCGCTGTATTCGCAGCCGTTGGTAGGCGGGTCCTTCTTGCTAGGTTTTCAGTCATTGGTTATTCAAGGTTTCAGAAACTCAATTCAAGGCTCTTATTAGTCGAATGAGAGGTCAATCACATCTAAACCAATCAAAGCACTCCTTTGGCTTTCTGTTCGCAGCTGTGTCTGTAGTGGAAGAACGGAAATGCAGCTTTTTTTTTTCAGTGCGCACTAGGACACACAGTGTGCGTCCTAGGGCGCCCTCGTGCGCCCTAGGATGCAGAGACGTGACCGCCCGCGGTACACCGGAGTGCAAGAGGTTAAAGAATTACACAGGGTTACAAAAATAACTTTTTTGTAAGTTGTCTGTGTTTTTTCAACTGATTTAAGACAATTTTGCACCACTGAATCTGAAAATGACATCTGTTTCTCTCGATCAGGTGTTAAGTAAAAACCTGTACTTACTTAGTACTGTGCATGTCCTTACCTTTATATAAAGGTAAGGACATATAAATTGAATATTACATCATCATTGTTCAAAATTCAGAGAATTTCAAGACATAAAAAAGAATTTTGCATCATATAAAGCAAAAATACCCGTACATGTAAACAAAAATGTTTAAAACAACATGTGGCCATAATTCAAAAAGTTGACCTGATTGAGCAAAACCAATGTGGTTTTTGGATTCAGCACATCAAAATGGTCATAAATCAGCTAAAAAAAACTTAGACAATAAATTTATAAATAAAAAACGGAGCTGGGGAGGAGTGGTCGGGCTGTGGACTGTGAGACCGGCCAGTTCCAAGAGTGGAGGATGATGCAGTGTGGGATGAAAAATTGCGAAGCACCTTGGAGGGCGAGCAAGACCAGCCTCGCTCAGGGTCGTCGCAGGAGGGTCCCAGTACTGACGCTTGGGGTATGGTAGGAGGGGGTGCTGAGCGTAGCGGTGAGATGCTTTCGTTGACGAGCAACACCGAGAAGCTAGCTCCAGCTGTTCCCGGAGCTCGGCTAAAGTGGGCCGGTGAACATGGGGCTACAATGGCAAGAGCTGCAGCAAATTTAAAAGAGGTCGGGGCCAGACCGTTAGGCACGGAGGGACCACGTGAACAACAACAGAAACACTGCAACAGAAACACTGCAAGCCGAGCAAAACCCCTCTGGAAGTTGCAGACTTGGTTTGGGCTCGCGGGGAGGGGTGACCACGGTGAGTATGGACCAAGCGGCAGGTTGAAGACCACCAGGAGCGGCTGCGCATCGTGGCTAAATGAGGCGCTGCCCATTTCCAACTGTCCGATGGTTTGTGGAGGCATGCAAATAAGCTGTGGCATGCCTGGGAGGAGCCTCCAGGTGGTGGGCCCAGATGAGAGGGACGCCCAATGGCATGGAAGAGGAGACGCATCTGTGTCTATGCAACCAGTTGTGGTCCGGGAGGCAAGCTGCCTCCAGGGGCGGACTTATGAAGAGACGGTTCGTGGGAGCCCACAGGCTAGTTCCTTCCTTTTCCTTAGCTGTGTGAACTATATGTTAGTTTTCTGATAATAAGTCTGAAATTGTTCCATGTTTACTTGTGTGCATGTGTGGAAAATATATACGTATACCATGAAGAGAGGAAGAGTGTTTGTTATACATATATATTGTATGTAGTTCTGGGGATTGTTTTATAAGTTTTGTTTAGTTAGGAGACACAGTGGTGATTTTTTTATGGACTGTGTTGATTTCTTTAAGGGTGGCAGAACAATCCACCTCGCTGTGTGGGGTTGGACAGTAGTCCACCCGTCCCTCCTAGTTTTTAGTTGTTTTGGTGTGAATGTGTTAGGCCAATTATACTACATTGTTTTTGTTATTTTAGTGCGTGATTCGGTTCCTAAATTGGGGAGGGTCTTAATTGTGTGTGTGTTTTGGACTTTTCTAAAGGGGGAGAGAATGTTATATTGTTATTTATATAGTTCTGATGCTCTTATTTGTGAGGCACGGTGTGGTGGCATTTGTTGTGTGTATGTGTGTGGCCCTCGGGGCTTGCCGTAGCCGCCCTGCAGAGTGATGTCAGGCGGGCTGTGGCACCTGTATATATTCTGTGGTGTTCTCTAATAAAGGGAGTTCGCTGCATGGCATAAGACAGACTCCAGTCTCTGATTACCAACAACATTTTGGCAACGAGGAGAAAACCATGGAGGCGTATGGGCTACCTCCACCTCTGCCATTGTTTCTGGAGTGTCCGGGAGAGCCAGCGATCCTGTGGCTGGACTGGATGGACAAGCTTGGGGGATACATCGCTGGGCCTGGTTAGACTTGACGGAGACTGAGGACGGGCGCTTCTGGTCCGTCGTCTCGGCGTGGAGGGTCGGAGAATTCTCGGCATATTGGGAGAGACGGAGCTTTATGCAGATGCTGTCGGGCGGCTGGCTGGAGATTTTGCCGAATGTACAAGGGACGCAAAGCGGTGGGTAGTGAGGCTGTTGGCGCCAAGAGGAGCTAAGCTAGTTAGCTCGAAGGAATTAAAGGCTCAGTCTGTGGCAATGGTGAGGTTAGCCATAAAGCTAGATGCGCGCCAAAACCAAGCTACAAGCTACCAGCTGGGTATCCAGGGGGGACCGGAGCCCCTGGTCACTGAAGATGGCAAGCCAGCCGAAGAGCTCAGCACGGTGCATGACCGTAACACTGGTGGTAATGATGGCGCAGCGAGCAGTGGCAGCATGGAGGGAGAGCAATGTCAAATGCCATGAGAATGTCATCAGTAACTTTCACTAAGGCTGTCTCTGTGCTGTGATGTTTCCTAAAACCTGACTGAAATTTCTCAAATATAGAATTTTTTTCTAAAAAGGTACATAGTTGATTGGCGACTACTTTTTCGAGGATCTCGGAAAAGTAGGGGAGGTTAGATATTGGTCTATAATTGGCCAAAATCCCAGAATCAGGTGAAGGTTTTTTAAGTAGAGGTTTAATTACTGCCACTTTAAAAGACTGCGGTACATGTCCTGTCAATAGGGACATATTAATTATGTTCAAAAGAGATGGACTAATCAGAGATAGTGATTCCTTTACTAGTCTTGCAGGGATTGGGTCTAAAAGACAGGTAGTTGGTTTAGAGGCTGACACTATTAGGGCTAGATCAGAAAGATTAATACGAGAAAATTTAGAAAAGTGGAGTTCTGAACCTGTCGGCACAGCAGTGTTAGGTAGAGGCTTGGTATTTTAGGGGGGTATTTTTTTTGAATATTATTCATAATACTGACAATTTATCATTAAAAAAATTCAAAAAGTCGTCAGCACTAAGAGTTGGAGGGATGTAGGGATCTATGGCATTTTGGCTCTTGTTTAGCTGAGCCACAGTGTTAAAGAGAAATCTGTGGTTGTTTTTATTTTCTTCTATCAAGGATGAATAGTACTGTCGCCTAGCACTACGGAGAGCTTTCTTATAGGTGATAAGGCTGGCATTTCAGGCTGAATAAGATTCTTCTGTCTTATTGCACGCCAAAGCCTTTCACAGGATCTAACTTTCTGTTTTATCTTACGGGTGTGGGAGTTGTACCACGGAGCTAGTCTCCTATTTTTAATAGTTTTCTTTTTAAGAGGGGCTATGGAGTCAAGTGTTGACTGCAGTGAGGCTGCAGTACTACAAACTAAAAGGACTAATTCTAATGGATTCAAGTAGTCAGTGCTGTCTGCTATATTGATTTCAGATTTTCCACGTCCACAGACTGTGAGGGCGCAACAGGAATTTCTGGGAATGGTCAGTTTTTACAACTGTTTACTCCCCCGGGCAGCCCAGCTGCTGCGACTGCTGTACAGCGCACTCAAAAAAAAGAAGCCCGGAAAGCATCGACTGGACTCCTGAGCAGGTCCAGGCTTTCACAAACGCCAAAACAGCGCTCGCTAACGCAGCTTTGCTAGCCCACCCAACCCCGTCAACGTGGATAGCGCTCACCACAGACGCGTCTGATGTTGTGATGGGGCAGTGGTGGAGGAGTACGTCTCCGGTTTGTGGCAGCCACTCGCATTTTTTAGCTGTACTTTGCGTGACAACGAACGCAAATACAGCACGTTTGACCGAGAGTTGTTGGCTCTCCACCTGGCTATGTGCCATTTCCAGTTTTGGCAGGAGGGGCGCGAGTTCACCACGTTCGTTGATCATAAACCACTAATGTACTCAATGTCCAAAGTCTCGGAACCATGGTCGGCTCGGCAGAAATTACATTTGGCCACGATCTCGGAATTCACTACCGACATTCAACACATAGCCGGTAAGCTTAATGTAGTGGCTGACTGCCTGTTGCACACGTTAGTCTCCCCAGTCTACATGGGAATAGATTTTCCCGCCATGGCCACAGAACAAACCAGGGATGCAGACATTTGCGTGCTCCAGTCCGCACCTACTGGGTTAAAACTGGAGAACAGGGTGGTGCAAGAAGGGTACCCCCCCCCCCCCCCGCTCTGCAACGTCTCCACTGGCTGTCCCTGTCCGGTGGTTCTGATCTCTTGGCGCCGCTGCATTTTTGAGTCCGTCCACTCCCTTTCACATCCTGGCATGCGCGCCTCGGTTAAACTGGTGGGGGCAAAATTTGTCTGGCCTCGCCTACACAGGGATGTGAAAGAATGGGCTGCAGCGTCTGTCGTGTGCCAGCGAGCCAAAGTGGACAAACACACCAAAGCCCCCCTCGAGCCCTTTCAAATTCTGGCCAGGAGGTTCGACCACGTCCACGTGGATTTGATGGGCCCCCTTCAGCCATCGCAAGGTTTCACACACCTTCTGACAATTGTGGACCACACCACGTGTTGGCCTGAAGTAGTCCCGTTGGCTTCCACCACGTCCACTGAGGTTGCTTGCACGTTTTTGTTGGCTTGGGTTGCACAGTTCGGATCCCCATCGGACATCACTTCCGACAGGGGTCCACAATTCTTTTTGGAGCTCTGGTCTGCGATGGAAAGTAGCCTGGGGGTCAAAATCCACCACACCACCGCATACAACCCCCAGGCTAATGGGTTATGCAAACGCTTTCACAGGTTGCTTAAAACTGCGCTCAGAGCCTCACTCATGGATGCAAATTGGGTCGACTGCCTGTCTTGGGTTCTAGAGAGGCGCCTAAGGAGGATCTGGCAGCCTCCCCGGCTGAACTCGTTTTTTCTCAGCTGTTGCAGATTCCCAGGGAATTTTTACCAGAAAACCCCACACCCAGAATCGATCTGCCCACACAATTTTTTTTTTTTTTACAGTACAGGGGGTGCTAATGTGCTGGGCCCAGCGCACCATTGTTTTCCACGTACCTTTGTTCCAAAGAGCTTACAGAGCACCAAGTTCGTTTTTGTCAGGCATGACGCACACAGAACCCTGCTGCGTCCACTGTATGATGGCCCCTTCAGAGTGCTGGAAACTGGGGCAAAACACTTTGTGTCAGACTTGGGGGGGGGGGGTGCATAAGGAAACCATCTGCATTGACAGGCTTAAGCCCGCTTATGTGTTGGCAGATGAACAGGTGGTGCTGGTTCAAGCTCCCCGGCGCGGACGCCCACCTACGGTGGCTCCGTAAGTTGGTGTTCCCCCTGCAGAGAACTGTGCTCATGAAACTAACCCTGTTCCCTCCCCACCCTCTTCCCCTCCACAGACCAACGTTCCCTCCCACACACCTCGCCAGGAGGGCGCTTCGATTGGATCGGCGGTTCCCCGGAGGTCGGAGGGAGGAGAGGGATAAGAGAAATGAATGATGAAGTGGGGAGAGGAGGCAGGAAGGCGCTGGGGTTTTTAGATGTAACAGAGGAGCCGTCGCCCCCCGCTGTGACAGGAGTCATCACCAGAGTTCGCCAGGCTGTGATAGATGGTAATAAGTAATGCTTTGTGTCCTGTATGTTAATGTCTCATACCCTGGGTCTCGGAGGCGGGAATAAAGATGTATAAAGGCGATCGCCTAGAGACCCCAGGCATTCTGTTTCTGTGTTGGATGATGAATAAAGTTCTGTGTCATTCAGCTCGTTGTCTCATCTGATTCCATCCTCCACAACCTCATGAAATACGCTGACTAGTCACTCACTTTTGTTTACTCATTCATGCATGAATGAACCAAACCCACACCTATTTAGCCACCAAATCTGCAGCTTGGAAAATAAAGCTAGAAGGGCAAACTGTTGTGTTGGGTTTTGGAGACCTTTATTTGTGTGACACGGGTGGTGGCTCCACCTTTCCGGTTCTGCCACCACCCAGGGTATAAGAGAGCAGTGAGAGAGAGGGGCGGTCTCTTGGCCACCTCTCTGCCTGGTGGGTGTGCATGTAACGTGAGATTGAGTCATTAATAAACGTGTGTCCAGTTCAACACTCAGTCTCGTCTTTGGCTTCTACTACCGACATCACATTTGGCGAAGAGGATAAAAGGTATGGATGCATGTGTCACTTCAATTAGGCAGTTTCTGGAGCTTCCCGGTGAGTCGCCTGTCTCTTGGGCGAGGTGGTTCACCGCGTTTCAAACATACTTGGTGGCATTGGACCTTGGGAGGCTGGAAAAGTTGAGGGCACGAGCACTGCTGGTTCATAATCTGGGAATGGAAGGACAGCGTATTTTGAGCTCTTTAGGCGAGTGTGATCGCTTTGAAGAAGTGGTGGAGCTAATGCTGCGATATTTTCACGCCCTGGAAAACGTCATCATCCGAAGAATTCAGTTTCGACAGTGCTGCCAGCGGGCTGGCAAGTCAGTGCAACAGTTTGTGGCAGACCTACGCCAGCTGGCCAGAGACTGTCAGTTTAAAGCGTTGGAGGAGGAGATGGTTTGCGACCAGCTGGCGGAACATACTATTTGCCCGGCTACGAGGTCGAAGCTCCTTACATTCTTGGGTGAACTGACATTATCCAAGGCCATCAATTTAGCTCAACAGTTGGAGGCGGCAGACAAGCTATCACAGGAGCTCGGTGAGAGAGTATTACATTGCCAATCTGAACCACAATCGACAGTGTAGGCAGTGGACCCGGACAGCGACCACAGCGTATATGGTGAGGGAAGCTACACTAATGCTGTAAAGATGAGGTCCACTCCGGGAACGCCCATGTGTTTGGGTTGTGGCTCCACGAAGCACCGCTACAAGGCCAGGGAGTGTCCGGCTAAAGGGAAGCACTGCGTCAAGTGTGGGCTCTTGCATCATTTCGCCAGGGCATGTCACAAGTTCAAGCAAGGGGATCCAAGACGAAAGGAAGACCCTCCCACCTCCACGGTTATTCACCTGGCACCCTGGAGAATGAGCAAAACCAACCCTACCCAGGGCCATCACGGGAGGGTTCCAGTGCCAGTGCCCAAGTAGCCCTAGCTGAGGGAACTGGGCGGCACGGTGGGACACCTGTGATGGTGGGTGGTGCCAAGTGGCTGGCTCCATCTGCTCCCGGATTTCGGCTGGGAAGGACCGGAAAGCATGGAATCACAACGGCGAGGCCAGCAGTGGAAATGAAAGCGATCGGGGCAGGACCGGCTGGCATGGTGAAACGACGTGCCAAATAGGAACACTGGAAGTCGAGTAGGGCCCCTCTGGGGGTCGCGGATGTGGTCCGGGCCCGGGAGGAGGCACGGTCGAGAGGGGTTCGGGCCCAGCGTCAGAGGGAAGAACATCAAGGATGGCTGCAGGTGGTGGCTGTTTGGGGGGATGCCTACCTCCAGCTATCAGATGGCTCCTGGAGGCACCCAAATGAGCTGTGGCATGCCTGAGAGAAGATGGGTGAGCTTGGGCCTGAACAAGGGTCATCCCCGGTGGTGAGGAAGAGGAGATGCACTGGAGTTGAATCAACCGACGGTAATCCAGGGGGTGGTTCTTCTCCTGGGGCGGACTGATGGTTGGACAGTTGGTTTGGTAAATGCAAATAAAGGGGGGAGGGGACAACCGTTATGTTCTAATTGTTCATGTTTGTGGGGGATTATTTTGTGCATTTTCTTTTAATATAGGAACACAGCAGTTATTTTCTTTAGTTGGACTGTTTCTTTTAGTATAGACGGCAGAATAATCCTTCTTGCTGTGTGGGGGTTGGACAGCAGTCCACCTGTCCTCCCCTAGTTTTTAGTTGTTCTGGGTGACTGCGATAGGCCTCTTTTAGGAATTTGAGTTTAGTTTCTTAGTGCATGAGTCGTGTTTCAAATTGGGGAAGGTCTCGATGGTGTGTGTGTTTTGGACCTTCTTGAAGAGGAGGGAGAATGTTGTGTTGGGTTTTGGGGACCTTTATTTGTGTGACACGGGTGGTGGCTCCACCTTTCCAGTTCCGCCACCACCCAGGGTATAAGAGAGCAGTGAGAGGGAGGGGCGGTCTCTTGGCCACCTCTCTGCCTGGCAGGTGCACAGGTAACAAGAGATTGAGTCACTAATAAACGCGTGTCTATTTCAACACTCGGTCTTGTCTTTGGCTCCTACTACTGACATAACACAGACAGCATAATTACTTGTGTATATGGTTATATATATGCTGTCCAACCCCCACACAGCAAGAAGGATTATTCTGCCGTCTATACTAAAAGAAACAGTCCAACTAACAGTTTGGGTTATGAACAAACTGATTAAGAAAGCTAGCTCTGTCCTGGGGCAACGCCTTGATCCGATGGAGGAGATAGGAGAGAGAAGGACGGTGGCTAAACTGTCATCTCTGCTGGAGTCCGAGTTCCACCCTATGCAGGACATACTGGATGCACTGAGGAGCTCATTTAGCAGCAGACTACATCATCCCAGGTGCACAACCGAGAGGTTTCGTAGGTCCTTCCTACCAACGGCTGTCAGACTGTACAACCTAAGCAGGGCTGCTCGCAGAGATAGCAAAAAGACGTAACAAACTAATAGTTTTTTTTGAATGCAAAAGATGCAATAGACTTACACAATGGTCCTCTCTGGCATACAACTAGGAACATACCGGTCGCTATGGAGGGTGAGAATATGTATGGGCACATAATCATACCATGTAGGATAACTAAATAGACGGTTATGCTGTTTCATCCCACCTAGCTACAATGCTCTGCACTGGGTGTGTTTATATTTATATATCTATATATTTATTCCATCTAGCTACATTGCTCCGCACTGTGTGTGTTTATATACTTGCATATTTATTCCACCTAGCTGCAATGCTCCGTACTGTGGGTGTTTATATATTTACATATTTATTCCATCTAGCTACAATGCTCTGCACTGTGTGTTCATATATTCATATATTTATTCCATCCAGCTACAATGCTCTGCACTGTGTGTCTGTGTGTGTGTGTGTGTGTGTGTATATATATATTTTATAGTAATATGTACATATGTATATTAGCTGCTCTTGCTTGCTTGTTTTTTTTTTTTTTTTTTTTTTTTTTTTTCTTGCCTTCTGATTGTTGCTCTGAGTGTTGCTATCCCTGTGCTGTTGCAATCCTGGAATTTCCCCGTTGTGGGACTAATAAAGGCTTATCTTATCTTATCTTATAATTGTGCTATTAAGCCCTTTTTTATGTGCACTTCTGCAATTCCTTTTAATTTTTTTTGGACCTTATTCCTGTTCACACTATGGTCAGCAGAGGGCGACCTGTTCACAAAAACAGAGTTTGAGCTTCAACAGACCCACAAAACTGAATATATGGAATTATTTTATGTAATATTTAAGGTAGCCTAAGGTTGCTTGCAATGCACCTCTCTGTGAACATTTTTTTGTTGTTACAGTCTTGTAATTGGTTTCAGATGTAGTTCTCATTCAAGATTTGGGTGCAGAAAGTGCTTTCTCATTCTCTCTATGCCATAAATGCATTTTAACAAAAAAAATGTTCCACCAGTTTTTATTAAAAATACAATTTGGGTTCAAATACCTAAATTTATTTTTGTTTTTAATAAAATGTTTAATCCATTTCACCTTAGAAATTATAACACATGTACTGTATGAAAAACACATTAAAACCTTCCTGGTTACATGTATCACATAAAATGTTTCTCTTCTGTCTAAATTATTTAGTTTTATTTTACATAGGCTATAAATTTAAATGAAAAATTAATCAATGTTTTAAAAAGCTGAGTCTGGAACATCTCATACCTGTGCTGGATAAAAAAGTGATACTCGTATGGACCATGTACGGAACGTGTACACACACACACACACACACTTTTTTATTTATTTAAGGTTAATGACCCATTTCCCCTCAGAATTTTTTTTTCTAATAAACTAACCAAAGTTTTCAATGTACTACTTTTTTAAACTTACATATTTTTGTGATAAGTTTGTGGCCATTTTTATATCCATTTTAAAGTTTGTAGTAATAAATATGAATTTTTTTTTTGTTTTGTAAATTTCCATCTTTAATCTTGCCAGACTGTAAGGCTTTTCTCTTATAGTTGCGACTTTTTCCCCCTCATGGATCGTCACCTTATCGTGGTGGGGGGTTTGCGTGCCCCAGTGATCCCAGGAGCTGTGTTGTCCGGGGCAATTTGCCTCTGATAGGGTCACCCAAGACAAACTGGTCCTGGGTGAAGGGCCAGACTAAGAACGATCCAACAGACTCTCATGATAAATTCTAGATCAAGGATTCAGTGTACCCCGCCCGGTATGGGGTTACCGGGGCCCCACCCTGGAGCCAGGCCTGGGGGAGGGGCTCGATGGCTAGCGTCTGGTGGCCGGGTTTCCACCCATGGGACCCGGCCAGGCTCAGCCCGAAGGAGTTACATGGGTCCACCCTCCAGTGGGCTCACCACCTGCAAGAGGGATCGTGGGAGTCCGGTGCTATGTGGATTAGGTGGCGGTCAAAGGCGGAGACCTTGGCGGACTGATCCCAAGCTTTCTAAACTGGCTTTTGGTACATGGAATGTCTCCTCTCTGGTGGGGAAGGAGCCTGAGCTGGTGCATGAGGTTGAGAGATACTGGCTAGATATAGTCGGCCTCACCTCAACACACAGCTCTGGTTCCGGAACCAGTCTCCTGGAGAGGGGCTGGAGCTTAGCCTTTTCTGGAGTTGCCCCGGGCGAGAGGCGACGAGCAGGGGTGGGTATTCTTGTATCCCCCCACCTTGCTGCCTCTATACTGGAGTTTTCCCCAGTGGATGAAAGGGTTGCTTCCCTGCGCCTTCGGGTTTGGAAACGGGTCCTGACCATCATTTGCGCCTATGCAGCAAATGATGTTTCAGAGTGCCCACCCTTTTTGGAGTCTGTGACTGGGGTGCTGGAGGGTGCTTCTCTTGGAGACTCCATTGTCCTACTGGGGGACTTCACTGCGCACGTGGGCAATGACAGTGAAACCTGGAGGGGGGTGATTGGGAGGAGCGGCCTGCCCGATCTGAACCCGAGTGGTGTTCAGTTATTGGACTTCTGTGCTAACCACAGTGTGTCCATAACGAACATCATGTTCAAGCATAAGGGTGTCCATATGTGCACCTGGCACCAGGACACCCTAGGTCGCAGGTCAATGATCGATTTTGTTATCGTGTCATCAGACCTGCGACCGTATATCTTGGACACTCGGGTAAAGAGAGGTGCAGAGCTGTCAACTGATCACCACCTGGTGGTGAGTTGGATCCGATGGCAGGGGAGGAAGCCATTCAGACCTGGTAGACCCAGCCGTATAGTGAGGGTGTGCTGGGAATGTCTGGCTGAGGCCCCTGTCCGGGAGGTCTTCAACTCCCACCTCCAGAAGAACTTCAACCACATTCCGAGGGAGTCTGGAGACATGGAGTCTGAATGGGCCATGTTCTCTATCTCTGTTGTTGAAGCGGCGGCCCAGAGCTGTGGCCACAAGGTGGTCGGTGCATCTCGTGGTGGCAACCCCCGAACCAAGTGGTGGACACCAGTGGTGAGGGGGGCCAATAAGCTGAAGAAGGAGTCCTATCAAGCTTGGTTGGCTTGTGGGACTCCCGAAGCAGCTGAGGTGTACCGGCAGGCCAAGCGGAGTGCAGCTCGGGTGGTTGCTGAAGCAAAAACCCGGGTATGAGAGGAGTTCGGTGAGACCATGGAACAAGACTTTCGGTCGGCCTCGAAGAGATTCTGGCAAACTGTCCGGCGGCTCAGGAGGGGAAAGCAGCTCCTTGTCCACACTGTGTATGGTGCGGATGGGGCACTGTTGACTTCGACTGGGGATATCGTCGGGCTGTGGAAGGAATACTTCGAGGATCTCCTCAATCCCACTGATACACCTTTCACAGAGGAAGCAGGGTTTGTGGACGAGGGGGACGACTTGCCTATCACAGGGGCTGAGGTCACCAAGGTGGTTAAAAATCTCCTTGGCGGCCGGGCCCCGGGGGTGGACGAGATTTCCCCTGAGTACCTCAAGGCCCTGGATGTTGTTGGGCTGTCATGGTTGACACGCCTCTGCAACACTGTGTGGAGGTCGGGGGCAGTGCCTTTGGCATGGCAAACCGGGGTGGTGGTTCCTCTTTTCAAAAAAGGGGACCGGAGGGTGTGCTCCAACTTTAGAGGGATCACACTCCTCAGCCTGCCTGGGAAGGTCTATGTCAAGGTACTGGAGAGGAGAGTCTGGCCGTTGGTCGAACCTCGGATTCAGGAGGAGCAATGTGGTTTTCGTCCTGGCCGTGGCACATAGGACCAGCTCTTTACCCTCTCGAGAATTCTCGAGGGTTCATGGGAGTTTGCCTAACCTGTTTACATGTGTTTTGCTGGACTTGGAGAAGGCATTGACTGCGTCCCTCGTGGTTTTTTGTGGGGGGTGCTTCGGGAGTATGGGGTATCGGGCTTGTTGTTATGAGCTATTCGGTCTCTGTACGACCGTTGTGAGAGTTTGGTTCGTATTGCCAACACTCGGTTGGACTCATTCCCAGTGAGAGTTGTGGACTCCGCCAGGGCTGCCCTTTGTCACCGATCCTGTTCATAATTTTTATGGACAGGATTTCTAGGCGCAGCCAGGGAATGGAGGGTGTCATGCTTGGTGACCACAGGATCTCATCTCTGTTGTTTGCAGATGATGCTGTCCTGTTGGCTTCATCCGGCAATGACCTACAGCTCTTGCTGGGATGGTTTGCCGCTGAGTGTGAAGCGGCTGGGATGAGAATCAGCACCTCCAAGTCCGAGTCCATGGTCCTCAGCCGGAAAAAGGTGGATTGTCCTCTCTGGATTGGGGACAGGCTCCTGCCCCAAGTGGAGGAGTTTAAGTATCTTGGGGTCTTATTCATGAGTGAGGGGAGAATGGAGCGAGAGATTGACAGGCGGATCAGAGCAGCATCTGCAGTGATGCAGACGTTGTACCGGTCTGTTGTGGTGAAGAGGGAGCTGAGTTCTAAGGCAAAGCTGTCGATTTACCAGTCAATCTACGTTCCTACTCTCACCTATGGTCACGAGCTTTGGGTAATGACTGAAAGAACACGATCGCAGATACAAGCGGCTGAAAAGAGCTTTCTCCGTAGGATTGCTGGACTCACCCTCAGAGATAGGGTGAGGGGCTCAGTCATCCGGGAGAGGCTCAGAGTAGAACCGCTGCTCCTCCACATTGAAAGGAGTCAGCTGAGGTGGTATGGGCATCTGATTAGGACGTCTCCTGGACGCCTCCCACTTGAGGTGTTTCGGGCACGTCCCACTGGGAGGAGACCCCAGGGCAGACCCAGGACTCGGTGGAGAGACTATATCTCCCAGCTGTTCTGGGAACGCCTTGGTATCCTCTCTGAAGAGCTGGAGCAGGTGGCTGGGGAGAGGGAAGTCTGGGCTTCTCTGCTTGAACTGCTGCCTCCGCGACCCGGACCTCTGGAAAATCGGTAGAAGATGGATGGATGGACTCTTGCCAGACTGTAAGGCTTTTCTCTTATAGTTGTGACTTTTTCTCCATTAATTTACTGATATTTTTCTTATAAAATTTGTGTGTGTGTGTGTGTGTGTGTGTGTGTGTGAGACTTTTTCCTCATAAATTTGCAACTTTTTTTTCTTGTCAGTGTGCAACTTTTTTCCTGTGAATTTTCTAACTTTTTCTTCTACATTTTCAGGCCCCTATTTTGATGATCTTCAGCGGACTTTTCCACCAGACGCCACTGTTTTTGTTAGTTGCTCTCAGTTTTTTTACGCTTTGCATCACGCCATCTAATTACCAGTAGACAGTGCACCGGCTTTGCGCAGAGAGGTGGAGACTCATTTCAAAGAGGTGTGGCGGCGTGCAAACTAATGCACATTGCTATTAGAGTGCATGTCATGACAATCGGCTTTTTTTTTTTTTTTTTTGTAACTTAGATTTTTATTCATTTTTCATCATATATAATGCATTCAGATCACATTCTACATTTAAAAAACAAAGGGGTTAGGGTAGGGAAAAAGAAAAAAAAAGAAAAAGAAAAAAAAGGGGGGGGGGACAAATGTTGGAGCATCAAGTTTTTAGTTTCCATCTCTGAATTCTTCTGGTTTTTTCAGTGTCTTTGGTTATTCTTTCAATTTCTGCCTCGTTGTTGCACTTTGTAGTGTGTCCATTTCCGCCATTTTTTTCCCCATAGTCCTTCTTGCATTCTTTGTCGATATGTTAGTTTTTCCATCATACGTATGTCCTCAACAATGTCAGTCCATTGTTCTTGGTCAGGAAGAACTTCTGATCGCCATTTTTTTGTGATAGTTTTTTTACATGCAATCAACAAGATTTTAACTAGATATCTGTCCTCAGCCTGTATAACATTGTCTCTTTTAAGATCACATAAGTACATCAGGTTACAGTTCATTGGTATATTATATCCTAATATCCTCTGTATTGTCACATGTATAGATTTCCAGAATGGTGATATTTTGCAGCATTTCCAAAACATATGTGAGTGGTCTGCATTTTGAGCCCCACATCCCCTCCAGCATAAAGATTGGGTATTTGTATATTTTCCTTGAATCTGTGGTGTAATGAAAAAGCGAATCAGGTTTTTCCATCCAAATTCCCTCCATGTCCTTGAATTTGTTGATGTGTGTTGTGTTTTCCATATTTCCTGCCAGCTTTCTTCTGTTATGTTTAAATTGAGCTCTTTCTCCCATTTCTCCTTTATATAGTTACTTGTATGATTGTTTGTCATAAGTTTCTGATATAGCTTTGAGATAATTCTTATTTTATTTCCTGTATATGAGCTTAAAATGAGTTGTATAATCTCGCTCACATCTGTTTGGAGGTTATGCCTAATCTTCTTCATATAATAATCTCTCATCTGCAGATATCTGAAAAATTCCGATCTTTCTAGTTTAAATTTTCTCCTGATGTTTACAAAGCTCCCGAGATCTTTTTTTCCGATATTGCCCCATGCTGTGATTCCCTTGTTCACCAGATTTTTGTATCCCCTATCTTGTTTTGCCGGTTCAAACTGACTGTCAAATGCTACCCATTTCAATAGTTTTATGTCTTCCTTTATATTATATTTTTGTACTATTTTATACCACAGTTCTAAAGTAAATTTAGTGATTGGGTCTATTTGTTTGATTTGCTTATATGCATCTTTATCCCCTATTATGCTTTGTACTGGAAGTCCCTCAATTTCCTTTTCCATTTCTTTCCATTTTGCCTCATATCCCTCGTCGCACCAACATATGATATATCTTATTTGTGCTGAGTAGTAATATTCCTTTAGACTCGGTAGGCCCATGCCTCCTTTCTCTTTTGGTAATTGGAGAGTTTTATATTTCACTCTTGGTTTTTTACCTCCCCAAACAAATCTCGATATCATCCTGTCCCACTTTGAGAATTGGGCATCTGGAATCTCTGTTGGTATAGCCTGGAAGAGGTAAAGTAATCTAGGTTGTATGCTGATTTTGACTGTCTCAATTTTTGAATTCAGATCCATATTTAAGATTGACCATCTATCAATATCTTTTTTTATTTCTTGTTCCAACCTATCATAGTTTGCTTTATATATTTTGCTTAGGTCTTTAGGTATGTTCACTCCAAGGTATTTTATTTCTTTTTGTTTCCAGTTTAGTTTGATCTTATCAGTTATCTGGTTTAGAGGGTTATAGTGGAATGTCAGTATTTGTGTTTTTGTTATGTTTATCTTGTATCCTGATAATTTTCCAAAATTTTCTATCAAGTTCATCATTTCCATTATTGATTCATCTGGTTGTTCAAGGTAAACTATAATATCGTCCGCAAATAGCCCAATCTTGTGTTCCGCCCCCTTTATTGTTACACCTTTTAATTTCTTATTTTGTCATATCGCTTGAGCCAATGGTTCTATGAACAGAGCAAACAAGGTGGGCGATAAGGAGCATCCCTGCCTAGTTGATCTTTGTATATTTACTTTGTCTGTTAAGCTACCGTTTATCTTGATTCTTGCCACAGGTTCTTGATATAGCGTCCTTATGCATTGTACTGATTTTTCGTTAAATCCAAAGCGCTCCAGTACACTATATAGGAATTTCCAGTTAACCCTGTCAAATGCTTTTTCTGCGTCTAAACTCATTATTACTGCGTTTTTCTTTTCTTTATGTATTTGGTTAATTATATGTATTGTTCTCCTGATATTGTCATGTGTTTGGCGTCCCTCTATGAAACCAGTTTGATCATCTTCTATCAATTCCGTCAAGAATGTCTTTATTCGTTTACATATAATTGTTGTATATATTTTATAATCCACATTTAATAAAGAGATTGGTCTATAGTTTCCGCATTGTTCTTTATCTTTCCCTGGCTTTAAAATAACTGAAATGATAGCTTCGTTCCATGATGGAGGTATTTTGTTGTTGTTCAATGTCCAATTAAATGACTTTAGGAGCTGTGGCGTGAGTTCTTCTATAAACAGTTTATAAAACTCAGATGGGTATCCATCACTACCTGGTGATTTACCATTTTTAAGTGACTTAATCACATCTCTGATCTCTTGTGTTGTTATTTCTGCTGTTAGCTTTTCATTTTGTTGATTTCCTATTGATGGCAAGTCCAATGTGCCTAGAAATTTTTTAATATCTTTAGTATTTGTTTCTTCAGGTTGCGAGTATAGTTCTTGGTAGAAATTATGGAATATTTCTTCGATGTTTTCTGGGTTAACTGTGATTTTATTTGTGGTGGGGTCTTTAATCTTGTATACATTATTCATTGTTTGTTGTTTTCTTAACCATTTTGCCAGCAGTTTTGTGGCTTTTGGTCCCGTTTCATAATATTTTTGCTTTAGATATCTATTTTTCCTTTCAATTTCATCCATTTGTGTTTCTTTTATCTTTGTTTTTTCTTCTTTAATTTCTTGATATATTTTTGGATCACTTGTGCTTTGATGTTTACGTTCTAATTCCCTCAGTCTCTCACATCTTTGTTCATACGCTTCCAGTTTAGTCTTATTTGCTTTTCCTGTTTCAACAATTAATTTTCCTCTTAACACGGCTTTTAGTGCGTCCCATAGTATTGTTGGGTCCACTTCTTCATTGTCATTCTCTTGGATATATTCGTTTATGTTTATTTTTATTCTTTCTTTCATTTTCTCATCATTTAACAGTCCTACGTTAAGTTTCCATGTTGTTTGTCGTTTTCTATTGTTTAAATATATTTCCATGTATATAGGATTATGATCTGATATTTCTGCCCCTCCAATCCAACAATTTCTCACCCTGTATCTGTCACCTTCATTCATAAGGAAGTAATCTATTCTAGAGTGTACTTTATGGACTGCTGAATAATGTGTATAGTCTTTTTCGAGTGAGTGTAGGTCCCTCCATATGTCTACCATACCCATTTCTGCCAGTGAGGTTCTTATGAACTTTGTTACATGTTTTTTTGTCTTCTTAACACTTGTTGTATCAACTTCATGATCCATGACAGCATTTAAGTCTCCTCCACAAATTAGGACTCCTTCACTGTGTGTTGCTATGAGATCAAACAGATGTTGAAAAAAATCCTTGTCACTTTCTGGTGGGGCATAGATGTTCACTAATGTGATCTGCATACCATCTATTCTTCCCTTTATTATTACATACCTGCCTTCTTTATCCTGGATTTCCTGTTCACTTTCAAATTGTATTTTGTTTGAAATTAGTATCATAACCCCCCTTTTAGCTCCTCCCTTAAATGAACTGTAGTAGGAGTTCTTATAGCCAAATCTCTTTAGTTTCACATGTTCTGTCTTGCTCAAATGTGTCTCTTGCATAAATATAATTTCAGCTTTTTCCTTTTTGAATTTTCTTATTATTCTTTCCCTTTTAACAGGTCGAGTTCAGACCATTCACGTTTAGTGTCATTATCTTAAGATTTTTACCCATATTCATGTTTTTCCATTTTTTTTTAACTTGTGCTCCTAGCCCCTTTAACAACAAAAATAACACATATTTATATAAAAACACATTAAAAAATCTCGACCTCCGTACTTTGGGCCTTTCTTCTGCCCACTGGTCCCTGTTGGTGGGTGGGGGGTTTGTCTTCACAGAGTGAAGGGCCCTCCCTAGACCTGTATTTACTATGTAAGTAATAGTCATTAGTCTAGAAATGTCCAACAAATATCACTTAAACCTCTCCTAGCCGTCTGTTTCTCTTTTACCTTGTCTTCTTGGCCTTCATTTCTTCTGTGCCTTTCTTAATCTTTGTTATGATCTAGGCTTTCAGTTGAAAGCCTTGTAGCTTGTCCTGGGCCTGCTGCGCCACGTCTCTCCCCCTTCTTCCGCTGCTCACTCGTCTCCACTCCGGCTGTCGTGATGCGTTCAGGGCCGCCGCTGCTCCAGCCATTTCCTCCGGCACGCTCACCTCAAGGCCCCGCTCCATCATATCCCGCGCTGCCTCTCTGGCCGTGTTGTAGGTTCTTACGCCGTCCTCCCAATGAATCCTCATTTTCGTTAGCGGCGTTTGGAATCTAATTTTTTTCTCTTTCAGCGTTTTTTTAATGTTGGCATATTTCTTCCGCTGCTGCACAATTTCTGTCGGGTAGTCATGGTCGAAGAACACCTGTTTGTCGCCGATTCGTATCTTTTTTTTCCATGCTTGCGTCAGGATTCTTTCCTTTATGTCATATTTCACAAAGTTTACCACAATTGACCTGGGTGTAGCGTTTGGTTTCGGGTTCTGTGCCGGGGTTCTGTGCGCTCGTTGAATCTGCAGATCCGTTTCTTCTGGCAGTTCCAGCTCTTTTTTTAAGAACTGATCCATGAATTTCGTCATCGAGTTGCCTTCAATGCCCTCCGGAATTCCAAAGATGCGCATATTGCTTCGTCTGGATCTGCTCTCCAAGTCGTTTATTTTCTCCTGCATCCTCTGCGTTTGCGTCGTCAGGGTCTGTAGTTGTTCGTTTGCCTCGCTTTTCCAATCTTCCAGCTCCGATATTCGGGCCTGCGCTTCTGTTATACACGCCCGCTGGGAGCGCAGCTCCTCCATGTTTTCTGTTAGCTTGCGCTCCATTTCTCTTCAGAGGCCCATAATTTCCTCCTTAATCTCTTTTTTCAGCTCCTCCTTAAGAGCCGCTAAATCCTGCTGTAGCTGCCGCTTGAATTCTCTTAATTCTTTACCCAAACTGGCGATGCCTGTGTTCATGTTTTCGAGTCTGGCGTCCTCCATTTTCTCTGCTGTAGACACCTCGTTTTTTTGGGCTTCGCGTTCAGTGGTTTTTCCTGCGTTGTTGGAGAGGAATTCTTCAGTTTTACCCTGCTTTTGTCCTTGTGCCCGGCTCCTTCGTGTTTTCATCCCTTAGTTTATTGATCCGCTTATGTCGAGTTGGCCATTTACCGATGATTTTTAATCCGGCTAGGGAGAGCTCTCTGTTTAAGCGTTATGTCTCTCCGCCATCTTCCGTTCAGCAACAATCCGCTTTTAATCAACCAAGAGCCAGTTTCTTCACTTATTCACGGGAGGAACTGCTGGCTCTGCGAATAAAGGGACGAGCCGGGATACGACATCTTATCCCGGCGGAGCTGAGGAGGAGACCACGGGGCTGCAAGGCCGGGGCTAAGCTAAAGGCTGAGCAAGCGAAAAAACGGAGGTGCTTCAAACCGTCAATTCCCTCCGTCATCATGGGCAATGTGAACTCATTGCTGAACAAGATCGATGAGTTGTCCGCTTTGAACAACCAGCGGATTTACCAGGAGAGCAGCTTGTTCATTTTTACGGAGACATGGCTGAACCACCTAGTACGGGATGCTAACGTGGATCTGCTAGGATTCACTGCTGTGAGAGCCGACAGAGACACTAAGGCTAGCGGGAAAAGAAAGGGTGGGGGACTCATCATGTACGTTAACAATCGCTGGTGTAACCCAGGTCATATCTCTGTAAAGACAGTCTCATGTTGCCGGGATCTCGAGCTGCTAGCTGTTAGCCTGCGGCCATATTACTTGCCGAGAGAGTTCAGTCACGTGATCACCGTCTGTGTTTACATCCCTCCGAGAGTGGATGCAGCCACTGCCTGTGAAAAAATCCATTCAGTCACAGCAAGTCTGCAGACACAGCACCCTGAGGCACTCATGATCATCTCTGGGGACTTTAACCATGCAACTTTGGATGCTACTTTGGCTGTTTTTAATCAAGTTGTAGACTGTCTGACTAGAAACAACAGGACAATATTGATCTGCTGTATGTTAATGTACGGGATGCATACAGAGCGACTCCCCTTCCCCCACTAGGGAAGTCTGATCACAACCTGGTTTATCTACAGCCACTGTATAGTCCCCTGGTCCAAAAGCAACCTGTGACAACTCGATCAGTCAGGAGATGGTCCCCTGAGAAGGAAAGTGCCTTGAGAGACTGTTTTAACACCACAGCCTGGGATGTGCTGATGGACCCGCATGGTGAGGACATAGAGGGGTTGACACACTGTTTGACGGATTACCTGAACTTCTGTACAGACGTGGGCTTCCCTGTCAAGTCTGTCCGTTGCTACCCTAATAACAAGCCATGGGTAACACGGGAAGTCAAGATGGTCCTCAACAAGAAGAAGGCTGCTTTTAGGAGCAGAGACAGGGAGGCCATGAAGGCAGCACAGCAGGAGGTGAAATACTGTGTGAAGGAAGCCAAGGACAGCTATAGGAGAAAGGTGGAGCAGAAGCTGAGGGAAAACAACATGAGGGAGGTCTGGGAAGGTGTGAGGACCATCACAGGTCTCAACACAAAGACCAGAGTTGTTGAGGGGACAATAGAGAGGGCAAATGAACTGAACGATTTTTTCAACAGGTTCAACCAGCCTTTGCCCTTGCCCCTCCCACCCCCGCCCTCATTACAGCTACGCCCCCCTCCCCTCTACACACCTTCCCCCAAATATTGCACCCCCCCCCCCTCTACATCAGTACGACCCTTGCCATTTATCACCACAGAACAGGTCAGAGGGCAGCTGAGGAAGCTCCGACTCAGGAAAGCTGCAGGCCCAGACAAAGTGTGTCCAAGAATATTGAAGACCTGCGCTGCAGAACTGGGGGAACCACTACAACAGATCTTCAACCTCAGCCTGCAGATTGGGAGAGTGCCCACTCTTTGGAAGACATCCCGCATCGTTCCAGTTCCGAAAAAGAACCGGCCCAGCGAGCTGAATGACTACCGACCAGTGGCACTCACCTTACATCTGATGAAGATGTTGGAGCGGCTCTTCCTCAGCCTCCTCAGACCCCAGGTGCAACACGCCCAGGACCGCCTGCAGTTTGCATACCAACCAGGTGTTGGTGTGGAGGATGCCATCCTCTACCTGCTTCATCAAGCCCACTCCCATCTGTATAAGGGAAGTGGCACAGTGAGGATTCTCTTTTTGGATTTCTCCAGTGCCTTCAATACCATTCAGCCCCCTCTTGCTTCGGAATAAATTAAGCAAGATGGGAGTGGACTCCCACCTGGTGGACTGGATCTCCGACTACCTCACTGGCAGACCACAATATGTCGGGCTGAAGGACATTACGTCTGACACAGTTGTCTTCAGCACTGGAGCCCCCCAGGGCACAGTATTGGCCCCTCTTCTCTTCACCCTGTACACCTCGGACTTCTGCTACAACTAGGAGCTGTGTCATATTCAGAAGTATGCCGATGACACAGCCATTTTTGGGTGTATCAGGGATGCCAGAGAGGAGGAGTATCGGAGACTGGTAGGGGGCTTTGCTGCATGGTGCCACACTAACCACCTACAGCTCAATACCTCTAAGACGAAGGAGCTGGTTATTGGTTTTGGGAGGTCTAGACCAAGACCTCAAGGGAGGTCTGAGGTGGAGGCTGTGGATTCATACAAATATCTCGGGTTGTGGTTGGACAATAAATTGGATTGGACAACATACATTAGCCACTTGTATGGGAAGACACAAAGTAGGATGTACTTCCTAAGGAGATTGCGGTCCTTCAACATCTGCAGTAAACTTCTGCGGATGTTTTACCAGTCGGTGGTTGCCAGCGTCCTCTTTTACTCCGTGGTGTGCTGGGGGGGGCAGTATATCCATGAAGGATGCGTCCAGACTGGATAAACTGATAAGGCGGGCCGGCTCTGTGGTCGGCACGAAGCTGGACACCCTGGTGACGGTGGCAGAGATGAGGACTCTGGATAAACTGTTGGATATAATGGACAATGTCAGCCACCCTCTGCACACTGTCATCAGTGACCAGAGGAGCCTGTTCAGTGAAAGACTGCTCCTTCCCAAGTGTCGGACTAACAAGTGTCAAGAACTCTTTTGTCCACCATGCCATCACACTCTATAACTCCTCACTTGGGGGGGGGGGGGGGAGACATAGAGTACAGAGGACAGTAGGGTATTCATAGTACAATAACCTTAACTTAACCATACTTGTACAAGCCATATTTAGCTTTGTATTTATATTGTGTATATTATGTTAAGTGTTTATTTTATTTTATTTTTTGCTTTTCTGATCTGTATGCTCCTTTTATGTGCTGCTGGAAATTTTAAATTTCCCAGAGGGAGACATCCCAAAGGGATTAATAAAGTTAAGTCTAAGTCTAATCAGGAAAAAGGAGGTCTATCATCAGAAGCGCATTGTTTAATGATATTTCAGTGGTGTGTTTTGAAATTGTGCAGCTCCGGAGCTCATGAGGAAATGGCATGTGCTGGGATCTTCTTTTATTTTAATGGAGAGAGTTGTAGCAGTCATCATATAATTGCCCGTCATTTTAATTATACTAGTGCATTGCCTGTAGAACGCAAGTATTCCTGTCTGAAACAGGTATCCCAATAAGGCTTTACAGGCCCAAATGTAAGCTGTGTTTGAAAGTGCAATACAAAGAGGTGCAGCCCAGGCCTATTCATTTACAAAATCAGTTGGGCCACAATTTGAAATCAAGACATGTAACTGGGCTGCACATGTTCAGCGAGCTGTTGAATGACAAATTTCAAACCAACACAGATCAATATGACAAAAAATATGCACTTTTTATTCATTGACTTGGTTTTAAGTGTGTGCTTGGCACATGACAAAGGCACATCAAAAGTGTATAAAACACATCTCTACTAAAGTTTTAATTTGTGCGGCTTTAAAGTAGTCCCTGATATTTGGCAGCGCGAGCCCATCTTTGTCTTTGTTTAGCTGTAGGGTTCTATATCTGATTCTAGGTCTCTTGCCCTGCCATATGAATCTTGAGATCCTTCTGTCCAGTTCTTGCCATGTTTTTTTGGGAGGTTTTTTAAAGCCGCACAAATTAAAACTTTAGTAGAGATATGTAACCCAGTCTACACTGCACAATGGAAGGAGATGGAATGCCAAATAACAAGTGACATCCCCCTACAGGCGATAATAGGGAACAATGCCTTACCTAAGCTTTTGAATAACACTAACCCGTGGATAGAGACCCCGCTAAAAATTTGGTTTAAGATAGTCAGAGAGAATCAAACTAAAGAGCCCTATCGACTTCTGCAATGGATCGCCTATGATCAGGACTTTACTCCTAATAAAACAGACACCAGATTTAAAAAGTGGAAGGAGAAAGGGCTGATAAAATATTACGATTTTTTTAAAGGGCAAATCTTAAGAAGTTTTGAAGATTTGAAAAAACAAGGCCTAATAAATCAAGACCTTTACAGGTTCTTCCAGCTTAGACACCACATAAACAATATACTTAAAAAGGAGGTTTTGGAAAGGGCCCAGTCAGGTGTTCTGAAGGTCTTCTTAATGACATATAAAGGGATCCCAGGGATCAGATACATTTCTAAAATATACCAAGGTCTTCAAGACTTAAAAGGAGACAACACATCTTATATAAAAGAGAGATGGGAAAAAGAGGGGAATTTCACTTTACAACTGGAAATATGGGAAAAGCTAAATAAACAGCAATGGAAAAGTACCTCATCCCTGCAGTGGAGAGAATTTGGATGGAAAAACTTGGCAAGATTTTTCAGAACACCTGCACAAAACAAATTTACCCATAAGGGATTGAACTGTTGGCGCTTGTGTGGTGAAAAGACTGCAAATCATTTTCATGTGTTTTGGTCATGCCCAGTTATCCACCAATATTGGACCAAGGTACAGACAATATTGGGGAAAATATTCAAAATTACAGTTCCCTTTTCTTTTGTAACTTTGTATTTGGGTTTACTACCGGACTCACTGGAAAGACGAGGAGAAAAATACTTATCCAATGTTTTAATATTGGCAAGCAAAAAAGCTCTAACTAAAAAATGGATGTTGAAGGACTGTCCTACACCTGAAGATTGGACTAACGTGATCCAAGACATTTACTTGATGGAAAAGTTGACATTCGCACTGAGACAGGACATGGATGGGTTCATGAACTTTTGGCAACCCTGGACCGCATATGTGTCTTCTATTAGATCTAATCTTTGACAAATACCATTTCAATAATGGTTCAGCTCTTTGTTCCAAGGCTACTCAGATGCTCTTTTATCTTTATTTACTTACTTTTTCTTTTTGTTTGTTTTTTACTGGGTTTTTTTTTTTTTGTCATTTGTTTTTTGTTTTTTTTTCTTTAATTTCACTTTTTCTTTCACTTGTAAAAAAAAAAAAAAGGGGTGTTGTAAGAATTAATCTTCCAATGTTGTCAGATATCAGAAAATAAGGGAACATGTGATGAAAATGTAAACAATGCATTGCTGTAACGACCTGTATACCCTTTACAAAAACTTAAATAAAAAAAAAAAAGTGTATAAAACACAATAACACTGCTGGGGTTCAGCAGAACTTGAAGTAGTAGAAATATTTTTCCTCTTGAAAAACAATTAAATAAATGGAATGAAAAAATTCTGTAAATAACCATTTTGGTCACATCTTACGCAGGCATATCTCAAAGTGCATAAAAACTCAATGTGCACTGTTAGTAGCATTAACGTTTGTTTCCCTTTTGAAATAAAATATACTACATCCTGGTCATCTCTAATCTTGGCACATCACAAAGTGCATTTATTTATTTATTTTAGATATTTTTTAGATTTAGATTCCTTTATTAGTCCCACAATGGGGAAATTACAGGGCATCCACATGAGTGGATGAGGCAGCCACTGGTGCGGCGCCCAACCCTTTCACCATTCACACCTGGGGCCACTTCAGAGTCTCCAATTAACCTAACTTGCATGTTTTTGGCATGTGGAGGAAACTGGAGAAATCCCGGGGTAAACCTACGCAGACACGGGGAGAACATGCAAACTCCACACAGATCATTGTTAGTCAGGGGCTGGGATCGAACCCAGGATCCCCCGGCCAAGGGTGAGTTGCTGTGCTGCCACAGTGCTAACCTGCGCCACCAAACTGCCCAGTATTTAGCTGAATAAAAAATGAACTGTCAAACACTTCAGTGCACAAACCCCCCAAGAAATGATTGATAACACTAACAAACATTGCACATCCACTGTTGTGGTTTGTTTTGTTTTAAATCACCACATGTATGAGTAAGAACTTCTTTTTGTAACTAAACATTCCATTACCCACACATATCAGTCAACCAAAAATTTCTAGTAGAGTTATGGATGCAAAAAGTACCCACTTAAAAACTTGAATAATGACTTCAGTCTTGAAGGTTTGAGGTTTTTCTCCAAAATTTATAACAATTTTCTTATAGTTTTTGTCAAGAAATGCTCCCCGGGGCTAAGAGGAGAGAGACCCAGAAGCTGAACTGCTAGTTGTGAAATTTACTAATGAACACAAAGTCCAAACTGTGCACAAATACAAAAATTCAAACCATGGAGAATGACCACAGAGAAGACGGGATTCACATGGTTAATAACATCAGAATGGGACCGGGGTTCAGACGCAAACAAAACTTAAGATTCCAGCAATCAAGGAGAGAAATCGCAGTCCTGAAATAGGGCAAGAAACAAATTAACACAAATTATGGCAGGTGTGGATACCATGAGCAGGCAGGAGGAAACAATGATTACAGACTCGGGTCAGCTGGGAGTAATAAGAGGGGAGACGATGGGGCTGACAGGAGCACTGCCCAACAATAGAGCAAAAACCCGGAAATGCCACTGACAGCTGCAGCCCCGGAGAAGGAGAGAGAGAGAAAAGCACAAGATACAAATATAATATGATGGCGAATAAAGACAAGTAAATCCAAATATGTAAATAACAAAACTATAATGAACGTAAACAGGAAAATAAGTCATACTAAGAAACAATACAGAATATGTGAAAATCAACCAAAGATAAAATAACAGGAATAAGAACTCAAAAATATAACACCATACAAATACAGAAAAAAGGCAAAGAGAAAGAGCATGGCAGACACCCCCCCCACCCGCTCAGATTGTGACAGTTTTCTACTTTTCTCTGAAAATTTATTTAAATTTGAAACCATTTTCCTCAAATTTGTAATTTCTTCTTGTAAAATTGACTTTTCTTGTACATTTGAGACTTTATTATAAATTTGTATATTTTTATGGCTAATTTTTGTTTATTTTGTGGCAGATGGTAAAATAAGGCACAGCGAACTGAGGTTTAAAAGGGTGTTTATTCATCCACCATCACGAGGGGTGAACCCTGTGTCTCTGGTCAGCAAACAGGGAATGCGTGTAGTCAGATGAGCAGTAAGGGAAAGAGAGTAAGCGATATGGTTGACTTATATACCCAGCTACAGACAATACATGCACAGCAGTAAGCATGGACATTTGCATTTGAGAGTCACACATAACAATAGCAGGATTACTGGCCGGAATTCCTCTCCACCTACTGATAACAGTCCATAGATCTCACTGTTCCGCTAATTGCTCCAGCTGAGCGCTCTGCTTGTCTGTAGGCTGTGGGGGTGACCCACACACTCCCCCCCAGAGGGCTCAGCAGGAAGCTGAGGCCTCGATAGTCTGGCTTTGGAAACGAGCTGCGGGGAAGGCTCTGTGCCGAGGAGGTGGAGGGAGGGGGGTGGGGGTAGCAAGTGCTGGCCTGGGATGGCGGAGTTGTCTGGGCCGCGCAAAAATTGCATGTGGATCCACGATGTTGAGGGGCTGTCCCATTGAACGTGGCGGAGATCCACAGCGGCTGTGAGAAGAACATTTGTCTTTGACTCCACTCGCGATTCAGTCCGGCCATGAAGAAAGAAACTAAAGCTGAAGCTGTGTGAAGGGCTTGGCGGTTCGGCTTTAGGTGCAGGTACAGCCCTAAAACCTTCAGAGACAGCAGGCGGCTGAATTTCCATCGTGCGCCGTGGCTGAGACCCATACAAAATCCTGTGTGCGGGCTGCGTGTGTGCTTCAGGTGTGTGAGCAGCCCTGAAGAGCCGTGTGCGCAGCAGCGGGGGATGATGTATAAGTCCGTAGAGCCAGCTTGTCTCTGGTGCGCGGCGCGCGCTGCGGCCACGTACCTTCCAGCTGCGCTGTTCTGATGCGGAGCTTCTGTGCATGGCAGGTCCGCTGTCGCGAGGTGAATCAGAGTCAGGGAGCTTGATGGAGATCAACGTAGTCGGCGCCGATGGTCATCCCTGTTCGGGCTGTTGCTGTCGTTCGCTCGTGTCGGATCATGGTGCGTTTTGGTCCACGCGCTGCGTTCTCCGTTCTGCCCTGGAGGTCGCCGTCGTGGAGAGAGGACAAGGCGCGTGCGTGCTCGTGTGGGTGCGGAGGAGCGGTGAGAGGGAGTAGACGATCTTTGTCCCTCGGCCGGTCCCAGCGTGGAAATCAGCGTGTTCTTGTCTTCGGACGGGGTCACCAGTGTGGCAGATGGTAAAATAAGGCACGGCGAACTGAGGTTTAAAAGGGTGTTTATTCATCCACCATCACGACACCATCACTGTGTCTCTGGTCAGCAAACAGGGAATCCGTGTAGTCAGATGAGCAGTAAGAGAAAGAGAGTAAGCAATATGGTTGACTTATATACCCAGCTACAGACAATACATGCACAGCAGTAAGCATGGACATTTGCATTTGAGAGTCACACGTAACAATAGCAGGATTACTGGCCGGAATTCCTCTCCACCTACTGGTAGCAGTCCATAGATCTCACTGTTCCGCTAATTGCTCCAGCTGAGCACTCTGCTTGTCTGTAGGCTGTGGGGGTGACCGACAATTTTTTAAATAAAATGACTGTTTTTTTAATAAATTTGAAACAGATTGTGGTAAAATTTTGACTTTTTTTTCCTTATACAATTGACACTTTTGACCATAAATTTGCAGAGCCAGAACAGAACAATAATTCATGGATGGATATTGTAGTAGCAGGTGAAGTCTGTCCTAAGCAATTCAGTCACTCTTGCCTTTCCCTGCGTACAGTATGAAGCCTCACCACACGTTAGCGAAGCAACTCTTTATTATTGCTCCCGTTTCCAGCGGGTTAAAACCATCACAAATGCCTCAACTGCTTACATACAGTGATGTGAAAAAGTGTCTGCCCCCTTCCTGATTTCTCATTTTTTTGTATATTTGTCACACTTAAATGTTTCAAATCATCAAACAAATTTAAATATTAGACAAAGATACCACAAGTAAACACAAAATGCAGTTTTCAAATGGAGGTGTTTATTATTAAGGGGAAAAAAAAATCCAAACCTACATGGCCCTGTGTGGAAAAAGTGATTGCCCCCTAAACCTAATAACTGGTTGGGCCACCCTTAGCAGCAACAATTGCAATCAAGCGTTTGCAATAACTGGCAATGAGTCTTTTACAGCACTGTGGAGAAATTTTG
This sequence comes from Pholidichthys leucotaenia, assembly GCA_020510985.1. Taxonomy (NCBI): domain Eukaryota; kingdom Metazoa; phylum Chordata; class Actinopteri; order Cichliformes; family Pholidichthyidae; genus Pholidichthys; species Pholidichthys leucotaenia. The sequence goes on along the minus strand of CM035842.1, from coordinate 196,360,253 downwards.
GCCTACTTATCTTTGCAGAATTGTTGTAATTCAGCCACATTGGAGGGTTTTCCAGCATGAACTGCCTTTTTAAGGTCATGCCACAGCATCTCAATCAGATTCAGGTCAGGACTTTGACTAGGCCACTCCAAAGTCTTCATTTTGTTTTTCTTAAGCCATTCAGAGGTGGACTTGCTGGTGTATTTTGGATCATTGTCCTGCTGCAGAACTCAAGTGCGCTTCAGCTTGAGGTCACAAACAGATGACCAGATGAAGTTTGCAGATGACACCACGGTGGTGGGACTTATCCAGAGGGATGAGGAATCAATGTACAGGGAAGAAGTGAGAGACCTGGAGGGCTGGTGCAGGGAGAACAATCTGGTGCTCAACGTGGACAAAACGAAGGAGATGATTATCGACTTCCGGCGGTCGCAGCCTGAGCACGCCCCCCTCAGCATCGGCGGCCGTTTAGTGGAGAGAGTAGAGAACATCAAGTTCCTCGGAGTGCAGATCTCGCAGGACCTGACCTGGAGCAAGAATTCCTTGGAGATCAGGAAGCGGGCTCAGCAGAGACTGCACTTCTTGAGGAAACTCAAACAGGCCTCTCTCCCCATCTGCATCCTCAGGACCTTCTACAGAGGTGTGGTGGAGAGTGTTCTGATGTACTGCATTGCTACATGGTACTCCAGCTGCAGTATGTCAGACAAAAAAGCCCTGCAGAGGATAGTCAAGGGGGCGGAGAGGGTAATTGGAGTCTCCCTCCCCTCTGTCCAAGAACTTTTTCAGAACCATTGTAGGAGCAGGGCACTAAACATTGTCAAGGACCGTTCTCACCCTCTGCATAAACACTTTGAACTTCTTCCATCTGGTAAACGATTCCGGAGCATCAGAGGCAGAGCCACCAGACTGATCAACAGCTTCCTTCCACAAGCTGTCAGGATGCTGAACAGTTGACCCGGAATCTCTCATACACACTACTGCACCTACGGACATTTTGTATATTATAGTTAGTTATTCTTTTTTTTTCCCAAGTATGTCTCAGGGATCAGAATCAGAATCAGAATCAGAATAAGTTTATTGCCAAGCACATTTACAAGTAAATAACAGGTAAATGGAGACTTCCGGTTATGGCTGCCACGTAGGACGGACGTGTCTCGCTCTGCTCTGCTCCTGGAGAAAAAAAATCGGCAAATAACTCTCATTTGGGACAGAACGTATCCCAGCATTTGGGCGAGGATATGTCGGCGAAGCCTAAGGCTGGAAAACCAGGAAAAGGAAAAAGCGAGCCGCCGAAACAGTCCAAATTAACGGACTTTCAGGTCTGTGACGCAGCAAACAAAACTCCATATATGGCGGAGGAGGCTGGCAGCGGTGCGATAAATGCGGGGAATGGCGCAGATGCGCTGATGGCTGCCATGAGTTCAATGAGAGCGGACTTTTCCTCTAGATTTGATGGGATTATGACAGCGTTGGAAGGAATAAGAAAGGAATTGGGTGACTGTGTAGAACGAACGGCGCAGATGGAGCTCCGTCTCGCTAGTGCTGAAGATGACGTCACCCGTCTTCAATTAAAGGTGCGCACTTTGGAAAAAAAAAATAAATCTCTGGAAGATAATATTTTGGATTTGGAATCTCGGTCGAGACAGAATAATTTGAGGCTGGTGGGTCTTCCAGAGGAATCAGAAGGTCGGGACGTATGTTCCTTTCTGGAAAAGTGGATTCCGGAGGTGCTGGGCAGCGAGGAGTTGCAATCAGCAGTGGTTCTGGAAAAAGCACATCGTATTGGCCCACGGAGAGATAAGGGACCGCCGAGGACCTTAATTATGAAGTTTCTTAGCAACAGAGACAGGATGAAGATCTTCAACGCTGCACGTGCTAAAGGAGAGATCAAACACCAGGACCAGCAGGTGCGGTTCTACCCAGATTTGGCCACAGGAATCCAGCAATTGAGGAAGCAGTTTGATCCCATACGTAAGGAGCTGCGCAACCTTGGGATTTGTCATGGTGTAATCTATCCTGCGAGACTGCTGACCACGTATGAGGGCAGAACCCACATCTTCAAGACCCCAGAGGAGGCGCAGGAGTTCATCAAGAAGATCAAAGAAGATGAAGAGACTGGTGGGAGCTAAGCATGAACAAAATATAAGGTAGAATAATTAAGCATTTGCACAGGCATCTGACTGACTTGAAGTAAATAGTAAGTTTATAAAATATAGATTGTATTATATATTAAAAAAACAAAACAAAAACAAAACAAACAACAAAAAAAAAACTATGATGTACAAAGTTGTTAAAAATTTTGGAGTTAAGTTGGAAAACTACAGAGGAGAGTTAATGTTACGTCATTAAAAGCAGTAGAGTTAGGGTGATTGGGAGGATGAAGAAGGAGTGGCTTAGGCTGTTCCCCGTGGGTGTGGAACGGTCGATGGCTATATCGGGAGACAGAATTTTTCTTTTGATTTTGGGGGGTTTGCCACAAGTGTGGGAAGGGGAAATTTGTTTGTGTGTAGTTTGTAGGATGAATGTTCAACCACTCATGTTTTTGCTTCTCTGTATGAGCATGTTTACACTGCAAGGTAATCCCAAACTCTCTATTGATCATGGACCAAAGTGTTAATCTTAATTTAACTTCATGGAATTGCAGAGGTCTACAAAATTTAAAAAAACTTAAACAAGTTATGAATAAAATAAAGGACATGGGTTCAAGAATTGTGTTTTTACAAGAAACTCATCTGATAGAGGAGGATGTTAAAAGAATTAGGAGTAGATGGCAGGGAAGTGTATTCACCTCTTCATTTTCATCCCGAGCCAGGGGAGTTATGACTCTCATACATAAATCAGTTCCTTTTCAAGTGAAAAATGTAATTGGAGACAAATTTGGAAGATATGTAATCATTCAAGGTTCTTTGCTGTTAGAAAATATAAATCTTGTGAACTTATATGGTCCCAATATAGATGATCAGAAGTTCTTTGTTAATTTATTTCTCATCTTATCATCACTTACAGGGCAACATATAATAGCAGGGGATTTTAATTGTACATTGAATCCAGGTGTGGATAGATCAACAGGACTGGATTGTACGCACATTGGATGTAGGATGACTATTAATCATTTTATGAAAGAATTGAAATTGTTAGATATATGGAGAGAAATGAAACCACAAGTTAAAGCCTATTCTTGTTATTCCAGTACCTACAAGACATTCTCACGTATTGATTATTTTTTGATTTCCACAGAATTAAGGTCCAAGATTCAAAACTGCTTTTATGATAACATCGTGATCTCTGATCATGCACCCTGTTGTCTAATATATGTAGATAAAAAATTGACAAAGGAATCAGGTAGATGGCAATTTCAGCATAAATGGCTTCAGGATGAGGAATTTGTCAAGTATATAGAAAAACAGATAGACGAGTTCTTTGACATCAATACTACACAAACATCAGCATGTGTAAAGTGGGAGGCTTTCAAAGCTTTTATTAGGGGACATATTATTAGTTATACAGGATCAAAATCTAAGAAGACTCGAGAGGAGAGAGCTAAATTGGAACATAAAATAAAAAGTCTTCAGGAAAAAGTGTATGCAGGAAGTGACCCAAGGTTGGAGAATGAATTACTGATTTTGAGAGCTGAATACGACAAAAAATCAGCGAATAGAGCTGCCTCGAGTCTTCTAAGATTGAAACAATCTTTTTATGAACAAGGTGAAAAATCAGGAAAATTATTAGCATGGCAGATTAAACAATTGGAAATTAAAACACCAATTACCAGTATTATAAGTAACGGACAGGTAGTTATAGATCCTTTAGAAATTAATAGAGCCTTTAGAGATTACTATGAAAAATTATATGATACCAAAAATGAACCTGATTTAACAAAACTAAATGGGTTTTTGAACGAACTATCTATACCGTGTATACCAAATGAAAACAGGGAGATATTGGAGTCTAAAATTAGTCAAGAAGAAGTTGGGCTAGCCATTGATAATATGAAATCAGGAAAAAGTGCAGGACCAGATGGTCTTCCAGTTGACCTTTATAAAAAATTTAAGAATAAATTAATAAAACCTTTTTTGGAAATGGTTTTAGAAGCATTTCAAAATAATAATTTACCATCATACATAAATAATGCCTTAATTATACTACTGCCAAAACCAGGTAAGCCCTCTAATAAATGTGAAAATATGAGACCAATAAGCCTATTAAACGCCGACCTTAAGATAATCTGTAAAATTTTAGCAAGACGAATACAAGAAATTTTACCAAATATTATTAATCGAGATCAGAATGGCTTTATAAAGGGTAGACAAGGCTTCCATAATGTAAGAAGACTATTTAATATTATTTATTTTAATAAAGAAGCACCGGATACAGCTCTCCTATCATTGGACGCCGAAAAGGCCTTTGATAGAGTTGAATGGCCCTTTCTTTTTGAAGTCATACAAAGGTTTGGACTTGGAAATAATTTCATAAAATGGGTTCAAATAATATACAATAATGCTACAGCAGAAATCCTAACAAATAACAATATTTCAAAACCAATAAAAATCAATAGAGGATGTCGACAAGGCTGTCCACTTTCACCTTTACTGTTTACTATGGCAATTGAACCTTTAGCGATAGCGATACGTTTACATTCACAAATATATGGAATTAAAGTTGGACCAACAGAACATAAAATCTCCCTGTACGCCGATGATATAATTTTGTTTATGTCGAATCTAAAAAAATCAATTCCAACCTTGTTGAATTTAATAAAGAATTTTGGGGAAATATCAGGATATAAAATAAATAAAACTAAATCTTCAATATTAATGCTAAATGAGACCCAGAGAAATTACCCAGCCCCTGAGGTAAATCAATTCAATGTTGTAAATCAGTTTAAATATTTAGGAATCCAAATTATGCCTAAGCTAGAATCAGTCGCCAGTGTCAACTATGAAGCCTTAATGTCAGATATCAATGAGTTAACTCAGAGATGGATGTCACTACCAATGTCGATGATCGGGAGAATCAATATACTTAAAAGTAATATTTTACCTAAAATACTTTATTTATTTCAATACATTCCCTTATCACCACCTTTAGATCTATTCTCAAGAATAAAAAAAAAGTTAGTGGAATTTATATGGAACAACAGGAGGGCTAGATTACGTTTGTCTTTATTATATTTACCATTTGATCGTGGAGGTCTGAAATGTCCAAATTTTATGTTGTATTATTGGTCGGCGCAACTGAGGTCTATGACATATTATTTTTCATCAAATGATCTCCCTCACTGGACTGAAAAGGAATCATACAATTTACCTTTACCTCTTCCCATATTCATATACTCAGATTCGGCAAAAAAATTACAAAAACAAGTTAAAAATCCATTTGTAAAGCATATGATCAAAATATGGTGTGAAGCTAAAAACTATTTAAAAGAACCACAGTTATTGTCACAATTTAGTCCAATATGGGGTAATCAATATTTTAAACCAGGGAGAGCGGACGCTGTATTTAAAGTATGGAATTTAAAAGGGATACAAAAGATTCAGGATTTATATTTGCCATGTGCAGACAACATAATGTCTTTTGAAGAGCTGAGGATCAAATTTAATCTCAATAGAACACCATCCATCCATCCATCCATCTTCTACCGCTTTTCCGGAGGTCCGGGTCGCGGAGGCAGCAGTTCAAGCAGAGAAGCCCAGACTTCCCTCTCCCCAGCCACCTGCTCCAGCTCTTCAGAGAGGATACCAAGGCGTTCCCAGACTAGCTGGGAGACATAGTCTCTCCACCGAGTCCTGGGTCTGCCCCGGGGTCTCCTCCCAGTGGGACGTGCCTGAAACACCTCAAGTGGGAGGCGTCCAGGAGGCATCCTAATCAGATGCCCATACCACCTCAACTGACTCCTTTCAATGTGGAGGAGCAGCGGTTCTACTCTGAGCCTCTCCCGGATGACTGAGCTCCTCACCCTATCTCTGAGGGTGAGTCCAGCAATCCTACGGAGAAAGCTCATTTCAGCCGCTTGTATCCGCGATCTCGTTCTTTCGGTCATTACCCAAAGCTCGTGACCATAGGTGAGAGTAGGAACGTAGATTGACTGGTAAATCGACAGCTTTGCCTTAGAACTAAGCTCCCTCTTCACCACAACAGACCGGTACAACGTCCGCATCACTGCAGATGCTGCTCCAATCCGTCTGTCGATCTCTCGCTCCATTTTCCCCTCACTCGTGAACAAGACCCCAAGATACTTAAACTCCTCCACTTGGGGCAGGAGCCTGTCCCCAACCCGGAGAGGACAATCCACCTTTTTCCGGCTGAGGACCATGGACTCGGACTTGGAGGTGCTGATTCTCATCCCAGCCGCTTCACACTCAGCGGCAAACCGTCCCAGCAAGAGCTGTAGGTCATTGCTGGATGAAGCCAACAGGACAACATCATCTGCAAACAACAGAGATGAGATCCTGTGGTCACCAAGCATGACACCCTCCATTCCCTGGCTGCGCCTAGAAATCCTGTCCATAAAAATTATGAACAGGACCGGTGACAAAGGGCAGCCCTGGCGGAGTCCAACTCTCACTGGGAATGACTCCGACCGAGTGTTGGCAATGCGAACTAAACTCTCACAACGGTCGTACAGAGACCGAATAGCTCGTAACAACAAGCCCGATACCCCATACTCCCGAAGCACCCCCCACAAAAATCCACGAGGGACGCGGTCAAATGCCTTCTCCAAGTCCACAAAACACATGTAAACTGGTTGGGCAAACTCCCACGAACCCTCAAGAATTCTCGAGAGGGTAAAGAGCTGGTCCGATGTGCCACGGCCAGGACGAAAACCACATTGCTCCTCCTGAATCCGAGGTTCGACCAACGGCCGGACTCTCCTCTCCAGTACCTTGGCATAGACCTTCCCAGGGAGGCTGAGGAGTGTGATCCCTCTAAAGTTGGAGCACACCCTCCGGTCCCCTTTTTTGAAGAGAGGAACCACCACCCCGGTTTGCCATGCCAAAGGCACTGCCCCCGACCTCCACGCAATGTTGCAGAGGCGTGTCAACCATGACAACCCAACAACATCCAGGGCCTTGAGGTACTCGGGGCGAATCTCGTCCACCCCCGGGGCCCGGCCACCAAGGAGATTTTTAACCACCTTGGCGACCTCAGCCCCTGTGATAGGCGAGTCATCCCCCTCGTCCCCAAACCCTGCTTCCTCTGTGGAAGGCGTATCAGTGGGATTGAGGAGATCCTCGAAGTATTCCTTCCACCGCCCGACGATATCCCCAGTTGAAGTCAACAGTGTCCCATCCGCACCATACACAGTGTGGACGGGGAGCTGCTTTCCCCTCCTGAGCCGCCGAACAGTTTGCCAGAATCTCTTTGAAGCCGACCGAAAGTCTTGTTCCATGGCCTCACCGAACTCCTCCCATACCCGGGTTTTTGCTTCAGCAACCACCCGAGCTGCACTCCGCTTGGCCTGCCGGTACACCTCAGCTGCTTCGGGAGTCCCACAAGCCAACCAAGCTTGATAGGACTCCTTCTTCAGCTTAATGGCCCCCCTCACCACTGGTGTCCACCACTTGGTTCGGGGGTTGCCACCACGAGATGCACCGACCACCTTGCGGCCGCAGCTCTGGGCTGCCGCTTCAACAACAGAGGTGGAGAACATGGCCCATTCAGACTCCATGTCTCCAGACTCCCTCGGAATGTGGTTGAAGTTCTTCCGGAGGTGGGAGTTGAAGACCTCCCGGACAGGGGCCTCAGCCAGACGCTCCCAGCACACCCTCACTATACGTTTGGGTCTACCAGGTCTGAATGGCTTCCTCCCCTGCCATCGGATCCAACTCACCACCAGGTGGTGATCAGTTGACAGCTCTGCACCTCTCTTTACTCGGGTGTCCAAGACATACGGTCGCAGGTCTGATGATACGATAACAAAATCGATCATCGACCTGCGGCCTAGGGTGTCCTGGTGCCAGGTGCACATATGGACACCCTTATGCTTGAACATGGTGTTCGTTATAGACAGACTGTGGTTAGCACAGAAGTCCAATAACTGAACACCACTCGGGTTCAGATCGGGCAGGCCGTTCCTCCCAATCACCCCCCTCCAGGTTTCACTGTCGTTGCCCACGTGCGCATTGAAGTCCCCCAGTAGGAGGGGACAATAGAACACATTTTTTTAAATATCTTCAACTTAGAAACTTTATTCGATCAAATCAAAATAAAGCTCTCACTCGACCTATTTATTCATCCTTGGAAAAAATGATGATGAAAGATAGTAAAAGAAAGGGTATTATTTCAGAGTTTTATAACTCATTGACACTATCTTCAAGTGAAAACTCACTGAAAAGATTAAACTACTGGAAAGAAGATCTGCAAATTGAAATTTCAGAGGAACAATGGGAATTGGCTTGTACAGAAGCTCAAACCAAATCAATAAATGCACGCCTTAAATTGATACATTTCAAATGGTTAATGCGGATGTATGTTACACCGGAGGAGTTAAATAGATATAACAAAAATATACCAGATACATGCACAAAATGCATGGAAAGTAAAGGAACCCTATTTCATTGTTTATGGGAATGTAGATTAATAAGAATGTTTTGGGAAGAGGTGAGGGTAACAATTGAAAAAATAATCTCAAAACAAATCATATTGAATCCTAAACTGTTTTTGTTGGGTCTGTACCTAGAAAAGCATAATTTTAATAAAAGTGAAAGAACATTCATAGACCTCAGTTTGCTTAATGCCAAAAAATGTATTGCACTATTATGGAAAAAGACTCATAGACCAGATGTGACTCAGTGGTTAAGACAGATGTTAACAAACCTTCCATTAGAAAGAATAACATATATACTGAAATCAAAGGAAATTGTGTTTGAGAATATATGGAGACCTTTTATTGATTATGTAAAAAATTTAAACATAACTCTTGAAGAAGAAGGTGAATGATGTGTGTGGACCTTGTAAATTCCAAACTGGTGAACATAATATGTATACTTATGTATTGGATTGTCTAGACTAAACAGAGGAGCATTGTTGAAGACTTGATTTTGTTGGTGGTTGTTGGTGTTTTTAGTGCATTTTTTTTTTTTTGTAGTACTTTAGTGTTAGTGTTTGATTGTTTGTATCATGTTTGTTAAAAAAAAAAAGGTTCAATAAAGATATTGTGGAAAAAAAAAATAACAGGTAAATATACGAGGAATTTGACTTGACACTGAAAACGTCATAAATGACATTCTCAATGACGCGGCGAGCCGTGGAGGCGCCTGTCAGCAGGAGGGGAACAGTAGGCAGAGGGGGAGGATGGACACAGTAGGAGAGAGAAAAAAGCATTGTTTATCAGAATAAAGTTCATATATGACCGATATTATGATTACAAGAAAAAAACTCTCAATGCACAATTAGCAAACAATAGAATCCACACAATGACACAAAGAGAGCAGTGAGTGTACAGTATATCTTCAGTCAGTATAAGTGAGTTGGGTGCATTGTGTAGTGTAGATGTGACAGTTGTTAGTGAGCAGCAGAGGGCGCCTCCTGGCAGTGGATAGATGTTGTAATCATGTGACTTATAAACAAGTCCAGAGTCTATCTCTCTTGCTTGCAGAAGGCACATGGGCACTGTCCTTGAGGGTCCAAATCCGCTGATACGACAACAACTGATTGTCGATTGTTTGGGTTAAGAGCCGGTCCTCCCGCTTATCTCAATCAGGAGGAATGCAAACACGGGGCACCAAACAAGATCAAATCAAATCAGCACAGTGCACTCAGAGAATAGAATTTGTCCTCACCCATGCAAATTCTGTGCTATCATATATGCAGGCTTAAACTGTTTTTCCATGGAAAGCACAGGGCTCCAGATGTATTCCTCCACTGAATCACTGTCATTCAGTTCACCGTTTGCCGTTACTCGTGCCTTCCCCAACTGGTCGAATTTGATGAAGGAGCTTGCCGGGTCCGCTTTGATCAGCTCTCTCACCTTCCTTCAATTTCTGATGCATCAGGGAGCTTCACAGCCAAAAATAGAAGTCCTGAGATCATAACCAATAATGTTTCCACGAATTCCAACGTCCATGAGTCTCCTCGCAGGTTCCAATTCTTGGGCTCCCTCTTGGTCCGATTCTTGTTGAAAAATAGTGACAATAGCACATTTAAGCCGCTTCCAAATCCATAATTTCCAATTAGATTAAGATTCAGCAGAAGAAGAGCGACTAGACACAGACAAAAACGCAACATTGCAAAGCTGGGAATAGGTCAGGAGGGCAGGATAGGGAGCTGGGAAGAAAAGCGTCTGCTCTCTTTGGAGGGCGGAAGTGAAGAGATGTGTGAATGGATGGGGGGTGGGGATGGGGGGGAGCTATGTGGGAATGTGTCTTAAATCATGCTGCTTCTTATATGGATGCCGAGAGAAACACAATTTCATCTTGCCTGCACTACAGTTGTATGTACAGCAATATGACAATAAAGTTTGATTTGATTTGATTTGATTTGAGATGACCGGATATTCTCCTTCAGGATTTTTTGGTAGACAGCAGAATTCATGGTTCCATTTACCACAGCAAGTCTTCCAGGTCCTGAAGCAGCAAAACAGCCCCAGACCATCACACTACCACCACCATATTTTACTGTTGATATGATGTTCCTTTTCTGAAATGCTGTGTTTGTCATAAACTTCCCTGTGCTCTTTTCCACAGCGCATGGAGGAACAGAAGGATGGATAAGGATTTATGAGCAGGGTTCACCAAACACACCTTTATTGACATAAACAGTTCAGAAGTAAAGACTAACAGAAATGAAACAGTTGTGCACATAACGGCTGTCACAAATAGCATGCAGCAGGTAAACCACTGTGCACCGTGGCCACAAAAACTGACAGGACAGAATGCTCATGCAAATTTGGAGTACTCAAGGACGCTCAACTGGCACGGGAGAAGAGCTGGGCAGCAGTGCCCGAGTGTAGCAGTTGTGCTGCAAGGGAAAACGCTACAGACAAGCATAGCAGCACAACTGCAGACAGAAACGCAGAAAAGCTCTTACTCACCGTGCAGCAGCAGTCCGAGTCATCCAAGGCTGACAGCGAGCACAAACACGAAAGATCCTTCGGGACGTGACGGTCAGACGACGGAGAATAACCGTCTAACCCGTACAATGGTCCAGCGGTGCTTGTCTAGCAAGGAGCTACTTAAATACAAACACCGCTGCCACACAAATTGGGCACACCTGGGCGAGGCGTGGGAAAGATAATTACCGGGGCTGGGAACGGCTGATGGAAACCAGAGGGAGAGCGAGAGGCGTGGCTGGACCGACAGACTGTCAGCAGCGTGGGAGAAAGTAGGTCACCGAGGCTGACTAACAGCTGCTGGTCAGGCAGTAGCTATGAATATGGAATAAGTACAAAAATACACAAAATGCACATAAACAGTAAAACCAAAACCTACTGAGATATCAGGGCCGAGCCGTGGAAGGCCAAGCCGGCTCAGCTCGTGACAGTGTTACTTTTATGCCGGATGTAATGGGACACACATCTTCCAAAAAGTTCAACTTTTGTCTCGTCACAAACAGATGGCCAGACATACTCCTTCAGGATTTTTTGGTAGACAGCAAAATTCATGGTTCCGTTTACCACAGCAAGTCTTCCAGGTCCTGAAGCAGCAAAACAGCCCCAGACCATCACACTACCACCACTATATTTTACTGTTGGTATGATGTTCCTTTTATGAAATGCTGTGTTACTTTTACGCCAGATGTAATGGGACACACACCATCCAAAAAGTTCAACTTTTGTCTTGTCAGTCCACAGACTATTTTCCCAAAAGTCTTGGGGATCGTCAAGATGTTTTCTGGCAAAAGTGAGACGAGCGTTTATGTTTTTTTGCTCAGCAGTGGTTTTCGTCTTGGAACTCTGCCATGCAGGTCATTTTTGCCCAGTCTCTTTCTTATGGTGGAGTCATGAGCACTGACCTTAACTGAGGCAAGTGAGCCCTGCAGTTCTTTGGATGTTGTTGTGGGGTCTTTTGTGACCTCTTGGATGATTCGTCGCTGCACTCTTGGGGTAATTTTGGTCAGTTGGCCACTCCTGGGAAGATTCACCACTGTAACATGCTTTTGCCATTTGTGGATAATGGCTCTCACTGTGGTTCGCTGGAGTCCCAAAGCTTTAGAAATGGCTAGAAAATTGAACTCAGCTTTCAAAGATGTGATAAACCACAGTTAATTTATGTTTTAACAGGGAGGCAATCACTTTTTCACACAGGGCCATGTAGGTTTGGATTTTTTTTTACCCTTAATAATAAACATCTTCAATTAAAAACTGTATTTTGTGTTTACTTGTGTTTTCTTTGTCTAATATTTAAATTTGTTTGATGATCTGAAACATTTAACCTTTTAACTGGCCAGATTTCATGGACAGGTTGTGCGCCCCCAGTGGCACAGTGCAGCAACTGCACCTATCAACTCACTGACATCCCTTTAACTCCCCAGCTGTACTGACAATTTGTACTGATCTGCCAGTTCAGAAGGTGGCAGGCATGCGTTGGAGGACTTATGGATGACACGTAATACACCCAAGAAGAAGAAATCCTTATTTCCTTTTCCTGTTTTCCTTCATTGAGCCCAGAAAGCAAATATGGCCACCATGCACTGTCATGGACCGTCACATAAACGGCTTCGTACACGGAAAATAGCCGCGGGATACAAGCGAAATTTACATGGGATAATCATAAGATGTTGTAGATGTGGTAGAGAGTGTAAATGAATGACCGACAGAACGCAAAATAATGACCACAGTGGACAAAAACGCAACGACCACGCCGGCCAACCACGGCCGGCCAGCCGTGGTTCATATACTTTGAAGATAAGATAACAAAATGCCCCGTAGAACAAACGGTGTCAAAAAACCAAACCATTCTTTGTGTAAATATGTCCAAAGTCCACTTTTGACTGAGTTATGTAATTTATATAGCTGCTGTGACATTATGCAAATTAGATGCGTAAATTTATTCCTATCTGAAACTTTGGATCATATTCTACATCTTTCTTATTGACAGTAAGCCGTTATCTCTTGCAACTTTCAAGTTATAGCCTTGGAAATCTGAACTATTTTATTGACAAAAAATCTTTACCACTCTTGACCACTAGGCGTTATGTCGCCATATGGCGACTGGGACAGTTAGAGGGTGTGACAAACATACAAAAAAAATGAGAAATCAGGAAGGAGGCAAACACTTTTTCACACCACTGTAGGTTTGGATTGTTTTTACCCTGAATAATAAAAACCTTCATTTAAAAACTGCATTTTATAAGATAAGATAAGATAAGATAAGCCTTTATTACTTGTATTATCTTTAAATTTGTTTGATGATCTGAAATATTTAAGTGTGACAAACATACAAAAAAATTAGAAATCAGGAAGGGGGCAAACACTTTTTCACACCACTGTATCTCTTCTGCTTTTTCTCCGCGCTTAAAGTAGTTTAACAAGCTCATGTTTCTCTCAGACAGCAACGCTAGAAAATCTCTGCCTGCCAACTGGAACGCTCACATGGGCGGAGCGCTTCTGAACTCCGTGTGGATGAAGGTCACGCGTGTTGTTCGTGTGTGTGCTTGCGGACCGTCATTCCTTCATATTTTTTTCTTAAATTTATATTTTCTTGGTGTGGTCTGGATCACTCAGAGGTTGCTTCTCCGCTGCATGTGGCCCTTGGGCTGCTAATTAAATAGGCCTCGTCTACAGCTATGAAGTGACCCACATGCACAGAAGAAAACGTAACATCAGACACAGAGTTGTGTTTGAGCCACGAACGATTGAGGGGGACAGAACTTCTTCACCTTGATGTAGCGCAGCAAAATAAAATGTTAAAATCATTCATAAATTATTATGCACAAAAATAAAGGAGACCGGCTTCATTCCTCTACATGCCAGATGACCGCTGTGATCAGCTCTGCTTTAACAGAACTGATCGATTAAACAGTTCTCTTGAAAATGAGATGCCGTGTGTCAATGGGATTACCTCCACAGTCATGTTGGTATTAACTTAACATTTTAAATAATATAGCTGCCAGGACTCACTGTCATGCATGCCCCTTTTGGGGCATAAATGAGGTGCCAGATGCCAACAGAGAGTTTGCTTGTTTATTAAAGAAACACACAAAATAAAGAGCCACGTGGGGCAAAACACATACACTCAACGTTGCACACAACTAAAGAACACAAAAACCTATACACGAGGGTAGCGAGGGCGGAACCTGACGCTACAGAATGAAAACTTACAAGTGACGAGGCGAAGGTGGAATCAAACACAGAAAGGAGACTGGAGCTGGGAGTAGGGACTCCAGTCATCATTGACGAGATCGCAGCGAAGACTAAGTCTAACTGGCGATCTTAAATAGGGAACAGAAACTATAACTACCAACAGGTGTGGAGCAAATGTAATTACAAAGTGCAGACAGCTGTGACAGGTCATGAGCAGATTTGACAGCAGGAAGTCCTGCCACTGTGGTGTCAAAACAAAAGCACAGATATAATAATGAAAACGGAATTAAATACACCCAGGAAAAAATAAACAAGAGACCCAAGCCTGGTGCAGAACCGAACTCGGGATCACCACACTCACGTTGTGCTGTTTAAAGGGAAAAAGGAATTTGTAGCATCCAGTAAATGTGCCGTTACTGTGTGCCTGCTTGTCTGACGGTTTCAGCCCCGACCCCCCCCCCCCCCACACACACACACCAAAAAAAAATAATCTGAAGTTGTTGTGCAGTCGGAGCCGACAAAATTACGATCCAGTGATAAAGGGAATAATTGAACGGGTTTATAACTTGGAGCTACCCTATAATGGAGTATATATCCAGCGTTTGTTCACAGGAAAAACCCATACAGAGCCCTGCTCTGCTGCTGACTGCAGCACATACACACACAGAGCTAAACCCTACCCACACTTCTTGAAGCCAGGCATGAAGAGACACAGAGCGGTGGCGAAACTTTTATTGATAAAAATTACATATTTTCACTGAGCAACTACATGCTCTGGGATGCACACCATTGTAATTTCAGCAAAGCACTTACAAGATCTGAGGTCAGTCTGACAAATGGTTTGAGAGATACAGCCATGGACAAAATTGTTGGTACACCTCTGTTGATGAAAGAAAAACCCACAATGGTCACAGAAATAACTTGAATCTGACAAAAGTGGTAATAAATAAAAAGTCTCTGAAAATTAACCAATGAAAATCAGACAATGCTTTTGAATTGTGGTTTAACAGAATTATTTAAAAAAAACCCAAACTCATGAAACAGGCCTAGACAAAAATGATGGTACCCCTAGAAAAGATTGAAAATAATGTGACCGTAGGGACATGTTCAACCAAGATGTGTCCTCTAATTAACATCACAGGTGTCTACAAATTTGTAATCAGTCAGTCGGCCTATTTAAAGGGTGACAGGTAGTCACTGTGCTGTTTGATGACGTGGTCTGTACCACACTAAACATGGACCAGAGGAAGCAAAGGAGAGAGTTGTCTCAGGAGATTAGAAAGAAAATTATAGACAAGCATGTTAAAGGTAAAGGCTATAAGACCATCTCCAAGCATCTTGATGTTCCTGTGACTACAGTTGCACATATTATTCAGAAATTTAAGATCCACGGGACTGTAGCCAACCTCCATGGATGTGGCCGCAGGAGGAAACTTGATGAAAAATGGAAGAGACGGATAATACAAATGGTAACAAAAGAGCCCAGAACAACCTCTAAACACATTCGAGGTGAACTCCAAGGTCAAGGTACATCAGTGTCAGATCGCACCATCCGTTGTTGTTTGAGCCAAAGTGGACTTCATGGGAGACGACCAAGGAGGACACCACTGTTGAAAACAAATCATAAAAAAGCCAGACTGGAATTTGCCAAACTGCATGTTGACAAGCCACAAAGCTTCTGGGAGAATGTCCTATGGACAGACGAGACAAAACTGGAACTTTTTGGCAAGGCACATCAGCTCTATGTTCACAGACGCAAAAATGAAGCATACCAAGAAAAGAACACTGTCCCTACTGTGAAACATGAAGGAGGTTCTGTTATGTTCTGGGGCTGCTTTGCTGCATCTGGCACAGGGTGTCTTGAATCTGTGCAGGGTACAATGAAATCTCAAGACTATCAAGGTATTCTAGAGAGAAATGTGCTGCCCAGTGTCAGACAGCTTGGTCTCAGTCGCAGGTCATGGGTCTTGCAACAGGATAATGACCCAAAACACACAGCTAAAAACACCCAAGAATGGCTAAGAGCCAAACATTGGACTATTCTAAAGTGGCCTTCGATGAGCCCTGATCTAAATCCTATTGAACATCTGTGGAAGGAGCTGAAACATGCCGTCTGGAGAAGGCACCCTTCAAACCTGAGACAACTGGAGCAGTTTGCTGATGAGGAGTGAGCCAAAATACCTGCTGAGAGGTGCAGAAGTGTCATTGACAGTTACAGAAATCGTTTGATTGCAGTGATTGCCTCAAAAGGTTGTGCAACAAAATATTAAGTTAAGGGTACCATCATTTTTGTCCAGGCCTGTTTCATGAGTTTGTTTTTTTAAAATAATTCTGTTGAATCACAATTCAAAAGCATTGTCTGATTTTCATTGGTTAATTTTCATAGACTTTATTTATTACCACTTTTGTCAGATTCAAGTTATTTCTGTGACCATTGTGGGTTTTTCTTTCATTAACAGAGGGGTACCAACAATTTTGTCCACGGCTGTATGTGAGGGACACACACACACACACACACACACACACACACACACACACACACACACACACACAAAAACACAAACAAACAGAGATATCTTGCATTTATAGATAGATGATGATCACACACCAGCTTTTTTTTAAAATTCCATCCACACTCTTATTTGAATTGCAGACTTACCATTGGAGTCCATAGATTAGGTATTAATGTAGGATTTTTTTTAGGGGAATGAATGAATGAAGAGGGAGAATGTGTAAATTCCAGTGTGATGTGCAGTGCACAGGGGAGGCATGTCAGTCTGAAGATTTTTATTCCATCCACATTTTCGTTTTCATCATGGACTTATTAGGCATTAATATGTTTATTTTTAGGGGAATAAAGAATGAAAAAGGAGTGTGCAGCGTTTTACTTTTCACTGTAACTCCCCAGAGAGACAGGAGATGTGTCCACATCTGCCTCGGCCATGCGTCACTGGTTTCCAGCCAGGCCGAGGCCACCCACACTGTGCCTAGGGTTGCAGTTCTCCCCCAGCAAGCTCCCCTACTGCCACCAATCAGTCCCCAGCAGAGGCCGCCAAGAGCGGGGGCACTTTGTGGCGGGGGTTGGCGGTGGAAGGGAAGCCGTGCCAGATTTCCTCTTTCCCTTCCACTCAGGTGGGACTGGGACAGAGAGCCAGAAACCTCGGCAGACCCCTGTACGAGACAGGGGAGACCCTCGACCAGTCGGGGGGTGGGGGGGGGGGCAGCGCTTCCACGCCATTGTTAATGACAGTTTATGAAAATTTGTACAGGCACCATCCTCTTTTCCTGAAGTTTCAAACCCATTCATGTCTGTGTGTTGCAACTGTGCGCGCTACATTAAACCAGTCAGCTGATTTTTCAGCTCAGCATTCTTCCATATTTGTTCTTTCTAAAATAACTAACTGGACTTCCGGTCTGGATGCCATGGTGATAGCAACCTAACGCTGAAACTCCCAGACTCAATCCAAGGAAAACATCCTCAAAATCAGACCTAACGGATTTTTGGAAGATTAAAAATCAAAAGACAATAACACCATGCCTAACCACAAGCAGAAGAAACTGACATTCCCCAGGTCAGGACGCACAGCGGCCGCGGAATCTGAACCGGAGGACCTCCGTTCAGAAGACGAGGACCTGGGCCTAGCTAACAAAAGGATTAGCTTGAAATCGCTATTTGACGAATTACGACGATTTCGGGCCGAATTTCTTCAATTCAATTCAATTCAATTCAACTTTATTTATATAGCGCCATTTCACAACAACAGTCATCTCATAGCACTATCAACTGTAGGGGGGAACCCCCACAGTTGCAGAAAGACCCCAGCAATCAGGCGATCCCCTGTGAGCAAGCACTTGGCGACGGTGGAGAGGAAAAACTCCCTTTTAACAGGAAGAAACCTCCAGCAGAACCAGGCTCAGGGAGGGGCAGTCATCTGCTGCGACTGGCTGGGGGGTGAGGGGATAGAGAAGAAGAAAAGAACAGACATGTAGAGAGCAAACAGCACGATGGGGACTCAATCTATGGGAGAGAACAAACAAATGTTAATGACCAGCAAAAAAAAATATTTCATAGAGAGTGAGGAAAGGAGTGAGGCCCAGTGCATTACTGGAGGTCCCCCGGCTGACTAAACCTATTAGCAGCATAACTAAGGGAGGGTTCAGAAACACATGATCCCTCCCTAATTGTAAGCTATATCAAAAAGGTAGGTTTTAGCCCTATTCTTAAAAACAGAGATCGAGTCTGACTCCCGAATCCAGATTGGCAGCTGATTCCACAGGAGAGGAGCTTGATAACTGAAGGCTCTGCCTCCCATTGTACTTTTGGAGATTCTAGGTATTACAAGTAATCCTGCATTTTGGGAGCGTAGTGCTCTGTTAGGATAATACGGTAGTATCTTGAATTCAGAGAGGATCTAAAAAGGGCGAACAGCAGAATGGACCAGGCCGAAAACCGAATCTTGGAAACTGAAGAAAGAGTAAAAGTGCTTGAAGATTCTGTGCTGGATTTACACAGAAAACAGTCAAGGCTGGAGGCTAAGCTAACCGACCAAGAAGGAAGACAGAGACGAGATAACATCAGAATTCACGGTCTGAAAGAAGGAGCTGAAGATAGTTTCAACACAGTGGCGGAATGCGTGGAATCCTTATTGAGAGAGAAGTTGGATATTCCACAAACCACCGATTTGAAGATAGAAAAAGCCCATCGTACATTAGCCGCAAAGCCAGCCCCGGAAGCGCCCCCACGTTCTGTGGTGGTAAGATTCGCCAATTTCAAAATAAAACAAGAGGTTGTAAGACGGGCTTGGCAGAAAAAAGGATTTATGCATCATGAGAGAAAAGTCTTCGTGGAGCATGATTACGCCCCTGAGGTTCTTAAAAAGTGACGGGAATATAACGACGCCAAAAAGGTTCTACGGGAACAGAATCTACGCTTTCAGACGCCATTTCCGGCGAAGCTAAGGGTCTTTTACGGGGAAGAGTCATGTCTCTATAATTCAGCGGAAGAAGCAACAACTGACATGGCAAGAAGAGGACTCCCGGTAACGGTGTTTAAACCCGCAGCGAATCTGAGCGAGAAAATCAGAGCTCAAACGTGGTCCACTCAGAGACCTTCAAAATCCACGGGCCAGCAGCGGGAAATCCAGCCCCAGAGCTACAAAGATAAGCTTTCCAGTTTCAGGAAGGAATAGCGACCTTTTTGGTTTTTTTCTTTTCAGTCATTCTGCACTTCCACCCCCCTCCTACAAGGTAACAAACATTAAAGGAGATGCAGAATCAGTATGTGGTAAAGCCTTTCATGGAGCAGTTATAGCATTAGAAACAAATGTCTTCTTAATTTAAAGGGGAAAAAAAAAATCATGTTAAAATAGAAACGTAACAATGACCCACATGTTCTCTCCACACTAACAAATACTGTATTAGAGTGAATGTTTGCTGTGATGGGGGTGGGAGGGTGCACACAATCTCATAGGGTATAGGCATAAAAAAAAAAAAAAAAAATCATTACAAATTCGGATTGGGATCTGAAATTCACGTTAAAAACATGGGACAACTTACAGGGGTAAGAGAGGGCCCTCAACACGTAACAGAGTTTGAGGAATTTCCCTCAGAGCCTACACTCCATCAGGGCTCTTACAGGGTCTTTAAAGAGACCCCAGCTCAGGAAGTTTTTTTGACAGTTTTTTGTTTTAAAGTTTCGTACACTATGTTCTTAATGTTTTTTATGTTCTTAATGTTCTTTCAGTTTCTGAGTAGCAAAAAAGAGGGCCACCACACTGTTATACTAAATAAGAAAATACAATGGAGAAACAAGGTGTAACCAAAATAGCCTCATATAATGTAAAAGAGATCCTGAATCCAGTTAAAAGATCCAAGATTCTACGCAAAATGAAAAAAGACAAAGCAGAAATAATATTTTTACAAGAAACCCACCTAACAGACGTGGAACACACTAAACTCAATAGACAAGGGTTTAAAATGATCTCTTCATCTTCATATAAATCAGGGAGGAGGAGGGGAGTAGCGACATTGATATCAACCAAAATTACATTTGAAAAAAAATCAGAACACAAAGATAAAGAAGGGAGGTACAGTTTGGTAACTGGGCGGCTAGAGGGAGAAGATATCACCCTGCTGAATGTATATGCACCACCAGGGGCTAAATGGAAATTTTATAAAAATGTATTCGACCTAATGATAACTAAAGCCCAAGGTTTAGTGATATGTGGTGGAGACTTCAGTCTAAGACTGAATCCATACTGGGATGCAACAGGTAATTCTTCACATCAAAATAACACCCAAAATAGGAATACTCGGATGCTACTAAAAGAAATGGGAATCGGGACTTCCGGTTATGGCTGCCACGTAGGACGGACGTGTCTCGCTCTGCTCTGCTCCTGGAGAAAAAAATCGGCAAATAACTCTCTCATTTGGGACAGAACGTATCCCAGCATTTGGACGAGGATATGTCGGCGAAGCCTAAGGCTGGAAAACCAGGAAAAGGAAAAAGCGAGCCGCCGAAACAGTCCAAATTAACGGACTTTCAGGTCTGTGACGCAGCAAACAAGGCTCCATATATGGCGGAGGAGGCTGGCGGCGGTGCGATTTCTGCGGGGGGAGGCGCAGATGCGCTGATGGCTGCCATGAGTTCAATGAGAGCGGACTTTTCCTCTAGATTTGATGGGATTATGACAGCGCTGGAAGGAATAAGAAAGGAATTGGGTGACTGTGTAGAACGAACGGCGCAGATGGAGCTCCGTCTCGCTAGTGCTGAAGATGACGTCACCCGTCTTCAATTAAAGGTGCGCACTTTGGAAAAAAAAAAAAAAATCTCTGGAAGATAATATTTTGGATTTGGAATCTCGGTCGAGACAGAATAATTTGAGGCTGGTGGGTCTTCCAGAGGAATCAGAAGGTCGGGACGTATGTTCCTTTCTGGAAAAGTGGATTCCGGAGGTGCTGGGCAGCGAGGAGTTGCAATCAGCAGTGGTTCTGGAAAAAGCACATCGTATTGGCCCACGGAGAGATAAGGGACCGCCGAGGACCTTAATTATGAAGTTTCTTAGCAACAGAGACAGGATGAAGATCTTCAACGCTGCACGTGCTAAAGGAGAGATTAAACACCAGGACCAGCAGGTGCGGTTCTACCCAGATTTGGCCACAGGAATCCAGCAATTGAGGAAGCAGTTTGATCCCGTACGTAAGGAGCTGCGCAACCTTGGGATTCGTCATGGTGTAATCTATCCTGCGAGACTGCTGACCACGTATGAGGGCAGAACCCACATCTTCAAGACCCCAGAGGAGGCGCAGGAGTTCATCAAGAAGATCAAAGAAGAAGAAGAGACTGGTGGGAGCTAAGCATGAACAAAATATAAGGTAGAATAATTAAGCATTTGCACAGGCATCTGACTGACTTGAAGTAAATAGTAAGTTTACAAAATATAGATTGTATTATATATTAAAAAAAACAAAACAAAAACAAAACAAACAAACAAAAAAAAAACTATGATGTACAAAGTTGTTAAAAATTTTGGAGTTAAGTTGGAAAACTACAGAGGAGAGTTAATGTTACGTCATTAAAAGCAGTAGAGTTAGGGTGATTGGGAGGATGAAGAAGGAGTGGCTTAGGCTGTTCCCCGTGGGTGTGGAACGGTCGATGGCTATATCGGGAGACAGAATTTTTCTTTTGATTTTGGGGGGTTTGCCACAAGAGTGGGAAGGGGAAATTTGTTTGTGTGTAGTTTGTAGGATGAATGTTCAACCACTCATGTTTTTGCTTCTCTGTATGAGCATGTTTACACTGCAAGGTAATCCCAAACTCTCTATTGATCATGGACCAAAGTGTTAATCTTAATTTAACTTCATGGAATTGCAGAGGTCTACAAAATTTAAAAAAACTTAAACAAGTTATGAATAAAATAAAAGACATGGGTTCAAGAATTGTGTTTTTACAAGAAACTCATCTGATAGAGGAGGATGTTAAAAGAATTAGGAGTAGATGGCAGGGAAGTGTATTCACCTCTTCATTTTCATCCCGAGCCAGGGGAGTTATGACTCTCATACATAAATCAGTTCCTTTTCAAGTGAAAAATGTAATTGGAGACAAATTTGGAAGATATGTAATCATTCAAGGTTCTTTGCTATTAGAAAATATAAATCTTGTGAACTTATATGGTCCCAATATAGATGACCAGAAGTTCTTTGCTAATTTATTTCTCATCTTATCATCACTTACAGGGCAACATATAATAGCAGGGGATTTTAATTGTACATTGAATCCAGGTGTGGATAGATCAACAGGACTGGATTGTACGCACATTGGATGTAGGATGACTATTAATCATTTTATGAAAGAATTGAGATTGTTAGATATATGGAGAGAAATGAAACCACAAGTTAAAGCCTATTCTTGTTATTCCAGTACCTACAAGACATTCTCACGTATTGATTATTTTTTGATTTCCACAGAATTAAGGTCCAAGATTCAAAACTGCTTTTATGATAACATCGTGATCTCTGATCATGCACCCTGTTGTCTAATATATGTAGATAAAAAATTGATAAAGGAATCAGGTAGATGGCAATTTCAGCATAAATGGCTTCAGGATGAGGAATTTGTCAAGTATATAGAAAAACAGATAGACGAGTTCTTTGACATCAATACTACACAAACATCAGCATGTGTAAAGTGGGAGGCTTTCAAAGCTTTTATTAGGGGACATATTATTAGTTATACAGGATCAAAATCTAAGAAGACTCGAGAGGAGAGAGCTAAATTGGAACATAAAATAAAAAATCTTCAGGAAAAAGTGTATGCAGGAAGTGACCCAAGGTTGGAGAATGAATTACTGATTTTGAGAGCTGAATACGACAAAAAATCAGCGAATAGAGCTGCCTCGAGTCTTCTAAGATTGAAACAATCTTTTTATGAACAAGGTGAAAAATCAGGAAAATTATTAGCATGGCAGATTAAACAATTGGAAATTAAAACACCAATTACCAGTATTATAAGTAAGGTAGTTATAGATCCTTTAGAAATTAATAGAGCCTTTAGAGATTACTATGAAAAATTATATGATACCAAAAATGAACCTGATTTAACAAAACTAAATGGGTTTTTGAACGAACTATCTATACCGTGTATTCCAAATGAAAACAGGGAGATATTGGAGTCTAAAATTAGTCAAGAAGAAGTTGGGCTAGCCATTGATAATATGAAATCAGGAAAAAGTGCAGGACCAGATGGTCTTCCAGTTGACCTTTATAAAAAATTTAAGAATAAATTAATAAAACCTTTTTTGGAAATGGTTTTAGAAGCATTTCAAAATAATAATTTACCATCATACATAAATAATGCCTTAATTATACTGCTGCCAAAACCAGGTAAGCCCTCTAATAAATGTGAAAATATGAGACCAATAAGCCTATTAAACGCCGACCTTAAGATAATCTGTAAAATTTTAGCAAGACGAATACAAGAAATTTTACCAAATATTATTAATCGAGATCAGAATGGCTTTATAAAGGGTAGACAAGGCTTCCATAATGTAAGAAGACTATTTAATATTATTTATTTTAATAAAGAAGCACCGGATACAGCTCTCCTATCATTGGACGCCGAAAAGGCCTTTGATAGAGTTGAATGGCCCTTTCTTTTTGAAGTCCTACAAAGGTTTGGACTTGGAAATAATTTCATAAAATGGGTTCAAATAATATACAATAATGCTACAGCAGAAATCCTAACAAATAACAATATTTCAAAACCAATAAAAATCAATAGAGGATGTCGACAAGGCTGTCCACTTTCACCTTTACTGTTTACTATGGCAATTGAACCTTTAGCGATAGCGATACGTTTACATTCACAAATATATGGAATTAAAGTTGGACCAACAGAACATAAAATCTCCCTGTACGCCGATGACATAATTTTGTTTATGTCGAATCTAAAAAAATCAATTCCAACCTTGTTGAATTTAATAAAGAATTTTGGGGAAATATCAGGATATAAAATAAATAAAACTAAATCTTCAATATTAATGCTAAATGAGACCCAGAGAAATTACCCAGCCCCTGAGGTAAATCAATTCAATGTTGTAAATCAGTTTAAATATTTAGGAATCCAAATTATGCCTAAGCTAGAATCAGTCGCCAGTGTCAACTATGAAGCCTTAATGTCAGATATCAATGAGTTAACTCAGAGATGGATGTCACTACCAATGTCGATGATCGGGAGAATCAATATACTTAAAAGTAATATTTTACCTAAAATACTTTATTTATTTCAATACATTCCCTTATCACCACCTTTAGATCTATTCTCAAGAATAAAAAAAAAGTTAGTGGAATTTATATGGAACAACAGGAGGGCTAGATTACGTTTGTCTTTATTATATTTACCATTTGATCGTGGAGGTCTGAAATGTCCAAATTTTATGTTGTATTATTGGTCGGCACAACTGAGGTCTATGACATATTATTTTTCATCAAATGATCTCCCTCACTGGACTGAAATGGAATCATACAATTTACCTTTACCTCTTCCCATATTCATATACTCAGATTCGGCAAAAAAATTACAAAAACAAGTTAAAAATCCATTTGTAAAGCATATGATCAAAATATGGTGTGAAGCTAAAAACTATTTAAAAGAACCACAGTTATTGTCACAATTTAGTCCAATATGGGGTAATCAATATTTTAAACCAGGGAGAGCGGACGCTGTATTTAAAGTATGGAATTTAAAAGGGATACAAAAGATTCAGGATTTATATTTGCCATGTGCAGACAACATAATGTCTTTTGAAGAGCTGAGGATCAAATTTAATCTCAATAGAACACATTTTTTTAAATATCTTCAACTTAGAAACTTTATTCGATCAAATCAAAATAAAGCTCTCACTCGACCTATTTATTCATCCTTGGAAAAAATGATGATGAAAGATAGTAAAAGAAAGGGTATTATTTCAGAGTTTTATAACTCACTGACACTATCTTCAAGTGAAAATTCACTGAAAAGATTAAACTACTGGAAAGAAGATCTGCAAATTGAAATTTCAGAGGAACAATGGGAATTGGCTTGTACAGAAGCTCAAACCAAATCAATAAATGCACGCCTTAAATTGATACATTTCAAATGGTTAATGCGGATGTATGTTACACCGGAGGAGTTAAATAGATATAACAAAAATATACCAGATACATGCACAAAATGCATGGAAAGTAAAGGAACCCTATTTCATTGTTTATGGGAATGTAGATTAATAAGAATGTTTTGGGAAGAGGTGAGGGTAACAATTGAAAAAATAATCTCAAAACAAATCATATTGAATCCTAAACTGTTTTTGTTGGGTCTGTACCCAGAAAAGCATAATTTTAATAAAAGTGAAAGAACATTCATAGACCTCAGTTTGCTTAATGCCAAAAAATGTATTGCACTATTATGGAAAAAGACTCATAGACCAGATGTGACTCAGTGGTTAAGACAGATGTTAACAAACCTTCCATTAGAAAGAATAACATATATACTAAAATCAAAGGAAATTGTGTTTGAGAATATATGGAGACCTTTTATTGATTATGTAAAAAATTTAAACATAACTCTTGAAGAAGAAGGTGAATGATGTGTGTGGACCTTGTAAATTCCAAACTGGTGAACATAATATGTATACTTATGTATTGGATTGTCTAGACTAAACAGAGGAGCATTGTTGAAGACTTGATTTTGTTGGTGGTTGTTGGTGTTTTTAGTGCATTTTTTTTTTTTTTGTAGTACTTTAGTGTTAGTGTTTGATTGTTTGTATCATGTTTGTTAAAAAAAAAAAAAAAAAGGTTCAATAAAGATATTGTGGAAAAAAAAAAAAAGAAATGGGAATCTGTGACGTATGGAGGGAATTCAACCCCAGTGTAAAAGATTATACTTTTTATTCAACGCCCCATTCATCTTACTCAAGGATTGATTACTTTTTTTATGTTTAATAGAGACATTGGAAGAGTAAAAACATGTAAAATAGGACTGATGGATCTCTCCGACCACAGTCCGATCTATATGGATTTAAACATCCAAAAATACACAAATAATACATTTTCCTGGAGGTTGAATTCAAGTGTCCTGAAAGGACCACTGAAAGATGAATTGGAATCAGATATTCTCAGATATTTGGAAGAAAACAATAATGGAGAAGTATCCCCTTTAATACTGTGGGATGTGTGCAAAGCTGTAATAAGGGGAAAAATTATTGCAAAACTGACAACCCAAAAGAAACTGAGACAAGAAAAACTAATCACACTAGAGTCAGAGCTCAAGAACCTAGAAAAAGAACACAAAGACAACACTCATTCTAATGGCTCGCTCAAGATTAAAGAAATTAAAAATCAAATAAATGAGATCTACACAATAGAAATCCAGAAGAAACTTACATTTCTGAAACAAAAACACTATGAAGCAGGCAGTAAATCGGCTTAATTACTAGCCTATAAATTGAGGAAACAACAAACGGAAAGAGCAATCTACAAAATCAGAGACCCAGTATCAAAGGAAATAAAATTCAGAATTCAGGATATTCTTAAAAGCTTCGAGAATTACTACAAGAACTTATACTCCCACAAAAAACATAAAAACGCATCCGAGACATTCCTAAACACATTAAACCTTCCCCAACTTACGGAATCACAAAATAAAACACTACTGTCAGAAATACATCCTAAAGAATTGGAAAAAGCAATTATGAAACTTAAAGCTAACAAATCCCCAGGAGCAGATGGCTATACAGCAGAATGGTACAAAACCTTTAAACAGCAACTATCTCCTCTCCTCCTGAAAACATTTAACTACGTCCTCCACACAGGGGAAATCCCCCCCTCCTGGAGAGAAGGGGTCATTGCAGTTATACCTAAACCTGAAAAGGATAAACTAGAATGCTCCAACTACAGACCAATCAGTGTATTAAATCAGGACTATAAGCTTTTTACCACTATCCTTGCCAAAAGGTTAGAAAACATACTGACAGACTTAATTCACTTAGACCAAACAGGTTTTATAAGACAAAGACAGACACAAGACAACATTCGACGCACTTTACACATAATTCATCATATAAAAAAATATAACTTAAATGCAGTCATATTGGGATTAGATGCTGAAAAAGCATTCGATTCGGTTGACTGGTCTTTCCTATATAGAATCTTATCCAGTTTCAATTTTCATAACAACTTCATTAGAACTATACAGGCATTATATAAAAAACCAAGTCAGTAGGTGGGATGCAACTAAGTTGCATCCCACCTACTGACTATCGCCAAAGCACCCCAAGACAAAGACACCAGAAGAGCAGTTACAACTGAGCTAAAAAAACACCAAAAAATGCCTGTAGAGGAAACGAACCCTGAACCCTTCGAGGCTGCTGAACTGGAGAAAGTCCTACAGAGCCTGAAATGTGGAAAGGCAGCAGGATACGATAACATCTTCCCAGAATTCATGAAAAATCTTGGCCCCCGAGCCCTAACCTGGTTGACACAATTCTACACAAGGATCACACAAACAAACTCGATCCCAAAGAAATGGCGGACAGCAAAGGTCATTGCCATCCCAAAACCTGGCAAAGACCACAAATTACCAGCAAGCTACCGCCCAATCTCCCTACTCAGCGTTCCTTACAAAATCATGGAGCGCCTAATTCTGCAACGCATTTCCCCAGAGGTAGAGGATATTCTAAGTGTGGATCAAGCAGGTTTCCGCAAGGACCGCAGTACAGGAGAACAAGTACTGGCCCTAACCACCTTCATCGAAAATGGCTTCGAGAGCAGACTGAAGACAGGGGCTGTGTTTCTCGACCTTACAGCCGCCTATGATACGGTCTGGCACAAAGGCCTCCTCCTGAAACTTATAAAGGCGATCCCTGCTTGGGCAACAGAAATTATAAAAACCCTGCTGACCAACCGAAGGTTCAGAGTCCACCTCAGTCAGAAGACAAGTGCATGGAGAATGCAGAAAAACGGACTCCCACAAGGCTCAGTTCTAGCTCCAACTCTGTTCAACCTCTACATAAACGACCTGCCTACTACAAAATCCTGCAAATTCACCTATGCAGACGACATCTGTTTGGCATTCCAAGCACCAGACTTTGAACCACTGGAACGGGTGCTCACGGAAGATCTTGCCAAACTGGACCAGTTCTGCAAAATCTGGCGCCTAAAACCAAGCCCAGCAAAAACCGTCTCCAGTGTATTCCATCTCCACAATGCAAAAGCTGCCAGAGAACTAAACATCCACCTGAGCGGACTCAAGCTTAAGCATGCCCCAAATCCAACTTATCTTGGAGTGACCCTTGATAGGACCTTATCCTTCAAGGAACATCTAAAGGGGACGGCTGCTAAGGTGAAGGTACGAAACAACCTGCTCTGCAAGCTCGCTGGTGCAAAATGGGGGGCGGCAGTCTCCACCCTGCGCACCTCAGCACTGGCCCTTTCATACTCTGTAGCAGAATATTGTGCCCCTGTCTGGTCCAGGTCATCTTACACACACCATGTAGACACCCAGCTCAACACAACCATGAGAACTATAACTGGAACAATCCGCTCAACACCACTCCCCTGGCTCTCTGTACTGTCAAACATAGCCCCTCCACACATCCGGCGAGCAGCATTAACTCAAAGGATGCTCCAAAAAGTTAAAGATTCTCCTCACTTACCAATCCATGCAGATATCTACACTCCACCCACTGCCCGACTTTCATCCAGACGGCCGATTTGGAAAAACCCTCCCCCAGCTGACTTTACCATCCAGACAGCTTGGCAAGAGGAATGGGAGACCAAGGAGGTCCCAAACAAACAGCTGGTGATAAACCCCAACCAACAGGTCCCGGGCACCAACCTCCCAAGGAGACAGTGGTCTACACTCAATCGCTTCAGGACTGGACATGGCCCCTGCTTGGCCAGCCTTTACAGATGGGGCAGTAGCCCTAGCCCACTGTGCGCATGTGGAGAGGAGCAAACAATGGAACACATCATAGAGGCTTGCCCGCTCCAAAGACTGGAAGGAGGATTACACACCCTCCATACAGCAAACCAGGAGGCAACTGCTTGGCTTAAGGACTTTGCATTCGCTAAATAAATAAATAAATAAAAAACCAACAGCTAAAATAAGGATTAACGGTAATTTATCATCATCTTTTGAGCTGGAAAGAGGATGTCGTCAAGGCTGCCCCCTGTCTCCACTGCACTTTGCAATCTTCATAGAACCTCTGAGCCAATGGATAAGACAGAATCAAGAAATTCAAGGTATTACACTTGGTCAGAAGGAACATAAAATAGCACTCTTTGCTGATGACATTTTAATATACCTAGGGCAGCCAGACACTTCTCTACCAGAACTAATCTCAGTTTTTTCGGACTATGGAGATTTATCGGGGTACAAATTAAACATGCATAAAACCCAAGTTTTAACATTCAGCTATGACCCAAATCATTTTTCACTAAATGAACTCAAAACTAACTGGGAGTTGGAATCTATGAAATATCTGGGGGTCAATATCCCGAAACAACTCGACAAAATTATAACACTAAACTATGATCCACTGGTGACAAAAATAAAATCTGACCTAGCAAGATGGAATATGATACCATTCTTAGGTACTGCACAAAGAATTGAAGGAGTCAAAATGAATATACTTCCACGTCTTCTATACCTTTTCCAAACAATACCGGTAGAACCTCCCAAAAAAACATGGCAGGAGCTGGACAGAAGGATCTCAAGATTCATATGGCAGGGTAAGAGACCTAGAATCAGATATAGAACCCTACAGCTAAACAAAGACAAAGGTGGGCTCGCGCTGCCAAATATCAGGGACTATTTTATAGCTGCACAAATTAAAACTTTAGTAGAGATATGTAACCCAGTCTACACTGCACAATGGAAGGAGATGGAATGCCAAATAACAAGTGACATCCCCCTACAGGCGATAATAGGGAACAATGCCTTAACTAAACTCTTGAATAACACTAACCCGTGGATAGAGACCCCGCTAAAAATTTGGTTTAAGATAGTCAGAGAGAATCAAGCTAAAGAGCCCTATCGACTTCTGCAATGGATTGCCTATGATCAAGACTTTACCCCCAATAAAACAGACACTAGATTTAAAGAGTGGAAAGAGAAAGGGCTGATAAAATATTACGATTTTTTTAAGGGGCAAACTTTAAGAAGTTTTGAAGATTTGAAAAAACAAGGTCTAATAAATCAAGATCTTTACAGGTTCTTTCAGCTTAGACACCACATAAACAATATACTTAAAAAGGAGGCTTTGGAAAGGGCCCAGTCAGGTGTTCTGAAGGTCTTCTTAATGGCATATAAAAGGATCCCAGGGATCAGATACATTTCTAAAATATACCAAGGTCTTCAAGACTTAAAAGGAGACAACACATCATATATAAAAGAGAGATGGGGAAAAAGAGGGGAATTTCACTTTACAACTGGAAATATGGGGAAAAACTAAATAAACAGCAATGGAAAAGTACCTCATCCCTGCAGTGGCGAGAATTTGGATGGAAAAACTTGGTAAGATTTTTCAGAACACCTGCACAAAACAAATTTACCCATAAGGGGTTGAACTGTTGGCGCTTGTGTGGTGAAAAGACTGCAAATCATTTTCATGTGTTTTGGTCATGCCCAGTTATCCACCAATATTGGACCAACGTACAGACAATATTGGGGAAAATATTCAAAATAACAGTTCCCTTTTCTTTTTGTAACTTTGTATTTGGGTTTATTACCGGACTCACTGGAAAGACGAGGAGATAAATACTTATTCAATGCTTTAATATTGGCAAGTAAAAAAGCCCTAACTAAAAAATGGATGCTGAAGGACTGTCCTACACCTGAAGATTGGATTAACGTGATTCAAGACATTTACTCGATGGAAAAGTTGACATTCGCACTGAGACAGGACATGGATGGGTTCATGAACTTTTGGCAACCCTGGATTGCATATGTGTCTTCCATTAGATCTAATCTTTGACAATACCATTTCAATAATGGTCCCGCTCTTTGTTCCAATGCTACTCAGTTGCTCTTTTACTTTTAATTACTTAATTTTCTGTTTGTTTGTTTTTTGCTGTTCTGTTTGTTTGTTTATTCATTTGTTTTTTTTGTTTGTTTGGTTTTTTTTATTTAATTCTCCTTAATTTCACTTTTTCTTTCACTTTAAAAAAAAAGGGGGGGGGTGTTGTAATAACTATCCTACCAATGTTGTCAAATAGCAAAAAATAAGGGAACATGTGATGAAAATGTAAACAATGCAATGCTGTAATGACCTGTATACCCTTTACAAAAACTTAAATAAAAAAAAAAATAACTAACTGGACATCAACTGTGATTGATGCCTTCCTGATTACCTAGCAGCATTACTATTGTGTGCATTTTGGCTCACACGCACAGGTTTTAGTCAGCGCAAACCCCATTTTAAACCGTCATGATCAGAGTTCACATTAGATAATGCACCTCTTTGCATTAAAGGGATGGACAGGAGCGCTTAGGATTGGATTATCCAAAATACACCTCTGAATAATTAGACTGGCTTCTTTTGCGCCATGTACCTGGTGGAAAGTTTGTTTCTACACTGCTGTGATAAGGAAATGAACTTGGAAACGCCCATAAACACATTTTGAATCAGAGCAACTGACCCACCGCATCATTGTGATATGGCTTGTAATTGT
Source organism: Pholidichthys leucotaenia (assembly GCA_020510985.1). NCBI lineage: Eukaryota > Metazoa > Chordata > Actinopteri > Cichliformes > Pholidichthyidae > Pholidichthys > Pholidichthys leucotaenia. Next base: position 196,328,323 of record CM035842.1, on the reverse strand, counting down.
AATATGTAATATGGTCCTCAGCCTTTTTCTTGTAAATTTGCAATGCTCATGTGGATGCTGGGTAAATGTTTATTCTCTGTAATTAAATTGTAATTTAAAAATTAATCTTAAAAAAATTAATTTAAAAATTAATCTTTAATCATATCTTTGCACATTTATTCTTGCAAATTTGTACCAAATTTACATTTATACATATTTTACCTCATGCTAAGTTGGTGAACACCCCCATCTCCCTTGTTAAAAAAAAAATAATAAATTGCCTACTGACCATCACTACATCTGAAACTGGACTAGGAAAAAAAACAATCAGCAGAGGATCAGATGATTTAAATATCTGTCTTTATTGCAATTCACAAATTGGATAAAGTTAATTTAAATAGAGTTTATCTAAAGGATACAAAAGACAAATAGAAGGTGACAGCAGTGCACTGCAGTGCAAAAAAAAAAACAACCAAAAACATTTGATTTGGGATCTTTTCCAGAAGCTCTGGTTAATTAAATTAGTCTAGTGCATCTGTTTTGTGGTTCTGTGTAACTGTCCGTCTGTCCATCCTGTTTCAGCTCACCTGGTCAAAATTAAGTGGAACTAAAGGCTTGTATCGCCATATTTTCTCAACTTTTAATTTGCCAGAATTTCGAAATAATGCTTTGTTTTTGAAACAAACACAAAAATAGATCACCTTTACCGTCAATGGAACGGTACTGCGCATGCGTCCAGAAACTCCTGCCAGAGGAATGTACTCAGCAATCCGCCAGTACTGGGTGAACAAATGTCCATCGTTTGCCCGTCTGTTTTCTTCCTCTACCACTAAACAGCAAAAACTCCTGTTCGTCTTGATTGTCATTGTAGCTATGTTCCGATCCACAGTGTACTTCAACTGTATTCCCTATTCCCTGCTCCATTCTCAGGGAATATCAGTTAAGCTAATTGCCCTTCACAAAATTTCTCCATTCGAAACACCCTGTAACCGTCAGCTCTCTCCTCCATGCGTTGCCACAGTAACTATGGACATGTATTGATACTATGTTGGATAATTTATATTTCTTAAAAATATTAATACAAACATATTTTTATTAGTATCAGTTGATATAAACTAACCAGTATCAGTTTAGCTTGTTAGTAACATTAGCAACAATAGTTTGTTTTACTCGTAGTTGAGGTGCAATGGCTTATGGGTAATCTTCCTGTCAACTTCCAGTGAAGTGATGTCCGGTTGTTCACTTCTTCCCAGCTCAGCTCTCAGTTCCCTTTGAACTGAAGACTGTTCGCTCCCTTCGGTTTGGAATCTCACTTAATATGGTGGAATACCTTGTGCAGTCCACTTCGGAGTACACTATTGGGTGATGGGAACGCAGCTAGTATTCACGTACCTCCTTCGCTTCCGCCATTTAAAACGTCTGCCACCATGCTCTTCTTCTGTGGTTGGATTGCAGCTGTTCAAATCAGTTTGGTGGCTCTGGGCTACCGCCGACAGTACAGGCATATGAACTGCAGATTATTTTCACTGCGCATGTGTGTACTCCAAAACTACTGGATGGATTTGGATGAAATTTTTACCAGAGGTGGTCCTTGGGCTAGCGAGAAACCCATAACATTTTGGTGATGATCCGAGAATGCATACCTCTGCCAAGGCTCTGGCACCGAGGCATCAGCACCTTGGTTGACATGGTTGTTGACCCAGTGATGAGGCACAGACTCCAAATTGATACAATAAAGTTTATTAACAACAATGTGAGTGAATTGTGGTGTGAGTGCAGGCTGGAACTGCCGGGAACTGAGCGAGACACCGTTCGGCCTGGCAACCCTGGAGACACACAGAGAGAGGTGGTTACTGAGCATCACGACTGGAGTTAAACAGTTACCGTGTGGCTTATTGTGGGAACAGATGGCGAAGTTCTCCGGTTTGGCATTACGGCTGTGGCCAGGGAGACAGTGCTCTTCAGACGATGGTATAGTCCCGACAGGAGAGTGTAGAGGTTGGTGGTGAGGAGAAGGAGCTGGTGAGTCCGCCGCCCGGAAGGAAGAGGAAGAGACTCTGCCGCCACGGACTCCGCCTGTGCACAGGGGACTAGTAGAAAGAGGTAAGTTGGCAATGGTGCTTATGTGGTGGGTTAGGTTGGATCTTCCCAGCGCAGGTGAGGGCTGGCTCGGCTGTGGCTTTGGTAGCTGAGACAATTCGGCAATGAAGCTCTCCTGGAGCGCAGTGGGACATCTCCGCACTGGCACTCCGGGCAGCGTGGAAGATATAGGCCCAGCCTAATGAGGATCAGGTGTGCGTGCAGCTGCGGATAATGAGCAGAGCAGACCATGACAGTACTCCCCCCCAATGAGCGCCTCTTGGCAGTCGTTCCAGCCTACCTGGATGCGTCCGATGGAACTCCCTGATGAGATCTTTATCGAGCACACAGGCAGGACACACCCAGGACCTGGCCTCCAGACCATAGCCCTCCCAGTCCACCAGGTACTGCAGCCCACGGCCCTGGCGGCGGACATCTAGGATAGCAGTCACACTCCACGCCAGGCTGCCGTCGATCATCCTAGGGGGCGGTGGCAACCTGGGAGGAGAGCACAAGGGGCTGGAAGACACAGGTTTAACTTGCGACACATGAAATGTAGGACATATGTGGAGGGAGGGGGAGAGATCCAGCTGTACCAGCACAGGGCTGATGATGCGAGAGATGGCGAACAGCCCAATAAACCGCTGCTGCATCTTCCTGCACTCAGCCTTCAGATTAATGTTCCTTGTAGACAGCCAAACCTGCTGACCCACCTGGTACGCCAGAGCTGGGGTCCTATGATGATTTGCCACAGCAGTATTGCGTTCGGCTGTACAATGTAGCACGGCCCGAGTTGCCCTCCCTAGACGACAACAGTGTCTCATGTGCACCCACACAAATGGCACGGTGATGTCGCCCTCCTCCTCGGGAAACAAAGGGGGAGAATACCCAAGAGAGGCTTGAAACGGGGACATACCTATGGCCGAAGAGACAGTCTAATTGTGGGCGTACTTGATCCATGATAGGAAGGAACTCCATGCCATCGAATTGGAAGAAGCCACACACTGCAGCGCCGCCTCCAGCTCCTGGTTGGCACGTTCTCACTAGCCACTGGACTGTGGATGGTATCCGGATGACAGGCTCACCTTGGCTCCAAGGGCGTTGCAAAAAGACCTCCACACCTGGGAAATAAATTGGGGCCCCTGGTCAAAGACGATGTCCATGGGGATCCCATGAAGTCTCACCACATGTTGGACCAACAGGTCAGCTGTCTCCTTTGCCGTAGGCAGACCCGGAAGAGGAACAAAATGGCTGCCTTGGAGAATCTGTCCACAAGGGTGAGAACCACGGTGTGATTGTTGGAAGGAGGGAGGCCGGTAACGAAGTCCAAGACCACATGGGACCTGGGTCTGCCAGGAACCTGAAGGGGGTGGAGCAACCCTGCCGGTGGGGACAATGGGGACTTGCCGGTGGCACACTGGGGACAGGCCCGTATGTACTCCCCGACATCCTTTTGAAGAGAGGGCCACCAGAACGAGTGTTGCAACAACTCCTCCGTGCGTCGTCTTCCAGGATGGCAGGCAAACTTGGATGCGTGGGCCCATTGGATGACATCACCCTGGACGGCCAATGGCACAAACAGCTTCCTCGCTGGCCCCCCACCCGGGTCCTTCTCCGACTCCTGGGCCCTCAGGACCCTCTCCTTAATCCCCCACAAGAAGGCACCCACGACACAGGAGGTAGGGAGGATGGGATGGTCTTCAGCCTCCAGGGTGTCCGTGGCGAATTGCCTGGAGAGAGCGTCTGGTTTAGTATTCTTGGACCCAGGGCAGTAAGTGATAGTAAAGTCGAATCAACCAAAGAAAAGAGACCAGCGGGCTTGACGGGCATTCAGGCACTTGGCCGTCCTAAGATACTCCAAATTGTGATGGCCCGTCCAAACCACGAACGGCTGCGAGGACCCCTCCAGCCAATGATGCCACTCCTCCAGAGCTAGTTTGATGGCCAGCAACTCCCTGTCACCGATGCTATAATTCTGCTTTGCCGGAGATAGTCGCTTGGAGAAAAAGGCACAAGGCCGGACCTTCCCATCCGTCGGAGAACATTGAGAAAGGACCACCCCCACACCAGAATCCGAGGCGTCCACCTCCACGAGGCACTGCAGGCTGGGATCCACCTGCACTAGGATCGGTGAATCAGAGAATTGCTTCTTCAGGTCCGCAAAGGCCACCACTGCCTCCTCCAACCACCGGAAGGGAACCTTCGTGGATGTAAGGCGTGTCAGGGGAAGGGCCAGGCTGCTGTAGTTCTTTATGAATCGGCGGTAGAAATTAGGAAATCCCAGGAACTGCTGGAGCTGTTTCCTTGAGGATGGGACCGGCCACTCCACCACTGCCTTAATTTTGCCCAGGTCTGGAAGGATCTCCTTATGAGAAATAATGAAGTCCAGGAAGGACGTCTTGGACGTATGAAACTCACATTTCTCAGCCTTGACGAATAACTGGTTCTCCAATAGCCGCTGAAGAACACGTCTCACGTGTACCTGGTGCTCCTCTAAGGAATGGGAGAAGATCAGAATGTCATCCAGGTAAACGAACACAAACACATTCACAAAATCCCTCAGAACATCACTGATGAGCCGCTGAAACACAGCAGGCGCATTGGTCAGACCAAATGGCATCACCAAATATTCAAAGTGACCACTAGGGGTACGGAAACCTGTCTTCCACTCGTCTCCCTCGCGGATCCGCACCAGATGGTAAGCGTTGCGCAGATCCAACTTGGTAAAGCAGGAAGCCCCCTGGAGAGAGTCAAAGGCAAAATTAAACAACAGGAGGGTGTACTTATCCTTGATAGTAATATTATTCAACTCCCTGAAATCGATGCATGGTCTCAATGAGCCGTCCTTTTTTTCCCCACAAAGAAGAACCCCGCCCCCACTGCCGAAGAGGATGGGCGAATGATGCCTGAGCTCAGGGACTCCTTGATGTATGTGTCCATAGCCACCCGCTCCAGCAGGGAAAGGCTATACAGCCGGCTAGACGGGAGAGAAGCCCCCGGACGGAGGTTGACGGCACAATCATACGGTCGGTGGGGGGGGGGGGGGGGGGCGGGGACAGGGCCCGGGACTTGCTGAACACGGCACCGAGATCATGATATTCAGGAGGCACCTTAGACAAGTCGGGAGGGGGTTCGGAGGGAGCCCCTAGGGTCACTGAAAGTGAGCACGCCGCTGACTGCTAACAGGCGCTGAGGCAAAATGAACTCCATGATTTAATACTACCGGCACTCCAATCAATCGTCGGGTTACGGAGGCGTAGCCAGGGGTAGCCCAGGATGACCGGAGACGTCGAGACGGGCAACACAAAGAAGGACAGCTCCTCTCGATGATTACCAGACACTATAATGGAGACTGGAGCTGTCTGGTGGGATACTGTAGCCATGGGGGCATTAGACAATGCAATCAGCCAGAGAGGAGACTCAAGGGGGAAGCAGCGAAGCCCCAAATGGGTTGCCAGGTCTCTAGACATAAAGCTTTGCTCAGCCCCAGAGTCGATTAGGGCCTGTGTAGGTATCTCTGTGTGTTTGTGTATGAATCTAATGGAAAGAAGCAAACTGGATAGGGGATTAGACCGGGGTAAGTCCGTGAGTCCCCCTACTCTGACGCATGGACTCCCCCTTTTGGCCGAAGCTGACACGACCCGACCTCATGCTCCCCACTCCCACAATACAGGCACAACTCAAGCTCGCGGCGACGCCGTTTCTCCGCCACAGATAGCCTAGAATGTCCCACCATCATAGGCTCCGCGGGCGCTGAGGGTTCAGAGGATGGTAAAGCCAATATTGAGGACTGAGGGGAATGGCGAGATGGTTCCACGGACCGTCCATAGGACCTACGTTCCACCGCTCGCTCCCTCAGTCTATTATCCAGACTAATGGCCAGAGAAATGAGCTCGGATAACCTAGTTGGTTTCTCTAAAGCAGCTAACTCATCCCGAAGGCTAGCACTGAGGCTCCTGATGAAAATACAGCAAAGAGAAGCGTCCTCCCAACCTACTTCAGTAGCCGCCACCCAGAAGTCTACGGCATAATCTGCCACCGCCCTAGACCCTTGCCTTAGATTTAATAGGCAGGTGGTGAGAACGCTGTCTCGATCGGAATGATCAAACACTTCATTAAATTCACTAATGAATTGGCCAAAAGTGAAACTAGCATAATTTGCCCTAGCCATTACCGCATAGGCCCAAGCTAGTGATCTCCCCTCCAACAGATTAATAACATAACCAATCTTATTATGGTCGGAAGGGAAGTCCTCTGGCACCCGCTGAAACACCACCTCGCATTGCATAACGAACCCCCTGGCTTCACCCAACTTGCCGTTGAAAAGGCTGGGAGTTGGTACGGGAGTAAGCCGAACAGGAGGACTCTGCCTGAGCTGGTTAGCTGGAATGCTAGCGAGAGTCGAGGAGCTGCTGGCGACAGGTAAGGCCTGAGAAAAGGGCTGAGAATTAATTAGTCTATTCAACCGATCTGTGACACGAGTTAGCTGGTTTAGAATGGTCTGCTGCTGATAAACCAATTGATCAATTTGAATCTCCATGCGGCTGACACGGCACACCAAAGCGCTGTCAGCTGGGTCATTCTGGCGGAGATGTACTGACATGGTTGTTGACCCAGTGACGAGGCACAGACTCCAAATTGATACAATAAAGTTTATTAACAACAATTTGAGTGAATTGGGGTGTGAGTGCAGGCTGGAACTGCCGGGAACTGAGCGAGACACCGTTTGGCCTGGCAACCCTGGAGACACACAGAGAGAGGTGGTTACTGAGTGTCACGACTGGAGTTAAACAGTTACCGTGTGGCTTATTGTGGGAACAGATGGCGAAGTTCTCTGGTTCGGCGTTACGGCCGTGGCCAGGGAGACAGTGCTCTTCAAACGGTGGTATAGTCCCGACAGGAGAGTGTAGAGGTTGGTGGTGAGGAGAAGGAGCTGGTGAGTCCGCCGCCCGGGAGGAAGAGGAAGAGACTCCGCCGCCACGGACTCCACCTGTGCACAGGGGACTAGTAGAAAGAGGTAAGCTGGCAATGGCGCTTAGGTGGTGGGTTAGGTTGGATCTTCCCAGCGCAGGTGAGGGCTGGCTCGACAGTGGCTTTGGTAGCTGAGACAATTCGGCGATGAAGCTCTCCTGGAGCGCAGTGAGACATCTCCGCACTGCCACTCCAGGCAGCGTGGAAGATATAGGCCCAGCCTAATGAGGATCAGGTGTGCGTGCAGCTGCGGATAATGAGCAGAGCGGATCATGACATTGGTGCTTTCATTTAACAAGGGGATGTTTATAAATGTAGCATATGGTGTAAATGTAATTTCAGTACTAATGTGCAAGAACAAAGGTGTAAAAATATGATAAAAGATGCTAATTTACAATTTAGTCCAAAATTTACTATAAAGTCCCAAATTTACTACAACTTCCAAACACCAAAAAAAACTCCCACATTTCCATGAAAAAGTCATAAATTTACAACAATAAAGTTGCACATTTACAAGAAAAAAATGCCAATTTTCTACAGCATTTCTACAGCATCTTCACTCTCATGTGGTTGACTTTAAGAGAAATTTATTCTGGTGTTGGGACTTGGGGTTGTGAAGTCATGAAGTTGTCTTTTCTCTTGTGAATGTGCAACGCAAGTCCTATGAAGATGCAACTTTACTTTCCTGAAGTTGCAGCTTGTTCTTGTGAATTTGCAACTTTACAATTGTGTGGTTGCGATTTTATTCTTGTGACGTGTATTCATGCTGCAAGGACTATGCAAAAACTACTCAATGGATTTTGATGAAATTTTCACCAGAGGTGGCCCTTGACCTGAGGATGAACCCATTAGATTTTGGAGGTGATCCATGAGTGCGTAACTCCACCAAGGCCCTATCTTGAAATATATGGATGGAGGTACAGACAGACAGATGGAGGAAGGGACGGATAGAGCCTTGATGGAGGTATGCGCTCAGAGTGCCCTCTAGTCATAAAAGCTGTGCCTGTATCCTAGTAAAGTTGTTGCTGATGATTTTGGTCCGCCCTGTTCCTGAGCTGCATCAGCATCCAGATCAGAGTAAAGCAGCAGCAGCGGCGGCGGCGACACGTGGAGCAGGTAAGCTGCTGAGCTCTTCTCTTTTTGACTCTAATGTCTCATCATTTGATGATCCTATCAGGACATTTCATTTTATCAGTGCATGTCTGTTTCCAAAGTCTTTGTAATTAGAGCACAGATGAGAAAACAAATGCTGTTTTACTGTCACTTCACTGACCTTCTGTTTACTGCAGTAACACAATCACAGTGAGCTGTTCTCTGACTGTATTCATGCTGTTTGGATGTAACTGATGCATTCATGCTCAGAATGTTAATATTCAGTCAGAACATGTTTCTTCTTTTATACTTCACAGGGAGTTCTCTGGTTTTGCTTCTACTTTGGATTTGCAGACTCATTATTCAAATATTCTGTATTCTGTACTCTATTTCATACTGTACATGAGCTGTTTATTTATGTATTGGCTATGTCAGCGGTCTGCATCATGCAAGCCTGGAAGCCCATGGAGCTCCATGACTAAAGAAAATCAATAATGTGTGAGTCAGTTCACCAATTTATAAAGCAATTTGTAACTTGATGATAAAAAGTATGCATAAATATACAAAAGTCTCAAATTTGAGAAAATAAGTCAAAATGTAGTAAAAAAAAAACAAAACAAGAACTATAGTTGCAAGAGAAGCTGCAAATTCACAAGAAAAAGGCCATGGATTCTGAGAAGTTTCTCAGTCAAGATAAGAAGCACAAAAAGTAATAAAGTTGGAGATTTTTAGAGAAAAATTTTTCAAATTTACTTCATCATTCTCATTGATCTTATCATTCTTATTCTCATCTTTTTTGTTTTATCCTTTTTTTTATTCTCATTAGGGTTCCAAGTACGGTTGTGTAATATGACCAAAATTTCATAAATTTCATAAAATTCAAAATTTCATTCATCATGATATACATTTTCTGTAAAATGAGTGTAAAACAAAAATGAGTGTAAAACATACACACACACACACACACACACACACACGTGTGTGTGTGTGTGTATATATATGTATGTATTAAATAAGTCTTAAACACCTAAACATTTTTCTCATTAAACATATTTCTAACGGAGACATTGAGCTGAGATTTTTACCAGAAATCAGTAACAACCCAGATAATCCATACATGCAAAGAAATCATGGCAATTGTGTTCACAAAACAAGTTATATTTAATAAAGTGGAATGAACACATGAAGGAAAAGAGGTGCAAAAGGCATAGAAAGCCAAGAAATCAGCTGAAATCCATCAGAATGTAGGAAGCCATTCCATCCCCCATCAGTGCAAATTACTTTCAGCTGGTTAAGTTCTGACTGATAGCCTTTAAAAAGGTCTGTGAATATCAGATTGCCACAGCACAAAGAACTCACGATGGGTAGAAACAAAGAGCTCTCTCCAGACCTTCACAACTTTATTGTTGCAAAACATAACGATGGCGTTGGTTAAAGGTGCATATATATTTTGTCTTTCGGCTGCTCCCTTTTGGGGTCACCACAGCGTATCATCCCGTTATATTGCGATGATCCGCATGTTAATTTGGCAAGGGTTTTTACACCGGATACCCTTCCTGACACAACCCTGCCCATTTTATCCGGGCTTGGGACCGGCACAAGGAGTACACTGGCTTCTGCGCCCCCTGTGGCTGGGTAACCAACAATTCCCTCCTTCGTTCCATTATTGCTGAGCACCAAGCGGGACAGCAGGAAGTGCCATCTTGATATGGTCTTTGGCATGACCCAATCGGGACATGAACCCCGGTTATGGGGCGGATGCTCTACCTCTAGGCCACCACTCCAGTTCTATAGTTTATATATAATAACCAGATAAAAAGGACCATCTCCTTTTCTACATTTTAAATTACATACTGAAAAAAATCAATTGTACAAATTCATCTGTCATTAATTTTAGGCACCTTTTTCCCCCTCTTAATTTTTCAGTCTTGTTATAAAATTGTTTTTTTAATGTGCATTTGAGATGACTTCAACTTTATTCATTATCGCTACTTGACTAATTCAAAATTATTAGAAATCAAGTCAGTTACATTAAAGTGACACTCCAGTAAAAATCAAGTTTTTTTTCCTGTTGTTAACTTGTCTGTAACATATTTTTTGTGACTTACAAGACATATCAAGAGCAAAGTCTCACCACAGTCCCAAGTCTGTGTTTTTCTGCTGTGAATTTCCAGTTTGGTAATGCCCCCCTGGAACAGGTGAGTTTGGATAGACCATTTCTAGCTATGTAAGTATTCCTGCTTAGCCTGATTGGTTATAATATTAACCAATCAGACGGATTCTCTTGGCGACCTTGGGGGAAGAGGAAGGAGCCGAGGAGCAGCAGGATTGAGGGGGGTGAAAGCATCTGTTTGCATAGCGAAGCAGTAGAGGAGGAGGGAGGAGGGGAGGGGGGACCCGCCTTGAATGTGGCCCGGCGAGACCGCTGCTCTCAGCTCCCTTCGCTGGTGGACGGGGTGCTGAGCTGCAGAATGTGAGCCACCCAGCGGGCCAATTTTGGTAAGCGGAACTGGCGTCGGCTCGCTGCAGTCACTGGCAGATGGTGTGCCGCGCTCGGCGAGACGGCTTTCAGAAAAATGTTTCACTTTTTACTTTGGAAGATACAGGCAAAACTTTAACATCCGGAAACGTGAAGAGACTAACAGCCCACCCACCAGGAGTCGTGGCGCCCAATCACGTGCAAGCCCTGCAGGTCAGGGAGTGTGGTGACCAATCACATGCAAGCCCTGTAGGTTGGGAAGCAAGGCAACCAATCACGTGCAAGCCCTACACGTGCTTGGGAGCAGAGCAGGTTGGAGTAGACAGAAAAAGTTCCTCAAACTGCACTTTTGTAGCCAAAAATACTGCTTGAAAACTGGCCGAAGTTCGCTGACTAGAAAGTGATACTCTCTGTGCAGTCTGTGGCTGGGAAGTGTGAAAACACACACCTAGGTGGATAGGTGGTTGTAGTTTAGGGGGATGAAGGCTTCTGTTTTGCATAGCAGTCTTGGGGTCAGAGGAAAGCCCTCCCCTCTCCTCTGAGAGGCTGTCCTTGCAGCATCCGCTACTGGTGGGCGGGAGTATATGTGGAGCTAATTAGAATATTCATAGATCTGCTCATACTTAAGTAGGTGCAAGATTTAAAAGCTCTTTTCAAGCATTTCTAAGGCAATGAAAGTTTTTTTGTGGGTAAAAATTCACAATATGCTATTTTGGACAATATACGCTTGTTTTTGAGGTGGTTTTAGGGCCGCCGGAGTGCATCTTTAAGATCCAGTTTGCTCTTCCGACACATTTTAATTTATTTATTATTTATTTAGTGTGTATGCGGCCACTGTCACGCACTTTTGCAGCTTTAGTAATATTTTTTCAGACAAAATTAAGAAACTCTGCAAGAATTTAAACCAAAGAAACGTTGGTCTGATACAATAAAAATTATGTCTGAATTAATACCTCATTCAATAATGAGTCTTGGTGAACAGTCGAACTCAGCTTTATTAGTAGTTGGACTCACAACACAGCCACCAGGCAGCGGTATCGGCAAAGAGGCCCTAACATGGATGCCCCCTGGTATTTATAGGGCGGTGCAGTGGCGGAAGAGGAAGTGGCCACCACTACACCGCACTTCACAATAAAGGCACTCAAACCCAACATCACAATAATAATAATAATAATGGATTAGATTTATATGGCAATGTCAAGTGACATCTCAAAGCGCTTACAGTGAGTCCATTATTCATTCACTCCACACATTGCAGGGTTTCCTCTGGTAACATTTCTCCATGGTGGCCCACCTCGCCAGAAATCGTACCGCCACGGCAAGCCGATATGATTTTATTAATAAAAATATATAAAGCAATGACTTTCCACAAGCGCACACACGAACAACGCGCATGGCCGTCATCCACGCGGAGTTTAGAAGCGCCCCGCTCACGCGAGTTTTCCAGTCAGTCAGCAGGCAGTGTCTCGCTAAGCGTGACTGTCCGACAGAAACATGAGTTTATTAAAGTACTTTAAACGCGGAAAAAAATCATAAGAGGTATGTAAGCACTGGCATTTATCATGGTGTTGACCTGAGGGAAACGGGAGCCATAATGGAAGAGTCGCTTAGCTAAGAGATGTGGTTAGAATTCAAATGCAGCCGGCTTCATATGAAGGGAAAGGCGAGGGACTGATGAACTGCTGAGGATATACACTCACCGGCCACTTTATTAGGTACACCATGCTAGTAACGGGTTGGACCCCCTTTTGCCTTCAGAACTGCCTCAATTCTTCGTGGCATAGATTCAACAAGGTGCTGGAAGCATTCCTCAGAGAGTTTGGTCCATATTGACATGATGGCATCACACAGTTGGCGCAGATTTGTCGGCTGCACATCCATGATGCGAATCTCCCGTTCCACCACATCCCAAAGATGCTCTATTGGATTGAGATCTGGTGACTGTGGAGGCCATTTGAGTACAGTGAACTCATTGTCATGTTCAAGAAACCAGTCTGAGATGATTCCAGCTTTATGACATGGCGCATTATCCTGCTGAAAGTAGCCATCAGAAGTTGGGTACATTGTGGTCATAAAGGGATGGACATGGTCAGCAACAATACTCAGGTAGGCTGTAGCGTTGCAACGATGCTCAATTGGTACCAAGGGGCCCAAAGAGTGCCAAGAAAATATTCCCCACACCATTACACCACCACCACCAGCCTGAACCATTGATACAAGGCAGGATGGATCCATGCTTTCATGTTGTTGACGCCAAATTCTGACCCTACCATCCGAATGTCGCAGCAGAAATCGAGACTCATCAGACCAGGCAACGTTTTTCCAATCTTCTATTGTCCAATTTCGATGAGCTTGTGCAAATTGTAGCCTCAGTTTCCTGTTCTTAGCTGAAAGGAGTGGCACCCGGCGTGGTCTTCTGCTGCTGTAGCCCATCTGCCTCAAAGTTCGACGTACTGTGCATTCAGAGATGCTCTTCTGCCTACCTTGGTTGTAACGGGTGGTTATTTGAGTCACTGTTGCCTTTCTATCAGCTCGAACCAGTCTGGCCATTCTCCTCTGACCTCTGGCATCAACAAGGCATTTCCGCCCACAGAACTGCCGCTCACTGGATATTTTTTCTTTTTCGGACCATTCTCTGTAAACCCTAGAGATGGTTGTGCGTGAAAATCCCAGTAGATCAGCAGTTTCTGAAATACTCAGACCAGCCCTTCTGGCACCAACAACCATGCCACGTTCAAAGTCACTCAAATCACCTTTCTTCCCCATACTGATGCTCGGTTTGAACTGCAGGAGATTGTCTTGACCATGTCTACATGCCTAAATGCACTGAGTTGCCGCCATGTGATTGGCTGATTAGAAATTAAGTGTTAACGAGCAGTTGGACAGGTGTACCTAATAAAGTGGCCGGTGAGTGTATTTCACCAGCCACTACAATATTAAGTTATGAGACTGGCAATTTCTCTCTTTTCTCGCACGAGCAGGCGTGCCGTTTTTATTCTCCAGCGGCAGTGACAAAGCAACAGCTAAAAATGCTAGCTCTAAACTGAGGTCCTTCAGCAGCTGCCTAGAGAGGTGCCTGATGAGAAAGCCTGAGCACAACTATAACTGCCTAAGCAGATCATTCTGTACATGAACACACATTGTGGTGAATTATATCTTTAGAGTCCGCTACAGTTCCCTATTATGTACCTGGCAGGTTAAGATGACCGAAATTCACGAAGTCAATGACTTTAATCCGTCAGCAGCCTTCAGACAAACTAAACGTGCCAACATTTGATTTCAAAATAAGGGAGGTTTTTCCTGTTGTCTGGGTGGTGAGGAGATTTCTAAAAAAAACAACAACTATAAATATAAAGAAATATTATAACAGAAATAACGGCATCCTTGGTCATTGAATTTATTTCATTAAATACAATTTTATTAATATTTTTTCTTTGTAATCACAGTTAAATTATTGTTCTGTTCTGACTGCAAAATTATGGTCAAAAATGTAATTTGTTAAAAGGAAAAAGGAAAAAAAAAATTACCACAGTCTGTTTCAAATTTATCTAAAAAAAAAAAACCCCAGTAATTTTATTATAAAAAACAGACAAAAATTAGTGATAAAATAATCCACAAATTTATAATAAAGTTTCAAATGTACAAGAAAAGTCAATTTTACAAGAGGAAATTACAAATTTGAGGAACATGGTTTCAACTTTAGATTTACAGAGAAAAGTAGAAAACTATAAGACAATTGTTATAAATTTTTGAGAAAAACCTCAAACCTTCAAGACTGAAGTCATTACTGAAGGTTTTAAGTGGGTGCTCTTTGTACCCTTAACTCAATTAGAAATTTTTGGTTGCCTACTTTTAATTATTAATTTCAAAGCACTGCCTGTAATGGACTGGCGATCTGTCCAGGGTGTACCCTGCCTCTTGCCCAAAGATGCTGGGATAGGCTCCAGCCCCCCCGCAACCCGAAAAGGATTAAGCGGAAGAAGATGGATGGATGGATGGATGCTTTTACATGAGTAGAATTTCTGGTTACTATACCCACCTGATCATATAATTGAAGTATGCTTGAGTACATTACTATTATGAATGGGTTTTTTCCTCTTCCCTACTCTCTCAATGGAAAAAAGAAACACTAGAATAAAAATACAAAAAATACACATATTTTTGTCATTTATGTAAACCATGACAAAAAAAATCCTGCAGGACAAAACATGACACTTGATATTCTCTAACCTGTTTGTATACCACCATAGACAGAGAGAGAACCTGAATTAGACAGAGCTCAGAGAGGGCAAGATGAGACAGAAGAGAGGAGCCAAGGAGAGGAAAGTGTTCAGGCAGAGGGTCTAGGAGAGGTGAGAGCAGAGGAAGGAGAGAAGGATGACACCAGTAAAAAGTCGAAACACAGGATGTCTGGGTGGGACCCCAACTGGCCCAATATTCAAGCCTCGGTTGTACAATACTTCAAATGGTAAGTTCCATATGCAACATTACTGTATAAAATTTTAAAAAGAAATAAATAGCATAAAATTAACATATTTGGTATGCTTACCCCCCCCCCCCCTCCCCACCTCCCGGGGGGGAAAAATATGTTGCCACCATGCCAAGGTCTTTAAGCCAGAGAAAACACTGCATTGATAGTGTTGTGTCTTGAAATAAGAAGGAGTCGAGGTGACGTTTTAAAGTTTTATTAATAACACGAACACAGAAACGCAGGTGACTCTACCGCGAGCACAGGAGCCACAGCGAAGAGACAAGATGTCTCCTGCAACTGGCTTATATACCCCAAGTGACGCCACCTCCCAAAGGCGGGGCGTCACCCCTCTCTAGCCCAGGGCACCGCCATAATAATGTATATAATATACGATCTAACACCCCCCCCTGAAAAAATTACAAGCACACTAATTTACCCACATTTACAATTTACACCCGACTAACACACTAATACAAAAATGTTCATAAACCTACACATACACACGCCACACTGACCCAGTGGAGCACTCCGCTATGTAAAAACAGTCACTGAACAGAAAAGGGCCACACACCAAAATAAATTAATCCCGAAATAAATAGCTATACACATTAATTCAATTCAATTCAACTTTATTTATATAGCGCCATTTCACAACAACAGTCATCTCATAGCACTTCCAACTGTAGGGGAAACCCCCACAGTTGCAGAAAGACCCCAGCAATCAGGTGATCCCCTGTGAGCAAGCGCTTGATGACAGTGGAGAGGAAAAACTCCCTTTTAACAGGAAGAAACCTCCAGCAGAACCAGGCTCAGGGAGGGGCAGTCATCTGCTGCGACTGGCTGGGGGGTGAGGGGATAGAGAAGATGAAAAGAACAGATATGTAGAGAGCAAACAGCACGATGGGGAGAGAACAAACAGATGTTAATGACCAGCAAAAAAAAAAAAAAATTTCATTGAGAGTGAAGAAAGGAGTGAAGCCCAGTGCATAATTGGAGGTCCCCCGGCTGACTAAGCCTATTAGCAGCATAACTAAGGGAGGGTTCAGAAACACATGATCCCTCCCTAATTGTAAGCTATATCAAAAAGGAAGGTTTTAACCCTATTCTTAAAAACAGAGATCGAGTCTGACTCCCGAATCCAGATTGGCAGCTGGTTCCACAGGAGAGGAGCTTGATAACTGAAGGCTCTGCCTCCCATTGTACTTTTAGAGATTCTAGGTATTACAAGTAATCCTGCATTTTGGGAGCGTAGTGCTCTGTTAGGATAATATGGTAGTATCAGATCTTTTAAATAAAAAGGGGCCTGATTGTTTAGAGCTTTGTAAGTAAGAAGAAGGATTTTAAACTTAATTCTAAACTCTATGGGAAGCCAATGAAGGGAGGCCAGAACTGGAGAGATATGATCTCTCTTTCTAGTACCTGTTAAAACTCTTGCTGCAGCATTTTGGATCAGCTGAACACTTTTTAAAGATGTTTTAGGACAACCTGATAATAAAAAATTACAGTAATCTAATCTAGAGCTAACAAAAGTGTGGATCAGTTTCTCAGCATCACTCTGAGACAAGATGCTCCTAATCTTGGCAATATTACGCAAATGATAGAAGGCAGTCTTAGAAACAAATTTAATATGTGAATTGAAAGACAGATCTTGATCAAAAATAATTCCAAGGTTCCTCACAGAGCTATTAAGAAAGAGTATCCGCATCCAAACTGAAAGTTTGATTTGGAAAGGTATTTCTAAGGTTTTTTGGACCAACAAGAATGACTTCAGTCTTATCTGAATTTAACAGCAGGAAATTACAAGTCATCCAAGCTTTGATTTCCTTAAGACAGGCTTCCAACTTGGCTAATTGATTACTATCATCTGGCTTCATTGACAGGTATAATTGTGTGTCATCTGTATAACAATGAAAATGTATACAGTGCTTCCTAATAATGTTGCCTAATGGAAGCATATATAAACTAAAAAGATTACGGCCTAGCACAGATCCCTGTGGAACTCCATGACTGAGCTTTGAGTTGAAAGAAAACTCATTATTGACATGAACAAACTGGATAAATAGATAAATAAGATCAGATAAATCAGATAAATAAGATCTAAACCACTGCAACGAAGTTCCACTAAGTCCAACATAGTGTTCTAATCTATCAAGTAGAATATTATGATCGATAGTATCAAAAGCTGCACTAAGGTCTAAAAAGGACAAGTACAGAAACAAGTCCATTATCAGATGCGATGAGGAGGTCGTTAGTGACCTTCGCTAAGGCTGTTTCAGTACTATGATGGATTCTAAACCCAGATTGAAACTCTTCAAGTAAACCATTTCCCTGCAGGTGGTCAAATAATTGCGTAGCAACAACTCCTTCTAAGATTTTTGAAATGAAAGGGAGATTAGAGATTGGTCTATAGTTAGCTAAAGCTCCTGGATCCAACGTTGGCTTTTTGAGTAAGGGTTTAATTACAGCCATTTTAAAAGCCTGCGGTACATGGCCTAAAGTTAATGAAGAATTGATTATATGAAAAATAAAGCTACCAATAAGTGGGACGTCTTCTTTAAATAACCTGGTAGGAATAGGGTCTAAAAGACAAGTTGAAGGTTTGGATGAGGAAACTATTTTGTCTAACTCACAAAGGTCAATTGGAGTAAACTCATCAAGACAGACATCAGTTGAAGGAGTTGTAGTAGTTACTGTATTTAAGTTAACGGTGGGAAGAATCTGATTGATTTTATCTCTGATGGATGAAATTTTATTATTGAAAAAGTTCATAAAGTCCTGACTAGTAAGCTCTAAGAAAATGCTAGGATTGACAGAGTCCTGACTCTTTGTCAACCTGGCTACATTGCTGAAAAGAAACCTGGGATTATTCTTGTTCTCTTCTATTAATGCAGAATAATAACTTGTTCTGGGCAGCACGGTGGCGCAGTGGTTAGCACAGTGGCAGCACAGCAAGAAGGTCATGGGATCGATTCCACCCAAATTAGGTTAATTGGCATCAAAACTGGGGATTCTAAATTGTCCTTAGGTATGGATGTGAGAGTGAATGGTTGTCTGTCTCTCTGTGTTGGCCCTGTGATGGACTGGCGATCTGTCCAGGGTGTACCCTGCCTCTCGCCCAAAGATGCTGGGATAGGCTCCAGCCCCCCCGCGACCCGAAAGGATTAAGCAGTAGAAGATGGATGGATGGATGGATAATAACTTGTTCTAGCTTTTCTAAGAGATTTTATATAAATTAAAAGATGATTTCTCCAAGCTAAATAGATTTCATCTAAATTAGTGGAGCGCCATTTTCTTTCTAATTGACGATTCTTCTGTTTTAAGCTACGAGTTTCTGTGTTGAACCAAGGAGTTAGAAATCTCTGATTAGACTTTTTCTTTTTTAAGGGGGCCACCAAGTCTAGAGTCTGATGCAGAGAAGCTGTAACACTATCTACCATGCTATCAATTACAGAAGGAGCAAACTGTCTATAGCTTATCTCTGTTGTGTTGACACATGGCATAGAGGAAACAATCTGCATAAATTTGGTAACAACATCATCTGAGTGTCACGCGGTGACCCTCACGGGCCACCATAAGACACCAAAAGTCGCCAGTGAGTTTTGCAATGATGTTTTATTAACACAAACACAAGACATGGACACAAAACTATGAGCCGCTGTGGGCAAAAACACACTATACAGAATCCAAGGGATCATAGGGCTACACCCAGCCACCTACGATCTAGCCGAGAACAAAAACATGAATAAAGACACAAACCTTAGCATGAATGTTGACATCACCCAAGGAATCACGAGGCATGTTTGACAATACTGCTGCATCAACCTGCTGTCAGCGCCCGCTAATAAAGCCAGCCGCTAACGAGCAGCGATGCGGAACAGCTGATCGACTTTGACAGCCGGAAGCCCCACCGAGCGCTGTCACAATAAGAGCCCGGGGAGCCAGAATGTAATCCGCTGCTGTCAAAGCCAGCAGAGATGATGCATGGCCCGAGCGCGGACGAGATCGGCGCTCGGGTCATCACATTGAGAGGCATCTACTGTAGTAATATTTTTCTTTAGGAGCCAAATAGTCAGAAATAGTAAAATCAAAGGTTAACAGACAGTGGTCTGACAGTACAGGGTTATGAGGAGACACTACCAGATTTTCTATTTCTATGCCATATGTCAGAACAAGGTCCAACGTATGGTGGAGATAATGAGTAGAATTTCCTACTTTCTGAGAAAACCCAATCGAGTATAATATTGAATCAAATGCCACATTAAGGCAATCACTATCTACATCTACATGTATATTAAAGTCCCCTACTATAATTATTCTATTTGATTTCAGCACTAAATCAGCTAAGAATTCGGCAAATTCGGATAAAAATTCTGAGTAGGTTGATGAAGGACGATAAACTATGGCAAATAAAATTGGGTTTAGCCTAAAATTGCTAAAGTGCCCAATACTGAGGACCAGGCCCTCAAAGGAATTCTAACATGTTTTTTTGCTTTACATGAACTAATAGTTTGGAATGGTAAATTGTTGGTACTCCTCCTCCACAACCAGAACTTCTGGGATTTTGACAGTTTAAATAACCAGAGGGAGTTGACTCATTTAAACCAACATAATCCTCTTGCCCTAACCAAGCCTCTGTAAGGGATATTAAATCAATCTGATGATCAATTAACAGATCATGGACTAACAGAGACTTGGGAGTTAGAGACCTAATATTTAACAAACCACATTTAATTTTTAAATTATGAGGAGGAACAGAGGCCAAACCATTCAATTTAGAGGCTTTATGTTTAATTTGAGATTTACCAACTTTTTGTTTAATCACTTTGGGATGCTTATACATTATATTTTTATTTGCTTTGGAGGGAGCAAACAATGATTCTCTGATGGGGGAGACTGGGGCTAAGTTGAGGGGTGGCAGATGAAGAGGAGCTGCAGAGAGGCGTGTAAGACTGCCACTCTGCTTCCTGGTCCCAACTCTGAGTTGTCAAGGTTTTGGAAATTTGGATAAAAAAGATGCCAAGATTGTTAGATAAATGAGATGCACCATCCAAAGTGGGATGGATGCCATCTCGTCTAATAAGACCAAGTTTTCCCCAAAATGAGCTCCAATTGTCAATGTAGCCCACGTTATTTGCAGGACACCACACAGACAGCCAGCGGTTGAAGGATGACAAGCGGCTAAACATGTCATCACTGGTCAGATTAGGGAGGGGCCCAGAGAACACTACAGAGGCAGACATTGTTTTTGCAAAGTCACACACCGATTCTACATTGAGTTTCGTGACTTCCGATGGCCGGAGACGGATGTCATTAATGCCAGCGTGAATAACAATTGTGGAGTATTTACAGCTATTTTTAGCCAGCATTTTCAAATTTGACTCGATGTCGCCTGATCTGGCCCCAGGAATGCATTTGACTATGGCCGCTGGAGTCTCTAGGTTCACGTTTCTGACTACAGAGTCGCCAATGATCAGAGTTTTTTCTCAGCGGGTGTGTCGCTGAGCGGGGAAAAACAATTAGAAACGTGAACAGGTTGGTGGTTAACCAGGGCTTTGCGACTAGGCTTCCTTCTCACCGTCACCCACCCAGTCTCCTCGCTGCTGAGGAGGACCAGAGGACTGCTAACAGGTCGCCCTAAGCTAGGGAGCGCCGCTGCAGCTAGGGGACGTCCATCAAGAGTAACTGGCGCAGACGGTGTTTCAATGCAGCGGAGGCGGGATTCCAAATCAGACAACCTCGACTTGAGCGCCTCAAAAAGACAACATTTATTACATTTACCGTTATCACTAAAACAGGCAGAGGTGTAGCTGAACATCTGACAGAGAGAGCACACCAGAGGAGGAAAGGAAGGAGAGCTAGTAACCATAGCTAGTGGCTAACCCGAAGCTAAACCGAAGACAAAAAAATTGCAGACTTGGAGTGACGCGTCAAGGATCTTGTACAATGTTCTCGTATGGATGATCTAATTATAAGTGGACTAGACATTAAATATCAATCATATGCTCATGCTACACCAGGAATGAGAGGTGAGGAAGCTCCCACAAGTGAATCAGTCTCCCTGGAAAACCAGGTGCTTCAGTTCCTTGAAAGCAGAAATATAAAGGTTGAAGCAAATGCAATTTCAGCCTGTCATGCTTTACCCAGAAAGGATAATAAAACAAAGAAATCAATTGTGATGCGTTTTGTGAACAGAAGGGTAAAGAATGACATACTGAGGCAGGCCAGGAAGCTACGGGGAACGGAAGTTTACCTAAATGAACATTTAACAAAGACTAATGCTGAAATAGCACGGCAAGCACGGATGCTGAAAAGCCAAAATAAGATACAGGCAACATGGACAAGAAACTAGAGTTTGGATCAAACTAAACAGAACACCTGAGGAAGCAAAGAGTATAATAATCAGCGATCTTACTGACTTAAATAAATATAGATGAACACTGATTAAGAAAATTAAGAGACTATGATAATCCATATCCACACACACGGCAAGAATAGTTCTTTTGACATACCATGTCAATGTACTTTTAAAAAAAACAACAACAAAAACTAAACAAAACAAAGAAAAAAACTTATGACTGACTTGAGTAGACATCAATTATCCCCAGCTGGAGGAAGTCATTTTTAAATTAAATTAATTAAATTAAAATTAAATCACCCTTATTGTCATTCAACCGTACAACCAATCATGTACAGTAGAACGAGATTGTGCTTTATCCTATCTACAGTGTCAAATCACACACACCCCCAGTGCAGAGTCAGAGGGCCGCTGCCATGCAAGGCGCCGCCATAGATTTCCCTCCTCAATTCCGTTATTGCTGAGCACCAAGCTGGACGGCAGGAAGTTCCACTTTTATATGGTCTTTGGCATGACCTGGCCGGGATTTGAACCCCTGCCTCCCGGGTGTGGGGCGGATGCTCTACCAACTGAGCCGCCACTCCGGTGACACAGAGTGAGGAAATTCAAACTCTGAAAATACGCCATTATGCTGAACATAAACTACAAGAGATGGAGAATGATATTGATCCTGATAACCACTTTTTCAATAATATTCATAATCACTGTGAATATTACACTGAAAAGCAATTCAAAAGTCAAGTGCAACTAGATGGTAAACTATCAATAATACACTTCAACAGCAGAAGTCTTAACAAAAACTTTCCACAGATTCAGGACTATTTAAAACAGCTAGACAGAAAATTTACAGCTATCACAGTCTCTGAAACTTGGCTTAATGAAGAGCAGGCTCCCCTGATGGCAATAGAGGGATATCAGATGTTTCAGATTAACAGATCTCAAAAAAAGGGTGGTGGTGTTGCACTGTATATTGATGACCTGTATAGGTGTCAGCTTGTAAATGGAATGTCCTTTGCACTACCAGGGATTTTGGAATGTGTTACTGTTGAGACTGACCAAGATAAAACAAAAAATCTAATTATAAGTTGTATATATAGAACGCCGGGAACTTGCATTGAGACATTCAGAGATAAATTAGTCGAGCTGTACAATAATATTACTAGTAAGAAAATGGTAGTAATTTGTGGAGATTTCAATATTGATTTACTAAATCCATATCAACAAAATGTAATTACAGAGTTCGTGAATTCTACGTACAGCATGAGTCTATATCCCACAATAACACATCCCAGTAGAATCACAGTTCACACTGCTACACTTACTGACAACCTGTTTGTTAATATTATTGATAAGAAAATAGAAAGTGGATTATTGATAAATGATATAAGTGACCATTTGTCAACCTTTACACTTATCCATGGCCACACGGGGGCCAATACAGAAAAAATTTTACAATCATTCAGATACAAATCAGGTATATTTCCCAATGCAATGAAAATAGCTAAAGTAATTCCGATTTACAAGACAGGTGACAGAGGGGAACTCTCCAACTACAGACCAATTTCACTATTACCGCAATTTTCCAAGATACTTGAAAAAATATTCTATGAGAGAATTGACAACTTCATACTGAAGAATGATTTATTGTGTGAGCAGCAATATGGGTTCAGACACAAAAGGACAACAGCATATGCCTTAATGGAATTTACAGAAAAAATATCAACAGCCATTGAAAATAAAGAGTATTCAGTTGGAGTATTCCTGGATCTTAAAAAAGCATTTGATACAGTAGATCACAATCTATTATTAAAGAAACTACAAAATTGTGGTATTAGAGGGGTAGCACTGTCCTGGTTAAGTAGTTACTTAAAGAATAGATATCAGTTTGCATGTGTTAACAGCAAAAACTCAGAGTTACTGAAGGTCACCTGTGGAGTCCCACAGGGTTCAGTTTTGGGACCATTATTATTCAATATGTATATAAATGATATATGTAAAGTTTCAGAAAAAATGGACTTAATATTGTTTGCTGATGACACTAATCTGCTATGCAGTGGAAACAATTTGGAACAACTTCTGGATACACTCGGAAAGGAATTACGAAAGCTGAAACTGTGGTTTGATTCAAACAAATTAACGCTCAATTTAAGCAAGACAAAATTTATAGTCTTTAACAACCATCACAACTACCCAGTACCCAAACTCAGTGTAAATGGTGTAGAGATTGAAAGGGTATCCGAAACTAAATTCCTTGGAGTAATAATTGATAACAAACTGTGTTGGAAGCCACATATTAATTATATAAAAGGTAAAGTATCCAAATCAATTGCAATAGTACACAGAGTGAAAAATTTGCTGAATCAACCCACACTATACACCTTGTACCATTCATTAATACTCCCATACATGACATATTGTAATGAAGTATGGGGAAATACATATAAAACAAACATATATCCACTCTTTATGCTTCAAAAGAGAGCTATTAGAATAATCAACAAAGCAGCTTACAGGGAACCAACAAACCCACTTTTTCTTAAACAAAAAACTCTCAAGTTGAAAGATCTGATTGACTTTAAAACCGCAATAATAATGTTCAAAGTGAAGAATCTATCACTGCCCGCAAATACCCAAAAGTTGTTCCAAACAAGGGAGAAACGATATCACTTCAGAGGAACATGTATATTTCAAAAGCCTACAGTGAGAACAACCACCAAGCAACACTGTATTTCAGTGCAAGGAGTCAGATTATGGAACGATTTTGGACCTGAATTAAAATCATGTACAAAGCTTGGACAATTTAAACAAAAACTAAAGGAAGAAATAATCCAAACATATTTACAAGACGACATGTAAACTCACATAAGGATTGACATTTCCAGCCTGTGTTGTGTTGTAGCTTAGTTTTTCTTTTTTTCTTTTTTCTCTGTGACACTATGTCTTAGATTTGTTTTTGAATAGTAACCGCTTAACTTAGACTAGCTCAGTTTTCTTTTTCTCTCAGTCACATTTTGTCTTAGCCTTGTTTTAAATTGTAATCGCTCTTGTCTTGTTTTCTCTTTTTTCTCCTTTGAATTCTTGGATGGAATATGGGTGGGCAATATAAGCTGCGGCTTCAGCCATCACCCATTTCGGATAACTCACGTGGAATTGTATAGTAGAAGGAGTCTTTGTCTAATTTGACCTTGTTGTTATATTATACAGTTTCTTTTAACCTGTAATGTACTATCCGAAATAAATAAAATTCATTCAATTCATTCATTCATTCAATTCATTCATTCATTCATACAAATCACAAAATGCAATCAGCTCTTTTAAAGAAGACCTGCTGAAGCAGGACTGGACAAAAGTCTATGTATCAGATGTAAATGAAGCCTATGACACATTTATAAACATTGTAACCACTCTTTTTGAAAAAAATTGTCCATTAGTAAAGAAAAAGCTTAAACATAAATTTGTCGATAAGCCATGGTTAACCAAAGGATTACAAAAGGCGTGTAAAAAGAAAAATTTATTATATAAAGCTTTCCTAAAGAAAAGGACAAAAGAAGCAGAGCAGCGATATAAAACATACAAAAATAAGTTAACATATATAATAAGATGTAGTAAAAGAGACTATTACAGTAAAGAACTGGAGAAAAACAGAGACAATATTAAAAATACATGGACAATACTTAACAATATTCTTGGAAATAAAAACAGAAATACAAGCTACCCAACCAATTTTTCAAAAAATAATAAAACGACTCAGAGTGTAGTAGTA
The DNA here is from genome assembly GCA_020510985.1 of Pholidichthys leucotaenia. Classification (NCBI taxonomy): domain Eukaryota; kingdom Metazoa; phylum Chordata; class Actinopteri; order Cichliformes; family Pholidichthyidae; genus Pholidichthys; species Pholidichthys leucotaenia. The sequence continues at coordinate 196,303,134 of CM035842.1, read as the reverse complement.
GATTAGTTTATTTGACAGGGACAGTGCAATAAACATAGACAATTAATCAAAGACAATCAATCTGATGTGTTGCACATAGAGTGTATAGCTATTAGCTAATTTGCAACTCTTGTCCCTGGATGGGCTTTAGAAAAAAGAATCAAGATAAAAATATACACAATAACCACATACATCAATGCAGAAAAATTATAAATACACAATTATAAATATTATAAATATTATAAATACACAAATATAACAGCCTGACTCACCTTTAACATAAATATTATAAATACACAAATATAACAGCCTGACTCACATTTAACACATATAACATAACTCACATTTGCCTATTTCAGGCCTTCCTCCCTCTGTCACTCACTATAAATAAACACATTTATTCCTTCCCTTCATTCACTCTCACTTTGCAGACAAATAATTCATACATGAGTACATTCTTGTTTATTTTTCAGCCAGTTTTTAACATTTTTAGTGAATGTTTTAAAGTCCGTTATTATTTTAATTTCATTTGGCATTGTGTTCCAGATGTGACTGCCCTTTATAGAGAAAGCTGTTTGTCCAAATGTGGTTCTGCGGTGGAATATTTTACAGTTATTGTTAACAGAACTCCTGGTGGCTCTGCTGCTGTCCTGTCTTTGGACGAAACCAGCAAGTGGCTCGGGTGCTGATTTATGGAAACATTTGAACGTTAATTTCAGAAGACAGAGGTCAATGAAGCTCTCAAAACTCAATAGGTTGTATTTTTTTAAAACATTACAGTGATGCCACCTAATGGGCTTTTTGTCCAAGATTTTTAGGGTTTGATTATATAATGAACCTATATGTCTTATTGTGGAAGGGGCTGCTTGAGCCCAGACTGTCAAACAGTATGATATATGAGAAAAAACCATAGAATGCATATACAGTGCAGCTGCTTCGTAAGGTATGTAATATCTAATTAATTTAAAGCAGTTCAGATTTTTTTTTACTGTTTTTGAAATTTTCTTTATATGAAGATTAAATTTGAGTTGAGGATCTAGTACAATGCCAAGGTATTTGAATTCTGTAGCTAAACTGATGTCATGATCATGTATATCAACTTTAAAATGTTGCAGGTTACATTTTTTGATTGAAAAGCACATTGAGACTGTTTTCTGAAGGTTCAGCAATAGATGGTTCTTGAGGAGCCACTCTTGGACATCAACCATACTTGTAGACAGTACATCTGCAGCCTGTGCTGGAGTCTTGGCAGCTGTGTAAATAACTGCATCATCTGCATAAAGTTGGCATGTTGCAGCTGAGCAGTGTAACGGCAAGTCATTAATAAAAATGCTGAAAAGTAAAGGACCAAGAATAGACCCTTGTGGGATACCCATGCGGTTGTTTAAAAATGAGGATTTATCCTGGTGAACTTTTACACACTGTTCTCTATTCTGGAGATAAGATGCAAACCATTCTAATGTATTTGGGGAGAAGTTAAAAGATACCATTTTGGATAAAAGCAAACTGTGGTTTACAGTATCGAAAGCCTTTTTGAGATCTAGAAAAACAGCTCCTACCACATTACCCCTGTCCAAGGACTGTTTGACGTTTTCAATAAGGCAACAATTTGCTGTTTCTGTTGAGTATCCTGGTCTAAAACCAAATTGATGTGGATGAAGAAGTTGACTGTCTTGTAAGTAGTCTATCAGCTGTGTAGCTACAACTTTTTCAAGAACCTTAGATAGGACTGGTAAGATAGAGATTGGGCGGTAATTGCATATATCGTCTTTACTGCCTGATTTATGAACTGGTATGACGACAGCTTTTTTCCAGCCAGATGGAAATGTACTAGACCTAATGGAGAGATTAATGAAATGAGTCAGTGGTTTGATTAATATTTTGCTGTGCATTTTGAGAAAGGAGGTGCTCATATTGTAGATATCACTAGTTTTTGAGTTTGACAGTGTTTTAACAATACCAGCAATTAACTTCTCATTTACCTCATCGATGTGAAAAGTATCTGTTGGGAGTATGGAATTTGTGTTGTTGAGCACATTTGGCAGCACAAAAATTTTTGTTAAGTCTTCCACAGAGCCCACAAAGTGTGAATTAAATTCATTTGCCAAAGTAGCCTTGTCACTGACGGTCTTGCCATTGATTCTAAGTTCCTTTACCCCCTTCTGATCGTTTTTTTTATTAGTTAAGTTATTTAAATGCCTCCATAGGGAACTGTTGTTACCCTTTGCATGATCTATCAGTTTATTGTAATAAGATATTTTTGATTTTCGCAGCTCATGTACCACTTTATTTCTTAAACTTTTGTACACAAGGTGATCATTTTGTAGTTTGGAGGTTAGTGATGTTTTCAGTGCATAGTCTCGCCTCTTCATAAGTTTTCTTATTTCATTATTTAACCATGGTAGGCTAATCTTCTGTTGTCTACTTTTAATTTGCTTTGAAAATTTTTCTATAGACTTTGTGATTGTTGCAGTTATAAAATTACAACAATCATCTACTTCACATGTTGACATGAGCTGCTCCCAATTTTGATTCTCTAAGTAATGTTCAAACTCCTCATTTTTTGATTTGGGGATAATAAAATTTGATTTGTCAATATCGACTCCCCCAAAATACTGTAGTCGCTTTTTAGTAAGTTTCCTGACAGCAAGAACCATGTTATGATCTGAGAGACCAGTTACAAGATTATAGGTTCTGGTTATTCGTTCTGGTTTATTAGTAAATACCATGTCAATAAGTGTTCTGGATTGTTTGGTTATCCTGGTGGGTCCTTTGATGATTTGCTGGTAATTAAATTTAGTCATGAGGCTTTTCAGTTTTTGTTTGTCTTTTTTATCAGACCAGTTGATATTAAAGTCACCATGAATTATTGTTTCTCTGTTCTTCTCAAGTTGTTTAACCAGATCACTTAATTCATTATAAAAGGAAGAGTTGTGTGACAGTGGGTTGTACACTACTGCAATGTTGAAATTCATTACCGGAGAGAGACATACATTAACAGCTAAACATTCAAGTGAAGTATTCAAATCAACCAGTTGACATTTATATTTCTCTTTGATGTAAATTAAAACACCTCCTCCCCTCCCTACCTGCCTGTCTTTTCTAAAACACTGGTAGCCCACAATATCGATCATATTAGTGTCTATGTTACTGTGTAGCCAGCTTTCTGAGAGACAAAGGTAGTCCAGATTTGAGTCCAACAGCAACACCGAAATCTCATCTCTTTTGGGGATTATGCTCCGTATGTTTAAATGACCGCCGAGGATCCCCTTTGGTTTAGCCTTGGTGTCCCAAAGAACTCGTGCATGATTAACAGTTTGGAAAAATAAATGTTGTTTTTGCTTTTGTACAGCTCGGTTTTGTGCTAACCCAGTGGTCTGCTGTTTAATAGTGGCAGGTCCAGGGTTAAGGTGAATATCTCCTGCCAGAAGTAGCAGAACTAACAGAACTTTAACTGTATATCCTCTGCCATATTGTGATTTTTGCTTAACAGCCATGTTTGCCTTAATTTGGAAGTTTTTGCTCAGGGCTTTTAAAGACCACATAGAGTGTAGGGTGAGATGTCCAAGCCCAAATCCATACAGATAAAACTTTTTAACTTCACCTTTGGTTGAGTTTGTCGGAAAATCCTTCTTGTTGCAGGTCCAGACACACAAAGACAAAACGAAGAGGAAGTAGAGAAGTAGAGAAGGCTTATTAGTGGTGCCCATCAGCCCACTTTTTAATCCGGTGGCAGCCATCTTCAGTCCTTCTTGGAAAGAAGGAAAAGGAAAATCTGTGGATAGTAAAATAAATTCTGCTTATATCGCCAGAATCTGATCCGATCGTCCTCGAATCCAGCTGGGCCTCAGCTAGCCAACTAGCCCCTTCCGTTGCTGGTCTCGTTGCTCATAGTCGCCGTAACTGGTCTCCCGTCCCGCTCCTCCAACCGAGTCTCGTCACACACCGCCGCTGCCACCGAGCTCCGCTGAGGTCACGGTAAATCCTCCGCTAGGCACCGCCACCTACCGTCGTCTGCCTGGGTGAAATCTCTGCTGAGCCCCGTCAACAAATAGCCGCTTGCCTGGTAGTATCTCCGCTGGGCCTCGCAGCTGGGCTTCGATTCAGGCTGGTGTAAGGTGGAATGACTGGCGCCAGCAGATGAATTTAATAACTTTTTTGTTAACATTGGTCCTAATTTGGCTCGAGAAATACCCATTACGGCACCCACAGGTGATACAATAAGCAAAAACACTGCTATAAAAGACTCTATTTTCATAAAGAACACAGACGAGAGAGAGGTCATTGAAATTGTTAAATCGTTTAAAAGTAAAACATCTATGGACTGTGATGGTATTGACATGCTCTTAGTCAAAACTATTATTGAATGCTTAGTGAAACCACTGACGTATATCTGTAACCTGTCTCTCCTAACAGGTATATTTCCCAATGCAATGAAAATAGCTAAAGTAATTCCGATATACAAGACGGGTGACAGAGGGGAATTCTCAAACTATAGACCAATTTCACTATTGCCGCAATTTTCCAAGATACTTGAAAAAATATTCTATGAGAGAATTGACAACTTCATACTGAAGAATAATTTATTGTGTGAGCAGCAATATGGGTTCAGACACAAGAGGACAACTGCATTTGCTCTAATGGAATTTATAGAAAAAAATCAACTGCCGTTGAAAATAAAGAGTATTCAGTTGGGGTATTCCTGAATCTTAAAAAAGCATTTGATACAGTGGATCATAATTTATTATTAAAGAAACTACAAAATTGTGGTATTAGAGGGGTAGCACTGTCCTGGTTATGTAGTTACTTAAAGAATAGATATCAGTATGGATGTGTTGGTAACAAAAACTCACAGTTACTGAAGGTTACTTGTGGAGTCCCACAGGGTTCAGTTTTGGGGCCATTGTTATTAGTAGTAGTAGATTAGTTTATTTGACAGGGACAGTGCAATAAACATAGACAATTAATCAAAGACAATCAATCTGATGTGTTGCACATAGAGTGTATAGCTATTAGCTAATTTGCAACTCTTGTCCCTGGATGGGCTTTAGAAAAAAGAATCAAGATAAAAAATATACACAATAACCACATACATCAATGCAGAAAAATTATAAATACACAATTATAAATATTATAAATATTATAAATACACAAATATAACAGCCTGACTCACATTTAACATAAATATTATAAATATTATAAATACACAAATTATTCAATATGTATATAAATGATATATGTAAAGTTTCAGAAAAAATGGATTTAATATTGTTTGCCGATGACACTAATTTATTATGCAGTGGAAGCAATTTGGAACAACTTTTGGATACACTCGGAAAGGAATTAGGAAAGCTTAAACTGTGGTTTGATTCAAACAAATTAACGCTCAATTTAAGTAAGACAAAATTTATAGTTTTTAATAACCATCACAAAAACTTAGTATCTAAACTCAGTGTAAATGGTGTAGAGACTGAAATGGTATCCAAAACTAAATTTCTTGGGAGTAATAATTGATAATAAACTGTGTTGGAAGTCACATATTAATTATATTAAAGGTAAAATATCCGTATCAATTGCAATGGTTTAGGGCGCTCGCGCACGCAGCGACCAGCAGCCGGTGGCTTGTCACCAGACTGCAAACCAAGTCTACCTACGGGTACAAATAAGTAACAAAAAAAAAAAAAAAAAAAAATACTACACAGAGTGAAATATTTGCTGAATCAACCCACACTATATACCTTGTATCATTCATTAATACTCCCATACATGACATATTGTACTGAAGTATGGGGAAACACATATAAAACAAACATATATCCAGTCTTTATGCTTCAGAAGAGAGCTATTAGAATAATAAACAAAGCTGCTTACAGGGAACCAACAAACCCACTTTTTCTTAAATTAAAAGCTCTCAAGTTGAAAGATCTGGTTGACTTTAAAACTGCAGTAATAATGTTTAAAGTGAAGAATCTATCACTGCCCACAAATATCCAAAAGTTGTTCCAAATAAGGGAGAAACAATATCATTTCAGAGGAACATGTATATTTCAAAAACCTTCAGTGAGAACTACCACCAAGCAACACTGTGTTTCAGTGCAAGGAGTCAGATTATGGAACGATTTTGGACCTGAATTAAAATCATGTACAACGCTTGGACAATTTAAACAAAAACTAAAGGAAGAAATACTCCAAACATACAAGATGACATGTAAAATCACATAAGGATTGTCATATCCAGTCTGTGTTGTGTTGTTGCTTAGTTGTTTTGTCACATTTTGTCTTAGCTTTGTTCTGAATTGTAATCGCTCTTGTTTGTTTTTCTTTTGAATTCTTGGATGGAATATGGGTGGGCAATATAAGCTGCGGCTTCAGCCATCACCCATTTCGGATAACTTATGTTGAACTGTATAATCAGAGGAGTTATTGTCTAATTTGACCTTGTTGGATTTTCTTTCCCCCTTTGTTATATTATTCTGTTTCTTTTTTAATCTCTACTTTTAATCTATCCGAAATAAAGATTCATTCATTCAAGCTAACAAAAATACCAATAAAAGGTAAACAGAAGGCTGAAGAGGGTGATTAGATGGCACTGAGTGCGCACACAAGTGCAAGAGGCTTGATAAACAGAAATGAGAACTAACGGTAGATGGAAAAAAGTGGTTAAAATACAATTTAAAGCAAAATCCTCAGAAGAATGAGAAGAGCAAACCACACGGACAGACAGCAATACAGGAAGTGACGATACGTTACCACAAGTGACGTTACCCAGCTTCCAAAAGTTCCAAAAGTTCCAAAAGTACCCAGCTTCCAAAAGTATTACAACCATACAGTATATACAAACATGAACAATGGCGGTACCCGACGCCACCAGCCCGCAGTTTCACCCCATAAACAGGGCACAGAGACGCCAGAGCAAAATAACAAAGCATGCAACATGGAGGCAATGACTCAGCTCATACACAGTCCTTACTAACTTTCACACACAGGTGTTACTGCACCTCCCACACACACACACACACATATGCTCAGAACATCCTCACAATTACAAGGCATTCATACAAACAACGGTGGTCACATTAGTCATTTAAATCACATTACCTTACAATTCCTTACAATTTTACAATTGGCTGCACGGTGGCACAGTGGTTTAGCACTGTGGCAGCACAGTTTACCCTCGGCCGGGGGATCGCGGGGATCACGAGATTGTGGGTTCGATCCCAGCCCCCGACCAACAGTGAGCTGTGTGGAGTTTGCATGTTCTCCCCGTGTTGCGTGGGTTTACTCCGGGATTTCTCCAGTTTCCTCCCGCATACCAAAAACATGTAGGTTTAGGGCGCTCGCGCACGCAGCGACCGGCAGCCGGTGGCTTGTCACCAGACTGCAAACCAAATCTACCTACGGGTACAAATAAGTAACAAAAAAAAAAAAATTCCTTCTGTTTACACATTTCCCTCTTGTTTTTTTTTTTTGTTTGTTTTGTTTTTTTACAGTAACCTTAGCGAACACACTGCAAAACACACTATAACTAGACACACCGTAAGCCCCAATATAAAGTCCTAACCTGGGTCTCCCATAGGCCCCCCTCTGGAGCGTCCATCCCGCGGCCCACTCCCAGAGCGCCTCCATTTCTTCATGTCCGGAGACAGGCTGCACTGGCGTTCCTGCCTTCCCAAACGCCACAGCTCATTCAGGTGCCGTCTCGACCCATCTGTCAACTTCAGGTAACCGTTGTCATCAGCTCATACCACACGCAGACCACCCTGTCCATCTCTCTGCTCCCTTGACCTGCACACACGTCCAAGCCGAGACTCGACCCTAGGGCACACAACATCGCCCTCTCCCAGGGGAGCAATCACTGGCTTCCTTCTTCTTCTGCGTCGCAAACCGGTACCCCTATGGCTCTTCAGCGTCCCGCTAGGCTTGCTCGAGCCTTGTCCCTTGGTTTCATTCTGGGCATGTCTAGGGTTTGTGCCATCCGGTCTCACCCAGATCACTTTCATTTCTTGCGTTGGAGCAGCACTGGCAGCACCCAGCTCAACAGTAGCACTCGGCTGACCACCGGAACCTCGCTGCGCACGATGTCAGGAACCATCCGCCTTCCTGGGGACTAATCCATGCCATTCGGGTCCCCCATCCACAGGACTGCAAACACTGGCATGGAGTTCCCATCGTGTTGGTGTACTCTGGTGCTGGCGGCGTCCCTCTTCACTGGAAAAGGTCCACCCTAAGTCCCACACTTCTTTGCCACTCCCCGAATAAAATGGCCGATCCCACAGTCCACCACCTGACCACTCCTCCACTTCTCCGCAGGCGATGGAGAAACTGAGCCCATAAAATAAATCACAGCCCATTAAGTTCTTCCCACTGCGGGCCACCATGAACTTGGCTGCACATATAGAGGCTTTCCTGTCCCTCACTGACAGCCACACCGAGCCCACAATGGCCAAAGGGTTGTCACCATAGCCGTAATAGCATACCTGCCAACTTTTAAAACCTGAAAAGCCTAGTAGCTAGCCAGGGTCCAGGGGCCGCAGACCCCGGTAGGTCCAGGACAAAGTCCTGGTGAGGGGTTCAGGGGGGCGAAGCCCCCCAACGGCAAACAAATATTAGCATTAAATCAAGTTTAAATGTGGCTAACAACCTCATATTTCTTCAACAATCATGTTTCTATTTTCCTTAAATTGTCAATGCAGATATGCTGATGGAAAAGATCAAGGACAAACTCTATGGTAACTCTCAAGCATTGTTGTTTTCCATGGTGCACCTCTTAGCTTTCTCATTTTGTCTTTTCAGCATCTGTGCTTGCCATGCTATTTCAGCATTAGTTTTTGTTAGATGTTCATTTAGGTAAACTTCTGCTCCCCGTAACTTTCTGGCCTGCCTCAGTATGTCATTGTTTACCCAGGGATGTGATTTGGGGTTGGGGAAATTATCTTAAAATTTAGCAGGGGGTCTGGGGGACACAGTCCCCCATCGGGGTCCGGGGCAGAGCCCCGGTGGGAGGGCAAGGGGGGAAAAGCCCCCCGAAGCTCCTGGGTTTTTATGATTTTTAAGTACCAGAACTGTGCTTAAATGACATGAAACAAACAGCTGAATGCCACTTATTACTGTATAATATTGACTTACTGTATGTTCCATGAAGATAAAATCTCTGAACTTAGTTCAGAGATTTTTTGATCTCTTCCATTTCCTCCTTCTTTGGTGGCATTTTTACTGACCTGTTGATAGTAAAACAATCTCTGCTGGTGACGCAGATATCCGATCTGACCGACCTCGAATCCAGCTGGGCCTCAACTAGGCCCCTCTGCTGCTAGTCCCGCCGCTGCAATTGAGCTCCTGTCCAGCCAGGGTACCGGCAGCTCCTCCACCGAGTCCCGCCGCCCACCGCCGCTGTAGTTGAGCTCCGATCCTGCTCCTGTCCAGCTGGGGTCTTGGTAGATCCTCCGCTGAGCCCCGCCACCTACCGCCATCTTCCTCAGAGGCTCCTCCGCCGAGCCCCGCCGCTGTAGCTGGGCTCCGATTCCGGCTCTTATCCAGCTGGGGCCCTGGCTACTCCTCCACTGGTCTCCGTCTCCTACCACCGCTGTACTTGAACTCCGATCCGGCTCCCGTCCAACTGTTGCCTTGGTTGGTCCCTCCGGCGAGCCCCAATCACCGGAGACGGAGTCGCTTTTTTGTATCGGTGTTAGTGAAGCGGCATGAAAAAATAAGCAGCGATGCTGTGGTTTTAAGCAGGTTTTATTAATCATACCGCCTTCACGGGATCCCCTCTCCGGTGCATAGTGTGAGCAGCCCGGAGCGGGATCCCTAGGCTCTCAGAGAAGGAGAGGAGACACGTGTGTGTCTACCAGTTGCAGGATCAGAGTGAGAGAGAGAGAGAGAGAAATTGCGTTACAGAGTTGCGTCTTAAATACTTGATCATAACAATACATCAAAGAGACATACCCCACAGTTTAGTATGATCAAAGGGACAACAGAACAGGCAGGAGGTATTTGCATTTGTAAGCCATACATCACAATGGGCAGATTAGCTAGACCTCGCTCTAAGTGCAAGACAAAGAGGCTAACAAGCACATCTACATATTGATCTGAGTCTCTAGGTCACCGTAAGGACAGGACGCATGAATACAATGCATGAAAGGCAACGATTAACCTCACATAGGTGAGACAGAAGAAACTCGTCTACCTGTAGACATTAATACACCAAAGCACATGTATGCATGTATGTAAGATGCTCAGAAAAAGCACAGTAAGGACAAGCCATATGCACACTATACAGAATGGCGCATTACATCACAATACATGCATGTTTGCATCACAAATACATGAATGGCACATTGCATCTCAGTAGTGTAGCAGGAAAACAGAAAAGAGGGCTGAGTGTCCTTAGTCTGTTGTGGGGTTAAAACGAACCGCCACACACGCTCCCCCCCAGAGGACGCGGTAGGGGGCCGCAACCTCGATAATCCATCTGTGTGAGTGAACTGTGGGAGAAGCTTGCTGCAGGCGGAGGGGGAGGGAGGGGAGGGGTAGGAAGTGCCGGCAGGAGCTGTGAAATTGTCCTGAGCCGCGCAAAAATTGCTTGCTGCTCCGTGACGTCGAGGGTTTGTCCCGTTGCACGTGCGGAGATCACAAGAAGAAAAATTAGTCTCTGACTCCTCTCATGGCCATGAAGAAAAGCAGGGGCGGCTGTAAGAAAAAAAGTAAACAAAGCATAGGGACTGTTGGCTTTGGGTGCTGAAGCAACCCCAAAGCTCCCAGGAACAGCTGACGGCTGAAATCCCGTTGTGCCGTGGCTAAGACCATTAAAAAAATCCAGTGGCGAGCTGCGTGCTTGCTTCAGGTGAACGAGCAGCCCTGAAGGTCCTGTGAGCAGCGGCGGAGGATGATGGCGGTCTCTGGCGTGGCTGAGACTGTTAATAAATCCTTCGATCATGCTGCATGCGTGCCTCAGGTGAGCGAGCAGCCCTGAAATGCAGCGGCGAAGGAGGAAGGCAGTCTGTGGAGCCGTTACTTGTCCCGTGCGTAATGCGCCGTCCTTGTAACTCCCCGAGCGTGCGCGGGGGTTCCGTGGCGTGGGTGGGCCGCTGGAGTGGCGAGTCAGGGTGCAGAAACTTGACGGAGATCAGCGCAGACGGCGCCGATAAAATCCAGGTTGAGCTGTTGCTGTAGATCTGGCCATGGTGCGTTGGAGCGTTGAGAGGAAATAGACGATCTTTAGTCCCTCAGGCCCGTGCAGAGGCGTTGGAGCGGCGGGAGGGAATAGACGATCTTTTGTTCCTCAGGCTCATGCAGCTGCGTTGGAGCGGTGTGAGGAAGTAGACGATCTCCGTCCCTCGGGCTCGTGGAGATGCGTTGGAGCGGTGCGGGGCAATAGACGATCTTTGTGCCCCGGGCTCGTGCAGCTGCGTTGGAGCGGTGAGAGGGAGGAGACGATCGTTGTCGCTCGTGCGGCCATGGTGCGTTCAGTTCCACGCGCTGCGCTCTCCGTCGGCCCTGGAGGTTGCCGTCGTGGAAAGAGGACGAGGTGCGTGCGCTCTCTGTGAGAGCGGCCGGTCCAGTGTGGATGTGCAGATCTCAGGCGTGCAGATCTCACCGTGAAGCGTGAAGCGGTCACCAGTCGCGGTCCAGACCAGAAGTTGCTTTGCCCAAAGCGTGTGCTTTCAGGCGGGGTCTCCAGCGCAGCTGTGCGGCTGTCCAGCTCGGAAGGTTGCATTCGCACAAAACGTGTGCGTGTTCGAGGGGTCACCAGTGAAGCGGCATGAAAAAATAAGCAGCGATGCTGTGGTTTTAAGCAGGTTTTATTAATCATACCGCCTTCACGGGATCCCCTCTCCGGTGCATAGTGTGAGCAGCCCGGAGCGGGATCCCTAGGCTCTCAGAGAAGGAGAGGAGACACGTATGTGTCTACCAGTTGCAGGATCAGAGTGAGAGAGAGAGAGAGAGAAATTGCGTTACAGAGTTGCGTCTTAAATACTTGATCATAACAATACATCAAAGAGACATACCCCACAGTTTAGAATGATCAAAGGGACAACAGAACAGGCAGGAGGTATTTGCATTTGTAAGCCATACATCACAATGGGCAGATTAGCTAGACCTCACTCCAAGTGCAAGACAAAGAGGCTAACAAGCACATCTACATATTGATCTGAGTCTCTAGGTCACCGTAAGGACAGGATGCATGAATACAATGCATGAAAGGCAACGATTAACCTCACATAGGTGAGACAGAAGAAACTCGTCTACCTGTAGACATTAATACACCAAAGCACATCTACATATGTAAGATGCTCAGAAAAAGCACAGTAAGGACAAGCCATATGCACACTATACAGAATGGCGCATTACATCACAATACATGCATGTTTGCATCACAAATACATGAATGGCACATTGCATCTCAGTAGTGTAGCAGGAAAACAGAAAAGAGGGCTGAGTGTCCTTAGTCTGTTGTGGGGTTAAAACGAACCGCCACATTAGGTGCTATGACTAGCTATGGCGTTAGCTATGGCGTTAGCTATAGTGATAGCGTTAGCTTAGCAAATGCTTCAGGTAAATTTAGATACGATTCCTAGCGATCTCGTGTTTGGAATTGCTTTCGCGTTTTTTTTACGATTTAAAATTTTTGACTTAATTTTTAGTGAAAAAACGTAATTTTGATTAATAAAGCCGTAACCCGGAATGGGGTCTTGAAAACCATAACCATTACGGCAAAACCAGAGTAGTTGGCAGGTATGTAATAGGCAATGCCTGTTTTGCTCACGGTGTAATGGGGGAAGAACTTCTTAACCATTGCCAAATTCAGGATGGAGGCTGCCAACCCCGTGTCCACCATCATTGGTATTGGCGTCTTGTCCAACAGTACATTGCACATAATACGACTGTCAGTGTTGGGCGAGACAGTGTGGACTACCGTGGGCGTCTTCTTTGTCGGAGTTCCCTTTCCCAATCTCCGTTCCCCCTTCTCAAAAGTCCGGCAAACCCTGGCAAACTGGTGAAACAGACCACACGTCCACAACGCTTGCCCCTTGCTGCGCACTCCCTCGCTCTGTAGCGGTGCCTAGCGGATCCACAGCCATAGCATCTCGGCATCCCCGGGATGGACCTAATCTTCCCAATGGCCGTGTATTCATTGTTGCTGCCATCGTCCGAATCCAAGGCCAGTGCCTTCCACTGCTTATCGTTCCTGGGCAGGACCTTTGTGTCACCGAGAATCTTTGTTAGTCTTTCTGCTGCTTCGTGTTGTTGCGCTAGCTCCATGGCTTCTAGCTGTGTTAGCTCGCCAGTGTGGGTTAGCAGGCGGACCCTCACAGAGGAATAGGCCATGTGTTCCACTAGCTGGTCGTGGACCATCTCCTCCTCCAAAGCCCCGAACCTGCACTCACCCGCCAGCTGCCAAAGGTCTGCCACAAACTGCTGAACTGACTCTCCGGGTTGCTGGCGCCGCTGTCTGAACTGGATGCACTGCATTATGTTGTTTTCAGGGGTGCGAAAGCAGCATGCCATGAGCCTCACGACATCTCCAAATGAGTCACCTCCTCCTAGAGTGCTCAGGATCCTCTGGCCTGCCATACCGAGGTTGTGGACCAGAAAAACCCTTGCACGTAATTTGTCTAGGTCGCCGAGGTCCAACGCTGCAAGATAATTCTCAAAGGCTGCATATCTTCTGGCCCATGGGACCAACGGCTCCCATGGGCCAACGGCTCACCCAGAGCCTCCAAAAATGGACGAAATGCGGTTGCAGCTCTCTCCATCTCTGTATATCCTCGTCGCCAAATGTTGTGTTTTCAAATAAGAAGGAGTCGAGGTGACGTTTTATAGTTTTATTAATAACACGGACACAGGAACGCAGGAGACTCTACCACGAGCACAGGAGCCACAGCGAGGAGACAAGATGTCTCCCGCAGCTGGCTTATACACCCCAGGTGACGCCACCTCCCAAAGGCGGGGCATCACCTCTCTCTAGCCCTGGGCACCGCCATAATAATATATAGAATATACGATTTAACAGATAGTGGTAAGTGTTATGTCCATAACCAATACGTCAATAATGAAGCTGAAGATGCAGTCAAACGGAACTTTATTGAACATACTCACGGAACTCTAAGGCACTCCCGCCGAGGCAGAGGTACTGGTTGAAAAGAGACTGTGCCTCTTTCGGGTAGGCCTTTTATACTCTGGGTGGTGGCGGAACCGGAAAGGCGTAGCCGTCACCCATAACACACAATAATAATATAATCGTAATTAATACACTACAGTAAGCTGTATGTACTAAACTGGCCTAACACACTCACTCAAAACAACTAAAATAGGGCTGACGCGTGGACTACCGTGCAGTCCGCACGGCACAGTGGATTATTCTGCCACTGGTAACTAAAAGTCCTTTATTTTCAAACTAAAAATATCAGCCGTGCTCCTAAACTAAAACACAAATGCATAAAATAACCCCCAAAACATAACATGCATGCACAAAACACAAAACTATGACTAAAGTGCTACCACACAGTCACTGGGGTGGAAAAACTGGAACTTGCATGGAGGAGTCCAGGGCAGCCCCTCAGCAGGTGCACCCCTGGAGACCGCAGGACCCACAGAGCGATGGCCGACCCTCTGGATGACAGAGCCTGGATCCAACACTGCCATCACCGACTCCCATCCAGCCTCGCCACCTAGAGCGTCTTCCCGGGCACGCCGAAGCTGACTGGTGTGCCTCAGTGAGCCGTCAGACAACCTGAAGCATGCTGCGCCCAGCTTAGCCACAAAGCACAAACACCCTTGATGATTTGCTGGCTGTCGTTTGGCTCATCTTCGCCGTGGACGTCCTTCACCTCGAACCCACACCAAGTCCATAACCCAGAGTGGAATTTTACTTGGCCCGATGTGGTGCTGCTGAGCATGCGGTAACTCCATGCTCGACGGTCTGGCCCCATCCTCTTCTATAAACATTGTAGTGCTCACTGTTGTAGCTGCAGACTCCCCAGTCAACCATGGCCAAGAACCAGAGGCATCTGGGGCTAGCATGATGACGCTCGTCGGTATGGGTACCGACCCTGGGCAAAAATTGGTCGACTTGGCGTCCGTTAGCTCTTCGTACTGTTCACTCCCAGTGTCTGTCGGGGGTGAGTGGGGTGATTTCTCCCATGGGTTCCCCGGGTAAAACAAACGACACACCCTGATGTAATGATTCAAGCATCCATATCTGCCACAACGTTTTCCTCTAGCCGGGCATTTCTTAGCTTTATGGCAATGCGTTGCGGACCCACAGCCCATGCACAGGGGTTTTCCAGGGGCAGACCTTTGGCTGGCAGCATTGATTTCCCAAAAATCTTCGTCTGAGCTATCCTCACTATCAGGGTCCACAACATTAGCTGAAGCAAGCGGCTCTGGCGTCTTCTGTGGCTGGTGCCAATTTAGCTCCACAGCTAGCTTAGCAACGGCTTCCCACCAGAGAGCTAGCTCCATAGCTTTAGCTAACATTAAGTCATTAGACGTCATTAATAGTCTAGAACGCAGCTCAGCATTACACACGTGTTCAGCTAGTTGATCACGAACCATTTCATCTTCAAGTGGTCCAAAACGACACGTGCTGGCTAGCTGCTTCAAGTCAATAACATATTGGCGGATAACAGATAGATAGATGTACTTTATTGATCCCAAACTGGGAAATTACAGTGTAACAGCAGCATGACAGTTGACAACCAAACAACAGAAACACACACATGACAGACAAAGGGATTACCCATGGAAAGTAAAACTAACACGACTATAAAACCTATATACATCATAGCTTAATATATGATGACCCGTATAAACACATGAATCATCCCATTGCACAAAGAAGGACTATCAGGAGCAGAGTGAAAATGTGAGGTACCAGTTAGTCTGTAAGGTGCAGTGTGGCAGCATGGCTATGCCAGAATACAACATCATAGTGAGTTATTGTGCAGTGAAATTGCATGTGGCAGGAAAGATTTCCTGTACCTGGCCGTTCGACAACGAAGCTGGAGTAGTCTAGTGGAGAAAGTGCTTTGCTGTCTATCTAGTGTGTGGTGGAGGGTGTAATGTTCTCCTGGAACCTTGTAGTGTTCTCCTGGAACATGTAATGACGAGGCGCACACACCGGGTGTCAGTTAGGACTTTTTACTTGTCACTTCAAGTGCAACTAACAACTAACCACACAGTGACTCAAGTACAACTCCTTTTATAGTCAGGTCATGGCCGGGGTCATACTGCCCTCTAGTGGTGATTCCATATGAACTTCACATATCAATACATCTCCCTTTTTTTTTCAAGTAAGGTCATGTCCAACTATAAACTTTTTCTCAAATTTCTATATACAAAATAAACTCCATTTCTATTTACATTTCTTTCACCTTGTACACTGAATCACAAGTTCAATTTTTTCTCTGTTTACAATTCAACATCAACACATTTTTTTCCTCTGTTTACAATTCAATATCAACACTTTTTTTTTTTTTTTTTCCAGTACTCCTTACATTTCCTCAATCAATCTTTTCGGTTTCACAATTTGCCTTTGTGATCTTCTGATTTGTGTCACCTCAGTCTGTTCGTTATTGTCTGTCTCTAAGTTTTGGTTCTCAGCCATTTCTGGTTGTTCGGTTTGGCTGGAAATTAGCATGTCGCTTATTTCACTGTCTGTGACTCTCATTTTTGTCTGAGGCACTTTCAGTAAGTGACGTCGGTTTCGCCTCATTGTTTTCCCATGCTCTGTGATGACTTCATATGATCTGGGAGTTGTTTCTTTAACCACTTTTGCCAGCGGTCCCCATTCTCCATCACATCTCACTCGCACAATGTCCTCATGTGCAAGTGGTCTCAGAGGTCGTGCTGTTCTGTTGTACAGTTCAGTTTGCCTCTCATCACGCCTCACATCTCTCTTTTCCATCACCTGAGATGCTGATGGAAGTCGCGTTCTGAGTTTTCTGTTCATGAGCATTTCTGCTGGGGACAGTCCATTCTCCAGTGGTGATGCTCGGTAATTCAGGATTGCCAAATGTGGGTCTTCTGCATTGTCTGCAGCCTTTTTCAGTATGCGCTTCACTATTTGCACCCCTTTCTCTGCTAACCCATTCGACTGTGGGTACAGAGGGCTTGAGGTCACGTGCTTGAACCCATATGTGTCTGCAAAGTCTTTGAAGCACTGACTCGTGAATTGTGGTCCGTTATCACTTACAACAGTCATTGGAATTCCATGGCGTGCGAACATTGTCTTTGTATGTGCAATCACCTTTTCTGCTGTTGTGTCACTCAACCCTGCAAACTCTGGGTAGGTGGAATGATAGTCCATGACTAACAGATAGTCCTTGCCCTTAAGTTGAAATAGATCCATGCCTACTTTTCTCCATGGCCCTTGAGGCTTCTCATGGGGCCTCATAGGCTCCTTTGGCTGTTGATACCTGTGGCGCTGGCAAATCTCACAGCGCTGCACATATGCCTCAATGTCCTTGTGCATGCTGGGCCAATACAAAACATCACGTGCACGTCTTTTGCACTTTTCAATACCCAAATGCCCCCTCATGCACTAATTTAACCATTTCTGATCTCATGGAGGTAGGTATGACTATCCTTGTACCTTTTAACAGAACCCCATCTAACACAGACAGTTCACCTTTAAAGTGTTGGTAAGGCTTGTCAATCATAACCTGTCCTGGCTGATGTATCTGTTCCATTACTCTTTTTAGTTTCTCATCTTTTTGTGTTTCTTTCACTATCTTCGTCCATTTTGCATCTGACACTGGCATGTGTGCCTTAATAGAGTCTACATGTATTTGCACAGCTTCCTCTGTTGTGCTGCTGGTGTTGCTCAAGCTAGCCCTACTCAGCGCATCGGCTACAATTAGTTGCTTGCCTGGTGTAAAGTCAAATTTCAAGTCATATTTCTGTAATCTTAACATTAGACGCTGGATGCGCGGTGGTGCGTCACCCAGTGGCTTCTGTGAGATCGCAATCAGTGGTTTGTGGTCTGTTTCTAGTATTACTGACCGTCCATACACATATTCATGAAACTTTTCACATCCAAACACTGCACCTAGAGTCTCTTTCTCTATTTGCGCGTAATTTTTTTCTGCGCTTGTCATGGTGCGCGATGCGTATGCGACTGGATACCACTCTGTGTCATGTTTTTGCAATAGCACAGCTCCTAGGCCGGCTTTGGACGCATCTGTGGACACTTTTAGCAGTTTGTCCTGATCATAGAATTTTAACACTGGCTCCTTTATTAGACTGCTTTTGAGCCACTCCCATTCTCTGGCATGCTCTGCCATCCACTGCCACATTGTATTGGTCTCTAACAAGCTTCTAAGAGCTATTGTGTTAGCTGATAAATTTGGGATAAATTTTCCCATGTAATTGACTAGCCCTAGGGCTCTTTGCAAGTCATTTTTGTTCTGCGGTACTGGCAGCTCTGCTATGGCCCGCACTTTTTCCGGATCTGGTTGCACGCCTGCCCCAGATAATTTTTCTCCCAGGTATGTAATCTCCCGTACCCCGAATTGGCACTTACTCTTATTCAGTTTCATACCTGACTTTTGCGCCTGTGTGAGAACTCTTGCCAACCTTTCGTCGTGCTCCTCTTTTGTTTTTCCCCAGACTACCACGTCATCAAGAAAAACTCCCACCCCTTCTATTCCGTCAAACAATTGCTGCACAGTTCTATGGAAAATTTCAGGGGCTGAGCTAATCCCGAACGGCATTCGTAGAAAGCAATGCCTTCCGAATGGCGTATTAAATGTGCACAATTTAGCGCTTTCCTCGTCGAGCACTATTTGGTAAAACCCAGATTTGGCATCTAATTTTGTGAAGTAACTTGCTCCACTCATTGTGCTGGTTATGTCAGATTTTGTTGGTAGCCTGTAATGCTCCCGCTGTATTACTTTATTTAGATCTTTTGGATCTATGCACAATCTCAAATCTCCATTTGGCTTCTCCACTATAACTAGTGAGTTAACCCATTCAGTTGGTTCTTCTATTTTTCTGACCACTCCGTCTGCTATCAGTGAGTCTAGTGTTTCTCTCAGCCTCTTTTTAAGAGCTATTGGCACTTTTCTTGCTGCATGTATGACTGGCTCTGCATTCTCTTTCAGCCTAATTTTTTGTTTGCCTGGTAGGCGGCCTATTCCTTTGAACACCTCTTTGTATTCTTTCACCGTCAGTGTGTTTGTGCTTACTTATTGTAGCCTCTGTATTTTCTCGTGTTGTCACTTTGTCTGTATCAATGACATTCACCCTTTTGATCAGACCTAGCTGATCGCATGTTTTTAAACCCAAAATTGCTTGTCTATTTCCATCAACAAGTACAAACAATGCATTCACTGTTTTACCTTTGTTTGACAGTGTAACCCTGCACATTCCTTTAGTGGGTATTGGCTTATCGTCATATGTTCTCAGATTAATCTTTTTATCTCTTATTTTCGGCTTGTTTTTCAGTCTTTTAAATTCTTTCATTGGCAGGATGTTTACCTGCGCACCTGTGTCGAGCTTCAGTGACATGTCCGTGCCATTCATCTCCAGGCACACTATCCATTCGTCAGCGCTCGTCTCTCCCTCGATGGCGTCCACGTAAAACTGATCCTCTTCGCTGTCACTCTTTTTCTCCACGAGTTGCACCCTCCTCTTTGAGAAGCAGGTCTTTGCGAAGTGATTTTTTCCGCCACACTTGCGACATTCCTTCCCGAATGCTGGACACTGTTTCGGCGCGTGTTGCCTTCCACACCGCTCACAGTTCCCGCGCGCGCGCTCTGGGTTTGCCTCCCTTTTTCTTGCCTGCAACGTTCCTTTCGGCTTCGCGCGCTGCACTGCACCGACCTCAGCAGTCTCTTTTTCCTTGCTGCTAAAAGTCTTTAATTGTGCCTTTGTACTCTCAGACGCTTGGCAAATCTGTGTCGCTTTCTCCAGCGTTAAGTTAGTCTCTTTCAGTAATTGCATCCGCAATTTGTTGTCTTGGACCCCAATTACAATTTGGTCCCGTATCATTGACTCACTCAATGTTCCAAAGTTGCATGACTGACATTTCAACCGTAGGTCTGTGACATACAGCTCAATGGACTCTGACTCTTTCTGAAGTCTTTTTCTGAACACATACCTCTCGTACGTTTCATTCTTTCTCGGTGTGCAATAATCGTCAAATTTCTTCATCACGGCGTCGAAGTTGCCTTTTTCTTCTTCCGTGAAGATGAATGTGTTAAACACATTTAGCGCCGCTCGCCCTGCTACTGTTAGCAGTAATGCTATTTTCCTCTCCTCGTCACGGAGACCGATAGCAAGCGAATAAAGTTCAAAACTCTGTTTGAATGCTTTCCAGTTCTCGTTGACGTTACCGGTCAACTTTAACTCGTCCGGCTGTCGAAGAGCGTTCATCTTCGCCGTCGGTTCGTAGTTTTATATCCTGGTATCATGTAATTTACTCCTGGTACCATGTAATGTTCTCCTGGAACCTTGTAGTGTTCTCCTGGAACATGTAATGACGAGGCGCACACACCGGGTGTCAGTTAGGACTTTTTACTTGTCACTTCAAATGCAACTAACAACTAACCACACAGTGACTCAAGTACAACTCCTTTTATAGTCAGGTCATGGCCGGGGTCATACTGCCCTCTAGTGGTGATTCCATATGAACTTCACATATCAATACAGAGGGGGTGATCAGGATTGTCCATGATGGATCGCAGTTTATTTAGTGTTCTCCTCTCCATCACTGTCTCAAAGGTTTCCGGTCTGAGACCAATTACAGAGCCAGCCCTCTTGATAATCTTGTCAAGTCTGTTGGTATCTCTGGCCCTGATACTGCTACTCCAACAGACAGCAGCAAAGAAGATGGCGCTGGCGACAACAGTCTGGTTGAAAAGCTCCAGCATCCTGCTGCACACGTTAAAGGATCTCAGCTTTCTCAGGAAGTGAAGTCTGCTCATCCCCTTCTTGTGCGCAGCATCGGTGTTGGATCTCCAGTCCAACCCGCTGCTGATCCTGACACCCAGATATTTGTAGTCCTCAACCACTCCCACATCCTCCCCCCTAATCTGCAGTGGCTGAGAAGGAGTCTTCCTCTTCCTGAAGTCAATCATCATCTCTCTGGTCTTGCTGACATTCAACCTCAGATGATTCTGCTCCATTCACTCCACAAATCTGTCTACCAGTGCCCTGTACTCCCCCTCCTCCCCTCTTCTTATACACCCCACAACAGCTGAGTCATCAGAGAATTTGTGCAGGTGGCATGACTCAGTGTTGTACTGAAAGTCAGTGGTGTATAAGGTAAAAAGAAAAGGAGAGAGCACAGTCCCCCTTGGAATTCCCATATCACTAGTCACCACTCCAGACAAGACACTGCCCAGCCGGACAAACTGTGGCCTGCCTGTCAGGTAAGTCAGTAATCCAGGAGATCACAGAGCTGTCAACCCCCATCACCCGCAGCTTCTCACCCAGCAGCAGTGGCTGGATGGTGTTAAAGGCACTGGAGAAATCAAAAAAAGTGATTCTCACAGTGTCTCCTCCACCATCCAGGTGCAGATGGGCTCGTTGCAGCAGGTAGATGACAGCATCTTCAACTCCTAAATGGGGCTGATATGCAAACTGCAGAGGGTCCAGCCACGTCTTCACCTGCGGCCTCAGGTGGGCTAAGACCAGTCTCTCCAGGACCTTCATCACATGAGATGTGAGGGCAACTGGTCGGTAGTCATTCAAATCCGATGGAGATGACTTCTTGGGGACAGGAACCAGGCAGGATGTCTTCCACAGCACCGGTACTTTCTCCAGACTCAGGCTCAGGTTGTACAGGTGTGTCAGTACCGGAGCTAGTTGGTTGGCACAGGTCCTCAGGGTCCTTGCGGAGATGCCATCAGGGCCCGAAGCCTTCCGCTGACGGAGTCTCTCCAGCTGTTTCTCCACCTGATCTGTAGTCACCGTGAAGTGAGGGAGGGTCCTGGTGCCCCCTGAGGAGGAGGAGGGGAGAGATGGAGAGAGGTTCTGCACGGGAGTATGGGTGGGGAGGGGTGCGTGGGGGTCTGGTTGTGTTGCTCGGGTGACAGACTGTGAATTGAACCTATTAAAAAACAGATTCAGTTCCTCAGCTCTCTCCTGGCTCCCAGATGGCTGCTCGACTCTCCCCTTGCACCCAGTTATTTGTTTCATTCCCTCCCACATATCTTTAGTGTTGTTTTGCCTGAGTTTCTCTTCCAACTTCCTCCTATAATTGTCCTTGCACCTCCTCAGCTCATGCTGCACTCCCCTCAGCTTCTCCTTGTCTCCAGCCCTGAAAGCTCTCTTCTTTTTGTTCAGAAGTGCTTTCAGGTCACTGGTGACCCATGGTCTGTTGTTGGAGAAGCAGTGTACAGTCTGAGCTGGCATAGTCATGTCTTCACAGAATCTAATGTATTCTGTGATGCAGTCGGTCATATTGTCTATGTCCACCCCATGTGGTTCACAGAGTACGCTCCAGTCCGTCATCTCGAAGCAGTCCTGCAGTGCATCAGCAGCCTCCTGTGTCCACCTCCTCACAGTCCGTGTATAAGCAGGCTGCCTTTGCACAAGGGGGACGTACTTGGGTGTTAACATGACCATGCAGTGATCTGATTAGCCAATGGGGGGTAGAGCTGTGGCACTATATGCATCTCTGACATTGGCATACAGTAAATCCAGTGTTTTGTTCTCTCTGGTGGGACAGTCAACAAACTGGTGAAAGTTTGGTAGTGTTTTTCCCACTGAGAAAAGCTCACCTACCCACTGATATCGTTGATGAAAACGAATTCTCCGGACAGTCACGTTGTTTGGGGTGGAGAAACATTTAGCTAGCAGCTTTACAATGTCGTCACATGAGTCCACCTTGCCAAGTGTCTGCAGGGCCCTCCGGCCCTCCATACCCAGGTTGTGAACAAGAAGTAGCCACACTCTTGCCCCATCTAGCTTCTCGTGGCCCAGCGCTGTAATATATATCTGATAGGCCTCCCACCAATGCGGCCTTGAAACCGATGGTTCGCCCGGGAGCTCGAGAAAGGGACGAAGCAGGGTGATGCACGCTTCCATGATCCCATGATTACCTCCGCCAGGCCGAAAAGGCCAGGAGGAGGTTATGTTTTTGCCGGGGTTTGTCTGTTTGTTTGTCTGTCTGTCTGTCTGTCTGTCTGTTGGTTAGCAAGATAACTCAAAAAATCTTGGACGCATTTCCATGAAACTTTCAGGCGTTGTTGCAAATGGTACAAGGAAGAACTGATTAAATTTTGGGGGTGATCCGGTTCACCGTCTGGATACAGGAATTTTTTAAAGCATTTTTCATTCAACACTGTGACATACAGCCATTTTCAACATGTGCGCAGGCGCAATGGAGGGCGCTGGTCGTCGTGTCTGCAACACAAACTCTGCGTTCTTCAACGTTTTAGGCACAAAAGGACGCGGAAAACACTGCTGGCCTGGGCCCGCCGCAAAACCTCACACGGGCAGCTGTCCGCCGACGGATTCTTTGGCAGAAATTCCCCGGCCAGCCATAGGAGCTGCGCATTTGGCACAAATTCACCGGCCAGCCATAGGCGCTGCGCAAAAACGAGCTCTCTGCCGGCGAAGCTTCTAAATTCTCGTTTGCCGCGGAGCGCAACCCCCAAAAAAATAATATTGTAGCGAACTCAATATGAGCACCCTACTTGCCTTGCCAAGTGGGTTGACCCTATTGGCGACACAGGTAGAGTGCGGGACTCCGGAGCGGGAGGCGTGAGTTCGAACCTCCCGGTGGGACGTCGCCATGTTGACCAGCACGTTACAATATAATATAAAACCCACGGCAACCTGTCTACCCAATTTGCATCCGTCAGTGGAGGACATGGACACAACAGCAACACTTCAGTTTATTACCTCCGCCAAGGAGGCAATGCTTTTACTACTCAACCACTAATCCTATCACTATCAGATTGATTGTCATTGATTAATTGTGTGTTTATTGCACTGTCCCTGTCAAATAAACAAATAATCATTGTGAATCCAATTGCTAGTCATATGTTTACATGCTCAAGGAATCTGAAAACGTACACACAAACACTGTATGGGGGGAATTGTGGCGCTTGGCGGAGGTCTGCGCTCTCCGAGTGCTTTTCTAGTTCTCATTGCCAAAGAGGTAGGATGATGGTTGGCGAACACAGCTTTATTATGAACTGTATACACAGCAGTCACACAGTGTGCACCAGCAGGACCATCTGGCAAAGAGGCCGCAAGATGGTGCCCTTGCCTTATATGTAGGACGGTGGCACGACAGGAAGTGCCCGTCACTGTACCGCACTTCACAATAAGTGCCGGAACTCCACATCACAGTCTGCCTCCCCCCCTTCGTTTCTCAGCCTGCTGGTGATGTTGCTTACCTGTTGAGTCTGCTGTGCTGTAACGTACGTGAATGATTCGATCGAGTGTACTAGTTTTTACAGGTGAACGTACCGTATGAATTACTTAGCGGAACTGTACTGGAAGCCAGGGATCACCAGCTGAATCACCCGCCTGAACAGGAAACAAGCCCCACCCACTCCGTTCATCCGACTCTCAGTTCAGTGAGTGGTAGACAGTTAGGCTGCATTCAGACTAGGATAGTTCAGGATTCTTGGTTCAACTGGGTGGGGAATGCAGAGAGTTTTTACACCTTCGTCTGGTTTGGTTTGCATTCACGCTGCAGTGGACCAAACTGCCTGGACAACGTCATGCAGTTACAACAACTGTCCGCTTGGGACGCTGTAGCTGAAACCACCACTGGCCTGGAGGAAAAAATCTCAGCCAAGAAGAAAAATCAGGCTCATCGATTGGCCAGGACCAAAAACAGAAATCCGTTCCCTTCAGCTGGGTTGTTTGTCCGCCATAACTGAGACATTTGTAACTTTTCCCTCGGCTTTCACCAGTAAAAGGATTTCTCGGATTCCTGCGGTTGTCTTTATTGTTATTTTCTACCCAAAATGTATTATGGTAAACCCCACTTCTGTCATGAATCTGGGTTTGGTTGTTCCCAAACCCAGTTCTGACTTATTGTTTATTTTTGCACCATTTTCCGGCAGGCACGTCAGGGAACTGTTTGGGTCCTTCGCTCCCTGACAGCTCGGGCACGCCCCCTCCTCCTGTCAAGTGCCATCAGCTGTGCTTCATCATAGGTGTCCCCCCCCCCCCACACACACACACACTCCATTCATTCCCATTCACATGCTCATACACGCACTCCTACACACCTGGTTCAATTATGTTCAGCCCACGCTTCCTCACACCGGCAATCTCTTTCCTCATTTGGATCAGGATTATAAATATGCTGCGTTTATGGAAAGAAATTTTCGGAGCATTAACCCTCATTCGTTGCAGTGTGTCCCTCCATGAATGCTGTACTACTACCTTCGCGTTTTCAGCCAGTCACTTTAAGTTTGGTTAATCCCTTGGTGTTAACGGCTGACTCTGCTTTCCTTCTTCACCCTCCAGACTGCACGGATAGCCTTGGATCGCTTCAGTCCCATACGTTATATTTGCCTTTCTCCCTGTGTCAACAGCAGCTCTGTGGCACTAGGCGTTCCCATCACCGGGCTACTGAGCATCCGAATGGCGCCCTGCATGTCTGGTGGTTTAACTCATCATTGCAACCTCCTGTATTTGTGTGGTCTAAGCTGGACTTGTTATTTTCGTGGTTTAAGTTAATAAAATGGCACTTTCTACTCTCGCTATTGGGTTTTCCATTCCTTCCCTCGTGCTCCGCGTTATGGCGCATGATGAAGCATGACAGCTTCCTCTTCTCAAACTATGTGCTGCTATGGTTACACAAACGATGAGGGGCACTTCCGCACTTTGGTCCGCTAGATACTCCGTTTGGATTCACACTGCAAGCGGAGCGCACCAGACTTTGTTTGCAAGAGAACTGAGACCCCCATTTTCAGGGGGTCCAGACTTTGCTTGTTTGGTGTGCACCAGAGTTCCAACACGCATTCAGATGGCACCAAATGAATCAAACTATCTGCGGAAGCCACTGTTTGGTCCGGACCAAAGGACCAAACAGTGGCCGTCTGAATGCACCCTTAGAGCTCCAGTACAACACTGAGTGATTCGGTGTACCACAGATCTTTTTAGCTTGACTCAGTACGTTTCAGTGGACTGTGGATTCCATCACTAGCCTCTCTGCTCTGCAACCACGACGAGTTTTCTTTTCCACGCAGCCCGAGCACATGAGACGATGCGTAAAAACAAGCATAGTATGTATGCGCAGAATCCGTATTCTGATTGTGTTTGCTAATGTATTAACTTAGCCACCTAATGAAGGGGTCAAATTATCGTACATTATGGGATTTTTGGAATTATTGATCGTCCATCATATAGTGGGCAAAACTATCGTACAAATATGATAATTATTGTACGTCTGGCTTAATCAGTTTTAACTTAGCTCCATTGGTCTTATGCTCGAAAAGTTTTCTTCAAAATATTTTCAAAAGTATGCAAGTGAAGGTAAAATAAACTCATCAAAGGACATTTATCCAAATTGGTTGAAATTAGTCATGAATACTAATCTCCAGATCCTCATTGTGAAAAGTTGTGAAAATGATCAAAAAACGTCAATCCGTTTTAATTTTATAGGTCAGAGAATTTGTGCAGTTTCTCTTTGTCCTATATTTTCTGATTTATCTGTCATGAATTGGCCCCTGCGGGGCAGAGAGGAGAGACCCAGGCACTGAACTGCAGTTTGTGGTAATTTAATGAAAAAACACAAGTCCAACAGTGCACAAAATAAAACTTACAAACAGACAGAACAGGGAGTAGGATGGATGAAATGTCAGAATGAGACAGGGTACTGATGGGAACAGGAATAGGATTCCTTGATGAGACTCCGGCAACGAGTGAATAAACAGACAGTCCTTAAGTAGGCATGCAAACAATTATCACAAATGCCATCTGGTGTGAATCACATGAGCGGACTGGGGGTGAAAGTGATTACAATCAGCTGTGAGTCATGAGGAGAGGAGACAGGGCTAACAGCTTGACAGGGGCACCGCCCACAACCAGGGCAAAACCCGGAAGTGCCTCTGACAGCTGCAACCCCAGAGAGAGAGAGAGAGAGAAGGAACCAGCAACATACAAATATAATGCAATGACAAATAAAGACTGAAGGAAAAATACAAGTAAATCCAAATATGTAAATAACAAAACTACAATGAATGTAAAAATAAGTCACACTAAGAAACAATACAGAATATGTGAAAACCAACCAAGGATAAAATAACAGGAACTAGAACTCAAAAATACAACACTATACAAATGTGGAAAAAAGGCAAAGAGACTGAGCATGGCGGAATCCCCCGTGCTCAGATCGTGACATTATCTTCTGCTGTATTGATCCAAACTCAATGAAACTTCAGATTTACAATAACAACTACACTCTTTAGTATCACATCAAATTTCACGCAATTCTGTTCTTAGTGTGTACCTCAAATCTTGATGAAATATAGATCAGCCTTTGTGTCTTGTCAGTGGACAGTATGTGTTAAGTAACAAAGACTGTGAACTGAAAGAGTCCTGTGGTGTAGTGGCTTAAAGTGTCAGTAAGGTCTATTGGAGGTCCCTGGTTTGAAGTCATCTGTGTGTTTCTGTACAGACTCTCTCCAGCATCAGAGAATCGTTATCATGGTGTATGGCCAGATCCTTCACCATCCAGAGGGCTGCTTCATGAACATCAACGTTGGAGGCTTCAAACAGCGAATGGATCTCAGTGTCCTGAAACGGTTCCCGCAGACTCGCCTGGCTCGCCTCTTGTGCTGCAGCTCCAAAGAAGCCATCCTAGAGCTCTGCGATGACTTCAGCCCCTCAGAGATGGAGTTCTACTTTGACCGCAGCCCCAGCTTCTTCTGTTACATTCTCAACTTCTACCTGACGGGGAAGATCCACCTGGTGGAAGGGTTGTGCGTAGTCTCCTTCTTCCAGGAGATTGAATACTGGGGTATCAAGGAGTGTTGCCTGGACCTCTGCTGCAGTGGCAGGTTCTTTGACCTGATGCAGCTTGCCGAGGAGCAGCGTTGGGACCACAGGAGTGATGAGGAGCAGCTCCACAGCTCCAGCTCCTCCATTGGGGAGCTGTCGACTGTGGAGGACAATGGTGAAATGTTCGAAGGCTCCTGGTGTGCAGACATCCGGTGGAATTTTTGGATTCGTCTAGAGAATCCAAGTTTTTCCAGATCGGCCAAAGTGATGGCTTTAGCATCGCTGAGCATGGTCCTCATCTCCATCGTGACCATGTGTGTTCACAGTATGCCAGACTTCCACCAGGTGGATTTGGATGAAAAGGAGATCGAGAATCCAGTGCTGAGCTTCCTTGAAAGTCTCTGTGTCTTGTTTTTCTCCGCTGAGTTCCTTCTCCGTTTGGTGGTGGCACCATCGGCCCGGCGGTTCTTAAGCAGCCCACTCAACATTATAGACTTCCTATCCATCATGCCCTTCTACATCACCGCAGTCTGGGATGTCTTGAGTGAGGACGAGGGTGCCAACCTGGAGAACGTCGGCAAAGTGGTGCAGATCCTGAGGCTGATGAGAGTGTTCCGAGTTTTAAAGCTGGCACGCCACTCTGTGGGCCTTCGCTCACTGGGTGCCACACTGAGGCACAGCTCCCGTGAGATGGGGCTACTGGTGCTTTTCCTGTCTGTGGGCATCTCCATGTTTTCTGCTCTGGCCTACTTTGTAGAGAAGGAATCGGCAGAGTCGGAGCTGCAGAACATCCCAGTGGGCTGGTGGTGGGCAACCATCAGCATGACCACGGTGGGCTATGGGGACACGTGCCCTGTGACGTTGGCCGGGAAGCTGATCGGAACACTGTGTATTGTCTGTGGGCTGCTGATCGTGGCGCTGCCCATCACCAACATCTTCAACAGGTTCTCCAAGTTCTACCAGAGACAAAGACGACTGGATCTCCAGAAATAACCAACTTTACCCCAAACTCTGAGGACTGAGGCCTTTTAGGATTACATCTTAGTTCTAACCACAAGAATTTTGAATGCCATGCTTCACTCTGGCTTTGAATGTGTGTCTTTGAAGGGGTCATTGACTGCACTTTTTCCACACAGCTCCCAGAAGTCTTAATGAAATGTTTGTGATATATTTTGGTTAAAATTTCTTTATTGTTTAATTACTGCAGCATAATTGTGAATCATCTTTTGCAGCCTTATTCAGAATGGCCTGTTTCTTTAAATAAGGACCTGTACTTATATAGAACTTTTTCTAGTCTCAAAGACCACTCAAAGCACTGCACTAGTACTAACCCTCTGTTCTAAGGGCCTATAGGAGACAGATACCTAGAGACAATTTAGAATGACCAATTAATCTAACATGCATGTCTTTGGATTGTGGGAGAAAACCAGAGCTCCTGGAGTAAACACAGGGAGAACATGCAACTCCACACAGAAAGGTTCCTACACCTGCAAGCCTGGGAATTTGAACCTGGAACCTTGTAGTTGTTAAGAAACGGTGATAACCACTGTTAACTCTGCCCTCCCTTTTACTCACTGTTGCTAACTTTAACTGCCCTGTTGACTAATGAGCCAAAATAACTTAAATTTGTCTTAAAGAATGAATAAAATAAGTGTAACCGGGTCATATTTATGGATCTTTGTTGATTTGATTTGCGTTTAAATATTTTGATTTGAACTTGACTCAACAGGAAGTGACTTCAGGGTGTGAGCGGGATATGCCAGGAAGAGGATTTTGAATATCTGGGTTTTTTCGGTTGGGAAAACAGTTCAGGAGACCGGATTTGAAAAGCAAGCAAGACGAGGAATAATCTTCATAGAGAAACGTTGTAAGTTCACCAATGCAGTTAAAATATATTGTTACTCTTAACGAACACGGTGAATTATGCCGAGGAGGATGTAATAAAGTCGGCCTAGTAACAGATAAGACGTAGATTGACCTACAGATTTGCTGCCTGACTAGCATGGTATACCGTGGCTGAACATAGTGCTTATCCAAGAGGATATAGTTTAAAATATCAGGCTATGTACGATGTAAGCATGAGTGTAAATGTAAAAGTGTGTTGTTTGCTACTCTGGTCACAATGTTATGATGTGTTTTTTTTTGTTTTACACGGTGACGAGTACTGAAACATTTTATACTGTCAATCAAACCAGGGAGACTCGGGTGTCCTGTGAAGATCAGTCAGTGATCACGCGCTGGTGTGGTGTCGTGTGTATGTTGTAAGTGAAAAGCTTTTCTTGTTAAGTTTTGAGCTTATTTGGAGTGTGAACTTAAGGTTTGTGGTGTACTAAAGCTATTATGTGCCTTTCTCATTTCCATTATCACCACTACCGTTTGTATGGACTTATTTGGGGTCATTAGTTTACTGAGCATTTTATCAGATTGTATTTTTCTTTGTTAGTAATCCACCATTTTGTTTAAGATCCGCCTCCTGTGTGTTTGAGGCAGTACAAAGAGACAATTTGTACATTTCATTTTATTTTATTTACATTTAAAAATTATTGTAAATCTTTTCATTCTGAAGCGTGCTGCTCTTTATTTTCTATATATCAGATAAAACCCATGAAATACATTTGTTGTTCAGTGTGTATTATTTTCCGGCAACAAATTTTGGTACCAGGAGTGGGGTCAATTATCTGATAGTTTAGAGTGGGTTGGTGTACAGTAAATGGTAGTGGTGATACGAAGCAGACGAGAGCGGCTGGACGGTTGGAGCCTGACGGGGTGCAGACGGAGAGACCGGCCGGAGTGATCGTGGACCTTGGATCAGCGGAGAGGACTCGGGGCCAAGAGACTGCAATTCCCGGGGTTCCATCAGACTGGACAGTTCAACACAATATCCTCGACTACTTGTAAGAGAGACTTTTGAACATGGAAGAGGGCGCAGTGGGGGGCGTTGAAAACAGAGGCGTTGAGGACTCCTCTGCGAGCAGAAATGCTGAGGTATCACCTGAAAACAGAGACCTTTTAGAACAGGTTTCTGAACTGAAACGTAAACAAACTGAAGCCTTGACAGCCATCGCGGCTTTGAGTGAGGAACCACAGAGATCCTATGTTTATGTACCTAGAGAACGGCAAATCCCCCCTTTCAGTGGTGATTATGAAAAGGATGGTCGTTCTGTTGAGGATTTTATTGAGGAGGTTGAGCGTGTAGTGCATTCTAGATACCAATCAAACAGTGACCGGTATGACTTCATAATGTCACTTCTAAAGGGTGCAGCTCTAGAGGAGATGCGATTTCGTAGTGGGGGGAAATCACTACCCATTGCTGACCTGTTCAAGTACCTCAGAGAAGCCTTTAGAGATAAAAGATGCACCGCTCAGCTCTTACATGACCTATACAGTCGAAAACAAAAAGATGGTGAAGATATCCTTGGCTACTCATATGCCTTGTGTCAGATTTTGAGAACGATCTCAAAGCACGACGCAAATGCCTTAGCTAATGAGCAGAAAGTTCTTAGGGATCAGTTCATTGAAGGCCTTAGTGATCCACTCCTTAAGCGAGAACTGAGGAAGTTTGCAAGACAGAAACCAGACTCCACTATGATACAGGTCCGAGAAGAAGCCTATTTGTGGTCAGTGGAGGATGCTAGCCATTCCAGATCTTCTAAAAGCCGAAGTAAAGGAGACAGTGGAGATAGAGAGACCCAGTGCAGTGCCATAACGGCTCAGGAACAGCAAGTGGGAACTGTGGGTGATCTTTTCAAAGTAGTAGCAGAGCAAGGGAAGCAGATCAGTGAGCTGGCTGCTGCGGTTAAGACCCTAACTATGCAGAGAACAAATTCAAGTGAACAGACCAATACCCGCCATCGAGCTCAGTTGGAAATTTACAGATGATGGAAAACCCATCTGTCTTAAATGTCAAGGGGAGGGGCATATAGCCAAGAATTGCACCCAGAAGCAAAAGGCACAGCAAAGCGGTCAGAATCAGGGAAACTAGAGGTCCCGGTCGCCGTGAGTCAAGCGATTAGGGGGAACACTTCAGACTCAGTTAAAGCACAGATTACTCAGGATCAGTTACTGGCCCGTGCAGTAGGAACATGTCCCACGGTAGAGATTAACATACGTGGTGTGGTAACCCGTTGCTTACTAGACACGGGCAGCCAGGTCAGCACCATAACTGAACAGTTTTTTCCGTCAGCATTTGTGTGGGGAGGATGATGACATGGTGACTACAGCGGGGTGGTTAAGGTTGACTGCTGCTAATGGATTAGAAATCCCATATTTAGGATATCTTGAGTTAGAGATTGAGACCATGGGACTGAAAATACCTGATTGCGGTTTCCTCGTTGTGAAAGACCCACCGAATTCAGAAACTGCAGGGATTGTCGGCATGAATATCATTAGCCGCTGCCGTCAACTGGTGCATGCTGAGTTTGATACTGTCCTTGGAGGGAAACTCGATTCAGACTGGAGAAGTGCCTTTCAGCAGGTTCAGAAATGTACAGTCACTAGGCGGAGTGTGGCTAGGCTGGTAGGTAGGGATGGAGCCCACATCCCCTCAGCATCAGTAGTTACAGTCATGGCAAAAGGGTTTCCCAAGGTACAAGAGGGTAACGGCTTGAGATTACTAGAGCTGGGGAACATGACTTTGCCAAGTGGTCTGGTTGTCCTACCCACATTGGTTGAAGCTAGCAGTAATACTGTCCCAGTGCAAGTAGTGAATCTTTCATCGGAGGATGTGTGGCTAAACGCGAGGACCCGGCTTGGGGTATTTTCCCCTGTGGAGTGCTTAAGTGACGAACCCCCAGTTAAAGTAAAGTTTAACCGTATTTCAGCAAGTATCGAACATGTCTCAGTTGATCAGCCTAGTGCCCTTGATGCCAGCACCTCGTCTGTCTTGGACAAATTAGACATTGGAGGGAGTAAAGAGCAACAGGATCAATTGAAAACTGTGCTGGCCAAGTATGTTAATGTTTTTGCTGTCGATGATGATGACTTGGGGTACACAGACAGAGTCAAACATGACATAAACCTAGTGGATGATGTACCTGTGAGCCTACCCTATCGGCGAATTCCACCCAACCAATACACAGAGGTTAAAGAGCACATATCCAAGCTGTTGAAAAAGGGGATAATCAAGGAGAGTTGTAGCTCTTACGCATCTCCTGTGGTGGTAGTGAGAAAACCTGATGGTAGTATACGGCTATGTGTGGATTTCCGTAAGCTTAACCAGAAGACACGAAAAGATGCTTTTCCACTGCCGCGAATTGATGAGAGTTTCGATGCTTTGCAGGGAGCAAAGTTTTTCTCAGCAATTGACTTAGCAAGTGGGTACCACCAGGTGGCAGTAAAAGAGCATGACCAACATAAAACAGCCTTCACAACCCCTTTTGGTCTCTTTGAGTACTTGCGCATGCCCATGGGTGTCTGTAATGGTCCAGCAACGTTTCAAAGATTGATGTAAACTGCGATGAATGATTTGATTTTCCAAATAATGCTGGTGTTTTTGGATGACCTTTTGCTGTTTTCCAAGACATTCACGGAGCACCTAGAAAGAGTTGACATAGTCTTGAAACGACTACAAGATACCGGTCTTAAAGTCAAACTAGAGAAATGTCACTTTCTGCAGCAGAAGGTTAAGTTTTTAGGTCACCAGGTTTCAGCAGATGGAATTGAAACAGACCCAGGTAAAATAGAGGCAGTGAAGCAATGGCCAGTGCCTACCACACTGAAAGAGTTGCGCTCATTCCTAGGCTTTTGCGGTTATTATAGGCGATTTGTTGAGCACTTTTCCCAGATAGCTAGCCCGCTTCACGACCTGGTGAATCTCTGTTTGAATTCAGGGCCTCCTTCCAAGGTGAATCAATGGATGTGCAGTCTATGGACGCCGCAATGCCAAAGCTCGTTTGATATTCTGAAACAGAAACTCACTAGCACCCCAGTACTAGGGTATGCGGATTTTACTCGTCCCTTTATTGTTGAGACAGATGCCAGTAATCAAGGGTTGGGAGCAATATTGTATCAAGAACAAGGGGGAAAGAAAAGAGTAATTTCATATGCAAGCCGTAGGCTCAGAAATGCAGAGAGGAATGACAGAAATTATAGCAGTATGAAATTAGAACTTCTAGCTCTGAAATGGGCAATATCAGAAAAATTCAGAGGCTACCTACTAGGTTCTAAATTCATGGTCCTTACTGATAACAATCCGTTGTGTCATCTCAACACTGCTAGATTAGGAGCACTAGAACAGCGATGGGTGGCTCAGTTAGCAGTGTTTGATTTTAATGTTCAGTATCGGCCTGGCCGGTCTAACCGGGCTGCTGATGCATTATCTAGGCACCCGTTTGCAGGGGAGCAGGAACCAATGTCGGACGACATGGATTATGATGGGTGTGTGGCTATCTGCAATGTGATACAGAAAGGGACAACACTTGGCACTGAGCTAACCAGTGCTGGTCTTGAGAGTTGCAGGATTAGGCAAATGCGGGCGAACGAAAAGGAAGATGGTTCCGGTTCTGGAGCCCAGGGTAATACTCCTACCTTACCTGGCTACTCAAAAGAGGAATTAAGGGAATTTCAGGGGCAGGATCCAGTACTGGGGGTTTTTAGAAGGTTTTGGGACGGCAAAAGTAAACCTAACTTTCAGGAGAGGAAAGACCTTGAAAAACCAGTGCTCTCTTTATTGAAACATTGGCCACATATTAGGGAGAAGGAGGGACTGCTTTATCGGGTGATTGAGGATGTGAGGTATGGGGAACGTTTTCAACTACTAGTGCCAGGCTGTTTAAAGTCTCAGGTGTTAGAGAGTGTGCATGACTCGATGGGGCACCAAGGCATTGAGCGTACTCTGGAATTGCTACGACAAAGATGTTTTTGGGTAGGGATTCATGAGGATGTCAAACAGTGGATAAAGAAATGTGAACGCTGTGTGTTAACAAAAATGCCAAATCCCAAGATTCACCCCCCCATGAAATCATTTCTAGCTAGTAGGCCCTTAGAGGTAGTCGCAGTTGATTTTACTCTTCTAGAACCCTCTAGCGATGGTAGAGAAAATGTTCTAGTGATCACCGATGTGTTTACAAAGTTTACGCAGGCTTTCCCAACACGTGATCAAAAAGCTGACACAACAGCCAAGGTTCTGCTGCGAGAGTGGTTTCTCAAGTATGGTGTCCCTGAGCGTTTGCATTCGGACCAGGGCCGGAATTTTGAAAGCAAGGTGATCTCAGAACTCTGCAAGTTGTATGGTGTCAAAAAAAGTCGTACAACCCCCCATCATCCTACTGGGAATGCCCAATGTGAACGTTTTAATAGGACGTTGCATGAACTCTTGCGTACCCTCCCGCCTGAGAAAAAACGCAGATGGCCAGAGTCTTTGCCAGAGTTAGTCTATGCGTACAATGTTACCCCGCATTCAACAACAGGCTACTCCCCTTACTACCTTCTGTTTGGTGTGGACCCACACCTTCCTGTTGATGCCCTTTTAGGACAGGAGTCCACTGCAGAGCCCAGTCACGACTGGCTGGCGATCCACCAAAGGCGTCTGAATGATGCTCATGCCAGGGCCAAAGAGTACTGTGAACAGAAAGCTGCTGAACGCATTTCAATGCATAACGAGAAGGTGTACTGTCCCCCTATTGAGCTAGGTCAGATTGTGTATGTCAGAAACCGGCCCCCAGGCAGAAACAAAATTCAAGATGCTTGGAAACCCATTCCCCACCGTGTGGTGCAGATTCAAGGAACTACATACATGGTAGAACCTGTAGAAGGAGGACCGACAAAAAGAGTTAACAGAGTTGACATCAGACCATGTGTGTCCCCACCCGTCTTCAGGTCACGACCGAGTAGCCAGTGTCTTAGAAAGTCCCCAGAGTCCCCACCGGAGGACAGTCTAAATTCAGAGGACCCTACCGATGGTTTAGTTTTGGAAGAAGTGAGGGCTCTTAGTCCCATCCGTAACCCAGCTCACACTGATGGTCGGGTCGGGGTCCCTCGTGGTGAGGGTGGTGCGGAGGGTGGCATCAATGGTGGGTCAGAGCAGGATGATGAATTTCCTGAACCAGAATCTGAGGTAGACTCACAAGAAACACGGTCTGATACAGAAGATGAAGCCATGCCTGAACCTGTTCCCTTTCCCCGCAGGAGTCAAAGGTCAACAGCAGGCCAGCACTCAAACCCGTACCATGAGCCAAAGTCAGTTTTGGATCCCAGTTCTTCAGCTATAATCGCTCAGATTTTTGCAAACTTAGGCACGGTCTTGTTTAGAGAAGCTGTGAGGGAAATCAAAAACTCATTTGTAGTCACCGAGGCCGTTGACTTGTAAGCAGGGGAGAATGTAACCGGGTCATATTTATGGATCTTTGTTGATTTGATTTGTGTTTAAATATTTTGATTTGAACTTGACTCAACAGGAAGTGACTTCAGGGTGTGAGCGGGATATGCCAGGTAGAGGATTTTGAATATCTGGGTTTTTTCGGTTGGGAAAACGGTTCAGGAGACCGGATTTGAAAAGCAAGCAAGACGAGGAATAATCTTCATAGAGAAACGTTGTAAGTTCACCAATGCAGTTAAAATATATTGTTACTCTTAACGAACACGGTGAATTATGCCGAGGAGGATGTAATAAAGTCGGCCTAGTAACAGATAAGACGTAGATTGACCTACAGATTTGCTGCCTGACTAGCATGGTATACCGTGGCTGAACATAGTGCCTATCCAAGAGGATATAGTTTAAAATATCAGGCTATGTACGATGTTAGCATGAGTGTAAATGTAAAAGTGTGTTGTTTGCTACTCTGGTCACAATGTTATGATGTGTTTTTTTTGTTTTACACGGTGACGAGTACTGAAACATTTTATACTGTCAATCAAACCAGGGAGACTCGGGTGTCCTGTGAAGATCAGTCAGTGATCACGCGCTGGTGTGGTGTCGTGTGTATGTTGTAAGTGAAAAGCTTTTCTTGTTAAGTTTTGAGCATATTTGGAGTGTGAACTTAAGGTTTGTGGTGTACTAAAGCTATTATGTGCCTTTCTCATTTCCAGTATCACTACTACCGTTTGTACGGACTTATTTGGGGTCATTAGTTTACTGAGCATTTTATCAGATTGTATTTTTCTTTGTTAGTAATCCACCATTTTGTTTAAGATCCGCCTCCTGTGTGTTTGAGGCAGTACAAAGAGACAATTTGTACATTTCATTTTATTTTATTTACATTTAAAAATTATTGTAAATCTTTTCATTCTGAAGCGTGCTGCTCTTTATTTTCTATATATCAGATAAAACCCATGAAATACATTTGTTGTTCAGTGTGTATTATTTCCCGGCAACATAAGGCATCACTGGTGGACAGGGGTGTGTGGTTTCAGTGGCCGATGGGATATAACTGGTCCCTGGGGTACAGTAAGCACAGAGACATTTGTGAATGAGTGAACAGTGGTCCAACGCAGGTCGCTCATGCCCTAAGCACCTTGCTGCCTAGCAAAAATAACATCTGGCAAATATAATGTCCAAGAGCAACTTATATGGTCAAATGCTGGTAGTGAACAAGGATTCCAGTGAGAGGTGAATAGAATTTATAGAAAACAGTGATCAAAATTGGCCGGATCAGCAGCTAAGCTAAAGCCAGCCAGTCTGTCCGACCACCTAGCCAAGCTAATGCTCATAGTTCAGTGTAGCATCATGGTGAAAATTTACCAAAATGCATTAGACTGACGTGAGATATATTATCAAATGTGGATTAGTGAACCAAATGGAAACAGGGATGTCTATTAGGGTGACTGAAATCTAAAGGAAATAACAATGTAAGTCCCACTTGGTAGGCAAACTTCTCGTAACACTGTTAGCTCACTGTTCTCCACATGACAGACAGCTATGCCTGCCAATAATACAGCAGTGGGCAGGTGTCCAGGACGGTGCTGGGCTGGGCTGACCATTCTATTATGTCCCGTGGCAAACCCAGAAGAGTCAAAATGGCTAACTGGGCACAAAAACAATATAAAAGCTGTGTGATTTAAGAGAAGTGAGCATTTTGATAATCACCTGACCAATAGACGCATTTCAGAAGGTTAAAACCTACAAAAATAATATTTCAGTCAATGACCCCTTTAATAATAACTGTGAAAATGACTGAACTCATTATTTCTCTGTTTCTCATCATCTTTTTAAACACTTATTTGATTTCAGTTTTGTTCTTGATTTTCAGAACAAAGTAATCAATGCTTCTATCAAATTCCATCATTCAACAGCGTTGGGATTATTATAGAACAGCTCACATGTCCTGTGGGGGGAAAATGATCTGAAACCTCATATCCGAGCATCAGAGCAGAATGATGACAAAATGAAGGCAGAACAGAAGCATTTTAAGAATAAACTGGCTTGTCAACTTTGATAATAATAAAGTTTACTAGCTTTATCACAGAAAATTTGTGATTCTTCTTTATAAACTTATGACTTTTGTCTCAAACATTTGCTGTTTTTTTCAGTTTGTACCCCTTATTAATTTTTATGAATTTCCAGCACTCACTAGTAAATTTCCGCTTTTTTCTTACAGACTTTGATCTCATAAATTTGCAACTTTTTCTCTTATATTTGAGACTTTTTGGCAAAAGGTCCCAAATTCATGAGAAAAGTGACAAATTTATTAAACTATTGTGGCGGCATGAAATAATAAGCGGCGAACTGAGAGTTTAAAAGAGTGTTTATTGATCATTCATCCCGCCATCACAGAACTCACTCCAGCGCCGTGCAGGCGCGCCGGAGCGAGCTCTCAGGCTCTCAGGCAAGGTGTGTGGTCAGAAGCAGTGGTCAGAGAGAGAGAACATGTGAATTTCAGTCAGCTTATATACCCCGTTACAGACAATACATGAAAGGCACATTTACATCACAGTAAATGCAGGAAGGCATGGGACATTTGCATCACAGTACAGAGCAGGAAGTCATGAACACCTGCATTTGAGTCAACAAAACAGCAGGATACTGGCAGGAAAGAGCTAGACAAAGAGAAGCTGCCTATTGATCTCAATACATACATCTCATTGTTCTGCTAATTGCTCCAGCTGAGCACTCTGCTTGTCCCAGTCTGTTGTGGGGGTCACCCACGGTACTCCCCCCCAGAGGGCTCAGCGGGAAGCTGAGGCCTCGATAGTCCGGCTTTGGGAGCGAGCTGCGGGGAAAGCTCGCTGCAGGCGGCGGTGGAGGGAGGCGGGGTGGGGGTAGCAAGTGCTGGCCCAGGACGGCGAAATTGTCTGGGCCGCGCAAAAATTGCCTGTGGATCCGCGATGTTGAGGGGCTGTCCCGTTGAACGTGCGGAGGTCCACAGCAGCTGTAAGAAGAAAAATTAGTCTCTGACTCCTCTCGCGGCCATGAAGAAAAAAAGGAGCTGCAGCAGTGAGGGACTTGGCGTGTTGACTTTAGGTGCGTGCGCAGCCCTAAAGCCCTCGGGGACAGCAGGCGGCTGAATTCCCTTGTGCGGCGTGGCTGAGACCCATACAAAATCCTGTGAGCGAGCTGCGTGCGTGCTTCAGGTGTGTGAGCAGGCCTGAAGGTTCCGATGTGCAGCGGCGGAGGACGGTGGCGGTCTGTGGAGCCATTATTGTCCTGTGCGTGGTGCGCTGTCCTCGTAACCCCCCGGTGTGCATGCGGGGTTTGGTGCGTGGCAGGACTGCTGTAGAGGCGAGTCAGGGTCAGGGAGCTTGCTGGAGATCAGCGTTGTCGGCGCCGATGGTCATCCCTGTTGTAGCTGTTGCGTCGTTCGCTCGTGGTGCGTTGGAGTGGTGAGAGGAAGTAGACGATCTTTGTCCCTCTGGCTCGTGCAGATGCGTTGGAGCGGTGACAGGGAGGAGACGATCTTTGTCCCTCGGGCTCGTGTCGATGCGGAGGAGCGGTGAGAGGGAGGAGGAACGGAGAGAGGGAGAAGACGTTCTGTGTCCCTCGGCCGGTCCAGCGTGGATGTGCAGATCTCAGGCGTGCAGATCTCACCATGAAGCTTTCTGCAGCTTTCCCGGTCGTGGGTGATCTCCGGAGAGTTCGCCTGGTGGTGGCTCTGCGTCGAGGTCTCCCTGTAGCAGAAGGGAGGGCAGATCATTTGTGTCAGGCTGCTGCGTTCGCTTGTCGTCGGAGAGTCACCGCCGGGGGCTGCCAGCGTGTTCTTTTCTTGGGGTCACCAGTGTAGATGTCCAGATCAGAAGGTTGCGTTGCACAAAGCGTGTGCTTTCGTTCGGGGTCACCAGTGTGGCGGCATGAAATAATAAACGGCGAACTGAGAGTTTAAAAGGGTGTTTATTGATCATTCATCCCGCCATCACAGAACTCACTCCAGCGCCGTGCAGGCGTGCCGGAGCGAGCTCTCAGGCTCTCAGGCAAGGCGTGTGGTCAGAAGTAGTGGTCAGAGAGAGAGAACATGTGAATTTCAGTCAGCTTATATACCCCGTTACAGACAATACATGAAAGGCACATTTACATCACAGTAAATGCAGGAAGGCATGGGACATTTGCATCACAGTACAGAGCAGGAAGTCATGAACACCTGCATTTGAGTCAACAAAACAGCAGGATACTGGCAGGAAAGAGCTAGACAAAGAGAAGCTGCCTATTGATCTCAATACATACATCTCATTGTTCTGCTAATTGCTCCAGCTGAGCGCTCTGCTTGTCCCAGTCTGTTGTGGGGGTCACCCACACTATTAAAATTATACATTTGAAATGGAAAAAAAAACCAACAAAAATATTTAATATCAATGAGAATTTTCAAAGCAATTTTACAAGAAAATGTAAAAAAAAAATTATAAA
This sequence comes from Pholidichthys leucotaenia, assembly GCA_020510985.1. Classification (NCBI taxonomy): domain Eukaryota; kingdom Metazoa; phylum Chordata; class Actinopteri; order Cichliformes; family Pholidichthyidae; genus Pholidichthys; species Pholidichthys leucotaenia. The sequence continues at coordinate 196,262,465 of CM035842.1, read as the reverse complement.
ACGCAAATTCAAGAGACAAATTTACAAATTATGAGAAATGATTCAAATTAATGAATAACAAGTTTCATTTTTATGAGGAAAATATTTCCAGAAAAATATTACATATTTACTGCAATGGACTGGCTATCTGTCCAGAGTGGACCCTGCCTCTCACCCAAGGATGCTGGGATAGGCTCCACCCCCCCCCCATCCCCCCGACCTGAAAAGGATTAAGCGGTAGAAGATGGATGGATGGATATGACATTGATTGTAATGGCTTAGGGCAGCTTGGTGGAACAGTGGTTAGCACTGTGGCAGCACAGCAAGAAGGTTGTGGGTTTGATCCCATCCCTCGGCTAGTGGTGACCCTTCTGTGTGGAGTTTGCTTTGGGGACTCCAGTTTCCTCCCACAGCCCAAAGACTCGCACATCAGGTTAATTGGCATCAGCTGGGGATTCTAAATTGTCCTTAGGTCTGAATGGTTGTCTGTCTCTGTGTTTGCCCTGTGACAGACTGGCGATCTGTCCAGGGTCTACCCTGCCTATTGTAAATTTCTGTTTTTAAAGGTGTCATTTCAGATATAAAAAAAAAAATCCAACAACAACAACTACTACTACTAGAGGGCACCCAGAGAGTGCTTACCTCTGCCAAGGCCCTGTCACTCAGTTTTAAGATAAGATAAGATAAGCCTTTATTAGTCCCACAACGGGGAAATTCCAGGATTGCAACAGCACAGGGATAGCAACACTCAGAGCAACAATCAGAAGGCAAGAAAAAAAACAAGCAAGCAAGAGCAGCTAATATACATATGTACATATTACTATAAAATATATATATACACACACACACACACAGACACACAGTGCAGAGCATTGTAGCTGGATGGAATAAATATATGAATATATGAACACACAGTGCAGAGCACTGTAGCTAGATGGAATAAATATGTAAATATATAAACACCCACAGTACGGAGCATTGCAGCTAGGTGGAATAAATATGCAAGTATATAAACACACACAGTGCGGAGCAATGTAGCTAGATGGAATAATATGTAGATATATAAAAACACAGTGCGGAGCATTGTAGCTAGATGGAATAAATATATAGATATATAAATATAAACACACCCAGTGCAGAGCATTGTAGCTAGATGGAATAAATATGTAAATATATAAACACACACAGTGCAGAGCATTGTTGCTAGGTGGGATGAAACAGCATAACCGTCTATTTAGTTATCCTACATGGTATGATTATGTGCCCATACATATTCTCACCCTCCATAGCGACCGGTATGTTCCTAGTTGTATGCCGGAGAGGACCATTGTGTAAGTCTATTGCATCTTTTGCATTCAAAAAAAACTATTAGTTTGTTACGTCTTTTTGCTATCTCTGCGAGCAGCCCTGCTTAGGTTGTACAGTCTGACAGCCGTTGGTAGGAAGGACCTACGAAACCTCTCGGTTGTGCACCTGGGATGATGTAGTCTGCTGCTAAATGAGCTCCTCAGTGCATCCAGTATGTCCTGCATAGGGTGGAACTCGGACTCCAGCAGAGATGACAGTTTAGCCACCGTCCTTCTCTCTCCTATCTCCTCCATCGGATCAAGGCGCTGCCCCAGGACAGAGCTAGCTTTCTTAATCAGTTTGTTCAGTCTCTTCCTATCGGCTGCAGTAATGCCACTGCCCCAGCAGACCACTCCAAAAGTGATGGCTGATGCCACCACCGTGTCATAGAATGACTTCAGCAGCACCCCTTGTACACCAAAAGACCTGAGTCTCCTCAGCAGGAACAGCCTGCGCTGTCCCTTCTTGTAGAGTGCGTCAGTATTGTGTGACCAGTCTAAAGAAAGTGAAGAAGTGATCGAGAATCCACGTCCTCACCCAGATCACCTCCAAAATTAAATGGGTTCATCTGTAGGCCAAGGGTCACCTCTGGTGAAAATGTAATCAAAATACGTCACGTAGTTTTTGTGCAGTCCTGCTCACAATCAAACAGACAGAGAGACAAACCAATGTGAAAACATTACCTCTTCGGCAGAGGTAAAAACAGCAACGCACCAAGATGACTGAGCTTTAGAAGTTTGTTTAATAGATGCAGATCTCATAAAAGAATTATTCATCTGCCATTCCCATCTCCAAACACACCTTAATTTAAGAACCAATCACAGCACAGCACCTGTAGATGTCAGTAGCTGATTGGTCAGACGAGGGTCAGCAATCTGCAGCAGCTGTGTTATTAATCATGGCGGTGGCTAACCAGCTGCCAAAGGACATGAGAGTTTAAAGGTGGATGTAGAAATGGCAGATCACTTGCCACCGGATTGGTGGCCTAGAGGTAGGGCATCCGCCCCACAACCGGGAGGTCGGGGTTCAAGTCCCGGCTGGGTCATGCCAAAGACCATATAAAGATGGAGCTTGATGCTCAGCAAAAATGGAACGGAGGAAGGAAATGTGGGCAGCAGTGGCTCAGGAGGTAGAGTGGGTCGTCCAATAACTGGAGGGTTGGGGGTTCGAATCCTGTTCTCTCCAGCCATCCTACCGTTGTGTTCCTGGGTAAGACACTTAACTCACCTTGCCTCCAGTGTCCATGACACTGGGTATGAATGCGTAGAAATGTTCAGTAGTGGTTGGAAAGGCCGTTGGCATGGATTGGCAGCCACGTTTCCATCAGTCTGCCCAGGGCAGCTGTGGCTACGGTAGTAGCTTACCACTATCAATGTCTGTCTGGAGTAAATGACTAATGGACTACTTGACATGTAGAAGCGCCATATAAATCTAATCCTTTGTTATTAATATTGTTATTATAACACCAGATGGCAGTAATGAACAACACCCCCACCCCTTCATCCACTAGGCTGAAGCAAATTTGATAAAGTTTTATTGATGACCCATGATGACTTCTTCAAGTTAGTCTACACTGTCATAAACTCTCCGTGCGCTCTTCCATGGCGCACAGAGAAGGAGAAGGATGAAAGGATTTAACTGTTCACTGACAAAGACAAACAAGTAAATTATAATACGATATGGATGCGCTCAGGAGGGCAGGGAAGACTATGGGAAGCTCAACTGAGTCGGGGGAACGCAAACTGGACACAGCCTAAGCGTAGCAGTTATGCTGGGAGAAGAGACGCCACCAGAAGCAAAATACTGCAGGGGAGAAACGCTTCTGGTCCAGCATAGCAGCTAACCACACAGAGAAATGTTAACAATTTACTCACAAGTAGGAGCAGTCCCAAAAAGTCCAGTTCTCCCTGGCGAGCATAAACAATAGTCCTTCCTGACGTGACGTTCACACCGTGGAAAACAAGAGCTACTTGAACAATGACCCAGTGGCGTTTGTCTAGCGAAGACCTGCTTAAATCCAACGCCGCTGGCCACATAACACACCTGGATGAGGTGTGGGAAAGATAATTATCGGGGCTGGAAACAGCTGATGGAACTAGGGAGAGCGAGGGGGCGTGGTTGGACTGGCAGACTGTCAACAGCATGGGAAAAAATAGCTCACAGATGCCGACTAACAGCTGCTGGCCAGGCAGTGGCTAAGGTGATGAAATGAATGCAGAAATACACAAAATGCACATAACAGTGAAACCAAAACACACAGAGAGATCGAGACCGAGCCGGGGAAGGCAGAGCCGGCTCGGCTCGTGACATACTCCAAGTGATTCGGTACTTAACTGGTATCTTTACATGTTCTGTCCGTCCATCCATCCATCATCTACCACTTATCCCAGGGTCCGGATCATAGACACAGCAGTCCAAGCAGAGAAGCTCAGACTTCTCTCTCCCCAGCTACCTCCTCCAGCTCTTCAGGGAGGATACAAAGGCATTCCCAGGCCACTTGGGAGACGTAGGGCTGTATTTTGACAATCCATTGACTTGTCAGCTGTCAGAGGTGCATTGCGCATTTGTGGGTGAGGCCCAGTCCATTTTGTTATCACAGCATTGGGGGAACGATCTGTGCACCTGATGAGAAGCATGAAGAGGCTGGCCTAATTATTCAGAGGTGTGTTTTGGATTATCCAGTCCAAAGTGCTCCTGCCTTCCCTTTAATGCACAGGGGTGCATTATCTAAAGTGAACTGGGATCATGACAGCTTGTTTAAGATGGGTTTTGCGCTGGCCAAACGGTGTGTGTGTGAGTGAAAATGCATGCTACTGTAATAACTGGTAATAAGGAAGGCATCAATCACAGTTGATGCCCAGTTCCTGTAGTTATTTTAGAGAGGACATCTTTTTATCGTCAGCGGTCCCCAACCTTTTTTGTACTAGGGACCAGTTTCATGCATGGAAATTTTTCGGACCGGGTAGAGGTGTGGGGGAGTTCCAATAACAAAAACCTTTGTCAGTTCAGAGCATGTAATCCCAAGCAATTACACTTTATATTAGGCAACTACAATGATTCTACAGCATCATATCAACTCACCATAATCAGTGGGAACTCTGGGCTCATTTCCCTGCACCTAGAATTTTGTTTTTGGCTAATTTTTTTCAATAGCTTGTGTCACTGACGCGTGAAACATCAGCTCCCACATTTACCCAGTATGTCACATGCCACACTAGAGACAATAAAACATTGGACTTATTCTACGCAAACACTAAGGAGGCGTACACCTCATTACAACTCCCCCCACTCGGGAGATCGGATCACAACTTGGTTCATCTCCGGCTGGTGTACAAACCCCTAGTGCACAGACAACCTCCGGCCATGCACACAGTGAAGTTATGGTCTGAGGAGGCAATGGACACTCTAAAGGACTGTTTTGAAACCACCGCCTGGGAGCAGCTCTGCAATCCACATGGTGAGGACATCGATGGCCTCACTCACACCATCACGGACTACCTCAGCTTCTGTGTGGACAACACCGTACCCACCAAGACCATACGGTGTTGCTCAAACAACAAACTCTGTATCAACCCTGAGATAAAAACGCTTCTGAGAGAGAAGAAGAGGATCTTCAGGTCGGGGAACAGGGAGATGCTGAAGTCCGTACAGAGGAAGCTGAGGAGAAAGATCAGAGAAGGCAAGGACAGCTTCAGGAAGAAGATGGAGGACAAGCTGCAACAGAGCGACATCAGCGGGGTCTGGAGAAACCTTAAAACCATCTCTGGGCTCCAGAATACCTCCCCCCAGGCCACGGGGGGCAGGGAGTGGGCGAACAAAAAACCCAATTTTATTTGCCATAGTTTATAGTCCCCCATCAACCTACTCAGAATTTTTATCTGAATTTGCTGATTTCTTAGCTGATTTAGTGCTGAAATCTGATAGAATAATTATAGTAGGGGACTTTAATATACATGTGGATGTAGATAGTGACTGCCTTAATGTGGCATTTAATTCAATATTAGACTCGATTGGGTTTTCTCAGAAAGTAGGAAATTCTACTCATTACCTCCACCATACGTTGGAGCTTGTTCTGACATATGGCATAGAAATAGAAAATCTTGTAGTGTCTCCTCATAACCCTGTACTGTCAGACCATTGTCAGTTAACCTTTGATTTTACTATTTCTGACTATTTGGCTCCTAAAGAAAAATATTATTACAGTAGATGCCTCTCAGATGATGCTGTTACCAAATTTATGCAGATTGTTTCCTCTATGCCATGTGTCAACACAACAAAAATAAGCTATAGACAGCTTGCTCCTTCTGTAATTGATAACATGGTGGATAGTGTTTCAGCTTCTCTGCATCAGACTCTAGACTTGGTGGCCCCCTTAAAAAAGAAAAAGTCTAATCAGAGATTTCTAACTCCTTGGTTCAACACAGAAACTCGTAGCTTAAAACAGAAGACTCGTCAATTAGAAAGAAAATGGCGCTCCACTAATTTAGATGAAATCTATTTAGCTTGGAGGAATCATCTTTTAATTTATAAAAAATCTCTGAGAAAAGCTAGAACGAGTTATTACTCTGCATTAATAGAAGAGAACAAGAATAATCCCAGGTTTCTTTTCAGTACTGTAGCCAGGTTGACAAAGAGTCAGGACTCTGTTAATCCTAGCATTCCCTTAGAGCTTACTAGTCAGGACTTCATGAACTTTTTCAATAATAAAATTTCATCCATCAGAGATAAAATCAATCAGATTCTTCCCACAGTTAACTTAAATACTGTAACTACTACAACTCCTTCTATTGATGTCTGTCTTGATGAGTTTACTCCAATCGACCTTTGTGAGTTAGACAAAATAGTTTCCTCATCCAAACCTTCAACTTGTCTTTTAGACCCTATTCCTACCAGGTTATTTAAAGAAGTCTTCCCACTTATTGGTAGCTTTATTCTTCATATAATCAATTCTTCATTAACTTTAGGCCATGTACCGCAGGCTTTTAAAACGGCTGTAATTAAACCCTTACTCAAAAAGCCAACGCCAGATCCAGGAGCTTTAGCTAACTATAGACCAATCTCTAATCTCCCTTTCATTTCAAAAATCTTAGAAAGAGTTGTTGCTACGCAATTATTTGACCACCTGCAGGGAAATGGTTTACTTGAAGAGTTTCAATCTGGGTTTAGAATCCATCATAGTACTGAAACAGCCTTAGTGAAGGTCACTAACGACCTCCTCATCGCATCTGATAATGGACTAGTTTTTGTACTTGTCCTTTTAGACCTTAGTGCAGCTTTTGATACTATCGATCATAATATTCTACTTGATAGATTAACACTATGTTGGACTTAATGGAACTTCGTTGCAGTGGTTTAGATCTTATTTATCTGATAGGTTCCAGTTTGTTCATGTAAATAATGAGTTTTCTTTCAACTCAAAGCTTAGTCATGGAGTTCCACAGGGATCTGTGCTTGGCCCTACTCTTTTTAGTTTATATATGCTTCCGTTAGGCAACATTATTAGAAAGCACTGTATACATTTTCATTGTTATGCAGATGACACACAATTATACCTGTCAATGAAGCCAGATGATAGTAATCATTTAGCCAAGTTAGAAGCCTGTCTTAAGGAAATCAAAGCTTGGATGACTTGTAAATTCCTGCTATTAAGACTGAAGTCATTCTTGTTGGTCCAAAAAACCTTAGAAATTCCTTTCCAAATCAAACTTTCAGTTTGGATGCGGTTACTCTTTCTCTTAATAGCTCTGTGAGGAACCTTGGAGTTATTTTTGATCAGGATTTGTCCTTCAATTCACATATTAAATTTGTTTCTAAGACTACCTTCTATCATCTGTGTAATATTGCCAAGATTAGGAGCATCTTGTCTCAGAGTGATGCTGAGAAACTGATCCACGCTTTTGTTAGCTCGAGATTAGATTATTGTAATTCTTTATTATCAGGCTGTCCTAAAACATCTTTAAAAAGTCTTCAGCTGATCCAAAATGCTGCAGCAAGAGTTTTAACAGGTACTAGAAAGAGAGATCATATCTCTCCGGTTCTGGCCTCCCTTCATTGGCTTCCCATAGAGTTTAGAATTAAGTTTAAAGTCCTTCTTCTTACAAAGCTCTAAACAATCAGGTTCCTTTTTATTTAAAAGATCTGATACTACCGTATTATCCTAACAGAGCACTACGCTCCCAAAATGCTGGGTTACTTGTAATACCTAGAATCTCCAAAAGTACAATGGGAGGCAGAGCCTTCAGTTATCAAGCTCCTCTCCTGTGGAATCAGCTGCCAATCTGGATTCGGGAGTCAGACTCGATCTCTGTTTTTAAGAATAGGGCTAAAACCTACCTTTTTGATATAGCCTACAATTAGGGAGGGATCATGTGTTTCTGAACCCTCCCTTAGTTATACTGCTAATAGGTTTAGTCAGCCGGGGGACCTCCAGTAATGCACTGGGCCTCACTCCTTTCCTCACTCTCAATGAAATATTTTTTTTGCTGGTCATTAACATTTGTTTGTTCTCTCCCATAGATTGAGTCCCCATCGTGCTGTTTGCTCTCTACATGTCTGTTCTTTTCTTCTTCTCTATCCCCTCACCCCCCAGCCAGTCGCAGCAGATGACTGCCCCTCCCTGAGCCTGGTTCTGCTGGAGGTTTCTTCCTGTTAAAAGGGAGTTTTTCCTCTCCACCGTCGCCAAGTGCTTGCTCACAGGGGATCGCCTGATTGCTGGGGTCTTTCTGCAACTGTGGGGGTTCCCCCTTCAGTTGATAGTGCTATGAGATGACTGTTGTTGTGAAATGGTGCTATATAAATAAAGTTGAATTGAATTGAATAGAATTGAATTGGATTGAATTGAACAATCTGAATCTGTTTTTCAATAGGTTTGACCAACCGCCCTCCCCCCTGACTGCACAACAACCACTGCTGCCTCTAAAGACATCAAGTTCTGCTTCCCACTCCCCACTCCACCAACTCCCCCCCACTCCCAACACACAGCCCCCCAACCTGACCCTGACTAAGACCCAGGTGAGGACGGAGCTGAGGAAGATCAAGGCGAGGAAGGCCTCGGGACCAGACGGCATCAGCGCAAAGCTCCTCAAGTCCTGTGCAGACCAGCTGTGTGGGATTGTGGAGCACATCTTCAACCTGAGCCTGAAGCTGGGGAGGGTACCACAGCTGTGGAAAACATCTTGTGTGGTACCTGTACCAAAGACTTCCCGCCCCAAAGACCTGAACAGCTACAGACCAGTGGTCTTGACGTCCCACATGATGAAGACCCTGGAGAGACTGCTCCTTGCTCACCTCCGCCCCCTGGTGGGACCAGCGATAGATCCACTCCAGTTCGCCTACCAGCATGGCATTGGGGTGGAGGATGCGGTGATCTTCCTCCTTCACCGTTCTCTGTCCCACCTGGAGAAGCCCGGGAATGCGGTGAGGATCATGTTCTTTGACTTCTCCAGTGCTTTCAACACCATCCAACCGATGATCCTGAAGGACAAGCTGCTGTGCGCAGGGGTGGACCAGCGCCTGTCATCATGGATCCTGGACTACCTTACTAACCGGCCTCAGTTTGTGAGAACCCGGGACTGTGTGTCCAACACAATCATTGGTAGCACGGGGGCCCCCGAAGGAACGGTTTTGGCTCCCTTCCTGTTCACCCTTCATACTGCGGACTTCTCACACAACACAACACACTGCCATCTACAGAAGTTCTCTGATGACTCTGCGATCGTTGGCCTCATCTCCAACGGAGATGAAGCTGAGTACAGAGGGCTTATCCAGGACTTTGTGGACTGGTGCCATCGGAACTGCCTCCAGATCAACGCAAGGAAAACTAAGGAGCTGGTGGTGGACTGCCGCAGGCAAGGACAACCCCTCACAGCACCAGTAAATATACAGGGAACAGACATCGAGATGGTGACATCCTATAAGTACCTGGGTGTTCATCTGAACAATAAACTAGACTGGTCACACAATACTGACACACTCTACAAGAAGGGACAGCGCAGACTGTTCCTACTGAGGAGACTCAGGTCTTTTGGTGTACAAGGGGCGCTGCTGAAGACATTCTATGACACGGTGGTGGCATCAGCCATCACTTTTGGAGTGGTCTGCTGGGGCAGTGGCATTACTGCAGCCGATAGGAAGAGACTGAACAAACTGATCAAGAAAGCTAGCTCTGTCCTGGGGCAGTGCCTTGACCCAGTGGAGGAGATAGGAGAGAGAAGGACGGTGGCTAAACTATCATCTCTGCTGGAGTCCGAGTTCCACCCTATGCAGGACATACTGAATGCACTGAGGAGCTCATTTAGCAGCAGACTACATCATCCTAGGTGCACAACCGAGAGGTTTCGCAGGTCCTTCCTACCAACGGCTGTCAGACTGTACAACCTAAGCAAGGGGCTGCTCGCAGAGATAGCAAAAAGACGTGACAACCTAATAGTTTTGAATGCAAAAGACGCAATAGACTTATACAATGGTCCCCTCCGGCATACAACTAGGAAAATACCGGTCGCTATGGAGGGTGAGAATATGTATGGGTACATAATCATACCATGTAGGATAACTAAGTAGACGGTTGTGCTGTTTCATCCCATCTAGCAACAATGCTCTGCACTGGGTGTGTTTATATATCTACATATTTATTCCATCTAGTTACAATGCTCCGCACTGTGTGTCTATATATATATATACACATATATATACGTATATATATATATATATATATATATATATATATATATATATATATATTAATATGTACATATGTATACTAGCTGCTCTTGTTTTTTTCTTGCCTTCTGATTGTTGCTCTGAGTGTTGCTATCCCTGTGCTGTTGCAATCCTGGAATTTCCCCATTGTGGGACTAATAAAGGCTTATCTTATCTTATCATGCCAGAGTCAAGAGCGGTTGTGAGACGAGGGCGGAAACAGTTGTTTTTCAAAATAAAATATTCGCAAGACTAATGGAAAAAAAATGGCTTTAATATTACCCACAATTTTTTTTCTTTGTGGCCCAGTACCAAATGAGCCACGGACCAGTACCGGTCCAGGGACCGGGGGTTGGGGACCCCTGATTTAAGTGATAAAGAGATGATGTGGGGCTGAACAATCAAGCTGAATGGTTTAACATAGTGTGCACGGATGCAACACGCAGACATGAAAGGGTTTGAAGTGGATATCTTCATAAAGCCACAGAGGGTCCTTTTCTACACTGTGCAGTGAAAAACGCTGCTGTAGCTTCAAATGATCTGGAACAGTCCGTACCACAGGTGAATAACCTGTATTTAATTGTCCTCAGATTAATACATTCAACAAAAAACAACAGCTGAGTGTGTGTCTCTTGTCACCCTGGACAGGACACGCGTGCGAATGGACAAAAGATTGATGAAAGAGAACAGATACAACAGACGACGTGGAGTTTTGCAGTTCAAAACCCTCAGACTGACAGTTCCATCCTCCTCCCATGAAGGACACACTCCCTGATCATTCATTCATTCATTCATTCATCCTGTCATGGTTAATTAAGCTTGACAGCTCACGTGCACGACGCAACAGCACAGGAAAGTAACCACACCAAGGGGCACATTTGGAAATTTATTAAATTGCAAAAACAAGTGCACAGCTGAGGAAACAGTCATTCACCAGAGGAACAACCCTGTGGAGAGAAGACGAGAGCTGTGAGCGGAGGAACAGAGTAAGGGGAAATGGGCGAGCCAAACTGCCACTTACTTGGGAATCCAGGGAGAACCGGCGGGGACCCAGCGTGGAATAGACGAACCAGTAGAGCGTGGGGAATGAGCTGGTGGTGCCTGACCGGGTGGAGATAGGAAGCTGAGGGAACGGTGAGATGTGGCAGGAGAGCGCGCGTAGTCCTGAAGACACACCTGCACGGTGGCAGCAACCTGAGAAGAGAAGAACAACAAGGTAAGACAGCGTGTCTAATCTTGTCAAATAATACTTGCCTGTCTTGTAACTCGGGCAGTATACCCAGACGAGCCAGCGCTGAATGTGTGGAGACAGCCTCCTTAAGTACGCTGGCTGATGAGCAGGTGCAGGTGAGTCTTCTGCCTCAGGTGCAGTGATGAATTGATGAAGGTGAGGCAGGACGGGAGGGGCACGCTCTCGCTGCCCATGACACATTCATTCATTCATTCTTTCATTCATTCATTCCCCTAAAAATAAACATGTTAATGCCTAATAACACTGTGATTAAAATGAAAATGTGGATGGAATGAAAACCCATCAAGTGCATCATCATATTACAGTTAAAATGACAGATGATTATACTACAGCTGTTCCGACGCGGTCCATTAAAATAACAGAAAACCCCAGTGCATGCTATGTTTTCTCACGTGCTCATCTTTTGAAATCTGGGGATTCATGGGACCACTCTGAAGGTGTGTTCAGACCAGACGTGAAGCGAATTTTTTGCGCGGCATGAATACATACAAAGTCAATGGAAAGAGGCGAGCACAAGCGAATCTCGCACATTTGTGCATTCATGTCTGAGGGATAGCAGCACTAGCAATTGCCTTGGGGTGAGATTCTGCCGTCACTCATATAAAGGCAACTTCGCCAGTGAATTCATGTCTATTGGCATGTTTATATTGAGTTATAATGTAATCACATCGCCGGAGAAATTTGCCCGTTTGCGTTTGGTCTGAATGTACCTTTAGTCTGGTCTTTCACCCAGGACCTGTTTGTCATGGGAGACCCTACCTGGAGCAAATTGCTCCCTGCAGTATTGCATTGGGGCATGTAACACCCCCATCCCCCCATCCCCATTTTTTAATGTTATAACTTTATGATGTTTGATAATAAATTTGAAACTGGGATAAATTTCAGCTTTTCATCTTTATAAATTCAAGAAATCTGTATCACAATCATGTCTGCATCATAGGACATCAAGCCTGGCTTGATGTCTTTATGATGTCATATACAGTGATGCCTGCCTGACAGCGTATAATATGATGCCTGCCTTGATAGCTATATGAAGTCATACAGACCATGCTGTCCTTGATGTCTTTTTGATGTCATATACAGTGATACCTGCCTGGATGTCCATATGAAGTCATATAGACCATGATGTCCTGTCTGCCTTGATGTCTTTATGATGTCATAAAGACCATCAGGACTCGCCATGCCGTCATATAGACAAAAGGACGATGCCGTCATAGTCATAGTAGGACAGAGCACTTTAAACCACACCCATTCGAAGCAGTAAATCTGGAAATCTTACAAAATATCAGTCTATAAATTCAAGAAATCTCTTGTCAGTTTGTGTGTAAATCTGGAAATCTTACTCATCACCTGATTAACAGACATACTACTTTAGACCACACCTATTCGAAGCAGTACATCATGTCTGTGTGTCACGATCATAGCACATCATAGGACGGCCTGTGATGTCTGCATGATGTCCTATGATGATCCTATGATATCGGGCAACATACAACTCACGATGCCATCATACTGTATAGACAATAGGACTGGCTACCTATGATGTAGGCATGATGTCCTATGATGCCTGCCTTGATGTCTTTATGATGTCATATAGACCATCACTCACCAGAGAAGAGATACTTATCACCCAATTAAGAATAGGACACACTAATTTAAACCAGGATCAAATGCAGGCATCATAGGACTTGCTACGCCATCAGCCAAGATCACAGGACAGAAGACAGCTTACAAGATCAAACGCAGGCATGGCTCACGATCATAGGACTCGCTATGACATCATCAAAAATCAAAGGCAGGCATCACTGAATGAGTGCTGACGTGCTTGCTTACACCTGCTTTCTATGGGCATGCAGAAATACTTGCTTATACTTGGTTTCTATGGGCATGCACGGGTATGCACGGCCATGTACTAGTCTAAGTAAATTTGTGACTTTTCTTGTACATTTGAGACTTTTTTTGTCATAAGTTTGTGTTTTTGTTTTCAGGTTCAGGTTCAGGTTCCTTTATTTGTACCCGTAGGTAGATTTGTTTTGCAGTCTGGTGACATCCATATTTACAAACCACAATTACATTAACATAAACACAGGCACACATGACGCTGACTATAAACATGATAAAAATACTCAAGGCTCCATCAATCAGGATATAAAGACAACGAGATGAGAGAAAAACCAGAGATTTTTTGTTATATACTGTAAGTTTAAGACATTCTTTTGACTTTTTAGTCCCATAAATGATCATCTGTGGTTGTTTTGTCTTTGTCGTATGTCCTCCCTGTGTGGACAATCTGCACATCTGACAGGAAGTGCTGACTCAGCTCTGTGTGACATTGAGCATGAAGGAGAGACGAACCAAGGCAGGAAAATTGACCCTGATGATGCGGATGATTATCACACGGCCATCAGCAGAGCTCAGTGATCTGTGGAGGAAATCAGCAGCCGATACTGACTTCATCTGAAGGACGTTCTCGGCAGAGGAGGGACTCAAGTAATAGAAGCATTACCCAGGACCATTTCCAGCTTTCTGGGGACCTTATACAAGATTGTGTTGGGAGTCCCTATTTTTGTAATGGAGAAGACACTTTAAAATGGAAAAACAAAGCCATCTGTCCCCTCCCAACAAAAACAATTTAAAAAAATTAACTATTACATAGAATGGAACCAGCATCTATATGAATGTTGCAAATTCTTGAGAAAATGCTGCAAATATGCAGAAAAAGTTACAAATTTACAAGAAAAAGTCTCACATTAAAATAGCTGCAAAATTATAAGGAAAAAAGTAATATATTTATAAAAAGAAAGTTGGAAATTTACATTTAAAAAGGACCAAATTTATGAGGAAAAAATTGAAAATTTTCAAAAAAGTCACAAATTTATGAGAAGTTACAAATTTATAAGAAAAAAAACTACAAATTTTACAAGAAAAAAGTCACAAATTCACAAGAAAATAGTAGTACAATTATAAAGAAAAAAAGTAGCAAATTTGTGAGAGGTTGCAAATTTCAAACAAAAAATTACATTTACAAGTAGGTTCAAGTGCACATTTACAAGACAGTAGTCACAGATTTATGAAGAAGAAGCTGAACATTAACAAGAAAATAATACACAAATTTATGAGAAATAGTTGCAAATTTACAAGAAAAAGAGTTGCAAATTTACAGTAAAATAGTTGCAAAATTATAAAGAAAGGCACAAATTTATGAAAAGAGGCTTACAAATTTACAAGAAAAAAAATGAGCAAATATCTGAGCAAAAATGTTGCAAATTTATGTTAAATTTATGAGGAATTTTTTTTTTTTAAATTACAAGAAAAAAGTTGCAAATTTAGAAGAAAAGAGTCACAAATTTACAGGGAAAAGGGTTGCAAAATTATAAAGAAAACGGTGAGAAATACAGTTAGGTTTGTATACCGTATGTTCAGACACTGACTCAAGTTTTGTTATTTTAGCGGTTTACCCAAAACATATTCAAGGTACAGTTATGGTCTTAAAGTGCAGACTCTCAGCTTTAATTTGAGGGTATTCACATCCAAAATGGAGTTATGGTTTAGGAATTGCAACCATTTTCATACAAAAACTCCTCATTTCAGGGGCTCAAAAGTAATTGGACAATTGACTCAGAAGCTGTTTCATTGGCTGACAGGGACCAACACCAGCAGATGACATGGCTCTCCAAATCAGGTGCCAAGTCATTTCATATGGAAATCAAGGTCCCAGAGTCTGGAGGAAGAGTGGACAAGCACAAAGTCCAAGCTGCTTGAAGTCCAATGTGAAGTTTCCCCAGTCAGTGATGATTTGGGGAGCTACAGTGGATAGAAAAAGTCTACACACCCCTGTTCAAATACCAGGTTTTTGTGATGTAAAAAATGAGACCAAGATAAATCATTTCAAAACTTTTTCCACCATTAATGTGACCTATAACCTGTACAACCCAATTGAAAAACAAACTGAGATCTTTTAAGCGGAAAAATAAAAAATAAACTTACAATAACCTGGTTGCAAAAATATGCACACCCTCTTATAACTGGGGATGTGGCTGTGCTCAGAATTAACCAATCACATTCACACTCATGTTAAATGGGAGCCAGCACACACCTGCCACCATTTAAAGTGCCTCTGATTAACTCCAAATAAAGTTCAGCTGTTCTAGTAGGCTTTTCCTCACATTTTTAGAGTCACATCTTACAGCACAAGCCATGGTCTGCAGAGAGCTTCCAAAGCATCAGAGGGATCTCATTGTTCAAAGGTATCAGTCAGGAGAAGGGTATAAAAGAATTTTCAAGGCATTAAATATACCATGGAACACAGTGAAGACAGTCATCATCAAGTGGAGAAAATATGGCACAACAGTGACATTACCAAGAACTGGACGTCCCTCCAAAGTTGATGAAAAGACAAGAAGAAAACTGGTCAGGGAGGCTGCCAAGAGGCCGACAGCAACATTGAAGGAGCTGCAGGAATTTCTGGTAAGTACTGGCTGTTTAGTACATGTGACAACAATCTCCCATCTAGGGTGGAAAGACGGAAGCCTTATCTTACAAAGAAAAACATCCAAACCCAGCTACATTTTGTAAAAACACATTTTAAATCTGCTAAACACATGGGAAAATGTGTTATGGTCCGATGAAACCAAGGTTGAACTTTTTGGCCATAATTCCAAAAGGTATATTTGGCGCAAACACATCACTGCTCATCACCAGAACACCATACCTACAGTGAAGCATGGTGGTAGCAGCATCATGCTTTGGGGATATTTTTCTTCAGCTGGAACTGGGGCCTTAGTCAAAGTGGAGGGAATTATGAACAATTCCAAATACCAGTCTGTGTTGGAACAAAACATTCAGGCTTCTGCTAGAAAGCTGAAGATGAAGAGGAGCTTCATCTTTCAGCACGACAATGACCCAAAGCAGACATCCAAATCAACAAAAGAATGGCTTCACCAGAAGAAGATTAAGGTTTTGGAATGGCCCAGCCAGAGTCCAAACCTGAATCCGATCGAACATCTGTGGGGTGATCTGAAGAGGGCTGTGCAGAAGAGATGTCCTCGCAATCTGACAGATTTGGAGCATGTTTGCAAAGAAGAGTGGTCAAATATTGCCACATCAAGATGTGCCACGCTGATAGACTCCTACCCAAAAAGACTGAGTGCTGTAATAAAAGCCAAAGGTACTGCAACAAAGTATTAGTTTAAGGGTGTGCATATTTTTGCAGACAGGTTATTGTAAGGTTTTTATTTTTCCCTTTAAAACATTTCAGTTTGTTTTTCAATTGGGTTGTACAGGTTATAGGTCACATTAATGCTGCACGGTGGCGCAGTGGTTAGCACTGCAGCAGCACAGTTTATCCTTGGCCGGGGGATTGTGGGGATCATGGGTTCGATCCCAGCCCCCGACCAACAGTGATCTGTGTGGAGTTTGCATGTTCTCCCCGTGTTGCGTGGGTTTACTCCGGGATTTCTCCGGTTTCCTCCCACATGCCAAAAACATGCATGTTAGGTTAATTGGCTGTTCTAAATTGTCCCTAGATATCTGTTTCCTATAGGCCCTTAGAATAGAGGGTTAGTATTAATGAAAGTGCTTTGAGTGGTCTTTGTGACTAGAAAAGCGCTATATAAGTGCAGGTTAGTTAGTTAGTTAGTTAATGGTGGAAAAAGTTTTGAAATGATTTATCTTGATCTCATTTTTTTACATCACAAAAGCCTGGCATTTGAACAGGGGTGTGTAGACTTTTATAGCCACCGTAGGTCATCTGCTGGTGTTGGTGCTCTGTGTTTTATCAAGTCCAACGTCAGTGCAGCCGTCTACCAGGGAACTTTAGAGCACGTCATGCTTCCCTCTGCTGACAAACTTTATGGAGATGCTGATTCCATTTCCAACAGGACTTGACTTTTGTAAATTTTCAACATCTTTCTTGTAAATTTCCAGTTTCTGTCTTATTAATTTCATTTCTTTTTCTTGTAGATTTACACTTTTTACTTGTTAATTTATAACTACTTTCTTGTAAATTTGCAACTTTTTTTCTGGTAAATTTCAAACTCTGTCTTGTGAATTTGCAACTTTTTTCCCCTTGTAAATATCCAAATTTGTTTCTTCTAAATTTCCAGCTTTTTTCAAAGAACTGAACCGTAGCCTAAATGTCTATTGTGCCTCCATTCTGTGACCGATAGAGGGCAGCACATACTCAGGATCAGATTTTTTATAGCTCACACAGCACCAGTACCTGGTTTAATGACCACGGTGTCACTGTGCTTGACTGGCCAGAAAACTGCCCTGACCTGAAGCCCATAGAGAATCTATGTGGTGCTGTCAAGAGGAAGATGGGAGCCAGCAGACCAGCTGTACGCCGCTGTCAAAGCAACCTGGGCCTGCAGAACACCTCAGCTGCACCGCAGGCTGATCGCCTCCATGCCACGCTGCACCCATGCACAAAAGGAATCTCGAGCAAGTATTGAGTGTGTACATGGACATACTTTTCAGTCAGCCAACATTTCTATTAAAAATCTTTTTTTTTTTTAAATTAGTTTTATGTAATACTCCAATTTTTTGAGAAACTGAATTTGGGGTTTGTATTCGCTGTAAGCCATAATCATCAAAATTAAAAGGAATAAACCCTTGAAATGCATCCCTCTGTGTAATGAATCAATATATGAGCTTCACTTTTTGAACTGAATGACTGAAATAAATCAACTTCCTGATGATATTGTAGTTTATTGAGGTGCCCCTGTAGACATTCTAGTCAACACACTTGAAAACAGTAATGTCTTATTCCACCCAAACATTGGATTTTCCAATTAGGACAAGACTATAGAGACAACTAGAGAGCACATTCTCCCACCAAGGCTCCGTCTGTCCCTTCCTCCTCCTTCAGCAGGTCCATCCGTCCCGCCGTCGCTCCATCCACTTTTTAGTGGTACGCGGTCTCAGATCACCTCCAAAATTAACGGGTTCATCTACAACACTTGACCATATACAGTATGCTCTTCTTAGATATTATTTTAGCTTATTTTCTTGTAGGATTCTCTCTAACTGGGACCAAAGGAAGCTAGCTGAAGCTCGTAGTTTTGTCACTCATTCACAAATGTTTCTGTGCTTATTGTACTTCAGGGACCAGCCATATCTTCTCAACCACTGAAACCACAAGTCCCGCTCCACTAGTGATGCATTATGTCATTCATTCTGTAAGACAAACTTACGTTAGCTGGTGCAGGCTAGATTCAAGCTAGGAGCTAGAAAGCCAAGATTAGCAATAGTGACTTGAGAGGGAAGAAGTTAAATGCGGCATCAGAGACATGCACTGAAACCCGATGTTATGAGAAAGGCTGCAAAAGATGATTCACAATGATGCTGCAAAATTTAAATCATCAAAGAAAATTAAACCCAAATATATCAAACATTTAAGATGCATGTGAACTGTTAAAATGTGGAAAAAGTGCAATGACCTCTTTAAACACACACTGCAGTGGATATAAATCCCTTAAAAACAAATCTACATCGTCTAAAATGGTATCTTATTCCCTTTTTTCCCCACAAAAAACCTTTCGTCTTACAGTTGCTCGTGAAAATTTTTGCCCTTTTCCTCCTCCTTCCAATGGCAGCATCTATAAGCCCACCCACAGGGGTGCTGACGTCCCCCCTCTCCTCCAAGACCACAGCACACGGAAGTCTGCAAACTGGCAAATTTGAACAGCCACTGCTTACTCCTGATTGGTTCACCTGTTATGGTGACATCACAAAAACGTCTGTCTGAACTTCCCTTTTTTTTTTTCCCTCAAGGGGAGGAGCTTAACTAAACTTCAACAGCAGAAAAACAAAGTGACACTCTGCCAGAAAATTTTAACATGTCTGCAACATGTTTTTTTTTTTTACAACTTACAAGACATATCAAGAATGAAATCACTCAAATGCCTCATATCTATTTTTTTTTTGTATTAAAGTTTCATTTAAGGCCCGCCCCCTGAAAAAAGGTGAGTTTAGATGGAGCACTTTTGGTGATGCAACCATGCATGGCACCGGCACGTCCGTAGTGCTGAGGCAGTCAGGACTGTGTGGCCTAACTGAAGTTAGCCTCCAGGCTAGTTAGCATTTTTTTAACCAGCTGCCTGGAAAGCCTGGCCCAAATTCAGATGGCTTTTACTACTGAACTGCTTTTAAGGACAGATGCAGTTTCAGTCATTATCCTGGGCCCCCGTGCATGCACAACTGGGCATGTGAATGAATGAATTTCATTCCTTCAACTGATCGTTTCTTTTTAATCACAGTAAGTTTTAGTCTGATAATGCAGCGCTAGCCCCCATCAGCCTTGAGGAATGCGGACAGGTGTGTTCGTCACAGATGCTGGCATTTGAAGGGGGGGGGGTGAAAAGATTTTGACATGAAACCGTAAGATGATGAAAGGTTGTGTTTGCAGAAAAAAAGGGCATACCATTTTAGACCATGCAGATTTGGTTTTTAATAGGGATTTATGTCCGCCACAGTACAGCTTTAAGAAAATTAACCCACAAATGTATGGGGAAAAAAAATGATAAATGACAAAAAACAATTGATAAGAAAACTGTATATTTACAAAAAACAAAATGTATATGAAAAAGATGTCAAATTTATGAGAATAACTGCAAATTTTTAAGCCAGAAAATGACAAATTGCTAAGAAGAAAAAAAAATTAGAATAAAGTCGCAAATTGAGTCATACAATTTGCATGCAAAAAACTTAAAAAATCTCAGCTGAAATTTTGAGGGGAAAAAACCCATCAACCATATATACACATGATCATGAAATCAACTGTGGTTAAGCTTTTCAGAATAAAATGTACATTTGAAATAAAAGACCAGCTGGAGTTGAAAATTATTTTGATTTATTTATATTTATTTTTAAATTAACAAACACTGCTATACATATTGCTGTTTTTTATTAGTTTTGAATCATTTTGAACAGTTAAAGCGCTTGGAAAAGAAGATCAAAACAGACACGAACAGTAGAAGATCTACAGTCAATGGCTTTCCTTTGTGTTCGGGGACTGTTTCAACAAACAGACGACGGGACGTTTTTGGTTCTTTCGCCGTTAAAACACGTGGCAGCAGCTCTTTTTTTTTTTTTTTCCTTCCCATGTTTCCCACATCCAGCACAACAAAAACTCCCCCCGCTGTGTGTTACTGTTCATCAGGAATGTCCGAGGCAAACAGAAAAAGTCTCAGATTTCACCGTTTTCTGTCCTTCTCAAAGGTGCACATGTGGAAAAAATGTTCTTATTTCTCCGTTCTGGTGCACCCATAAAAAAAAAAAAAAAAATCTGAGTTTAAACATCGTTTCTTTACTGAAGTGACACATTTACAAACACTGTATAAAACTGGGTTGACATCATCGGCAGCTGGCGACAGTCTAGACCACAGAGGCAAAGGGGGAAAATGAGATAAAATAAAGAAATCCTCCTCCACTTCAGACAGAAACAGACGAATTACAGGATCACACAGAGCTTTTTGGCTTTTTGAAACCTGACCTTTGTACGGAGGAGCATTTAGATTGAAAACTTCTGTGTGATACTCGGTTTAAAAACCCACCACCGACATCTGCACCAGGGATCTGCAACCTCTGGCTCTGCAACTACATCAGGCCCAAAACCAGTGGCTCCCAGTCATAAAAACGGCTCCATTTTACAAGATGAAACTCTCAAAAAAGTGTCAGAAGTTCACAAGGGGGGAAAAAAAAACAAAACAAAACACCAAACTGCATGAAAAAGAAGCCATTCTCTGTTGTCATTCAGTCCGTACAGCCAATCATGTACAGTAGAACAAAATGACGTTTCTCCCGTCTACAATGTTAATCACAGGCGTCGCTGCCATAAACAACTTCCCCCATTCCATTATGCTGAGCACCAAGCTAGAAGGCGGGAAGTACCATTTTTATATGGTCTTCGGTACGACCCAGCCGGGACTTGAACCCCCAACCTCCCGGTTGTGGGGCGGACGCTCCGTCAACTGGGCCACCACTCCGCTGCATATGTGCAAGAAAAACTGAAATTTTAAGAGGAAAAAACTTGCAAGTTTACAGGAAAGAAAGAGTAGAATGTGTCAAATTTATTCAGAAAAAAGTTGGATATTTATGTGGGAAAAACTTGCACATTTATATTATTTAAAAAAAAATGAAGAAAAAATAAGAAATCACAATTTTATGAGAAAAACTGCAAATGTACAGTATTTCAAGAAAATGCAAACTCTACTTGAGGGGAAGTCAAAAAAAAATTATAAAGGAAAAAAAATTATATAAGGGAAAAAGACACAAACTGAGCATAAACGGGTCCCTCAATTTATGAGGGAAAATGTTTAAACTTAAGAGTACAACATCCCAAATTAATCAGGAAAAAGTTGGTTTGTAAGTTTACTTGGAAGAAATTTAAAAAGTGAAAAACTGAGAAAAATAAACAGCAAATTTTACAAGAAATGCTGCAAATATGTAAGAAAAATTACAAATTCTGTGGGGGGAAAAAGTCTCACGAGGAGAAAAAAAAAATGCTAATTTAGGAAGAAAAAAAAAGACAAACTGACCACAAACTCGTCTCAAATTTATGAGGAAAACTTTTCATATCCAAGAGTAAAATGTCCCAAATTAAACAGAAAAATCTGGATAAGTTTACATTAAAAAAACAACTTGAAATAAAAGTGAAATAAAGAAAACTGTTTAAAAAAAGTTGCAAATTCTCTGTGTGTGTGAGAGAGCGTTATGAGGGGGAAAAAAATCTTAAATTTGCAAGAAAAAAATGAGTAAACCTGCAAATTTAGGAGAAAACTCAAATGTAAAAGACAAAAATTTTGTATTTGTGAGAAAGAATTGCAAATTCTATCAAAAAAATTAGGAATGTTTCTAATTCAAATATAAATCTCTGCTGTTACTAATGTCAACAGGCTGCTTGATTCTTTTAAGTGACCTTCATTTTGTTAAATGTTATACCTTTGTGCAGACCCCTGATGCAAGTCGATGGACAGTCCTGTGACGACGGGGGGGGGGGGGGGGGGGAAGGGGTCGACTACGCAAAAGGAAGCCCCCCCCCCCCCAACTGACATCAATGTAAACCACATACACAGCTGGTAAAAAGTTCAGGTACAGAATCATCACTGAGGAAAAAGCACACCAACACCACTGTAGAGTCAAGCCGACGGTTGAAAGAGAAGAGTAGAGTTTTTCAGTTTTGGCTCGTATCCTTCAGAAAAAAACCCCAAAAGATTCTAAAATTAGAGGACAAAGTCTCAACAAAAACACACCATCAAATTCAACCACGAAGAGAGGACATTGGAAATGTGCCCACGCTCCATCCCTGAATCCGGTTAGGAAAACGGCAAGGAGTCTCCCTCTTCGCTCAAGTGTCCGTTTGATTTGACCTCATGGCTTTTGTAGATTCTTAAAAATTTAAGAAAGATGGCACTCCCGGAGGTCGATCTTCTAGTAAACATGTGGACACAGATGGCCAAGGTGAGTGTGTGTGTGTGTGTGTATGGAATCCCAAACGGGTCATAATTCATCAGTTTCTCTCTGGGTGTGCGTTGTGTAATAACAGCAGTCAGGGATTCAAAGTCTTGGCTTGTATCCTTTTAAAAACATTTAGGAGCGTTTGGGGTTCTTTTTGCCCACCGTACGGAAAGGATGAAATCTCAATGGAAAAACACACCTAGCACAGCCAAAAATACGAAGAAAAACATCGGGAATGTGCACATGTTCCGTCCCTGAATCCTGTTACTAAAAGTCAAAAGAAAGCGGCGAGGAGTCTCTGCTCACTGTCATGACCTCGCTTCGCGATTATTGATTGATTGATTGATTGATTGGGCAGAGTGCAAATGTCTGCCGGCCTCATGGCTTTTTTTTTTTTTTTTTTAAATGCACACTAAAAAAAGGTGCCGCTCAGAACCGTCCAACACACCGAAGTTGAAATGGTGGAGGTGAGACTCAGGTCAGCACATACGGTACGGAAAGCCAAGGGGTTCACAATTCATCGGGTTCTTTGTGTGCTTAAATTGTGTCAATATTAGGTACAGGCCACTTTTTCCTGTAAAATTTGAGACCTTTTCCTCAAATGTTAAACTTTTTAGATGCTTTTCTCAAATTTTATGTGAAGGAGTATTAGAGCCACATTAAAAATTAAGACAGTAAATGGGTTGCATTTTGAGAATAAAGTGGAATTTTAAGTTAAAATTGTTTTTTTTTTTTTTTTTTTTTTTAAGTCAACAGCATTTTGAGGAAAATACGGCAAATGTATTCTAAAAAATACATTGTGGAGACGCTCTCATATCATTTGTGCAGGGCTGCTGAAGTCAAAATTTCAAGAACAAAGTCAAACTTTTGACTTTGTTCCTCAAAATATTATTGTTTCCTTAAAACACTATTTTGACTTTTTTTTGTCAAAACACTTTTTTGTCAAAATGCTATTTTGACTTTTTTTCCTCAAAGTATGGTTACAACTTCTTTTCTCAACAGTCACCTTTTTTCTCCAAACTAAACTTCTTCCCCCAAAATACCATTTTGACTTTCTCAAAATACTTAACTTTTTTCTTAAAGTACCATTGCTCCTTTCCCCCCAAAAAAATCCTATTGATTTTTCTTGAAATTTCGGTTTTATTCTACTAATGCAAAACTTTAAACATTTTTTACTGAGGCCCCAGTATGTGCTAGCTGTAGTAAACTTTTCTCTTGTAAGTTTGCATCATTTTTCTCCCTCTTTCTTTCTCTCCATGCATGTCAAAACATTTCTGGTCAAAGGAGCCACTGGTTATGGTCCAAAAAGTTGTAGTGTGCAGAACCCTGTAAAAATGTTTACAAACTCATCGCTGAATTACCTAATCAAGCACTGCAGTCTACAGTGGTCTTTTTTATTGTGTATTATTGTGTATTTCTATTGTGTGTTTTTAATTAGAACAGTATTTTTTCTTATTGATGCACTTTACTTCCTCTTTATTTATTTACTGACCCCTGAGCTTTGCACAACTAATTCCTATGTGCCTGAACTGTATGTTTGAGTACAAATGGCAAATAAAGTTCTCGACTTCTTGACTTGACAAAAATGCCATGAGAGAACCCGGTGAATTATGAGCCTTTCAGCATTCCATAACACACAGGTTTAAAAGAAAAAAAAAAAAAAAAAAAAGACTGCGTAGCCCTTTGTGGGTCACACGTGTTCGGCTTGGTCTGGACTTTAATGTGCTCTTAAAGGGGAGGGTTCGGAGGGCGGCCGGGCGGCCACAGTGTTCGTCTTCCACGCACTCGCTCAGAGCGCCAGCAGGGTAGGTGAGTTGAGGGAGTCTGAGGACTGGTCGCCGCTGCTGCTGCTGCGCCGATGGGCCTTGGAGCAGGACTCAGAGGAGGGCGAGGGGCTCTCGGGCTCCGGGTAGGTGAATATGAGGCTCGCGGCGTTTGGCGTGGCAGCCGGGGTGGACGCTGCTACCACCGGTGTGTTCAGGCTGTCTCCGTCCGGGCAGTACATCCCTCCGCCGCCTCCCAGGCAGATGGGCTTGATGACGGAGCGCTGAGGCTTCGCCATGTCGTCCTCGGGGTCTGCGGGCTCCTGCTTCACCACCACGTGGTTCATGGCGACCCGCTGGCCCATGTTGGGCCGCATGGTGAGCGGCAGCGGGGCGCACTGTTGCTGCTGTAGCTGCGGCATCACCTGCTGGTGGCGCTCCTCCATGGGCAGCTTACAGACGGGATTGTGGGCGACCAGCATGAACTCCAGCTTGTCTTTCTCCTTCTGGAGCGTCTCAATCTCTTTCTGAAGGTCGGCCTTCTCCTCCTCCAGCTTCTCAGTCTCCTGTGGACAAAAATAAGATGAAAAAATAAATTGGGAAGCGGTTCAAAATAATCTCGAGGCATTCTGGTTTGGAGTAAAATGGGATGGCTTCAAATTCCAGTTTTGAGGCTGTGAATATCTGGTAGTGATTTAGAGCAAATATCAGAATTTTTATTTTCCATTCTAATTTGTGTGTGTGTGTGTGTGTGTGGGGGGGGGTGTTTTCATCCCTCCAAAAGTGACTTGTATATGCATTACTTTTTTCTTATAAAAGACAATCCAGACTATTCCATAGTAATTAAGAGCAACTAACAGTTTTCTGTTTCCCCTATAAAATTGTTTTCTTGCATTTTTTTTTTTTTTGTAAATAAAAAAAGACGACACAGAATATCTGGTCATGATCCACAGCAATTATTCACGTTTTTAATCACTTTTCTTGCAAACTTGTTTTTTTAAATTATCTCTCAAAAATGTGACTTCTCTTGTAAATCAAGGACTTCTACATGTAAATATATTACTCTTTCCTTATGAATGTGAAGGATAAAACAGAATTCTAATATCAGAAGATTTGTTTTTTTTCTTGCAATTTTTTTTTTTAATAAAATTGCACCTGTTTTTATCTCTCAAAAATATGACTTCTTGTAAATGTTTTACTTTTTTTCTTACAAATATGAAAGACAATACAGAATATTCTGTAGTAATCCAGAGGGATTATCCAAATATTCATTTTTTTCCTGCAAATTGTGGATTCCGGTTAATCCTTGGCTTTTTAATAGAAGGAGTTTGTTTATTTTGGCGGGTAAATTTGTGAGGTTTTTCTCCGAATTTTTGGCATTTTTAAGGTACTTTTAAAAAAAAAAACCTGAACGGTAAGAATAACAATGACTATCCAATACCAAACTTCACACCTAGACACCATTGTAGCAAACCAATATTTAGGTAGTCTTAGGCAAAGCTGGGAAATTTGACCTGATTTGCACTGATGTCACTTCATTATATCTGGTTTGATTATTGGACTTTATTTAATTTTACCGTTTGCTGATTCATCCTGATCGGACTTGATTTACTTGACATTTGCCTGCCTCATTTGTTTCCAAAACTTGATTTAATCTGATCTAACACGTTTTCAGCTTTGACTGCACCAGCGCCAGGTTGATTTATTCAAACCTGATTTCGCCCGATTTCACTTTATTCCAAACGATTCTTGTGACAGGAAGCACTGTAATTCTCCACACTGCCATTAGAGGGCCGTGTTTACCCACAGCAGAATTTAACCATTTTAAATCGAGCTTTGATCCACGAGTGTCAACCGCCAGCAGACGCGTTTCATCATTAACGTTTAATTAAGGAGTCTGGAGACAGAAGGGACAGCGGGGGAGATAGCGAAGGGAATGCTGACGTGCTGTCTGAGGACTTTGACTCGGGGCAAAGGTATGAGGAAGTGTCCACGGAGAAGAAAACCAAGAGGAGGAGGCTCCCACCTCACTTCTCTGGAAACAAACACTTCCTGATTTGGACGTTTAAAAAAGTGTGTGTGTGTTTCCTACAAAACAAAGGCTTGGCAACCTCTGATACAATTTAAAGGGAATTTTGCCCCCCCGTAAAACTGGATGAAGCCTCAAAATATATGTGAGCCTTAAAGAGGAGGGGAAATGGAAGCGTTCTGAGAATCAACTGGCCTGCCGACATGAGGAATACTCTTAAAAACAAACAAAAAAAGCTTTTTCCTTGTAATTGCTGACATTCTTGCAAATTTTAGGCTTTTCTTAAAATATCTGAGCCTTAAAAATAAAAACAGCAGGAATTAGGTCTATAATCAGAAATACGCAGTTTTAAAAAAAAAAAAAAAAAAAAAAAAAAAGCAAACATTTCTGTTTTAAATTTCAGATGTTTTTTCTCATGTTTTCCTGGCATTCTTGCAAATTTTAGACTTTTAACATAAATTCTCTACTTTTTCCACACAAATTTTCTACCATTTTTTCTTGACAATTTTATACTTTTCCCCCCCTTATGATTGTTTAAAGAGTATTCTTGCAATTTTTTGGCCCTTCTTCATGTAAATTTCTGACATTTTTCTCACAAACTAAGCAGCAAATTCACAAGGAAAAAGTGTGTATATTTGCTCATCGTGGACAAGCCCCCAGTTATGCTGTAAAGGTCAAACAGACATCATTTTTAAGACTTTTTCCTCACAAATGTGCAGATATATGTAAAAAAAAAAAAAAAGAAAATTTTTTGAAAATAAAGTCCTAAAGTTTACAAAAAAACTGAAACTCTGTAAATTATGAAAAATGTAAATGAATAAGGAAAAAGCCTGAAATTTACATGAATAGAACATGTATGTCCAAAAAAGCTACAGTTTTTATAAGAAAAGTTACATCTGTTTAAAAAAAAATTAAAAAAAATGTTGCTTACGCAGTGTGCAACTTTTCCTCTTAAATATGATTTCAATGCATCATAAATATACACATTTTTTCCATCTTAAAATGTGCCGCTCTTGTCTCAGGGAGCCACTGACTATGGACAGAAGAAGTGCGTGTGGGCCCAGAGCCACCGGTTGAAGACCTGACAGCCTGCAGCACATTCCTGGGCTGACAGGCCGAGCCTCGCTCTAAAGCCAGCTGCAATTCTCCTAAAAATCACAGCGTCTGTGAGACAGTCAAAGACAAAGGCGCCTGTCATCGGCTGCTCAGACGCCGTCAGAGTTAAACCGGTAAAACCGGGACGAGACGAGGGCGTCGACATCTGAGGGCCGGCACACAACTTTTTGTTCCTTTAGTAGGCAAGGAAAAAATATTGACTCCCCACAACTCCATCAGCTCCTGTCTCCATCTTAAATTTGTCATTTTTAGCTTAAAATTTATTTATTGTGCTTTATGCTTTTAAGTTTTTTTTCTTGTAAATTTGCTACTACTCTTGTAAGTTTGATTTTTTTTCTTGCAATTTTACCTTTACATTTGCTACTTTTTTTTCAACTTTATATATGCTTTTATTCTTGTAAAGTTTTTCCTTCTCCTTAAAAGCTCCAGTGTGTAAAATTTTGGATAATGTGAATTCTGAAATGTATTGCTCCATTAACTCATAATTTTGTTGTCAGTGTTAAATAACCATTCCAAAGTAAAAATTTGCTGTATTTTCTCTATTGTAAGATCAGTTATATATACACACACTACCATTCAAAAGTTTGGGGTCACTTAGAAATTTCCTTATTTTTGAAAGAAAAGCACTGTTTGTTTTTTTTTCAATGAAGATAACTTTAAACTAATCAGAAATACACTCTAATATCTAATATACATTGCTAATGTGGTAAATGACTATTCTAGCTGCAAATGTCTGGTTTTTGGTGCAATATCTACATAGGTGTATAGAGGTCCATTTCCAGCAACTATCACTCCAGTGTTCTAATGGTACAATGTGTTTGCTCATTGCATCAGAAGGCTAATGGATGATGAGAAAACCCTTGTGCAATCATGTTAGCACAGCTGAAAACAGTTTAGCTGGTTAGAGAAGCTATAAAACTGACCTTCCTTTGAGCAGGTTGAGTAACTGGAAAAAAATATTTTTCAAATACAAATCATTATTTCTAACTTTGTCAATGTCTTGACTATTTTTTCTATTCATTTTACAACTCATTGTGGTAAATAAGTGTGACTTTTCATGGAAAACACAATAATTGTCTGGGTGACCCCAAACTTTTGAACGGTAGTACATATATATATATACATACAGTATATATATATATACACACACACACACACACACACACACACACGGGTAGAGGGTCCCAGTTCATGTACAGTGGATATAAAAAGTCTACACACCCCTGTTCAAATGCCAGGTTTTTGTGATGTAAAGAAATGAGACCAACATAAATCATTTCAAAACTTTTTCCTCATTAATGTGACCTATAACCTGTACAACCCAATTGAAAAACAAACTGAAATCTTTTAAGGGGAAAAATAAAAAACTTAACAATAACCTGGTTGCATAAATATGCACACCCTGTTATAACTGGGGATGTGGCTGTGTTCAGAATTAACCAATCACATTCACACTCATGTTAAATGGGAGTCAGCACACACCTGCCACCATTTAAAGTGCCTCTGATTAACCCCAAGTAAAGTTCAGGTGTTCTAGTAGGCTTTTCCTCACATTTTTGTAGTCACATCTTACAGCACAAGCCATGGTCTGCAGAGAGCTTCCAAAGCATCAGAGGGATCTCATTGTTCAAAGGTATCAGTCAGGAGAAGGGTGTAAAAGAATTTCCAAGGTATTAAATATACCATGGAACACAGTGAAGACAGTCATCATCAAGTGGAGAAAATATGGCACAACAGTGACATTACCAAGAACTGGACGTCCCTCCAAAATTGATGAAACGATAAGAAAACTGGTCAGGGAAGCTGCCAAGAGGCTGACAGCAACATTGAAGGAACTGCAGCAATTTCTGGCAAGTACTGGCTGTTTAGTACATATGACAACAATCTCCTGTCTTCTTCATACATATATCTGGGCTATGGGGTAGGGTGGCAAGACAGAAGCCTTATCTTATAAAGAAAAACATTCAAGCCTGGCTACATTTTGAAAAAAACAAAAAACAAAAAACAAAACAAAAACACATTTGTGGGAAAATGTGTTATGGTCCAATGAAACCAAGGTTGAACTTTTTGGCCATAATTCCAAAAGGTATATTTGGCACAAACACAACACTGCTCATCACCAAAAGAACACCATACCTACAGTGAAGCATGGTGGTAGCAGCATCATGCTTTGGGGATATTTTTCTTCAGCTGGAACTGGGGCCTTAGTCAAAGTGGAGGGGATTATGAACAGTTCCAAATACCAGTCTGTGTTGGAACAAAACCTTCAGGCTTCTGCTAGAAAGCTGAAGATGAAGAGAAACTTTATCTTTCAGCACAACAATGACCCAAAGCAGACATCCAAATCAACAAAAGAATGGCTTCACCAGAAGAAGATTAAGGTTTTGGAATGGCCCAGCCAGAGTCCAGACCTGAATCCAATCGAACATCTGTGGGGTGATCTGAAGAGGGCTGTGCACAGGAGATGTCCTTGCAATCTGACAGATTTGGAGTGTTTTTGCAAAGAAGAGTGGGCAAATATTGTCACATCAAGATGTGCCAGGCTGATAAGACTCCTACCCAAAAAGACTGAGTGCTGTAATAAAAGTCAAAGGTGCTGCAGCAAAGTATTATTTTAAGGGTGTGCATATTTATGTATCCAGGCTATTGTAAGGTTTTTATTTTTTCCCTTAAAAGATTTCAGTTTGTTTTTCAATTGGGTTGTACAGGTTATAGGTCACATTAATGGTGGAAAGTTTTGAAATGATTCATCATACCCAGCTCAGTAGTGGTCGGAGAGGCTGTTGGCGCGGAGTGGCAGCCACGTTTCCGTCAGTCTGCCCCAGGGCACCTGTGGCTACAGCAATAGCTTACCACTATCAATGTCTGTCTGGAGTGAATGAATAATGGGACTCACTGTAAGCGCTTTGAGATGCCACTTGACGTGTAAAGCGCCATATAAATCCAATCCATTATCTTGGCGTCATTTTTTTACATCACAAAAACCTGACCTTTAAACAGGGGTGTGTAGACTTTTTATATCCACTGTTGGTGGCCATTTTGCACCACCACGATACCTTTCCAACTTTTTTTAACTGAACTCTAATTAGACATTCTAGCTTCTGCAGGATATCCCTAAATCTTTGGAAGGGAGTAATGACCAATATAATGTACAATGTTTGTATTTTGTAATTACACACTGCACCTTTAAATTTCCAACTTTTTTTTTTTCTTTTTTTTTTCCAGACATCTTCCACTCACCCCTTGTAGCGTCTCGGTCAGCTCCCTTCGCCGATTTCGGCATTTGGCCGCCGCCAGTTTATTCCTCTCGCGCCTCACCCTCCTCTTCTCCTCCTCCTCAGGGGTGAGCTGAGGGTGACGACACCAAAAATAAAACACCACGAAAAAACAAGCAAAAATGCAGGCACACGCTTTTTCATCGTCTTTATTTCCAGTTTGCACACGTACACAAACAAAAAAAACCATAAGCATTACAATGATAAAACAAACAACTATAAAGTGAATAATAAGAAAGATTATTTAATTAGTGATAAGTCATGATATTTTAAAGCTTTACAAAGTAATTATTAACGGCAACAGCTGTGGTAGCAATAATAACCAAATATAAATAATGATCTAATAAAAAGACAAATGGCAACAAACTGGTGAGAAGGTTAGAATTTTTATTTAAATCTGCATTTGTAGGCTCTCATAGCATTCCGGAATAGCCCCAACAATGTTTATCACACTGAGTCTGCATCATAAACGACTACTGAGGCATCATCATCATCATCATAGGAGAAGCTTGGAATAAAACAGTCACAATATTTTATCAAGGGGGAAAAGGATGATGATAAATGTAGGCTTGAAAATTTGACAATCTAGACCATCATTCAGCACGTTCTTTAGTATAACACCACTACAACCGCCAGTCACAGGTGGCGAGTTGCCCAACAGAATGTAAGCATTAGCAATTCGGTTGCATCACAGAAAAAAAAAAAAAAAAAAAATGTCAGCAACCAGGCCGTCCTATGAAGTGAAGAGGTGGAGAATACCTCGACCTCAGGCGCTCGAGGTATTCTCACATCTCCACTAGGGCTGCAACGACTATTTATTCAGAGCTGATACAAAAATTTAGCGTTCACCTGCATTATTATGGTTTTGTATTACATGTTTTGTTCGGAATTGAGCAAGGCATCATTATATTTGATTTGAGTTCTACAACGCACAATGCTTTTGACTCTTCAGAATTCAGATTTGCGTTCCCTCTGGACGACGGTTCAGATCCATCGGGTCCCACACCCCCAGACTGACTAGCAGTTTCTTCCCCTGGGCCATCTGGACTGCATTCAGAGGCCCCGCCCCCCCAACGCTCACATGCACAGAACCGAGAACCTCTTAAATTATCAGAACTCACCTGTCTTTGCACGCCGCACTTTCACGTACACTGACCCATCCGTGACACCACTATGTACATTTCCCATAATCCTTGGGCCATTTTACTCAGTTGTGTGTTCTGCACCCCGCACTCTTATGTACACAGTTCATATTTCCATAATCCTGGGCCATTTTTGTTTTTATTTTAGTCGTGGGTTTAATCGTGTGTTTTATCTCATCCTTTCCTCTTACTTTACTGCGCAGTAGCCTGGTGGGAGCACCCACAGTTTTGTTGTACTGTACTACTGTACAATGACAATAAAGCCTATTCTATTCTACTATATAGATCTGTTTACTCATTTGAAAATCTACTTTGGACAGAAAATAAGTGTTTAACCCCAAATTAACCTTATTATATCTTCACATATGAGTAAAAAAGAGCCTTTAAGCTTGGCATTAACAGTGATTTGATTTATATATATCGTTTTCGATCATTATGAAAAATTATGCTGCGATATGATTTTTGGCCCAATCGCCCAGCTCTACTGACAGGGTTTGCTAGTAAAGGGAAGGGATTTTATTTAAATTCCTTCTAAGGCGTTAGAATTTGGGGGAAACGGTGTCAAAGCCGGGGTCAAAACAGCCTCCATTCATGTTCCAAGGCTGAAATGGTTTTCTTAAAAAACTGAGGTTAAAAACTCTGGGGCAACGCGTTTCCCTGACCCAGAGTGGAAACGCAGACATGGGCTCATCCTGGACCAGCCCCCCCAATTACGTAAGACTACAAAACTTTCACCCGGACGGCAGCATTTCCCACAACTGCTACCAACTACAACGCTGCAGCGATCTCACCTGTTCGTCCCGCTTTCGACGTCCACGGGTGTCCCCGATAGAGCGGATGACGCCGGGCCGGGCCAGCGTATTGTGGCTGAGCAGGCCCGGCCCGTTGGTCAGGTGGTGGTGGTGGTGGTGGTGGCCATAGGGGTGGGAACGGGAGTACGGGTTGGACATGGAGGTGATGACGGTGGGCTGCACCATCCACTGTAGGTCCTGGCTGGTGGTGATGGCGTTGATGGTGGGGATGAAGGCACTGTTGGAGCCGGGCATGTCGACCCTGAACTTCTGAAAAAGAAGAAGAAGAAGAAGAAGGAGGGAGAAGGATGAGGCCAGAACTGGGGAGCAACAAGCTACGTTTCCTCGGGCATTTTTGGAACGAAATATTCCACATCTAATATTCTGTATTCTTTTTCTTTGTGTAAAACGTATTGGCATCAATGTGACTTTTGTTGCAAAGTTGCAATTTCTTACAAAAATTTCCGTAAAAAAAAAAAAAAAAAAAAAAAAAAAAAAAAAAATTTGGGGCCTTGTCGCCTCATATTTTATATATTAATTTTTTCCCTTATAAATTTAAAAGTCTTTCTCCTGAATTTTGCATCTGTTCTTGTAAATTTTGGGATTTTTTTTCCCCCTTCATTAATTTGCAGTTTCTGCCATGTAAATTTGATTCTTTTGCTTTATACATTTGCAAATTTATTTATGTAAATTTGTGACTTTTTTTTAAATACATTTGATCATCACGTTAGTACCTTTTTCTTTTAAATTTGTGGGATTTGTCTCCTGCATTTTAGGATTTTTTTCCCCTTCATAAATTAGCTATATTCGCCATGTAAATTTGATTATTTTTATTTCATATTTGCAAATTTATTAATGTAAATTTTACAGTTTTGACATTAAGTTGCTACTTTTTCTTATAAATTTGTAGGATTTTACTCCTAAATTTAAGGACTTTTTTCCTCATAAATTTGTAATTTTTTACCATGCAAAATCGATACCTTTTGTCTTACTTATTTGTACATTTATTAATGTAAAATGTGTGACTTTTTGGATCAATTTTACAACTTCTGTGATCAAGTTGCTCCTTTTTTCTAGTGAACTTGTGGGATTTTTTTCTCCTAAAATACAAGATTGGGGTAAATATGTTAAAGGTAAATTTGTAATTTACCTTAAAAAAAACTTTACGGTATGCATTCATGCATTGTCCCCATATATATTTAAATAAACGCTTCATTAAATCCAGTAGGAAACAACTGTGCTTAGAGTAAAGATCTGGTACAAGCTGATATTTAATGTATTTAATGAGTCTCTCTGTGCAGAGTGCAGCAGCTCTGTGTGA
The DNA here is from genome assembly GCA_020510985.1 of Pholidichthys leucotaenia. Classification (NCBI taxonomy): domain Eukaryota; kingdom Metazoa; phylum Chordata; class Actinopteri; order Cichliformes; family Pholidichthyidae; genus Pholidichthys; species Pholidichthys leucotaenia. The sequence continues at coordinate 196,228,296 of CM035842.1, read as the reverse complement.
AGCTCGCCTTGCTTTTCCCTCGGATTTATCCCAATAAAAACAAACGGTAATTGAAGCCATGTAGAGGTGCTTTAGTGTTGGGATATTTGCCTTGGCTTCTCATCATTACATTTTTAAAAAATCATGAACTGAATGTGGTGTATATAAAAAATGAAACTGAAGTTGCTCCACTAAATGAAGCGATTTATTGCCATGCCTCTGTATCCCTCCCTAAATGACTGAATGAGCAGATAAACTAGAGGGCACACACCTCCGCCTGGGCCCTGTCTTGCAATGTTAAAGGGAGCGAAAAAGTGACCCACAATCAGCATCCTGACCCAGATCACATTCACAATCTATTGGGTTCATCAGTAGCTCAATTTCACCAAAACCCATCCAGTCATTTTTGTGTGATCCTGCTCACAAATAGACAAGCCAATATGAAAGCATTACCTCTTTGGTGGAGCTAATAAATATATAAATAAACATTAAAATTTAAGAAAAAAATTGCTGTAAAAAGCCAAACTGAAGCAAACTAGCCAGATGCCCAAGCCTTATCTAAAACAATAAACACGATCCAAATTGCACACTCCTTCAGTGTAATTTTTTGGTAATGAGTCTTACTTCTAATTGAATAATTAATACCATAAGGTAACTCCAGATTTACTGAAGTAAAACTGCCGACTACAGGATGAGAATCATTCTACGGGTGACACACGCAGTGATTCATTGGGGGAAGCCCACTGCGTCCACGGCAGTTCTCCCGAGATGATACAAAGCAGCAGAGACAGCGGGCGAGTCGTTTCATCTGAGGGAAAACTCGTGTAAAAGTCGTCATGTGACATGAATAACAGAACAGAGTGGAAGGGGCTCGTTGAAGGGTCAGAAATGACGACTGTGGAAAGAGTCAGGCTGTCCAAAAAAAAAAAAAAAAGAAAGTGCAAAATGTTTTGAGCTTTAAAATGAAGGAAAAATGAGGAAAATATGCAAACACAGAAAAACAAAAACGCTAGTGGGATTTGTTCTGCTTAGATGTACATTTTCTCAGGAATTTTAGAATTTCCTTGCAAATTTCAAACTTTTCTTCTTGTAAATGTACTTATATGCTGGTGCATCTAAAAAAAACAAAACTCTGAGAGCTTTAATAATTCAATTAAAAAAAATAAATGTTCATATCTTCTATATTAATCACAGAGTGAACCATTTCAAGCATTTGTTGTTTTAAACTTTAATGATTATGACTAATCTCTTTGAATTAAATTATCAATCATGATATTTTAAACTTCTGAGATGCACCAGTATTTGCTGTTTTTTAACTGATAGTTTTCCTAATAAATAAGATTTTCTTACATCTTCATGGGTTGATTTCCTGTAAATCTGCAACCTACATTTGAAACATTTTCCCTGTTGCAACTTTTCTTCTCATAAATGTACTCATATGTTTGCCGTTTTTGGAAAATCATTACTTTTTTCCTATTAAGGTTATGCAGCAAATGTGTGGTCTGTTTTACTTCTAAATTTACAACACTTTCTATGTGCATTTGTAACATTTTCCTTGTAAATCTGCAATATTTTTCCATGTGAATTCGTAACAGGTTTCAATATATGTTTATAGTATTTTTCCTGGAAATTTGCAATATATTCAGATAAATTTGCACCGGTTTCTACAAGAATATACATATTTTTTCTATGTAATTTTTTATTGTTCTCCCAACAATAAAAGAAAAAAATCTACCACATTTTACTACTTTAGTTGTAAATATCCTTTTGTCTTAAACATGTATTTTTTTCTTGTAAATTTGCAACTTTATTCTTATAGTTACTACTTTTTATTTTCATTCTTTATTACCCTTTAAATGTACTCTTACATCTCATATTGTTCTTAGGTATTTCTGCTCCAACATTAGTGGTTTGTGGCATTTTGCAGACCCCTGGGCTAACCACCAGCTGAGCGGTGAAGCATTCTGCCCCTTCTGGAAGATTATTCAAGGGTGAGGTGGTGACGGCAGCTTTTAATGATCCAAAAACACTCCAGCACGAGGAGGTAGAGTCCCCCCGTGTTTATCCGTGGGCGGATGAGTCCCGCTTGGTCACTGTCGGTAAAGGTGAGCCAGGTCATTGTGCGGGTTTCAAAAATAAAAGACCATCAGGACTGAATGGGTTATGTTCATTTCAAAATAAAAGCATCCAAGGCTCATTCATTTCGCCACTTAAACTTGTTGCGTTTTAAATGTGTAAATTAAGAAAAGGGTAAGTTCTGCTTTGATGAAAACGTTAAATAAAACTGATTAAAGGGGATAGGACCGCGTTTTTTGTGGTTAATGTGATTTTAATCTGTGCAGCTCTGAAAAGGGTTAAATAAAAGGAGTGAAGGGGGTCGTATTGGTCTCCAAAATCTCTGCAGCTTCAATACTAAAAGAAACCCTTTCACCTGGACATGGGTCTGGGTGGCAGGCGCTGGGTTCTCCCCACCGCTTCTTCACGGTTTTCCAGAGAAGCGCACAGCCAGAGGGCGTGGGTCAGCAGTCTGTTCCTGCATTTATATCCTGTTGTTTTTCATTAGCATAACCATTTTTAACGCAGGGACGTAATGTGCGAATAACCCAGCAGAAACACGGCCAGTTTGCCTGTTGATTACATTTCCACGTAGCTAGAAGCGCTCCGAACCGACGGCGGCTGGCCGCCCACCGGGGGAAATCACGGACCACACGACAGCCGCAGACGGACGTGGCTGATCGCAGGACAGCTGGCAGAACCCCACGGAGAGAGAGAAAAAAACACGGCGCACATCAACTGTGTGTGTTTGTGATCAATTTATCTGACCCCTGATTCACACGCGTAAAATGCGCAAACCATAAAAATAAAGACCAAAACGAAGCAGTTTGGGTGATGTGTTCACATACACCCGGATGTGCAAGAGGGAGTTTATATTTTATTAAAGCAAAACATATATATGTTTTTTTTTTAAATCGTTATTGCACGTATTTGTCCTGTGCGTAAAAACCAACTGTTGTGGAGAAATATTTTAAAAACTGGAAGAAATGAAGCGTGAAGATGTCGCTGGTGGCTACCTGGTAGCTGGAGGTAGAGACCGGACTTCCGATCGTGCTGCTGCCGCTGGTGAAGGACTCTGGCTGGGCCGGAGAAGTGCTGCTGCCGCGGGACGAGGTGTCGTAGTTCCCGGTGTAGTCCTGGTACATGATCCGGGACGGGAGGCGGGTTTTTAGGGGAGGGGGGCTGCGATCGACGCTTTCTTTCTCCTTTTTCCCCCCCTTCTTCTTCCTAAATTTAATCCAAGCAGGTAGGAGCAGTAAATCCCGGGATTCTTCGTTAGTTTCCGGAGGGGGAAAAAAATACCTGCAGACGCACCTGAGCTCTGCCGGGCCGGACCGGGCCACAGGTGACGCTCCTGGAGGTGTCCTTGCCGTCAGGTGCGCGCGGACGTTCTCAGGTGAGGTCCCAGCGCGTCGTTACCGAGTGACTCACGCGCGTTAATATTTGGCTTGCTCGCGGCTCGACTCAACGTTTCCTCGCGCTCCTCCTCCTCACTTCCTGCGGATGAGTCACTTCAGCGGCTCCGCGACCCGCTGCGCGAGCTTTTCTACTGACACGACAGCGCGCGCGTCACAGAACAGGGCGGCGCCACGCGGGGAGGAGGAGGGTCGAAACGGGGAGGGTGAAAAAAAAAAAAGAGAAGAGATCCACATCCACGCGCGGCAGTCCGACCGTCCGTCCTCGGAGCAGCGGACACGCGGGAGACCTCCGGTGCCGGTAGAGGAGGAGCACGAGGGTTATTTTTTGCTCCAGGACGTCAGTGCCGCGCGCGGCTCTGCTTCGGTGTCGCTGGTTTCGGTCCAATGACGCACGTTTCCTAAAATGGGCAGCTGCGTCAGAGAGCGCGTGTGGGTTTCCTTGGTAAAGCGCGCGTCACACACAGAAGAGGGATTCCCTCCCCTCCGCGCTCCGGACTCAGAAGCTTCACGGCGCCTGCCCGGTACTGGTACCGGTTCCGGTGATGGAAACCCAACATGTTTACAAGTGCACATGAGCGTGCCTGGAAGAATGTATCTGTCCTCTTCCTCCTTTAAACCCCCAAAGTGCCCCTCCTAAACCAGAGGAAAATAATCTGAATAGTTCAGGCTCCCTTTATGCACACTTCATTTGTGCATTGGTATTTTTGTTTGTTTGTTTGTTTGTACTGAACATTTTGTTTGTGCTGGTTTGCGTCTTGCTATACATGCTTTGTTGTATAGCCTGAATGATAATAAAGCTGGCTTTCACTGTTTAATTTCAACCAAATATTTCATTTGTGCTGGATTTTGCTAGAAACATTTCATTTGTGCTGGTTTGGGCATTTGTATTTTTGTTTGTGCCACTGAAAAAATTCACTTGTGTTGCTGTGAGCTTTGAGATGCAATAATGATAATAAGCGGGTCCTGCCCCCTCCCACGCACATGCGCCGCCCGTCGGACCCAGCTGGCACAGAAAATTTGCTGTCGTCATGGCAAGCGCTGCGTGAATAATAAAGAAAAGCATTTGGCGCAGTACTTTCCATGAGCAGTAGGTTGTGCTTTAAGTTTTGTCAACCCTTTTTACGTAGGAGTGTGCCACACCCTGCACGCTCATCCATCGTAGAAAATTTGGTGAAAATCGGATGGTTTGTCCAAGTTACAACTGTCTGATGTTCCATGGCGAGAAGTCAACCTTCGCCATGTCGCCATGGCAACATTTACCTATCAGTTATGTGTTGTACACCCATATAGGACTACATATGACAGTCACCTTGACCTATGTTCCAGATTTCGTGACTCCCAAGACCTTCCCAAGCCTCCCAACAAGATCACGGAGTAAATGGCGAGGAGGGTGTGTCCATGGAAACAGAATGATGCCATGCTAAAGTTGATGAGCAGTTATGATCAGCCATGAGGCCTGATGAATCTCAGAAAATTTCACGTCATTCTGGCAAGTGGTGTGTGAGTAATAAATAAAACAGTTTTCAGCAATTATTGCCTTATCCAGTTGGTGGCGCTATATTTTTTGTCAATTATTTTTATACAGACACGTTCAGGGCGGGACTATTATCAATCATAGAAACTTTGGTGGACATCGGGCAAGATTTGCTCAAGTTACAGCTTTCTGATGTTGTAAGGGGTGGAGTCAAACCACCATAGTGTCATGGCCACACCTTTTGAGATTGCGACTCACATTTGATAACTTTTAATGGCCAATTCCTATAGATGCTGCCATGTGAAAATGAGCTCATTGGGAGCAGGCCCCTAGTGTCATAACCTCCCCGTGCGCTTCTCCACAGCGCACGGAGGAGGAGAAGGAAGAATGGACTTAAGTGCAGGGTTACACCAAACACACATTTATTGATACAAAAATAGACAATACAAAATGACAAGACAGCTCGTGTAAACTTAGAGTCTTCCAGGATGCTCGACAGGACAAATGCGAGGGGTGGTTTTTTGGCCAAATTGGAGGTGGGGCGGATTTGAGGCAAGATGGCGGACTTCCTGTTGGACATGGGTAAGGGCCACAATTTTTTTTTTTTTTTTGCATGTCTTGAGGTGGTGCACACCTCACCCGAATTTCGTGTCTGTATAGACCTTGTATGTTTGGCCCTGCCCACAAAAATTTGGGGGGGGGCACATATTTTCCAGTTTATCGAATTTTTCACTGGGTTTGAGGTGTGTGCGAAAAAAAAAATCGCATTTTTGGTTAACCTTGAGATGGTGAAAAATGTGATAATTTAGGCGGAAGAAGAAGAAATAGAGCAATTACAATAGGGATGCCATGGAGAGCCAAGACCCTGTATGTTTTCTCTTCTACCCAGTCTCTTCAGCAGGTGTTTTCACTAATCAGCAATCAGTGGGAAGAAGTTCAGTGAAATCTGCTGTTGAAGACACTGGTTGGAGGTAAAGCCTGCAGGGTCTTGGCTCTCCATGGCACATGATTGGACACCCTGTTCTAAACTAAACAGTGACTCCAGTTAAATGGCCTTTATTAGATTGTTCTGTTTACATGGTCACTTGAATAATCAGATTACTCCAGAAATCCAATCATATAATTGGTTTGTTTGTGTGCATGTAAACGTGGTCATTGAAACATGCTTCTGGAAACAGTCAATGTAAGAAATACATTGCACAGTTGCTGAATTTGTGTTTGCTTTTCACTAACAATTGCTAGTTTTAGTTTTTAGAGAGGACCTCAACTTTATGCTAATACATGAGTGGGCAACACATGTGACTGCTCATGATTACCTCCGCCAAAGGGGGAGGTTATGTGCTCATCGGCGTTGGTTTGTCTGTCTGTCTGTCTGTTTGTTTGTTTGTTAGCAAGATAACTCAAAAAGTTATGGACGGATTTTCATGAAATTTTCACAGATTGTCAGAAATGGGGTATCCTACAGATGATTAGATTTTGGTGGTGATCCGGATTACCGTCCACAAGAAAACCGCCATTATGCAAAATGCCATTTTCGTGAATAACTACTAAACCACTAATCCTATCATTGTCAATCCAATTGCTTGTCATATGTTTTCATGGTCAAGGAATCTGAAAATGTACACACAAACACTGTATGGGGGGAACTGTGGCACTAAACCGCCATTACGGAAAATGCCATTTTCGTCAATAACTACTGAACCACTAATCCTGTCATTGTGAATCCAATTGCTAGTCATATGTTTTCATGGTCAAGGAATCTGAAAACGTACACACAAACACTGTATGGGGGGAACTGTGGCGCTTGGCGGAGGTCTGCGTTCTCCGAGTGCTTTTCTAGTTCTAGATGTGATGCTACCAGAAGCTGAGAAACACACACTTAGGTGGACATGTAAAGTAAGGGTTAGGTAGGCACATATACCAGTACACTTTAACCTCAGTTTGATGCTTTGTGCATCTGCTCTATCGAGTGACCTGTGTGACCCATGGTGCACACCACAATAAATTTTATCATCTTCCCCAGTCCACATAGTGCCACCACGGCTGTGTGCAGGGCTGGCCCTTGCCATTTTGGCACCCTAGGTGAGACTAGGGTATGGTAAAAATGAGCCAAGTTTTTCACTGTACATACTGTACAACCAACATTCACTGGGCAAGCAGCCAAAGTAGAGCAAAAACAAACTTCACTTTATACAGCCCACAATAAATTTTGTCCTACCTTTACTGTTTTATTATTATAAATCATATTTGAGAGGCAACACACAGGACCGTTGGCTCAAGCTGTTTGTAGCTGGGGACTGAGTCCACACCATCGGCCTGCCGGAGGTGGAATCACTGCTGGTACTACTCGCACTGTTTAATCGATCAGTTCTGTGAAAACAAAGTTTGTCACAGCAGTCATCTGGCATGTAGTGGAATAAGCGAAGCTGGACTCTCTTCTCACTTTAGTCAACCGGCATATTTATTTATTTTACAAGTCTCAATAAGTTCCTCTCCACACTTTATTTACATAAGACGCACACTGGTACCTGTTAAGAGTTCTGCAATAGTCTACCACTTGTTATGTAATAATAAGACGTATTATTGTGGGATGAGGGTGGTAGCGCCACCTTTACGGTTCCGCTGCCACCCTGAGTATAAAGGGTTGATGCGGTAGAGGCGCGGTCTCTTTTGACCTTCGCCTCTGCCTGTACGGGAGCACCTTATAATACTGTGAGTCACTTAATAACGTCACGTTCTGTTGCACCTCCGGCCTCGTTATTGGAATACTGGTTATGGACATAACACCACTGTCATTGCAAACACTCCACATTGTCACAGCTGTAGTGATACAAAGTTGTTCAGCCCTCAGGGACCCTCTGCTGGCCTGGGGCTCCAAGCATTTACCTTCCGGCACAGCATCTCTATTATTAATTTTATTAATAAAAAAAAAAAAACTTTTTTGAGGGCTTGCAGTAGCACCCCCTCGAGCAGGTGGCGCCCTAGGCAGCTGCGTATGTGACCTATGCCAAGGGCCGGCCTGGCTGTGCACGTGGAGTGAAAAAATGTGACGCACAGACGTGAAGTGTGCTGACCATGTTTAATTCTGACCAGCAGAATTAAACCTCCCCTAACTTCCTATTCAAATGGTGGCACCTGGTTGGCCATGGGCATGTGCAGATGCACAAAGCATAAGCTTTACAAATTTATGAGAAAAAGTTGCAAAATATACAAGAAAAAAAGCATTTAAAATTTATCAAAAAGATTTTATTCTATACATTTTCAAGGAATTTTTTTTTTTTTTTTACAAATTTATGAAAAGTAGAACATTTACAAGAAAAGATGTAAAATTTATATGAAAACAAGTTTTAAAAATTAGGAGGGCAGAAATGTACAAATTTGCGAAAAAGTTGCAAATTTATAAGAAAAAAAGATGTCATATTTACAAGAAAATATAAAAAGAAAAGAAATAACCTTACAAATTTATGAGGAATAGTGACAAAATCAAAAGAAAATGTTGCTATTTTCTGAGAAGAAAAAAACTTTTAATGACGCACTCCGGTGGATATAAATCCCCTATAAAAACAAACCTACATTGTCTAAAATGGTATCTTATGCCCCTTTTTTAACAAAAATCCTTTCATTGTTTTACATTTAGTGTCAAAATCTTTTCACTTTTCCTCCTCCTTCAAATGCCAGGATCTGTGAATACTCCCACCCACATCCCACAAGGCTAATGGGGGCTAGCACTATATTAAACAGAATAGATCCTGTGATTAAAAACACTTACCAGTTGAAGGCCATGCCCAGCTGTGTTCAGTTTAATGGTAAAAGTCATCTTAATTTGGGTCAAGTTTTTAAAGCAGCTGTCAAAAAATACTAGCTGGTCCTGGAGGCTAACTTCAGCCAGTCCAGAGAGTCCTGACTGGCTCATCACTATGGACCTGATATATAGTTATGGCACCAAAAATGCTCTGTCTAAAACTAGCCTTTTTCAAGGGGCGGAGCTTAACTGAAATTTTATTAAAAAAAACACAGACATGACACATTTGTGTGATTTTGCTCTTGATATGGCTTATAAGTCATAAAAAAGTTAGACATGTTCATAAGTAAAAAGTGTCACTTTAAACTACATATAAAAGCATTGTGGACCCCATTATTACCACCCTCTTGGTGCTGGCATGAGAGAGGGTGAAGGTGAGGTCATGTGACAGAAAAATGGGGTCAGTGAATTGAACATCCTTTGGTTCAATCAGGATGTCCACTGACCCACTGAAGAGGCTTACCTGAACACGCTCACCTTTCTGTGACGTAAGACCGCCTAAAGAAGCCTTCAGGGACTGGGTAAATCTGTGGGAGGAATGGCTGTCAGCTTGCAGTGAAGTCATGAAAATAATCCCTCAGCTTTAAGCTAAAATTGCTTAAAGCTGAACAGTGTTAGCAGAAAAGCTGAAATAATTAACTTTGTGGTGGTACGGGTGGGAGATTCCACCCAGAGAAGGCAGCTGGGGAAAGGGGGAACAATGTACTGAAGGAGGAAGTGTCACCGAGGGGTCTCGGACGGGACAGTAAGGACTATTCGCCCCCTGGGGAGAGGAGAGAGAGCAGCGGAGTTGCTGGAAGAGGAAAGGGTGTGAGAAGCGGTGCCGGCGTGATGTTATGTTAGTGTGCCATACAGGTCTTTGTTCCAAACAATGTATGATAGTCGGAAGTTCCGGGTCTCAATGCATGAAATTAAAGGTATTAAAGGAGAATGCACAGAGACCTGGGGCTCTCTTTTACTGTACTGTATGTTGGAGAAGGAATAAAGGTTGTGTTGTCTAGCTCGTTGCCTCGCCTGCTTCCTTTCTCCACAACATATGAAAATAATAATTGTTTTTCTAGCTGAAAATATGCAGCAGTTTTTAGCCTTAAAATTGATGAAGCCTAAAATAGAGTTTAAAGAACTTCTTTATTCACTTCTATTATATGTTTTTTGTGCCGTCAATTGATTAAAAACTTTAATCATAATTAATCATATTGTCAATAGTTAACTCTTGATTAAGCCACTGCTTTATGAAAATTATGTTTGTTTGTTTTTTTAACAGAATCAGTGTTTAACAGAATCAGCAGTTCATGCCTGTAGAATGACGGGAGCTCCACAAAACTGTCACACATGCACAAGTTGAGGCGGAGCTGCAGCTAGTTTCTCACAGCTTCCATCATTTGCCACATAAGCTATGAACCTGTTTAAATTACGAGACCACAGGGTCCTAAAAACATTTGCAATAATACTGCATATCGCAGTGTTGAGCTATCCACCGTCACCGCAGGGGAAATTCCTCCACTGTGACATCCCTAGATGTCTGCATCATGCTCTCACATCACATCTAATGAAGACCCTGGAGAGGCTGCTCCTTGCCCATCTCCATCCCCTAGTGGGACCAGCGATGGACCCACTTCAGTTTGCCTACCAGCATAGCATCGGGGTGAAGGATGCAGTGATCTCCCTCCTACATCCTTCCCTGTCCCACCTGGAGAAGCCTGGGAGCACTGTGAGGATCATGTTCTTTGATTTCTCCAGTGCTTTCAACACCATCCAACCAATGATCCTGAGGGACAAGCTGCTGGGTGCAGGGGTTGACCAGCGTCTGTCATCATGGATCCTGGACTACCTCACAGACCAACCACAGTTTGTGAGAACCCAGGGCTGTGTGTCTGACACCATCATCTGCAGTACTGGGGCCCCCCAAGGAACAGTTCTGGCTCCCTTCCTGTTCACCCTCTACACTGCTGACTTTACACACAACACACCACACTGCCATCTACAGAAGTTTTCTGATGACTCTGCGATCATTGGCCTCATCTCCAATGGGGATGATGCGGAGAACAGAGAACTGATTCAGGACTTCATGGACTGGTCCCTGTGGAACTGCCTCCAGATAAATGCAAGGAAACCCAAGGAACTGGTGGTGGACTGCCACAGGCGTGGACAACCCCCTCAGTACCGGTAAACATCCAGGCAACAGACAATGAGATAGTGACATCTTACAAGTATCTGGATGTTTACCTGAACAATAAACTGGACTGGTCACATAACACCAACATGCTCTACAAGAAGGGGCAGCGCAGGCTGTACTGTTATGTATGAGGAATGAGGGACTGGAGTCTCTTCTGTCATACAGCGAACTCCACTTTATTAACAGAACTCAGAACTATATACAAGTGGCAGTGCCCGCCTGATGTCACACTGTGGGTGGGTACGGCAGCACACACACACTCCACACAATATTCCCCTCCCCCTTACAAAAGTGTAATACCGCACACACAATCGAGACCCTCCCCAATTTAGGACCCGAATCATACACTAAGGAAATAATGGGGAACAGTGAACTAGAATAACCTAACACACTCATCCAAAAAAAAAAAAAAACAACAACTAAAACTGGACCATGTCTCTGAAAATATAAAAAATAATCCCATATCATACATACTCACATGCACACCAGCAGGGTATATACATATTTACAGCAACAGTATTTAAGTAACACCTATGTCCACTGGCAGCCAGAGGCAAAACCGTCCCAGGGGCCCAGGGCAGCCCCAAAGCATGCACGCCCCTGGCCGCCGAAGATAAGACCGGCTCGGAGGCCCTGGGCAGCCCCATGACATGTGCACCCCTGGTCGCCGTCCACCTCCAGGATCAAAACCGACCTCTCCTGCGAAAATGTCTCTCTTCACCACCGACTGCCTCACTCCTCGGGACCCGCAGTGCTACTGTCCGGCATGCCGTCCCTCCGTGCCCGTTGGTCCGCTCCCGACCACTTTCCACACAACTGCAACTGCCATCATTGCCCCAAACACTCTGGCCCCCTGTGACCGCACTCCGGGGAAAACCGAAGCTCGCTCATCGATGCTGCTCGCTGCCTCGGGTGCCTTGCCGTAATGCCCAGCACCCTTGTCCGGGACGCATTGAGCTCCGGCACTGAGGCCCTGCCTGACCTCTGTGGCACCCGGCCATTGCTGCTCTCTCCCGGGGCTTCCAGCGTCACTCCCGCCGGCGTCACTCACTGACCCAGGCACCTCGCCGCCGCTCCCAGCACTCCGCTGTGCTGTTTCCGTGCCCAGCTGTCACTGCTCTCTCCTGGGGCTCTCAGTGTCACTCTCATCGGCGTCACTCTCCGACCCAGGCGCTTTGTCGCTGCTCTCAGCACCCTCATCCCAGGCGCTCTGCTGTGTCGTCTCCATGCCTGGCTGTTGCTGCTCTCTCCCGGGGTCTTCAGCTTGCATACTCCCCCTCTCTCGCTGCCCAGGCTTCAGCTGCGGGGAAGACTCCTGTCGCTGCTCTCCCTCTCCGCTGTCATTGCTCACCGTGCTGTCGACCTCACCAGCGCTATGGTCCCGTACCATGCTGAGCTCCTCGGCTGGCGCGCCATCCACCGTGACCAGGGACTCCTCCACACGTGGCCCCTGTCTCACCCCGAAGTCTTGTTGATAGCCAGTAGCTTACTTCTGGCGCCAAGCTAGCTTTGTGGCTAACTTTCCCATTGAAACCGTCTGAGCTGTTAGCTCCTCCCAGCTAACTAGCCTAGCTCCATTTGGCGCCAATACACTTGCTACCCACAGCTTCATGGTCCTTGTCTGCTTGGCGAAATACTTGGCCAGCCGTTCGACAGCATCCGCATAGCACTCCGTTTCATCCAACATACTGAGAATTCTTTGGCCTTCTGCGCCGAAATGGTGGGCTGGACGTGCTCGTCTTCATCTCCTGTTGCATCTACTTAGGCCCAGCGCCATGATATAACCCTCAAACATGGCCAACCACTTTGGCCACAGGATCACTGGCTCTCCCGGGTACTGTAGAAACGGTAGCAGGGATGGAGGTAGCCCATACGCTCCCATAATTTCTCTCTTGTTGCCAAAATGTTATGTATGAGGAATGAGCCACTGGAGTCTCTTCTGTCATGCAGCGAGCTCCACTTTATTAACAGAACTCAGAACTATATGCAAGTGACCGTGCCCGCCTGACGTCACACTGTGGGCAGGTACGGCAGCAGACACACACTCCACACAACATGTACCTCCTGAGGAGACTCCGGTCTTTTGGAGTGCAGGGGGCACTCCTGAAGACCATCTATGATTTGGTGGTGGCATCAGCCATCACATTTGGAGTGGTCTGCTGGGGCGGCAGCATTACGGCAGCCGACAGGAAGAGACTGAACAGACTGATCAAAAAAGCCAGCTCTGTTCTGGGGGCGACGCCTCGACCCAGTGGAGGAGATAAGAGAGAGGAGGATGGTGGCTAAGCTGTCATGTCTGCTGGGGTCCGAGTCCCACCCCATGCAGGACACGCTGAATGCACTGAGGAGCTCATTTAGTGGTAGGCTGTGCTATCCTAAGTGCTCAAGGGCAAGTTCCGCAGGTCCTTCCTACCTATGACTGTCAGACTTTATAATCTAAATACTGCTCATAGAGTCCGTATTAAATGTCACAGCTTTGCACAATAGAGATTGTCTCCTCCAATACACAACTAAGACAATTACAATTATTGTCGAGGAAGGCAACAACACTATTGATTCAAATGTGAAATATATTGTCTGGATCCATATTTATATTTTACCGGGTAATTTAACTAACTGTAATGCTGTTGATACCATCTAGCTGCAATGCTCCTGCACTGTGTACATAACTGTGTACATATGTATATTTATTTACTGCTTTGGCTAACCAATTCTTATCTTATTATCTTATTTATTATTGCTCTGAATGCTGCTATCCCTTTGCTGCTGCAATCCTGGAATTTCCCCATTGTGGGACTAATAAAGGCTTATCTTATCTCTTATCGTATTTTAAGTCTTAATTATTTTTATTATAATTGAAAGAAAAAATTTTCACTTTATTTTTTATTTACTTTGCTCATTGTTCTATTTTATTATCATTTTATAAGCATTTCTTTCAAGCATTTATGTTCATGAGTTTTACTCATATTTCACATTGCCCTTGCAATAAAGTTGATAATGAAACTGAAGTCATGTGATTTTCCTTTAAGGGGCAGAAAGTATCAGTATCAAAGAAAAATCCCATAAATTAATGGTATCGTATTGAAGGGAAAAATACTGGTATCAGCCATCCCTAGTTAACTTATTATCATGTTATCTTTACAGCACTAATGTTTTTTTTTAAGATAAATAACTATAACTGTTATAAAAAAAAAAGTAGTGGTTCTTCTCTTCATGGAGGGGGAGACGGCGTATTCTAATTTTAGAGGGATCGCGCTCCTCAGCCTCCCTTGGATGGTACCCCATGGTTCTGGAGAGGAGAGTCCGGCCATTGGTCAAGCCTCAGATTCAGGAGGAACAATGTGGTTTTCGTTATGGCCGTGACACATTGGACCAGCTCTTTACTCTCTCAAGAATCCTTGAGGGTTTCTGGGAGTTTATCCAATCAGTCCACGAGTGTTTTGTGGATTTGGAGAAAGCATTCAACTATGTCCCTTGTGGTTTCTTGTGGGGGATGCTTTGGGAGTATGGGGTGTTGGGCTCATTGCTACCTGCTATTTATCTGGTCTCCATACATCTGCTGTGAGAGTTTGGTTTGTATTGCTAACAATCAGTCGAACTTGTTCCCAGTGAGAGTTGGACTCCACCAGGGCTGCCCTTTGTTACTGATCCTGGTAATAATATTTATGGACAGGTTTTCTCGGCACAGCCAAAGAATGGAAGGTGCCATGTTTGGTGACCACAGGATCTCATCTCTACTGTTTGCAATGGTCCTGTGGCTTCATTGAGCAATGACCTACAGGTCTTGCTGGGACCATTTGCTACTGAATGAGAATCAGTACCTCAAAGTCTGAGTCCATGGTGCTCAGCTGGAAAAGGATGGATTGTCTTCAGGTTGGGGCTGAGGTCCTGCCCCAAGTGGAGGAGTTTAAGTGTCTCAGGGTCTTGTTCATGAGTGAAGGGAGAATGGAGCAGGCGATCGCCAGATGAATCAGGGCACCATCTGCAGTGACGTGGACATTGTACCAGTCTGTCATGGTGAAGAGGGAGCTGAGCTTTAAAGCAAAGGTGTCGATTTACTGCTCAATCTACCTTCCTACCCTCACCTATGTTCATGAACTCAGGGTGATGACCAAAAGAATAAGATAACAGATACAAGCAGCTGAAATGAGCTTTCTGATCAGGATGCCTACTGAACGCCTCCCACTTGAGGTGTTTTGGGCACATCCCACTGGGAGGAGATCTCGGGGCAGACCCAGGACCCACTGGAGAGATTATGCTTCTTAGCTGGCCTGGGAACTCCTTGGTATCCTCCCTGAAGAGCTGGAGGATGGATGGATGGATGGATGGATGGATAATTCAAATCATATAAAGACACAAAATCAAAAACTTCTGAGCCAGACTAGAAAAACAGTTATTTAAATTCTGATTGGAAGAAAAACTGATGAAGGAAAAATTTGACCCACATTTAGTTCAAATCAGTGAAATTCAAAGTAACTCCAAGAGTATGACCAAATGTACAACAGTACAGTTTTTGTTTCATAAACATACTCATAAGAATAAAAATCATTCTGCAACAAAATTACTCACATAAGTACAATTTTGTGAAAAAGTTACTTGACTACATGAACAGGTTAGTACCCACCTTTGATCATATACCATAGCTACATTTTTATCTTGCATCTGCACATTTCCATACTATCTGGAATTCTGCATTTGCATCTGTTTATATTTCCATTGTGATATTTTTTTATATTCAATACTGTGCATCCATTCATCAATATCTTACTTGTAGTTTACTTCTCCCATCATCCACTACATGCATTTTTGTGCATCCAAACTGAAGCCGTTTCATCATTTCATTATGCACATCATAGTTAACATAAAGATGCTACAATTAACTGTAAAACAGCCACAGATTGTAGAGCCCTGCTTTAGATTGGTGAGAGTTTCTGACTTTCTGATTGTATGTGGCTCTGTTTTGTTTTCCTTTGGCGTCGCTCAGTCGTCATGTTGTCACACTGTAATACCTTCACCTGGATGATCGGCTGGATTATCTCCAAGCCACAGTAGGACACACGTAGGCAGTGAAGTGCTGACTGAGGATCCATCACAGATTTGACGCTGCTCCACTTGCCTCTTAACACACTTCAGCTTTTATTATTCTGTCAGTGTGGTCACGGAATAATAAAGAACCGAAAAACAACAGTATGAATGCTTAGCAACATTGTTGTTCACATCTGTAATTTTTATTTGTTTGTACATTTTTTATATGCCCTCTTCTTCTGCATACTTGGTGCTAGAAACTCCATTCTGGTATCATTCGCTTCAGCTTTTGAAGGACATTTATGTTTCTCTATTTCATTAAGTTTATACTTTTTATAATATTTATATTTTTTCAGCTAAAAAATATAAGGGAAGTGAATTGAGTTTTAAAAAGACACACTCTGGTGGATATAAATCCCCTATAAAACAAATCTATATTGTCTAAAATGGTATCTTATGCCCTTTTTCTGTACAAAAAACCTTTCACTGTCTTACAGTTTCATGTCAAATCCCCCCCCGCCCCCAAACACCAGGATTGAGGATTACTAGGCCCAACCACATACCACAAGGCTAACAGTGGCTAGCACTACATTATCAGAATAAGTTCTGTGATAAAAAGACTTACTGGTTGAAGGACATGGCCAGTTGTGTGCACGGTGTTGTGAAACCGCAGCTGACAACAGACTGTGCAGACGTGATGACGGACGCACGGGTGATGTCATCACACCGTGCCTATATACGAAGACTGTTGGCGGGAGATGGTCTCTTTGGTGCTCCACCTCTGTGCCAGCAATAGCCTGTGGCAGTTTAGCGTTAGCTTGCTAGTTAGCACACTGTAACACGTGCTGTTAATAACTGTTGTTTAATAAAGTCATCATTTGGTACAGCTCCTGCCTCTGCTGTCCTGTTTCCAGACATAACAATTGGTGATGAGGAGAAAAACGGGTCTTCTGGAGGAAAATACGTTTTTTCTGAAGACGGTCGCACATCTGGAAGAGTGCTTGGTATTCCCAGCCATCCATCCCATGGCTGTGTTGGTTTGAGTTACTTCAGTCATTTGTGCTGCCTAGGGGCCTAGCTAACGCTAGCAAGTGTCGCTTATATGCTGATATATTCTTGCCTTGGCCTCAAGGGACAGCGTGTGCTGAATGCACTTGGCCTTGCAGAGACCTACAACGAATGCGCTGCCTTGATAGCCAAACATTTCATTGCTCCATTGAACGTGATGGCCCAGAGATTTTTGTTTTACCAGCGCTGACAGCGACCGGATGAGTCATTCCTACAGTATGGAGATACCCTTCGCTGTTTGGCTAGCACATGCAAATTTGGACACGCGGAGGACAGGTTGATACACTCACAACTGAAGTGGATCCGGTGATACGGGGCGAGTTGCAGGAGGGGCCAGACGACCAGACAGTGGCAGACATGGTGAAAAGGCTACAGGAGATGCTGTTGGGGGCACTGCACCTCCTATCAGAGACGGAGATGATGGAATTAGTGTCCCAGCTGGAGATAATGGCCCAGGTAGCATTGCAGCTAACGGGCCCCGGCCCGAGTCCCCCACAGTCAACTCTGCTGGAACAGATGGCTGTCCCGGTCACTGAGCACGTCGATCCCACATCTGACATGGATGACATCAACATTGTGGGCCCTGAGAACTGGTCAGGACTGCAGTGTATAGTGAAGTTGGACGGCATCATTTTATCAATGATGATGGCCACCGCTGCCTCAAGGTCCCTGATAAACGAGGCCACAATTAGGATGCTTATTCCTTGGCAATGGGACGCAGTGGAACTGCTGGATGATGAATGCTCCAAGACCAGCAGAAACATCACCTTTGCAGTGCAACACGGTGACAGAACAATCCCAGCGTTCTGGTTCCAGATGACACGCCAGGGCGATAATGTTATGGGGTGGGATTTGTTCTGTGACCTTGGCCTCTCCATCACAGACCCTATGCTGACCAACGACGGTCCGGGTCCATTGCACTCAGACGTGGATGCAGCCAACCCCTGCCTCACATTACACACCGAGCAGGGCCCAGCAGAACCAGAGCAGCTACAGGAGCCCCAGTCCACAGCCACACGAGACCCGGAGCCAGTCCTCGTGCAGCATGAGCGTTCCTGAGCTGCTGCCGCATTGCAGGAGAGACAGCATGATTCCCCGGATGTGAGTACAGCCACTCCAAGCATGACACTGCACGAAGAACACAGCACGGAGAGAGAGCACAAACTGGATTTGCCTCCAATCCTTGCTCTGCATGAGCCTCAAGGAGCCGCTGTGGAGCTGCAAGAGAGGGAGTCCGTGGGAAAACGGGACCCCAGTGAATGACGACAACCCAGAGCACGTCCTGTCACCAGCGACAGCAACACATCATTGTGACCACAACCAGCACCAGGACAGAGGGGGCCAAAGCCAGACTCATCTCGTATCCTCACCCATCATCAGTCTCAGGGATCCGCCACAGCACTGCAGGATACAGAGTTTGTGGCTCAACAGGGGCCAGAAGAGCATCAGCAACCAAGGGCACATCCTGCTGCTGGTGTGAACAGCACGCCACCACAACAGCAACCAGTATCCAGGATGAGAGAGCAGCAGCACCGCGTGCAGCTGAACCGATCGCCGCTCGCACTACGGACCCACAGATGGTCCCGTCATCGCAGATGGGAATCATTGCACAAAAGAGGCCAGCTGCCGTCCACATGGGTGATGGTTCGAGATGGCATGCCAGCCATGTGTGAAGGTATGAGCTGCTGAATCAGATCAAGATGCAACGCTGGAGCCAACGCAGCTGGTGTGGGACCTGGGCTGGGACTTTGCTGATGAGTGAGCCATGACTCCAGCGAGATGGTACCAGGTCCGCTGCGGCCGGCGCCTCCAGGGGTGCGCCAACTGCGGGCTTGACTGAGGCTCCTGAAGTTGAACTGTAACAGTGACTCTGTTTTGCAATGTTTAGACAGAGCATGGTTGATTTCAGTGGCAGAATAACCCACTTAACCGTGCAGGGTCTACCAGTAGTCTACTCAGGCACCCAGGTTCTGTTTGCCTCTGTTTGTAAAAAAAAAAAAAAAAGAAAAGAGAGAGCTGTTGTGAATGTAAAAGCTGCTGTGAAATTAACATGTTCATAGTGTTTTCTTGGCTTTCCCGGGGGGTGGGAGATGAGTGCTGTGAAGCTGCAGCTTACAACAGACTGTGCAGACGTGATGACAGACTTACGGGTGACGTCATCACGCCATGCCTATATAAGAGGACTGTTGGTGGGAGATGGTCTCTTTGGCGCTCTGCCGCCGTGCCAGCAATAGCCTGTGTCAGCTTAGCATTAGCTTGCTAGTTAGCATACTGTAACACGTGCTGTTAATAACTTATTTAAAAAAGTCTTTTTGCTTTTTTTGTTCAAAATAAAGTATCTATCTAAGTCATCGTCCTGTACACCTCCTGCCTTCACTGTCCTGTTTCCAGACATAACACAAGGTGGCCCCGAATAATGACTGAAACTATCGGTCCTTAAAAGCAGTTTAATGGTAAAACCCATCTTGATTTGGGTCAAGTTTTCAAAGTAGTTTATTAAAAAATGCTAACTAGCCTGGAGGATAACTTCAGATTGGCCAGAGAGTCCTGATTGGCTCAACACTACCCATGTGTCAGCACCATGAATTGTTATGTTGTGGTGGGATAAGGATCAGGCGAGATGAGACGAGCTGGAAGGTTGCAGAATTTTATTTCCTCCATCAAAATGAGACGCACTTGTAGCGCTGTGCGCTAGAGTGGTCTGCTGTGCTGTGCTGTGTTGCTGAGGCATGTATCGTCAGCTCTTTTATATGTTATACAAACAGAGAGAATGCATGGCACATTAGCATATTGATATACTGTACATATCAGTCAATCCAAATGATTAGCCTGACCAACTGGCGCCCGGACA
Source organism: Pholidichthys leucotaenia (assembly GCA_020510985.1). Taxonomy (NCBI): domain Eukaryota; kingdom Metazoa; phylum Chordata; class Actinopteri; order Cichliformes; family Pholidichthyidae; genus Pholidichthys; species Pholidichthys leucotaenia. Next base: position 196,208,448 of record CM035842.1, on the reverse strand, counting down.
TCTTCTCCTTAATCCGGGGATGTATAAACAATAGTCCATTGTTCTGGTTGTCCCCCCAGGGGCTCTCTGTCCGTATGTGAATGGTCCTCTGCTTCTTCCGGACCTTCTGAGTACGAGGTTGAATGTCCCTGTAGATTGTGGTGGGTCACCACAGGGCTCCCCCCAGAACACTCAGAAGGGGCTGTGACCCCCCCCCCCCCCGCCCCCGTCGTTTGGGCTCCAGCTCCAGTAGAACTGTCCTGCTGTCGAGGAGGAGGGGGAGGGGTGGAAAGGACAGAGTGCTCTGCTCCAAGTTCCAGCGCGTTGAACGGCTGTGGACCGTGGGTGCACGGGGCCGGTTCGCATCGTGCGTAATGGAACAAGACGGCGATCGGCCGGCTTTAGGGAGTGAGGTGCGGGAAGACCGCTGTGGAGGAGGAGGGGGAGGGGGGTGGGAGTAAGTGAGTGCTGGCCCGGGATGTCAAAGGTGTCTGGGCCATGCAAAAATTGTGTGTGGATCCACGATGGTGAGGGACTTTCCCGGTAAATCTGGCGGAGATCCACAGCAGCTGTGAAAAAAAAATTATGTCTCTGACTCCTCTCACGGCTCGATCCAGCGAGGATGTGGGGAAGGCAAGCGGCCAAACTCCTCAAGGATGCGTAGCAGCTGTGGAACAACTGCAGCTGTGTGAGGGACTTGGCGGTTTGGCTTTTAGGTGCGGAAGCAGCCCTAAAGCCACCGGGGACAGCAATCGGCTAAACTCCTGGTGTGCGCCGTGGCTGAGAAACCTATACAATGTACCGTGTACAGGCTGCACGTCTGCTTCAGGTGCGTGAGCAGCCCTGAAGGGCAATCGGCCGTGTTTCTCGGGCATGTGCAGCGGCGGAGGATGATGTATCAGTCTGTGGAGCCAGTTCGTCTCTGTGCGTGGCGTGCGCTTGGCGCAGTGACCACATAGCTGGCAGTTGTGCTGTCCTTGTAATCCTGCGGTGTGCGTGCGGGGCTTCGTTGTCACGAGCTGAGTCAGGGTCGGGGACCTTGGTGGAAATCAATGCAGTTGGCGCCGATGTCCTTCCCCGTTCAGGCTGCTTCCTTCGGTTCACTTGTGTTGCCGTTCATGGTGCGTGTCGGTCCAAGCGCTGCCTACTCCGGGGAGCGCACTCCGGTGGGGATGAAGAGGTTGCAGGCATTCTCTGGTCCTCTGGGATCCACAGCGCAGTGAGAGGGAGCAGACGATCATTCTCTCTCGTCAGGTCACCAGTTTGGAGAAGGGAATAGATCAGGCGAGGGGCGCACCATAACACGTGCTGGGGCTTCCTGTCCGGGTCATCTCCTGGGTGTTTGCCTCGTGTTCCATTCTTCGTCAAGGGTCACCAGTGTGGAGGAATAAGTTCAGGCGTGATGCGACGAGCTGGAAGGTTGCACAGTTTTATTTCCTCCATCAAAATGAGACGCACTTGTAGCGCTGTGCGCTACAGTGGTCTACTGTGCTGTGCTGTGTGTGCTGTGTTGCTGAGGCATGTATCGTCAGCTCTTTTATATGTTATACAAACAGAGAGAATGCATGGCACATTAGCATATTGATATACATATCAGTCAATGCATATGATTAGCCTGACCAACTGGCGCCCGGACGTCTTCTCCTTAATCCGGGGATGTATAAACAATAGTCCATTGTTCTGGTTGTCCCCCCAGGGGCTCTCTGTCCGTATGTGAATGGCCCTTTGCTTCTTTCGAACCTTCTGAGTGTGAGGATGATTGTCCCTGTAGATTGTGGTGGGTCACCACAATGTCATCAAAAACGTTCTGTCTCAACTCACCTTTTTGCAGGGGGCAGGGCTTAAGCCAAACTTTACAGCAAAAAAACAGAGATATGAGACATTTGAACCATTTCACTCTTGATATGTCTTGTAAGTCATAAAATATATTACAGACATGTTAACAAGAATGTCACTTTAAACTTTCTTTAAGGACAATTAGCTTGTAAGGCTAAAAACGTCTGCATATTTTCAGCTTGAGAAAATGTTTAACTTAATAAACGTGTGATATATTGGGAGGAAATTCAATGAAGACACAGGGTTTGCAGTGTCACTCGCTTTGCTGTGTAACTGCGCTTCTATTACAAAACTAAACTAAGCTTTTATGGTAACATTTTTCAGCTTTAAGCCATTTTAGCCTTTAAGTTGGCATTGTAAGCTTTAAGTTTGTATTTAGAATTTTTAATTTAATTTTATTCCTTTTTTAAAGCTATTTCATTTTGTGCTAACATATGAGGTTAGTCCATTTTAGTTTTCAAGCCAACATTTTAAGTATACTTTATTCAATTGTATACTATTTCTACTTTTAAAATTTCTACAAATATCAGCTAGAGAAACCATTCTACTTTTATTCTTCTACTGCATATTTCAAGTACAGTATTCAACTTTCATTCTGCTGTTTAATATGTTGTAATGTTTTTGAAATTCTACCATTTAAACTCAGGTAGAGTTTTCAGCAAATTTCAGACTTTATAATGGGTTTCAGTAAAGCTTTTATTTAGCATTTTTAAGTTAACTTACATCAGCTTTAAACTATTGTGGATTTAACTGAATAACTTTCCTCATCTTCTTTGGTTAACATTTCACCAAAGCATTCTCTTCAGAAAATGTGAATATTCTAGTTGGTATGGCTCTCCCCCCTAATTTTGCAGTAAAGAAGCAGTAGGTTTTAGTAAACAGAGCAGAGCTTCATTTTAATTCATCAGCATTAGCGTCACTGGTTCAAAACCAAGAACTAAGAAGCTGAAGCCAGACGGCAGACAGCTGACCATCCTTGGCTGATTTCATTTACTGGTTTCCGTGGCGACTCATGCAAAGCAGCCAAACAAATTGCAACGAGATAATTTGAGTCTTCTCGACCTCCAGAGTGTGGGACTGCAGAGAGAAGAAAATGAAGACAAATTCATCGTCTGATAAGAGTAAGCACACTCAGATATGCAGAGAGGCTGTGAGCTGATCTACAGCATCGTTCTCAGATACACAAATTAAACACATGTCCAATGCTAAAATAGTTCTGAGGGCTTTCAGTGAACTAAAATGTTCCCTTTGTGAATTATGAAAAGTCTTTTGTCTTTTTAGCTTGTGGAGAAAGGAGGCAGGCGAGACAACAAGCTGGATGACACAGTTACTTTATTCTTCCTCCAACATATTCTACAGCAAAAGAGAAAGTCGGGTCTCTGTGCATTCCTCTTTTATACCTTTATTCCCATGCATTGAGACCTGCACTTCTGACCATAACCATTGCTATCTGAACAAAGAATTGTGTGGCACATTAACATAACATAATGCCGGCTCCGCTCCAACACGCTTCTTCTCTCCAGCATTTACTCCTCTCCTCGGGGGGTGCATAGTCCTTACTGTCCCATCTGATACCCCCCGGTGACACCTCCTTCAGTCCATTGTCCCCTGGGTGTAGAAATCCAACACCATGCCCCCACACAGCTCCCCCCCGAAAACCCAGAAAGGGCACTAATCACCCCCTCCCCCATCCTTTGGGCTTGAGCTGGCGCCCATAGCGGCTGTAGCGGGGGGTTGCCAATCCAGTCGAACAGTGTGGCGGGGTGAACAGGAGGGCACGTCAGTCTGTGGAGGGAAAAAGGGGGTGGGACACATCTGCCTCACGAGTGCAGGTCCCTACTGAGAGATCACCAACTTGCGGCGCCACCAACAGTGGGCGTCCGCGCCGGGAAGCTTGGGCCAACACCACCTGCTCGTCTGCCAACACAAAAGTGGGCTTCAGCCTGTCGATACAGACGGTCTCTCTACTTCCCTCCACGTCTAACACAAAATGCTTTGCCCCAGGTTCCAACACCCTGAACGGTCCATCGTACGGTGAGCGCAGCGGGGTCCGGTGCGCATCGTGCCTGACAAAAACAAAATGACAATCTGCAAGCTTTTTGGGATGAATGTGAGGGGAAAACAATGGTGGGCCGGGCCTGGTACGCTCACAGCCTCCATACTGTGTAAAAATTGAGCGGGTGGATCAGCCTCGGGCGCGGGGTTTTCCGGTAAAAACTCTTCAGGTATCCGCAGTGGCTGAGAAAAAACGAGTTCTGCCGGGGAGGCTGCCAAATCCTCCTTAGGTGCAGAGTGCAACCCTAAAAGAACCCAGGGCAGGCGGTCGACCTAATTTGTGTCCATGAGCGAAGCTCTGAGTGCTGCTTTAAGCAACCTATGAAAATGCTCGCATAAGCCATTAACCTGGGGGTTGTACACGGTAGTGTGGTGAATTTTGACCCCCAGGCTCTGGGCCATCGTGGTCCAGAGTTCTGAAATGAATTGCGGACCCCTGTCAGATGTGATGTCCGATGGAGATCCAAAACGTGCAACCCAAGCTGACAAAAAAGCGCGCGCCACTTCCACAGGCGTGGTAGAGGCCAGCGGGACCACCTCAGGCCAGTGCATGGTGCGGTCTATGATTGTTAAGAGGTGCATGAAACCTTGCGATGGTGGGAGGGGTCCCACCAAATCCACGTGGACATGGTCAAACCTCCTGGCCGGGATTTGGAATGGCTCGAGGGGGGCTCTGGTGTGCTTGTACACTTTGGCCCGTTGGCACGTGACGCAAGCTGCAGCCCACTCTTTCACATCCATGCGCAAGCGCGGCCAGATGAATTTTGCCCCCACTAGCTTCACTGAAGCGTGCACTCCCGGGTGCGAAATGAGTAGACTGACTCAAAAACACGATGGCGTCAAGAGCTCGGAACCACCGGGCACGGCGGCCGGTGGAGACGTCGCAGAGCAAAGGAGGGCACCCTTCTTGCACCATTCTGCTCTCCAGCCTTAACCCCGCTGGTGAAGACTGGAGCATGCAAATGTCCACATTCCCGGCTTGCTCCGCGGCCATGGCGTGGAAATCTATTCCCATGTAGAACGTGTGCGACAGGCAATTGGCCATGCTGTTGAGTTTACTGGCGATGTGTTGAATGTCGGCAGTAAACTCCAAAATTGCGGCCAACTGCCATTGCTGCCAGGCCGACCATGGTTCCGAGACCTTGCCATCGCGTAGGTCAGTGGCTTATGGTTCACGAATGCAGTGAACTCGCGCCCCTCCAGCCAGAACTGGAAATGATGCGTCGCCAGGTGGAGAGCCAGCAATTCTCTATCAAAAGTGCTATACTTGCGTTCATTGTTGCGCAAAGTGCAGCTGAAAAATGCGAGCGGCTGCCACGAACCTGAGACGCACTACTCCACTACTGCCCCTATGGCAATGTCAGATGTGTCTGTAGTGAGCACTATCCATACAGACAGGTCCAAGTGGGCTTACAACGCGGCATCTGCAAGCGCTGTTTTGGTGTTAGTAAAAGCCTGGATTCGCTCGGGAGTCCATTCAATGGCTTCCGCGGGCTTCTTTTTTTTTAAGCGCGGCGTACAACGACTGCATCAGCTGGGCTGCCCAGGGAAGGAAGCGGTTATAAAAATGAACCATTCCCAAAAACTCCTGTAGTGCCCTTACGGTCTGGGGGTGTGTAAAGTCCGACACAGCACGCACTTTGTCCGGTAACGGGATCGTGCCCTCCGGCAAAATGCAGTGGCCCAAAAACTCAATCACTGGCACACCAAACTGGCACTTCACCAGGTTAACTATCAACCTGTGTGCTTCCAACCTCTGGAAAACTGTCTTTAGATGGGCGATGTGCTCCTCCTCGGACGCGCTGGCTACCAGAATTTCATCTAAGTAGACAAAAATGAAGGACAAGTCACGAAGCACAGCGTCCATCATCCTCTGGAAGGTCTGCGCCGTGCCTTTTAATCCAAATGGCATACGTAAAAATGCGAAAAGGCCAAAAGAGTTATTACCGTTGTTTTTGGAATGTCTTCCATGTGCACCGGGACCTAGTGGTAACCGCGGACCAGATCCACTTTGGAAAAAACATGCGCCCCGGCCAAGTGCATGGAAAAATCCTGGATTTGTAGAATAGGATTGCAATCGTGTTCTGTTGCATTGTTCAAGCACTGGAAATCACTGCACGGTCACCACGACCCGTCGACTTTAGGCACCATGTGCAGTGGGGATGTCCAAGGGCTGTTGGAGCGCCTGACGATGCCCAACTGCTCTAAGTTGGCAAACTCCTCTCATGCACTGGCCAGTTTAGCTGCGTCCAAATGCCAAGAATGCACGAACACCAGCGGGCCTTTCATCGTCATAAAGTGCTCGACCCCGTGTTTCGTTACCATAGCTGAAAAAGTCGGGACCATGAGCAGTGGGAACTGTTCAAGCAAATGTTGGTACTTACCCCCTGGAGCTATAACGTTAGCCAGTGTTGTCCACCCAGCTCCCCGAGCTGTGCAGGGCAGTGAGGTAAAAGAGACAGCGTCCACTAATCTCCTTTTAGCAACATCGACTAACAATCCATAAGTGCATAGAAAATCTGCTCCTAAAATGGGGCCGGAACATGCAGCTATCACAAAGTCCCATTGAAAGTTGGGTCCGTGTAAACATATTGTCAGTGTCTGCTTGCCAAATGTCCTGATGGTGGATTCATTGGCCGCCGTGAGCTCGGGGCTGCTGCGTCCTGCCACCCGGTCTGCGTTGACCGGCAGGATGAGGCTCTTCTGGGAGCCGGAGTCCACCAGAAACCATCTCCCCGAACGTGTGTCCGTGACATAAAGCAGTCTGTTCCTGTCACCATCGGTTGCAGCTGCCACTGAATTCCAAAAGTGCCGTCTTTCCCGCTTCTTGAATTGGCATGGCGCCAGGCAGCGTTGGGCATTCATGCCGAAATGGCGATGATAAAAACAGATTTCCCCATTCCTTCGTCTTCTGGTGTCCGTCCCGGCTACCATGAATGGCTCCTCACCCTTGTTGGAATCCCTCATGGATGCCGGTGCCACTGTCTGCACGCTGAGAGTTCTGGTCGCTGAAAAGATGTGGTCCGCTCCCTGCGCCAGGGCGCGGTAGTCTTTAGCAACCAGCTGCGGCGAGTTGGCCAGGATCGCCCTCGCTGTAGCCAGTAGGTTCCTGAGGAACAAGTGGGTGAAGAGGAAAAAGTCATCGTCCTTCCCCCTCAGCGCCAACATGCTCTCCATGAGCTCCACTGCTGATTTGTCCCCTAACTCTGAACGCGTTAGGAGTCTCTCTGCCCTCTCACTGTCAGAAAGGGTATAGCGCTGGAGAAGCATCCTCTTGAGCACCTCATATTTTCCTTGGGCTGGCGGCTCCTGGAGCAGGCTCGTCACCTGTTGCGCGGTGTGCGCATCCAGCGCAGCGACTATTCTCTGTGCATTCCTCTTTTATACCTTTATTCCCATGCATCAAGACCCGCACCTCCGACCATAACCATTGTTGTGCGAACAAAAATTGTGTGGCACATTAACATAACGCCGGCTCCGCTCCAACACACTTCTTCTCTCCGGCATTTACTCCTCTCCTCGGGGGCGCATAGTCCTTACTGTCCCATCTGCTACCTCCTGGTGACACCTCCTCCTTCGGTCCATTGTCTCCTGGGTGGAGAAATCCAACACCATGCCCCCACAAGCTCAAACACAAACACAAAGGCACAAGGATAATTTGATCAAAATACTTCACCATCCTTTCTAGCATAAGTATGTATTTTTTTGCAAATAAATAAATAAATACATTTTAAAAAATTATAAAACATTCTTGTGGGTCTTGAAGTCTGCCCCCCACCCCCACCCTGAAGTATGATGAGCTTTAGCAAGGCCAACTCAAGTCAAGATGGCTGGGCCCATGTGCAGCGTCAATAGTACGTTATTACTTAGTAGCACTTATGCTTCATACATCTCTTCTAGTCAGCTGTATACACAGTACTGCCCAACTTCTACATCTGAACATGTCACTGTGGTGTTTTCATACACAAATTGCCAAATAACTGTGCTTTGAGTGGGCATTATGGTCATGAACTGGGGTGGGCTTCCAGCCCAGTTTCATGGCACGGTGGCTTCCTTGTCTTCTAGCATATTTTGATTCCCTATTTTGCCACCAGGCACCTCCTTGGGAGCCTTTGAGGTCTTCTCGGCTCCCTGACAGCTCACAGCCACGCCCCCCTCTCCTGCCAGTTCCTGCCAGCTGGCTGTCATTATCTTTTGTGTTCATTCTCTGTTTATTCATGCACGCACACACACACATACATGCATGCCCTCATTCTTTCACTCACGCACACTCCCGTACACACACACACACACACACACACACAAACTCACACTCTCTCTCATCCTCACGTACATTCGCACAGGCATTCACACACACCGGTTTCCACTTTGTCCAGCCTGTGCACTCAATCTCATTCTACACTCCGGCAATCTATCTACTCATTATGTTTGGGGTTATTTAAGCCCGGTCCCTGCTCGAGTGATTTGCCAGATTATTATTTGACGGTTCACTTTGATGCATGCATGTTTAGACGCCCTGCCTTTGGTACCGCTTCGCTTTGCATGTCATCTGTGTCTTTCTCTTCTGTTTTTGCAGGTTGGCTCTGGGATTCCTTCCACGGACGTCTCTGTTCCCGGCTCCAGTGAGTATTTCTGTACCTGCCGCTTCCAGTTCCGTCTGGGAATCACTCAGGTGTCCAGGCTGCCTTCCCCCCGCTGTCCAGCTGTCCTGCAGTGCCTTGGGTCCCCTGGGCTTACTGACTGGTGAGCTGAGGAGTGTCGTGTGAGCTTCCCAGAGCCTCCTCGCCATTTTGTGGTTTTCTGTTGTTTGCTGGAATGTTGGTTTCCTTATTTTTTATTTTATTATTATTATTATTATTACTTATTTTGTACCCGTAGGTAGATTTGTTCTGCAGTCTGGTGACAAGCCACCAGCTGCCGGTCGCTGCGTGCGCAAGCGCCCCGTATCCCTAACCTGCATGTTTTTGGTATGTGGGAGGAAACCGGAGAAATCCCGGAGTAAACCCACGCAACACGGAGAGAACATGCAAACTCCACACAGATCACTGTTGGTCGGGGGCAGGGATCGAACCCACGATCTCACGTTCCCCGCGATCCCCCGGCCGAGGGTAAACTGTGCTGCCACAGTGCTAACCACTGCGCCATCGTGCAGCCCCATTTTTGCACAATAAATTGCACAACATCTCCTGCGTTTGGATTTGTCTGTTTCCTCCATGCGCTGTGTAAAAGCGCACGGGGAATCACAACAATTACTAGCAATGGCTAATGGCAAACTGGTTACAGCAGGCTGATTATCCCAACTTGTACAGTGAAACAATAGAAAATTTAACAAATCTGAAGTGCAAATTATAATTAAAAGTCAGACGCTGAAAGTCCTTTTTACACTGGTGTAACATGATGATGTATTTCATTTAAATCAGTAAATGATCTTGGTTTTCCAGGTAGTTGTTACAGAATGTTGTGGTTCCAGATGTGATGACATTTGATGTCACTTATTTAACCAGCATCCATATGAGTGTTGCAAGGTTACAAGAAAAAAGGCACAAATCTATGAGAAAATGTTGAAAATTTATGATGAAAAAAGTAACAAACTTGTAAGAAAAAGTTTCAAATTTACAAGAAAAAACTATGAAAAAAGTTGTAAATTTATGAGAAAAGTTGCAAATTTAAAATAAATCACAAATTTACAAGATAAGATAATTTATGAAGAAAAAGTAGCAAATTTATGTGGAAAAAGTAAATTTACAAGAAAAATGTATAAATTTATCAGAAAAAAGTTGTAAACTTACATGAAAAAGTTACAAATTTAAAAGTTTAATATTTACATGAAAAAACTAGAAAAGCACTCGGAGAGCGCAGACCTCCGCCAAGCGCCACAGTTCCCCCCATACAGTGTTTGTGTGTACGTTGTCAGATTCCTTGACCATGAAAACATCTGAGTAGCAATTGGATTCACAATGATAGGATTAGTGGTTCAGTAGTAAAAGCATTACCTCCTTGGCGGAGGTAATAAACTGAAGTGTTGGTGTTGTGTCCATGTCCTGCATCTGCAAACTCCCAGGCTGGGGGTGCTGCAATTGAATGAACGAATGAATTAATCTTTATTTCGAATAGATTAAGAGTACAGGTTAAAAGAAAGTGAATAATATAACAAAGGGGGTAATAAAATCCAACAAGGTCAAATTAGACAATAGCTCCTCTGATTATACAGTTCAACATAAGTTATCCGAAATATGTGATGGCTGAATCTGCAGCTTATATTGCCCACCCATGTTCCATCCAAGAATTCAAAAGAAAAAACAAAAGAAGTCATGACACAACTGCGTAAAACCCACAGGCCAATGGGTTATGTGAGCGTTTTAGATCACTGAAAGCAGCACTGAGGGCTTCACTGACGGATGCCAATTAGGTAGACGGGTTGGCGTGGGTTTTATTCAAAATTCAAACGTTTATTTCAAACTCAGGGTTCATATTAAATGCAGAACTAAAAGGAGTAGAAAATAAATAAATAAATAAATAAAAGTATATACAGATCAGCAGACAGTCGGCGGTCTTGTGACAACAATAACATACAATATTGGACTCAGTATAAAATGGAACGCCACCACTTCCAAATGCTGAAGTGTGAGTGACGAGTTGACAATTGCTGATATAAGATGATTGTTACATGGCAGCAACCTTGTCATCAAACTGTAAACATCGTTACGTATCAACTCGCCAAAAGACGGAATGTTCACAGACACAAACATCTTGCTTGCAGTCGACCTTCGTGGTACATCTAATCTTTATCTTTATTGGGGTTGCGCTCCGCGGCCAAAGATGATTTGGAAAATTCGCCGGCAGAGAGCTTCTTTTTGCGGAGCTACTATGGCTGACCGGGGAATTTCTGCCAAATAATCCAGCGGCGGACAGCTGGCTGTCTGAGCTTTTGCAGCGTTGCGCAAACACAGGCACACAGCACGCTGCCGAGCAGCTCGTTTTTGCGCAGCGCCTATGGCTGCCCGGGGAATTTCTGCCACATAATCCGGCGGCGGACAGCTGCCCGTCTCAGTTTTTGCAGCGTCGCGCAAACACAGGCACGGTGTTTTCCGCGTGCTTTTGTGCCTAAAACGTTGAAGAAGGCGGAGTTTATGTTGGTCAGACACGATGACCAGCGCCCACCATTGCGCCTGCGCACATGTTGAAAATAGCCGTATGTCACAGTGTTAAAGAATGCTTTAAAAAATTCCTGTATCCAGACGGTGATCCGGATCATCCCCAAAATTTAATCAGTTCTTCCTTGTACCATTTCCAACAACGCCTGAAAGTTTCATGGAAATCCGTCCAAGACTTTTTGAGTTATCTTGCTAACCAACAGACAGACAGACAGACAGACAAACCCCGGCAAAAACATAACCTCCTCCTGGCCTTTTCGGCCTGGCGGAGGTAAAAAAACTTTTTTTTTTTTTGCATTTTTGCTTAGCCCTTAGAGCACTTCTTTTTGGCCTTATTCACAGTGAATCTGCATCTGGCACTGATCTCTGCCATGTGTGCTCTAAAGGTTAGCATTGGCCTTCAGATGCATTTTATTACCTCCACCAAGGAGGTTATGTTTTCATCGGCTTTGGTTTGTCTGTCTGTTTGTTTGTTTGTTAGCAAGATAACTCAAAAAGTTATGGACAGATTTTCATGAAATTTTCACAGATTGTCAGAAATGGGGTATCCTACAGATGATTAGATTTTGGTGGTGATCCAGATCACCGTCCAGAAGAAAACCGCCATTACGGAAAATGCCATTTTCGGCAATAACTACTGAACCACTAATCCTATCATTGTGAATCCAATTGCTAGTCATATGTTTTCATGGTCAAGGAATCTGAAAACGTACACACAAACACTGTATGGGGGGAACTGTGGTGCTTGGCAGAGGTCTGCGCTCTCCGAGTGCTTTTCTAGTTCAGATCTGTAACCTTCAATTCAATTTTATTCATATAGCACCATTCACAAACTGTAGGGCAAATACCCCACAGCTGCATGATGATGATAGTCTAGGGGATAATTCTGTCAATTTTTTCTGTTTAATTGCCCCCCCCCCCCGGAATTTGCACCCATGCATGTCAGAGAAAATTAAAAGGTAAAATCAAAGGATACAAACATGTCTGAATGCTGTTTTTGCCATGTAAAACCTTATTTTGTCCAGTACAGTTTTAATGTGAACGTTGCAGCTTTACTATTGATTATGTTAAGTCTCCTTCTATAAATACCAGCTTTCTCTGTGAGGAGAAAATGTGGCAGGTGGGAGAAGCGCTTATGTTCCTGCAGGGCTGAAGTGTGGTGATAGTTCTGCAACCTGAAACCAGCCTACACACCAGTGCCGCAGCCACCACATTTCTCTTTACAGGAAACACGTAGCCATCAATGCTTTTCTATCCTGAGCCATTTCCTTCAATCACACTAAAGAGGAATTATGATGATTAAACGCTGTCAGGCATCATATGAATCATCTTTGTTTTTATGTCATTGTCTTCTTGTTGGAAAATACATTTGATTAGTTTGGGGATCTGTAAATTGTGACTTTTTTTTTTTTTGCTCATATTCAGTAGCTCTTTGTGGCTCTAAAAAGTCTATGATTTATTAAAAAAAAAGTCACAAATTTAGAAGAAAAAAGTATTAAATTCAGGAGGCAAAAGACAAAACAGAAAGAGAAAAAAAACCCATAAATTTTTGTTTACAACCTCAGTTCCGGTGAAGTTGAGATGATCTGTAAAACCATAAATATATATAATAAATATATATAATCTGCAATGGACTGGCAATCTGTCCAGGGTGTACCCTGCCTCTCGCCCAAAGACACTGGGATAGGCTGCAGCCCCCCCTGCAACCCAAAAACATTAAGCAGTTGAAGATGGGTGGATGGATAACAACTACAGTGGTATGAAAAAGTGTTTGCCCCCTTCCCGATTTCTCATTTTTTTGTGTGTTTGTCACACTTAAATGTTTCAGATCATCAAACAAATTTAAGTATTAGACAAAGATAATACAAGTAAACACAAAATGCAGTTTTTAAATGAAGGTGTTTATTATTAAGGGAAAAAAAGCCAAACCTACATGGCCCTGTGTGAAAAAGTGATTGCCCCCTAAACCTAATAACTGGTTGCAACAACTGCAATCAAGCGTTTGTAATAACTAGCAATGAGTCTTTCCAGCGCTGTGGAGGAATTTTGGCCCACTCATCTTTGCAGAATTGTTGTAATTCAGCCACACTGGAGGGTTTATGAGCATGAATCGCCTTTTTAAGGTCATGCCACAACATCAAAATCGGATTCAGGTCAAGACTTGGACTAGGCCACTCCAAAGTCTTCATTTTGTTTTTCTCAAGCAGTTCAGAGGTGGACTTGCTGGTGTGTTTTGGATCATCGATTGTCCTGCTGCAGAACCCAAGTGCACTTCAGCTTGTGGACATGAACAGATGGACATTCTCCTTCAGGATTTTTTGGTAGACAGCAGAATTCATGGTTCCATTTACCACAGCAAGTTTGAAGCAGCAAAACAGCCCCAGACCATCACACTACCACCACCATATTTTACTGTTGGTATGATGTTCCTTTTCTGAAATGCTGTGTTACTTTTACGCCGGATGTAATGGGACACATACCTTCCAAAAAGTTCAACTTTTGTCTCATCAGCCCACAGAGTATTTTCCCAAAAGTCTTGGGGATCATCAAGATGTTTTCTGGCAAAACTGAGACGAGCCTTTATGTTCTTTTTGCTCAGCAGTGGTTTTCGTCTTGGAACTCTGCCATGCAGGCCATGTTTGCCCAGTCTCTTTCTTATGGTGGACTCATAGACACTGACCTTAACTGAGGCAAGTGAGGCCTGCACTTCTTTGGATGTTGTTGTGGGGTCTTTTGTGACCTCTTGGATGAGTCGTTGCTGCGCTCTTGGTGTAATTTTGGTTAGCCAGCCACTCCTGGGAAAGTTCACCGTTCCATGTTTTCGCCATTTGTGGATAATGGCTCTCACTATGGTTCGCTGGAGTCCCAAAGCTTTAGAAATGGCTTTACAACCTTTTCCAGGCTGATAGATCTCAATTACTTTGTTTCTCATTTGTTCCTGAATTTCTTTGGATCGCAGCATGATGTCTAGCTTTTGAGGATTTTTTGGTCTTCTTCACTTTGTCAGGCAGGTCCTATTTAAGTGATTTCTTGATTGAGAACAGGTGTGACAGTAATCAGGCCTGGGTGTGGCTAGGGAAATTGAACTCAGCTTTTCAAAGATGTGATAAACCACAATTAATTTATGTTTTAGCAGGCGGAGCAATCACTTTTTCACACAGGGCCAAGTAGGCTTTGATTTTTTTTTTACCCTTAATAATAAACACCTTCACTTAAAAACTGCATTTTGTGTTTACTTGTGTTATCTTTGTCTAATATTTAAATTTGTTTGATGATCTGAAGCATTTAAGTGACAAACACAAAAAAATGAGAAATCAGGAAGGGCAAACACTTTTTCACACCACTGTAAATACAATGATTTAAAAATGCTTTTCAACCTCTATTCAACTGAATACACTACAAAAACAAGGTATTTAATGTTCAATCTGATAATTTTTATTGCTTTTTTTTTCATTTTGCAAATATTCACTCAGTTTGAATGTGATTTCTGCAGCAGGTTCCAAAAAAAACTGGGATGGGCATGTTTACCACTATGTTACATCACCTTTCCTTTTAACAACACTCAATAAGTGTATAATAAGTGTCTAGGAACTGAGGACACTAATTGTTGGAGCTTTGTAGATGGAATTCTTTCCCATTTTTGCTTGATGTACGATTTCAGTTGCTCAACAGTCCAGAGTCTGCATTGTCATATTTTGCATTTCATAATGCACCACACATTTTCAATGGGAGACAGGGCTGGACTGCAGGCAGGCCAGTCTAGTACCCACACCCTTACTACAAAGCCACGCTGTTGTAACACATGCAGAATGTGGCTTGGCATTGTCTTGCTGAAATAAGCATGGACGTCCCTGAAAAAGACGTTGCTTGGATGGCAGCATACAGACCTGTATGTACTGTTCAGCATTAATGGTGCCTTCACAGATGTATAAGTTATCCATGCCATAATAGGAATAGGAAATGAACTTGGAAATGTCAAAAAACAAGTTCGGTGACAACTGATTATGGACTGTGTCATTGTAATACGGCCCTAAATATCTTGTCTTTGTAGTGTATTCATTTGAATATACAGTCTGTTGAAAAGTGTCAGAGAAGCGTTTGCCCCTCCGGGGAAAAGAAGGAACAGAGGACCCAATTGGCAGGCGAATCTGGTAAACCATGATTTATTAACAACAGAAAATAACACTGCACGAGGGCAGAAATGAAATGAAATAATAAACCAGATAACATGGAGAGACAAATAATAATTTCAAACAGTGTGGTATAAAACTTATACATTATATACATAACTTATGTAAACTTATACAACTTATACATAACTTATACATCTGTGAAGGCACCATTAATGCTGAACAGTACATACAGGTCTGTATGCTGCCATCCAAGCAGCGTGGTATTTTTTCCGGTTCCGGTTCCGCCGGACCGGTGGCGCCACACGAGTAGGCTGCCTGTTGCAACAGCCTTTTTTTAAATCTTCCTTCTTCTTTCTACACCTTTCACTCTGTATATATATCACGGACGCACGGATCGCCCCGGGGGTCTCCCGGGTCGGCGGACGGAGCCACGGTTTGCAGCGGGAGACGTTACAGCGGGGAGGAGCTAGTGCTAGCTAGCACTTGGCCGCCGCCCGGTGCTAATGGGAAACTCGACATACCGGGAGCTGTAGCGAAAACGACGCGGGTGCCGGGCTGGAGTTTAGGCGGCGTGCAAGAAATATAAGACAGAATAATAAAGAGCGATGGCAAGAACCAAGCAGACCGCCCGTAAAATCTACTGGAGGAAGAAGCCCCCCAGGAAGCAGCTAGCCACCAGGGCTGCTCGGAGAGGCGCTCCGGCCACCGGCAGAGTGAAGAGGCCTCGCCGTCACAGGCCCGTGGCTCTGAGAGAGATCCGTCGCTACCAGAAATCCACGGAGCTGCTCATCCGTAAGCTGCCCGTCCAGCGCCTGGTGAGGGAGATCGCTCAGGACTTCAAGACCGTCCTGCGTTTCCTGAGCTTCGCCGTCATGGCTCTGCAGGAGACCAGCGAGGCCCACCTGGTGGTCTCTTCTTCACTAAGGGGGTCACCATCATGCCCAAAGACTTCCAGCTGGCCCGCCGCATCCACGGAGAGAGAGCTTAGATTTTCTGCTGCACATTCACCAACCAGCCATAATGCTCTGCACTGTGTGTCTATATATATACATTTATAGTAATATGGACATATGTTTACTAGATGTTGTTTTTTCTTGCCTTCTGATTGTTGCTCTGAGTGTTGCTATCCCTGTACTGTTGCAATCCTGGAATTTCCCCATTGTGGGACTAATAAAGGCTTATCTTATCTTATCTTATCTTATCTTAAACGAATGTGATGTTAACATAAGACTCAGCAAAGAAGACAGACTGAAAATGCACATAAATAGAGAGGGGAGCAATCAAGGCAAAACAGAACAGGTGCGCACCATCAAGGCCATCAAGTGGCACAGGACATCGCGGCGCTGAACAAACACAGAGGGGATAGCCTACACACCAAACATGATAAATGGGTCAAAACTGAAACACAAAGTGTGGACAGGGGCTGCAGCCCTGTCTAAACCACTACAGAAAAGGATTTTTAAATCATTGTATTTTGTTTTTATTCATGTTTTACACAAAGTTCCAACTTCACCAGAATTGGGGTTGTAGAAATTGAGAAAAAAAGACAAACATGGTGGAATATTTAAAACTTGTGAAAAAAAAAAACTGAGGAAAAAAATGCACAAATTTACAATAAAAAATTAAAATTGTAAGAAAAATGCAACTTTACAAGAAAAAAATACTGAAAACTTGATTATTTATATTTAAAAAGTTGCAAATTTGTGAGAAAAGAAATTAAAAAGAGGAAAAAAGTCTGAACTACAATAAGAAAGTTTACAAATTATGAGAAAAATATGCAAATTCACAAGAAAAACATTGAAAATTTAAGAGAGGAAAAAGTCTTCATGGTGGAAAAGTATTAAACTAAAAAAGAGAGAGAGAAGTATTTCAGACAGCTCTGGAGTCCTAGATTGTGTGGAAGAGGAGAATTCCTTTGTAGGAGCACTTTGGACTGTATGCTTTTGCAAATCATGTATGTATTGTAACAGAAATGCTGCATAACACATCAAAATAAACAGGAAACCCCCAAATACAGAAAATGGGCACAAAATGTCTCAAATTTATTCAGGAGTTTAAAAAGATCCCCCCCCCCCCCCAAAAAAAGGAGGAAAATGAATTTATATTAAAAAAAGAGGCAACTTTATAAAAGAAACAAATTTACAGAAAAGAAGTTGTTGAAATTTTGACCCACTCTTCTGTACAGAATTCAGTCACATATTTCTGATGGAGCATTGACCTGAGATTTTCACCAGATATCAGTAACAACCCAAGTAATCCATACATACAAAGAAATCAAAGCAACTATGTTCACAAAACAAGTTATATTTAATAAAGTATTGAACACGCTTGGTGAACTTCATTTAATATTTAGTAGAAAAGCCTTTGCTGCTAATAACAACTTCCAGATGCCTCCTGAATGGAGAAATTAGGCACAGGCATTGCTCAGGAGTGATTTTAGACACAAACTGTCAAATTTTGAAGGTTTCGTGGGTGTCTTCTATGAACTAACTAACTAACTAACTAACCTGCACTTATATAGCGCTTTTCTAGTCACAAAGACCACTCAAAGCGCTTTCACTAATACTAACCCTCTATTCTAAGGGCCTATAGGAAACAGATATCTAGGGACAATTTAGAACAGCCAATTAACCTAACATGCATGTCTTTGGATTGTGGGAGGAAACCGGAGCCCCCGGAGTAAACCCACGCAGCACAGGGAGAACATGCAAACTCCTCACAGAAAGAACTCTGATCTTCAGTTTGCTCCATAGATTTTCAGTTGGATTCAGGTCAGGTGACTGACTGGGCCATTCTAGCAGCTTTATTTTCCTTCTCTGGAGCCAGTTGAAAGTCTCCTTGGCTGTGTGTTTGGGATCACTGTCTTGCTGAAATGTCCACCCTTGTTTCATCTTCAACATCTTGGCAGATGACAATAGATTCTTATCAAGTTTTAAGTTTAAGTTTAATGTTTATTTGAAAGGGACATTACATACTAATGAACATTAATAGAAATGTAAGTATGCCAGATTTAGCAATACTGCTAATTTGCATCTGTAGTCCCTTGGTGAGGTCACAAAAACACACAAACAAACAATCATACACAAGCAGAACAACTGCAATGAAACTGTACGAAGTGGATATGCTAAAGTGCAAAAGTTAAGGTACTACAAAACTAAACATTCAAATGGCTGTATAGCTGTCCATTCATCTTTTCTTCAATTTTATGAAGTCTCCCTGTACCATGTGCCGAAAAACACCCCCACACCATGATGGGATGTGCAGTGCCATTTCTCATCCAAACATACTGTGTGTTGGGGCATCCAAAAAGTTAAATTTTGGTCTCATCTGTCTAGACTATATTCTCCCAGTATTTTACTGGCTTGCCAAATGTCGTGCAGCAAACTTTAAACGAGCTTCAACATGCTTTTTCTTCAGCAAAGGAGTTTTGCGAGGTGAGCGAGCATACAGCCCATGTCAGTTGAGTGCAATACTTATTGTTTTCTTTGAAATAGTAGTACCTGCTAACTCCAGGTCTTTCTGGAGCTCTCCACGAGTGGGCTTTGGCTGTTGCATAAGTCTTCTAATAATTTGTTTGACTCCTCTGTCAGAAGTCTTGCAAGGAGGTCTTGGTCGTGGCTGGTTTATGATAAAATGATGTTTTTTCCACTTCTGGATGATGGGTCTGTTGTGTTAGAGTTTGGTCTCTTATTTGTGTGGTACGGGTGGTGGCTCAACCTTCCGGTGCCACCGCCACCTGTGACTATAAGAGGGCAGCGGGCAGGAGGGGCGGTCTCTTTGCCACCTCCTCTGCCTGACAGCTGCACCAGTGCTGTGGGGTGCCTCTATAATAAACGTGTGTTCAGTTTGACACCTGACCTCGTCCTTGGCTCCAAATACAGACATAACATTTGGCAACAAAGATAAAAGTGGATTAAAACAAGGTATGGAAGCATGTGGGTTTGGAATTCGTCCGTTTTTGGAGCTCTCCAGCGAGCCACCGGTCCCCTGGCCGAGGTGGTGCACCGTTTTCCGGATGTACGTGGTGACACTGGACATCGGGAAGGTGGAGGAGTTGGGGGTACGTGAGTTGGTGGTGCACAATACTGAGATGGAGGTACAGTGTGTTCTGAGCACACTGAGTGACTGTGATAGCTTGGCTGCAGTGGTTGAGCTAATGGTGCGCTATTTTCATGCCCTGGAAAACGTCATGGTTTGTGAGATTTGGTTTCGACAGTGCCACCAATGGGTGGGCGAGTCTATTCAGCGGTTTGTGGCAGACTTGGAGCTGGTGGTCAGCGAGTGCCAGTTTGGATTATTGGGAGAGGAGGTGATTCGCGACCAGTTGGCAGAGTATACCAACGGTGCTGTGATGGGGTCAAGGCTGCTTGCATTTTCGGGAGAATAGACGCTGCCCACAGTCATCGGGCTAGCTCAACAGCTGGAAGTTGTGGATGAACTGTCACTGGAGCTGAGTGAGTGCTTGTTGCTCCAACATCTGGGATAACCGCCGACCACGCATGCAGTGGACCTGGTCAGTGTGGAAAGCATAGAGGACAATGCCAGCGCTGTGAATGTGAGGTGTGCCCCGGAACAGCCCAAAGGTGAGGGCTGTGGGTCCACGAAGCACTGTTTCAGAGACGGAGATTGTTTGGCAAGAGCGGAGCACTGCGACACGTGTGGCTACTTGCTTCATGTCAACAGGGTATGTCACAGACCCAAGCAAGGAAGTCCGTGGCACAAAGAGGACTCTCGTGCCCTCACGGTTGTTCATGCTGTGTCTCCGAGCACCAACGGTCACGCAAACTGTATGATGGAGTTGGACGGGATGTAAGTGTTGTAGTGGATTGATGCGGGAGCGGTGGGCTCCGTGCCGGATTGGACGACCGTGAGATGTTTTTCCCCCACGTCAGAATTGAGAGATACCCGGCGCTGCTTTGTGGTTGTGGAGGATGGCTGGCCACGGTGGGAACGTTGGAACTGACGGCTTGGCGCAAATCGGCCAAGACATGGGGCTGTCCGATCCTGAGAGTGGTAGACGATGCAGTGTGGGATGAGGAACTGCCTGGCACCCTGGAAAATGAACAAGACAAACCCCACTCAGGCCCATCGCAGGAGGGTTCTTGTGCCAGAGCCCAAGTAGCCCTGGACCAGGGAACTGTGTGGCACAGTGGGACACCTGTGACAGCGGGTGGTGCTGAGTGACTGGCTCCATCTGTTCCCAGATTTCAGCTGGAAGGTACCGGTAAACAAGGAGTCACAACGGTGATGGCAGTGGCGAAATTAAAAGAGGTCGGGCCAGACCTTTAGGCACGGTAGAATGATGTGCCATGCAGAGACCCTGCAAGCCAAGCAAAACCCCTCTGGGGGTCAAGGACTGGATTCAGGAGGAGAGGCGACCACGACAGGTATGGGCCAGTTGGCGGTTGGAGGAGTACCAGGGACAGTTACGTGTCATGGCCAGATGGGAGGATGCTCATCTCCAGCTGCCAGATGGTTCGTGGGGGCACCCGAACGAACTGCGACGTGCCCGGGAGGGGACTGAGGGACGTGGGTCTGGACGAGGGGAGCAGCCGGTGATGATGAAGAGGAGGCGTACCGGTGCTGAGGCGACCTGCTGCAGCCCGTGAGGCTGGCTGCATCCAGGGGCGGACTGATGACAGGGCGGTCCAGGGGGCCCACAGACTTGTTTTCTCCGACCCTATGTATATAGGTTGATTAATGTGCATGTATTTGGAATGTTTTATTGTGTGCATATTATAAGTTGATGGTTATGCTGTTGTTCAGAATGTTTTGTTGTTTATATGTATGCAGTTTGGGGATTAATTTGTTTTATTGTAGTTTAGGAGACACAGCAGTATTTTAGTTTTACATGGACTCATTTAGTTTAAGAGGCAGAATAATCCACTTCGCCGTGTGGGGTGGGACAGTAGTCCACCGGTCTCCACTAGTTTTGCTTATTTTGAAATGAGTGAGTTAGGCCATTTGTATTGTGTTTTATCATTGCTGTTAGTGAGTGATTCGGGTTCCAAATTAGGGTGGGTCCGAATTGTGTGTGTGTTTTTGGCTTTTGTGAAGTGGGAGGAGAATGCTGTGTTAGAGTTTGGTCTCTTATTTGTGTGGTACGGGTGGCGGCTCCACCTTCTGGTTCCGCCACCACCTGCGGCTATAAGAGGGCAGCGGGCAGGAGGGGCAGTCTCTTTGCCACCTCCTCGTCCTGACGGCTGCGCCAGTTTTGTGTAATGCCTCTATAATAAATGTGTTCAGTTTGACACCTGACCTCGTCCTTGGCTCCAAATACAGACATAACAGACTCCAACAGTGCTCACTGGAACATTCAGCACTTTAGAAATGCACCTGTAACCAATGCCATCATTATGTTTTGCAACAATAAGGTTGCAAAGATCTTTGCTTCTACCCATCATGAGTTCTTTGTGGTGTGACAATCTGATATTCACAGACCGTTTAAAGGCGATCAGTCAGGACTGACCAGCTGAAATTAATTTGCACTGATGTGGGATGGGATGGCTTCCTAAATTCTGATGGATTTCAGCTGGTTTCTTGGCTTTCTATGCCTTTTTGCCCCTCTTTTTCATCATCTGTTTAATACTTATTCCCTGTGACATCCCACTTTATTAAATATAACTTGAGTTATGAAAACAGTTGCCTTGATTTCTTTGTATGTATGGATTACTTGGGTTGCTACTGATATCTGGTGAAACTCTCAGGTCAATGGCTCCACCAGAAATATGTTTAATGAGAAAAAAGTTGATGTGTTCAATACTTATTTTCCCCACTGTCAGTCTAAAAATGTAAAAGAAAAAAATTTGCTGCAGCTTTATAAGAAAAACAAGTTTACAAGAAAAAATGTATAGTAAGGAGGAAAAAAACATTCCTATTACTAATGCTGACGGGTCATTTAATGCCTATAACTCAGCTATTTTACCATCATTTTGAAGCCAAATATGTTTTTTTAGGGAGGGACTTTTTAATTAAAAAAATCTCAAAATGACTCTTTCTTCCGACCCTGTAGTTCCTTACCAGGAACTGTAAATCTTTATTCTCTACCTGCCGTGACACCATGACTTAGAACCAGTGAGGTCCGAACCCCTTGAAGCTTCAGCACGTTCCAAAAACTCTGACAAAAAGTCCACAAGTTCCTGAAACAATGGAAGGAAGTACGTCACTGAAGTGCTGAACCTCGACTCAAAGCAGAAGAAGAATGGAAGAGCGAGGGGGAAGTGTTGGATCATTTGGTGGAAGAAATGAACAAATACGAGAAGAAACAAAAACACTGCGAAGGAATGAAAACATCAACAGAAGAAAGGAACTTGAGTGGTCGGGTTTTCTGACGGCCACTGCAGCCTCATGAACAAACAACCACGAAGTTTCCTCCCCGCTTACGCCACGCCGTGTTCTCAGAGGAACAAACCTGAAGTCCCCTTTCACCGCGGCTCAACAAAGACTCTTGTGAGAAAAATTTAGTGAATATGGCCAATAAACAACCAGAGCTGTGACCAAAAATCATTCAGTGTAGCAGGGGACAGGAATGTGTTGGAGGATATGTGGAAAAACAAAATAAAAGCTCTTTAAAAAACATTCTGTTTAAAATGATGTTAAAATAGCTAGAATAAGAGCCGGTATATGCTGTATGAGAAGGAATCCTGAAGTCATCATGTGCTATTGGGGTATCATGGGGATTTAAAGATGACATATAAGATAAGATAAGATAAGATAAGATAAGATAAGATAAGATAAGCCTTTATTAGTCCCACAACGGGGAAATTCCAGGATTGCAACAGCACAGGGATAGCAACACTCAGAGCAACAATCAGAAGGCAAGAAAAAAACAAGCAAGCAAGAGCAGCTAATATACATATGTACATATTACTATAAAATATATATATATACACACACACACACACACACACACAGTGCAGAGCATTGTAGCTGGATGGAATAAATATATGAATATATAAACACACAGTGCAGAGCATTGTAGCTAGATGGAATAAATA
The DNA here is from genome assembly GCA_020510985.1 of Pholidichthys leucotaenia. Classification (NCBI taxonomy): domain Eukaryota; kingdom Metazoa; phylum Chordata; class Actinopteri; order Cichliformes; family Pholidichthyidae; genus Pholidichthys; species Pholidichthys leucotaenia. The sequence goes on along the minus strand of CM035842.1, from coordinate 196,185,294 downwards.
TGTAAATATATGAACACCCACAGTACGGAGCATTGCAGCTAGGTGGAATAAATATGCAAGTATATAAACACACACAGTGCGGAGCAATGTAGCTAGATGGAATAATATGTAGATATATAAAAACACAGTGCGGAGCATTGTAGCTAGAAGGAATAAATATATAGATATATAAATATAAACACACCCAGTGCTGAGCATTGTAGCTAGATGGAATAAATATGTAAATATATAAACACACACAGTGCAGAGCATTGTTGCTAGATGGGATGAAACAGCATAACCGTCTACTTAGTTATCCTACATGGTATGATTATGTGCCCATACATATTCTCACCCTCCATAGTGACCGGTATTTTCCTAGTTGTATGCCAGAAGGGACCATTGTGTAAGTCTATTGCATCTTTTGCATTCAAAAAACTATTAGTTTGTTACGTCTTTTTGCTATCTCTGCGAGCAGCCCTGCTTAGATTGTACAGTCTGACAGCCGTTGGTAGGAAGGACCTAAGAAACCTCTCGGTTGTGCACCTGGGATGATGTAGTCTGCTGCTAAATGAGCTCCTCAGTGCATTCAGTATGTCCTGCATAGGGTGGAACTCGGACTCCAGCAGAGATGACAGTTTAGCCACCGTCCTTCTCTCTCCTATCTCCTCCACCGGATCAAGGCGCTGCCCCAGGACAGAGCTAGCTTTCTTAATCAGTTTGTTCAGTCTCTTCCTATCGGCTGCAGTAATGCCACTGCCCCAGCAGACCACTCCAAAAGTGATGGCTGATGCCACCACCGTGTCATAGAATGTCTTCAGCAGCGCCCCTTGTACACCAAAAGACCTGAGTCTCCTCAGCAGGAACAGCCTGCGCTGTCCCTTCTTGTAGAGTGCGTCAGTATTGTGTGACCAGTCTAGTTTATTGTTCAGATGAACACCCAGGTACTTATAGGATGTCACCATCTTGATGTCTGTTCCCTGTATATTTACTGGTGCTGTGAGGGGTTGCCCATGCCTGCGGCAGTCCACCACCAGCTCCTTAGTTTTCCTCGCGTTGATCTGGAGGCAGTTCCGATGGCACCAGTCCACGAAGTCCTGGATAAGCCCTCTGTACTCAGCTTCATCTCCATTGGAGATGAGGCCAACGATCGCAGAGTCATCAAAGAACTTCTGTAGATGGCAGTGTGTTGTGTTGTGTGAGAAGTCCGCAGTATAAAGAGTGAACAGGAAGGGAGCCAGCACCGTTCCCTGGGGGGCCCCCGTGCTACTGATGATCGTGTCGGACACACAGTCCCGGGTTCTCACAAACTGAGGCCGGTTCGCGAGGTAGTCCAGGATCCATGATGACAGGTGCTGGTCCACCCCTGCGCGCAGCAGCTTGTCCTTCAGGATCATCGGTTGGATGGTGTTGAAAGCACTGGAGAAGTCAAAGAACATGATCCTCACCATATTCCCGGGCTTCTCCAGGTGGGACAGAGAACGGTGAAGGAGGAAGATCACCGCATCCTCCACCCCAATGCCATGCTGGTAGGCGAACTGGAGTGGATCCATCGCTGGTTCCACCAGGGGGCGGAGGTGAGCAAGGAGCAGTCTCTCCAGGGTCTTCATCAAGTGGGACGTCAAGGCCACCGGTCTGTAGCTGTTCAGGTCTTTGGGGTGGGAAGTTTTTGGTACGGGTACCACACAAGATGTTTTCCACAGCTGTGGTACCTCCCCAGTTTCAGGCTCATGTTGAAGATATACTGTACGTCACAATCCCACACAGCTGGTCTGCACAGGACTTGAGGAGCTTTGCGCTGATGCCGTCCGGTCCCGGCGCCTTCCTCGCCTTGATCTTCCTCAGCTCCGTCCTCACCTGGGTCCTGGTCAGGGTCAGGATGGGGGGCTGTGTGTTGGGAGTGGGGGGGTGTTGGTGGAGTGGGGAGTGGGCAGCAGGACTTGATTTCTTTAGAGGCAGCAGTGGTTGTTGTGCAGACAGGGGGGAGGGCGGTTGGTCAAACCTATTGAAAAACAGATTCAGGTTGTTCGCCCACTCCCTGCCCCCCGTGGCCTGGGGGGAGGTATTCTGGAGCCCAGAGATGGTTTTGAGGTTTCTCCAGACCCCGCTGATGTCGCTCTGTTGCAGCTTGTCCTCCATCTTCTTCCTGAAGCTGTCCTTGCCTACTCTGATCTTTCTCCTCAGCTCCCTCTGTACGGACTTCAGCATCTCCCTATTCCCCGACCTGAAGATCCTCTTCTTCTCTCTCAGAAGTGTTTTTATCTCAGGGTTGATCCAGGGTTTGTTGTTTGAGTGACGCCGTATGGTCTTGGTGGGAACGGATTTGTCCACACAGAAGCTGAGGTAGCCCGTGAAGGCGTGAATGAGGCCATCGATGTCCTCACCATGTGGATCGCAGAGCTGTTTCCAGGCGGTGGCTTCAAAACAGCCTTTTAGAGTGTCCGTTGTCTCCTCAGACCATATGATCAGATCTTCACATTTTCAGTGCTTTTGCTCAAGTGTTTGGATATCTTTAGTAGCTATTAAAGAGGAAAAACTCACCCCAGTCACTTTATTAGGGTCCACCTTGGTCTCACTAGGCCTTATTCAGTGGCTTGCTCTGAGTTACCTGCGGTTGTCGTGTGGGACCCTTCCGTGGATCGCCACCTTATCGTAGTGGAGGGGTTTGAGTGCCCGAATGATCCCAGGTGCTATGTTGTCAGGGCCAGCTTGCCTCTGGTAGGATCTCCCAAGGCAAACTGGTCCTCGGTGAAGAGCCAGACTGAGTGGTCCAGTGGATCTCCATGAAAAACATTACATCAAGGACCCAGTGTACCCAGTGCAGCGCAGCAAAGTAAAATATGTTAAAATCATACAGAAATGATGATGTACAAAATAAATGTAGAGTGGAGCGTAGGTACCAACTTGCCACCGTTGTTGTCTAATAATTACAGAGAAGAACTGATCAATTAAACAGCATTAATTGCACGAGTAGCACTAGCGGGCATTCCACCTCTGGCTGGCCGACAGTGTGGACTCACTCTCTGGATACAAACAGACCGAGCTGCAGGTCCTGTGTCTTGCCTCTCCACTGTTTCTGCTTTCCTGGTTTATATGTGGCCGCATGTGATATATCTCACTGTTCCTCTCCACATTTATGGCAGTATGACTGCTTTTTATCATTTATGTGATACTGCTAAGATATTGCTAAGATTAGGAATGTCTTGTTTCAGAGTGATGCTGAGAAACTAAGGCAAATGCACACTTTTGTTTTTCTAGATTATTGTAATAGACAGTCCTAAAATGTCTCTAAAAATTTTTTGTTGTCAATCCAGCTGTTTTAACAGGTACTATAAAGAGAAATCATTTCTCTCCTGTTTTGACTTCCCTTCACTGGCTTCCCATAGAATCTAGAATTAAATTTAGAATCTTTCTCCTCACTTACAAAGTTCTAAATATCAGGCCCCTTGTTATTTAAAAGATCTGATAGCACCTTATTTTAGCAGAGTACTATGCTCCCAAAATGCAGGATTTCTTGTAATACTTAGAATCTCCAAAAGTGCAATGGGAGGCAGAGGTTTCAGTTATCAAGCTCCTCTCCTGTGTAACCAGTTGCCTATCTGCATTTTGGAGACAGACTCTATCTCTGTTTTTATGCCTTGGTGCAAAGCAGCGGAGGCATACGGTAATGTGTGGATGTGTCCATGTGTGTATCTGTCTGTCTGTCTGTCTGTTACCAGCTTTTCAGTTCACCCGGTCAAAATCAAATGGAACTAAAGGCTTGTATCATTGCATCACCATATTTTCTCGACTTTTAATTTGCCACAATTTTGAGATAACACTTTGTTTTCTAAATAAACAGAAGAGTAACTCACGTTTACGGTCAATGGAGCTGGGGAAAATCTATTGCAATAACTATGCCGGGCCAGTAGAGGTGGTGGTGAGACTTTTTTACAGCCCCATGGACCACTTCCTGTCAACAGTTGATCTTGTGCTGAACTTTTAAAATAATAGCTGTTACTGAAAACTAGACACATATTCAGCAACTACACCATTTATTCATCACATCAATTGTTTTCAGACTTGTTTCACTGTTTAGTTTTGAAGACACAGGGCAACGTATTTTCTTCATATAGTTTTCAGCTCATTGGTGAAAACTCCAAGTTCCATATTCCTCAAGATGCGAATTGGCTCAAAAACATGGCGGACCACAGCGGACATCTGAGTGAAGGAGAAAAGCTGTTTAAAAGTAAATTTTGTAAATTATACAGCAATTTCAATATTGAAACACTAATAACTCCTAAAACTGCAACATTTGATTCTTAAAGTTTATGTTATGTGACATTATTTTTTTCCCAGTGTGCGATTTTTTTCCGTAGTGATGGCTGCTTGGTTACATTAATTTCACGTTAAATTATTTTCTCTAAAGTTCAGCCAATTTTTAAATTCTCGATACTAAAGTCAGTAATATAAAAACACCATGGTGTGACGTGGTTCATTTACTCACTTTAAAATAACTTTTACAGTCCCATAGAAAACTTAGTTATAGTATTACTAAAGTCACTCCTGATGATAGTAATAATAAACCCACTTGAGTTTCTTTTTTAAGAAAATCAAGCAATTTGTTAAGCTGAGGAGGAACTTGACATCTACAGTCATGTGAAAAAAATAGGACACCCTGTATAAGCCTGTTTTTTGTTTGTTTTTTGTTTTTTACATATTTGGACATATGGATATTTAATATTAACATTAAAAGTACTGGGGGATTCATGTAATACAACTAAACAATTAAAAATGAATTAAAGATTTTTTTCAAATTTTCTATAAAATGTAATTCTAAACAAATAGTGAGGAATAAATTAGGACACCCCCATCTTTTTTAGGACACCCCCACATTCATTCCCACTTAAAATGGCTAAAATAAATGTTAAAAAAAATGCAAATAAAAACAAAAACAAGGTTAGACATAGATATGTGAACATTTCTTAATAAAGAACTGAATATTTAAAGGGGTGTCCAAATTTTTTCACAACACTATAATAATTTTTCTATTTTGCTGACTTTGAAATAGCTCTGTCACATCTGTAATAATAATCAAATTTTTATGTTGCTTTTCTTTCCTCTTCGTTTCTCTGAGGCTCATGGTGGTGAACCTGAAGGTCATCAGTCACAGCAGCTGTGAAGATAACGGGCTGGAAGCTAAATAAGAATATTGCATGGTTACTGTTTACAGAAGAAACTGCTACTGTATTTTAATAAATTATTTTTTTTGAAAAAGTTATTCTTTTTGCAAGACAATTTAAGAAACTCTTGTGGAGAAAGGAACTAGGTGAGGCAAACGAGCTTGACGACACAAGGCTTTATTCTTTCTCCAACAGCATAACAGCAAACATGCTTCTGAGCTCTACTGAGCTACTGCGCTAACTGGGTCTCTGTACATTCCTCTTTTTATATCTTTATTTCCATACGTAGAGACCCAGAGCTTCCGATCCTAATACATTGTTGTATGAACAAAGACAAGTGTGGCACATTAACATAACGTACACAGGCACTGCTTTCACACCCTTCTCCAGCGGCTCGGCATTTACTTCTCTCTCTGGGGGCACATAGTCCTTACTGTCCCGTCAGATGCCTCCTGGTGACACTTCCTCCTTCAGTCCATTATTCTCCCCTTCCCCCTGTCTTCTGTGTGTGAGAAAAAACCCCAAACTGTGCCCCCACACTCTTAATATTCATTACACATCAGTGTGAGACATTCCAAATCGTTCTGATTTAATATTAATAATTTTTGCTTTGGAAATTTTGCTAGTTTTACTTGCTATTGCACATCATGGTGTAAATATACATGTATTAAATTCATAAAATCTGTTACTCCAGCATTTTTCTTTGTGCTCCTAATTACCTCCGCCAAGGAGGTTATGTTTTCATTGGCGTTGGTTTGTCTGTCTGTCCATCTGTCTGTCTGTCTGTTTGTTTGTTAGCAAGATAACTCGAAAAGTTATGGACGGATTTTCATGAAATTTTCAAAGATTGTCAGAAATGGGGTATCCTACAGATGATTAGATTTTGGTGGTGATCCGGATCACCGTCCACAAGAAAACCGCCATTACACAAAATGCCATTTTCATGAATAACTACTAAACCACTAATCTTATCATTGTGAATCCAATTGCTAGTCATATGTTTTCATGGTCAAGGAATCTGAAAACGTACATACAAACACTGTATGGGGGGAACTGTGGCGCTTGGCGGAGGTCTGCGCTCTCCGAGTGCTTTTCTAGTTTTGTTCTTGTGCTTCTATATTTTTTCTTTTATGAGCTCCTTGACAAAAACGTCAGTGTACAGCCCTGGGATGAGGTACACCCCATGTGTGTTGCAATAGCGGCATCAGCATCATACATGCGTCAACAAATACCAGGCATTTCAAAACCGTGTATGGATGGCTTGATACAATACTATCCCATGCTACCATGCCACAAGCACCAAGGCATCAGCACCTGTGGTGCTTCATTAAGAACAGGGTTAAAACTTTCCTTTTTGACAAAGCTTATAGTTTTCTCTTAGAAAAGCTAGAATGAGTTATTATTCTGCATTAATAGAAGAGAACAAGAATAATCCCAGGTTTCTTTTCAGCACTGTAGCCAGGTTGACAAAGAGTCAGGACTCTGTCAATCCTAGCATTCCCTTAGAGCTTACTAGTCAGGACTTTATGAACTTTTTCAATAATAAAATTTCATCCATCAGAGATAAAATCAATCAGATTCTTCCCACAGTTAACTTAAATACTGTAACAACTATGTAGATGTGCCTTGTAACCTCTTTTGTCCCTCAGCTCCGGAACTGCAGGACAAAAGAGGTTACAAGGCACATCTACATATTGTTATCAGTATGTAGACACAGTAAGGGCAGGAAACATGAACACAATGCATGAATGGCACATTAACATCACAGTACTGAGCCGGAAAAAGCCAGAAGAAGCGGGGCTGCCTGTTGACATTAATACACACATTTCACTGTTCTGTTAGTTGCTCTAGTTGAGCGCTTTGCCTGTCCCAGTCTGTTGTGGGGGTTAGCTTAATCATCCTTGTTGTAGTTGTTGTAGATGGGTCATGGTGCGTTCAGGTCCACGTGTTCTCCGTCGGCCATGGAGGTTGCCGTCGTGGAGAGCCTCCGGGCTCGCCCATGGGGCGAGCTCCGTGACGGCGGTATGATAATAAACCTATTTAAAACCTCACTTCGCTGCCTTATTTTATCATCCGCCGCACTGGTGACCCCGAGAATGCACACGCTTTGTGCAATGCAACCTTCTGGTTTGGACAGCCACTGTGGTGTCCTGATGGCAATGAACGCAGCACCCGGTGGTGATTCTCCGACGACAAGCGAACGCAGCAACCTGACTGATCTGCCCTCCCTTCTGCTTCAGGGAGACTTCGACGCAGAGTTTCCAGGCGAAACTCTCCGGAGACCACCCACGACTGGGACAGCTGCGGAAAATTTCATGGTGAGATCTGCACGCCTAGATCGACACATTCACGCTTGGACCGGCCGCTCTCACAGCTTCTGACACACGATTCTGTGTCTCCTTACGAGAGCGCACGCACCTCGTCCTCTCTCCACGACAGCAACCTCCATGGCCGACGGAGAACACGTGGACCTGAACGCACCATGACCCATCTACAACAACTACAACAGGAATGATTAAGCTCCCTGACCCTGACTCTCCCTCTCCAGCAGGCCCACCCACGCACGGAACCCCGGCACACGCACCGGGGAGTTACGAGGACGGCGCACCACGCACGGGACACATACGGCTCCACAGACCGCCTTCCTCCTTCGCCGCTGCACACAGGCCCTTCAGGCTTGCTCGTACACCTGAGGCACGCACGCAGCTTGCTCATTGGATTTTCTTATGGTCTTAGCCATGGCGCACAACGGGAATTCAGCAGTCTGCGGTCCCCGAAGGCTTTAAGGTTGTGCCCGCACCTAAAGTCAACATGCCAAGTCCCTTTGCTTTTGTTTTTTTTTCTTACAGCCGCCCCTGTTTTTCTTCATGGCCGCTGTTAATCCTCGCCGCTCCTTTTTCTTCACGGCCGCTATTAATCCTTGCAGGACTTAATCGCGAGAGGAGTCAGTGACTAATTTTTCTTCTTGTGGATCTCCGCACGTTCAACGGGACAGCCCCTCAACATCGCGGTCCCACAAGCAATTTTTGCGCGGCTCAGACGATTTCACCATCCCCGGCCGGCATTTACTACCCCCCACCCCCTCCACCTCCGCCTGCACAGAGCTTTCCCTGCTCGCTGCCAAAGCCGGACTATCAAGGCCTCGGCCGCCTGCCAAGCCCTCTGGGGGGGAGCGTGTGGCGTAACCCCCACAACAGACTGGGACAGGCAAAGCGCTCAACTAAAGCAACTAACAGAACAGTGAAATGTGTGTATTAATGTCAACAGGCAGCCCCGCTTCTTCTGGCTTTTTCCGGCTCAGTACTGTGATGTTAATGTGCCATGCATTGTGTTCATGCTTCCTGCCCTTACTGTGTCTATACACTGATAACAATATGTAGATGTGCCTTGTAACCTCTTTTGTCCTGCAGTTCCGGAGCTGAGGCGAATTACGGCCAGCAATCTCCTTATTGTTATGTGTGTCTCTCAAATGCAAATGCCCATACCTACTGCTGTGAATGCCTTTCATGTATTGTCTGTAGTTGGGTATATAAGCTGCATCACTCTGTAACTCACTCTCTCACTTTGGCGACTGCTCATCTGCACACTTTGCTGGACAGCCTCCGGGCTCGCCCATGGGGCGAGCTCCGTGATGGCGGTATGATAATAAACCTGTTTAAAACCTCACTTTGCTGGCTTATTTTTCATGCCGCCACAACTTGATAGATTAGAACACTATGTTGGATTTAATGGAACTTCGTTGCAGTGGTTTAGATCTTATTTATCTGATAGGTTCCAGTTTGTTCATGTAAATAATGAGTTTTCTTTCAACTCAAAGCTTAGTCATGGAGTTCCACAGGGATCTGTGCTAGGCCCTACTCTTTTTAGTTTATATATGCTTCTGTTAGGCAACATTATTAGAAAGCACTGTATACATTTTCATTGTTATGCAGATGACACACAATTATACCTGTCAATGAAGCCAGATGATAGTAATCAATTAGCCAAGTTAGAAGCCTGTCTTAAGGAAATCAAAGCTTGGATGACTTGTAATTTCCTGCTATTAAATTCAGATAAGACTGAAGTCATTCTTGTTGGTCCAAAAAACCTTAGAAATACCTTTCCCAATCAAACTTTCAGTTTGGATGTGGTTACTCTTTCTCTTAATAGCTCTGTGAGGAACCTTGGAATTATTTTTGATCAAGATCTGTCCTTCAATTCACATATTAAATTTGTTTCTAAGACTGCCTTCTATCATTTGCGTAATATTGCCAAGATTAGGAGCATCTTGTCTCAGAGTGATGCTGAGAAACTGATCCACGCTTTTGTTAGCTCGAGATTAGATTATTGTAATTCTTTATTATCAGGCTGTCCTAAAACATCTTTAAAAAGTCTTCAGTTGATCCAAAATGTTGCAGCAAGAGTTTTAACAGGTACTAGAAAGAGAGATCATATCTCTCCGGTTCTGGCCTTCCTTCATTGGCTTCCCATAGAGTTTAGAATTAAGTTTAAAATCCTTCTTCTTACTTACAAAGCTCTAAACAATCAGGCTCCTTTTTATTTAAAAGATCTGATGCTCCTGTATTATCCTAACAGAGCACCACGCTCCCAAAATGCAGGATTACTTGTAATACCTAGAATCTCCAAAAGTACAATGGGAGGCAGAGCCTTTAGTTATCAAGCTCCTCTCCTGTGGAACCAGCTGCCAATCTGGATTCGGGAGTCAGACTCGATCTCTGTTTTTAAGAATAGGGCTAAAACCTACCTTTTTGATATAGCCTACAATTAGGGAGGGATCATGTGTTTCTGAACCCTCCCTTAGTTATGCTGCTAATAGGTTTAGTCAGCCGGGGGACCTCCAATAATGCACTGGGCCTCACTCCTTTCTTCACTCTCAATGAAATATTTTTTTTTTGCTGGTCATTAACATCTGTTTGTTCTCTCCCATAGATTGAGTCCCCATCATGCTGTTTGCTCTCTACATGTCTGTTCTTTTTATCTTCTCTGTCCCCTCACCCCCCAGCCAGTCGCAGCAGATGACTGCCCCTCCCTGAGCCTGGTTCTGCTGGAGGTTTCTTCCTGTTAAAAGGGAGTTTTTCCTCTCCACCGTCACCAAGTGCTTGCTCACAGGGGATTGCCTGATTGCTGGGGTCTTTCTGCAACTGTGGGGGTTCCCCCTACAGTTGATAGTGCTATGAGATGACTGTTGTTGTGAAATGGCGCTATATAAATAAAGTTGAATTGAATTGAATTGAATTAGGATAGGGTGGCTGTGGTGCAGGTGTAGTGTGGCCAACGACTGATTGGAGGGTGAGGAGTTCGATTCTCGCTCTGTCTGCAGTCTGCATGTTGATGTGTCCTTGAGCAAGACATTAAAACCCCAGTTGCTCCTGGTGGGTCAGGCCAACACCTGTGCATGGCAGCTCCGCCACCATCAGTGTGTGAATGTGTGTGTGAATGTGTGGATAGCAGGATCTGTAAAGCGCTTTGGTCATCTAAAGATGAGAAACAGTGCTAGATAAGTGAACGCCATTTGCCATTTACCATTTAGGATTGGATCAGGTGACCCTGAATCTTCCCTTAGTTATGCTGCTAATAGGTTTAGACAGCCAGGGGACCTCCCACGATGCGCTGGGCTTTCATGTCTTTCCTCATACTCAAAGTAATATTTTTGCTGGTCATTAACATCTGTTTGCTCTCTCCCGTAGACTGAGTCCCCATCATGCTGTTTGCTCTGCACATGTTTCTCCTCAATACCCTCACCCCCAGCCAGTCGCAGCAGATGACCACAGCACGGTGGTGCAGTGGTTAGCGCTGTTGTCTAACAGCGAGAACAGGGGTGTCAAACGTATGGCCCACGGCCCAAATCCAGCCCACCAGAGAGTCCAAACTGGCCCGCAGGATGAATTTGCAAAGTATGAAATTTAAGTAATAGAATACACAAGAAGGCACTTTTTCAATAAAATACTGTAACTGCTATTACACTGGAGGAGTCTGTTATGCAGGTTGGGAAGACAGGATTTCTTCCAGAAAGACTCCAAGGCAAACTTTTCCCACCTGTCTCTGTTGTTATCCCTTCCCGCCTATCGCTAAAAATATGCAACAAGTCTTTTTTTAATGGATGCCGGATGCAGCACACACTAAAATGTCATTGTATTTACTGTTCTTTAAAAATACATTTACCGCCATGTTTCAAAGCTTGATGGGTGCTGGGGGGGAGTTCTCTGCCTTTTGCTGGATGTTTTTACAGTCTGAACTGTTTTTTCTAGCCACAAAAATTTTTGAACATGTTCAAAACAAGAGAAGCTGTGGTGTCTTGTCAACAAGTGATGGGCCACCAGAAACTGATCGTCTCACTGCAGGAGTGCACCTTGCTCGGCCAAAGCCATTTCTCTTCTGATTCTGAGGCCGACAGCTGCTTTTGAGCAAAGCAGATGTAACTTTTTGTCCATGCAATTAGCAAAGGTATGTCTGGGAATATTTAATGCAGTGAGGGATTAGTCATAATTTTATCTCCATGAGTTTTGTGTTAGAATAATCAGATATGACATTTTATCCTGTAGCAACTTTTAATGTTTTGCCTTATATGTTAAGAAAAGTGATTTTAATGGTGGTTTTAATGAACATGAAATAACACAACTCGGAAGCTGGAACAAAAACTCACAGGACTTAGCAAGACACTGGCACGATGCAAAGACGGAAGCGTGTTGGTCATGCTGCATGACTTAAGGACGTTGCCCCGAACTACAGGGCAGCGTCCCTTATAGGACAAAGATAATTATCAAAATAATAAACAGCCGTGGATAATCAAGAACTTAACAAGGTATGAAACAAGCTAAGTGAAAACGGAAGTAAACAAAAGGCACTGTCAAAATAAAAGCTCATACCAACATGACAACAGGAATAAACTACAAGATGTGACCATGATAAAAATAATACTACTACTAGACAGAAAGATCACAAGGAATAAAGATAATTGTAATAAACAGAACCAAGACAAACTAAACTCAAAGCGTGGGCATGATCCCCAAATCATGCCCCAACTCTGACATTGTAACCACCATACACAAAGCTGGAGACAAACATGGAATTAGTAATTATAGGCCGATAAGTATACTTCCTGTTTTGTCCAAAGCCATTGAAAAGGTGGTAGTAGACCAACTGGTAGAACATCTCGAATCCGCCCTGCTGCTGCATCCCATGCAGTTTGGTTTCAGGCCAAACCGATCAATGAAGACTGCATGTTGTTACTTTATTGAAACAATTAAAGAAAATCTGGACAAAGGGGTGTGTAGGGGTGGGGGGTAGGAGCCTTTGTTTTAGACTTACGTAAAGCCTTTGATACGGTCAATCACTCAGTCCTTCTCTCTAAACTATAAGGATATAAACTGTCCATGAATACCCTTAGCTGGTTAAAATCTTATCTATCTGGATGCTCCCAGTGTGTGCGCATAAACAATACTGTATCCCAATCAGATGATGATGTGATGATCCCAAACAAAGGCAGTACCACAAGTTTCAATTTTAGGCCCACTGTTTTTTACTCTGTATATTAATGATTTGCCATCAGTTTGTGAAGATGTATGCAGATGACACAGTCATCTACACACATGGGAAGGATGCCAAACAAGTGGCTGTCAAGTGAATGATAGCAATGGAGAGTGTCAAAATGGCTTAATCAATCATGTCTCACGCTGAATGTAGGGAAAACAGCTACCATGTATTTTACCAACAAACAAAATCATACGCACTATCCAAGTATAACTGTAAATGGAGCAAATATAGAAACTGTAACAGAGTTTAAGTATTTGGGAATCACATTAGATCCCACACTCAGCTTTAAAAAGCATATAAAACAGATGAACCGCACTCTGAAATATAACTCTGCAAACTTTCGATGCATCAGAAACTCACTTACTCTAAAAGGATCAAAAACCTTTTTGAATGCCTTAATTTTGACACATTTCTCCTATTGCATCTCATGCTGGTCACAAGCCAAAAGTATGACTCTGAAACCCTTGGAATCCCTGTAAAAACAATTCATCAAAACTCTGGATAAGAAGACATAACACTTGCCAAACACAAGATGTTAAGCTTTGAAAATATGATCATGTATGTAAATATACAGTTGGTGTTTAAAATTATCCATGGTTTTAATTCATTTCAGTGAACCTGGAACTATGTGACTACTTTGATCCTCGGGACAGGAGCATTATACCGAATTAATCACACCTGTGGATGCACACCTTATATATACCCCTTGCATTCATCATTTCTTCCTCTGTCTATCCTCCTGGTCGGTAAGAGCTTATACCAGTCTGTTTAACATTGTGTTTTTGTGCTGTTTGGGCTGCCTTACCCTGGGTACCCCATCACAGTGTCATAAAATTGTTGTGTTTTCTGCTGAATGAGAGAAGGTTTGCAGCGGCTGTGTAGCATAACGTGCACTGTCCATGCCTGCTTAGAGGTATGTAACATACACTTGCCTTCTTTTCAGCCAGAACTGTTGACCGTTTAGCGGCGTGGATTTGTCACGTGGGATGAGACGCCGTGTCATCCGGCGCTCAGACCATATTCCCTCAGCCCTGTTCTCTCTGTAACAGCGTCTCAGCGGGCTCCCAGCTGTCAGTTACGGGACGGCTGGAGTCCAATTAACTCTCATCAGCTGAGGCGCTGCTAATGAGTATAAGGAGCAGCTCCGATCATTCGGGGCTGCGACTTAGCACATTGAAGGCTGGAACCCCTACGCCCGGCGCCAGTCCTCTACTCATCATCTGCATTTCTTGTGAGTGTATACCGGTTTGAGTATTTGTGCCTTTTGGCCCACGGGGCCGTGTTCCTTATCCCCTGTTCCCTACTATTAATAAAACATCGCAGACTCACTGGCTCGCCCTCGGCTCTCTTTGTGTGGCTCGCGAGGGCCACACGTAACAGTAAGTCGCAGCCGAATGAGTTGCCGGCGGCCGTGAGTTTGCCATTGGACTTGTGCCTTCCAGTCTGGGTGTCAGCTCTTTAAGCATGCCGTCTCCCAGGAGTCACGTTCGGCGCCAAGGCGATGAGCTGACGGCCATCTTGGAGGATGTCGACGGGACGCTCTTCACCGCCACCCTGTACGAAAGACAACGAAAGATGCTGGCATCTAGACTAGGCTGAGACTCTCCTGGACAGCCTCCCTCGCTATTCCAACCATCCTGAGGTCTGTGCCAGGAGGGACGCCATCGCTGCACAGCGAGAGGAGCTCCGTGGGTTGGAAGGAAATCCCGGCAGGAAGCCGAAGAGGAGGAGACGTCGCCCTTCGCTTCGGAATCCCGTTCCTGCCTCAACTCCAGCCCAGGAGTTCGCGCCATCCAGAGGGCTTTCCCCGTTCAGCACGACGTCACTCGGGATTCCCCCGGAAGATCTGCAGCTGACAGCTATTAAGGTCCGGAACCGAGTGGCTGCTGCTAGCTTCGCTGTGCACCCGTCCTCCATCATGAAGCATGTGGCGGCGGTGGTAAGATTGGTGGAGAGGAGTCCAGGGCTGCGAGACTACCCTGAGTTTGACACCCTCCTCGCCTCGGTCTCCGCTCAGGAGCGGCGATTCCCGGGTCTCTCCTTCGCCTCGCCCCCTGGGAATAGCTATCGTCACATTGCCGAACCGTCTCAGCATGAACCCTGTCCGGATCCAGTTCCGGGCTGCCGCAAGGTCTCTTCCTCCCATGCAGCTGTCACTCCTACGCCTCGTCTGAGAGGAGATTCCGCAGCCTCGTCTCCTGAGCCACTCCCCTCCGCTGTCACGCCAGCACTTCAGGGCTGGCTCATCTCTGCTGTCACCCCCTCCTCCTCGATGCGCTCCCCGACTGCTGTGTGCGCCCGGAATCCCGACCTGGCGAGCCCTCTCCTGGAATTAACACGAGCGGCTCCCCGACGTCTTCTCAGGGGGTCCTCCGTTACTGCACAGCGGGGAAAGGGAGGAGCAACGTCCACTGCAGCAGGCACCATCCAGCCTCCAGGAGACAGGCAAGTCCCAGTTTGTTCACATCCACCCAGTGATTTGCTCTGTCAAACTCCTGGAGGTGGAGTTCGGGATTCGCAGCTCCCCAAACTCCCACCACCTGCTGTAGCTTTAGTCATTAATCCTGCACCCTCTGTTTCTCCCTCCGCTGAGCGGTCCCCGGCGCCAGGCCGACGTCGTGGGATGAGGAAGGGGCCTGCGGTTCTGGACAGCCTGGTCCCGGTTCCGCAGCTACGCCGTGAACGGAGGAGGAAGGCGGATTGCTACGTGGAGTCAACGCCGACGACCAAGCGTCCTGGGGTCTCCACGGAGGAGCGGTCCGGCCCAGCGGGACGAGGTTCTCCTGCCACCACGCCGTATGGGCTGTCGGCGTGGACACCGGTAGCGGAGGAATCACAAGCTGCGCTGTCCATCATGCCAGCTGCAGAGCCCGACACAGCTGAGTGGGAGCCTGACGACGACCTCCTGATGTTGGATCCCGGATCTCCGCAGTCCTGGACGGCGTCAGAACCCGAGATCAGGCAAGTGCTCTATCTCATCTTTCTTCTCCTTACTTTAGAGCACTTTGGCCTGTCTCTAGGGGAGATGAGCCGAGGGCAGCCGTCCGCTGCGTCCGAGCTTATCTCGCCGGGTTCTGGCGCTGCTGGTGATCCTGATCCCGGTTCTCTTTTCTCTCCTGAGCCTTCTCCCAGGGTCGCCGGCGAGGAGCTGCCATCACTCGTGGTGGCGGAGGGTCCAGGTTTGATGTCAGAGGTCGGTTCTGGTGCGGCGCCGGCCCAATCGGGGTCCGACGTGAGTTCACCCGAGACCCAATCGGGGTCCGATGCGGATTCGCCGAGACCCAATTGGGGTCTGACGTGGGTTCGCCCGAGACCCAATCGGGGTCCGACGTGGGTTCGCTCGAGACCCAATCGGGGTCCGACGTGGGTTCTGCACCAGCGGTGTCCAGGTCCGGTGAGGGGGTTGCTGATTCCCTGCCGTCTGTCGTTGGACCTCCTCGTCATCAGCTCTCCCCCAAGCCTCTTCCACCGGGGTCCGTTTGGACCTCTCCCTCCCCCCTACGGGCCTGGTGGTTGAGTGATGCGGGTCGGCCGCCGGAGGGCCTGCCGTGCCCGTTCGGCTCGCTTTTGCGGCCGCCTGACCCGCTAGACTTTCTGTTCGGCGATCTGGTTCGACCTCCCGAGGAACTGTGTTTTCTGGCCTGGGGTTCGGGTAGGCCTCCGGAACTGTTCCCTTCATCCTCGTTAGCGGAATGGATGCTGGGTGCGGGGAGACCACCCGAACTGAATGTTTTTTGCTGTGCTTATATTTGGCTGGGTACAGCTAAGCTGTTATTTTTTTTTGTTCCGCGTTTAGCGTGATTGTTTTTTTGGGGGGGTTTCCCCTCCTGTGTGAGGGATGGCTGTATGTTTAATTTTCGCCCTTGGGAGTTCTCCTTTCATTCTGGGGGGCCCCGGGGTTGATTTTCGTTGTTTGACCTGTACTTGGTTTATGGGGTATTGTGTTTTGGGTTTTTTTTTCCCCCTGTGTGTTGGGCTGTTATCTCTGCAATTTTCCTCTGCCTGAATGGGTCTTCTCTCTTGTGTTATATTTTATGGAGTATTGTGTTGGGTTTTTCCCCGTACTCTATATTGGTTCATTGTTTGTTTTCTTTTCCTTCTCTGGGTTTTTCCCTGTTGTATTTTGTGGGTTTTTCCCTTGTACTTTGTATTGGTTTATTGCTGATTGGGGTTTTTTCTCTGTTTTTTTTTCTCTCCCTCGTTGTATTTTATGGAGTATTGTGTTTAGGTTTTCCCTTGTACTCTATATTGGTTTATTGCCTGTTTTCCTTTCCTTCTCTGGGTTTTTTTTTTCTTGTTGTATTTTGTGGAGTATATTGTTTAGGTTTTCCCTTGTACTCTATATTGGTTTATTGCCTGTTTTCTTTCCCTTCTTTGGTTTTTTTTTTCTTGTTGTATTTTGTGGAGTATATTGTTTGGGTTTTCCCTTGTACTCGATATTGGTTTATTGTCTGTTTTTTTTTTACCTTTTTCTGTTTTTTTTTTCTCTTCTTATTTTACGGAGTATTGTGTTTGGGTTCCATTGGTACTCTGTATTGGGTTATTGTCGTTTTTTTTTCTTTCCCTCTGATTCTCTCCCTCCTGACCTGCGCCCCATCTGCCCACCCTAGGTGGGGGGGGGGGGGTCTTGGATGGTATGGGTCGTTCGTAGTCCGACCGTGAGGGGGGGGCTGTGTCACGTGGGATGAGACGCCGTGTCATCCGGCGCTCAGACCATATTCCCTCAGCCCTGTTCTCTCTGTAACAGCGTCTCAGCGGGCTCCCAGCTGTCAGTTACGGGACGGCTGGAGTCCAATTAACTCTCATCAGCTGAGGCGCTGCTAATGAGTATAAGGAACAGCTCCGATCATTCGGGGCTGCGACTTAGCACATTGAAGGCTGGAACCCCTACGCCCGGCGCCAGTCCTCTACTCATCATCTGCATTTCTTGTGAGTGTATACCGGTTTGAGTATTTGTGCCTTTTGGCCCACGGGGCCGTGTTCCTTATCCCCTGTTCCCTACTATTAATAAAACATCGCAGACTCACTGGCTCGCCCTCGGCTCTCTTTGTGTGGCTTGCGAGGGCCACACGTAACAGGATTCAGCTGCCATGAGGGCATCCCTGACTCCAAAGAGTTGGCATACTATTTTTTTTTTTTTTTTTTTTATTTATTTATTTCGGATAATACAGTACAGGTTAAAGAAACTGTATAATATAACAACAAGGTCAAATTAGACAAAGACTCCTTCTACTAAACAATTCCACGTGAGTTATCCGAAATGGGTGATGGCTGAAGCCGCAGCTTATATTGCCCACCCATATTCCATCCAAGAATTCAAAGAAAAAAGAGTAAACAAGACAAGAGTGATTACAATTTAGAACAAAGCTAAGACAAAGTGTGACTGAGAGAAAAAAAAAAAAAAAAGAAAAAAAAAGAAAGCTAAGCTAAGTTAAGCAGTTACTATTCAAGACAAATCTAAGACAGAATGTCACAGAGAGAAAAAAAAAAAAAAAACTAAGCTACAACACAACACAGGCTGGATATGTCAATCCTTATGTGAGTTTACATGTCGTCTTGTAAATATGTTTGGAGTATTTCTTCCTTTAGTTTTTGTTTAAATTGTCCAAGCGTTGTACATGATTTTAATTCAGGTCCATAATCGTTCCATAATCTGACTCCTTGCACTGAAATACAGTGTTGCTTGGTGGTTGTTCTCACTGTAGGCTTTTGAAATATACATGTTCCTCTGAAGTGATATCGTTTCTCCCTTGTTTGGAACAACTTTTGGATATTTGCAGGCAGTGATAAATTCTTCACTTTGAACATTATTATTGCGGTTTTAAAGTCAACCAGATCTTTCAACTTGAGAGTTTTTTGTTTAAGAAAAAGTGGGTTTGTTGGTTCCCTGTAAGCTGCTTTGTTTATTATTCTAATAGCTCTCTTCTGAAGCATAAAGACTGGATATATGTTTGTTTTATATGTATTTCCCCATACTTCATTGCAATGTGTCATGTATGGGAGTATTAATGAATGATACAAGGTGTATAGTGTGGGTTGATTCAGCAAATATTTCACTCTGTGTAATATTGCAATTGATTTGGAGACTTTACCTTTAATATAATTAATATGTGACTTCCAACACAGTTTGTTATCAATTATTACTCCAAGGAATTTGGTTTCAGATACCCTTTCAATCTCTACACCACAGGTGTCAAACTCATTCCATGGAGGGCCAAGACCCTGCAGGTTTTACGTCCACCCAGTGTCTTCAACAGGTAATTTCTCTGAATTTCTTCCCACTGATTGCTGATCAGTAAAAACACCTGCTGAAGAGACTGGGTGGAAGTAAAACCTGCAGGGTCTTGGCCCTCCATGGAATGAGTCTGACACCATTGCTCTACACCATTTACACTGAGTTTGGGTACTGGATTGTTGTGATGGTTGTTAAAGACTATAAATTTTGTCTTACTTAAATTGAGTGTTAATTTGTTTGAATCAAACCACAGTTTAAGCTTTCCTAATTCCTTCCCGAGTGTATCCAGAAGTTGTTCCAAATTGTTTCCACTGCATAGCAGATTAGTGTCATCGGCAAACAATATTAAGTCCATTTTTTCTGAGACTTTACATATATCGTTTATATACATATTGAATAATAATGGTCCCAAAACTGAACCCTGTGGGACTCCACAGGTGACCTTCAGCAACTCTGAGTTTTTGTTGCTAACACATACATACTGATATCTATTCTTTAAGTAACTACTTAACCAGGACAGTGCTACACCTCTAATACCAGAATTTTGTAGTTTCTTTAATAATAAATTATGATCTACTGTATCAAATGCTTTTTTAAGATCTAGGAATACTCCAACTGAATACTCTTTATTTTCAATGGCTGTTGATATTTTTTCTGTAAATTCCATTAGGGCATATGCAGTTGTCCTCTTGTGTCTGAACCCATATTGCTGCTCACATAATAAATCATTCTTCAGTATGAAGTTGTCAATTCTCTCATAGAATATTTTTTCAAGTATCTTGGAAAATTGTGGTAATAGTGAAAT
Source organism: Pholidichthys leucotaenia (assembly GCA_020510985.1). Lineage (NCBI taxonomy): Eukaryota > Metazoa > Chordata > Actinopteri > Cichliformes > Pholidichthyidae > Pholidichthys > Pholidichthys leucotaenia. Next base: position 196,165,580 of record CM035842.1, on the reverse strand, counting down.
TGGTCTATAGTTTGAGAGTTCCCCTCTGTCGCCCATCTTGTATATCGGAATTACTTTAGCTATTTTCATTGCATTGGGAAATATACCTGATTGGAGAGACAGGTTGCAGATATACGTCAGTGGTTTTACTATGCATTCGATAACAGTTTTGACTAGTAGCATGTCGATACCATCACAGTCAGTAGATGTTTTACTTTTGAACGATTTAACAATTTCAATGACCTCTCTTTCGTCTGTGTTCTTTATGAAGATGGAGTCTTTTACAGCAGTGTTATTGCATATTGTATCACCTGTTGGCACCGTAGTGGGTATTTCTCGGGCCAGTTTAGGTCCAATGTTAACAAAAAAATTATTAAATTCATCTGCAGGTGAAGCTATATTCACACTCTGAGTCGTTTTATTATTTTTTGGAATATTAGTTGGGTAGCTTGTATTTCTGCTTTTATTTCCAAGGATACTGTTGAGTATTGTCCATGTATTTTTAATATTGTCTCTGTTTTTCTCCAGTTCTTTACTGTAATAGTCTCTTTTACTACATCTTATTATATATGTTAACTTATTTTTGTATGTTTTATACCGCTGCTCTGCTTCTTTTGTTCTTTTCTTTAGGAAAGCTTTATATAATGAATTTTTCTTTTTACACGCCTTTTGTAGTCCTTTGGTTAACCATGGCTTATTAGCAAATTTGTGTTTAAGCTTTTTTATTACTAATGGGCAGTTTTTTTCATAAAGAGTGGTTACAATGTTTACAAATGTGTCATTGGCTTCATTTACATCTGATACATAGACTTCTGTCCAGTCTTGCTTCAGCAAGTCCTCTTTAAGAGAACTGATTGCATTTGGTGATTTGTGTCTGAACGATTTTGAAGTTTTTTCTGCGTTGGGCCCCGTGTGGCCATGGATAAGTGCAAAGGTTGGCAAGTGGTCACTTATATCATTTATCAATAATCCACTTTCTATTTTCTTATCAATAATATTAACAAACAGGTTGTCAATAAGTGTAGCAGAGTGAACTGTGATTCTACTGGGATGTGTTATTGTGGGATATAGACTCATGCTGTACATAGAGTTCATGAACTCTGTAACTACATTTTGCTGATGAGGATTCAGTAAGTCAATATTGAAATCTCCACAAATTGCTACCATTTTCTTACTAGTAATATTATTGTACAGCTCGACTAATTTATCTCTGAATGTCTCAATGCAAGTTCCCGGTGTTCTATATATGCAGCTTATGATTAGATTTTTTGTTTTATCTTGGTCAATCTCAACAGTAACACATTCCAAAATCCCTGGTAGTGCTAAGGACATTTCATTTACAAGCTTACACCTGTACAGGTCATCAATATACAGTGCAACACCACCACCCTTTTTTTGAGTTCTGTTAATATAAAACATCTGGTATCCCTCTATTGCCATCAGGGGAGCCTGCTCTTTGTTAAGCCAAGTTTCAGAGACTGCAATAGCTGTGAATTTTCTGTCTAGCTGTTTTAAATAGTCCTGAATCTGTGGAAAGTTCCACAGATTATCAGGGAATGCATCGAGAACTGCATTTCACAAAGGACTGTATCAGTGCAGCAGTGCCAGAGATTCTTAGGCTTCTTTGCTGCAGCTGCCCAGGTGGTGCCACTGGGTCTTTTACGCGGTCATCCCCTTCAGCGGTGGTTCATGCTTCAGAAGGTGGTTTGCCCAGAGAAAAAGGAGGAGGCTAGTTCTTCCGAAAGAGTCTCATGGTTCTCATGCAGTGGAGACACTCATCAGCAGTCCGAGATGGTGTTCCCCTGGGCCAAGAGGGATGCAGGGTGACCATTACAACCAATGCCTCCCAGGCAGGCTGGGGTGCAGTCTGGGAGGGCAGGTTTGTTCGGGGACACTAGGTTTCGGCACAGTAGTCTTGGCATATAAACCATCCCAAGATGGAAGTGGCGTGTTTGGCTCTGGGGCTTTTTCTTCCAGTCATTCAGGGCAGAAAAATTCTGGTACGGACGGACAGTGTGGCTGTGGTGTCATACATCAGCCAGCAGGATGAATTGGGGTCTTCCTCTCTCCATGCGAGGGTGCGTCATCTGCTCTTGTGGGCTCAAGCCTGCCAGGTCCACTAGCTACAGATGCTCTGAGCATGCCTGACCTCCAGTAAACTGTTTGCATTTCCACTACTTCCTCTTCTGCCAGCTTTCCTCGCGAAGGTGAGACTACTGCCTGTTCAAGTAATTCTGATGGCCCGAATTGGTCACAAAGCCCATGGATGGCGGCGATCCACGAGATGTTGGGGGGCCATCCTTGGCCTCTCCCAATCAAACGGAATATACTCTTACAGGCACAAGACAGGAGCTGGCATCCGAATCCCCAGCTCCTGAGGCTTCATGTATGGCCCTTGGACAGGAGCAATTGTGGAAACTTGGCTTAGAGAAGGAGGTTATAGACACCGTGCAAGCTTCACGGGCACCATCTACCCAGCTGCAATGCAGTGTGAAGTGGAGAGTGTTTTTGAACTGGTGTCGGACCAAGGGTGAGAATCCCTTGTCATGTTACATCTCTGTCATCTTGCTTTTTTCCTCCAGTACCTCTTCGCTGAGGTTGGGTGGAGCCAGCTATCGGGGGCTACCTGGCAGCAGTGTTAACTGCCCATGGAAAATGTGATGGCTTGTCACCTGAGGCAGATCCCTTGGCTAGGCGATTTTTGAGAGGCATGACATGGAGCTACCCATGTTGGTGTCCTTTGCTGCCCACTTGGAATCTCCAGACAGTTCTCAGGGCTCTATGCTTGCCTCCTTTTGAGCCACTCTCCATTGCTGACTTTCGTCTGATCTCTGGGAAGACTGCTTTCTCTTGGTGATTGTCTCGGCCAAGAGGGTCAGTGAATTGAATGCGGTCTCTGTGGATGCAGCATGTCTTAAGTTTGATGGTGATCGGGTGGCCCACCTGCGACCCAACCCAGCTTTTCAACCCAAAGTGCTACTAGTGGGGTTGTTTTCCACCCTCTTGTGCTTCTAGCACTCTACCCTCCCCCACACACTTCTTCGGAGGCTGAGTGGCTCCTTAGGTTGTGCCGGTAAGGGCCCTTAAGGTTATGTTGACTGTACAAGGTCTGTCCGCTCTTCAGACAAGCTTTTGTGCTCTATGGGGAGTCCACATTGAGTGGGCCTATCTTTTAGCCTGTCCCATTGGATAGTCAACCTGATTGCCTTCGTGCATGTACAGGTTGGAGCGGAACCATCAGATAGGCTGGTGGCCCACTCGACACGGGGATTGGCCACTACGTGGGCGTTGTTAGGGGTGCACCCTGGAGAATGTATGTGCAGCTGCTGGCTGGGCTTCTTCCTCAACGTGTTGCATTCTGTAGGCTCAACCTGGCCTCATCAGTCGTCCCCTTATCTGTTCTGGGGGTCTCAGCAGGTTCTTAGTTGCATCTTAGTTTTCCCTCATGTGAGCTGGAATGTGTGCCTTGTGCTCAAAAGGTTTTGTTTTAGCTCCGCTTACCTGGAGGAACCGGTTTAACTTGTACACACTCAGTTAAGTACAATAAGGGAGCCAAACTCATCTGACTACGTTTGTGCTTAATGGCAGGATTGGGGTATTGCGCCCCTTCCACCTGTGGGTGACGCCACCTCCATTCTCCTCAGGACTGATTTGGTATACGGTTGCCACGTGGTTACAGGTTCACTGAAATGAAATAAAACGTATGTTTACAGATGTAAACGCAGTTATATGAATGAAAGTGAACCTGTAACCATTCATTGTCCTTCGTCGGTGGAGGTAGGCTCCTCCCAGTCATTAGAAAGAGGAAGAATGGGTGGATGCAAGGGGTATATATAAGATGTGCATCCACAGGTGTGATTAGTTTGGTATAATGCTCCTGTCCCGAGGATCAGAGTAGTCACGTGGTTACAGGTTCACTTTTACACTTTTACATCCATAAACGTATGTGTCACGCCGCACCGCTCATCAGCGGCGCCACCTGCTCGCACACCTGTTCATCGTCAGCGGCGAGGGATATAAGCCGCCTCGCCCTGAGCTTCGGCCTGAAGCCGTCAGACTTCTTCCCCCCTTCAACGAGAAGCAATCTACTCTTCAGCACAACGCTGTGTGGTAAGAAATCCTTACCTCATCTTTTCCAGTCTGCTCCCCTGTGCACAGGTGGATTCCCCGGCGGCGGACAACCCCGTTCCCTCGTCGTTCCTCGCTGCTGCACCGAGCCCTGCAGGTGGCTGTCTCCCGGGTTCCGTCCTTGTTGTGCCAGTCATCTGTCCCTAGCAAGTAAGCTTTTCCCTCGCCTATTCTCCTCCTGTGTTGGTGTGTGCCCGTCACCCTGTGTCTCTGTGTTCTCTCCCATAGGGTTGCCGGCTGTACGGTCTCCTGCCTCTGTGCCTGAAGCAGACGCCACCACCAACACATTAACATTTCGCAGACACACATCCATTCACTCCTGTTGCTAATAAACTATTTGAACTACTCTGAGCCTGTGTGTGTGCGTCTCCTGAGCCGAACGTTATGTCAGTACGGCTTCAGCAGAGCGGCTCGGCAGACGGCGGGCTCGCACACCGGTTTTCCACTCTCGAGGCTCAAGTGGATCAATTAGCCTATCAGCAACAGGTGATTTTCAATCAATTATTAAATTTGACTAACCGGTTGGGCCGCTTGGACCCCCAGCAGTCGTTCCCCCCAGCTCGTCAGGGTGGCGCGGCTCCTGCTGCTCCAGTGGCCGTCCAGCAGGCTCCGAGTGCACCGGTTCGGCTCACACCCATTCCAACCCCCGCCCACTTTAGCGGTAAGCTCGGCGGAGCGCGGGGGTTTATTATGCAGTGTGAGTCCGTTTTCCACCGGGTGCCCGGAGACTTTCCCTCAGATCGTAGCCGAATTGGTTATATCGGGAATCTCCTGGAGGGGCGAGCCTTAACGTGGACCTACGCCGTAATGGCGAGGCCCAGTTATGCCGCCCTCACCTATGACCAATTCGTGAGGCGCTTCCTGGAGGTCTTTGACCATACTCCAACCGAGACGATCCAGGTCGATCGGCTTCTCGCCCTCCAGCAGGGAAGCCGATTGGCAGCGGACTACGCGGTCGACTTCCGGGTAGCGGCGGAGGAAGTAGGCTGGGAGGAACGCTCCCTCTGCGGCCTTTTTCTCCGCAGCCTCAATGATGATCTGAGGGATGAACTGGCTGGGCGGGATATTCCTGAGACGCTAGCGGAGCTGACATCCTTAGCGATTAGTTTGGATAACAGGCTGCACGAGCGCTCCTCAGGGCGGAAGTCGTCTTCTTCTCGCCCTCGTGGAGCCTCGCCGCGCCTGTTCCAAGCTCGCCCCCTGGCGGCGCCGCCACCATCGTGCCCCGAGGAGTCGGAGACGATGGTGACGGGCTGGACAAAGCTTTCACCTGCGGAGAGACAACGCCGCCGTGAGTTGGATCTCTGCATGTATTGCGGAGATGACCAACACACGGTGAAGCTTTGCCCACGGAAAGCCAGTCGGCGGGGTCCGCGAGTCACTGTAGGGGGCCTTGCGGATCTCAATCGGTTAAACTCACACACTCAATTAATGCTGCCCATCCGTTTCTGCCACAACCCCACTGGGCACCTCACCCACGCACTGGTGGATTCGGGCGCAGAAGGCAGCTTCATTTCACAAAGCCTGGCAACCCGATTGGGCATCCGCTGCCAGGCGCTCAAAGACCCCATCTCCCTGGTCAACCTCTCCCGTGCTTCCCTTGGGAGAGTCACCCACCAGACCATCCCGGTCCCGGTGATCATCTCTGGAAACCACCGGGAGGAGATAGCCTTTCTCGTCCTGCCCAACTCTGTGTCGCCCGTCATCCTGGGGTATCCCTGGCTACGCCTCCACAACCCGGTCCTGGATTGGAAGTCAGCTGGGGTATCGGCATGGAGCACGTTCTGCATGGGCACCTGCCTTCAGTCCGCTGCCTGCTCTTCGTCCGCTTCTCCCCCTGCTACGGACGCTGCACCCCCGGACCTGTCTCTGGTGCCTGCGGAATTTCACGACCTGGGTATGGTGTTTAGCAAGACTAAAGCTACGTCTCTCCCCCCTCATCGACCCTATGACTGCGCCATCAACCTCCGCCAGGGGGCTCCCTTACCTTCTGGTCGGCTCTACAGCCTGTCAGCGCCGGAGAAGGAGACGGTGAACGCCTACCTAAAAGAATCACTGAGCGCTGGGATAATTCGCCCATCGTCATCACCCGTGGGGGCAGGGTTCTTCTTCGTTGGGAAAAAGGACGGATCCCTCCGCCCTTGCATAGACTACCGGGCTCTCAACGACATCACTGAGAAGGACCGTTACACCCTGCCCCTCATGGACACTGCCTTCCACTCCCTCCAGGGGGCGACCTGGTTCACCAAGCTGGATCTACGCAGCGCATACCACCTCGTCCGGATCCGGGAGGGAGATGAGTGGAAGACAGCCTTCCGTACCCCGAACGGCCACTTTGAATACCTGGTAATGCGGTTCGGGTTGACCAACGCTCCTGCCGTCTTTCAGCGCCTCATCAATGACGTCCTCCGGGACTTCATCGGCCTCTTCGTGTTCGTCTACCTGGACGATATTCTCATCTTCTCCAAGTCCAGGGACGAGCACCAGGTCCATGTGAGGCGGGTCCTCCAAAGACTGCTGGAGAACCGGCTATACGTGAAGGCTGAAAAGTGTGAATTTTACGCCAGAACGACGTCCTTCCTGGGTTTCGTCATCTCTCAGGACCAGGTGCTCCCAGACCCAGAGAAGGTAAAGGCGGTGGTAGAATGGCCTACACCTGCGTCACGGAAGCAGGTGCAACAGTTCGTTGGATTTGCAAATTTCTACTGCCGCTTTGTCCCCAATTTCAGCTCCATCGTCGGACCACTGACCCGTCTCACGTCCCCTAAGGTCCCGTTCCGGTGGACCGAAGAGGCCGCTGCTGCCTTCCAGGCGCTGAAGGCGGAGTTCTCCTCCTCCCAGGTCCTTCGCCAGGTCGACCCCGCGCTGCAGTGCATCGTGGAGGTGGACGCCTCGGACACAGGAGTGGGGGCGGTGCTATCTCAGCGGTCGCCTGACGATGGCGCCAAACGGCCCTGCGCCTTCTTCTCCCGGCGCTTGTCCCCGGCGGAGAGGAACTACGATGTGGGGGACAGAGAGCTACTGGCCATCAAGCTCGCGCTGCAAGAATGGCGCCACTGGCTAGAGGGGGCGGACCTGCCGTTCGTGGTCCTTACAGACCACAAGAACTTGGAATATCTTCGATCTGCCAAGCGTCTGAACGCCCGCCAGGCGCACTGGTCCTTGTTCTTCGCCAGGTTCCAGTTCTCCATCACCTTCAGGCCTGGCTCCAAGAACGGCCTGCCTGACGCCCTCTCTAGGCAGTTCACCCCCGAGGAGTCGGAGGAGACGCTCCACACCATCCTGCCCAGGTCGTGCGTCGTGGGAGCCATCTCCTAGGACATAGAGAGCAAGATCCGGAAGGCGCAGGAAGTGGAACCTGACCCTGGCGGCGGACCGGAGGGGAGGCTGTTCGTGCCATCCGCAGTTCGTGGAGAGGTCATCCACTGGCTGCACACCTCCAAGCTCACCTGTCACCCTGGCTCCTCCCGGATGATAGATCTCCTCCAGCGGTCCTTTTGGTGGCCGGGCCTGTGGAGGGACGCAGCCCGCTACGCCCGGGCTTGTCCAATTTGTGCCACCAACAAGTCGGGAAACGCCCCCCCAGCGGGTCTGCTCCAGCCCATGCCCGTCCCTGGCAGGCCCTGGTCACACATCGCTTTGGATTTCGTCACCGGACTCCCAGCCTCCAATTCCTATGACACCATCCTGACCATCGTGGACCGCTTCTCCAAGGCTGTGCACTTCGTCCCCCTGCGAGGTCTTCCAACTGCCCTGGAGACGGCGGATCTCCTCGTCCAACACGTGGTCAGGCTGCACGGGATTCCGGTGGACGTGGTCTTGGATCGGGGGCCCCAATTTTCTTCTGAGGTTTGGAGATCGTTCTGTAACGCCATCGGAGCCAAGGTGAGCCTCTCCTCCGGCCATCACCCCCAATCCAACGGGCAGTGTGAGCGGACCAATCAGGAGCTGGAGGCTGCACTCCGCTGTGTAACAGCATCTAAACCCACGTCCTGGAGTAACCATCTTGCCTGGGTTGAATACGCCCACAACACCGCTCGCTCTTCTGCTACAGGGATGTCCCCCTTCAAGGCGTCCCTGGGTTATGACCCCCCGCTGTTCCCGGTGCAGGAGAGTGAGGTAACTGTCCCCTCGGTTAGGGCGCATCTCAGGCAGTTCCGCTCCATCTGGGCTGCCGCGCGCAATGCGCTTTTACGCACAGCGGAGCGCAACAGAACTGTGGCGGACCGGCACAGAAGACCTGCCCCGGCGTACAGAGTTGGGCAACGTGTCTACGTGTCAACCCAGGACGTAACTTTAAAAGGCGAGAGGAGGAAGCTGGCACAGCGATTCATGGGTCCCTACCCCATCACCCGGATCATCAACCCGGTGGCTGTGCGCGTGGCTATTCCCCCCTCCCTCCGCATCCATCCCACCTTCCACGTGTCTAAGGTGAAGCTGGCAGTCACCGACCCCCTTTGCCCTCCTCCTGCTGCGCAACCCGCGCCCCGGATGATTGGTGGCCATCCGGCCTGGTCCGTCGCCTCCATCCTGGACTCCCGGCACCGGGGTCGTGGGTTGCAGTACTTGGTGGACTGGGAGGGCTATGGGCCTGAGCATCGACAGTGGGTACCCTCGTCGTTCTTGTTGGACCCATCGCTCATCGCTGACTTCCACCAAGCGCACCCAGAGAAGCCATCGCCAGGAGGCGCTGCTAGAGGGGGGAGTACTGTCACGCCGCGCCGCTCATCAGCGGCGCCACCTGCTCGCACACCTGTTCATCGTCAGCGGCGAGGGATATAAGCCGCCTCGCCCTGAGCTTCGGCCTGAAGCCGTCAGACTTCTTCCCCCCTTCAACGAGAAGCAATCTACTCTTCAGCACGACGCTGTGTGGTAAGAAATCCTTACCTCATCTTTTCCAGTCTGCTCCCCTGTACACAGGTGGATTCCTCGGTGGCGGACAACCCCGTTCCCTCGTCGTTCCTCGCTGCTGCACCGAGCCCTGCAGGTGGCTGTCTCCCGGGTTCCGTCCTTGTTGTGCCAGTCATCTGTCCCTAGCAAGTAAGCTTCTCCCTCGCCTATTCTCCTCCTGTGTTGGTGTGTGCCCGTCACCCTGTGTCTCTGTGTTCTCTCCCATAGGGTTGCCGGCTGTACGGTCTCCTGCCTCTGTGCCTGAAGCAGACGCCACCACCAACACATTAACATTTCGCAGACACACATCCATTCACTCCTGTTGCTAATAAACTATTTGAACTACTCTGAGCCTGTGTGTGTGTGTCTCCTGAGCCGAACGTTATGTCAGTATGTTCTGCATTAAGAAATCAAGCCTGCCAGCATTGACTCTCTCCCTTAAATGGGATTTGAAATTGAACTCTTAAATTGTTCTCATGTGTGCTGTTCTCTTATTTTTTAACTTTTAAACTTGATCCCTGCTTGTTTCAGGGACACCAGATTCTGAAATCTGACCTGAATTGCTTTCTATATGTGTTGTTTTTATTTTAAAATCTTATTGCCTGCCTCAGGGACTACAGATGGAAAATAGTGAGAACGCTGTAATCTGGTAAAGAGCATCTTTACCCAGTGTTTAAGGTTTTTTTCTGTACATAGTCCCTGACAAATAAACCAATAAACTATAACTAAACTCCAGAAATCCAATCATAACCAGTTTATTCATGTGCATTTAAGTATTGGCAATGATCATGTTTACATGTACACTAATAAACTGGTTATGATTGGATTTCTGCAGTTATGATTATTCAAGTGGCCATGTAAACAGAATAAGCTGATAAAGGCCATGTAACTGGGGTTATTACTAGGGATGAGTCGATACCACTTTTTCAAGACCGATACCGATACTGTGACTTTGAGTATCGGCCGTTACCGATCCGACACCGATTCATACCCGATAACGTCTCGCTTATTTAAAACAACAAAAGTACAGAACATATTTTGTTAATCACTAGTTGTATTTTGTACACATATAAAAACAAAAATCTACAAGTCAAAGAATATATTACAAATTTGACTCCGTTCAGCAATGCTGCTGCTTTTTTTTATTTTAAACTTTGCAACATTGGCAGCATTTCACTGCTCAGCCCCATGTAAACGTGCATTCTGAAGTTTTAAGTGCAAGTTTATACAAAACTTTGAAGCTGAATATTTAAATAACATTCAGATGAAATTCAAAGTGCCACTTTATGCGTGAAGTAAAAAAATGCTGTAGATCTGAAAATAAAGGAACTAACCCTTTAAGTTGTATTTTTGTCATCCATTATCGTAAGTATTCTCCTGGTTCTCAGTTTATTTAGTAGTGTTTATGATGTTATTCTCTGTTCATACTTAGATTTTAGGTTTGCTCTTATTTTGAAGTCATTCCTGTTCCATTTCGTGTTCATGTACCCTTGCACCCTCTGGAATTAATAAAGTATACAAAATACAAAAAAAAAAAAATGCTGTTTATGTTTCTGTCACCTACCTCTCCTCAACTGTACTCCCCGAAAGGTACGCTCCAGTCTGGTTTTTACTTTCTGTTTCATTTTTTTTTTAGGTTTCACTTTTAGCACCCAGCCTCCTGAGCTATCCTATTCCTATCATGTTTAATGTTGCAGCATTGTACCGAGACAAATTCCTAGTTTGTGTACTACATGAACAATGGCAATAAACCTGATTCTGATTCTGATTCTGATTCTGAGCTGGAAAAACAGCAGCTGCTGCTGCAGAACACGCATCTTTCTGCTCAGTTCTTGATGCAATTCAGTATAATCCTTTGCCGTGATATTTTTGCAAGTGTTTTATCAAGTTAGTGGTGTAAAATTGTAAACGCTGCTACCACACAGCAACATACTGAGGCGAGTCTCACAGACAGACTCCAGTGATGTGACGCTCGTTGCCTCCGATTACAGAAGCCGTGCACAGTGAGGCTGAGAACAGGATCACGCCTTCATTTTAATATTATTAATGTATCGGATTGGTAAATTACTTTTATTCCTTACCGATACCAATCCAACCATTTTGCCTGGATCGGACCCGATACCGAGACCGCGGATTGGATCGGCTCATCCCTAGTTATTACTCCAACTCATTCAAGTTGTTCATGATTTGTAAAAGATCAATGGTTCAATAAATGCAAACATTTCACAATGTACTTGTACTTCGTTGTACTAAATTTGGAGTTGCCATTTGGTTGTTTTGCTATTATTTTACTGGTCTGGCCCACTTGACATTAAGTCCGGCGGTATGTGGCCCCTGAGCTAAGTTGAGTTTGATACCCCTGAGCTAGAAGGTTCCAGGTTCAAATCCCCAGGCTGGCAGGGGTAGGAACCTTTCTGTGTGGAGTTTCCATGCTCTCCCTGTGCTACATAGGTTTACTCGGGGAGCTCTGGTTTCCAATCCAAAATCCAAAGACCTGCATATTAGGTTAATTGGTCATTTTAAACTGTCCCTAGGTATTTGTCTCCTATAAGCCCTTAGAATAGAGGGTTAGCACTCGTGTAGTGCTTTGAGTGATCTTTGAGACTAGAAAAGTGCTATATAAGTACAAGCCCTCCTCCAAGTCTCGTTCTGCTGGAAGTTTCTTCCTGCTAAATGGGAGTTTTTTCTCTCCACCATCACCAAGTGCTGTTCACAGGGGATCACCTGATTGTTGGGGTCTCTTTGAAACTGTTGGGTATTTGCCCAACAGTTCAAAGTGCTATGAGAAGAGTGTTTTTTTTTTGTTTGTTTTTTTGTTACTTATTTGTACCCGTAGGTAGACTTGGTTTGCAGTCTGGTGACAAGCTACCGGCTGCTGGTCGCTGCGTGCGTGAGCGCCCTAAACCTACATGTTTTTGGTGTGCGGGAGGAAACCGGAGAAATCCCGGAGTAAACCCGCGCAACACGGGGAGAACATGCAAACTCCACACAGCTCACTGTTGGTCGGGGGCTGGGATCAAACCCACGATCTCATGATCCCCGCGATCCCCTGGCCGAGGGTAAAACTGTGCTGCCACAGTGCTAAACCACTGCGCCACCGTGCAGTTGTGAATATGCGTAGTAAATAATATTGAATTGAACTGATTAACTTTTAAATTTTTCGCAGGGCTGTACATTTACTTTTTTTGCTCATAGCACTGGTGCTACAGAGGTTCATAGTCATGTAGCACAAGATAAAAATTTGTAGCATAATAAAAACATTTATTGCTTCTCTAAAACCGACTGCAAGTAGTGCAGTTAAATAATTAAAAAATATAGTATTGTGGGCACATATGCGGTTTCCATATGCTTCACCACTGCTGATTCCTTCCGCTTCCTAGGCACCACCATCACCAGGGACCTCAAGTGGGAGCCGACCATCAGCTCCCTCATCAAAAAGGCCCAGCAGAGGATGTTCTTCCTGCGGCAGCTGAGGACTGGTGCCTAGCGGCTGCCCCGGCCTTGGATGCGCTCTGCAGAGCGTGCCCAAATGCCAAGTCACGTTTCGTTACCTTGTATTCATACATGTGTAATGACAATAAAGTTGAATCTCATCTCATCTCATCTCAAGCTCAAGCTACCCACCAAGATGTTAGTGCAGTTCTACACAGCCATCATCGAATCCATCCTCACCACCTCCATAACCGTGTGGTACGCAGGAGCCACTGCCAGGGACAGACTAAGGCTGCAGCGCGTCGTGCGCACAGCTGAGAAGGTGATCGGCTGCAAGCTCCCATCTCTCCAGGATCTGTACATCTCCAGGACCCGGAGGCATGCTGGCCGGATCATAGCCGATCCCTCACACCCTGGTCACGTACTGTTTGCCCCTCTCCCCTCAGGTAGAAGACTTCGGTCCATCCAGACTAAAACCTCCCGTCACATGAACAGCTTCTTCCCCTCTGCCATCAGACTGCTGAACACTAAGTGACTTATTGACTCTCATGCACTATGTACAGCAGCTCAACCAGACTCATGTCAATCATCACTGTTTTCTTCCTGCATTACCGACTGCACTATATGGTTCTCCACATTATCTGCTGCTCGCTAATATATTTTAACTGCTGACTAGTATTACTCACTCTTATTCTACACTTTATTGCATGTATAGTTTATTTCTTTTATTTTATCATGTTTAATGTTGCAGCATTGCACCGAGACAAATTCCTAGTTTGTGTACTACATGAACAATGGCAATAAACCTGATTCTGATTCTGATTCTGATTCTGATTCTTCACATGCTTGTTACTGTATGCTTATTGTTTACTGCACGTCTCAGAGGAACAAAAGGTCTGAACCTCCTAGGGGTAGCAGGAGGATGCGAAGTCTGGCCTTTTGTATGCAGAGAGACGGCCATGAAGGATTTCCTGACCACCAGGATTTCAGGTGGAGACAGAAGACCTGAAGGGGGGTGCATTGTGATTTGGGATGTAAAGACAATGCGACTGCTTTGATGTCCTGGGGTATAAAAGGACAGAGGTGGGGGCGTGCCTTCCTCTTTTCTGTTTTTTGGATGTTGGAGAATGTGGTGGTGAATAAAACTGATTTTGAGTAATAAACTCAGCCTCGTCTTTCCACACATCTCCACACTGGTGACCCTACGACGTATCATGAGTGGAGACGAATCTCCTGAGCTAGACTCGCCAGGAGCCAGCCAAACGAATGCAGCCACAGTCCACCTACCGGACTTCTGGCCGAACAATCCGCGCTCCTAGTTTAATGCAGTCGAGGCACAGTTCCACCTCCGGAGGATTTTGGTAGACACCACAAAGTTCTACCATGTGGTTGCAAAGCTGGACAACCACACAGCCCAGCGAGTGGAGAGCCTGATCAACCACCCGCCGGACAGCAACAAGTACAGCGCGTTGAAGGCTGCACTCATTCGTTACTTCACCCCCTCGGTGCAGGAGCGAGCAGAGAGACTCCTGGCGCTGACTGAATTTGAGGGCGACAGACCTGCAGACCTGATGGGGAAGATGTTGAGTTTGAGAGACTCCGAAGATGATAACTTCATCTTCACCCACCTCTTCCTCAGAACCCTACCGTCAGAGGTGAGAGTGACCCTGGCCAGTTCACCACTGCTGGCCCGACGAGACTACCACGAGCTGGGCCAGGAGGCGCAGCGACTCGTCGACGCCAGTAAACAACGCGCGGCTGCGGCTGCGGCAGTGGAGCCAGGCGCAACGTCTGGAGACAGCAGGGGGCCAGAGGCTGCAGCACCAGACGCACCAACGACGGCGGCGGCAAGGGCCGGGAAACACGGAGCAGACGACGTCCTTTGCTTCTACCATCGCCACTTCGCAGAGAGGGCACGCAAGTGCATTCCACCGTGCCACTTCAAGCGCTCGGGAAACGCCAAGACCGGGGGTCGGTAGCAGCTGCGGCCCTCGGAGAGGAGAACAAGCTGCTCTACTTGAAGGATGCGCACTCGGGGAGGCACTTCCTCGTGGACACGGGCTCCCAGCTGAGTTTCATCACACCTTCCTACACTGACCGACTGGCGCCTTCCAGTGGTCCCCGGGTGTCAGCAGCGAACGGCTCGGCGATTAAGACCTTAAGTGAGAGGACTCTGCTTCTGTCTTTACACGGCCGCACTTTCGAATGGACTTTCGTCATAGCAGCAGTCAATTTCAACATGTTAGGGGCTGATTTTTTTGTGCTCACATAGTTTGTTGGTCGATCTTGCTAACAGACGCCTGGTTAATGCACTCTCTTTTTCTTCTATCCCCTGTACAGCTCGAGTGGCCCCGCCAACAGCACAAGCCAACGTCACAGCTGCAGGTGGTAAGTTCCACACACTCCTCACTCAGTTCCCAGCACTCACGGTCCCAACGTCTTCGGCGACAGTGGCTAAACACGGGGTGGAACATTTTATTACTACCACCGGACCGCCCGTTTTCGCAAAAGCTCGGCGCTTGGATCCAGTTAAACTGACCATAGCGCGCGAGGAGTTCGCCAACCTGGAAAGGTTGGGCATCATCAGGCGTTCGAAGAGCCCATGGGCTTCATTGCTTCACATGGTCCTGAAAGCTGATGGCTCGTGGCGGCCTTGTGGTGATTTCCGCAGGCTGAATAACGCTACAGCGCATGACCGCTACCCGATCCCGCACATCCAAGATTTTTCAGTTCATTTGGCGGGGGCGCGCGTTTTTTCTAAAATAGACTTGGTACGCGGTTACCACCAGGTCCCAGTGCGCGCTGAGGACATACCCAAAACAGCGGTAATAAGTCCCTTTGGGCTTTTCGAGTTTTTGCGCATGCCATTTGGGCTTAAGGGTGCGGCGCAGACGTTCCAACGCATGATGGACGCGGTTTTGCACGATCTCCCTTTCGTGTTCGTCTACCTGGACGACATATTGGTAGCCAGCGCGTCCGAAGACGAACACGAAAACCACCTCACAGCAGTTTTCCGGAGGTTGGCAGAGCACGGGTTAATAATTAACCCGGCGAAGTGTCAGTTTGGGGTGACGCAGATTGATTTTTTGGGCCATCGCGTCTCCCCAGAGGGAGCGGTCCCTCTGCCTGACAAAGTGCGCGCAGTAACAAATTTTCCCCAGCCACAAACGGTCAAAGCGTTACAGGAGTTTTTGGGAATGGTAAATTTTTAAAACCATTTCCTCCCCCGCGCAGCGCAGCTCATGCAACCATTGTATGCTGCACTAAAAAAACAAAAACCCACAAATAAAGTCGAATGGTCTCCGGAGCGAGAGCGCGCATTTTCCGAAGTCAAAACAGCCCTGGCAAACGCTGCGTTGTTAGCACATCCAGTCCCAGCGGCCCACATGGCGCTCACTACTGACGCATCGGATGTGGCCATAGGGGCGGTCGTGGAACAGTTTGTAGCTGGAGCCTGGCAACCGCTCGCCTTTTTCAGTAAGACCCTGTGCGACAGCGAACGAAAATACAGCGCATTCGACAGGGAGTTGTTAGCTCTCCACTTGGCCATTCGCCACTTCCAGTTCTGGCTGGAAGGACGCCGTTTCACCGCGTTCGTTGACCACAAGCCGCTGACTTTCGCGATGGCCAAGATTTCAGAACCTTGGTCGGGCCGGCAGCAGAGACAGCTGGCTGCGATTTCGGAGTTTACTACCGATATCCAGCATGTGGCGGGTAAACTTAATGTAGTGGCAGACTGCCTCTCGCGCGCCGTGGGGGCTCCCGCCCGCGCGGAGGTAGATCCCGCAGCCATGGCTGCGGAGCAGGTTAGCGACGCGGAAGTCCGCGCGGCCCCGGTCCGTGTGGGGATAGATTATGCAGCCATGGCCGCGGAGCAGGTTAGTGACGCGGATGTGCGCGCGCTCCAGTCTGGACCAACAGGGTTAAGGCTGGAGAACAGGGTGCTGCAAGACGGTATGCCCCCCTAATCTGCGATGTCTCCACTGGGCGGCTGCGTCCGGTGGTTCCAGCCACATGGCGCCGCTGCGTTTTTGACTCGATCCATTCTCTGGCGCACCCAGGAGCGCGCGCGTCGGTCAAAATGGTAGGAGAGAAATTTGTATGGCCGAGCCTGCACAAACAAGTTAGAGAGTGGGCGGCAGCCTGCACAGCCTGCCAGCGGGCCAAGGTTCATAGACACACGAGAGCTCCCTTGGAGCCGTTTCACATCCCGGCTAAAAGGTTTGATCATGTCCACGTGGACCTCGTGGGCCCCCTCCCACCCTCACAAGGGTGCACACATCTTCTGACAATGGTTGACCGCACCACGCGCTGGCCGGAAGTGGTCCCGCTGTCGTCAACCACAGCCGAGGAGGTGGCGCGTGCGTTTTTAACGGCATGGGTAGCGCATTTTGGAGCCCCGTCAGACATTACGTCTGACAGAGGCCCGCAATTTGTTTCCGAACTTTGGTCAGCGATGTCCCGCAGCCTGGGGGCAACGATCCACCGCACGACCGCGCACAACCCGCAGGCTAACGGGTTATGCGAACATTTTCACAGGTCATTGAAGGCGGCCCTCAGAGCGTCGCTTACGGATACAAATTGGGTGGACAAGCTACCATGGGTTTTATTGGGGTTGCGTTCTGCACCTAAAGAGGATTTAGAAGCCTCCCCAGCTGAGCTAGTTTTCGCACAGCCACTTCGGCTGCCCGGGGAATTTCTCCCAGATAATCCAGCGCCAGAGTGCTCCCCGGTTCAACGGTTACAGAATAGCACGGGCCCGAGCACGCTACCTGGCCCCGTTCACCACAGTTTTCTGCGTGTTTTTGTGCCTAAGGCTTTAAAAAATGCGGAGTTTGTTTTTGTCAGACATGATGCCCATCGTCCGCCTTTACGCCCACCTTATGACGGACCATATAGAGTGCTGGAAACAGGGGATAAGCATTTTTTGCTAGATTTGGGGGGCAGAAAAGAAAGGATTGGCATTAACAGACTCAAACCCGCTTTTGTGGTAGCTGACGAAGCTGTGCAATTGGCGAAGGCTCCTCGGCGCGGCAGACCCCCTAGAGAGCATTCCCCAGAACACCCACAGAGGTTGACTAACAGTTCTCATCCCCAGGCAGCAGATCCACAGCTGGAAGACGCCGTGGAAGTGGTACAGCCTGCTTACAGCAGATATGGGAGAAGGTTGAGACCTAAGCGGCACTTGGACTGATATGTAGTGATTTTATTATGACATGCAATCTGTGGTGATGTTGTTCCATCTTAGACGTTTGGGGGGGTCATGTGGGCACATATGCGGTTTCCATATGCTTCACATGCTTGTTACTGTATGCTTATTGTTTACTGCACGTCTCAGAGGAACAAAAGGTCTGAACCTCCTAGGGGTAGCAGGAGGATGCGAAGTCTGGCCTTTTGTATGCAGAGAGACGGCCATGAAGGATTTCCTGACCACCAGGACTTCAGGTGGAGACAGAAGACCTGAAGGGGGGTGCATTTTGATTTGGGATGTAAAGACAATGCGACTGTTTGCTTTGATGTCCTGGGGTATAAAAGGACAGAGGTGGGGGCACGCCTTCCACTTTTCTGTTTTTTGGATGTTGGAGAATGTGATGGTGAATAAAACTGATTTTGAGTAATAAACTCAGCCTCGTCTTTCCACACATCTCCACAGTATTTCATTTTATGATAAAATCATGTCAAAATCTAGAAATTTTTTAAATTTACATAACTTCCACATCAGTCATCAATCTTAATCCACCTGAACAGACTCACCACACCATGCAAACTAATGGGCCAGTTTTGGCCCGTGGGCTGTATGTTTGACACCCCTGGACTAGACCATAAAAATAGCCTACGTGTATGGAGGTTAGTTAATCTCAATAGAAGTGTCATGTTCGAGGTCGTCACCCCGAGCATGACTTGTGGCTGTTGGGTTTAATTATTGATTATTAATTCCAGCTGATGGATTGAGCCTTGCTCTCCACCAGTCTCACAGCCATGCCTCCTCCTCACCAGGCATCCACCAGCGGTATGGTTTACCACATACACACTCACACACTCATGCACGCACACACACTCATGCACGCACGCACACATACCCACACACTCACATTCACACTCACGCATGCACACACACACTGTTCAATCAGTCACGCACCGGGTGGCCACACAGCTGTGTCCATTTGCCCTCATTCTGGGGTTGTGTATTTATAGGGTAGAATGTGACCAGCTGTTGTGGCAACTTAGCAATGTCAACCTTGGGCATCCAGACTCGCTTCTGTTGGTTTTCCCTTGGACTGAATCGTGTTGTTCCCTCAGAGCCTTTCTGCTCTGACACCATAGTAAGTCTTTCCTCATGCCTTTTTCTCCGCTCCTGCTTAACTGGAGCGCGTTAGGCATTCCTGTTGAACCAACTAAGTTTGTAGCCGGGTGTCTTCCCCTTGCCAGTGTGACTGTATTTGGACATTCTACACATCCACCCATTGTAAATAAACATGTTACTTACTCTGCGTTTTGGGCTCGCTGCCATTTCATATGTTCGCTGCGCAGTTTGCGCAGTGAACATGACAAGAAGCTTCATTTGTTCTTCACAGGAATATATACCTAATCAAAGTGAGGTCACTTTATTCTCTCCTAAGAAAACCACGTTAGTGCAACTGCGTGCGGCTGAGAGCGGGAACCAGCGCCTGCTGCCAGCTACGTCTGTTCATCGCCCCATGGAGCTTCCTTTTTCTCCATCACACTCCTCCTTCAGAGACCGGCTGCAAAATGAACCCGTCGTGAACAGAGTATAGGAGAAACCATGGATGGTCGCCACTGCGGGACGGTGCCCCCCCGATTCTTCACACAGTTATTAATCTTTCTCTATATAGATACCACCAAGGGTCACACACTTCTTTCATTACTTTTATGCAGCTGTGGAGACTTCACCTGTCTGCAGGCAGGCTGCATCAGAAGCCACAACTTGACATCAGAAATCAGCATTTCATTGTCTTTGAAGTGCTTGCTTCATGGTTGGAAAGAGGTGGAAGTCAGATGGTGCAAGGGTGGGTAAGTAAGGGGGGGGTGGGGAAGGATTTCATAGCCGCAGGACCATGCTTCTGTCTGGGCAACATGAGAGTTGTGAACAGGGGTGCTGTCTTGCAGGAGGTCAATAACTTTGGTCAGCCTGCCATGCCTGGCGGTTTTGATGGCCTGAAATTTCTGCAGCAGTGAAGCATAGTAAGTCTCAGTAATTGTGGTACCCTTTGCTGGGAAATCTATCATCAACAATCCATGCTGGTCCCAAAAGACCGAGAGAATGACCTTGCTCATTGAGGTTTGGACAGGTGCCTTTTTTCGAGGTGGTCAGTCATAATTATTTATCTTTTGTTTGACATGTTTCGGGACCCAGGAGACAGACACTGACATGGGTAAATTAGTGAACAATAATCTTTATTATAGTGAAAGGGTGTGTAGTGCAAATGTGAGAGCGTGGATAGTATCCTGGTCACTGGAGCTGAGCACTCTGGACGGAGACCCGGCAACCTTGGGAGAAGCACAGGTTACGTCCTGCAGAGAACCGGCGGCTGTGCAACGTGGAGGTGAAGGCGTCCGTGAATGTGCTGAGGCTTCCACCTGTGACTGTGGCGAGGACAGGTCTTCCAGAGACTCCGGCTGTGACACCACAGACCGGGACGATGACAAACCAGCTGATGACAAGACCAGTGACTCCACAGAATGTGGTGACGATGACAATCCAGCCGATGACAAGACGAGCGACTCCACCGAGCGTGGTGACCATGACAATCCAGATGACGACGAGGTGAGTGATTCCACAGAACGTGGAGACGATGACACGACAGATGACGATGACACAAACTCCACCAGTAACGGTGGCCAGTACTCCTGTAACTGATACAGTAACAATTCAGGAATTTGTGGAGCAAGACGTACCGGTAGTCGTGGCGGTAGCGAACTGCTACGTGTGCGTGTTGGCGTTACCCCGTCAGCTGGGGACGCAGGTCCGCCGCCAGGGGGGTCCACCTGTGCACAGGGGTAGAGGTTAGGTGTAGAGTAACAAACAGCTCTCTTACGTGCTTGACTTTGAACAGAAGTCCTAGGCGAGGCAAGAGAGGCTCTTGACGAGGCCAGAGAGGTTCCTGACGAGACAGATCCTGACGAGACAGCTTCTGACGAGACAGACTCTGACGAGACAGTTTTTGACAAGACAGTTCTTGACGAGGTAGACTCTGACGAGTCAGTGTTAGACAAGACAGTTCTTGACGAGGCAGACTTTGACGAGTCAGAGTTAGACAAGACAGTTCTTGACGAGACAGTTTCTGACGAGACAAGAGAATACCTTGACGAGGCCAGAGAGCGGAGTTCTGGTTCTTTCTCTGACGAGGAGGACAGACGACTCCGTACTGAGCTGTCAGCAACGCTGGCTTTTAACAGCTGCTGATTAACACCTGTGGATCTGTGCGCAGCTGGAGATAATGATGCCAGTGACGGCCCAGAGGCCGCCATGACAGTACTCCCCCCTCTAGCAGTGCCTCCAGGCACCTGCCCAATCCTACCTGGATTCGCCCGGTGAAAGTCGCGAATCAGCTGCTTATCCAAGATCAACGCTGGGTGAATCCAAGACCGATCCTCTGGTCCAAAACCCTCCCAGTCCACCAAGTACTGAAGGCCCCGACCCCGCCTACGAACATCCAAGATGGCAGTCACCCCCCAGGCCGGATGGCCATCGATCATCCTTGGGGGTGGGGGTGCCGCGGGAGTAGGGCACAGGGGGTCAGAGATGTACGGCTTGACCTGGGAGACATGGAAAGTGGGGCAGATACGCATCGAAGAGGGGAGAGACAAGCACACAGACACAGGGTTAACAATCCGATTAATGGTGTAGGGACCAATAAAGCGTTTAGTTAGCTTACGCTTTTCAGCCGGCACACCAATATTCCGAGTAGATAACCAAACCTTCTGACCCACCTTATAGTCCGGGGCGGGTCTCCTATGCCGGTTGGCCACCTGGATATTACGTTCAGTGGTCTTCAACAAAGCTTGGCGAGCGAGGAGCCACACTCGCCGGCAGCGCTTAATATGTGCCTGGACTGAAGGAACCGCTACCTCCTTCTCCTCCTCAGGAAACAACGGAGGATCAAACCCACATGAGGCTTTAAACGGGGAGACGCCCGTGGCCGTGGAGATCGTGGCGTTGTGAGCGTACTCAATCCAGGGCAGGAACTTGCTCCAGGAGGATGAGCAGGAGGAGATGACACAACGGAGGGCGGCCTCCAGCTCCTGATTAGCCCTCTCACACTGACCATTACTTTGGGGATGATAGCCAGAGGAGAGGCTGGCAGTGGCTCCAAGTGCCGTGCAGAAGGCCTTCCAAACTTGAGATACAAACTGGGGTCCTCGATCAGACACAATATCCGCAGGGATGCCATGAAGACGTACCACGTGTTGCACCAGGAGGTCCGCAGTCTCCTGGGCCGAAGGCAGACCCCGAAGTGGCACAAAATGGGCCGCCTTCGAGAACCGGTCAACAATGGTTAACACTGTGGTGTAGTCATCTGAAGTGGGTAACCCAGTCACAAAATCCATAGCTACATGAGACCAGGGGCGTGAAGGAACAGGTAACGGATGAAGTAAGCCCGCCGGGGGAGATGACGTCGTCTTCCCGGTGGCGCACTGAGGGCAGGCCCGGATATAGCCAACAACGTCCTTCCGCAACCCTGGCCACCAGAAGGTCCTTTGGAGGAGATCCACAGTCCGACCCACTCCAGGATGACAAGCCAACTTGGAAGCGTGACCCCACTCAATCACCTTGCCTCGGACAGCGCGTGGAACAAACAAGCGGCCCGGGGGTCCCCCCCCAGGGTCCGGCTCAGTCTTCTGGGCCTGGCGAACCGTCTTGCAGATTCCCCAGGACAGGGCGCCCACGACGCAGGAAGGCGGCAGGATAGGGGTTTCCTGGTCCTCGGAGGATGGGGGGTCAAACTGCCGGGAGAGAGCGTCCGGCTTACCGTTCTTGCTTCCCGGCCGGTACGTGATGGTAAAATTAAACCGGCCGAAGAAGAGGGACCAGCGAGCCTGGCGTGCATTCAGGCGCTTAGCCGTCCTGAGGTACTCCAGATTACGGTGATCAGTCCAAACCACGAACGGCTGAGCAGCCCCCTCCAGCCAATGTCTCCATTCCTCCAAGGCCAATTTCACAGCCAGTAACTCCCTGTCCCCGATGCTGTAATTCCTCTCTGCAGGGGAGAGACGATGAGAGAAAAAAGCACAACAGCGAATCTTACCATCCACAGGAGATCGTTGGGAGAGTACTGCTCCAACTCCCGCATCAGACGCGTCCACCTCCACCAAGCACTGAAGCTTCGGGTCCACCTGGGTAAGGACTCGGGCCGAGGCGAACTCCCTCTTGAGCTTCTCAAAAGCATTGGCTGCTTCCTTACTCCAGCAGAATGAAATCTTAGGGGAGGTGAGAGCAGTCAAAGGACGAGCAATATTACCAAAGTTAGGCACGAACCTCCTATAAAAATTAGCAAACCCCAGGAACCCCTGAAGCTGCTTTCTGGAGGTGGGTGCAGGCCATTCCACCACTGCCTTGACCTTGGCAGGGTCAGGAATCACCTGGTTACGAGCAATAATAAATCCTAAGAAGGAGGTCTGATCAGTGTGAAACTCACATTTTTCGGCCTTGACGAACAACTGGTTCTCCAGGAGGCGCTGTAATACCCTACGGACATGCACTCGATGTTCCTCTAGTGAGCAGGAGAAGATGAGGATATCATCAAGATAAACGAAAACAAATGAGTTCAAAAAATCCCGTAGTACATCGTTAATCAAACGCTGGAAAACGGCTGGGGCGTTAGTCAACCCAAACAGCATTACCAGGTACTCAAAATGACCGCTGGGGGTCCGAAAAGCCGTCTTCCACTCATCTCCTTCTCTAATGCGCACTAGATGGTAGGCATTTCTGAGGTCCAATTTAGTAAACCATGATGCCCCCTGGAGGGAGTCAAACGCAGTGTTCATCAAGGGCAGTGTATATTTATCCTTGACCGTTATTTCATTCAGCCCCCGGAAGTCAATACAAGGGCGTAGTGAACCGTCCTTCTTACCAACAAAGAAGAAAACGGCCCCCACGGCCGAAGATGACGGGCGGATGATACCAGAGGCCAAGGATTCCTTAATGTATGTATCCATGGCCTCACGCTCCGGGGCTGACAGGCTGTAAAGGCGGCTAGCAGGTAGTGGGGCCCCAGCCTTCAGATTAATGGCGCAGTAATACGGACGATGGGGGGGTAAAGACAACGCCCGAGATTTGCTGAACACTTGCCCCAAATCGTGATAAACCTCAGGTACCTTAGATAAATCCGGTGGAGATGAATCGGGCAGAGGCACTTTCACGGATGGGGCGCACGCCGCTGATTGGAGACAGGCACTAAGGCAGAACGTACTCCATGCCGTTATTCTCCCAGTTTGCCAATCAATAGTGGGGTTATGTAGGCGCAGCCAGGGATATCCCAGAATAACGGGCAAAGAGGAAACGGGGAGCACTAGGAACTGAATCTCCTCCCTGTGATTCCCTGAAACAATAACGGACACAGGCGCTGTCTGAAGGTTAATGGTAGTCAACGACACCTTGGACAGGGTAATCAATCTGACAGGGGGTTCTAAAGTCTGACAACTAAGGCCCATCCGGGTTGCCAGGTCTCTAGAAATGAAATTTTGCTCAGCTCCAGAATCGACTAACGCTAGTGTGGAGTGTTCTGTGTGAGTATGAATGAGTCTGAGGGGTAAATGACAACAAGTAAGGGGTTCCTCTGTGTTCTTGCCCGTGAATCCCCCTACTGCGATCCACGGGCCTTCCCTTTTTAACTTACTAGGACATTCAGAAACCTCATGTGACTCCTTCCCACAATAAAAACACAGGCCTTGATCCCTACGGCGTTGTTTCTCAGCTGCAGACACCTTAGAATGACCAACAATCATGGCTTCCTGATCCGGGGCCTTCTCTGACGCGGGTAAAGCGAGAGGAAGAGAGTCAGTGACACGAGGGCGGGGTTTAACCAGACGGGAAGTAACGCGCCGACCAGCCGCCCGTTCCTTTAACCTACTATCGATACTAACTGCTAAAGCAATTAAATCGTGCAAGTTATCTGGTTTATCCCGTGCCGCTAACTCATCCTTTAGCTCGTCGTTAAGACTGCGTAGAAAAATACCACAAAGAGATGGCTCCCCCCACCCAATCTCTGCGGCTAAGACCCGGAAGTCAATGGCGTAATCTGCAGCTGATCTCTTTCCCTGCTGTAGGCTTAAAAAATGTTCTGTCAACACCTCTCCCCTATCCGTGTGATCAAATACAGACAGAAACTCAGTCACAAACTCCTGGTAGGTAAGCAAAGAATAGCTAGGTCTAGCCATGATCAAATAAGCCCAGTCCAAGGCTCTACCAGCCAGCAAATTTATGACATAGCCTATCCGGCTAGAGTCGAGGGAAAAATCCCCAGGCACACGCAGAAAAACTGATTCACACTGTAAAATGAATCCTCGAGCTTCCCCGAGTTTTCCGCTGAACCGGGCAGGTGTTGGAATAGGAGTGAGGCGAGAGAACGAGGAAGTGTTAGCTAGTCCTGACGCCAAGCCTGCAGGGGTTGAAGTACTTGCGGTCGGGGGAAACGTTTGGTGTCCCTCCAAACGGTCCAGCCGACCATTAATTTGAGTCAATTGATTCAAGATTACTGTCTGCTGGTGGGCTAGCAAATCTACCCGGGCGCTAAGAGTGTTAATTAAGCGCGACAGTGAGCTGTCCGCTGGGTCAACGTGACGGAGTCGTACTGACATGTTTCGGGACCCAGGAGACAGACACTGACACGGGTAAATTACTGAACAATAATCTTTATTATAATTCAATTCAATTCAATTCAATTCAATTCAACTTTATTTATATAGCGCCATTTCACAACAACAGTCATCTCATAGCACTATCAACTGTAGGGAGGACCCCCACAGTTGCAGAAAGACCCCAGCAATCAGGCGATCTTGGATCGTCACTTCCTTGTGGTAACGTATCGTCACTTCCTGTTTTGCTGTCTGCCTGTGTGGTTTGCTCTCCAGCTCTCCAGCCACTAGCTATGGCTACTACCTCTCTTTCCTCTCCTCCGCTGGTGTGCTCTCTTTGTCAGATGTTTAGCTACACCTCTGCCTCTTTTAGTGATAACGGTAAATGTAATAAATGTTGTCTTTTTGAGGCGCTCGAGGCGAGGTTGTCTGATTTGGAATCCCGGCTCCGCTGCATTGAAACACCGTCTGCGCCAGTTAATCTCGACGGATGCCCATTAGCTGCAGCGGAGCTAGCTAGCTTAGGTCCCCCTGTCACCGGTTCCCCGGCTCTCCTCAGCAGCGAGGAGACTGGGTGGGTGACGGTGAGAAGGAAGCCTAGTCGCAAAGCCCCGGTTCACCACCAACCTGTTCACGTTTCTAATCGTTTTTCCCCGCTCAGCGACACACCCGCTGAGGAAAAAACTCTGATCATTGGCGACTCTGTAGTCAGAAACGTGAACCTAGAGACTCCAGCGGCCATAGTCAAATGCATTCCTGGGGCCAGAGCAGGCGACATCGAGTCAAATTTGAAAATGCTGGCTAAAAGTAACTGTAAATATTCCACAATTGTTATTCACGCCGGCATTAATGACATCCGTCTCCGGCAGTTGGAAGTCACGAAACTTAATATAGAATCGGTGTGTGACTTTGCAAAAACGATGTGTGCCACTGTAGTATTCTCTGGGCCCCTCCCCAATCTGACCAGTGATGACATGTTTAGTCGCTCGTCATCCTTGAACCGCTGGCTGTCTGTGTGGTGTCCTAAAAATGACGTGGGCTACATTGACAATTGGAGCTCTTTTTGGGGAAAACCTGGTCTTATGAGACGAGACAGCATTCATCCCACTTTGGATGGTGCTTCTCATTTATCTAACAATCTGGCATCTTTTTTATCCAAATTTCCAAAACCATGACTACTCAGAGTTGGGACCAGGAAGCA
This sequence comes from Pholidichthys leucotaenia, assembly GCA_020510985.1. Classification (NCBI taxonomy): domain Eukaryota; kingdom Metazoa; phylum Chordata; class Actinopteri; order Cichliformes; family Pholidichthyidae; genus Pholidichthys; species Pholidichthys leucotaenia. The sequence continues at coordinate 196,139,134 of CM035842.1, read as the reverse complement.
GAGTCGCAGTCTTTCACGCCTCTCTGCAGCTCCTCTTCATCCGCCACCCCTCAGCTTAGCCCCTGTCTTCCCCATCAGAGAATCGTTGTCTGCTCCCTCCAAAGTAAATAAAAATATAATGTATAAGCATCCCAAAGTGATAAAGCAAAATATTGGTAAAACTCAAATTAAACATAAAGCCTCTAAATTGAATGATTTGGCCTCTGTTCCTCCTCATAATTTAAAAATTAAATGTGGTTTATTAAATATTAGGTCTCTAACTCCCAAGTCTCTGTTAGTCCATGATCTGTTAATTGATCATCAGATTGATTTAATTTCCCTTACAGAGACTTGGTTAGGACAAGAGGATTATGTTGGTTTAAATGAATCAACTCCCTCTGGTTATTTAAACTGTCAAAATCCCAGAAGTTCTGGTCGTGGAGGAGGAGTAGCAACAATTTACCATTCCAAATTACTAGTTAATGTAAAGCAAAAAACATGTTATAATTCCTTTGAGGGCCTGGTCCTCAGTGTTGGGCACTTTAGCAATTCCAGGTTAAACCCAATTTTATTTGCCATAGTTTATCGTCCCCCATCAACCTATTCAGAATTTTTATCCGAATTTCCTGATTTCTTAGCTGATTTAGTGCTGAAATCTGATAGAATAATTATAGTAGGGGACTTTAATATACATGTGGATGTAGATAGTGACTGCCTTAATGTGGCTTTTAATTCAATATTAGACTCGATTGGGTTTTCTCAGAAAGTAGGAAATTCTACTCATTACCTCCACCATACATTGGACCTTGTTCTGACATATGGCATAGAAATAGAAAATCTTGTAGTGTCTCCTCATAACCCTGTACTGTCAGACCATTGTCTGTTAACCTTTGATTTTACTATTTCTGACTATTTGGCTCCTAAAGAAAAATATTATCACAGTAGATGCCTCTCAGATGATGCTGTTTCCAAATTTATGCAGATTGTTTCCTCTATGCCATGTGTCAACACAACGGAAATAAGCTATAGACAGCTTGCTCCTTCTGTAATTGATAACATGGTGGATAGTGTTTCAGCTTCTCTGCATCAGGCTCTAGACTTGGTGGCCCCCTTAAAAAAGAAAAAGTCTAATCAGAGATTTTTAACTCCTTGGTTCAACACAGAAACTCGTAGCTTAAAACAGAAGACTCGTCAATTAGAAAGAAAATGGCGCTCTACTAATTTAGATGAAATCTATTTAGCTTGGAGAAATCATCTTTTAATTTATAAAAAATCTCTTAGAAAAGCTAGAACGAGTTATTACTCTGCATTAATAGAAGAGAACAAGAATAATCCCAGGTTTCTTTTCAGCACTGTAGCCAGGTTGACAAAGAGTCAGGACTCTGTCAATCCTAGCATCCCCTTAGAGCTTACTAGTCAGGACTTTATGAACTTTTTCAATAATAAAATTTCATCCATCAGAGATAAAATCAATCAGATTCTTCCCACAGTTAACTTAAATACTGTAACTACTACAACTCCTTCTATTGATGTCTGTCTTGATGAGTTTACTCCAATCGACCTTTGTGAGTTAGACAAAATAGTTTCCTCATCCAAACCTTCAACTTGTCTTTTAGACCCTATTCCTACCAGGTTATTTAAAGAAGTCTTCCCACTTATTGGTAGCTTTATTCTTCATATAATCAATTCTTCATTAACTTTAGGCCATGTACCGCAGGCTTTTAAAACGGCTGTAATTAAACCCTTACTCAAAAAGCCAACGCTAGATCCAGGAGCTTTAGCTAACTATAGACCAATCTCTAATCTCCCTTTCATTTCAAAAATCTTAGAAAGAGTTGTTGCTACGCAATTATTTGACCACCTGCAGGGAAATGGTTTATTTGAGGAGTTTCAATCTGGGTTTAGAATCCATCATAGCACTGAAACAGCCTTAGCGAAGGTCACTAACGACCTCCTCATTGCATCTGATAATGGACTAGTTTCTGTACTTGTCCTTTTAGATCTTAATGCAGCTTTTGATACTATTGATCATAATATTCTACTTGATAGATTAGAACACTATGTTGGACTTAATGGAACTTCGTTGCAGTGGTTTAGATCTTATTTATCTGATAGGTTCCAGTTTGTTCATGTAAATGATGAGTTTTCTCTCAGCTCAAAGCTTAGTCATGGAGTTCCACAGGGATCTGTGCTTGGCCCTACTCTTTTTAGTTTATATATGCTTCCGTTAGGCAACATTATTAGAAAGCACTGTATACATTTTCACTGTTATGCAGATGACACACAATTATACCTGTCAATGAAGCCAGATGATACTAATCAATTAGCCAAGTTAGAAGCCTGTCTTAAGGAAATCAAAGTTTGGATGACTTGTAATTTCCTGCTATTAAATTCAGATAAGACTGAAGTCATTCTTGTTGGTCCAAAAAACCTTAGAAATTCCTTTCCAAATCAAACTTTCAGTTTGGATGCAGTTACTCTTTCTCTTAATAGCTCTGTGAGGAACCTTGGAGTTATTTTTGATCAGGATTTGTCCTTCAATTCACATATTAAATTTGTTTCTAAGACTGCCTTCTATCATTTGCGTAATATTGCCAAGATTAGGAGCATCTTGTCTCAGAGTGATGCTGAGAAGCTGATCCACGCTTTTGTTAGCTCGAGATTAGATTATTGTAATTCTTTATTATCAGGCTGTCCTAAAACATCTTTAAAAAGTCTTCAGCTGATCCAAAATGCTGCAGCAAGAGTTTTAACAGGTACTAGAAAGAGAGATCATATCTCTCCGGTTCTGGCCTCCCTTCATTGGCTTCCCATAGAGTTTAGAATTAAGTTTAAAATCCTTCTTCTTACTTACAAAGCTCTAAACAATCAGGCTCCTTTTTATTTAAAAGATCTGATACTACCGTATCATCCTAACAGAGCACTACGCTCCCAAAATGCAGGTTTACTTGTAATACCTAGAATCTCCAAAAGTACAGTGGGAGGCAGAGCCTTCAGTTATCAAGCTCCTCTCCTGTGGAATCAGCTGCCAATCTGGATTCGGGAGTCAGACTCGATCTCTGTTTTTAAGAATAGGGCTAAAACCTACCTTTTTGATATAGCCTACAATTAGGGAGGGATCATGTGTTTCGGAACCCTCCCTTAGTTATGCTGCTAATAGGTTTAGTCAGCCGGGGGACCTCCAGTAATGCACTGGGCCTCACTCCTTTCCTCACTCTCTATGAAATATTTTTTTTTTGCTGGTCATTAACATTTGTTTGTTCTCTCCCATAGATTGAGTCCCCATCGTGCTGTTTGCTCTCTACATGTCTGTTCTTTTCTTCTTCTCTGTCCCCTCACCCCCCAGCCAGTCGCAGCAGATGACTGCCCCTCCCTGAGCCTGGTTCTGCTGGAGGTTTCTTCCTGTTAAAAGGGAGTTTTTCCTCTCCACCGTCGCCAAGTGCTTGCTCACAGGGGATCGCCTGATTGCTGGGGTCTTTCTGCAACTTTCTGCAATTATAGTGAAGGGTGTGTAGTGCAAATGTGAGAGCGTGGATAGTATCCTGGTCACTGTAGCTGAGCACTCTGGACGGAGACCCGGCAACCTTGGGAGAAGCACAGGTTACGTCCTGCAGAGAACCAGCAGCCGTGCAACGTGGAGGTGAAGGCGTCCGTGAACGTGATGAGGCTTCCACCTGTGACTGTGGCGAGGACAGGTCTTCCAGAGACTCCGGCTGTGACACCACAGACCGGGACGATGACAAACCAGCTGATGACAAGACCAGTGACTCCACAGAATGTGGTGACGATGACAATCCAGCCGATGACAAGACGAGCGACTCCACCGAGCGTGGTGACCATGACAATCCAGATGACGACGAGGTGAGTGATTCCACAGAACGTGGAGACGATGACACAACAGATGACGATGACACAAACTCCACCGGTAACGGTGGCCAGTACTCCTGTAACTGATACAGTAACAATTCAGGAATTTGTGGAGCAAGACGTACCGGTAGTCGTGGCGGTAGCGAACCGCTACGTGTGCGTGTTGGCGTTACCCTGTCAGCTGGGGACGCAGGTCCGCCACCAGGGGGGTCCACCTGTGCACAGGGGTAGAGGTTAGGTGTAGAGTAACAAACAGCTCTCTTACGTGCTTGACTTTGAACAGAAGTCCTAGGCGAGGCAAGAGAGGCTCTTGACGAGGCCAGAGAGGTTCCTGACGAGACAGATCCTGACGAGACAGCTTCTGACGAGACAGACTCTGACGAGACAGCTTCTGACGAGACAGACTCTGACGAGACAGTTTTTGACAAGACAGTTCTTGACGAGGTAGACTCTGACGAGTCAGTGTTAGACAAGACAGTTCTTGACGAGGCAGACTTTGACGAGTCAGAGTTAGACAAGACAGTTCTTGACGAGACAGTTTCTGACGAGACAAGAGAATACCTTGACGAGGCCAGAGAGCGGAGTTCTGGTTCTTTCTCTGACGAGGAGGACAGACGACTCCGTACTGAGCTGTCAGCAACGCTGGCTTTTAACAGCTGCTGATTAACACCTGTGGATCTGTGCGCAGCTGGAGATAATGATGCCAATGACGGCCCAGAGGCCGCCATGACATTGTTCTTATTAAAGACAAAAATAGAATAGAAAGGAGATGTCTTTACCTTCTTAACATGTTTCGACTGTACACTGCACATTCGTCAGACGTGTACATTCGTGTACAGTCAGACATTCGTCTTCTGACGAAGGCTGCAGTGTACAGTCGAAACATGTTAAGAAGGTAAAGACATCTCCTTTCTATTCTATTTTTGTCTTTAATAAGAACAAAAGATAAATAATTAAAAGAAGACAAAATGAACCTACTTGAGCAGTCAGTCATAATGCTTCCATTGCTTTGACTGGGCATAAGTCTCTGGATCATAGTGATGGACCCATGTTTCCTCTTGCGGGATTAGTCTGTTGAAGAAGTCAACCTGGTTTTCTTGGCACATGACTAAAAGAGCCTGGGAGCATGTGAATGATTCCTGCTTTGGGAAAGGTGTGAGCAACTGGGAATCCATCGTATCAGTGGTAGTTTTAGATACAGTATGGGCCATATGGGCGGTTACCGAGGGTGGCATCCTAGTAGTTTTTTTTTTTTTTTGAAAAAGTGATTGTCTTTTTGCAAGATAATTCAATAAGCCTTCTCAGTATTTATTAAAGACAGAGTGAAACATTTCAAACCATTCTGATTTAATACTGATGATTATAATTATAGTTTTTAAAATTATAAATCATGATCTTGATTGATGAGTTAATTAAGTTAATCCCTTCAACAGCATGTGGGACACCATGTGGTGGCACCTATCTCCATTTCACTGACCCTAGGCCACACAGCTACTGTGAATAGTGAAAGCTACAGTGGGAAGTCAGTCCTCTGGTAGCTCTGTGCATTAACTTTCCTTTCCCCATTCTATTATGCTGAGCACCAAGTTAGAAGGTGGAAAGTACCATTTATATATGGTCTTTGGTATGACCCGGCCAGGATTTGAACCCACGACCTCCTAGTTGTGGGGTGGATGCTCCACCAACTAGGCCACCACCCCAGTGATTGACTGATGAAGAACCTCTTTATCATCAGTTGGTCAGTAATAGCAAGTTTACTTTCTCACCTTTAAATAATTTTATGATAGTAATCTCAGGTTGCATCCGACAATCCGGGCTAGCCAGCTGACATTAGCCTCATCTATACATTTCACAAGTGACTAAAGGGGGAGGGTGGTGGGGTGAACTTTGGCTCAATAGCATTCAAAGTAACACACACTGAATCGTGCCATTGTAAAGGAAGGGTAAATGGTGCTTAGCACTTTTTACTCATCTCTGAATGACTAAAGCACTTTACAGATCCTGCAATCCACCCATTCACACACACATTCACATACTGATGGCAGAAGAGCTGCCATGCAAGGTGCTGGCCTGACCCACCAGGAGCAACTGGGGGTCCAGTGTCTTGCTCAAGGACACTTCTACATGCAGACTGCAGACAGAGCGGGAATCGAACCACTGATCTTTCAATCAGTAGTCAGGCACACTACATTGGCGCTACAGTTGCCCCCTCTCTGGTTACAATCCAGAGGAAGGCAGAAGAGGAGAGAGTGAGCCAAGAGTAAGGAGAGGAAGAGTGATTAAAAGGAGAAGGGTGACGAACTTCCTGCCAACTTGCTTGACAATTTGTTCCTCAGAACAAAAACGGCTCCATGTATATAGTGGCTCCCTCTCACTGAGGAGCAGATAGCACGGAAGCTTTTAGATCTTACAGAGGGGGTGGAAAATGTCCCCCTTAAGTATGTAAACTGCTATGGGATTGAAAGACTTAAAGCATCTAGGTTCTACAAGCAGGTGATGCATAAGGATTCAAAGGCTTTATTATCATGTGCACAATTAAGAAATGCTACATTTCCTGAGCAATGGAATTCTTACTTTGCTCTTCGAACAAATGCCAAGGTAATAGGTACAGAAACAACAATTCTAATAAGGTCACGACACACTAACACAGTAACTCAATCCTAATACTAATGGATGCTAATAACACACACAAACACACAGTTAGGCCGTAGAGGAATGAAACTGCAAATTCACTGGATGACTAAAGTGCTAGTGGTATATTGATATCAGCGATGATGTGAACCTGAGATGGCATGAACCTATGTACAGTGTGCAAATGAGCATTGTGCAATGAGCAGTGTATAATTACTAATTATTTCTGTAACGATAGTACCAGTGGACTGTGCATGATAAGTAGCAGCAGAGATGATATGGACATCAGACGGGTGGTACTATATCTACTGTACAGGTGAGCAGTGTGCAAATTTAGCAGCTGGTGTGTGAGTTCCTATATGCAAAGCTGTGTTGCGGAGTTTTGGGAGTTGTTATCTGTTCAGGAGTCTCATGGCAGTAGGAAAGAAGGAGTTTTTCAGTCTGGTTGTCCTGCATTTCACACTTCTGTACCTCCGGCCTGAGAATAGAAGAGTGAACAGTCTGTGCTGGGGGTGGGTGGGGTCTCGGAGGATGGCGTCAGCTCTCCTTTGGACTCTGTGGTGGTAGATGCTCTGCAGAGAGGGGAGTGGAGTCCTGATGATCTTCTCCGCTGTCTTCACCACTCTCTGCAGGTGTTTGCGCTCCAGGACAGTGGTGCTGCCGTACCACGCAGTGATGCAGCTGGTCAGGATGCTCTCGATGATGCAGCTGTAGAAACTGTTGAGGATCCTGGAAGACATGCCAAACTTCTTCAGCCTCCTCAGGAGTACAGTCGCTGTTGAGCTCTCTTAACCAGCTCTGTGGTGTTGTGTGTCCACTTAAGGTCCTTGCTGATGTGGATGCCCACGTATTTAAAGCTGCTCACCCTCTCCACCTCAAGCTTCCAGATGAACAGCGGCCGATGGGGTCTCCTCCTCCCTTTCCTTATGTCACTATCATCTCCTTTGTCTTGTCTGTGTTGAGGGTGAGGTTGTTGTCCTCACACCATAACACCAGGTTGGCCACCTCCCTCCTGTAGGATGCTTCATCATCACCAGTGATGCATCTTATCACTGCTGTGTCATCCACAAACTTTAGGATTATATTGTCCTTGTGGGAGGCAACGCAATCATGGGTGAAGAGGCTGTAGAGGATGGGGCTGAGAACACAACCCTGTGGGACACCTGTGTTTGTGCTGATGCTGGCTGAGGTCCTGTTACCCATCCTGATAGACTGGGGCCTGCCAGTTAGAAAGTCCAGTAGCCAGTCACAGAGGGTGGGGTGCAGGCCAAGTGAACAACACTCTAATGGATACTCATGTCTTTTTTTGTTAAAAGTTTTTTGTTTGTTTGGGGTTTTTTGGCTGAAGCTTCTAAACATATCCAAACTAGAAACACCCAGATAAGATTGAGCTCATTTCTTTTTGAGCATTGTCAGAGAGGGAAGTTCTGTTTACATTAAAGTGGTTCCCACAAGTTTGCATTTGTGGCAGTGGCAAAGTAGGTGTATGCACACATTTTTTTTTTTTGTATTTATTTTAGCCATTTTAAGTGGGAATGAATGTGGGGGTGTCCTAAAAAAAGATGGGAGGTGTCCTAATTTATTTTTCACTATTTGTTTAGAATTACATTTTACAGAAAAATTGAGAAGTCTTTAATTCATTTTTTAATTGTTTAGTTGTATTATATCAATCTCCCAGTATTTTTAACATTGATATTAAATATCCATATGTCTAAATATGTTAAAAAAAAAACACACACACACACAGAGGCTTATACAGGGTGTCCTAATTTTTTCACATGACTGTATAAACCAATGAGAGGAAAGTGCATTCCTTCTGAGAAAAAACAAGGTTTAAATGTAATTTTGTCCCACAGATAGTTTTCCTGTGAGCTGTCTTCCTCAGTGGTCAGACCCAGCGGTATCTCACGGTGACGTCTCAGAGATTGGTATTTCTCAGCAACTCGTTCCAGTGAACGGTATTTGTTGGTGACCCATCTCAGAGCAGCAGCAGCTGAACACAATGGGGGAGTTTATCTCCTGGGTCAACGCAGCCTTCAGTGATTTATGAGGCTGTGCAGCAGGAATGTTAATGTGTTTAGGACCTGAGTTTGTGTGTTTGACCTCAGCAGGAAGCTCCAGACTGGAGCAGGTCAAACCTGAAGTATGCATTCACTGTCTTTTCTTCAGTCTATATAAGGTGTGTACATAAACAACATAACCTAATGTAACATAACCTATGTTGGATAACTCTTCCAGTCAATGGAATGATGTACATAAGGTATACAAAAACATGGGCACTGCTGTTCATGATGCTAATCACTATGCTAGGCTATGCTAATGACGTCGTTCTTTACCTTGGAGCAACACTGATTTGGGGTCTGCCCAACAACACTTCTGGGCCATTCAGGTTCTTTTTTCTTTCTTTTTGCTACTGAGAGTCGGCAGCCTCTTCAAAGCTGAGATCATGTGTGGCATTCCAAAAGTCAGAATAAAAAATGGCTACCACAGTGAAAGTATTACATGGACAAATAAATATACTTGAAAAACAAACACACCTTTAGCACTTTATTTCTTCCTTCTCGTTTTCGTGTTGCTTCAAGGAATGCCACATCTTTTCTGTTGGAGGCCAGTCACCAGCTGACGTCACAGACATGTCTCATTGAAATACATCCCAAAAAAGCAATCCTTTAAAAGCCCAACTAGGGACTGGCGTTACAAATTAGCCAAGGGAATAATCTATGCTATATACATACATGTCCCTATACAAATAAACAGTAAATAAATAATATAATGTTTCATTATCCATTCTGAATTCTCTAGGAATGCCACACATGATTTCGGCTTTGAAGACATTCGCTGAAATGGGACCAAAAAACAAAAACTGTATAGGAAAAACGTTGCAGATTTATGAGAAAAAAATCTTAAGCTTACATGAAAAAATGCTGCAATTAAAAGCTGCATATTTCAAAGGGAAAAATCTGCTGTTACTCATAATGAAAATATAATTTCAACATATAAAATTTTTGTTTATTTACAAAACTAATTCTAATTGTGCTTATTGTATCAAGTTATGTGTTATTTACCAGCTTTTACTGATGTCACTTTTATTAAATGCTTTTATTCATATTTACCTTTTTTAAACAAATTGTTATTGATTATTGAACATTTTATATATTTCTTGTTTTAATCTTTTCTGCAGTTTTATTTATTGATTTATTTATTTTACCTCCACTGAGAAGGTAATGTCTGTCTGCTAGCAGGATTATGCAAAAACTACTGTACAGATTAAAAAATATATACAACTATATTATAGGTGACCCTTAGGTCAAGGATGAACCCATTAGACTCTGGGCCAGATCTGGTTGACTCTGCTGATTTTGGATAATTTTTTCTTTCTTTCTTTCCTTTTTTTTTACAGCATTGGCATAGATACACACTCCCAGAACACCCTCTACTCTTTATTCCTCTCTATAAGAATTAATTCTGAAGCTCTTTGAATGTCGGACACCTGTGCAAAGCTAATATCCAGATGTTTGATTAATTAAGTGACTAATTAAGGCATCATTCACAAAGAAAAGAAAGAAATCACTCAGTGAACTGACCCGTGACTGACTGTGGTTCACTAACACCTGTGCTTCTGTGCCATAGAGTATATATTTATTTATTTTACGACTTATAGTCTGCACATTTTAAACTGTATCTCATCTGAACTGCATTTCCCACAAGCCTCCAGTGAAACCCACAGCGTGGGCGGAACGTGACCTCATCGTATGTTTGGATTTTCAGTTTCTGGAAAGCTGAGTATGTGGCTTCCTGTGGAGCAGATGTTAGAGAGCAGGTTGCATCATGTTTGGTTCCTGTAAGTGAAGCACAGTCAGACCTGCGATGCACTCCTGAATTGCTCAATAAACAGAGGTGGTTAAAGCAGCCAGAAATTATACTCGGGTAAAAGTAGTGTCATATTACTCAAATAAAAGTAGCAGTTGTTAATCAGCTAGCAGTGCATTGCCTGTAGAAAGCAAGTATTCCTGTCTGAAACAGGTATCCCAATCAGTCTTTCCAGGGCCAGATGTAGGCCGTGTTTGAAAGTGGAATACAGAGGTGTAGCCTAGATGTAGGCAGTCACATGTTAGACTTTGACAAATATAAAAGGGAGTAAATGGCACTAAGATTTATTTGTTTGTGTGAATATTAATTACAGAATACCTAAATATTGAAAATGAATGGGACATCCAATATTAGTGACTGTTTCATATCCCTTGTTTATTTGTTTGTCAGATCACTCATTTGTGTGACCTTTTATCACTTATATTCAAGATAATAGTGTATCTTGCACTTTGGTGAATGGGAGTTGTTCAGTCATTATAATCATTTTAGTTTATATCACTGTTCAGTGATGGAGTTCAGTGTAGTAGTGAATTTCTTCTGTGTATTGTAAACTCATGCAGTACTATAACAGGACACGTTTACAAATATTTGAGATCCACTGGAGTGCATCATTTTATATTTTAGCAATATTTTGTAAATAAAATGTTTTTTAAAACTGTAATCAACTGCATTAACTACAAAACACCCAACATTATTATACACAGCAGAAGGACCCATTTGACTGCAACCGTTGCATCAGTGTTGCCCATGTGTCAGGAAATATTGAAATAAAAATGATTTATTTCATTATTTGGGCATTAATAAATATTGAAAATGAATGGGACATCCAATATTAGTGACTGTTTCATATCCCTTGTTTATTTGTTTGTCAGATCACTCATTTGTGTGACCTTTTATCATTTATATTCAAGATAATAGTGTATCTTGCACTTTGGGGAATGGGAGTTGTTCAGTCATTATAATCATTTTAGTTTATATCACTGTTCAGTGTCACGCGGGGCTCTAGGGAGCCACGCAATAAGAGCCGAGGGCGAGCCAGTGAGTCGTGATGTTTTATTAAAGGTAAGGGGTGAGGGATGAGGAAAGCACAGATACTCGTACAGAGGTTCACTCACAAGTTGCACAGCGCAGGAGCAGGGAGCTCGTACCGGACATAGGGGTAACAAGGCATACATACTCTCAGCGGGTAACAATCACAGGAATGCTGTAAGGGGAGTAGAGGCTGACACCAGACGAAGGGGCTTCAGCCTAGCAGTGCTTATGTCACAGCCCCGAGTCATCGAGGCTGCTCCTATTTATTCTCATTGGCAGCGCCCCAGCTGATGAGGATTAATTGGCCCCAGCCGTCTGTAATGCTGCCAGCTGGGAGCCTGCTGAGACGCTGCTCAATGAGAAGCAGGGATGAAGGGAAACATGGGCTGAGCACCGAGACGGCATCTCATCCCATGGTGACAGAGACTCCCCCTCAAGGTCGGGCTCCTGAACGACCAGGAACATCCCAGCCCCCCCCCCCCACCACCACCACCTAGGGTGGGTGGAAGGGAGGCAGGACCGGAGGGGAAGAAGCAAAGGGAAGGACAACACCAAAAGAATGACAAAAACGGATAACGCAATTACAGAGTATGGATAACAGAACAAACACTACTCCATAATGCACAGACAAAACTAAGAGCAGGACAAGGGTGATAAAAAAAAGAAGACGCTGAGTACAAGTGATAAATAGCAAAAACAATACACAACGCTAAATAGAACAAGAGGTGATCACAGAGCATGGTTGAAAAAGAACCCAAAACACATTACTCCATGAAACAAAAACGGGCTAAGAACAGGACAAGAATAATGGGAATGACGTGCACCGGTAAGTAAAAAGATAACAGAACACACAGCGCCAAATGCAAGGAAGGACACCTAGGAGAAAAACGGTGATAGGGTAACAGGACAACAATAAGGTAAAAAGCTGAGTATGGTTAAAAAGGGGAAAACCCAATACACAGCACCAAATATATATACACACAGTCACCCAGAGGAGTGAAGGTGACTGGGACAAACGGACAATTACAGAGTATGGTTAGACGGGAACAAAACACATAACTCTATAACAACAAGGCTAAGAACAAGGCACTAAGAAGGAAAATGCTGAGTACGGAAAAATGGAAAACAACACACAGCACTATGAATATACAGTATATTCACCAACAGGACAAAATATTACACCCGAGTGACCTTAATAATAACAAAAGAAAAGCGACACCCGAGGAATATGGCAGGCAGAGTCCAAAATGGCCAAGGTGGCTCCGGAGGTCTCCCCGCCCATTGTCCAGTTGGCGAACCGGGGAAAGGGAAATGTTCGGACAGCGAACTCCGGACCCAGATCCCAGGAACCCAGTCCACCGGCAGCTGAACCAGGCCACCCAGAAGCAAACACAGATCACCGGGGGGTTGGACCAGAACACTGAACCGAAAATCTTGCGGGTCGGGTCATCGACCCGCATCACTCAACCACCAGGACCGTTGAGACGGACGAAGGGTCAAAGCGGGTCCCGGTGGAAGAGGCTCAGGGGAGAGCCGATGATGAGGGCGACGAGCGTCAGGCCGCAGGGAAGCGGCCACCTCCTCACCGGACCTGGACAACACTGGGGCAGCACCCACGTCGGACCCCGATTGGGCCTTAGGCGAACCCACGTCGGACACCGCTGGAGCAGCACCCACGTGGGACCCCGATTGGGTCTCGGGCGAACCCACGTTGGATGCCGCTGGAGCAGCACCCACGTCGGACCCCGATTGGGTCTCGGGCAAACCCACGTTGGACACCGCACCAGAACCGACCTCCAACGTTGAACCTGGACCCTCCAGCACCACGAGGAACGGCAACTCCTCGCTGGTGACCCTGAAAGAAGGCTCAGAAGAGAAAACAGAACCGGGATCAGGATCACCGGCAGCGCCAGAACCCGGCGGGACGAGCTCAGACGCAGCGGGCGGCTGCACCCGGCTCATCTCCCCTAGAGACAGGCTAAAGTGCTCAGAGATATAAAGAGAGAAAAGAAAGGAGGGCACTCACCTGATCTCGGGTTCTGACGCCGTCCAGGACTGCGAAGATCCAGGATCCGTCGTCAGGAGGTCGTTGTCAGGCTCCCATCCAGCCGCGTCAGGCCCCGCAGCCAGCACGATGGTCAGTGCAGCTTGAGGTTCCTCCAGCTCCGGTAACCCCGCCAACGATCCACTCGGCGTGAAGCCAGAAGAACCTCGTCCTGCTGGACTGAACCGCTCCTCCGTGGAGACCCGGGGACGCTTAGTCGTCGGCGCAGACTCCACGCAGCAGTCAGTACCCCTCCTCCGTCCGCAACGTAGCTGCGGAACCACAGGCCCTCTCCTTATCCCACCACGTTGACCCGGAGTCGGGGATCGCTCAGCGGAGAGAGACACAGAGGATGCAGGATTAGGAACACAGGTTACAGCAGGTGGGGGGAGTTCAGGGAGCTGCAAACCCTGAACTCCTCCTCCAGGAATGTGACAGAGCAAATCATTAAGCAGATGTGAATAAACTATGACTTGCTTGCCTCCTGGAGGTTGGATATCGCCTGCTGTGGTGGACACTGCTTCTTCCTCTCCCCGCCCGGCGATAACGGAGGACCCCCTGGGAAACCGTCTGAGGATCGCTCGCGTAGTCTCCAGCAGAGAGCTCACCAGGCCAAGATTCCAAGCACACACAGCCGTCGAGAAGCGCGTCAAGGAGGAGGGGGAAACAGCCGGGATGAGCCAGCCCGAATGTCCTGGAGTGACAGCGGGGAAACGAGGCTCAGGGAACGAGGCTGTGAAAACTCCACGCTGACGAGACGAAGAGGTGACAGCTGCGTGGGGGGAACGGTCCTGGCGGCAGCCCAGAACTGGATCCGGAAGGGGGTCGTGCAGAGGAGACTTGGCGATGTGACGACGACTTCTCCCAGGGAACGAGACGAGGGGGGAACCCAGGAATCGCCGCTCCTGATCAGAGACCGAGGCGAGGAGGGCATTGAGCTTGGGACAGCTTCGTTGCTCTGGAGTCCTCTCCACCAATCTCCCTGCCGCCGCCACGCGCCTGCAGATGGTGACAGGATGCACAGTGGAGCTCGTGACAGCCGCTCGGCCCCAGACGTAACTGCTGTCAGCTGCGGCTCCTTGGAGGGAATCCCAAGTGACATGGTGCAGGTCGGGGAAAGCCCTCTGGCTGGCGCGAACTCCCGGGCTGGAATAGCAGCAGGAACGGGATCCCGAAGCGGGGGGCAACGTCATCCACTTCGGCTTCCTGCCGGGGTTTCCATCCAACCCGCGGAGCTTCTCTCGCTGTGTACCTGTGGCGTCTATCCTGGCACTGTCCTCGAGATGGAACAAAGAATGAGGGTGACAGTCCAGGAGATCCTCAGCACGGCCCGGATGTCAGCATCTCGAGTTGGAGGCGTCGTGCAGGGTGAAGAGCGTCCTGTCGACAGCCCCCGAGATGGACCTCAGCTCGTTGCCCTGGCGTCGGGAGTGACTCCTGGGAAACGGCATGCTAACAGCGCTGACACCCGGACAGAAAAGTACAATTCCACAGCGGCTCACGGCCGCCGGCAACTCGTCTGGCTGCGACATACTGTCACGCGGGGCTCTAGGGAGCCACGCAATAAGAGCCGAGGGCGAGCCAGTGAGTCGTGATGTTTTATTAAAGGTAAGGGGTGAGGGATGAGGAAAGCACAGATACTCGTACAGAGGTTCACTCACAAGTTGCACAGCGCAGGAGCAGGGAGCTCGTACCGGACATAGGGGTAACAAGGCATACATACTCTCAGCGGGTAACAATCACAGGAATGCTGTAAGGGGAGTAGAGGCTGACACCAGACGAAGGGGCTTCAGCCTAGCAGTGCTTATGTCGCAGCCCCGAGTCATCGAGGCTGCTCCTATTTATTCTCATTGGCAGCGCCCCAGCTGATGAGGATTAATTGGCCCCAGCCGTCCGTAATGCTGCCAGCTGGGAGCCTGCTGAGACGCTGCTCAATGAGAAGCAGGGATGAAGGGAAACATGGGCTGAGCACCGAGACGGCATCTCATCCCATGGTGACATTCAGTGATGGAGTTAAGTGTAGTAGTGAATTTCTTCTGTGTATTGTAAACTCATGCAGTACTATAACAGGACACGTTTACAAATATTTGAGATCCACTGGAGGGCATCATTTTATATTTTAGCAATATTTTGTAAATAAAATGTTTTTTAAAACTGTAATCAACTGCATTAACTACAAAACACCCAACATTATTATACACAGCAGAAGGACCCATTTGACTGCAACCGTTGCATCAGTGTTGCCCATGTGTCAGGAAATTTTGAAAAAAAAAATGATTTATTTCATTATTTGGGCATTTTTGTGTCCTGCATTTAGGCCATGTCACACCTAGATGATATAGACAGCGTTTGCAAAATGTATGGAGAAATTTGGAGAATACACTGGCGTACGTCGAATCAGTTATGGCTAAGTTTTGTCTAAGTTAAGAGCACGCTGAAGAACGCTGAAGCATGCTGGTATACAGTGCAGTTCGTCAAGCTCATCTGAAAATTTTCAGCATGCTGAAAATGCTGAAAATTTTCAGATGTATCCAGCGTATGGTTGATATGTCCCGCATTCGTGGAGCAAAGATTGTAGGGAAGTCAGGGTGTCCTCTGGTAACATTTCTCGGTGGCGGACCGCCACGTCAGAAAAATTTCCGCCACTCTATCTGGACATATAAATTTAAGAAAAATTTATTAAGGAATGACGATCCGGAGGCACGCACACGAACAACGTGCATGACCGTCATCCACGTGGAGAGAAGCACCCCGCCCACGTGTTCTTGCCACCAGCCAGGCAGAGTGTCTCGCTACTAGCGTGACTGTCCGAGAGAAACACGAGCTTATTAAAGTAGTTTTAACGTGGAAAAACAATCAGAAGAGGTATGTAAGCACTGGAGGCATTTATCATGGTTTTAAGCCGCTGGTAACGGGAGCAATAATGGAAGAGTCGCTTAGCTAACAGGTGTGGTTATGAGCTCGAGTTGGTTGATTTTGTTTAATTCTTGTATTTTTGTTTTTCTTATTTCAGTCAAAAATGAAAAGGAGCTATTTTTAACCTTTACCTTAGTTAATATTAACTAATTTATGTTCATTATTATGTACCTGGCAAATTAAGATGACCAAAATTCACAAAGTTGTCATCACCCGCAGCTCACGGGCTTCCACCTCAGCTGCGCGCACACCTGCTCCTTGTTAGTGCGCAGCTATTTATTCCATCCTGCCCTGAGCTGCAGCCTGGAGCCGTCTGTCTCCCTGCGTACTCAACTCAGCAGCATCCTTTCCTTCAGGCCTGCTGACTACTCTCCTAGACACGTAAGCTGTCTGTAATTGCCTTACCTTCTCCTGTCAGCCTTCCCCTGTGCACAGGTGGATTCCTCGGCGGCGGACTCACTCCCCCTCGTCTCGCCGCTCCTCTACCTTGCCGCATCATCCCGGACGCACAGCAGGACGCTGTCTCCCAGGCTTGGGACCTTGCCAACGCCAGCCACCGCGTCACTACAAGTAAGCACAGAACACTCTCACTCTTCTGTGTGGTTGCCCAGCTAATCCCTGCTCTCCTCTTGTTATAGGGTTGCCTGGCCGTACGGCGTGCTGCTCTGTCCTGACCTGCATCCTCCACCCACATCACACTTGCATCTCGCATACACGCATCCATACACAAACACTGTTGTTAATAAAGCTTTCAAATCTGCCTGAGCCTGCGTGCGTGTTTCCTGGGCCGAACAATATGTCAGTACGGCTCCAGCAAAGCGGCCCAGCGGACAGCGGGCTCGCACGCCGTTTTTCCACCCTCGAGGCTCGGGTGGATATGATAGCTCATCAACAGCAGGTGATATTAAACCAACTAACCTTAATTACTAACTGGTTAGACCGCCTGGACCCTCTGCGGGCTTTCCCTCCGGGTCCTCTTGGCGTTGCGGCTCCGGTTGCCTCCACAGCTGGCCAGCCTAGCTCGGGAGCGCCAACCCATCTCACACCCATTCCAACCCCTGCGCGCTTCAACGGGAGACTCGGTGGAGCGAAGGGGTTTATCCTGCAGTGTGAGTCGGTGTTTCTGCGCGTTCCCGGGGATTTTCCCTCAGACCATAGCCAAATCGGGTATATGGCTAATCTTCTCGAGGGGCGAGCGTTAGCTTGGGCTTACGCTGTAATGTCGAAGCCCAGCTACGCAAACCTCTCGTATGACCGGTTCGTGCGGGACTTTTTAGAAGTCTTTGATCATTCTCGTCTCGACAGCGTCCTCGCTGATCGGCTCCTTAGTCTCCAACAGGGAGGCCGGTCAGCGGCGGAATACGCGGTCGACTTCGGGGTGGCAGTGGAGGAAGTGGGCTGGGGAGAGGCTTCTCTCTGCAGCATTCTCCTCCGTAGCCTCAATTCTGGTCTGAGGGATGAGCCAGCCAGTCGGGATCTCCCAGGGCGACTCTCTGAGTTGATCTCGCTCACGATTAGCCTGGACAACAGGCTACGTGAGCGGGCTGCGGAGCGGAAGTCTGACAGCCGCTCGCGTGGAGCTTCCCTCCGCCCAGCTCAGTCGCGCCCCCTGGCGTTACCGACTCCGGAGTCCGCCGATGAACCAGAGGCCATGGCCATCGGGCGCACTAGGCTCCCTCTAGCGGAGAGACAACGCTGGCGGGAATGGGGTCTCTGCATGTATTGCGGAGATGACTGGCATCCTGTGGAGCTGTGCCCAGTTAAGCCAAACGGGGAGGTCCGCGAGTCACTGTAGGGGGCCTCGCGGACTCTAACCGGCCAAATCCCCTAGCTTCATGCACACTGCCCATACGTTTCTGCCACAACTCCACCGGGCATTCCACTCACGCACTGGTGGATTCTGGGGCAGAGCAGAATTTTATCCCTAAGAGCCTGGCAACCCGTTTGGGCATACCCTGCCAACTGCTGCCTATCCCCCTGAACTTGGTGACGCTCTCACGCTCTTCCCTGGGTACAGTTACACACCACACTAAGCCAGTTCCCATCATCATCTCCGGCAACCACCGGGAGGATCTGACCCTCTACGTCCTGCCCTCCTTGTCGGACCGTGTCATTCTGGGTTACCCCTGGTTGCAGCTGCATAACCCTGTCCTGGATTGGAGAACCGGCAGCGTCCTGTCCTGGAGCATCTTCTGCCTGGGCACCTGCCTCCAGTCGGCGGCTTGTGCTCCATCCTCTCCTCCGCCGGCTCTGGTTTCTGAGCCCCCGGACCTGACTCTAGTGTCGCAGGAGTTCCATGACTTGGGGGCAGCATTCAGTAAGTCCAGAGCCTTGTCCCTTCCTCCGCATCGACCATACGACTGTGTGATTAACATCCGCCCGGGGGCTCCCCTGCCGTCTGGCCGCCTATACAGTCTCTCTGCACCGGAACGCGAGGCGATGGACACCTACATTAAGGAGTCACTCAGCGCTGGGATCATCCGTCCCTCCTCGTCCCCGTTTGGCGCTGGTTTCTTCTTCGTGGGTAAGAAGGATGGGTCCCTACGCCCCTGTATCGACTTCAGAGCGCTTAATGACATCACTATAAAGGACTGCTACACACTGCCGCTCATGGACACTGCCTTCCACTCCCTCCAGGGGGCGACCTGGTTCACCAAGCTTGACCTCCGCAGCGCTTACCATCTCGTGAGGATCCGGGAGGGAGACGAATGGAAGACGGCCTTTAGGACACCCAGCGGCCACTTCGAATATCTTGTGATGCCGTTCGGGCTCACCAACGCACCTGCCGTCTTCCAGCGTCTCATTAACGACGTTAACGACTAATAACCCGATGGTTGGCGGTTCGAATCCCGCTCTCCCCAGATATCCTGCCGTTGTGTCCCTGGGCAAGACACTTCACCCGCATTGCCTCCAGTGCCCATAACACTGGGTATGAATGTGTATAAATGTTCGGTGGTGGCCGGAGAGGCCGTTGGCGCGGATTGGCAGCCGCGTTTCCGTCAGCCTGCCCCAGGGCAGCTGTGGCTACAGTAGTAGCTTGCCACGACCATTGTCTGTCTGGAGTGAATGAATAATGTATCTACTTGTAAAGCGTCTTTGAGTGTCTATGATAAAGCGCTATATAAATCTGATGCATTATTATTATTATTATTATTGTTCTGCGGGACTTCCTGGGAGTATTCATCTTCGTTTATCTCGACGACATGCTCATCTTCTCTAGATCACGGGAGGAGCACCAGGCCCATGTGAGGCGGGTCCTGCAACGTCTGCTGGAGAATCGCTTGTTTATAAAGGCCGAGAAGTGTGAATTCTACGCCCGGACCACCTCCTTCCTGGGGTTCGTGATCTCCCATAATCAGATCCTCCCCGACCCCGCTAAGGTTAAAGCGGTGGTTGAGTGGCCCACGCCTACCTCCAGGAAGCAGGTGCAGCAGTTCATTGGGTTCGCGAACTTCTACTGGCGCTTTGTTCCCAACTACAGCGCCATCGTCTCCCCCCTGACCCGCCTCACGTCATCGAAAGTGCCCTTTCAGTGGTCTGAGGAAGCGGCCACCGCCTTCAAGACTCTCCAGGCGGAGTTCTCATCCTCCCGGGTCCTGACCCAGGTTGATCCCGCACTTCAGTGTCTGGTGGAGGTCGACGCGTCCGACACGGGGGTGGGAGCGGTGCTCTCCCAGCGATCACCGGTGGATGGTGTCAAGCAGCCCTCTGCCTTTTTCTCCAGGAAGCTATCAGCGGCAGAGCGCAACTATGACGTCGGCGACAGGGAGCTCCTCGCGGTCAAGCTCGCACTACAGGAGTGGCGTCACTGGTTAGAGGGGGCAGCCCAGCCCTTTGTGGTCTGGACGGACCATAAAAATCTCGAGTACTTGAGGTCAGCGAGGCGCCTGAATGCCCGCCAGGCACGCTGGTCACTATTTTTTACTCGCTTCAACTTTACCATCACGTACTGTCCAGGCTCGAAGAATGGGTTGCCCGACGCCCTGTCCAGACAGTTCGCCCCAGAAGGTCCGGAGAAGTCCGAACATACCATCCTGCCCAATTCGTGCGTCGTGGGGGCGATTGCCTGGTCCATCAAGGACAAGATTCTGAAGGCTCAGGAGGCGGAGCCGAATCCTGGCAGGGGGCTGGAGAGGAGGCTCTATGTTCCTTCGGCGGTTCGGGGTGAAGTGATCCACTGGGCCCATACCTCCAAACTCTCCTGTCACCCAGGCATCACCCGCCTGGTGAGTTGGCTGCAACGCTCGTTTTGGTGGCCAGGTCTCCAGAAGGATGTGACCAACTATGTCCAGGCCTGTCCCCAGTGCGCTACCGGCAAGTCCCAGAACTCTCCACCTGCGGGTCTACTCCAGCCCCTGCCGGTCCCGGGCAGGCCCTGGTCACACATCGCCCTTGACTTCGTCACCAGACTCCCTGTCTCTAACACCTATAACACGGTTCTGACTATTGTGGACAGATTCTCCAAAGCCGCCCATTTTGTGCCTCTTCGGGGTCTCCCTTCAGCACGTGACACGGCCGATCTTCTGGTCCAGCATGTCATCAGGCTGCATGGGATCCCGCTGGACGTGGTCTCGGACCGGGGTCCGCAGTTTGTCTCCCAGGTTTGGAGGAGCTTTTGCAGCGCCTTGGGGGCTACAGTCAGTCTCTCCTCTGGTTACCACCCCCAGTCTAACGGGCAGTGCGAGCGCACGAACCAGGAGTTGGAGGCTGCCCTACGCTGCGTAACATCCTCTAATCCTTCGTCCTGGAGCTCCTACCTAACCTGGGTGGAATACGCCCATAACTCGGCCCGGTCCACTGCTACTGGGGTGTCGCCTTTTGAAGCGTCCTTGGGGTACGACCCCCCCCCGTTTTTCCTGAGCAGGAGGGTGAGCTAGCCGTCCCTTCCATCCAGGCACACATCAGGCGCTGCTGGAGTGTGTGGACCAAGACAAAGGACGCGCTTTTACGCACAGCGGCGCACAACAGCTCCACCGCCAATCACCACAGAAGGCCGGCTCCTGCCTACCAGGTGGGTCAGCGGGTTTGGCTTTCGTCCCAGGACATCAACCTGAAGGGTGAGAAGAAGAAGTTGGCACCGAGGTTCCTCGGCCCCTTCACAATTTCTAAGATCATCAACCTGGTGGCTGTGCGTTTGGCCCTCCCCCCCTCCCTTCGTGTGTGTCCCACCTTCCACGTTTCCAAGATCAAGCCTGTCCTTTCCAATTCACTCTGCCCTCCTCCTAGGTCTCCTCCTGCGCCTAGGATGATCGACGGTGACCCGGCGTGGGGTGTTACTGCCATCCTGGACTCCCGGCGTCAGGGTCGTGGGCTGCAATATCTGGTGGATTGGGAAGGTTATGGTCCGGAGTGGAGATCCTGGGTGCGCTCTTCGTGGGTGTTGGATCGAGACCTCATCCATCATCGAGACATCATCGAGACATCATCGAGACAAATTCCTAGTTTGTGTATCACATGAACAATGGCAATAAATCTGATTCTGATTCTGATTCATCGCGGAGTTCCACCGGACACACCCAGGTAAGCCAGCGCCAGGAGGCGCTGGTGGGGGGTGGGGAGTACTGTCATCACCCGCAGCTCACGGGCTTCCACCTCAGCTGCGCGTACACCTGCTCCTCGTTAGTGTGCAGCTATTTATTCCATCCTGCCCTGAGCTGCAGCCTGGAGCCGTCTGTCTCCCTGCGTACTCAACTCAGCAGCATCCTTTCCTTCAGGCCTGCTGACTACTCTCCTAGACACGTAAGCTGTCTGTAATTACCTTACCTTCTCCTGTCAGCCTTCCCCTGTGCACAGGTGGATTCCTCGGCAGCGGACTCACTCCCCCTCGTCTCGCCGCTCCTCTACCTTGCCGCATCATCCCGGACGCACAGCAGGACGCTGTCTCCCAGGCTTGGGACCTTGCCAACACCAGCCACCGCGTCACTACAAGTAAGCACAGAACACTCTCACTCTTCTGTGTGGTTGCCCAGCTAATCCCTGCTCTCCTCTCGTTAGAGGGTTGCCTGGCCGTACGGCGTGCTGCTCTGTCCTGACCTGCATCCTCCACCCACATCACACTTGCATCTCGCATACACGCATCCATACACAAACACTGTTGTTAATAAAGCTTTCAAATCTGCCTGAGCCTGCGTGCGTGTTTCCTGGGCCGAACAATATGTCAAAAGTCCATGAGTTTAATCCATCAGCAGCCTTCAGACAAACTAAACGTGCCAACATTTGGATTTCAAAATAAGGAAGGTTTTTCCTGCTGTCTGGGTGGTGAGGAGAGTTCTTAAAAAAACTGTAAATATATAGTAATATTATAACACAAATAACTGCCTCTTTGGTCATTTAAGTTAATTTATTTCACTAAATACAATTTTATTAATATTTTTTCTTTGAAATCAGAGTTAAATTATTGCTCTGTTCTGGCTCTGCAAAATTATGGTTAAAAATTTAAATTGTAGAGATTACTATGAAAAATTATATGATACCAAAAATGAACCTGATTTAACAAAACTAAATGGGTTTTTGAACGAACTATCTATACCGTGTATTCCAAATGAAAACAGGGAGATATTGGAGTCTAAAATTAGTCAAGAAGAAGTTGGGCTAGCCATTGATAATATGAAATCAGGAAAAAGTGCAGGACCAGATGGTCTTCCAGTTGACCTTTATAAAAAATTTAAGAATAAATTAATAAAACCTTTTTTGGAAATGGTTTTAGAAGCATTTCAAAATAATAATTTACCATCATACATAAATAATGCCTTAATTATACTGCTGCCAAAACCAGGTAAGCCCTCTAATAAATGTGAAAATATGAGACCAATAAGCCTATTAAACGCCGACCTTAAGATAATCTGTAAAATTTTAGCAAGACGAATACAAGAAATTTTACCAAATATTATTAATCGAGATCAGAATGGCTTTATAAAGGGTAGACAAGGCTTCCATAATGTAAGAAGACCATTTAATATTATTTATTTTAATAAAGAAGCACCGGATACAGCTCTCCTATCATTGGACGCCGAAAAGGCCTTTGATAGAGTTGAATGGCCCTTTCTTTTTGAAGTCCTACAAAGGTTTGGACTTGGAAATAATTTCATAAAATGGGTTCAAATAATATACAATAATGCTACAGCAGAAATCCTAACAAATAACAATATTTCAAAACCAATAAAAATCAATAGAGGATGTCGACAAGGCTGTCCACTTTCACCTTTACTGTTTACTATGGCAATTGAACCTTTAGCGATAGCGATACGTTTACATTCACAAATATATGGAATTAAAGTTGGACCAACAGAACATAAAATCTCCCTGTACGCCGATGATATAATTTTGTTTATGTCGAATCTAAAAAAATCAATTCCAACCTTGTTGAATTTAATAAAGAATTTTGGGGAAATATCAGGATATAAAATAAATAAAACTAAATCTTCAATATTAATGCTAAATGAGACCCAGAGAAATTACCCAGCCCCTGAGGTAAATCAATTCAATGTTGTAAATCAGTTTAAATATTTAGGAATCCAAATTATGCCTAAGCTAGAATCAGTCGCCAGTGTCAACTATGAAGCCTTAATGTCAGATATCAATGAGTTAACTCAGAGATGGATGTCACTACCAATGTCGATGATCGGGAGAATCAATATACTTAAAAGTAATATTTTACCTAAAATACTTTATTTATTTCAATACATTCCCTTATCACCACCTTTAGATCTATTCTCAAGAATAAAAAAAAAGTTAGTGGAATTTATATGGAACAACAGGAGGGCTAGATTACGTTTGTCTTTATTATATTTACCATTTGATCGTGGAGGTCTGAAATGTCCAAATTTTATGTTGTATTATTGGTCGGCACAACTGAGGTCTATGACATATTATTTTTCATCAAATGATCTCCCTCACTGGACTGAAATGGAATCATACAATTTACCTTTACCTCTTCCCATATTCATATACTCAGACTCGGCAAAAAAATTACAAAAACAAGTTAAAAATCCATTTGTAAAGCATATGATCAAAATATGGTGTGAAGCTAAAAACTATTTAAAAGAACCACAGTTATTGTCACAATTTAGTCCAATATGGGGTAATCAATATTTTAAACCAGGGAGAGCGGACGCTGTATTTAAAGCATGGAATTTAAAAGGGATACAAAAGATTCAGGATTTATATTTGCCATGTGCAGACAACATAATGTCTTTTGAAGAGCTGAGGATCAAATTTAATCTCAATAGAACACATTTTTTTAAATATCTTCAACTTAGAAACTTTATTCGATCAAATCAAAATAAAGCTCTCACTCGACCTATTTATTCATCCTTGGAAAAAATGATGATGAAAGATAGTAAAAGAAAGGGTATTATTTCAGAGTTTTATAACTCATTGACACTATCTTCAAGTGAAAATTCACTGAAAAGATTAAACTACTGGAAAGAAGATCTGCAAATTGAAATTTCAGAGGAACAATGGGAATTGGCTTGTACAGAAGCTCAAACCAAATCAATAAATGTACGCCTTAAATTGATACATTTCAAATGGTTAATGCGGATGTATGTTACACCGGAGGAGTTAAATAGATATAACAAAAATATACCAGATACATGCACAAAATGCATGGAAAGTAAAGGAACCCTATTTCATTGTTTATGGGAATGTAGATTAATAAGAATGTTTTGGGAAGAGGTGAGGGTAACAATTGAAAAAATAATCTCAAAACAAATCATATTGAATCCTAAACTGTTTTTGTTGGGTCTGTACCCAGAAAAGCATAATTTTAATAAAAGTGAAAGAACATTCATAGACCTCAGTTTGCTTAATGCCAAAAAATGTATTGCACTATTATGGAAAAAGACTCATAGACCAGATGTGACTCAGTGGTTAAGACAGATGTTAACAAACCTTCCATTAGAAAGAATAACATATATACTGAAATCAAAGGAAATTGTGTTTGAGAATATATGGAGACCTTTTATTGATTATGTAAAAAATTTAAATATAACTCTTGAAGAAGAAGGTGAATGATGTGTGTGGACCTTGTAAATTCCAAACTGGTGAACATAATATGTATACTTATGTATTGGATTGTCTAGACTAAACAGAGGAGCATTGTTGAAGACTTGATTTTGTTGGTGGTTGTTGGTGTTTTTAGTGCATTTTTTTTTTTTGTAGTACTTTAGTGTTAGTGTTTGATTGTTTGTATCATGTTTGTTAAAAAAAAAAAAAAGGTTCAATAAAGATATTGTGGAAAAAAATTTTTTAAAATTGTTATAAGGAAAAAGGAAAAAAAATACCCCAGTCTGTTTCAAATTTATTTAAAAAACAGTAATTTTATTTAAAAAAAAACAGACAAAAATTAGCCATAAAATAATCCATAAATTTATAATAGTCTCAAATATACAAGAAAACTCAATTTTACAAGAGGAAATAACAAATTTGAAGAAAATGGTTTCATATTTAGATAATTTTACAGAGAAAAGTAGAAAACTATAAGAAAATTGTTATAAAGTTTTGAGAAAAACCTCAAACCTTCAAGACTGAAGTCATTACTCAAGTTTTTAAGTGGGTGCTCTTTGTACCCTCAACTAGAAATTTTTGGTTGTCTACTTTTAATTATTAATTTCAAAGCACTGCTTTTACATGAGTAGAATTTCTGGTTACTATACCCACCTGATCATATAATTTAAGTTAGCGTGAGTACATTACTATTATGAATGTTTTTTCCCTTCCCTGCCTCTCTCAATGGAAAAAAGAAACACTAGAATAAAAATCAAAAAAATACACATATTTTTGTCATTTATGTAAACCATGACAAAAAAATCCTGCAGGACAAAACATGACACTTGATATTTTCTAACCTGTTTGTATACCACCATAGACAGAGAGAGAACCTGAATTAGACAGAGCTCAGAGAGGGCAAGATGAGACAGAATAGAGGAGCCAAGGAGAGGAAAGTGTTCAGGCAGAGGGTCTAGGAGAGGTGTGAGCAGAGGAAGGAGAGGGGATGACACCACTAAAAAGTCTAAACACAGGACGTCTGGGTGGGACCCCAACTGGCCCAATATTCCAATATTCAAGCCTCGGTTGAACAATACTTCATATGGTAAGTTTCATATGCAAAGTTACTGTGCAAAATTTAAAAATAAATAAATAAATAGTACAAAATTAGCATATTCCAGTAACAATAGTGTCATGTGTTTACTGCCCCCCCCCCGAAAAATATGTTGCCACCGCGCCAAGGTCTTTAAGCCAGAGGAAACACTGGAAGTTATGCGTTCATTTACACATGTTACTTGTCAGTGACTCATAGTTACTCAAAAATCGAAATACGTCGAGATTAATGCCTAGGGTACCCAAAAATGATTTGTAACATATGAGTAACGCTCTTTGAACCTATGTGTAACTTATTGAACGGGTCTCTAACTTGGAGCTACCCTATAATGGCATATTTGCAGCGTTGATTCTTGGTCGGGGGATCCTGGGTTCGATCCCAGCCCCCGACCAACAGTGATCTGTGTGGAGTTTGCATGTTCTCCCCGTGTCTGCGTGGGTTTACTCCGGGATTTCTTCAGTTTCCTCCCACATGCCAAAAACATGCAAATTAGGTTAATTGGCACCAAACTGGGGATTCTAAATTGTCCTTAGGTATGACTGTGAGAGTAAATGGTTGTCTGTCTCTCTGTGATGGCCCTGCGATGACTGGCGATCTGTCCAGGGTGTACCCTGCCTCTCGCCCAAAGATGGATGATTCACAGGAAAAATCCATACAGAGCTCTGCTCAGCTGCTGCCTGCAGCCCATACACACACACACGCGCGCATGCGCGCGCGTGTGTGTGTGCACGCGCATACTTTTGTAGACAGAGCACATCTGTTTTGGCTGAGAAAATGGTTGTGGCCGTGTGACATTCGATTCTCACTCCTCAGGGAGCGTCGCAGGTGTCTGGCCGAACTTCTGCTACTGTATCTATCCTGCTCTTAAAAATCAGTCTCCACGTCTGTCAATCCTGCGTGAGTCTGGAGTACTTTTTCTGTAATTTGTGGAGGCCATGTCTGTAGAAAGCAGGTATTATGAATGTGGATGAAACACTGAGTAGAATCTCTGCTGTAAGATCCCTTCCTTCGCGTGTGCGCGTGTGTGTTTGTAGACAGAGCTCAAATGTTTGTTTTCACGGGGCCACCTGCTTAGGAAAGCTTCACACCACCTCTCTGGCACTTTTTACCTAGACAAATTTGCCCCTTTTCTCCTGACTCAGCAAACATCCTAGTCACTCAGAAGAGATATTCCTCTCTGTTTTGACTAAGAGAATGGTCTTTTCTCATTTAAGTATTTAGTTGATTGAAAATTTGCTCCAAAATAGTTGCTCAGGTCCCTGGGTCAATGTATGTGCGTGCTTTTGTACACAGAGCACAGATCCGTGTTTTTGCAAAATGTGGTCTCCCCATTGAACATCTGTTTTAGCCAAGAGAATGGTAGCTTCAAAGCCTGACACGGTGAGACACTCTGACTAATGTGTGTCTTTGCAAATTGAAAATGCTACAAACATGTCACCTTTGAGCCCATCTGTTTTGGCTGAGACAGTGGTGTTGTTTAAATCCTTTTACAGATTCTGATGTGTTTTTTGTAAATTGAAAGACTACATCGTTGTCACTTCTGACAAGACTTCTTGTCATCATTAAACCCATCCTAACCCTAAACCATATATGGACAACAGATTACAAACACAGTCTGTCAAGTTTGACAAGAAGTTTTGGATCAAAGGTCATGTTTTCAAAACATTTTTGATTGACAACCTAATTACGCAGGGTCATGGGTCATGTTTTCAAAACACAAGCTGTCAGTTTGATGAGAAGTTTTGGGTCAAAGGTCATGTTTAAAAGCAATTCTAATTGACATTCTATACCTACACTAATCCCCATTTAATTAAAGATAATCCCCTTTTAATTACATAGGTCGGGGTCAGGTCAGGGGGCGGGGTCAGGGTCAGGTCGGGGGCGTGGCACCTGTCAAAATGAGATTGGGGCGTGTACATGTACAACCCTACCTCTCTACTGTAGAGACCCCTGAAAGGAGCGGCTGAAAGAAGAAGAAAGAAAGAAAAGTTGAAATTGTATTTTGAAAAAATATTGGGATAGTATTTTTAGAAGGAAAAGTCAAAGTAGTATTTTCAGAAAGTCTATTTCGACAAAGAAAAGTTGTAGTATTTTGAGAAAGAAGTCAAGACAGTATTTTGAGTAAAAAGTTGAAAACGTATTTTGAGATGAAAGTCAAAATAGTATTAAAAAACACTGAAATAAGAAAAAAGAAAGATGCATTTCAAGAAAAAAGTTGATATAATATTTAGAGAAAGAAAAGTGGATTTTTTTTCTAGAAAATCAAAATAGTATTTTGGGAAACAAAATGCAAAATACTATTTCATGAAAAGAAAAGTTGAAATGTGGTGAAACTGTACGTCAGCATCTATGTACACACGAGAATTAGGACCATATTTTTAAAAAACACAGTAAATACAATGATTTTTTAAAAGTATTTTGCATTTTGGAAAATGTAAAAAAAAAAAAAAAATTCCTTAAAATATAATTGAAACTTTTTTCTTAATATACTATTTCAAAATTTTTCTCCAACTTTATCAAAGTTTCAACTTTATTCTAACAAAATAATGTGGTCTAATACTCTTTTCATATCATCTTGATGCTGTTTTTTTTATTCCCTCTTTCCTTTTCAGGTAGTTCTGGAGATCTTCCACCAAGACCTCATAACCCCACCCTTACCTTTTCTCCTCACCTACAAATTTTGTGCATCATTTAAAGCTGAAAGTGGCATGAAATCTGAAGTGCTGAGCAGTTTCCACACAGTACCATGATATTATGACGACTTGGCAAAGGAATGAGCAGACGCCACCTGCCAGTCAGAGCTCTAATGATGTAACATGAAGAATCCATCAACTGAGAGTTTTTCGCCTCCTCCTGCGAGGTGAATGGGGGAGAGGGCTGATCTCCTTCCTGAGGTCGACTCCTCCGGTGGGTTGCCTTCTTCCGACTCGATGGATGCTTAATGCGAGTGTGGAAAAGTGGAAAATTTAATTAGGCTGCCAACGGGCATTTGTGTCACTTGGCTTGACCCTCCCACCCCCTTCCCCATCATGCTTTGAGACAGGACCCCATGGTGAGGTTGATAATGCTTCAGTTTTTTTTTTTATTATTTCAATGATATTTGACTGTACTGTATTAGCTATATCCTCATTCACAATCTTGGCTTTTACTTTTTTGTTTTATTTTCAGAGTCTAGAACACAGTACACAAGGTTCTGGAATGCTTGTTTTTTTAAATTGAAGGCAGGAGATCATACTTGGTAGTACACAGCTAAAAATGTCTGTAGTTTTTAGTTAACGGTCCCATTTATTGCACTTTTCCCACATGCTGACAGTTCCCACAGGTCTAACTGAAATGTTTGCGACATACTGCTGTTAGTATCTGAAATGTGTGTATGTGGGTTTGTATGAATGTTGGGCTGCTTTCATACCTACATTTGTTTGGTCCAAATCAGTTGATAAGTTTGTTACTTTGTATCATTTTCTCCTTGGTTCGGTTCCCTTTCACACAGGCAAAAATTCAAGTGGACCAAATTCCGTTACGTTAAAGCCTGTGAGACTTTAGTCAGAACTTTCTCCGTTCTTATTGGTCAGATTTTTTTGCTGTGAGAACAGGAAAGGTAAATACAGAATGTAGGATGACTACTGTGCATTTATGCATTTCTGAGGTAAAAATAATACAAATTATAGCTTAATCTATAGGGGGGAGGGTTCCATCGCCCTGGTTATTGTTTATTACATTCTGTGCATATACCACTTTCGGCAAATCATACAGTTTGAAAATGAAGCGCAGCTACGGATGGAAAATAACATGTTAACATTCACTAATCCTCCAGAACCGTGGCATGCTCAGCCACAGATATTTTCGAAGATCCATCAGCTTTGTATAGTGGCATAAAATATTTTACCGTTTGCCGCTAGTCCTGTTTTAGTGTGGTCCCTTTCTCAGCTGCAGGAGTGCACCAGAGTTCGCCAGTTGATTCGGATCGAGACCACCTCTTTCAGGAGGTCTCGGCACGGTTGGTTTGGCACCCACCTGAATGTGATTACCGTGTTCTCACCAGACAAAATGAACTGTACTAATGGAGAAAACAAACTCGAGTTTGATTAAAACAAACTAAAGCCTGTAGGTGTGAAAGCACCCTTAGATCCCAAGAAGAATAGTCAATGTTTTATACAAGTGCTAATCAGGATCTTAATTCAACAAACAAACCAACAAACTTTGGCCAAATTGCCTTTAAGTTAGAGATGTACCAACACAGCTTTTTAATGTCCAATCTGATATTTTAAAAGTTGAAGAGTTCTTTTGCAAAAACAGATAAGTCCAATTGGTTTAATATTGAGAAAAACAACATTTTCATCTGTTGGTTTATAGGTGTTAATATTTCCAGTTCAGCTTCTAAGACATGGTCACTTGAAATATGACTATCTCAGACATAATAAAGCAAAAAATTGAACATCAACTCATAGTTACTTTTTGGCAATTTATTAGTACTTTTTTTTTGCAAAAACAGACAGGTCCACAAGCCATTCTTTTGCAAAAACAGACATGTCCTAAAAACAATGCTTGTTTGTCTGGAACATACTTGAATGTCTGTAAGCATCAATGTAGTATGACTGACACACTGATTTAGGTATATCCACTCAGTAAAATGGTATAATATAGCTATAATAAAGCTATAATTCAAGATTCAGAGATTTTATTTGTCAATACTACATGTACAGGACATACAGGAGAATTGAAATGGTGGTTCTCTCTCTCTCTTCATTATTGTGCACAGTATAAAAAGAAAAGGAATAAGGCTGGGAAAAAAGAAAACAACAACAGCAGTCTAATATACAGTATGTACAGTTATGCAACCCGTGGTGCAAATGGCGACAAGAAAGACCCAGACCTCCTATAGTGCAAAATTGAGAAAAACGATTAACGATGATAAAACCCAGCAGTCCTCTATATGGAGACAAGGAGAAGTTGAGGGGAGTGCAACATGAGCTAAGAGAGATGCTGAGGAGGTGCAAGGACAATTATGGGAGGAAGCTGGAGAATAAACTCAGGCAAAATAATGCTGAAGATGTGTAGGAGGGAATGAAACAAATAACTGTGTGCAAGGGGAGAGTCAAGCAGACATCTGGGAGCCAGGAGAGAGCTGATGAACTGAATGTATTTTTTAATAGGTTCAACTCACAGTCTGTCAGTCCAACAACACAGTCAGACCCCCACGCCCCCACCCTCCTGTGCAGCACCTCTCTCCATCTTCCCCCTCACCCCCCTCCTCCTCCTCGGGGGACACCAGGCCCCTCCCTCACATCACTGTGACTACAGACCAGGTTAAGAAACAGCTGGAGAGACTCTGCCAGCGGAAGGCAATGGCCCTGATGGCATTTCCGCCAGGATCCTGAGGACCTGTGTCAACCAGCTAGCTTCGGTACTGAAACACCTGTACAACCTGGGCCTGAGTCTGGAGAGAGTACCAATGCTGTGGAAGACATCCTGCCTGGTTCCTGTCCCCAAGAAGTCATCTCCATCGGACCTGAATGACTATCGACCAGTTGCCCTCACATCTCATGTGATGAAGGTCCTGGAGAGACTGGTCTTAGCCCACCTGAGGCCGCTGGCGAAGACGTGCCTGGACCCTCTGCAGTTTCCATATCGGCCCCATTTAGGAGCTGAAGAAGCTGTCATCTACTTGCTGCAACGAGCCCATCTGCACCTGGATAGTGGAGGAGACACTGAGAATCACATTTTTTGATTTCTCCAGTGCCTTTAACACCATCCAGCCACTGCTGAGGGTGAGAAGCTGCGGGTGATGGGGGTTGACAGCTCTATGATCTCCTGGATTACTGACTACCTGACAGGCAGGCCACAGTTTGTCCGGCTGGGCAGTGTCTTGTCTGATGTGGTGGTTAGTGATACAGGAGCTCCACAGGGGACTGTGCTCTCTCCTTTTCTCTTTACCTTATACACCACTGACTTTCAGTACAACACTGAGTCATGCCACCTGCAGAAATTCTCAGATGTTGTGGGGTGTATAAGAGGGGGAGAGGAGAGGGAGTACAGGGCACTGGTAGACAGATTTGTGGAGTGGACAGAGCAGAATCACCTGAGGCTGAATGTCAGCAAGACCAGAGAGATGGTGATTGACTTCAGGAAGAAGAGGACACCTTCTCAGCCATTGCAGATTAGGGGGGACGATGTGGGGGTGGTTGAGGGCTACAAATACCTGGGTGTCAGGATCAGCAACGGACTGGACTGGAGATCCAACACTGATGTTGCGCACAAGAAGGGGATGAGCAGGCTCTACTTCCTGCGGAAGCTGAGATCCTTCAACATGTGCAGCAAGATGCTGGAGCTTTTCTACCAGACCATTGTTGCCAGCGCCATCTTCTTTGCTGCTGTCTGTTGGGGTAGCAGTATCAGGGCCAGTGACACCAACAGACTTGACAAGATTATCAAGAGGGATGGCTCTGTGATTGGTCTCAGGCCGGAGACCTTTGAGATTGTGGTGGAGAGGAGAACACTAAATAAACTGCGATCCATCATGGACAATCCTGATCACCCCTCCACCACACACTGGACAGACAGCTGAGCACTTTCTCCAGTAGACTACTACAGCTTTGCTGTCAAACTGCCAGGTACAGGAAATCTTTCCTGCCGCATGCCATTTCACTGTACAATAGCTCACTATGATATTGTAATCTGGTCATAACTATGCTGCCATTCTGCACCTTACAGTCTAACTGGTACCTCACATTTTCACTCTGCTCCTGATAGTCTTGCATTGTGCAGTGGGTATGATTCATGTGTTTAAACGGGTCACCATATATTCAGCTATGATGTGCATAGTCCCTTTGTCTGTCATGCGTGTGTTTCTGTCGTTTGGTTGTCTATTGTCATGCTCCTTTTACACTGTAATTTCCCAGTTTGGGATCAGTAAAGTACATCTATCTATCTATCTATCTATCTATCTATCTATCTATCTATCTGTCTGTCTGTCTATCCATCCATAGATTTAATTCCTGTAGTTGCAGTTCAATGTGGTAGTGCAGGTGCAGATAGTAACAGATAGGACTGCACCTGATCAGTATTGCAGTGACAGACAGACGGCAGCAGATCTGGCATTTGTGTACATGGTTGCGGTTAATGTTAATGTATAGAGACATACAGCAGCAAAGTAGCAAGAATTCTGATAATAGAAGATAATAGTAGCAAGAATTCTGAATATTGTTCGCTGTTCTGACCTCGTTTGCGCCCTACTGGTGAACGCATCACTGGTTCATCTGCTTCATCAAAATTATCTGTATTTGACAAAAAATGCAACAAAATTGTAAAAAAAAAAAAAAAACTGGCAGGGAAATTAGTCACAGCAAGCAGGTGCTGTGTTCAAAATGCTCACTCCTTCCCCATATAGTGGACTATATAGTGAATGCACAGCCAATGGAGCAGTGAGAGAAGAGCTTCACATCACAACATAAATTAATTAATTAAATCACCCTTATTGTCATTCAACCGTACAACCAATCATGTACAGTAGAACAAGATTGTGCTTTACCTATCTACAGTGTCAATCACACACATCCCAAGTGCAGAATCAGAGGGCCGCTGCCATGCAAGGCGCTGCCACATATTTCCCTCCTCCATACCATTATTGCTGAGCACCAAGCTGGATGGCAGGAAGTTCCACTTTTATATGGTCTTTGGCATGACCCAGCCAGGATTTGAACCCCTGCCTCCCGGGTGTGGGGCGGGTGCTCTACCAACTGAGCCACCACTCCGGTAAACTACCTTAAGGTATTTATATGTAATAATTCAGCAAAAGTGATTTGATTTAATAAACATTTACTACAAATTACATGCAGGTATTCACTTTTTTTTATCACCGTTAGTCTGTTACGTTTTACTGTCTCACGTGATGACGTCATTAACCGTGCAGCAAAAACAAGCCCAGTAGTGTCTGAAAGCTGTTATTTTTATTGTTATATTGAGTTTACTGTATAGTCCACTATATCTAAATTAACTATACAGCGAGTAGGGAGTGAGTGAACATTCCAAACACAGCCAGGAAAATCAGTCAGAGCGAGCAGACCAGGAAGGCAGCCAAAATGGGTCACGTGACCCAAATACCAAGCGCTGATTTGCCGTGTGGCATTATCTGCTTTTGTTAAAAAAACAAAACAAAACAAAAAAAAAACGCTCTCGGCATTTATCGGCTTTTGAACAAAAAACATGAATTTGTAGTGTCTATAACACAGGACATATCGGATTTTGAGAAAAAAACAATTTGAACTTCTATAAGAAGGTAATGTTGATGGCGCCGCCATCAACATTACCTTCTAATGAAGGTAGTTGTTTGATATAAAGAGGGAAATTTTCTTGGAAGTGGCGTTTTTCAGTTTTTGCAAACAAACTCTTCATTTGAGTATCAGCCGTTACCAATACAAAACAGATATGCAGCTTGTGGCCTGAATAAATTCAGCATACTCCTTTCCATGATATTTCTGCAAGTGTTTAAGGTTGGAGATGTTGATGTTATAAAAATACACAATTTCAAATACACTTTTTAATGTTTACATTTTGTCATTAATAAGCATTATCTCTATTTTAATAAAAATAATAATAATAGCACTGATTGGCATCAGGTGTGCTGGGAATGGAGTAGGTGTGTGTGTTGCTGGCTCCTCCTATATTTTTTTTTTCTTACTTTTTAAACCCTACTTTGCTGTAAGCTGTCAACGTTTTGGACATTTAATACGCGCAGAATCTGTTTTGAGTTGCGAAATATGTCCAAAACAGGAAAGCAGACTGAAAAGGAGGCAGTAGAGAACAATGCTAACACCAGCTTAGCTGAGGATGCTATTATAAGCCTTAACCCTGCACTTGTTGCCTTGCTTGAGCAACACAGAATGTCCATAGCTGCTGACTTTAAAGCTTCATTTGAACTTATTAATGGTAAGCTGGACAAGATTCAAGCAGATGTGGCGAACCAGGAGTAACGCATTGGCGACCTTGAAAGCAACGCGGAGGACGTCAGCCAGCACCTAGCGGCGCTTGAAGCTACATGTGAGTCAATACAGGAGGAGAACAAGCTTTTGAAAAACAAACTTTCTGACCTGGAGGGAAGAAGCAGGAGGCTGAATATTTGTCTGGTGGGTCTGCCGGAGTCCTTTGATGTGGGTCCATGGCCATCTGAATTTTTTTCTCGGCTGTTGGTGGACGGCACACAAACTTTGCCATCTCCCCCAGAGCTGGATAGAGCCCACCGCAGCCTCACGCTCAAGCCAGGTCCGAACGGGAAGCCGCGCGCTGTCATTATTTGTTTCCACCGGTTTCGGACCAAAGACTTGGTGACGAGAGAAGCGCGGAGACGCCGTGGGACTTTAGAATATCGTGGACATAAACTCCAGTTCTACGAGGATTATAACGCCGACGTTCAGAAGCAATGAGCCGAATATGAGGAGGTTATGTCCGAGTTGTACAAGAGAGGTTTTCGTCCTTCTCTTCTCTTCCCCGCCAGGCTCCGGATAACTCTTCCAGACGGCAAAAACCAGTGGCTGGCGTCCGTCTCGGAGGCCACCCGCTTCATGCAAACCATGGAGAGAAACCAGCGATTTTTGCCCTGAACTGGACATTCCTGGGTTGACCAGCTGCCGCACTGGACTGCTTGATTGTTACTTCATTGAAGCGGCACTGACTGGACATTGATGCATTTTTAGATGTTCAAAAACAAGGTAAAATTAGCTCCCTATATGTTGTTGTTTACTTAATTTTTTTATTAATTTTTTTTTTTTAGGGTAAAATGTTCGTACTGTGGGACACATATATGCACATATGTACAGTGGGGTAAAAAAGTATTTAGTCAGCCACCAATTGTGCAAGTTCTCCCACATAAAAGATGAGAGAGGTCTCCAATTTTCATCATAGGTATACCTCAACTATGAGAGACAAAATATGAAAAAAAAAATCCAGAAAATCACATTGAAGGATTTTTAATGAATTAATTGGTAAATTCCTCGGCAAAATAAGTATTTGGTCAATAACAAAAGTTCATCTCAATACTTTGTTAAATACCCTTTGTTGGCAATGACAGAGGTCAAACGTTTTCTGTAAGTTTTCACAAGGTTTTCACACACTGTTGCTGGTATTTTGGCCTATTCCTCCATGCAGATCTCCTCTAGAGCAGTGATGTTTTGGGGCTGTCGTTGGGCAACACAGACTTTCAACTCCCTCCAAAGATTTTCTATGGGGTTGAGATCTGGAGACTGGCTAGGCCACCCCAGGACCTTGAAATGCTTCTTACGAAGCCACTCCTTCGTTGCCCGGGCGGTGTGTTTGGGATCATTGTCATGCTGAAAGACCCAGCCACGTTTCATCTTCAATGCCTTTGCTGGTGGAAGGAGGTTTTCACTCAAAATCTCACGATACATGGCCCCATTCATTCTTTCCTTTACACGGATCAGTCGTCCTGGTCCCTTTGCAGAAAAACAGCCCCAAAGTATGATGTTTCCACCCCCATGCTTCACAGTAGGTATGGTGTTCTTTCTCCTCCAAACACGACAAGTTGAGTTTTTACCAAAAAGTTCTATTTTGATTTCATCTGACCATATGACATTCTCCCAATCCTCTTCTGGATCATCCAAATGCTCTCTAGCAAACTTCAGATGGGCCTGGACATGTACTGGCTTAAGCAGGGGGACACGTCTGGCACTGCAGGATTTGAGTCCCTGGCGGCGTAGTGTGTTACTGATGGTAGCCCTCTTTACTTTGGTCCCAGCTCTCTGCAGGTCATTCACTAGGTCCCCCATGTGGTTCTGGGATTTTTGCTCACCGTTCTCGTGATAATTTTGACCCCACGGGGTGAGATCTTGCGTGGAGCCCCAGATTGAGGGAGATTATTAGTGGTCTTGTATGTCTTCCATTTTCTAATAATTGCTCCCACAGTTGATTTCTTCACACCAAGCTGCTTACCTATTGCAGATTCAGTCTTCCCAGCCTGGTGCAGGTCTACAATTTTGTTTCTGGTGTCCTTTGACAGCTCTTTGGTCTTGGCCATAGTGGAGTTTGGAGTCTGACTGTTTGAGGTTGTGGACAGGTGTCTTTTATACTGATAATGAGTTCAAACAGGTGCCATTAATACAGGTAACAAGTGGAGGACAGAGGAGCCTCTTAAAGAAGAAGTTACAGGTCTGTGAGAGCCAGAAATCTTGCTTGTTTGTAGGTGACCAAATACTTATTTTACTGAGGAATTTACCAATTAATTCATTAAAAATCCTTCAATGTGATTTTCTGGATTTTTTTTTCTCATTTTGTCTCTCATAGTTGAGGTATACCTATGATGAAAATTGGAGACCTCTCTCATCTTTTAAGTGGGAGAACTTGCACAATTGGTGGCTGACTAAATACATTTTTGCCCCACTGTATATCACTGTATGATTCATACATATACTACCTTAGGCTTCACATCTGAGACGGAACAAAGGACTGAGCCGCTTTGGAGACAACACGAGGATGTGAAAGTTTAGTCTTTGGCATGCAAGGAGACAGCCTTGGGGGATTTCGCCCAGCGGCCAGAGACTGAAGGTGGGGGGTGTTAAGATCGGGAGGAAGTTACATTGTTACTGGGGATTAAGTGCCTTGTGACTGTGTGTTTTGATGTCCTGGTATAAAAGGGACAGATGTTGGGGGATTCTTTCTCTTTCTGTTCTTGGATGATGTTGGAGAATGTGAATAAACCTGACTTGTGAAATAAACTCAGCCTCGTCCTTCCACATTCTCTACACTGGTGACCCTAAGACGTATCATGAGCGGAAGAAATTCCCCCGAGCCGGACTCATCAGGAGCCAGCCAGGCGAACGCAGCCACAGTCAAGCTACCAGACTTCTGGCAAGACAACCCATGCTCCTGGTTTCACTTGGTCGAAGCACAGTTCGCCCTCCGGGGGATAACGGCAGATGACACGAAATTCTACCACGTCATTGCCAAGCTCAACAACCGCACAGCTCGACATGTGCAGAGCCTGTTGGAGCGCCCACCGGCCGACGACAGATACGGCGGGTTGAAGGCTGCGCTCATCCAGCGTTTCACTCCCTCAGTCCATGAGAGAGCGGAGAGGCTCCTGGCTCTGAACGACTTGGGAGATAGCACGCCCGTCGACCTGATGGAGGACATGCTGAGGCTGAGGGGCTCAGACGACAACAACTTCCTTTTCACCCACATTTTCCTGAGAACCCTACCGTCGGCCACGAGAGCGACCCTGGCCGGTTCACTGTTGTTGGCCCAGCGGGACTTCCGCGCACTGGCTCAGGAGGCACAGCGGATTCTCAACGCCAGCAGACAGCGTGCGACCACCGCAGCAGCGACGGAACTCGGCGCGACGGCCGGAGATAGCAGGGGGCCAGAGGCGGCGGTAGCAGACCCACCGACAACGGCGGCAGCGAGGGCCAGGGATCGCGGAGGAGATGACCTCTGTTTCTACCATCGCCACTTCGCAGAGAGGGCGCGCAAATGTATACCACCATGCCAGTTCAAGAGCTCGGGAAACGCCAAAGCCGGGGGTCAGTAGCAGCCGCGGCCCTCGGGGAAGAGAACAAGCTGCTCTACTTGACGGATGCGCGTTCGGGGAAGCAATTCCTCGTGGACACAGGCTCCCAAGTGAGTTTCATCATGCCTACCTATGCTGACCGGCTGGCGGGCCCCGGAAGACATGGAGCATCAGCAGCGAACGGCTCGAGGATTAAGACCTTCGGTGAGAAGACTCTGCTTCTGTCCCTACACGGCCGTACATTTGAGTGGACTTTTGTTATAGCTGCAGTGAGCTTCAATATGTTAGGGGCTGATTTTCTGTGCTCACATGGTTTGTTGGTTGATCTTGCTAATAGGCACCTGGTTAATGCACTCTCTTTTTATTCTATTCCCTGTGCAGCCCGAGTGACCCCGCCCACAGCACAAGCCAATGTCACAACGGCAAGCGGTAAGTTCCACACACTACTCACTCAGTTCCCAGCACTCACGGTTCCCACATTTTCAGCAGCAGTCGCTAAACACGGGGTGGAACATTTTATTATTACCACCGGACCGCCCGTTTTTGCAAAAGCTCGGCGCTTGGATGCAGCTAAACTGACCATAGCGTGCGAGGAGTTCGCCAACCTGGAAAAGTTGGGCATCATCAGGCGTTCGAAAAGCCCATGGGCTTCCCCACTTCACATGGTCCCGAAAGCTGACGGCTCATGGCGACCTTGTGGAGATTTCCGCAGGTTGAACAACGCTACAGCGCACGACCGCTACCCAATCCCGCATATCCAAGATTTTTTCGTCCAATTGGCGGGGGCGCGCGTTTTTTCTAAGATAGACTTGGTCCGCGGGTACCACCAAGTCCCAGTGCGCGCTGAGGACATACCCAAAACAGCGGTAATAACTCCGTTTGGCCTATTCGAGTTTTTGCACATGCCGTTTGGGCTTAAAGGCGCTGCGCAGACATTCCAACGCATGATGGACACGGTGTTGCGCAATCTCCCCTTCATGTTTGTCTACCTGGACGACATCTTGGTAGCCAGCGCGTCCGAAGACGAACATGAAAATCACCTCACAGCAGTTTTCCGGAGGTTGGGAGAGCACGGGTTAATAATCAACCCAGCAAAGTGTCAGTTCGGGGTGACGCAGATTGATTTTTTGGGGCGTCGCGTCTCTCCAGAAGGAGCGGTTCCTCTGCCTGACAAAGTGCGCGCAGTAACAAATTTTCCCCAGCCACAAACGGTCAAAGCGTTACAGGAGTTTTTGGGAATGGTGAATTTTTATAACCGTTTCCTCCCCCGCGCAGCGCAGCTCATGCAACCATTGTATGCCGCGCTAAAAAAACAAAAACCCACAAATAAAATCGAATGGTCTCCGGAGCGAGAGCGAGCATTCTCGGAGGTCAAAACAGCCCTGGCAAACGCTGCGTTGTTGGCACATCCAGACCCAACGGCCCGCATAGCGCTCACTACTGACGCGTCAGATGTGGCCACAGGGGCGGTCGTGGAGCAGCATGTAGCCGGGGCTTGGCAGCCGCTCACCTTTTTCAGAAGGACCTTGCGCAATAGCGAGCGAAAATACAGCGCATTCGACAGGGAGTTGTTAGCTCTCCACTTGGCCATTCGCCACTTCCAGTTCTGGCTGGAGGGACGCCGTTTCACCGCGTTCGTCGACCACAAGCCACTGACTTTCGCGATGGCCAAGGTTTCAGAACCGTGGTCAGGCCGGCAGCAGAGGCAGCTGGCTGCAATCTCAGAGTTTACTACCGATATTCAGCATGTGGCGGGTAAACTAAATGTAGTGGCAGACTGTCTCTCGCGCGCCGTAGCAACTCCAGTCCGCGTAGGGATAGATTATGCAGCCATGGCCGCGGAGCAGGCTAGCGGCGCGGAAGTCCGCGCAGCCCCAGTCCGCGTAGGGATAGATTATGCAGCCATGGCCGCGGATCAAGTTAGTGATGCGGACGTGCGTGCGCTCCAGTCCGGACCAACAGGGTTAAGGCTGGAGAACAGGGTGCTGCAAGATGGTATGCCCCCCCTAATCTGCGATGTCTCCACGGGACGACCGCGCCCGGTGGTGCCGACCGCGTGGCGCTGCCGCGTTTTTGACTCGATTCATTCTCTGGCGCACCCGGGGGTGCGCACGTCAGTCAAAATGGTAGGAGAGAAATTTGTATGGCCGAGCCTGCGCAAGCAAGTTAGAGAGTGGGCAGCAGCCTGCATGGCTTGTCAACGAGCCAAGGTACACAAACACACGAGAGCTCCCTTGGAGCCGTTTCACATCCCGGCTAAGAGGTTCGACCACGTTCATGTGGACCTCGTAGGCCCCCTCCCGCCGTCGCAGGGGTGCACACACCTTCTGACAATGGTAGACCACACCACGCGCTGGCCTGAAGTGGTCCCACTGTCGTCAACCACAGCCGAGGAGGTGGCGCGCGCGTTTTTAACGGCATGGGTAGCGCGCTTTGGAGTTCCGTGGGACATTACATCCGACAGAGGTCCTCAATTTGTTTCCGAGCTTTGGTCAGCGATGGCCCGCAGCCTGGGGATAACAATCCACCGCACTACCACGTACAACCCGCAGTCTAATGGGTTATGCGAACCTTTCCATAGGTCATTGAAGGCGGCCCTCAGAGCGTCGCTTACGGATGCAAATTGGGTGGACAGGCTACCATGGGTTTTATTGGGGTTGCGTTCTGCACCTAAAGAGGACTTAGAAGCCTCCCCAGCTGAGTTAGTTTTTGCGCAGCCACTCCGGCTACCCGGGGAATTTCTCCCAGATAATCCAGCGCCAGAATGTTTCCCGGCTCAGCGGTTGCAGGGTGGCACGGAAGCAGGCATGCTGCCAGGCCCCGTTCACCACAGTTTTCCGCGCGTTTTTGTGCCTAAGGCTCTAAAAAATGCGGAGTTTGTTTTTGTCAGACACGATGCGCATCGCCCGCCGTTGCGACCGCCTTATGATGGACCATTTAGAGTGCTGGAAACAGGGGATAAGCATTTTTTGCTAGATTTGGGGGGCAGGAAAGAAAAGATTGGCATAAACAGACTCAAACCCGCCTTTGTGTTGGCCGACGAGGATGTGCTGTTGGCTACGGCTCCTCGGCGCGGCAGACCCCCTAAGAAGCATTCACCAGACCACCCACAGGGATTGACGAACAGTTCTCATCCTCAGACAGCAGCTCCCCAGCAGGAGGGTGCCGCGAAAGTGGTAAAGTCCGCTTACAGCAGGTATGGGAGGAGACTGAGGCCCAAGCAACACATGGACTGATGTGTAATAATTTTACCATGACTTGCAGACTGTTATTACGTTGTTCCATCTTAGACGTTTGGGGGGGTCATGTGGGACACATATATGCACATATGTATATCACTGTATGATTCATATGTATACCACCTTAGGCTTCACATCTGAGACGGAACAAAGGACTGAGCCGCTTTGGAGATAACACGAGGATGTGAAAGTTTAGTCTTTGGCATGCAAAGAGACAGCCTTGGGGGATTTCGCCCAGCGGCCAGAGACTGAAGGTGGGGGGTGTTAAGATCGGGAGGAAGTTACATTGTTACTGGGGATTAAGTGCCATGTGACTGTGTGTTTTGATGTCCTGGTATAAAAGGGACAGATGTTGGGGGATTCTTTCTCTTTCTGTTTTTGGATGATGTTGGAGAATGTGAATAAACCTGACTTGTGAAATAAACTCAGCCTCGTCCTTCCACATTCTCTACAATACTATGCAGGATTGAAGCCAGTTGTATGGGAGTATTTTGTTAGGATGAGAATAGAGCAGGAGATGGAGCGGTTGCTGTTCTTTGCAACCGGCTGGAGTGTTGTTATAGGTTTGGTTGTTGAATTTTTTTTTTTTTGTTATTGATTTATTAACACCCCCCTTACCCCCCCCCTTTTTTTTTTTTTTTTTTTTTTTTTTTTTTTACCCGTACCTCACCCTATTCTTTTTTGGGCTACACAACACAATATATAAATTTTACTCTTTGAATGAATAGTAATCTTACTTTGGTAAGCTGGAATGTGAAGGGGTTGAACCATCCAATTAAATGAAAGAGAGTCATGTCACGTCTAAAGCAACTTAAGCCTGGGGTACTGTTTTTGCAGGAAACCCATTTGCAGGATTCCGACCACTTGCGTTTGTCAAAATGTTGGTCAGGACAATTTTTTCATTCAAATTTTAAAACTAAGGCCAGGGGCGCTGCTATTCTTATTGATCAAAATATCCCATTTATTCCCTCTAATGTTGTATTAGATAAAAATGGACGATTTGTAATAGTATCAGGTAAACTTGGCAATAAACATGTCACCTTGGCTAATCTGTATGCGCCGAATTTTGATGATGTACACTTTTTTCGCAACCTTTTTTTGCAACTTCTAGATTTAAATACTCATTCTCTAATTCTTGGGGGTGACTTTAATTTGTATATGGATCCGATCTTAGACCGCTCATCCTCAAAACCTGCTAGTCTTAATAAATCTGCAACTTATGTTAAGTCTTTTCTTGAGGAATATAGCCTTACAGATCCTTGGCGTTTTTTACATCCTAACGGCAGGGACTATTCTTTTTTCTCTCACGTACACCATACTTATACCAGAATAGATTATTTTTTTGTTGACAATTTATTAATTAATAACCTTTGCTCTTGCAGTTATGATAGCATCTCGGTTTCTGATCATGCCCCTCTTGTACTTAAAATGATCCTCCATGGATGTGACTCCATGAGAAAGCATTGGAGATTGGATCCATTATTACTTACAGATGAAAAATTGGTTGCGAATATTTCTTCTAAAATTAATTTTTTTTTGAAAGAAAATAAAACTCCTGGTATGCCAAATAAAACGATATGGGAGGCCATGAAGGCATTTCTTAGTGGGGAATTTATCTCATTGGCAGCATTTAAAAGACGATCCATAATACAGGAACAGAAGGCTATTTTAGATCAAATCTTGGACATTGACAGACAATATGCTCAATCTCCATCACCCGCTCTGTACAAGGAACGTATGACATTACAAACTAAACTTAATTTACTTTCTACTCGACAAATTGAAGGTTGTTTAATAAGGAACAAGAGTGAATTTTATGAACATGGCGAAAAAACCAGTAAACTTCTAGCTAATCAACTGCGTGGTATTAGAGCTAAGCAAATTATTACTGGAGTTAGGACAGATAAAGGAGAAGTGACATCTGACCAACAAGTGATTAATGATATTTTCAGGTCATTTTATTCCAAACTAGAAAAGCACTCGGAGAGCGCAGACCTCCGCCAAGCGGCACAGTTCCCCCCATAGAGTGTTTGTGTGTACGTTTTCAGATTCCCTGAGCATGAAAAGATATGACTAGCAATTGGATTCACAATGATTATTTGTTTATTTGACATGGACAGTGCAATAAACAGACAATTAATGAATGACAATCAATGTGATAGTGATAGGATTAGTGGTTCAGTAGTGTAAAACGGGGCTATAAGGGACGGCGGGTTAATAAGGGACACTTTTCTGGGAAATGTTTTAAATGTAATTCTGCTTTTTTTATTTTGAGCAGGACGCTGAGTTGTGTTGTTATTGTCAAATATCCATGAATCCTTCATCAAATCTAGGTGGAAGCAAAATTAAAAAAGCAGAATTACATTTAGAAAAGTGTCCCATATTACCCCGCCGTCCCTTATAGCCCCGTTTTACGGTTGTAAAAGCATTGCCTCCTTGGCGGAGGTAATAAACTGAAGTGTTGGTGTGTCCATCTCCTCCACTGACGGATGCAGATAGGTTAGACAGGTTGCCGTGGGTTTTATATTATATTGGGGTTGCGCTCCGCGGCAAAACAGAATTTAGAATCTTCCCCGGCAGAGAGGTCGTTTTCACGCAGCGCCTATAGCTGGGCGGGGA
Organism: Pholidichthys leucotaenia; assembly: GCA_020510985.1. Taxonomy (NCBI): domain Eukaryota; kingdom Metazoa; phylum Chordata; class Actinopteri; order Cichliformes; family Pholidichthyidae; genus Pholidichthys; species Pholidichthys leucotaenia. Next base: position 196,094,321 of record CM035842.1, on the reverse strand, counting down.
ATTTGTGGCAAATAATCGGGCGGCGGACAGGTGGCCGTGTCAGGTTTTGCAGCGTGGCGCAAAAACAGGCACGCTGGCGGGTCCAGGCCAGCAGTGTTTTCCGCGTGCTTTTGTGCCTAAAACGTTGAAGAACGCGGAGTTTGTGTTGGTCAGACACGACGACCAGCGCAATGTGCGCAGCGCCTATGGCTGGCACAGGCACGCTGGCGGGCCCAGGCCACCAGTGTTTTCCGCATGCTTTTGTGGCTAAAACGTTGAAGAAGGCGGAGTTTGTGTTGGTCAGACACGACGCCCAGCGCCCTCCATTGCGCCTGCGCACATGTTGAAAATGGCCGTATGTCACAGTGTGGAAAAATGCTTTAAAAAATTCCTGTATGCAGACGGTGATGCGGATCATCCCCAAAATTTAATCAGTTCTTCCTTGTACCATTTCCAACAACGCCTGAAAGTTTCATTGAAATCCGTCCAAAAGTTTTTGAGTTATCTTGCTAACCAACAGACAAACAGACAGACAGACAGACAAACAGACAAACACACAGACAAACCCCGGCAAAAACATTACCTCCTCATGGCCTTTCGGCCTGGCGGAGGTAATTATATACCTCAGAATATACAACAAACTTAAAGGATTTGGAATTTTTTTTTGATTCTATTGATATCCCTTCGATTTCTTCAGAATTTCGGCAAATTCTAGAAGCTCCCATCACAAAAGAAGAATTTCAGCTGGCAATATCATCCATGCAATCAGGAAAATCTCCAGGACCTGATGGGTTTTCCGCTGATTTTTTCAAAAAATTCTCTGACGATCTTGCCCCTTTCCTTTGTCAAGTTTTTACAGAGTCGCTTGACTCCGGTACACTTCCTCCTTCATGTTATCACGCCTGTATCACTGTGTTGCTTAAAAAAGATAAGGATCCTGTTGATTGTGCTTCTTACAGGCCTATTTCCTTGTTAAATACCGATGTTAAAATTTTGTCAAAGTTGTTAGCTTCAAGGTTGGAAAAGATTCTTCCTTTTATAATTTCACAGGACCAAACCGGTTTCATTAAAAATCGCCATTCTTTTTTTAACTTGCGGCAGTTGTTTAATATTATTTATACTCCTCACCACAACATACCTGAATGTCTTATTAGTTTGGACGCTGAAAAGGCATTCGATAGGGTTGAGTGGGAGTATTTGTTTTTTACTTTGGAGAGGTTCGGTTTTGGTCCTTCCTTCTGTTCCTGGATTAAACTTCTCTATGCTAGTCCTTTAGCTTCAGTGTTAACTAATTGTCACTATTCTGACTATTTTAGACTTTACCGTGGTACGAGGCAAGGCTGTCCTTTGAGCCCGTTGCTCTTTGCCTTGGCAATTGAGCCGTTAGCTATTGCAATCCGTGGGAGCCGGGACTTTCTAGGCATTCGTAGGGGTGGCATCGAGCATAGGGTTTCACTCTATGCCGACGATCTTTTACTATTTCTCTCCAATCCACTTACTTCATTACCCGCTATACTCAACATTTTGGATAGTTTTAGTAGGTTTTCTGGTTATAAAATTAATCTTAATAAGAGTGAATTGTTTCCGAATAATAAAAAGATTCAAGTTCAGGATCTTGAAAATTTTCCTTTCAAGGTTGTTATTGATCATTTTAATTATCTTGGGATATGTGTCACTAAATAACTTAATTACTTGTTTAAAAATAATTTTCTCCCCTTATTTGACCAGTGCAAGCTAATACTTTCCAAATGGTCCCCATTATCCTTGTCCTTAATTGGCAGAATCAATTCTGTAAAAATGATGTTACTTCCAAAGTTTTTGTATTTGTTTCAGTGTCTCCCCATTTTTATTCCTAAATCCTTTTTTAAGTCTTTGGACTCTCTGATTACCTCATTTATTTGGAATGGTAAACATCGGAGATTGAGGAAAGTTTTTCTTCAAAGACCCAAATCAGTGGGTGGCATGGCTCTGCCTAACTTTCAATATTACTACTGGGCAGCAAATATCAGGTGCATGTTATATTGGAAACATTTCTATCTGGAACCCAAATCACCCATTTGGATCCTTATGGAGTCACATGTGGACAATCAAACCTCCCTACCGGCAATTTTAGGTTCACCACTTCCCCTTGCTTTGTCTACACTGGGTAATAATAAAGTAGTTCGTCAGTCTCTTAGAATTTGGTCTCAATTCAGGAAAAATTTCGGTCTTCAGTTTTTCTCCATTAGACGTCCAATTGCCACAAATCATTTATTTACCCCATCAACTATTGATAGTGCATTTCATATATGGCACAGAAAAGGTTTAAAATCTTTTGCGGATTTATATTTTGATGGTCAATTTGCAAGTTTTTCTCAACTTTCCACTAAATTCGACATCACTTCTACACATTTTTTCCGCTTCCTCCAGGTCAGACATTATGTGCAAACCATGACAAAACAATTCCCTCAAAAACCTTCTGATAATCCTCTAGATGATTTTTTATTAGTTAAACCAACTTCTAAGGGGGTAATATCAGTTTTATATAATTTAATTTCAAATTTACAATCTTCTTCTCTGGCCGCTATTAAATTGAATTGGGAACAAGATCTTAATTTTACTTTTACTGATGAACTGTGGGACTCTATTCTTGGCCAGGTTCACACTGCATCAATGTGTGCTCGTCACGCTCTTATTCAACTTAAGATCGTACACCGGGTGCACCTGTCCAAGGTTAAGTTAACACGTATTTACTCGGATATAGACCCAACTTGTGAAAAGTGTGGTAGTGCTCCTGGCACTTTGGCATTCTGTTTTTATCACTATGTCTGAAGTCCTGCAATATCAAATTAAACCTGATCCATTATGCGCCATTTTTGGTGTGGCTCCAGAACTTGTCTTGCCAAATTCCAAATTAAAAGTATTCAAATTTTCATTATTATTGGCTAGACGTGCTGTATTACTGAAGTGGAAAGACTCTTCGCCCCCTTCACATTTACAGTGGATAAAAGATATAATGTCCTATTTGGATTTAGAAAAAATCAGATATACAGTTCGTGGCTCTGAAAACAAATTCTATAAATTATGGCGCCCGTTTCTTGATTTCTTTGAAAGACCCACGATTATAGTTTCTGAGTAGCTCATATCCCCTTTACCCCACCCCCACCTCACACACACAATTTTTCTTTTTTTTTTTGTATTTTTTTAATTATTGTTTATTTAAAGGTTTTTGTGTTTTGAAGCATTTACATTTGTTAGCTTTAAATTCTAGTTTTGCACTGTTTGGTTAAAACAAAAATGAAAATTTCTAATACTTTGTATTGTATTGATACTTCAATTAATAATAATAAAAAGACCTTTGAAAAAAAATAATAATATAGCATGATAAGCTGGGACATTTATATATCGATGTAGCATCATCATCTGAGTTCAAATTAAAATTCAACCTCTTTTCCTGAAGAGAAATTGTTTCAACCACAGCCTGGTTATAAAGCCCCCTTTCTCCGAAGCCCAAGACAATCAGAGCTTTGAAGCTACATTCCGTCTGCCTGTTAAGAGGACAATGTTTATTCCCATGATGAAAGTGACTCTCTGCTCTCTACATCAATTTGCCAAAAGAATTCCAACTTTGACATTTTTATGGCCGAATGCCAATTTAATGATTGCCAGGCCACACCTCAAGAATTTTCCTGTTGAGACTCAAAACTGTGAAAATCCAACAGTGTCCCCAAATGGATGAGTGAAGCACTGTGCCTAGAAGACAAACTAATCTGAGAGTGGAGCAAAATTCTGCGGGCAGAAAATTCCTCACCCTTTCATCTGAGGGCTTCGGTTTGGAGCCACCCGAGTCACAGCATTGTCTCCTATGGACATTTTCTCTCTGCTTACTTAACTTAATCCTCACCTGGCCACTTAAGTGACCGTTGTGGCCAATCATCAGAAGGCAGGGCGATCTTGGGCTAGGGCAATGAGATCAGCCAGAGGTCTTATCATTGCGACCTGGGTCGTCCAGGACAGTCTGGGCCAACTTCAGGGACGATGACAGCCCTGGGGGGGGGGGGGGGGGGGGGGGGAGGATGAGCGCTGGGGGAGAGGGCCTGCTTGGCCAGTATCCCGTCTTCCAACCTGGCCACATGGCCAAGGAGACACAGCCTCCCTCTTCTGATGACGGTAGAGATGGAGATGGGGCAGCCAGCCCTCCTCTAAACCTCATCATTTGTGGTATGGTGGAACCACTGGATACTTGGATGTTACGGAGACAGGTCCGATGGAATGTATCCAGATGGTGGGTGGTTATGGTGGAGAGGGTCCAGGTCTCGGACCTGTAAAGGAGGACAGGGATCACACAGGTGTTAAAGATTCACAACTTTGAGGACCTGCAGATCTTCCCACTCCGCCAGACTCTCTGGAGGTGGCCAAAAGCACTGTGAGACAGCTGCAGGTGGCGAGTGATCTCTGGGTCTGATGAGCAGGAGCTGGTGATCGTAGATCCAAGGTAGGCAAAGTCATTGACAATCTCAACCGGCTCGTTGTTGATGGTGATGACTTGTTTTGGTGGTGGCAAGAAGTCTGACAGCGGCTGGGTCTTTGTCTTTGCCCAGCTGATGGTGAGGCCCAGGGGCGATGCTTCCTCTGCAAGCAGCTCCAGTGCCTCAGCGATTATGTCTATATGCATAGCAAAAAGCACCACGTCATCCGCATAGCACAGGTCTGTGAAGTGGAAATGGAAGTCAACTCCGAAACTGGGGCAGCGCTCTGTTGCGTTCTTGACCCAGAAGTCAACCACAACATTAAAGAAGTTTGGCACAGTGACGTGTCCCTGCCGGACTTCTGAGGTGGTGACAAAAGGGTCTGACATATCACCCTTGGCGCGGACCCTGCACATGGTGGTAGAGTAGAGGTCCCGGAGAATATTGCTCTCTCCTGTGTCGTGGTTCGAGTGCCGATTTTGTCCGCGTTCGGGCCATGCAGTATTTTCCTCCCAGCTGGTGTATGTGTCCCAGATGGCTCTCCGAGCTCTTATTGTGACAGCTCTCGGAGGGGCTTCCGGCTGTCAGAGCTGAGCTCTCTGACAGCTGAGCTGCATTTTTTTTTTTTTGACTTATTTTGTACCGGTAGGTAGATTTGTTCTGCAGTCCGGTGACAAGCCACCAGTTGCCGGTCGCTGCGTGCGCAAGCGCCCCTTAACTCCCTAACCTGCATGTTTTTGGCATGTGGGAGGAAACCGGAGAAATCCCGGAGTAAACCCACGCAAACACAGGGAGAACATGCAAACTCCACACAGATCACTGTTGGCCGGGGGCAGGGATCGAACCCACGATCCCCGCGATCCCCCGGCCGAGGGTAAACTGTGCTGCCGCGGTGCTAACCACTGCGCCACCGTGCAGCCCAACATTTAGCGATTGCCTCATCAGCTGTCCCATCCTGAGCCCTATTTAAAGGATCAGCTGAGGGCTGAGCATCGCTGCAGTCTCGTCGGACAACCCCTCGTCTGACATCATCGAGCATTCCTTGCCAAGCTTCCCTGGTCAGACGTTAACTACCTTTCATCTATTATTGTAAGTGTATTTCGTTGTGAGTCTGTTCTTCCTTGCCATAGCCTGAGTTATCGTTATAGTGTGTTTTAGCCCCCCGTGGCTCATTATTTTGTCATTATTCTTTCCTTTAATAAACTGTGCAAACTCACCGGCCGATACTGTATGTGGCGTTTTATTGATGGCTCGTGAGGGCCATCCATGACAGTAGACTGCAGCCAGACTTAGACGCCTGTCGCCGTGAGTTTGCCGTAGGCTGGAGTTTTTCCCTTCGCTAGGGCTTGTTGGTATAAGTATGTCCGCCCTCGAGCGTGGGTTTTGCCCTGAGTGGTTGCAGGAAATAGATGGCTACCTGGCCAAGGCCCGTCTCCTCATGCCCACCCATGCGGCACACAGCTATCTGTTTCTCGCCCAGCGGTCTTTATTAAAATGTCACCTTACCTCCTTTCCGGAAGGAAAGGAGAGGGTGACGTGGACTGTGGCACAACGTGAATTGATTGAAAAGGCGGCCAAGAAACCCTCTCCTTCTCCCCCGAGTACAGCGTCCCCGACGAGGGTGGAAATCCGTGGACTGGAGGGGAACCCCGGCAGGAGGCCGACGGAGAGGCATCCCGGCTCCTCACCTTGGGATTCAGCTCCTGTCACCCATCCAGCCCAGGTGCCATGTGTTCCTGGTCCCATCGTCATCTCACCATCAGCCAGTACACGTTGTCGCCAAGTCCCAAATAAGCCTCAGCGAGAATCCCGTCCGGATCCAGTTCCAGGTCGTCGGAGGAACTCAGCCTCCCAGTCAGCTGCTTCTTCTGCGTCACGTCAGGAGGGAATTCCCGCAGCCGCTCCCCCCGGGTCATCTGTCCCTGCTGTCCCGTCAGCTCCTCGGGCCCGGATTGCCTCGGCTGTCACCCCCTCCTCCTCAACGTCATCCCCGGCTGCTGTGAGTGCCACGAGTCCTGTTTCGGCGAGGCCCGTCTGCAATCCATCGCGAGCGGCTCCTCCTCGTCTTCCCGAGGGGCCTGCCGTTACCATCTGGGGGGGGAAGGGAAGAACTCCGCCCGCTACAGCAGGCACCATCAGCCCTCCGGGGAACAGGCAAGTGCAATTTCATTCTTCTCCTCGTTGTTGTGATTTGCCTTGTCTGACTCCTGGGGGTGGAGTTCAGGGTTCGCAGTCCCCCGAGCTCCCACCACCTGCTGTAGCCTCTGATATTGAACCTGCTGCCTCTGTGTCTCCCTCCGCTGAGCGTTCCGTGTCGCCAGGCCTACGTCGCCGGACGGGGAGGGGGCCTGCGGTCCTGAAGAGCCTGGTTCCAGCCCCGCAGCCATGTCACGGGCAGAGGAGGAGAGCGGACTGCAGCGTGGAGCCTGCGCCGACAATGAAACATCCCCAGGTCTCCATCGATGAGCGGATCTATCCAGCAGGTCAAGGATCCCCTGCCACCACGCCGTGCGGGTCGTTGGCATGGACGTCAGCGTTGGAGGGTCCTCAGACTGTGGAAAACATCATGCCGGCTGCGGAGCCCGCCGTAGCCAAGTGGGAGCCAGAGGACGTCCTTCTTCGTCCTGAGCCCGGATCGCCGAAGTCCTGGACGGCGACGGAACTCAAGATCAGGCAAGTGCTCTACTTTGTCTTCCTTCTTTCTTCTTTGAAGCATTTTTGCCTGTCTCTCGGGGAGACGAGCTGGGTGCAGCCGTCCACTGCATCCGAACTTGTCTCGCCGGGTTCTGTCACTACCGGTGATCCTGACTCCGGTTCTGTTCCCTCTCCTGAGCCTTCTCCCAGGGTCGCCGGTGATGAGTCGGTCCTGGTTTCAGCTCTGAAGGTTCTGGGTTCGGGGTTTGAGGTCGTCCATGGAGCTGTTCCGACCCAGTCGGGGTCCATCGTGGTTGCAGCCGTGATCCGATCGGGGTCCATCGTGGGTGCAGCGCGGGCTCACCCGGAGTCTAACAGGAGGACAGCGCCTATTCTGGTAATGTTCGGAGGTGGAGCTGCAGATCCTCCCCTGAGTGACGCCAGACTGATCCCTCATCCCTTTCCCATTCCCTCCTTCCCTCCATTGGGTGCCGCAGGGCTTTACCGTAATCGGCTCGGCTCTCCCTCGCCGCTCCTCGCCCTTAAGAGGCCGTCTCCGAACTCTCCCCTGCGGTCCTGGTGGCTGAGCGATGTGGGTCGGCCGCCTGGAGGACTGCCTCGCCCGTTTGGCGTTCTGGGTCGGCCACCCGACCAACTAGACTGTCTGCTTGGTGACCTGGTCCGGCCGCCAGAGATCCTGTTTCTCCAGGCCTGGGACTGGGGTAGGTCGCCCGAACTTTTCCTTTTCCCCCGGCCAGCTATCTGGACATTGGACGCAGGGAGACCACCAGAACTGTTCGTGTCCCATTGGACTCTACCTGCCGTCATCCTCGTGTGTTTATTTCCACTAAATATTAAGGTCACTCTGGTGTGTTGTCATTTGCTCTGTTTTTGATCTATGTATTCACCGCTGTTTAGCGTGCCTTTTTTTTTTCTCTCCTCCCCTGCCTGAGGGATGATTTGTGTCTGCCACATTGAGTCTCATGGGGCTGTGTATTTTGGTTATAGGCCTCCTCCTGTTATTTGCATTTTTTTTTTGTCCTGTCTATGTACCATCCGTGCCTTATGGAGTATTGTGTTATGACCCGAGCGCCGGTTCTGTTCGCGCTCGGGTTAAAGTTATGTCTCGCTGCCGGCCTTGACAGCTGTGGGCTATATTCTGGCCTCACCGGGCTCTTATTGTGAAGGTGCTCGGTGGGATTTCCGCCTGTCAACGGTCGGCCAGCTGAGTGTCATTACCGTCGTTGGTGTTTCGCCATATAAGCCCAGCACTGACGACGGTGAGACGCAGCAGTGTCAGTCGTTATACGTCTGAGCTACGGATGACTTGGACTATCATCTACCTTGTCTGCTTGTTGTTGACCGTCACTTCTCCGGCACCAGTAAGTGAGCTATTAGCCTTACCCCTTCCGGTGAAAGTAGACCTTTGTGTGTCTTTGCTTCAGCAGCCTGTGTAGCTAATTACTTAAACAACCTTTGCCTGTGTATGACCGCCTCCTCTTAAGGACCCGTAAGAGAGCTGTCTAGCCTTACGCCTCCGGAAGTGTATGGACTTATGTGTCATTGCCCCTGCATCTTGTGTTGTTAACTTTTCACCGTAATAAAACTCACTGTAAACTCACTGGTGACTGTGTGCGTCTTATGCTGGCTCGTGAGGGCCAGCGCATGACAGTACACTGCTGCCAAAACAGCGTTACGGTGACGCCAACCCGAGACGCTATTCACCAGTGAGTTTGAGTTTTTTGGACATTTGCTTTTTCCTGTCTGGGTACCGTGTATGTGAAGAATGCCGTCGCGGAGGAACCGTGTGTGGAGTCCGAGCCACGAGCTGACTGATGTGCTGGAAGTGGTGGATGAGCTGCTCATCTCCGCTTCTCTGCTAGACTATGACCACGGCATACACTGGTACCTGGACGCCGCCGAGGATATACTTTGTCATCTCTCTCCCCGCTACGCTGACCACCCGGAAGTCGACGCGAGGAGGGAGGACATCGCTGCGCAACGCGAGATCTACCTGATGATGGAGGAGGAACGCGGCATGAAGCAGGAGAAGAGGCACTCCTGCTCTTTGCTCATGGATCCCAATCCTTTCCTCGATCTGTTCCGGGAGTTCGCACCGTCTGGGGGCCGGCGAAGGCGTCGGCGCCGCGGCCGGGCGCATCCTCGGCAAGCTCCTGCTCCGGATCCAGTTCCGGGCCGCCGGGATGACCCCCTCAACCAGCTGGCTGCTGTGAGTGAGCTGAGTCCTGTGCCGGTGGGCTCCGTCCATGGGTCCGTTTCTACCATCCAGCGAGCGAGGGAAGGAGCGATGTCCACTACAGCTGATACCATCCTCCCTCCGGGAGTCAGGCAAGTTCAAGTTCACTTACCTATCGATCATAGTGATCCGTCTTGTCTGACTCCTGGGGGTGAAGCTCGGGGTTCGCAGCTCCCTGAGTTTCTTTCCCCAGCTGTAGCCATTTATATTAAACCTGCTGCCTCTGTGTCTCCTCCTGCTGAGCAGTCCTCGGCGTCAGTCCCACGCCATCGAACGAGGGGGAGGCCTGCAGCTCTGGGAAATATCCCGGCCCTGCAGCCTAGCATTGGACAGAGAAGAACGGACTGCAGTGAGGAGCCAGAGCCGACGAGAGAGCGTCCCCAGGGTTCCTCAGGGGTGCAGCCCGAGTCAGCAGGTCCAGGGTCCTCTGCCCCCACGCCATACGGGTTATTGGCGTGGACGCCTGCGCGTGAGGATCCAGCTGCAGAGACCATCAGGCCGGCTGTGGAACCCGACGCAGCCGAGTGGGAGCCCGACGAGGAGCTTCTCCTTGAACCTGGATCGGCGAAGTCCTGGACGGCTCCAGAGCCCGAGTGCAGGCAAGTGCTCTTTCTTGTTTTCTTGTATGGTGTATTAGAGCATTTTTGCCTGCCTCATGGGGAGGCGAGTGAGGGGCAGCCGTCCGCTGCACCCGAGCTCGTCTCGCTGGGCTCTGGCGCTGCCGGTGGAACTGATCCCGGTCCTCTCTTGTTTTCTGAGCACCTCCACAGCGTTACCGGTCCGGAGCCAGTCAAGGTCACGGGACTGGGGGTTCCAGGTTCGGAGATGGAGGTCGTCGCCGGAGCAGTCCTGACCCAGTCGGGGTCCGACACGTGGGCCGAGGTGACCCAGTCGGGGTCCGACGTGTGGGCCGAGGTGACCCAGTCGGGGTCTGACGTGGGTGCAACGATGACCCAATCGGGGTCCGACGAGGTCCAGTGGGGGTCCAGCGCAGGTGTGGCTGTGACCCAGTCGGGGTCCGACGTGGGTGCAACGATGACCCAATCGGGGTCCGACGAGGTCCAGTGGGGGTCCAGCGCAGGTGCGGCTGTGACCCAGTCGGGGTCTGACGTGGGTGCAACGGTGATCCAATCGGGGTCCGACGAGGTCCAGTGGGGGTCCAGCGCAGGTGCCGCTGTGACCCAATCGGGGACCGACGAGGTCCAGTGGGGGTCCAGCGCAGGTGCAGCTGTGACCCAATCAGGATTCGAGGGGGTCCAAGTTTTTAGTTGTCCCCCTTTCAGGAGCCACCAGCTGGGGGCCGTTAGAGGTTTTTGTTTGACGGTCTGGCGCTCCCCTGTCTTGTCATGTGCAGGTGAGCGGCTGCATGCAATCCCTCCACGGTCCTGGTGGTTGTGGGATGCGGGTCGGCCACCTGAGGAACTGCCTGGAGCGTTCGGCGTCTTGGGTTGGCCACCCAATAAACTGTGTGTGTTACGGGGTGACCTGGTTCGGCCACCAGACGACTTGTTTCTGGGGGCATGGGACTGGAGCAGGCCACCTGATTATCATGTACTGTGGGCCCATACGGGGCCTGGTCATGTTAAGTACGTCTAGAGATTTTTTTTTGTTGTTTCTTTGTAAATCGAAGTCATAGTCTTAGTCAAGTCTGAGCAATTTTTAGATTGCCTCTTGTTTCTTTGTAAATCGAAGTCATAGTCTTGGTCAAGTCTGAGCAATTTTTAGATTGCCTCTTGTTTCCTTGTAAATCGAAGTCATAGTCTTAGTCAAGTCTGAGCAATTTTTTAGATTGCCTCTTGTTTCCTTGTAAGTCAGTCTTAGTCAAGTCTGAGCAATTTTTAGATTGCCTCTTGTTTTTTTTTCTCTTGTAAGCCAAAGTCATAGTCACAGTCAAGTCTGAGCAATTTTTGATTGCCTCTTGTTCTTGTTCTTTTGGAAAACCATAGTCATAGTCATAGCCAAAGCAAAGCAATTTTAGATTGCTCCCTGTGTGTTGGTGTGTTTTTTTTTTGTTTTGTTCGTGTTTTGAAACCCATAGTCAGGTAAAGCAATCTATATTGCCTTTTGTGTTTTGTATCCATAGTTTGGCCTTGTTTTGCTAATTGTTTTTTTTCTCCCCCTTTTTTTTTTGAGGGGCTATGGTCAAGTCTTGTCTTTGTTTTTGTTCTCCCCTCTTTCCTTGAGGGGCTATTGTATGGGGATTTTGTTCTTTGTTTCCAGGTATTTACATGTATTTCTTGGTTTCGTGTGTTTTGTTTTTTCATGGTCATCGTGTTTAGCACGTATATCTTTTCTTTCAGTCATGTATGCTTTTTTCCAGAGTCATGTGTTTGTATTTATTTCCTTGTTTCCATAGTTTTCGTATGTTTTTTTTGGTCTGGTCATGGTCTTGTTCAGGGGTTGGTTTCTCTCCCTCCACACCTGTCCTCCCACCTCCCACCCTGGGGGGGGCGGGGGGGCAGGGTGGTTCCTTGGGGCGTTCAGAGTCCGCCCGTGGAGGGAGGGTACTGTTATGACCCGAGCGCCGGTTCTGTTCGCGCTCGGGTTAAAGTTATGTCTCGCTGCCGTCCTTGACAGCTGCGGGCTGTATTCTGGCCTCACCGGGCTCTTATTGTGAAGGTGCTCGGTGGGGTTTCTGCCTGTCAACGGTCGGCCAGCTGAGTGTCATTACCGTCGTTGGTGTTTCGCCATATAAGCCCAGCACTGGCGACGGTAAGACGCAGCAGTGTCAGTCGTTATACATCTGAGCTACGGATGACTTGGACTATCATCTACCTTGTCTGCTTGTTGTTGACCGTCACTTCTCCGGCACCAGTAAGTGAGCTATTAGCCTTACCCCTTCCGGTGAAAGTAGACCTTTGTGTGTCTTTGCTTCAGCAGCCTGTGTAGCTAATTACTTAAACAACCTTTGCCTGTGTATGACCGTCTCCTCTTAAGGACCCGTAAGAGAGCTGTCTAGCCTTACGCCTCCGGAAGTGTATGGACTTATGTGTCATTGCCCCTACATCTTGTGTTGTTAACTTTTCACCGTAATAAAACTCACTGTAAACTCACTGGTGACTGTGTGCGTCTTATGCTGGCTCGTGAGGGCCAGCGCATGACATATTGTGTTTTTTTGCCATCCATTCTCTGTAATTGTTTCGTGTTGGTTCCCTGTGTTTTCCCGTGTCACTCATTGTTCCGGTTCCTCGTCTTGGTGTTTTTTTGTCTTTTCTGGTTCTCACCCTCCAGGCCTTTCCCCCATCCTCCCACTCTGGGTGGGGTGGGGTGGGGGGGCTTGGGTGTCATACGGCGCCCGGAGTTCGCCGCCTTGGGGGGGAGTACTGTCGTGGTTCGAGCACCGATTTCGTCCGCGCTCGGGCCATGCAGTATTTTCCTCCCAGCTGGTGTGTGTGTCCCCGATGGCTCTCCGAGCTCTTATTGTGACAGCGCTCGGAGGGGCTTCCAGCTGTCAGAGCAGAGCTCTCTGACAGCTGAGCTGCATTTCGCAATTGCCTCATCAGCTGTCCCATCCTGAGCCCTATTTAAAGGATCAGTTGAGGGCTGAGCATCGCTGCAGTCTCGTCGGACAACCCCTCGTCTGACATCGTCAAGCATTCCTCGCCGAGCTTCCCTGGTCAGATGTTAACTACCTTTCATCTATTACTGTAAGTGTATTTCGTTATGAGTCTGTTCTTCCTTGCCATAGCCTGAGTTATCATTATAGTGTGTTTTAGCCCACTGTGGCTCGTTATTTTGTCATTATTCTTTCCTTTAATAAACTGTGCAAACTCACCAGCTGATATGTGGCGTCTTATTGAGGGCCATCCATGACATCCTGAACTCAATAATTCTGTCTGCCCAAATTTGATTATTCTGGAATTTCTCTTTTTTTTTTTGTAACTTAGATTTTTATTCATTTTTCATCATATATAATGCATTCAGATCACATTCTACATTTAAAAAACAAAGGGGTTAGGGTAGGGAAAAATAAAAAAAAATAAACAAAATAAAAATAAAAAATAAAAAAAAATAAAAAATAAAAGGGGGGGGGGGACAAATGTTGGAGCATCAAGTTTTTAGTTTCCATCTCTTAATTCTTCTGGTTTTTTCAGTGTCTTTGGTTATTCTTTCAATTTCTGCCTCGTTGTTGCACTTTGTAGTGTGTCCATTTCCGCCATTTTTTCTCCCATATTCCTTCTTGCATTCTTCGTCGATATGTTAGTTTTTCCATCATACGTATGTCCTCAACAATGTCAGTCCATTGTTCTTGGTCAGGAAGAACTTCTGATCGCCATTTTTTTGTGATAGTTTTTTTACATGCAATCAACAAGATTTTAACTAGATATCTGTCCTCAGCCTGTATAACACTGTCTTTTTTAAGATCACATAAGTACATCAGGTTACAGTTCATTGGTATATTATATCCTAATATCCTCTGTATTGTCACATGCATAGATTTCCAAAATGATGATATTTTGTAGCATTTCCAAAACATATGTGAGTGGTCTGCATTTTGAGCCCCACATCCCCTCCAGCATAAAGATTGGGTATTTGTATATTTTCCTTGAATCTGTGGTGTAATGAAAAAGCGAATCAGGTTTTTCCATCCAAATTCCCTCCATGCCCTTGAATTTGTTGATGTGTGTTGTGTTTTCCATATTTCCTGCCAGCTTTCTTCTGTTATGTTTAAATTGAGCTCTTTCTCCCATTTCTCCTTTATATAGTTACTTGTATGATTGTTTGTCATAAGTTTCTGATATAGTTTTGAAATAATTCTTATTTTATTTCCTGCATATGAGCTTAAAATAAGTTGTATAATCTCGTTCACATCTGTTTGGAGGTTATGCCTAATCTTCTTCATATAGTAATCTCTCATCTGCAGATATCTGAAAAATTCCGATCTTTCTAATTTAAATTTTCTCCTGATATTTACAAAGCTCCCGAGATCTTTTTTTCCGATATTGCCCCATGCTGTGATTCCCTTGTTCACCAGATTTTTGTATCCCCTATCTTGTTTTGCCGGTTCAAACTGACTGTCAAATGCTACCCATTTCAATAGTTTTATGTCTTCCCTTATATTATATTTTTGTACTATTTTATACCACAGTTCTAAAGTAAATTTAGTGATTGGGTCTATTTGTTTGATTTGCTTATATGCATCTTTATCCCCTATTATGCTTTGTACTGGGAGTCCCTCAATTTCCTTTTCCATTTCTTTCCATTTTGCCTCATATCCCTCGTCGCACCAACATATGATATATCTTATTTGTGCTGAGTAGTAATATTCCTTTAGACTCGGTAGGCCCATGCCTCCTTTCTCTTTTGGTAACTGGAGAGTTTTATATTTCACTCTTGGTTTTTTACCTCCCCAAACAAATCTCGATATCATCCTGTCCCACTTTGAGAATTGGGCATCTGGAATCTCTGTTGGTATAGCCTGGAAGAGGTAAAGTAATCTAGGTTGTATGCTGATTTTGACTGTCTCAATTTTTGAATTCAGATCCATATTTAAGATTGACCATCTATCAATATCTTTTTTTATTTCTTGTTCCAACCTATCATAGTTTGCTTTATATATTTTGCTTAGGTCTTTAGGTATGTTCACTCCAAGGTATTTTATTTCTTTTTGCTTCCAGTTTAGTTTGATCTTATCAGTTATCTGGTTTAGAGGGTTATAGTGGAATGTCAGTATTTGTGTTTTTGTTATGTTTATCTTGTATCCTGATAATTTTCCAAAATTTTCTATCAAGTTCATCATTTCCATTATTGATTTATCTGGTTGTTCAAGGTAAACTATAATATCGTCTGCAAATAGCCCAATCTTGTGTTCCGCCCCCTTTATTGTTACACCTTTTAATTTCTTATTTTGTCGTATCGCTTGAGCCAATGGTTCTATGAACAGAGCAAACAAGGTGGGCGATAAGCAGCATCCCTGCCTAGTTGGTCTTTGTATATTTACTTTGTCTGTTAAGCTACCGTTTATCTTGATTCTTGCCACAGGTTCTTGATATAGCGTCCTTATGCATTGTACTGATTTTTCGTTAAATCCAAAGCGCTCCAGTACACTATATAGGAATTTCCAGTTAACCCTGTCAAATGCTTTTTCTGCGTCTAAACTCATTATTACTGCGCTTTTCTTTTCTTTATGTATTTGGTTAATTATATGTATTGTTCTCCTGATATTGTCATGTGTTTGGCGTCCCTCTATGAATCCAGTTTGATCATCTTCTATCAATTCCGTCAAGAATGTCTTTATTCGTTTACATATAATTGTTGTGTATATTTTATAATCTACATTTAATAAAGAGATTGGTCTATAGTTTCCGCATTGTTCTTTATCTTTCCCTGGTTTTAAAATAACTGAAATGATTGCTTCGTTCCATGTTGGAGGTATTTTGTTGTTGTTCAGCGTCCAATTAAATGACTTTAGGAGTTGTGGCGTGAGTTCTTCTATAAACAGTTTATAAAACTCAGATGGGTATCCATCACTACCTGGTGATTTACCGTTTTTAAGTGACTTAATCACATCTCTGATCTCTTGTGTTGTTATTTCTGCTGTTAGTTTTTCATTTTGTTGATTTCCTATTGATGGCAAGTCCAATGTGTCTAGAAATTTTTTGATATCTTTAGTATTTGTTTCTTCAGGTTGCGAGTATAGTTCTTGGTAGAAATTATGGAAAATTTCTTCGATGTTTTCTGGGTTAACTGTGGTTTTATTTGTGGTGGGGTCTTTAATCTTGTATACATTATTCATTGTTTGTTGTTTTCTTAACCGTTTTGCCAGCAGTTTTGTGGCTTTTGGCCCCGTTTCATAATATTTTTGCTTTAGATATCTATTTTTCCTTTCAATTTCATCCATTTGTGTTTCTTTTATCTTTGTTTTTTCTTCTTTAATTTCTTGATATATTTTTGGATCATTTGTGCTTTGATGTTTACGTTCTAATTCCCTCAGTCTCTCACATCTTTGTTCATACGCTTCCAGTTTAGTCTTATTTGCTTTTCCTGTTTCAACAATTAATTTACCCCTTAACACGGCTTTTAGTGCGTCCCATAGTATTGTTGGGTCCACTTTTTCATTGTCATTCTCTTGGATATATTCGTTTATGTTTATTTTTATTCTTTCTTTCATTTTCTCATCATTTAACAGTCCTACGTTAAGTTTCCATGTTGTTTGTCGTTTTCTATTGTTTAAATATATTTCCATGTATATAGGATTATGATCTGATATTTCTGCCCCTCCAATCCAACAATTTCTCACCCTGTGTCTGTCACCTTCATTCATAAGGAAGTAATCTATTCTAGAGTGTACTTTATGGGCTGCTGAATAATGTGTATAGTCTTTTTCGAGTGGGTGTAGGTCCCTCCATATGTCTACCATACCCATTTCTGCCAGTGAGGTTCTTATGAACTTTGTTACATGTTTTTTTGTCTTCTTAACACTTGTTGTGTCAACTTCATGATCCATGACAGCATTTAAGTCTCCTCCACAAATTAGGACTCCTTCACTGTGTGTTGCTATGAGATCAAACAGATGTTGAAAAAAACCCTTGTCACTTTCTGGTGGGGCATAGATGTTCACTAATGTGATCTGCATACCATCTATTCTTCCCTTTATTATTACATACCTGCCTTCTTTATCCTGGATTTCCTGTTCACTTTCAAATTGTATTTTGTTTGAGATTAGTATCATAACCCCCCTTTTTGCTCCTCCCTTAAATGAACTGTAGTAGGAGTTCTTATAGCCAAATCTCTTTAGTTTCACATGTTCTGCCTTGCTCAAATGTGTCTCTTGCATAAATATAATTTCAGCTTTTTCCTTCTTGAATTTTCTTATTATTCTTTCCCTTTTAACAGGTGAGTTCAGACCATTCACGTTTAGTGTCATTATCTTAAGATTTTTACCCATATTCATGTTTTTCCATTTTTTTAACTTGTGCTCCTAGTCCCTTTAACAACAAAAATAACACATATTTATATAAAAACACATTAAAAAAACTCGACCTCCGTACTTTGGGCCTTTCTTCTGCCCACTGGTCCCTGTTGGTGGGTGGGGGGTTTGTCTTCACAGAGTGAAGGGCCCTCCCTAGACTTCTAATTACTATCAAAGTAATAGTCATAAGTCTAGAAATGTCCAACAAATATCACTTAAACCTCTCCTAGCCGTCTGTTTCTCTTTTACCTTGTCTTCTTGGCCTTCATTTCTTCTGTGCCTTTCTTAATCTTTGTTATGATCTAGGCTTTCAGTTGAAAGCCTTGTAGCTTGTCCTGGGCCCGCTGCTCTACGTCTCTCCCCCTTCTTCCGCCGTTCACTCGTCTCCACTCCGTCTGTCGTGGTGCGTTCAGGGCTGCCGCTGCTCCAGCCGTCTCCTTCGGCACGCTCACCTCAAGGCCCCGCTCCATCATATCCCGCGCTGCCTCTTCGGCCGTGTTGTAGGTTCTTGTGCCTTCCTCCCAATGAATCCTCATTTTCGTTAGCGGCGTTTGGAATCTAATTTTTTTCTCTTTCAGCGTTTTTTTAATATTGGCATATTTCTTCCGCTGCTGCACGATTTCTGTCGGGTAGTCATGGTCAAAAAATACCTGTTTGTCGCCGATTCGTATCTTTTTTTTCCATGCTTGCGTCAGGATTCTTTCCTTTATGTCATATTTCACAAAGTTTACCACAACTGACCTGGGTGGAGAGTTTGTTTTCGGGTTCTGTGCCGGTGTTCTGTGCGCCCGTTGAATCTGCAGATCCGTTTCTCCGGGTATTTCCAGTTCTTTTTTTAAGAACTGATCCATGAATTTTGTCATCGAGTTGCCTTCAATGCCCTCCGGAATTCCAAAGATGCGCATATTGCTTCGTCGGGATCTGCTCTCCAAGTCGTTTATTTTCTCCTGCATCCTCTGCATTTGCGTCGTCAGGGTCTGTAGTTGTTCGTTTGCCTCGCTTTTCCAATCTTCTAGTTCCGAAATTCGGGTCTGCGCTTCTGTCATACACGCCCGCTGGGAGCGCAGCTCCTCCATGTTTTCCGTTAATTTACGCTCCATTTCTCTTCGGAGGTCCATGATTTCCTCCTTAATTTCTTTTTTCAGTTCCTCCTTAAGAGCCGCTAAATCCTGTTGTAGCTGTCGCTTGAATTCTCTCAACTCTTCACCCAAACTGGCGATGCCAGCGTTCATGTTGTTGAGTCTGGTGTCCTCCATTTTCTCTGCTGTGGACATCTCGTTTTTTTGGGCTTTGCGTACAGCGGTTTTTCCTGCGTTGTTGGAGAGGAATTCTTCAATTTTACCCTGTTTTTGTCTTTGTGCCCGGTTCCTTCGTGTTTTCATCCCTTAGTTTATTGATTCGTTTATGTCGAGTTGGCCATTTACCGATGATTTTTAATCCGGCTAGGGAGAGCTCTTTGTTTAAGTGTTATGTCTCTCCGCCATCTTCCCGGAAGTCCCTGGAATTTCTCTTTTTAAGCTATAAGTGTAATCACAAACTCCTATCAGAGTTATAAAATCATTACATAATTTTAATTTATTAACCTTTGTTGTTTTTTTTTTTTTTTAGATTTTTCTCTTTTTGGCAAATCTCTATCAGTAATCATTTTACTTAAGAACCGTGCCTGTTTTATATTAACTATGGTCTATTTCATAGATTTCATATTCCCTACATTCTATATTGCTACCCCTTTTATGGTTTCACATAAGTTCACACTGTACACTCTCATGAATTTAAATGTGATGTGTTTGATATCTGCTGATTATTTCACATTGCCTTAAAGTCACATGAATGTATTTTACCTATGGTGGATTTTCCTTATTAAATTGGTAAAAGGTACATTGGAGTTTCTGTTTAATTTTTGTATTTACTTTCTTGAGAAAAGCTGAGAACTCACAGTTTTTGAGACTGATCCATCTCTGGTACAAATATTGAATTATTAATACATTTGTCAATTTGCTGGAATGGTACCCCGAAGTTATTTAAATTTATATTTTTGTACCAGTGTAATGCTACATCAGCATCAGATTGTTAACAGCAGAAGGGTCATTGTGTTCATTTTAATCCCACAAAAAAACAGCATGAATGTAACTGATTAACATTTAGATCATTGGAATATATGTAGTATGGACATTAATACATAAAGATGTGAGTTTATGTTCAGTATGATTTTGAGTCTGATATGAAGCCCTAATAAACAGTCACAGACATCTGTCCTCATCACAGCTCAAATATACAAGGGGGGGCTGAAAAGTTCATAGTGGTCAAATTTGACCAAATGTTTCTTTTTCAACATAGTCTCCCCTCCAGTCCACACACTTCTTCCATTGATGTTGGAGCGCTTGTGTCCCTGCAGCTGAAAAACCACATTTAGTCAAATTTGACCAGAATGAACTTTTCATTCCCCCCTCGTATACCTCCAATATAAAGTTTTAGACATTTTCTGTAACATTTAATTATGACTGCGGAAATATCTCCGGAGAAGTGCCTGCTGTGTTAAGAAAGAAATATTAAAGAAAAAACGTATTAAAGAAAGTATTAAAGAAAAAACACTTTTTAGAATAATGTAATAACTTCCTAAATAATTAACAGCTTGTGGAGAAAGAACACAGGCGAGGCAACGAGCTGGACATCACAAGAACTTAATTCTTTCTCCAACATAAAGTATAGCAAAAAAGATGCCGGGTCTCTGTGTATTCCTCTTTTATATCTTTAATACCATGCATTGAGACCCGCAACTTCCGACCATCATACACTGTGTTTAGAACAAAGTCTGTGTGGCACATTAACATAGCATAATGCCAGCGACGCTCTCACACCCTTCTTCTTCCAGCGGCTCCAGCATTTACTCCTCTCCTCGGGGGGCGCATAGTTCTTACTGTCCTGTCTGATACCCCCCGGTGACACCTCCTCTTTCGGTCCATTGTTCCCCCCTTCCCCAGTTGCCTTCTCTCTGGGTGGAGAAATCCCACACCATGCCCCCACACAGCCCCCCCCCCCCCCCGAACACCCAGAAAGGGCAGTAGCCCTCCCATCCTTTGGGCTTGAGCCGGGGCCTATAGCGGCTGTAGCGGGGGATCACCGATCCAGTTGAACTGCCCTGCTGGCGGGGTGTACAGGAGGGCACGTCAGTCTGTGGAGGGAAAAAGGGAGGTGGAGAAAACACAGCAGCTTCACAAGCGCAGGTCCCTGCCGAGGGATCACCAACTTGTGGAGCCACCAACGGTGGGTGTCCGCGCCGGGGAGCTTGGGCCAACACCACCTGCTCATCTGCCAACACAAAAGCGAGCTTCAGCCTGTCAATGCAGATGGTCTCCCTACGCCCCCCCAAGTCTAACACAAAATGCTTCGCCCCAGGTTCCAACACCCTTAACGGTCCGTCGTACGGTGGGCGCAGCGGGGTCTGGTGCGCATCGTGCCTGACAAAAACAAAACTAGGATTCTGCAAGCTTTTGGGACGAAGGTACAGGGAAAACAATGGTGGGCCAGGCCCAGTACATTAAAAACGTCCGTACTATGCAAAAAATGCGTGGGTGGATCAGCCTCGGGTGCGGGGTCTTCCACTAAAAACTCTCCAGGGATCTGAAGCAGCTGAGAAAAAATGAGTTCTGCTGGGGAGGCTGCCAAATCCTCCTTAGGTGCGGAGCGCAACCCTAAAAAAACCCAGGGCAGGCGGTCGACCCAATTTGCATCCATGAGCAAAGCTCTGAGCGCTGCTTTAAGCGACCTAGGAAAACGCTTGCATAACCTGTTAGCTTGGGGATTGTACGCAGTAGTGCGATGAATTTTGACCCCCAGGCTCTGGGCCATCGCGGACCAGAGTTCTGAAACAAATTGTGGACCTCTGTTGGAAGTGATGTCTGACAGGGATCCAACCTGTGCAACCCAAGCCAACAAAAAAGCACGGGACACTTCTGTGGATGTGGTAGAACCCAGCAGGACCACTTCAGGCCAACGCGTGGTGTGGTTCACGATTGTTAAAAGGTGCGTGAAACCTTGCAACGGCAGGAGGGGTCCTACCAAATCCACGTGGACGTGGTCAAACCTCCTGGCCAGAATTTGGAATGGCTCGAGGGGGGCTCTGGTGTGCTTGTGTACTTTGGCCTGCTGGCACGCGATGCAAGCTGCAGCCCACTCTTTCACATCCTTGCGCAAGCACGACCAGACAAATTTCGCACCTCACTAGCTTCACCAAAGCGCGCACTCCCGGATGCGAAAGGGAGTGGACCGACTCAAAAACATGACAGTGCCAAGAGCTTGAAACCACCAGGCACGGGCAGCTGGTGGAGGTGATGCAAAGCAAGGGAGGGCACCCTTCTTGCATCACCCTGCTCTGCAGCCTTAACCCAGTAAGCACAGGCTGGAGCACGCAAATGTCCGCGTCCCCAGCTTGCTCCACAGCCATCGCAGGGAAATCTGTTTCCATGTAGACCGGGGAGACTAACGTGCGCGACAGACAATCGGCCATGACGTTGAGCTTACTGGCGACGTGTTGAATGTTGGTAGTAAACTCCAAACTCGTGGCCAAATGCCGTTGCTGCTGGGCTGACCACGGTTCCGAGACCTTGGACATCGCGTACGTCAGCACCTTATGGTCTACGAACGTGGTGAACTCGCGCCCCTCTAGCCAAAACTGGAAATGGCGCGTCGCCAGGTGGAGAGCCAGCAATTCTCTATTGAATGTGCTGTATTTGCGCTCATTGTCGCGCAAAGTTCGGCTGAAAAATGCGAGCGGCTGCCTCGAACCTGAGACGTACTGCTCCACCACTGCCCCTATGGCAACCTC
Source organism: Pholidichthys leucotaenia (assembly GCA_020510985.1). Lineage (NCBI taxonomy): Eukaryota > Metazoa > Chordata > Actinopteri > Cichliformes > Pholidichthyidae > Pholidichthys > Pholidichthys leucotaenia. Next base: position 196,072,266 of record CM035842.1, on the reverse strand, counting down.
AGATGTGTCCGTAGTGAGTGCTATCCATGCAGATGGATCCGGGTGGGCTAGCAACGCGACATCCGCCAGCACTGTTTTGGTGTTTGTAAAAGCCTGGACTCGCTTGGGAGTCCAGTTGATGGTTTCCGCGGGCTTCTTTTTTTTAAGCGCGGCATACAACGGCTGCATCAGCTGGGCTGCCCGGGGAAGGAAGCAGTTATAAAAATTAACCATTCCCCAGAACTCTTGTAGTGCTCTCACGGTCTGTGGACACGGAAAGTCTGACACAGAGCGCATCTTATCCGGTAACGGAATCGCGCCCTCCAGCAAAATGTGGTGGCCCAAAAAATCAATCACAGGCACACTGAACTGGCACTTCACCGGGTTAACTATCAGCCCATGCGCTTCCAACCTCTGGAAAACTGTCCTGAGATTGGCGATGTGCTCCTTCTCAGACGCGCTAGCCACCAGAATGTCGTCTAAGTAGACAAAAACAAAGGACAAGTCATGAAGCACTGCGTCCATCATTCTCTGGAAAGTCTGCGCCACGCCTTTTAATCTGAATGGCATGCGTAAGAACTTGAAAAGGCCGAAAGGAGTTATTACTGCTGTTTTTGGAACATCTTCCACGCACACCGGGACCTTGTGGTAACTGCGGACCAGATCCACTTTGGAAAAAACAGCCCCCCAGCCAGGTGTACGGAAAAACCCTGGACGTGCGGAATAGGATAGCGATTGTGTTCCGTGGCATTGTTCAAGTGCCGGAAATTGCCACACGGTCACCACAACCTGTCGGCTTTAGGCACCATGTATAGCTGGGATGCCCACGGGCTGTTGGAGCACCTGACGATGCCCAACTGCTCCAAGTTGGCGAACTCCTCACGTGCGCTTGCCAGTTTAGCTGTGTCCAGGTGCCGAGGTCGCGTGAACACCTGCGGCCCTTTTGTAGTTATGAAATGTTCGACCCCGTGTTTTGTTCTCGTAGCCAAAAAAGTCAGGACCATGAGTGCTGGGAACTATGCGAGTAACTGTTGGTACTTACCCCCTGGAACTGTAATGTTAGCCAGTAGCTGTACAGGGCAGTGAGGTGAAAGAGATTGCATCCACTCCTCACCTATTAGCAACATCAACTAACATAAAAGCACATAAAGTACATAAAAAATCTGCGCCTAAAATGGGGGCAGAACATGCAGCTACCACAAAGTTCCACTGAAAGTTGCATCCGTGTAAGTATATCATCAGTGTATGCTCACTAAATGTCCTGATGATGGATAAGTTGGTGGCTGTGAGCTCTGGACCACTGCCTCCTCCCACCCTATCTGTGTTGACCGGCAGGATGAGGCTCTTCTGGGAGCCGGAGTCCACCAGAAACCATCTCCCCGAATGTGTGTCCATGACATCAAGCAGCTTGTTTCTGTCGCCAGTGGTCGCAGCTGCTACTGACTGCTGGCTGTGCCGTTTCCCGACTGACTTCTTGAATTGGCATGGCGGCTGGCATCGCTGGGCGTTCAAACCGAAGCAGTGATGATAGAAACAGATTGCCCCATTCCTGCATCTCCTGGTGTCTGCTCCGGCTACCACCATCGGCTCCTCGACCTCGCTGGAGTCCCTCCTGGCCGCCGGTGCTGCTGCATTCACGCTGAGAGTTCTAAAATGATGCAATCCGCTTCCTGTGCCAGTGTGCGGTAGTCTTTGGTCACCAGCAACGGCGAGTTGGCCAGGATTGCCCTCGCTGCAGTCGGTAGGTTCCTGAGGAACAGGTGGGTGAACAGGAAAGACTCGTCGTTCCTACCCATCAGCGCCAACATGCTCTCCATGAGCTCCACGGCTGATCTGTCCCCCCAGCTCTGAACATGTTAGGAGCCTCTTTGCCCTCTCACTGACAGAAAGGGTGTAGTGCTGGAGAAGTACCCTCTTGAGCGCCTTGTATTTACCCTGGGCCAGCGGCTCCTGGAGCAGGCTTGTCTCTTGTTGGTGGCGCGCGCATCCAGCGCAGCGACCACGTAGTAGCATTTTGGGTCATCCGTGGCGCCAGTGCTGTCCTTCCAGGTAGTCTCCGGGGCGGTGCTCATCTTGCTCTCCATGACACGTCTTGGGGTCACCAATGTGGACAAATGACACAGGCGAGGCAATGAGCTGGACAACACAAGAACTTTATTGTTTCTCCAACATAAAGTACAGCAAAAAAGATGCCGGGTCTCTGTGCATTCCTCTTTTATATCTTTAATACTATGCATTGAGACCCAGAACTTCTGACCATCATACATTGCGTTTAGAACAAAGCCTGTGTGCACATTAATAACATGACATAACGCTGGCGCCACTCTCACACCCTTCTTCTTCAAACGAAGAAAAACATTATCCGATGCTAACAAGTTAGCATGTGACAACAGCCCAGCTCCCCCAGCCTCACACGGAAAGGTGGCAAAAGACACAGCATCAATCAAACGGTGGTTAGCAACATCAACAAACAAACCATTTGCTCACAGAAAATCCACGTCAACAATAGGTACTGTAATGGAACCGATTACAAAGTCCCACTCGAAACTGTGTCCCTGGAAACAAACAGTCACAGACCTTGTGCCAAATGTCTCAATGGAAGAACTGTTAGCTGCACTCAAAGGCGGGCTGTTGCCCGCCGCCGGCCTGTCCACACTAGTAGGCAGGAGCAGGCTCTTCTGTGAGCCAGAGTCCACCAGGAAACATCTTCCTGACAGAGAGGCTTTAATGACAAGCAGCTCATCTCGACCACCAGCGCCCACAACTGCTACTGAGCACTGGCTCTGGAGTTTCCCATCATCTCAAATGTGCATGGAGGGACGCAGCGCTTAGCCTTGCTTCCAAACCACAGGTGGAAGAAACACAGACCTTTCCCACGTCGTCTCCGGGCCACCACTCCAGCTACTGCTCCCAGGTCCACGTCCTCCGTTGTGGGTTGCAGTATATCCGATGCCACACTTTGCACAGCAAACTGCCTGGTAGCCAGCAGGACCTGATCAGCTTCCTTGGCTAAAACTCGGTAGTCACTGATTGCCAAATGCGGGGAGTTAGCCAAAACCGTGTGCACAGGCGGCGGGAGCTGGTGCAGGAAAATGTGTGGAAACAGGAAACCACCTTCGTCCACTCCCAGCAGCGATAGCATTTTGTCCACAAGATCCACAGCCATGCCGTCACCCAAGCCTGACAGGGAAGGATTTTACCTGCTCTTTCCGTGGCCGATAGACTACATCCCCGGAGCAGGAACTGTTTGATGGCGGCCTATTTACTGCGCTGTGGGGGTGCGTGAAGCAACTGCATGACATGCCATGTGGACTGCTGAACCAGATCAGCAACGACCAAATAGTACCTGGGTTCATCTGCAGTAATACCCCGCAGGTGGAACAGTACTTCGATATGCTGGAACCACGAAGCTGGGTCGCTCTGCCAAAACTCTGGAAGCTTCACAGCCGCAGTGCAAGTGGCCGACTGTGAGGGTTGGGGCGACATGGCTGACGAGGAAACGCACTTTTCTTCTGTGTCTGACATGCTTGAATCGAGGTCACCAATGTGGCAGGAGGAAGAAACACACAGGAGCAGAAGGTGAGTTTTTATCTTTACTCCTCCAAGTGCCACCAACAACTGACTGTAACCACTCCCGGACTCCAAAACTGGGAAAAAACAAACCACATCCCCCAACCCCAAGTCCCACTGGGTGAGAGGTACACTCTTTAGTCTGCCACAGACTCACTGTAAGTGCTTTGCGATGTCACTTGACAAAAAAGCGCCATATAAATCAAATCCATTATTATTATTATTATTATTATTATTATTTCACTTTATGCCCATATCAATTATATAACTGTATATTGAATATGTTTTGGCAAACGGCTAAAATAGCAAAACATGCCACTGTCCAAATATGGACCTAATTATATTAACGTGTGAATTATGGACGCAACTTCCACTACTAGTTTAGAACGTATGGTTGTCAATGAAACGGGACACTTTTCCTTGTTAAAAACAATGACTTTGGCATCAAAAATGTGAGAACGCGGCCTTTTGCACCTCAAAAACAGTAATCTAGTCATAACACTTCCCACGACTATGGAGGGATGAGAAGATGACCTTAAAAAGTGGCCTGGCAGACAGTAGCTCCGTTAGTTAGCTCCGCTGCTAAGATGCTAACACTGTAAACAAATAAAAGTTCTGAGATATATCATTGTCTCTACCGCAATAAAGTTGGATGCATTTTGTTAAAAGATGTTGGACATAATCAGATTTACCTCAGAGCAGACGTAGAATGTAGTCAGAGCCACAAAGAACCACAACACCGTGCTTCGGTGTTTTATCCCATAATTAAAATGCGCATGCTGCTGTCATGCCCTGAATGCTTGTTATTTAACTTAACACATACAGAGCTTTTCTGACAATTGTTCAGAATTTTATTGATCTATATTTTGTGATAATTTAAAAATGAATGCATGCTGAAGCTGCTAGTCCATATCATTCCAAGGCAGTGCAACAAATGCAACAAAAAAAAACCCAAAAAACTATTTATCTTTCTTAAATCGTTAAGCCTTAGGAAGCTAACTGTTACAATTTTTTATTTATTATTTTACTTCATGCAGCCTTCATTCTGGTGACATATATAACACATAAACGTCAGATCTGTGACATTCATACACGTGAAAACATACCTTGTGTGCTGTTGAGTCTGTCCTGTGTCTGTCCCACCGATCACACCAAGTCTTTTTCCGTTTCCAGTGCACGATCTACACATCGCCGGTGAAAAGCCTCCATTTATACAGTCTATGGCACAACCACGAACACCAGCAACAAGGACCAGAACTACGCCAAAACATTCAGGAAATGCAAAAGCTACAAGCGCTGAATTAGCTGCCACTTCAGTGCAAAACACGTATGTGAACTATATATTAAAATGAATTTGAAAAACTTTTAAAAATTCTATTTTAAATGCCCCTGCTACTCCACTCTTGCTGACTGATTTAACAGGACTTCGGCGGAAACCGGAAGCTCCGCCCATAATCGTTCTGTCAGCGGCGCCACAGGAATGAGGTGGATATTTCTGATGGAAAAATTTAATGAGTTTTAACAGAGTTTTTCAAATCCTCTTTCAGCTCCTTCAGCTTTTAAGGCCATGTTAGTATTTAACATTCTCCAGCGTTAAACCATTGCTGCTTTTTGTCAAATTTGAACAAATTTATGTCATGTTAGCATGGAAGCTAACTTTTCAGAAGTTCAAAGTTGCATGGCGTTTTTAAGGTAACTTTCTGTGAACACAAGCTATTTCCACTTTTAAACTCTTGAAGATTAGGCCCTTTGAGCTTTTAAGATTGCACCTCTTATTTTCAAAGTTTACATTTAGCATTTTAAGCTAACGGTCTTAAACTTTAAGCAAATTTGTTTTACACATATTTTTAAGATTCAGCTATTTTAGCATTTAAGCTAGCATTTTAAAACTGAGTTTTTATTTTAGCATTCATAAGCCAACATTCTTGAACTTTTGGCTATATCCACTTTTTTGGTAAAGTTGAGCAAACGTTTATCATTTTAGCTTTTAAGATTTTTTTCAGCCTATTCAGCTTACAGTATTCACACAGCATTTTCTTCAGGAAATGCAATTTTTTTATTATTATTATTATTATTTCTTGTGTTTGCATGCTCTCTGCTAACCCTGAATACATTCTGAAATCATCCATTTTTTTCTGGAGGATAACTCCTCTGTTAGTAAGACAGGGAAAACTCATTACCTTGAACTCCAAGTAACACAGGAACCATAACACGATCCAGCAGGGACGCCCCAGCGTCGTCACGTGTCTGCTTCGCATCTGCTCAGACTCAAAAGAAAACTTTGCCCCTACTCATCAAGAAACATCGCAGGAGTACTCCTCCAACTTATGGATATGAATTTTTTTGGAGAGAGGGAGGGGGATGGCAGTGGAGGAGTCTTGTCACATTACATGTACCTGTCTGTGTACGTCTTCACTCGTGGCTGTCATCTCACCTGACAGGTCTATCAGTGTCCGCGGCTGATCGGGACGCGTCCCTCAGTCTGACAGGCTGAGCCGACAATGAGAAGATGCGGACTGACAGCTCCTCAGGTTGCTGCTGGAGGATGGAGAGGATGGGGGTGAGTGGGGAGAGGAGGGCCGCAGCTAGACTAGTGAATTTAAAACTTAGTTTTTGTGTTAATGCTGAGCCTCAAGCTTGGCATATAATGTTGCTGTTCTACTTTTGGCTTCAAAAAGTGATGTCTTGGACTGTGGCATTATTAAAGAGCCCCAATACTACTTTTTTGAGTTTCCCCTTTATTCTAGTGTGTTCTGTAGGGTTTCTGTGACATTATATGGTCTTCAAAGTCAAACAGCCCAACATTCTGCTGCACAGGAGTTCTCCTCTCTTACAGAATCTAGGACTACAGAGCTGTGTGAAATGCCTTGTTTGGATTAGCTGTTCTCTTTTATGAGGTTATCACATCAGTTAAAATGACACTCCACCAAAAATCGAGGTTTTTTTTTCTTGTTAACATGTCTGTAACATGTTTTTTATAACTTACAAGCAGGGCTTGACATTAACACCTGCCAACCCACCAATGGTGAGTGGATTTCAGCAGGGACGGGAAGACAGCCGCTCCCAGTAGCCACTTTGGCGGGTTGTAGCTTTCTCAAACGGCATCCAAAATAATAAGCCTATCACAATGTGAGACTACGAAACTACAACTCCCATAAACACAATCTGCACACAGTGTGTGCTCATTGGTCCACTGTCACTGTGGATGGAGTTGAGCTCCACTGCTGGCCCGGTAAAGTCGAAGCTGTAGACAATCTCCTCTGCAGGTTGATCTCCCATCCTGCCCCAGTTCACACCGCAGCCCGGTGGGAAGAAATGCCCTGGTGGGTGACGGCTTCTCCTGTACCCAGCCCAGAGCAGAGACAGACTCCATCCACAGTTAGTTCATTTTGTGGCCAGTGTGGAGAAACGGTGACAAACACACACAGTCGGCAGAACACACCTGTCCCCGCTCTCAGTGATCAGATCACCAGGGTTATAGCTCCTGCTCCTCTGTTGTCCCAGCAGTGAGTTGCTAATCCCTGTGTGGCACACACACACACACACACACACACACACACACACACACACACACACACACACACACACACACACACACACACACACCAGCTCACCTCTGTGACATGATTATTTTTAGAGCAAGAAGCTTCGTTTATTGTCCAAAGTTGAGCAAATTTAAGGTTTCTTACGATAGAGACAAAAAGTGACGGCACTTTGATTTCTTGCTGTGGTGGCCCCTAGTGTTATAATGAGGTAGCACAATAATTATTACTAATTATTAATTCCAGTTATTAATTATTAGTAATCATATTAATATAATTGTAGTCTTAATGCTACAAGCTCAAGTACATGATAGTGAATACTGCAGTGTGGTTTGATGATAATATACAACACGTCTGGTGGATCCTTTATCTTTTCAAAGGATCAAACATTTTCCAGTTTGGAATATCTTATGTTGATTTCTTTATGGGAAAAATGGCCATCCTGAACCCAAAGGAATCCCACAGGAAAGTGCTAATGCATAACAAGAAACAAATGATGAACCACATCTTCACCTCCAACAATGCTCACCCTGTTTCACCTCCCAAACTTTTTGAAGACTGGGCAAACAGAACAAGAATGACAGCAAAGCCTGAATCACAGCGAGAACGGTGACAGTTGAGGTAAATCATGGGAGAAAAACGAGGAGCATTCGACCCTCAGAACAAGGAGGCAGCATTGACTTGCTCCACTGAACATGGCCAAAAGACAGATGGAGGAGGTGAAGTCAGTGTCCAAATTCAAGAAGGGATGCACCGAGAGTTTGGGGAGGATTTGAAAGGCTGTTGATGTGAGCCCTGTCAAGGATGATGATGCAGCTGAGAGGCTTAACTAATTTTGGATAGAGTGAGCTGAGTGGAGTGGGGAGAGGATTTGGGCGCTTTTGTTGTTGTTCTGTTTGATCTTGGAATTAAAGGGAAAAATGGTCATGAAAACCTGAGGTTTACTGCTTGATTCCCTCACTCTGAATTTATTTTTCTCATAAATTTGCAAAATTTTTAATCATGAATTTATTTGAGAATTTAAGAAAAACAAATCTCATAAATATGCAGCATTTTTCTCATAAATTAGGGATTAATATTTAACAAAATTTGTAGTAATAATGTAAGGCTGTTCCTACTGAGGAGACTCAGGTCTTTTGGTGTACAAGGGGCGCTGCTGAAGACATTCTACGACACGGTGGTGGCGTCAGCCATCACTTTTGGAGTGGTCTGCTGGGGCAGTGGCATTACAGCAGCCGATAGGAAGAGACTGAACAAACTGATCAAGAAAGCTAGCTCTGTCCTGGGGCAACGCCTTGACCCAGTGGAGGAGATAGGAGAGAGAAGGATGGTGGCTAAACTGTCATCTCTGCTGGAGTCCGAGTCCCACCCTATGCAGGACATACTGAATGCACTAAGGAGCTCATTTAGCAGCAGACTACATCATCCTAGGTGCACAACCGAGAGGTTTCGCAGGTCCTTCCTACCTACGACTGTCAGACTGTACAACCTAAGCAGGGCTGCTCGCAGAGATAGCAAAAAGATGTGACAACCTAATAGTATTGAATGGAAAAGACACAATAGACTTACACAATGGTCCCCTCCGGTATACAACTAGGAAAATACCGGTAGCTACGGAGGGTGACAATATGTATGGGTACATAATCATACCATGTAGGATAACTAAGTAGACGGTTATGCTGTTTCATTCCATCTAGCTACAATGCTCCACACTGTGTGTTTATATATTTACATATTTATTCCATCTAGCTACAATGCTCCGCACTGTGTGTCTATATATTTATGTTTATATGTACATATGTAGGGGGGTGGGGAAGAGACTCCGCAGACAGAGGAGACTGTCGAGACCCCCACTACACTGTGAAGAATTCATCTGCAGCGGCTGCGGCAGGACCTGCAGATCCCGTATCGGCTTCTACAGCCACGCCCGACGGTGCAGCTCCCTGAATGATGACCCAAGGCACAAAACTCCCCCACGATCTTTCGAGATCGATGGAGCCAATGAATGAATGACATATGTATACTCGCTGCTCTTGTTTTTCTCTTGCCTTCTGATTGTTGCTCTGAGTGTTGCTATCCCTGTGCTGTTGCAATCCTGGAATTTCCCCATTGTGGGACTAATAAAGGCTTATCTTATCTTATCTTAATATGGTGATGTCTGTCTGTCAGTATGATGTTTGTCCAGCGAACTCCTCCCACAGTTTTCAAGTTAGGAATTTTTTTTTTTTATTTCCCACAGTATTGAAGGTGTGCGTATTGTAGGGGGTTAAATGGTTTTCTGATATTTTCTCAAAATTTGTTCCACTTTGAATTGTAGGTTGTTGCTTTGCTTTAGCTCTTTGTAATTACATGGTTATTAGTTTTATTATCGATCTAGAGTATATTGAATCTTGAATTTGTAATCGAGTTTTCAATTGTTGGTGTACATGCTATGCACTACCGATAATAGCTATGGATGGCATATAATGTACCGTGTGCTGTGCTCTTGTTGTATATTAAGATTAAGGGAAAAATGTGGAAGGAACAGCAACTTGTCTGCCCAAATGAAGCATGAAACTCAGCATGGAACTAAAACAAAGGAGCAAAGTCCAAATGTGTATAAGTTGTGGAGGAGGGTACACTTTGGATTTAAGTGGATAAAAAGACTCACAAAGAGAAGATGAGTCTTTTGAAGGAAATAGGTATCTGCATGGCTGTTTGTGTATTGGACACCTGAGCAAAGGTTGCAGATAAAGGATTTCTTGTGGAAGGTGTGGTCTCAAACATCCAGCTTTACTACATATTCCTCCAAACAAGAATAAGAAGGACTCTGATAGAGCTGAGGTTGCAGTAGATAGCACACTGGTGTCAAGTAGTCTTAGTGGGACTGGTGATTATGAATGTATATCCCCCATAGTTCCTGTGCAGGTTATAATCCATGAAGTAATTACCACCTATTGACATAACGTTCGGCTCAGGAGACGCATACACACAGGCTCAGAGTAGTTCAAACTGTTTATTAACAACAGGGATGTTTGGGTGCGTGTCTGCGGAATGTTAATGTGTTGGTGGTGGCGTCTGCTTCGGACCCAGAGGCAGGAGACCGTTCAGCCGGCAACCCTATGGGAGAAATTGGACACAGGGTGATGAGCACACACCAACACAGGAGGAGAATAGGCGAGGGAGAGAAGCTTACTTGTTTGGGCAGATGACTGACGCTTCAAGGATGGAAGCCCGGGAGACAGCCACCTGCAGGGCTCGGTGCAGCAGCGAGGAGAGACGAGGGACGGGATTGTCCGCCGCCGAGGAATCCACCTGTGCACAGGGGAGCAAACTGGAGAGATGAGGTAAGTGATCTTCTTACCGGTAAAGAGGATGCTGAAGAGAAAGTGGTAGAAGTCCATGCAAGGGAAATGAAGTCTACGGCTTCAGGCCGACGCTCAGGGCGAGGCGGCTTTTATCCTTCGCCGCTGACGAGTAGCAGGTGCGTGGGCAGGTGGCGCCGCTGATGAATGGCGCGGCGTGACAGTACTCCCCCCTCTAGCAGCGCCTCCTGGCGATGGCTTATCCGGGTGCGCTCGGTGGAAGTCCGCGATGAGCGATGGGTCCAACACAAACGACGGGGGCACCCACTGTCGATGCTCGGGCCCATAGCCATCCCAGTCCACCAAGTATTGCAACCCACGACCCCGGCGCCGGGAGTCCAGGATGGAGGAGGCGGACCAGGCCGGATGGCCACCAATCATCCGGGGCGCGGGTTGCGCTGCAGGAGGAGGGCAAAGGGGGTCAGTAACCGCCAGTTTCACCTTCGACACGTGGAAAGTAGGATGAATGCGGAGGGAGGGGGGAATAGCCACGCGCACAGCCACCGGGTTGATGATCCGGGTGATGGGGTAGGGACCCATGAAGCGCTGTGCCAGCTTTCTCCTCTCGCCTTTTAGAGTGACGTCCTGGGTGGAAATGTAAACAAGCTGCCCAACTCTGTACGCCGGGGCAGGTCTCCTACGCCGGTCCGCCACAGTCCTGTTGCGCTCCGCTGTGCGCAATAGCGCATGGCGCGCGGCAGCCCAGGTGGAGCGGAACTGCCTGAGATGGGCCCTAACTGACGGGACAGTTACTTCACTCTCCTGCTCCGGAAACAGCGGGGGGTCGTAACCCAGGGACGCTTTGAAGGGGGACATCCCTGTAGCAGAAGAGCGAGCGGTGTTGTGGGCATATTCAACCCAGGCAAGATGGTTGCTCCAGGACGCGGGTTTGGATCTGGACACACAGCGGAGCGCAGCCTCCAGCTCCTGGTTGGTCCTCTCACACTGCCCGTTGGATTGGGGGTGATGGCCAGAGGAGAGGCTCACCTTGGCTCCGATGGCGTTGCAGAAAGACCTCCAAACCTCAGATGAAAACTGGGGGCCCCGGTCCGAGACCACGTCCACCGGAATCCCATGCAGCCTGACCACGTGTTGGACGAGGAGGTCCGCCGTCTCCAGGGCAGTAGGGAGGCCTCGCAGGGGGACGAAGTGCACGGCCTTGGAGAAGCGGTCCACGATGGTCAGGATGGTGTCATAGGAGTTGGAGATGAGGAGTCCGGTGACGAAATCCAGAGCGATGTGCGACCAGGGCCTGCCAGGGACGGGCAGGGGCTGGAGCAGACCCGCTGGAGGGGCATTTCCCGACTTGCAGGTGGCACAGATTGGGCAAGCCCGGGCGTAGCGGGCTGCATCCCTCCGCAGGCCTGGCCACCAAAAGGACCGTTGGAGGAGATCTATCATCCGGGAGGTGCCAGGGTGACAGGTGAGCTTGGAGGTGTGGAGCCAGTGGATGACCTCTCCTCGGACCGCGGATGGCACGAACAGCCTCCCCTCCGGTCCGCCGCCAGGGTCAGGTTCCACCTCCTGTGCCTTCCGGATCTTGCTCTCAATGTCCCACGAGATGGCTCCCACGACGCACGACCTGGGCAGGATGGAGTGGGGCGCCTCCTCCGACTCCACGGGGGCGAACTGCCTGGAGAGGGCGTCAGGCAGGACGTTCTTAGAGCCAGGCCTGAAGGTGATGGAAAATTGGAACCTGGCGAAGAACAGGGACCAGCGCGCCTGGCGGGCGTTCAGGCGCTTGGCAGATCGTAAGTATTCCAAGTTCTTGTGGTCCGTGAGGACCACAAACGGCAGGCTTGCCCCCTCTAACCAGTGGCGCCACTCCTGCAGGGCGAGCTTGATGGCCAAGAGCTCTCTGTCCCCCACATCGTAGTTTCTCTCCGCCGGGGACAAGCGCCGGGAGAAGAAGGCGCACGGTCGCTTGGTGCCATCGTCCGGTGACCGCTGGGACAGCACTGCTCCCACTCCCGTGTCCGAGGCGTCTACCTCTACAATGCACTGCAACGCGGGGTCGACCTGGCGAAGGACCCGGGAGGAGGAGAATTCCGCCTTCAGCGCCTCAAAGGCGGCAGCGACCTCTTCGGTCCACCGGAACGGGACCTTCGGGGACGTGAGGCGGGTCAGTGGTCCAACGATGGCACTGAAGTTGGGAACAAAGCGGCGGTAGAAATTGGCGAAGCCAACAAATTGCTGCACCTGCTTCCGGGATGCAGGTGTAGGCCATTCCACCACCGCCTTTACCTTCTCTGGGTCGGGGAGCACCTTATCGTGGGCGATGATGAACCCCAGGAAGGACGTACTCCTGGCGTAAAATTCACACTTTTCTGCCTTAACGTACAGACGGTTCTCCAGCAGCCTTTGGAGGACCCGCCTCACGTGGACCTGGTGCTCATCCCTGGACTTGGAGAAGATGAGGATATCGTCCAGGTAGACGAACACGAAAAGGCCAATGAAGTCCCGGAGGACGTCATTAATGAGGCGCTGGAAGACTGCAGGAGCGTTGGTCAACCCGAACGGCATCACCAGATATTCAAAGTGGCCGTTCGGGGTACGGAAGGCCGTTTTCCACTCATCTCCCTCCCGGATCCGGACGAGGTGGTAAGCGCTGCGTAGGTCCAGCTTGGTGAACCAGGTCGCCCCCTGGAGGGAGTGGAAAGCAGTGTCCATGAGAGGCAGGGTGTAACGGTCCTTCTCCGTGATATTATTGAGGGCCCGGTAGTCGATACAAGGGCGGAGGGACCCATCCTTTTTCCCCACGAAGAAGAACCCTGCCCCCACGGGTGACGATGATGGGCGGATAATCCCAGCACTTAATGATTCCTTCAGGTAGGCGTTCATCGTCTCCTTCTCCGGCGCAGACAGGCTGTAAAGGCGACCAGAAGGTAAGGGAGCCCCCTGGCGGAGGTTGATGGCGCAGTCATAGGGCCGATGAGGGGGAAGAGACATAGCTTTCGCTTTGCTGAACACCATACCCAGGTCGTGAAATTCTGGGGGCACCAGAGACAGGTCCGGGGGTGCAGCGTCCGTCGCAGGGGGAGGAGCGGACGGAGAGCAGGCAGCGGACTGAAGGCAGGTGCCCATACAGAACGTACTCCATGCCGAGATCCCAGCTGATTTCCAATCCAGGACCGGATTGTGAAGGCGGAGCCAGGGATACCCCAGGATGACGGGCGACACAGAGTTGGGAAGGACGTAAAAGGTCATCTCCTCCCGGTGGTTTCCCGAGATGATGACCGGTAGGGGAACAGTTTGATGTGTCACTCTCCCGAGGGTGGCACGGGAGAGGTGGATCAGGGAGATGGGAGTGTTGAGTGCCTGGCAGCGGATGCCCAATCGGGTTGCCAGGCTTTGTGAAATGAAGCTGCCTTCTGCGCCCGAATCCACCAGTGCGTGGGTGAGGTGCCCAGTAGGGTTATGGCAGAAACGGATGGGCAGCTTCAATTGAGTAAGTGATCCTAACCGATTGACATCCGCGAGGCTTCCAACAGTGACTCGCGGACCCCACCAACTGGCTTTCCGTGGACAACGCTCCACGGTGTGTTGGTCGCCTCCGCAATACATGCAGAGGCCCAACTCACGGCGGCGTTGTTTCTCCACAGGGGAAAGTTTAGTCCAGCCCGTCACCATCGGCTCCGACTCCTCGGGGCGCGATGCTGGCGGCGCCGCCAGGGGGCGAGCTTGGAACAGGTGCGGCGAGGCTCCACGAGGGCGAGAAGAAGAAGACCTCCGCCCCGAGGAGCGCTCGCGCAGCCTGTTATCCAAACTTATCGCTAAGGATGTCAGCTCCGCTAGCGTCCCAGGGATATCCCGACCAGCCAGTTCATCCCTCAGATCACTATTGAGGCTGCGGAGGAACAGGCCACAGAGGGAGCGTTCCTCCCAGCCCAATTCCTCCGCCGCTACCCGGAAGTCGACCGAGTGGTCCGCTGCCGACCGGCTTCCCTGCTGGAGAGCGAGAAGCCGATCGACCTGGACCGTTTCGGTTTGTGAGTGGTCAAAGACCTCCAGAAAGCGCCTCACGAATTGGTCATAGGTGAGGGTGGCATAACTGGGCCTCGCCATTACGGCGTAGGTCCAGGTTAACGCACGCCCCTCCAGAAGATTCCCTATGTAACCAATTCGGCTGTGATCCGAGGGAAAATCTCCGGGCACACGGTGGAACACGGACTCACACTGCATAATAAACCCCCGCGCTCCGCCGAGCTTACCGCTAAAGCGGGCGGGGGTCGGAATCGGCGTGAGCCGAACCGGTGCCACTGGAGCCGGCTGGACGGCCGCTGGAACAGCAGGAGCCGCGCCACCCTGGCGAGTCGGGAGGAACGGCTGTTGGGGGTCCAAGCGGTTCAATCGGTTAGTCAGTTCTAATAATTGATTAAGAACCACCTGTTGCTGATAAACAATCTGATCCACCCGAGCCTCGAGGATGGTAAACCGGTGTGCGAGCCCGCCGTCCGCCGAGCCGCTCTGCTGAAGCCGTACTGACATAACGTTCGGCTCAGGAGACGCATACACACAGGCTCAGAGTAGTTCAAACTGTTTATTAACAACAGGGATGTTTGGGTGCGTGTCTGCGGAATGTTAATGTGTTGGTGGTGGCGTCTGCTTCGGACCCAGAGGCAGGAGACCGTTCAGCCGGCAACCCTATGGGAGAAATTGGACACAGGGTGATGAGCACACACCAACACAGGAGGAGAATAGGCGAGGGAGAGAAGCTTACTTGTTTGGGCAGATGACTGACGCTTCAAGGATGGAAGCCCGGGAGACAGCCACCTGCAGGGCTCGGTGCAGCAGCGAGGAGAGACGAGGGACAGGATTGTCCGCCGCCGAGGAATCCACCTGTGCACAGGGGAGCAAACTGGAGAGATGAGGTAAGTGATCTTCTTACCGGTAAAGAGGATGCTGAAGAGAAAGTGGTAGAAGTCCATGCAAGGGAAATGAAGTCTACGGCTTCAGGCCGACGCTCAGGGCGAGGCGGCTTTTATCCTTCGCCGCTGACGAGTAGCAGGTGTGTGGGCAGGTGGCGCCGCTGATGAATGGCGCGGCGTGACACCTATGCCTTCTTGGATCAAGGAAGCACAGCAGTGTTCTGTACAGAGCACCGGATGCATAAACTGGGTCTAACAGGAAGAAAGACTAACATTCTCTTAAGGATCATGGTGTTATGTCAGGAAATAGGACAGCAGAGGCAGGAGTCGAACCGAACACAAACTTTATTACAGAACACACAAGGTGGTACACGTGCGTATCATATAGCAATCTAGCTAATACTAAAATAGTACAGGCTGCTGTTGTTGTGGAGGCGGAGCGCCAAAAGACCCCGGCTCCCGCCAACAGTCTCCCAATATACTTCCTTACTTACTAAGGGCTGGGTGGCCATTACCATGCGTAGAGCCAATCAGGTTAACCAGTGTGTGCCAATGTTGTCGGTTTTGGGCCAGCTCCTCTGCATCGTCAGCAGTGACTCTGAGTTGTTGGAGGTCTCTCTCCACCACATCAAACCATCTGGTGCATGGCTTGCCCCGAGGTCTTTTTCACCCTGAGGCCCTGGGGTCGAACATGAGGATGGCTTTTGTTGGGTGTTCTGGTGGGAGGTGGAGGGCATGGCAAAACCAGTGGATACGCTGCTGTGTAATAAGGTGGAATGCTGCAGGCTGATGTGTGTGGGCTTGGAGTGCATCATTAGAACTGCGCTGGGATCACCTGCAGAGGTGGCCCCAGGCACGCCGTGCCTCCCAATATAAGCATGGCGTCATGATGTCATTCGTGCCTGTGTCCTCACATCCGTGCTGTCTATTGTTAATATGGGAGCATATCTAACACATGGACCAAGAGAAAGTTGTGAGCAGCCATGTTGTGTCAGGACTAGAGGTTGCTGCCATGGGACAGGGAGATTTCATTAAACTGCCAAAGACCTATACACAAGAATGTATGTCCTGTCCATACAGGAAACATTCCAATTCAGAGAGATTCAGGCATGGCCATATCTGAAGCATGTTCATTTGCCTGAGATTGATGCTGATATTGAGTTGCTGATAGGAACAAATGTTCCAAAAGCCATGGAACTAATACAGGTCATCTATAGTGTTGATGGTGGACTTTATGCAGTCAGAACTGTACTTGATTGGACTGTTAATGGACCACTGACAGGAAACAGTGGGAGTACAATTAGTGGTGCGCATCGAGAAGCATCAGTCAACAGAATTTCTGTCATGAGTTTGGATGATCTTTGGCAGCAGCAATTCAAGATTGATTTTCCTGAATGCCATTTGGAAGAGCAACCTGGACTTTCAAGAGAAGAGAAAAAAATTATGGAATTAGTTCAGCTAAGCAAGTCAATGGCCATTATCAGATTAACTTGCCACTTAAGAAGGAGAATCTCAATATGCCAAATAACAGGAAGATTGTAAAACAATGACCTTTCCATCTGAAGAGAAAGTTTCAGAAAAATGCATTATTTCATGAAGAATATTGACATAATGCACAGACCCAGGGAACAGACACACGCTCAAGAGTAGATTCAATAATTTTTATTGTAATAATGTTCGTGTGTGGATGCGTGTGTGTGAAGTAAATGTGGATGTAAGTGTGTGGATCCGTAGACTCGTGACAGCAGGGAGTGAGCAGAACGCCGTGCAATCTGTAATCTGAATAACTGGGGAGGCAGCGACCGGCAGGACAAAAAGGCTCAGGTCCTCCCGATGGTTCCCGGAAATGATGACAGGGGTAGGGGCAGTCTGCTTGTGCACCACCGTCAACGGGGTATTAGATAGAGTAACAAGCCTCAAGGGTGTCTCCAGAGAATGGCAGGGAAGCCTCAACCGGGTTGCCAGTTCCCCCGAGATGAAATTCTGCTCAGCTCCCGAGTCCACCAAGGCATGTGTGCAGTGTTCAGTACGATTGTGCATGAATCTAATGGGTAAAAGACACTTAGTGAGGGGATTTAACTGAGGTGAACCCGTGAGACCCCCTACTGCGACGCACGGGCTCCCCCTTTTGGCCGCACGGGGCAGGACGAAATGTCATGTTCCTCACTACCACAGGACATACACAAACCAAGCTCTCTACGACGCTGTCTTTCTGCCAAAGATGGTTTAGTTCGTCCAACTACCATAGGCTCTGATTCCTCAGCTGACTCTGCCGAGGGCAAGGCCAGTAAAGGGAGCTGGGAAAAGCAGTGAAACTGGGCGCCCGAGCATCTGGACGTCTTCCGCTTGGCTGCCCGCTCCCTCAACCTGTTGTCTAAATTAATAGCTAAGGAAATTAGCTCCGTTAGCCTCTCCGGTCTCTCTAAGCGGGCTAGCTCATCCCTCAGACTTGGGCTTAGACTCCTAGCAAAGATGCTGCATAACGAGGCGTCCTCCCACCCCACCTCCACTGCTACCACCCGGAAATTGACAGCATAATCCGCTACGGACCTGCCCCCCTGTCGAAGATTTAGCAGCCGGGTGGTGAGCACATTATCCCTGTCGGAGTGGTCAAACACCTCGTTAAACTCGCTAACAAACTGAGAATAGGTAAGGTTAGCGTAGCTAGGTTTAGCCATAACTGCGTAGGCCCATGCAAGAGCCTGCCCCTCCAGTAAATTAGCTACATAGCCAATACGGCTGTGATCGGTTGGAAAATCCCCAGGAACCCGCTGAAAAACTATCTCACACTGGAGAAGAAAACCCCGGGCATCCCCCAGTTTACCATTAAATCGGGTGGGTGTGGGGACCGGTGTGAATCGGGCAGAACCTGACTAGCCTGGCTAAGTGGAGAGCTAACGGGTGCCGGAGCGTTACTTGAAGCCAGAGGAGACGCCTGCTGTCCGGCTAGGCAATCCAGTCGGCTGTTAATTTGGACCAGCTTTTTGCTGGTAAGTAATTTGATCTACTCGAGCTTTTAAGTTGTTTACTTGGCGCATTAGTGCGCTGTTCGCTGGGTCGTTCTGACGGAGCCGTACCGACATAATGCACAGACCCAGGGAACAGACACACGCTCAAGAGTAGATTCAATAATCTTTATTGTAATAATGTTCGTGTGTGGATGCGTGTGTGTGAAGTAAGTGTGGATGTAAGTGTGTAGATCCGTAGACTCGCGACAGCAGGGAGTGAGCAGAACGCTGTGCAATCTGGCAACCCTGAGGACAGAGCAGAGGCACGGTGTTAGCACAGTTCAACACAGGAGTGTATTGGTGGATTGACTGAGGCTTACTGTTGCAGCTGTGGTGGAGAATGGAGGTTGGCCTGGAGGCAATCCCAAAGGACAGCGTCTGCCACCCAGCGCTGCTGACGAGAGATGGTGTGAAGGTGAGAGGCTGGCATAGTCCACCGCCTGGAGGAAAGGATTCCGCTGCCTGGGAGTTCCACCTGTACACAGGGGACAATGCTGAACAGGTTAGTAGAATGAAGAACTTACTTGGAGATAGGAGAATCCTTCCAGGAAGAAGCTGGCACGGCTGGGATGACAAGGGCTGAATGTTAGGCTGGACGGTGAGCGTAGAGCTTCGTGTAGCCATGGAGAGAGATGGCTCCGTGCCAGTCTTGCAGGCAGAGCAGGTTATGTAGCCCGTGAGTAATGGGCAGTAGGTGTGCACGCAGTTTGCCTCCGTGGTCAGGATAAGGTCTGCACCTGGTACGCCAAAATGTAATGGATGTGGGTCCACTGAGCACCGCTATACACTACCGTTCAAAAGTTTGGGGTCACTTAGAAATTTCCTTATTTTTG
The DNA here is from genome assembly GCA_020510985.1 of Pholidichthys leucotaenia. NCBI lineage: Eukaryota > Metazoa > Chordata > Actinopteri > Cichliformes > Pholidichthyidae > Pholidichthys > Pholidichthys leucotaenia. Next base: position 196,053,122 of record CM035842.1, on the reverse strand, counting down.
AAAGAAAAGCACTTTTTTTCAATGAAGATAACTTTAAACTAATCAGAAATACACTCTATACATTGCTAATGTGGTAAATGACTATTCTAGCTGCAAATGTCTGGTTTTTGGTGCAATATCTACATAGGTGTATAGAGACCCATTTCCAGCAACTATCACTCCAGTGTTCTAATGGTACAATGTGTTTGCTCATTGTGTCAGAAGGCTAATGGATGATTAGAAAACCCTTGTGCAATCATGTTAGGTCTGCAATGCTGTAATTGCTGCAAATGGAGGATTCTTTGACGAAAGCAAAGTTTGAAGGAAAAAATTATTATTTCTAATACAAATCATTATTTCTAACCTTGTCAATGTCTTGACTATATTTTCTATTCATTTTACAACTCATGATGGTAAATAAGTGTGACTTTTCATAGAAAACACAAAATAATTGTCTGGGTGACCCCAAACTTTTGAACGGTAGTGTAAGTCCAGAATGTGCCCTGCGAAAGGAAAGCGTTGTGGCAAGTGTGGTGTTTTGAACCATTTTGCCAGGGTGTGCGAAAACTTCATACCCAGGAGCCGTGGGACAGAATCAGGTGCTGCACAGAAGACTCCAACGGTTGTGCATACCGTCTCCCCAGAGACGACAGGGAGGATTGGCTGCACCATCACGCTAGATGGCATTGAGATCCTGCTCTTGGTGGACACTGGAGCGGTGATTTCCGTCCTGAATCTGGAAACCATGGAGAGACTGTTTCCCCACCGACAGATAAGAAGGCAACAGGAAGCATTTTATGGCTATGGATGGAACAGGTTGGCTATTTTGGGCTATGTGGAGATGGAGGCCCGGTATAAGAACAGTGTGGCGCCCAGTGTTCGCATTAACGTTTCTGCATCCGGTGTTAACGTTATGGGTTGTAACCTATTTTACAGTCTTGGGTTCTCCATTGCGAACGTTTCAGGTGAAGAATGGTCCAGATGTGGACTGTGGGGCCGACCTGTTCCTGTCGTGGAGGGTGCTGAGGTGTGGGATTCAGACTGGGTGGACAAAGTGACAATGGGAGAGCACACCCTGCGCCACGCGGAGCCGTCTTGGGCTGGACCCGATGCCGTCACACAGGCTGCCCTGGACGAGGGTGCCGGATGGCACGACAGGACCCCCGATGAGGCTCGTGAGGACGAGGTGCCAACGCTGGGAGAAAATGGGACTAGATTACGGAGCGTGGTTATCGTAAAGTGCTCCCAGCGATGGCCTGCCGGTAGGAGACCGAGACGAGCCCACGAGCCGGAGCGATCAGTGACGGAGGCCTGTCGCAGGATCGGTGATCCGGATAAAAGGAAGAGGGCTCCCTCGAAGACCAAGATTGAGGCTCAAGTATGTCGGGATCACAGTCCACGCGAACAGCGGGATGACCAGAGGCGGTTCCAGTTGGAACCCAGTCGGATGGAGGCAGATGGGCGTAGGTCTATTCAGGTCTGGAGGCCCCCGAGGGATCTGCGGCTGCCGGTGGTGGAGGGGAGATGGTGCAGCAGGAGCCCTGAGGTGAAGAGACGGAGACGCCTGGAGAAGGATCAATCCAAGGACTGAGGGTTTTAGTTTGCATGTATATTGTGTCTTCTTCAGTCCAGTATTTATTACTTTCTATTTGGTGCCCGGTAAATTGTTAAAAAAAAAAGAGAAAAGAGAGAGTGAGTGCAATAGGCACAATGTGTTGTATAGTTGCGAACTTGATTTAAAAGTGTTTGCATGATAATTTTGGTAGCCTGTGTGGTGTGGTGCCTATTTTCTCAGTATTTGAAAGTATTTTAATTGATTAGTGTTTGGTTGCTAAATTTTAAGGTTAAAATAGAGGCGGCTCTGTGTGTTTTCATTTTATTGGTAATTTGGGCCTGCCTGATTTATTTGGTTTGTTTTAATTGAATACCCCAGGGTGATTTTACTCTGGGTACCCAATGTGGGGTGGAAGTTGGGGTAGGGGCCACCAATAGTATTAGTCTTGTGATTTTTGTATATGTGTGTTTAGTGTCAATATGGGATTTTTTTATAGTTAGAAACACGGCTTTTGTTAATTTAGTTTATATGTTCCCTTTCAGCGGCAGAATAACCCGCTCAGCCATGTGGGGGTGCTGGTAGTCAACCTGGCCCCCCAGCCTTAGTTGTGTGAGTGGATAGGTATTTTATTTATTTCTGTACATATATTTTTTTCTGATTAGTGCGTGTGTCGGGTGATAAAATTTGGGTGGGTTATTTGTATGCTTGGCTTTTTCTTTTTTTTTTGAGGGGGCGGGGATGTTATGTCTGTGTTTAGGCTGGTATTAGTAAGATGGCGGCCGGGTTGATCATGGGACAGACCGGGGTGGCTACTACCGGTTTCCGGTGGTGACGCCAGAGTGGTATAAAAGAGTGGGCGGAAGAGGCTCTGCCTCTTTCGTCTTGAAGCCACCTGGCCAGCAGGCGTGTGCCGTAAGCCTTTATTGTAAATAGTTATTATCCTGAATAAACCCTGTTTACTGAGTTATGCTTGACTCGTCATTCCCAGTATTATGGACACAACAGTTACATCTTCATTGAATACTGCCTCATTTATAAATGCCCTTAGATGCTTCATATCAAGACGAGGTCAGGTTAAAGAGTGGCCTGTCTGATAATGGTACAAACCTTATAAAGGCAGAGCATGAGTTATAGATAGCAATTGAGCAGTGGAACCACATACACAACGTACTTTTACAAAAGTGAATTAAATGGACCTTTAATTCCCCAACTGGCTCACATCACGACGGCTCTTGAGAGAGGTTGATGGGATCAATTCGGAAAGTTCTTAACTGAGTTTAAGAGTGCAAAACCTGGATGAAGAGGGGCAGCATACAGTTCTCTGTGAAGTGGAGGCCATACTGAACAGCTGCCCAATTACTGAAGCATTCACCAATTCAAGTGATCTGGAGGTACTAACCCTCAAATCAGCTGCTAATGTTAAAAGGTCAAGCATTTACCACCAGGATGCTTTGAGCAGACAGATGTATACATCTGCCGACAATGGAAGCAGGTGCAATATACAGTTGCAATGAAAATTATTCAACCCCCACTGCAAATTAGGTTTATTGGCAAAATGTACAAAGTAGCAGCTGTTTGCAACAGACAAATCAAACAAACAATTTAAAGAGCTCAACACAACTAATATTACAAGTGGCTTCTCCAAATTCAGTATAAAATGCCATTTTTAATGACTACTGCAGTTTCAAAATTATTTGACCCCTTCATGACAAGCATTTTTAGTCCTTAGTAGAGCACCCTTCTGCTATTATGACCTGCTGCAAACGTGATGTATATCCAGACACCAGCTTCTAGCAGCGTTCTGAGGAATCAGCCAATTCCTCATGGGCAAAGGCCTGCAGTTCACTAAAATTCTTGGGTTTGCATGTTGCAACCACCTTTTTTTTCAAATACCACCAGAGATTTTCAGTGGGGTTCAAGTCAGGCAACTGTGGCCACTCTACTTTCTTCCAGGACTTGTTCTGAAACCAAGCCTTGGTGTCAGGACGTGGGTTGGACCCACATTCTTGTCTTGAGTTATTATCATATGATTTTCTGTGTTATGGGTGTTATGGTCTGAGCGCCGATATCGTCCACGCTCGGGTTATGCAGTATTTTCCTCCCGTTCTGTGGTAGTTTTCCTTGTGGCCTTCTCGGGCTGTTATTCTGACAGCGTCCCTGCGGGACTTCCGGCTGTCAGAGCCGAGCTCCGCGGTGACAACTGAATTCCATTCAGCTGATGACATCCCCATCAGCTGATTAATCCTTTTGCCCTATTTAAGGGAACAGCTTTGGTTACTCACGGCTGCGACCTCACACGCATAACGCTGGTCTCCCCATCTTTCAGCTGGAGTCTCTATTTCCCAGCTCCGGTCATCCTCTTGAGCCTCCATATTAAGATAAGATAAGCCTTTATTAGTCCCACAACGGGGAAATTCCAGGATTGCAACAGCACAGGGATAGCAACACTCAGAGCAACAATCAGAAGGCAAGAAAAAAAACAAGCAAGCAAGAGTAGGTTTATTCCTTAGTCTGTGTATATTGTCATTGTGTCTAGTCATAGTCTTAGTTGTGTTTTTGCCCCACGTGGTTCATTATTTTGTATTTTGTGCCTATCTTTAATAAATATGCAAACTCACTGGTTGTCTATAGTGTCTCAATAGTGGTCCGTGAGGACCACCCATGACAATGGGTTTTGTTTGGTCATTATGTGCATTATGATTGTCTTGGTTTTGTCTCCCCTGATCCTCTGTTCATGTTGTGTGTCTCCTCCCCCTGCAGTTATGTGTGTAGCCCCACCTGTCCTGTCGCTTCTGTTCTACCCTTATGTCAGTTGTTAGTGTTGATTAGCATCCTCACCTGTTCTGTATTTTTTGATTAGCTCTTGCCCTATTTAACCTTGTGTTTCCCTTTGTTCTGTCTGGTGTCCTCGCGAGTCATACAGTGTAATCAACATGCCTCACGTCTTGTTCATGTCTTGTCAAGTCCGTATCCTGTCGTGCTTTGTGTTTTGGATTACTTTGTGTCAGCTGTACCTGCCTGCCAACCTGTTTATTGTTCAGCCCTCGAGCTGAGTAGTTTACCAGCTTAGAATAAAAACTGACAACTTGAAGTCCTGTGAGTGGGTCCTGTTTCCAAATTGTGACAGAAAGGCACCAGCTAGACAGACCCAGTGGACGCAAATTCAAAAATGGATCTCAGTAAGGAGGAAGAGTGGGCTACTTCCCTTACTGAGGCCCTCATTGAGTGCACCCTCACCTCCCGCACACCGTGGAAAGCCCTCAGCAGCCTGAAGGATGCAGAATTGATTAAATGCTTTCCCGCTCGGCAATGGCAGTCCCAGCTTGCCAGACTCCTGCGCTTCATACTCAAGTTGCAGGGAACGCTCTGGGGGCTACTGGAGATATCACCGGTGGTGAGAGAGGATCTGAAGGAGGAGAAATCAACACGAGTCGAGGGAAGCGGCTCTCGTTGGCACCAATGGACACAGCAGGTCAGCTGTTCATCTCCAGCGGAGATGCCCCACGCCTCTGTGTCCTCCTCCCTTGACACAGCACCACACCACTACGCAGTGGCGCCTTGTCAGACGACCCACGTCATTCCCCGGGATAGATTGTCTGACTCCGCACCAGTAGCAGAACGGGAACAACGGCAAGTAGCCTCTTATTTTTTACCATCCTTAAATAAAGGGGCTTACCTTATTCCCAGGGAGGGGCTCAGTTACAGCCACCAACCACCACTGCTGAGCTCTCTCCACCGTCCTCTGCTGCCTGTTCCATCCACCCATCCTCACATGCATCTCCTGTGCCCCCCCTCTTTTTTTTTTTTTTTTGAGAAGATGGCCATACTGGGTGGTAACCAGTTGGTCTGGGAAGAGCCTGCTGTCCCTGAGGACCCAGTGGTTTCCCAGATCGGGGCAGCGGCATTGGTACCCCTGAGCGGAGGTGACAAGGAGGAACAGGAGGAGCGTCGGCAGGCTGTGCTCGCTCAGAGGGAGCTTATGCTAGACTATAAACCCTGGTTTCTCCCGAACATGTGTCCCTGCTGGGTTGGAACCACATGGCATTGGATGATCCAGCTGCCCCAGTTCCAATACCAGCTTCATGTTGCTCCCCAGCTCCAGTTCCAGCTTCTCAGTCACATCCCAGATGGAAGAGCAGTGCCCCCGGTACACCGAGACCAGTGCCAATGACAGAGCGTCCCCTGGCTTCGGCATCATGGGACCCAGTGCTGTTTGTGAGACATTCCCTGGTCCTGTTATACACGTCTCCTCACCCAGTTCCTGCTCAGTCTGAGGTGCACATTCTGGTTCCAGCTTAGCCTGAGGTGCATGTTCCTGTTCCTGCCCAGTAGGAGGGGCATGCTCCGGTTCCAGCTACACATTATGAGGTGGTCAACCCAGCAGCAGGAGACCAGGAGTAAAAGCAAGTACCTTTCCTGCTACAGTAACAGCCCAGTGATTGGACTTCCCCACAATGGCAATGCAACAACCAGCACAGCGGAGGACCCATATCACCAGACGGCCAGACATCGTGGCTCTGCAGCCGGCCCTCGGTGCCGCGAGCCAACAGCCGATTCCTGCTGCAGCAGCCTAGCGCATGGACTCCACCACAACAGCAATGCAACAACCAGCCGTCAGTGAGTGTAAAACTTGTCAGAGAAATCCAGTGTTAAAAAAACATAGATTGTTCAAAGTTTTTCAAACCCTGAACAAGGCAAAACAAATTTGCGACCCTCAAATTTTAAAAAAAAAGGTCTGCTTGGGGGCACTTAAATGTACGGCGTATTATCTCCAAACATGAACAACTAGAACATCTGCTGATAAACTCTAATATTGATGTTATGGGTCAGTCTGAAACCTGATTATCATCCTTGTGTCATGAACTGGGGTTGATGTTTTAAACCCAGTTCTATGACACGGTGGCTGCTTGTTCTTTTGTGTATTTTCGCCTCCTAATTTCCATCAGGCGCTTTCCATCAGGCGCTCAGGAACTCTCTGGGGTTTGCTCAGCTCCCTGACAGCTCAGCCACGCCTCCCTCTCCTGTCAAGTGTTATCAGCTGTATGTCATTATTGGTTTACTCGCTCACATGCTACGTACATTGGCAATCTCTTTCCTCATCAGGTTTGGCATTATTTAAGCCCTGTGTCTGCTGGAAGAGATTGCCGGATTATTGCCCTTCACTGTCATTGTTTAACTCAGTGTTTGTGTTACGTCGCGCATGACTAGATGCCCAGCCTGTGTTTCGGTACCGCATCATTCTGTGTGGCGTTTATCATTTTCTGTCTGGTTTTGTTTCGCCGGGATCATTGCTTGGACTGACTCGGACTTCTCCAGCTTCATGAGTACAAGCTCCTTCGCCCCTACCATCCAGTCCTGCCCGGAGGTTCTTCCCGGGGCTCTCTCGTCTGTTACCCCACTGCAGTTCTGCCTGTCTGCACTTAGAGACATTTCTCCCCAGTTTAGTACTCACCTGTGTCTGTAGAGGGTCCTGGAGGAACTCCCTGTTTATCCTGTGCTACTCATCCGTTATTTTGTACTGTTTAATCAGTCCTTGTCAATAAATTCACACAACTATCTCCTGCACGTGGGTTTTCATTCCCTATTCTTCGTGCGCTGCATAAAAGCACATGGGGATTCATAACACCTTGTCACCTGAAACTGTTGTTACCATGCCTGGCTATATTGTGTATAGGAAAGACAGGGAGCAAGGAGAAGGTGGAGGAGTTTTACTATACGGTCATGTGAAAAAATTAGGACACCCTGTATAAGCCTTTTTTTTTTTTAAACATATTTGGACATATGGATATTTAGTATCAATGTTAAAAATACTGGGAGATTGACGTAATACAACTAAACAATTAAAAATGAATTGAAGACTTTTTTTTTCAAATTTTCTGTAAAATTTAATTCTAAACAAATAGGAATAAATTAGGACACCCCCCCCCCCATCTTTTTGGGACACCCCCACATTCATTCCCACTTAAAATGGCTAAAATAAATTTTAAAAATCCATCCATCCATCCATCTTCTACTGCTTTTCCGGAAGTCCAGGTAGCAGAGGCAGCAGTTCAAGCAGAGAAGCCCAGACTTCCCTCTCCCCAGCCACCTGCTCCAGCTCTTCAGAGAGGATGCCAAGGCGTTCCCAGACCAGCTGGGAGACATAGTCTCTCCACCGAGTCCTGGGTATGCCCCGGGGTCTCCTCCCAGTGGGACGTGCCTGAAACACCTCAAGTGGGAGGCGTCCAGGAGGCATCCTAATCAGATGCCCATTGACCAAGATGGTGGCGCGTGCACAACGCGAGGCTCAGCGTCTTCTCAGATTTTGAGGATTAGCAGTGTTATTTCTGCTCATTTCGGGTATGTTCGTTCAGAACAGCTTCGCTTTCACATCTTACACCCGAAATGAGCTTTTGGACATTGGATTACAAAATAACGATAACAATCTTTTTATCAGCAACCTACGTCTCATCCCTGAGCTCCGGAGAACACCTGACGCTCGGCAGGCTTCCCGGCCGACCGGAAGTGCTCGCAGGCGGCGCAGAGACCGTAAACAAAGGCGAGGGAAGCGCGGTGGGCTAAGAGCTAAGCTAAAGCTAACACCGTACCAGCTTTCTCTACCCAGTATTTTCCTCGCTAATGTACGGTCACTGGCGAACAAAATGAATGAACTACGGCTTCGGATCACCAACAATAAGAGACTTATGAACTGCAATATCATGATTTTCACGGAAACATGGCTACACTGTGGAATACCCGACAATGCTATTGAGCTAGCCGGCCTACACACGCTCTGGGCAGACAGAGCAGCAGATGACTCCGGTAAGACCAGAGGTGGGGGAGTGTGCATTTATATTAACAAGGCTTGGTGCATGAACTCTGTCACTGTTGAGAGACACTGCTCAGCTAACCTGGAGTTTCTCATGGTTAAATGTAGACCTTTCTATCTGCCACGCGAGTTCACTTGTACCATCATAACAGCTGCTTACATTTCTCCAGATGCTAATGCTAAGCTTGCTATGAAAGAACTGCATGCAGCTATTAGCAAACAACAAACTGCACACCCAGAGGCAGCATTTATTGTGGTGGGTGATTTTAACCACTCTAACCTCAAGACAGTGCTTCCTAAATTCTACCAGCATGTCTCCTGTCACACAAGAGGGGACAAAACATTGGACCATGTTTACACCAATACTGTGGGAGCCTACACAGCAACTCCCCTCCCCCACCTAGGTCAGTCTGATCACTTATCCTTGTTCCTTACCCCCAAGTATGTACCGCTCATCAACTGGGTGAAGCCATCAGTGAGGACCATCAAAGTGTGGCCAGAGGGGGTTGACTCTGTACTCCAGGAGAAGTTTAGGAACACAGACTGGAGTATGTTCACCTCTCAGGCTACCTGTGGCTCCCACATAAACATCGACTGTACAGTATTGGTAAATCTAGCAAACTTACATTTGTATTAATGTTCATGAGTATGTAATGTCCCTTTCGAATAAACATTAAACTTCAACTAAACTTTCATTCATTTTCTACTACCATTAGAGAAAAAAACTTGCCTTACTCCTGGTGGGGGGACCCAAGTGCAGATCTCCCCAGTTTTTGGGTTCTCCCCACCAGTCTCTGCTGCTAATGACTATAGTGTCACCTCACTGACCTCCTGTTCCCCCTCCTCGTCTGAGGTGGCCATATTGAGGATGGAGCCGCAGGAGGACCACGCTCCATCCACTGCTTAAGAGGTTGAGCGCCCCACCCCACCCGTCGCAGTTCCTGAAGGTGAGCAGTCCACTTCACCCATCGCAGTTCCTGAGGGCGAGCAGTCCACTCCACCCGTCACAGTTCCGGAGTGTGAGCAGTCCACTCCACCCGTCGCAGTTCTGGAGGGCAAGCAGTCCGCTCCACCTTTCGCAGTTCCTGAGGGTGAGCAGTCTAGTCCACCCTTCGCAGTTCCCGAGGGCGAGCAGTCCGGTCCACCCTTTGCAGTTCCTGAGGGCGAACAGTCCGCTCTACCTGTTACAGTCCCTGACGGCGAGCAGTCCACTCCACCCATCACAGTTCTTGGAGTCGGTGGACCTCCTCCCATCGTTTCAGAGGCCGGGGGGCCTCTACCTGCTGTCCTTGAGGTCGGTGTTCTGCCGTTGCCTGCTTCTGGACTAAACACTCCTATATTGGTAACTCCAGACCTGGAAACTTCTGTTATTAGCGCCTGAGCAAGAGACTCCAATGTTATTTTCTGAGTTTGAAACCCCCTTGTTGTTTTCTGCTAAGCAAAAACCTACGGTGTTGCTTTCTCAAGAATTTGGAGCCTCTATGTTATTGCTCTTGAAGCAAATGGTTCCTACTCTGTTTTCTTCTGAGCAAGAGGCTCTTGTTTTGTTTTCTTCAGGACAAAGAATTCCCATGTTTTCTCCTGTGGTAAAAGTTCCTATGTTATTACTATCCTCTGAGCTTGAAGTTTCTGTGTTATTTCCTGTGCGTAAAACTCCTACAGTATGTTGTTGTCCCCCAAGCAAGAAGCTCCTTTGTGGTCTACAGAGCAAAGAGCCCCAATGCCATTTTCTGAGTTTAAAACCCCCATGTTGTTTTCTTTCGAGCAAAGGATTCCTATGTTATCTGCTGGGTTTAAAACCTCTCTTGTTTTCTTCTGAGCAAGAATTTCCTGTGTTTTGTCCAGAGTTTAGAGCCCTTACATTGTTTTTCCCAGAGCAAAGAGCTCCATTTTTTTTCCCAGATCAAAGAGCTCATACATTGTTTTCCCTGGGGCAAATAGCTCCTGCTTTGTTTTCTCCAGAGCAAGGGACTCCTATGTTGTTTTCTCCAGAGCAGGAGGCTCTTACATTATTTTTCCAGAGCGAGGAGTTCCCATGGTATTTTCTCCTGAGTGTAAAATGCCGGTGTTGCCATTTCTTCCTGAGGTTAAAGCACCTGTGTTGCCACTATCTCCTGAGTGTAAGGGGGCTATATTTTCACCTCCTTAAATTACAGGCTCCCTGGTGTCTCCTCCTGAGTTTAAAGTTTTTATGTTATTTTCTCCAGAGCCTAAAGATTTTTTCTTGGCAACCCCGAATTTAAAGGGTTTTTGTGGTCCTCTCCTGAGTTTAAAGTACCTGTGTTATCATTACCTTCTGCGGTTGAGGATTCTATGTTGACACCTCATGAGATCTGGGACTCCATGTTATCTCCTGAGGTTAAACGCTCCATGTTGACAGCTCCTGAGTGCAAGTGTCCCATGTTGTCATCATCTCCTGTACGCAAAATTTCCATGTTATCATCATCTCCTGAGTGCAAAAATTTCTTGTTGTCATCCCCAGAGTTTGGGAGTTCTTTGTTGCCTTCTCCAGAGGTTGAAGTTTCTGAGGGTGGACTTTTCATGTCATTATCTCCTCAGTGTAATGCTTCTGTGTTGTTGTCCTCTGTACAAAGGGCCCCTGTGTTATCTCCTGTGTTAAAGACTCTTTTGCAACTGGTACCTGATCCCTGCGCCCTCGCTGCACTATGTTCACCTGTCAGGTGACCTTTGGTAGGCCATGTGACTCATCGTGTTCACCCATCCAGTGAGCATTGGACTTTGGTAAGCCATCTGAACTGCTTTGTTTTTGGTTTGGGGCTGTGGACTTTGGGTTATGCCCCGCAAACTGTGTTGCATTGTTTTGGACTCTGTGGGGGAAAGGATGGATTTGTTTTTGGCCCACCTGGCCTTGTGCCCCACCGCCCACCCTGGAAGGGTCATTTTCTGTTATTTGCTTGAAGGTCGTCTGAGAACCTCCCCTTGAGAGGGGAGTCCTGTTAGGACGTGAGTCAAACCCACGTCCTCATCTTGAGTTATTATCATGTGATTTTCTGTGTTATGGGTTTTGTTTGGTCATTATGTGCATTATGATTGTCTTGGTTTTATATCCCCTAATCCTCTGTTCATGTTCTGTGTCTCTTCTGCCTGCAGTTATGTGTGTAGCCCCACCCATCCTGTCACTTCTGTTCTACCTTTATGTCAGTTGTTAGTATTGATGAGTGTCCTCGCCTATTCTGCATTTTTTTGATTAGCCCTAGCCATATTTAACCTTGTGTTTCCCTTTGTTCTGTCTGGTGTCCTTGTGAGTCATATAGCATGATCAGCATGCCTCACGCCTTTGTTCATGTCTTGTCAAGTTCATATGTTGTCGTGCTTTGTGTTTTGTATTATTTTGTGTCAGCTGTGCCTGCCTGCCAGCCCATTTATTGTTCAGCCCTCGAGCTGAGTAGTTTACCAGCTCAGAATAAAAACTGACAACTTGAAGTCCTGCGAGTGGGTCCTGTTTCCAAATTGTGACACTTGGTGGACTTTGAGGTATGCTTGGGATCGTTGTCCTGTTGGAAGGTCCAATGACGCCTAAGCTTCAGCTTCCTCTCAGACGACATGACATTTTCTCCCAGGATTTCCTGATACTCGATTGAATCTATCTTGCCCTCCACATGCTACAGCTTTCCAGTGCCAGAAGAAATGAAGCAGCCCCAGAGCATCACTGAGCCACCGTCATGCTCCACTGTAGGCAGGATGTTCTTTTCAGTGTATGCTTTATTCGTCCTCCTTGTAGCGTCACATGGTGCCAACATTAAGTATCCAGCATCAAGGCTACACTGATATGAATATGATTATTAATAACTGGAATTAATAATTATAATAATTATTGTGTTACCTTGTTCTAACACTAGGAGCACCACTCACTATTTTAAGAGAAGTGAGAACTCTATGAAGAAACAATTTAGCTTAAAAATTTGGCAAATAATAAGGTAAGCACTGATTAATAATTTAAGTGATTATTATTTAATCAATCTCATAAGCTGAACATCAGTTCTTGACACTGAGTAATTCTGCAATCTGGATGAAGAAAGCCACACCTTAATCTCAGTTTAGTAGTTTTAATGAAGAAACCAAGGTGACAATGGACATCTGTATAGCTTATAAAATGGAGCGATAACCAGAGGTGGCGTTAACAGTGGTAATTTTGCATATATTGCAATATTTATATATTCACAGGTCTTGCATATGTGAAATACGGCTGGAATGTGATTGGGTATCTGGAGGGAGAGTTAGTGAAACAACCACAGAAAAATTGAGTATAATGCAAGGCTAATGAAAAAGGAATTTGGGAAAAATGTTATGAAAAAGAAAAAAAACTAATTAACTTTACATTTTGCTCAAAAAGGGAACGACAGCTGCAGAAAAAGTTATAGTTGAGGTGAATAAAAGTCTGTCCCTGAAACTAATGCTGTGGACTGCTTTACTTTCTTAGAATGGCTGGGGTTCTCAAGGGACTCAGACCAAAACCAGAGTGAAATAGTAAAGCCTCACTGGGTCACAGACGCTGGAGGATTGGGTTTCTAGCAGCCTAGCTGGTCCAACTTGAGTTGAACATAGGGCCTTGATGGCAGGGGTCCTCTGTGTGGTTCTGCGCCCAGAGTCTTGACCTGGGAACCTTGTCAGAGGTGAGAGCCTGGCTTAGGGCCTGTAGCTTGGGTCTGCTTGTGTCTTCGTAGAACCAAGGGATTGTCCTCTTTGGGATGGCGTTTTGATGTTGGGAGGACAGCCCAAAAGGAAACCTTAAGCTGCATTAACTAGGCATGCTCTAAAGTAGGAAGGTACACTTGAATTTACAGAAAAAATAAGGTTAAAGAAAAAAAAAATCAAAACTGGAGTTGCTTGAAAAAGGAGAAACTTAAAGATCACTTAAACTGGTTCTTTTTCCTAAAGATGATGCAGACTGTGAAGAAATATTAAAAATGACGAGTTCCGAAAAAGAAGAATTTTACGGAACAAAGAACTGTATTTACCTTGAGTAAAAACAGGAGGTGTGTGAATAGGCCAGAATGCCCCAGAAGCCAGAGGGAAGAAAGCCAGAGGCCCAGCCTCTGGCCTGGAGGAGCACCGAGAAAGAGAGAGGGAGAGTTACTGTGAACCCACCAATCAGGGAGTACATGACTAACTCTCTACTCCATGTGTGAGCTAGCTCACCCAGAAGGGATGTGTGGGTCACGTGATATAAACAGCACTGAATTCTGTGGATGGGAAAGATTATGGGTAGCTCTGCTTTTCTAGGTGATATTTGTCTAATTTATGAGAATTCATAACGAGAACAACATGCACAGATATTTATGACAAACAAGCAATGCAAACAGAATAATGTGTGTTTCTCTCAGCTTGTCTTTTCAGTGGCTGCAGTCACAAAATCCCTGAGGCGTAGGTAGTTTTTCTTCTTCAGCTTCTGACACCTTGGTGTGAAACGTCTGTGTTGCTGAGGGAAATTCTCTTGATTTAACCATATTTCTAACATGCAATCAAACGTCACCATCGATGGTCCAAGTATTTGAAGTGTTCTATCTCAAGCAAACCTGATGCAACCAATTAGGTCTTCAGTAGTTGCATCAGGTGTGCTTGAAACCACACCTGATTTACAAATGTGTGCTCTTAATTCTGTTCAGGAGGTTGAATAATTTTGAGACTGCAGTAGTCATTGAAACTAGGATTTAGTGTTGAATTTGGATAAAATCCTTGTAATATTAGTTTTATTTAACTATATAAATTGCTCTTGTGTAATTTGTTTATTGCAAACACCTGAAAAATTTTCAATTTTGCCAATAAATCTAGAAATGCAATTGGAGTTGAATGACTTTGCAACTGTATGCCAGACTTGTTCTGGAAAAGATGGGTGAAAGAGTATTTACCTTCACTACAAGTGTGTCAAAAATAGTCACGAGTGAAGCGCAACCTTGTTCTGGGGATATTGTGCTAGTGGTGGACAACACAGCACCATGAAACTTGTGGATCATGGGAAGAGTTTTCTAGACCTTTCCAGATAGAAATGGATTTGTGTGTCTGGTGCAGATCAAAACAAGGAGCAGCTGCCTAGATCGACCTATAACTAAAGTTTGTTTGCTGCAGGAGGCTGAAGCAGGAGGAGGATTTGCTACATGAAACTTGGATTTTGAGTTGGATTCCTAACTGGATTAACAGCTTCACCAGCAGAACTGAAACTTAAGAGGTTACATTACAGTAAACTGCAACTGGCACTCACCAGACTTTGGTTGAGCATTGTGTTTCTAATATTGTGAAGATAAAGACTTGATGAAGAAAGAAGACATCATTGTTTATTCATTATTTGATAATGGTGATTGGGTTTTTAATTCATGTCTCCTGTTAATGAGTAGTTATTATGTGGTGACCTAATACATAAATTTCCATCTTTTTCTTATTTGGGAGTTTTTCCACATAAATGTTCTACCTTTTTCTTGTAAATTTGCATTTTTTTTCTTTTAACTTTTCCTTTTTTTACTTGTACATTTGAAACTTTTTTCTTGATTATGGGTGTAGGCCCCACTTTCAGGACTTTTACTTGTATAACTTAATTATCTAGTGCAGCATTTTTTGGTAAGATTGAAACTTTTTCTTTCAAATTTGCAGTTTTTACTTGCAAATTTTCTCACCATTTTCTTCTAAATTTTGTTACAAATTTGGTGAGGTGATGGGCCTTTGGATTGCTGATGTGTGCTGATGTGTTGAGGATGATGGAGCTGAGAAGCTTAACTAATTTGGGAAAGTGCAAGCGGAGTGGAGTGGGGGGATTTGGGCTCTTTTGTTGCAGCCTGTTTGATCTGAGAATTAAAGGAGAAAAAAATGGCCCAGAGATGTCGTGAAAATGGTAGATTTAACACTGGGATCTCTCACTCTGTCAAATACTTCCCCCCAACACACATGCATACTCTCAGATAATAACTGGATCTGGTTAAACCCTGATTGTTGATTGCTAATTACTTGTCGTACACGAGGAGCCAGGAGAGCGTGGCTAAGCTGATCAAATGTTTCCTCGTCTGTTTTTTTTTAGCAAGATAATGCTAAGTGAGGGGTGGGTTAGTGGTGCATTTCTCCCGTTGGCGCCTGATTTTAAACCTTTCATGGGTTAACTAAAGCACTTCCCGCAGGTGATGATGTTTTCCCCTCTTTCTCTTTGGCCGCGGTTCAGGGAATCCAATTGTCGTCAAAGATGAGGCTCAATCTGCTTAAAAATACTCGAAACTGGAACCGGCACTCACCCGCTCCATGGAGGATTTTGAGCTATAAAGGTGGCATTTAGGAACAGTCTTTAATTTACGAAGCATCACCTTCAATCGAGTCACTTCATCATCTGAAGGTTTAACATCAGTCATGCCAGATGGATTAGTCGTTTACATATTATGTTGCATTTCATTTGGATGTCAGTGTCCTACAGTTTGGAGGACAAGAAGTGAAGCACAGAATCTAAGGTGTTAGGCTAGCTGGCATCATTGCTAACAATCGCAACCCCGCCCTCTCTACATGAGCGGGAGAAGATGAGAGGAAACAAAGGAGTGGAGAGTTGCAACTGAACTCTTGTTTAAACATTTTTCTGTTGATGGGACTTTTGAGAATGTGGATTTTTCATGTTTGTATTAATTACAGATGGTTGACGATGTCTGAGTCAATTAAAGATGGTTATTTTTTTTATTTCAGCACCCTTGTAGAGAAGGAACTAATATATGGTATATACGGTCTTGGTCTCAAACTCTTAGGGCGGTATTACAACGTCACAGTCCAGAGTCAGTTGTCTGAGGCACGGGTGTGTTTATGGTCATTTCCAAGTTCATTTCACTATTACAAAATTTCATTATTACAAAATTTTATTACAAATTATGCACCAGGCACAAAGTGCAAAGAGGCGGTCTTCTTTTGGCTGCTTCCTTTAGGGGTCTCCACAGTGGATCATCTGTCTCCATCTCACCCTATCCCTGGCATCTTCCTCTGTAACACCAACCCTCTCCATGTCCTCCTTCACTACATCCATGAATCTTCTCTGTGGTCTTCCTTTTTTCCTCCTGCCTGGAAGCTCAATCTTCAACATCCTTTGTCCAATATATCCACTATCCCTCCTCTGCACATGTCCAAACCATTTCAGCCTTGCCTCTCTTACTTTGTCTCCAAACTGCTCAATCTGAGCTGTCCCTCTGATATACTCATTTCTAATCCTGTCCCTCTTTAGATGGTTTTTTTTTGTTTGTTTGTTTTCTTTTTGGCAAAATCTAATCTGGCCTTTCTATTTTTGAGGCTGATTAATGGTTTGCACCTTGTGGTGAACTGTCTGTATTTGCTCTCATGAATTTTGCTCTTTATGGTAGACTTAGATACTGATACACCTACTTCCTGGAGAGCGTTCTTCACTTGCATGGATGTTGTGAAGGGGTTTTTCTTCACCATGGAAAAGATCCTGCAATCATCCATCACTGTTGTCTTCCATGGACGTCTAAGCCTTTTTGAGTTCCTGAGCTCACCAGCGTGCTCTTTTTTCTCAGAATGTACCAAACTGTTGATTTGGTCCAACCTAACATTTTTGCTATCTCTCAGATGGATTTCTTCTTTTTTTCAACCTAAGGATGGTCTGTTTCACTTCCATTTAGGGCTCCTTTGACCGCATGTTATGGGTTCACACAACAGCTTCCAAATGCAAATGCCACACCTGGAATTAACTCCACCTTTTACTTGCTTGATTGATGGTGGATTAATGAGGGAATAGCCCATACAGCCCATGAAATAGCTTTTAAGTCAATTATCCAGTTACTTCTGAGCCCCTAAAATGAGGATATTTTGTGTAAAACTGGTTGCAATTCCTAAACCGTAACTCCAATTTGGATGTGAATACCCTCAAATTAAAGCTGAGAGACTGCACTTCAAGGCTATATTCATTATAGAGTGGTGTGAAAACATGTTTGCTCCCTTCCTGATTTCTCTTTTTTTTTTTGGTATGTTTTGTCATGTCCGCTGCATGATCTTGCAGCGAACATATGAAATAGGAGCGAGCCCAACGTGCAGTAATGTAACGTGTTTAATGATAATGGAAAAAAATATACAAATTGTCCAAAGAACAGTCACAGTGAGAATGGATGAGACAACCGGCTACAAACTTCGCTGGCTCGGAGGAAATGCCAAACGCGCTCCAAGCAGACAGGAGCGGAAAGAAAAGGCACAAAGAAAGACTTACAAATATGTTGGAGCAGGAAGGCTCTGAGGTACAATATGGTGAAGTCCAAAAGAAAGGGAGCCAATACTCATTGAGCCAGGATGTCCATTGCAGACTTAAGCCACCACAATGACTGAGCACACTGCCTTCCAATAAGTACACAACATACTAACGAAGGCAAGTGGACACAGCTGTGTGGTAAACAGGTGTGTGACTGATTGAACCGTGTGTGTGTGTGTGTGTGTGTGTGTGTGTGTGAGAGTGTGTGCATGTGAGTGTGTGTGCATGCGTATGGGTGCATGTGGTGAAACCATACGGCCGGTGAATGTCTGGTGAGAGGAGGAGGCATGGCCGTAGGACTTGCAGAGAGCAAGGCTCAATCTGCCAGCTGGAATTAATAAGATATAAACAAAACCTACAGCCACAGGTCATGGACGGAGTGAATGACCCCGAACATGACAGTGCCCCCACCTCAAGGGGTGGATACCAGACACACACTGTACCATCAAAAACAGAAAATACAACCTGCCCCCCCACTCAAAAGGCCAATACAACAAACCAGGGTGGGAGGTGGGGGAAAACAGTTTAGGAGGGATAAATCAAGAAAAGGTAAACACCACAATACAACACTTTTCCCAACCCCAAAACTAAGCTAACCCACCCCATCCCTAACAGTCCCACAGTTCAGGGGGCCAGCCAGAGTCCAAGGCCCAGCAGGTGGCCGCAAGTTCAGGAGGCTGGCCAAAATCCCAGGGCCAGCAGGCGGCCTGCAGAACAGTATCAGGCGGCCTGCCAGGGCATGCGGGCCAACCAGCAAGGGAAATCAGCCTTTCAGGTGGCCTGCCCACATGATTAAACCACCAGGACAAGAAGGGCAGATGAGGCGGTGGCCTACCCACCGGAAGGCTGAGAGGTGGGTGGCCAGACAGAGGAAGAGGAACCCCTGCAGTCACTGGTGGCGGAGGAAATAGAACCCCGATGGTGCCCAGCAGAAGGAGGAGGAACACCCACAGGACCTCCAAAAGGGAAAGGAAAACCCCGGAGTCCCCAAACTGTCCTGTGGCACCCCTGGTGGTCCCGACATAGGACTGGAACTCCGTAGAACCAGTGGTGGACCCGGGGTGGGCCATGACTGCATCTGCAGTGGTCCCGGTCTGGGACAACATTGCACCAACGGTGGCCCCTTTCCGGGACCTCACTGCTCCCGCGGTGAGCCCCGACTGGGCCTGCATTGCACCCATGATGGACCCCGACCGAGCCATGGTTGCACCCACGATGGAGTCCAGCTGGACCCCTGCTGCACCCGCGATGGGACCCAGCTGGGCCACTGCTGACCCCAACGCCATCTTGGCCATGGGCCAGCCGACCCGTATGAGCACCCAAGTGAGGAGGTGATCGATCACGGGGACCCTGGACTGGGTGCCCCCGATGACCACCTCAGACGGAACTTCGGTGACCTCCAGTTACGAACCTGAAACCCAGGACTCATCCGGTGATGGTGAACTCCCTCCAGCAACTCTGGAAACGGACTCAGAAAGAGAGGAGGAAGGGTCAGAGTTGCCGGCAGCAGCAGAGCCCGGCGAGGTGAGCTCAGGTGCAGTGTTTGGCTGCCGCTGGCTCTCCTCACCTAAAGCTAGGCAAAAATGCTCAATTATAGAAAAGAGAAAGACAAAAGAGAGCACTTGCCTTAGCTCAAGCTCTACCGCAGTCCAGGACTTCGGCGATCCGGGCGATGTCTCCGCAGATTCGGCCTCCAAGAGGTTCCGCTCGGGTGCTGACTCTGCTGTGGCGGCCTCCACAGCAGGCGTGCTGGTCACTGCAGTCTTATCTTCCCCAGCTGCCATGATCCACGCTGGTAACTCCTCCGGCGTGGTGGCTGGAATCCAGTTCACCATTGCTGCCGGAGGACACCCCTCCCGGACCTCTGGCTCCTCCTGATCCCAACTGCTTGGCTCCGGTTCCGGCAGGCAAACAAAGGAGAGTGGAGAGAGGGCTGGTGAACAGTTTTTAACAGCAGCAGGTGGGGAGAGCTCCGGGGACTGCTTTCCCTGAGCCTCCCTACCGGGAATCAGGCAAGGCATTTCATTATTAAAGTGAGTCAAATGAAAAATCACTTGCCTGTTTTCCTGGATTATGATGTCAGTTGCTGCTGCTTGGATGTCATCACCCATCCGTCCGGGAAAGGCGGTGCTAGGCTCCTCTGTAGAACATATGGGAGCCGCCCCTCTCGCCACCGGAACGGGAGACCCCGGTGAGGAAAACAAGCGCCCCTCTGTAGCCGGAGAACAAACCGAGGAGGAAAACCTCGCAGCGGATACGGAGGGAGATCCTGCAGATGGGACTGCTTGGGACTGGAGATGAGGATCCGCTGCGGGGGTGACAGGGCTCAGTGTCGGAGCAGGAGCAGTTAGTGGGGCTGAATTGTTCTTCCGGGATTCCAGGTGATGTCGTCGATGATGCCAACCTAGTCGTGGCTATCTTGGAGAAGGAGATGGAGTGGAGGGGAAGATGGCCGCCGATGGAGAAGAGAGTTTCTGTTTAGGCTTGGTGCGGAAAGCCCTTCTTTTCAGGTTGGGAAAAGCCTGTTCGAGCACACAGACGGAGGACAATAATTCAGCGTACTGGGGATAATTCCAGAGGCCCGGGTGAGCTGCCAGGATATCCTGAGCCCTGTTGAGGCAGTCCCACTGTTCTCTGGGGCCACAGGTGTCTTTGGCGACGTACAGGAACCCTCGGATAGACGTGGCTGCCCATTGCTCCTCCATGCTGGGATGTCCCATTGCCCATCCACTTCTGCCAATGTGGAAACGGCTAGACCAGGACATCATGCTCCGAATACGTTGGTGAAAAAACACAAAAAAAATGAGTAACACGCTACTTACTGCTTGGGCTCTTTTGGTGGCAGCTTACTGTCATGTCCGCTGTGTAATTTCGCAGCGAACATAGAAATTGGCAGCGAGCCCAAAGCGCACTGTAAGTAACGTGCTTATTTACAGTGGAAAAATATACAGGAAAATGTCCAAATAACAGTCACTGTTGAGAGATGATGATGGGAGACAACCCGCTGCAAACCTCGTAGGCTTAAAGGTAATGCCTAACGTGCTCCGAACAGTCAGGAGTGGGGGAAAAAGGCACAAAAATAAGGACTTACACATATGTTGGAGCAGAAAGGCTCAAAGTAACAACATAATACGTCCAGGAGAAGAAAGCCACACATTGGTGAGTCAGGATGCCCATTGCTGACTTAAGCTGCCACACTGACTGCGCACACTGCCTCCCTATAAGAATACAATATGCTAACGAGGGCAAGTGGGCACAGCCGTGTGGTAAGCAGGTATGTAGTTAATTGGATGTGTGTAAGCGTGTGTGAGTGAGTGTGCATGTGCGAGTGTGTGTGTGTGTGTGTGTGGTGACACCATGCAGCCGGTGAATGTCTGGTGAGGAGGAGGCGTGACTGTAGGACTGGCAGAGAGCAAGGCTCAATCTGCCAGCTGGAATTAATAAGACATAAACAAAACCTACAGCCACAGGTCATGGACGGGGTCAACGACCCCGAACATGACAGTTCATGCTGGAAAACCCTCCAGTGTGGCTGAATTACAACAATTGTGCAAAGATGAGTGGGCCAAAATTCCTCCACAGCGCTGTAAAAGACTCGTTGTCAGTTATCGCAAACGCTTGATTGCAGTTGTTGCTGCTAAGGGTGGCCCAACCAGTTATTAGGTTTAGGGGACAATCACTTTTTCACACAGGGCCATGCATGTTTGGATTTTTTTTACCCTTAATAATAAACACCTTCATTTAAAATCTGCATTTTGTATTTACTTGTGTTATCTTTGTCTAATATTTAAATTTGTTTGATGATTTGAAACATTTAAGCGTGACAAACATACAAAAAAAAGAGAAATCAGGAAGAGGGGAAAACATTTTTTACACCACTGTATACTGTATCTTGAATATGTTTTGGTAAACAGCAAAAATAACAAAACTTGCCAGTGTCACTGTCCAAATATATATGGGTATGCTTTGCCAGTTCACAAATTTAGAGTCTTAAATTTGATGAAGTGGCTTTAAAAAAATTCCTTCCAGCTGTACAAACTCTTCCCTCTTAAACATTTGTTCTCATAAATTTGTGACTTTTACTCCCATGCACTCCATGGTTCAGGCTCTCCCATCACTCTCCCAGTCTGTCCGCCTACTCTTCAGAAAGTTTGGAAGGTGATTTTTTTTTTTTTCCTTGCTCAGCTTTAAATGATCCTGTTTCACACAGTTGTCACTCCTCCAGGCTGGCAGGTCCTTAACTGCCTCTGAGCTGCTGCTGCTCACGGGGCATCACTAATCTATCGTTAATATTCGTGTTGGAGCTGCAGGACACCTGTTCCCAAAGGCCGCGCCCCTCCTCCGCTCCATGCTCCTTCATAACGCACGCCACGCCCGCTCCCACCTCAAGCCACAGAAAGAAAGTTCAAACGCTCCATCGCCCCATTTAATTACCATAAAATCTATGAGTGTCCACCAAAGCGTGAAAATAAACAGAGCCTGATCAGTTTAATCAGAGCTAATTATTCCATCCGACTGCCGCCACTGCCGAGCTCTGTCAAAGACCGCGACGGTGGATTAGTGGATTTGGAGCATTAGCTCGGAGGGTTGGCAGACCTCTGCTCTGTGATTCACAAACGTCTTCAAAAGGTATAGGGAGGGAGGCATCTCCATGGGATCATTAGCGCAGGATAAATCCACGCTAAGTTGCTTAAAGCGTGTAAAGGTGAGCCGCGTTTGGGCACTGACACCTTCTAGGGAGGACGAGGCTAACCGAAAGTGACAGTTTCAAATGTCTTTGTTTACCAGTTCCTTAAAGAGCTTAAGTCAGGTCGGGTCAGAGCCTCGAGGAAAATCCTCCACGTTCCTGTTCCATCTGTCGTGACATTAATAACTTGTCACTCATCTTTGTGTTGCTTTTCCAGGGAGTCAAACGCTGCTGAAAGTTGGCTGGTTTTAAACCACTATCATCAACTAGGGGCATTCATTTTTAATGTCTTATTTTTTTTACATTAAATGGAATATGGCGTTCACTTATGTGGTTTTTATTCATCTCTGGATGATCAAAGCGCTTTACAGATCCTGCTATCCACCCATTCACACACGCACTCACACACTGATGGCGGTGGAGCTGCCATACACCAGCGCTGACCTGATCCACAAGGAGCAACTGGGGGTTCAGTGTCTTGTTCAAGGACACTTTGACATGCAGACTGCAGACAGAGCGGGAATCGAACCAATGACCTTCCAATTAGTAGTCGCCACACTACACCTGCACCACAGTCACCCCGTGAAAAAACTTTGAATGTAGAAAACATATGCGTGTGTGTGTTTGCCCAGTCATCACTGAGTGGGTAAACTTCACACTGGACCACAAGCACCTTGGATTCTGTGCCTCTCCACTTTTCCTCCAGACTCTGGGACCTTGAGTTCCACATGACAGGACTTGGCACCTGATTTGGGGAGCCGTCTCATCTGTTGGTGTTGGTCCACTGTGTTTTATCAAGTCCAAAGTCAGCAAAACCGCCTACCAGGAAATTTTAGAGCACTTCATGCGTCTCTTTGGCGACAAGCTTTATGGAGATGCTGATTTTATTTTCCAGCAGGACTTGGCACCTGCCCACACTGTCAAAAGTACCAATGCCTGGTTTAATGACCGTGGTATTACCATGCTTGATTGGCAAGCAAACTCTCCTGACCTAAACTCCAATCTATGACGTATTGTCAAAAGGAAGATGAGAGACACCAGACCCAACAATGCAGACAAGCTGAAGGCCATTATCAAAGCAACCTGGGCCTCCAGAACACCTCTGCAGTACCTCAGGCTAGTCACCTCCATGCCACGCCACATTCATGCACTAATTCATGCAAAAGGAGCCCCCATCAACTACTGAGTGCATCCATAGACATAGTTTTCAGCAGGCCAGCATTTCTATCAAAAATACTCTTTTTAAAATTGATCTTATGTAATATTCTAATTTTTTTTTAAACTGAATTTTGGGTTTTCATTAGCTGTAAGCCATAACCATCAAAATTAAAAGAAATAAATACCTGAAATATATCACTCTGTGTGTGATGAATCTATTTAATATATGAGGTTCATTGTTTGAATGGAATTACTGAAATAAATTAACTTTTTGATGATATTATGATTTATTGAGATGCAACTGTAATAGAATGGGGGAGGGAAAGGTTAATCAACACTGAAGATGTAAGACATCATTCCAGGGCACTGGCTGCAAAATGGGATGTCTACGCATCTACGATTATATGACTGAGCAATTAAGAGCATGGCTGATCGGAGGGAAAAGTTGAAAAAGTCCAACCTCTGGAAAGAAAGTTGTAAATTTATGAGAGGGGGAAAGTCTTGAATTTATGGAGGAGGAGCCAAAAAATTTTAAAGACTGGGGAAAAAGTTGCAAATTTATTTAACGAGGAAAAAATTGTAAATTTACGAGACTGGGAAAAAGTCAGAAATTTACGAGATTGGGAGAAAAAAGCAAATTTTGAGAGAGGATAAAAACTTGCAAACTGTACAGGATGGGAAAAAAAAAATCACAAACTTAAGACACTGGTTTTACGAGGCTGGGGAAAATGTCGCAAATTTACAAGAATGCGTTTTCCAGTTTCAAATTTATGAGACTGGAGGAGAAGTCACAAATTGAAGAGAGGGGGTTATAAATCTGCACAATCACGTAAGGTTACGTGTAAAGGTGAGGCATGTGTGGGTGCCAAGACCTTCCGGGGAGGATGAGACTAACCAGAAGTGACAGTTTTAAACATCTTTGTTTACAAGTCCCTTAAAGAGCTCATGTCAGGTTGGGCGATTAATGACTTGTCACTCATCTTTTTGCTTTTTCACCAGGGATTCAAACACTGCTGAAATCCGTCTGGTTTGAGTTTACACTACTATTTCCTCGTTTAAAAAAAGGTTCCCATCATCCCTGTTGGAGAGACACTAGGAAAGCTTAGCCACACAGGAAACACAAAGGCGAAAAGACAAAAAGACTCATTTTTTTCTCTTTAATTATTTGATTAAGAGCCTTGATGCTATGAAATGCCCCAGATCCATTCAGCCTTATAGGTCCTCTATTAGAGCTGACAGCTGCTGCTTTACCCACAATAAATATAGCAGAGGGCCGTGCCTGGGGCCATGGAGGACTCCTAACTCCGACCTTCATGTTTAATGATGACAACAAACACACATATACACACATTATACAAGCACGCTGAGGCCTGTGGAACACGACAGCGCCTCCAGGGTCTGAAACATGAAGGAAACGAGGTAAACACAGACACGTTTTAAAATTAGATACAGAACACATGTTCAGATGGACACCATCGTCTTATGCTGGTCTGACTGTTCATCGCCAATCTGCTTGTATGGGGCACCTTTATTATAAAAATTAAATTAAACATTTTAGAGAATTTTGTGCGCAGCTCAGAGGTGCAGTGGTTAGCACTGTGGCAGCACAGCAAGAAGGTCATGGGTTCGATCTCACCCCCGACCATCAGTGACCCTTCTGTGTGGAATTTGCATGTTCTCCCCGTGTCAGCATGGGTTTTCTGCAGGTATTCCAGTTTCCTCCCACAGTCCACAAACATGCACATTGGGTTAAATGGCATCATCTGGGGATTCTCAGATGATGAACAAACTGTACTCAGCTGTACTCAGCCTCATCTCCAACGGAGATGAAGCTGAGTACAGAGGACTTATCCAGGACTTCATGGACTGGTGCCATCGGAAATGCCTCCAGATCAACGCGAGGAAAACTAAGGAGCTGGTGGTGGACTGCCACAGGCAAGGACAACCCCTCACAGCACCAGTAAACATCCAGGGAACAGACATTGAGATGGTGACATCCTACAAGTACCTGGGTGTTCATCTGAACAATAAACTAGACTGGTCACACAATACCGACGCACTCTACAAGAAGGGACAGCACAGGCTGTTCCTACTGAGGAGCCATCACTTTTGGAGAGGTCTGCTGGGGCAACGGCATTACAGCAGCTGATAGGAAGAGACTGAACAAACTGATCAAGAAAGCTAGCTCTGTCCTGGGGCAACGCCTTGACCCAGTGGAGGAGATAGGAGAGAGAAGGATAGTGGCTAAACTGTCATCTCTGCTGGAGTCCAAGTCCCACCCTATGCAGGACATACTGAACACACTGAGGAGCTCATTTAGCAGTAGACTACATCATCCTAGGTGCGCGACCGAGAGGTTTTGCAGGTCCTTCCTACCTACAGCTGTCAACTTTATAACCTAAGCAGGGCTGCTCGCAGAGATAGCAAAAAAACGTGACGACCTAATAGTATTGAATGCAAAAGACGCAACAGACTTACACAAATGGTCCTCTCCAGTATACAACTAGGACAATATCAGTCGCTATGGAGGGTGACAATATGTATGGGTACATATTCATACTATGTGGGGTAACTAAATAGACGGTTATGCTGTTTATTCCATCCAGCTACAATGCTCCGCACTGTGTATATATATTTATGTGTACATATGTATATTCACTGCTCTTATTTTTCTTATCTTCTAAATTATTGCTCTGAGTGTTGCTATCCCTGTGCTGTTGCAATCCTGGAATTTCCCCATTGTGGGACTAATAAAGGCTTATCTTATCTTATTCTAAATTGTCCTTAGGTATGAATGTGAGAGGGGACATGGACACCGGCCATGTCCACTCTCTCTGTGTTTTTGGAATCATTTTGTCATTATTATGTTGTTGTCATTAGTATGCTTAAGTTTTTGGTCTAGGGTGATGCCTAAGTAGTTAAACTCATTTACCATCTCGATTTGTCTTGAGTCAAGACTGATGCAGAAGGTCTCCATAGCTTTCTTTCTCATTGAAAAGCGCATTGATATTGTTTTATTCTAGTTCAGCGTTAAATGATTCCTTTGCAACCATTCTGAAACAGAAACCATCTTGTCTGCTTAAGATCTCTGAAGCTTGACAGGGATTATTTGCTGATGCATACAACATTGTCATCAGCATTTGACATTCAGTATCTTTGCAAACAGTAGGTAAATCATTTATGTATAAGCAAAAAACAATAGGACCCAGAACTGATCCCTGTGGCAGGCCAGTCTTTGTAGTCTTTCAATTTATGTATTTATACAACTTTATCCTTTAACAGTTAGACAACAACCTGCACTGATATTAATGGGGAAAATTAGCTTTTAAATTGACAAACATGTAATTCATGGAAAAATTCAATTGGATTGGGGCTGCAATGATTACTTGAATAATTTGAGTAATTCGATCACAAAAATTCCTCGATTCAAAAATCTAAGATTCGATGCTTCATTTAATATAGCTCTTCCGGTCATGTTATGTAAACAAGACGTGGGTTTGTTTAATGGCGCAATGTCAGAGCGACAGCAAAAAGGAAGAAAGTCAGAGAAAATGACAAAAAAATCTCTCAAGTTTGAGACCATTTCGAGATCAAATTGAAGGAAAACATTGTGCAGTGTGTACATTGTAAAGCCGAGTGGCAAGCTAGCATACCACAATGTTGATGTGTCTCGGCAAATGGCATCCAGCCACATTACGCACAAGCAGCAGACTGATATAAGATACATGATTGAGATTTTAAGTTAAGATGAACAGAATGTAGTCACCTATGCTAATTATGCTTGCAGCAGGGAAAATAATTATTGAATATGTCAACATTTTTCTCATTAAACATATTTCTGATGGAGCCATTGACCTGAGATTTTCACCAGATATCGGTAACAACCCAAGTAATCCATACATACAAAGAAATCAAGGCAACTGTGTTCACAAAACAAGTTCTATTTAATTACATGGAATCACATAGGGAATAAGCATTGAACATGCTTGGTGAAACTCATTTAATATTTAGTAGAAAAGCCTTTGTTGGTAATAACAGGTTCCAGATGCCTCCTGTATGGAGAAACTAGGTGCAAGCATTGCTCAGGAGTGATTTTAGCCCATTCTTCCATACAAACTGTCTTCAAATCTTGAAAGTTTCGTGGGTGTCTTCTATGAACTCTGATCTTCAGCTCGTTCCATAGATTTTCAATTGGATTCAGGTCAGGTGACTGGCTGGGCCATTCTAGCAGCTTTATTTTCCTTCTCTGGAGCCAGCTGAGAGTTTCCTTGGCTTTGTCATTAGTTTTGCTGAAATGTCCACCCTCGTTTCATCTTCAGCATCTTGGCAGATGGCAACAGGTTCTTATCAAGGATGTCTCTGTACATTTGTCCACTCATCTTTCCTTCAATTATATGAAGTTTGCCTGTACCATGTGTTGAAAAACACCCTCACACCATGATGTTCCCACCTCCAAACTTCACTGTTGGTATAGTGTTTTGGGGTTGATGTGCAGTGCCATTTCTCCTCCAAACATGCCGTGTTTTGGCATCCAAAAAGTTCAATTTTGGTCTCATCTGACCACACTATATTCTCCCAGTATTTTACTGGCTTGCCCAAATGTGCAGCAAACTTTAAAGGAGCTTCAACATGCTTTTTCTTCAGCAATGGAGTCTTGCGAGGTGAGCATGTATACAGTCTATGTTGGTTGAGTGAATGAGTTATTGTTTTCTTTGAAACAGCAGTACCTGCTAACTCCAGGTCTTTCTGGAGTTCTCCCTGAGTGGTCTTTGGCCCTTGGATAACTCTTCTGATAATTCTTTTGACTCCTCTGTCAGAAATCTTGTGAGGAGCTCCTGGCTGTGGCCAGTTTATGGTAAAATGTTCTTTCCACTTCCAAATGATGGCTCCAACAGTGCTCACTGGAACATTCAGCAGTTGTGCCTGTAACAAATGCCATCATTATGTTTTGCAACAATAAGGTTGCAAAGTTCTAGAGAGAGCTCTTTGCTTCTCCCCATCATGAGTTCTTTGTGGTGTGACAGACCTTTGTAAAGGCTATCAGTCAGGACTTAGCCAGCTGAAATTAATTTGCGCTGATGGAAGATGGGATGGCTTCTTACATTCTGATGGATTTCAGCTGGTTTCTTGGCTTTCCATGCCTTTTTGCACCAGTTTTTCTTCATGTGTTCAATACTTATTCCCTGTGTCATTCCACTTTATTAAATATAACTTGTTTTGTGAACACGGTTGCCTTGATTTCTTTATATGTATGGATTACTTGGGTTGTTACTGATATCTGGCGAAAATCTTAGGTCAGTGCTCTATCAGAAATATGTTACTGAATTTAAACAATTCTGCACAGAACAGTGGGTCAAAATTTCTCAACAGTGATGTAAAACACTTATTGCCAGTTGTTGGCACCAATGGTGGCACAACCAGTTATGTTTTGGGGGGAGTTGGGGGCAACTACTTTTTCACATAGGGCCTGGTAGATTTGGATAGCTTTTTTCCCCTCAATAAATGAAATCATCATCTAACAACTGCATTTTGTATTTACTCAGGTTATCTTTGTCTAATATTAAAATGTGTTTGATGATCTGAAACATTTAGGTGTAACAAATATGCAGAGAAATCAGGAAGGGAGCAAATACTTTTTCACAGCACTGTATGTTTAATGAGAAAAATGTTGACGTGTTCAATACTTATTTTTCCCCACTGTATATGGCCAAAGGACATGTAGCTATTGCTGCTGTGCTGCGAGTTGAAGCCAACGCTACAAAACGGAACTTTATGGTGTAATGCAACGTTTAAAGTTATGTTCTATGCAATAAACTTTGCAATTGCAATAAATGTACCTGTGTTATTGAGTGTTTGGTACAATTACCACTGCTCTTTAGGAAAGAAAATTCTGCACGTTAGTCAATGCAAGTTTCTTCCATACAAAAAAAAGTATCCGATTACTTGAGTAATCAATCAATTAGTGACAAATTACTTGATTGTTAAAATAATCGACGGTGCAGCCCTAAATTGGACCAAACAATCAATTCTGTCTTGCCATTCACTCCTATGGAGATTTTTTCTGAAGGTGCCATATGTGGAAGAAGAGGGGGCCTGACTTGCACTCTCTGTTGATGACAGTTGTTGTGAAATGGTGCTATATAAATAAAGTTGAATTGAATTACTATCCCTCTCATTACAACATTTCTTTTATTATTAATGTTGACAGGCCAGTCCATTCTTATAATTTTGCTGTTTTATCATTTATGAAAACGGCCATCTTGGTTGATATAATGAAAACAAGAGAATCAACAGTCCTGATGTCATGAGCTGAGCTGGTTGGTTCCCAAACTCAGGCTTCATGACGGTTTCCTGTCCCATTTATCTGTGGTTTATGCTGTCTTTGGCCTTCCATATATTTTTCTGTACCTTTTGCCTCTGGTAGCCACTCCCCCCTCTCCTGTCAGTTCCTGACAGGTGATTCCAATCTGTCATCGTCCGTTCCTCTCTCTGCTCAGATTCACGCGCACTCACACACACATTCTCACCCATACACACCCATGCAATCACTGATTCGCACCGGCAATCACGGTGATCATCAGGACTGGTGTTACTTAAGGCCTGTCTGCCCTCCTGTGCATTGTCGGTGCATTGGATTGTCTTCGCCCTGCACACAGTGAGTTGTTCTGTTCAGCTTGCTCCTCGTGTTTGGACTTATTCTCTTGGACTATGGTTGTTGTTGTTTCCCAGAGCCTAGCTGCGTTCTGACACTTCTATGTAAGTCCTACTTCCCGGTTTACATTTCTGGTTTTCCCCAGCGGCCAGTTTTACCCTGGGGCTTATGTAAACAGCCTTACTCTAAGTCCAAACCTGACTCCGCTGAACTGTATTCACCTGTTGTGCAGCTAACCTTCATGAAATCCTATGTTGGACATTTACTGTATGTTTGACGTCATCTTTACTAAAACACTCTTCACCTGCAAGTGGGCTTGTTGTTTCCATTTGTGCGTGTGTAAAGTGCACACTTCTGACACCTGAATATTTTCAAACATCACTGAGGATCATTTTCGCTGCCACAAATACAGTAGTCAAAGGTGAGGAGAAACAGGTTTTAATTTGTAAAACACAAACTCACAGTCCAACACGAGTGAAACAAATCAAACATCGGTGTATAAAGGATCACTGTAATAAACATGACAATTAGATTTTACATCAGAGCCAGAAAACACCTCTGACAACCTTAGGGTGGAACAAACACGTCATACTACATGAGGACACCAAATTCCTGTTTCAAAATAAAAGCTTTTACATGTGCTATGATTAGTTAAAAAGTGACGGTAGTCAGAGGACTAATAATACCAACTTTCCCACAGGCAGTTCCTCAGGTCTCGCCTCTTCGACTGTGTCAGAGTTTTCCATTGGCAAACGCTCCCTCCTGAAACTGAGGGATGAAGCTCTTAAAGTACGCCCTGAGAGAGAGAGAGAGAGAGAGAGATGGCGGCAGCATCTGAGTGAGCTGGTGTCATCAAAGTCACAATATACAGATGCATCTCACAAAATTACAATGTCATGATTTGTAGCTTGATTCAAAAGGATTTAAGACTTACAATCAACAAAAATTAAAGAGCCCCTACGTTTTTCCACATGTTGACACAGCTCCCAGAGGTGGTAATGAAATGTCTGTGACGTACATTGGTCAAAACACCTCAGGGTTTAACTACTGCAGTACCATTTTACACACAGGGGAGGAACTCTCCTCAAAACTGCTTGGTTTAATGCATTCATTCATACATTCATTCGCTGATCTTCAACTGCTTAACTTTTCTTGTTTTTCATTACAAGCTGAAACTTTTTTTAGTTTTGTGATTTTGTTTTACAGACCAGCACAGCTGATGACCTTGAGCTCTGGGATATTGTGACGGGCATTTTTGACTTAAAAAATTACAGATCAAATGGTAAGTCAAATAATTAAAAAGAATCAGCAGATTCTTTTTAATCATCTACCTCTAGGTAGGCCATCACCACAGTGGTGACCTAGAGGTAGTGCATCTACCCCACAATTGGGAGGTCGGGGTTCAAGTCCCAGCTGGGTCATGCCAAAGACCATATAAAAACTGAACTTCCTGCCATCCAGTTTGGTGCTCAGTAAAAATGGAATGGAGGAGGGAAATGTGGGCGGCAGTGGTTCAAGAAGTAGAGTGGATCATCCAATAACCAGAGGGTTGGTGGTTCAAATCCCGCTCTCCCCAGCCATCCTGCCGTTGTGTCCCTGGGCAAGACACTTTACCCATCTTGTCTCCAGTGTCCATGACACTGGGAATGAATGTGTATAAATGTTCAGTAGTGGCTGGAGAGGCCGTTGGTGCGGATTGAATGAATAACGTATCTACTGAAAAGCGTCTATGAAAAGCGCTATATAAATCTGATGCATTATTATTAGATTAATCGGCAACCAAAAAAAAAAAACTCGTTAGTTGCAGCCCTACTTGCTCACCATTAAAATCATTCCTGATGTCTTGAGACTTGCCACAGAAATATTACCAGGGCTTGACATTAACACCAGCCAACTGGCCAATGGATTTCAGCAGTGGTCGGTAAGACAGCAACTCCCACTAGCTACTTTAGCGGGTTGTAGTTTTCTTAAATGGCATCTAAAATAATAAACCTATCACAATGTGGGACTACAAAACTACAACTCCCATAAGCACTATCTGCACACAGTGTGTGACCATTGGTTCATTGTCACTGTGGACGGAGTCTGGAGAAGCTGTGGAGGGTCTACTCCAGGGGTCACCAACCTTTTTGAAACCAAGAGCTACTTCATGGGTATCGAGTCATGTGAAGGGCACCAGCTTGACACACTCCTCTAAAATAACAAATTGTGTGTGTGTATATATACAGTATATATATATATATATAAATAATTATCAATAACTTAGAGTGGGTAACAGACAAGATCAATATATATTTTTTTTTTTGTTACTTATTTGTACCCGTAGGTAGACTTGGTTTGCAGTCTGGTGACAAGCCACCGGCTGCCGGTCGCTGCGTGCGCGAGCGCCCTAAACCTACATGTTTTTGGTATGCGGGAGGAAACCGGAGAAATCCCGGAGTAAACCCACGCAACACGGGGAGAACATGCAAACTCCACACAGATCACTGTTGGTCGGGGGCTGGGATTGAACCCACGATCTCATGATCTCCGCGATCCCCCGGCCGAGGGTAAAACTGTGCTGCCACAGTGCTAAACCACTGCGCCACCGTGCAGCCCATTCAACACTTTATTTTTATTAATCTCAGCAATTGTTCAGATGATCACTTCTACATTAAAAAAATGTCCAGTTTTCACCAGTCCCTTTTAACCATAAAAAACTAAACCCTGTTAATTCATTAACTATGTTGAACCATGTTTGAAAAAGTTATGCAACATTTAAGAAAAATCAACTTTCATATTAAATAAATCTTATCACATTTTTAACTGAACAAATCTGCTGCAATTCTGCTCAAAATCTGTTACATTTAATAAACACACTTTTGTGTGTTCTTTTTCATTGGAATTATATCCATACAGTTCTTGCCAACAATCATGCTTGAGAAGAAGCTAAACAGCACAGAGTGCTTATATGCACGGTGGCACCGCGGCAGCACAATTTACCCTCGGCTGGGGGATCGTGGGTTCGATCCCTGCCCCCGGCCAACAGTGATCTGTGTGGAGTTTGCATGTTCACCCCGTGTTTGCGTGGGTTTACTCCGAGATTTCTCCGGTTTCCTTCCACATGCCAAAAACATGCAGGTTAGGGAGTTAAGGGGCGCTTGTGCACACAGCAACCGGTGGCTTGTCACTGGACTGCAGAAGAAATCTACCTTCCGTCAAAAAAAAAAAAGAGTGGGCAGCAGTGGGCCACAGTCGCCCCGCAAATGAAACACACGCAGCTTCCTTTCACGGTAGTAAAAAAGAACTCTTCCTCCCACTCACTTTGAAAATGATAAATTTTCTGTCTTTTTTTTTTTGGAAAAAGAACTGTGTAGGAAACTGCACTCCACTCACATCTTCACTGCTCGCTAGCTTGCGCTCCACAAGCGCGAAGGTTTTGTCATGCGCACAATACTGACCTTTAAACTAGGTCAGAGTTCACATTAACTTTACGTATAATAAACATATTTTCATTTTTTTTTTATTTTTAAGACACTGTCATTTTAAAATCTATATAAATGCAAGTGTGATTTTAAAAAATAGCGGCAGAAAAAATTACATCTTAGACGCAGCTCACTTGCGAGTTGTGTTATTTTTAGAACAGGCCTGCGGGCGACTCATGTGGTCCCTGCGGGCGACATGGTGCCCACGGGCACTGCGTTGGTGACCCCTGGTCTACTCTATGGGTTGGTCTCCTGTCCTGCCCCTGTTCAGCCTGGTGGGAAGAAATGCTGTGGTGGGTGGCGGTTTCTCCTGTACTGAGGACAGAGTGCATGTTCTCCCGTGTCGGCGTGGGTTTTCTCCGGTTACTCAGTTTTCCTCCCACAGGCCAAAAACATGCAGGTTAGGTTAATTGGCCCTACAATGGACTGGGGATCTGTCCAGGGTGTACCCTGCCTCTCGCTCAAAGATGCTGGAATAGGCTCCAGCCCCTCTGTGACCCGAAAAAAATTAAGCGGTTGAAGATGAATGAATGAATGAATGAATGAATGAAGAATCTTAGGAAGTGTTGAGTTGTGTGACAGAAAAAAAAAATTACCTCAGAACATGTAGCTTTTTATTTTTTCTCTTTTTTTTTCTAGTTGATGGAAATCCATGGCAGTGATGGAGAACTTTAATCCCTCAGATACATTATTGAGAAAATAACCTGCAAGTTAACACTAGCGGGCTGATCGCTTGGTCTGCTCTTCCCAGTACAATGTTAACTCTGTTTAAAAAAAAAAAAAAAAAACAGGCTGTGGCTGCCCAACTAAGTTTAGTACCCCAATCTACTTGGCTATTATGGCCCAAATATAACAAAATAAGAGAGAATGGCACAAAATATTAATCAGCTATAATTTAATGAACCTGCTGGTCCAGTACTGTGACTACAGTTTACAGCAAAGAACCATAAAATCCCTGGTAGTGCTAATTTGTGTTGCTGAGCTTACATGTTAGCAGTCCTGGTAACGTTTTCATGCCAGCCAAAAAAAACCCCCAAAATCCAAAGTCATGAATGATGTGAGATATATTATCAACTGTGGATTCATGAACAAGCTGGGACCACAGATGTCTAGTGGAGTGGCTGGAATTTACAGAGAAGAGCTAAAAACCATAGTCAGCAAAGTAGCTAGCTAGTTACTGTACACTGTAGCTATGTGAGCTCCGAGGCTCAGTGGGAAACTCCCTTTTCTCCTCCAAGGAAAGGGTGCACCAGACTATCCTGGAGGCACGTCCATATCAGGTCTGTTAAGTAATGGCATGATAACCTTACAGAAGAGAACAGACAAGCCAAACAAAAAGTTTCAGACAGCTCTGTAATTTCTAGAAATTGATGCAAAAAAACACAATGAACACACACTCCCTGTAATCATCAGTAAAGTTGTAATGACATTTATTAATTGTAAGCAAGTATGGTCTTATTGTATATTATTGTTTGTGCAGCACTGAGGTCATGTGACCACCTTCAGCATACATGACCTCAGATTAAGTGCAGTGTGTTCACAGGTTAAGAACCGAAGTAAATATGTCAGACTTGAAGTAAATGTAGAGGTTATTTCACTGACAAACTTTTAACTTTCAAAAGGCACAAATATACAAGAAAAATCACAAAATATGAGAAAATCTCAAACCAACCCATTACCTGAAAAACATAAATTTATTTAAAAATTGCTATTTTCTTCTAAATATACTTGCACTGTAAATTACTTCTTTTCTAAATTAACAAACTTTGAGCTACTTGCAAAAAATAAACATTTCAACAGCTCAATGTTTGAACTATTTAATATTTTATATGAAAGTATTTTTCTCCATGTTGTCCTCATGGATTGCAACCTTATCACGTGTCAGGGACAATTCCCCCGATGGGGTCTCCCAAGACAAACAGGTCCTGGGTGAAAGGCCAGATAACAGTGTACCCTGCCCGGTATGGAGTTACTAGGCCCTGCCTTGGAGCCAGGCCTGGGGGAGGGGCTCTACAGAAAGCAGCTGGTGGCCGGGTTTCTGCCCATGGGACCTGATGGGCTCAGCCTGAACAAGCCACATTGCTCCGGTAGGCTCACCACCTGCAGGAGGGACCATGGGGTCTGGTGCTATGTGGATTGGGTGGCAGTCAATGGCACAGACCTTGGCGGTCCAATCCCCACCCTATTAAACTGGCTTTTGGAACATGGAACGTCACCTATCTGGCAGGGAAGGATCTTGAGCTGGTGCATGAGGTTGAGAGATACCAACTAGAGGTAATCGGGCTAGAATGTGCTCTTCTTGGAGACTCAGAGGAACGGCCTGCCCAATCTGAACCAGAGTGTGCTCTGCTATTGGACTTCTGTGCTAACCACAGTTTGTTCATAATGAACACCATGTTCACGCATAAGGCTGTCCATATTTGCACTTGGCACCAAGACACTCTATGTAGCAGGTCAATGATTGATTTTGTTATTGAGTCATCTGACCTGCGACCATATTCAATTCAATTCAATTCAACTTTATTTATATAGCGCCATTTCACAACAACAGTCATCTCATAGCACTATCAACTGTAGGGGGGAACCCCCACAGTTGCAGAAAGACCCCAGCAATCAGGCGATCCCCTGTGAGCAAGCACTTGGCAACGGTGGAGAGGAAAAACTCCCTTTTAACAGGAAGAAACCTCCAGCAGAACCAGGCTCAGGGAGGGGCAGTCATCTGCTGCGACTGGCTGGGGGGTGAGGGGATAGAGAAGAAGAAAAGAACAGACATGTAGAGAGCAAACAGCATGATGGGGACTCAATCTATGGGAGAGAACAAACAGATGTTAATGACCAGCAATTGTCTGGCAAACTGTCCGACGACTCAGAAGAGGGAAGCAGGTCCCTGTTCACACTGTGTGTGGTGTGGATGAGGAGCTGCTTACTTCGACTGGGGATACTGTCGGGTGGTGGAATACTTTGAGGATCTCTTCAATCCCCCTGACACATATTCCACAGTGGAAGCAGAGCCTGGGGATGACTCGCCCATCATAGGGGCTGAAGTTAGTGAAGTTGTTAATAAAAAAACTCTTCAGTGGCAGTGCCCTGGGGGTGGATGATATTCAAACCTGAGTGCCTCAAGGCTCTGGATGTTGTACGGCTGGCCTAGTTGACATACCCTTGCAACACTGCGTGGAAGTTGGGGACAGTACCTTTGGCAAGGCAAAGTGGGGTGGTGGTTCCTCTCTTCAAGAAGGGGACCAGAGGGTGTGTTCCAGTTTCAGAGGTATCACACTCCTCAGACTCCTTGGGAAGGGAGAGGAGAGTTCAGCCGTTGGTTGAGCTTCAGATTCAGGAGGAACAATGTGGTCTTAGTCCTGGTCGTGACCAGTGTTGGGCAAGTTACTAAAAAATAGTAACTAATTACTGTTACTAGTTACTTCTTTTCAAAAGTTATTGAGTTACTTTACCAATTACTGCATGATTAAAGTAATTAGTTACTTGAAAAGTAACTTTCACATTACTTTTAAATGCATACTTAAATCATCTTGCACACATAGCAAGATAACTTAATGGATTACATTACGGGCTTATTAATGTCAGGCTGAAAACACTGTTTCAGACGGAGCTTTTAGAACATGTTCAGTCTGCTTGATCCTGCCGTGAGAGCTCTTGTTGTGGGAAAAATCTGAAGAAAACAAATGCGAAATTGGCAGAAATTTCCTCATTTTGGAGTGAGAGTTGGCAACACTGCATATAACTGTCCATGTTTATCTTGCCTTTATGATATGGATTTAATCCGATGTGCAGTGATCCAAAGAAAATGTCCATTATCCACAGTCCAGATGTCTGCTGTGACAGAGACATGATCCAGTTCCTCAAATTCCTTTTGGAGATCAAAATCCATTTTTGAATAATCTTTATCCAGGTAGCAGGTAAATGCATTTTACTTTCTGTGAATCACAGTCCAGAGTCTGGGTCACTAACTGGCCAGATACATACAGTGGGGAAAAAAAGTATTTAGTCAGCCACCAATTGTGCAAGTTCTCCCACTTAAAAGATGACAGAGGTCTCCAATTTTCATCATAAGTACAGTGGGGTAAAAAAGTATTTAGTCAGCCACCAATTGTGCAAGTTCTCCCACTTAAAAGATGAGAGAGGTCTCCAATTTTCATCATAGGTATACCTCAACTATGAGAGACAAAATAAAAAAAAAAAATCCAGAGAATCACTGTAAATGTGCTTGAAATCCAGCCGTGGGTGTCGAGACAAGAGCATTTCCACCTTATACCCAGCCGTGGCTATTCAGATAGCGTAGATCCACTAACATGGTGTTGTTAGCATAGCATAGCACTAGCTTTGCCAGAGCTTTGTTGCTGTTTTCAAGCACTTCTCAAGATTGCAGTAGGTCTCAACCGACACTTGGCTTGCAAACCACCAATATGCTTTTGTCCTTAACCGGGACAAAGGAAAAATGATCTGTTTCCACAAAAACAAAGTAGCTTCATCTTTTCCTCCGCTCAGTAGACTCAGGCTCTTTGCAACAGGTCACGTCGACTGACGGCTACGCCAGCTATGGTAGGGTCAGTTTGTATAGTAATTTATTTGCGCTAAAAATATCTATCCATATTAATAAAACGAGTAATGGATCTGATCAAATTTCAGTAACTATAACGCATTACTGAATTTTTAATGCATTACTCCCAACACTGGTCGTGACACATCAGACCAACTTTTTACCCTCTTAAGGATCCTTGAGGGTTCGTGGGAATTTACCTAATCACTGTACATGTGGTTTCTAGATTTGGACAAAATATTTGACCGTGTCCCTCATGTTTTGTTTTTGTTGTGGGGGGTGCTTTAGGAGTATGGGGTATTGGACTTTTTGCTACAGGCTGTCTGGTCTCTATATGACCGTTGTGAAAGTTTGGTTCGCACTGTCAACAATCAATGAAACTTGTTCCGAGTGAGAGCTGAACTCTGTCAAGACTGCCCTTTGTCACTGATCCTGTTCATTTAAATTTATGGACAGGACTGATAGGCACAACCAAGAAACAGAGGGTGTCATGTTTGGTGACCACTGCTGTTTGCAGATGATGTGGTCCTGTTGGGTTTATCAAGCAATGACCTACAGGTCAGTAGAGCTGATATCTACTGCAAAGTTGTCGATTAACTACTCAATCTACCTTCCTACGCTTAGCTTACAAAAGAATGAGATTGCGGCTACAAACAAATTAAATAACCTTTCTCCGTGGGTTGCTGGACTCATCCTTAGAGATAGGATGAGGAACTCAGTTACCTGAGAGAGGCTCAGAGTAGAGCTGTTGCTCTTCCACATGAAAAGAAGCCAGATGAGATGGTTTGGGCATCTGATCAGGATGCCTCCCACTTGAGGTATTTAGGGCATGTCCCACTGGGCGGAGAACCTGGGGCAGACCAGGACACCTGGACAGACTATGTCTCCTAGCTGCCCCCAGTTGCCCCCTTCCTGATTTCTCATTTTTTTGTATGTTTGTCACACTTAAATGTTTCAGATCATCAAACAAATTTAAATATTAGACAAAGATAACACAAGTAAACACAAAATGCAGTTTTTAAATGAAGGTGTTTATTATTAAGGGGGAAAAAAAATCCAAACCTACAAGCCCCTGTGTGAAAAAATGATTGCCTCCCCGGTTAAAACATAAATTAACTGTGGTTTATCACATGTTTGGAAAGCTGAGTTCAATTTCTCTAGCTACACCCACACCTGATTACTGCCACACCTGTTCTCAATCAAGAAATTACTTAAATAGGACCTGCCTGACAAAGTGAAGTAGACTAAAAGATCCTCAAAAGCTAGACATCATGCTGCGATACAAAAAAATTCAGGAACAAATGAGAAACAAATTCAGATCTATCAGTCTGGAAAAGTTTAAAAAGCCATTTCTAAAGCTTTGGGACTCCAGCAAACCCCAGTGAAAGCCATTATCCACAAATGGTGAAAACATGGAACAGTGGTGAACTTTCCCAGGAGTGGCCAGCCAACCAAAATTACCCTAAGAGCACAGCGACAACCCATCCAAGAGGTCACAAAAGACCCCACAACAACATCCAAAGAACTGCAGGCCTCACTTGCCTCAGTTAAGATCAGTGTTCATGACTCCACTATAAGATAGAGACTGGGCAAAATGGCCTGCATGGCAGAGTTCCAAAAGGAAAACCACTGCTGAGCAAAAAGCACATAAAGGCTGGTCACAGTTTTGCCAGAAAACATCTTGATGATCCCCAAGACTTTTGGGAAAATACTCTGTGGACTGACGAGACAAAAGTTGAACTTTTTGGAAAGTGTGTGTCCCATTACATCTGGCGTAAAAGTAACAGCATTTCAGAAAAGGAACATCATACCAACAGTAAAATATGGTGGTGGTAGTGTGATGGTCTGGGGCGGTTTTGCTCCTTCAGGACCTAGAAGACTTGCTGTGGTAAATGGAGCCATGAATTCTGCTGTCTACCAAAAAATCCTGAAGGAGAATGTC
The DNA here is from genome assembly GCA_020510985.1 of Pholidichthys leucotaenia. Taxonomy (NCBI): domain Eukaryota; kingdom Metazoa; phylum Chordata; class Actinopteri; order Cichliformes; family Pholidichthyidae; genus Pholidichthys; species Pholidichthys leucotaenia. Next base: position 196,013,087 of record CM035842.1, on the reverse strand, counting down.
TGGCCATCGGTTTGTGACCTCAAGCTGAAGCACACTTGGGTTCTGCAGCAGGACAATGATCCAAAACACACCAGCAAGTCCATCTCTGAATGGCTTAAGAAAAACAAGATGAAGACTATGGAGTGGCCTAGTCAAAAGTCCTGACCTGAATCTGATTGAAATGCTGTGGCATGACCTTATAAAGGCGGTTCTGTCATGCGGTGGCCCTCGCGAGCCACCATAAGACGCCACACTGTCACCAGTGAGTTTCAGTGAGTTTTATTACGGTGAAAAAGTAACAACACAAGATGCAGGGGCAATGACACATAAGTCTACACACATCCGGAGGCGTAAGGCTAAACAGCTCTCATACAGGTCCATAGGAGGTCTGACGGTCATACACAGGCAAGGTTGTTGGAGTAATGGCTACACAGGCTGCTGAGGCAGAGACACACAGAGGTCTACTCACACCGGGAGGAGTAAGGCTAACAGCTCACTTACTGGTCCTGGGGAAGCGACGGTCAACCACAGGCAGACGAGGTAGGTAACAGTCCAAAGCATCCGTAGCTCAGACGAAGAACGACGGACACTGCTGCGTCTTACCGCCGCCAGTGCCGGGCTTAAGAAGGCGAAGCACTAACGACGGTAATTACAATCAGCTGACCGACCGTTGACAGGCGGAAGCCCCACTGAGCACCTTCGCAATAAGAGCCCGGTGAGGCCAGAATACAGCCCGCAACTGTCAAGGCCGGCAGCGAAACATAACTTAGCCCGAGTGCCATCAGAACCGGCGCTCGGGTCATAACAGTACCCTCCCTCCACGGGCGGACTCCGAACCCCCCAAGGAACCACCCTGCCCCCCCCACCCCCCCAGGGTGGGAGGTTGGGGGACAGATGTGGAGGGAGAGAACCAACCCATGAACGAGACCTTAAACCAAAAGGAAAAAGAATACATCAATTTCCCCCAGAACCATGACGAAACCAGAAAAAACAAGACATGACTAAAAAATACAAGGGATACAAAACCATAAAGAGCATAAGCACCTGACACCGAACATCTTCCCACAGGGACCACAGACAACCCGTCTAACTCCAAAGTACATAATCCCACGTGGTAAAGAACTCAAAGTAAGGATCTCTTCAAAAACCCAAACTTAACATGCCAAAATCATACTCCCAAACAACCTCAATACATGATAACTATGGAACAAAAAATACCTGGAAACACACGATAACTATGGAACAAGAAATACATGGAAACGCACGATAACTATAGAACAAGAAATACATGGAAACACACGATAACTATGGTAGAAGAAATACATGGAAACACACGATAACTATGTAAGAAAAAAACAACAACATGGAAACGCACATGGAGCAATCTAAAATTGCTTGGCATAACGTGACTATGACTAGACTGTGACTTTCAAAAAACACATGAGGCAACCTAAGCACAAACAAAACAAGAAATACATACAAACACACATGGAGCAATCTAAAATTGCTTGACATAACTTGGCTATGACTAGACCGTGGCTTTCAAAAAAAAAAAAAAACATGAGGCAATCTAAAATTGCTCTGACATAACTTAGCTATAGATAGACTGTGGCTTACAAAAAAAAGAAACATGGAGCAATCTAAAATTGCTCTGACTTGACTTAACTATGACTAAACTGTGGCTTACAAAAAAAAGGAAACATGAGGCAATCTAAAATTGCTTGACTTGACTTGACTAAACTGTGGCTTTCCAAAAAAAGGAAACATGAGGCAATCTAAAATTGCTTTGACTTGACTTGACTAGACTGTGGCCTTCAAAAAGAAGAGACATGAGGCAATCTAAAATTGCTTTGACTCGACTTGACTATGACTACGTGAAACAAAAAAAAAATTGCTAAACGTACTTGACATGACTAGGCACTGTATAGGCCCACAGATAGTCCCACAAACACAGTACATGATCAGGTGGCCTGCCCCAGTTCCAGGCCCCCAGAAACAAGTCCTCTGGTGGCCGAACCAGGTCACCCCGTAGCAAACAAAGTTTATTGGGTGGCCAACCCAAGACGCCGAACGCACGAAGCAGTTCCTCGGGTGGCCGACCCGCATCCCACAACCACCAGGACCGTGGAGGAAATGCATGCAGCCGCCCGCCTGAAGACGACAAGACAGGAGAGCGCCAGTCTGCCAAACACAAACCTCTAACAGCCCCCAGCTGGTGGCTCCTGAGAGGGGAACAACCAAAGATTTGGACCCCCCCGAATCCTGATTGGGTCACAGCCGCACCTGCGCTGGACCCCCACTGGACCTCGTCGGACCCCGATTGGGTCATCGCTGCACCCACGTCGGACCCCGATTGGGTCACCTCGGCCCACGCGTCGGACCCCGACTGGGTCACCTCAGCCCACGCGTCGGACCCCGACTGGGTCATCTCAGCCCACACGTCGGACCCCGACTGGGTCAGGACTGCTCCGGCGACGACCTCCATCTCCGAACCTGGAACCCCCAGTCCCGTGACCTTGACTGGCTCCGGACCGGTAACGCTGTGGAGGTGCTCAAAAAACAGGAGAGGACCGGGATCAGTTCCACCGGCAGCGCCAGAGCCCAGCGAGACGAGCTCGGGTGCAGCGGACGGGTGCCCCTCACTCGCCTCCCCATGAGGCAGGCAAAAATGCTCTAACACACCATACAGGAAAACAAGGAAGAGCACTTGCCTGCACTCGGGCTCTGGAGCCGTCCAGGACTTCGCCGATCCAGGTTCAAGAAGACGCTCGTCATCGGGCTCCCACTCGGCTGCGTCGGGTTCCACAGCCGGCCTGATGGTCTCTGCAGCTGGATCCTCACGCGCTGGCGTCCACGCCAATAACCCGTATGGCGTGGGGGCAGAGGACCCTCGACCTGCTGACTTGGGCTGCATCCCTGAGGACCCCTGGGGACGCTCTCTCGTCGGCACTGGCTCCTCATCGCAGTCCGTTCTCCTCCTCTGTCCAAAACAAGGCTGCAGGGCCGGGATATTTCCCAGAGCCGCAGGCCTCCCCCTCGTTCAACGGCGTGGGACTAACGCCGAAGACCGCTCAGCAGGAGGAGACACAGGTTTAGTACAAAAGGCTACAGCTGGGGAAAGAAACTCAGGGAGCTGCGAACCCCGAGCTTCACCCCCAGGAGTCAGACAAGACAGATCACTATGATAAATAGGACAGTGAAATTGGACTTGCCTGTCTCCCGGAGGGAAGATGGTATCAGCTGTAGCGGACATTGCTCCTTCCCTCGCTCGCTGAGTGGCAGAAAAGGACCCATGGACAGAGCCCACCGGCACAGGACTCAGCTCACTCACAGCAGCTGGCTGATTGAGGGGGTCATCCCGGCGGCCCGGAACTGGATCCGGAGCAGGAGCTTGCCGAAGATGCACCCGGCCGTGGCGCCGACGCCTTCGCCGGCCCCCAGACGGTGCGAACTCCCGAAACGGATCGAGGACAGGATCGGGATCCATAGGCAAAGAGCAGGAGTGCCTCTTCTCCTGCTTCATGCCGCGTTCCTCCTCCATCATCAGGTATATTTCGCGTTGCGCGGTGATGTCTTCCCTCCTCGCGTCGACTTCCGGGTGGTCGGCGTAGCGGGGAGAGAGATGACAAAGAATATCTTCGGCAGCGTCCAGGTACCAGTGTATGCCGTGGTCATAATCCAGCAGGGAAGCGGAGATGAGCAGCTCATCCACGACTTCCAGCACACCTGTCAGCTCGTGGCTCGGACTCCAAACGCGGCCCCTCCGCGACGGCATTCTTCACATACACAGTACCCAGACAGGAAAAAGCAAATGTCCAAAAACTCGAACCCACTGGTGAATTGCGTCTCGGGTTGGCGTCACCGTAAACGCCGTTTTGGCAGCAGTGCACTGTCATGCGGTGGCCCTCGCGAGTCACCATAAGACGCCACACTGTCACCAGTGAGTTTCAGTGAGTTTTATTACGGTGAAAAAGTAACAACACAAGATGCAGGGGCAATGACACATAAGTCTATACACATCCGGAGGCGTAAGGCTAAACAGCTCTCATACAGGTCCGTAGGAGGAGACAGTCATACACAGGCAAGGTTGTTGGAGTAATGGCTACACAGGCTGCTGAGGCAGAGACACACAGAGGTCTACTCACACCGGGAGGGGTAAGGCTAACAGCTCACTTACTGGTCCTGGGGAAGCGACAGTCAACCACAGGCAGACGAGGTAGGTAACAGTCCAAAGCATCCGTAGCTCAGACGAAGAACGACTGACACTGCTGCGTCTTACCGCCGCCAGTGCCGGGCTTAAGAAGGCGAAGCACTAACGACGGTAATTACAATCAGCTGACCGACTGTTGACAGGCGGAAGCCCCACCGAGCACCTTCACAATAAGAGCCCGGTGAGGCCAGAATACAGCCCGCAACTGTCAAGGCCGGCAGCGAAACATAACTTAGCCCGAGCGCCATCAGAACCGGCGCTCGGGTCATAACAGGTTCTTGCTTAAAAACCCTCCAGTGTGGCTGAATTACAACAATTCTGCAAAGATGAGCTGGACAAAATTCTTCCACAGCGCTGTAAAAGACTCAGTGCCAGTTATCGCAAATGCTTGATTGCAGTTGTTGCTGCTAAGGGTGGCCCAACCAGTTATTAGGTTTAGGGGGCAATCACTTTTTCATACAGGGCCATGTAGGTTTGGATTTTTCCCCCCCCTTAATAATAAACATCTTCATTTAAAAACTGTATTTTGTGGTTATTTGTGTTATCTTTGTCTAATATTTAAATTTGTTTGATGATCTGAAACATTTTAAGTGTGACAAACATACAAAAAAATGAGAAATCACGAAGGGGGCAAACACTTTTCACACCACTGTACACATATACCATATCTCAATTATGCTACCCTATGCTATTATTTTTTCCCCCTGGCATGACACGGGTACCAAGACTGTTGTCATGGCTAACTTTGTGATATGAATCAATACAACCAGGGATTTTATGGCTCTTTTCTTTTTTTTTTTTATAAATTGTAGTCACTGTACTAGACCAGCTCATTCATTAACCCACTGTTGATTATATATCTGTTGCCATTCTGCTTTAAAAGAAAAAGCCGGGATTTCTGACAGACGTCTACATCAACACAATATTTGTTTGTCTATTTTCTCTGTCTTCTATCAATCCCTGGCAGATACCCATTTTCCCAGCAGGATCATCTACCAATCCCTGACCATACATTTCATTCATAGATGTTATTTTATCTCATTTCATTATAGTATATTGTTTATTATACTCTGGATTGGACACCTCCTTGATAAGAAGTGTTGGGAGTAACATGTTACAAAGTAACGCGTTACTGTAATGCCACTACTTTTGCAGTAACATGCTGCGTAACAAAATTACTGTTTAAAAATGCAGTAATACGTTACAGTTACTGAAATCTGATAAAATGCGTTACTCATTTTATTAATATGGATAGATATTTTTAGCACAAATAAATGAATATACAAACTGACCCTCCCATAGCTGAGACGGAGCCGTCAGTCGATGTGACCCATTGCAGAGAGCTGAGTCTTCACTACTGAGCAGAGGTAGTGATGAAGCTACTTTGTTTTTGTGGAAATAGATTGTTTTTCCTTTGTCGTGGTTAAGGACAAAAGCATATTGGTGGGTTGCAAGCTTAAGTGCTGGTTGAGACCTACTGCAATCTTGAGAAGCACTTGAAAACAGCAACAAAGCTCAGACAAAGCTAGTGCTAAGTAATGCTAACAATGCTAACAACACCGTGTGAGTGGATCCACGCCATCTGAACAGCCACAGCTGGATGTAAAGTGAACTCTTGTCTCAACAGCCATGACTGGATTTCAAGCACAGATATGCATCTCGACAGTCTGTGACCCAGCAAGAATTAAACTGACTGAATGCAAGATACTGTATGTCGCTACAGAATGAAGACATGGTAACAGTCACTTTCCATCAGACGGCAGAGACTGTGATCCACTGACGTTAAAACACATTTACCTGCTACCTGGATAAAAATTGTTCAAAAATGGATTTTGATCTCCAGAAGGAATTTGAGGGACTGGATCACGTCTCTGTCACAGGAGACATTTGGACTGTGGATAATGGACATTTTCTTTGGATCACTGCACAATGGATTAAATCCATATCATAAAGGTAAGATAACACTGATAGCTTTATGCAGTGTTGCCAACTCTCACTCCAAAATGAGGAAATTACTGGTAATTTTGTGTTGATTTTCTTCAGATTTTTCCCACATTAAGTGCTCTCAAGGCAGGATAAAGCAGACTGAACATGTTCTAAAAGCTCTGAAACAGTCTGTTTTCAGCCTGACATTAAAAGCCTGTAATGTAATCCATTAATTTAATTATCTTGCTATGTGTGCAAGATGATTTAAGTATGCATTTAAAACCAACATGAAAATTACTTTTCCAAGTAACTAGTTACTTTAATCATGCAGTAATTGGCAAAGTAACTCAATTAATTTTGAAATGAAGAAGAAGTAGTAACTGTAATTATTTACTATTTTTTAGTAACATGCCCAACACTGTTAAGTAGTTGTTAGCTGCCATTAGCAGAGTTAGCCATTCACTGATTCTGGGTTGCTGCTGTGCTTATTACACCACACGGACTGGTCATATGCTATAGACCACTCACAACACACACACACACACCTGTTTCTGATGATGCTTTATTTTTAACTCTAATATTTAGCCATTATGTTTTAGTATGTTGCGTAGTTTGACAGCTGCACGGTGGCGCAGTGGTTTAGCACTGTGGCAGCACAGTTTACCCTCGGCTGGGGCATCGCGGGGATCATGAGATCGTGGGTTCGATCCCAGCCCCAGACCAACAGTGAGCTGTGTGGAGTTTGCATGTTCTCCCCGTGTTGCGTGGGTTTACTCCGGGATTTCTCCGGTTTCTTCCCACATACCAAAAACATGTAGGTTTAGGGCGCTTGCGCACGCAGCGACCAGCAGCCGGTGGCTTGTCACCAGACTGCAAACCAAATCTACCTACGGGTACAAATAAGTAACTAAAAAAAAAACAAAAAAAAACAAAGGAAAAAAAAAAACAAAAGCTAATGTTGGCACGAAACATGAACTTGCCATCAAAGAAAAAATCTCAAGAGAAATGACAAAAGAGGGAGGGTGGGGTGAACTGTGGCTCATTAACATTTAAAGCAATATGCCATAAAAAAACAGCCAGCTGTGAGGAGAGTTCCTTCCCTATATGTAAAATTATACTGTAATAATTAAACCCTGAAGTTTTCTATCCCATGCACGTCACAGTCATTTCATTAACATCTCTCAGAGCTGTGTCATCATATGGAAAAAGAGCATACAACCCCAGTTCCGGTGAAATTGGGACATTGTGTAAAATGTAAATAAAAACAAAATACAGTGATTTAAAAATCCTTTTCAACCTATATTCATCTGAATACACTATAAAGACAAGATACTTAATGTTGCAAATATTCATTCATTTTGAATTTGATGCCTGCAACATGTTCCAAAAAAAGCTGGGAAAGGGGCAAGAAAAGACTGGGAAAGTTGAGGAATGCTCAATAAACACTTTTCTGGAACATTCCACAGGTGAGCAGGTTAACTGGAAACAGGTGAATGTCATGATTGGGCATAAAAGAAGCATCCCTGAAAGGCTCAGTCGCTCACAAGCAAGGATGGGGCAAGGTTCACCACTTTGTCAACAACTGTGTGGGCAAACAGTCCAACAGTTTAAGAACAATATTTCTCAATATACAGTTTCAAGGAATTTAGGATTATCATCATCTACAGTCCATAATATCATCAAAAGATTCAGAGAATCTGGAGAAATTGCTGCATGTAAACGGCAAGCCAAAAACCAACACTGAATGCCCTTTACCGTCGATCCCTCAGGCAGCACTGCACTTTTCTCGTCTCAAAGACCACTCGAAGCACTTCACTAGTACTAACCCTCTATTCTAAGGGCCTATCAGAGACGGATACTGAGGAACCATTTAGAATCACCAATTAAACAAACATGCATGTCTTTCCTGCCAGCCCTGGGATTTGAACCTGGCACTTTCTAGCTGTTTGGCAACAGTGATAATTACTGTACCACTGTGCAAGTAATGCAGTTTAATTATTAAAAATATAGTATTTCACTTTATGATAAAAACAGCTCGTCAAGATCTAGAAATTATTTTAAACTTACACACATGTCCACATCAGTCATCAATCCTAACCACCCGAACAGACTCAACACACCATACAAACTAACAGGCCAGTTTTGGCCTGTGGGCTGTTTGTTTGACACCCCTGGACTAGACTGTAAAAATAACCTACATCGCCCCATGGAGCTTCCTCTTTCTCCGTCGCACTCCTCCTCCAGAGACCTGCGTAAAATGAACCCAAGCAAAGTTGGACTCCGCCGTGGGCCCGGTACAGGAGAAGCCAGGAGAAATGAGAAAAAAAAAGTTTCTTTTATAACAGGATTTTTTCTGTCACTCCCTTGGAGCCTGCAGCAGCTCTGACCATCCTCCAGCTGCTGCGGAGAACAGACCAGCCTGTCCTGTTGGCAAGGGACAATTTATGCATCCTGGTTCACCTTGCATATCCTCTGCTCCTCTTTTTTTTTTCTTCCCTGTGACAGCCCCCTCTGAAATAAACATATCCCACTTTGTATGACACTAAATGTGACACTCAAACAAAAGTGCAGCCTGCGCACACAAACACACAGTGTCTCTTCTTGTAAATATGAAAGCTATTCAGCGCCAATATGAAAAAAAAAATGTCTGGTGCATTTTGCAATCCTCTCTGTTGTAACGGAGGACAAAGAGAAGCAACCACTGAATTCTATAGATCAGCGTATTCCACCACTGATCTGGGATCAGTAATGTGAGGACATAATACTTGATATCCCGGAGAAATGCGCCATTATCTGCAGGAGATTGTTGAGGTGTGAATTTATGCTAGTGACCCTCGCGACTGCAGTTAGTTTGAAAGCAGCTACACACACACACAAACGTCTCTGTTTCTCATCGCACAGGTGCCACTTCAGTTTGTTTGTTCTTTCCATAGACCAATTTTCACGTTGCACGTATGAGATATATGTCGCACTGTACAGCCCTGTAAATGCTTATTAAGTCCTGTTAAAAGGAAAGGTGATGTAACACAGTGGTATACATGTCTCTGTCCAGCTTTTTGGAACATGGAACATCATAAAAAAAGAGTGAATATTTGAAAAAAAAACAACAAAACAATGAAGTTTGTCAGTTTGAACATGAAATACCTTTTCTTTGTAGTGTATTCATTTTAATACAAGTTGAAAAGGATTTGCAAATCATTATATTTTGTTTTTACATTTTATACAACATCCCAACTTCACTGGAATTGGGGTTGTAATCGATGCATTGTAAATATTTTAGATGAAGAAATGGTTAAACTTGACCGTACTTGGCTCTTTTTGCCATCTCGTTACCGTCCCAACGCGGGCTGTATGGGTACGACTTCTGCACCTGGGAATAGAGCTGCCCACTGCTGGTGAAATGATACACCGATTGAAAGGTGAGAGTGGGCTGGTCCCGGGGGAAGTACAAGGGCAGGTCCACTAGCAAGAGGAGGGGCAAGAGTTAATTAGCTGTTAATAAGGCGCAGCATCAGCTGTGTTCCCACCACAGGAACCTTTTAAGTACCACAGACTATCAAGTAAATTTTCTAACTTATTTCAGTAAATTTACAGCATAAAATAAAAAAGTTCATAAAAACTGCACACAGATCTAATCCACAAGAAACAAAGAAAATGTAAAATGCATACAGTATCTGTTAGAAAAAAAGGCACCAATTGGCAGGAGAAAAGTCCTAAATTCACAAGAAATGTTTTCACATTTTCTTCTAAACAGAAAGCTTTTCTCCATCCATCCATCCATCCATCCATCCATCCATCCATCTTCTACCGCTTTTCCGGAGGTCCGGGTCGCGGAGGCAGCAGTTCAAGCAGAGAAGCCCAGACTTCCCTCTCCCCAGCCACCTGCTCCAGCTCTTCAGAGGGGATACCAAGGCGTTCCCAGACCAGCTGGGAGACATAGTCTCTCCACCGAGTCCTGGGTCTGCCCCGGGGTCTCCTCCCAGTGGGACGTACCTGAAACACCTCAAGTGGGAGGCGTCCAGGAGGCATCCTAATCAGATGCCCATACCACCTCAACTGACTCCTTTCAATGTGGAGGAGCAGCGGTTCTACTCTGAGCCTCTCCCGGATGACTGAGCTCCTCACCTTATCTCTGAGGGTGAGTCCAGCAATCCTACGGAGAAAGCTCATTTCAGCCGCTTGTATCCGCGATCTCGTTCTTTCGGTCATTACCCAAAGCTCGTGACCATAGGTGAGAGTAGGAACGTAGATTGACTGGTAAATCGACAGCTTTGCCTTAGAACTAAGCTCCCTCTTCACCACAACAGACCGGTACAACGTCCGCATCACTGCAGATGCTGCTCCAATCCGTCTGTCGATCTCTCGCTCCATTTTCCCCTCACTCGTGAACAAGACCCCAAGATACTTAAACTCCTCCACTTGGGGCAGGAGCCTGTCCCCAACCCGGAGAGGACAATCCACATTTTTCCGGCTGAGGACCATGGACTTGGACTTGGAGGTGCTGATTCTCAACCCAGCCGCTTCACACTCAGCGGCAAACCGTCCCAGCCCGAAGGAGTTACATGGGTCCGCCCTCCAGTGGGTTCACCACCTGCAGGAGGGATCATGGGGGTCCGGTGCTATGTGGATTAGGTGGCGGTCAGAGGCGGAGACCTTGGCGGACTGATCCCAAGAAAGCTTTTCTCATAAATTTTTAGTTGAAAATTGAGAAAAAATATTCAAAAATGTTACAAAATGGATGACTTTCCCCCCTTATTTTTTTTCAAAGAATTCTGACTTTTTAACCCGCTCCTTTTTTTCCCATTAACTCTAATTGTCTTCTTTTGCTCACAGTTCTCCTAAAAAGGTCCCAGTACTTTGTGGTGGGAACGTGACTGTGGTTAAACCACCTGGGCTGACATACCGTGGACAAGAAAGCAGAAGTCCTTCCACATCAGGAGGAGGGTGAGTTTGGTGAAGCCTTCAGCGTCGTACTCCACCATGCCACTGAAACACACAGATTACACATCATCATCATCATCACTATAATAACCCCGCCTCCAAAACACACTGGAATGTGAACAAAACCATATTATTACAAATTACCCTGTTAAGAGTGTTTAGAGCATTTTTTGTAGTGATGTAGCACTACACCTTGCTGTATAGTTGTGTATTCAGCCACTTTTTTTCCATAGTTACTAGACCTAACTCCTCCTGAATGTGTGTATAACCTCTTAGGGCTTTAAAATATGTCATTCTGGCCTATTTTTTTGACCACCATGACTCAAGTAATAGGACTATAGCGAGTTCAGCGATGCAAATGAGTGCGACCAGGGGTTTTATGGCATTTTTTGTAAATTATACCGGTACTACCTGTCTCATGGGTTGGGCCGTCGGTGACTCAACCGGCATCCCCGCCCTTCCGAGGGCATGGAGGGTGAAACAGGGCATCCTGGCAGAACTAAAAATAATATCTGTCACAAGTCTGTGGTGGACCACTCCCAGTTACACAGGGTGAGACTGGACATCCTGGCAGATAAACACATCTGTCGCAAGGTCTGTGGTGGACTGTGCCAGTCAATGCATTGTGACGTGCACTACACAAAGAGCAGAGATAAACAAACCTATCATCTGGTCAGTCACTGCAACAGATACTGGAGTCAGTTTGTCTTGGCTTGTGCTTGCCACTGATAATACCTTTATCTGCCAAGAATGTGCCGCTAGTCCAGCAAAAGCTAGCGGTACTCAAATACTTTGCAAGTAGTTTCATGAAATGGTCAATCAGAAAGCAACTCATACCGGCTCGGACATTGCCCGGGCTTACAAGGTCCGCACTGACCTGTTCACACTCCGACAGGCAGCAAAAAGTAAGCTAGGAGCAGGAAGACAAAAGAAAAGGAAAACCGCAACCTTGTGTGTAGCAGAATGGAATGTACGCACTCTGTTGGACAGAACAACATCACAGCACCCAGAAAGACAGACCACGCTTGTGGCCCTGGAAATGAGCAGGTACAATGTAGACATAGCTGCACTTAGTGAAACAAGATTGCCTGGATATGACAGCTTGGAAGACCATGGGTACATCTTTTTTTGGAGTGGGAGATCAACTCAAGAAAGGAGAGAAACAGGAGTGGCCATTGCAGTTAGAAAGGAGATAGCAGCAATGCTTGATGAGGAACCGGTGCCATTCAACGACAGGATAATGACTATGAGACTCCCACTACAGCGGATGATGTATGCCACACTCATCAGTGTATATGCCCCAACAATGACCAACACAGAGGAGGTGAAGGAAGAGTTCTACAGTGATTTACGTGAGACTATCAGGCGTGTACCGACTGATGACAGGCTGATACTCGCTGGAGATTTTAATGCCAGAGTTGGTTCGGACACCGAGAAATGGAAAGGAGTGCTAGGCAGTCATGGAGTAGGCAAGTGCAATGCTAATGGAGAACTTCTACTTGCACTATGTTCAGAGTACAACCTTGTGATAACCAACACTCTATTTAAGCACAAGGACACACACAAGAAGACATGGATGCACCCAAGATTCAAGCACTGGCACTTATTAGACAACATCATAGTCAGGCAGAGAGACAGAAGGGATGTATTGGACACCAGAGCAATGAGGGGCGCGGACTGTGGCACTGATCATGTTATGCTGAGATCTAGATTAAGGATTTGGAGATGAAAACAGCACTGCAGGACGGGTGCGAAGCCACCACGGAAGCTAAACACTACTGCACTGAAACGCCAAAAGAAGCAGGAAGAACTTACACAGGAAATGGATGAAAACTTGAAAGACTGGGACAGCAACAACTCAGAGAATGACATAGAAGAGAAATGGGCAACACTGAAGGAGACGGTGTATCAGACTGCGAGTGATGTATTAGGCTACCCTGAGAGGAAACATCAAGATTGGTTTGATGAACATGATGAACACCTGAAGAAACTACTAGAAGTGAGGAATACAGCTAGGCAGGAAAACCTACAGTGTAACACAAGGTCGAAGAAGAAGAAATACTCAAAGGCTCAGAGTGAGCTACAGAAGTACATCAGAGAGATGAAGTCCAACTGGTGGGATGAAAAAGCGGAGACACTTCAAACTGCAGCAGACAGGAAGGACATGAAAACATTCTTCACAGGTCTGAGAGAAATCTACGGTCCTAAACCAAGAGGATTGATCCAACTAAAGGCTATGGATGGTGAAATGGTTTTGCAGGAGAAAGACAAGATCCTGGACAGATTTGCAGACCACTTTGACCAACTACTAAACAACCCTGGAGATCTCACTGAAGAGGCTAAAGAAGCTCTAGTGCAGCAACCAGCTGTATCAAGTCTGGATGAACCACCAAATTTTGATGAACTAATGGCAGCTATCAGGACAACATCGGTTGGTAAAGCTCCAAGAAGGGATGGAATTCCAGCAGAAGTGTGGAAATTTGCTGGTGTTCAGCTGACCAACTGCCTGCACAAGCTCATCCAAGAGATATGAGATGCCCAGAAAGTACCTCAAGACTGGAAGGATGCAAGTATTGTGCCTTTGTTCAAGAAAGGTGACAGGAAGGATTGTGGAAATTACCGAGGTATATCACTGCTAGCCACTGTTGGTAAGATTCTCTCACGTGTACTACTTAACAGACTCAGTGAACACATCTCGCAAAATGTACTACCGGAAACCCAGTGCGGCTTTAGAAGTGGAAGAAGCACAATGGACATGATTTTCTGCTTGAAACAGGTTCAAGAAAAGTGTATCGAACAGAACATGCCGCTTTATGTAGTCTTCATAGACTTCAGTAAAGCCTTCCATACTGTTTCGCGACAAGGACCTTGGCAGGTACTCAAGAAATATGGTTGTACAGAGAAGTCTGTCAGCCTGATCGAGGCACTCCATATAGGTATGCAAGCAAACGTGGCAATGAGTGGTTCAGTATCTAAAGACTTCTCAGTAAGCAACTCGGTGAAACAAGGGTGTGTGCTGGCACCTACACTCTTCTCGCTATATCTGGCAGCCATGCTTGAGGTGGCCTTCAAAGACACTTCAGATGGAGTATACATTCAAACAAGGAAAGAAGCAGACTTGTTCAATGTGGCACAGTTTAAAGCCAAGAGTAAGACATCGATAAAGGTATTAAGAGAAATGCTCTTTGCCGACGACAGTGCTCTAGTTGCACACAGCGTGGAAGATATGCAATCTTTAGTGGAGAAATTTGCAAGAGCAGCTAGCCAATTCAGCCTCAAAATCAACATCAAGAAGATAGAGTGCCTTTAACAACCACCAAAGTTCCAATTATCAACATCACTACCAGAAGAGATCAGCATTGGTACAGAGCCACTAGTCAAGTGCAAGACCTTCAAGTACCTAGGGAGTACTGTTTCAGAGAATGCTAGGCTGGAGGATGAACTATCTCTCAGAATAGGAAGAGCGAGCGCTGTGTTTGGAAACTTGAGGGAGAGACTGTGGAACAATCGACACGTGTCTATCCGTGTGAAATGCAAAGGGTACAGAGCGACAGTACTGGCTACTCTATTGTACGGTGCTGAAACTTGGACTGTCTACAGAGTGCAGGTGAAGAAACTCCACGCGTACATGATGAGACACCTTCGAGCCATAATGGACATCTCATGGAAAGACAAGATAACCAACACAGAAGTGTTGAAACGAGCTGGTCTACCATCAATGGAGGACATGCTAATACAGATGAACCTGAGATGGCTCGGACATGTTGAGAGGATGGACCACCAGCGTCTCCCTCGGCAGTTACTCTACTCACAGTTACAGTGGGGTAAAAGAGTATTTAGTCAGCCACCAATTGTGCAAGTTCTCCCACTTAAAAGATGAGAGAGGTCTCCAATTTTCATCATAGGTATGCCTCAACTATGAGAGACAAAATAAGAAAAAAAAAATCCAGAAAACCACATTGAAGAATTTTTAATGAATTAATTGGTAAATTCCTCGGTAAAATAAGTATTTGGTCAATAACAAAAGTTCATCTCAATACTTTGTTATATACCCTTTGTTGAAAATGACAGAGGTCAAACGTTTTCTGTAAGTTTTCACAAGGTTTTCACACACTGTTGCTGGTATTTTGGCCCATTCCTCCATGCAGACCTCCTCTAGAGCAGTGATGCTTTGGGGCTGTTGCTGGGCAACACAGACTTTCAACTTCCTCCAAAGATTTTCGATGGGGTTGAGATCTGGAGACTGGCTAGGCCACTCCAGGACCGTGAAATGCTTCTTACGAAGCCACTCCTTCGTTGCCCGGGCGGTGTGTTTGGGATCATTGTCATGCTGAAAGACCCAGCCACGTTTCATCTTCAATGCCCTTGCTGGTGGAAGGAGGTTTTCACTCAAAATCTCACGATACATGGCCCCATTCATTCTTTCCTTTACACGGGTCAGTCGTCCTGGTCCCTTTGCAGTAAAACAGCCCTAAAGTATGATGTTTCCATTCCCATGCTTCACAGTAGGTATGGTGTTCTTTCTCCTCCAAACACGACAAGTTGAGTTTTTACCAAAAAGTTCTATTTTGGTTTCATCTGACCATATGACATTCTCGCAATCCTCTTCTGGATCATCCAAATGCTCTCTAGCAAACTTCTGACGGGCCTGGACATGTACTGGCTTAAGCAAGGGGACACGTCTGGCACTGCAGGATTTGAGTCCCTGGCGGTGTAGTGTGTTTCTGATGTAGCCTTTGTTACTTTGGTCCCAGCTCTCTGCAGGTCATTCACTAGGTTCCCCCATGTGGTTCTGAGATTTTTGCTCACCGTTCTCATGATAATTTTGACCCCACGGGGTGAGATCTTGCATGGAGCCCCAGATCGAGGGAGATTATCAGTGGTCTTGTATGTCTTCCATTTTCTAATAATTGCTCCCACAGTTGATTTCTTCACACCAAGCTGCTTACCTATTGCAGATTCAGTCTTCCCAGCCTGGTGCAGGTCTACAATTTTGTTTCTGGTGTCCTTTGACAGCTCTTTGGTCTTGGCCATAGTGGAGTTTGGAGTCTGACTGCTTGAGGTTGTGGACAGGTGTCTTTTATACTGATAACGAGTTCAAACAGGTGCCATTAATACAGGTAACGAGTGGAGGACAGTGGACCCTCTTAAAGAAGAAGTTACAGGTCTGTGAGAGCTAGAAATCTTGCTTGTTTGTAGGTGACCAAATACTTATTTTACTGAGGAATTTACCAATTAATTCATTAAAAATTCTTCAGTGTGATTTTCTGGATTTTTTTTTTCTCATTTTGTCTCTCGTAGTTGAGGTATACCTATGATGAAAATTGGAGACCTCTCTCATCTTTTAAGTGGGAGAACTTGCACAATTGGTGGCTGACTAAATACTTTTTTGCCCCACTGTATGCGAGGGCAAACGCAATCAGGGTAGACCAAGGCTCAGATTTAAAGACACTGTAAAAAAGAAACTTGAAGAAGTTGGACATAGACAGGAGTTCCTGGCAGCGTAAGGCTAAGGACAGAGCTGTGTGGAGGAATCTGATCAGACCTAAATGAAACAGTCATTGTCGCCCACGACAGACTGCTATGATGATGATACTCTATATTGCCAGAAGTATTGGGACTCTCCTCCAAATAAATGGGCACCAATGCACAAAGCAAGGTCCATAAAGGCATGGATGAGCCTGCACAAAGCCCTGACCTCAACCTGACAGAACACATTTGGGATCAATTAGAGCAGAGACTGCGAGCCAGGCCTTCTCGTCCAACATCAGTGCCTGACCTCACAAATGCACCTCTGGAAGAATCGTCAGAAATTTCCACAAACACACTCCTAAACCTTGTGGAAAGCCTTCCTGGAAGAATTAAAGCTGTTATAGCTTTTAACTAGTGGTGTACATAAGTACTAATCAGCGGCTGAAGGAGGTGATCCTGTCGGGTGTTTCAATTGGAGGAATTTTGTGGAGGAAGTTCCTTTAACTGATCTTCCCTGAGCAGGGAGTAGAAAGTACTGTTTTAGTACACTGAGGATTGGAACACAGCTAACGCTTCATGTCTTTTGGCAAACTCAGCTCACTTAGAGGAACACGTTCAACAGATTACACATCCTTTGGATGTTATCAGATAATCCCAAGTTAGTGTTAATTTCTGTTAATGTAAAATCACTATATTACAAGAAATTAACACCACTACTTCATACTACATGTTAGTTTTCTCAGTTGATAGTGACAGTAATCCAGTGGTCTAATGGGTTACTGTCAAAAGAAATGTCACCAAATGGTGTCAGTGACTCACGTTCCAAAGTGGCTGAGGAAAGCAGCGATGTACTCCCTCCTCTTGTGATATCCCTGGATCACGTACTGGACCTGGACACAGACGTTGGAGGGTTAACAGGAGGAAGACATCCCTCAGTGTATCTGGATAGCTCCAGTTAGACTGCTGCAGGTTTATGAAAATCGTGAATTTTTTGAAAAATATAACATTTCTTCGAGCCTGATTTACTTGGGTCCATAATACCATGTACTAAATTGCGTGCGCTTTTCTTGTGTTTCCTCAGTGGGTGCTTTGCATGGCAGGCGCAAATGGGTAAAGGAACACATTTTTAATAGGGATTTAGCAAGTTTAAAGATGTCAATAAAAGTAAAAGAATTTTTACTCTTAAATGAAAAACTTTCATGTCAGGAATTTGACTTTTCTTTCCATAATGCCGAGACTTCATACTTGAAAATTCATTTTTTTCTTGTAAATTTTTTACTTTTTTTCTTGCAAATTTAGAACTTTTCCATCAAACTGTGACTTTTCACACACACTTGTGACCTTTTCTACATTTATTTTCAAATTCTTTTCACGTAAATTTAAAAATGCCTACTTGTAAAAGTATGTTTTTCTTGTAAAATTGTGATTTTATTCCTGTACGTTAACCACTTTCTTTCTCAGAAAATTGCTACCATTTTCAACCCCCTTTGTGACTTTTTCTACATAAATTTGTGACATTTTTCTTGTGAAATTATACCTTTTTCATCATAAATTTGCCACTTTGTCTTTTAAATTGTTGAATTTTCTTGTATTTCTTGTAAAAAAAAAAATGCTGAGGCCTCACCGAGACCAAGAAAGTGGATCATATAACTTCAGTTCTCAGATCTTTCCACTGGCTTCCTGTCTGTCAAAGAATAGATTTCAAAATATTGCTGTTGGTTCAGGTTACTTTATTTGTACCCCTAGGCAGATGTGTTTTGCAGTCTGGTGACATCCATATTTACAAGCCACAAATTACATTCAACATAGACACAAACACAGGCACACATGAAATTGACTATGAACATGATAAAAATACTCAAGGGTCCATCAATCAGGGTATAAAAAGACAAAGAGATGAGAGAAAAACCAGAGGTAAGAGAGAAGAGTCATATTCAAAGTTAAAAACTAGTCAAAGAGGTTAAAAACTCAAAGGTCTAAAACTCAATAAAATATTTAGAACCCAAGTAACATCCTACAAAAATAAGTAAATATAAAATGGAGTTAATAAATAGGTACCTAAATTATGTGCAATATATTGTTACAGCTTGTTCAACTCTTTGACAGCAGCAGGAATAAAGCTGTTTTTGTAGCGCTGGGTTTTACTTTTTGGGACAGCAAACCTCCGTCTTGAGGGAAGAAGCTGAAAGTTGCAGTGCAAAGGGTGGGAGTCATCATTTAAAATGGAGGTAGCAATCCTCTGTACCTGTCTGGTGTACAGGGATGTCAGGCTCAGCTGTGACTCACCAAGCAAATGACTGGACCATCTAACTACCTGATCCAAGGATTTCCTCTGTTTCAGTTTTGTCTGACCAAACCATGACACTAAAGAAAAGGATAAAACAGATTCAATAAAAGCCCGATAAAACACTGTCATTATGGTTCGGTCAATTTGGAAGCGTGCAAGTTTTCTCAAGCAATGCAAATGTTGCTGACCCTTTTTGCACACCCTTTCACAGTTCTCTTCAAACTTTAAATTACTATCAATAATCGTCCCAAGATATTTGTAGGATTGTACACATTCGGTGGTCTGGCCTTTTAGTACGGTGACTTTGTGCCTGGGAGTTTTCCTCCTAAAGTCAATAATCATGTCTTTAGTTTTTGTCGTATTCAGCTGCAGGTAGGAATCCTCACACCAGTGAACAAAATCATCAACTACTGGGCCGTGGCCACTCTTACCATCCTGGAGGAGACTGACGATAACTGAATCATCAGCATACTTTATGATACAGTGGGGCAAAAAAGTATTTAGTCAGACACCAATTGTGCAAGTTCTCCCACTTAAAAGATGAGAGAGGTCTCCAATTTTCATCATAGGTATACCTCAACTATGAGAGACAAAATGAGAAAAAAAAAATCCAGAAAATCACATTGAATGATTTTTAATGAATTAATTGGTAAATTCCTCGGTAAAATAAGTATTTGGTCACCTACAAACAAGCAAGATTTCTGGCTCTCACAGACCTGTAACTTCTTCTTTAAGAGGCTCCTCTGTCCTCCACTCGTTACCTGTATTAATGGCACCTGTTTGAACTTGTTATCAGTATAAAAGACACCTGTCCACAACCTCAAACAGTCAGACTCCAAACTCCACTACGGCCAAGACCAAAGAGCTGTCAAAGGACACCAGAAACAAAATTGTAGACCTGCACCAGGCTGGGAAGACTGAATCTGCAATAGGTAAGCAGCTTGGTGTGAAGAAATCAACTGTGGGAGCAATTATTAGAAAATGGAAGACATACAAGACCACTGATAATCTCCCTCTATCTGGGGCTCCATGCAAGATCTCACCCTGTGGAGTCAAAATTATCACGAGAACGGTGAGCAAAAATCCCAGAACCACACGGGGGGACCTAGTGAATGACCTGCAGAGAGCTGGGACCAAAGTAACAAAGGCTATATCAGTAACACACTACGCCGCCAGGGACTCAAATCCTGCAGTGCCAGATGTGTCCCCCTGCTTAAGCCAGTACATGTCCAGGCCCGTCTGAAGTTTGCTAGAGAGCATTTGGATGATCCAGAAGAGGATTGGGAGAATGTCATATGATCAGATGAAACCAAAATAGAACTTTTTGGTAAAAACTCAACTTGTGTTTGGAGGAGAAAGAACACCATACCTACTGTGAAGCATGGGGGTGGAAACATCATGCTTTGGGGCTGTTTTTCTGCAAAGGGACCAGGACAACTGATCCGTGTAAAGGAAAGAATGAATGGGGCCATGTATCGTGAGATTTTGAGTGAAAACCTCCTTCCATCAGCAAGGGCATTGAAGATGAAATGCGGCTGGATCTTTCAGCATGACAATGATACCAAACACACCACCCGGGCAACGAAGGAGTGGCTTCGTAAGAAACATTTCAAGGTCCTGGAGTGGCCTAGCCAGTCTCCAGATCTCAACCCCATAGAAAATCTTTGGAGGGAGTTGAAAGTCTGTGTGCACCTACGGACATTTTGTATATTATTTGTATATTATAGTTAGTTTTTTGGGTTTTTTTTTTTCCCCCAAGTATGTCTCAGGGATGTGTGAATGGATGGGGGGGTGGGGGTGGGGGGTGGAGCTATGTGGGAGTGTGTCTTAAATCATGCTGCTTCTATTTATATGGATGTCGAGAGAAATGCAATTTCATCTTGCCTGCACTACAGTTGTATGTACAGCAATATGACAATAAAGTTTGATTTGATTTGATTTTGATTTGAAAGTCTGTGTTGCCCAGCGACAGCCTCAAAACATCACTGCTCTAGAGGAGATCTGCATGGAGGAATGGGCCAAAATACCAGCAACAGTGTGTGAAAACCTTGTGAAGACTTACAGAAAACGTTTGACCTCTGTCATTGCCAGCAAAGGGTATATAACAAAGTATTGAGATGAACTTTTGTTATTGACCAAATACTTATTTTACCGAGGAATTTACATATTAATTCATTAAAAATCATTCAATGTGATTTTCTGGATTTTTTTTTCCTCATTTTGTCTCTCATAGTTGAGGTATACCTATGTTAAAAATTGGAGACCTCTCTCATCTTTTAAGTGGGAGAATTTGCACAATTGGTGGCTGACTAAATACTTTCTTGCCCCACTGTATGTCTGTTGTCATGTCTGCTCCGACACATGTTTGTGTACAGGATGAAGAGTAGTGGTGACAACACACACCCCTGAGGAGAGCCAGTAGAAGAGCACTTTAGGTCAGACAATGTACCATTGACCCTTACTCTCTGCGTCCTGTTGGTTAAGAAATCCAGAATCCAACCCACCAGATTATTGCTCAAATCAAATTGTTGCAGGAGCCTTTCAGCTAAGATATGAGGTTGGATTGTATTAAAGGCGGTGGAAAAGTCCACAAATAAAAGCCTGGCGTGTGTCCTATTAAAGTCCAGATGTTTAAAAAGCATGTTAAACAGAGTGACAGTGGCATCCGCCACTCCTCTGTGAGGCCTATAGGCAAACTGCAGAGGATCCAATGCATGCTCAGTCTGCTTTAGGACCTCACATCTGACCAGTTTTTCAAAAATTTTCATTAAAATTGAAGTCAAAGCAACTGGTCTAAAGTCGTTTACCGTTTTAGGACAGCTGGATTTTGGAACGGGAACAACCACGGCTTCTTTCCAGATCTTAGGCACATATTGTGTCTGTAAGGACTTATTGAAAATGTAATGAAATATAGGACTTAGTTCATGTGCACAGGACTTTACCAAGCACCCACATATATTATCAGGGCCCTGACTTTTTATAGGCAGCCATTTCAGATCTGCTAGTCCATCATGAACCACCCAGAACCCTCAGAACATCAGGGCCAGGCCTACTATCTGTGCCCAGAGTTAGAACCAAACATGGTGAGGCAGTGTTTAGTTTTTATGCCCCTCACATATGGAACAAATTCCCAGAAAGCATCAGGGCTGCTGAAACTCTCAGCTGCTTTAAATCTTGGTTAAAAACTCTATTTGCCCCGGCCTTTTAGTAGCCTACAATGTACTGTAACTTTTATTTCTGTTGTATTCTATTTTAGCTTGTTTTTGTTTCTTTAATTTACTTTTTAGTTTGCTTCTAAATTCTTATGTATTCCTTTTGCGACTTGCTGTAAAGCTCTATGTAAAGCACTATGAACTGTCTTGTACAGGAAATGTGCTATACAAATAAACTTGCCTTGCCTTGTATGGATCTGTGTTGTCTTTTGTCATGGCTGTTGCTCTAAACTCCAGTACACTCTGTGTGTGTTTTAGGGAAGTTTTTGTCCCTGAATGTTCCCTTCTGTCCTCTAGAAGGACTTCCTGTACTCGCCGTCGCTGCCTACTATTGGCTGCCTAGAGGCTGTTGACGTGACTCTGCAAGTATTCAGAAATGTCTGGGTGTGTTTGTGTGCGAGGGAATGATGCAATAACACCACCTGAAGTGTTCTACGATGAAGAAATCTCTCAGGCCACAATGATGAACTTTTGTGAGAGCAAAGATATTCAGGAAGAAGTTGCAAATTTAAGAGGAAGGAGGTTTTATAGGGAAAATTTATAATTCATATGTAAAATTTCCCAATTTACAAGAAAAAAATCAACTTTACTACCAATATTTTGCAAATTTAGAAGGGCAAATTTGTGATTTTATGATGGAAAAAAAATGCAAATTTTTAAGGAAGAAGTTGCAATTTTAAGATTAAAAACACCAAATGTACAAATTAATGAAAACATTTCCAAACATACAAGAAAAAAATGGCAAATTTACAAGGAACAAAATTTACATTTCATATGAAAAAATGTATGAATTCATTAGTAAAATTTCCAAACTTAGAAGGAAAAACTGTTACAAAGTGCATTTGCAGATTCACTCATAAAATTTTGCAAATTTATGAGAACAATGTGCAAAGTTATCAGGAAAAAAAATTAATTTACAAGGCAAAATGTACAAATTTTCAAGCAAAAGCTGACAATTATGAGGAAGAACTTGCAAATTTATGGAGCAAAATTTACCCAAAAAAATCTGCAAATTTTTTGAGGCACTTTGTTGAAAAAATTGAAAAACATGGAAAAGTTTACCACTTACAAGACAAAAATTAGTAAAACCACATGGAGAAATGAAAAGAAAAATGTACAAAATTTGCAAAAAAAGAAAAGAAAATCTGCACATTTGAGTGATTTTTTTTCAGGTTTACAAGGTAAAATTTACAAGAAAAAAAAATACAAATTCATAAGGAAAAATGTTTTAAGATAAAATAATTCACCAGGCAAAACTTACAAATTGACAAAGAAAAGCTGACAAATTAATACTGAAACTTAAAGTTATGAGGAAAAAAAAATCCAAATTTACAACACAAAAATGTAAAATTTACAAGGAAAAATTTACAAACTTTCATGGGAAAGTTTATACATTTATATGGAAAAATTTACAAATATATACAATCCTGATCAAAACCTTCTGACTGGGGGGAAAATGACAAGTCTTTCAGTTCTGGGCTGGTGGATCGTAACGAGTTTCAAAATGCAGAAAGAAGACACTGGAGCAAGAGAAAAAAAAATAGAGAGTTGCCTATTTACTGAAAACTGCATCTAAACTCAAACAGGCCGTTCATCAGCTGATCAAAAGTTTAACACCTTAGTTAGTTAGTTAATCCCTTCACACCTGAAGGTGTATATGGGCGGCGCCTATCTCCGTTTCTCTGACCCTAGGCCACACAGCTACTGTAAGTAGTGAAAGCTACAGCGGGGGGTCAGTCCTTTGGTAGCTCTGTGTGTAACTTTACTTTCCCCATTCCATTATGCGGAGCACCACGCTAGAAGGCAGAAAGCACCATTTTTATATGGTCTTTGGTATGACCCGGCCGGGATTTGAACCCCTGCCTCCCGGGTGTGGGGCGGATGCTCTACCAACTGAGCCACCACTCCGGTGGCTCAGTTGGTAGAGCTCACCACTCCAAAATTCCAAAACAGAACTAAAAGTGTCAAAAAATGACTTGGTAGTGAGTAGCTCCACCGCTCTTGTTGACCACTTCAAAAATTCATTAAGGCATGCTTGATGCGAGTGTTTCCAGGAGGCTGCTGGGAACGTTGCTCCATGTAGTGAAGATGGCTTCACCAAGAGCATCCACAGGCATCCCATTGAGAACGTTTGAGGATGGATGGCAAGGGAAGCTTACAAAAATGGACGTCCGTTCCAGACTGTGGATGCCCTTCAGGAAGTTGTCGTCACCACATGGAGCAACGCTCCCAGCAGCCTCGCATCAAGCATGCCTAAATGAATTTTTGAAGTGATCAACAAGAATGGTGGAGCTAGAGTCCTTTTTTTTTTTTTTTAACTTCTTTTAGTTCTGTTTTTTTGGGGGGGGGGGCTATGGTGTTTAACTTTTGATCAGCTGATGAACAGCCTGTTTGACTTTAAACGCAGTTTTCAATAAACTGTCTACTCTCTCTTTTTGCTCTTTTGCTCCTGCTTCTTCTTTTTGCATTTTGAAGCTCTACTTACAACCTGGTTACCGTCCACCAGTGTGAAGTGCCAATACTTGTAAGTAAAAACTGGCAAAGTTACAAGGCAAAACTTAAAAAGAAAAATTTGCAAATTCACATGAAAAAATATACAAATTTATGAAGAAAAATTTGCACATTTCTAAGAAAAATACCATCAGAAATACAAAAATTTTGAAGGAAAAACATTTAAACTTTGATTTAAACATAAACGCAGAGCTTGAGTGTTTTATCTGATGTTCCATGGTGGCACTAGAGAGTGAAAACATATGAATCATCACTGATTAAACCTCCCAGAGATTGCTGCTTCTCTGTGATGAGTGGATTTCCCTGAAGATCGTGGTGTTGACATGAACCCAACAGTGAGTCACCATATTCCTGTTTAATAAACTCTGAGTCTTCAATTCTTTCATCACCGTCATCATCATCATCATCATTATGGAGAAAACTACTTTCAACAGAATACAGTGGAAACCCAAAAAAGTCTGCTGGTGATGCAATAATCCTTCACACACTCCATGGCTGCTGATGTGCACATTAACAAGGAGGAAAGATGCTAATCTATGAGGAAAAAAGTTAGTAGTAGTAGTAGATTAGTTTATTTGACAGGGACAGTGCAATAAACATAGACAATTAATCAAAGACAATCAATCTGATGTGTTGCACATAGAGTGTATAGCTATTAGCTAATTTGCAACTCTTGTCCCTGGATTGTAGTTATAGTGATACAGTGATAGTTATAGTGATACAGTGATAGTTGCAAATATATGACGGAAAAAAGCACAAATTTATATCAGAAAAATAAATATTTGCATGAAGAAAAATTATAAATTTATAAGAGAAAATGTTGTAATTATGAGAGAATAAAGCTGCAATTTTATAGAAAAAAAAATTACAGTGGGGCAAAAAAGTATTTAGTCAGCCACCAATTGTGCAAGTTCTCCCACTTAAAAGATGAGAGAGGTCTCCAATTTTCATCATAGGTATACCTCAACTATGAGAGACAAAATGAGAAAAAAAAAATCAGGAAAATCACATTGAAGGATTTTTAATGAATTAATTGGTAAATTCCTCAGTAAGGTAAGTATTTGGCCACCTACAAACAAGTAAGATTTCTGGCTCTCACAGACCTGTAACTTCTTCTTTAAGAGGCTCCTCTGTCCTCCACTCGTTACCTGTATTAATGGCACCTGTTTGAACTCGTTATCAGTATAAAAGACACCTGTCCACAACCTCAAACAGTCAGACTCCAAACTCCACTATGGCCATGACCAAAGAGCTGTCAAAGGACACCAGAAACAAAATTGTAGACCTGCACCAGGCTGGGAAGATTGAATCTGCAATAGGTAAGCAGCTTGGTGTGAAGAAATCAACTGTGGGAGCAATTATTAGAAAATGGAAGACATACAAGACCACTGATAATCTCCCTCGATCTGGGGCTCCATGCAAGATCTCACCCCGTGGGGTCAAAATTATCACAAGAACGGTGAGCAAAAATCCCAGAACCACATGGGGGGGGACCTAGTGAATGACCTGCAGAGAGCTGGGACCAAAGTAACAAAGGCTACATCAGAAACACACTACGCCGCCAGGGACTCAAATCCTGCAGTGCCAGACGTGTCCCCCTGCTTAAGCCAGTACATGTCCAGGCCCGTCTGAAGTTTGCTAGAGAGCATTTGGATGATCCAGAAGAGGACTGGGAGAATGTCATATGATCAGATGAAACCAAAATAGAACTTTTTGGTAAAAACTCAACTTGTCGTGTTTGGAGGAGAAAGAACACCATACCTACTGTGAAGCATGGGGGTGGAAACATCATACTTTGGGGTTGTTTTTCTGCAAAGGGACCAGGACGACTGATCTGTGTAAAGGAAAGAATGAATGGGGCCATGTATCGTGAGATTTTGAGTGAAAACCTCCTTCCACCAGCAAGGGCATTGAAGATGAAACGTGGCTGGTCTTTCAGCATGACAATGATCCCAAACACACCGCCCGGGCAACGAAGGAGTGGCTTCATAAGAAGCATTTCAAGGTCCTGGAGTGGCCTAGCCAGTCTCCAGATCTCAACCCCATAGAAAATCTTTGGAGGGAGTTGAAAGTCTGTGTTGCCCAGCGACAGCCCCAAAACATCACTGCTCTAGAGGAGATCTGCATGGAGGAATGGGCCAAAATATCAGCAACAGTGTGTGAAAACCTTGTGAAAACGTTTGACCTCTGTCATTGCCAACAAAGGGTATATAACAAAGTATTGAGATGAACTTTTGTTATTGACCAAATACTTATTTTACCGAGGAATTTACCAATTAATTCATTAAAAATCCTTCAATGTGATTTTCTGGATTTTTTTCCCCTTATTTTGTCTCTCATAGTTGAGGTATAGCTATGATGAAAATTGGAGACCTTTCTCATCTTTTAAGTGGGAGAACTTGCACAATTGGTGGCTGACTAAATACTTTTTTACCCCACTGTATTTGCATAGCACTTTTCACAGACAAAAGTCACAAAGTGCTTTACATGAAATAAAACAGAAACAAGAAGTTAAATGAGAGATGCACAAATTAAGAGTAAAATTTACAGTGATAAAATAAAAACACAAATTAAGAACAGAGTACAAGAAATAAATATAGCAAAATAAAACCAACAAATAACGACCTCCTTCCCCCTACCTAAAGGCCTGTCTAAACTACAGTGTTTTAATTTGCTTCTTAAAAATAACCTCAGAGTCGGTCAAACGGACTCAAGGGGGTAGACAGTCCCACAACTTTGGTGCTACAGCTTGAAAAGCTCGATCACCACTTGTTTTAAAATAAGTCCGAGGTACCTGGAATAAAAGCTGACCTGAGGACCTGAGAGGCCGAGAGGAGGAGTATGGCTGAATGAGGTCTGCACTGTAGGGAGGTGTGAGACCATGCAAGTCCGACAAGTTAAAACCAGAATTTAAAACTGAACTCTAAGGCTGCTTTCACACCTAAATCTGTTTAATGTGGTCCGAATCAACTGACAAGTTTGTTACTTTGTATCATTTTCTCCTTGTTTTGGTCCCCTTTCACACAGTCAAAAATTCAAGCAGACCAAACTGCGTCACGTTAAATCCTGCGAGACTTATGTCTGAATGTTCTCTGTTCTTATTGATACAGGAAGTAGGATGACTACTGTGTAGTTACGCATTTCTGGGGAGAAAATAATACAAATCATAGTGTAATCTATGCAGGGTTTTCATCGTCCTGGTTATCGTTTATTACATACGTGCATATACCATTTTTAGCAAATCGTGCAGTTTAAAAATGAAGTGCTGCTACGGATGGAAAATAACATGTTAAAATTGATTAATCCTCCAGAACCCTGACATGCTCAGCCACAGATATTTTCTAAGACCAATCAGGTATTGACAGTGACATAAAATGTTTTACTGTTTGCCGCTGGTCCTGTTTTAGTGCGGTCCCTTTCTCACCTGCATGAGTGCACCAGAGTTCGCCAGTTGATTTGAACAGAGACCACCTCTTTCAGGTGGTCTTGGTACGGTTGGTTTGGTGCACACCTGACTGCGATTACCGTGTTCTCACCAAACAAAATGAACCGCACTAACGGAGAAAACTAACTCGAGTTTGATTGAAACGAACTAAAGTCTGTAGGTGTGAAAGCACCCTAAAATCAACCGGGAGCCAACGAAGATTAGAGAAAAAAAAAATTACAACTTTACAAGAAAAAAAAAATTCCCTCAAAAATTTCTAACTTTTTTCTCATGAATTTGTGACTTTTTCTGATAAACATTTTTTTTTATGAATTTGCAAATTTTTGCATAAATTTGCCCCAAACTCATGCTCAATCATCCTCAAGTGGATCTGCATCTTTTTTTTTTTTCTTTTTCCACAATATCTTTATTGAACCTTTTTTTTTTAAACAAACATGATACAAACAATCAAACACTAACACTAAAGTACTACAAAAAAAAAAAAATGCACTAAAAAACACCAACAACCACCAACAAAATCAAATCTTCAACAATGCTCCTCTGTTTAGTCTAGACAATCCAATACATTAGTATACATATTATGTTCACCAGTTTGGAATTTACAAGGTCCACACACATCATTCACCTTCTTCTTCAAGAGTTATGTTTAAATTTTTTACATAATCAATAAAAGGTCTCCATATATTCTCAAACACAATTTCCTTTGATTTCAGTATATATGTTATTCTTTCTAATGGAAGGTTTGTTAACATCTGTCTTAACCACTGAGTCACATCTGGTCTATGAGTCTTTTTCCATAATAGTGCAATACATTTTTTGGCATTAAGCAAACTGAGGTCTATGAATGTTCTTTCACTTTTATTAAAATTATGCTTTTCTGGGTACAGACCCAACAAAAACAGTTTAGGATTCAATATGATTTGTTTTGAGATTATTTTTTCAATTGTTACCCTCACCTCTTCCCAAAACATTCTTATTAATCTACATTCCCATAAACAATGAAATAGAGTTCATTTACTTTCCATACATTTTGTGCACGTATCTGGTATATTTTTGTTATATCTATTTAACTCCTCTGGTGTAACATACATCCGCATTAACCATTTGAAATGTATCAATTTAAGGCATACATTTATTGATTTGGTTTGAGCTTCTGTACAAGCCAATTCCCATTGTTCCTCTGAAATTTCAGTTTGCAGATCTTCTTTCCAGTAGTTTAATCTTTTCAGTGAATTTTCACTTGAAAATAGTGTCAATGAGTTATAAAACTCTGAAATAATACCCTTTCTTTTACTATCTTTCATCAACATTTTTTCCAAGGATGAATAGATAGGTCGAGTGAGAGCTTTATTTTGATTTGATCGAATAAAGTTTCTAAGTTGAAGATATTTAAAAAAATGTGTTCTATTGAGATTAAATTTGATCCTCAGCTCTTCAAAAGACATTATGTTTTCTGCACATGGCAAATATAAATCCTGAATCTTTTGTATCCCTTTTAAATTCCATACTTTAAATACAGCGTCCGCTCTCCCTGGTTTAAAATATTGATTACCCCATATTGGACTAAATTGTGACAATAACTGTGGTTCTTTTAAATAGTTTTTAGCTTCACACCATATTTTGATCATATGCTTTACAAATGGATTTTTAACTTGTTTTTGTAATTTTTTTGCCGAATCTGAGTATATGAATATGGGAAGAGGTAAAGGTAAATTGTATGATTCCATTTCAGTCCAGTGAGGGAGATCATTTGATGAAAAATAATATGTCATAGACCTCAGTTGTGCCGACCAATAATACAACATAAAATTTGGACATTTCAGACCTCCACGATCAAATGGTAAATATAATAAAGACAGACGTAATCTAGCCCTCCTGTTGTTCCATATAAATTCCACTAACTTTTTTTTAATTCTTGAGAATAAATCTAAAGGTGGTGGTAAGGGAATGTAGTAGTAGTAGTAGATTAGTTTATTTGACAGGGACAGTGCAATAAACATAGACAATTAATCAAAGACAATCAATCTGATGTGTTGCACATAGAGTGTATAGCTATTAGCTAATTTGCAACTCTTGTCCCTGGATGGGCTTTAGAAAAAAGAATCAAGATAAAAAATATACACAATAACCACATACATCAATGCAGAAAAATTATAAATACACAATTATAAATATTATAAATATTATAAATACACAAATATAACAGCCTGACTCACATTTAACATAAATATTATAAATACACATATATTATAAAATATTATAAATACACAAATATAACAGCCTGACTCACATTTAACACATATAACATAACTCACATTTGCCTATTTCAGGCCTCCCTCCCTCCGTCACTCACTATAAACAAACACATTTATTCCTTCCCTTCATTCACTCTCACTTTGCAGACAAATAATTCATACATGAGTACATTCTTGTTTATTTTTCAGCCAGTTTTTAACATTTTTAGTGAATGTTTTAAAGTCCGTTATTATTTTAATTTCATTTGGCATTGTGTTCCAGATGTGACTGCCCTTTATAGAGAAAGCTGTTTGTCCAAATGTGGTTCTGCGGTGGAATATTTTACAGTTATTGTTAACAGAACTCCTGGTGGCTCTGCTGCTGTCCTGTCTTTGGACGAAACCAGCAAGTGGCTCGGGTGCTGATTTATGGAAACATTTGAACGTTAATTTCAGAAGACAGAGGTCAATGAAGCTCTCAAAACTCAATAGGTTGTATTTTTTTAAAACATTACAGTGATGCCACCTAATGGGCTTTTTGTCCAAGATTTTTAGGGTTTGATTATATAATGAACCTATATGTCTTATTGTGGAAGGGGCTGCTTGAGCCCAGACTGTCAAACAGTATGATATATGAGAAAAAACCATAGAATGCATATACAGTGCAGCTGCTTCGTAAGGTATGTAATATCTAATTAATTTAAAGCAGTTCAGATTTTTTTTTACTGTTTTTGAAATTTTCTTTATATGAAGATTAAATTTGAGTTGAGGATTCTAGTACAATGCCAAGGTATTTGAATTCTGTAGCTAAACTGATGTCATGATCATGTATATTAACTTTAAAATGTTGCAGGTTACATTTTTTGATTGAAAAGCACATTGAGACTGTTTTCTGAAGGTTCAGCAATAGATGGTTCTTGAGGAGCCACTCTTGGACATCAACCATACTTGTAGACAGTACATCTGCAGCCTGTGCTGGAGTCTTGGCAGCTGTGTAAATAACTGCATCATCTGCATAAAGTTGGCATGTTGCAGCTGAGCAGTGTAACGGCAAGTCATTAATAAAAATGCTGAAAAGTAAAGGACCAAGAATGGACCCTTGTGGGATACCCATGCGGTTGTTTAAAAATGAGGATTTATCCTGGTGAACTTTTACACACTGTTCTCTATTCTGGAGATAAGATGCAAACCATTCTAATGTATTTGGGGAGAAGTTAAAAGATACCATTTTGGATAAAAGCAAACTGTGGTTTACAGTATCGAAAGCCTTTTTGAGATCTAGAAAAACAGCTCCTACCACATTACCCCTGTCCAAGGACTGTTTGACGTTTTCAATAAGGCAACAATTTGCTGTTTCTGTTGAGTATCCTGGTCTAAAACCAAATTGATGTGGATGAAGAAGTTGACTGTCTTGTAAGTAGTCTATCAGCTGTGTAGCTACAACTTTTTCAAGAACCTTAGATAGGACTGGTAAGATAGAGATTGGGCGGTAATTGCATATATCGTCTTTACTGCCTGATTTATGAACTGGTATGACGACAGCTTTTTTCCAGCCAGATGGAAATGTACTAGACCTAATGGAGAGATTAATGAGATGAGTCAGTGGTTTGATTAATATTTTGCTGTGCATTTTGAGAAAGGAGGTGCTCATATTGTAGATATCATTAGTTTTTGAGTTTGACAGTGTTTTAACAATACCAGCAATTAACTTCTCATTTACCTCATCGATGTGAAAAGTATCTGTTGGAAGTATGGAATTTGTGTTGTTGAGCACATTTGGCAGCACAAAAATTTTTGTTAAGTCTTCCACAGAGCCCACAAAGTGTGAATTAAATTCATTTGCCAAAGTAGCCTTGTCACTGACGGTCTTGCCATTGATTCTAAGTTCCTTTACCCCCTTCTGATCGTTTTTTTTATTAGTTAAGTTATTTAAATGCCTCCATAGGGAACTGTTGTTACCCTTTGCATGATCTATCAGTTTATTGTAATAAGATATTTTTGATTTTCGCAGCTCATGTACCACTTTATTTCTTAAACTTTTGTACACAAGGTGATCATTTTGTAGTTTGGAGGTTAGTGATGTTTTCAGTGCATAGTCTCGCCTCTTCATAAGTTTTCTTATTTCATTATTTAACCATGGTAGGCTAATCTTCTGTTGTCTACTTTTAATTTGCTTTGAAAATTTTTCTATAGACTTTGTGATTGTTGCAGTTATAAAATTACAACAATCATCTACTTCACATGTTGCCATGAGCTGCTCCCAATTTTGATTCTCTAAGTAATGTTCAAACTCCTCATTTTTTGATTTGGGGATAATAAAATTTGATTTGTCAATATCGACTCCCCCAAAATACTGTAGTCGCTTTTTAGTAAGTTTCCTGACAGCAAGAACCATGTTATGATCTGAGAGACCAGTTACAAGATTATAGGTTCTGGTTATTCGTTCTGGTTTATTAGTAAATACCATGTCAATAAGTGTTCTGGATTGTTTGGTTATCCTGGTGGGTCCTTTGATGATTTGCTGGTAATTAAATTTAGTCATGAGGCTTTTCAGTTTTTGTTTGTCTTTTTTATCAGACCAGTTGATATTAAAGTCACCATGAATTATTGTTTCTCTGTTCTTCTCAAGTTGTTTAACCAGATCACTTAATTCATTATAAAAGGAAGAGTTGTGTGACGGTGGGTTGTACACTACTGCAATGTTGAAATTCATTACCGGAGAGAGACATACATTAACAGCTAAACATTCAAGTGAAGTATTCAAATCAACCAGTTGACATTTATATTTCTCTTTGATGTAAATTAAAACACCTCCTCCCCTCCCTACCTGCCTGTCTTTTCTAAAACACTGGTAGCCCACAATATCGATCATATTAGTGTCTATGTTACTGTGTAGCCAGCTTTCTGAGAGACAAAGGTAGTCCAGATTTGAGTCCAACAGCAACACCGAAATCTCATCTCTTTTGGGGATTATGCTCCGTATGTTTAAATGACCGCCGAGGATCCCCTTTGGTTTAGCCTTGGTGTCCCAAAGAACTCGTGCATGATTAACAGTTTGGAAAAATAAATGTTGTTTTTGCTTTTGTACAGCTCGGTTTTGTGCTAACCCAGTGGTCTGCTGTTTAATAGTGGCAGGTCCAGGGTTAAGGTGAATATCTCCTGCCAGAAGTAGCAGAAATATGTATTGAAATAAATAAAGTATTTAAATAAATAAATAAAGTATTTAAGATAAATATATTTAAGATAAGAGTAATATAAGTAAGATATTACTTTTAAGTATATTAATTCTCCCGATCATCGACATTGGTAGTGACATCCATCTCTGAAGTAACTCATCAATATCTGTCATTAAGGCTTCATAATTGACACTGGCGACTGATTCTAGCTTAGGCACAATTTGGATTCCTAAATATTTGAACTGATTTACAACATTGAATTGATTTACCTCAGGGGCTGGGTAATTTCTCTGGGTCTCATTTAGCATTAATATTGAAGATTTAGTTTTATTTATTTTATATCCTGATATTTCCCCGAAATTCTTTATTAAATTCAACAAGGTCGGAATTGATTTTTTAAGATTCGACATAAACAAAATTATGTCATCGGCATACAGGGAGATTTTATGTTCTGTTGGTCCAACTTTAATTCCATATATTTGTGACTGTAGACGTATCGCCATCGCTAAAGGTTCAATTGCCATAGTAAACAGTAAAGGTGAAAGTGGACAGCCTTGTCGACATCCTCTATTGATTTTTATTGATTTTGAAATATTGTTATTTGTTAGAATTTCTGCAGTAGCATTATTATATATTATCTGAACCCATTTTATGAAATTATTTCCAAGTCCAAACCTTTGTAAGACTTCAAAAAGAAAGGGCCATTCAACTCTATCAAAGGCTTTTTCGGCATCCAGTGATAAGAGAGCTGTATCCGGTGCTTCTTTATTAGAATAAATAATATTAAATAGTCTTCTTACATTATGGAAGCCTTGTCTTCCCTTTATAAAGCCATTCTGATCTCGATTAATAATATTTGGTAAAATTTCTTGTATTCGTCTTGCTAAAATTTTACAAATTATCTTAAGGTCGGTATTTAATAGGCTTATTGGTCTCATATTTTCACATTTATTAGAGGGCTTACCTGGTTTTGGCAACAGTATAATTAAGGCATTATTCATATATGATGGTAAATTACTATTTTGAAATGCTTCTAAAACCATTTCCAAGGATCTGCATCTTGGCTGTGCTCAAGGCCAACAGTCAGGAGATCTGAGCACTCTTGCGGTGATTTCAGCCTGGTCTCCTCGTTAATGTGAACAGTATTTTTCTTACAAGTTTGTAACCTTTTAATTACAAATATTTTGTGGCCCCATACAGTTTTGTTTTTTTTTTTTTTAAATAAAAATAGCTAAAAACTGCACTGACACCTGGATAATCTCAGACATGGAGCTCCAGCAGAGACTCCAGGTGAACAGGATCACGTGGAGGTGCAAGTCAGGTGTTTGGGGGTATTTACGCCTGAGTGCCTTCTTCCCGTGTGTGAGCGGCATGTTGCGGGGGAGGGGCATGACCCCTGAGGGGAAGAAAAAAAAAAAAACTGCACCGCATGGCATCCACGCTGCAAATCTACTGTCAACCTGAAGAGGCCAACAAGCGCTCAAATGGCCGATGGAGGTGAGCCAGGACGCCCACAACAAACGGACACACACACAGACACGCACACGAGGACGCAGTGGACGCATGCTCTGCTGCACCCAGGCTGGGAAATATGCGATAAATGAGTCATGCACCTGTCATATAAAGAGTAGGAAGCCATGATTTTAAAACACAAAGACATGTTAGATCACAAAGAAATACGACATACACAGTAACACACACAGTAACACAGCAGAGGAAGCAGTGGGGGGATTATTTTACCTTGTTAGTGAGTAACTGACACACTTGTGGGACGTAATCGATGAGACATCCTCCGCTGGGAAAAGCAGGAATGTGGAGAGCTGAAGAACCACCCAGAGCACTGAGGGGATGAAACGGAGAAATAAGACTAATGTATGAAGTATGGGAAACATCACATTATGGCAGATGTTACATTATCATATTAAAGGGGGTTTATAATAAAAATTTCACTTTTTCAGTGCATTCGCACATCAGCTTGGGTATGGGGCAGCGTGGTAGGTACAGTGGTTAGTACTGTTCCCTAACAGCTAGAAGGTTCCAGGTTTGAATCCCCAGGCTGGCAGGGGTAGGAACCTTTCTTTGTGGAGTCTGCATGTTCCCCCTGTGCTGTGTGGGTTTACTCCGGGTTCCTCCCACAATCTGAAGACATGCATGTTAGGGTCACTCCCCCTGGTCTGACTACATTCCATTAAATGAGCAGTTTTGATTTACAGTAGCTCCAGTTGTGACAGCACCAGGGCAGGGCTGGGCGATATAGCTCAAAAAAATTTATTGCGATACACAATACATATCACAATATGTATTGCAATATGTAATACATATTGTATGAGTGAGCCAGAGAAAATTCTTCACAACAATATGTAAGAGAGCAAAGTGTCTTTTTTTCCTTTGCTTAACAGAACTCACATTATCAAGTAACCAAGTTTATTCATATCTAACTAACTAACTAACCTGCACTTATATAGCGCTTTTCTAGTCACAAAGACCACTCAAAGCGCTTTCATTAATACTAACCCTCTATTCTAAGGGCCTATAGGAAACAGATATCTAGGGACAATTTAGAACAGCCAATTAACCTAACATGCATGTTTTTGGCATGTGGGAGGAAACCGGAGAAATCCCGGAGTAAACCCACGCAACACGGGGAGAACATGCAAACTCCACACAGATCACTGTTGGTCGGGGGCTGGGATCGAACCCACGATCCCACAATCCCCACAATCCCCCGGCCAAAGGTAAACTGTGCTGCCGCAGTGCTAACCACTGCGCCACCGTGCAGCCCATATGGGTAGAAATGTTTCAGTTTACCACATATACCACACTTGGTGGTCTAATAAGTGACAGAAGTATAATTTGTCGCTTTTTTTTTATGTGTCTACATTCCATCAGTTCTTTATTTGGCAAGCCAGATTTGCTCTTATTTTGAAAGGTTGCAAGACTGGATAGAAGCTCTTATTTTGAAAGTTTGTTCGCCAAGTGAGCTTGACACTCACCTGCAGAGTTCAGACTGGAAATGTTTACCCCCCCATTTCCTGTGCTTAAGGCAGGCCTACTTTTATTCTGTTATCATCCTTTTTATCTCTGCTCACTCATGGGCAGGGCTGGGGACAGCATGAAGTCACTGCTCATATTAACGTGACAAATACTCAAATATGCATGATACACCATTTTATGTATCGTGTGATTTCTCAAAGGCCCATAATAAGTGATTCTCAGTAAATTATTAAGAAAAAAAAGGCTGTGACTTGCAAATTTAGGTTGGAAAAAGCTACAAATTTGAAACAAGATGTTTCAGATTTGTGAGAAACGATGTCTCAAATTTTGGGGAAAAAAAATACCAAAATTACAAGAAAAAACCCCCCAGCAAATTTAAGTTTGAAAATTCAATTTTTCTAAAATTTTGGAGGAAAAGTCACAAAGAAAAATGCAGAAAATTTAAGCATAAGAAGTCACAAATTTCACAAAAAGAATTTCTAAAAAAAAACAATGCAAGCTGAAAATTTACAAAAAAAAAATCTCAAATTTTGGAGAAAAAAAAACATCTCAAATGTACAAGAAAGAATGCAGCAAATTTAAGTTGAAAGTCACAAATCTGACAAAATTATAACACAGCATGAGTAAAGTTAAAAGTTTACAAAAAAGTCTTGAATTTAAGAGAAAAGCTTCAAATTTGACAGAAACGCATGATTAAAAATCAGCAGGACAGAAGCTATTTTATAAGAAAAATTAGAAATTTACAACAGTATAAATTATTTTTTCATGCACAGTGCATCCGGAAAGTACTCACAGCGCTTCACTTTTCCACATTGTTATCTTACAGCCTTATTCCAAAATGGATTAAATTCATTTTTTTCCTCAAAATTCTACACACAATACCGCATAATGACAAAGTGAAAAAAGTTTTTGAGATTTTTGCAAATTTATTAAAAAAGAAATCACATGTACATAAGTATTCACAGCCTTTGCCATGAAGCTCAAATTGAGCTCAGGTGTATCCTGTTTACACTGATCATCCTTGAGCTGTTTCTGCAGCTTAATTGGAGTCCACCTGTGGTAAATTCAGTTGATTGGACATGAGTTGGAAAGGCACACACCTGTCTATATAAGGACCCACAGTTGACAGTGCATGTCAGAGCACAAACCAAGCATGAAGTCAAAGGAATTGTCTGTAGACCTCCGAGACAGGATTGTCTCGAGGCACAAATCTGGGGAAGGGTACAGAAAAATTTCTGCTGCTTTGAAGGTCCCAATGAGCACAGTGGCCTCCATCATCCCTAAATGGAAGAAATTTGGAACCACCAGGACTCTTCCTAGAGCTGACCGGCTGTCTAAACTCAGCAATCGAGGGAGAAGGGCCTTAGTCAGGAAGGTGACCAAGAACCCGATGGTCACTCTGTCTGAGCTCCAGCGTTGCTCTGTGGAGAGAGGAGAACCTTCCAGAACAACAACCATCTATGCAGCAATCCATCAATTAGGCCTGTATGGTAGAGTGGAAAGACAGAAGCCACTCCTTAGTAAAAGGCACATGGCAGCCTGCCTGGAGTTTGCCAAAAGGCACCTGAAGGACTCTCAGACCATGAGAAACAACATTCTCTGGTCTGATGAGACAAAGACTGAATTCTTTGGCATGGATGCCAAGCATCATGTTTGGAGGAAACCAGGCACCGCTCATCACCAGGCCAATACTATCCCTACAGTGAAGCATGGTGGTGGCAGCATCATGCTGTGGGGATGTTCTTCTGCAGCAGGAAGTGGGAGTCTAATCAGGATAGAGGGAAAAATGTATACAGCACTGTACAGAGACATCCTGGATGAAAACCTGCTCCACAGCTTGACTTCAGACTGGGACAACGGTTCATCTTTCAGCAGGACAACGACCCGAAGCACACAGCTAAGATACCAAAGGAGTGGCTTCAGGACAACTCTGTGAATGTCCTTGAGTGGCCCAGCCAGAGCCCAGATTTGAATCCAATTGAACATCTCTGGAGAGATCTGAAAATGGCTGTGCATCGGTGCTTCCCATCCAGCCTGATGGAGCTTGAGAGGTTCTGCAAAGAGAAATGGGCCAAACTGCCCAAGATAGGTGTACCAAGCTTGTGGCGTCATATTCAAAAAGACTTGAGGCTGTAATTGTTGCCAAAGGTGCATCAACAAAGTATCGAGCAAAGGCTGTGAATACTTATGTACATGTGATTTCTTAGTTTTTATTTTAGATAGATGTACTTTACTGATCCAAAACTGGGAAATTACAGTTTTATTACATTTTTAATAAATTTACAAAAATCTCAATTTTTTCCCACATTATCATTATAGGGTATTGTGTGTAGAATTTTGAATTAAAAATGAATTTAATCAATTTTGGAATAAGGCTGTAATATAACAATGTGGAAAAACTGAAGCGCTGTGAATACTTTACGGATGCGTTGTATTTAATTGATAAGAAAAGTTTAAGAGTAAAAAGTTAGGTAATCATAGTTACTCAATTAAGCATCATCACCCCCCCAAAAATACTTGAGTAAGAAAGTACCTGTATGTAGCAAGTAATTACTTTAATTTCACTGATTTTTTTCCCTCTGAAATCTGTGACTCTTACTTTTTTTTAAAAATTTGGAACTTTGTCTTTTTTTTAATTGTATTTTCTAATTTTTGTGCATTTACAACTTTTCTCCCTTTAAATCTGCCATTTTTTCCTCTTAAATGTGGGACCCCCTGTTATTTCGGTAAAAGGGAGCCAAGGACGAAACCGAGCGTTGAACTGGACACTTTATTAGTGACTCACTCTCATGATACAGGCGCTGCCATCAGGCTGAGAGGAGGCCAAAGAGACTGGCCCTCTTCCTCACAGCCCTCTTATACTCTGGGTGGTAGCAGAACCGGAAAGGTGGAGCCACCACCCGTGTCACACAATAATATGTCCCCATAACAACACAACACTTCCCCCCCTCCTTCAAAAAAAAAAATGGTCCAAAACACATGCGCACAATCGAGACCCTCCACAATCTGGAATCCAAATCATGTACTGAAACTAAACAAAAATGCTTAAAGGTCTATTACAGTCACTCAAAACAACTAAAACTAGGGGGGAACAGGTGGACTACAGTCCCACCCCCACATGGCAAGACGGATTATTCTGCCGTCTATACTGAAAGAACAGTCCACTAAACAGAAAACTGCCATGTTCCTAAAATAAATGATATAAAACACAAAACAACCCCATTTACAGAACTCATATACAACTCGGTTATCCCCCACTTCTATCACTATGCATCATGTACATTGCCCAACCATCAGTCTGTCCCAGTAGTGGAACCACCCCCCCGGAAAACCGTCAGAGGGCTCCCCTCCGGTGCACCTTCTTTTCTTCGCTCCCAGGGATGACCGACGTCGAGGTCCAAACTTGTCCTCCTTCTCTCGGGTGCGCCACAGCTCATTGGGATGCCTCAACGAGCCATCAGAGAGCTGGACGTCGGCATCCTCCCCAACAGCCACCAACTGCAGCCGCTCCTGGTCATCTTCCCGTCAGCGTATGCCCCGAACACCTTTTGACTGGGCCTCTGCTCTAGGTCGGACCACATCCGCGACCCCCAGAGGAGCCCTACTCAGCTTCCAGTGTCTCTGTTTGGCATGTCGTTTCACCGTGCCAGCTGGTCCTGCCCCGCGCTTTCATTTTTGCTGCCGGTGAAGCCGTTGTGACCCCCTGCTCACCGGCACCTTCCAGCCGAACTCCGGGAGTAGAATGGGTCATCCACTCTCAGCATTCTCCAACGCTGCTGGTGATGGCAAAGCCCAATCCACAAAACAGATCACACCCCATAATATTCTCTCCACGGGCAGTCACGATGAACTTCAAGCTGGACACCTCTGCCGACTTGTACCTAGCCATCAGTTCCACCGATCCCACCGTGGCCAATCTTCCTCCACCATACCCACACAGCGGCACTGAATGACCTCTCACTCGATAATGTGGGAAGAAACCCCTCACGGTTGACCAATTCAACACGGATCTCACCGCTTCCACGTCAATCAGTAACGGCACCGTTACCCCGTCCAGTTCCACCATGCAATAGGAATGGCCGTCGGTACTTGGGGATACGGTGTGAATGACCGTGGGAGTTGGAGGGGGGGGGGGGTCCTCGTTGCGTCTCGGGTCCTCTCGCTCGAACCTATAACATGCCCTTGCAAAATGATGCATGAGTCCGCACTTGCCACAGCGTCTTCCTCTTTCCGGACACCCTCTAGCCTTATAACGGTGCTTGGTGGACCCACAACCCAAACACTTGGGCGATCCCGGGACGGACCTCATCTTTACAGCATTAGCGCATTTATTCATCCTCCACGACATCGTCGCTGTCCGGGTCCACTGCCTGTGCTGTCGACTGTGGTTCAAAATGGCGGTGTGACACTCTTTCACTGAGCTCCCATGATGGCTTGTCTGCCGCCTCAAACTATTGAGCTAATTTGATGGACATGGCTAACGTCAGCTCGCCCAAGTGTGTGAGGAGTTTCGACCTTGTTGCAGGGCAAACAGTATGTTTCGCCAACTGGTCGCGAACCATCTCTTCCTCTAACGCTCCAAACTGACAGTCCTTGGCCAGCTGACGTAGGTCTGCTACATACCACTGCACTGACTCGCGAGTCCGCTGGCGGCACTGCCAAAACTGGATCCTCTGGACGGTGACATTTTCCGGGTAGCGAAAATGTCGCGCCATTAGCTCAACCACTTCTTCAAAGCTATCACCCTCGCCTAAGGTACTAAGGATACGTTGTCCTTCCATTCCCAAGTTGTGAACCAACAGTGCCCATGCCCGCAACTTCTCCAGTCTTCCAAGGTCCAATGCTGCTAAATAATTTTGAAAGGTGGCGAACCACCTTGCCCAAGGGATGGGCGGCTCACCGGGAAGCTCCAAAAACGGACGAATTGAAGTAACCCCTGTGTCCATACTTTTTACCGTCGTCGCCAAATGTTATGTCAGTAAAAGGGAGCCAAGGACGAGACTGAGCGTTGAATTGGACACAACTTTATTAGTGATACTCTCACAATACAGGTGCTGCCATCAGGCTGAGAGGAGGCCAAAGAGACCGCCCCTCTTCCTCACAGCCTTCTTATACCCCGGGTGGTAGTGGAACCGGAAAGATGGAACCACCATCCGTGTCACACAATATGTCCCCATAACAACATAACCTCCCCCCCCCAAAAAAAAATAATTCTAAGCTTTTTCATAATGTGACATTTTCTTATACATCTGCAACTTTTTCCACAAAAATTGGCAATTATTTTTCTAACAACTTGGATAATTTATTCCTCATACATTTCTAAGGTTCTTCCTCTTGATTTCTCTCAAATTTACAACATTTTCACCTATATTTTTAATACAAGAAAAATCTTATAAATTTTCAAGTTTACTCTCACTCTCTTAAATGTTTTGGTCTGAGGGAAATGAATATAATAAATGCAAACCAGCTACATGTATCATCTAATAGAATCCAAATCAATTAATATAAAAACAGTTCTAAAAAACTCAGTTACCTCATCGGCCAACAGTGCAACTCATCCCCGCCATTAATATTTCCCACATTTCCTCATCGATGACAAGTCAAACCCTTGAGTCCTGAGAGTCACTGTGGGAGTTGTGAGAGGAAGGGTAGGGCTCTGTGCCTCCCTGATTACAAAACACTGGCTACGATGGAAAATGTGTTCAGAGGTGGTGTAAAGGTCAGCAGGAACTGGATCTAAATCATACCAGCTCATAAAGGGGTCAGTATCATGTTCACAGGTCAGCTGCCATATTGGTAATATTAGCTGGCTAGCTCCAGGCTCTGGTAGTAAACACAGCCCGGGCTTGCTAATGTTAAATTGCCTGAAAGAACGAATGAAAAAGAATCACTGGTGGACAGAGATGTGTGGTTTCAGTGGTTGATAAGATATGACCAGTCCCTGAAGTACAACATGCACAAAAACAACCCTAAACTAGAAAAGCACTCAGAGAGCGCAGACCTCCGCCAAGCGCCACAGTTCCCCCCATACAGTGTTTGTGTGTACGTTGTCAGATTCCTTGACCATGAAAACATCTGAGTAGCAATTGGATTCACAATGACAGGATTAGTGGTTCAGTAGTAAAAGCATTACCTCCTTGGCGGAGGTAATAAACTGAAGTGTTGGTGTTGTGTCCATGTCCTGCATCTGCAAACTCCCAGGCTGGGGGCGTTGCAATTGAATGAATGAATGAATTAGTCTTTATTTCGAATAGATTAAGAGTACAGGTTAAAAGAAAGTGAATAATATAACAAAGGGGGTAATAAAATCCAACAAGGTCAAATTAGACAATAGCTCCTCTGATTATACAGTTCAACATAAGTTATCCGAAATATGTGATGGCTGAATCTGCAGCTTATATTGCCCACCCATGTTCCATCCAAGAATTCAAAAGAAAAAACAAAAGAAGTCATGACACAACTGCATACAACCCACAGGCCAATGGGTTATGTGAGCGTTTTAGATCACTGAAAGCAGCACTGAGGGCTTCACTGACGGATGCCAATTAGGTAGACGGGTTGGCGTGGGTTTTATTCAAAATTCAAACGTTTATTTCAAACTCAGGGTTCATATTAAATGCAGAACTAAAAGGAGTAGAAAATAAATA
The DNA here is from genome assembly GCA_020510985.1 of Pholidichthys leucotaenia. Taxonomy (NCBI): domain Eukaryota; kingdom Metazoa; phylum Chordata; class Actinopteri; order Cichliformes; family Pholidichthyidae; genus Pholidichthys; species Pholidichthys leucotaenia. Next base: position 195,970,053 of record CM035842.1, on the reverse strand, counting down.
AATAAATAAAAGTATATACAGATCAGCAGACAGTCGGCGGTCTTGTAATCACAATAACATACAATATTGGACTCAGTATAAAATGGAACGCCACCACTTCCAAATGCTGAAGTGTGAGTGACAAGTTGACAATTGCTGATATAAGATGATTGTTACATGGCAGCAACCTTCTCATCAAACTGTAAACATCGTTACGTATCAACTCGCCAAAAGACGGAATGTTCACAGACACAAACATCTTGCTTGCACTCAACCTTCGTGGTACATCTAATCTTTATCTTTATTGGGGTTGCGCTCCGCGGCCAAAGATGATTTGGAAACTTCCCCGGCCGAGAGCTTCTTTTTGCGGAGCTACTATGGCTGACCGGGGAATTTCTGCCAAATAATCCAGCGGCGGACAGCTGGCCGTCTGAGCTTTTGCAGCGTTGCGCAAACACAGGCACACAGCACGCTGCCGAGCAGCTCGTTTTTGCGCAGCGCCTATGGCTGCCCAGGGAATTTCTGCCAAATAATCCGGCGGCGGACAGCTGCCCGTCTCAGCTTTTGCAGCGTCGCGCAAACACAGTTTTCCGCGTGCTTTTGTGCCTAAAACGTTGAAGAAGGCGGAGTTTATGTTGGTCAGACACGATGACCAGCGCCCTCCATTGCGCCTGCACACATCTTGAAAATAGCCGTATGTCACAGTGTTAAAGAATGCTTTAAAAAATTCCTGTATCCAGACGGTGATCCGAATCATCCCCAAAATTTAATCAGTTCTTCCTTGTACCATTTCCAACAACGCCTGAAAGTTTCATGGAAATCCGTCCAAGACTTTTTGAGTTATCTTGCTAACCAACAGACAAACAGACAGACAGACAGACACACAGACAAACACACAGACAAACCCCGGCAAAAACATAACCTCCTCCTGGCCTTTTCGGCCTGGCGGAGGTAATAAGTGAATGGGAAACTGCTAATGACAGCTTTAGTCCCTGTCAGACTATGACAAACTATAACCCTAAACCCTTTTGTTTAAGGTCACATTTGACAAAAATTGCCAAGAAAAGTTGAAAGAATCTGCAGTTCTCGGATCCTCCAGCAGTATTGGCAAACTTTAACTTGGGAATAAAATAGAATGTGTAATACACAAAGCTTTACTGTACCAAATGTGTCCCCGTCTGTGACAGCACAGTTTATACAGATTCCCTGTGTTCAGTGGACAAACATGCTCGATGGAAGCAAGTCAAGAACATTAACAGGAAGGATTTTCCCCAATAACAACAGCAAAACGATTAACATACAGCTACCTAGCTTACCATGCAACAGTAATGTGTTTTTAACACTGCTCAGCTAGCTAACATGGGCTAATATTAGAGGTGTGGAAATTTCTCAATTCTTAGATGCATTGCAATGCGGACCCCTGCATTGATACAGAACGTTAGTGACTAGGGATCTTGCCACCTGTGCAAAATCCTGAAACACTAATTTTGATTGCCTTTTCTCTGACCTCTGCTTGTCAATAAAGATGTAAAATTACGTTGCAACCCCCTCTGTGGATCACCACCTTGTTGTGGTGGAGAGGTTTGGGTTCCCTAATGATCCCAGCACCTATATTGTCGGGGACAGTTTGCCCTTGGTTAGGCCTGTAACGACAACAAATTTTAATGGACGATAAAGTTTCCCCAAAATTATCGCAATGAACGATATTATCATTGATGTCATGAAGTCCATTTTATGGCCCAGATACAGTGATATAAGGATTAAAATCTATGTACAACTTTTCAAAGAGGTCTGAACTTTTATTCATGAACAATAATTAATGGTGGGAAGGTAATTAATTGATTACTAGTAATTAATGGGGGATAATAGATGAAATTTTATTATTGAAGAAGTCCTGACTAGGAATGCTAAAGGAATGCTAGGTTTGAACACTGGGACAGAAATGTGGAAAAAAATATTTAAAATAACCTTTTAAACAATTTTTTTGATCACTACTGTTTATATTTTGCCACGGATGACTGAGAAATGTGGCTCGTCATCGGTAAGCTATGTTTGTGTACAATATGCGCGGTCTCAGAGACGGCACAATAGAGAACCACATAGTGAAAAATTCAACTTCATGGACCTTACCATCTGTTTTGAGTTGCTTTTTTTCCCCCCTGGTAGAGCTCTTTAATACAGCCGCTATGTTGTAAAATGACTGGCGGTAAGAATGGTCGCACCAACATACACCATACAAATGCAGCGTAAACATAACCGAACCAGCTGAAGCTGACCTTTCCAATTGGGGAAAAATGAGGGCTTCGCTGTGCAAAGCTATCCTGCTATTAAAATGCAGCAGACTTTTAGGCTCAGTCGGGACAAACTTTATATTGTGAGCGGACCCCAGCTTTCTGTTTCACCTTTTCTGGCTGTACCCGCATTGAGCATGAGCCCCACCTCACACGGGGAGTGTGCAGGTAGGAATGGCACTGCCGCTTACGTGTTGGTGGATGATGTAAAAAGTAGCGCTGCAACGATTACTTGAATAAGCTGAGTAATTCAATTACAAAAATTCCTTGATTCAAAAATCTATGATTCGAAGCTTGGTTTAACGTAGCACTTCTGGTTTATATGACGTTCTTCCGGTATGACCTTCTTCTGTTAACACTGTGTAAACAAGATGCGGGTTTGTTTAATGGCGCAATGTCAGAGCGACAGAGCAATGGCAAAAAGGAAGAAAGTCAGAGAAAATGACAAAAAGTATCTGAAGTCTGGGATCATTTCAAGCTCAAATTGAAGGAAAATATTGTGCAGTGCGTACACTGTAAAGTCGAGCAGCGAGCTAGAATAGAACAACATCGAGGTTACAGTGTCTCGGCAGACAGCATCCAGCCACATCATGCACGAGCAGTGAACTGAGACAAGGTATGTGATTGAGATTTTAAATTACGATGAATACAGTATAGTCAGCTATGCTAATTATGCTTATATAGTCAAAGAACATACACGACTCACAAAAAGTTAGGGATATTTGGCTTTCAGGTTAAATTTATGGAAACTGTAAAAAGTTCATGCTACACTGATATAATATCATGAAAGTAGGGCATTTAAGTACAAGCATGCAATGATGATTTCCTCATCCCAAACAATTTATTGAAAAAAAAGCCAACACCAGTGGTGGGTATACCACAACAAAAAAAAGTCAATGTCTCAATAATTTATGTGCGCTTCAGTATCAATTACAGCTTGACAATGATGTCTCATGCTGTTCACAAGCCGATTTATTGTCTGCTGAGGTATGGCATTCCACTCTTCTTGAAGGGCGGCCCTCAGGTCTTTGAGGTTGTGGGGTGCAGGGTTACGAGCCTCTACACAGTGACTCAGCTGATCCCATAGGTTTTCTATGGGATTCAGGTCTGGAGAAAGTGCAGGCCACTCCATTTGAGGTAACCCAGCCTCCAGCAGCTGTTCCCTAATGATGCAACCTTGATGAGCTGGAGCATTGTCGTCCATGAAGATGAAATTAGGCCTGTGTTGTTCATGCAGGGACACAATGACTGGATTAATGATGTTATTCAGGTAGTATAGGCTTGTCACTGTACCATTCACAAGGTGTAGGGCAGTTCTGTATTGACTAGACACACCTGCCCAGACTAACACCACCACCACCAAAGGCAGATGTATAGCGCTCTCCTTTACGTCTCCAACATCATTGGCGGCCATTATTTCTGCTCATCGTGAATCGACTTTCATCAGAGAACAGCACTGAGGCCCACTGGTACCTTGTCCAGCATAAATGCTCCCTGGCCCACGCCTGTGCCTTTGGGTGTGGCCAGGTACCCTTGCAGGCCATCTAGTACGCAGACCACGCTGATGTAAATGGTTTCGAATGGTCTGACGTGACACTTGGGTGCCTCTCACCTCCCTTAAATGTGCCTGGAGTTGAGTGGCATTCATCATTTGGTTCCACAGGGCAATGTTCATGACGGTCATCAGCGTGGGATGTGGCCAAAGGGCATTCACTTCTATGCCTTTCTGTGACTCTTCCAGTCTCTCTATCTCTGTTGCAACCTGCTGATGACACTCTAAGCTCAGTGGCCACTTCCCTCTGAGAACATCCTGTTTGAAGCCTCGCAATGGCGAGGTACTGTTGATCAATTGTGAGGTGTTGTCTTGGTCTGATGATTTCAAAATTGAACAGCATGATGAAGATGACTGTTTAAATCCATCCATCCATCTTCTACTGCTTAATCCTTTTGGGTCGCGGGGGGGGGGGGGGGCTGGAGCCTATCCCAGCATCTTTGGGCGAGAGGCAGGGTACACCCTGGACAGATCGCCAGTCCATCGCAGGGCCAACACAGAGAGACAGACAACCATTCACCCTCACATCCATACCTAAGGACAATTTAGAATCCCCAGTTGATTTCAATTAACCTCACCTGCATGTCTTTGGCATGTGGTAGGAAACCAGAGTACCCGGAGTAAACCCATGCAGACACGGGGAGAACATGCAAACTCCACACAGAAGGGTCACATACCAATTCTAATTGAACCAGAAAATTTATTGGCTGATTCATGGATCAAACACCTGTTGTGAATTTTGCCGTTAAGCACTTTGTTAGAGAACAGCAAGTTATTCAAAAAGTAATGAAACACTGAACAGTTGGACATGTGCATTCAAAAGGAAGAGAAGGTCAAATTAAGTTCATCTGGAAAGGTTACAGTGTATTTTAGGTGCAGCCTGAAATTTCACCAAAAGCTGAATATCCCTAACTTTTTGTGAGTAGTGTATGTTAGCTATGTTGTGAGTTGAAGCTAATGCTACAAAACGAAACTTTATGTTGTAATGTAACATTTAAAGTTATGTTATAGGCAATAAACATTGCAATAAACATTGCAATAAATGTGTACCTTTGTTATTGAGTGTTTGGTTCAATTACTACTGCTCTTTAGGAAAGTTCCGCACATGTTGGTCAATGCAAGTTTATTCAATACAAAAAAAAAGTATCCAATTACTTGAATAATCAATTACAGTGACAAACTACTCGATTACTAAAACAATTGATAGCTGCAGTTCTAGTAAAAAGAAAAAAAAAACATACACATCATCATCATCATCATCTGGGCGCATGCGCATGCAGCAAACGCCAGCGGGTGAAAAAAGTTTGACGTCTGTGTCTCTGTTTTTATGCACTTTAAGGTCTTTTAACGTAATTCTCTGTGCTGTTTTTGTCCTTGAATGTTTGTGGACTATATAACAAAGAGCTCCCTGGTTCCATCAGTATGGATTTCCTTCTTGTTTTTGCACTGTCATTTCTTTCCTACCGGCTCTTCATTTTGGAGGTAAGCGCAATCGCAATTACGCCGGGAAGAACGCAGCATTCCAGAGACATGTTACTGCATTTAAACATGGATAATGCAGCATCTGTTTGAGTCTGTGCCACAACTGCCGGACTTTATTTTAAGAGATTTTCATGGACAAAGCGATGAAAAGAGAGAAGAGGAGGAAACGCGGAAAGCCTGGAGGCGCAAGATTAAACCTGAGGAGGCGTCAGCTTAACCGCATTCCTCTTCCTTCCATTATTATGGGGAACGTACAATCCCTGAGAAATAAAGTGAATGAAATTCAAGGAAATGTACGATATCAGAAGGATTTGAAGAACTGCTGTGTCATGGCTTACACAGAGACGTGGCTTACGGCGCATGACCGAGACTCGGACCTGTGGATCGACAGCTTTGGAGCCCCACTTTGCTCGGATCGGCAGGACGAGGTAACGGGGAAACGTCAGGGGGGCGGCGTATGTTTGTATATTAACCACTTGCACTCCGTTGTTCCGCGGGCGGGCAAGTCTCTGCGTCCTAGGGCGCCCGAGGGCGCACGAGAGCGCACTCGTGCACCCTCGGACGCATGACGCATGATAAGGATATTGATGGTGGTGATGTAAGTGGTGTGGCCTCCAAGCGCCACTGAAAAAAAAAGCTGCAGACACAGCCGCGAACAGATTAGTTCATCTGATTGACCTCTCATTCGACTAATAAGAGCCTTGAATTGGGTTTCTGAAACCTTGAAGAACCAATGAATGAAAACCTAGGAAGGAAGACCCGCCTACTGTGAATGCAGGAGCCAATTGAAGCACAGAAGTTCAGGCTGGGTGAAGAGAGATTTACTGTTGCAGCTGATGGAAAAAAAAGGACGCTGGACGAACTTGCTACAGACCCAGCAGCATGGAGAACACCCACAAGTGGGACCTGCACTCATTCCAGCAGAATAGACGTTTAGGATTCTCTTCCGTCATCATAGACCGACGGAGGCCGACGACAAAAGTCGTAAATCATTCACCAAAACGGCAATAATGGAATTATGTTTTGACCGGGATCCACGAGCGGATCAGCGTCGCGTTCGTCTGACAATGGGGAAGAGAAGTTCGCCAGGACTCTGCTGCTGTGAAGAGGTAAGGTGTTATAAGCTAAATTTATTATTTATCCCAGAAAATTGTAATCAAAAAATGACTTTTGACGATCGGTAAATTACAACTGTACGGCGCACGAAGTACGAAGTGCGTGCGCCGCGATAAACGGTTCATTTGCCGTGTTCGGACCGTGAACGCCCCGCTGCTGAAAAGGAGCGGGGGGGGGGGGGGGGGCGTTCACAATCCGAACGCCCCCCGGTCCGCGGGGGGAAGCATATGAGTCTATTCCGTCATGTAGCGATGGCCGTCTTCTGTAGCGAGGGGGGGGACAACCCCCCCACAGACATACACACAGTAGCGAGGGGGGGGGGGGAGCCGCTGTGACAGCGTTGCTGTGGAAACATGCAACGAGTGTAATCCGTCATGTAGCGAGGGCCGAACTCCGTCCTTTGTTGCGGGGGGGGGGGGGGGGACAACCCCCTCCACACACACACACACACACAGACACAGCCCTGAATGTGACCTTTCATTAGAGCCCAAAATGAAGATTCTACATTGAATTATTCAAAAGTTAGACGTTTTTCCAAACTGTGCCATTTGGCACAATTTGGCACAGTTCCAAAACGCCTGGGAACAGCCTGAGAACAAAGCTGTGTAAAATATTCATTTTTTTGTGGTATCGTTACCAAATTTGGATCTCAGCTTGATAACACTTGGTTCTACATTTCTGTTGCATTTTCCAGCTGGATCAGACAGCTGTGTGTTATTTGCAAGCATTTGTATCCAAAAAAACACCGTGGCCAAATTTATTTTCTTCAAGTTCAGTATGTTTAGATGACTGTAACTCAGTGGCCGGAGCACGTAGAGAGATTATGTTTTTTTTTGCCAAAAAATTCAAAGTGTTTTCTTTTAAATGAGACCAACCCCATGAAGATGCTGCAAAGGGTTGAATAACAGCTTTCAATTTACTTTGGGCGCGTTATTTTTTGGCATTTTTAGGAAAATTGCCCGGAGTGCAAGGAGTTAATAAACAGTACTGTACATCTGTCATGGTCAGAGAGCGCATTTGTACACCAGATGTGGAGCTTCTGTCCGTGTCACTACGCCCCTTTTATCTGCCCCGCGAGTTCCCCCGACTTTTCATAACGACTGTGTACATTCACCCGAGAGCGGATGCTGCCTCCACCTCCAGCACCACTTCTTTGATGTGGTATAGCGGTTGCAGTCGATTTCCCCAGAGGCTCCAAGTTTTATTTTTGGGGATTTTAACCATGTGTCTCTAAAGAAGACACTTAAAAACTTTTATCAGTATGTCTCCTGCCCAACCAGGAGAAAAAAAGACATTGGACTTGTGCTATGGATCCATAGAGAGGGCCTATAAATCTATTCCCCTTCCTCCTTTAGGATCCTCAGATCACAACTGTGTACATTTGCCGCCCACATATAAAACTTCTCTCAGAAGAGACAAGGCGAAGACCAGAGACATAAACGTGTGGACAGAGGATTCAGTGCACTGCCTCCAGGAATGCTTTAACTGTATGGACTGGGAGGTGTTCACACTGTCCTGTGGAGATGATTTGGACTTTTTAGCGGACGTGACATGCTCATACATGGCTTTCTGCAGAGACATGATCATTTCATGTAAACATGTCAAAATATATCCCAACAACAAGCCATGGGTTACAAAATCAGTTAAATCCTGCTTACAGAGGAAAGCGCTTGCCTTTAAACAGGAGGTTGTTTCTGAGCTGCAGGTTGTCACAAAAGAGCTGAAGGCCGAAATTTTAAGAGCAAAACAGAATTATAAATCAGAGTTAGAAAGCAAGATGGCAACAAAGAAACTTGGTTCAGCCTGGGCCAATATGAAAACTATTGCAGGCCTTCAGAGCACAGAGTGCAGTAATCATGTGTTTTTAGATGGTTTTAATTCAGACACAGCGCTGGCTAATGCTCTTAATTGTTTTAATGGTCGTTTTGACTCCTTTGATTTTAGCACAGAAACCCATGATTTGAAACAGAAACTCAAAGACAATCAGCACTTTAATATTGAGTTGCAGGATGTTAAAAGGGCATTCTGTGCTGTAACAGTGAACAAAAGTCAGGGCCCTGATAATATATGTGGGCGCTGGGTAAAGTCCTGTGCACATGAACTGAGTCCTGTATTTCACTACATTTTCAATAAGTCCTTACAGACACAACATGTGCCTAAGATCTGGAAAGATGCTGCGGTTGTCCCCGTTCCAAAATCCAGCTGTCCTAAAACAGTAAATGATTTTAGACCAGTTGCTCTGACTTCAATTTTAATGAAAATTTTTGAAAAACTGGTCAGATTTGAGGTCTTAAAGCAGACTGAGCATGCATTGGATCCTTTGCAGTTTGCCTATAGTCCTCACAGAGGAGTGGAGGATGCCACTGTCACTCTGTTTAACATGCTTTTTGAACATCTGGATTTTAATGGGACACACGCCAGGCTTTGATTTGTGGACTTTTCCTCCGCCTTTAATACAATCTAACCTCATATTTTAGTTGAAAGGCTCCTGCAACAATTTGATTTGAGTAATAATCTGGTGGGTTGGATTCTGGATTTTTTAACCAACAGGACACAGAGAGCGTGTCCTTCTTCCGGCTTTCAGAGAGAGCAGACGCTTTTCTCTCCCTCTCCCACCTCCCATTCCCTTACTGATCCCAGCTTGCTGTGTTCTGTCTGTGTCGCTCTTTTTCTGGCGGAATCTTATTCCAAATGGAAAATTATGGATTTGGTGGGATTTGGTGGGCTTTATATGCGATTGACACCACTTCAAAAGAAGATCAGGCTAGGGGGAGCCCAAGTGGACTCATGGACAATTGGGAATTCATGTGTCTGTGTGATTCGACTGAGATGCGGAAGACATCTCTATTTGTTTGGCTTTTGACCACAGGATTTCTATTTTGGCTCTGGAGTTTCCTGATGTATCAGAAATTAAAGAAGTTGGGAGAGCTGATCAAAATGCGGACCCGGCAAAGCTCCTTCAACAACAAATTCGACCAGTTGGGGAGTGCACTGATAGCGGCAATGGTGAACTGAATGGTGGCTGATTCAGTAGGTGGTATACATGTGGAGTCGCTGGTGCTCTCCAGGGAATGATTTTAAAGCCTGTATATGGAAATTATGAAGCACAGAATCGCAAGAGAGATGGAAATTCTATGCTCTGAGTGAACTGTACCTTTGACCTTGATTCGGCGCCCTCTCCTCCTGGATGAAGACAAAACAGAAGAGAGTTTGGCTTCTCTTTAACCCAAACAATTAACATCAATTGCTGTTGTTCAGCAGACCGGACTCTTCAAGGACAGCGCTATCATGTGTCTAATACAGAACTTTGCCATCTGGCATGCACGAAGAGAGAGAGACTCTGAGACATGCTTATCTGTGTTTTGAATACATGAACATAACAACTATCCGTTGCCAGGAGGCGCCCCCCTTTGTTGTACATCAGCAACTGATACATTCAACACTGCACTCACACTTGATTATTATTTACATGCTGACTACACACACACTGGTCTCTCTTCGCTCTTTTGTATTGTGTGATCTGTATTAGTCTGCTAATTGTGCTTAGAGGGTTTTTTTTTCTATGTAATCACAATTTTGATTATCTATGTAATCTTTATTTTGATTAACTATGTTTATTTTCTCTCTGCCTATTGTGTCATTCCCTCCCCCATTCCCCCTCTTTACCCTCCACTGATGACAGGCGCCCTCATGGCAACCGCGTCATTGGAGGTGCTTATCGCGCGCCCAATGTCAAGTCAAATTCCTCGTTTGTTTACATTGTAAACATGCTTGGCAATAAAGCTTTCTGATTCTGATTCTGAGAGTAAGGGTCAATGGTACATTGTCTGACCAAAAGTGTTCCTCTACTGGCTCTCCGCAGGGGTGTGTGTTGTCACCACTACTCTTCATCCTGTACAACAAACGTGTGGGAGCAGACATGACAACAGACACTTTATAAAGTATGCTGATGATTCAGTTGTTGTCAGTCTCCTCCAGGATGGTGAGAGTGGCCACGGCCCAGTAGTTGATGATTTTGTTCACTGGTGTGAGGATTCCTACCTGCAGCTGAATACGACAAAAACTAAAGATATGATTATTGACTTTAGGAGGAAATCTCCCAGGTACGAAGTCACTGTACTAAAAGGCCAGACCACTGAATGTGTACAATCCTACAAATATCTTGGGACGATTATTGATAGTAATTTAAACTTTGAAGAGAACTGTGAAAGGGTGTGCAAAAAGGGTCAGCAACATTTGCATTGTTTAAGGAAACTTGCACGCTTCCAAATTGACCAAACCATAATGACAATGTTTTATCGGGCTTTTACTGAATCTGTTTTATCCTTTTCTTTAGTGTCATGGTTTGGTCAGATAAAACTGAAATAGAGGAAATCCTTGGATCAGGTAGTTAGATGGTCCAGTCGTTTGCTTGGTGAGTCACAGCTGAGCCTGACATCCCTGTACACCAGACAGGTACAGAGGATGACTACCTCCATTTTAAATGATGACTCCCACCCTTTGCACTGCCACTGTCAGCTTCTTCCCTCCAGACGGAGGTTTGCTGTCCCAAAAAGTAAAACCCAGCGCTACAAAAACAGCTTTGTTCCTGCTGCTGTTAAAGAGTTGAACAAGATGTAACAATATATAGCACATAATTTAGTTACCTATTTATTAATTTTATTTTATATTTACTTACTTTATTTCTACCGGAGTTGTGGCTCAGTTGGGAGAGCATCCGCCCCACACCCGGGAGGCAGGGGTTCAAATCCCGGCCGGGTCAAGCCGAAGACCATATAAAAGCGGAACTTCCTGCCGTCCAGCTTGGTGCTCAGCAATAATGGAATGGAGGAGGGAAATCTGTGGCGGCGCCTTTCATGGCAGCGGCCCTCTGATTCTACATATGGGGTGTGTGTGATTTAACACTGTAGATAGGAAAAACACAGTTTCGTTCTACTGTACATGTATGGTTGAATGACAATAAAGGGTAATTTAATTTATTTTTGTAGGTTTTTTATTTGGGTTCTAAATCTTTTATTGGGTTTTAGACTTGAGTTTTTAAGCTCTTTGACTAATCTTTAACTTTTTAATATGACCCTTCTCTCTTATCTCCTTGTTTTTTTTTTCTCTCTCTTATCTCTTTGTCTTATGTCCTGATTGGTGGAGCCTTGAGTACTTTTTATCATGTTTATAGTCAACTTCATGTGTGCCTGTGTTTGTGTTCATGTTGAATGTAATTGTGGTTTGTAAATATGGATGTCACCTGACTGCAAAACAAATCTATCTACGGGTACAAATAAAGTAACCTGAACCTGAACCTGAATAGCAGTCTGTTGGGGGCGACCATGACTATTTCATTTAGGTCTGATCAGATTCCTCCATGCAGCTCTGTCCTTAGCCCTCCGCTGCCAGGAACTCCTGACCTTGTTAACCCGGGTGACGTCCGAGCCAGTATGAATTGCTTTCTGACTGAAAATTTCATGAAACTGCTTGCAAAGTATTTGAGTACCGCTAGCTTTTGCTGGACTAGCGGAACATTCTTGGCAGATAGAAGTATTATCAGTGGCAAGGACAGGCCAAGACAAACTGACTCCAGTATCTATTGCAGTGACTGACCAGATGATAGGTTTGATTATTTCTGCTCTTTGTGTAATGCATGTCACGATGCACCGACTGGCAAAAGTCCACCACAGACCTTGTGACAGATGTGCTTACTGTATCTGCCAGGATGTCCAGTCTCACTCTGTGTAACTGGGAGTGGTCCACCACAGACCTATGACAGATATTGTTTTTAGTTCTGCCAGGATGCCCAGTTTCACCCTCCACACCCTCGGAAGGGCGGGGTTGCTGGTTGAGTCACCGATGGGCCGACCCATGAGACAGGCAGTACCGGTTTTCATGGTTATCTGGTAGCAAGCAAACCAATTCCTGACCTGACATGAAACATAAATGGTGACATACACATAAACGGCGACTTATCATGGCCAGAAAACTTATCGTGGTTGTTCTACCTATCGTACAATTAACCGTTTTAGCTCGGCTGAAGGGTTAGATCAAGAGCGGTCCAGTGGATCTCGATGAAAAAGCTACAACAAGGATCCAGTGTACCCAAAGGAGCCACATAAGGCGCTTTTCCACTTGGAACCCAAAGGCCCCGTTTGGCCCCGATCGGCCTCCATTGTCCGGTTTCCCACTCGGAACCCAAAGGCCTCACAGTTCCCTTTTTCGGAACAGTTCCAGTTTAACTGACACTTTTTTCGGCACCGTAAAAAGCAGGTCCGAAGGCTCCCGGCCCCGTTTCGTCACGCCACTGCTGGTCATTCATTGGTCTGTGCGTAGCGTCATCAGAGTGGGCGTTACGTGGGCGTTACACTGACTTTCCAGAATCGCTTGCTGGTCGCCATTTGCAATTTTTTGTCAGTGAGCCCGCGAACAAGTGATATTATAAACCACAACGAGAGAATGGCTTCACAGAAATCAGCAGAAATCCAACACCGCAGTCCAGCAGAGTTTCCTGTGCGTTTCGGCTGATGAGAGAATGCAGAGGGAAGCAGACTGAGCCTGCAGTGGTGCGCACAAACAGACGCACCAGAAATTAATTGAATGTGCAGCCGCGACGCACCCAACTTCAGCAGTTGAAGCCGTGATATTGTGATAGAATGGCTTAACAGAAATCAGCAGAAATCTAACACCGCAGTCCAGCAGAGTTTCCTGTGCGTTTCGGCTGATGAGAGAATGCAGAGGGAAGCAGACTGAGCCTGCAGTGGGGCGCACAAACAGACGCACCAGAAATTACACGGAGACGCACCGGGAATTAGACCCAGCCACCCGAATTGAATTGAATGTGCAGCCGCGACGCACCCAACTTCAGCAGTTGAAGCCGTGATATTGTGATATACTGTACAGGACGGTAAGTGATCTGATATTCATGCTTTATGTTATTTTTTCCAACAGTGGAAAGTTCACTTCGGACAGACGAAAACTTAATCGTGTTTAAACGATGACCTTGTATGTTGTTTTTTGTGTTGACAATATCTGATGAAATAGTTAGTTGTAATCCTGGTTAAAAGTTTTTTATTTAGATTATGCTTCCACACCGACGGAGCTCACCTCCCGCGATACGAGCACCCGGCTTCTCCTGCTACGGATCTAGATCATCTGGCACCAGAACCAAGTCCAGCTCACTCACAGTTTGGCACATCTCCGTCAACACTTTCACGCACAGGTAAAGCCCAATAGTCAAATAATATAATTATATTATATTGTAGTAATGTAATACTCACGGTACAGTTTATTGTTTCATGTAAAGCACATCAAAAAAGTCCAGCAATGCAATTTTTTTTTTTTTTTTTTTTTTTTGTTACTTATTTGTACCCGTAGGTAGACTTGGTTTGCAGTCTGGTGACAAGCCACCGGCTGCTGGTCGCTGCATGCGCGAGCGCCCTAAACCTACATGTTTTTGGTGTGCGGGAGGAAACCGGAGAAATCCCGGAGTAAACCCGCGCAACACGGGGAGAACATGCAAACTCCGCACAGCTCACTGTTGGTCGGGGGCTGGGATCGAACCCACGATCTCATGATCCCCGCGATCCCCCGGCCGAGGGTAAAACTGTGCTGCCACAGTGCTAAACCACTGCGCCACCGTGCAGTCCAATTGCAATTGCATATTTAATCACAGGCATGGAAAAGCTAATGAGCTGTTGTAGCACAAAACTCATTATTTGAAAGTCAGCGTGCTTCATTTTCATGATTCAGTTGAGCCTACTGTATAAATGCATTCAGAATTTTTTCCATCCAACCATCTTCTATTGCTTCTCCGCGTCAGGAGGCAGCAGTTCAAGCAGAGAAGCCCAGACTTCCCTCTCCCCAGCCACCTGCTCCAGCTCTTCAGAGATGATAGACCAGCTGGGTCTCTCCACCATAGAATTTGGGTCACCTCTAGAATCTTTTGACCACCATAAAAAGCTAGGCATTTGAAACATAAACCCAGCTTTTACTAAATGTATTGTACAAATACACAGTTGTGATACTCATAAAAAAAGTAATTTTTTCAAACCCAGCACTTGCCTTTCACCAGTGTGTGTCCCTTGTACAGGTACATCTCAAAATAACTGCAATGTCATGGTACAGTGTGTTTTTTGTGACTCACAAAAGACAGTGAAAGTCATATAAGATGGTATCTGTCATAATCTTGACAATCCATATGGGTTTTATGTCAGGAGAGTTTCCTGGCCAAATCAAACACTGTGATGCCTTGTCCATTACACCAGGTTTTGATTGTTTAGGCACTGTGGGGCAATGGTCACTCCAGCTGGAAAATGAAATCCGTTTCTCCATAAATCCTCATACTTTTGAGAACACTCCTCTTTTTTTAATATCTATTTTTAACATAACCATCGATTTTTCGAGAAAAGTAATTTTGGATATTCATGCGCTGTGAGCCAATAAATGATTAAAATGTAACAATACTTCACTGTCTGATTAATGATTCTGTTGTAGCGGGTTGATTCAACCCCCCACAACACAGAGAACAGCTGACGGCTGAATTCCCCTTGTGTGCCGTGGCTAAGACCATAAAATCCAGTGAACAAGCTGCGGGCCTCAGGTGTACAAGCAAGCCTGAAGGGCCAGTGTGCGGCAGAAGGAAGGCGGTCAGTGAAGCCATTATTGCCCTGTGCGTGGTGTGCCGTCCTTGTAACTCCCCGGTGCGCGCGCGGGGGTTCCGTGCTTGGGTGGGCCACTGGAGTGGCGAGTCAGGGTGCAGAATCTTGGCGGAGATCGGCGCAGACGGCGCCGATAAAATCCAGGTTGAGCTGTGGCTGCAGATTGGCCATGGTGCGTTGGAGCGGTGAGAGGAAATAGACGATCTTTTGTCCCTCAGGCTCGTGCAGATGCGTTGGAGCGGTGGGAGGGAATAGATGATCTCTGTTCCTCAGGCTCGGGTAGATGAGATGGATCGCTGAGAGGGGGAAGTAGCGGTGAGAGGGAGAAAACGTTCTGTGTCCCTCGGCTGGTCCAGCGTGGACGTCCCGATGTCAGGCAAGGGTCGCGCCATGACGTTTTCTGCAGATTTTCCCGGTCGTGGGTGATGTCCGGGGAACGGCTCGCCTGTGTTGGCTCCGCATCGAGGTCTCCCTGAAGCAGAAGGGAGAGCAGCTCGTCAGGCTGCTGCGTTCGCTTGTCGTCGGAGAATCCCCGCCGGGTGTTGCATTCGCCAGCAGCGTGTCATTTCAGCGTTGGGTCACCAGTGCGGCGGATGCTAAAAAATAATAAGCAGCGCTGTAGGTTTTAAGGAGAGTTTATTATCATACCGCTGTCACGGGCTCCGCTCCCGGCGCCGTGCATGCGCGCCGGGAGCGAGCCCAAACGGCTCTCAGAGAAGAGGGACACAAAGTCTGTGTCCAGCAGCAGCAGTTGCAGGAGTGGGAATGAGAGTGAGAGAGTGTTTGCGTTACAGAGTTGCAGCATATATACTCGACCACAACAATACATCAAAAGGGCATACCCCAGCAGTTGGTATGATCAAAGAGATAACAGAACAGGCATAAGACATTTGCATTTGAGAGACATATTGATCTCAGTCCCTAGGTCACAGTGAGGACAGGACGCATGAGCACAATGCATGAAAAGCAACATTAACATCACAGAAGTGAGCCAGACAAAACGAGTCTGCCTGTAGACATTAATACACATTTCACTGTTCTGTTATTTGCTCTAGCCGAGCACTGTGTTTGACCAGTCTGTTTGTGGGTGTTACACCAAAGCACATCTACATATTGATCTCAGCCTCCAGGTCACAGTAAGGACAGAACGCATGAACACTATACATGAATGGCACATTACATCACAATACATGCATGGCACATTGCATCACAATACATGCGTGGCATATTGCATCACGATACATGAATGACACATTACATCTCAGTAGTGCAGCGGAAAAAACCAAGGAGTGCGAGCTGACTGTCTCTGTGTTCTGTCTCTGTGTTGTGGGGGGTTGAATCAACCCGCTACACTGTATAATATATGGGTCTCACTTTCTGACATGTGTCCAAAAATATTTAACTTTTGTATTAATTTTTGGGGATGTACTGCTACATGTTTTGAGGTTGATTTTACTGACACCAGCTCACATTTCTGTCTTGTAGGTAAGAGGAAGCGGAGCAACACAAAACAAGACCTTTCAACTATTTTTGCATCGATGCAAGAAGCAGAAAGGGAACAGCACCGTGAACAGATGGAGCTTCAGCGGGAACATCAATGTGAGCAGAGGGAGCTCCAGCGGCAACAGTTGGAACTCAATTCACTGCTTGTGGATGACGTCCGTCAGTCCAGGGAAGCCAAAGTTGCTGTACGAAGGGAGGAAATTGCGCAGAATGCTGCCCTCAATAACACTCTCATGGCAGTCTTTGAAACCCTCGCACGGCGTGTGTGACCCGTTTTCCCAACCATTATTATATACAGTATATACTGTACATTAATCAATGACCAGTGTTGATAACGTTGAATAAACCCGTGACTGTTGACATCATGTGTTGTCTGTTACTACTAAGTTTTACACTGTCTTAAAACCCTTAAAAAGGTTGGGAAAAATTTGTCATTGCAGTGTGTTATGGAGTCCAATAACTGCCGACAAATACATTAAAAGCCAGCCACTACTGACCAAGCTTTATATCCATGTGCAACAACAGGGACACCTAATATTTTAAGTTCTGTATTTGGAAATGTTCATATTGCCAACCCAGGTAATGGTTTTATCTGCACAAAATATTCAACTTAGCCATTGTAAGGACAGGTGAGTGTGGGGTGTACAGCAACAACTGTTTTGGTGCGCCTCACCCAATTCTGTACTCAGCATTAACAAGTACACTTTAAAGAAAATGTGGACTTGTAATTTTGTAAGATATTTTTTATTAGGTGGCTGTCCTAGTACTTGTAACTGTGATATTAAAGATCCACACGTCCACATTAAATATACGAAAAAATTGCGTCATTGCAATGGCACAAGGTTACATGAGATGAGTAATGCATAATAATACACAGCAGCCTCACCACCAAAATGATATTAAATAGCTCTTGGACTACTAATTGGTCCAGGGAAAATGGCGCAGCCTCAAGGGGAGTGTAGCACCGCCTCCAACTCCCTCAAAACCCCGCCTCCAACTCCCTCCTTCTCCCACCCATACTACAGTGAGCCTTGTGCTGTGGAAAACCACCAGTGCCGGAACAGGACTGTTCGGTCCAAGGCCAAACGAGGCCTTTGGGTTCCAAGTGGAGAAGTGCCAATAGGTCCACCTTCCAGTGGACTCCACCTGCAGGAGGGATCATGGTGCTATGTGAACAGGGTGAAAGCCTGGGATATTCTGCTTGGACTGCTGCCCCCGTGACCTGGATCTTGGATAAGCGTTAGAAGATGGATGCATGGCATTACATTGTGACATTGAAAACTGCTGCTGCATGCAGATGTGGGCTTTATTGCTTCTTAACTGTATCATGGTAGACAAAAGGTGGAGAACAGGAACAAGGTGATTAAAAAAAAGGATGAACAGCCTTTTGAAAGTAGATGTTTGGATACATTTTGGATTTTATGAACTTTGTGTGAAGCATGAGCTGGACAAGACGCACACTGCCAGCAAAAAAAAAAAGTTCCATGAATATCAGACACCCCAGCAACATGACAAACTGGATGGAACCTCGCAGCAACAACCCTGAAGACCACACCGGGCCCAATGAAGAAACTACAGCAAGTGCTGCAAACTACACTAACAAACTCTGAAGAAAATGCTCCAATTGCTCCGCAGCAGCAGACAGCCTGCCGAAGATCTGTGGCCCCAACGGTAGACCAAAATGAGCCAGAAAAACCAGGTGAAAACTAGGTGAGAACAGGGATGTCTAGTAGGGTGAAGAGAACTGAAAGAAAATAACAATAAAAATTACTGCCAGTAAGCTAACTCCATAGTAGCACTGTCAGTGTGGATTTACAGTAGATATTCATGGGGATCCTCTCACCAGCGTTAAAATAGGTGGAGCTGAAGCTGGGACAGGGATGTGATTTGTGGTTGGGGAAATTATCTGAAAATTCAGCAGGGGGTCTGGGGGA
Source organism: Pholidichthys leucotaenia (assembly GCA_020510985.1). Lineage (NCBI taxonomy): Eukaryota > Metazoa > Chordata > Actinopteri > Cichliformes > Pholidichthyidae > Pholidichthys > Pholidichthys leucotaenia. Next base: position 195,951,554 of record CM035842.1, on the reverse strand, counting down.
TGCAGTCCCCCAGCGGGTTCCGGGGCAGAGCCCTGGTGGGGGGGCAAGGGGGGCAAAGCCCCCCGAAGCTCCTGGGTTTTTATGATTTTTAAGTACCAGAACTGTGCTTAAATGACATAAAACAAACAGCTGAATGCCACTTATTACTGTATAATATTGACTTATGTTCCAAGAAGATAGCATTCCTAAAATATTCCAACTGTGGTATACTGTATATTACTCATATATTCCATACCTGCATACGTTAGAGCATGTGGAAATGTTTGGAGCAACATATGCAAAGGAACTTCACACCTCCGAAAGGACAAAGGAATCTCACCGCCGTGTGAAGACCAACAACGTCACAGGACGCGGCGGCGACAGACTTGACACCTTCACCCCCTAAGGCGAGGAGAGGTTTTCCCATCACTTCCCAAGACGAAGGGAGGAGTTAACAGGACAATGGGGGGATTAAGATACGGGGGATGTCGGCTTGTGTTTTGCATGTCTTTGATGTGTGCCTGTATTTAACCAGCGAGCTGGGCAGAAATCTTTCTCTTCTGCCTTCTGCCAAGCTCTGCACCAGATGAGACAAGATAGAAGAGTTGTTCATTAAAGACTCTGTTTTTAATACAAAACCGCCTCATCATTTCCAGCTCTTCTACACTGGTGACCTTGACGCGAGTATGGACCTGAGGCGTTCTTCAAGCGATTCATCCATGGCGACTCTGACATACGCCAGCGACGACGCAGACGAGGGAACAAGCGGACAGCTGTTCCCCCCGGCAGAAGGAATTGAGAGGGCTCAACCGAGCTCCAGCACCACCGTGAGAGCCGAGGAAAGGCACTCTCATCCGGCGGGCACAACAGTGATGGTGTGCACGAACGCCGTCACTGTCCAGCTGCCAGACTTCTGGCGAGAAGACCCCGCCTCTTGGTTTCAACAAGCTGAAGCCCAGTTCATACTGGCGGGCATCACAGCAGACGATACAAAATTCTACCATATCGTCTCCAAACTCGACTCCACCACTTCGAGGTGTGTGCGGAGCTTGATCCGGCGACCACCGGCCCGGGACAAGTATGAGACGCTCAAGGCGACCATCGTGGCGAACTATGTCCCACCAGCGGAGGAAAGAGCCGAGAGGATCCTGGCGATCTACGGCCACAGAGGGGGCAATCCGAAGGCCCTCATGGAGGATTTGCTGCAGCTCAAGGAGGAGGACAATGACAATTTCCTTTTCCAGTTTATTTTCCTCAGCACGCTTCCACCACACATGAGAGGGACACTCGCCAATACGAAGTGCAACACCCACCAAGACTTCCGCACACTGGCCAGCGAGGCTTATCGGCTCGTCAACGCCTGCAAGGAGCGGACACCTACAGCGGCATCCGCGGACCTCAAAACTGACGCCCCGAGCCACAGAGAGCCACGACCCACGGAGCAGACCCAGCCCACGGTGACAACGGCGTGGCCCAAGCGTAACAAACAGATCGACGTCTGTTATTATCACCACCACTTCGCCGAGAAAGCCCACAAATGCTTTCCCCCCTGCAAGTTCACGATGTTGGGAAAACGCCAAAGCCAAGGGCCGTTAACAGCAGCGGTTCTCGGCGAGAAAAATAAGCTGTTATACGTGACGGACGGACACACAGGCAAGCAGTTCCTCATCGACACAGGAGCTCAGCTGAGTTTCGTCATGCCCTCCCACGCAGATCGAGCCATGGGTACCCGGGGCAACGGAGCAGTGGCAGCCAACGGCTCTGACATCGACACGTTTGGTGAAAAGAGCCTGCACCTCCTCATCCACGGCCGCAGCTACAGATGGACATTTGTTGTAGCAGCAGTGAGCTTTAACTTGTTAGGCGCAGATTTTTTGTGTGCACATGGGTTATTAGTGGATCTGGCAAATAGGCGCCTGGTTAATCTTTTGCTTCTATTCCATGCTCAGCTCGAGTTTCTCCACCACCTGTGCAGGCCAACGTCACCACGGCAGGAGGTAAGTTTGAGCAACTCCTCACCCAATTTCCAGCACTCACAACCCCCAAATTCTCAGCCACTGTAGCTAAACACGGGGTTAAACACTTCATTCCTACAACGGGACCTCCCGTTTTTGCCAAAGCCCGCCGCTTAGACGCGGCCAAGCTCAACATAGCACGTGACGAGTTTGCAACTCTAGAAAAATTGGGCATTGTTAGACGCTCAAAGAGCCCCTGGGCTTCACCACTTCACATGGTTCCTAAATCCGACGGTTCTTGGAGACCGTGCGGAGATTACCGCAGATTAAACAACGCTACAGCGCATGACCGCTACCCCATCCCTCACATACAGGACTTTTCACTACATTTAGCGGGTGCGCGCATTTTTTCAAAAATAGACTTAGTCCGTGGTTATCACCAAGTCCCAGTCCGAGCTGAAGACATTCCTAAAACAGCGGTTATAACCCCTTTCGGCCTTTTTGAATTCCTGCGAATGCCTTTCGGCCTCAAAGGCGCTGCTCAGACTTTTCAACGTATGATGGACGCAGTCTTACGAGACCTCCCCTTTGTTTTCGTCTACCTCGACGACATGCTGGTAGCCAGCTCATCTGAGGAAGAGCACGAGCAGCACCTCACTACCGTTTTTCCCAGGCTAGAAGAGCACGGATTAATAATTAATCCAGCCAAATGCAAATTCGGCGTATCGCAAATTGATTTTTTTAGGACATAGAGTCTCCCCGAAAGGGGCAGTTCCGCTTCCAGACAAAATTCATGCGATAGAAGGTTTTCCACGGCCCCAAACGGTCAAATCGCTACAGGAATTTTTGGGGATGGTTAATTTTTACAACCGTTTCCTCCCTCATGCAGCTCAGCTCATGCAGCCCCTGTATGACGTGCTCAAAAAAAAGAAAGCTTCCAACGCGGTCGAATGGACCCCGGAACGCGAACGCGCTTTTGCGGAAGTTAAAAACGCCCTAGCTAACGCCACAATGTTAGTCCACCCAGATCCCTCGGCCCGCATTGCTCTAACCACAGATGCTTCAGACTTGGCCATAGGGGCAGTTGTAGAACAACTTGTCAAGGGGGTCTGGCAACCTTTAGCATTCTTTAGCAAATCGCTAAACCCGACGGAACGCAAATACAGCACTTTTGACAGGGAGCTGCTGGCGCTCCATTTGTCCATCCGCCACTTCCAGTTTTGGTTAGAAGGGCGGAGTTTCACGGCTTTTGTGGACCATAAACCGCTCACTTTTGCTATGGCTAAAATTTCAGAACCTTGGTCGGGCAGACAACAAAGACAGCTAGCTGCGATTTCAGAGTTCACCACAGACATTCGACATGTAGCGGGCAAACTTAACGTAGTAGCGGACTGTCTCTCTCGCGCTGTGGCACCACCAGAGCACGAGGAGACAGATTACACTGCCTCAGCAGCTGAGCTTTTCTTTAACGCAAACACATATGCAGCACCTATCCATGAAGGGATAGATTATGCAGCCATGGCGGAAGAACAAGGCAGTGATGCGGACGTGCGCGCGCTCCTGTCTGGACCAACAGGGTTAAGGCTGGAGAAAAAAGGGTTGCGCGACAGCGTGCCCCCCCTAATATGCGATGTTTCAACCGGCCGACCTCGCCCGTTAGTACCAGCTGCTTGGCGCCGCCGTATTTTCAACGCAATTCACTCCCTCGCGCACCCAGGTGTGCGCGCCTCGGTCAAAATGGTTGCCGAAAAGTTTGTGTGGCCAGGCCTGCGCAAAAACGTAAAAGAATGGGCAAAAACTTGCATTCCTTGTCAGCGCGCCAAAGTACACAGACACACAAAAGCCCCTCTGGAGCCTTTTCCCATCCCTGCTAGAAGGTTCGACCACATTCATGTCAACCTCGTGGGGCCACTGCCTTCCTCCCAGGGTTTCACACACCTGCTAACAATGATAGACCGCACCACGCGCTGGCCAGAGGCAGTCCCTCTAGCGGCAACTACAGCGGAGGAAGTCGCTCGCGTTTTTCTAACAAATTGGGTGGCACGTTTCGGCGTCCCATCAGACATCACGTCAGATAGGGGGCCTCAATTTGTCTCAGAGCTCTGGTCAGCCATGTCCAACGGTTTAGGGGCAACAATTCACCGTACCACCGCTTATCACCCTCAGGCTAATGGGTTATGCGAGCGTTTTCACAGGTCCTTAAAGGCCGCCCTCAGAGCCTCATTAACGGACACAAATTGGGTAAATAAACTTCCCTGGGTTTTATTGGGGTTGCGTGCGGCACCTAAAGAGGATTTAGACGCTTCCCCTGCAGAATTAGTCTTTGCTCAGCCTATCAGACTACCAGGTGAATTTTTACCAGAAAACCCGGAACCAGGGCACCTCCCAGTCCCAAGGTTTTTAGGCAGTAACGGACCGGACTCTCTCCACGGTCCAGCTCATCACTCCTTTCCACGAGTTTTTGTTCCTCAAACTTTAAAAAACGCCGAGTTTGTTTTTGTTAAGCATGAAGCCCTAAAACCAACGTTACGCCCAGTATACGATGGCCCGTTCAGAGTGCTGGAAAATGGTGACAAACACTTTGTGCTTGATTATGGGGATAGAAATGAAACGATCAGCATTGACAGACTCAAACCTGCCTTCTTGTTGAGAGACGAACCTGCACAGTTGGTGCGAGCACCTCGGCGAGGCAGACCCCCCAAGGAAAAAGTCTCAGCCCCCAGGCAGGGAACAAATAATCTCTCTCCTTCCCACACTGCAGATTCCTCACAACAAGGTCCCAGCAGGACGCCTAAACCAACCTACAGCAGCTTTGGGAGAAGATAAAAACCCAGACAGCACAGGGACTGATTACACCACTCTGCAATTTTTCGCTAATTGTGCCGCAACAGTTTAGGACTGACTTATGATTATACTATGCTGTTATGTTTTCACTGAACTCTCTTAGGAGCATGGCTGCTTGAAAGTTTCTTCTGTGGCAACAGCTGTAACACGTAGTATGTCTTAGTAATTACCCTAGACTGTGAATATTTCTGTGTCCTTTCCTAGTTGTTTGGGGGGCCTGTGGTATACATTACTCATATATTCCATACCTGCATACGTTAGAGCATGTGGAAATGTTTGGAGCAACATATGCAAAGGAACTTCACACCTCCGAAAGGACAAAGGAATCTCACCGCCGTGTGAAGACCAACGACGTCACAGGACGCGGCGGCGACAGACTTGACACCTTCACCCCCTAAGGCGAGGAGAGGTTTTCCCATCACCTCCCAAGACGAAGGGAGGAGTTAACAGGACAATGGGGGGATTAAGATACGGGGGGTGTCGGCTTGTGTTTTGCATGTCTTTGATGTGTGCCTGTATTTAACCAGCGAGCTGGGCAGAAATCTTTCTCTTTTGCCTTCTGCCAAGCTCTGCACCAGATGAGACAAGATAGAAGAGTTGTTCATTAAAGACTCTGTTTTTAATACAAAACCACCTCATCATTTCCAGCTCTTCTACACAACAAGCATTATCCATCACATGCTTTAACACTTGATCAAATCAAGATCAGTTAATTTTATCTATTCCATAATAGAAATAAAATTCATTCATACCATTACTTTTTATAATTTCAGCATTCATTTCAGATCACCAGTTTCAATCTCCATTGAGTCTTGAGCAGTTCATTTTGCACAATCACTGATGTAGCCAAGTCTTAGAAATATTCAAAAGTTATGAGTCAATGTCCACTGTGCACTGTCAATTTCAAACTGTTTGGAATCATAAAAGTAATCTAACTAAATTGTTTTGCTATTTTTTTCTCCTCAACATCAATGTCAGGGCGTTGCAGGAGTTTTGGGGGATGGTTAACTTTTATTACCGTTCCCTCCCCCACGCAGCCCAGCTCATACAGCCGTTGTACGCCGCACTCTAGAAACGGAAACCGGCGGACAGAGTCGACTGGGCTCCTGAGCGGGAGCAGGCGTTCTGAGGTTAAAACAGCTCTGGCGAACGCTGCACTACTGGCGCACCCAGACCCGGCGGCTTGGATAGCACTCACTACCGACGCCTCGGACATGGGCATAGCGGCCGTCGTGGAGCAATGCGTTGCAGGTTCTTGGCAGCAGCTCACCTTTTTTAGCAGATCTTTGCACGACAGTGAGCGTAAATACAGCGTGTTCGACAGAGAGTTAATGGCTCTCCACCTGGCCATACGCCACTTCCAGTTCTGCCTGAAAGGGCGCACCTTCACTGCGTTCGTGGACCACAAGCCGCTAATGTACTAAACGTACTTTATCTTCCTGGAAGATAAAAAAAGTGGAATTCCGTGAATTAGCGGAAAAATCACATCCCTATGGGAGGGTGCTATCATTTCAGTAAGCTCTGGTTCTCATGTCACAGCTGGAGCAAAACCAAAACCAAAACCGCTCATTTAGGAAGAGGTACTGAGGCAAAGGCTGACCCTAACAAAGTGACAGGGTGTTTTTTTTTTCTTTTTTTTCCCAGTTTTTCCATTTTACGCCACTCCAGACACCCAAACAGATGCACAAAAGCTCTGGAAAAGTGACATTTTCATCATCTGTCTCTGTTAATACAATAAAAACTAAAGTCAAAAGCTCAGACTTCTGACACATCATGGGTAGAACTTATGTATACGCTGCAAACTCGAAACCTCAGCTTTTCTCCATCCACACAAACCATGGACACAATAATCATCGGCTTTTCACCATCCTCTGAACAAGCCGTGAACACGCAGCTTTATACACATAATGAGCATCGGCTTTTCACTGAACACCAACAAAAGGTCGGCTGAAAGAGGCTTACAGCGGCGAGCAGAAAAGAAGAAGAAGAAGGTGCCCATCTATCCTCCCACTGATCTAAGAATAGCTGCACATCATTCACATGGAAATCACTCTAAATACACCATTTAGCTGCGCTGCTGCAGCCGTGTGAAGACGTGCTGGATTCAGTTCACTCCATCAAACACCAGATTAACCACGAAGTCTCTAAACTGTCTAAATTGTATTATTCAGAAACAGGTAACTATGCTCGGGGCTGCACCTGCTGCTGTGGTGAGCCTCAAACAAAGGTCACATTTTGATTGTTTTTAACACAAACTACAGTGGACTGAAACAAACACACAGGGCTTTGTATTGGGTCCAGATCTGGTATCATGATGATGCTGCAACAGCATCTGTTATTAGACACCACCCACCAGAGGACGTTTTAACTGTGATGACATCTGTGACATCTGTGACACGGTCTCACAGTGAGAAGAAAAGCATACTCTTTAAACTGGCTACACTGTGCAATTTTGGCAATTCAAAGCACACACACACAGAAAACACCTAAGTGAGTAAGTGAATTGCGGGGTTGGGAATCATCAATAATTTCCAAGATCAATTTGATTCCGATTCTTGAGGTTTTGAATCACTTAGATTCAATTCAATATTTATTAATTCAGGGAAACTACCATCTAAATTATTTACCAATAATAAATAATAAATATAATAACTATTTTATAAGTAGTATATAATAACTAACTATAACAACTGTTTTACCTGCATAGAAAAAAAATCTCACAGACCTAATGATGCAAATTGTACCAGGAATACTCCCTGTGTGCGCGCACACGCACACACACACAGACTTTTGACTGCTCCCTATTCAGGGTTGCCACAGCAGCTCATAGGTCTGCATATTTAATCTGGCCAGGATTTTGACGTCAGATGCCCTTCAAGATGCGAGCCTCCCCATTTACCCAGGCTTGGAACCAGCACAAGAGTACACTGGTTTTGTGTCCCCCCCCCGCGGCTGTGCTGTGCCAGGAATACTCCAACTTGGTTAATTAAATACATAGATTATCACATTAAGAACTAACCCAAAATCAGTTACAATAATTCAGCAATATTACAAGAGAGGGAGTATGGTATCAATGAATATAGTAACTGCGGGTGTGATACGTCTATGTGTAAGGCATTAGACATATCACAGCCACAGTTACTATATTCATTGATACCGTAATGACCTTGAGTGTAGTATTGTTTTTATACAACAGTTCCGCAAGCACAATTAATTAAATGACAGCAATACTGGACAAAATATTATGATTTGTTTGTTTAACCAGTTATTTTGCGCAGCTGAGAAAAAAATAGTCCCTTCTAAATGTAGCCAGTAACTGTTGCTAAACATCTCAATCAGCATGAAGACGTCTATTGTCATTTCACACATACAGCATATAAACAAATTAAATATTGTCAAGTGCAAAAGTCATTGTTTATTAATACATACTGGTCACCTGTTGAGTCGGTACTGCAAAAGGGCCAAGATCAAAACATGGCCAATGTCGGGGGCTAGTTAGCATGCTAGCAATTTGACTTCGGCACACTTTGCTCACTTTTCTTGGCATTTTCAGATGAAATAAAGAGTCCATCACCACAAAGGTATTGTGGTTTGTTAATCGAGACAACAAATCCAACTCTAGCACTGCCTATTTTTTTTTAAACAGTTGTGAAATAGCTTAACTACATTTATACAAGAGCAGACTTTGTAAACTCAAAGTTTTTTTCAAAAGGGTGGGACTTGTGAGTGACAGATGTATAATTTCTTGTCAAACAGCGCCTCCCTGTGGAAATTAAGGTATCCAACACAGTGTTGCAATTCTCAAGTCTGCAGACTTGACAGTAAATTACTGTTAGTAATTAAAGGTTACTAGAACACCTTTGAAGCGGAGTGATACATATCCAATGAAACGTTGGAGTGCAATTATCATGGAATATTGTCACTCCTGGAATCCCTATTGTCCAATCAAATTGCTCGGTCAGAACTAACTGTTGTATAATGTACTTTTTATTTAGCTGATGTTTTAACAAGGTGGTATCAAGTGCTCTCTTTCGGTCAAAGGGTGTGTAGTGTCAATCGATGTTCAAGATGTCCAGCTGTGACACATTAAGCTGTGTTCACACCAAACGCGAACGGGCAGAGCGAATCCAAACAAAATCAATGGGTAGACGTGAGTACGCGCAAATTTTTGTTGTCACGCGTTCGCGTCCACTAGCTAGCTAGTCCGCTAGCAGCTACCTAGCTAGCGGACGTAGTAAAATTATCACTGTTGCAGAGTAAACTAGTTAGAAAATGAAAAATCACTCACCGGGAGACAGGAGGACTGGGAACTCTTCAGCTGAATCGGGTTTTTGGAGTTATTTACCCACGGTTTCTGGCCACAGATGTGCTAGCAAGTTAGCTAGCAACGTAAACACAGGATCATCTGTGAAGTGTTGGAGGCTTGAGACACAATTTTCAGGTAATACCCCAGTCAGATAATGTAAACATAAGCAAGACGTTATTTTGGGAATTTCCACAGCAGGTTGTGGAAATTCACAGCTGCAGCTGCAGAAGTTTTAAAGACAACTTCGCCTAGTCTGCATCTCACTATTCATGTCTGTTGGCGTGTTTACACTGACTTATAAGGTAATCGTGCCGCACAAAAAATTCGCCTCTTCGCATTTGGTGTGAATGCACCTTAACGTTAGAGCAACTCTCTCCACTGACTTCAGTGAAGTTGCAAGAGTATTTTACTTCTTCATACTGGGTCAGGATTACCATTTCACTGAAATGTTTGCATGTCGGTACAACGTATTATGGTTCTAGCAAATTTATAAGACTTTGGAAGCCATCGCTTTCAACAACCCTGTACGGGCATGCATCTTTACACATGAAAGTTTTGACAGCCTCTGTTATTTGTTGGCCATGTTGAGAAGTGAATGCTAACTTCCTTGCTAATGCCTCTTCCAGTGCACTTTGCTTGTGGTGGAATATTTTTTCTAGCGTCATATCTGGGTGATGCTTCGCTAAATGATTTCTGAAATCTGTGGTATTTCCACAATATTTCACCTCCACTTTGCAAGTCTTACAGGTGGCTTTGCTTTTTGTTAAGCTCTCCACTATCTTCACATTTCTTGAATCCGAAAAACTGTCACACATCTGCATTCAGGTTTGATGGTGCCATTGCCATGATGATCCATGAACTCTGAATACCTAAGAGCAGTGGTGGCCTAATGGTTAGTGACATGGGCTTGTGACTGGAGAGTTATTGGTTCAATCCCTGGACTGCAAGAATCAGATCTGGGTGGGGCAGATGACACAGCAGTGTTTGCCCCACCCTCCTAAACCCCACTGTGGTGCCCTTGAGCAAGGCCTTTAACCCCAACTGCTCCAGGGAGCTGCTCAGTGGCCACAGGTCAGTCTGTGGATGTACTGGGCAGCGTCCAGGTGTGACTGTCCTTGAAAAAGAGAGGCTGCCTCTCAATGGACCTCCCCTGTATAAATAAAGGTTAAAATCATGTGAGAGTTCAGCTGGCCCAGAGACCTCTTGAAAGTTTCACACATGTAAAAAAAAAAAAGTGAGCAAAGTCTGCTGAAGCCAAATTGTTAGCATGCTAACTAGCCACTGGCATCGGCCACTTTTTGATCTCGACCCTTCTGCGGTACCGACTCAACAGGTGACGGGTATGTATTATAAACATTGACTTTTGCACTTGACAATATTTAATTTGTTTACATTTGTATAAAATGACAACAGACTAAGCTGTGCAAAATAACTGGTTAAACAAATCATAATATTTTGTCTAGTATTGTTGCCATTTAATAAATTGTGCTTGTGGAACTGTTGTATAAAAGCAATATTACACAAGAAGACGTACTCCCTCTCGTGTAATATTGCTTAATATTATATATCAGTTTGTAATGAATCACTTTATTCATTATGTGCAGTTATACAGGACAGGGCATTGAATGGGGAGGGGGGCTTATCTTGGACACAAGTAAAAAAATAACCAAGAAGACAACAAAACTGCTCTCACTTCGCATTTTATGTGACGTGAGTGGACATTCTGCAGCAGTCTGAGAGACAATGATCACAGCGGTGGCAACATGTATGACAGAGGGGGTTTCCTGTGCTTGCACGAGTCGCCTCTACACCAGTGACACCACCCATACCCATTCAAACACATGGCACACTGTGGACACAAACAGGCCCGGTGTGATGTGAAAGACGATTTCATCACACAGAGATTATCCTCAGTGACTCAGGTGGATGAGACGTACACTCACTAACAGTGTGAGTCTGTGTGTGGCTGTGTTGATGTGTACGTTATTGTGTGTCTTTGTGTAACAGTGTGATTATGGGCTATTGTGTGTGTGTGCACGCACGTGCAGATGAAGGCTCGATGGTAAAGTATGCCGCCGCTCTGAGTCTTTAGCAAAGTCAATGAAAAGTTTGAGGATTTAAAGAAAGTTTCAAAGCAGCAGCTACATTTGCATTTTGATTGGCTTCATGTTGTGCAGCCTGTGGGTCCTTAGAGGGTCCCTAGTTTGGACCCTGGCACCAGTTTTTAGTCAGAACAAAAACATTCTGATGCTGGGACTGGACAAGACACTTCACCAAGTGTTTCTGCAACTGCAAGGTTTATTTTATCACAACTGAGTCTGTACGTATGTTATGTGCAAATGTAGGGATAGCAACTGTAATTTATCCTTCCAACAACTGACAAATCAGTCACAGACCGCAAACTGCTCTCACTAATAATTACAGATAAAAACCAAATTTATTGTCATTCAGTTTATAGACATCAAGCCATTTACCCAAAATAGAAAGATGGCATAACTGGGGTGGCATCTTCCAGAGATATAGGCTCATTTGAACTAGAGGGCATTCAGAGAGCACATACCTCCGCCAACGCTCTGTCTCTCCCTCACTTTGTCCTCCCTTTCGTTTGTTTGTCCGTTCATATCGCCATCCATCTGTACATTGTGAGATAGGGCCTTGGTGGAGGTACGCACTCACGGATCACCTCCAACATCTAATGAGTTCATCTTTGGGCCAAGAACCACCTCTGGTGAAAATGTCATCCAACTCCATGCAGTAGTTTTGGAGTATTGTTGTTAACACTCTGTGAGAAGATAAGAGCCTTGGCGGAGGTATGCATTTTGAGATCATGACCAAAATCTAATAATGTGTTCAGTGTGCCATTACACACCTTTCCTGAAAATCTGAATGAAAGGTGCTATATAAATGCAATCCATTATTATTATTATTATTATTATTATTATTAACAACAGAGAAATGACAGCAAAAACAATGACTACATTATATGATGACATAATAATAATAATAATAATAACAACAAGACTGTCATAATTGTATTGACCATACATTGGGGCTGGGCAATTCCACCTTAAATCAAATCATAACAAAGGCAGACACACTCACCTGGCCCACCGACAGATGCGGACATGTTCCTCCAAGCGTTTGCTTTCAAATGTTGATCATGATATCCTTTTAGTGTCAGATCAAAAAGTACCAGGTTGTTTGATGCAACAAAGTTCAGCCTCTCCACCGTCTGTCACCTACCGTTCTCGTCTTCCTGTACCGGCATCCTATGTCCCGCCCTTCCTTAATTCTGATTGGCTGCTTAGAAAGATCTGACATTGACGAGCGCAGCTGTACAACAGTCTGACAAGTTGAACTTTTTTCAGCTCTGAGCACTGTGATAAAAAGCAGCCACCGCTCAAAGTGTTTCAGCGCTGGTAAACACTGGACTACATAGAGAATGAATAGAAAACAGTCGCCCACAGCAGGAAAAATGAGTTTGGTGGACACGCTCCCTAATACTTTTTCTGCAGTGTTTGGCTTCCGGGTCGCCAAGATGCGTGGCCCTATAGCATGGCCAGGCACATAACTCAGTGGGCATGTCTTAAAGGGGCAGTACATGAAAAGCGACAGATTAATATATAAAATAATATTCAAAAAAATTCCTGCATCTACATCGTGATCCGAATCACCATCAAAATCTAATCATCTGTTCCCCGTGCCATTACACGCCTTTCCTGAAAATTTTATCAAAATTCGTTCATAACTTTTTGAGTTATGTTACCGACTGACAAACCAACCAACGACACTAAAAACATTACCTCCGTCCTCCCTTGGCGGAGGTAATTAGGGATGCACAATATATATCGGCATGCTGTCAGTATTGGCAGATAAAGAATTTAAAATTATTTATCGCACTGGCAAAAATTAATTAATTTTTTTTTTAAATTAACCTTTATTTAAACAGGGAAATTACATTGAGAGGCAACCTGTCTTTTTCAAGAATGCCCTGCTCACACTCACACAGTTACACATTCACACCTGGAAGCTGCCCAGTACAACCAGAGTGACCTGTGGCCACTGAGCAGCTCCACTGGAACAGCTGGCCTTGCTCAACGACACCACAGTGGGGTTAAGGAGAGTGGGGCAAACATTGCTACATTATCTGTCCCACCAAGATCTAATCCTGCTGTTCCAGGGATTGAGCTGGTGACCTTCTGTTCACCTTAAGCCACCACTGCCCCCTTATCACAGCCAGTACAATAATATTACAGCTCACAGTCAGGAGTGATGTTCAACTGTGATAGTCTTCCAGTGGCGCAAGGGAATGACATCATCACGGCAGGTGGCACAACATGTCTGCCCCTACAGACATGAGAGGAATAGATAACATGAAGAAATGAATCCATGAACCTTAGGGTTCAGCGACCCTTAGGGCAGCTCGGTGGAAAAGTGGTTAGCACTGTAGCAGCACAGTAAGAAGGTCACGGGATCAATCCTACCCCCTGACTATCGGTGACCCTTCTGTGTGCAGTTTGCATGTGTCTGCGTGGGTTTACCCCAGGTACTCCGGTTTCCTCCCTCAGGTCAAAAACATACAAGTTAGGTTAAATGGAGACTAAAGTGGCCCTAGGTGTGAATGTGTGTGTGAATGGTGAAGGGATTGGCACTGTACCATGGCTGCCTCATCCATTCAGGTGGATGCCCTGAATTTCCCTCTGGGGATCAATAAAGTATACAAAATACAAAAAAAAAAAAAAAAAAAAAAAATGAAGCCAAACAAGAGAAAGACACAATGGATGGCCAAGAAAAAAAAACAAAAAACAAAACTTAAGCTGCAGCCTTCATTGCTCCTGAAAACCAGATACTCCCACTTAACGAAAACTTTGGCAGATTTGTCCAACCACTCGTTGGACAACCAATGAGCCCCGTCACACATGCCCAGTCACAGTGAACTTCCAGATTTGGTCTTACCCGAGCGACAAGCTGTAATTTTTTAACATCACATAATGAGGTGGTTCTAAGTCACTGTTTAAACAAGAGCACTCTGAGGTGAGTGCAATATCCCCCGCCTCCATTTTCTTTGAAGATCCCAATACTTACTGACGGACAGCAGTTTTCAGCTTTTCAATAAAATTACTGTGGCAGAACCAAATTATGATAAGCCCATCATCCACAAATATACAACAAAGTATACAACCCATAGTTGTAGGTCAGGATCCCAAGGTGAACCTGTGTAGCAAATATGGTGACCGTAGAGAGCTTTACACATTCTATAGTAAGAGAGCATAGGGAGTGCCAACCTTGACCTTTTGACCTCAAACCTGTAGTCTGAGGTTAGATTAGATTAGATTCAATCTAATCAACTTTATTGTCATTACACATGTATGAATACAAAGTAACGAAATACAGTTTAGCATCGAATCAGAAGTGCAAAGGACAGCAGTGCAGTATATACAATAATTGCCAGTATGTACAATTTAAGCAGATATATACAGATAGGTCAGTGTAGAAGGTTGGAGTACAGTTATGTGCAATAATGTACAAATAAGTTAGGTGGGCAGTTATGTACAGGTGAGGGTGGTAAGAGGTGGGAACAAGTTAGCATAAATTACAGAAGAACAAAGTACAAGTGAAGTGAAGTAAGTAGCAGACAATCTAACTATACAGTGTGGCAATATACAGGAGAACAGTATGTAGATACATATGTATTGACAATATACAGAACAATATGTAGTTAAATATGTGATGATAATATACAGAAGAGCAGTATGTATCAATATATAATGACAATATGTGAGTATGATATATATGTATATACAGTTTGAGGAAGCGCTGTAAATAAACTATAAGAAGTTAAAAACTATAAGAAGAATATAACGTGTATGTACAATAATGTAGAAGAGCTGTGAACAGACTATAAGAAGACTACCACTATATATACAGTAATATAAAGAGCTGTGAACAGGCTATAAGAAGAATATAACAATGTATATACAGTAATGTAAAGAGCTGAACAAACTATAAGAAGACTATAGCACTGTATGTACAGTAATCCAGGAAAGCTGTAACTGACTATAAGAAGACCATGACAATATATATACAGGAGAGTGATCTGGGTGGTATATCCATGGGCAGGGCACGAGGGGGGGGGGGGGGGTTATGGTCTCAGAGTGAACCTGTGTATCAGGTTTGGTGACTCTAGCTTTCTTTGTTGCTGAGGTATACAGTGGCTATAAAAGTCTACACACCCCTGTTCAAATGCCAGGTTTTTGTGATGTAAAAAATGAGACCAAGATAAATCATTTCAAAACTTTTCCACCATTAATGTGACCTATAACCTGTACAACCCAATCTTTTAAGGGGAAAAATAAAAAACTTACAATAACCTGTTTGCATAAATATGTACACCCTTAAACTAATACTTTGTTGCAGCACCTTTGGCTTTTATTACAGCACTCAGTCTTTTTGGGTAGGAGTCTATCAGCGTGGCACATCTTGATGTGGCAATAATTGCCCACTGTTCTTTGCAAAAACACTCCAAATCTGTCAGATTGCAAGGGCATCTCTTGTGCACAGCCCTCTTCAGATCACCCCACAGATGTTCGATAGGGTTCAGGTCTGGACTGTGGCTGGGCCTTTCCAAAACCTTAATTTTCTTCTGGTGAAGCCATTCTTTTGTTGATTTGGATGTTTGCTTTGGGTCAGTGTCATGCTGAAAGATGAAGTTCCTCTTCATCTTCAGCTTTCTAGCAGAAGCCTGAAGGTTTTGTTCCAACACTGACTGGTATTTGGAACTGCTCATAATTCCCTCCACCCTGACTAAGGCCCCAGGTCCAGCTGAAGAAATACAGCTCCAAAGCATGATGCTGCCACCACCATGCTTCACTGTAGGTATGGTGTTCTTTTGGTGATGAGCAGTGCTGTGTTTGCACCAAATATACCTTTTGGAATTATGGCCAAAAAGTTCAACCTTGGTTTCATTGGACCATAACACATTTTCCCACATGCGTTTGGGAGATTTCAAATGTGTTTTTGCAAAATGGCTGCACGGTGGCGCAGTGGTTTAGCACTGTGACAGCACAGTTTTACCCTCGGCCGGGGGACCGCGGGGATCATGAGATCGTGGGTTTGATCCCAGCCCCCGACCAACAGTGAGCTGTGTGGAGTTTGCATGTTCTCCCCGTGTTGCGCGGGTTTACTCCGGGATTTCTCCGGTTTCCTCCCGCACACCAAAAACATGTAGGTTTAGGGCGCTCGCGCACGCAGCGACCAGCAGCCGGTGGCTTGTCACCAGACTGCAAACCAAGTCTACCTACGGGTACAAATAAGTAACAAAAAAAAAAAAAAAAAAAAAATGTAGCCGGACTTGGATGCTTTTCTTTGTAAGATAAGGCTTCCGTCTTGCCACCCTAGATGAGAGATTGTTGTCACATGTACTAAACAGCCAGTACTTGCCAGAAATTCCTGCAGCTCCTTCAGTGTTGCTGTCAGCCTCTTGGCAGCCTCCCTGACCCCTTTTCTTTTTGTCTTTTCATCAATTTTGGAGGGACGTCCAGTTCTCGGTAATGTCACTGTTGTGCCATATTTTCTCCAGTTGATGATGACGGTGTTCACTGTGTTCCATGGTATATTTAATGCCTTGGAAATTCTTTTGTACCCTTCTCCTGACTGATACCTTTGAACAATGAGATCCCTCTGATGCTTTGGAAGCTCTCTGTGGACAACGGCTTGTGCTGTAAGATGTGACTACAAAAATGTCAAGAAAAGCCTACTAGAACAGCTGAACTTTATTTGGGGTTAATCAGAGGCACTTTAAATTGTGGGACTAATAAAGTCTTATCTTAGGTGTGTGCTAACTCCCATTTAACATGAGATTGAATGTGATTGGTTAATTTGGAACACAGCCACATCCCCAGTTATAACAGGGTGTGCATATTTATGCAACAGGTTATAGGTCACATTAGTGGTAGAAAAAGTTTTGAAATGATTTATCTTGGTCTCATCACATCACAAAAATCTGGCATTTGAACAGGGGTGTGTAGACTTTATATATCCACTGTACTTTACAAGGCTTGTTGATGTTGACCTTTGACCTTGCAATCCCAAAAACCATACTCACACTTCAGGGTCACAGGGTGAACCTGTGTACCAAGTTTGATGGTCCTAGCTTTACTGGTTGTACAGCAATCAGTCCCTCCAGGATTTCGTGATGTTGCGATTCTACCAATTCCCGCGACTTCAGCAGGTCCCACATAATTTGAATTTTGTCCAATCACTGCAACTTTACAGCAATTTTGGCCAACTGTTGTCAACTTCCACCAATATCGCCAATCAAATTTGTCCCCGAGTACTGCACAAATGTGTACGTCATCAGTCTGACCAGTCAAATGCGGCGCTGCACTATGCTCACTTCCGGGTTTACAGTGAGTATATACTGGACACATCAGCAAAAAACAGTGTGTGATTTAAAAAAAAAAACAACAACACTCACCTGCGAGTTTTCCCATATTGTTCCTTCCTCTGTCTCCCTGGCCAGCCGGTGAACATCTCCTCGAGTCTCCGTAATGACCGCGTGTATTAAGTGCCGGGTTTGTGTTGAAAAATGCCTGCCTGTGTGAAAGTACCCCCGTCTCGGGAGTGTACGTGAGGAAAGATGCCGTAAAACGACACAAAAAAGGAGTGAATCTAATACCACAGCTAGTGCTGTAACAGTTTATACGTCTTTAGAGGTAAAAGTCCCTACTACATCTTGTCAATGAGTTTTAAAGCTGTGAATCTCCGGTCTGGACACGGGCCAATGCGTGATCCAGGCAATCCCCAAGGAGAGCCCTGCAACTTACCGAAAAAAAAAAAAAAATTCTGCAAAATTCTGGAGGGACTGAGTAATAAGGCATAAGGAATGTTAACCTTGACCTTTGACCCCAAACCCATAGTCAGAGGTCAGGATCCCAAGATGAACCTGTGTTCCAGGTTTGGTGGTCCTAGCTTTACTCGTTGTACTGTAATAAGGCATAGGGAATGTTAACCGGAGCGGTGGCCTAGTTGACAGAGCATCTGCCCCACAACCAGGAGGTTTGGGGTTCAAGTCTCGGCCGGGTCAAACCAAAGACCATATAAAAATGGTACTTCCCACGTTCTAGCTAAGTGCTCATCGTAACAGAATGGGTGAAGGAGAAGTTGTTTGTGGCGGCGCCTTGCATGGCAGCCACCCCTTTCATTCTACATGTGATTAACATTGTAGACAGAAGAAACGTAATTTTGTTGTACTGTACATGATTGGCTGTATGGACTGAATGACAATAGAGATGACTTCTTTTCATCTTCTTAACCTTGACATTTTGACCCCAAACCCATAGTCTGAGGTCAAGATCCCAAGGTGCACCTGTGTACCAGGTTTGGTGGCCCTAGCTTCCCTCTTTTATCATAGTGCAAATGGAATGTTAACTTTGACCTTTGGATCCCAAACCCATAGTCAGGTCAGGGTGAAAGTCATCCAAGGAGTGTCTTAGATACAACTACTGTATCGATTTGAAAAGCCTACATCATTTCTTTTAGTAGTTATTGCGTTTCCAACATTTAGGGAAAACTGACCTCTGACCTTGACCTCAAGGTCATCCAAGCAGAGTGAAATTGCAATATGCACATCATTACAGCATATCAAACTACGGTACCAAGTTAAAAAAAAAAATCGGTACAAAACTGTAGGAGAAGTTGATTTCACAAAAGTGGGACAGACAGGTGGATGGACTTCTACCGGTGGGGATAAAAACCTCCAGCCTTCCCAAGGCAACAGGAGAGCTGCTCAGGCCTGTTTATTCTTCTCAGTTTTAAAGCATCAGTTTAAAATCACTGACACTATCCTTACTGTATTATGTGTAAATGTATTTCTAATTTAAATGCTGAAGACACTGAAAACATCCTACAAACATATCAGTGATTTAAGAGTGGGGTGAATATTAAGCTAAAGCAGCATGAGAGGAAAAAAAACACATGAAGCGATGGAGACGAAGATGAGGAGGAGGAAGAGGAGTCGGCTCTGACATCTCTGCTGTCAAGTGCGTTCACAGGGTTAGAGCTGAATTTATTCTATCAGGCCGAGTGTGACAAGACGCTCAGAGAGAAACCTTGAAAAATATCTGATGGAAACGCAGAGACTTTGAAAGGCTGTAAAACACCTCTACAGAGCCCGGAGAGGGGACACACAACCGAACACCCACATGGTAATAAACACACAAAAACTAACACACACAGCCAGGCACCTAAAGGCAAATGCAGATGCACCGACATTAGTGCAGCGCAGCCTCAAACTGTCTCTCTGTGTTGATTTTTCTGGGCTCCTGAATCTGGTTTGGGGGCAGAGACGGTGCCCACTCGCTTCTTTTATGCAATGCAGCAGGTTTTTTTTTTTTTCCTTTTCTGGGGGAAGGAGAACTTAGACGCACCAGCTCGTCTCATGGGCACACAACAATCAGGTAAACCAGAAGTGAAAATACTAAATAAATAAAATAAAATAAATAAATAAAAGAGTGACGAGTCTGCTCCAAAAACAAACCAAAAAAAAATCCTGCTTGGCCTTTTTGTAAGGATCAGGAGTCAAATTAATGTCTGAAATTAACCTGTTTCATCACACTTCCTTACATGATTTAATGTGTTTACTCCTACATGTGAGACAGGGGCTGCTTCTGCTACAGGGCACCGCTCAAAGGGACATCTGCCTTGCAGCACTGATCTGAGTTTACTTTATTTAATTCATTTTAACACATGCAAACACGGAAACCAGAAAACTGAAATTTGTGAGGTTTGCACTCACAAGAAAAGCCTCCATCTTGGAGCTAAAATATATACTGTTACTCCTACAACAGCGGAACCCCCTCGACCTGAAATAACACCTGTAGGCTGGTAGTAATGATGGGTCTACTTTGAATTCATTTCAACTTTATTTATATAGCGCCATTTCACAAAAACAGCCATCTCATAGCACTTTCAAACTGTAGCGGAAAGCCCCACAATTACAGAAAGACCCCAAAAATGAGGCGATCCCCTGTGAGCAGCATTTGGCAACAGTAGAGAGGAAAAACTCTCTTTTAGCAGGAAGAACTGCTACTTCTGTTTGCCAGGGATGTGGGACTGTTTTCCATCGTGCTGTGTCAGAGAGGATAGTCCTCTAACCTTGTTTTAATTGGAGGTAAGTCATGTTAACACCATCTCTCTGTAATTATAAAACAGCAAATGCTAAATGACGATGCTAACTTGTCAGTAATAGGAAACATTATAGTGTATCGGACCATCGTTTCTCTGGTTTAAATTACTGCTGAGTTTCTGAATTTTGTTTGAAAAAATATTACTAAAGCTGCAAAAGTGTGTGACAGGGGCCGCATACACACTAAATAAATAATAAATAAATTAAAATGTGTTGGAGGAACAAACTGGCTCTTAATGTAACTTGCTTCATTTCTGATAATTTTTAACTAATCAAGTAGTGATAATAAAGTTGAAGTCATCACTTGTATTTCATTACAACACCTTTTGTCTCTTTTCAGATCATGACCAATCTGAAGTAATGGCAGATGAATTTGTACAATTGATTTTTTCAGTATGTAATTTAAAATGTAAAGAAAGAGATGGTCCTTTTTATAAGAATATTATATCTAAACTATAGAATTTACATAAAATGTATATTGTGATATACAGTATATTGTCATTATCAAATAAGATTACTTATAATATGAGATTCTGGTCATATCACACAGGCCTATTTAAGAGTGTTGATGGAGAAGTATAGAGCACGTCAGAAGGAGTTGCACGGTTTTTGTGGATTTCGGGAAAGCATATTATAGGGTGCCAAGACAGGAAGTGTGGTACTGTATGAAGAAGTCAGGAGTGGCAGAGACGTATGTGAGGGTGTTGCAGGACATGTATGATGACAGTGAAAAGTGGTGAGGTGTGCTGTGGGAGTGACAGATAAGGTGGGGGGGTGGGCGGGTTATATCAGGGATCAGCTCTAAGCCCCTTCTTGTTTGTCATGGTGATGGACAGACTGACAGAGGAGGTCAGACAGAAATCTCCATGGACTATGATGTTCACAGACAACATTGTGAGTGCAGTGAGAGTAGGGAGCAGGTGGAAGAGAACCTGGAGAGGTGGAGGTATGCTCTGGAAAGAAGAGGAATGAAAGTTAGTAGAAGCAAGACAGAATATATGTGTGGGAATGAGAGGGAGGCAGGTGTAACGATGAAGATGGAAGGAACAGAGGTACTGAAAACAGATGAGTTCAAATCCCTAGGGTCAACCATTCAAATGGTCAGTGTACAAGAAGAGTGAAATGAGTGATAATGCTGGACAGGATATGAGTTAAAGGATACCTGTAGAGAATTTTAATCAATAGCTATTTCAAAGGATCAAATATGAAACTAGTGGTTCCATCCGGTAATTTTGGTCATGATTCCATCTCAAATACGTGCGAGTTTCAAGTCAATGCTCTGTCAGTCAGTCATGGTCAGCAACATCTTGCCTCCTCCAGGTCCAGTTTCAGCACGGTAGTGACACACAGTCGTTGCTTTGTGTGACTGACTGGGCTGCAGTATAGCAGTCAAAGTTTTAACGTCAGACAAACTAAACATGCCAACATTTGATTTCAAAATAAGGGAGGTTTTTCCTGCTGTCTGGGTGGTGAGGAGATTTCTAAAAAAAAAACTATAAATATAAAGAAATATTATAACAGAAATAACGGCATCCTTGGTCATTTAAGTTAATTTATTTCATTAAATACAATTTTATTAATATTTTTTCTTTGTAATCAGACTTAAATTGTTGTTCTGTTCTGACTGCAAAATTATGGTCAAAAATGTAAATTATTATAAGGAAAAAGTAAAAAAAATTACCACAGTCTGTTTCAAATTTATCTAAAAAAAACCCCAGTAATTTTATTTTAAAAGACAGACAAAAATTAGTCATAAAATAATCTATAAATTTATAATAAAGTTTCAAATGTACAAAAAAAGTCAATTTTACAAGAGGAAATTACAAATTTGAGGAACATGGTTTCAACTTTTGATAGATTTACAGAGAAAAGTAGAAAACTATAAGAAAATTGTTATAAATTTTTGAGAAAAACCTCAAACCTTCAAAAGTGAAGTCATTACTCAAGTTTTTAAGTGGGTGCTCTTTGTACCCTTAACTCAAGCAGAAATTTTTGGTTGTCTACTTTTAATTATTAATTTCAAAGCACTGCTTTTACATGAGTAGAATTTCTGGTTACTATACCCACCTGATCATATAATTTAAGTATGAATGAGTACATTACTATTATGAATGTTTCTTTCCCTTCCCTACTCTCTCAATGGAAAAAAAAGAAACACTAGAATACAAATACAAAAATCCTACAGGACAAAACATGACCCTTGATATTTTCTAACCTGTTTGTATACCACCATAGACAGTGAGAGAAGCTGAATTAGACAGAGCTCAGAGGGGGCAAGATGAGACAGAAGAGAGGAGCCAAGGAGAGGAAAGTGTTCAGGCAGAGGAAGGAGAGAAGGATAACACCACTAAAAAGTCTAAACACAAGATGTCTGGGTGGGACCCCAACTGGCCCAATATAAGATAAGATAAGCTAAGCCTTTATTAGTCCCACAATGGGGAAATTCCAGGATTGCAACAGCACAGGGATAACAACACTCAGAGCAACAATCAGAAGGCAAGAAAAAAAACAAGAACAGCTAGTATACATATGTACATATTACTATAAATATATATATAGACACACAGTGCAGAGCATTATGGTTGGTGGATGTGCAGCAGAAAGTCTAAGCTCTCATTATGTATACTAGTTATGTATACTAGCTGCTCTTCTTTTTTCTTGCCTTCTGATTATTGCTCTGAGTGTTGCTATCCCTGTGCTGTTGCAATCCTGGAATTTCCCCATTGGGGGACTAATAAAGGCTTATCTTATCTTATTAAGCCAGAGGAAACACTGTCTACCCACATACAATTTCAAGAAATAATCTTCTAGTATACCAAGACTTATTCAATGTGTTCTGAAGTTACTTGGCTGGGAACTTGCCTGTTCGTCAGGTCCCCTTCAGCTGTTGGTCCCTGGAGGTAACTGCGGATCATGCCGTCAATGAAGACCATTTAAAAGGACGGTTTGTGCAGTATGTATCAGTGAAGATTTTGTGCTGTTTTCAACTTGGATCTTGACCCACTGAGCATCTGCTGAACATGTTTCCTCGTCTGAGGAATCAATGAGTGTACGTCACTTCTGGCCAGCGATGGCTACTCCCCATTGGTTTTGACCGAGCGGTTTTCATGGGCTAAAATTATTCAACATACTGACTCTAAGGGGTCATTTTTACTGAATAAACACATTTTTGGTTTATAAGTAATACCTAAAGCAGGATTAATGTTGTTATAATGACCAGTACTGGTTTCCTTTGAGTGAAATGATGGAGAGGACACTAGTGATAAGGAGTGAACTAGTTAATAATAATAATAATCATGACTGAGAGTTCAGCAGGGATCAAAGGATAATACTGGGAATTATTACTGAAAATCCATTGGTACCTGGTGTGAAACTGCTGGTAACAAGTCTACAGGAACATTCAACCAGCAGAGACACTTGAGTCCAACATTTCTATGCCCAATCAGAAATTTTCAGGACCAAAGTACAACTAATCAAACACCTGACTTGCCTTCAAAACTGATTCCAGTGCAGAAACACCTCAGAAGCTCCTACAGCTACTTCTTTATGCTCTCTAAATGTCAACATCTATTTAACATGAAAAAGGTACTTTAGATGAGCGGAGAGGGAAAAACATAGCAGCTACACAGCGTGACACTATGCCTTTCACTCTATATTTTCTTCCTTTTAAAGCATTATATAACAAAAACTAACACTGAATGTTAAGCAGGTACAGCTGGAAGCCTACAGAAAAAAAGACTTTTCATCTTTTCATAATCGATCATTTCTGCGGGAGCAAAACCAAAGAGATCAGAGAGTCGACATACATTATCGGTAAAATGTGGGTGTTTGTTGGGGTATATCATCAGGTTTTTTTCCTTCCCGCTGCCTATCTGTGAGGCAGCGATCGGTAAAACTGATAGACCGTTTGAAGACGGAGGAAGAAACAGTAGCAAGGAGAGCAAGAAAGACAGAGGAGAGGGAACGAGGTAAAGACTGTAGCTCAGGGGGCTTACGGTCTGTGCTGAGCGCTCTCAGATGAAGGAGAAATCAAACGGCTCAGGAGTGATGGGAGAGAGAAGCACAGAGATGGAGGAAGGAGAAAATGAGAGCGTGCTGTGGTTTTTTTTTTCCTTGCTGCGTTTGAGTAGAGCAAGGGACGACCTTGCTGGGTAGAGCACAGCGCTTCTCTCTCTTTTAAGTCCCACTCACTCACTGGGTTTCCTTTGAGGATCAGCCAGAGGGATCAGCAGAAGAGAGAAGGAGAGAGAGAGAGAGAGAGAGAGAGAGAGAGAGAGAGAGAGAGAGAGAGAGAGAGAGAGAGAGAGATCGGAAAGAGACAAGAGAAGAGAGACCTGTGGAGGAAAGGAGGAGAGGGGAACGGGACAGATGAGGAAATGCTGGAAAAGAGAATTAATAAAAATGTAGGGACAGGCGAGCAGTGAGTGTGGTGACAATGATGGACAAGTC
Source organism: Pholidichthys leucotaenia (assembly GCA_020510985.1). NCBI lineage: Eukaryota > Metazoa > Chordata > Actinopteri > Cichliformes > Pholidichthyidae > Pholidichthys > Pholidichthys leucotaenia. Next base: position 195,926,836 of record CM035842.1, on the reverse strand, counting down.
AGAAGTGGAAGCAGCAGTGATGGAAATGAGAGGATGTAATAAAAAGAAAATACCAACGGGTACCAATTCTACCCCTCAGCCTCCTGGCACTAACTTCCCTGGGTGGATAAATTTGGGGAAACCTAACCTCTGATATTGCCAGTATTTGAGGTCTTCCAAGATTTTCAGTAGATACAGCTATGGTATTGATTTGAAAATCCTAAGTGACTTCCTTGCCACGTTCACAGAATTTTGCTTCTTTTGGCATTGGGCAAAACTACTTTGCACATGTCAAAGTTACATTAGCCCTGTTACCATTGCAGGAACTAGCAACCAACTACACAGGAACACTACCCATGGTGTGTGTCTCCACCAAAGGAATTGCCAGTGTTTCAGGGAACTCGCAGGGCTGAAATAAGTTCCTGTCTGATGACTGATGATTACGGCTTACAGCTAATGAAGACACAAAATTCAGTTTCTCAGAAAATGAGAATATTTTTTTGTTTGTGCCATGTTTTTTACAAACATGGCACAAACAGACACAAACACAAAAGTAATTGAAAAATTAAAAAGAACAATAACAAAAAAAATGTGTAATAAAAACAACAACAGCCATTAACAAAAACAGGTCAACAACAATGCTCCTCTATTTAGTCTAGGTAATCTATTACCTAAGAATACATAATATACATTCACCAGTTTGGAATTTGCAAGGTCCACACATATCATTCACCTTCTTCTTCAGAAGTTATGTTTAATTTCTTTGCATAATCAATGAAAGGTCTCCATATACGTTATGTTTTTCTGGATACAGACCCAACAAAAACAGTTTAGAGTTCAATGTGATTTGTTTTGACATTATTTTTTCAATTGTTCCCCTCACCTCTTCCCAAAACATTGTTTTTTTCTACATTCCCATAAACAGTGAAATAGGGCTCCTTTACTTTCCATACATTTTGTGCATGTATCTGGTATGTTTTTGTTATATCTATTTAATTCCACTGGTGTAACATACATCCGCATTAACCATTTAAAATGTATCAGTTTAAGACGTACATTTATTGATTTGAGCTCCTGCACAAGCCATTTCCCATTGTTCCTCTGAAATTTCAATTTGCAGGTCCTCTTTGCAGTCATTGAGTCTTTTCTGAGTTTTCACATGAGAATAGTGTCAATGAGTTATAAAACTCTGAAATAATACTCTCTCTCTTACCACCTTTCATCAAAATTTTTTCCAAAAATGAGTAAGTAGGTTGGGTGAGAGCATTATTTTGATTTGATCGAATAAAATTTCCTAAGCTGAAGATATTTTAAAAAAAGTGTGTTCTATTAAGATTGAATTTAATCCTCAGTTCTTCAAAAGACATTATGTTATCTGAGCGTGACAAATATAAGTCTTGAATCTTTTGAATCCCTTTTAAATTCCACACTTTAAATACAGTATCCGCTCTCCCTGGTGTAAAATATTGATTACCCCATATTGGGCTAAATTGTGACAGTGAGTGTGGTTCTTTTAAATATTTTTTGGTTTCACACCATATTTTGATCATGTGCTTTACAATTGGATTTTTAACTTGCTTCTGTAATTTTTTAGCCAAGTCTGAGGATATGAATAAGGGAAGAGGTAAAGGTAAATTGTATGATTCCATTTCAGTCCAGTGAGGAAGATCATTTGATGAAAAATAATATGTCATAGACCTCAGTTGTGCTGACCAGTAATACAACATAAAGTTTGGACATTTCAGACCTCCACAATCAAATGGTAAATATAGTAAGGACAAACGTAATCTAGACTTCCTATTGTTCCATATAAATTCCACTAACTTTTTTTTAATTCTTGAGAATAGATCTGAAGGTGGTGGTAAAGGGATGTTTTGGAATAAGTAAAGTATTTTTGTTAAGATATTACTTTTAAGTATATTAATTCTCCCGATCATCGACATTGGTAGTGACATCCATCTCTGAAGTAACTGATTAATATCTATCATTAAGGCTTCATAGTTGGCATTGGCGACTGATTCTAGCTTAGGCAAAATTTGAATTCCTAAATATTTAAACTGACCGACAACATTGAACTGATTTACCTCAGGAGCTGGGTGATTTCTCTGGGTCTCATTTAGCATCAATATTGAAGATTTTGTTTTGTTTATTTTATACCCTGATATTTCCCCAAAATTCTTTATTAAATTTAACAAGATCGGAATTGATTTTTTAAGATTCGACAGAAATAAAATTATGTCATCGGCATACAGGGAGATTTTATGTTCTGTTGGTCCAACTTTAATTCCATATATTTGTGGATGTAAACGTACTGCCATCGCTAAAGGTTCAATTGCCATAGTAAACAGTAAAGGTGAAAGTGGACAGCCTTGTCGACATCCTCTACTGATTTTTATTGATTTTGAGATATTGCTGTTTGTTAGGATTTCTGCTGTAGCATTATTGTATATTATCTGGACCCATTTTATGAAATTATTTCCAAGTCCAAACCTTTGTAGGACTTCAAAAAGAAAGGGCCATTCGACCCTATCAAAGGCCTTTTCGGCGTCCAATGATAGGAGAGCTGTATCCGGTGCTTCTTTATTGGAATAAATAATATTAAATAGTCTTCTTACATTACGGAAGCCTTGTCTACCCATATAAAGCCATTCTGATGTCGGTTAATAATATTTGGTAATGTTTCTTGTAGGCGTTTTGCTAAAATTTTACAGATTATTTTAAGATCAGCATTTAATAGGCTTATTGGTCTCATGTTTTCACATTTATTTGGGGGTTTACCTGGTTTTGGTAACAGTATAATTAAGGCATTATTCATGTATGGTGGTAAATTACCATTTTGAAATGCTTCTAAAACCATTTCCAAAAGTGGTTTTATTAATTTATTCTTAAATTTTTTTATAGAGGTCGACTGGAAGACCATCTGGTCCTGCTCTTTTTCCTGATTTCATATTATCAATGGCTAGCCCAACTTCTTCTTGACTAATTTTAGACTCCAATATCTCCCTGTTTTCATTTGGAATACATGGTATAGATGGTCCACCCAAAAACCCATTTAGTTTTTTTCTTAAGTCAGTTTCATTTTTTGTATCATATAGTTTTTATAATAATCTCTAAAGGCACTATTAATTTCTAAAGGATCTATAACTACCTGTCCGTTACTTATAATACTGGTAATTGGTGTTTTAGATTCTAATTGTTTAATCTGCCATACCAATAATTTTCCTGATTTTTCACCTTGTTCACAAAAAATGTTTGTTTCAATCTTAGAAGACTTGAGGCAGCTCTATTCGCTGATTTTTTTGTCATATTCAGCTCTCAGAATCAGTAATTCGTTCTCCAACTGTGGGTTACTTCCTGCATACACCTTTTCTTGAAGAATTTTTATTTTACGTTCCAATTGGACTCTCTCCTCTCGGGTCTTCTTAGATTTTGAACCTGTATAACTAATAATATGCCCCCAATAAAAGCTTTGAAAGCCTCCCACTTTATACATGCCGTTGTTTGTGCAGTATTGATACCAAAGAACTCATCTATCTGTTTTTCTATGTACTTAACAAATTCCTCATCCTGAAGCCATTTATGTTGAAAATGCCACCTAACTGGGTCCTTTGTCAATTTCTTATCTACATATACTAGACAGCAGGGTGCATGATCAGAGATCACAATGTTATCATAGAAACAGTTTTGAATCTTGGACCTTAATTCTGTAGATATCAAAAAGTAGTCAATACGTGAGAATGTCTTATACAGTAGGTATTAGAATAACAAGAATAGGCTTTGACTTGTGGTTTCATTTCTCTCCATATATCTAGCAATCTCAGTTCTTTCATAAAATGATTAATGGTCATCCTACATCCATTGTGCGTACAGTCCAGTCCTGTTGATCAATCTATACTGGGATTCAATGTACAATTAAAATCCCCTGCTATTATATGTTGCCCTGTAAGTGATGATAAAGTGAGGAATAAATTAACAAAGAAGTTATGATCTTCAATATTGGGGCCGTATAAGTTCACCAGATTTATATTTTCTAATAGCAAAGATCCTTGGATGATTAAATACCTTCCAAATTTATCTCTAATTATATTTTTCACTTGAAGTGGGACTGTTTTGTGTATGAGAGTCATAACTCCCCCGGCTCAGGATGAAAATGATGAAGTGAACACATTTCCTTGCCATCTTCCCCTAATTCTTTTTACATCCTCCTCTATTAGTTGAGTTTCTTGTAAAAACACAATTTTTGAATCTGTCTTTTATTTTATTCATGACTTGTTTAAGTTTTGTAAGATTTTGTAGACCTCTGCAATTCCATGAAGTTAAATTAAGATTAACGCTTTGATCTATGATCAATAAGGAGTTTGAGATTACTTTGCAATATGAACATACTCTTACAGAGAAGCAAAAACATGGATGATAGAACATTCATCCTACAAACTAAACAAAAACAAATTCCCTTTCCCCACATTCATGGTACTCCTCCCAAAATATTCCATCTCCTGCTGTAGCTAGTGACTGTTCCACACCTGTGAGGGTCAGTCAAACCACTCTCTCTTTCTCCTCTCAATCACCCTGACACTACTATTATTCTTATAACATTAACTCTCTTCTGTAGCTTTTCAACATAACTTCAAAGTTTTATAGCAACGTTGTACATCATAACATTTTTTTTAATACAGTCTGTATTTTGTAGACATGTTTATGATTCAGATCAATCAGATGTCTGTACATCTGTACAGCTTAAATGTTCTACCTTTGTCATGTTCATGCTTAGCTCCCACCAGTCTCCTTTTGGATTTGCTTGATGAGCTCCTGCGCCTCTTGAGGGGTCTTGAAGGTGTGGGTCCTCCCCTTATATGTGACCAGCAATCGTGCTAGATGAATTACTCCGTGACGAATCCCTAGGTTGCACAGCTCTTTGTGGGCCGGGTCGAACTGTTTCCTCAATTGTTGTATTCCTGCAGCCAAGTCCAGGTAGAACTGCACCTGTTGGTCCTGGTATTTAATTTCCCCTTTAGCTCGTGCCGCATTGGTGACTGTCATCTTGTCTTTGTAGTTGAGGAACTTCATAATCAGTGTCCTCGGTGGTGTCTTATTATCTCTCAGTGGGCCGATTCGGTGAGCTCTCTCTAAAACAACCGATGACTGCAGATCCACGTTATTCAGTGCTTCTGGAATCCACTTTTCCAAAAAGGAACACGGGTCCCGTCCCCCGTTCCCTCCGGGAGGCCCACCAGCCTCAAATTATTCCGTCACGAGCGGGATTCCAAGTCTAGGACATTATATTCCAGACGTTTGCATTTTGATTCCAGTGTTTGCAATTTAGTTTGCAGGCTGGTAACATCATCTTCAGCGCTTGATATTCGGAGCTCTGCCTGCGACACTCGCTCCATGCAGTCGTTTATTTCCTTTCTCATACCTTCTATCGCTGCTATAATCCCATCGAATTTAGACGAAAACTCTATTCTCATGGAGTTAATGGCAGTGAGCACTACATTTGTCCCCTCTTCAACTGTTCCCGCTCCGCCGCTGGCTCCCTCCTCCACCATTGCCTCTGGAGTTTTCTCTGTTTTGCCTCGAGTGTGAAAGTCTGTTAGCTTGGGTTGTTTTGTCGAGTTACCTTTTCCTCCACCTAATTTTCCAACCTTGGTCTTTACCATATCCGCGCCAAAACGTTGGGATGGGTTTTTGTTCCAATTAATAGAGTTTTAGTAAAATTTTTATTTTCACGAGCAGAGCAGTGTGAAACACGTCTTCCTACGTGGCCGCCATAACCAGAAACCAATAAAAAACATTTTTAATAGAAATGTTGGCCAAGTGAAATGTATGTCCATGTACACACTCAATACTTAGTTGGGGCTTTTTTTTGCATGAATTACTGTATCAATAAAGGCTGGCATTGAAGTGATCAGCCTGTGGTACTGCTGAGGTCTTCTGGAGGCCCAGGTTGCTTTGATAGCAACCTTCAGGTCACCTGCATTGTTGGGTCTGGTGTCGCTCATCTTCATCTTGACAATACCACATAAATTCTTGTCGCCTGTTGCGCGCCACGCAACAGGCGACAAGCCTCCTTAAGGAACCGACCAGCCACAGTGAGCGTGAACCTGGCCAACTCGCCATTGCGGGTGACTAGGGAGTACCACGCACTGGCGCAGGAAACAGATCCACCATCAGGACAGGTCGCTCACGGACACAAATTGGGTCGACCACCTGTCCAGAGTTCTTTTAGGGCTGTGCTCCGCACCTTAAGAGGTTGGCAGCCTTCCCAACTTAGGGCTGCGCACCGCATCTAAGGAGGATCTGGCAGCCTCCAGAGCAGAACTCGTTTTTTTCTCAGCCGCTGCTGATCACCGGAGAGTTTCCACTGGAAAATTCCGCACCCGAGGCGGATCCGCCCACACAATTTTTGCGCGGCCCAGAGGCTTTTAATGTACCAGGCTGGCCCACCACTGTTTTCCCCGCACCTTCGTCCCAAAAAGCCTGCAAGATGCCAGTTTTGTTTCCGTCAGGCATGATGCGCATCGGTCCCCACTGCTCCCACCGTACAACGGACCGTTAAACCTGCTGGAACCTGGGGCGAAGCATAAGGTGTCCCCCCCCCCTTTCCCTCCACAGACTGACGTGCCCTCCGGTACACCTCACCAGCAGGGTCGTTCGACTAGATCCGCGACCCCCCACTGCAGCCGCTATGGGCCACAGCTCAAGCCCAAAGGACAGGGGGGTTAGTGCCCCTTCTGGGTGTTCGGGGGGGCATAATGTGTGAGGGTTTTCTCACACCCAAAGAGGGGCATGGTGTTGGACTTCTCCACCCAGGAAACAATGGACCGAAAGAGGAGGTGTCACCGGGGGTGGGGGCGGTATCAGATGGGACAGTTGAGGACTATGCGCCCCCCGGGGAGAGGAAGAATGACCAAAGCAGCTGGGGCTGCTCAGGGAAGAAGTGTGTAATAGCGGCGCCGGCGTAATGTAATGTTAATGTGCCACACATTCCTTTGTGAAACAACAATGTATGATGGTCAGAAGATCCAGGTCTCTATGCATGGGAATAAAGATATAAAAGGAGATGGCACAGAGACTTGAGAGACTTTTTAGCCTCAGCGCTGTGGCGCTGAAGGCTTATCACTGTTTTGCTGATATGTTGCTGGAGAAAGAATAAAGTTCTATGTCGTTCAGCTCGTTGCCTCGCCTGCATCCTTTCTCTATAAGCTTTTCATTAACTATAAGCCATAATCATCAAAATTAAAAGAAACACTTGAAATATATCACTCTCTGTGTGATGAATCTAGATAATATGCGTTTCACTTTTTGGATTGAATTACTGAAATAAATCAACATTTCGATGATATACTAATTTATTGCAATGTACCTGTATTGTCATACTTTATCAAGAATTATTAATAATGAATGTTGCAAGCACAAACTCAGCTATTCACAGTCGTGAAGAAATTTGGACACCCCTTTAAATATTCAGTTCTTTATTAAGAAATGTTCACTTATCTATGTCTAACCTTGTTTTTGTTTTTATTTGCATTTTATTACATTCATTTTAGCCATTTAAAGTGGGAATGAATGTAGGGGTCTCCTAAAAAAGATGGGGGGGTGCCCTTATTTATTCTTCACTATTTGATTAAAATTACATTTTACTGAACATTTGAAAACAGTCTTTAATTAATTTTTAATTGTTTAGTTGTATTAATTGTTTAGTTGTATTTAGTTGTATTAAGCTATGTATGTAAGGCATGTAAGGTACTGGAGAGGAGAGTCCGGCCGTTGGTTGAACCTCGGATTCAGGAGGAGCAATGTGGTTTTCGTCCTGGTCGTGGCACACTGGACCAACTCTTTACTCTTTCAAGAATCCTTGAGGGTTTGTGGGAGTTTGCCCAACCAGTTTACATGTGTTTTGTGGACTTGAAGAAGGCATTCGACCGCGTCCCTCGTGTTTTTTTTGTAGGGGGGTGTTTTGGGAGTATGGGGTATCGGGCTTGTTGTTACGACCTATCCGGTCTCTACACGACCGGTGTGAGAGTTTGGTTCATATTGCCAACACTTGGTTGGATTCATTCCCAGTGAGAGCTGGACTCCGCCAAGGCTGCCCTTTGTCACTGATCCTGTTCATCATTTTTATGGACAGGATTTCTAGACGCAGCCAGGGAATGGAGGGTGTCATGCTTGGTGACCACGGGATCTCATCTCTGCTGTTTGCAGACGATGTTGTCCTGTTGGCTTCATCCAGCAATGACCTACAGGTCTTACTGGGACGGTTTACTGCTGAATGTGAAGCGGCTGGGATGAGAATCAGCACCTCCAAGTCCGAGTCCATGGTCCTCAGCCCGAAAAAGGTGGATTGTCCTCTCTCTGGGTTGGGGACAAGCTCCTGCTCCAAGTGGAGGAGTTTAAGTATCTTGGGATCTTATTCACAAGTGAGGGGAGACTGGAACGAGAGATTGACAGACTAATCAGAGCAGCATCTGCAGTGATGCAGACACTGTACCTGTCTGTGGTGGTGAAGAGGGAGCTAAGCGCTAAGGCAAGGCTGTTGATTTACTGGTCGATCTAGGTTCCTACCCTCACCTATGGTCAGGAGCTTTGGGTAATGACCGAAAGAATGAGATCGCAGATACAAGCGGCTGAAATGAGCTTCCTTCATAGGATTACTGGACTCACCCTTAGAGACAGGGTGAGGAGCTCAGTCATCTGGGAGAGGCTCAGAGTAGAACCGCTGCTCCTCCACACTGAAAGGAGCCAGTTGAGGTGGTATGGGCATCTGATCAGGAAGCCTCCTGGATGCCTCCCACTTGAGGTGTTTCGGGTACGTCCCACTGGGAGGAGACCCCGGGGTAGACCCAGGACTCGCTGGAGAGACTATGTCTCCCATCTGGTCTGGGAATACCTTGGTATCCTCTCTGAAGAGCTGAAGCAGGTGGCTGGGGAGAGGGAAGTCTGGGGTTCTCTGCTTGAACTGCTGCCTCCGTGACCCGGACCTCCGGAAAAGTGGTAGAAGATGGATGGATGGATAGGTATATTACATGAATCGCCCAGTATTTTTAACATTGATATTAAATATCCATATGTCCAAATATGTTAAAAAAACACACAGGCTTATACAGGGTATCCTAATTTTTTCACATGACTGTAGATATGAGAGTAATAAAAAAATAGTGGCAGCTGCCAGTGGTACCGCTCAGCCTCTTTGTTGTTGAGATGTAAATACATCTCAATAACAAACAAAGGTCAATGGCAAAATGCCATATAAAATTATATCTGACCTTGACCTAAAGGCCAGAGGTCACTCAAATTTGAACCCGTTTGAGGTTTTTCCAAAGACACACCCATGGTATAAATTTCAAAAGCCCAACGTCATTTCTTTCTCTAATTATCGTGTTCACGAGGTAGGTGTTGATGCAACCACGGCCACCGCCGCCCATCCACCTGGCGGGGTGACGACAATACCCCTTTAGCTTTTAGAGGCTTAAAAAACAGTTGACTTTCAGTCCCTTAGATGGTGCTAAATGCTCACTTTCTGGTTAGGTCAGCACAGCAAAGGAATGACTGTTGAGATCTAGCTGGGAATTGAACAAGACATAGATCAGGAATAACTGATCAGAAACTGCAATATATTATACCGCAATACTAGGCGTAAGATGATCACTGTGGTTAAAAAAATACTGTTCTCAAAAGATGTTGATGTCACAGCATTTAACTCAGCCATTCATATTAGCACTTTTTGAACAATGTGTCTATGTACATCTTTATATTCAAGTCTGACTCTGTAGTGTCCTGTGTTCAGTACAATCAGACAAACTTGTGAACTGGACGAAAATATAAAAATACACAATCATTAAAGAGACATAAAGCAAGCCTGAAGAGAAGAAGTACAGACGCTGAGTCCATGTCAGCGCATCCATGTTCAGATGAGAAGTGATTTAAACAATTTCCAAATCTGCTCTGATGTGACACTCCCCTGACTATTATGGGATGTAGAGTGTGACCTCTCAGATGCCGCTACTGTCGGTCAAACTCTGGCTACACACCCACAGAGACGCGTTTTCCTCTTCAGTGAAGCAGACGCAGAGATAATGGGCATCTCCACCGCACCAAAGACTAACAAGGGTCAGCAGAGACATGGAGGGGGGAGGGGGACTAATGGGCTAACAGCTCTTTGCAAATCTACATGCTAAATAAGGGCCAACACTAACACATCTTCAGCCAACGGCAAAGAGGAGGACTGACATTTTGGCCCACAGTGGACACAAAGGTGAATGTTTTTCATGTTTTCACAGATGGTCTCAATATAAGCATCTTGAGACAAGTAGTACATTCCAAGAGCTGTCCTAAATTGCATTTAGTCACCAGAAGTCAGGATCTGGATTTAAATTTGCATCTTTTTCTCGTAAATTACCAAAATAAATAAATAAAATTCTTGCATATTTAAAATTTTTCACAAATTAAGTCGTAAATATGCAACTGTATACTTGTAAATTTACTAGTGGTGTTGGACGATTAAAATTTTTTAATCTTGATTAATCTTTTGGAATGTTGAGTTAATCACATGTTTTTCCATACAGATACAGCGCACCTTAAGTCGGTAATTTTTCAAGTTTGTCATACTGTTATGAACATGGGAGTGGACAAATATGCTTGCCATCTTCACCTGCAGGTTTATTAAAGCTCTTAACATATCCAAAATGACAAAAACTATCCAGAATATTCTCTAGAAAATTCTCAAAAGTACACTGCATGAGCAAACAACAGAATGCCAGGGCTCTGTAATGTCACTGAACAACAATTCAGCATCCAACCAGCCAGCAGCCACAAATGGAGCTTGTTCTTTCTCCCACAGCAAACATCCACAACTTTTAAGCAGATCAACACAAAACCATGGACCTCGTGTGTCACAACAGACACAATTTCCCTTTTAGCCGAAAAATTGTAAACATAAACAAACAACTATCTCGCCCGTGATGACACCCCACCATGCTGCAAAAACAGCGGGGGAGTGAATGGACATTACAACCACAGCTTGAGAATTTTTTTAGACTGGTACTCACCAACAGGTGGACCCAAAGCTACGAGGATGAAAATAGGTGAATTTCTATCCGTGTCAGCTGCTGGAGGTCAGCTACAACCTAGCATGTAGCATGTACCACCTAGCTAGCCAGCTTCCACAGAAGAACAACCACCCAACATCCAGGCAAAGTTTTGGAGGGGGCTGTAACAATTATCCAGGTCAGAGCGCCGACAGATAACATTGTCAACTTAAACAAGACAGCACTTTGGGGATTTCCATGGCTGTAATCCAGCTTGTTTGACTTCGCAATGTCTGCATGGTGCACACAGTGTCTTTGGCCAGAGCGACTTTGGTACGGAGAGCCACTAGGCCAAAAAGTACTGTTTGCGCTTTCTGCCGTTAACCGCGATCACAAAATTTGTCACCGTTAACAAAAGCAAAGCGTTAATGGGCGATTAACGCGATAATGCAAACACCACTAAAATTTACAAATTTGATTTTGTTTTGCCATTGTGTAGATTATTTTTCAAATTGTGCAAAAATGACTGTTTACCTTAGTACAGTCTGCTTCTGACAACTTTTTCCTCATGACTGTGCAGCTTTTAACTCTTAATTTTGCAATGTTTGACTAATAAATGAATATGAATGCTGGTTGCATTTTTTTATTCAATGTAATGGTAGGTTTTTTGTTTTTTTTTTGTTCATCTACACCGGAGTTTATTTTTTAAATGTTTTTGTTGGGAGAAGAGACATTTTTTTTAAAGGGTTTGAAAACACAGTGTTGCATAGCGGCCTCAGAAAGCTAGAAATGGCTCTTCTGACAGTTATTCTTGGGACAAGAACTGGGGAAGGAACAGCAGGAAGAAGGCACATTTTTTTCCACAGTTTTTTCAGGTTTTTGTATATTGTAATTTCTGTAATTTCCCAGTTTGGGATCAATAAAGTACATCTATAAAGAACATCTATACTGCAGCTCTTTATCCAGTTGCCTTCTGTGATAACTTACTGCCAAAATGGCTAGTAAGACTTAATATTCCTCTGCATTTTGGCCCATAGGTCAAACTGTGGAAGCAGCTCTAGTCCATCTCTTTCCTGCATCCTAAACAGTCACTTACATCCTGTTTCATAACTGTTTCCCATCAGAGTGAATTCTCTATTCAGTAAGACCATGAATGAAGAAAAGAACCTTTGGGTAAAAACAAGGCACATGAATACAGCGGACACGAGGCCTCGTTTCTCCTATCATCTGATTTCTTTCAGAGGAAATGCATTCATCAAACTCTTTTTCACTCATCGAGGTCAGCATAGGTATTCTTGTTAACGGAGGAGAGCTGTGGTTTATTTACACTGCATCCGCAAAGTATTCACAGTTCTTCATTTTTTCCACATTTTCTTATGTTACAGCCTTATTCCAAAATGGATTCAGTTCATTTTTCCTTAAAATTCTACACACAATATCCCATAATGACAACATGAAAAAAGTTTTTTTTTTTTTTGAAATTTTTGCAAATTTATTAAAAATAAAAAACGAAGAAATCACATGTACATAAGTATTCACAGCATTTGCTCAATACTTTGTTGATGCACCTTTGGCAGCAATTACAGCCTCAAGCCTTTTTGAATATTGGGCAGTTTTGTCCATTCCTCTTTGCAGCACCTCTCAAGCTCCATCAGGTTGGATGGGAAGCGTCGGTGCACAGCCATTTCCAGATCTCTCCAGAGATGCTCAATTGGATTCAAGTCAGGGCTCTGGCTGGGCCACTCAAGGACATTCACAGAGTTGTCCTGAAGCCACTCCTTTGATAGCTTGGCTGTGTGCTTAGAGTTGCTGTCCTGGTGAAAGATGAACTGTCACCCCAGTCTGAGGTCAAGAGCGCCCTGGAGCAGGTTTTCATCCAGGATGTCTCTGTACATTGCTGCATTCATCTTTCCCTCTATCCTGACTAGTCTCCCAGTTCTTGCTGATGAAAAACATCCCCACAGCATGATGCTGCCACCACACTGCTTCACTGTAGGGATGATATTGGCCTGGTGATGAGCGGTGCCTGGTTTCCTCCAAACATCACGCCTGGCATTCACACCAAAGACTTCAATTTTTGTCTCATCAGACCAGAGAATTTTGTTTCTCGTGGTCTGAGAGTCCTTCAAGTGCCTTTTGGCAAACTCCAGGTGGGCTGCCATGCGCCTTTTACTAAAGAGTGGCTTCCGTCTGGCCATTCCACCATACAGGCCTGATTGGTGGATTGCTGCAGAAATGGTTGTCCTTCTGGAAGGTTCTCCACAGAGGACCACTGGAGCTGACAGAGTGACCATTGGGTTCTTGCTCACCTCCCCGACTAAGGCCCTTCTCCCCTGATCACTCAGATCAGATGCCCGGCCAGTTCTAGGAAGAGTCCTGGTGGTTCCAAACTTCTTCCATTTAAGATAAGATAAGCCTTTATTAGTCCCACAATGGGGAAATTCCAGGATTGCAACAGCACAGGGATAGCAACACTCAGAGCAATAATTTAGAAGATACGAAAATAAGAGCAGTGAATATACATATGTACACATAAATATATAAATACATATACACAGTGCGGAGCATTGTAGCTAGATGGAATAAACAGCATAACCATCTATTTAGTTACCCTACATGGTATGAATATGTACCCATACATGTTGTCACCCTCCATAGCGACTGATATTGTCCTAGTTGTATAATGGAGGGGACCATTTGTGTAAGTCTGTTGCGTCTTTTGCATTCGATACCATTAGGTCGTCACGTTTTTTTGCTATCTCTGCGAGCAGCCCTGCTTAGGTTATACAGTCTGACAGCCGTAGGTAGGAAGGACCTGCGAAACCTCTCGGTCGCGCACCTAGGATGATGTAGGCCACTGTGCTCATTGGGACCTTCAAAGCAGCAGAAATTTTTCCTGTACCCTTCCCCAGACAATCCTGTCTCGGAGGTCTACAGACAATTCCTTTGACTTCATGCTTGGTTTGTGCTCTGACATGCACTGTCAACTGTGGGACCTTATATAGACAGGTGTGTGCCTTTCCAAATCATGTCCAATCAACTGAATTTACCACAGGTGGACTCCAGTTAAGCTGCAGAAACATCTCAAGGATGATCAGTGGAAACATGATGCACCTAAGCTCAACTCTGAGCTTCATGGCAAAGGCTGTGAATACTTACAGTATGTACATGTGATTCTTAGTTTTTTATTTTTAATAAATTTGCAAAAATCTCAAAAAATTTTTTTTCATGTTGTCATTATGAGGTATTGTGTGTAGAATTTTGAGGAAAAAAATGAATTTAATCCATTTTGGATTAAGACTGTAAGAAAACAAAATGTGGAAAAAGTGAAGCGCTGTGAATACTTTCACGATGCACTGTACATGTTTTTATTTCAGCACAGAGGCTGAAAAATACAAACAAAAATCAGGAACCACAACCTCGACACTGATCATTACCTTTCTGTCCTGCGGGAAGAGTTTCTAACATCATTTATGTTATCAGGACTTTTTCCTCTCATGGCAATAATGTGGCATAAACCCAACCAAACCTGTGGTCCACGTGTCGATATCACAGCCCAGGGACCGCATTTTGGCCTGTCCCTGTGTTTTAGGGACAGGCCAGCACAGTGGTGCAGTGGTTAGCACTGTTGGCTAACAGCTAGAACGTTCCAGGTTCGAATCCCCAGGCTGGCAGAGGTAGGAACCTTTCTGTGTGGAGTTTGCATGTTCTCCCTGTGCTGCGTGGGTTTACTCTGGGGGCTCCGGTTTCCTCCCACAATCCAAAGACATGCATGTTAGGTTAATTGGTTGTTCTAAATTGTCCCTAGATAGCTGTCTCCTATAGGTCCTTAGAATAGAGGGTTAGTACTAGTGAAGTGCTTTGAGTGGTCTTTGAGACTAGAAAAGCACTATGTAAGTGCAGGCCCTTATCCCTTACCCCCTTTTATCTGGCCTGCTAATAAAGTCTGCCTTGAATTACCATAGCAACGGCTCCTGTCTGCCATCATAGTCTGCTGTTTGTTACAGAAATTTGTCTGCCGTTGGCGGTATGACGGATTTTCCCCCGTGGACCATGAACGCAGCATCAGAGAAACCAGAACACCGAGGAGGCCGATAGGAGGAGCAGAGGTGTGTAACCTGGTGTGACAGGCCGTGAACTCGTAAATAAACATCAGACCCACATTATTCTGAATGCACAAAGTACACAACACACAATACAAAACACAGTGTTCAGACTGACTCTAGTACACACACAAGACTCTAACAGACACTAATAAGACAACACACACACACACACACACACACACACACACACACACACACACACAGCACCACCACATGCAAAGCAAACAAAAGACACACAGAACAAACAATACATATAACACATACACACACCCTCCACAAAAACACAACACATAATACAAACAGACACGCATTAATCTCTGTCCCCACCTATGGGAACTTTCAAACACATGACAACACACAGCAAGGGCTGTTCAAGTACATCAACTCTAGTTCTGTCTTTAGTTTTTGTCCACCAAAAAGAACACTTTCATTTTGAAAGTTCAGCAACCATTAACAAAGACTGCAGTTATAGATGGCGGAGTCCTTTGTCACAGAAACACATAAATATTGTTTGTTATACTTTATTAATCCCACAGGGAAATCCAACCTGGATGAAGCTGCGCCAGTCCCTTCACCATTCACACACATGTTCACACCTAGGGCCACTTTACAGTTCTAACCTGACTTGCACGTTTTTGGAATGTGGGAGGAAACTGGAGCACCTGGAGTAAACCCACACAAGCATGAGAAGAACACGCAAACTCTGCACAGATAGGCCCTGCTGGCTGGTGGATTTGGACCCATGACCTTCTTACTGTGAGGCCATAGGGCTGACAATACTACCATGCTGCCCATGGTAGCGTGGCATTCACACTATGGACATATTATACATGCTTTGTTTGTATGTTGATGTAATTGTCCTAACACTTTGTCCACCTAGCATTGTATAACTGTATGTTTCACCTGGCACTATGAAAGCCCCTGTCACACCATGATGATTTAGGCAGCGTATGCTGACGTTTAAAAAAATATACGAATACGCTGGTGTACATCTAATAAGTTAGGGTTAAGTTTTGGATAAATTAAGAACACGTTGAAGCACGCTGGAATACATTGTAGTACAGTGAGGTCGTCTAAAAATTCTGTGCATGTGCAACATCAACGTATCCAGTGTATAGATCATACGTCCCAACATACATGGGCCCTAAGTTATGTGTAAGTTATGCAATTGCTCACACGTTACTTATAAGTTACTCATAAGTCGAAATACATCAAGATAACATCTAGCTTACCCAAAACTTATTTCTAACCAAAGAGTAATGTACTTTGAACCTACGTGTAACTTACTGAACGGGTTTCTAACTTACAGCTACTGTATAATGATGTATTGGCAGCGTTGGTTCACAGGAGGAGCCCGTCAAGACTCCATGGTGAACAGATGTCCGTGTCAAACTGGTCTTGTTTTTCTGTTCAGACAAAGTGAAGAGATGTTTCATACCTTGACATGTTTCGGCTGTCATCTGATGTTCGTGCCGTGTCACATCAACTGTTTTATCCTTTCCACAGATGTGACTGACCTACAGTGGGGCAAAAAAGTATTTAGTCAGCCACCAATTGTGCAAGTTCTCCCACTTAAAAGATGAGAGAGGTCTCCAATTTTCATCATAGGTATACCTCAACTATGAGAGACAAAATATGAAAAAAAAAATCCAGAAAATCACATTGAAGGATTTTTAATGAATTAATTGGTAAATTCCTCGGTAAAATAAGTATTTGGTCAACAAAAGTTCATCTCAATACTTTGTTATATACCCTTTGTTGGCAATGACAGAGGTCAAACGTTTTCTGTAAGTCTTCACAAGGTTTTCACACACTGTTGCTGGTATTTTGGCCCATTCCTCCATGCAGATCTCCTCTAGAGTAGTGATGTTTTGGGGCTGTCGCTGGGCAACACAGACTTTCTACTCCCTCCAAAGATTTTCTATGGGGTTGAGATCTGGAGACTGGCTAGGCCACTCCAGGACGTTGAAATGCTTCTTACGAAGCCACTCCTTCGTTGCCCGGGCGGTGTGTTTGGGATCATTGTCATGCTGAAAGACCCAGCCACGTTTCATCTTCAATGCCCTTGCTGATGGAAGGAGGTTTTCACTCAAAATCTCACGATACATGGCCCCATTCATTCTTTCTTTTACACGGATCAGTCGTCCTGGTCCCTTTGCAGAAAAACAGCCCCAAAGCATGATGTTTCCACCCCCATGCTTCACAGTAGGTATGGTGTTCTTTCTCCTCCAAACACGACAAGTTGAGTTTTTACAATAAAGTTCTATTTTGGTTTCATCTGACCATATGACATTCTCCCAATCCTCTTCTGGATCATCCAAATGCTCTCTAGCAAACTTCAGACGGGCCTGGACATGTACTGGCTTAAGCAGGGGGACACGTCTGGCACTGCAGGATTTGAGTCCCTGGCGGCGTAGTGTGTTACTGATGTAGCCTTTGTTACTTTGGTCCCAGCTCTCTGCAGGTCATTCACTAGGTCCCCCCATGTGGTTCTGGGGTTTTTGCTCACCGTTCTCGTGATCATTTTGACCTCATGGGGTGAGATCTTGCGTGGAGCCCCAGATCGAGGGAGATTATCAGTGGTCTTGTATGTCTTCCATTTTCTAATAATTGCTCCCACAGTTGATTTCTTCACACCAAGCTGCTTACCTATTGCAGATTCAGTCTTTCCAGCCTGGTGCAGGTCTACAATTTTGTTTCTGGTGTCCTTTGACAGCTCTTTGGTCTTGGCCATAGTGGAGTTTGGAGTCTGACTGTTTGAGGTTGTGGACAGGTGTCTTTTATACTGATAATGAGTTCAAACAGGTGCCATTAATACAGGTAACGAGTGGAGGACAGAGGAGCCTCTTAAAGAAGAAGTTACAGGTCTGTGAGAGCCAGAAATCTTGTTTGTTTGTAGGTGACCAAATACTTATTTTACCAAGGAATTTACCAATTCATTCATTAAAAATCCTTCAATGTGATTTTCTGGATTTTTTTTTTCTTCTCATTTTGTCTCTCATAGTTGAGGTATACCTGTGATGAAAATTGGAGACCTCTCTCATCTTTTAAGTGGGAGAACTTGCACAATTGGTGGCTGACTAAATACTTTTTTGCCCCACTGTAACAGAGTTCAAAGATCTGGCAGGTCGGTCACACCCGTCGCCGTGTGATGGTCTTTGGAGGCGAGAATCATCTCGGTTGAACCGAGACTGACTTTTTTATTAACTTTTTTATGTGCCTGTCAGTGAGATGCCCTCGCACACCTAGGATTCATGGAGCGGGAGGCGACAGCAGTTTGGCATGACCGCGCTGTGCATGAGTTAGGATAAGTTCTGCATAAGTTAAACTATTGTTGGGCATAAGTTGTGAATGCCAGCAACACGATAAGCATTTGCTGGTTTAAGTTAATTATATTATCGAAATGTTCTATAAATGTTACTAATACATTATGTATACGTCAAACATGTTATGAATACACGATGGATACAGCCAAAAGTGAAAATTTCGGTGTATGCCAGCGTTTTAGACCAATTTTTATATGTTTGACAAACGCTGCCTAAATCATCAAAGTGTGACAAGGCCTTAATACGTTATGTATACGTCCAACTTGTTATAGATAAGCAATGCATATGCCCTAAATTGAAAATTTTGGTCGTATGCCAGCATTTTAGAGAAATTTTGATACGTCGGCAACCGCGGCCTAAATTGTCAAGGTGTGACAGTACCTTCACATCCATCCATCCATCCATCTTCTACCGCTTTTCCGGAGGTCCGGGTCGCGGAGGCAGCAGTTCAAGCAGAGAAGCCCAGACTTCCCTCTCCCCAGCCACCTGCTCCAGCTCTTCAGAGGGGATACCAAGGCGTTCCCAGACCAGCTGGGAGACATAGTCTCTCCACCGAGTCCTGGGTCTGCCCCGGGGTCTCCTCCCAGTGGGACGTACCTGAAACACCTCAAGTGGGAGGTGTCCAGGAGGCATCCTAATCAGATGCCCATACCACCTCAACTGACTCCTTTCAATGTGGAGGAGCAGCGGTTCTACTCTGAGCCTCTCCCAGATGACTGAGCTCCTCACCCTATCTCTGAGGGTGAGTCCAGCAATCCTACGGAGAAAGCTCATTTCAGCTGCTTGTATCCGCGATCTCGTTCTTTCGGTCATTACCCAAAGCTCGTGACCATAGGTGAGAGTAGGAACGTAGATTGACTGGTAAATCGACATCTTTGCCTTACAACTAAGCTCCCTCTTCACCACAACAGACCGGTACAACGTCCGCATCACTGCAGATGCTGCTCCAATCCGTCTGTCGACCTCTCGCTCCATTTTCCCCTCACTCGTGAACAAGACCCCAAGATACTTAAACTCCTCCACTTGGGGCAGGAGCCTGTCCCCAACCCGGAGAGGACAATCCACCTTTTTCCGGCTGAGGACCATGGACTCGGACTTGGAGGTGCTGATTCTCATCCCAGCCGCTTCACACTCAGCGGCAAACCGTCCCAGCAAGCGCTGTAGGTCATTGCTGGATGAAGCCAACAGGACAACATCATCTGCAAACAACAGAGATGAGATCCTGTGGTCACCAAGCATGACACCCTCCATTCCCTGGCTGCGCCTAGAAATCCTGTCCATAAAAATTATGAACAGGATCGGTGACAAAGGACAGCCCTGGCGGAGTCCAACTCTCACTGGGAATGACTCCGACCGAGTGTTGGCAATACGAACCAAACTCTCACAACGGTCGTACAGAGACCGAATAGCTCGTAACAACAAGCCCGATACCCCATACTCCCGAAGCACCCCCCACAAAAATCCACGAGGGACGCGGTCAAATGCCTTCTCCAAGTCCACAAAACACATGTAAACTGGTTGGGCAAACTCCCACGAACCCTCAAGAATTCTCGAGAGGGTAAAGAGCTGGTCCGATGTGCCACGGCCAGGACGAAAACCACATTGCTCCTCCTGAAGCCGAGGTTCGACCAACGGCCGGACTCTCCTCTCCAGTACCTTGGCATAGACCTTCCCAGGGAGGCTGAGGAGTGTGATCCCTCTAAAGTTGGAGCACACCCTCCGGTCCCCTTTTTTGAAGAGAGGAACCACCACCCCGGTTTGCCATGCCAAAGGCACTGCCCCCGACCTCCACGCAATGTTGCAGAGGCGTGTCAACCATGACAACCCAACAACATCCAGGGCCTTGAGGTACTCAGGGCGAATCTCGTCCACCCCCGGGGCCCGGCCACAAAGGAGATTTTTAACCACCTTGGCGACCTCAGCCCCTGTAATAGGCGAGTCATCCCCCTCGTCCCCAAACCCTGCTTCCTCTGTGGAAGGCGTATCAGTGGGATTGAGGAGATCCTCGAAGTATTCCTTCCACCGCCCGACGATATCCCCAGTTGAAGTCAACAGTGTCCCATCCGCACCATACACAGTGTGGACGGGGAGCTGCTTTCCCCTCCTGAGCCGCCGAACAGTTTGCCAGAATCTCTCTGAAGCCGACCGAAAGTCTTGTTCCATGGCCTCACCGAACTCCTCCCATACCCGCGTTTTTGCTTCAGCAACCACCCGAGCTGCACTCCGCTTGGCCTGCCGGTACACCTTAGCTGCTTCGGGAGTCCCACAAGCCAACCAAGCTTGATAGGACTCCTCCTTCAGCTTAATGGCCCCCCTCACCACTGGTGTCCACCACTTGGTTCGGGGGTTGCCACCACGAGATGCACCGACCACCTTGCGGCCGCAGCTCTGGGCCGACGCTTCAACAACAGAGGTGGAGAACATGGCCCATTCAGACTCCATGTCTCCAGACTCCCTCGGAATGTGGTTAAAGTTCTTCCGGAGGTGGGAGTTGAAGACCTCCCGGACAGGGGCCTCAGCCAGACGCTCCCAGCACACCCTCACTATACGTTTGGGTCTACCAGGTCTGAATGGCTTCCTCCCCTGCCATCGGATCCAACTCACCACCAGGTGGTGATCAGTTGACAGCTCTGCACCTCTCTTTACTCGGGTGTCCAAGACATACGGTTGCAGGTCTGATGATACGATAACAAAATCGATCATCGACCTGCGACCTAGGGTGTCCTGGTGCCAGGTGCACATATGGACACCCTTATGCTTGAACATGGTGTTCGTTATGGACAGACTGTGGTTAGCACAGAAGTCCAATAACTGAACACCACTCGGGTTCAGATCGGGCAGGCCGTTCCTCCCAATCACCCCCCTCCAGGTTTCACTGTCGTTGCCCACGTGCGCATTGAAGTCCCTCAGTAGGACAATGGAGTCTCCAGGAGGAGTACCCTCCAGCACCCCAGTCACAGACTCCAAAAAGGGTGGGTACTCTGAAACATCATTTGGTGCATAGGCACAAATGATGGTCAGGACCCGTTTCCCAACCCGAAGGCGCAGGGAAGCAACCCTTTCGTCCACCGGGGAAAACTCCAATATAGAGGCAGCAAGGTGGGGCGATACAAGAATACCCACCCCTGCTCGTCGCCTCTTGCTCGGGGCAACTCCAGAAAAGGCCAAGCTCCAGCCCCTCTCCAGGAGACTGGTTCCGGAACCGGAGCTGTGTGTTGAGGTGAGGCCGACTATATCTAGCCGGTATCGCTCAACCTCGTACACCAGCTCAGGCTCCTTCCCCACCAGAGAGGTGACATTCCACGTACCAAAAGCCAGTTTAGAAAGCTTGGGATCAGTCCGCCAAGGTCTCCGCCTTTGACCGCCACCTAATCCACATAGCACCGGACCCCCATGATCCCTCCTGCAGGTGGTGAACCCACTGGAGGGCGGACCCATGTAACTCCTTCGGGCTGAGCCCGGCCGGGTCCCATGGGTGGAAACCCGGCCACCAGACGCTAGCCTTCAAGCCCCTCCCCCAGGCCTGGCTCCAGGGTGGGGCCCCGGTAACCCCATACCGGGCGGGGTACACTGAATCCTTGATATACAATTTATCATGAGAGTCTGTTGGATCGTTCTTAGTCTGGCCCTTCACCCAGGACCAGTTTGTCTTGGGAGACCCTATCAGAGGCAAATTGCCCCCGGACAACATAGCTCCTGGGATCACTGGGGCACGCAACCCCCCCCACCACGATAAGGTGACGATCCATGAGGACCTTCACATTTCTCACCAAAAATGATAAAAATGACAGTGGTAGTGACAACAAAAGCTCCTCTGATGGAAATGATGAGTTGTATTCAGCAACAGCGGCCCCATGCCAAACAAGGAGCTGTGATTACAAACTGAACCATCACGGAAAAAACAAAAACAAAACACTTTGCTCCTAAATTTTTGCCATTTTTCTAAATTTGAAACAATGTCCACATACTGTAAATTTGATTACAAATGATTAATTCATTCATTCATTCATCTTCAACCCTGTGACCCGAAAAGGATTAAGTGGAAGAAGATAGATGGATGGATGGATAGATGGATGGGGGAAGTGAGGGCGTCTTTGGGTGAGAGGCAGGGCACACCCTTAACAGATCGTTAATCCATTGCAGGCCCAGTACAGAGAGACAGACAACCATCCACTCCCACTTTCATACCTAAGGACAATTTATCCCCAGTTCATGACAATTAACCTGATGTACATGTCTTTGGACTGTAGGAGGAAACCGGAGTACCTGGCGAAAACCAATGCAGACCTAGGAAGAACATGCAAACTCCACAAAGAAAGGTCACAAGTAGCCAGGGGTGGGATGGAACCTACAACAAATTATAAATGATGTTTTCTATTTATATAAGCAGGACTGTACTGTGCGACATGAAAACTGGTCTATGTGAGGAATGAATGAACTGAAGTAGCACCAGTGCGACGAGAACCAGACCCATTTGTGTGTATAGCCATTTTCAAACAACAATTAAAGCCTGGTGTGCACAACGTTTTCTTTTAGACCTAGACAGAAACATCTGCGTGCACATGACGCATCACAGAAGCAACCACAAATGCACATGGATCTACTGAAGGTGTGAAAACTGCTGTTGTAACTGATGGATGACAGGTAGACATTTTACTAGGGACTTTGGATTATAACTATAAACGCCAGATTCCATCAGCAAGAAACATTTACTGTATATTCATTTCTTAAGTTGGAAGAATGAGGGAGTCAAATAAATAAATAAACTGTGTAATTGCGGGTAATAAAAATTCTGACTTACTGGCAGCCCTTTTATATATTTAAGGCTCTGTACTTACACAGCGCTTTTCTAGTCTCAAGACCACTCAAAGGGCTTCACTAGTACTAACCCTCTATTCTAAGGGCCTATCAGAGACGGACACCTTGGGACAATTTAGAGTGACCAACTAACCTAACATGCATGTCTTTGGATTGTGGGGGGAAACCGGAGCACCTGGAGTAAACCCACACAGCACAGGGACAACATGCAAACTCCACACTGCAAGGTTCCTACCCCTGCCAGCCGGGGGATTAGAACCTGGAACCTTTTAGCTGTTTGGTAACAGCGCTAACCACTGTACCAACAAAACTAAAAAAAAGGACCACTGCTATTGGACAGAGCCTCTTGCATAGCAACTGGAAGACAAAAGGACTGGACAATGACCAGGAGTCTTCAGTTATAACTTATACAAAAGCGTTAAAGTAAGAAAAAAATAGTGATATGATGTGATGTCAGCCGGCTGGGAAGCTGCACAAAGCTGGATTTGAAACATCAAATGCTCCACAGTGACTTTTTTTCATCATTCAACAAAGGTAAGCAACATTTAAGGGATGTATTTCAGTCTGTACGTCCTCCTTGGTTATAAACCTGATTATTTTTATCTATAAGGCTGCATCTATTGTTAAGGGGGAAGGCATTATACATATACTGTTAAGAGCCCTTTTTTAAAAATCTAATCCTAACTATAAACACATCAAGCTTAAAGTTTAATCACAGAGTTCATTTCTGTGAGAAATACATGCTACCTGATGTGTGGATTGGCTGAAATCTATTGTAAATTGTGGCTGTAGCATACCATTGTTTATTTCTGTGCACACGGATGTGAAAAACTGGTGCAGAGAAAACCTCTCCACCCTGGAGATTGATGTCAAATCCCTACACTTTCCCACCTCCAAATACCCGGCATCATATGCACGGACAGTTAAACTGTGGATGAACTTCCACAGTTTGAGGTAAAAATGTTGTTTTGTGCACGGCCCCGAAGCCGCTTAAAAACTACAATTGGCGAGCCGCAGTCACGAGTTCCATTAGCATAAATTCACACTTCAACAACCCTCCACAGCCACAGCCTTTTCAAACTTTAACTGGGTCTCATCTTCCACAGATAACAGTGCATTTCTCCGGGATATCAAGTTTTATATGGTCACATCGCTGATGTCACACGAACGCACCGGTCAGTCCAGAAACTGGTGATGCCGGCCGCTATTGAGTCACCGGCTGTATTACAAGGATTGCAAAATGCACCCAACATTTTTTTTCATATCTGCATTGAACAGCTTTCACGTTTACAAGAACAGACACTATGTGTTTGTGTGTGCAGGCTGCACTTTTGTTTGCGTGTCACGTTTAGCGCCACACAAAGTGGGATGGGTTTTATGCTGGAGGGGGCCCTCATGGGGAAAAAAAAAGAGGAGCAGAGCATATGTGAGGTGAACCAGGATGCATAAATTGCTCCTCACCAAGAGGACAGGCTAGTCTCTTCTCTGCAGAGTGCGGCGGAGAGAGAGGAAGCTCCATGGGGCAACAAATGTAGGCTATTTTTACGGTCTAGTCCAGGGGTATCAAACATATAGCCCACGGGCCAAAACTGGCTTATTAGTTTGTATGGTGTGGTGAGTCTGTTCAGGTGGTTAGGATTGATGACTGATGAGCAAATGTATGTAAATTTAAAATCATTTCTAGATTTTGACAAGATGTTTTATTTATCATAAAGTGAAATACTATATTTTAAATAATTAAACTGCACTACTTGCACAGCGGTAGAGTGGTTACCACTGTTGCCCAACAGCTAGAAGTTTGTAGGTCTGAATCCCAAGGCTGCCAGGGGTAGGAACCTTTCTGTGTGGACTTTGCATGTTCTCCCTGTGCTGTGAGGGTTTATTCCAGATGCTCTGGTTTCCTCCCACAATCCATTTTAGGTTAAATGGTGATTCTAAATTGTCCCTAGGTATCTATCTCTGATAGGCTCTTACCCTGGATTTACACCGACTCCGGATGCAGTACGTTATGGCTGTGATCTTTCCTCCACAGCAAAAAGTTCCCATTCTCGTCAATTTTCTAATCCTCACCTGGTCTGGACCACTGCCGAATGAATACGGCTCATCAAATTCGGCTCGCTAATGAAACGTAATGAGTATTTTTGACAGATGTCAGATCCAATCTGCAAGGAAATCTCACAGTATCTCGCGGTATTTAATACCCATTTGTTCATTAAAAACGATTTAAGGATTGTCCGTTATTTTCTGAGGTCTACTCCTCCATCACTTTGTCAGAGAAGGTAAAAACTTAACATATAAACACTTCATAGAATTAAAATTAATGAGCTACTTATGCTTTATTTAGAGCCCCAAAAATACAGGTGGGGAGCTGCTACATCACACTTCCTTGTTGTTATCACGTGATCGCGATCGGTTCATCTCGGTCACTCTTGGGTCTTTCTCAAGATCTCGCGTTATTTTGTACAATTCTTGTGTGATCTTGTATTTCAAACTCTGTTCTCATCCATGCCACTGCAAAACACAAATGGAGCTGGTAGGGATCAACACAAGGGGCCATCCGCACTGCATCTGCAACAGACTGCATCTGGAATCAGTGTAAATCCAGAGTTAGAATAGAAGGTTAGTACTGGTGAAGTGCTTTGGGTGGTCTTTGAGATGAGAAAAGTGCTATGTAAGTACAGTATCCATACTTGCAGTCAGTTTTAGAGAACTAACAGATGTTTTTCTTGTGCTGTAAGTTTTTGTTTTGTGCTACAAGACTATGAACCTCTGTAGCACCAGTGCTATGAGCAAAAAAGTTAACGTACAGTCCTTGTTGCCTCAAATTGTGTTTATCTGAGAAAGAGTTGCTATGGAACAGGTGTGGGTACTCACTGCTCAACGCTCGGGGACAAGTAGAGTTTAGGGAAGACTTGTGTTGCCTCAGCATCCTCAAAGCTGACAGACAGCAGAGCCACGTCTTCGCCAGGGTCCAATGCAGTGTCCTGTGGAGAACAAGGATGAGGAGGGCAGACTGGTGTCAGGGAAGCAGGATTGCCAAATATTATGAAACTAACAAGTGACCGTCTGGAAACATGGTCAAAACATACTTGTCAAATATAATCCAAAGCAAGTCAGTTCCCTAAAATTGCCTTTTTAATCATTTCATTATTAACAGAAAAACAACTAGCTCACAACAAATAATACTGTAATAAATAAAAAGAACTTTTCTCACTTGAAAAATGAATATGGATATACAGGTACATCTCAATACATTAGAATATCATCGATAAGTTTATTTCAGTAATGTAATTCAAATAGTGAAACTAGACTTCCGGTTATGGCGGCCACGTAGGAAGACGTGTTTCAATCTGCTCTGCTCCTAAAAATAAAAAGTTGGCTAATAACTCTCTCAATTGGAACAAAAACCTATCCCAGCGTTTGGGCGCGGATATGGTAAAGCCTAAGGCTGGGAAATTAGGCGGAGGAAAAAGTGAATCGTCGAAACAGTCTAAATTACCAGACTTCCACGCTCGTGACGAAGCAGAAAAATCTCCAGAGATTATGGCGGAGGAAGCTAGCGGCGGAGCGGTGACTGCTGGGGAGAGCACGAGTGCGGCGCTCGCTGCCATTAGCTCCACGAGAGCAGACTTTTCCTCTAAATTTGATGGGATTATAGCAGCGATAGAAGGAATGAGAAAGGAAATAAGCGACTGTATGGAACGAATATCGCAGGCGGAGCTCCAGATTTCCAGCACTGAGGATGACGTCACCAGCCTACAATTAAAGGTGCGCACATTGGAATTAAAAAATAAACGTCTGGAAGATAATGTCCTGGACTTAGAATCCCAGTCGCGACGAAACAATCTGAGGCTGGTGGGCCTCCTGGAGGGAACGGAGGGACGGGATGCATGTTCCTTTTTGGAAAAGTGGATTCCAGAAGCGCTGAACAACGCGGAGCTGCAGTCATCAGTCGTCTTAGAGAGCGCTCACTGAATCGGCCCATCGAGAGATAATAAGGCACCACCGAGGACGCTGATTATGAAGTTCCTCAGCTACAGAGACAAGATGACGGTCACCAACGCGGCGCGAGCGAAAGGAGAAATTAAATACCAGGATCAACAGGTGCAGTTCTACCCAGATTTGGCCACAGGAATCCAACAATTAAGGAAACAGTTCGACCCCGCCTGTAAAGAGCTGCGCAACCTCGGGATTCGTCATGGAGTGATTCATCCTGCAAGACTGCTGGTCACATATAAAGGGAGAACCCAAATCTTCAAGACACCTCAAGAGGCGCAGGAGCTTATCAAGCAGATCCAAGGAGAGACTGGTGGGAGCTAAGCATGAAGCATGAACAAAATATAAGGTAGAATATTTAAGCATTTGCACAGGCATCTGACTGATCTGAAGCATATAGCAAGTTTACAAAATATAGATTGTATTATATATATAAAAAAAAAAAAACCCAAAAAAACCTATGATGTACAAAGTTGCTATAAATTTTGGAGTTAAGTTGGAAATACTACAGAAGAGAGTTAATGTTATGTCATTAAAAGCAGTAGAGTCAGGGTGATTGAGAGGAGAAAGAAAGAGTGGTTTGACTGATCCTCGCAGGTGTGGAGCAGCCACTGGCTATAGCGGGAGACGGAATTTTTTTTTATTTTGGGGGGATTACCACGAATGTGGGAAGGGGGAATTTGTTTGTGTGTAGTTTGTAGGATGAATGTTCAACCACTCATGTTTTTGCTTCTCTGTATGAGCATGTTTATATTGCGAGGTAATCTCAAACTCCTTATTGATCATAGACCAAAGCATTAATCTTAATTTAACTTCATGGAATTGCAGAGGTCTACAAAATTTAAAAAACTTAAACAAGTTATGAATAAAATAAAAGACATAGGTTCAAAAATTGTGTTTTTACAAGAAACTCATCTAATAGAGGAGGAGAGAAATCACCCAGCTCCTGAGGTAAATCAATTCAATGTTGTAAATCAGTTTAAATATTTAGGAATTCAAATTGTGCCTAAGTTAGAATCAGTCGCCAGTGCCAACTATGAAGCCTTAATGACAGACATTAATCAGTTACTTCAGAGATGGATGTCACTACTAATGTCGATGATCGGGAGAATTAATATACTTAAAAGTAATATCTTAGCAAAAATACTTTATTTATTTCAATACATTCCTTTACCACCACCTTCAGATCTATTCTCAAGAATTAAAAAAAGTTAGTGGAATTTATATGGAACAATAGGAAGGCTAGATTACGTCTGTCCTTATTAGATTTACCATTTGATCGTGGAGGTCTGAAATGTCCAAACTTTATGTTGTATTACTGGTCAGCACAACTGAGGTCTATGACATATTATTTTTTATCAAATGATCTCCCTCACTGGACTGAAATGGAATCATACAATTTACCTTTACCTCCTCCCATATTCATATACTCAGACACGGCTAAAAAATTACAGAAATAAGTTAAAAATCCATTTGTAAAGCATACGATCAAAATATGGTGTGAAACCAAAAAATATTTAAAAGAACCACACTTATTGTCACAATTTAGCCCAATATGGGGTAATCAATATTTTAAACCAGGGAGAGCGGATGCTGTATTTAAAGTATGGAATTTAAAAGGGATTCAAAAGATTCAAGACTTATATTTGTCATGTTCAGATAACATAATGTCTTTTGAAGAACTGAGGATCAAATTTAATCTTAATAGAACACATTTTTTTAAATATCTTCAGCTTAGGAACTTTATTCGATCAAATCAAAATAATGCTCTCACCCGACCTACTTATTCATCCTTGGAAAAAATTTTGACGAAAGATAGTAAGAGAAAGGGTATTATTTCAGAGTTTTATAACTCATCGACACTATCCTCAAGTGAAGACTCACAGAAAAGACTGAATTATTGGAAAGAAGACCTGCAAATTGAAATTTCAGAGGAACAATGGGAATTGGCTTGTACAGAAGCTCAAACCAAATCAATAAATGTACGTCTTAAATTGATACATTTTAAATGGTTAATGCGGATGTATGTTACGCCGGTGGAGCTAAATAGATATAACAAAAACATACCAGATACGTGCACAAAATGTATGGAAAGTAAAGGAACCCTATTTCATTGTTTATGGGAATGTAGAAAAATTAGAATGTTTTGGGAAGAGGTGAGGGTAACAATTGAAAAAATAATTTCAAAACAAATCATATTGAATCCTAAATTGTTTTTGTTGGGTCTGTATCCAGAAAAGCATAACTTTAACAAGAGTGAGAGAGCATTCATAGACCTCAGTTTGCTTAACGCCAAAAAATGTATTGCACTACTGTGGAAAAAGACTCATAGACCAGATGTAACTCTGTGGTTAAGACAGATGTTAACAAACCTTCCACTAGAAAGAATAACATACATACTGAAATCAAAGGAAATTGTGTTTGAGAATATATGGAGACCTTTCATTGATTATGTAAAGAATTTAAACATAACTTTTGAAGAAGGTGAATGATGTGTGTGGACCTTGTAAATTCCAAACTGGTGAATGTATAATATGTATACTTATGTAATGGATTGCCTAGACTAAACAGAGGAGCATTGTTGATGACTTGCTTTAGTCCTTTTTTTTCTTTTCTTTTTTTTTTTAAATTACTTTAGTGTTAGTGTTTGATTGTTTGTGTTATGTTTGTAAAAAAAAAGGTTCAATAAAAATATTGTGAAAAAAAAGTGAAACTAATATATAGATTCTTTAGAGTGATATATTTCAAGGATTTATTTATTTTAATTTTGATGATTATGGCTTACAGCTTATGAATACACAAAATTCCATTTCTCAAAAAAATAGAATAAGGGACTGTACTTGTAAAGTGCTTTTTCTAGTCTCAAAAACCACTCAAAGCACTTCACTAGTACTAACCCTCTATTCTAAGGGCCTTTTGGGGACAGATTTTATTTTTTTTTTTTTTCCGGTTCTGGTTCCGCCGGACCGGCGGTGCCACACGAGTTGTCTGCCTTTTGCAACTGCCTTTTTTTTTTATCTTCCTTCTTCTTTCTACACCTTTCACTCTATATATACAGTATATCACGGACACACAGATCGCCCCAAAGGTCTCCCGAGTCGGCGAACAGAGCCTCTGTTTACAGCAGGAGACGATACAGCAGGGAAGAGCTAGCTAGCACTCAACCGCCACCCGGTGCTAACGGAGAAACTCGACATACCGAGGAACTGTAGCGAAAACGACGCGGGTGCCGGGCTGGAGTTTAGGCGGCGTGCGAGAAATAAAAGGCAGAATAATAAAGAGCGATGGCAAGAACCAAGCAGACCGCCCGTAAATCTACTGGAGGAAAAGCCCCCAGGAAGCAGCTAGCCACCAAGGCTGCTCGGAAAAAGCGCTCCGGCCACCGGCGGAGTGAAGAAGCCTCACCGTTACAGGCCCGGTACCGTGGCTCTGAGAGAGATCCGTCGCTACCAGAAATCCACGGAGCTGCTCATCCATAAGCTGCCCTTCCAGTGCCTGGTGAGGGAGATCGCTCAGGACTTCAAGACCGACCTGCGCTTCCAGAGCTCTGCCGTCATGGCTCTGCAGGAGACCAGCGAGGCCTACCTGGTGGGTCTCTTCGTGGACACAAACCTGCGCGTCATCCATGCCAAGAGGGTCACCACCATCATGCCCAAAGACATCCGGCTGGCCCGCCGCACCCGCGGAGGGAGAGAGAGCTTAGACTTTCTGCTGCACATTCACCAACCACAATGCACCCAGTGCGTGGTGCAAGCAATTTGTTGTGAAATCATAGCAAAATTAATGGGAGATGGGCCGGAGTGAGGCGAGATGCACCATCGACTGTAGATAAGTCAATCAGCACCGCTTATTCAAGCTAGAAAAGCTAAAGGCTAGAAGCTAGTCAGCTAATGGCTAACTGACATAAGAGAGAAGGCGGAGTTGAATAGGTGAAGGATATTTCTAAAAGTGATAGGCTTTAAATCAGAGCGTTTCAATAAAGCCAGGAAAAATACAAAACAAATTTGCTTCAATAATTAAGAAAAAAATTAAAGAAAATGTGAACAAAATATGTCACAAACACTTCATTAAGACGTGTGAGCTATTAAAATGTGGAAGAAGTGCAGTCAATGACCCCTTTAACAACTTCAGGAGTGGTCGATATTAAGATAGCTAGATACCTTTAACTGTCATTGTAAAACAGTACAATGAGATCATATTGCACAAAGTGAGAATAATCTCAGCAAAGTAATAAATACATAAAAAAATAGTCTAAAAAAGAAGCATTCACTGTTCAGACTAGGGATGTTAATGATTAATTGACCTTCGATTGTCGATAAGAATTTAGTCGACTAAATTAAATTAGTTATCAATTAACTGAAAGTGGCGCTGTTCTTTTCAGTGGTGTCGCCAGTCCTGGCGAGGGTGCTATAGCCTAATCTCTTCCACACTTGACGTACTTCACTTGAGAAAATGAAGCGGTCTAAACGGCGTGCAGTGTGGGATCATTTTAAACTGGTAAACGCTAACAACAAAGCTAAATGTACACTTAATGCGGTACTACATTGAAATACAACAGCTCAACCAGTTCGCCAAGTTACCACCCGAAGAACTCACATTCAGCCGTGCTGCAAGGAGTGACTAGGGTGGCTTCATCACAACTGACAGTTACTGCAGTCTTGGGGAAGCAGATATGTGATGAAAGGAAGACAGAGAGCATTACTCAGAGAATTTGCAAGATGACTGAAAAAGACATGATGCCAATAAATAATGTTGAGGGAGAGGGCTTTTGGGAGCTGATAAACTTTATGGAGCCAGGGTATAATATTCTGTCTAGAGGAATGATAACTACCCGCTTGGAAGCATGCTACAAGAAGAAAAAAGCTGTCTTGAAAACACAGCTAGCCACTGAAAATGTGGCACTGACAATGGATTGTTGGACTGCACTAACTACAGAAAGCTACATTACAGTCACTTGCCACTACATTGTGTTGTGTGGCGTGTGTGTTGCCCGTGAGGCTTGCCGTACCCACCTTGGGTGTGACGTCAGGTGGGCACAGCCAATATATATAGTTCTGTGTGCCTCCCAATAAAGTTCAGTTTGCTGCATGGCATAACTGACTCCGACCATCATTTCCATACATAACATTTTGGCGACAAGAGAAAACTATGGGGGCATACGGGATACCTCCATCATTATTACCGTTTCTGGAGTACCCGGGAGAGCCAGCAATCCTGTGGCTGAAATGGGTGGCCATGTTCGAGGGTTACATCACAGCGCTGGGCCTAAGTAGACTCAACGGAGTATGAAGACGAGCACTTCTGGCCCACCATCTCGGCGTGGAAGGTCAGAGAATTCTCTGCACGTTGGGAGAGACGGGGTCTTATGCGGATGTTGTCAGGCAGCTGGCTGAATATTTCACCGAACATACGAGGACCACGCAGCTGTGAGTAGAAGAGCTGTTGGCAGCAAAAGAAGCTAAGCTAGCTAGTTCGGAGAAGCTAATGGCTCAGTCAATGGCAATGGGGAAGTTAGCCACGAGGCTAGGTGCGTGCCAAAATCAAGCTACAAGCTACCAGCTGGACTTCGAGGCAGAACTGGGGCCACGAGTGGGGAAGCCCCTGGTTACTGAAGATGGCGAGCCAGCCAAAGAGCTCAGCGTGGTGTGTGACCGTAGCGCTGGTGTTGTTGATGGCGCGGTGAGCAGTGACAGCAGAGAGGGAGAGCAGCGACTGGAGTCTTCCCCGCAGCTGGAGTCCGGACAGCGGGAGAGCGGAAGCAAGCATGCTGTGAGCCCCAGGAGTGAACAACAGCAGGGCATAGAGGCAGCACAGCAGAGTGCCTTGGACGAGGGTGCTGGGCGCAGCGGCGAAGTGCCTGGGTTGGTGAATGACGCCGATGAGAGTGATGCTGTGAGCCCTGGGAGTGAGCAACGACAGCTGGCCAAAGAGGCAACGCAGCGCAGTGCCTTGGACGAGGGTGCTAGGTGCGGTGGCGAAGTGCCTCGGTTGGTGAGTGACGCCGACAACAGTGATGCTATGAGCCCCGGAAGCAAGCAATGACAGCCGGGCACGGAGGTGGCACAGAGGAGCACAGCGGAGGGTCTGGGATGAGGGTGCTGGGTGCAGCGGCAAAGTGCCTGGGTCGATAAGTGACCCCAACGAGAATGATGCTGTAAGCCCCGGGAGTGAGAAACAACAGCCGGGCACAGAGGCAGCACAGCAGAGCACCTCGGACGGCAGAGAGGAGGTGCCGGGCGCCGTGGCGGTCGGGCAGGATCTCAGTGCCGGAGCTCAGGGCGCCCTGGACGAGGGTGCTGGACATTATGGCGAGGTGCCCGACAGGTGTAGGACCGACAGGTATGGAGGGACTGCGTGCTGGGCAGCAACACTGCCGGTCCAGACGAGAGAAGCGGCCGGGGGTGAGGAAAAGAGACATTTTTGCCAGGGAGGAAAGCTTCGACCCTGAGGGCAGGAGAAGAGACATTCTTGTCGGGGGGGGGGGTCGGCTTCGGCCCCAGGGGTAGACGGCTGCCAGGGGCGCACATGCCATGGGGCTGCCCTGGGCCTCCGAGCCGGTTTTACCCCTGGCTGCCAGTGGACATTGGTGTAACATGAACACTGTTATGTAAATATGTGATGTTGTTGGATGAGTGTGGTGTACATGTGAAGGTATGTTGTTGGGGATTAATTTTCCATGTGTATTGGTTAGTGTTGAGACACGGTCCTATTTGAGTTGTTTTGTGTGAAAGTGTTAGGCTATTCTAGTTTACTGTTTCCCTGCTATTTCCCTTAGTGCATGATTCAGGTCCTAAATTGGGGTGGGTCTGAATTGTATGTGTTTTGAACTTTTGTAAGGGGGAGGGGAATGTTGTGTGGTGTGTGTGGCCCGTGAGGCTTTCCGTACCCACCCTGGGTGTGACGTCAGGCAGGCATGGCCAATGTATATAGTTCTGTGTTCCTCCCAATAAAGTTCAGTTCGCTGCATGGCAAAACTCTGACCATCATTTCCATACGTAACACACTGATAATGAGTGGCATGTAAAATCAGCAGTTCTTCTCACACAGAGCACGTCTGATTTTACGTAGTTTTTAATATTATGTGGACTAAGTCTAAATATGTTTTATTCAGAATTGATGTTGCTGAAGTTTAATATCAGCCAATGCCCACATATTTATGTTATAGTAGCCTTAATATTTATTTTTCTGAGTTTATTTAGTTATTTTTAACATGCAACTGATTCGATTACATAAACAAATCAAATCCTTGAGGAATATGACTTGCATTTTTCTGCAAATTTGCATTTTATCAAACAATAATTGGCTTTTTATGTTATAGACCATAATGTACAAAGGGAAATTCAAATTCTCAGGAAAATCGTCACTTATCAATTAATTGTTAATTGATCCATAAGGTGAATCAATTATCAATTAACTAATTAATTGATAACTTGCATACCTAGTGCAGACTGTTGAGGTGAGCCGCATTTTCACTCATATCAATAACGGAAAGCAGCTAGCCAGATGGTGTTCTGGGCCAAGTCTTTAGAGACTGTGCCAGGGGGCTGACTGAGGACTTCATAGACATTTTCAACATATCTCTTTCACAATGCTCCATTCCCATCTGTCCTAAAACATCCATAATTTTGCCACTAGGCAAACAGGCTGCAATGAAAGAACCTTAGTGAGCAAGCTGTCATACCCCATGCATCCACATATCAGAGGCCACTAAGAAGAAGTGATCAACATAAAATGGCCAGGGAAAAATAAGTCCCTCTCCCCAAAAATGGAACCCCTCATTTGAGTATAAATGCCCCTTCCTGATTTCGCTCTCTTTTTTTTTGTGTATGTTTGTCACACTTAAATGTTTCAGATCATCAAACAAATTTAAATATTAGACAACAATAACACAAGTAAATACAAAATGCAGCTTTAAATGAAGGTGTTTATTATTAAGGGGAAAAAAATCCAAACCTACATTGCCCCCTAAACCTAATAACTGGTTGGGCCACGCTTAGCAACAACTCCAATCAAATGTTTGTGATAATTGGCAATGAGTCTTTTACAGCACTGTGGAGGAATTTTGGCCCACTCATCTTCGCAGAATTGTTGTATTTCAGCCACATTGGAGGGTTTTCCAGCATGAACCGCCTTTTTAAGGTCATGACACAACATCTCAATCGGATTCAAGTCAGGACTTTGACTAGGCCACTCCAAAGTCTTCAATTTGATTTTCTTAAGCCATTCAGAGGTGGACTTGCTGGTGTGTTTTGGATCATTGCCTTGCTGCAGAACCCAAGTGTGCTTCAGCTTGAGGTCACGAAGAGATGGCCGGACATTCTTCTTCAGGATTTTTTGGTAGACAGCAGAATTCATGGTTCCATTTACCACAGCAAGTCTTCCAGGTCCTGAAGCAGCAAAACAGTCCCAGACCATCACACTACCACCACCATATTTTACTGTTGGTATGATGTTCCTTTTCTGAAATGATGCGTTACTTTTACGCTGGATGTAATTGGACACACACCTTCCAAAAAGTTCAACTTTTGTCTCATCAGTCCACACAGTATTTTCCCAAAAGTTTTGGGGATCATCAAGATATTTTCTGGCAAAACTCAGACAAGCCTTTCTGTTCTTTTTGCTCAACAGTGGTTTTCGTCTTGGAACTCTACCATGCAGGCCATTTTTGCCCAGTCTCTTTCTTATAGTGGAGTCATGAACACTGACCTTAACTGGGGCAAGTGAGGACTGCAGTTCTTTGGATGTTGTTGTGGGGTCTTTTGTGACCTCTTGGATGAGTTGTCGCTGCGCTCTTGGGGTAATTTTGGTTGGCCGGCCACTCCTGGGCAGGTTCACCACTGTTCCATGTTTTCGCCATTTGTGGATAATGGCTCTCACTGTGGTTCGCTGGAGTCCCAAAGCTTTAGAAATGGCTTTATAACCTTTTCCAGACTGATACTGTAGGTCTCAATAACTTTGTTTCTCATTTGTTCATGAATTTCTTTGGATTGAAGCATGATGTCTAGCTTTTGAAGATCTTTTGGTCTACTTCACTTTGTCAGGCAGGTCCTATTTAAGTGATTTCTTGATTGAGAACAGGTGTGGCAGTAATCAGGCCTGGGTGTGGCTAGAGAAATTGAACTCAGCTTTCCAAAGATGTGATAAACCACAGTTAATTTATGTTTTAACATGGGGGGCAATCACTTTTTCACACAGGGCCATGTAGGTTTTTTTTTTTTTTTTTTTTTTTACCCTTAGTAATAAAAACCTTCATTTAAAAACTGCATTTTGTGTTTACTTATTCTATCTTTGTCTAATATTTAAATTTGTTTGATGATTTGAAACATTTAAGTATGACAAACACAAAAAATGAGAAATCAGGAAAGGGGCAAACACTTTTTCACACCACTGTATGAATATACAGATCAGCTTCTACAGACATACAGAAGCTTTACAGGTGACTAGCAGCAAATGGAGCGAAAAAGTATGAGCCCGTCTCCCCCCAAAATTGACCCCCTCATTAGATGTCCAAATTTGAAGTGAATCTGGTCAGAAATGTAGAAACTATATAGTGGTGACAACAGGAAATGATCCCTCCCCAAAATAAATGGAACCCCTCATGAGGTGTGTGTGTGAAAATGGAATGAGTCCAAGGTATTGATGAGTTAAATTAAGAAAGTTATTAGTACACCCCAAGGACAAAATAGAACAAGACAAAAAAATGCAATGTAATATATGAAATATCATGTAAATTATGCAACCAACCTACATTGGAGAAACCAGAAGATCATTCACCACAAGGAAAAAAGAACACCAGAAGGAATGTGAGAAGGAAACACAAGGATGACTCACAACATCACAAAAAGAAAAGGCAGAACAAGAAACATTAAAATCAGCAATATCAGATCACTGTCAAAGAACTAATCCCATCATGGACTGGGAAAACGCAAAAATTACTGGATCGGAGCGCAACAGACACAAATGCTGGATCAAAGAGGCCATAGAAATCAGGAAGCGGGGAAAAGATAGCATGAACCGGGATGAGGGGGCCTTTATGCTTTTCCACACCTGGGACCACATTCTCCAGAGACCATAGGACGGCGGAAAGCGGGGCCGGCTCGGTGGATCTGACAGGTCTGCTGGGCTGGCCACACCTACGAAAGTCAGCTGATAAAATGACACCTTGCAGCAATCAGCTGACACTTCTGATGAAGGCTGCAGTGAACAGTCGAAACATGTAAAGAAGGTAAAAACAGCTCCTTTCTATTTCTGTCTTTAATAAGAACTAAAGGTAAATAATCATGATCACCTCTGGAAATAAATGAGGAAAGCACTGAGAGGGATTTGATTTTTAAATTTCTGGGTATCAAGATCTCAGAGACCTGACATGGACACATAACACAAACGGCCTGACCAAGAAACACTTCCTGAGAATTCTCAGGAAGGTCAACTTGCCACATTATCTGTTGTTGTCTTTTTTCTCGTGTTCTATGGAAAGTGTCTCAACTTATGGCATTCTGGCAGGTATAGCAGCAGCTCTGCAGCTGATAAGAGGGCCCTGCAGAGAGCGATTAAAGCTGCAGAGAAAATAACAAATGCACACCTACCTGCCCTGGAAGACATTTTTACCTCCCGCTGCCTCCAGAAAGTGAAAAATATCCTGCAGGACCCATCTCAACCAGCCTACCACCTGTTTAAACTTCTGCCCTCAGGTAGGTGTTACCAGGTAGTAAAAACAAGCACCGCCAGACTTTTGAACAGTTTTTATCCCAAAGCCATCACCCCACTGAGCAACAGTTTGAAATCACAAGGCCAGCAACAAACTCAATAACTTACACTGAACTTATAATCACCTACATGGACTCATTAAAATTTGCACTGGGTACAAGAACCACTGAAGTAACCTTATTTTCCACATATCTTATGTTTACACCATATGGTGGCACTGTGTGTGTATGCGGTTGTAGTGAGCGTGTTTTTATTTATACTATTTATTGTTATTACTTTTCACTTAGTCCGTTTTTACTATGTGCTTTGAATTTCGTTGTATTATTTACAATGACAATAAATTCATCTAAATCTTTCCTCCAATTCAGAAGATTAAATAATGCAGATTTTTATTATACCCACTTTACGCAGGGGTGGAGATCGCTGAGAAATGAAAAAAAGGCCAGATCTCTCAACGACCCATCAATGAGTACCCAGCGATTGCCAAGCTCTCGCAGTCATCTTCCAGTTATCTCTGCGATCTCCTCAAAGTTTTGACTCAGTCCAAAACAATCTCTCAACTATCACCAAATTGAAGGCATCGCTCAATAAATGCTCAAGGAGCACTCAAAAATCTCACTGATCTCCCAATGAGCTCTCAGTGATCAATGCCGCTTTAATTCAATGAACTCTATTGGTCTTTACGAGACCACTGCAAAATCTTTCTTAAATTAGCATCTCTACATGGCAGCCATACAATCTGAGTATCTGTTGAATTGCAATACAAGGACATCAATCTGCTTACAAAGGTACTGATTACCATCTAAGCATGGTAAGGAGCATGAAAGCTGTTCCGCACATGTTGGTCAATGCAAGTTTCTTCAACACAAAAAAGTATCTAATTACTTGAGTAATCATTCGATTACAATGACAAATTACTCAATTACTAAAATAATTGATAGTTGCAGCCCTAGTGATGAAGAACTTTGAGCCTAAAACTGTTATAGTGATCAGCTCAGACCCCAAGCATCATAAGTGTATGAACCCATTAACGTGGCAGCAGATGAAAAAGGGCGACAAGGGAAGACACCAGAACGAGCATCTGCTCGCTTTCACGCCACATTAGCTTCAGCAGCGGCGGCAGGATGACTGGGAGCATTGATCAAATGGTGCGTGTGTGAGGCAGACGCCACTGAAAAACACCCGGAGATGCATTTCAGTTTTTGGGTTCTGCTCCTCTGCCGCGAGGCCACTTCCTCGTCATCATCATCAGCGGCACACTGTTGTTAATCAGATGTCTCACACACGGTTTGAACTCATCCATTTGGTCTAATCGCTGAGATCAAATCTAACTAGTGGACACGATGGACGGAGGCGAAGCACGAACAATCTGCAGGCAGGCGGTCTCCGTGATGTCGACCAATCACACACACTTGGGCCTGATCTCTGCAGTGGTCACCAATTTCTACTGCGACCAAAAAAGTTAAAACTGCAAAATATAAGAATAAACTAACCTGTCAACAATTCTTCTTACAGGAGAGTTTTTTTGAATGCAAATTTATCAGAAAATGTGCTTATATGTGACCCGTGCTGGCAAAATGAGTCACTTTGAGGAAATTATCAAAATTGATCTAACAATTTTTCCATATTCTATATTGAAAGACCTTCAAAATGATATTTAATTTGTAAGAAGTGTGCAAAAATGGACCCGGAAAAAGACGATTTGTTTGTATTTTGGCTAGGTTGAAAACATGCGTTCAATCGGTTGGGAGTTACGTCTTCTGCAAAAACATGTATTTTTAGAAAGTACGATTTCTAAGCTTTCCAATGATACCAGGCACTCATGGGGATTTTCCTGGGACTTGCTGCTAGCAAACAAAGAAAGAGTCATGATTCATGACTTCTGGTGCTTGTAGCTCATAATGACGCAGTGCGCATTCCGACTCATTTTGCCAGCACGGGTCACATATTCACAAGGAAAATTCATGGAAAAAAAACAACTACCATTTTAGGAGGAAAAAAAAGGCACAATTGTTTGAGAAAAAAACTTTCAAATTTATAAGAAAAAAATCCCAAATTGACAACAAAACCCCCTAAATTTATGAGGGAAAAAACAGACAAATTTATGAGAAAATTCTGCCAATTTACCAAGAAAATAAAGAGAAAAAACCTGCAACAAAACAAAATGTCAGTAATTCATGAAAAAAATACCTGTAAATTTATGATTCAAATTTATTTGGGGAAAAATGTCAATTTGCGGGGGGAAAAAACATATTTATGAGAAAAAACCTGCAAATTTACAAGAGAGGACAATTTTATGTGGGGAAAAAAACCCAGCAAATTTGCAAGAAAAGTTATAGATCCATGACAAAAATTCACAGCAAATTTATTTTTCTGTTTATAGTCACAAACTTATTTAGAAAAGTCATTTTAAAAAAAACTCAAATTTAGGAGGAAAAAAATGCTACAAATTTACAAAAATAAAATTACAAATTCATGAGAAAAAACCCTATAAATTTATGAGGGAAAAAAGCTGAAAATTTATCAGTAGAAAGTGTGCATTTTTTCCCCCCAAATAAATCTTGAGACTTTTTTCCTCATAAATGCACTAATTTATCCTCACAAATGACTACATGTTTACATTCCACCCCTGACCATCAGTGACCCTTCTGTGTGCAGTTTGCATGCTCTCCCCGTGTCTGCGTGGGTTTAACTCTGGTTTCCTCCCACACACCAAAAACATGCAAGATGGGTTAATAGGAGACTCTGAAGTGGCCCTAGGTGTGAATGTGTGTGTGAGTGGTGAAGGGCTTGGCGCCGTACCGTGGCTGCCTCATCCATCCAGGTGGATGCCCTCAATTTCCCTCTGGGGATTCATAAAGTATACAAAATACAAAATAAAAATATTTATTCAAATTTGCCGGTCCAGTCTAAAAGTCTCACGCAAAAAAATCACATAAATAAATAAGAGAACCCAGCGAGCGTGGAGCCTGAAGTAGAGTGGAAGTAACGTTTTGGGTTTTTTTTTTTTTTCAACAAAGCAAATTAATTGGAAAAATATGACGTAGCCTGAAGTGTGAGACGAATGTCAGCAGCAGGGAGTGATGGGATTTTTTTATTTTTTTTTAAATTTCACAGATGGCTGCAGATCACCGTCTTACAGCAGCACTCACACACACACACAAGGGGGCAAGAAAAATATCACTTTTTCCTTTAAATTTCTGACATTTTTTCCTTGTAAATGTGAGGCTTTTTTT
This sequence comes from Pholidichthys leucotaenia, assembly GCA_020510985.1. Lineage (NCBI taxonomy): Eukaryota > Metazoa > Chordata > Actinopteri > Cichliformes > Pholidichthyidae > Pholidichthys > Pholidichthys leucotaenia. The sequence goes on along the minus strand of CM035842.1, from coordinate 195,885,644 downwards.
CTCCGAAACATGCAGCTATTTTCTTGTAAATGCTTCATATTTGGCTCATAAATTTCTGAGATCTTTCACATTAAATATGTGGGGTTTTTTTTGTAAATTTGTTGCTTTTGTATTGTAAATGCATGGCCTTTCTCATAAATTTACATTTTTTCTTATGACTTTGCAACTTTTCTCTCATAAATAGTAAGTGAAATTATTTAGTGATTTTGCTTGTTTGTTTGTTTTTCTTTTCACAAATTTCCAAGACATTTTACAAACATTTCTGAGATTTTTCTGGTAAACTTGAAGCTTTTTTCTTCCAAAATATGGCAATTTTCCCCTTTAATTACTTGACCTTTTTCTCCATAAATTTAAAATTTTGTTTTACATCTTTTCAACTTTGTCACATAAATTTGTGACTGTATAATTTCCCAAGTTTTTTTCTCACAACTTTCGTAGATTTTTTGCATAAATTTGTGACCATTTTTCTTGTAAATTTTTTTAAACTTTGCTGTTTTTCCCCAAAATTTGCACTTATTTCACTGACAATGTTCCTAATTTTTCCCATAAATTTGTGAATTGTTTCCTCTCACAAATTTCCAAGGTTATGTGTGTAAATCTATCACCCCCTTTAAGACTTCTGTTTTTTTAACCACTTGACCTTTTACTTAGAAATTTACATTTTGTAAACAACTTTGCAATTTTTCTCTTAAAAATATTGCCTTTTTTCTATAATTTTGCTCTCATAAATTTGACTTTTTTCCCCATATATTTACATATTTATTCCATCTAGCTACAATGCTCCGCACTGTGTGTCTATATATTTATGTTTATATGTACATATGTATATTCGCTGCTCTTGTTTTTTCTTGCCTTCTGATTGTTGCTCTGAGTGTTGCTATCCCTGTGCTGTTGCAATCCTGGAATTTCCCCATGCTGGGACTAATAAAGGCTTATCTTATCTTATCTCATAAATCTGTGCCTTTTTTCATAAATTAGTGACTTTTTTGTTGTAAATTTGCATCTTTTTCCTCTCATAATATTCCTCAATTTTGTGACACTGTTTTTTGGTTAAATTTGTGACAGTTTTGTGCAAATGCATTACCTTTTTGTCATAATATTCCTAATATTTATATTTTTATGTTCTTTTTCTTATACTTTTGCTGATTTGTTGTCAAATGTATTAACTTTATTTATATAGGAGTTCTCATATATACATATAAAATGCAGCACAAAGTGGTTCACAGACACCCCCCCCACACACACACACACAGAAACACAGAACATTCACCTTCCACCCCCCATTTTTCCTTTTAAATACAGGTGTAGTGTGACTGACTACTGATCGGAGGGTCAGAGGTTTGATCTCAGCTCTGTCTGCAGTCTGCAGGCTGAAGTGTCCTTGAACAAGACACTGACGCCTCAGTTGCTCCTGGTGGGTCAGGAGCTGACCCACCAGGAGCTGACCGGTGCCATGCACCGGTGCTGACCCGGTGCATGGCAGCTCTGCCGCCATCAGTGTGTGAATGGGTGGCTAGCAGGATCTGTAAAGCGCTTTGGTCATCTAGAGATGAGAAAAAAGCGCTATATACAGTAAGTGAACGCCATTTACCATTCCTTTCAGATGTTCAGTTTTTTCCTCGCAAATTGTGTATTTTTTTTTTCTTGTTTACATGCAAACTTTGTCTCATGACCTTTTTTTTTTAAATCGTAAATGAGCAACTTTTCCCCTTAAAACTTTCCTGGATTTTTTCAGCTTTTCCTCATACATTATTTTTTTGTGACATTTTTCTCAATTCTAACTTTTTGTCTTGCAAATGACTTTTTTGTGGATTCATGACTTTTGAACCCTCATAAATTTGCTGTATTTCCACATAAGCTTTTATTTCTTTCTTTGATTAAAGTGACTTTTTTCTTGTAATAGTGACTTGTTTTTAGTAAATTGCAACCGTTTCCCCTCACAAATTTGGGCTGCACGGTGGCGCAGTGGTTAGCACTGCGGCAGCACAGTTTACCCTTGGCCGGGGGATCGTGGGGATCGTGGGTTCGATCCCAGCCCCTGACCAACAGTGATCTGTGTGGAGTTTGCATGTTCTCCCTGTGTATGCGTGGGTTTACCCCGGGATTTCTCCGGTTTCCTCCCACATGCCAAAAACATGCAGGTTAGGTTAGTTGGAGACTCTAAAGTGGCCCTAGGTGTGAATGTGTGTGTGAATGGTTAAGGGATGGCGCCGTATCGTGGCTGCTTCATCCATCCAGGTGGTGGATGACCCTCAATTTCCCTTCTGGGATCAATAAAGTATACTAAATCTAAAAAAAAAATAAAAAAAATTGCTTTATTCATGTATAAATTTGTGATTTTTTCCCCGATTATGTGCAACCTTTTCCTTGTAATTTTTTTATGAATTGTTTTCTTTAGATTTATGACTTTTCCTTCTGATAAACTTGTATTTCTCATATAAATTAGACTTTTTTGCTTGAATATAGGCATTTTTTCTTGTAAAATTGTCTTTTTTGTAATGACTTTTCCAACTTATAAATTTGCCATATTTTAAGCATAAATTTGCATTTTTTCTTGATTATGTGCAAGTTTTTTTTAAAAAAAAGTTCTTTTGCTGAATTTCTCTCAAATTTGTGTCTTTTCCTCACAAATTTCACCTTTTTCCCCACTTATATGCAACTTTTTTTTTTTAGTTAACATGAATTTTTTTTTTTTTTTTCGAGATTCATGACTTTTTTCTCCTCATAAATTTGCTATACGGCAGCAAGGAAAAGTACAGAGCATCCAGAAAGTCTTCACAGCGCTTCACTTTTTCCACATTTTGTTATGTTACAGCCTTATTCCACAATGGATTAAATGAATTTTTTTCCTCAAAATTCTACACACAATACCCTATAATGACAACATGAAAAAAAAAGGTTTTTGTTTTTGTTTTTTTAGATTTTAGCCAATTTATTAAAAATAAAAAACGAAGAAATCACATGTACATAAGTATTCACAGCTTTTGCTCAATACTTTGTTGATGCACCTTTGGCAGCAATTACAGCCTCAAGTCTTTTTGAATATGATGCCACAAGCTTGGCACACCTATCTTTGGGCAGTTTCGCCCATTCCTCTTTGCAGCACCTCTCAAGCTCCATCAGGTTGGATGGGAAGCGTCGGTGTACAGCCATTTTCAGATCTCTCCAGAGATGCTCAATTGGATTCAAGTCTGGACTCTGGCTGGGCCACTCAAGAACATTTGCAGAGTTGTCCTGAAGCCACTCCTTTGGTATCTTAGCTGTGTGCTTAGGGTCATTGTCCTGCTGAAAGATGAACCGTCACCCCAGTCTGAGGTCAAGAGCGCTCTGGAGCAGGTTTTCATCCAGGATGTCTCTATACATTGCTGCATTCATCTTTCCCTCTATCCTTCCTGACTAGTCTCACAGTTCTTGCCACTGAAAAACATCCCCACAGCATGATGCTGCCACCACCATTGGCGTGGTTATGATCGGTGCCTGGTTTCCTTCAAACATGACACCTGGCATTCACGCCAAAGAGTTCAATCTTTGTCTCATCAGACCAGAGAATTTTGTTTCTCATGGTCAGAGTCCTTCAAGTACCTTTTGGCAAACTCCAGGCGGGCTGCCATGTGCCTTTTATTAAGGAGTGGCTTCCATCTGTCCACTCTACCATACAGGCCTGGTTGGTGGATTGCTGCAGAGATGGTTGTCCTTCTGGAAGGTTCTCCTCTCTCCACAGAGGAACGCTGGAGCTCTGACAGAGTAACCATCGGGTTCTTGGTCACCTCCCTGACTAAGGCCCTTCTCCCCTGATCACTCAGATTAGATGCCCGGCCAGCTCTAGGAAGAGTCCTGGTGGTTCCAACTTCTTCCATTTACGGATGATAGAGGCCACCGTGCTCACTGGGACCTTCAAAGCAGCAGAAATTTTTCTGTACCCTTCCCCAGATTTGTGCCTCAAGACAATCCTGTCTCGGAGGTCTACAAACAATTCCTTTGACTTCATGCTTGGTTTGTGCTCTGACATGCACTGTCAACTGTGGGACTTTATATAGACAGGTGTGTGCCTTTCCAAATCATGTCCAATCAACTGAATTTACCACAGGTGGACTCCAGTTAAGCTGCAGAAACATCTCAAGGATGATCAGTGGAAACAGGATGCACCTGAGCTCAATTTTGAGCTTCATGGCAAAAGCTGTGAATACTTATGTACATGTGATTTCTTAGTTTTTATTTTTAATAAATTTGCATAAATCTAAAAAAAAAAAAACTTTTTCACGTTGTCATTATGGGGTATTGTGTGTCGAATTTTGAAGAAAAAAATGAATTTAATCCATTTTGGAATAAGGCTGTAAGATAACAAAATGTGGAAAAAGTGAAGAAGCACTGTGAATACTTTGCGGATGCACTGTATGTGCACTCTTTGGAATTTCCTGGTTTTCCGCATTAATTGGTCATAAAATGTGATCTGAATCTAAGTCTTAAGTATAGACAAACACTATGGCCTGCATTTATCAAACGTGCATAAGACAGAAAAGTGGTTTTACAATCATTTCAACACACAGATCAGTATTTATCAATCTGATCGTGATGGTGTGGTGCACTCAAATCTCACACCAGCTGGGTTTGGGTACGGAAATTTTCAAGTTGAAAATCTTCAAGACACCAGTGCAGCAGAGAAACTGTGTGGAAGAATTATTTGATATCAAATTATAATGAGCATTGCAACCTTTCAGATGATATGTTTGTCTCGTGTTATATTTAGAAGAATGTTTTCACGCTTTACTTTAAAGACAAAAGAGGCTGCTTTATTAATCAAACGTTTTATCCATATTTATGTTACTGTAGCAAATATTAAAACAGATTGACACATGATTGACAGGTTTAACAAGTATGATTTCAAATGACAAAATGGACAACATTTAGTCAAACAGTCATCTAAGTCAAACAACAGGATACAGATATAGTGGTGTGAAAAAGTGTTTAGCCCCCTTCCTGATTTATCATTTTTTTGTATGTTTGTCACACTTAAATGTTTCAGATCATCAAACAAATTTAAATATTAGACAAAGATAACACAAGTAAACACAAAAAAGCACTTTTTAAATGAAGGTGTTTATTATCAAGGGAACAAAACCCCAAACCTACATGACCCTCCATGAAAAAGTGATTGCCCCTAAACCTAATAACTGGTTGGGCCACCCTTAGCAGCAACAACTGCAATCAAGTGTTTGCGATAACTGGCAATGAGTCTTTTACACCGTTGTGGAGGAATTTTGGCCCACTCATCTTTGCAGAATGGTGGCAACAGTACGGTGGTGTAATGGTTAGCACTGTTGCCTTACAGCTAGAAGGTTCCTGGTTCAAATCCCCACGTTGGCAGGGGTTGGAACCTTTCTGTGTGGACTTTGCATGTTCTCCCTGTACTGCGTGGGTTTACTCCGGGGGCTCCGGTTTCCTCCCATAATCCAAAGACATGCATGTTAGGCTAATTGGCTGTTCTAAATTGTCCCTAGATATCGGTTTCCTATAGGCCCTTAGAATAGAGAGTTGGTATTAGTGAAAGCGCTTTGAATGGTCTTTGTGACTAGAAAAACGCTATATAAGTGCAGGTTAGTTAGTTAGTAGTTACTAGTTAGAATTGTTGTAATTCAGCCACACTGGAGGGTTTTCCAGCATGAACCGCCTTTTTAAGGTAATGCCACAGCATCTCAATTGGATTCAGGTCAGGACTTTGACTAGGCCACTCCATAGTCTTCATTTTGTTTTTCTTAAGCCATTCAGAGGTGGACTTGCTGGTGTGTTTTTGATCATTGTCTTGCTGCAGAACCCAAGTGCACTTCAGCTTGAGGTCATGAACAGATGGCCGGACATTCTCCTTCAGGATTTTTTGGTAGACAGCAGAATTCATGGTTCCATTTACCACAGCAAGTCTTCCAGGTCCTGAAGCAGCAAAACAGTCCCAGACCATCACACTACCACCACCATATTTTACTGTTGGTATGATGTTCCTTTTCTGAAATGCTGTGTTACTTTTATGCTGGATGTAATGGGACACACACCTTCCAAAAAGTTCAACTTTTGTCTCATCAGTCCACACAGTATTTTTCCAAAAGTCTTGGGGATCATCAAGATCTTTCCTGGCAAAACTGAGATGAGCCTTTATGTTCTTTTTGCTCAGCAGTGGTTTTCGTCTTGGAACTCTGCCATGCAGGCCATGTTTGCCCAGTCTCTTTCTTATGCTGGAGTCATGAACACTGACCTTAACTGAGGCAAGTGAGACCTGTAGTTCTTTGGATGTTGTTGTGGGGTCTTTTGCAACCTCTTGGATGAGTCGTCGCTGCGCTCTTGGGGTAGTTTTGTTTGGCTGGCCACTCCTGGGAAGGTTCACCACTGTTCTATGTTTTCTCCATATGTGGATAATGGCTCTCACTGTGGTTCGCTGGAGTCCCATAGCTTTAGAAATGGCTTTATAACCTTTTCCAGACTGATAGATCTCAATTACTTTGTTTCTCATTTGTTCCTGAATTTCTTTGGATCCCAGCATGATGTCTAGCTTTTGGTCTACTTCACTTTGTCAGGCAGGTCCTATTTAAGTGATTTCTTGATTGAGAACAGGTGTGGCAGTAATCAGGCCCGGGTGTAGCTAGAGAAATTGAACTCAGCTTTCCAAAGATGTGATAAACCTCAGTTAATTTATGTTTTAACATGGGGCGGGGGGGGGGGGGTCCCGCTAGGGCTGTCGCAATAACCGCAATTACGTAATACCGCACTACGGACACGCCTACCGTAGAGGAAAATGACAAACCGCAACAACTGTGGTGTTTATTTTCAAGATTCAAAGGCTTTATTGTCATGTGCACAGTTAAGAAATGCTACATTTCCTGAGCAATGAAATTCTTACTTTGCTCTCCGAATGAATGCCAAGGTAATAGGTACAGAAACAACAATTCTAATAAGGTAATGACACACTAACACAGTAACTCAATCCTAATATTAATTTGTTTGTGTGTGTGTGTGTGTGTGTGTGTGTGTGTGTGTGTGTGTGTGTGTGTGTGTGTGTGTGTGTGTGTGTGTGTGTGTGGCTATATCTCGTTGTTCACTTATGTGCCCCTATTGATTATTAAATAAATTGTTAAATGAAGTGTATTTTTATTGCCAACAGCATGTTTACACCAGGTACTTTAGAAGCTTCCACAGCACCCAGTGGTGCTGCTGCCGGGTGCTGACAACGGCAGCACCGTGTGGATCTCTCTCCAGACAGACTCCAGCAGGCAGTTAGTCGTGAAAACGTTTGGACTCCTTGCTAAATACAGCCATGACAGTGAGTACTGAAAGGGCACAAAGCGTGTTATTTTCTTCTGAGCGGAGTGTGTATGATCCTGACTGTGTATGCTCCTGTGTGAGCTCCGAGAGCAGCTTGTTTGAATGTGATTTTTCAGATAGTGGCAAACATCCCGGAGACAAGAGCCATGCAAGATCCTGTAAGGAGGCTGTCCTGCTTAAATAAGCTGAATGTCGCTGCAGTGCCCAGTCCACATACTCAGTAGTTCCTGCCACTGTTCAATGAAAATGATCTCTCTTTTTTTTTTTTTAACAGAATCAGCAGTTCATGCCTGTAGAAAGAGCGGAGCTCTGCACAATTGTCACACACGCACCTAAAGTTGAGAGCGGAGCTGCAGTGAGTTATAAACCCTGTTTAAATTACGAGACCACAGGGTCCTAAAAACAACTGCAATAATACCGCATACCGCGGTGCTGAGCCGTCCACCGTCAGTGCAGGGGAAATTCCTCTACCGTAACAGCCCTGGTGGGGAAGGGGGGGGGGGGGCAATCACTTTTTCCACACAAGGCCATGTAGGTTTGGCTTTTTTTTTTTACCCTTAATAATAAACACCTTCATTTAAAAACTGCATTTTGTGTTTACTTGTGTTATCTTTGTCTAATATTTAAATTTGTTTGATGATCTGAAACATCTCCCAGCTTCTTTTTGGGCGAGAGGCAGGGTACACCCTGGACAGATCGCCAGTCCATCGCAGGGCCAACACAAAGAGACAGACAACCATTTACTCTCACATCCATACCTAAGGACAATTTAGAATCCCCAGTTGATGCCAATTAATCTCAAGATGCTGGGATAGGCTCCAGCCCCCCCGCGGCCCGAAAAGGATTAAGCGGTAGAAGATGGATGGATGGATGGATCTAAAACATTTAAGTGTGACAAACATACAAAACAATGAGAAATCAGGAAGGGGGAAAACACTTTTTCACACCACTGTATACAGTATATTATAATCCTCAGCTATTTTTATGCCATATACTGCATTGCATGTTCTTCCGGAACAATTCAGCTTTAGTTTCATCAGTCCACAAAACATTTTCTGAGTAGCATTGTGAAGTGTCAATGTGCTGTTTGGCAAACTTCGTGCATGCACTGATTTCTTTTTTTTTTGGAAAGCAGCAGCTTCCTCCATGATGTCCTGCCATGGACACCATGTCTGTTTCATAATTTGTATATGGTAGACTCATGAACAGAACTGTTAACCAGTTCCAATGATTCCTTCAAGCCTTTAGCTGTTACTCTCGGACACTTCCTTGTACAATTTGTGTTGTGCTTTTGAAGTCAATTTGCCTGGGCGTCCACTTCTAATGAGAGTAGTCACACTACTAACTCCTCTCAATCTGAAGACAATTTGTCTAACTGTGGACTGGTGAATAGCTAAAGTCTTGCAGATGACTTTATAACCCTTTCCAGATTTATGCAAACCAACAATTCTCTTTGGAGAGCTCTTTTTTTGCAAGGCCTGATTCACATTAGCAGATGCTTCTAGAGAATAAAGGGCGTAACAAACTCAAAAAGTTCTGTCAGGAAGAATGGCTCAGAATTCCTCCTCAACATTCGATCAGATCTGATGAATTTTCTTCTCAACAATGTGACTTTTTCCTTGTAAATTTGACTTTTTTTTTCTAATAAAGAAATTAAAAACCCTGTAAAAAAAAATAGCCATGTTTGTCTATATGAGAATCAGCTGAATCTGGCCATCATGCTGCAGGAGGAAAATGAGGATGAGGCCGAGCCCGGCGGAGAAAGACGTCCTAAAGTGTGTCCTGATGGAATCAGCTCACATTAATATCCTGAGCGTCAGTAAACAGGAGCAGCTCGCCATCTCCCAGCATTTCCCGCGGCCTCACAAACAAGGGTGGGGGGGCGGGGTGGAGGGGTCCGCTCTAGTTTGTCATGTCATGGTCAAAGGTGATTTAATGGATGCAGAGATGGATGTGAAGGTGAGAGGAGTGGCGGTCGGACCGAGAGGCAGAGTGATTCAGACTCCAAAGAGGTCCCAAGAGAAGGCGGGCAGCGCTGTCACGAGTCATTGAGCATCAGAGGGACGATTTTAACCACGAGGAGACGTTAATGTGGACAGAGACACGATAAAAATAGTTGCTATGTTGTGTCCGTTAAGTCTAACTTTTTTTTTTTTTTTTACAGACACACTCAAACTTTAATCGAGAGACTAGAGCATATTCTAAATGGTCCACCTCTACTATGGAAAGTCAGGGTCCCTGCATGTTGAAGTAAGTTAAATTTAAGACCTTTTTTAAGGACGCTTGATCCACATGTTGTGACACCCTTCGACATGCTTTGGTTAGAACACCTCAGGGTTTAATTGTTGCTGTACTATTTTACACATGTGGAAGGAGTTCTTTTCAAAACAAGCTGTTTTTTATGGTATACTGATTGAAATGCTAATGACCCAAAGTTCACCCAACCCTCCCTCTTTCAGAATTTCTCTACAATTTATGTTTTGCCAGCAACAAAATGCTTCAGTTGTCAGACTAACACACAAACCAGCAAATACTGGCTGAATTTGAGAATGTAAAAGCCCAAATAAAGCATCATCAGAGACAGGGCTGTGTGATTTGAGTTGTCGATAGCATCCCTAGGGTGTAATAAGCACAGAAACAACCCTGAAGGAGTGAATGGATAACTCTGCTAACAACAGCTAACAAAGCTAATTGAGGAGGTGTACAGCCCAGCGTATAATAAACTACAATTTAAAAAAGCTAAAATAATATCTATTAAGTAAACATATGGTCAAGGGTTGGTAGATGATCTGGCTGGAAAAACAGGTATCTAGCAGGGATGAATAGACTATATAGAAAACAGACTCCCCTATTAGTTTGTACCTGGCAGGTTGACCTTGAAGTTGGACAGAAATCCTGACTGTGGCCACTCAGACCAGTTAACGTTATCAACCAAATCTGCACTACATGACCATTATGAACAAAATATACCAAAACAAGCCAGAACGGTGCTAGATACATATCAACTGTGGATTAATGAAAAATATGATCTAGTATGGTGGCTACACTTTACAAAAAAGAGCCATAAAATCTCTGGTCACATTGATTCACTTCACAACGCTAGCTGTACTGTACTAACAGTTAGGTCAGGTATCAGGTCTGGGGGTGGCTGTAGCACAGGTGTAGTATGGTTGACTACTGATTGGAGGGTCAGGGGTTCGATCCCGCTCTGTCTGCAGTCTGCATATCGAAGTGTCCTTGAGCAAGACACTGAACCCCCAGTTGTTCCTGGTGGGTCAGGCCAGCACTTGTGCATGGCAGCTCCACAGCCATCAGTGAGTGAATGTGTGTGTGAATGGGCGGATAGCAGGATCTCTAAAGTGCTTTGGTCATCTAGAGATGACAAAAAGTGCTATATACAGTTAGAACCAAAAATATTTGGACAGTGACACAATTTTTGTTATTTTAGCTGTTTATGAAAACATATTCAGGATACAATTATATAATCAATATGGGCTTAAAGTGCAGACTCTCAGCTGTAATTTGAGAGTATTCACATCCAAATTGGAGCAAGGGTTTAGGAATTACAGCTCTTTAATACGTAGCCGCCTCTTTTTCAAGGGACCAAAAGTAATTGGACAATTGACTCAGAAGGCTGCAAAAAAAATAAGGCTGCATGGGCTCATCTCTCATTAACCTGTCATCAATTAAGCAGTTAAAAGGTCTGGAGTTGATTCCAGGTGTGGCGTTTGCATTTGGAAGCTGTTGCTGTGAACACACAACATGTGGTCAAAGGAGCTCTCAATGGAGGTGAAACAGACCATCCTGAGGCTGAAAAAAAAGAAGAAATCCATCAGAGAGATAGCAGAAATGTTAGGAGTGGCCAAATCACCAGTTTGGTACATTCTGAGAAAAAAAGAGTGCACTGGTGAGCTTGAGAACTCAAAAAGGCCTGGACGTCCACGGAAGACAACAGTGGTGGATGATCGAACAATCCCTTCACAACATCCACTCAAGTGAAGAACACTCTCCAGGAAGTAGGTGTATCAGTATCTAAGTCTACCATAAAGAGAAGACTTCATGAGAGTAAATACAAAGGATTCACCACAAGGTGCAAACCATTAATCAGCCTCAAAAATAGAAAGGCCAGAATTGACTTTGCCAAAAAACACCTGAAGAAGCCAGCCCAGTTCTGGAACAGCATTCTTTGGACAGATGAGACTAAGATCAACCTGTACCAGAATGATGGGAAGAAGAAAGTTTGGAGAAGAATTGGAACAGCTCATGATCCAAAGCACACCACATCTTCTGTAAAACATGGTGGAGGCAGTGTGATGGCATGGGCATGCATGGCTTCCAGTGGCACTGGGTCACCTGTGTTTATTGATGATGTGACAAAAGACAGAAGCAGCCGGATGAATTTTTAAGTGTATAGTGATACACTTTCTGCTCAGATTCAGCCAAATGCAGCAAAGTTGATTGGATGGCGCTTCACAGTACAGATGGACAATGATCCAAAACATACTGCAAAAGCAACCCAGGAGTTTTTTAAAGCAAAGAAGTGGAATATTCTGCAATGGCCGAGTCAATCACCAGATCTCAACCCAATCGAGCATGCATTTCACTTGCTCAAGACAAAACTTAAGGCAGAAAGACCCACAAACAAGCAACAACTGAAGACAGCTGCAGTAAAGGCCTGGCAAAGCATCACAAAAGAGGAAACCCAGCGTTTGGTGATGTCCATGGGTTCCAGACTTCAGGCAGTCATTGCCTGCAAAGGATTCTCAACAAAATATTGAAAACTAACATTTTACTTAGGGTTATGTTTATTTGTCCAATTACTTTTGAGCCCCTGAAATGAGGAGCGTTTGTATAAAAACAGCTACAATTCCTACATGTTTAATCATGTATTTTTGTTCAACCCCTTGAATTAAACCTTAAAGTCTGCACTTCAATTCTGTTGTAGTTGTTTCATTTCAAATCCAATGTGGTGGCATGCAGAGCCCAAATCATGAAGATTGTGTCACTGTCCAAATATTTCTGGGCCTAACTGTACAGCGGGGAAAATAAGTATTGAACACATCAACATTTTTCTCAAACATATTTCTTATGGAGCCATTGACCTGAGATTTTCACCAGATATCAGTAACAACCTAAGTAATCCATACATACAAAGAAATCAAGGAAATGGTGTTCACAAAACAAGTTATATTTAATAAAGTGAAATGACAGAGGGAATAAGTGTTGAACACACTTCGTGAAATTCATTTAATATTTAGTAGAAAAGCCTTTGTTGGCAATAACAGCTTCCAGACACCTCCTATATGGAGAAACTAGGTGCAGGCATTGCTCAGGAGTGATTTTAACCCATTCTTCCATAAAAACTGTCTTCAAATCTTGAAGGCCCCGTGGGTGCCTTCTAAGAACTCTGATCTTCAGTTCGTTAGATTTTCAACTGGAGTCAGGTCAGGTGACTGACTGGGCCATTCTAGTAGCTTTATTTTTCTTCTCCGGAGCCAGTTGAGAGTTTCCTTGACTGTCTGTTTGGGATCATTGTCTTACTGAAATGTCCACCCTCGTTTCATCTTCAGCATCTTGGCAGATGGTAACAGGTTCTTATCAAGGATGTCGCTGTACATTTGTCCATTCATCTTTCCTTCAATTATATGAAGTCTGCCTGTACCATGTGCTGAAAAACACCCCCACACCATGATGGGATGTGCAGTGCCATTTCTCCTCCAAACATGCTGTGTGTTGTGGCATTCAAAATGTTCAATTCTGGTCTCATCTGACCAGACTATATTCTCACAGTATTTTACTGGCTTGCCCAAATGTTGCGCAGCAAACTTTAAACGAGCTTCAATATGCTTTTTCTTCAGCAATGGAGTCTTGTGAGGTGAGCGGGCATAGAGCCCATGTCGGTTGAGTGCATTACTTATTGTTTTCTTTGAAACAGCAGTACCTGCTAACTCCAGGTATTTCTGAAGCGCTCCACGAGTGGTCTTTGGCTCTTGGATAACTCTTCTGATAATTCTTTTGACTCCTCTGTCAAAAATCTTGTGAGGAGCTCCTGGTTGTAGCTGGTTTATGGTAAAATGATGTTCTTTCCATTTCCAAATGATGGCTCCAACAGTGCTCACTGGAACATTCAGCAGTTTAGAAATGAACCTGTAACCAATGCCATCATTAGGTTTTGCAACAATAAGGTTGCAAATGTCTAGAGAGAGCTCTTTGCTTCTACCCATCATGAGTTCTTTGCTGTGTGACAATCTGATATTCACAGACCTTTTTTAAAATCTATCAGTCAGGACATAACCAGGTCAACTTAATTTGCACTTGATGGGGGATGTCTTACTAAATTCTGATGGATTTCAGCTGGTTTCTTGGCTTTCCTGAACAACTATAGACCCATAGCACTCACGTCTGTAGTCATGAAGTGTTTTGAGTGACTAGTGTCCCAGCACATCAGGGACTGTCTTCCCCCCTTCTTCAACCCTCATCAGTTCGCCTACAGGGAGAACCGGTTTACAGAAAACACCATCGCCACCATTCTCCACAGAGCCCTAAGCCACCTGGAGAACCCAAGGAGCTACATGAGGATGCTCTTTGTGGACTACAGCTCAGCTTTCAACACCATCATCCCGGACATCCTGACTAACAAACTGCACCTCCTCCAAATCCCCCATACCTGCTTCTGGATAAAAAAGAACTCTTGTGCAGGAGGACTTTGTGCTGTTTGTCTTTGCAGACCATATAATGTCACAAAAATACAATGGAACACACTGAATAAAGGAGATACCACCAAAAGCAAAAGTGGGGCATTTTTCCGTGAGCACCTTGCTTATGTTATGTATTTTTAAGATAAGATAAGCCTTTATTAGTCCCACAATGGGAAAAATGCCACTAATTCACAGTAGCAAATTGATGAGAAAAAAGTAACAATTTAACCTCTTGCACTCCGGTGCACCGCGGGCGGACACATCTCTGCGTCCTAGAGCGCATGAGGGCGCTGCGTCCTAGAGCGCACTGAAAAAAAAAGCTGCATTTCCGTTCTTCCACTACTGACACAGCCGCGAACAGAAAGCCAAAGGAGTGCTTTGATTGGTTTAGATGTGATTGACCTCTCATTCGACTAGTAAGAGCCTTGAATTGGGTTTCTGAAACCTTGAAGAACCAATGACTGAAAACCTAGCAAGAAGGACCCGCCTACCAACGGCTGCGAATACAGCCAGCCAATTGAAGCACAGAAGTTCGAAAGCTGTTTTGTGTAAGGCTGGGTGACACACAGGCGTTCGCCAGTCTTTTTTTCTTACTACTGTTTTTATTTGTTTTGAAAAATCGTTCGTCAAAACCGCAATCATGGAAGCGCAAAACCGCAATAATGGAATTATGGTTTGACTGGGTCGTGTGACCAGAACCACAAGTCCGTAACAAGCGGACCAGCTTCATGTTCGTCTGACAATGAGGAAGAGAAGTTCACCAGCGACTTTGCTGTTGTGGACAGGTAAGTGTTATAAGCTAAATTATTCTTTATCCCTGAAAATTGTAATCCAAATGACTTTTGACCGATCGGTAAATTACAACTGTGCGTTATCGCAACATGACGGACCCAGACTGCTCCGGTCCGGGTCCGTCATGTTGCGAACGCCCCACCCCCCCACTCTTCTGTAGCGGATTGCAGATATATTGCAGATATTTTAGTCCAACTGTGCGTAGTAGACCGCGGCGCACCGTCACCGCTTTCCGTCATGATGCGATGGGCGATGTCCATCCTCTGTAGCGGGGGGGGGGGGGAGTTGTTATCTTCTACATTACAAATATTTTAGTATAATTTGTAGTGCACTGTAGGTTATTTTTTCTGGTAAAAAAAAAGCCACACATTTTTTACGTGGCATGCTTCTTTGTGTGTGGGGGCTTGTTTGT
Source organism: Pholidichthys leucotaenia (assembly GCA_020510985.1). Taxonomy (NCBI): domain Eukaryota; kingdom Metazoa; phylum Chordata; class Actinopteri; order Cichliformes; family Pholidichthyidae; genus Pholidichthys; species Pholidichthys leucotaenia. The sequence continues at coordinate 195,870,434 of CM035842.1, read as the reverse complement.
TCATTCATTCATTCATGAATGAATAAACAACCCCCCCCCCACACCCACACACACAGCCCTTCACCTTTCATTAGAGCCCAAGATGAAGCTTCTATATTGAATCATTCAAAAGTTACAGACGTTTTTCCAAACTGTGCCATTTGGCACAATTTGGCACAGTTCAAAAACGCTTGGGAACAACCTGAGAAAAAAGCTGTGTAATATATTCATTTTTTGTGGTATTGTTACAAAATTTTGACCTCAGCTGGATAACACTTGGTTCTACATTTCTGTTGCATTTTCCAGCCAGTATCTGAAGCTGTGTGTTATTTGCAAGCATTTGTATCCAAAAAAAACACCCAGGCGAAATTTATTTTCTTCAAGTTCAGTATGTTTAGATGACTGTTACTCAGTGGCAGGAGCACTTAGAGAGACTATGACTGTTTTGCCAAAAAATTCAAAGTGTTTTCTTTTAAATGAGACCAACCCCATGAAGATGCAGCAAAAGGTTGAAGAACAGCTTTTGATTTACTTTGGGTACGTTATTTTTTGGTGTTTTTAGGGAAATTGACCAGAGTGCAAGGGGTTAAGTGAAAAATAGCCCAATATTTGTCAGAAAAATAGTCGCAAATGTATAAGAGAAAAAGTTGCAAATTTAAGAGAAAAACAGATTCCAATTTACCAATAATAGTTGCGGTCCTTAATGTTTAATACAGAGTTCATCTTCACTGTCCTGCAAAATCTAGAGTAGCAAAGACAAAGAACAGCGCAGTGCAGCGATGTTGTGACTTCCAACATGTGGTGGTTGTGAACAGATCTGCTGCTGTTTGGCTTCAGATTAAATTAAAGTTGAGAGGGTTTGTTCAACAGTTGGTTCTGGGCACGAGTACTCATTTAGGGGCACTAAAAACTCTCTGATCATGCTGTTTCTTCTTCTTGCACACAAGAAGCTTGTGAAAAGATTTCCCAACAGAAGAGGAGTTGAACTTTTCACCCACTCACCTCCAAACCGTGACACAAACCAGAGGAGAACTCCCTCTGTGATGAAATCAAACTTTTTTTTTTTTTTTTTAACTAAACACACTTGAGGCTGCTCACTTATGTAAAGAACAACGAAAAGCTTTTTTCCCCCTCCCACAGGCAGAACCTTAATGAAGACACATCATCAAGGAGTAACAAGAAATGGTCTCAGTCAGATGACTGAGAAATTTGTGAGGAACAGTTGCAAATTTACTGGGAAAAATTCATAAATTTATGAAAAAACGTTGCAACTTAACAAGAAAAAAGTCACAAATTTAAAAAAAAAAAACAAAACATACTGGTGGCTGCCAGCGGTACCCCTCAGCCTGCTGGCATTAAGAGCACTCACTGGCTGGCTAATTTTTTGTGCAGTCACCCAAAATCAAAATTGTCAAATATTCTTCATAGATACAACTATTAGAATATGAAAAGCCTACATCATTACATTCACAAGTTATTACTTTGACAAGGTATTCTGGGAGTTGACCTCTGACTTCAACCTGATGTCAAAGTTACCAAAATTCCAACTGATCCCAGATTTGTCAAAGATACAACTATGGTATCAGTAGGGCTGGGTGATAAAACGATACCGATAATTATCGTGAAATAACTTTTCCTTGATACAGACATACAACATTGTTGACAGAACGTTGATAGAACTCATTCATTCTGTGTTTTTACAGACAACACAAAAAGCCAATGAAAATGAGAATACATCACACTGAGCCAATCATGTGGCTGGAAAACAGTCACGTTCGATTGACACACACAACAGCGTGCGTAAGAGCACTACACAGATTTTTCCTTTCTCGCAGTTAAGGACAAAAGCATATTGGTGGGTTGCAAGTTAAGTGCTGATCGAGTCCTACTGCAATCTTCAGAAGCACCTGATTCAACAGCAACAAGTTCTGACAAAGCTTGTGCTCAGAAACGGTTAGCTATGCTAACAACTAACACGGTGAAGGGGACCTAAATACCCATAGCTGGATTTCAAACACAGGTATGCATCTGGACAGTTTGTGACCCTGCAAAAATTAAACTGACTGATTGCCGGATACGTCGTTAAAGACTGAAGACATGATATCAACAGTCACTTTCCTTCAGACAGCTGGACTGTGATCAACTGAAGTTAAAACGCATTTACCTGCTACCTGGATAAAGATTATTCAATAATGGATTTTGATCTCCAAAAGACATTTGAGGGACTGCCTGCATCATGTCTCTATCACAGCAGACATTTGGAAGATAGATAGACGGATGGATAGATGGATGTACTTTATTAATCCCAAACTGGGAAATTACAGGTTAATAAACATTTTCTTTGGATCACTGCACATCGGATATCAAACCGTGGTACCAAGTTTCCAAACAATCGTACCAAAACTGCAGGAGGAGTTGATTTCACAAAAATGGTACAGATGGACAGACAGACCCATAACACAATGCCCCTTTGGGCATTGACCGGCGGGGGATAAAAACTGTCTATTAAGTTCTGTCTGAAACAGTCTGTTTTCAGCCTGCCATTAATAATAATAAGCCCGTAATATAATAATAATAATAATACCAAGCAAGCAAAGTTTATTTGTATAGCACTTTTCACAGATATATATCACAAAGTGCTTCACAGCAAATTAAAATTTACAAATACACAGAAATTAAAATCAATAAAAATAAGATAAAATACTTCTATTAATAGGGATAAAAAGAGATACATAACAGTGAAGAAATAAAAGCCATTCAATGAGAGCTAAAAGCCTGTCTAAACAAATTAGTTTTTAACTCCTTCTTTAAGGAGTCAACAGACTCAAGGCAGCGCAAGGATGGGGGAAGTGCGTTCCAAAGCTGTGGTGCAGCAGCCTGGAAAGATCGATCTCCATGGGTTCTGAATTTGGTCTGAGGGACCACTAGGAGTCTCTGGTCTGAGGATCTTAGTGATCATGTCCTGGTATAAGGAGTCAAGAGGGCTGAAATGTATGAAGGGGCTTGGCCATTAAGAGCTCCAAAAGTCAGAATTAAAATCTTAAAATGAAATCTAAAAGCAACTGGCAATCAGTTGAGGGACGATAAAACTGGGGAAATGTGTTCCCTTTTCTTCGTCCGGGTTAAAATTCGTGCTGCTGCATTTAGCACAGTCTGAAGGCGGGCAACAGCAGTTTTATTAAAACACATAAAAGGGCATTACAATAATCTAAACAAGACGAGATAAAAGCATGAATGATCATTTCCAGTTCAGGTGTTGAGACCATTGGTCTAAGTTTTGCTATATTCCTCAGATGAAAAAAGCAATTTCTAACTAGGTGCCGACCATGGCAGTCCAATGACATAATCCATCAGATTTATATAGCATTTTATCATAGACACTCAAAGACGCTTTACAAATAGATACATTATTCATTCACTCCAGACAGACAATGGTAGTGGCAAGCTACTACTGTAGCCACAGCTGCCCTGGGGCAGGCTGACGGAAACGTGGCTGCCAATCCGCGCCAACGGCCTCTCCGGGCACCACCGAACATTTATATAATCCATTAATTAAATTATCTTGCTATGTGTGCAAGATGATTTAAGTATGTATTTAAAAGTAACGTGAAAGTTACTTTTCCAAGTAACTAATTACTTTAACCATGCAGTAACTGACATATGACCTTGAGATCAAGGTCAAAGTGATACAGATTCTTCATAGATATATTTAGGCCAAAACTGACCACTGACTTTGATCTTTTCACCCAAATTTGAACTCATCCATGATTTTTCTTAGATACAATTATGGTATAGATTTGAAAAGCCCACATCATTTCTTTCTCTAGTTATTACGTTCACAAGGTAGGTGCTGACGCCAACGCCACCCATCCACCCAGCAGTGTAACAGCAATACCACTTCAGCCTTTTAGAGGCTGAGGGGTAAAAATTTGCACATTTATGAAAAAAGCTGCAAATTCATCAGAAAAATAATTGTTAACTTATCTTGAGACTTCTTGAGAAAGTCTTAAAAATTTATGACAATAATGTTACAAATTTACAATATAATGTAGCCAATTTACATGAAAAGTCAAAGATTTATTAGAAAAACAATCACAAACGTGAAAAACAGTTGAAAATTTACAAGAAAGAGTTTCAACTGTACAAGAAAAATAGCTGCAAATTTATGAGGAAAAAATAGCAAATCATAATAAAATGTAACCGTTCACATGAAAAAAAAAGTCATTAACGACAAAAATTGTTGTAAATTATGAGAAAAATACAGAACAATTTAAAGAAACAAAACTGCAGATGTCTGAGAAAAACGATTGCAAATGTTTTTAGTTTTTTCACTTATTTAATTAGCTGATGTTTTTTCTTGTAAATTTGCAGCTTTTCTTGTAACTTTGTGATTCTTTAACTGATAAATTTGCAAATTACAAAGGAGTGTTCCCTCTATTGAAATAAATATTTTTCATTTAACTAAACACTGGAGGCTGCTCTCTAAAGAACAATCAAAAAAGCCTTTTATTTTTTCTTCTTTTCCACAGGCAGAACCTTAATGAAGGAACATCTTTATTGGACAGTAACGAGCTCTGAAATGGCCTTGGTCGGTCGGAGGACGGTGATGGCGGCACTGTGTTTGTGCCCTCGGAGGAGGTGACTCATGGGCTGCCGGACTGGTTTTAAGGAAGAGGGCAAAGAGTGCATACGCCAAGGTTAGAGGTGACTCCCAGTTAGAGCCCTTCACATGGACGCCGCCATGCCACCGTCCTTCCTTACTCCCTCCGATGCACAAACAACACAGTGGCGCTCCCTTCTCTTGCTCGCCACAGCCCGGCCTCTGGCATCTCTTCTGCTTGCTGTGTGACAGGTCGCAGATGTGACAGCTGTCCTTATGGCCGACCAACACAGCACGCACAAACATCGCGGCTCCACTGCAGGGTTGGTACGGAGGAGGTGAGGGCAGCTCCTTCCATCTCCTTCGGCCGACTTTAAATGTCAAGGCCGCAGAAATGGGCCGATTGACTGACAGCGGGGCTGCGACGAGAGGACATGTCCGGCTTCTGGGCGAGCCCTGACCCAACCAACAGCGGACACATGGACGGAGTCACAGGAAATACAACAAACACACACGAGATACACTGACCAGCTTTTTAATATCGCAAATTGACATGAAAAGAAGTCCCACATTGATGAGAAAAATGCTGCAAATTTACAAGAAAGAACTATGAGAAAAATATTCACAAATAAAGAAAAAAAGACATTTTCAATAAAGTGTAACCAATTTACACAGAAGCTGCAACTCTACAAAGAAAATAGTCAAAAAATTGTGAGAAAAATGCTGCAAATTTACAGTAGCCATAAGCCAGCCAGGATAAGCCATCGTTTTATCGTCATTCAAATCCATACAGCCAATCATGTACAGTAGAATGAAATTATGTTTCTCTTATCTACAATGTTAATCACACATATATAGAATCAGAAGGGTCGCTGCCATGCAAGGCGCCGCCACAAATTTCCCTCCTCCATTCCATTATTGCTGAGCACCAAGCTGGACAACAGGAAGTTCCGCTTTTATGTGGTCTTTGGCATGACCCGGCCGGGATTTGAACCCCGGCCTCCCGGGTGTGGGGCAGATGCTCTACTAACTAGGCCACCACTCCAGTTAGAATATAGATATTTAAAAATGTCACAAAATTAAGAGGAAAAACTGTTGCAAATCTGTGAGCAAAATATTTGGGGAAAAAAGACACAAATTTGTAGGAAAAATAGATGCAAAAATATGAGAAAAAAGTCACATTTACGAGAAAAACTGTTGCAAACTTACAAGAAAAACAAATGTAAATAGATTTTTTTTTTTTTTAGAATAAGGGTGTGTCCAGCTTTTGGACGAGGAGCAGCTCTGAGAGTTGCTGATACGGCCAATGCCAGACACACGGATGGAGTCAGAGAAAATATGACAAACATATGACAAAGACAGTAACCACTTCAATGAAAATACTGAAAGAAAAAATAAAAACACACCAGCTGCCTCATCGGAAATCAGTGAGGCCAGATATATGGTCACAACAATCTGATAACTGGGGATAAACAGATAAAGGTACTAATCAGATTTGATGTGTTTACACACATTGAATAACTGGATTATTGGGCAATAAACGACTTGAGTTAATGTGACTTTTCATAACCTGATAATAACATTTGCCTGATTATGCTGTTTACAAGCTTACTTGAATAACTGGATAACTCCAGAAATCCAATTATAATTGGTTTCTTAGTGACCATGCAAACATGGCCAGTGTTTCTGTTATATTTGGCCTTGGATAATTAAGTTATTCATGTAAAACACTTGAAACTAATCCCTATGTATGGCCTCAGATCTACTACAGATAATAAATATGTCTCTGCTTTCAGGTGTTTTCCCTCAGTGCCTAAAAACAGCTATCAAGACACTTCTAAAAAAGACCAACCAAGACACCTCACTCATGAACAGTTATAGGCCAATATCAAGCCTCTCCTTTCTTAGTAAAATAACAGAAAAATTTGTCTTTCCACAACTGTACAACTTCCTGACAGTAAATAACTGCTTTGATGTCTTCCAGTCAGGTTTCTGGCCACACCACAGCACTGAGACAGCTTCAGCTGACACCATGCTGGACATTTCAGTCTTGGTCCTACTGGACCTCAGCGCTGCATTCAACACGGTTGACTATAACATCTTAATAGACTGGCTGAAAAACTGAGTGGGACTTACTGGTACAGCACTTAGCTGGTTTGAGTCCTATTTAAAAGACAGCGGACATTTTGTGTCTACAAGTAACTACAAATCTGAGTGACCAAAAATAACACGTGGAGTTCCCCAAGGTTCCCTTTTGGGACCTTTGTCAACATTTATCTGCCCCCAATTATTCAAATTATAAAAAAAGCCCAACAAAATATATTACCATAATTATGCAGATGGTACAAAAATCTTCATAACCATCTCACCAGGAGATTATGGTCCAATTCAAACCATGATCAAATGCATTGATCAAATTAAAGAGTGGATGTGTCAGAATCTTCTTCAGTTAAACAAAGACAAAACTGAAAAAATAGTTTTTGCAGCCAAGGAAGAAAGACTCAAAGTTAGCACTAAGCTTCAATCAATGATGCCGAAAACCAACAGCAAAGCCAGAAAAGTAGGTGTGATTCTGGACTCAGGCCTGAATTTTAACCGTCACATTAAGACAGTGGTGAAGTCAGCCTATTATAACTTAAAGAACTTAACTCTGTATCATTGCACGTCTGTCACTGGAGTTAAACTGTGGAACTGTTGCTCTGAAATTATTAAACCGTGTTCTACTCTGAAACAATTCAAAAAATTGCACAAAGATGAGAAAATCTCTCAGTATCTCGTAAATGCTAGGAGCTAAATTTGTAATAACTTAAAGGTTTTGTTTATTTTTTTGTCTACTTATTCTATTTGATTTTCTTTGTTGATTTTTGGGTATGACTTAAATTTTTGTTATTGATTTTAAAATTGTAACAGGGTAGGCACTGTATAAGCACTAACTTCAGCTTACATCCTTTCGGTTGTTCTTTCATGTGTCCTACATATTTTTGTTTTTATTGTATATTCATACATTTAACATAGCGAGAATTAAAGGTCTGATGTCTCAGCAGGATCTAGAAAAACTTGTCCATGCCTTTATCTTCAGTCAACTGGACTACTGTAACGCTGTCTTCACAGGTCTCCCTAAAAAGTCCATCAGACAGCTGTTGTTAGTTCAGAACGCTGCAGCTTGAGTCCTCACTAAGACCAATAAAGGAGATCATATAACTCAGTTCTCACATCTTTACACTGGCTTCAGGTCTGTCAAAGAATAGATTTCAAAATACTCCTGTTGGTTTATAAAGTTCTGAATGGTTTAGGGCCAAAATATATTTCAGATCTGCTGGTCCATTATGAACCACCGAGAGCCCTCAGATCATCACAGAGTCAGGCCTACTATCTGTGCCCAGAGTTAGAACCACACATGGCAAGGCAGCGTTCAGTTTTGATGCTCCTCACATGTGGAACAAACTCCCAGAAAGCATAAGAGCTGCTGAAACTCTCAGCTGCTTTAAATCCAGGTTAAAAACTTTCCTATTTGCTGCTGCCTTTCAGTAGAAAAATTGTTAATCTTCTGCAATGCACTGTAACTTTTATTTCTTGCACTTTATCTATTTTATTCCACTTTAGCTTGCTTGTTTCTCTTTAATTTATTTTTCAGTTTGCTTTGAAATTCTTTTAATATATTTCTTTTCCAACTTGCTGTAATGCTTTAATGCTTTATATAAAGCATTTTGAATTGTCTTGTATATGAAATGTGCTATTCAAATAAATTTGCTCTGCTGTACCTACGACCAAAACCAAAACTCAGAACTTATCAGAAAAAAGTCTCAAATTTTAGAGAAAATAAAGTTGCAAATTTACATCCAAATACAGCCAAGTTACAAGAAAAAAAATTGAAAATTTATGACAAAAATGGCTGCAAATGTGCGAGAAAAAATATATAAATTTACAAGAAATGTAGCTAATGAAAAAAGTCATAAATTTACAATGAAAATGTTTTAAATTAAGAAGAAAAATTGCTATAAATTTACAATAAAATACAGCCAATTTAAAAGAAAAGTCACAAATGTATGAGAAAAGTATTTGCAAATTTATGAGAAAAACCGTTGCAAATTTACAAAAAAAAAGTAGTCAACCTGAAAAACATCACAACTTTTAAAGAAAAATAGCTGCAAATGTATGAGAAAGAAGATGCAATTTGATGTGAAAATTTTTTTTAAATTTATTAAAAAAGTACTAAAAGTCAACAATGCAAAACAAAGCACAAACAACATGTAAATAACTGGCAAGCAACACCCCACCATCTTCATATGTGACATCTGGAAAGGAACAGTGCTCTTTTGTCATTGCTGACACAGCCATCATTTTCTGGTTTATAATAACTTATGTTGGATCTTTCCATGTAATGGAGTAACATGAGAACATCCATAGATAGCCACTAGCAAAGATTATTCCTATAACACTACAGTGCAGCCCTCAGTTCTGAGAACATGGAGTCGATAAGAATGAATAATAAATCAGGCAGAGAAACATTTCAGTTGCTCTTTATGCTAATATTTATCTTCAGCAGGTTTCTGCAGAAATGCACAAAACTCAACAACAGCTCAGCTCAAACAACTTTCCGTCAGTGTGACGCATGTGTGAGACCACGGTTGTCTAAATGGAGAGAGCGGAGAATGGCACGGATATCTGAGATGGCGTCTTGCCCTCAGACCGTCAATGATTAACCGGCACACAGATTACACACTATACACACTTGCTCCAAATGCAGTCATGTCAGGTGAACTCTCTCTCTCTCTCTCTCTCTCTCTCTCTCTCTCTCTCTCTCTCTCTCTCTCTCTCACACACACACACACACACACACACACACCTGAAAACACATAAAAACTGGCGCCACAACCACTAGGGCTGTCTGTGTTAGCATGAGGGGTGTGGTCACAGGTGTGATCTGTCCTGAAGCATTTACTGTTCCTGACTTTATCAGCAATTTTACTCCAAAGGACAAAAAACACTACTAATGATGGGGCACAGAAATCCCCTGAATGTGTGAAAGGCCAACTTTCGTAATGGCAGCTAACCGCTGCTAATCAAGGAAGTGTCCAATCCAGAATATATTAAACTATTTAAAAAAAGCCTGTAATAAAATGAAAGCACCATAGGTGTCAATGCCTTGGTGCAGACAGACAGATACACAGAGTGAGTCACCATCATATGCCTCTTGCACACTGAGGTGTAATAAACTAAGAAAAGAATACGTTAAACATAAACTTGAAAGTAGACCAGAAAAAAAAAATCACAATAACATTAAGTCCAAAATAACAAAGTAACTGAAAAGGTGGGGCATGGGCATTCAATTCAGTTTTATTTATATAGCACCTAATCACCACAAAAGTTATCTCAATGTGCTAGATATATAAGGCATGAATCATAAGTAACGCATACAAAAGGCCAATGATCCCCTATGAGCAGCGCTGGGCAACATGGGAAGGAAAAACTTTTATAGGAAGAAACCACTGGCAGAACCAGGCTCAGGGAGGGGCAGTCTTCTACCATGACTGGTGTGTGTGTGTGTGTGGGGGGGGGGGGGTATACTATTCACAGAGATAACAACAACATACAGGTAGAACAACATTTGTACAGATAAAGAATGTGCAATGATGCATCAAAGCCGGATAAGGCTTAGAGCTGGCATCCGACAGAAGTTGTAACTTGAGCAAAACTTCAGTTCAGCTGTTTCAAGTGAAGTTGTCTTCACTGAAATGTGTTATTGAAAAATCAAACACTAACGACCATTATGACACACACGGCCTGTAACAGTCTATTGGCTTTTAGTGTTAACACACAGTACAACAGCACCCCCACAGTACTGTTCTAAATAAAAAAAAAATACAGTTAGGATATCAATTTGTGGCATCACAAAGGGGAAGATAGTGTCTTTTAATGCATTTTCTTTTTCTTTAGAGAGAAACTGAACAGTTCAGGGCAGGGAGCCACAAGGGGAAAGTGTTTCTCTCGTTTTCTGTTTACTCATGATTTGAGCCTCTTATTTACAAGCAGCCTGAGGATGAGTGTTGTGCTAGAAATAACTAATAAAACCTTATGGAAAGTCCTTTTCCCTCAAATCTATTGCCATCTACTATCTTTGAATTGATAATTGAAGCTAAACAAACTGTAGTCATTCAAACAGTAATGGACATATTTTTCCCCCATAAGATAAATATAATGGGTTTTATTTTCTCTCACTCTCTTCAATTTTTTTTTTAAATTTGTTGTATATTTTACACAGATTTCCATCTTGAAATATTTTAAGCTTCCATTATCATATTAGTCCTGTAATTTTTATGTTCTAGTCTTTGAATTGCAGACATCAATAAAATAACTGATTTGTGTTCTTGGTAAACTGGATTTAGTTGAAATATTTTTTTAATTAATCCATTTATCTGGATGGAAGTAAAATCCAAGTTCCTGTTAAAACGATCAGTTTTTACCAGAAGGAGAAAAAGAACTTTTTGTAATCCTAAAGACTGCAGTGATATTAGGAGTCCTCATCAAAGGTAAGAAAGCTGTTTATGAGCTGATGAGTTGCTGCACATAAATCAGCTAATTATTACATTAAAAAAAAATAGAAAACAGTGGTGATCTATTTTCCATAAATCGCCACTGAGGGGGTACTTTCTGCTCAGCTTTAGTTTAGTTGAACTGACGTTAGCACTCGTTACCTCTATGCTAACAGTCTGTAAAGTGATCTGTGGACACCAGACTATCAGAGAAAAAAAATCAATCAGAATAGTACGATCAGACTTGAGACCTTTTATCCAATGAACATCAGTCCCTCTGACTCAAAAAATCGTCTCATTGTTAATATAAAAGATTGTTGCACATGTTAGCATCACAGTTAACGGCAGCGCCGTCATTTCGATACAGACATCAGCCAGCTATTGAAGATGTCATAAATTAAAGCAGATGATGTCTCCTTGTTTTGACCACGTAAAATATACCACTCCCAGTCGGGGCAATATAATAATGACCACCCTTACATCTGTTTTTAGTTTTGGTCAAATCATTCATTAACCTGGTGTTGTAAAAACACTTCCCAGTAGCTAATGAAGACCTCTGAGCATGGGTTGTAAAAAAAAAAAAGTTGCACTGCCACCTCTAGTGGCCTGGTATAGTTATTACAATACTTTTTTTTTTTTTGCGGCTCCATTACACAACAATAGTGAGTTAAATTTGTGTTTATTTTGAAAACAAAGCCTTATCTCTAAATTCTGGCAAATTAAAAATCGAGAAAATATGGCAATACAATGAAACAAGCCTTTAGTTCCACTTAATTTTGACTGGGAGAGCTGAAACAGACAGGCGGACAGATACAACCACACACACAGACGCATTGAGCGATTACTGTATGCCTCTCCATTTCACTGAGGCATAATAAGCTCAAACAATGAATGAAATATATGATCAATACATAGCAGGACAACCCAATGGATTAATGCGCTAAAGGCTAGTAAGCTCATCTCTCCTTCTGTCCTGGCCAGTTTGATCCTAAAATCGGTCACAAAACAAAGCCACCGCCACTCAGTCCAGCAAAAGTTAGCAGCCAAATCTAACCAGCTATCATGGCCAAAATATAACAAAATAGGCTAGAATGGTGCAAGACAAGTACAGTAAATGTAGATTAATGAACCAGCTGGTCACGAACAGTGATTCCAATTTAGATAGGTAGATAGATAACTTTATTGTCTGTCCCAGTTGGTGACAGAAATTCTTCTTTGACACGGCTACAACAATATAACACATTCAACACTCTCAAAGACATGTTCAAACTCAAAGGATAAAAACTGTTTGCTGATAACCAATATTGATAACTAACTGAAGTATGATATCTATTTGATTTTGTTCAGGATTGTTACTGCAGAAAGAATAAATGATTTCTTGTAAATGTTTTTATGGCCCAGTGGAACTTTCTATCGTCTGCCTGACGGCAGTAACTGAAAAGAGTGATGGAAGTGGTGAGATGGGTCCTCTGTGATCAGGGTGGCTTTCCTGGTCACAGAGCACTGATACAGTTCAGACAACGGTGTCTGTGGTGAGCCAATGATGTTGCTAGCCCGATTAACTACAGTATATGGGAAAGCTTTGTTTTGTGCCTGATGAAGAGGGAGCTGAAGTACCAGGATGAAATGTTAAAACGTGAGAATGGATTCAGTTAATGAAGCGTAAACCAGAGTTAAAATGTGTCTACTGACATTAACAGTCCTCAGTTTCCTCAACAGGTGGAGGCATTGTGCTTTTTTATAAGATAAGATAAGCCTTTATTAGTCCCACAATGGGGAAATTCCAGGATTGCAACAGCACAGGGATAGCAACACTCAGAGCAACAATCAGAAGGCAAGAAAAAACAAGAACAGCTAGTAAACATATGTACATATTACTATAAATATATATATATATATATATATATATATATAGACACAGTGCGGAGCATAAAGGTTGGTGAATGTGCAGCAGAAAGTCTAAGCTCTCTCTCTGCGGATGCAGCGGGCCAGCTGCAAGTCTTTTCCACTGATTTTTAGCTCATTTTTAATTTTGCTCACTTTTTTTTTTTTTTTAAATGGTACTTACCTTGCTTCTTGCCCAATGCTTCTTCACGCCAATTACTTTATTCTGATTCAGATTTTTCTTACAGGACAAAAGAAATGTGGTATTATTTTGTCTGTAGTTAACTGGAGAAAAACAGATGGAGGTGGATTATCATTGGGACTTTTTAATGTCAGAGTTTAGTCCATTTTAAAACCATTTCACTGTTTTTAAAAAAGAAAAACAAAGTCTTTAAAAGTGTCCAGTAACTGACTCAGTGAAACGTGTCTGAGCCTTTTCAGTTATGATTTCATCCTCCAAAGCTTCTCCATCTAAATCCGTCTAAGACCATAATTGGTGTAGATCATTAGCACATTGTGTTGCAGAAGAATGGACCAATGACACTGCCACCAAAAAAAAGAAAAGAAAAAAAAAAACACCCACTCAGTATCAGCTGATTAAAAATGAACAGACACACCCGAGTCAAAACCACATGCTCTGTGGAAAAAGTCTGCATGGAGCTTTAAAGGTCAACTTTATTATCCTACAAATAGGATATTCATGTGGTCATTCCCCATCACATCACAACAAGGACACAACGCAACAAGAGCCATCCATCTGTCCATACCTCCCTCTGTCCATACTCCGTACATTGCAAGATATTGCCTTTGTGGAGGTATATGCTCATGGATCACCTCCAAAATCTAATGAGTTCATCTGTAGCCCAAGAGGCACCTCAGATTTCATCAAAATCCATTTAGTAGTGTTTGTGTAATCCTAACAGACAGTTACAAACTAATGTTTGCTAACAGACAAACCACCCTGAATGCATTACCTCCTTGGCAGAACAGAAATGAAGTTTTCTGATCCATATTTTCAAACAAATGTGCAAATGAAGGCAATATGAATTCCTCAGAAGTTAGTCATCCAAATTGCTTGAAATTAAGCAAGAATCATCTACAGATGATAATAAAAGCTGTTAAAATTATCACAAAATGTCAGTCTGTTATTCAGGACAATCAATATGGATCGTTTCTGCTTGGCATGAATGTTCTGATGTATTTTTTTTTTATCAATATATTTATTGAAATTTTTACAAAGTATATAAAATATATAAACAACAATAAAAAAACAAACATAATGGTACCTACAGCACTGTCCTGTACAGCATATAGTTGTGGACCTGTACAGGGTATAATTATGATGTCCCAGTTTCATGCAATAAATAAAGTCAAATCTTTGGTCTTAATATAATGAGTAAAATGGCCCCGCACTCTTTCAAAAGTTTCATGTTTGTGTTTTAGGGTATATGTGATTTTTTCCAATGATAAACATAAAGACACTTCTTTGAACCATTTTGCGATGCTCAGTTTGCCCATCTCTTTCCACGACAGAACAATCGCTCTCTTCGCTTGTAATATTCCCATGTTTTTGAAGATTTTTTTCATAACAGTTCTTGTGATGACCTTCAGGGTATAAGCCCAATAGGAAAAATTTGGGTTCCAGCACTAGTTTCACGAACAAAATCTCCTGTATCGTAGCTCTAACCTCTTCTCAAAATTCATGACATTTTGGACATAGCCATAGACAATAAGTGCCCTTACACCTTAGGTCAGGGATCTGCATGTTCAATTTATGAAGTTTTTCTGGTGTAATATACACTCTCATTAGCCAATTAAATTGCAATATTTTTCAACGTGTATTGCCCTCTGATGTATTTTCTGATGTAGTGATCCAGACTTAATTAGTACATTCTTCAAAATCCCACCAAATTTCATGCAGTTCCAGCCGTGTTCCAAAAGTCATCTTTATGAATGGTCAGCAGCCTTTGTAAGACTGAGAACTAAAGCATTTCTGTGGTGTAGTGAGTTAAGGTGCTCATCTGATGGAGAACCTGGGTCCTAATTTTCCCAGGAAAGTCTTACTCTTCTGAACAACTGAAGTACAACATGTCTCTGCTGCGCATTTTAAAACCTAAAATGCAACACACCTTAGGTTTTAAATGCTGTTGGTAAGCAGCACAAAACCTCGAAGTCTACAGCTGCTTGAATCCTGATGATTGCCACTTACAGCTACATTTTGTATCTACAGTGGTATGCAAAAATTTGGCCACCACTTGATAAAGCAGCAAAATGGGGAAAAGTCACAAATTCTTGAGACTTGGGGAAAAAGTTGCAGATTTATAAGTCTGGGCGGAAAAAGTTGCAAATTGAGAAAATTGGTGCCAAAAAATTTGTATGCATGCATATAAGCACAAAACATAGTGCAAGGTCATACCTGGCCCCCAAGCTTTGAAACTGACTATTGTGTTCTTGATGCACAATTTGGTTTCAGTTACAATAGTAAATAAAAGAGAGTCTTATTCATAATCTTGTGTTGACCCTTTAAGTCAGTTATTCAACCTATACCGACATACGGCTCAGAAACACGCACGCTAAAGGCCAAGGACGTAAAATGGGTTGATGGTTGCTTCACAAACCTTCGGAGAGTTCAAGGCATATCATGGAGGCAACATCTCACCCTGTCTGAAATATACGGAGAGCTCCAGCCGCCGTCAGCCACACTTGCCAAGCACAGAGCCAAGTTTACTGGCCATGCATTTAGAGCCAAGGGAGAGCCTATCCCTGACCTCCTCCTTGGAAGGCCTCATCATCGTGGAAACTGACCTTCCCCGATACTATAGCTGGAGACCCAGACATAAGGGCTGAAGATCTACCCATCACCATGGCAGATGAGGCAGTGTGGCGCAGAATTGTGCGGGACATCTTGGCCACGGCCGCAAGATGATGATGATGTATTGACCCTCACTAAGAGTGAATCTGACACCCCTGAGTTAGTGTTAAATAATTAGTTATTGATAACTGCTGTAATTATCACATGAAAGACTGTGTACCATTTACTTAAACCTGGGGTAGGACGTTTTTGTTTTGTGGCCAGTCAGTATACGTGAATATCTGGGTGCAGTCGTGATATTGTGATTTCAGGTTGGGACTCTGTGACTGTGTCTGTGCGTCGATGCATTGGTCTGTGAATTCAGCAGAGGACCTGATTATCGATGTGAAGTAATCAGCCAGTGGTGGTTCGTGGATGGGGTCACAACCGAACACTGACATGGTTTCACCCCCAAAACGCTGGGGGGAGAAGAGCAGAAATGAGGCAACCATTGGGACTGAAACAAACATGTTTAGGTGCTACGGGAAAGACGGAGAACAGGTTGATGAGAGCGAGGGGGAGGAAAGTAGGCCAGATGGAAGTAATTCCAAGGAGGAGAAGGAGGAGGAAGGAGGCGTCCTCCCGAGGCGGCTGCTGCCGCTCAAAGCTCCGATGCTCAGCTGGGGGTACAAGCAGGTGGGAGGAGTCTTTGGAGACAGTGGCGTGGGTGGGAGCACGGCCTTTGGTTAGGAAGGAGTTGCACGGGGGTCACGGCGACAGCGTGAACTCCCGGCACCCTTTCTAAGGCTGCGGTGGAGACCATCCAATCATGGCCCGACATTCGTCTTCATGCTTCACATGGAGGTGACTGAGGGCCACGTCTATTTATACGGCCTCATGGGGATGTGGAGATGGGGGAGGGAGCGGGGGCTAGGAGTGAAGATTCTCACTTCAGACAGTTGAAACTGAAACGTGCAGACCAAACAGGGGTGTAAAGAGACAAAATTATGTGGGAAAATTAAATATCTACAATAAAAATACAAATTATGTGGAAAAAATTGCAAATTTACAAGAGGAAAACTTAGACATTACTCCAAATTACTTGTACAAATTTGCAATGTTACAAGTGAAAAATCGCAAATTTGTAAGGAAAAATTTGCTGATTTATATGAAAAAAAAAAAACGTGTGATGAACAGAACTACAAATTTATAGAAAAAATTTAACTTTGCAAGAGGAATACTGTACAAATGATCTAAAATCGCCACAAATATACATGTAGTTACAGTTTTATGAGTGAAAAATGACATTTATGGGGGGAGGGGCTAATTTATGACACCAATTATTTTTCTTGATATTTTTGATACAAAAAGTCACAAATTTAGATGAAAAAAAATCATATATTAGCTAAAATTCTTTTTAAAATTTTTAAGAACAAGAAAAAGAAGGCACTAAAGGTGCTTTCACACCTACAGACTTTAGTTCGTTTCAATCGAACTCGAGCTCGTTTTCTCCATTAGTGCGGCCCGTTTTGTCTGGTGAGAACACGGTAATCACACTCAGGTGAGCACCAAACCAACCGTACCAAGACCACCTGAAAGAGGTGGTCTTGATTCGAATCAAATGGCAAACTCGGATGCGGTCCTGCAGGTGAGAAAGCGACCGCACTAAAACAGGACCAGCGGCAAACAGTAAAACATTTTACAGTCATGTGAAAAAATTAGGACACCCTGTACAAGTCTGTGTGTGTGTTTTTTTTTTAACATATTTGGACATATGGATATTTAATATCAATGTTAAAAATACTGGGAGATTCACATAATACAACTAAACACCTGAAAATGAATTAAACACTTTCAAATTTTCTGTAAAATGTAATTCTAAACAAACAGTGAGGAATAAATTAGGACACCCCCACATTCATTCTCATTTACAATGGCTAAAATAAATTTAAAAAGATGCACATAAAAACAAAAACCAGGTTAGACATAGATACGTGGATATTTCTTAATAAAGAACTGAATATTTAAAGGAGTGTCCAAATTTTTTCACGACTGTATGTCACTGTACATACCTGATTGATCTTTGAAAATATCTGTGGCTGAGCACGTCACGGTTCTGGAGGATTACTGAACATTAACATGTTATTTCCCATCTGTAGCAGCGCTTCATTTTCAAACTGTACAATTTGCCGAAAGTGGTATGTGCACGTATGTAATAAATGATAACCAGGGTGATGACCCCAATTCCACTGATTACGCTACGATTTGTATTATTTTCTTCCCAAAAATACATAAATACACAGTAGTCATCCTACTTTCTGTATTTACCTTTCCTGTTCCCGCAGCAAAAAAATCTGACCAACAAGAACAGAGAACGTTATGACGCAAGTCTTGCGGGATTTAATGTGACGCAGTTTGGTCTGCTTGAATTTTTGCCTGTGTGAAAGGGGACCAAACCAAGGAGAAAATGATACAAAGTAACAAACTTGTTAACTGATTCAGACCAAATTAAATGAATTTAGGTGTGAAAGCATACTAAGTTATGAGAAAAACAACATATTTACATGAAAAAGACAAAAATCTAGATGATAAAAGTTGTAAACTTACATAACCAGAAATTTATAAGAAAAAACTGCTAATTTATGAGAAAAACTAAGAAATTTACAAGAAACCAGCTGCAAAATTATGTGGAAACAAAGAAGTAAATTTACAAGAAATTAAAAAAGGATGTAAATTTTCAGGGACTAAAATTGAAAATTTATATGAAAAAAATTCACAAATTTAGATGAAGCCAGTTGCAAATTAGGTGGAAAAAGTCACAGACTAACATCCAAAATACAAATTTACATTGAAAAAAGTTGGAAGACATTTAGAGTTGTAAAATACATGGAAACAGTCACAAATTTACTGGGAAAAAATAACAAATTTAAGTGGGGAAAAGTTGGAAAATCTGAAAAAAGTCAAATCTACAGTGGGGCAAAAAGTATTTAGTCAGCCACCAATTGTGCAAGTTCTCCCACTTAAAAGATGGGAGAGGTCTCCAATTTTCATCATAGTTATACCTCAACTATGAGAGACAAAATGAGAAAAAAAAATCCAGAAAATCACATTGAAGGATTTTTAATAAATTAATTGGTAAATTCCTCAGTAAAATAAATATTTGGTCACCTACAAACAAGCAAGATTTCTGGCTCTTACAGACCTGTAACTTCTTCTTTAAGAGGCTCCTCTGTCCTCCACTCGTTACCTGTATTAATGGCACCTGTTTGAACTTGTTATCAGTATAAAAGACACCTGTCCACAACCTCAAACAGTCAGACTCCAAACTCCACTATGGCCAAGACCAAAGAGCTGTCAAAGGACACCAGAAACAAAATTGTAGACCTGCACCAGGCTGGGAAGACTGAATCTGCAATAGGTAAGCAGCTTGGTGTGAAGAAATCAACTGTAGGAGCAATTATTAGAAAATGGAAGACATACAAGACCACTGATAATCTCCCTCGATCTGGGGCTCCACGCAAGATCTCACCCCTTGGGGTCAAAATTATCACGAGAACAGTGAGTAAAAATCCCAGAACCACATGGGGGGACCTAGTGAATGACCTGCAGAGAGCTGGGACCAAAGTAACAAAGGCTACATCAGAAACACACTACGCCGCCAGGGACTCAAATCCTGCAGTGCCAGACGTGTCCCCCTGCTTAAGCCAGTACAGGTCCAGGCCCATCTGAAGTTTGCTAGAGAGCATTTGGATGATCCAGAAGAGGATTGGGAGAATGTCATATGGTCAGATGAAACCAAAATAGAACTTTTTGGTAAAAACTCAACTTGTCGTGTTTGGAGGAGAAAGAACACCATACCTACTGTGAAGCATGGGGGTGGACACATCATACTTTGGGGCTGTTTTTCTGCAAAGGGATCAGGACGACTGATCCATGTAAAGGAAAGAATGAATGGGGCCATGTATCGTGAGATTTTGAGTGAAAACCTCCTTCCACCAGCAAGGGCATTGAAGATGAAACATGGCTGGGTCTTTCAGCATGACAATGATCCCAAACACACCGCCCGGGCAACGAAGGAGTGGCTTCATAAGAAGCATTTCAAGGTCCTGGAGTGGCCTAGCCAGTCTCCAGATCTCAACCCCATAGAAAATCTTTGGAGGGAGTTGAAAGTCTGTGTTGCCCAGCGACAGCCCCAAAACATCACTGCTCTAGAGGAGATCTGCATGGAGGAATGGGCCAAAATACCAGCAACAGTGTGTGAAAACCTTGTGAAGACTTACAGAAAACGTTTGACCTCTGTCATTGCCAACAAAGGGTATATAACAAAGTAATGAGATGAACTTTTGTTATTGACCAAATACTTATTTTACCGAGGAATTTACCAATTAATTCATTAAAAATCCTGCAATGTGATTTTCTGGATTTTTTTTTCTTATTTTGTCTCTCATAGTTGAGATATACCTATGATGAAAATTGGAGACCTCTCTCATCTTTTAAGTGGGAGAACTTGCACAATTGGTGGCTGACTAAATACTTTTTTACCCCACTGTATATGAAAAACCCTGTACAAATACATGAAAAAGTTAAAAATCTTCATCAACATAGGCAAAAATTGCAAGAAAATGTTACAAAATTACAAAGATTTATACTGTGAATATCCAACAGTAAAATCCCTCCTCTCAGTACTGATTATTGACTCTCCCCCTGTTAAATGTTAACGTGACCTGGGGTGTCAAAGTATGAGAAAACA
Organism: Pholidichthys leucotaenia; assembly: GCA_020510985.1. Taxonomy (NCBI): domain Eukaryota; kingdom Metazoa; phylum Chordata; class Actinopteri; order Cichliformes; family Pholidichthyidae; genus Pholidichthys; species Pholidichthys leucotaenia. The sequence continues at coordinate 195,849,897 of CM035842.1, read as the reverse complement.
AAGGTCAGACAGCTTCTTGTTGTGACACACTATGGTGATGCTCCACTGCTCCCAGTAACACGCCACAGCAAGTAATGATGGGACCATGTGATCCCGCACCTCCGGGCGTGACCTTTCTGACAGCTCGTCCTGTCGCCGTGGTAACAGAGCGGCGATATGAAAAGACCTCCACCTGGATGGAAACGAACACCCAACCTGTTGTGTTGGGGTTTGGACCTTTATTTGTGTGACACGGGTGGTGGCTCCACCTTTCCGGTTCCGCCACCACCCAGGGTATAGGAGAGCAGTGAGCGTGAGGGGCGGTCTCTTGGCCACCTCTCTGCCTGGTGGGTACGCTTGTATACTGTGGAGTGTCTACCAATAAACATGTGTCCAGTTCAACACCTGCTCTCGTCCGTGGTTCCTACTACTGACAAAACATTTGGCGAAAAGGATAAAAGGTATGGACGCGTGTGTGACATCTATTCGGCCGTTTCTGGAGCTTCCTGGTGAGCCGCCCGTCCCTTGGGCGAAATAGTTTGCTGTGTTTCAGACATACTTGGTAGCGCTGGACCTTGGGAGGCTGGAGAAGTTGAGGGCACATGCACTGCTGGTTCATAATTTGGGAATGGAAAGACACCGTATTTTGAGTACTTTGGGCAAATGTGATAGCTTTGAAGAAGTGGTGGAGCTAATGGCGCAACATTTTCGTGCCCCGGAAAAAGTCATCATTCGCAGGATTCAGTTTCGACAGCGCCGCCAGCGGGTTGGCAAGTCGGTGCAACGGTTTGTGGCAGACCTGCGACAACTAGCCAGGGACTGTCAGTTTGGATCATTAGAGGAGGAGATGGTGTGCGACCAGTTGGCGCAACATACCAACCATACATACCAGTTGGCAACATACCATGTTGCCCTGCTACAACGTCGAAGCTACTTACGTTCTCGGGCAAATTGACGCTATCCACAGCCATCGATTTAGCTCAGCAGTTGGAGGCGGCAGACAAGCTATCACAGGAGCTCAGTGGGAGTGTATTACACCGACAGCCTGAACCACAGTCAAAAGCGCAAGCAGTGGACCCGGACAACGACGATAGCGTGGAGGGTGATGGAAGTTCCGTTAATGCTGTAAAAATGAGATCCGCCCCGGAAACACCCATGTGTTTGGGTTGTGGGTCCACGAAGCACCACTACAAGGCCAGGGAGTGTCTGGCAAGATTGAAACACTGCAGCAAGTGTGGACTCTTGCATCATTTCATCAGGGCATGCCACAAGTTCGAGTGAGGGAGTCCAAGACACAAGGAGGACTCTCCCGGCCCCACGGTTGTTCACGCTGTGTCCCCGACCCCACCCAGGGCCATCGCAGGAGGGTTCCTGTGCCAGAGCCCAAGTAACCCTGGACGAGGAAACTGGGCGGCACTGTGGGACGCCTGTGATGGTGGATGGCGCCGAGTGTCTGGCTCCATCTGTTCCTGGATTTTGGCTGGAAGGGGAGAACATGGAGTCACAATGGCGAGGGCAGCAGTGGAGACAAAAGCGGTTGGGGCAGGGCTGGCTGGCACGGTAAAACGACGTGCCAAACAGAAACACTGTAAGCCGAGTAGGGCCCCTCTGGGGGTCGCGGATGTGGTCCGGGCTTGGGAGGAGGCATAGTTGCGGAAGATTCGGGCCAAGCGTCGGACAGAAGAACATTGGGGGCGGCTGCAGGTGGTGGTAGTACAGGAGGATGCCTATCTCCAGCTGTCAGATGGCTCATGGAGGCATCCAAATGAGCTGCGGCTTGCCCGGGAGGAGATTGGTGGGCTTGGACCTGAACAAGGGATGTTCCCGGTGGTGGTGAAGAGGAGGCGCACCGGGATCGACTCAGCCAGCGGTAACCGGGGGGGGAAGGGGGTCCCCCTGGGGCGGACTGATGGTTGGACAGTTTGGGGAAAAGTAAAGAGGGGGGGCAATGATTATGTTATTATTGTTTGGTTCATTTGTGATGTTCTAAATCACTAAATACTCTTTAATCTACTGGTTGCCTATGTTTGTAGGGATTAATTTATTGTAATTTTTAGGCTAAGACATGGCAGTACTTTGTGTTGAATTGTTTATTGTGAATATAAGTGGCAGAATAATCTGCTTCGCCATGTGGGGTGAGATGGCAGTCTACCCATCTCCCCTAGTGTAGTCCTTTTAGCATGATTTGTTTGGGCACTTATATTAGGTTACCATTTCTAGGGTGTGTTTCAGGTTCCAAATTAGGGTGGGTTCAAATTGTGTGTGTGGCCTTATGGTTTTTATGGGGGAGGTTGTGTTGGGATTTGGACCTTTATTTGTGTGACACGGGTGGTGGCTCCACCTTTCTGGTTCTGCCACCACCCAGGGTATAAGAGAGCAGTGAGTGGGAGGGGCAGTCTCTTGGCCACCTCTTTGCCTGGCAGGTACGCTTGTATACTGTGGAGTGTCTACCAATATACGTGTGTCCAGTTCAACACCTGGTCTCGTCCTTGGCTCCTACTACCGACATAACACAACCCTGCTAAGCATCACTGCTGATGATAAAAAACAACAACACCAACAACAAAAAGGCCCAACAACAACAAAAAACTTTGTTCCCACTACAGGAACTTTTTAATATCAGGAACTACCAGCAGTCATTCCTGTTTTTTAAGCATTTCCACAGAGTACCTGGAACTATGTTAGTCCCTGAAAATCATTTTTACGGGAATGTTTTCAGCTCTGACTCCAACTTAAGGACTCTCAGAAATTCCTGGAAGTGTCATGTGATGTTAGTGTATGTCAGAAATAAGTAAGCAATGGGGATGGGTTCAAAATATTGAAAAAAATCAATATCGAATCCATTTTATTTAAATTATCTGTACTGATTCACAAAATCCTGATATCAGTTTTTCTTAATATAATGCCTTTTCGTGTGTGAAACTTAGAAGAGGTTTATAGGAGGTCTCTTCTGGCTAAACTCTAGTGGGCATATATTTGTTTTACATTTACTTCATTGAGTTTGAAAAATTCTTTCATATGCAAGGAAAACAGTCAATAATAAACCATCCTATCTACCATCCATCCATCCATCCCTACCTCGAGATACCTACCTACCTACCAACCTACCTTCCATCCCTATTGACCATCCATCCAGCCACCCATCCATACCTACCTTTCATCTATCCCTACCTCCCTTTCTACCTACCTTGCATCACTACCTACCTACCTATAACTATCGATTTATCCTTATCTACCTACCTTGCATAACTACCTACCTACCATCCCTATCTTTCATCCTTACCTACCTTTCTACCCATCACCCCTACCTTCCATCATCCTTACCTACCTACATACCAACCAACCATCGATTCATCCCTACCTACCTACCTTGCATCACTACCTACCTAGCTAGCTACCAACCAACCATCGATCGATTCCTCCCTACCATCCCTATCTTCCATCCCTACCTACCTACCACCCCTACCTTGCATCATCCTTACCTACCATCTCTACCTTCCATCCACCCCTACTTTGCATCCATTCCTACTTAACATCCCTACCTACCTGCCAGCCCTACATTCCATACATCCATCTAGCATTTTCAGATGAAACGAAGAGTCCATCACCAAAGTTATTATGGTTGGTTAATCAAAACAATAAATCCAACTCTAGCTTGCCTGTTTTGTTTAAACAGCCATAACATATCTTACCAGATGTTTATAAGGGCAGACCTTCCGGGTCAGGGAGGCCTGAATTAGGACTGTCTCTTTTCAAACAGCACCTCAGTCAGTCAGTCAGAGCGGCATCAGCCGAGCTGCATGCCTAGCAGTCCAGTCTTCATGGTCTAGCATACAGGTGGCAAGCTCGCCAGTGTTGGCCGCCCCAGCACCTTACAATGTCATAATTCTCACATATAAGAACCCATTGATATTAACTTTAATTTAAGGATTATTAAAACACATCTGAAGTGGATTGATATGTATTTGGTGAAATGTCCAAATGTGACTATGGGGGATTATAGTAACTTGTGGAATCCCTATTGTCCAATTGACTGCTCAGTCGGAACTCACTGCTATATAAATTAGAATACCATGATTTGTAATTTATTTGATAAAATATCTGTAATTTATTTTCAATATTTTCAGTGTATATGGGAGGTGTTTATAAGTGTGTAGAATATGGTGTGGATCCAAATACAAATTGGGATGTAGAGCTTAAATCTTGGCAGAGGTATGAACTTTCTGGGGACTTTCTCGTAACAGAACAATGTTAAGCTGCACTGCCCCTGCCAAATAAAATTACAATGGACAAATAAATTAGAATATTAGCTAAGTGAGTTTTAACAGCTGGAGCCTACAGATGATGATGATGATTTTCCTGCTCTGAAAGCACCACGGCAGAGCGACGAAGACGATGTGTACCAACCTTCATCACACACCCACACAGTCTTCACACCTCTCCTTCATATACACCGACTCTTTATTACAGCCTTTTATTACCATGGGATTTAAATCAAACTTCACATTACACAGGCTCAGAGCTGAAACATTCAGTGGTAAAAAATAAAAAAATATCAGAGCCTTTTCTGCCTATGAAGCGGAGTATGAAAAATGCAACAGACCCCCAAGTTACAAGTTCACCTTAAACACTTTTAGGTGGGAGAATTAAAATGATCTTCACCTTTTTTCTTGTACATTTGCAAATTTTTTAACATAAATTTCCAACTTGTTTGTTGTAAACTGGCTACCTTTTCTCAAAAATTTGTGACTTTTCCCCCCCTCAAACTCTCTTTTTTTCTCATTTGAGTTTTGTAGTATTTTTGCAACTTTTTTCTCATAAAGTTGTGACTTTTTTCTTTTAGATTTTTTTTTTTATTCTAAAGGGTTTGAACTCGTCCCCATTTAAAAAATAACCACCAAACACAACCTCGCATAACTTCAGCAGCGGTGATGATGTCATGAGTTCAAATATTTACCTGTGTGGGAGTTTCAGGGTGTGTTTCTCACTCACCACTAATTTGTATTTACATTGACAGCCTTCTGGTTTAAGCTCTCTCTATTTTTAGCCTCAGATCATGCTCACAGATCCACACTCGCATATCTATAGTTCAGGGGTTTAAAATCTGTGGCTAAACTGTGGCCTCTGACAAAAAAAAGCCCCACAAATATGAGAAAAGGTACAAAAATACAAGAATAAAAATGCAGAATTAGGGCGGAAAGCTGCACATTTATAAATGCTGTAATTCACATAAGAAAAAATAAAAATGTATGAGAAAAGATGAAAATTTTAGAGAAAATATTGCAATTTACACAAAAAGTCTAGCAAATTTACAATGACAAAATAGACATTCGATAATAAAATTGCAATTTCACAAGAGAAAAAAAAAACTTCTTAATTACTTACATATAAACAAGGAAAAAAGCATGTTAAAAAGTTGCAATTTCATAAAAAATTAAAAGCGATCAGGAAGAAAGACCCGATTGCTGGGGTCTTTCTGCAATTGTGGGGGTTTCCCCTACAGTTTAACAGTGCTATGAGATGACTGCTGTTGTGAAATGATACTATGTAATAAAACTCAACTGAATTGAATTAAAAATGAAAAAAACAATACAAGAAAAAAGCTGCAAATTTAAGAGGAAAAAAAAAATCAAGATTTTATATAGATACATGTTTAATGGATTTTCTGAGTTAAACAGCAGTCCTGGTGAGTTAAATGAAGTTAGGTTGATTTGGGGGTTCAAGTCCCAGCCAGGTCATACTAAAGACCATATAAAAACGGTACTTCCTGCCTTCTAGCTTGGTGCTGAGCATAACAGAATGGGGGAAGGAGAAGTTGTTTGTGGCAGCGCCTTGCATGGCAGCAACCCCTCTGACTCTATATGCCATTAACGCTGTAGATAGGAGAAACAAAATTTCGTTCTACTGTACATGACTGGCTGTATGGACTGAATGACAACAGAGGTGGCTTCTTCTTCATCACTGAGGTTTACTGAAGACACCATAACACAACTGCATCACAAAATTTACACAACATCAACGCAACAAATAATCTTTAATCCATTTCAGTCCAGAACGAGTTGACTCACTGAAGCTTACTGTAACACAGACAACTGATATCAGGGGTCGACAACCTCCAATCTGGGAGGAACCGTTCTGACCAATTATTAGCCCCCCCCCTCCACACACACACACACACTTTTTAACATTTTAGTTGCCATGTGAACGCTGTTAAGTATTCAGTCAGCCACTTCTATTCTTCCCTACATTTTTTGGTCATTATCACCTTCTATACATTTATGCTAGAAATGCCAGTCTGGTATCATTTTCTTGTGCATTTTAAGAATATCCATACTTCCAATTTTTGATTTTATAACTTTCAAATACATTTACACTTTATCATCTATAAATTTAAGTAAAAGAAGTTCTTCAGTGTCTTAAGCTCAGTTTTTAAAGATGGCCTCCGGTGGATATAAATCCTCCATAAAAACAAATCTGCATTTGGTTTTGGTGGAGTGTCACTTTAAGACTAAAAACTTGTGCATGGACTTCCGGTTATGGCGGCCGCCTAGAAGGACACGTATCACTCTGCTCTGCCCCTGGAAATAAAAATTCGGCAAATAACTCTCTCATTTGGAACAGAACTTTTCCCAGCGTTTGGGTGAGGATATGCCGGTGAAGACTAAGGCTGGGAAATCAGGAGGGGGAAAAACTGAATCGCCGAAGCAGTCCAAATTAACGGACTTTAAAGTTTGTGGCGCAGTAGAAAAAGCTGCGGATATGGCGGATGAAACTAGCGGTGGTGCGGTAACTGCTGCTGCTGACGATGGCGGCACAGGTGCAGTGCTGGCTGCCATTAGCTCAATGAGAGCAGACTTTTCCGCTAAACTTGATGGGATTATGGCAGCGTTGGATGCAATGAGAAAGGAGTTGGGTGACTGCGTGGCGCGAGTGACGCAGGCGGAGCTTCGTGTTTCAAGTGCGGAGGATGAAATCAGCGGACTTCAAATAAAGGTGCGCACTTTGGAAAAAAAAAATAAAGCGCTGGAAAATAGCATTCTGGACTTGGAATCTCGGTCCAGAAGGAACAACCTGAGGCTGGTGGGTTTACCGGAGGGAGCCGAAGGTCGTGATTCATGCTCCTTTTTGGAGGGGTGGATCCCGGAGGCGCTGAACAACGCGGAGCTAAAATCATCAGTCGTCTTGGAAAGCTCCCACCGAATTGGCCCACCGAGAGGTAACAAGGCAGCACCGAGGACGCTAATTATGAAGTTTCTCAGCTACAGAGACAGGATGACGATCTCCAACGCGGTGCGGGCCAAAGGAGAAATTAAATACCAAGATCAGCAGGTGCGGTTCTACCCAGATCTGGCCTCAGGAATCCAACAATTAAGGAAGCAGTTTGACCCCATCCGCAAAGAACTGCGCAACCTTGAGATTCGTCATGGAGTGATTCACCCTGCAAGACTTCTGGTCACATATGAGGGCAGAACACGCATCTTCAAGACCCCCGAGGAGGCGCAGGAGCTCATCAAGAAGATCCAGGAAGAGACTGGTGGGAGCTAAGCATGAACAGAATATAGGGTAGAATATTTGAGCATTTAACTGATTAGAAGCATATAACAAGATTACAAAATAGAGAATGTATTACATATTAAATAAAAAAAGTACAAAATTGCTAAAAAAAATTTTGGAGTTAAATTGGAAAATTACAGAAGAGAGTTAATGTTACGTTATTAAAAGCAGTAGAGTTAGGGTGATTGGGAGGATGAAGAAGGAGTGGCTTTGGCTGATCCTCGTGGGTGTGGAACGGTCGATGGCTATATCGGGAGACGGAATTTTTCTTTTGCTTTTGGGGGGATTGCCACAAATGTGGGAAGGGGGAATTTGTTTGTGTGTAGTTTGTAGGGTGAATGTTCAACCACTCATTTTTTTGCTTTTCTGTTTGAGCATGTTTACACTGCAAGGTAATCCCAAACTCCCTATTGATTATAAATCAAAGCGTTAATCTTAATTTAACTTCATGGAATTGCAGAGGTCTACAAAATTTAAAAAAACTTGAACAAGTTATGAATAAAATAAAAGACATGGGTTCAAAAATTGTGTTTTTACAAGAAACTCATCTAATAGAGCAAGATGTAAAAAGAATTAGGAGTAGATGGCAAGGAAATGTTTTCACCTCATCATTTTCATCCCGAGCCAGGGGAGTTATGACTCTCATACATAAATCAGTCCCATTTCAAGTGAAAAATGTAATTGGAGACAAATTTGGAAGATATGTAATCATTCAAGGATCTTTGCTATTAGAAAACATAAATTTGGTGAACTTATATGGTCCCAATATAGATGATCAAAAGTTCTTTGCCAATTTATTTCTTATCTTATCATCACTTACAGGGCAACATATAATAGCAGGGGATTTTAATTGTACATTGAATCCCAGTATAGATAGATCAACAGGACTGGACTGTACGCACAATGGATGTAGGATGACCATTAATCATTTTATGAAAGAATTGAAATTGATAGATTCAATTCAATTCAATTCAACTTTATTTATATAGCGCCATTTCACAACAACAGTCATCTCATAGCACTATCAACTGTAGGGAGGATCCCCACAGTTGCAGAAAGACCCCAGCAATCAGGCGATCCCCTGTGAGCAAGCACTTGGCGACGGTGGAGAGGAAAAACTCCCTTTTAACAGGAAGAAACCTCCAGCAGAACCAGGCTCAGGGAGGGGCAGTCATCTGCTGCGACTGGCTGGGGGGTGAGGGGATAGAGAAGAAGAAAAGAACAGACATGTAGAGAGCAAACAGCACGATGGGGACTCAATCTATGGGAGAGAACAAACAAATGTTAATGACCAGCAAAAAAAAAATATTTCATAGAGAGTGAGGAAAGGAGTGAGGCCCAGTGCATTACTGGAGGTCCCCCGGCTGACTAAACCTATTAGCAGCATAACTAAGGGAGGGTTCAGAAAACACATGATCCCTCCCTAATTGTAGGCTATATCAAAAAGGTAGGTTTTAGCCCTATTCTTAAAAACAGAGATCGAGTCTGACTCCCGAATCCAGATTGGCAGCTGATTCCACAGGAGAGGAGCTTGATAACTGAAGGCTCTGCCTCCCATTGTACTTTTGGAGATTCTAGGTATTACAAGTAAACCTACATTTTGGGAGCGTAGTGCTCTGTTAGGATGATACGGTAGTATCAGATCTTTTAAATAAAAAGGAGCCTGATTGTTTAGAGCTTTGTAAGTAAGAAGAAGGATTTTAAACTTAATTCTAAACTCTATGGGAAGCCAATGAAGGGAGGCCAGAACCGGAGAGATATGATCTCTCTTTCTAGTACCTGTTAAAACTCTTGCTGCAGCATTTTGGATCAGCTGAAGACTTTTTAAAGATGTTTTAGGACAACCTGATAATAAAGAATTACAATAATCTAATCTCGAGCTAACAAAAGCGTGGATCAGCTTCTCAGCATCACTCTGAGACAAGATGCTCCTAATCTTGGCAATATTACGCAAATGATAGAAGGCAGTCTTAGAAACAAATTTAATATGTGAATTGAAGGACAAATCCTGATCAAAAATCATAGATATATGGAGAGAAATGAAACCACAAGTTAAAGCATACTCTTGCTATTCCAATACCTACAAGACATTCTCACGTATAGATTATTTTTTGATCTCCACAGAATTAAGGTCCAAGATTCAAAACTGTTTTTATGATAACATCGTGATCTCTGATCATGCACCCTGCTGTCTAATGTATGTAGATAAGAAATTGACAAAGGAACCAGGTAGATGGCAATTTCAGCATAAATGGCTTCAGGATGAGGAATTTGTTAAGTATATAGAAAAACAGATGAGTTCTTTGATATCAATACTACACAAACATCAGCATGTGTAAAGTGGGAGGATTTCAAAGCTTTTATTAGGGGACATATTATTAGTTATACAGGTTCAAAATCTAAGAAGACTCGAGAGGAGAGAGTCCAATTGGAACATAAAATAAAAATTCTTCAAGAAAGAGTATATGCAGGAAGAGATCCAAGGTTGGAGAACGAATTACTGATTTTGAGAGCTGAATATGACAAAAAATCAGCGAATAGAGCTGCCTCGAGTCTTCTAAGATTGAAACAATCTTTTTATGAACAAGGTGAAAAATCAGGAAAGTTATTGGCATGGCAGATTAAACAATTAGAATCTAAAACACCAATTACCAGTATTATAAGTAATGGACAGGTAGTTATAGATCCTTCAGAAATTAATAGAGCCTTTAGAGATTACTATGAAAAATTATATGATACCAAAAATGAATCTGACTTAACAAAACTACATGGGTTTTTGAATGAACTATTTATACCGTGTATTCCAAATGAAAATAGGGAGATACTGGAGTCTAAAATTAGTCAAGAAGAAGTTGGACTAGCCATTGATAATATGAAATCAGGAAAAAGTGCAGGACCAGATGGTCTTCCAGTTGACCTTAATAAAAAATTTAAGAATAAATTAACAAAACCTTTTTTGGAAATGGTTTTAGAAGCATTTCAAAATAGTAATTTACCATCATATATGAATAATGCCTTAATTATACTGTTGCCAAAACCAGGTAAGCCCTCTAATAAATGTGAAAATATGAGACCAATAAGCCTATTAAATGCCGACCTTAAGATAATTTGTAAAATTTTAGCAAGACGAATACAAGAAATTTTACCAAATATTATTAATCGAGATCAGAATGGCTTTATAAAGGGAAGACGAGGCTTCCATAATGTAAGAAGACTATTTAATATTATTTATTCTAATAAAGAAGCACCGGATACAGCTCTCTTATCACTGGATGCCGAAAAAGCCTTTGATAGAGTTGAATGGCCCTTTCTTTTTGAAGTCTTACAAAGGTTTGGACTTGGAAATAATTTCATAAAATGGGTTCAGATAATATATAATAATGCTACTGCAGAAATTCTAACAAATAACAATATTTCAAAATCAATAAAAATCAATAGAGGATGTCGACAAGGCTGTCCACTTTCACCTTTACTGTTTACTATGGCAATTGAACCTTTAGTGATGGCGATACGTCTACAGTCACAAATATATGGAATTAAAGTTGGACCAACAGAACATAAAATCTCCCTGTATGCCGATGACATAATTTTGTTTATGTCGAATCTTAAAAAATCAATTCCGACCTTGTTGAATTTAATAAAGAATTTCGGGGAAATATCAGGATATAAAATAAATAAAACTAAATCTTCAATATTAATGCTAAATGAGACCCAGAGAAATTACCCAGCCCCTGAGGTAAATCAATTCAATGTTGTAAATCAGTTCAAATATTTAGGAATCCAAATTGTGCCTAAGCTAGAATCAGTCGCCAGTGTCAATTATGAAGCCTTAATGACAGATATTGATGAGTTACTTCAGAGATGGATGTCACTACCAATGTCGATGATCGGGAGAATTAATATACTTAAAAGTAATATCTTACCTAAAATACTTTATTTATTTCAATACATTCCCTTACCACCACCTTTAGATCTATTCTCAAGAATTAAAAAAAAGTTAGTGGAATTTATATGGAACAACAGGAGGGCTAGATTACGTCTGTCTTTATTATATTTACCATTTGATCGTGGAGGTCTGAAATGTCCAAATTTTATGTTGTATTATTGGTCGGCACAACTGAGGTCTATGACATATTATTTTTCATCAAATGATCTCCCTCACTGGACTGAAATGGAATCATACAATTTACCTTTACCTCTTCCCATATTCATATACTCAGATTCGGCAAAAAAATTACAAAAACAAGTTAAAAATCCATTTGTAAAGCATATGATCAAAATATGGTGTGAAGCTAAAAACTATTTAAAAGAACCACAGTTATTGTCACAATTTAGTCCAATATGGGGTAATCAATATTTTAAACCAGGGAGAGCGGACGCTGTATTTAAAGTATGGAATTTAAAAGGGATACAAAAGATTCAGGATTTATATTTGCCATGTGCAGAAAACATAATGTCTTTTGAAGAGTTGAGGATCAAATTTAATCTCAATAGAACACATTTTTTTAAATATCTTCAACTTAGAAACTTTATTCGATCAAATCAAAATAAAGCTCTCACTCGACCTATCTATTCATCCTTGGAAAAAATGTTGATGAAAGATAGTAAAAGAAAGGGTATTATTTCAGAGCTTTATAACTCATTGACACTATTTTCAAGTGAAAATTCACTGAAAAGATTAAACTACTGGAAAGAAGATCTGCAAACTGAAATTTCAGAGGAACAATGGGAATTGGCTTGTACAGAAGCTCAAACCAAATCAATAAATGTACGCCTTAAATTGATACATTTCAAATGGTTAATGCGGATGTATGTTACACCGGAGGAGTTAAATAGATATAACAAAAATATACCAGATACGTGCACAAAATGTATGGAAAGTAAAGGAACTCTATTTCATTGTGTATGGGAATGTAGATTAATAAGAATGTTTTGGGAAGAGGTGAGGGTAACAATTGAAAAAATAATCTCAAAACAAATCATATTGAATCCTAAACTGTTTTTGTTGGGTCTGTACCCAGAAAAGCATAATTTTAATAAAAGTGAAAGAACATTCATAGACCTCAGTTTGCTTAATGCCAAAAAATGTATTGCACTATTATGGAAAAAGACTCATAGACCAGATGTGACTCAGTGGTTAAGACAGATGTTAACAAACCTTCCATTAGAAAGAATAACATATATACTGAAATCAAAGGAAATTGTGTTTGAGAATATATGGAGACCTTTTATTGATTATGTAAAAAATTTAAACATAACTCTTGAAGAAGAAGGTGAATGATATGTGTGGACCTTGTAAATTCCAAACTGGTGAACATAATATGTATACTTATGTGTTGGATTGTCTAGACTAAACAGAGGAGCATTGTTGAAGATTTGATTTTGTTGGTGGTTGTTGGTGTTTTTTAGTGCATTTTTTTTTTGTAGTACTTTAGTGTTAGTGTTTGATTGTTTGTATCATGTTTGTTTAAAAAAAAAAAGGTTCAATAAAGATATTGTGGAAAAAAAAACAAAAAAAAACTTGTGCATATTTTCAGCTAGAGAAGCCATTTACCTTAAATATTCTTAAATCAACACGACATAAGATTTTCATCTTAAAATAATCTTCCAAAATTATTTTGATGGTACGACTGACTTATAGGGCTGGGTGACTTTTTTTTTTTTTAAATTTAACTTGAACCCACGACCACCCTGTTGTGTGGTGGATGCTCTACCTACCTACCTACCTCCATCCATCCAACATCTCTCCAGTGTGTCCTGCATCTACCCTGGGGTCTTCTCCCAGGGGGACATGCCCGAAACACCTCAAGTGGGAGGTGTCCAGGAGGCATCCTGATCAGATGCCCAAACCATCTTAACTGGCTCCTGCGGAGGCACAGGAGTTCTACTATGAGCCTCTCCTGGAAAAATAAACTCCTTAATTTGTCTCTAAAGGCCTGTTCAGAGTCCCTTCAAGGGGAAAACCTTTGCGTTCTGTAGACTGCGTTTGCGTACACAGCAGTATCCAGAGTAGTCTTTGAGCCACTGCAGCTGCCACTCAGAGAAGCCGCGTTTCACGCACGCACAGTGAAGATAACACAGGGTTACAAAAATATTTTTTTGAAAGTTGTCTCTGTTTTTTCAACTGATTTAAGACAATTTTGCACCGCTGAATCTGAAAATGACACCCATTTCTCTCGATCAGGTGCTAAGTAAAAACCTGTACTTACTTAGTACTGTGCATGTACTTACCTTTATATAAAGGGAAGTACATGTAAATTGAATGTTATGTCATCACTGTTCAAAATTCAGAGAATTTCAAGACAAAGAATTTTGCATCATATAAAGCGAAAATACCCGTACATGTAAACAAAAACGTATAAAACAACATGTGGCCATAATTCAAAAAGTTGATCTGATTGAGCAAACCCAATGTGATTATTTGATTCAGCACACCAAAATTGTTTTAAATCAGCTAAAAAAACCAGTGTAATCTGCAGTTCACATGCCCATACTGTCAGCGGCAGCCAAGAGCCACCAAACTGATTTGAACAGCTGCAATCCAAACATAAAAGAAGAGCACAGTGGCAGACGTTTAAAATGGCAGAAGTGATGGAGGTACGTGAACACAATGACAATCAAGGTGAACAGGAGCTTTTGCTGTTTAGTGGCAGAGGAAGAAAACAGACGTGTCAAAAGACAGTCATTTGTTCACCCAATATTGGTGGATTGCTCAGTACTTCCCTCTGGCGGGGGTTTCTGGGCACATGTGCAGTTTACTGTAACCATTTGCGTACTTGTACATGTGTACACTTTTTTGGGGCTGCATGTGCTCAGTCAGCACTCTCCCTCTGCGTAGGGCTTGCACACAAATGCGTCCACTGTGCTCGTTTGCGTACCAATGCGTTTTTACCAGCATGAATTGGGCTTAAGGGTGAGTCCAGCAACCCTACGAAGAAAGCTCATTTCAGCCGCTTGTATCCGTGATCTCATTCTTTCGGTCATTACCCAAAGTGCATGACCACAGGTGAGGGTAGGAATGCAGATTGAGTGGTAAATCGACAACTTTGCTTTAGAGCTCAGCCCCCTCTTCACCACGACGGACCAGTACAACATCCATGTCACTGCAGATGCTGCTCTGATTCGTCAATCAATCTCCCGCTCCTTTCTTCCTCCACTCGTGAATAAGACTCTGAGGTTCTTGAACTCCACTAGGGGCAGGACCTTGTCCCCAACCTGGAGAGGACAATCCACCCTTTTACGGCTGTGCACCATAGACTCAGACTTGAAGGTGCTGATTCTCATCCCGGCCCCCTTCACACTCAGTAACAAACTGTCCCAGCAAGACCTGTAGGTCACTGCTCGATGAAGCCAACAGGACATCATCATCGCACTGGACAATATTGCCTAAAAATAAAATCCCCATTTTTCTTCATGGCACATTCAATTTGACATTTTAGTCAATATTTTTCTCCAACAAACATGATTCCCTATTGGGACCACAGGACACACCTGGCTTTGACCAAGCCACACCTTTTTTACATAAAGGTTTGATCATGCAAAGATGGATCCACACATTTCTGATTAATAAAGTGCCAACTTCACTTTTATAAAATTAACAGTAATGGTTGGATGAAGGGCTAGTACTGGAGGCTAAGTGCAAAAGATGATTCACAATGATGCAACAATAATTAAAGACAATTTTGCCAAAGTATGCCACAAACATTTTATTAAGTGGAACTGTCAACATATGGAATAAGTGCAGTCAATGGGACCTTTAAGATGCTTTGCTTTTCAGCTGCAACTTTCAGCTTGAAGCCAGTCTAGCTTTTGAATCAGTATATTTTAGCTTTGTTTTTAACATTTTGGAAAAGCATTTTTACCATTTTTAAAATGTTTTCCCCTTAAATTTGTGAAGCTCCCTGTTATGTGTGAAAGAGCTGCACGTGGCTCCAGAACCGGTTGCAGATCCCTGGTAACAGGCTCTTTGGGCATGTTGGCAGCTGCAGTGAAAGCAGCTGAGCTACTTTTTCTCCCTCAGGTGAGACTCTCTTCACTACAGACATGACTCTCTCTGTGACAGCATTAAGAGGCGACATGCTACAACACAGCTGTCCTTTGATTTCAGACATCAGTGGGATTAAAGTGAGTTAGTAAGAGTAGTAGCCTGACTCTGACTCTTCATTTATTTTGAAGGTGGACAGCTGTGGCGCTCCAGATGTTGAAGCACCTGGCTGAGATCACAGGAGGCTCCTCTGATCCAAACAGCTGCTGCACAACAGGTATGACATTCTGAGGTGCCGACAGTCAGAGTCAATCACAAATTTAATGTATAAACTCTAAATACTATCAGGTCAACAATGTCTGGTTAGGATGAACTCAGGATTAAAGGAATGCTCAACAGAGAAGGAATCAGCTTCTTAAGCTACGATCACAAATATCCTTACGAACAGCTGTGAACATCATACGAATGATTTTTGGACCATTTTGTATGGCCTTCTTAAGGTGGCCATAAGAGAATCCGTAGACCGTTAGAAAGTTTGTGGCCAGGTCGATGGTCTTGTTCAAGATTTCTGCGACCACCTCATGAAAACTCCTCATCATAGGGCAGCCGTACGAATGCCATAGGAACAATGTAAGAACTATGCAAGATGTTGGCCATAAGTATGCCTCAAGAACACCATAAGTTGTTGTTGAGAACACCTCAAGTTGTTCTTGAGAGCCCGTTACAGTGGCCATAGGAAATGCCATATGAATCTCTGTTCATACAGAGATTCGTACAGCGTGCGTAAGGCGGTAGTGAAGCGCTCATAAGGCGAAAGTACGTCATTCGTGCGAAATTTGTGCCAACAAACTGTACTGAAAGCCGTAAGATCTTCCTACCAATGACTTGACAGTGACATGAGTTACACAAAAAATTTTGTAAGATGGCAGTAAGTATGCTATAGGAAGATCCCAAGGCACCCTTACAAAGAATGTAAGAACTTCAGGGCCATCGTATGACAAAAAAGCAACTCATTTATCAAGAATGCCTCAAGTTGCTTGTGCGAATTGAATGGCAGCTGTAAAAAAACTATGTCCCCCTCCACAAATGTCTGTGAACTCCAGAATCCGCAGGAACTGGGAGATTGGGAGACTGTAATTTCCCAGTTTGGAATCAATAAAGTGCACCTATCTACTGTATATATCTATTCTTATGAACCCATTGTTCGTAAGAATCTTTGTGACCATAGTTTTAAGTCAAAAGCTGTGTGATTGGTTGTACACATGGTTAAAGAACAGGTATTTTAAATAACACAGGACAAGCTAGACAGAAGAGTGCTTGTGTCAGTCAGAGTGAAACTGGACAACAGACACACAGCTTCCTGTTGCTGCTGCCCACAAACCACACCACTTACTAACAAAGCTTAAGCCACAGACTTATTCCTCCATATCATATCACAACAATGGTTATTCTGCTATAACCCAAAAATTATTCGACCATAAACCAATAATTATTTCACTGTATCACAACAGCAATTATTCTACCATATAAGATAAGATAAAATAAGCCTTTATTAAGATAAGATAAGATAAGCCTTTATTAGTCCCACAATGGGGTAATTCCAGGATTGCAACAGCACAGGGATAGCAACACTCAGAGCAACAATCAGAAGGCAAGAGAAAAACAAGAGCAGCGAGTATACATATGTACATATAAATATATATATATAGACACACAGTGCGGAGCATTGTAGATAGATGGAATAGATATATAAATATATAAACACAGTGCAGAGCATTGTAGCTGGATGGAATAAATATATAAATATATAAACACACAGTGCAGAGCATTGTTGCTAGATGGAATAAATATATAAATATATAAACACACAGTGCGGAGCATTGTAGCTAGATGGAATAAATATGTAGCTATATAAACACACACAGTGCGGAGCACTGTAGCTAGATGGAATAAATATGTAAATATATAAACACACAAAGTGTGGAGCATTGTTGCTAGATGGAATAAATATATAAGTATATAAACATACACAGTGCGGAGCATTGTAGCTAGATGGAATAAATATGTAAATATATAAACACACACAGTGTGGAGCACTGTTGCTAGATGGAATAAATATATAAATATAAAAACACAGTGCGGAGCATTGCAGCTAGATGGAATAAATATGTAAATATATAAACACACACAGTGCGGAGCATTGTAGCTAGATGGAATGAAACAGCACAACCGTCTACTTAGTTATCCTACATGGTATGATTATGCACCCATACATATTCTCACCCTCCATAGCGACCGGTATTTTCCTAGTTGTATACTGGAGGGGACCATTGTGTAAGTCTATTGCGTCTTTTGCATTCAATACTATTAGGTTGTCACGTTTTTGCTATCTCTGCGAGCAGCCCTGCTTAGGTTGTACAGTCTGACAGCCGTAGGTAGGAAGGACCTGCGAAACCTCTCGGTTGTGCACCTAGGATGATGTAATCTGTTGCTAAATGAGCTCCTCAGTGGATTCAGTATGTCCTGCATAGGGTGGAACTCGGACTCCAGCAGAGATGACAGTTTAGCCACCACCCTTCTCTCTCCTATCTCCTCCACTGGGTCAAGGCGCTGCCCCAGGACAGAGCTAGCTTTCTTGATCAGTTTGTTCAGTCTCTTCCTATTGGCTGCTGTAATGCCACTGCCCCAGCA
Source organism: Pholidichthys leucotaenia (assembly GCA_020510985.1). Taxonomy (NCBI): domain Eukaryota; kingdom Metazoa; phylum Chordata; class Actinopteri; order Cichliformes; family Pholidichthyidae; genus Pholidichthys; species Pholidichthys leucotaenia. Next base: position 195,831,689 of record CM035842.1, on the reverse strand, counting down.
GACCACTCCAAAAGTGATGGCTGATGCCACCACCGTGTCATAGAATGTCTTCAGCAGCGCCCCTTGTACACCAAAAGACCTGAGTCTCCTCAGTAGGAACAGCCTGCGCTGTCCCTTCTTGTAGAGTGCGTCAGTATTGTGTGACCAGTCTAGTTTATTGTTCAGATGAACACCCAGGTACTTATAGGACGTCACCATCTCGATGTCTGTTCCCTGTATATTTACTGGTGCTGTGAGGGGTTGTCCTTGCCTGCGGCAGTCCACTTGCATGTTTTTTGGCATGTGGGAGGAAACCGGAGAAATCCCGGAGTAAACCCATGCAGACACGGGTAGAACATGCAAACTCCACACAGATCACTGTTGATCGGGGCTGGGATCGAACCCAGGATCCCCCGGCTAAGGGTGGATTGCTGTGCTACCGCAGTGCTAACCACTCCGCCACCATGCTGCCCTTATTGGTTAGCCAAAGCAGTAAATAATTAGACATATGTACACAGTTATGTACACAGTGCAGGAGCACTGCAGCTAGATGGCATCAACAGTATTACAGTTAGTTAAATTACCAGCAAAATATAAATATGATGGTGATCAGTAAGGAGGGCGTGGTCGGACCGGCAGACTGTCAGCAGACACACAGCTGCCGGCCCAAGAGCAGTGGCTATGGGCACAGTACACACTGGAAATACATACTAAACATGCATACACAACAGTCCCGAGACCCACAGAGAGATCCGGACCGAGCCGGGGAAAACCAAGCCAGCTCCGCTCCTGAGAGAGCCCCCCCTTTAAGGGGTGGCCCCAGACACCCAAGGTAACATCCCAGACGCCCCGCCCCCCAACAAGAACAAACAACACAAACCCGGGTGGGAGGTTGGGAGAACAGGAAAGGTGGGAACACAACACCCCGCCCAGGATCCACAACAGCCCTCCTAAGTCCAAAGGCGTGGAGGCTCGGGAGGCCGCCCCGAGTCCCAGGCCCAGCAGGCAGTCCGGCGGACACAGTCTGGTGGCCTGCCGGAATGCACGGGCCATCTGGCCCAGAACCCCAGTCCCTCAGGTGGTCGGCCAGCACTGTAAAGCCACCAGGACTGGCAGGACGAAACAGGAGAGGGCCTGCCCACAGTGGGGTGACCGGTCCGTAGGGAGGGAACCCCCATGGCGTCGGACAGAGAGGAGAAGGGAGCCACGGCGTCCTCGGGCAGACCCACGGCACCCTTGCTGGTCCCGGCTTGGGCCACTGCTGCTTCCGTGATGGGCCCCGACTGGACCAGCTCCACTGCACCTGCAGTGGACCCCGACCGGGCCGGCTCCGCTGCACCCGCGGTGAACTCCGGCTGAGGCTCGGCTGCACCCGCGGTGAACTCCGGCTGAGGCTCGCAGTGAACTCCGGCTGAGGCTCGGCTGCACCTGCGGTGAACTCCGGCTGAGGCTCGGCTGCACCCGCAGTGAACTCCGGCTGAGGCTCGGCTGCACCCGTAGAGTGAACTCCGGCTGAGGCTCGGCTGCACCCGTAGAGTGAACTCCAGCTGGAGCTTGGTTGCACCCATAGAGTGAACTCTGGCTGGAGCTCGGCTAAAGCCGCAGTAAACTCTGGCTGGAGCTCGGTTGCACCCGTGGTGAACTCTGGCTGGAGTTTGGCTGCACTCGCAGTGAACTCCGGCTGGAGCTTAGCTGCATCTGCGGTAATCTCCTCAACGGGGGAGGTTATGCTCCCCTTGACCCCTGGCGGTGACCCCCGATCCTCGGAGGCCTCTGGCGGGATCAGCTGCTCTCTGGCAACCCTGTCATGGGGCTCCGAACCTGGAGAGGGAGAAAGCAAGAGCGGGTCAGGGTCGCCGGCAGCGGCAGAGCTCAGTGAGGCAGCCCCGAGGGCTACTGTGAGCTGCCCCGGGTCCTCCTCACAATGATTCGGGCAGTGTGACATCGACATAGACATTATTGACATAATGGAGCACACTTGCCTGAACTTGTGCTCCACCACCGTCCAGGACTCTGGCGATTTAGGATGCACAGGTTCCTCCAGCCTATCGGGTACTACACCCCCGTCAACCTCCTCCGGGACCACTGGGCCCGCATCGTCATCTGTGGGCAACCCGGGTCGTGGCAGCTCCTCTCTGGCGACCCTAGGAAGGAGCTCGAAGGGGATAGGAGAGGAGGAATGGTTAGGGTCGCCGGCAGCAGCAGAGCCCGGTGAGGGGATTCCATATGCGGCTGGTAGCCGCAGCCGGCTCTCCTCCCCAAGAGCCAGACAAGATCCCTCCATCATTGACAAATGAACTACCGGAGAGGTTGCTTGCCTGTGCTCAAGCTCTACCGCAGTCCAGGACTCCAGCGATGCAGACGATGGTGTTCGGGGTCCCGTCAACTGGAGGTCTGGGCCGAGAGATGATTCTGCTGCGGTGGCCCCCGCCGCAGGCGTGATGGTAGTAGCAGTCCTGGTGCTCCCATGCGCCGTCTTCCTCGCCACCGGCTCCTCTGGCGTGGCGGCCGAGGACGACCTCTCCGCTGACCCATGAGCTGGACCCTCCCGGGCCTCTGGTTCCTCTCCCCTCGAGCGACCTGGATCTGGTGCCGGCGAGCTTGTGGGGGTACACAGAAAGGGTTGGGTGAGGTCGGGTATGGGGGCACTACATGCCGCTGGGGCAGAGCACTCAGGGGGCTGCTCACCCCGAGTCTCCTCGCCAGAAGGCAGGCAAAATTGTTCATCAGACATAAAAGTTAAATGAGAAATAAGTTGCCAGTCCTCCTGACACAAGATGTCCTCAGCGGCCTCCAAGACGTCTCCCCCCTCCGAGCGTTCCTCCTTGTGAAGTGCCGGTGAGACCGGAGGCCTCTTCCTGCAGGAGTTCCTCCTCCTCTTCCTCCTGGATGGCTCAGGAACCAGATAGTCTGGGATGTGAAGCGCCACGCTGGGCAGCGAGTCAACTGTGCTGAGAAGCTCCGTCTTCTCTGGAGAGGGGGCGGAGCAGTCACGAAGAGCTCGAGTGTTGGGGAATCCTCATCCAACTCCTCATAGACCTGACGGTTGAGCGCGGCGAGCAGGTTTGACCACTCCTCGTCCAACGGCACTCCCGGGGACTGAGCAGGCGCAGGGGGTGGAACCCTCACAGACGGGGAAGCGCGTCCTCGGGCCTCCCTCTCGTGGTACTCCTCCTCTATCCAGCGGTTGAGTAGGGCCAGTCTCTGCTCCTCCATCTCACGACGCTGCTCCTTGACCCGGCAGTTGAGCGCGACGAGCAGGTTTGACCACTCTTCGTCCATCGGCAAGCCCTTGGATTGAGCAGGCACGGGGGGTGGAGCCCTCACCGCCGGGGAAGAACGTCCTTGGGCCTCCCTCTCACGGTGCTCCAACTCGATCCGGTGGTCTATCATGGCCAGCAACCCCAGTCTCTCCTCCTCCGTCATGATGTCCGAGGATTGGGCGGGCGCCGGCCCGGGAGAAGATGCAGGGGACTCCACCAGCATGGTTGCAGGAGAACGACTCCGTGCGGATCCCTGGGCAGGATTATCCAGGGCCCCAACCTCCTCCACCAGCAGGCGGCTCGGTTCTTGGACCGACAGGCACTCCAGGAAAGAGGGAAGAGACACGGAGAGGGGAAGTAAAGAATTATTATCTGCAGTTGGAGGAGAGGACCCAGCGGACTGCTGAAATCGGGCCTTTCCCTCGGGAGACAGACAAGGTTTGGTGTTATCAGATTGTACAGAATAAAAAAACACTTGTCTGTCATCCCGGTGTTTTGAGGTTAACAGCTGCAGCAGACAAACAGTCAGCCCTCTCCGTGTCTGCAGAGATCTGGCTCCTTTCCATGGTTTGTGGAGGAGCCGTCTCCATAGCTACAGAGGTGGGCGTTCCCAGGCGGCCCTAGTAGACCTCACGACAGCTGGAGGGGAGGTGATGGCTGCCGAACACGAGGAGGGCTTCTTCCGGTGTCTCTTTGCGGGATGACGCTGATTCTGGGTGGCCGACGGTGATGGCAAAACGGGAAAGAGAACGGCAGACTGTCAGCAGACACACAGCTGCCAGCCCCAGAGCAGCGACTATGGGCACGGTACACACTGGAAATACATACTAAACATGCATACATAACGGCCCCGAGACCCACAGAGCGATCAGGACCGAGCCGGGGAAAACCAAGCCGGCTTGGCTCCTGACAAGACAGTATATTTTACATTTGAATGAACAGTGTTGTTGCCACCCTCGATAATTGTAATTGTCTTAGTTGTGTATTGGAGGGGACAATCTCTACTGTGCAAAGTTGTGACGTTTAATACGGCCTCTATGAGCAGCACAGGTTAGATTGTAAAGTCTGACAGCAGGAGATAGGAAGGATCTGCGGAACCTCTCCCTCAAGCACTTAGGATGACAACATACTGTTAAATGAGCTCCTCAGTGTCTTCAGCGTGTCCCGCATGGGGTGGGACTCGGACTGCAGCAGAGAAGACAGCTTATCCCATATTCCAACAATGATTATTTAACTCCTTGTTTTTCAACAAAGGGTCCAGTGAGGGAACGTTCATGGGTCTGTGGGAAACTGTCTAATGTCACCTCATATTTGGCAAAAAAAACAAAAAAAACCAAACAAAACAAAACAAAAAACTGCCAATAATTTATCGCTGGCATGTATGAGTGCCTTTAGTGGCTCTTCCATGTCAGTGGGTGGCAGTATGAACAGCCGTAGAGTGCATGTGCCCACACAGGGTTTGTTTCGATGATGGAGTTGTCATTCTGAGCAGCAGGCAGACAGGGTATGGGTGAGCTGGAATAAAACTTGCATCAAGAGCCCCTATGAATGCATTTGGGGGAACACAAGAGTTCAAGAGACTTAATGACAGCCAGACAGTTTGGGCTGGAAAAGCTGAGGAGGTTTCACAGTTCCAGAGGAATATTCTAACAGCTCCATGTTCATAGTGGCTAGCAGGAAATGATACTGCCCCGTCATGGATTGCTTGCCAGCCTGCCAGTGGCACAGCTGAAGAGCAGATGCCAACAGTGGCAGCAAATCAACCGAGCTGATGAGTAGAGAAAGTGTGCAAATAGAACAACGCACATGGCGCATTATATGCCCATCCATAGCCATTATCAATAGTGCAGAAGTAGCACACCTACAACCAAAAAATTGAGTGCAGAGATCCAATATCCTCTAGATCTGTAATAAAACGACTAACCATGTAAGTGGAAGGAGTTTAAGCAAAGAATCTCCAATTCAAAATGGAACGAATTTAGATAAAATATCAGAAAATCATTTAACCCCCTACAAGATACACATCTTCAATACGGGTAGAAACACTGTGAAATAAAATGTCCTAGCTTGAAAACTGTAGGAGTTAGCCAGACAAACCATGTACCCCCTATTGACAAAGTTGTAAAACCTTTAATTTTCACAAAAATAATCCAAAATCAAAATCATTGCAGTGTTTCCTCTGCCTTAATGTGGGGGCGGCTGTGGCACAGGTGTAGTGTGGCCGACAACTCATCGGAGGGTGAGGGGTTCGACTCCCGCTCTGTCTGCAGTCTGCAAGTCGAAGTGTTCTTGAGCAAGACACTGAACCCCTAGTTGCTCCTGGTGGATCAGGCCTGTGCCGGTGCATCAGGGTGTGAATATGTGTGAATGGGTAGATAGCAGGATTTGTGAAGCGCTTTGGTCATCTACAGATGAGAAAAAGCACTATATAAGTGAAAGCCATTTACCATTTAAAGACCTTGGCACAGTGGCAACATATTTTTTTTTTTTGGGGGGGGGGGGGGTTACGATGATGCATGACATTAATGTAACCGAAGTGTTAATTTTATACTATTGACTTCTTTTTTTTTTTTTAAATTTTGCACAGTAACTCTGCATACGGAACTTACCATTTGAAGAATGGTACAACTGAGGCTTCAATGTTGGAATATTAGGCCAGTTGGAGTCCCACCCATACGTCCTGTGTTTGGACTTTTTACTGGTGTCATCCTTCTCTCCTTCCATTGCTCTCACCTCTCCTGGACCCTCTGCCTGAACACTTTTCTCTCCTTGGCTCATCTTGTCTTCTCATCTTTCCCTCTCTGAGCTCTGTCTTATTCAGGTTCTCTCTCTGTCTATGGTGGTATACAAACAGGTTAGAAAATACCAAGTGCCACATTTTGTCCTGAAGGATTTTTTGTCATGGTTTACACAAATGACAAAAATGTGGGTTTTTTTTTTTTTTTTGCATTTTTATTCTAGTGGGGGTTTCTTTTCCATTGAGAAAGAGTAGGAAAGAGAAGGGAAAAAAAACATTCCTAAGAGGAATAGCAATTTACTCATGCATACTTAAATTATATGATCAGAGGTGGGCACAGTAACCAGAAATTCTACTCATGTAAAAGCAGTGCTATGAAAATAATTAAAAGTAGACAACCAAAATTTTCGAGTAGAGTTAAGGGAACAAAGAGCATCCACTTAAAAACTTGGACTTCAGTCTTGAAGGTTTGAGTTTTTCTCCAAAATTTATCACAATTTTCTTATAGTTTTCTACTTTTCTCTGCAAATGTATCTAAATTTGAAACCATCTTCCTCAAAGTTGTAATTTCCTCTTATAAAATTGACTTTTTTGAGACTTTATTATAAATTTGTGGATTATTTTACGGCTATTTTTTTTAACCCGGCCGCAGGGGGTGCACAGGCCGGACGAATGAGGCTTTCATACTGGATCGGTCAAGGCCCGGGTTAACAACAACCGCCACCGGTGCTGTTAACCGACAGGGTGCTGGTGGAAACTGGGCTAATGTTGGTTGAAGGTCGAGGAGGAGGAGAGGGGAAGGCGTGTTAGGAGGGAGAGAGAGAGAAGGAAAGGGAGAAGTGTGGAAGGGAGAGAGTAGGGACATTAAATGTAGGGACTATGATTGGTAAAGGCAGAGAGTTGGCTGATATGATGGAGAGAAGAAAAGTAGATAGACTGTATGTTCAAGAAACCAGATGGAAGAGAAGCAAGGCTAGGAGCAATGGAGATGGATTTAAACTGTTCTATCATGGTGTAGATAGGAAGAGAAATGGAGTAGGAATAATCTTGAAGGAAGAGTATGTGAAGTGTTCAGAAGGTAAAGAAGGAGTCAGACAGAATCATGAGTTTGAAGCTACAAGTCAAAGGTGTGATGTTGAATGTTGTCAGTGCGCATGCCCCACGAATTGGATGTCGGGTAGAAGAGAAAGAGGAATTCTGGAGTAAGTTGGATGAAGTGGTAGAGAGTGTTCCCATGGGGGAGAGAGTGGTGACTGCAGCAGACTTTAATGGGCATGTAGGTGAAGGGAACAGAGGTGATGAGCAGGTTCTGGATCGGTATGGTCTTAAGGAGAGAAATGTGGAAGGACAGATGGTTGTGGATTTTGCTAAAAGGATGGAAATGGTTGTGGTGAGCACATACAAGAGAGAGGAACATAGGGTGACTTACAAGAGTGGAGGAAAGTGCACAAAGGTGGACTACATCTTATGCAGGAGAAATCTTTAGAGATGGGAAGAAGGAAGAAGGTCGCACAGAGTTCAGGAAGAAGTTGATACAGGCTGTGGGTGGCAGGGAAGAATTACCAGATGACTGGGAAAGTACAGCAAAAGTATTGAGGGAAACGAGTAGAAAGGTATGTGGTGTATCCAGTGGACAGATGAAGACAAGAAGACTTGGTGGTGGAATGAGGAGGTACAGGAAAGTATTCAAAGGAAGAGTTTAGCAAAGAAAAAGTGGGATAGTCAGGGAGATGAAGAAAGTAGACAGGAGTATTTGGAATCTAGGCACATGGCAAAGAGAGAGGTGGCAAAGGCAAAGGAAAAGGCATAAAGTGAGTTGTATGAGAGGCTGGACACAAAGGAAGGAGAAAAGGACTTGTATCAATTGTCTAAACAGAGAGATCAAGTTGGAAAAGATGTGCAGCAGGTTAGGCTGATTAAGGAATGGTAATGTAATAACAAATGATGAGAGTGTGCTGAGAAAGTGGAAGAAGTACTTTCAAGAGCTGATGAATAAAGAAAATGAGAGAGCTAGGAAGATGGATGAAGGAAAGATGGTGAACAAGGAAGTGCCGAGGATTAGCAAGGCAGAAGTGAGGGCAGCTTTGAAGAGGATGAGGAATAGAAAGGTGGTTGGTCCAAATGACATACCTGTGAAAATATGGAGATGTTTAGGAGAGATGGCAGTGGACTTTTAACCAGATTGTTTAATACAATCTTGGAGAGTGAGAAGATGCCCGAGGAGTCGAGAAGAAGTGTTTTGGTACCAATTTTCAAGAACAAAAGTGATGCTCAGAGCTGTAGTAACTACAGAGACATAAAGTTGATCAGCCACACTATGAAGATATGGGAAAGAGTTGTTGAAGCCAGGTTAAGAGAAGAGGTGACAATCACTGAGCAGCAGTATGGTTTCATGCCAAGAAAGAGTACTACAGATGCAGTGTTTGCTCTAAGGTGTTGATGGAGAAGTATAGAGAAGGTCAGAAGGAGTTGCAGTGTGTCTTTGTGGATCTAGAGAAAGCATATCATAGGATGCCAAGACAGGAAGTGTGGTATTGTATGAGAAAATCAGGAGTGGCAGAGAAGTATGTGAGGGTGGTGCAGGACATGTATGAGGACAGCAAAACGGTGGTGAAGTGCGCTGTAGGGGTAACAGATGGGTTCAAGGTGGGGGTTGGGTTACATCAGGTATCGGCTCTGAGCCCCTTCTTGTTTGCCATGGTGACATGGTGGACAGGCTGACAGATGAGGTCAGGCAGGAGTCTCCATGGACCATGATGTTTGCAGATGACATTGTGATCTGCAGTGAGAGTAGGGAGTAGGTGGAAGAGAACCCGGAGAGGTGGAGGTATGCTCTGTAGAAAAGAGGAATGAAAGCCAGTAGAAGCAAGACAGAATACATGAGCGTGAGTGAGAGGGAGGCAGGTGTAATGGTGAAGACGGAAGGAGTAGAGGTAGTGAAAGTAGATGAGTTTAAATACCTCGGGTCAACCATCCAAAGCAATGGAAAATACATAAGACAGGTGAAGACAAGAGTGCAGGCAGGGTGGAGTAGGTGGAGACAAGTGTCAAGAGTGATTTGTGACAGAAGCGTAGCAGCTAGAGTACAGGGATGGCAACAGGAAATTCTGATTTCAGCTGAAATCTAATTTGGTCGATTGATTTATGGGGGGCCAGGGGGGGCACAGCCCCCCTAAAGCTGAGAGGTTTTCAGTAAAACAGAAGTAATTTAGACTGGAAAAAAATGATAAAAAAAAAAAATGAAATACTAGACTTAGATAAATCATTAAATTTAATGAAAAGTTAACTTACTTTTTCTTCAATATTGTCTCACTGTCTTTAGTCCAACATATTTAACAGTTCTGTAAGAGTTTATTACACTATTTACACTGGTCACCAAGTCACTTCTAATGTGAAACTTTCTTCCTTTTGGCAGCAAGCTGTGTCAGTCTCTGAACTTTGAACTTCATCTCCTTTTCTGGTTTCTTCAGAAATTGTCTGTTTCTGTTACCTCGTCAAACTTTGAGCCAATTTTCACCTTTACCGTCACTTTTCTCTCAAGCCAATTCCATTGGAACTTATTTTTGACACTTTTGTCTATTTCTAGCACTGCTGACTCCTGATCCTTCGATAAAAATCTCATGATTCCGCTGAAAACGATACCGAAAGCTCAGAATTCCAACATGAACACGCCGCCATGAATTTTTGACAAAGCATACAACGAGCCATTTGATTGGTCCAATCGTTTGCAACTATCCAATCGCAGGGCTGTTTACAATACAGCAGTAGCTTGAGTACAAAACATCCGGGTTATCGTGGGAGACTTGACCCGGGGAAGCGCCGAGCGCTTATGTAATCGTGTTGATTTTTGCTAAAATCGGTAACAATAAGGTACCTTACCCCCCTAAAATTTTCTCAACGGATTTAGACGATTCACAGAAATGATCAATTTGAAAATAAATCGGCAGAAATCTGCGGATCGGCGGAAAATTGCCATCCCTGAGAGTAAAAGGGAAGATTTACAAGACGGCAGTGAGACCTGCGATTATGTATGATCTGGAGACAGTGGCGTTGACAAAAAAAAATACAAAAAAACAGGAAGTGGAGCTGGAGGTGGCAGGGTTGAAGATGCTAAGATTTTCATTGGGAGTGACTAGGAGGGACAAGATTAGAAATGAGTATATCAGAAGGACAGCTCAGGTTGAGCAGTTTGAAGACAAAGTCAGAGAGGCAAGGCTGAGATGGTTTGGACATGTGCAGAGGAGGGATAGCGAAGATATTGAACAAAGGATGTTGAAGATGGAGCTGCCAGGCAGGAGGAAAAGAGGAAGACCACAGAGAAAATTCATGGAAGTAGTGAAGGAGGACATGGAGAGGGTTGGTGTTACAGAGGAAGATGAAGGGATAGGGGGAGATGGAGGCAGATGATCCACTGTGGAGACCCTGAAGGAAGCAGCTGAAAGAAGATTTTATGGCAATTTTTTGTCTATTTTTTTTAAAATAAAATTACTGTTTTTTTTAAATAAATTTGAAACAGATTGTGGTAAGATTTTGACTTTTTTTTTCCTTATACAATTTACACTTTTGGCCATAATTTTGCAGAGCCAGAACAGAACAATAATTTAACTCTGATTTCAAAGAAAAAAAAATATTTATAAAATTGTTAATGAAATAAATTAACTTAAATTACCAAAGATGCAGTTATTTCTGTTATAATATTTCTATATATTTATAGCTTTTTTAGAACCCTCCTCTCCAACCAGACAGCAGGAAAAACCTTCCTTATTTTGAAATCCAAATCTTGGCACCTTTAGTTTGTCTGAAGGCTGCTGACGGATTAAAATCATTGATTTTGTGAATTTTGGTCATCTTAACCTGCCAGGTACATAATAATGAACATAAATTACTAGTTACCTCCGCCAGGCCAGAGGCCAGGAGGGGGTACCTCCGCCAGGCCGGCGTTTTAGCAAGGTAACTCAAAAAGTTTTGGACGGATTTCAATGAAACTTTCAGGCGTTGTTGGAAATGGTACAAGGAAGAAATGATTAAATTTTGGGGATGATCCGGATCACTGTCTGGATACAGGAATTTTTTAAAGGATTCTTTAACATTGTGAGATACGGCCATTTTCAACATGTGTGCAGGCCCAATGGAGGGCGCTGCTCGTCGTGTCTGACGAACACAAACTCCGCCTTCTTCAAAGTTTTAGGCACAAAAGCACGCGGAACACAGTGGTGGGCAGGGCTCGCCAGCGTGCCTGTGTCCCTGTGTTTGCGCTACGCTGCAAAAGCTCAGACGGGCAGCTGTCCACCGCCGGATTATTTGGCACAAATTCCCCGGCCAGCCATAGTAGCTGCGCAAAAAGAAGCTCTCTGCCGGGGAAGCTTCCAAATACTCTTTTGCCGCGGAGCGCAACCCCAATAAAACCCACGCCAACCTGTCTACCCAATTTGCATCCGTCAGTGAAGCCCTCAGTGCTGCTTTCAGTGATCTATGAAAACGCTCGCATAACCCATTGGCCTGTGGGTTGTACGCGGTTGTGTCATGATTTCTTTTTTTTCTTTTGAATTCTTGGATGGAACATGGGTGGGCAATATAAGCTGCGGATTCAGCCATCACACATTTCGGATAACTTATGTTGAACTGTATAATCAGAGGAGTTATTGTCTAATTTGACCTTGTTGGATTTTATTACCCCCTTTGTTACATTATTCACTTTCTTTTAACCTGTACTCTTAACCTATTCGAAATAAAGATTAATTCATTCATTCATTCAATTGCAACACTCGCAGCCTGGGAGTTTGCAGATGCAGGAGATGGACACAACACCAACACTTCAGTTTATTACCTCCGCCAAGGAGGTAATGCTTTTACTACTGAACCACTAATCCTATCATTGTGAATCCAATTGCTAGTCATATGTTTTCATGGTCAAGGAATCTGAAAACGTACACACAAACACTGTAAGGGGGGGAACTGTGGCGCTTGGCGGAGGTCTGCGCTCTCCGAGTGCTTTTCTACTTAATATTGTAGTGGCTGGTAAAGTAAATCCTCAGCAATTCATCAGTCACTCTTGCCTTTCCCTGCATATGAAGCCTAACCACACCTGTTTGCTAAGTGACTTTTCATTATTGTTCCCGTTACCAGCAGGTCAAAACCACCATAAATGCCTCCACTGCTTACATATCTCTTCTGCTTTTTTTTCCTCGTTTAAAGTACTTTAATAAGCTTATGCTTCCTTCAGACAGTGACGCTAGAGAGAGACTCTGCCTGCCAACTGGAACACGTGGGTGGGGTGCTTCAGAACTCTGCGCAAATGACGGTCAGGCAGGTTGTTCGTGTGCACACTTGCGGAGCATCATTCCTTCATATTTTTTCTTAAATTTGTATTTCCTTGGCGTGGCGGCCCACCACATGGAAATATTACCAGAGGAAACCCTGCCTTGTAATATGCACATCTTCAATAAATGTACAAACCTGTGTGAAAAAAAAACAAGTTGTAGAATGAAAACTGTAGGAGAAATTAGCCATACAAGTCATACGGACGGACGAACAGTCTTCATCACACCAAACTTATCAAATTAATCAAAAGCTGCAACTTACTCCACCATTTCAAATCCCCACAACAGTTATTCTGCAATACCCTAATAATTATTCTACCATATCCCAATAAGGCTTTTTCCAGTCATGGTGCTATGTGAACTGGGAGACAGTCTGGGCTACTCTGCTTGGGCTGCTGCCCCCACAACTCGTGGATAAGTGGTAGAAGATAGATGCATACTTACAAAAAAGCTGCAAATTTATCAGGAAAAATTTTGCACATTTACTAGGAAAAAAGTTACACATTTATTAGAAAAAAAGTTTAAAAAAAATATGAGAAAAAGTATCAAATTTTCATCCATCCATCTTCTACTGCTTTTCTGGAGGGCTGGGTCGCGGAGGCAGCAGTTCAAGCAGAGAAGCCCAGACTTCCCTCTCCCCAGCCACCTGCTCCAGCTCTTCAGAGAGGATACCAAGGCGTTCCCAGACCAGTTGAGAGACACAGTCTCCCCAGCGAGTCCTGGGTCTGCCCCGGGGTCTCCTCCCAGTGGACATGCCCAAAACACCTCATGTGGGAGGTGTCCAGGAGGCATCCTGATCAGATGCCCAAACCACCTCAACTGGCTCCTTTCAATGTGGAGAAGCATCGGTTCTACTGAGCCTCTCCCAGATGACTGAGCTCCTCACCCTATCTCTGAGGGTGAGTCCAGCAATCCTACGGAGAAAGCTCATTTCAGCTGCTTGTATCTGCAATCTTATTATTTCGGTCATTACCCAAAGCTCGTGACCATAGGTGAGGGTAGGATCCTAGATTGACTGGTAAATCGACAGTTTTGCCTTAGAGCTCAGCTCCCTCTTCACCACCACAGACCGGTACAACCGCATCACTGCAGATGCTGCTCCGATCCGTCTGTCAATCTCTCGCTCCATTCTCCCCTCACTTGTGAATAAGACCTCAAGATACTTAAACTCCTCCACTTGGGGCAGGAGCCTGTCCCCAACCCGGAGAGGACAATCCACCTTTTTCCGGCTGAGGACCAACGACTCGGACTTGGCGGTGCTGATTCTCAACCCAGCCGCTTCACACTCAGCAGCAAATCGTCCCAGTAAGACCTGTAGGTAGGGGTGGGCAATATGGCCTAAAAATGATATATTTCTGTGAATTTTCACAATAACGATATTTTTCCCGATATTACAGAATACAGTTTTAACTTTATGCCAAAAGGACCATTTCACAGCCCATGATTACTTACCTTCAACATATTCAGGAAAAACAAAACAAAAACTCTTTATTTCTCCATTTTATAAACAGCAGCTGAGATTTAGTTTCAAATTTTTTTAGTTCTGTATCAAATATTACAAGAAAATAAACTGTTACATCCTACGTGCACATAGAGGTCCAGTTTTATGCTGAATCACTTTACCTGCAGTACTCCCGTCGCATGGACATGCCCTTCGGTTTTTGGCTCTCTGAATGGATGTTTTTTTCCTCTCTCTTTGGGTGGTTGAATAAAATCAAGATGAAGCGGCCAAAATGAAACTAAAAATCTACAGCCACTTCGAGCTGCACATTGTTCAACGTTAATACCGCTCCAGCGGTGTTCTGCACGTGTGGAAAAAATGTAGGCAGATTATCTACACTGCTGCAAAGTTTTTTGTTTGTTTTTTTTAAACATGACAGCAGTCTGAAACAGAAAGTAAAGCTTAAATATTTCCACTCAACTGGAGATGGTCTGATTTCGGAGCGGCAGCTTCCCGCCATGCTTGTTTTGCCGTTTCTATGCGGTGTGACGTTGTCACGCAACAGATCCCAAATACTGCGATATTCATTTTTACACCGGTATCAGAATTTATACCAGCATTATTGTGAACGATATGATATGGCACACCCCTACCTGTAGGTCATTGCTGGATGACGCAAACAGGACATCATCATCTGCAAACAGCAGAGATGAGATCCCGTGGTCACCAAGCATTGACACCCTCTGTTCCTTGGCTGCATCTAGAAATCCTGTCTATTGTAGAAGAGCTTGAAATAACGAAGCGATGTGATTTTACAAATCAAAGTTTAATATCAGCTTCACTCCTCTAACAAGTCTCATCTCGGTGCAGAGGCAGAATAAGAGGTCGAACGCAGTCAGACCTTCATACTTATACCCACACTCAACAAAAGACATTGCATATCAAAGCTGACATCCTGCATTAACATAATCCCCCCCTCCATTGTCCTCTGTCTCCTCCACCTGACCCTGGGTGGTCAGGGAGATCGATCTGGTCTCCACCGCTGCTACTCTGTCTGCTCTTTGATCCTCACTGGCGGTTGAGACCGCTTGTCCTGTTCATAGGCATTAGGTCATTCCACATATGTAATCACTAAACATTCTAATATGTCTATACATATGTAGGTATGGAATATATGATTAATATAAGCCACAGCCCCCCCCCCAAACGACTAAGAAAAGGACAATCAAATTAAGTTTACAGTTTAAGATAATCTCTATGACATATTATACTGTTAACCTCTTGACAGGGAAAACGAGGAAAAATCTTTCCAGCAGTCATGCTCCTGTAGAAAATTCAGTGGTAACAACAACAGTATAGTAATATCACAGATCATCCTTAGAACTGTCACGGCACAATCTGATAACACAGTTAACAACTCTTGGTCAATTTGTATCAGTCCTTGTGCCGTCCGGGTTTTAATCTTCTCCCGAATGTGCTGTGGGTCCGCTCTGGCGTCGTGGTGGGACCCTCCTGTAAGGAATCTGTAGCTTGGGGAGGAGAGTGGTTATTTGTTCCCTGCAGGGGGGCTGAGTTTCTTTTCTTGGGGGGGTCTACCCCGCCGAGGTGCTCTCGCCACCCATGCAGGTTCGTCTCTCAACAAGAAAGCAGGTTTAAGTCTGTCAATGCTGACTGTTTCTTTTCTGTCCCCTAAATCAAGCACAAAATGCTTATCACCAGGTTCCAGCACTCTGAATGGTCCGTCGTACGGTGGACGGAGGGTTGATTTTAAAGCTTCGTGCCTAACAAAAACGAACTCGGCGTTTTTTAAAGCTTGGGGGACAAAAACCCGTGGAAAAGAGTGATGTGCCGGTCCGGGGAGAGAGTCCGGTCCCGTGCTGCCTAAAGGCCTCAGGGCTGGAAGATGCCCGGGCTCTGGGTTCTCTGGTAAAAACTCGCATGGGAGTCTGAGAGGTTGTGCAAAAACTAATTCTGCTGGGGAGGCGTCTAGATCCTCTTTAGGCGCAGAACGCAACCCTAATAAAACCCAGGGAAGTTTATTCACCCAATCTGTATCCGTTAGTGAGGCCCTGAGGGCGGCCTTTAAAGATCTGTGAAAACGCTCGCATAACCCATTAGCCTGAGGGTGATATGTGGTGGTGCGGTGAATTGTCGCCCCTAAGCTGCTGGCCATGGCTGACCAAAGCTCTGAGACAAATTGAGGCCCCCTATCGGACGTGATGTCCGATGGGACGCCGAAACGTGCCACCCAGTTTGTTAAAAAAACGCGAGCAACTTCCGCAGCTGTGGTTGACTCCAAAGGGACCGCCTCAGGCCAGCGCGTAGTACGGTCTATCATCGTTAACAGGTGTGTGAAACCCTGAGACGAAGGTAGTGGTCCCACGAGGTCGACATGAACGTGGTCAAACCTTCTGGCTGGGATTCGGAAAGGCTCTAGAGGAGCTTTTGTGTGTTTGTGTATTTTGGCGCGCTGACAAGACATGCAAGATTTTGCCCATTCCTTTACATTTTTGCGCAGGCCCGGCCAAACAAACTTTTCTGCGACCATTTTAACCGAGGCGCGCACCCATGGGTGCACGAGGGAGTGAACCGAGTCGAAAATGCGGCGGCGCCATGCAGCTGGGACTACCGGGCGAGGTCGGCCGGTTGAAACGTCGCAGATTAGGTGGGGTAAACCGTCACGTAAACCCCTTTCCTCCAGTCTTAACCCTGTTGGTCCAGACAGGAGCGCGCGCACGTCCGCGTCGCTGCTTTGTTCCTCTGCCATGGCTGCGTAATCTATCCCTACGTGAATTGGGGCCGCGTACGCGTCCGTGTTGGCGAAGAGTTCTGCGGCTGAGGTAGTATAATCTGTCTCCTCGTGCTCTGGCGATGTCACAGCGCGAGAGAGGCAGTCTGCTACCACGTTAAGTTTGCCTGCCACATGTCGAATGTCTGTGGTGAACTCTGAAATTGCAGCTAGCTGTCTTTGTTGCCTGCCTGACCATGGTTCTGAAATTTTAGCCATCCCAAAAGTGAGTGGTTTGTGGTCTACAAAAGCCGTGAAGCACCGCCCTTCTAACCAGAACTGGAAGTGGCGGATGGATAAATGAAGCGCTAGCAGCTCCCTGTCAAAAGTGCTGTATTTACGCTCGGTTTGGTTTAAAGATTTGCTAAAAAATGCTAAAGGTTGCCAGGTTCCGCCAACATGTTGCTCCACGACTGCCCCTATGGCCAGGTCTGAAGCGTCTGTGGTTAACGCTATGCGGGCCGAGGGATCGGGGTGAACCAACAATGTGGCATTCGCTAGAGCACTTTTTACTTCCGCGAAGGCGCGTTCGCGCTCCGGGGTCCATTCGACCGCGTTGGAAGGCTTTTGTTTTCTGAGCGTGGCATACAGGGGCTGCATGAGTTGAGCTGCGCGGGGGAGGAAACGGTTGTACAAATTCACCATTCCCAAAAATTCTTGCAGCAATTTGACCATTTGTGGTCGTGGAAAATTTTTTACCGCGCGGACTTTGTCTGGCAATGGGACTGCCCCCTTCGGTGAAACTCTGTGTCCCAAAAAATCAATTTGTGACACGCCGAATTTGCATTTGGCTGGGTTGATTATTAACCCGTGCTCTTCTAGTCTCTGAAAAACTGTAGTGAGGTGTTGTTCGTGTTCTTCCTCTGACGGGCTGGCTACCAGCATATCGTCGAGGTAGACGAACACGAAGGGGTGGTCGCGTAATACCGCGTCCATCATACGCTGAAAGGTTTGAGCAGCGCCTTTGAGGCCGAACGGCATCCGCAAAAATTCAAAAAGACCGAAAGGGGTTATTACAGCCGTTTTAGGAATGTCTTCTGCTCGAACGGGGACTTGGTGGTAGCCGCGGACCAGGTCTATTTTAGAAAAAATGCGCGCACCCGCCAGATGTAGTGAAAAATCTTGGATGTGGGGAATTGGGTAGCAGTCACACGCTGTCGCATTGTTTAGTCTGCGGTAATCGCCGCAAGGTCTCCAAGAACCGTCGGTTTTCGGGACCATGTGGAGTGGCGATGCCCAGGGGCTCTTCGAGCGTCTAATAATGCCTAATTTTTCAAGGGTGGCAAACTCGTCCCGTGCTATGGCGAGCTTGGTCGCGTCTAAGCGCCGAGCTTTGGCAAACACGGGTGGGCCTGTTGTGGGGATGAAGTGTTCAACCCCGTGTTTCGCTACTGTGGCTGAAAATTTTGGAACTGTGAGTGCTGGAAATTGGGTGAGGAGTTGGTCAAACTTACCTCCTGCTGTTGTGACGCTGGCCTGCACGGGTGGTGGAGAGACTCGAGCTGAGCAGGGGATAGAAGAAAATGACAGTGCATTAACCAAGCGCCTATTTGCTAGATCGACTAACAACCCATGTGCACACAAAAAGTCAGCGCCCAACAAGTTAAAACTCACCACCGCTACAATAAATGTCCATCTATAGTTGCGGCCGTGGATGCAAAGAGGCAGGTTCCTTTCACCGAAGGTGTCGATGATCGAGCCGTTGGCTGCCATCGCTCCATTTCCCCGGGGACCCATGGCCCGGTCTGCGTGGGAAGGGGTGATAAAACTCAGCTGAGCTCCAGTGTCGATCAGGAACTGTCTCCCGGTGTGTCCGTCAGTCACATAAAGTAGCTTATTTTTCTCGCCGAGAGCCGCAGCTGTTAACGGTTCTCGGCTTTGGCGTTTTCCGAACTTTTGAATTTGCAGGGGGGCACGCATTTGTACGCCCTCTCGGCGAAACGGTGGTGGTAATAGCAGAGGTCGTTCCGCCTGCTGCGCCGTGGTCGTGTTGCCGCCACGGTGGGCGGGCTCTGCTCGGTTGCCTGTGGTTCTCCGCTGCTCTGGGCTTCCGCGCTGAGATCTGCGGATGCTGCTGTGGCCATCTGTTCCCCGCAGGCGTTGATGAGCCGCTGCGCTTCTCGGGCCAGCGCGCGGAAGTCCTGCTGGGTGCTGCACCGCATGTTGACCAGCGTCCCTCTCATGTGTGGCGGCAGAGTGCTGAGGAAGATGTGTTGGAAGAGGAAGTTGTCGTTGTCCTCTTCCTTGAGCTGCAGCATGTCCTCCATGAGGGCCTTGGGTCTGCATCCTCTGTGGCCGTAGATCGCCAGGATCTTCTCTGCTCTCTCCTCGGGTGAGGGGATGAAGTTCTCGACGATGGTCGCTTTAAGCTCTCTGTATTTGTCATGGGCGGGCGGCTGTTGGATTATGCTCCGTGCACATCTTGACGTGGCAGTGTCGAGTTTGGCGACGATGTGATAAAACTTCGTCTCGTCCGCCGTTATGCCCGCCAGTGCAAACTGAGCCTCAGCTTGCTGGAACCACGAGCTCGGGTCTTCTTGCCAGAATTCTGGCAGCTTGACGGTGACGGCGCTTGTGTGGGCCGTCCCTGATGTGTCCGCCGGGTGAGTGCCTTTCTTCTGCTCTCACGGCGGGGCTGGGGATGGTGGTCGGTTGAGCCCTCTCTGTAGCTTCTGCCGTGGGGGAACATCTTCCATCCGTTCCCCTGTCTGCATGGGCGCCGGCGCTTGCCTGGGTCGCCTCTGATGAGTTAATCGCGGGAGAACATCTCTGTTCCATCCTCACGTCTGGTCACCAGTGTAGAAGAGCTTGAAATAACGAAGCGATGTGATTTTATAAATCAAAGTTTAATATCAGTTTCACTCCTCTAACAAGTCTCATCTCGGTGCAGAGGCAGTATAAGAGGTCGAACGCAGTCAGACCTTCATACTTATACCCACACTCAACAAAAGACATTGCATGTCAAAGCTGACATCCCGCATTACATAATCCCCCCTCCATTGTCCTCCGTCTCCTCCACCTGACCCTGGGTGGTCAGGGAGATCGATCCGGTCTCCACCGCTGCTACTCTGTCTGCTCTTTGATCCTCGCTGGCGGTTGAGACCTCTTGTCCTGTTCATAGGCGTTAGGTCATTCCACATATGTAATCACTAAACATTCTAATATGTCTATACAAATGTAGGTATGGAATATATGATTAATATAAGCCACATCTATAAAAATTATGAACAGGATCGGTGACAAAGGGCAGCCCTGGCGGAGTCCAACTCTCACTGGGAGTGAGTTCGACCGAGTGTTGGCAATACGAACCAAACTCTCACAACAGTTGTACAGAGACCGAATAGCTCATAACAACAAGCCTGATACCCCATACTCCCAAAGCACCCCCCACAAAAAACCACGAGGGACGTGGTCAAATGCCTTCTCCAAGTCCACAAAACACATGTAAACTGGTTGGGCAAACTCCCACGAACCCTCGAGGATTCTCGAGAGGGTAAAGAGCTGGTCCGATGTGCCACGACCAGGACTAAAACCACATTGCTCCTCCTGAATCCGAGGTTCGACCAACGGCTGGACTCTCCTCTCCAGTACCTTGGCATAGACCTTCCCAGGGAGGCTGAGGAGTGAGATCCCTCTAAAGTTGGAGTACACCCTACAGTCCCCTTTTCTGAAGAGAGGAACCACCACCTCAGTTTGCCATGCCAAATTTAAATTTGAGAAAAAATTGTAAATTTATGAGGAAAAATGGATTTATGAAAAAGTAGCAAATTTATGGGAAAAAAGTGCCTTTATGCTGAGCACTGGTGCTTCAAATGCATTTATTCAGTTCTGTAACATGATCTATATAAAGTTTTATGATAATGGGGGGACAATTCTCTCTTTTTCTTCTGAAGGTTTGGGGGGGGGGGGGTCCTCCCTACCACTCCCTTGATTTACGCCTATGTAACCACTGACCCTCTGCATCCTCCTCTTTATGTTAAACCCACACCCTTCCTCCCCCTCCTCCTCCATCGTTTGCAACAGCATCCACCTTCTTGCTACACACTTTCAGTTTGCTGTGTCAGCGTTTCCTGTTGGGACACATTTGCCATGATTTCATAACACCGAAACATACGCCATCATGAAATACTGCATGACAGCCAAGAACACTAAATGAAGCACGGAGAATATTAAAAAAAAAAAAATTATATTGTAACTCCATGTGTACTCCTGTTTTACACCTCTCCACACCTGACATTTAAATTCACAGCAAGTTATAACACATCTGCCATTTAAAAGCCTCATAATTGTTTATCTGCATGGAAGCATTGCCTGGCCTTTTCAGATTCCGGCCCCATGCTGCATTAGTGAAGCCCAAACTGGCAATTACACCAGAATGTCTTTTGGCCAACCGGCTCTCCCATAAATGCCAAGTCTCAGAGCGGTATGGACGCGCCGTCACTCAGAGAATCCTGGGAGTTCATATACATTATATGTTTTATTGTGATTATAGACCAGCTTCACTCAGCAGACACTCAGCTTTCTTCCTCCATCAGTGATTATTAACGCTCAAAATAGAAGAAAATCACAGTGTAATGGAAGATCAATCAACAGTCACAATAACTGGCACAGAGACATTTGGAGCAATTTTAATCCAAATAAATGTGCATCGATTTGAGGCTTAAAGGTGTGTTTGTGGGTTTTAACCTTTTAAAACCCTTGTTGGCCATGAGTACAGTAAAAATATAAAAATCTCTCTTCATTTAGAAATAATTATATTCTGGTAATTTCACAGAAACCGGTATAGCTTTTCTGTGTTCCATTTTCCTGTGTCACTAACAAGTGATCCGGTCTTTTCGCTGTGATATTCAAGCCACTGTCCAGAGTTTCTGAGTCCAAGGCATTAGCTTCAGCGCTAATAGTACTACTATGGAGTTAGCTTACCAAGCATGGGTTTTAGTGTTATTTTCTTTAAGTTCCAGTCACCCCCACCAGACATCACTGTTGTCACCTGGTTCAAGTAATCCACAGCTGAAAATATCTCTTGCATCATTCTGGCTTATTTTGTTATATTTTTGCTGTGATGGTACATTGAATAGTTAGCACTGGCGTGGCTAAGCAGCCAGAGTTCATCTGTCTAACTGCATGAAATCTCATGTCAGCAGGGAGAGGCTGACAGGCCAACTGGATGTGAACGCGACTTTCCATAAATTCTACCTGCCTCCATTGGAATCGTCGTTCAGCTACCAAAACTTGTCCATATGTCACAGGGTGCTTTGTTTTTCAGCAGCTAAAGTTGCCCCCTGTGATTGGCAAATGGGACTCAGCCCACAAAATGTACCAGTTATAGGGCCCTATTTTGAGGGTCATCAGCTGAGTTTTTCGTCAGATTTTTCGCCCTACGCCAGTGTTTTTGTTAGTTTCTGTCAGCGCACTGTCTGTTTTTTACGCTTTTGTCACACCATTACCAGTAGACAGTGCACCCACTTTGCGCTGGGAAGCAGAGGTGTGGCAATGCGCAATCTCATGCGCATCACTACTATGGGGCATTTCATGACAATCCGCTTTTGATCAGGCGAAAGGAGGTCTGTCATCAGAAGCACATTGATGCTATTTCAGTGGTATGTTTTTGAAATCGCACAGCTCCGGAGCTCATGAGGAAACAGCATGCTCAGAGTTCACTTTAGATAATGTGCCCTGTGCGTTAAAGGGATGGGCAGGAGCGCTTTGGATTGGATTATCCAAAACACACCTCTGAATAATTAGTCCAGCCTCTTCGACCTTGCGCCCAGTGGAAAATTTGGTTCTGGGCTGCTGTGATTAGAAAATGAACTTGGAAATGCACATAAACGCATTCTGCGTCACTGACGACTGACCGCGTCCTTGTAATAGGGCGCATAGTCTTTTCAGACTACCAGGAAGAGGAAAATTAAACAGTGCAATTACAGGAGATGCAAGTCTCAAATTTATATTAAGAAAGAAAGTTGCGAGGACTTCCGGTTATGGCTGCCACGTAGGACGGACGTGTCTCGCTCTGCTCTGCTCCTGGAAAAAAAAAAATCGGCAAATAACTCTCTCATTTGGGACAGAACGTATCCCAGCATTTGGGCGAGGATATGTCGGCGAAGCCTAAGGCTGGAAAACCAGGAAAAGGAAAAAGCGAGCCGCCGAAACAGTCCAAATTAACGGACTTTCAGGTCTGTGACGCAGCAAACAAAACTCCATATATGGCGGAGGAGGCTGGCAACGGTGCGATATTTGCGGGGAATGGCGCAGATGCGCTGATGGCTGCCATGAGTTCAATGAGAGCGGACTTTTCCTCTAGATTTGATGGGATTATGACAGCGTTGGAAGGAATAAGAAAGGAATTGGGTGACTGTGTAGAACGAACGGCGCAGATGGAGCTCCGTCTCGCTAGTGCTGAAGATGACGTCACCCGTCTTCAATTAAAGGTGCGCACTTTGGAAAAAAAAAATAAATCTCTGGAAGATAATATTTTGGATTTGGAATCTCGGTCGAGACAGAATAATTTGAGGCTGGTGGGTCTTCCAGAGGAATCAGAAGGTCGGGACGTATGTTCCTTTCTGGAAAAGTGGATTCCGGAGGTGCTGGGCAGCGAGGAGTTGCAATCAGCAGTGATTCTGGAAAAAGCACATCGTATTGGCCCACGGAGAGATAAGGGACCGCCGAGGACCTTAATTATGAAGTTTCTTAGCAACAGAGACAGGATGAAGATCTTCAACGCTGCACGAGCTAAAAAAGGAGAGATTAAACACCAGGACCAGCAGGTGCGGTTCTACCCAGATTTGGCCACAGGAATCCAGCAATTGAGGAAGCAGTTTGATCCCGTACGTAAGGAGCTGCGCAACCTTGGGATTCGTCATGGTGTAATCTATCCTGCGAGACTGCTGACCACGTATGAGGGCAGAACCCACATTTTCAAGACCCCAGAGGAGGCGCAGGAGTTCATCAAGAAGATCAAAGAAGAAGAAGAGACTGGTGGGAGCTAAGCATGAACAAAATATAAGGTAGAATAATTAAGCATTTGCACAGGCATCTGACTGACTTGAAGTAAATAGTAAGTTTACAAAATATAGATTGTATTATATATTAAAAAAACAAAACAAAAACAAAACAAACAAACAAAAAAAAACTATGATGTACAAAGTTGTTAAAAATTTTGGAGTTAAGTTGGAAAACTACAGAGGAGAGTTAATGTTACGTCATTAAAAGCAGTAGAGTTAGGGTGATTGGGAGGATGAAGAAGGAGTGGCTTAGGCTGTTCCCCGTGGGTGTGGAACGGTCGATGGCTATATCGGGAGACAGAATTTTTCTTTTGATTTTGGGGGGTTTGCCACAAGTGTGGGAAGGGGAAATTTGTTTGTGTGTAGTTTGTAGGATGAATGTTCAACCACTCATGTTTTTGCTTCTCTGTATGAGCATGTTTACACTGCAAGGTAATCCCAAACTCTCTATTGATCATGGACCAAAGTGTTAATCTTAATTTAACTTCATGGAATTGCAGAGGTCTACAAAATTTAAAAAAACTTAAACAAGTTATGAATAAAATAAAGGACATGGGTTCAAGAATTGTGTTTTTACAAGAAACTCATCTGATAGAGGAGGATGTTAAAAGAATTAGGAGTAGATGGCAGGGAAGTGTATTCACCTCTTCATTTTCATCCCGAGCCAGGGGAGTTATGACTCTCATACATAAATCAGTTCCTTTTCAAGTGAAAAATGTAATTGGAGACAAATTTGGAAGATATGTAATCATTCAAGGTTCTTTGCTATTAGAAAATATAAATCTTGTGAACTTATATGGTCCCAATATAGATGATCAGAAGTTCTTTGCTAATTTATTTCTCATCTTATCATCACTTACAGGGCAACATATAATAGCAGGGGATTTTAATTGTACATTGAATCCAGGTGTGGATAGATCAACAGGACTGGATTGTACGCACATTGGATGTAGGATGACTATTAATCATTTTATGAAAGAATTGAGATTGTTAGATATATGGAGAGAAATGAAACCACAAGTTAAAGCCTATTCTTGTTATTCCAGTACCTACAAGACATTCTCACGTATTGATTATTTTTTGATTTCCACAGAATTAAGGTCCAAGATTCAAAACTGCTTTTATGATAACATCGTGATCTCTGATCATGCACCCTGTTGTCTAATATATGTAGATAAAAAATTGACAAAGGAATCAGGTAGATGGCAATTTCAGCATAAATGGCTTCAGGATGAGGAATTTGTCAAGTATATAGAAAAACAGATAGACGAGTTCTTTGACATCAATACTACACAAACATCAGCATGTGTAAAGTGGGAGGCTTTCAAAGCTTTTATTAGGGGACATATTATTAGTTATACAGGATCAAAATCTAAGAAGACTCGAGAGGAGAGAGCTAAATTGGAACATAAAATAAAAAGTCTTCAGGAAAAAGTGTATGCAGGAAGTGACCCAAGGTTGGAGAATGAATTACTGATTTTGAGAGCTGAATACGACAAAAAATCAGCGAATAGAGCTGCCTCGAGTCTTCTAAGATTGAAACAATCTTTTTATGAACAAGGTGAAAAATCAGGAAAATTATTAGCATGGCAGATTAAACAATTGGAAATTAAAACACCAATTACCAGTATTATAAGTAACGGACAGGTAGTTATAGATCCTTTAGAAATTAATAGAGCCTTTAGAGATTACTATGAAAAATTATATGATACCAAAAATGAACCTGATTTAACAAAACTAAATGGGTTTTTGAACGAACTATCTATACCGTGTATTCCAAATGAAAACAGGGAGATATTGGAGTCTAAAATTAGTCAAGAAGAAGTTGGGCTAGCCATTGATAATATGAAATCAGGAAAAAGTGCAGGACCAGATGGTCTTCCAGTTGACCTTTATAAAAAATTTAAGAATAAATTAATAAAACCTTTTTTGGAAATGGTTTTAGAAGCATTTCAAAATAATAATTTACCATCATACATAAATAATGCCTTAATTATACTGCTGCCAAAACCAGGTAAGCCCTCTAATAAATGTGAAAATATGAGACCAATAAGCCTATTAAACGCCGACCTTAAGATAATCTGTAAAATTTTAGCAAGACGAATACAAGAAATTTTACCAAATATTATTAATCGAGATCAGAATGGCTTTATAAAGGGTAGACAAGGCTTCCATAATGTAAGAAGACTATTTAATATTATTTATTTTAATAAAGAAGCACCGGATACAGCTCTCCTATCATTGGACGCCGAAAAGGCCTTTGATAGAGCTGAATGGCCCTTTCTTTTTGAAGTCCTACAAAGGTTTGGACTTGGAAATAATTTCATAAAATGGGTTCAAATAATATACAATAATGCTACAGCAGAAATCCTAACAAATAACAATATTTCAAAACCAATAAAAATCAATAGAGGATGTCGACAAGGCTGTCCACTTTCACCTTTACTGTTTACTATGGCAACTGAACCTTTAGCGATAGCGATACGTTTACATTCACAAATATATGGAATTAAAGTTGGACCAACAGAACATAAAATCTCCCTGTACGCCGATGATATAATTTTGTTTATGTCGAATCTAAAAAAATCAATTCCAACCTTGTTGAATTTAATAAAGAATTTTGGGGAAATATCAGGATATAAAATAAATAAAACTAAATCTTCAATATTAATGCTAAATGAGACCCAGAGAAATTACCCAGCCCCTGAGGTAAATCAATTCAATGTTGTAAATCAGTTTAAATATTTAGGAATCCAAATTATGCCTAAGCTAGAATCAGTCGCCAGCGTCAACTATGAAGCCTTAATGTCAGATATCAATGAGTTAACTCAGAGATGGATGTCACTACCAATGTCGATGATCGGGAGAATCAATATACTTAAAAGTAATATTTTACCTAAAATACTTTATTTATTTCAATACATTCCCTTATCACCACCTTTAGATCTATTCTCAAGAATAAAAAAAAAGTTAGTGGAATTTATATGGAACAACAGGAGGGCTAGATTACGTTTGTCTTTATTATATTTACCATTTGATCGTGGAGGTCTGAAATGTCCAAATTTTATGTTGTATTATTGGTCGGCACAACTGAGGTCTATGACATATTATTTTTCATCAAATGATCTCCCTCACTGGACTGAAATGGAATCATACAATTTACCTTTACCTCTTCCCATATTCATATACTCAGATTCGGCAAAAAAATTACAAAAACAAGTTAAAAATCCATTTGTAAAGCATATGATCAAAATATGGTGTGAAGCTAAAAACTATTTAAAAGAACCACAGTTATTGTCACAATTTAGTCCAATATGGGGTAATCAATATTTTAAACCAGGGAGAGCGGACGCTGTATTTAAAGTATGGAATTTAAAAGGGATACAAAAGATTCAGGATTTATATTTGCCATGTGCAGACAACATAATGTCTTTTGAAGAGCTGAGGATCAAATTTAATCTCAATAGAACACATTTTTTTAAATATCTTCAACTTAGAAACTTTATTCGATCAAATCAAAATAAAGCTCTCACTCGACCTATTTATTCATCCTTGGAAAAAATGATGATGAAAGATAGTAAAAGAAAGGGTATTATTTCAGAGTTTTATAACTCATTGACACTATCTTCAAGTGAAAATTCACTGAAAAGATTAAACTACTGGAAAGAAGATCTGCAAATTGAAATTTCAGAGGAACAATGGGAATTGGCTTGTACAGAAGCTCAAACCAAATCAATAAATGCACGCCTTAAATTGATACATTTCAAATGGTTAATGCGGATGTATGTTACACCGGAGGAGTTAAATAGATATAACAAAAATATACCAGATACATGCACAAAATGCATGGAAAGTAAAGGAACCCTATTTCATTGTTTATGGGAATGTAGATTAATAAGAATGTTTTGGGAAGAGGTGAGGGTAACAATTGAAAAAATAATCTCAAAACAAATCATACTGAATCCTAAACTGTTTTTGTTGGGTCTGTACCCAGAAAAGCATAATTTTAATAAAAGTGAAAGAACATTCATAGACCTCAGTTTGCTTAATGCCAAAAAATGTATTGCACTATTATGGAAAAAGACTCATAGACCAGATGTGACTCAGTGGTTAAGACAGATGTTAACAAACCTTCCATTAGAAAGAATAACATATATACTGAAATCAAAGGAAATTGTGTTTGAGAATATATGGAGACCTTTTATTGATTATGTAAAAAATTTAAACATAACTCTTGAAGAAGAAGGTGAATGATGTGTGTGGACCTTGTAAATTCCAAACTGGTGAACATAATATGTATACTTATGTATTGGATTGTCTAGACTAAACAGAGGAGCATTGTTGAAGATTTGATTTTGTTGGTGGTTGTTGGTGTTTTTAGTGCATTTTTTTTTTTTGTAGTACTTTAGTGTTAGTGTTTGATTGTATCATGTTTGTTAAAAAAAAAAAAGGTTCAATAAAGATATTGTGGAAAAAAAAAAAAAAGAAAGAAAGTTGCAAATTTGTCAAAAAAAAGTCATAATAATAATGTTGCAAGTTTACAAGAAAAAAGGCACGGATTTACAAGAAACAATGTGCAAATTTATGAGAAAAAGTTATGGATTAAGCAGAAGACGATGGATGGATGGATGGATGGATGGATGGATGGTTGGTTGGTTATGAAATTACCAAAAAGTTCCAAATTTACAAAAAACTAATAATTAAAAAATCACAAAGTTACATGACTTGCAAATTTATTAGAAAAATCACAACTTTACCAGAAAAAGTCACAAATTCAGAGAAAAACAAAGCAAATTTACAAGAGAAAAGTGTCATATCTCAGCCAGTTTATTCTTACAATTGGCTGTTTTATATTCATTTTGGGCTCAAATACACTTCATGGCTGCAAAATCAGTTAATGTCCTTTGTGTACTCTGTGTCCCCCTGTATGTGCACTCCTGTTCTTAGGACTTATAAAGCTTTAGCAAATGTTCATTTTTCTGTAATTGCTGTTTTAAGGTGCTTCAAAAAGAACTGCATGCTGTAGTTAACCCGATAATTTGGTTGTTATTACAGTCATTTCAGTGGCATAGGAATGATAAACCACCTTTAGATGAATACAGCTCAGCAGATCACTCATTACTCTGGGAGCAGATAAAGGTTTGATTCTAACATGGATTTCTTACAACAGACTGATCAGTGTTTATCCGTTTTTCAGTGGAATCACTCAGGGCTCTACATTAGGACCGGTATCACCGTTTGTTTTTCTTTTAGCATGACAGGGCCTTTTAGTAGGAATATGATATACAGGCGCATTACATCATTTATATGCTTGCATGGTGGTTTTGATTTGCTCCACAAGCTGACACAATATATGAAGGAACCAATATGAAATAACAGATAAAGAAGGTCAACTAATTCAACTGTGCAAACTGCAACATGGGCAGCTCGATGAGGCAGTGGTTAGCACTGTAGCTGCACAACAAGAAGGTCATGGGTTCGATTCCACCCCTGACTACCAGTGACCCTTCTGTGTGGCGTTTGCATGTTCTCCCCATGTCTGCGTGGGTTTTCTCCGGGTACTCTGCTTTCTTCCCACGAGCCAAAGACATGCATGTTAGGTTAACTGGCAACAACTGGGGATTCTAAGGGGCAGATTTACTAAGGCAGTGCAAATTAGCAAGTGTGCAAATTAGACAGAGCGCCTCAGGGAGTGGCCAGTTTTTGCCAGTGATCTACTAATGACACGCAAAATTATGAACACAGAAGCAGACACTTCATTTCAATAATGCCCACCCATCCACCAAGAGCACCGCAAAATTGCGCACAGGGACACCTGATGAGGAAGCGGGTCATCAACAAAGGCGCAGCCAGTACAGTGAAGCATAAAGTTTTTGTTTAAGCGTAAACCCCAGTAAAATAGTTTATATTTGTTTGTCACCTATCAAAGTTTTGATTTTCATTTCACATGGCAGACTCCTTTGTTTAATATGTATAAATTAAGGACTACTCATGAATAAATTGATTATTGACCAACATGTTTATTTTATTAACACAAAAACCGCCAAGATGGTCTGATGGAGACTCTGGGGTTTTATTATGTGAATAACTTTGTTTTAACAAAATCTACAGGTCTCCCAGTCCATGACTTTCCATAAATACCGTATGTGTGTCCTTTACCGGCTGGTGTCCAGTTCAGCACAACACCAATCTCTGTGAGATTGTTTCTGTTCATATTAATCTGTTCTGTCGTGCCAAATCAAGTCACACGCAGGGAGAAGCTTCTCTTTCTCTGGCCACACGCCCTCGGTTCTCACCGTCATCAGGCGCAGATGAATTAAGACAAGCTTTTTTTGGATCTTAAATCCTGGCGCATTTAGCAGGAGACTGACAACCGCAAACCTTAGTAAATCACCTTGCGCCTGTCATTTAAATACTCCCCTCCCTCAAATTTGTGAGTTGACATGACAACTCCCACAAATACATGTGCAATGAGAACAGGCGCAAAATTAACATAGACCACGCCTTTCCACCGCTAACTTTGTCCTGCGCCCTTTAGTAAATTTCAACAGTAGTTTTTTAACGCCAAAACAGGGTTTTGCGATGGCGCAGCACATTAGTAAATCTGCCCCTAAATTGTCATTCGGTATGACTGTGAGAGTGAATGGTTGTCTGTCTCTCTGTGTTGGCCTTGACGGACTGGCGATCTGTGCCTCTCGCCCAGATATGCTGGGGTAGGCTCCAGCCCGCCAACAACCCAAAAAAGATTAAGCGGTAGAAGATGGATAGAAACTGCAACATAATTTAAAAATACAATGAAAAAAAAAGATTTTCCTTTCAAAATAAAGTATTTCAGGATTATTCTTCAAAAACTATAAACCCACAGAGATAGTGCTCCTGTAATTTTTTTCTTCAAGTTGTTACTTTCCTTAAAAATGTGTGATTTTTAATTAATTAATTCTTCTTTTTTTTTTTTTACTTTTTGGGTGACATTCTTGTCAGTTTTATCAAATTTTGTCTTATCTTGTGTGACATTTTTCCTCAAATTTCTTACTTTATTCTGGCATATATTTATGACTTCTTATAAATTGCTTTTTTGTGTGTTTGTGAGCTTTTTTCTTAATTTCTCATCAGATAAGCAACTGTAATTCTTTTAATTTTATGACAGATTTATTAGACAAGAGAGCGCACACGCAGCGGTTCATAGAGTACATGCAGGATAGTAGACAGGAGACAGAGTACAGGCAGTACGTGCTAAGATGGAACAAAGAGCTGCAGCTGAAGGAGCAGCTCTCTGAGACGACCATGGGAGGAGGAACCTGTAATTATTTTAGAGCTCTTAAGATTCCTGAGCTCTTAGTCAGTGTTTACTGTGCCCAGGCCACAAATTACTACCAAACACTCTGCCACCAAATGTTCGGGAGTCACGCACAGGCCGAGTTTTTATCCACCTGCTCAGGACCAGAGGGATTGAGGGAGGGGGGAAGAAAGGTCACAGTTTAAAGCCGTGTTTCCACCACAGAGGACTGCAACTAACAACAGGGGAGTGCTTTAAAGTGCCCATCTTATGCCCTTTTTTCCACATGTTGACAGAGCTCCCAGAGGTGTTAATGAAATGTCTGCCACATGTTTTGGTCAGAACAGCTCGGGGTTTAATTACTGCAGCACCATTTTGTACACAGTTGAAGGAGCCCTCTTCACTATGGGCTGTTTTTGTTGATTTTTGCTTTAAATGCTAAAGAACCCCAGGTCACCCCGTTCTCCCTCTTTTATCACATCTTAGCTCTGCAGCTGACACAGCCATTATATGGCTAATATTAGCTCAACTAAAGCTATGGTCACAAACATTTTTATGAACAATGGGTTTGTAAGAATCTCCCACTTCCTATGAATCCTGGAGTTCGTAGACATTCGAGTAGACACTAACACTAACGACACTAAAGGCCATAAGGATGCAAGATATATTATCAACAGTGATTTAATGGGCCAGCAGGGAAAACGGATGCTTAGTAGGGTGAATACATTTTACACAGAAGAGGCATAATAACTCAACCCACTAAGCTAACTCCATGTTAGCACTGTTGTAGGCAGGCTTAGGCTGGCTCTGTAATTAATATCAGGCCGGAGACTTCTGAGACTGTTGTGGAAAGGAGGACACTAAATAAACTGCAATCCATCATTGACAATCCTGATCACCCCCTTCACCACACACTGGACAGACAGTGGAGCACTTTCTCCAGCAGACTGCTACAGCTTTGCTGCCGAATGGCTAGGTACAGGAACTCTTTCCTGTCACATGCCATTTCACTGTACAATAACTCACTCTGATGTTGAATTCTGGTCATAACTATGCTGCCATACTGCACCTTACAGTCTAATTGGTGCCTCACATTTCAATCTGCACCTGGTAGTCCTGCATTGTACAGCAGGTATGATTCATGTACCTATACGGGTCACCATCTATTCATCTATGATGTATATACGTTTTTAGCAGTTTTACTTTCCATGGGTAATCCCTTTATCTATTATGCTGTGTGTGTTTCTGTCAGTTGGTCATCTACTGCCATGCTGCTGTTACACTGTAATTTCCCAGTTTGGGACCAATAAAGTACATCTATCTACAGTGCATCCGGAAAGTATTCACAGCGCTTCACTTATTCCACATTTTGTTATCTTACAGCCTTATTCCAAAATGGATTAAATTCATTTTTTTCCTCAAAATTGTACACACAACACCTCATAATAACAATGTGAAAAAAGTTTATTTTTTTGAGATTTTTGCAAATTTATTAAAAATAAAAAACTAAGAAATCACATGTACATAAGTATTCACAGCCTTTGCCATGAAGCTCAAAAGTGAGCTCTGGTGCATCCTGTTTACACTGATCATCCTTGAGATGTTTCTGCAGCTTAACTGGAGTCCACCTGTGGTAAATTCAGTTGATTGGACATGATTTGGAAAAGCACACACCTGTCTATATAAGGTCCCACAGTTGACAGTGCATGTCAGAGCACAAACAAAGCATGAAGTCAAAGGAATTGTCTGTAGACCTCCAAGACAGGATTGTCTTGAAGCACAAATCTGGGGAAGGGTTACAAAAAAAATTCTGCCGCTTTGAAGGTCCCAATGAGTACAGTGGCCTCTATCATCCGTAAATGGAAGAAATTCGTAACCACCAGGACTCTTCCTAGAGCTGGCCAGCTGTCTAAACTGAACGATAGGAGAAGGGCCTTAGTCAGGGAGGTGACCAAGAACCTGATGGTCACTCTATCAGAGCTTCAGCATTCCTCTGTGGAGAGAGAAGAACCTTCCAGAAGGACAACCATCTCTGCAGCAATCCACCAGTCAGGCCTGTATGGTACAGTGGCCAGACATAAGCCACTCCTTAGTAAAAGGCACATGGCAGCCTGCCTGGAGTTTGCCAAAAGGTACCTGAAGGACTCTCAGACCATGAGAAACAACATTCTCTGGTCTGATGAGACAAAGCTTGAACTCGTTGGTGTGACTGCTAAGCGTGATGTTTGGAGGAAACCAGGTACCACTCATCACCAGGCCAATACCATCCCTACAGTAAAGCATGGTGGTGGCAGCATCATGCTGTGGGGATATTTTTCAGCGGCAGGAACTGGGAGACTAGTCAGGATAGAGGGAAAGATGAATGCAGCGATGTACAGAGACATCCTGGATGAAAACCTGCTCCAGAGCGCTCTTGACCGCTGACTGGGGCAACGGTTCATCTTTCAGCACAACAACGACCCTAAGCACACAGCTAAGATATCAAAGGATGTAAATATAGATGTCACCAGACTGCAAAACAAATCTACCTACGGGTACAAATAAAGTAACCTGAACCTGAAAGGAGTGGCTTCAGGACAACTCTGTGAATGTCCTTGAGTGGCCCAGCCAGAGCCCAGACTTGAATCCAATTGAACATCTCTGGCGAGATCTGAAAATGGCTGTACACCGAGGCCTCCCATCCAACCTGATGGAGCTTGAGAGGTGCTGCAAAGAGGAATGGACAAAACTGCCCATAGATAGGTGTGCCAAGCTTGTGGCATCATATTCAAAAAGATTTGAGGCTGTAATTGCTGCCAAAGGTGCATCAACAAAGTATTGAGCAATTGTGAATACTTATGCATATGTGATTTCTTAGTTTTTTATTTTTAATAAATTTGCAAAAATCTCAAAAAAGAAAAAAAAACTTTCACGTTGTCATTATGGGATATTGCGCGTGGAATTTTGAGGAAAAAAAATGAATTTAATCCCTTTCGGAATAAGGCTGTAACATAAAATGTGGAAAAAGTGAAGCGCTGTGAATACTTTCCGGATGCACTGTATCCGGACGCTCACAGAAAAATACTCACAGCATCTCATGAACATACTTTTCCTCAAAGATGCGATTCATCAAACTTGGACATCATAGGCCCCATTTATACTTGGCATTACAAGGTGTTTTATGTCATCAGAAAACAACTGGATAGAGCTACACCACATAGATCAGGGGTCAGCAACCTGTACTACACAAAGAGCCACTGAGTACACATGCATCTCAATCAATTAGAATGCCATCAAAAAGTTGATTTATTTCAATAATTCAGTTCAAAAAGTGAAACTCATATAGATTCATTACACACAGAGTGATATATTTCAAGTGTTTATTTCTATTAATTTTGATGGTTATGGCTTATAGCTCATGAAAACCCAAAAATCAGTTTCTCCAAAAATTAGAATATTACATAAAATTAATTAAAAAAATGATTTTTAATAGAAACATTGACCGACTGAAAAGTATGTCCATGTACACACTCAATACTTGGTCGGGGATCCTTTTGCATAATTACTGCATCAGTGCAGCGTGGCATGGAGGCCATCAGCCTGTGTTACTGCTGAGGTGTTATGGAAGCCCAGGTTGCTTTGATAGCGGCCTTCAGCTCGTCTACATTATTGGGTCTGATGTATTTCATCTTCCTCTTGACAATCCTCCATAGATTCTCTATGGGATTTAAGTCAGGAGAGTTTGCTGGCTTATCAAGCACAGTGATACCATGGTCATTAAACTGGGTATTTGTACTTTTGGCAGCATGGACAGGTGCCATGTCCTGCTGGAAAATGAAATCAGCATCTCCATAAAGCTTGTCAGCAGAGGGAAGCATAAAGTGCTGTAAAAATTCCTGTTAGATGGCTGCACTGACATTGGACTTGATTAAACACAGTGGAAAAACACCAGCAGATGGCATGCCTCTACATATCATCATTGACTGTGGAAACTTCACACTGGACCTCAAGCAACTTGGATTCCGTGCCTGTTCACTCTTCCTCCAGACTCTGGGACCTTGATTTCCAAGTGACAGGACTTGGCACCTGATTTGGGGAGCCATGTCATCTGCTGGTGTTAGTCCACTGTGTTTTATCAAGTCCAAAGTCAATGCAGCTGTCTACCAGGACATTTTAGAGCACATCATGCTTTCCTCTGCTGACAAGGTTTATGAAGATGCTGATTTCATTTTCCAGCAGGACTTGGCACCTGCCCACACTGCTGCCAAAAGTACCAAAGCCCGGTTTAATGACCATGGTATCACCATATTTTACTAGCCAGCAAACTCTCCTGACCTAAATCCCATACAGACTCTATGAAGTATCGTCAACAGGGAGATGAGAGACACCAGACCCAACAATGCAGATGAGCTGAAGGCCGCTATCAAAGCAACCTGGGCCTTCGTAACACCTCAGCAGTACCACAGGCTGATCACCTTCATGCCATGCCACAGTGATGCAGTATTAATTCATGCAGAAGGAGCCCTGACCAAGTATTGAGTGTGTGCACGGAAATACTTTGTCAGCCAACATTTCTATTTTAAAAAAAAATCAAAATTTCCATCAATTTTTTAAAAACTGATCTTATGCAATACTCTAATTTTTTGAGAAACTGATTTTTGGGTTTTCATGGGCTGCAAGCCATAACCATCAAAATTGAAAGAAAAACACTTGAAATAAATCACTGTCTGTCATGAATCTATATAAAATATGAGTTTTGAGAATTGAGAAACACAACATGTGACGCAGTCTGAGTTCGTCGGCCACCACTTCTCCAAAAACTCAACTGCCACGCCGAGGGGGGAAAAACCACAACAGCCAACCATGCTGAGAGGCTTCTGGAGGGAGCAGCGAGGATGAGGCAACACTAGAGGAAGCTGTGGCAGGTTCGTGATTGGAGGGGAACAAAAGAGCCCTCAGCTCTGAACTTACAAGAAAAACTAAAAGAAAAAAATTCAAATTTAATGAGAGAAAAAAGGCCTGAAATTCATGAGGGAAAAAAAGTCTGAAATTAAGAAGAAAAAAGACACAAATTGAAAAAAGTGAAATTTCAGGAAAAAAGTAAAAAAATGGGTAAGAAAAAAGTGAATTTCACAAAAACAGAAGTCACAATTACAAAAACAGGTCTGAATTTTAGAAGAAAAAAAGTCAAATTTATGAAAAAAAAGTCTGAAATTAAGCAGGAAAAAACTAAAATTTAGGAGAAAAATTCACAGATGTATGGAGAAAAACTAGAAAAAAATGATTAAAAAGCCAAATGTATGAGTAAAAAAAGCGGTATCACAAAAAAATTGTAAATTTATGAAAAAAGTCTTAAAATTAGAAAGAAAAAAGAAAAGGCAAAAGAATATAATATTATGAGAATATTATCTGCAGGTTATTAGCAAAAAGCTGTAAATTTATGAGAAAATGGGCTGAAATTTATGAGAAAAAAGTCAAATTTTTGTGGCAAAAATACTCAAATATATGACAAAAAATATTTTTAGGTTAAATTTATGAGAAAAGTAGCAAATTCACAAAAAAATTTTTAAAAAAAATGTAGGAGTAAAAAATTTGGGGGAAAACTGAAAATTTGGAGAAAACGCTTAAATTTTAGAGAAAAACTAAATTTATAATTTTTTTCTCATAAATGAGAAAAAAAAAAAAAGAAAACTAGAAGGGACAAATTTAAGACAAAGCTGGTTCTGCTGGAGGCTTCTTCCTCTCCACCGTCACCGAGTGCTGCTCACAGGGGATCTCCTGACTGTTGGGGTCCTACTGCAACTGTGGGCTATTTGCACTAAAGTTGTTATGAAATGGCACTATATAAATAAAGCTGAACTGAACTGAAACTGATGAGAAAAACAATAATGTATGAAAATGTTTTTAATTTCCAATAAATAATGTGCAAATTAATAATAGAAAGGGTTGATATTTGAGCTCTGATCATCACTAAAGACCACAGAGATGAGGAGGCGGAAGAGTGGGCAGCAGAAAAATCGATGTATGAAAGGAAAAAACAAACATCTACTTAATAATGAGCGGAATGAATTAATCAAAGCTGACCTGCTGCAAACGCTAATGTCTCCGATCTGATCCCAGTAAAAGAAACAAAAAAATAAAACATGTTTTCTGTTTTTAGCCGCCAAGTGAAAACAGAAAAATTATTCATTGGAGCAGAGCAGCAAGTGAATGATTCAGAGGAGACGAGACCTCAGAATAACAAAGACATTTACTGAATCTGATTAACACTTCGTTTAATACCACCAATGATAAGCAATAAAACATAGAAACAGACATGTTTATGGTCAGAATTATGATCAAACCTGTTTGAATAACATTCAACTCTATTCATGTGCATGCTCAATGAATGCATTTGAAAACAGATACTTACATACACTGTATCAAAAGACATCACCTTTATTTTCTAACTCAGGATTACCAAAATTATTTCTATTTGCCCAACATTTTTTAATATATACAGTATGATGAATATTTTTTTACTTTCTGCCTTTGAACAATTTGGAAAAGCCCAGATGATGATGTCATGGCTTTGGAAGCTTCTGATTGGTGAAGTGACAACATCTCAGCTAATGGAGACACACCTGTGGATGTGTTTTCAGGCACACCTCAAACACAATGCTTCCTTGTGTGACATGAAGGGAAACTCAAAAAAAAAAAGTGAGCCAAGATATTTATGATGATTGTGAAGCACCACAGGTCTGGTTCATCCGTGGGTACAATTTCCAGGTGCCTGAAGGTGCCATGTTAAACTGTTCAAACAATTATATGCAAATATAAACACCATGGCAACATCCAGCCATCACAGTGCTCAGGAAGGAGACAGGTTCTGTGTCACAGAGATGAACGTGTTTTGGTGTGAAATGTGTGTATCAACCTCAGAACAAAAGCAAAAGACCTTGTGAAGATGCTGGCTGAAGCTGGTAAGACTGTCATTATCCAGAGTGAAGAAGAAGAAGCCAACTTTATTGTCATTCAATCCATACAGTCAATCATGTACAGTAGAACAACATTACATTTCTCTTATCTACAGTGTTAATCACATCTAGAATCAGAGGGGCCGCTGCCATGCAAGATGCTGCCACAAACAACTTTTTCCTTTCACCATTCTACTACGCTGAGCACCAAACTAGAAGCCAGGAAACACCATTTTTACATGGTCTTTGGTATGACCCGGCCGGAGCTTGAGCCCACAACCTCCCAGCTGTGGGGTGGATGCTCTACCACTAGGCCACCACTCCAGTCTCCAGTCAGTCCTGAAACGAGTCCTGTACCAACATGGGCTTAAAGGCCACTCAGTGAGGAAGAAGGCATTACTTCAAAAGCAACATAAAAAGCCAGATTACAGTTTGCTAATGCTCACAGGGATAAAGACCTTAATTTTTGGAGTAAAGTGACCGATTGGAGACAAAAATGACAACACATTCCATGTGCGAGACAAGCCAAACAGCCAGCCATTTTCTAGCACATGCTGACACAATTGTGACCGGCAGTTTCACCATGCCACTGAAGGGCAAGAAAGGCAAGGCTAGGGGAGTTGCTGCTCCTGCCCCACGGGCCCCTAGGGTAGTATCTGACTGGGCTGAGACAGCTTGAGACTAGTTAGAGAACGGCATTCTCGAGGGAGTTTCCAAAATGTCTCCATACATTCGACGGTTCTCATTTTCCTTTTCTGAGTTGCAGGGTCTTGCAGGAATTTTGAACATTTATACGGTAGCTTTTCTCTCAAAATAGTCTCAGAGTCATCACAGCTGTCTCAAACCCATCTTGCTCTCATCTCAAACCCTACTGAATTTAGTTTCCGCTAGTCCTAAAGTGCAAGAAATGTTAGACAACTTGACAGTGGGTTGAGGGCCTATGAAACTAAATTCCGACTGACTGGAGACAAGCACCTGCAGCAATTGTGCCCGACTGGAGAGACGGAATGGCTGACAGCAGGTGTTCATTATTACACCAAATCATCGGACTGGAGCCTAATACCGAGGCGCCCGTCACCCCCTCGCTTTCTGAATAAAACCCTAGGTTGGAGAGGTGAGTGTCTTTCAGTTTATCCATCATCATGTTGTTTATGTAGCCGCTTGTCATTTACTGATGTTGTAAAAAATATAGTATTTATGAGTTTCTTTGCTAGCCTTAAGTTTGGAGGATCAGGCCAATTCCTGGTCTTTTTCCTTTATCTGAGCTGGCATGGCAAGCAGTTACACAGTGGATATAAAAAGTCTACACACCCCTGTTCAAATGCCAGGTTTTCATGATGTAAAAAATGAGACCAAGATAAATCATTTCAAAACTTTTTCCACCATTAATGTGACCTATAACCTGTACAACAGAATTGAAAAACAAACTGAAATCGTTTAAGGGATAAAATAAAAAATAAAAACTTACAATAATCTGGTTGCATAAATATGCACACCCTTAAACTAATTTCAGCTCAATTTATTTATATAGTGCCAAATCACAACACAGGTCGTCTCAAGGCATGTTACAGAAAAGAGTGGGTTTAGGCCACACTCTTAGTTTATAGAACCCAGCAGAGACCCCTAAGAGCAAGCACTGCGGTGACACAGGCAAGGAAAAACTTCCCTTTAACGGGCAGAAACCTCGGGCGGAAACATAGCTCATAGAGGATGGCCATCTGCCTCGACCGGCTGGGTTGAGTGGCTACATTCACAAACAAATATACAAATACAACATTCAAAGCCAAACAGTCCATTACCAAGCCTGGCCAGGCTGCACATGCAAGCGAAGGCCTGGCAGGGGCAGCATTTCTAACTAAAGGCCTTATCAAAGAGAAAAGATTTCAACTTGCTCTTGAATAAAGAGAGAGTGTCTGCCTCCCGAACTGAACTGGGAAGATGGTTCCACAGGACGGGAGCTTGATAGTTGAAAGCTCTACCTCCCAATCTACTTCTAGATACCTTGGGGACCACTAGTAGTTTGGATTTTTGGGAGCACAGAGCTCTGGTTGGATGATGAGGAACTAAAAGTTCTTGCAGGTAAGACGGAGCCATACCATTAAGAGCTTTATAGGTTAAGAGCCATATCTTGAATTCAATTCTATATTTTCTTGGGAGCCAATGTAAAGAAGCTAAAACTGGAGTAATGTGATCTCTTCTCCCTGTTCTCATAAGGATACGTGCAGCTGCATTCTGAATGAGTTGGAGAAACTTTATGGACTTATTTGGGCAACCTGATAAAAGCGAGTTACAATAGTCAAGTCTAGAGGTGATAAGGGCGTGGACAAGTTTCTCTGCATCTTTATGAAACAGGATGGACCTAATTTTGGAAATATTATGCAGATCGAAGAAGGCGGTCTTAATGGTTTGCTGTATATGAGAGTTGAAAGACATATCTTGGTCAAAGACAACTCCAAGATTCCTAACAGAAGACGTAGAAGCGAGTGCCATGCCATCTAGTGTTGTTATCTTGCTAAAAAGAGTACTTCTAGCATGTTTGGGGCCAAGGACGATGACTTCAGTTTTATCTGTATTCAGCAATAGAAAGTTGTAGTCCATTCAGGTTTTGATATCCTTAAGACACTCCTGGAGTAAACCCAACTGGCTGGGATCATCTGGATTGATGGATCAATACAACTGAGTGTCGTCAGTGTAACAATGAAAATGAATAGAATGCTTCCTCATAATGTCTCCCAAAGGCAGCATGTATAATGTAAACAATACTGGTTCAAGTACTGATCCCTGCGGAACTCCATAGCTGACCGTGGTCTGAGTAGAGGACTTGTTATGGACATGAACAAACTGGGAATGATCTGAGAGATAAGACTGGAACCATCTTAGCGCTGTTCCATTCACGCCAATTTGCTGTTCAAGTCTCTCTAACAGAATATGGTGGTCAATGGTATAAAAGGCAGTGCTGAGGTCCAATAAAACAAGGACAGAGACAAGTCCTTTGTCAAATGCCATAAGGATGTCATCAGTAACTTTCACTAAGGCTGTCTCTGTGGTGTGATGTTTCCTAAAACCTGACTGAAATTTCATCAAATATGGGATTTTTTTTCTAAAAAGGTGCATAGTTGATTGGCGACTACTTTTTCGAGGATCTTGGAAAAGTAGCGGAGGTTAGATATTGGTCTATAATTGGCCAAAATTCCAGAATCAAGCGGAGGTTTTTTTAAGTAGAGGTTTAATTACTGCCACTTTAAATGAGTGCGGTACATGTCCTGTCAATAGGGACATATTAATTATGTTCAAAAGAGATGGACTAATCAGAGATAGTGATTCCTTCACTAGCCTAGCGGGGATTGGATCTAAAAGACAGGTAGTTGATTTAGAGGTTAATACTATACTAAACTAATAATTTGTTGCAGCACCTTTGGCTTTTATTACAGCACTCAGTCTTTTTGGGTAGGAGTCTATCAGCGTGGCACATCTTGATGTGGCAATATTTGCCCACTCTTCTTTGCAAAAATGCTCCAAATCTGTCAGATTGCGAGGACGTCTCCTCTGCACAGCCCTCTTCAGATCACCCCACAGATGTTCGATTGGATTCAGGTCTGGACTCTGGCTGGGCCATTCCAAAACCTTAACCTTCTGGTGAAGTCATTCTTTTGTTGATTTGGATGTGTGCTTTGGGTCATTGTCATGCTGAAAGATGAAGTTCCTCTTCATCTTCAGCTTTCTAGCAGAAGCCTGAATGTTTTGTGCCAACACTGACTGGTATTTGGAACTGTTGATAATTCCCTCCACCTTAACTGAGGCTCCAGTTCCACCTGAAGAAAAACAGCCCCAAAGCATGATGCTGTCACCACCATGCTTCACTGTAGGTAGGTATGGTGTTCTTTTGGTGATGAGCAGTGTTGTGTTTGTGCCAAATATGCCTTCTGGAATTATGGCCAAAAACTTCAACCTTGATTTCATCGGACCATAACACGTTTTCCCACATGAGTTTGAGAGATTTCAAATGTGTTTCTGAAAAATGTAGCCGGGCTTGGATGTTTTTCTTCGTAAGATAAGGCTTTTGTCTTGCCACTTTAGACGTGAGATTGTTGTCACATGTACTAAACAGCCAGTACTTGCCAGAAATTCCTGCAGCTCCTTCAATGTTGCTGTCGGCCTCTTGGCAGCCTCCCTGACCAGTTTCTTCTCATCTTTTCAACAGCTTTGGAGGGACGTCCAGTTCTTGGTAATGTCACTGTTGTGCCATATTTTCTCTACTTGATGATGACTGTCTTTACTGTGTTCCATGGTATATTTAGTGCCTTGGAAATTCTTCTGTACCCTTCTCTTGACTGATATCTTTGAACAGTGAGATCCCTCTGATATTTTGGAAGCTCTTTGTGGACTATGGCTTGTGCTGTAAGATGTGACTACAAAAATGTCAGGAAAAGCCTATTAGAACAGCTGAACTTTATTTGGGGTTAACCAGAGCCACTTTAAATGGTAGCAGGTGTGTGCTGACTCCAATTTAACATGAGTTTGAATGTGTTTGGTTAATTCTGAACACAGCCACATCCCCAGTTATAATAGGGTGTGCATATTTATGCAACCAGGTTATTGTAAGTTATTTATTTTTTATTTTTCTCCTTAAAAGATTTCAGTTTGTTATTAAATTGGGTTGTACAGGTTAGAGGTCACATTAATGGGGGAAAAGTTTTGAAATGATTTATCTTGGTCTCGTTTATTTACAAACGTGGACAAAATTGTTGGTACCCCTCTGTTAATGAAAGAAAAACCCACAATGGTCACAGAAATAACTTGAATCTGACAAAAGTGGTAATAAATAAAAATTCTATGAAAATTAACCAATGAAAATCAGACAATGCTTTTGAATTGTGGTTCAACAGAATTATTTTAAAAAAACAAACTCATCAAACAGGCCTGGACAAAAATGATGGTACCCTTAACTTAATATTTTGTTGCACAACCTTTTGAGGCAATCACTGCAATCAAACGACTTCTGTAACTGTCAATGAGACCTCTGCACCTTTCAGCAGGTATTTTGGCCCACTCCTCATGAGCAAACTGCTCCAGTTGTCTCAGGTTTGAAGGGTGCCTTCTCCAGATGGCATGTTTCAGCTACTTCCACACATGTTCAATAGGATTTAGATCAGGGCTCATAGAAGGCCACTTTAGAATAGTCCAATGTTTCGCTCTTAGCCATTCTTGGGTCTTTTTAGCTGTGTGTTTTGGGCCATCATCCTGTTTCAAGACTCATGATCTGCAACTGAGACCAAGCTGTCTGACACTGGGCAGCACATTTCTCTCTAGAATACCTTGATAGTCTTGAGATTTCATTGTACCCTGCACAGATTCAAGACACCCTGTGCCAGATGCAGCAAAGCAGCCCCAGAACATAACAGAACCTCCTCCATGTTTCACAATAGGAACAGTGTTCTTTTCTTGGTATGCTTCATTTTTGCGTCTGTGAACATAGCGCTGATGTGCCTTGTCTTAAAAGTTCCAGTTTTGTTTCGTCTGTCCATAGGACATTCTCCCAGAAGCTTTGTGGCTTGTCAACATGCAGTTTGGCAAATTCCAGTCTGGCTTTTTTATGATTTGTTTTCAACAGTGGTGTCCTCCTTGGTCGTCTCCCATGAAGTCCACTTTGGCTCAAACAATGACGGATGGTGCGATCTGACACTGATGTACCTTGACCTTGGAGTTCACCATGAATGTGTTTAGAGGTTGTTCTGGGCTCTTTTGTTACCATTTGTATTATCCGTCTCCTCCTGCGGCCACGTCCAGAGAGGTTGGCTACAGTCCCGTGGATCTTAAATTTCTGAATAATATGTGCAACTGTAGTCACAGGAACATCAAGCTGCTTGGAGATGGTCTTATAGCCTTTACCTTTAACATGCTTGTCTATAATTTTCTTTCTAATCTCCTGAGACAGCTCTCTCCTTTACTTCCTCTGGTCCATGTTTAGTGTGGTACACACCATGTCACCAAACAGCACAGTGACTACTTGTCACCCTTTAAATAGGCCGACTGACTGATTACAAGTCTGTAGACACCTGTGATGTTAATTAGAGGACACATCTTGGTTGAACATGTCCCTATGGTCACATTATTTTCATTCTTTTCTAGGGGTACCATCATTTTTGTCCAGGCCTGTTTCTTGAGTTTGTTTTTTAAAACAATTCTGTTGAACCACAATTCAAAAGCAATGTCTGATTTTCACTGGTTAATTTTCATAGAATTTTTATTTATTACCACTTTGGTCAGATTCAAGTTATTTCTGTGACCATTGTGGGTTTTTCTTTCATTAACAGAGGGGTACCAACAATTTTGTCCAGGGCTGTACATCACAAAAACCTGGCACTTGAACAGGAGTGTGAAGACTTTTTATATCCACTGTATATGGTTTTATTGTTGTTTCTCGTGATTTCCAGGCAT
Source organism: Pholidichthys leucotaenia (assembly GCA_020510985.1). Classification (NCBI taxonomy): domain Eukaryota; kingdom Metazoa; phylum Chordata; class Actinopteri; order Cichliformes; family Pholidichthyidae; genus Pholidichthys; species Pholidichthys leucotaenia. The sequence goes on along the minus strand of CM035842.1, from coordinate 195,787,508 downwards.
GCTTATCGCATACATATGTTTGTGTTAAAGTCATTTCACGTGTGCGCTCCTGTGCAATACTCTGGTGGGAGAGAAGCTGCAGTGGGCAAGCAGTGAAAACGTTATTCTATTTTGTGTTGTGGTTCCCAGGAATGTGTAATTGTATTGTGTATATGAGTTTGACATCAATTGGAGAGACGCCCTGTATTTATAAGGTAGAGATTGTGCAATTGGCACAGATATCTGTCATGTGAGTGTTGGACAACCATTGCACGACTGTCACAACTGCAAAAGAACCCTAAATTTTGCCTCACCAAAGCAATGGTCAGTGCACAAGACAGGTGAAGAAGAGAGTGCAGGCAGGGTGGAGTGGGTGGTGGCGAGTATCAGGGGTGATTTGCAACAGGATAGCAGCTAGAGTGAAAGGGACGTTTTACAAGACAGTAATGAGACCTGCTATGATGTATGGTTTGGAGATGGTGGCACTGACATAACGACAGGAGGCAGAGCTAGAGGTGGCAGAGCTGAAGATGCTAAGATTTTCATTGAGAGTGACTACAGATGACAGGAATAGAAAACAGTATATCAGAAGGACAGCTCAGGTTGAGCGGTTTGGAGACAAAGTCAGAGAGGCAAGGCTGAAATGGTTTGGACATGTGCAGAGGAGGGATAATGGCAATATTGGACAAAGGATGTTGAAGATGTTGCTGCCAGGCAGGAGGAGAAGAGGAAGACCACAGAGAAGATTCATGGATGTAGTGAAGGATTGGTGTTACAGAGAAAGATGAAGGGATAGGGTGAGATGGAGGCAGATGATCCACTGTGGAGACCCCTGAAGGGAACAGCTGAAAGAAGAAGAATTGCACATTTATAATGTAAACGTAAAGCTGAAGTTGCCATTCAAAATGGCCTTTTCTTTCGCTAATGGAGTCTTTTGGTCTTCAAATTTTAGGAAGAGTCCACAAATTTTTCCCACAGTGTCCACTTTTGAGGGAAATGAAATTGAGGTGGTTCACTCGTACAAGTATCTTGGTATCTTGCTTGATGACGCTCTGACTTTTAAGCCCCATGTTGAAAATCTTGTGAAGAAACTTAAACTGAAACTGGGTTTTTTATTTTGAAATAAATGTTTTTCTTTTGAGGTTAAAAAGCGTCTTGTTACTGCAACTTTATCTATTTTAGATTATGGAGACCTCTTGTATATGAACGCTTCAGCTCAGTGTCTGAGTAAGATTGACTGTATATCATGCTGTTTTGAGGTTTGTTACAAACTGTAGAGCCTTGACCCATCACTGTGAACTGTATTCTAGAGTGGGATGGCCCTCTTTGTCCACCAGGAGGTTGACTCACTGGTACATTTTTATTTACAAGGCCATGCTTGGACTGTTGCCGCCTTACATTTGTAATTTGATCACACTGAGAAGTGTTGATTCTTATGGCTTGCGTTCTAATGATCATTTGTTGCTTTCTGTTCCATTTGCCGGTACTGAGCTGAGAAAAAGAGCTTTCATGTTCTCAGCCCCCTCTACATGGAACATGTTGCAAAAAGACTGGAAACTAACGGAACTTGTTTCGTTGAACGACTTTAAATCCAGATTGAGAACACTTGAGACGGCCTCACTAATTTGTAACTGTTTTATATGATTTGTATGTCATTGTAAATGTATTTGTGATTTTTTTGCTGCCTCTTGGCCAGGACTCCCTTGAAAACGAGGTTTTTAATCTCAACGTTTTTTTTTTCCTGGTTAAATAAAGGTAAAATAAAATTTTATTTTTTTTTTTTCCCGTGTTGCTGTTGCGGCGTGCTACATTGCTTGGCATGGGCAAAGGACCTTCAGTATGGAAAGTAATTTGGACATTTTTTTTCTCTTGAAAATGTACATGTACCTTTCTTTCGGTCCTTTAATTTTTTATATTTACTTAAAATTTAACTATTTCTTGTACATTTGGATAATTTCACTTATAAATTTATTGCCCCCCCTTATAAAACGTTTATTTTTCTTCTTCTAGATTTGCAACTTTTTCTTTTGTAAACTCACTACTTTCTCTTAAATTTGTGGTTTAATAAACCCCTCAATCTGCTTCAGGCTGATGAAGAGTGGATGCTTTCATTAAATACAGAGATAATCAACTGTGAGACGGTGGCAGAGCGGCCAATCAGGAGAGACCAGAGCCCCCGGCGCCGCCCCACCCCCGCGCTGTGTCTCTGTGTATGAACTAATTAGAGTACACATAATTAGAGGGAGCCATCCTGGTGGAGCGTGCTCAGAGGCTCCCCGACGCTCCCCCTGGGTCAGCTCAGCCTGGGGGGAGGACATCATGCCAAAAAAAAAAAAAAAAAAAGAAAACACAGCACATCGTCGGTTCAAGTCTGAGCCACGGCCATAGGCGTAAATCACTAAGGAGGGATGGGAGGATGTGTTTCCCCAACCTAGAAAAAAGAGAATATCTGTCCCAACGCCCCCACCCACAAATATCATCATAAACCTTTATATATAATGTTACATAACTAAATAAAATAACTTTGAAGAACTAATTTTGCAAAAAAGTTTCTCATAAATTTGCAACAATTTTCTCCTAAATCTATTTCTCCTAAATCTAATTTTTTCTTGTAAAACTGCAACATTCAAATGGTAAATAGTGTTCGCTTACAGTGGGGCAAAAAAGTATTTAGTCAGCCACCAATTGTGCAAGTTCTCCCACTTAAAAGATGAGAGGTCTCCAATTTTCATCATAGGTATACCTCAACTATGAGAGACAAAATGAGAAAAAAAAAATCCAGAAAATCACATTGAAGGATTTTTAATGAATTAATTGGTAAATTCCTCGGTAAAATAAGTATTTGGTCAATAACAAAAGTTCATCTCAATACTTTGTTATATACCCTTTGTTGGCAATGACAGAGGTCAAACGTTTTCTGTAAGTCTTCACAAGGTTTTCACACACTGTTGCTGGTATTTTGGCCCATTCCTCCATGCAGATCTCCTCTAGAGCAGTGATGTTTTGGGGCTGTCACTGGGCAACACAGACTTTCAACTCCCTCCAAAGATTTTCTATGGGGTTGAGATCTGGAGACTGGCTAGGCCACTCCAGGACCTTGAAATGCTTCTTACGAAGCCACTCCTTCGTTGCCCGGGTGGTGTGTTTGGGATCATTGTCCTGCTGAAAGACCCAGCCACATTTCATCTTCAATGCTCTTGCTGATGGAAGGAGGTTTTCACTCAAAATCTCATGATACATGGCCCCATTCATTCTTTCCTTTACACAATCAGTCGTCCTGGTCCCTTTGCAGAAAAACAGCCCCAAAGCATGATGTTTCCACCCCCATGCTTCACAGTAGGTATGGTGTTCTTTCTCCTCCAAACACGACAAGTTGAGTTTTTACAATAAAGTTCTATTTTGGTTTCATCTGACCATATGACATTCTCCCAATCCTCTTCTGGATCATCCAAATGCTCTCTAGCAAACTTCAGAAGGGCCTGGACATGTACTGGCTTAAGCAGGGGGACACGTCTGGCACTGCAGGATTTGAGTCCCTGGCGGCGTAGTGTGTTACTGATGGTAGCCTTTGTTACTTTGGTCCCAGCTCTCTGCAGGTCATTCACTAGGTCCCCCCGTGTGGTTCTGGGATTTTTGCTCACCGTTCTCGTGATCATTTTGACCCCACGGGGTGAAATCTTGCGTGGAGCCCCAGATCGAGGGAGATTATCAGTGGTCTTGTATGTCTTCCATTTTCTAATAATTCCTCCCACAGTTGATTTCTTCACACCAAGCTGCTTACCTATTGCAGATTCAGTCTTCCCAGCCTGGTGCAGTTCTACAATTTTGTTTCTGGTGTCCTTTGACAGCTCTTTGGTCTTGGCCATAGTGGAGTTTGGAGTCTTGACAGTTTGAGGTTGTGGACAGGTGTCTTTCATACTGATAAAGAGTTCAAACAGGTGTCATTAATACAGGTAGCGAGTGGAGGACAGAGGAGCCTCTTGAAGAAGTTACAGGTCTGTGAGAGCCAGAAATTTTGCTTGTTTGTAGGTGACCAAATATTATATACTTATTTTACCGAGGAATTTACCAATTCATTAAAAATCATTCAGTTGACCCAAGGTTGGAGAATGAATTACTGATTTTGAGAGCTGAATACGACAAAAAATCAGCGAATAGAGCTGCCTCGAGTCTTCTAAGATTGAAACAATCTTTTTATGAACAAGGTGAAAAATCAGGAAAATTATTAGCATGGCAGATTAAACAATTGGAAATTAAAACACCAATTACCAGTATTATAAGTAACGGACAGGTAGTTATAGATCCTTTAGAAATTAATAGAGCCTTTAGAGATTACTATGAAAAATTATATGATACCAAAAATGAACCTGATTTAACAAAACTAAATGGGTTTTTGAACGAACTATCTATACCGTGTATTCCAAATGAAAACAGGGAGATATTGGAGTCTAAAATTAGTCAAGAAGAAGTTGGGCTAGCCATTGATAATATGAAATCAGGAAAAAGTGCAGGACCAGATGGTCTTCCAGTTGACCTTTATAAAAAATTTAAGAATAAATTAATAAAACCTTTTTTGGAAATGGTTTTAGAAGCATTTCAAAATAATAATTTACCATCATACATAAATAATGCCTTAATTATACTGCTGCCAAAACCAGGTAAGCCCTCTAATAAATGTGAAAATATGAGACCAATAAGCCTATTAAACGCCGACCTTAAGATAATCTGTAAAATTTTAGCAAGACGAATACAAGAAATTTTACCAAATATTATTAATCGAGATCAGAATGGCTTTATAAAGGGTAGACAAGGCTTCCATAATGTAAGAAGACTATTTAATATTATTTATTTTAATAAAGAAGCACCGGATACAGCTCTCCTATCATTGGACGCCGAAAAGGCCTTTGATAGAGTTGAATGGCCCTTTCTTTTTGAAGTCCTACAAAGGTTTGGACTTGGAAATAATTTCATAAAATGGGTTCAAATAATATACAATAATGCTACAGCAGAAATCCTAACAAATAACAATATTTCAAAACCAATAAAAATCAATAGAGGATGTCGACAAGGCTATCCACTTTCACCTTTACTGTTTACTATGGCAATTGAACCTTTAGCGATAGCGATACGTTTACATTCACAAATATATGGAATTAAAGTTGGACCAACAGAACATAAAATCTCCCTGTACGCCGATGATATAATTTTGTTTATGTCGAATCTAAAAAAATCAATTCCAACCTTGTTGAATTTAATAAAGAATTTTGGGGAAATATCAGGATATAAAATAAATAAAACTAAATCTTCAATATTAATGCTAAATGAGACCCAGAGAAATTACCCAGCCCCTGAGGTAAATCAATTCAATGTTGTAAATCAGTTTAAATATTTAGGAATCCAAATTATGCCTAAGCTAGAATCAGTCGCCAGTGTCAACTATGAAGCCTTAATGTCAGATATCAATGAGTTAACTCAGAGATGGATGTCACTACCAATGTCGATGATCGGGAGAATCAATATACTTAAAAGTAATATTTTACCTAAAATACTTTATTTATTTCAATACATTCCCTTATCACCACCTTTAGATCTATTCTCAAGAATAAAAAAAAAGTTAGTGGAATTTATATGGAACAACAGGAGGGCTAGATTACGTTTGTCTTTATTATATTTACCATTTGATCGTGGAGGTCTGAAATGTCCAAATTTTATGTTGTATTATTGGTCGGCACAACTGAGGTCTATGACATATTATTTTTCATCAAATGATCTCCCTCACTGGACTGAAATGGAATCATACAATTTACCTTTACCTCTTCCCATATTCATATACTCAGATTCGGCAAAAAAATTACAAAAACAAGTTAAAAATCCATTTGTAAAGCATATGATCAAAATATGGTGTGAAGCTAAAAACTATTTAAAAGAACCACAGTTATTGTCACAATTTAGTCCAATATGGGGTAATCAATATTTTAAACCAGGGAGAGCGGACGCTGTATTTAAAGTATGGAATTTAAAAGGGATACAAAAGATTCAGGATTTATATTTGCCATGTGCAGACAACATAATGTCTTTTGAAGAGCTGAGGATCAAATTTAATCTCAATAGAACACATTTTTTTAAATATCTTCAACTTAGAAACTTTATTCGATCAAATCAAAATAAAGCTCTCACTCGACCTATTTATTCATCCTTGGAAAAAATGATGATGAAAGATAGTAAAAGAAAGGGTATTATTTCAGAGTTTTATAACTCATTGACACTATCTTCAAGTGAAAATTCACTGAAAAGACTAAACTACTGGAAAGAAGATCTGCAAATTGAAATTTCAGAGGAACAACGGGAATTGGCTTGTACAGAAGCTCAAACCAAATCAATAAATGCACGCCTTAAATTGATACATTTCAAATGGTTAATGCGGATGTATGTTACACCGGAGGAGTTAAATAGATATAACAAAAATATACCAGATACATGCACAAAATGCATGGAAAGTAAAGGAACCCTATTTCATTGTTTATGGGAATGTAGATTAATAAGAATGTTTTGGGAGGAGGTGAGGGTAACAATTGAAAAAATAATCTCAAAACAAATCATATTGAATCCTAAACTGTTTTTGTTGGGTCTGTACCCAGAAAAGCATAATTTCAATAAAAGTGAAAGAACATTCATAGACCTCAGTTTGCTTAATGCCAAAAAATGTATTGCACTATTATGGAAAAAGACTCATAGACCAGATGTGACTCAGTGGTTAAGACAGATGTTAACAAACCTTCCATTAGAAAGAATAACATATATACTGAAATCAAAGGAAATTGTGTTTGAGAATATATGGAGACCTTTTATTGATTATGTAAAAAATTTAAACATAACTCTTGAAGAAGAAGGTGAATGATGTGTGTGGACCTTGTAAATTCCAAACTGGTGAACATAATATGTATACTAATGTATTGGATTGTCTAGACTAAACAGAGGAGCATTGTTGAAGACTTGATTTTGTTGGTGGTTGTTGGTGTTTTTAGGGCATTTTTTTTTTTTTTTTTTTGTAGTACTTTAGTGTTAGTGTTTGTTTGTATCATGTTTGTTAAAAAAAAAGGTTCAATAAAGATATTGTGGAAAAAAAAAATCATTCAGTGTGATTTTCTGGATTTTTTTTCTCATATTGTCTCTCATAGTTGAGGTATACCTATGATGAAAATTGGAGACCTCTCTCATCTTTTAAGTGGGAGAACTTGCACAATTGGTGGCTGACTAAATACTTTTTTTCCCCACTGTATATAGCACTTTTTCCTCATCTCTAGATGTCCAAAACGCTTTACAGATCCTGCTGTCCACCCATTCACACACTGATGGCGGCGGAGCTGCCATGCACCGGCACTGGCCTGACCCAGCAGGAGCAACTGGGGGTTCAGTGTCTTGCTCAAGGACAGTTCGACATGAAGACTGCAGACAGAGCGGGAATAGAACCGCTGACCCTCCAATTGGTAGTCGGCTACACTACACCTGTGCCACAGCCATCCCATATGGATGCTCGTTAATTTTTATATAATAATTCTATGTAATGGTTTAATTTTTTTCTATTAATCTAGAAAATCCCTCATTTATTTTTTAAATTGTTGGGATGGGAGAGATTTTGATTTTTTTTTTTTTTGTTTAAAGGGTTTGAACTCTTCCCCATTACAAAAATGAGCCCCCCAATGATCTTGCCTCAGGCTCCCAAAAAGCTGGAAACAGCCCTGGCTGCAGCCGTCACCCTCGGAGCATCTTTAGCCCTCAACCGGCAGATTTCTGTTGCTTTGACCAAAACAAAACAAAAAAAAAAAATTACTAACAAAAAAATAAATTCAGGGGTTCTGAAGCAGAGATTATATTTATAACTAAGACTTTTTAAGGCCCTGTCAACAAATGTAGGACCTCACATTTACAAAAAAAGCAACAAGTTATATGTTATAGTCACAGACTATATATGGCCAATTATTTACTAGAGCTCAATTAAATATAATTTTTGGTCGTCAGTCCAGTTAACATTAAATTTGGACTTCCTCTGGATTCATGTTGCCAAGAAATAATGAAGTTATTTAAATGTCTGGAAGAAGCTCCTACCACTACAACCAAAACTGCCAAGTTAATAAGAAAAAACACTAGAAAAGTGACAAATGCCTGATTAACAAATGACAAATTTGCAATAAAAAGTCATACCTTTACAAGAAAAAAGTTGCAAATAAAAAAAATACTTTCAAAAAAAGAGTAACAATTTTAAAAAGAAAACGTTGTAAATCCACAAAGAAAAAAAGGAAAAAATTAGAGGGAAAAAGCTGCAGATTTCTTGAAAAACAATGCAAATGTATGAAACTAAAAGTTGCAAATTCATGAAAAACAAATTAAAGTCACAAATTTGCAAGAAAAAAATGGCACAACTGCAAACAAATCCTTCAAATTCAAAAGAAAAAAAGTCAGAAATTTACATGATGCTAATTTAATTTGCTAATTTACATTAAAAAAATCAGAATAATTATTTTTTTGTGTACACACTCTTCTTGAAACGCTGCACCTGCTACTAGTGGCAGCTACAGGCTCCTCCCCCTATTTTAAATAATCAAATGAATCCAGCTCCCCCCCACCCGCCATCTTCCCTCCTCCTCCCCCCAGGCGGAGCAGCCGTCCATCCGTGAAGGAAGGTTAAAAAAAAACAAAAAAACATGTGCGTTCAGGCACGGCGCTGCAGGTAATGGTCGTCCTCCATGGCTCGCCGCTGTCTGCACTGATTTCCGCCTCCTCCAGCAAGGACGTCCGCTTGAGTGTGGGGGGTGGTGGTGTTTCCTCCGGAGGTCACAGGTAGTTCAGGAGGCTCCAGGTAACGAGGAGGAAAATGTCTTGTACATTTATGAAAAAGGTCAAATTTATGAGGAAAAAGGATGAATTTATGTGGAAAAGTCACAAGTCAAGACAGCTTACATGTGGCTGTCAAAATAAAAGCCTTAGTCTTTTCTGAATATAATATGTCACAATAAAAGCCTGTAGGATATGTATGAGGACAAGCTGTGGGCTGATGTTTATTAGAATAAAAGACTAGTATGTGACAGTACAGCAGCTCCTCGTTTATCATTATGCTTTGGTGCAACGCAGGCACATGGTAATCACTCAGTGTGTCTGTGTGTGGTTGTGTGTATCTGTCTGTTATCAGCATTTCAGCTCGCCTGGTCAAAATCAAGTGGAACTAAAGGTTTGTATCATTGTATCGCCATATTTTGTCCACTTTTAATTTGCCAGAATTTTGAGATGAGGCGTTGTTTTCAAAATAAACACAAATTTAACTCACCATTATACAGTGATCCCTCGCTACTTCGCGCTTCACCTTTCGCGCCTTCAGTGCATCGCGGATTTTTCAAAAATATTCATCAAAAATTCAAAATTGAGAAATAATGGGCGGGCGCTAGCAGAAGGCAGGGAGACTACATTAGACCATCAGGTATCAACACGGAGAGCCGCACAACTCAAAAAATCCACCTCTCTGTTCGCTGTTCTCGTGTTGGCTCAGCTCGGAAATCTCGCAAGCTGATTGGCCGAGACGTTTCACCCCGCAAGCTGATTGGCCGAGACGTTTCACCCACCTCCTCTCCCTGCCGAGCGCCCATGAAGGGAAGGAAGACCGCATTCATTGCTCTTTATCGCTCGTGTTACGTAGTCTCGCAGCGTGGAACTTTTTGCTGTTCTCTTGTGCCATTTTGTGCGAAATAGTCTTCCCGTCGAGCCCCTACGCCGCCTCCTGCAGCTTCTCCAGCTCTATCGGAAGCTGCCCTCGATGATCCTGCGCTTCTAGCACCTGACGATGAGGCGTCACCTGAGGAGCAGTAAAGCTCTCATTAACCTGTGAAGTAAATCATCTTCATCTTGAGTTACGTATCTTGTTATAAGAATAAAAGAGTTCTAAAAACATATTTATGTACACTTTATTTACATCTACGTATGTATGTACATGTACACACACACACACACGTATCATATGAGAGAGAGAGAGAGAGAGAATGAACGTACGTATTATTTATGGATGACGTCATTGACGGGGTGACACTACTTCGCGGTTTTTCACTTTTCGCGGTCGGTTCTGGAACCCATTAACCGCGATAAGTGAGGGATCACTGTACTGTCAGTGAAGCCCCTAAAAAAGGTATTGTAATAACCAGGTGGAACCAGTAGAGGTCGCACCGGGTCAGCTGCACCTTGGTGCTTTCATTGTTACCATGCAGCAATTCTCCGTAGCTAATCAGGACGATCATGGTGTGTTCCTATTCTTTCTGTGGACTGTCAGCTGCAGACATCAGACTTCCTGTCAAAGTTTTTAACATCCCAAAAACCAACCCTGAAACCAAGATGGATGCCCCTAGAAAAGTTAGCTAACACTAGCATTAGTTCTAATAGTTGCAGAATGCTAACATATACAGATCCAATCTGAGGAAGGTCTTCAAAAACCAGGAGAAAGAAATGAAGTCCCAAAGGTACCTTTGTGTATTTATCTGTCTATATCAGGGGTCTGCAACCTGTGCCTCCTGGAGCCACATGTGCCTCTTTTCCCCATAGACAGTGGCTCCTTAAGACCTTGACAAAAAAAATAAAAACATTTTTGGTAAAAAGAGGACACAGATTTGTGGGGAAAATATTACTCGAAAAATAAATTGATAAGAAAAGCCAATTTTGTTTTACAGGGTTTTCTCTGGTAATATTTCCATGTGGCGGCCCCCCACGCTTGAAGTTATGCCACCACTCTAAGAGGAAATATAAATTTAAGAAAAAAATATGAAGGAATGATGGTCCGCAAGTGTGCACACGAACAATGCGAGTGACCGTCATCTGCATGGAGGTCAGAAGTGCCCCGCCCGCATGACCACTCCAGTCGGCAGGCAGAGTGTCTTGCTAGCGTCACTGTCCGAGAGAAACATGAGCTTATTAAAGTACTTTAAATGTGGAACAAAAAGCAGAAGAGGTATGTAAGCAGTGGAGGTATTCATCATGGTTTTAACCCACTGGTAACGGGAGCAATAATGGAAGAGTCGCTTAGCTAACAGGTGTGGTTAGGAGCTTGAGTTGGTTCATTTTGTCTTCTTTTTAATTATTAGTTTTGTGTTTTTCTTATTTCAGACAAGAATAAAAAGGAGATGATTTTACCTTTACCTTAGTTAATATTAACTAACTAATTCATGTTCATTATTATGTACCTGGCAAGTTAAGATGACCGAAATTTACAAAGTCAATGACTTCAATGCGTTAGCAGCCTTCAGACAAACTAAACATGCCAACATTTGGATCTCAAAATAAGGGAGGTTTTTCCTGCTGTCTGGGTGGTGAGATCTCTGCAGCGCGTCGTGCGCACTGCTGAGAAGGTGATCGGCTGCAAGCTCCCATCTCTCCAGGATCTGTACATCTCCAGGACCCGGAGGCGTGCTGGCCGGATCATAGCCGATCCCTCACACCCTGGTCACGTACTGTTTGCCCCCCTCCCCTCTGGTAGAAGACTTCGGTCCATCCAGACTAAAACCTCCCGTCACATGAACAGCTTCTTCCCCTCTGCCATTAGACTGCTGAACACTAAGTGACTCTCGTGCACCATGTACAGCAGCTCAACCAGACTCATGTCAATCATCACTGTTTTCTTCCTGCATTACCGACTGCACTATATAGTTCTCCACAGTATCTGCTGCTGGCTAATATATATTTTAACTGTTGACCAGTATCACTTAATCTTATCCTACACTTTATTACATGTATAGTTTATTTCTCTTATCTTATCATGTTTAATGTTGCAGCATTGTACCGAGACAAATTCCTAGTTTGTGTACTACATGAACAATGGCAATAAACCTGATTCTGATTCTGATTCTGATCTCTAAAAAATATATATATAAATATATAGAAATATTATAACAGAAATAACTGCATCTGTGGTCATTTAAGTTCATTTATTTCATTAAACACAATTTTATTCAATTTTTTTTCTTTGAAATCAGAGTTAAATTATTGTTCTGTTCTGGCTCTGCAAAATTATGGTAAAAAATGTAAACTGTTATAAGGAAAAAAAATACCACAAGTCTGTTTCAAATTTATAAAAAAAAAAAACAAATACAGCAATTTTATTTTAAAAAACAGACAAAAATTAGCCATAAAATAATCTACAAATTTATAATAAAGTCTCAAATGTACAAAAAAAAGTCAATTTTACAAGAGGAAGTTACAAATTTGAGGAAAATGGTTTCAAATTTTGATAAATTTACAGAGAAAATGAGAAAACTATAAGAAAAATGTTATAAATTTTGGAGAAAAACCTCAAACCTTCAAGACTGAAGTCATTACTCAAGTTTTTAAGTGGGTGCTCTTTGTACCCTTAACTAGAAATTTTTGGTTATCTGCTTTTAATTATTAATTTCAAAGCACTGCTTTTACATGAGTAGAATTTCTGGCAACTATACCCACCTGATCATATAATTTAAGTATGCATGAGTAAATTACTATTAGGAATGGGGTTTTTTTCCCTTCCCTACTCTCTCTCAATGGAAAAAAAAAAGAAACACTAGAATAAAAAACAAAAAATATACATATTTTTTCACTTATATAAACCATGACAAAAAAAATCCTGCAGGACAAAACATGACACTTGGTATTGTCTAACCTGTTTCTAACCATAGACAGAAAGAGAACCTGAATTAGACAGGGCTCAGAGAGTGAAAGATGAGACAGACAAGATGAGCCAAGGAGAGGAAAGTGTTCAGGCAGAGGGTCAAGGAAAGGTGAGAGCAGAGGAAGGAGAGAACGATGACACCAGTAAAAAGTCCAAACACAGGATATTTGGGTGGGACCCCAAATGGCCTAATATTCCAACATTCAAGCCTTGGTTGTACAATACTTCAAAAGGTAAGTTCCATATGCAAAGTTACTGTGCAAAATTAAAAAAAAAGAATAGTATAAAATTAACATATTCCTTGCCACCACGCCAAGGTCTTTAAGCCAGAGGAAACACTGTTTTCACAACAAATTTTGCGAGAAATAGTCATAAAATTTTGGGAGAAAAAAATTACTGGAAGAGTCACATTTTTTTGAGAATAATGTTACAAACATATATGAAAAATTCTGCAAATTTCCCTGAAAAAGGTAACAGATTTACAAGGGAGAAATATGACAAATGTAGTGGGAAAAAAAATCACAAAGGTACCCAAAGCATTGCATTTTTATGTGAAAAAAATTACATAAATTTATGCAAAACAGTCACAACTTTTTTAATAAAAATACGACAAAATTATTTGGAAAAAAAAAGATGTGAAATTTTTGGCATGAATTTTCTCAAATTTTGAAAAAATAATTTTATGAAGAAAACCCTCTTAATATTGATGAGTCAGGCCAGTTTACCTTAGTTTTCAGGCTCAGATATTTTTGTGGCTCTATGCGGATTGTGCTCAGCAAAAAAAATAAAAAAAAATCGCACAAAATGGCTCTATGCGTAGTAGAGGTTGTCGACTCCAGGGGCCTCAAGTATAAAGGAATGCGCAGCTTTCATACTGAAAGATGGTGTACTCACAAAATCTGAAAAGTACGTGCACACAGAAATTTTCAGATGTATAAAACTGCGCGCGGCCAATTCTGCGCTTCTTTTCTTTATACATCCCACCTCACCATGAAAACCAGCACACGTGCATGATCTCTTTACTCCGCCTCGGTTCCTCCCACTAATGACGATGCAAATGAAAAAAAACACCCCTTCTGTCACTCTGTCAAACCATGATCATCAATCCTGCGGGAAAGCGCAACATAAAAAAACTAATAACTTCACGGAGTATGACGCTGAGGTGTTGATAACGGAGGTGGAGGTCAGAAAAATTTCTATTTTGTTCTGACCCTCCAGAATCAACAATAAACCTCAGTTTACCGAGTGGACCGTGTTACAATGACCGTTAATGCAGCCAGCTCTGACTGAAATAAAATAAAATGGTGTCCTATTAAAGTTAAAGTCAATAGACGGAATACCACTCAATGACCGTGCTTCTGGGGTGATGGGGGGAGGGGGGTGCTGACACGTGGAAAAAAAATGTTGTGAAAGAAAGCCCTCGGTAATCCGCACAGACAGACGTGATGTTACTGAGTAAAACAAACAAATAAATATAAAATAAAGACCAGTGAATACAATAGCAAATCTTACAGCTGAATTTATACAAGTTACAAACCAAATCTATGTCAGAATCCAAAATACGCACAACAGCCAGAAGGAACACACTTTGCTGCGCAATATAAAGGTTTTGTGTATAGTTTAGTCTTATTTGTGAGGTACGGGTGGCTATAAGCGGGCGGTGGGCAGGAGGGGCGGTCTCTTTTGCCATCCCTTCTGCCTGACGGTTACGTGTGGTGAACCTGTGCCAACCTCATTAATAAACATGTGTTCGGCTCGACACTTGGTCTTGTCCTTGGCTCCATATACAGACATAACAAAAGGCCTTTTATTTCCAAATGATAAAATCCAAGGTACAGCACGTATTGTGCTGGGGATCTTCCTCTCGTCTTCGGGTCAAAATGACTCGAAGACAACAGGTGTTATAACGGTTTTCCGCAACCCACTTCCTGAGGTCTGAGGAGGCCGAAATGTCAGAGTGGGAATCTGTTAAGGGTCCCTGGAAATCCGGGTAAATTGCAGCCCGGACCTCCTTATGGTCCTCCTTTTATTCAGCATTAACTTAGAGGAGCCCTCCATTTTTCTTGGGGTCAAAATGACACAATTATAGAAACAGGATCCAGTTAACAGCGGCGCTGGCTGGTCCATGAGTGAGGCAGGTTAATTAGTCATTCATCAGGGTTTCACTGTGCTCAATGAGCCGAGTTAGAGAGATAAATCACGTAATAATAATCATGTTTTTCACAGACTAATTCATATACAAAGCATTTTAACTCGAGTGGAAATGTTATTTTAACACATTCTGTGAGTTTCAGCTGTTTTGTAGTTTAACAGACCCACCTGACAGAGCCAAATAGAATTTTGCAGACAGCTGCAACTTCTCATGGCAGGTGGAAACTTTGCGGCTCGGCCCGCAGATTCTCACGCCACGCTTGTTTTTATACATCCCACTGTGTGCGTGAACATCAGCGTACGCTGTGTTTCTGTGCGTGAGCACCGTTTATACATGAGGCCCCTGGTCTCTACAATGTTTTGACTGTGTTAGATGGTCCTTCTGAACCAAGGGTGAAGGGGATTTTGACTTTAAAGATACACTGAGCGGACTTCCGGTCTGGATGCCATGGCGACTGCAGCTTAACACTGAAGCTCTCAGACCCAATCCAGGATAACACCTTGAAAATCAAACTTAGCGGATTTTTGGAGGAGTGAAAATCAAAAGACAAAATCATCATGTCTAAAGGAAAACAGAAGAAACTGAAATTCTCCAGGCCAGGACACGTATCGGCCGGAGAATCTGAACTGGAAGATCTCCGTTCAGAAGACGAGGAACTGGTGATAGCTAACAAAAGGGTTAGCCTGAAATCACTATTTGAGGAGCTACGACGATTTCGCCGAGAAGTTACGGCCGAATTTCGGGAATTCAGAGAAGAATTGAAAAGGACAAACAGCAGAGTGGACCAGGCCGAGAACCGAATCTTGGAAACAGAGGATCGAATAAAAGTGCTCGAAGATTCTGTGCTAGACCTACGCAAAAGACAAGCAGCTATAGAGGCTAAGCTAACCGACCAAGAAGGAAAACAAAGAAGAGACAACATAAGAATTCATGGTCTGATAGAAGGAACCGAAAATGGTTTTAACTCAATGGCAGAATGCGTGGAATCCTTACTAAGAGAGAAATTGGATATTCCACAAACCACCGACTTGAAGATAGAAAAGGCACATCGTTCATTAGCCGCTAGGCCGGCGGCGGAAGCGCCCCCACGTTCGGTGTTGGTAAGATTTTCCAATTTCAAAATAAAACAAGAGGTTGTAAGACTGGCCTGGCAGAAAAAAGGATTTATGCACCAGGAGAGAAAAGTCTACGTGGAACACGATTACGCCCCGGAGGTCCTTAAAAAGCGCAGGGAATACAATGACGCGAAAAAGGTGTTAAGAGAGAAGAAATTGCGCTTTCAGACTCCATTTCCTGCGAAGTTAAGGGTCTTCTACGGCGATGAAACGTGTCTCTATAATTCGGCGGAAGAAGCAACAGCTGACATGGCGAAAAGAGGCCTCCCGGTAACGGTATTTAAACCCGCAGCAGACCCGAGTGAGAAGATCAAAGCGCAAACATGGACAACACAAAGACCCTCAAAATCCACGGACCAGCAGCGGGAAACCCAGCGCCAGAGCGTCGCGGATAAACTATCCGTTTTCAGATTGGAATAGCGACCTTTTTTTTTTTTTTTCCTTTCTCTTGAATCAATCCGCACATCCAACCCCCCTCATACAAGGTAACAAACATTAAAGGAGATGCATATTCAGCATGTGGTAAAACATTTCATGGAACAATCATATTATTTGAAACAAATAAGTCTTTGTAATAAAAAAAAAAAAAAAAAAAAACTTGTTAAAATAGAAATGTGACAATAATCCACATGTTCTCCTCATACTAACAAATACTGTTTTTGCGTGAATGTTTGATGTGATGGGGGTGGGAGGGTGCACACAATTTCACAGGGTTTAGGCATAAAAGGAAAAAAAAAAAAATCATTACAAGTTTGGATTGGGTTCTGAAACTCACGTTAAAAGCATGGGACTACTTTCAGTGGTAAGAGAGGGCCCTCAACACGTAACAGAGTTTGAGGAATTTCCCTCAGGGCCTTCACTCCATCAAGGCTCTTCCAGGGTCTTTAAAAAGACCTCAGCTCAGGAAGTTCTTATGACAGCTTTTTGTTTTAAAGTTTTTTACACTATGTTCTTAATGTTTTTCTTGTTTTTAATGTTCTTTCAGTTTCTGAGTAGCACAAATGAGGGCCACCACACAGTTATACTAAACAAAACAACACAATGGAGAAACAGGGTGTAACCAAAATAATTTCATATAATGTAAAAGGAATCCTGAATCCAGTTAAAAGATCCAAGATTCTAGGCAAAATGAAAAAAGACAAAGCAGGAATAATATTTTTACAAGAAACCCACCTAACAGACGTGGAACACAATAAACTCAGTAGACAAGGGTTTAAAATGATCTCTTCATCTTCATATAAGTCAGGGAGGAGGAGGGGAGTAGCGACATTGATATCAACCAAAATTACATTTGAAAAAAAATCAGAACACAAAGATAAAGAAGGGAGATACAGTTTGGTATCTGGGCGGCTAGAGGGAGAAGATATCACCCTGCTGAATGTGTATGCTCCCCCAGGGGCTAACTGGAAATTTTATAAAAATGTATTCGACCTAATGATAACTAAAGCTCAAGGTTTAGTGATATGTGGTGGGGACTTCAATCTCAGACTGAATCCATACTGGGATGCTTCTGGTAATTCCCCACATCAAAATAACACCCAAAACAGGAAGACTCGGATGCTACTAAAAGAAATGGGAATCTGTGACGTGTGGAGGGAACTCAACCCCAGTGTAAAAGACTATACATTTTACTCAACTCCACATTCATCTTACTCAAGGATTGACTATTTTTTTATGTTTAATAGAGACATTGGAAGAGTAAAAACATGTAAAATAGGACTGATGGATCTCTCCGACCACAGTCCGATCTACATGGACTTAAATATCCAAAAATACACAAATAATACATTTTCTTGGAGGTTAAATTCAAATGTCCTGAAAGGACCATTGAAAGATGAATTGGAATCAGATATTCTCAGATATTTGGAAGATAACGATAATGGAGAAGTATCCCCTTTAATACTGTGGGATGCATGCAAAGCTGTAATAAGAGGAAAGATTATTGCAAAACTGGCAACCCAAAAGAAACTAAGACAAGAAAAACTATCCACATTAGAGTCAGAACTTAGGAACCTAGAAAAAGAACACAAAGGCAACACTCATTCTACTGACTCGCTCAAGATTAAGGAAATTAAAAACCAAATAAATGAGATCTACACAATAGAAATCCAGAAGAAACTTACATTTCTGAAACAAAAATACTATGAAGCAGGCAGTAAATCGGCAAAATTGCTAGCCTATAAATTGAGGAAACATCAAACAGAAAGAGCAATCTACAAAATCAGAGACCCAGTATCAAAGGAAATAAAATTCAGAATTCAGGATATTCTTAAAAGCTTCGAGAATTACTATAAGAACTTACACTCCCACAAAAAACATAAAAACGCATCCGAGGCATTCCTAAACACATTAAACCTTCCCCAACTTACGGAGTCACAAAATAAAACACTACTGTCAGAAATACATCCTAAAGAATTGGAAAAAGCAATTATGAAACTTAAAGCTAACAAATCCCCAGGAGCTGATGGCTATACAGCAGAGTGGTACAAAACCTTTAAACAGCAACTATCTCCTCTCCTCCTGAAAACATTTAATTATGTCCTCCACACAGGGGAAATCCCCCCCTCCTGGAGAGAAGGGGTCATTGCAGTTATACCTAAACCTGAAAAGGATAAACTAGAGTGCTCCAACTACAGACCAATCAGTGTACTAAATCAGGACTATAAGCTTTTTACCATTATCCTTGCCAAAAGGTTAGAAAATATACTGACAGACCTAATTCATTTAGACCAAACAGGTTTTATAAGACAAAGACAGACACAAGACAACATTCGACGCACTTTACACATAATTCATCATATAAAAAAATATAACTTAAATGCAGTCATATTGGGATTAGATGCTGAAAAAGCATTCGATTCGGTTGACTGGTCTTTTCTATATAGAATCTTATCCAGTTTCAATTTTCATAACAACTTCATTAGAACTATACAGGCATTATATAAAAAACCAACAGCTAAAATAAGGATTAACGGTAATTTATCATCATCTTTTGAACTGGAAAGAGGATGTCGTCAGGGCTGCCCCCTGTCTCCACTGCTCTTTGCAATCTTCATAGAACCTCTGAGCCAATGGATAAGACAAAACCAAAAAATTCAAGGTATTACACTTGGTCAGAAGGAACATAAAATAGCACTCTTTGCTGATGACATTTTAACATACCTAGGGCAGCCGAACACTTCTTTACCAGAACTAACCTCAGTTTTTTCAGAGTATGGAGATTTATCGGGGTACAAATTAAACATACATAAAACCCAAGTTTTAACATTCAACTATGACCCAAATCATTATTCACTAAGCAAACTCAAAACTAACTGGGAGTCGGAATCTATGAAATATCTGGGGGTCAATATCCCGAAACAACTCAACAAAATTATATCACTAAACTATGATCCACTGGTGACAAAAATAAAATCTGACCTAGCAAGATGGAATATGATACCATTCTTGGGTATTGCACAAAGAATTGAAGCAGTCAAAATGAATATACTTCCACGTCTTCTATACCTTTTCCAAACAATACCGGTAGAACCTCCCAAAAAAACATGGCAGGAGCTGGACAGAAGGATCTCAAGATTCATATGGCAGGGCAAGAGACCTAGAATCAGATATAGAACCCTACAGCTAAACAAAGACAAAGGTGGGCTCGCGCTGCCAAATATCAGGGACTACTTTAAAGCCGCACAAATTAAAACTTTAGTAGAGATATGTAACCCAGTCTACACTGCACAATGGAAGGAGATCGAATGCCAAATAACAAGTGACATCCCCCTACAGGCGATAATAGGGAACAATGCCTTACCTAAGCTTTTGAATAACACTAACCCGTGGATAGAGACCCCGCTAAAAATTTGGTTTAAGATAGTCAGAGAGAATCAAACTAAAGAGCCCTATCGACTTCTGCAATGGATTGCCTATGATCAGGACTTTACTCCTAATAAAACAGACACCAGATTTAAAAAGTGGAAGGAGAAAGGGCTGATAAAATATTACGATTTTTTTAAAGGGCAAATCTTAAGAAGTTTTGAAGATTTGAAAAAACAAGGCCTAATAAATCAAGACCTTTACAGGTTCTTCCAGCTTAGACACCACAAACAATATACTTAAAAAGGAGGTTTTGGAAAGGGCCCAGTCAGGTGTTCTGAAGGTCTTCTTAATGGCATATAAAGGGATCCCAGGGATCAGATACATTTCTAAAATATACCAAGGTCTTCAAGATTTAAAAGGAGACAACACATCTTATATAAAAGAGAGATGGGAAAAAGAGGGGAATTTCACTTTACAACTGGAAATATGGGAAAAGCTAAATAAACAACAATGGAAAAGTACCTCATCCCTGCAGTGGAGAGAATTTGGATGGAAAAATTTGGTAAGATTTTTCAGAACACCTGCACAAAACAAATTTACCCATAAGGGATTGAACTGTTGGCGCTTGTGTGGTGAAAAGACTGCAAATCATTTTCATGTGTTTTGGTCATGCCCAGTTATCCACCAATATTGGACCAAGGTACAGACAATATTGGGGAAAATATTCAAAATTACAGTTCCCTTTTCTTTTGTAACTTTGTATTTGGGTTTACTACCGGACTCACTGGAAAGATGAGGAGAAAAATACTTATTCAATGTTTTAATATTGGCAAGCAAAAAAGCTCTAACTAAAAAATGGATGTTGAAGGACTGTCCTACACCTGAAGATTGGACTAACGTGATCCAAGACATTTACTCGATGGAAAAGTTGACATTCGCACTGAGACAGGACATGGATGGGTTCATGAACTTTTGGCAACCCTGGACCGCATATGTGTCTTCCATTAGATCTAATCTTTGACAAATACCATTTCAATAATGGTTCCGCTCTTTGTTCCAATGCTACTCAGATGCTCTTTTATCTTTATTTACTTACTTTTTCTTTTTGTTTGTTTTTTACTGGTTTGTTTTTTTATTTGTTTTTTGTTTTTTTTCTCTTTAATTTCACTTTTTCTTTCACTTTAAAAAAAAAAAAGGGGTGTTGTAAGAATTAATCTTCCAATGTTGTCAGATATCAGAAAATAAGGGAACATGTGATGAAAATGTAAACAATGCATTGCTGTAACGACCTGTATACCCTTTACAAAAACTTAAATAAAAATAAAAAAAAAAAAAAAAAGATACACTGAGCTCTCCGTACATCAGCAGCAAAAACAAAACATCAACCTGAACGGCTTGGAAGCACTTCAGTTTGCATTGCTCTGAGGCGTGGGCATGCACCATCAACCACACATCAGAAGTGATGTAAGAGGAAGCGTGAGGTATAGGCCTGTCATGATAATTACTGTATCCACTTATTGTATGATATATAAAGGTGAACTCAATAGTTTTTCTGCAATCAATACATCATTGCTGCTAACAAACAGAAGTTCCTCTTCCCCGTGCTCTCACGTCAGATCAGAAACCAGTTTAAAACCAAACATCAGTGTTTGTAGTGGTCTCTAAACATGTTTATTTCTGCTGTTGAACATTTTACCATTAGTGTCTATGGCAGGGGTCTGCAACCTGCCGCTCTGGGCCCACAGGTCGTGGCTCCCTGAGGCCTTGAGAAAAACAACTCACATTTCCAAGAAAAGAAATAAATTTACAAGAAAAAAAGGTTGCAACAATCATGAGAAAAATATCCTAAAAACCAGAGAATGAGAAAACCTGAAAACTTATGCAAAAAAAAAAAAAAAACTCACAAACTTAGGGAAAAATGTTGTAGTTTTTTGAAGAAAACACACCAACAAATTTGCAAGAAAAAACTGACAAAATTACTGGAAATCACAAATTTACTAGAAAAAAAGTTGGAGGTTAATGAGAATAATGTAATAAATTTATATAAGAAATACTGCAGTTTTATCCATGAAAGCTAATAAATTTACAAAGAAAAATATAATAAATTTATGAGAATAGCTGAAAATCTATGCCAAAAACAATCAAAAATCTAGAGAAAATGTTGGAATTTTATGAGGGGGAAAAAACAAATCAGCAAGAAAGAAAGTCACAAATTTACCAGAAAAAGCTACAATTTTCTTAGAAAACAGTTGCAAATTTATATGAAAAATTCAGCATTTTCACCTTAAAAAAGCTAAGACAATCTTATGAGAAAAGTAGTAGATCATGCAAAAAATATCAAAATGTATGAAAAAAAGATTAAAGCTTTGTAAGGAAAAACATCACAAATTTACATAGAAGAAGTCTCCAATTTTACTTGATAAAAGCATTAAATTTGCAAAGAAAAATATGCTAAATTCAGAAAAAAAGCAAAGCACATTTAGGCCAAAAATAAATTTTGAATTAAAAAAATTACCGTTTAATAAGGAAAACACCCACACAATTTTGCAAGAAAAAAAGACACACACTTTTTAAAAATCAAAAATTTACCAGAGAAAGCAGCAATTTTGTGAGAAAAAGGTAACAAATTTACAATAAAAAGAGCTGCAAATTTATAAAAAAAAACCAACCCAAAAACCTCTGAATCGAGATGCTGTCAGGCTAGATTGTAGCTGTAATTCTGCCCGGTTCACCATTTTTAGGCTCAGATATTTTTGTGGCTCCACACAGATACTTTTGATACAAAAATCACTCCCAGTGGCTCGTCATGTAGCGCAGGTTGCCAACCCCTGGTCTCACTGCTGCAGACAGCCTCTACTGACCATTTGAGGAACTGCAGTGGCAGAATGAACCAATCATAAAAGAGTTTGTTTTTTTTACCTTCAGGAGATAGATGGGGATGTTGCTGAAGTCCACGGGCAGTTTGAGGAGAAAACGAGCCGAGAATTCTCCCGTCTACAGCCAAATTAAAAAAAAAAAATGAATCAAGTGAGAAAATAAAAATGATTTTAACAACCATAACATGTGTCATGGATTTTTGTCTCATTTCTCGTACCCTATCACGGTTCATGAGACTTTTTTCCTCATAAATGTGATATTATTCTGGTGAACATTTTGCTCCTTTTCTTCCTTTTTAAAACATTTCTTTTTGTCAGTTTGTGATGTTTTTCTTAGATTTTCTCAGTCCACTTTTTCCACTGTGAATTTGTGACTTTTTCCATGCAAACTGCAGACATATTCTCTCGTTTTTTGGCATAAATTAGAAACATTTTGCATGTTAATTTGACATTTTCCCATAAATTTGTAATTCTTTTCTCTTGCACATTTGTAACTTTTTCCCCCTTGTGGGCCACATATGTATGACTTTAAGCTTCACATCTCAGAGTAGAACAAAGGACTGGGCCTCCTGTGAGATAACAGGAGGATGTGAAAATTTAGTCTTTGGTATGCAAGAGACGGCCTTGGGGGATTTCCTGGTCTGCCAGAGGCTATGAGGAGGATGTGATAGGATTTAAGGAAAGATGCATTGTTTTTTTTCCACAATATCTTTATTGAACCTTTTTTTTTTTTTTAACAAACATGATACAAACAATCAAACACTAACACTAAAGTACTACAAAAAAAAAAAAAAATGCACTAAAAACACCAACAACCACCAACAAAATCAAATCTTCAACAATGCTCCTCTGTTTAGTCTAGACAATCCAATACATAAGTATACATATTATGTTCACCAGTTTGGAATTTACAAGGTCCACACACATCATTCACCTTCTTCTTCAAGAGTTATGTTTAAATTTTTTACATAATCAATAAAAGGTCTCCATATATTCTCAAACACAATTTCCTTTGATTTTAGTATATATGTTATTCTTTCTAATGGAAGGTTTGTTAACATCTGTCTTAACCACTGAGTCACATCTGGTCTATGAGTCTTTTTCCATAATAGTGCAATACATTTTTTGGCATTAAGCAAACTGAGGTCTATGAATGTTCTTTCACTTTTATTAAAATTATGCTTTTCTGGGTACAGACCCAACAAAAACAGTTTAGGATTCAATATGATTTGTTTTGAGATTATTTTTTCAATTGTTACCCTCACCTCTTCCCAAAACATTCTTATTAATCTACATTCCCATAAACAATGAAATAGGGTTCCTTTACTTTCCATGCATTTTGTGCATGTATCTGGTATATTTTTGTTATATCTATTTAACTCCTCCGGTGTAACATACATCCGCATTAACCATTTGAAATGTATCAATTTAAGGCGTGCATTTATTGATTTGGTTTGAGCTTCTGTACAAGCCAATTCCCATTGTTCCTCTGAAATTTCAATTTGCAGATCTTCTTTCCAGTAGTTTAATCTTTTCAGTGAATTTTCACTTGAAGATAGTGTCAATGAGTTATAAAACTCTGAAATAATACCCTTTCTTTTACTATCTTTCATCATCATTTTTTCCAAGGATGAATAAATAGGTCGAGTGAGAGCTTTATTTTGATTTGATCGAATAAAGTTTCTAAGTTGAAGATATTTAAAAAAATGTGTTCTATTGAGATTAAATTTGATCCTCAGCTCTTCAAAAGACATTATGTTGTCTGCACATGGCAAATATAAATCCTGAATCTTTTGTATCCCTTTTAAATTCCATACTTTAAATACAGTGTCCGCTCTCCCTGGTTTAAAATATTGATTACCCCATATTGGACTAAATTGTGACAATAACTGTGGTTCTTTTAAATAGTTTTTAGCTTCACACCATATTTTGATCATATGCTTTACAAATGGATTTTTAACTTGTTTTTGTAATTTTTTTGCCGAATCTGAGTATATGAATATGGGAAGAGGTAAAGGTAAATTGTATGATTCCATTTCAGTCCAGTGAGGGAGATCATTTGATGAAAAATAATATGTCATAGACCTCAGTTGTGCCGACCAATAATACAACATAAAATTTGGACATTTCAGACCTCCACGATCAAATGGTAAATATAATAAAGACAAACGTAATCTAGCCCTCCTGTTGTTCCATATAAATTCCACTAACTTTTTTTTTATTCTTGAGAATAGATCTAAAGGTGGTGATAAGGGAATGTATTGAAATAAATAAAGTATTTTAGGTAAAATATTACTTTTAAGTATATTGATTCTCCCGATCATCGACATTGGTAGTGACATCCATCTCTGAGTTAACTCACTGATATCTGACATTAAGGCTTCATAGTTGACACTGGCGACTGATTCTAGCTTAGGCATAATTTGGATTCCTAAATATTTAAACTGATTTACAACATTGAATTGATTTACCTCAGGGGCTGGGTAATTTCTCTGGGTCTCATTTAGCATTAATATTGAAGATTTAGTTTTATTTATTTTATATCCTGATATTTCCCCAAAATTCTTTATTAAATTCAACAAGGTTGGAATTGATTTTTTTAGATTCGACATAAACAAAATTATATCATAGGCGTACAGGGAGATTTTATGTTCTGTTGGTCCAACTTTAATTCCATATATTTGTGAATGTAAACGTATCGCTATCGCTAAAGGTTCAATTGCCATAGTAAACAGTAAAGGTGAAAGTGGACAGCCTTGTCGACATCCTCTATTGATTTTTATTGGTTTTGAAATATTGTTATTTGTTAGGATTTCTGCTGTAGCATTATTGTATATTATTTGAACCCATTTTATGAAATTATTTCCAAGTCCAAACCTTTGTAGGACTTCAAAAAGAAAGGGCCATTCAACTCTATCAAAGGCCTTTTCGGCGTCCAATGATAGGAGAGCTGTATCCGGTGCTTCTTTATTAAAATAAATAATATTAAATAGTCTTCTTACATTATGGAAGCCTTGTCTACCCTTTATAAAGCCATTCTGATCTCGATTAATAATATTTGGTAAAATTTCTTGTATTCGTCTTGCTAAAATTTTACAGATTATCTTAAGGTCGGCGTTTAATAGGCTTATTGGTCTCATATTTTCACATTTATTAGAGGGCTTACCTGGTTTTGGCAGCAGTATAATTAAGGCATTATTTATGTATGATGGTAAATTATTATTTTGAAATGCTTCTAAAACCATTTCCAAAAAAGGTTTTATTAATTTATTCTTAAATTTTTTATAAAGGTCAACTGGAAGACCATCTGGTCCTGCACTTTTTCCTGATTTCATATTATCAATGGCTAGCCCAACTTCTTCTTGACTAATTTTAGACTCCAATATCTCCCTGTTTTCATTTGGAATACACGGTATAGATAGTTCGTTCAAAAACCCATTTAGTTTTGTTAAATCAGGTTCATTTTTGGTATCATATAATTTTTCATAGTAATCTCTAAAGGCTCTATTAATTTCTAAAGGATCTATAACTACCTGTCCATTACTTATAATACTGGTAATTGGTGTTTTAATTTCCAATTGTTTAATCTGCCATGCTAATAATTTTCCTGATTTTTCACCTTGTTCATAAAAAGATTGTTTCAATCTTAGAAGACTCGAGGCAGCTCTATTCGCTGATTTTTTGTCGTATTCAGCTCTCAAAATCAGTAATTCATTCTCCAACCTTGGGTCACTTCCTGCATACACTTTTTCCTGAAGACTTTTTATTTTATGTTCCAATTTAGCTCTCTCCTCTCGAGTCTTCTTAGATTTTGATCCTGTATAACTAATAATATGTCCCCTAATAAAAGCTTTGAAAGCCTCCCACTTTACACATGCTGATGTTTGTGTAGTATTGATGTCAAAGAACTCGTCTATCTGTTTTTCTATATACTTGACAAATTCCTCATCCTGAAGCCATTTATGCTGAAATTGCCATCTACCTGATTCCTTTGTCAATTTTTTATCTACATATATTAGACAACAGGGTGCATGATCAGAGATCACGATGTTATCATAAAAGCAGTTTTGAATCTTGGACCTTAATTCTGTGGAAATCAAAAAATAATCAATATGTGAGAATGTCTTGTAGGTACTGGAATAACAAGAATAGGCTTTAACTTGTGGTTTCATTTCTCTCCATATATCTAACAATCTCAATTCTTTCATAAAATGATTAATAGTCATCCTACATCCAATGTGCGTACAATCCAGTCCTGTTGATCTATCCACACCTGGATTCAATGTACAATTAAAATCCCCTGCTATTATATGTTGCCCTGTAAGTGATGATAAGATGAGAAATAAATTAGCAAAGAACTTCTGATCATCTATATTGGGACCATATAAGTTCACAAGATTTATATTTTCTAATAGCAAAGAACCTTGAATGATTACATATCTTCCAAATTTGTCTCCAATTACATTTTTCACTTGAAAAGGAACTGATTTATGTATGAGAGTCATAACTCCCCTGGCTCGGGATGAAAATGAAGAGGTGAATACACTTCCCTGCCATCTACTCCTAATTCTTTTAACATCCTCCTCTATCAGATGAGTTTCTTGTAAAAACACAATTCTTGAACCCATGTCCTTTATTTTATTCATAACTTGTTTAAGTTTTTTTAAATTTTGTAGACCTCTGCAATTCCATGAAGTTAAATTAAGATTAACACTTTGGTCCATGATCAATAGAGAGTTTGGGATTACCTTGCAGTGTAAACATGCTCATACAGAGAAGCAAAAACATGAGTGGTTGAACATTCATCCTACAAACTACACACAAACAAATTTCCCCTTCCCACACTTGTGGCAAACCCCCCAAAATCAAAAGAAAAATTCTGTCTCCCGATATAGCCATCGACCGTTCCACACCCACGGGGAACAGCCTAAGCCACTCCTTCTTCATCCTCCCAATCACCCTAACTCTACTGCTTTTAATGACGTAACATTAACTCTCCTCTGTAGTTTTCCAACTTAACTCCAAAATTTTTAACAACTTTGTACATCATAGTTTTTTTTTGTTTGTTTGTTTTGTTTTTGTTTTGTTTTTTTAATATATAATACAATCTATATTTTGTAAACTTACTATTTACTTCAAGTCAGTCAGATGCCTGTGCAAATGCTTAATTATTCTACCTTATATTTTGTTCATGCTTAGCTCCCACCAGTCTCTTCTTCTTCTTTGATCTTCTTGATGAACTCCTGCGCCTCCTCTGGGGTCTTGAAGATGTAGGTTCTGCCCTCATACGTGGTCAGCAGTCTCGCAGGATAGATTACACCATGACGAATCCCAAGGTTGCGCAGCTCCTTACGTACGGGATCAAACTGCTTCCTCAATTGCTGGATTCCTGTGGCCAAATCTGGGTAGAACCGCACCTGCTGGTCCTGGTGTTTAATCTCTCCTTTAGCACGTGCAGCGTTGAAGATCTTCATCCTGTCTCTGTTGCTAAGAAAATTCATAATTAAGGTCCTCGGCGGTCCCTTATCTCTCCGTGGGCCAATACGATGTGCTTTTTCCAGAACCACTGCTGATTGCAACTCCTCGCTGCCCAGCACCTCCGGAATCCACTTTTCCAGAAAGGAACATACGTCCCGACCTTCTGATTCCTCTGGAAGACCCACCAGCCTCAAATTATTCTGTCTCGACCGAGATTCCAAATCCAAAATATTATCTTCCAGAGATTTATTTTTTTTTTCCAAAGTGCGCACCTTTAATTGAAGACGGGTGACGTCATCTTCAGCACTAGCGAGACGGAGCTCCATCTGCGCCGTTCGTTCTACACAGTCACCCAATTCCTTTCTTATTCCTTCCAACGCTGTCATAATCCCATCAAATCTAGAGGAAAAGTCCGCTCTCATTGAACTCATGGCTGCCATCAGCGCATCTGCGCCATTCCCCGCAGAAATCGAGGGTTAGCATTAATGAAAGCGCTTTGAGTGGTCTTTGTGACTAGAAAAGCGCTATATAAGTGCAGGTTAGTTAGTTAGTTAGTTAGAAATCGCAGCGTTGCCAGCCTCCTCCGCCATATATGGAGTTTTGTTTGCTACGTCACAGACCTGAAAGTCCGTTAATTTGGACTGTTTCGGCGGCTCGCTTTTTCCTTTTCCTGGTTTTCCAGCCTTAGGCTTCGCCGACATATCCTCGCCCAAATGCTGGGATACGTTCTGTCCCAAATGAGAGAGTTATTTGCCGATTTTTTTTTTCCAGGAGCAGAGCAGAGCGAGACACGTCCGTCCTACGTGGCAGCCATAACCGGAAGTCAGGAAAGATGCATTGTTACTTGTCATTAAATGCAATGTGACTGTGAGCTTTGAAGGTCCTGGATATATAAAGGACGAATGTCTGTGTTTGATCTCTCTTTCTGCTTTGCTGATGTTGGAAGATGTGAATAAACCTGACTCGTGAGATAAACTCTGCCTCGTCATTTTCACATTTCCACACTGGTGACCCTAAGACGTATCATGGATGAAAGAAATTCCCCCAGGCCAGCCGAGTCAGGAGCTCCCAGCCAAGCGTATGCCGCTACCGTCCAGCTACCGGACTTTTGGCAGGACAACCCGCGCTCCTGGTTCCACTTGGTCGAAGCACAGTTCGCCCTCCGGGGGATAATGGTAGATGACACGAAGTTCTACCATGTGATCGCAAAGCTCGACAACCGCATGGCTCAGCATGTGCAGAGCCTATTGGAGCGGCCACATGCCAACGACAAATACGGCGGGTTGAAGGCTGTGCTTATCCAGCGTTTCACTCTCTCAGTCGAGGAGAGAGCGGAGAGGCTCCTGGCTCTGAACGACTTGGGAGATGGCACGCCCATTGACCTGATGGAGAACATGCTGAGGTTGAGAGGCTCAGATGGCGACGACTTCCTCTTCACCCACATTTTCCTTAGGACCCTACCGTCGGCCACGAGAGCGACCCTGGCCAGTTCGCCGTTGTTGGACCAGCGGGACTTCCGCGCGCTGGCCCAGGAGGCGCATCGGATTCTCAACGCCAGCAAACAGCGCGCGGCCACCGCGGCAGCGACGGAGTTCGGCGCAACGGCCGGAGATGGCGGGGGGCCAGAGACGGCGGTAGCAGACCCACCGACGACGGCGGCGGCGGGGGCCAAGGATCGCGGAGGAGACACCCTCTGTTTCTACCATCGCTGCTTTGCAGAGAAG
Source organism: Pholidichthys leucotaenia (assembly GCA_020510985.1). Classification (NCBI taxonomy): domain Eukaryota; kingdom Metazoa; phylum Chordata; class Actinopteri; order Cichliformes; family Pholidichthyidae; genus Pholidichthys; species Pholidichthys leucotaenia. Next base: position 195,757,704 of record CM035842.1, on the reverse strand, counting down.
GCACGCAAATGTATACCACCGTGCCAGTTCAAGTGCTCGGGAAACGCCAAGACCGGGGGTCGGTAGCAGCTGTGGCCCTCGGGGAGGAGAACAAGCTGCTCTACTTGAAGGATGCGCGCTCCGGGAGGCAATTCCTCGTGGACACAGGCTCCCAAGTGAGTTTCATCACGCCTTCCTCCGCTGACCGGCTGGCGGTTCCCAGAGGTCATGGGGCGTTAGCAGCGAACGGCTCGGAGATTAAGACCTTTGGTGAGAGGACTCTGCTTCTGTTCCTCCACGGCCTTACATTTGAATGGACTTTTGTCATAGCTGCAGTGAATTTCAATATGTTGGGGGCTGATTTTCTGTGCTCACATGGTTTGTTGGTTGATCTTGCCAACAGGTGCCTGGTTAATGCACTTTTTTATTCTATTCCCTGTACAGCCCGAGTGACCCCGCCAACAGCATAAGCCAACGTCACAACTGCAAGCGGTAAGTTCCACACATTGCTCACTCAGTTCCCAGCACTCACGGTTCCCACATTTTCAGCAGCCGTCGCTAAACATGGAGTGGAACATTTTATTACTACCACCGGACCGCCTGTTTTTGCAAAAGCTCGGCGCTTGGATTCAGGTAAACTGACCATAGCGCGCGAGGAGTTCGCCAACCTGGAAAGGTTGGGCATCATCAGGCGTTCGAACAGCCCATGGGCTTCCCCACTGCACATGGTCCCGAAAGCTGACGGCTCGTGGCGACCTTGCGGAGATTTCCGCAGGTTGAACAATGCCACAGCACACGACCGCTACCCAATCCCGCATATCCAAGATTTTTCCGTTCATTTGGCGGGGGCGCGCGTTTTTTCTAAGATCGACTTGGTCCGCGGTTACCACCAAGTCCCAGTGCGCGCTGAGGACATACCCAAAACAGCGGTAATAACTCCGTTCGGTCTATTCGAGTTTTTGCGCATACCTTTAAAGGCTTAAAGGCGCTGCGCAGATGTTCCAATGCATGATGGACGCGGTGTTGCGCGATCTCCCCTTCGTATTTGTCTACCTGGACGACATCTTAGTAGCCAGCGTGTCCGAAGACGAACACGAAAACCACCTCACGGCAGTTTTCCGGAGGTTGGGAGAGCACGGTTTAATAATCAACCCAGCGAAGTGTCAGTTCGGGGTGACGCAGATTGATTTTTTGGGGCATCGCGTCTCTCCAGAAGGAGCGGTTCCGCTGCCTGACAAAGTGCGCGCAGTAGCAAATTTTCCCAGCCACAAATGGTCAAGGCGTTACAGGAGTTTTTGGGAATGGTGAATTTTTATAACCGTTTCCTCCCCCGCGCAGCGCAGCTCATGCAACCATTGTATGCCGCACTCAAAAAACAAAAACCCAAAAATAAGATCGAATGGTCTCCGGAGCGAGAGCGAGCATTCTCGGAGGTCAAAACAGCCCTGGCAAACGCTGCGTTGTTAGCACATCCAGACCCAACGGCCCGCATAGCGCTCACTACTGACGCGTCAGATGTGGCCATAGGGGCGGTCGTGGAGCAGCATGTAGCCGGGGCTTGGCAGCCGCTCGCCTTTTTCAGCAGGACTTTGCGTGATAGTGAACGAAAATACAGCGCATTCGACAGGGAGTTGTTAGCTCTCCACTTGGCTATTCGCCACTTAAAGTTCTGGCTGGAGGGACGCCATTTCACCGCGTTCGTTGACCACAAGCCGCTGACATTCGCGATGGCCAAGGTTTCAGAACCGTGGTCGGGCCGGCAGCAAAGACAGCTGGCTGCCATCTCAGAGTTTACTACCGATATTCAGCACGTAGCGGGTAAACTGAATGTAGTGGCAGACTGTCTCTCGCGCGCCGTGACGGCCCCAGTCCGCGTAGGGATAGATTATGCAGCCATGGCCGCGGATCAGGTTAGCGACGCGGACGTGCGCGCGCTCCAGTCTGGACCAACAGGGTTAAGGCTGGAGAACAGGTATGCCCCCCCTAATCTGCGATGTCTCCACGGGGCGACCGCGTCCTGTGGTACCGGCCGCGTGGCGTCGCCACGTTTTTGACTCGATTCATTCTCTGGCGCACCCTGGAGTGCGCGCGTTGGTCAAAATAGTAGGAGAGAAATTTGTATGGCCGAGCCTGCGCAAACAAGTTAAGGAGTGGGCAGCAGCCTGCATGGCTTGTCAACGAGCCAAGGTACACAGACACACGAGAGCTCCCTTGGAGCCGTTTCACATCCCGGCTAAGAGGTTCGATCATGTTCACGTGGACCTCGTAGACCCCTCCCGCTGTCACAGGGGTGCACACACCTTCTGACAATGGTGGACCGCACCACGCGCTGGCCAGAAGTGGTCCCACTTGCGTCAACCACAGCCGAGGAGGTGGTACGCGTGTTTTTAACAGCATGGGTAGCGCGCTTTGGAGTCCTGTCGGACATTACATCTGACAGAGGTCCTCAATTTGTTTCCAAACTTTGGTCAGCAATGGCCCGCAGCCTGGGGGTAATGATCAACCACACAACCACGTACAATCCGCAGGCTAATGGGTTATGTGAACGTTTTCATAGGTCATTGAAAGCGGCTCTCAGAGCATCGCTGACGGATGCAAATTGGGTGGACAGGCTACCGTGGGTTTTATTGGGGTTGCGTTCTGCACCTAAAGAGGACTTCGAAGCCTCCCCGGCTGAGCTAGTTTTTGCACAGCCACTTCGGCTGCCCGGGGAGTTTCTCCCAGATAATCCTGCGCCAGATAGCTCCCCATCTCAGCGGCTGCAGCGTGGCACAGAATCGGGCACGCTGCCTGGCCCCGTTCACCACAGTTTTCCGTGTGTTTTTGTGCCTAAGGCTTTGAAAAACGCAGAGTTTGTTTTTGTCAGACACGATGCCCATCGCCCACCGCTGCGACCACCTTATGATGGACCATTTAGAGTGCTGGAAACAGGGGACAAGCATTTTTTGCTAGATTTGGGGGGCAGGAAGGAAAAGATTGGCATAAACAGGCTCAAACCCGCTTTTGTGGTGGCGGACGAGGATGTGCTGTTGGCCAGGGCTCCTCGGCGCGGCAGACCCCCTCGGGGACATTCCCCAGAACACCCACAGGGAGTGACAAACAGTTCTCACCCCAAGACAGCAGCTCCCCAGCAGGATGGCGCCGCAGAAGCGGCGAAGCCCGCTTACAGCAGATATGGGAGGAGACTGAGGCCCAAGCAGCACGTGGGTTAATGTGTAATGACTTTATCATGACATGCAAACTGTTATTCTGTTGTTCCATCTTGGATGTTTGGGGGGGGGTCATGTGGGCCATATATGTTTGACTTTAAGCTTCACATCTCAGAGTAGAACAAAGGACTGGGCCTCCTGTGAGATAACAGGAGGATGTGAAAATTTAGTCTTTGGTATGCAAGAGACGGCCTTGGGGGATTTCCTGGTCTGCCAGAGGCTATGAGGAGGATGTGATAGGATTTAAGGAAAGAGGCATTGTTACTTGTCATTAAATGCAATGTGACTGTGAGCTTTGAAGGTCCTGGATATATAAAGGACGAATGTCTGTGTTTGATCTCTCTTTCTGCTTTGCTGATGTTGGAAGATGTGAATAAACCTGACTCGTGAGATAAACTCTGCCTCGTCATTTTCACATTTCCACACCCTCATCATTTTCTGACCCATTTATCATAACTGTGCTAAGTTTTTTCATGAATTTCCAATTTTTCTTTGTAAATTTGCAATTTTTTTCCTCAAATCTGAGACACTTAAATATTTTTTCTCATAAATTTGTTTTTTGTCATAAATCTATGGGTTTTTTGCAGGTAAAGTCTGCCACCATGTATACACAAATTTGTATTTTTTTCTTTTCGGGAGATATTTTCTCATAAATTTAAGACCATTTTGGCTTGTCAAATCTGAGATTTTTTCCTCATAAATTTCAAACATTTTTTTCTTGTACACTTGTGAAATTTACCTCATTCTTTTGACATATTTTAATTACTTTGCTAGATTTTTTCCTCAGAGACTTTTTACTCATAAATATGAGATGTTTTTTCCAGATTTTTTTTTACATTTTTTTTGTGAATTTTAGATGTTTTCCTCACAGAAACGACATTTATTCTTGTAAATTTTAGTCTGTCTGGAAAAAAAAAAATTGTGACTTCTCTTTTTTTTTTTTTACTTTTTCCTTATACATTTTTTCATAAATTTTGAATGATTATTCTTGTAAATTTGTGGATTTTTTCCACATAAAACTGCAACTTTTCCCTTCATATCAAATTTTATTTTTTCCTCTTAATGATATTTTCTCATAAATTTGTGACATTTTTGTCTAGTAAATTTGCACCTTTTTTCTACTGTTTTTTTGACTTGTAAGTTTTCCCTCTAAATTTGTTTTTGGTCTTCTACTGCAGGCATTTTTTCTTTAAATGTGAGTTTTTTTTCCCCCTCAATTTTCAGACATTTTTTTCTGGTCAGTTATACAGTTTTCCTATGAACGTGTGAATTTTGGTGTTGTGAAGCTGCAGCTGATGCGGACTAACGTGGTGAAATGTGAGCTGTTATATATGCTAAACTGTGATGTTTCTGAGGCCAAACACTGAATCTCAATGTAAATCAGCGGTGATCGGCTGTGTTATTGTGTTTTCAATAAAACCTGTTCTCACACTTTCAACAGGAACACCACCACCACCACAATGCAGTCATCATTAAAAAACAAAACATGCCAATTAAAAACTAGAGGGTTTTACATAACAGCTCTCCAATTTATGAAAGAAAGCTTCAAATATCCAAGCAAATTACATATTTACCAGTACAAAATGCAAAGTAATGAGCAAAAGTTGCCCATTTTCAAGGTCATACATTTACAAGAATAAAGTTTCAAATTTATGAACAGTTACACATGGGCAATATAAAATTTGCAAAATTTTCTTACTCATTTTTTATTTTTTTTATTGTAAATTTGTAACTTTGTCCTTGAAATTTAACACGTCCTCTTAGAAATTTGCAACTTTTTTTTGGAAATATCCATCTTCAGTTTACTTACTCTGCAATTCTGTAGCATTTCCTTGAAATTTGATTTTTTGTCCTTTACGAGTAACTTTTTTTGCTAAATTTACAGCTTAAATTGACAACCTTTTTGTTGTAATTATGCTGCTTTTTCCTGAAAATTTGGCATTTTTTCTGAGCAATTTAAAACTTTTCCCTTTGTAAATTTGGAGCTTTATCCTTAAAATTTGACTTTTTTCTTTTAAAAAAGTGTTTTTTTCCTCTTGTAAATTTAATGACTTTTCCCTTTATAAATTTTAACCGTTTCCTTCAACACGTGTGACTTTTTTCACTGACACCTGCTTTTCCTTAAATGTCACCTATTAAAACAATTTTACAAACTACAGATACGCACACAGAAATCTTTTTGTTTCTTATGAATCTGAGACTTTTCTTTTAAATGTGTGAATTAAATTTACATCTTTTTCTTTGTAAATTCCCCAAATTTTACTCTTAAAAACTGTAAATTGGAGACTTTTTTTTACTGTGAATTTAAAACTTTTGAGATTTTTTACTTCTATTTTTGCGACGCTCTTGATAAGCCAAATATGTTGTTGGTGTGAGCAAGTCTCTGACCCAGCTGTTCTTCCGTCCGGCGTAGACCTCCATATTTTTTCCATAGTCAGGGTCCTCCAGTAGGCTGTCGTACTCGAACAGCAGCCTGGAGCTGTCGTGGAGCCGCTGGCACTGGTACTGGTGGTACTGCTGGATCAGCTCCTTCACCAGATGCAGCAGACACTCCGAGTCCCCGGAGTCCCAGTTCAGCAGGTGCTGGCAGAAAAAAAAAGAAGAAAGTTTACAGTTTAATAGGGGGTGTGTTCGACTTTATGCAGATTTGCACAGACAATCCTCCTGCATCTCTGGCGATGCAAAGTCACGCACCTCATTCGAATTCCTGTAACTCCGCGACGGTTCATGCTAGCGATGTAATTACAACAGATTCTGAAAGCTGATAAGTGACGCTTTCCATTGATTAATGGCACATTAGGGTAATCGTGGGATTGCCTGCGTGAATGAAGGACGAAGTAAGCACAGCAGGAGAGCTAATTCAATTCAATTTCAATTCAACTTTATTTATATAGCGCCATTTCACAACAACAGTCATCTCATAGCACTTTCAACTGTAGGGGAAACCCCACAGTTGCAGAAAGACCCCAGCAATCAGGCGATCCCCTATGAGCAAGCGCTTGGCGACGGTGGAGAGGAAAAACTCCCTTTTAACAGGAAGAAACCTCCAGCAGAACCAGGCTCAGGGAGGGGCAGTCATCTGCTGCGACTGGCTGGGGGGTGAGGGGATAGAGAAGATGAAAAGAAGAGACATAACTACATGTGCTACAGGTGGAGAGGAGGAGAGAAGAGCTCTTCAAGTATTTTAGTGGGGTTTTCTGTGTAAATAATACTTTAGTATAAACAGTAGTATTAGCACCGCTTGTGAGCATTTTGGAGTGTGGCAAACACAAATGTTTGAGAAGATGTAAAATAGGTTCCGTTTCATTTTATAGTCATAAAAGTTTTATTCATGTATGTTTGAATTGTTTTTATAAAGAGAAACCTGATGAAAATTAAAATCCCTTTTTTTTAACTTTTTTGTATCATACACCATTTAGCATTTTTATACAACAGTTACTGTAGTTCCGAACGAGCAATTTGACTGGACAATAGGGATTCCAGGAGTTACCAAAAGCCATGATAACTGCACTCCAATGTTTCACTGGACATGGATCACTTCGCTTCAAATGTATTCATGTAACTGTTAAAACCCTGTTAGTACTATAATTATGGGGTTTTTTTGTCTTTTTTTTCAATAAATGTCAGAAAATGTCCTTTGTGCAAATTATTTTGCCCTTTTTCAGGAGAAAAGTAACTTTCAAAATATGGCAAGTATTTGTCATTTTTATGTGAGATCCACTGTGTGTGAGTTTGGTGAGCCCTGGGGAAATTGTCTAGGAATAGCAGCTATTGGCAAATTGGATGGACAGAGCTCCATCAACCCAGCCACAGGGGGGCACAAGCCAGTGTACTCCTAGTGCTGGTCCCAAGCCCGGGTAAACGGGGAGGGTTGCGTCAGGAAGGGCATCCAACCTAAAACCTTTGCCAAATCAAACATGCGGATGTTGACCAATGAGACTTTTATACCAGATCAATCGAGGCCCGGGTGAACAACGACTGCACCGGTGCTATTAACCGACAGGGTGCCAAGTGGAAATTGGGCTACTGTTGGCTGAAGATCAAGGAGGAGGAGAGGGGAAGGCGTACTAGGAGGGAGAGAGAGAAAAGGAAAGGTAGAAGTGTGGAGGTGAGAGTAGGGACGTTAAATGTAGGGACTATGACTGGTAAAGGCAGAGAGTTGGCTGATATGATGGAGAAAAGAAAGGTAGATATACTGTGTGTTCAAGAAACCAGATGGAAGGGAAGCAAGGCTAGGAGCATTGGAGGTGGATCTAAACTGTTCTATTATGGTGTAGATAGGAAGAGAAATGGAGTAGGAGTACTCTTGAAGGAAGAGTATGTGAAGAGTGTTCAGGAGGTAAAGAGGGAGTCAGACAGAATCATGAGTTTGAAGCTAGAAGTCAAAGGTGTGATGTTGAATGTTATCAGTGCATATGCCCCACAAGTTGGTTGTCAGGTAGAAGACAAAGAGGAATTCTGCAGTAAGATGGATGAAATGGTAGAGTGTTCCCAGGGGGGAGAGAGTGGTGATTGGAGCGGACTTTAATGGACCTGTAGGTGAATGGAACAGAGGTGATGAGGAGGTCCTGGGGCAGGTATGGTCTTGAGAGAAATGTAGAAGTACAGATGGCTGTGGATTTTGCTAAAATGATGGAAATGGCTGAGGTGAACACATACTTCCAGAAGAGAGAGGAACATAGGGTGACTTACAAGATTAGAAGAAGGTGCACACAGGTGGACTAAATCCAATGCAGAAGGAGAAATCTGAAAGAGATAGGAGAATGCAAGGTGGTGGTAGGGGAGAATGTAGCTAGACAACATTGGATGGTAATCTGTAGGATGACTTTGTAGAGCAAGATGAGGAAAACAGTGAAGGCAGAGCCAAAGATTAAGTGGGGGAAGTTACAGAAGGAAGAAGGTCGCACAGAATTCAGGAAGGAGTTGATGCAGGCTCTGGGTGGTAGGGAAGAATTATCAGATGACTGGGAAAGTACAGCCAAAGTATTGAGGGAAACGGGTAGAAAGGTATGTGGTGTATCCAGTGGACAGAGGAAGGAAGACAAGGAGACTAGGTGGTGGAATGAGGAGGTACAGGAAAGTACAGGGAGATGAAGAAAGTAGACAGGAGTATTTGGAATCTAGGCGCATAGCAAAGAGAGAGGTGGCAAAGCCATATAGTGAGTTGCATGAGAGGCTAAACACTAAAGAAGGAGAAAAGGACTTGTATCGATTGGCTAGACAGATTGAGTTGGAAAGGATGTACACCAGGTTAGGTTGATTGAGGACAGAAATGGTAATGTACCAACAAATGAGAGTGTGTTGAAAAGGTGGAAGGAGTACTTTGAAGAGCTGATGAATAAAGAAAATGAGAGAGAGGAGGATGGATGAAGGAAAGATAAGATTAGATAAGCCTTTATTAGTCCCACAATGGGGAAATTCCAGAATTCCAGGATTGCAACAGCACAGGGACAGCAACACTCAGAGCAATAATTTAGAAGATAAGAATACATACTGTCACCCTCCGTAGTGATTGATATTGTCCTAGTTGTATACTGGAGGGGACCATTTTGTGTAAGTCTGTTGTGTCTTTTGCATTCAATACTATTAGGTCGTTAAATTTTTTTGCTATCTCTGCGAGCAGCCCTGCTTAGGTTATAAAGTCTGACAGCCGTAGGTAGGAAGGACCTGCGAAAGATGGTGAACAAAGAAGTCCTGAGGATTAGCAAGGCGGAAGTGAGGGCAGCTTTGAAGAGGATGAAGAATGGAAAGGCGGTTGGTTCAGATGACATACAGTGGTGTGAAAAAGTGTTTGCCCCTTCCCGAGTTCTTATTTTTTTTTTATGTTTGTCACACTTAAATGTTTCAGATCAAACAAATTTAAATATTAGACAAAGATAACAAAAATAAACACAAAATGCAGTTTTTAAATGAAGGTGTTTATTATTGTAACGTCGGGGCCATGTCTAGGGGGGCGGGGATTTCCCCAGCATGCTTTGAGAGGGAGAAGGGGGGTTTTCCCACCTGTTCTGGTGTTCAGTGTAGTTATGGTTGTTCTGGGGGTTAGTGGTGTGTTATAATAAAGCCTGTTCGTCGCAACTATCTGCTCCTTTCTTTGTGTGAACCTTGCCCACATCACACTGGTGTCAGAAGTGGGATTTTGCAGATGGAAGCCAGGATTAGAATGGAGATCCAGCAGCTAGAGCAACTCATTGCTCAGCTGACGACAGACGATGGGGCCGAGACACCACCCCCGGGAGCCGGGAGCAGGGACGAACGAAGCAGAGGACCTGACGGGGCCAGCGCACCCCGCCTCCTGCCTTTTTCAAGACGGAGCGGGCAGAACAGTGCAAACCAGCCCCGCATCCCGCCCTTTTAAGGACAGGACGGGCTGGCGATCCCACGGCGATCAGGAGTGGCGATCGATCAGGAAGCGACCGTCCCATCCGTCCGGCAGCGGGCCAAGATCCCCCGCTTCAACGGCAAGACTACGTTGGATGACTACCTGACCCAGGTCGAGCTGGCCGCTGCGCTGAACGGCTGGTCACCAGAGGAAACCGCCGTGCAAGTCGCACTGGCCTTGGAAGGGAGGGCTCTCTGCACGCTCTCTGATCTCCGGCCTGAGGAGCGCTACAGCTGGCCAGCGCTACAAAGGGCGACGGAGACGAATCGGAGACGATTTGGGAGAGCGGCAGACGCTGAGCATGCCCAGGAACAGCTGACCCGCCGCCGTCGAAGCATCCAGGAAAGCCTAGGGGCCTATGCTGCAGACATATGGCAGCTAACCCAGTGCAGCTACCCAGATTTCGCACCGGAGGTAGTAGAGAAGCTCGCCCTCCGGAACTTCATCCAAGGTCTCCGCCCGGCCCAGCTCCAGAGCCACGTACGGATCCACGCAGCGAGCGACTGGGAGGCTGCAGTGGCAGAAGCAGAGCGGGTGGAGCCGCTGATGAATCGCACAATTGAAGCACCAACGCGCAGGCAAAGAACCTTCCAGGCCACGGCTGAGAGCGAGGAGGAAGAGGAGGAATTATGACAGACCACGGCGGCGCGAGGAAGGGTGCTTCCGCTGCGGAGAGCTGGGACACATCGCACGGTACTGCCCCGCACCCACCCCACGACAAACTGGCCCCTCGCCGGCGTTAAACTAAAGCGAGGTGGCGTGAACGGGGACAGGCCGCCTCCCGCAGATGTTTCCCCCGAGGAGCCGGCACCACGCGTGGGCCGAATTGGACACTCTCCAGGGATGTATCTACAGTGCAGCTTGGGGAAGACGTCAATCCGGGCCCTGATTGACACCGGCTCTACAATCTCATTGCTCATATGAGATGCCAGCTGCGGGAGCTATTGGACTGTTATATGGGTGTTTTCGCCGCGAAGGATGAGGAATGCAGCCGGACCGGCTTGGTGCAGCACGAGATCGACACCGGTGAGACCAGGCCGATTCGGCTCCGCCCACGCCGGCTGCCCTTTTCAAGGCGGGCAGCGGCGGAACAAAAAGTGCGAGAAATGCTGGAGGCAGATGTTACTGAGCCCTCCAGCAGCCCCTGGGCGGCGGCGGTGGTGCTGGTCAAGAAGAAGGATGGGTCATGGCGGTTCTGTGTGGATTACCGGCGCCTGAATGATGTCACCCGGAAGGATTCCTACCCCCTGCCCCGCATCGATGATGCGCTGGACCACATAACCGGCTCCAGCTGGTTCAGCTTGCTGGATCTACGCAGCGGCTATTGGCAGGTAGAGCTGTCACCCGAGGCCCGCCAGAAGACAGCTTTCTCCATCAGGAAGGGACTGTACCAGTTTAAAGTGATGCCGTTTGGATTCTGCAACGCTCCGGCCACCTTTGAACGCTTGATGGAGCGAGTGCTGGCTCCCGTGCCCCGGAGTCTCTGCATTGTTTACCTGGATGACCTACTGGTGCATGCAGCTGATTTTGACAGCGCCCTGTCAAATCTCCGAGAGGTGCTGGGTGCCATCCAACAGGCGTGGCTACGGTTACATCCTAGAAAATGCCACCTGTTCCGGCAGGAGACCACTTTCCTGGGCCACGTCGTCAGCGCAGCGGGAGTCGCCACCGACCCAGAAAAAGTGGCAGCGGTGAGAGACTGGCCAGTGCCGTGGAACGTGGGAGAGCTGAGGAGTTTTCTTGGACTGGCCTCCTATTATAGGAGGTTTGTGAAAAACTTTGCCACCATCGCCGGCCCGCTGCATCAGCTGACGCAGAAAGGACGCACGTTTCAGTGGAGTGACAGCTGTGCTGCTGCTTTCTCCCAGCTCCGCGCGGCGCTCATCGGAGCCCCCATCCTGCAGTATCCTGACCTGAACCGCCCGTTCATTGTGGACACGGACGCCAGCAACCAGGGCATCGGGGCGGTGTTATCCCAGGAGGGAGAGCAGGGAGAGCAGGCAGTCGCTTTTTTCAGCCGCACACTCAGCAGAGCCGAGAGAAATTACTGTGTGACACGAAGAGAGCTGTTGGCTGTCATTCAAGGACTGCGTCATTTTCGCCCGTATGTGTACGGGGGGAGGTTCCAGCTCAGGACGGATCACGCTTCCCTGACCTGGCTATTAAACTTCAAAGAGCCAGATGGACAGTTGGCGAGATGGCTGGAGGCACTGCAGGATTATAATTTCCAGATTGTGCATCGGGCAGGCCGCCTCCATGCCAACGCTGACGCGCTGTCTCGGCGTCCCTGTGCAACAGAGGAGTGTCGTCACTGCCAACTGGCTGAAGATCGAGACCAAGCCGCCCCACGGGCTGCTGCTCTCCGGGCCGCTGCGAGCAGGAATAACGCAGCGACACGCAGCCCCTCCTCGGATGATCAGGCAGCTCTCCCCAGCGATGACGTCACAGAAGTCCTTGGCACGCAGCAGCTGCAGAGCGAGCAGGATAGAGACCCAGTCATTTCTCGGGTTCGGCAGTGGCTGGACGCGGGACAGCGGCCCGCCTGGGAGGTTGTGTCACCACTGGACCCAGAGACTAAGGCCCTACACTCCCAGTGGGCCAACCTCTGCTGCCACGAGGGTGTGGTGTATCGACAGTGGCAGACTCCAGCTGGGCAGCGGCATGTCTGGCAGCTGCTGGTCCCTCGTCGACTCCGGCCCAACGTACTCCAGCTGGTTCATGGGGCGGTAGGGGCGGGCCACTTCGGAGTGACAAAGACGCTGCAGCGCCTTCGGGCCCGGTTCTATTGGCCCGGCTGTCATCAGGACGTGGAGCTCCCCGTTCACCGCTGCGACACGTGCACAGCTCAGAAAGGGCCAACTCAGCGATCCCACGCTCCCCTGCAGCAGTACCGGGTGGGAGCACCGATGGAGCGAGTGGGAGTGGACATCCTGGGCCCTTTCCCGGCCACGGACCGGGGGGACCGCTACGTGCTGGTCGCGATGGATTATTTCACTAAGTGGCCAGAGGCGTACGCGGTCCCGGACCAAAGCGCCGCTACGACGGCATCAAAGCTGGTGGACGAGATGTTCTGTCGGTTTGGCACACCGGAGGAGCTACACAGCGACCAGGGCCGGAACTTCGATGCGGAGGTCTTCGGAGAGGTCTGCAAGCGGCTGGGCATCCGGAAAACCCGGACCACCCCGCTGCATCCACAGAGCGACGGCCTGGTCGAACGATTCAACCGGACCCTCACCACCCAGCTCGCTATCCTAGTGGATCAGCGACAGCGAGACTAGGACCTGCATCTGCCTCTTGTTTTGTGGGCGTACCGGATGGCAGCTCAGGAATCTACTCGGTGCACCCCTGCGGCGCTCATGTTTGGACGCGAGCTGCGCACACCGGTGGATTTGGTATCCCCCCCCCCCCCCGGAGCCGGAGGTGGAGGGAAAACCCAGGTTGGATTATTTTTTTTATTTGAAAGAACGTCTCTACACGATGCATGAACTGGCTCGGGAGGCCCTGGCAGCGGCAGGGGGTCGGCAGAAGCAAGCGCATGACTCCCGCTGCCAGGGGAGGAACTTTGCACTGGGAGATCGAGTCTGGGTTTTCTGCCCTGAGAGAAAAAGAGGACGATCACCGAAACTGGCAAGCCATTGGTCGGGACCGTGCGTGGTTCTGCAGAGGCTGTCGGATGTGGTGTACAGGGTGAGGCTTAGGAAAAGGGACCGGGTCATGGTCTTTCACCGTGACCGTCTCGCCCCGTATCAGCCAAATGCACCGCTGGTGGAAGAGCCGGAGCTTTCATTCCGACCACATACCCCGACTGAGACTCAGATGGACACTGGGAGGCCTGTACGTGTTGGTCGCCGGCACCGAAGGCTGCCCCGACACCTGGATGAGTTTGTGTTGGACTTCTGAGGGTGAACTTGGGTTTTCTGGGGACAGAAACCAGTCCAGGGGAGGGCAGTGTAATGTCGGGGCCATGTCTAGGGGGGCGGGGATTTCCCCAGCATGCTTTGAGAGGGAGAAGGGGGGTTTTCCCACCTGTTCTGGTGTTCAGTGTAGTTATGGTTGTTCTGGGGGTTAGTGGTGTGTTATAATAAAGCCTGTTCGTCGCAACTATCTGCTCCTTTCTTTGTGTGAACCTTGCCCACGTCACATTATTAAGGGTAAAAAAATCCAAACCTACATGCCCCTGAGTGGAAAAAGTGATTGCATTCCCCCTGTTAAAAAATAAATTAACTGTGGTTTATCACATCTTTGGAAAGCTGAGTTCAAGTTCTCTAGCCACACCCAGGCCTGACTGCTGCCACACTTGTTCCCAATCAAGAAATCACTTAAATAGGACCTGTCTGACAAAAGTGAAGTAGACCAAAAGATCCTCAAAAGCTAGACATCACACTGCGATCCAAAGAAATTCAGGAACAAATGAGAAACAAAGTAATAGAGATCTATCCGTCTGAAAAACAGGGATGGCAACAGGAAATTCTGATTTCAGCTGAAATCTAATTTGGTCGATTGACTTACGGGGGGGGGGGGCGGGCGCAGCCCCCCTGAAGCTGGGAGGTTTTCAGTAAAACAGAAGTAATTTAGACTGAAAAAAATGATTAAAAAAATGAAATACTAGACTTAGATAAATCATTACATTTAATGAAAAGTTAACTTACTTTTTCTTCAATGTTGTCTCACTGTCTTTAGTCCAACATATTTAACAGTTCTATTAGAGGTTTTTACACTATTTATACTGGTCACCAAGTGACTTCTAATGTGAAACTTTCTGCCTTTTGGCAGCAAGCTGTGTCAGTCTCTGAACTTTGAACTTCATCTCCTTTTCTGGTTTCTTCAGAAACTGTCCGAGTGTTTCTGTTACCTCATTGAACTTTGAGCCAATTTTTACCTTTACTGTCACTTCGCTCCCCGAAGCTCCTGGGTTTTTATGATTTTTAAGTACCAGAACTGTGCTTACATGACATAAAACAAACAGCTGAATGCCACTTATTACTGTATAATATTGACTTATGTTCCAAGAAGATAGCATTCCTAAACTAGAAAAGCACTCAGAGCGCATCCCTCCGCCAAGGCTCCTTCCGTTTGTCATGGATCAACTCCAAAATGTAAAGAGTTTGTGTGTAGGCCTATAGCCACTTGTGGTGAAAATTGCATCAAAGTCTGTCCATCAGTTTTGGAGTATTGTTGCTAACACACTGTGAGAAGATAAGAGCCTTGGCTGAGGTATGCATTCTCAGATCATCACCAAAATATAATGGGTTCCTCTCTAGCCCAAGAACCACCTCTGGTGAAAATTTTATCCAAATCCATCCAGTAGTTTTTGTGTAATCCTGCTGCACAAATACAAAAAAGCCCTTGGTGGAGGTATGCACTCTCAGATCATCACCAAAATCTAATCATCTGTTTCCCGTGCCATTACACACCTTTCCTGAAAATTTCATGACAATCCGTCCATCACTTTTCCTTGCTAACAGACAGACAGACAGACAAACCAACGCCGATGAAAACATAACCTCCTTGGCGGAGGTAAATCTTCCAACAAGCATTATCCATCACATGCTTTAACACTTGATCAAATCAAAATCAGTTAATTTTATCTATTCCATAATAGAAATAAAATTCCAACATACCATTACTTTTTATAATTTCAGCATTCATTTCAGATCACCAGTTTCAATCTCCATTGAGTCTTGAGCAGCTCATTTTCCTCCCCCGCGCAGGCCAGCTCATACAGCCGGCGGACAGAGTCGACTGGACTCCTGAACGGGAGCAGGCGTTCTGAGGTTAAAACAGCGCTCATTATTGACGCCTCGGACATGGGCATAGCGGCCGTCGTGGAGCAATGCGTTGCCGGTTCTTGGCAGCCGCTCACCTTTTTTTTAAGCAGGTCTTTGCACGACAGTGAGCGTAAATACAGCGTGTTCACAGAGAGTTAATGGCTCTCTACCTGGCATACGCAACTTCCGGTTCTGGCTGAAAGGGCACACTTTAACTGCGTTCGTGAACCACAAGCCGCTAACGTACTTAACGTACATATAATATAAAAATAAAGCGGAATTCGGTGAATTACCGGAAAAATCACATCCCTGAGAACAAGCCGAAATGAATTTTTGACAAAGCATACGAGCCATTTGATTGGTCCAATCGTTTGCAACTATCCAATCGCAGGGCTGTTTACAATACAGCAGTTGCTTGAGTACATCCGGGTTATCGCGAGACTTCGGGGAAGCGCCAAGCGCGTATGTGTTTTTTTTTTCCAAACTTTATTGAGAACAAGGCAAAGGTACAAAATTATGACAGATGATAAAATCGGCGGAAATCCGCGGATCGGCGGAAAATTGCCATCCCTGGAAAAAGGTTATAAAGCCATCTCTAAAGCTTTAGGACTCCAACAAACAACAGTGGGAGCCATTATCCACAAATGGTGAAAACATGGAACAGAGGTGAACCTTCCCAGGAGTGGCCAGCTGACCAAAATTACCCCAACAGCACAACAATGACTCATCCAAGAGGTCACAAAAGACCCCACAACAACATCCAAAGAACTGCAGGCCTCACTTGCCTCAGTTAAGGTCAGTGTTCATGACTCCACCATAAGAAAGAGACTGGGCAAAAATAACCTGAATGGCAGAGTTCCAAGACAAAAACCACTGCTGAGCAAAAACAGCATAAAGGCTGGTCTCTGTTTTGCCAGGAAACATCTTGATGATCCCCAAGACTTTTGGAAAAATACTCTGTAGACTGATGAGACAAAAGTTGAACATTTTGGAAGGAGTATGTCCCATTACATCCGGCGTAAAAGTAACACAGCATTTCAGAAAAGGAACATCATACCAACAGTAAAATATGGTGGTGGTAGTGTGATGGTCTGGAGCTGTTTTGCTGCTTCAGGACCTGGAAGACTTGCTGTGGCAAATGGAACCATGAATTCTGCTGTCTACCACAAAATCCTGAAGAAGAATGTCAAGCCATCTGTTCATGACCTCAAGCTGAAGCGCACTTGGTTTATGCAGTAGGATAATGATCAAAAACACACCAGCAAGTCCACCTCTGAATGGCTTAAGAAAAACAAAATGAAAACTTTGGAGTGGCCTAGTCAAAGTCTTGACCTGAATCCAATTGAAATGATGTGGCATGACCTTAAAAAGGCGGTTCATGCTCGAAAACCCTCCAATGTGGCTGAATTACAACAATTGTGCAAAGATGAGTGGGCCAAAATTCCTCCACAGCACTGTAAAAGACTCATTGCCAGTTATCGCAAATGCTTGATTGCAGTTATTGCTGCTAAGGGTGGCCCAACCACTTATTAGGTTTATGGGGCAATCACTTTTTCATACAGGGCCATGTAGGTTTGGATTTTTTCCCCCTTAATAATAAACACCTTCATTTAAAAACTACATTTTGTGTTTACTTGTGTTATCTTTGTCCAATATTTAAATTTGTTTGATGATCTGAAACATTTAAGTGTGACAAACATACAAAAAAATGAGAAATCAGGAAGGGGGCAAACACTTTTTCACACTACTGTACCTGTGGAGGTATGGAGATGTTTAGGATAGATGGCAGCGGACTTTTTAACCAGATTGTTTTACACAATCTTGGAGAGTGAGATGATGCCTGAGGAGTGGACAAGAAGTGTTTTGGTACCAATTTTCAAGAACAAAGGTGATGCTCAGAGCTGTAGTAACTACAGAGACATAAAGTTGATCAGCCACACTATGAAGATATGGGAAAGAGTTGGTGAAGCCAGGTTAAGAGGAGAGGGGACAATCAGTGAGCAGCAGTATGGTTTCATACCAAGAAAGAGGACTACAGATGCAATGTTTGCTCTAAGAGTGTTGATGGAGAAGTACAGAGAAGGTCAGAAGGAGTTGCACTGTGTCTTTGTGGATCTACAGAAAGCATATCATAGGGTGCTGAGAGAGAAAGTGTGGTACTGTATGAGAAAGTCAGGAGTGGCAGAGAAGTGTGAGGGTGATGCAGGACATGTATGAGGAAAGAGAGATGGTGGTGAGGTGTGCTGTAGGAGTGACAGATGGGTTCAAGGTGAGGGTGGGGTTATATCACAGATCAGCTCTGAGCCCCTTCTTGTCTGCCATGGTGATGGACAGGCTGACAGATGAGGTCAGACTGGAGTCTCTGTGGACCATGACGTTTGCAGATGACACTGTGATTTGTAGTGAGAGTAGGGAGCAGGTGGAAGAGAACCTGGAGAGGTGGAGGTATGCTCTGGAGAGAAGAGGAATGAAAGTCAGTTGAAGCAAGACAGAATACATGAGTGTGAATGAGAGGGAGGCAGGTGCAACAGTGAAGATGGAAGGAGCAGACGTAGTGAAAGTTGATGAGTTTAAATACCTGGGTTCAACCGTCCAAAGCAATGGAAAATATATAAGAGAGGTGAAGAAGAGGCAGGGTGAAGTGGGTGGAGACGAGGGTCAGGGGTGATTTGTGACAGAAGGTTAGCGGCAAGAGTGAAAGGGAAGATTTACAAGATGGTAGTGAGACCTGCTATGATGAATGGTTTGGAGATGGTGGTGATGACAAAAACACAAGAGGCAGAGCTGGAGATGGCAGAGTTGAAGATGCTAAGATTTTCATTGGGAGTGACTAGGAGGGACAAGATCAGAAATGAGTATATCACAGGAACAGCTCAGGTTGAGCGGTTTGGAGACAAAGTCAGAGAGGCAAGGCTGAGATGGTTTGGACATGTGCAGAGAACTGATAGTGGAGATACTGGACAAAGGATGTTGAAGATGGAGCTGCCAGGCAGGAGGAAAAGAGGAAGACCACAGAGAAGATTCATGGATGTAGTGAAGGAGGACATGGAGAGTGACAGTTTTTAACTCAGTAGAATGGAGTCAGCACCTTTTGATTTTTTTTTTCATCTGTCCAGCAGCTTGGCAAGCAGAACGCCTATCCGCTTGCCTTACTGTGCCAAACAGATTTAGCTTTCCAAAAGAAGCTCTGCTCATATTTGACATATGCTGTATATAAATAGTAGTTATTGGGGCAGATGTACTAAGGCAGCGCAAATTTGCGAGTGTGCAATTTAGACAGAGCACCTAAGGGAGCAGCCAATGTTTGAAAGTGATCTCCTAACAACACGCAAAATTATGAACACAGACGCAGACACTTCCCTTCAATGATGACCACCCATCCACCAAGAGCAAAAACTGCACACAGGCACACCTGATGAGGAAGCGGGTCATCAACACTGGCGCAGCCAGGTCGCAGGAGCATAATGGCATGGCAGACTCTTTTGTTTAATATGTATAAATGAAGTATTTGTATCTAATTTATAAAGGACTAATCATTAATAACTTCATTATTTGACCAACATGTTTATTTTATTAACACTAGAACTGTCAAGATGGTCTGATGGAGCTTTGGGGTTTTATTATGTGAATAACTTTATTTTAACAAAAACTACAGGTCTCTCTGTCCACCACTTTTTTTATAAGTATGTGCATTTTATGTTTACTGAAGCCTGGAACATAATACAATTAAAAACACACAATTTCACTATTCCTTGGATGGCTGGTTACGTGACCACGGCTGGTCGTACTGTAGGTATGGCCAAATAAGGAATTATGCCCATAAATGGGAGTTACTGCAATGTTGCAATTTCAGGGGATGTTCCATGAGTCTGTGCTTTTTTTTTTTTTCCTTTCTTTTTTTTTAAATAATCTTCTTGTGGTTTTCCTCCTAATATTACACTGTGTATCCTGATCTGGGAGAGAGAACTAGAGAGAAGTAGAGGGAAATGAATCATAATTTTATGAAAAATAGCAAAAAGAAACAAATACAGAAATATGGATTGAGAAAAAAATGAAGAAAACTGACAATGTGAAAGAGGTTTTGGTACTTTTCCAAAACCTGAGTCAGGGGGAGTCTGATGGATGGAGAGGAGAGGAGAGGAGAGCTCCAAGTCTGAACCTTGGCAGAAAAGAGAAAAAAATGTCACTGTCTGCTGACACATCTGTATGTCCACTCCAAGTAGGAAGAGCTACACAGACATTAGGCCAATTTTAGGGATACAAATTCATTTAGTAGGCTATATGTAAAGAAATGAAATGAAAAAACCAAGAGGTTTATTAACATCAACTGGCAGATCTTCCGGCCGATATCCAACTCAGTTCAACACTGATCTCTGAGACCGTTTATATTTGTGTAATCTCTTCTTCTGTCATGCCAAATAAAGCAACGGAGAGAAAATTCTCTCTCTTCTGTCACGCGCCCTCTGTTCTTGTTGGTGTCTCCTCCTGGCACCAACTATCGCTGCAATGTGAGGCACAAATGAGTTAAGACATGCTTTTTGGGGGTGTAAAATCCTGGCACAATTAGCAGGAAATCGACAACTGCAAACCTTAGTAAATCACCTTGTGCCAGTCATTTCAATATTCTCCTCCCTCAAATTTGACCTTTGAAATGACAACTCCAACAAATACACATGCAATGAGGCCAAAGGCTAAACTAACATTGTCCACGCCTTTCCAGGGCTAACTTTGCACTGCACCCTTTAGTAAATCTCAACAGTAGTTTTTTTTCACGCCAAAACAGGGTTTTGCGCTGGCGGAACATAGACTCCTCTTGCTGTATAATAACTTTAATACTTTATATTGTCTTACTTATGCTGGACCTGACAGGTTGGAATGGGGAAGGGAATTGAAGGGATATGAAGTGGTCGGAAGGGGTGAGGGGGTAGGGAGGGTGAGAGAAAAAAGAAAAACAAAAGGAGAGAAAACACAAACAGCTGATGCTGCTGAGAAGATCTCAGCACAGGCCTGATATCTGCACCTGAAAGAGAACAGATAGACACGTGTGTGTGTGGGCGCGTTCATGTGGTTTACCAGGAAAAATACCCCCCCCCCCAAAAAAAAAGAAAAAAAAAAAAGAGGATTGGAGGCTGCAGCAATGCCCACCTTGGGATCGTAAGCAAGCAAGACAGCACCTCCATTGCCCGGGCAACCTGCAGCCCCCACAGAGCACAAATGCCAAGGCCACCCAGCCCCAGGACTAGCAGGCACCCGCCCCAGGAGGAAGGGCAATGGGGGGGGGGGGCAGCCTGCCGTGGAGGGGGCCCCCTCCAGTACCTTATTGTTTATACTTTTCCACTAACAGATGTGTTTTTCAACTAGATTGTGCAGGTTATCTGTCATATTAAAGTTAGAAAAGTCTACAATAATTTATCGTGATTTTTTACACCACCAAAACCTGACATTTTAACAGGGGTGTGGACACTTTTATATCCACTGTATAATCATAAGAGTAACGCTGTAGACTACACATCAGTGAAGTGTTTTATATTTTAAAGGCTGTCTGCTCTGTGACCACCACCAACAGAGGAAACCTGGCCACTGAAACAGGACATGTGATTCTACTGGTTATATAAAACTTGAGCAGACTGAACAGAGCTGTGAGAGTGAGTGGGAGGCCTCATCAGAGCTGCATTACCAGTCACAATCAGGAGGTCGTTAACGGCCATCAGCTCGTCTCTCTTTAACCACCATCCGTTTGATGCTCTAACAGGCATCTGTTCATCTCTGCAGGGTTTCTGCAGCAGTAAGGAAGGTAAATTTAAGACTTTTTAGGACTTCTAGATCCAATTTAAGACCTTACATCGACTCCATTAATTAGCTTTGTCCAGTTATTTACCAGAACAGAAATTACTCAGCATTTGGGGGGTCAGTCCAGCTCTCATTACATTTGGATTTTGCCATGATCTGTGTTAGTATTGGATTGTTAAGCTATTCAAGTAAAATATGGGAAACTATTCCCTGCTTAAAACCAAAAAGCACAATATGACAGGAAAAACTAAAATTTATGAGAAAAAGTTGCAAATTTACAAAAAAAACCACTTTAAAAAAAATCATGAATTTCCTACAAAAAGGTCTCATCTCTGAGAAAAGTAACAAGCAAAAAGAAACAAAAACCAGACTGGCAATGATAGAGTAGCTCATTCTGGCCTGATGAACTCACCTCACTGACCTTTGATCTTGACCTTGCATTGCCTCGATGCAGACCCATTTGAATATCACTGTGAGTTTAGTGACCATTAGGGCAGTTGCCTAGGAGGAGTAGCGAGTCTCGTGAAATGTGCAGACTGTCGGCTAGTGCCGTGCCATAGCATTAGCGCAGGGGTGTCCAATCATGTGCCATGGAGGGCCAAGACCCTGCAGGCTTTACCTTCAACCAGTGTCTTCAACAGCAGATTTCACTGAACTTCTTCCCACGGATTGCTGTTAAGTGAAAACACCTGATAAGACTGGGCAGAAGAGAAAACCTGCAGGCACATGATTGGACAACCCTGCATTCGCGCCTTTTGGCTTCTTCGGAATAAGCTAATCCCAAATTTCTAAAGAGAAAATAATTACAAATTTCCAAGCTGGACACCCCCCCCCCCCACCCCACACACACACACACACACAAATTTATGAGACAAGAAAAAGAGTCACCACTTCATGAAAAAAAAAACATAAAATTTTTTGTTGGGGAAAAAAGAAAACTAGTAAATTTCCAAGAAAAGAAAAGTCTGCAAAATTTTGAGAAAAAAGTAAAATTTATGAGGAGAAAAAATTAGTTTCTGAGGGAGGAAAAAAAATCACAATTTAAAATACAAATTTAGGAGATCAAAAAAAATCACAAATTTTTCAAGAAAAAATTTCTGAGACAAGATAAAGTAGCAAATTTCTGAGTCTAATGAGGGGGAAAAAATCTCAAAATTCTCAATAATAAAAATTTCAGAGGAAAATTTTTTTTTAAATTATGTGGTAAAAATAAATTAAAAAAATGACAAATGTCTGAGGGAAAAGGTTGCAAATTTCCTAGAATTTTTTTTTTTTTTTTGAGAAACGACTGGGGTTCATTTCATGTTCTGTTAGGTCAAAAAGGCAAAAGGAATGAGAATAAATTCCCAAAATAAATATGAGGATTAAAACTTAATGAGGTATTTCTAAGACCTGTGAGAGGCAGATTCAAAGATAATTAAAACCTTAATTTGGATGAACAAATTTAAGACTTTTTAAGGATCATCATCAGCTAGTCTTTTCCTGCTCCATCAAAAAAAAAAAAAAAAAAAAAATCCTTCATTGTTCCACAGCAAACTAAACACAGACGGTGACCTCATCATCCTCGTCCACCCGCCGTTACCAGCAACGCCGGGATTCCCGAAACCAGGGGGGCGGTGAGGCAGCGGGGGAGACAAAAACAAGGATGGGCATTGTCCAAAAGAGGCAGTGAGGAGCGCCTGAGGACACGCAGAGGAAGTGCTGCGTCAGGATGTGACAGACGATATCAGAACGGCGCCGCTGTCGCTGAGGGGAGGATCAGAGAGGAGAAATTGGGGGGGGGGGGGGGGGGTAGGCCAGAGAAATGGCTCCAAAATGACTGAGAACATTAAAATATCATAATGAAAACAGAATAAAACGAGAATAGCCACAAATTTTAGACAAAAATAGATGGAAATTTATCAGAAAAAGAGATGGAAATTAAAAAGAAAAAGTAGTCAAATTTGTACGAAAAAAGTTGCAAACATATGAGAAAAGCGAGCAACTTTACAAGAAAAAATGATCACGTTTCTGAGAAAAACAGTCAAATCTATGAGAAAAAACTTGTAAATTTACAAAGAAAAATAGCCATAAATATGTGAGAAAAAATTCCAAACTTAAGAAATAGTTGCAAATGTATGAGAAAAATTACCAGAAGTTTTGGAGAAAAACAGAAACACATTTACAAGAAAAAGGTTGCAAATTTACAAGGAAAAATAGTAACATTTGAGAGAAAAAAGTTGCTTTCTTAAGGTGCGTTCACATCGAAAAGGCAAATTTTTCGCGTGGCACAATTACATTATAACTCAATGTAAACACGCCAACTGACATGAATAGTGAGATGCAGACAGGCAAAGTTGTCTTTAAAACTTCTGCAGCTGTGTTCAACCTGCTGTGGAAATTCCCAAAATAACGTCATGCTTAGGTTTCCATTATCCGACCAGGGGCTCACCTGAAAATTATGTCTCATGCCTCCAACACTTCACAGATGATGGGTGTTTACGTTGCTAGCTTGCTAGCTTGCCCGTGGCCGGAAACCGTGGGTAAATAACTCCAAAATCCCAATTCAGCTGAAGGGTTCCCGGTCCTCCTGTCTCCTGGTGAGTGAGTTTCATTTTCTAACTAGTTTACTCTGCAATGGTGATAATTTTACTCTGGTGACACCGGACGCGAACATGTGACTACGCAAATTTGCACAAACTCGCGTCTTCCCATTCACTTTGTATGGATTTGCGCGGCCCGTTCGCGTTTGGTGTGAACACACCTTAATGTCCACGATGATGATGGGGGACTGGCAGCCTCCACCCCCACCCCCACAATTTTATTAGAGTGATCATCTTTCATACATCTCCTCCCTGGCTTCTAGTTAGTGAACAAGGTACGTGATGATACATAAAAACAGTGACAGCTTGGCTTTGATACTTTGCTTACACCAGAACAACAACAGCTTCTTTCTCTCAAATTCAAACAGTGTGCAGTGGCTGACTGACAATGCAACGTCTGCTACTAGCTGTCTTAAGCCCAATTCATGGTGGCAATAATGCATTGGTACATAAGTGAGTGCAGTAGATGTATTCGTGCGCAAGCCCTACGTAGAGGGCTGATCAAGCGCATGCAGCCCCAAAAAAGTGAACACACATACAAGTACACAAGTGGTCACAGTGAACTGTGTATGCGCCAGGAAACTTCCGCCAGGGGAAAGTACTGAGCAATCAGCCAAAACTGGTAGAACATTTGTGACCCATCCATCCATCCATCCATCTTCTACCGCTTTTCCGGAGGTCCGGGTCGCGGAGGCAGCAGTTCAAGCAGAGAAGCCCAGACTTCCCTCTCCCCAGCCACCTGCTCCAGCTCTTCAGAGGGGATACCAAGGCGTTCCCAGACTAGCTGGGAGACATAGTCTCTCCACCGAGTCCTGGGTCTGCCCCGGGGTCTCCTCCCAGTGGGACGTGCCTGAAACACCTCAAGTGGGAGACGTCCAGTTGTGACCCGTGCTGGCAAAATGAGTGACAATGAGGAAATTTTCAAAACTAAGGTACTGTTATTTTCATATTCTGTATTGAAAGACCTTCAAAATGATATTTAATTTGTAGGAATTGGGCAAAAACTGACCAGCAACAAGTCAATTTTGTTTATATCTGGGCTGGTTTGAAAACTCACATTCGATCGGTCCTGAGTTACATCTTCTGGAAAAACGTATATTTTTAGAAAGTAGGAGTTCCAAGCTTTACAATGATACCAGGCACTGACAGGGGTTTTCCTGGGACTTACCGCCAGCAAACAATGAAAGAATCATGATGTTTGACTTCTAGTGCCTGTAGCTCGTAATTACTACCTGGTGGGCACTCCGACTCATTTTGCCAGTACGGGTCACATACAGTGGGGCAAAAAAGTATTTAGTCAGCCACCAACTGTGCAAGTTCTCCCACTTAAAAGATGAGACAGGTCTCCAATTTTCATCATAGGTATACCTCAACTATGAGAGACAAAATGAGAAAAAAAAAAATCCAGAAAATCACATTGAAGGATTTTTAATGAATTAATTGGTAAATTCCTCGGTAAAATAAGTATTTGGTCAAAAACAAAAGTTCATCTCAACACTTTGTTATATACCCTTTGTTGGCAATGACAGAGGTCAAACGTTTTCTGTAAGTCTTCACAAGGTTTTCACACACTGTTGCTGGTATTTTGGCCCATTCCTCCATGCAGATCTCCTCTAGAGCAGTGATGTTTTGGGGCTGTCGCTGGGCAACATGGACTTTCAACTCCCTCCAAAGATTTTCTATGGGGTTGAGATCTGGAGACTGGCTAGGCCACTCCAGGACCTTGAAATGCTTCTTACGAAGCCACTCCTTCGTTGCCCGGGTGGTGTGTTTGGGATCATTGTCATACTGAAAGACCCAGCCATGTTTCATCTTCAATGCCCTTGCTGATGGAAGGAGGTTTTCACTCAAAATCTCACAATACATGGCCCCATTCATTCTTTCCTTTACACGGATCAGTCGTCCTGGTCCCTTTGCAGAAAAACAGTCCCAAAGCATGATGTTTCCACCCCCATGCTTCACAGTAGGTATGGTGTTCTTTCTCCTCCAAACACGACAAGTTGAGTTTTTACAATAAAGTTCTATTTTGGTTTCATCTGACCATATGACATTCTCCCAATCCTCTTCTGGATCATCCAAATGCTCTCTAGCAAACTTCAGATGGGCCTAGACATGTACTGGCTTAAGCAGGGGGACACATCTGGCACTGCAGGATTTGAGTCCCTGGCGGCGTAGTGTGTTACTGATGGTAGCCTTTGTTACTTTGGTTCCAGCTCTCTGCAGGTCATTCACTAGGTCCCCCCGTGTGGTTCTGGGATTTTTGTTCACCGTTCTCGTGATCATTTTGACCCCACAGGGTGAGCTCTTGCGTGGAGCCCCAGATCGAGGGAGATTATCAGTGGTCTTGTGTATCTCCATTTTCTAATAATTGCTCCCACAGTTGATTTCTTCACACCAAGCTGCTTACCTATTGCAGATTCAGTCTTCCCAGCCTGGTGCAGTTCTACAATTTTGTTTCTGGTGTCCTTTGACAGCTCTTTGGTCTTGGCCATAGTGGAGTTTGGAGTCTTGACTGTTTGAGGTTGTGGACAGGTGTCTTTTATACTGATAACGAGTTCAAACAGGTGCCATTAATACAGGTAATGAGTGGAGGACAGAGGAGCCTCTTAAAGAAGAAGTTACAGGTCTGTGAGAGCCAGAAATCTTGCTTGTTTGTAGGTGACCAAATACTTATTTTACTGAGGAATTTACCAATTAATTCATTAAAAATCCTTCAATGTGATTCTCTGGATTTTTTTTTTCTCATTTTGTCTCTCATAGTTGAGGTATACCTATGATGAAAATTGGAGACCTCTCTCATCTTTTAAGTGGGAGAACTTGCACAATTGGTGGCTGACTAAATACTTTTTTGCCCCACTGTATGTTTATCTTTTTATCTGTCTGTTTTCTTCCTCTGCCACTAACAGCAAAAGCTCCTGTTCGTCTTGATCGTCATTGTATTCATGTACTTCCATCGCTTCTGCCATTTAAAACATCTACTCTTCTTTTGTGTTTGGATTGTACCTGTTCAAATCAGTTTGGTGGCTCTTGGCTGCCCCCGACAGTACAGGCATGTGAACTGCAGATTAGATTCAATGCGCATGCATGAAACACGGCTGCTGAGTGGCAGCTGCAGTGCGTCAAAGAACACTCTGAATACTGCTGCGTATGCAAATGCATACACTTTTCCCCTTGCAGGAGTCTGATCAGGCCTTTAGTGTTAGTGATAGTTGCTTCAGCTCAATATATATATATTTTTTAAATTATGAACTGAATGGCAGTTTAAAGGGCCTATATCATGCAAAATTGACTTTTTTGAGCTTTTAAGCATGTTATAATGTTAATTCCTCACCAAAAACACCCCCAAAGTGGTATTTTGCTCCATTCACGCATCTCTGAGTATTCCTCCTCAACCCTGCTCTCTGAGCTGCTGCTCCGCCCTGTCCCTGATAATGACTGGGTCCCCACGTTCATATGTATGAACGTGGGTGAGCTGCCCACTCCAGGAAGTGCCTGTGCTGCCAGCACCGCCCCCAGGCTAATGCACACATCCACTTTCTCCGAGCAGCTAACGGAGCGGTGATCAGCAAAACTCTTTCACTTTAGCACTGATGCTGTGAAGAAGTAGTTCCTCTCGCACCTAATCTGCTCAGCGACAACAACTGTTTGCTTTTTTACGTAAGACAACGTCTTCTAAGTTTTCGTGGGCGGAACCCAGTGACACGCTGCAGCAGCCGGCTCAGGGGTTACGTCATGAAATGGGCGGCAGCCACAAGAAGGAGAGGCGGAGCCTCAGAAATCGAGGCATCTTACTTCCAGGTTGGAAAAGTAGCTCGCGAAAATAACTCATATTTCATAAGAAATTCATTCTCCAGTGTACCAAAGGTAATATACTATCACATACATGCATATAGTTTACTCTGAAAGGCTTAAAATAGCATGATATAGGCCCTTTAAAAATGAAACTAAACTGTGCTCCACTGACTGACACTTTCAAAGTAAAAGCCAAGAACTCACAATAAAGAAAGGGAAGAATTTCAATCACAAATTTACATAGCTACCTCTATGACAGATAAAAAACAAAGTCTACTGATAGTGGCTTACCCCGGCATAAATCCCAGAATGAATGAATGAATGAATATAAAATTGTTGTGAAAACTGAAACCAAAGTAAATTGTTAAATTAATCATGATGTTGATGTGAGGTCATGTCACCTAGCCCCACTACTGGACTGAAATGCTCCAAGAACAGTTTTTTTAATGGCGAGCTAATCAAAATGACCACAGAGATCAGAGAGAGAAGTGAAATGGGTTGGTGAAATCACTGAAATGGTGATTAGCTACACACAATTTTTACAAGTCATGTTGGGGGGGGGGGGGTGATCCCGTTTTTATTTTTTTTTTGCCCTGTTGCTGTTATATCTTTCAATTGGATGTGATAAGTTGCACTGTGTAAATACAGCTGTCTCCATAGAGGGCTTTCTGTCCCAGTCTAGTTAAAGATGAAATGTTGTTTCTGTGGTTTTCTGTGTGAGCTGATAGCCTTCCATTCCTGTCTGTTTTAACGTCAGATGTGTAATTTGAGAAAATTAATGAACAGGCGTTGTAAAGAGGCGTGCTGTTCCACAATATTTCTATCTCAGCGGTTTTCTCCCCGTTTCTGTGTAATTGGACACACTGCCGTGTGAATAGTACAGAATATTAAATCCAAACACTAATCCAATATATTTTTAATTCTTAGCAGAGATATTGAATCAAATCCTAATATCTGAAGGTAACATGATTAGCACGGGGCAAATGTGAGTGGTGTTTAAACACAGGGAGGCATCAGAGGAAGGTGAAAGGTTTCATCAGCAGCCAAACTCCATCTTAGTGTTTTCATTCAGCATTAGCCTCTGTGATGGGATTATTGGGGCCTGGGGCTGTGACACTGTCCCCCCGGGGTGAAAGCCCACTTATCCACGGAACAAACAAGTGGATTTTATTCTCCTCCTCATCAAAACCCTCAATCTGGACTCTGAATGCGACTCCATAGCTGCTCTTGTTTCAGGGTTCATCCTGTTCATGAGGACATTCAGTTTGGCACACACCGCCTTCAGCCACACAATGCGATGCACAACACACAGTCTTCAGCAGAGCGTGCAAAATCAATTCAGTGGAAGAGTCTGAACACACTTGCATGTCTACACAGCCAGGCACAATATTGCTCTTGAATGTGGTATCACCATGGTGAGAGCAAGGTCTCAAAAGAACTTCAAACAAGCCATTTCATTGGCCAGAATATAATCTACAAGTGGAGAGCAATTAAACAACTGGTAACAAAACCAGGTCAGGTCGCCATAGCAAGTTTAGCCAAAAGATGATCAAAGCAGTGTCCAACAATCCTAAAACATCATAAGAGGGCCGATAGGAGGCTCTCTACAATCAGAAAGAGATCAGACAAGTTTGATGTCCATGAAAGCCAACCTTTGTTGTAGACAAAGAACATAAAGACAGACTGAAGTCTTCCGGGGGACACCTAGACAAAGACCAGGACTTCTGGACTACCATCTTTGGTAAAAACCAAAGACAATGCTGAAGCAAAGGAACCTGATGCCAACTGTGAAGTACCGGGGTGCAAACATCATAGTTAGGGGCTGTTTTGCTGCAAATCAGAATCACAGAAACCACTTACTCAACTTGCTGACTCCTGCTTTTTGTAAAATTTCAGAAAATCATTTGATCATCGTGAACAAGTAAAAGTTGTTCTTTTACTTGTTTCTGCTATGTCTATTTAAAGATCGGGACTAACGAGGCAATGACCAGGGCTTGTGGAACAATGTGATTTTGACAGGTAAATCAAAAAATGAACTACAGTATATGGGAACAGTAACAAAGGACATATCTATTATAAATCAAAGACTACACAGGAGAAAAAGAACCTGTCAACTGTGAAGCATGGGGGTGGAAATGTCATAGTTTGCGGCTGCTTTGCTGCAGCTGACCATCATGAGCAGAGTGTGCCACTATTTATGGACAAAAGAGCCACAACTTATTGACCCTTTCTTTCTGTTCATGGCTTCCATCAGCAGAGCATTTGGTCATCATCAATAAGGAAAAGTTTTTTCTTGAGAAGTTTCCGCTCCTTCTACACTAAGATCGAGACTAACTAGACATTGACCAAGACTTCTGGAACAATGTGATGTGGACAGATGAATATACAGCTGAACTATTTGAACACACCAACAAAGGCATATTTAGCATAAACCAAAAACAGCAATAGAACAAAAGAACCAGTCAACTGTGAAGCATGGCAGTGGAAATGTCATGTCTTGGGGTTGTTTTGTTGCAACTTGCCATTACAGGGGTAGATTTACTAACAAGCTCCGCCATCACAAAACCCTGTTTTGGTGTTAAAAAACTACTGTTGAGATTCAGAATCTCCAAATCTCCAAAAGTATAATGGGAGGCTGAGCCTTCAGTTATCAAGCTCCTCTCCTGTGGAACCAGCTGCCAGTCTGGATTTGGGAGTGAGACTCGATCTCTGTTTTTAAGAATAGGGTTAAAACCTTCCTTTTTGTTATAGCCTACAATAAGGGAGGGATCATGTGTCTCTGAACCCTCCCTTAGGTATGCTGCTAATAGATTTAGACAGCCGGGGACCTCCAATAATGCACTGGGCTTCACTCCTTTCTTCACTCTCAATGAATTTTTTTTCTTTTTTTTTGCTGGTCATTAACATCTGTTTGTTCTCTCCCATAGATTGAGTCCCCATGGTGCTGTTTGCTCTCTACATGTCTGTTCTTTTCATCTTCTCTATCCCCTCACCCCCCCCCCAGCCAGATGCAGCAGATGACTGCCCCTCCCTGAGCCTAGTTCTGCTGGAGGTTTCTTCCTGTTAAAAGGGAGTTTTTCCTCCCCACTGTCGCCAAGCGGTTGCTCACAGGGGATCGCCTGATTGCTGGGGTCTTTCTGCAACTGTGGGGGTTTCGCCTACAGTTGAAAGTGCTATGAGATGACTGTTGTTGTGAAATGGTGCTATACAAATAAAGCTGAATTGAATTGAATTTACCAAAGGGCACGGGGCAAAATTAGTGGTGGAAAGGCATGGACTATGCTAATTTTACGCCTGGCATCACTGCATATGTATTTGTGGGAGTTGTCATGTCAACACACAAATTTGAGGGAGGGGAGTATTTAAATGACTGGTGCAAGGTGATTTAGTAAGGTTTGCGGTTGTCACGCTCCTGATAAATGCGCCAGGATTTAACGTCCAAAAAAAGCTTGTCTTGATTCATCTGTACCGGATGACAGCGATCACTGGTGCTGAGTCAACGGCGAGAATTGAGTGCGTGTGGCCAGAGAGACAGAAACTCCACGTGACTTGATCTGGCATGACAGAACAGATTAATATGAACAGAAACGATCTCACAGAGATCGGTGTTGTGCTGAACTGGACACCAACCGGCAGAGATTTTTTAAAAATTTCATTTGTTTATCTATAGCCTAATAATAATAATAACAAATTATTTCATTTATAATGCACTTTACATCTCGGGACAAAATCTCTACATGAATAAGATTAAGAACAAGAATAAAAGCAAACATTAAGTACATAAGATGACACGCCAGGATATCCCTGGTGAGAATTGCTCTCAAATATTTTACCTGGTAAAATAAAGGTCAAATAAGTAAAATGAAAAAGCTTTCCTAAACAGTGAATTCGTATCCATAAAATAGTACAGCTCTTCCTACCTGGAGTGGACAAAAGGAGCACAGACCAGTCCCCCGACATTGCAACATTGTAGTAACTCAATGACAGCAGTCTCTGCTGTGGCTGTCCGAGGAATAAGTGGAATCGTGTGCGTTTAATTTTAGACTTCAAAAAAGATAAAACACATACAGTATTTATGAAAAGTCATGGACTGGGAGACCTGTAGATTTTGTTAAAACAAAGTTATTCATACAATAAAACCTCAGCGTCTCCATCAGACCATCTTGATGGATCTTGTGTTAATAAAATAAACACGTTAATCAATAATCATTTTATTCATGAGCAGTCCTTAATTTATACATATTAAACAAAGGAGTCTGCCATGTGAAATGAAAATCAAAACTTTGATATGTGACAAACAAACAAACTATTTTACTGGGGTTTGCACTTAAACAAAAGCTTAAAAAAGCTTAAAAAAAGCTTTAAAAAACTATATTATGCTCCACCGAACTGGCTGTGCCTTTGTTGATGACCCACTCCATCAGGTGTGCCTGTGCGCAATTTTGCGGTGCTCTTGGTGGATGGGTGGGCATTATTGAAATGAAGTGTCTGTGTCCATAATTTTGCGTGTTGTTAGTAGATCACAGGCAAAAATTGGCCACTCCCTTAGGAGCTCTGTCTAATTTGCGCACTCGCTAATTTACACTGCCTTAGTAAATCTGCCCCATAGATTCCACTATAGATGATTCAACATATCACAGGGTATTTAAGGAAAATGTGAGGCATTCCGTCCAAAAAACGATACTAATGCAGAGATGGACAATGAAACACGACAATGACCCAAAACACACTGGTGAATTAACTAAGGAACAGCTCAAAAAGAAAGAAATGGAATGTTCCAATGAACGACCAGATCTTAATCCTACTGAGATGATGTGGGGTGATTTAAAACAGGTTGTGCCTGCAAGAAACCCCACAGCTGAAAGAATTCTGCATGGAGTGGGGAAAACTTTCTAATAGTTGATGTCAGAAACTGGTAGAGCAGTAGTGGAAACATCTCACTGAGGTTCTTTCAGCCAAAAGTGGGAAAACTATCAAGGCATAGGGTGTCATAACTTTTTCTTAATAGGAATTAGCTTATTTTCTTGATTCACTTGTTAAACTGAATATGTCATTTCTCATCATCTGATATATCTACTACAACGTTACAATGATGACTTGTCACCTTAAAAGTGCCCTAAGGCTCAAAAGATAAGGTGTAGCTATTCTCTAGTCATTCTATTAACAAGAGCACTCTGAAGTGAGTGCAATATCCCCAGACTCCATTTTCTTTGAAGATCCCAATACTTACTGATGGAGAGCAGTTTTCAACTTTTCAATATAATTACTGTGGCAGAACCAAATTATGAAAAGTCCATCATCCACGAATATACAACAATGTATACAACCCATGGTTGTAGGTCAGGTTCCAAGGTGAACCTGTGTCGCAAGTATGGTGACCCTAGAGAGCTTTACACATTCTATAGTAAGAGATTATAGGGAGTGCCAACCTTGACCTTTGATCTCATACCTACAGTTACAGGTTGTGGTCTCAGAGTGAACCTGTGTACCAGGTTTGGTGACCCTAGCTTTCTTTGTTGTTGAGATATAGTTTATAAGCCATGTTGATGCTGATCTTTGACCTTGCAATCCCAAAACCACAGTCACACTTCAGGGTTACAGGGTGAACCTGTGTACCAAGTTTGGTGGCCCTAGCTTTACTTGTACAGTAATAAGACAAAAGAAATGTTAACCTTGACCTTTGACCTTTTGACCCCAAATTCATAGTCAGAGGTCAGGATAACAAGGTGAACCTGTGTAGCAAGTTTGGTGACCCTAGCTTTCTTTGTTGTTGAGATATAGTTTATAAGCCATTTGATGTTGACCTTTGATCTTGTAATCCCAAAACCACAGTCACACTTCGGGGTCACAGAGCAAACCTGTGTACCAAGTTTGGTGACCCTAACTTTACTTGCTGTACAGTACTAAGGCATAGGGAATGTTAATCTTGACCTTTGACCCTTTGACCCCAAACCCATAGTGAGAGGTCAGGATTCTAAGGTGAACCGGTGTACCAGGTTTGGTTGCCCTAGCTTTATGCGTTTTACAATAATAAGGAATAAACAATGTTAACCTTGACCTTTGGACTCAAAACCCATAGACAGAGGTCAGGATCCCAAGGTGAACCTGTGTAGCAAGTTTGGTGACCCTAACTTTCTTTGCTGTTGAGATTTAGTTTATACGCTATTTTGACATTGACCTTTGACCTTGTGATCCAAAAACCATAGTCACACTTCAGGGTCACAGGGTGAAATTTGCGACTGCTTTCCTCCATCTCATAAATTTGGGACTTCTCATTCCTTCTGTAAATTTGTGACTTTCTCTCCTAGTCTGATAAATTTGCAACTTTTTTCCCTAAATTTTTGACTTTTCCTCAGTGTTGTAACTTTCAACTTTTTCCCCCAGTATCATAAATTTTTGACTTTTCTTAAATTTACAGTTTTCTTAGTCTTGCAATTTGCCATTTTTCCCCTCTTGTTTTTTCCCCTATCATGAGTTTTTTCTGCATGCATGCAAAGCTTTCTTATGAATTGAAGTTACAATATTTTCAGTTAAAAAGAGATAATAAAAATGAATGCCCAGCCCCTGGCTTTATTCATTACCTAACTACCGGAGTGGTGGCCTAGTTGATAGAGCATCTGCCCCACAACTGGGAGGTCGTGGGTTCAAACCCCAGCTGCGTCATACCAAAGACCATATGAAAAATGGTATGTTCCGCCTTCTAGCTTGGTGCTCAGCATAACAGAATGGGGGGAAGAAAAGCTGTGGCAGCGGCCCCTCTGATTCTAGACGTGACTAACATTGTAGATAGAAGAAATGTAATTTTGTTCTACTGTACATGATTGCCTGTATGGACTGAGTGACAGTAAAGCTGGCATCTTCTTCTTCTAACCACAGTCTCACAGTAAGATCAACAACAAGTAAAAGTTGTCCTAGAGAAGCTTCTGCTGCATCTACACTAATGAGTTGGTCCTTGTTAAGATAACGCCCGGCTTTGTTTTCCAGAGAAGAAACCATCTCTATTGTCATTCAGCCCATACAGCCAATCATGTACAGTATCTATCTACAATGTTAATCACATGTAGAATCAGAGGGGTCGCTGACATACAAGGTGCCGCCACAAACAACTTCTCCTTCCCCCATTCTATTAGGCTGAGCACCAAGCTAGAAGGCGGGAAGTACCATTTTTATATGGCCTTTGGTATGGCCTTCACAAAATCCACGAAAGCTATGTACAAACATCTGCGCTGTTCTTTTGTTGACATGGTCAATCGCGAGCTCTCTTCATCATCCTTGGCAAACTTGGCTGTCCTCCAAAGTTTATAAGAATCATCAAGAGACTATACATGGACGTGCACGTCCGACTTGCTATCAATGGTGAACTCACCCAATCCCTTGAATACAACAGCGGGGTCAAGCAGGGGTGTAAACTAGCTCCAACACTCTTTGGCATGTACACAGCAGTCCTACTTTGGCTCGCTTTCAAAGAAATCAAGCACACCTGTAGCGTACAGATCAGACTGCGTTACGATGGCGATCTTTTTGACCTCCGCAGATTAAAAGCGAAATCCAGAGTCCTCACAGAATATATTAGAGAAGCTCAGTATGCTGACGATATCGCGATCTTCAGTGATACACCAGAGGGCCTGCAGACGTTATTATCCTCCTACAATGACGTCGCTAAGAGAATGGGTCTCTGCATCAATACAGTCAAAACAGAGACCATGTGTATTGGCAATACAGCTGAGTTCTTTATTGACGACATCAAATTGGCCAACGTTACTTGCGTCAAGTATCTTGGCAGTTATATCAGCAGTGACTGCTCTATGAAGGAAGAACTTGCATCTCGCATTCAAGCAGCATCGTGTACTTTTGGCCGTCTGCGCAAGAGGGTGTATGATTCGCATGACCTCACAGTCTCTACCAAAGTCGCAGTTTACAATCAGTGCCTTATGCCTCTCCTGATGTATGGCAGCGAAACCTGGACCCTATACCAGCACGAAGTCAGGCAGCTTCGCATAATCCAACAGCGTCACCTTCGCCTGATACTAAACATCAAGTGGGATGATTTCATCAGCAATGAGGAGGTGCTGCGGTGGGCACACGTCGAAGACATCGAGATCAAGCTTGTAATGAGTCGCCTGCGCTGGTTAGGTCATGTCTGTCGAATGAATGATGATAGGCCGGTGAAGGAACTCCTGTATTGTGAGCTGGCTTATGGTTCTCGCAAAGTACACTACCGTTCAAAAGTTTGGGGTCACTTAGAAATTTCCTTATTTTTGAAAGAAAAGCACTTTTTTTCAATGAAGATAACTTTAAACTAATCAGAAATACACTCTATACATTGCTAATGTGGTAAATGACTACTCTAGCTGCAAATGTCTGGTTTTTGGTGCAATATCTACATAGGTGTATAGAGGCCAATTTCCAGCAACTATCACTCCAGTGTTCTAATGGTACAATGTGTTTGCTCATTGCGTCAGAAGGCTAATGGATGACTAGAAAACCCTTGTGCAATCATGTTAGGTCTACAATGCTGTAATTGCTGCAAATGGAGGATTCTTTGACGAAAGCAAAGTTTGAAGGAAAAAATTATTATTTCAAATACAAATCATTATTTCTAACCTTGTCAATGTCTTGACTATGTTTTCTATTCATTTTACAACTCATGGTGGTAAATAAGTGTGACTTTTCATGGAAAACACAAAATAATTGTCTGGGTGACCCCAAACTTTTGAACGGTAGTGTAGGTCGACCCAAACTCCGTTTTAAGGACACATGCAAAAATGCATTGAAGTGTGCCAATGTTTTAGATCAATGGAAATTGGTAGTACATGATAGAGCGGAATGGAAGAACCTCACGAGGAAAGTTTGCAGGGCGCATAATACAAAGAGAGTGGTAGCTCACGAGAAAAGACGGGCTCGATGCAGAGCGGAGAGAAGTAAGGAGGGAACTGTGGATATACCCGTTTCGGGTGAAAGGCGATAATAATAATAATAATAATAATAATTTGGTATGGCCTGTCCGGGACGTGAACCCCAAACCTCCCGGTTGTGGGGCGGATGCTCTATCAACTAGACCACCATTCCGGTAGAGAAACATGGTGTCTAATATTCTTTAACTTGAATTCAAACCAATAACGGTAAATATACTTCAACACATTTCTCCCTCTGATATTCTCATCAGTGAAGAGGATTTTCCTTTAAAGAACAAAATGTTCACCTAAATCAGGCATCTCAACCATGAATAGACTGAAGTTGACAGAATCATGTCTTCCTTTGCCATCCGTCTGTGCCACGCTCCATCCAACGTTTATCCGGGGTCGGTGAGTGAGGGACTGGCATCTGAACAAGAAAGATTATTATATAGGCCAACGCCAGATATTTGTTTGTGTGTCTTAAATGTGATTTTTATAGATGCTGGCAGCCTGATCCAATAAATCTGCTGCAGACTTTAAAAAGTATTACATTAATCTCTGTTAGTCTCTAATTCAAGTGTGGGCTCACACCCTATTTGGCCCCCGGGAGGGTGCCAGCCGTAAGATCACACTAAATTGTTCTTGTCATGTGTTGAAGACACTTGGATGCCTGCCGTGCTTTCCATCGCTGCGATTCGAGGCCACAAATGGCAAGAATTATGATCCACTGTGGGGAGCACGGTCCGAGCTGGAGGCATTCACCTTCACCACTAAACAATAGTCTTAGTCCATCCCAGCCAAATAAAAGTCAAACTAGATTATTCCCAGCAGCAGGAAGGAAACAGTTGGTACGGCCAGTCCAGGTTGGCTCGATGCTGCCGTGGATCCTTTGTTGGAGCGGCACCGTGGGACAGGTCGGCGCAGCAGATAGGAAACGCTCATCAATGCTTGGCAGGCAGGATTAGTGGCAGGTTTCCTTTTCCTCAAAGTCCTCACACCACACAATGTCTTATTGTGCTCCGATTTAACATTAAA
Organism: Pholidichthys leucotaenia; assembly: GCA_020510985.1. NCBI lineage: Eukaryota > Metazoa > Chordata > Actinopteri > Cichliformes > Pholidichthyidae > Pholidichthys > Pholidichthys leucotaenia. Next base: position 195,720,270 of record CM035842.1, on the reverse strand, counting down.
CTGTGGCACAAAGGTGGTTAAAGACACGGAGATCATGAGGCTTTGACTAACAAAAGATTAAAAAAAACCTCACAAATTTATATGAAAAGTTGTAAATTTAAAAGGATAGAGTCACAAATGTAACAGAAGATAGTTGTAAATTTGTCACAAAAAAGTACAAATCAAAAAAGTGTCACAAAAAGTACAAATTGTGGAAAAATTTGAAAAGTCTTAAATGTACGAGAGAAAATGTAAATGTAGAAGAAGAAAACAAGTCTAGCTTATATCTATATTAATAAACATAACACTGTTGTGACTCACTTCTAGAAGACATCAATGCAATACTATATTTCTGTAATATGGCTTTAATACAACACTTCCACAAACAAGAGCAGCTCATTAAAGATTTCTCCTGACCCACTTCTGGTTATTGCAGGAGGCTGAAACTGCACGTTCAATAACACAGCTCTGAACTCCTGAGTTTCTCTTTAACAGGGGCTAAGGTGCAGTAATGTGTGATAATGGAGCCAGTTGAAAGCAGAGTGGTCATCAGGTTCCTGTACTTGAGTGGCCACACAGCCTGGGAGATGTTCAGTGAGAAGAAAGAGATTTATGGAGAGGATGCATGGGCATCGGTTATTCAAGTGACGTCGGACATTTGTGGAAATGGCACCCATTCCCGGTCAACCACAGTGTGCCACTGATGAAGGCACCATCCTGCAAGTGGAGACCACCATTTTGGAGGATTTCCATATAACTGTTCGCCAACTAGCCCAAGACGTCAAGATCAGTGTGGGCTCTGCGGAAAAAAATCACCCATAACCATTTGCACATGCGGAAGTTGTCTGCACAATGGATTCCCTGGTTACTAACACCTTTCCAGAAGCAGGAATGACTCATGTACTCCAAACTAATTTTTTGTGCCAAGAACACCACGTTCTTCTTCAACAGACTAATCACACAAGACAAAACATGGGTCCATCACTATGATCCAGAGACTGAAGCCCAGTTGAAGCAGTGGAAGCATTATGATTCATCACCTCTGAAGAATACGCAAGGTCATGCTCAGGGTCTTTTGGAACCAGCAGAATATTGATGACGGATTTCATGGCAAAGGGTACCACAATTACCGGGACTTACTATGCTTCAGTGCTGCAGAAAGTGTGGAAGGTCATCAAAACCAAGAGGTATGGCATGCTGACCAAAGGTGTCCACCTCCCGCAAGACACCACTCCGGTTCAAAACTCCCACGCTGTCCAGACAGAAGCACAGTTCAGCTAATAAATCCTTCCTCATCCCCTTTATTCCCCTAACCTCATACCATCTGACTTCCACTTCTTTCCAACCGTGAGGTCATTTTTGAAGGCCAAGCACTTCTAAGACAATGAAATGCTGATTTCTGAGTTCAGGTTGTGGCTTCTGGCACAACCTGCAGACTTCTACAGGTGAAGTCTCCACAGCTGCATAAAACGATGGGAGAAGTGTGTTGTCCATGTGGTACCTACAGTTGAAGTCAGAAGTTTACATACACTGTATTAAAAGACATATAGCCTTTTTCCCCTTCACTGCCTGACATTAAATAAGACTAAACTTTTCCTGTTTTAGGTCAGTTAGGATTCCCAAAATTATTTCTATTTGCTAAATAAACCCGAAAAGGATTAAGCGGAAGAAGATGAATGAATGAATGAATGAATTTTTATATTTGCTAAATAGTTTTCTAGAATTTTTTTTTATTACTTGGTTTCTTCAAAGTCAGAAGTTTACATACATTTCCTTAGCATTTGTATGTCTTGGGTCAAACATTTTTTTATTTTTTTTTTTTTGTTACTTATTTGTACCCGTAGGTAGACTTGGTTTGCAGTCTGGTGACAAGCCACCGGCTGTTGGTCGCTGCGTGCGCGAGCGCCCTAAACCTACATGTTTTTGGTGTGCGGGAGGAAACCGGAGAAATCCCGGAGTAAACCCGCGCAACACGGGGAGAACATGCAAACTCCACACAGCTCACTGTTGGTCGGGGGCTGGGATCGAACCCACGATCTCATGATCCCCGCGATCCCCCGGCCAAGGGTAAAACTGTGGGTATCTTGGGTATCCTTCCACAAGCTTCTCACAATAGTTTGCTGGAATTTCGGCCCATTCCTCCTGGCAGAACTGGTGTAACTGAGTCAGGTTTGTAGACCACTTTGCGCCCACATGTCTTTTCAGCTCTGTCCACAAATTTTCTATGGGATTGAGATCAGGACTTTATGGTGGCCGCTCCAAAACATTGACTTTGTTGTCCTTAAGCCACTTTGTAACTAATTTGGTGGTATGTTTAGGGTCACTGTCCATTTTGAAGACCCATTTGCACCCAAGCTTTAACTTCCTGGTTGATGCCTTGAGATGTTGCTTCAGTATTTCCACATAATGTTCTTTCCTCGTGATGCCATCCATCTATTTTGTGAAGTGCACCAGTCAATCCTGCTGTAAAACAACCCCTACAACATGATGTTGCCACCCCCGTATTTCACATTTGGGATGGTGTTCTCAGGCTTGCAAGCTTCCCCCTTTTACTCCAAATGTAATCATGGCCAAACAGTTCAGTATTAGTTTCATCAGATCACAGGACATGTCTCCAAAAATTAAGGTCTTTGTTCCTGTGTGCATTTACAAACTGTAATCTGGCTTTTTTTATGTTGCTTTTGGAGTAATGACTTCTTCCCCGCTAAGTGGCCTTTCAGCACATGTTAGTAAAGGATAATGACACTCTTTTACCAGCTTCAGCCAGCATCTTCACAAGGTCTTTTGCTTTTGTTCTGGGGTTGATGCTCACATTTCACATCAAAACACGTTCAACTCTGGGACACAACCTGTCTCATTCCTGAGCGGTATGTTGTTTATACTTATGTATAATTGATTGAACAGATAAACATGGCACCTTCAGGCATCTGGAAATTGCATTCAAGGATGAACCAGAATAATGGAGGTCCACAATTCTCTTCCTTATATCTTGGCTGATTTCTTTTGATTTTCCCATGATGTCACACAAGGAAGCAGTGTGTTTGAGGTGTGCCTTAAAATACAGCCACAGGTGTGTCTCCAATTAACTCATATGTTGTCAATTAACCTATCTGAAGCTTCCAAAGCCATGACATCATCAACTGGGCTTTCCCAAATTGTTTAAAGGCATAGTAAACTTAGGGGCAGATTTACTAAGGCAGTGCAAATTATCGAGTGTGCAAATTAGACAGAGCGCCTCAGGGAGTGGCCAATTTTTGCCAGTGATCTACTAACAACACGCAAAATTATGAACACAGTCACTTAAATTTCAATAATGTCCACCCATCCACCCAGAGCAACGCAAAATTGCATATAGGCACAGCCAGTTTGGAGAAGTATAATACAGTCATGAAAAAATGAGGATACCCTGTATAAGCCTGTTTTGTTTGGTTTTTTTTTTGTTTTTTTTTTACATATTTGGACATATGAATATTTAATATCAGTGTTTAAAATACTGGGAGATTCATGTAATACAACTAAACACTTAAAAATGAATTAAAGACTATTGTCAAATTTTCTGTAAAATATAATTCTAAACAAACTAGTACATACCCGTGCATACCCATCCATGCCCGTAGAAACCAAGTATGAGCAATTATTAATGCATGCCCATTGCTGAAGGGTCTCCTCCAGTCTGAGAGGGCTGTGTTGTTCACAGTCATACCGTAGGCATCACTGACAGAGATTTTTGGAATTTACAGAGCGCCTTCTGCCTTACTGCGATTTCTCGATTTCCTGCTTCGAATGGGTGTGGTTTAAAGTAGTGTGTCGTATTGGGTCTCAGCTTCTCTGTGCCTTGCGTGGCATACAGCGTTGGCGGCCAGCCGACTATTCTGCATCTCCTGGGTCTCAGCTCGTCTGTGCCTTGCCTGGCGTGCAGCGTTGCTTGCTTTGCAGGCATTTCGGGCTTCAAGTGACTCAGCACGTGCATGGCGCACTGCCACACGTTTCCTGTCTGTCTGTGCATCCCTTGTCTGTTGTACCCTATGCTGGTGAAAGGTCTCCTCCTGTGGCAGGCATCATAGGACACTACATCATAGGTAGGCAGGCATGGTGAGTGATGGTCTATATGACATCATAAAGACATCAAGGCTGGCATCCTAGGACAGTACATCACAGGTAGCCAGTCCTATTGACTATATGACGGCATCGCCTATATGATGGCATCGTGAGTCCTATGTAGCTTGAGATCATAGGATCATCATAAGACATCAGGCAGACATCATAGGACATCCTATGATGTCCTATGATCGTGACAGACACACAGATTTCTTTATAGAGTGATAGTAGTGAGGAAAAAATAAGATACCCTCACATTCATTCCCACTTAAAATGGCTAAAATGTCAAAAAATGCAAATAAAAACAAAAACAAAATTAGACATAGATATGTGAACATTTCTTAATAAAGAACTGAATATTTAATGGGGTATTTTTGGGCAGTGCGGTGGCAAAGTGGTTAGCACTGCGGCAGCACAGCAACTCACCCTTGGCCGGGGGATCCTGGGTTCAATCCCAGCCTCCAACCAACAGTGATCTGTGTGGAGTTTGCATGTTGTAACCGTGTCTGTGTGGGTTTACTCCGCGATTTCTCCGGTTTCCTCCCACATGCCAAAAGCATGCAAGTTGGCATCAAAACTGGGGATTCTAAATTGTCCTTAGGTATGACTGTGAGAGTGAATGGTTGTCTGTCTCTCTGTGTTGGTCCTGTGATGGACTGGCGATCTGTCCAGGGTGTACCCTGCCTCTCGCCCAAAGATGCTGAGATAGGCTCCAGCCCCCCTGCAACCCAAAAAGGATTAAGCGGAAGAAGATGGATGGATGGATGGATCCTAATTTTTTCACGACTGTATATAAAGCTTTTTTTTTAAGTTTTTGTTTAAGCACAAACCCAACTAAAATAGCTCATTTTTGTTCATTATATTTCAAAATTTAGATTTTCATTTAACATGGCAGACTTTTTTTGTTTAACCACTTGCGCTCCATTGTACCGCGGGCGGGCAAGTCTTTGCGTCCTAGACACACGAGGGCGCACGAGAGCGCACAATGCAGGACGCATGATTCGGACGCGTGATCCTGATGGTGGTGGTGTAGGCGGTGTGGCGTCCAAGCGCGCACTGAAAATAAAAGCTGCAGACACAGCCGCAAACAGATTAGTTCATCTGATTGACCTCTCATTCGACTAATAAGAGCCTTGAATTGAGTTTCTGAAACCTTGAAGAACCAATGAATGAAAACCTAGCAAGGACCTGCCTACCAAGGCTGCGAATACGAGCCAATTAAAGCAGAGAAGTTTGACAGCTGACGTGCGTCTCCCTGCATAAAATCTCTTTTGCCTAAGCCGCTGGGTGACTGACATTGAGACCTGTGCGGAACGGTAGCATCAGTCAGTCTTGTTTGGAAAAATGGTTCGCCAAAACCGCAAGCGTGGAAGCAGAGATGTTTGGACCGGGTCGGGTGACCAGAAGCGCGAATCCGTTACACCCGGACCAGCTTCATGTTTGTCTGACAATGAGGAACTTACTGCTGCTGTGGACAGGTAAGCGTTCTAAGCTAAATTATTCTTTAGCGATGAAAATAGTAATAACAATCACTTTTGACCGATCGGTAATTCCAACGGTGCGTCATGGCCACAAGTTTTTTGGTGTGCAGAGTTCCTCTGTAGCGGGGTGGGGGGGGGGGGGGGGGTTATCCTCTGCATTGCAGATAGATATTTTAGCATAATTTTTATTGCACTGTAGGCTATTTTTTCTTGTAAAAAACGCCACACATTTTTTACGTGGCATGTTTTTGTGTGTGTGTGTGTGGGGGGGGTTTGTTAGCCATCCATCCATCCATCTTCTACCGCTTTTCCGGAGGTCCGGGTCGCAGAGGCAGCAGTTCAAGCAGAGAAGCCCAGACTTCCCTCTCCCCAGCCACCTGCTCCAGCTCTCCAGACAGGATACCAAGGCGTTCCCAGACCAGCTGGGAGACATAGTCTCTCCACCGAGTCCTGGGTCTGCCCCGGGGTCTCCTCCCAGTGGGTTGTTTGTTACCCTCTAGAAATGTAATAATGTTTTAGTCTAATTTTTATTGCACTGTAGGCTATTTTTTCTGGTAAAAAAACCAAAACAAAACAGGAACTGTGCTGTGTATGTGAACTCTGGGAAAATAGGAGAATAGTGAAAAATAAAAATTGAACTTTGTAAATGACTTTATTTTCACATAATAGACAAACTTCAGATGAAGACTCTGGTGAGGAGTGGGTGCCAGACGAGCACTCTGCCAGCAAGCGCAGAAGAAGGGAGCTGCAGGCGAGCTCTTCAGAAGAGAAAACCCCTACCCCAAAAAGAGGGACACCACTGGGGAGAGGAAGAGGAAGGAGAGGGAGAGGGAGAGGAAGAGGAAGAGGAAGAGGAGGTAGCAGGAGAGGAAGAGGAGGCGAGAGTGGTGATGGTAGCCCTCAGCCTGGGACATCGGCCAGCCCTTCATCAGCTGAGGAGAGGTGGCATGATTCCGACACCCCTGACATCATTCCACCACAGCCCATTTTTCATCCAAAAAATCCACCTGGACCTCAGCTAATTACAACAGCTTCATACACCCCCGTTCAATTGTTTGAGTTATTTTTCACTCCATCTGTGCTAGACCATATTGTTGAGAACACCAACCTACATGGCTCTGCACACTACAACACACCCACCAGCCCCTGGATTGACCTCACACGCTCCGACCTGCTCTCATTTTTTGGCCTGATTATTTACATGGGTATGGTCAAGTGTAAATCCTTCAGTGATTACTGGCGAGGGGGACACCTGTACAGCCTTCCTTTCCCCAAGCGTGTAATGACCAGGAAAAAGTTTCTCCTGATCAGCTGGGCCCTTCACCTCAGCAGCCCAGCAGCAGAAGAGGCCAATGAGCAGAAGAGAGGCACGGATATGCATGACTGCCTCAGCAAAATCCAGCCTCTCTATGAAGAGATGAGAGAAGCATGCAGGACAAACTTTCACCCTGGTCAGGACATCTCCATTGATGAGAGGATGGTTGCATCAAAAGCCCGCATTGGCTTCAAACAATATATGAGAAACAAGCCAGTGAAGCGGGGCTACAAGCTGTTTGTGTTGGCCGACTCCAGTACTGGCTACACCTGGGACTTTTTTGTATATAAGGGGAAAGCAAAGTCAAGTAGTGGCATGGGACTCAGTTACTTGACACACGGTTGCTGGGCACTGGGTACAAACTCTTTGTAGACAATTTCTACACAAGCCCTGCTCTTTTTGAGGATCTCCTGAAAAAGAGTATCTATGCCTGTGGAACCATCCGCACCAACAGGGTCGGCTTTCCCCAGACCAAGGACAACAGCCTGGTTTCCAGCTCTCCACAGGGAAGCATCCGCTGGATTAGGAAGAACTCCCTTCTTTTCCTCCAGTGGCGAGACACAAGGGATGTCTTCATGTGCTCCACAGTGCACACTGCCCACTCAGGAGAGACTGTGTCCCGCAGGGTGAAAGATGCACAGGGGCAGTGGTCAAGAAAGGACATCTCCGTGCCGCCTTGCGTAAAGGACTACAACAGGTATGTAATGATTTGAAAATCTAACAATTGGCTTGAGTAATATATTGAAGTGTTCTAAAAATTATGTTTTTTTGTCCATTCAGGTGCATGGGTGGAGTCGACCTCTCAGATGCCCTGATAGGTTACTACAGTGTGCTCCATAAGACCATGAAGTGGTATAAGAGCTTTTTTTTACCACTTCATGGACATTGCAATTGTCAATGCCTACATCCTCCACAAGGCACTCACCTCTGGAAGAGGAGAGAAGCCACTGAGACAGAAGGCATTTCGGGAGACCCTTGCTACGCAGCTGGCACAGGTGCGCTCTCCATCAGCCACACCCACGCCACCTCATCCTACACCCACTGCACATCACAGGTTTGTCTTTATCTCAGGGCACCGCACAAATAGACGGGCATGATGTAGGCACTGCGGTAAAAAGACACCACTCAAGTGCTCCACCTGTGATGTGCTGTCTCTGTTTGATCCCAAACCGGGACTGTTACAATAACTGGCATATTGCCAATAACCTATAAAGGACTTTTTTTTTTTTTATTATTACTTATTTTGTACCTGTAAGTAGATTTGTTTTGCAGTCTGGTGACAAGCCACCAACTGCCGGTCGCTGCATGCGCAAGCGCCCCGTATCCCTAATTCAATTTCAATTTCACATTTGTTCCCATTTGCTGGTCACTGACATCTGTTCTCTCCCATAGATTGCGTCCCCATCGTGCTGTTTGCTCTCTACATGTCTGTTCTTTTCATCTTCTCTGTCCCCTCACCCCCCAGCCAGTCGCAGCAGATGACTGCCCCTCCCTGAGCCTGGTTCTGCTGGAGGTTTCTTCCTGTTAAAAGGGAGTTTTTCCTCTCCCCCGTCGCCAAGTGCTTGCTCACAGGGGATCGCCTGATTGCTGGGGTCTTTCTGCAACTGTGGGGGTTCCCCCTACAGTTGATAGTGCTGTGAGATGACTGTTGTTGTGAAATTGCGCTATATAAATAAAGTTGAATTGAATTGAATTTGTTGTTTGTAAATAGTATGTTTTGTATATTGACATTTTTGTTCAGTAAAGCGTGTTTAGAATTGAAACTTCATTTTCTCTGCATCATTACTACTGACAGTGTTTCTGGATAGCTAACAAGATAGCCCTGAGCGTCACCTTTCATTAGAGCCCAAGATGAAGCTTCTATGTTGAAGCATTCAAAAGTTCTAGACGTTTTTCCAAACTGTGCCATTTGGCACAGTTTGGCACAGTCTTGTTTACTCTTTTTTCTTTGAATTCTTGGATGGAATATGGGTGGGCAATATAAGCTGCAGCTTCAGCCATCACCCATTTCGGATAACTCACGTGGAATTGTTTAGTAGAAGGAGTCTTTGTCTAATTTGACCTTGTTGTTATATTATACAGTTTCTTTTAACCTGTACTGTATTATCCGAAATAAATTCATTCATTCATTCATTCATTCATTCATTCATTCAGTTTGGCACAGTTTGGGCTATCTCAGTGTCACCTTTCATTAGAGCCCAAGATGAAGCTTCTATGTTGAGGCATTCAAAAGTTCTAGACGTTTTTCCAAACTGTGCCATTTGGCACAGGTTGGCACAGTTTGGCACAGTTCAAAAACTCCTGGGAACAACCTGAGAACAAAGCTGTGTAAAATATTCATTTTTTGTGGTATTGTTACCAAATTTGGATCTCAGCTTGATAACACTTGGTTCTACATTTCTGTTGCATTTTCCAGCCGGATCGGACAGCTGTGTTATTTGCAAGCATTTGTATCCAAAAAAACACAGTGTCCAAATTTATTTTCTTCAAGTTCAGTATGTTTAGATGACTGTAACTCAGTGGCCGGAGCACGTAGAGAGATTATGGTTTTTTTGCCAAAAAATTCAAAGTGTTTTCTTTTCAATGAGACCAACCCCATGAAGATGCTGCAAAGGGTTGAAGAACAGCTTTCGATTTACTTTGGGCACGTTATTTTTTGGAATTTTTAGGAAAATTGCCCGGAGTGCAAGGGGTTAATGTGCATAAATGAAGCATTTGTATCTAATTTTATAAAGGACTACTCATGAATAAATTGATTATTTAACCAACATCAGAATCAGAATCAGAATCAGAATCAGAATCAGCTTTATTGGCCAAGTATGCACAACACATACAAGGAATTTGACTTTGGCTAAAAACTTGCTCTCGTTGTTCAGGTGAAGGATTTAAATAAGGATTCAATGACAACCAGAGTATGTACAGTAAATTACAGTCTGTCCACGTTTCTATAAAAGGATGCAAATATATACAGGAATATATGCAGTTATTTACTCGGACTAACCACACTTTGCAGAAATATATGAAAAAATATACAATCACACAGTATTTCAATGTGGACTCAGATTCAGTGATATAATGTGAATGAAGTAAAAAGCAGTGTGAGAGTTATGTGCAATGTAATAATGGATGAAAAGTCATGAGTACAGCAACAGGTAGGACTAGGTGAATGTTAGGAGTTCATCAGAGTGATGGCTTGAGGAAAGAAACTGTTCCTGTGACGGGTGGTTTTGACCTTCAGTGATCTGTAACGACGACCAGAAGATAGAAGTTCAACAGTTTGTGGCCGGGGTGTGATGGGTCAGCACAGATGTTTCCCGCCCGTTTCCTGGTTATGGACCGATATAAGTTCTCAATGGAGGGTAGGTCGGTACCAATGATCCTCTCCGCAGACTTAATGATCCGCTGCAGTCTGGTCTTGTCCTGTTTAGTGGCAGATCCAAACCAGACAGTGATGGAAAAGCAGAGGACAGATTGGATGATGGCGGTGTAGAAGACAACCAGCAGCTCCTGAGGCAAATCAAACTTCTTGAGCTGACGCAGAAAAAACAACCTCTGCTGGGCCTTTTTCCGGACAGTGTCAATATGGGAGGACCACTTCAGGTTCCGGGAGATTGTGGTACCCAGAAACTTGAAGGAGTCCACAGTGGACACTGTGCTGTTGAGGATGGTGAGTGGGGGGAATGAAGGGGGGTGTCGCCTGAAATCCACAGTCATCTCCACCGTTTTGGCTGGGTTAAGTTCAAGATGGTTCTGGCTGCACCAGAGGATCAGCTGCTCCACCTCCCGCCTGTATGCAGACTCATCATCATCCCGGATCAAACCGATGACTGTGGTGTCGTCCGCAAACTTCAGGAGCTTCACCGAAGGGTCCTCTGAGGTGCAGTCGTTGGAGTAGAGGGAGAAGAGCAGTGGGGAAAGGACACATCCTTGGGGGGCGCCAGTACTAATTTTTCGGGAGCTGGATGTAAATCTCCCTAGCTTCACCTGTTGCCACCTGTCAGTCAGAAAGCTGGAGATCCACTGGCAGGTGGAGGGGGGCACCTTGAGCTGGAGGAGTTTCTGATGAAGAATGCCTGGGATGATGGTGTTGAACGCTGAGCTGAAGTCGACAAACAGGATCCTGGCGTACGTCCCTGGGGAGTCGAGGTGTTGCAGGATGTAATGTAGTCCCATATTCACTGCATCATCCACTGACCTGTTTGACCGGTAGGCAAACTGCAGTGGGTCCATCAGGGGGCCTGTGATGACCTTCAGGTGGCTCAGCACCAATCTCTCCAAGGATTTCATGACCACAGAGGTCAGGGCAACAGGTCTGTAGTCGTTTAATCCTGTAATAGAGGGTTTCTTGGGAACTGGAATGATGATGGAGCGTTTGAAGCAGGAAGGCACTTCACGCAGCTCCAGTGATCTGTTAAAGATCCGGGTGAAGATGGGGGCCAACTCGTTGGAGCAGACTCTCAGGCAGGACGGAGACACACCATCAGGTCCTGCAGCCTTCTTGATCTTTTGTCTCTGAAAGACCCGGCGCACCTCCTCTTCACAGATCATTAGTGCTGGTGGGAGGTCAGAGTGGAGGAGGGATGGAGTTCCTGGGGCTGCAGATAATCCTTTTGTGTGGGTGGGAGGTGAGAACTGTAGGTTCTTTTCAAACCTGCAGTAAAAGCTGTTTAGGTCATTAGCCAGCTGGAGGTTTTCCGCAGGGTGGGGGGATGGTCTCCTGTAGTTGGTGATATTCCGTAGGCCTCTCCAGACAGAAGCAGAGTTGTTAGCTGAGAAGTTTTTTTGTAACTTCACACTGTAGCTCCTCTTAGCAAGCCTGGTCTCCTTCGTCAGCATGTTTCTGGCCCGCTTGTACAGAGTCCAGTCATGGACTCTGAACATGTTTATTTTATTAACACTAGAACCATCAAGATAGTCTGATGGAGACTCTGGGGTTTTATTATGTGAATAACTTTGTTTTAACAAAAGCTACAGGTCTCCCAGCTCACAACTTTTTATAAATGCCATTGAGTTACGGTGTTGCAATTTCGGGGGACATTTCTATAGATTTGGGTGCTCTTTTTGTTAATCGCATTGTTGTTTTCCTCCTATGTTATATATCCTGAACTGGAAGACAGAAACAGAGAGAAGAGGGAACTGAATTACCGTTTTATGCACAGCAAAAAGAAAAACTGTCAATATAGAAATATGGATAGAGAAAAAAAAACAAAGAAAACTGGCAATGTGGAAGATTTTGCTTCAAGAGCAAGGGAGAGCTGAGGAAAACTCCAGATGCCAGTCTAACCGCAGCAGAAAAGAAAAAAAAGAATCATTATTGGCTGACCACCATCTGTATGTCCACTGCGGGTATAAGGGCTCCTATTGTATCCTATTTTATGGATACAAATTCATATAGTAGGCTATATACAGTATAAACAAATGAAATTTATAAAAAAAAAAACAAACTGCCAGCTGATGTCCAGTTCAGCTTAACACCAATCTCTGTGAGACCGTTGATATTCGTATAATCTGTTCTTCTTTCATGCCAAATAAAGTCACGGGCAGAGAGAAGCTTCTGTCACACACTCTCGGTTGTCGCCGGTGTCTTGACACCAACGATCGCTATCATGTCAGGCGCAGATGAATTAAGACAAGGTTTTTTTGGACGTTAAATCCTGGTGCATTTAGCAGGAGACCGACAACCACAAACCTTAGTAAATCACCTTGCGCCAGTTATTTAAATACTCCCCTCCATCAAATTTGTGTGTTGACATGACAACTCCCACAAATACATATGCAATGAGGCCAGGTGCAAAATTAACAGTTTTCCACCCCAAATGTTGCCCTGCTCTTTAGTAAATCTCGACAGTAGTTTTTTCATGCCAAAACAGGGTTTTGCGATGGCACAGCATGTTAGTAAATCTGCCCCCTGAAAAAATTTAACTTGAAGTGACCAAAATAGAATGAAAATAGACCACCATACACTGGCAATTTTGCACTGGAGCAGCATTGTTGACGTGTGGAAAAATTTGCAGGCAGATTATCTGCACTGCTGTGACATTTTTTTCCAGCATGGCAGCAGTCTAAAACAACTTTAAAAACAATAAAAATATTTCCACACAACCAGATCTGGTTTCAGTTAACTCTTGGAGCAGTCTTCCCACTAGGGGTGTACCATATTGTATCGTTCACGATAATACCAGTATAAATTGTGATACCACTGTAAAAATTTATATCACGATATTTGGGGCCTGCTGCGTGATGACGTTACACCTTTTATTTGGTTTTTGTTCTTATTAAAAACAAAGATAGAAAGGAGATTTTTTTTACCTTCTTTTCTTTACATGTTTCGACTGTTCACTGCAGTCTTCATCAGAAGTGAACAGTCGAAACATGTAAAGAAAAGAAGGTAAAAAAACCCCATTCTTTTCTATCTTTGTCTTTAATAAGAACAAAAAGCAAATAATTTAAAAGAAGACAAAACGAACCTACTCGAGCGATGATGTTACACCATTACGCTACTGATGTGTTTCCATAGAAATGGAAAAACAAACATGGTGCGGGAAGCTGCTGCTCTGTGGTCGGAGTGTCTGCGTCTAATTGTGTGGCAATATTTAAGTTTTACGGCTGTTTCAGACTGCTGCCATGTTAACAAAAAAACCCAAACTGGTGCAGCAATGTGGATAATCTGCTTGGATTTTTTTTTTCCTCACATCAAGAACACTGCTCTGGAGCAGCGTTAACGTCTGACAGTGTTAACACCCAAAGTGTCTGGAGTTGTATTTTCGTTTTGTTGTGGCTGCTTCAGCTTGATTTTATTCAACCACCGGGGGGGGGGGGAGGCTTGGTTCAGTGCAACACGAGCCAAAAAGCCCCAAGGCATGTCTGTGCAATGGAGATGTCTAATGCAAGTAAACTGATTCAGCATAAAACCCCGACATCCAGACTTCCGGTCTGGACACCATGGTGATAGTAGCTTAACGCTGAAGCTCCCAGACCCGATCCAGGAATATACCTTGAAAATCAGATTTAAAGCGTACCTGTGGTGGTCGTCTAAACGCATTCAACTTGAAAACATTAGGCAAAGTATTCGTTATTTGGTTAAATAATTATTGCCAGCCATATACCACCAGAGAAATATGCAAATATGACCGCAGGCATGGCCAGCCAATGAAAACTCTGCGCGCAGCCATGACACATGCGGATGTGACGTCACTTCGTTGCTACTGAACAGTCAATACTCCGCCTGTATGAGAGACTAGGGTGCTGTTGTGAGTGTTTTTATTCTATTATGGCTGAATTGTCGGACTCTGAGGAAGAATTCGTCCAACATGGCTACAGGTTTGAGCCAGAAAGGTCTTCTGAGGGTGAAAGTGACGAAGTGGTCCTCACACACAACGCAATTTCGTCTGAAAGGATTCGTCTGCGCCCTGTTCCGAGATTGCGCAATCACTTTTCCGCTATGATCTTCTGACAAGGTGAGCTGGGTTTGGGTACACAAAAGAAGTGTTTATCTTTGTTTTTTCGCTTATTATTGAGACATCCAAAGGCTTTACATTCCGCCATGTTGCGATATCCATATCGCATTGTATGTTTTTGTTGTTACAAGAGCGCCGAGTGTCTGCTGCTCTGTATAGCGGCGAGGGAGGAGCCGAATCATCTGCCGTCTGGCGGCCGTTACGAGCTCAGATCAGATGAGACGACCCGCTGAATTTAAGCATTTATTTATTTATTTTCTAATCGTTTTAGTTCTGCATTTAATATGAACCCTGAGTTTGAAATAAACGTTTGAATTTTGGTCCTCACACACAACGCAATGCGCCGAGTGTCTGCCGCTCTGTATATAGTTTTAGAATCATCGGCCGTCTGGCGGCCGTTACGAGCTCAGATCAGACAAGACGACCCGCTGAATTTAAGCATTTATTTATTTATTTTCTACTCGTTTTAGTTCTGCATTTAATATGAACCCTGAGTTTGAAATAAACGTTTGAATTTGAATATCCCGAAAGCCACTGCTCATCCGGGCACTCCAGGCTCAGCCAATATTGATCCAGATCGCGGTGCCAACGAAATTACGTCACAGGAAGCGTCCTGGCAGGCCATGTAGCCGCTAGTATGGCTGCACCCATGTTTTGCTGACATAGCTGAACCAGCACATCAGCAATGGATTTATATCAAATTGCTTTGAACATGAATTTCAACTTAAACTTGAACTAGAACATGAAACAGGGGCTCAATATAATATCTTTTTTTTCACGACCACCACAGGTACCCTTTAACGGATTTTTGGAAGAGTGAAAATCAAAAGACAAAGTCATCATGCCTAAAGGAAAACAGAAGAAATCGACATTTACCAGGCCAGGAGACGCATCGGCCGGAGAATCTGATCCGGAGGATTTCCATTCAGAAGACGAGGAGCTGAATGAAGCTAGCAAAAAGGCTAGCTTACAAATGGTACTTAAAGAATTAAGACGATTTCGCCGAGAGTGTTGGGCCGAATTTCGTGAAATCAAAGACGAAATAAAAAGGACAAACAGCAGAGTGGACCAGGACGAGGACCGAATCTTGGAAGCAGAGGAAAGAATAAAAGGGCTGGAAGATACCGTGCTGGATCTACACAAAAGACAGTCAAGACTGGAGGCTAAGCTAACCGACCAAGAAGGAAGACTAAGAAGAGACAACATAAGAATTCATGGTCTGAAAGAAGGAGTCGAGGATGGTTTCACCACAATGGCGGCATGCGTGGAATCCTTACTGAGAGAGAAGTTGGATATTCCCCAAACCACCGACTTGAAGATAGAAAGGGCGCACCGTACATTGGCCCCTAGGCCGGTGGCGGAAGCGCCTCCACGATCGGTGGTGGTGAAGTTCTCCAACTCCAGAATAAAAGAAGAGGTTGAAAGACTGGCTTGGCAGAAAAAAGGATTTATGCACCAAGAGAGAAAAGTTTTCATGGAACACGACTACGCCCCGGAGGTCCTTAAAAAGCGTCGGGAATACAACAACGCTAAAAAGGTATTACGAGAGAAAAAACTGCGCTTCCAGACACCATTTCCAGCGAAGCTGCAGGTTTTCTACGGGGATGAGACGTGTCTCTACAACTCGGCGGAAAACGCAACCATGGATATGGCGAGAAGAGGGCTCCCGGTAACGGTGTATAAACCCGCAGCAGACCCGATCGAAAGAATCAAGGCTCAAACGTGGTCCACACAGAGACCCTTAGAATCCACGGGCCAGCAGCGGGAAACCCAGCGCCAGAGCTACAAGGAAAAACTGGCCGTTTACAGGAGGGAATAACGATATTTTTAGTCAATCTGCACATCCAACCCCCCTCCTACAAGGTAACAAACATTAAAGGAGATGCAGAATCTGCAAGTGGTAAAACATTTCATGGAACAGACATAATATTAGAAACAAATAAGTCTTTTTTTTGTTTTTTGTTTTTTTAAAAACTTGTTAAAATAGAAATGTGACAATGAACCACATGATCTCTCCACACTAACAAATACTGTATTAACGTGAATGTTTGCTGTGATGGTGGTGGGAGGGTGCGCACAATTTCATAGGGTATAGGCATACAAAAAAATCATTACAAGTTCGGATTGGGATCTGAAATTCACGTTAAAAACATGGGACAACTTACAGGGGTAAGAGAGGGCCCTCAGCACGTAACAGAATCTGAGGAATTTCCCTCAGAGCCAACACACCATCATGGCTCTTCTAAGGTCATTAAAAAGACCTCAGCTCAGGAAGATCTTTTGTCAGTTTTTTGTTTTAAAGTTTTATATACTATGTTCTTAATGTTTTTTTATGTTCTTAATGTTCTTTCAGTTTCTGAGTAGCATAGGGCCACCACAATGTTATACTAAATAAGACAACACAATGGGGAAACAGGGTGTAACCAAAATAATCTCATATAATGTAAAAGGGATCCTGAATCCAGTTAAAAGATCAAAGATTCTAGGCAAAATGAAAAAAGACAAAGCAGGAATAATATTTTTACAGGAAACCCACCTAACAGACGTGGAGCACACTAAACTCAATAGACAAGGGTTTAAAATGATCTCTTCATCTTCATATAAGTCAGGGAGGAGGAGGGGAGTAGCGACATTGATCTCAACCAAAATTATATTTGAAAAAAAATCAGAACACAAAGATAAAGAAGGGAGATACAGTATGGTACTTGGGCGGCTAGAGGGAGAAGATATCACCCTGCTGAATGTATATGCACCTCCAGGGGCTAACTGGAAATTTTATAAAAATGTATTTGACCTAATGATAACTAAAGCCCAAGGTTTAGTGATATGTGGTGGAGACTTCAGTCTAAGACTGAATCCATACTGGGATGCATCAGGTAATTCTCCACATCAAAATAACACTCAAAGTAGGAAAACTCGGATGCTACTAAAAGAAATGGGAATCTGTGACGTGTGGAGGGAATTCAACCCCAGTGTAAAAGATTATACATTTTACTCAGCACCACATTCATCATATTCAAGGACTGACTATATTTTATGTTTAATAGGGACAATGGAAGAGTAAAAACATGTAAAATAGGACTGATGGATCTCTCCGACCACAGTCCGATCTATATGGACTTAAGTATCCAAAAATACACAAATAATACATTTTCTTGGAGGTTGAATTCAAATGTCCTGAAAGGGCCACTGAAAGATGAATTGGAATCAGATATTCTCAGATATTTGGAAGAAAATGATAATGGAGAAGTATCCCCTTTAATACTGTGGGATGCATGCAAAGCTGTAATAAGGGGAAAGATTATTGCAAAACTGGCAATCCAAAAGAAACTGAGACAAGAAAAACTAACCACATTAGAGTCAGAACTTAAGAACCTAGAAAAAGAGCACAAAGACAACACTCATTCTAATGACTCGCTCAAAATTAAGGAAATTAAAAAACAAATAAATGAGATCTACACAATAGAAATCCAGAAGAAACTTACATTTCTGAAACAAAAATACTATGAAGCAGGCAGCAAATCGGCAAAATTACTAGCCTACAAATTGAGGAAACAACAAACGGAGAGAGCAATCTACAAAATCAGAGACCCAGTATCAAAGGAAATAAAATTTAGAATTCAGGATATTCTTAAAAGCTTCGAGAACTACTACAAGAACTTGTACTCCCTCAAAAAACATAAAAACGCATCCGAAGCATTACTAAACACATTAAACCTTCCCCAACTTACTGAGTCACAAAATAAAACACTACTGTCAGAAATACAACCTAAAGAATTAGAAAAAGCAATTATGAAACTTAAAGCTAACAAATCCCCAGGAGCAGATGGCTATACAGCAGAGTGGTACAAAACCTTTAAACAGCAATTATCTCCTCTCCTCCTGAAAACATTTAACTATGTCCTCCACACAGGGGAAATCCCCCCCTCCTGGGGAGAAGGGATCATTGCAGTCATACCTAAACCTGAAAAGGATAAACTAGATTGCTCCAACTACAGACCAATCAGTGTGTTAAATCAAGACTATAAGCTTTTTACCACTATCCTTGCCAAAAGGTTAGAAAATATACTGACAGACTTAATTCATTTAGACCAAACAGGTTTTATAAGACAAAGACAGACACAAGACAACATTAGACGCACTTTACACATAATTCATCATATAAAAAAATATAACTTAAATGCAGCCATATTGGGATTAGATGCTGGAAAAGCATTTGATTCGGTTGACTGGTCTTTCCTATATAGAATCTTATCCAGTTTCAATTTTCATAACAACTTCATTAGAACTATCCAGGCATTATATAAAAAACCAACAGCTAAAATAAGGATTAACGGTAAATTATCATCATCTTTTGAGCTGGAAAGAGGATGTCGTCAGGGCTGCCCGTTGTCTCCACTGCTCTTTGCAATCTTCATAGAACCTCTGAGCCAATGGATAAGACAGAATCAAAAAATTCAAGGTATTACACTTGGTCAGAAGGAACATAAAATAGCACTCTTTGCTGATGACATTTTAATATACCTGGGGCAGCCGGACACCTCTTTTCCAGAACTAATCTCAGTTTTTTCAGAGTATGGAGATTTATCGGGGTACGAATTAAACATGCATAAAACCCAAGTTTTAACATTCAACTATGACCCAAATCAATATTTACTAAGCAAACTCAAAACTAACTGGGAGATGGAATCTATGAAATATCTGGGGGTCAATATCCCGAAACAACTCAACAAAATTATAACACTAAACTATGATCCACTGGTGGCAAAAATAAAATCTGATCTAGCAAGATGGAATATGATACCATTCTTGGGTACTGCACAAAGAATTGAAGCAGTCAAAATGAATATACTTCCACGTCTTCTATACCTTTTCCAAACAATACCGGTAGAACCTCCCAAAAAAACATGGCAAGAACTGGACAGAAGGATCTCAAGATTCATATGGCAGGGCAAGAGACCTAGAATCAGATATAGAACCTTACAGCTAAACAAAGACAAAGGTGGGCTTGCGCTGCCAAATATCAGGGACTATTTTAAAGCCGCACAAATTAAAACTTTAATAGAGATATGTAACCCAGTCTACACTGCACAATGGAAGGAGATGGAATGCCAAATAACAAGTGACATCCCCCTACAGGTGATAATAGGGAACAATGCCTTACCTAAACTTTTGAATAACACTAACCCGTGGATAGAGACCCCGCTAAAAATTTGGTTTAAGATAGTCAGAGAGAATCAAACTAAAGAACCCTATCGATTTCTGCAATGGATAGCCTATGATCAAGACTTTACTCCTAATAAAACAGACACTAGATTTAAAAAGTGGAAAGAGAACAGACTGATAAAATATTACGATTTTTTTAAAGGGCAAATTTTAAGAAGTTTTGAAGATTTGAAAAAACAAGGTCTAATAAATCAAGACCTTTACAGGTTCTTTCAGCTTAGACACCACATAAACAAAATACTTAAAAAGGAGGATTTGGAAAGGGCCCAGTCAGGTGTTCTGAAGGTCTTCTTAATGGCATATAAAGGGATCCCAGGGATCAGATACATTTCTAAAATATACCAAGGTCTTCAAGACTTAAAAGGAGACAACACATCATATATAAAAGAGAGATGAGAAAAAGAGGGGAATTTCACCTTACAACTGGAAATATGGGAAAAGCTAAATAAACAACAATGGAAAAGTACCTCATCCCTGCAGTGGAGAGAATTTGGATGGAAAAATTTGGTAAGATTTTTCAGAACACCTGCACAAAACAAATTTACTCGTAAGGGGTTGAATTGTTGGCGCTTGTGTGGTGAAGAGACTGCAAATCACTTTCATGTGTTTTGGTCATGCCCAGTTATCCACCAATATTGGACCAATGTACAGACAATATTGGGGAAAATATTCAAAATAACAGTCCCCTTTTCTTTTGTAACTTTGTATTTGGGTTTACTACCGGATTCACTGGAAAGACGAGGAGAAAAATACTTATTCACTGTTTTAATATTGGCAAGAAAAAAAGCCCTAACTAAAAAAATGGATGTTGAAGGACTGTCCTACACCTGAAGATTGGATTAACGTGATCCAAGACATTTACTCGATGGAAAAGTTGACATTCGCACTGAGACAGGACATGGATGGGTTCTTGAACTTTTGGCAACCCTGGATCGCATATTTTATTTTTTTTTTTTTTTGGGACTTATTTTGGACCCGTAGGTAGATTTGTTCTGCAGTCCGGTGACAAGCCACCAGCTGCCGGTCGCTGCGTGCGCAAGCGCCCCTTAACTCCCTAACCTGCATGTTTTTGGCATGTGGGAGGAAACCGGAGAAATCCCGGAGTAAACCCACGCAAACACGGGGAGAACATGCAAACTCCACACAGATCACTGTTGGCCGGGGGCAGGGATCGAACCCACGATCTCATGATCCCTGCGATCCCCCGGCCGAGGGTAAACTGTGCTGCCGCAGTGCTAAGCACTGCGCCACCGTGCAGCCCTGTGTGTCTTCCATCAGATCTAATCTTTGACAAATACCATTTCAATAATGGCACCTCTCTTTGTTCCAACGCTACTCAGATGCTCTTTTATTTTTATTTTTTTTTTGTTTGTTTTTTGCTCTTTTGTTTTGTTTTTGTTTTTTCTTGTTTTGTTTTTTGTTTTTTTGTTCTTTCTTTAATTTCTCTTTTTCTTTCACTTAAAAAAGGGGTGTTGTAAGAATTATTCTTCCAATGTTGTCAAAAAACAAAAAAAAGGGAACATGTGATGAAAATGTAAACAATGCAATGCTGTAATGACGTGTATACCCTTTACAAAAACTTAAATAAAAAAAACAAAAAACCCCGACATCCAAGTGTACTTAGATGTCAGGGTTTATTTTATTTTCTTCTAATATCTGATACAGAAAAAAACATTTGAAACTCAATCTGAGCTGCTGTTTATAGACTAAAGAAATTGTTTTTATTTTGTTTTTACTAAATACCTTGAAGGTAAATAACTGCTGGCCCATGAATCTGTCCTTTATAAATTAAAAAATAAAAAAATAAAAATGTATCCTGTGACATTGTGAAGAAAACAGTTACTGTGAAAATTCACAGAAATATTGCATGCAACCCCCGACGTCATCCACTGCGACCTGCCAGTCCATTTCCAAAAATCAATTATTTATTTATATCCTGTTTGAATGTATTTGGAACTGTATTCTTAAGTGCAGTTATAAAGTCTGCCAGCAGAGGAAGCTCTAATCAAAACCTAAGTGCTGCTCTGTACGAGTGGTCGAGCAAGAGTGAGGGAGCCACAGATAGAGGGAGCAGTGTGCCCCGGAGTACGTCTTTTAAGGTATGTGCACTATGTGTTGCATAGGACTGCAAGCCCTGGATGACTGCAGAGGTGCGCTCGCTGCTTACAGCCAGAGATGCAGCCTTCAGAGCGAAGGCCAGGATTGCCCTCCTTCAGCCAGGTCTGCGCTTTCAAAGGGAATTAAGGCGGCAAAGCGCGCCTATGCGGAGAAAATCCAGGGACACCTCTGTGACACTAGGAACACCAAGCAGATGTGGCAGGGAGTTCGGACACTGACGGGCTTTAAGTCTACGCAGGGGGTCGATGATGACGACGCTTCGCTTCCAGACAGGCTTAACGACTTCTTTGCACGTTTTGAAGCATCAAACTCGACAATCAGAGGGAGGGCTGGCCCACCCCCACCATCGGTCGGACCAGCTTTTACCATCAACACAGCGGACACACGGAGGACCCTATCCAGAGTCAACCCATGCAAAGCTGCAGGTCCAGACAACATTCCGGGACGTGTGCGCCGAGACTGCGCGAGCGAGTTGGCGGATGTCCTGACTGACATTTATAACATCTCCCTGAGTCAGGCCATCGTTCCCAGATGCTTCAAGACCTCTATCATTGTACCGGTGGCAAAGAAACCAGTGGTGTCCTGTTTGAATGACTATCGTCCTGTTGCACTTACACCAATTGTGATGAAGTGTTTTGAACGGCTTGTCAAACCACACATTACAGCCTGCCTCCCTGCATCACACGACCCGCTCCAGTTTGCATATCGTTCAAACCGCTCCACGGAGGATGCTATAGTCACCACCCTACACTCTGTCATCACCCACTTGGACCAGAAAGACACCTACGCCAGACTCCTGTACATTGATTTCAGTTCAGCATTCAACACCATTATTCCCCAGAGACTGATGGAGAAATTACTCCTTCTCGGTCTGAACACCGCCACATGTCTCTGGATCCTGGATTTCCTGACTGAGAGACCTCAGTCTGTCCGGGTTGGAAACAACATCTCCAACTCTGTCACGCTGAGTACCAGAACCCCTCAAGGCTGTGTACTCAGTCCACTGTTGTTTACACTTCTAACACATGACTGTGTATCCAAACACGAGGGGAACCAGATTATTAAGTTTGCAGATGACACCACGGTGGTGGGACTTATTCAGAGGGATGAGGAATCGATGTACAGGGAAGAAGTGAGAGACCTGGAGGGCTGGTGCAGGGAAAACAATCTGGTGCTCAACGTGGACAAAACGAAGGAGATGATTATCGACTTCCGGCGGTCACAGCCTGAGCACGTCCCCCTCAGCATCGGCGGCCGTTTAGTGGCGAGAGTAGAGAACATCAAGTTCCTCGGAGTGCAGATCTCGCAGGACCTGACCTGGAGCAAGAATTCCTTGGAGATCAGGAAGCGGGCTCAGCAGAGACTACACTTCTTGAGGAAACTCAAACAGGCCTCTCTCCCCATCTGCATCCTCAGGACCTTCTACAGAGGTGTGGTGGAGAGTGTTCTGACGTACTGCATTGCTACATGGTACTCCAGCTGCAGTATGTCAGACAAAAAAGCCCTGCAGAGGATAGTCAAGGGGGCGGAGAGGGTAATTGGAGTCTCCCTCCCCTCTGTCCAAGAACTTTTTCAGAACTGTTTTAGGAGCAGGGCACTGAACATTGTCAAGGACCGTTCTCACCCTCTGCATAAACACTTTGAACTTCTTCCATCTGGTAAACGATTCCAGAGCATCAGAGGCAGAACCACCAGACTGATCAACAGCTTCCTCCCACAAGCTGTCAGGATGCTGAACAGCTGACCCGGAATCTCTCATACACACTACTGTACCTACGGACATTTTGTATATTATAGTTAGTTATTCTTTTTCCCCAAGTATGTCTCAGGGATGTGTGAATGGATGGGGGGGGGGGGGGGTGGGGGGTGGAGCTATGTGTGAGTGTGTCTTAATCATGCTGCTTCTTATATGGATGCCGAGAGAAACGCAATTTCATCTTGCCTGCACTACAGTTGTATGTACAGCAATATGACAATAAAGTTTGATTTGATTTGATGCAACAATAAATGCTACAGCTCCTCACTGAGGAGTATTTAAGTAACAAGTTTCAAAAGTGTTACTAAAACCAAATAACCACAACCAAACAGTACAGGAAAACCAAGTTATATTTGGTTTTATTATACTGTTTTTTTTTATATTATTATTGTGTAAAAACTGTAAACTGTAATTGTGTTTAGTGATGTGGGATGATGGAAGTTGTTGTCCGCTAGTCATTTAAACAAAAACTAAATATTACTCTGTTATTATACAACAACCAACAACTTTAATTGCGTGGAAATGTAACTTTTAAATTGACAAACATCATATTTGTCATTCATGGCAAAATTGGATTGGGATGAAAGGATAATTTTGTTCTTACCATTGCTTTCAATGGAGAGTTTTTTCGATTTAAGGGCCCATATGCGGAAGTAGAGGGGGCATGACTTAAGCGCTCTATTGTTACTGAGAGCTAGTTGACAGTAAATTAGTGTTAGTAGTTAATGGTTACATGAACACCTTTGAAGCGGAGTGATACATATCCAGTGAAACATTAGAGCGCAATTATCATGGAATATATTGCACATATACTGTATAATATATATGCAATTATCATGGATTTTAGTAACTCCTGGATTCCCTATTGTCCAGTCAAATTGCTCGGTCGGAACTAACTGCTGTATAAAAACAATCAAAGTATGTTACTAAAGTGACAGCCCAGTGAGCCACTATGTGCTGCCTGAGGGGACATTCACTTTCACACAGAGATGCCCATGGCTCTGACAGAACTGCAAGAAATTAAATACAGAGTGAAACTGGGCTGTTTTGTGCTTGCACATCATCTATGTGTTGTTGTTTAGGTAAGTCCACATACTTCAAAATGTATTTTGATCAGATTTATAAGGTAACAAAATGGTGCCGAGCACAGGATGATGATGGTGTACAGCAACATAAACATGAAAATCTGTAACCAGCAGCAGTTTGTGGTTCTGACTCCACAATCCTGTAGGATGGGAGTGGAAACACATCAGTGTAACTTTGGCGGGGAAATCCCTAAATGTTTTTGGCTTCTTCATGCATCAGCAGGCAAGTCTAGACCAGAGAAATAACACATGAGCACAGAGACAGAGCAGAAGCTCAAATAATGGGGGCATTAGGGTATGGTTTGAGAGGAGGGAGCCGTAGAGCTCAACGCCAGCACACAGCAGAAACACCACAATGAGATTCATTCAGACTAAAATTATTGTGTATGCATTAGTGTTGTTTTAACTGTTGAGTGTTATAATCCACAGTGAGTGGCTGTGGGGTGGTACAGAATCCCAAATTGCAAAACAGGTCAGATGATGATGGCCAATTTGTCATACTGCCCGAGGTGCCAATTCAGAAGGTTGTTCTCCTGATTTTCCCAGACCTGGTCTCAGAGTTAACCTCTTCTAGGACAAACCTCTGTTCACTCATCTGAATGTGCCTGAGAAGAGTTTATGGAGCTCAACAGTGAAGGAGGATTAGTCAATTACCGCCCATGGAACCTAAATGACAGCATACTTGGCCCCCTCATACAATCAGGGTGTCTCTGGCAATGAAGTCCTTCCTTCTAAGCCATGCAGATTCACCACATCGCAGCTGGATAAGAACTTCCATGTCCAGGTAGGCACCGCCCACGCACTTCACACCCACCAGGTGATGTACCTCATCAAGCTCACTTCTCCACAGCTTCCTGCTGAGGATGACAGCGTGGACCTCAGGTCTGAACCCTCCAGTGTGGAAGCAATGGTCCTTATGCCGTGTGTTTGTTTGGTGGTGTGAGACCCACGAGGTTCTCCCCTTGCAGATCTCTGCTGCAGACATCCTCTCCTTTTCCATGGTCAGTATCTGGCGGCCATCTCAGCATATCACTCGGGTGCCTGAGTAAATCTGGCTCAGAGTGTCTTGGCAAGCCCCACCTTTGAACCCTTGCAGCCAGTGGACATGAAGTTCATCTCCAATACAACTGCCCTTTTGTTAACACTCACCACTACTAAGCACGTAAGTGGCCTGCATGTTCTCCCCGTCCACCCCTCCTCCACTCAATTCTCTAATAATGAGCAGTTGATCTCGGCTGTGTCTGAGCTCCTGCTTTCAGATAAGAAATGCTTTAAGAGAGCATTTCTCTGTTGTTTCAAGCCCTCACATTGCTGATGATGTCACATGAACACCTGGGAAAGGATGAGCCTGATCACTGGCCACTAATCGAGAGTGGCAGGAAAGGTACGTGAACCCTTTGGAATTACCTGGTTTTCTGCATTAATTGATCATAAAATGCGATCTGAGCAACACAATGTGCTTAACCTAATACCACACAAACAATGACAGTATCATTCACAGTGATGATACTGTGAATGACATTCACAGTGATGGTAAAAAAAAAAAAGTTAAGTGAACCCTTGGATTTAAAAATTAAAAATAACTGGTTGAACTTCCTGTCGCAGCAATAACCAGTGTTGGGAGTAACGTGTTACTGTAACACCACTACTTTTGCAGTAGTATGCTGTGTAACGAAATTACTGTTTAAAAATTCAGGCATGTGTTTCAGTTACTGAAATTTGATCAGATGTGTTACTCGTTTTATTAATATGGATAGATATTTTAGCGCAAATAAATTGACCCTACCAGCAGCCATCAGTCTCCGTGGGTCGGTTTCCTGACCTGCCCCAGTTCCTACGCAACCCGGTGGCGGCTTCTCATATCAAGCCCTAATCACCTGTTGTCCCAACGGTGAATAGCCCCCAACAGCTCCTACCTCTGTGGTTAAACATGAGAGTATTTTTAGAACAAGAAGCTCACATTTAATGTCCACATTTAGTTTTCTTACACACAGAGAAAAAGTGACTGATTTCAGCTTCTTCTAAGTGGTAAACTTTCATTTATCTGTACCGTTTTATTTTATCTCATTCAGTTACATGCTGTTGTGATATGTAACTATTTCATGGAAGTAAATCCTCTAAATATGCGTTTGTAATGGGCTGGTCCAGGGGTGTCAAACATATGGCTCGTGGGCCAAAAAAGACCCACCAGGGGTCCAAAGTTTTCTCTGTGAATTCACAGCTTTATTTCTAGGAAATTTCTAACTTTCTACTGATTACAATAGTTTATGGAAATTGAAACATTTTTTCCCAGTATGATGAGACTTTTTTCTCATCAGTTTTCTTTTTCTTTTTTCTGACGAGAACAAAGAGCCCTTGATCTTGATGTGTGTGCAAGATGATTTAAGTATGCATTTAAAAGTAACGTGAAAGTTACTTTTCCAATTAACTAGTTACTTTAATCATGCAGTAACTCAAAAGTAACTCAGTTACTTTTGAAAAGAAGTAACTAGTAACTGTAACTACCGACTATTTTTCAGTAACGTCCAACACTGGCAATAACCTCCAATAAATGCTTTCAGCAGCTGCTGATCAGACCTGCACAACATTCAGGAGGAATTCTAGACAATTCTTCCTTACTGAACTTTTTGAATTTGCTATTCACAAGAAGCATCTGCTGATGTGAACCATGCCTCAAAAAAAAGAGCTCTACAAAGACCTACAGTGGATATAAAAAGTCTACACCCCCCCCCCCCCGTTCAAATGCCAGGTTTTTGTGATGTAAAAAAAAATGAAACCAAGATAAATCATTTCAAAAATTTTCCCCCCATTAATGTGACCTATAACCTGTATAACCCGATTGAAAACAAACTGAAATCTTTTAAGGGGAAAAATAAAAACTTATATACAGGTACATCTCAAAAAATCAGACTATCATGAAAAATTTCAATATTTTTTGCACTCATTTCAGAAAGTGAAACCCATATATTATATAGATTCATTACACAGAGACTGATATATTTCAAGTGTTTATTTATTTTAATTTTGATGATTATGGCTTATAGTCCATGAAAACCTCAAATTCATTCATTCATTCATTCATCTTCTTCCGCTTAATCCTTTTCGGGTCATGGGGGGCTGGAGCCTATCCTAGCATCTCTGGCCAGGAGGCAGGGTACACCGTGGACAGATCACCAGTCCATCGTAGGGCCAACACAGAGAGACAGACAACCATTCACTCTCACAGTCAGACCTAAGGACAATTTAGAATCCCCACTTTTGATGCCAATTAACCTAACTTGCATGTTTTTGGCATGTGGGAGGAAACCGGAGAAATCCCAGAGTAAACCCACACAGACACGGGGAGAACATGCAAACTCCACACAGATCACTGTTGGTCGGGGGCTGGGATCTCTCAAAAAATTAGAATATTACATAAAATTAATTTAAAAAAATATTTTTTTAATACAAATGTGGACCGACTGAAAAGTATGTCCATGTACACACTCAGTACTTGGCCGGGGCTCCTTTTGGATTAATTACTGTATGAATGGGGCGTGGCATGGAGGTGGTCTGCCTGTGGCACTGCTGAGGTGTTATGAAGGTCCAGGTTGCTTTGATAGTGACCTTCAGCTCGTCGCATTGTTGGGTCTGGTGTCTCTCATCTTCCTCTTGACAATCCTCCATAGATTCTCTATGGGGTTTAGGTCAGGAATGTTTGCTGCCCAATCAAACACAGTGATGCCACGGTCATTAAACCAGGTTTTGATACTTTTGGCAGTGCGGGGGGGGCGGGGTGCCAAGTCCTGCTGGAAATTTAAATCAGCTTCTCCATAAAGCTTGTCAGCAGAGGGAAGCATTATCCATCCATCCATCCATCCATCTTCTTCCACTTAATCCTTTTCGGGTCGCGGGGGGGCTGGAGCCTATCCCAGCATCTTTTGGGCGAGAGGCAGGGTCCACCCTGGACAGATCGCCAGTCCATCACAGGGCCAATACAGAGAGACAGACAACCATTCACTCTCACAGTCATACCTAAGGACAATTTAGAATCCCCAGTTTGATGCCAATTAGCCTAACTTGCATGTTTTTGGCATGTGGGAGAAAACCGGAGAAATCCCGGAGTAAACCCACGCAGACACGGGGAGAACATGCAAACTCCACACAGATCACTGTTGGTCGGGGGCTGGGATCGAACCCAGGATCCCCCGGCCAAGGGTGAGTTGCTGTGCTGCCGCAGTGCTAACCACTCCGCCACCGCGGGAAGCATTAACTGTTCTTAAATTTCCTGGTAGACGACTGCACTAACTTTGGTCTTGATAAAACACAGTGGACAAACACCAGCAGATGACCTCTGTTCAGATCAAAGTAAATTTTGCATGTCATTTGGAAATCAAAGTCCCAGAGTCTGAAGAAAGAGTGGAGAGGCACAGAATCTAAGTTGCTTGAGGTTTAGTGTGAAGTTTCCACAGTCAGTGATAATTTGAGGAACCACGTCATCTGCTGGTGTTTGTCCACTGTGTTTTATCAAGACCAAAGTCAGTGCAGTCGTCTACAAGGAAATTTTAGAGCACTTCATGCTTCCCTCTGCTGACAAGCTTTATGGAGAAGCTGATTTCATTTTCCAGCAGGACTTGGCACCCCCCCACACTGCCAAAAGTATCAAAACTTGCTTTAATAACGATGGCGTCACTGTGTTTGATTGGCCAGGAAACGCTCCTAACCTAAACCCCATAGAGAATCTATGGAGTATTGTCAAGAGGAAGATGAGAGACACCAGACCCAACAATGCAGACAAGCTGAAGGTCACTATCAAAGCAACCTGGACCTTCATAACACCTCAGCAGAGCCACAGGCTGATCACCTCCATGCCACGCCACATTGATACAGTAATTAATCCAAAAGGAGCCCCGACCAAGTATTGAGTGTGTACATGGACATACTTTTTAGTCGGTCTACATTTGTATTAAAAAATTATTTTTTAAAATTAATTTTATGTAATATTCTTAATTTTTTGAGAAACTGAATTTGGGGTTTTCATGGGCTGTAATCCATAATCAAAATTAAAATAAATAAACACTTGAAATATTTCACTCTCTGTGTAATGAATCTACTTAATATATGGGTTTCACTTTCTGAAATGAGTGACAAAAAATATTGAACTTTTTCATGATATTCTAATTTTTTGAGATGTACCTGTAAGAGGGTTTGCATAAATATGCACAACTTCTTATAACTGGGGATGTGGCTGTGTTCAGAACTAATCAATCACATTCAAACTCCTGTTAAATGGGAGCCAGCACACACCTGCCACCATTTAAAGTGCCTCTGATTAACCCCAAATAAAGTTCAGCTCTTCTAGTAGGCTTTTCCTGACATTTTTATAGTCACATCTTACAGCACAAGCCATGGTGCGCAAAGAGCTTCCAAAACATCAGACGGATCTCACTGTTCAAAGATATCAGTCAGAAGAAGGGTACAAAAGAATTTCCAAGGCATTACATACACCATGGAACACAGTGAAGACAGTCATCATCAAGTGGAGAAAATATGACACAACAGTGACATTTCCAAGAACTGGACATCCCTCCAAAATTGATGAAAAGATGAGAAAAAAACTGGCCAGGGAGGGTGCCAAGAGGCCGACAGCAATGTTAAAGGAGCTGCAGGAATTTGTGGCAAGTACTGGCTGTTTAGTACATGTGACAACAATCTCCCATCTAGGGTGGCAAGATGGAAGCCTTATCTTACGAAGAAAAACATCCAAGCCCAGCCACATTGAACAGCTACAGACCAGTGGCCCTGACGTCCCACATGATGAAGACCCTGGAGAGACTGCTCCTTGCTCACCTCCGCCCCCTGGTGGGACCAGCGATGGATCCACTCCAGTTCGCCTACCAGCATGGCATTGGGGTGGAGGATGCAGTGATCTTCCTTCTTCACCGTTCTCTGTCCCACCTGGAGAAGCCCGGGAATGCGGTGAGGATCATGTTCTTTGACTTCTCCAGTGCTTTCAACACCATCCAGACAATGATCCTGAAGGACAAGCTGCTGTGCGCAGGGGTGGACCAACACCTGTCATCATGGATCCTGGACTACCTCACTAACCGGCCACAGTTTGTGAGAACCCGGGACTGTGTGTCCGACACGATCATCGGTAGCACGGGGGCCCCCCAGGGAACGGTTTTGGCTCCCTTCCTGTTCACCCTTTATACTGCGGACTTCTCACACAACACAACACACTGCCATCTACAGAAGTTCTCTGACGACTCTGCGATCGTCGGCCTCATCTCCAACGGAGATGAAGCTGAGTACAGAGGACTTATCCAGGACTTTGTGGACTGGTGCCATCGGAACTGCCTCCAGATCAAAGTGAGGAAAGCTAAGGAGCTGGTGGTGGCTGCCGCAGGCAGGGACAACCCCTCACAGCACCAGTAAATATACAGGGAACAGACATTGAGATGGTGACATCCTACAAGTACCTGGGTGTTCATCTGAACAATAAACTAGACGGGTCACACAATAGGTGCGCAACTGAGAGGTTTCGCAGGTCCTTCCTACCTATGGCTGTCAGACTGTATAACCTAAGCAGGGTTGCTCGCAGAGATAGCAAAAAAACGTGATGACCTAATAGTATTGAATGCAAAAGACGCAATAGACTTACACAATGGTCCCCTCCAGTATACAACTAGGACAATAACGGTCGCTACGGAGGGTGACAATATGTATGGGTACATATTCATACTATGTAGGATAACTAAGCAGACGGTTATGCTGTTTATTCCATCTAGCTACAATGCTCCGCACTGTGTGTATATAAATTTATATATTTATTCCATCCAGCTACAATGCTCCGCACTATGTGTTTATACAGTTAGGCCCAGAAATATTTGGACAGTGACACAATCTTCATGATTTGGGCTCTGCATGCCATCACATTGGATTTGAAATGAAACGACTACAACGGAATTGAAGTGCAGACTTTAAGGTTTAATTCAAGGGGTTGAACAAAATATATGATTAAACATGTCGGAATTGTAGCTATTTTTATACAAACGCTCCTCATTTCAGGGACTCAAAAGTAATTGGACAAATAAACATAACCCTAAGTAAAATGCTACTTTTCAATATTTTGTTGAGAATCCTTTGCAGGCAATGACTGCCTGAAGTCTGGAACCCATGGACATCACCAAACGCTGGGTTTCCTCCTTTGTGATGCTTTGCCAGGTCTTTACTGCAGCTGTCTTCAGTTGTTGCTTGTTTGTGGGTCTTTCTGCCTTAAGTTTTGTCTTGAGCAAGTGAAATGCATGCTCGATTGGGTTGAGATCTGGTGATTGACTCGGCCATTGCAGAATATTCCACTTCTTTGCTTTAAAAAACTCCTGGGTTGCTTTTGCAGTATGTTTTGGATCATTGTCCATCTGTACTGTGAAGCGCCATCCAATCAACTTTGCTGCATTTGGCTGAATCTGAGCAGAAAGGTATCCCTATACACTTCAGAATTCATCTGGCTGCTTCTGTCTTTTGTCACATCATCAATAAACACAAGTGACCCAGTGCCATTGGAAGCCATGCATGCCCATGCCATCACTGCCTCCACCATCTTTTACAGAAGATGTGGTGTGCTTTGGATCATGAGCTGTTCCAATTCTTCTCCACACTTTCTTCTTCCCATCATTCTGGTACAGGTTGATCTTAGTCTCATCTGTCCAAAGAATGCTGTTCCAGAACTGGGCTGGCTTCTTCAGGTGTTTTTTGGCAATTCAATTCTGGCCTTTCTATTTTTGAGGCTGATTAATGGTTTGCACCTTGTGGTGAATCCTCTGTATTTACTCTCATGAAGTCTTCTCTTTATGGTAGACTTAGATACTGATACACCTACTTCCTGGAGAGTGTTCTTCACTTGAGTGAATGTTGTGAAGGGGTTGTTCTTCACCATGGAAAGGATTCTGCGATCATCCACCACTGTTGTCTTCCGTGGACATCCAGGCCTTTTTGAGTTCCCAAGCCCACCGGTGCACTCTTTTTTTCTCAGAATGTACCAAACTGTTGATTTGGCCACTCCTAACATTTCTGCTATTTCTCTGATGGATTTCTTCTTTTTTTTTCAGCCTCAGGATGGTCTGTTTCACCTCCATTGAGAGCTCCTTTGACCGCATGTTGTGTGTTCACAGCAACAGCTTCCAAATGCAAACGCCACACCTGGAATCAACTCCAAACCTTTTAACTGCTTAACTGATGACAGGTTAACGAGGGAAGAGCCCATGCAGCCTTGTTATTTTTTTTGCAGCCTTTTGAGTCAATTGTCCAATTACATGCCTGCCAACTTTTCAAACCTGAAAAGCCTAGTAGCTAGCCGGGGTCCAGGGGCCGATGCTAATGCTAATGCTAATAATGCTAATAATAATCTAGTTAAATGTAGCTAACAACCTCATATTTCTTCAACTTTCAAACCTGAAAAGCCTAGTATCTAGCCGGGGTCCAGGGGCCGCAGTGTCAAACAAATATTAGCATTTGACATAGAAGTCACATATTAATTATATTAAAGGTAAAATATCTAAATCAATTGCAATACTACACAGAGCGAAATATTTGCTGAATCAACCCACATTATATACTTTGTATCATTCATTAATACTCCCATACATGACATATTGTACTGAAGTATGGGGAAATACATATAAAACAAACATATATCCAGTCTTTATGCTTCAGAAGAGAGCTATTAGAATAATAAACAAAGCTGCTTACAGGGAACCAACAAACCCACTTTTTCTTAAATTAAAAGCTCTCAAGTTGAAAGATCTGGTTGACTTTAAAACTGCAGTAATAATGTTTAAAGCTAAGAATCTATCACTGCCCGCAAATATCCAAAAGTTGTTCCAAATAAGGGAGAAACAATATCATTTCAGAGGAACATGTATATTTCAAAAACTTTCAGTGAGAACTACCACCAAGCAACACTGTGTTTCAGTGCAAGGAGTCAGATTATGGAATGATTTTGGACCTGAATTAAAATCATGTACAACGCTTGGACAATTTAAACAAAAACTAAAGGAAGAAATACTCCAAACGTATATACAAGATGACATGTAAAATCACATAAGGATTGTCATATCCAGTCTGTGTTGTGTTGTTACTTAGTTTTTTTTGTCACATTTTGTCTTAGCTTTGTTCTGAATTGTAATCGCTCTTGTTTTGTTTTTCTTTTGAATTCCTGGATGGAATATGGGTGGGCAATATAAGCTGCGGCTTCAGCCATCACCCATTTCAGATAACTTATGTTGAACTGTATAATCAGAGGAGTTCTTGTTTAATTTGACCTTGTTGGATTTTTTCGCCTTTGTTATATTATTCTGTTTCTTTTTAATCTTTACTTTTAATCTATCCGAAATAAAGATTCATTCATTCATTAAATTCGCATTCAAAAGACTATCTTAACACTGCATAGAACTTCGAATAGGCCAGATGTGACGTATTATGAATACTAGAAAAGCACTCGGAGAGCGCAGACCTCCGCCAAGCGCCACAGTTCCCCCCATACAGTGTTTAACATCATAAATAAAATATTGAAAATGGCCCTATCTCGCAATGTTAAATTAAAAAAAAAAAAAGAATCCTTTAAAAAAATTCCTGGATCCAGACGGTGATCCGGATCACCACCAAAATCTAATCATCTGTACGATACCCCATTTCTGACAATCTGTGAAAATTTCATGAAAATCCGTCCATAACTTTTTGAGTTATCTTGCTAACAAAGAAACAGACAAATAGACAAACCAACGCTGATGATCACATAACCTCCTTGGCGGAGGTAACTAGAAGACTAGAAATATCAGCAGGGTATACTAGCACTGTATAACACGCGTGCGTAAATGACGGCAAAATCGCTCTGATATTATGTGTTTACATGATACACCAAGCATGACAAGGCTTGCAATTACACAGCACATGTTCTTCAGAATCTTAGGCATTATATAAAATGTATTCTCCCTTTAGATTTCGAATCCATGGTCCATTTGCCAGGGTTGAAGTGCAGTCGTGCGAACATCTGCAGCAGTTTACATCGTGTTTACATCTCGCCATGTACGCACGCCTCTCCGGGATTTTGTGCGAGAATAGAAACCTCAATACCCTCAATAGCGATAGTGTTAGCTTAGCAA
Source organism: Pholidichthys leucotaenia (assembly GCA_020510985.1). NCBI lineage: Eukaryota > Metazoa > Chordata > Actinopteri > Cichliformes > Pholidichthyidae > Pholidichthys > Pholidichthys leucotaenia. Next base: position 195,685,613 of record CM035842.1, on the reverse strand, counting down.
ACGCTTCAGGTAAAGCGTAGCAGCAAACCACGAGAAGAAACGCTACTCAGTTTACTCACAGAGCACGGTGAAAGGCGAATAAAGGGGTATTTCTACTTCAAAAGCTGGTTCAACCAAGGTGGAAATTCAGCCCAACATTCAACAAATGTTGATCCAATATTCGCTGTTGGTTAGTTATTTTCGTGGCAAAATCAGCAACTTTGTCTCAGCACTGAAAAAGTGTGACCATCCCGGCCGCCATCACGTGTTGCTCTGTTCTAAATTTAGATACGATTCCTAGCGATCTCGTGTTTCGAATTGCTTTTGTGTTTTTTTTACGATTTAAAATCTTCTGACTGAATTTTTAGTGAAAAACCATAATTTTGATTAATAAAGCCGTAACCCGGAATGGGGTCTTGAAAACCGGAACCATTACGGCAAAACTGGAGTAGTTGGCAGGTATGCAATTACTTTTGGTCCCTTGAAAAAGAGGCGGCTACGTATTGAAAAGCTGTAATTCCTAAACCCTTGCTCCAATTTGGATGTGAATTCTCTCAAATTACAGCTGAGAGTCTGCACTCTAAGCCCATATTGATTATATAATTGTATCCTGAATATGTTTTCGTAAACAGCTAAAATAACAAAACTTGTGTCACTGTCCAAACATTTCTGGGCCTAACTGTATATTTATATATTTATATGTACATATGTATATTCGCTGCTCTTGTTTTTCTTGTCTTCTTGATTGTTGCTCTGAGTGTTGCTATCCCTGTGCTGTAGCAATCCTGGAATTTCCCCATTGTGGGACTAATAAAGGCTTATCTTATGTTATCTTATTTTGCAAAAACACATTTGAAATCTCCCAAACATATGTGGGGATTCGGGCACATCCCTCTGGGAGAAGACCCCGGGACAGACCCAGGACTTGCTGGAGAGACTATGTCTCCCAGCTGGTCTGGGAATGCCTTGGTATCCTCTCTGAAGAGCTGGAGCAGGTGGCTGGGGAGAGGGAAGTCTGGGCTTCTCTGCTTGAACTGCTGCCTCTGTGACCTGGACCTCCGGAAAAGCGGTAGAAGATGGATGGATGGATGGATGGATGGTCCGATGAAACCAAGGTTGAACACAACACTGCCCATCACCAAAAGAACACCATCCTTACAGTGAAGCATGGTGGTGGTACCATCATGCTTTGGGGCAGTTTTTCTTCAGTTAGTACTTGGGCTTTTGTCAAGGTGGAGGGAATTATGAACAGTTCCAAATACCAGTCAGTGTTAGCACAAAACCTTCAGGCTTCTGCTAGAAACCTGAAGATGAAGAGGAACTTCATCTTTCAGCACAACAATGACCCAAAGCACACATCCAAATCAACAAAAGAATGGCTTCACCAGAAGAAGGTTAAGGTTCTGGCCCAGCCAGAGTCCAGACCTGAATCCGATCAAACATCTGTGGGGTGATCTGAAGAGGGCTGTGCGCAGGAGATACCCTCACAGTCTGACAGATTTGGAGCGTTTTTGCAAAGAAGAGTGGGGCAAATATTGCCACATCAACATGTGCCATGCTGATAGACTCCTACCCAAAAAGACTGAGTGCTATAATAAAAGCCAAAGGTGCTGCAACAAAGTATTAGTTTAAGGGTGTGCATATTTATGTAACCAGGTAAGATTTTTTATTTTTCATTTTTCCCCTTAAAAGATTTCAGTTTGTTTTTCAATTGGGTTGTACAGATTATAGGTCACATTAATGGTGGAAAAAGTTTTGAAATGATTTATCTTGGTCTTATTTTATTACATCACAAAAACCTGGCATTTGAACAGGGGTGTGTAGACTTTTTATATCTACTTTATAATCAAGAATTGTTGATTTGGATAAAACTGGAAAGGCTTACAAAGTAATTTCCAAGACATTAGGTATTTACCAGTCCACAGTTAGAGGAATTATCTACAAATGGAGGTGATTTAGTACCGTGACTACTCTCACTAAAAGTGGGCGCACAACCAAGTTGACTCCAAAGGCACAATGCAGAATGTGCAAAGAGATTAAAAAAATTACCCCCGAGTAACAACTAAAGGCTTTAAGGAATCATTGGAACTGTTGTATCATCTCTTTTCATGAGTCTACCATACACAAATCATTGAACAGGCATGGTGTCCACGGCAGGATACCACTGAGGAAGCCCCTGCTTTCCATCACTGCATGCCTAAAGTTTGCCAAAGAGCACCTTGACACTCCACAATGCTCGTGGAAAAATGTTTTGTGGGCTGAAGAAACTAAGGTGGAATCATTCAGGAAGAACAAGTATGGCATAAAAAGGGCAATGTATACCAACATGAAAACAACATCCCAAGAGTGAAATACAGTAGAGGGAGTGTCATGATTCAGAGCCGCTTTGCTGCCTCGGGACCTGGATTGCTTGCCATCATCAAGTGGAACATGAATTTTCAAGTCTATCAAGGCATCCTATAGAATAATGTCAGGGTGGCTGTCCGCCAGCTGAAGTTCAATCAAAGTTGGGTGATGCAGCAGGACAATAAACCTAAACATCAAAGAAACTACTACAGAATGGTTAAAAAAAATCCACCTTTTGGAGTGGCCCAGTAGAGTCCAGACCTGAATACAATAGAGATGTTCTGCAATGGCTTCAAGCCATTCACACTAGATGTCCAAAGAATATGGCTGAGTTGGCGCAGTTCTCTAAGGAAGAATGAGCCAAAAATGCCTCCTGAATGTCGTGCAGGTCTGATCAGCAGCTGCCAGAAGCATCTGTTGGAGGTTATTGCTGCTAAAGGAGGTTCAACTAGTTATTAAATCCAAGAGTTCACTTTTTCCACTAGTACTGTGAATGTTTAATGGATATGTCCAATAAAGACATGAGATATTATAATTATTTGTGTGGTATTAGGTTGAGCACATTGTGTTTGTCTATACTTGGGACTTAGATGTAGATCAGATCACATTTTATGACCAGTTAATGCAGAAAACCAGTTATACTCACTGCCAACGAAAACACAACAACTTTTGTATAAATATTTTGAGGTCCATCCTATCTGAGTTCAAGTAATAGTGTTTGTATGACTCAAAATACGTTGAAAACTCATTTTCAGTTGTTGTAGTCACTGTCACGACTCACTGCCTTTGAGCTGTGACTCTATAGTCTTTTTGAGCTCGATGTTTGTTTTGGGTACTCAAAAGTAGAAAAATGGGTGATTTTAAGGAGTGGTCATCTTCCCTATACAAAGATGAACAAAAATGCAGCACTATGTTGTGAAATCTCCATAATGCCATGACGTGGCTGTGTTCCAGCAGGACAATACTTGTCCACATGCCGCCCAAGTCAACAGGGAGCACCTGCAGCAACACACCTTTGATGCCTTTCCTTGGCAATTCTTATTCTCCGAATTTATCTCCCATTAAACACTTGTGGGATCAGCTTGGGCGACATGTTTCAGCCAGAGTACCAGCGCCACAGAACAGACAGGAACTGGCTGCGGCATTGCAGGAGGAGTGGCTAAATGTCCCCCAGGACAACATTAGATGGCCTGTCCTTGCCACTGATAATACCTCTATCTGCCAAGAATGTGCCACTAGTCCAGCAAAAGCTAGCGGTACTCAAATACTTTGCAAGCAGTTTCATGAAATGGTCAGTCAGAAAGCAACTCATACCGGCTTGGACGTCGCTCAGGTTAACAAGGTCAGGAGTTCATGGCAGCGGAAGGCGAAGGACAGAGCTGCATGGAGGAATCTGATCAGACCTAAATGAAGCAGTCATTGTCGCCCCCGACAGACTGCTATGATGATGATGATGATGATGAGATCCATGGGGAGGCGTATTACTGCCTGCATTAACACAAATGGAGGCCATATTCCATACTGAACTTTGTTTTTAAGACAGATGTTTTGTTGTGATTTCGGAGTCAGGGTGCTTCTGTTTTGTTCAATTTTGAAAACTGATGACACACAGATTTTCACTTGTCGATCTCTGATATTGTTTTGAAGATGTCTATGTATTTATGTTGTGTTATCTGTATGAATAGTGTCACTTCTTTTTTTTCCTCTCTCTCCCCCCTCACCCCAACCAGTCGTAGCAGGAGACTGTCCCTCCCTGAGCCTGGTTCTGCTGGAGGTTTCTTCCTATAAGGGTTTTTTCCTTCCCACTGTCACCTAGTGCTTGCTCATAGGGGATTGTTTGATTGTTGGGGTCTTTTCTGATTTATGGCTTATGTATCTAGTGTTCATCTTTTACGTCTGTGTTTTTTGTGTTAATATATCTGTTGCAAAGAATATTAAGAAAAAAAAATCAGCATCTCCATAAAGCTTGTCAGCAGAAGGAAGCATAAAGTGCTCTAAAGGTTCCTGGTAGACGGCTGCACTGGCTTTGGACTTGGAAAAACACTGTGGGCCAACACCAGCAGATGACATGGCTCCCCAAATGATCACTGACGGTAGAAACTTCACACTGGACCTCAAGTAACTTGGATTATGTGTCTCTCCACTTTTCCTCCAGACTCTGTGATCTTGATTTCCACATGACAGGACTTGTCATCTGATTTGGGGAGCTGTGTCATCTACTGGTGTTGGTCCACTATGTTTTAACCAGTCCAAAGTTGGCACAGCTATGAACCAGGAAATTTTAGAGCACTTCACGCTTCCCTCTGCTGACAAGCTTTATGGAGATGCTGATTTCATTTTCCAGCAGGACCTGGCACCTGCCCGCATTGCCAAAAGTACCAATACCTGGTTTAATGACCATGGTATCACTGTACTTGATTGGCCAGCAAACTCTCCTGACCTAAACCTTATAGCGAATCTATGGAGTATTGCCAAGTGGAAGATGAGAGACACCAGACCCAATAATGCAGACGAGTTGAAGGCCACTACCAAAGCAACCTGGGCCTCCATAACACCTCAGCAGTACCATAGGCTGATCACCTCCATGCCACGCTGCATTGATGCGGTAATTCATGCAAAAGGAGCCCCGCCCATGTATTGAGTTCATACATGCACATACTTTTCAGTCGGCCAACATTTCTATTAATATCTTTTTTTTTTTAAATTGATCTTACGTAATATTCTAATTTTCTGAGAAACTGAATTTTTGGGTTTCATTAGCTGTAAGCCATAATCATCAAAATTAAAACAAATAAATGCTTGAAATACATCACTCTGTGTGTAATGAATTTATACAACATATGAGTTTTACATTTTGAATTGAATTACAGAAATAAATTAACTTTTCGATGATAATCTGTTTTATTGAGATGCACCTGTAAATTTGCTAAAATTTTCTCATAAAATGCAACTTTTCTCATAAATTTTTGAGTTTATTGTAATTTTTAAATCAAAGCCACAGGGGGACACTTGTTACGAACCACAAGTGACACCGGAGCCACAGGTTACCCACCCCTAGTTTAACCCAACAGGCTACTTCTATGACCCTTAAAAGCCCTCCTCAGTTTCCACATTGAAGCCAACATGTGATCACATTTAAACCTGGATTCTCTCCATATGTTTATCCCAGTTTAATGAAATCGGTCATAAATGTGCCAGAGGTTCATTAAAGCTTTCGGGCTTATCACTATGACAACAAAGGCTTCTTCTCTCCTGAAATAAGCCATCAGAGCTGCACATGACTTATAATCACAGTCATGAATCGACATGAGCAAAACTATCACAAAACTCTACTAATAAAACTTCTTTTTAAAGGAAGTTTATAAGTTTTTCCTCATTAATTTGTGAGGTTTTTGTACATCTCAAAGCAACCTGAAGCCACAGGTTGGAGACCCCTGAGTTAGAGCAAAACCAGTTCAAAGAGCCAATTAGAAGAATTTTGGTGTTTCCAGTCAGAACCGCACCAGCAAATCTGAAGCAGACCGGGCTCATGGAGGTCTGCTGCAGTAAAAGCTTGATTTATGGTCCAGCTGGGTTTTGGTCTATTTTTAATCTCTCGTTTATGCTGCTTTTTCTCTTCAAAGGCCTTTTTCTTAATAAACAAACAGAGGCGGTTTTTCTGCTTTTTTATTATCCTGCTCCAGATCTGTGGATGAGCACGCAGGCCACAATTAAGGCAGGAATGTTGCAAATTTACTGAATTGCGAATTTAATCGTCACAAATTCATAAGAAAAATAGCAAGTTTTTTGAGAAAAAACAAATTTATGAGAAAAGTAGTCAAAAATTTAGAAAATTTTGCAAGTTTCTGAGAAAATAGTTGTAAATTTTAAAGAGCAATAGCTGGAAATTTATTAGAAAAATATTTGTGAATTCATGAGAAAAAATAAATGCCAACTGAAAAGAAAAATATTGCAAATTGACAAGAAAAATCTATTCAATTCTAATGAAAAACACTGCAAATTTACAAGGAAATTAATTGTAAACCCCCCCCCCCAAAAAAATGTTGCAAAATTACAAGAAAAAGCTGCAAATTTTTAAAAAGTTGCATACTTCAGAAAAAAAAAAATCATAAATAGATGAGGGAAAAAAATGCAAATTTATAACAAATGATTGCTATTTCTTCCAATCGTTTTACTTTGTTATAAAGCAAAAAACCCTTCATATTTCCTAAATTTATGAGGATTTCACATCATACAAAAAACAAAACAAAGCTGTCATGTTTATCATAACTGTGGTATTTTTAAGAGGTTTGAAAGGGAGATATTAGAGTTTTTCTTTCACAGGGGGTCTATAAATATTCATACTGTTTCTGATTCTCTGTTAATATTCAGACATTAGTGACATCCCCACAATTAACTGTATGATTGCTGTAATCAATAGAGTGCAGAGCTGCTCCGTATTTAGAGATGATTGCTGGGCAGTTTCTCTCTCTCATGGTAATTAGAAGGAGATAATTAGAGCTGATCAGCCACAGGACAATGCTGACAGCCTTCAGTTAAAACAGGAACGCATGTGATCGCACCATCTCGGGTTTATCACAAAATCAAAAATTTATGAGGGAAAAAAACCTCTAAATCTGTAAGAAAGAAAAACTTAAATTTATAGATTTACAAAGACACACATAGATGAGGAAAAAGACTGAACACTGTGAAAAAAGTAACACATTTACCAGAATAAAGTTGTACATTTTTGAGAAAGGCCTAAGGGTCCACTATACAGGCTATAATAAACAAAAAGAAAAATGTTGGAAATTATAAGAAAGAATGTGACAAATTCACAAAAAAACTGTAGCTGATTTAAGTGAAAAATGTCATAAATTTGAGACAAATAGCCTAACTGTGACAAAACGTGAAAAATCTCGCCAATTTACATGAAAACTCTCAAACTACAAGTGAAGTGGTTGCAAATTTACGAGAAAATAGTTGCAAATTTTAAAAAATAGCAAATTTACAAGAAAAAATAGATGCAAAATTAGGAAAAAAAAAAACAGTCAAAAATTTATGAGAAAAATTTTGCAAATTTGCAGTAAAAGTGCAGCCATTTTACATAAAAATCTGTAAATTCCACTGGTCAACACCAAATTTATTGTCCAAGGTTTTTTTTTTTAGCTGATTTAGGACAATTATGATGTGCTGAATCCAAAAATCACATTATTTTTGCTCAATCAGGTCAACTTTTTGAACTATGGCCACATGTTTTTTTGCATTTATGTTTACATGTACGGGTATTTTCACTTTTTTTGTAACTTAGATTTTTATTCATTTTTCATCATATATAATGCATTCAGATCACATTCTACATTTAAAAAACAAAGGGGTTAGGGTAGGGAAAAATAAAAAAAAATAAACAAAATAAAAATAAAAAATAAAAAAAAATAAAAAATAAAAGGGGGGGGGACAAATGTTGGAGCATCAAGTTTTTAGTTTCCATCTCTTAATTCTTCTGGTTTTTTCAGTGTCTTTGGTTATTCTTTCAATTTCTGCCTCGTTGTTGCACTTTGTAGTGTGTCCATTTCCGCCATTTTTTCTCCCATATTCCTTCTTGCATTCTTCGTCGATATGTTAGTTTTTCCATCATACGTATGTCCTCAACAATGTCAGTCCATTGTTCTTGGTCAGGAAGAACTTCTGATCGCCATTTTTTTGTGATAGTTTTTTTACATGCAATCAACAAGATTTTAACTAGATATCTGTCCTCAGCCTGTATAACACTGTCTTTTTTAAGATCACATAAGTACATCAGGTTACAGTTCATTGGTATATTATATCCTAATATCCTCTGTATTGTCACATGCATAGATTTCCAAAATGATGATATTTTGTAGCATTTCCAAAACATATGTGAGTGGTCTGCATTTTGAGCCCCACATCCCCTCCAGCATAAAGATTGGGTATTTGTATATTTTCCTTGAATCTGTGGTGTAATGAAAAAGCGAATCAGGTTTTTCCATCCAAATTCCCTCCATGCCCTTGAATTTGTTGATGTGTGTTGTGTTTTCCATATTTCCTGCCAGCTTTCTTCTGTTATGTTTAAACTGAGCTCTTTCTCCCATTTCTCCTTTATATAGTTACTTGTATGATTGTTTGTCATAAGTTTCTGATATAGTTTTGAAATAATTCTTATTTTATTTCCTGCATATGAGCTTAAAATAAGTTGTATAATCTCGTTCACATCTGTTTGGAGGTTATGCCTAATCTTCTTCATATAGTAATCTCTCATCTGCAGATATCTGAAAAATTCCGATCTTTCTAATTTAAATTTTCTCCTGATATTTACAAAGCTCCCGAGATCTTTTTTTCCGATATTGCCCCATGCTGTGATTCCCTTGTTCACCAGATTTTTGTATCCCCTATCTTGTTTTGCCGGTTCAAACTGACTGTCAAATGCTACCCATTTCAATAGTTTTATGTCTTCCCTTATATTATATTTTTGTACTATTTTATACCACAGTTCTAAAGTAAATTTAGTGATTGGGTCTATTTGTTTGATTTGCTTTTATGCATCTTTATCCCCTATTATGCTTTGTACTGGGAGTCCCTCAATTTCCTTTTCCATTTCTTTCCATTTTGCCTCATATCCCTCGTCGCACCAACATATGATATATCTTATTTGTGCTGAGTAGTAATATTCCTTTAGACTCGGTAGGCCCATGCCTCCTCTCTCTTTTGGTAATTGGAGGGTTTTATATTTCACTCTTGGTTTTTTACCTCCCCAAACAAATCTCGATATCATCCTGTCCCACTTTGAGAATTGGGCATCTGGAATCTCTGTTGGTATAGCCTGGAAGAGGTAAAGTAATCTAGGTTGTATGCTGATTTTGACTGTCTCAATTTTTGAATTCAGATCCATATTTAAGATTGACCATCTATCAATATCTTTTTTTATTTCTTGTTCCAACCTATCATAGTTTGCTTTATATATTTTGCTTAGGTCTTTAGGTATGTTCACTCCAAGGTATTTTATTTCTTTTTGCTTCCAGTTTAGTTTGACATTATCAGTTATCTGGTTTAGAGGGTTATAGTGGAATGTCAGTACTTGTGTTTTTGTTATGTTTATCTTGTATCCTGATAATTTTCCAAAATTTTCTATCAAGTTCATCATTTCCATTATTGATTTATCTGGTTGTTCAAGGTAAACTATAATATCGTCTGCAAATAGCCCAATCTTGTGTTCCGCCCCCTTTATTGTTACACCTTTTAATTTCTTATTTTGTCATATCACTTGAGCCAATGGTTCTATGAACAGAGCAAACAAGGTGGGCGATAAGCAGCATCCCTGCCTAGTTGATCTTTGTATATTTACTTTGTCTGTTAAGCTACCGTTTATCTTGATTCTTGCCACAGGTTCTTGATATAGCGTCCTTATGCATTGTACTGATTTTTCGTTAAATCCAAAGCGCTCCAGTACACTATATAGGAATTTCCAGTTAACCCTGTCAAATGCTTTTTCTGCGTCTAAACTCATTATTACTGCGCTTTTCTTTTCTTTATGTATTTGGTTAATTATATGTATTGTTCTCCTGATATTGTCATGTGTTTGGCGTCCCTCTATGAATCCAGTTTGATCATCTTCTATCAATTCCGTCAAGAATGTCTTTATTCGTTTACATATAATTGTTGTGTATATTTTATAATCTACATTTAATAAAGAGATTGGTCTATAGTTTCCGCATTGTTCTTTATCTTTCCCTGGTTTTAAAATAACTGAAATGATTGCTTCGTTCCATGTTGGAGGTATTTTGTTGTTGTTCAGCGTCCAATTAAATGACTTTAGGAGTTGTGGCATGAGTTCTTCTATAAACAGTTTATAAAACTCAGATGGGTATCCATCACTACCTGGTGATTTACCGTTTTTAAGTGACTTAATCACATCTCTGATCTCTTGTGTTGTTATTTCTGCTGTTAGTTTTTCATTTTGTTGATTTCCTATTGATGGCAAGTCCAATGTGTCTAGAATTTTTTTGATATCTTTAGTATTTGTTTCTTCAGGTTGCGAGTATAGTTCTTGGTAGGAATTATGGAAAATTTCTTCGATGTTTTCTGGGTTAACTGTGGTTTTATTTGTGGTGGGGTCTTTAATCTTATATACATTATTCATTGTTTGTTGTTTTCTTAACCGTTTTGCCAGCAGTTTTGTGGCTTTTGGCCCCGTTTCATAATATTTTTGCTTTAGATATCTATTTTTCCTTTCAATTTCATCCATTTGTGTTTCTTTTATCTTTGTTTTTTCTTCTTTAATTTCTTGATATATTTTTGGATCATTTGTGCTTTGATGTTTACGTTCTAATTCCCTTAGTCTCTCACATCTTTGTTCATACGCTTCCAGCTTAGTCTTATTTGCTTTTCCTGTTTCAACAATTAATTTACCCCTTAACACGGCTTTTAGTGCGTCCCATAGTATTGTTGGGTCCACTTCTTCATTGTCATTCTCTTGGATATATTCGTTTATGTTTATTTTTATTCTTTCTTTCATTTTCTCATCATTTAACAGTCCTATGTTAAGTTTCCATGTTGTTTGTCGTTTTCTATTGTTTAAATATATTTCCATGTATATAGGATTATGATCTGATATTTCTGCCCCTCCAATCCAACAATTTCTCACCCTGTGTCTGTCACCTTCATTCATAAGGAAGTAATCTATTCTAGAGTGTACTTTATGGGCTGCTGAATAATGTGTATAGTCTTTTTCGAGTGGGTGTAGGTCCCTCCATATGTCTACCATACCCATTTCTGCCAGTGAGGTTCTTATGAACTTTGTTACATGTTTTTTTGTCTTCTTAACACTTGTTGTGTCAACTTCATGATCCATGACAGCATTTAAGTCTCCTCCACAAATTAGGACTCCTTCACTGTGTGTTGCTATGAGATCAAACAGATGTTGAAAAAAACCCTTGTCACTTTCTGGTGGGGCATAGATGTTCACTAATGTGATCTGCATACCATCTATTCTTCCCTTTATTATTACATACCTGCCTTCTTTATCCTGGATTTCCTGTTCACTTTCAAATTGTATTTTGTTTGAGATTAGTATCATAACCCCCCTTTTTGCTCCTCCCTTAAATGAACTGTAGTAGGAGTTCTTATAGCCAAATCTCTTTAGTTTCACATGTTCTGCCTTGCTCAAATGTGTCTCTTGCATAAATATAATTTCAGCTTTTTCCTTCTTGAATTTTCTTATTATTCTTTCCCTTTTAACAGGTGAGTTCAGACCATTCACGTTTAGTGTCATTATCTTAAGATTTTTACCCATATTCATGTTTTTCCATTTTTTTAACTTGTGCTCCTAGCCCCTTTAACAACAAAAATAACACATATTTATATAAAAACACATTAAAAAAACTCGACCTCCGTACTTTGGGCCTTTCTTCTGCCCACTGGTCCCTGTTGGTGGGTGGGGGGTTTGTCTTCACAGAGTGAAGGGCCCTCCCTAGACTTCAAATTACTATCAAAGTAATAGTCATAAGTCTAGAAATGTCCAACAAATATCACTTAAACCTCTCCTAGCCGTCTGTTTCTCTTTTACCTTGTCTTCTTGGCCTTCATTTCTTCTGTGCCTTTCTTAATCTTTGTTATGATCTAGGCTTTCAGTTGAAAGCCTTGTAGCTTGTCCTGGGCCCGCTGCTCTACGTCTCTCCCCCTTCTTCCGCCGTTCACTCGTCTCCACTCCGTCTGTCGTGGTGCGTTCAGGGCCGCCGCTGCTCCAGCCGTCTCCTTCGGCACGCTCACCTCAAGGCCCCGCTCCATCATATCCCGCGCTGCCTCTTCGGCCGTGTTGTAGGTTCTTGTGCCTTCCTCCCAATGAATCCTCATTTTCGTTAGCGGCGTTTGGAATCTAATTTTTTTCTCTTTCAGCGTTTTTTTTAATATTGGCATATTTCTTCCGCTGCTGCACGATTTCTGTCGGGTAGTCATGGTCAAAAAATACCTGTTTGTCGCCGATTCGTATCTTTTTTTTCCATGCTTGCGTCAGGATTCTTTCCTTTATGTCATATTTCACAAAGTTTACCACAACTGACCTGGGTGGAGAGTTTGTTTTCGGGTTCTGTGCCGGTGTTCTGTGCGCCCGTTGAATCTGCAGATCCGTTTCTCCGGGTATTTCCAGTTCTTTTTTTAAGAACTGATCCATGAATTTTGTCATCGAGTTGCCTTCAATGCCCTCCGGAATTCCAAAGATGCGCATATTGCTTCGTCGGGATCTGCTCTCCAAGTCGTTTATTTTCTCCTGCATCCTCTGCGTTTGCGTCGTCAGGGTCTGTAGTTGTTCGTTTGCCTCGCTTTTCCAATCTTCTAGTTCCGAAATTCGGGTCTGCGCTTCTGTCATACACGCCCGCTGGGAGCGCAGCTCCTCCATGTTTTCCGTTAATTTACGCTCCATTTCTCTTCGGAGGTCCATGATTTCCTCCTTAATTTCTTTTTTCAGTTCCTCCTTAAGAGCCGCTAAATCCTGTTGTAGCTGTCGCTTGAATTCTCTCAACTCTTCACCCAAACTGGCGATGCCAGCGTTCATGTTGTCGAGTCTGGCGTCCTCCATTTTCACTGCTGTGGACATCTCGTTTTTTTGGGCTTTGCGTACAGCGGTTTTTCCTGCGTTGTTGGAGAGGAATTCTTCAATTTTACCCTGTTTTTGTCCTTGTGTCCGGTTCCTTCGTGTTTTCATCCCTTAGTTTATTGATTCGTTTATGTCGAGTTGGCCATTTACCGATGATTTTTAATCCGGCTAGGGAGAGCTCTTTGTTTAAGTGTTATGTCTCTCCGCCATCTTCCCGGAAGTCGGGTATTTTCACTTTATATGATGTTAGCACTGCGGTAGCACAGCAACTCACCCTTGGCCGGGGGAATCCTGGACTCGATCCCAGCCCCCGACCAACAGTGATCTGTGTGGAGTTTGCATGTTCTCCCCGTGTCTGCGTGGGTTTACTCCGGGATTTCTCCGGTTTCCTCCCACATGCCAAAAACATGCAAGTTAATTGGCATCAAAACCGGGGATTCTAAATTGTCCTTAGGTCTGACTGTGAGAGTGAATGGTTGTCTGTCTCTCTGTGTTGGCCCTGCCATGGGCTGGCGATCTGTCCAGGGTGTACCCTACCTCTCGCCCAAAGATACTGGGATAGGCTCCAGCTCCCCCGTGACCCGCAAAGGATTAAGCGGAAGAAGATGGATGGATGGATGATGCAAAACTCTTTATTTCTTGAAATTCTCTGAATTTTGAACAACGATGACGTAACATTCAATTTACAGTACATGTACTTACCTTTATCATTGTCTACTATTCAATTTACAGTCCAACTGTACAACTGCTTACAACTTAGCATAAAAACCTGACCTGATCAAGAGAAACGGATGTCATTTTTGGATTCAGCGGTGCAAAATTGTCTTAAATCAGTTGAAAAAACACAGACAACTTACAAAAAATGTATTTTTGTTATTTTGTGTTATGAGAGATATAGATGCAAATAAAAAAAATGTAAAACACAAAAGAACTTCAAGAACAAATGCAAATTTGGGGGGGGATGGGGATCGATACATTGTAGCATCGTAGCAATACTTTGTGATGGTGATACTTTATCGATATAGAGACACCAGTATCACGATACTTTATTAAAAATTATTCCTAAATGTAGCAAATACAAACTTATCCATTTAGATACCACAGTAACAAAAACCAACTGACTCGGTTCGACTGGGCGGGGAATGCCGAGAATTTTAACACCTTCGTTTGGTTTGGTTTGCATTCACACTGCAGCGGACCAAACCGCCCGGACAATGTCACGCAGTTACAACAACTGTTCGTTTGGGGCGCAGTAGCCGAAACCACCACTGACCAGGAAGGAAAAATCTTGGTGAAGAAGAAAAATCAGGCTCATCAACTGGCCAGGATCGAAAACGGAAATCCGTTCCCTTCAGCCGGGTTGTTTGTCCGCCACAAACGAGACATTTTTTAACTTTTCTCCTCGGCTTTCACCGGTAAAAGGATTTCTTGGATTTGCGTGGTTGTCTTTGTTATTTTCTATCCAAAATACGCTACAGTAAATGCCACTTCCTCTTCTGAGACTACATGTTGCTATGGCTACACAAAAGCCGAGGGGCACTTCTGCCCTTTGGTCCGCTGGATACTCCGTTTGGATTCACACTGCAAATGGAGCACACCAGACTTCATTTGCAAGAGAAACCAGACCTCCGTTTTCAGGGGGTTCAGACTTCGCTTGTTTGTTGTGCACCAGAGTTCCAATACATGTTCAGACGGCACCAAACGAATCAAACTATCCGCGGAATCCACCGTTTGGTCCTTTGGTCCGGACCAAACAGTGGCTGTCTGAATGCGCCCTTAATGTCTGGTTAGGTCAGCACAGCAAAGGAGTGGTTCCTGAGATCTCCCTGGGGGTTGAACAAGACAAAGATTGGGATGGGAAATTGCAATATATGTTATCGCAATACTCAGCATATTGCAAGATCATGACAATATCACATTGTGGCCCAATTATCGTGATATATCGCATCGTGACACCTCTGGTGATTCCCACCCCCACAAACTAAAAGTCAAAAACATCAAGAAAAATGGGTGCAAATTTATGAGAAAATGGATGCAAATTTACAAAAAAAATGTTGCCAATGTACACAAAAAAATTAACAAATTTACAAATCCTCTGGTACTAGTTATAATTAACAAGGTGATAACACATAGTCCTGAGGAACTACTGTACTAGTTATAATTGGAAATGTCAGCAATGACTCAAGTTTAACCTGCTGCATGAGCTTAACGAAGAAATAAACTACAACTTCCAATCACCAAGCACTCAAAAGTCACGCCGTGTTCAAACATGCTGCTCAGTATGGCAAACACCATCTTCAACCCCTTAATTAGACAGAATGACCTTTCTATGCAAAGTTACTTATGCTTCATACATAGAAGATGTTAAAGTGACCATCATTTATCGTGGGGTCACATGACTTCTCGGACCTGAGAGAGCGGTGCGTTTGCAGAACAGACAGACAAACAGAGGAGCTAATGATATGCTAGTCTTGCTGTGGCATCAGTAATTCAACCTAAAATTAGCCTCTGTTTACCCCGCTGGATCACAAAAGACAGACCCACAGACGGGGAGTCTGACAGGGCTCCTACAGGTATCGGCAAATATGTTTTAATGAATTTAACTTTGCTTAATGCATTAAAGGTATGATGACACGATTTTGACATTTTTTAGCATGTTGTGTAAACCCAAAAGTCATCGTCACTGATCAATATAATATTTACAACCGCGCCTGCATAAACTAGTTATCATCAAAAAACTGCAGCTGCTGACTGGACTGTGGTGCCGTCCACTGAATGAAGGGCGGCACCCCCATGACATAAGTGACAGAACGGACTCCAGTGTTGTTGACTGAAATGACAACAGCTTTGTAGCTCACAGTTTCTCTGGTTTCTTGTTTTAATTTTACGGCTATGCCTTCACGTTGTGTCGCAGGCTTAGATAAACAGCAGGCCGTGAAAGACCACATCAAACGCTTCAGCTCCAACTGTCATAAGCCTCCTCGTGTGCTTTTACGCAGGAGGAGCGCACAAGGAGGGGAAGGATTGATGGACTTACGCACAGCTTTGACCTACTTTCTGCGATCGCATGCTGACGCTCGCCGGTCCGGCCACATCCCCTCTATCATTATCACCATCTGATTAAAAATCACGCTGATCATCTTTCCTGGTCCTTGCCCAGGTGCTTCTCATCGCACCATCACCAGCAGTGCGTGTACTTAGCGGCCGTTTGCCAGTCACGCATTGCTGGTCCACAGTATTGTCATCTGTGCTGTTAGTCTGCCATTACTTTCAGCACTCTCACAACATGTTCGTCAGTCCATGTTTGCCGTGGTTCTCGTGCATCCTTGAAGCGATGTCAGCTCTGGGGCACACCTGTGGCTTTGTCTCCTCTCATTCGTTCTCTGGGCGATGCCGGCCCCCGAACGCCATCAGTAAGTGTGTTTGTGTTTTTTTGTACGTCTTCACCTTTTTGGGAATTGTCTGTCTTTCTGTATTAAATGTGCTGTGGTGAACCCTGCATGTAAATCCTTGTTATTTCACCCTCCCTCTCTGTGCCCTGCATAAGAGCATATGGAGGGTCATGATGAATGGATTTATGAGCAGGATTCACCAGATAATACATAAATACATAAAGATAATACATAATAAACCCGATGCCTGAGCCACAGAGAATACACTGCTATGATTTTATTGAAAAATTGGGTTTAAATAAATTATATTTATGAACAAATAATTTGTTGCAATATCTGTAACAAAAGCATAACACTCGGTGTTCCCCTGCCATGTGTTTGTCGCTGCTGCTGCGGCAGCCATGTGTGCCTCTCCACTGTCACTCTCTGAGTCTGACTCGCTAGGCATGATGCCCGCTTGGCACGGCTCAAACCTATAAGGCCTGATGCCCCCAGATTCTTCATTATCATCCCATTCTTCAGAACTATAATCGTCTGAAGATTGGACAACACAAACCAATTCCAGACTACATGCGCTGGAACCATCGTCAATGTTTTCTACCGCTTCCATCCTGTGTGTACAATGGGCAGCCAAGCGCTGTGTTCTGTTGATGACGTTATAACATGGCCGGGGGGGTTTCCAGCCACTGACACAATTGGTGACGTGGCGCTCATGAAAACGTCGGATATTCAGGTGAAAAAAAGCCCGTTTGACTTAGAACTGCACAGACCAACCTATTTTGTCATATTGTATTATGTGTTGAAAAATTAGATGAAGTCAAAAACGTGTCATCAGACCTTTAAAAATGCCAAACACAAAAACATACTGTATATACTGTATAAAAATGGACAGACAAAATTATCAAACTTTTACATTTTAAGATTTAAAGCAACACTTCAGAGAAAATCGTTTTTTTCTTGTTAACATGTTTAACATTTTATTTATAACTTACAAAAAAAATATCAAGAGCAAAATCAGTCATATGTGCTGAGTCTGTGTTTTTCTGTTGTGAAAGTTCCGTCCAGACGTAATCTTCTAGAATCTGTAGAATCTACAGTTTCACCCCTATGCAGTGCGGCAAAGTAAAATGCAGTTAAAATACACTGAAATCCTACAGAGATGATTATGCACGGAATAAATGCAGAGTGGCGTGTATGGGACCAACCTGCTGTGGTGGCTGTTGAAAAAATTACATATATGGTACATGGTATTGCAATAATCTACTGTGAAATCCCAATACTTAAGCAATTGTAGTATCATGACAGTGCTGTGTTATGATTCAAGTATTGTGACTGTATCGTTAGTGTTGTAGTCCAGACCTTGTCAAGGCCAGAGTCTCCAAAGACCAAGAGTTACATACACAGTGGTCTTGCTCCCGACTTGGTCTTGTTCGACTACAATACTGCGTGTTGGATCATGGGGTCTCTAGCAAGTCCCACTAGGCCAGTAACGATGACAAATTTATATGGACAATAAATTTCCCCCAAAATTATTGCGATAAACAATATTATTGCTGATGTCATGAAGTCCGGGCAGCAAGGTGGCGGAGTGGTTAGCACTGCGGCAGCACAGCAACTCACCCTTGGCCGGGGATTCCTGGGTTCAATCCCAGCCCCCGACCAACGGTGATCTGTGTGGAGTTTGCATGTTCTCCCCGTGTCTGCGTGGGTTTACTCCGGGATTTTTCCGGTTTCCTCCCACATGCCAAAAACATGCAAGTTAGGTTAATTGGCATCAAACTGGGGATTCTAAATTGTCCTTAGGTATGACTGTGAGAGTGAATGGTTGTCTGTCTCTCTGTGTTGGCCCTGCAATGGACTGGCGATCTGTCCAGGGTGTACCCTGCCTCTCGCCCAAAAATGCTGGGATAGGCTCCAGCCCCCCCGCGACCCGAAAAGGATTAAGCGGAAGAAGATGGATGGATGGATGGATGCCATGAAGTCCATTTTATGTCCAGAATATGTACAACTTTTCAAAGAGCCTTGAACTTTCATTTATGAACAATATTAAACACTGGAATATAAATGTCAAAAAATATTTAAAATATCCTAATTTTTTTGTCTTCGACTGCTCCCTTTTGGGGTTGCCACAGCATATCATCACCTTGTATCGTGATAATTCCAGCCCCCCCGCGACCCGAAAATGATTAAGCGGAAGAAGATGGATGGATTGATGGATTTGGCAAGGATTTTTTAAGCCAGATGCCCTTCCTGACGCAACCCTGCCCATTTATCCGGGCTTGGGACCGGCACAGGGAGCACACTGGCATGTGCACCCTCTGTACCTGGGTAACCAACTTTCCTTCACTCATTCCATTATGCTGAGCACCAAGCTAAAAGGCGGGAAGTACCATTTTTATATGGTCTTTGATATGACCCGGCTCTACCTCTAGACCACCACTCTGGTTTTAAAATATCCTAAATAAATAAGACATATAACACTGGTGCCATGGATGACCAAGACACATGGCTTTATGTGATCAGTAAGCGCCGTTTGTTTACAATATGTGTGGTCTCATGTGCAGCACAGTAGAGAACTACACGGTGAAAACTTCAACTTCATGAACCTTACCGTCTATTTTGAGTTGTTGTTTTTTTCAGCAGAGCTCTCTAGGACAGCCAGTAAAAAGTTAATCCCTTCCACAGCTTGTGGGACACCATGTGGTGTTTGGGGCGGAGCCTATCTCCATTTCACTGACCCTAGGCCACACAGCTACTGTAAGTAGTGAAAGCTACAGTGGGGGAGTCAGTCCTCTGGTAGCTCTGTGATAAAGCCAGTAATGACAGCTAAAACAGTTGCACCGATGATATAAACATAGCATAAACATGGGTGTTACATGAGTAACAGAGCCAGCGTTGAAGCCAACCTCTTCACTGGAGCAAAAAACAGAACTTCACTGCGTGAAGCAATCACGCTGTTAAAAAGGAGCAGACTTTTAAGGTCCGTCAGGACAAACTTAAATTGTGAGCTGACTTTTCAGCTCACTGGTTCACTTGTTCCTGTTGTCCCCATGGGAAGCATGAGCTCCAGATTATGTAAAGAAACGCACACACGTAAATGGCGACTTATCGTGGCCAGAAAGCTTTTCGTGATTGTTTTTTCTTCCATCCATCCATCCATCCATACATCCATCTTCTGCCGCTTAATCCTTTTGGGTCGCGGGGGGGCTGGAGCCTATCCCAGCATCTTTGGGCGAGAGGCAGGGTACACCCTGGACAGATCGCCAGTCCATCGCAGGGCCAACACAGAGAGACAGACAACCATTCACTCTCACATCCACACCTAAGGACAATTTAGAATCCCCAGTTGATGCCAATTAACCTAACCTGCATGTCTTTGGCAAGTGGGAGGAAACCGGAGTACCCAGAGTAAACCCACGCAGACACGGGGAGAACATGCAAACTCCAAACAGAAGGGTCACCGATGGTCTGGGGGTGGGATCGAACCCACGATGGTCAAGGGTGGAATTGATCCCATGACCTTCTTGCTGTGCTGCCACTGTGCTAACCAGTACAATTAATCGCTTTAGTTGTTACTAGTGCATGCCCCTAGTAAGCAAGTATTCCTGTCTGAAACAGGTAGCCCAATCAGGCTTTACAGGCCCAAATATAGGCTGTGTTTGAAAGTGGAATACAGAGGTGTAGCCTATATGCAGGCAATCACATGTGTTACACTTTGACAAATATAAAAGGGACTGAACAGAGATTTATTTGATTGTGTTGAATATTTATTACAGAATAACTGAAAATGAATGGGACATCCAGTATTAGCGGCTGTTTATGAACCGCTTGTTTATTTTTTTGTCAGATCGCTTATTTGTGTGACCCTTCATGAGTTATATTCATAATAGTGTATCTTGCACTATTATGCTGGGGAATGAGAGGTGTTGAGTCACCATTATAATTTAGTTTATACTTGTGCATGCTCGTAAAAAGCAAGTATTCTGGTCTGAAAACAGGTAGGCCAATCAGGCTTCACAGGCCCAAATGTAGGCGGTTTGAAAGTGGACCACAAAGAGGTGTAGCCTATACACACATGGACAAAACTGTTGGTACCCCTCTGTTAATGAAAGAAAAACCCACAATGGTCACAGAAATAACTTGAATCTGACAAAAGTGGTAATAAATAAAAATTCTATGAAAATTAACCAGTGAAAATCAGACAATGAATTTGAATTGTGGTTCAACAGAATTATTTTAAAAAACAAACTCATGAAACAGGCCTGGACAAAAATGATGGTACCCTTAACTTAATATTTTGTTGCACAATCTTTTGAGGCAATCACTGCAATCAAACAATTTCTGTAACTGTCAATGAGACTTCTGCACCTCTCAGCAGGTATTTTGGCCCACTCCTCATGAGCAAACTACTCCAGTTGTCTCAGGTTTGAAGGGTGCCTTCTCCAGATGGCATGTTTCAGCTCCTTCCACAGATGTTCAATCGGATTTAGATCAGGGCTCATAGAAGGCCACTTTAGAATAGTCCAATGTTTCGCTCTTAGCCATTCTTGGGTCTTTTTAGTTGTGTGTTTTGGGTCATTATCCTGTTGCAAGACCAATGACGTGCGACTGAGACCAAGCTGTCTGACACTGGGCAGCACATTTCTCTCTAGAATACCTTGATAGTCTTGAGATTTCATTATACCTTGCACAGATTCAAGACACCCTGTGCCAGATGCAGCAAAGCAGCCCCAGAACACAACAGAACATGGTATGCTATAACTTGGTATGCTTCATTTTTGCGTCTGTGAACATAGAGCTGATGCGCCTTGCCTAAAAGTTCCAGTTTTGTCTCGTCTGTCCATAGGACATTCTCCCAGAAGCTTTGTGGCTTGTCAACATGCAGTCTGGCAAATTCCAGTCTGGCGTTTTTTTGATTTGTTTTCAACAGTGGTGTCCTCCTTGGTCGTCTCCCATGAAGTCCATGTTCTGGGCTCTTTTGTTACCATTCGTATTATCCGTCTCCTCTTGCGGCCACTTCCAGGGAGGTTGGCTACAGTCCCGTGGATCTTAAATTTCTGAATAATGTGTGCAACTGTAGTCACAGGAACATCAAGCTGCTTGGAGATGGTCTTATAGCCTTTACCTTTAACATGCTTGTCTATAATTTTCTTTCTAATCTCCTGAGACAACTCTCTCCTTTGCTTCCTCTGGTCCATATTTAGTGTGGTACACACCATGTCACCAAACAGCACAGTGACTACTTGTCACCCTTTAAATAGGCCGACTGACTGATTACAAGTTTGTAGACACCTGTGATGTTAATTAGAGGACACATCTTGGTTGAACATGTCCCTATGGTCACATTATTTTCAATCTTTTTTAGGGGTACCATCATTTTTGTCCAGGCCTGTTTCATGAGTTTGTTTTTTAAAGTAATTCTGTTGAACCACAATTCAAAAGCATCGTCTGATTTTCACTGGTTAATTTTCATAGAATTTTTATTTATTACCACTTTTGTCAGATTCAAGTTATTTCTGTGACCACTGTGGGTTTTTCTTTCATTAACAGAGGGGTACCAACAATTTTGTCCACGTGCGTATGTAGGCAGTCACACATGTTAGACTTTGACAAATATAAAAGGGACTGAACACTAAGATTTATTTGATTGTGTGAATATTAATTACAGAATTATTGAAAATGAAATGGACATCCAGTATTAGCAACTGTTTAAGAACCCTTGTTTATTTTCTTGTCAGATCACTTATTTGTGTGATCTTTTATGACTTATATTCATAAGTGTTGTATCTTGCACTTTGGGGAATGAGAGTTGTTCAGTCATCATTATAATTGTTTTAGTTTATATGTGTAGTTTATAGTCTATCGTCAGTAAACTTATGCAGTACTATAACAGGACACGTTTACAAATATTTGAGACCCATTGTAGTGCATCCTTTTACATTTTAGCAATAAGTACAAAACACCCAATATTATTATACTCAGAAGAATGACCGGTTTGGCTGTAGCTGTTGCATCAGCGTTGCCCATTTGTCAGTAAATAAAAAATGATTTATTTCGTTATTTAGGTGGTTTTTGTCATAATCGTCATTTAGTCAAAGCGTGCATATGTGTCCGCATATGATATGCAATTGATTTGGCCATTCCGCTCCACAATCATGGTGGTGTTATTAACTTTTAAATTTTAGATAGCCGTGCACCGGGAGGAGTGCCATGCTGAACCCACAGCACCGCAAAGGACAGCGGTGGCACAGGTGAAACAGCAGCTGAGACTCCGTCCCGTTAATTGGACAGGCTGAGCTTGGCTCCCTGGGAAGGCCTGCGATAAGCTGGTCCTGCTGCTCCCCCACCCCCCTCATGTTCTCTACATATCGATGGCCAAAACACAAAACCTCCCATCTGAAAAATGCACTTTTTTGAGAAAACTACCAAAAAAAATCCTTTTTGTTTTCTTGCAGAATACTATGCTATTTTTTTTTCATCAGAATAATTTTCTTTCATAATAAAGGGCGGGACTGTCTTGCAGATATGAGCAGCCTTTCTTGTTCTCATCACTCAAAGTGAAATCCATAAATCAGAAAATCCTGCCGATCGGAGGTTTTGCATTTCAACCATCAATATGCCGAATTATCCTTTAGAGCTACGCAGCGGCCAGAACTCACAGTGTGCTGTTTAAAGGCAAAAAGGAATTTGCAGCATCCAGTAATTGTGCCGTTACTGTATGCCTGCTTGTCTGATGGTTTCAGCCCCAACAACACCCCCCCTCCCCGACCCGAAATTTTGAAGTTGTTGCGCAGTCAGAGCCGACAAAATTACGATCCAGTGATAAAGGGAATAACTGAACTGGTTTCTAACTTAGAGCTACCCTATAATGGCATATTTGCAGCATTTGTTCACAGGAAAAACATGCACAGAGCTCTGCTCTGCTGCTGCCTGCAGCGCATACACACACACATAGAGCTAAACCCCGCCCACACTTCCTGAAGCCAGGGCATGAAGAAACACAGAGTGGTGACAGGGCGGTGGCTCAACTTTTATTGATAAAAATTACATATTTTGACTGAGTGACTCCATATTCGGGGATGCACACCCTTGTAACCCCAGCAAAGCACGTTTAAAATCTCAGGCCAGTCTGACAACTGGTTTGAGAGTTATCTGAGGAACACACACACAAACAGACTGCATTTATGGACAGATCATGTGAGCAGTCGTGGCTCAGGAGGCAGAGCAGGTTGTCCAATAACCGAAGGGTTGGCCGTTTGAATCTTACTGTCCCCACCCTACTATTGTGTCCTTGGGCAAGACACTTTACACACTTTGCCTCCAGTGATACTGGTGTATGAATGTGTATAAATGATTGGTGGTGGTCGGAGAGGCTGTTGGTGCAGATTGGCTGCCACGTTTCCATCAGTCTGCCCCATGGCAGCTGTGGCTACAGAAGTAGCTTACCACTACCAGCGTCTGTCTGTGAAGTGAATGAATCATGGCCTCGTTGTAAAGCATCTTTGGGTGTCATGAAATGCACTATATAAATGCAATCCATTATTATTATTGCTACAGACCTAATTCCCACACCTATTTCCTATCTTCTTCTTTCGGCTGCTCCCTTGTCGGGGGTCGCCACAGCGGACCACATGGTCCACACATTTGATTTGCCAAGGATTTTACACTGGAGGCCCTTCCTGGTGCAACCCTCCCCATTTAATCTGTTGCACTTCGGTGTACCGCGGGCGGACACGTCTCTGCGTCCTAGGGCGCACGAGGGCATCCTAGGAGGCACTGAAAAAAAAAAAAGCTGCATTTCTGTTCTTCCACTACAGACACAGCCGCGAACAGAAAGTCAAAGGAGTGCTTTGATTGGTTTAGATGTGATTGACCTCTCATTCGACTAATAAGAGCCTTGAATTGGGTTTCTGAAACCTTGAAGAACCAATGACTGAAAACCTAGCAAGAAGGACCCGCCTACCAAAGGCTGCGAATACAGCGAGCCAATTGAAGCACAGTAGTTCGAAAGCGTGCCTCCCTTGCAAAATCTGTTTTGTTTTTAGCCGCTGGGTGACACACACATGTTCGCCAGTCTTTTTTTCTTACTACTGTTCTTATTTGTTTTGAAAAATCGTTCGCCAAAACCGCAATCATGGAAGTGCAAAACTGCAATAATGGAATTATGGTTTGACCGGGTCGCGTGACCAGAACCACGAGTCCGTAACAAGTGGACCAGCGTCATGTTCGTCTGACAATGAGGAAGAGAAGTTCGCCAGAGACACTGCTGTTGTGGACAGGTAAGTGTTATAAGCTAAATTATTCTTTATCCCTGAAAATTGTAATCAAAAATGACTTTTGACCGATCGGTAAATTACAACTGTGCGTAGTAGACCGCAGCGCATGAACCAGACTCCGTGCGCCGCGGTACACGGTTCGTGCGCCGCATCCGGACCGTGGACGCCGCCCCTCCCCCCCACTACTCTTCTGTAGCAGATTGCAGATATTATTGCAGATATTTTAGTACAACTGTGTGTAGTAGACCGCGGCGCACCATGACCGCGGTGCACCGGGTGATCTCCGTCCTCTGTAGCAGGGGGGGGGGAGTTGTCATCTTCTAC
Organism: Pholidichthys leucotaenia; assembly: GCA_020510985.1. NCBI lineage: Eukaryota > Metazoa > Chordata > Actinopteri > Cichliformes > Pholidichthyidae > Pholidichthys > Pholidichthys leucotaenia. The sequence goes on along the minus strand of CM035842.1, from coordinate 195,660,708 downwards.
ATTACAGATATTGTAGTATAATTTTTAGTGCACTGTAGGTTATTTTTTCTTGTAAAAAAAAAGCCACACATTTTTTACGTGGCATGCTTCTTTGTGTGTGAGGGCTTGTTTGTTTATTCATCCATTCATGAATGAATAAACAACCCCCCCCACACACACACACACACAGCCCTGAGTGTCACCTTTCATTAGAGCCCAACATCAAGCTTCTACATTGAATCATTCAAAAGTTACAGACGTTTTTCCAAACTGTGCCATTTGGCACAATTTGGCACAGTTCAAAAATGCCTGGGAACAACCTGTAAAGAAAGCTGTGTAATATATTCATTTTTTGTGGTATTGTTACAAAATTTTGACCTCAGCTGGATAACACTTGGTTCTACATTTCTGTTGCATTTTCCAGCCCGGATCTGACAGCTGTGTGTTATTTGCAAGCATTTGTATCCGAAAAAACACCCAGGCGAACTTTATTTTCTTCAAGTTCAGTATGTTTAGATGACTGTTACTCAGTGGCAGGAGCACTTAGAGAGATTATGACTGTTTTGCCAAAAAATTCAAAGTGTTTTCTTTTAAATGAGACCAACCCCATGAAGATGCTGCAAAAGGTTGAAGAACAGCTTTTGATTTACTTTGGGTATGTTATTTTTTGGCGTTTTTAGGGAAATTGACCAGAGTGCAAGGGGTTAACCGGGCTTGATTACATCGAGCACCAAGCTAGAAGGTGTAAAATCCCATCTGTATATTGTCTTTGGTATGATCCAGCTGTGGCTTGAACCCACAACCTCCTGACTGTGGGGCAGATGCAAAACTCTACTGTTACTTCTGTCATACAAACAAGTTTTGTTTTTTTTTTTTAAATCTCGACTGTTTTACCTTCATTTTAAAGCTTAAGTTTCTTTTTTTTGGCTAGACTGAAATCAGCTCTGTCCATGGTAGAGGCTGCATCATCCTGAATTCCTGCAAACAGAGCTGCTGGTAATTAAAAAAAAAAAAAAAAAAAAAAACTCCCCAGGAACTGTGAAGGAGGGGAAATTCAGGAACTGCTTGGAAGTGGCAGCCGAGTTTATCTGGAGAGGGGGACGTATTTACTGAAAGTGTGGAGGAAAAAAGGGGGGAGGGTTGTGAAACGCAGCAGGAGCATAACATAAAAGTGAGAAAATAAACAGGCAGAGAGGGACTTCCCCTTAATGAAAACAGCTGGACACAGGGAAAAAAAAAAACGAGACGCTGAGCAATGATCTCCAACTAGACTCTGACACAAGCTGGGGGAATTTAACTGCTCCGCGTTAAGGAATCAAAAATAACTCTGGAAGTTGAACACATGGAGGACAGCTACAATAACACAGCACGGATACAATAACTGAGAGCACAACACAGTTAAATACTATTAATAACCCAGCCGGGTATCTACATGATTAAGGAAGCTAGATTTAAGGCTTTTTAAGAACTTTTAAAAGGCATTTGGTCAAATTTAAAGGCCCCATATTGCGCAAAATAGCATTTTAAATTTTTTTATTGGTTTTAATCCTATAAAATACAGCCATCGGTACAAAAGTTTTTAAGTGGATATAACAAAATCTATACCCAGGGCCATTTCTAGCTTTTTAGGGGCCCCTATGCAAAATTGTGTTTGGGAGCCCCTATTTTCATAATGGACAAGAGTTCACAATGTTTATAATAGGAATAACACACACACACACACACACACACACACACACACACACACACACACACACACTTAGGTGGAATAAAAATTTTAACCAGCATACATTATAAAGTTGAAAATCGTAATTTTACAAGAAAAAAATCGAACATTTATATGAAAAAGTCCCAAATTTATAAGAAAAAAAGTTGAAACTATGAGAAAAAAGTACCAAATTCACAAGGGAAAAAAGTTTGAAGTTTAAGAGAAAAGAGTTGAAAATTTACAAGAAAAATGCAGCAAATTTATGAGAAGAAAGTCTCAAATTTATGGCAAAAAGCAACAAATTTATGTGCTTTGTTGGTGGTGGCTAAACTTGTGCCCTGTGATCAATGCGTAGCACACCTTGGGTTTTAAATGCTATTGCAAAACAATAAAAGACGTTGAAGTCTACATCTGCTTATAACCCAATAATAGCCACTTGCGGCTATATTTTCATCTGAAGGTGAAGAAGAAGTAGGAAAAGTGCACAGAAACTAATGCCGAAATGAGCCAACGTTAAGTCACAGTTAGCCACTAGCCACTAACTGCATCAACTTGTCTGCATGTAGTGGTTAATTTAAAAAAAAAATTTATTTAATCTTTATTTAACCAGGCAGGGCAGATTAAGAACACATTCTTATTTACAACTGTGGCCTGGGGGGAAGGGGGAATGGGCAAGGGACAACTCACATTCATACCTACCCAGTTGACGCCAATTAACCTAACCTGCATGTTTTTGGCCCCTGTGGGAGGAAACCAGAGAAATCCCGGAGTAAACCCACACAGACACGGAGAGAACATGCAAACTCCACACAGATCACTGTTAGTCAGGGGCTGGGATCGAACCCGAGATCCCATGGCCACAGTGCAAACCACTGCACCACCATGCTGCCCAACAGATAAGCTGAGGTTGGATTTGCCATTCCAGTCAGCCAATCATAACACATATGTGGTGGCGATAACAATCGTGGTTCAACCAGGCCTCCCTCAGCACAAGTAACGAGCTAAATAGCATTCGGCTAGACGGCGTGAGCCACATGATCCGCAACACCGACTCAAGAGGACTGGAACTCTATATAACCACTGACCTCTGTACTGGGCAGCATCTAACTGACTTGGAATAATAACAATAATAATAATATATAATAATCACATAAAAAGGACCAAAAAAAAAAAAAAAAAAAAAAAAAAAAAAATCTCTTATTTTACATTTTAAATTGCCTAATGAAAAAAAAAATCAATTGTACAAATTCAGCTGTCATTAATTTTATGCACCGTTTCCCCTCTTAATTTTGCAGTCTTGTTATAAAACAGTTTTTTCATGTGCATTTGAAATGACTTCAACTTTATTCATCATTGCTACTTGACTAATTAAAATTTTTAGAAATCAAGCAAATTACCGGAGTGGTGGCTCAGTTGGTAGAGCATCCGCCCCACACCCGGGAGGCAGGGGTTCAAATCCTGGCCGGGTCATGCCAAAGACCATATAAAAAAAAGTGGAACTTCCTGCCGTCCAGCTTGGTGCTCAGCAATAAATGGAATGGAGGAGGGAAATCTGTGGCAGCGCCTTGCATGGCAGCGGCCCTCTGATTCTGCACTTGGGGTGTGTGTGATTTACACTGTAGATAGGTAAAGCACAATCTCGTTCTGCTGTACATGATTGGTTGTACAGTTGAATGACAATAAGGGTGATTTAATTTAATTTAAAGTTACATTAAGAGCCAGTTTGATCCTCCGACACGTTTTAATTTATTTATTATTCATTTAGTGTGTATGTGGCCGCTGTTTTGCAGCTTTAGTAATATTTTTTCTGACAAAATTAAGAAACCCAGCAGTAATTTAAACCAAAGAAACGATGGTCTGATACACTATAATGTTTCCTATTAGCAACAAGTTAGCATCGTCATTTAGCATTTGCTGTTTTATAATTTGAGAGAAATGGTGTTACCGTTACTTACCTCCAATTAAAATGAGGTTAGAGGACTATCCTCTCTACGTACATGTACTCGAGTAACCTACAAAATTATACTTTCATGAGTATTTTTTAGGATACTTGTTACTCTTTCTTATGTAATGATCTAAAGAAAAACCAGTCCCTCCAGGATTTCGAGGGAACAACACATTATAACAGCTAAATTGGACTGAATGCATGTTAAAGAGTAGAGATTTGGAAATTATTTGCAGCACCTTCATTTGAAAACTCCCTACGGTCCCCAACCACTCGGTACCGAGCGGAGAGGAAAAACTAAATAATGTAAAGTCGGGGCTGTGATAAGAGGGCGGGGATTTTCCTGGCATGCTCTGCGCCACGGAGGATTCAAACACTGTTATACCTGTATTCTAAGTGTTATCCACGTGTTCTACTGTGCCATTATAACTATGTAATAAGACCAGCTGTGATAGCGTTGTTTTCCCTATATGTGACAAGTCATGTATCTGTGTCGAGGGGCTGTGGAAATGACCTCCCCTCCGTTCTGTCATGAGTGTGTGTAGAATAAAGCCTGTTCCATCACAGTCATCTCTCCTTATTGTGTGAACCCTTGCAACGTCACAATAATTTATTCTGTTAGTCTGTATGGTCTATAGGAGTCTTGTGTTTTTCTGAAAAAAAATTACAGAGAATATTCTCTCTCTTTCCTGTCTGCTGCACGTCGGTCTTGACACACATCTTTCATTGACGGGGGGTGGGGGGGTGCGTTTGTCCGTCCAGACCGGAGATCGACAGCTTAAAAGCTCACTGACCAGATGTAGTCATGATTTTATCCCTAAAGATGTGCAAAATGTTAACACTCGCTGTAGTGTAAATAGTTTTATGGCGTTTCTCCTCACACGCACTCCCGCGACAGGGTGCTTTTGGGGCAGGCGGACGTTCTTCAACACAAAGCCAGTGCTTCGAATATGCGGTCAGGACGGAGACGTGGCGAGACATCTGACGGCAGGCTGGGGGAGATGGAGGAAGGGACAATGTTGGAAATCTCGCGAGTAAGTGTTATTTTTTTTTTTAAATCTCACACACTCTGCTGATGTGTTCCGTTAATACTACTGTAAACACGGAAGTGAACGCAGTGCAGCGACACATTTGGTTGGTTAAGTCGATTAGAAATTAGAGAAATTAGAAATAGAAAATCTTGTAGTGTCTCCTCATAACCCTGTACTGTCAGACCATTGTCTGTTAACCTTTGATTTTACTATTTCTGACTATTTGGCTCCTAAAGAAAAATATTATTACAATAAATGCCTCTCAGATGATGCTGTTACCAAATTTATGCAGATTGTTTCCTCTATGTCATGTGTCAACACAACGGAAATAAGCTATGGAGTTTTTGCGTAGGCTCGTAAAATTCACGTGACTCGCTGGGGTAAACATAAACACGCCGTAGGTGCCGCCATCTTGGATGGCAAGAGCAGCAGTTGCACTGTGACAACCCAGGCGTAACTTGTACTGTTTAGCGATCAGAATGAGTGAGGAGAACACACAGTCACAATCTGACATAATAACATCCTATCATCCTCTTCAACAACTGACGCTATGGCCTCTGACACTGTGTCTGCGATGTCTGTGTCATATTCAGTGGAGTCATTGTCAGCAGTCATAACAGCAGACAAGTGTTTTTAATCTTGCTCCCGTGCGCTCCTCTGGTGTGCCGAAATGCCTCAGTTGAACGGAGGTGGTGGGTGTGGGGTAACAGCTGGAGCAATTAGCAGAACAATGACTGCCAGTAATCTGCTCAGCGGGGATGATTTGGGGGCAAACGATGAGATGATATCTTTCAAAGACGAAGGGGAGCAGGAGGAAAAAATATCGGAAAACGTGTCAGCGGAAAGGGATGTGGATGATGTGAAGTCTTGGCTGGTGAACGAGTCGGAAAACAACAGCAGCTCCTCACTCGGAGGTGAGTGAAGCGCGCTGCGTGTTTTTTTTTTTTTTTTAAAGGCTCTCCACGGCGCGCCGCGTTAAAACGTACCTGATTTTATGCACATGTACAATAGTTTTCTCCCCTTTCATGTGTGCATCGTAGCAAGCAGAGAGGCGCCCCCAAACCACAAAGTTGTTTTTTTTTTTTTTTTTGTTACTTATTTGTACCCGTAGGTAGATTTGGTTTGCAGTCTGGTGACAAGCCACCGGCCGCTGCGTGCGCGAGCGCCCTAAACCTACATGTTTTTGGTATGCGGGAGGAAACCGGAGAAATCCTGGAGTAAACCCACGCAACACGGGGAGAACATGCAAACTCCACACAGCTCACTGTTGGTCGGGGGCTGGGATCGAACCCACGGTCTCATGATCCCCGCGATCCCCCGGCCGAGGGTAAAACTGTCAGTGAAGGTAATTATTCAAAAACCCAACTTTTTTTTTTTTTTTTTTTTGCATTTCACACCGGCCATTTAATTCCCCGCTTATCCCCTTATCAGGGGGAACAACAGGAGTACACCATTTTGCGGAGTTTGTAGATACACGTGAGCTATGTGGTTTGTTTCACCCTGCTGCTGCCGTTTCTTGCCATCCAATATGGCGGCACACTCTAATGGGCCAGTGCGGCACGCCCCCTGACGTCATATGCAAAAACTCCATAGACAGCTTGCTCCTTCTGTAATTGATAACATGGTGGATAGTGTTACAGCTTCTCTGCATCAGACTCCAGACTTGGTGTCCCCCTTAAAAAAGAAAAAGTCTAATCAGAGATTTCTAACTCCTTGGTTCAACATAGAAACTTGTAGCTTAAAACAGAAGACTCGTCAATTAGAAAGAAAATGGCGCTCCACTAATTTAGATGAAATCTATTTAGCTTGGAGAAATCATGTTTTAATTTATAAAAAATCTCTTAGAAAAGCTAGAACGAGTTATTACTCTGCATTAATAGAAGAGAACAAGAATAATCCCAGGTTTCTTTTCAGCACTGTAGCCAGGCTGACAAAGAGTCAGGACTCTGTCAATCCTAGCATTCCCTTAGAGCTTACTAGTCAGGACTTTATGAACTTCTTCAATAATAAAATTTCATCCATCAGAGATAAAATCAATCAGATTCTTCCCACAGTTAACTTAAATACTGTAACTACTACAACTCCTTCTATTGATGTCTGTCTTGATGAGTTTACTCCAATCGACCTTTGTGAGTTAGACAAAATAGTTTCCTCATCCAAACCTTCAACTTGTCTTTTAGACCCTATTCCTACCAGGTTATTTAAAGAAGTCTTCCCACTTATTGGTAGCTTTATTCTTCATATAATCAATTCTTCATTAACTTTAGGCCATGTACCGCAGGCTTTTAAAACGGCTGTAATTAAACCCTTACTCAAAAAGCCAACGCTAGATCCAGGAGCTTTAGCTAACTATAGACCATTCTCTAATGTCTCTTTCATTTCAAAAATCTTAGAAAGAGTTGTTGCTATGCAATTATTTGACCACCTGCAGGGAAATGGTTTACTTGAAGAGTTTCAATCTGGGTTTAGAATCCATCATAGTACTGAAACAGCCTTAGTGAAGGTCACTAACGACCTCCTCATCGCATCTGATAATGGACTGGTTTCTGTACTTGTCCTTTTAGACCTTAGTGCAGCTTTTGATACTATCAATCATAATATTCTACTTGATAGATTAGAACACTATGTTGGACTTAATGGAACTTCATTGCAGTGGTTTAGATCTTATTTATCTGATAGGTCCAGTTTGTTCAAGTAAATAATGAGTTTTCTTTCAACTCAAAGCTTAGTCATGGAGTTCCACAGGGATCTGTGCTAGGCCCTACTCTTTTTAGTTTATATATGCTTCCTTTAGGCAACATTATTAGAAAGTACTGTATACATTTTCATTGTTATGCAGATGACACACAATTATACCTGTCAATGAAGCCAGATGATAGTAATCAATTAGCCAAGTTAGAAGCCTGTCTTAAGGAAATCAAAGCTTGGATGACTTGTAATTTCCTGCTATTAAATTCAGATAAGACTGAAGTCATTCTTGTTGGTCCAAAAAACCTTAGAAATTCCTTTCCAAATCAAACTTTCAGTTTGGATGTGGTTACTCTTTCTCTTAATAGCTCTGTGAGGAACCTTGGAATTATTTTTGATCAAGATCTGTCCTTCAATTCACATATTAAATTTGTTTCTAAGACTGCCTTCTATCATTTGCGTAATATTGCCAAGATTAGGAGCATCTTGTCTCAGAGTGATGCTGAGAAACTGATCCACGCTTTTGTTAGCTCGAGATTAGATTACTGTAATTCTTTATTATCAGGCTGTCCTAAAACATCTTTAAAAAGTCTTCAGCTGAACCAAAATGCTGCAGCAAGAGTTTTAACAGGTACTAGAAAGAGAGATCATATCTCTCCGGTTCTGGCCTCCCTTCATTGGCTTCCCATAGAGTTTAGAATTAAGTTTAAAATCCTTCTTCTTACTTACAAAGCTCTAAACAATCAGGCTCCTTTTTATTTAAAAGATCTGATACTACCGTATTATCCTAACAGAGCACTACGCTCCCAAAATGCAGGATTACTTGTAATACCTAGCATCTCCAAAAGTACAATGGGAGGCAGAGCCTTCAGTTATCAAGCTCCTTTCCTGTGGAACCAGCTGCCAATCTGGATTCGGGAGTCAGACTCGATCTCTGTTTTTAAGAATAGGGCTGAAACCTACCTTTTTGATATAGCCTACAATTAGGAAGGGATCATGTGTTTCTGAACCCTCCCTTAGTTATGCTGCTAATAGGTTTAGTCAGCCGGGGGACCTCCAGTAATGCACTGGACCTCATTCCTTTCCTCACTCTCAATGAAATATTTTTTTTGCTGGTCATTAACATTTGTTTGTTCTCTCCCATAGATTGAGTCCCCATCGTGCTGTTTGCTCTCTACATGTCTGTTCTTTTCATCTTCTCTATCCCCTCACCCCCCAGCCAGTCGCAGCAGATGACTGCCCCTCCCTGAGCCTGGTTCTGCTGGAGGTTTCTTCCTGTTAAAAGGGAGTTTTTCCTCTCCACCATCGCCAAGTGCTTGCTCACAGGGGATCGCCTGATTGCTGGGGTCTTTCTGCAACTGTGGGGGTTCCCCCTACAGTTGATAGTGCTATGAGATGACTGTTGTTGTGAAATGGCGCTATATAAATAAAGCTGAATTGAATTGAATTGAATTGGTTAGACTGACCGTTTCAGCGCCAGTCAGAGACAAATTTGACTGGTGAAATTGGCGGAAGTTGAGAGGATTGGCCAAAAATGCGGGAAAGTTGCGGTGATTGGACAAAGGTGCAAGGTCGCGAAATAGTTGCGCTGACTGGCTGATTTCGCATGAATTGGCACGATCGCAAGACTGTGAAATCCTGGAGGGACTGAAAAACCTGCACACATTTACTCTGGTATATTTGGTCGTACTCTTTGATTTACTTTTAACTTCATTGATTTCAACTGTGTGAAAATAAAGTTTTTTTCTCATTTGAAATCAATGTTTTGTTTTGTTTTTCTGGCTCAAAAAATATTTAGTACTGTTTCTATACATGATTTTTTTTCTGTATCATATTAGAGGGCACATGGGGCTGCTTTACATTTTACTCTAACACATCACATTTAAAAACTAGAAAAGCACTCGGAGAGCGCAGACCTCCGCCAAGCGCCACAGTTCCCCCCATACAGTGTTTGTGTGTACGTTTTCAGATTCCTTGACCATGAAAACATATGACTAGCAATTGGATTGACAATGATAGGATTAGTGGTTCAGTAGTTATTCACGAAAATGGCATTTTCCGTAATGGCGGCCACAGTTCCCCCCATACAGTGTTTGTGTGTACGTTTTCAGGTTCCTTGACCATGAAAACATATGAGTAGCAATTGGATTGACAATGATAGGATTAGTGGTTCAGTAGTTATTCACGAAAATGGCATTTTCCGTAATGGCGGCCACAGTTCCCCCCATACAGTGTTTGTGTGTACGTTTTCAGGTTCCTTGACCATGAAAACATATGACTAGCAATTGGATTGACAATGATAGGATTAGTGGTTCAGTAGTTATTCACAAAAATGGCATTTTCTGTAATGGCAGTTTTCTTCTGGACGGTGATCCGGATCACCACCAAAATGTAATCATCTGTAGGATACCCCATTTCTGACAATTTGTGAAAATTTCATGAAAATCCGTCCATAAGTTTTTGAGTTATCTTGCTAACAAACAAACAAACAGACAGACAAACCAACGCCGATGATCACATAACCTCCTTGGCGGAGGTAATAAATTGCAACATTGCAAGAAAGGAGTTGCAAAGGAACTGCAAATGTACAGGAAGAAAAGTTAATTTATGAGGAAAAAAATGCAATGGGATTAAATTTATGGGATTAAAGTCACATTTACAAAAAAAGTTGCAAATTTACATGAAAACAGTTGTAAATTTTTGAGAAGGAAGAAGTAAATTTAAGAGAAAATTTTCTTTAAATTTACATCAAAAAGTTGCAAATTTGCGAGAACAAAGCTGAAAATTTTTGAGAACAAGAGCACTGCACACAGTACATTATACGCCCATCCATAGTCATTACAGACAGGGCATAGCTAGCAAACCAATAACTGGAAAATCAATTACAAATTCAAGATTCAAGATAGCATAGCTCTGTAATAAAACTAATAACCATGTAATTGCAAGGACTTCAAGCAAAGTAACAATCTACAGACGTGGACAAAATTGTTGGTACCCCTCTGTTAATGAAAGAAAAACCCACAATAGTCACAGAAATAACTTGAATCTGACAAAAGTGGTAAATAAAAATTCTATGAAAATTAACCATTGAAAATCAGACAGTGCTTTTGAATTGTGGTTCAACAGAATTATTTTAAAAAACAAACTCATGAAACAGGCCTGGACAAAAATGATGGTACCCTTAATTTAATATTTTGTTGCACAATCTTTTGAGGCAATCACTGCAATCAAACGATTTCTGTAACTGTCAATGAGACTTCTGCACCTCTCAGCAGGTATTTTGGCCCACTCCTCATGAGCAAACTGCTCCAGTTGTCTCAGGTTTGAAGGGTGCCTTCTCCAGATGGCATGTTTCAGCTCCTTCCACAGATGTTCAATAGGATTTAGATCAGGGCTCATAGAAGGCCACTTTAGAATAGTCCAATGTTTCACTCTTAGCCATTCTTGGGTGATTTTAGCTGTGTGTTTTGGGTCATTATCCTGTTGCAAGACCCATGACCTGCGACTGAGACCAAGCTGTCTGACACTGGGCAGCACATTTCTCTCTAGAATACCTTGATAGTCTTGAGATTTCATTGTACCCTGCACAGATTCAAGACACCCTGTGCCAGATGCAGCAAAGCAGCCCCACAACATAACAGAACCTCCTCCATGTTTCGCAGTAGGGACAGTGTTCTTTTCTTGGTATGCTTCATTTTTGCGTCTGTGAACATAGAGTTGATGTGCCTTGCCTAAAAGTTCCAGTTTTGTCTCGTCTGTCCATAGGACATTCTCCCAGAAGCTTTGTGGCTTGTCAACATGCAGTCTGGAAAATTCCAGTCTGGCTTTTTTATGATTTGTTTTCAACAGTGGTGTCCTCCTTGGTCGTCTCCCATGAAGTCCACTTTGGCTCAAACAACGACGGATGGTGCGATCTGACACTGATGTACCTTGACCTTGGAGTTCACCATGAATGTGTTTAGAGGTTGTTCTTGGCTCTTTTGTTACCATTCATATTATCCGTCTCCTCCTGCGGCCACTTCCAGGGAGGTTGGCTACAGTCCTGTGGATCTTAAATTTCTGAATAATATGTGCAACTGTAGTCACAGGAACATCAAGCTGCTTGGAGATGGTCTTATAGCCTTTACCTTTAAAGGCCAAATGTCACGTAATTTTTTTTTTCTAAATGACAACGAATTTAGATAAAATACACATAGCTTAAACCAAATATTCATACCGGAGACCATATCACCCACCTGTATTTACATAATTGCACAAAATACACCAGGTGAAGGCCCCACCTTGCTTGCTGGCTTGTGACAGCCAGTCCAGACCACGCCCATGTTTTTGACATCACCAGTTGTACCCTGGCTGCCCTGCCTATCCACATTCACACTTATCAACATTGGACAATCATGACAGAAAGTGACAGCGATTGTGAACAAATTAGTTTAGTTTTGTCTTTTTTTTTTGTCTTTTTTTTTTGTCAGTGGTTCAGACAGTGACAGAGGCATAGAACCTTACAGGTTCGAGCCGTCCGAGACGGAATCAGATGCTTTGTCTGATGACAACAGTTCCAACGATGACCAGAGAGCAGAACCAGTGGAAAATGTCATTGAACTGGACATTAATCGCCTCCAGAATTGCGAAGCCGAAGGGGGTCTGTCGAGGGCGCCCCATAAATATTGATTTTTTCGGAAGCCATTATGATTACAGTGGAGGAGAGCCGCTGCTGTCAAGAAATTGACCAGATCAATATGAAAATGGAGGCGCATACCTGTCAAGTGAGACGTTTTCGCCGTATTTTGGTGCCAAGCGCAGCTGTGGGGGACGGCGGAGTGGTGGGGGACACTTTTCTGGGAAATGTTTTAAATGTAGTTCGTGTTGTTATTGTCAAATATTTTAAGGAAAATACGGGGAAAATGCAATTTTAGCAAAAACGGGCATATTGCCATTTCTGTATGCCCAAAAGAAAAATATACGGGAAAAAAAATTGAGTGTGTTGAGGAGCACGTCCTGTGTGTGATCCCCCACAGCTGGTGCTGGCAGATGGCTCAGCGGGAGCTATTATCACTACAATGAGAAGTGTGGACTCAATCAGTCTGATGGCCGCGGCGGGCAGATCGCTCAGCGGGAGCTATTATCACTACTGTTCGAAGTGTGGACTCAATCATTAGTCTGATTGTCGGGGCGGGCAGATCGCTCAGCGGAAGCTATTCTCACTACAATGAGAAGTCATTAGGTTTAACACTTTCAGCTGTGCAGCGGTTGCGGAACAGAGAGAGATCGCCTTACAAATACAGAATTCTGCTATTTTTTTTTATTTTGCGTCAGACGCTGAGTTGTGTTGTTATTGTCAAATATCCATGAATCCTTAAAATATTTGACAATAACAACACGAGTTGCATTTGGGGCATTTCCCAAAGAGGTGTCCCTTGTTGCTCCGCCGTCCCTTATAGCCGCTTTTTACGGTGTTGAAGTACGGCGAAAATGTCTCACTTGACAGGTATGAAAACATTTCCCAGAGAAGTGTCCCTTATTACCCAGCTGTCCCTGATAGTCCCGTTTTAAGGTATGGGTGAAATATCCAATTTTTTCTTTCTTGTTGCTCACTTCAACCTTCCAGTCTCCATATAAACAATCAATTGAAATACCCCAAGCATCAAACTAGGGTACAATCTATTTCGTCACTTCCGCCTTCTTCCCCAGGCGATTCCAGGGGCCGTGTCAGGCCAAGCGCGGCAGTTTTAAATTAACAAATATTCCGTTGTTACTGAAGCATATGCACCAAGACCCGAACGGATCGGTTCCCTTTTATATCTAGTTTCAAGATATTTAAAGTACCCTGTTACGTGACATTTGGCCTTTAACATGCTTGTCTATAATTTTCTTTCTAATCTCCTGAGACAACTCTCTCCTTTGCTTCCTCTGGTCCATGTTTAGTGTGGTAAACACCATGTCAACAGCACAGTGACTACTTGTCACCCTTTAAATAGGCCGACTGACTGATTACAAGTTTGTAGACACCTGTGATGTTAGAGGATACATCTTGGTTGAACATGTCCCTATGGTCACATTATTTTCAATCTTTTCTAGGGGTACCATCATTTTTGTCCAGGCCTGTTTCATGAGTTTGTTTTTTAAAGTAATTCTGTTGAACCACAATTCAAAAGCAGTGTCTGATTTTCATTGGTTAATTTTCATAGAATTTTTATTTATTACCACTTTTGTCAGATTCAAGTTATTTCTGTGACCATTGTGGGTTTTCTGTCATTAACCTCTTGCACTCCGTCGTACCGCGGGCAGGCAAGTCTCTGCGTCCCAGAGCGCACCCGCCCTCGTGCGCTCTAGGACGCACGATGGAGCTGCAGAAGCTGCATTTCCATTCTTCCACTGCAGACACAGCCGCGAATAGATTAGATCATCTGACTGACCTCTCATTCGACTAATAAGAGCCTTGAATTGGGTTTCTGAAACCTTGAAGAACCAATGACTGAAAACCTAGCAAGAAGGACCCGCCTACCAAAGCTGTGAATGCAGTGAGCCAATTGAAGCAGAGAAGTTCGCGAGCTGTTTTTTTTAAGGCTGGGTGAAGACAGACTGCTGTAGCAGATAAAAAAAGGACCCGCAGGAAGAACCCCACAGACCCAGCAGCACGGAGACCATCCAGAAGTGCAACCTGTGTGACAGCGACTGCCATTCGTGCATCGGCCTGTTTGGCCAGGCAGTGCTTTTTTTGTTTTTGTCCCAGCAGAGTAGACATTAGGATTGTCTTCTATGGTCATCATAGACCGACAGAGGCCGATGACGAAGGCTGAGTGACACGCACGCGTTCGCCAGTCTTTTTTTAATTACTACTGTTATTTGTTTTGAAAAATCGTTCGCCAAAAACCGCAATCATGGAAACGCAAAACCGCAATAATGGAATTATGTTTTGATCGGGTCGCGAGACCAGCGTCGCGTTCGTCTGACAATGAGGAAGAAGTTCGCCAGCTCCGCTTCTGCTGTGAAGAGGTAAGCGTTCTAAGCTAAATTATTCTTTATCCCTGAAAATTGTAATCAAAATGACTTTTGACCGATCGGTAAATTACAGCTGTGCGTCATCGCTGCATGACGGACCGTGGCGCAACGGGCGATCACCGTCCTCTGTAGCGAGTGGGGGGGGGGGACAACCCCCACACACACACACAGCCCTTAGTGTCACCTTTCATTAGAGCCCAAGATGAAGCTTCTATATTGAATCATTCAAAAGTTAGACGTTTTTCCAAACTGTGCCATTTGGCACAATTTGGCACAGTTCAAAAACGCCTGGGAACTGCCTGAGGAAAAAGCTGTGTAATATATTCATTTTTTGTGGTATTGTTAAAAAATTTGGACCTCAGCTGGATAACACTTGGTTCTACATTTCTGTTGCATTTTCCAGCCCGGATCTGAAGCTGTGTGTTATTTGCAAGCATTTGTATCCGAAAAAACACCCAGGCCAAATTTATTTTCTTCAAGTTCACTATGTTTAGATGACTGTAACTCAGTGGCCGGAGCACTTAGAGAGATTATGACTGTTTTGCCAAAAAATTCAAAGTGTTTTCTTTTAAATGAGACCAACCCCATGAAGATGCTGCAAAGGGTTGAAGAACAGCTTTCAATTTACTTTGGGCACGTTATTTTTTGGCGTTTTTAGGGAAATTGACCGGAGTGCAAGGGGTTAACAGAGGGGTACCAACAATTTTGTCCACGGCTGTACAAGTCAAAGTGGAACAAATTCTGAAAAAATATCAGAAAATCATTTAAACCCAACAATATGCACATCTTCAATGCATGCACAGTGTGAGAATAAAAAAGTCTAAGCTTGAAAACTGTGGGAGGAGTTCACTGGACAAGTCGTATGGCCAGACAGATGGATGGCCGGACATCATCACACCATAATGTGTCCCATCTTCAGAAACGGGTGTATAATAAAAAAAAACGATGCAAATTTACAAGAATAAAGTAATAAATTTACAAGAAAAAAGTTGCAAATTTTTGAGAAAAAAATAGCCAATTTATGCAAGTTAAATTCACATGAAAAAAAGTTGTAAACTTGAATGAAAACATTACAAATTTATCACAAAATCAAATTTGCATTTGTTTCATGTAGAATAATATAAATTAATAACTTTAATACAAATTTACATAAAAATGCAAATT
The DNA here is from genome assembly GCA_020510985.1 of Pholidichthys leucotaenia. Lineage (NCBI taxonomy): Eukaryota > Metazoa > Chordata > Actinopteri > Cichliformes > Pholidichthyidae > Pholidichthys > Pholidichthys leucotaenia. The sequence goes on along the minus strand of CM035842.1, from coordinate 195,645,194 downwards.
TTAATGAAAAATGTCAAATTTATCACAAACTGTTGCAAATTCATCACAAAACTGGAGAATTTAGGGTAAAAAGTCTCAAAGAAAAATGTCACAAATTAAAAAAAATACATTTATTGGTGAGAGTTAAGTCATTACTCACTACATGTAACTTCTTTTAACAGATGCTGTTTTCACTTTTACTCAAGTAAATTTTGGGGCAGTTACAGCGGAGAAAATAAGTATTGAACATCATGTCATTTTTCTCAAACATATTTCTGATTGAAGTCATTGACCTGAGATTTTCACCAGATATGAGTAACAACCCAAGTAATCCATACATATAAAGAAATCAAGGCAACTGTGCTCACAAAACAAGTTATATTGAATAAAGTGGAATGACACGGAGAATAAGTATTGAACACATGAAGAAAAAGAGGTGGACAAAGGCATAGAAAGCCAAGAAACCAGCTGAAATCCATCAGAATTTAGGAAACTATCCCATCCCCCATTAGTGCAAATTAATTTCAGCTAGTTCAGTCCTGACTGATAGGTTTTAAAAAAGTCTGTGAATATCAGATTGTCACACTACAAAGAACTCATGACGGGTAGAAACAAAGAGCTCTCTCTAGCTGTTCACAACCTTATTGTTGCAAAACATAATGATGGCATTCGTTACAGGTGCATTTCTAAACTGCTGAATGTTCCAGTGAGCACTGTTGGAGCCATCATTTGGAAGTGGAAAGAACATCATTTTACCACAAACTGGCCACGAACAGGAGCTCCTTGCAAGGTTTCTGACGGAAGAGTCAAAAGAATTATCAGAAGAGTTATCCAACAGCCAAAGCCCACTTGTGGAGAGTGTCAGAAAGACCTGGAGTTAGCAGGTACAGTAGTGTGAAAAAGTGTTTGCCCCTTCCTGATTTCTCATTTTTTTTGTATTACCAGACCAAAATAAGACCAAAACTGAACTTTTTGGAGCCACAACACACAGCATGTTTAGAGGAGAAATGGCACTGCACATCCCATCATGGGGTGGGGGTGTTTTTCAGCACATGGTACATATAGACTTCAGGTAATTGGAAGAACGATGAATGGACAAATGTAATCTGCCAGTCTCCTGAAGATGAAACAAGGGTGGACATTTCAGCAAGACAATGATTCCAAACACATAGCCAAGGAAACTCTCAACTGGCTCCAGAGAAGGAAAAATAAAGCTGCTAGAATGGCCCAGTCAGTCAACTGACCTGAATCCAATTGAAAATCTTTGGAACAAACTGAAGATCAGAGTTCATAGACAACACCCATGGAACCTTCAAGATTTGACAGTTTGTGTGGAAGAATGGGCTAAAATCACTCCTGAGCAATGCCTGCACCTAGTTTCTCCATATAGGAGGTGTCTGGAAGCTGTTATTACCAACAAAGGCTTTTCTACTAAGTATTAAATCAATTTCACCAAGCGTGTTCAATACTTATTCCCTGTGTGATTCCACTTTATTCAATATAACTTGTTTTGTGAACACATTTGCCTTAATTTCTTTGCATGTATGAATTACTTGGGTTGTTACTGATATTTGGTGAAGATCTTAGGTCAATGGCTCCATCAGCAATATTTTTAATGAGAAAAATGTAGACGTGTTCAATACTTATTTTCCCTGCTGTACTCTAACTATAGTACTTGAATAATTAACATACAGTGCATCCGTAAAGTATTCACAGCGCTTCACTTTTTCCACATTTTGTTGTGTTACAGCCTTATTACCTCTGCCAAGGGAGGATGGAAGTAATGTTTTTAGTGGCGTTGGTTGGTTTGTCTGTTGGTTGGTTTGTCTGTTACCAACATAACTCAAAAAGTTATTAACGGATTTTGATTAAATTTTCAGGAAAGGTGTGTAATGGCATGGGGAACAGATGATAAGATTTTGGTGGTGACTTGGATCACAATGTGGATGCAGGAATTTTTTGAATATTATTTTATATAATAATCTGGCACTTATCATGTACTGCCCCTTTAAGACGTGTCCACTCACTTACGTGCGTGGTCACGCCATAGGGCCACCTACCTCAGCAACCCGGAAGCCAAACACTGCAGAAAAAGTACTGGCGGGGTGTCCACCAAATTCATTTTTCCTGCTGTGGCCGACTATTTTCTATTCATTTTGTATGTAGTCCAGCGCTTACAGCGCTGAGTGCCCTCTGTGCTAAGATACTCTGAGCAGTGGCCGCTTTTTGTTGTGGTGCTCAGGGCTGAAAAAAGTTCAACTTGTCAGACTATTGTACAGCTGCGCTCGTCAATGTTAGACCTCTCTAACCAGCCAATCAGAATTAAGGAAGGGTGGGACATAGGACACTGGTACAGGAAGACAAGAACGGGAGGTGACGTGGAGGAGGTGGTAGGCTGAACTTTGCTGCATCAAACAATGTGAATTTGTAGTGAATAACTGCAAAAAAAATGGTATGATACTGCACTGTTGTGTAATATTGCTTAATAATGTGAAGTCCAGCAGCAGGATGAAAACCACAGTCTGCAGGACATCAACACCCCTGTTCCAGAGGATGTGACGAAGCCAGTAGTTAATGAGAATGATGAGACCTGCCTTCCACAGCCCGCAATTGAATCCAAGATTCAGGGTCGAAAGTCACTAATCAGGTGGCCTAAATCGTGTGAAAGAGGTGCATGGGAAACGATCAATAAAGATCTACGTACATTATCTACTTAATCAGCTGAAAGGAATAGCAACTGGAGAGGATGGGTGAGCTTATTTACAACTATGGAGCTGAGCATTTTGGAGTTGCAGAAATCCTACCCAAATCCAGAAGACAGCAGGAAATAGAATGCCTGATCAAAGAAAGGAGGCAACTGAAGAAACAGTGGAGAAAATCTACAGAACAAGAGAAAGAGGGAATAAATGTTTTGTAAGCTGCGATTAAGAAGCAACTTACCTCACTGAGAAAAGCAGAGAGCATGAGAAAGAGGTGTAGAAAGAAGAAGTGGGCCAGAATCAACTTTTTCAAGGATCCCTTCAAATTTGTGAAAAGGCTGTTCACAAAGGAGACAAGTGGGAAGCTAGTCACATCAAGGAAGGATCAAGATATAAAGATATGAGGTTGTAAGATGGCGGCAGCGCGCTCAGACGCAGCGGCCCCTCTTGGCATCAACGAGTGTGAGTTTTGAATGTTTTGATCATCCCAGACGTACATTCTGTAAAACTTACAACCGTGAGACCTTATTAAACATCAAGGTACTGCACGCTGCAAGAATCGCGGCGATCGGTTGTGATTTGGACATTCTACGCCAGCATGGAATTCTGGCGGAGTCCCTGCTGGAAGCTACCCGAGAGAGGAGGAAGCGGAAGCGGAGCGAACGCAAGCAAAAGCGCGGAAAAAGGGCCGGGATCCATGCTAGGCTAAAGGCTAACCCCTCCAGACCAGCGGTACCGTCGCTTCTTCTCTCTACCGTCCGATCCCTCGAAAACAAGGTGGACGAACTGCGTCTGCTGAGAGAAACCCGGAGAGAGTGGAGGGACTGCTGTGTGTTTGTTTTCACCGAGACATGGCTCCACCACAACATCCCTGACGAGGCCATTCAGCTGGAAGATATGGCGATGTTCCGTGCTGACAGGGAAACGGCGAGCTCCGGTAAGAGCCGGGGGGGTGGGCTATGCATCTATGTTAACAAGAACTGGTGTGTTAATGCCACGTTAGTGTCTAAACACTGCTCTCCGTTGGTGGAGTTCCTTACTGTAAATTGTCGGCCATTTTATTTGCCGAGGGAATTCTGCAACGTGTTTGTAGCTGGTGTTTACATAGCACCGAGCCCTAATGCTAAAGCTAATGCTAAGAAGGCACTCGGGGTACTGCACAATGCGATCAGTGAAATCCAAACTTCACACCCGGACAGTTTTGTGGTGGTTGCGGGGGATTTTAACCACACCAGCCTAAAGACTGTGCTCCCCAAGTTTAAACAATGTGCAGACTTTAAGACCAGAGGAGAGAATATGTTGGACTTAGTGTACACAAACACAGATGCATATAAAGCGATACCCCGCCCCCATCTCGGCCTTTCTAATCACATGTCCGTGATGCTGCTGCCTGCCTACAAAGCTTTATTGAAGCGCAGCAGGCCAGCAGTGAAACAAATCAGGATTTGGCCAGAAAGTGTAACCTCTGCACTGAAAGACTGTTTTCTGCACACAGACTGGAAGGTCTTCAAAATAGCAGCCTCCCAGGAAGACAAGACAGATGTAGAGGAGTATGCTGATACAGTCACCAGCTACATCGCAAAGTGCACAGAGGATGTCACTACAGTGAAGACCATCACTATGCGGGGTAATCATAAGCCCTGGATGACTGCAGAGGTGCACTCGCTGCTTACAGCCAGAGATGCAGCCTTCAGAGCGAAGGACAGGATCGCCCTCCGCTCAGCCAGGTCTGCGCTCTCAAAGGGAATTAAGGCGGCAAAGCGCGCCTATGAAAATCCAGGGACACCTCTGTGATACTAGGAACACCAAGCAGATGTGGCAGGGAGTTCGGACACTGACGGGCTATAAGTCTAGGCAGAGGGTCGATGATGACGACGCTTCGCTTCCAGACAGGCTTAACGACTTCTTTGCACGTTTTGAAGCATCAAACTCGACAATCAGAGGGAGGGCTGGCCCACCCCCACCATCGGTTGGACCAGCTTTTACCATCAACACAGCGGACACACGGACGACCCTAACCAGAGTCAACCCACACAAAGCTGCAGGTCCGGACAACATTCCGGGACGTGTGCTCCGAGACTGCGCGAGCGAGTTGGTGGATGTCCTGACTGACATTTATAACATCTCCCCGAGTCAGGCCATCGTTCCCAGATGCTTCAAGACCTCTATCATTGTACCGGTGGCAAAGAAACCAGTGGTGTCCTGTTTGAATGACTATCGTCCTGTTGCACTGACACCAATTGTGATGAAGTGTTTTGAACGGCTTGTCAAACCACACATTACAGCCTGCCTCCCTGCATCACACGACCCGCTCCAGTTTGCATATCGTTCAAACCGCTCCACGGAGGATGCTATAGTCACCACCCTACACTCTATCATCACCCACCTGGACCAGAAAGACACCTACGCCAGACTCCTGTACATTGATTTCAGTTCAGCATTCAACACCATTATTCCCCAGAGACTGATGGAGAAATTACTCCTTCTCGGTCTGAACACCGCCATATGTCTCTGGATCCTGGATTTCCTGACTGAGAGACCTCAGTCTGTCCGGGTTGGAAACAACATCTCCAACTCTGTCACGCTGAGCACCGGATCCCCTCAAGGCTGTGTACTCAGTCCACTGTTGTTTACACTTCTAACACATGACTGTGTATCCAGACACGAGGGGAACCAGATTATTAAGTTTGCAGATGACACCACGGTGGTGGGACTTATTCAGAGGGATGAGGAATCAATGTACAGGGAAGAAGTGAGAGACCTGGAGGGCTGGTGCAGGGAGAACAATCTGGTGCGCAACGTGGACAAAACGAAGGAGATGATTATCGACTTCCGGCGGTCACAGCCTGAGCACGTCCCCCTCAGCATCGGCGGCCGTTTAGTGGAGAGAGTGGAGAACATCAAGTTCCTCGGAGTGCAGATCTTGCAGGACCTGACCTGGAGCAAGAATTCCTTGGAGATCAGAAAGCGGGCTCAGCAGAGACTGCACTTCTTGAGGAAACTCAAACAGGCCTCTCTCCCCATCTGCATCCTCAGGACCTTCTACAGAGGTGTAGTGGAGAGTGTTCTGACATACTGCATTGCTACATGGTACTCCAGCTGCAGTATGTCAGACAAAAAAGCCCTGCAGAGGATAGTCAAGGGGGCTGAGAGGGTAATTGGAGTCTCCCTCCCCTCTGTCCAAGAACTTTTTCAGAACCATTGTAGGAGCAGGGCACTGAACATTGTCAAGGACCGTTCTCACCCTCTGCATAAACACTTTGAACTTCTTCCATCTGGTAAACGATTCCGGAGCATCAGAGGCAGAACCACCAGACTGATCAACAGCTTCCTTCCACAAGCTGTCAGGACGCTGAACAGTTGACCTGGAATCTCTCATACACACTACTGCACCTACGGACATTTTGTATATTATAGTGAGTTAGTTTTTCTTTTCCCCAAGTATGTCTCAGGGATGTGTGAATGGATGGGGGGGTGGGGGTGGGGGGTGGAGCTATGTGGGAGTGTGTCTTAAATCATGCTGCTTCTTATATGGATGCCGAGAGAAACGCAATTTCATCTTGCCTGCACTACAGTTGTATGTACAGCAATATGACAATAAAGTTTGATTTGATTTGATTTGATTTGATTTTGAAGATATCCCCCTGCAAAAAGTCTACGGGGACAGCTGGCAAAGCGAGCAGTGCACCCTGCCAAATGATATGCCAACATTACCTCTTCCAGAACATCAGCTGGACAGCAATCCTCCAAAGTGGAGTGAAGTGCAGTCCATAGTACATTGAGCTAGAGCCGCATCCTCCCCGGGGCACAACGGAGTCCCATATAGACTCTATAAAAATGCACCAGATGTTCTTCAGTTTCTTTTCTGAAGGAAAAATCTTCTTCAGTGTACTGGCCAACAGGTTATCAGCTTACCTACAGAAGAACAATTATATTGACACGTCAGTGCAAAAGGCAGGAATCAGCGGCTTTTCTGGGTGCTTGGAGGGTGAAACTGGGCATCATGGCAGAACTAAAAGCAATATCTGTCACAGGTCTGTGGTGGACCACTCCCAGTTACACAGAGTGAGACTGGACATCCTGGCAGATAAGCACATCTGTCGCAAGGTCTGTGGTGGACTTTTGCTGGTCGGTGCATCGTGACATGCACTACACAAAGAGCAGAGATAAACAAACCTATCATCTGGTTGGTCACTGCAACAGATACTGGAGTCAGTTTGTCTTGGCCTGTCCTTGCCACTGATAATACCTCTATCTGCCAAGAATGTGCCGCTAGTCCAGCAAAAGCTAGCGGTACTCAAATACTTTGCAAACAGTTTCATGAAATGGTCAGACAGAAAGCAACTCATATTGACTCTGATGTCGCCCGGGTTAACAAGGTCAGGAGTTCCTGGGAGCGGAGGGCGAAGGACAGAGCTGTGTGGAGGAATCTGATCAGACCTAAATGAAACAGTCATTGTCACCCCCGACAGACTGCTATGATGATGACAGAGCACGTAAATATGATCTGGAACCAACTCTAAACAGCCAAAAAGGATAAAAGAGATCTCCATGTTATCTTCTTGGATCTTGCCAGCGCTTTTGGTTCTGTTCCTCACCACGTCCTTTGGGCTGCGCTCACCTATTTCAATGTTCCAGAAACCATAACAGGCCTGGTGAAATCCTATTTTCAGGACATTCCATTATGCCCGACAACGGACACATATACCACTACATGGCAGCGACTGGAGGTAGGGATCATGGCAGGATGTATGATCTCGCTGTTAACCTTCATAATGGCCATGGAGGTTATCATCCGTGCCTCTTGCTGGGTAGCTGGAGGACAGCTGCTTAAACCTCGAAACCGCCTCCCTCCGATTAGGGCATATATGGATGACTTGACCATACTTACTACAACCACAGCCTGTACTAAGAGACTATTCAGGAAGCTGCAAGAGAATATCGAGTGGGCCCAGATGAGGATAAATCCTAGCAAGTCCAGGAGCATATCAATTATTAAGGGAAAGCTATGTCAGCAATGCTTTTACACTGGTGAAGATCCCATTCCAACAGTGGCAGAGAAACCAATTAAAAGCCTTGGACGCTGGTATGATGTAACCCTCAGGGACACAAATTAAGCAGATCAGATCAGGCAAGATACCATCAAAGGCCTGGAATCCATCGATAAAATCTTTGCTTCCTGGCAGAATAAAGATCTGGTGTTTCCAGTTTGGTCTTCTTCCCTGACTTCTGTGGCCCTTGACCATCTATGAGATACCAGTCATCAGACTAGAGAGACTTGTCAGTTCATTTGTCAAGAAATGGCTGAGTCTTTCAAGGTGCATCACCAACATAGGATTGTACGGTAAAGGTCTTCTGGAACTGCCAGTGTTCAGCCTTACAGAGGAATATAAGTGCTCCAAGGTAAGGTTGGAAATGACACTGAAGGACAGTCATGACCCATTTGTTTCCCAAACACCCCCTGCTATCAAAACTGGGAGGAAATGGTCAGCAACCATGGCCACGCAGAAGGCAGTGTCAACCCTCAAACACCAGGACATCGATGGACGAGTACAGCTGGGAAGAGGAGGCTTTGGCCTGGGAGGGCGCAATCCATCTTGGTATGAGGCATCTCCAACTGAACGCCAAAAGTTTGTGGTTGAAGAAATACGCCAACAAGAACAGGCAGAGAGGTGTGCAATGGCAGTCTCCCAAGCAAAGCAGGGGCAATGGATGAAATGAGAGGTGATTGAGAAGAGGAAGTTTTCCTGGAAGGATCTGTGGGACATGGATATGCAGCGAATCAGCTTCATCATTCAAGCCACCTTTGATGTCCTACCATCTCCAACCAATCTTAACCAGTGGTATGGTGAAGACCCCAAATGCACACTCTGCATTGCCTGCCCACCTAAAACACATTCAGGCAGGCTGCAAGGCAAGCCTGACACAAGGTCGCTATGCATGGCGACATAATCAAGTGCTGAAATGCCTTGCAGCTGCCTTGGAAAGCAGTCGGACAGCCATCAACGCCCTACCTGCTCCTTTATTCCATCCTGCAACATCTACTACATTCGTCAGGCCAGGCGCGACACTGAGCAAAGTTGAAACATCCCCACATTACATGGGCCAGCTAGACAGAGCACAGGATTGGAAGCTGTCAGCAGATTTGAATCAACAGCTGTGCTTCCCAAGTGAGATAATTACAACAAGTCTCAGACCTGATATTGTGCTTTGGTTATCCTCACTGTGAACTGCCTTCTTAGTAGAGCTGATGGTGCCCTGGGAAGAGGCAGTTGAGGAAGCCCATAAACCGATGCTGGTCAACGTGGCTGGAAGGCCAGAGTTTGCCCAGTTGAGGTCGGCTGCAGAGAATTTGTGGGCAAGTCAACCATCAGCCTGCTGAAGGACATGGGCATTCAGGGGAGAGTTCAGAGGCAAGCCAACAAAGCCCTCTCCAATGCTGCCGAACAGGCTAGTCATTGGCTTTGGATAAAGAGGACAGACACCATCTGGGGGGCACTTCTGGGATGCCAGATGTTGCCGATGAGCCTTCTGGAGGTGTAGTGGGCTTGTCATCGAAACACTTATGAAGGAGGGTGCCCACCTGATGGCTCCTATGACGCTTTACACCCCTCACTACAACCCAGCAGTATTTTCCCCATGCACATGAACTCCAGGATAATGCTGGCTACATGGGAATGGACCACTTAGTCCTATAATAGAACTGAAAAGAACTAATTATGAGCCTTGTCAGTAAACTGTAATGGAGAAGAGAGGAGGAAACAAAAAAACGAAAACCGACCTGAAAGATTCAATAAACCATGATGTTGATTTTAGGTGGAATTGCCCAGCCCCAATGTATAGTCAGTACAATTATGACAGTCTTATTATTATTATTATTATTATTATTATGTAGTCATATAATGTAGTCATATTGTTTTTGCTGTTGTTTCTCTGTCTGTTAATAATAATAATAATAATAATAATAATAATAATAATAATAATAATAATAATAACAACAACAATAGATTGCATTTATATAGAGCCTTTCATTCAAATTTTCAGGAAAGGTGTGTAATGGCACACCGAACACATGATTGGAGTTTGATGATTGTCTCAAAATGCATACCTCTGCCAAGGCTCTTATCTTCTCACAGTGTTAGTAACAATACCCAAAAACTATTGGATGGATTTGGATGAAATTTTCACCAGAGGTGGCCCTTGGCCCAAAGATGAACTCATGAGATGATGGAGGTGATCTGTGAGTGTATACCTCTGCCAAGGCCCTCTCTCACAATGTACAGGTGGATGGTGAAATGGATGGACAAAGGGACGAAAAGGAGGACAAAGGGAGGGAGGGATGGAGCCTTGACAGAGGTATATGCTCTCCAATTGCCCTCTAGTTCCAAAATGGATTAAATTCATTTTTTCCTCAAAATTCTACACACAATACCCCATAATGACAACGTGAAAAGTTTTTTTTTTTTTTTTGAGATTTTTGCAAATTTATAAAAAAATTAAAAAACTCAGAAATCACATGTACATAAGTATTCATAGCCTTTGCCATGATGCTCAAAACTGAGCTCTGGTGCATCCTGTTTACACTGATCATTCTTGAGATGTTTCTACAGATTAACTGGAGTCCACCTGTAGTAAATTCATTTGACTGGACATGATTTAGAAAGGCACACACCTGCTCATATAAGGTCCCACAGTTGACAGTGCATGTCAGAGCACAAACCAAGCATGAAGTCAAAGGAATTGTCTGTAGACCTCCGAGACAGGATTGTCTGGAGGCACAAATCTGGGGAAGGATACAGAAAAAATTTCTGCTGCTTTGAAGGTCCCAATGAGCACAGTGGCCTCCATCATCCGTAAATGGAAGAAGTTTGGAACCATCAGGACTCCTCCGAGAGCTGGCTGGCTGTCTAAACTGAGCGATCAGGGGAGAAGGGCCTTAGTCAGGGAGGTGACCAAGAACCTGATGGTCACTCTGTCAGAGCTCCAGCATTCCTCTGGGGAGAGAGGAGAACCTTCCAGAACGACATCCATCTCTGCAGCAACCCACCAGTCAGGCCTGTATGGTAGAGTGGCCAGACAGAAGCCACTCCTTAGTAAAAGGCACATGGCAGCCCACCTGGAGATTGCCAAAAGGCACCTGAAGGACTCTCAGACCATGAGAAACACAATTTCCTGGTCTGATGAGACAAAGATTGAACTCTTTGGTGTGCATGCCAGGCGTCATGTTTGGAGGAAACCAGGCACCGCTCATCAGCAGGCCAATACCATCCCTACAGTGAAGCATGGTGGTGGCAGCATCATGCTGTAGGAATGTTTTTCAGCGGCAGGAACTGAAAGACTAGTCAGGATAGAGGGAAAGATGAATGCAGCAATGTACAGAGACATCCCGGATGAAAACCTGCTCCAGAGCGCTCTTGACCTCAGACTGGGGTGATGGTTCATCTTTCAGCAGAACAATGACCCTAAGCACACAGCCAAGATATCAAAGGAGTGGCTTCAGTACAACTCTGTGAATGTCCTTGAGTGGCCCAGCCAGAGCCCAGACTTGAATCCAATTGAACATCTCTGGAGAGATCTGAAAACAGCTGTGCACCGACGTTTCCCATCCAACCTGATAAGAGTTTGAGAGGTGCTGCAAAGAGGAATGGGCCAAACTGCCCAAAGATAGGTGTGCCAAGCTTGTGGCATCATATTCAAAAAGACTTGAGGCTGTAATTGCTGCCAAAGGTGCATCAACCAAGTATTGAGCAAATGCTGTGAATACTTATGTACATGTGATTTCTTAGTTTTTTTATTTTTAATAAATTTGTAAAAATGCACGGTGCACTGCACGGTGGCGCAGTGGTTTAGCACTGTGGCAGCACAGTTTTACCCTTGGCCGGGGGATCGCGGGGATCATGAGATCGTGGGTTCGATCCCAGCCCCCGACCAACAGTGAGCTGTGTGGAGTTTGCATGTTCTCCCCGTGTTGCGTGGGTTTACTCCAGGATTTCTCCGGTTTCCTCCCGCACACCAAAAACATGTAGGTTTAGGGCGCTCGCGCACGCAGCGACCAGCAACCGGTGGCTTGTCACCAGACTGCAAACCAAGTCTACCTACGGGTACAAATAAGTAACAAAAAAAAAAAAAAAAAAAAAAAATCTCAAAAACCTTTTTTCACATTGTCATTATGGGGTGTTGTTTGTAGAATTTTTGAGGAAAAAATGATTTTAATCCATTGTGGAACAAGGCTGTAACATAACAAAATGTGGAAAAAGTGAAGCACTGTGAATACTTTCTGGATGGACTGTAAAGTACTGTAAATGTCATTTTTATTGAGTAAAATTTCTGGCTACCCTACCAACCACTGCTGCCTTAACATGAAGGTGCAGCAGCAAACCACTACTCAAGTCAACAATGATGCAATCAGAGCATTAAAACCAGCTAAAACCTCATCATCTGAGGTTATCTCCATGGCTATCATTCAAAACACGAGCTCATAAAAACACAAATAAAAGACCCAAACCAGGAACTAAATGTCAGGAGTTTACAGAGAGGACAAGCACCAACAAGAGCCTGTAAATGGATAAAATTTTATGATTAGATTTGAAAGTAATCAGTAATCTGGGATCTGTCTTTGCACAAATATATTACTGCTGTAGGGAGTCATGGCTGCATGCCACAGATTTACAGTTAAAACGAGTCAAAACATGGCGCTACAGCCTGATGATTATTGCAACACTCCTAACATGCTCACAGCCACACAGGCACAATGCCTGATCTCCACTACTGATACAGGGGCACAAACCTGTGACTGCAGGACCACATGAGGTCACAGACGACAGCCAGTGTCTCCCATGACAAAGAACTACCAGTAAAAATAACATGGCTCATAACAATTTTATGAGACAAAAAGAGTCTCAAATTTATGTGAAAACTGCTGCTAACTTACAAGAATAAAAGGGTTATACAAGTTTTTCATACATATAAATTTGCAAACTGTTTTTATAAATTTGTAGCTTTTCTGTTAAATTTGAGACCGTTTTTCTCATATGTACTTTGTTTTACTATAAACATGCAATTTTCCCCCGTGAACTTAATTTTTTCCCCTCAATTTGGCAAATTTTTCTTGTAATTGTTTTTACTTTTTCTCTCCTCATAAATTTACAGCTTTTGTCACATAAATTTGATTTTTTTCCTCCTAATATATAGAATGCTATGAAAAAGGCGTCCAAGTGGGAGGCGTCCACCTCAAGTGTTTCAGGCACGTCCCACTGGGAGGAGACCCCGGGGCAGACCCAGGACTCGGTGGAGAGACTATGTCTCCCAGCTGGTCTGGGAACGCCTTGGTATCCTCTCCGAAGAGCTGGAGCAGGTGGCTGGGGAGAGGGAAGTCTGGGCTTCTCTGCTTGAACTGCTGCCTCCGCGACCCGGACCTCCAGAAAAGTGGTAGAAGATGGATGGATGGATGGATGGATGCTATGAAAAAGTATTTGCTCCCTTCCTGATTTCTGATATTTATATATGCAACAGCCACCTCCATATATTATATTATATATGGGGGCGGCTGTGGCACAGGTGTAGTGTGGCTGACTACTGATCGGAGAGTCAGGGGTTCAGTTCCTGCTCTGTCTGTAGTCTGCATGTTCAAGTGTCCTTGAGCAAGACACTGAACCCCCAGTTGCTCCCGGTGGGTCAGGCCAGCGCCTGTGCATGGCAGCTCCGCCGCCATCAGTGTGTGAATGTGTGTGTGAATGGGTGAATGGCAGGATATGTAAAATGCTTTGGTCACCCAGAGATGAGAAAAAGCGCTATATAAGTGAATGCCATTTACCATATTTTTGCATATTTATCACCAGAGCTTCACATTAACTTTTTTACTCACCAGCTACTGCGGCTAGTGATTTTCCAAAGTTACTAGCCACTCAGACTTTTCACTAGCCACGATTGTGTGGTTGGACAACTGTGTTTGATATGATTAAATGTGACTATGGCAAGCTAAAATTTACTTGAAGTAAATTTACAACCTTTTTCAATGTAAATTACCTTTATACATAGAAAAAAAAATAGTAAGAGAAACCCTGTCTGCTTAATTATTTATGAAGAGCAATAAATACTGTAAAACAGTAGAGAAAAATATTTGCAACATGAGAGTGAAGTCCAGGTAGATTTGGATCCATTCCAGTTCTCATTTGTACCTCTACCCCTTTGCCTACCCCTATGAATTGGGACACCCCTTCATGGCTGCATAACGTCATTAGTAGTTGCTGACGGATTTAACCTAAATGGATGCTACCTGTTTTCACCAGAAAAAAGGAGAGAAAGAAAATGAAAACTGATCAGAAAAGAAAACGAACAGTACTTACGGCAGTTGTAGTTTCATAGTCTCACACTGTGATAGGTTTATTATTTTAGATGCCGTTTGAGAAACCTACAACCGGCCAAAGTGGCTAGTGGGTGTGGCTGTATTACCGGCCACTGCTGAAATCCGCCAGCCATTGGCCAGTTGGCTGGTGTTAATGTCTAGCTCTGTTTGTCACACTTACATGTTTCAGATCATCAAACAAATTTTAATATTAAATCGTATAATGATAACCTGAGTAAACACAAAATGCAGTTTTTAAAATGATTTCATTTAAGGGAAAAAAAATATATCCAAACCTGCCTGGCCCTATGTGGAAAAAGTAATTGCCCCCTAAACCTAATAACTGGTTGTGCTACCCTTGGCCGCAACAACTGCAATCAAGCGTTTGCTATAACTGGCAATGAGTCTTTGACATCGCTGTTGAGGAGCCCACTTTTTCTTTGCAAAATTGTTTTAATTCAGCCACATTGGAGGGCTTGAGCTTGAGGCCATGAACTGATGGCCGGACATTCTCCTTCAGGATTTTCTGGTAGAAAGCAGAATTCATGGTTCCATCAATTATGGAAAGTTGTCCAGGTACTGAAGCAGCAAAGCAGCCCCCGACCATCACCACCATGTTTGACTTGGTATGATGTTCCTTTTATGAAATACTGTGTTAGTTTTACACCAAATGTAATGAGACGCACGCCTTGAATCATGGACCAGTGTCCAAACTGAGGTAAGTGAGACCTGCAGTTCTTTAGATGTTGTTCTGGGTTTTTGTTTCTCATCTGTCCTTGAATTTCTTAAGATGGCAGCTTGATGTGTTGCTTTTTGAGATCTTTTAGCCTACTTCACTTCACAGGTTCTATTTACGTGATTTCTTGATTCAACAGGTCTGGCAGTAATCAGGCCTGGGTGTGGCTTGTGAAATTGAACTCAGCTTTCCAAAAGTGTGTTTTCCATCCATCCATCCATCTTTTACCGCTTTTCCAGAGGTCCGGGTCGTGGAGGCAGCAGTTCAAGCAGAGAAGCCCAGACTTCCCTCTCCCCAGCCACTTGCTCCAGCTCTTCAGAGAGGATACCAAGGCGTTCCCAGACCAGCTGGGAGACATAGTCTCTCCACCGAGTCCTGGGTCTGCCCCGGGGGTCTCCTCCCAGTGGGACATGCCTGAAACACCTCAAGTGGGAGGCGTCCAGGAGGCATCCTAATCAGATGCCCATACCACCTCAACTGACTCCTTTCAACGTGGAGGAGCAGCGGTTCTACTCTGAGCCTCTCCCGGATGACTGAGCTCCTCACCCTATCTCTGAGGGTGAGTCCAGCAATCCTACGGACAAAGTTAATTTCAGCCGCTTGTATCCGCAATCTTGTTCTTTCGGTCATTACCCAAAGCTCATGACCATAGGTGAGAGTAGGAACGTAGATTGACTGGTAAATCGACAGCTTTGCCTTAGAACTCAGCTCCCTCTTCACCACAACAGACCAGTACAACGTCCGCATCACTGCAGATGCTGCTCCAATCCGTCTGTCAATCTCTCGCTCCATTTTCCCCTCACTCGTGAACAAGACCCCAAGATACTACTCCTCCACTTGGGGTAGGAGCCTGTCCCCAACCCAGAGAGGACAATCCACCTTTTTCCAGCTGAGAACCATGGACTCGGACTTGGAGGTGCTGATTCTCATCCCAGCCGCTTCACACTCAGTGGCAAACCGTCCCAGCAAGAGCTGTAGGTCATTGCTGGATGAAGCCAGCAGGACAACATCATCTGCAAGCAGAGATGAGATCCTGTGGTCACCAAGCATGACACCCTTCGTTCCCTGGCTGTGCCTAGAAATCCTGTCCATAAAAATTATGAACAGGATCGGTGACAAAGGGCAGCCCTGGCGGAGTCCAACTCTCACTGGGAATGACTCCGACCAAGTGTTGGCAATACGAACCAAACATCTCACAACGGTCGTACAGAGACCGAATAGCTCGTAACAACAAGCCCGATACCCCATACTCCCGAAGCACCCCCCACAAAAAACCACGAGGGACGCAGTCAAACGCCTTCTCCAAGTCCACAAAACACATGTAAACTGGTTGGGCAAACTCCCACGAACCCTCAAGAATTCTCGAGAGGGTAAAGAGCTGGTCCGATGTGCCACGGCCAGGACGAAAACCACATTGCTCCTCCTGAATCCGAGGTTCGACCAACGGCTGGATTCTCCTCTCCAGTACCTTGGCATAGACCTTCCCAGGGAGGCTGAGGAGTGTGATCCCTCTAAAGTTGGAGCACACCCTCCGGTCCCCTTTTTTGAAGAGAGGAACCACCACCCTGGTTTGCCATGCCAAAGGCACTG
Source organism: Pholidichthys leucotaenia (assembly GCA_020510985.1). NCBI lineage: Eukaryota > Metazoa > Chordata > Actinopteri > Cichliformes > Pholidichthyidae > Pholidichthys > Pholidichthys leucotaenia. Next base: position 195,628,846 of record CM035842.1, on the reverse strand, counting down.
CCCCCGACCTCCACGCAATGTTGCAGAGGCGTGTCAACCATGACAGCCAAACAACATCCAGAGCCTTGAGGTACTCAGGGTGAATCTCGTCCACCCCTGGGGTCCGGCCACCAAGGAAATTTTTAACCACCTTGGCGACCTCAGCCCCTGTGATAGGCGAGTCATCCCCCTCGTGCCCAAACCCTGCTTCCTCTGTGGAAGGCGTATCAGTGGGATTGAGGAGATCCTCGAAGTATTCCTTCCACCGCCCAACGATATCCCCAGTCGAAGTCAACAGTGTCCCATCCGCACCATACACAGTGTGGACAGGGAGCTGCTTTCCCCTCCTGAGCCGCCGGACAGTTTGTCAGAATTTCTTCGAGGCCGACCAAAAGTCTTGTTCCATGGCCTCACCGAACTCCTCCCATACCCGGGTTTTTTCTTCAGCAACCACCCGAGCTGCACTCTGCTTGGCCTGCCAGTACACCTCAGCTGCTTCGGGAGTCCCACAAGCCAACCAAGCTTGATAGGACTCCTTCTTCAGCTTAATGGCCCCCCTCACCACTGGTGTCCCACCACTTGGTTCGGGGGTTGCCACCATGAGATACACCGACCACCTTGCGGCCGCAGCTCTGGGCTGCCGCTTCAACAACAGAGGTGGAGAACATGGCCCATTCAGACTCCATGTTTCCTGACTCCCTCGGAATGTGGTTGAAGTTCTTCCGGAGGTGGGAGATGAAGACCTCCCGGACAGGGGCGTTAGTCAGACGTTCCCAGCACACCCTCACTATACGTTTGGGTCTACCAGGTCTGAACAGCTTCCTCCCCTGCCATCGGATCCAACTCACCACCAGGTGGTGATCAGTTGACAGCTCTGCACCTCTCTTTACCCGGGTGTCCAAGACATACGGTCGCAGGTCTGATGACACGATAACAAAATCGATCATCGACCTGCAACCTAGGGTGTCCTGGTGCCAGGTGCACATATGGACACCCTTATGCTTGAACATGGTGTTCGTTATGGACAAACTGTGGTTAGCACAGAAGTCCCATAACTGAACACCACTCGGTTCAGATCGGGCAGGCCGTTCCTCCCAATCACCCCCCTCCAGGTTTCACTGTCATTGCCCACGTGCGCATTGAAGTCCCCCAGTAGGACAATGGAGTCTCCAAGAGAAGTACCCTCCAGCACCCCAGTCACAGACTCCAAAAAGGGTGGGTACTCTGAAACATCATTTGGTGCATAGGCACAAATGATGGTCAGGACCCGTTTCTCAACCCGAAGGCACAGGGAAGCAACCCTTTCATCCACCGGGGAAAACTCCAATATAGAGGTAGTAAGGTGGGGGGATACAAGAATACCCACCCCTGCTCGTCGCCTCTCGCCCGGGGCACCTCCAGAAAAGGCCACGCTCCAGCCCCTCTCCAGGAGACTGGTTCCGGAACCGGAGCTGTGTGTTGAGGTGAGGCCGACTATATCTAGCCGGTATCTCTCAACCTTGTACACCAGCTCAGGCTCCTTCCCCCCAGAGAGGTGACATTCCACGTACCAACAGCCAGTTTAGAAAGCTTGGGATCAGTCCGCCAAGGTCTCCGCCTTTGACCGCCACCTAATCCATATAGCACCGGACCCCCATGATCCCTCCTGCAGGTGGTGAGCCCACTGGAGGGCGGACCCATGTAACTTGTTCGGGCTGAGCCCGGCCAGGTCCCATGGGTGGAAACCCGGCCACCAGACGCTAGTCTTCAAGCCCCTCCCCCAGGCCTGGCTCCAGGGTGGGGCCCCGGTAACCCCATACCGGGCGGGGTACACTGAATCCTTGATACAGAATTTATCATGAGAGTCTGTTGGATCGTTCTTAGTCTGGCCCTTCACCCAGGACCAGTTTGTCTTGGGTGACCCTATCAGAGGCAAACTGCCCCGGACAACATAGCTCCTGGGATCACTGGGGAACGCAAACCCCCCCACCACGATAAGGTGACGATCCATGAGGGGGCAAAAGTGTGTTTTATCACAGTTAATTCATGATGTAATTGGGGGGGGGGGTAACTTTTCCTCATCGGGCCAGGCAGGTCTGGATATCTTTTTTCCCTTAATAAATGAAATCATCATTTTAAAAACTGCATTTTGAATTCACTCAGGTTATCTTTGTCTAATAGTAAAATTTGTTTGATGATCTGAAACCTTCAAGTGTGACAAATATGCAAAAATATAAGAAATCAGGAAGGGGACACATACTTTTTCACACCACTGTATGCAAATTTATTCATATGAATTTGTGTCCTTTTTGGTAAATTTCTGATGTTATCGTCAGGTGGCTACTTTTTTCTAGCATTTTTTTTATCATAAATATGCAATTTTAACCTTAAAGGTTTTTTTCCCCCTTATAAAGAGATGTTAACAAATGAAGCTCCTTAAATGTTAATAAAAACTCACTGGAAGTGCTGAAGGTTCAGGCAGGAATTCTGCATCATCTCCAAAAATAAAATCTGGAGGTAGGTCTGGGTATTGAGCGTTGAAGATGATGTCCCCTTGGGAGAAAAAATTTTTACAGAGAAAAGTATGTCAGTTCTTGACTAATTAAAACATTAAGCAAAAATTATGCTGATGCTTCACTGAAGCAAGGAATCAATTTTATGTTGTGAGAAAATGAATAATTTGGTAAATAAACAAACAAGGACTGTCCGTCACTGTAATGTTCAGGACAGGTGTGGAGACAAGAGGACCCACGCACGTTCGCTGCTCTCCACTGAGCCTCTGGCTGGTGTGGCCTCTGTGGATAGCGGTGGACAGCTGGGACTGCTGCTGTTGGGCCTGCACAAGCCGGAGGCTCAGTGGGGCGCGGTGGCCAGCGAATGCATGTGAATGGACCACAGGTGATAACCCAGTTACTGAAAATATATTCACACGCAGCTGTTGTTTTCTCTTTAAAGTGTCTATCTGAGGAAAATGAAATACAAACTCTCCACATGTACTGGAATAATGGTATCATCCAAATCATATGAAGAAACAGCAGACAGTAGGGCTGGGTGACATGACCTCAAATCAACATCACGATTAACTGAACAGTTTACTTCAGATTAGATTTTTACAACTTTTAAGTTTATTTATTTATCTGGGGAGGTATACTAATAAAAATTTATTAGTAGAAAATAATTATGATTTTTTAAAAACAATTATTACTTCAGTTTTATTTTCTGTTTTTCATTCATCAGAGAGTTGGGTGTAAATTTATGACTGAAAATCTTCTCGCTTTCATTGTGAAAGCTCAACTGTTATTTCTGACAGTTTCTGCCACTCAGCAGAGCAACTTTAGTTTCGTTTTTAAACTGGACATCCAGTTTGTGATTTCTTCAATTTCAAAAAGAGAAGCTGAAGCAACAATTACCAAGGTGTTTTGGAAGCCCAAGTTGTTTTAATAGCGGCCTTCAACTCGTCTGCATTGTTAGGTCTGGTGTCTCTCACCTTCCTCTTGACACTACCACACAGATTCTCTATGGGGTTTAGGTCAGGAGAGTTAGCTGGCCAATCAAGTCAGTGACACCATGGTCATTAAGCCAGATATTGGTAGTTCTGGCAGTGTGGGCAGGTGCCACGTCCTGCTGGAAAATGAAGTCAGCATCAGTGTAAACTTTGTCAGCAGAGGCAAGTCTGAAGCGCTCTAAAATTTCCTGGAAGACGGCCACGCTGACTTTGGACTTGATAAAACACAGTGGACCAACACCAGCAGATGACATGGCTCCCATATCATCACTGACTGGGGAAACTTCACACTGGACCTCAAGCAACTTGGATTCTGTGCCTCTCCACTCTTCCTCCAGACTCCAGGTCCTTGATTTCCAAATGAGAGGCCTTGGCATCTGATTTGGGGAGCCATGTCACAAATATACAGTACAAGAAAAAAAATAGCAAACTTTAAAAAACAAAACAAAAAAAAACCAGAAAAAGCTACCAAATTACAAGGGAAAAAAGCCTCAACCTTTTGAGAGAATGTGCATAAATTATGACAATATAAAAAGAGAAAAATTTGTGACAATTTTTGAAACTCTTATAAGAGAAGTCACGAATTTAGAAAAAAAGTGTAAGTAACAACAGAAGAATCTGCTTCATTACAAGGTCTCTCAAACTTGAGAACATTTACACAAATTATGAGGATAAGGCTGCGTGTCCACCAAACGTGTTTTTTGTCACACGACTGCCCTGAACCTCTTTTTTTTTTTTTTTTTTTTTTACAGTGCTTGTACATTGTGCTCTGGAAAGAAAAAGTCTGCACCCTGTATCCTAGGAACAGCTTGTCGCTCACAGCTCAGCACTTCCACTTTTCCCATGGCCAGACTTTCTACTTATTTTTTAATAGCGGTCTCTAAATAACAATGGACAGGAAATGTATTCTGGCATTGGTAGCAGCTCTGGATGCAAAATATGATGACATGGAAAAGAAAACAAGAGTCTGGGTACAGACATCAACCGGACTTGTACAGAACCGGACACCAAACTTGTACCGGAGTTGAGTCTTGATGGTGCCTGTTTCAAGGAGTATTTTAGATTGACTAGGAGTCAGTTTGGACTGGTTTTGGAGAAGACTGGCCCATCAATTTCTCTGATGCAGACCAATTACAGTGAGTCCTTCTGAGGTGAGCAGTCTATGGTCAAAATTTTGTTTATTTCTACATCATCTCCAGCTGAGATATGCTCAACACAGAGATTCCTAAACTCATAAATGACTGTTGGTAAATGATCACATTTCACATTGGAGGCATTTCTATTTTTTTGCAGTTATCAACTACAAATTCGCATAGTATCCATATTATCTAGTGCAACAAACTTGCAAGAAATATGACCGTGACAAAGGCACAAATGCTCACCTGGCACGCCAACAGATGCGGACACATTCCTCCAAGTGTTTGCTTTCAAATATTGATCGTGATTACCATTTTAGAGTCAGATCACAGAGTACCAGGTTGTTTGATGCAGCAAAGTTCAGGTTCTCCCCTGTCATCCTACTGTTCTCGTCTTCCTGTACCAGCGTTCTATGTCCCGCCCTTCCTTAATTCTGATTGGCTGCTTAGAAAGGTCTGACATTGACAAGTGCAGCTGTAGTGTGAAAAGTTGGAACTTTTTTCAGCCCTGAGCGCTGTGACAAAAAACAGTCACAGCTGACAGCGTTTCAGCGCCGAAGGCACTCAACGCTGTAGACGCTGGACTACATAGAGAATGAATAGAAAATAGTCGCCCACAGCGGAAAAAACATGTTTGGTGGACATGCCCCCCAAAAAACAAGAACATTTCTGAGAAAATTCCTAAATTTTTCAGACAATTGTCAAAACTTTCCTATTACTTTATGTGAAAAGTGAAAAATCTATGAATATATTGAAAACTAGAAGACACTTAGGGCCTTATTGGAGGTGTGTGCTCTTTATCTCACAATGTTAAAGAAAGTGAAAAAGTTATCCAGAATCCTGACACAGATCACCTCCAGAATCTAATGGGTTCATCATCTGTGACCCAGGGGCCACCTCTGGGGAAAATTTCATCAAAATCCGTCCAGTAGTTTTCACATAATCGTGCTAACAGACAGACAAGAACATCACCTCAAAAAAAAAAAAAAAAAAAAAAAAATCGTGCTAACAGACAGACAAGAACATCACCTCCTTGAGAGATGTAATTAAAGACACAAAAAAGGTGCTAAATTATAAAGAAAAAGTCGAACTACAAATTCATATTTAAGAGTTAATAAAAACTCTTCTAAAAACTTCCAAAAACACTGACTTACATTTGAGGGTTTCTCCGGCATATGGAATATGAAGTTTGAAGCGATCGCAGCAGGGTCCTTGAGTAAGAGATGTGCACCTGAATAGAGAAGAAAGAACAGTCTGTAATGTAATTACAGATGATTAATTAACTTGCTAACAAACACTTTCTTCTTTCGGCTGCTCCCTTTAGGGGTCACCCCCCAGCCAGTCACAGCAGATGACTGCCCCTCCCTGAGCCTGGTTCTGCTGGAGGTTTCTTTCTGCTAAAAGGGAGTTTTTCCTCTATATTTAAATTCACCTGCCTTCACCTCTACTCCTTGCATCTTCACCGTTACACCTTGTCTCCCTCTTATTTACACTAATGCTATCTTTCTTCTAGTGACTTTCATTCCTCTTTTCTCCAGAGCATACCTGCACCTTTCAAGGTTCTCTTCCCCCTGCTCGCTACTGTCACTACAGATCACAATGCCATCTGCAAACATCATGGTCCTCAGAGACCCCTGCCTGACCTCACTTGTCAGCCTGTCCATCACAATGGCAAACAAGAAGGGGCTCAGAGCTCATCCCTGATGTAACCCCATCCCCACCTTGAATCCATCTGTCACTCCACATAAACACTGGCTGATTGTGAATTTGATTTTTTTTTTTTTAAATTCCTCATAAATCAAGAAATATGTTTGTAAAATGTCAAAAATTAACCAGAAAATGTTTCTGAAAACAGTTACAAGTTTAGGAGACAAGACACATTTATGTGAAGAAAAAGTTTCAAATTTACATGAAAAATAAGTCAACTTTGAACTTTATGAAGTCGCAAATTCATAGTTTGCAAATCTGCTTTCAAAATGTTGGAAATGTTTAAGGAAAATGTCACAAACCTTTGTCAAAGTTACAATTAAGAAGAAAAACTGCAAGCTTGGGTTTTGACATAACGTTCGGCTCAGGAGACGCACACACACAGGCTCAGAGTAGTTCAAACTGTTTATTAACAACAGGGATGTTTGGGTGCGTGTCTGCGGAATGTTAATGTGTTGGTGGTGGCGTCTGCTTCAGACCCAGAGGCAGGAGACCGTTCAGCCGGCAACCCTATGGGAGAAATCAGACACAGGGTGATGAGCACACACCAACACAGGAGGAGAATAGGCGAGGGAGAGAAGCTTACTTGTTGGGACAGATGACTGGCGCTTCAAGGATGGAAGCCCGGGAGACAGCCACCTGCAGGACTCGGTGCAGCAGCGAGGAGAGACGAGGGACGGGATTGTCCACCGCCGAGGAATCCACCTGTGCACAGGGGAGCAGACTGGAGAGATGAGGTAAGCGATTTTCTTACCGGTCACGAGGATGCTGAAGAGAATGTGGTAGAAGCCCATGAAAGGGGAATGAAGTCTACGGCTTCAGGCCGACGCTCAGGGCGAGGCGGCTTTTATCCTTCGCCGCTGACGAGTAGCAGGTGCGTGAGCAGGTGGCGCCGCTGATGAATGGCGCGGCGTGACAGTACTCCCCCCTCTAGCAGCGCCTCCTGGCGATGGCTTATCCGGGTGCGCTCGGTGGAAGTCCGCGATGAGCGATGGGTCCAACACAAACGACGGGGGCACCCACTGTCGATGCTCGGGCCCATAGCCCTCCCAGTCCACCAAGTATTGCAACCCACAACCCCGGCGCCGGGAGTCCAGGATGGAGGAGGCGGACCAGGCCGGATGGCCACCAATCATCCGGGGCGCGGGTTGCGCTGCAGGAGGAGGGCAAAGGGGGTCAGTAACTGCCAGTTTCACCTTCGACACGTGGAAAGTAGGATGAATGCGGAGGGAGGGGGGAATAGCCACGCGCACAGCCACCGGGTTGATGATCCGGGTGATGGGGTAGGGACCCATGAAGCGCTGTGCCAGCTTTCTCCTCTCGCCTTTTAGAGTGACGTCCTGGGTGGAAATGTAAACAAGCTGCCCAACTCTGTACGCCGGGGCAGGTCTTCTACGCCGGTCCGCCACAGTCCTGTTGCGCTCCGCTGTGCGTAATAGCGCATGGCGCGCGGCAGCCCAGGTGGAGCGGAACTGCCTGAGATGGGCCCTAACTGACGGGACAGTTACTTCACTCTCCTGCTCCGGAAACAGCGGGGGGTCGTAACCCAGGGACGCTTTGAAGGGGGACATCCCTGTAGCAGAAGAGCGAGCGGTGTTGTGGGCATATTCAACCCAGGCAAGATGGTTGCTCCAGGACGTGGGTTTGGATCTGGACACACAGCGGAGCGCAGCCTCCAGCTCCTGGTTGGTCCTCTCACACTGCCCGTTGGATTGGGGGTGATGGCCGGAGGAGAGGCTCACCTTGGCTCCGATGGCGTTGCAGAAAGACCTCCAAACCTCAGATGAAAACTGGGGGCCCCGGTCCGAGACCACGTCCACCGGAATCCCGTGCAGCCTGACCACGTGTTGGACGAGGAGGTCCGCCGTCTCCAGGGCAGTAGGGAGGCCTCGCAGGGGGACGAAGTGCACGGCCTTGGAGAAGCGGTCCACGATGGTCAGGATGGTGTCATAGGAATTGGAGACAGGGAGTCCGGTGACGAAATCCAGTGCGATGTGCGACCAGGGCCTGCCAGGGACGGGCAGGGGCTGGAGCAGACCCGCTGGAGGGGCATTTCCCGACTTGCAGGTGGCACAGATTGGGCAAGCCCGGGCGTAGCGGGCTGCATCCCTCCGCAGGCCTGGCCACCAAAAGGACCGTTGGAGGAAATCTATCATCCGGGAGGTGCCAGGGTGACAGGTGAGCTTGGAGGTGTGGAGCCAGTGGATGACCTCTCCTCGGACTGCGGATGGCACGAACAGCCTCCCCTCCGGTCCGCCGCCAGGGTCAGGTTCCACCTCCTGTGCCTTCCGGATCTTGCTCTCGATGTCCCACGAGATGGCTCCCACGACGCACGACCTGGGCAGGATGGAGTGGGGCGCCTCCTCCGACTCCACGGGGGCGAACTGCCTGGAGAGGGCGTCAGGCAGGACGTTCCTAGAGCCAGGCCTGAAGGTGATGGAAAATTGGAACCTGGCGAAGAACAGGGACCAGTGCGCTTGGCGGGCGTTCAGGCGCTTGGCAGATCGTAAGTATTCCAAGTTCTTGTGGTCCGTGAGGACCACAAACGGCAGGTTCGCCCCCTCTAACCAGTGGCGCCACTCCTGCAGGGCGAGCTTGATGGCCAAGAGCTCTCTGTCCCCCACATCGTAGTTTCTCTCCGCCGGGGACAAGCGCCGGGAGAAGAAGGCGCACGGTCGCTTGGCGCCATCGTCCGGTGACCGCTGGGACAGCACTGCTCCCACTCCCGTGTCCAAAGCGTCTACCTCTACAATGCACGGCAGCGCGGGGTCGACCTGGCGAAGGACCCGGGAGGAGGAGAATTCCGCCTTCAGCGCCTCAAAGGCGGCAGCGACCTCTTCGGTCCACCGGAACGGGACCTTCGGGGACGTGAGGCGGGTCAGTGGTCCAACGATGGCACTGAAGCTGGGGACAAAGCGGCGGTAGAAATTGGCGAAGCCAACAAATTGCTGCACCTGTTTCCGGGATGCAGGTGTGGGCCATTCCACCACCGCCTTTACCTTCTCTGGGTCGGGGAGCACCTTATCGTGGGCGATGATGAACCCCAGGAAGGACGTACTCCTGGCGTAAAATTCACACTTTTCTGCCTTAACGTACAGACGATTCTCCAGCAGCCTTTGGAGGACCCGCCTCACGTGGACCTGGTGCTCATCTCTGGACTTGGAGAAGATGAGAATATCGTCCAGGTAGACGAACACGAAAAGGCCAATGAAGTCCCAGAGGACGTCATTAATGAGGCGCTGGAAGACTGCAGGAGCGTTGGTCAACCCGAACGGCATCACCAGGTATTCAAAGTGGCCGTTCGGGGTACGGAAGGCCGTTTTCCACTCATCTCCCTCCCGGATCCGGACGAGGTGGTAAGCGCTGCGTAGGTCCAGCTTGGTGAACCAGGTCGCCCCCTGGAGGGAGTGGAAAGCAGTGTCCATGAGAGGCAGGGTGTAACGGTCCTTCTCCGTGATATTATTGAGGGCCCGGTAGTCGATACAAGGGCGGAGGGACCCATCCTTCTTTCCCACGAAGAAGAACCCTGCCCCCACGGGTGACGATGATGGGCGGATAATCCCAGCACTTAATGACTCCTTCAGGTAGGCGTTCATCGTCTCCTTCTCCGGCGCAGACAGGCTGTAAAGGCGACCAGAAGGTAAGGGAGCCCCCTGGCGGAGGTTGATGGCGCAGTCATAGGGCCGATGAGGGGGGAGAGACATAGCTTTCGCTTTGCTGAACACCATACCCAGGTCGTGAAATTCTGGGGGCACCAGAGACAGGTCCGGGGGTGCAGCGTCCGTCGCAGGGGAAGGAGCGGACGGAGAGCAGGCAGCGGACTGAAGGCAGGTGCCCATACAGAACGTACTCCATGCCGATATCCCAGCTGATTTCCAATCCAGGACCGGATTGTGAAGGCGGAGCCAGGGATACCCCAGGATGATGGGCGACACAGAGTTGGGAAGGACGTAAAAGGTCATCTCCTCCCGGTGGTTTCCCGAGATGATGACCGGTAGGGGGACAGTTTGATGTGTCACTCTCCCGAGGGTGGCACGGGAGAGGTGGACTAGGGAGATGGGAGTGTTGAGTGCCTGGCAGCGGATGCCCAATCGGGTTGCCAGGCTTTGTGAAATGAAGCTGCCTTCTGCGCCCGAATCCACCAGTGCGTGGGTGAGGTGCCCAGTGGGGTTATGGCAGAAATGGATGGGAAGCTTCAATTGAGTGAGTGATCCTAACCGATTGACATCCGCGAGGCTTCCAACAGTGACTCGCGGACCCCACCGACTGGCTTTCCGTGGACAACGCTCCACGGTGTGTTGGTCGCCTCCGCAATACATGCAGAGGCCCAACTCACGGCGGCGTTGTTTCTCCACAGGGGAAAGTTTAGTCCAGCCCGTCACCATCGGCTCCGACTCCTCGGGGCGCGATGCTGGCGGCGCCGCCAGGGGGCGAGCTTGGAACAGGTGCGGCGAGGCTCCACGAGGGCGAGAAGAAGAAGACCTCCGCCCCGAGGAGCGCTCGCGCAGCCTGTTATCCAAACTTATCGCTAAGGATGTCAGCTCCGCTAGCGTCCCAGGGATATCCCGACCAGCCAGTTCATCCCTCAGATCACTATTGAGGCTGCGGAGGAACAGGCCACAGAGGGAGCGTTCCTCCCAGCCCAATTCCTCCGCCGCTACCCGGAAGTCGACCGAGTGGTCCGCTGCCGACCGGCTTCCCTGCTGGAGAGCGAGAAGCCGATCGACCTGGACCGTTTCGGTTTGAGAATGGTCAAAGACCTCCAGAAAGCGCCTCACGAATTGGTCATAGGTGAGGGTAGCATAACTGGGCCTCGCCATTACGGCGTAGGTCCAAGTTAACGCACGCCCCTCCAGAAGATTCCCTATGTAACCAATTCGGCTGTGATCCGAGGGAAAATCTCCGGGCACACGGTGGAACACGGACTCACACTGCATAATGAACCCCCGCGCTCCGCCGAGCTTACCGCTAAAGTGGGCGGGGGTCGGAATCGGCGTGAGCCGAACCGGTGCCACTGGAGCCGGCTGGACGGCCGCTGGAACAGCAGGAGCCGCGCCACCCTGGCGAGTCGGGAGGAACGGCTGTTGGGGGTCCAAGCGGTTCAATCGGTTAGTTAATTCTAATAATTGATTAAGAACCACCTGTTGCTGATAAACAATCTGATCCACCCGAGCCTCGAGGATGGTAAACCGGTGTGCGAGCCCGCCGTCTGCCGAGCCGCTCTGCTGAAGCCGTACTGACATAACGTTCGGCTCAGGAGACGCACACACACAGGCTCAGAGTAGTTAAAACTGTTTATTAACAACAGGGATGTTTGGGTGCGTGTCTGCGGAATGTTAATGTGTTGGTGGTGGCGTCTGCTTCGGACCCAGAGGCAGGAGACCGTTCAGCCGGCAACCCTATGGGAGAAATCAGACACAGGGTGATGAGCACACACCAACACAGGAGGAGAATAGGCGAGGGAGAGAAGCTTACTTGTTGGGACAGATGACTGGCGCTTCAAGGATGGAAGCCCGGGAGACAGCCACCTGCAGGGCTCGGTGCAGCAGCGAGGAGAGACGAGGGACGGGATTGTCCGCCGCCGAGGAATCCACCTGTGCACAGGGGAGCAGACTGGAGAGATGAGGTAAGCGATTTTCTTACCGGTCACGAGGATGCTGAAGAGAATGTGGTAGAAGCCCATGAAAGGGGAATGAAGTCTACGGCTTCAGGCCGACGCTCAGGGCGAGGCGGCTTTTATCCTTCGCCGCTGACGAGTAGCAGGTGCGTGAGCAGGTGGCGCCGCTGATGAATGGCGCGGCGTGACAGGTTTACGTCAAGAGGGGAAAAGCCTTTCCTCCTCGAGAACAGATTAAGTTTATATTTATGTACCTGTACAGTGTATTCAGAAAGTATTCACAGCGCTTCCCTTTTTCCACATTTTGTTATGATACAGCCTTATTCCAAAATGGATTAGATTTAATTTTTTCCTCAAAATTCTACACACTACATTTTTATACATACATTTTTGCAAATTTATTAAAAATAAAAATTTAAGAAATCACATGTACATACAGTGGATATAAAAAGTCTACACACCCCTGTTTAAATGCCAGGTTTTTGTGATGTAAAAAAATGAGACCAAGACAAATCATTTTACAACTTTTTCCACCATTAATGTGACCTATAAGCTGTACAACCCAATTGAAAAACAAACTGAAATCTTTAAAGGGGAAAAATCAAAAACTTACAAGAACCTGTTTGTAGAAATATGCACATTCTTAAACTAATACTTTGTTGCAACACCTTGGGCTTTTATTACAGCACTCAGTCTTTTAGGGTAGGAGTTTATCAGCATGACACATCCTGATGTGGCAATATATAAGATCCCTCTGATGCTTTGGAAGCTCTCTGCGGACCATAGCTTGGGCTGCAAGATGCGACTACAAAAACGTCAGGAAAAGCCTACTAGAACAGCTGAACTTATTTGGGGTTAATCAGAGGAACTTTAAATGGTGGCAGGTGTGTGCTGACTCCCATTTAACATGAGTTTGAATGTGATTGGTTAATTCTGAACACAGCCACATCCCCAGTTATAAGAGAGTGTGCATATTTAGGTTCAGGTTCCTTTATTTGTACCCGTTGGTAGATTTGTTTTGCAGTCTGGTGACATCTATATTTACAAACCACAATTACATTTAACATAAACACAAACACAGGCACACATGAAGCTGACTATAAACATGATAAAAATACTCAAGGCTCCATCAATCAGGATATAAAGACAAACGAGATGAGAGAAAAACCAGAGATAAGAGAGAAGGGTCATATGAAAAAGTTAAAGACTAGTCAAAGAGGTTAAAAACTCAAAGGTCTAAAACCCAATAAAAGATTTAGAACCCAGATAAAAATCCTACAAAATAAGTAAATATAAAATGGAGTTAATAAATAGGTAACTAAATTATGTGCAATATATTGTTACAACTTGTTCAGCTCTTTGACAGCAGCAGGAACAAAGCTGTTTTTGTAGCGCTGGGTTTTACTTTTTGGGACAGCAAACCTCCGTCTTGAGGGAAGAAGCTGAAAGTGGCAGTGCAAAGGGTGGGAGTCATCATTTAAAATGGAGGTAGCAATCCTCTGTACCTGTCTGGTGTACAGGGATGTCAGGCTCAGCTGTGACTCACCAAGCAAACGACTGGACCATCTAACTACCTGATCCAAGGATTTCCTCTGTTTCAGTTTTATCGGACCAAACCATGACAGTAAAGAAAAGGATAAAACAGATTCAATAAAAGCCCGATAAAACATTGTCATTATGGTTCGGTCAATTTGGAAGCGTGCAAGTTTCCTTAATGCAAATGTTGCTGACCCTTTTAGCACACCTTTTCACAGTTCTCTTCAAAGTTTAAATTACTATCAATAATCGTCCCAAGATATTTGTAGGATTGTACACATTCAGTGGTCTGGCCTTTTAGTACGGTGACTTTGTGCCTGGGAGTTTTCCTCCAAAAGTCAATAATCATATCTTTAGTTTTTGTCGTGTTCAGCTGCAGATAGGAGTCCTCACACCAGTGAACAAAATCATCAATTACTGGGCCATGGCCACTCTCACCATCCTGGAGGAGACTGACAATAACCGAGTCATCAGCATACTTTATAATGTGTCTGTTGTCATATCTGCTCCGACACATATTTGTGTACAGGATGAAGAGTAGTGGTGACAACACACAACCCTGAGGACAGCCAGTAGAAGAGCACTTTTGGTCAGACAATGTACCATTGACCCTTACTCTCTGTGTCCTGTTGGTTAAGAAATCCAGAGTCCAACCCACCAGATTATTGCTCAAATCAAATTGTTGCAGGAGCCTTTCAACTAAAATATGAGGTTGGATTGTATTAAAGGCGGAGGAAGAGTCCACAAATAACAGCTTGGCGTGTGTCCCATTAAAATCCAGATGTTTAAAAAGCATGTTAAACAGAGTGACAGTGGGGTCCTCCACTCCTTTGTGAGGCCTATATGCAAACTGCAAAGGATCCAATGCATGTTCAGTCTGCTTTAGGACCTCAGATCTGACCAGTTTTTCAAAAATTTTCATTAAAATTGAAGTCAAAGCAACTGGTCTAAAGTCGTTTACCATTTTAGGACAGCTGGATTTTGGAACGGGAACAACCACGGCATCTTTCCAGATCTTGGGCACATGTTGTGTCTGTAAGGACTTATTGAAAATGTAATGAAATACAGGACTCAGTTCATGTGCACAGGACTTTACCAAGCGCCCACATACAGTGGGGTAAAAAAGTATTTAGTCAGCCACCAATTGTGCAAGTTCTCCCACTTAAAAGATGAGAGAGGTCTCCAATTTTCATCATAGGTATACCTCAACTATGAGAGACAAAATAAGAAAAAAAAAATCCAGAAAATCACATTGAAGAATTTTTAATGAATTAATTGGTAAATTCCTCGGTAAAATAAGTATTTGGTCAATAACAAAAGTTCATCTCAATACTTTGTTATATACCCTTTGTTGGCAATGACAGAGGTCGAACGTTTTCTGTAAGTTTTCACAAGGTTTTCACCCACTGTTGCTGGTACTTTGGCCCATTCCTCCATGCAGATCTCCTCTAGAGCAGTGATGTTTTGGGGCTGTCACTGGGCAACACAGACTTTCAACTCCCTCCAAAGATTTTCTATGGGGTTGAGATCTGGAGACTGGCTAGGCCACTCCAGGACCTTGAAATGCTTCTTACGAAGCCACTCTTTCGTTGCCCGGGTGGTGTGTTTGGGATCACTGTCATGCTGGAAGACCCAGCCACAGTTCATCTTCAATGCCCTTGCTCGTGGAAGGAGGTTTTCACTCAAAATCTCATGATACATGGCCCCATTCATTCTTTCCTTTACACGGATCAGTCGTCCTGGTCCCTTTGCAGAAAAACAGCCCCAAAGTATGATATTTCCACCCCCATGCTTCACAGTAGGTATGGTGTTCTTTCTCCTCCAAACACGACAAGTTGAGTTTTTACTAAAAAGTTCTATTTTGGTTTCATCTGACCATATGACATTCTCCCAGTCCTCTTCTGGATCATCCAAATGCTCTCTAGCAAACTTCAGACGGGCCTGGACATGTACTGGCTTAAACAGGGGGACACATCTGGCACTGCAGGATTTGAGTCCCTGGCGGCGTAGTGTGTTTCTGATGTAGCCTTTGTTACTTTGGTCCCAGCTCTCTGCAGGTCATTCACTAGGTCCCCCCATGTGGTTCTGGGATTTTTGCTCACCGTTGTTGTGATAATTTTGACCCCACGGGGTGAGATGTTGTGTGGAGCCCCAGATCGAGGGAGATTATCAGTGGTCTTGTATGTCTTCCATTTTCTAATAATTGCTCCCACAGTTGATTTCTTCACACCAAGCTGCTTACCTATTGCAGATTCAGTCTTCCCAGCCCAGTGCAGGTCTACAATTTTGTTTCTGGTGTCCTTTGACAGCTCTTTGGCCTTGGCCATAGTGGAGTTTGGAGTCTGACTGTTTGAGGTTGTGGACAGGTGTCTTTTATACTGATAACGAGTTCAAACAGGTGCCATTAATACAGGTAACGAGTGGAGGACAGAGGAGCCTCTTAAAGAAGTTATTACAGGTCTGTGAGAGCCAGAAATCTTGCTTGTTTGTAGGTGACCAAATACTTCTTTTACTGAGGAATTTACCAATTAATTCATTAAAAATCCTTCAATGTGATTTTCTGGATTTTTTTTTTTCCTCATTTTGTCTCTCATAGTTGAGGTATACCTATGATGAAAATTGGAGACCTCTCTCATCTTTTAAGTGGGAGAACTTGCACAATTGGTGGCTGACTAAATACTTTTTTGCCCCACTGTATATTATCAGGGCCCTGACTTTTGTTCACTTTTACAGCACAGAACTCCCTTTTAATATCCTGCACCTCAATATTAAAGTGCTGATTGTCTTTTTTTCTTTCTTTCTTTATTTATACAGGGACATGCACAATATACACTGACCTTAAAGAGGAAAGATGCATTGTACCAGGTTATAGCACTAGTGCTAATTTCCACCTGTAGTCCCTGGGCAGGCTGGTGTTAGCATTAATAAAAGCAGACATTTGCTAAAACTACAAGTAAGCATTGATAAAAAACTAAATCCAAACATTGATTAAAAAACTAAAACCAAGCATTGCTAAAAACTAAAACAAACATTAATAACATTAATCAGAACCCAAAACATTGATAAGAACTAAAACATACAATAATACATTTTATAACTCCATCCATATAGACAATTTTTCACACCCAACCACTGACTCTTATTGGTCCCAACTGTCATCATCACACACTCTAACATCTTTACATCACAGTACATTATGGACACAGGTTTGCTTAGAGATTAACTGTTTTTTCACCAAGCGTGAAAATGTGTGATAGTCTGTAACTGCAAGTAACTCCGTTGGTAACACGTTCCACTGTCGCATAGCCACACATGAAAATGTTGAATTTGCTAATGTTGTTGTCGTGTGCTTAGGAATCCTGCACTCGCCGTGTGCTGTTGATCGAGTTGTCCGAGATGTATTTACAGAGCTTAATGAAACAAACCTTTTTAAGGGAGGAGCAGCAGAGTTATGGATTACCTTAAACAAAAGACACACATTTGTATACATGATTAGATTTTCAAAGCTCAACAGGTTATATCTGGACAGGACTGGGCAGTGATGGAACGTTCGTCTTTTCTTGTCATGAATTTTGATAGAATATTTGTATAATGATTCCACAGGCCTCAGGGCAGATTTACACGCCTGTGACCAACTGGTCATACAGTAAAGAAAATGTGGAATTATCATAACATTTAGATACATACTTGATGCTTCAGTAGACAGTGAATTTCTGATATGTTTGAAATTAGCACAATTAAATTTGACCGTGTTTGTCATCCTTTTAATGTGTTTTTTAAAGCTTAAATTTGAGTCAAGTGTAACACCTAAATATTTAAATTCTGTCACATTCTTAATTTTTTGTCCTATCAAGATATGACAAGAATTCTTGGATTTGTAGTGATTATTAAAAAACATTGACACAGTTTTATCGACGTTTAAGGTTAAACAAGAATTCCACAACCAATGTGAGACTTTCTCCATTTCCTGTGTTAATTTTTCAGTCACCTCTTCAGTCGTTTTACCATGAGTATATACCACAGTGTCGTCAGCATACATAATTATATTTGCATTACACACAGACGGGAGATCATTAATATATAATGTAAACAGCAAAGGCCCTAAAATAGAGCCCTGCGGTACACCCATACTGCATGCTTTTAAAGGAGATGTAACATTGTTTACAATTACACACTGCTGTCTGTCACTGAGGTATGACCTTATCCAATTTTGTGTATTTTTATGAAAGGAGAATTGTGATAATTTGTTTAAAAGTAACTCATGGTTGACTGTATCAAAAGCCTTTCGCAGGTCAAGAAAAACAGCCCCCACTACCCCTCCCCCACCCAGGCTGGATTTGATGTTTTCTAATAGATAGCAGCATGCTGTTTCAGTGGAATATCCTTTCCTGAAACCAAACTGAAAGGGGTTAAGTGCTGCCATGGAGTCAAGGTGGTCCACCAGCTGTTGTGCTACAGCCTTCTCCAAGCCTTTGGAAATGGTTGGGAGTATGCTGATGGGTCTGTAATTTACGACCTGGAGCTTATCACCTGATTTGTACACTGGCCGTACAATGGCTATTTTCAGAATTGAGATTGATTGATTGAGATGAGATTGATTGATTCTTTGAGTTTCTGTTTCAAATCTTGGGTTTCTGTGCTAAAATCAGAGGAATCAAAACGACCATAAAAACAATTAAGAGCATTAGCCAGCTCTGTGTCTGAATTAAAACCATCTAAAAACACACGATTACTGCGCTCTGTGCTCTGAAGGCCTGCAATAGTTTTCTTACTGGCCCAGGCTGAACCCAGTCTCTTTGTTGCCATCTTGCTTTCCAATTCTGATTTATAATTCTGTTTTGCTCTTAAAATTTGTGACTTCAGCTCTTTTGTGGCAACCTGTAGCTCGGAAACAGACCCCTGTTTAAAGGCAAGTGCTTTCCTCTGTAAGCAGGATTTAACTGATTTTGTAACCCATGGCTTGTTGTTGGGATATATTTTGACACGTTTACGTGGAAGGATCATATTTTTACAGAAAGCCATGTATGAGCATGTGACGTCTACCAAAGAGTCCAAATCATCCCCGCAGGACAGTGTGAAAACCTCCCAGTCCGTACAGCTAAAGCATTCCTGGAGGCAGTGCACTGAATCCTCTGTCCACACATCTATGTCTCTGGTCTTCACCTTGCCTCTTTTGAGAGCAGTTTTATATGTGGGCAGCAAATGTACACAGTTGTGATCTGAGGATCCTAAAGGAGGAAGGGGAAGTGATTTATAGGCCCTCTCAATGGACCCATAGCACAGGTCCAATGTCTTTTTTCGCCTGGTTGGGAAGGAGACATACTGATAAAAGTTTTTAAGTGTCTTCTTTAAAGAAACATGGTTAAAAACCCCAAGAATAAAGTTTGGAGCCTCTGGAGAAATTGACTGCAGCCGCTGGACCACATCAAACACGGTGCTGGAGGCGGAGTCAGCATCTGCCCTCGGGTGAATGTACACAGTCGTTATGAAAAGTTGGGGGAACTCGCAGGGCAGATAAAAGGGGCGTAGTGACACAGACAGAAGCTCCACATCGGGTGTACAAATGCGCTTTCTGACCGTGACAGATGTACAGTACTGTTTATTAATATATAAACATACGCCGGGTTCCAAGGTTGTCATAGCCAGGAGCGGCACTGGGGTTAAGCTCCCAGTGCTCACAAAATGCTCCTTATGGCGTGCGTCTCGAAAAGCCTCTGACAACTAAGTCCAACTCCTAGCCTGCCCGTATGGTTTAGTCTCTAAGCCCAGCGGAACTGCTTTTACCAATAGGAGAAGGGGCGAGGGCGGATCTCTGGCGCTTTAAAACCAGATGCTTCGGGTAGATGGTGGCTCGTCAACCTGGGAAGGTAGCCCATCTAGGGGAAGGTAAACCCTGATTTCAAACCTCCGCTGCCTTGCGGCACACCCGGTCACGGGAAAGGCTTCGGGAGTCAACCCTGAGGAAAAATCCAGAGTCGGAGCCCCTAAGGCAGTTCTCTGTTGTGCTCAACATCGTTCTGGCAGCTCCTGTGACGGCGCTGGTGCCAAAGTATAGCAGCCCTGCTGTTCCTTTGGATTCATCAGCAACGTGGAGAGGGGGGACATGCTGCATGGGTAACATCTTGTCCTCCATATCTTCCTGCCCAGGCTTGAATCCTACCAACACCCAACGCTGGAAGGTAGAACACCGGTGCGCGTCGGCCTGTTCGGCCGCGGGCGGTGCTGTTCCAGCAGAGTGGACGTTTGGGATTCTCTTCCATGGTCATCATAGACCGACGGAGGCCGACGACGACGAAACATACGCCGCCCCCCTGACGTTTCCCCGTTACCTCTTCCTGCCGATCCGAGCGAAGTGGGGCTCCAAAGCCGTCAATCCACAGGTCCGCATCCTGGTCATGCGCCGTAAGCCACGTCTCCGTGTAAGCCATGACACAGCAGTTCTTGAAGTCCTTCTGGTAGCGTACATTCCCTTGAATTTCATCTACTTTATTTCTCATGGATTGTACGTTCCCCAAAATCATGGAAGGAAGAGGAATGCTGTTAAACTGACGCCTTCTAAGATTTAATTTTACGCCTCCATGCTTTCCGCGTTTCCCCCTCTTGTCTCTCTTTTCATCGCTGTGTCCATGAAAGTCTCTTAAAATAAAGTCCGGGAGTCGCAGCACAGACTCAAACACAGACGCTGCATTATCCGTGTTTAAATACAGTAACATGTCTCTGGAATATTGTATTCTCCCCGGCATGATCGTGATTGCGCTTACCTCCAAAACAAAGAGCCGGTGTGAAAGAAGCAGCAGTGCAAAAATAAGGAGGAAATCCATATTGATGGAACCAGGGAGCTCTTTGTTATACAGTCCACAAACATTCTAAGAACAAAAACTACACAGAGAATTTCGTTTAAACGCATTAAAGTGCGTAAAAACAGAGACACAGACGACGGACTTATTTCACCAGCTGCCCGTCGCTGCATGCACATGTGCCCATATGCCCTGTTTATAGATATACCTGTTTATGCAACAGGTTATAAGTTTTTATCTTTTACTTTTCCCCTTAAAAGATTTCAGTTTGTTTTTCAATTTGGTTGTACAGGTTGTAGGCCACATTAATGGTGGAAAAAGTTTTGAAATGATTTATCTTGGTCTCATTGTTTTACATCACAAAAACCTGGCATTTGAACAGGGGTGTGTAGACTGTAAGTATTCACAGCCTTTTCCATGAAGCTCAGAACTGAGCTCAGGTGCATCCTGTTTCCACTGATCATCCTTGAGATGTTTCTACAGCTTAATTGGAGTCCACCTGTGGTAAATTCAGTCAAACAAATCTGGGGGAAGGGTATAGAAAAATTTCTGCTGCTTTGAAGGTCCCAATGAGCACAGTGGCCTCCATCATCCATAAATGGAAGAAGTTTGGAACCACCACGACTCTTCCTAAAGCTGGCCGGCTGTCTAAACTGAACGATCAGAGGAGAAGAGCCTTAGTCAGGGAAGTGACCAAGAACCCAATGGTCACTCTGTCAGACCTCCAGTATTCCTCTGTGGAGTGATGAGAACCTTCCAGAACGACAACCATCTCTGCAGCAATCCACCAGTCAGGCCTGTATGGTAGAGTGGCCAGACGGAAGCCACTCCTTAGTAAGAGGCACATGGCAGCCCACCAGGAGTTTGCCAAAAGGTACCTGAAGGACTCTCAGACCATGAGAAACAAAATTTTCTGGTCTGATGAGACAAAGATTGAACTCTGTGGTGTGGATGCCAGGCGTCATGTTTGGATGAAGCCAGACACCGCTCATCACCAGGCCAATACCATCCCTACAGTGAAGCATGGTGGTGGCAGCATCATGCCGTGGGCATGTTTTTCAGCGGCAGGAACTGGGAGACCAGTAAGGATAGAAGGAAAGGTGAATGCAGCAAAGTATAGAGACATCCTGGATGAAAACCTGCTCCAGAGCGCTCTTGACCTCATACTGGGGCGACAGTTCATCTTTCAGCAGGACAACGACCCAAAGCACACAGCCAAGATATCAAAGGAGTGGCTTCAGGACAACTCTGTGAATGTCCTTGGGTGGCCCAGCCAGAGTCCAGACTTGAATCCAACTGAACATCTCTGGAGAGATCTGAAAATAGCTGTGCATCAACGCTTCCCATTGAACCTGATGGAGCTTGAGAGGTGCTGCCAAGAGGAACGGGTGAAACTGCCCAAAGATAGGTGTGCCAAGCTTGTGGCATCATATTCAAAAAGTCTTGAGGCTGTAATTATTGCCAAAGGTACATCAACAAAGTATTGAGCAAAAGCTGTGAAAACTTATGTACATGTGAATTCTTAGATTTTTATTTTTAATTGCAAAAATAAAAAAAAACCAAAAACATTAAGATAAGCCTTTATTAGTCCCACAATGGGGAAATTCCAGGATTGCAACAGCACAGGGATAGCAACACTCAAAGCAATAATTAAGAAGATACGGAAGATATAAATAAGAGCAGTGGATACAGTATACATACATACTAGGGATGGGCATTCGGTGAAATTTTCTTCACCGATCGCCGGGAGAATTAATGATTGATAATCGGTTAATCATTAACATTTTTAGGTAGGTAGACTGCATTAGAACATCAGGTATCAGCACGGAGGGCACGGAGAGCCGCACAACTCAAATCTACCTCTCTCTCTCAAATCTCTCTCTCTCTGTTCTCGTGTTTGCTCGGCTCGGGAATCTCGCAAGCTGATTGGCCGAGACGTTTCACCCCGCAAGCTGATTGGCCGAGACGTTTTACCCAGCTCTCTCTCCCTGCCGAGCGGCCACCCAACAAACGAAGATCGCATTCATTGCTCTATCGCTCGTATTGCTTAGTCTAGCCGCGTGGAACTTTTTGCTGTTCTCTTGTGCCATTTTGTGCGAAATAGTCTTCCCGTCGAGGCACTACGCCGCCTCCTGCAGCTTCCCTCGACGTGTGTACACCGAATCTTCATGACCTTCTCAATAAAGTTTCTGAAAAAAAAAAAAAAAGAATCTTCACGACCGCCATTACTCAGCGCGCAACCACTGTTGGCGGTTTCTTCGCGTAATAAGGGTGTTCCATGGACCCTGTCGATGAGGTATATTTGTATGCTGCATTGCAGTGATTGCAGTACACCTGGTCATTTTTTAAATTGAAATGGTCCCACGCAACACTTCGCCGTAACCGCCTCATGATTTGGCGATCGCCCTACGGAAGCCCGCATGTATCAACGGAGGCACGCCAGGGTACGGCAATGGTGTAATGTTGCCCCCTGGTGCCCAAATTTTGCCATTGCATTGTTTGAGGACGGCCGTGCACTAGGCCTTAATAACCTCGGATTGTTAAAAAAAAAAAAAAAAAACGGTTTGTCGACGAAAATGAACTTCCTCGGTGAAATTCTTAATGATCAATTATCGGTTAATCGGTAAATTATGCCCATCCCTAATACATACACATAAATATATAAATATATATACAAAGTGCGGAGCATTGTAGCAAGATGGAATAAACAACATAACCGTCTACTTAGTTATCCTACATAGTATGAATATACACCCATACATATTGTCACCCTCCGTAGCGACCGATATTGTCCTAGTTGTATATACTGGAGGGGACCATTGTGTAAGTCTATTTCATCTTTTGCATTCAATACTATCAGGTTGTCACGTTTTTTTGCTATCTCTGCGAGCAGCCCTGCTTAGGTTATACAGTCTGACAGCCGTAGGTAGGAAGGACCTGCGAAACCTCTCGGTTGCGCACCTCGGATGATGTAGTCTGCTGCTAAATGAGCTCCTCAGTGCGTTCAGTATGTCCTGCATAGGGTGGGACTCGGACTCCAGCAGTGATGACAGTTTAGCCACCATCCTTCTCTCTCCTATCTTCTCCACTGGGTCAGGGCGCTGCCCCCGGACAGAGCTAGCTTTCTTGATCAGTTTGTTCAGTCTCTTCCTATCGGCTGCTGTAATGCCACTGCCCCAGCAGACCACTCCAAAAGTGATGGCTGATGCCATCACCGTGTCGTAGAATGTCTTCAGCAGCGCCCCTTGTACACCAAAACACCTGAGCCTCCTCAGTAGGAACAGCCTGCGCTGTCCCTTCTTGTAGAGTGCGTCGGTATTGTGTGACCAGTCTAGTTTATTGTTCAAATGAACACCCAGGTACTTGGAGGATGTCACCATCTCAATGTCTGTTCCCTGTATGTTTATTGGTGCTGTGAGGGGTTGTCCTTGCCTGCGGCAGTCCACCACCAGCTCCTTAGTTTTCCTCGCGTTGATCTGGAGGCAGTTCCGATGGCACCAGTCCACGAAGTCCTGGATAAGTCCTCTGTACTCAGCTTCATCTCCGTTGGAGATGAGGCCAACGATCGCAGAGTCGTCAGAGAACTTCTGTAGATGGCAGTGTGTTGTGTTGTGTAAGAAGTCCGCAGTATAAAGGGTGAACAGGAAGGGAGCCAAAACCGTTCCCTGGGAGGCCCCCGTGCTACCGATGATCGTGTCGGACACACAGTCCCGGGTTCTCACAAACTGTGGCCGGTTAGTGAGGTAGTCCAGGATCCATGATGACAGGTGCTGGTCCACCCCTGCGCACAGCAGCTTGTCCTTCAGGATCATCGGTTGGATGGTGTTGAAAGCACTGGAGAAGTCAAAGAACATGATCCTCACCGCATTCCCGGGCTTCTCCAGGTGGGAGAGAGAACGGTGAAGGAGGAAGATCACTGCATCCTCCACCCCAATGCCATGCTGGTAGGCGAACTGGAGTGGATCCATCGCTGGTCCCACCAAGGGGCGGAGGTGAGCAAGGAGCAGTCTCTCCAGGGTCTTCATCATGTGGGACGTCAGGGCCACTGGTCTGTAGCTGTTCAGGTCTTTGGGGCGGGAAGTCTTTGATACAGGTACCACACAAGATGTTTTCCACAGCTGTGGTACCCTCCCCAGCTTCAGGCTCAGGTTGAAGATGTACGTCACAATCTCACACAGCTGGTCTGCACAGGACTTGAGGAGCTTTGTGCTGATGCCGTCCGGTCCCGAGACCTTCCTCGCCTTGATCTTCCTCAGCTCCGTCCTCACCTGGGTCTTAGTGAGGGTCATGTTGGGGGGCTGTGTGTTGGGAGTGGGGGGGGTGTTGGTGGAGGGGGGGTGGGCAGCAGGACTCAATGTCTTTAGAGGCAGCAGTGGCTGTTGTGCAGTCGGGGGGGAGGGCGGTTGGTCAAACCTATTAAAAAAAAACAAGTTCAGATTGTTCGCCCACTCCCTGCCCCCCGTGGCCTGGGAGGAGGTATTCTGGAGCCCAGAGATGGTTTTAAGGTTTCTCCAGACCCCACCGATGTCGCTCTGTTGCAGCTTGTCCTCCATCTTCTTCCTGAAGCTGTCCTTGCCTTCTCTGATCTTCCTCCTCAGCTCCCTCTGTACGGACTTCAGCATCTCCCTGTTCCCCGACCTGAAGATCCTCTTCTTCTCTCTCAGAAGTGTTTTTATCTCAGGGTTGATCCAGGGTTTGTTGTTTGAGCAACACCGTATGGTCTTGGTGGGTACGGTGTTGTCCACACAGAAGCTGATGTAGTCCGTGATGGTGTGAGTGAGGCCATCGATGTCCTCACTCCCAGTGGTTTTGAAACCACTGCCTGCTCCCAGGCAGTGGTTTCAAAACAGTCCTTTAGAGTGTCCATCGCCTCCTCAGACCATAACTGATGCACGGTGGAGGACCAGTGCACGGAGGCTGCACGGTGGCGCAGTGGTTTAGCACTGTGGCAGCACAGTTTTACCCTCGGCCGGGGGATCGCGGGGATCATGAGATCGTGGGTTCGATCCCAGCCCCCGACCAACAGTGAGCTGTGTGGAGTTTGCATGTTCTCCCCGTGTTGCGCGGGTTTACTCCGGGATTTCTCCGGTTTCCTCCCGCATACCAAAAACATGTAGGTTTAGGGCGCTCGCGCACGCAGCAACCAGCAGCCGGTGGCTTGTCACCAGACTGCAAACCAAGTCTACCTACGGGTACAAATAAGTAACAAAAAAAAAAACAAAAAAACTTCACTGTGCGCATGACCGGAGGCTGTCTGTGCACTAGGGGTTTGTACACCGGCCGGAGATGAACCAAGTTGTGATCTGATCTCCCGAGTGGGAGGAGTGGTGATGAGGTGTACGCCTCCTTAGTGTTTGCGTAGAATAAGTCCAGTGTTTTTCATCAAGATTGGTTTGATGAGCATGATGAACACCTGAAGAAACTACTAGAAGCGAGGCAGGAAAATCTACAGTGTAACACAAGGTCGAAGAAGAAGAAATACTCAAAGGTTCAGAGTGAGCTACAGAAGTACACCAGAGAGATGAAGTCCAACTGGTGGGATGAAAAAGCGGAGGAACTTCAAACTGCAGCAGACAGGAAGGACATAAAAACATTCTTCACAAGTTTGAGAGAAGTCTACAGCCCTAAACCAAGAGGATTGCTCCAAATAAAGGCTATGGATGGTGAAACGGTTTTGCAGAAGAAAGATAAGATCCTGGACAGATTTGCAGACCACTTTGACCAACTACTAAACAACTCTGGAGATCTCACTGAAGAGGCTAAAGAAGCTCTAGTGCAGCGACCAGCTGTATCAAGTCTGGATGAACCACCAAATCTTGATGAACTAATGGCAGCTATCAGGACAACACAGGATGGTAAAGCTCCACGAAGGGATGGAATTCCAGCAGAAGTGTGGAAATTTGGTGGTGTTCAGCTGACCAACTGCCTGCACAAGCTCATCCAAGAGACACGGGATGCCCAGAAAGTACCTCAAGACTGGAAGGACGCAAGTATTGTGCCTTTGTTCAAGAAAGGTGACAGGAAAGATTGTGGAAATTACCAAGGTATGTATATCACTGCTAGCCACTGTTGGTAAGATTCTCTCACGTGTACTACTGAACAGACTCAATGAATACATCTCACAGAATGTACTACCGGAAACCCAGTGCGGCTTTAGAAGTGGAAGAAGCACAGTGGACATGATTTTCTGCTTGAAACAGATTCAAGAAAAGTGTATAGAACAGAACATGCCGCTTTATGTAGTCTTCATAGACTTCAGTAAAGCCTTCGATACTGTTTCGCGACAAGTACTTTGGCAGGTACTCAAGAAATATGGCTGTACAGAGAATTTTGTCAGCCTGATTGAGGCACTCCATACAGGTATGCAAGCAAAAGTGGCAATGAGTGGTTCAGTATCTAAAGACTTTTCATTAAGCAACGGGGTGAAACAAGGGTATGTGCTGGCGCCTACACTCTTCTCGCTATATCTGGCAGCCATGCTTGAGGTGGCCTTCAAAGATACTTCAGAAGGAGTATACATACAAACAAGGAAAGAAGTAGACTTGTTCAATGTGACACAGTTTAAAGCCAAGAGTAAGACATCGATAAAGGGAGTAAGAGAAATGCTCTTTGCCGATGACAGTGCTCTAGTCGCACACAGTGCGGAAGATACGCAATCTTTAGTGGAGAAATTTGCAAGAGCAGCTAGCCAATTCAGCCTCAAAATCAGCATCAAGAAGACAGAGTGCCTTTATCAACCACCAAAGTTCCAGTTATCAACATCACTATCAGAAGAGATCAGCACTGGTACAGAGCCACTAGAGTCAAGTGCAAGACTTTCAAGTATCTAGGGAGTACTGTTTCAGAGAATGCTAGGCTGGAGGATGAACAATCTCTCAGAATGGGAAGAGCGAGCGCTGTGTTTGGAAACTTGAGGGAGAGACTATGGAACAATCGACATGTGTCTATCCGTGTGAAATGCAAAGTGTACAGAGTGACAGTACTGGCTACTCTATTGTACGGGGCTGAAACTTGGACTGTCTACAGAGTCCAGGTAAAGAAACTCCACGCGTACATGATGAGACACCTTTGGGCCATAATGAACATCTCATGGAAAGACAAGATAACCAACACAGAAGTGTTGAAACAAGCTGGTCTACCAACAATGGAGGGCATGCTAATACAGATGAACCTGAGATGGCTCAAATATGTTGAGAGGATAGACCACCAGTGTCTCCCTTGGCAGTTACTTTACTCACAGTTATACGAGGGCAAACGCAATCAGGGTAGACCAAGGCTCAGATTTAAAGACACTCTAAAAAGAAACTTGAAGAAGTTGGATATAGACAGGAGTTCCGGGCAGCGAAAGGCCAAGGACAGAGCTGTGTGAAGGAATCTGATCAGACCTAAATGAAACAGACATTGTCACCCACAACAGACTGCTATGATGATGATGATTCCGATTAGTGCGCATATAAACACTTTTTCCGAAGCTTGGATCGAAAATATGTTTACTGTGCATGTCTGTACGTCAGCCACACGTCGATGTCACGTATTTTCGCCTTTACAGCAGCTAGCAGAAGACATGGCTGGAGTAAAACAAAACTGGTCTGTATCATCCTGCTGTCTCCCTCTGTTCATCATATGCAGAAGTACATTACGGAGACCAGCAGAAGCAAAAGTACAGTCTGAATAACACAATACAGGTCCATTTCAAAAAGAGAAAGACTCGAAGCGGGGTTTGTTTACACTGGAAGTTGCTTCTTCTTCTACTATTTTCGGAATGTCTTAATGTCGACGTGCAGATGTCAAAATGATATAGTCCATTCAAATGTGTGACACATGGAAATGCACATCCTAATTGGATCAGCTTTTTCAGGATCCATGTAAACAGTAAAGTTCTGATCTGAATTGTAATCGGATTGAAGAAATTTTGCCCTGGGGAACCCCATGATCGATGGATTTATATGATGACTTGTGGGTATTTGTATAAACATACTGAAGTCTTCCAGACAGATAACTAATAAGCCAATCTAATGCTAGGCCTCTGATACCGTAATGTTGTAATTAACTAGGATGTCATGGTTAATGGTATCAAATGCTTTAGACAGGTCTAAAACATGCCAATACCATAGTTGCCTCTTTCAATTGCATCATTGATTTTTTTCAATTCGGTCAAGTATTGCCATATACAGTACGTAGGTAGTGTGTTTCTTTCTGAAGTCATACTGAGATGGGATAATAATGTTGAGCTTAACAAGGTAACTGGTAAGTCTGTTATAAACTACTCTTTCCAATACCTTGGAGAGAATAGGCAGAATGGATATTGGATGATAATTAGTCAAATCATTCTTATCACCTGATTTGTAAATTGGTATAATTTGTGCAATTTTTGCCATTTGTGGCACTACTCCGGAGATTATAGACAGATTAATGCAGTAGGTAAGAGGTTCCAGTATTAAATTAATGATACTTTTCAAAATTTTGTTGGAAATTTCATCAGTTCCAGCAGAGTTTGAGTTCTTCATGTTCTTGATGATTTTCCAGACTTCCTCACAATCAGTTGGCTTCAGGAAGAAAGAATTTGGGTAGTTTCCTGATGGATAGTGTTTGAAAGAGGCACCCTGGGGTTGGTTAATTTTATTAGATAAATTTTCCCCAATGGAGACAAAATAATTATTAAATTTATCAGCGAGAGTGGCACTACTGGTGAGATTATTGACTGCGTTATTGTTCGGAAGTGTGGGGGTTTCTTTGGTCCCTACTTAGAACCTCATTTAGTACTCTCCAGGATTTCTTGGAATCACCCGGTGATGCATTTATAAGTTCTGAATAGTAATTATTAGTAAGTAGTAGTAGTATAGTAATTATTCTTACTCTTTCTAATAATGTGGTAGTTTATTTCTATAATTAGTATATTCATTTTTATTGTTAATATTTGATTTTTTATGTTGCATTTATAGGGCAGCGCTGTGGCGGAGTGGTTAGCACTGCGGCAGCACAGCAACTCACCCTTGGCCTGGGGATCCTGGGTTCGATCCCAGCCCTCGACCAACAGTGATCTGTGTGGAGTGTGCATGTTCTCCCCGTGTCTGCGTGGGTTTACTCCGTGATTTCTCCAGTTTCCTCCCACATGCCAAAAGCATGCAAGTTAGGTTAATTGGCATCAAAACTGGGGATTCTAAAGTGTCCTTAGGTATGAATGTGAGAGTGAATGGTTGTCTGTCTCTCTGTGTTGGCCCTGCGATGGACTGGCGATCTGTCCAGGGTGTACCCTGCCTCTTGCCCAAAGATGCTGGGATAGGCTCCAGCCCCCCCACGACCTGAAAAGGATTAAGCGGAAGAAGATGGATGGATGGATTTATATAATCTATTTTTGTACTTAATAGATTTCAGTATGCTCTTAGAAAGCCATGGATGTTAAAAAGTACCACTACACATGACAGTCTTGACAAGAATTGTCCTCTGGAGGGAGTCTGTTATTTCCTTGGTCAAGGCGTCAAACGCAGCATCAGCATCACTACAGCTGTAGATTCTATCCCATGCCTTGACATGCAAGTCCTCACTCAGTCGTTTTTTTTTTTTTTGTACTTATTTTGTACCCGTAGGTAGATTTGTTTTGCAGTCTGGTGACAAGCCACCAGCTGCCGGTCGCTGCGTGCGCAAGCGCCCCGTATCCCTAACCTGCATGTTTTTGGCATGCTGGAGGAAACCGGAGAAATCCCGGAGTAAACCCACGCAACACGGGGAGAACATGCAAACTCCACACAGATCACTGTTGGCCGGGGGCAGGGATCGAACCCACGATCTCATGATCCCCGCGATCCCCCAGCCGAGGGTAAACTGTGCTGCCGCAGTGCTAACCAAGGTTTCTTCATTAATTATTTTTATTTTTAGTTTATGGTGTGAGATTGGGGGCCTAACAGCAAGGTCAAGAAACAGAACAATGGGGAAATGATCAGAAATCTCGGAGAGCACGACTCCAGATACCAGTGTGGAATTGCGAATGTTATTAACGATATTATCAATAATGGACTTGGTGGAGTGAGTGATTCTAGTATAGGTATTAATGGTAGGGAAGAAGGAAGAGGTGTGTAGTGTATTCATAAAGTCATTTTTAGCTGCATCATCCCTGGAGAGGTCAATATTGAAGTTTCCATGGAGGATACAACTTTTATTTTTGTTGTTGATTGAGAATAAAATTTCTTCCAGTTTGGTTGTGAAAATACTAAGGTTGGTGTCCAGGGGGCAAGAAATCACACCTACAATTAAATTTTTCCCATTTTTGACATGTATTTCAACAAAAAGAGAGTCAATATAACAGTCTGCCATGACAATATCATCATAAACACCAACATCATGTCTACAAGAGATACAGTGGGGTAAAAAAAACTATTTAGTCAGCCACCAATTGTGCAAGTTCTCCCACTTAAAAGATGAGAGAGGTCTCCAATTTTCATCATAGGTATACCTCAACTATGAGAGACAAAATGAGAAAAAAAAATCTAGAAAATCACATTGTCTGATTTGTAAAGAATTTATTTGCAAATTATGGTGGAAAATAAGTATTTGGTCAATAACAAAAGTTCATCTCAATACTTTGTTATATACTCTTTGTTGGCAATGACAGAGGTCAGACGTTTTCTGTAAGTCTTCACAAGGTTTTCACACACTGTTGCTGGTATTTTGGCCCATTCCTCCATGCAGATCTCCTCTAGAGCAGTGATGTTTTGGGGCTGTCGCTGGCCAACACGGACTTTCAACTCCCTCCAAAGATTTTCTATGGGGTTGAGATCTGGAGACTGGCTAGGCCACTCCAGGACCTTGAAATGCTTCTTACGAAGCCACTCTTTCGTTGCCCGGGTGGTGTGTTTGGGATCATTGTCATGCTGAAAGACCCAGCCACGTTTCATCTTCAATGCCCTTGCTGATGGAAGGAGGTTTTCGCTCAAAATCTCACAATACATGGCCCCATTCATTCTTTCCTTTACACAGATCAGTCATCCTGGTCCCTTTGCAGAAAAACAGCCCCAAAGTATGATGTTTCCACGCCCATGCTTCACAGTAGGTATGGTGTTCTTTGGATGCAACTCAGCATTCTTTCTCCTCCAAACACGACAAGTTGAGTTTTTACCAAAAAGTTCTATTTTGGTTTCATCTGACCATATGACATTCTCCCAGTCCTCTTCTGGATCATCCAAATGCTCTCTAGCAAACTTCAGACAGGCCTGGACAGGTACTGGCTTAAGCAGGGGGACACGTCTGGCAGTGCAGGATTTGAGTCCCTGGCGGCGTAGTGTGTTACTGATGGTAGCCTTTGTTACTTTGGTCCCAGCTCTCTGCAGGTCATTCACTAGGTCCCCCCGTGTGGTTCTGGGATTTTTGCTCACCGTTCTCGTGATCACTTTGACCCCATGGGGTGAGATCTTGCGTGGAGCCCCAGATCGAGGGAGATTATCAGTGGTCTTGTATGTCTTCCATTTTCTAATAATTGCTCCCACAGTTGATTTCTTCACACCAAGCTGCTTAGCTATTGCAGATTCAGTCTTCCCAGCCTGGTGCAGGTCTACAACTTTGTTTCTGGTGTCCTTTGACAGCTCTTTGGTCTTGACCATAGTGGAGTTTGGAGTCTGACTGTTTGAGGTTGTGGACAGGTGTCTTTTATACTGATAACGAGTTCTAACAGGTGCCATTAATACAGGTAACGAGTGGAGGACAGAGGAGCCTCTTAAAGAAGTTATTACAGGTCTGTGAGAGCCAGAAATCTTGCTTGTTTGTAGGTGACCAAATACTTCTTTTACTGAGGAATTTACCAATTAATTCATTAAAAATTGTAGGTGACCAAATACTTATTTTCCACCATAAGTCACAGGTCCGTGGCTCTGAGAGAGATCCGTCGCTACCAGAAATCCACGGAGCTGCTCATCCGTAAGCTGCCCGTCCAGCGCCTGGTGAGGGAGATCGCTCAGGACTTCAAGACCGTCCTGCGTTTCCTGAGTTTCGCCGTCATGGCTCTGCAGGAGACCAGCGAGACCCACCTGGTGGTCTCTTCTTCGCTAAGGGGGTCACCATCATGCCCAAAGACTTCCAGCTGGCCCGCTGCATCCGCGGAGAGAGAGCTTAGACTTTCTGCTGCACATCCACCAGCCATAATGCTCTGCACTGTGTGTCTATATATATACATTTATAGTAATATGGACATATGTTTGCTAGATGTTGTTTTTTCTTGCCTTCTGATTGTTGCTCTGAGTGTTGCTATCCCTGTGCTGTTGCAATCCTGGAATTTCCCCATTGTGGGACTAATAAAGGCTTATCTTATCTTATCTTATAATTTGCAAATAAATTCTTCAAAAATCAGACAATGTGATTTTCTGGATTTTTTTTTTCTCATTTTGTCTCTCATAGTTGAGGTATACCTATGATGAAAATTGGAGAGCTCTCTCATCTTTTAAGTGGGAGAACTTGCACAATTGGTGGCTGACTAAATACTTTTTTACCCCACTGTATATAGACAGACACCACCACCAGATCTGCCACATCTGTTCTTCGTTAACAGTTTATAACCATCAAGGTTTAAGATGTCTATGTATGACTTATCATTCAGCCAAGTTTCACTACAACCAATGACATCAAAGCTGCAGCCTGCACTGGTAAGTAAAGTAACTAGATCATGATGATGTTTATTCAAGCTCCTGATGTTTAAATGCATGAAAGAATAATTGTATTGTTTTTTAAAGGCTGTTAATTGTTCAGGAATATACTGATCACAGCTTATATTCCTATTATAGTCCATAAATTATGTCGCATCCACTCCTTCATTAAATTCACTGAAGATCATTATGCACGATAGCTGATAAAATTTACTGGAATCACACAGCAACAATACACACTTAGAGACATAGACAAACCCTCATCCATACGGGAAGACGGTCAGATAAACACACACAAATACACACACACTCAAATACACAGAGACACATTGTCAGCACAACAGTCCATTAGTCCAAGAGCACAGAGATACTGGCCTCGTCACACCAGGCAGCAGACCTACCCAGTCAAACGAGCAGAATTTAGTCCAATTCCCAAACCAAAATGAAAATACGAATAAGCGGGAGAGATAGAAGGAAGAGGGAAAGTGAGTAAAAAATAAAGTAAATCATTCATCGTCTTTCAGGTTCCACAGTTGTCATGGCAGCGGGGACGCGTTGGTGACGTCATCATCACGCGTCTGTGTTTACACTGCTAGAGAGGCTGCGTGTTGAAGTCCTGGTGGCTCCTCTTGAGGTTCAGCAGTGATATTTTGGTCACCTCCAGTCAGCCAATATGTGATTTGAGGATTCCTATACAGTTTTCCATCGATGTAAAGTTTATCAATGAACAGACGAGCGTTTCTTTTGCCGTTTCTTGCCTTCGTCATGATCGGGTAGAGCAGCCTCCATCTGTTCATGACCTCAGGTGGAAACTGACCATTGATGGAGTAGTTGGTACCTTTTAGTTCTTTTCCCTTGGCCATGACGGCAGCTTTCATCTTGGAATCGGCCGCATCCGCATCCTATTGGCCACAATAGGATGGAGCCTCCTCTGTTGGTAGGCTTTGGTCCTTCTGAGGCGATGCACTTCGGAGAAGCGAATAGCCATGGCCTCCTCTGGCTTCATTTTCAACTCGTTGACTAGGAATGACTTAAGAAGTTCTTCTGATTTTTGGGGAGTTTCATTTTTTACTTCTGGAAGCCCATGTATAATGATATTATCCCTCATGCTCCGACATTGCAGGTCAAGTATGTTTTTTGTCATGTTAAATTTATCTTTTTGGAGTTCGGCTGTCAGATGTTTGAGGATTTTTACTTCAATCCTAAGTGATGCATTATCAGCCTTTAGCACCTCGATCAGTGAATTGTTGAATTCCACGGCTTGTTTTAGTTCATTAATATCAGTTGTCAGCTGATCGAGTAAGTCAAGCTTTTTAAGTTGGCAGTTAATAGACATTATGGACTCACTAAGCATTTGCCGTTTTATAATTAGAGAGAGATGGTGTTACCGTTACTTACCTCCAATTAAAATGAGGTTAGAGGACTATCCTCTCTGACGCAGCACGGTAGGGACAAAGTCCCACATCCCTGGCACAGAAGTAGCAGTTCCACAGAAGGAGTGGCAAAACATTAGCTTGGTGTTAGCTGCTGTGGCACTAACCACCGGAATCCACCTGGCACACTGCGGGGCAGAGGCAGGGTGGTGACAAGTAGAAATGGGGTATGTGTCCCGATATAAATGATAAAGTTTCTTATGAAACTGTAGACGTTTTTTATTGTGTCACCAATATATATCGTCATATCGCACAGCCCTATTAGGAGGTCACAGTTACTGAAATCAAAAGCTATTTCAATCAAAAACATCTTAACAGGCCAAATTACATGTTAACATAGGACTCCTTCTTTGATAAAAACCTTCACAATTCTTGCATCCATCTACTTTAATTTCTTCACAAGATGTCAGAATGGCCTCCCACAGCTGATGTTTTGATGTAAACTGCCACCCACCCTCACACATCTTTTGCTTGAGGATGCTCAATGTTCTCAATAGGGTTGAGGCCAGGGGAGGATGGGGGCCACACCATGAGTTTCTCTCCTTTTATGTCCATAGCAGCCACTGACACAGAGGTATGCTTTGCAGCATGAGATGGTGCATTGTCATGCATGAAGATAATTTTGCTACGGAAGACATGGCTCTTCTTTTTGTACCATGGAAGAAAGTGGTCAGTCAGAAACTCTATATACTTTGCCAAGGTCATTTTCACACCTTCAGGGACCCTAAAGGGGCCTACCAGCTCTCTCCCCATGATTCTGGCCCAAAACATGACTCTGTGGAAGACTCAAGAGTGAACCTCTCACCCAGTGGGATTTGGAGTTGGGGGCGTGGTTTGTGTATTCCTGGTTTTGTAGTCCGGGAGTGGTTACAGTCAGTTGTTTCATGGCATTTGAGGAGTACAGATAAAAACTCACCTTCGGCTCCTGTGTGTTTCTTCCTCTTGCCACATTGGTGACCCCGATTTGAGCATGTCTGACACAGAAGAAGACTGCATTTCCTCGTCAGCCATGTCGCCCCGACCCTCACACCCAGCTGCTTGTACTGCGGCTGTAAAGCTTCCGGAGTTTTGGCAGAGCAACCCAGCTTCATGGTTCCAGCCTATCAAAGCGCTGTTCCACCTGCGAAGAATCACTGCAGATGAACCCAGATACTACTTTGTTGTCGCTGCCCTGGATCAACAGTCTACACGGCGTGTCATGCAGTTACTTTGCGCGCCCCCACAGCATAGTAAATATGCTGCCATCAAGCAGTTCCTGCTCCGGAGATATGGTCTATCAGCTGCGGAAAGAGCGGATAAAATCTTTTCAATGTCAGGTTTGGGTGACGGCACGGCTGTGGAGCTTATGGACAATATGCTATCACTGCTGGGAGCGGACGAAGGTGGTTTCCTGTTTCCACACATTTTCCTGTGCCAGCTCCCGCCGCCTATGCACACAGTGTTGGCTAACTCCTTGCACTTGGCAACCGGTGACTACCGAGCTTTAGCTAAGGAAGCTGATCAGGTCCTGCTGGCTATGAGGCAGTTTGCTGTGCAAAGCATGGCTTCGGATACCCTGCAACCCACGACAGAGGATGTGGACCCGGCAGCGGTAGCCGGAGTGCTTGCCCAGAGATGGTGCAGGAAAGGTCTGTGTTTCTTCCACCTGTGGTGTGGCAGCAAGAGTAAGCGCTCCTCCATGCATGTTTGAGACGATGGGAAACTCCAGAGCCAGTGCTCAGTAGCAGCTGTGGGCACTGGGGGACGAGGTGAGCTGCTCTTCATTAGAGACTCGTTGTCAGGAAGACGTTTCCTTGTGGACTCCAGCTCGCAGAAGAGCCTACTCCCTCCAATTAGCATGGACAGGCCAGCAGCAGGCAACGGTTTTTCCATTGGGACATTTGGCACAAGGTCTGTGACTGTTTGTTTCCAGGGACACAGTTTCGAGTGGGACTTTGTAATCGCTTCCATAAAAGTCCCTATCATTGGTGTGGATTTTCTGTGTGCTAATGGTTTACTTGCTGATGTTGCTAACCACCGTTTGATTGATGCTATGTCTTTCGCCACCTTTCTGTGTGTGGCTGGGGGAGCTGGACTGTTGTCACAAGCTAACTTTTTAGCGTCAGACAATGCTTTTCTTCATTTGCTGGCAAATTTTCCGTCGCTTACAACACCTGCTTTTCCCACCACAGCTACTAAGCACAATGTGGAACATTTTATCCCCACCGCGGGACCAGCAGTTTTTACGCATGCACGACGCCTCGACATGGCTAAGTTGGCCAAAGCGAAAGATGAGTTCGCCACTATGGAACGTTCGGGTATAGTGTGGCGTTCTAACAGCCCATGGGCCTTGCCGCTTCACATGGTGCCTAAGGCAGATGGGTCGTGGCAGCCATGTGGTGATTTTCGTTGTCTTAACAATGTCATCATGAATGACCGTTACCCTATCCTGCACATCTAGGATTTTTCCGTGCATCTGGCAGGCTCCACCATTTTTTCCAAAGGTAGATCTGGTGCGTGGTTATCACCAAGTTCCCATGCGCGTGGAGGACGTCCCCAAGAACGATAATTACCCTGTTCGGGTTTTTTGAATTCCTGTGCATGCCGTTTGGCCTTGAAGGCATGGCCGAGACGTTTCAGAGGTTGATGGACTTGGTGTTATGTGACCTACAGTTTGTGTTCGTCTACCTCGACAACATATTAGTGACCAGTTCATCAGCTGAAGAGCATCTGTTGCACCTCAAACAGGTTTTCGGGCACCCTGAAGAACACGACCTGATCGTCAACCCAGCTAAGTGTCAGTTTGGGCTGCTAGTGATTGACTTCTTAGGCCACCGCATTTCGTCGCAGGGTGCAATTCCGTTGCCTTCTAAGGTTCAAGAGGTGGTGGAATTTTCCCGTCCGGACTCTGTTAAGGCACTACAGGAAATTTGGGGCATGATAAATTTTTATAATCACTTCCTCCCTTGCGCTGCCCACCTCCTGCAGCCGCTTTATGAGGCTCTGAGGCTGAAAAAAGGAAACGACCATGTCACCTGGATTCCCAAACAGATCCAAGCTTTTGACGGAGCCAAGTCCGCCCTTGCGAACACTGCACTATTCACTCATCCTGTGCCCACGGCGCACATAGCTTTGACAAAAAAATGCCTCCGACATAGCTGTGGGGGCAGTGGCTAAGCAGCGTGTGGTAGAAGCGTGGCAGTCCCTCATGTTTTTCAGTGGCAAGCTACAAGACGGCGAGTGCAAGTACAGCGTTTTTGACCGGGAGTTGCTGGCGCTGTACCTGGCGACCCGTCATTTCCGCTTCTTATTGGAGGGCTGTTCTTTCACGGCTTATGTAGATCATAAACTGCTAATGTTTGCCATGTCCAAGGTGACCGAGCCGTGGTCTGCTCGTCAACAATATCATCTGGTGGCCATCTCCGAGTTCACAAGAGATGTTCAGCGTATGGCTGGTAAGTCCAACCTCGTTGCTGATTGCCTGTCACGTGTGCTGGTGTGTCCAGTGCATCTCGGGATGGATTTTTCTGCCATGGCCGCCGAGCAGTCCAACGATCCGGACATCCTGGCCCTTTGGTCTGCAGGTACAGCCCTCAAACTCGAGGAGACGGTGATACAGGAAGGCGGTCATACTCTCCTCTGCGATGTCTCCACTGGCCGCCCCCGCCCTGTTGTCCCTGCGTCCTGACGCCATCAAGTTTTCAACTCAATTTACTCCCTCTCACACCCTGGAGTTTGGGCGTTAGTGAAATTGTTCGGCTCCAAGTTTGTCTGGCCTGGCCTCTGCAGGGATGTCAAGGGGTGCGTGGCCGCATGCTTGGTGTGTCAATGCACCAAAGTCCACCAGCACACCAAGGCACCCCTCGAACCATTTCGGATTCCGGCTAGACGTTTTGACCACGTGCATGTGGACCTGGTGGGTCCTCTACCTCCTTTGCAGGGTTTTACGTAGCTACTCACCATAGTGAATGAGACCACCTGGTGGTCAGAGGTGGTCCCTCTGTCCTCCACTTCAGCTGTTGACATGACACAGGTGTTTCTTTCTTTCTGGGAGTCGCGTTTCGGCACCCCATCAGATATTACATCTGACAGGGGCCCCCAGTTCGGGTTGAAGCTCTGGTTGGTGCTTGCAAGGTCCTTGGGGGTGCAGGTACACCACACTACAGCGTACCACCCTCAGGCTAACGGCTTATGTGAACGTTTTCACCGGTTGCTAAAAGTGGTGCTGTGTGCTGCGCTCTCCAATGGTAATTGGGTGGATCGTTTGCCTTGGGTGATACTTGGGTTGCGTTTGGCTCCTAAGGAAGATCTTGATGCTTTGCCTGCTGAACTGGTGTTCGGGCAACCGTTCTGCGTGCCGGGAGAGTTTCTGCCCAAAAGTTCCACCCCGCAGACCAGCCCCACCGTCTACCCTTTTTCTTCTGACGTGCACTGGCTCTGAGCCCCGTTCATCACTGTTTCCCACAATTGTTTGTGCCGACTGAGCTCAGTTCGGCACGTTTTGTTTTTGTGCGACATGACACTCACCACTCACCTCTCCAACCCCCATACGATGGTCCATTCCAGGTTCTGGAGATGGGCCCTAAGAGTTTTGTACTGGATATGGGTGGGCGCAAAGAGCAGGTCACGTTGGATAGGCTTAAGCCGGCGCACATTATGGCAGATGAGCCTGTTTCCAGCCCAGGTCCCCCGTCGAGGTCACCCCCACCTTCTAGGACCCCGGCTAGGTCTGCACAAGATGAGTTTTCTGGTTTCCAGCCTACTATGGACTGTGTTTCACCTGCCCGGGTGGCCCTATACGACAGGTTTCTCCTGTGGTTCCGTCTTGTCAGGCCCCCAGTTAGACACTGATTTTGACTACTGGAGTCCCCGGTGGGTGTTTGGGGGGGGGGGGGGACTGTGTGGCAGACTGAAGCGTGAACCCCTCACCCAGTGGGACTTGGGGTTGGGGGCATAGTTTGTGTTTTCCCGGTTTTAGAGTCCGGGAGTGGTTACAGTCAGTTGTTTGGTGGCATTTGAGGAGTAAAGATAAAAACTCACCTTCAGCTCCTGTGTGTTTCTTCCTCTTGCCACAACTCCGCCATCTCCTTGCTGACGTTGCAGCCTTGTTGGGACATGATGGCCATCCACCTACTATCCACCACTCCATCCATCTGGACCATCCAGGGTTGCATGGCACTCATCAGTAAACAAGACTGTTATGGAAGTTAGTCTTCATGTGTTTCTGGACCCATCCATCCATCCATCTTCTACCGCTTTTCCGGAGGTCCGGGTCGCGGAGGCAGCAGTTCAAGCAGAGAAGCCCAGACTTCCCTCTCCCCAGCCACCTGCTCCAGCTCTTCAGAGGGGATACCAAGGCGTTCCCAGACCAGCTGGGAGACATAGTCTCTCCACCGAGTCCTGGGTCTGCCCCGGGGTCTCCTCCCAGTGGGACGTGCCTGAAACACCTCAAGTGGAAGGCGTCCAGGAGGCATCCTAATCAGATGCCCATACCACCTCAACTGACTCCTTTCAATGTGGAGGAGCAGCGGTTCTACTCTGAGCCTCTCCCGGATGACTGAGCTCCTCACCCTATCTCTGAGGGTGAGTCCAGCAATCCTACGGAGAAAGCTCATTTCAGCCGCTTGTATCCGCGATTCTGGACCCACTGCAACCATTTCTGCTTGTGAGCATTGGTTTTGGGGTGGCCGAATAGTAGGTTTATGCACAACCGTAAGACTCTGGAGGATCCTACATCTTGAGATTCGTGGGAGTCCAGAGGCACCAGCAGCTTCAAATACCCGTTTGCTGCTTTGTATTGGCATTTTAGCAGCTGCTCTCTTAACCCGATGAATTTGTCTGGCAGAAACCTTCCTCATTATGCCTTTATCTGCACAAACCCGGCTGTGTTCTGAATCAGCCACAAATTTCTTCACAGTACGATGATCATGCTTAAGTTTTCCTGAAATATCTAATGTTTTCATACCTTGGCATTGCACTATTTGATGCTTTTCAGCAGCAGAGAGATCATTTTTCTTTCCCATATTGCTTGAAACCTGTGGCATGCTTGATAATGTGGAAGTAGTGGTAGATGTGGTACTCCTCACCTGGCAAACTATATATGACAGGTGTCCGAGACTGATATCAGTGATCCAAAGAGCCCTGACACACTAAATACCATCCATGAGTTTAATTGAAAAACAAACAAATGAATGTTTCTGACACTAAAATCCTATTTGCATAATAATTTGGAACGCGGTGTATGTAACTGTGTACATATGTATATTTCAGGGATGGCAACAGGAAATTCTGATTTCAGCTGAAATCTAATTTGGTTGATTGACTTACGGGGGGGCTGGGGGGGCGCAGCCCCCCTGAAGCTGGGAGGTTTTCAGTAAAACAGAAGTAATTTAGACTGAAAAAAAGATTAAAAAAAAATGAAATACTAGACTTAGATAAATCATTAAATTTAATGAAAAGTTAACTTACTTTTTCTTCAATGTTGTCTCACTGTCTTTAGTCCAACATATTTAACAGTTCTATAAGAGTTTATTACACCATTTACACTGGACTGCAAAACAAATCTACCTACG
This sequence comes from Pholidichthys leucotaenia, assembly GCA_020510985.1. Taxonomy (NCBI): domain Eukaryota; kingdom Metazoa; phylum Chordata; class Actinopteri; order Cichliformes; family Pholidichthyidae; genus Pholidichthys; species Pholidichthys leucotaenia. The sequence goes on along the minus strand of CM035842.1, from coordinate 195,587,977 downwards.
GGTACAAATAAAGTAACCTGAACCTGAACTTTTCTCTCAAGCCAATTCCACTGGAACTTATTTTTGACACTTTTGTCTATTTCTAGCACTGATGACTCCTGATCCTTCGATAAAAATCTCATAATTCCGCTGAAAACAATACCAAAAGCTCAGAATTCCAACACGAACCAGGGATGTGATTCGGGGTTGGGGAAATTATCTGAAAATTCAGCAGGGGGTCTGGGGGACACAGTCTCCCAGCGGAGTCCGGGGCAGAGCCCCATTGGGTGGGGGGGGGGGGGTCGGGGGGCTTTGCCCCCTGAAGCTCCTAGGTTTTTATGATTTTTAAGTACCAGAACTGTGCTTCAATGACATAAAACAAACAGCTGAATGCCACTTATTACTGTATAATATTGACTTATGTTCCAAGAAGACAGCATTCCTAAACTAGAAAAGCACTCAGAGAGCGCAGACCTCCGCCAAGCGCCACAGTTCCCCCCATACAGTGTTTAACATCATAAATATTAATCCTCCATTTATTTTGTGTAACTTTATAGATTCCTTGACCATGAAAAAAATGCCATTCGCAAGTGGCATATATTAGCTATACTGTGATGCTTGTTGCGTGTTTATAGCTTCATTTGTTCTTTTAAAAATTTCAAAGGTTCCCTATTTTTTAATTTTTTTGCATCATTATCCAGATTTATTCCATTTCCTTAGGTCTTAAATGTCTTGTAGAAGCTGTTGAAAACTTGTCCTGTATTATGCAAATTACTGTGATTCCCGTTTTGGAAATCCCAATAAGTAATAAAATTCCTGGATCCAGACGGTGATCCGGATCACCACCAAAATCTAATCATCTGTAGGATACCCCATTTCTGACAATCTGTGAAAATTTCATGAAAATCCGTCCATAACTTTTTGAGTTATCTTGCTAACAAACAAACAAACAGACAGACAGACAAACCAATGCCGATGAAAACATAACCTCCTTGGCGGAGGTAAATGTTCCAACAAGCATTATCCATCACATGCTTTAACACTTGATCAAATCAAAATCAGTTAATTTTATCTATTCCATAATAGAAATAAAATTCCAACATACCATTACTTTTTATAATTTCAGCATTCATTTCAGATCACCAGTTTCAATCTCCATTGAGACTTGAGCAGTTCATTTTGCACAATCACTGATGTAGCCAAGTCTTAGAAATATTCAAAAGTTATGAGTCAATGTCCACTGTGCACTGTCAATTTCAAACTGTTTGGAATCATAAAAGGGGATGGTTAACTTTCATTACCGTTTCCTCCCCCGCGCAGCCCAGCTCATACAGCCGTTGTACGCCGCCAGTAACAAAGAGTTAATGGCTCTCCACCTGGCCATACGCCACTTCCAGTCCTGCCTGAAAGGGCGCATCTTCACTGCGTTCGTGTACCACAAGCCGCTAACGTACTTAACGTACTTTATCTTCCTGGAAGATAAAATAAAGTGGAATTCGGCAAATTATCAGAAAATCACATCCTTGAGAACACGCCGCCCTGAATTTTTGAAAAAGCATACGAGCCATTTGATTGGTCCAAACGTTTGCAACTATCCAATCGCAGGGCTGTTTACAATACAGCAGTAGCTTGAACACAACACATCAGGGTTATCGTGGGAGACGACTTCCGGGAAAGCGCTGAGCGCTTATGTAATCGTGTTGATTTTCGCTAAAATCAGTAACAATAAGGTACCTTACCCCCCCTAAAATTTTCTCAATGGATTTAGACGATTCACAGAAATGATCAATTTGAAAATAAATCGGCGGAAATCCGCGGATCGGCGGAAAATTGCCATCCCTGATATTTACCTCTGCCAAGGAGGTTATGTGATCATCGGCGTTGGTTTGTCTGTTTGTTTGTTTGTCTGTTTGTTAGCAAGATAACTCAAAAAGTTATGGACGGATTTTCATGAAATTTTCACAGATTGTCAGAAATGGGGTATCCTACAGATGATTAGATTTTGGTGGTGATCCGGATCACCATCCACAAGAAAACCGCCATTACGCAAAATGCCATTTTTGTGAATAACTACTGAACCACTAATCCTATCATTGTGAATCCAATTGCTAGTCATATGTTTTCATGGTCAAGGAATCTGAAAATGTACACACAAACACTGTATGGGGGGAACTGTGGCGAAAACTGCCATTACGGAAAATGCCATTTTCGTGAATAACTACTGAACCACTAATCCTATCATTGTGAATCCAATTGCTAGTCATATGTTTTCATGGCCAAGGAATCTGAAAACGTACACACAAACACTGTATGAGGGGAACTGTGGCGCTTGGCGGAGGTCTGCGCTCTCCGAGTGCTTTTCTAGTTATTTACTGCTTTGGCTAACCAATTCTTATCTTATTACCTTATTTACTATTACTCTGAGTCCTGCGCGCTGCAATCCTGTAATTTCCCCATTGTGGGACTAATAAAGGCTTATCTTATCTTATTGAGTATTGAGAAAGCTTCTTGAATTATCTTGCAAAAAAAAAAAAAAATTTATTGAAATGCAGCTTTTCTATAAAGAGAAAACATGCAATATTGTTATGAAACTTGCGCCCTTTTATTATGACAGTTTTGTTATTATTATTATTATTATGTCATATAATGTAGTCATATTGTTTTTGCTGTCATTTCTCTGTCTGTTAATAATATTATTATTATTTTATTATTATTATTATTATTATTATTATTATTAGAGAGGGGGATCACGGACAGCTGAGGCCCCTATCTGGGAGGTCTTCAACTCCCACCTCCTGGCGAACTTCAACCACATTCCGAGGGAGTCTGGAGACATGGAGTCTGAATGGGCCATGTTCTCCACCTCCATTGTTGAAGCAGCTACCCAGAGCTGTGGCTGCAACGTAGTTGGTGCATCTCATGGTGGCAACCCCCAAACCAAGTGGTGGACACCAGTGGTGAGGGGGGCCATTAAGCTGAAGAAGGACTCCTATCAAGCTTGGTTGGTTTGTGGGACTCCCGAAGCAGCTGAGGTGTACCGACAGGCAAGCGGAATGCAGCTCGGGTGGTTGCTGAAGCAAAAACTTGGGTGTGGGAGGAGTTCGGTGAGGCCATGGAACAAGACTTTCCGTCAGCGTTGAAGAGATTCTGGCAAACTGTCCGGTGGCTCAGGAGGGGGAAGCAGCTCCCTGTCCACACTGTGTATGGTGCGGATGGGGCACTGCTGACTTCGACTGGGGATATCGTCGGGTGGTGGAAGGAATACTTTGAGGATCTCCTCAATCCCACTGACATGCCTTCCACAGAGGGAGCAGGGCTTGTAGATGAGGGGGACAACTCGCCCATCACAAGGGCTGAGGTTGCCCAGGTAGTTAAAAATCTCTTCGGTGGCCGGGCCCCGGGAGTGGACAAGAATCACCCTGAATACCTCAAGGCCCTGGATGTTGTCGGGACTGTCATGGTTGACACACCTCTGCAACATTGCGTGGAGGTTGGGGACAGTGCCTTTGGCATGGCAAACCGGGGTGGTGGTCCCTCTCTTCAAAAAGGGGAGACTTGAAGGGTGTGCTCCAACTTTAGAGGGCTCACACTCCTCAGCCTCCCTGGAAAGGTCTACGCCAAGGTCCTGGAAAGGAGAGTCCGGCTGTAGGTCAAACCTCGGATTCAGGAGGAGCAATATCCTCAATTTATTTTACTATTTCTATACATTTTTTTGTTGCCACTATATTAATTACCAGTATGTAGAATGTGTGCAGCCTGCTCAGCTGAAGGACAGCTGCCACCATCCATCCCGCTTCAAGCCTCGTCAGAACAAGGCAGTGAGAGCTGTCCTTAATCACCCCTATTTTCTTTCTATAACACTTCAGATGGTTTTTAGTGAAAGATTTTGCGTATTCCGAAAAATAATGTCACACTCCATGATAAATCCTTATCTAAGTTCCTTTCACAAAGCATGACTAACAACGTGGCGACCCAAACAAAAAGCACATGACCAGTGACATTACTTGCACCTCCTTAATAAATAAAAATACGCTGCAAGTTCATTTGACTCTCATTTGACAATATGTGCCAACTCATGTGTTGAGTCATGTATGTTGGCACAGACATGAGTATGACATGAGTCATACTCATGTCTGTGCCAACTCATGAGTTGGCACAGACTGGCAGCCACGTTTCAGTCAGTCTGCCCCAGGGCGGCTGTGGCTACAAAGGTAGCTTACCACCATTAGTGTCTGTCTGGAGTGATTGAATAATGGACTCACTGTAAGTGCCTTCAGATGTCAGTTGACATGTAAAGCGCCATATAACTCTAATCCACTATTATTATTGTAATTATTATTATCTTTATGGATGTACAATCAAGGATTCAGTGTACCTCGCCCCTTATGGAGTTACTGGAGCCCCATCCTTGAGCCAGGCCTGGGGGAGGGGTCGACGGCAAGCACCTGGTGACTGGGTTTGTGTCCATGAGACCTGGCCGGCTTCAGCCCGAATGAGCCACATGGATACACCCTACAGTGGGCTCACCACTTGCAGGAGAAATCATGAGGGTCTGGTGCTATGTGGTTTGGGTGGAAGTCTAAGGTAAAGACCTGGGCAGTCTGATTCCCGGCTTACAAAACTGGCTTTTGGAATGTGGAACGTCACCTCTCTGGCAGGGAAGGAGCTTGCGCTGGTCCACGAGGTTGAGAGACACCGAGTTGGAGCACCTTGATGCACAGCTCGGGTTCTGGAACCAGTCTCCTGGAGAGGGGTTGGACCTTGGCCTTTTCTGTAGTTGTCCCAGGCAAGAGGCAGCAAACAGAGGTCGGTATACTTATATCCTTTCTTCCGGCCTCCTCTATGTTAGGGTTCTCCCCCAGTGGACAAAGGGTAGTTTTCCTGCACCTTCAGGTGTGGAAACAGTTTCTGACTATTATTTGTGCCTATGAACCAAATGATGGTTCAGAGTACCCACCCTTTTTGGAGTCTCTGACTGGGGTGCTGGAAAGTGCTCCTCTTGGAGACTCCATTGTCCTACTGGGGGACTTCAATGCACATGTGGGCAACGACAGTGAAACCTGGAGGGGTGTAATTGGGAGGAATGGCCTGCCCGATCTGAACCAGAGTGGTGTTACAGCTTGTCCATAACAAACACCATGTTCAAGCACAAGGGTGTTCGTATGTGCACCTGGCACCAGGACACCCTAGGAAGCAGGTTGATGATCAATTTTGTTATTGTGTCATCAAACCTGTGATCGTAAGTCTTGGACACTCAGGTGAAGAGAGGTGTAGAGCTGTCAACTGATCATCACCTGGTGATGAGTTGGATCCAATGGCAGGAGAGGATGCTATTCAGACCTGGCAGACCCAAACATATAGTGAGGGTGGCCAGGGAACGTCTGACTGAGGCCCCTGTCCGAGAGGTCGTCAACTCCCACCTTCCATCCATCTTCTACCGCTTTTCTGGAGGTCCGGGTCGCGGAGGCAGCAGTTCAAGCAGAGAAGCCCAGACTTCCCTCTCCCCAGCCACCTGCTCCAGCTCTTCAGAGGGGATACCAAGGCGTTCCCAGACCAGCTGGGAGACATAGTCTCTCCACAGAGTCCTGGGTCTGCCCCGGGGTCTCCTCCCAGTGGGACGTGCCTGAAACACCTCAAGTGGGAGGTGTCCAGGAGGCATCCTAATCAGATGCCCATACCACCTCAACTGACTCCTTTCAATGTGGAGGAGCAGCGGTTCTACTGTGAGCCTCTCCCGGATGACTGAGCTCCTCACCCTATCTCTGAGGGTGAGTCCAGCAATCCTACGGAGAAAGCTCATTTCAGCCGCTTGTATCCGCGATCTCGTTCTTTCGGTCATTACCCAAAGCTCGTGACCATAGGTGAGAGTAGGAACGTAGATTGACTGGTAAATCGACAGCTTTGCCTTAGAACTAAGCTCCCTCTTCACCACAACAGACCGGTACAACGTCCGCATCACTGCAGATGCTGCTCCAATCCGTCTGTCGATCTCTCGCTCCATTTTCCCCTCACTTGTGAACAAGACCCCAAGATACTTAAACTCCTCCACTTGGGGCAGGAGCCTGTCCCCAACCCGGAGAGGACAATCCACCTTTTTCCGGCTGAGGACCATGGACTCGGACTTGGAGGTGCTGATTCTCATCCCAGCCGCTTCACACTCAGCGGCAAACCGTCCCAGCAAGAGCTGTAGGTCATTGCTGGATGAAGCCAACAGGACAACATCATCTGCAAACAACAGAGATGAGATCCTGTGGTCACCAAGCATGACACCCTCCATTCCCTGGCTGCGCCTAGAAATCCTGTCCATAAAAATTATGAACAGGATCGGTGACAAAGGGCAGCCCTGGCGGAGTCCAACTCTCACTGGGAATGACTCCGACCGAGTGTTGGCAATACGAACTAAACTCTCACAACGGTCGTACAGAGACCGAATAGCTCGTAACAACAAGCCCGATACCCCATACTCCCGAAGCACTCCCCACAAAAAACCACGAGGGACGCGGTCAAATGCCTTCTCCAAGTCCACAAAACACATGTAAACTGGTTGGGCAAACTCCCACGGGCCCTCAAGAATTCTCGAGAGGGTAAAGAGCTGGTCCGATGTGCCACGGCCAGGACGAAAACCACATTGCTCCTCCTGAATCTGAGGTTCAACCAACGGCCAGACTCTCCTCTCCAGTACCTTGGCATAGACCTTCCCAGGGAGGCTGAGGAGTGTGATCCCTCTAAAGTTGGAGCACACCCTCCGGTCCCCTTTTTTGAAGAGAGGAACCACCACCCCGGCTTGCCATGCCAAAGGCACTGCCCCCGACCTCCACGCAATGTTGCAGAGGCGTGTCAACCATGACAACACAACAACATCAAGGGCCTTGAGGTACTCGGGGCGAATCTCGTCCACCCCCGGGGCCCGGCCACCAAGGAGATTTTTAACCACCTTGGCGACCTCAGCCCCTGTGATAGGCGAGTCATTCCCCTCGTCCCCAAACCCTGCTTCCTCTGTGGAAAGCGTATCAGTGGGATTGAGGAGATCCTCGAAGTATTCCTTCCACCGCCCGACGATATCCCCAGTTGAAGTCAACAGTGTCCCATCCGCACCATACACAGTGTGGACGGGGAGCTGCTTTCCCCTCCTGAGCCGCCGAACAGTTTGCGAGAATCTCTTTGAAGCCGACCGAAAGTCTTGTTCCATGGCCTCACCGAACTCCTCCCATACCCGGGTTTTTGCTTCAGCAACCATCCGAGCTGCACTCCGCTTGGCCTGCCGGTACACCTCAGCTGCTTCGGGAGTCCCACAAGCCAACCAAGCTTGATAGGACTCCTTCTTCAGCTTAATGGCCCCCCTCACCACTGGTGTCCACCACTTGGTTCGGGGGTTGCCACCACGAGATGCACCGACCACCTTGCGGCCGCAGCTCTGGGCCGCCGTTTCAACAACAGAGGTGGAGAACATGGCCCATTCAGACTCCCTGTCTCCAGACTCCCTTGGAATGTGGTTGAAGTTCTTCCGGAGGTGGGAGTTGAAGACCTCCCGGACAGGGGCCTTAGCCAGACGCTCCCAGCACACCCTCACTATACGTTTGGGTCTACCAGGTCTGAATGGCTTCCTCCCCTGCCATCGGATCCAACTCACCACCAGGTGGTGATCAGTTGACAGCTCTGCACCTCTCTTTACTCGGGTATCCAAGACATACGGTTGCAGGTCTGATGATACGATAACAAAATCGATCATTGACCTGCGACCTAGGGTGTCCTGGTGCCAGGTGCACATATGGACACCCTTATGCTTGAACATGGTGTTCGTTATGGACAGACTGTGGTTAGCACAGAAGTCCAATAACTGAACACCACTCGGGTTCAGATCGGGCAGGCCGTTCCTCCCAATCACCCCCCTCCAGGTTTCACTGTCGTTGCCCACGTGCGCATTGAAGTCCCCCAGTAGGACAATGGAGTCTCCAGGAGGAGCACCCTCCAGCACCCCAGTCACAGACTCCAAAAAGGGTGGGTACTCTGAAACATCATTTGGTGCATAGGCACAAATGATGGTCAGGACCCGTTTCCCAACCCGAAGGCGCAGTAAAGCAACCCTTTCGTCCACCGGGGAAAACTCCAACTCCCACTCCAACTCCCACCTCCACAAGAAATTCAACCACATTCCACGGGAGACTGGAGACATGGAATCTGAATGGGCCATGTTCTCCACCTCCCCTGCTGAAGCGGCTGCTCACAGCTGTAGCTGTAAGGTTGTCAGTGCTTCTTGTGGTGGCAACCCTCAAACCAAATGGTGGATGCCAGAGGTGAGGGGGGGCCATCAAGGTGAAGAAGGAGTGCTATCGAGCTTGGTTGGCTTAAGGGACTTCTGAAGCAGATGAGACCAAGTGGAGTGCAGCTCGAGCGGTTGTTGAGGCTACAACGCTGGTGTGGGAGGAGTTCAGGAGGAAGCAGCTCCCTGTCCACACTATGTATGGTGCTGATGGAGAGCTGCTGACTTTGACTGGGTTATTGCTGGGCGGTGGAATGAGTACTTTGGGGGATCTCCTCAATCCCACTGACACGCCTTATATAGTGGAAGCGGAACCTGAAGACAAGGGGGTGGGGGTGACTTGCCCATCACAGGGGCTAAGGTTGCCAAAGCTGTTAAAAAAATTTTTCCAGTGGCAGGGCCCCAGGGCAATGCTCCTCTATATCGAAAGAAGCCAGTTGAGGTGGTTTGGGCATTTAATTAGGATGTCTCCTCGACGCCTCCCACTTGAAGTGTTTCGGGCACGTCCCACTGGGAGGAGACCCTGGGTCCACCTTAGTGTCCCCTCAGATGAATTGGAGAAGGCTGGGAGCGATTAGTCTGGGGTTCTCTACTTGGGACTGGTGCTTCCATGACCCGGATCTCCAGAAAAGTGGTGGAAGATGGATGGATGGATGGAAGTTCATTTGAAAAAAAATGAGAATGAAATTTAAAGCCCGCAGATTACTTGAAAAAGTTACCAATTTAATGTGAAAAAGTTGTAACATAAAAAAGTAGAAAATCCACTTGAAGAGGGAGAAAATTCTCAAATTACATGAAAAAGTTAAATTTATAGGGGAAAAAAGTTGCAAATTTGCAAGAAAAAGTCATTCATTTACAAGTTTGAATCTACTTTAAAATGTTGCAAATTTTATAAGGCAAAAGTCACAAATTTATAAGAAAATTTGCAAATTTTCACAAAAAAGTTGCAAGAAAAGTTGCAAAAAAGTTGTTTTTTTCCGGTTCCGGTTCCGCCGGACCGGCGGCGCCACACGAGTTGGCTGCCTTTTGCAACTGCCCTTTTCTTATCTTCCTTCTTCTTTCTACACCTTTCACTCTATATATATATCACGGACACACAGATCGGCCCAAGGGTCTCCCGAGTCGGCGGACGGAGCCACTGTTTGCAGCGGGGGACGAATACAGCAGGGAAGAGCTAGCTAGCCAGCTAGCTCCAACCGCCACCTGGTGCTAATGGAGAAGCTCGACATGCCGAGGAACTGTGGCGAAAATGACGCGAGTGCCGGGCTGGAGTTTAGGCGGTGTGCAAGAAATATAAGACAAATAATAAAGAGTGATGGCAAGAACCAAGCAGACCGCCCGTAAGTCTACTGGAGGAAAAAGCCCCCCAGGAAGCAGCTGGCCACCAAGGCTGCTCGGAAAAGCGCTCCGGCCACCGGCGGAGCGAAGAAGCCTCACCGTTACAGGCCCGGTACCGTGGCTCTGAGAGAGATCCGTCGCTACCAGAAATCCATGGAGCTGCTCATCCGTAGGCTGCCCTTCCAGCGCCTGGTGAGGGAGATCGCTCAGGACTTCAAGACCGACCTGCACTTCCAGAGCTCCGCCGTCATGGCTCTGCAGGAGGCCAGCGAGGCCTACCTGGTGGGTCTCTTGAAGGACACCAACCTGTGTGCCATCCACGCCAAGAGGGTCACCATCATGCCCAAAGACATCCAGCTGGCCCGCCCCATCCGCGGAGAGAGAGCTTAGACTTTCTGCTGCACATCCACCAACCACAATGCTCCGCACTGTGTTTATATATATATATATATATATATATATATATATATATATAGTAATATGTACATATGTATACTAGCTGTTCTTGTTTTTTTCTTGCCTTCTGATTGTTGCTCTGAGTGTTGCTATCCCTGTGCTGTTGCATTCCTGGAATTTCCCCATTGTGGGACTAATAAAGGCTTATCTTATCTTATCTTAAATTCTCAAAGTCCCCCACTAATTTTACAAAACTGACAAAAAAAAAAAAATCACACATTACCATTAAGTGAAATTTATGATAAAAAAGTAGCAAATTTACAAGAAAAAAGTCCTGAATTTATAAGAAAAGTTGGAAATTTACATGTAAAGTCACACTACATTTATGAATTGCATATCTACCTGAAAAAAGTTACAAATTTTACAAGGAAAATTTCACAAATTTTCAAGGAACAAAGTTCTAAATGCCAAAATATTCCCCTTTATCAAGTGAAAGACAGAACATTGTTCCTGACAGGGTTCCAGGTTCCAGTAGTCTGTGGTGGGAACATGACTGTTAAACAGTTCCTTACCCAGTTTTAAGGTCGGTGACACGGAGACAGTTGGTGGAGTCCAGACCGACGCAGCCGTTCCTCACCATGCTGCACAGTAGGGGGCGGAGCTCTGGGGAGATCCGGTGCAGCGCCACCTCAGGAGACACGTTGTTCATTTTAGCCGGGGTGGGGGTGGGGGTGAGGCTGTGAGGGAAGACACAAATTATAAAAGAAAAAATTAATAACACCAAAAATGTCACAAATTCACATGAAAAATGTCGCAAATACACATGAAAAAAGTGGCAAATTTACATTAAAAAATGGTGCAAATTTGCACTAAAAGGGTTGCTAATTTATGTTAAAAAAGCTGCTAATTTAAAAGAAAAAAGTTACAAATATGTGAAGAAATTATGCAAATACACAGGAAAAAATAGCAAATTAATGAAAAACGCTGCAAATTAATGAGAAGAATGTTGCAAACTAATGAGAAAAGTTTCATATTAATGAGAAAAAGTCACAAATTTATGACAAATGATTGCCAATCAATACAATCATTTTACATGTTAAAAATCTGATGATTTCTTTTCATAAACACAAGAAAACACAGCTGTGACGTTTATCATAACTTTGGTATTTTTTAAAGTGACATGCCAGTGAAAATATTTATTGTTAACATGTCTGTAACATGATTTTTTTATGACTTACAAGACACGCCAAGAGTGAAATCAGTCCTCAGTGCTAAGTCTGTTTTTCTGCTGTGAAAGTTCAGCTGAGCTCCTCCCCTTGGAAAAAGGCAAGTTTAGACAAAGTGTTTTTGTGATGTCACTTCAACAGGTGAACCAATCAGGACTAAGCACCGCTGTTCAAATTTGCCACCTTGCAGACTTGTGTGCACTGTGGTCTTGGCGGAGAGGCAGTGAGTCAGCATTCTCATGGACGGGATGTGGGTGGACCCAATTAGATCCTGGCATTTAAAGGAGGAGGAAAAGAGCAAAAAATTTTACAAGCAACTATAAGACAATGAAAAGTTTTTTGTGTAAAAAAAAAAAAAGAGCAGAAGAAACCACTTTAGACAATGTAGATTTGTTTTTATGGGGATCTATATCCTGTGCATTGTGTCTTTAAAAACCTTTTATAGGCAGACTTAAAAGATGCACTCTGGTGGATATAAATCCCCTTTTAAAACAAATCTGCATAGTCTAAAATGGTATCTTATGCCCTTTTTTCTACAAAAAAACCCAAACTTTCATTGTCTTACAGTTTCATGTCAAAATCTTTGCCTTTCCCCCTCCTTCGAATGCCAGGATCTGTGAATAGGCCCACCCACATCCCATAAGGCTAATGGTGGCTAGCACTACATTAAACAGAATAAATCCTGTGATTAAAAGACTTACTGGCTGAAAGACATGCCCAGTTGTATGTACAGTGGCCCATGATAATGACTGAAACTGCATCGGTCCTTAAAAGCAGTTTAATGGTAAAACCCATCTTAATTTGGGTCAAGTTTTCAAAGCAGTTGTCCAAAAATGCTGTCTGGCCCTGGAGGCCAACTTCAGTCAAGACAGAGAGTCTTGATTGGCTCAACACTACGGACCTGCTATAGTTACATCACTAAAAACACTCTGGACCCTATTTTGACGTCATCCACGCACTTTTCAGACAGACTTTCTGCCGTGTGCCAGTGTTTTTGTTAGTTTGTGTCAGCACGCCGTCTGTTTTTCATGCCTTGCGTCACGCCATCAAATTACCAGTAGACAGTGCGCTCGCTATGTGCTGGGAGGAGGCACCTCATTTCAAACAGGTGTGGCAACGCGCAATCTAAGGCACATTACCATTATAGTGCATTTCATGAGAATCCGCTTTTTATCAGGAAAAAGGAGATCTATCGTCAGAAGTGCATTGTTTAATGATATTTCAGTGGCGTGCTTTGGCATCGCGCAGCTCCGGAGCTCAGGAAACTGCACCCGCTGGGATTTGGAACAGTCACAATCGCCCGTGATTTTAATTATATGATGATCACACATTAGTTTTGTTTTTTTTTTTATTCCATTCACACTCTCATTTTAATTGCAGATTTTCCACTGGAGTCTATTGATTAGGCATTAATATATGATTTATTTTTTTTAGGGGAATGAATGAACAGGCAGCAAGTGTGCCACAGACTTATTAGACATTAATGTGCTTATTTCCATCCATCCATCCATCTTCTACCGCTTTTACGGAGGTCCGGGTCGCGGAGGCAGCAGTTCAAGCAGAGAAGCCCAGACTTCCCTCTCCCCAGCCACCTGCTCCAGCTCTTCAGAGAGGAGACCAAGGCGTTCCCAGACCAGCTGGGAGACATAGTCTCTCCACCGAGTCCTGGGTCTGCCCCGGGGTCTCCTCCCAGTGGGACGTGCCTGAAACACCTCAAGTGGGAGGTGTCCAGGAGGCATCCTAATCAGATGCCCAAACCACCTCAACTGACTCCTTTCAATGTGGAGGAGCAGCGGTTCTACTCTGAGCCTCTCCTGGATGACTGAGCTCCTCACCCTATCTCTCAGGGTGAGTCCAGCAATCCTACGGAGAAAGCTCATTTCAGCCGCTTGTATCCGCGATCTCGTTCTTTCAGTCATTACCCAAAGCTCGTGACCATAGGTGAGAGTAGGAACGTAGATTGACTGGTAAATCGACAGCTTTGCCTTAGAACTAAGCTCCCTCTTCACCACAACAGACCGGTACAACGTCCGCATCACTGCAGATGCTGCTCCAATCCGTCTGTCGATCTCTCGCTCCATTTTCCCCTCACTCGTGAACAAGACCCCAAGATACTTGAACTCCTCCACTTGGGGCAGGAGCCTGTCCCCAACCCGGAGAGGACAATCCACCTTTTTCCGGCTGAGGACCATGGACTCGGACTTGGAGGTGCTGATTCTCATCCCAGTGTGCTTATTTTTAGGGGAATAAATGAATGAACAAGGAGTGTGCAGCATTTTACTTTTCACTAACTCCCCAGAGAGACAAGAGATGCGTCCACATCTGCATCGGCCATTCGCACCGGGTTTCCAGGCCCGCAAGCTCCCCGACAGCCACCCACCAGCCCCCGGAAGAGGCTGTTGACAGCGGGCTCACTTCATGGTGGGGGCCAGAGGCGGGCAGGAAGTGCGCCAGATCACCTCCTTCCCTCCTACCCAGGATGGATGGAGGAGATCTTCGGTCGGTGAAAGCAACAGGAGAGGGAGCCCTCCATCTTCCCACAGCCAGGAGTGACTTCCATGCCATCGTTAATCAAAGTTTATGAAAGATTGCACAGGCATCATCCTCTTTTCTTCATGTCTGTGTTGCATCCAGCAAACAAACAAACAATTCAGCTGATTTTTTTTTTCAGCTCATTCTTCCCTGTTTGTTCTTTCTGACATAACTAACTGGGCATCAACTGCGACTGATGCCTTCCTTATTACCAAGCAGCATTAACCACTTGCGCTCCGTTGTTCCGCGGGCGGGCAAGTCTCTGCGTCCTAAGACGCACGAGGGCGCACTCGTGCGCACTCTGACGCATAGACCAGATTGTGGTGATGTAGGTGGTGATGGTGATGTAGTGGCGTCCAAGCACCACTGAAAAAAAAAGCTGCAGACACAGCCGCGAACAGATTAGTTCATCTGATTGACCTCTCATTCGACTAATAAGAGCCTTGAATTGGGTTTCTGAAACCTTGAAGAGCCAATGAATGAAAACCTAGGAAGGAGGACCCGCCTACTGTGAATGCAGGAGCCAATTGAAGCACAGAAATTCAGGCTGGGTGAAGAGAGACTTACTGCTGCAGCAGATGAAAACAAAGGACGCTGGACGAATCTACTACAGACCCCGCAGCATGGAGATCACCCACAAGTGGGACCTGCACTCATTCCAGCAGAATAGACGTTTAGGATTCTCTTCCGTCATCATAGACCGACGGAGGCCGACGACAAAGGTCGTAAATCATTCACCAAAACCGCAATAATGGAATTTTGTTTTGATCGGGATCCACGAGCCGAGCAGCGTCGCGTTCGTCTTACAATGGGGAAGAGATGTTCGCCACGACTCTGCTGCTGTGAAGAGGTAAGGTGTTATAAGCTAAATTATTATTTATCCCTGAAAACTGTAATCCAAAAATGACTTTTGACCGATCGGTAAATTACAACTGTACTGCGCACGAAGTATGAAGTGCGTGCGCCGCGATAAACAGTTCATTTGCCGTGTTCGGACCGTGAACGCCCTCCCCCCCCGCTGCAGAAGAGGAGCGGGGGGCGTTCACGGTTCGAACGCCCCCAGTCCGCGGGGGGAAGCATATGAGTCTATTCCTTCATGTAGCGATGGCCGTCTTCTGCAGCGAGGGGGGGGGGACAACCCCCCCCCCCCACACACACACACACACAGTAGCGAGGGGGGCGCGCTGTGAAAACATGCAAGGAGTGTAATCCATCATGTAGCGAGGGCCGAACTCTGTCTTTTTTAGCGGGGGGGGGGGTTGTCCCCCCACACACACACACAGACACAGCCCTGAGTGTGACCTTTCATTAGAGCCCAAAATGAAGATTCTACATTGAATTATTCAAAAGTTACAGATGTTTTTCCAAACTGTGCCATTTGGCACAATTTGGCACAGTTCCAAAACGCCTGGGAACTACCTGAGAACAAAGCTGTGTAAAATATTCATTTTTTGTGGTATTGTTACCAAATTTGGATCTCAGCTTGATAACACTTGGTTCTACATTTCTGTTGCATTTTCCAGCCGGATCGGACAGCTGTGTGTTATTTGTAAGCATTTGTATCCAAAAAAACACTGTGTCCAAATTTATTTTCTTCAGGTTCAGTATGTTTAGATGACTGTAACTCAGTGGCCAGAGCACGTAGAGAGATTATGTCTTTTTTGCCAAAAAATTCAAAGTGTTTTCTTTTAAATGAGACCAACCCCATGAAGATGCTGCAAAGGGTTGAATAACAGCTTTCGATTTACTTTGGGCACGTTATTTTTTGGCATTTTTAGGAAAATTGCCCAGAGTGCAAGGGGTTAATATCGCGTGCATTTTGGCTCACACATACAGGCTTTGGTCAGCGCAAAACTCGTCTTAAACCGCCATGATCACAGTTCACTTTAGATAATGCACCCTTTGCATTAGATAGATAGATAGATAGATGTACTTCATTGATCCCAAACTGGGAAATTACAGAAGGGGCAGGGAAGGGGGATGGGAGGGGCGCTTTGGAATGGATTATACAAAACACACCTCTGAATGATCAGACCAGCCTCTTTGTATCATGCGCTGCCGGGAAGTTTGTTTTTATGCCGTTGTGATAAGGAAATGAACTTGGAAACGCCCATAAACGCGTTCTGCGTCAGTGACAACTGATCAACCGACCCCGTCATTGTAATATGGCCCTCTGTCTAAACTTGCCTTTTTCCAAGAGGAGGAGCTTAACTGAAATTTCACAGCAAAAACACAGACATGACATATTTGAGTGATTTCGCTCTTGATGTGTCTTGTACGTCCAAAAAAAAAAAAAAAAAAAAACATGTTACAGACATAAGAAAAAAAAACTTGATTTTTGATAAGATAAGATAAGATAAGCCTTTATTAGTCCCACAATGGGGAAATTCCAGGATTGCAACAGCACAGGGATAGCAACACTCAGAGCAACAATCAGAAGGCAAGAAAGGTAAGTATATATATATATATATATATATATATATATAGAAAGAGAGAGAGAGAGAGAGAGAGAGACAGTGCAGAGCATTGTGGTTGGTAATTAAGAAGATAAGAAAAATAAAAATAAGAGCAGTGAATATACATACGTACACATAAATATATAAATATATATATACACAGTGCGGAGCATTGTAGCTAGATGGAATAAACAGCATAACTGTCTATTTAGTTACCCTACATTGTATGAATATGTACCCATACATATTGTCACCCTCCATAGCGACTGATATTGTCCTAGTTGTATACCGGAGGGGACCATTGTGTAAGTCTATTGCGTCTTTTGCATTCAATACTATTAGGTTGTCACGTTTTTTTGCTATCTCTGAGAGCAGCCCTGCTTAGGTTGTACAGTCTGACAGCCGTAGGTAGGAAGGACCTACGAAACCTCTCGGTTGTGCACCTAGGATGATGTAGTCTGCTGCTAAATAAGCTGCTCAGTGCGTTCAGTATGTCCTACATAGGGTGGGACTCAGACTCCAGCAGAGATGACAGTTTAGCCACCATCCTTCTCTCTCCTATCTCCTCCACTGGGTCAAGACGTTGCCCCAGGACAGAGCTAGCTTTCTTGATCAGTTTGTTCAGTCTCTTCCTATCGGCTGCTGTAATGCCACTGCCCCAGCAGACCACTCCAAAAGTGATGGCTGACGCCACCACCGTGTCGTAGAATAAAGGGTCACTTTAAAGGTGGAGTGTGTGACATTCAGGACAATCAGGGATTGTCAGATTTCAAAATGTAACCAATTCACATTTTATCAGTTGCCTCTCTCTTCCAAAGCACGTAGGAGAACCTGTAGAAGCCATTTGTGGAAATAAAATCTGACATAAAGTCTTGAAAAGACTTTATGGTAGTTTAAGATGGCCGCTCACATGGAGAATGACCCTCTTCCTGTGTATAAAAATACTTGTATTAATGTATAGAAAATGCAACAATTTTCACTTAAGAATGATTATATAACAAAGAAAGCAAAGTTAAGATTACATACAGTGGGGCAAAAAAGTATTTAGTCAGCCACCAATTGTGCAAGTTCTCCCACTTAAAAGATGAGAGAGGTCTCCAATTTTCATCATAGGTATACCTCAACTATGAGAGACAAAATGAGAAAAAAAAATCCAGAAAATCACATTGAAGGATTTTTAATGAATTAATTGGTAAATTCCTCAGTAAAATAAGTATTTGGTCACCTACAAACAAGCAAGATTTCTGGCTCTCACAGACCTGTAACAACTTCTTTAAGAGGCTCCTCTGTCCTCCACTCGTTACCTGTATTAATGGCACCTGTTTGAACTCGTTATCAGTATAAAAGACACCTGTCCACAACCTCAAACAGTCAGACTCCAAACTCCACTATGGCCAAGACTAAAGAGCTGTCAAAGGACACCAGAAACAAAATTGTAGACCTGCACCAGGCTGGGAAGACTGAATCTGCAATAGGTAAGCAGCTTGGTGTGAAGAAATCAACTGCGGGAGCAATTATTAGAAAATGGAAGACATACAAGACCACTGATAATCTCCCTCCATCTGGGGCTCCATGCAAGATCTCACCCCATGGGGTCAAAATTATCACGAGAACGGTGAGCAAAAATCCGAGAACCACATGGGGAGACCTAGTGAATGACCTGCAGAGAGCTGGGACCAAAGTAACAAAGGCTACATCAGAAACACACTACGCCGCCAGGGACTCAAATCCTGCAGTGGCAGACGTGTCCCCCTGCTTAAGCCAGTACATGTCCAGGCCCATCTGAAGTTTGCTAGAGAGCATTTGGATGATCCAGAAGAGGACTGGGAGAATGTCATATGGTCAGATGAAACCAAAATAGAACTTTTTGGTAAAAACTCAACTTGTCGTGTTTGGAGGAGAAAGAACACCATACCTACTGTGAAGCATGGGGGTGGAAACATCATACTTTGGGGCTGTTTTTCTGCAACGGGACCAGGACGACTGATCCGTGTAAAGGAAAGAATGAATGGGGCCATGTATCGTAAGATTTTGAGTGAAAACCTCCTTCCACCAGCAAGGGCATTGAAGATGAAACGTGGCTGGGTCTTTCAGCATGACAATGATCCCAAACACACCGCCCAGGCAACGAAGGAGTGGCTTCGTAAGAAGCATTTCAAGGTCCTGGAGTGGCCTAGCCAGTCTCCAGATCTCAACCCCATAGAAAATCTTTGGAGGGAGTTGAAAGTCTGTGTTGCCCAGCGACAGCCCCAAAACATCACTGCTCTAGAGGAGATCTGCATGGAGGAATGGGCCAAAATACCAGCAACAGTGTGTGAAAACCTTGTGAAAACTTACAGAAAACGTTTGACCTCTGTCATTGCCAACAAAGGGTATATAACAAAGTATTGAGATGAACTTTTGTTATTGACCAAATACTTATTTTACCGAGGAATTTACCAATTAATTCATTAAAAATCCTTCAATGTGATTTTCTGGATTTTTTTTTTCTTGTTTTGTCTCTCATAGTTGAGGTATACCTATGATGAAAATTGGAGACCTCTCTCATCTTTTAAGTGGGAGAACTTGCACAATTGGTGGCTGACTAAATACTTTTTTACCCCACTGTATATGATTATATCTGTAGGTTTAAATAGCTCTAGTCAACTTGACATTTGTAATTTGATTTTCATTTTATTTTCACAATGACAGCCTGTTTTCTTTCTGAAGTGAATCAGTGTGATGCATTGTCATTGTTTAACAGGAGTGTCTATTGGTAGGGAAGCTCTATCCCTACACCAAATGTCTATCGGTATGGAAGAAATGACAATCCGACAAAACCTTTTCAGATCAACTCCAGCCTGCTGTGGCTGTGGTGTCGGTGAATAGTGTGGTCGACCTCTGACCAGCGGGTTGGTGGGTCACGTCCTGCTCTCGCTGCCATGTTCACACTATTTTACTTGACATGAGATAGAATTTAGAATTAAAATTAAGCAGTTAGCCTTAGGATTTTGCAGTGGGTAAGAGTGAGAAGGTTACAATTCAAGAGGTTAGCCTTAGGATTTGGGAGAGGATAAGGTTAAAAGGGTAGTAAATAGATATTAATTTAAAACTGTAAACAAATGCCTCAGATTTCCGTACCTGTAGCCTGCTGCCTGGAAGATACGGCAGTAACAGAAAATCAGATTTGAGCCGTATCTGTAGCAAGCATACCTATAGCCACTGCCTTGTTTAAGCTCTCCCCATTATAAAAATAGGGCTCCCTTCCAAAACACTATATTGCATATGAACACCCACCCCCCCAAAAAAAAGTTAGGATTTATAATAAAAAATCAGAGCTGAAACATGACCTGTTTAATCTTTAAGTAACATATTATATCTTAATTATGTCACACCTTCCTCTGTTTTATACACACCAGACCAGAGAAAGTGACCATAATAATAACACAATACTTGTACTGAAATTACATTTAAGTTGAAATTAGCTGTTAGGTGTTAGCACTTGTGCAGTTACTAAAAAACGTGCAAATTAGTTTCCTGTTATACACACATAATCTCACAGTATCTCCTGAACCCGCCATATTAAACACAATACGAAACACTATCTTATATTCTGACATTTTCCCAATGTTTAATATTTCCTGCTTGTTTTTAGCATTATTGGTATGATTAGCTTAGCTCGTGAAATTGCGAACATTAAAAGGTTTATTTTTACTCACTAACAGCAGGTCCTTTCACAAACACCCCGAACTGTGATTCTAGAGTTTATTTCGGTGACTGCAGCAGCTGGGATAGTTTTATTTCACTTTTTTTTAAATTCAATAGCTCATCAAATCTCTCAGTTACGTGTTGCGGTTGTTTGGGTCCTGGCTTGGTCGCCTTTAGCTGTCTCTAATAATTCCTGGTGTTAAAGAGGGACGTTTTTACGGCTCGGGGCCCACATTTCTGAATATTTTATTCTAGAATAATATAATGGATTTAACGTGAACAAGCGTAATTTTTCTGTAGGGTTCGTTATTGGGTATTATGTAACTGGGTAGTAAAAGTGAATCTGGCAGTGAAGATAACAGCCGAGTTGAAAGTCAGCCTGCACTTTGGCCGTGTCCAGTCTGCACGAGACCACCAGACATCAGGTAATTAGTTTAATTTGATTTTTTATTAATCCTTTTTAATTAGCTCAGGTGTTCTGGTGTGGAGAGCAGGCGACTAGACGCATACGCCTATAGTATCAGGTTTACATGTGAAGTGTCAGGTTGTAGTGCAGTAGTAACCTGTAGTATTACCTGTGTGCAGCACAGAGCTCGTAGTAGTGTTTTAATTAAGATGATATGTGGTTTATTTTGAGGCACGTATATAGTAGATATAGGGGAGAATGGAGCGAGAGATTGACAGATGGATCGGAGCAGCGTCTGCAGTGATGCGGACGTTGTACCGGTCCGTTGTGGTGAAGATGGAGCTGAGCTCTAAGGTAAAGCTGTCGATTTACCGGTCAACCTACTTTCCTACCCTCACCTATGGTCACAAGCTTTGGGTAATAACCGAAAGAATGAGATCGCGGATACAAGCGGCTGAAATGAGCTTTCTTCGTAGGATTGCTGGACTCACCCTTAGTGAAAGGGTGAGGAGCTCAGTCATCCGAGAGAGGCTCAGAGTAGAACCGCTGCTCCTCTACATCGAAGGGAGCCAGTTGAGGTGGTATGGCCATCTGATCAAGATGCTTCCTGGACGCCTCCTACTTGAGGTGTTTCGGACACGTCCCACTGGGAAGAGACCCTGGGGCAGACCCAGGAATTAATTATTATTATTATTATTAATATTAACTAAGGTAAAGGTAAAAACATCTTTTTATTCTTGTCTGAAATAAGAAAAACAAAAAACTAATAATTAATAATTAAAAGAAGACAAAATGAACCAACTCGACCTCCTAACCACACCTGTTAGCTGGCTCTTCCATTATTGCTCCCGTTACCAGCACGTTAAAACCATGATAAATGACTTCATTGCTGACATACCTCTTCTGCTTTTTTTCCACATTTAAAGTACTTTAATAAGCTCATGTTTCTCTTGGACAGTGACACAAATAGCGAGACACTCTGCCTGGCAACTGGAGTGGACATGCGAGTGGGGCACTTCTGAACTCCATGCAGATGACGGTCAAGCGTGTTGTTCGTGTGCGCACTTGCAGACCGTCATTCCTTCATATTTTTTTTCTTAAATTTAGTTTTAATTTTAGTTTTAATTTTTCCTCTTAGAGTGGCGGAATAAATTCAAGTGTGGCGAGCCGCCACCCGGAAATGCTACCAGAGGAAACCCTGGTGAACTGCGCATGCGCCTGGAAACTCCCACCATAGGGAAGTACTGAGGAATCCACCAGTACTGCGTGAACAAATGGCCATCTTTTTGCCCGTCTGTTTTCTTCCTCTGCCACTAAACAGCAAAAGCTCCTGTTTGTCCTGATTGTCATTGTATTCACATACCTCCATCGCTTCCGCCATTTAAAACGTCTGCCACTGTGCTCTTCTTTTGGTTTGCATTGCAGCTGTTCAAATCAATTTGGTGTCTCTTGCCTGTCGCCAACAGTACAGGCATGTGAACTGCAGATTATTTTCACTGTGCATGTGTGAAACACAGCTGCTGAACAGCAGCTGCAGTGGCTCAAAAAGCAAATTCTAAGGTCTATGCCAAGGTGCTGGAGAGGAGAGTCCGGCCGTTGGTCGAACCTCTGATTCAGGAGGAGCAATGTGGTTTTCGTCCTGGCCGTGACACATCAGACCAACTCTTTACCCTCTTGAGAATCCTCGAGGGTTCGTGGGAGTTTGCCCAACCAGTTTACATGTTTTTTGTGGACTTGGAGAAGGCATTGGACCGTGTCCCTCGTGGTTTTGTGTTGGGGGTGCTTTGGGAGTATGGGGTATCGGGCTTGTTGTTATGAGCTATCCAGTCTCTATACGACTGTTGTGAGAGTTTGGTTCATATTGCCAACTCTTGATCAGACTCATTCCCAGTGAGCATTGGACTCCACCAGGGCTGCCCTTTGTCACTGATCCTGTTCATAATTTTTATGGACAGAATTTCTAGGTGCAGCCAGGGAACGGAGGGTGTCATGCTTGACACCCTCCATTGACCCTTGTTGACCACAGGATCTCATCTTTCTTTTTTGCAGATGATGTTGTCCTGTTGGCTTCATCCACCAATGACCTACAGGTCTTACTGGGACGGTTTGCTGCTGAGTGTGAAGCGGCTGGGATGAGAATCAGCACCTCCAAGTCCGAGTTCATGGTCCTCAGCCAGAAAAAGGTGGATTGTCCTCTTCTGGTTGGGGACAAGCTCCTGCCCCAAGTGGAGGAGTTTTAAGTATCTCGGGGTCTTATTCACGAGTGAGGGGAGAATGAAGCGAGAGATTGACAGATGGATCGGAGCAGCATCTGCAGTGATGCGAACATTGTACCGGTCCGTTGTGGTGAAGAGGGAGCTGAGTTCTAAGGTAAAGCTGTCGATTTACCGGTCAACCTACGTTCCTACCCTCACCTATGGTCACAAGCTTTGGGTAATAACCGAAAGAATGAGATCGCGGATACAAGCGGCTGAAATGAGCTTTCTTCGTAGGATTGCTGGACTCACCCTTAGTGATAGGGTGAGGAACTCAGTCATCCGAGAGAGGCTCAGAGTAGAACCGCTGCTCCTCTACATCGAAAGGAGCCAGTTGAGGTGGTATGGCCATCTGATCAAGATGCCTCCTGGACGCCTCCTACTTGAGGTGTTTCGGACACGTCCCACTGGGAAGAGACCCTGGGGCAGACCCAGGACTCGCTGGAGAGACTACATTTCCCAATTGGTCTGGGAACACCTTGGTATCCTCTCTGAAGAGCTGGAACAGGTGGCTGGGGAGAGGAAAGTCTGGTCTTCTCTGCTTGAACTGCTGCCTCCACGACTCGCACCTCCAGAAACTGGTAGAAGATGGACTTCAGCTTGTCAAAGACGAACTAAAATTTTATAACCACAGCTTTTCTCACTCCAGTTTTTAGGGGTGCTGAGTAGGGTTGGGCGATATGGCCTAAAAATTATATCATAATATTTCTGTTAATTTTCACAATAATGATATTTTTCACGATATTGCAGCATACAGTTTTTTTCTTTTAAATTTATGCAAAAAGGACAGTTTCACAGGCCAGCATTATTTACCTTCAACATATTCAATTAAAACAAAACAAAAACTTATTTCTCCAGTTTATAAACCGCAGCTCAGATTTAGTTAAAATATTTCTCTAGTTCTGTATCAAATATTACAAGAAAAAAATATAAACCGTTGCATCTTAACTGGACAGAGATGTTGGGTTTTATGCTGAATGACTTTACTTGCATTACTCTCATTGCATGGACCTCTCCTGGGGCTCTTTGGCTCTCATTGCACTGAATGGATGTGTTTTTTTTTCCTTCTGTCTTGGGGTGGTTGAATAAAATCAACAAGAAGCAGCCAAAACAGAACTAAAATATAACTACAGTCACTTCGAACGGCACATTGTCTGACGTTAATACCACTCCAGCGGTGTTGTTGATGTGCGGGAAAAAAGGAAGGCAGATTATCCACACTGCTGCACCATTTTTTTTAATAGGACAGCAGTTTGAAACAGAAAGTGAAGCTTAAATACTTCCACTCAACTGGATATAGACGTCTGACTTCAGAGCTGAAGCTTCCCACGCCATGTTTGTTTTGCCATTTCTATGCAGACGCATAACTTCTGTCAGCAGTGTAACAGTGTGACGTCGTCACGCAGTAGACCCCAAATATTGCGATATTCATTTTTACACCGGTATGAAAATTTATAGCGGTATTATCATGAATGATATGATATGGCACACCCCTAGTGCTGAGTTTAAATTTAGGGGTGCTGCAGGACCCCTAAAAAAGGCCTAATGCCGCCTATGGTTTGCAGAGAGCTTATAAAGCATCACAGGGATTTTTGAGGAAAAACTGTATCATATTTGGTCAGAACAACTTAGGGTTTTAATTACTGCAGTGCTATTTTATACACATGGGGAAGGAGCTTACTGAGGAGAGCTTTTATTACCACGAGTGAGACTTCCATACTGGATCGATCGAGGCCCGGGTTAACGATAACCACCACCAGTGCTGTTAACCAACAGGGTTTTGGTTGAAATTGGGCTACTGTTGGTTGAAGATCATGGAGGAGGAGGAAGAAGGTGTGTTTGGAGGCAGAGAGAGTAAAGGAAAGGCAGAAGTGTGGAGGTGAGAGTAGGGCCTTTAAATGTAGGAACTATGACTGGTATGATGAGAGAAGAAAGGTAGACCTACTGGCCCTCATTTATCAAACCTCCATAAGACAGAAAAGTGGTTGTACAATCATTTCAATGTGCAGTTCGGTATTTATCGATCTGAACGTGATCGTACGGTGTGCTTAAACCTCATGTCAGCACTGAGTTGGGGTACGCAAATTTTCAAGTCGCTGTAGACTCCCATGCAGCAGAGAAACCTGCTGTGTGGGAGAATTATTTGATCGTATCAAATTATATTGAGCAGTTCAACCCTTCAGGTGATATAAGGGAGAATGGGGGAGAAACAATATCATTTCAGAGGAACATGTATATTTCAGAAACTTTCAGTGAGAACTACCACCAAGCAACATTGTGTTTCAGTGCAAGGAGTCAGACTTTGGAACGCTTTTGGAGCTGAATCAAAATCATGTACAACGCTTGGTCAATTTAAACAAAAACTAAAGGAAGAAATACTCCAAACATGCATACAAAATGACATGTAAAATTACATAAGGATTATCATATCCAGTCTGTGTTGTGCTGTTGCTTAGTTTTGTTTTGTCACATTTTGTTTTGCTTTGTTTTGTTTTGCAATTACTTTTATTTTTTTGACTTCTTAGATGGAACATGGGTGGGCAATATAAGCTGCGGCTTCAGCCATCACCCTTTTCGGGTAATTTATGTTGAACTGTATAATCCAAGGAGTTATTATTTAATTCAACCTTGCTGGATTTTTTTTCCCCTTGGTTTATTGTTCTGTTCCTTTTTTTAATCTTTTAATCTCATCTATCTGAAATAAAGATACATTCATTCATTCATTCATGCGTTTGCCTTGTGTTATATTTAGATGAAAGTTTTGACAATTTAAAGACTAAAGAGGCCACTATTAGTAATTATAAACATTTTATTCATATTTATATCACTGCAGCCAATATTAACAGATTTAAGCAGAATTTAAAACAGTGTTATTTGATGGAATGGAATTTGGTTTCTGAAATATTTTTTTACCATTGCAGTGGAGCTGCAGTGTTTTTTCAGTTGTCGTTTTATTGCTGTATTTATATATCTGTACTGTAGTCTCGTGAGCATAAATGTCAGGTCAGGCATTGGTTTGCTTGCTACCGGATAACCATGAAAACCGGTAGTACCTGTCTCATGGGTCAGGCCATCAGTGACTCAACCGGCAACCCCGCCCTTCTGAGGGTGTGGAGGGTGAAACTGGGCATTCTGGCGTAACTAAAAACAATATCTGTCACAGGTCTGTGGTGGACCACTCCCAGTTACATGGGGTGAGACTGGACATCCTGGCAGATAAGTGTTATGATTCCCCGAAGAAATGAAAGACCCAATCGCTGGAGTAGAATGTGCACTTTATTAACATAAACCACAAAAATAACAAGTCCAGAAATGACCACGCTAATTATACAGGATAGGAATGATGAGTTTAAGGCCACCAGACATACAGGGATGCCACCCGGATGTTTCACAGCCTGGGAGAGGGAATGCCTAGTGCTGCCGTAATGGTGGGCATGAAGAGAAAGGCAAACATTTACTTACGGCTGGAACGATCCGGGGCTATCCGTGTAGTCCAGTGGATGAGGGGGTGAGGCAGGGTCAGCCACTAACGCCAAGGGCGTACCCGAACTTGAGACGTCTGGCTGAATGAGCACGAAGGTAGTTGAACACACATACATGAAGGGACACGCTGTCATGTATGAGGCTGAATGCTCCGACAATCTCTTCCTACTAACACATCGTTTAAGTAATAATAATCCTAACAAGGGAAGAGATCGCCGGTGTGAAAGTTCGTGGGCTGAACATAATGAATCCCAGGTGTGCATGAGTGAGTGTCTGAGCGTGTGAATGGGAATGAATGGAGTGTGTGTGTGAAAACACCCATAATAAGAAACAGCTGATGGCACTGACAAGAGGAGGAGGCGTGCCCAAGCTGTCAGGGAGCGAAGGACCCAAATAGCTCTCTGACACGCCTGAAGGAAAATAGGGCAAAATAACCGTCAGTCAGAACTGGGTTTGGGACCACCAAACCCAGATTCATGACAATAAGCACATCTGTTGCAAGGTCTGTGGTGCACTTTTGCCAGTCGGTGCATCGTGACATGCAGTACACAAAGAGCAGAGATAAACAAACCTATCATCTGGTCAGTCACTGCAACAGATACTGGAGTCAGTTTGTCTTGGCCTGTCCTTGCCACTGATAATACCTGGATCTGCCAAGAATGTGCCGCTAGTCCAGCAAAAGCTAGCGGTACTCAAATACTTTGCAAGCAGTTTCATGAAACGGTCAGTCAGAAAGCAGTTCATACCGGCTCAGACGTCGCCCGGGTTAACAAGGTCAGGAGTTCCTGGCGGCGGAGGGCAAAGGACGGAGCTGCGTGGAGGAAACTGATCAAAACTAGATGAAACACTCATTGTCACCCCCGACAGACTGCTATGATGATGATGAGTCTTGTGAATGTCGTGTTAAAATAATATTCTAAAAATATTTCTTTGTCTAAGTTTTCTGTTATGTAGTACAGTACCTTATAATAGTTATCCCTTCCAAATTATCTGTTAACTAAACTACAACACAGCTTTACTCGCAGAAGTGCCCAGTCGAGGCGAGCCACTGCATCCAGGTTAAAAAAAACCTGCTCCAGATGAGCAAGAGAAATTTATAATAGCAGAGAAGATGTGGGCAAATTATTTTATTTTGTCCTGTGTACACGGGCAGTGCGGTGGCGGAGTGGTTAGCACTGCGGCAGCACAGCAACTCACCCTTGGCCGGGGGATCCTGGGTTCGATCCCAGCCCCCGACCAACAGTGATCTGTGTGGAGTTTGTATGTTCTCCCCGTGTCTGCGTGGGTTTACTCTGGGATTTCTCCGGTTTCCTTCCACATGCCAAAAACATGCAAGTTAGGTTAATTGGCATCAAACTGGGGATCCTAAATTGTCCTTAGGTATGACTGTGAGAGTGAATGGTTGTCTGTCTCTCTGTGTTGGCCCTGTGATGGACTGGCGATCTGTCCAGGGTGTACACTGCCTCTTGCCCAATGATGCTGGGATAGGCTCCAGCCCCCCCACGACCTGAAAAGGATTAAGTGGAAGAAGATGGATGGATGGATGGGGTGTTTCTACACATTATTGAGAGATGACAGAGAGCTGTGGCTGAGCTGAGCCAATGCTCACAGCGCGCATCAGACAGCTGTTCTGGAGAGGGGACGTCTTTCTGCACTTCCTAATAGTAGGTAATAAATTCTCATGGTTGACAAGTATGCTTTAAAATGATAAAATGGACAACATTTAGTCAAACAGTCATCTAAGTCAAACAATAGGCTACAGGTGTATTTTATAATCCTCAGATGGAGATCAGCTGATCATGCCAACGGTGCTTCGCAGCACCAGTCTCACCCGTAACATGGTTGTAT
Organism: Pholidichthys leucotaenia; assembly: GCA_020510985.1. Classification (NCBI taxonomy): domain Eukaryota; kingdom Metazoa; phylum Chordata; class Actinopteri; order Cichliformes; family Pholidichthyidae; genus Pholidichthys; species Pholidichthys leucotaenia. The sequence goes on along the minus strand of CM035842.1, from coordinate 195,560,111 downwards.
TGCGTTTAAAGTGACTTTTGAAGTTAACAGACTATACTATATAATTATTTTTCACTTCTCTTATAGTCTATATAGTTTCTACTTTGGAAGAGTTTCTCTTTTTGCCGTCTCATGTTCTGCTACGTATGTCATAAATTCTGGGGGTGAGATGTGGGCCTGGAGTTCAGATGATGTTCTGATCCATCTGTCAGATTTATCACAGAGTACACGATCATAAGATGAGACTGACCAGATACGCACGGTTTCATAGATACCACGTAGCCCTTTTTGTACGATCATATTGACACCCAAATGTGCACCGATTTCTATGCACTTTTGATAAATGAGGGCCAATGTGTGTTCAAGAAACCAGATGGAAGGGAAGCAAGGCTTGGATCAATGGAGGTGGATTGAAACTGCTCTACCATGGTGTAGATAGGAAGAGAAAAGGAGTAGGGGTAATCTTGAAGGAAGAGTATGTGAGAAGTGTTCATAAGGTGAAGAGGAAGCCAGACAGAATCATGAGTTTGAAGCTCAAAGTCAAAGGTGTGACGTTGAATGTTGTTATTGCATATGCCCCACAAGTTGGATGCCGGGTAGAAGAACAAGCAGAATTCTGGAGTAAGTTGGATGAAGTGGTAGAGTGTTCCTGGGAGGAGAGTGGTGATTGAGGCGGACTTTAATGGGCATGTAGGTGAAGGGAACAGAGGTGATGAAGAGGTGCTGGGTAGGTACCATGTGAACATAAGAAATGTGGGAGGACAGATGGTTGTGGATTTTGCAAAAAGGATGGAAATGGCTGTGGTGAACACATACTTTAAGAAGAGAGGGGAGCATAGGGTGACTTACGCAGGTGGACTACATCTTATGCAGAAGGAGCAATCTGAAAGAGATGGGAGACTGCAACGAGGTGTGGGGGGGTGTAGCTAGGCAGCATCGGATGGTCGTGTGTAGTATGACTTTGAAAAGAAAGAAGAGTAAGAGAGTAAAGGCAGAGCCAAAGATTAAATGGGGGACGTTACAGAAGGAAGAAGGTTGCACAGAGTTCAGGAAGGAGTTGATCCAGGCTCTGGGTGGTAGAGAAGAATGACCAGAGGACTGGGCAAGTACAGCAGTGGTGCGAGACATACAATAGACTTTTGATTAATGAACCTGGTGGTCTAGTATAGTGACTGCAATTTACAAAAAAGAGCCATAAAATCATTGCTCATGATGATTCAATTTACAGACAATTTACATAGAAAAGCTCGAAAAATCATGGTCGGGCTGCCAGCTTAAACTAGCGGTGCTTTAGCTGTGTGAGCTCTGAGGCTCAGTGGGCAACTTCCTGTTCTCCTCTGAGGAGAGGGTGTACCAGACTACCCAGGAGGCAGGTCTGTATCAGGTCTGCTAAGTAATGACATGATGATCTCACAGAAGACAACAGAAAATTCCAGACAAGGCGATTCAGACAGATCTGTGCTCCTGAATTCTGTGGGACAAGAGAATATCTGTGCAGGAGGATGTGGGCTGTTTGACCTGCAAACCATGTAGTGTCACAAAAATCCTTCATAATGCACTAAAATAAAGGGGAAACCCCAAAAAGCAGAATAGAGGCTTTTTAATTTGAGATTTTTTTTGAATTTCTGGTAGGTTGCAACTTATCAGACAGTAGTCCTCATTTAGTCGTGATTTGTATTTATTTATTTATCCATCCTTTATTTATACAGGGGACGTCCAATGAGAGGCAACCTCTCTTTTTTTTTCCATGGACGCCCTGTTCATATTCACACACTGACACCAGGAAGAGTCCCAGTCCAACCACAGACTGACCTGTGGCCAGTGGAGCAGTTGGGGTTCAGGGCCTTGCTCAGGGGCACCACAGTGGGGTTAAGAAGGATGCTGCTTTGTCATCTGTCCCACCCAGCTCTGATCCCACCAGTCCTGGGATTGATCCAGCGACCCTCCAGTCACCAGTCCACATCCCTAACCATTAGGCCACCACTGCCCCCGGTTATGCATTTTAGCTGACCTGGAAAAACTGAGCTTTCAACCATGTGAGTGTTTCATTACCCCGCAAATGTAATGACCGTTCTTGTGTAAAGATTCATGGGTTTGTTTACCTAGAGATCATCAACAAGCTGGGCCCTGAAATTAAAAATGAAAGGCTCAGGTATTTGTCAGGTCTTTTGAGAGATGAGGGCACCCTGTCTGGTTCACGGTCGGGGATTTCCCGCTCTCAGTGATTCAGAATCCAGCCACACTGAAATATGTTTTGTCTGGTTATGGGCTCTGCTGTCGTTCTTCAGGAGTTTTGATTTATCAGGAGATCAATGGAAGATAACATCTACATTTTTTATTATTAAAGTGCATTTTTTTCCCCTTAATTTTGCAGCTTTTCTTGTAAATTTCAGGACTTTTTTCCATAAATTTGCAATGTTTGTCATGCTAATTAGATTTCTTTTTCTTCTTTGTTCCAAATTTATTCTTTTATTTTGACTTTTTTTCTTGTAGATTTGTGAGATTTTTTTTCCTAATTTTGCCATTTTTAAAAAAAAAAAATTTTGTAAATGTAGTTTGGCAAATTTGGCTGTATTAAAATCAGTAGTTTGGGGAGAAACACAAATATCTGAATACCAAATTTGAAAACCGAGCACCACTGTAAAAACTGAATATCTGACTAATGTAATATTTACCTAGAGCACTATTAAAATGAAGGTAAAATAGTTGTGTTGTAATAATGACAGTTATAATAACAATGGAAGATTTTTAACTCATGCATTTTTATCTCTTAAATATAAAAATTTTCTCTCATAAATGTGGGACTCTTTTCTTAAACTTGTGGCTTTTTAATTATACATTTACAACTATTTCCTCATTTTTTTCGGAATACAAGAGAAATGCAATGCCTGTCTTTGCATGTTTGCATTTGTAACTTGCCCCCATAAATGTGCATTTTTTTCTAGTCAGTTTAGTTTTTGCATATTTATACCTCTTTTTTCTCATGAATTTGCATCCTTTTAGTGCTAAATTAAATAAAAAAATTTCCCCATAATTTTTTTACTTCTTTCTCTTACAATTGCAGCTCTCCTGCTAAATCTATGATTTTTTTTCACCCCTAAAAATCTGAAACTTGGGCTTTTTCTTAGTGTATTTTTTTTTTTTTTTTTGCTTGTAAATTTGTGATTTTTTTTTCTCCTTAAAAAGACAAGTTTGAGAAATTTTCAACTTTCTTGCTAGTTACAACTGTTGTTTAACTATGCTGGGCCAGTAGGTGGCAGTGCAACTTTTTTACAGCACCAATACAGCGCACCACACACCTGCGTATAAACAACTTCCTGTCAACCGCTTGATCAAAATGGAAAAAGAAGTGGTGGCAAAATCAGGCAAAAGTTTTGTACCTTCAACCTTTCCCTCATAAATTTGCTGTTTTTTCTAACCTTTATTTATTCTGGGGAGGTCTGTTCAGAGACCACCTCTCTTTTTCGTGGATGCCCTGTTCACATTCACATCAGGAAGTGGCCCAGTACAACCACAGACTGGCCTGTGGCCACTGAGCAGCTCCACTGGAGCAGTTGGGGTTAGGTGCCTTGCTCAAGGCCACCACAGTGGGGTTAATGAGGGTGGGACAAACACTGCTACACTACTCACAAAAAGTTAGGGATATTTGGCTTTCAGATGAAATTTCAGGATGCACCTAAAATGCACTATAACCTTTCCAGGTGAACTTAATTTGACCTTCTCTAACCTTTTGAATGCACATGTCCAACTGTTCAGTGTTTCAGTACTTTTTGCATAACTTGCTGTTTTCTAACAAGATGCTTAAGGTCAAAATTCACAACATGTGTTTGATCCATGAATTGACCAATACATTTTCTGGTTCAGTTAGAATTGGTGTTTAAACAGTCCTCTTCATCATGCTGTTCACATTTTGACATCATGAGACAAAGACAACACCTCACAATTGATCAACAGTACCTCGCCATTGCGAGGCTTCAAACAGGATGTTCTCAGAGAGAAGTGGCCACTGAGCTTAGAATGTCACAGAGTGTCAACAGCAGGTTGCAACAGAGATACAGAGAGACTGGAAGAGTCACAGAAAGGCATAGAAATGTGATGTCCTTTGGACACACCCCACGCTGATGACTGCTTCATTGTGAACAGTGCCCTGAGAAACCGGATGATGAATGCCACTCAACTCCAGGCACATTTAACCCCTTGCACTCCGGGCAATTTTCCTAAAAACGCCAAAAAATAACGTGCCCAAAGTAAATCGAAAGCTGTTCTTCAACCCTTTGCAGCATCTTCATGGGGTTGGTCTCATTTAAAAGAAAACACTTTGAATTTTTTGGCAAAAAAAAAACATAATCTCTCTACGTGCTCTGGCCACTGAGTTACAGTCATCTAAACATACTGAACTTGAATAAAATAAATTTGGCCACAGTGTTTTTTTGGATACAAATGCTTGCAAATAACACACAGCTGTCCGATCCGGCTGGAAAATGCAACAGAAATGTAGAACCAAGTGTTATCAAGCTGAGGTCCAAATTTTGTAACAATACCACAAAAAATGAATATTTTACACAGCTTTGTTCTCAGGCTGTTCCCAGGCGTTTTGGAACTGTGCCAAATTGTGCCAAATGGCACAGTTTGGAAAAACGTCTGTAACTTCTGAATAATTCAATATAGAAGCTTCATTTTAGGCTCTAATGAAAGGTCACACTTAGGGCTGTCTGTGTGTGTGTGTGTGGGGGGGGGGTGCTGTCCCCCCCCCCCGCTCGCTACAGAGGATGGACTTCGGCCATCGCTACACAACGGATTAGCCTCAGGTGGTGATGTGGGACAGCAGCACAATCACCGCGGCCCCCCCCCCCTCGCTGCAGAAGAATAGCGGGAGTGAGGGGGGCGTTCACAGCCTGTACGCAGCGAGCAACCCCTTGTACCGCGGCGCACGAACTTCAGACTTCGTGCGCCGCACAGCTGTAATTTACCGATCGGTCAAAAGTCATTTTGGATTACAATTTTCAGGGATAAAAAATAATTTAGCTTATAACACCTTACCTCTTCACAGCAGCAGAGTCCTGGCCAACTTCTCTTCCTCATTGTCAGACGAACGCGACGCTGGTCCGCTCTGGTTCTGGTCTCGCGACCCGATCAAAACATAATTCCATTATTGCGGTTTTGTGCTTCCATGATTGCGGTTTTTGGCGAATGATTTTTCAAAACAAATAACAGTAGTAATTAAAAAAAGACTGGCGAAGGCGTGTGTGTCACTCAGCCTTCGTCGTCAGCCTCCGTCGGTCTATGATGACCATGGAAGAAATCATAACGTCTACTCTGCTGGAACCAATACAAAATAAGCACCGCCTGTGGCCGAACATGCCGATCAACGAATGGCACTCCCTGTCACACAGGTTGCATTTGTGGATGGTCTCCATGCTGCTGGGTCTGTGGGGTTCTTCCTGCGTCCTTTTTTGATCCGTTCCAGCAGCCAGTCTTCACCCAGCCTTAAAAAAAAAAACAGCTCGCGAACTTCTCTGCTTCAGTTGGCTCACTGCATTCAAAGCGTTGGGACGCGGGTCCTCCTTCCTAGGTTTTCATTCATTGGTTCTTCAAGGTTTCAGAAACCCAATTCAAAGCTCTTATTAGTCGAATGAGAGGTCAATCAGATGAACTAATCTGTTCACGGCTGTGTCTGCAGCTTTTTTTTCAGTGGCACTTGGACGCCAACACCAACTACATCACCACCATCAGTATCTCTATCATGCGTCATGCGTCTGGGAGCGCACGAGTGCGCTCTCGTGCGACCTCGTGCACCCTAGGACGCAGAGACTTGCCCTCCCGCGGTACAACGGAGTGCAAGAGGTTAAGGGAGGTGAGAGGCACCCAAGTGTCACGTCAGACCATTCAAAACCATTTACATCAGTGTGGTCTGTGTGCTAGACGACCTGCAAGGGTACTTGACCACGTGAGGCACAGGCGTCATCATCTTGCATGGGCCAGGGAGCATTTACGCTGGACAAGGGACCAGTGGGCCTCAGTGCTGTTCTCTGATGAAAGTCGATTCACGTTGAACAGAAATGATGGCCGCTAACAATGTTGGAGACATCAAGGAGACCGCTATGCATCATCCATTTGTCGTGGAATTACACTCTGTACAGGTGTGTCTAGTCCATACAGACCTGCCCTACATCTTGTGAATGGTACAGTGACAAGCCGATACTACCTGAATAACATCATTAATCCAGTCATTGTGCCCTTGCATGAACAACACAGGCCTAATTTCATCTTCATAGATGACAATGCTCCAGCTCATCGAGGTCGCATCATAGGGAATGGCTGCTGGAGGCTGGGGTACCTCAAATGGAGTGGCCTGCACTTTCTCCAGACTTGAATCCCATAGAAAACCTATGGGATCAGCTGAGTCGCTGTGTAGAGGCCTGTAACCGTGCACCCCACAACCTCAATGATCTGAGGGCCTTTCAAGAAGAGTGGAATGCCATGGCTCAGCAGACAATAAGTCGACTTGTGAACAGCATGAGACGTCATTGTCAAGCTGTAATTGATGCTGAAGGGCACATGACAAGTTATTGAGACGTTGACATTTTTTGTTGTGCTATACCCACCACTGTTGTTGACTTTTGTTTCAATAAGTTGTTTGAGACGAGGAAATCATCATTGCATGCTTGTACTTCAATGCCCTACTTTCATGATATAATATCAATGTAGTGTGAACTTTTTATATTTTCCATAAATTTCACCTGAAAGCCAAATACCCCTAACTTTTTGTGAGTAGTGTGTGTCATCTGTCCCACCCAGATCTGATCCTGTCGGTCCAGGGATTGATCCAGCGATCCTCCAGTCAAAATTTCACATCCCTATCCATTTCGCCCCCACTGCCCTTTTTCTCTTAAACTGGCAACTTTTTTCTTATAAGTTTGTGGCATTTTGTATATAAATTTGCAACTTTTTTCTTGTAAATTTGTGACTTTTTCATACATTTGTGTCCCTTTTTTGTAAACGTGGAACGTTTCTTTCAGATTTTCTACTCTACTTGGGGAGGGGGCGGCAGTGGCTCAGGAGGTAGAGCGGGTTGTCCAATAACCGCATGGTTGGCAGTTCGAATCCCGCTCTCCCCAGATATCCTGCCGTTGTGTCCCTGGGCAAGACACTTCACCCCCAATTGCTCCTGGTGGGTCTGGAAGCGCCATGTTAGGCAGCATGCCGCCATCAGTGTGTGAATGTGTGTGTGAATGGGTGGATAGCAGGATCTGTAAAGCGCTTTGGTCATCAAGAGATGAGAATAAAAGCACTATATAAGTGAATGCCATTTGCCATTTTGCCATCTTCTTGTAAAGTTGTTAAATTTGCAGATTGTTTCTGATAATTTGTGATTTTTTTCTTGTAAATTTGCCATTTTTTCTCATATGGTATGGATGCTAGTTAATTAAAAAAAATTCTGTGCAAATCTAGACAATGACCCAAGTTAATTTTTTTTAATTGGAATTCAGAGGAGACCTATTTTCCATTCACTGAAAAGCCTCAAATCTCTCTCTCTCTCTCTCTCTCTCTCTCTCTCTCTCTCTCTCTCTCTCTCTGTCTCTCTCCCTGTGTGTGTGTGTGTGTGTTTTAAATTCTGGACATGTTTGCACAAGTCGAGGCATCTTTTTTCTCCTACTTCTTCTAAATTTGCACTGTTCATATGGATGCTGGTTTTTTTTTTTCAGTGTAAAGGTTTCATTTGTTTGTGTTGACCTAGACATTGACCCAACTTAACTGTTATTTATGTTTTTAGACAGAATTTGTATTCTGGACATGTTTGCAGAAGTCAGAACATGTCTCTGAGTCATTCATGTTTGAGTTTGAAGACTTCTGAGTCCTTTTCCTGCTTTTGGAGTGGTTGGACAATGCAGACCTTAATACTCTTCAGCAGCAGATCTTTTCAAAGTGAAGACAATATCCTGCGAGATGTGGGAGCACGCTGAGCCGTTCTACAGCCAGCGGCCAAGCTTTCCAAGTTCTTCCACTGCCGAGGAAGAGATTTGGGGAGATTAACACAGTAGCATTAGCTGCGATACAAGCAGAGGATTGAATTAATTCAAGGCTATGTCGGTGCATTCACGTGGTGTACGGCTCTGAAATGCCCCGCCGCCGCCACCGCAGACCATCCCCCTTCCCTCTCCACCCCCAGTCAGATTGAAATATGTCCAACTGGACCAGTGATGAATGCTCTATTTTTACCTTCTTGTTTCAGTGGAGCTCATGTTAATATGGGAGAATTTTTTTTTTCAAGAAAAATCTGTGGTTTTTGTTTGGGGGCTGTTGGGAAACTAATTTACATATTTAGCTTCAACTGCCACTCGTGTGAAGTTTTTTTCTTTTTCAGTAAAAGCCAGGTGAATGCTGGTCATGAACACTGACATGAGGGATGCACAAATAATAACACTGGTCACCACCAAATTTATTGTCTAAGTTTTTTTAGCTGATTTAGGACAATTTTGATAAGATAAGATAAGCCTTTATTAGTCCCACAACGGGGAAATTCCAGGATTGCAACAGCACAGGGATAGCAACACTCAGAGCAACAATCAGAAGGCAAGAAAAAAAACAAGCAAGCAAGAGCAGCTAATATACATATGTACATATTACTATAAAATATATATATACACACACACACACAGACACACAGTGCAGAGCATTGTAGCTGGATGGAATAAATATATGAATATATGAACACACAGTGCAGAGCATTGTAGCTAGATGGAATAAATATGTAAATATATAAACACCCACAGTACGGAGCATTGCAGCTAGGTGGAATAAATATGCAAGTATATAAACACACACAGTGCGGAGCAATGTAGCTAGATGGAATAATATGTAGATATATAAAAACACAGTGCGGAGCATTGTAGCTAGATGGAATAAATATATAGATATATAAATATAAACACACCCAGTGCTGAGCATGTGCTGAATCCAAAAATCACATTGGTTTTGCTCAATCAGGTCAACTTTTTGAACTATGGCCACATGTTTTCTTACGTTTTTGTTTACATGTACGGGTATTTTCACTTTATATGATGCAAAATTCTTTTTTATTTCTTGAAATTCTCTGAATTTTGAACAATGATTACATAACATTCAATTTACATGTACTTACCTTTATCAGTGTCTACTATTCAATTTACAGTACAACTGTACAACTTAGCATAAAAACCTGACCTGATCGAGAGAAACGGATGTCATTTTCGGATTCAGCGGTGCTAAATTGTCTTAAATCAGTTGAAAAAACACAGACAACTTACAAAAAAATTATTTTTGTTATGTTGTGTAATTATAGATTTTGACTGTAGAATTAACATTTTACTGAAGAAATTATACATGTGTTAATGTGTAAATAACATTGACATTACAATTTAAATAACAACACTGTGGAAAGAAATCAGGTATTAACAGCAATTACTGTGACAATACTGTTAATACTATTTTAACAGTAATTACAAAGAACACACAATACCTCAGAAAAAAACAGAGATGTCACTGCAAAGATTAAGGGCTGTATTACAACAATGTGGTCCATAATCAGTCGTCACTGGCGCAGAATGCATTTATGGGCATTTCTAAGTTCATTTCCAATCACAGCAATGCATAAACGAATTTTCAGCTGGGTGCAAGGTGTAAATGAGGGTAGCGCAGCAGTGTCCAATCATGTGCCATGGAGGGCCAAGACCCTGCAGGTTTTTTCTTCTGCCCAGTCTCTTCAGCAGGTGTTTTCACTTATCAGTTATCAGTGGGAAGAAATTCAGTGGAATCTGCTGTTGAAGACACTGGTTGGAGGTCAAGCCTGCAAGGTCTTGGCCCTCCATGGCACATGATTGGACATCCCTGGACTAGTGTAATTACTCAGAGGTGTGTTTTGGATAATCCAATCCACAGCACTCCTGCCCATCCCTTTAATGCACAGAGGTGCATTATCTAAAGTGAACTCTGATCATGACGGCTTGTTTAAGACGGGTTTTGCACTGGCCAAAGAGTGTGCGTGTGAGCGAAAATGCACGCGATAATAATACTGCTTGGTAGTAAGGAAGACATCAATGCCCAGATAGTTATTTTAGAGAGAACAAATGGGGAAGGTATAATGCTGGGCTGACAAATCAGCTGAATGGTTTAACATAGTATACACAGATGCAACACACAGACATTAATGAGTTTGAAACTTCAGGAAAATAGGATGATGCGTGTGCAAACTTTCATAAAGGATAATTAACAGTGGTGCAGAAGTCGCTCCTGGCCTGTGGAGAGATGGATTGCTCCCTTTCCTTTTGCTTTCACCAACTGAGGGTCTTCCCCATCTCGTGCAGGCATCTGCAAAGGTTTATGGCTCTCTGTCCCAGTCCCTTCTGGGCAGGAGGGAAGGAAGAGATCCTGTACCGGCGTGGCATCCCATCTGCTGCTGACCCTCGCCACGAAGCAAGCCCAGTCTTGGCAGCCCCTCCCAGGAGCTGACAAGTGGCTGTGGGGGCACCCGCAGCTCAAGAACCCCCAACCGTAGGAGCACGGTGTGGGTAGCCTCGGCACGGGTTTCCACATCTGTCTGTGGGCAGATGTCTCCTGTCTCTCGGGGAGTTACAGTGAAAACTAAAACCCTGTTCATTCATTCCTTCATTCCCCTAAAAATGAACCCATTAATTCCTAATAAGTCCATGATGAAAATGAAAATGTGGATGGAATAAAAATCTTCAGACTGATACACCTCCCCCCTGTGCGCCATTTCCACACCAGAACACACACATTCTCCCTGTTCATTCATTCATTCCCCTAAAAAAATCATACAATCATGGCTAATCTATAGACTCCAATGGTAAGTCTGCAATTAAAATGAGAGTGTGGATGAAATTTAAAAAAAAAAAAAAAAACATTTAGTGTATCATCCATCCATCCATCCATCCATTTTCTAGTGCTTTTCCGGAGGTCCGGGTTGTGGAGGCAGCAGTTCAAGCAGAGAAGCCCAGACTTCCCTCTCCCCAGCTACCTTCTCCAGCTCTTCAGAGAGAATACCAAGACATTACCAGACCAGCTGGGAGACGTAGTCTCTCCAGCGAGTTCTGGGTCTGCCCTGGGGTCTTCTCCCAGTTAGTGTATCATCATATAAACAAAATGATGGGTGATTATAAGTGTTACAACTCTCTCTATTAAAATAACAGAAAATCCCAGTGCACGCTGTTTCCTCATGAGCTCCAGAGATGCGCGATTTCAAAACACACTGCAGAAATAGCATTAAGCAATTCACTTCTGACAATAGACCTCCTTTATCCTGATCAAAAGCGCATTGTCATAACCTACACCATAATACCAGTGCGCATGAGATTGCAGCACCACACCTCTTTGAGATGATTCTCCACCTCCCAGCGCAAAGCGGGCGCACTGTCTACTGGTAATTAGATGGTGTGAAGGAAAGTGTAAAAAGCAGACGAGGCGTTGACAGAAACTAACAAAAACGCTGCCATACGGTGGTAAGTCTGGCACAGATGACTGTCAAAATGGGGCCCTAAGGAGATGTCCCTGTAAAACTATGAGAGAGATAAGAGATATTTTTGTAAATTCAAGGGCTATTCATTAAAGATTTCCCCTGACTCACTTCCCATCGACTAAGAGGAAGCAAACTTGGCACAGTTATTAGTCTTTCTCTGCTTAGGTACCACCAAGGGTCACGCACTTCTACCATCGCTTTATGCAGTTGTGGAGACTTCACCTGTAGAAATGTGCAGGTTGTGTCAGAAGCCACAATTTGACCTCAGAAATCAGTATTTCATTGTCTTGGAAGTGCTTGCCCTTCAAAAATAACTTCAAGGTTAGAAAAAGATGGAAGTCAGATGTTGGGAGAGTAAGGGGGGTGGTGAGGAGGGATCTCGTAGCCACAGGACCGTGCTTCCATTTGGGCTGGTGGTTTTCAACCTTTTTAGAGCCACGGAACCCTTGTTACACTGAAAAAAATCCCGTGACATCCCACCAGTCTAAAATGTCATAAAATGACATATTCTAGCCTATTTCAGCATATGTCATGACAATAGATATAAGACAGTTATTTTAGTAAATACAATAGACATACAGTAGAGATAACAGAGATGGTACTGGAGAAATAGCAAACAAGTTATTGTAGAAATGTCAAATATAAATTTAGAAATACAGAGATTAGTCACTGGCTACAATCTGGCAAGTTTCATCATCATCGTCATCATCATCATAGCAGTCTGTCGGGGGTGACAATGACTTTTCATTTAGGTCTGATCAGATTCCTCCACGCAGCTCTGTCCTTCGCCCTCTGCTGCCAGGAACTCCTGGCCTTGTTAACCCGGGCAACGTCTGAGCCGGTATGAGTTACTTTCTGACTGACCATTTGATGAAACTGTTTGCAAAGTATTTGAGTACCGCTAGCTTTTGCTGGACTAGTGGCACATTCTTGGCAGATCGAGGTATTATCAGTGGCAAGGACAGGCCAAGACAAACTGACTCCAGTATCTGTTGCAATCACTGACCAGATGGTCAGGTAGGTTTGGGAGGTTTGTTTATCTCTGCTCTTTGTGTAGTGCATGCCACGATGCACCAACTGGCAAAAGTCCACCACAGACCTTGCGACAGATGTGCTTATCTGGCAGGATGTCCAGTCTCACCCCATGTAACTGGGAGTGGTCCACCACAGACCTGTGACAGATATTGTTTTTAGTTCTGCCAGGATGCCCAGTTTCACCCTCCACACCCTTGGAAGGGCGGGGTTGCCAGTTGAGTCGCCGACGGCCCAACCCATGAGACAGGTAGTACTGGTTTTCATGGTTATCCAGTAGCAAGCAAACCAATGCCTGACCTGGCAAGTTTACATAGACTAACATTGATGTTCATCAACTTGCACTGTCCTTAAAAACAGCAATTTACAACTTAGATACTCCTGTTGAAATAACCCTTATTAGTCTAGAAATTAGGAACCATTCAAAAAATGCAACCTCTGCCAAGGCTGCTATTGCTATGAGAGTGTTCATTATCACAATTACCTCCACAAAAGAAGTTATGAGCAATGTATATACAGTATGGCTTCATGAAAAGTAAAGTAGAAACAAAAACTGGTTGTTTCTTTTTTCTTTGCGTTTTTATAGCCCTGTTTCCACTACAGGAACTAGGAACCAGTTTTACAGGAACTTCACCAATGGTGTATGTCTTCACTACAGAGGAGTTTTTAGGAACCCATAGCGGCCGAAAGATGGCCGTAGTTTGGGGTCAGTACTTCAGAGATGCCCTGAAAGCTGCTGGTTGGGGTTTAGGATTGACTTGGTGTTGATTGGATAAAACTTTGTGAACAAAACACAAAGAAATGAAACGTGGGAAATAGTAGATAGAATGGTAATTCAGTTCAACTTTATATAGCTCAAATTCACAACAACAGGGTAATTGCAGGATAAAGACCCACAATCTCAGATATCTTTATATTTAACCACCTGGCATACCTCATTTAAATGAAAATAAAAAAAATGTATCATTGTAGAGATGATTAAGACCTAACTGCAGAAATAATAGATATAACGGTAGAAATGCCACATATATTTAAAAGTAGAAATGACAGAGATATTACTGTAGAATTATCACTAATGTTTGTGTTTTGATGATCAGGTCATCATGGCTGGGGAGGCGTTTGACATCATTGTGGTCGGCTCCTGTATGACTGACTTAGTGAGGTGAGCATGTTTAAAATCTATTTGTAATGTACAGTGTCTTATTCTTAAACTGAATGAGAACACTGCATGTGGTGCAAGAAATTAAAACCAGCAGACGGTTACAATTTATTTACCCACAGTGTATAAAAATATGGTATTTTATGGTACGTTGTGGGTAATGGGCAGAGGTGGGTAGGGTAGCCATAAAATGTACTCATGTAGTCTCAGTAGTGTTACCTTATGATATCAATTATTCAAGTATAGGTCAGCGTGGCCACCCAAAAAAAAGTTACTAGAGGAAGAATCGGAACATGGCTCTATTATGACAGTCTAAGGGTGTTTTCACACTTAACCTGTTTGGTCCAGACTTTGGGACTTTTCACTTACATCCAGAGGCAAAGAGGCAAAATTTGGGCCGGCAAAAACAGGTGGTTCTGGTCTGGATCAAACCAAACCTTGGTCCAGTTTGTTTAGCGTGTGGAAGCACTTTTCAGAAAGGTTTGGACTTTCCGAACAAACAGAAGAATTTACTGCAGATGAAAAGAGGAAAAATGACATGTGGTAGCACTTGGTGAGAGGAAGAGACCCAGTTTTTAACTGAAATATTGCCCGCTAGTGGCATAAATAGTCAATTTAAAAAAAGATAAATATAAATGCGGACATTGTTCTGGTCCGTTGTGGTGAAGAGGGAGCTGAGCTTTAAAGCAAAGCTGCCGATTTACTGGTCGATCTACGTTCCTACCCTCACCTATGGTCATGAGCTTTGGATAATGACCAGAAGAATGAGATTGCGGATACAAGTGGCTGAAATGAGCTTTCTCCGTAGGATTGCTGGACTCACACTTGGAGATGGGGTGAGGACCTCAGTCATCCAGGAGAAGCTCACAGTAGAACCGCTGCTCCTCCACATCGAAAGGAGCCAGTAGAAGTGGTCTGGGCATCTGATCAGGATGCCTCCTGGACGTCTCCCACTTGAAGTGTTTCAGGCACGTCCCACTGGGAAGAGACCCTGGGGCAGACCCAGGACACGCTGGAGAGATTATGTCTCCCAGCTGGTCTGGGAGCACCTTGGTATCTTCTCTGAGTAGCTGGAGCAGGTGGCTGGGGAGAGGGGAGTCTGGGCTTCTCTGCTTGAGCTGCTGCCTCTGCGACCCGGACCTCTGGAAAAGTGGTAGAGGATGGATGGATGGATGAATAATAATAATAGCAAAGTGGACTTGAAGATTATGCTTTTGACACTTGACAGTTAACACAACATTTACTCCATAGTAAATATTAAGGGGTACACAATAAGGATTATTGTATTCAGGGCTATTTCTATTTTTTTGAAGGCCTTAGCCAAGACTGTTTGGGGGGCCCATGTGTTTTTTTGTTGTTTTTTTGTTGTTTGATTTTTTTTTAATGGAGAAGACTTCAACCTCTTTAAACTGGGAAAAAATCTGCCTCCCAAAAAAACATTTGAAAACTAAACATGAGTCATTGTTGAGATGAACAGAAAAACAAACCATTACATAGAATAAAGATTTAACCAGCATCCATATATAAAAATCACAAATTAAAAAAAAAAAGCTGCACATTTATGAGAAACAATTTTTTGCAGGTGGGAGACATGTCTCCCTGATTTACACCAAGTGACTTGCAGTAAAACTACTCAGCAAAGTCTAATGTTATGAAAAGCTGCTTGAGTACAAGAGTAATAGTAACTAGTTACTGTCCCCGCCTGCTCAAGTCTAGTGTGTTCCTAGCTTGGTCATATTCAGACATCTGCTGATAGACCTCATTTATCAGACTAAGTTCCTCTAATTATTAATAACCTCCACAGCCTGTTCCCTCAGGGCTTTTATTTTGACGTGTGGAAAATGTGCCTTTTTCCACTGTCCTCCTACACATTGACAGAGGAAGTGTTTCTGAAGTCAGACGGAGGTGCTGCCAGAGCATCTGAGGAGAAGTCAGATTTAGCTAGAAGTAAGAACTAACAATTGACTATTATTAGGACTGGGAGTAAAAAAATAAATAAAAAAGGAAAAAACGAGCCAGTGTGGGGTAGTTTGTGTTCTCTGACAGACACGTTTGTGAGGGTTTTTAAGCAACTTTTTTTTAGCTGTGAAATTGCAGTATAATTCTTTAATTTTTATTTTTCAAATAATTTTCTTTGACTTTCACAAATGTGCAAGCATTTACCCTGCATATTTGGGAGTTTTTTTCTTATAAATTGGTTTTTTTTTTTTCTTTCTTGGTAACTTTACAAAAGTTTCTTTTGTTGTGCATTTACCTTTTTCTTCTCATACAGTAACAGTCAAAAGTGTGGACACCTCTACCCATCCATTTTCAAGAGTAAATGTGTCCACACTTTTCCTCACAAATTTGCAAGTATCTGTTTGTTAAATTAGTGATTTTTTTCCCCCCTAAATTTGAAAAATATTTTTTTTTATCTCATATTGGCAAAGCCAAAGAGCGCTAATGCAATGACGTGCCATCCATCCATCCATCCATCTGTCCATCCATGTTTCAAGGAAATTGCTAGTCCTCCTAGGAACTTGCCTCGATGCTGGCCTAACTCACTCACACTTATCTTCAGGTGGGTCTGCATCCAAGTTGTGCTCAAGGTCAAAGGTCAGGAGATTGGGACACTTGTGTGATTTTTAGAAAAATCACTAGTCCTCTTATACAATTGCCCCAATTGTCACCAAACTTCAACACAATGATCCTCAGGCGGGTCTTCCTCCAGGTTGTACTCATGGTCAGGCTGGAATCAGCTACTCCATCATTGATGGTCTGGTTGCTATTTTTTGTTGTAGTTTTAAGATAAGATAAGATAAGCCTTTATTAGTCCCACAACGGGGAAATTCCAGGATTGCAACAGCACAGGGATAGCAACACTCAGAGCAACAATCAGAAGACAAGAAAAAAAAACAAGCAAGCAAGAGCAGCTAATATACATATGTACATATTACTATAAAATATACAGTATATATACACACACACACACAGACACACAGTGCAGAGCATTGTAGCTGGATGGAATAAATATATGAATATATGAACACACAGTGCAGAGCATTGTAGCTAGATGGAATAAATATGTAAATATATAAACACCCACAGTACGGAGCATTGCAGCTAGGTGGAATAAATATGCAAGTATATAAACACACACAGTGCGGAGCAATGTAGCTAGATGGAATAATATGTAGATATATAAAAACACAGTGCGGAGCATTGTAGCTAGATGGAATAAATATATAGATATATAAATATAAACACACCCAGTGCTGAGCATTGTAGCTAGATGGAATAAATATGTAAATATATAAACACACACAGTGCAGAGCATTGTTGCTAGGTGGGATGAAACAGCATAACCGTCTATTTAGTTATCCTACATGGTATGATTATGTGCCCATACATATTCTCACCCTCCATAGCGACCGGTATGTTCCT
This sequence comes from Pholidichthys leucotaenia, assembly GCA_020510985.1. Taxonomy (NCBI): domain Eukaryota; kingdom Metazoa; phylum Chordata; class Actinopteri; order Cichliformes; family Pholidichthyidae; genus Pholidichthys; species Pholidichthys leucotaenia. Next base: position 195,543,006 of record CM035842.1, on the reverse strand, counting down.
AGTTGTATGCCGGAGAGGACCATTGTGTAAGTCTATTGCATCTTTTGCATTCAAAAAAACTATTAGTTTGTTACGTCTTTTTGCTATCTCTGCGAGCAGCCCTGCTTAGGTTGTACAGTCTGACAGCCGTTGGTAGGAAGGACCTACGAAACCTCTCGGTTGTGCACCTGGGATGATGTAGTCTGCTGCTAAATGAGCTCCTCAGTGCATCCAGTATGTCCTGCATAGGGTGGAACTCGGACTCCACTACTTTATTTATTTAGTGTTGTTTATAGACATAACAGAAACAGCAGAACCTGAAAAGAAAACAACATTTTAATAAAGGGGCAGAAATTTCTATACATTTCACTGAGTACTGTCCATGTCTTTGAGTCATGTCTTTTTCCTCCAGTTTTTTTTTTTTCAAAGTCACCTGCTTTGATTCACAGATGAAAAGTTATTTTCTCCATTGTGTAGATCTCTTCCATAATGTCCATCCAATGCCTTAATTTCGGAGCATCACTTTTTAACCAATTCCTAGTAATGGACTTCTTATTGGCCACAGTCATTATTTTAAAGAGGCACCGATCTTCTGTCATAGTTAATCCTTCTGGGATCAATCCCAGATACAAAACCCAGGGGTCCCTGGGAACCTTATAATTTAAGATGCCCTCCAAAAGTGTAATGATGTCATCCCAGAAAGGTTGTAGCTTGACACATGACCAGAAAATATGGTTGTGATCGGCATTAATGTGTCTGCACTGTCTCCAGCATTGTTGTTGTGTTCCAATCGGTCTACTTTTAATAATAGGTGTGACAAAGAAACGTGTCAAATTTTTCCAATCAGATAGTCTCCATTGTCTGGAACTTGTACAGCTCTGTTGTATTTGGCACAATGAATGCCAATCACACTCTGAAAGTTCAGTCTGTAATTCTTCTTCCCATTTAAATGTTATATCAGTTCCTCCAGGATTTTGCAATGTTGCAATCGTGTGAATTCACGCAAAATCAGTCAATTGGCACACCTATTGTGCGACCTTGCAACTTTGTCCAGTCACTGCAACTTTCCCGCAATTTTGGCCAATCCTCGTCAACTTCCACCAATTTCACCAATCAAATTTGTCCCACAGTAGCGCGCAAATGCTCAGTCTAACCAATCAAATACGTCGCTGCACTGCGCTGACTTCCATGTTTACGTGAGTACTAATGGAACACATCAGCGAATACATCACCGTCCCTTCTTCCGTCTCCCCCGGCTCACCAGTGGACATCTTCTTGCATCTCCGTCCTGACCAGGTGTGTGAAGTGCCGGGTTTGTGTTGAAAAACGTCCGCCTGCCTGAAAGTACCCCGACGCGGGAGCACGCACGAGGAGAGGCACCGTAAAACCACAAATAAACAAGCAAATCTAACACTGCAGCCAGTGCTGTAACATTTTATCCATAGAAGTAAAATCATTACTACATCTCATCAATGAGCTTTAAAGCTGTGACTCTCCGGCCTGGACACGGACCAACGAGCGCCCCCGACAAACCCCCAAGGAGAGCCCCTCCTCCCGGTACAACTGTGTGTCAAGACGCACAGTAGATAGACAGACTGGCAGGAGTCTGGCATGGAAAGACAGAGAATATGCAGTATTTTTTTTTTTTTTCAGAAAAACCCAGACTTCAATAGACAAGACAGAGCAACAGAATAATTTATTTCTTTTTGCTCCACGCTCAGTGCCGAGTGGTTGGGGACCGCTGCGGTTGGGGAGTTTTCAAATGAAGGTGCTTCCATAATTTCCAAATCTGTACTCTTTAACATGCATTCAATGCAATTTAGCTACTGTAATGGATATTGTGTTAAAGTCTGTATTTGCTGTTGCACAAGAGTTTTTCTGTGTAGCAGAAGTTTCTGCTTAATTTACAAATCACTGTTTAATAGGAATTTTTTGACAATCCTGTGCTTTTCTTGTGGTGTTATATAGAATATTCAAAGATTCAAAGATTTTTATTTGTCAGTGCTTCTATACGTACGGGACATACAGAAGAGTCATGATCCTCCTCGTGCGCTTTTACACAGCGCATCGAGGAGTGAGGAGGAAGAATGGATTTATGCGCAGAGTTACACCACAACACATTTATTAACAAAGAGGCAGACAGTTCCAAAAATAAAGACTTACAAAAATGCTACAGAGTACACTAAATGGCTCACATGACAAGCGTGCAGCGAGCAGACCACAGTGTACCGTGGCCACAAGACAAATAATACAAATTAGGCAGACTTACAAAAAAGAGACAGGGTTCACTACTTGACTCACACAATTACGTGCAGCGGGCAGACCACAGTGAACGGTGGCCACACATTCCTCAAAGACAAATCAGTGGTCCAGCAATGCTTGACTGGCAAAGGCCGCTTAAGAACTAGCATTCCTGGCATAACAGATTGGGTGAACCTGGGCGAGGCGCGGGAAAATCAGTCACCGGAGAGGAACCAGCTGGCTGTCAAGAGAGAGGGGGCGTGGTCGGACCGGCAAGTGTCAGACACCGCCCACACGAATGTAGGTCAAGGAGGCTGCCTAACAGCTGCCGGCCAGAACAGTGGCTACAGGTAGGGATAAAGGAATAAGTGACAAAGAAACAACAAGAACTCAAAAGATAACACAATACACAAATATACCGACAACCTGAGCCACAGAGAACGGTCAGAACCGAGCCTAAAGGACAACACCGGCTCAGGTCGTGACACAGGAGAATTCAAATGCCGTTTCTCCCTCTCTTCATCAGAATATCATTGCAGTAAACTATGGACAAAAACATCTGCTTTAAAATTTTTAATTCTTTTCACAACTTTTAGTGTAAAAAAACCTCTCAAAACATTGCAGCTTTTATCATAACGTTTTAATAAACCTGTGAATTCAGGCTTTTAGGGCCACAACAATCATAAAAACATCCCACAAAATCCTGGAGGGACTGGATAAAGCTGCATTCGTAAGATGTAAAAATATCCTTGGAGGACTCAGCTGCAAACAAGCTCCCCCTGGTTGTGTCAGTTCAGCCTACAACCAGGATTGTACTTCAGCAGGCCAGGGAAACAGCTTTCTGAACTCATTCATATCAGGATACTGACAATTATCATGATAAACCATAATCCCCATAATGCAAATTTTTTGCATTTTTTGAGTCTTTTTATCGCAATAAACAATATACCTTAGTATACTGTCCCACCCCTACTGTACAGTAGAACAAAATGATGTTTCTCCTATTTACAGTGTTAATCACATCTACAATAGGAGGAGCTGCTGCGGCTGCTATGCAAGGTGCGGCCATAAGTATGTATTTGAATTGGGGGAGGAAACTGACGCAGCACGGGGAGAACATACAAACTCCGCACAGACTGAGACGTGATGGATTTGACCTGGGATCAACTGGAGTTCAATCCCAAACCCTACTGAGCTGCTGTGCTGCCCGTTTTAGCACGCAAATGCACATTAGCATTTTTAGCATAATTTTTACAGCAGATTACTGAAAACACACATATTTACAAACACACCCACACACACATTAACACACACACACAGTAACACCTTTTACTACACATTAACACATGCAAGTACACACAAACCACACACTGACAACCGTATACACAAGAACACACATTATACACATTGATTAATACACATTAAAACAAATTAACACACGCCAACAGATGCGCATAGCATACACACAGATACACACATTAACACACACCAACCCACAATAACAAACAGATTAACAGTCAGTCACATCATCACACAGAGAGTTTTAACAGTGAATGTGATTCAGGCAAAGGTTGTGTTGAATTGTGTCTAAGGTTTGTCTAATGTGAGGAGGAGGAGGAGGAGGTGCTTTGTATTTAGAGCTGGAGAGAAGAAGGAGGTAGAGGAGGAGGAGCTGCTCATATGCACCAGCTGTTGTTGAAGCCACACAGTGCCCCCTGCTGCTGCCGCTGTCTGACAGAGTCTCTGATAACACACACTCATGTTCATCTGAAAACAGTTAAATTACATGACAACCCATCTTAAGCAAATTAAGTTCCAAGAAAATCTCAATGGAGCCGCTAATCAGATCTGATCCAACCAGTGTTGTAGTGTTTTGGGGACCCGATGCAAGTTTGGGTTGGGGGGGGGGATTTTTGTAATCGGGAAGAGATCAGATCTTTTAAAATGGAAATAAGATCTCGCCCCTCCAAACAACAACATTTAAAAAATAAACTGTCTAGATGAACAGAAAAAAATTAAACCATTACACAGAATAAAAATTTGACCACCGTTGAATAAACATTACAAATTTACAAGAAAAAAGTTGCAAATTTATGATCAAAATAGCAGTGAATTCAAGTGCAAATGTACAAGGACAAAAGACGCTCATCTGATTGAAAAGAGCTGAAAATTTTAGAAAGAAAAAAGTTGTAGAGTCAAAGTCAAACATTTATGCAAATAACGTTGCTAATTTACAAGAAAGAAGAAGAAGGAGAAGCCATCTGTCATTCAGTCCATCATGTATAGTAGAACGAAACGATGTTTCTCCTCTCTACAATGATAATCACATGTAGACTCAGAGGGGGCGCCGCCACAAACAACTTCTCCTTCCCCCATTCTGTTATGCTGAGCACCATGCTTAAAGGTGGAAAGTACCATTTTTATATGGTCTTTGGTATGACCTGGCCGGGACTTGAACCCCCAACCTCCCAGCTGTGGGGCAGATGCTCTATCAACTAGGCCACCACTCCGGTAAAAAAAGTAGCTCATTAATGAGAGAAAAATTGCACCTTTACAAAAGTACAAAATTTATGACACAAATTTACAAGTGTTGCAAGTTTAAAAGAAAAAAAAAAGTTGCACGTTTATAAGAAAATTTTTTTATTCCTCTCCAAAAAACATGCTGAGTGAACTTGTAGCTTGGGGGGGGGGGGTGTTCCCAAGCATTTGAGTACTCTGCTTTTTAGCCAGAAACAGCCCTACGTTGATATAACACACATCTATAACAGCTATGACTGATAAACCAGTTTGTGCAAATTAAGTCAAAAAACTGTCATGGAGCAGCTTAGCATATTTGAGCTGACCCACACTTGAGTGGCTGGAGGCTGACCAGGATTCAAAAATATCTCTCCTGCCACTGTCTAGGTCAGGGGTCACAACTAAAACTGCAAGATGTCCGGTAAGTGGGTCCTTCTCCCCAGCTGAGGTCCAAACTAGGGGTGGGAATCTTTAGGCATCTCAGGATTCAGGGCTCCGATTTCATTCTAAAACGATTCTCAATGCGTTTTTTTTCTGTTCAGGATTTTTCCCTCCCACTGTGTGACAACTTGGTACTTTTAAAGCAAAGTATTTGCAGTGACCTATGAATTTACTTCCAATATTGTTTAATAAATTTTTTTCTGGAGAAACCTCAAAACCATCTCTGGGCTCCAGAATACCTCCCCCCAGGCCACGGGGGGCAGGGAGTGGGCGAACAATCTGAATTTGTTTTTCAATAGGTTTGACCAACCGCCCTCCCCCCTGACTGCACAACAACCACTGCTGCCTGTAAAGACATCAAGTCCTGCTGCCCACTCCCCACTCCACCAACACCCCCCCACTCCCAACACACAGCCCCCCATCCTGACCCTGACCAGGACCCGGGTGAGGACGGAGCTGAGGAAGATCAAGGCGAGGAAGGCGTCGGGACCGGACGGCATCAGCGCAAAGCTCCTCAAGTCCTGTGCAGACCAGCTGTGTGGGATTGTGACGTACATCTTCAACCTGAGCCTGAAGCTGGGGAGGGTACCACAGCTGTGGAAAACATCTTGTGTGGTACCTGTACCAAAAACTTCCCACCCCAAAGACCTGAACAGCTACAGACCGGTGGCCTTGACGTCCCACTTGATGAAGACCCTGGAGAGACTGCTCCTTGCTCACCTCCACCCCCTGGTGGAACCAGCGATGGATCCACTCCAGTTCGCCTACCAGCATGGCATTGGGGTGGAGGATGCAGTGATCTTTCTCCTTCACCGTTCTCTGTCCCACCTGGACAAGCCCGGGAATGTGGTGAGGATCATGTTCTTTGACTTCTCCAGTGCTTTCAGCACCATCCAACCGATGATCCTGAAGGACAAGCTGCTGCGCGCAGGGGTGGACCAGCACCTGTCATCATGGATCCTGGACTACCTCACGAACCGGCCTCAGTTTGTGAGAATCCGGGACTGTGTGTCCGACATGATCATCAGTAGCACGGGGGCCCCCCAGGGAACGGTGTTGGCTCCCTTCCTGTTCACTCTTTATACTGCGGACTTCTCACACAACACAACACACTGCCATCTACAGAAGTTCTCTGATGACTCTGCGATCGTTGGCCTCATCTCCAATGGAGATGAAGCTGAGTACAGAGGGCTTATCCAGGACTTCGTGGACTGGTGCCATCGGAACTGCCTCCAGATCAACGCGAGGAAAACTAAGGAGCTGGTGGTGGACTGCCGCAGGCAAGGACAACCCCTCACAGCACCAGTAAATATACAGGGAACAGACATTGAGATGGTGACATCCTACAAGTACCTGGGTGTTCATCTGAACAATAAACTAGACTGGTCACACAATACTGACGCACTCTACAAGAAGGGACAGCGCAGGCTGTTCCTACTGAGGAGACTCAGGTCTTTTGGTGTACAAGGGGCGCTGCTGAAGACATTCTATGACACGGTGGTGGCATCAGCCATCACTTTTGGAGTGGTCTGCTGGGGCAGTGGCATTACAGCAGCCGATAGGAAGAGACTGAACAAACTGATCAAGAAAGCTAGCTCCGTCCTGGGGCAGCGCCTTGATCCGGTGGAGGAGATAGGAGAGAGAAGGACGGTGGCTAAACTGTCATCTCTGCTGGAGTCCGAGTTCCACCCTATGCAGGACATACTGAATGCACTGAGGAGCTCATTTAGCAGCAGACTACATCATCCCAGGTGCACAACCGAGAGGTTTCGCAGGTCCTTCCTACCAACGGCTGTCAGACTGTACAACCTAAGCAGGGCTGCTCGCAGAGATAGCAAAAAGACGTAACAACCTAATAGTTTTTTGAATGCAAAAGATGCAATAGACTTACACAATGGTCCCCTCCGGCATACAACTAGGAAAATACCGGTAGCTACGGAGGGTGAGAATATGTATGGGCACATAATCATACCATGTAGGATAACTAAGTAGACGGTTGTGCTGTTTCATCCCATCTAGCAACAATGCTCTGCACTGTGTGTGTTTATACATTTACATATTTATTCCATCTAGCTACAATGCTCCGCACTGGGTGTGTTTATGTTTATGTTTATATTTATATATCTATATATTCATTCCATCTAGCTACAATGCTCCGCACTGTGTGTTTATATATCTACATATTATTCCATCTAGCTGCATTGCTCCGCACTGTGTTTATATATTTACATATTTTTTCCGCCTAGCTGCAATGCTCCGTACTGTGTTTATATATCTACATATTATTCCATCTAGCTACATTGCTCCGCACTGTGTGTTTATATATTTACATATTTATTCCATCTAGCTGCAATGCTCCGTACTGTGTGTTTATATACTCATATATTTATCCCATCCAGCTACAATGCTCTACACTGTGTGTCTGTGTGTATATATATATATTTATAGTAATATGTACATATGTATATTAGCTGCTCTTGCTTGCTTGCTTTTTTTTTTTTTTCTTGCCTTCTGATTGTTGCTCTGAGTGTTGCTATCCCTGTGCTGTTGCAATCCTGGAATTTCCCCGTTGTGGGACTAATAAAGGCTTATCTTATCTTATCTTAAAACAAATGACATGTCACATGGACAAATTCATCTCAAAATGTGCTTTTAAAAAAAGCCATCCTTTTTCACGGACATTCTCTCAAAAGACCGCAGCTGTCTCCAGGCAGGCCAGCATCATTTAACTTGCTTTCACACATTTTCATTAACAGGGATGAGAATCCTCCGTGGATCCGCGGAATTCCTCGGATTTGATCATGTCCAGGGTCATTCTCGTGAATCGTCTAAATTTGAGGAGAAAATTTTTTTTGGGGGGGGAGGTATGTTATAAGCGGCGAGTCGTATTTTTGATCGGCTGCTAAAATCCACCACACAGAACGCGCTACCCAGCGAGATCAGTAATGTAATGTAACAAGGCCACTGATTGGCTTATACTTATTGAAGCAACCAATCAACGATTTTGTTAGATTTCCTTTGTCATGTCCAACATGCGGAGCAAAATGCAAATGGCGGACAGTTCAATCAACCGAGTTTTCCCGATTTCGTGAAAATGGTGAACCTAAAACTCACGAAAGACAACAAAGCAAGAATTTTAGAAATCGACAAAGGGATAAGGAACAAGTTTCATTGGGAATGGCTCGAAAAAACTATGTCAATGACTGTAAAGATCGGTAAAAATACAGAAGTTGTGGTTGAAAAAATGGCCGACTTCATAGCGAAATGCGAAGTACCAGGGAAAGCCCATTGTGTTTATTGCAACGATTTCTTGAGTTATGGATCTCGTGGTTGTGTTGCCTTAGTTGAACACTGTTCAAAACAGAAACATCTCAAAATTGTGGCTACAAGAGATCTAACTACTCGCTTGGTGCTGCCTTCAAAACGATCGATGGACACGGTCAAATTCAGATGCCAGTCAATCAAAGTTCATCACAATTGGCCCCAATGACAGCAATTAGTGATCGGAAGACACATTCCGAGGTAAGATTTTTTTCTCATTATAAGTAATGTACTTGAGAATTTTCGCGTAATGAATTTGTTATGAAATAGCATGTGTAAGTTGTGACGTCATGCCTGTTTTGAAACACTAATTGCATTTGAATGCTGATTATCGATTGTTAATAGATAAATGTTATTATATATTTTCTCACAATTTGAAATGCAGTCTAAGAATTTTGAATATAATTTATCATTTTTTGTTTCACTCGGAGCCTTTCCTAAGATATCTTTGCTTTTATTAGTAAACAATTTCTTTATGGTCATTGCATAAAAATATTAAACATCTTTTAGGTTTTACTTACTTTCTTAGATTATCTTTCAAATATTAAAATATACTAATATGCAACTTTTTTTATATTCCTAGTAACACTAACAAATGCACACATTAATAAATCAAAATGTTTGCAGAATGTCAGTATATTTTAATAAATGGGTGATGGACTTGGTGATGGAATTTTGTTAATATTTATAATTTATGTTACTTGGTTAAATTATTTTGTCTGTTCTAGAACTATGTAAATGTAATTTTGTGTCAGTTCTAAACATATTAAATAGTAGTAAAATATAATTTAGTATTATTACATCAACATACCATTCAGATATCATAAATTTACACATGTGATGCAGCAGCAGATTAAAAAGGTAAACTATAAATGCATTTGTACTTACTTCTAACTTTATAAGACCACATTTGAGCATTCTAAAACACCAGATTTCGTTAGCTTCTGGGGGGCGTTGTCCCCCAGACCGCCCACCAAGGCTCCGCCTTGGATCCGGCTTGGGAGCCTGCGTCCCCCAAGACCCCCGGCATAGTTTTCTCTTTTTTTCCCAAACCCCATTCTCATCCCTGCATTAATCAATCAGTCAAACTTTATTTGTATAGCACTTTTAAAATATTAGATGCTGCGCAAAGTGCTTTACATAGATAAAAACAATAGACACATTTAACTTCCAACCCTCCCATAAACATACCCACAAACACAACACACACAGGCACATACATCACCCCCTACTTCTCTTACACACATATAAAATAAAGGAGACATTGCTCGGCATCGAGGCACCACGTGAAGGAGCAACCATCCTGAGGAAACACTGGAGCTAAAACACACAAATACAAAATAAAACTAAGAACACGAAGAGCAAAGGGAACTAAAGACCCATACTTAGAAACTGAGCTAAGAACACATCAAAATAAGAAAGTCTAAAAGCAAATGGAGCTAAGAAGAATGTAAAAAACAATGGAACATAAATGACTACTTCAATAATAGTTAAACGGTTTGTTAAAAGCCAAAATTTAAAAAGGTACATAAAGAACTAAGAACACATAAAAACAGGAACTAAAAAACCCAAACTGAACTAAACACGTCAACAAGAAGATGAGAAAATCTAAGAACAAATGGCACCAAGAAGAACATAAAACAATGGAACATAAATGACTACTTCAGTAATAGTTAAACAGGTTTATTAAAAGCCAAATTAAAAAGGTGGGTCTTGAGCCTGTTCTTAAAAACATCTATTGACTCTGTGGCCCTGAGGCTCTCTGGCAGGCTGTTCCACAGACGAGGACCATAATAGTGAAAAGAAACTTCACCAAAGGTCTTGGTCTTGACTTTGGGAACCATTAAGAGGTCAGTACCAGAGGACCTCAGGGTTCGCAAGGGCTCATAAGATAAGAGCAGCTCTGATAGGTAAGAAGGCCCAAGACCACTGAGGCATTTAAAAACTACTAAGAGAACCTTAAAATCAATCCTAAAACGCACGGGGAGCCAATGCAGCGATTCTAAAACTGGTGTAATATGCACCCGCCCCTTGGTCCTCGTTAACACTCGTGCTGCTGAATTTTGGAGCAGTTGGAGATGTGATATCATTTTTGAGGAAGACGAGAGAGCAGGGCATTACAATAGTCTATACAACTAGTGAAAAAAAACATGCATCAAGACCTCCATACTGGCAAGAGAGAGAAAAGGGCGGACTCTGGCTATATTCCTAAGATGGTAAAATCCGATTTTTGTTACATTTTTAATGTGTGAAATAAACTCAAAGTCAGAGTCTAAAAGAACGCCCAGGTTCTTGACACAATGTGTAGGTTTTAGACCTAGCAGTTTTGGTAGAAGTTTCTCTCTCTTGTCTTCAGGACCAATGATTAAAACTTCTGTTTTGCCCTGGTTGAGCTGTAGGAAGTTCTCTGCCATCCATGACTTTATATCTAAAATACAGTTCAAAAGGGCATTAATTGGTTTTGTGTCATCAGGAGACGGGGCAATGGACAAGCTCATGTTTAGCTCATTAAGTTCATGTTTTAGTTGCTTTTAGTTCTGTATTATTTTTTAACCAAAAAAAATCAAGTGAATTCTTTGCTCAATTTCACACAAAACATGAAATATAAAAGTTTTATAATTCAGGAGAACACAAAATGTATTTGTTGACTCCAAATAAACGGCTATAAAATCTACAACTAAAATCCTAAAAAAATATTACAGGAGAACACAAACTAAAGTGCATTGCATTTAAAAAGAAAGATTAATATCTACAAAACAAAATTTCACAAAAAGTCCACCTCTATTCTATATATTCATTATTAAAAAAAAACGTTTCAAACTGTAAGCCTCAAAATATAATTCAATAGAATTCCTCTGACAGTTTTTTTTTTAAATTTCATCAGTAAACTCTGTTACAGCATGGATGGAGCTATAACTCCATGGTTACAGAGAAAAGAAGGTGGAACTTTTCCTGTTCAGTCACACATGGAGCTTTTACTGAGGTTTTACGTGATATTAGAGGCTACGAAAAGGACCTCAATAACCAGTGACCTCACCCCTGCATCCCAGCACGGACTACTCTCAGCAGAAATACCACCATAAATACACCCAGTTTCACAACAGCGCTTCATTTTGTGGGTACAGACCTGGAATGAAGCGTGTCTGTCCGGGGTGGAAATCTTGGCTGTGTGTGTGTGTGTGTGTGTGTGTGTGTGTGTGTGTGTGTGTGTGTGTGTGTGTCATCCACAGCAAACCGTGATTTTGCAACCCGCTGCACACTCTCTGGAGTGGCCGGACTCACAGAGTCTGCCAAGAACTGAGCCCGTGGGACAGTGGAGAGTGGAGTCTGTGGAGAGCACCCAAGGGCTCGCACCATAATCTGTCCGGGAAGCCGCCAATGCAGCATCTGAGTTCCAGTTTCTTTGTTTCACCAAACCAAAACAGTATCCTTTTTTCCCAAATTGCATCAGAAGGCTTTGGGGTCTGGACGGAGGACTCTGAGTCCAGATCCAGACTGGAGTCCACCAGTCAGTGACCCCTGGTCTAGGTGAACAGAAAAAAAATTAAGCCATTGCATAGTACAGTGGGGAAAAAAGTATTTAGTCAGCCACCAATTGTGCAAGTTCTCCCACTTAAAAGATGAGAGAGGTCTCCAATTTTCATCATAGGTATACCTCAACTATGAGAGACAAAATGAGGAAAAAAAATCCAGAAAATCACATTGAAGGATTTTTAATGAATTAATTGGTAAATTCCTCGGTAAAATAAGTATTTGGTCAATAACAAAAGTTTGTCTCAATACTTTGTTATATACCCTTTGTTGGCAATGACAGAGGTCAAACATTTTCTGTAAGTCTTCACAAGGTTTTCACACACTGTTGCTGGTATTTTGGCCCATTCCTCCATGCAGATCTCCTCTAGAGCAGTGATGTTTTGAGGCTGTCACTGGGCAACACGGACTTTCAACTCCCTACAAAGATTTTCTATGGAGTTGAGATCTGGAGACTGGCTAGGCCACTCCAGGACCTTGAAATGCTTCTTACGAAGCCACTCCTTTGTTGCCCGGGCGGTGTGTTTGGGATCATTGTCATGCTGAAAGACCCAGCCACGTTTCATCTTCAATGCCCTTGCTGATGAAAGGAGGTTTTCACTCAAAATCTCACGATACATGGCCCCATTCATTCTTTCCTTTACATGGATCAGTCGTCCTGGTCCCTTTGCCGAAAAACAGCCCCAAAGTATGATGTTTTCACCCCCCATGCTTCACAGTAGATATGGTGTTCTTTCTCCTCCAAACACGACAAGTTGAGTTTTTACCAAAAAGTTCTATTTTGGTTTCATCTGACCATATGACATTCTCCCAATCCTCTTCTGGATCATCCAAATGCTCTCTAGCAAACTTCAGACGGGCCTGGACATGTACTGGCTTAAGTAGGGGGACACGTCTGGCACTGCAGGATTTGAGTCCCTGGCAGCATAGTGTGTTACTGATGTAGCCTTTGTTACTTTGGTCCCAGCTCTCTGCAGGTCATTCACTAGGTCCCCCCGTGTGGTTCTGGGATTTTTGCTCACCGTTCTCGTGATCATTTTGACCCCACGGGGTGAGATCTTGCGTGGAGCCCCAGATTGAGGGACATTATCAGTGGTCTTGTATGTCTTCCGTTTTCTAATAATTGCCCCCACAGTTGATTTCTTCACACCAAGCTGCTTACCTATTGCAGATTCAGTCTTCCCAGCCTGGTGCAGGTCTACAATTTTGTTTCTGGTGTCCTTTGACAGCTCTTTGGTCTTAGCCATAGTGGAGTTTGGAGTCTGACTGTTTGAGGTTGTGGACAGGTGTCTTTTATACTGATAACGAGTTCAAACAGGTGCCATTAATACAGGTAATGAGTGGAGGACAGAGGAGCCTCTTAAAGAAGAACTTACAGGTCTGTGAGAGCCAGAAATCTTGCTTGTTTGTAGGTGACCAAATACTTATTTTACCAAGGAATTTACCAATTAATTCATTAAAAATCCTTCAATGTGATTTTCTGGATTTTTTTTTCTCATTTTGTCTCTCATAGTTGAGGTATACCTATGATGAAAATTGGAGACCTCTCTCATCTTTTAAGTGGGAGAACTTGCACAATTGGTGGCTGACTAAATACTTTTTTGCCCCACTGTATAAAAATTTAATCAACAACCATATGAACCTGCAAACAACAGCAGAAGATGAAGATAAAATAAAACAACACATAACCTTGAATATAAATACAATAAACAAGCATTGGATTAATGAACCAGTTAGGAACATGGATGTCTAGTGGAGTAAGGAGAGTATAGAGAAAGTAACCATAAAAACCAGTCATTACGCTAGGCTAGCTGTGCTAGCAGCATGATTACGATTACAGGGCCATCCTGGGTAAAATATGGTAAATTAATCTAGAATAACATCTGGAAGCGTAGAAGTGTTGACTATGGATTAATAAGGCAGGAAGGAACTGGACAGTGGAGTGAGGAGAAGATATAGAGAGTAGCCAGTTATGTGTATGGGGGCGTAGTGAAGGGGTAGCACCTTTGAAGGGAGGATGGACGCCCCGATCCTTCGGGTGGTTTGACTACTCTGGTCCCCACACTTGCCTCAGCTCGCACGTATAGCTCCCCGTGGCTGCCTTGACACAGCAGTGGCCACACTCCGGACAATGGCGTTGTCCTGCCGGCTGAACTTCGTGTGGGTACCCGGCCAGGGGTTCTTGGGCAGAGAAGGAGGAACACATTTCCTCCACCCTTCAGTGTCCCCAGTCATGGGTTAAATGACCAGCTATTTGCGCTGTCTCAGAAGGTTATGTGGTGTCACCTGACAAGATAAGGTCCCAAATACTGAAATTTTACGTTGATGCAACATGACCAGCATCGAGTCATTTGTTATGCCTGCCCAACTGCGCTGGGCCGGACATGTTGTGAGGATGGGTGATGAATGCATACCAAAGATCTTGCTATTTGGGCAGTTGGATGAGGGGCAATGATAACGGGGAGGCCAGACAAAGTGCTACACAGACCTTTGGGTTGGTCAGCCATGGCAGACACAAACACCAAATATAACAGTCAAGGGGAGGGGATTTGTCACCAGCGATGACTCAATCCATCATCACTGTTTTCTCATTAATTTAGGATTCTTTTTTTTTTTTTTTTTGCCTCTTAGAAGTGCAGTTTTTCTTTCTAATTTAAGATAAGATAAGACTTTATTAGTCCCACAATGGGGAAATTCCAGGATTGCAACAGCACAGGGATAGCAACACTCAGAGCAACAATCAGAAGGCAAGAAAAAACAAGAGCAGCTAGTATACATATGTACATATTACTATAAATATACAGTATATATATATATATATATATATATATATATATAGACACACAGTGCGGAGCATTGTGATTGGTGGATGTGCAGCAGAAAGTCTAAGCTCTCTCTCCGCGGATGGGGCGGGCCAGCTGGATGTCTTTGGGCATGATGGTGACCCTCTTGGTGTGGATGGCGCACAGGTTGGTGTCCTCGAAGAGACCCACCAGGTAGGCCTCACTGGCCTCCTGCAGAGCCATGACGGCGGAGCTCTGGAAGCGCAGGTCGGTCTTGAAGTCCTGAGCGATCTCCCTCACCAGGCGCTGGAAGGGCAGCTTACGGATGAGCAGCTCCATGGATTTCTGGTAGCGACGGATCTCTCTCAGAGCCACGGTACCGGGCCTGTAACGGTGAGGCTTCTTCACTCCGCCGGTGTCCGGAGCGCTTTTCCGAGCAGCCTTGGTGGCCAGCTGCTTCCTGGGGGGTTTTTCCTCCAGTAGATTTACGGGCGGTCTGCTTGGTTCTTGCCATCGCTCTTTATTATTCTGTCTTATATTTCTTGCACGCCGCCTAAACTCCAGCCCAGCACCCGTGCCGTTTTCGCTTCAGTTCCCCGGTATGTCGAGTTTCTCCGTTAGCACCGGGTGGCGGTTGAGTGCTAGCTAGCTCTTCCCTGCTGTATCGTCTCCTGCTGTAAACAGAGGCTCCGTCCGCTGACTCGGGAGACCTTTGGGGCGATCTGTGTGTCCGTGATATATATAGAGTGAAAGGTGTGCCGGATCAGAAAGTTATCACCAGATCAGAAAGAAGAAGGAAGATAAAAAGACTCAGAATTGAGCCGCTGTTGCAAAAGGCAGCCAACTCGTGTGGCACCAGAACCGGAAGAGAATTTATGAGTTGCTTCTTGCAAATTTGTGACATTTTTCTTTTAGATTTATGTGTTTTCTGATAAATTTCAATCTTTTTTTTCCATCATTACTTTGTGACAAATTTCTCATAAATTTAAAGGTATTTTCTTGTGAACTTGCATCTTTTGTAAATTTGAAGTGCTTTTCATAAATTTGTGGCATTTTCTCATATATATTGATGAAGAATTTCTCATAAACTTGTTACATTTTTCTTGCAAATGTTTGCCCTTTTTTCTAATAAATTTTCAGTTATTTTTACCTATAATATTGTGACTTTTTCATTGGATCATTGGATTTTTTTAATTATAAATTTGTAGTTTTTGTGAATAATTTATTACCTTCTTTGCTAAAAAAAAAAAAAAAGAAGGTATTTCTGGCTTTATTCCTGATAAATTTATGGCTTTTTTCTTGCACATTTTGAACTATTTTGATGCAAATTTGCACATGTACTCTGACCAAAAATAAATATTTCCTGGCCCAGAACAGGAAAATGAATGTCTCTTCTGATGGGAAGAAAACCATGACTTTCATTCAGTTTAAATCAGCGAAATCAAAAGTAATTCAAAGCGTGTGACCAATTGTAGTAGACTGGTTAGGTGACTGTGGACATCATAGGACCACTGTTGAATAAAAGCACCAAGGTGCTGATGCCTCAGTGCCAGAGCCTTGGCGGAGGTATGCATTCTCAGATCATCACCAAAATGTTATGGGTTCTTCTCTAGCCCAAGGACCACCTCCGGTAAAAATTTAATCCAAATCCATGCCGTAGTTTTGGAGTACACACATGCGCAATGAAAATAATCTGCAGTTCACATGCTCATACTGTCGGTAGCAGCCAAGAGCCACCAAACTGATTTGAACCACTGCGATCCAAGCACAGAAGGAGAGCACAGTGGCAGACATTGTAAATGGCGGAAGCGATGGAGGTACGTGATTACAATGGCGATCGAGACAAACAAGAGCTTTTGCTGTTTAGTGACAGAGGAAGAAAACAGGTGGACAAAAAGACAGATATTTGTTCACCCAATATTGGCGGATTGCTCAGTACTTCCCTCTGGCGGGAGTTTCCGGGCGCATGTGCAGTACCATTCCATTGACAGTAAAGGTGAGCTATTTTTGTGTTTATTTCAAAAACAAAGCATTATTTCAAAATTCTGGCAAATTAAAAGTCAAGAAAATATGGTGATACAATGATACAAACCTTTAGTTCCACTTAATTTTGACCAGGCGAGCTGAAACAGAGGTAGACAGACAGATACACCCACACCCACACACACACACACACACACCCAGAGCCACAAACAGACACACTGACTGACAACTGTATGCCTCTCAGTTTCACCAAGGCATAATAATGACATGTAGCACTCCGACGCCCACGTCTATATTCCTCCTCTCATAAAAGGCGCTCCCTCTTTGTTTGGTACTGTCACCTTGTCCTGATTAACGGAAGCTCTGGAGACCTTCATGGACAAGGAGAAACAATGTTTTATGAGAGGAGAATAAAGCTGATGTGAGTCATGATGGAGCTGGAGGTCGTTAAACTTCAGTCCACCATCACCACACAGCAGCTTTACTGCTTGTGTTGTCTTTGTGTGGTCAAACTCTGGAAATGTGTTACTGTTTGGGGTTCGGGAACCATTTCTATAGAAAGAGATACAGGGCTGTTTCTAGCTATTAGGGGGCCCTGTGCAAGATTGGGTTTGGGGGCCCATATTTTTATAATAGGGAACAGTTCACACCACTTAATTAAAAAAATATCTCCCCTCTCAAACAAAAACATTAAAAAAATAAACTTGGGTCATTATCTCCAATTACAATCAAAATTATTCAACCCCAATTGCATTTTGGGTTTATTGGCAAGATTTAAAATTTTCAGGACTTTGCAATAAAAAAATTATACAAAAACAGTTAAATAAAACTAAAATTACACAGATTTTATCCAAATTCAACACTAAATCCTACTTTCAATGGCTACTGCAGTCTCAAAATTATTAAACCCCTTTTGTAGTATTCCTCATAAGAGCACACATTAGCAAATCAGGTGTGATGTCAAGCACACCTGATGCAACCAATCAAGGGCTTTATTAATGGCAGCAGGTGTGCTTGAGCTAGAACACCTCAAATACCTAGACTGTTGATGGTGAAGTTTGATTGTATGTTAGTAATATAGCTAAGTCAAGAGAATTGTCCAAAAAGTTCAGAGAAAAGATCATTGCCTTGCACAAACAGGGAAAAGGACACAAAGCAACAGCAAATGCACTGAATGTTCCTAGAGATACAGCTGGAAGCATAGTTCACAAGAATAAAGTTAAAGGAGCAGTAGTTACACTACCTGGACATGGCAGAAAGAGGAAGCTATCAACAGCTGCCACCAGAGTCCAGGTAGGTGGTCAAAAACTGTCCAGTGACTGCCAAAGACCTGCAGCAAGACTTGGTGGCAGCAGGCACTGAGGTTTCATTTTCCACAGTAAGGTGCATACTAAATGCTGAAGGGCTCCATGCCTGTACGCAAGGAGCGGGAAAGGTGATTAACGGGAGTGGGAATCAGCTGGCAGTAATGAGAGAGGGGCCGTGGTTGGACCGGCAGGCAGTCAGACAGCGTCCACACCAGAGTGAGCCAAAGAGAGCTGCCTCACAGCTGCCGGCCAGAAAGCAGTGGTTATGGGTAAGGAAAAACACAAGGCAATATAATACACCCAAGGTATCATCCCAAGCCCACCCCCACCCCCCCTCAAGCAGGAACAATAGCAACAATAACCCCAGGGTGGGAGGCGGGGGGGGGGGGTGCAGGTCAGGAGGGAACAAAAACAACCCCGGCCAGGGCCCACAACAGGAAAAACACTACCACCACCACCCCCTCCCGAGTCCACGGGTGTTGGGGCTCAGGAGGCCGCCCACAGTCCCAGGCCCAGCAGAAGGTCAGGTGGACGGAGTCCGGCGGCCTGTCAGACAACATGGGCCACCTGACCCGGAGAGTTAGTCCCTCTGGTGGCCTGCCAGAGCGGAAAAGCCACCAGGACCGGAGGAGTGAGGCAGGAGGCGGCCTGCCCACTGGGAGGTTCACTGGTGGGTGGCTGGACTGTAGGAGGGGAGCCTCCACAGTGCCCAGTGGAGGGAAGCAGGGGACCATGACGGTGTCAGGCTGAGGAGAGAAGGGCCCCGCGTTCTCAGGCTGGCTGGTCGCAGCACCCTCGGTGGTCCCGGCTTGGGACACAGCCCTGACAACCCTGGCAGGAGGAGCTGGAGCAGCGGCGTCCTCTGCTGGTCGGACCGGACCCACGACGACCTCTAGCGACGGCACACCCTCTCCGGCGACTCTAGACGAAAGCTCAGAGACAGCAGGAGAAGAAAGGTGGTTAGGATCGCCGACAGCGGCGGAGCCCAGCGAAGTGATTCCCATCACCTAGAGCCAGGCAAGATCTCTCCAATACTGACATGAGAAATATAAGAGAGGGAACTTGCCTAAGCTGGAGCTCCACCGCCATCCAGGACTCTGTCGATGTTGGTGATGAAATCCCGGGCCTGGCCTCGAGGAGGTCTAACTTCGGCTCCCACTCCGCTGCAGCAGCCTCCGCAGCAGGCGAGATGGTAGTTGCAGTCCCATTGTCCACCTGGAGCGGCTCCAACGCCGGGGACTCTACCGGCGTGGCTGCAGGGGTACCCCTCCGTGCGGACCCATGGGCAGGATCCTCCAGGGCCCCAAGCTCCTCCAACGTCTGGCGGCTTGGTTTCGGGGCCGGTGGACACTCAGGGATAAGCGGAGGAGACACAGAAAAAATAGGAGATGAGTTTATAACTACAGCCAGAGGAGAGGACCCAGCGGACTGCTGAGACTGGGCCTCTCCCTCGGGAGACAGACTAGGTTTTTTTATAGCTTAATTGAGTAGAACGAAAAAACACTTGCCTGTCATCCCGGCGTTTGATGTTCACGGCTGCAGCAGGCAGATTGTCGTCCCTCTCCATGTCCATGGTGATCTTGGCCCCTTTAATGATTAGTGGAGGAACCGTCTCCCTGGTGACGGAGGTGGGCGTTCCCGGGGCGGGCCTGGCAGACCTCACAGCAGCTGGAAGAACGATGGCAGCTGAAGGAGGAGAGTGCTTCTCCCGGTGCTTGAATGCGGGATGACGCTCATATGGCAGAGCTGAAGTGGCTGGATCAGGGGCGGACGGAGTGGAGCCGCTCCTCCATGGAGCGCGCCTCCGCGAGGGTGCCATATGACCTGGAGGCTCCTCCCACATCAGCCCGGGGAAGGACCGTTGCAGGTCAACGAGCGTGGCCAAAACGCTTGCGAACTCTGGAAACCTCTTCAGCCCTGGGAGGTCCCTTAATCTCCCGACCGCTGCCTCCACGTTCTGGAAGATTTTCCTTGGGCTCTGGGAGGCTAGTGCGTCGAACACACAGCCCTGAATAAAGAGAGCCCTGAACTGTTCCTCCAGACTGGGACTCCCGACTGCCGATCCTCCTCTGTGCACTGAGAACTGGTGAGCTGGGGACATGTTTGCCCCAAAAACCAGGCGAGTCAAAAACACAGTTCAAAAAGAGAAAAGGATGTGAGGGTGTAACCCACTAAATCCTACGATGGCTGGATCATTCTGTTATGATCTCCCCATGCGCTTTTACGCAGCGCACGGAGAGGGGTAGAAAGAAGGACTTATGTGCAGGGTTACACCACAACACATTTATTAAAGTAATGACAAACAGTTCCAAAAAGGTGAAGATGTACAAAAATACAAAGAAACTTACAATTGTCGTTCCTAGGCCGGCATCACCTAGCGAACACATGAGGAGAACCAAATTAACCACAATGGCGTCCCAGAGCCGACATCGTTCAGAGGACGCAGGAGACCCAGGGCTAACATGGAAGTGGCTAACGCGTAGTGGCACACAGTAGCACACAGACGAACGCAACGGTTCACAGTGATCCAGCAATGCGTGACTGGCAAAGAGCTGCTTAAGTACACGCATTGCTGGCAGGGAGAGATTAGGCACACCTGGGCGAGGCGCGGGAAAGGTGATTAACGGGAGTGGGAATCAGCTGGCAGTAATGAGAGAGGGGCCGTGGTCAGACCGGCAGGCAGTCAGACAGCGTCCACATCAGAGTGAGCCAAAGAGGGCTGCCTCACAGCTGTCGGCCAGAAAGCAGTGACTATGGGTAAGGAAAAACACAAGACAACGTAATACACAGATACACAGGACCAGAGGAAGGCCAGGACCAAGCTGGGGGAACCAAGCCGGCTTGGCTCCTGACAGTAAATATACAAGAAAGATATCGCTGCAAGAAGCGATCATTCAGTTTCAAGTGGGTTTTATTGTACTGTTTACCAACAGTATTTAAAACCTAAGATGGGATACACCTTAGGTTTTAAAATGCACAAAAGGTGGATCTTGTACTTCAGTTGTTCAGAAGAATATGGCTTTCATCCAGGATTTCCAGGATACCAGAACAGTGCCTTAGTGACTACCTCACAGGACTGCTTCAGTCTGACTTTGTCAAAACAAAATGTTCCACTGGCAAGACACAAAGGCTGACTGACATGATTCTGACACATGAACAGAATTGCATGAAATTTAGTGCAATTCTAAATAATGTAGTTGTGATTGAATCTGCCACTGTTTTCAAAATCAAAATCTGTTTTTTTTTTCATGCATGTTTTGTAAAACTAGATACCAATATTGGGCAAGTGACTGAAATTTAGTAACCAGTTATAGTTATTAGGTAAGTCTTTTCAAAAGTAACAAAGTTCCTTTACCAATTACTTTACGATTAAAATAATTTGTTACTTGGGAAAGTAACTTTTATGTTACTTTAAAATGCATTCATAAATTATCTTGCACACATACTGTATTGTTTGGCATTGCTGAGCATGTGTCAGTGTGTGGGACATAAAAACTGTCCATGTTTATCTTACCTCTATAGCTTAATCCAATGTACAGTGATTGAAAGAAAACTTTTACACACAGCCCAAATGTCATGTGTGGCAGAGACTTGAATCAGTCCTTCAAATGTCTTTTTGAGCTCAAAATTCATTTTTGAATATTCTGTAGATGCAGGAAGCAGGAATAAAAAAAAAAAAAATCTGAAGGTAGCCCATATTCTTTGGTTGTCAGCTGTATTTTGCTAATCAGTTGTCTGAGGGCAATGGATTGGACTGTTGACAAGGATAGGATGTCTTCAACAACATATCTGGCAATTAGTTGGTTTAAATTTTGCTGGGTCTCACACTGTCCAAATACATACCTGGGTTTGAAATCCAGCCAGGTGTTGTTTAGGTTAAGTGGCTCCATCATCAGCGCTACTAGCATAGCGAGCCTGTCCTTAGCGACTAGCTTTGTCATAGCCTGTTGCTTAATCAGGTCCTTCTAAAGGTTTGAGTTATTGTTTTTGATGTGGAGTAGGCCTTCACACCAGCACAAAGTCTACAACTCACCTTCTTCTGCTTCTTTTTCTTCTTCTTCTGACTGTCACAGTTGGTGGAGAATTGGACCCAAGTGCAATATCTAAAGTCGGCAGTGATTAATTTATTAAGAGCTGGCCAGACGGTGTCATGTCTTGCCGCTCGTCAGCGGCGCCAGCCGTGCACACACCTGCTCCTCGTCAGCGGCGAGGTATTTAATCCACTCTGCCCTGGGCTTCGGCCTGAAGCCGTCTCTCAACTTCGGCACCTTTTGCTACTACGGAACTCAAGCCTGCTAGCAAAGATTATCTGGGTAAGCTCCCCTTACCTCTCTCCTCTAGCCTTCCCCTGTGCACAGGTGGACTTCCCCGGCGGCGGACTTCCTCATCTCGCCGCTGTCTCTACGCTGCTGCCACAGGCACTGCAGATCGCTGTCTCCCGGGCTCCGCCCTTGTCAACGCCAGCCACCTGTCGTAACCAAGTAAGCCAGCTAAACCATTATTATCCTCTGTATTGGTGTGGTGCCCGTTACCCTTCTCCCTCTGCTTCCTCCCATAGGGTTGTCCGGCTGTACGGCCTCCTGCCCCCGTGCCTGACGCAGACGCCATCACCAATACATTCTTATTCCACAGACACGCAGCCACACATCCCTGTTTGTTAATAAAGCTGTTGAATCTATCCTGAGCCTGCGTGTGTGTCTCCTGAGCCGTGCATTATGTCAGTACGGCTTCAGCAGAGCGGCTCGGCAGACAGCGGGCTCACACGCCGTCTTTCCACCCTCGAGGCTCGGGTGGATTCAATAGCCTATCAACAACAGGTGATACTAAATCAATTAACAATTATTACAAACCGATTAGACCGCTTGGACCCCCAGCAGCCGTTCCCCTCGGCTCGTCCGGGTGGCGCAGCTCCCGCTGCTCCGGCGGCTGTCCAGCTTGCTCCGGGTGCGCCGGCACGACTCACACCAATCCCCACTCCTGCTCGCTTTAGCGGTAAGCTTGGTGGAGCTCGGGGTTTTATCATGCAGTGTGAGTCCGTGTTCCTTCGCGTTCCCGGAGACTTCCCCTCAGACCACAGCAGGATTGGCTATATTGGTAATCTCCTGGAGGGTCGTGCGCTTACCTGGGCTTACGCCATCATGACGAAGCCCAGCTTCGCCACCCTCACCTATGGCCAATTCGTGCGACAATTTCTGGAAGTGGTCGATCATTCGTGTTTGGACAGTGTCCAGGTCAACCGCCTTCTCGGCCTCCAACAGGGGAGCCGATCGGCGGCCGAATACGCGATCGACTTCCGGGTTACCGCGGAGGAAGTTGGCTGGCAAGAGCGTGAGCTCTGCGGCATCTTCCTCCGCAGCCTAAACTCTGGTCTGAGAGATGAGCTGGCCGGCCGGGATATCCCGGAGACTCTGGCGGAGCTGATTTCCCTAGCCATCAGCTTGGATAACAGGCTGCGTGAGCGCGCCTCAGAGTGGAATCAGCCTTCTCGCTCGCGGGGCGTCTCTGCGCGCTTATCCCAAGCTCGCCACCTGGCGTTGCCGCCGCCGGAGGCCTCCGAGGAGTCGGAGCCGATGGTGACAGGCCGGACAAAGCTCCCCCTGGCGGAGAAACAACGTCGCCGTGATCTGGGCCTTTGCATGTATTGCGGGGGTAGCCAGCACACGGTGGAGCATTGTCCGGAGAAGCCAAAACGAGGAGGTCCGCGAATCACTGTTGGGGGCCTCGCGGACGCTAATCGGTTAAATCCCCTCACACATTTGACGCTGCCCATCCGCTTCTGTCACAACCTCACTGGGCACCTCACACATACACTGGTGGATTCAGGCGCGGAGGGTAGCTTTATTTTACAGAGCCTGGCAACCCAATTGGGCATCCGTTGTCACCCCCTCGACTCTCCTCTCGCCCTGGTTAATCTCTCCCGAGTCTCCCTGGGAAAAGTGACCCACCGAACATCTCCCATTCCGGTGATCATCTCAGGAAACCACCGGGAGGATATCTCCTTCTACGTCCTGCCCACCTCGGTTACTCCTGTCATTCTCGGATACCCCTGGCTCCGCCTCCACAACCCCGCCTTGGACTGGAAGACTGGGAAAGTGTCAGCTTGGAGCACCTTCTGTATGGGCACCTGTCTCCAATCCGCTGCCTGCGCCCCGTCCTCGCCTCTCACAGCCAAGAACACCGTGCCCCCGGATCTCACCCTTGTGCCTTCAGAGTTCCACGACCTGGGTGCTGTTTTCAGCAAGTCCAAGGCGATGTCTCTGCCTCCTCACCGGCCCTACGACTGTGCCATCAACATCCGCCAGGGGGCGCCCCTACCCTCAGGATGCCTCTGTAGCCTGTCAGCGCCAGAGAAGGAGGCCATGAACAGCTACTTGAAGGAGTCGCTCAGCGCTGGGATCATCCGACCATCTTCCTCTCCAGTAGGCGCAGGGTTCTTCTTCGTGGGAAAGAAGGACGGCTCCCTTCGTCCTTGCATTGATTATCGAGCGCTCAATGACATCACGGAGAAGGACCGGTACACCCTGCCCCTCATGGATACCGCCTTCCACTCCCTCCAGGGGGTGACCTGGTTTACTAAGCTGGATCTCCGCAGCGCTTACCACCTCATCCGGATCCGGGAGGGAGATGAGTGGAAGACAGCCTTCCGCACCCCTAACGGTCATTTTGAATACCTTGTGATGCTGTTTGGGTTGACCAACGCTCCAGCCGTCTTCCAGCGCCTCATTAATGACGTCCTCCGGGATTTCATCGGCCTGTTTGTATTCGTCTACCTGGACGACATCCTCATCTTCTCCAGGTCCAGGGATGAGCACCGGGTCCACGTGAGGCGGGTCCTGCAGAGACTGTTGGAGAACCGTCTATATGTCAAGGCGGAGAAGTGTGAATTCTACGCCAAAACAACTTCCTTCCTGGGGTTCGTCATCTCCCATGACCAGGT
Organism: Pholidichthys leucotaenia; assembly: GCA_020510985.1. NCBI lineage: Eukaryota > Metazoa > Chordata > Actinopteri > Cichliformes > Pholidichthyidae > Pholidichthys > Pholidichthys leucotaenia. The sequence goes on along the minus strand of CM035842.1, from coordinate 195,517,966 downwards.
GCTTCCGGACCCAGCGAAGATTAAAGCGGTGGTGGATTGGCCCACACCTACCTCTAGGAAACAGGTTCAGCAATTCATCGGGTTCGCCAATTTCTACCGCCGCTTTGTCCCAAACTTTGGAGCCATCGTCGGGCCTCTGACCCGCCTCACCTCCCCTAAGACCACGTTCCGGTGGACTGAAGAGGCCGCAACGGCCTTCCAGGCGCTGAAGACGGAGTTTTCCTCCTCCCGGGTCCTCAGCCAGGTCGATCCCGCGCTGCAGTGCATAGTGGAGGTGGACGCTTCGGACACGGGGGTGGGGGCGGTGCTGTCCCAGCGGTCTCCAGCCAACGGAGTCAAGCGACCCTGCGCCTTCTTCTCTCGGCGCCTGTCCCCGGCAGAGCGTAATTATGACGTGGGGGACAGAGAGCTTCTTGCCATCAAGCTTGCGCTTCAAGAGTGGCGTCATTGGCTGGAGGGGGCAGCCTTGCCTTTTGTGTTCCTAACTGACCACAAGAACTTGGAGTATCTAAGATCTGCCAAGCGTCTGAACGCCCGCCAGGCGCACTGGTCCCTGTTCTTTGCAAGGTTTAAATTCAACATTACTTACAGGCCTGGCTTCAAGAACGGCCTGCCCGACGCCCTCTCCAGGCAATTTGCCCCGGAGGCCACAGAAGACGCTGTTCACACCATCCTGCCCAGGTCGTGCGTCGTGGGGGCTGTTTCTTGGGACATAGAAGACAAGATCCGGAGGGCGCAGGAGTCGGAACGGGACCCTGGCGGTGGACCGGAGGGGAGGCTCTTCGTGCCATCTGCCATCCGGGGGGACGTTATACACTGGCTCCACACCTCTAAGCTCACCTGCCATCCTGGAGCTTCACGGATGATCGACCTCCTCCAGCGATCCTTTTGGTGGCCAGGTCTGCGGAAGGATGCCGCCCGTTACGCCCGGGCCTGCCCCATCTGCGCCACCAGTAAGTCAGGTAACGCTCCCCTTGCAGGCCTGCTCCAGCCCCTGCCCGTCCCTGGCAGGCCCTGGTCGCACATCGCCCTAGACTTCGTCACCGGGCTCCCTGTCTCCAACAACTTTGACACAGTTCTGACCATCGTTGACCGTTTTTCCAAGGCCGCCCACTTTGTGCCCCTACGTGGACTCCCCTCAGCCTTGGAGACGGCGGACCTCCTCATCCAACACATGGTCAGACTGCATGGAATCCCGGTCGATGTGGTCTCCGACCGTGGCCCCCAGTTCTCTTCGGACGTCTGGAGGTCCTTTTGCAACGCCCTGGGAGCTAAAGTAAGCCTCACCTCCGGCCATCACCCCCAGTCTAACGGGCAGTGTGAGCGGACTAACCAGGAGCTGGAGGCTGCCCTCCGCTGCGTTACTACATCCAAGCCCACGTCCTGGAGCTCTCACCTCGCCTGGGTGGAGTACGCCCACAACACCTCTCGCTCCTCTGCCATCGGGATGTCTCCCTTTAAAGCATCCCTGGGTTATGATCCACCTCTATTCCCCGCGCAGGAGGGCGAGTTGGCTGTCCCCTCTGTCCAGGCGCACCTTAGACGGTGTCGCTTCCTTTGGACCACGGCGCGGAATGCGCTTTTACGCACGGCGGAGTGCAATAAATCCACGGCGGACCGGCACAGGAGGCCTGCCCCTGCCTACCAGGTGGGACAACAAGTTTGGGTATCCGCACAGGACGTCAACCTAAAGGGTGAGAGGAGAAAGCTGGCCCAACGATTCATCGGCCCATTTCCCATAACCAGGATTATCAACCCGGTGGCTGTGCGTGTGGCTATTCCCTCCTCCCTCCGCATCCATCCCACCTTCCACGTCTCCAAAATTAAACCGGTGGTCTCTGACCCTCTCTGCCCTCCACCTGCGGCACACCCCGCTCCCCGGATGATTGGTGGCCATCCGGCCTGGACTGTCACTGAGATCTTGGACGCCCGACGCCGGGGTCGCGGGTTGCAGTATTTGGTGAATTGGGAGGGCTATGGACCCGAGTGGAGACAATGGGTGCCTTCCTCGCTGGTGTTGGACCGGTCTCTCATCTCTGAGTTCCATCGAGCGCACCCGGAAAAACCATCGCCAGGAGGCGCTGCTAGAGGGGGGAGTACTGTCATGTCTCGCCGCTCATCAGCAGCGCCAGCCGCGCGCACACCTGCTCCTCGTCAGCGGCGAGGTATTTAATCCACTCTGCCCTGGGCTTCGGCCTGAAGCCGTCTCTCAACTTCGGCACCTTTTGCTACTACGGAACTCAAGCCTGCTAGCAAAGATTATCTGGGTAAGCTCCCCTTACTTCTCTCCTCTAGCCTTCCCCTGTGCACAGGTGGACTTCCCCGGCGGCGGACTTCCTCATCTCGCCGCTGTCTCTACGCTGCTGCCACAGGCACTGCAGGTCGCTGTCTCCCGGGCTCCGCCCTTGTCAACACCAGCCACCTGTCGTAACCAAGTAAGCCAGCTAAACCATTATTATCCTCTGTATTGGTGTGGTGCCCGTTACCCTGCTCCCTCTGCTTCCTCCCATAGGGTTGTCCGGCTGTACGGCCTCCTGCCCCCGTGCCTGACGCAGACGCCACCACCAATACATTCTTATTCCACAGACACGCAGCCACACATCCCTGTTTGTTAATAAAGCTGTTGAATCTATCCTGAGCCTGCGTGTGTGTCTCCTGAGCCGTGCATTATGTCAGACGGGCGCAGCTCAGACAACAAAATATATAAACAGCTCGGGGGCCGTAACAAAAGACTCACAAAACTAGGCAGGATCAGGCAAGGTAAACAAGCAGGGTGCAGAAGTGTGTTGTTCACACTGATACAAGTAGAGGCTTGACATAAATAGACACAGGAGTAACCAAACATAATATAGAACGAATGAGCACAGTCAGGAGCAAACGGAGATGGCAGAGATTAATCACAGACACAGGACGGGCAGGGCTACACAGATGATCACAGACAGAGAATGCACAAAACATGAACAGAGGAACCAGGGGAGACAAGACCATGAAAATAATGATAATAATAAATAATGCTGATAAACTTTAAACTAAGAGGACGACCCATGGAGAAATAAATATACAAAACAGAACAATAATAATGCCAATCCAGGGTAAAGATAATAAACAGAGTGAAATACAGAAAATTCCAAAATGAAACTTAAAGCGAAGGCGAGGGCTGGGGCCCATGCCCTGAAGACAAGATAACACAATTATAAATTAGAATGAGGGTATGAGACCCAGCCCGCAGCCTGACATTGGCTGCTCCCTTTAGGGGTCACCACAGCAGATCATCTGCCTCCATCTCACCCTATCCCTGCGTCTTCCTCTGTAACACCAACCCTCTCCATGTCCTCCTTCACTACATCCATGAATCTTCTCTGTGGTCTTCCTCTTCTCCTGTCTGGCAGGTCCCTCTTTAACATTCTTTGTCTAATATCTCCACTATCCCTCCTCTGCACATGTCCAAACCATCTCAGCCTCACCTCTCTTATTTAGTCTCCAAGCCACTTACCTGAGCTCTCCCTCTGATATACTGACTTCTAATCTTGTCCCTCCTAGTCACTCCCATTGAGAATCCTAGCATCTTCAACTCTGCCACCTCTTGCTTCGCCTCTTGTCTTTTTGTCAAAGCCACCATCTTCAAATCATGCATCATAGCAGGTCTCACTACCTTCTTGTAAATTTTTCCTTCCACTCTAGCTGCTACCCTTGTGTTACCAATCACCCCTGACACTCTTCCCAACCCTCTCCACCCTGGCTGCATTCTCTTCTTCACCTCTCTCGTGCAGAGGGGTGAGGAAGAGCCGATCCCTGATGTAATCCCACCCCCACCTTGAATCCATCTGTCACTCCTACAGCACACCTCACCACCATCTCACTGTTCTCATACATGTCCTGCACCACCGTCACATACTTCTCTGCCACTCCTGACTTTCTCATACAGTACCACACTTCCTCTCTTGGCATCCTATCATTTGCTTTCTCTAGATCCACAAAGACACAGTGCAACTCCTTCTGACCTTCTCTATACTTCTCCAGCAACACTCTTAAAGCATACATTGCATCTGTAGTACTTTTTCTTGGCATGAAACTATACTGTTGCACATTGATTGTCACCTCTCCTCTTAACCTGGTCTTAACCTGGCTTCAACAACTCTTTCCCATATCTTCATAGTGTGGCTGATCAACTTTATGCCTCTGTCGTTACTACAGCTCTTAGCATGATCCTTGTTCTTGAAAATTGGTACCAAAGCACTTCTTCTCCACTCCTCAGGCGTCCTCTCACTCTCCAAGATTGTGTTAAACAATCTGGTTAAAAAGTCCACTGCCATCTCTCCTAAACATCTCCATACTGCCACAGGTATGTCATCTGGACCTATTGCCTTTCCATTCTTCATCCTCTTCAAAGCTGCTCTCACTTCTGTTTGCAAATCCTTGGAACTTCCTTGTTCACCATCTTTCATTCATTCATCATCCTCTCAGTCATTTTCTTCATTCATCAGCTCCTCAAAGTACTTCTTCCACCTTCTCAACACACTGTCATGACTTAGTACATTACCATCTCTGTCCTTAATCAAACTGCTGCACATCCTTTCCAGCTCGATCTCTCTAGCCAATTGATACAAGTCCTTTTCTCCTCCTTTAGTATCCAGCCTCTCATACAACTCACTGTATGCCCTTTCCTTTGTCTTTGCCACCTCTCTCTTTGCCATGCACCTAGATTCCAAGTACTCCTGTCTACTTTCTTCATCTCCCTGACTATCCCACTTTTTCTTTGCCAACCTCTTTCTTTGAATACTTTCCTGTACCTCATTCCACCACCAAGTCTCTTAGTCTTCTTTCCTCTGTCCTGTTTGACTCAATACTGTTGCTGTACTTTTCCAGTCATCTGGTAAGTTGTCCCTACCACCCAGAGCCTATATCAACTCCTTCCTGAACTCTGTGCGACCTTCTTCCTTCTATAACTTCCCCCACTTAATGTTTGGCTCTGCCTTCACTCTCTTCCTCTTCTTGCTCTCCAAAGTCATCCTACAGACTATCACCCGATGCTGTCTAGCTGCATTCTCCCCTGCCACCACCTTGGAGTCTCCTATCTCTTTCAGATTTCTCCTTCTGCCTAAGATGTAGTCTACCTGTGTGCACCTTCCTCCACTCTTGTATGTCACCCATTGTACCTCTTGCTTCTTGAAATATGTATTCAGCACAGCCATTTCCATTATTTTAGCAAAATCCACAACTATCTGTCCTTCTACATTTCTCTCCTTAAGACCGTACCTACCCAGGACCTCCTCATCACCTCTCTTCTCTTTACCTACATGTTCATTAAAGTCCGCTCCAGTCACCACTCTCTTCCCCCAGGAACACTCTGTACCACGTCATCCAACTTACTCCAGAATTCCTCTTTCTCTGCTGACATCCAGTTTGTGGGGCATATGCACTGACAACATTCAACATCACACCTTTGACTTCTAGCTTTAAACTCATGATTCTGTCTGACTCCCTCTTTACCTCCTGAACACTCTTCACATACTCTTCCTTCAAGATTACCCCTACTCCATTTCTCTTCTTATCTACACCATGATAGAACACTTGAGATCCACCTCCAATGCTCCTTGTGTTTCTTCCTTTCCATCTGCGTTTCTTGAAGACACAGTATGTCTACACTTCCTCTCTCCATCATATCAACCAAATCTCTGCCTTTACCAGTCATAGTCCCTACATTTAAAGTCCCTACTCTCACCTCCACACTTCTACTTATCCTTTTCTCTCTCTGCCTCCAAACATGACTTCCCCCTCTCCTCCTCCTCATTGATCTTAGACCAGCAGTAGCCCAATTTCCACCAGCACCCTGTCGGTTAACGGCACCGGTGGTGGTCATTGTTTACCCGGGCCCAGACCAATCCAGCATGGAAGTCTTATTTGTCATGATCCGCATGTTGATTTGGCAAAGATTTTACGTTGGATGCCCTTTCTGACACAGCCCTCCCCATTTACCTGGGGTTGGGACCGGCACTAGGCGTACACTGGCTTATGCACCCCCTGTGGCTGGGTTATAGTGTACAACTCAGCAATATATTTTTTTTCCTTAACCTCGAGAAAGTAAAAATGATGTGCCTACTTCCATGAAAAGAAACTTGCTGCATCTTGTCGGTCTGTAATTGTCAAACTGATTGAGTCACACTCTTTGCAGCAGGTCACGTTGACAGACGGGTGCCTGTCTGCGTACACTAGGGTGCATTTGTGCATTTGTCTGTGGTATGTAAGTAAAAATAATGAGTAAAGAATTGGTTAAAATTTCGGTAATTGTAAAAGTGTTACTTTTTTCCAAAAAGTAATTTTGTTACATAACAAATTCACATTTTGTCTTAGCTTTGTTCTGAATTGTAATCGCTCTTGTTTTGTTTTTCTTTTGAATTCTTGGATGGAATATGGGTGGGCAATATAAGCTGGGGCTTCAGCCATCACCCATTTCGGATAACTTATGTTGAACTGTATAATCAGAGGAGTTATTGTCTAATTTGACCTTGTTGGATTTTCTTCCCCCTTTGTTATATTATTCTGTTTCTTTTAATCTATACTTTTAATCTATCCGAAATAAAGATTGATTGATTGATTGATTGATTACTGCAAAAGTAGTGGTGCTACTGTAATGTGTTACTCTCAACACTGCTTGATACAGGAGATTTCCTGTTACAAAACCATAAAAGCATTCTCCATGCATGAGGACATATAGTGCATGCAAAGGGTGAATGGTGATTCACTGATTTTCATCAGCCAGTGCCCTTAACCCCCCTGCCAGAGGGTTGGCAGTTCAAATTCCACTGTCCCCAGCCATCCTGCCGTTGTGTCCTTGGGCAAGACGCTTTACCCACCCTGCCTCCAGTGTCCATGACACTGGGTATGAATGCGTATAAATGTTCAGTAGTGGTCGGAGAGGCCGATGGTGCGGATTGGCAGCCACGTTTCTGTCAGTCTGCCCCAGGGCAGCTGTGGCTACAGCAGTAGCTTACCACTACCATTGTCTGTCTGTGGAGTGAATGAATAGAGGAGTCATTGTGAAGTGCCTTGGGTATCTTGAAAGGCACTATATAAATGCAATGCATTATTATTATTATTATTATTATTATTATCATCATCAGGTTTTAAAATGTACAGGAGAGGCATGTTGTTTAGTAGAATAAGACTTCGGACGGGACGGCAGTGGCTCAGGAGGTAGAGCGGGTCGTCCAATAACTGGATGGTTGGCGGTTCAAATCCCGCTCTCCCCAGATATCCTGCTGTTGTGTCCCTAGGCAAAACACTTTATCCCCAATTGCTCCTGGTGGGTCTGGACAGCGCCATGTTGGGCAGCTATGCCACCATCAGTGTGTGAATGTGTGTGTGTGAATGGGTGGATAGCAGGATCTGTAAAGCGCTTTGGTCATCTAGAGATGAGAATAAAAGCGCTATATAAGTGAATACCATTTACCATTTCCCTGGGAAGATCTGAGTCCAGTGCTCTTGTTATGGATTGCCTCTCAGGGCAGAGTACTGAGACCCACGCGCTGAACTATGAGTTTGGGCAATTTATTGAACAAAAAGGCAACAAACATAAAGTTCAACATGGTGCACTAAACATAAAATACAAATGAGGGAGAAAACTTACAGATAACACACCTAGAGCAGGGCAGGGCTCTGGTGGAGATGAGGAGAGTCCAAACAAGACTGCGGCGAAGAAAAAGTAAAGTTACAGCCCTTAATTAGGAACAAAAACCATTTACACAATCGATGACAGGTGTGGGCATCTAAGCGGGTAGGAGAAAGCAAATGAAACATAATTAGGACCAGCTGGGGCAGTGTGAGAGGAGTGAACCAAAGCTGACAGCTGACAGGGCAACGCCCACATGGAGCACCACGCCACTGACAGCTGTCAACCAGAAAAGAACAACAGTGGAAATAAAAAGAATAAAATATCAACCCAAGCAGAAAAATAAAATATAAATTAATACAAAATAAAAGTGTAACAAAACTAGAACACAAACAGGAAGATGGCAAACAGTACACGAATACAGAATCCCAAAAGGTATAAAATACAACAAATAAGTAAATATAATGAAAAGGCCATGAGACCGAGCCTGGCGGAAATCTCCACCTCTCGGCTCATGACAGCTCTAGCAGGTGAATACCTTAACCCACTACACCACAGGACTGCTTCAGTTCACAGTCTGACTTTCTCAGTACAAAATGTTCCACTTACAAGACACAAAGGCTGATGGATTTTCATAAAGATGATTTTTGGGACATTAACAGAATTGCATGCAATTTGGTGTCATTCTAAAGAATAATGTAATTGTGTGAAGTTTCATTAACTTTGGATCACTACATCAGAAAATATAAAATACAGACCAAAGAGAAACTCGACAAATTTATTGGCCTCTAAATCAATTTGATTTTGTTTGTTTGTTTTTGGAAATTGCTCCCAGTACCAAGGCTGCTTGGATCACGGTGGGATCACGGTGGCGATCCATGAGGGAGGAAGATATAGTGCAGAAAATTTAAATTTAGAGCCTAAGACAAGTGGAGAAAGGTTGTGGAAGATTTCAGAGGTTAAAATGAAAGAATTTTGAGTCTATATCCAGTCATTCTTGAGATATTTACAAAAAAACTAAAATTGGATTTTTATTATTATGTTATAGTGCCACCTATGGATGCAGTATTTTGATTTTGGATCTCTGATCTGTGGGGAGATTTTCTCTCTTGATTGTAAAATTTTGTGTTTCTGCACCTTACAGTTTTTGCTCCCCAGGCACTTTAAACAGAGAATAACAATAATGAGAATTAGAAGAAAAACAGTAGGTTTCCTGCAGCTGCGCTGCTTGGACCCCTGAAAAGTCACAAATTTACAAGAAAAAAAGTTGAAAATTTAAAAGAAACTATAGCAAATTTATGAGAAGAAGTTGAAAATTCCCAAGAAAAAAATTGAAATTTCCAAGAAAAAAAATTGTAGATTTACAAGGAAAAAGTCACAAATGTACAAGAAAAAAGTTCTAAATTTACAAGAAAAAAGTTCAGTATAAGGATCTGAATTCGTAGTGTTTTTTCTAACCACAAAGGCCACTCAGAGCACGAGTAACTACACCAACCCTCTAGCCTAGGGCTTATCAGAGGCAGATACCTAGGGCCAGTTTAGAATCACCAGTTAACTTGTCTTTGTTTGTGGGAGGAAACCTGAGCCCAGGCATAAACCCACATAGCACAGGAAAACATGCAAACTCCACACAGAAAGGTTTCCACCTCTGACAGCCTGAGGATTTTAACCAGGGACCTTATAGCTGTGAGGCAGCAGTACTAACCACTGCATCACTGCACTGCCCAAAGTTGCAGATTTACCACAAAGTGAGAAATGTACATTAAAAAGTTGCTAATTAAAGAGAAAAATTAGCAAATTGAATGTGAACAGGGCATCCTCTCAATGGACCCCCCTGTGTAAATAAAGGTTAAATAAATGAAAAAAAAATCTTCATAAAAAATGTACGAGACATATTTGAAGGTAATTGTATTCTCCCCCCAAAAATGCTGAACGTGAACTTGTAGACGAGATTTTTTTTTTATCAAATCAAATCAACCTTTATTGTCATATTGCTGTACATACAACTGTAGTGCCCGGAATAAACCTCTCACATGCCAAAAACATGCAAGTTAGGTTAATTGGCATCAAACTGGGGATTCTAAATTGTCCTTAGGTATGACTGTGAGAGTGAATGGTTGTCTGTCTCTCTGTGTTGGCCCTGCGATGGACTGGCGATCTGTCCAGGGTGTACCCTGCCTCTCGCCCAAAGATGCTGGGATAGGCTCCAGCCCCCCCGCGACCCAAAAAGGGTTAAGCGGAAGAAGATGGATGGATGGAGATGGACAACTGTAGTGCAGGCAAGATGAAATTGCGTTTCTCTCGGCATCCATATAAGTAAAAGATCATGATTTAAGACACACTCACACATATCCTCACCCCCCACCCCACCACAGCCATTCACACATCCCTGAGACATACTTGAAAAACTAACCAGAACTATAATATACAAATAATATATATAATGTCCGTAGGTGCGGTAGTATGCATGAGAGATTCCAGATCAACTGTTCAGCATCCTAACAGCTTGTGGAAGGAAGCTGTTAATCAGTCTGGTGGTTCTGCCTCTGATGCTCCGGAATCGTTTGCCAGATGGCAAAAGTTCAAAGTGTTTATGCAGAGGGTGAGAACGGTCCTTGACAATGTTCAGTGCCCTGCTCCTGCAACGATTCTGAAAAAGTTCTTGGACAGAGGGGAAGGAGACTCCAATTACCCTCTCAGCTCCCTTAACTGTCCTCTGCAGGGCTTTTTTGTCTGACATACTGCAGCTGGAGTACCATGTAGCAATGCAGTACGTCAGAACACTCTCCACCACACCTCTGTAGAAGGTCCTGAGGATGCAGATGGGGAGAGAGGCCTGTTTGAGTTTCCTCAAGAAGTGCAGTCTCTGCTGGGCCCGCTTCCTGATCCCCAAGGAATTCTTGCTCCAGGTCAGGTCCTGCGAGATCTGCACTCCGAGGAACTTGATGTTCTCCACTCTCTCCACTAAACGGCCGCCGATGCTGAGGGGGACATGTTCAGGCTGTGACTGCCGGAAGTCGATAATAATCTCCTTCGTTTTGTCCACGTTGAGCACCAGATTGTTCTCCCTGTGCCAGCCCTCCAGGTCTCTCACTTCTTCCCTGTACATTGATTCCTCATCCCTCTGAATAAGTCCCACCACCGTGGTGTTGTCTGCAAACTTAATAATCTGGTTCCCCTCGTGTCTGGATACACAGTCATGTGTTAGAAGTGCAAACAACAATGGACTGAGTCCACAGCCTTGAGGGGATCCGGTGCTCAGCGTGACTAGAGTTGGAGATGTTGTTTCCAACCCGAACAGACTGAGGTCTCTCAGTCAGGAAATCCAGGATCCAGAGACATGTGGCGGTGTTCAGACCAAGAAGGAGTAATTTCTCCATCAGTCTCTAGGGAATAATGGTGTTGAATGCTGAACTGAAATCAATGTACAGGAGTCTGGCGTAGGTGTCTTTCTGGTCCAGGTGGGTGATGACAGAGTGCAGGGTGGTGACTATAGCATCCTCTGTGGAGCGGTTTGAACAATATGCAAACTGGAGTGGGTCATGTGATGCAGGGAGGCAGCCTGTAATGTGTGGTTTGACAAGCCGTTCAAAACACTTCATCACAATTGGTGTAAGTGCAACAGGACGATAGTCATTCAGACAGGACACAACTGGTTTCTTTGCCATCGGTACTATGATAGAGATCTTGAAGCATCTGGGAATGATGGCCTGACTCAGGGAGATGTTATAAATGTCAGTCAGTACATCCACCAACTCGCTCGCGCAGTCTCGGAGCACACGTCCCGGGATGTTGTCCGGACCTGCAGCTTTACGTGGGTTGACCCTGGTTAGGGTCCTCCGTGTGTCCACTGTGTTGATGGTGAAAGCTGGTCCGACCGATGGTGAGGATGGGCCAGCCCTCCCTCTGATTGTCGGGTTTGATGCTTCAAAACGTGCAAAGAAGTCATTGAGCCTGTCTGGAAGCGAAGCGTCATCATCATCGTCTCCCTGCCTAGACTTGTAGCCAGTCAGTGTCCGAACTCCCTGCCACATCTGCTTGGTGTTCCTAGTGTCACAGAGGTGTCCCTGGATTTTCTCCGCATAGGCGCGCTTCGCTGTCTTAATTCCCTTTGAGAGCGCAGACCTGGCTGAGCGGAGGGCGATCCTGTCCTTCGCTCTGAAGGCTGCATCTCTGGCTGTAAGCAGCGAGCGCACCTCTGCGGTCATCTAGGGCTTATGGTTTCCCCGTACAGTGATGGTCTTCACTGTAGTGACATCCTCTGTGCACTTCGCGATGTAGCTGGTGACCGTTTCAGCATACTCCTCCACATCTGTCTTGTCTTCCTGGGAGGCTGCTATTTTGAAGACCTCCCAGTCTGTGTGCAGAAAACAGTCTTTCAGTGCAGAGGTTGCACTCTCTGGCCAAATCCTGATTTGTTTCACTACTGGCCTGCTGTGCTTCAGTAGAGGTTTGTAGGCAGGCAGCAGCATCACGGATATGTGGTCAGAAAGGCCGAGGTTGGGGTGGGGTATTGCCTTATATGCATCTGCGTTTGTGTACACTAAATCCAACATATTCTCTCCTCTGGTCTTAAAGTCTACACATTGTTTAAACTTGGGGAGCACAGTCTTTAAGCAGGTGTGGTTAAAATTCCCCGCAACCACCACAAAACTGTCCAGGTGTGAAGTTTGGATTTCACATTTCACATTTCTTGGACTAGTTCAACTTTTAGTTCAACTTTTTTTCTCGTAGACTTCTTTTCTCGTTAATTTGAGACTTTTTTTTTTGACATTTATTAGCTTTGCAACTTTTTTAACCTGTAAATTCTGGAGTATTTTTCTTTTAAATTTTAGAGTTATTTGTACACTATTTGCTTGGAACTTTGTGAGTTTTTAACAAAATGAAATTTGAGGGTTTTTTTCTCTAAATTTACCATTCTCATAAATTTATAGACTTTGTTTTCCTCATAAATGTGGCATTTTTCTTATAAATGTAAGACTTTATTCTCTTAAATTTGAGGTTATTCCCTATGATTTTGCAAACCTTTGAATTATAAATCGGAGATATTTTTTGCAGAAATTCTTACATTTTTTTCATAAATTTCTAACTTTTTACTCACTTGTGTTACACATAAATTAGCAATTTTTTTCATAATAATTTTAGACTTTTTGTGATAAGCATTTTTTTTTTTTTTACCTTTGTCCATAGTTCAAATTTATTGTGGGTAAAGTCACAGGAAGCCACAGGTTATCAGAAAAAAGAGCCACAGGTTGAAGACCCCTGTGCCCTTGTTGCTCCACAAATGAACAGACAGATGACTGAGCTGCTGTGGGCTGTGTGGGACAAAACTTTAACACCTGAGTGTTTATTTGACAACAGCTTGGTGGGTGGCTCAGTGGGTTTACCATGCATCTGGAAAGTATTCACAGCGCTTCACTTTTTCCACATTTTGTTATGTTACAGCCTTATTCCAAAATGGATTAAATCCATTTTTCCTTCAAAATTCTACACACAACACCCCTTAATGACAATGTGAAAAAAGTTTTTTTGAGATTTTTTCAAATGTATTAAAAAATAAAAAAACTAAGAAATCACGTGTACATAAGTATCCACAGCCTTTGCTCAATACTTTGTTGATGTACCTTTGGCAGCAATTACAGCCTCAAGTCTTTTTGAATATTCAAGGATTCAAAGATTTTATTGTCAACACTACTATATGTGCAAGACATACAGGATAATTGAAATGGCATTTCTCTGAAAGATGAACCATCACCCCAGTCTGAGGTCAAGAGCGCTCTGGAGCAGGTTTTTATCCAGGATGTCTCTGTACATTGCTGCATTCATCTTTCCCTCTATCCTGACTAGTCTCCCAGTTCCTGCCACTGAAAAACATCCCCACAGCATGATGCTGCCATCACCATGCTTCATTGTAGGGATGGTATTGGCCTGGTGATGAACAGTGCCTGGTTTCCTCCAAGCTTGACACCTGGTATTCATACCAAAGAGTTCAATCTTTGTCTCATCAGACCAGGAAATTGTGTTTCTCATGGTCTGAGAGTCCTTCAGGTGCATTTCCTTCTTTACAGGCCTGATTGGTGGATTGCTGCAGAGATGGTTGTCCTTCTGGAAGGTTCTCCTCTCTCCACAGAGGAACGCTGGCGCTCTGACAGAGTGACTATCGGGTTCTTGGTCACCTCACTGACTAAGGCCCTTCTCCCCCGATTGCTCAGTTTAGATGGCTGGCCAGCTCTAGGAAGAGTCCTGGTGGTTCAGAGCTTCTTCCATTTACAGATTATGGAGGCTGCTGTGCTCATTGGGACCTTCAAAGCAGCAGAAATGTTTCTGTACCTTTCCCCAGATGTGTGCCTTGAGACAATTCTGTCTCGGAGGTCTACAGACAATTCCTTTGACTTCATGCTTGGTTTGCGCTCTGACATGCACTGTCAACTGTGGGACCTTTTATAGACAGGTGTGTGCCTTTCAAAATCATGTCCAGTCAAATGAATTTACCACAGGTGGACGGACTCCAGTTAAGCTGTAGAAACATCTCAAGGATGATGAGTAGAAGCAGGATGCACCTGAGCTCAATTTGAGCTTCATGGCAAAGGCTGTGAATACTTATTTCCATGTGATTTGTTAGTTTTTTTATTTTTAATAAATTTGCAAAAATCTAAAAAAAAAACTTCTCACGTTGTCATTATGGGGTATTGTGTATAGAATTTTGAGGAAAAAATGAATCCATTTTGCAATAAGGTTGTAACATAGCAAAATGTGGAAAAAGTGAAGCGCTGTGAGTACTTTCTGGATGCACTGTAAAAAAAAAATCCAACCTTCCCACATGTCACTCACACAGCTTTGAGTGGCTGTCGGCCAAATCCCGACCATTCTAGGCCCATTTTGTCTTGAGAAACCCTATGAGGGGCAAACTATAATATTAACCCCATTTCCTCTGCAGGAACTGATTTTAGCGGACAGGAATGTTGGTAAGGGGCGTTCCTGTATTTGGTCCACTCAGCCGTCATGTCTCCCAGGGGGTGGGGTGTACGAGTGGGAGTACGGTGTCAGTGAATATAGTAATTGAGATGAGATGAGATGAGATTCAACTTTATTGTCATTACACATGTATGAATACAAGGTAACGAAACGTGACTTGGCATTTGGGCACGCTCTGCAGAGCGCATCCAAGGCCGGGGCAGCCGCTAGGCGCCAGTCATATTGCGGATGTGACTAAGAGGGCATTAGACATATCACACCTGTAGTTACTATATTCATTGATACCGTACAACCTCGAGTGTAAAGCGGGATTTATGCACCCGCATCATGATGACACCATTACCGACATCCTGGAATTTCCCCATTGTGGGACTAATAAAGGCTTATCTTATCCATCCAGATGCGGTGATTGGCAATTTTTTCTTGTGTGGTGGGTGAAATGCTTTGTTCCATTACCAAAACAGGTTTCAGCCGATGTGTAGAGTGATTTGTGTTCATTGTGTGTTTTTGTTTATGAAGTAGCAACAGAAACGAGCAGATTGTCATGGAGTTGGAGCTAAAAAAATGTTAAGAAAAAGCAACTTTTAATACGATCGTTGCACAGAGAAAAAGAGAAGTCAGAGAAAACGGTGCGTCCGACCATCACTGCTGCCCTTTTGACAATCTGTGCAATTACTGGGGTTATGACAAGCCACAAAATGTTCTGTATGCGATTCCTAGCTCAATATTCTTTTGAATTTGGACCGTTGTTTAACCAACTCGCCTTGGAAGTTGTGCCGCCGTGAACGGGCAGAGTGGAGCAGCGGCAAGAACCAGGAACTGTGAAGGAGGAGACAAAGCGGACCAGTCACAGCTCTTACGGCCTGTGTCATCGACACAATAGGAACGCATATTGCTGCTGAGTCAGCGCCGTTGCAGCTGCGTCGTGTCGATGCCGGTGCATAACTTGTTCTTAATATTGTTTTTATACAACAGTTCCACAAACACAATTTATGAAATGACAGCAGTACTGAACAAAATATTATGATTTGTTCAACCAGTTATTTTGCACAGATGAGAAAAAAAATAGTCCCTTCTAAATGTAGCCGGCAACTGTTGCTAAACATCTCAATCAACATGAAGACGTCTATTGTCATTTCACACACATGAAAACAAATTAAATATTGTCAGGTGCAAAAGTCAGTGTTTATAAAACATACCGGTCACATGTTGAGTCGGTACCGCAGAAGGGCCGAGATCGAAAAGTGGCCAATGCTGGTGGCTAGTTAGCATGCTAGTGATTTGGCTTCAGCACACTTCGCTCACTTTTTCTTGGCATTTTCAGATGAAACAAAGAGTCCACCACCACAAAGGTATTGTGGTTTGTTAATCAAGACGATAAATCCAACTCTAGCACTGCCTATTTTTTTTAAACAGACATGAAATAGCTTTACGACATTTATACAAGGGCAGACTTTGTAACCTCAATAGTTTTTTTTCAAAAGGGTGGGACTTCCGGGTCACAGATGTTTAAACAATCACTTATTGCAAATTAAGCCAATTAGAAATAATTACAGCAGAGTGCAAAAACATTTAAAAGTACCTTCTTTTGCTGAGTTTAATGTTATCCTTTTACAATAATAAAAAAAAAAAAAGTGCCATTGACAGTCTGCACACTGATTGCCCAAAACCCCATTAACAACATCAGGTAACATCAGCTAGCAGTTGATATTACCTGATGAGCCTCAGTTATGAGGCTCACCTCCACATCACTGTCAGAGAACCTTCTCTCTTTTTTTTTTTTTTCAGTCATTTGAACTCATTTTACTATTTTTTTCTTTTTACTTACAAATTGTGAGGGGAAAACTGTTGGTCGGATTTTGCTGATTTCAGACAAGTATATCTGGTTAACAGTGTTTCTCTATATTTTACGTTCATAAAAGTATGCATTTCAGTTGAAAATGTAGCCAATAAATAATAAATTGAAAAATAATATACTTAAAATGACCTTCATTAATTAATTTCTATGTGTTTTGAGATGTAACTGCAGGGAACCACATCCTAGGGGCTGAAGAGCCGCGCGGGTTGCTGACCCCTGGTCTAAATGATGATTCAGCATATGTGGAGAACACGAAGCACGTGAGCACACCAGGAGGGTTGCCAGCCGGCAGAGGACAGTGGTAGCAGTTGGTGTATCCAACACAGAACACACTGGGAGAAGCAGCAGCAGCTGGACTGGCCCGGCAGACCGCGGCCCTTCACAGGGAGGCGAGCCCACACAGCCCGGTCAGTGGTAGACGGGAGCCCCAGCTGCTGATTCACCCGTGTGCTACCACTGTCCTCTGCCGGCGTCCCCGCTGGCACTCCTCCCAGTGTGCTCACACACCTATGTGAAAATTTCAGTTAATAATAATACCACCGTGATTGTGGAGAATGACCAGATCAATTGCATATCATATCCACGGTTTGACAAAACAACGACCGGGACCAGACGGGACACAAAAATCTCCAAATAAATTAAATTTTTTTTTTTTTTTAAATATTTACTGACAAATATACACCACTGACACACTGGTTGCAGCCAAACTGGTCCTTTTGCTGCGATAATGTTAGGTATTTTGTTGTTAATTCAATTATGGTTCAAAAAAGCTTTTAATATCTGAATATTGCTAAATTTTAAAAGGATACACCGGAGTGGGTCTCAAATATTTGTGTCATGTTGTATCACTGCATTAGTTTATTAATAGTACACAGAAGAAATTCAATATTACACTTAAATCCATCACTGAACAGTGATCTAAACTAAAATAATTATAATGGTGAATGAGCAACTCCAATTCCCCAAAGTGCAAGATACAAGCTATTATGAATATACAGTGGTGTGAAAAAGTGTTTGCCCCCTTCCTGATTTCTCATTTTTTTGTATGTTTGTCATACTTAAATGTTTCAGATCATCAAACAAATTTAAATATTAGACAAAGATAACACAAGTAAACACAAAATGCAGTTTTTAAATGAAGGTGTTTATTATTAAGGGGAAAAAAATCCAAACCTACATGGCCCTGTGTGAAAAAGTGATTGCCCCTAAACCTAATAACTGGTTGGGCCACCCTTAACAGCAACAACTGCAATCAAGCGTTTGCAATAACTGGCAATGAGTCTTACAGTGCTGTGGAGGAATTTTGGTCCACTCATCTTTGCAGAACCGGAGTGTGCTTCAGCTTGAGGTCACGAACAGATGGCCGGACATTCTTCTTCAGGATTTTTTGGTAGACAGCAGAATTCATGCTTCCATTTACCACAGCAAGTCTTCCAGGTCCTGAAGCAGCAAAACAGCCCCAGACCATCACACTACCACCACCATATTTTACTGTTGGTATGATGTTCATTTTCTGAAATGCTGCTACTTTTATGCCAGATGTAAAGGGACACACACCTTCCAAAAAGTTCAACTTTTGTCTCGTCAGTCCACAGAGTATTTACCCCAAAATCTTGGGGACCATCAAGATGTTTTCTGGCAAAACTGAGACAAGCCTTTATGTTCTTTTTGCTCAGCAGTGGTTTTTGTCTTGGAACTCTGCCATGCAGGCCATTTTTTCCCAGTCTCTTTCTTATGGTGGAGTCATGAACACTGACCTTAACTGAGGCAAGTGAGGCCTGCAGTTCTTTGGATGTTGTTGTGGGGTCTTTTTTGACTTCTTGGATGAGTCATTGCTGCAGTCTTGGGGTAATTTTGGTCGGCAGGTCACTCCTGGGAAGGTTCACCACTGTTCCAGGTTTTCGCCATTTGTGGATAATGGCTCTCACTGTGTTTCGCTGGAGTCTCAAAGCTTTAGAAATGGTTTTTATAACCTTTCCAGACTGATAGATTTCAATTACTTTGTTTCTCATTTGTTCCTGAATTTCTTTTGATCGCAGCACGATGTCTAGCTTTAGAGGATCTGTTGGTCTACTTCACTGTGTCAGGCAGGTCCTATTTAAGTGATTTCTTGATTGAGAACAGGTGTGGCAGTAATCAGGCCTGGGTGTGGCTAGAGAAATTGAACTCAGCTTTCCAAAGATGTGATAAACCATAGTTAATTTATGTTTTAACAGGGGGCAATCACTTTTTCACACAAGGCCATGTAGGTTTGGATTTTTTTTTTTACCTAATAATAAACACCTTCATTTAAAAACTGCATTTTGTGTTTATTTGTGTTATCTTTGTCTAATATTTAAATTTGTTTGATGATCTGAAACATTTAAGTGTGACAAACATACAAAAAAATGAGAACTCAGGAAGGGGCAAACACTTTTTCACACCACTGTCAGTCATAAAAAGTTATTTTCTTAGATAGTGAATGACATAGGCATCATTAAATTCCCTGCACAATTCTTTTATTTCAGTATTTTGTTTTCTGGCAGTACAGTAAGTGTTCACATGTATCTATGGATAAATGAAGTGCAACATGCCTGCTGTAACGTAGCATTTATGTACACACAATACACTTTGAAAGACAGCCTACATTTGGGCTACCTGTTTCAGACAGGAATACTTGCTCTCCCCGGGCATTACACTAGTGTTTCTAATGTCAGAAAAAGGACTGCTGTCACAAAATATGATTAAAGTCTCATCCTGAGCTTTTTTTTTTTTTTTTTTTTTTTTTTTTTGTACCCGTAGGTAGATTTGTTTTGCAGTCTGGTGACAAACCACCAGCTGCCGGTCACTGCGTGCGCAAGCGCCCCTTAACTCCCTAACCTGCATGTTTTTGGCATGTGGGAGGAAACCGGAGAAATCCCGGAGTAAACCCACGCAAACACGGGGAGAACATGCAAACTCCACACAGATCACTGTTGGCCGGGGGCTAGGATCAAACCCACGATCTCACGGTCCCCGCGATCCCCCGGCCGAGGGTAAAACTGTGCTGCCACAGTGCTAACCACTGCGCCACCGTGCAGCTTGGCAGTAATGCTGATTTTTCTCATTCGTGTAACAAATTACACCCAGGTGGTCAGATTTTCTCAGTTTGGGGTGTTTGTGTTAACGTGTCGACTCTTTGTTCTGCTCTCCTCGCTGACCTCACATCCTCTCACAGCCCCGAGCATTTAACTGTTTTCACACGGCTGCGAGAAAACAGCAGTGCCGTTTCACTTACTGGAAATCCTAGTGTTGAGGGAGCTTACCGTAACGGCACACCTGACCCAGCCACACACAACCACACAGAGAGCAACAACAGGGTGAAAAACACATTCACGACAACACTCAGCCCAAGCCTAGTCCTGCCCTGGAGCCAAACCACAGAATCCATTAGTCAGCATCTCACTCTACTCTGTGATTGGTGGAGATGGGCGGGGGGGGGGGTTGCCGAGGCCCCCACCTGTGGCAGGACCTGACCGGCCCCGGTGACTCAGGGCTCCCAGGATTGGCCTGAGACATCTGTGGGATTAGCCGGTTGCATCATTTCACATATTTTAGTGCCATCTGACAGAGGTTCTTTTCAGAGCGATGAATCAGGGTTTGGCTTCTTTGTTCTGATGGCTGCTTCACACATGGAGGTCAAACTGAACTTTTACACAAACTTCTGCTGACTTCAGATACTTTTCCACCATATGACTTTTCCATATACCAGCAGCGGTTGTTTGTAGCTTTTTGGAGCCCTCTGTAAGACTGTGTTTGGGGTGCCTACTTTTGTAATGGGTAATACTTCAAACCCTTTAAAATGGGAAAAAAAATATCTCCCCTCCCAACAACAAAAAGATTAAAAAATAAACTTGGATCATTGTCTTGATGGGGGAAAAAAAACAAAAACAAACCACATTTCACAGGATAATAATGTAATCAGCATGGTGGTGGTGGTGGTGGTGGTGGTGGGGGGGGGCTGAAAAGTTCATAATGGTCAAATTTGACCAAATGTGGTTTATTTGGAAGAAGTGTGTGGACCGAAGGGGAGACTGTGTTGGTCAAATCTGACTACTATGAACTTTTCAGCCCCCACCACCACCACCACCATATCTGAGCATTGCAGATTCAAACAAAAAGTTGAAAATGCACAAGAAAAGAAAAGATATGAAAATTTGGAATTTAGTAACAAATCGGGAAAATACCTGGCTAATCAAAGGAAAAACAGGGAAAAAACAACAGTAACAGCAATAGTTAACTCAGCAGGAAATGTGGTTCACACACCAGAAGATATAAATAACACCTTTAGGAATTCCTATTCCAAACTTTATTCATTTGACATTGGAATGTTAGTGATTAATTGACTTTTGATTAATTGTAATTAATTGTAATAATTTAGTCGACTAAACTAAATTAGTTGTCAGTTAATGGATAACTGAGCAATCCTTTTCAGTGGGAGCTTATTCTATGAAATGTAGTGGTGTCGCCATGGTGCTGCACACGGTCACCTACCGCCGCCTTTCAACCGAAACTGAATAAAAAGCAGAAGAAGACAAGTCTCCCCCACCCAGAGCGCAAGCTATGCATCAGACATATGACACTCCACCCCTGTGTATAGTATATTCAATGTTACCGTACGACCTTGAGTGTAATATTGCATTTATACAACAGTTCTGCAAGCACAATTTATTAAATGACAGCAATAGTGGACAAAATATTATGATTTGTTTGTTTAACCAGTTATTTTGCACAGCTGAGAAAAAAATAGTCCCTTCTAAATGTAGCCAGTAACTGTTGCTAATCATCTCAATCAGCGTGAAGACATCTATTGTCATTTCATACACATGTAAACAAATGAAATATCGTCAAGTGCCAAAGTCAGTGTTTATAAAACATACTGGTCATATGTTGAGTCGGTACCGCAGAGGGGCCGAGATCGAAAAGTGCCCAATGCTGGTGGCTAGTTAGCATGCTAGTGATTTGGCTTCAGCACACTTCGCTCACTTTTTCTTGGCATTTTCAGATGAAACAAAGAGTCCATCACCACAAAGGTAGTGTGGTTTGTTAATCGAGACAATAAATCCAACTCTAGCACTGCCTATTTTTTTAAACAGACCTGACCTAGCTTAATGATTTTTATACAAGGGCAGACATTGTAAACTCAATAAAGTTTTTTTTTTTTTTTTTTCCAAAAGAGTGGGCCTTCCGGGTTATGGATGTATAATTCTTTTCAAACAGCGCCTCACTGTGGAAATTAAGGTATGCAACACTGTATTGCAATTCCCAAGTCTGCAGACTTGATAGTAAATTGCTGTTAGTAATTAATGGTTACTAGAACACCTTTGAAGCGGAGTGATACATATCCAGTGAAATGCTGGAGTGTAATTATCGTGGAATATATTAACTCCCAGAATCCCTTTGTCCAATCAAATTGCTCAGTCAGAACTAACTCTTGTATGATTGTATTTTTGTATTTATATACTTTATTTATCCCAGATGGAAATTCAAGGGCATCCACCTGGATGGGGCAGCCGCGGTGCAGCGCCAATCCCTTCACCATTCACACCAAGGGCCACTTGGTTAATTAGGTTAATTCTCCAATTAACCTAATTTTCATGTTTTTGGAATGTGGGAGAAAACCAGAGCATACGGAGTAAACCCACACAAGCATGGGGAGAACATGCAAATGCCACACAGATAGGCCCTACTGGCTGGTGGATTTGATCCCATGACCTTACTGTGAGGCGATAGTGCTAGCCACTACACCATCATGCTGCCCCTGATTAAAAAAAGATTTTACTATTAATATCATCACATTTATTCAGTTTTCTTTTTTTGGTTTATCATACAGGTAAAACTTTGTGGTTGCTGTTTCTACTAATTCCAACAATTTAATATTTTGTTGACTTTTCTGTGAAAGATGTTGGAAATAAGCAATATCCAGAAGATTGTTTCAGTTGTAAATAAACAGCTTAACAAGGGAAGGACTTGGCCTTGAGGGCTTTTCCTCACAGTGCCAAAAAGAAAAAAAAAATAAAGTTTGATGGAAGATTTTCCAGCTGTTGTCTGAAGTTTGAAGACAAATAAAATGGATCAAAATCCAACACTAAACAAAGCATTACACTAAGTAGAGGAATGTTTTGATTGTGATCTCCTAAAACCTCACCAAGTCCTTTGTGTAAATCCTCTTTATTCTCTCAGCCAGGCACCCAGGCTACCAAAAGCTGGTGAAACCATCCATGGCCACAAGTTTTTTATCGGCTTTGGAGGGAAAGGCGCCAACCAATGCATTCAGGCGGCCAGGCTGGGGGTCAGAACCATCATGGTGTGCAAGGTAAGGGAAGTTCAGTTTGAATTCCAGCTTTAGAATCTTCGGGAGAATAAAAATCCCAACGCCGGTCTGACCTTTGGCCCAGTACAGATTGTCAGCCACCAGCTACCAAAGCCCAGCAACTAGTTAACGAGTCCAAGAAACCTTTGAGCTCCATTCGCACTTCAGCCACCTCACCCACATCAACTCTCTGCGCCTCATTTTCTCTTGATCAATACCCTACCATATGCTTTACGCCCACCTACGCTACCACAGCCTTCAAACAAGGATATTCCCATGCGCCTTAACCCCCGTGGCCTTGCAACCCGAGCGCTAAAGCGTCAAAGCCCCACCTCTGTCAGAACAAAGATGGTCCCGATCGATAGCGGCCCCCAGTGCGGCAGGAGCTCTCCGGGCATGGGGAGAGCCCAAAAATAGACACCCGGGCTTTGTCGAAAAACATCCAAGATGGGAAGGCCGCTCTTCAAAGAGGAAGCCAATACCGTCCCAACCCACCAGCAAGAGGTGCCGCGCATTTTTGGCTCGTCTTTTTGTTTTGTTTTGTTTTTTTTTTTTTAAGCGTAGGTTTGAAGTGAGTGCCTTGGGGTGAGGTGGGGACCCCTTCCCCTGCCCAAAGTAGCTACAGATGTGGACATCCCCAAGCGGCGCAGGAAAGGGGAAGGAAAACGAAGGCGAGGTGGGCATGAAGAGGCGTGAAGGCGGGGCTATGTTGTGTCTTGAAGGCTTGGCGCAGATGGTCTTGTGT
Organism: Pholidichthys leucotaenia; assembly: GCA_020510985.1. Classification (NCBI taxonomy): domain Eukaryota; kingdom Metazoa; phylum Chordata; class Actinopteri; order Cichliformes; family Pholidichthyidae; genus Pholidichthys; species Pholidichthys leucotaenia. The sequence continues at coordinate 195,494,448 of CM035842.1, read as the reverse complement.
GTGTTTTTGTCGACTTTGTGTGTTGGTCTTTGCACGTTTCGACGGCGGCACTATGCCAGTATGCTGGCAGGGCCGCACGAAGAATCCAGCCCCAACTGAGATTTGAGCTTCAGCACTTTTTCAGAAGTTGCCGCTAACCAAGCGTGACCCAGCTTGACTCTTGAGTTTGTTGTAATCGACTTGCCTCCTGTCTCCTCTAGGTTGGAAAAGACTTCTTTGGAGACAATTACATCCAGAATTTCAAGGACAACGGCGTCCACACAGGTAACAGAGAGCACTTTTTGCTTTTTTTTAATTCACACGTTTGTTTTTGGGTCTGTTTAGCCAAGTCTTCTCAGTGTTTGTGATAAGTCATCTGAAGTTTTAAAATAAAAGATTCAAACTTAAAGGAAAATTGCTGCAAATATATGTGAAAATTGTTGCAAATTTATGTGAAAGTTGTAAACTTAAGAAAAAAGTTGCAAATCTTTAAGATAAAAGATTCAAATTTGTAAGAAATTGCAAATTTATAAGAACAGAGTTGCAAATGCAAAAGTCACAAATTTATTGCACATTTATAAGAACATTTTTTTTTAAAGAAAATGAATTAATTTATATGAAAAATGTCTTGAATTTATGAGAAAAAGTGGAAATATATAAAATAAAAGTTTCAAATTTACACCAGGAGTACACTGATTTTGTACTTTCTGTCTTCTAGCTTGGTGCTCAGCATAAAAAGAATGGGGAAAGGAAAGTTAGTTACCCTTTTTTTATTATAAATTTGTGAGAAAAAGTTGCAGATTTTTCAGAAAAAAATTCAAATTTACAAGAAAATAGTTGAAAATGTATATTAAAAAAAAAATAAAGTTGCAAATTTACAACCAGAATTTCAAGGACAACAACATCCATCCAGGTAGGAGAGAGTACTTTCTTCACCTTTGTTTTGGAGTCTGTTCAGTCAGTCTTCTGAGTTTTTAAAACTTTGACTAAAAGTTTTAAATCTACGAGAACATGAATGAAACTTCAAAAGAATAGTTGCAGAATTCCATGAAAAATGTTCCAAGTTTATGACAAAAGTTGCATGTTTAAGAAAAGTTGAAACAAACTGATGTGAAAAATTTCAAAATTTGTGAGTTACAGTTTTGCAAGAAAAGTATAAGAAAAAGTTGCAAACTTAAAAGATTTGCAAATATACATGAAATATACATTCACCTTTTCAGAAAAAAAGTCCAAGAAAATTGTGCAAATTTGCATAAAAATTTTGTAAATTTGTGAGGAAAAAGTTGAAAGTTGCAAAATAAAAGTTTGAAATTTATTTGTAAATGGCTATAAATTTACATGAAAAATGTAAACTTGTGAGGGAAAAAAATGCTAATTTGCACAAAAATAGAACAAGTTCCCCTGGAAAAACATTTAAGAAAAAAACTAAAAAAAAAAAAAAAGACAAATTTCCAGGACAACATTGTCCAAACAGAGAGGAGAAAGCACTTTTTTGGTTTTCTGTTTCACACATTTGTTTGTGGTTCTGTTTAGTCTTTTAACACCTCAGATGGTGAGGTTTTCTTTTTTCACAAGGTTCTTTTGCCACAAAGGTTCTTTTTAGCTAAAAATAAAAGTTACAAGAAAAAGTTTGAAAATCACAAGAAAAAGCTGCAAATTTCCACAAAAAGGAGGAAATTTATAAAACATTTCAAATTCATTAAGAGCAATTGCCAAAAATTGATGTGAAAAAGGCCAAAATTTATTAAGGAAAAAAAATGCAATTTTACATGAAAAAGTTAAAACTGTTCAAGAAAAAAGTTTCAAGTTTAAAAGAAAAAAAATTGCAAATTATCATCGAAAAAGTTGCAAATAGCGAGTAACATTGCAGATTTAAATTTTGAACACTGGCAAGAAATAATTTTACATTTCCTTGAGCTGCAGGTTTTAATTAAGTCATAAATGTACAGGTACATCTCAGTAAATTAGAATGTCATTGAAAAGTGGATTTATTTCAGCAATTCAGTTCAAAAAATGAAACTCATATTATGTACATTCATTACACACAGTGATATATTTTAAGTGTTTTATTTCTTTTAATTTTGATGGTTATGGCTCATAGCTAATGAAAACCCCCAAATTCAGTTTCTCAAAAAAATTGACTATTTCATAAAATTTATTTTAAAAATTAGGTTTTTAATAGAAATGTTGGCCGACTGAAAAGTATGTCCATGTACACACTCATTACTTGGTCAGGGCTCCTTTTGCATGAATTACTGCATCAATAGCCAGTTTAAAAGCCAGTTTAGGAAGCCAGGGATCAGACCGCAAAGGTCTCTGCTTTTGACTGCCACCTGATGCACAGAGCACCGGTCCCCCATGGTCCCTCCTGCAGATGGTGAGCCCACTGGAGGGCAGACCCATGTTGCTCCTTCGGGCTGAGCCTGGCCGGCTTCCAAGGGCAGAAATCCAGACGCTCGTCATTGAGCCGCTTCCCCAGGCCTGGCTCCAGGGCGGGGTCCTGGTAACCCCATACCGGGTGGGGTATACTGAATCCTTGATTTTTCATTCATCATGAGAGTCTGTTGGATTGCTCTTAGTCTGGCCCTTCACCCAGGACCAATTTTTCTTGGGAGACCTGACCAGAGGCAAATTGCCCCGAACAACACAGCTCCTGGGATCACTAGAGCACACAAACCCCTACTACAATAAGGTAGCAAATCAGAGCAGCATCTGCAGTGATGCGGATGTTGTACCAGTCTGTTGTGGTGAAGAGGGAGCTGAGCTCTATGTCAAATGTGTTGATTTACTGCTCTATCTACATTTCTACCCTCACCTATGGTCAGGAGCTTTGGGTAATGACCGAAAGAACAAGATCACTGAAATAAGCTTTTTTTCGTAAGATTGCTGGACTCACTGTCAGAGATAGGGTGAGGAACTCAGTCATCTGGGAGAAGCTCAGAGTAGAAATGCTGCTCCTCCACATCAGCAGGAGCCAGTTGAGGTGGTTTTGGCATCTGATCAGGATGCCTCCCACTTGAGGTATTTCGGGCATGTCCCACTGGAAGGAGACCCTGGGGCAGACCCAGGACATGCTGGAGACACTATGTCTCCCAGTTGGTCTGGGAATGCCTTGGTATCCTCTCTGAAGAGCTCAAGCAGGTGGCAGGGGAGAGGGAAGGCTAGGCTTCTCTGCTTGAGCTGATGCTTCCACAACCTGGACCTCTAGAAAAGCGGTAGAAAATAAATGGATGGATACTGCATCAATGCAGCGTTGCAAGGAGGTGATCAGCCTGTGGCACTGCTGAAATGTTATGCGGCCCAGGTTGCTTTGATAGCACCCTAAAGCTCGTCTGCATTGTTGGATGTGGCATCTTATCTTCTTCTTGACAATAGTCCATTGATTCTCTTATGGGGTTTAGGTCAGGAGAGCTTGCTGGCCAATCAAGCACAGTGATACCATGGTCATGAAACCAGGTTTTGGGAGTTTTTGCAATGTGGGCAGGTGCCAAGTCCTGCTAGAAAATGAAATCAGCATCTCCATAAAGCTTGTCAGCAGAGGGAAGCATGACGTGCTCTAAAATTTCCTGGTAGACAACTTTGCTGACTTGGACTTGATGAAACACAGTCAACGAACACCAGCCGATGACATGGCTCCCCAAATCATTGGTGACTGTGAAAACTTCACACTGGACCTCAGGCAACTGGATTCTGTGCCTCTCCACTCTTCCTTCGGACTCTGGGACCTTAATTTCCAAATGAAAAGCAAAATTTGTTCTAATCTGAAAAGAGGACTTTAGAACACTGAGCAACAGTCCAGTCTGTTTTCTCCTTAGCCCAGGTAAGATGCTTGTGGCACTGTCTCTGGTTCAGGAGTGGCTTGACATAAGGAATGTGACAGTTGTACCCCATGTCCTGGATATATCTGTGGGGGGAGGCTCTTGAAGCACTGACTCCAGCCGCAGTCCACTCCTTGTGAATCTCCCCCAAATTCTTGAATGGGCTTTGCTTCACAATCCTCTCAAGGCTGTGGTTATCCCTGTTGCTTGCACACCTTTTTCTGCCACACTTTTTCCTTCCACTCAACTTTAAATTAATATGCTTGGATACAGCACACTGTGAACAGCCAGCTTCTTTAGCAATGACCTGTAGTGGTTTAATCTTCCTTGTGGAGGGTGGCAATGACGGTCTTCTGGACAACTGTCAAGTCAGCAGTCTTCCCCATGATTGTGTGGACTACTGAACCAGACTGAGAGACCATTTAAAAGCTCAGGAATCCTTTGCAGGTGTTTTGAGTTAATTAGCTGATTAGAATGTGACACCATGAGTCTACAATATTGAACTTTTTCACAATGTTCAAATTTTTTGATAGATAGATAGATGGATGGATGGATGGATGGATGGATTTTATTGATCCCAAACTGGGAAACTGAAACAAACTGAGAAAGTGAATTTGGGGTTTTCATGAGTTGTAAGCCATAACTATCAAAATTTAAAGAAATACACACTTGAAATATATCACTCTGTGTAATGAAGCTATATATGAGTTTCGTTTTTTAATTGAATTACTGAAATAAATCCATGTTTGATAACATTCTAATTTATTGAGATGCACCTGTATATGAAAAAGTTTGAAAAAATTTGCAAAATTAAAGTTTCAAATTTACATGAAAAAAATGTAAATTTATTTTAAAAAATAGCATATATTCAACATAAAGTTTAAAATTATAGGATTTATATGAAAGAAGTTGTAAATAAATGAGAAATAAATGCAGATTTTCAAGATAAGTGTCAAATTTACCAGAAATTTGTTCCAAATTTATTTTTTTAAAAAGTTGTAAATTTGTGTGGGAAAAAGATGAAAATTTGCAAAATAAACATTTCAAATTAAATAAAAATAGTTGCAGATGTACATTTAAATAGTTGTAAATTTAGGAGAAAAAAGTTGTAAATTTATGAACGATTATATATCTGAATAAGTGAATAGTTGTTAGCAGCCCTGCGGAACATAAAACCATAAAACCTTCTCCTTAGATATAATTTTTCTTTGAAATATTCTCTTTATCAGATTTTCTTCCTGCACCTTCAGTCTCTTTTTTTTTTATCCTTTCAGATTTCATCCGACAGACATCTGACGCCGCCACAGGAGCCGCCTCCATCACTGTCAACCAGTCAGGTAAAAGTCTGGCTGTGCTTTTCTTGTAAATTTGAGCCTTTTTTGTCGTTGTCATAAAATGTGCATATTTTTTTCTTTCATATTTAGGACTTTTTTTTTTTTTTTTTAAACTTATAGTGCATCTGGAAAGTATTCACTGTGCTTCACTTTTTCCACATTTTATGTCAGCCTTATTCCAAAATGGATTAAATTCATTTTTACTTAAAATTCTACACACAATACCCCATAATGACAACATGAAAAAAGTTTTTTTGAGATTTTTGCAAATTTATTAAAAATAGAAAACTACGAAACCACATGGACATAAGTATTCACAGCCTTTGCATGAAGTTCAAATTGAGCTCAGGTGCATCCTGTTTCCACTGATCATCCTTGAGATGTTTCTACAGCTTAACTGGAGTCCACCTGTAGTTTAATTCAGTTGATTGGACATGATTTGGAAAGGCACACACCTGTCTATATAAGGTCCCACAGTTCACAGTGCATGTCAGAGCACAATCCAAGCATGAAGTCAAAGGAATTGTCTGTAGACCTCCAAGACAGGATTGTTTTGAGGCACAAATCTGGGGAAAGGTACAGAAACATTTCTGCTGCTTTGAAGGTCCCAATGAGCACAGTGGCCTCCATCATGCGTAAAAGGAAGAAGTTCGAAACCACCAGGACTCTTCCTAGAGCTGGCCGGCCGTCTAAATTGAGCGATCGGGGGAGAAGGGCCTTAGTCAGGGAGGTGACCAAGAGCCTGATGGTCACTCTGTCAGAGCTCCAGTGTTCCTCTGTGGAGACAGGACAACCTTCCAGAAGCTCAACCATCTCTGCAGCAATCCACCAATCAAGCCTATACGGTAGAGTGGCCAGACGGAAGCCACTCCTTAGTAAAAGGCACATGGCAGCCCACCTGGAGTTTGCCAAAAGGCACCTGAAGGACTCTCAGACCATGAGAAACAACATTCTCTGGTCTGATGAGACAAAGACTGAACTGTTTGGCGTGAATGCCAGACGTCATGTTTGGAGGAAACCAGGCACTGCTCATCACCAGGTCAATACCATCCCTACAGTGAAGCATGGTGGTGGCAGCATCATGCTGTGGGGATGTTGTTCAGCGGCAGGAACTGGGAGACTAGTCAGGATAGAGGGAAAGAAGAATGCTGCAATGTACAGAGACATCCTGGATGAAAACCTGCTCCAGAGCACTCTTGACCTCATACTGGGGTGACGGTTCATCTTTCAGCAGGACAATAACCCTAAGCACACAGCCAAGATATCAAAGGAGTGGCCTCAGGACAACTCTGTGAATGTCCTTGAGTGGCCCAGCCAGAGCCCAGACTTGAATCCAATTGAACATCTCTGGAGAGATCTGAAAATGGCTGTGCACCGACGCATCCCATCCAACCTGATGGAGCTTGAGAGGTGCTGCAAAGAGGAATGAGCCAAACTGCCCACAGATAGGTGTGCCAAACTTGTGGCATCATATTCAAAAAGACTTGAGGCTGTAATTGCTGCCAAAGGTGCATCAACAAAGTATTGAGCGAAGGCTGTGAATACTTGTGTACATGTGATTTCTTAGTTTTTTATTTTTAATACACTAGTACATACCCCTGCATACCCGTCCATGCCCATAGAAACCAAGTATAAGCAAGTATTTCTGCATGCCCGCTGCTGAAGGGTCTCCTTCTGTCTCAGACGGCTGCGTTGTTCACAGTCATGCCTGCGGCGTACTGGTGGAACCTGAGGTGTTTCATGTTCACAGCACCCTTTCGGACGTGCAGCAGTTCTCCTCATTCTATTGCTCTCCATCTGGTGGGTCTTCTTCTTCGTTCAGACCACTGGTTGAGGGATAGGTGCGTCGTAATTCCAGTTCATGGGCACGATCCTGAAAAAGTGGCTTTCGACGGCCCGTGCATGCCTGTAGAAACCAAGAAACCGGAGCACCCAGAGAAACACACATTTGTAGTGTAGATTTGGGATATTTGGGAGTATTTATTGACAATTCATTAACCTGGAGCACACATATTTATTACCTCTGCAGTAGACTACAACAGCGGCTGCATTTCTTGCGTAGATTAAGAATACATGGCGTTGATAAAAGGATTATGCTAATATTTTATCAGGCTGTGTTGGAGAGCTGTATTAGATACAGCATTACAGCTTGGTTTGGCAACCTCTCTGTGAAACTTAAGAACAGAGTGTTGCATTTAATTCATACAGCATGGAAAATTATTGGAGTTAAAGAGTATTTACCCATGCAGATCTTACACCACCAGGCAGCCTGTAGACAAGCTCAAAAAATAATCAGTGACATGAGCCATGTACTAAACAATGAATATGTGCGGCTGCCCTCAAGGAGGAGATACAGAATCCCCAAGTGCAGCTTCAATAGATACAAGAACTCATTTATCCCGACGTCAGTAAAACTTTTTAAACTCAGATAAATAGGTCAGGGACACTTATAACTCCTGTTCTTAATGACTGCTGTTATATATTTATGTATGTATGGACTTGTATTATTTATTGGGTTTTATTTCATTCATTATGTACTACATCCGTTGTGTATGTGTGGATTGTGTGGTTGCAGCACGGGTGACAAGCCCAAGACAAATTTCCCCTTGAGGGACAATAAAGTTTATCTTATCTTATCTTATCTTAGACTGGCATTCGTCAAGGTTACACATTTGCCGTCATGTAGGCATGGCGAGTCGTCCTATGATGCCTGAGTTCATAGGACGCGCAGGACGCGCTATGATGATGAGGCAGAGATCATGGGCCGTCCTATGATGTCCTAGAAACGTGCTTTGAAGTCTGTTGTACCCTATGCTGGTGAAGGGTATCCTCCTGTCTCAGATGAGTACGATGTACTGCTGGAACCTCAGGTGTTTCATCTTCATGGCATCTTTTCTGACGTGCAGCAGTTGTCGTCATTCTATTGCTCTCCATCTGGTGGGTCTTCTTCTTCTTTGTTGAGACCACTGGTTGAGGGATAGGTGTGTCGTAATTCCAGTTCATGGACAGGATTATGAAAATAGATCTGAGCAAAAAGAGGCTTTCTGGCATGGACTCACTGTATATGACATCATAAAGACATGAAGGCAGCCTTGATGGATATGACATCATAAAGACATGTTGCCTGATGTCTGTCACAGGATATGACATCATAAAGACATGAAGGCAGGCTTGATGTATATGACATCATAAAGACACATTTGTCTGTGTGCCGTCATATAGGCATTGCGAGTTGTCCTATGATGCCTTGAGTTCATAAGACATCCTATGATGTTCAGGCAGAGATCATAGGCCGTCCTATGATGTCCTATAAACGTAACAGACACACAGACAGACAGACAGACAGACACACAGAGATTTCTTGCTTTTATAGAGTGATTTGCAAAAATCTCATTTTCACTTTTTTCATGTTGTCATGGGGTAGTATGTGTAGAATTTTGAGGAAAAAAATAATTTATTCCATTTTGGAATAACACGGTCACATAAAATGTGGAAAAAGTGAAGTGCTGTGAATACTTTCTGGATGCACTGTATAAATGTGCATATTTTTCAGTAAATGTTTTTCTCTCACATTTAACTATTGCTCTCAGAAAATTTCCTCTTTTTTCCTTGTAAATTTGTGGGTATCAAGTTCGTTCCTCCTAGACATTCTCCCCAGGCAGTTGCCGTAGAGGAATATTCTCCCTGTACAATTCTCTTCCTGAACCAGATTAAAAGTGTAGTATATTATTGAATTCTAGACTTCGATAATTTATTTGACAAAACTATTTTATATTGTGTTCATTGTATTCTTGGTACAGAAAGCTAACAATATATAAAATAAAAATACAAATTTGATGCAGAAAGTTGAGTATCTATAATATACAGTTGAAACATGAAGTTTACATATACTGTATAAAATTGTATAAAACATTTGTGACTTGTATCTGGTTAAATTCTCAGTTTTTTCTGTCACAGTTGGTGCCCGGGCTGGGCTGAAAGCAGGACTCATGTGCATGGCATTTTCTTGGCATGATTTATTATTTACAGAAGCACAAAATAAGGCACAGCTCGTGGGCTGGAAATAAAGCATAAAAGGCTTGGCAAGACAAACAGAAAGTACCTCGGCTAGAATCACAGGTTTGGCAGAACAGAAGTGTATTGTTCACGCCAGTATGATGAAGGACGCTGCACCCAGGTAAGGGGCGGCGTTCCTTAAATAAATCTGAACTAATTAACAGAACATAAACAGCCGTGAATAATCCAGAAATTAGCAATGCAGGAATGGAACTAGACTACGGTGGAAATAAGCAAAAGACATTGTCAAAATAAGCCCAAAACAGAACTGAAGACAACGCAATGGTAAATATGAAATAAGAACATGATGATAATAATATAAGCGACAACCAAGGACTAGGAATAAGGCAGAGATTGTCATGGCGGCTGCTGGGCCGTCATCAGCCCCGGCTGCGCACACACCTGCTTCCAATCCTCAGCAGGCCTTAAAAGCCAGATCCACTGACAGCTCAGCACGGAGTCGTCTGTCATCACCACTGTGCAACGCTCCATGCTCTCGACCTCGTACCAGAGCTCCAGCGCATCAAGCCTCGTCACGTAAGCCACGTTCATCCTTACCTTGCCAAAGTATTCTCCCCTGTGCACAGGTGGACCTCCCTGGTGGCGGACCAATTCCCCAAAGCAGCGGGGCTTCGCCTCCTCCTCCTGGGAACCTCTCCACCTCGTCACGACGCCAAGTTTCCCGCTCACCTCCCAGTACTCGCTCCCGGAGCCAGCAAGAGTCTCCAGGCGTTACCTGCAAGTAAGCAGCAGTCATCATTACACCTCTCAGCTGCGAACAGTATTAACACCTGTGCTTTGTGTTCCTAGGGTTGCCAGGTCGCAGCGGGACTCGCTCAGCTCCAGCACTGCTCCAGCATCACACTCACCCTCACATTCACACACCCACACAACTCATCGAGTTAATAAATAATATTGTTAACTGTCCTACTCGTGTCAGTTGTCTGTCTCCTGGGTCAAGAATCATGTCAGTATGACTCCGTCAAGACGACCCAGCAGACAGCGCACTGACGCGCCGTCTTAACACCCTTAGCGCTCGAGTAGACCTAATTGCTCACCAACAGACAGTTATACTTAATCAATTAACTCAGATTAATAGCCGGCTGGATCGCTTGGAAGGAAACCAGGCGTTCCCCCCGGTCGCCAGGGCACCTTCTGCCCCCACTAATCCTCCTGCTAGCCAGGTACACCAGCCTCCCTTACCTCGCCTCACCCCCATGCCCACCCCCGCTCGCTTCAGCGGAAAACTCGGGGAGGCACGGGGTTTTCTGCTCCAGTGTGAGACGGTTTTTCACCGTGTCCCAGGAGATTTTCCCTCTGACCACAGCAAGATCGGATATATTTCCAACCTACTCGAGGGTAGAGCGCTAGCTTGGGCGTATGCGGTTATGGCTAGGCCCAGCTACGCCGCCTTAACCTACCAACAATTTGTAGCTGATTTTGCTGAGGTTTTTGACCACACTGATAGGGACGCGGTGATATCTGACCGCTTGTTAAACCTTCGGCAGGGCAGTAGATCTGCCGCCGATTACGCTGTGGACTTCCGGGTGTTAGCTACAGAGGTGAGGTGGGGGGATCCTTCACTTTGTAGCATTTTTGTTCGTAGCCTCAGCTCAGAGTTACGAGACGAGCTAGCGACACGGGATAAGCCAGACTGTTTAAGTGAATTAATCTCACTCACTATTACTTTAGACAACAGACTGAAGGAGCGGGCAGCCGAGCGAAGGGCTGCTGGCCGCTTGGGCAAGCCATGCCCCCGCTCCTCTCGTTCTCCCTTGTTGGCTCTGCCCCCGTCAGAGGAATTACCGGGGCAGGAGGAGATGATTATCGGGCGATCAGGAGTTTCGGCGGCTGAGAGACAGAGCCGGAGGGATTTAGGGCTGTGTTACTACTGTGGCAATGAGTCTCACTAGGTAGCTGAGTGTACTAATCGGGTAAAAAGGGGAGGTCCGTGGGTCACGGTAGGGGGACTCACGGACGTAGATCAGTCAAAACCCCTTACCAGTTGTCTTGTTCCTATCAGACTTATTTATAATCACAGAGAACATACCACACATGCCCTCATTGACTCTGGAGCTGAGCAAAGCTTCATTTCAGGAGACCTGGCAACCCGCCTGGTCCTCAGCTGTCAACCCCTTCGCTCTCCTGTCAATCTCATCACACTGTCAAAGGCCCCACTAACTGCTGTCTCCCACCAGATGGCCCCCGTGTCAGTGATTGTCTCTGGTAATCATCGGGAGGACATTCGGTTTCTGGTGCTGCCCACCTCCACCTCTCCTGTTATCCTGGGGTACCCATGGCTATGGCTACATAATCCCACTTTTGACTGGCAGGCGGGGAATATCACCGCTTGGAGCTCCTTCATGCCTCAGCGCCTGCCTCCAGTCTGCAGCGTGTGCTCCCTCTGTGCCAATAACTCCTCCCACGTCACCACCCCTGGATCTGTCCCAGGTACCAGAGATCTACCACGATCTGGGAGCGGTGTTCAGCAAGTCACGGGCGCTGTCCCTTCCCCCCCACCGCCCTTATGACTGCGCGATCAATCTCCGGGCTGGGGCCCCGCTTCCGGCAAGCCGCCTATACAGTCTCTCAGCCCCTGAGCGTGAAGCCATGGACACTTATATAAAGGAGTCCCTCAGCTCTGGAATTATTCGGCCATCTTCCTCTGCGGTGGGGGCCGGATTCTTCTTTGTGGGGAAGAAGGATGGCTCTCTTCGTCCCTGCATCGGTTTCCGGGGGCTCAACGATATAACCATCAAGGACAAGTACACGCTGCCCCTGATGAACTCGGCCTTCGACTCTCTCCCGGGGGCGTCATGGTTTACAAAACTGGACCTTTGAAACGCCTATCATCTGGTGCGAATCAAGGAGGGCGACGAGTGGAAAACGGGCTTCCGGACCCCAAGCGGCCACTTCGAATACCTAGTGATGCCGTTTGGGTTAACCAACGCGCCGGCCGTCTTCCAGCACCTAATTAACGACGTCCTCCGAGATTTCCTGAATTCCTTCGTGTTTGTATACCTGGATGACATCCTTATGTTCTTGCGGACGTTGGAAGAGCACCAGGTGCACGTCAGACGGGTCCTTCAACGCCTCCTGGAGAATCAGTTATTTGTCAAGGCCGAGAAGTGTGAATTTCATACTAGGTCAACGTCATTCTTGGGATTTGTGATAGCACATAATCAGGTGCTCCCTGACCCGGCCAAGGTTAAGGCGGTATTGGACTGGCCCACCCCCACTTCCAGGAAGCAGTTGCAGGGGTTTTTGGGTTTTGCCAACTTCTACCGTCATTTTGTGCCCAATTTTGGGATTATTGCCCGACCCCTGACCAGCCTCATGTCCCCCAAGATCTCCTTCTGTTGGAGCGAGGAGGCTGCTGCGGCATTTGGAAAATTGAAGGAGGAGTTTGCCTCATCCCGCGTCTTGACCCAGGTGGACCCGGACCTTCAGTGCTTAGTGGAAGTGGACGCCTCGGATTCTGGAGTCGGGGCAGTCCTGTCACAGCGCTCTCCTGTGGTTGGAGTGATTCGCTCTTGTGCCTTTTTCTCTCACCATCTGCAACCTGCTGAGAGGAACTACAGCATTGGCGACAGGGAGTTGCTGGCGGTCAAGTTCGCCCTAGAGGAGTGGAGACACTGGCTGGAGGGGGCTGCTCAGCCGTTTGTCGTCTGGATGGACCATAAGAACTTAGAATATCTACGGACGGCCAAACGGCTGAACTCCCGCCAGGCCTGCTGGTCCCTTTTTTTTGGACGTTTCGATTTCACAATCACCTATCGACCTGGGAGTAAGCGCCCTTGTGTGGGAGATCCGGGATAGAGTCAGGAGGGCTCAGGAGGATGAGTCCGACCTGGGGGGGGGGGGGGGTCCCCCGGGCCAATTGTTCGTTCCCACCTCTGCCAGGAGTGAGGTTATTCAGTGGACCCACGCCTCCAAGCTGGCGTGCCATCCTGGGATTGCCCGTACCATTGCCTTGCTCCAGAGAGCCTTTTGTTGGCCAGGCTTCAGGAAGGATGTCACCAGCTACGTCCAGGCCTGCGCTCAGTGCGCCACCGGGAAATCTTCATCTTCCCCCCCAGCGGGTCTTCTCCATCCCCTGCCGGTCCCTTCCCGCCCCTGGTCTCATGTGGCTTTGGACTTCGTGACGGGCCTGCCTCCGTCTGGCCACTTCACCTCGGTCCTGACCATAGTGGACCGCTTTTCCAAGGCAGCCCATTTTGTGCCCCTCCATGGGTTGCCTTCGGCTCGGGAGACGGCTGATCTCCTGGTGCAGCATGTGGTCCGCCTTCATGGCATCCCATCGGATGTCGTGTCGGATCGGGGCCCCCGGTTCGTCTCCCAGGTCTGGAAGGCGTTGTGCTCGGTGTTGGGGGCCACGGCGAGCCTCTCCTCAGGATACCACCCACAGAGCAACGGCCAGTGTGAACGAGCCAATCAGGAGCTGGAGGCTGCGCTCCGCTGCATCATATCTTCATGCTCCTCTTCCTGGAGTACGTTCCTGCCTTGGATTGAATACGCACATAACTCCACGGTGTCTTCTGCAACTGGGATGTCTCCCTTCAAGTCATCATTGGGGTATGATCCACCGCTGTTCCCGGAGGAGGAGAAGGAGGTGGTTGTTCCCTCGGTTCAGGCTCACGTCAGGCGTTGTCGCCGAATTTGGACCATCACCCGCAGAGTCCTTCTCCGAACCACTGAACGTAACATCCAGGTAGCCAACCGTCACAGGAAACCGGCCCCGGATTATAAGGTGGGTCAACGGGTCTGGCTTTCTACAAAGAATATTGATGTACCGGCTGAGAAGCGCAAATTAACTAAGCGCTTTATCGGCCCCTTTGTCATCTCTCGCATTGTTAACCCTGTGGCTGTGCGCCTAACTGTCCCCACTTCCATGCGCATCTGTCCCACTTTTCATGTCTCCCAGGTGAAGCCTTACATCTCTGACCCTCTGTGCCCGCCCCCCGCGGTGTTGCCCCCTCCGAGGTTGATCGATGACCACCCGGCCTGGGGGGTTACCGCCATCTTGGATGTCCACAGGCGGGGCCGGGGTCTTCAGTACCTGGTGGACTGGGAGGGATTCTGTCCTGAACACCGTTCCTGGATTTGCCCGGCGTTGATCCTCGACAAACAGCTCATCTGCGACTTCTATCGGGCACATCCAGGTAGGATGGGACAGGTGCCTGGAGGCACCTCTAGAGGGGGGAGTACTGTGATGGCGGCCGCTGGGCCGTCATCAGCCCCGGCTGCGCACACGCCTGTTTCCAATCCTCAGCAGGCCTTAAAAGCCAGATCCACTGACAGCTCAGCACAGAGTCGTCTGTCATCACCACTGTGCAACGCTCCATGCTCTCGACCTCGTACCAGAGCTCCAGCGCATCAAGCCTCGTCACGTAAGCCACGTTCATCCTTACCTTGCCAAAGTATTCTCCCCTGTGCACAGGTGGACCTCCCAGGCGGCGGACCAATTCCCCAAAGCTGCGGGGCTTCGCCTCCTCCTCCTCGGAACCTCTCCTCCTCGGAACCTCTCCACCTCGTCACGACGCCAAGTTTCCCGCTCACCTCCCAGCACTCGCTCCCGGAGCCAGCAAGAGTCTCCAGGCGTTACCTGCAAGTAAGCAGCAGTCATCATTACACCTCTCAGCTGCAAACAGTATTAACACCTGTGCTTTGTGTTCCTAGGGTTGCCAGGTCGCAGCGGGACTCGCTCAGCTCCAGCACTGCTCCAGCATCACACTCACCCTCACATTCACACACCCACACAACTCATCGAGTTAATAAATAATATTGTTAACTGTCCTACTCGTGTCAGTTGTCTGTCTCCTGGGTCAAGAATCATGTCAGAGATAAATACAGGACAGAGACCATGATGATAATAACAGAGAATCATACAAAACTAAACTTAAAGCGAGGATGTGGACTGGAGTCCATGTCCTGGTGATGAGAAATACAAACTATAAATCAAGGTGAGGACATGGGGCCTAACCCACATCCTGACATTTTCTGCATCAGTTTTGCAGCATTTTTTCAGACAAATTTGTAACTTTTTTCTCATAAATTTGTAATGTTTTTGTACATTTTCCATTAAATTTCCACTATTTTTCTTGTAATTTTCCTTTTTCAGTCCTGCAAATTTTTCATGTTTTTTTTTTTTTTTTTTTTGCATGCAGGTGAGAACACCATTGTTATTGTGGGTGGGGCCAACCTGCTGCTGGGGTCAGAGGAGCTCCAGGACATGCTTCCGTTCATCCATCGGGCCAAAGTTGTTTTGTGTCAGCTGGAGATCAGACCGGAGACGACCCTGCAGGCCCTGAGGATGGCCCGGAATGCCAAAGGTCAGTCTGGGGGATGCCAGTATTGGGTCATTAAATTTAGGATTCTTCTGTCTCTCACATCTTTATTTATTTTTTTTTTTTTCAGTTTATGACTTTTTTTTTGTAATTATAGACTTTTCTCAGAAATATGATTTTTTTAAATTGTAATTGTGTATTTTATTCTCATAATTGTGCAATTTTTTGTAGAGCATTTAAGATTTTTTACTTTAAACTTTTAATCTATATATATACTAGCAGCCGTACCCGGTGAATACAGATGCAGTGTTTAACCCTGATGATATTACAACAGCGATATTAAGGACCTGCTGACAAACCTCCACTGCTCCCAGAGCTCAGCTGGGGTGCAATCAATATATATGTAGCTTATATTGACCTGACGTGCGCCTCTCCAGAAATATAGCTATTGTGATCATCTGGCGAGCGTGCTCTCCCTCCCCTCCTGTTCCTGTCTTCTTGGCTTTGGAGGATCAGACACACCTGCATGATTACACACCTGCTGCGTCCTGATGACCCAGCGTATTTAAGAGCCAGCATGAGGGGTACCCATCGCTGGATCGTTAGGTTTGCTACCACGTAACGTCTAAGCTCTGAACCTTATAATCTTCATGTTGGTCTTTGTTTTCACCTTGTTGTCCTCTGCCTCTCAGGTTTGCTGCCACCCGCAGGTGTGTGCTCCAGAGCTGATCACTCTCGCCTGACCAAGAAGATGCTGGATGTCAACCCAGGTCACCATCTTCCCCCTGTTCCCCTGGCCCACGCAGGAGTTCTCTGCCGGACTCCTCTGCTCAAAGAGTAAAAGTGCTCTCCCATTACTATTCTCCCCTTCAGGAGATTCTGTCCCTAATAATCTCTATCTTCTCTTTTCCCATATGCTACGTGCGCTCCAGCGGGCACCGGTTTTGTGTCATTTAAGTGTGCGTTTTTGTGTTGCATTTTCTTCAGTTGTGCTGCTTTATTTAGAGTTGGGTGTTAGTTTTATTTTTACAATAAACTGGTGAACTTTTACAACTGAGTCTGAGTGTTCGTTCTGGCAGCTCTGCATTTCAGCCTCACCTGCACTGAATCATGACAGAACGATCCAGCCAAGATTGAGGCTCAGCAGGCGCTCAGCAAGGTGAACAGTTGTCGCTCTCGCCCTTGGATGCCACAGAGCGCCAGGTCATATTTCTTTCAGAACAGCTCCAAACCATCACCCAGCAATTGGCAACTGTTAACGAACATCTGTGTCAGCTTCCTGGTGCGGCGCCTCCTCCTGCACCTGCTGCCCCGGCAGCGCATGCCATCCGCAGGAACATTTCCATTCCTACGCCTGCTCCTATGAGGGTGGGGTTGGGGGTGTGTGTGCAAAGGGTTCCTGCTGCACTGCCGGTTGTATTTCCGGCAGGTGGAGGGGGAAAATAGGGAGGATTTGGCAAAGATACACTCCATGACGTTGTTGTTGCCGGACCGGGCACTCAAGTGGGCACAGTCCATCTTGAGCAGACCTGTCAGGCCCCTATATTCGTACGAGCGATTTATGTGAGAGTTCTCCGAGGCTTTCGATCATTCAAAGGGCGAGGGGAATATAGTTAGCCAGCTGATGGGTCTTCGGCAAGGAGACGGGTCAGTAGCCAATTTCTCTGTTGAGTTCCGGGTCATTGCGGCGGACTCCAGATGGAATGACGTTGCACTTCACAGCGCCTTCCTCTGGGGCCTGAATTTGCATCTCTGCAACAAGCTGGCTATCCATGCGCCCCCCTCCTCTTTGAATGAGCTTATCGCGCAGACTGTGGCCCTCGACAACTGGTTTAGGGAGTGAGCGAGAGAGCAGAAAGCCACTGCCTCTCTATTCGCCCCCGGCCGGCTGCTCCCCCCTCTGGCGCAGCTTCGCCGGCCTCCTCCAAGCCGATGGCCCTCGGTAGGTCCCATGTGACTCTGGAGGAGCATCGGCGTCGAGAGAGGGCGGGGGCGTGCATGTATTGCAGGGGTCGCAGACCACGCAGTCTCCAAATGCCCGTGAGGCCAAAAGATCCGGCCCGTCAGTAATCAGTCTGGCGGGAGGGTCCTCACAAAATCCTCCCAACCGTTTTGAATTCCCGGCCCTCAACCAATTACTGGGGGTTGAGTTCAAAACCTCCATCCTGGTTGATTCTGGGGTGGAGCAAAATTTCATTCAACAGGCTTGGCAGGCCCTGTTCTTTAATAGGTTCAATCTCTCCATCTCATACCGACCAGGGTCCCGTAATGCCAAGACTGATGCGCTCTCACGCCAGTTTTCTCCTGACTCCTCATCCTCTGTAGCTGCTGCATCTCCTCTGGAGACTATCCTCCCCTCCTCCTGCTTTTTTGGGACACTGTTGTGGGAGATTGAGCAGAAGATCCGACAGGCTTAGTCACTGGAACCCATCCCGGAGGGAGGCCCGCCTGACCAGCTGTATGTCTCCTCGGCGCTACACGAAGAGGTGATTAAGTGGGGGCATACTAGCTTCTTCGCCTGCCATCCCGGCATCTCTCGAACTATAGTAAGCTGCTCAGGATAGCGTTTTGGTGGCCCACACTCGGGAAGGATGTGCAGGAATTTGTCAAGGCCTGTCACATCTGTGCCATGAACAAATCGGACTCTTCCCCCCCAGCTGGCCTCCTCCATCCCCTCCCGGTGCCGAGCCATCCTTGGTCACACATTGCTTTGGACTTTGTGAGTGGCCTCCCTCCATCCCAAGGCAACATGTTGATCCTCACCATTGTCGACCGGTTTTCCAAGGCCATCCATCTGGTCCCTCTTCGCAAACTATCATCTGCCACGGAGACGGCCGACCTGGTAATGCAACATGTCATCCGGTTGGAGTCCAGTGGACATTGTCTCAAACCGGGGGCCACAATTTACATCCCCGGTGTGGAGGGTGTTCTGCCACTTTTTGGGTGCTTCTGCCAGCCTGACGTCCGGATACCATCCGCAGAGTAATGGTCAGGCCGAGCGTGCCAATCAGTCTCTGGAGGCCGCCTTAGGGTGCGTAGCCTCCTGGAATCCCTCCACCTGGACTTCCCACCTGACCTGGGTGGAGTATTCCCATAACTGTAATTTCCCAGTTTGGGATCAATAAAGTACATCTATCTGTCTATCTATCTATCTATCTATATCATTCAGCTGTCTCCTCTTTCACTGGGCTCACACCGTTCAAGGCCTCAATGGGCTACACACCACCTCTGCTGCCCATGGCGGAGAGGGGCCTCACCGTCCCATCCGTAGAGGTCCATGTGTGCCGGTGTCATTATCTGTGGCGGGCCAAAAGAGCTGCCCTCCTCCGCTCTGTGGAACGCAACCAACAATATGCCAACCGCAGACGTGCGCTGGCAGCGAAGTCCATGGTGGGACAGAAGGTTTGGCTGTCCACCGAACAGATCCTGCTCAAGACAGAGTCACGGAAGCTCTCCCCCTGCTACAGTATCTGGGCCCGTTCACCATCAAGCGGCTGATCAACGAAGTCACTGTTTGGTTGGACCTGCCGCCTTCAATGCGGATCCACCCGACATGTCACGTCTCCCGCATCAAGCTCCTCTCCGCCAGTCCTCTCTGCCCTCCTCCAGAACCCCCCCCCCCCCCCCCCCAGGTTATCGACGGCCAGACCACATATACAGTGGAGAGGATCCTGGACATCCGTGACAGGGTTGTGGGTGCCAGTTCCTCATGGACTGGAAAGGGTACAGTCCGGAGGAGAGGTCCTGGATTCCGGGGTCATACATCCTGGACAAACGGATAGTGCGGGCATTCCACCGGACCCATCCCTGCAAGCCCAGTGGGAGGGGACAATGTGATTATCTGGCAAGCGTGCTACCCCTCCCCTCCTGCTCCTGTCTTCTCGGCTCTGGAGGATCAGACACATCTGTGTGATTACACACCTGCTGCATCCTGATGACCCAGTGTATTTAAGAGCCAGTGTGTGGAGTACCCATCGCTGGATCGTTAGATTTGCTACCACGTAATGTCTAAGCTCTGAACCTTATAATCTTATGGTTGATCTGTGTTTTCACCTTGTTGTCCTCTGTCTCTCAGGTTTGCTGCCACCCACTGGTGTATGCTCCGGAGCTGATCATGCTCACCTGACTAAAAAGATGTCAGACGTCCTCCCGGGTCACCATCTTCCCCCTGTTCATTTTATTTTTACAATAAACTGGTGAACCTTTACAACTGAGTCTGAGTATTCGTTCTGGCAGCTCTGCGTTTGAGCCTCACCCACACTGAATCACGACAGCTACACATTGTGGCAACCTTTTCAATAGGATGACCTTCCATATAATTGGTCCCTTTCCCTGACAGCACTCTACCTGCAACAATGTCAGCATTACATAATGTCATGTATAATATTTATAAATGTTCTCATGTTGGTAAAGAGTTGTTTTTGTGTTGCATTCCAGGAGGGTTATTGCTCTAGTATTCCTACGTTCTCAAGGGTTTATAAAGCATTAAAAATGTATGAATGTTTTCATATTAGTTTTTTATTGCACAAAATAAAATGCACCACAGGCTGATAATAGCATGTACGCTTTAAACACAGTTGACATTTATTTACCTCATTACTTAATGCATTACTTTATTCTTTAGTCATGATATACTGTTTTACTCTTGTATGTCCTTTCATTTTAACTACTGTTTAACTTAAGTGAAATGTATTTATTTTCTGAAATTTGCTACTTGCTTCTTGTCCCCCGCGACCTGAAAAGGAAAAATTTTGTCAAACTTACCAATTTTTGTCCCCATAAATTTGCTACTCTTTTCTTTTCTGGATGCTGGTTAAATTTGTGTTTTCTGTGATGGTTTATTTTTTCTGCTGATGTGGACAATGATCTAATTTTATTTTGTAATGTTTTTGTTGGAAGAGAAGTTTTTTGGGGTCCATTTTAAAGGTTTTGGTGTATAGATGGATGGCTCTTCATAAAAAGACATCTTCCTGGGTGTTTTTACAAACATTTTAAATCCATAATAATTCATACATTATTTTTAATAGAAGACAGTCAACCCTTCACATTTCCCACGCTTCCAAAGCAAATGGGACAAACAACAATTTCAAAAGAATATTGAGGAAGTTGGCAGACACAGAACATTTGTAACCTCAATAATTACATTATTTGTAGATTACAGCAGTTGGTGTACATGCTGTTTTGTCGCCTTGTCTTACAGAGACACGATTTAAACACAGCAGAAACCCATTTAGGCAATGCAAAAACACAGTCAAAGCAGTACACAGATGAGAGGATTAAATGGAGGTTCAGTCTCCCTGCTTCCAGCTTCCGTCTCCCCGACACGAACAGTCAGGGTGCACTCAATTATATCACTGTTGTACATCTCTAGAGGCTTATATGAGCAGATTAAAGTAAATAAAAGTGAATATATGTGGGGGGGGGGGGCTGAAGAGTTCATAGGCTGACCATGATGCAGCAGTCAAATTTGTCCAAATGGGGTTTATTTTTCAACATATTTTTCAACATTTCAACATTGGTGTTCCAGCACTTGGATCCCTGTGGTATAGAAGCTCTCTTCTTGATCCTTAAAGACATAACCCCTTCTTAGTCAGCCTATGAATTTTTTAGCCCCCCCGGTAAATGTAAATATAGTTTTGGTGTCCCAGCACCCAGTGGTAACCTGTACCTCTGTCTCTCTGTCACTCCATGACGCTTGTATTGTGAAGAGAGACCTGCAGATTCTCAACTCTGCCAACCATGTCATATAGATAGATAGATATATGTACTTTATTGATCCCAAACTGGGAAATTACAGTTTTATTACAGTGAATTTTTATGGTCAAGTGGTCAGTGAAACCATGTCAGGTGCACTCTTCAGGTATTTGTGGCATTTGTATGCAAGAGATGAGAGCCCACAGTCAAGTGGCCTGTGAGTTATAAGTGAGACAAAGTTTCTGCCACATACATACACTACCGTTCAAAAGTTTGGGGTCACCCAGACAATTATTTTGTGTTTTCCATGAAAAGTCACACTTATTTACCACCATGAGTTGTAAAATGAATAGAAAATATAGTCAAGACATTGACAAGGTTAGAAATAATGATTTGTATTTGAAATAATAATTTTTTCCTTCAAATTTTGCTTTCGTCAAAGAATCCTCCATTTGCGGCAATTACAGCATTGCAGACCTAACATGATTGCACAAGGGTTTTCTAATCATCCATTAGCCTTCTGA
The DNA here is from genome assembly GCA_020510985.1 of Pholidichthys leucotaenia. Classification (NCBI taxonomy): domain Eukaryota; kingdom Metazoa; phylum Chordata; class Actinopteri; order Cichliformes; family Pholidichthyidae; genus Pholidichthys; species Pholidichthys leucotaenia. The sequence continues at coordinate 195,472,756 of CM035842.1, read as the reverse complement.
CGCAATGAGCAAACACATTGTACCATTAGAACACTGGAGTGATAGTTGCTGGAAATGGGCCTCTAAACACCTATGTAGATATTGCACCAAAAACCAGACATTTGCAGCTAGAATAGTCATTTACCACATTAGCAATGTATAGAGTGTGTTTCTGATTAGTTTAAAGTTATCTTCATTGAAAAAAAGTGCTTTTCTTTCAAAAATAAGGAAATTTCTAAGTGACCCCAAACTTTTAAACGGTAGTGTACGTACATACATGCATACCCACACCTCAGAATCTTTTATATATATGCTGCATTGATGGAGTAATTCATGCAAAAGTAGCCCCGACCAAGTATTGAGTCTGTACGTGGACATACTTTTAAGTCGGCAAACATTTCTATTAAAAATCCATTTTAAAAAAAAAATTATGTAATATTATAATTTTTTGAGCAACTGATTTTAGGGTTTTCATGAGCTATAAGCCGTAACTATCAAAATTAAAAGAAATAAACACTTGAACTATATCACTATGTGTAATGAATCTACATAATTTGAGTTTCATTTTTTAAATTGAATTCATCACAATCATCTGTATTTATTTTGACGGGACATAATTAGTCCCACAGTTGGGATGGGTCCTCTTACAGTTGAAGCTGAGTTTTTATGCCGGATGCCCTTCCTGACGCAACCCTGCCCATTTTATCCGGGCTTGGGACCGGCACAGGGGGTACACTTGAATTTTGCACCCACTGTGGCTGGGTAACCAACATTTCCCTCCTCCGTTCCATTATTGCTGAGCACCAAGCTGGATGGCAGGAAGTTCCACTTTTACATTGTCTTTGACATGGCGCGCTGGGATTTGAACCCTGACCTTCCAGTTGTGGGGCGGATGTTCTACCCCTAGTCCACCACTCTGGTCCATGAATTACTGAAATAAATAAACTTTTCGATGACATTCTAATTTATTGAGATGCAGCTGTATATATTTATTGCAGCCCAGCTGAGCTCTGAGAGGAGCAGAGGTTGGTCAGCAGTTCCTTCATATCGCTGCTGTAGTATCATCAGGATTAAACACTACATCCATATTCACTGGGTATTGCTGCTAGTCATAAATGTACATAAATGTCTTTTGTAATTTTATACCAACTTTTTTCCCTAGAAAAACATATACAGTCGTGAAAAAATTAGGACACCCCATTAAATATTCAGTTCTTTATTAAGAAATGTTCACATATCTATGTCTAACCTTGTTTTTGTTTGCATTTTTTTAACATTTATTTTAGCCATTTTAAGTGGGAATGAATGTGGGGGTGTCCTAAAAAAGATGGGGTGTCCTAATTTATTCCTCACTATTTGTTTAGAATAATATTTTACAGAAAATTTGAAAAAAGTCTTTATTTGAATTGTTTAGTTGTATTACATGAATCTCCTAGTATTTTTAACATTGATATTAAATATCCATTTGTCTAAATATGTAAAAAAAACCCAAAACGCATAGGCTTATACAGGGTGTCCTAATTTTTTCACATGACTGTATTGTGGTTCTTGTAATTGTGTGATTTTAAAAAAATATATTTTTCTGATAGATGTACAATTTTTTTCTCGTACATCTAAGGTTTTTTTAAAATAAGTTTGAGGCATTTTCTCATGTTTGAGAATTGTTCTCATGAATTTGAAAATTTTTCTTGCGATTTTATTTTTGCTAATAAATTTGTCATTTTTTTTTCTCATAAATTTGAAACTTTCCATAATCAATTTTACTTTTTTCTTTTAATTTTTCAACTCGTTCTATTGATTTTGGTACTTTTTTCTAATAAAGTTCCATTTTTCAACTTATTTCTCAGAAATATGAGGATTTTTCTTATATTTGTGCAATTTTTTCTCATCAGTGTGAACATTTTTCGAGTACATTTAAGATTTGTTTAAATTTGAGTCTTGTCATAAATTTGCAGGTTTTTTTTCTTGTAGTTTTGCAACTTTTTTCCTCATAAATTTGCATTTTTTTCCCTCAAAATAAAGTTTTTCCTGATAACTGAATTTTTTCTGTTGCATTTTTAGAGTTTTTTCATTAGGTTGAGACTTTTTTCTTATAATTTTGCAGTGTTTTTCTCATAAATTTGCAACTTTTTGTCTTGTACATTTGAGACTTTTCTCATAAATTCAATTTTTTGTGTTTCTAAACTAAATATGAATTTTTTCTTGTGAATTTGTAACTTTACTTGTAAATGTGATTTTTTTTGTAAACAGCTTTTTTTATTTTGCTATTTTTACAGTACAAAAAAAATCACTATGAAAACAAAAAATACAGAAAGAAAAAAATAATTAATTTGGTATTTTTTCTTGTAATTTTTCTTTTTTCTCATAATTTTGTGACTTTTTTTCTCTCATAAATTTAAGACTTTAAAAAAGTAATTTTCCATACTTTATCACATAAATTTATGGATAAATGTATAAGTTCCTCCTCCCTCCATTCTGTCCATCTCCCATTTTACCTTCTGCGTCACTGACACGTCTCGTCAGCGTGTTTAGCGTCTCTCCATCACGGCGGTCCACACTTTCTCACTAATGCACCCTGCCAGGACTGAAGACTTGTCGAAATCACGCTGCCACAGATGGGATACCCAGATGGCCCAGACACCCCTCCCCCACCCCCCGTTGCTACCACGGTAACGGGCGAGAGAAAGCGCGTGGCGAAACTGCCAGCGGAGTGTTGCGTAAACGGCATGGTGATAATGGGTTTGGTGGCTGGGAGGGGGCGGTGAGGCGCTGCTCCATTCACGCAAATGTCACGGGAGAGATGACGGAACCCTTCTCCTTCTCTGGAGGGAAAATACGCAGCACGTGTCAGTGTTTGTTATTTCTTCACTCAGAAGCTTTTTGAGTTAAAACAACTTGAACACAGCAGTCACGCAGTATACCATACTGTATGTGGGTGCATAGGTGTAACTCGGGGGGGGGGGGGGATTGCACAGTGATCTTCAGGTGGGTCTGCTTCTAGCCTGTGCTCAAGGTCAACGGTCACATTGCCCATTACAATAACGAGTAATTCACTTCTGGGGTATCCTCATGTGCCCATGTCAGTATGTAACAATTTTTGAACTTGGGCTGGGCTATATAGCTCAAAAATATGCATCAAGATATCATTTTTCTGTGTCACGATACACAATATATATACTGAATGTCCTTTCAAATTTGGTTTTACTTGGATTTTATTGAAAAAAGAATCAAAATCCGTATATTCATATACAGTGGATTTACATCTATATCTGTATATATCTACCTATGGAAAGATGCATTGATACAGTTGAATCCAGAAGTTTATGTACACTGTATAAAAAGACACATAATCTTTTCTTTTCTCACTGTCTGACATTAAAGCAGACTGAACTTTTCTGTGTTAGGTTGGTTAGGATTACCAAAATTATTTATGTTTGTTAAATATTTTTATATCTGCTTAATAAATTTTCAGAGAATTTTTTTATACTTTCTTCAGAGTCAGAAGTTTACTTACATTTCCTTAGTATTTGGTAGTGTTGTCTTTAAGCTGTGTGACTTGGGTCAGACATTTTGGGTATCCTTCTACAAGCTTCTCACAATAGTTGGGTGGAATTTTGGTCCATTCTTCCTGACAGAACTGGTGGAACTGAGTCTGGTTTGTAGGCTGCCTTGCTCACATACATCTTTTAATAGTAATAATAATAGATAGATAGATAGATGTACTTTATTAATCCCAAACTGGGAAATTACAGTATAACAGCAGCATGACAGTAGACGACCAAAATGACAGGAACACACATAACATAAAAGAAAAATGGATTACCCATGGAAAAGTAAACCTGCCTAAATAGCTTACAGCATATACATCGCAGATGAATAGACGATGACCCATATAGATACATGAATCGTATTTGCTGTACAATGCAGGAGTGTCAGGTGCAGGGTGCAATGTGAGGTACCAATTAGACTGTAAGGTGCAGTATGGCAGCATAGTTATGACCAGAGTACGACATCAGAGTGAGTTATTGTACAGTGAAATGGCATGTGGCAGGAAAGATTTCCTGTGCCTGACTATTCAGCAGTGAAGCTGTAGTAGTCTACTGCAGAAAGTGCTTCACTGTCTGTCCAGTGTGTGGTGGAGGGGGTGATCAGGATTGTCTATGATGGATCGCAGTTTGTTCAGTAATAACAATACATTGGATTTATATAGCACTTTTCATAGACATTCAAAGACGCTTTACAATAGATACATTATTCATTCACTCCACAGACAGACACTAGTAGTGGTAAGCTACTACTGTAGCCACAGCTGCCCTGGGGCAGACTGACGGAAACGTGGCTGTCAATCCGTGCCAACAGCCTCTCCGACCACTGCCAAACATTTATACACATTCATATGGACACTTTTCAGCTCTGCCCGCAAATTTGTGATGGGACTGAGATCAGGGCTGTGATGGCCACTCCAAAACATTGGCTTTGTTGTTCTTAAGCCACTTTGTCACTAATTTGGTAGTATGCTTAGGGTCGTCATCTATTTAGAAGACCTATTTGCACCCAAGCTGTAACTTCGTGGCTGATGTCTTGAGGTGTTGCTTCAATATTTCCACATAATGTCTGTCTCTCTACCTGGCAACTAGTATGAGATTATAGTGAGTCAACAGTGAGTGTGACCCCTACTGGCCAGGTGGGCAGAATCTTGTCTGTGTCACCTTTAAATAACTATTGATATTGTTTGACAATATTACCTCCGCCAAGGAGGTTATGTTTTTACTGGGGTTTGTTTGTTTGTCTGTCTGTCTGTTACCAACATAACTCAAAAAGTTATGAACGGATTTTGACGAAATTTTCAGGACAAGTCCCAAATGGGACAAGGAAGAAATGATTAGATTTTGGGAGTGATCCGGATCACCGTCTGGATCCAGGAATTTTTTAAAGGATTCTTTATCATTGCGAGATAGGGCCATTTTTAGCATATGTGTATATAACTCCACAATAAATGGTCAGGACGCTTGCCAAAAAAATACAGGATAAGATCCCAGTAGGTTCTAGGAAATATCAAAGACTGATCCCGATCCTGCAAAAAATCCATATACCTGTGATCCAGAACAGGAAATAGGGGATCTTTGGAATTTTCATCACTGTAAGGTAACAAATTAAGATATAAACATACAACAAACACCAAAATATAGCCAAGACACTGAGGAATCAGTAGTGTGCCAATGGGTTTGTTGTATCTTCAAAAGCTATGGAGCTATATCCAGAAGAAAACCGCCATTACAGAAAAAGTGGTTTTTGTCAATAACTACTGAACTAATAAAGATATCAATGTGAATCCAATTGCTAAAGGTATGTTTTGACGGTCAAGGAAGCTGGAAAATATAGATAAAATAAATGTAGGACTATTTGGGGAAAATCCCAATATTAGGGGGAACTGAGGTACTTGGCGGAGGTCTGCGCTCTCCCATTGCTTTTCTAGTTTTAGACATGGTTTTTGTTGGTCAAACGCATTTTGCCAAATAATAGCAATGTGCCAACTTTTCACCAAGCCACATCGCTTTTAAATGAGTCTACTACCAGTTTAAAGTGCATGCATTGTCAGTTGTTATTTTGGATGACAAGAGCACAAACCGTGAGAAATAGACAGTGCACTGCCAGAAACAAACTAAAACTAACCGCCAGTGCAGTGTAAAGTGGGACACAAATTCCCACTTTAGATCATTGTCATAGAGCCCTGTGTGTTACAGTATTTGTTATTGTGTGTGTGTGTGTGTGTCTGTCTGTCTGTGTGACTGTTTGTGTTTCCCACACTCCTCTCCTCCTCCTCCTCTTTTTTCCATCATGTGTGTGACCAGATTTTGAACCGTTAAGCATTAAAAAACCCAGAGCCATGACACACACACACACAGACATGAATCAAGCATCAACATGTGTTTCCACATCTGTCCCTGCAGCTTTTGTGCATTAGTAAGCTTCTGCCAACACCTGCACACCAGAACAAAAATGACTGGGATACACAGCATCAATTAAAAAGAAACAAAAAAACCCAAACACATCCACATATCCAAATTCAGAGCCCCAGACCAAAGTGAAGCTCACTCAGGATTATTTTTCCTCCAGGAGACAATTTTATTTTATAGATCTGTATTCAGGGCATTATATGCTGTTTAACTTTTAGTGGCAGTGTTACCAGATTTTAGGTGACAGAGAAGCAACACTTTCCATGAAAATATTCTTAAAACAAGCTTTGTGTGTGTGTGCGCACACGTGCATGCTTTTCTTTCTGCAAGCCTTGAGACAAAGCAAAGACAGAAAACAGAAATGATTTAAAAGGAACTGGATCACTTGGTTATTATTGTTGTTGCATGTCGATTATTTCATCTGACCACACACATACAGGAGAATTTTCTAATCTTAACCAATTTTTTAGCTCATTCTGGCAAAGCCGAAAGGAGTTAATGCGATGACATAGCGTCTGTCTGTCAGTACGTCCGCCTTTCACGGGAATTGCTACTCCTCCTAGGCATTTGCCCAGATTATTGCCAAACTATGATCCTCCGGAGGGTCTGTCCAAGTTGTGCTCAAGGTCAAAGGTCAGGAGATCTGAGTGCTTACATGATTTTAGAAAAATCACTCCTAGACAGTTACCTTGATTCTCACAAAACTCACTCATAGTGACCCTCGGGTGGGTCTGCATCCAGGTTGAGGTCAAGGTTGCTGTCAAAGGTCAGGAGATCTTTATGATTTCACGAAAAACATTACTCCTGCACAGCCACTGACCTTGACTTTAAGCACCTCCGAGATGGGTCTGTATCTAGGCTGTGCTTAAAGTCAAGGTCAACAGTCAGGAGATGTGAGCACTCCCGGGGTGATTTTGTCAGGCCAGAATGAGTTACTCCATCACTGACAGCCTGGTTAAAAATGTGGGAGTCCACAGACATCAGGACAGTTTAAACTGATTTTTAACATCATCATCCTGCCATCACACAAATGATGATTCAGTGAGGACTGTCAGCGTCACCGGTTGGCTGTTGTTCTGTTCTGCAGTGAAAAACAAAAAGAGTAAAAGAATCTGCTGGCTGAGAAGGCAATGTAGGCGTGACTTTTACACTTTGTGGCGTAAGCTGGAGGTGAGTACATAACAGCTGGTTGGCGAGACTTCCAGGTCAGCTTTTGTGTAATATTTACAATTCCAGATCACAGGAGCTCTGACAACCAGAAGCAGATAAAAGTTGTACTGACACCCCACATTTATTGACTAATAATCACGACGACAAGCCTTGAATCCAGCCAGCAGCCCCTAAATTCTGGCCTAAAATCCGCCTGTTTGTGACCAACCTTACACAATATCAATATTGACAAATTAGCTAAATAGTTAACGTCCACATTTAACATTCAGATTTAATATTTTAGATTTAGATTTGAAAGTCACATGAATGTTTTTTCTTATTTAGAAAACCCTAAATATGAAGAAAAGAAAATCACAAATATTACAGTAAATCTGGTTTTAAAAAAGTGACTTTGAACAAGTCACACCACATTTTTAATGTCATGAAGAGTGAACAGCCACACCAGGGGTCACCAACTGGCGGACTGCGGTCCGGGTCCCGAGAGTCCTCCGTCCGGACCCCGGAGCCTTTTGATGCAATCTGGGGAAAAGGGAGACTGTTTTCTTTTGGTGGGGGAGAACTGCTGCATCAGTGACGCCCGACAGATTATGGCATGAGCCCTTTCCTGCTGCAGACTCTGTCCCACCCAGACCTAATCCTGCTGGTCCAGGGATCGGACCCACGACCCTCCACTCATGAGTCCACATCCCTAACCATTAGGCCACCACTGCCCACCATGTGTCAGATTTCTCTTCCATTTGTTTTAATAAAAGATGTTGGAAGTAAATTCATGGGTCACTGCAAACACTTTGCTTTAAAAGGGCCAAGTTGTCACACAGTGGGAAGGAAAAATCTTGAATAGAAAAAAAATGTGTCAAGATGCATTGAGAATGGTTTTAGAATCAAGTCGGAGCTCTGAATCATAATTATGATTCAGAACTCTGGTCAACACCAAATTTATTGTCTAAGTTTTTTTTTAGCTGATTTAGGACAGGTTTGATGTGCTGAATCCAAAAATCACATTGGTTTTGCTCAATCAGGTCAACTTTTTGAACTATGGCCACATGTTTTTGGGGTTTTTTTTTACGTTTTTGTTTACATGTACGGGTATTTTCGCTTTATATGATGCAAAATTCTTTTTTATTTCTTGAAATTTCTCGAACTCTGAAGAGTTTGCATGTGCCAGCTTATGACATGATGTCATAAATTGTCATGATGGCTGATTACTGTTGGACTCTGAAGAGAGACATCCCTGCCGCTGAGCATTCTAGGTTTGAATAAACGGAAGTTGAAGCTCTGAATTTTGAACAATGATGACGTAACATTCAATTTACATGTACTTACCTTTATCAGTGTCTACTATTCAATATACAGTAATCGAAGTTTGTAACATTTAATCAATAAATTGTGTTAGAAAATGATTTTTTCTCTTAAAAATCTATTTCGGATGAGAACTAACAAAAATCAACCGATAATGTCACAAAAATCGATTTAGTCAGAAGATCAGATTTTTTTTAACCTTTTTTTTTTCGAGAGAAAAGGATGTCATTTTCGGATTCAGCGGTGCAAAACTGTTTTAAATCAGTTGAAAAAACACAGACAACTTACAAAAAAATTATTTTTGTAACCCTGTGTAATTGAATCATGAGGTACCTAAAGCTTCCCACACCTAGTTCTCGTCCCTCAGCTGGGGAAGAGGACCAACTTATCAGACCTTTTGCAGTTTTAGTTGGTGACTCCTGATCCACACAATCTGTTGCTTCCAGGGACTGACATATTTTAGCAAAGCATAATGACCTAGCAAAGCACATCCTAGATGGGACTGCAGGTTGGACTGCGTCTGGACTCCCGCTAGGCTGGACTTAGGGTCAGGGTCAGTGGTCAAGAGATGTGAGCACTGCCGGGGAAGATTTGTCAGGCCAGAATGAGCTACTCCATCGTTGATGGTCTGGTTTTAGATAGGTAAATAAGTGTGGTCAGTGTTTTATTTCACACAAATCTCATCCATATGCTTTTGGACATGTTCTTGTTTGTAGGATTTGTTTTTATCTTGTATTTTATTACATTCTTGTGGTGGACGAATGAAAAAATTGTGTAACTTATTACCCCGCTGCTGGGGAAAGTTGTTACGTACACCATGATAAGCTGTTACAGTGGGTGGTAAGTTCATAAATTCACATGACAAAATACTTTTTTTCTATAGTTTTCATTCACACTGTAAACACAATGCTTATGCTTTCTCACCATGATTTTATATCTGAAATAAAGCATGAATGGTAAATGGCGTTCACTTACAGTATATAGCGCTTTTTCTCATCTCTAGATGACCAAAGCACTTCACAGATCCTGCTATTCACCCATGAATGCAGTGTATCAGTCCACACAGTTAAAGATGTCGCTCTGCTTACTAAATATAGCTTAAAATCAAAATATCTGCAGAAAACAGAAGGAAAGGTGCACAAACTCATGGCACAGTTTTGAAGCCATTCCTTGAGATAGGCGATATCCAAAAAAATTCAAATTTTAAACACGTTGTGATTATTATTTCTGTAAATAAATTGTTCATTTGATCATACCTAAAACACTTAGAAGCTTTTTTTTACATAATTACATCATATTATAATAAAATGTTAATTTGACAGTAATTCACAATGACCTGTAGCAGTTACGCTGTAACAGTGCGCCCATTCTGTTTCTGTAACAACTTGCCCCATCATCACCATTTAGTTTTGACAACAGCAGGGAGGAACCCTGTACTACTTAGTGTAAAAACAGACGCAGTACCCATGTGGCCTGATAAATTATAGTTTCACAGGAACATACAGTATATTGTGCATGAGAACTCTGTGGTCTGATGGCTATGAAGAAGACATCAGACTTTTTTAAAAAATACTCAGAGTGTTCATAATTCATTTATCTGTCCACTCAGGGATACAAAGATCCAAATGCATAGTTCATGTGCAGCGGGAAAGTATAGACTGAGTGAGTGTATTGCACATGCACTGGATCTATTTATTTAATTACAAAGGCCACATACACGCAATGTAGGTTACCTGCCCCAGGTAACTTTTTGCCCTGGCTTACCGTACAACACCTCTAGTAATACCTTTTTATCAGACCAACAGGCTGCTCAGCCTTTAGATGAATAGGTTCCAACACTGCTGTTATAATGGACATAACCAGGAGAAGCTGCAGTGAACATTACATTAGAGCAGGGGCCTGCAACCTGCGGCTCTGGAGCCACAGGTGGCTCTTTTGCTCATAGCCAGTGGCAAAGGTGTAACTTTGTTTCAAACATTGTGCGGGTTGAGATCTGTGCCCATATAAGGATTTTTTAAAAAAAAAAATCTTTTTATTATAGGACTGTCAGGTCATCAGTACAGGCAGTTGTCTCCAGTGTCCTCTTTTTCATTTTTAAAGGAAAAGGATTTTTTTAAGCAAAAAATGACAGTATACAGTATGTATCCTAGTGTGGAGGAAGAGTGCAAAATCATTAACTTTGCTAAAAGGACCAGGCTAATTTACCCCTTTATTTAGGCATTCCCATATTAGTAAGTTGTAAAAATTATTTCCCTAATTTACCAAATCTATATTCAGCCTTGTATGCGACTATGAAGCAGCAGGCCTACTTAATACCCATTGTGTGTTAAGTATTTCAGCACTGGCAGAAATCAAGTTTTGACTATTGTTACCCGGTTATGTGTGCCTCCTGTACCCCTCTGGTTACCTTTACCTCCTCTCCTTGGTTCACCCTGCTGCTGCCACATTCTTGCTCCTGATATAAAAAAGCTCAGTTAATGTTCAAATGGTTTAAAAGAGGTACTTCATGGACAATTTTGGAGGTTGTAATTCATGCTAGATTTTTGCCCTTCTTCCCTCTTAATAGCATCTTAACAGTGTAATCAGTATTAACTGAGGTTAATCTAGCTGCTGAATGAGGCTTAATCACCATTATTCTTAACTCATTTTATTTTGTTATTAATCAGTTGTGGTGATTAACACATTTATGCTGACAGGACTAATGTTTTTTCATTAATTTATGATGTCACCACTTGCCACCATGCAGCTATTTCTTACCAAGTAGATGAACTAAGGACACTACTGTGATTTAGTCAGCTAGACTGTGACAAAAGTAACAGTTATCTTGCCTGCAGAGACGTTATGACCACAGCACACCACACCTTAGGTGTGCTGTTTCATTCATGAAATAATAGCAAATCTGTGAGTAGATTTGTGACTAAATCATCCTGGTATTAAAAAGTTACTCTAAATTCATTATGTAGACATTTAATTTTTTACAGTGACATTCAGTTTTCAAATTTAGGATTCAGGTATTTCCCTCCCCCCCACCAAAGGTAAATAATAAATTTACCTTTACCAAATTTACCAGAAAAAAGCATGCAAATTTAGAAGAGAATAGTATATAGTCTTCTTTCACAAGAAAAAAAGTAGGAACTTGATGATAGTCAAAAAAAAGTTATTAAAAAATTCAGAAATTTAAATGGTCTTGCAAATATGTAAGGAAAAGGCTTATTTTGTTATGACCCGAGTGCCGGTTCTGATCGCGCTCGGGCTAAGTTATTCTCGCTGCCGGTCTTGACAGCTGCGGGCTGTATTCTGGCCTCACCGGGCTCTTATTGTGAAAGTGCTCGGTGGGGCTTCCGCCTGTCAACGGCCGGTCAGCTGATTGTCATTACCGTCGTTAGTGCTTCGCCCTTTTAAGCCCGGCACTGGCGACGGTAAGACGCAGGAGTATAGGTCTACATTCTGTCAACGTCTCGTCTTGTTTTGTCCTTGTCAAGTCTGGGTCTACGCCTCGCCATGTTTGAGAGTGCCGTGAGACCTTCATGTCAGGTTCGTGTATCATAGTCTTGTCACAGTTAGCTCGTAGCGGCTGGGTTAGCCCTACAAGCCCAAGTCTTAGTTATGTCTGTGTTTGCCCTAAGGGGTTCATAGTTGTGTTTTGTCACGTCTGGAAATAAATAACATCTTGCCAAACTCTCTGGTGAACTCTGTGGCGTCTCTTGGTGATCCGCGAGGATCACCACATGACAGTATACTCCTGCCAGGTCGCCTAAACGGAGGCGCCGCATCGAGACGCCATTTCACCGGGAGTTTGTGCCATATCTGGACTGTTGTTTCTTCTTGTTCGGGTGTCAACATCTGGGAGAATGCCGTCATCCAGGGGCCGCGGTCGGCACCTGGACAAGGAGCTAGCGAGCGCTCTGGAATACGCTGATGGGCCGCTCCTCGCCGCTACATTTGACGACACCTCCAGCTACATGCGTTGGCATCTGGGCGTCGCTGAGGAGTACCTGGACAGCCTTCCCCTCGACTACGACGATCATCCGGAGGTGATATCGAGGTGGGAGGAACTCGCCGCTCAGCGCGAGGTTCTTCGTGGGCTGGAGGAGGAAGAGAGCGGGAAGCAGAGGAGGAGGCATCCTCGCTCCCCGCGTTGGTGTCCCATTCCCGTCCCGGAGCAGGTCCAGGAGTACGCGCCGTCTGGGGGCCGACGAGGACGTCGGCGTAACGGCGCGGGCAACCCTCAGCGGAATCCCCGGCTGGACTCGCTGCCGGCGTATCCCGTCAGCGAATCTCCGAGAGCGGCCCCACCTCGTTTTCCTAGGGGGCCCTCTGTCGCCATCCAGCGGGGAGAAGGAGGAACGACATCCCCCACAGCAGGAACCATCTCTGCCCCCGGAGGAAGGCAAGTGATCGTTTGTTTGTCACATCTTAATAATGATCTGCCTTGTCTGACTCCTGGGGGCGGAGTTCGGGATTCGCAGCCCCCCGAGCTCCCTCCACCTGCTGTGGATAAAATTATTAAACCTACTGCCTCTGTGTTCTTCCCCGTTGGGCGGTCCGCGACGCCAGGCCAGCGTCGCCGGACGAAGAGGGCCCCTGCAGTGCTGGATAGCCTGCATCCGGCCCTGCAGTCACGTCTTGGACGGAGGAGAGGAGCGGACTGCGGCCCGGAGCCTGAGCCGACGAAGAAGCGTCCCCGGGTCTCCTCGCCGGAGCGGTCCGAGCCAGTGGGTCAAGGGTTCCCTGCCTCCACGCCATACGGGTCGTCGGCGTGGACGACAGCGTGGGAGGAACCTGAGGCTGCTGATGACATCGTGCCAGCTGCGGAGCCCGACGCAGCTGAGTCCGAGTCAGCTGACGAGAGTTGCCCTGAACCCGGATCGTCGGAGTCCTGAGTGGCAACGGAACCCGAGTGCAGGCAAGTGCTCCCTCTTATGTCTCTGTCCTCTTTTGTTGAGCATTTTTGCCTGCCTCTCGGGGAGACGAGTGAGGAGCAGCGTCTGCTGCGCCCGAGCTCGTCTCGCTGGGTTCCGTTGCTACCGGTGATACTGATCCCGGTTTTCCTGTCCCCGAGCTTTCTTTTAGTGTCACCGGCGGGGAACAGGTCGGAGTCACCGAGGTGGATGTCCCAGGTTCGGGGGTGGAGTTCGTCAGCGGAGCTGCACCGGAGGCCCAATCGGGTCCCACCACAGGAGCGGTTTCGGCCCAATCGGGGTCCGACGTGGGTTCGTCGGAGGCCCAATTGGGGTACACCGCGGGTGCGGTTCTGGCCCAATCGGGGCCCAACGTGGGTGCAGCTGGGACCCAATCTGGGTCCAGCGGTGATGTAGCGCGAGCGTGGTCCATTGGCGGAGGAGGAGCTGCAGACCCTTCTTCACGGAGCAGATTCTTGGCTCGTCCTGCTCACCGATCCCCTCAGAATCACCGCCCCTTTTCATCATCGCCGGGGGCCATGGGGGTCCCTGTTCGCTCGCCCCGGTTCTCCCGAGTTTTGTTCTCGTCAGGGAGGCCGCTGCGGGTTGTTGATGCCCTGGACTGGTGGCTGAGGGACACGGGTCGGCCACCGGAGGGACTGTTTCGCCGGTTCGGCGCCTCGGTTCGGCCACCCGACCTGTTATTTGTGCCATGGGGCTACCTAGTTCGACCACCGGAGAAACGGACGTGCGGGACTTTGGACTCTGGTGAGCTGCCTGGTCCGCCTCCGTTGACCATCGGTCGACATAAACTGTCGGGGGGTGGTAGTGGTCCCTGGGTGTGTCTCTGTATTTGTGCTTCTTTTTTTCTCCTCGTCCTGGTTATGTTGTGTCTTGTGCTCATGCCTTTGTTTTGAAAGCCACAGTCAAGTCAGTCATGTTATGTCAAAGCAGTTTTAGATTGCCTCTTGTGTTTTTGGAAGCCACAGTCTAACCATAGTAAAGTTATGCTAAGCAATTTTAGATTGCTTCATGTGTGTTTGCAGTAGCCTTGCTGGTTTATGTATAGTCTGGGTCGAGCGTGTGGTGCTCTGGGTTTTTTTTTTTTCTTTCTTGTGTCGTGTATAGCTTGATATGAACGAGTAATGCTCTTGTTTTTGTTTCATAGTCTGGTATGAGCGAGTAATGCTCTGTTTTTGTTTTTTCATGTATAGTCTGGTATGAGCAAGTAGTGCTCTTTTTTTTTTGTTTGTTTGTTTCAGGTTAAGTCTGGTATGAGCAGGTAATGTGTTCTTGTATCTAGTTTATCTGAGCCTGTAGTTCTGGTTTTTGTTTTTTTTTGTACATTTTTTTCTTGTTAGTCTTGTCATTGTCTTGTATGGTTTTTTTTGTCTTGTCATTGTCTTGTATGGTTTTTTTTTTGTCTTGTCATTGCCTTGTATGGTTTTTTGCCTTGTTCATGGGTTGGTTTCTCTCCCTCCGCACCTGTCCCCCAGCCTCCCACCCTGGGGGGGTGGGGGGGGCAGGGTGGTTCCTTGGGGCGTTCGGAGTCCGCCCGTGGAGGGAGGGTACTGTTATGACCGGCGCTCGGGCTAAGTTATTCTCGCTGCCGGTCTTGACAGCTGCGGGCTGTATTCTGGCCTCACCGGGCTCTTATTGTGAAAGTGCTCGGTGGGGCTTCCGCCCGTCAACGGCCGGTCAGCTGATTGTCATTACCGTCGTTAGTGCTTCGCCCTTTTAAGCCCGGCACTGGCGACGGTAAGACGCAGGAGTATAGGTCTACATTCTGTCAACGTCTCGTTTTGTCCTTGTCAAGTCTGGGTCTACGCCTCGCCATGTTTGAGAGTGCCGTGAGACCTTCATGTCAGGTTCGTGTATCATAGTCTTGTCACAGTTAGCTCGTAGCGGCTGGGTTAGCCCTACGAGCCCAAGTCTTAGTTATGTCTGTGTTTGCCCTAAGGGGTTCATAGTTGTGTTTTGTCACGTCTGGAAATAAATAACATCTTGCCAAACTCTCTGGTGAACTCTGTGGCGTCTCTTGGTGATCCGCGAGGATCACCACATGACATATTTTCAATGACAAAAAAATGCAAATTTGAGAAAAATGCTACATTTTTGAGAAACTGTGAATTTAGGCAGAAAACAACATGGGGAAAATACTGTATTTTTATACAAAAGCAGCCAAATTTACAAGAAAAAAAATGTCTCTGATTTACAAGAAAATCTGTAAAACTATGACAAAAAAGTTGCACACACAAAAAAGTGACATTAGAAACGTCATAGTGCTACATAAAACACTGATGAAGTTTACTAAGGGAGAATAAGATTGGAGAGAATATTCGCAGCCCCAAAAGTTGGTAGTGAGGACATCTCTAACTTTAAATGGGTTTATAATATACTTTTAGTTGATATATAATATATATCACAAACCCTATATGATATATATAACAAACCCTCAAACAACAAACCCTGGATCAACCCTGAGATAAAAACACTTCTGAGAGAGAAGAAGAGGATCTTCAGGTCGGGGAACAGGGAGATGCTGAAGTCCGTACAGAGGGAGCTGAGGAGAAAGATCAGAGAAGGCAAGGACAGCTTCAGGAAGAAGATGGAGGACAAGCTGCAACAGAGCGACATCAGCGGGGTCTGGAGAAACCTCAAAACCATCTCGGGGCTCCAGAATACCTCCCCCCAGGCCACGGGGGGCAGGGAGTGGGCGAACAACCTGAATCTGTTTTTCAATAGATTTGACCAACCGCCCTCCCCCCTGTCTGCACAACAACCACTGCTGCCTCTAAGAAATCAAGTCCTGCTACCCACTCCCCACTCCACCGACACCCCCCCCACTCCCAACACACAGCCCCCCATCCTGATCCTGACCAAGACCCAGGTGAGGACGGAGCTGAGGAAGATCAAGGCGAGGAAGGCGTCGGGACCGGACGGCATCAGCGCAAAGCTCCTCAAGTCCTGTGCAGACCAGCTGTGTGGGATTGTGACGTATATCTTCAACATGAGCCTGAAACTGGGGAGGGTACCACAGCTGTGGAAAACATCTTGTGTGGTACCTGTACCAAAAACTTCCCACCCCAAAGACCTGAACAGCTTCAGACCGGTGGCCTTGACGTCCCACTTGATGAAGACCCTGGAGAGACTGCTCCTTGCTCATCTCCGCCCCCTGGTGGAACCAGCGATGGATCCACTCCAGTTCACCTACCAGCATGGCATTGGGGTGGAGGATGCGGTGATCTTCCTCCTTCACCGTTCTCTGTCCCACCTGGAGAAGCCCGGGAATATGGTGAGGATCATGTTCTTTGACTTCTCCAGTGCTTTCAACACCATCCAACCGATGATCCTGAAGGACAAGCTGCTGCGCGCAGGGGTGGACCAGCACCTGTCATCATGGATCCTGGACTACCTCACGAACCGGCCTCAGTTTGTGAGAACCCGGGACTGTGTTTCCGACACGATCATCAGTAGCACGGGGGCCCCCCAGGGAACAGTGCTGGCTCCCTTCTTGTTCACTCTTTATACTGCGGACTTCTCACACAACACAACACATTGCCATCTACAGAAGTTCTCTGATGACTCTGCGATCGTTGGTCTCATCTCCAGCGGAGATGAAGCTGAGTACAGAGGGCTTATCCAGGACTTTGTGGACTGGTGCCATCGGAACTGCCTCCAGATCAACGCGAGGAAAACTAAGGAGCTGGTGGTGGACTGCCGCAGGCATGGGCAGCCCCTCACAGCACCAGTAAATATACAGGGAACAGACATCGAGATGGTGACATCCTACAAGTACCTGGGTATTCATCTGAACAATAAACTAGACTGGTCACACAATACTGACGCACTCTACAAGAAGGGACAGCGCAGGCTGTTCCTGCTGAGGAGACTCAGGTCTTTTGGTGTACAAGGGGCGCTGCTGAAGTCATTCTATGACACGGTGGTGGCATCAGCCATCACTTTTGGAGTGGTCTGCTGGGGCAGTGGCATTACTGCAGCCGATAGGAAGAGACTGAACAAACTGATTAAGAAAGCTAGCTCTGTCCTGGGGCAACGCCTTGATCCGATGGAGGAGATAGGAGAGAGAAGGACGGTGGCTAAACTGTCATCTCTGCTGGAGTCCGAGTTCCACCCTATGCAGGACATACTGGATGCACTGAGGAGCTCATTTAGCAGCAGACTACATCATCCCAGGTGCACAACCGAGAGGTTTCGTAGGTCCTTCCTACCAACGGCTGTCAGACTGTACAACCTAAGCAGGGCTGCTCGCAGAGAGAGCAAAAAGACGTAACAAACTAATAGTTTTTTTTTTTTTTTTTTTTTTTTTTTTTTGAATGCAAAAGATGCAATAGACTTACACAATGGTCCTCTCCGGCATACAACTAGGAACATACCGGTCGCTATGGAGGGTGAGAATATGTATGGGCACATAATCATACCATGTAGGATAACTAAATAGACGGTTATGCTGTTTCATCCCACCTAGCAACAATGCTCTGCACTGTGTGTGTTTATATATTTACATATTTATTCCATCTAGCTACAATGCTCTGCACTGGGTGTGTTTATATTTATATATCTATATATTTATTCCATCTAGCTACAATGCTCCGCACTGTGTTTTTATATATCTACATATTATTCCATCTAGCTACATTGCTCCGCACTGTGTGTGTTTATATACTTGCATATTTATTCCATCTAGCTACAATGCTCTGCACTGTGTGTTCATATATTCATATATTTATTCCATCCAGCTACAATGCTCTGCACTGTGTGTCTGTGTGTGTGTGTGTGTGTGTATATATATATTTTATAGTAATATGTACATATGTATATTAGCTGCTCTTGCTTGCTTGTTTTTTCTTGCCTTCTGATTGTTGCTCTGAGTGTTGCTATCCCTGTGCTGTTGCAATCCTGGAATTTCCCCGTTGTGGGACTAATAAAGGCTTATCTTATCTTATCTTATAATAGATATACACTACTGTTCAGAAGTTTGGGGTCACTTAGAAATTTCCTTATTTTTGAAAGAAAAGCACTTTTTTTCAATGAAGATAACTTTAAACTAATCAGAAATTCACTCTATACATTGCTAATGTGGTAAATGACTATTCTAGCTGCAAATGTCTGGTTTTTGGTGCAATATCTACATAGGTGTATAGAGGCCCATTTCCAGCAACTATCACTCCAGTGTTCTAATGGTACAGTGTGTTTGCTCATTGCATCAGAAGGCTAATGGATGATTAGAAAACCCTTGTGCAATCATGTTAGGTCTGCAATGCTGTAATTGCTGCAAATGGAGGATTCTTTGACGAAAGCATAGTTTGAAAGAAAAAATTATTATTTCAAATACAAATCATTATTTCTAACTTTGTCAATGTCTTGACTATATTTTCTATTCATTTTACAACTCATGGTGGTAAATAAGTGTGACTTTTCATGGAAAACACAAAATAATTGTCTGGGTGACCCCAAACTTTTGAACGGTAGTGTACATACACATGTACAGTATATTCAGTACTGAAGTGGCCATACAGGAAAAGCAACAGGTTGGAGGAGATGACAAATGCTGCAAGAAAAAAAAAATGCTAGAAGAAGCATTGCAACTTTTTATTTATCAAATTATTTTTTTAGCATAACTTTTATTGCAAATGGACCCTTAAACACCAACAAACTCAAAAGGTACGGTGTTAAGGTGATGAATCTTGTTGTACTAGGAGCTAAATCACTATACAGTGATGATAATAAGCCATCAAGATCTCAGTGTTTGATCACTGCCTAATGCTGTCTTGTGATTAAATAAAATGGGAATGGAAAACTAGAAATGTGATTTTAAGCTTAAACTTTAACTTTATTTTTTATTTATTTAAGCTCAATACTTAAATTCCAAACTAGAAAAGCACTCATAGAGTGCATACCTTCGCCAAGGCTCCTTCCATTTCTCATGGATCACCTCCAAAATGTAATGGGTTTGTGTGTAGGCCTATAGCCACTTGTGGTGAAAATTGCATCAAAGTCTGTCCATCAGTTTTGGAGTATTGTTGCTAACACACTGTGAGAAGATAAGAGCCTTGGCTGAGGTATGCATTCTCAGATCATCACCAAAATATAATGGGTTCCTCTCTAGGCCAAGAACCACCTCTGGTGAAAATTTCATCCAAATCCATCCAGCAGTTTTTGTGTAATCCTGCTGCACAAATACAAACAAAGCCCTTGGTGGAGGTATGCACTCTCAGATCATCACCAAAATCTAATCATCAGTTCCCCGTGCCATTACACACCTTTCCTGAAAATTTCATCAAAATCCGTTCATAACTTTTTGAGTTATGTTGGTAACAGACAGACAGACAGACAAACGCCAGTAAAAACATAACCTCCTTGGCGGAGGTAATAAATCAGTGATGCTGTATTGCAGTGCTTTTGGACTCATTTTAACACATTATGCATATGGCTAAAATTTAGAGTGCTTTATTTTCCTTAATGAGATATTTTAAAACGTTTAGGCCAATGAAATGTATCTATTCTTTCATTCATCTATTTGGTGTTTATTTCTTATATATTCCTTTAGACACTCTTTTGTGCAGCTGTGGTATTTTTAACAGAAGATAGAAGATCTGAAAATGATCTGCAGGGAGAATAATCAATTTCTTTTAACGTGTATATTTAAGAATAACCTTCAGAGTGACTTGGTCTATAATTGAAAGTGGTTAAACTTGCTTTCTAATTGAATTTTACAATTATCAAAATCATGACATTTTAAAAATGCAGAGCAGTTTAAGGTTAACTTGAATTTTGTGGGGATGACAAGCAATATTTAAAGGCATTTATATTAAAGGAACTGTTATAGAGAGTTTGTCCTTGATAACTGTTTGGAGCTGCTAACATTTAAATGAGCACTGAAACATACGTAAATTTCACTCTAACAGATGAACAAATCTATTCTGATCACATTTCATGAATGATTGATACAATGTAAAGCCTACGTAAATTTGCATGAGGAGTGCTAATCATTTCTCAGATCAGCTAAATCCTACCAGACAGCACATATGGTGTACTTCCATACTCACGTTAGCAAACCAGCAACCAGCTAACGTCAGACAACAATTCACCAGCTAACACAACAATATATTTACCTGCTTTTGGACAGAGGGATTTGGCCTTTTATTTAACAACCAACAATTTTAAATGGTTTGTTGCACTTGTGGAGCTCTTTTCATTCTGTCTCACTTGTGAGCTGCTCCTCCTGTGTTGACGAGCGTCCTCACCTGCCGCCGCTACAAATGGCTGGCTGAGTATTGACCAGATAAGGCATGGACCGGCTGGCCAGTACCAAGTCTGTGGGGGGTACATTGTTTGATTATTAGAAATGTTACTTTTTGTTCCTTGTAAATGAAAAACAACAACTTCTTCACTCACTTGTAGATATTTTTTATTAATTATAATTATATGATTATTGGGGGGGTATATTGGATGGATTTGATTTTTTGGGGGGGGCGGGGGTTGGAACCCCCCCACCCCCCATAAATTACGCCTATGGCCAGTGGCTTCTTAAGGCCTTGATAAAAAATTCAAAACTTTAAATAAAAATAGGACATGGATTTGGGAGGAAAAAGAAATGCAAATTTGTTAGAAAAATATATTTATAAGAAAAGCTGAAAATTTATGCCAAAATTCTGACAAATTTAGGGGGAACGGTTGCAGTTTTTATGAAGAAAATACAACAGTTTTGCTAGAAATTTTCACAAAATTTCTGGGGAAAATAACATTCACTGGAAAAGTTGCAATTTTTGAGAATAATGTTACAAATTTATGTGAAAGGTGCTTTAAATTTACCTGAAAGGGGTAACAGATTTACAAGGGAAAAGAGAACAAATTTATTAGAAAAGTAGAAAATTTACACCAGAAATATGACAAATGTAGGGGGGAAAGTTGCAATTTTATGGGAAAAATACACTTACAAATTTGAAAAAAAAATTACGGCAGTTCTGGAAGAATCATCACAAACTTACTGGGGACATTGTATTTTTACAATAAAAAAGTCACAGATTTATGTGGAAAGAGGCTGCAATTGTACCTGAAAATGTATCAAATTTTCAAAGAAATTTTCAATGACAAATTTATTAGAAAACCAGAAAATTTATGCCAAAAATCGCACAAATTTGGGGGCAAAATATGAGGAAAAACCTCTTAATATTGACAGTGTTAGGCCAGTTTGTACTGGAAAAGTAGTTGTTGTACCTTAGTTTTCAGGCTCCATGTGGGTTTTGCTGGTCAAAAATCTCACAAAATGGCTCTTTGTGTAGTAGAGGTTGCCGACCCCTGCTTTAGAGCAAACGACAAACAGGCTACTTACAGAGTTTGCAGTTAGCACCTGCTAGATATATGCACAGCAACTACACACAGGCACAATTAAACAGCCAAAAAATTAAATTGTTCCTAACCGTTCAAAGTTCTTTCTTAATCCCTGGGTTGTACAAGTTCTGAAATGGCATAAACAGTTACGAATCCCACATATTTCCTGTTTGTAAATTCCGCAAGCTTGAAATTAGCTGGTAAATATGAAGCTATATGGATTGGATGGTTTCTCATCTTCCACTAAAAGCGTCTGTATGTACTTTGCAGTCACAGTTTAACTCAAATTTGTGTTTTTTGCCAATCAGTCTTGTGTATATGTGCAGGGGAAAAGGGTGGCTCGGGTTTGTATCTACACTGTGGTACAAGTAGTGATGGTGAAACTGAGGCCTTTTGAGACAATGAACAACTTTGAGACAATTGCTTCATGATCGACACAGTGTTATAAAACATTTAATAAAGAATGGTCCAAGGAAGGAAAAGTCAGCGGGGTCATGGGTGTCCAAGGCTCATTGATGCACCCGGGGCAAAAAGGCTGGACCATCAGAACTGCATCTGAGTGGAAGACCTGAAAAAAAATCTCAATACTTTTTGTTGTGGATTTGGCCATCCAAGGTCTATTCATAATTGTATGGCAGAAACAAACAACACAAAGCAAACAAAAAAAACCTAATTCCACTAGAACCCTCTCAATTTCTCAGTTCCTTTTCTTTTTATATTATGTGCACCAATGAAGAGAGAGAGAAACACCATTTCAATTCTCCTGTATGTCCTACACGTATAGTAGTATTGATAATAAAATCTTTGAATCTTGAATCAAACTTCCGGCGAGCCCTCAAGTCACGTGATGTGACCAACATAACGAGGCCTTGCTTGCTACGGTCATGTGATTGTGGGCGTGCTGAAACAGCGCTCGGTGCACTGCTCATGTCACTTCCGCTTTATATTGCTCGAATCAGTGTCGAGTGGGCGGTGTCGAGCGTAACATCACTAGGTACAAGTGAGTTGAGATGTGGGGGTTTTTGCCACTTTTGCTCTTGGATCAACCACCTCAAAGCGGCAGGTGGTCAAAGACCCGAACAAACTCACACCGACACACTGACACACTACAAGACACGTAATTACACACATGCGTTCCCACTGTAACGCACACTGCTTCTTTGGCTCCCTCAGACTCCTGTTCAGGCTTTATTTTGTACACAGAGAATTAAACTGATCCTCTCAGACGCTTTAATGCCACTGCTGCTGCTGCTCATGAATATTCATCACCAACACGTACGAAGGATTACTGCTAACACACACTATCTCCGACAGGGTCACATCACACCACACATGCTTATAAGTCTCATAAATTTGACACATTTTTCTTGTAAACCTGCAATTTTTTCTTACAAATGTAAAATACCAAGAGGAGCACAAGACCAGGCGTCGTAGACCAGGGGTGTCAAATTTGATCTCAGCGACGGCCAGCAAGAGGGGAATGAATTTCTTAGCTTACTTTTACTTGAAAACTATTGTAATTTGAATCAAGTTGCAAATTGATGAGGGTGGGCACAAAGGGTTGCAAATTTACAGTTGGGTAGGATGATTCACAAAGTGACAAGTAGGAAGGAAAAATCACAAATTGATGAGGGTGCGTGGGAAAAGTTGCAAATTTACAAGTGGGTGTGAAAATTCTCAAATTGACGAGTAACCATGAAAAGCCGCCAATTGATAAGTGGAAGGAAAGTGGGTGGGAAAAGCTGCAAATCTACAAAAGGAAAGGATATTTCGCAAATTGAAAAGTCGGTGTAAAAGTTGCAAATTCATAAGTGCGAGTGAAAAGTCGCAAATTGACGAAGGGGCTAAAAAAAATCGCTGTTTGATAAGAGGACGAAAATTTCAGAAAATTACAAGTGTGGAAAATTTTATTAGCCTGAATAAAATGTACTGGAGGGTCTTGATACTGGCGCCGTTTCACTGTATCGTACAAATTAAATTTAGTGATTTTTTTTTCTGATGAAAAATGTCTCATTTGACGGTGTTTTAGTTTAATGGTTTAATATTCCTGCAGCTGAAGTGTTTCCATAAATGCTTCTCTCTCCAGGTTATTGTGTTTCTGATTTAATGGATTAAAAGGTTTTTTTATAGTGGCGGACCAGCGGGCGACCTTTTGTTCTCACTGAAAGTTTGATGAGGCAGAAGCCGCCGGCACCAATTGCAGCTCTGGTTTTAATGGCTTTTAACCTTTTGTTTCTGCGTTACAGTGAAGACAATTTTCAACCCAGCGCCGGCCACTCCAGACCTTGATCCCGAATTCTACCGACTGACCGACGTGTTCTGCTGTAATGAGACTGAGGTGAAGAAACACACAATCACACACAGACATATGTGTGTGCTCGTTTTTCCCCATGTTGACACAGCGTCCAGAGGTGTTAATGAAATGTCTGTGACATGCTTTGTTCAGAAGACCTCAGGGTTAAATTACTGCAGTACCATTTTACACATGGGGAAGGAGCACTCCTCAAAACAAGCTGTTTTATAGCATATTGCTTTAAATGCTACCCCCTCCCTCTTTTGTCTGAGATCTATGTTTGAATGGTGAAGCTAACATAAGCTTTTAGCTTTAGTTGTCAGACTAAGTAGGATCCTACTAAATATTGTAAGAATTAGATTAAAAGCCCAAATGAAGCATTGTCAGAAACAGAGGTAATAATAATAATGGATTGGATTTATATGGTGCTTTACATGTCACATGACACCTCTAAGTGCTTTCAGTGAGTCCATTATTCTTTCACTCCAGACAGACACTGGTAGTGGTAAGCTACTTCTGTAGCCACAGCTGCCCTGGGGCAGATTGACACACGGCTGCCAATCCACGCCAATGGCCTCTCCAACCACCACCAAACATTTACAGTTTAAACCGGAAGTTTGCATACACTGGAAGCTTCTGATAGGTTAATTGACATCTTACTTAATTGGAGGGACACCTGTTAAGGTACACCTCAAACACACTGCTTTCTTGTGTTACATCATGGGAAAATCAATAGAAATCAGGCAAGATATCAGGAAGAGAATTGTGGACCTCCACAAGTCTGGTTCATCCTTGGGTACAATTTCCAGATGCCTGAAGGTGCCACGTTCATCTGTTCAAACAATTATACACAAGTATAAACATCATGGGAATGTCCAGTCATCATACTGCTCAGGAAGGAGATGGGTTCTGTGTCCCAGAGATGAACATGTTTTGGTGTGAAATGTGCATATCAACCCCAGAACAAAAGCAAAAGACCTTATGAAGATGCTGGCTGAAGCTGATAAGTGTCATTATTCACAGTGAAACAATTCCTGTACCAAAATGGACTAAAAGGACACTCAACAAGGAAGAATCCATTTGTCCAGAAGCAACATAAAGAGCCAGATTACAGTTTGCAAATGCACACAGGGACAAAACCTTAAGTTTTGGAGACATGTCCTGTGGTCTGATGAAACTAAAATGGAACTGTTTGGCCATCGTTACATTTGGAGGAAAAAGACGGACGCTTGCAATCCTGAGAACACCATCCCAACTGTGAAGTACGGGGGTGACAGCATCATCAGGGTGCCCGCGATGTCTAAAAAAGTCTAAAAAAAGTCTAAAATTACACATTTTCAATTTTAGGCCTAAAAAAGTCTAAAATACAGGGATATTTTGCACTGTGAGTCTAAAATTGAGTTTGAGTAATTTAAGACCTACGTTTCAATGCAAAATATCGATAAAGGATTAATGTTTTTTTTTAAAGTATTGTTGAATATCCCGGAAGCCGCTGCACATCCGGGTACTCCAGCTCAGCCGATATTGATCCAGATCGCATAGTTTTAGAATCATCGGCCATTACGAGCTCAGATCACACGAGACGGCCCGCTGAATTTAAGCATTTATTTATTTTTATTTATTTTCTACTCGTTTCAGTTCTGCATTTAATATGAAACCTGAGTTTGAAATAAACGTTTGAATTTAAATTTGAATATCCCGGAAGCCGCTGCACATCCGGGTACTCCAGCTCAGCCGATATTGATCCAGATCGCATAGTTTTAGAATCATCGGCCATTACGAGCTCAGATCACACGAGACGGCCCGTTGAATTTAAGCATTTATTTATTTATTTATTTTCTACTCGTTTCAGTTCTGCATTTAATATGAAACCTGAGTTTGAAATAAACGTTTGAATTTAAATTTGAATATCCCGGAAGCCGCTGCACATCCGGGTACTCCAGGCTCAGCCAATATTGAGCACCAGAAGTCGCATTAATAGTAAGAAATACTCATCATTGATTAGCAACAGCATAACAATGTTATTAAAAAGAATTCAGAGACTTATTGTACTTTAAAAGTGTTGAAATTACATAAAATGCACACATTTACTTGTATTTTTAGTTTTAAACATATTGTATGGCTCTCACGGAATTACATTTAAAAATATGTGGTGTTCATGGCTCTCTCAGCCAAAAAGGTTCCCGACCCCTGTTCTACATGAAATGTTGCTGTTAGTGGAACGCACAATAAAACTACAGATGTGAAACGGAAATGTACTGTCGTCACAGGATGCTGGAGCAAGCATTTTGGCTCTGGTCTGAATGAGCTGTGTGCGCGAGCAAGGCGGGAATAGTTGTGAAGTAACGTGCGAATGGCAGGAGAGAAAGCTAGCAGGACAAAACTAAAAAGATGGGCAAATGTAAATTTAATGACAGTTGGCTCTCAAGAGATGACTTTGCAGACTGGCTCAAACGCGTTCCCAACGACAACACTGAGGCGTACTGCACGTTGTGCAAAAGAACACTTAAACTCGGGACCCTGGGCGTCAGGGCACTGGAGTCACACATCAAAGCTAGCAAACACCAGGAATCAGCAAATGCAGCACACAACTCTCATGGAATTGCTCAGTTCTGTTCGGTTGCAAGCAGCACGTCAAGAAATAATACAAATGATATTCGCGATCTAATGGGCTCGACTGAAACGATGAAGGCAGAAGTTCTGTGGGCACTTAACACCGTGGCTAAACACCAGTCATACAGAGCTAATGACGACATCGGGGAACTGTTTCAAGCAACGTTTCCCGACTCGACAGTAGCCAAAACATTCCAATGCGGGAGAGACAAGACCGCCTATATCATCCGATTTGGAGTAGCAGAGTTCGTCAAGAAAGATTGTATCTCAAAGGTTTGCACACAGGCTTGTTTGCGACTACGTTGCAATACATGGGGGCGTTACCAGGGTTCCACTTACACCTGACTTAATGAAATCTGTCATGGCTGCCAGGTCACGGTACCTTGTGCATTTGGACGAAGAGAGGAAGAGGAAGGAGGCAGAGACACAAGGGAAGAAAAGGGCACACGCGGAGGAGCAGTTACAAGACCTGAAAGTCAAGAGGGACAGTCTGCATACAGTCATTGAGAGCCTGGGCAAAGATGCAGATGAGTTGGCAGAGCAAGCAGAGGGCAAGGCTGGGAGCAAAATGGCACAGCTCCTCTCAAAATCAAATGCTCTGAGGAGGGCTGCTAAAGACAAACTCTCCCAGCTTAAGGTTCTGGAGGACGAAATTGCCACCAAAAGTGCAGAGCTTAGAAGCATGTAAAATAATGGGTGTATATATGTTCGTTTCATTGACAATAAACATCAATTGACCGCAATCTGGGTTTGTTCTTTCTTTTTTTAATACTTCGTGAAGGTCGTAAATTTAATCCATGATGGTCTAAAAAAGGTCTAAAAAAGTCTAAAATTGCACTTGTTAAAACCTGCAGACACCATGATCATGTTGTGGAGGTGTTTTGCTGCAGGAGGGAGGAGTGCACTTCACAAAATAGATAGCATCATGAGGAAAGAACACTTTGTGGAAATATTGAAGCAACATCTCAAGACATCAACAAGGAAGTTAAAGCTTGGGTGCAAATGGGTCTTCCAAATTGACAATGACCCTAAGCATACCACCAAATTAGTTACAAAGTGGCTTAAGGACAACAAAGTCAGTGTTTTGGAGTGGCCACCACAAAGTCCTGATCTCAGTCCCATCGAAAATTTGTGGGCAGAGCTGAAAAGGCGTGTGCGAGCAAGATGGCCTACAAACCTGACTCAGCAACATCCGTTCTGTCAGGAGGGATGGACCAAAATTCCAGCAATGTGTTGTGAGAAGCTGGTGGAAGGATACCCAAAAAGTTTGACCCAAGTCATACAGCAGGGATCTAAAACTCATTCCATGGAGGGCCAAGACCCTGCACATTTTAATTCCACCCAGTCTCATCAGCAGGTGTTGTCAATGACCAGCAATCAGTGGGAAGGGATTCAGTGAAATCACCTGTTAAAGACACCGGGTGGAGGGAAAACGTGCAGGGTCTTGGCCTTCCATGGAATGAAGCTGAGATCCCTGTCATACCATTTAAAGGCAATGATACCAACTGCCTTTAATTGGAGGACACTGAAGGCAAATGGGTCAGTGTCTTGCCCAGGGACACAACAGCAGGATGTCTGGTTGGAACCACCAATCCTCCGGTTATTGGGCAGCCCTCTCTATCTAATGAGCCTCTGCAGCCCCACTATAATAAATCATAATAAAATAAGCTAAAATAACAGCTATCAATAAAATATCTGGTCAGGGTTTGGTAGATGATCTGGCTGATGTCTAGTAGGGCTGGATACAATGTATAGAAAATCATCGGTCAGCTAAGCTAATATTAGCAGCCTGATCTGCCAGGCTTTGCTGACCATGGGGATGCCTAGTCGGGTAGAAAACTGCCGCAGTCTGCCACTCTGGTAACTACGTTAGCACCACAATTTCCTGGGCCATCCCAGCCAAAAACTAAAAAAATAGACCAGAATGGCATGAGATACAGTGGTGTGAAAAAGTGTTTGCCCCCTTCCTGATTTCTCCTTTTTTTATGTTTGTCACACTTGTTTCAGATCATCAAACAAATTTAAATATTAGACAAAGATAACACAAGTAAACAGAAAATGCAGTTTTTAAATGAAGGTGTTTATGTCACAAACTGGGTTCCTGCCAGACCCAGTCTCGTGGCTCTTTCTTTGTATTTTTATGTTTATTGTATTCTTGTGCCTTTTTTTATTATACTGCCTTTTATTTCTTTGATTTTGTTTTCAAGTTGTTTTGACCTTGTCTCATTTCATTTGTGATTATTTCCTAGTCTGCATTTAGTCAGGTTTATTTCTTTTGTATATTTTGTTGACTGACAGCTGGCAGATGACATTTCCGGGTTTATGCTCCTCCTGGGCATTCCCCTGTCAATCTGTCAGCTCAGCCGCTCCTCCCTCACATCTCTCAGCTGATCTCATTATTTTTTCCACAATATCTTTATTGAACCTTTTTTTTTTTTTTTAACAAACATGATACAAACAATCAAACACTAACGCTAAAGTACTACAAAAAAAAAAAAAATGCACTAAAAACACCAACAACCACCAACAAAATCAAGTCTTCAACAATGCTCCTCTGTTTAGTCTAGACAATCCAATACATAAGTATACATATTATGTTCACCAGTTTGGAATTTACAAGGTCCACACACATCATTCACCTTCTTCTTCAAGAGTTATGTTAAAAATTTTTACATAATCAATAAAAGGTCTCCATATATTCTCAAACACAATTTCCTTTGATTTCAGTATATATGTTATTCTTTCTAATGGAAGGTTTGTTAACATCTGTCTTAACCACTGAGTCACATCTGGTCTATGAGTCTTTTTCCATAATAGTGCAATACATTTTTTGGCATTAAGCAAACTGAGGTCTATGAATGTTCTTTCACTTTTATTAAAATTATGCTTTTCTGGGTACAGACCCAACAAAAACAGTTTAGGATTCAGTATGATTTGTTTTGAGATTATTTTTTCAATTGTTACCCTCACCTCTTCCCAAAACATTCTTATTAATCTACATTCCCATAAACAATGAAATAGGGTTCCTTTACAACCTAAGCAGGGCTGCTCGCAGAGATAGCAAAAAGACGTAACAAACTAATAGTTTTTTGAATGCAAAAGATGCAATAGACTTACACAGTGGTCCCCTCCGGCATACAACTAGGAACATACCGGTCGCTATGGAGGGTGAGAATATGTATGGGCACATAATCATACCATGTAGGATAACTAAGTAGACGGTTATGCTGTTTCATTCCATCTAGCAACAATGCTCTGCACTGTGTGTGTTTATATATTTGCATATTTATTCCATCTAGCTACAATGCTCAGCACTGGGTGTGTGTATATATTTATATATCTACATATTATTCCATCTAGCTACATTGCTCCGCACTGTGTGTGTTTATATACTTGCATATTTATTCCACCTAGCTGCAATGCTCCGTACTGTGGGTGTTTATATATTTACATATTTATTCCATCTAGCTACAATGCTCTGCACTGTGTGTTCATATATTCATATATTTATTCCATCCAGCTACAATGCTCTGCACTGTGTGTCTGTGTGTGTGTGTATATATATATATTTTATAGTAATACGTACATATGTTTATTAGCTGCTCTTGCTTGCTTGTTTTTTTTCTTGCCTTCTGATTGTTGCTCTGAGTGTTGCTATCCCTGTGCTGTTGCAATCCTGGAATTTCCCCGTTGTGGGACTAATAAAGGCTTATCTTATCTTATCTTATCTTATCTTTACTTTCCATGCATTTTGTGCATGTATCTGGTATATTTTTGTTATATCTATTTAACTCCTCAGGTGTAACATACATCCGCATTAACCATTTGAAATGTATCAATTTAAGGCGTGCATTTATTGATTTGGTTTGAGCTTCTGTACAAGCCAATTCCCATTGTTCCTCCGAAATTTCAATTTGCAGATCTTCTTTCCAGTAGTTTAATCTTTTCAGTGAATTTTCACTTGAAGATAGTGTCAATGAGTTATAAAACTCTGAAATAATACCCTTTCTTTTACTATCTTTCATCATCATTTTTTCCAAGGATGAATAAATAGGTCGAGTGAGAGCTTTATTTTGATTTGATCGAATAAAGTTTCTAAGTTGAAGATATTTAAAAAAATGTGTTCTATTGAGATTAAATTTGATCCTCAGCTCTTCAAAAGACATTATGTTGTCTGCACATGGCAAATATAAATCCTGAATCTTTTGTATCCCTTTTAAATTCCATACTTTAAATACAGCGTCCGCTCTCCCTGGTTTAAAATATTGATTACCCCATATTGGACTAAATTGTGACAATAACTGTGGTTCTTTTAAATAGTTTTTAGCTTCACACCATATTTTGATCATATGCTTTACAAATGGATTTTTAACTTGTTTTTGTAATTTTTTTGCCGAATCTGAGTATATGAATATGGGAAGAGGTAAAGGTAAATTGTATGATTCCATTTCAGTCCAGTGAGGGAGATCATTTGATGAAAAATAATATGTCATAGACCTCAGTTGTGCCGACCAATAATACAACATAAAATTTGGACATTTCAGACCTCCACGATCAAATGGTAAATATAATAAAGACAGACGTAATCTAGCCCTCCTGTTGTTCCATATAAATTCCACTAACTTTTTTTTTATTCTTGAGAATAGATCTAAAGGTGGTGATAAGGGAATGTATTGAAATAAATAAAGCATTTTAGGTAAAATATTACTTTTAAGTATATTGATTCTCCCGATCATCGACATTGGTAGTGACATCCATCTCTGAGTTAACTCATTGATATCTGACATTAAGGCTTCATAGTTGACACTGGCGACTGATTCTAGCTTAGGCATAATTTGGATTCCTAAATATTTAAACTGATTTACAACATTGAATTGATTTGCCTCAGGGGCTGGGTAATTTCTCTGGGTCTCATTTAGCATTAATATTGAAGATTTAGTTTTATTTATTTTATATCCTGATATTTCCCCAAAATTCTTTATTAAATTCAACAAGGTTGGAATTGATTTTTTTAGATTCGACATAAACAAAATTATATCATCGGCGTACAGGGAGATTTTATGTTCTGTTGGTCCAACTTTAATTCCATATATTTGTGAATGTAAACGTATCGCTATCGCTAAAGGTTCAATTGCCATAGTAAACAGTAAAGGTGAAAGTGGACAGCCTTGTCGACATCCTCTATTGATTTTTATTGGTTTTGAAATATTGTTATTTGTTAGGATTTCTGCTGTAGCATTATTGTATATTATTTGAACCCATTTTATGAAATTATTTCCAAGTCCAAACCTTTGTAGGACTTCAAAAAGAAAGGGCCATTCAACTCTATCAAAGGCCTTTTCGGCGTCCAATGATAGGAGAGCTGTATCCGGTGCTTCTTTATTAAAATAAATAATATTAAATAGTCTTCTTACATTATGGAAGCCTTGTCTACCCTTTATAAAGCCATTCTGATCTCGATTAATAATATTTGGTAAAATTTCTTGTATTCGTCTTGCTAAAATTTTACAGATTATCTTAAGGTCGGCGTTTAATAAGCTTATTGGTCTCATATTTTCACATTTATTAGAGGGCTTACCTGGTTTTGGCAGCAGTATAATTAAGGCATTATTTATGTATGATGGTAAATTATTATTTTGAAATGCTTCTAAAACCATTTCCAAAAAAGGTTTTATTAATTTATTCTTAAATTTTTTATAAAGGTCAACTGGAAGACCATCTGGTCCTGCACTTTTTCCTGATTTCATATTATCAATGGCTAGCCCAACTTCTTCTTGACTAATTTTAGACTCCAATATCTCCCTGTTTTCATTTGGTACACACGGTATAGATAGTTCGTTCAAAAACCCATTTAGTTTTGTTAAATCAGGTTCATTTTTGGTATCATATAATTTTTCATAGTAATCTCTAAAGGCTCTATTAATTTCTAAAGGATCTATAACTACCTGTCCATTACTTATAATACTGGTAATTGGTGTTTTAATTTCCAATTGTTTAATCTGCCATGCTAATAATTTTCCTGATTTTTCACCTTGTTCATAAAAAGATTGTTTCAATCTTAGAAGACTCGAGGCAGCTCTATTCGCTGATTTTTTGTCGTATTCAGCTCTCAAAATCAGTAATTCATTCTCCAACCTTGGGTCACTTCCTGCATACACTTTTTCCTGAAGACTTTTTATTTTATGTTCCAATTTAGCTCTCTCCTCTCGAGTCTTCTTAGATTTTGATCCTGTATAACTAATAATATGTCCCCTAATAAAAGCTTTGAAAGCCTCCCACTTTACACATGCTGATGTTTGTGTAGTATTGATGTCAAAGAACTCGTCTATCTGTTTTTCTATATACTTGACAAATTCCTCATCCTGAAGCCATTTATGCTGAAATTGCCATCTACCTGATTCCTTTGTCAATTTTTTATCTACATATATTAGACAACAGGGTGCATGATCAGAGATCACGATGTTATCATAAAAGCAGTTTTGAATCTTGGACCTTAATTCTGTGGAAATCAAAAAATAATCAATACGTGAGAATGTCTTGTAGGTACTGGAATAACAAGAATAGGCTTTAACTTGTGGTTTCATTTCTCTCCATATATCTAACAATCTCAATTCTTTCATAAAATGATTAATAGTCATCCTACATCCAATGTGCGTACAATCCAGTCCTGTTGATCTATCCACACCTGGATTCAATGTACAATTAAAATCCCCTGCTATTATATGTTGCCCTGTAAGTGATGATAAGATGAGAAATAAATTAGCAAAGAACTTCTGATCATCTATATTGGGACCATATAAGTTCACAAGATTTATATTTTCTAATAGCAAAGAACCTTGAATGATTACATATCTTCCAAATTTGTCTCCAATTACATTTTTCACTTGAAAAGGAACTGATTTATGTATGAGAGTCATAACTCCCCTGGCTCGGGATGAAAATGAAGAGGTGAATACACTTCCCTGCCATCTACTCCTAATTCTTTTAACATCCTCCTCTATCAGATGAGTTTCTTGTAAAAACACAATTCTTGAACCCATGTCCTTTATTTTATTCATAACTTGTTTAAGTTTTTTTAAATTTTGTAGACCTCTGCAATTCCATGAAGTTAAATTAAGATTAACACTTTGGTCCATGATCAATAGAGAGTTTGGGATTACCTTGCAGTGTAAACATGCTCATACAGAGAAGCAAAAACATGAGTGGTTGAACATTCATCCTACAAACTACACACAAACAAATTTCCCCTTCCCACACTTGTGGCAAACCCCCCAAAATCAAAAGAAAAATTCTGTCTCCCGATATAGCCATCGACCGTTCCACACCCACGGGGAACAGCCTAAGCCACTCCTTCTTCATCCTCCCAATCACCCTAACTCTACTGCTTTTAATGACGTAACATTAACTCTCCTCTGTAGTTTTCCAACTTAACTCCAAAATTTTTAACAACTTTGTACATCATAGTTTTTTTTTTTGTTTGTTTTGTTTTTGTTTTGTTTTTTTAATATATAATACAATCTATATTTTGTAAACTTACTATTTACTTCAAGTCAGTCAGATGCCTGTGCAAATGCTTAATTATTCTACCTTATATTTTGTTCATGCTTAGCTCCCACCAGTCTCTTCTTCTTCTTTGATCTTCTTGATGAACTCCTGCGCCTCCTCTGGGGTCTTGAAGATGTGGGTTCTGCCCTCATACGTGGTCAGCAGTCTCGCAGGATAGATTACACCATGACGAATCCCAAGGTTGCGCAGCTCCTTACGTACGGGATCAAACTGCTTCCTCAATTGCTGGATTCCTGTGGCCAAATCTGGGTAGAACCGCACCTGCTGGTCCTGGTGTTTAATCTCTCCTTTTTTAGCTCGTGCAGCGTTGAAGATCTTCATCCTGTCTCTGTTGCTAAGAAACTTCATAATTAAGGTCCTCGGCGGTCCCTTATCTCTCCGTGGGCCAATACGATGTGCTTTTTCCAGAACCACTGCTGATTGCAACTCCTCGCTGCCCAGCACCTCCGGAATCCACTTTTCCAGAAAGGAACATATGTCCCGACCTTCTGATTCCTCTGGAAGACCCACCAGCCTCAAATTATTCTGTCTCGACCGAGATTCCAAATCCAAAATATTATCTTCCAGAGATTTATTTTTTTTTTCCAAAGTGCGCACCTTTAATTGAAGATGGGTGACGTCATCTTCAGCACTAGCGAGACGGAGCTCCATCTGCGCCGTTCGTTCTACACAGTCACCCAATTCCTTTCTTATTCCTTCCAACGCTGTCATAATCCCATCAAATCTAGAGGAAAAGTCCGCTCTCATTGAACTCATGGCAGCCATCAGCGCATCTGCGCCATTCCCCGCAGATATCGCAGCGTTGCCAGCCTCCTCCGCCATATATGGAGTTTTGTTTACTGCGTCACAGACCTGAAAGTCCGTTAATTTGGACTGTTTCGGCGGCTCGCTTTTTCCTTTTCCTGGTTTTCCAGCCTTAGGCTTCGCCGACATATCTTCGCCCAAATGCTGGGATACGTTCTGTCCCAAATGAGAGAGTTATTTGCCGATTTTTTTTTTTTTCCAGGAGCAGAGCAGAGCGAGACACGTCCGTCCTACGTGGCAGCCATAACCGGAAGTCCGCTGATCTCATTATTACTCATTATTTCCTTTTGCTCGCCCAGGTCAGCCCACACCTGTTACTTGTTGTGTGATGGTTTTTTTTCCCCATTTTGACATAACGCATGGCTCAGGAGACACGCACACACAGGCTTAGAGTAGTTCAAAGAGTTTATTAACAGCAGGGGTGAATGAGTGTGTGTCTGCGGGATGCAGATGTGTTGGTGGTGGCGTCTGCTTCAGGCACAGAGGCAGATGACCGTTCGGCCGAGCAACCCTATGGAGAGAGCACAGGGAGAGGGTGACGGGCATACACCAACACAGGATGAATTATGGCAAGAGAAGATCTTACTTGAGTTGTCAGGATAGCTGGCACAGCAAGGGGAACGTAGCCCGGGAGACAGCCACCTGGAGAGCTCCGTGCAGCGGCGAAGGATGGGCGATGGAACGGAGATGTCCGCCGCCGGGGAATCCACCTGTGCACAGGGGAGCAGACTGGAGAAGGAGGTAAGGGTTCTTACCCAAAATAGCGATGCTGAAGAAAGGTATGCTCACGGCGGTGAGGAAACGAAGTCTGACGGCTTCAGGCCGAGCCTCCGGGCGAGGCGGCTTTTATCCCTCGCCGCTGATGAGGATCTGGTGTGTGAGCAGGTGGCGCCGCTGATGAACGGCGCGGCGTGACAGTACTCCCCCCTCTAGCAGCGCCTCCTGGCGATGGCTTATCCGGGTGCGCTCGGTGGAAGTCCGCGATGAGCGATGGGTCCAACACAAACGACGGGGGCACCCATTGTCGATGCTCGGGCCCATAGCCCTCCCAGTCCACCAAGTATTGCAACCCACGACCCCGGCGCCGGGAGTCCAGGATGGAGGAGACGGACCAGGCCGGGTGGCCACCAATCATCCGGGGCGCGGGTTGCGCTGCAGGAGGAGGGCAAAGGGGGTCGGTGACTGCCAGCTTCACCTTTGATACGTGGAAGGTGGAATGGATGCGGAGGGAGGGGGGAATAGCCACGCGTACAGCCACCGGGTTGATGATCCGGGTGATGGGGAAGGGACCCATGAAGCGCTGTGCCAGCTTCCTCCTCTCGCCTTTTAGGGTGACGTCCTGGGTGGAAACGTAGACAAGTTGCCCAACCCTGTACGCCGGGGCAGGTCTTCTACGCCGGTCCGCCACGGTCTTGTTGCGCTCCGCTGTGCGTAAAAGCGCATGACGCGCGGCGGCCCAGGTGGAGCGGAACTGCCTCACGTGCGCCCTAACTGACGGAACAGTTACCTCGCTCTCCTGCGCTGGAAGCAGCGGGGGGTCGTTACCCAGGGACGCCTTGAAGGGGGACATCCCCGTTGCAGAAGAGCGGGCGGTATTGTGGGCGTACTCCACCCAGGCGAGATGGTTGCTCCATGATGTCGGCTTGGATCTTGCAACACAGCGGAGCGCAGCCTCCAGCTCCTGATTGGTCCTCTCACACTGCCCGTTAGACTGGGGGTGATGGCCGGAGGAGAGGCTCACCTTGGCTCCGATGGCGTTACAAAAGGATTTCCAAACCTCGGATGAAAATTGGGGGCCCCGGTCCGAGACCACGTCCACCGGGATCCCATGCAGCCTGACCACGTGTTGGACGAGGAGGCCCGCCGTCTCCAGGGCGGTAGGGAGACCTCGCAGGGGGATGAAGTGTGCCGCCTTGGAGAAACGGTCCACGACGGTCAGGATGGTGTCGAATGAGTTGGAAGCTGGGAGCCCGGTGACGAAATCCAGTGCGATGTGCGACCATGGCCTGCCAGGGACGGGCAGAGGCTGGAGCAGACCCGCTGGAGGGGCGTTTCCCGACTTGCTGGTGGCACAAATTGGACAAGCCCGGGCGTAGCGGGCTGCATCCCTCTGCAGGCCCGGCCACCAAAAGGACCGTTGGAGGAGGCTGATCATCCGAGAGGTGCCGGGATGACAGGTGAGCCGGGAGGTGTGGAGCCAGTGGATGACCTCTCCTCGGACCGCAGACGGAACGAACAGTCTTCCCTCCGGTCCGCCGCCAGGATCAGGTTCCACCTCCTGTGCCTTCCGGATCTTGTCCACAATGTCCCAAGAGATAGCTCCCACGACGCACGACCTGGGCAGGATAGTGTGGGGCGTCTCCTCAGCCCCCGCGGGGGTGAACTGTCTAGAGAGGGCGTCAGGCAGGCCGTTCTTGGAGCCTGGCCTGAAGGTGATAGAGAACCGGAACCTGGCGAAGAACAGACCAGCGCGCCTGGCGGGCATTCAGGCGCTTGGCAGATCGTAGATACTCTAAATTCTTATGGTCCGTCAAGACCACAAACGGCAGGTCCGCCCCCTCTAACCAGTGGCGCCACTCCTGTAGGGCGAGTTTAATGGCCAGGAGCTCTCTGTCCCCCACATCATAGTTCCTCTCCGCCGGGGACAGGCGCCGGGAGAAGAAGGCGCACGGTCGCTTGGCGCCATCGTCCGGTGATTGCTGGGATAACACTGCTCCCACTCCCGTGTCCGATGCGTCCACCTCCACAATGCACTGCAGCGCGGGGTCGACCTGGCGAAGGACCCGGGGGGAGGAGAACTCCGCCTTCAGCGCCTTAAAGGCAGCATCGACCTCTTCGGTCCACCGGAACGGGACCTTCGGGGACGTGAGGCGGGTCAGAGGTCCGACGATCCAGCTGAAATTCGGGACAAAACGGCGGTAAAAATTGGCGAAGCCAACAAACTGTTGCACCTGCTTCCGAGATGCGGGAGTAGGCCACTCCACCACCGCCTTCACCTTCTCTGGGTCCGGGAGCACCTGGTCTTGGGCGATGATGAATCCCAGGAAGGATGTGGTCCTAGCGTAAAACTCGC
Organism: Pholidichthys leucotaenia; assembly: GCA_020510985.1. Lineage (NCBI taxonomy): Eukaryota > Metazoa > Chordata > Actinopteri > Cichliformes > Pholidichthyidae > Pholidichthys > Pholidichthys leucotaenia. Next base: position 195,434,746 of record CM035842.1, on the reverse strand, counting down.
ACTTCTCAGACTTCACGTACAAACGATTCTCCAGCAGTCTTTGAAGGACCCGCCTCACATGGATCCGGTGCTCGTCTCTGGACTGAGAGAAGATCAGAATGTCGTCCAGGTAGATGAACACGAAGAGGCCGATGAAATCCCGGAGGACGTCATTGATGAGGCGCTGAAAGACGGCAGGAGCGTTGGTCAGCCCGAACGGCATGACGAGATACTCAAAGTGGCCGTTCGGGGTACGGAAGGCTGTTTTCCATTCATCTCCCTCCCGGATCCGGACGAGGTGGTAAGCGCTGCGGAGGTCCAGCTTGGTAAACCAGGTCGCCCCCTGGAGGGAGTGGAAGGCAGTGTCCATGAGGGGCAGGGTGTAACGGTCCCTCTCAGTGATGTCATTAAGAGCTCGGTAGTCAATACAGGGACGGAGGGAACCGTCCTTCTTCCCTACAAAGAAAAACCCCGCCCCCACGGGTGATGACGATGGGCGAATAATCCCAGCGCTCAGTGATTCCTTCAGGTACGTATTCATAGTCTCCTTCTCCGGCGCCGACAGGCTGTAGAGCCGACCAGATGGCAGGGGAGCCCCCTGGCGGAGATTGATGGCACAGTCATATGGTCGATGCGGGGGAAGAGACATAGCTTTTGACTTGCTGAATACCATACCCAGGTCGTGAAAATCTGGGGGCACCAGTGACAGGTCCGGGGGTGCTGTATCCGCCACAGGAGGAGCCGCGGACGGGGAGCAGGCAGCGGACTGAAGGCAGGTGCCCATGCAGAAGGTACTCCACGCCGACACCCCAGCTGACCTCCAGTCCAGGACAGGATTGTGGAGGCGTAGCCAGGGATACCCCAGGATGACGGGCGACACAGAGTTGGGCAGGACGTAGAAAACCATTTCCTCCCGGTGGTTCCCTGAGATGATGACTGGGACAGGAATGGTTTGATGGGTAACTCTCCCAAGGGAGGCACGGGAGAGATGGACCAGGGAGATGGGGTGTTTGAGCGCCTGACAGCGGATGCCCAATCGGGTTGCCAGGCCTTGTGAAATGAAGCTGCCCTCTGCGCCCGAATCCACCAGTGCGTGGGTGAGGTGCCCAGTGGAATTGTGGCAAAAACGGATGGGCAGCTTTAATTGAGTGAGGGGACTTTGCCGATTGACGTCCGCGAGGCCCCCTACAGTGACTCGCGGACCCCACCGTTTGGCTTTTGTGGGCAAAGCTCTACCGTGTGTTGATTGTCTCCGCAATACATGCAGAGACCCAACTCACGGCGGCGCTGTCTCTCTGCCAAGGAGAGCTTTGCCCAGCCCGTCACCATCGGCTCCGACTCCTCGGGGCACGATGGTGGCGGCGTCGCCAGGGGGCGAGCTTGGGGCAGGCGTAGCGGAACTCCTCGAGGGCGAGAAGCAGACGGCTTCCGTCCTGAGGAGCGCTCACGCAGCCTGTTGTCCAAGCTGATTGCTAATGAGGTTAGCTCCGCTAACGTTCCGGGGATATCCCGTCCAGCCAGTTCATCCCTCAGATCACTATTGAGGCTGCGGAGAAACAGGCCGCAGAGGGAGCGCTCCTCCCAGCCCAGCTCCTCCGCCGCTACCCGGTATTCGATGGCATAATCCGCGGCCGACCGGCTCCCCTGCTGGAGAGCGAGAAGCCGATCGACCTGGACCGCCTCGGAACGGGAGTGATCAAACACCTCCAGGAAGCGCCTCACGAACTCGGCATAGGTGAGGGTGGCATAACTGGGTCTCGCCATAATAGCGTAGGCCCAAGTTAAAGCACGCCCCTCCAGGAGGTTCCCTATGTAGCCGATCCGGCTGTGATCTGAGGGAAAGTCTCCGGGCACACGGTCAAACACGGACTCGCACTGCATCACAAACCCCCGCGCTCCGCCGAGCTTTCCGCTAAAGCGGGCGGGGGTCGGAATTGGTGTGAGTCGGGCCGGTGCCACTGGAGCTGGCTGGACGGCCACCGGAACAGCAGGAGCTGCGCCACCCTGAGGAGCCGGAGGGAACGGCTGCTGGGGGTCCAGGCGGTCCAATCGGCCAGTGATAATTATAAATTGATTTAGGATCACCTGCTGTTGATAAGCTATTTGATCCACTCTAGCCTCGAGAGTGGTAAGCCGGTGTGCGAGCCCGCCGTCCGCCGAGCCGCTCTGCTGAAGCCGTACTGACATAACGCACGGCTCAGGAGACACGCACACACAGGCTTAGAGCTGTTCAAAGAGTTTATTAACAGCAGGGGTGAATGAGTGTGTGTCTGCGGGATGCAGATGTGTTGGTGGTGGCGTCTGCTTCAGGCACAGAGGCAGATGACCGTTCGGCCGAGCAACCCTATGGAGAGAGCACAGGGAGAGGGTGACGGGCATACACCAACACAGGATGAATTATGGCAAGAGAAGATCTTACTTGAGTTGTCAGGATAGCTGGCACAGCAAGGGGAACGTAGCCCGGGAGACAGCCACCTGGAGAGCTCCGTGCAGCGGCGAAGGATGGGCGATGGAACGGAGATGTCCGCCGCCGGGGAATCCACCTGTGCACAGGGGAGCAGACTGGAGAAGGAGGTAAGGGTTCTTACCCAAAATAGCGATGCTGAAGAAAGGTATGCTCACGGCGGTGAGGAAATGAAGTCTGACGGCTTCAGGCCGAGCCTCCGGACGAGGCGGCTTTTATCCCTCGCCGCTGATGAGGATCAGGTGTGTGAGCAGGTGGCGCCGCTGATGAACGGCGCGGCGTGACACATTTAAGGGAAACTATTATAACGTTGGAGCTTTGTTAAGGGGGCGCAGATTCTCCCAGCACGCTTGCGCCGCGGAGGATTCAAAGAGTGTTATTATTCGTGTGTTCTAAGTGTTATTGCTGTGTCATTATAACTGTGTTATAATGACACAGCAGTGTTATAAGACCAGTTAGAGCAGTGATTGATCATGTGTTTGTGTCACCATAAGTGAGACGGGGGTCTGTGTGAATGAACTTCCCTCCGTTCTGTGTTAAGTGGGTGTGTATGTATAAATAAAGCGTGTTTCGTCACAGTCATCTCTCCTTTCTTGTGTGAACCTTCACAACGTCACACTGGTGTCAGAAGTGGGATATGGAGCAGATGGAAGCCAGAATCAGCGCAGAGATTCAGCAGCTAGAGCAGTTCATCGCTCAGCTGGGAATGGACGACAGAGCTGGTACACTGACCCCCGGAGGTGCTTGCCAGGATGAATGGAGCAGCGGACCTGACAGGACCAGCATACCTCGGCCTTTCTGACCACATATCCATGATGCTGGTGCCTGTCTACAAACCTTTATTGAAGCGCAGCAGGCCAGCAGTGAAACAAATCAGAATTTGGCCAGAGAGTGCAACCTCTGCACTGAAAGACTGTTTTCTGCACACAGACTGGGAGGTCTTCCAAATAGCAGCCTCCCAGGAAGACAAGACAGATGTGGAGGAGTATGCTGAAACGGTCACCAGCTACATCGCGAAGTGCACAGAGGATGTCACTACAGTGAAGACCATCACTATGCGGGGTAACCATAAGCCCTGGATGACTGCAGAGGTGCGCTCACTGCTTACAGCCAGAGATGCAGCCTTCAGAGTGAAGGACAGGATCGCCCTCCGCTCAGCCAGGTCTGCGCTCTCAAAGGGAATTAAGGCAGCGGAGCGCGCCTATGCGGAGAAAATCCAGGGACACCTCTGTGACACTAGGAACACCAAGCAGATGTGGCAGGGAGTTCGGACACTGACGGGCTATAAATCTAGGCGGGGGGTCGATGATGACGACGCTTCGCTTCCAGACAGGCTCAACGACTTCTTTGCACGTTTTGAAGCATCAAACCCAACAACCAGAGGGAGGGCTGGCCCACCTCCATCATCGGTCGGACCAGCTTTTACCATCAAAACACAGTGGACACACGGAGGACCCTAACCAGAGTCAACCCACGTAAAGCTGCAGGTCCGGACAACATCCCGGGATGTGTGCTCCGAGACTGCACGAGCGAGTTGGCGGATGTCCTGACTGACATTTATAACATCTCCCTGAGTCAGGCCATCATTCCCAGATGCTTCAAGACCTCTATCATTGTACCGGTGGCAAAGAAACCAGTTGTGTCCTGTTTGAATGACTATCATCCTGTTGCACTGACACCAATTGTGATGAAGTGTTTTGAACGGCTTGTCGAACCACACATTACAGGCTGCCTCCCTGCATCACATGGTCCGCTCCAGTTTGCATGTCGTTCAAACCGCTCCACGGAGGATGCTGTAGTCACCACCGTACACTCTGTCATCACCCACCTGGACCAGAAAGACACCTACGCCAGACTCCTGTACATTGATTTCAGTTCAGCATTCGACACCATTATTCCCCAGAGACTGATGGAGAAATTACTCCTTCTTGGTCTGAACACCACCACATGTCTCTGGATCCTGGATTTCCTGACTGAGAGACCTCAGTCTGTCCGGGTTGGAAACTACATCTCCAACTCTAGTCACGCTGAGCACCGGATCCCCTCAAGGCTGCGTACTCAGTCCACTGTTGTTTACACTTCTAACACATGACTGTGTATCCAGACACGAGGGGAACCAGATTATTAAGTTTGCAGACGACACCACGGTGGTGTTACTTATTCAGAGGGATGAGGAATCAATGTACAGGGAAGAAGTGAGAGACCTGGAGGGCTGGTGCAGGGAGAATAATCTGGTGCTCAACGTGGACAAAACGAAGGAGATGATTATCGACTTCTGGCGGTCACAGCCTGAGCACGTCCCCCTCAGCATCGGCGGCCGTTTAGTGGAGAGAGTGGAGAACATCAAGTTCCTCGGAGTGCAGATCTCGCAGGACCTGACCTGGAGCAAGAATTCCTTGGGGATCAAGAAGCAGGCCCAGCAGAGACTGCACTTCTTGAGGAAACTCAAACAGGCCTCTCTCCCCATCTGCATCCTCAGGACCTTCTACAGAGGTGTGGTGGAGAGTGTTCTGACGTACTGCATTGCTACATGGTACTCCAGCTGCAGTATGTCAGACAAAAAAGCCCTGCAGAGGATAGTCAAGGGAGCTGAGAGGTTAATTGCAGTCTCCCTCCCCTCTGTCTAAGAACTTTTTCAGAACCGTTGTAGGAGCAGGGCACTGAACATGGTCAAGGACCGTTCTCATCCTCTGCACAAACACTTTGAACTTCTGCCATCTGGTAAACGATTCTGGAGAATCAGAGGCAGGACCACCAGACTGATCAACAGCTTCCTTCCACAAGCTGTCAGGATGCTGAACAGTTGACCTGGAATCTCTCATACACACTACTGCACCTACGGACATTATGTATATTATTTGTATATTATAGTTAGTTAGTTTTTCCAAGTATGTCTAAGGGATGTGTGAATAGATGGGGTGGGGTGGGGGTGGGGGGTGTAGATATGTGTGAGTGTGTCTTAAATCATGCTGCTTTTATTTATATGGATGCTGAGAGAAACACAATTTCATCTTGCCTGCACTACAGTTGTATGTACAGCAATATGACAATAAAGTTTGATTTGATTTGATTTGATTTTGATTTTGATTTGATACTCCACCTTCTGCCTTTCTCAAGGCAGGGCGGGCTAAGCAGAGCAGATCAGCCCCACTTCCTGCCCTGAAAAGGGCGGGACGGGCCAGCAATTCCACTGCAACTAGGGACGGCGATTGACCAAGAGGTGACCGTCCCACCAATCCGCCAGCGGGCCAAACTTCCCCGCTTTTACGGCGAAACCCTGCTGGACGACTTTCTAGTCCAGGTCGAGCTGGCTGCTGCGTTGGAACGGTTGGCCACCCGAAGAGACTGTCGTGCACGTCGTGCTGGCCCTGGAGGGAAGGGCTTTCCGCACGCTGTCCGATCTCCGGCCCGAGGAACGTCGCAGCTGGCCAGCACTACAAGGAGTGCTCCAGAGGTGGCTTAGGGGAGCAGCCAACGTTGAGCACACCCAGGAACAGCTGGCCAACCGCCGGCGAGGCAGCCGAGAGAGCCTGGGAGCCTACGCAGCAGACATACGGCTGCTGACACGGTGTGGCTACCCAGATTTCGAGCCGGGGGCAGTGGAGAAGCTCGCCCTTCAGAACTTGATCCGGGGGCTCCGCCCGGCCCAGCTCCTGAGCCACATCCGGATTCATGCTGCAAGCAGCTGGGAGACGACTGTGGCAGAAGCGGAGCGAGTGGGACCGCTAATGGATTGTGCAGCTGATGTGTCAGCACCGAGGCAGAGAGCCTTCCAAGCCATGGCTGAGAGCAAGGAGGAGGAGAAGGAACTGTGCCGGACCACAGCGGCGCGGCCAAAGAGAAGACGGCCACGGCGGTGTGAGGAAGGGTGCTTCCGCTGTGGGGAGCCAGGACACATTGCGTGGTACTGCCCTGCACCCACCCCTGCAACAAACCGGCCCCTCGCCAACATTAAGCTAGAGCGAGGTGGCATGGATGGGGACCTGCCGCCTCCCACAGACATTTTCTCCGATGAACTGTCACCACGTGTGGGCCGAATTGGACACTCGCAAGGGATGTACCTACAGTACAGCCTCTGTGTGGAGAGGACTGAGGCAAATCACCAATTATCGGCCTCAGGCTCCTAAAGGTCAGGATGACAAAGCCCTTTGTCAAAGACTGTCCCAACACTATGCCCGTTTTGACACCTCGTCAGCTGTGTCCAACTCCCCCCGTCCCTCCAGCTCCACAGCCTCCACGGTCCCTACTTCATCAAAGGCGGCCCCCCTCCTCCCCTCCTGCCCTTGTCATCAGTGAGCAGGACGTGCTCAAACAGTTCTCCAGACTGAACCCGCGCAAGGCCCCCGGGCCGGATGGCGTGTCTCCCTCCACCCTGAGGCACTGTGCGAAAGAGCTGGCTCCTGTCTTCACAGACATTTTTAACACCTCCCTTAAGCTATGCCACGTGCCGACCTGCCTCAAATCCTCCACCATCATCCCTGTCCCCAAGAAGCCACGAATCACTGGACTTAACGACTACAGTCCTGTAGCGCTCACCTCTGTAGTCATGAAGTCCTTTGAGCGCCTGGTCCTGCCCCACCTCAAGTCCATCACCACTCCCCTCCTGGACCCGCTGCAGTTTGCCTACCGAGCCAACAGGTCTGTAGACGACGCAGTCAACCTGGCCCTCCACTCCATCCTGCAGCACCTGGACTCCCCGGGAACCTACGCCAGGATCCTATTTGTGGACTTCATCTCGGCATTCAACACCATCCGCCCCGCTCTGCTCCGGGACAAGCTGTCCCTGCTCAACGTGCCTGACTCCCTCTGCAGGTGGATCACCGACTTCCTGACGGACCAGAGGCAGCATGTGCGGCTGGGAAAGACTGTCTCAGACTCTGTTAGCATCAGCACCGGATCACCCCAGGGCTGTGTACTTTCCCCCCTACTCTTCTCCCTTTATACCAACTCCTGCACCTCCAGCCACCAGTCTGTCAAGCTGATCAAGTTTGCGGACGACACCACCCTCATCGGGCTCATCTCCAACGGCGACGAGTCCGCCTACAGGAGAGAGGTGGCCCAGCTGACGTCCTGGTGCAACAACAACAACCTGCAGCTGAACGCTCTGAAGACAGTGGAGATGATTGTGGACTTCAGGAAAGTCACAACCCCTCTGCCCCCCCTCACCCTCACAGGCTCTCCCATCACCACTGCTGATTCCTTCCGCTTCCTAGGCACCACCATCACCAGGGACCTCAAGTGGGAGCCAACCATCAGCTCCCTCATCAAAAAGGCCCAGCAGAGGATGTTCTTCCTGTGGCAGCTGAGGAAGCTCAAGCTACCCACCAAGATGTTAGTGCAGTTCTACACAGCCATCATCGAGTCCATCCTCACCACCTCCATAACCATGTGGTACGCAGGAGCCACTGCCAGGGACAGATTAAGGCTGCAGCGCGTCGTGCGCACTGCTGAGAAGGTGATCGGCTGCAAGCTCCCATCTCTCCAGGATCTGTACATCTCCAGGACCCGGAGGCGTGCTGGCCGGATCATAGCCGATCCTTCACACCCTGGTCACGTACTGTTTGCCCCTCTCCCCTCAGGTAGAAGACTTCGGTCCATTCAGACTAAAACCTCCCGTCACATGAACAGCTTCTTCCCCTCTGCCATCAGACTGCTGAACACTAAGTGACTTATTGACTCTCGTGCACTGTGTACAGCAGCTCAACCAGACTCATGTCAATCATCACTGTTTTCTTCTTGCATTACCGACTGCACTATATGGTTCTCCACATTATCTGCTGCTCGCTAATATATTTCAACTACTGACTAGTATTACTCATTCTTATTCTACACTTTATTGCATGTATAGTTTATTTCTTTTATTTTATCATGTTTAATGTTGCAGCATTGCACCGAGACAAATTCCTAGTTTGTGTACTACATTAACAATGGCAATAAATCTGATTCTGATTCTGATTCTGACAACACGTCGATCCGGGCCCTGATCGACACTGGTTCTGCCATCTCCCTGGTCCAACCCAGGGTGCTGCCAGGTACGGACGAGGTAGAACCGCAGGGGTGGGAACTCACCGGGTGCTGCGTCACCACAGTCACCAGTGAGCGCACCAGACTGGGAGGGCGGTGAGTTCTTGTGGTGGGGGTGGCCGGCCAGAACACAAACCACCCGTTCTGGCTGGCTGACATTCAAGACCCCTGCATTATTGGACTCGATCTGCTCGCAGCATGGGGCACAAAAATTGACACTGCCAGATTGTCCCTCCTGCTGGGGGCTTGGACCATCATGCTCTGCAGCGGGGCCCAGAGGAGGAACCCGGGGGCCTGCGTGATCGAGGGGCCGCCAGGATGGACCGAACTGGGTGGGTCACCGCAAGAACTGAACATAACGGCACCACCAGCATGAGCAAAGGGAGCGCAGTCACCGAGAGAGACAGCAAGGGGGAGGGCCACAGCGGAGTGGGTCAGTGTGTCAGCAGAAATGCAGCAGGCAGTCGAGGAATTGTTCCAGCAGAGCTGCAGCAGACTGGAATCGGGACAGAGATGCCAGCTGCGGGAGCTGTTGGACTGCTACATTGACAGCTTCGCTGCCAAGGATGAGGAGTGCACCCGAACCAGCTTGGTGCAGCATGGGATCGACACCAGTGAGACCAGGCCGATCTGGCTCCACCCCCACCGTCTGCCTTTTTCAAGGCGGGCGGTGGCAGAACAAAAAATACGGGAAATGCTGGAGGCAGATGTTATTGAGCCCTCCAGCAGCTGCTGGGCAGCGCCAGTGGTTCTGGTTAGGAAGAATGATGGTTCGTGGTGGTTCTGTGTGGATTACCGGCGCCTGAATGACGTCACCCACAAGGATTCCTATCCCCTGCCCCACATCGATGACGCGTTGGATTACATCACCGGCTCCAACTGGTTCAGCTCGTTGGACCCCCACAGCAGCTATTGGCAGGTAGAACTGTCACCTGAGGCCCGCCAGAAAACAGCCTTCTCCATCGGGCAGGGACTGTATCAGTTCAAAGTGATGCTGTTTGGACTTTGCAACGCCCCGGCCACCTTTCAACGTCTGATGGAGCGAGTGTTGGCTCATGTGCCCCGGAGCTGCTGCATTGTCTACCTGGATGACCTGCTGGTTCACGCAGCTCACTTTGATGGCAACCTGTCCAACCTCCGGGAGGTATTGGACGCCATCCGACAGGCTGGGCTGCAGCTACACCCGCAAAAATGCCACTTATTCCGGCGGGAGACCACCTTCCTGGGCCACGTCGTCAGCGCAGCAGGAGTCGCCACTGATCCAGAGAAAGTGGCAGCGGTGAAAAACTGGCCAGTGCCGTGGGATGTGGGAGAGCTACGGAGTTTTCTCGGACTGGCCTCCTATTATAGGAGATTTGTGAAAGACTTCGCCACCATCGCCAGCCCGCTGCATCAGCTGACACAGAAGGGCTGTGCGTTTCAGTGGAGTGAGAGGTGTGCTGCTGCTTTTTCCCGGCTTCGCTCAGCGCTCATCGGAGCTCCCATCCTGCAGTATCCCGACCCGAACCGCCCTTTCATCGTGGACACGGACGCCAGCCACCAGGGCATCGGGGCGGTGTTATCCCAGGAGGAAGATCACGGAGAGCAGGCAGTTGCCTTTTTCAGCCGCACTCTCAGCAGAGCTGAAAGGAATTATTGTGTTACTCGCAGAGAGCTTTTGACTGTCACTCAGGGGCTTCGCCATTTTCGCCCATATGTGTACGGGGGGAGGTTCCAGCTCAGGACAGATCATGCTTCCCTGACCTGGCTGCTGAACTTTAAAGAGCCGGATGGACAGTTGGCGAGATGGCTGGAGGCACTGCAGGATTATGATTTTCTGATTGTGCATCAGGCAGACCGCCTCCGTGCCAACGCTGACGCGCTGTCTCGGTGTCCCTGTGCTGCGGAGGACTGTCGGCACTGCCAACAGGCAGAGGATCTAGACCAAGCCGTCCCACGGGCTGCTGCTTTCCGGACCGCTGTGAGCAGGAATAACATAGCGGCGCACAGCTCCTCCTCGGATAATCAGTCAGCTCTCCACAGCGATGACATCACAGAGGTCCTCGGCGCGCAGCAGCTGCAGAGTGAGCAGGACAGAGACCCGGTCATTTCCCGGGTTCTGCAGTGGCTGGACGCAGGCCAGCAACCCGCCTGGGAGGCTGTGTCTGCACTGGACCCAGAGACCAAGGCCCTACACTCCCAGTGGGCCAATCTCCGCTGTCACGAGGGTGTTGTGTATCGGCAGTGGCAGACTCCAGCTGGGCAGCGTCACATCTGGCAGCTGCTGGTTCCCTGGCGGCTCTGGCCCAACGTGCTCCAGTTGGTCTACAGGGTGGTGGGGGTGGGCCACTTCGGGGTGACAAAGACTCTGCAGCGTCTTTGGGCCCGGTTCTACTGGCCCGGATGTCACCAAGATGTAGAGCTCCATGTCCATCGCTGCGACATATGCACGGCTCAGAAAGGGCCGACTCAACAATCCCATGCCCCCTTGCAGCAGTACCGGGTGGGAGCACCGATGGAGCGGGTAGGAGTGGACATTCTGGGCCCTTTCCCGACCACGGACCAGGGGAACTGCTACGTGCTGGTCGCAATGGATTACTTCACCAAATGGCCAGAGGCATATGCGGTCCCTGATCAGAGCGCCGCCACCACAGCATCAAAACTGGTGGACGAGATGTTTTGTCGGTTTGGTGCACCGGAGGAGCTGCACGGCGATCAGGGATGGAACTTCGAGGCAGAGGTCTTTAGGGAGGTCTGCAGGCAGCTGGGCATCCGGAAGACCCGGACCACCCCGCTGCATCCACAGAGCGACGGCCTGGTCGAACGGTTCAACCGGACCCTTACCACCCATCTCGCTGTCCTAGTGGACCAGCGACAGCAAGACTGGGACCTGCATCTGCCCTTTGTTCTGTGGGCGTACCGGACGGCAGCACAGGAATCCACCTGGTGCACTCCTGCAGCGCTGATGTTTGGATGTGAGCTGCGCACACTGGTGGATTTGGTGTCCCCACCCCACCCCCCGGAGCCGGAGGTGGAATTCAAACCGGGGCTGGATTATTTGTTTTGCTTGAAAGAATGTCTCCACATGGTGCACAGACTGGCTTGGGAGGACCTGGCGGCGGCGGGGAGCCGGCAGAAGCAGGAATATGACTCTCGCTGCCAGGGGAGGGACTTTGCACCAGGAGATCGAGTCTGGGTCTTCTGCCCGGAGTGAAAAGGGGGACTGTCACCAAAACTGGCAAGCCATTGGTCAGGACCGTGCAAGGGCCTACAGCAACAGTCGGATGTAGTGTACAGGGTGAGGCTGCAGAAAAGAGACCGGGTCATGGTACTCCACCGTGACCGTCTCGCCCCGTACCAGCCATCTGCCCTGCGGGTGGTCGAGCCGGGGTCTTCATCCCGACCAGATACTCCAGCCGAGGCACAGATGGACACTAGCGGGCCTGTACGTACTGGTCGCCGACAACGGCGGCCGCCCCGACACCTGGACGGATTCGTGTTGGATTTTGAGCTGGACTTTATTATTTTGGGGACAGAAACCAGTCCGGGGGGGACAGTGTAATGTCGGGGCTGTGTTAAGGGGGCGGGGATTCTCCCGGCATGCTTGCACAGTGGAGGATTCAAAGAGTGTTATTATTAGTGTGTTCTAAGTGTTATTGCTGTGTCACTGTATCTGCATTATGATGACACAGCAGTGTTATAAGACCAGTTACAGAAGTGATTGATCATATGTTTGTGTCACCATAAGTGAGACGGGGGTCTGTGTGAATGACCTCCCCTCCGTTCTGTGTTGAGTGGGTGTGTATAAATAAAGCCTGTTTCATCACAGTCATCTCTCCTTTCTCGCGTGAACCTTCACAACGTCACACTATTGTTCATGTTCATTGCTGCTGCCACGTATCTTCAGGCTGAATCCCAGCCTCTCTTATCCACATCAGAGCCCTGTTTTTGCTCTGGCGTCCAACTCGCATAAGTTTCCCTTCATTGTCACTTTGTTATTTTGAGTATTTTGTTGGACTTTATGTTTGTTAATAAACCTCATAAGCTCGCAGTTCAGCGCCTGGGGACATTCTCTCTGCCCCAGAGGGGCAAACATTTCAAACATGAAATCATGAAAAAATCCAAACCTCCATGGCATGGTGTGAAAAAGTGATTGCCTCCTGAACCTAATAACTGGTTGGGCCACCCTTAGCAGCAACAACTGCAATCAAACATTTGCGATAACTGGCAATGAGTCTTTTACAGTGCTGTGGAGGAATTTTGGCCCACTCATTTTTGCAGAATTGTTGTACTTCAGCCACATTGGAGGGTTTTCCAGCATGAACCGCCTTTCTAAGGTCATGCCACATCATCTCAATCGGATTCAGGTCAGGACTTTGACTAGGCCACTCCAAAGTCTTCATTTTGTTTTTCTTAGGCCATTCAGAGGTGGACTTGCTGGTGTGTTTTCGATCATTGTCCTGCTGCAGAACCCAAGTGCGCTTCAGCTTGAGGTCACAAACAGATGGTCGGACATTCTCCTTCAGGATTTTTTGGTAGACAGCAGAATTCATGGTTCCATTTACCACAGCAAGTCTTTCAGGTCCTGAAGCAGCAAAACAGCCCCAGACCATCACACTACCACCACTATATTTTACTGTTGGTATGATGTTCCTTTTCTGAAATGCTTTTACTTTTACGCCGGATGTAATGGGACACACACCTTCCAGAAAGTTCAACTTTTGTCTCGTCAGTCCACAGAGTATTTTCCCAAAAGTCTTGGGGATCATCAAGATGTTTTCTGGCAGAACTGAGACGAGCCTTTATGTTGTTTTTGCTCAGCAGTGGTTTTCGTCTTGGAATTCTGCCATGCAGGCCATTTTTGCCCAGTCTCTTTCTTATGGTGGAGTCATGAACACTGACCTTAACTGAGGCAAGTGAGGCCTACAGTTCTTTGGATGTTGTTGTGGGGTATTTTGTGACCTCTTGGATGAGTCGTCGCTGTGCTCTTGGGGTAATTTTGGTCGCCCGGCCACTCCTGGGAAGGTTCACCACTGTTCCATGTTTTTGCTATTTGTGGATAATGGCTCTCACTGTGGTTCGCTGGAGTCCCAAAGCTTTAGAAATAGATTTATAACCTTTTCCAGACTGATAGATCTCACTTACTTTGTTTCTCATTTGTTCCTGAATTTCTTTGTATTGCAGCATGATGTCTAGCTTTTGAGGATTTTTTGGTCTACTTCACTTTTGTCAGGCAGGTCCTATTTAAGTGATTTCTTGATTGAGAACAGGCCTGGCAGTAATCAGGCCTGGGTGTGGCTAGAGAAATTGAACTCAGCTTTCCAAAGATGTGATAAACCTCAGTTAATTTATGTTTTAACAGGGGAGCAATCACTTTTTCACACAAGACCATATAGGTTTGGATTTTTTTTCCCTTAATAATAAACACCTTCATTTAAAAACTGCATTTTGTGTTTACTTGTGTTATCTTAGTCTAATACTTAAATTTGTTTGATGATCTGAAACATTTACAGTGGTGTGAAAAAGTGTTTGCCCCCTTCCTGAGTTCTCATTTTTTTGTATGTTTGTCACACTTAAATGTTTCAGATCATCAAACAAATTTAAATATTAAACAAAGTTAACACAAGTAAACACAAAATGCAGTTTTTAAATGAAGGTGTTTATTAGCATGAGGCCTTAGCATGAGGCCTACATATCTCCCGAGAGAACACTCACACGTGATCTGCATTGTTGTTTATGCAAATCCGACGGCGAACGCTGGGACAGCGCGTGACGTCATCCATTCAGTAACCAGCAGGCTGCAGACAGAACACCCAGATGCTCTTCTCCTCATCTCAGGCGATTTCAACCACGTTTCACTGTCTCCCATTCTGCCCACTTTCACCCAGTATGTCACATGCCACACTAGAGACAATAAAACACTGGATTTGTTCTACGCAAACACTAAGGAGGCGTACACCTCATCACAACTCCCCCCACTTGGGAGATCGGATCACAACTTGGTTCATCTCCGACCGGTGTACAAACCCCTAGTGCACAGACAACCTCCGGCCATGCACACTGTGGAGTTATGGTCTGAGGAGACAATGGACACTCTAAAGGACTGTTTTGAAGCCACTGCCTGGAAGCAGCTCTGCGATCCACATGGTGAGGACATCGATGGCCTCATTCACACCTTCACGGGCTACCTCAGCTTCTGTGTGGACAAATCCGTTCCCACCAAGACCATACGGCGTCACTCAAACAACAAACCCTGGATCAACCCTGAGATAAAAACACTTCTGAGAGAGAAGAAGAGGATCTTCAGGTCGGGGAACAGGGAGATGCTGAAGTCCGTACAGAGGGAGCTGAGGAGAAAGATCAGAGAAGGCAAGGACAGCTTCAGGAAGAAGATGGAGGACAAGCTGCAACAGAGCGACATCAGCGGGGTCTGGAGAAACCTCAAAACCATCTCGGGGCTCCAGAATACCTCCCCCCAGGCCACGGGGGGCAGGGAGTGGGCGAACAACCTGAATCTGTTTTTCAATAGATTTGACCAACCGCCCTCCCCCCTGTCTGCACAACAACCACTGCTGCCTCTAAGAAATCAAGTCCTGCTACCCACTCCCCACTCCACCGACACCCCCCCAACTCCCAACACACAGCCCCCCATCCTGACCCTGACCAAGACCCAGGTGAGGACGGAGCTGAGGAAGATCAAGGCGAGGAAGGCGTCGGGACCGGACGGCATCAGCGCAAAGCTCCTCAAGTCCTGTGCAGACCAGCTGTGTGGGATTGTGACGTATATCTTCAACATGAGCCTGAAACTGGGGAGGGTACCACAGCTGTGGAAAACATCTTGTGTGGTACCTGTACCAAAAACTTCCCACCCCAAAGACCTGAACAGCTTCAGACCGGTGGCCTTGACGTCCCACTTGATGAAGACCCTGGAGAGACTGCTCCTTGCTCATCTCCGCCCCCTGGTGGAACCAGCGATGGATCCACTCCAGTTCGCCTACCAGCATGGCATTGGGGTGGAGGATGCGGTGATCTTCCTCCTTCACCGTTCTCTGTCCCACCTGGAGAAGCCCGGGAATATGGTGAGGATCATGTTCTTTGACTTCTCCAGTGCTTTCAACACCATCCAACCGATGATCCTGAAGGACAAGCTGCTGCGCGCAGGGGTGGACCAGCACCTGTCATCATGGATCCTGGACTACCTCACGAACCGGCCTCAGTTTGTGAGAACCCGGGACTGTGTTTCCGACACGATCATCAGTAGCACGGGGGCCCCCCAGGGAACGGTGCTGGCTCCCTTCTTGTTCACTCTTTATACTGCGGACTTCTCACACAACACAACACATTGCCATCTACAGAAGTTCTCTGATGACTCTGCGATCGTTGGTCTCATCTCCAGCGGAGATGAAGCTGAGTACAGAGGGCTTATCCAGGACTTTGTGGACTGGTGCCATCGGAACTGCCTCCAGATCAACGCGAGGAAAACTAAGGAGCTGGTGGTGGACTGCCGCAGGCATGGGCAGCCCCTCACAGCACCAGTAAATATACAGGGAACAGACATCGAGATGGTGACATCCTACAAGTACCTGGGTATTCATCTGAACAATAAACTAGACTGGTCACACAATACTGACGCACTCTACAAGAAGGGACAGCGCAGGCTGTTCCTGCTGAGGAGACTCAGGTCTTTTGGTGTACAAGGGGCGCTGCTGAAGTCATTCTATGACACGGTGGTGGCATCAGCCATCACTTTTGGAGTGGTCTGCTGGGGCAGTGGCATTACTGCAGCCGATAGGAAGAGACTGAACAAACTGATTAAGAAAGCTAGCTCTGTCCTGGGGCAACGCCTTGATCCGATGGAGGAGATAGGAGAGAGAAGGACGGTGGCTAAACTGTCATCTCTGCTGGAGTCCGAGTTCCACCCTATGCAGGACATACTGGATGCACTGAGGAGCTCATTTAGCAGCAGACTACATCATCCCAGGTGCACAACCGAGAGGTTTCGTAGGTCCTTCCTACCAACGGCTGTCAGACTGTACAACCTAAGCAGGGCTGCTCGCAGAGATAGCAAAAAGACGTAACAAACTAATAGTTTTTTTTTTTTTTTTTTTTTTTTTTTTTTGAATGCAAAAGATGCAATAGACTTACACAATGGTCCTCTCCGGCATACAACTAGGAACATACCGGTCGCTATGGAGGGTGAGAATATGTATGGGCACATAATCATACCATGTAGGATAACTAAATAGACGGTTATGCTGTTTCATCCCACCTAGCAACAATGCTCTGCACTGTGTGTGTTTATATATTTACATATTTATTCCATCTAGCTACAATGCTCTGCACTGGGTGTGTTTATATTTATATATCTATATATTTATTCCATCTAGCTACAATGCTCCGCACTGTGTTTTTATATATCTACATATTATTCCATCTAGCTACATTGCTCCGCACTGTGTGTGTTTATATACTTGCATATTTATTCCACCTAGCTGCAATGCTCCATACTGTGGGTGTTTATATATTTACATATTTATTCCATCTAGCTACAATGCTCTGCACTGTGTGTTCATATATTCATATATTTATTCCATCCAGCTACAATGCTCTGCACTGTGTGTCTGTGTGTGTGTGTGTGTGTATATATATTTTATAGTAATATGTACATATGTATATTAGCTGCTCTTGCTTGCTTGTTTTTTCTTGCATTCTGATTGTTGCTCTGAGTGTTGCTATCCCTGTGCTGTTGCAATCCTGGAATTTCCCCGTTGTGGGACTAATAAAGGCTTATCTTATCTTATCTTATCTTATCTTATTATTAAGGGGAAAAAAAATCCAAACCTACATGGCCCTGTGTGGAAAAAGTGATTGCCCCTAAACCTAATAACTGGTTGGGCCACCCTTAGCAGCAACAACTGCAATCAAGTGTTTGCGATAACTGGAAATGAGTCTTTTACAGCGCTGTGGAGGAATTTTGGTCCACTCATCTTTGCAGAATTGTTGTAATTCAGCCACATTGGAGGGTTTTTGAGCAGGAACCACCTTTTTAAGATCATGCCACAGCATTTCAGTCGGATTCAGGTCAGGACTTTGACCAGGCCACTCCAAAGTCTTCATTGTTTTTCTTAAGCCATTCAGAGGTGGACTTGCTGGTGTGTTTTGGATCATTGTCCTGCTGCAAAACCCAAGTGCGCTTCAGCTTGAGGTCACGAACCGATGGCCGGACATTCTCCTTCAGGATTTTTTGGTAGACAGCAGAATTCATGCTTCCGTTTACCACAGCAAGTCTCCCAGGTCCTGAAGCAGCAAAACAGCCCCAGACCATCACACTACCACCACCATATTTTACTGTTGATATGATGTTCCTTTTCTGAAATGCTGTGTTACTTTTACGCCAGATGTAATGATACACACTCCTTCCAACAAGTTCAACTTTTGTCTCATCAGTCCACAGAGTATTTTCCCAAAAGTCTTGGGGATCATCAAGATGTTTTCTGGCAAAACTGAGACGAGCCTTTATGTTGTTTTTGCTCAGCAGTGGTTTTTGTCTTGGAACTCTGCCATGCAGGCCATTTTTGCCCAGTCACTTTCTTATGGTGGAGTCATGAACACTGACTTTAACTGAGGCAAGTGAGGCCTGCAGTTCTTTGGATGTTGTTGTGGGGTCTTTTGTAACCTCTTGGATGAGTCGTCACTACGCTCTTGGGGTAATTTTGGTCAGCCGGCCACTCCTGGTAAGGTTCACCACTGTTGTATGTTTTCACTATTTGTGGATAATGCCTCTTACTGTGGTTCGCTGGAGTCCCAAAGCTTTCGAAATGGCTAGAAAATTGAACTCAGCTTTCCAAAGATGTGATAAACCACAGGTAATTTAATGGGGGAGGGGGGTCACAGGGCCATGTAGGCTTGGATTTATTTTTTTTATCCTTAATCATAAGCACCTTCAATTAAAAACTGCATTTTATGTTTACTTGTATTATGTTTGTCTCATGTTTAAATTTCTTTGATGATCTGAAACATTTAAGTGTGACAAACATACAAAAAATGAGAAATCAGGACTTCCGGTTATGGCGGCCGCCTAGAAGGACACGTATCACTCTGCTCTGCCCCTGGAAATAAAAATTCGGCAAATAACTCTCTCATTTGGAACAGAACTTTTCCCAGCGTTTGGGTGAGGATATGCCGGTGAAGACTAAGGCTGGGAAATCAGGAGGGGGAAAAATTGAATCGCCGAAGCAGTCCAAATTAACGGACTTTAAAGTTTGTGGCGCAGTAGAAAAAGCTGCGGATATGGCGGATGAAACTAGCGGTGGTGCGGTAACTGCTGCTGCTGACGATGGCGGCACAGGTGCAGTGCTGGCTGCCATTAGCTCAATGAGAGCAGACTTTTCCGCTAAACTTGATGGGATTATGGCAGCGTTGGATGCAATGAGAAAGGAGTTGGGTGACTGCGTGGCACGAGTGACGCAGGCGGAGCTTCGTGTTTCAAGTGCGGAGGATGAAATCAGCGGACTTCAAATAAAGGTGCGCACTTTGGAAAAAAAAAATAAAGATCTGGAAAATAGCGTTCTGGACTTGGAATCTCGGTCCAGAAGGAACAACCTGAGGCTGGTGGGTTTACCGGAGGGAGCCGAAGGTCGTGATTCATGCTCCTTTTTGGAGGGGTGGATCCCGGAGGCGCTGAACAACGCAGAGCTAAAATCATCAGTCGTCTTGGAAAGCTCCCACCGAATTGGCCCACCGAGAGGTAACAAGGCAGCACCGAGGACGCTAATTATGAAGTTTCTCAGCTACAGAGACAGGATGACGATCTCCAACACGGTGCGGGCCAAAGGAGAAATTAAATACCAAGATCAGCAGGTGCGGTTCTACCCAGATCTGGCCTCAGGAATCCAACAATTAAGGAAGCAGTTTGACCCCATCCGCAAAGAACTGCGCAACCTTGAGATTCGTCATGGAGTGATTCACCCTGCAAGACTTCTGGTCACATATGAGGGCAGAACACGCATCTTCAAGACCCCCGAGGAGGCGCAGGAGCTCATCAAGAAGATCCAGGAAGAGACTGGTGGGAGCTAAGCATGAACAGAATATAGGGTAGAATATTTGAGCATTTAACTGATTAGAAGCATATAACAAGATTATAAAATATAGAATGTATTACATATTAAAAAAAAAAAAGTACAAAATTGCTAAAAAAATTTTGGAGTTAAATTGGAAAATTACAGAAGAGAGTTAATGTTACGTTATTAAAAGCAGTAGAGTTAGGGTGATTGGGAGGATGAAGAAGGAGTGGCTTTGGCTGATCCTCGTGGGTGTGGAACGGTCGATGGCTATATCGGGAGACAGAATTTTTCTTTTGCTTTTGGGGGGATTGCCACAAATGTGGGAAGGGGGAATTTGTTTGTGTGTAGTTTGTAGGGTGAATGTTCAACCACTCATTTTTTTGCTTTTCTGTTTGAGCATGTTTACACTGCAAGGTAATCCCAAACTCCCTATTGATTATAAATCAAAGCGTTAATCTTAATTTAACTTCATGGAATTGCAGAGGTCTACAAAATTTTTAAAAAACTTAAACAAGTTATGAATAAAATAAAAGACATGGGTTCAAAAATTGTGTTTTTACAAGAAACTCATCTAATAGAGCAAGATGTAAAAAGAATTAGGAGTAGATCGCAAGGAAGCGTGTTCACCTCATCATTTTCATCCCGAGCCAGGGGAGTTATGACTCTCATACATAAATCAGTCCCATTTCAAGTGAAAAATGTAATTGGAGACAAATTTGGAAGATATGTAATCATTCAAGGATCTTTGCTATTAGAAAACATAAATTTGGTGAACTTATATGGTCCCAATATAGATGATCAAAAGTTCTTTGCCAATTTATTTCTTATCTTATCATCACTTACAGGGCAACATATAATAGCAGGGGATTTTAATTGTACATTGAATCCCAGTATAGATAGATCAACAGGACTGGACTGTACGCACAATGGATGTAGGATGACCATTAATCATTTTATGAAAGAATTGAAATTGATAGATATATGGAGAGAAATGAAACCACAAGTTAAAGCATACTCTTGTTATTCCAATACCTACAAGACATTCTCACGTATAGATTATTTTTTGATCTCCACAGAATTAAGGTCCAAGATTCAAAACTGTTTTTATGATAACATCGTGATCTCTGATCATGCACCCTGCTGTCTAATGTATGTAGATAAGAAATTGACAAAGGAACCAGGTAGATGGCAATTTCAGCATAAATGGCTTCAGGATGAGGAATTTGTTAAGTATATAGAAACACAGATAGATGAGTTCTTTGATATCAATACTACACAAACATCAGCATGTGTAAAGTGGGAGGCTTTCAAAGCTTTTATTAGGGGACATATTATTAGTTATACAGGTTCAAAATCTAAGAAGACTCGAGAGGAGAGAGTCCAATTGGAACATAAAATAAAAATTCTTCAAGAAAGAGTATATGCAGGAAGAGATCCAAGGTTGGAGAACGAATTACTGATTTTGAGAGCTGAATATGACAAAAAATCAGCGAATAGAGCTGCCTCGAGTCTTCTAAGATTGAAACAATCTTTTTATGAACAAGGTGAAAAATCAGGAAAGTTATTGGCATGGCAGATTAAACAATTAGAATCTAAAACACCAATTACCAGTATTATAAGTAATGGACAGGTAGTTATAGATCCTTCAGAAATTAATAGAGCCTTTAGAGATTACTATGAAAAATTATATGATACCAAAAATGAATCTGACTTAACAAAACTACATGGGTTTTTGAATGAACTATTTATACCGTGTATTCCAAATGAAAATAGGGAGATACTGGAGTCTAAAATTAGTCAAGAAGAAGTTGGACTAGCCATTGATAATATGAAATCAGGAAAAAGTGCAGGACCAGATGGTCTTCCAGTTGACCTTTATAAAAAATTTAAGAATAAATTAACAAAACCTTTTTTGGAAATGGTTTTAGAAGCATTTCAAAATAGTAATTTACCATCATATATGAATAATGCCTTAATTATACTGTTGCCAAAACCAGGTAAGCCCTCTAATAAATGTGAAAATATGAGACCAATAAGCCTATTAAATGCCGACCTTAAGATAATTTGTAAAATTTTAGCAAGACGAATACAAGAAATTTTACCAAATATTATTAATCGAGATCAGAATGGCTTTATAAAGGGAAGACAAGGCTTCCATAATGTAAGAAGACTATTTAATATTATTTATTCTAATAAAGAAGCACCGGATACAGCTCTCTTATCACTGGATGCCGAAAAAGCCTTTGATAGAGTTGAATGGCCCTTTCTTTTTGAAGTCTTACAAAGGTTTGGACTTGGAAATAATTTCATAAAATGGGTTCAGATAATATATAATAATGCTACTGCAGAAATTCTAACAAATAACAATATTTCAAAATCAATAAAAATCAATAGAGGATGTCGACAAGGCTGTCCACTTTCACCTTTACTGTTTACTATGGCAATTGAACCTTTAGCGATGGCGATACGTCTACAGTCACAAATATATGGAATTAAAGTTGGACCAACAGAACATAAAATCTCCCTGTATGCCGATGACATAATTTTGTTTATGTCGAATCTTAAAAAATCAATTCCGACCTTGTTGAATTTAATAAAGAATTTCGGGGAAATATCAGGATATAAAATAAATAAAACTAAATCTTCAATATTAATGCTAAATGAGACCCAGAGAAATTACCCAGCCCCTGAGGTAAATCAATTCAATGTTGTAAATCAGTTCAAATATTTAGGAATCCAAATTGTGCCTAAGCTAGAATCAGTCGCCAGTGTCAATTATGAAGCCTTAATGACAGATATTGATGAGTTACTTCAGAGATGGATGTCACTACCAATGTCGATGATCGGGAGAATTAATATACTTAAAAGTAATATCTTACCTAAAATACTTTATTTATTTCAATACATTCCCTTACCACCACCTTTAGATTTATTCTCAAGAATTAAAAAAAAGTTAGTGGAATTTATATGGAACAACAGGAGGGCTAGATTACGTCTGTCTTTATTATATTTACCATTTGATCGTGGAGGTCTGAAATGTCCAAATTTTATGTTGTATTATTGGTCGGCACAACTGAGGTCTATGACATATTATTTTTCATCAAATGATCTCCCTCACTGGACTGAAATGGAATCATACAATTTACCTTTACCTCTTCCCATATTCATATACTCAGATTCGGCAAAAAAATTACAAAAACAAGTTAAAAATCCATTTGTAAAGCATATGATCAAAATATGGTGTGAAGCTAAAAACTATTTAAAAGAACCACAGTTACTGTCACAATTTAGTCCAATATGGGGTAATCAATATTTTAAACCAGGGAGAGCGGACGCTGTATTTAAAGTATGGAATTTAAAAGGGATACAAAAGATTCAGGATTTATATTTGCCATGTGCAGAAAACATAATGTCTTTTGAAGAGTTGAGGATCAAATTTAATCTCAATAGAACACATTTTTTTAAATATCTTCAACTTAGAAACTTTATTCGATCAAATCAAAATAAAGCTCTCACTCGACCTATTTATTCATCCTTGGAAAAAATGTTGATGAAAGATAGTAAAAGAAAGGGTATTATTTCAGAGTTTTATAACTCATTGACACTATTTTCAAGTGAAAATTCACTGAAAAGATTAAACTACTGGAAAGAAGATCTGCAAACTGAAATTTCAGAGGAACAATGGGAATTGGCTTGTACAGAAGCTCAAACCAAATCAATAAATGTACGCCTTAAATTGATACATTTCAAATGGTTAATGCGGATGTATGTTACACCGGAGGAGTTAAATAGATATAACAAAAATATACCAGATACGTGCACAAAATGTATGGAAAGTAAAGGAACTCTATTTCATTGTGTATGGGAATGTAGATTAATAAGAATGTTTTGGGAAGAGGTGAGGGTAACAATTGAAAAAATAATCTCAAAACAAATCATATTGAATCCTAAACTGTTTTTGTTGGGTCTGTACCCAGAAAAGCATAATTTTAATAAAAGTGAAAGAACATTCATAGACCTCAGTTTGCTTAATGCCAAAAAATGTATTGCACTATTATGGAAAAAGACTCATAGACCAGATGTGACTCAGTGGTTAAGACAGATGTTAACAAACCTTCCATTAGAAAGAATAACATATATACTGAAATCAAAGGAAATTGTGTTTGAGAATATATGGAGACCTTTTATTGATTATGTAAAAAATTTAAACATAACTCTTGAAGAAGAAGGTGAATGATATGTGTGGACCTTGTAAATTCCAAACTGGTGAACATAATATGTATACTTATGTGTTGGATTGTCTAGACTAAACAGAGGAGCACTGTTGAAGATTTGATTTTGTTGGTGGTTGTTGGTGTTTTTTAGTGCATTTTTTTTTTTTTTGTAGTACTTTAGTGTTAGTGTTTGATTGTTTGTATCATGTTTGTTTAAAAAAAAAAAGGTTCAATAAAGATATTGTGGGGAAAAAAAAAAGAGAAATCAGGAAGGGGGCAAACACTTTTTCACACCACTGTAATTTATGTTTTAACAGGGTAGCAATCACTTTTTCACACAGGGCCATGTAGGTTTGGAATATTTTTTACCCTTAATAATAAACACCTTTATTTAAGAACTGCATTTTGTGTTTACTTGTGCTGTCTTTGTCTAATATTTAAATTTGTTTGATGAACTGAAACATTTAAGTGTGACAGACATACAAAAAAACGAAAAATCAGGAAGGGGGAAATCACTTTTTCACACCACAGTGGTGTGGAAAAGTGTTTGCCTCCTTCCTGATTTCTCATTTTTTTCTTTGGATGCTGTCAATCCGTCTGTCAACTTATTTCTCCATTCTCCCTTCACTCATGAATCAGACCCCGAGATACTTAAACTCCTCCACTTGGGGCAGGAGCTTGTCCCCAACCCGGCGAGGACAAGCCACCCTTTTCCAGCTTAGCACCAGGGACTCGGACTCGGTGGTGCTGATTCTCATCCCAGCCGCTTCACACTCAGCAGCAAACCATCCCAGTAATACTTGTAGGTCATTGCTGGATGAAGCCAACAGGACAACATCATCTGCAAACAACAGAAATGAGATTCTGTGGTCACCAAACATGACACCCTCCGTTCCTTGGCTGTGTCTCAAAATCCTGTCCATAAAAATTATGAACAGGATCAGTGACAAAAGGCAGCCCTGGCGGAGTCCAACTCTCACTGGGAATGAGCCCGAATGAGTGTTGGCAATATGAAAAAAAACTCTCACAACGGTTGTATAGAGACTGGGTAGCTCATAACAACAAGCACGATACCCCATACTCCCGGAGCATCCCCCACAAAAAAACACGAGGGATGCTGTCGAATGCCTTCTCCAAGTCCACAAAACTCATGTGGACTGGTTGGGCAAACTGCCACCAACCCTCAAGGATTCTTGAAAGGGTAAAGAGCTGGTCCGATGCGCCACGGCCAGGACGAAAACCACATTGCTCCGCCTGAATCCGAGGTTCGACCAACAGCTGAGCTGGACTCTCCCCTCCAGTACTCTGGCATAGACCTTCCCAGGAAGGCTGAAGACTGTGATCCCCCTAAAGTTGGAACACACCCTCTGGTCCCCCTTCTTGAACAGAGGAACCACCACCCCGGTTTGCCTTGCCAAAGGTACTGTCCCCGACCTCCACGCAATGTTGCAGAGATGTGTCAGCCATGACTGCCCTACAACATCCAGAGCCTTGAGGTACTCAGGGCAAATCTTGTCCACCCCCAGGGCCCAGCCACCAAAGAGTTTTTTAACCACTTTGGTGACCTCAGCCCCTGTGATGGGCGAGTCGTTCCCCTCGTCCCGAGCTCTGCTTCCTCTATGGAAGGCATGTCGGTTGGATTGAGGAGATTCTTGAAGTATTCCTTCCGCTGCCCGACGACATCCCCAGTCAAAGTCAGCAGTGCCCAATCTGCACCAGACAGAGTGTGGACAGGGAGCCATTTCCCCCTCCTGAGGACAGTTTGCCAGAATCTCTTCGAGGCCAACCAAAAGTCTTCTGTCACAAACCGAGCCAGTGTTGTCCTTCAGGCTCAGTTCTGACCGTTCTCTGTGGCTCAGGTATCGGCTTATTTATGTATTGTGTTATCTTTTTGAGTTCTTGTTGTTTTTATGTCTTTGTTCCTTTTTTTATGTGCCTGTAGCCACTGCTCTGGCCAGCGGCTGTTAGGTAGTCTCTTTGACCTACATTCGTGTGGGTGCTGTCTAATACTCACCAGTCCGACCACACCCCCTCTCTCGACAGCCAGCCGATTCTACCCCGATAATTATCCTTCCCGCGCCTCGCCCAGGTGCACCCAATCTGTTGTCCAGCAGTGCTTGTACTTTGGCGGTTTTTGCCAGTCAAGCATTGTTGGACCATTGTGCAAGTCATACAGACATTAACCGCCGTATGACTGTTTATGTCTATGAAGGAGTGTTGTGTTCCACACCGTCGCTGCTCCCCTCGGTGTGTGTTGTGCTCCCTGGATCATTGGACTTCTCTGACTGCTCCGGTTCTGTGAGTTATAAACTGTTTACATTTTCCCCCCAGTCGTGCCAGATCAGCTGCCACGCCTCGTTCCCCTTGCCCAGTTTCTCTCACCTTTACTGTAGAGCATCCTGGAGGACTCCTTGCTTCCTGAGCATATATGTTGTTTTGAACGGTTTGTGTTTTCCTTTTTGTCTAATAAATGTGTGTGTGGTGTAACCTGCACATAAATCCATTCTTCCTTCCCCTCCTCCATGCGCAGTGTAAAAGCGCATGGGGAGGCTTGTGACAGTCTTCTTTGATGGCCTCACCGAACTCCTTCCATACCCGAGTTTTTGTTTCAGTAACCATCTGAACTGCATTCTGCTTGGCCTGCCAGTACACCCCTGCTACTTTGGGAGTCCCACAAGCCATCCAAGCTCGATAGGACTCCTTCTCCAGCTTGATAGTGTCAAGGTTCTGCCTTCCAGCAGAAGAGAGTTGAAGGGAGGACTCAAGGCACAGGCAGGATCAGGTGCAATGATAATTTATTAAACAAAACAGGAACAAAACAAAGACAGCACGTGGGCTGAAAACAAACAAAAACTTGGCAAGCAAAAGTTCACAAAGCAAGGCTTGGCACTGGCAAGGCAAAAACTCAAGGCTAGGAACCACAGAGACAATGCTGGGATAACAACAGTGACCTTTCGACAAACAAAGAACAGAGACTCACATATACAGGGGTCGGGACAATTACAGAGACGCAACACAGCTGGGAACAATCAAGGGCTGAACAATGCACACATGAGGGAAAGTAGCTATAGGTGCAGAAACATGAGGAACTGGGGACAATATGGAAACAAGTACACGCACAACCTTGGACCTAGACAGGGGAAACACAGAAGATAACTGTCATATTGACTGGACAATCAGCCTAAGTGCAAGGTGCAGTCACCAAAAGAAACACACACAAGGAACGTCTGACCCTTTATTAATTTCAAAAACGCGAACTTGGAGAAAACCAGTCACTCGCTAGAGGAGCAGCAAACCTGCAGAGGATGAGACGAGGCTGATTAATAGAGGAATGGAGGAGGATGTGGAAATCCAAATAATACCACTTATGTGGGAGGAAAAGAGAGACCAGCTCAGAACCCAGCGAAGGAGATGAACCAGTAGGTCGAAACTGCTGGCAGGGAAATGAGGGGTGGAGTCTGACCGGGTGGAGATAATGAGCTCCGATTGGGGACCAACAGGCTGGCGAGCGCACCGAAACCCCTGAAGACGCACTGCTTTGTCAGCAGCAACCTGGAAGGAAAGGAAGAGGAGAAAACATGTCAGGTATGGAAACCCAAAACACATGTAGCTTGCTAATTGACTTTCTCTGCTTGAGGCAGTATACCAAAACGAGCCAGCGTTGAATCACTGAAGAGCACTTCCTTATAAACGCTGGCTCAGCAGGAACAGCAGATGCGTCAGATGAGGTGATTAGGGAAGCAGAGGAGATGGGAAGGAGGGGGCGAGTGCTCGCCAGGACATGACAATAACAGTAATAATAATACACAGAGGGTGATTGCTGAAATTAATAACCATCAGGGAGAACATAATGACCTAAATTAAATTTAAAGCTACGGCAGAAATAATGATAACATAATGAAAACCAGAACAAAGGACAAGGCATGGAAAATTAACAAGACAAAACCAAGGCCATGATGATAATAATAATACTCAAAGGGAAAAATTAAGAACCGTGCCCAGACCATAACAGATGGCCCCCCGACCCGATTTTATTAACGATAAAAACACTTTCAGTCAATCAAAAACCATCCGAGCATCACTGTCACCTGTGTTGACAGCAGGGCTGAAATAAATGACAGAGGCTGGAGATGTTTATCTACCTGCTTTCAGCAGGATCTGAGTGTGTAATAGGTGGAGGAGGAGGAGAAATGATCGTAGACTGTATTTGGGTTCATAAAGCGGCCCTCTGAAACAGCTGTATGCATCCAAGCTGAAATTATTATTATTTTTATTTATTTGCAAACCCATGGGATTCCACTTTGTACTGTGTGTTCACGTTGTCCTACCTGTGGAAGTCCAGAGTCTGGAGTTGAGAGAAAAATCAGGTGAATAATTTCACACTCTTTTTACTTTTCTTCTTATTTTTTTCTCTGCCCAAGGTACTGGCCTAGTTAAAAAAAATACTTTAAGATTACTGAATGCAGCAGCGGCATAAATGGTCTCATCCTACAGCAGGATAAACATACTGTATATGTGGCGGGGTGAAGCTGGTGTGGAGTGTGCAGCTCATGTTTGACTCTGCTGTTAGAGCTACATCGTTATTAATTGGTGTGGACGCTTACTTAGAACAAATTTTTAAAACTATCATTTTATAGTCATCATTATCATGTTTGGCATGGATAGCCCTTTACCCTCTAAATATGTATTTTTAATGGGCTGATTTAGTGGTGTCAAGCATATGGCCCACAGGCCAAAACCTGTCCACCAGGGTGTTCAAATTTTCTGTGAATTTACATCTTTCTTTCTAGTAAATTTTTGACCTTTTTCTACTGTTTAGAATTGTTCATGTAAATTTGAGACATTTTTCTCTTTAAGCTGAAACTTTTTTCCTCATCAGTTTTCTTTTTCTTTCTCTTCTTTTTTTCTGATGAAAACAGGTAGTGTCCAATTAGGTTAAATCTATCAGTAACTACTAATGACGTACTGCACCCTGAAGGGCTGTCCCAATCTGTAGGGGTAACTTTCAGCCCTCAGGGGCCACGGAGTAGGAGTACAAATGGGAATTGGGACAGACTCCAAATCTACCTGTACTTCACTCTCACATTGCAAATATTTTTCTCCTCAGTTTTTTACAATATTTACTGCTGTTTATAAATAATTAATGTTTCTATTCCTGTTTTTATGTATGTACTGTATAATGGTCATTTATAGTTAAAAGGTTGTAAAATTAGTTGAAGTAAATTTTAGCATGCGATAGTTAAATTTAATCATATTAAACATAATTTTCCAACCACAAAATTGTGGCAGTGGAAAGCATAAAGTGACGTTCCCCAAGGAAAATAAGACAACTACCTGAACTTAATATGAAAGTAAATACATGTTATTTATTTTTAGTAACATGTTCGACAGAACTGTAATTTTCCTCTTTTTAATAGGCTTGGAGGAAATGGTTGCTGTGGGTTTCATTACAACAGTCACAATCAGGGCAAGAGGAAACGTAAATAAATGCATTCTGTCATGACGTATTAAGTTTTGACAGCTCAAGTGCACGATGCCAAACACAGGAAGGAACCACATAGAGGGGCACGTTTGACAATTTTATTAATATCAAAATCCAAAGCGCACAGCTACAGAAACAGTCATTCGCCAGAGGAAAGGACCTGTGGAGAGAAGACAAGAGCAGTGAGCTGAGGAGTAGAGTAGAGCCTCCTTATGTACGCTGGTTGATGAGCGGGCGCAGGTGTGTCTGCTGCCTCAGGTGCTGTGATGAGTTTGTGAAGATAAGACCAGAGGGGGGAGCGTGCTCTTGCTGCCTATGACAGGGCCCCCCCTTCTAGGAGCGCCTCCTGGCGGTCCGGAGGGTTTATTCAGGTGAGCACGGTGAAAAGCCCGGAGCATCCCCTTGTCCAATATCAGTGACGAGGGGGTCCAGGATTGTTCTTCCAGGCCGTAGCCCTCCCAGTCAACGAGATATTGAAGACCCCGGCCCCGACGGCGAACATCCAGAATCCGCCGCACCGTGTAGGTGGGGTGGCCGTTGATGATGCGGGGACAGAGGCAGCTTCTGGGGGGGGGGGGCAGAGGGGACTGGCCGAGAGGGGCTTGATGTGACTAACGTGAAAGGTGGGGTTCACCCGTAGGGACGGGGGCAGCTTAAGCTGAACCGACGCGTCGTTAATCACCCGGGAGATGGGATAAGGCCCAAAAAAGCGGGGGGACAGTTTCCTTGACTTCTCTTTAAGAGGAATCTGTCTCACTGCCAGCCAGACCTGCTGTCCCAAGGCATATTTGGGGGCTGGGACCTGCCTCCTGTCAGCAGCAGCCTGGGTGCGCTCCGTGGTGTGGGCCAGGGTGGCCCGAGTCGACCTCCAGAGACGTTGGCAGCGCCAAGTATGAGCCCCTATGGATGGAACTGAGACTTCCCTCTCGGCCATAGGAAGTAGAGGCGGCGTGTACCCCAACGATGCCTCGAAAGGGGTAAGTCCAGTAGCCGAGGATATAGCAGAGTTCATGGAGTACTCCACCCAGGTCAGATGCGTGCTCCAAGATGATGGGTTATCGGCTACTACGCACCGCAAGGCAGCCTCCAAGGACTGATTGGCGCACTCTGCCTGCCCATTGCTCTGTGGATGATTTCCTGAGGAGAGACTCACAGTAGTTCCCAGGGTCCTGCAAAAGACCTGGGATGTAAACTGTGGACTCCGGTAAGACACAATGTCAATAGGGATGCCGTGGATTCGGATCACGTGATCGGTGAGGAGGACCACAGTCTCCAAGGCCAGTGGAAGTTTAGGAAGGGCCACCAGATGGACTGCCTTGGAGAAGCGATCCACGATGGTCAGGATCACCGTCTTGCCGTGGGAGGAGGGCAACCCGGTCACAAAGTCCACGGCGATGTGGGACCACGGCCAACCAGGGATGGGGAGAGGATGGAGAAGTCCCGATGGTGGGGAGGAGTCAGATTTACCCCGGACGCACGTCTGGCAGGGTCTGACATTCTCCTGGACATCCGGCCGCAGTGTGGGCCACCAGAACACCCGTTGGACAAAGTCGATGGTCCATGAGATTCCAGGGTGGCATGCGAAGCGACTGGTGTGACCCCATTAGATGGCATCATGCGGAGGGCGGCCGGGATGTACAGACGGTTCCAGGGACACCCTACTGGCGCAGGCTCCTGGGACTAGGCTTGGCAGACCCTCCGCTCGATATCCCAAGTAAGGGCTCCAAGGACGCATGAAGGTGGTATGATGGGTTTTTGTTTTTTTGTTTTTTTTTGGGGGGGAGGGCTATGTCTCCGGAATCAAACTGGCGCGAGAGCGTGTCCGGTTTGGTATTCCAGGCACCGGGCTGGTAGGTGATGGTAAAATTAAATCGCTGGAAGAACAACGACCAGCAGGACTGCCTGGCATTTAGTTGGCGGGCCAACCGCAAGCGGGCCAACTGCAAGTACTCAAGGTTTTTGTGGTCGGTCCACACGACGATGGGGTGAATGGCCCCTCTAACCAGTGTCCCCACTCCTCTAATGTCAACTTAATGGCTAGCAGCTCTCTGTCCCCAACGTCATAGTTCCTCTCAGCTGGCGTGAGCCACCGAGAGAAATATGCGCATGGGCAAAGCTTCTGATCGGGGGCGTGCACTGCGACAGTACAGCGCCAACCCCCGAATCAGACGCATCCATCTCGAGGACAAATGGAAGCTGCGTGTCGACCTGAGCCAAGATAGGTGTTTCTGTGAAGTGGCGCTTTAATTTGTTAAACGCCAGTTCAGCTGCCTCAGTCCACCGAAAGGGGACTTTAACGGAGGTCAGCTGCGTCAAAGGCAGTGTGATCCCACTATAGTTCCTGATGAACCTGTGATAGAAGTTCACAAACCCGAGGAAGCGTTGGAGCTCCCTGCGGGGGTGGGGAGTTGGCCAATCTAACACTGCCTTCATCTTGGCCGTGTCGGCAATCAACTCCCCCTCAGCCGCGATGAAGCCCAAGAAGGTGGAGGATGTTGTGGAGAACTCACACTTCTCGGCTTTAAAGCTGGTTCTCCAGCAGCCATTGTAAAATGGCTCTGACATGGACCTCATGTTCCTCTGGCGAACGGGAGAAAATCAAAATATCATCAAGATAGACAAAAATGTATTGGTATAGCATATCACAGAGGACGTCATTTATTAACCACTGGAAGATGGCAGGGGCGTTAGTGAGCCCGAATGGCATCACTAAATATTCGAATTGGCCCTGGTATGTTTTAAAGGCCGTCTTCCATTCATCGTCCTCGCGAATGTGGACCAGATGATAC
Source organism: Pholidichthys leucotaenia (assembly GCA_020510985.1). Classification (NCBI taxonomy): domain Eukaryota; kingdom Metazoa; phylum Chordata; class Actinopteri; order Cichliformes; family Pholidichthyidae; genus Pholidichthys; species Pholidichthys leucotaenia. The sequence continues at coordinate 195,402,752 of CM035842.1, read as the reverse complement.
ACGTTCCTGAGGTCTAACTTGATAAACACCCGTGAGCGCTGAAGGAGCTTGAACGCTGAATTGATCAGAGGCAGGGGGTACTTACCTTTGATGGTAATTGTGTTAAGCTCCCGGTAGTCGATGCACAGGCGCAACGAGCCATACTTCTTTCCGATGAAGAAGAATCCGGCTCCGAGCAGAGCCATAGATGGCCGAATTAGGCCGGCGTTCAGCGACTCCCTAATATACTGCTCCATTGCCGCCCTCTCTGGGCCAGAAATACTACACAGCCGGCTGGACGGCAGCCTCGCCCCCGGGATGAGGTCAATAGCACAGTCATAAGAGCGGTGAGGCGGCAGTGACAACACTCTCGACTTGCTAAAGACCTCGCTCAAATGGTGATAAGCCCGAGGGACGAGCCTGAGGTCCGGCGGCTCAGTCCAAGAGGGAGGAATGGACAGTGATGAGAAGCATTCAGCTGAATGCATACAGTGGGCCATACAAGACGGACTTCAGGTATAGATGGTATTTTTGTTCCAGATGATCGTTGGGTTATGCCTCTGGAGCCACGGATAACCTAGAACCACCGGGGATGATGAAACGGGGAGAACCAGGAACGATAGATCCTCCCGGTGGTTCCCGGAAAGAAGGAAGGATATAGGCACCATGCTAAGAACGACCACCACGCCCTCACAGCCAGATATGGTGGTGATTCTCTGATCACAGGGCAATTTACGTGTGGGAATGCCCACCTGCTTCACAAACTCAGCAGACACGAAATTACTGTCCGACCCCAAATCGGTCAGCGCCGTAACCCTCCTCTCAACCCCCGGCAGCTGTACGAGTGCCGAAATTGAACAATTACCAGGGGATGTGGATTTGGTCCTGCCCGCCAGACCCTCCATGGCTACTGATGGGCCACGTCTTTTTGGCTGCTGGCGGCACTCGTCCAGACTGTGGTTAGATGAACCACAGTACATGCATGCGCCGACCCTTCGCCTTTGCCGGTGCTCATCATCGGTCAAGTGCCGGGAGAGCTGCTTCGGTTCAGGCGACGAGCCGGCGCCGCCACTGCCAGTAACCGTGGTGGGTACGCGCTCAGTGCGCGGGCGAGAGGAGGACTTGTGCTCCCTCGCGCGCTCACGGTACTGATTGTCCAACCCAACTGCCTGATCTATGATGCCGTCGAGCGTCTCCGGGACAGGGTGGACTGCCAGACCATCACGGTGTTGGTCGTTCAACCCGTGGAGGAATGGGCTGCGTAACACAGTCTTGTTCCACCCTGAATCGGACACCACAACCCGGAACTCCACTGAGTACTCGGCCGCTGGCTCATCACATTGCCCTGACTCTCGGTCCGACCAAACGCGCAAGTGAATGCGGCCACAAATTGGTCAAACGTATAATGACGCCCCTCGGGGTTGTCTAGAGTGGACTGTGCACACTTCAGGGCTCAATCCCTGAGCAACAAAGTGAAAAACTGGATCCGAGCGACGTCCCCCAGATACTCCCCTCCAACCTGCTCCAAGTACATCTGAACTTAAGAATAAAAGCCTTACATTTCCCCACCTCCCCCGCGTACGGGGAAGGCATGGGAACAGAGGTTGTACGGTGCACTGAAGTGCGCAGAGTAGGCTGAGGGGGGACAACCGTGGGACACGCTGTTGACCACAGCATCATCATGTTTAATACCTGCTGTGTCAGCGTAGTGAGCTGATGCTTGGTCGCCGCTAGGCATTCCAGAGCTGACAGCTGCTGCGGTGAGGCACCGGCTGAGCTTCCGTCCTGGCTGGCTCGTTCTGTCATGACGTATTAAGTTTTGACAGCTCACGTGCACAATGCCAAACACAGGAAGGAACCACACAGAGGGGCATGTTTGAGAATTTTATTAATATCAAAATCCAAAGCACACAGCTACAGAAACAGTCACTCGCCAGAGGAAAGGACCTGTGGAGAGAAGACGAGAGCAGTGAGCTGAGGAGTACAGTAAGGGGAAGTGGGCGAGCCAAATTGCCACTTACTTGAGAAATCCAGAGAGGACTGGCAGGACCCAGTGTGGACGAACCAGTAGGGTAAGGGGGAAAGGTGAGCTGATGGTGCCTGACCGGGTGAAGTTGATTGCTGAGATAACGGTGTGGTGAGGCAGGAGAGCGCGCGCAGTCCCGGAGACACACCTACACTGTGGCAGCAACCTGAAAAGAAGGAGAAGAGAGTAATGGTTAACGACGTGTTAACGTATTACGGCTTGTTTGCTTGCCTGAGAACAGGCAGTCGAGCCAGCGTTGACTGCGTGGAGGAAGCCTCCTTATGTACGCTGGCTGATGAGGGGGCGTGGGTGTGTCTTCTGCCTCAGGTGCCGTGATGAGTTTGTGAAGGTGAGACCAGAGGGGAGGGGCGTGCTCTCGCTGCCCATGACACATTCTGTCCACAGGGATCGTGTAAAAATGAAGTGCCTTCACTGTACAGTAACTAAAACTGTTTGCACCAACGTAAATATTCTGTGTAGTATTTTTACACTACTGAATAAAGAAGCACAAATAAGGCTGCATGTGCTTTACAGACTTCCTGTACTTAAAGGACTTGTTCATCCTGCACGTGAAGACTGCTTTGGTGGACCAGGCGGATGAAATCCGCTAGGAGTCAACGGCTGAAAAGGTACTGCAGCAAAGCACTCTGGACTGCGAAGGGCACGTCAGAGCACAAAAGAAGACCTGGCCACCCATTGCAGCCAAAGAAGCCCCCAGACGTAATGCTTTTCCCGTGCCTCTGGACCCGGACTTCCGAAGCTGAGAGAGTGGGATCATCCCTGTGCAACGGCTTTTCCACTATAATATCTCTCACGCACAGGCTACATTGTGCTTTCATCTTTCATCAAGTCCTGCGGTGGTGGGGGAATGGCTAAACAACAGGTGGCGGTGACCACTGGCAGTTGCAGTCATGATCCTGCATGCAGGCGGCCCTCGGACCAGGGATCATTCTTCTCTGTACCCTGGGCAGCAGAGGAGTCCGGCAGCATCTAGGGTCACTGAGCAGCCCAATTTAGGGATAGCACTGCTCACCCAAGTATGGGAGGGGCCTAGAAAAGGTGGCCTAGACATTGTCTGCCCTATAGCATCTGGCAGGTTTACTGCGGCTGGCAGATCACCTACTCATGCGGTCGAAAACAACAGAAGAACAGAAGAAGAAAACATCTCTTAGGAGCATGGAATGTCCATACCCTCATGGACAGAGACGACAGTGCAAGACCCCAAAGGCGAACAGTCTTGGTTGCCAAAGAACTATCACGCTACAACATCGATATTGCAGCCTTAAGTGAGACTCAACTGGCAGAGGAAGGCTCCAGCACAGAACCCACCAGTGACTACTCGTTCTTTTGGAAAGGCAAGGCACAGACTGAGGATAGGATCCACGGAGTTGGCCTGGTTGTCAAAACCAGTTTGATGAAACAGCTCCCAGACTTACCCATCGGAATCAATGAGAGGCTCATGAAGCTACGCCTACCACTCAGCCATAAGTGCCATGCAACCATTGTCAGCACATATGCGCCAACCCTAACAAACTCAGAAGAGACAATTGAGCAGTTCTACACTGACCTCAGTTCCTTATTGAACTCTGTTCCTGCCAATGACAAGCTCATCTTGCTCAGAGACTTTAATGCCCGAGTTGGCAGCAATCATGCTCGCTGGTAAGGGATACTTGGCAGACACGGTGTTTGCAAGATGAGCAACAGTGGCCTCCTACTGTTGAGTAAGTGTGCAGAGTATGACCTTGTCATCACGAACACAGTGTTCAGAATGGCTGACAAATACAAGACTACCTGGATGCGTCCCAGATCCCGACAATAGCATCTGATAGATTACGTTATCATCCGTCAATGTAACATTCAGGATGTCCTCATCACCAGAGCCATGCGAAGAGCAGAATGCTGGACAGATCACAGGCTTGTCTGCTCCACCCTGAAGCTGCACATAGCTCCACACCACCCCAGAGGGCCAAAACTTATTTGTACTGCCTTCAACACAGCCAGACTCTCAACAACCCCACTACCTCCATGAGTTCCAGACAAACCTGGATGAAAAGCTGTCTGCTAATGGACCAATGACTGGAGACCCAACACAGAACTGGAACCAGTGTAGAGAAGTGGTGACTGAGACAGAAAAGTCAGTGCTCGGCCTAAAGAGCAGGAAACATCAAGACTGGTTTGATGAGAACAACAGCGCCATCACTGACCTGCTTGCCAAAAAGAATGGCAGAATGATCCAGGCTCCATTCCCAAGAAGGAGAGATTTAAATCATACCAGTCATACCAGGCCATGGCTCAAAGAGAGATAAGAAACATGCATAACCAGTGGTGGGAAAAGAAAGCTGACGAGATCCAAGGCTTCTCTGATACCAACAACTCGAAGCAGTTTTTCAGCTCCATCAAGACAGTGTTTGGTCCCTCAAAATCTGTCCCTGTCCCCTTGCTGTCTGCAGATGGAACCACGCTCATCAAGGACAAAGCTGCCATCAACAACAGATGGAGGGAACACTTAGCCAACTTCTGAACCGCCCATCCACAGTTGACCAGGCTGCACTGGACCAAGTTCCACAGCAGACAGCCATTGAAGAGCTTGATGATCACCCATCCCTGGATGAAGTCAGGAAAGCCATCAAACAGATGTGCTGGTGCAAGGCACCCGGCAGGGATGGTATCCCTGCAGAAGTGTACAAGGCTCTTAGCGAAAAGGCTCTTCAGGCATTTCACAGTGTTCTTACCAGTATATGGGAAGAGGAAGAAATGCCAGCTGAACTCCATGATGCAATAATAGTTGCCCTGTACAAGAACAAAGGCTCCAGAGCAGACTGAGGGAACTGCAGGGGTATGTCCCTACTTTCCATTGCTGGGAAAATCCTCACCAGAATCATCCTGAACAGACTGATCTCAGCAGTCTCAAAGAAGAACCTCCCTGAATCACAATGTGGTTTTCGGCCTGATTGCAGCACCGTTGACATGGTTTTTGTGGTGAGACAAGTTCAAGAGAAATGCCTTAAGCAGAACATGAAGAATAGCAAGAAGCTGGAGCAATTTCACACACGCTCCCTGCTGTCAATCATGCGGATATGCTGGCAGGACTGCATAATGAACCAAGAAGTCCTGAACAGATCTAACACCACAAGTATCAAAGCCAAGATCCTCCTCGCTCAGCTTTGATGGACTGGCCATGTCATCCGCATGGAAGAATCCAGAGTCCCACGTCAGCTCTTCTATGGGGAGCTGGCATGAGGTAGCCGCAAGCAGGGCGCCTAAAGAAGGGGCTCAGAGACAACCTCAAAGCCAACATCAAATGGGCTGGCCTTCAGCCCCAACAACTTGAGACTGCAGCAGCCAACAGAACCAGCTGGCGTGCCTTAAAAAGGAAGGCAGTCAACTCTTTCAAAGATGACTGCCGCCAACGCCTTGCAGCTGCACGGCATCGGCGCTACCAAGCTGCATCTGCCTCTGCCTCTGCCTTGACCACTGGTATTCCATGCCCTACCTGCAACCACATGTGTGCTTCAAACTTCTGACTCTGAAGCCACATGCACATCCACTGGTGATGGCACAACGCATCGTCTTCCCCGGCTCCTGAGAAGAAGTACTTAATCTCAGCATCATATAAACTGGATCAAATAAATCTTTAGAGCCACCTCTCAGGTAACTTGGGTAAGGCCGAATCTGAAAATTACCTGTGACTGGGTGTGTGTGGCAGGGCTTCTTGGCATCCCCACTGCCAGTCTGCCAAAGTTTCCAGTGAGTGGGATAGGCTGGATTTGGGGAGCACCGGACTCCGCGGGTTTCTGGGTGATGCCTTTGGCCTTTGGGTGGTCATGGTCTTGTTGGGGTTTTTTTCTGTCTGTCTTTGAGTTCTGTGGAGGAGGCTGCAGTTTAAGTTTTTTTCTTTCTTTGTCGTTGTGTCTTTCTCATGTTGGGCTTTGTGAATTAATTTCATTGTGTTGTCTATTCCTGCCATATCTGTAGGGGCAGACATGTTTGTTTATCTATGCTGCCTGATGTGATGTCATTCCCTCACGCCGCTGGAAAAGCCTAACATCACAGCTGAGCATCATTCCTGATGCTGCTGTTATATTATTGTACTGCAACATATTTTGTTGCTACTATTAAGTACAAACTTATAATTAATTTTTATAAAATGTATGCTGCTGTGCTCAGCTGAATGACAGCTGCCACCATACATCCACACACACGACAAACCTACAACCGTAGGCCTAATCAGGGGTGAACTCTGTGCTTCACCCTCACGTGGCACACACATGGATAAAGCAGAGGTGACAGTAGCAGCAAGAATAGGAGGGGACCGTGTTAGGCAAAATACAGTTGAATAGGGGCAGGTGCAGCCCCCCACTGACCAAAGAACAGAATGCTGCAGAGAACAAGGCAAACGACACCAGTGAGGATGTGCCCTTAACTTCCTGTGTTTGGTGTGAAAGTCTGAACCTTTCTGAAAATTGCTTTCACAATCTAAACGAACAGCACCAAGGTTCAGTTTGATCTGGACCACCGCTTTTTCGTCCGGACCATGGTTCGGGGGAGGTTTCACATCTAAAATTGTGGTCCAAATCAAACTGAAAAATCTGAAAGTCCAAAAAAAAGGGGTCAGGTGTGGAAGCACCCTTACAGTCAAGAGTTCCAAACATAAAGGAAAAGCAGGGAATTTTTTGGGCTTCCACTGGCCAAGTGGTTAAGACACTGTCATAAGAGTCTGATGCTCAACCACATTCATCTGTGTTCAATTCCAGCTTGTTATCTTTTGGCCCCTGCTCTTTACCCCATTTCCTGTCTCTTAACTGTATTTGTTCAATAAAGGTAAAAAGTAACTTAAAAATGAAACTTTTTTTCACAAAAATATGCAATTTCTCCTAAAATTGTGATTTTCTTCACCACACTTACCTTTTGATGGTGACTCCCCCCCACCCCCCACCCTCGATCCTGTGAGTCCACCTGTCTCTGCCCTACATGTCTCCACCCATTTACGGTAAAAATCTCTGCCATGGCGGTCTTGTCAGCTGATGACAGATGAATGAAAACACGGTGGCAGATGAGCTTGAGTCAGTCCCCCCACCCCCAGGGGTGAAGTGAGGATGAATTTACCCCTGAGGAAGGGGGGTGTATTTGATGTGGTGGAGCAGCTGGAGCCAGGTATGAACATGAAAGGGAGAGTCCATTAAAACCAGGAGTGACTGCACAGCTCAGATACCCTGCCATAGGGCAGATACAGCTGCAGTCACAGATACAGTCACACCGGGGGAAACACAGAGATATGAAAAGGATCTGGATTAAAATGTATTCCAAAGGTTTTTCTTTTTAATGCAACGTAATTAAAGATGTTAAGATGCTTTTGTTGTCATTCCAACATATAAACATGAGAGAACGAAATTTGTACTCAAGGCCCAGAGAATATACTATAGAATAAAAACACGAGATAAATAGAATAAAAAAGAATAAAAGAACTAACTGCTAGAAAAAAAATTGCACTTCAAACACATAAAAGCACTTAGAAGTAGCAATATATGGAGTTTGTGTGTGCTAGTAGACATACTCATGAACTGTTCATTAGTCGGACAGCCTCAGGAAAGAAGCTGGACCTCAGTCGAGAGGTTCTAGCCCTGATGCTGCACAGTCTTTTCCCAGAGGACAGAGGGGCAAACAGTCCAGACGAAGGGTGGGTGTGGTCCATCATTAGCCCAGAGGCCCTGCTCCTGCAGTGTCTGGTGTAAATGTCACTGATGGATGGGAAACTGCATCCAGTAATCTTCCTGGCTGAACTGACCACCCACTGCAATGCCTTCATGTCCAGCACAGAGCAGCTGCCGTACCACACTGTAATGGACTGAGACAGAGCACTCCACCCCACATCTGTAGGAGGAGGCCAGAGCTGGCAGACCAAGTCCAGGAGTCTTAAGTCTCCTCAAAAAGTAGAAGCATTGGTGGGCCTTCTTCAGGATGCTGGCTGTATTAGTGGACCAAGTGAGGCGGTCTGAGATATGAAGGCCTAGGTACTTAAAGTTGGGCACCACCTTAGCTGCTGTGCCCGTGATGTAGAGTGGGGGAGGGGGAAGGCTGTTCTTCCTAACTCCACAATTAACTCCTTAGTCTTCACCACATTTATGAAGAGATTATTATCTCTGCACCAACTCTCCAGATGTTGTACCTCTTGTCTGTACACTACCTCGTCATGGGAGCTAAGTCCCACCACAGTCGTGTCACCCGCATACTTGATGATATGACAGCTCAGCTGTGTGGTTGAGCAGTCATACGTCAGCAGCGTGTACAGTAAGGGGTGAGGACATACCCCTGAGGAGAGCCAGTGTTGATGGTGAGTGGTGAAGAGGAACGACCATGGATCTTTACAATTTGTATCCTATTAGTAAGAAAGTCCTTCACCCAGTTACACAGCGATGATCTGAGTCCCAGAAGTGCCAGCTTGTTCACCAGAGTCTCTGGGATCTTGAAGTCCGAGCTGAAGTCTAGAAAGAGGAGCCTGACGTACGTGTCTCTCCCCCCTCGGTGGGTGAGGGCCTGTTGGACAACAGCTGCCACAGCGTCAGACGTGCACCGATTATTTTTGTACACGTACTGATGAGGGTCCTCAGTGATGTTAATTGTATCCCTAATATGCACCATCACCAGCCTGTCAAAGCACTTCATGACTGTAGATGTTAATGCCACAGGGCGATAGTCATTCATCCAGGATGCAGTGGAGGTCTTTGGTAGTGGGATAATGATGGCTGTCTTAAAGCATGATGGCACTGCAGCCTGGGAGAGGGAGGTATTAAAAATATCCGTCAGCACCCCTGTCAGCTGATGTGCGGCATCCTTCAGAACCCTCCCGGAAATGCCGTCGGGTCTTGCTGCCTTCCATGAGTTAGTCCTGAGAAGACATTTCCTCACCTCCTGAGGGGAGACTCGCCTGGAGAGAGAGTGAGCCTGGTGTGGGAGGAAGTGTTGGGTTGGAGGCCTCAAACTGAGCATAAAAAGTATTCAGGGCATCAGGTAAAGAAGGGTCAGCTGAAGACACTGACTGCTTCGGTTTAATATTCAAGATAGTCTTGATGCCCTTCCACATGCTATACACTCTATGTGCAACACATCAGATTGATTGTCTTTGATTAATTGTCTATGTTTATTGCACTGTCCCTGTCAAATAAACTAATCTACTACTACTACATACTCCTTGAGATGTTAGAGGCCATGGAATTCTGTACGTTTTGAGCACAGCTAGCTTTTGCTCTTTTAATGCCTACATCCAGGTTCCTCCTCGCAGCTCTCAACGCTACGGCATCGCCCGACCTAAACGCAGAATCCCGTGCCTTCAGAAGAGAACGGACATCTCTGTTCAACCAGGGTTTCTGTTTAGGATAGCAGGAAACAGTTGTTGTGGTGGAAACATCATCAGCACATTTGCTAATGTAGCTGATGACAGTAGATGTACAGTATACTCCTCCAGGTCCACCATACCATCATAAGTTGCTGCATCTTTAAACAGCTGCCGGTCTGCGCACTCGAAATAATCCTGAAGGTACAGCAGCTGCGTCACTGGGCCACACTGTGATGGTTCTCTGCAGAGGCCTTTTTACCTTGATCACAGGATAGTACACCGGGACCAGCATTAGAGAGACGTGGTTAGAAGAGCCAAGATGGGGTGGGGCGCTCAAACAAAGACAAAAAAGAACAAGACCATGACCACCCGATGGCCAAAGGCACCACCCAGAAACCCGCAGAGTCTGGTGCTCTCGAAAACCAGCTGCTCCCAGTTGCTGAAAACTCCAGCAGACTGACAGTGGGGATGCCAACAAGCCCCACCTCACATGCTCAGTTGCAGGTACTTTTCAGATTCAGCCCTACCTGAATTACAAGCTGTAACTTTTACCAACATCACATATTGAGGTGGCTCTAAAGATTCATTTGATCCAGTTTGTATGATACTGAGTTTAAGTACAGGAAGTCTGTAAGGCACATGCAGCCTTATTTGTGCGTCTTTATTCAGTAGTGTAAAAATACTACACAGAATATTTATGTTGGTGCAAACTGTTTTAGTTACTGTACAGTTGTATTGTGAATACACTTCATTTTCCCATGATCCCTGTGGACAGATTGCATTTATTTACATGGTTCCTCTTGCTCTGATTGTGGCTGTTGTAATGAAACTCACAGTAACAGTATCCTCCAAGCCAAGGATGGGCAACTGGTGGTCCGCGGGCCACATGCGGCCCCCAGCGTCATCCACTGCAGCCCGCCAGTCCATTTCCAAAAAACAATTATTTGGTTATATCCCGTTTGAATGTATTTGGAACAGCATTCTTAAATGCAATTATAGAGCCTGCCAACAGAGGGAGCGCTCATTGAAACCTAGGTACAGCTCTGTGGTCAAGCAAGAGTGAGTGGGCCACAGATAAAGGTAGCAGTGTGCCCCAGAGTATGTGTTTTAAGGTATGTATGTGTTGCATGCTGAGACCGCATTAATAGGCTGTGAATAGCAGTAAATGTACAGAGTAGTCTGCTTTTAAACAACAATAAATGCTACAGCTCCTCACTGAGGAGTACAGTGGTGTGAAAAAGTGTTTGCCCCCTTCCTGATTTCTCATTTTTTTGTATGTTTGTCACACTTAAATATTTCAGATTAGCAAGCAAATTTAAATATTAGACAAGTAAACACAAAATGCAAGTGTCCTAATCAAAGTCCTGACCTGAATCCGATTGAGATGCTGTGGCATAACCTTAAAAAGGCGGTTCTTACTCGAAAACCCTCCAATGTGGCTGAATTACAACAATTCTGCAAAGATGAGTGGGCCAGAATTTCTCCACAGCACTGTGAAAGACTCATTGCCAGCTTTCGCAAACGCTTGATTGCAGTTGTTGCTGCTAAGGGTGGCCCAACCAGTTATTAGGTTTAGGGGGCAATCACTTTTTCACACAGGGCCATGTAGGTTTGGATTTTTTTTCCCCCTTTTTAATAAACACCTTCATTTAAAAACTGCATTTTGTGTTTACTTGTGTTATCTTTGTCTAATATTTAAATTTGTTTGACTGTGAGAGTGAATGATTGTCTGTCTCTCTGTGTTGGCCCTGCGATGGACTGGCGATCTGTCCAGGGTGGTCCCTGCCTCTCGCCCAAAGATGCTGGGATAGGCTCCAGCCCCCCCCCCCCCCTTTCCCCCCGCGACCCGAAAAGGATTAAGCGGAAGAAGATGAATGAATGATGATCTGAAACACTTAAGTGTGACAAACATACAAAAAAAAGAGAAATCAGGAAGGGGGCAAACACTTTTTCACACCACTGTATAGCTCCTCTTTCACAGTTAACCTGAATACAGACAAATGTCCTCCGTTATTTTGGTGAATAATTTCATCATCATGGGAACAGTGAGACATTCTTTTAAACTGGCATGATCAAAGTCAGGATTTTTTTTCTGTCTCTGTGAATAATTCCTCTCATCTGTTCTAACCTGTTATAAGATTTCAGCTGTGGACTCTGAGTCACTTTTCACATGAAGTCAGAGCATTTTTTGAGAACGTTTGAATGTTTTGTTTTTTGATTCCTGAGTTTCTGTGCTATGCTTGATGTGTAATTTAGGGCTGAGTCTGCATTTAAAGCACTGAGTCACTGCAGGACGTTAATTACATATTGATTGTGTTTGTTAAAGCTGACAAATGTCTAGTGTTTATAAAAAGGTAAAATATGAAAGTTCCTGCTCATTTTCTCTGTGAGGGAATTTCCATCATTTATCCTCCACTGTCCCACCTTGGTAATGGATTTAACCCCGTCTTTAATTTTTATAGTCCAAACAGAGAATTAACTCAACTTCAGCCCAACACACTAGAAGTCCAAAATGTCCCAAAAAAGACCAAAATTCATAAAAAAAAAGTCATGTACTTTTGAGAAAAAAACTACAAATTTATACCAAAAAAAAGTCATGTATTTATAAGAAAAAAATGGCAAATAAGTACTTGGGGAAAAATGCAAATTAACAAGAAAAAATCTGCAAATTTATGTTTGAAAAATTGTAGAAAAAATACATAACAGAAATGTACTTGTAAAAAGTCACAAATTTAAAAATATTCATGACCAAATTTATCTGAAAAAAGCTGCAAATATACAAGATAAAGTCAGTGGATATACCAGAAAAAGTAGCCAAAATTATTCAAAAAAGTGCAGATTCACTAGAAAAATACTGGAAATTTATGAGAAAAAAAGTCACCAATAAGAAGGAAAAATTTGTACATTTATGTATAATGAATATTTATAAGTAAATAAGTAAAAAATTACTTGAAAAAGTAAATATTAATGAAAAATGTCCAAAATTATGTTTTTTTATGAAAAGGTTCAAAACAAGTACATAGGCTAGTCAGAAATTTACAGAACAATAATTGCAAATTTATGATAAAATGCATATATTTATAACAGGAAACTTGCAAAATTGCAAGAAAAAGGCTGGAAAATTGTGAGAAAAAATAGAATGTCTGAGAAACAGCTGCCAATAACAAAAAGGGAGCATGAAGGAAGAAAATTTGTGACGTAAATATGAAAAGGTTACAAATCAGCATGGTGGGACAGTGGCTAGCACTGTTGCCTCACAGCTTGAAGCATCCAGGTTTGAATCCCCAGGTGGCAGGGGTGGGAGACTTTCTGTGTGGAGTTTGCATGTTCTTCCTGTGCTGTGTGGGTTTACTCTGGGGGCTCCCACAATCCAGAGACATGCATGTTAAAACTGTACCTAGGTGTTTGTCTCTGACTGACCCTTAAAATAGAGGGCTAGTGTACCTACTAGTGAAGGGCTTTGAGAGGTCTTTGTGATTGGAAAAGTGCTATATAAGTGCAGGTCCTTATCCCCCCTTACAAGTTTAGCAGGAAAAGATTGCAAATTTACAAAACAAGAAATTGCAAAGATACAACAAAAAATTGCCAAATTCAAAACGATCAAAAAATGCAAATTTACAAAATATAATCTGCAAATATACCAAAAAAAAAATTAAATTTACCTGTAAAAAAAATTGCAAAATTTTTACCTGTAAAAAAAATTGCAAATTTACAAAAAAGGACACAGATTTATGACAGCTGTGCTTAAAAAATTATTAACTGAAAAGCAAAATGTCTCGAAATTTACAAGTAAGGGTCACAGATTTATAAGAGAAAAGAAAAAGGAAACAAAAGAAAAAATAAAACATTTCAGAGAAAAACTAGAAAAGCACTCGGAGAGCGCAGACCTCCGCCAAGCGCCACAGTTTCCCCCATACAGTCTTCAGATTCCTTGACCATGAAAACATATGACAAGCAGTGGTTCAGTAGTTATTCACGAAAATGGCATTTTCCGTAATGGCGGCCACAGATCCCCCCATACAGTGTTTGTGTGTACGTTTTCAGATTCCTTGACCTTGAAAACATATGACTAGCAATTGGATTCACAACAATTGGATTGACAATGATAGGATTAGTGGTTTAGTAGTTATTCACGAAAATGGCATTTTGCGTAATGGCGGTTTTCTTGTGGACGGTGATCCGGATCACCACCAAAATCTAATCATCTGTAGGATACCCCATTTCTGACAATCTGTGAAAATTTCATGAAAATCCGTCTGTAACTTTTTGAGTTATCTTGCTAACAAACAGACAAACCAACACCGATGATCACATAACCTCCCTCTTTGGCGGAGGTAAAAATCTGAGATTTTTTTAAAAAGCTAGATAGACACTGTGGTAAATAACTTTTTTTAGAAGTTGTTTTCTGTCCCTCTGTTCTAGGCGGAGCTGCTTACGGGATCATCGGTCTCCAGCGTGGACGACGCCCATAAAGCCGCTGAGGAGTTTCTGCGCCGAGGCTGCGGCGCCGTTATCATCACTTTAGGGCCTCAAGGCTGCGTGGTGCTGCATGACCAAGAATCCACCCCCAAACATGTTCCTGCTCCGAAGGTCTCAGCAGTGGACACCACGGTAAAAAAAATATACCATCCATCCATCCATCTTTTACCGCTTTTCCGGAGGTCCGGGTCGCGGAGGCAGCAGTTCAAACAGAGAAGCCCAGACTTCCCTCTCCCCAGCCACCTGCTCCAGCTCTTTAGAGAGGGTACCAAGGCGTTCCCAGACCAGCTGGGAGACATGGTCTCTCCAGCGAGTCCTGGGTCTGCCCCGGGGTCTCCTTCCAGTGGGACGTGCCCGAAACACCTCAAGTGGGAGGCGTCCAGGAGGCATCCTGATCAGATGCCTATACCACCTCAACTGGTTCCTTTCAATGTGGAGGAGCAGCGGTTCTACTCTGAGCCTCTCCCGGATGACTGAGCTCCTCACCCTATCTCTGAGGATGAGTCCAGCGATCCTACGGAGAAAGCTCATTTCAGCCACTTGTATCCACGATCTCGTTCTTTTGGTCATTACCCAAAGCTCGTGACCATAGGTGAGAGTAGGAATGTAGATTGACCGGTAAATCGACAGCTTTGCCTTAGAGCTCAGCTCCCTTTTCACCACAACAGACCGGTGCAATGTCGGCATCACTGCAGATGCTCCTCTGATCTGTCTGTCAATCTCTCGTTCCATTTTCCCCTCACTCGTGAATAAGACCCCAAGATACTTAAACTCCTCCCCTTGGGGCAGGGGCCTGTCCCCAACCCAGAGAGGAAAATCCACCTTTTTTTTTTTTTCCTCTTCAGGTTGGGGACAGGCTCCTGCCCCAAGTGGAGGAGTTTAAGTTAAAACAAAATGTACATCTAACAAAATTTAATGTTGTGATTGAATTCTAAAAGCTTGAAGACAGAATCGTCATAAGTAAAACAAAAAGGATTCATATTATGTGAATGAAAGGAATATATGAAAGTCTATTTTTTTTTTCCACAATATCTTTATTGAACCTTTTTTTTTTTTTTAACAAACATGATACAAACAATCAAACACTAACACTAAAGTACTACAAAAAAAAAAAATGCACTAAAAACACCAACAACCACCAACAAAATCAAGTCTTCAACAATGCTCCTCTGTTTAGTCTAGACAATCCAATACATAAGTATACATATTATGTTCACCAGTTTGGAATTTACAAGGTCCACACACATCATTCACCTTCTTCTTCAAGAGTTATGTTTAAATTTTTTACATAATCAATAAAAGGTCTCCATATATTCTCAAACACAATTTCCTTTGATTTCAGTATATATGTTATTCTTTCTAATGGAAGGTTTGTTAACATCTGTCTTAACCACTGAGTCACATCTGGTCTATGAGTCTTTTTCCATAATAGTGCAATACATTTTTTGGCATTAAGCAAACTGAGGTCTATGAATGTTCTTTCACTTTTATTAAAATTATGCTTTTCTGGGTACAGACCCAACAAAAACAGTTTAGGATTCAATATGATTTGTTTTGAGATTATTTTTTCAATTGTTACCCTCACCTCTTCCCAAAACATTCTTATTAATCTACATTCCCATAAACAATGAAATAGGGTTCCTTTACTTTCCATGCATTTTGTGCATGTATCTGGTATATTTTTGTTATATCTATTTAACTCCTCCGGTGTAACATACATCCACATTAACCATTTCAAATGTATCAATTTAAGGCGTGCATTTATTGATTTGGTTTGAGCTTCTGTACAAGCCAATTCCCATTGTTCCTCTGAAATTTCAATTTGCAGATCTTCTTTCCAGTAGTTTAATCTTTTCAGTGAATTTTCACTTGAAGATAGTGTCAATGAGTTATAAAACTCTGAAATAATACCCTTTCTTTTACTATCTTTCATCATCATTTTTTCCAAGGATGAATAAATAGGTCGAGTGAGAGCTTTATTTTGATTTGATCGAATAAAGTTTCTAAGTTGAAGATATTTAAAAAAATGTGTTCTATTGAGATTAAATTTGATCCTCAGCTCTTCAAAAGACATTATGTTGTCTGCACATGGCAAATATAAATCCTGAATCTTTTGTATCCCTTTTAAATTCCATACTTTAAATACAGCGTCCGCTCTCCCTGGTTTAAAATATTGATTACCCCATATTGGACTAAATTGTGACAATAACTGTGGTTCTTTTAAATAGTTTTTAGCTTCACACCATATTTTGATCATATGCTTTACAAATGGATTTTTAACTTGTTTTTGTAATTTTTTTGCCGAATCTGAGTATATGAATATGGGAAGAGGTAAAGGTAAATTGTATGATTCCATTTCAGTCCAGTGAGGGAGATCATTTGATGAAAAATAATATGTCATAGACCTCAGTTGTGCCGACCAATAATACAACATAAAATTTGGACATTTCAGACCTCCACGATCAAATGGTAAATATAATAAAGACAGACGTAATCTAGCCCTCCTGTTGTTCCATATAAATTCCACTAACTTTTTTTTTATTCTTGAGAATAGATCTAAAGGTGGTGATAAGGGAATGTATTGAAATAAATAAAGTATTTTAGGTAAAATATTACTTTTAAGTATATTGATTCTCCCGATCATCGACATTGGTAGTGACATCCATCTCTGAGTTAACTCATTGATATCTGACATTAAGGCTTCATAGTTGACACTGGCGACTGATTCTAGCTTAGGCATAATTTGGATTCCTAAATATTTAAACTGATTTACAACATTGAATTGATTTACCTCAGGGGCTGGGTAATTTCTCTGGGTCTCATTTAGCATTAATATTGAAGATTTAGTTTTATTTATTTTATATCCTGATATTTCCCCAAAATTCTTTATTAAATTCAACAAGGTTGGAATTGATTTTTTTAGATTCGACATAAACAAAATTATGTCATCGGCGTACAGGGAGATTTTATGTTCTGTTGGTCCAACTTTAATTCCATATATTTGTGAATGTAAACGTATCGCTATCGCTAAAGGTTCAATTGCCATAGTAAACAGTAAAGGTGAAAGTGGACAGCCTTGTCGACATCCTCTATTGATTTTTATTGGTTTTGAAATATTGTTATTTGTTAGGATTTCTGCTGTAGCATTATTGTATATTATTTGAACCCATTTTATGAAATTATTTCCAAGTCCAAACCTTTGTAGGACTTCAAAAAGAAAGGGCCATTCAACTCTATCAAAGGCCTTTTCGGCGTCCAATGATAGGAGAGCTGTATCCGGTGCTTCTTTATTAAAATAAATAATATTAAATAGTCTTCTTACATTATGGAAGCCTTGTCTACCCTTTATAAAGCCATTCTGATCTCGATTAATAATATTTGGTAAAATTTCTTGTATTCGTCTTGCTAAAATTTTACAGATTATCTTAAGGTCGGCGTTTAATAGGCTTATTGGTCTCATATTTTCACATTTATTAGAGGGCTTACCTGGTTTAGGCAGCAGTATAATTAAGGCATTATTTATGTATGATGGTAAATTATTATTTTGAAATGCTTCTAAAACCATTTCCAAAAAAGGTTTTATTAATTTATTCTTAAATTTTTTATAAAGGTCAACTGGAAGACCATCTGGTCCTGCACTTTTTCCTGATTTCATATTATCAATGGCTAGCCCAACTTCTTCTTGACTAATTTTAGACTCCAATATCTCCCTGTTTTCATTTGGAATACACGGTATAGATAGTTCGTTCAAAAACCCATTTAGTTTTGTTAAATCAGGTTCATTTTTGGTATCATATAATTTTTCATAGTAATCTCTAAAGGCTCTATTAATTTCTGAAGGATCTATAACTACCTGTCCGTTACTTATAATACTGGTAATTGGTGTTTTAATTTCCAATTGTTTAATCTGCCATGCTAATAATTTTCCTGATTTTTCACCTTGTTCATAAAAAGATTGTTTCAATCGAAAGTCTATATTTTTAATTTTATTCTTTTTGATAAATGCCATAAAGCAGTGGTCCCCAACCACTGGGTCACGGACAACTTGATACTGGGTAGCAGCACCGGTGATGCTGAAAATCAAACCTGCATGCTAGTTTGCCAAAATGAGTAAAAACCAGTCAACGTTAGAGAGTTTGAGCATTGCTTTGGGACCACAAAAAACCCACAGACTATGTAGAAATTGACCTGCAACCCTTTTATGAGCATGCCACATGAAACCTTGCAGAGAAACAATCTCGTGAAGGTGAGTTTTTTTAATCACACACTTTGCTTTTTTGCTGATGTATTTTGGCCGCAGGGGTGCGAAAAAAAAAAATTGTGTATAGAAATAATTTCTTTTTATCAGACAGTGAATAAGGTTGTTTGTACCTTAACATTTTTCGGCCACTTCTTGCAGCCTTCCTCAGAAGGGTCACATGATGCAAGAAGTGGCCGAAACATGTTAAGGTAAAAACAACCTTATTCAGTGTCTGATAGAAAAGAAAATATTTCTATTGTGGAGAAAGGAAGCAGATGAGTTAGGAGTCTCTCTGCCCTCTCACTGTCAGACAGGGTATAGCACTGGAGCAGCATCCGCTTGAGCGCTTCATATTTCCCTTGGGCCAGTGGCTCCTGGAGCAGGCTTGTCACCTGCTGCATGGCGTGCACATCCAGTGCAGTGACCACATAGTAATATTTTGTGTCGTCCATTGTTATCCCGTGGAGTGTGAACTGGGCTTCTATATGCAGGAACCACACAGTCGTGTTGTGAAGCCAGAAGTCTGGTAGCTTGACTGAGACAGCGCACGCGGCGCTGGTGCTCTCTCTCCGGGTAGTCTCCGGGGCAGTGCTTGGCTCGTTCTCCATGGCACGTCTTAGGGTCACTAATGTGGAGAAAAGAAGCAGACAAGGCAACGAGCTTGACAACACACAAACTTCATTCCTTTGCCAACATTAAGTACAGTTAACTTTCCCTGGGTCTCTGTGCACCCTCTTTTTAAAACCTTTAATTCCATGCATTGAGACCAGGAATCCTGACCATAATACATTGTGTGGAACAAAGACAAGCGTGGCACATTAACATCACATAGCGCCAGTACCGCTTCTCACACCCTTTCCTCCTCCAGCAGCTCTGGCGCTTCCTCAACTCCCCGGGGGGCGAATGGTCCTCACTGTCCCGTCTGAGACCCCCCGGTAACACTTCATCCTTCAGCCCATTGTTTCCTCTTTCCCCAGCGGCCGTCTCTGAGAGGAGAATCCCCCACCCATTCCACCACACAGCACCCCCCCTTAACACCCAGAAAGGGCACAAACCCCCCCCCACACCCCCGTCATTTGGGTTTGAGCCGGCGCCCGTAGTGGCTGTAGCGGGGGGCCGCCAATCTGGTCGAAGTGCACAGGAGAGCACATCCATCTATGGAGGAAAGAAGGTGGGGAGGGGGACATGTTAGCTTCGCGTAGATCTCTACCGAGGGAACACCATCTTGCGGAGCCCCCAACGGTGGGTGTCCACGCCGGGAAGCTTGGGCCAACACCACCTTCTCGTCTGCCAACACAAAAAGCGGGCTTCAGCCTGTTGATGCAGACGGTCTCCCTACGTCCCCCAAGTCTTAACACAAAATGCTTTGCCCCAGGTTCCAGCACCCTGAACAGTCCGTCGTACAGTGGGCGCAGCGGGGTCTGGTGCGCATCGTGCCTGACAAAAACAAAATTTGCGTTCTGTAAGCTCTTGGGGACGAAAGTGTGGGGAAAACAATGGGGGGCTGGGCCCGGCACGTTAAAAGCCTCTGTACTGTGCAAAAATTGTGCAGGCGGATCGGCCTTGGGCGCGGGGTTTTCTGGTAAAAATTCCCCGGGGATCCACAGCGGCTGAGAAAAAATGAGTTCTGCTGGGGAGGCTGCCAGATCCTCTTTAGGCACAGAGCGCAACCCTAAAAGAACCCAGGGCAGGCAGTCGACCAAATTTTTATCTGTGAGCAAAGCACTGAGCGCTGCCTTAAGCAGCCTATGAAAACGCTCGCATAACCCATTAGCCTGGGGGTCGTACGCGGTAGTACAGTGAATTTTGACCCCCAGGCTCTGGGCCATTGTGGAGCAGAGTTCCGAAACGAATTGCGGACCCCTATCGGAAGTGATGTCCGACGCCAAGAGCTCGGAACCACCGGGCGCAGGTGACCGGTGGAGACGTTGCAGAGCAAGAGAGGGCACCCTTCTCGCACCACCCTGCTCTCCAGCCTTAACCCAGTAGGCGCCAACTGGAGTGCACAAATGTCTGCGTCACTGGCTTGCGCCGCGGCCATGGCAGGGAAATCTATTCCCATGTAGACCGGGGAGACTAATGCACGCGACAAGCAATCGCCACGATGTTGAGGTTACCAGCAACATGTTGAATGTCAGTCGTAAACTCCGAGATCGCAGCCAAATGCCATTGCTGCCGGGCTGACCACGATTCCGAGACCTTGGACATTGCGTACGAAAGCGGCTTATGGTCAATGAATGTGGTGAACTAGCGCCCCTCTAGCCAAAACTGGAAATGGCGCGTCGCCAGGTGGAGAGCCAACAAGTCTCTGTCGAACGTGCTGTATTTGCGTTTGTTGTTCTGCAAAGTTCAATTGAAAATGCGAGCAGCTGCCACAAATCGGAGACGTACTGCTCCACCACTGCCCCTATGGCAACATCAGACGCAGCCTTAGTGAGCGTTATCTGTGCTGACGGATCCGGGTGGGCTAGCAAAGCGGCATCCGCAAGCACTGTTTTGGCATCTGTGAAAGCCTGGACTCGCTCGGGAGTCCAGTCAACGTTTTCCCCAGGCTTCTTTTTCTGAAGCACGACATACAATGGTTGCATCAGCTGGGCTGCTCGGGGAAGGAAACAGTTATAAAAATTAACCATTCCCAAAAACTCCTGTAGGCTCTCATAGTCTGCGGACACGAAAAGTCCGACACAGTGCACACCTTATTCGGTAGCGGAATCGCGCCCTCCGGTGAAATGCGGTGGTCAAAAAAATCAATCACTAGTACCCCGAACTGGCACTTCGCCGGGTTCACTATAAGCCCGTGTGCATCCAACCTCTGGAAAACCATCTTGAGATGGGCGATGTGCTCCTCCTCGGACGCGTTATCCACCAGAATGTCATCTAAGTAGACAAAGTCGAAGGGCAAGTCATGGTGCACTGCGTCCATCATCCTCTGGAAGGTCTGCGCCGCGCCCTTTAATCCAAACGGCACGTGTAAAAACCCGAAAAGGCCGAAAGGAGTTATTACCACCGTTTTAGGAACACCTTCCGTGCGCACCGGGACCTGGTGGTAACTGCGGACCAGATCCACTTTCAAAAAAACACACGTCCCGGCCAGGTGCACAGAAAACTCCTGGATGTGCGGGATGGGATACCAATCGTGTTCTGTGGCATTGTTCAAATGCCGGAAATCGCCGCATGGTGGCCATGACCCATCGGCCTTAGGCACAATGTGTCGCGGGGATGCCCATGGGCTGTTGGAGTGCTTGACGATGCCCAACTACTCTAAGTTGGCAAACTCCTCATGCACGCTGGCCAGTTTAGCCGCGTCCAGCCACCGAGGTTGCGCGAACACCGGCGGGCCTTTTGTGGTTATAAAATGTTCGACCCCATGTTTGGTTACCGCACAGAAAAAGTTGGGGTCGTGAGTGCTGGGAACTGTGCAAGTAATTGTTGGTACTTACCCCCTGGAACTATAACGTTAGCCAGTGTTGTTGACCCAGCTCCTCGAGCTGTGCAAGGCAGGGAGGTAAAAGAGACAGCATCCACTAAATGTTGGCAACATCGACTAATAACCCATAAGCACATAAAAAATCTGCACCTAAAATGGGGCAGAACATGCAGCTACCACAAAGTCCCACTGGAAATTGCGTCCGTGCAAGCATATCGTCAGCATCTGCTCGCCAAACGTCCTGATGGTGGATCCGTTGGCGGCCGTGAGCTCAGGACCACTGCCTCCTGTCAACCTGTCGGTGCTGACCAGAAGGATGAGGCTCTTCTGGGAGCTGGAGTCCACCAAAAACCGTCTCCCCGAACGTGTGTCCATGACATAAAGCAGCTTGTTCCTGTCGCCAGCGGTTGCAGCTGCTACTGAATGCCGAACGTGCCGTCTTCCCGGCTTCTTGAATTGGCATGGCGACAGGCAGCGTTGGGCATTCAAGCCAAAACGGTGGTGATAGACACAGATCTCCCCGTTCCTTTGTCTCCTGGTGTCTGTCCCAGCTACCACCAATGGCTCCTCGACCTCAATTGAGTCCCTCATGGATGCCGGTGCTACTGCCTGCACGCTGAGAGTTCTGGTTGCCAAAATGATGCGGTCCGCTTCCTGCCCCAGGGTGTGGTAGTCCTTGGCATCCAGCCGCGGCGAGTTGGCCAGGTTCGCCCTCACCGTAGCTGGTAGGTTCCTGAGGAACAAGTGGGCGAACAGGAAAGATTCGTCGTCCTTCCCCCTCAGCGCCAACATGCTCTTCATGAACTCAACGGCTGATCTGTCACCTGGCTCTGAACGTGTTAGGAGTCTCTCTGCCCTCTCACTGTCAGACAGGATATAGCGCTGGAGTAGCATCCGCTTGAGCGCTTCATATTTCCCTTGGGCCGGTGGCTCCTGGAGCAAGCTTGTCACCTGCTGCATGGCGTGCACATCCAGTGCAGCGACCACATAGTAATATTTTGTGTCGTCCATTGTTATCCCGCGGAGTGTGAACTGGGCTTCTATATGCAGGAACCACACAATCGTGTTGTGAAGCCAGAAGTCTGGTAGCTTGACTGAGACAGCACACGCGGCGCTGGTGCTCTCCCTCCGGGTAGTCTCCGGGGCGGTGCTTGGCTCGTTCTCCATGGCACTTCTCAGGGTCACCAATGTGGAGAAAAGAAGCTGATGAGGCAACGAGCTGAACGACACACAAACTTTATTCCTTCTCCAACATTAAGTACAGTTAACTCTCCCTGCATCTCTGTGCACCCTCTTTTTATAACCTTTAACTCTATGCATTGAGACCCAGGAATCCTGACCATAATACATTGTGTGGAACAAAGACATGCGTGGCACGTTAACATCACATAGTGCCAGTACCGCTTCTCACATCCTTTCCTCCTCCAGCGGCTCTGGCGCTTCCTCAACTCCCCGGGGGATGAATAGTCCTTACTGTCCCATCTGAGCCCCCCCCCCCAGTAACACTTCATCCTTCAGCCCATTGTTTCTCTGGGTGGAGAATCCCCCACCCGTGCCACCACACAATAATTAATTTAGAAGACCGTATGAACCCTTTTGAATTAAAAAAATTATGTGTTACTGGTCCGTGAGGCAAAAAAGGCTGGGGACCACTGCCATAAAATAATGGTGTTGGGGGGGTTCGCTAACACAGATTTACCAAAAAAAAGCTGGTAATTTATTAAAAAATATTTCATCAGAAAAATGTCAGAAATTTACAAGAAAAAAGTAGCAAATTTACAAATTTACTGCTCTCTCGTAAAATTTTATGAGAGAATTTTTCTGAAATTTATGAGTAAAGCATTACAAATTCACAAGAAAAAGTTACAAATTAACGAAAGAAATGATGAAGAAAGATGCCACTCTATGAGAAAAATTGCAGATTAACAAGAACAAGTTACAAATGTTAAAAAGCTGTCATGTTTTTTGTGTCTGGTATTTTTAAGGCCTTTGAAATGCTGATTTGCTGTAATTGTCATTTTTATTAATTTTTTAAAATTTTGGATAAACTAATTTAGGGCGTTTAATGATCCATGGATACACCATTTGAAGAAAATCTCACAAATTTATGAGGAAACATACGTAGTTGTAAAAAAAAAATTGCACATTTATGAAGTACAAAAATATCAGGAATTTGTGAGGAAAAACTTAGACCTCCAGGACGGCTGTATTCTGGCTTTTTGTTCTGTCCTATCCTGCTCCTCTGCTCCTTCTCCCCCTCCCCCTCATGACTCAGTAATCTGCTCCGCTCTGCTCCTCTTTGAAGGCCTCATAAATGCTGTCTGTTGGCCTGGTTTGATCATCATTTCACTTCCAGTAAAAACTCATTTTCTTGTTTTACTGGAGGAGAAAAGAACCAACCGACATCGGGTGATTATGGGCTCGTTATTCAGCTGCTCTGACTGGTGATTACACTGACTACTGTTTCAACTAACCAGAGACCAGAATTAAAAACCTTCAGATTCTGCCAGAAGAAAAAGGAGTCCTTTAATGGAAACTGCTGTTGGTGTCCCAGCAGTAAAAACAAACACAATGACAGTAAAATTAAATGTTGTTCAAACATGGTTGCTTTCATTTACGTAGGTCTGAGTGGTTTTTTTTTTAAATCCAAAACCACTGACTTCTTGTGACTTTGAAGAGCGAGTTCTGCTTTTTGGGGGTTCCCCTTTGCTCTAGGCTGTTCTGTAGAATTTCTGTGACATTATATGTCAGACAGCCCAAAATCCTCCCAGACAGGAGCTCTCCTCTCCCACAGAATCAATCTGAACCACCTCGTTCAGATTGGTGTGTGAAGTTATCATGTCATTACTTACGTAAAGGGGTCTTCGACTGCCTTTTATGAGGATTATGTTCAAATTCTAACATCATCATGAACATATATCTGTATTTTTATAAACAAAAAAATGTTTCTGTGTCATTTGACATGAGATCCAGAAAGCCATGATTTCTCCCAGAAAATGCTGTTTCAGCCCTCCTCAGTGTTATTCATCAGCCTCTAATTTGATTGGGTGAAAGCTTTGCATTTGACGTGTGGCAAAGTCAGTCACAAGTGAAGAGGCATAACCTACAGCAGGGCTGAGACTGTTCTCAGAGCGCTACATACACAAAACACGGAAATGGGAACCGCCAAATGTGATCAGATAAAGAGCAAGCAGAAGCGGTATCTGCTTGCCTTATTGTGCCAAACAGATTTACTTTGTCAAAAGGAGCTCTGCTCATATTTGATATGTGCTGTATATAAAAAGTGTTTATAGACTCCTCTTGTTACATAATAACTTTAATGCTTTATTTATATTACCTTACTTACAGTCATGTGAAAAAATTAGGACACCCTATGAAAGCCTGTGGGTGTTTTTTTTTTTTTTTTTTTTTTTTTTTTACATATTTTGACATATGGATATTTAATCAGTCCCTCCAGGATTTCGCGATGTTGTGATTCTACCAATTCCCGCAACTTCAGCAGGTCCTGCATAATTTGAATTTTGTCCAATCACCGCAACTTTACCACAGTTTTGGCCAATTGTCGTCAACTTCCACCAATTTCGCCAATCAAATTTATCCCTGAGTAGCGTGCAAACGTGTATGTCATCAGTCTGACCAATCAAATACAGTGCTGCACCGTGCTCATTTCCGTGTTTACAGTGAGTATATACAGAACACATCAGCAAAAAACAGTGTGTGATTTTAAAAAAAACACTCACCTGCAAGTTTTCCCACATCGTTCCTTCCCCCGTCTCCCCTGGCCCGCCGGTGAACATCTCCTCGGGTCTTCATAATGACGGCATGTATGAAGTGCCAGGTTTGTGTTGAAAAATGCCTTCCTGCCTGCCTGAAAGCACCCCCGTCTCGGGAGCACACGTGAGGAGACACACCGTAAAACCACAAAAAAAAAACAAAAAACAAGCAAATCTAATACTACAGCTAGTGTTGTAACAGTTGATACATCTTTAGAGGTAAAAGTCACTACTATATCTTGTCAGTGAATTTTAAAGCTGTGAATCTCCAGTCTGGACACGGGCCAATGCACAATTCAGGCAAATCCCCAAGGATAATCAGCAAAGAGAGTTAGAGGCAATATTGGATCCAGAACTGTTTCAGGAGAGACCTGGCTTCACCACATTGGTTCATCATAAGGTTCATTTAAAGAAAGAGGCTGTTCCCCGTAGGAAGTGTTACAGGATTCCTGAACATTTGGTCCCAAAACTGAAGCAGGAAATTGACCTGATGTTGCAGCTGGGAGTGATTGAGGAGTCAGTTAGTGAATGGTGGAGCCCTATTGTTTTGGTCCCTAAAAAGGATGGCTCCTTGAGGTTCTGCATTGACTTCAGATACCTTAATGCAGTCTCTAAGTTTGAGTCATACCCCATGCCCCGTATTGATGAGCTATTAGAGAGAGTGGGCAGGGCTAGGTTTATTTCTACTCTAGACCTAAGCAAGGGGTATTGGCAGGTGGCCTTGGCGCGTGAAACCAAGGAATTGACAGCCTTTAAAACACCTTATGGCAATTTTCAGTTTAAGGTTATGCCATTTGGCCTCCAGGGGGCGCCTGCAACTTTCCAGCGGATCATGGACCAGGTATTAAGAGGGGTATCAGGCTTTGCAGCTGCCTATTTGGATGTCATGGTTATTTATAGTCAGACCTGGAAGGAACATTTGTTACATCTTCGGCAGGTCCTTCATTTAATTAAGATGGCTGGACTGACTATTAACCCACGCAAATGTGCGTTTGGACAGCAGCAGGTGGAGTACCTGGGACATGTAGTTGGTCAGGGGGTTATTAAACCACGAGTGGGTAAGGTGGATGCCATTCAGGCCTATCCCCGCAACTTACTGCAGCAATAAAAAAAAAAAAAGTCCTGTGACATCCTGGAGGGACTGTTTAATGTCAATTTTAACAATACTGGGAGATTCAAGCAATATAACTAAACAATTAAAACTAAAGAAAAGACTTTTAAAATTTGTCTTTAAAATGTAATTCTAAGAACATACAATTTCTGATGAGGAATAAATTAGGACACCCCCACATTTATTCCCACTTAAAATGGCTAAAATCATACACAGGTGTATCGCATCAGATGCACATGATTAGAACATCGTTATTCAGCCCTTTGAAGGAGTATTGGGTAGATTAAAAAAAATAATTACTTTTAGCTTTAGTAGCTTTACAAAGATGTACATAATCTTTCATCAGATTTTGTACAAAGGATTCACACAACAGTCACAGCATGCTATAGTCTTTTGAAGTAGGATTTGACCAATCGTGTCCGAGTTTCCTTTTTCTGCCCACTGTAGAAGAGCCTGTTCCTATTTGACATCTGATAAGAGCCTGGGGCATGGTACGTGCAGGCACGGTTCACTCCCGTTCCTTATCACTCAGTTCTCCCAGTGGTCTTCAAAGCACCTGTTAGAGATTCACACAGTTTCGACTTTCAACTTCATTTAACATTAATGTTTAAGTGAGAAAATATTTTCAGTGAATATACATTTTTCTATCAAGGAGGCTTGTCCTGTTTAAACCTCAGACATTTAGTTTGGTGTGCTCCTGACTGTTGAAGTGAGAGTGAACACTATGATGAGATCGAACGAGGCCTTCAAAAAGAAGATTGTAGCAGCTTATGAGTCTGGTAAGGGATTTATAAAGATCTCAAAAGAATTTGAAATCAGCCATTACATTGTCCGAAAAATAGTGTACAAGTGGAGGACATTTAAAACAACTTCAAACATGCCCAGGTCTGGCTGTCCAAGCAAGTTCACCCTGAGAGCAGACTGCAAGATGCTAAAAGAAGTCTCCAAAAACTCTAAAATGTCATCATGGGACCAGCAGACTCTTGCTACTGTTGATGTGAAAGTGCATGCCTCTACTATCAGAAGGAGACTGCACAAGTTTAACTTGCATGGGAGGTGTGCAAAGAAGATACCTTTGCTCTCTAAGAGAAACATGAAGGCCAGACTGAAGTTTGCCAGAGAGAATGTAGACAAAGACCAAGACTTCTGAAATAATGTTCTTTGGACAGATGAGTCTAAAATTGAATTATTTGGACACCAGAACAGAGGACATGTTTGGCATAGACCAAATACAGCATTCCAGGAAAAGAACCTTATACGAATGAATGAATGAATGAATCTTTATTTCGGATAGATTAAAAGTAAAGATTAAAAAGAAGAAACAGATTAATATAACAAAGGGGAAAAAATCCAACAAGGTCAAATTAAACAATAACTCCTCTGATTATACAGTTCAACATAAGTTATCCGAAATGGGTGATGGCTGAAGCCACAGCTTATATTGCCCACCCATATTCCATCCAAGAATTCAAAAGAAAAACAAAACAAGAGCGATTACAATTCGGAACAAAGCTAAGACAAAATGTGACAAAAAAAACTAAGCAACAACACAACACAGACTGGATATGACAATCCTTACGTGATTTTACATGTCATCTTGTATATGTTTGGAGTATTTCTTCCTTTAGTTTTTGTTTAAATTGTCCAAGCGTTGTACATGATTTTAATTCAGGTCCAAAATTGTTCCATAATCTGACTCCTTGCACTGAAACACAGTGTTGCTTGGTGGTAGTTCTCACTGAAGGTTTTTGAAATATACATGTTCCTCTGAAATGATATCGTTTCTCCCTTATTTGGAACAGCTTTTGGATATTTGTGGGCACTGATAGATTCTTCACTTTAAACATTATTTCTGCAGTTTTAAAGTCAACCAGATCTTTCAACTTGAGAGCTTTTAATTTAAGAAAAAGTGGGTTTGTTGGTTCCCTGTAAGCAGCTTTGTTTATTATTCTAATAGCTCTCTTCTGAAGCATAAAGACTGGATATATGTTTGTTTTATATGTATTTCCCCATACTTCAGTACAATATGTCATGTATGGGAGTATTAATGAATGATACAAAGTATAAAATGTAGGTTGATTCAGCAAATATTTCGCTTATACCAACTGTGAAGCATGGAGGTGGAAGTGTCATGGTTTGGGGATGCTTTGCTGCACCAGGAACTAGCCAGCTCACCATCATAGAATCCACCAAGAATTCTACCGTGTATCAGAAGGTGCTTGAGGACCACGTGAGACCATCTATAAAAAAAAATTAAAGCTGAAGCAGAACTGGACCCTGCAACATCACAATCACCCAAAACATACCAGTAAATCCACCAAGGACAGGCTAAAAACAAAGAAATGGAGAGTCCTGGAATGGCCAAGTCAAAGCCCAGATCTTAATCCCATTGAGATGCTGTGAGGGGACTTGAAATGGGCTGGACATGCAAGAAACCCCTCAAACATCTCACAGCTGAAAGAATTCTGCGTTGAAGAGTGGGGCAAATTTTCCTCAGACCGATGTC
This sequence comes from Pholidichthys leucotaenia, assembly GCA_020510985.1. Lineage (NCBI taxonomy): Eukaryota > Metazoa > Chordata > Actinopteri > Cichliformes > Pholidichthyidae > Pholidichthys > Pholidichthys leucotaenia. The sequence goes on along the minus strand of CM035842.1, from coordinate 195,373,878 downwards.
AGACTGGTAGATGGTTACAAGAAGCGTCTCACTGACGTTATTTCAGCCAACGGGGCTAACACTTGCTATATTAGGCAGTAGGGTGTCCTAACTTTTTCCTCAGGTAGAATATGCATTTTTGTTGATATCTTTTGTTTAATGAGTAAAACAAGGTTAGTTTTTGTTATTTGCCTGCAAAGCAAGAAATCTGTGTGTCTTTATGATGTCACACATGAACATAATAGGGCGTCCTATGAACTCAGGCACCACAGGACGATAAATGTGTCTTTATGATGTCACATAGACCACAGAGATCATAGGACGATTTGTCTTTATGATGTCACACATAGATTTGTCTATGTGCATAGGACATGTGTCTTTATGATGTCATATGATCACTGCCTGAACATCATATGATCTCTGCCTCATCATCATAGCGCGTCCTATGAACTCAGGCATCATAGGATGACTCACCATGCCTACATGACGGCAAATGTGTAACCTTGACGAATGCCAATCTACACTACAAATGTGTAAAATACCAAGCAAAGCGCTGATTTTCTCCGGGTGCTCCGGTTTCTTGGTTTCTATGGGCATGCACAGGCCTTCCTGAACAGGGTCGAAAGCCACTTTTTCAGGATCGTGCCCATGAACCGGAATTAGAACGCACCTATCCCTCAACCAGTGGTCTGAACGAAGAAGAAGAAGACCCACCAGATGGAGAGCAATAGAATGAGGAGAACTGCTGCATATCCAAAAAGATGCTGTGAACATGAAACACCTCAGGTTCCACCAGTACGCCGCAGGCATGACTGTGAACAACACAGCCATCTGAGACAGGAGGAGACCCTTCAGTGGTCTGAACAAAGAAGAAGAGGACCCACCAGATGATGTCTATGTGACAGCACATAGACAGAGCACATGACTCCCTACAAGACATAACCGCCAATCAAATCTAAAAGAAGAAGAAGAACATAACACAGAACAGTGATAGGCAGGAGAAGAAGTAACAAGCAGGGGCAAACAGCCCCAGATGGCAGGGCATATTTTGTGTGATTTTTATGTTTTGCTGCATACAAAAGCTGTCACATGTGATTGCCACTTAGTGCTGTGTTGCTATACCAACTGTCCTGTAACTGGCAAGAATTCTGTTCCAATGCATCCCCTCTACAGACATGCACGGGTTTCTACGGGTATGCACTAGTATAAATAAAAACAAGATTAGACATCAATATGTGAACATTTCTTAATAAAGAACTGAATATGCAGGGCGACCTCCTCGTCAACAAAGTACGTTGCACTCTTGTGCACCACGTTGCATCAGGCGTTGAGGCCCAGTGAGGCAGTCTGGTGGAGATGCTACATCAACTGGCTTTGGAACTGTGCAAGGCATCGTGTTTTGAGTTTTGAGATTCATAGATCTCAACTCAAACACATGACAGTCATCTTCGGCAACGAAGGACAGCCTGTGTGTGTGTATTTAATGGGGTGTCCTAATTTTTTGACATGACTGCATGCTGGAACTGACAGGGTGGAATGGGGGAGGGAACTGAAGGGATATAAAGTGTGGAGTGAAGGAGTGGAGGGAAAATGGTAAATGGTGTTCACTTACTGTATATAGCGCTTTTTACTCATCTCTGGATGACCAAAGTGCTTTACAGATCCTCCTATCCACCCATTCACACACACAGTCACATACTGATGGCGGTGGAGCCGCCATGCACTGGCGCTGGCCTGACCCACCAGGAGCAACTGGGGGTTCAGTGTCTTGCTCAAGGACATGTCGACATGCAGACTGCAGAGTGGGAATTGAACCACTGATCCTCCGATCAATAGTCAGCCACACTACACCCGTGCCATAGCCGCGCCCAAGAAATAAAGAAAAACAAATGAACAGAAAGAGCAAGTAACAGTTGCTGCTTCTGAGATCTCCACACAGACCTGATATCGGCACCTGAAAGAGAACAGATAAGACATGTTTGTGTGCATGCCTGTGTATGTGCATGGTTTTGCCAGGAAACATGCAAAAAAGAGAGAGAGTGTAGTAGGCCGTAGCAACACCCCTCTTCCCCCCAGACCATGAGCAAGCCTTCCCCTCATCTCTGGGCAACCTGCAGCCCCCGCAGAGAGCATGAATGCCCTGAGGCCACTAAAACCCAGGACAGCCAGGCCCCCACCCCAGAAAGAACAGCAAGGGGGGGAGGTGGATGGGGCGACCAGGGCCAGTGCACCACCACCCTGGGCCCAACATGGTAATCCATCATTCATCCCTTCTCACAATCCCCTAGACATATCCCAAGGCACTGCCCAGCAGACCCATAGTGCCCTGGGAATGACACCAGCACCACATCCCAAGCTACTGATCAGGCCCCAAGCCCATGGCAGAAGGAAGGCAGCATGGCTGGAGGAAGCATCCAGCCCCCCCCCCCCCATGTGTGAGTGAGCGCAAGTGTATGTTATGTGGTGAAATTGAATGCAGGTGTATGTACTGCTAAAGTGCAGTTAAAAAAGGGAGGGGGGTGATTCTGAGGTAATAAATAAATAGACGGTGTTTATGTGTGTTGTGCACATGCATGCTCACTCCACTCCCACCTCCAGTTTCCCCCATTCGAAGATTTTTTAACCTAAAAAGCCAGAGAAAAGACTCTTTTTTTTACCACAATGTTATAAAATCTTTTCAGTAGTACTATCAGCAGAGGAACTCTTTCAGGAACTATGATGTTTGGCATACTTTTTTCTTATTTTGTGTGCTCTGATTTAAAATGTTTCTACTTTGGTTAGGACTCTCTTAGTACAAGATTTTGGTCTCACTGGACTTCCTTGTAAAATAAAAAAATGACTAAAATAAACGTCATTGCTTATCGTCTCTCTGTAGACATCAAACTGAGCAGAAGTTCACTCCATTAATTCATCGAGCTCCTCATCTGCCGTCCTAATTTCTAACTCAGCTGTGATCGGGGGTCGAAGGGCAGTGGCATCACTGCTCATCCATGACCAATGCTCCTGTCACATGATTGACAGGCCTGCAGATCTAACCTTCTCCAGAACGCGTAGAGGACAACAGCAGTGGAGCTGAAGGGGAGAAATAACCGTCATCCTTCATCAGTCCACTGGCTTAGGACAGAGATTTGCAAGCTGCAGCTCCAGAACCACATGCTGCTCTGATGAACAAAATCAAACTGGAAAATCTATATGAAAAATCTCATACATTTATGGTGAAACTTATGAGAATAAATTCTCAAATTTATCTGCGAAAAATACTGCCAAATGTACTTTAAAAAGTTACAGATTTATAGGGAAAACCTTCCTCATTCATGAGGGGAAAAGGTAAAAAAAAGTACAAGAAAAAACACATGAAATGCACATTCATGAAAAAACATATGAGTGGAAAAAATCTGAAATATGTTTTTATTAAAAGAAACAGTAGCAAATTTAAGAGAAACAAATTGCAAATTTACATTAAAATGCTGCAATTTTTCAGAGAATTAAATTCACAAATATTAAACTGTAAAATTTAAGTGAAAAAATCTACAACTTTGCCTGAGAAATTGGTAGATTTAGGAGAAAAAAATCACAAAGTGCAGTCATAAATTTTCAGTGTTTTTCCCCACCTAAATTAGACAGGTTTTTTGTTTTTGTTGGTGTTCCAAGCAGCACAGCTGTGGGAAACTATATTGTTTTTCTTCTGAGTATTCTTTTTTTTTTTTTTTTTAAGTTTTTGTAAAGGGTATACACATCATTACAACATTGCATTGTTTACATTTTCATCACATGTTCCCTTATTTTTTGTTATTTGACAACATTGGAAGAATAATTATTACAACACCCCTTTTTTTTAAGTGAAAGAAAAAGTGAAATTAAAGAGAACAAAAAAAAAACAAAACAAAAAAAAACCCCAAACAAACAAAACAAAAAACGAACAAACAAACAAAAATAAATAAATACATAAATTTAATAAAAATAAAAGAGCATCTGACTAGCTTTGGAACAAAGAGCGGTGCCATTATTGAAATGGTATTTGTCAAAGATTAGATCTGATGGAAGACACATATGCGATCCAGGGTTGCCAAAAGTTCAAGAACCCATCCATGTCCTGTCTCAGTGCGAATGTCAACTTTTCCATCGAGTAAGTGTCTTGGATCACATTAATCCAATCTTCAGGTGTAGGACAGTCCTTCAACATCCATTTTTTAGTTAGGGCTTTTTTACTTGCCAATATTAAAACAGTGAATAAGTATTTTTCTCCTCGTCTTTCCAGTGAATCTGGTAGTAAACCCAAATACAAAGTTACAAAAGAAAAGGGAACTGTTATTTTGAATATTTTCCCCAATATTGTCTATACATTGGTCCAATATTGGTGGATAACTGGGCATGACCAAAACACATGAAAATGATTTGCAGTCTCTTCACCACACAAGCGCCAACAATTCAACCCCTTATGAGTAAATTTGTTTTGTGCAGGTGTTCTGAAAAATCTTACCAAATTTTTCCATCCAAATTCTCTCCACTGCAGGGATGAGGTACTTTTCCATTGCTGTTTATTTAGCTTTTCCCATATTTCCAGTTGTAAAGTGAAATTCCCCTCTTTTCCCCATCTCTCTTATATATGATGTGTTGTCTCCTTGTAAGTCTTGAAGACCTTGGTATATTTTAGAGATGTATCTGATCCCTGGGATCCCTTTATATGCCATTAAGAAGACCTTCAGAACACCTGACTGGGCCCTTTCCAAATCCTCCTTTTTAAGTATATTGTTTATGTGGTGTCTAAGCTGAAAGAACCTGCAAAGGTCTTGATTTATTAGACCTTGTTTTTTCAAATCTTCAAAACTTCTTAAAATTTGCCCTTTAAAAAAATCGTAATATTTTATCAGTCTGTTCTCTTTCCACTTTTAAAATCTAGTGTCTGTTTTATTAGGAGTAAAGTCTTGATCATAGGCAATCCATTGCAGAAATCGATAGGGCTCTTTAGTTTGATTCTCTCTGACTATCTTAAACCAAATTTTTAGCGGGGTCTCTATCCACGGGTTAGTGTTATTCAAGAGTTTAGGTAAGGCATTGTTCCCTATTATTGCCTGTAGGGGGATGTCACTTGTTATTTGGCATTCCATCTCCTTCCATTGTGCAGTGTAGACTGGGTTACATATCTCTACTAAAGTTTTAATTTGTGCGGCTTTAAAATAGTCCCTGATATTTGGCAGCGCAAGCCCACCTTTGTCTTTGTTTAGCTGTAGGGTTCTATATCTGATTCTAGGTCTCTTGCCCTGCCATATGAATCTTGAGATCCTTCTGTCCAGTTCCTGCCATGTTTTTTTGGAAGGTTCTACCAGTATTGTTTGGAAAAGGTATAGAAGACGTGGAAGTATATTCATTTTGACTGCTTCAATTCTTTGTGCAGTACCCAAGAATGGTATCATATTCCATCTTGCTAGATCAGATGTTATTTTTGCCACCAGTGGATCATAGTTTAGTGTTATAATTTTGTTGAGTTATCTCGGGATATTGACCCCCAGATATTTCATAGATTCCATCTCCCAGTTAGTTTTGAGTTTGCTTAGTAAATATTGATTTGGGTCATAGTTGAATGTTAAAACTTGGGTTTTATGCATGTTTAGTTCGTACCCCGATAAATCTCCATACTCTGAAAAAACTTTGATTAGTTCTGGAAAAGAGGTGTCCGGCTGCCCCAGGTATATTAAAATGTCATCAGCAAAGAGTGCTATTTTATGTTCCTTCTGACCAAGTGTAATACCTTGAATTTTTTGATTCTGTCTTATCCATTGGCTCAGAGGTTCTATGAAGATTGCAAAGAGCAGTGGAGACAAGGGGCAGCCCTGACGACATCCTCTTTCCAGCTCAAAAGATGATGATAAATTACCGTTAATCCTTATTTTAGCTGTTGGTTTTTTATATAATGCCTGGATAGTTCTAATGAAGTTGTTATGAAAATTGAAACTGGATAAGATTCTATATAGGAAAGACCAGTCAACCGAATCGAATGCTTTTTCAGCATCTAATCCCAATATGACTGCATTTAAGTTATATTTTTTTATATGATGAATTATGTGTAAAGTGCGTCTAATGTTGTCTTGTGTCTGTCTTTGTCTTATAAAACCTGTTTGGTCTAAATGAATTAAGTCTGTCAGTATATTTTCTAACCTTTTGGCAAGGATAGTGGTAAAAAGCTTATAGTCCTGATTTAATACACTGATTGGTCTGTAGTTGGAGCATTCTAGTTTATCCTTTTCAGGTTTAGGTATGACTGCAATGACCCCTTCTCTCCAGGAGGGGGGGATTTCCCCTGTGTGGAGGACACAGTTAAATGTTTTCAGGAGGAGAGGAGATAGTTGCTTTTTAAAGGTTTTGTACCACTCTGCTGTATAGCCATCTGCTCCTGGGGATTTGTTAGCTTTAAGTTTCATAATTGCTTTTTCCAATTCTTTAGGTTGTATTTCTGACAGTAGTGTTTTATTTTGAGACTCAGTAAGTTGGGGAAGGTTTGATGTGTTTAGGAATGCTTTGGATGAGTTTTTATGTTTTTTGAGGGAGTACAAGTTCTTATAGTAGTTCTCAAAGCTTTTAAGAATATCCTGAATTCTGAATTTTATTTCCTTTGATACTGGGTCTCTGATTTTGTAGATTGCTCTTTCCGTTTGTTGTTTCCTCAATTTATAGGCTAGTAATTTTGCCGATTCGCTGCCTGCTTCATAGTATTTTTGTTTCAGAAATGTAAGTTTCTTCTGGATTTCTATTGTGTAGATCTCATTTATTTGTTTTTTAATTTCCTTAATTTTGAGCGAGTCATTAGAATGAGTGTTGTCTTTGTGCTCTTTTTCTAGGTTCTTAAGTTCTGACTCTAATGTGGTTAGTTTTTCTTGTCTCAGTTTCTTTTGGATTGCCAGTTTTGCAATAGTCTTTCCCCTTATTACAGCTTTGCATGCATCCCACAGTATTAAAGGGGATACTTCTCCATTATCATTTTCTTCCAAATATCTGAGAATATCTGATTCCAATTCATCTTTCAGTGGTCCTTTCAGGACATTTGAATTCAACCTCCAAGAAAATGGTATCATTTGTGTATTTTTGGATACCTAAGTCCATATAGATCGGACTGTGGTCAGAGAGATCCATCAGTCCTATTTTACATGTTTTTACTCTTCCAGTGTCTCTATTAAACATAAAAAAATAGTCAATCCTTGAGTATGATGAATGTGGCGCTGAGTAAAATGTATAATCTTTTACACTGGGGTTGAATTCCCTCCACACATCACAGATTCCCATTTCTTTTAGTAGCATCCGAGTTTTCCTACTTTGAGTGTTATTTTGATGTGGAGAATTACCTGATGCATCCCAGTATGGATTCAGTCTTAGATTGAAGTCTCCACCACATATCACTAAACCTTGGGCTTTAGTTATCATTAGGTCAAATACATTTTTATAAAATTTCCAGTTAGCCCCTGGAGGTGCATATACATTCAGCAGGGTGATATCTTCTCCCTCTAGCCGCCCAATTACCAAACTGTATCTCCCTTCTTTATCTTTGCGTTCTGATCTTTTTTCAAATGTAATTTTGGTTGAGATCAATGTCGCTACTCCCCTCCTCCTCCCTGACTTATATGAAGATGAAGAGATCATTTTAAACCCTTATCTATTGAGTTTAGTGTGCTCCACGTCTGTTAGGTGGGTTTCTTGTAAAAATATTATTTCTGCTTTGTCTTTTTTCATTTTGCCTAGAATCTTGGATCTTTTAACTGGATTCAGGATCCCTTTTACATTATATGAGATTATTTTGGTTACACCCTGTTTCTCCATTGTATTGTCTTATTTAGAATAACAGTGTGGTGGCCCTCTTTTATACTACTCAGAAACTGAAAGAACATTAAGAACATAAAAAACATTAAGAACATAGTGTATAAAACTTTAAAACAAAAAACTGACAAAAGAACTTCCTGAGCTGAGGTCTTTTTAGAGACCCTGGAAGAGCCTTGATGGAGTGTAGGCTCTGAGGGAAATTCCTCAAACTCTGTTACGTGTTGAGGGCCCTCTCTTACCCCTGTAAGTTGTCCCATGTTTTTAACGTGAATTTCAGATCCCAATCCGAACTTGTAATGATTTTTTTTTTTATGCCTATACCTTATGAAATTGTGTGCACCCTCCCACCACCATCACAGCAAACATTCACGCTAATACAGTATTTGTTAGTGTGGGGAGAACATGTGGATCATTGTCACATTTCTATCTTAACCAGTTTTTTTTTTTTAAAGACTTATTTGTTTCTAATATTATGACTGTTCCATGAAATGTTTTACCACATGCTGATTCTGCATCTCCTTTAGTGTTTGTTACCTTGTAGGAGGGGGGTTGGATGTGCAGACTGACTAAAAAAAAAAACGTTATTCCCTCCTGTAAACGGCCAGTTTTTCCTTGTAGCTCTGATGCTGGGTTTCCCGCTGCTGGCCCGTGGATTTTGAGGGTCTCTGTGTGGACCACGTTTGAGCCTTGATTCTTTCGATCAGGTCTGCTGGGGGTTTAAACACCGTTACCGGGAGCCCTCTTCTCGCCATATCCTCGGTTGCTTCTTCCGCCGAGTTATAGAGACATGTCTCTTCCCTGTAGAAAACCTGCAACTTCGCCGGAAATGGCGTCTGGAAGCGCAGTTTTTTCTCTCGTAGTACCTTTTTAGCGTTGTTGTATTCCCGACGCTTTTTAAGGACCTCCGGGGCGTAATCGTGTTCCACGAAAACTTTTCTCTCTTGGTGCATAAATCCTTTTTTCTGCCAAGCCAGTCTTACAACCTCTTCTTTTATTTTGGAGTTGGAAAACTTCACCACCACAGAACGTGGAGGCGCTTCCGCCGCCAGCCTAGGGGCTAATGTACGGTGCGCCCTTTCTATCTTCAAGTCGGTGGATTGGGGAATATCCAACTTCTCTCTCAGTAAGGATTCCACGCATGCCGCCATTGTGATGAAACCATCCTCGACTCCTTCTTTCAGACCATGAATTCTTATGTTGTCTCTTCTCAGTCTTCCTTCTTGGTCGGTTAGCTTAGCCTCCAGTCTTGACTGCCTTTTGTGTAGATCCAGCACGGAATCTTCCAGCCCTTTTATTCTTTCCTCTGCTTCCAAGATTCGGTTCTCGGCCTGGTCCACTCTGTTGTTTGTCCTTTTTAATTCTTCTTTGATTTCACGAAATTCAGCCCATCACTGTCGGCGAAATCGTCTTAATTCTTTAAGTACCATTTTCAAGCTAACCTTTTTGTTAGCTTCATTCAGCTCCTCGTCTTCTGAATGGAAATCCTCCGGATCAGATTCTTTGGCCAATGCGTGTCCTGGCCTGGTAAATGTCGATTTCTTCTGTTTTCCTTTAGGTATGATGACTTTGTCCTTTGATTTTCACTATTCCAAAAATCCGTTAAATCTGATTTTCAAGGTATTTTACTGGATTGGGTCTGGGGAGCTTCAGTGTTAAGCTGCAATCACCATGGTGTCCAGACCGGAAGTCTTCTTCTGAGTATTCTTATTATTTTTTCTCCACTAAAAGATGATGTGTAGCAAAATCTGTAAAGTGCAAAAACATGAAATTCTCATAGACCCAAAATCAAGGTACCGTGCCCATAGGTGGTGCTAAAACAATCAGTTTTACCTTTTTGAAAATATCTTAACAGCTGGTCCATTATTAAAAACTCTATTCATTCTAATCTCTGAACTCTTCAGCAACTTTTTTTTAATTGATCTTATGCTCTGAAAATTAAGCTTTCTGCACCATATTTTCAAAAATGTGCAAGTGAAGGTAAAATGAACTCTTCCAATGTCATTCACCTAAATTTTCTGAAATTATGCATAAATCATCTAAAGATATTGGGAATGAAAAGTTGTTAAAATTATCAAAAAATGTCAGTCCATTTTGATTTTACATTCCAATGAATGTGTACATTCATTCATTCACCCCTGCTCTAAAACAAAGCTGTTGGTTTACTGGTCAGTCTACGTTCCTACCCTCACCCATGATCCTGAGCTTTGGGTAATGACTGAAAGAATGAGATTGCAGATACAAGTGGCTGAATTGAGCTTTCTCCGTAGGATTGCTGGACTCACTGTCAGAGATAGGATGATGAGCTCAGTCATCTGGGAGAGGCTCAGAGTAGAACTGTTGCTCCTCCACATCAAAAGGAGTCAGTTGAGGTGGTTTGGGCATCTGATCAGGATGCCTCCTCGACGTCTCCCACTTGAGGTGTTCCGGGCACATTCCACTCAGAGGAGACCCCGGGGCAGGCCCAGGACACGTTGGAGAGACTACGTCTCCTGACTGGCCTGGTAACGTCTTGGTATCCTCTCTAAAGAGCTGGAGCAGGTGGCTGGGGAGAGGGAAGTCTGGGCTTCTCTGCTTGAGCTGCTGCCTCCATGACCCGGATCTCCAGAAAAGCGGTAGAAAATGGATGGATAGCCTTCCATATTTCCATATCATCTTGAGATCTAATTGCAGGGAGTCACAGCATTGGGGCGCAAAAGCTGCATGGGGCTTTGGAGCCGCGGATTGCCAACCCCTGGGCTATTCCCTCGTTAATTTATCATCAATCATGGAGGTAAAAGGTCTGGGGTTGATTCCAGGTGTTGACATTTGCATTTGGAAGCTGTTGCTGTGAATCCACAACATGTGATCAAAGGAGTTGTCAGTGGAAGTGAAACAGAACATCCTTAGGCTGAAAAAAAAGAAGAAATCCATCAGAGAGATAGTGGAAATGTTTGGAGTGGCCAAATAACAGATTGGTACATTCTAAGGGGGAAAAAGCTTGGAAACTCCAGAAGGCCTGGATGTCCAGAGAAGACAACAGTGGTGGATGATCACAGGATTCTTTCCATGGTGTAATTTGCCAGTTTGGGATCAATAAAGTACATCTATCTGTGGTGAAGAAAAACCCCTTCACAACATCCACCCATGTGAAGAACACTCTCCAGGAAGTAGGTATATCAGTTTCTAGGTCTACCATAAAGAGAAGAATTCACAAGAACAAATACAGACAGTTCACCACAAGGTACAAACCACTAATCAGCCCCCAAAATAGAAAGGTCAGATTAGACTTTGCCAAAAAGACAGCTACCGGAGTGGTGGCTCAGTTGGTAGAGCATCCGCCCCACACCCGGGAGGCAGGGGTTCAAATCCCGGCTGGGTCATGCCGAAGACCATATAAAAGTGGAACTTCCTGCCGTCCAGCTTGGTGCTCAACAAAAATGGAATGGAGGAGGGAAATTTGTGGCGGCGCCTTGCATGGCAGCGGCCCTGTGATTCTACACTTGGGGTGTGTGTGAGTAACACAGTAGATAGGTAAAACACAATCTCGTTCCACTGTACATGATTGGTTGTACAGTTGAATGACAATAAAGCGTGATTTAATTTAAAGAAGCCAGCCCAGTTCTGGAACAGCATTCTTTGGACAGATGAAACCAGAATCAACCTGTACCAGAATGATGAGAAGAAGAAAGTATGGAGAAGTCTTGGAATGGCTCGTGATTCAAAGCACACCACATTCAATTTCAATTCAATTCAATTCAACTTTATTTATATAGCGCCATTTCACAACAACAGTCATCTCATAGCACTATCAACTGTAGGGGGAACCCCCACAGTTGCAGAAAGACCCCAGCAATCAGGCGATCCCCTGTGAGCAAGCACTTGGCGACGGTGGAGAGGAAAAACTCCCTTTTAACAGGAAGAAACCTCCAGCAGAACCAGGCTCAGGGAGGGGCAGTCATCTGCTGCGACTGGCTGGGGGGTGAGGGGATAGAGAAGAAGAAAAGAACAGACATGTAGAGAGCAAACAGCACGATGGGGACTCAATCTATGGGAGAGAACAAACAAATGTTAATGACCAGCAAAAAAAATATTTCATTGAGAGTGAGGAAAGGAGTGAGGCCCAGTGCATTACTGGAGGTCCCCCGGCTGACTAAACCTATTAGCAGCATAACTAAGGGAGGGTTCAGAAACACATGATCCCTCCCTAATTGTAGGCTAGATCAAAAAGGTAGGTTTTAGCCCTATTCTTAAAAACAGAGATCGAGTCTGAGTCCCGAATCCAGATTGGCAGCTGATTCCACAGGAGAGGAGCTTGATAACTGAAGGCTCTGCCTCCCATTGTACTTTTGGAGATTCTAGGTATTACAAGTAATCCTGCATTTTGGGAGCGTAGTGCTCTGTTAGGATAATACGGTAGTATCAGATCTTTTAAATAAAAAGGAACCTGATTGTTTAGAGCTTTGTAAGTAAGAAGAAGGATTTTAAACTTAATTCTAAACTCTATGGGAAGCCAATGAAGGGAGGCCAGAACCGGAGAGATATGATCTGTCTTTCTAGTACCTGTTAAAACTCTTTCTGCAGCATTTTGGATCAGCTGAAGACTTTTTAAAGATGTTTTAGGACAGCCTGATAATAAAGAATTACAATAATCTAATCTCGAGCTAACAAAAGCGTGGATCAGTTTCTCAGCATCACTCTGAGACAAGATGCTCCTAATCTTGGCAATATTACGCAAATGATAGAAGGCAGTCTTAGAAACAAATTTAATATGTGAATTGAAGGACAAATCCTGATCAAAAATAACTCCAAGGTTCCTCACAGAGCTATTAAGAGAAAGAGTAACCGCATCCAAACTGAAAGTTTGATTTGGAAAGGAATTTCTAAGGTTTTTTGGACCAACAAGAATGACTTCAGTCTTATCTGAATTTAATAGCAGGAAATTACAAGTCATCCAAGCTTTGATTTCCTTAAGACAGGCTTCTAACTTGGCTAATTGATTACTATCATCTGACTTCATTGACAGGTATAATTGTGTGTCATCTGCATAACAATGAAAATGTATACAGTGCTTTCTAATAATGTTGCCTAACGGAAGCATATATAAACTAAAAAGAGTGGGGCCTAGCACAGATCCCTGTGGAACTCCATGACTAAGCTTTGAGTTGAAAGAAAACTCATTATTTACATGAACAAACTGGAACCTATCAGATAAATAAGATCTAAACCACTGCAACGAAGTTCCATTAAGTCCAACATAGTGTTCTAATCTATCAAGTAGAATATTATGATCGATAGTATCAAAAACTGCACTAAGGTCTAAAAGGACAAGTACAGAAACTAGTCCATTATCAGATGCAATGAGGAGGTCGTTAGTGACCTTCGCTAAGGCTGTTTCAGTACTATGATGGATTCTAAACCCAGATTGAAACTCTTCAGGTAAACCATTTCCCTGCAGGTGGTCAAATAATTGTGTAGCAACAACTCTTTCTAAGATTTTTGAAATGAAAGGGAGATTAGAGATTGGTCTATAGTTAGCTAAAGCTCCTGGATCTAGCGTTGGCTTTTTGAGTAAGGGTTTAATTACAGCCGTTTTAAAAGCCTGCGGTACATGGCCTAAAGTTAATGAAGAATTGATTATATGAAGAATAAAGCTACCAATAAGTGGGAAGACTTCTTTAAATAACCTGGTAGGAATAGGGTCTAAAAGACAAGTTGAAGGTTTTGATGAGGAAACTATTTTGTCTCACTCACAAAGGTCGATTGGAGTAAACTCATCAAGACAGACATCAATAAAAGGAGTTGTAGTAGTTACAGTATTTAAGTTAACTGTGGGAAGAATCTGATTGATTTTATCTTTGATGGATGAAATTTTATTATTGAAAAAGTTCATAAAGTCCTGACTAGTAAGCTCTAAGGGAATGCTAGGATTGACAGTCCTGACTCTTTGTCAACCTGGCTACAGTACTGAAAAGAAACCTGAGATTATTCTTGTTCTCTTCTATTAATGCAGAGTAATAACTTGTTCTAGCTTTTCTATGAGATTTTTTATAAATTAAAAGATGATTTCTCCAAGCTAAATAGATTTCATCTAAATTAGTGGAGTGCCATTTTCTTTCTAATTGACGAGTCTTCTGTTTTAAGCTACGAGTTTCTGTGTTGAACCAAGGAGTTAGAAATCTCTGATTAGACTTTTTCTTTTAAAAGGGGGCCACCAAGTCTAGAGTCTGATGCAGAGAAGCTGAAACACTATCCACCATGCTATCAATTACAGAAGGAGCAAGCTGTCTATAGCTTATTTCCGTTGTGTTGACACATGGCATAGAGGAAACAATCTGCATAAATTTGGTAACATCGTCATCTGAGAGGCATCTACTGTAATAATATTTTTCTTTAGGAGCCTCTTCACATCTTCTATAAAATGTGGTGGAGGCAGTGTGATGCATGGGCATGTATGGCTTCCAATGGCACTGGGTCACTAATGTTTATTGATGATGTGACAGAAGACAGATTGGTACAGAGCCACTAGTCAAGTGCAAGACTTTCAAGTACCTAGGGAATACTGTTTCAGAGAATGCTAGGCTGGAGGATGAACTATCTCTTAGAATGGGAAGAGCGAGCGCTGTGTTTGGAAACTTGAGGGAGAGACTTTGGAACAATCGATGTGTCTGTTCGTGTGAAATGCAAAGTGTACAGAGCGACAGTTCTGGCTACTCTATTGTATGGTGCTGAAACTTGGACTGTCTACAGAGTGCAGGTGAAGAAACTCCACGCGTACATGATGAGACACCTTCGAGCCATAATGAACATCTCATGGAAAGACAAGATAACCAACATAGAAGTGTTGAAACGAGTTGGTCTACCATCAATGGAGGACATGCTAATACAGATGAACCTGAGATGGCTCGGACATGTTGAGAGGGTGGACCACCAGCGTCTCCCTCGGCAGTTACTCTACTCACAGTTATGCGAGGGCAAACGCAATCAGGGTAGACCAAAGCTCAGATTTAAAGACACTGTAAAAAGAAACTTGGAGAAGTTGGACATAGACAGGAGTTCCTGGCAGCAGAAGGCTAAGGACAGAGCTGTGTGGAGGAATCTGATCAGACCTACAGTGGAGTAAAAAAGTATTTAGTCAGCCACCAATTGTGCAAGTTCTCCCACTTAAAAGATGAGAGAGGTCTCCAATTTTCATCATAGGTATACCTCAACTATGAGAGACAAAATGAGAAAAAAAAAATCCAGAAAATCACATTGTCTGATTTTTAAAGAATTTATTTGCAAATTATGGTGGAAAATAAGTATTTGGTCAATAACAAAAGTTCATCTCAATACTTTGTTATATACCCTTTGTTGGCAGTGACAGATGTCAAACGTTTTCTGTAAGTCTTCACAAGGTTTTCACACACTGTTGCTGGTATTTTGGCCCATTCCTCCATGCAGATCTCCTCTAGAGCAGTGTTGTTTTGGGGCTGTCGCTGGGCAACACGGACTTTCAACTCCCTCCAGAGATTTTCTATAGGGTTGAGATCTGGAGACTGGCTAGGCCACTCCAGGACCTTGAAATGCTTCTTATGAAGCCACTCCTTCATTGCCCGGGTGGTGTGTTTGGGATCATTGTCATGCTGAAAGACCCAGCCACATTTCATCTTCAATGCCCTTGCTGATGGACGGAGGTTTTCACTCAAAATCTCACGATACATGGCCCCATTCATTCTTTCCTTTACACGGATCAGTCGTCCTGGTCCCTTTGCAGAAAAACAGCCCCAAACCATGATGTTTCCACCCCCATGCTTCACAGTAGGTATGGTGTTCTTTGGATGCAACTCAGCATTCTTTCTCCTCCAAACACGACAAGTTGAGTTTTTACCAAAAAGTTCTATTTTGGTTTCATCTGACCATATGACATTCTCCCAGTCCTCTTCTGGATCATCCAAATGCTCTCTAGCATTTGGATGATTGGATGATTCAGCCAGATGAATTCTTATGTGTATAGGGATATACTGTCTGTTCAGATTCAGCCAAATGCAGAAAAGTTGATTGGACGGCGCTTCACAGTTAAGATGAACAATGACCCAAAAACACAATGTGAAAACAACCCAGGAGGTTTTTTTTTTTAAGGCAAAGAAGTGGAATATTCTGCAATGGCCAAGCCAATCACCAGATCTCAGCCCGATCAAGCATGCATTTGACTTGCTTAAGACAAAACCTAAGGCAGAAAGACCCACAAACATGCAACAGCTGAAGATGGCTGCAGTAAAGGCCTGGGAAAGCATCACAAAAGAGTTTGGTGATGTCCATGGGTTCCAGACTTCAGGCAGTTATTGCCTGCAAATGATCCTCAACAGAGTAATAAAATGAACATTTTATTTATGGTAATGGGGTACGGGATAGGACCCTGTTACGGCAGCCTGTGGAGGGACAGTGAGTCACCCCTCCCCCTTCCGTGGACTTGGGGGCAGTGCTTGGGTGAGCACTGAGTACCCTCGTAGCTCCCCTGGCCTGGGTTATGGTGAAGAAGTCATTGGGCAGCAGCAATGGTGGATAAGTCTGTTGGCAGAGGCTAGGCATGATACTACCTTAGTAATGACTGCAGTCTTCTTATTCTTCAATTTGGAAGCAGATGAACTGTGACGGCTGTTGCAATCAGCTGAGAGGGCAGTGCAGTTTATGGATCCTGGCCACTTGCTGCACCTGTGTCCATTTTCTGCATGTTGCAGTAACGTACCTGTAGTAACCAAATGTCCATAGGAGGAGAGAGGAGTGTTGGATCTGCACAACCCATTACTCCTTTTATTGTGCAGGTTTCTCTCTCTGAAAGCGATGAGCTGATTATCTATCCCCAGTGGTTGACCAAGTGAAATAAATGTTACTTCAAAATACTGCAAAGGCAAGACAGATGTCAACATTGGAGCACATTGTAGAATGTCCAAACACTACAGGACAACCCAAACAACTTAGAATGGCGCACAGCTACAGTGGCCAAAGAACTTAGCCAATACAACATAGATGTAGCAGCACTTAGTGGGACACACCTTCCAGATTCCTAAAATCTTGAAGAACATGGAGCGGGGTACACATTCTTCTGGAATGGTCATTCAGAAAATGAACCCAGACAGTCAGGAGTTGGCTTTGCAATCCGCAGTCAACATCTGAAGCTTCTTGACAGGCTCCCCCAAGGAGTCAAAGACAGGCTCATGTCTGTGCGTTTGAAAGTGAGCGAGGGCTTCATTACCATAATTAGTGCATATGCTCCGACCATGATCTACTCTTGTGAGGTAAAAGAAGAATTTTATGAACAACTAGACCAGGGGTTCTCAACTGGTCTCAACCTGGGACCCACATTTTCCCATGGTCATTAACTCACAACCCACTTGTACAATACGATACAACTTTATTGTCAGTTATTACTGACATTTGTTTTGCCGTTCATAGGACACTCCGTTTTCAAACATACCAAAAAAAACCCAACATAAGATTGGACAAACGTACAGGTTACAGAAAACATACCAGCTGGACACACCATATTCAATTCAAAGCATGCTAATTTATTTTTCAAAGATAGCCTTTGAAAACATGTACATCTTTTTTAAAACATTAATACACATATTTATTTATATGTGCACAGTGCATTTCAGAGTACATTATTAAGAAACTGAGGACTAACAGACTAAGACAATTGAGCCTGTGCTTTACTCTTGATAAGAGTTTCAGTGTCTGGGGTGACAGTGGAGAAAGCAACTCTCAGATCATGCTCAGTGTTCAGTCTGTTTCTGAACCAAAGTAGAGAAGCCACGTTCACACAAATAGGTCATACTGAATGGTAGCGTTATTTTGACTGCATGAATGGTGAGAGATGGATACTCAACTTCACATCGCTGCAACAAAAGTGGGATAGGCTTACCTTGCCAAATCTCTGTGATGTCCTCAGCTCCTGGAGTCGTCTCTGAAAAAAAAAATTCCACCGACTTGTGGCTCAAGCATGTGGGATGTTTAGTTTCTAAATGAAGTTTGGATGGTTTCATGCTCTCATGCACAAGCACTTCACTACAAATTACACATTACGGCTTCTGTCCCTTTTTATCCTCAATGTATGAAAATCCACATTTCAAGTACTCTGGGTCATATTTGTGCTTTGCCATCCTGCCTCTGAATATCAACACAAACTTGAAGTAAACATCAATCAAATGATGAAATACCATGCCTATGGTGCCAGAGAGCTGCACCTCTCTGACGCATGCCTGTCAAAATAAGTTTTTGTTTTTTTTGTGTTTTTTTTTTTCAAAATAAGACAAGTCCGAATTTAGATGTAACTGAACTTCAGAATATTATTTATTTTTTGACCTCCTGTCGCGGACCCACTTAAAACTGGTCCGCGACTCACTTTTGGGTCGTGACACACCTGTTGAGAATCACTGAACAAGACCTTCTCATCCAGTCTGTACCATATACAAATAAGCTATTCCTACTAGGTGACTTCAGTGCTCATGTGGGATCAGACCATGCAGCCTGGAATAGAGTCATCGGTCATCATGGGACAGGGAAGGAAAACTCAAATGGCACCTTGCTACTAACCCTCTGCGCTGAAAGACAATTGGCCATTGCCAACACACTGTATCAGCAGAAGCCTAGCTACAAAACAACTTGGTGACATCCATGCTCAGGACATTGGCACCCAATTGATTTTATTCTCATTAGACAACATGACTGGTATGATGTCAAACTCACACGTGCAGCTAGAGCAACAACCCGTCACTCTGACCACGCCCTCCCGAGAAGCAAGGATTCCATATCATTCAAACGACATCACCAGCGATGAGTTCAGCGAGCAAAAAAATTAGATGTTGCCAAGCTTGCAACTACTGAAGCACGGGACAGTCTCAGTAACAACATTGCAGATGTGCTCAGAGATCTTGAAAATGATAACTATGAAGATGCATCCAGTCACTGGGATGCCTTCCGCACAAGCATCTTCAAAGCCTCAGCTGACGCGATTGGATATGTCACAAAAAAGCACAGGGATTGGTTTGATGAAAAAGATGCATCAGTGAGCTCTCTGCTTGATGAGCTTCATTCACTCCACATCCAATATGTGAATGACAAGGACTTGCAGACAAAGAAAGGCCGGTATTGCAGGATAAAGTAGTTGGCTCAAGCAAAGCTTTGTGAGATGAAGAACAAGTCAAGTGGTAGATTGAAAGAACAAAAAACCTGCAGGCAGCGTCTGACAGCAAGGACTCAAAGAAGCTCTTCAGTGAATTCAAAGCTAAGTATGGACCATCTTCCAGAGGGGCCAGCCCACTTGTCGATCTAGATGGTGCGACCTTGATCAAATAATCAGCGCTAATCACAAAGAGATGGGCACAGCATTTCGGCCACCTACTCAGCCGGCAGTTGACAGTCTCTGATGATGCCATTGCTGAAATTCCCCAAAGCCCAGTGATTGAAGAACTCAATAATATTCCAACTGCTGAAGAAATGGTCAAGGCTATCAACCAACTGTCAAGTGGCAAAGCACCAGGCGAGGACGGCATCCCTCCAGAAGTGTACAAACATGGTGGTGATACACTTGTGTTGACACTAACCCAGTTTTTTAAACAACTGTGGGAGGAAGAAGAAGTACCAAAAGACTTCAAAGATGCCTTGGTCATTCACCTTTATAAGAACAAAGGCGATAGACGATCAAGTGACAACCACCGGGGCATATCCCTTCTTAGCATCGCTGGCAAGATCTTTGGTAGAGTGATCATTATCTGCCTCACCACACACCTTGACAGCGCCTTTCTAAAGAGTCAGTGTGGATTTAGATCTGAAAGAGGCACCTCTGACATGCTGTTTGCAGCCAGGCAAGTACAAGAAAAATGCAGAGAACAGAATCTCGATCTGTATATGGTGTTTGTTGATCTCACCAAGGCATTTGACTCAGTCAGTCATGAAGGGCTCTGGAAGCTACTGTTGAAGATAGGATGCCCACCACGAGTAGTTAATATCATATGCTCCTTTCATGATGGTATGATGGCCCGTGTATGTGACCAAGAGAACACTTCTGATCCATTTCCAGTCACAAATGAAACTAAGCAGGGATGTGTCATGGCTTTGCTACTGTTTTGTGTCATCTTCTCTGCAATGCTCCAAGATGCATTCAAGGACTGCAGCAAAGGTGTCATAATAAGATTCAGAAGAGATGGTGGTGTATTCAACCTCCAGCGTCTGAAAGTCCAGACAAAAGTCTCATCACTGCTGCTGCGTGAACTACTCTTTGTAGATGACTGCGCACTAGCTCAAGTAGGTCCATTTTGTCTTCTTTTAATTATTTACCTTTTGTTCTTATTAAAGACAAAAATAGAAAGGAGATGTTTTTACCTTCTTTACATGTTTCGACTGTTCATCAGAAGTGTCAGCTGATTGCTGCCAGGTGTCATTTTATCAGCTGACTTTCGTAGGCGACCAACCAGGAAAAGCAGGAGCATATAGAAGCACAATTAAAACACGCACACGAACAGGAATTCATTATAACGAAAAACCGCCATTTAAAGAAACTAAAAAAAACTCACAGAAAGGAAGAACAAGTGAAGACAAACACACACAGAAATGATCGCTGAGTGGGTCAAAAACTTATCAAAATGCACACTCACAGACACGGAGAAAACAGTGCTGAGCAGAGGACTAAATTTCGCCATCACACCAGCCAAAATACCCCATGAAGAATACATCCTCGCAACAGAACTCGCATGTGAAAAAATCCAGGACCAAGGGGAAAAGGCAACACTACAAAACACAGTTGCAGGAATCCTCAAAACGGCCAAATTACCACAAAGCAACATTACAAAAGAAGAAGGAAAAGCATTAAACCCACTCAAGAAAGATAAAACAATCACAATCCTCCCATCAGATAAAGGCAGAACGGCAGTAGTAATGGACATGGAAACATATGAAAAACAGATGGAAACCATGTTGGCAGACAACAGCACATATGAAATCATTAAAATAAACCCCACAGAAGAAAAGAAAAAAATGCTAAAAGCCCTTCTCAAACCCCTATTAGAGAGCAAAAAAATCACAAAGGACGCACATGATCACCTGATACCCACAGCCAGCATCATCCCTCAGATCTATGGAACCCCAAAAATACGTATGAAGGATATCCTGCTGCAGCCAATAATAGACAGTATCGGATCAGTTACATACAACTTATCAAAAGCCCTGGTTGAAATCATCAAACCCCTCCTTGGACTATCAGAATACCACTGCAAAAACACAAAAGAGCTGGCACAAGAATGCAAAAATATGAAAATAGAATCAGACGAGATACTCATTTCACATGATGTCATTTCATTATTCACAAAGACCTTTGTTGATGTCACACTACACATAGTGCAAGAACGCCTCAGAAATGACAGAACCCTAAAAAGACGCACCAATCTCACAGTTGACGGCATATCTGAACTATTACAATTTGTTGCAAAATCCACCTATTTTCAATACAGAGAAAAGATCTACAGACAAAAAGAAGGATTTGCAATGGGAGACCCACTATCAGCCATCATGAGCAGCTTTTTCATGGAAGATCTGGAAAACAAAGCCATCAACACAGCACCGACACAATGTAAACCCACCCTCTGGAAGAGACATGTAAACGACATTCTGGAGAAAATAAGGAAAGGACACACGCAAGAACTCACTGACCATCTGAATAGCACGGATAGGACTGGGAAAATAAAATTCACATACGAAGAGGAAGAAAATGGCACCATAGCCTTTCTGGACATGAAAATCCACCACAACGATGACGGCAGTATAAAAATCACAGTCTACAGGAAACCAACCCACACAGATCAATACCTACTATGGACATCAGAACACCCCACAGCACACAAACTATCAGTTGTCAGGACATTATATGAACGGGCCACCATCATCACAGACCAAGAAGACAGACAGGAGGAGGAAAACCACATAAAACATGCACTCATACGCTGCCAATATAGATAGATAGATGTACTTTATTGATCCCAAACTGGGAAATTACAGTGTAACAGCAGCATGACAGTTGACAACCAAACAACAGAAACACACACACATGACAGACAAAGGGATTACCCATGGAAAGTAAAAACTAACACGACTATAAAACCTATATACATCATAGCTTAATATATGATGACCTGTATAAACACATGAATCATCCCATTGCACAAAGAAGGACTATCAGGAGCAGAGTGAAAAAGTGACGTACCAGTTAATCTGTAAGATGCAGTGTGGCAGCATAGCTATGCCAGAATACAACATCATAGTGACTTATTGTACAATGAAATTGCATGTGGCAGGAAAGATTTCCTGTACCTGGCCGTTCGACAACGAAGCTGTAGTAGTCCACTGGAGAAAGTGCTTCGCTGTCTATCTAGTGTGTGGTGGAGGGGGTGATCAGGATTGTCCATGATGGATCGCAGTTTATTTAGTGTTCTCCTCTCCATCACTGTCTCAAAGGTCTCCGGTCTGAGACCAATTACAGAGCCAGCCCTCTTGATAATCTTGTCAAGTCTGTTGGTATCTCTGGCCCTGATACTGCTACCCCAACAGCCCGCAGCAAAGAAGATGGCGCTGGCGACAACAGTCTGGTAGAAAAGCTCCAGCATCCTGCTGCACACGTTGAAGGATCTCAGCTTTCTCAGGAAGTAGAGTCTGCTCATCCCCTTCTTGTGCGCAGCATCGGTGTTGGATCTCCAGTCCAACCCGCTGCTGATCCTGACACCCAGATATTTGTAGTCCTCAACCACTCCCACATCCTCCCCCCTAATCTGCAGTGGCTGAGAAGGAGTCTTCCTCTTCCTGAAGTCAATCACCATCTCTCTGGTCTTGCTGACATTCAACCTCAGGTGATTCAGCTCCGTCCACTCCACAAATCTGTCTACCAGTGCCCTGTACCCCCCCTCCTCTCCTCCTGTTATACACCCCACAACAGCTGAGTCATCAGAGAATTTCTGCAGGTGGCATGACTCAGTGTTGTACTGAAAGTCAGTGGTGTATAAGGTAAAAAGAAAAGCAGAGAGCACAGTCCCCTGTGGAGCTCCCGTATCACTAGCCACCACTCCAGACAAGACATTGCCCAGCCTGACAAACTGTGGTCTGCCTGTCAGGTAGTCAGTAATCCAGGAGATCACAGAACTGTCAACTCCCATCACCCGCAGCTTCTCACCCAGCAGCATTGGCTGGATGGTGTTAAAGGCACTGGAGAAATCAAAAAAAGTGATTCTCACAGTATCTCCTCCACCATCCAGGTGCAGATGGGCTCGTTGCAGCAGGTAGATGACAGCATCTTCAACTCCTAAATGGGGCTGATATGCAAACTGCAGAGGGTCCAGCCACGTCTTCACTGGCTTCACTTTGACTGGCGCCTAGCGGCTGCCCCGGCCTTAAATGCGCTCTGCAGAGCGTGCCCAAATGCCAAGTCACGTTTCGTTACCTTGTATTCATACATGTGTAATGACAATAAAGTTGAATCTCAATCTCAATCACCTGCGGCCTCAGGTGGGCTAAGACTAGTCTCTCCAGGACCTCCGTCACATGAGATGTGAGGGCAACTGGTCGGTAGTCATTCAAATCCGATGGAGATGACTTCTTGGGGACAGAAACCAGGCAGGATGTCTTCCACAGCACCAGTACTCTCTCCAGACTCAGGCTCAGGTTGTACAGGTGTTTCAGTACCAGAGCTAGTTGGTTGGCACAGGTCCTCAGGGTCCTTGCGGAGATGCCATCAGGGCCTGAAGCCTTCCACTGACGGAGTCTCTCCAGCTGTTTCTTCACCTGATCTGTAGTCACTGTGAAGTGAGGGAGGGTCCTGGTGCCCCCTGAGGAGGAGGAGGGGGGAGATGGAGGGAGGTTCTGTACGGGAGCGTGGGTGGGGAGGGGTGCGAGGGGGTCTGGTTGTGTTGCTCGGGTGACAGACTGCGTGTTGAACATATTAAAAAAACAAATTCAGTTCCTCAGCTCTCTCCTGGCTCCCAGATGGCTGCCTGACTCTCCCCTTGTACCCAGTTATTTGTTTCATTCCCTCCCACACATCTTTAGTGTTGTTTTGCCTGAGTTTCTCTTCCAACTTCCTCCTATAATTGTCCTTGCACCTCCTCAGCATCTCTCTCAGCTCATGCTGCACTCCCCTCAGCTTCTCCTTGTCTCCAGCCCTAAAACTCTTCTTTTTGTTCAGAAGTGCTTTCAGGTCACTGGTGACCCATGGTCTGTTGTTGGAGAAGCAGTGTACAGTCTGAGCTGGCATGGTCATGTCTTCACAGAATCTAATGTATTCTGTGATGCAGTCGGTCATATTGTCTATGTCCACCCCATGTGGTTCACAGAGTACGCTCCAGTCCGTCATCTCGAAGCAGTCCTGCAGTGCATCAGCAGCCTCCTGTGTCCACTTCCTCACAGTCCGTGTATAAGCAGGCTGTCTTTGCACAAGGGGGACATACTTGGGTGTTAACATGACTATGCAGTGATCTGATTTACCATTGGGGGGTAGAGCTGTGGCACTATATGCATCTCTGACATTGGCATACAGTAAATCCAGTGTTTTGTTCTCTCTGGTGGGACAGTCAACAAACTGGTGAAAGTTTGGTAGTGTTTTTGTCATGCGGTGGCCCTCGCAAGCCACCATAAGACGCCACAAGACACCGGTGAGTTTGCACAGTTTATTGTTGAACAAAAAGAAACACAAAATAATGAGCCACGGTGGGCTAAAACACACTACACTACATACAGACAACCATAAGGCAATAAGGAAGCACACTTACGATCATAGCAGTAGGATGGTCAGCGTACGAACTGAGGGATGCTCGTTCACGTCTGACAATGGAGAATTATTTGACGTCTGAGTCGAGGGATGCTCCGTGCATCAGACCATGAAGAAATCTTTGACAAGACTGCTGCATTTTTCCGCTCCCAGCTGCCCTCTTAAATGGAGGACCACTGATGAGCCGAAATGCAGCTCAGCTGTCAAACTTGACAGCCGGAAGCCCCTCCGAGCGCTGTCACAATAAAGGCTCCAGAGCCAGAAGGTACACACCACTGTCAAAATCGGTAAGGATGATGCATGGCTCGAGCGCAAACGAGATCGGCGCTCGAACCATGACAGTTTTTCCCACTGAGACATGGTTAAAATCACCTGTGATGGCCATGAATGCATCTGGGTGCTTCTCCAGTAATGTGGCCGCAGTGGAGCTGATGATGTCACAGGCCACCGCTGCGTCAGCTGACAGAGGGACGTAGATGATAACAATTAAAGCGCTCTTCATTTCTCGCAGCATATAATAAGGTCTCATACTAACAGCCAGTAGTTCAATGTCCGGGCTGCAGCACTTTTCCTTCACATATACACTCACTGGCCACTTTATTAGGTACACCTGTCCAACTGCTCGTTAACAATTTCTAATCAGCCAATCACACGGCGGCAACTCAGTGCATTTAGGCATGTAGACATGGTCAAGACAATCTCCTGCAGTTCAAACCGAGCATCAGTATGGGGAAGAAAGGTGATTTGAGTGACTTTGAACGTGGCATGGTTGTTGGTGCCAGAAGGGCTGGTCTGAGTATTTCAGAAACTGCTGATCTACTGGGATTTTCACGCACAACCATCTCTAGGGTTTACAGAGAATGGTCCGAAAAAGAAAAAATATCCAGTGAGCGGCAGTTCTGTGGGCGGAAATGCCTTGTTGATGCCAGAGGTCAGAGGAGAATGGCCAGACTGGTTCGAGCTGATAGAAAGGCAACAGTGACTCAAATAACCACTCGTTACAACCAAGGTAGGCAGAAGAGCATCTCTGAACGCACAGTACGTCGAACTTTGAGGCAGATGGGCTACAGCAGCAGAAGACCACGCCGGGTGCCACTCCTTTCAGCTAAGAACAGGAAACTGAGGCTACAATTTGCACAAGCTCATCGAAATTGGACAATAGAAGATTGGAAAAACGTTGCCTGGTCTGATGAGTCTCGATTTCTGCTGCGACATTCGGATGGTAGGGTCAGAATTTGGCGTCAACAACATGAAAGCATGGATCCATCCTGCCTTGTATCAATGGTTCAGGCTGGTGGTGGTGGTGTAATGGTGTGGGGAATATTTTCTTGGCACTCTTTGGGCCCCTTGGTACCAATTGAGCATCGTTGCAACGCTACAGCCTACCTGAGTATTGTTGCTGACCATGTCCATCCCTTTATGACCACAATGTACCCAACTTCTGATGGCTACTTTCAGCAGGATAATGCGCCATGTCATAAAGCTGGAATCATCTCAGACTGGTTTCTTGAACATGACAATGAGTTCACTGTACTCAAATGGCCTCCACAGTCACCAGATCTCAATCCAATAGAGCATCTTTGGGATGTGGTGGAACGGGAGATTCGCATCATGGATGTGCAGCCGACAAATCTGCGCCAACTGTGTGATGCCATCATGTCAATATGGACCAAAGTCTCTGAGGAATGCTTCCAGCACCTTGTTGAATCTATGCCACGAAGAATTGAGGCAGTTCTGAAGGCAAAAGGGGGTCCAACCCGTTACTAGCATGGTGTACCTAATAAAGTGGCCGGTGAGTGTATGTGTCTGGGATTACACCACCGCTCATTAACAAGAAGTGCCACTCCTCCTCCTCCCTTTTTCCTGCTGCTTATCACGTCTCTGTCCCCCCGTATAGTCTTGAAGCCAGGTATCGCTTCGTTTACATCCGGGATCTGTGAGTGTAACCACGTCTCTTTAAAACACATGAAACTACAGTCACGATACTCCTTTTGTGTCCTGACCAGCACTGTAAGCTCGTCTGTTTTATTTCCCAGCGATCACACGTTCCCGGTGATGATCATCGGTACAGCCGGCTTATGCTTCCTCCTCCTCCTCCTCACCTTTGCTCCAGCCCTTTGCCCGTGGTGTCTCCTCTTCAGCTCATCTGGGATGAGGGGCTTCACTGCCAGCCGCAGCGCTCCAGGCGCCGGCCTCCTCAGTTCAATCAGCTGTTTGCGTGTATAAACAATGTGTCTGCCCCCACCTCAGTTGATCTCCATTGTCCGAGGAAGAGAAAAAGAAACGAAAACTAGAAAAAAGACCGGCTAAAATTGAGAAAAAAGTTGGTCCAGTCTTAGTCCGAGTATTCCTACAGAGCCCTGGTTAATAAGAGACACACTATATACAGGAATAAACAGATAGAAACACAAAGACACTAGAGTTGCTGCTGGTACGGCTGCCCTGCCTCTGGTGCCATTAAGAAAAAAAATATCCAGTATGGGCCATAAACAAAGGGAAACAGCAAGTCAAAAACAAAGAAAACAAACAGGAAACAAGAAACAGATCAAAAGCCGAAATCAAAAACAAGGACACCACAACTATACCATACATCCGAGGGATTACGGAACCAATTCAAAAGATCATGAAAAAATACAAAATAAACACAGCAGTAAAACCACACAAAACATTAAGACAGTTATTAGTACACACCAAGGACAAAATAGAACAAGACAAAAAATGCAATGTAACATATGAAATATCATGGAACAAAACCTACATTGGAGAAACCGGAAGATCATTCACCACAAGGAAAAAAGAACACCAGAAGGAATGTGAGAAGGAAACACAAGGACGACTCACAAGATCAAAAAAAGAAAAGGCAGAACAAGAAACATTAAAATCAGCAATATCAGATCACTGCAAAAGAAATAATCACACCATGGACTGGGACAACGCAAAAATTTATTGGATCGGAGAGCAGCAGACACAAATGCTGGATCAACGAGGCCATAGAACTCAGGAAGTGGGGCCGGCTCGGTGGATCTGACAGGTCTGCTGGGCTTGCCCCGCCTACGAAAGTCAGCTGATAAAATGACACCTGGCAGCAATCAGCTGACACTTCTGACGAAGGCTGCAGTGCACAGTCGAAACATGTAAAGAAGGTAAAAACATCTCCTTTCTATTTTTGTCTTTAATAAGAACAAAAGGTATATGACTGCGCACTGATTGCCTATACAGAGGATGAACTACAGAGCATCCTGAATGACTTCGCTAGGGCAGCCATTTGTTATGGCCTTACCATCAGCATCAAAAAAACAGAAGTGATGTTCCAGCCAAGACCAGGTAGCCCACCCCGTGAGCCAGTAATAAAGATAGGCAATGAACAACGGAAGGTTGGGCAGAAGTTTTGCTATTTAGGTGGCTTTCTCTCACAGAATTCCCGAATAGATGATGAAATTACAGCACGAATAGGAAAAGCAAGTGCTGCTTTTGGAACATTGCACCATAGACTCTGGTCAGACCATAGCATCCATCTCAGTACAAAGGTAGGTGTCTGTCAGACAGTTGTGCTAACTACACTTTTATACAGCAGTGAAACCTGGACCTGGTATCATGAGCATGTGATAAAGCTGGACCAGTTCCATCATAAGGTGCCTTGACACCATACGCAAATTGGCATATTTTTTGCACGACATGATAACATGCAAGTTAGGTTAATTGGCATCAAACTGGGGATTCTAAATTGTCCTTAGGTATGACTGTGAGAGTGAATGGTTATCTGTCTTTCTGTGTTGGCCCTGTGATGGACTGGCGATCTGTCCAGGGTGGACCCTGTCTCTCACCCAAAGATGCTGGGATAGGCTCCAGCCCCCCGCAACCCGAAAAAGATTAAGCGGAAGAAGATGAATGAATGAATGATTACATTATAACTCAAAGTAAACATGTGAATAGACATGAATTCACCGTCTGAGTGAGATGCAGACAGGCGAAGTTGCCTTTATAACTTCTGCAGCAGTGTTCAACCTGCTGTGGAAATCCCCAAAATAATGTCATGCTTAGGGTTACATTATCTGGCGGGGTGCTTACCTGAAAAAAGTTGTCCCTGCCTCCAAAACTTCACAAGATGATGGATGTTTACGGTGCTAGCTTGCTAGCCTTGTTAGCACATCCGTGGCAGGAATTTGTGGGTAAATAACTCTGACATCCTGATTCAGCTGAAGAGCTCCCAGTCCTTCTGTCTGCAAGTGAGTGGCAGTCTCATTTTCAAACTGGTTTACTTTTCAGTGTTGATACTTTTACTCCGATGACGGCAGAATCTCAGCGCTACCACTATTCCTCAGATGTGAACATGCAAATGCGTGTGCTCGCCTCGCCTCGCCCATTGACTTTGTATGCATTTGCACCGCCCATTCATGTTTGGTGTGAAGGCACCTTTAGATGGCTTTGCAAAATCTGTGGCATCGCCTGGAAGGATAAGATACCCAACACTGCTGTACTTGAGCAATGTGAAATTGAAGGCATTGAAGCACTTCTGATGAAGAGCCAACTCAGATGGGCAGGTCATGTTGTCCGCCTGGAGGATAGCTGCATACCATGTGCACTCCTTTATGGAGAGTTGACCAGTGGACAGTGCTGTCAGGGAGGGCAGTACAAGAGATACATAAATGTTCTAAAATCAAGCTTGAAGGCATTTGACATCCCCACCGACACGTGGGAGGGGCTGGTATTTAGCCGTTCGGAGTGGCGAGGTTTGTTCTGATGGTGTGAAAAAGTTTGAGCAGCACCGCATCAAGCAACTCCAAGATTCCAGAACAGCCTGCCATGCTACCAGGGACCAACCAGTGTCAAGTACTGACTATGTCTGCCAGCTTGCCAGTGCAGTTGCCCTTCATGCATTGGACTGTTGAGCCTCCACAGAACACATATCAGCCAGTAACAAGTCAAAGAGAAAGGAATTCTGTCGAACCAATGGCTCAGTCCATCATCACCATCATCAATTTGTCCAATTACTGATGAGTCCCTGAAATGAGATTTTGTGTTAAAATGGTTGTAATTCCTAAACCATAACTCCAATTTGGATGTGAATACCCTCAAATTAAAGCTGAGAGTCTGCACTTTAATGCCATATTCATTATAAAACTGTATCTTGAATATGTTTTGGTATATATAGTAAATGAGTGATTTTTAGGACATTTTTTTCTCAGACATTTAGACTTTGTTGTCTAGTAAATTTGCAGCTTTTCCTACTTTCCTCAGTGGCTCCTGTGAAGTGTCGCATTAACAAAGGGTTACTATGATGAATGTGATGAGTAACACTGTGGGATTGTGGGAACTCTGTGTGTGGTTAAACACGAACACGCTGCATACCAACATGCTACTTCCCATCAATGACCCCCCCCCCCCCCACACACACACCCCTACCCCTCAGGGAGTCGAGGCCACATTCTTCTTAAACCCACAGAGATGGGGAGGAAAGGGGGGTTGGGTTGGCTCTGAATAATCAGCTGATCATCAGCCATGTGACCACAGCTGATGTTTACCAGTCCATTTGAGTTTGAAGGTTAACAACCTCTGTCTACTGTCAAAAAGATATTCAGGGCCCTTTGCATGGA
The DNA here is from genome assembly GCA_020510985.1 of Pholidichthys leucotaenia. Lineage (NCBI taxonomy): Eukaryota > Metazoa > Chordata > Actinopteri > Cichliformes > Pholidichthyidae > Pholidichthys > Pholidichthys leucotaenia. Next base: position 195,343,734 of record CM035842.1, on the reverse strand, counting down.
GCCACAAAACAGATGTGACCTAAAATTAAGATAAAGTAGTAAAGTTACCAGAATAAAATGGTAATCATTAGTAAAAGGAGAGATTTTCATTCTGAATTATGATTATTTTCTCTCAAAAAATTGTCAGATTTCGCTCTTCAATTTTTTGGCATGATATTGAACATTTTTCCTTTAAATTTGCAGCTGTAAAATGCTGGCACAACTTTGCTCCATCATAAATTTGTTTTATTTTCTTTTTCTGTTAAGTTGGACTTTTTCCTTCAATCAGTCTGCAACTTTTAATAGTATTAATAAATTAGCACCTTTTTTCCTGTTTGTCTTGTTGTTTTTTTTTCCTCTTAAGTTTGTGATTTTTTTCCTCAGGAATGAGACTTTTCTCCTTGTAAATTTGCATTCTTGCAAAATTAATGGTGATTCTGTGGAGAAAGGAATAGGCGAGGCAACGAGCTGAATGACACAAGGCTTTGTTCTTTCTCCAACAACATAACAACAAACACTGCGCTACAGTGCTCCTGGGTCTCTGTGCATTCCCCCTTTATATCTTTAATCCCATGTATCAAGACCTGGAGCGTCCGACCTTTATACATTGTTGTGTAACAAAGGAATGTGTGGCACATTAACATAACATACACCGGCACCGCTTTCACAACTTTCTTCTCTCCGCAGCTCAGGTCATTCATACTCTCCCCAGGGGGGCGCATAGAACCAACAGTCCCGTATGATACCCCCCGGTGACACCTCTTCATTCGGTCCATTGTCCTCCTCTTTCCCCCTGCCTCTCTGGGCAAAGAAAACCCACACACAGCCCCCCCCCCCCCCCCCGAACACCCAGAAGGGGCTCGAACCCCTCCATCCTTTGGGCTCGAGCCGGCGCCCATAGTGGCTGCAGTGGGGGGTTGCCGATCCAGTACAACCATCCTGCTGGTGAGGCGTACTGGAGGCCACGTCAGTCTGTGGAGGGGGAGGGGGGAAACACATCAGGTCACCAGTGAGCGCAGGTCCCTGCCAAGGGATCACCAACTTGCGGAGCAACAACGGTGGACATCCGCGCCGGGGTCCGGTGCGCATCGTGCCTGCCGAAAACAGAACCGGCCTTCTGCAAGCCTCTTGGAATGAATGTGCGAGAAAAACAACAATGGTGGGCTGGGCCGGGTCACTCCCAGCCTCCGTCTGTGTAAAAATTGCGCGGGCGGATCAGCCTCGGCTCGGGGTTTTCTGGTCAAAACTCTCCGGGGATCAGCAACGGCTGAGAAAAAAATGAGTTCTGCTGGGGAGGCTGCCAAATCCTCCTTAGGTGTGGAGCGCAGCCCTAAGCTGGGGAGGCTGCCAAATCCTCCTTAGGTGCGGCGCACAGCCCTAAAAGAACCCAGGGCCGGCGGTTCCTGGAGCAGACTTGTTGCCTGTTGTGTGGTGCGCGCGTCCAGTACCGCCACCACGTAGTAGTATGTTGTGTCATCTATAGTTATCCCACGGAGTGCGAACTGGGCTTCCATGTGCGAAGACCATGCTGCCGGGTCATGAAGTCAGAAGTCCGGGAGCTTGACTGAAACGGTGCCCGCAGCACTGGTGCTCTCCCTCCAGGTAGTCTCCGGGGCGGTGCTCGGCTCGCTCTCCATGGTACGCCAGGGTCACCAGTGTGGAGAAAGGAATAGGCAAGGTAACGAGCTGAACACCACAAAGCTTTATTCTTTCTCCAACAACAAAACAGCAAATAGCGCAGCAGCGCTACCACACTACAGCGCTCCTGGGTCTCTTTGCATTTCCCTTTTATATCTTTAATCCCATGCATCGAGACGTGGAGCTTCCGACCATCATACATTGTTGTTTAACAAAGGAATGTGTGGCACATTAACATAACATACACGGCACCGCTTTCACACCTTTCTTCTCTCCGCGTCTCAGGACATTCTTACTCTCCCCGGGGGGCGCATAGAACCAACAGTCCCTGATACCCCCCGGTGACACCTCTTCATTTGGTCCATTGTCCTCCTCTTTCCCCCTGCCTCTCTGGGTGGAGAAAACCCCCATACCACCACAATTCTTTTAAATTTACAGCTTTTTTTCCTTGTGAATTTTTATCTTTTTTTCAACTTGAGTTTTGCCTCCTCATAATTTTTTTCCTTGCAAAAATTGTTCATTTTTGTCTTACATTTGTAACTATTTTACTGTTTTTTCAAATTAAAGTCACGGGAAGTCACAGGTTATGGGTGAAAGTGCCAAAAGCCACATGTTACAGAACCCTGAGACAGCTGTTTTTAAAGCAGCCTTCAGAGCGACAGTGCCCCCTACTGTCAGCTCATTTTGAATGTGAATCTTGCGCCACTGTTTCCTGTGTTAAAACATGCGAGGGCAGGAATTGTTTTAAGCTATTTAAGACAAAAAAAGAATAATTTACCATAAAAATGGACTAAACCTTGACATATTTAGAAGGGAGATACAGTGGTGTGAAAAAATGCTTGTCCCCTTCCTGATTTCTCATTTTTTTGTATGTTTGTCACACTTAAATGTTTCAGATCATCAAACAAGTTTAAATATTAAACAAAGATAACACAAGTAAACACAAAATGCAGTTTTTAAATGAAGGTGTTTATTATTAAGGGTAAAAAAAAATTCAAACCTACATGGCCCTGTGTGAAAAAGTGATTGCCTTCCCCGTTAAAACATAAATTAACTGAGGTTTATCACATCTTTGTAAAGCTGAGTTCAATTTCTCTGGCTATACCTAGGCCTGATTACTGCCACACCTGTTCTTAATCAAGAAATCACTTAAATAGGATCTGCCTGACAAAGTGAAGTAGACCAAAAGATCCTCAAAAGCTAGACATCATGTTGTGATCAAAAGAAATTCCGAAACACATGAGAAACAAAGTAATTGAGATCTTTCAGTCTGGAAAAGGTTATAAAGCCATTTCTAAAGCTTTGGGAATCCAGTGAACAACAGTGAGAGCCATTATCTACAAATGGTGAAAACAGGGAACAGCGGTGAACCTTACTAGGAGTGGCCGGCCGACCAAAATTACCCCAAGAGTGCAGCGACGACTCATCCTAGAGGTCACAAAAGACCCCACAACAACATCCAAAGAACTGCAGGCCTCATTTGCCTCAGTTAAGGTCAGTGTTCTTGGACTCCACCATAAGAAAGAGACTGGGCAAAAATGGCCTGCATGGCAGAGTTCCAAGATGAAGACCACTGCTGAGCAAAAACATAAAGGCTTGTCTCAGTTTTGCCAGAAAACATCTTAATGATCCCCAAGACTTTTGGGAAAATACTCTGTGGACCGATGAGACAAAAGTTGAATTTTTTGGAAGGTGTATGTCCCATTACATCTGGCGTAAAAATAACTCAGCATTTCAGAAAAGGAACATAGATAGATAGATAGATGTACTTTATTGATCCCAAACTGGGAAATTACAGTGTAACAGCAGCATGACAGTAGACAACCAAACAACAGAAACACACACATGACAGACAAAGGGATTGCCCATGGAAAGTAAAAAACTAACACGACTATAAAAACCTATATACATCATAGCTTAATATATGATGACCTGTATAAACACATGAATCATCCCATTGCACAAAGAAGGACTATCAAGAGTAGAGTGAAATATGAGGTACCAGTTAGTCTGTAAGGTGCAGTGTGGCAGCATAGCTATGACCAGAATACAACATCATAGTGAGTTAATGTACAGTGAAATTGCATGTGGCAAGAAAGATTTCCTGTACCTGGTCGTTTGACAGCGAAGCTGTAGTAGTCTACTGGAAAAAGTGCTTCGCTGTCTGTCTAGTGCGTGGTGGAGGGGGTGATCAGGATTGTCCATGATGGATCGCAGTTTATTTAGTATTCTCCTCTCCACCACAATCTCAAAGGTCTCCGGTCTGAGACCAATTACAGAGCCAGCCCTCTTGATAATCTTGTCAAGTCTGTTGGTGTCTCTGGCCCTGATACTGCTACCCCAACAGACGGCAGCAAAGAAGATGGCACTGGCAACAACGGTCTGGTAGAAAAGCTCCAGCATCCTGCTGCACACGTTGAAGGATCTCAGCTTCCTCAGGAAGTAGAGTCTGCTCATCCCCTTCTTGTGCGCAGCATCGGTGTTGGATCTCCAGTCCAACCCGCTGCTGATCCTGACTCCCAGATATCTGTAGTCCTCAACCACTCCGACATCCACCCCCACCCCCCCGCCCCAATCTGCAGTGGCTGAGAAGGCGTCTTCCTCTTTCTGAAGTCAATCACCATCTCTCTGGTCTTGCTGACATTCAACCTCAGGTGATTCTGCTCTGTCCACTTCACAAATCTATCTACCAGTGTCCTGTACTCCCCCTCCTCTCCTCCTGTTATACACCCCACAACAGCTGAGTCGTCAGAGAATTTCTGCAGGTGGCATGACTGTGTTGTACTGAAAGTCAGTGGTGTACAGACGTGGACAAAATTGTTGGTACCCCTCTATTAATGAAAGAAAAACCCACAATAGTCACAGAAATAACTTGAATCCGACAAAAGTGGTAATAATTCAATTCAATTCAACTTTATTTATATAGCGCCATTTCACAACAACAGTCATCTCATAGCACTTTCAACTGTAGGGGGGACCCCCACAGTTGCAGAAAGACCCCAGCAATCAGGCAATCCCCTGTGAGCAAGCACTTAGCTTGCTCACAGGCAAGCTAAGTGCGAGCTAAGTGCAAGCTAAGTGCTTGCCTGTAACCTTCCTGTTAAAAGGTTTCTTCCCTTTTAACAGGAAGAAACCTCCAGCAGAACCAGGCTCAGGGAGGGGCAGTCATCTGCTGCGACTGGCTGGGGGGTGAAGGGACAGAGAAGATGAAAAGAACAGACATGTAGAGAGCAAACAGCAAACAGTAATAAATAAAAATTCTATGAAAATTAACCAGTGAAAATCAGACAATGCTTTTGAATTGTGGTTCAACAGAATTATTTTAAAAAACAAACTCATGAAACAGGCCTGGACAAAAATGATGGTACTGTGGAGAGCGTGAAATAAGGAGGCTGAATTTATTTCTCAATTCAGATTTATTAAAGGTCTCACATCTCCAACATTCTCCAAACAGGAAAAGAGAGCGAACTCCCCCAAACCCCCACTTTTATACCTGGGACACCAAAGAACAGAATCACATTGTTGCCAAACCCCCCATTGACAATAGTTCTCCCCCCCGAGTCCCTTCATCGTCCATCTGACCCCAGGAGGTCAGGAAGTTCTCTCCGAGTCCACATCACGGCACCTCCACCTCCTGCTGTTGTCCTCAGGAGGTCCAGACGTATTGCTCCTTCAAAGACGTGAGGTCACAAAACACATGCAGTCCTAAGCATCTCACTCCTGTGCTTATACATATGTAGTCAAAATATGTGAGCCACATAACCCCCCCCAAACGTCGAAGAATGAAACAATACAGCATAGTCTACACAACATGATAAAACCACACATTAGTCCGTACGCCGCCTGGACTTCAAACGTCTTCCAAACTTGCTGTAAGCGGGCTTCGCAGCCCCTGCGGCGCTGTCTTGCAGTGAATCTGCTAACTGAGGATGGGAATCGTTATTTGATCCCTGCGGGGCTCCAGGACATGCTTCCTGGGGGGTCTGCCACGTCGAGGAGCCCTCGCCACCCGTACAGACTCGTCGTTCATCACAAAAGCAGGCTTTAGTCTGTCTATACTAATTGTTTCCTTTCTGTCTCCCAAATCTAGCACAAAATGCTTATCACCTGTTTCCAGCACCCTATATGGGCCATCGTAGGGTGGGCGTAGGGCTGGGCGCATAGCCTCATGCCTGACAAAAACAAATTCAGCATTTTTTAAAGCTTTGGGGACAAAAACACGCGGAAAAGTGTGATGAACGGGGCCCGGAAGCGTGTCCGCTCCCGTGCCGATCAGTGACCACTGAGCAGGGGGACACCCTGGCTCCGGATGATCTGGCAGAAACTCACCTGGCAGCCGGAGAGGCTGCGCAAAAACTAACTCCGCTGGGGAGGCCTTTAAGTCCTCTTTGGGCACAGAACGCAACCCCAATAAAACCCATGGTAGTCTGTTTACCCAATTTGCATCCGTAAGCGACGCTCTGAGGGCTGCCTTCAATGAGCTATGAAAACGTTCGCATAAACCATTAGCCTGGATGTGGTAAGCAGTAGTGCGGTGAATTTTCGCACCCAAGCTGTTGGCCATCGCTAATCAAAGCTCAGACACAAATTGAGGTCTCCTGTCGGACGTAATATCTGACGGAACCCCGAAACGCGCTATCCAAGCCGTCAAAAATGCGCGGGCCACTTCTGCAGCTGTGGTCGATGCCAGTGGGACCACTTCCGGCCAACATGTGGTTCGGTCCAACATTGTCAAAAGATGTGTGAACCCCTGTGATGACGGTAGGGGGCCCACGAGGTCAACATGTACATGATCAAATCTCTTGGCCGGGATGCGAAACGGCTCTAAGGGGGCTTTTGTGTGTTTGTGAATTTTGGCCCGCTGGCAAGCCATACAGGCTCTTGCCCACTCTTTCACGTGCTTGCGCAGGCTCGGCCAAACAAACTTTTCTGCTACCATTTTCACAGACACGCGCACCCCCGGGTGTGCCAGGGAGTGAACCGAGTCAAAAACACGGCGGCACCAAGCAGCCGGCACCACCGGGCGCGGTCGCCCGGTAGAGACATCGCAGATTAGGGGGGGCATGCCATTTTGTAAGCTCCTGCTCTCCAGCCTTAACCCTGTTGGTCCAGACTGGAGCGTGCACATGTCCGCATCTCTACCCTGATCCGCTGCCATGGCCGCATAATCTATCCCCACGTGAACTGGGGCCGCGTGCGCTTCCGCGCTGTTATTCTGCTCTGCGGCTGCGGTAGTATAATCTACTTCTGCGCGGACTGGTGCTGTTACGGCGCGAGAGAGGCAGTCTGCTACTATGTTGAGTTTACCCACTACGTGTTGGATATCAGTCGTAAATTCCGAAATTGCGGCTAGCTGCCTCTGCTGCCGGCGCGACCAAGGCTCCGAAATTTTGGCCATCGCAAAAGTAAGCAGCTTGTGGTCAACAAACGCGGTGAAACGGCAACCTTCTAGCCAGAATTGGAAGTGGCAAATGGCCAAGTGGAGCGCTAACAGCTCCCTGTCAAATGCGCTGTATTTTCGCTCGGCTTCGCGCAAGGATCTGCTGAAAAAGGCCAGCGGCTGCCAAACTCCGGCAACGTGCTGCTCCATAACCGCCCCTATGGCCAAATCCGACGCGTCAGTGGTGAGCGCTATGCGGGCCATTGGGTCTGGGTGAGCCAACAACGCAGCGTCTGCCAGGGCTTTTTTTACCTCCGCGAATGCGCGCTCCCACTCCGGGGACCACTCGATTGCATTGGAGGGTTTTTGCTTTTTAAGCACGGCATATAGTGGCTGCATGAGCTGCGCTGCGTGGGGAAGGAAACGGTTATAAAAATTCACCATTCCTAAAAACTCCTGTAATGCTTTGACCGTTTGAGGCCGGGGAAAATCTGCCACTGCGCGCACTTTGTCCGGTAGCGGAACCGCCCCTTCTGGGGAGACGCGGTGCCCCAAAAAATAGATCTGCGCCACCCCGAACTGGCACTTAGCTGGATTGATTATTAACCCGTGCTCTCCCAACCTCCGAAAAACTGCTGTGAGGTGCTTTTCGTGTTCCTCCTCGGATGTGCTGGCGACCAAAATGTCGTCTAGGTAGACGAACACGAAAGGGAGATCGCGTAACACGGCATCCATCATGCGTTGAAAGGTTTGCGCAGCACCTTTGAGGCCAAACGGCATGTGTAAAAACTCAAAAAGTCAGAACGGGGTTATTACCGCTGTTTTGGGAATATCCTCAGCGCGCACTGGGACTTGATGATACCCGCGGACCAAGTCTATTTTAGAAAAAATGCGCGCCCCCGCCAGATGCACCGAAAAATCCTAAATGTGTGGGATTGGGTAGCGGTCGTGCGCTGTGGCATTGTTTAACCTGCGGAAAACACCGCAAGGTCTCCACGAGCCGTCAGCTTTAGGGACCATATGCAGTGGGGAGGCCCAGGGGCTGTTTGAACGGCGAATGATGCCCAGCCTTTCCAGGTTGGCAAACTCCTCGCGCGCTATGGATAGTTTAGCTGCATCCAAGCGCCGAGCTTTCGCGAAGACGGGGGGGCCAGTTGTGGTGATAAAGTGCTCCACTCCGTGTTTCGCAACTGTTGCCGAAAAAGTGGGAACTGTGAGTGCTAGAAACTGGGTGAGGAGTGTGTGAAACTTACCGCCTGCTGTGGCGACGTTGGTCTGTGCTGGTGGCGGGGACACTCGAGCTGCACAAGGAATGGAATAAAAAGAGAGTGCATTAACCAAGCGCCTATTGGCAAGATCAACTAACAACCCATGTGAGCACAGAAAATCGGCGCCTAATATGTTGAAACTCACCGCCGCAATAATAAAAGTCCATTCGTATGTGCGGCCGTGCAAGGACAGAAGCAGGGTCCTTTCGCCGAAGGTCTTAATGCTCGAGCCATTCGCCGCCATCGCCCCGTCACCACGGGGACCTGCCAGCCGGTCAGCGTAGGTTGGGGTGATGAAGCTCACTTGGGCTCCCGTGTCCACGAGGAAGTGCCGCCCAGAGCGCGCATCCGTGAGGTAGAGCAGCTTATTTCGCTCGCCGAGGGCCGATGCTGCTAACGACTCCCGGTCCTGGTGTTTCCTGAGCTCTTGAACTGGCACGGCGGTACACACTTGCATGTCCTCTCTGCGAAGCACCGATGGTAAAAGCAGAGGTCGTCTCCTCCGCTGCGTCGGGACTTCGCTGCTGCCATTGTTGGTGGGGCCGACTCTGCCGCCTCTGGCCTGCCGCTGCTCCAGGCCGTCGCGCCGAGGTCTGCCGCTGCTGCGGTGGCTGCCTGCTCCTCGCAGGAGTCGAGGATCCGCTGCGCTTCTCGGGCCAGCGCTCGGAAGTCCCGCTGGGTCATGAAATGCGTGCCTTCCAGGGTCGCCCTTGTCTGCGACGGAAGGGTCCTCAGGAAGATGTGTGTCAAGAGGAAATCATCGTTGTCTGTGCCTCTCAGTTGGAGCATGTCTTCCATCAGGTCGACAGGCCTGCGTCCTCCCAAGTCGTGTAGGGCTAGGAGCCTCCTAGCCCTCGCCTCGGCTGAGGGCGTGAAACACTGGATGAGGGCAGCTTTCAGCCCGCTGTATTTGTCGCCAGCGGGCGGTTGCTGCACCAGGCTCCGCACGTATCGGGCTGTGCGGTTGTTGAGCTTGGCTATGACGTGGTAGAACTTGGTTTCGTCCTCTGTTATTCCCCTGAGTGCGAACTGGGCTTCGGCCAGGAGGAACCACGAGTCCGGGTTGTCCTGCCAGAACTCTGGTAGCTTGATCGAGACCGCGCTTGCTCGGGCGGTCCCTGACGAGTCTGGTTCGGGGGAATTGCTTCTGGACATCGCACGTCTTGGGTCACCAATGTGGAGAGCGTGAAATAAGGAGGCTGAATTTATTTCTCAATTCAGATTTATTAAAGGTCTCACATCCCCAACATTCTCCAAACAGGAAAAGAGAGCGAACTCCCCCAAACCCCCACTTTTATACCTGGGACACCAAAGAACAGAATCACATTGTTGCCAAACCCCCCATTGACAATAGTTCCCCCCCCCCCCCGAGTCCCTTTGTCGTCCGTCTGACCCCAGGAGGTCAGGAAGTTCTCTCCGAGTCCACATCACGGCACCTCCACCTCCTGCTGTTGTCCTCAGGAGGTCCAGACGTATTGCTCCTTCAAAGACGTGAGGTCACAAAACACATGCAGTCCTAAGCATCTCACTCCTGTGCTTATACATATGTAGTCAAAATATGTGAGCCACAGTACCCTTAACTTAATATTTTGTTGCATAACCTTTTGAGGCAATCACTGCAATCAAACAATTTCTGTAACTGTCAATGAGACTTCTGCACCTCTCAGCAGGTATTTTGGCCCACTCCTCATGAGCAAAATGCTCCAGTTGTCTCAGGTTTGAAGGGTGCCTTCTCCAGACGGCATGTTTCAGCTCCTTCCACAGATGTTCAATAGGATTTAGATCAAGGCTCATAGAAGGCCACTTAAGAATAGTCCAATGTTTCGCTGTTAGCCATTCTTAGGTGTTTTTAGCTGTGTGTTTTGGGTCATTATCCTGTTGCAAGACTCATGACCTGTGACTGAGACCAAGCTGTCTGACACTGGGCAGCATATTTCTCTCTAGAATACCTTGGTAGTCTTGAGATTTCATTGTACCCTGCACAGATTCAAGACCCCCTGTGCCAGATGCAGCAAAGCAGCCCCAGAACATAACAGAACCTCCTCCATGTTTCACAGTAGCGACTGTGTTCTTTTCTTGGTATGCTTCATTTTTGCATCTGTGAACATAGAGCTGATGTGCCTTGCCAGAAAGTTCCAGTTTTGTCTCGTCTGTCCATAGGACATTCTCCCAGAAGCTTTGTGGCTTGTCAACATGCAGTTTGGCAAATTCCAGTCTGGCTTTTTTATGATTTGTTTTCAACAGTGGTGTCCTCCTTGGTCGTCTCCCACGAAGTCCACTTTGGCTCAAACAACGACGGATGGTGCGATCTGACACTGATGTACCTTGACCTTGGAGTTCACCATGAATGTGTTTAGAGGTTGTTCTGATTCTGATTTTGTTACCATTCGTATTATCCATCTCCTCCTGCGGCCACATCCAGGGAGGTTGGCTACAGTCCCGTGGATCTTAAATTTCTGAATAATATGTGCAACTGTAGTCACAGGAACATCAAGCTGCTTGGAGATGGTCTTATAGCCTTTACCTTTAGCATGCTTGTCTATAATGTTCTTTCTAATCTCCTGAGACAACTCTCTCCTTTGTTTCCTCTGGTCCATGTTTAGTGTGGTACACACCATGTCAACAAGCAGCACAGTGACTACTTGTCATCCTTTAAATAGGTCGACTGACTGATTACAAGTTTATAGACACCTGTGATGTTACAGCTGTGGACAAAATTGTTGGTACCCCTCTGTTAATGAAAGAAAACCCCACAATGGTCACAGAAATAACTTGAATCTGACAAAAGTGGTAGTAAATAAAAATTCTATGAAAATTAACCAATGAAAATCAGACAACGCTTTTGAATTGTGGTTCAACAGAATTACTTTAAAAAACAAATTCATGAAACAGGCCTGGACAAAAATGATGGTACCCCTAGAAAAGATTGAAAATAATGTGACCATAGGGACATGTTCAACCAAGATGTGTCCTCTAATTAACATCACAGGTGTCTACAAACTTGTAATCAGTCAGTCAGCCTATTTAAAGGGTGACAAGTAGTCACTGTGCTGTTTGGTGACATGGTGTGTACCACACTAAACATGGACCAGAGGAAGCAAAGGAGAGAGTTGTCTCAGGAGATTAGAAAGAAAATTATAGACAAGCATGTTAAAGGTAAAGGCTATAAGACCATGTCCAAGCAGCTTGATGTTCCTGTGACTACAGTTGCACATATTATTCAGAAATTTAAGATCCACGGGACTGTAGCCAACCTCCCTGGACGTGGCCGCAGGAGGAGACGGATAATACGAATGGTATCAAAAGAGCCCAGAACAACCTCTAAACATATTCATGGTGAACTCCAAGGTCAAGGTACATCAGTGTCAGATCGCACCATCCATCGTTGTTTGAGCCAAAGTGGACTTCATGGGAGACGACCAAGGAGGACACCACTGTTGAAAACAAATCATGAAAAAGCCAGACTGGAATTTGCCAAACTGCATGTTGACAAGCCACAAAGCTTCTGGGAGAATGTCCTATGGACAGACGAGACAAAACTGGAACTTTTTGGCAAGGCACATCAGCTCTATGTTCACAGATGCAAAAATGAAGCATACCAAGAAAAGAACACTGTCCCTACTGTGAAACATGGAGGAGGTTCTGTTATGTTCTGGGGCTGCTTTGCTGCATCTGGCACAGGGTGTCTTGAATCTGTGCAGGGTACAATGAAATCTCAAGACTATCAAGGTATTCTAGAGAGAAATGTGCTGCCCATTGTCAGACAGCTTGGTCTCAGTCGCAGGTCATGGGTCTTGCAACAGGATAATGACCCAAAACACACAGCTAAAAATACCCAAGAATGGCTAACAGCGAAACATTGGACTATTCTAAGTGGCCTTCTATGAGCCCTGATCTAAATCCTATTGAACATCTGTGGAAGGAGCTGAAACATGCCGTCTGGAGAAGGCACCCTTCAAACCTGAGACAACTGGAGCAGTTTGCTCATGAGGAGTGGGCCAAAATACCTGCTGAGAGGTGCAGAAGTCTCATTGACAGTTACAGAAATCGTTTAATTGCAGTGATTGCCTCAAAAGGTCATGCAACAAAATATTAAGTTAAGGGTACCATCATTTTTGTTCAGGCCCGTTTCATGAGTTTGTTTTTTAAAATAATTCTGCTGAACCACAATTCAAAAGCATTATCTGATTTTCACTGGTTAATTTTCATAGAATTTTTATTTATTGCCACTTTTGTCAGATTCAAGTTATTTCTGTGACCATTGTGGGTTTTTCTTTCATTAACAGAGGGGCACCAACAATTTTGTCCACGTCTGTATAAAGTAAAGAGAAAAGGAGAGAGCATAGTCCCCTGTGGAGCTCCCGTATCACAAGACACCACTCCAGACAAGACATTGCCCAGCCGGACAAACTGTGGTCTGCCTGTCAGGTAGTCAGTAATATAGGAGATCACAGAGCTGTCAACTCCCATCACCCACAGCTTCTCACCCAGCAGCAGTGGCTGGATGGTGTTAAAGGCACTGGAGAAATCAAAAAAAGTGATTCTCACAGTATCTCCTCCACTATCCAGGTGCAGATGTGCTCGTTGCAGCAGGTAGATGACAGCATCTTCAACTCCTAAATGGGGCTGATATGCAAACTGCAGAGGGTCCAGCCACGTCTTCACCTGCGGCCTCAGGTAGGCTAAGACCAGTCTCTCCAGGACCTTCATCACATGAGATGTGAGGGCAACTGGTCGACAGTCATTCAGGTCCGATGGAGATGACTTCTTGGGGACAGGAACCAGGCAGGATGTCTTCCACAGCACCAGTACTCTCTCCAGACTCAGGTTCAGGTTGTACAGGAGTTTCAGTACCGGAGCTAGTTGGTTGGCACAGGTCCTCAGGGTCCTGGCGGAGATGCCATCAGGGCCCGCCACCTTCTGCTGACGGAGTCTCTCCAGCTGTTTCTCCACCTGGTCTGTAGTCACCGTGAAGTGAGGGAGGGTCCTGGTGCTCCCTGAGGAGAAGGATGTGGGAGATGGAGAGAGGTTCTGCACAGGAGGGTGGGTGGGGGTCTGGTTGTGTTGCTGGGGTGGCAGACTAACCCTAACCCTAACCCTAACATCATACCAACAGTAAAATATGGTGGTGGTAGTGTGATGGTCTGGGGCTGATTTGCTGCTTCAACACCTGGAAGACTTGCTGTGGTAAATGAAACCATGAATTCTGCTGTCTACCAAAATATCATGAAGAAGAATGTCCGGCCATCTGTTCGTGACCTCAAGCTGAAGCACACTTGGGTTCTGCAGCAGGACAATGATCCAAAACACACCAGTTAAGTCCACCTCTGAATGGCTTAAGTAAAACAGTGAAGACTTTGGAGTGGCCTAGTCCAAGTCCTGACCTGAATCCGATTGAGATGCTGTGGCATGACCTTAAAAAGGCAGTTCATGCTCAAAAACCCTCCAGTGTGGCTGAATTACAACAACCGAGCAAAGATGAGTGGGCCAAAATTCCTCCACAGCGCTGTAAAAGACTCATTGCCAGTTATCGCAAACGCTTGATTGCGGTTGTTGCTGCTGAGGGTGGCTCAACCAGTTATTAAGTTTAGGGGGCAATCACTTTTTCACACAGGGCCATGTAGGTTTGGATTTTTTTGACCCTTAATAATAAACACCTTCATTTAAAAACGGCATTTTGTGTTTACTTGTATTATCTTTGTCTAATATTTAAATTTGTTTGATAATCTGATACATTTACGCGTGACAAACATACAAAAAAAATGAGAAATCAGGAAGGGGGCAAACACTTTTTCACGCCACTCAAATTTCAAATTTTCTTTCATTTTTGATAGTTTTTTGTTTTTTCTTATTTAAGACAAGAATAAAAAGGAGCTGTTTCTACCTTTACGTTTCAACTGCTGTCTTCCTCCAAAGTGACCTGAGGAAGACTGCAATTGGTCAGTCGAAACATGTAAAGGTAAAAACATCTCCTTTTGATTTTCGTCTTAAATAAGAAAAACAAAAATAATAAGAAGGGAGATGTTGAAAATTTACTTGAAAATAAATCTGAACAACAGTAAATTTACTTGTAAAAAAGTTTTCAATGTGGAGGAAGGAAGCAGATGAGGCAACGAGCTGTACAACACACAAACTTTATTCCTCCTCCACCATCAAGTACAGTAAAACTCTATCTGGGTCTCTGAGCACCTTCTTTTTTATAACCTTTAATTCCGTGCCTTGAGACCCAGGGAGCCCGACAACAATGCATTCAGTGGAACAAAGACATGCGTGGCACATTAACATCACATAACGCCAGTACCGCTTATCACACCCTCCCGTCCTCCAGTGGCTCTGGCGCTTCCTGAACTCCCCGGGGGGTGAATAGTCCTTTCTGTCCCATCTCAGACCCCCCGGTACCACTTCCTCCTTCAGTCCATTGTCCCATCTTCCCAAGGCTCCCGACTCTGGGTGGAGAACCCCACACACAGTGCCACCACACAGCCCCCCTCCCCCCCCAAACACCCAGAAAGGGCACTAACCCCCTCGTCCTTTGGGCTTGAGCTGGTGCCCATTGCGGCTGTAGCGGGGGGTCGCCGGTCCGTTCGAAACACCCTGCTGGCGAGGTGTGCAGGCGGGCACATTAGTCTGTGGATGGACAAAGGGTGGGGGGAAAACATGACAGCTTCGCGAGCACAGTTCTCTGCCACGGGAACAGCAACTTGCGGAGCCACCAACAGTGGGCATCCACGCCAGGGAGCTTGAGCCAACACCACCTGCTCGTCTGCCAACACAAAAGCAGGCTTCAGCCTGTTGATGCAGACGGTCTCCCTATACCCCCCCCCCCCAAGTCTAACACAAAATGCTTTGCCCCCGTTTCCAGCACCCTGAACGGTCCGTTGTACGGTGGGCGCAGCGGGGTCCGGTGTGCATCGTGCCTGACAAAAACAAAACTGGCATCCTGTAAGCTTTTCGGGACGAAGGTGTGGGGAAAACAATGGTGGGCCGGGCCCGGCACGTTAGCAGCCTCTGTACTGTGCAAAAATTGGCCAGGCGGATCAGCCCCAGGCATAGGGTTTTCCGGTAACAACTCCTCGGGGATCCACAGTGGCTGAGAAAAAATGAGTTCTGCTGGGGAGGCTGCCACATCCTCCTTAGGCGTGGAGCGCAACCCTAAAAGAACCCAAGGCAGGTGGTCGACGCAATTTACATCTGTGAGCGAAGCTCTGAGGGCTGCCTTAAGCGACCTATGAAAATGCTCGCATAACCCATTAGCCTGGGGGTTGTTTGCGGTAGTGCGGTGAATTTTGACCCCCAGGCTCTGGGGCATCGCAGACCAGAGTTCCAAAATGAATTGCGGACCCCTGTCAGAAGTGATGTCCGACGGGGATCCGAACCGTGCAACCCAAGCCGCCAAAAAAGCTTGATCCACTTCCACGGACGTGGTGGAAGCCAGTGGGACCACTTCAGGCCAACGCATGGTGCGGTCCACGATTGTCAAAAGATGCATGAAGCCTTGCGACGGTGGGAGGGGTCCCACCAAATCCACATGGATGTGATCAAACCTCCTGGCCTGGATTTGGAATGGCTCGAGGGGGGCTTGGGTGTGCTTGTGCACTTTGGCCCTCTGGCACGTGACGCATGCTGCAGCCCACTCTTTCACATCCTTGCGCAAGCACGGCCAGATAAATTTTGCGCCCACCAGTTTAACTGAAGCACGCATGCTGGGATGCGAAAGGGAGTGGACTGACTTAAAAATGCGGCGTGCCAAGAGCTCGAAACCACCGGGCGTGGGCGACCAGTGGAGACGTCGCAGAGCAAGGGAGGGCACCCTTCTCGCACCACCCTGCTCTCCAGCTTTAACCCAGTAGGCGCAGACTGGAGCACACAAATGTCCGCGTCCCCAGCTTCCTCCGCAGCCATGGCAGGGAAATCTATTCCCATGTAGACTGGGGAGACTAACGTACGTGACAGGCAATCAGCCACGATGTTGAGCTTACCGGCAACATGGTGAATGTCGGTCGTGAACTCCAAGATCGTGGCCAAATGCCATTGCTGCCGGGCTGACCACGGTTCCAAGACCTTGGACATCGCATACGTTAGTGGTTTATGATCCATAAACACGGTGAACTCACGTCCCTCTAGCCAAAACTGGAAGTGGCGCATCGCCAGGTGGAGAGCCAACAATTCTCTGTCAAACGTGTTGTATTTGTGTTCGTTGTACGACTGAAAAATGCAAGCAGCTACCATGAGCCGGAGACGTACTGCTCCACCACTGCCCCTGTGGCAACATCACACGCGTCCATGGTGAGCGCTATCCATGCCGACGGGTCAGGGTGGGCTAGCAAAGCGGCACCCGCGAGTGCTGTTTTGGTGTCAGTGAAAGCCTGGACTTGCTCGGGAGTCCAGTTGATGTTTTCTGCTGGCTTTTTTTTTTAAGCGCAGCATACAACGGCTGCATCAGCTGGGCTGCCCGGGGGAGGAAATAGTTATAAAAATTGACCATTCCCAAAAACTCCTGTAGGGCCCTCACGGTCTGCGGACGCAGAAAGTCCGACACAGCGCGCACCTTATCTGGTAGTGGAATCGTGCCCTCCGGCGAAATGCAGTGGCCCAAAAAATCGATCACTGGCACACCGAACTGGCACTTCGCCGGGTTCACTATAAGCCTGTGCGCTTCCAACCTCTGGAAAACCGTCTTGAGATGGGCAGGGTGCTCCTCCTTGGACACGCTAGCCACCAGAATGGCATCTAAGTAGGCAAAAACGAAGGACAAGTCAAGGAGCACTGCATCCATCATTCTCTGAAAGGTTTGTGCCGCGCCCTTTAATCCGAACGGCATGCGTAAAAACTCGAAAAGGCCAAAAGGAGTTATTACCGCTCTTTTAGGAATGTCTTCCTCATGCACCGGGACCTGGTAGTAACCGCGGACCAGATCCACTTTCGAAAAAACATGTGTCCCGGCCAGGTGCACGGAAAAATCCTGGATGTACGGGATGGGATACCGATCGTGTTCCATGGTGTTGTTCAAGCGCTGGAAATTGCCGCACAGTCGCCACCACTCGTCGGCCTTAGGCACCATGTCTAGCGGGGATGTCCACAGGCTGTTGGGAGTGCCTGACGATGCCCAGCTGCTCCAAGTTGGCAAACTCCTTGTGCGCACTGGCCAGTTTAGGTGCATGCAGGCGTCGAGGTCGCGCGAACACCGGCGGCCTTTTTGTGGTTATAAAATGCTCGACCCTGTGTTTGGTTACCGTAGCCGAAAAAGTCGGGACCGTGAGTGCTGGGAAGTGTGCAAGTCAATGCTGGTACTTACCCCCTGGAGCTATAACGTTAGCCAGTGTTGCTGACCCAGCTTCCCAAGCTGTGCAAGTTAGGGAGGTGAAAGAAACAGCGTCCACTAAACGTCTGTTGGCAACATCGACTAACAACCCATAAGCAAATAAAAAATCTGCGTCTAAAATGGGGGCGGAACATGCTGCTACCACAAAGTCCCACTGGAAATTGCGTCCGTGCAAGCATATTGTCAGTGTCCGTTTGCCAAACGTCTCGATGGTGGAGCCATTGGCGGCCGTGAGCTCAGGACCACTGCCTCCTGCCGACCTGTTTGCGCTGACCAGCAGGATGAGGCTCTTCTGAGAGCCGGAGTCCACCAAAAACAGTCTTCCTGAACATGTGTCCATGACATAAAGCAGCTTGTTCCTGTCGGCAGCGGTTGCAGCCGCTACCGACTGCTGGTCATGCTATCTTCCCGGCTTCTTGAACTGGCATGGCAGCAGGCAGCGTTGGACATTCGAGCCAAAGCAGCGATGATAGAAACAGATCACCCCATTTCTGCATCTTGGTGTCCATCCCGGCTACCAACCACGGCTCCTCGACCTCGCTGGAGTCCCTCATGGATGTCAGTGCTGCTGCATGCACGCTGAGAGCTCTGGTTGCTAAAATGATGCGGTTCGCTTCCTGTGCCAGGGTGCAGTAGTCCTTGGTCACCACCCATGGCGAGTTGGCCAGGATCGCCCTCGCTGTAGCGGGTAGGTTCCTGAGGAACAGGTAGGCGAACAGGAAAGATTCATTGTCCTTCCCTCTCAGCGCCAACATGCTCTTCATAAGCTCCACGGCTGATCTGTCACCTTAGTCTGAACGTGTTAGGAGTCTCTCTGCCCTCTCACTGTCAGACAGGGTATAGTGCTGGAGTAGCATCCGCTTGAGTGCTTCATATGGTGAGGACATCGATGGTCTCACTCACACCATCACGGACTACATCAACTTCTGTGTGGACAACGCCGTACCCACCAAGATCATACAGTGTTGCTCGAACAACAAACCCTGGATTAACCCTGAGATAAAATCACTACTGAGGGAGAAGAAGAGGAACTTCAGGTCGGGGAACAGGGATATGCTGAAGTCCGTACAGAGGGAGCTAAGGAGGAAGATCAGAGAAGGCAAGGACAGCTTCAGGAAGAAGATGGAGGACAAGCTGCAACAGAGCGACATCGGCGGGGTCTGGAGAAACCTCAAAACCATCTCTGGGCTCCAGAATACCTCCTCCCAGGCCATGGGGGGCAGGGAGTGGGTGAACAATCTGAACCTGTCTTTAATAGGTTTAACCAACCGCCCTCCCCGCCACCTGCACACCAACCACTGCTGCCTCTACCATCATCGAGACCTGCTGTCCCCCCCTCCACCAACACCCCCCTACTCCCAGCACACAGCCTCCCAACCTGACCCTCACTAAGACCCAGGTGAGGGCGGAGCTGAGGAAGATCAAGGCAAGGAAGGCCTCAGGACCGGACGGCATCAGTGTGAAGCTCCTCAAGTCCTGCGCAAACCAGCTGTGTGGGATTGTGGAGCACATCTTCAACCTGAGCCTGAAGCTAGGGAGGGTACCACAGTTGTGGAAAACATCTTGTGTGGTACCCGTACCAAAGACTTCCCACCCCAGAAACCTGAACAGCTACAGACCAGTGGCCCTGACATCTCACCTCATGAAGACCCTGGAGAGACTGCTCCTTGCTCACCTCTGCCCCATGGTGGGACCAGTGATGGATCCACTCCAGTTTGCCTACCAGCATGGCATCAGGGTGGAGGATGCAGTGATCTTCCTCCTTCACCATTCCCTGTCCCACCTGTAGAAGCCTGGGAACGCGGTGAGGATCATGTTCTTTGACTTCTCCAGTGCTTTCAACACCATCCAACCGATGATCCTGAGGGACAAGCTGCTGTGCGCAGGGGTGGACCAGCACCTGTCATCATGGATCCTGGACTACCTCACAAACCGGCCACAGTTTGTGAGAACCCGGGATCGTGTGTCCGACACGATCATTGACAGCACGGGGGCCCCCCAGGGAACGGTTTTGGCTCCCTTCCTGTTCACCCTTTATACTGCGAACTTCTCACACAACACACTGCCATCTACAGAAGTTCTCTGACGACTCTGCGATTGTCGGCCTCATCTCCAACGGAGATGAAGCTGAGTACAGAGGACTTATCCAGGACTTCGTGGACTGTTGGCATCGGAACTGCCTCCAGATCAACGTGGGGAAAACTAAGGAGCTGGTGGTGGACTGCCGCAGGCAAGGGCAGCCCCTCACAGCACCAGTAAACATGCAGGGAACAGACATTGAGATGGTGACATCCTACAAGTACCTGGGTGTTCATTTGAACAAAAAACTAGACTGGTCACACAATACCAACGCACTCTACAAGAAGGGACAGCGCAGGCTGTTCCTACTGAGGAGGCTCAGGTCTTTTGGTGTACAAGGGGCACTCCTGAAGACTTTCTACGATTCGGTGGTGGCATCAGCCATCACTTTTGGAGTGGTCTGCTGGGGCCACGGCATCACAGCAGCGGACAGGAAGAGACTGAACAAAGTGATCAAGAAAGCTAGCTCTGTCCTGGGGCAGCGCCTTGACCCAGTAGAGGAGATAGGAGAGAGAAGGATGGTGGCTAAACTGTCATCTCTGCTGGAGTCCAAGTCCCGCCCTATGCAGGACATACTAAACGCACTGAGGAGCTCATTTAGCAGTAGGCTACGTCATCCTAGGTGCGCGACCGAGAGGTTTCGCAGGTCCTTCCTACCTACGGCTGTCAGACTTTATAACCTAAGCAGGGCTGCTCGCAGAGATAGCAAAAAAACGTGACATCGTAATAGTATTGAATGCAAAAGATGCTACAGACTTGCACAAAATGGTCCCCCTCCAGTATACAACTAGGACAATATCAATCGCTACAGAGGGTGACAATATGTATGAGTACATATTCTTACTATGTAGGGTAACTAAATAGACGGTTATGCTGTTTATTCCATCTAGCTACAATGCTCCGTACTGTGTATATACAGTGGGGCAAAAAAGTATTTAGTCAGCCACCAATTGTGCACGTTCTCCCACTTAAAAGATGAGAGAGGTCTCCAATTTTCATCATAGGTATACCTCAACTGTGAAAGACAAAATGAGAAAAAAAAATCCAGAAAATCACATTGAAGGATTTTTAAAGAATTTATTTGCAAATTATGGTGAAAAATAAGTATTTGGTCACCTACAAACAAGCAAGATTTCTGGCTCTCACAGACCTGTAACTTCTTCTTTAAGAGGCTCCTCTGTCCTACACTCGTTACCTGTATTAATGGCACTTGTTTGAACTCATTATCAGTATAAAAGACACCTGTCCACAACCTCAAACAGTCAGACTCCAAACTCCACTATGGCCAAGACCAAAGAGCTGTCAAAGGACACCAGAAAAAAAATTGTAGACCTGCACCAGGCTGGGAAGACTGAATCTGCAATAGGTGAGCAGCTTGGTGTGAAGAAATAAACTGTGGGAGCAATTATTAGAAAATGCAAGACATACAAGACCACTGATAATCTCCCTCGATCTGGGGCTCCACGCAAGATCTCACCTCGTGGGGTCAAAATGATCACGAGAACGATGAGCAAAAATCCCAGAACCACACCGGGGGACCTAGTGAATGACTTGCAGAGAGCTGGGACCAAAGTAACAAAGGCTACATCAGTCACACACTACGCCGCCAGGGACTCCAATCCTGCAGTGCCAGACGTGTCCCCCTGCTTAAGCCAGTACATGTCCAGGCCCATCTGAAGTTTGCTAGAGAGCATTTGGATGATCCAGAAGAGGACTGGGAGAATGTCATATGGTCAAATGAAACCAAAATAGAACTTTTTGGTAAAAACTCAACTTGTCATGTTTGGAGGAGAAAGAACACCATACCTACTATGAAGCATGGGGGTGGAAACATTGTGCTTTGGGGCTGTTTTTCTGCAAAGGGACCAGGACGACTGATCCGTGTAAAGGAAAGAATGAATGGGGCCATGTATCGTGAGATTTTGAGTGAAAACCTCCTTCCATCAGCAAGGGCATTGAAGATGAAACGTGGCTGGGTCTTTCAGCATGACAATGATCCCAAACACACCGCCCGGGCAACGAAGGAGTGGCTTCGTAAGAAGCATTTCAGGGTCCTGGAGTGGCCTAGCCAGTCTCCAGATCTCAACCCCATAGAAAATCTTTGGAGGGAGTTGAAAGTCCATGTTGCCCAGCGACAGCCCCAAAACATCACTGCTCTAGAGGAGATCTGCATGGAGGAATGGGCCAAAACACCAGCAACAGTGTGTGAAAACCTTGTGAAGACTTACAGAAAACGTTTGACCTCTGTCATTGCCAACAAAGGGTATATAACAAAGTATTGAGATGAACTTTTGTTACTGACCAAATACTTATTTTTCACCATAATTTGCAAATAAATTCTTTAAAAATCAGACAATGTGATTTTCTGGATTTTTTTTTCTCATTTTGTCTCTCATAGTTGAGGTATACCTATGATGAAAATTGGAGACCTCTCTCATCTTTTAAGTGGGAGAACGTGCACAAGTGGTGGCTGACTAAATACTTTTTTACCCCACTGTATATTTATATATTTATGTGTACATATGTATATTCACTGCTCTTATTTTCTTATCTTCTAAATTATTGCTTTGAGTGTTGTTATCCCTGTGCTGTTGCAATCCTGGAATTTCCCCATTGTGGGACTAATAAAGGCTTATCTTATCTTATATTTCCTTTGGGCCGGCAGCTCCTAGAGCAGGCTCATCACCTTGTGTGGCGTGTACATCCAGCACAGCGACCACATAGTAATATTTTCTGTCATCCATTGTTATCCCGCTGAGTGCGAACTGGACTTCTATATGCAGGAACTATGCGGTTGGGTTGTGAAGCCAGAAGTCTGGGAGCTTGACTGAGACAGCGCACGCAGCACTGGTGCTCTCCCTCCAGGTAGTCTCCGGGGCGGTGCTCGGCTCGTTCTCCATGGCACGTCTTGGGTCACCAATGTGGAGGAAGGAAGCAGACGAGGCAACGAGCTAGACGACACACGAACGTTATTCCTCCTCAACCATCAAGTACAGTAAAACTTTATCTGGGTCTCAAAGCAACTTCTTTTTACAACCTTTAATTCCGTGCCTTGAGACCCAGGGAGCCTGACAATACATTCAGTGGAACAAAGACACATGCATGGCACATTAACATCACATAATGCTAGTACTGCTTCTCACACCCTCTTCCTCCAGCGGCTCTGGCACTCCCTGAACTCCCCGAGGGGCGAATAGTCCTTTCTGTCCCATCTGAGACCCCCCGGTACCACTTCCTCCTTCAGTCCATTGTTCCATCTTCCCCAGGCTCCTGACTCTGGGTGAAGAACCCACCACACATTGCCACCACAACAAAACAAAATGTTAAAAAAACAAAACAAAAATGTTAAAGAAAATGTCCAACCAAAAACTCCAAAAAAGAGAAAATTACTTGCATATTTAAGAGAAATTGTACAAATTTGAGGAATTAAAGCATGCAAACCTACAAAAAAAAAGTAGCTAATTTATGTTGAAAAAGTTGTAAATTTGCTAAATAAGTAGTGCTGAGCAGTTTGCCTCCACCTTTGAGAAGGAACTTGGTGTACCACAAGAAGGAGAATCTGCAAAGCAGAAGTGGGAAGAGCTGCGAAACACCATCCACCGCACAGCCTTGGCTACCTTTGGGAGGAAGACCTCGAAGTCACAGGACTGGTTTGATGCCAAGTTGACCGAGATGACCCCCGTCATTGAAGCCAAGCGCTCAGCACTTGCTGAGTACAAGAAGTACCCAAACAAGAAGAATCTCCAGATTCTCAGGGCTGCGAGAAGCAAAGTTCAGCAGACTGCTCGGCGCTGTGCCAACGAGTGCTGGACTCAGCTCAGCCAAGACATTCAAACCGCTGCCATAACAGGGAACATTCGTGGCATGTACGATGGCATCAAGAAAGCACTTGGTCCGGCTCAGAGCAAGACGGCCCCCCTCAAACCCTCCACTGGGGTGATGATCACAGAAAAGAACAAGCAGATGGAGAGATGGGTGGAACACTACTCCGACCTCTACTCCAGACAGAACACTGTGACACCGTCAGCCCTTGATGCCATCGACTGCCTGCCATCCATGGACGAACTTGACGCCGAGCCAACCATCGACGAACTCAGCAAGGTCATTGATAGCTTGGCCGCTGGCAAGGCACCCGGCAACGACGGCATACCCCCCCGACCTGATCAAGCACTGCAAGACCGCCCTAGTGCTGCCATTGCATGACGTCCTCTGCCAGTGCTGGAAGGAAGGTGCCACCAAAGTTGCAAAGCCTCATTGAATCGTTTCACACCAACATGCAGGGGATAGTGCAGCACGACGGCAACGTCTCAGAGCCATTCAACATACGCAGCGGAGTGAAACAGGGCTGTGTACTTGCGCCAACCCTCTTTGGGATTTTCTTTGCTATGCTCCTGAGGCATGCCTTCAGCACAGCAACAGAGGGAATCTACCTGCACACAAGATCTGACGGCAGGCTTTTCAACCTCGCCTGCCTGAAAGCCAGAACCAAAGTACGCGAGGCTCTAATCAGAGACATGCTGTTCGCAGACGACGCTGCAGTTGCAACCCACACACAGCAGGACCGTCAGACCCTGATGGACCGCTTCTCCCAGGCATGCAAGGACTTCGGGCTTACCATCAGCCTGAAGAAGACTAATGTCTTGGCGCAAGGCATGGAAGCACCACCAACCATCACCATCGACGACTACGAGCTGGAGGTCGTGAATCAGTTCACGTACCTGGGGTCCACGATCAGCAACAACCTCTCCCTTGATACAGAGATCGACAAGAGGATTGGAAAATCAGCCTTCACACTCGCTTGCCTCACCACACGAGTGTGGGAGAATCCCAAACTCTCTGTCAAGACGAAGATGGCAGTGTACAATGCCTGTGTCATCAGCACACTGCTCTATGGGAGTGAGACGTGGACAACATATGCCCGGTAGGAAAAGAGACTGAACTCCTTCCACTTGTGCTGCATTCGCCACATCCTGGACATATTCTGGCAGGACAAAGTGCCCAACACAGAAGTTCTGTCCCGCGCCGGCCTTCCCTCCATGTTCACTCTACTCAGGCAGCGCAGGCTCTGCTGGCTAGGCCACGTTCACCGTATGGAGGATGGCAGAATCCCCAAAGACGTCCTCTACGGAGAACTGGCGATTGGCAGGAGAGACATTGGCCTCCCACAGCTGCGCTTTAGAGACGTCTGCAAGAGAGACATGAAGGCCCTGGAGATCAACACAGAGCGCTGGGAGGACCTTGCAATGGACCACTCCAAATGGAGAGGCACCCTGACCAGACAGCTCAAGGAGGGTGAAGAGAGACTGACTGCTGCAGCAGATGAAAAAAGGACCCGCAGGAAGAACAGCCACAGACCCAGCAGCACGGAGACCACCCACAAGTGTGACCTGTGTGACAGGGACTGCCATTCGCGCATCGGCCTGTTCAGCCACAGGCGGTGCTGTTCCAGCAGAGTAGACGTTTAGGATTCTCTTCCATGGTCATCATAGACCAACGGAGGCCGACGAGTGCAAACTATTAAAAAAATACAAAAATGTAATAGGAATACTAAGTTCACAAAAACAAAAATTTACACTAGTAAGAGTATTTTTGTATTTTATTTTTGACAGTACTTGATTAAAGGAAATTGGTGAACTGTGAATGCAGAGCAGTTTCTCCATTTTTGGGGCCCCTATGGAAAGACTGTGTTTGGGGGCCCATATTTTTGTAATGGAGAAGAGTTCAAACCCTTTAAGAATAAAAAAATTCTCCCCTTCAAAAAAAAAAAAAAAAGACCTTTGGCCATTGTCTAGAATTAACAGAAAAAAATAAACCATTACATAGAATATATATAAAAAATATAACCAGCTTCCATCAGATTGCAAATTTACAGGGAAAAAAAGTTGCAAATTTATGAGAAAAAAAAGTGGTGCATAGTATTTACACACTCTGATTAACCTTTTTCTTTTTTGGTCAGGGGGCAGGGGACAGCTTCATCGGCGCATTGGCGTTCTTCGTGGCGACTCGACCCTCCCTTCCTCTGGAGGAAATGGCCCTCAGAGCCAATCAGGTGGCAGCAGTGAGCGTTCAGGCTGTTGGCACACAGACATCGTTCCCACACAGGAGGGAGCTCCCAGAGTGGCTCTTCTCAGACTAGATGCACCAGGTCAGGATCGGAGCCGGGACTGGACTGGGTCATGGAGACTGAACACTGAACCCTCATCCAATGAGCTGCTGAGAAAAGTTCCCATAATAAACTCGAATATTAAGGAGCATGAGTCAGAATGAATGGGATTTATTAATTAACCAAAACAGATTTCACATAGGGATTATTAAACCAGTTTGATAAAAATAACTGGTTGAAATAACCTGGTCTGAACTTGTGTAAACTGGTTTACATGATGTGGTTTAAATTATCTGAATCATAAACTGTCAAGTTTAAACTTTTCATAAATTGTTTGGTTTTAACCATTTTAAACTGGTTTAAATAATGTTTCAACTACATGAACTGGGCTAAATTATCTGTTTTGAACTTGTTTCATTTAGCTGGTTTGAATGCTCTGATTTAATTAGTTTAAACTGGATTAAATTATCTACTTTGAACTAGTTTAAACTAGGTTAAATGATTTCCTTTCAACTAGTTTGGATGGATTTGCATAATCTGGATTGTACAAGTTTAAACTGGCTTAAATTCTCTGAGATGAATTACTTTTAACTAACTTTAATTTGGTTTCAGCTACTATCAACTTGTTTAAATCTGGTTTCACCTGGTTTGAATTATCTGGTATGAACTAGTTAAAACTGTCTGAAATGATCTAGTCTGGAGTAATTATACTGATTTATATGGAACTGTTTAAATGGGTTTAATTATTGTTTGATCTGGTTTACATGTGAATCTTTCCTCATGTCCAAGTCTGTTCAATTCAGTTCAACTTTATTGCTTCATTGTGAACACAATAAGGATTACATGACAGTCCAATTAAATAACATCAACATGTTTAATGTGTAAAAATCATGAAAACTCTGAAGTCCAGCCATGAGTCCACGACGACGAAGAAGAAATCCAGTGAGAAGACGTCATTGAGCTGATAAAACTCAAATGAAGAACACGCTGTGAAGTGTTTGTCATCACTAAATGGATCTGATTTTCCTCTTCTCAACGAACAGGACGTGTTTGTTCACTGCAGAAAAAAACAAATCAACTAAAGTTAAACAAAGATAAAACAGAATAAAAATACGTGCAATCTCTAAATGTAAAGTCTTGGCATCAGAGAGTCAAATTTATGTGAAAAAGTCACAAAATGACAAACTAATGTACAAATTTATAAGAACTCAGAATTATGGGGAAGAAGTCACCAGTTTGAGGAAAATAAAATTATTGTGTTCGAAATGTTCATTCATTCCCCATATAGTGTACTATAGAGTGAATCAGCCATTTTATAGAGCTGTTCGAAATCTTAACTTAAAATTTCATTCACCCACCTTGCATGGCAGCGACCCCTCTGATTCCACATGCGATTAACATTGTAGATACGAGAAACATCATTCCATTCTACTGTACATGATTGGCTGTCTGGACTGAATGACAATAGAGATGGTGTCTTCTATATACAGTAGTACAGTCAAAATATCCCACAATGCATTTTGAAAAGTAGTGTACGATGGATGGTCACTACATTAGCCAATATATCCCATAATGCAATGCGCAGATAACAGCAGTGAGAGGAGAGCTTCACATCACAACATAAACTAAGTTAAGGTTCTTATATTTATTAATTCAGCAAAAACGATTTGATTTAAAACATTCACTACAAATTACATGCAGGTATTCATTTTTTACCACCATTAGTCTGTTACGTTTTACTGTCTCACCATGATGACGTCATTAACCACGCCACGAAAACAAGCCCAGTAGTGTCCGAAAGCTGTTAATTTTATTGTTATAATGAGTTTACTGTATAGTCCTCCATATCTAAATTAACTATATAGCAAGCAGGGAAGGAGTGAGTGAACATTCCTAACACAGCCTATGAGAATTAAATAAAAATGAAAATAAAACCTCAAATTTACAACAAATGGCAAATACGTGCTGTGGGGAAAATTGAGTACTGAACAGGTGAACATTTTTCTCATGAAACATTTCTGATAGAGCCACTGACCTGAGATTTTCACCAGATATCGGTAACAATCAAGTAATCCATACATACAAAGAAATCAAGGCAACTGTGTTCACAAAACAAGTTATATTTAATAAAGTGGAATGACACAGGGAATAAGTATTGTACACGAAGAAAAAGAGGTGCAAAAAGGCATAGAAAGCCAAGGAACAAGCTGACATCCATCAGAATTTAGGAAGCCATCCCATCCTCCATTGGTGCAAATTAATTTCAGCTGGTTAAATCATGACTGATAGCCTTTAAAAAGGTCTGTGAATATCAGATTGTCACACCACACAGAATTCATGATGAGTATAAGCAAAGAGCTCTCTCTAGACCTTTGCAACCTCATTGTTGCAAAACATAATGATGGCATTGGTTACAGGTGTATTTCTAAACTGCTGAATGTTCCAGTGAGCGCTGTTAGAGCCATCAATCGGAAGTGGAAAGAACATCATTTTTATCATAAATCGGCCATGACCAGCAGCTCCTCGCAAGATATCTGACAGAGAAGTCAAAAGAATTATCAGAAGAGTTATCCAAGAACCAAAGACCACTCGTGGAGAGCTCCAGAAAGACCTGGAGTGAGCAGGCACTGCTGTTTCAAAGAAAACAATAAGTAATGCACTCAACTGACATGGGCTTTATACCCGCTCACCTCACAAGACTCCACTGCTGAAGAAAAAGCATATTGAAGCTCATTTAAAGTTTGCTGCACAACATTTGGGCAAGCCAGTAAAATACTGGGTGAATATAGTCTGGTCAGATAAGACCAGAATTTTTTTTTTTTTTTTTTTTTGTAACTTAGATTTTTATTCATTTTTCATCATATATATTGCATTCAGATCACAGTCTACATTTAAAAACAAAGAGGCTAGAGTAAGAAAGAAAAAAAGGGGGGGGGGGGACAAATGTTGGAGCATCAAGTTTTTAGTTTCCATCTCTTAATTCTTCTGGTTTTTCCAGTGTCTTTGGTTATTCTTTCAATTTCTGTCTCGTTGTTGCACTTTGTAGTGTGTCCATTTCCGCCATTTTTTTCATATAGTCCTTCTTGCATTCTTTGTCGATATGTTAGTTTTTCCATCATACGTATGTCCTCAACAATGTCAGTCCATTGCTCTTGGTCAAGAAGAACTTCTGATCGCCATTTTTTGTGATTGTTTTTTTACACGCAATCAACAAGATTTTAACTAGATATCTGTCCTCAGCCTTTATTACATTGTCTCTTTTAAGATCACATAAGTACATCAGGTTAATTCAATTCAATTCAATTCAACTTTATTTATATAGTGCCATTTCACAACAACAGTCATCTCATAGCACTATCAACTGTATGGGGGACCCCCACAGTTGCAGAAAGACCCCAGCAATCAAGCGATCCCCTGTGAGCAAGCACTTGGCGACGGTGGAGAGGAAAAACTCCCTTTTAACAGGAAGAAACCTCCAGCAGAACCAGGCTCAGGGAGGGGCAGTCATCTGCTGCGACTGGCTGGGGGGTGAGGGATAGAGAAGAAGAAAAGAACAGACATGTAGAGAGCAAACAGCACGATGGGGACTCAATCTATGGGAGAGAACAAACAAATGTTAATGACCAGCAAAAAAAAATATTTCATAGAGAGTGAGGAAAGGAGTGAGGCCCAGTGCATTACTGGAGGTCCCCCGGCTGACTAAACCTATTAGCAGCATAACTAAGGGAGGGTTCAGAAACACATGATCCCTCCCTAATTGTAGGCTAGATCAAAAAGGTAGGTTTTAGCCCTATTCTTAAAAACAGAGATCGAGTCTGACTCCCGAATCCAGATTGGCAGCTGATTCCACAGGAGAGGAGCTTGATAACTGAAGGCTCTGCCTCCCATTGTACTTTTGGAGATTCTAGGTATTACAAGTAATCCTGCATTTTGGGAGCGTAGTGCTCTGTTAGGATAATACGGTAGTATCAGCTCTTTTAAATAAAAAGGAGCCTGATTGTTTAGAGCTTTGTAAGTGAGAAGAAGGATTTTAAACTTAATTCTAAACTCTATGGGAAGCCAATGAAGGGAGGCCAGAACCGGAGAGATATGATCTCTCTTTCTAGTACCTGTTAAAACTCTTGCTGCAGCATTTTGGATCAGCTGAAGACTTTTTTGTTTTAGGACAGCCTGATAATAAAGAATTACAATAATCTAATCTCGAGCTAACAAAAGCGTGGATCAGCTTCTTAGCATCACTCTGAGACAAGATGCTCCTAATCTTGGCAATATTACGCAAATGATAGAAGGCAGTCTTAGAAACAAATTTAATATGTGAATTGAAGGACAAATCCTGATCAAAAATAACTCCAAGGTTCCTCACAGAGCTATTAAGAGAAAGAGTAACTGCGTCCAAACTGAAAGTTTGATTTGGAAAGGAATTTCTAAGGTTTTTTGGACCAACAAGAATGACTTCGGTCTTATCTGAATTTAATAGCAGGAAATTACAAGTCATCCAAGCTTTGATTTCCTTAAGACAGGCTTCTAACTTGGCTAATTGATTACTATCATCTGGCTTCATTGACAGGTATAATTGTGTGTCATCTGCATAACAATGAAAATGTATACAGTGCTTTCTAATAATGTTGCCTAACGGAAGCATATATAAACTAAAAAGAGTAGGGCCTAGCACAGATCCCTGTGGAACTCCATGACTAAGCTTTGAGCTGAAAGAAAACTCATCATTTACATGAACAAACTGGAACCTATCAGATAAATAAGATCTAAACCACTGCAACGAAGTTCCATTAAGTCCAACATAGTGTTCTAATCTATCAAGTAGAATATTATGATCAATAGTATCAAAAGCTGCACTAAGATCTAAAAGGACAAGTACAGAAACTAGTCCATTATCAGATGCAATGAGGAGGTCGTTAGTGACCTTCGCTAAGGCTGTTTCAGTACTATGATGGATTCTAAACCCAGATTGAAACTCTTCAAGTAAACCATTTCCCTGCAGGTGGTCAAATAATTGCGTAGCAACAACTCTTTCTAAGATTTTTGAAATGAAAGGGAGATTAGAGATTGGTCTATAGTTAGCTAAAGCTCCTGGATCTAGCGTTGGCTTTTTGAGTAAGGGTTTAATTACAGCCGTTTTAAAAGCCTGCGGTACATGGCCTAAAGTTAATGAAGAATTGATTATATGAAGAATAAAGCTACCAATAAGTGGGAAGACTTCTTTAAATAACCTGGTAGGAATAGGATCTAAAAGACAAGTTGAAGGTTTGGATGAGGAAACTACTTTGTCTAACTCACAAAGGTCGACTGGAGTAAACTCATCAAGACAGACATCAATAGAAGGAGTTGTAGTAGTTACAGTATTTAAGTTAACTGTGGGAAGAATCTGATTGATTTTATCTCTGATGGATGAAATTTTATTATTGAAAAAGTTCATAAAGTCCTGACTAGTAAGCTCTAAGGGGATGCTAGGATTGACAGAGTCCTGACTCTTTGTCAACCTGGCTGTACTGAAAAGAAACCTGGGATTATTCTTGTTCTCTTCTATTAATGCAGAGTAATAACTCGTTCTAGCTTTTCTAAGAGATTTTTTATAAATTAAAAGATGATTTCTCTAAGCTAAATAGATTTCATCTAAATTAGTAGAGCGCCATTTTCTTTCTAATTGACGAGTCTTCTGTTTTAAGCTACGAGTTTCTGTGTTGAGCCAAGGAGTTAAAAATCTCTGATTAGACTTTTTCTTTTTTAAGGGGGCCACCAAGTCTAGAGCCTGATGCAGAGAAGCTGAAACACTATCCACCATGTTATCAATTACAGAAGGAGCAAGCTGTCTATAGCTTATTTCCGTTGTGTTGACACATGGCATAGAGGAAACAATCTGCATAAATTTGGAAACAGCATCATCTGAGAGGCATCTACTGTGATAATATTTTTCTTTAGGAGCCAAATAGTCAGAAATAGTAAAATCAAAGGTTAACAGACAATGGTCTGACAGTACAGGGTTATGAGGAGACACTACAAGATTTTCTATTTCTATGCCATATGTCAGAACAAGGTCCAATGTATGGTGGAGGTAATGAGTAGAATTTCCTACTTTCTGAGAAAACCCAATCGAGTCTAATATTGAATTAAAAGCCACATTAAGGCAGTCACTATCTACATCCACATGTATATTAAAGTCCCCTACTATAATTATTCTATCAGATTTCAACACTAAATCAGCTAAGAAATCAGCAAATTCGGATAAAAATTCTGAATAGGTTGATGGGGGACGATAAACAATGGCAAATAAAATTGGGTTTAACCTGAAATTGCTAAAATGCCCAATACTGAGGACCAGGCCCTCAAAGGAATTATAACATGTTTTTTGCTTTACATTAACTAGTAATTTGGAATGGTAAATTGTTGCTACTCCTCCTCCACGACCAGAACTTCTGGGATTTTGACAGTTTAAATAACCAGAGGGGGTTGATTCATTTAAACCAACATAATCCTCTTGTCCTAACCAAGTCTCTGTAAGGGAAATTAAATCAATCTGATGATCAATTAACAGATCATGGACTAACAGAGACTTGGGAGTTAGAGACCTAATATTTAACAAACCACATTTAATTTTTAAATTATGAGGAGGAACAGAGGCCAAATCATTCAATTTAGAGGCTTTATGTTTAATTTGAGTTTTACCAGTATTTTGCTTTATCACTTTGGGATGCTTATACATTATATTTTTATTCACTTTGGAGGGAGCAGACAACGATTCTCTGATGGGGAAGACAGGGGCTAAGCTGAGGGGTGGCGGATGAAGAGGAGCTGCAGAGAGGCGTGTAAGACTGCGACTCTGCTTCCTGGTCCCAACTCTGAGTAGTCATGGTTTTGGAAATTTGGAAAAAAAGATGCCAGATTGTTAGATAAATGAGAAGCACCATCCAAAGTGGGATGAATGCTGTCTCGTCTCATAAGACCAGGTTTTCCCCAAAAAGAGCTCCAATTGTCAATGTAGCCCACGTCATTTTTAGGACACCACACAGACAGCCAGCGGTTCAAGGATGACGAGCGACTAAACATGTCATCACTGGTCAGATTGGGGACCAGTGATGATAATATACAGTTCATTGGTATATTATATCCTAATATCCTCTGTATTGTCACATGTATAGATTTCCAGAATGATGAGATTTTGCTGCATTTCCAAAACATATGTGAGTGGTCTGCATTTTGAGCCCCACATCCCCTCCAGCATAAAGATTGGGTATTTGTATATTTTCCTTGAATCTGTGGTGTAATGAAAAGGCGAATCAGGTTTTTCCATCCAAATTCCCTCCATATCCTTGAATTTGTTGATGTGTGTTGTGTTTTCCATATTTCCTGCCAGCTTTCTTCTGTTATGTTTAAATTGAGCTCTTTCTCCCATTTCTCCTTTATATAGTTACTTGAATGTTTGTTTGCCATAAGTTTCTGATATAGCTTTGAAATAATTCTTGTTTTATTTCCTGCATATGAACTTAAAATGAATTGTATAATCTCGCTCACATCTGTTTGGAGGTTATGCCTAATCTTCTTCATATAATAGTCTCTCATCTGCAGATATCTGAAGAATTCCGATCTTTCTAGTTTAAATTTTCTTCTGATGTTTACAAAGCTCCCGAGATCTTTTTTTCCGATATTGCCCCATGCTGTGATTCCCTTGTTCACCAGATTTTTGTATCCCCTATCTTGCTTTGCCGGTTCAAACTGACTGTCAAATGCTACCCATTTCAATAGTTTTATGTCTTCCTTTATATTATACTTTTGTACTATTTTATGCCACAGTTCCAAAGTAAATTTAGTGATTGGGTCTATTTGTTTGATTTGCTTATATGCATCTTTATCTCCTATTATGCTTTGTACTGGGAGTCCCTCAATTTCCTTTTCCATTTCTTTCCATTTTGCCTCATATCCTTCGTCACACCAACATATGATATATCTTATTTGTGCTGAGTAGTAATATTCCTTTAGACTCGGTAGGCCCATGCCTCCTTTCTCTTTTGGTAACTGGAGAGTTTTATATTTCACTCTTGGCTTTTTACCTCCCCAAACAAATCTCGATATCATCCTGTCCCACTTTGAGAACTGGGCACCTGGAATCTCTGTTGGGAGAGCCTGGAAGAGGTAAAGTAATCTAGGTTGTATGCTGATTTTGACTGTCTCAATTTTTGAATTCAGATCCATATTTAAGATTGACCATATATCAATATCTTTTTTTATTTCTTGTTCCAACCTATCATAGTTTGCTTTATAGATTTTGCTTAGATCTTTAGGTATGTTCACTCCAAGGTATTTTATTTCTTTTTGTTTCCAGTTTAGTTTGATCTTATCAGTTATCTGGTTTAGAGGGTTATAGTGGAATGTCAGTATTTGTGTTTTTGTTATGTTTATCTTGTATCCTGATAATTTTCCAAAATTTTCTATCAAGTTCATCATTTCCATTATTGATTCATCTGGTTGTTCAAGGTAAACTATAGTATCGTCTGCAAATAGCCCAATCTTGTGTTCCGCTCCCTTTAATGTTACACCTTTTAATTTCTTATTTTGTCGTATCGCTTGAGCCAGTGGTTCTATGAACAGAGCAAACAAGGTGGGCGATAAGCAGCATCCCTGCCTGGTTGATCTTTGTATATTTACTTTGTCTGTTAAGCTACCGTTTATCTTGATTCTTGCCACAGGCTCTTGATACAGCGTCCTTATGCATTGTACTGATTTTTCGTTAAATCCAAAGCGTTCCAGCACACTATATAGGAATTTCCAGTTAACCCTGTCAAATGCTTTTTCTGCGTCTAAACTCATTATTAATGCACTTTTCTTTTCTTTATGTATTTGATTAATTATATGTATTGTTCTCCTGATATTGTCATGTGTTTGGCGTCCCTCTATGAAACCAGTTTGATCATCTTCTATCGATTCAAGAATGTCTTCATTCGTTTACATATAATTGTTGTATATATTTTATAATCCACATTTAATAAAGAGATTGGTCTATAGTTTCCGCATTGTTCTCTATCTTTCCCTGGCTTTAAAATAACTGAAATAATGGCTTTGTTCCATGATGGAGGTATTTTGTTGTTGTTCAGCGTCCAATTAAATGACTTTAGGAGCTGTGGCGTGAGTTCTTCTATAAACAGTTTATAAAACTCAGAGGGGTATCCATCACTACCTGGTGATTTACCGTTTTTAAGTGACTTAATCACATCTCTAATCTCTTGTGTTGTTATTTCTGCTGTTAGCTTTTCATTTTGTTGATTTCCTATTGATGGCAAGTCCAATGTGCATAGAAATTTTTTAATATCCTTAGTATTTGTTTCTTCAGGTTGCGAGTATAGTTCTTGATAGAAATTATGGAATATTTCTTCGATGTTTTCTGGGTTAACTGTGGTTTTATTTGTGATGGGGTCTTTAATCTTATATACATTATTCACTGTTTGTTGTTTTCTTAACCGTTTTGCCAGCAGTTTTGTGGCTTTTGGTCCCGTTTCATAATATTTTTGCTTTAGATATCTATTTTTCCTTTCGATTTCATCTATTTGTGTTTCTTTTATCTTTATTTTTTCTTCTTTAATTTCTTGGTATATTTTTGGGTCATTTGTGTTTTGATGTTTACGTTCTAATTCCCTCAGTCTCTCACATCTTTGTTCATATGTTTCCAGTTTAGACTTATTTGCTTTTCCTGTTTCAACAATTAATTTACCTCTTAACACGGCTTTTAGTGCATCCCATAGTATTGTTGGGTCCATTTCTTCATTGTCATTCTCTTGGATATACTCGTTACCTCCGCCAGGCCGAAAGGCCAGGAGGAGGTAATGTTTTTGCCGGGGTTTGTCTGTGTGTTTGTCTGTGTGTTTGTCTGTTTGTCTGTCTGTCTGTTGGTTCGCAAGATAACTCAAAAACTTTTGGACGGATTTCAATGAAACTGTCAGGCGTTGTTAGAAATGGTACAAGGAAGAACTGATTAAATTTTGGGGATGATCCGCATCACCGTCTGCATACAGGAATTTTTTAAAGCATTTTTCCACACTGTGACATACGGCCATTTTCAACATGTGCGCAGGCGCAATGGAGGGCGCTGGGCGTCGTGTCTGACCAACACAAACTCCGCCTTCTTCAACATTTTAGCCACAAAAGCATGCGGAAAACACTGGTGGCCTGGGCCCCCCAGCGTGCCTGTGCCAGCCATAGGCGCTGCGCACATTGCGCTGGTCGTCGTGTCTGACCAACACAAACTCCGCGTTCTTCAACGTTTTAGGCACAAAAGCACACGGAAAACACTGCTGGCCTGGGCCCGCCACCGTGCCTGTTTTTGCGCCACGCTGCAAAACCTGACACGGCCACCTGTCCGCCGCCCAATTATTTGCCACAAATTCCCCGCCCAGCTATAGGCGCTGCGTAAAAACGACCTCTCTGCCGGGGAAGATTCTAAATTCTGTTTTGCCGCGGAGCGCAACCCCAATATAATATAAAACCCACGGCAACCTGTCTAACCAATCTGCATCCGTCAGTGGAGGAGATGGACACACCAACACTTCAGTTTATTACCTCCGCCAAGGAGGCAATGCTTTTACAACCGTAAAATGGGGCTATAAGGGACGGCGGGGTAATATGGCACACTTTTCTAAATGTAATTCTGCTTTTTTAATTTTGCTTCCGCCTACATTTGATGAAGGATTCATGGATATTTGACAATAACAACACAACTCAGCGTCCTGCTCAAAATAAAAAAAGCAGAATTACATTTAAAACATTTCCCAGAAAAGTGCCCCTTATTAACCCGCCGTCCCTTATAGCCCCGTTTTACACTACTGAACCACTAATCCTATCACTATCACATTGATTGTCATTCATTAATTGTCTGTTTATTGCACTGTCCATGTCAAAGAAACAAATAATCATTGTGAATCCAATTGCTAGTCATATTTTTTCATGCTCAGGGAATCTGAAAACGTACACACAAACACTGTATGGGGGGAACTGTGCCGCTTGGCGGAGGTCTGCGCTCTCCGAGTGCTTTTCTAGTTTATGTTTACTTTTATTCTTTCTTTCATTTTCTCATCATTTAACAGTCCTACATTAAGTTTCCATGTTGTTTGTCGTTTTCTATTGTTTAAATATATTTCCATGTATATAGGATTATGATCTGATATTTCTGCCCCTCCAATCCGACAATTTCTCACCCTGTGTCTGTCACCTTCATTCATAAGGAAGTAATCTATTCTAGAGTGTACTTTATGGACTGCTGAATAATGTGTATAGTCTTTTTCGAGTGGGTGCAGGTCCCTCCATATGTCTACCATACCCATTTCTGCCAGTGAGGTTCTTATGAACTTTGTTACATGTTTTTTTGTCTTCTTAACACTTGTTGTGTCAACTTCATGATCCATGACAGCATTTAAGTCTCCTCCACAAATTAGGACTCCTTCACTGTGTGTTGCTATGAGATCAAACAGATGTTGAAAAAAACCCTTGTCACTTTCTGGTGGGGAATAGATGTTCACTAATGTGATCTGCATATCATCTATTCTTCCCTTTATTATTACATACCTGCCTTCTTTATCCTGGATTTCTTGTTCACATTCAAATTGTATTTTATTTGAAATTAGTATCATAACCCCCCTTTTAGTTCCTCCCTTAAATGAACTGTAGTAGGAGTTCTTATAGCCAAATCTCTTTAGTTTCACATGTTCTGTCTTGCTCAAATGTGTCTCTTGCATAAATATAATTTTGGCTTTTTCCTTCTTGAATTTTCTTATTATTCTTTCCCTTTTAACAGGTGAGTTCAGACCATTCATGTTTAGTGTCATTATCTTAAGATTTTTACCCATATTCATGTTTTTCCATTTTTTTCACTTGTGCTCCTAGCCCCTTTAACAACAAAAATAACACGTATTTATATAAAAACACATTAAAAAATCTCGACCTCCGTACTTTGGGCAGAAGACTGTTGGTGGGTGGAGGGAATGTCCTCACCGAGTGAGCCTTGCAGTTTTTCCTGGGCCCACTGCTCCACGTTTCTCCCCCTTCTTCTGCCGCTCACTTGTCTCCACTCCGGCTGTCGTGATGCGTTCAGTGCCGCCGCTGCTCCAGCCGCTTCCTCCGGCACGCTCACCACAAAGCCCCGCTCCATCATGTCCCGCGCTGCCTCTCTGGCTGTGTTGTATGTCTTCACGCCGTCCTCCCAATGAATCCTCATCTTCGTTAGCGGCGTTTGGAATCTAATTTTTTTCTCTTTCAGCGTTTTTTTAATGTTGGCATATTTCTTTCGCTGCTGCACAATTTCTGTCGGGTAGTCATGATCAAAGAATATCTGTTTGTCGCCGATTCATATCTTTTTTTTCCACGCTTGTGTCAGGATTCTTTCCTTTACATCATATTTCAGAAAGTTTACCACAACTGACCTGGGTGTAGAGTTTGGTTTCGGGTTCTGTGCCGAGGCTCTGTGCGCTCGTTGAATCTGCAGATCCGCTTCACCGGGCAGCTCCAGCTCTTTTTTTAAGAACTGATCCATGAATTTCGTCATCGAATTGCCTTCAATGCCCTCCGGGATCCCGAAGATGCGTATATTGCTCCGTCTGGACCTGCTCTCCAGGTCGGTTATTTTTTCCTGCATCCTCTGCGTTTGTGCCGTCAGGGTCTGCAGCTGCTCGCTTGCCTCGTTCTTCCAGTCTTCCAGCTCCAATATTCGGGCCTGTGCTTCTGTCATACACGCCCGTTGAGAGCGCACTCACTCTCACTTTCTCTGCGAAAGCCCACTTTCTCTGCGCAGCAAACGGAGCGGTGATCGGCAAAACTCTTTCACTTTGCACTGACGCTGTGAAGAAGTAGTTCCTCTCGCACCTAATCTGCTCAGTGACAACAACTGTTTGATTTTTACGTAAGACAATGTCTTCTAAGTGGCGTAAATGTGTCTTTGGCTGTGAGAGATTTAGGAGTTTGTTCAGCCTTCCTAAAGAAGAGCCTACTCGTCAGAAATGGTTGGAGTTTATTATCGTCATGAAATGGGCGGCAGCCACAAGAATGAGAGGAGGAGCCTCAGAGATCGAGGCATCTTACTTCCGGGTTGGAAAAGTAGCTCGCGAAAATAACTCATATTTCATAAGAAATTCATTCTCCAGTGTACCAAAGGTAATATACCATCACATACATGCATATAGTTTACTCTGAAAGGCTTAAACTAGCATGATATAGGCCCTTTAAACATAATTTTCCAACCACAAAATTGTGGCTAGTAATTCTGGAAAATCACTAGCCACAGTGGTGGGTGAGCAAAAAAAATAATGTCAAGTCTTGACACAATCAAATAAATCTTAGTGCCATTCAGTCCCTTTTATACTTGTCGAAGTCTAACGTATGTGACTGCCTCCATACAGGCTACACCTCCTTGTATTCCACTTTCAAACACAGCCTACATTTGGGCATGTAAAGACTCAGACGGGAGCCCCGCTGGATAACGCTGTAAACTTCAACATGATAGTGTTTTGGGGATTTTCACAGTAGGTATTAAGCAGCTGCAGAAGTTATGAAAGCAACTCCGCCCCTCTGCAACTCACGTGTTTACACTGAGTTAACAAGTAATCGTGCCCCCTGAAAATTTTGAGCGTTCGCCATTTGGCCTGAATGCACCTTTAGTCTCATCAAAAACTGACCCCTGACAGAGTGAAATCTAGGATGATGTGAGATGGACAAGAAAGAATGACCACGTGAAATTCTTATTAAGTCTTTTGTCCTAAGAATTTATCTTGTAAATAAAAACATTTGGTAGAGACTGATGGCATAAACTGTAAGAATTTGAAGTTCTGATTGAGTTGCAATTCCAACAAAATGCTCCTGAGGACCTAAAACCCTGTGTAGAGAAACAGAATAAGTGTGTCTGCATTGTGTGGTTACATACCAAAGGGATCGTGTTTGCGCAGCACCAGTTTCTCCTTCAGTCGGTTCCTCTTGGTGTTGAAGAAATAGCCGGTTCCTGCGGCACTCACCATCTGCACCAGGATGGTCCTGAGGGGAGAATATACACCTGTGACCACACTGTGCCCCACCCCCTCCTTCCCCAATAATACTCCGTTTCATAGATTCAGTCACTTACTTGGATTTAGCCTTGGCCACTGAAAAGAGAGATGAAAGAACAGTTAATAATAAAAAGCCATTAATAATCAGCAGTGACTTTATTCTCCTTTGACTCTAAAAGATCAATTAAAATTAATGCTTCATAAATCCACAAATATTAATATTGATAGTCATTTATATCTAATAAGCCATTTTACCTTTATTTTAGGCAGTGGCTACAGATACAGAACCGTACCTGTAGAATTCTTGCTACAGATATGGCTCGAATCGGATTGACCAGTATGTGCATATCTTAACAGCAGCAGGCTACAGGCACGGAAATTTCAGGCATTTATGCGTTTCAAAATTTTAATATCTATTTAATACCTTTTTGACTTTGTCCACTCCCAAATCCTAAGGCTAACCTCTCAATTTTAATTCCAAGTTCCATCTCAGATCAAGTAACTGGTGTAGGCAAGGGACCGACAGCAGGATGCGAACCAGCAACCTTCCAATCACAGGTCCACCGTCCTAGTTACCTAAGCCACAGCTGGCCTGGAGTTGATCTGAAGAGGTTTTGTCGAATTGATCAACTCTTCTGTACCAACAGACTGTGTGTATCGGGCTTTGGCTTATGTATCAATAGCCACTTCCTTTATGTTATGGCTGACAGATTTTTATTTTATTTTTATCTTTAAGGAAAAAATAGCTCTAGTGAGTAAATCTGTTGAATTTTAATTTCCGCTCCTTCAACATCAGCATGTGAAATAACGGCTATATTAGAATACAAGTTTCTTAAACAAATTAAGCCCATTTTGAAAAAAAAAAAAACATTATGGAAGATTTAAAGGATTCAGTGCTTGACTAAGCTCTGTATAATTTTAATAATCATATAGTTGTCTGCTTATATACATGTTTGCTATTATGATTCAAATAGGTAATATGGCAAAATAACAATGCAACAGTTTTCTGATGGGCTGTCATCTTTCTATGTAAAAAGAAATTAATATTACGAAGGAAAAATTGTAAACGTTGTAAAAGTTGGTTTTGTAATTCAACAACATCCTATGGGCCTTTTCGCAAATACCTCCATCTTTGACACACGCAAAGCAGTACGGGATTGTTTGGGGCATCGGAAGTTGGCTTGTGCTTGTTTATAGTGGATACTTCACTTTTAAATATTACTTGTGAATATTTAGGCATTTCCAGCAGACAAGAAGACTGACTGTTGCAGAGAAATAAGAGAAGAAAAAAAATAATGTCATGTGGCAACCTCAAAAGTCACATTTAACACTAAAGAACCATGTTTTGGAGGAGACAGGTGCTGCACAACACCATCTGACCAGCTGATCACCATCTGAGGATTAATAAAAATAATAAAGCAGTATGTGCTGGCATTAAAACTGTCATTAAAGGCAGAAGACAGACGGTGGGAACGAGAGCCATGATATGCAACATTGGGGTGAACTCAGGCTGATGAAGATAATTTAAATTTATACAGCCATGATATACCATGTAAATGAGCTCATCAGTTCGGTTACAGGTAGGGCTGTTGCGATAACTGAAATTATGTAATACCACGCTATGGACAAGCCTACCGCGGAAGAAAACAAGCAACCGCAACAACTGTGGTGTTCACTTTTTGTGTGTGTGTGTGGCTAAAGCTCGTTGTTCACTTATGTGCCCCTATTGATTAATACATAAATTATTAAATGTAAGTGTATTTTTATTGCCAACAGCATGTTTGCACCTGGTACTAACGGCGGCAGCACCGTGTGGGGCACACTCTCTCCAGACGGACTCCAGCAGGCAGTCAGTGGGAGAAGCGTTTGGACTCCTTGCTAAATACAGCCGTGACTGTGAACACTGAAAAGGCACAAAGCATGTTATTTCCTTCTGAGCGGCGTGTTTATAATTGAGCTCCGAGAGCCAAACAGCTACTGCATAGTGCATTGCTTGTTTGAACGTGATTTTTTGGACAACGGCAAAAAATCACAGAGACAAGAGCCACGCAGGGCTGTACGGAGGCTGTCTGTTTAAATAAGCTGAATGTCACTGCAGTCTCTGTTATGTCTGGAATCAGAGTCAGAGTCAGACTTATGCCATGCAGCAAACTAACTCTTTACTGAAGAACACAGAACTATATACACTCTGGCCGTAGCCCGCCTGACATCACACCCAGGGCGGGTACGGCGAGCCCCATGGGCAACACACACATATTCCCGAATCATGCACTAAGGGAAATAGCAAGGAAACGGTGAACTAGAATAGCCTAACACATTCACGCAAAACAACTAAAATCAGCATTTTTTTTTTTTACACTAAATACATAAAATAATCCCCAAATAACACACGTTCATATCTCACACCATATGAACATAGTCATTCATTTATTCATCTTCTTCCGCTTAATCCTTTTTTTTTAGGTTATACCGCAGTCCATGGGCAGCCAAGAATAAAAGGCCCAGGGCAGCTCCACGGCATGCGCGCCCCTAACCGCCGCCTGCCCCCTGGATCAAAACCAACCTCTCTGGCGAGAATGTTCCTTCTCCTCACCCTCGACAGCTTCTCTCGTCTGGACCCACAGTGCTGCTGCCCAGCACACAGTCCCTCCGTATCTGTCGGTCCACTCCCGACCGTCTTCGGAACTGCTGCAGCTGCCGCCGTTGTAACCCCAAACACTCCGGCTCCCTGTGGCCGAACTCTGGGGAAAACCAAAACTCGCTCATCAGCGCTGCTCCTTGACTCAAGCGCCTCACCGCTGCTCCCGGCACCCTCGTCCCAGGCGCTCCACTGCGCTGCCTTTGTGCCCAGCTGTTGCTGCTCTCTCCTGAGGCTCCCAGCGTTGCTCTCGTCAGTGTCACTCACCAACCCAGGCACTTCGCTGCACCCAGCACTCTCGTTGAAGGCACTCTGCTGTGCTGCCTCCGTGCCCGGCTGTCGTCGCTGCTTCCCGGGGCTTCTAGCCTGCTTGCTCCCACTGCCCAGACTCCAGCTGCGGGGAAGACTCCGTTCACTGCTCTCCCCCTCTACTATCGCTGCTCAGCGCTGTCAACAACACCAGCGCTATGGTCACACCCCGTGCTGAGCTTCTCGGCTGGCTCGCCGTCTTCGGTGATCGGGGGCTCCCCCATTCGTGGCCCCGGTTCTACCTCGCAGTCTAGCTGGTAGCTCGCAGCTTGGTTTTGGCGCGCACCTAGCGTCGTGGCAAACTTCCCCATAGTCACTGACTGAGCTGCTAGCTTCTCCAAGCTAGCTAGATTAGCTTCTTTTGGCGCCAGCAGCTCTTCTACCCACAGCTGCGTGGTCCTCGTATGTTTGGCAAAATATTCAGCCATCTGCCCGACAGCATCCGCATAACACCCCGTCTCTCCCAACGTGCAGAGAATTCTCCGACCTTCCACGCCCAGACGATGGGCCAGAAGTGCTCGTCTTCGTACTCC
This sequence comes from Pholidichthys leucotaenia, assembly GCA_020510985.1. Taxonomy (NCBI): domain Eukaryota; kingdom Metazoa; phylum Chordata; class Actinopteri; order Cichliformes; family Pholidichthyidae; genus Pholidichthys; species Pholidichthys leucotaenia. The sequence goes on along the minus strand of CM035842.1, from coordinate 195,300,455 downwards.
ATTGAGTCTACTTAGGCCCAGCGCTGCTATGTAACCCTCGGACATGGCCACCCATTGCGGCCATAGGATCGCTGGCTCTCGTGAGTATTCCAGAAACGGTAATAATGATGGAGGTAGCCCATACACCCCCATAGTTTTCTCTCGTCGCCAAAATGTTATGTCTGGAATCAGAGTCGGAGTCAGATTTATGCCATGCAGCAAACTAACTCTTTATTGAAGAACACAGAACTATATACACTCTGGCTGTAGCCCGCCTGACGTCACACTCAGGACGGGTACGGCAAGCCCCACGGGCCACACACACACACACTCTACACACAACAGTCTCCAGTCCACACACGCCATAGTTGAAATACTGAAGTTCTCACCACTGCTTTATGAAAATGATTGGGGGGGGTAACAGAATCAGCAGTTCATGCCTAGAAAGAACGGAGATCCGCACAATCACACACACATGAAGTTGAGAGCGGAGCTGCAGCGAGTTTCTCACAGCTGCCATCGGGTTCGATCCCAGCCCCCGACCAACAGTGATCTGTGTGGAGTTTGCATGTTCTCCCCGTGTTGCGTGGGTTTACTCCGGGATTTCTCCGGTTTCCTCCCACATGCCAAAAACATGCAGGTTAGGTTAATTGGAGACTCTAAAGTGGCCCTAGGTAAAGACATGCATGTTAGGTTAATTGGCTGTTCTAAATTGTCCCTAGATATCTGTTTCCTATAGGCCCTTAGAATAGAGGGTTAGTATTAATGAAAGCGCTTTGAGTGGTCTTTGTGACTAGAAAAGCGCTATATAAGTGCAGGTTAGTTAGTTAGTTAGTTAGTTTGCCACATTATGAATCCTGTTTAAATTACGAGACCACAGGGTGCTAAAAACACTTGCAATAATACCGTATATTGCAGTGTTGAGCTGCCCACTGTCACCGCAGGAGAAATTACTCTACTGCAACAGCCCTAGTTACAGGCATTGGTGAAATAAGTGAATAAAGTGTTTTAAATGTTAGTTGCCTGGTCATTTTAAAAGTATACATGTCAAATATAACAATTTATACTTACATTTTAGAAGAGAGAAATAATATAACCCCCCTCCTCCCATTCCCTCAGCTGTGCCCACAGCTGTTTTGCACAGTTCTCCTGTGTGATATTATTCAGAGCAGGAGTAAAAATATTTTCATGACTTGCTCTGTCATACAGCCTTCATACAGGTAAATTTATTTATTTATTTAACCCAGTATGGTGACTGCATACAGTCACTGCAGCTGTGCTGTGAGCGCTGTGCCACTGAGCCTGATGCGTTAGTTTACCAGTGGAGTTAACCAGAAAATCCACAATGGATACCGGTTTTTAATTAGTAACATCAGACTTAGTCAAAGAAATATCTACTTAGAACAGGCAAATTTACCACAATTTATCTTTGTAGAATTAATTTACCACAGTACTGACACTGGATATGGTGACTCTTGGCATTCCGGTGCACAAAAAAAACTAACTAACTAACTAACTAACCTGCACTTATATAGCGCTTTTCTAGTCAAAAAAAAGAAAGAGATGAAAACAGCATTCTTTAAAAGCTTTGAGCCCAATCACAACTGTATGAAAAATATTTAAAATTTCAGAAGCTAAATGTGTAATTCAAGTTTCTGCATCCGATCAATTAGATTTTAGATTTTCTGCTTAAATTCACTGTTTTGGCTGCAGTGATATAAATGCGTATGGAACATTTATAACTACTAAAAGCTGCCTCTTTAATCTTGAGAGTCAGGATGCTTTCACACCTAAATTTGTTTAATTTGGTCCGAATCAGTTGACAAGTTTGTTACTTTGTATCATTTTCTCCTCGGTTCGGTCCCCTTTCACACAGGCAAAAATTGAGGCAGACCAAACTGTGTCATGTTAAATCCCGCGAGACTTAGATCAGAACATTCTCTGTTCTTATTGATCAGATTTGTTTGCCCCAAGAACAGGAAAGGCTTGGCCGGGGGATCCTGGGTTCGATCCCAGCCTCCGATCAACAGTGATCTGTGTGGGAGTTTGCATGTTCTCCCCGTGTCTACGTGGGTTTACTCCGGGATCTCTCCGGTTTCCTCCCACATGCCAAAAACATGCAAGTTAGATTAACTGGCATCAAACTGGGGATTCTAAATTGTCCTTAGGTATGAATGTGAGAGTGAATGGTTGTCTGTCTCTCTGTGTTGGCCCTGCGATGGACTGGCGATCTGTCCAGGATGTACCCTGCCTCTCGCCTAAAGATGCTCGGATAGGCTCCAGCCCCCCCGTGACCCGAAAAGGATTAAGCGGAAGAAGATGGATGGATGGATGGATGACTACCGTGTATTTACGCATTTCTGGGAGAAAATAATACAAATCATAGTGTAATCTATGGGGGGTTTTCATTGCCCTGGTTATCGTTTATTACATACGTGCATATACCACTTGTGGCAAATCGTGCAGTTTGAAAATGAAGCGCTGCTACAGATGGGAAATAACATGTTAACATTCACTAATCCTCCAGAACCATGACGTGCTCAGCCACAGATATTTTCAAAGATCTATCAGGTATGTACAGTGACATAAAATGTTTTACCATTTGCCGCTGGTCCCGTTTTAGTGCGGTCGCTTTCTCACCTGCAGAACCGAGACCACCTCTTTCTGGTGGTCTCAGTATGGTTGTTTTGGTACGCACTTGAGTGCAATTACCGTGTTCTCACCAGACAAAATGAACCGCACTAACAGAGAAAACAAACTTGAGTTTGATTGAAACGGACTAAAGCCTGCTGGTGTGAAAGCACCCTAAATCGTTAAAACCCTCATCTAAATCTTATACCAGGCAAACTGATCACTGCTCAATATAACCTGAGGATATACTGTATTGCTCAATATAACCTCAATATAAGGATGCACTGCTCGATCAGATAATTCTGCACTGCATCAGATCTGTCATGAGATTTGAGCACCATGATCACGTTCAGATTTGACAAATCCCGAACTTTGCATTGAATTAGTGTAAGACCATTTTTCTGTTAAATAAATTAGGGCCATTGTTTTCAAGTTATAATCTTATAAACCTATGGTAATACATAGCTGTATATTGTCCACTCAGGATAACTGCCAGCGGATACTAGTATACTGTACAATACACTACAATCAGAATTTACATCCATCCATCCATCCATCCATCCATCGTCTACCGCTTTTCCGGAGGTCCGGGTCGCGGAGGCAGCAGTTCAAGCAGAGAAGCCCAGACTTCCCTCTCCCCAGCCACCTGCTCCAGCTCTTCAGAGGGGATACCAAGGCGTTCCCAGACTAGCTGGGAGACATAGTCTCTCCACCGAGTCCTGGGTCTGCCCCGGGGTCTCCTCCCAGTGGGACGTGCCTGAAACACCTCAAGTGGGAGGCGTCCAGGAGGCATCCTAATCAGATGCCCATACCACCTCAACTGACTCCTTTCAATGTGGAGGAGCAGCGGTTCTACTCTGAGCCTCTCCCGGATGACTGAGCTCCTCACCCTATCTCTGAGGGTGAGTCCAGCAATCCTACGGAGAAAGCTCATTTCAGCCGCTTGTATCCGCGATCTCGTTCTTTCGGTCATTACCCAAAGCTCGTGACCATAGGTGAGAGTAGGAACGTAGATTGACTGGTAAATCGACAGCTTTGCCTTAGAACTAAGCTCCCTCTTCACCACAACAGACCGGTACAACGTCCGCATCACTGCAGATGCTGCTCCAATCCGTCTGTCGATCTCTCGCTCCATTTTCCCCTCACTCGTGAACAAGACCCCAAGATACTTAAACTCCTCCACTTGGGGCAGGAGCCTGTCCCCAACCCGGAGAGGACAATCCACCTTTTTCCGGCTGAGGACCATGGACTCGGACTTGGAGGTGCTGATTCTCATCCCAGCCGCTTCACACTCAGCGGCAAACCGTCCCAGCAAGAGCTGTAGGTCATTGCTGGATGAAGCCAACAGGACAACATCATCTGCAAACAACAGAGATGAGATCCTGTGGTCACCAAGCATGACACCCTCCATTCCCTGGCTGCGCCTAGAAATCCTGTCCATAAAAATTATGAACAGGACCGGTGACAAAGGGCAGCCCTGGCGGAGTCCAACTCTCACTGGGAATGACTCCGACCGAGTGTTGGCAATGCGAACTAAACTCTCACAACGGTCGTACAGAGACCGAATAGCTCGTAACAACAAGCCCGATACCCCATACTCCCGAAGCACCCCCCACAAAAATCCACGAGGGACGCGGTCAAATGCCTTCTCCAAGTCCACAAAACACATGTAAACTGGTTGGGCAAACTCCCACGAACCCTCAAGAATTCTCGAGAGGGTAAAGAGCTGGTCCGATGTGCCACGGCCAGGACGAAAACCACATTGCTCCTCCTGAATCCGAGGTTCGACCAACGGCCGGACTCTCCTCTCCAATACCTTGGCATAGACCTTCCCAGGGAGGCTGAGGAGTGTGATCCCTCTAAAGTTGGAGCACACCCTCCGGTCCCCTTTTTTGAAGAGAGGAACCACCACCCCGGTTTGCCATGCCAAAGGCACTGCCCCCGACCTCCACGCAATGTTGCAGAGGCGTGTCAACCATGACAACCCAACAACATCCAGGGCCTTGAGGTACTCGGGGCGAATCTCGTCCACCCCCGGGGCCCGGCCACCAAGGAGATTTTTAACCACCTTGGCGACCTCAGCCCCTGTGATAGGCGAGTCATCCCCCTCGTCCCCAAACCCTGCTTCCTCTGTGGAAGGCGTATCAGTGGGATTGAGGAGATCCTCGAAGTATTCCTTCCACCGCCCGACGATATCCCCAGTTGAAGTCAACAGTGTCCCATCCGCACCATACACAGTGTGGACGGGGAGCTGCTTTCCCCTCCTGAGCCGCCGAACAGTTTGCCAGAATCTCTTTGAAGCCGACCGAAAGTCTTGTTCCATGGCCTCACCGAACTCCTCCCATACCCGGGTTTTTGCTTCAGCAACCACCCGAGCTGCACTCCGCTTGGCCTGCCGGTACACCTCAGCTGCTTCGGGAGTCCCACAAGCCAACCAAGCTTGATAGGACTCCTTCTTCAGCTTAATGGCCCCCCTCACCACTGGTGTCCACCACTTGGTTCGGGGGTTGCCACCACGAGATGCACCGACCACCTTGCGGCCGCAGCTCTGGGCTGCCGCTTCAACAACAGAGGTGGAGAACATGGCCCATTCAGACTCCATGTCTCCAGACTCCCTCGGAATGTGGTTGAAGTTCTTCCGGAGGTGGGAGTTGAAGACCTCCCGGACAGGGGCCTCAGCCAGACGCTCCCAGCACACCCTCACTATACGTTTGGGTCTACCAGGTCTGAATGGCTTCCTCCCCTGCCATCGGATCCAACTCACCACCAGGTGGTGATCAGTTGACAGCTCTGCACCTCTCTTTACTCGGGTGTCCAAGACATACGGTCGCAGGTCTGATGATACGATAACAAAATCGATCATCGACCTGCGGCCTAGGGTGTCCTGGTGCCAGGTGCACATATGGACACCCTTATGCTTGAACATGGTGTTCGTTATAGACAGACTGTGGTTAGCACAGAAGTCCAATAACTGAACACCACTCGGGTTCAGATCGGGCAGGCCGTTCCTCCCAATCACCCCCCTCCAGGTTTCACTGTCGTTGCCCACGTGCGCATTGAAGTCCCCCAGTAGGACAATGGAGTCTCCAGGAGGAGCACCCTCCAGCACCCCAGTCACAGACTCCAAAAAGGGTGGGTACTCTGAAACATCATTTGGTGCATAGGCACAAATGATGGTCAGGACCCGTTTCCCAACCCGAAGGCGCAGGGAAGCAACCCTTTCGTCCACCGGGGAAAACTCCAATATAGAGGCAGCAAGGTGGGGCGATACAAGAATACCTACCCCTGCTCGTCGCCTCTCGCCCGGGGCAACTCCAGAAAAGGCCAAGCTCCAGCCCCTCTCCAGGAGACTGGTTCCGGAACCGGAGCTGTGTGTTGAGGTGAGGCCAACTATATCTAGCCGGTATCGCTCAATCTCGTACACCAGCTCAGGCTCCTTCCCCACCAGAGAGGTGACATTCCACGTACCAAAAGCCAGTTTAGAAAGCTTGGGATCAGTCCGCCAAGGTCTCCGCCTTTGACTGCCACCTAATCCACATAGCACCGGACTTCCATGATCCCTCCTGCAGGTGGTGAACCTACTGGAGGGCGGACCCATGTAACTCCTTCGGGCTGAGCCCGGCCGGGTCCCATGGGTGGAAACCCGGCCACCAGACGCTAGCCTTCGAGCCCCTCCCCCAGGCCTGGCTCCAGGGTGGGGCCCCGGTAACCCCATACCGGGCGGGGTACACTGAATCCTTGATATACAATTTATCATGAGAGTCTGTTGGATCGTTCTTCGTCTGGCCCTTCACCCAGGACCAGTTTGTCTTGGGAGACCCTATCAGAGGCAAATTGCCCCGGACAACATAGCTCCTGGGATCACTGGGGCACGCAAACCCCCCCACCACGATAAGGTGACGATCCATGAGGGGGCAGAATTTACATATTAAAATTTTGAAAAATCAAGAAATATATAGCCAATGCACTGACGTGGCCCAGCTTTGCCCCAAACAATCCCAGGATACTTTGCCGAACGCGTCACGAGCAGCCGCCATCATGAATTTGCGAAAAGGTCCATTGAATAACATAATGGTTCGGTCTGATGCTGACAGCTGCTAGCTAGGCAATGCTTAACTCTGAATGACAAATCTGCAACAAAGACACAGAAATTCTGAATCACATAACTGAAACGCGTATTTTATACATTCTTATCTGATGAAGAAGGAGCCTACAGTACAGCTTTGAAAGCGTCAAAATACAAAAGAAAAACTATGCTAAGCTAATGCTAGGCTAGCTGTGTTTTCAAACTAAACGGTCCATTTTTGTGATGCGCCCTGCTCTTTAAAGCATTCAATAAATAAGATCTTACAGTTTACGGTGGTCAGAAACATGATGAAGCCTTTGACTTAATAAAATAAATCCTCTGGAAGTCTAAAGTCATATCAGACTGTCTGCAAAACTTCAGATCACGACAGACTGTTTACATCCGGGGATTAAACAGAAACACTTCCGGGACAGACAAAAAAAATGCAATGATTGAACTCTAAGCTGCAAGTTTTCTTATCCCATAAACTAAAGAATAATCAAAATAAAAACTCAGATACTTATTCACAGATCATTTTAACGTTTTAAAGTTATTATTATTATAACTATTATTATTATTATTGTGATGTTGCAAGGGTTCACACAATAAGCGACTTTCGCATTACGAGTGCGCATGTGCGGACTATGTGAGTTCAAAGTTCACGCCTACCAAACATTCTGGTAGATGCCTTGCTTTTGTATAGAGACAGTACTGTCACACCTGAACAACTGCCATTTAAAGTCTGCTTCAAGCTTTAAATCACCGTTATGCCAGGTGCACATTGCACCGTAGTGAAGTGTGGGAATGGTATGTATCATCTAGAGCGGTGGAAAAAGCAAACTTGCAGCATACATGTGTGTAACTTCGGGACCAGGGTGTGCTCGTGTCTGCCGCCATTCACGTTATATACATTCCCCACGGAGCTGAAGGATCCGGATGGATGTAATTGTTGGATTAAAGCAGTAAGTCTATATTATAACATAATTAAATAGTGTTGTGTATTGTTCAAGTTCTAGCCTAATTGACATGAGTCTAAACCCTGAAGTAGTAGGTACAGACAGGCAGACCTGGATCTAGGATATAGTTCATTGTATATTGGTAATGAAGCTTGAGCTACACACACGTAATTAAGGCCATTGATAAGTAGGCTGGTATAAAATAAAATTGCAAATCATTGAAAACGTGTGGTACTTAAACTATAGTAGTATCGACCTATAGATCTAAGTAAGCAGGCTATGCCTTGTAGTGAAATTTACTCAAAATGACAAAACCAAAGTTGAGCTGTCAAACCACTCGCTTACCTTCTTTGTAGTCGTTTTGGAGTCTCGCAAGTAAGGGTGCTTGGCCCTTTGACAGCAAAAAATCTATGTCAGCGTACATAGAGGGGGGCCATTTTGGCCAATTTCTGCAACGTGGCCGCGAATGCAAGCGCAACTAGTTTATCCTTGTGTAACGGATGCCAACTAGCACTGTTCGGCGTAGAACGTTAGTAAACCTCCCTCCCGAAAAGCCTCATACAGTATCGGTAGCGGTGAGCTATCGGTCGGACCTTTAGCTCAGCGCGATCGTGCTGTGTCTCCCATGCTCGAACTGTGTAGTTGACTGGTAGGTCGCGGGTTCGTGTCCCGAGTGGGCGAACTGCACAGGATGACCTCAGTTACACTGGTGCCGTGACCCGGATGGGAGTGAGGTTTAAGGGGGAGAGTGTAACGGATGCCAACTAGCACTGTTCGGCGTAGAACGTTAGTAAACCTCCCTCCCGAAAAGCCTCATACAGTATCGGTAGCGCTGAGCTATCGGTCGGACCTTTAGCTCAGCGCGATCGTGCTGTGTCTCCCATGCTCGAACTGTGTAGTTGACTGGTAGGTCGCGGGTTCGTGTCCCGAGTGGGCGAACTGCGCAGGATGACCTCAGTTACACTTGCGTTTGCGAGTACAACTGGGAAGACCCCTACGCATACAATATGCTCGTAGATCAGGAACTTTCCATAAATTAAATGTATCGATAGAGCATGTTTGGTAGCCACATTCCCATGATGCTTTGCGTGAGCCGAGATGCGAAAGTCGCTTATAAGGAGAGATGGCTGTGACGAAACAGGCTTCATTTATACACGCATTCACAACACAGAACGGATGGGAGGTCATTTACACAGACCCTCATTTCGCTCATGGTGACAGAGACACATGATTTGGCACATACAGGGAAACAACACTATCACAACTGGTCTTATTACACAGTTATAATGGCACACACGAATAACGTTTAGAACACACAGATACAGTATTTGAATCATCTGCGGTGCAAGCATGCCAGGAACGTCCCTCCCACTTATCACAGCCCCGACGTTACACTGTCCCACCCCGACTGGTTTCTGTCCCCAGAATAATAAAGTCCAACTCAACTCGGGCGCCTCGCCGTAACGCCCAGCACCCTCGTCCAGGGCACTCCGCTGCACTGCCTCCGTGTCCAGCTGCTGCTGCTTTCCCTCAGGGCTCTCAGCGTCACTCTCACTGGCATCGTTCTCCGACCCAGGCGCTTCGTCACTGCTTTCAGCACCCTCGTTCCAGGTGCTCCGCTGCGTCGTCTCCATGCCCAGCCGTAGTTGCTGTCTCTCAGGGCTCTCAGCTTTGCTCTGGTCAGCATCACTCTCCGACCCATGCGCTTCATTATCTTCAAATAATCAATTCTTCTTTAACTTTAGGTCATGTACCGCAGGCTTTTAAAATTGCTGTAATTAAACCCTTTCTCAAAAAGCCAACGCTTGATCTAGGAGTTTTAGCTAACTATCAACCAATCTCTAATCTGCCTTTCATTTCAAAAATCTTAGAAAGAGTTGTTGCTACGCAATTTTTGACCACTTGCAGGGAAATGGTTTATTTGAAGAGTAATCTGGGTTCAGAATTCATCATAGTACTGAAACAGCCTTAGTGAAGGTCACTAACGACCTCCTTATCGCATCTGATAATGGACTTGTTTCTGTACTTGTCCTTTTAAATCTTAGTGCAGCCTTTGATACTATCGACCATGATATTCTACTTGATAGACTAGAACACTATGTTGGACTAAATGGAACTTTGCTGCAGTGGTTTAGATCTTATTTGTCCAATAGACTTCAGTTTGTTCATATCAGTAATGAGTTTTCTTCCAACTCTAAGCTCAGTCATGGAGTTCCACAGGGATCTGTGTTAGGCCCTACTCTTTTTAGTTTATATATGCTTCCATCAGGCAACATCATTAGAAAGCACTGTATACATTTTCATTGTTACGCAGATGACACAATTATACCTGTCAATGAAGCCCAATGATTGTAATCAATTAACCAAGTTAGATGCCTGTCTTAAGGAAATCAAAGCTCGGATGACTTGTAATTTTCTGCTATTAAACCCAGATAAGACTAAAGTCATTCTTGTTGGTCCAAAAAACCTTAGAAATACCTTTCCAAATCAAACTCTTAATTTGGATGCCGCTACTCTTACTCTGAATAGTTCTGTGAGGAACCTTGGAGTTATTTTTGATCAAGATCTGTTTTTTAATTCACATATTAAATTTGTTTCTAAGACATGGCAATATTGCCAAGATTAGGAGCATCTTGTCTCAGAGTGATGCTGAGAAACTGATCCATGCTTTTGTTAGCTCTAGATTAGATTATTGTAACTCATTATTATCAGTTTGTCCTAAAAATATCTTTAAAAAGTCTTCAGTTGATCAAAAATGCTGCTACAAGAGTTTTAACAGGTACTAGAAAGAGAGATCATATCTCTCCGGTTCTGGCCTCCCTTCATTGGCTTCCCATAAAGTTTAGAATTAAGTTTAAAGTCCTTCTTCTCACTTTCAAAGCTCTTAATAATCAGGCCCCCTTTTATATAAAAGATCTGATATTACCCTATCATCCTAACAGAGCACTATGCTCCCAAAATGCTGTATTACTTGTAATACCTAGAATCTCCAAAAGTACAATGGGAGGCAGGGCCTTCTGCTATCAAGCTCCTTTTCTGTGGAACCAGTTACCAATCTGGAATCGGGAGTCAGACTCTATCGTTAAAACCTTCCTCTTCAATATAGCCTACGATTAGGGAGGGATCTTGTGTCTCTTAACCCTCCCCTTGTTTTGCTGTTAACAGATTTAGACTGCTGGGTGACCTCCAATAATTGTACTTGGCTTCTCTCCATTAATGTTTGCTGTCTTTATGTCTGTTCTTTTCATCTTCTCTATCCCCTCACCCCCCAGCCAGTCGCAGCAGATGACTGCCCCTCGCTGAGCCTAGTTCTGCTAGGGGTTTCTTTCTGTTAAAAGGGAGTTTTTCCTCTCCACCGTCACCAAGTGCTTGCTCACAGGGGATCGCCTGATTGCTGGGGTCTTTCTGCAATTGTGGGGTTTCCCCTACATTTGAAAGTGCTATGAGATGACTATTGTTGTGATATGGCACTATATAAATAAAGTTGAATTGAATTGAATTCATCGCTGCTCTCAGCACCCTCGTTCCAGGCGCTCTGCTGCGTCGTCTTCATGCCCAGCCGTAGCCGCTCTCTCTCTCTCTCATCATCATGCATTATATACATCGCCCAACCATCAGTCTGCCCCAGTAGAGGACCCCCCCCCCCCCCCAGAAAACCGTCAGACGGTTCCCCTCCGGTGCACCCTCTTTTCTTCGCTCCCAGGGCTGACCCACGTCGGAGTCCAAACACCACCTTCTCTTCTTTGCCATGCCGCAGCTCACAGGGATGCCTCCACGAGCCATCAGATAGGTGGAGGCAGGCATCCTCCCCAACAGCCACCACTTGCAGCCGCCCCTGGTCATCTTCTCGTCAGCGTTTGCCCTGAACACCTCTTAACCGGGCCACCTCTCTGGGCCAGGCCACATCCGCGACCCCCAGAGGGGCCCTACTCAGCACAGGTTGTTTCACCGTGCCAGCCGGTCCTGCCCCACGCTCTTTCATTTTCGCTGCCGGCATCGCCGTTGTGACCCCCTGCTCTCCGGTTCCTTCCAGCTGAAATCCGGGAGTAGAATGGGCCCTCCACTTGGTGCCACTCACTGTCACGGGCGTCCCACCGCACCACCCAGTTCCCTCAACTAAGGTTACTTGGGCGCTGGCACCGGGATCCCCCCACGATGGCCCTGGGTGGAATTGGTCCTACTCATTGTCCAGATTACTAGGCAAAGGTGCATGCCACACAGCTCCATCCATCGGTCACTGAATCGGCCGGTCCCACAAACCACAGCCCGACCACTCTTCTCTAGCCCGATACTGTGAGAAGGAACTCCTCACGGTTGCCCAATCTAACATGGATCTCACCGCTCCCATGTCAATCAGCAACGGCACTGTTGCTCCGTCCAGTTCCACCATATGATCGCTGACACTTGGGGATGTACTGCAAACAACCGTGGGAGGTGAAGCAGGGAGATCCTCTTTGTGTCTCGGATCCCCTCTCTCAAACCTGTAACATGCCCTGGCGAAATGATGCAAGAATCTGCACGTACCGCAGTGTCTTCCTCTTGCCGGACACTCTCTAGCCTTAAAACGGTGCTTGGTGGACCCACAACACAAACACCTGGACGATCCCAGGGCAGACCTCATCTTTACAGCATTGGCGCTGTCCAGGTCCACTTCTTGTACTGTCGACTGTGGTTCAAAATAGCGGTGTGACGCTCTCTCACCGAGCTCCCGTGATAGCTTATCTGCCGCCTCACACTGCTGAGCCAACTCGATGGCCATGGGTAGTGTCAACTTGCCCAAGTGTGTTAGGAGCTGCGACCTTGCCACTGAGCAAAGGGTATGTTCTGCCAACTGGTCACGAACCATCTCTTCCTCTAATGCTCTGAACTGACAGTCCTTGGCCAGCTGATGTAGGTCTGCTACATACCGCTGCACTGACTTGCCGGTCCACTGGTGGCGCTGCTGAAACTGAATCCTCCTGACAATGACATTTTCCGGGGTGCAAAAATGTCGCGCCATTAGCTCAACCACTTCAACAAAGCTATCAACAAAGCTATCACTGTAACCTAAGGTACTAAGGATACGCTGTCCTTCCATTCCCAAGTTGTGAACCAACAGTGCCTGTGCCCGCAACCTCTCCAGATTACCAAGGTTCAATGCCACCGAGTAATTTTGGAATGCGGCGAACCACCTGTCCCAAGGGACTGGCGGCTCACCAGGAAGCTCCAAAAATGGCCGAATAGTAGAAACCCCCACATCCAAACCTTTACTCTCATCGCCAAATGTTATGTTGGTTTAGATAGCTGGGGAACCGCCAACAATGCACTGGACTTCACTCCTTTCTCCACTCTCAATGAAATATTTTTGCTGGTCATTAACATCTGTTTGTTCTCTCCCATAGACTGAGTCGCCGTCATGCTGTTTGCTCTGTACATGTCTGTTCTTTTCTTCTTCTTCTCTATCCTCTCACCCCCCAGCCAGTCGCAGCGGATGACTGCCCCTCCCTGAGCCTGGTTCTGCTGGAGGTTTCTTCCTGTTAAAAGAGAGTTTTTCCTCTCCACCGTCGCCAAGTGCTTGCTCACAGAGGATCGCCTGATTGCTGGGGTCTTTCTGCAATTGTGGGGCTTTCCCCTACAGTTGAAAGTGCTATGAGATGACTGTTGTTGTGAAATGACACTATATAAATAAAGCTGAATTGAATTAAAGCAAGAACCAAGGACGAGACTGAGTGTTGAACTGAACACAACTCAGTCTGTCGTGAGAGTGTCATATCCTGGCGAGCGCTTGCCCCCTCCTTCCCATTCCACTCGGCGCTCCCAATCAACTCATCTGACGCACCTGCTGTTCCTGCTGAGCCAACGTTTATAAGGAAGCGCTCTTCAGTGATTCAACGCTGGCTCGTTTGAGTATACTGCCTCAAGCAGAATAATCTAAAACAGTAAGCTATTTGTGTTGTGGAATTCCTTTCCTGATACACTTTGTCCTTCATCTTTTCTACAGGTTGCTGCCGACGAAGCAGTGCGTCTTCAAGGGCGTTGGTGCGCTCGCCAGCCTGTTGCTATCCCCGTCACAGTCATCATCTCCACCCAGTCAGACTCTGCTCCTCATTCCCTTACCAGCAGTTTTCACCTGCTGGTTCATCTCCTTCGCTGGGTTCTGAGCCGGGCTCTCCCTTCTTCCCTTGTGAGTGGTATCAATTTGGATTTCCATCTCCCCCTCCATTCCTGTATTAATCAGCCTCGTCTCATCCTCTGCAGGGTTGCTGCTCCTCTGGCGAGTGACTGGTTTTCTCCAAGTTTGCATCTTTTGAAGTTAAATAAAGGGTCAAACGTTCCTTGTGTGTGGTTCTGTTGGTGTTGCACGTTGCACTTAGGCTGATTGTCCAATCAATATGACAGAACAAGCAAGCCAGGGTCACAGCCTAGCAGGTGCCTCAGCAGCAGAGCACACCGCGCTCCACTGCCTCGACGTTACAGAGAGGCAGATGGCTGAGCCCTCTCAGCTGCTGCAGGCTATTACGCAGCAGCTGAGCGTAATTTCTGATCAATTGGGCCACATGTCTGCTCCGGCGGCTCCGCCCCCACCTGCTCCTCTGACTTCTTCCATTGTCCGCCGAACCCTTTCCATTTCCACTCCTGCCCCATACGCAGGGGAGGTGGGGAAATGTAAGGATTTCCTTTGTCACATTTGGCTTTATTTTGAGCAGGTGGGAGGGGAGTTTCTGGATGACATCTCTAAAATTCATCAGTTCACCCTTCTGCTTCGGGGCCAGGCTCTTAGTTGGGCATGGTCTGTAATCGATAGCCAAAGGGAAGCGCCACCAACGTTTGACCAATTTGTGACCGATTTTTCCTGCACTTTTGACCGTACCGAGAGTGAGGGGAATATCATGAGTCGCCTGTTGTCGCTCTGCCAGGGCAGCTGGTTGATGGCCAACTTCTCGGTGGAGTTCCAGGTCGAGGCAGCAGATTCGGGGTGGAACGAGGTTGCGCAGCGCAGTGCGTTTCTCCACGGGTTGAATCCTCGGCTCCGCAACGACTTGGCAGTTCATGCCATTCCTGCCACCTTGGACGGCCTTATTGACCAGGTGGTCGGGTTAGATAACTGGTACCGCGAGCGAGCTCGGGAGCGCGGCATCTCCTCTCGCCCATTCGCCTTATGTGCACTCCCAGCACCTACTGACGTAGGTGAATCCGAGTCCTCCACCGAAGCCATGGAGCTCAGCTCTGCTCGCTTTCCGCGAGCAGAGGCTGAGTGGCGGCGGCGGATCAGGACGTGTGCCTACTGTGGCTCTTTGAAGCACAAGTGGGACACATGCCACCTATGGCCAAAAGACATGGCCCCGTCCGTAGCCGTGGGGGGTCTGGCGGGCAGGACTCATTCTGATCCCCCCGGTAATTTTTCTATTTCGGCCCTGGTTCATTT
This sequence comes from Pholidichthys leucotaenia, assembly GCA_020510985.1. Classification (NCBI taxonomy): domain Eukaryota; kingdom Metazoa; phylum Chordata; class Actinopteri; order Cichliformes; family Pholidichthyidae; genus Pholidichthys; species Pholidichthys leucotaenia. Next base: position 195,285,418 of record CM035842.1, on the reverse strand, counting down.
GCCGGGAGTCGAGAGGAGGGTCTCTGCCCTTATTGATTCCGGGGCAGAGGGTAATTTCATCTCCTCCCAATTGGTGCGCGAGATGGGCATTCTGACAGCTAAATTGCCAGCTCCTTGCTCCGTGCATACCCTTTCTAGCCAGACGGTGGCATCCGTTACTCATTGCACGGCGCAGCTATCCGTTCTTCTGTCTGGTAACCACCAGGAGAGGCTCACTTTTTACGTGTTTCCACGTGCCTCTCACACGGTGGTTCTAGAGCAGAGGTGGCCAAACTTTTTGGCTCAGGGGTCACAATGACTTTTAAAATTTGACAGACAGGCCGGGCCAGCACCATATGCATATCAAAGCATATCGTATCATATCAGCATATCAAAGATAAACATAAAAACGGCATTACAGTGTTAATACTTACATTCACTTTGAGTGGGAGCAGTGTTGTTGATCACCCTTTTTTGCCAGTGCGTCGAAGTCTGTTGTTAGTTTTGTTGTGGCAGTTCTCAAAACAGATCTGAGGTGTTCATCACTCAACTGGGATCTGTGAGGTGCTTTGTTGGTGTTCATCACACTAAAAGTCTGTTCACAGACATACGTAGATCCAAACAACACTAGCATCCTCTGTGCCATCTTCTGGATGTTTGGAAATTTTGCTGGGCTTAATGAAGCATAAAACTCATCCAGTTTAAGAGAGTGGAACTTCTCCTTCAAGATGGTGTCACATTGGAGATCAATCAGTTCCAACTGCAACTCCTGTGGCACCGTTTCAGGATCTTGTGTGAAGGCTCTGACGTTTGTGTACATTTCATGCACAAACTGGTCTTTCCCTTGTAGCTTCATGTTCAGCTCATTCATGTGTGTCAGTAAGTCCACAGCAAAAGTCTAAATCACAAAGGCAATCAGCATCCCTCAGCTCAGGAAAATCGTCAGCGTTCTCAAGTTGCTCCAAAAATGAGATAATCTCCTGTTTCAGCTCCCACACTCGTTGACATACTGCAGCGAACTCAATATGAGCACCCTACTTGGCTTGCCAAGTGGGTTGACCCTATTGGCGACACAGGTAGAGTGCGGGACTCCGGAGCGGGAGGCGTGAGTTCGAATCTCCCCGTGGGACGTCGCCATGTCGAGCAGCACGTTACATTGGTGTCAGAAGTGGGATCTCCTGTCCAAAGCAGTAATGGGGCGCTGACATCGGGACGATGTCGAGAACCAGAGGGGAGTAGTGTAGCGAACTCAATATGAGCACCCTACTTGGCTTGCCAAGTGGGTTGACCCTATTGGCGACACAGGTAGAGTGCGGGACTCCGGAGCGGGAGGCGTGAGTTCGAATCTCCCGGTGGGACGTCGCCATGTCGAGCAGCACGTTACAATACTTTCCCCAAACTTAACCAGCAGACACTGGAATGATAAAGCAAGTCCTGGTGATCGGCGTCAGTCTCTTCAAGAAACTTAATAAACTGGCGATGCTGAAATCTCCTCGCTCGAATAAAGTTAACGAGCTTTACAACTGGCTTCACTACGTGGTCAAGCTGCAATACAGATTTGCACAGTGCTTCCTGGTGGATTATGCAGTGTAAGAAAATTACCTCCTGTTTGGGGTTGTCCTCTTTCACCCTCTCCTGGATTCTTTTGAGCAACTCAACGTTTTTTCCTGTCAGATTTGGCGATCCATCTGTGGTAACGTTGGCGAGCTTACTCCAAGGTAGCTTGTGCCTCATGATGACCCCTGACACGCTGTTATACAAGTCCTCTCCTCACGTTTTCCCTTTTAGGGATTTCATGGCCAAAAACTCCTCCGTTATCTCAAAATTGTCATTAATCCCTCTGATGAAAAAAGTATTTAGTTGTCCATTCCTTATTAAACACTTGGCACTCACTGTCAACTTTTCTTTTCTTTGGCCCACTCATTGTTGCAAATGGGTTCTGCTGTCAGAGCAGTAGCAGAATAATAACAGAGTAGCCCCGGCTCTGCAAAATCAAGTGTTTTGCTGTGCCTAATGCGCCACCTGGTGGAATTACCAGGCATTACAGGACAAGGTCAAATGAATGCAGTCATAATTATATGATTTGGGCAATTATGTACCAATCTTTGGCAGGCCGGATTAAAAAGACCAACGGGCCGGATGTGGTCCACGGGCCGTAGTTTGCCCACCCCTGTTCTAGGGTACCCGTGGCTCCGGAGGCATAATCCTATTCTCAGTTGGGCACAAAATTCGGTCACCTCCTGGAGCCCTAGCTGTTTGGCTACTTGTCTAAGTTCGGCAGAGTGTTCGCCGTCCCGCCCCATCTCCTTTCCTCAGGTCGAGCTGCCAGACCTCAGCCTTGTGCCCGAGGTTTATCACAACCTCGGCGAGGTCTTTAGAAAGTCACGAGCATTAGCGCTTCCCCCGCATCGCTCATGTGACTGTGCCATCGACCTCCTCCTGGGCGCAAGGTTGCCGTCCAGCAGGCTCTATAATATTTCCGGACCTGAGAAGGAGGCGATGGAGAGGTACATTAAGGACTCTCTGAACGCCGGCCTCATTCGGCCAACCTCGGCTCCCCTCGGGCTGGGGTTTTTCTTTGTGGGTAAGAAGGACGGGTATCTGCGTCCGTGCATTGACTACCGGGAGCTCAATGCCATAACCATCAAAGATACAGACGTGGACAAAATTGTTGGTACCCCTCTGTTAATGAAAGAAAAACCCACAATGGTTACAGAAATAACTTGAATCTGACAAAAGTGGTAATAAATAAAAATTCTATGAAAATTAACCAATGAAAATCAGACAATGCTTTTGAATTGTGGTTCAACAGAATTATTTTTAAAAAACAAACTCATGAAACAGGCCTGGACAAAAATGATGGTACCCCTAGAAAGATTGAAAATAATGTGACCATAGGGACATGTTCAACCAAGATGTGTCCTCTGATTAACATCACAGGTGTCTACAAACTTGTAATCAGTCAGTCGGCCTATTTAAAGGGTGCCAAGTAGTCACTGTGCTGTTTGGTGACATGGTGTGTACCACACTAAACATGGACCAGAGGAAGCAAAGGAGAGAGTTGTCTCAGGAGATCAGAAAGAAAATTATAGACAAGCATGTTAAAGGTAAAGGCTATAAGACCATGTCCAAGCAGCTTGATGTTCCTGTGACTACAGTTGCACATATTATTCAGAAATTTAAGATCCACAGGACTGTAGCCAACCTCCCTGGACATGGCCACAGGAGGAGACAGATAATACGAATGGTAACAAAAGAGCCCAGAACAACCTCTAAACGCATTCATGGTGAACTCCAAGGTCAAGGTACATCAGTGTCAGATCACATCATCCGTTGTTGTTTGAGCCAAAGTAGACTTCATGGGAGATGACCAAGGAGGACACCACTGTTAAAAACAAATCATAAAAACGCCAGACTGGAATTTGCCAAACTGCATGTTGACAAGCCACAAAGCTTCTGGGAGAATGTCTGATGGACAGATGAGACAAAACTGGAACTTTTTGGCAAGGCACATCAGCGCTATGTTCACAGACGCAAAAATGAAGCATACCAAGAAAAGAACACTGTCCCTACTGTGAAACATGGAGCAGGTTCTGTTATGTTCTGGGGCTGCTTTGCTGCATCTGGCACAGGGTGTCTTGAATCTGTGCAGGATACAATGAAATCTCAAGACTATCAAGGTATTCTAGAGAGAAATGTGCTGCCCAGTGTCAAGACAGCTTGGTCTCAGTCGCAGGTCATGGGTCTTGCAACAGGATAATGACCCAAAACACACAGCTAAAAACACCCAAGAATGGCAAAGCGCGAAACATTGGACTATTCTAAAGTGGCCTTCTATGAGCCCTGATCGAAATCCTATTGAACATCTGTGGAAGGAGCTGAAACATGCCGTCTGGAGAAGGCACCCTTCAAACCTGAGACAACTGGAGCAGTTTGCTGATGAGGAGTGGGCCAAAATACCTGCTGAGAGGTGCGGAAGTCTCATTGACAGTTACAGAAATTGTTTGATTGCAGTGATTGCCTCAAAAGGTTGTGCAACAAAATATTAAGTTAAGGGTACCATCATTTTTGTCCAGGCCTGTTTCATGAGTTTGTTTTTTAAAATAATTCTGTTGAACCATAATTCAAAAGCATTGTCTGATTTTCATTGGTTAATTTTCATAGAATTTTTATTTACTACCACTTTTGTCAGATTCAAGTTATTTCTGTGACCATTGTGGGTTTTTCTTTCATTAACAGAGGGGTACCAACAATTTTGTCCACGTCTGTAAATACCCTTTGCCCCAGATGAACTCTGCTTTCGAGCTCCTGCAGCGCTCGCGCGTATTCTCTAAACTTGATTTACGTAACGCTTACCATCTAGTTAGAATACGGGAGGGGGACGAATGGAAAACGGCATTTAAAACGCACCTGGGGCAATTTGAATACCTAATTATGCCCTTTGGATTAACTAATGTCCCAGGCTGCCGGAGCCACTCACGCAGCAGATGTTGCGGACTTGGAAAGCGAGGATAGCTTGGATGACAGCGTTACAGAAACCAATGCTGCCAGCCGAAGGTCTGCCCCAAGAAAATCCCTGTGCAAGGGTTGTGGGTCTGCAATGCACCGAAAAAAGGCAATGGACTGCCCGGCTAGGGGAAAACGTTGCAACAGATATGGACGCTTGAACCATTATGCTAGAGTGTGCTGTGTATCTGAACCGGAGAGCCCACAGAAGAAATCGCTCCGCCCGCCCCCAACAATCATCCATGTGGTGTTCCCCAGCACAAATGGGTACATGCATTGCACAGTGGAGTTGGACAGCTTGCAAGTGCCACTGCTGCTCGACACAGTGGCAGAGGGGCTGTTGCTGAACTGGGCCACGGTGAGGAAGTTCTTCCCCCACTACAGGATTAAAGGTAACCCAGCACTGTTGTATGGTTATGGAGGTGGCAGGCTGTGCACGGTTGGGCTTTGGAGTTAATGGTCCAATACAAGTCTGCGAAGATGGTTGACTTCATGTTCCACGTGACAGCGCGTGGCGATAACATCATGGGCTGTGATTTGTTTTATGGGCAGGGTTTCGCCATTTAAGATGGTGCCAGGAACGAATGGTCAGGTTGTGGCCGCTGGAACTCCCCGGTTCTGGTGGTCAAAAAGAATGTTGTGTGGGACGAGGGGCTAACGGACACCACGGTTTCACTCAGGTTTGGCGCAGGAAAATCTCAGTGCTGGCGCTCAGGACATGGTAGAGGGGGTTACCGAGTGTGGAAGCAGGGCACCTGCATCGACGAGTGATACAGTGCTAGCACCAGATGCCTCTGGAGCTCGGCCGCAGTAGGATAGAGGGTCTGCAGCTACAACGGTGACCGCTACAATGGTTTTAGAAGAGGACAGGGCCAGAATGATGAGCATGGAGTTACCACATGCTCAGCAGCACCGCGTCAGGCCGAGCCGGGCCCCACTGAGGGTTTTGGACTTGGTTCGGTTTCGGGGTGATGAATGTCCATGGCGGAGATGGGCCAAACGACAGCCAGCTAAACATCGAGGATGTCTATGCATAGTGGCAAAGTTAGGCGCAGCTTACTTCCAGTTGTCCAATGGCTTATCGAAGCACGCCACTCAGCTTCGGTGTGTTCAGGAGGACTCTCCAGATGATGAGACTGGATGGGAGTCGGTGTTGGTGGTGAAGGAGTTGGATTCCACTGTCCAGAATATCAGCCATCATCCCAGGGGTTTGCTGCTTCCAGGGGCGCACTTGCTGAAGGGCTGCTCTGGGCCCTCCCATGCCAATTCTACCTCTCCCACCCAAGTGACAGTGCTGTAAAAATGGGTGTCTGTAGTCCTTTTGTTTTATGCATGCATGTTATGGTATGGGATTATTTTTGTGTTTGCATTTTAGTTTAGCAGCATGGCAAGTAATTTTAGTTTCATGAAGGACTTTTTCTTTTAGCTATTTGGTGGCAGAATAATTCATCGTGGCATGCGGGCTGTGCAGCAGTCCACCCACCTGCCCTATTTTAGGTTGTTTTGAGTGAATGTGTTAGGCCAATTTAATACATTAGTTTCCATTATTTTACAGTGTGATTCGGGTCCTAAATTGGGGGGGGGGGCTCAATTGTGTGTGTGGTTTTGGACGTTTCTAAGGGGGGGAGGAAATGTGGTATATGGAATAATGGCACATTATTGTGAATTGCAGTGTGGTGACATGGACTTCCTGTCACGTCACCGCACTGCCCTATTTTGTGATGGCTCGCTCTGGCTGCTTATTATCCTCAGCTGCGTGCACACCTGCTCTCCATCATGGCCAGGGCTATTTAGACCGTGCTGCACTTGGATCAGCGTGGAGTCGTCTGTCTCCATGGTCTGTCAACCATGTTTCACTGTCTCCCATTCTACCCACGTTCACCCAGTATGTCACATGCCACACTAGAGACAATAAAACACTGGATTTATTCTACGCAAACACTAAGGAGGCGTACACCTCATCACAACTCCCCCCACTCGGGAGATCGGATCACAACTTGGTTCATCTCCGGCCGGTGTACAAACCCCTAGTGCACAGACAACCTCCGGCCATGCACACTGTGGAGTTATGGTCTGAGGAGACAATGGACACCCTAAAGGGCTGTTTTGAAGCCACCGCCTGGAAGCAGCTCTGCGATCCACATGGTGAGGACATCGATGGCCTCATTCACACCTTCACGGGCTACCTCAGCTTCTGTGTGGACAAATCCGTTCCCACCAAGACCATACGGCGTCACTCAAACAACAAACCCTGGATCAACCCTGAGATAAAAACACTTCTGAGAGAGAAGAAGAGGATCTTCAGGTCAGGGAACAGGGAGATGCTGAAGTCCGTACAGAGGGAGCTGAGGAGAAAGATCAGAGAAGGCAAGGACAGCTTCAGGAAGAAGATGGAGGACAAGCTGCAACAGAGCGACATCAGCGGGGTCTGGAGAAACCTCAAAACCATCTCGGGGCTCCAGAATACCTCCCCCCAGGCCACAGGGGGCAGGGAGTGGGCGAACAACCTGAATCTGTTTTTCAATAGATTTGACCAACCGCCCTCCCCCCTGACTGCACAACAACCACTGCTGCCTCTAAAGAAATCAAGTCCTGCTGCCCACTCCCCACTCCACCAACACCCCCCCACTCCCAACACACAGCCCCCCATCCTGACCCTGACCAGGACCCAGGTGAGGACGGAGCTGAGGAAGATCAAGGCGAGGAAGGCGCCGGGACCGGACGGCATCAGCGCAAAGCTCCTCAAGTCCTGTGCAGACCAGCTGTGTGGGATTGTGACGTATATCTTCAACATGAGCCTGGAACTGGGGAGGGTACCACAGCTGTGGAAAACATCTTGTGTGGTACCTGTACCAAAAACTTCCCACCCCAAAGACCTGAACAGCTACAGACCGGTGGCCTTGACGTCCCACTTGATGAAGACCCTGGAGAGACTGCTCCTTGCTCACCTCCGCCCCCTGGTGGAACCAGCGATGGATCCACTCCAGTTCGCCTACCAGCATGGCATTGGGGTGGAGGATGCGGTGATCTTCCTCCTTCACCGTTCTCTGTCCCACCTGGAGAAGCCCGGGAATATGGTGAGGATCATGTTCTTTGACTTCTCCAGTGCTTTCAACACCATCCAACCGATGATCCTGAAGGACAAGCTGCTGCGCGCAGGGGTGGACCAGCACCTGTCATCATGGATCCTGGACTACCTCACGAACCGGCCTCAGTTTGTGAGAACCCGGGACTGTGTGTCCGACACGATCATCAGTAGCACGGGGGCCCCCCCAGGGAACGGTGCTGGCTCCCTTCCTGTTCACTCTTTATACTGCGGACTTCTCACACAACACAACACACTGCCATCTACAGAAGTTCTCTGATGACTCTGCGATCGTTGGCCTCATCTCCAATGGAGATGAAGCTGAGTACAGAGGGCTTATCCAGGACTTCGTGGACTGGTGCCATCGGAACTGCCTCCAGATCAACGCGAGGAAAACTAAGGAGCTGGTGGTGGACTGCCGCAGGCATGGGCAGCCCCTCACAGTACCAGTAAATATACAGGGAACAGACATCGAGATGGTGACATCCTATAAGTACCTGGGTATTCATCTGAACAATAAACTAGACTGGTCACACAATACTGATGCACTCTACAAGAAGGGACAGCGCAGGCTGTTCCTGCTGAGGAGACTCAGGTCTTTTGGTGTACAAGGGGCGCTGCTGAAGTCATTCTATGACACGGTGGTGGCATCAGCCATCACTTTTGGAGTGGTCTGCTGGGGCAGTGGCATTACTGCAGCCGATAGGAAGAGACTGAACAAACTGATTAAGAAAGCTAGCTCTGTCCTGGGGCAGCGCCTTGATCCGATGGAGGAGATAGGAGAGAGAAGGACGGTGGTCATCTCTGCTGGAGTCCGAGTTCCACCCTATGCAGGACATACTGAATGCACTGAGGAGCTCATTTAGCAGCAGACTACATCATCCCAGGTGCACAACCGAGAGGTTTCGTAGGTCCTTCCTACCAACGGCTGTCAGACTGTACAACCTAAGCAGGGCTGCTCGCAGAGATAGCAAAAAGACGTAACAAACTAATAGTTTTTTGAATGCAAAAGATGCAATAGACTTACACAATGGTCCCCTCCGGCATACAACTAGGAACATACCGGTCGCTATGGAGGGTGAGAATATGTATGGGCACATAATCATACCATGTAGGATAACTAAGTAGACGGTTATGCTGTTTCATTCCATCTAGCAACAATGCTCTGCACTGTGTGTGTTTATATATTTACATATTTATTCCATCTAGCTACAATGCTCAGCACTGGGTGTGTTTATATATTTATATATCTACATATTATTCCATCTAGCTACATTGCTCCGCACTGTGTGTGTTTATATACTTGCATATTTATTCCACCTAGCTGCAATGCTCCGTACTGTGGGTGTTTATATATTTACATATTTATTCCATCTAGCTACAATGCTCTGCACTGTGTGTTCATATATTCATATATTTATTCCATCCAGCTACAATGCTCTGCACTGTGTGTCTGTGTGTGTGTGTATATATATATATTTTATAGTAATACGTACATATGTATATTAGCTGCTCTTGCTTGCTTGTTTTTTTCTTGCCTTCTGATTGTTGCTCTGAGTGTTGCTATCCCTGTGCTGTTGCAATCCTGGAATTTCCCCGTTGTGGGACTAATAAAGGCTTATCTTATCTTATCTTATCTTATATGTAGTGGGCGGCCGCCATCTTACGGTCTCTTTGACCGGTGCCCACACCAGGTGCCTGCCATGTAACCGCTATCCACATTCCATCAATAAAGCTGTGTTCGCCAACTTCATCTTGCCTCATTCATCACCCACGTACTTCCATACATAACACATCGCACGGCCAACACAGAAAGACAGACAATCATTCACTCTCTCATTCATACCAAAGGACAATTTAGAATCCTAAGTTGATGCCAATTAACATGCTGCGGACTGTGAGAGGAAACCAGAGTACCTGGCAAAAATTCCAAAGAGACCTTGGAAAACTGACATAGAAAGCTCACCCCTAGTCAGCTCTTGGGTTCAAACCCATGAAAGTCTTGCTGTGAGGCAGCAGTGCTAAATAATTCTCCACTGAGCAGCTTAGACAACCTTTCATTCATTCATGTTCAACTGCTTAATCCTTTTCCGGTCACAGGGAGGGCTAGAGCCTATCCCAGCATCTTTAGGTGAGAGGCAGGTTACACCCTAACTGGAGTGGTGCCGTAGTTGGTAGATCATCTGCCCCACAACCGGGAGGCCATGGGTTCAAACCTCGGCTTGGTCATACCAAAGACTATATAAAAATGGCACTTTCCACCTTCTAACTTGGTGCTCAGCATAATAGAATGGGGAAAGATATGTTAATGCACAGAACTACCAGAGGACTGACTCCTCACTGTAACTTTCACTACTCACAGTAGCTGTGTGGCCGAGGGTCAAATGGAGATAGGCGCCGCCCCACGCACCACATGGTGTCCCACATGCTGTAGAAGGTGATTAACTTAGGTTACACCCTGGACAGGCCACCAGTCCATCGCAGGGCCAACACACAGACAACAATTCACTCTCACATTCATGCCTAAGGACAATTTATCTATCTATAATTGCAAGGAATCTGTGTGTGTGTGTGTGACTGTTCCACACATACTGTATCTCTTGAACCGTTCGTCAGACTGACCTAAGATTTTACAGGTGTTTTGCTGAGGTTATGAGGGTGTGCATCACCAAGTATGTGTCATATTGACTGGACAATCAGCCTAAGTGCAAGGTGCAACACCAACAGAATCACACACAAGGAACGTTTGACCCTTTATTTGTTTTCAAAAAGTGCAAACTTGGAGAAAACCAGTCACTCACCAGAGGAGCAGCAAACCTACCGAGGGAGAGACGAGGCTGATTAATAGAGGAATAGAGGAGGAGGTGGAAATCCAAAATAATACCACTCACATGGGAGGAAGAGACAGACTGGCTCAGAACCCAGCGAAGGAGATGAACCAGCAGGTCAGAACTGCTGGCAGGGAAATGAGGAGCTGAGTCTGATCGGGTGGAGATGATGGACTGCGACAGGGGGAGCAACAGGCTGGCGAGCGCACCGAAACCCCTGAAGACGCTCTGCTTCGTTGGCAGCAACCTGTAAGAGAAGGAGGAGGAGAAAACGTGTCAGGTATGGAAATCCACAACACAAGTAGCTTACTTATTTAGACTATTCTACTTGAGGCAGTAAACCCAAACGAGCCAGCGTTGAACCACTGAAGAGCGCTTCCTTATAAACGCTGGCTCAGCAGGATCAGCAGGTACATCAGTTGAGCTGATTAGGAGAGCAGAGTGAAACGGGAAGGAGGGGGAGCGCGCTCGCCAGGACATGACAGTATGGAGTTGTTCAGATAAAATATGTAATTATTATCAATAGAAGTTTTTACTTCTAACGCTGTTCTTATTATTTCATGATGTAGCAGCGTCACCAGTCCACACAGAGTCATATATAGTCATTCACTGTTGTTTGTGAACTGGCATGCGCTGTGCAAACTGAATGTTTTGTGGAAAGTGTCTGTGGAAGGTAAGCACATTTAACGGACTGTTATTTGTTTTACTGCCCTGTTTCTCCTCCTAATTCATTTTGTCTGATCCTCTTTTACCCGCTCCAGTTAATGCTTTGGCTAGCCGTTTTAATCATTGAGGCGAAGCCACACTAGGTGATTAGTGAGCAGAGCTAACTGGTGGAGAACCGTTCCTTGCTAGGTAAGCGCATTTAACGGACTGTTATTTGTTTTACCGCCCCGTTTCTTCTCCTAATTCATTTTGTGTGATCCTGTTTGTTCCTCTTCCTAATTAAGTTTGTCTGATCCTATTTTACCCACTCCGATTAACGCTCTGACTAGCCATTTTAATCATTGAGGTGAAGTCACACTAGGTAATTAGCCAGTGGAGTAACTGGTGGAGAACTGTTCCTTGCCAGGTAAATGCATTTAATGGACTGTTATTTGTTTTACCGCCCTGTTTCTCCTCCTAATTCATTTTGTCTGATCCTCTTTTACCTGCTCTGGTTAACACTCTGGTTAGCCATTTTAATCACTGAGGCGAAGCCACGCTAGGTGATTAGCCAGCGGAGCTAACTAGTGGAGAACCATCCTTTGCATTAACCCCTTGCACTCCGGTCAATTTTCCTAAAAATGCCAAAAAAAAAAATGTGCCCAAAGTAAATCAAAAGCTGTTCTTCAACCCTTTGCAGCATCTTCATGGGGTTGGTCTTATTTAAAAGAAAACACTTTGAATTTTTTGGCAAAAAAAACATGATCTCTCTAAGTGCTCCGGCCACTGAGTTACAGTCATCTAAACATAGTGAACTTGAAGAAAATTTGGCCTGGGTGTTTTTTTGGATACAAATGCTTGCAAATAACACACAGCTTCAGATCCGGGCTGGAAAATGCAACAGAAATGTAGAACCAAGTGTTATCCAGCTGAGGTCCAAATTTTGTAACAATACCACAAAAAATGAATATATTACACAGCTTTGTTCTCAGGTAGTTCCCAGGCGTTTTGGAACTGTGCCAAATTGTGCCAAATGGCACAGTTTGGAAAAACGTCTGTAACTTTTGAATGATTCAATGTAGAAGCTTCATTTAGGGCTCTAATGAAAGGTCACATTCAGGGCTGTGTCTGTGTATGTGTGTGTGGGGGGGGGTTGTCCACCCCCCCCCCACCGCTACAGAGGACGGAGATTCGCCCTTGCTACATGACGGATTACACTCGAATAAGGCATGTTTCCACAGCACCGCTGTCACTGCGGCTCCCCCCACCCCCCCGCTACAGAATCGTAGCGGCGGGGGGGGCGTTCACGGTCCAGAGGCGGCGAATGAACCGTGTAACGCGGCGCACGCACTTTGGACATCGTGCGCCGCACAGTTGTAATTTACTGATCGGTCAAAAGTCATTTTTGATTACAATTTTCAGGGATAAAAAATAATTTGGCTTATAACACCTTACCTCTTCACAGCCACATTGTCCTGGCCAACTTCTCTTCCTCATTGTCAGACGAACCAACGCTGGTCCGCTCGTGGTTCTGGTCTCGCGACCCGGTCAAAACATAATTCCATGATTGCGGTTTTGGCGAATGATTTACGACCTTCGTCGTTGGCCTCCGTCGGTCTATGATGACCATATAAGAGAATCCTAAACACTCTGCTGGAATTTAAAAAAAAATAAAATAAAGCACTGCCTGTGGCTGCTGAAGCAGTCTCTCTTCACCCAGCTTTAAACAAAACAGCTCAGCAAACTTCTGTGCTTCAATTGGCTCGCAGCCGTTGGGAGGCGGGTCCTTCTGGCTAGGTTTTCATTCATTGGTTCTTCAAGGTTTCAGAAACCCAATTCAAGGCTCTTATTAGTCAAATGAGAGGTCAATCAGATGAACTAATCTGTTCGCGGCTGTGTCTGCAGCTTTTATTTTCAGTGCGCGCTTGGACGCCATACACCACCTACATCACAATCTCCATGATGCGTCCTAGAGCGCACGAGAGCGTCTCGTGCGCTCTAGGACGCAGAGACTTGCCCACCCGTGGGACAACGGAGCGCAAGAGGTTAAAGTGATATTTCAGTCTAAGTTGGACCGGGTGAAATCAAAAGCACCTTAAAACCCCCTGTCATGCAGGTTAATGTCATAATGAGCCTTCTAAACATTAGTGCCAGCAAACTGGGAGCAGATAAATGCCCGCCACCGGGGGAGGTGCACCATTCAGAGGCCGCAGAAGTCAGGCGAGTCTGTGCTCTGCAAACGTAAACTTGACTGATAATCTACCTGTTTACAGAAGGAACATGTGTTTCTCGCTTATTTCTTGAACTGTTTGTCAGATGGTTTGTCAGTTTGGTACTAGTGATGTTCGATACCACTGATTTCCTTTCCGATCCGATACTGAGTAAAATTCAGGCTGGTATCGGCGATACCAATACCGACACCGATATTTTTTGCGACGACACCTAATATGTCTTTTAAATCTAAAAAAACGCATGACGCACTTACCCAGGCGGAAGAAAAAGTAGTCCCACCAACCACATGTCACTTAGACAACATCTCAATAGTTTAGTTACTTTTCACCGTGTTTCTGTTAAGGATATATATATGTATACTCGCTGCTCTTGTTTTTCTCTTGCCTTCTGATTATTGCTCTGAGTGTTGCTATCCCTGTGCTGTTGCAATCCTGGAATTTCCCCATTGTGGGACTAATAAAGGCTTATCTTATCTTATCTTATCTTATACCTTACCTCAAATGACTTAAGTATCAAAAGTATCGATATTTTGATTTGAGTATCGATTTTAGAGCATAAAGTCCCGGTATCGGAGGTATCGATATTTCAGGATCGATCCGCACATCACTATTTCACTATTTGGTACATGTTTTGCCGAAGTTACGAGGGTGTGCAAACCCAGCTTACTGTTACAAGTTTTGCCATCGCTCTGATACACTACCTGTTTCAGCCTGTATATTGAATCTATGTAAAAAAAATAGGAATCTGTAGCTTATTTTTACACAGAGGAAAGTGTGACATGTGACAATGTATGTTTAATCTCATGTACATTGTGCACATAAGCTTTTAGAAAATGTATGGTTTGTGTAGTTTATTTATCATTCCCTTATAATAACTAAGCCATCAATGGATTGTCATGACCCACTCTGGGCCGTCATCTGCCTCAGCTGCGCGCACACCTGTGGTTAATCAGTCTCGGGCTATATAGCCCGCTCTGCCTGGAGCTTCGGCATGGAGCCGCCTGCCTTGCTACGACCTTCGTCCTGCGCACGCCTGTTTCCTCACAGCCCTGCACATCATCTCAAGGACTCTCCGTTTGCATGTAAGCTCATCTCAACTTACCTTTTCTCCCAGGCTCTCCCCTGTGCACAGGTGGATCCCTTTGGCGGTGGATTCCCTTTTCCGCGGCGGCGGAATCACTTCTTCATCACGCCACACATCACAGCTCATCGCCGAGTGCGCTCCACAGACGCTGTTTCCCTGGTAGAAGGCCCAAAGCCTAAACCGGCGCCAGCATCAGAACACCTGCAAGTAAGCCCCAGTCAGTTATACTATTCACTGTGACAAGGCTGGAACTAACATCTGTGTTTGGCTCTGTTCCTAGGGTTGCCAGGCTGAACGGCGCTCTGTCTCGCCCCCGGCTGCAGCTCGTTCACCCGCAATACATTCACATACCGCATACACGCACCCACACACCTGTTGTTGGATCAATAAAGATAATTGAATTGCACTTGAGCCTGTGTGTGTGTGTTCCCTGGGTCCGACAATATGTCAGTACGGCTCCGTCAGAGTGACCCAGCGAACAGCGGGCTCGCACACCAGTTAAACATCTTAGAGGCTTGAGTGGACCAAATTACTTACCAACAGCAGGTCACACTGAACCAGTTAGTTCTGATTAACAGCCGGTTGGATCGTCTGGAAGAATGGCAGGTGTTCCCTCCGGCTCATAGAAGCAGGCCAGCTCCCGTTAGCTCTCCTCCTAGCCAGGCTAGCCCGGGCTCGCTCACTCATCTCACGCCGGTTCCCACTCCCACGCGCTTCAGCGGAAAGCTCGTGGAGGCTCGGGGTTTCATTCTCCAATGTGGGATGGTGTTCCAGCGATTTCCGGGGGACTTCCCCACCGATCACAGCCGAATTGGTTACGTGGCTAATCTGTTGGAGGGGCAAGCATTAGCATGGGCTTACGCCATTATTGCGAAGCCCAGCTACGCCAATTTAACCTACGCCCAATTCGTGCACGATTTCCACGAAATTTTTGACCATTCAGACCGTGATAGCGTGCTAACCACCCGACTGTTAAATCTTCGTCAGGGTGGTCGGTCGGTGGCCGATTACGCTGTTGATTTCCGGGTGGTAGCAGCGGAAGTTGGGTGGGAGGATGCCTCGCTTTGCAGCATCTTCATTCGTAGCCTGAGTCCTAGTCTACGGGACGAGCTGGCCCGCTTAGATAAGCCCGAGCGACTCACTGAACTAATTTCATTAACTATAAGTCTTGATAACAGGCTGAGAGAGCGCGCTGCCGAGCGGAGGTTTTCCAGTCGCTCGAGCAGACTGTCACAACGCTCCTCTCAGCCCTCATCTCTGGCATTGCCCGCACTAGAGGCCCCAGACGAACCTGAGGCAATGATAAGGGGGCGGACCAAACTCCCGCAGGAAGAGAGACAGTGCCGCAGGGAGCTAGGTCTCTGTATGTACTGCGGAGATGATCAGCATGAGATCAATTCCTGTCCGGCTCGGCCTAAAGAGAAGGGTCCTGACATAATGCACGGCTCAGGAGACACACACGCAGGTTCAGAGTAGCTCAAATAGCTTTATTAACAACAAGTGTGTATGGATGTGTGTCTGTGAGATGTGGATGTATTGGTGATGGCATCTGCGTCGGGCACGGAGGCAGGAGACCGTACAGCCGGACAACCCTATGGGAGAAGCACAAGGAGAAGGGTGACGGGCACACACCAACACAGGAGATGATAAAATAGAGAGGAACTTACTTGGAGTTAGCAGGTGGCTGGCACAGCAAGGACAGCGTCCGGTAGACAGCGACCTGGAGAGCCCGGTGCAGCAGCGAGGGAGTGGAGACGGAGAGGAATGGTCCGCCGCCGGGGAATCCACCTGTGCACAGGGGAGCAGACTTGAAGAGGAAAAGGTAAGGGCTTCTTACCGATATGATTGCTGAAGAGGTAGAGGTTACTCACAGCAGTAGTGATGAGCGAAGTCTGACGGCTTCAGGCCGAAGCCCAGGGCGAGGCGGCTTAAATCCCTCGCCGCTGATGATGTGCAGGTGTGCGTGCAGCTGGCGCCGCAGATGAGCGGCGAGGCGTGACAGTACCCCCCCCTCTAGCAGCGCCTCCTGGCGATGGTCTCTCCAGGTGCGCTCGGTGGAACTCAGTAATGAGGGATGGGTCCAACACAAACGACGAGGGTACCCACTGCCGATGTTCAGGCCCATAACCCTCCCAGTCCACCAAGTACTGCAACCCACGACCCCGGCGCCGGGAGTCCAGGATGGAGGAGACAGGCCAGGCCGGATGGCCATCAATCATCCGGGGCGCGGGTTGCGCAGCAGGAGGAGGGCAAAGGGGGTCGGAGACTGCCAGCTTCACCTTGGACACGTGGAAGGTGGGATGGATGCGGAGGGAGGGGGGAATAGCTACACGCACAGCCACCGGGTTGATAATCCTGGTGATGGGGTATGGGCCCATAAAACGCTGTGCCAGCTTCCTCCTCTCACCCTTTAAAATCACGTCCTGGGTTGACACATAGACATGCTGACCCACCTGGTACACTGGGGCAGGTCTTCTGTGCCGGTCCGCCGTGGTTCTGTTGCGCTCCGCCGTGCGTAAAAGCGCACTGCGCGCTGACGCCCAGATGGAGTGGAACTGTCTGAGGTGCGCCCGAACTGAGGGGACCATTACTTCACTCTCCTGCGCTGGAAAAAGAGGGGGGTCGTAACCCAGGGACGCCTTAAAGGGGGACATCCCTGTAGCAGAAGAGCGGGCGGTGTTGTGGGCGTACTCAACCCAGGCGAGATGGTTACTCCAGGACGTAGGTTTGGATGCAGTGACGCAGCGGAGCGCAGCCTCCAGCTCCTGGTTGGTCCGCTCGCACTGCCCATTGGTTTGGGGGTGATGGCCGGAGGAGAGGCTCACCTTGGCTCCCAGGGCGTTGCAGAATGACCTCCAAACCTCAGAGGAAAATTGGGGCCCCCGGTCCGAGACCACGTCCACCGGAATCCCGTGCAGCCTGACCACGTGCTGGACTAGGAGGTCCGCCGTCTCCAGGGCGGATGGAAGACCCCGTAGCAGGATGAAGTGTGCCACCTTGGAGAAGCGGTCCACGACGGTCAGGACGGTGTCGAAGGTGTTTGAGACTGGGAGTCCGGTGATGAAATCCAGGGCGATATGCGACCAGGGCCTGCCAGGGACGGGCAGAGGCTGGAGCAAACCCGCTGGAGGGGCATTACCTGACTTGCTGGTGGCACATACTGGGCAGGCCCGGGCGTAGCGGGCAGCGTCCCTCCGCAGGCCCGGCCACCAGAAGGACCGTTGAAGGAGGTCGATCATCCGGGAGGAACCAGGGTGGCAGGTGAGCTTGGACGTATGCAACCAGTGGATGACCTTCCCCCGAACCGTGGATGGCACGAACAGCCTCCCCTCCGGTCCACCGCCAGGGTCAGGTTCCACTTCCTGCGCCTTCTGGATCTTGCTTTCAATGTCCCAGGTGACGGCTCCCACGACGCACGACCTGGGTAGGATGGTGTGGACCGTGTCCTCCGACTCCTCAGGGGCAAATTGCCTAGAGAGGGCGTCAGGCAGGCCGTTCTTGGAGCCAGGCCTGAAGGTGATGTTAAAGCGGAACCTGGCAAAGAACAAGGACCAGCGCGCCTGGCGGGCGTTCAGACGCTTGGCAGATCTCAGGTACTCCAAGTTCTTGTGGTCCGTCAGGACCACGAACGGCAGGTCCGCCCCCTCTAGCCAGTGACGCCACTCCTGCAGCGCGAGCTTGATGGCGAGGAGCTGTCTGTCCCCCACGTCGTAATTCCGCTCCGCCGGGGACAAGCGCCGAGAGAAGAAGGCGCAGGGCCGTTTGACTCCATCACCTGGCGACCGCTGGGATAGAACCGCCCCCACTCCTGTGTCCGAAGCGTCCACCTCCACGATGCACTGCAGCGCCGGGTTGACTTGGCTAAGGACCCAGGAGGAGGAGAACTCCGCCTTCAGCGCCTGAAAAGCAGCCGCGGCCTCTTCGGTCCACCGGAACGGGACCTTAGGAGACGTGAGGCGGGTCAGCGGGCCGACGATGGTGCCAAAATTAGGGACGAAGCGGCGGCAGAAATTTGCAAACCCGATGAATTGTTGCACCTGTTTTCTCGATGCAGGTGTAGGCCATTCCACCACCGCCTTCACCTTCACTGGGTCCGGAAGCACCTGGTCATGGGAGATGATGAACCCGAGGAAGGATGTTGTCTTAGTGTAGAATTCGCATTTTTCGGCCTTCACATACAACCGGTTCTCCAGCAGTCTTTGGAGGACCCGCCTCACATGGACCCGGTGCTCGTCCCTGGATTTGGAGAAGATGAGGATGTCATCCAGGTAGACGAACACAAAAAGGCCAATGAAATCCCGGAGGACGTCATTAATTAGGCGCTGAAAGACGGCTGGAGCGTTGGTCAACCTGAACGGCATCACTAGGTACTCGAAGTGGCCGTTCGGGGTACGGAAGGCTGTCTTCCCCTCATCTCCCTCCCGGATCCGGACGAGGTGGTATGCGCTGCGTAGATCCAGCTTGGTGAACCAAGTTGCCCCCTGGAGGGAGTGGAAGGCGGTGTCCATGAGGGGCAGGGTGTAGCGATCCTTCTCCGTGATATCATTTAGGGCGCGATAGTCAATGCAAGGACGGAGGGAACCGTCCTTCTTGCCCACGAAGAAGAATCCTGCCCCCAATGGTGATGACGAGGGACAGATAATTCCAGCACTCAGCGATTCCTTGAGATAGGCATTCATGGTCTCCTTCTCCGGTGCCGACAGGCTGTAGAGTCACCCAGAGGGTAAGGGTGCCCCCTGGCGGATGTTTATTGCACAGTCGTAGGGTCTGTGTGGAGGAAGTAACATCGCCTTGGACTTGCTGAATACCATACCCAGGTCGTGAAATTCTGATGGCACCAGGGAGAGGTCCGGGGGCGCAGCATCCGTAGGTGTTGGGGTAGAGGACGGAGAGCAGGCAGCGGACTGTAAGCAGGTGCTCATACAGAATGTGCTCCATGCCGACACCCTGGCAGACTTCCAATCCAAGACAGGGTTATGGAGGCGTAGCTAGGGGTATCCCAGGATGACGGGCGACACAGAGTTGGGGAGGACATAGAAGGTTATTTCCTCCCGGTGGTTCCCAGAGATGATAACGGGAACAGGGACGGTTTGATGTGTTACTCTCCCCAGGGAGACACGGGAGAGGTTGACCAGGGAGAGAGGAGTTCTTAGTGCTTGCCAGCGGATGCCCAATCGGGTTGCCAGGCTTTGTGAAATAAAACTGCCCTCTGCGCCCGAATCCACCAGTGCATGAGTGAGATGCCCAGTGGAGTTGTGACAAAATCGGACGGGCAGCTTCAATTGGGTGAGGGGACTTAACCGATTGATGTCCGCGAGGCCCCCTACAGTGACTCGTGGACCCCGCCGTTTGGCTTCTGTGGGCAAAGCTCCACCGTGTGTTGGCTGTCTCCGCAATACATGCAGAGATTCAACTCACGGCGTTGTTGTCTCTCCGCAGGGGGAGCTTTGTCCAGCCCGTCACCATCGGCTCTGACTCCTCGGGGCGCGATGGTGGCGGCGTCGCCAGGGGGCGAGCTTGGAACTGGCGCGATGAGGCTCCACGAGGGCGAGAAGAAGACGACTTCCGCCCCGAGGAGCGCTCGCGCAGCCTGTTATCAAAACTGATAGCTAAGACGTTAGCTCCGCTAGAGTCTCCGGGATGTCCCGCCCAGCCAGTTCATCCTTCAGATCATCATTAAGACTGCGGAGGAAAAGGCTGCAGAATGAACGTTCATCCCAGCCCAATTCCTCCGCCGCTACCCGGAAGTCGATCGCATAGTCCGCTGCCGACCGGCTTCCCTGCTGGAGACTGAGAAGCCGATCGACCTGGACTGTCTCGGTACGAGAGTGATCAAAGACCTGCAGGAATTGTCTCACGAATTGGTCATAGGTGAGGGTGGCATAACTGGGCCTCGCCATTACGGCGTAAGTCCAAGTTAGTGCTCGCCCCTCTAGGAGATTCCCTATGTAGCCAATTCGGCTATGATCTGAAGGAAAGTCTTCGGGCACACGGTGAAACACGGACTCACACTGCATTATGAACCCCCGCGCACCGCCGAACTTACCGCTAAAGCGGGTGGGGGTCGGAATGGGCGTGAGCCGAGCCAGTGCTACCAGAGCCTGCTGGACGGCCGCGCCACCCTGACGAGCCGGGGGGAACGGCTGTTGGGGGTCCAAGCGGTCCAATCGGTTAGTAATACTGATCAACTGGTTAAGAATCACCTGTTGCTGGTAAGCTATTTGGTCCACTCGAGCCTCGAGAGTGGTAAGTCGGCGTGTGAGCCCGCCGTCTGCCGAGCCACTCTGCTGAAGCCGTACTGACATAATGCACGGCTCAGGAGACACACACGCAGGTTCAGAGTAGCTCAAATAGCTTTATTAACAACAAGTGTGTATGGATGTGTGTCTGCGAGATGTGGATGTATTGGTGGTGGCGTCTGCGTCGGGCACGGAGGCAGGAGACCGTACAGCCGGACAACCCTATGGGAGAAGCACAAGGAGAAGGGTGACGGGCACACACCAACACAGGAGATGATAAAATAGAGAGGAGCTTACTTGGAGTTAGCAGGTGGCTGGCACAGCAAGGACAGCGTCCGGTAGACAGCGACCTGGAGAGCCCGGTGCAGCAGCGAGGGAGTGGAGACGGAGAGGAATGGTCCGCCGCCGAGGAATCCACCTGTGCACAGGGGAGCAGACTTGAAGAGGAAAAGGTAAGGGCTTCTTACCGATATGATTGCTGAAGAGGTAGAGGTTACTCACAGCAGTAGTGATGAGCGAAGTCTGACGGCTTCAGACCGAAGCCCAGGGCGAGGCGGCTTAAATCCCTCGCCGCTGATGATGTGCAGGTGTGCGTGCAGCTGGCGCCGCAGATGAGCGGCGAGGCATGACTGGTCCGCGCGTCACTGTAGGGGGACTCTCGGACTCGTCTCGGCCAGATCCCCTATCGAAATGTCTCCTGCCAATTAGGTTCTGTTACAGGCGTACAGAAATTCTCACGCACGCACTGGTGGACTCGGGGGCCGAGCAGAGCTTTATTTCGGGGAGACTGGCAACCCGACTGGGGCTCCCCTGCCACGCTCTGCCGACTCCCCTTAACGTCGTCACTCTGTCAAAAGCTCCCTTGGAGAAAGTGATGCACCAAACAGCCCCGGTCTCTGCCATCATCTCAGATAACCATCGAGAGGACCTCTGGCTGTTTGTGCTTTCCACCTCAGCTGCCCCCGTCATCCTGGGTTACCCCTGGCTGCGCCTACATAATCCTACCTTCGACTGGCGAACCGGGAGTGTCCTCACTTGGAGTCCTTTTTGCCTGAGTGCGTGCCTCCAGTCTGCAGCGTGTTCTCCATCGGTCCTTCTCTCCTCCCCTGCCCCCCTCCCTCCCCTCAACTTGTCCAGAGTGCCCCCAGAGTTTCATGACCTTGGAGCGGTGTTTAGCAAATCCCAGGCGCTGTCTTCCCCCCCACACCGCCTGTACGACTGTGCCATTAACCTCCGCCCGGGTGCCCCCCTTCCCTCGAGCCGTCTTTAGAGCTTATTGGCTCCGGAGCGGGAGGCTATGGAGGCATACAGTATATCAAGGAATCGCTCAGCTCGGGCATTATTCGGCCGTCGTCATCACCAGTGGGGGTGGGCTTCTTTTTTGTCAGGAAGAAGGATGGTTCCCTCCGCCCTTGCATCGACTTCCGGGCCTTGAACGATATCACTATTAAGGACAAGTACACACTACCTCTGATGGACTCTGTCTTCGACTCCCTCCAGGGGGCCTCCTGGAGGGCGATGAGTAGAAGACGGGATTCCGGACCCCCAGTGGCCACTTTGAGTACCTCATCATGCCGTTTGGGCTCACCAACGCTCCGGCCATCTTCTAACGTCTAATCAATGACGTCCTCTGGGATTTCCTCGGGTCCTTCGTCTTCGTCTACCTGGACGACATCCTGATCTTCTCCCAGTCCCGGGAGGAGCCTCAGGTCCATGTGAGGCGGGTTCTCCAGCGGCTCCTGGAGAACAAACTTTTCATGAAGGCAGAGAAGAGTGAGTTCTACACCGAGAATACCTCCTTCTTAGGTTTCATCATCTCACACAATCAGGTCATCCCGGATCCTGAGAAGGTGAGGGCGGTGGTGGATCATTGAGGAAACAGCTGCAACAATTCTTGGGGTTTGCCAATTTCTACCGGCGATTCGTGCCTAAGTATAGCTCGATCGCTCTTCCCCTGACTCGCCTCACCTCCCCCAAGGTGGCGTTCCGGTGGACAGAGGAGGCTGCATTGGCCTTTGCAGCCCTGAAGACGGAATTCTCATCCTCCTGGGTCCTGACGCAGGTGGACCCTGCTCTGCAGTGCTTGGTTGAGGTGGATACCTCTGACTCGGGGGTGGGGGCAGTATTATCACAGCGCTCTCCGGTGGACGGGGTGATCCGCCCCTGCGCTTTCTTCTTCCGGCGACTGTCACCTGCGGAGAGGAATTATGACGTTGGCGACAGAGAACTCCTGGCGGTGAAGCTCGCGCTGGAGGAATGGTGGCACTGGCTGGAGGGGGCTGCGCAACCCTTTGTGGTATGGACCGATCACAAAAACTTGGGAGTACCTGAGAATGGCTAAGCGCCTGAATGCCCGCCAGGCGCATTGGTCCCTATTTTTCGGGCGC
Organism: Pholidichthys leucotaenia; assembly: GCA_020510985.1. Lineage (NCBI taxonomy): Eukaryota > Metazoa > Chordata > Actinopteri > Cichliformes > Pholidichthyidae > Pholidichthys > Pholidichthys leucotaenia. The sequence goes on along the minus strand of CM035842.1, from coordinate 195,262,434 downwards.
TTCAGGTTTACCATCACCTACCGCCCAGGGTCAAAGAACGCCAAACCAGATGCCCTGTCCAGGCAGTTTGCCTCGGAGGCCTCTGAGGGGCAGGAGCACACCATCCTCCCGGCCTTGTGTCTCGTGGGCGCCCTCTTGTGGGCTATCAGGGACAAGGTCCTGAGGGCACAGGAAGCTGAGCCGGATCCGGGCGGGGGGCCTACAGGAAGACTGTTCGTGCCATTGTCCGTTCGGGGTGATGTGATCCACTGGGCCCATTCGTCCAAGCTCGCCTGCCACCCTGGGATCACCCGTCTGGTGGAGCTGCTTCAGAGATCGTTCTGGTGGCCAGGTCTCCGGAATGACATCATCGACTACGTCTGTGCCTGTCCCCAGTGCGCCACCGGGAAGACATCATCATCACCGCCGGCGGGTCTACTCCATCCGTTGCTGGTCCCTGGGAGGCCGTGGTCCCACATTGCCCTGGACTTCGTAACCGGTCTCCCGGCGTCCAACAGCTTCGACGCTGTTCTGACCATTGTGGACCGTTTCTCTAAGGCCGCCCACTTCGTCCCCCTATGTGGGCTTCCAATGGCACAAGAGACTGCGGACCTATTGGTGCAGCACATCGTGCGTCTGCATGGGATCCCTACGGACATTGTCTCCGATCGAGGTCCCCAGTTTGTGTCCCGCGTTTGGAGGAGCTTCTGCAACGCCTTGGGAGCTACGGTAAGCCTGTCCTCTGGCCATCACCCCCAGAGCAACGGGCAGTGCGAGCGGGCCAATCAGGAGCTGGAGGCCGCTCTGCGCTGTGTCATCGCTTCCAGCCCGTCATCTTGAAGCAGTCATCTGCCATGGATTGAGTAAGCTCATAACCTGACTCTGTCATCGGCGATCGGTATGTCACCTTTCAGGGCGTCGCTGGGCTACGATCCCCCACTGTTTCCCGAAGAGGAGGAGGAGGTGGCCGTTCCTTTGGTCCATGCCCACCAGAGGCGCTGTCGTCGGCTTTGGGCTGCTACACACCAGGCCCTTTTACGCACGGTGGAGCGCAACACAAGAACGGCGAACCGGCACAGGAGGCCTGCTCCCCAGTATCAGGTGGGTCAGCAGGTATGGTTATCCACTCAACACATTAACCTGAAGGCTGAGAAGAGGAAGCTGGCCCAGCGTTTTATTGGGCCCTTCCCGATTGTCAAAGTGATTAATCCTGTGGCTGTGTGTCTGGCTCTCCCCCCCTCTCTCCGTGTTTGTCCCACGTTCCATGTTTCCCAGGTCAAACCCATGGTCTCTAACCCGCTCTGCCCCCCTCCTAGGGATCCACCCCCACCAGTGTTGAACGACGGCGACCTGGCATGGAGGGTCAACTCCATCTTGGACGTCCGCCATCGGGGTCGCGGGCTGCAGTACCTGGTGGACTGGGAGGGGTATGGCCCCGAGTGGAGGTCCTGGGTGCGTCCGTCGTTTATGCTGGACAAACGTCTCATTAAGGCCTTCCACCAGGTGCACCCGGGTAGGCCAGCGCCAGGAGGCGCTGCTCGGGGGGGGGGGGGGGAGTACTGTCATGACCCACTCTGGGCCGTCATCTGCCTCAGCTGCGCGCACACCTGTGGTTAATCAATCTCGGGTTATATAGCCCGCTCTGCGTGGAGCTTCGGCACGGAGGCGCCTGCCTTGCTACGACCTTCGTCCTGCACACGCCTGTTTCCTCACAGCCCTGCGCATCGTCTCAAGGACTCTCCGTTTGCACGTAAGCTCAACTCAACTTACCTTTTCTCCCAGGCTCTGTGCACAGGTGGATCCCTTTGGTGGTGGATTCCCTTTTCCATGGCAGTGGAATCACTCCTTCATCACACCGCGCATCACAGCTCATCACCGAGTGTGCTCCACAGACACTGTCTCCCTGGTAGAAGGCCCAAAGCCTAAACCGGCTCCAGCATCAGAACACCTGCAAGTAAGCCCCAGTCAGTTATACTATTCACTGTGACAAGGCTGGAACAAACATCTGTGTTTGGCTCTGTTCCTAGGGTTGCCAGGCTGAACGGCACTCTGTCTCGCCCCCGGCTGCAGCTCGTTCACCCGCAATACATTCACATACCGCATACACGCACCCACACAGCTGTTGTTGGATCAATAAAGATAATTGAATTGCACTTGAGCCTGTGTGTGTGTGTTCCCTGGGTCCAACAATATGTCATGGATACACTGTCCACTTGATTTGCCTATATACTGTACAATACAGGCGTATGTATTTTGGTATGCAAAAGTCACTAACATTTCTTTCTGTGTGCAACATTACTTTCATTCGACATGCCAATACTAAATTGTATCCTATTGATTTAATCATTTCCAGTTCATCATATTGACCTACTGTAGATGCTAACATGCCTAAAAATAATCGTGCACAGAGAGAGAGGAAATGTGAGGCAGTGTGCCATGCACGTGCTGCTGAGTCAGTTGAAGCCCGAAATGCCCACCAAGTGAGCAATGCAGCACGCCAGCTAAGGCAATGAAAAGCTGAAACGGAGGAGATGCGGAATAGTCGACTGACCCCCAACGCTGCACGCCAGGCAAGGCAAAGAGAAGCTGAGATGGAGGAGATGCGGAGTAGCTGACTGGCGAGGGACGCTGAATGCCATGCAAGGCACAGAGAAGCTGAGACGGAGGAGAGGCGAAGCAGCCGACTGACCAGGGATGCCGAATGCCAAATAAGGCACAGAGAAGCTGAGACAGAGGATATTAGAGCAGTCGACTGACCGCCAACGCTGCATGCCAGGCAAGGCACAGAGAAGCTGAGACGGAGGAGATGCGGAGCAGCCGACTGACCAGGGACGCCGAATGCCAGGCAAGACACAGAAAAGCTGAGACGGAGGAGATGCGAAATAGTCGACTGACCACCAACGCTGCATGCCAGGCAAGGCACAGAGAAGCTGAGACGGAGGAGATGCGGAGCAGTCGACTGACCACCAATGCTGCACGCAAGGCAAGGCACAGAGAAGCTGAGACAGTGAAGATGCAGAGCAGCTGACTGCCCATGGATGCCAAATGCCAGGTAAAGCACAGAGAAACTGAGACGGAGGAGATGCGGAATAGTCGAGTGACCGCCAACGCTGCACGCCAGGCAAGGCACAGAGAAGCTGAGACGGAGGAGATGCAGAGCAGTAGAGAGCGGAGAAATTCTGCATGCCAGGAAAGACGCTGTGATGATGAAACACCTAAGGTTTGAGCAGCACGTTAGATGCATGACTGTGAACAACAGAGCTGTCTGAGAGAGAAGGAGACCCCTCAGCAGCGTGGGATATGACAGACAACGGATGCCTTGTGCCATCAAAAAAATGCATCGTGCATGTCTGGAACAGGCGCACAAAAATAACCATAATCTTGCTTGGTGTGATGATACAGACTTCTTCCAAGAGGAACTTTATGGCAATTACACACACACATTGAGTAAGACATCACTGTTTGAGTGACCTACATGCTCACATTGTGGTGCTTATACATGGAAAGAGGAGAGGAAAGGATTCTGTTGCATGTCCAGAAAGATAGACCTCACCTACGATGTCACAAATCCCAAGCCTGGCTCAATCCCACCACAACCACCAGATGCTATCAAGGACCTTTTCATTAATTAAAACTTTGTCAAACAAGCAAAACAATACAACAGTGCATTGGCAATGGCAAGTATTGGCATTAAAGAGATCCTTATGCCTGGCTTCAACTCGGGCATGCTTATACAAGGTAAAATTTATCATTACATGGCTGCTCCTCTTCCTGAACAGGGTAAAACACCACTCTTTGCTCAGATTTATTTTCATGATCCTGTCCATGAACTGGAATTTCGCTGCACCCATGCCTCAAACATGGGTGTTTGTTTGAGGCTGCACCCATGCCTCAAACAAACACCCATGCCTCAAACACCCATGCCAACACATACATGCAACAGTTTCAGTCAGCGGTTGAGTATGTGACTCAAAATGACAACGCTAATGAGCTGAGAACAGCTCACAGTCTATGAGGTGACCTTCATTGTAGTTCTGTGAATCTTCCATCACTAGATTGTGATGTTGCTGTCATTGCTCCAGGGATAACTCCTATTGAGCAGTTTGGGAAGCTGGCTGTCACCCTTCACCTCAGAGGAGGACGACTTCAAACAATCGATGCAATGCATCCAGCATATGATCCATTATCGTATGTGCTTCTTCTGCAGCAGGGTTCCCAAGGATTTCACACTAAGCTTGCAGTTATTACACCTACATGCTTTTACTGTTTCCACCTACAAGTGCGCAACACTTCTCATCACTTCAATTTACCACTTTGTGGTGGAAGACTCACACAACAGTACATATGTGACATGATCGCAAAAACTGAGTCACGTCTTAACTGGATTCGCCACATCCAGAAATCTATCAAGGCAGAAAAGTATAAAGTCATTGTTGATGCCCTGAGCAGTGACGCTGAGATCATCCCAGGATGCCTAACCATCCTGTCATCCACAGTTTATGGATGACCACAATGGTATGCTAAAGAGTTCCAAGATGCCATAGCCTTGGTCAAAGTCAAAGTCAAACCAGACTTTCTTGCCTTCACTTGCAACCCCAACTGGCCTGAAATTAAAGGATCACTTTTTGAGGGTCAACAGACCAATCAAAGACCAGACATCATTGCTACAATATTCTACATGAAGGTGGAAGCGCTCCTCACAGATCTCCTAAAGTATGACATCTTGGGACATGTGGATGCATATGTCATGGTGAAAGAAACTCAAAAGATGCATCTTCCACATATACATATTCTCATTACCATGGTACCACGTAACAAAGGACCTCCACTGACAGTGATCATGTCGTGTCTGCAGAGATTCCTGACAAGGAAACAACTCCAGAACTACATCGCATTGTCACATCAGACATGATTCATGGCCCATGTGGACAATGGAATAGTGACAGTCCATACATGGTAGACAAAAAGTGCTCCAAGGGCTACCCAAAACAACTGAGACGACACGCAAGCTTTTCAGACAACTCTTACCCACTGTACCGTAGACGTGCAGAAGGAGCACCTGGCTCTCCAATTACAAAGACCATCAGAGGTGGCATTAATGTGTTTGTCAGTAATGAATGGGTTGTGCCATAAAATCCATACATCGCGCTATGATATGATGCACATATTAACCTTGAAATTGTCTGTGCTGTCTCCAGTGTCAAATATCTCTACAAATACTTAGAGAAGGGGCCAGATCAGTGCCTGGTGAGGTTGGATATCCCAGATGAAAACACCTGTGAGGAACTTCGACACAAGAAAGTGACACGTTATGAATTAGGACGTTACATCACTGCATCTGAGGCATACTGGCGTATATATGATTTCCCTATCCAGTGGAAACAACCACCAGTAAGGATGCTGGCAATTCAACTAGAGAATGAGCAGGTCATCACATTCAATGATGAAGGCACTGTCCAGAACCTAGTGGACACAGGGTCACCTGCTACTACACTGACTACCTTTTTTAAAGCCATGTCTCTTCATCCACATATGCAACACAGTGTATACCCAGATGTGTTTCAACACTTCACGTACACACAGAAGAAATTTCAATTGTGGAAGAAAAGATTAAGTTCCCACCATGACCTGGCTGACACTGTTGGACGAATCCCAATGATTGCTTTCAACCCACACACTGCTGAACTTTTCTATCTCTGAATGCTTTTGTACCATGTACCAGGACCAACATCCTTCAGAGACCTCCGTAGAGTTGAAGATGTGGTCATGGACACCTATCTGGTTGCCTGCATTACATATGGCATTGTTGACAATGATCAAGAAGTAGATTCCGTAATGGAAGAGGCAGCAAATGTGACATTTGGCCCAGCACTGCGTGAAGTATTTACCAACATGCTCATGTTTGTACTAAAGGAGAGCACTTGCAGTTCTGGGAAAGGCACAAGCATGTTCTTTGTGAAGATTTCATGCACAGAGCCAAGGTGAATGAGCCAGATGACTATATTGTGAATCAAGTGCTCCTAGACCTTAAGAACCCTGTTGAAAGACATGGCTTCACCCTAAATGGAAACTTTGGACTCACTGAGCCTGATCCACTTCACATCCAGAGTAGGATTCCTCGGATTATCCAGCATGAGATTAAGCACAACATGGAGGAACTTCAAGCTCATATTACGGTCACAAAAAACAGACTTAATCACGAGCAGCAAGCAGTTGTTACAACAGTGATGGAAAGCGTGGAGTAGGGACTTGGCAGAATGATAGTACTTGATGCAAGTGGTGGGACTGGGAAAACATTCATATTATGTCACATTCTCAACAAAGTTCATGCATAGGGCATAGTAGCTCTTGCAACATCTGCAAGTGGAATTGCAGCTACCCTGCTGGCTAAAGGCACCACCTTTCACAGTAGAACAAAATGTCCTCTCATTCTCACTGATGAATCAACTTGCAGTGTAAGTGAACATGACAGCACTGCAACACTCATTAGGATGACACATCTCATGGTTGTGGATGAAGTGTCCATGATGGATTGGTGTGCATTGGAAGCAGCAGATCGTACATTTCAGTGGCTCTAGGGGTCACACAAGCCATTTGGTGGCATCATAATGGTCTTCAGTGGCGACTGGAGGCAAATCCTTACTGTCGTGCTACATGGTAGCAGAACCAAGATCATAGGAAGGTGTTTCAAGAGCTCATACCTATAGAAAAATGTTGAAACTATTTGTCCAACAAAAAACATGAGGATCTCTCAAGCTGAAGAAGATCAACAAGGTGAAGAATATTTTGCTAAATTTCTCTTGGACCTTGGAGAAGGAAAAATTCCAGTAGTTCCAGAGGAGGGCGAGTTTGCAGTTGAACTCAGTGAAACACTAATAATTCCAGGTGACAAACTGGAATCCATAATCCATAATATGTGTGCAACATATTGAATAAATAAATATGAACAGTATAAATATTGAATAAATAGTATTTACCGTGTACCTCTCTATTTAATAAATTAACCCACCTCAGTGAAATCTGTCTTTCAGTTATTTGTATACTGATTTTGGTGTTACCTTCCAGGGTGTGGAGCTGAAAGGGCAAGTCCCCTTCAGCAGTTGTGGTCTCAGTAGTCAGCATGTGTCAGCAGCTGCTGACGTTGCAGTAGAAGAGATGAGTTCAGGCTTCAGCTGTGTGCTGGGTCAGTCAGGAGAAGGTGTAGTTGACTGCTTCAGAATATTCAACCCTGACGCATGGCCAGAGTGTCTAGGTGAACTACAGGATTTTAGCAGGACAGAAGTTCAGTCTCTTCTCCAACATTACAGTGAACTTCTCAGATTGTGAGTAGACAGGGAAATGTAGTAAAATCTTATTTTTAGTATTGATTCAAATTAGGGCTGTCGCGGTAAAGGAATTTCCCTTGCGGTGACGTTGGACAGCTCAGTAGCGTGGTATTATTGCAACTGTTTTTAGGACCCTGTGGACTCATAATTTAAACAGGGTTTATAACTTATGTGGCAAATGAGGGAAGCTGTGAGAGTCTCACTGCAGCTCCACTCTCAACTTTATGTGCATGTGTGACAACTGTGCGGAGCTCCGATCTTTCTACAGGCATGAACTGCTGATTCTGTTTAAGAAAAAAAAAACAACAAACGATCATTTTCATTAAGCAGTGGCGGGAACTACGGGGTGTGTAGACTGGAGACTGCAGCAACATTCAGCTTATTTAAGCAGGACAGTCTCCGTACAGGACCCTGTGTGGCTCTTGTCTCCATGATTTTTGCCGCTGTGATTTTTGCTGTTGTCCATCAAAATCACATTCAAACAAGCTGCTCTCAGAGCTCATGCACAGGAGCATACACAGTCAGGATCATACACACTCCGCTCAGAAGAAAATAACACGCTTTGTGTCCTTTCAGTGCTCACTGTCATGGCTGTATTTAACAAGGAGTCCAAACGCTTTCACCACTAACTGCTTGCTGGAGTCTGTCTGGAGAGAGTGCCCCAAATGGTGCTGCTTCCACCGGGTGCTGACAGCGGCAGCACCATGTGCTGTGGAAGCTTCTAGAGTACCGGGTGCAAACACGCTGTTGGCAATAAAAATGCACTTCATTTAGTAATTTATTTAATAATCAATAGGGGCACATAACTGAACAATGAGATATAGCCACATACATACAAAATAAGTGAAAACAGCGGTTGTTGCAGTTGGTCGTTTTCCTCCGAGGTAGGCGTGTCCATAGCACGGTATTACATAATTACGGTTATTGCGACAGCCCTAATTCAAATACAGAAGCATGACAAAGATCTGATGTTTTGGATTTTATTGATTCCATAACATGTTCAATTAAAGTTTCACAAATTTCTTATGTACAAATGTTTTGGACCTTATTTCTGCCCCCAGTTTATCTCCCTGTATCTCTGCCGACAAAGTGGTGGATGCCAGTGTGACCAGGTCCACAGGGAGTGGCAGCAGCTGAAGTCCCTCATCAAGACCACCTTCACACATAAGTCTTACCTTGGGCTCTGCCAGACACGTCTCACAAAGGAGCCATATTGTTCACACTTCAGGGTATGAGGGCAGTATTAGAACATTCTTAATAATTTACTGTCATGTCTGCTCTCCTGAATAAATAAGAGTTTTACTCATAGTTACTGTGATTTCAGAACTCCCTGCACTTGGCTGAAATCCTCCTGGTTCTGGCAGTCTCTTCTGCTCAATGTGAGCGTGGAATCTCTGCCCAAAACAGGATAAAAAACTCAACCCGCAGAAGTCTTCATGTCTGCACTACAGAGGACTTGATTCATATACTGTAAGTATGGACAGCTGTTCTTTGGAGCAATTAAACTCCAGTGATGTAGCAGCAAGATGGATGTCCTCTTCTGAGAGGCGCTGGAGGCCACTGTTAAAGAGGTGCTCAGAGGACATGCCAGCCCTGTGACTATACACTACACACACACAGAGTATTTGCTGTGTTTATTTGTATCTTCATATGTTTGTATGTTTCTGTCCCTGAAATTGCATGAATTTATAAAGAGGTTTTGAATATTTCTTTCAGTTTTATACCTGTAAATTTCTGCATTATATTTGACATTTCCATTGATGTGTTTATGTTGGGGCTGCCTGACTTACTCTGTAAATTCCATGAAATTGTATGGATTACAGAGTTTTTCCAAAACCTTGAAATTACTTGAATTTACAGTCTCTTAATATTTCATAAGTCTTTAAATAATTAAGCTGCACTACTTGCAGTGTGGACCCCGTCACACTGGCATCCACCACTTTGTCGGCAGAGATACAGGGAGATAAATTGATTGGCTGATTAGACATTTGCCTAAGCTCCTAAAACCTGGAAAATCATCTTTGTCCTCTGTAGTGGGCATTATATTTTATATCTCATATCTCTCATACTATACACGACACTCTGTTAAGTCCTGCTGTTCCTTAGCGTAGACAAGTGGAGCTTTAAAATGATATCACATGTTGGTGGGTGTGGCCTTCCCAGCCTCTCTGTCCCACTTTCAAACACAGTCTACATTTGTGCATGCAAATGCAGACTGTCCTACCAGTTTTCTACCAGACTACTTGCTTTCTGCGGGCACTGCACTAGTCCCTAATTGATGTCAGTTAATCTAACATGCATGTCTTTGGTCTGTGGGAGGAAATCGGAGTGCCTTGAAAAAACCCACGCAGACACGGGGCGAACATGCACACTCCACACAAAAGGGTCACCGCTGGTCGAGGTAGGATCCAACCCACAACCTTCTTGCTGTGCTGCCACAGTTCTAACCGCTGTACCACCAAGCTACCGCTTAGACAACCATTTTTTTTTTTTAAATAAGATAAGATAAACCTTTATTAGTCCCACAATGGGGAAGTTCTATTTATTGAATAATTTCTCAACATAGTGATGAACTGGTGTGGCTAACCGAATTGGACCTTAAGCTAAATTAGTAAATAATTTTTAAAAATATATAAAAATATAAATAGTAATAGTAGACTTGATTCTTTTGTTCTCTGCTCAGCAGGTGTGAATAGGGATGTTTTTATTTTTGCCTTGTTTTCATGAGAAATTGCCTTATTGTATTAAATTTTTAGGAAATCCTTATGGCTTCTGTCACTGTGTGCTATGCATTATACTATACATATATCTGTTGTACATTGACTGGGTAAAATGCCCGGAATGCATGGACAATAAAGTGGTGGCCTAGAGCATCCGCCCCACAACTGGGAGGTCGGGGTTCAAGTCCCAGCCGGGTCATGCCGAAGGCCATATAAAAATGGAACTTCCTGCCATCCAGCTTGGTGCTCAGCAAAAATGGAACGGAGGAAGGAAATATGAATGGCAGTGGCGCAGGAGGTAGAGCGGGTTGTCCAGTAACCAGAGGGTTGGCGGTTTGAATCCCGCTTTCCCCAGCCATCCTGCCATTGTGTCCCTGGGCAAGACACTTTACCCACCTTGCCTCCAGTGTCCATGACACTGGGTGTGAATGTGCATAAATGTCTGTTAGTGGTCGGAGAGGCTGTTGGCGCTGATTGGCAGCCACGTTTCCGTCAGTCTGCCCCAGGGCAAATGTGGCTACAGTAGTAGCTTACCACTACCATTGTCTGTGGAGTGAATGAATAACGGACTTGACCTGTAAAGCGCCATATAAATGTAATCCATTATTAATATTATAATAAAATAATTAAAAAAAAAATAACGCTTGTTTGAATAAACAGTCAGTTTTATTACTGCATTACCAAATTCAAGTTAAAAAAAATTTAAAGGAAACAGCTTTCAATCAGACATCTCATGTCCCTTAGTTTTGATCAGTGTTTTCTTCTATAGATTATCTGTGAATTAATCCAGATCTGTTAGTAAAAGATTCAGAATTTAATCCTTTTCTCACTTAAAAAAAGATTTTCTGAGAAACCAGAAATGTGAAGATGTCTAATACTTTTTCATGTCAGTGAGGATGGCGCGTTTGCACCTCGCAGGGCATCACTGGTGGTACAGAGGCAGCATGGAAAGATGTGTTAAAAGTTTTTTTAAACTAATCATCCACAGTGGATCATTAGTAGATACATTCAGATAAATTGTGTTATACGTATATGTCAGTTCTCTTTGATTTTCGGTGTGTCTCTGCCCATTTAGTTGGCATGAAAATGGGACGTCTGGAGCTTCCTGCTGTCTGAAGACAGGAGGAGTGGCTCAGCTGATCCATAAATAGCTCCATCATCCCACTGCTGTCTTTATGTCTGAGGCTTTCCATCTGAGACTGATAAAAAACAGTTATATTAGGAACTAATAATGAAAGGTGGGGAGAGTAGCTAGAAACTGTACTCAAGAAAAAGCTCCTGAAAATGTCTATTTTATAGTAGAGATGGCTATCCCTCTTTAAGTTATTAAAGAAAAAAAAAGTTTATCTGTTAAAAAAAGGCTTTCTCATTTTCACTGAAAAAAGATCATTTAAGATAATTTAAAGTGGACATCTTATGGCCTATTTTTCTACATGTTGATACAGTTCCCATAAGTTTTAATAAAATGGCTATGCCCGCTTTGCTCAAAATGTCTCTGGGTTTAATTACTGCAGCACCATTTTTGATCCATCTTTTGCAACCTTTTTTTCAGAATGGCTCATTTCGATGCATGTCCCTTTAAATGCTTAAGGGCCCCAGTTCACCCTATACTCCCTCCTTCATCACTGCCACAGGGATGTGATTTTTCCGCCAATTCACGGAATTGCGCCTTTTTTATGAAACGACGTGACTGATTGGCTGATCGTCCTTGCAGTGACCGATGAACATGGCTGTTTCTTATCTTAAAGGCAATCCTTTGTTTTCCTCGCTCGCATACGCTCTCACATATGGAAAATCGACCGTGCCGGGAAGGCGATATGCACATGGTGTCACAACACGATTGACTATGGTGGAAGAGGATTTAAGTGTCTCGAGAATCATGCTAGGAGCAAAAAACATGTACAAGAGGTCAAATCGAGGTCCACTAATTATTCAATTGCTGGAACTTTCGGTGTTCAGAAAAAAACATCGAAACCATACGGCCTCCACCCTTTGCTGACGACACGATCGGACATGGAAATCGAAAGGAATGATCCACCCCAACAACCAGTGCCAGTTGCGGATAGAGTAGTGAATTTTTTTTTTTTTAATTTAAGTTTTTGTAAAGGGTATACAGGTCATTACAGCATTGCATTGTTTACATTTTCATCACATGTTCCCTTATTTTTTGCTATTTGACAATATTGGTAGGATAGTTATTACAACACCCCCCCTTTTTTTTTTAAAGTGAAAGAAAAAGTGAAATTAAGGAGAATTAAATAAAAACAAACAAACAAACGAATAAACAAACAAACAGAACAGCAAAAAACAAACAAACAGAAAATTAAGTAATTAAAAGTAAAAGAGCAACTGAGTAGCTTTGGAACAAAGAGCGGGACCATTATTGAAATGGTATTTGTCAAAGATTAGGTCTAATGGAAGACATATGCGATCCAGGGTTGCCAAAAGTTCATGAACCCATCCATGTCCTGTCTCAGTGCGAATGTCAACTTTTCCATCGAGTAAATGTCTTGAATCACGTTAATTCAATCTTCAGGTGTAGGACAGTCCTTCAGCATCCATTTTTTAGTTAGGGCTTTTTTACTTGCCAATATTAAAACATTGAATAAGTATTTATCTCCTTGTCTTTCCAGTGAGTCCGGTAGTAAACCCAAATACAAAGTTACAAAAGAAAAGGGAACTGTTATTTTGAATATTTTCCCCAATATTGTCTGTACGTTGGTCCAATATTGGTGGATAACTGGGTATGACCAAAACACATGAAAATGATTTGCAGTCTTTTCACCACACAAGCGCCAACAGTTCAACCCCTTATGGGTAAATTTGTTTTGTGCAGGTGTTCTGAAAAATCTTACCAAGTTTTTCCATCCAAATTCTCTCCACTGCAGGGATGAGGTACTTTTCCATTGCTGTTTATTTAGCTTTTCCCATATTTCCAATTGTAAAGTGAAATTCCCCTCTTTTTCCCATCTCTCTTTTATATATGATGTGTTGTCTCCTTTTAAGTCTTGAAGACCTTGGTATATTTTAGAAATGTATCTGATCCCTGGGATCCCTTTATATGCCATTAAGAAGACCTTCAGAACACCTGACTGGGCCCTTTCCAAATCCTCCTTTTTAAGTATATTGTTTATGTGGTGTCTAAGCTGAAAGAACCTGTAAAGATCTTGATTTATTAGACCTTGTTTTTTCAAATCTTCAAAACTTCTTAAAGTTTGCCCCTTAAAAAAATCGTAATATTTTATCAGCCCTTTCTCTTTCCACTCTTTAAATCTAGTGTCTGTTTTATTGGGGGTAAAGTCTTGATCATAGGCAATCCATTGCAGAAGTCGATAGGGCTCTTTAGCTTGATTCTCTCTGACTATCTTAAACCAAATTTTTAGCGGGGTCTCTATCCACGGGTTAGTGTTATTCAAGAGTTTAGTTAAGGCATTGTTCCCTATTATCGCCTGTAGGGGGATGTCACTTGTTATTTGGCATTCCATCTCCTTCCATTGTGCAGTGTAGACTGGGTTACATATCTCTACTAAAGTTTTAATTTGTGCAGCTATAAAATAGTCCCTGATATTTGGCAGCGCGAGCCCACCTTTGTCTTTGTTTAGCTGTAGGGTTCTATATGTGATTCTAGGTCTCTTACCCTGCCATATGAATCTTGAGATCCTTCTGTCCAGCTCCTGCCATGTTTTTTTGGGAGGTTCTACCGGTATTGTTTGGAAAAGGTATAGAAGACGTGGAAGTATATTCATTTTGACTCCTTCAATTCTTTGTGCAGTACCTAAGAATGGTATCATATTCCATCTTGCTAGGTCAGATTTTATTTTTGTCACCAGTGGATCATAGTTTAGTGTTATAATTTTGTCGAGTTGTTTCGGGATATTGACCCCCAGATATTTCATAGATTCCAACTCCCAGTTAGTTTTGAGTTCATTTAGTGAAAAATGATTTGGGTCATAGTTGAATGTGTAATGTAATGCCTTGCCACACGGTGGCACTAGTAGAAGATATACGTGTTGAATGTATGTTGGAAGACAACAGAATTAAATGAGGCTTGTTCTGAGATCCACGCTGGTGTTGATGTCCACTTCTTATAAAGATTACCCAACCACACGATATTATACAGAATGTTAAGACTTGGGTTTTATGCATGTTTAATTTGTACCCTGATAAATCTCCATAGTCTGAAAAAACTGAGATTAGTTCTGGTAGAGAAGTGTCTGGCTGCCCTAGGTATATTAAAATGTCATCAGCAAAGAGTGCTATTTTATGTTCCTTCTGACCAAGTGTAATACCTTGAATTTCTTGATTTTGTCTTATCCATTGGCTCAGAGGTTCTATGAAGATTGCAAAGAGCAGTGGAGACAGGGGGCAGCCTTGACGACATCCTCTTTCCAGCTCAAAAGATGATGATAAATTACCGTTAATCCTTATTTTAGCTGTTGGTTTTTTATATAATGCCTGTATAGTTCTAATGAAGTTGTTATGAAAATTGAAACTGGATAAGATTCTATATAGGAAAGACCAGTCAACCGAATCGAATGCTTTTTCAGCATCTAATCCCAATATGACTGCATTTAAGTTATATTTTTTTATATGATGAATTATGTGTAAAGTGCGTCGAATGTTGTCTTGTGTCTGTCTTTGTCTTATAAAACCTGTTTGGTCTAAGTGAATTAAGTCTGTCAGTATGTTTTCTAACCTTTTGGCAAGGATAGTGGTAAAAAGCTTATAGTCCTGATTTAATACACTGATTGGTCTGTAGTTGGAGCATTCTAGTTTATCCTTTTCAGGTTTAGGTATAACTGCAATGACCCCTTCTCTCCAGGAGGGGGGGATTTCCCCTGTGTGGAGGACGTAGTTAAATGTTTTCAGGAGGAGAGGAGATAGTTGCTGTTTAAAGGTTTTGTACCATTCTGCTGTATAGCCATCTGCTCCTGGGGATTTGTTAGCTTTAAGTTTCATAATTGCTTTTTCCAATTCTTTAGGTTGTATTTCTGACAGTAGGGTTTTATTTTGTGATTCCGTAAGTTGGGGAAGGTTTAATGTGTTTAGGAATGTCTCGGATGCGTTTTTATGTTTTTTGTGGGAGTATAAGTTCTTGTAGTAATTCTCGAAGCTTTTAAGAATATCCTGAATTCTGAATTTTATTTCCTTTGATACTGGGTCTCTGATTTTGTAGATTGCTCTTTCCGTTTGTTGTTTCCTCAATTTATAGGCTAGTAATTTTGCCGATTTACTGCCTGCTTCAGAGTGTTTTTGTTTCAGAAATGTAAGTTTCTTCTGGATTTCTATTGTGAAGATCTCATTTATTTGATTTTTAATTTCTTTAATCTTGAGCGAGCCATTAGAATGAGTGTTGTCTTTGTGTTCTTTTTCTAGGTTCTTGAGTTCTGACTCTAGTGTGATTAGTTTTTCTTGTCTCAGTTTCTTTTGGGTTGCCAGTTTTGCAATAATTTTTCCCCTTATTACAGCTTTGCACGCATCCCACAGTATTAAAGGAGATACTTCTCCATTATCGTTTTCTTCCAAATATCTGAGAATATCTGATTCCAATTCATCTTTCAGTGGTCCTTTCAGGACACTTGAATTCAACCTCCAGGAAAATGTATTATTTGTGTATTTTTGGATGTTTAAGTCCATATAGATCGGACTGTGGTCGGAGAGATCCATCAGTCCTATTTTACATGTTTTTACTCTTCCAATGTCTCTATTAAACATAAAAAAGTAATCAATCCTTGAGTAAGATGAATGTGGCGTTGAATAAAAAGTATAATCTTTTATATTGGGGTTGAATTCCCTCCATACGTCACAGATTCCCATTTCTTTTAGTAGCATCCGAGTATTCTTATTTTGGGTGTTATTTTGATGTGAAGAATTACCTGTCGCATCCCAGTATGGATTCAGTCTTAGATTGAAGTCTCCACCACATATCACTAAACCTTGGGCTTTAGTTATCATTAGGTCGAATACATTTTTATAAAATTTCCATTTAGCCCCTGGTGGTGCATATACATTCAGCAGGGTGATATCTTCTCCCTCTAGCCGCCCAGTTACCAAACTGTACCCCCCTTCTTTATCTTTGTGTTCTGATTTTTTTTCAAATGTAATTTTGGTTGATATCAATGTCGCTATCAATGTCCTCCTCCCTGATTTATATGAAGATGAAGAGATCATTTTAAACCCTTGTCTACTGAGTTTAGTGTGTTCCACGTCTGTTAGGTGGGTTTCTTGTAAAAATATTATTTCTGCTTTGTCTTTTTTCATTTTGTGTAGAATCTTGGATCTTTTAACTGGATTCAGGATCCCTTTTACATTATATGAGGCTATTTTGGTTACACCCTGTTTCTCCATTGTATTTTCTTATTTAGTATAACAGTGTGGTGGCCCTCTTTTTTGCTACTCAGAAACTGAAAGAACATTAAAAACATAAAAAACATTAAGAACATAGTGTACGAAACTTTAAAACAAAAAACTGTCAAAAAAACTTCCTGGGCTGGGGTCTCTTTAAAGACCCTGTAAGAGCCCTGATGGAGTGTAGGCTCTGAGGGAAATTCCTCAAACTCTGTTACGTGTTGAGGGCCCTCTCTTACCCCTATAAGTTGTCCCATGTTTTTAACGTGAATTTCAGATCCCAATCCGAATTTGTAATGATTTTTTTTTTTTTTTTTTTATGCCTATACCAGGGGTGGGCAGTGAGGGCCATTCCAGCGCAGATTTTCTGTTCCACCCAGTGTCTTCAGCAGGTGTTTTCAATTATTAGAGATCCTTGAAGCTGATCAGAGCAAACACCTGCTGAAGACACTGGGTGGAACAGAAAATCTGCAGTGGAATGGCCCTCCATGGCACATGATTGCCCACCCCTGGCCTATACCCTATGAGATTGTGTGCACCCTCCCACCCCCATCACAGCAAACATTCACTCTAATACAGTATTTGTTAGTGTGGAGAGAACATGTGGGTCATTGTTACGTTTCTATTTTAACATGATTTTTTTTTCCCCTTTAAATTAAGAAGACATTTGTTTCTAATGCTATAACTGCTCCATGAAAGGTTTTACCACATGCTGATTCTGCATCTCCTTTAATGTTTGTTACCTTGTAGGAGGGGGGGTGGAAGTGCAGAGTGACTGAAAAGAAAAAAAAAAAAACACAAAAAGGTCGCTATTCCTTCCTGGAACTGGAAAGCTTATCTTTGTAGCTCTGGGGCTGGATTTCCCGCTGCTGGCCCGTGGTTTTTGAAGGTCTCTGAGTGGACCACGTTTGAGCTCTGATTTTCTCGCTCAGATCCGCTGCGGGTTTAAACACCTTTACCGGGAGTCCTCTTCTTGCCATGTCAGTTGTTGCTTCTTCCGCTGAATTATAGAGACATGACTCTTCCCCGTAAAAGACCCTTAGCTTCGCCGGAAATGGCGTCTGAAAGCGTAGATTCTGTTCCCGTAGAACCTTTTTGGCGTCGTTATATTCCCGTTGCTTTTTAAGAACCTCAGGGGCGTAATCGTGCTCCACGAAGACTTTTCTCTCATGATGCATAAATCCTTTTTTCTGCCAAGCCCGTCTTACAACCTCTTGTTTTATTTTGAAATTGGCGAATCTCACCACCACAGAACGTGGGGGCGCTTCCGGGGCTGGCTTTGCGGCTAATGTACGATGGGCTTTTTCTATCTTCAAATCGGTGGTTTGTGGAATATCCAACTTCTCTCTCAATAAGGATTCCACGCATTCCGCCACTGTGTTGAAACTATCTTCAGCTCCTTCTTTCAGACCGTGAATTCTGATGTTATCTCGTCTCTGTCTTCCTTCTTGGTCGGTTAGCTTAGCCTCCAGCCTTGACTGTTTTCTGTGTAAATCCAGCACAGAATCTTCAAGCACTTTTACTCTTTCTTCAGCTTCCAAGATTCAGTTTTCGGCCTGGTCCATTCTGCTGTTCGCCCTTTTTAGATCCTCTCTGAATTCAAGAAATTCGGCCCGAAATCGTCGTATTTCGTCAAATAGCGATTTCAAGCTAATCCTTTTGTTAGCTAGGCCCAGGTCCTTGTCTTCTGAACGGAGGTCCTCCGGTTCAGATTCTGCGGCCGCTGCGCGTCCTGACTTGGGGAATGTCAGTTTCTTCTGCTTGTGGTTAGGCATGGTGTTATTGTCTTTTGATTTTTAATCTTCCAAAAATCCGTTCGGTCTGATTTTGAGGATGTTTTCCTTGGATTGAGTCTGGGAGTTTCAGCGTTAGGTTGCTATCACCATGGCGTCCAGACCGGAAGTCAGAGTAGTGAATTTTGAGGTATGTGAAGATATATTTTTGTATACATGTCATCTAGTTAATATTTTCTTCATCTTGCCTGCTGAAGATGTTTTGGACTTCATTTAAAAAATATTTTTAATGCCACACATACTTAGAATTACGTTTATGTTTGTGCTTTTCTGTCTTCCCTAATTAATATTAACACACATACACTACTGTTCAAAAGTTTGGGGTCACTTAGACATTTCCTTATTTTTGAAAGAAAAGCACATTTTTTCAATGAAGATAACTTTAAACTAATCAGAAATACACTCTATATGTTGCTAATGTGGTAAATGACTATTCTAGCTGCAAATGTCTGGTTTTTGGTGCAATATCTACATAGGTGTATAGAGGCCCATTTCCAGCAACTATCACTCCAGTGTTCTAATGGTACAATGTGTTTGCTCATTGCGTCAGAATTCTACAGATTACCTCAACAAATTAACAGCTAGAATGCCAAAGGTCTGCAATGCTGTAATTGCTGCAAATGGAGGATTCTTTGAAGAAAGCAAAGTTTGAAGGAAAAAATTATTATTTCAAATACAAATCATTATTTCTAACCTTGTCAATGTCTTGACTATATTTTAAATCTTAGAAAGAGTTGTTGCTACGCAATTATTTGACCACTTGCAGGGAAATGGTTTACTTGAAGAGTTTCAATCTGGGTTTAGAATCCATCATAGTACTGAAACAGCCTTAGCGAAGGTCACTAACGACCTCCTCATTGCATCTGATAATGGACTAGTTTCTGTACTTGTCCTTTTAGATCTTAATGCAGCTTTTGATACTATTGATCATAATATTCTACTTGATAGATTAGAACACTATGTTGGACTTAATGGAACTTCGTTGCAGTGGTTTAGATCTTATTTATCTGATAGATTCCAGTTTGTTCATGTAAATGATGAGTTTTCTTTCAGCTCAAAGCTTAGTCATGGAGTTCCACAGGGATCTGTGCTAGGCCCTACTCTTTTTAGTTTATATATGCTTCCGTTAGGCAACATTATTAGAAAGCACTGTATACATTTTCATTGTTATGCAGATGACACACAATTATACCTGTCAATGAAGCCAGATGATACTAATCAATTAGCCAAGTTAGAAGCCTGTCTTAAGGAAATCAAAGCTTGGATGACTTGTAATTTCCTGCTATTAAATTCAGATAAGACTGAAGTCATTCTTGTTGGTCCAAAAAACCTTAGAAATTCCTTTCCAAATCAAACTTTCAGTTTGGATGCAGTTACTCTTTCTCTTAATAGCTCTGTGAGGAACCTTGGAGTTATTTTTGATCAGGATTTGTCCTTCAATTCACATATTAAATTTGTTTCTAAGACTGCCTTCTATCATTTGCGTAATATTGCCAAGATTAGGAGCATCTTGTCTCAGAGTGATGCTGAGAAGCTGATCCACGCTTTTGTTAGCTCGAGATTAGATTATTGTAATTCTTTATTATCAGGCTGTCCTAAAACATCTTTAAAAAGTCTTCAGCTGATCCAAAATGCTGCAGCAAGAGTTTTAACAGGTACTAGAAAGAGAGATCATATCTCTCCGGTTCTGGCCTCCCTTCATTGGCTTCCCATAGAGTTTAGAATTAAGTTTAAAATCCTTCTTCTTACTTACAAAGCTCTAAACAATCAGGCTCCTTTTTATTTAAAAGATCTGATACTACCGTATCATCCTAACAGAGCACTACGCTCCCAAAATGCAGGATTACTTGTAATACCTAGAATCTCCAAAAGTACAATGGGAGGCAGAGCCTTCAGTTATCAAGCTCCTCTCCTGTGGAATCAGCTGCCAATCTGGATTCGGGAGTCAGACTCGATCTCTGTTTTTAAGAATAGGGCTAAAACCTACCTTTTTGATCTAGCCTACAATTAGGGAGGGATCATGTGTTTCTGAACCCTCCCTTAGTTATGCTGCTAATAGGTTTAGTCAGCCGGGGGACCTCCAGTAATGCACTGGGCCTCACTCCTTTCCTCACTCTCTATGAAATATTTTTTTTTTTTGCTGGTCATTAACATTTGTTTGTTCTCTCCCATAGATTGAGTCCCCATCGTGCTGTTTGCTCTCTACATGTCTGTTCTTTTCTTCTTCTCTATCCCCTCACCCCCCAGCCAGTCGCAGCAGATGACTGCCCCTCCCTGAGCCTGGTTCTGCTGGAGGTTTCTTCCTTTTAAAAGGGAGTTTTTCCTCTCCACCGTCGCCAAGTGCTTGCTCACAGGGGATCGCCTGATTGCTGGGGTCTTTCTGCAACTGTGGGGGTCCCCCCTATAGTTGATAGTGCTATGAGATGACTGTTGTTGTGAAATGGCGCTATATAAATAAAGTTGAATTGAATTTTCCTATTCATTTTACAACTCGTGGTGGTAAATAAAAGTGTGACTTTTCATGGACAACACAAAATTGTCTGGGTGACCCCAAACTTTTGAACAGTAGTGTATATCAGATATGGATTTTGTCATCTATTATGTTACTGAATGATAATTGCTTGCTTGCATGCACATATATGTATGCTATTTTCTACAGTTAAATGTTTGTAGTCCTGTTTGTATTGCTCGAAAAAAAGGTGCTCTCGGCAAAGCGGAAGCAGCTTGAAGTGAAAATGGATGCCCAAATGAGCAAGTCTGCTTCAAGGAAGACGGTTCAAGCTGCTCAGAAACAAGCCAGGAAGACCCACATTAAGGCATTGAAGTCCGAAATTAAATAAATGTAGTGTAGATATAGGGGAATATGCTGAAATGGACTTGGAACTTTGTATATTTTCTATAGATATGTTGACATTGATGTTGAGGAGAAAAAAATAGCAAAGCAATTTAGTTAGATTACTTTTATGATTCCAAACAGTTTGAAATTGACAGTGCTCAGTGGACATTGACTCATAACTTTTGAATATTTCTAAGACTTAGCTGCATCAGTGATTGTGCAAAATGAACTGCTCAAGACTCAATGGAGATTGAAACTGGTGATCTGAAATGAATGCTGAAATTATAAAAAGTAATGGTATGTTGGAATTTTATTTCTATTATGGAATAGATAAAATTAACTGATTTTGATTTGATCAAATGTTAAAGCATGTGATGGATAATGCTTGTTGGAATATTTTAGGAATGCTATCTTCTTGGAACATAAGTCAATATTATACAGTAATAAGTGGCATTCAGCTGTTTGTTTTATGTCATTTAAGCACAGTTCTGGTACTTAAAAATCATAAAAACCCAGGAGCTTCAGGGGGCAAAGCCCCCTGAACCCCCCCAATGGGGCTCTGCCCTGGACCCCGCTAGGGGGACTGTGTCCCCCAGACCCCCTGCTAAATTTTCAGATAATTTTCCAAACTCCAGATCACATCCCTGCTGCCAAGGTAAGTTGTTGATGTTGTATTGCTAATAATGGTAGCTGTGGGGAGCGTGAAAAAACGAGGCTGAATTATTTCTTAATTCAGGTTTTATTCTTGCGATCACATCCCCAGCTATCTCTCAAGAACAGAAGAGAGAGAGCTGAGTCAAAACCTTCTCTTTTATACACACAAGGACAAAGGAAGAATCACATATCACAGTCAACCCCCCTATTGACAATAACTCTCCCCCCGCGCCCTTCAGTCCTCCGCCTGGGCCCCAGGAGGTCAGGAAGTCCTTTCAGCTCCATATCGCCGTACCTCCGTCTTCTTGTTGTTATCCACAGGCGGTCCAGACATATTGTCCCATCTAAGACGTGAGGTCAATCCACACATGCAATCTCAAGCATCCCATAGTGCTTATACATATGTAGGCAAAAATACATGAGCTACAGTAGCTGGCTAGCTCCTCGCTCCAGTAGTGAACACAGCCTGAGCTAACTAATGCAAAAGAATGAATGAAATAAACCGTCATTGGTGGCCAGCAGTATGTGGATTCAGTGGTGAATATAATATAATATATAAGAATAGCAATGGCAATCAATCAATCAACTTTATTTATAAAGCACTTTAAAAAGCAACACTCGCTACACAAAGTGCTGTACAACAGGAACACACAGAAAAATATAAAAGCAAGGAGCAGGACACTAACACAATATAAAACCAGCAAGACAATATAAAACTCAGCACGAGTAGAAACCACAGTCAATAGAATCAATAAAACAAAAGGTAAAATAAATAAATAAAAATCCATTTCGATCTAATCGATCCAAGATGGCGCCCACAGCGGTCGACATGGTGCTTCGCTGCGCTCTTTGTTTGTTTTTGTTTGTCAATTGTGTGTCTGCTTGCACTTATACCCGTGAAGAACTTTTAAATATCAGGACTTTGACCCCCACGGACCTCCTCCCAGTTTTTCTAGCCCCTGCCGCCGATCTGGTTTATTGTTTGGCTCGGAAAGTGAGACGGCGGAAGAGAGGAAGACGAGCGGGCGCTCTCGTACGACTTCGCAGGAGAGGCTCGCGAACGGCGCTGCCTGGCATATTTCTGTCCAATACCAACTCTCTCTCTAACAAGGTGGATGAACTGAGACTGCTGATGCGTTTTAAGGACCTCGCCTCCTCAGCTGTCCTCTGCTTTACTGAGACCTGGCTCCGGGAAAATATACCGGACAGCGCGCTGCGCCTCGACGGCTTTCAGCTCTTCCGTGCTGATCGTGACACAGAGCTTTCCGGCAAGACCACGGGAGGCGGTGTCTGCTTCTACATCAACTGCATCTGGTGCTCTGATGTAACGGTAATTTCCAAACACTGTTCTCCTGCCTTGGAATTTCTTGTTATCAATTGCAAGCCCTTCTATTCCCCGCGGGAGTTTGCTTCTTTTATAATGATCGCTGTGTACGCCCCTCCCGACGCGGACACGCGCGAAGCTCAGCGCGTGCTCGCGGATCACATTCAACACACAGAGCGGAGTTTTCCAGACTCGCTGATTATTGTGGCTGGCGACTTTAATCAGTGCAATCTGAGCCACGATCTCCCCCGCTACAAACAGTTTATTAAATGCCCCACCAGAGGATTAAACACACTGGATCACTGTTACACCACAGTGAAAGACGCATATCGCGCTGTCCCTCGAGCTGCGCTGGGATTATCTGATCACGTGATGATTCACCTCATTCCCACATACAGACAGAGATTGAAGCTCACTAAACCTGTTGTGAGCACTACGAAGATACGGACCAGTGATGCTGAGGAGAAGCTGGAAACGTGCATGGAAATATCTGACTGGGGCATGCTTAAAGGAGCCACGCATGATCTGGATGAGTACACGGACACTGTGAACTCATATATCCACTTTTGTGAAGAGAACATTCTTCCATCACGCACCAGGGTGAGTTACTCTAATGACAAACCCTGGTTCACAGCTAAGCTCAGACAGATCAGGAAGGAGAAGGAAGCAGCGCTGAAAAGTGGAGACAGGGACTGCTACAGGGAGGTTAAATACCGGTTTAACAGAGAGCTGAAGAGGGCTAAATCTGTGTACTCAGAGAGACTCCAGCAGCAGTTCACTGCTAATGATTCGGCTTCCGTGTGGAGAGGACTGAGGCAGATCACCAACTATCGGCCTCAGGCTCCTAAAGGTCAGGATGACAAAGCCCTTTGTCAGAGACTGTCCCAACACTATGCCCGTTTTGACACCTCGTCATCTGTGTCCAACTCCCCCCCTCCCTCCAGCTCCACAGCCTCCACATTCCCTACTTCATTTAAGGCACCCCCCCCCCCCTCCTCCCCCCCTCCCCTTATCATCAGTGAGCAGGATGTGCTCAAACAGTTCTCCAGACTGAACCCGCGCAAGGCCCCCGGCCCAGACGGCGTGTCTCCCTCCACCCTGAGACTCTGTGCGAAACAGCTGGCTCCTGTATTCACAGACATTTTTAACACCTCCCTTAAGTTATGCCACGTGCCATCCTGCCTTAAATCCTCCACCATCATCCCTGTCCCCAAGAAGCCACGGATCACTGGACTTAATGACTACAGACCTGTAGCGCTCACCTCTGTAGTCATGAAGTCCTTTGAGCGCCTGGTCCTGTCCCACCTCAAGTCCATCACCACCCCTCTCCTGGACCCGCTGCAGTTTGCCTACCGAGCCAACAGGTCTGTAGACGATGCAGTCAACCTGGCCCTCCACTCCATCCTGCAGCACCTGGACTCCCCGGGAACCTACGCCAGGATCCTGTTTGTGGACTTCAGCTCTGCATTCAACACCATCCGCCCCGCTCTGCTCCGGGACAAGCTGTCCCTGCTCAACGTGCCTGACTCCCTCTGCAGGTGGATCATCGACTTCCTGACGGACCGGAGGCAGCATGTGCGGCTGGGAAAGACTGTCTCAGACTATACTAGCATCAGCACCGGATCACCCCAGGGCTGTGTACTTTCCCCCCTACTCTTCTCCCTTTACACCAACTCCTGCACCTCCAGCCACCAGTCTGTCAAGTTGATCAAGTTTGCGGACGACACCACCCTCATCGGGCTCATCTCCAACGGCGACGAGTCCGCCTACAGGAGAGAGGTGGCCCAGCTGGCGACCTGGTGCAGCAATAACAACCTGCAGCTGAACGCTCTGAAGACAGTGGAGATGATTGTAGACTTCAGGAAAGTCACTACTCCTCTGCCCCCCCTCACCCTCTCAGGCTCTCCCATCACCACTGCTGATTCCTTCCGCTTCCTAGGCACTACCATCACCAGGGACCTCAAATGGGAGCTGACCATCAGCTCACTCATCAAAAAAGCCCAGCAGAGGATGTTCTTCCTGCGGCAGCTGAGGAAGCTCAAGCTACCCACCAAGATGTTAGTGCAGTTCTACACAGCCATCATCGAGTCCATCCTCACCACCTCCATAACCGTGTGGTACGCAGGAGCCACTGCCAGGGACAGACTAAGGCTGCAGCGCGTCGTGCGCACTGCTGAGAAGGTGATCGGCTGCAAGCTCCCATCTCTCCAGGATCTGTACATCTCCAGGACCCGGAGGCGTGCTGGCCGGATCATAGCCGATCCCTCACACCCTGGTCACGTACTGTTTGCCCCCCTCCCCTCTGGTAGAAGACTTCGGTCCATCCAGACTAAAACCTCCCGTCACATGAACAGCTTCTTCCCCTCTGCCATTAGACTGCTGAACACTAAGTGACTCTCGTGCACCATGTACAGCAGCTCAACCAGACTCATGTCAATCATCACTGTTTTCTTCCTGCATTACCGACTGCACTATATAGTTCTCCACAGTATAAGATAAGATAAGATAAGATAAGCCTTTATTAGTCCCACAACGGGGAAATTCCAGGATTGCAACAGCACAGGGATAGCAACACTCAGAGCAACAATCAGAAGGCAAGAAAAAAAAACAAGCAAGCAAGAGCAGCTAATAAACATATGTACGTATTACTATAAAATATATATATATACACACACACACAGACACACAGTGCAGAGCATTGTAGCTGGATGGAATAAATATATGAATATATGAACACACAGTGCAGAGCATTGTAGCTAGATGGAATAAATATGTAAATATATAAACACCCACAGTACGGAGCATTGCAGCTAGGTGGAATAAATATGCAAGTATATAAACACACACAGTGCGGAGCAATGTAGCTAGATGGAATAATATGTAGATATATAAATATATAAACACCCACAGTACGGAGCATTGTAGCTAGATGGAATAAATATGCAAATATATAAACACACACAGTGCAGAGCATTGTTGCTAGATGGAATGAAACAGCATAACCGTCTACTTAGTTATCCTACATGGTATGATTATGTGCCCATACATATTCTCACCCTCCATAGCGACCGGTATGTTCCTAGTTGTATGCCGGAGAGGACCATTGTGTAAGTCTATTGCATCTTTTGCATTCAAAAAACTATTAGTTTGTTACGTCTTTTTGCTATCTCTGCGAGCAGCCCTGCTTAGGTTGTACAGTCTGACAGCCGTTGGTAGGAAGGACCTACGAAACCTCTCGGTTGTGCACCTGGGATGATGTAGTCTGCTGCTAAATGAGCTCCTCAGTGCATTCAGTATGTCCTGCATAGGGTGGAACTCGGACTCCAGCAGAGATGACAGTTTAGCCACCGTCCTTCTCTCTCCTATCTCCTCCATCGGATCAAGGCGCTGCCCCAGGACAGAGCTAGCTTTCTTAATCAGTTTGTTCAGTCTCTTCCTATCGGCTGCAGTAATGCCACTGCCCCAGCAGACCACTCCAAAAGTGATGGCTGATGCCACCACCGTGTCATAGAATGACTTCAGCAGCGCCCCTTGTACACCAAAAGACCTGAGTCTCCTCAGCAGGAACAGCCTGCGCTGTCCCTTCTTGTAGAGTGCATCAGTATTGTGTGACCAGTCTAGTTTATTGTTCAGATGAATACCCAGGTACTTATAGGATGTCACCATCTCGATGTCTGTTCCCTGTATATTTACTGGTACTGTGAGGGGCTGCCCATGCCTGCGGCAGTCCACCACCAGCTCCTTAGTTTTCCTCGCGTTGATCTGGAGGCAGTTCCGATGGCACCAGTCCACGAAGTCCTGGATAAGCCCTCTGTACTCAGCTTCATCTCCATTGGAGATGAGGCCAACGATCGCAGAGTCATCAGAGAACTTCTGTAGATGGCAGTGTGTTGTGTTGTGTGAGAAGTCCGCAGTATAAAGAGTGAACAGGAAGGGAGCCAGCACCGTTCCCTGGGGGGCCCCCGTGCTACTGATGATCGTGTCGGACACACAGTCCCGGGTTCTCACAAACTGAGGCCGGTTCGTGAGGTAGTCCAGGATCCATGATGACAGGTGCTGGTCCACCCCTGCGCGCAGCAGCTTGTCCTTCAGGATCATCGGTTGGATGGTGTTGAAAGCACTGGAGAAGTCAAAGAACATGATCCTCACCAAATTCCCGGGCTTCTCCAGGTGGGACAGAGAACGGTGAAGGAGGAAGATCACCGCATCCTCCACCCCAATGCCATGCTGGTAGGCGAACTGGAGTGGATCCATCGCTGGTTCCACCAGGGGGCGGAGGTGAGCAAGGAGCAGTCTCTCCAGGGTCTTCATCAAGTGGGACGTCAAGGCCACCGGTCTGTAGCTGTTCAGGTCTTTGGGGTGGGAAGTTTTTGGTACAGGTACCACACAAGATGTTTTCCACAGCTGTGGTACCCTCCCCAGTTTCAGGCTCATGTTGAAGATATACGTCACAATCCCACACAGCTGGTCTGCACAGGACTTGAGGAGCTTTGCGCTGATGCCGTCCGGTCCCGGCGCCTTCCTCGCCTTGATCTTCCTCAGCTCCGTCCTCACCTGGGTCCTGGTCAGGGTCAGGATGGGGCTAATATATATCTGCTGCTGGCTAATATATATTTTAACTGTTGACCAGTATCACTTAATCTTATCCTACACTTTATTACATGTATAGTTTATTTCTCTTATCTTATCATGTTTAATGTTGCAGCATTGTACCGAGACAAATTCCTAGTTTGTGTACTACATGAACAATGGCAATAAACCTGATTCTGATTCTGATTCTGATTCTGATTCATTTCATTCAATAAAATCAATGTCTCACACTGGGCCGAAGTCCAGAGAGTAAAAGTGTGTTTTAAGACGGGTTTTAAAAATAGACAGTGAAGGTGCTTGTCTGATATTCAGCGGTATGACAGTTAAGCTAACGCTAGGTGGCCTGACTTGTTATCCTCTCCCTGCTGAAGTGAGGTCTAAGACAGACTGACTCCAAACGCCTAACCTGTGGTGATCTGCGGTGTGTGTGCCTCGCCCTAATTATCTTTCACAGCTGCAGGCACACCTGCTCTCACTCATCAAGCACTCTTTATAAGGGACGCTGCCCAGAAGACAGCACGGAGACGTCTACACTTTCTCCCAGGAAGACCTCCTCCCTAGTGTCTTCCTCCACCTTGCTATGCTTGAGAGTTAATCTCAAGTCTCCTGCTTCTTGTCATGGGAGTTCCGTCTCCCCAACTCAACGTAAGCCTTGTCTGAGCTTTTACCTGCACCTGCCTTTCTTCCCCTTGTTCCCTGTGCACAGGTGGACCACCCTCCAGGCGGACCTCTCTTTCCTCCTGGCGGCGGACTGGACTTCAGCCGTGAACAGTGGCTTTCTCCCGTCGCAAACCGGTGAGCTGGAGCACACGTTACCTTCACCCAAGCTGCACTGTAAATACTCCGCACATGTACTACGGCTTCACAACAGGGCGCTGAGCTGGTATTGGACAGTCATCTCTTCGGAGCTGGATTACCTCTTCGCTGCTGTAAGACTGCTAAGACTCTAGATAGATAGATAGATTTGTTTATTTGACAGGGACAGTGCAATAAACATAGACAATTAATCAATGACAATCAATCTGATGTGTTGCACAGAGTGTATAGCTATTAGCTAATTTGCAACTCTTGTCCCTGGATGGGCTTTAGAAAGGAGAAACAAGTAAAAAAAAAAAAAAAAAAAAAGGAAAGAAAAGGAATACACAATAACCACATACATCAATGCAAAAAACATAAATACATTATAAATACACAATTATAAATATTATAAATATTATAAATACACAAATATAACAACCTGACACACATTTGCCTATTTCAGGCCTCCCTCCCTTCGTCACTCACTATAAACAAACACATTCATTCCTTCCCTTCATTCACTCTCACCCTGCAGACAATCATTTCATACATGGGTACATTCTTGTTTATTTTATTCTATTAATAACATTACCTGCCTGCCTGAAGCTAACACTCCTGTGTTGCTGTCATTTCAGGGTTGCCAGACCTGTCCTGTCGCCACGCTCCTGCTCTCACTACACTACATTCTCACAACACCATTCACACACACACACACACACACACACATCCACTCTCATTCAATAAAAGATCATTATTATTGTTCTAGTATGTGTCTGTTTCTGGGTGTTTCTGAAAACCATGTCAGTACGTCTCCATCAAGAAACCCCAGCAGACGCTGCTTTGGCACGCCAACCTAACACCATGGAGGCTCGGCTAAATCAATTAACACACCAGCAACAGGTGATCTTAACTCAACTTACACACATTAAATCACGACTCAACCAGCTCTCCCCGCTGCAGTCTCCTCCACCTGCTGCTTGGGATCTGGCCGGGTCAACCAACTCCTCTCTGTCTCCACCTCCTCATGCTCGGTTAACTCCCGTCCCCACTTCCACCCATTTTAGTGGTAAGTTAGGGGAGGCACGGGGTTTCTTATTATAATGTAGTCTGATTTTTCAGCGTGTGCCAGGGGATTTTCTCACTCACCATAGCTAGATTAGTTATTTGGTGAATTTACTGGAGGGACGGGCTTTGGTGTGGGCTACCGCCATTATGACCCGAACCAATTGCGCTAATTACACCTACGATCAGTTTGTGGCAGAATTTGCTGAAGTTTTTGATCACTCTAATCGGGACTGTGTGCTCACCTCTCGCCTCCTTAATTTGAGACAGGGGGCTAAGTGAGTAGCTAATTACTCAGTGGATTTCCGAGTAGTGGCTGCGGAGGTTGGGTGGGAGGATGCCTCACTGTGTAGTATTTTCGTTCAGAGTCTTAGCTCCAGCTTGACTGATGAGTTGGCCCGGGTGGGAAGACTCACTAAGCTTAACGAGCTCATTGCACTAGTGATTTCTATTGACAATAGGTTAAGGGAACGGGCTAGTGAGCGCCACTTGGGCACTCAGCCTTGCCACTCCCCGCAGTCTCCCCTTAAGGCCCTCCCTCCCTCTGAGTCCCCTGGAGAGGATGAACCCACGCTTTCTGGCCGGTCCAAATTATCCCCGGCAGATGTCAACGCCACTATGACCTTGGGCTGTGTTTATATTGTGGCAGCGCTGAGCATGAGGTTGCCTCTTGCCCTAATCGGGTAAAAGGGGGAGTCCGTTAGTTACGGTAGGGGGACTAACGGATGGTGGTATTGTTAAGGCCCCTACACGTCTCATGCTACCCATTCACTTTCAATACGCATGCACTGAATTATCCTCACATGCTCTCATTGACTCTGGTGCGGAGCAGAGCTTTATTTTGGAGGGTCTGGCAACCCGGCTGGGGCTTCCCTGCTACAACCAGGAGAGACGCTCAAACTGATCGCCCTCTCCAAGATGCCCCTGGCCATCGTTACTAAACAGACTGCTCCTGTCTCTGTGCTGGTCTCAGGTAACTATCATGAGCATATGAGGTTTTTTTGTGCTCTCCTCCACCGCTTCCCCCGCCATCCTGGGGTTCCCATGGCTAAGTCTCCATAATTCCTCTATTGATTGGAGGACGAGAAGAATGTTATCTTGGAGTACGTTTTGTCTGGGTGCTTGTTTACAATCTGCTGTCTGCTCTCCCTCTGTACCCTTCTGCCCTCAGGATTCACCTCCCCCTGATGTCTCATCTGTGCCCACGGAGTATCACAACCTGGCGGCAGTGTTTAGCAAAGCAAAGTCTCTGTCACTTCCCCCCCACTGGCCATATGATTGTGCCATCAACCTCCTGCTGGGGGCTCCTTTGCTTTCGAGTCGGCTTTACAGCCTCTCTGACCCAGAACGTGAGGCCATGGAGAAATACATCAAGGAGTCCCTGAACTCGGGCATCATCAGACCATCCTCCTCGGCGATGGGGGCAAGATTTTTCTTCGCAGGTAAGAAGGACGGTTCCCTCAGTCCATGTATTGATTTTGGGGAGCTTAATAACATTACTGTAAAGGACAAGTATACTCTGCCCCTTATCAATACGGTGTTTGATTCCCTCCAGGGCGCCAGGGTGTTCACTAAATTAGACCTGTGGAATGCTTATCACCTGGTCCACATCAAAGAAGGGGATGAATGGAAGACTGGGTTTCGCACCCCTAGCAGCCATTTTGAATATTTAGTGATGCCTTTTGGATTAACGAATGCTCCTGCTGTTTTCCAGAGGCTCATTAACGACGTTCTGAGGGATTTTCTGGACTTGTGTTTGTCTATCTTGACGATATCCTCATCTCCTCTCACTCCTTGGAGGAACACCGTATCCATGTCAGACGGGTTTTGCAGCGCCTTCTGGAGAATCAGTTATTTGTCAAGGCCAAGAAGTGTGAACTCCATGTTTCATCCACCACCTTTCTGGGCTTTGTCATCTCACACAAGAAGATCATTGCGGACCCTGAAAAGGTTAAAGCGGTGGTGGAATGGCCTGTCCCCTTCTCCCATTATCAACTTCAGCAATTTTTGGGGTTTGCTAATTTCTATCGCCGTTTTGTCTAGAACTACAGCATCATTGCTTTACCCCTCACCCGTCTGACCTCTATGAAGGTGCCATTCCGCTGGATGGAGGAGGCAGAGGCGGCATTTGCTGAGCTGAAGGAGAAGTTCTCCAACCCACCCCCCCATCCTGGACCAGGTCGACCCCCGCTCTACAGTGCTTGGTGGAGGTGGACACCTCGGACTTTGGGGTGGGGGCGGTGTTATCCCAGTGCTCTCCTACCGACGACAAGGTCCGCCCCTGCGCCTTCTCCCGTCGGCTGTCTTCTGCGGAGAGGAATTACGACGTGGGGGACAGGGAGTTGCTAGCTGGGAAGCTGGCTTTGGAGGAGTGGCGCCACTGGCTGGAGGGCACTTCACTTCCGTTCGTTGTCTGGACGGATCACAAGAACTTGGAGTACCTCCGGACCACAGAATGCCAGGCAGGCCTGTTGGTCCCTGTTTTTTGGAAGGTTTAATTTCACCATCACCTACCGCCCGGGTTCTAAGAATATCAAGCCTGATGCGCTCTCGAGGCAGTTTTCCCCTGAAGCTGCGGAGACGATGCATCATCCAATTGTCCCTGCTTCCTGCATTGTGGGCATGCTTTCCTGGGATATCAAGGAGAGGGTGAGGAGAGTGCAGGAGGCGGAGCCCGACCCGGGTGGGGAACCGGAGGGTCGGATGTATGTTCCCTCTGCTGTTAGAGAGGAGGTGATTGACTGGTTGCACTCCTCAAAGATCATGTGCCACCCTGGGGTAGTGCACACTGTGGCCCAGCTACAAAGGTCCTTCTGGTGGCCTTCGCTGCGGAGGGACGTGGCAGAATTCATCCGGGCCTGTCCGCAGTGTGCAACTGGCAAGTCGTCCTCTTCCCCACCGACAAGTCTGCTGCATCTTCTCCCCAGCCGCCCCTGGTCCCACATCGCATTGGACTTCGTGACTGGTTTGCCCCCCTCAGCAGGCCACACGGTTATCCTCACCATAGTGGACAGATTTTCTAAGGTGGATCACTTTGTTCCCCTGTAGAAGCTGCCAGCAGCCAAGAAGACAGCGGATCTGTTGGTGTTGCACGTGGTCCAGCTTCATGGCATCCCAACGGACATCGCTTCAGATCGTCAGATCGTGGACCCCAGTTCATCTCTCAGGTCTGGCGGTCTTTCTGCAAGGCGATGGGGGGTGACGATGAGCCTGTCCTCTGGATATCACCCCCAAAGTAACGGCCAGTGCAAGCGCACTAATCAGGAGTTGGAGGCAGCCCTGAGGTGCATCATGGCCTCTAATTCAGCATCCTGGAGCACGTACTTAGCATGGGTTGAGTATGCACACAACACACCTGTCTCTTCTGCCACCGGTCTCTCCCCTTTTGAGGTCTCTTTAGGCTACAACCCCCCGCTGTTCCCGGAGGAGGAGATCACCGTTCCCTCTGTCCAGGCCCATATCAGGCATTGCCAGTGACTCTGGAGGTCCACCAAGGCAGCTCTGCAACACACGGCGGCCCACAATACGGAGATTGCCGGCCGCCACAGAACCCAGGCTCCCTCCTACTGTGTCGGACAGCAGGTATGGCTCTCCACGAGGAACAACAACCTGAAGGGTGAGACCAAGAAATTATCACAGCGTTTCATTGGTCCTTTCTCCATAATTCATATCATCAACCCCGTTGCTGTGCGCCTGGCTCTGCCCCCCTCTATGCGTATCTGTCCTACCTTCCATGTCTCCCAGGTGAAGCCATGTCAGTCCAGCCCGCTGTGTCCTCCACCCAAACCTCCACCCCTGCCCGTGGTGATTGACGGTGGTCCTGCGCACCCGGTCAATCGCATCCTGGATGTCCGCCGCTGAGGGCGTGGTCTGCAATATCTAGTGGACTGGGAGGGGTATGGACCTGATGCACGGTCCTGGGTGCATCCCTTGTTTTGTGTTGGATCCTCAACTCATCCGGGAGTTCCATTGGATGTACTCGGGACAGGTTGGAACGGCCACCGGGAGGCGTCCCGTGTGTGTGGGGGTACTGTGGTGATCTTTATTTATTTATTTATGCAGGGACATGCACAATATACATTGACCTTAAAAAGGAAAGATGCATTGTACCAGGTTATAGCACAAGTGCTAATTTCCAACTGTAGTCAATTTCCAACTGTATCTGCGGTGTGTGTGTGTGTGTGTGTGTGTGTGTGCCTCGCCCTAATTATCTTTCACAGCTGCGGGCACACCTGCTTTCACTCATCAAGCATGCTTTATAAGGAATGCTGCCCAGTAGTCAGCACAGAGACATCTACGCTTTCTCCCAGGAAGACCTCCTTCCTAGTGTCTTCCTCCATCTCACTATGCTTGAGAGTTAATCTCAAGTCTCCTGCTTCTCGTCACGGGAGTTCCGTTTCCCCAACTCAACGTAAGCCTTCTCAGAGCTTTTACCTGCACCTGCCTTTCTTCCCCTCGTTCCCTGTGCACAGGTGGACCACCCTCCAGGCGGACCTCTATTTCCTCCTGGTGGCGGACCGGACGCAGCTGTGAACAGCGGCTTTCTCCCCTCGCAAACCAGCGAGCTGGAGCACACGTCACCTTCATCCAAGCTGCACTGTAAATACTCCGCACCTGCACTACGGCTTCACAACAGGGCGCTGGGCTGGTACTGGAAAGTCATCTCTTTGGAGCCGGATTACCTCTTCGCTGCCGTAAGACTGCTAAAACTCTATTAAGGCTGCTGACACAACATCCAGATGCTCTCCTCCTCATCTCCGATGATTTTAATATCTCACTGTCCCCCATTTTGCCCACGTTCACCCAGTAAGTCACATGCCACACTAGAGACAAAAAAAACACTAGACTTATTCTATGCAAACACTAAGGAGGCGTCCCCTCCAGTATACAACTAGGACAATATCAGTCGCTACGGAGGGTGACAATATGTATGGGTACATATTCATACTATGTGGGATAATTAAATAGACTGTTATGCTGTTTATTCCATCTAGCTACAATGCTCCGCACTGTGTATATATATTTATGTGTACATATGTATATTCACTGCTCTTATTTGCTTATCTTCTTAATTATTGCTCTGAGTGTTGTCACGCCGCGCCGCTCATCAGCGGCGCCACCTGCTCGCACACCTGCTCGTCATCAGCGGCGAGGGATATAACCCGCCTCGCCCTGAGCTTCGGCCTGAAGCCGTCAGACTTCTTCATGCATCGCTGTGAGTTCCTTCACCCTTAGCACATTACCCTGGTAAGAAGACCTTACCTCCTTTCTCTTCCCAGTCTGCTCCCCTGTGCACAGGTGGATTCCTCGGCGGCGGACAACGCCTCTCCATCGCCTATTCCTCGCTGCTGCACCGGGCTCTCCAGGTGGCTGTCTACCGGACCTCGTCCCTTGTTGTGCCAGTCATCTGTCCTATCCAAGTAAGCTCCTCTCTCGCTCATATATCTCCTGTGTTGGTGTGTGCCCGTCACCCTTCTCCTTGTGCTTTTCCCATAGGGTTGTCCGGCTGTACGGTCTCCTGCCTCTGTGCCTGAAGCAGACGCCGCCACCAATACATTTACATCCCGCTGACACACATTCATACACGCCTGTTGTTAATAAACTATTTGAACTACTCTGAGCCTGTGTGTGTGCGTCTCCTGAGCCATGCGTTATGTCAAGTGTTGCTATCCCTGTGCTGTTGCAATCCTGGAATTTCCCCATTGTGGGACTAATAAAGGCTTATCTTATCTTATCTTAATATCATTATCTGCCAGCCTGAAGCTAACTCTCCCATGTTGCTGTCATTTCAGGGTTACCAGACCTGTCCTGTCGTCACGCTCCTGCTCTCACTACACTACATTCCCACAACACCATTCACACGCACACACATCCACTCTCATTCAATAAAAGATCATTATTGTTGTTTGAGTCTGCGTCTGTTTCTGGATGTTTCTGAAAACCATGTCATAACCATGCTAATGCTCACGGTCTGATCTACTGACCATCACAGTGAAAATACTAGAAAAGCACTCATAGAGCGCATACCTCCGCCAAGGCTCCTTCCGTTTCTCATGGATCACCTCCAAAATGTAATGGGCTTGTGTGTAGGCCTATCGCCACTTGTGGTGAAAATTGCATCCAAGTCTGTCCATTAGTTTTGGAGTTTTGTGGCTGACACACTGTGAGAAGAGCCTTGGCTGAGGTATGCATTCCCAGATCATCCCCAAAATGTAATGGGTTCCTCTCTAGGCCAAGAACCACCTCTGGTGAAACAGACAGACAAACAGACAAATGCCAGTAAAAGCATTACTTCCTTGGTGGAGGTAATAAACTCAAATGTTGCTGTTGTGTCCATCTCCTCCATCTCCAAACTCCCAGGCTGCGGGCGTTGCAATTCATCGCACAACCGCGTACAACCCACAGGCCAATGGGTTATGCGAGCGTTTTCATAGATCACTGAAAGCAGCACTCAGGGGTTCACTGACGGATGCAAATTGGGTAGACAGGTTGGCGTGGGTTTTATTGGGGTTGCGCTCTGCGCCAAAAGAGGATTTGGAAGCTTCCCCAGCAGAGAGCTCATTTTTGCGCAGCCCCTATGGCTGCCCGGGGAATTTCTGCCAAATAATCCCACGCCAGTCAGCTGCCCATCTCAGCTTTTGCAGCGTAGCGGAAACACAGGCACGCTGCCGGGCCCGGGCCACCACTGTTTTCCGCGTGCTTTTGTGCCTAAAACTTTGAAGAACGTGGAGTTCGTGTTCGTCAGACACGACGACCAGCGCCGTCCATTGCGCCTGCACACATGTTGAAAATGGCCCTATCTCACAATGTTAAAGAATCCTTTAAAAAATTCTTGGATCCAGACGGCGATCCGGATCATCCCCAAAATTTAATCAGTTCTTCCTTGTACCATTTCCAACAACGCCTGAAAGTTTCATCGAAATCCGTTCAAAACCTTTTGAGTTATCTTGCTAACCAACAGACAGACAGACAGACAAACAAACGCCGGCAAAAGCATTACCTCCTGCGGCCTGGCGGAGGTAATGAAAGCACCAAGGTGCAGATGCCTCGGTGTGACCTCTGCTGGCCTGGCCTAGTTATTACAATATCTTTTTTGCTGCTCCATTGAGGGTGTTATGGTGAGTTAAATTTGTGTTTATTTTGAAAACAAAAGGCTTATCTTGAAATTCTGACAAATTAAAAGTCGAGAAAATATGGTGGTATAATGATACAAGCCTTCAGTTCCACTTGATTTTGACCGGGCGAGCTGAAATGCTGGTAACAGACAGACAAACAGACACACAAACATACACATTGAGTGATTACTGTATGCTTCTGTTACAGAGGTATAATAACAAGAGCACTCTGAGGCGAGTGCAGTATCCCTGCCTCAGTTTTCTTTGAAGATCCCGATATGTTACTGAAGGAAAGCAGTTTTCAACTTTTCCGTATAATTATTGAGGCACAACCAAATTATGATAAGCCTATCGTTCATAAATATACAACAAAAATAGTTGTATACAACTCATAGTTGTTGGTCAGGATCCTAAGGTAAACCTGTGTAGCAAGTTTGGTGACCCTAGAGAGCTTCTGTAGTAGGGAATGCTAACACTGACCTTTGACCCCAAACCCACAGTCAGATGTCATGGTTTCAGGGTGAAACTGTGTACCAAGGTTGGTGACCATAGCTTTACTTGTTTTATAGTAATAGTGCAAATGAAATGTTAATTTTGACCTTGGACCTTTTGACCCCAAACTCATAGTCAGGCCAGGGTGTAAGTTGTACAAGATGTGTATTAGATACAACTACTGTATCGATTTGAAAAGCTTACATAATTTCTTTCAGTAGTGATTGCGTTTACAAAATTTAGGGATAATCTGACCTCTGACCTTGACCTCAGGGTCGTCCGATCAGAGTCAAATTGCAGTATGCGCATCATCAGTGTATATTAAACGCTGATACGAAGTTTCAAAACATTTGGAAAAAACTGTAGGAGTTGATTTCACAAGACAGTTATTGTCTATTAACTGAGGTGAAATATGAGGTTATAAGTCAGGGGCTACATCTTCTGCAAAAATCATCCAATCTGAGCCAAATTGCAATAAGTGTATCATCAATGTATATCAAACCCTGGTACCAAGTTTCAAAGCAATTGGAACAAAACTGTAGGGGGGTATGATTTCAGAAAAGTGGGACAGACTGACAGACGGATGGACTGCCCCATAACATAATCTCCCTTCGGTCTTCACCCAAAGGGGTCAAAGACCCCTATGGCCTTCGACCGGTGGGGAATAACATAATGAGACAGAATGATGCCAGATATTAAGGATGAGAATCTTTAGGCACCACACAATTTGATTTGATTATGATTCATGGGGCTCAGATGTGATTCTAAACCCATTCTTGATGCATTTTTTTTCTATTCAGGTTTTATTTTTTTTCCACCCACTGTGTGACACCTTGATACTTTTGAAACAAAGTATTTGGAATGACCCATGACTTTATTTTGAATATCTTTTCATAAAACATGAAGAGAAATGTGGCAAGTCAGATGGAATGTTACATTTGCCAGCATATACTCCAGCACTTAAAAAAACAACCACCACGAAAAGTGTTCCTGTAGCAGCATATTTGTTGTGACACAGACTTTCAGTATACCCTGAAATGTTAATGAAAATAGACTTCTAACAAACAACCGGAGTGGTGACCTGGTGGTAGAGCAGGGGTGCTCAACAAGTCGATTGTGATCTTCTGGTTGATCTTGAGATGCTTATAGATCAATCACAAATCACTCCATTTCCGAAAGCATGCCAGTATGTGTGCCTTGCTATGTTCCTCAATTTTGATGTGCTGTCAAACTGGCCAAAGATGTCAGCATTGTGTATGCCCCAAGCAACACAGTAGCAACACAGAACACCCGTTGCACACAGATGCCTGACAGCCATCATGCTGAAGCAGGCAAATATTTCCTCCACCAACTTCTCTGCTGTCACAGCCACACTCTGGCCTGGAACTGCATAGGTTTCAGGCCGCTTCGTGAAGTAATCCATGGCTAAAAGTATGTACTGGATGCCCAAATCAGTGATGGGGAGTGGGCACAGAAAGTCTACTCCCACATGTTCCATTGGAGCCCCCACCAGGCACTACTGCAGTGGGGCATGGGAGTGCTGACTGGGTCCCTTTTGAGCTGTACAGATGTCACATCAGTGCACATGTAACTCCACATCCTGTCGGCAGCCAGACCAGTAGAAGTGCTCCCTGAGACGATGAAGGGTCTTTGCATTGCCGGAATTCCCTGTCCCCACTGAACCATGAATGAGCTAAGGGCGCTGGCAATGGTGGCAAAGTTCCTAATGAAGTGACGGTAG
Source organism: Pholidichthys leucotaenia (assembly GCA_020510985.1). NCBI lineage: Eukaryota > Metazoa > Chordata > Actinopteri > Cichliformes > Pholidichthyidae > Pholidichthys > Pholidichthys leucotaenia. The sequence continues at coordinate 195,223,657 of CM035842.1, read as the reverse complement.
TATGATGCCAAGCTAAGGAAACTTCTGAACTCCCTGACATTCACAGAAATGAGCAAGTCCCGAACAGCAGCCACCTTAGCTGGGTCAGTTGTTGTTTTGTCAGTCATCTGTGAAGTACTTTGAATTGCATTAACTTGTACGAAAGGTGTGATACAAACACAATTTGATTGATGATTGATTCATCAATGGTGCACTGTGTTCTCCCGAAAATGGGTGCTGTTTCCACTGATGCCTGACCAAAATTGAACTGTGGATGCCAGTGCTCGACTATGTCATACAATGGGGCATCCTCTCCAGAAGTCTCTTTCAACTCATGAAGCGTCTCCCATGGTGTACGCCCTCTCAAGTACAGGGTCCTGATGACTGCTTTGCATTCAATGGCTCCATTATCACACCTTAGCACCTGTAAAAGAGAAACTCTTAGGAGTTCAGAGCTGCAAATTACCATGTGACCTATAGAGATATATATTATTAGACGTGTAAATTCAGCCTGCTACAACAATCAGAAGTGGGTTAAGGGAAATCTTTAATGAACAGCCCTCATAACACCTCTGTTGTTTAATGAATGCGATCTTTAAAGAACCACACCCCCTCAAGTGAAGCATAGTGGAGGTATTGTTAAAGTTTAAGGCTACTGTTCACAGCCTAGAATCTGGTTAATAGGTAGGAAAGAGAGGATACAAAACACAAATGAGAGCAAAAAAAAGGATCATCTGTTCATTTTTCACAATTCTCTAAACACTGAGGTCAGTAGAGATAAGATCATTGTTTTAAATATTAAAAATATTTGTATATGAATGAGCTGCATGTTCTATCGGGAGATAAATGACAGGAAATGGAAGAAGTGGAACAGGTTTGTCTTACAGCTCATTAGTTTACCTGCGGGATTCCTTTTGCAGGGTTGATGTGATCTAAATCTGTAACCCTTTAATGTGAGGAGAGCCATTATAAAAGCAGGGGAGGACATGAGTGCTCTCAGTGAGGGGCCTTCAGTGCTCAAGCATCCGACCGCCACCACTCAGGAGGAGCCACTAATGGCTTCTCTTTTCTACAAAGCTTATCCGCCGTGTTGTCCCTGTGCTGCAGAGATTAGACGGACTAGGAGCAATGTGTAATGAGGCTAAAAGATCTGTGGAGGTAAACCTGAGGGGTGGAGGAGTCTGGCACTAAGGAGGAAAAAATGAACAGGAGTGTTATTGGAGGGCTGAGAGTTGCTGTAACCATGGAGGCAGGGAGCAGCAAGAGGGGCTGACATCACAGGGGAAGAAATTTGGGCAACAGTTTCAGACCACTGTCGGCACCATCACCCGATTCAGCTCAGTGTTTTCTCCTTTTTACCTCCACCAAGGAGGTAATGTGATTGGGACAGTTTGTGTGTTAGGAGGATTACAAGCAAAAACTACGGGACGGATTTTGATGAAACTTACACCAGAGGGGGCTCATAGGTTACAATTGAACTTGTGTGAATTTTGGAGATGATCTAGGTCAGGATGCGGATTCTGGATTACATTTTCACTTTCTTTAACATTCCGAGATAGGGCCTTGGTGAAGGTATACACTCTCTGAGTGCCATCAATTGCTTTTCATACCATGAGTGCCACGAGGGCCACCTCTGGTGAAAATTACATCAAAACCATAGTAGTTTTTGCGTAATCCTGCTAACAAACAGAAAAACCAACATTTTGAGAGATAGGGCCTTGGTGGAGGTATGTGCTCTCTGAGTGCCCTCAGGTTTACACACCTGCTATCACACTGCTGCTCTCCACTGCAAGCTGCACTAGCACTCTGTTCTGAAACCAAAACAAAGCTGTAGCTTGTCCACACCTCCAAACACCAGCCATGACCTTCTCCTCTTCCACTTTCCCTCTGCTTGCAGAATCCATGCTAATGACTACGTACAACTCTGTCAGTGATGGGCTGGCTCTATGCATTTTTCTTTTGCCAATCAAGGGTCTCCTTTCCCAGGCATTGAGTCTCCCATGGTTCCTTTGCTGACTCCAGAAAGATAAGCAGAATAGACACCCATCAGAAGAGCCTTCAGGAACAGGCTTACTGTGGCACAGAGGCCAGCTTACATCCCTGGTGCCCATGTACTGTATACGCTAGTAGCCTTTCCTTCCACCTGTAGATGCGCCAAGGTTTGTACCTAGACCCCGATGGTTCCAGCAGCACCGAGAGGGCCCTATGGTCTGTCCGCAGTGTGAAGCGTCGTCCATACAGGTACAAGTGCCAGTGTTCACACGTCCAAACGCATGCCAGCGCCTCCCTCTCCCCCACTGAGTACTTCTGCTCGGCTGATGTGAGTGACCTCGAGGCGAACACCACTGGGCGCTCGGTCCCCCCTTGAAGTTGTGACAGAACGGCTCCTACTGCTGTGTTGGAAGCTTTGCACGTCACAAACATGGGTCTTTGTAGGTTGAAGCAGGCGAGTACTGGTGGAGAGGTGAGCTTTGTTTTCAACTGGCTGATGGTGGGGGAGCACGCCGGGGTCCACACCCAGGGTGCATCCTGCTTCAGGAGGGTGCACAGTGGCTGTGGCTGTGTTCATGGGCAGTGTCCCTGTGTAATGGGAAATAAAGTACCCATAAAAGTTTGCCATGCTCAAAAAGGATGAGAGCTGTGCGAGGCATGATGGTTCGGGTAGATGCAGTACTGCCTCGACATTTGAGTGCAGGGGGCTCAGGTCCTCGGCGGTCAGGCGGAAACCCACAAATTCGGTGGTCGTTCCTCCAAAGATCCACTTATCCTGTTGAGTGTGAGGCCGTGTTTTGCTAGTACCTCCATTAACTTAACAAGGCGGGCGTCGTGGAAGGCCAAAATTGCACCATACACGATGATGTCATCTAAGTACACCACTACCCCTGGGAGACCAGCGAAGACGGTAGCCATGATTTTTTGAAAATAGCGCAGGGTGGAACTGAGGCCGAAAGGCATATGGGTGTACCTGAACACTCTCACGTGGGTGACAAAGGCCGTTAGGTTGCAGCTGTCTGGGTGAAGGTGAACCTGCAGGTTGCCTTGGCGAAGACCCAATTTGGAAAAAACCTTTGATCCGTGGAACGCCGCCGTCAGTTCCTCCTTCATGGGCAGGGGATATTTGTCGGGGGTCACCGCCTTGTTCAGCATTCTGAGGTCAATACATGGACATAGGTTGCCCGACTTCTTCTTTGTGACCACAAAGTTGGAGGTCCAGGGGGAAGTGTTGACCCACTTGATGATGCTGGTGTCTAAGAGCTTCTGCAGTTGTGCTGTGACGTTGTCCCGCAATGCAAGGGGGAGTCAGTGGAGAGGCTGAATTTTTGGTCACACCGCTGACTCATGAGCGGTCGGTGGTTGAAAGGCAAGGCAAGTTTATTTGTATAGCACATTTCGTGTACAAGACAATTCAAAGTGCTTTACATAAAAACATCAAAGCATTACAGCAAGTTGCAAAAGGAATACATAATAATTTAAAATCAAAATATAAAGTAAATTAAGGAGAAACAAAAACAAGATGACAGATAGAGGTGAGGCAGCCCAGTCCCACGAAGAGCTCTGGCCAGCGGTGCTGCCAGGATGAGGAAGCCGTCAGAATAGTAGGATTGCTTGGGTCAGTGATGGAGAAACCCAGCTCGCTGATCACATGGATGCCCAGCAGGTCGGCCCCCTGGCACATCGCTTGAAAGGTGAGCGACGGAATGGTTTTAGGGCCACAGTGTACAGAAAAGGCGACTGTTCCTACCATGCCAACTCTGACGTGCCCGTAGCCGAATAGGTCCTCTGCATTAGCTGTGATGGTCTTCCAGGGAAACCATTTCCTGACCATAGCCACGCTCAAAAGAGACATCAAGGCCGACATATACAGTAGCAGCGGCATGTCGACACCGTCCAGCTCCACTGTCCATGACTTTAACGGCCAGCTTTTGGCGCCAACTGCATGAATGGAAATTGGGCTGGATGGGTGGGCTCGTATGTGCCCGCAGGGCCGACAGAGTGGAACACACGCTGCTCCTCACTACCGGGACTGTGGATTAGCACCCCCTTTAGCTTCTCATTGCTAGCATCGTTGAAACCAGCAGCGTTAATAAAAGCCTGGAATTTCTCATGTCAGCGGGGCCAGGGGATCAGTGGCTCACCTGGTAAAGTAAGGAACGGTTCCACGGGTTGCACTATTGTCATTTTTATCCTAACTGGTCACGCAACATCTCGTCTTCTGGTTGTGCAAACCTAAATGTGCTGGCCAAACAGTGGAGGTCGGCAGCATATTGCTGGACTGACTCACCTACACGCTGTTGGAGTTGGCAAAATCTAATCCTCCTGACCAACATGTCCTTGGGGGTGGCAAAGTGTCCGGCTAACAAAGCGACAGACTCATCATAGCTATCCACAGGTCCGAGCGTCTTAAAGACACACTGCCCCTCACTGCCAAGACAGTGGATTAGCATGGCGCTTAGCCTTAGCTTGCTAGCTTTAGCTAGGTCCATGGCGAACACAAATGTCTCAAATGACTCATGCCAATGTTGCCAAGGAATGGGCGACTTACCGGACAAAGTGAGGAATGGTGGTGGAGGTGTCAGCAACGTTTCCATTTCAATGTTGTCCAAGTTTCTCCTCATCGCCAATGTTGTGTTTGGAAATAATGGATGCACAAAGGTTCACATGTTGAGGTTAGCTTTACTGAACGTTAGCTTAAACAGTTAACCCAGCCACAGGAAGTGCACAAGCCAGTGTGCTCCTAGTGCCGGTCCCAAGCCCGGGTAAATGGAGAGGGTTGTGTCAGGAAGGGCATCCGACGTAAAACCTTTTCCAAATCAAACATGCAGATCATGATGAATGAGACTTTCATGCCGGATCGGTCAAGGCCCGGGTTAATAACGACCGCCACGGGTGCTGTTAACTGGCAGGATGCCGGTTGAAATTGAGCTACTGTTGGTCGAAGATCAAGGAGGATGAGAGGAGGAAGTCTTGTTAGGAGGGAGAGAGAGAAAAGGAAAGGTAGAAGCGTGGAGGTGAGAGTAGGGACGTTAAATGTAAGGACTGTGACTGGGAAAGGCAGGGATTTGGCTGGTATGATGGAGAGAAGAAAGGTAGATACAGTATACTGTGTGTTCAAGAAACCAGATGGAAGGGGAGCTAAGCTAGGAGCAGTGGAGGGGATCTAAACTGTTCTATCATGATGTAGATAGGAAGAGAAATGGAGTAGGAGTAATCTTGAAGAAAACGTATGTGAAGAGTGTTCAGAAGGTAAAGAGGGAGTCAGACAAAATCATGAATTTGAAGCTAGAAGTCATAGGTGGGATGTTGAATGTTGTCAGTGCGTATGCCCCACAAGTTTGATGTCAGGTAGACGAGAAAGAGGAATTCTGGAGTAAGTTGGATGAAGTGGTACAGAGTGTTCCCAGGGGGGAGAGAGTGGTGATTGGTGTGGACTTTAATGGACATGTAGGTGAAGGGAACAGAGGTAATGAGTAGGTCCTGGGTAGGTAGGATCTTAAGGAGAGAAATGTTGAAGGACAGATGGCTGTGGATTTTGCTAAAAGGATGGAAATGGCTGTGGTGAACACATACTTCAAGAAGAGAGAGGAACACAGGGTGACTAACAAGAGTGGAGGAAAATGCACACAGGTGGACTACATCTTATGCAGAAGGAGAAATCTGAAAGAGATAGGAGACTGCAAGGTGGTGGCAGGGGAGAATGTAGCTAGATAGCATCGGATAGTAGTTTGTAGGATGACTTTGCAAAGCAAGAAGAGGAAAACAGTGAAGGCAGAGCCTTAAGTGGTGAAAGTTACAGAAGGAAGAAGTGTTTCGTCCTGAAATAACCACAAGCCAGAGGAGAGCTGGAAGGAACATTCTCTCTTTATTATTAACCAGAACTCTTATATTTGTATGCCCAGCCGTAGCCCGCCAGACATCACATCGCCCCACCCAGACCAGGCTACGGACACCCCCAAGGTACAATTCCCTATGTTATACCCCTCCCCCCGGAAAAATCCAGAACCACAACAAACATTGCAAAACAGAAGACAACTATATACCTATCTAAACACCAACCAGAACAAATCAAATACCACACTCCTAATTTTTCCCAGTCCTCCCTGTAACAAAATCGTCCAAGTACTTTGGCTGTCGTTGTTCCCTAACCGGGTGACCCTCGAGGGGATGCTCCGCCACCGGCACTGACGGCTTCATCCGAAAGCCAGCACCCGACTGACCTCCCCAGTCCAAAGTGTCATTCAAAACATCCAGTGCGGGGTCATCTGCCACCTCTGGTGGGGACCTCCACAGCTGACCTGCATGCCACCTGGACCCATCATCCAGCTTGAAAGTGTCCGGACCTCTCTGTCTCACAATTGTGCGTGGCCCAATCCACAGCGGTTGAAGCTTGTGGGTGCGTACAGGATGTCTGACCCACACCCTATCCGCTACGTTCAGGCCATGTCCTTTCACATGATGCTTCCTGTCGAATAAGTCCTTCATCTGCCGTTGCTGCTCTGTGACCCTGTGCCTCAGCGCTCCCGAATCCTCACTGCACTCCCTTTGAGCCAGCCCCAGTCGTCTCTCCAGCATTGGCAACTCCCTTCCTTGCAACAGCAGCACCGGGGAGCGATCCATCGTGGCGTGCACCGATGCCCTATAATGGAGCAGGGTGTTGTGTAGAGCGTCAACGAATGAAAACCCATCAGCCAGGTGAGCCCTCAACCTATTCTTTAAAGTCCTATTAATTCTTTCCACACCCCCATTAGCCTGTGGGTGGTACACCACTGTCCGGATGTGCTTAATCCCTCTCACCCACAGGAAACTCTCAAAAGCCTCCAAAATAAACTGCGGGCCATTGCCCGTTGTTGCTGAAGTCGGGGTCCCCCATCTAACAAACAGCGACGACAGGAACCCCGTAATGACCTCAGTCATCACCGAGCCCGTCGGAAGCACTTCCGGCCATTTAGAAAACAAGTCGTACACCACCACCAGGAACCTGCTGGTTCCAGTTTGTTCATGTCAATAATGAGTTTTCTTTCAACTCAAAGCTCAGTTATGGAGTTCCACAGGGATCTGTGCTTGACCCTACTCTTTTTAGTTTATATATGCTTCCGTTAGGCAACATTATTAGAAAGCACTGTATACATTTTCATTGTTATGCAGATGACACACAATTATACCTGTCAATGAAGCCAGATGATAGTAATCAATTAGCCAAGTTAGAAGCCTGTCTTAAGGAAATCAAAGCTTGGAAGACTTGTAATTTCCTGCTATTAAATTCAGATAAGACTGAAGTCATTCTTGTCGGTCCAAAAAACCTTAGAAATACCTTTCCAAATCAAACTTTCAGTTTGGATGCAGTTACTCTTTCTCTTAATAGCTCTGTGAGGAACCTTGGAGTTATTTTTGATCAAGATCTGTTTTTCAATTCACATATTAAATTTGTTTCTAAGACTGGCTTCTGTCATTTGCGTAATATTGCCAAGATTAGGAACATCTTGTCTCAGAGTGATGCTGAGAAACTGATCCACACTTATGTTAACCCTAGATTAGATTATTGTAACTCTTTATTATCAGGTTGTCCTAAAACATCTCTAAAAAGTCTTCAGTTGATCCAAAATGCTGTAGCAAGAGTTTTAACAGGTACTAGAAAGAGAGATCATATCTCTCCGGTTCTGGCCTCCCTTCATTGGCTTCCCATAGAGTTTAGAATTAAGTTTAAAATCCTTCTTCTCACTTTCAAAGCTCTAAACAATCAGGCCCCTTTTTTTTTTCCACAATATCTTTATTGAACCTTTTTTTTTTTTAACAAACATGATACAAACAAACACTAACACTAAAGTACTACAAAAAAAAAAAAATGCCCTAAAAACACCAACAACCACCAACAAAATCAAGCCTTCAACAATGCTCCTCTGTTTAGTCTAGACAATCCAATACATTAGTATACATATTATGTTCACCAGTTTGGAATTTACAAGGTCCACACACATCATTCACCTTCTTCTTCAAGAGTTATGTTTAAATTTTTTACATAATCAATAAAAGGTCTCCATATATTCTCAAACACAATTTCCTTTGATTTCAGTATATATGTTATTCTTTCTAATGGAAGGTTTGTTAACATCTGTCTTAACCACTGAGTCACATCTGGTCTATGAGTCTTTTTCCATAATAGTGCAATACATTTTTTGGCATTAAGCAAACTGAGGTCTATGAATGTTCTTTCACTTTTATTGAAATTATGCTTTTCTGGGTACAGACCCAACAAAAACAGTTTAGGATTCAATATGATTTGTTTTGAGATTATTTTTTCAATTGTTACCCTCACCTCCTCCCAAAACATTCTTATTAATCTACATTCCCATAAACAATGAAATAGGGTTCCTTTACTTTCCATGCATTTTGTGCATGTATCTGGTATATTTTTGTTATATCTATTTAACTCCTCCGGTGTAACATACATCCGCATTAACCATTTGAAATGTATCAATTTAAGGCGTGCATTTATTGATTTGGTTTGAGCTTCTGTACAAGCCAATTCCCATTGTTCCTCTGAAATTTCAATTTGCAGATCTTCTTTCCAGTAGTTTAATCTTTTCAGTGAATTTTCACTTGAAGATAGTGTCAATGAGTTATAAAACTCTGAAATAATACCCTTTCTTTTACTATCTTTCATCATCATTTTTTCCAAGGATGAATAAATAGGTCGAGTGAGAGCTTTATTTTGATTTGATCGAATAAAGTTTCTAAGTTGAAGATATTTAAAAAAATGTGTTCTATTGAGATTAAATTTGATCCTCAGCTCTTCAAAAGACATTATGTTGTCTGCACATGGCAAATATAAATCCTGAATCTTTTGTATCCCTTTTAAATTCCATACTTTAAATACAGCGTCCGCTCTCCCTGGTTTAAAATATTGATTACCCCATATTGGACTAAATTGTGACAATAACTGTGGTTCTTTTAAATAGTTTTTAGCTTCACACCATATTTTGATCATATGCTTTACAATGGATTTACAAATGGATTTTTAACTTGTTTTTGTAATTTTTTTGCCGAATCTGAGTATATGAATATGGGAAGAGGTAAAGGTAAATTGTATGATTCCATTTCAGTCCAGTGAGGGAGATCATTTGATGAAAAATAATATGTCATAGACCTCAGTTGTGCCGACCAATAATACAACATAAAATTTGGACATTTCAGACCTCCACGATCAAATGGTAAATATAATAAAGACAAACGTAATCTAGCCCTCCTGTTGTTCCATATAAATTCCACTAACTTTTTTTTTATTCTTGAGAATAGATCTAAAGGTGGTGATAAGGGAATGTATTGAAATAAATAAAGTATTTTAGGTAAAATATTACTTTTATATTTATATTATATAAATATATATATATATTTATAATGCTCTGCACTGTGTGTTCATATATTCATATATTTATTCCATCCAGCTACAATGCTCTGCACTGTGTGTCTGTGTGTGTGTGTATATATATATATTTTATAGTAATACGTACATATGTATGTTAGCTGCTCTTGCTTGCTTGTTTTTTTCTTGCCTTCTGATTGTTGCTCTGAGTGTTGCTATCCCTGTGCTGTTGCAATCCTGGAATTTCCCCGTTGTGGGACTAATAAAGGCTTATCTTATCTTATCTTATCTTATCTTATATCCTGATATTTCCCCAAAATTCTTTATTAAATTCAACAAGGTTGGAATTGATTTTTTTAGATTCGACATAAACAAAATTATATCATCGGCGTACAGGGAGATTTTATGTTCTGTTGGTCCAACTTTAATTCCATATATTTGTGAATGTAAACGTATCGCTATCGCTAAAGGTTCAATTGCCATAGTAAACAGTAAAGGTGAAAGTGGACAGCCTTGTCGACATCCTCTATTGATTTTTATTGGTTTTGAAATATTGTTATTTGTTAGGATTTCTGCTGTAGCATTATTGTATATTATTTGAACCCATTTTATGAAATTATTTCCAAGTCCAAACCTTTGTAGGACTTCAAAAAGAAAGGGCCATTCAACTCTATCAAAGGCCTTTTCGGCGTCCAATGATAGGAGAGCTGTATCCGGTGCTTCTTTATTAAAATAAATAATATTAAATAGTCTTCTTACATTATGGAAGCCTTGTCTACCCTTTATAAAGCCATTCTGATCTCGATTAATAATATTTGGTAAAATTTCTTGTATTCGTCTTGCTAAAATTTTACAGATTATCTTAAGGTCGGCGTTTAATAGGCTTATTGGTCTCATATTTTCACATTTATTAGAGGGCTTACCTGGTTTTGGCAGCAGTATAATTAAGGCATTATTTATGTATGATGGTAAATTATTATTTTGAAATGCTTCTAAAACCATTTCCAAAAAAGGTTTTATTAATTTATTCTTAAATTTTTTATAAAGGTCAACTGGAAGACCATCTGGTCCTGCACTTTTTCCTGATTTCATATTATCAATGGCTAGCCCAACTTCTTCTTGACTAATTTTAGACTCCAATATCTCCCTGTTTTCATTTGGAATACACGGTATAGATAGTTCGTTCAAAAACCCATTTAGTTTTGTTAAATCAGGTTCATTTTTGGTATCATATAATTTTTCATAGTAATCTCTAAAGGCTCTATTAATTTCTAAAGGATCTATAACTACCTGTCCATTACTTATAATACTGGTAATTGGTGTTTTAATTTCCAATTGTTTAATCTGCCATGCTAATAATTTTCCTGATTTTTCACCTTGTTCATAAAAAGATTGTTTCAATCTTAGAAGACTCGAGGCAGCTCTATTTGCTGATTTTTTGTAGTATTCAGCTCTCAAAATCAGTAATTCATTCTCCAACCTTGGGTCACTTCCTGCATACACTTTTTCCTGAAGACTTTTTATTTTATGTTCCAATTTAGCTCTCTCCTCTCGAGTCTTCTTAGATTTTGATCCTGTATAACTAATAATATGTCCCCTAATAAAAGCTTTGAAAGCCTCCCACTTTACACATGCTGATGTTTGTGTAGTATTGATGTCAAAGAACTCGTCTATCTGTTTTTCTATATACTTGACAAATTCCTCATCCTGAAGCCATTTATGCTGAAATTGCCATCTACCTGATTCCTTTGTCAATTTTTTATCTACATATATTAGACAACAGGGTGCATGATCAGAAATCACGATGTTATCATAAAAGCAGTTTTGAATCTTGGACCTTAATTCTGTGGAAATCAAAAAATAATCAATACGTGAGAATGTCTTGTAGGTACTGGAATAACAAGAATAGGCTTTAACTTGTGGTTTCATTTCTCTCCATATATCTAACAATCTCAATTCTTTCATAAAATGATTAATAGTCATCCTACATCCAATGTGCGTACAATCCAGTCCTGTTGATCTATCCACACCTGGATTCAATGTACAATTAAAATCCCCTGCTATTATATGTTGCCCTGTAAGTGATGATAAGATGAGAAATAAATTAGCAAAGAACTTCTGATCATCTATATTGGGACCATATAAGTTCACAAGATTTATATTTTCTAATAGCAAAGAACCTTGAATGATTACATATCTTCCAAATTTGTCTCCAATTACATTTTTCACCTGAAAAGGAACTGATTTATGTATGAGAGTCATAACTCCCCTGGCTCGGGATGAAAATGAAGAGGTGAATACACTTCCCTGCCATCTACTCCTAATTCTTTTAACATCCTCCTCTATCAGATGAGTTTCTTGTAAAAACAAATTCTTGAACCCATGTCCTTTATTTTATTCATAACTTGTTTAAGTTTTTTTAAATTTTGTAGACCTCTGCAATTCCATGAAGTTAAATTAAGATTAACACTTTGGTCCATGATCAATAGAGAGTTTAGGATTACCTTGCAGTGTAAACATGCTCATACAGAGAAGCAAAAACATGAGTGGTTGAACATTCATCCTACAAACTACACACAAACAAATTTCCCCTTCCCACACTTGTGGCAAACCCCCCAAAATCAAAAGAAAAATTCTGTCTCCCGATATAGCCATCGACTGTTCCACACCCACGGGGAACAGCCTAAGCCACTCCTTCTTCATCCTCCCAATCACCCTAACTCTACTGCTTTTAATGACGTAACATTAACTCTCCTCTGTAGTTTTCCAACTTAACTCCAAAATTTTTAACAACTTTGTACATCATAGTTTTTTTTTTGTTTGTTTTGTTTTTGTTTTGTTTTTTTAATATATAATACAATCTATATTTTGTAAACTTACTATTTACTTCAAGTCAGTCAGATGCCTGTGCAAATGCTTAATTATTCTACCTTCTATTTTGTTCATGCTTAGCTCCCACCAGTCTCTTCTTCTTCTTTGATCTTCTTGATGAACTCCTGCGCCTCCTCTGGGGTCTTGAAAATGTGGGTTCTGCCCTCATACGTGGTCAACAGTCTCGCAGGATAGATTACACCATGACGAATCCCAAGGTTGCGCAGCTCCTTACGTATGGGATCAAACTGCTTCCTCAATTGCTGGATTCCTGTGGCCAAATCTGGGTAGAACCGCACCTGCTGGTCCTGGTGTTTAATCTCTCCTTTAGCACGTGCAGCGTTGAAGATCTTCATCCTGTCTCTGTTGCTAAGAAACTTCATAATTAAGGTCCTCGGCGGTCCCTTATCTCTCCGTGGGCCAATACGATGTGCTTTTTCCAGAACCACTGCTGATTGCAACTCCTCGCTGCCCAGCACCTCCGGAATCCACTTTTCCAGAAAGGAACATACGTCCCGACCTTCTGATTCCTCTGGAAGACCCACCAGCCTCAAATTATTCTGTCTCGACCGAGATTCCAAATCCAAAATATTATCTTCCAGAGATTTATTTTTTTTTCTCCAAAGTGCGCACCTTTAATTGAAGACGGGTGACGTCATCTTCAGCACTAGCGAGACGGAGCTCCATCTGCGCCGTTCGTTCTACACAGTCACCCAATTCCTTTCTTATTCCTTCCAACGCTGTCATAATCCCATCAAATCTAGAGGAAAAGTCCGCTCTCATTGAACTCATGGCAGCCATCAGCGCATCTGCGCCATTCCCCGCAGACATCGCACCGCCGCCAGCCTCCTCCGCCATATATGGAGTTTTGTTTGCTGCGTCACAGACCTGAAAGTCCGTTAATTTGGACTGTTTCGGCGGCTCGCTTTTTCCTTTTCCTGGTTTTCCAGCCTTAGGCTTCGCCGACATATCCTCGCCCAAATGCTGGGATACGTTCTGTCCCAAATGAGAGAGTTATTTGCCGATTTTTTTTCTCCAGGAGCAGAGCAGAGCGAGACACGTCCGTCCTACGTGGCAGCCATAACCGGAAGTGATCAGGCCCCTTTTTATTTAAAAGAACTGATATTATCCTTTTGTCCTAACAGAGCACTACGCTCCCAAAATGTTGGATTACTTGTAATACCTAGAATCTCCAAAAGTACAATGGGGGGCAGAGCCTTCAGTTATCAAGCTCCTCTCTTGTGGAACCAGCTGCCAATGTGGATTCGGGAGTCAGACTCGATCTCTGTTTTTAAGAATAGGGTTAAAACCTTCCTTTTTGATATAACCTACAATTAGGGAGGGATCATGTGTTTCTGAACCCTCCCTTAGTTATGCTGTTATTAGGTTTAGACAGCCGGGGGACCTCCACTAATTGCATTGGGCTTCACTCCTTTCTTCAGTCTCAATGAAATATTTTTTTTTTTGCTGGTCATTAACATCTGTTTGTTCTCTCCCATAGATGGAGTCCCCATCGTGCTGTTTGCCCTCTACATGTCTATTCTTTTCATCTTCTCTATCCCCTCACCCCCCAGCCAGTCGCAGCAGATGACTGCCCCTCCCTGAGCCTGGTTCTGCTGGAGGATTCTTCCTGTTAAAAGGGAGTTTTTCCTCTCCACCGTTGCCAAGCGCTTGCTCACAGGGGATCGCCTGATTGCTGGGGTCTTTCTGCAATTGTGGGGTTTTCCCCTACAGTTGAAAGTGCTATGAGATGACTGTTGTTGTGAAATGGCGCTATATAAATAAAGTTGAATTGAATGGAATTGCATTGAATTTTGAAGATTTGATGAATAAAGAAAATGAGAGCGAGAGAGGATGGATTAAGGAGAGATAGTGAACAAGGAATTCCTGAGAATTAAGGTGGATTCACACTACGACGTCTGGACCGACTTTTACTGACGTTTTGGCAAACGTCTGGCTCTGCTGGCAAAAGTAAATGATTGCTGGTGTTTGTTGGCAAACACTGGCGAAAGCTGTGTTCTTTGAAAATTTTCAGCCTGGCGAAAATTTGCCGACGTTTGGAAATACACATTGGTGAAAGTTTTGCTTAGTTTGTAAAAGTTCTTGAGCACTGGGCTAAGTTATGCAGAGTTTACCTAAGCCAGCCTAAGTAAAAGCTGGGTTCACACTATAGCATTTGGACCGACTTTTACAGACGTTTGAAAAAATCGGAGAAATACTCAGCGCAGGTCAGCTGACATCAGCGTTGGGTGACACTCATATAAAGAAAAGTGTTTGTGAAGGCTTCCTGCCATTTTGGACCTGCTTCTGGAGTAAACACATCTCCCTTGGGCATATGTTTCAGTCTATATTTTCATTTTATATTCCAATGTACTTACTTCTGCATACCCATTTCCCCTGTTCATTCATTCATTCATCTAAAAAAATAATAAAATAATGCTATAGGCTCCAGCACTACGTCTGCAATTAAAATGTGGATGGAATAAAAAAAGTTATTTAGTGTATCATCATATAAATAAAATGACGAGTGATTATATTTTGACTGTTACACCTCTGTCCATTAAAATAGCATAAAATCCCGTGAAATGTCATTTACTTTTTGACACCACATCAGAGCTGTTTGATTCCCCACAATGCAAGCCAAACCAACAAATCCTGGAGAATGATTACACATGGAGCAGAAAATTAAGAACAGTAAATTTCTCAATGAGACTTTTTTTCTTTTGGGTTGTCACATTTTTGGAAGATTATATATATACTGTACATATATGTAGCAGGCAGAGAGTAGACAGACTGAAAATGTCATTAAAAAAACAACAACTTTATTCTATGGCTCAAGAAAATGTTTTATCAGACAGCAAAAAAGAAAAAAAAAAAGATCTGCGTCTCCAACGGCTGTTGTTTCCAAGGCAACCAGTAATCCTACTGGCAAAAAACGCGTTTGCCAACAGCACCACCTAG
Organism: Pholidichthys leucotaenia; assembly: GCA_020510985.1. Classification (NCBI taxonomy): domain Eukaryota; kingdom Metazoa; phylum Chordata; class Actinopteri; order Cichliformes; family Pholidichthyidae; genus Pholidichthys; species Pholidichthys leucotaenia. Next base: position 195,208,488 of record CM035842.1, on the reverse strand, counting down.
TGGCAGAAAAATAACACTGCAAAGACCCATCACCTCAAACCCCCCACTAGACCACACCCATCACCTGGAGCAAACAAATCCACAAACATTCATTCATTCATTCATCTTCTTCCGCTTAATCCTTTGCGGGTCGCAGGGGGGCTGGAGCCTATCCCAGCATCTTTGGGCGAGAGGCAGGGTACACCCTGAACAGATCATCAGTCCATTGCAGGGCCAACACAGACAGACAACCATTCACTCTCACAGTCATACCTAAGGACAATTTAGAATCCTCAGTTTTTGATGCCAATTAACCTAACTTCCATGTTTTTGGCATGTGGGAGGAAACCACAAACAATTCAAAACTAATCAAATGCCTGTTTATACACACACACACACACACACACACACACACACACACCATCATCATCATCATCGGCGGTCACTCGTAGTCGAGTATGACTGTCCTCCCTCTTGGTCCTTGTGGGTCTTCAGGTGGGCATAGAGGCCAATTCTGGACCCGATTATTCTGCTGCAATGTGGGCAGGGGAATGTAATGGTGGTGGGTTTGGGTTGGTCCTGATTGTTGGTTGCTCTCTCCTTCCTGAGTCTGCGTTTGTCTTGTGCAGCATGATGGAGGTCAGCGTTGTACTGTGCGGCACCCTCACGGACAATGTTTCTCCAGGTCGCCCTGTCGGTTGCCATATTTTCCCAAGTTTTTAGGTCTATGTGGCACTTCTTTAGGTTTGTTTTTATGTTGTCCTTAAATCTCTTCTTCTGGCCTCCTGGAGCCCGCTTCCCTTCAGCTAGCTGGGAGTACAGGACTTGTTTCGGGAGGCGAGAGTCAGGCATTCGGATAACATGACCAGTCCATCTGAGCTGGTTTCGGGCAATGGTGGCAGTGATGGTGGGAAGGTTAGCCTCCTCCAAGACGCTGGTGTTGGTGCGTCTATCCTCCCAACTAATCCTGAGGATTTTTCGGAGGCATCTCTGATGGTGTGCCTCAAGTGCCTTTAAGTGCCTGCTGTATGTAGTCCAGGCTTCTGATCCATACAGGAGAGTGGGGAGCACCACCGCTTTATAAACCAGGATTTTGGTTTTCACTTGGAGATCGCGGTTCTCAAAGACTCTCCTCCTTAGCCTTGAGAAAGCCCCACTGGCACTGCTGAGGCGGTGGTATATTTCATCATCGATGACGGCTTTTGATGAGAGGAGGCTGCCAAGATATAAGAAGTGGTCCACATTTTCCAGTCGGATGTTATCAATGGAGATGTTTGGGGGTATGGCAAGTGTACTGCAGTTTGGTGATGGCTGGTGGAGTATTTGTGTCTTTTTTATATTGACGGCCAAACCGAGCTGTTTGTATGCTTTGGCAAAGGCAGACAAGATGCACTGAAGGTCCTCTTCTGAGAGGGCTACGAGAGCGTTGTCGTCAGCATACTGCAGCTCCATAATGGATATGGTGGTGGTTTGACCTTTAGCTCTAAATCGGTTGATATTGAGAAGTTGACCGTCGATTCTGTACGTGATTTTGACTCCCGGGGGCAGATGTTGGTTCGTGAGATGGAGAATAGCAGCAATATAGATGGAGAATAATGTTGGAGCGATGACACATCCCTGTTTGACTCCTGTGTCAACCCTGAAGGGTTCTGTTTTGTCTCCACTGCCACTGAGTACCGTGGCAGACATATTGTCATGCAGCAGTCTCAGTACCCAGATGTATTTTTCTGGGCAGCCAATCTTTGCCAGAACCAGCCAAAGGGCCTGACGGTTTACTGAGTCAAAGGCTTTGGTAAGGTCTATGAAGGCCATGTATAATGCTAGATTTTGTTCCCGGCATTTTTCTTGCAATTGGTGAGCAATGAAAATCTGTCACCATGGGTTGAGATGCCGTCTCGGCACTCAGCCCATGTTTTCCCTCATCCCTGCTTCCCATTGAGCAGCGTCTCAGCTGGCCCCCAGCTGGCAGCATTATGGACGGCTGGGGCCAATTAGTCTTCATCAGCTGGGGCGCTGCCAATGAGGATAAATAGGAGCAGCCTCGATGACTCGGGGCTGCGACATAAACACATTGCTAAGCTGAAGCCCCTTTGTCTGGTGTCAGCTTATACTCCTCTTGCAGCATTCCTGTGTTTGTATCCCGCTGTGAGTATGTACGTCTTGCTACCCCCACGTCCGGTACGAGCTGCTTACCTCTGCGCTGTGCAACCTGTGAGTGTACCTCTGCATGAGTATCTGTGCTCTCCTCATCCCTTCCCCTTTACCCTGAATAAAATATCACGACTCACTGGCTTGTCCCTGGCTCTGATTGCCCGGCTCCCTAGAGCCGGATATGACAGTATGTCGCAGCCAGAAGAGTTGCCGGCGGCCGTGAGTCGCTGTGGAAATGTACCTTTCTGTCCGGGTGTCAACGCTGCTAGCATGCCGTTTCCCAGGAGTCACTTCCGGCGCCAGGGCGACGAGCTGAGGTCCATCTCGGAGGCTGTCGACGGGACATTCTTCACCCTGCACGACGCCTCCAACGCGAGACGCTGGCATCCGGGCCGTGCTGAGGAACTCCTGGACTGTCACCCTCACTCTCTGTACCATCTGGAGGACAGTGCCAGGATAGACGCTGCAGGTACACAGCGAGAGAAGCTCCACGGGGTGGATGGAAATCCCGGCAGGGAGTCGAAGTGGGCGACGTCTTTCCCCGCTTCGGAGTCCCGTTCCTGCCGCCATTCCAGTCCGGGAGTTCGCACCAACCAGAGGACTTCCCCCGACCTGCGCCACGTCACTCGGGATTCCCTTCAAGGAGCCGCAGCTGACAGCAGTTATGTCTGGGGTCGAGTGGCTGTCGCGAGCTCCACTGTGTTTCCTGTCACCACCTTCAGGCATGTGGCGGCGGCAGTGAGGTTGATGGAGAGGACTTCAGGGCTACGAAGCTTTCCCGTGCTCGGCGCCTTCCTCGCCTCGATCTCCAATCTGGAGCGGCGAATCCTGGGTTTCCCCCTCGCTTCGTTCCCCGGGAATAGCCGCCATCACATCGCCGAGTCACCTCTGCACGAACCTCGTCCGGATCCAGTTCTGGGCCATCATCAGGACAGTTCCTCCCACGCAGCTGTCACCTCTTCGCCTCGTCTGTGTGGAGATTCTACAGCCCCGTTCCCTGAGCCTCATTTCCCCGCTGTCATTCTTGGACATTCGGGCTGGCTCACCCCGGCTGTTTTCCCCTCCTCCTCGACGCGCTTTCTGACTGCTGTGTGTGCCTGGAATTCTGGTCTGGTGAGCTCTCTGCTGGAGACAACGCGAGCGATCCTCAGACGAACTCCCGGGGGGTCCTCCGTTATCGCCGGGCGGGGAGAGGAAGAAGCAGAATCCACTACAGCAGGCGATACTCAACCTCCAGGGGGCAGGCAAGTCATTGTTTTTTCACACCTGCTTAATGATTTGCTCTGTCACATCCCTGGAGGAGAAGTTCAGGGTTCGCAGCTCCCTGAACTCTCCCCACCTGCTGTAACCTGTATTCCTAATCCCGCATCCTCTGTGTCTCTCTCCGCCGAGCGGTCCCCGGCTCCGGGTCAACGTGGTGGGATATGGAGAGGGCCTGTGGTTCCGCAGCTACATTGCGGACGGAGGAGGGGGACTGACTGCTGCGTGGAGTCTACGCCGACGACTGAGCGTCCCCGGGTCTCCACGGAGGAGCGGTTCGGTCCAACGGGACAAGATTCTTCTGGCTTCACGCCGAGTGGATCGTCGGCGGGGTCACCGGAGCCGGAGGAATCTCAAGCTGCGCTGACCATCGTGCTGGCTGCGGGGCCCGACGCGGCTAGATGGGAGCCTGACAACGACCTGACGACGGATCCTGGATCTTCGCAGTCCTGGACGGCGTCAGAACCCGAGATCAGGCGAGTGCTCTCCTTTCTTTTCTCTCTTTTTATCTTTGAGCACTTTAGCCTATCTCCAGGGGAGACGAGCAGGGTGCAGCCGCCCGCTGCGTCTGAGCTCGTCTCGCCGGGTTCTGGCGCTGCCGGTGATCCTGATCCCGGTTCTGTTTTCTCTTTTGAGCCTTCTTCCAGGGTCACCGGCGAGGAGTTGCTGTTCCTCGTGGTGCTGGAGGGTCCGGGTTCAACGTTGGAGGTCGGTTCTGGTGCAGTATTCAACGTGGGTTCGCCCGAGACCCAGTCGGGGTCCAACGTGGGTTCGCCTGAGGCCCGATCGGGGTCCGACGTGGGTGCTGCCCCAGTATTGTCCAGGTCCGGTGAGGAGGTGGCCGTTTTCCTGCGGCCTGACGCCCGCCGCCCTTGTCATCAGCTCTCCCCTGAGCCTCTTCCACCGGGATCCGCTCTGATCCTTCGCCCGTCTCAACGGTCCTGGTGGTTGAGTGATGCGGGTCGACGACCCGACCCACAGAACTTTCGGTTCGGTGATCTGGTTCCCCCCACTGGTCTGTGTTTCCCTCTGGGCAGCCTGGTTCGGCTGCCGGTGGACTGGATTCCTGGGATCTGGGTCCAGAGTTCGCCGTCCGAACACTTCTCTTCCCCTGATTCGCCAGCTGGACAATAGGCGGGGAGATCTCCGGAGCCATCTCGGCTATTTTTGGACTCTGCCTGCCATTCACCTCGGGTGTCACTTTTTCTTTTGTTATTAAGGTCACTCGGGTGTAATGTTTTGTCCTGTTGGTGGATTCATTTTTATAGTGCTGTGTTTTCCATCGCTCATGCTCAGCATTTTTACTTGTTGTACTATGTTTTTAGTCCCGTTTTTGCATTGTAGAGTTATGTTTTGTTTTCCGTAACACCATGCTCTGCAGTTATCCATTTATTCCAGTCACTTTCATTTCTTTAGGTGACTGGGTATTTATATATTCGTGTGTGTGTGGGGGGTTTTCTTTGCCTGCACTCAGTATTTCTTTTTTGTCCTGTTGGTTCATTATAGAGTCATGTGCCTTGTTTTCCGTAACACCATGCTCTATAATTGTCATTTGTTCCAGTCACCCTCACTTTTCTTGGTGACTGTGTATGTACTTAAATTAGCGCTGTGTATAGGTTCCCCTTTATTTAACTGTACTCAGCATTTTTTGCCCTGTACCTTTTTGGTGGTTCTTTTCCTTGCTCTGGGTCACGCATGGTTGGTACTCTCTGGGTAGTATGTAAGCGGCGTGCTGACCCAGTTCTTCTCCCCATCTGTACCTGGGTTAATTATTCTGTTTTGTCAGTATTGTATTTGGGTTTTTCTTTCCCGCTACCCTACATTGCCCCATTGGTGTTGTCCTTCCCTTGGCTTCTTCCCCTCCGGTCCGCCTCCCTTCCTCCCACCCTAGGTGGGGGGGGGGGGGGGCTGGGATGTTCCTGGTCGTTCAGGAGCCCGACCTTGAGGGGGGGCTCTGTCACCATGGGTTGAGATGCCGTCTCGGCACTCAGCCCATGTTTTCCCTCATCCCTGCTTCCCATTGAGCAGCGTCTCAGCTGGCCCCCAGCTGGCAGCATTATGGACGGCTGGGGCCAATTAGTCTTCATCAGCTGGGGCGCTGCCAATGAGGATAAATAGGAGCAGCCTCGATGACTCGGGGCTGCGACATAAACACATTGCTAAGCTGAAGCCCCTTCGTCTGGTGTCAGCTTATACTCCTCTTGCAGCATTCCTGTGTTTGTATCCCGCTGTGAGTATGTACGTCTTGCTACCCCCACGTCCGGTACGAGCTGCTTACCTCTGCGCTGTGCAACCTGTGAGTGTACCTCTGCATGAGTATCTGTGCTCTCCTCATCCCTTCCCCTTTACCCTGAATAAAATATCACGACTCACTGGCTTGTCCCTGGCTCTGATTGCCCGGCTCCCTAGAGCCGGATATGACAAAATCATGTCTGTGGTGCCTCTGTTTGGGCGAAAACCACTCTGGGACTCGGGAAGAATGCTCTCTGACAGGGGGGTGAGTCTATTGGCCAAGACCCGGGCAAAGGCTTTCCCTATGGTGGACAGGAGAGAAATGCCACGGTAATTCCCACAAACTGCCCTGTCCCCCTTTTTAAAGATGGAGACAATCAAGGCATCCCTGAGCTGTGCAGGGATTTCCTCTACTTCCCATATTTTCAGGAGCAGGGCATGGATGTGCTTCAGAAGATCAGGACCGCCTTTCTTCAGGACTTCTGCTGGGATGCCGTCAGGTCCAGCAGCCTTGTTGTTTCTCATCTTCCTGATGGCGTCCTGTACCTCATCCAAGCTAGGTGGTTTTCCCATGCTTTCCTCTATGGGCTGTTGAGGGAGTTGATCAAGGGCCTCCATCTCAGGAGTGGTGTCCCTGTTTAAGAGGTCCTTATAATGCTCTTTCCACCTGTCTGCAATTGCCTCCTTGTCCTTCAGAAGCGAGAGCCCATCTCTGGAGCGAAGGGGGGTTAGGCAGCGGTGGCTGGGGCCATATACCGCTCTTGTGGCATCGAAGAATCCTCTCGTGTCTCCAGAGTCGACAAGCTGCTGGATCTCCAGGGCCTTCTTTGTCCACCACTGGTTCTTCAATTTCCTAACAAGTGTTTGTACGGCTGCCTTCGCTTTGGCATGGGCTGCTCTTTTAACCTTGCAGTGAATGTTGTTTTGCCAGGTGATAAAAGTTTGCCGCTTGATGTCGATGAGCTGTTGGATCTCACTGTCATTCTCGTCAAACCAGTCTTGATGTCTCCGCTTTTTATAACCGAGGATGCTTCTGCAGGAGTCCACGATGGCAGTGGAAAGTGTGCTCCAGTGTTTTTCAGTATCCTCTGGGTACTGTTTGGGCAAAGCTGCCCTAAGAGTATCCTGCAGCTGTTGTTGGTAGATAATGTCGTCCAGCAGCACGATGTTAAGCTTTGGCCGGCTCTGTCCTTTCTGCAACCTTCTTTTCCGCATTAAGCGGATAGACATGGTGGAGCAAATGAGGCGGTGGTCAGTCCAGCAGTCATCTGCACTGGTCATTGCTCTGGTGTTAAGGACATCGCGGCGGTCTTTGGAGCGGACTATGATGTAGTCAATGAGATGCCATAATTTGGAGCGGGGATGCATCCATGACGTTTTGAACTTGGTTTTCTGACGAAAAAGTGTGTTGGTGATGACCAGGTTGTGCTCTGAGCACTTGGTTAGCAGTAGTATGCCATTAGAGTTTGTGTTTCCAACCCCTTCTCTCCCCAGTGTGCCGCTCCATAGATGATGGTTTCGTCCCACTCTGGCATTAAAGTCTCCAAGCAGGATTAACTTATCCTCCTTTGGGACTTCAGATAGTATTTTGTCCAGGTCAGCATAGAAGGCCTCCTTTACTTCATCCTGTGCATCAAGCGTTGGAGCGTAGGCACTAATAACGGTGGCCATTTGACTGCAGGCAAGCATCAGACGAATGGTCATTAGGCGCTCGTTGATGCCCACAGGGAGTTCATGGAGGTGGTTGATGAGGCAGTTCTTAATAGCAAATCCCACACCATGGATTCGTGGCTCATTTGCAGGCTTTCCCTTCCAAAAGAAAGTATACCCGCCTTTTTCCTCCTTCAGCTGCCCTTCATCAGCCAGTCGGGTCTCGGAGAGTGCTGCGATGTCGATCCGGAACTTCCTTAGCTCTCTGGAGATGATGGCAGTTCTCCTTTCAGGTCGATCACTGGCTTGGTTGTCCATAAGGGTTCGCACATTCCAGGCTCCAATATGTAGTTTTGTATGTTTCTGACCGCGTGGTGGTGATCCCTCTGGATGCGGTATTCCAGACAGGATTTTGTGAGGCAGGCTAGGTTTGGGGTACCTTTTCTAACCCCCTCCCCTACTGGGGTGAGTAGAGTGGATCCTGAATAGGGCTGCTCAGTCATGAGTGCAGCTGCCGAGAAGCTCTTTCTGCCTCAGTCCAAGAGCTTAACGACTGTATCACGCACCCATCGCCTGTGTGCCAGGTCGTGGCTAAGAACTCCCAGACTTCACTGTCCTGTCCCCGTTACCACTTCCTGATCGCCACAGGACTTTATCTTATCCAAGATGTAAAGTGGATGGGCTCCCTTCGGGAGGACGCCTGCGCGTGACGTCTTATCGTGGGGAGACTGATGCGCCTGCAGCCACCACATGGTCCTTGGCAGAGAGGGGCCTGAATCCAGTGGCATGGAATCCAAAATGACTGGAGACCACTCTCTGTTGCAGCCTTCATCCGCCTTCAGTGCCGTTGTGACTCATGGTGTCATCCTCCGCCACTCCCACCGTTGAGGTCTTTCTTTCTTTCTTTGGATCGCTCTTGGTCTGGGACCTCCCCCTCGACCTTACCGCCATGGGTGACCCTACCAGGAGCCAAAAGGCCCCCGACGGCATCGCTCTCGGGATCATTGGAACACACAAGGTTCTCCACCGCGACAAGGTGGCGATCCATGGAGAACACACACACACACACACACACACACACACACACACACACACACACACACACACACACACACACACACACCAACAGTGATCTGTGTGGAGTTTGCATGTTCTCCCTGTGTCTGCGTGGATTTACTCCAGGATTTCTCAGGTTTCCTCCCATATGCCAAAAAACATGCAAGTTAGGTTAATTGGCATCAACTGGGGATTCTAAATTGTCCTTAGGTATGACTGTGAGAGTGAATGGTTGTCTGTCTCTCTGTGTTGGCCCTGTGATGGACTGGCGATCTTTCCAGGGTGTACCCTGCCTCTCGCCCAAAGATGCTGGGATAGGCTCTAGTCCCCCCCTGCGACCCGAAAAGGATTAAGCGGAAGAAGATGGAGATATATATATATATATATATATATATATATATATATATATCCATCCATCCATCCATCCATCTTCTACCGCTTTTCCGGAGGTCCGGGTCGCGGAGGCAGCAGTTCAAGCAGAGAAGCCCAGACTTCCCTCTCCCCAGCCACCTGCTCCAGCTCTTCAGAGGGGATACCAAGGCGTTCCCAGACCAGCTGGGAGACATAGTCTCTCCACCGAGTCCTGGGTCTGCCCTGGGGTCTCCTCCCAGTGGGACGTGCCCAAAACACCTCAAGTGGGAGGCGTCCAGGAGGCATCCTAATCAGATGCCCATACCACCTCAACTGACTCCTTTCAATGTGGAGGAGCAGCGGTTCTACTCTGAGCCTCTCCTGGATGACTGAGCTCCTCACCCTATCTCTGAGGGTGAGTCCAGCAATCCTATGGAGAAAGCGCATTTCAGCCGCTTGTATCCGCGATCTCGTTCTTTCGGTCATTACCCAAAGCTCGTGACCATAGGTGAGAGTAGGAACGTAGACTGACTGGTAAATCGACAGCTTTGCCTTAGAACTGTCACCATGGGTTGGGATGCCGTCTCGGCACTCAGCCCATGTTTTCCCATTGAGCAGCGTCTCAGCAGGCTCCCAGCTGGCAGCATTACGGACGGCTGGGGCCAATTAGTCCTCATCAGCTGGGGCGCTGCCAATGAGGATAAATAGGAGCAGCCTCGATGACTCGGGGCTGCGACATAAGCACTGCTAGGCTGAAGCCCCTTCGTCTGGTGTCAGCCTCAACTCCCCTTGCAGCATTCCGGTGATTGTATCCCGCTGTGAGTATGCACGTCTTGTTACCCCCACGTCCGGTACGAGCTACCTACCCCTGCGCTGTGCAGCCTGAGAATGTACGTCTGTATGAGTGTCTGTGCTCTCCTCATCCCTTATCCCTTACCCAAAATAAACCATCACGACTCACTGGCTTGTCCCTGGCTCTGATTGCCCGGCTCCCTAGAGCCGGATATGACAGTATGTCGCAGCCAGAAGAGCTACCGGCGGCCGTGAGTCACTGTGGAAATGTACCTTTCTGTCCGGGTGTCAGCGCTGCTAGCATGCCGTTTCCCAGGAGTCACTTCCGGCGCCAGGGCGACGAGCTGAGGTCCATCTCGGAGGCTGTCGATGGGACGTTCTTCACCCTGCACGACGCCTCCAACGCGAGACGCTGGCATCCGGGCCGTGCTGAGGAACTCCTGGACTGTCACCCTCACTCTCTGTACCATCTGGAGGACAGTGCCAGGATAGATGCTGCAGGTACACAGCGAGAGAAGCTCCACGGGGTGGATGGAAATCCCGGCAGGGAGTCGAAGTGGGCGACGTCTTTCCCCGCTTCGGAGTCCCGTTCCTGCCGCTATTCCAGTCCGGGAGTTCGCGCCAACCAGAGGACTTCCCCCGACCTGCGCTACGTCACTCGGGATTCCCTTCAAGGAGCCGCAGCTGACAGCAGTTATGTCCAGGGTCGAGTGGCTGTCGCGAGCTCTACTGTGTTTCCTGTCACCACCTTCAGGCATGTGGCGGCGGCAGTGAGATTGATGGTGAGGACTTCAGGGCTACGAAGCTTTCCCGTGCTCGACGCCTTCCTCGTCTCGATCTCCGATCTGGAGCGGCGAATCCTGGGTTTCCCCCTCGCTTCGTCCCCTGGGAGTAGTCGTCATCACATTGCCGAGTCACCTCTGCACGAACCTCGTCCGGATCCAGTTCTGGGCCATCGTCAGGACAGTTCCTCCCACACAGCTGTCACCTCTTCGCCTCGTCTGTGTGGAGATTCTACAGCCCTGTTCCCTGAGCCTCATTTCCCCGCTGTCATTCCTGGACATTCGGGCTGGCTCACCCCGGCTGTTTTCTCCTCCTCCTCGACGCGCTTCCTGACCGCTGTGTGTGCCTGGAATTCCGGCCTGGTGAGCTCTCTGCTGGAGACAACGCGAGCGATCCTCAGACGAACTCCCGGGGGGTCCTCCGTTATCGCCGGGCGGGGAGAGGAAGAAGCAGAATCCACTACAGCAGGCGATACTCAACCTCCAGGGGGCAGGCAAGTCATTGTTTTTTCACACCTGCTTAATGATTTGCTCTGTCACATCCCTGGAGGAGAAGTTCAGGGTTCGCAGCTCCCTGAACTCCCTCCACCTGCTGTAACCTGTATTCCTAATCCCGCATCCTCTGTGTCTCTCTCCGCCGAGCGGTCCCCGGCTCCGGGTCAACGTGGTGGGATATGGAGAGGGCCTGTGGTTCCGCAGCTACATTGCGGACGGAGGAGGAGGACTGACTGCTGCGTGGAGTCTACGCCGACGACTGAGCGTCCCCGGGTCTCCACGGAGGAGCGGTTCGGTCCAGCGGGACGAGATTCTTCTGGCTTCACGCCGAGTGGATCGTCGGCGGGGTCACCGGAGCTGGAGGAATCTCAAGCTGCGCTGACCATCATGCTGGCTGCGGGGCCCGACGCGGCTAGATGGGAGCCTGACAACAACCTCCTGACGACGGATCCTGGATCTTCGCAGTCCTGGACGGCGTCAGAACCCGAGATCAGGCGAGTGCTCTCCTTTCCTTTCTCTCTTTTTATCTTTGAGCACTTCAGCCTATCTCTAGGGGAGACGAGCAGGGTGCAGCCGCCCGCTGCGTCTGAGCTCGTCTTGCCGGGTTCTGGCGCTGCCGGTGATCCTGATCCCGGTTCTGTTTTCTCTTCTGAGCCTTCTTCCAGGGTCACCGGCGAGGAGTTGCTGTTCCTCGTGGTGCTGGAGGGTCCGGGTTCAACGTTGGAGGTCGGTTCTGGTGCAGTGTCCAACGTGGGTTCGCCCGAGACTCAATCGGGGTCCAACGTGGGTTCGCCTGAGGCCCGATCGGGGTCCGACGTGGGTGCTGCCCCAGTATTGTCCAGGTCCGGTGAGGAGGTGGCCGTTTCCCTGCGGCCTGACGCCCGCCGCCCTCGTCATCGGCTCTCCCCTGAGCCTCTTCCACCGGGATCCGCTCTGATCCTTCGCCCGTCTCAACGGTCCTGGTGGTTGAGTGATGCGGGTCGACGACCCGACCCACAGAACTTTCGGTTCGGTGATCTGGTTCCCCCCACTGGTCTGTGTTTCCCTCTGGGCGGCCTGGTTCGGCTGCCGGTGGACTGGATTCCTGGGATCTGGGTCCGGAGTTCGCCGTCCGAACACTTCTCTTTCCCTGATTCGCCAGCTGGACAATGGGCGGGGAGATCTCCGGAGCCATCTCGGCTATTTTTGGACTCTGCCTGCCATGCATCTCGGGTGTAGTATTTTGTCCTGTTGGTGGATTCGTATTTATTGTGCTGTGTTTTCCATCTCACATACTCAGCATTTTATTTTTTTTCTTGTACCATGTTTTTAGCCTCGTTTTTGCATTGTAGAGTTGTTTTGTTTCCTTTCAGACCATACTCTGCAGTTGTCCATTTATTCCACTCACTTTCATTTCTTTAGGTGACTGTGGGTACTTATATATTCGTGTGTGTGGGTTTTCCTTTGCCCGCACTCAGTATTTCTTTTTTATGCCCTGTCTGTTCATTAGAGTCATGTGTCTTGTTTTCCATAACACCATGCTCTGTAATTGTCCATTTGTTCCAGTCACCCTCACTTTTCTTGGTGACTGTGTGTATGTACTTAAATTAGCGCTGTGTATTGTTTCACCTTTATTTAACCATACTCAGCATTTTTGCCCTGTACCTTTTTGGTGGTTTTTTTCCTTGTTCTGGGTCACGCATTGTTGGTACTCTCTGAGTAGTGTGTAACCAGCGTGCTGACCCAGTTCTTCTCCCCATCTGCACTTGGGTTAATTATTCCCTGTTTTGTCAGTGTTGTATTTGGGTTTTTTTTTTTTTCCCGCTACCCTACATTGCCCCATTGGTGTTGTCCTTCCCTTGGCTTCTTCCCCTCCGGTCCTGCCTCCCTTCCCCCCACCCTAGGTGGGGGGGGGGGGCTGGGATGTTCCTGGTCGTTCAGGAGCCCGACCTTGAGGGGGGGGGCTCTGTCACCATGGGTTGGGATGCCGTCTCGGCACTCAGCCCATGTTTTCCCATTGAGCAGCGTCTCAGCAGGCTCCCAGCTGGCAGCATTACGGACGGCTGGGGCCAATTAGTCCTCATCAGCTGGGGCGCTGGCAATGAGGATAAATAGGAGCAGCCTCGATGACTCGGGGCTGCGACATAAGCACTGCTAGGCTGAAGCCCCTTCGTCTGGTGTCAGCCTCAACTCCCCTTGCAGCATTCCGGTGTTTGTATCCCGCTGTGAGTATGCACGTCTTGTTACCCCCATGTCCGGTACGAGCTACCTACCCCTGCGCTGTGCAGCCTGAGAATGTACGTCTGTATGAGTGTCTGTGCTCTCCTCATCCCTTATCCCTTACCCAAAATAAACCATCACGACTCACTGGCTTGTCCCTGGCTCTGATTGCCCGGCTCCCTAGAGCCGGATATGACAAGAACTAAGCTCCCGCTTCACCACAACAGACCGGTACAACGTCCGCATCACTGCAGATGCTGCTCTAATCCGTCTGTCGATCTCTCGCTCCATTTTCCCCTCACTCGTGAATAAGACCCCAAGATACTTAAACTCCTCCACTTGGGGCAGGAGCCTGTCCCCAACCCGGAGAGGACAATCCACCTTTTTCCGGCTGAGGACCATGGACTCGGACTTGGAGGTGCTGATTCTCATCCCAGCCACTTCACACTCAGCAGCAAACCGTCCCAGCAAGAGCTGTAGGTCATTGCTGGATGAAGCCAACAGGACAACATCATCTGCAAACAACAGAGATGAGATCCTGTGGTCACCAAGCATGACACCCTCCATTCCCTGGCTGCGCCTAGAAATCCTGTCCATAAAAATTATGAACAGGATCGGTGACAAAGGGCAGCCCTGGCGGAGTCCAACTCTCACTGGGAATGACTCCGACCGAGTGTTGGCAATACGAACCAAACTCTCACAACGGTCGTACAGAGACCGAATAGCTCGTAACAACAAGCCCAATACCCCATACTCCCGAAGCACCCCCCACAAAAATCCACGAGGGACGCGGTCAAATGCCTTCTCCAAGTCCACAAAACACATGTAAACTGGTTGGGCAAACTCCCACAAACCCTCAAGAATTCTCGAGAGGGTAAAGAGCTGGTCCGATGTGCCACGGCCAGGACGAAAACCACATTGCTCCTCCTGAATCCGAGGTTCGACCAACGGCTGGACTCTCCTCTCCAGTACCTTGGCATAGACCTTCCCAGGGAGGCTGAGGAGCGCGATCCCTCTAAAGTTGGAGCACACCCTCCGGTCCCCTTTTTTGAAGAGAGGAACCACCATCCCGGTTTGCCATGCCAAAGGCACTGCCCCCGACCTCCACGCAATGTTGCAGAGGCGTGTCAACCATGACAACCCAACAACATCCAGGGCCTTGAGGTACTCAGGGCGAATCTCGTCCACCCCCGGGGCCCGGCTACCAAGGAGATTTTTAACCACCTTGGCAACCTCAGCCCCTGTGATAGGCGAGTCATCCCCCTCGTCCCCAAACCCTGCTTCCTCTGTGGAAGGCGTATCAGTGGGATTGAGGAGATCCTCGAAGTATTCCTTCCACCGCCCGACGATATCCCCAGTTGAAGTCAACAGTGTCCCATCCGCACCATACACAGTGTGGACGGGGAGCTGCTTTCCCCTCCTGAGCCGCCGAATAGTTTGCCAGAATCTCTTTGAGGCCGACTGAAAGTCTTGTTCCATGACCTCACCGAACTCCTCCCATACCCGGGTTTTTTCTTCAGCAACCACCCGAGCTGCACTCCGCTTGGCCTGCCGATACACCTCAGCTGCTTCGGGAGTCCCACAAGCCAACCAAGCTTGTTAGGACTCCTTCTTCAGCTTAATGGCCCCCCTCACCACTGGTGTCCACCACTTGGTTCGGGGGTTGCCACCACGAGATGCACCGACCACCTTGTGGCCGCAGCTCTGGGCCGCCGCTTCAACAACAGAGGTGGAGAACATGGCCCATTCAGACTCCATGTTTCCAGACTCCCTTGGAATGTGGTTGAAGTTCTTCCGGAGGTGGGAGTTGAAGACCTCCCGGACAGGGGCCTCAGCCAGACGCTCCCAGCACACCCTCACTATACGTTTGGGTCTACCAGGTCTGAATGGCTTCCTCACCTGCCATCGGATCCAACTCACCACCAGGTGGTGATCAGTTGACAGCTCTGCACCTCTCTTTACTCGGGTATCCAAGACATACGGTCGCAGGTCTGATGATACGATAACAAAATCGATCATCGACCTGCGACCTAGGGTGTCCTGGTGCCAGGTGCACATATGGACACCCTTATGCACCCTCATGGATCGTCACCTTATCGTGGGGGGGGGGGGTTGCGTGCCCCAGTGATCCCAGGAGCTATGTTGTCAGGGGCAATTTGCATCTGATAGGGTCTCCCAAGACAAACTGGTCCTGGGTGAAGGGCCAGACTAAGAACGATCCAACAGACTCTCATGATAAATTGTATAACAAGGATTCAGTGTACCCCGCCCGGTATGGGGTTACCGGGGCCCCACCCTGGAGCCAGGCCTGGGGGAGGGGCTCGAAGGCTAGCATCTGGTGGCCGGGTTTCCACCCATGGGACCCGGCCGGGCTCAGCCCGAAGGAGTTACATGGGTCCGCCCTCTAGTGGGTTCACCACCTGCAGGAGGGATCATGGGGGTCCAGTGCTATGTGGATTAGGTGGCGGTCAAAGGCGGAGACCTTGACGGACTGATCAAGCATATATATATATATCCTGTAGATTAAAAAAAATTAACTCTTTGAGTGTATTTGTCGCCAAATTGAGACAAAACCCCTAGTGGTCAAGAGTGGTAAATATTTTTTGTCAATAAAATAAAATATTAAATAAAATATTTTTTGTCAATAAAATAGTTCAGATTTCCAAGGCTATAACTTGAAAGTGGTAAGAGATAATGGCTTACTGTCAATTAGAAAGATGTAAAATATGATCCAAAGTTTCAGATAGGAATAAATTTATGCATCTAATTTGCATAATGTCGTGGCACCTCTTTAAATTCCATAACTCAGTCAAAACTGGACTTTGGACGTATTTACACAAAGAATGGTTCAGTCTTTTGACACCATTTTTTGTACAGAGGTACCTCATTATCTTATCTTCAAAGTATATGAACAAGAAATCATTACAATATATATAAAAAAAACCCCACCAAACCCCCCAGAAAATTCTCACTTATTTTTGACAAAGGGGGGCTGGCTGGCTGGCTGGCTGGCGTGGTCACTGCGTATTCACCCATCATGGTTGTTATTTTGCATTCTGTTGGTCATTTAATGTCTCTGCCACATCTACAAAGTCTTATGATTATTCCACATAAATTTCGTATCCCGCGGCTGTTTTCCGCGTACAAAGCCAATTAAAGTGACAGTGACTGATCACGGACATATTAGCTTTCTGGGCAAAAATGCTAAAAACAGGAAAAGGAAATGAGGAGTTCTTCTTCTTTGCTGTATTACATGTCATCCACTGAGTCCTCCAATGAATGTCTGCCACCTTTTGAAACTGGCAAATCAGTACAAATAGGACAAATCCCCAATGCAGGTGATCATGTGAGAGTGAGACGACAGGCACAATGCCACGCTCTGCCACTTGGGGCACGCAAATTCACACACTCAAAGGGTTCAAAAACGTCATACACACCATGTTATCACCAAATACTGTACATTGTCCTCTTACATATATATTTTCTTTTTTAAATTCCCCCTTCTCTCTATTTCTCTTTCATTTGTGCATGTCTGAAGTGAGTTTCGATCTAAAAACATTTGTTTTCACTAGCATTTCAGTCAATGTTTGCCAATGGAGCTTAACTTAGGCTGACTTAGGCAAACTCTGCATAACTTAGCCCAGTGCTCAGGAACCTTTACAAACTGAGCACAACTTTCACCAACGACATTTCCAAATGTCGGCAAATTTTCAGCATGCTAAAAATTTTCAAGAAATACAACTTTTGCCAGTGTTTGTGAACAAATACCAAACATCATTAACTTTTATCAACTTTTGCCAGCAGGGCCAGACGTTTGCCAAAACGTCAGTAAAAGTTGGTCCAAACGTTGTAGTGTGAATCCACCCAAAAAAGAAGGTCCAGAATGTCAGGAAGCCTCCACAAATGCTGATCTTTATATGCGCATCACCTGACGCTGATGTCAGCTGACCTGCGCTGAGTATTCCTTTGCTTAAGTTAACCTAAGTTGGCAACAGCTACACGTACACTAGCCTAAGCTGACTAAATTTTGCCAATGCTGAATGCAACGCTGGCAAATACCAGCAAAAGTTTGTAAAAGTTGGTGTGTGCTGGATTAAAAAAAACCTGATCACAAACATAATTTCACCAATGTTTGGACTACTTTCTCAGATTTTTCAAAACGTCTGAAAAAGTTAGTCCAAATGCTATAGTGTGAACCCAGCTTTAGCAAGTCAGAAATGAGGGCAGCTTTGAAGAGGATGAAAAATGGAAAGGCAGTTGGTCCAGATGACATACCTGTGGAAGTATGGAGAGGTTTAGGAGAGATGGCAGTGGACTTTTTAACCAGATTGTTCAACACAATCTTGGAAAGTGAGAGGATGCCTGAGGAGTGGAGAAGAAGTGTTTTGGTACCAGTTTTCAAGAACAAAGGTGATGCTCAGAACTGTAGTAACTACAGAGGCATAAAGTTGATCAGCCACGCTATGAAGATATGGGAAAGAGTTGTTGAACCCAGGTTAAGAGGAGAGGTGACAATCAGTGAGCAGCAGTACAGTTTCATGTCAAGAAAGAGTACTACAGATTCAATTCAATTCAATTCAACTTTATTTATATAGCGCCATTTCACAACAACAGTCATCTCATAGCACTATCAACTGTAGGGGGGAACCCCCACAGTTGCAGAAAGACCCCAGCAATCAGGTGATCCCCTGTGAGCAAGCACTTGGCGACGGTGGAGAGGAAAAACTCCCTTTTAACAGGAAGAAACCTCCAGCAGAACCAGGCTCAGGGAGGGGCAGTCATCTGCTGCGACTGGCTAGGGGGTGAGGGGACAGAGAAGATGAAAAGAACAGACATGTAGAGAGCAAACAGCACGATGGGGACTCAATCTATGGGAGAGAACAAACAAATGTTAATGACCAGCAAAAAAAAATATTTCATAGAGAGTGAGGAAAGGAGTGAGGCCCAGTACATTACTGGAGGTCCCCCGGCTGACTAAACCTATTAGCAGCATAACTAAGGGAGGGTTCAGAAACACATGATCCCTCCCTAATTGTAGGCTATATCAAAAAGGTAGGTTTTAACCCTAATCTTAAAAACAGAGATCGAGTCTGACTCCCGAATCCAGATTGGCAGCTGATTCCACAGGAGAGGAGCTTGATAACTGAAGGCTCTGCCTCCCATTGTACTTTTGGAGATTCTAGGTATTACAAGTAGTCCTGCATTTTGGGAGCGTAGTGCTCTGTTAGGATAATACGGTAGTATCAGATCTTTAAAATAAAGAGGAGCCTGATTGTTTAGAGCTTTGTAAGTAAGAAGAAGGATTTTAAACTTAATTCTAAACTCTATGGGAAGCCAATGAAGGGAGGCCAGAACCGGAGAGATATGATCTCTCTTTCTAGTACCTGTTAAAACTCTTGCTGCAGCATTTTGGATCAGCTGAAGACTTTTTAAAGATGTTTTAGGACAACCTGATAATAAAGAATTACAATAATCTAATCTCGAGCCAACAAAAGCGTGGATCAGTTTCTCAGCATCACTCTGAGACAAGATGCTCCTAATCTTGGCAATATTACGCAAATGATAGAAGGCAGTCTTAGAAACAAATTTAATATGTGAATTGAAGGACAAATCCTGATCAAAAATAACTCCAAAGTTCCTCACAGAGCTATTAAGAGAAAGAGTAACTGCATCCAAACTGAAAGTTTGATTTGGAAAGGAATTTCTAAGGTTTTTTGGACCAACAAGAATGACTTCAGTCTTATCTGAATTTAATAGCAGGAAATTACAAGTCATCCAAGCTTTGATTTCCTTAAGACAGGCTTCTAACTTGGCTAATTGATTAGTATCATTTGGCTTCATTGACAGGTATAATTGTGTGTCATCTGCATAACAATGAAAATGTATACAGTGCTTTCTAATAATGTTGCCTAACGGAAGCATATATAAACTAAAAAGAGTAGGGCCTAGCACAGATCCCTGTGGAACTCCATGACTAAGCTTTGAGTTGAAAGAAAACTCATTATTTACATGAACAAACTGGAACCTATCAGATAAATAAGATCTAAACCACTGCAACGAAGTTCCATTAAGTCCAACATAGTGTTCTAATCTATCAAGTAGAATATTATGATCGATAGTATCAAAAGCTGCACTAAGGTCTAAAAGGACAAGTACAGAAACTAGTCCATTATCAGATGCAATGAGGAGGTCGTTAGTGACCTTCGCTAAGGCTGTTTCAGTACTATGATGGATTCTAAACCCAGATTGAAACTCTTCAAGTAAACCATTTCCCTGCAGGTGGTCGAATAATTGCGTAGCAACAACTCTTTCTAAGATTTTTGAAATGAAAGGGAGATTAGAGATTGGTCTATAGTTAGCTAAAGCTCCTGGATCTAGCGTTGGCTTTTTGAGTAAGGGTTTAATTACAGCTGTTTTAAAAGCCTGCGGTACATGGCCTAAAGTTAATGAAGAATTGATTATATGAAGAATAAAGCTACCAATAAGTGGGAAGACTTCTTTAAATAACCTAGTAGGAATAGGGTCTAAAAGACAAGTTGAAGGTTTGGATGAGGAAACTATTTTGTCTAACTCACAAAGGTCGATTGGAGTAAACTCATCAAGACAGACATCAAAAGAAGGAGTTGTAGTAGTTACAGTATTTAAGTTAACTGTGGGAAGAATCTGATTGATTTTATCTCTGATGGATGAAATTTTATTATTGAAAAAGTTCATAAAGTCCTGACTAGTAAGCTCTAAGGGAATGCTAGGATTGACAGAGTCCTGACTCTTTGTCAACCTGGCTACAGTACTGAAAAGAAACCTGGGATTATTCTTGTTCTCTTCTATTAATGCAGAGTAATAACTTGTTCTAGCTTTTCTAAGAGATTTTTTATAAATTAAAAGATGATTTCTCCAAGCTAAATAGATTTCATCTAAATTAGTAGAGCGCCATTTTCTTTCTAATTGACGAGTCTTCTGTTTTAAGCTACGAGTTTCTGTGTTGAACCAAGGAGTTAGAAATCTCTGATTAGACTTTTTCTTTTTTAAGGGGGCCACCAAGTCTAGAGCCTGATGCAGAGAAGCTGAAACACTATCCACCATGTTATCAATTACAGAAGGAGCAAGCTGTCTATAGCTTATTTCCGTTGTGTTGACACATGGCATAGAGGAAACAATCTGCATAAATTTGGAAACAGCATCATCTGAGAGGCATCTACTGTAATAATATTTTTCTTTAGGAGCCAAATAGTCAGAAATGGTAAAATCAAAGGTTAACAGACAATGGTCTGACAGTACAGGGTTATGATGAGACACTACAAGATTTTCTATTTCTATGCCATATGTCAGAACAAGGTCCAATGTATGGTGGAGGTAATGAGTAGAATTTCCTACTTTCTGAGAAAACCCAATCGAGTCTAATATTGAATTAAATGCCACATTAAGGCAGTCACTATCTACATCCACATGTATATTAAAGTCCCCTACTATAATTATTCTATCAGATTTCAGCACTAAATCAGCTAAGAAATCAGCAAATTCGGATAAAAATTCTGAGTAGGTTGATGGGGGACGATAAACTATGGCAAATAAAATTGGGTTTAACCTGAAATTGCTAAAGTGCCCAATACTGAGGACCAGGCCCTCAAAGGAATTATAACATGTTTTTTGCTTTACATTAACTAGTAATTTGGAATGGTAAATTGTTGCTACTCCTCCTCCACGACCAGAACTTCTGGGATTTTGACAGTTTAAATAACCAGAGGGAGTTGATTCATTTAAACCAACATAATCTTCTTGCCCTAACCAAGTCTCTGTAAGGGAAATTAAATCAATCTGATGATCGATTAACAGATCATGGACTAACAGAGACTTGGGAGTTAGAGACCTAATATTTAGTAAACCACATTTAATTTTTAAATTATGAGGAGGAACAGAGGCCAAATCATTCAATTTAGAGGCTTTATGTTTAATTTGAGTTTTACCAATGTTTTGCTTTATCACTTTGGGATGCTTATGCATGATATTTTTATTTACTTTGGAGGGAGCAGACAACGATTCTCTGATGGGGAAGACAGGGGCTAAGCTGAGGGGTGGCGGATGAAGAGGAGCTGCAGAGAGGCGTGTAAGACTGCGACTCTGCTTCCTGGTCTCAACTCTGAGTAGTCATGGTTTTGGAAATTTGGATAAAAAAGATGCCAGATTGTTAGATAAATGAGAAGCACCATCCAAAGTGGGATGAATGCTGTCTCGTCTCATAAGACCAGGTTTTCCCCAAAAAGAGCTCCAATTGTCAATGTAGCCCACGTCATTTTTAGGACACCACACAGACAGCCAGCGGTTCAAGGATGACGAGCGACTAAACATGTCATCACTGGTCAGATTGGGGAGGGGCCCAGAGAATACTACAGTGGCAGACATCGTTTTTGCAAAGTCACACACCGATTCTACATCAAGTTTGGTGACTTCCGACTGCCGGAGACGGATGTCATTAATGCCGGCGTGAATAACAATTGTGGAATATTTACAGTTACTTTTAGCCAGCATTTTCAGATTTGACTCGATGTCGCCTGCTCTGGCTCCAGGAATGCATTTGACTATGACCGCTGGAGTCTCTAGGTTCACGTTTCTGACTACAGAGTCGCCAATGATCAGAGTTTTTTCCTCAGCGGGTGTGTCGCTGAGCGGGGAAAAACGATTAGAAACGTGAACAGGTTGGTGGTGAACCGGGGCTTTGCGACTAGGCTTCCTTCTCACCGTCACCCACCCAGTCTCCTCGCTGCTGAGGAGAGCCGGGGAACCGCTGACAGGGGGGCCTAAGCTAGCTAGCTCCGCTGCAGCTAATGGGCGTCCGTCGAGATTAACTGGCGCAGACGGTGTTTCAATGCAGCGGAGCCGGGATTCCAAATCAGACAACCTCGCCTCGAGCGCCTCAAAAAGACAACATTTATTACATTTACCGTTATCGCTAAAAGAGGCAGAGGTGTAGCTAAACATCTGACAGAGAGAGCACATCAGAGGAGAGGAAAGAGAGCTAGTAGCCATAGCTAATAGCTGGAGAGCAACCACACAGGCAGACAGCAAAACAGGAAGTGACGATACGTTACGTTACCACAAGGAAGTGACGATCCTGGCAGCGGAAGGCGAAGGGATTTCACATCAACAGTCATCTCATAACCCCCACAATTGCAGAAAGACCCCAGCAATCAGGTGATCCCCTGTGAATAAGCACTTGGTGACAGTGGAGAGGAAAAACACCCATTTAGCAGGAAGAAACCTCCAGCAGAACCAGGCTCAGGGACGGGCAGTCATCTGCTGTGGCTGGCTGGGGGGTGAGGGGATAGAGAAGAAGAAGAAAAGAACAGACATGTTGAGAGCAAACAGCACGATGGGGACTCCATCTATGAGAGAGAACAAACAGATGTTAATGAGCAGCAAAATAGTTCATTGAGAGTGAAGAAAGGAGTGAAGCCCAGTGCATTGTTGGAAGTCCCCCAGCTGTCTAAACCTATTAGCAGCATAACTAAGGGAGGGCTCAGTGGCACTTGATCCCACCCTAGCTATAGGTTATATCAAAAAGAAAGGTTTTAACCCTATTCTTATGAACAGAGATCGGGTCTGACTCCTGAATCCAGATTGGCAGCTGGTTCCATAGGAGATGAGCTTGATAACTGAAGGCTCTGCCTCCCATTGTACTTTTGGAGGTTCTAGGAATTGCAAGTAATACTTTGGGAGTGTAGTGCTCTGTTAGCATGATAGGGTAGTATCAGATCTTTTAAATAAAAAGGGGCCTGAATATTTAGAGCTTTGTAAGTGAGAAGAAGGATTTTAAACTTAATTCTAAATTCTATGGGAAGCCAATGAAGGGAGGCCAGAACCGGAGAGATGTGATCTCTCTTTCTAGTACCTGTTAAAACTCTTGCTGCTTTAAAGATGTTTTAGGCCAGCCTGGCAATAAAGAGTTAAAATAATCTAATCTTCCTTGTGGATCGTCACTTCCTTGTGGTAACGTATCGTCACTTCCTGTTTTGCTGTCTGCCTGTGTGGTTTGCTCTCCAGCCACTAGCTATGGCTACTGCCTCTCTTTCCTCTCCTCCTCTGGTGTGCTCTCTCTGTCAGATGTTTAGCTACACCTCTGCCTCTTTTAGTGATAACGGTAAATGTAATAAATGTTGTCTTTTTGAGGTGCTCGAGGCGAGGTTGTCTGATTTGGAATCCCGGCTCCGCTGCATTGAAACACCGTCTGCGCCAGTTAATCTCGACGGACGCCCATTAGCTGCAGCGGAGCTAGCTAGCTCAGGTCCCACTGTCAGCGGTTCCCCGGCTCTCCTCAGCAGCGAGGAGACTGGGTGGGTGACGATGAGAAGGAAGCCTAGTCGCAAAGCCCCGGTTCACCACCAACCTGTTCACGTTTCTAATCGTTTTTCCCCGCTCAGCGACACACCCGCTGAGGAAAAAACTCTGATCATTGGCGACTCTGTAGTCAGAAACGTGAACCTAGAGACTCCAGCGGCCATAGTCACATGCATTCCTGGGGCCAGAGCAGGCGACATCGAGTCAAATTTGAAAATGCTGGCTAAAAGTAACTGTAAATATTCCACAATTGTTATTCACGCCGGCATTAATGACATCCGTCTCCGGCAGTCGGAAGTCACGAAACTTAATATAGAATCGGTGTGTGAGTTTGCCAAAACGATGTCTGCCACTGTAGTATTCTCTGGGCCCCTCCCCAATCTGACCAGTGATGACATGTTTAGTCGCTCGTCATCCTTGAACCGCTGGCTGTCTGTGTGGTGTCCTAAAAATGACGTGGGCTACATTGACAATTGGAGCTCTTTTTGGGGAAAACCTGGTCTTATGA
The DNA here is from genome assembly GCA_020510985.1 of Pholidichthys leucotaenia. Classification (NCBI taxonomy): domain Eukaryota; kingdom Metazoa; phylum Chordata; class Actinopteri; order Cichliformes; family Pholidichthyidae; genus Pholidichthys; species Pholidichthys leucotaenia. The sequence goes on along the minus strand of CM035842.1, from coordinate 195,184,701 downwards.
GACGAGACAGCATTCATCCCACTTTGGATGGTGCTTCTCTTTTATCTAACAATCTGGCATCTTTTTTATCCAAATTTCCAAAACCCTGACTACTCAGAGTTGGGACCAGGAAGCAGAGTCGCAGTCTTACACGCCTCTCTGCAGCTCCTCTTCATCCGCCACCCCTCAGCTTAGCCCCTGTCTTCCCCATCAGAGAATCGTTGTCTGCTCCCTCCAAAGTAAATAAAAATATAATGTATAAGCATCCCAAAGTGATAAAGCAAAATATTGGTAAAACTCAAATTAAACATAAAGCCTCTAAATTGAATGATTTGGCCTCTGTTCCTCCTCATAATTTAAAAATTAAATGTGGTTTATTAAATATTAGGTCTCTAACTCCCAAGTCTCTGTTAGTCCATGATCTGTTAATTGATCATCAGATTGATTTAATTTCCCTTACAGAGACTTGGTTAGGGCAAGAGGATTATGTTGGTTTAAATGAATCAACTCCCTCTGGTTATTTATAACCAGTAGATAGTGACTGCCTTAATGTGGCATTTAATTCAATATTAGACTCGATTGGGTTTTCTCAGAAAGTAGGAAATTCTACTCATTACCTCCACCATACATTGGACCTTGTTCTGACATATGGCATAGAAATAGAAAATCTTGTAGTGTCTCCTCATAACCCTGTACTGTCAGACCATTGTCTGTTAACCTTTGATTTTACTATTTCTGACTATTTGGCTCCTAAAGAAAAATATTATCACAGTAGATGCCTCTCAGATGATGCTGTCTCCAAATTTATGCAGATTGTTTCCTCTATGCCATGTGTCAACACAACAGAAATAAGCTATAGACAGCTTGCTCCTTCTGTAATTGATAACATGGTGGATAGTGTTTCAGCTTCTCTGCATCAGGCTCGAGACTTGGTGGCCCCCTTAAAAAAGAAAAAGTCTAATCAGAGATTTTTAACTCCTTGGTTCAACACAGAAACTCGTAGCTTAAAACAGAAGACTCGTCAATTAGAAAGAAAATGGCGCTCTACTAATTTAGATGAAATCTATTTAGCTTGGAGAAATCATCTTTTAATTTATAAAACATCTCTTAGAAAAGCTAGAACGAGTTATTACTCTGCATTAATAGAAGAGAACAAGAATAATCCCAGGTTTCTTTTCAGTACTGTAGCCAGGTTGACAAAGAGTCAGGACTCTGTCAATCCTAGCATCCCCTTAGAGCTTACTAGTCAGGACTTTATGAACTTTTTCAATAATAAAATTTCATCCATCAGAGATAAAATCAATCAGATTCTTCCCACAGTTGACTTAAATACTGTAACTACTACAACTCCTTCTATTGATGTCTGTCTTGATGAGTTTACTCCAATCGACCTTTGTGAGTTAGACAAAATAGTTTCCTCATCCAAACCTTCAACTTGTCTTTTAGACCCTATTCCTACCAGGTTATTTAAAGAAGTCTTCCCACTTATTGGGAGCTTTATTCTTCATATAATCAATTCTTCATTGACTTTAGGCCATGTACCGCAGGCTTTTAAAACGGCTGTAATTAAACCCTTACTCAAAAAGCCAACGCTAGATCCAGGAGCTTTAGCTAACTATAGACCAATCTCTAATCTCCCTTTCATTTCAAAAATCTTAGAAAGAGTTGTTGCTACGCAATTATTTGACCACCTGCAGGGAAATGGTTTACTTGAAGAGTTTCAATCTGGGTTTAGAATCCATCATAGTACTGAAACAGCCTTAGCGAAGGTCACTAACGACCTCCTCATTGCATCTGATAATGGACTAGTTTCTGTACTTGTCCTTTTAGATCTTAGTGCAGCTTTTGATACTATCGATCATAATATTCTACTTGATAGATTAGAACACTATGTTGGACTTAATGGAACTTCGTTGCAGTGGTTTAGATCTTATTTATCTGATAGGTTCCAGTTTGTTCATGTAAATGATGTTTTCTTTCAGCTCAAAGCTTAGTCATGGAGTTCCACAGGGATCTGTGCTAGGCCCTACTCTTTTTAGTTTATATATGCTTCCGTTAGGCAACATTATTAGAAAGCACTGTATACATTTTCATTGTTATGCAGATGACACACAATTATACCTGTCAATGAAGCCAGATGATACTAATCAATTAGCCAAGTTAGAAGCCTGTCTTAAGGAAATCAAAGCTTGAATGACTTGTAATTTCCTGCTATTAAATTCAGATAAGACTGAAGTCATTCTTGTTGGTCCAAAAAACCTTAGAAATTCCTTTCCAAATCAAACTTTCAGTTTGGATGCAGTTACTCTTTCTCTTAATAGCTCTGTGAGGAACCTTGGAGTTATTTTTGATCAGGATTTGTCCTTCAATTCACATATTAAATTTGTTTCTAAGACTGCCTTCTATCATTTGCGTAATATTGCCAAGATTAGGAGCATCTTGTCTCAGAGTGATGCTGAGAAGCTGATCCACGCTTTTGTTAGCTCAAGATTAGATTATTGTAATTCTTTATTATCAGGCTGTCCTAAAACATCTTTAAAAAGTCTTCAGCTGATCCAAAATGCTGCAGCAAGAGTTTTAACAGGTACTAGAAAGAGAGATCATATCTCTCCGGTTCTGGCCTCCCTTCATTGGCTTCCCATAGAGTTTAGAATTAAGTTTAAAATCCTTCTTCTTACTTACAAAGCTCTAAACAATCAGGCTCCTTTTTATTTAAAAGATCTGATACTACCGTATCATCCTAACAGAGCACTACGCTCCCAAAATGCAGGATTACTTGTAATACCTAGAATCTCCAAAAGTACAATGGGTGGCAGAGCCTTCAGTTATCAAGCTCCTCTCCTGTGGAATCAGCTGCCAATCTGGATTCGGGAGTCAGACTCGATCTCTGTTTTTAAGAATAGGGCTAAAACCTACCTTTTTGATATAGCCTACAATTAGGGAGGGATCATGTGTTTCTGAACCCTCCCTTAGTTATGCTGCTAATAGGTTTAGTCAGCCGGGGGACCTCCAGTAATGCACTGGGCCTCACTCCTTTCCTCACTCTCTATGAAATATTTTTTTTTTTTGCTGGTCATTAACATTTGTTTGTTCTCTCCCATAGATTGAGTCCCCATCGTGCTGTTTGCTCTCTACATGTCTGTTCTTTTCTTCTTCTCTATCCCCTCACCCCCCAGCCAGTCGCAGCAGATGACTGCCCCTCCCTGAGCCTGGTTCTGCTGGAGGTTTCTTCCTGTTAAAAGGGAGTTTTTCCTCTCCACCGTCGCCAAGTGCTTGCTCACAGGGGATCGCCTGATTGCTGGGGTCTTTCTGCAACTGTGGGGGTCCCCCCTACAGTTGATAGTGCTATGAGATGACTGTTGTTGTGAAATGGCGCTATATAAATAAAGTTGAATTGAATTGAATTAATCTAGACCTAACAAAAGCGTGGATTAGTTTCTCAGCACCACTCTGAGACAAGATGCTCCTAATCTTGGCAATATGATGTAAATGATAGAAAGCAGTCTTAGAAACAAGTTTAATATGTGAATTAAAAACAGATCTTGATCAAAAATAACTCTGAGGTTCCTCACAGAACTATTAAAAAAGAAACCACATCCAAACTAAGAGTTTGATTTGGAAGGCTATTTCTAAGGTTTTTTTGGACCAATTAGAATTACTTCAGTCTTATCTGAATTTAGTAGCAGGAAATTACAAGTCATCCAAGCTTTGATTTCCTTAAGACAAGTCTCTAATTTGGCAAATTGATTACTGTCATCTGAGTTCATTGACAAGTATAATTGTGTGTCATTGGCAAAACAATGAAAATGTATGTAGTGCTTTCTAATGTTACCTAGCAGAAGCATATATAAACTAAAAAGAATAGGGCCTAGCACAGATCCCTGTGGAACTCCGTGACTGAGCTTTGAGTTGGAAGAAAACTCATTATTGACATGAACAAACTGGAACCTATCAGATAGATTATATTTAAACCACTGCAGCGAAGTTCCATTAAGTCCAACAAGGTGTTCTAGTCTATCAGGTAAAATATTATGATCGATAGTATCAAAAGCTGCACTGAGGTCCAAAAGGACAAGTACAGAAGCAAGTCCATTATCAGATGCAATAAGGGGGTCATTAGTGACCTTCACCAAAGCTGTTTCAGTACTATGAAGGATTCTAAACTGAGATTGAAACTCTTCAAATAAACCATTTCCTTGCTAGTGGTCAAACAATTGTGCAGCAACAACTTTTCCTAAGATTTTTGAAATGAAAGGCAAATTAGAGATTGACCTATAGTTAGCTAAAACTCCTGGATCCAGCGTTGGTTTTTTAAGTAAGGGTTTAATTACAGCAGTACAGCCATGTACCACAGTAGCCTGAGGTACATTGCCTAATGTTAATGAAGAATTGATTATTTGAAGAATAGAGCTACCAATAAATGGGAAGTCTTCTTTAAATAACCTGGTCGAATTAGGGCACAGGTGTCAAACCCATTCCATGGAGGGCCAAGACCCTGCAGGTTTTACCTCCACCCAGTGTCTTCAACAGGTGATCTCACTGAATTTCTTCCCACTGATTGCTGATCAGTGAAAACACCTGCTGAAGACACTGGGTAAAAGCAAAACATGCAGGATCTTGGCCCTCCATGGAATGAGTCTGACACCCCTGAATTAGGGTCTAAAAGACAGGTTAAAGGCTTGGATGAGGAAATTATTTTATCAAACTCTAAAAGGTCAATTGGAGTAAACTCATCCAAACAGATATCAGTTGAAGGAGTTGTAGTAGTTACTGTATTTAAGTTAACGGTGGGAAGAATCTGACTGATTTTATTTCTGATAGATGAAATTTTATTATTGAAGAAGTTAATAAAGTCCTGACTAGTGAGCTCTAAAAGAATGCTAGATTTGACAGAGTCCTGACTCTTTGTCATCCTGGCTACAGTGCTGAAAAGAAACCTGGGATTATTCTTGTTCTCTTCTATTAATGCAGAATAATAACTTGTTCTAGCTTTCCTAAGAATTTTTTTTTTTTATAAATTAGAAGATGATTTCTCCAAGCTAGATAGATTTCATCTACTTCAGTGGAGCGCCATTTTCTTTCTAATTGACAAGTCTTCTGTTTTAAGCTACGGGTTTCTGTGTTGAACCAAGGAGTCAGACATCTCTGATTAGACTGTTTCTTTTTTAAAGGGGCCACCATGTCTAGAATGTGATGCAGAGAAGCTGTAACACTATCTACCATACTATCAATGACAGAAGGAGCAAGCTCTCCCTAGCATTTTGTTATGTCATTTTAATGGGTAGAATTTCCTACTTTCTGAGAAAACCCCATAAAGTCTAATATTGAATTAAATGCCATATTAAGGCAATCATTATCTACATTTACATGTTTATTAAAGTCCCCCACTATAATTATTCTATCCAATTTCAGCACTAAATCAGCTAAGAACTCAGCAAATTTGGATAAAAACTCTGAGTCAGTCGAGGGAGGATGAAAAACTATGGCAAATAAAATTGGGTTTAAGCTAAAATTGCTAAAATGCAATTTTAGCAGTTTTAGCAATTTTAGAGTTGCAGTGTCTTTGTGGATCTAGAGAAAGCATATGATAGGGTTCAGGTTCAGGTTCAGGTTCAGGTTACTTTATTTGTACCCGTAGGTAGATTTGTTTTGCAGTTGGTGACATCCATATTTACAAGCCACTAATTACATTCAACATAGACACAAACACAGGCACACATCTTACAAAATAGGTAAATATAGAATATGTACAATATAATTTTATAGCTTGTTCAACTCTTTGACAGCAGGGACAAAGCTGTTTTTGTAGCGCTGGGTTCTACTTTTTGGGACAGCAAACCTCCGTCTGGAGGGAAGAAGCTGAAAGTTGCAGTGCAAAAGGTGGGAGTCATCATTTAAAATCGAGTCGGCCATCCTCTGTACTTGTTTGGCGTACAGGGATGCCAGGCTCAGCTGTGACTCACCAAGCAAACGACTGGACCATCTGACTACCTGATCCAAGGATTTCCTCTGTTTCAGTTTTATCTGACCAAACCATGACATTAAAGAAAAGGATAAAACAGATTCAATAAAAGCCCGATAAAACATAGTCATTATGGGTTGGTCAATTTGGAAGCGTGCAAGTTTCCTCAAACAATGCAAATGTTGCTGACCCTTTTTGCACACCCTTTCACAGCTCACCTCAAAGTTCAATCCACTATCAATAATCGTCCCAAGATATTTGTACGATTGTACACATTCAGTGGTCTGGCCTTTTAGTATGGTGACTTTGTGCCTGGGAGTTTTCCTCCGAAAGTCAATAATCATATCTTTCGTTTTTGTTGTATTCAGCTGCAGGTAGGAATCCTCACACCAGTGAACAAAGTCATCAACTACTGGGCCGTGGCCACTCTCACCATCCTGGAGGAGACTGACAATGACTGAGTCATCAGCATACTTTATAATGTATCTGTTGTCATGTCTACTCCGACACATGTTTGTGTACAGGATGAAGAGTAGTGGTAACAACACACACCCCTGAGGGGAGCCAGTAGAAGAGCACTTTAGGTCAGACAATGTGCCATTGACCCTTACTCTCTGCGTCCTGTTGGTTAAGAAATCCAGAATCCAACCCACCAGATTATTGCTTAAATCAAATTGTTGCAGGAGCCTTTCAACTAAAATATGAGGTTGGATTGTATTAAAGGCAGAAGAAAAGTCCACAAATAAAAGCCTGGCGTGTGTCCCATTAAAATCCAGATGTTTAAAAAGCATGTCAAACAGAGTGACAGTGGCATCCTCCACTCCTCTGTGAGGCCTATAGGCAAACTGCAGAGGATCCAATGCATGTTCAGTCTGCCTTAGGACCTCACATCTGACCAGTTTTTCAAAAATTTTCATTAAAATTGAAGTCAAAGCAACTGGTCTAAAGTCATTTACCGTTTTAGGACAGCTGGATTTTGGAACGGGAACAACCACGGCATCTTTCCAGATCTTAGGCACATGTTGTGTCTGTAAGGACTTATTGAAAATGTAATGAAATATAGGACTCAGTTCATGTGCACAGGACTTTACCAAGCGCCCACATATATTATCAGGGCCCTGACTTTTGTTCACTTTTACAGCGCGGAACTCCCTTTCAACATCCTGCACCTCAATATTAAAGTGCTGATTGTCTTTGAGTTTCTGTTTCAAATCTTGGATTTCTGTGCTAAAATCAAAGGAGTCAAAACGACCATAAAAACAATTAAGAACATTAGCCAGCTCTGTGTCTGAACTAAAACCATCTAAAAACACACGATTACTGCGCTCTGTGCTCTGAAGGCCTGCAATAGTTTTCATACTGGCCCAGGCCGAACCCAGTTTATTTGCTGCCATCTTGCTTTCCAATTCTGATTTATAGTTCTGTTTTGCTCTTAAAATTTCAGCCTTCAGCTCCTTGGTGGCAACCTGTAGTTCATAAACAGACCCCTGTTTAAAGGCAAGAGCTTTCCTCTGTAAGCAGGATTTAACTGATTTAGTTACCCATGGTTTGTTGTTGGGGTATATTTTGACACGTTTATGTGGAACAATCTTATTTTGACAGTAAGCCATGTATGAGCATGTGAGCTCAGCCAGAGAGTCCAAGTCATCCCCGCAGGCCATTATGAACATCTTCCAGTCTGTACAGTCAAAGCATTCCTGGAGGCTGTGCTCTGAATCTTCTGTCCACACATCAATGTCTCTCATCTCCACCTTGCCTCTTCTGAGAGCAGTTTTATATGTGGGCAGCAAATGAACACAGTTGTGATCTGATGATCCTAAAGGAGGAAGGGGGAGTGATTTATAGGCCCTCTCTATGGATCCATAGCACAGGTCCAATGTCTTTTTTCGCCTGGTTGGGCAGGAGACATACTGATGAAAGTTTTTAAGTGTCTTCTTTAAAGAAACATGGTTAAAATCCCCAAGAATGAAGTTTGGCGCCTCTGGAGAAATTGACTGCAGCCGCTGCACCATGTCAGAGATGGTGCTGGAGGCGGAGTCAGCGTCTGCTCTCGGATGAATGTACACAACTGTGATGAAAAGTTGGGGAAACTCTCGAGGCAAATAAAAGGGGCGTAGTGACACAGACAGCAGTTCCACGTCGGGTGTACAGATGCGCTCTCTGACCGTGACAGATGTGCAGTACTGCTTATTAATGTATAAACATACTCCGCCCCCCTGACGTTTCCCCGTTACCTCTTCCTGTCGATCCGAGCGCAGCGGGGCTCCAAAGCCGTCAATCCACAGCTCTGCATCTCGATCATGCGCAGTAAGCCAAGATTCAGTGAAAGCCATGACGCAGCAGTTCTTAAAATCCTTCTGGTAACGTACGTTGCCTTGAATTTCCTCCACCTTGTTTCTCACAGACTGTGCATTCCCAAAAATGATCGAAGGAAGAGGAATGTTACCAAACTGACATCTCCTAAGGCGCAATTTCACACCTCCACGTCTTCCACGCTTCCTTCTGCTGTCTTTCTTTTCACCGCTGTGTCCGTCTCTCAAAATAAAGTCCGGCAGCTGAAATTTGGGCGCAATCAGAGACTCTGCACCAGCTGTGTTAAAGCGCAGCAACACGTCCCTGGAATATTGTATTCTGCCCGCTATTCTGCTCGCCATGGAGCCGAACGCGTTTACCTCAGAGACAAAGAGCCACAGCACAGATAGCAGCAATGCGAGATAGGAGAGGAAATCCATGTTATGGATGCCAGGGAGCTCTTCGCCATATATTCCACAAACGCTCCAGGGCAGAAACGACACAGAGGATTTTCTAAAAACGTAAAAAAGTACAGAAAACACACACACGCACACACGCACTATATCATCAGCTGCAGGTCGCTGCGTGCGCATGCGCCCAAAATGAAAGGTAGAAAGGTAGGGTGCCAAGAGACGACGTGTGGTACTGTATGAGGAAGTGAGGAGTGGCAGAGAAGTGTGTGAGGGTTGTGCAGGACATGTATGAGGACAGTGAGATGGTGGTAAACTGCGGTGTAGAAGTGATGGATGGATTCAAGGTGGACGTGGGATTACATCAGGGATCGGCTCTGAGCCCCTTCTTGTTTGCCATAGTGATGGACAGGTTGACAGACGAGGTCAGGCAGGAGTCTCCATGGACCATGATCTTTGCAGATGACATTGTGATCTGCAGTGAGAGTAGGGAGCAGGTGGAAGAGAATTTGAAGAGGTGGCGGTATGCTCTGGAGAGAAGAGGAATGAAAGTCAGTAGAAGCAAGACAGAATACATGAGTGTGAATGAGAGGAAGGCAGGTACAACGTGAAGATGGAAGGAGTAGCGGCCTGGGGTCAACCATCCAAAGCAATGGAAAATGCACAAGAGAGGTGAAGAAGAGACTGCAGGCAGGGTGGAGTGGGTGGAGACGAGTGTCAGGGGTGATTTGTGACAGAAAGGTAGCAACAAGAGTGAAAGAGAAGCTTTACAAGATGGTAGTGAGAGCCGCTATGATGTAGGGTTTGGAGATTGCGGCGCTGACAAAAAGACAGGAGGTGGAGACGGAGTTGAACATGCTAAGATTTTCATTGGGAGTGACTAGGAGGGACAAGATTAGAAATGAGTATATCAGAGGGACAGCTCACGTTGAGTGGTTTGGAGACAAAGAAAGAGAGACAAGGCTGAGATGGTTTGGACATGTGCAGATGAGGGATAGTGGATATATTGGACAAAGTGTGTTGAAGATGGAGCTGCCAGGCAGGAGGAAAAGAGGAAGACCGCTGAGAAGATTCATGGATGTAGTGAAGGAGGACATGGAGACGGTTGGTGTTACAGAGGAAGATGCAAGGGATAGGGTGAGATGAAGAGATGATCCACTGTGGCGACCCCTAACGGGAGCAGCTGAAAGAAGAAGAAGAAGCTCGAACAGCTAGGAGGGAGCACACCGTGAGGTAACTGGGAGGTGGTACACCAAAGGTGGAGAGCAAGACAGAGCCCACAAGAGACCGGCTAGCCCTGGGTAGCCGGCTATGATACCTGCGGCATGATGATGTCACGCATGCGTACGTGCAGCCGCAGCATGGTGCATCGTGCCGTTTCCCATATGTCACAGACGGGGCTAGTCAAGTTGCTTACTTGCTTACTACTCCTGTAGGGTGAGGGCTGGGTGGCCTTCACCATGCGTAGAGCCAATCAGGTTAACCAGTGTGTACCAACATTGCCAGTTTTGGACCAGCTGCTCTGCGTCGTCAACAGCAACTCCAAGCTGTCGGAGGTCTCCCTCCACCACATCGAACTATCTGGTGTGTGGCTTGCCCCAAGGTCTTTTCCACCCTGAGGCCCTCGGGTCGAACATAAGGATGGCTTTTGTCGGATATTCTGGTGGGAGGCGGAGGACATGGTCAAACTAGCAGATACGCCACTGTGTAATAAGGTGGGATGCTGCAGGCTGATGTGTGCGGGCTCGGAGCGCGTCATTAGAAGCGCGCTGGGGCCACCTGATGTTCTCGATGGTTCTGACGGCTAGACTATCAAACCCATCCACTCTCGAGGTCAGAGTCTTTTTCAGTGGCAATGTCTCTGACCCATAGAGTAGGACGGAGAGGACTGACACATTTTATGTATGGAGCTTTGTCTTTCGGGAGATTGAACAATGGTGCCAGAGAGGTTTCCATAGTGCCTGCAGGGCTGATGCAGCGAGGCCACGTCTACGGTTGATCTCAGGTGTCATGTCCCTGTTGTTGGTCACTGTGGAGCCCAGATATACAAAGGAATTGACAAGTTCGATGGCATAATTCCGAGCTGTAAGGGGGTGGGTCCTGTCCATTGCCGACATGCATTAGCTTAGTCTTTGTTCAGCTCACCTGAAGGCCCAGTGCATATATGATGTTGCGCACAAGCTACAGTCACCACAGCCTTCTGGAGATAAGGAATATGACCAAACATTACGTCCTGGATCAGAGCATTACAGAGGAACTCTGTGGCCTAGGTCACCAGACCTCCACACCCCTGGACTCGACTGCTGTGTCTCATCCCAAATGGAGATGCCATAGACGGTGTGAGTGGTGACAAAAGAGAGGTAAACGTGGAGGTATCCGAATGAAGCTAACCGCTAGCCTACACAAACTCCCAATTCCTTCCTTCCTTCTGGCCGATGTACGCTCACTAGACAACAAAATAGACCACATACAGCTCCTGAGAACTACGCAACGTGATGCGCGGAACTGCTGTGTTTTTATCTTTATGGAAACGTGGTTAAATGACAAAATTCCGGACTGTGCCACTCAGTTAGCTGGGCTAACATACTATCGTAGCGACAGAGTGTTCACGGAAGGAGGGAAGATGCGTTGGGGCGGCGTCTGTGTTTACATCAGTGATGTTTGGTGTCGTAATGCAACTGTTGTGCACAAACACTGTTCTCCATTGGTAAAGTTTATGATCATCAAGTGCAGACCCTTTTACATTCCGAGAGAATTTTCATCTGTCCTACTAGCTGCTGTGTATGCCCCTCCCACCGGCATCAGTGAGAGAAGTAAAGCACTAAAAGAACTCTATCAGGCCATCAGTGAGACATAAACAGCACACCCAGATGGATTCCTCATCATAGCATGAAACTTCAACCATGCAGATTTAAAGGCCCTCCTACCAAATCTACGCCATCATGTAGACTTCCCAACAAGATGAGACAATTTGCTGGACCTGGTGTACCACAACTCACAAGAAAGCATACAGAGCCTCACCCCTTCCCCACGTGGGTCTCTCTGATTACATCAACATCCTGTTAAGGCCGGCATACAAACCCAGAGTGAAAACAATCAGACCAATAAAAAAACCGGTATGTATGTGGCCAGAGGGGGCCTCTGATGCTCTGAAAGACTGCTTCAGCGCTACAGACTGGGACACTTGCAAGCACGCAGCCACTCACAATGGACATACAAACCTAGAGGAGTACACCGAGGTAGTTACAGCATACATAGCTAAATGCATTGATGATGTTACTCACTGCAAAACCATCACTGCTCATGCCAGCCAAAAGCCATGGATAACAGCAGAGGTCCACAGGCTCCTGAGGGCTCAGGATGCAGCCTTCAGGGCCAGCGACAATGCAGGACTAACAACAGCTAGGGCCAACCTGTCCCATGGTATCAAGGAGGCAAAACGACAGTACAGCAAGAAAATATCTGGCCACTTCAGCAACACCAGAGATGCACGTTCCCTCTGGCGTGGCATACAGACCCTCACCAACTACAAACCTCCACCTCAGACTTGTGCAAGTGACATCACATTGCTCAACAACCTAAATGACTTCTTCGGCTGGTCTAAAGCACAAAACACCACATCAGCATATAAGACCATTCCTCCTCCAGACAAGCAGGCCATAAGTCTGGATCCAGCTAGCGTGACGAGGACCTTCTGCAGGTTTGGAAGGCAGCTGGACCAGACAACATACCGGGTCGAGTTCTGAAGGACTGTGCAGAGGAGCTCAAGAATGTCCTGGCCGACATCTTCAACATCTCCATGACTCAAGCTGTTGTCCCCACATTTCAAAACTGCCACCATAATACCAGTCCCAAAAAAGCCTGTCCCATCCAGCTACAAGGATTAGCGGCCCGTAGCACTGACCACCATCATAATGAAGTGCTTCGAGCAGCTGGTCATGCAGAACATCAAGTCCATCCTCCCTCCCTCCTACGATCCATCTCAGTTTGCATACAGGTCAGACAGATCCACAGAGGATGCCATTGCTGCTGCTCTCCACCCAGCTCTCACCCACATGGACTCAAAGAAGTCCTACGTGCAAATGCTGTCCTTGGACTTCAGTTCAGCATTCAACACAATCATCCCCCAGCACCTAATACAAAAACTCAGACACTTGGGACTCAAAACCTCTCTCTGTAACTGGGTGCTGGACTTTCTCACAGGGCAGCAACACATCCAAGACCATCACACTGAGCACAGGGCCCCACAAAGGTGCATGCTCAGCCCGCTGCTCTTCATCCTGCTGACCCATGACTGTGTACCAGCCTACAACACCAACCACATCATCAAGTTTGCGGATGACACGATGGTGGTGGGCCTTATCACCAACAATGAGGAGGCCAACTTCAGAAATGAAGTGAGCCAACTGGTCCAGTGGTGTAAAGACAATAATCTCTTCCTGAACATGAGAAAAACCAAGGAGATTGTGGTCAACTTCAGGAGGGGACACACACAGCACCCCCCTTTGATCATCGATGGAGCAGCTGTAGAGAGGGTGTAGAGAGGGTGAGCAGCACCAAGTTCCTGGGGGTGCACATCTCTAAGGACCTCTCCTGGTCCAACAACACCATATCGCTGGCCAAGAAGGCTCAAACTTGCCTCTATTTCTTCCACAAACTGAGGAGAGCACAAGTCCCACCCCTCATCATGTGCTCATTTACCGGGGCACCATTGAAAGCATCCTCACCAGCTGTATCACGATGTGGTATGGAAGCTGCACCGCCTCCTGCCAGAAGACACTACAATGCACAGTGAAAGCAGCCAGCAACATCACTGGTGCCCCCTGCCCCCCCTCTCGGACATCTACCTCACCCGCCTCACCCGCAGAGCCATCAACATTGCAGGAGACACCTCCCACCCCTCCCACTCCCTCTTCAGCCCTCTGCCCTCAGGGAAAAGGGACCGGAGCCTCTGGACCGCCACAAGACCGCTAAACAGCTTTGTTCATCAGGCCATCAGGACCCTGAACTCTACCCCCCCCCCCCCCCCCGGACCTTAATGCACTCACCCGCACAATAACTACCTCAGCTGTTGGCACAGAAAGACTGGCACACCAACAGTAATACATTTGCTGATGTATGTCTCTGCACTTTACTGCAAATATTTGCATAAATGCCATATCTGGCATTTATGGGCTGCACGCGGCACGTGGGCTGCACGGTGGCGCAGTGGTTTAGCACTGTGGCAGCACAGTTTTACCCTCGGCCGGGGGATCGCGGGGATCATGAGATCGTGGGTTCGATCCCAGCCCCCGACCAACAGTGAGCTGTGTGGAGTTTGCATGTTCTCCCCGTGTTGCGCGGGTTTACTCCGGGATTTCTCCGGTTTCCTCCCGCATACCAAAAACATGTAGGTTTAGGGCGCTTGCGCACGCAGCGACCAGCAGCCAGTGGCTTGTCACCAGACTGCAAACCAAGTCTACCTACGGGTACAAATAAGTAACAAAAAAAAAAAAATATCTGCTGCTGTCTGTCATTGCAATACTGATCATGTGCAGTCCTATCTGTACTTTGAGTATTACTGCTCTACTTTACTGTATATAAGATTCCTGGGTCTCATCATTTATCATTATTTGCACTATGGGAGGTCTGGGTCTATCTTTTGTCGCCATTTGCACTACGGGTTGCATTACTGTACATAGACTGCTGTTGTTTTTCCAGCCTTATTCCTTTTTCTTTTTTTAATATTGTGCACACCACTGAAGAGAGAGAAACACCATTTCAATTCTCCTGTATGTCCTGTACGTATAGTAGTATTGACAAAAAAAGTCTTTGAATCTTGAATCTTCTCTATTTAATAGGTGAACAGCAGAGATGGGGTCTGAGGTCGAGCAGTTGGGCATGAAGCCTGCCTGCTGAGGGCGATGGCCGCTTCTGATGGCTGGAAGGGCACAACTGAGGAGGATCCTGGTGAAGTGCTTACCAGGAATGGACAAAAGGGTGATGCCTCTGTGATTGCTGCAGATGAGTTTGTTGCCCTTTCCCTTCAAGAAGTGGGGAGATGATGCCCCTGGTCCAGTCACTGGGGAGCTGCTCTGTCACCCAAACATGATAGATGGTGTGGGTGAGCCACTGGATTGTGAAATTTCTGCCCATCTTCAGAATTTCAGTAGTCATAGCACAAATTCCAGGGGCTCTCCTTTTGTTTATCTTGGTCAGGGCAGCCACGACTTCTTCAGGGTGACTAGATCAGTCCTGCAGGAATTACAGGAAGCAGTGGTATTGGCAGTGGCTAAGAGATTGGGGTCAACGGGAACAGGAGGATGATGCAGAAGGTGACTGAATTGCTCTTTCCAGCGGTCAAGGCAGTCTGTCTCAGTGGTGATGAGCTTGTCGTTGATGTCCTTCACCTGGGCTGTCTTGGTGTGTGGGCCATTGTGTGCTTGACAGAGCATACTGAATACGCGGCTCATGTTGTTATTTCTGGCCGCTGACTCCAGGCACTTGGCTTTTTCCAACCAGTACCTCTCTTTGTCCTCTCCGATGGCCACATTGCGTAGATGGTTTAATCTGCGGTACTCCATCAGGTCACCTCGGAGGCGGGCCTCTCAGTGACGGTCGATGATGTCTAGAGTTCACCGAGAGATCCAAGGTCATTTTGGGGAAGATTGTGAACCTTCCAGGGCTTTGTGGGCAGACTGGATGATGTTTTTCTTGAAGATCTCCCAGTCGCCCACTTTGTCCGTGGCCAGGGCACTGAAGCGGTTGTTGATAGAACATTGAAACTCAGTGGCGATGTTGGGATTACGGAGCTGGGAGAAGTCCAGGTGGGACTGATATTTGGCAGAAGGATTGGCCTGTAGCTTCAGCTTAAGCTGTGCGACCAGCAGGCGATGGTCAGTGTTACCAAGCTCTGCTCCTCTGAACACACGGCAGTTTGTCACAAATGACTTCCAGTGGTGTGAGATGATGATGTGGTTGAGGGCCTTTTTGGGTTCTGCCATCTGGGCTGTACCAAGTCCATTGATGGATGAGTTTCTGAGGAAATGAGGTGTTGGCTATGCAGAGATTGTGGGAGTGACAGAGCAGAAGGAGACGGTTACCATTGTCATTCGTAGATAGGTTGGCAAAGGTGGTGCCGACAGGTGGACCGGGAGACTGGGCTGGGAGCAGATCTCTGGAGGAGAGGGTAGTGCTGGCATCAGGAAGAATGATGGTGATGTCGTGTGGCGGAACCTGTCCGACAACCTGATGCAGCTGGTCAAAGAAAGCATCCTACTCTTCCTCATATGCAACATCGATGGGGGCATAGGCAACAATAACTATCATCTTTCCGTGCTAATGAAGAAAGTAGGCCGAAAGTAGTCTGTCACTCACTGGTATCCAGGTGGATACCGGTGGATAGCTGGCTAGTCAAGCAAACAAGTTTAATAGAAAAGTACCACCTCTGACTTACTAGCTTTCAGATAATCATTACTTGAGCTCAGAAGCACTAGATAATCAGTGTTAGCAGTTTTTTATCTGATAATACACTGAGTAAAAGTGTGAGTCACAAGCTGATGTTTACTGATGCTGATTTATCTCTCATTATTATTATTATTATTATTAATATTAGTCAGCCTTTACACAAAGTCATAAATACACACCTGGAAACAAGCCTCCACTGGATCATTATCAGATGTCACAACAACAGTTTGCTGTGCTGACCCACAATCCTGATCTCAGCGGGTAACACAGTGACTCACACACACACACACACACACACACATGGGCCTGCGTCAGCACCGTGTCATGTTAAATATTACATAAAAGGATGATTAATGAAGGGTGATCTCGTGATGACCACGCTATGTTCTTATGCTGAATCCCAAACAGCTGAACTGAGGCTGCATTTCAGGGTCGGAGGAACGATGACATCATCACCATCAACATCATCACCATCATCATCATTATCATCATCATCATCTGTTCACTGATCTGTAGGAAATAAAACAAGCACGGACTGAGATGACCCAAGGCCTTGGTACAATATGTTTTTTTTAAATTAATTATTAAGACACATGTAAAGCAACTGGGATTCACGTGATCTTCAAATCCCAAATACAGTACAATCCATGCTGTGATATATTGGATGGTCTTATTCCTATCTAATCTAATCTAATCTATTACACTAATTACTATAAAGCAGAATTGGCTCTTACTGATAGCTGCATTTTGTTATGTCATTTCTGCTGTGCTTGAATGAAACCATAAATTCTTATTCTTCTTCTTCTTCTTCTGGCTGTTCTTTTTATGGGTCTCCTTAGTGGATCATCTGCCTCCATCTCACCCGATCACTTGCTTCCTCTTCTTTCACACCAACCCTCTCCATAACCTCCTCCGCTACATCCATGAATCTTTGCTGCAGTCTTCCTCTTTTCCTCCTGCCTGCTTCTGTCATGTCCTGGACATGGTTTGAGACCCTGTCCATGCTTTCTGTTAGGTTTTTTGGGTTTGCCACTATTTGCATTCAGTTATCATGTAGAAGATGTGCTCAAATGACGAGGCTGAGTTTAGTCGTAAACCAGCTTTATTGACAGAACACAGCTTCTAGCATTCTCAAAGCAGGAAAAAGGAAGAATCATATCTCATCACCCTTTTATATGTTTCCAGCATCAGAATTCAAGTCACATGGTGTTTTTAGTAAACATACAGTCACAAAGCATCCCTTTGAATCTTCACCATTGTCTCTCATTTCCTGATGAACCGGAAATCTCTCCGGGGCATCTTCTGTGGGACAAAGAGACAAATCTCACACCTCCTTGTTATCGTCTGCAGATTCGAGTCCTCTGTCCTTGCAGACGTGACACCCTCAATACACATGCAGTCCTGTCTCTGTGGAAAAGTGAGCCCACAATGTGTGTCGCCCACACTACCCCCACCCCAACGTCTAGTAAGGCAGAACCTGCATGGCATAAAAAAAAAGAAAAACACAAAACACTCCATACATCGCTAATCAATCCACCAACTGCCTAGGTTTTAACTTTCTGCCGAATCTGCTGCAACCTGGCTTGGCTGCACCTACAACATCTCTCTGCACCTGTGGATTAAAGCTGTTAGCACCTTTCTGTGAAGATTTTGGAGAATGTCCTCTCGGCGGCCTGCCACGGCGGGGGGGCCTCGCGAGCTGCACTTCCTCATCAGCCAAAACAAAGGCGGGTTTGAGCCTGTTTATGCAAATCAACTCCCTTCTGCCCCCTAAATCTAGCAGAAAATGCTTCTGCCCGGTCTCCAGCACTCGGAACGGTCCGTCATAAAACGGCCGCAAACTTGGACGCTGAGCATCATGTTTAACCAAAACAAACTCTGCATTTTTTAAAGCCTTTGGCACAAAAATGTGTGGTAAACTGTGATGGACCGGGCCAGGGAGCGTGTTTGCTCCCGAGTCACTCTGCCACGGCTGAGCAGGGGGGCCATTTGGTGCGGGATTATCGGGGAGAAATTCCCCCGGCAAACGGAGAGGTTGTGCAAAAACTAATTCAGCCGGGGAAGCATGCAAATCTTCCTTAGGTGCAGAACGCAACTCCAATAAAACCCATGGAAGTTTGTCCACCCAATTTGTATCCGTCAGCGACGCTCTGAGGGCTGCTTTTAATGACCTGTGAAAGCGTTCGCATAAACCATTAGCCTGGGGGTTATACGCGGTAGTGCGATGAATCTTCACCCCCAAGCTGCGGGCCATCGATGACCATAGTTCGGAAATAAATTGGGGACCCCTGTCGGACGTTATGTCCGACGGTACACCAAAACGCGCAACCCATGCTGCTAAAAATGCTCGCGCAACTTCTTCCGCTGTGGTTGATGTCAGAGGAATCGCCTCTGGCCAGCGTGTGGTGCGATCCACCATCGTCAAAAGATGTGTGTGCCCGTGTGATAATGGAAGCGGGCCCACCAAGTCAACATGCACGTGATCAAAACGCTTAGCGGGGATGTGAAAAGGTTCCAACAGGGCCTTAGTGTGTCTGTGTATTTTGGCTCGCTGACACGCTACGCAGGCTGCCGCCCATTCCTTGACCTGTTTGCGCAACCCGGGCCAAACAAATTTCTCCCCCACCAACTTAATCGATGCGCGCACCCCCGGGTGCGCGAGAGAATGGACCGAGTCAAAAACGCGGCGACGCCACGCGGCTGGCACCACGGGGCGGGGCCGTCCCGTGGAGACATCGCAGATTAGTGGGGGCATACCGTTTTGTTGCTCCCTGTGCTCCAGCCTTAACCCTGTTGGTCCAGACTGGAGCGCGCGCACGTCCGCGTCGTTAACCTGCTCCGCAGCCATGGCTGCATAATCTAACCCAACACAGACCGGGGCTGCGCACGCTCCCGCGCCGCTGCCCGGGCCCGCGGCCACGGCTACAGAGTCTGCCCCTATGGGGCTTGGTGGTGCTACCGTGCGCGAGAGGCAGTCTGCCACAACATTGTGTTTACCCGGGACATGCTGAATATCAGTAGTGAACTCCGATATTGCGGCTAGTTGCCTTTGTTGCCGGCCTGACCAGGGTTCTGAAATTTTGGCCATCGCAAACGTTAGCGGTTTATGATCCACAAACGCGGTGAAACGTCGCCCCTCTAACCAGAACTGAAAATGACGGATGGCCAAGTGTAGGGCCAAAAGCTCCCTGTCAAATGCACTGTATTTACGCTCACTATCGCGCAAAGTCCTGCTGAAAAACGCGAGGGGTTGCCAGGTACCTGCCACAAACTGTTCAACTACCGCCCCCACCGCTACATCGGAAGCATCAGTGGTGAGCGCCATGCGGGCCGTTGGAACTGGGTGCGCTAACAAAACTGCGTTTGCCAGGGCTGATTTGACCTGGGCAAAAGCGCGCTCCCGCTCCGGAGACCATTCAACTTTATTTGCGGGCTTTTGTTTTTTTAACGCGGTGTACAATGGCTGCATGAGCCGTGCTGCTCTTGGGAGGAACCGGTTGTAAAAATTAACCATCCCTAGAAACTCCTGAAGCGCCTTGACCGTTTGAGGTTGCGGAAAATCCATTATGGCACGCACTTTATTTGGAAGAGGAACCGCTCCTTCTGCCGAAACGCGATGTCCCAAAAAATCAATCTGCGCCACCCCGAACTGGCACTTCGCTGGGTTAACTATTAACCCGTGCTCTGCCAGCCTCCGAAAAACTGCTGTGAGGTGTTTTTCGTGTTCGCCCTCGGACGCGCTGGCTACCAAAATATCGTCCAAATAAACGAACACGAAAGGAAGGTCGCGTAAAACTGCATCCATCATGCATTGGAAAGTCTGCGCGGCCCCCTTGAGGCCAAAAGGCATGCGCAAAAACTCAAAAAGGCCGAAAGGAGTTATGACCGCTGTTTTGGGTACATCTTGCACGCGCACTGGAACCTGGTGGTAACCGCGCACCAAGTCTATTTTAGAAAAAATGCGCGCCCCCGCCAAATGAACAGAAAAATCCTGAATGTGCGGAATCGGGTAGCGGTCATGAGCTGAAACGTTGTTCAACCTGCGGAAATCGCCGCAAGGTCGCCAC
This sequence comes from Pholidichthys leucotaenia, assembly GCA_020510985.1. NCBI lineage: Eukaryota > Metazoa > Chordata > Actinopteri > Cichliformes > Pholidichthyidae > Pholidichthys > Pholidichthys leucotaenia. The sequence continues at coordinate 195,164,545 of CM035842.1, read as the reverse complement.
GAGCCGTCAGCCTTTGGGACCATGTGTAACAGCGAAGCCCAAGAGCTCTTGGAGCGTCTAACAATGCCCAGTTTTTCCAGATTAGTGAACTCCTCGCGCGCGATGGCCAGTTTAGCTGGGTCCAAGCGCCGAGCTTTTGCAAAAACGGGAGGGCCGGTGGTTGTTATGAAATGCTCCACCCCATGTTTAGCCACCGTTGCCGAAAACGTGGGGACTGTGAGTGCTGGGAACTGAGCAAGCAATGTGTGAAACTTACCACCCGCAGCTGAGACGCTGGCATGTGCAGTCGGCGGGGCCACCCGAGCTGTGCAGGGAATAGAATGAAAGGACAGTGCATTAATCAGACGTCTATTAGCAAGGTCAACCAATAAACCATGTGAGCACAAAAAATCAGCCCCTAACATGTTGAAACTGACTGCTGCTACAATAAATGTCCACTCAAATGAACGGCCCTGTAAGGACAGAAGCATGGTCCTCTCACCGAACGTTTTTTTGCTGACACTGACACCCAGGGAGCTTTAGAAGGCATCAGCCGTTCCGTGTAGGTGGGTGTGACGAAACTCAGCTGAGAGCCCGTGTCCACGAGGAACTGTTTCCCCGAGCGTGCATCCGTCAGGTAAAGCAGCCTGTTCTCGTTGCCGATGGTCGCAGCTGCTACTGGCCCTCGGTCTTGGCGTTTCCCTGGCGCTTAAAGTTGCACGGTGGGACGCACCTGTGCGCTCTCTCTGCAAAACGGCGGTGGTAGAAGCACGGGCTGTCCTCCGCTCCGCGTCGTCTGGCTCCCGTCGCCGCCGTCGTTGGTGCGTCTGGCGCCGCGGCCGCTGGACCTGCGCTGTCTCCAGACGCCGTTCCCGGGCTAGCTGCCGTAGCCGAAACCGCGTTCCGCTTGTGGGCGTCGACCAACCGCTGCACCTCTTTGCTCAACCCATGGTAGTCTCGCCTGGCCAATCGGGGCGACTCTGTCAGGGCCACTCTCACTGCTGGCGGCAGGGTTCGAAGGAAAAGGTGGGCGAAAATGAATTCGCCATCCTCAGAGTCTTTGAGCTTTAGCATCTTCACCATCAGGTCCGCAGGTCTATCGTTTTCTGACTCCGTCAACGTCAGGAGTCCCTCTGCTCGTTGTTGGACTGAAGGGGTGAAATGGCTGATCAGCGCGTCCTTCAATGCGCTGTACTTGTCGATGTCTGGTGGATGATTAACCAGATCCTCCACTCTCTGGACTGTGTTGCTGTCCAGCTTCGCTACCACGTGGTAGAATCTTGTGTCGTCGTTGGAGATTCTCCGGAGGTTGAACTGCGCCTCGACTGCACTAAACCATGAGCGCGGGCTGTGCTGCCAGAAATCGGGCAGCCGGATCATGGAAGCGGCCATCAGGCTGGCTTCCGCTGAGCCCCGCTCGGGAGAATTCTGTCTGCTCATTTCTTGTCGTAGGTCACCAGTGTAGAAGATGTGCTCAAATGACGAGGCTGAGTTTAGTCGTAAACCAGCTTTATTGACAGAACACAGCTTCTAGCATTCTCAAAGCAGGAAAAAGGAAGAATCATATCTCATCACCCTTTTATATGTTTCCAGCATCAGAATTCAAGTCACATGGTGTTTTCAGTAAACATACAGTCACAAAGCATCCCTTTGAATCTTCACCATTGTCTCTCATTTCCTGATGAACCGGAAATCTCTCCGGGGCATCTTCTGTGGGACAAAGAGACAAATCTCACACCTCCTTGTTATCTTCTGCAGATTCGAGTCCTCTGTCCTTGCAGATGTGACACCCTCAATACACATGCAGTCCTGTCTCTGTGGAAACGTGAGCCCACAATGTGTGTCGCCCACAATCATTTGTTTCCCTGTTTTCCTTAGGCCTAGCTCAGCTTTTATTTTGAAAGGGTTCTTTGTTTTTTTCCTGTCTGGTTGTTTCTTTCCCATATGTTATGGTTTAGTTAATTATTACCCTCAGCTGCTTTGTGTTTTGCAATCATCTGTTACCCTGCATATGCTGGTTTGTGTTTCAGTTCTGTGTGGCATCATTGTAGGATTTTTCCCTTCGGTTTTCTCTTCACTTTAGTTCATGGATCATGTAGGTTTGGATTTTTTTTTTCACTTAATCATAAGCACCTTCATTTAAAAACTGCATTTTTTGTTTACTTGTGTTATCTTTGCCTAATATTTAAATTTGTTTGATGATCTGAAATATTTAAGTTGTTATGACCCGAGCGTCGGTTCTGATCGCGCTCGGGTTAAAGTTATGTCTCGCTGCCGGCCTTGACAGCTGCGGGCGGTATTTTGGCCTCTCCGGGCTCTTATTGTGAAAGTGCTCGGAGGGGTTTCCGCCTGTCAACGGTCGGTCAGCGAGACATAACTTTAACCCGAGCGCGATCAGAACCGACGCTCGGGTCATAACATAAGTGTGACAAACACACAAAGAAATGAGAAATGAGGAAGGGAGCAAACACTTTTTCACACCACTGTATGTCATAAAAGATCACACAAATAAGTGAACTGACAAACAAATAAACAAGGCTTCTTAATTAGTTGCTAATATTGGATGTCCCATTCATTTTCAATAATTATGTAATTAACATTCACACAATCAAATAAATCTTAGTGTTTAGTCCCTTTCAAGTTTGTGAAAGTCTAACGTGTGTGATTGCCGACATATAGCCGACACCTCTTTATATTCCACTTTCAAACCCAGCCTACATTTGGGCCTGTAAAGCCTAATAGGGCTACCTGTTTTCAGACAAGAATACTTGCTTTCTATGGGCATGCACTAGTTTTTTGTAAATTTACAGCACTTTCCACATACATTTTCATTTTTTCCACAATATTTCTTACTTTTCATGTAATTTTTTTTCATAAATTTGATTTTTTTCCCCTCTAAAATTAGCATGTACGTACATTTCCCCTCAGTTTAGGACATTTTTCACATAAATTCACAATTTGCAGCTTTTCTCTTGGAAATTTGTCTTTTTTTACCTAAATTGCAATTTTTCTCATTTTTATTATAAAAGCATTCTTAAATAAATATCTGTAGCTAAACAAATTAAGACCGATGAATAAATATGTGGTGTGTAGCATAGACCAATGTTTTTTCTCATTTCTCTTCTGTTCAGTCACTCAGGCTAAAAATCCAGCAGCTTATGTCCATTATACATTTACTATTCAAACTGATAATTAACCCAGCAGCTCTCCGAATTACTCAAATCAACTTAAACAGCTGGATCTACTCCTCTGACAGGCTGTAGGAGGCTGATTTTTTTTAAAAAAATTATTATTATTACTAATATAAGAGTTCATTTTACTTTTCCATCCATGTCTTCCCTCTCATGTTGCAGCTCTGAAACCAGAAGACGTTCTCACCTTCACATTCAGCCTCGAATTCATTAGCAGCGAGGCTGAAAGATCCATCACATCGTCTGTAGAGCTTCTGCAGCACCCAGGGCTTCCATCCAAATGTATTTATGTCAGTTTTTATGGAAGGTAAGTAGAGCAACCAGGAAACGTACTCAAAAAATAATGTTACTTGAGGATATAATTTGCTTAAGTATACTGTACATGTAGACACAAAAATAGAGACTGTAAAGAGTCCCTATTGTGCTTTTTGGGGGTTTCCCCTTTAGTGTTCTGTAGGATTTCTGTGACATTATATGGCCTGCAAAGTTGAAGAGCCCAAGGTCTTCCTGTACAAGAGATCTCTCCCACAGGATCTAGGACTACAGATCTGTCTGAAATGCCTTGTTTGCTTTTGTTGTTCTCTTCTGTGAGGTTTTCAAGCCATTACTTAAGAGACCTGATACAGACCTGCCAGCTTGATTGGCTCGTACACCCTCTCCTCAGAGGAGATGAGGTAGTTTCCCACTGAGCCTTGGATCTCACATGGCGACAGTGCTGATAGGTTAGCTAGGGAGTTAGCTAGGGGCCCAACCATGGTTTAGTGTTCTTCTGTGTAAATTCTAGTCACCCCACTAGACATTTGTGATCCCAGCTCATTTATAGTGAATAATATACACTACCGTTCAAAAGTTTGGGGTCACCCAGACAATTATTTTGTGTTTTCCATGAAAAGTCACACTTATTTAAGATAAGATAAGATAAGATAAAATAAGATAAGCCTTTATTAGTCCCACAACGGGGAAATTCCAGGATTGCAACAGCACAGGGATAGCAACACTCAGAGCAACAATCAGAAGGCAAGAAAAAAACAAGCAAGCAAGAGCAGCTAATATACATATGTACGTATTACTATAAAATATATATATATACACACACACACAGACACACAGTGCAGAGCATTGTAGCTGGATGGAATAAATATATGAATATATGAACACACAGTGCAGAGCATTGTAGCTAGATGGAATAAATATGTAAATATATAAACACCCACAGTACGGAGCATTGCAGCTAGGTGGAATAAATATGCAAGTATATAAACACACACAGTGCGGAGCAATGTAGCTAGATGGAATAATATGTAGATATATAAATATATAAAACACACCCAGTGCTGAGCATTGTAGCTAGATGGAATAAATATGTAAATATATAAACACACACAGTGCAGAGCATTGTTGCTAGATGGAATGAAACAGCATAACCGTCTACTTAGTTATCCTACATGGTATGATTATGTGCCCATACATATTCTCACCCTCCATAGCGACCGGTATGTTCCTAGTTGTATGCCGGAGGGGACCATTGTGTAAGTCTATTGCATCTTTTGCATTAAAAAAACTATTAGTTTGTTACGTCTTTTTGCTATCTCTGCGAGCAGCCCTGCTTAGGTTGTACAGTCTGACAGCCGTTGGTAGGAAGGACCTACGAAACCTCTCGGTTGTGCACCTGGGATGATGTAGTCTGCTGCTAAATGAGCTCCTCAGTGCATTCAGTATGTCCTGCATAGGGTGGAACTCGGACTCCAGCAGAGATGACAGTTTAGCCACCGTCCTTCTCTCTCCTATCTCCTCCATCGGATCAAGGCGCTGCCCCAGGACAGAGCTAGCTTTCTTAATCAGTTTGTTCAGTCTCTTCCTATCGGCTGCAGTAATGCCACTGCCCCAGCAGACCACTCCAAAAGTGATGGCTGATGCCACCACCGTGTCATAGAATGACTTCAGCAGCGCCCCTTGTACACCAAAAGACCTGAGTCTCCTCAGCAGGAACAGCCTGCGCTGTCCCTTCTTGTAGAGTGCATCAGTATTGTGTGACCAGTCTAGTTTATTGTTCAGATGAATACCCAGGTACTTATAGGATGTCACCATCTCGATGTCTGTTCCCTGTATATTTACTGGTACTGTGAGGGGCTGCCCATGCCTGCGGCAGTCCACCACCAGCTCCTTAGTTTTCCTCGCGTTGATCTGGAGGCAGTTCCGATGGCACCAGTCCACGAAGTCCTGGATAAGCCCTCTGTACTCAGCTTCATCTCCATTGGAGATGAGGCCAACGATCGCAGAGTCATCAGAGAACTTCTGTAGATGGCAGTGTGTTGTGTTGTGTGAGAAGTCCGCAGTATAAAGAGTGAACAGGAAGGGAGCCAGCACCGTTCCCTGGGGGGCCCCCGTGCTACTGATGATCGTGTCGGACACACAGTCCCGGGTTCTCACAAACTGAGGCCGGTTCGTGAGGTAGTCCAGGATCCATGATGACAGGTGCTGGTCCACCCCTGCGCGCAGCAGCTTGTCCTTCAGGATCATCGGTTGGATGGTGTTGAAAGCACTGGAGAAGTCAAAGAACATGATCCTCACCATATTCCCGGGCTTCTCCAGGTGGGACAGAGAACGGTGAAGGAGGAAGATCACCGCATCCTCCACCCCAATGCCATGCTGGTAGGCGAACTGGAGTGGATCCATCGCTGGTTCCACCAGGGGGCGGAGGTGAGCAAGGAGCAGTCTCTCCAGGGTCTTCATCAAGTGGGACGTCAAGGCCACCGGTCTGTAGCTGTTCAGGTCTTTGGGGTGGGAAGTTTTTGGTACAGGTACCACACAAGATGTTTTCCACAGCTGTGGTACCCTCCCCAGTTTCAGGCTCATGTTGAAGATATACGTCACAATCCCACACAGCTGGTCTGCACAGGACTTGAGGAGCTTTGCGCTGATGCCGTCCGGTCCCGGCGCCTTCCTCGCCTTGATCTTCCTCAGCTCCGTCCTCACCTGGGTCCTGGTCAGGGTCAGGATGGGGGGCTGTGTGTTGGGAGTGGGGGGGTGTTGGTGGAGTGGGGAGTGGGCAGCAGGACTTGATTTCTTTAGAGGCAGCAGTGGTTGTTGTGCAGTCAGGGGGGAGGGCGGTTGGTCAAATCTATTGAAAAACAGATTCAGGTTGGTCGCCCACTCCCTGCCCCCTGTGGCCTGGGGGGAGGTATTCTGGAGCCCCGAGATGGTTTTGAGGTTTCTCCAGACCCCGCTGATGTCGCTCTGTTGCAGCTTGTCCTCCATCTTCTTCCTGAAGCTGTCCTTGCCTTCTCTGATCTTTCTCCTCAGCTCCCTCTGTACGGACTTCAGCATCTCCCTGTTCCCTGACCTGAAGATCCTCTTCTTCTCTCTCAGAAGTGTTTTTATCTCAGGGTTGATCCAGGGTTTGTTGTTTGAGTGACGCCGTATGGTCTTGGTGGGAACGGATTTGTCCACACAGAAGCTGAGGTAGCCCGTGAAGGTGTGAATGAGGCCATCGATGTCCTCACCATGTGGATCGCAGAGCTGCTTCCAGGCGGTGGCTTCAAAACAGCCCTTTAGGGTGTCCATTGTCTCCTCAGACCATAACTCCACAGTGTGCATGGCCGGAGGTTGTCTGTGCACTAGGGGTTTGTACACCGGCCGGAGATGAACCAAGTTGTGATCCGATCTCCCGAGTGGGGGGAGTTGTGATGAGGTGTACGCCTCCTTAGTGTTTGCGTAGAATAAATCCAGTGTTTTATTGTCTCTAGTGTGGCATGTGACATACTGGGTGAACGTGGGTAGAATGGGAGACAGTGAAACATGGTTGAAATCGCCTGAGATGAGGAGAAGAGCATCTGGGTGTTCTGTCTGCAGCCTGCTGGTTACTGAATGGATGACGTCACGTGCTGTCCCAGCGTTCGCCGTCGGATTTGCATAAACAACAATGCAGATCACGTGTGAGTGTTCTCTCGGGAGATATGTAGGCCTCATGCTAACAGCTAGCAACTCAATGTCTTTGCTGCAGTGTCGTTGTTTAACAGTGATATGTCCCGGTCTGCACCAGTTGTTGTTAACATACATTATCACTCCACCGCCCCTAGCCTTGCCACTGTCTGGTGTTCGGTCAGCTCGTATCATGTGAAAACCCTCCAGCTCAATGTTAGCATCTGCTGCTAGTTCAGTTAGCCACGTCTCAGTAAACAAAAGGAGAGAGCACTCCCGGTATGTGCTATCATAACGGGAGATAGCCGCTAGCTCATCTAACTTTCCCAGTATCGACCGTACATTTCCCATGACAACAGATGGAAGGGAGGGTCTGTACCTTATATTTTTTGTCCTCCGCCTTACTCCAGCCCGGCAGCCGCGGCGTTTTCGCCTCAGTTCTCTCGGTATGTCGAGTTTTTCCAATGGGACCGGGTGGCGGTTGAATGCTAGCAGCTGTTCTCTGCTGTATCGTATCCTGCTATAAACAGTGGCTCCGTCCACCGGCTCAGGAGACATTTAGGACGATCTGTGTGTCCGTGATATAAGTGGGGTGAAAAAAAAAAAAAAAAAAAAAAGACGGATCAAAAGAGAGAGGAAGGGAAAAAGACTCGGAATCGAGCCGCTGTTGCAAAAGGCAGCCTACTGGTGTGGCGCCGAGAGAAAAAAAAAAAAAAAAAAAAAAAAAAATTTACCACCATGAGTTGTAAAATGAATAGAAAATATAGTTAAGACATTGACAAGGTTAGAAATAATGATTTGTATTTGAAATAATAATTTTTTCCAGATACTCAACCTGCTCAAAGGAGGGTCAGTTTTATAGCTTCTCTAACCAGCTAAACTGTTTTCAGCTGTGCTAACATGATTGCACAAGGGTTTTCTAATCAACCATTAGCCTTCTGACGCAATGAGCAAACACATTGTACCATTAGAACACTGGAGTGATAGTTGCTGGAAATGGGCTTCTATACACCTATGTAGATATTGCACCAAAAACCAGACATTTGCAGCTAGAATAGTCATTTACCACATTGGCAATGTATATTAGATATTAGAGTGTATTTCTGATTAGTTTAAAGTTATCTTCATTGAAAAAACAGTGCTTTTCTTTCAAAAATAAGGAAATTTCTAAGTGACCCCAAACGTTTGAACGGTAGTGTACCTTCCTCAGCCTCCCTGGGAAGGTCTATGCCAAGGTACTGGAGAGGAGAGTCCGGCCGTTGGTCAAACCTCGGATTCAGGAGGAGCAATGTGGTTTTCGTCCTGGCCGTGGCACGTCGGACCAGCTCTTTACCCTCTCGAGAATTCTCGAGGGTTCGTGGGAGTCTGCCCAACCAGTCCACATGTGTTTTGTGGACTTGGAGAAGGCATTCGACAGCATCCCTCGTGGTTTTTTGTGGGGGATGCTCTGGGAGTATGGGGTATCGGGCTTGTTGTTACGAGCTATTCAGTCTCTGTACGACCGTTGTGAGAATTTGGTTCGTATTGCCAACACTCGGTCCGACTCATTCCCAGTGAGGGTTGGACTCCGCCAGGGCTGCCCTATGTCACCAATCCTGTTCATAATTTTTATGGACAGGATTTCTAGGCGCAGCCAGGGAATGGAGGGTGTCATGCTTGGTGACCACAGGATCTCATCTCTGTTGTTTGCAGATGATGTTGTCCTGTTGGCTTCATCCAGCAATGACCTACAGTTCTTGCTGGGACGGTTTGCCGCTGAGTGTGAAGCGGCTGGGATGAGAATCAGCACCTCCAAGTCCGAGTCCATGTGTCATATCCCGAGCGCTTTGTCCGCGCTCGGGTTATTCCTCATCCCTGTCAGCTTTTGACAGCTGGTGTCGTCACACGGGTTTCCCGGGCTCTGATTGGCCAGACGCTCGGGAGCTCTCAGCTGTCAGAACCTGGGCAGCTGTGCCGAGTTTCCAATCATGAGCAGCTGGCTTTAAATGTCAGTGCGAGTGAACTGGACGGCGCGGCTGTCTCGTCAGAAGTTCAATGACTTTCCCCTGTCTCCTTACCACATGCTCCCTGGGTTCCTCGACGTATCCCGCTGCATGTAAGTGATTTATTTGGAACTGTCTTCTCCCTCGCTGACGTTCCTTCCTAATTACGGCAGACGAGAGCTCCTCGTCACTGCCATAACTCTCTATTGTGAATTTATGTTGTGTTGTGTAACGAAGCCTGCGTGGCAAAGTTATGTTGTACACCTAAGTCCTGTGCTTTATAAATAAAAGAACTGAACTGCAATTTACTGAACTGAGGCGTCTTATGCTGGCTCGTGAGGGCCAGCCGTGACAGTAGACAGCCGCCAGAAGGAGACGCCGTTCTCAGTAAGTTGCGTTCTGGGAACTTTGTCCTTCCTGTCCAGGTACGCGGCGTTGGAAATATGCCATCTCAGCGGAGTCATTCTCGGGGTTCCCACGCCCTGCTGACCAAGGCGCTGGAGGAGGTAGATGAAATCCTCATTATCGCCTCCGACCTCGATGGGCATCCAGACACCTCCCTCGCCCCTCCTCTCCTCGGTTATCAGCCCGATGAACAGTGGTATTTAGACCGGGCTGAGGAGGTGCTTGACCGTCTGCCTTCCCGCTACAACGGTCACCCCGAGGTCGACGCGAGGAGACTCGACATCGCTGCCCAACGCCAGACAATTCTGATGTACGAAGAGGAGGAGGCTGCAAGGTGGAGTGATCTCTGGCTCCAGCTGCCTGAGGCGCTGGAGGAGGTGGATGACTTCATCAGCGCTTCCGCCAGCCTTGACGACTCATCCGAAGCGCACTACTACCTGGACTGCGCTGAGAGAACACTCGACCGGTTGTCTTCCCGCTACACCGACCACTTGGACGTCCAAGCGAGGAGACAAGAGATCGCCGTCCACCGCGAGGCGCTCCAGGAGATCGAGGAGGAACGAGGCCAAAGGCGGAGTAACCGGAGCTCCCGCTGCCCGCTCTGGAATCCGGATCCTTCCCTCGATCCAGTCCTGGAGTTCGCACCATCCGGGGCCCGTCGTAGACGTCGACACCGTGGCCAGAGACGTTCTCAGCGTGACTCCCCTCCGGAATCCGCTCCGGTTCACTGGGCTGACCCCATTCATCCCACTGCTGTCTCTTCGGCGTCTCACCTGGAGGAGACCCCAGCAGCCTTTCCCCCCGGGCCTGCTTTCCCCGCTGAGCTGTCAGCGCGTCACGCCCGGCCTGACTTGGCTGTTGCCCCCTCCGCTTCGACGCCTTCTCCAGCGGCTGGGAGTTTGAGAAGTTTTGCTCCAGTGGACAGCGCGGCTACACCATCCCGAGTGGCCCCCTCCCCTCCAAGAGAGTCTCCGGCCACCACCCGGTGGGAGGAGGATGGAATGACGTTCCCAACGGCAGGTTCCACCGCTCCTCCGGGAGCCAGGCGAGTTCAAGTTCACTTTTTTCCATCTAATAGTGATTTGTTCTGTCTGACTCCTGGGGGTGAGGCTCGGGGTTTGCAGCCCCCCGAGCCTCAACTCCCTGCTGATATGTTAATTAAACCCGCTGCCTCTGTGTCTCCCCCTGCTGAGCACGCTTCGACCTCTGAGGAGCGTCACCAGACGAGGAGTGAGCCTGCGGCCCTCGGGCAGAAGACCCCAGCCCCGCAGCCATTTTCTGGGCAGAGGAGGTCGGACGATTGGTTGGAGCCTGTGCCGACGACGGAGCGTCCCCGGGACTCCGCAGATGAACAGTCCGGTCCAGCGGGCCGAGAGCCCCTCACCTCCACGCCACATGAACAACTAGCGTGGACGATGACGTCGGGGGGTCCTCGAGCTGCAAGAGCCCCTCTTCCAGGGGCGGATGACGTCGCGACGGAGTGGGAACCGGACGACGACGTCCTCCCGTTTGAACCCGGAGCATCGAAGTCCTGGATGGCGGCAGAACCCGAGATCAGGCAAGTGCTCTATTTTCTATCCCTCCTCTTCTTTCTGGAGCATTATTGCCTGTCTCTCGGGGGGGCGAGCCGGGTGCAGCCGTCTGCTGCGCTCGAGCCTGTCTCGCCGGGCCCTGCCGCTGCCGGTGATCCTGATCCCGGTTCCTTTTGTCTCTCTGAGCCTCTCCCCAGGGTCACTGGAGGCGAACCTGCTCTTGGTGCCACCTTGGAGGGTCCGGCTCTCGGCATGGGGTCCACCAGGAGTGCTCCGCCGGTTCAAGCGGAGCTTGACGTCATGGAGGTTCCGGCCCAATCGGGGTCCGACGCGGGTGCTGCTCTCGCCCGATCGGAGCTTGACGTTATGGGGGTTCCGGCCCAATCGGGGTCCGACGCGGGTGCTGCTCTCGCCTGATCGGAGCTTGACGTCATGGGGGTTCCGGCCCAATCGGGGTCCGACGCGGGTGCCGCTCTCGCTCAATCGGAGCTCGGCACCATGGTCGTTTTGACCCAGGTGGGTTCTGGAGACTGTGTAGCTGACCCGCCGCTGAACGCTTTCCAGGCCATGCCCCGTCCTCGCCGTGGCCCCTTTTTCCCCGCCTTTGAGACTGCGGGGGTAAATTCCGGCTGGCCCGGTTCGCCGACCTTCCCCCAGCCATTCTGTTGGCAGGCCGATACTGCTCGACCACCCGGTGACCGGCTCTTTCCTTTTGGCGTCCGGGTCCGGCCTCCTGACAAGCTGGATGGTTCTTTTGGCGCCCTGGTCCGCCCGCCGGAGACATGGTTTCCCTCGGCCCGGGGTTTGGCTGGGCCGTTAGGGCACGTTCCGCTGCTTTTGCTGGCGGCCTGGATGCTGGGTGCTGGGAGGCCTCCTGAGCGGAGTTGTTTTACTCTATTCCCCAATGGGTTTTTTTTTTCCTCTCCTTCTCTTGCCCCACCACTGACTTGTGACTGAAATACCCCACTGGGGATTGGACTTCATGTTTAAGGTGACTGTTTTCCGTGGATGGACATATGTTCTCTTGCCGTGGCTATCATGAGTATTGCATGTTTCTTTAGGGTGTGGTTGTTTATTTCCTATGTTACTCCCTTACTCTGGTCTAGTTTTCTTTTTTTTTTTGGCACCTGTGTTGTCTTTTGGTTTTGACGGTTTTCTGTACACATTAACTTGGAGAAGAAGGTATTATTTGTCCTTTTATTTCCTTGATCCTGCCTTGTGGTATTGACTGGTGTTCCTTGTACCCTCATCTTGGCTTTCTTTTTTGTGGTTATGTGAGTGATGTCCATCTAGCGTTGGCTTTTCTTTTTATTCATCTCTGTCCCCGTTTATGTACGGTTTCTGCCTTTTTTTCTCTCTCCCTCCCTTCCCCGATGTTTTTGTCCCCTTGTTGTGAGTTGGCCCTGCTCTCCCTCCACCTGCTTCCCCCTCCACCCTCCCTGGGGTGGGGTGGGGGGGCTCTGGATGTTGCGCGCGACCAGGAGTTCGTGTAGAGGGAGGGGCCCTGTCATATCCCGAGCGCTTTGTCCGCGCTTGGGTTATTCCTCATCCCTGTCAGCTTTTGACAGCTGGTGTCGTCACACGGGTTTCCCGGGCTCTGATTGGCCAGACGCTCGGGAGCTCTCAGCTGTCAGAACCTGGGCAGCTGTGCCGAGTTTCCAATCATGAGCAGCTGGCTTTAAATGTCAGTGCGAGTGAACTGGACGGCGCGGCTGTCTCGTCAGAAGTTCAATGACTTTCCCCTGTCTCCTTACCACATGCTCCCTGGGTTCCTCGACGTATCCCGCTGCATGTAAGTGATTTATTTGGAACTGTCTTCTCCCTCGCTGACGTTCCTTCCTAATTACGGCAGACGAGAGCTCCTCGTCACTGCCATAACTCTCTATTGTGAATTTATGTTGTGTTGTGTAACGAAGCCTGCGTGGCAAAGTTATGTTGTACACCTAAGTCCTGTGCTTTATAAATAAAAGAACTGAACTGCAATTTACTGAACTGAGGCGTCTTATGCTGGCTTGTGAGGGCCAGCCGTGACACCATGGTCCTCAGCCGGAAAAAGGTGGATTATCCTCTCTGGGTTGGCGATAGGCTCCTGCCCCAAGTGGAGGAGTTTAAGTATCTTGAGGTCTTATTCACGAGTGAGGGGAGAATGGAGCGAGAGATTGACAGACGGATCGGAGCAGCATCCACAGTGATGCGGACGTTGTACCGGTCTGTTGTGGTGAAGAGGGAGCTGAGTTCTAAGGCAAAGCTGTCGATTTACCAGTCAGTCTACATTCCTACTCTCACCTATGGTCACGAGCTTTGGGTAATGACTGAAAGAACAAGATCGCGGATACAAGCGGTTGAAATGAACTTTCTCCGTAGGATTGCTGGACTCACCCTCAGAGATAGGGTGAGGAGCTCAGTCATCTGGGAGAGGCTCAGAGTAGAACCACTGCTCCTCCACATTGAAAGGAGTCAGTTGAGGTGGTATGGCCATCTGATTAGGATGCCTCCTGGACGCCTCCCACTTGAGGTGTTTTGGGCACGTCCCACTGGGAGGAGACCCCGGGGCAGACCCAGGACTCACTGGAGAGACTATGTCTCCCAGCTGGTCTGGGAACGCCTTGGTATCCTCTCTGAAGAGCTGGAGCAGGTGGCTGGGGAGAGGAAAGTCTGGGCTTCTCTGCTTGAACTGCTGCCTCCGCGACCCGGACCTCCGGAAAAGCGGTAGAAGATGGATGGATGTATGGATAGCTTGACACGGATAATTGGACTGTTAGCATAGCTAGATTAGTGACACAAATCAGTGTGACCAAGGATTTTATGGCTTTTTTGTGAACTGCAGTCACTGTTCTAGACCAACTTGCTTATTAATCCACAGCCAATTATATCTTTTGTACCGATTCTGAGTTATTCTGTCATATTTTAGCTGCAATAGAGGAGTAGATTGGGCTGCTCAAGGTTGTTTTATCATAGTTTATTCAGTGACGTGCAGTCAGGGGAGGCAGGTGAGGCTTAAAGTCACATGTCAGAGGCTGCGTAGTACCATTTCCCCAATGACAGGAGGTATGCTTGAGCTCCGTAAACACAGGATGTTTTAAAATAAAAGAAGATAAGGATATTTTTTTAACAAGGTCACAGCGATTTTTGTCCAGAAGGATAGGCAAATTTACTTCATTTACAAGTAAAGGCAAGACCATGCATCCAACTGACTCCCCTCGAACTCACTAAAATTACCACAGGCATAAGAAGCCCCACATCTGTACTGGACCCCATCCCCTCCACACTTATCAAGTCCTGCCTCCCATCTCTCTCCTCACTCATCTGCAAGGCAAGGCAAGGCAAGTTTATTTGTATAGCACATTTTGTGTACAAGAAAATTCAAAGTGCTTTACATAAAGCATTGCAACAAGTTGCAAAAGGAATACATACAAATTTAAAAGCAAACTAAAAAGTAAATTAAAGAGAAACAAAAATTAAGCTAAAATAGAATACGACAGAAATAAAAGTTACAATACATTGTAAGCTACTGAAAGGATGTGGCAAATAGGAACATTTTTAACCTTGATTAAAAGCAGCTGAGAGTTTCAGCAGCCCTGATGCTTTGTGGGAGTTTGTTCCATATGTGAGGGGCATAAAAACTAAACACTGCCTCACCATGTTTGGTTCTAACTCTGCACACAGTTAGTAGGCCTGACCCTGATGATCTGAGGGCGCTGGGTGGTTCATGATGGACTAGCAGATCTGAAATGTATTTTGGCCCTAAACCATTCAGAGCTTTATAAACCAACAGCAGTAATTTGAAATCTATTATTTGACAGGCAGGAAGCCAGTGTAAAGATGTGACAACTGGAGTTATATGAGCCACTTTCTTGGTCTTGGTGAGGACTTGAGCTGCAGTGTTCTGAACCAACTGCAGCTGTCTGATGGACTTTTTAGGGAGATCTGTAAGGACAGCTTTACAGTAGTCCAGTTGACTGAAGATAAATGAATGGACAAGTTTTTCTACATCCTGCTGAGACATCAGATGTTTAATCCTCGCTATGTTCTTTAAGTTATGATAGGCTGACTTCAATACATTCTTAATGTAGCTGTTAAAATTCAGATCTGAGTCCAGAACCACAACCAGATTTCTGGCTTGGCTGTTGGTTTTTAGCATCGATTGCAGCTGAGTACTAACTTTGAGTCTTTCTTCTTTGGCTCCAAGAACTATTATTTCGGTTTTGTCTTCATTTAACTAAAGAAAATTCTGGCACATTCACTCTTTAATTTGACCAATGCATTTGATCAGGGTTTTAATTGGACCATAGTCTCTTGGTGAGATGGTATGTACAGTAGATTTGTATATCATCTGCGTAATTATGGAAATGCGGAGAAAGGAAGCAGGTGAGGCAACGAGCTGGAAAACACAAGAACTTTATTCCTTCTCCAACATTCAATACAGAAAAAAAGCTCTCCTGGGTCTCTGTGCATTCTCCTTCTATACCTTTAATTGCATGCATTGAGACCCGGAACTTCCGACCATAATGCATTGTTTGGAGCAAAGACCTGCGTGACACATTAACATAATATCACGCCGGCACTGCTTCTCACACCCTTCTTCTTCCAGCGTCTCCGGTGTTCTCTCCACCAAATAGTCCTTACTGTCCCAACTGAGACCCCCCAGTGACACTTCCTCCTTCAGTCCATTGTTCCCCCTTTCCCCATCTGCCTTCTCTGGGTGGAGAATCCCCCACCCGTACCACCACAGAAATATATTTTGTTTTGTTTTTTTATGATTTGAGCTAGTGGGAGCATATAGATTATGAAAAGCAAAGGTCCCAGAATGGAACCTTAGGGAACTCCACAGGCTATTTTTGTTTGCTCAGATTTGTAGTTACCTATAGACACAAAATTGTCCCTGTCTTTTAAATAGGACTCAAATCAGCTAAGCGCTGTACCAGAAAGTCCCACCCAGTTTTTCAGCCGGTCTAGTAAGATGTTATGGTCGACCATGTCGAATGCAACACTGAGGTCCAGTAGAACCAAGACTGAAATGTTGTCATTATCTGTATTGGAGTGGACGTCATTAAGGACCTTAACTAGAGCTGTCTCAGTGCTGTGGTGTGGCCGAAAACCTGACTGGAAGACATCAATATCATCACCCTATCATCAACGTCTCCCTCAGCTCCGGCTCAGTCTCTGACCCCCTGAAACTCACCGTCGTCACCCCAATCCTCAAAAAACCTGGACTAAATCCTGACATCATGAATAAATTCCATCCCATCGCCAATCTGCTCTTCCGGTCAAAAATCCTAGAACGTGTCGTTGCCACCCATCTCAAAATCCACCTCACCTCCAATGACCTCTTTAAGACATTCCAATCTGGATTCCATTCACAACATAGCACCGAAACAGTCTGACTCAAAGTGACAAGTGACTTCCTCCTCTCAGCTGACTCCAAACTCCTGAACATTCTCATCATGCTCGACATCACAGCCGTCTTCGATACAGTTAACCACTCCATTCTCCTTTCCCGTCTGGAAACCTGCCTCAACATCACTGGTACAGCTCTCTCCTGGTTCCACTCATATCTCACCAACAGACAGCAATTCATCCATGTCAACAACTGCGTCTCCCTCACAGCACCCCTCTCCAATGGTGTTCCCCAGGGCTTGGTGCTTGGCCCTCTCCTCTTCATCATCTATATACCCCCACTTGGTAACATCATCCACCAACATGGTCTTAACTTCCATTGTTATGCCAACAACTTTCAGATCTACATTTCTACTAACTGCATAACCACACTAACCTGCTCCATATACTGGAAAACTGTCTTTCTGAAATAAAATCCTGGATGCAAAAGAACTTTCTACAACTCAACTGTAAGTCTGATATGATGATCACTGGCCCGGAATCCCTCATCAAAACCACCCACAACTTCAACCTCACTGTTGCCAACTCCACACTTTCCCCATCCCCACAGCTACGAAACCTTGGCGTCATCTTTGACAGCCACCTCACTTTTTGTACCGCACATTAATCATGTCACCAAAACTGCCTTCTTTCACCTAAAAAACATAGTCTGACTCAGTCCCTCACTCACCTTCTTCACCACAGAAACCCTCATACATGCATTTGTCACATCCAGACTATTTATTTATTTAGCGAATGCAAAGTCCTTAAGCCAAGCAGTTGCCTCCTGGTTTGCTGTATGGAGGGTGTGTAATCCTCCTTCCAGTCTTTGGAGCGGGCAAGCCTCTATGATGTGTTCCATTGTTTGCTCCTCTCCACATGCGCACAGTGGGCTAGGGCTACTGCCCCATCTGTGAAGGCTGGCCAAGCAGGGGCCATGTCCAGTCCTGAAGCGATTGAGTGTAGCCCACTGTCTCCTTGGAAGGTTGGTGCCCGGGACCTGTTGGTTGGGGTTTATCACCAGCTGTTTGTTTGGGACCTCCTTGGTCTCCCATTCCTCTTGCCAAGCTGTCTGGATGGTAAAGTCAGCTGGGGGAGGGTTTTTCCAAATCGGCCGTCTGGATGAAAGTCGGGCAGTGGGTGGGGTGTAGATATCTGCATGGATTGGTAAGTGAGGAAAATCTTTAACTTTTTGGAGCATCCTTTGAGTTAATGCTGCTCGCCGGATGTGTGGAGGGGCTATGTTTGACAGTAGAGAGAGCCAGGGGAGTGGTGTTGAGCGGATTGTTCCAGTTATAGTTCTCATGGTTGAGTTGAGCTGGGTGTCTACATGGTGTGTGTAAGATGACCTGGACCAGACAGGGGCACAATATTCTGCTACAGAGTATGAAAGGGCCAGTGCTGAGGTGTGCAGGGTGGAGACTGCCGCCCCCCATTTTGCACCAGCGAGCTTGCAGAGCAGGTTGTTTCGTACCTTCACCTTAGCAGCCGTCCCCTTTAGATGTTCCTTGAAGGATAAGGTCCTATCAAGGGTCACTCCAAGATAAGTTGGATTTGGGGCATGCTTAAGCTTGAGTCCGCTCAGGTGGATGTTTAGTTCTCTGGCAGCTTTTGCATTGTGGAGATGGAATACACTGGAGACGGTTTTTGCTGGGCTTGGTTTTAGGCGCCAGATTTTGCAGAACTGGTCCAGTTTGGCAAGATCTTCCGTGAGCACCTGTTCCAGTGGTTCAAAGTCTGGTGCTTGGAATGCCAAACAGATGTTGTCTGCATAGATGAATTTGCGGGATTTTGTAATAGGCAGGTCGTTTATGTAGAGGTTGAACAGAGTTGGAGCTAGAACTGAGCCTTGTGGGAGTCCGTTTTTCTGCATTCTCCATGCACTTGTGTTCTGACTGAGGTGGACTCTGAACCTTTGGTTGGTCAGCAGAGTTTTTATAATTGCTGTTGCCCAAGCAGGGATCGCCTTTATAAGTTTCAGGAGGAGGCCTTTGTGCCAGACCGTATCATAGGCGGCTGTAAGATCGAGAAACACAGCCCCTGTCTTCAGTCTGCTCTCGAAGCCATTTTCGATGAAGGTGGTTAGGGCCAGTACTTGTTCTCCTGTACTGCGGTCCTTGCGGAAACCTGCTTGATCCACACTTAGAATATCCTCTATTTCTGGGGAAATGCGTTGCAGTATTAGGCGCTCCATGATTTTGTAAGGAACGCTGAGTAGGGAGATTGGGCGGTAGCTTGCTGGTAGTTTGTGGTCTTTGCCAGGTTTTGGGATGGCAATGACCTTTGCTGTCCGCCATTTCTTTGGGATTGAGTTTGTTTGTGTGATCCTTGTGTAGAATTGTGTCAACCAGGTTAGGGCTCGGGGGCCAAGATTTTTCATGAATTCTGGGAAGATGTTATCGTATCCTGCTGCCTTTCCACATTTCAGGCCCTGTAGGACTTTCTCCAGTTCAGCAGCCTCGAAGGGTTCAGGGTTCGTTTCCTCTACAGGCATTTTTTGGTGTTTTTTTAGCTCAGTTGTAACTGCTCTTCTGGTGTCTTTGTCTTGGGGTGCTTTGGCGATAGTCAGTAGGTGGGATGCAACTTGGTTGGGTGTGACGGATGCTCGGCTTTGGCTAGGGGGCTTCTGTGCAGCTCCTAGGTGACGGATGAGGCTCCAACATTTCCTGCTAGAGTGGGTAAAGCTCCGGTCAGCAACTGTCTCCTCCCATTTCTTTCGCCGGGCTGTATTTAGCGATTCAATGAGATGGTCTGCTATCTCTGGGTCCCCTGATGTTTGATAGGATTGTAGGAGGGCAGCACTTTCTCCGTCCAAACATGGGACATAGAGGGGTCGGTAGCCTCGTGGGATTGCAGTATGGGCAGCCTTGAAGATTGCGCTGCAGAAGCGGTTGTATGCTTCATCTACAGTGATGGTGTGGAGTGGGATGGTAACAACGCTCCGGTCCAGAGTTTCACTGAATTTCTTCCAGTTGGCTTTGCGAAAGTTCCAGCAATCCAGACTAAACTACTGCAATAGCATTCCAAAGTCCACCAGAAACTTCAATACGTTCAGAACACAGCTGTCCATCTCCTTACCCAGTCCTTCTCCCATGACCACATCACCCCTGTCCTCCAGAACCTCCACTGGCCCCCAAAACCTCCAGAACACTCACAACGCATACAGTTCAAAGTCCTTCTCTTCACCTTTAAAGCCCTCCACCACCGGGCCCCTTCCTATCTCACCGGCCTGTTGCACCAGCACCCCCCCACACTGCCTCCGTTCATCTGATGCGAATTTCCTCCCTCCACCACACAGAACCAAGCACAGCACCTGGGGGGATAAAGCCTTTTCCATCGCCGCTCCTTCCCTCTGGAACTTTCTCCCCCAACACATCCGTGATTGCACAGACTTAAACTTCAAATCATTACTCAAAACCCGCCTATTCAGACTTGCTTTTAATCTTTAGTTTTAACTGTGCATTTTTTTCCTCTAATGTGAAGCATCTTTGAGTACCTTGGAATGCGCTATAGAAATAAAATGTATTATTATTACTGTAAGTTCCCAGTTTGGGATCAATAAAGTACATCTGCGTATCTATTTATTATTATTACAGTAGTTGTAAATATTCATAATAATTTGTAAAAATTAGTGTAAATCATGGAGCTGCAACACAGAGAGAGATGCAACTCTCTGAGCCACTATAATTAACATTATTCCTTGGCCAAAAACAAAGTATAATTAATTTTGTGCCTAAAAAACTTTTTAGTTAAATAACTTAGTACATTATATTTCTGTAACCGAGGGTGTTTGCACATTGTCTGTACTCAAGGAGGGTTTTAAAATGAAAATGTGGACTTTTATTACTGCCTTTTCTGTGTATTCAATTAAGAGGTAATTCAATAAAATACCTTACACTTGCTTTGTTAAAATATTTTAAATTATTTATAAAATTTGATTTGTAAATCTGACCCTGGAAGCATCATAGCCTCACCAGCCATGAACCTCACTGCATGTCACTGAATTTAGTTTAGTTTAGTTTATTATGCTTTAACACTTCCTCAGTGGAGCCCCTCATGCTGGATGCTGCTTGGCCCATCTGCTGGGGTGTTGGTCTCATGGGTTGCTCTGGTTTGGGTGGGTGGGGACTCTATGCAGTTACCTTACAGCTGTGGTGTGGGCCCCAGTCTGTCCTGGTCGGGGTGGCCTCTGTGGCACGCCCTGTGGTTATGGGTTGTGTAGTCTCCTAGCGTGGGGGGCTCCACAGGATGGTGTTCCTTCACATGGTGCCACAGTGCCAAGCTATGTTTCTTCTGTTTATATGTTTATATGTGTGTGAGGGGTGGGATGCATTGTGCCAATATATGTATTTAAATTTGTGTACTACTTTTATCTATGTACAACGCTTTGTGCAGCATTTAATGTTTGAAAAGTGCTATACAAATAAAGTTTGATTGATTGGTGCAAATTAAATTATATCACATATTATAAAATATGTGATATATCCCCTCAGGGAGTTTTTCCTCTCCACTGTTGCCAAGTGCTTGCTCATAGGGGATCACCTGATTGCTGGGGTCTTTCTGCAATTGTGGGGGTTTCCCCTACAGTTGAAAGTGCTATGAGATGACTGTTGTTGTGAAATGGTGCTATATAAATAAAGTTGAATTGAATTGAATTGAACTGAAAATTGGGCAGGGCAGCGCGGTGACGGAGTGGTTAGCACTGCGGCAGCACAGCACTCACCCTTGGCCGGGGGATCCTGGGTTCGATCCCAGCCCCCAACCAACAGTGATCTGTGTGGAGTTTGCATGTTCTCCCCGTGTCTGCGTGGGTTTACTCCGGGATTTCTCAGGTTTCCCCCCACATGCCAAAAACATGCAAGTTAGGTTAATTGGCATCAAAATGGGGATTCTAAATTGTCCTTAGGTATGACTGTGAGAGTGAATGGTTGTCTGTATCTCTGTGTTGGCCCTGCGATGGACTGGCGATCTGTCCAGGGAGTACCCTGACTCTCGCCCAAAGATGCTGGGATAGGCTCCAGCCCCCCTGCGACCCGAAAAGGATTAAGTGGAAGAAGATGGATGGATGGATGGATGGATGAAAATAAATTAAAATATTTTAAAACACCATTGATATTGGACAAAAACATTACACATCGGTTAACAAGTTGCATCGTTGTATAAATTTAAGACACCAGTGAATGGACAGGATAGATAGGTGCACTACCACCTCTACATGTCATTCCACCAGCAGGCCAAAACATAAAGTTATTAAAAAAAATTAAAACTAAGAGTAATAAAAACACTCAAAATATCCACACTTTGAACACCGGTAAAAATAGACCCAGGTACACGTTACCAAGATCAAAATTTAAGATAAATTTGGTTTTAAAAATTCTAGGACCTGTGACTTAAAGGCAGTTGTTTTTTTTTTTTCCAATTTAAGTTTTTGTAAAGGGTATACACATCATGACAGCATTGCATTGTTTACATTTTCATCACATGTTCCCTTTTTTTTGTTTTTTTGACAACATTGGAAGAATAATTATTACAACACCCCTTTTTTAAGTGAAAGAAAAAAAGAAATTAAAGAAAGAACAAAAACAACAACAAAACAAAACAAGAAAAAACAAAAACAAAAACAAAAACAAAACAAAAGAACAAAAAACAAAAAAAATAAATAAAAATAAATAAATAAAAATAAAAGGGCATCTGAGTAGCATTGGAACAAAGAGTGGTGCCATTATTGAAATGGTATTTGTCAAAGATTAGATCTAATGGAAGACACATATGCGATCCAGGGTTGCCAAAAGTTCAAGAACCCATCCATGTCCTGTCTCAGAGCGAATGTCAACTTTTCCATCGAGTAAATGTCTTGGATCACGTTAGTCCAATCTTCAGGTGTAGGACAGTCCTTCAACATCCATTTTTTAGTTAGGGCTTTTTTTACTTGCCAATATTAAAACAGTGAATAAGTATTTTTCTCGTCGTCTTTCCAGTGAGTCCGGTAGTAAACCCAAATACAAAGTTACAAAAGAAAAGGGGACTGTTATTTTGAATATTTTCCCCAATATTGTCTGTACATTGGTCCAATATTGGTGGATAACTGGGCATGACCAAAACACATGAAAATGATTTGCAGTCTCTTCACCACACAAGCGCCAACAATTCAACCCCTTACGAGTAAATTTGTTTTGTGCAGGTGTTCTGAAAAATCTTACCAAATTTTTCCATCCAAATTCTCTCCATTGCAGGGATGAGGTACTTTTCCATTGTTGTTTATTTAGCTTTTCCCATATTTCCAGTTGTAAGGTGAAATTCCCCTCTTTTTCCCATCTCTCTTTTATATATGACGTGTTGTCTCCTTTTAAGTCTTGAAGACCTTGGTATATTTTAGAAATGTATCTGATCCCTGGGATCCCTTTATATGCCATTAAGAAGACCTTCAGAACACCTGACTGGGCCCTTTCCAAATCCTCCTTTTTAAGTATATTGTTTATGTGGTGTCTAAGCTGGAAGAACCTGTAAAGGTCTTGATTTATTAGACCTTGTTTTTTCAAATCTTCAAAACTTCTTAAAATTTGCCCTTTAAAAAAATCGTAATATTTTATCAGTTCGTTCCCTTTCCACTTTTTAAATCTAGTGTCTGTTTTATTAGGAATAAAGTCTTGATCATAGGGAATCCATTGCAGAAATTGATAGGGTTCTTTAGTTTGATTCTCTCTGACTATCTTAAACCAAATTTTTAGCGGGGTCTCTATCCACGGGTTAATGTTATTCAAAAGTTTAGGTAAGGCATTGTTCTCTATTATTGCCTGTAGGGGGATGTCGCTTGTTATTTGGCATTCCATCTCTTCCATTGTGCAGTGTAGACTGGGTTACATATCTCTACTAAAGTTTTAATTTGTGCGGCTTTAAAATAGTCCCTGATATTTGGCAGCGCGAGCCCACCTTTGTCTTTGTTTAGCTGTAGGATTCTATATCTGATTTTAGGTCTCCTGCCCTGCCATATGAATCTTGAGATCCTTCTGTCCAGTTCTTGCCATGTTTTTTTGGGAGGTTCTACCGGTATTGTTTGGAAAAGGTATAGAAGACGTGGAAGTATATTCATTTTGACTGCTTCAGTTCTTTGTGCAGTACCCAAGAATGGTATCATATTCCATCTTGCTAGATCAGATTTTATTTTTGCCACCAGTGGATCATTATGTGTAATGACAATAAAGTTGAATCTCATCTCAATCTCATCTCATCATAGTTTAGTGTAATAATTTTGTTGAGTTGTTTCTGGATATTGACCCCCAGATATTTCATAGATTCCATCTCCCAGTTAGTTTTGAGTTTGCTTAGTAAATATTGATTTGGGTCATAGTTGAATGTTAAAACTTGGGTTTTATGCATGTTTAATTCGTACCCCGATAAATCTCCATACTCTGAAAAAACTGAGATTAGTTCTGGAAAAGAGGTGTCCGGCTGCCCCAGGTATATTAAAATGTCATCAGCAAAGAGTGCTATTTTATGTTCCTTCTGACCAAGTGTAATACCTTGAATTTTTTGATTCTGTCTTATCCATTGGCTCAGAGGTTCTATGAAGATTGCAAAGAGCAGTGGAGACAAGGGGCAGCCCTGACGACATCCTCTTTCCAGCTCAAAAGATGATGATAATTTACCGTTAATCCTTATTTTAGCTCTTGGTTTTTTATATAATGCGTGGATAGTTCTAATGAAGTTGTTATGAAAATTGAAACTGGATAAGATTCTATATAAGAAAGACCAGTCAACCGAATCAAATGCTTTTTCAGCATCTAATCCCAATATGGCTGCATTTAAGTTATATTTTTTTATATGATGAATTATGTGTAAAGTGCGTCTAATGTTGTCTTGTGTCTGTCTTTGTCTTATAAAACCTGTTTGGTCTAAATGAATTAAGTCTGTCAGTATATTTTCTAACCTTTTGGCAAGGATAGTGGTAAAAAGCTTATAGTCCTGACTTAACACACTGATTGGCCTGTAGTTGGAGCAGTCTAGTTTATCCTTTTCAGGTTTAGGTATGACTGCAATGACCCCTTCTCTCCAGGAGGGGGGGATTTCCCCAGTGTGAAGGACATAGTTAAATGTTATCAGGAGGAGAGGAGATAGTTGCTGTTTAAAGGTTTTGTACCACTCTGCTGTATAGCCATCTGCTCCTGGGGATTTGTTAGCTTTAAGTTTCATAATTGCTTTTTCTAATTCTTTAGGTTGTATTTCTGACAGTAGTGTTTTATTTTGTGACTCAGTAAGTTGGGGAAGGTTTAATGTGTTTAGGAATGCTTCGGATGCGTTTTTATGTTTTTTGAGGGAGTACAAGTTCTTGTAGTAGTTCTCGAAGCTTTTAAGAATATCCTGGATTCTAAATTTTATTTCCTTTGATACTGGGTCTCTGATTTTGTAGATTGCTCTCTCCATTTGTTGTTTCCTCAATTTATAGGCTAGTAATTTTGCTGATTTGCTGCCTGCTTCATAGTATTTTTGTTTCAGAAATGTAAGTTTCTTCTGGATTTCTATTGTGTAGATCTCATTTATTTGTTTTTTAATTTCCTTAATTTTGAGCGAGTCATTAGAATGAGTATTGTCTTTGTGCTCTTTTTCTAGGTTCTTAAGTTCTGACTCTAATGTGGTTAGTTTTTCTTGTCTCAGTTTCTTTTGGATTGCCAGTTTTGCAATAATCTTTCCCCTTATTACAGCTTTGCATGCGTCCCACAGTATTAAAGGGGATACTTCTCCATTATCATTTTCTTCCAAATATCTGAGAATATCTGGTTCCAATTTATCTTTCAGTGGTCCTTTCAGGACATTTAAATTTAATTTCAATTCAATTCAATTCAACTTTATTTATATAGCGCCATTTCACAACAACAGTCATCTCATAGCACTATCAACTGTAGGGGGGAACCCCCACAGTTGCAGAAAGACCCCAGCAATCAGGCGATCCCCTGTGAGCAAGCACTTGGCGACGGTGGAGAGGAAAAACCCTTTTAACAGGAAGAAACCTCCAGCAGAACCAGGCTCAGGGAGGGGCAGTCATCTGCTGCGACTGGCTGGGGGGTGAGGGGATAGAGAAGAAGAAAAGAACAGACATGTAGAGAGCAAACAGCACGATGGGGACTCAATCTATGGGAGAGAACAAACAAATGTTAATGACCAGCAAAAAAAAATATTTCATAGAGAGTGAGGAAAGGAGTGAGGCCCAGTGCATTACTGAAGGTCCCCCGGCTGACTAAACCTATTAGCAGCATAACTAAGGGAGGGTTCAGAAACACATGATCACATGATCCCTCACATGATCCCACACATGATCCCTCCCTAATTGTAGGCTATATCAAAATAACCTCCAAGAAAATGTATTATTTGTGTATTTTTGGATACTTAAGTCCATATAGATCGGACTGTGGTCAGAGAGATCCATCAGTCCTATTTTACATGTTTTTACTCTTCCAATGTCTCTATTAAACATAAAAAAATAGTCAATCCTTGAGTATGATGAATGTGGTGCTGAGTAAAATGTATAATCTTTTACACTGGGGTTGAATTCCCTCCACACATCACAGATTCCCATTTCTTTTAGTAGCATCCGAGTTTTCCTACTTTGAGTGTTATTTTGATGTGGAGAATTACCTGATGCATCCCAGTATGGATTCAGTCTTAGACTGAAGTCTCCACCACATATCACTAAACCTTGGGCTTTAGTTATCATTAGGTCAAATACATTTTTATAAAATTTCCAGTTAGCCCCTGGAGGTGGATATACATTCAGCAAGGTGATATCTTCTCCCTCTAGCCGCCCAAGTACCAAACTGTATCTCCCTTCTTTATCTTTGCGTTCTGATTTTTTTTCAAATGTAATTTTGGATGAGATCAATGTCGCTACTCCCCTCCTCCTCCCTGACTTATATGAAGATGAAGAGATCATTTTAAACCCTTGTCTATTGAGTTTAGTGTGCTCCACGTCTGTTAGGTGGGTTTCTTGTAAAAATATTATTCCTGCTTTGTCTTTTTTTCATTTTGCCTAGAATCTTGGATCTTTTAACTGGGTTCAGGATCCCTTTTACATTATATGAGATTATTTTGGTTACACCCTGTTTCTCCATTGTGTTGTCTTATTTAGTATAACAGTGTGGTGGCCCTCTTTTATGCTACTCAGAAACTGAAAGAACATTAAGAACATAAAAAACATTAAGAACATAGTATATAAAACTTTAAAACAAAAAACTGACAAAAGAACTTCCTGAGCTGAGGTCTTTTTAGTGACCTTAGAAGAGCCATGATGGTGTGTTGGCTCTGAGGGAAATTCCTCAGATTCCATTACGTGC
This sequence comes from Pholidichthys leucotaenia, assembly GCA_020510985.1. Taxonomy (NCBI): domain Eukaryota; kingdom Metazoa; phylum Chordata; class Actinopteri; order Cichliformes; family Pholidichthyidae; genus Pholidichthys; species Pholidichthys leucotaenia. The sequence goes on along the minus strand of CM035842.1, from coordinate 195,137,834 downwards.
TGAGGGCCCTCTCTTACCCCTGTAAGTTGTCCCATGTTTTTAACGTGAATTTCAGATCCCAATCCAAACTTGTAATGATTTTTTTTTTTTTATGCCTATACCCTATGAAATTGTGTGCACCCTCCCACCACCATCACAGCAAACATTCACGTTAATACAGTATTTGTTAGTGTGGAGAGATCATGTGGTTCATTGTCACATTTCTATTTTAACAAGTTTTTTTTTTTTTAAAGACTTATTTGTTTCTAATATTATGACTGTTCCATGAAATGTTTTACCACTTGCAGATTCTGCATCTCCTTTAATGTTTGTTACCTTGTAGGAGGGGGGGTTGGATGTGCAGATTGACTAAAAATATCGTTATTCCGTCCTGTAAACGGCCAGTTTTTCCTTGTAGCTCTGGTGCTGGGTTTCCCGCTGCTGGCCCGTGGATTTTGAGGGTCTCTGTGTGGACCATGTTTGAGCCTTGATTCTTTCAATTGGGTCTGCTGTGGGTTTATACACCGTTACCGGGAGCCCTCTTCTCGCCATATCCATGGTTGCTTCTTCCGCCGAATTGTAGAGACACGTCTCGTCCGCGTAGAAAACCCGCAGCTTCGCCGGAAATGGTGTCTGGAAGCGCAGTTTTTTTCTCTCGTAATACCTTTTTAGCGGCGTTGTATTCCCGACGCTTTTTAAGGACCTCCGGGGCGTTATCGTGTTCCACGAAAACTTTTCTCTCTTGGTGCATAAATCCTTTTTTCTGCCAAGCCAGTCTTACAACCTCTACTTTTATTTTGGAGTTGGAAAACTTCACCACCACCGATCGTGGAGGCACTTCCGCCGCCGGCCTAGGGGCTAATGTACGGTGCGCCCTTTCTATCTTCAAGTCGGTGGTTTGGGGAGTATCCAACTTCTCTCTCAGTAAGGATTCCACGCATGCCGCCATTGTGGTGAAACCATCCTCGACTCCTCCTTTCAAACCATGAATTCTTATGATGTCTCCTCTTAGTCTTCCTTCTTGGTCGATTAGCTTAGCCTCTAGTCTTGACTGTCTATTGTGTAGATCCAGCACGGTATCTTCCAGCCCTTTTATTCTTTCCTCTGCTTCCAAGATTCGGTCCTCGGCCTGGTCCACTCTGCTGTTTGTCCTTTTTATTTCTTCTTTGATTTCATGAAATTCGGCCCAACACTCTCGGCGAAAACATCTTAATTCTTTAAGTTGTAGAGTCACATGGGGAAAGCATAATGTGTAACATCTTAGATAAGAACAAAGAGCAGAGGTTCCCTGGTGAGATAACAGGGAGGTGTGAAGGATGAATGCTGTATGATCTTTTGTGTATCAGAAACTTCTAGGAGGATGGTAAAAGATTAAGGAAGTGAATGCAATGTGACCTTTTGTGTGTTAGAAGCTTCTGGAGGAATGCCATAGTATTTAAGAGAAGAGTCGTGGCTGAGATGTCCTCTTTCTGACTATGCTTCTGTGTGAGATCTGTAATAAACTGTCTGAGTCAAATCCGCCTCGTTATTTACACACTCCACACTGGTGACCCAAGACGAATCATGCAACACGACGAAAGATCCCCGGAGCCAGCCTCGTTGGGAGCCCCCAGCCAAGCATATGCTGTCGCAATCAAACTACTGGATTTTTGGCAGCACAATCCGCGCTCCTGGTTCCACCTAGTTGAGGCGCAGTTCACCCTCCGGGGGATATCGGCGGATGGCACGAAATTCCACTATGTGGTCGCAACGCTCGACGCCCACACGGCTCAGCATGTGGAGCACCTGCTTGATCAGCCACCAACCAGCGACAAGTACGGCGCGCTGAAGGCTGCACTCATCCAGCACTAAACACTCTCGGATGTTGAGAGAGCAGAGAGACTCCTGACGCGGACTGGGTTAGGAGATGGGTCGGCTATTGACCTGATGGAGAAGATGCTGAGATTAAAGGGCTCGGACGACGACCATTTCATTTTTACCCACCTCTTCCTCCGGAACCTTCCGTCAGCGACAAGAGCAACCCTGGCCAATTTGCCGTTGCTGGCCAAGCGGGACTATCGTGCGCTGGCCCGAGAAGCGAACTGGATCATCATCGCCCGCAGAGAGTTCACGACCATGGCGGCAGCGACGGAGCTTGGCGCGACGGCCGGAGGAGGCGAGGAGCCATCAACGGCAGCAGCAGAGCCACCGACGACAGCAGCAGCGGGGGCCAAAGAACGCGGAGGAGACGCCCTTTGTTTCTACCACCGCCGCTTCGCAGAGAAGGCACGCAAATGTATACCACCGTGCCAGTTCAAGCGCTCAGGAAATGCCAAGGCCGGGGATCGGTAGCAGCTGCGACCCTCGGGGAGGAGAACATGCTGCTCTACTTGACGGACGCACGCTCGGGGAGGCATTTCCTCGTGGACACCAGCGCCCAGATGAGTTTCATCATGCCGTCCTACGCCGACTGGCTGGCAGGATCTAGCGGCCCCGAGATGGCAGCAGCAAACGGCGCGGAGATTATGACCTTTGGTGAGAGGACTCTACTCCTGTCTCTACACGGCCGTACATTTGAGTGGACTTTTGTCATAGCAGCATTGAATTTCAATATAATGGGGGCTGATTTTTTGTGCACTCATGGTTTGTTGGTTGATGTCGCTAACAGGCGCCTAGTTAATGCACTGTCCTTTGATTCTATCCCCTGCATAGCTTGAGCGTCCTGGCCAACAGCACAAGCCAACGTCACAGCTGCATGCGGTAAGTTCCACACACTGCTCACTCAGTTCCCAGCATTCACTGTCCCGACATTTTCGGCAGCCATCGCTAAACACGGGGTGGAGCATTTTATCACCACCACCGGGCCGCCCGTTTTTGCAAGACCTCGGTGCTTGGACGCAGCTAAACTGGCCATAGCGCACGAGGAGTTCGCCAACCTGGAGAGGTTGGGCATCATCAGGCGTTCAAACAGCCCATGGGCTTCCCCGCTACACATGGTCCCTAAAGCTGAGGGTTCGTGGCGACCTTGCGGGGATTTCCGCAGGTTGAACAATGCCACAGCACACGACCGCTACCCAATTCCTCACATCCAGGATTTTTCCGTTCACCTGGCAGGAGCGTGCGTTTTTTCTAAAATAGACCTGGTCCGCGGTTACCACCAAGTCCCAGTGCGCGCTGAGGACATACCCAAAACAGCGGTGATAACTCCGTTCGGTTTATTCGACTTTTTGCACATGCCATTCGGGCTTAAAGGGGCTGCACAGACGTTCCAACGCATGATGGATGCAGTGCTGCGTGATCTCCCTTTCGTATTCATCTACTTGGACAATATCTTGGTAGCCAGCGCGTCCGAAGACGAACACGAAACCCACCTCACGGCGGTTTTCTGGAGGTTGGAAGAGCACGGGTTAATAATCAACCCAGCGAAATGTCAGTTCGGGGTGACGCAGATTGATTTTTTGGGGCACCGCGTCTCTCCCGAAGGAGCAGTTCCGCTGCCTGACAAAGTGCACGCAGTAGCAGATTTTCCCCGGCCGCGAATGGTCAGGGCGTTACAGGAATTTTTGGGAATGGTGAATTTTTATAACCGTTTCCTTCCCCACGCAGCGCAGCTCACGCAACCACTGTACGCCGCGCTCAAAAAACAGAAACCCGCGGATAAGATCGAATGGACCCCGGAGCGAGAGCGGGCGTTCTCGGAAGTCAAAGCAGCCCTGGCAAACGCTGGCACATCCAGACCCAACGGCCCGCATAGCGCTCACCACTGACGCGTCAGATGTGGCCATAGGGGCGGTTGTGGAGCAGCACGTAGCTGGGGCTTGGCAGCCGCTCGCCTTTTTCAGCAGGACTTTGCGCGACAGTGAACGTAAATACAGCGTGTTCGACAGGGAGTTGCTGGCTCTCCACTTGGCCATTCGCCACTTCCAGTTCTGGCTGGAAGGGCGCTGTTTCACCGCGTTCGTTGACCACAAACCACTAACATTCGCGATGGCCAAGGTTTCAGAACCGTGGTCGGGCCGGCAGCAGAGACGGCTGGCCGCAATCTCAGAGTTTACTACTGATATTCAGCATGTGTCGGGTAAACTGAATGTAGTGGCAGACTGCCTCTCACGCGCCGTGGCTGCCCCGGTTCGCGTGGGGATAGATTACACAGCCATGGCCGCGGAGCAGGTTAGTGACGTGGACGTGCGCGCGCTCCAGTCTGGACCAACAGGGTTAAGGCTGGAGAGCAGGGTGCTGCAAGACGGCATGCCCCCCCTAATCTGCGATGTCTCCACGGGGCGCCCGCATCCCGTGGTCCCGGCCGCGTGGCGTCGCCGCGTGTTTGACTCGGTTCATTCTTTGGCGCACCCGGGAGTGCGCGCGTCGGTCAAAATGGTAGGGGAGAAATTCGTGTGGCCGAGCCTGCGTAAACAGGTGAAAGAGTGGGCGGTAGCTTGTGTGCCGTGCCAACGAGCCAAAGTACACAGACACACGAAGGCTCCCTTGGAGCCGTTTCATATTCCGGCTAAGAGGTTCGACCATGTCCACGTGGACCTCGTGGGCCCCCTCCCACCATCACAGGGGTGCACACACCTTCTGACAATGGTGGACCGCACCACGCGCTGGCCGGAAGCAGTTCCGCTGGCCGCAACCACAGCCGAGGAGGTGGCGCGCGCATTTTTAACAGCATGGGTGGCGCGTTTTGGAGTCCCGTCGGACATTACATCCGACAGAGCTGCACGGTGGCGCAGTGGTTTAGCACTGTGGCAGCACAGTTTACCCTCGGCCGGGGGATTGCGGGGATCGTGAGATCGTGGGTTCGATCCCAGCCCCCGGCCAACAGTGAGCTGTGTGGAGTTTGCATGTTCTCCCCGTGTTGCGTGGGTTTACTCCGGGATTTCTCCGGTTTCCTCCCGCATACCAAAAACATGTAGGTTTAGGGCACTCGCGCACGCAGCGACCGGCAGCCGGTGGCTTGTCACCAGACTGCAAACCAAATCTACCTACGGGTACAAATAAGTAACAAAAAAAAAAAAAAAAAAGAGGCCCTCAATTTGTTTCCAAACTCTGGTCAACAATGGCCCGCAGCCTGGGTGTCTCAATTCACCGCACTACCGCGTACAATCCACAGGCTAATGGGTTATGCGAACGTTTTCATAGATCATTGAAAGCGACTCTCAGGGCTTCACTGACGGATACAAATTGGGTAGACAGGCTACCGTGGGTTTTATTGGGATTACGTTCTGTGCCTAAAGAGCATTTGGAAGCTTCCCCAGCTGAACTCGTTTTTGCACAACCACTTCGGCTGCCCGGGGAGTTTCTGCCAGATAATCCCACGCCGGGCATTTCCCCGCAGCAGCTGTTGCAGCGTAGCATAGACACAAGCACGCTGCCGGGCCCTGCCCACCACAGTTTTCCGCGTGTTTTTGTACCTAAAACTTTGAAAAACGCGGAGTTCGTGTTTGTCAGACACGACGCCCACTGCCCGCCATTGCGACCACCCTATGATGGACCGTTCAGAGTGCTGGAAACAGGGGATAAGCATTTTTTGCTAGATTTGGGGGGTAGGAGGGAAAAGGTTGGCATAAACAGACTCAAACCCGCTTTTGTGGTGGCGGACGAGCAAGTGCTGTTGGCGAGGTTCACCTCGGCATGGAAGACCCCAACGGGGAGCTTCCCAGAGAAAAGTTTCCCCAGAACACCCACAGGGACAGACAAAAAATTTTCACCCCCAAACATCAGCCCCCCAAGCATGACAGCGCCGCGGAGGCGGTGAATCCTGGTTACAGCAGATACGGGAGAAGACTGAAGCCCAAGCAGCATGTGGATTGATGTTTAATGGTTCTGTCACAGCACAAAATGGTTCTGTCACAAGACTGTTATTCTTTTGTTCTATCCAATATGCTCGGGGGGGGGGGTGTAGAGTCACAATGGGAAAGCATAATGTGTAACATCTTAGATAAGAACAAAGAGCAGAGGTTCCCTGGTGAGATAACAGGGAGGTGTGAAGGATGAATGCAGTGTGATCTTTTGTGTATCAGAAACTTCTAGGAGGATGGTAAAGGATTAAGGAAGTGAATGCAATGTGACCTTTTGTGTGTTAGAAGCTTCTGGAAGAATGCCATAGTATTTAAGAGAAGAGTCGTGGCTGAGATGTCCTCTTTCTGACTATGCTTCTGTGTGAGATCTGTAATAAACTGTCTGAGTCAAATCCGCCTCGTTATTTACACACTCCACAAAGTACCATTTTTAAGCTAACCTTTTTGCTAGCTTCATTCAGCTCCTCGTCTTCTGAATGGAAATCCTCCGGATCAGATTCTCCGGCCGATGCGTGTCCTGGCCTGGTAAATGTCGATTTCCTCTGTTTTCCTTTAGGCATGATGACTTTGTCTTTTGATTTTCACTCTTCCAAAAATCCGTTAAATCTGATTTTCAAGGTATTTTCCTGGATCGGGTCTGGGAGCTTCAGCGTTAAGCTGCTATCACCATGGTGTCCAGACCGGAAGTCCCCCTTAAAGACAGTTTTTGATTCAGTTGATCTGATCACGGGTGGTTATTGGTTCCAAATAGGTATGATTCTGTGAAAATATGTACTCTTATGAGATTCAGTGTTGTTTATTATACTCTGGATTGGATGCTTCCTTAATTAGCAGTGGTTAGTAGGGCTGTGCGATATGACCAAAATTTCATATCACGGTATAAGTAATCTTATTTGACGATAATGATATATATCACGATATACATTTTCTGTAAATTCTATAGTTTATATATAATAACCAATAAAAAGGACCATCTCTTATCCTACATTTTAAATTATATAGAATTAATTGTACAAATTCATCTGTCATTAATTTTATGCACCTTTTTCCTCTCTTAATTTTGCAGTATTGTTATAAAATAGTTTTTTATGTGCATTTGAGATGACTTCAACTTTATTCATTACACAACATAACAAAAATAATTTTTTTGTAAGTAAGTCTGTGTTTTTTCAACTGATTTAAGACAATTTTGCACCGCTGAATCCGAAAATTACATCCGTTTCTCTCCATCAGGTCACGTTTTTATGCTAAGTTGTATACAGTTGTACAGCAGTTGTACAGTTATACTGTAAATTGAATAGTAGACAGTGATAAAGGTAAGTACATGTAAATTGAATGTTACATCATTGTTGTTTAAAATTCAGAGAATTTCAAGAAATAAAAAAGAATTTTGCATCATATAAAATACCTGTACATGTAAACAAAAACGTAAACAACATGTGGCCATAGTTCAAAAAGTTGACCTGATTGAGCAAAACCAATTTGATTTTTGGATTCAGCACATCAAAATTGTCCTAAATCAGCTAAAAAAACCTTAGACAATAAATATGGTGTTGACCAGTGTTATCGCAACTTGACTAATTAAAAATTATTAGAAATCAAGTTACAAAGAGCCAGTTTGTTCCACCGACACATTGTAATTTATTTATTTAGTGTGCATGTGGCTGCTGTCATACACTTTTGCAGCTTTAGTAATATTTTTTTAGACAAAATTAAGAAACTCAGCAGTAATTTAAACCAAAGAAACGACGGGCTGATACACTATAATGTTTCCTATTACTGAGAAATTACCATTGTCATTTAGTAAAGTAAGTAAGTAAAATTTATTTATATAGCACTTCTCACAGAAAGGATCACAAAGTGCTGCACAATAAAATAAAGCACAACATCACAAATACAATAATAAAGGCATAAAAACATTAAAAAACATAAAAAAAAAACCCATAATCAAACTAAAAAGCCTGTTTAAACAGCAGTGTCTTCAGCTGCTTTTTAAAAGCCTCAACAGAGTCCACTGAGTGCAAAGACAGTGGTAGAGCATTCCACAGTTTTGGTGCCACTGCCTGAAAGGCTCTATCACCTTGAGTTTTAAAATGGGTTCGAGGGACAGCCACTAAAAGTTGATCCGAGGACCTCAAAGACCGCGAGGGCTTATACACATTAAGCAGCTCAGGGATGTATTTAGGGGCGTGATCATGAATAGCTCTAAAAAGAAGAACTAAAATTTAAACTGAATCCTAAAACCGACTGGGAGCCAGTGAAGTGCTGCCAAAACCGGTGTAATGTGAGCCCTTTTCTTAGTGTGAGTTAAAAGTCTGGCAGCTGAGTTTTGAACAATCTGGAGGCATTGAAGGTGCTTTTGGCTCAGACAGGTAAAAAGACTATTACAATAGTCTAAGCGAGAAGAAATAAAAGCATGAATAATCATCTCAGGTTCCGCTTTTGACACCAGGGTTCTCAACTTAGAAATATTCTTCAGATGGAAGAAACAATTTCTAATTAATTAATTAATGTGGTGCTCAAGAGACATAGCTGAGTCAAAACTAACACCAAGATTCCGAAGACTCACCTGGACAGAGGAACCTAATGATCATTATACAGTGATCAACAGTGTCAAAGGCAGAAGATCCAATAAAAGAAAAAATGTATATTTACCAGTGTCAGCCACCATCATAATGTCACTGGAGACTCTGACTAAAGCTGTTTTGGTAGAATGATTTTTCTGAAAGCCCAACTGAAATTTATCCATGATATTATAATTTGCCAAAAATGACATAAGCTGCTCAGCCACTACCTTTTCCAGAATTTTTGATATGAAAGGAAGTATTGGTTCAACCACAGCATGTTTGAAGGGCTGGGAACCACACCAGCAGAAAGTGAAATGTTTATCAGTTCAACAACTGAAGGACCAATTGATTCAAAAACAGCTAAAAACAGCTTAGTAGGGAGAACATCAGCAGGGGAAGAGGAGGGTTTCATCTTCTGCAGCAGAGCCGTGATGTCCTGAAGGGTCACAGGATTAAAAGTGGACCAAGTACAAGGTGAGGGCATAACACTGGCACAGTTAAGAGAAGATGATGGCGAAATGTTTTCCCTGATATCTCTGATCTTATCAACAAAGAAATTAAGAAATTTGTTACTGTCTGCTTTACAGAACACAGGAATTAGAGGGGCAGCAGGTGAGACAAGAGCGTTAATTGTGTCAAATAAGACTCTAGGATTTTTCTTATTTCTGAAAATTATTTTTGAAAAATACTGATTCCTGGCATCCCTCAACCTGTCTCCAGGAATGATTTACAGTATTTAGCCTTTAACACTCAGCCAATATGTTAGTTAGCTCAGACTGTGCTCGCTATGAGTTATGAGCTAACATTAGCTGCATAACAGTATCATCAGCCACAGAGATCAACAATGACAAAAGACGGAGGGTGGAGTTAGAGTGTACTCTTGGTGGAGTGAACTAGGGGTTATTAGTGTTTAAAGCAAAAAAAAAAAAAAAAAAAAAAAAAAAAAAACCAGCCTGTTGTTAGAGAACTCCATATGTGTCTAAAATGGTATTAGAATAATTAAAACCTTGAGGTATTTTGCACAAAGCATGTCACAGACATTGCATTAACACCTCTGGGAAGCACGTCAATATGTGGAAAGAATACAAAAAATGGGCACTGAAATGAAAATCCAAGAGTATGATTCATGTGTCACTGGGCAAATAAGCAAAATTTCCCAACAAAACTTGTTCAAGTAAAATGCATCCTATACCAAAACCACTCGCTAAAGTGATGTTTTGTGGAAAAAGTTACCTGAGTGAGAATAAATCCTTAAAAGACACAAATTCCCACAAAAAATAACTTTTACGAGCACTAAGGCTGCAATTTATTGTGCATATGTATCTCATTATCTGCAGAAAAACATGAAAGTCTTTCTCACATTTCTCTCATCTGATCTCTGTACATCTCAGTTTTGTTTTGTTCTCATGCAAATCCACAAACAACATTCAGATCCTCTGTATTAATTTCATTTTTTTTTTGAAAAATTTTGTTTTAATTTAAATTGGCTGAACACCAAACACCAACAGACTTGACAAGATTATCAAGAGGGCTGGCTCTGTAATTGGTCTCAGGCTGGAGACCTTTGAGACAGTGGTGGAGAAGAGGACACTAAATAAACTGCGATCCATCATGGACAATCCTGATCACCCCCTACACCACACACTGGACAGACAGCGGAGCACTTTCTCCAGCAGACTGCTACAACTTTGCTGTCGAACGGCTAGGTACAGGAAATCTTTCCTGCCACATGCCATTTCACTGTACAATAACTCACTATGATATTGTATTCTGGTCATAACTATGCTGCTTTTTTGCACCTTACAGTCTAACTGGTACCTCACATTACACTCTGCTCCCGATAGTCCTGCATTGTGCAGCGGGTATGATTCATGTGTTTATATGGGTCACCATCTATTCAGCTATGATGCATATAGGCTTTTACAGTATAGTAGTGTTAGTTTTACTTTCCATGGGTATTCCCTGTGTCTGTCATGCGTTTCTGTCGTTTGGTTGTCTACTGTCATGCTGCTGTTACACTGCAATTTCCCAGGGGCTCAATAAAGTACATCTATCTATCTATCTATCTATCTATCTATCTATCTATCTATCTATCTATCTATCTATCTATCTATCTATCTATCTATCTATCTATCTATCTATCTAAGCCAGAACAACAAGCACCACCACCAACAACAGCAGACGGTCCTCAATCGTCTCCACTTGCGTAAATGGAAGTGATGATGTCATTCACCAATGTGCATCAGGTCACCATGGCTACACCAATCTCCAGATAATGGAGCCATCAGATTGGATTTACACACACACTTACACCCACCCACACGCATGCACACACACACACGAGCACACACATACACGCACAGCAACAGGTCTGAGAAACCAGGTGATTAACCTTTTCCCCAGTGCATCACACAAATCGGTTTGTGTTCAAGCCACCAAAAACACTGTTTTACTTCCTGCTGCTATACATAGGCCACAATAGGCTGCTGCTGCCGCTGCTTTACATAGTGGCACTGATGTCAGGAGTAATGTTATAAAACAGGCAGTGCGTCCTCCTCCCATCTGTTCTCCTTGCTGTTCCATGACGCAAAGCCTGAGTGGGAGTGGACAAACCTTCTGCTTCCCAAGAGGACTGAGTGGGCCGCCGCCATCCGGAGACGGAGGCAGGGATTGAGGTGCACGGTGGCAGTGGTGGTGGGGGTGGGGGTGCTTTGGAACAAAAGTAAGAGAATGGGATGGACACAGAGAAGAGTCAATAAAGGGGATGGAAGAGGGAGATTTATTGGAGATGTTTAGGGAGTGAGGAGACAATAAAGTTAAAGATGCATTCCAGTGGATATAAATCCCCTATAAAAGCAAATCTACATTGTCTAAAATGGTATCTTATGCCCTTTTTTCTACAAACAAAGCCTTTCATTGTCTTACAGTTTTGTGTCAAAATCTTTTTACTTTTCCTCCTCCTTCAAATGCCAGGTTCTCTGACTAAGCCCACCCACATCCCACAAGGCTAACAGTGGCTAGCGCTACATTAAACAGAATAAATCCTGTGATAAAAAGACTTACCGGTTGAAAGACATGTATACAATTGTATGCACAGTGGCCCAGTATAACGACTGAAACTGCATTGGTCCTTAAAGTCCAAATGTCACGTAATAGGGTCCTTAAAATGTCTTGAAACTAGATATAAAAGGGAACCAATCCGTTCGGGTCTTGGTGCATATGCTTCAGTAACGCCAGAACATTCGTTAATTTAAAACTGCCGCGCTTGGCCTGACGTTCCTACTCACGGCCCCCGGAATCGCCTGGGGAAGAAGGCGGAAGTGACGAAACAGACTGTACCTTAGTTTGATGCTTGGGGTATCCCGATTGATTGTTTATATGGAGACTGGAAGAGGCACCGCATATTTTTAATACATAGACAGTTTTTTTCCTTTGTTTGTGGAAGGCAGTCACTATTTTTGTTCTTAGTTACCCCTCGTTACCAACGTAACAACGACCAACAATTTTATCCTTAGAAATAAATCATCTATCGTATTGCTGGATGGCACCGTAAAACGGGGCTATAAGGGACGGCTGGGTAATAAGGGACACTTTTCTGGGAAATGTTTTAAATGTAATTCGTGTTGTTATTGTCAAATATTTTAAGGATTCATGGATATTTGACAATAACAACACAACTCAGCGTCCTGCTCAAAATAAAAAAAGCAGAATTCTGGATTTGGAAGGCGATTCCTCTCTGTTCCGGAGCCGCAGGACAGTAGAAAGTGTGAGGCCATCAGCCTAATGATTGAGTCCACACTTCTCACTGTTGTGAGAATAGCTCACGCTGAGCGCTCTGCCAGCCCCCTAGCTGTGGGGGTCACACACACGACGTGTTCCTCAACACACTCAATAATTTTTTTTCCCGTATATTTTTCTTTTGGGCGTACAGAAATGGCAATACGCCCGTATTTGCTAAAATTGCATTTTCCCCGTATTAAAATACGGCGAAAACGTATCACTTGACAGGTATGCGCCTCCATTTTCATTCTGATCTGGTCAATTTCTTGACAGCAGCGGCTCTCCTCCACTGTTGGCATTGCTTGGCAACACTCACAGGTGCACCTATTGAAAAATTCAAGTACAAGAATTTGCAAATATTTTCTGAATGCATGTATACATAAATATGCTTGTTTGTTGATATTGTAAGCACAGGTTTGTTGATATTGCAATTGTGAGCTTTTATAAATTTTGTAACAATATAATATTCAATAATGTGTTCACATCCTGTCCATATTATTTACACCATATCCACCTCATAAATGCCTTGCAGAACTCATGTAAAATAAAGTGAAAAGATCCATTGCATTATTCATGTTGTCTTTGTTTATTAATAGAACTTTCAAGCTCTCCCCATGAAGTGCCATGTGCTAGAGACATAGTTTTTTCCCAATTATTTCTAGTTATCAAACCTTGAAGCTGGCGTACAAAACAACAAGCTAGATTTCTAATTCGTCTACAGTGAGAAAGGAACATTCCTGGTTATGGCCCTATACACATGATCCTGGGGATTTTTATACAAGTCATTTTCCACAATTACTTCCATTTCATCCTTGATTTTGTTGCTACAACTGAATGAGGAAAGAAAGGGTTCTACTGTAAGCTAGCGCCCCACTGTATCGTCATAATAATGGCTTCCGAAAAATCGATATTTATGGGGCGCCCTCGACAGACCCCCTTTGGCTTCCCAATTTTGCCGGTGGTTATAGTTAATTTATTAAACATCACAGATTTCTTTTGGCTTACCATTCAACATTCTGGAGGCGATTAATGTCCAATTCAATGACATTTTCCACTGGTTCTGCTCTCTGGTCATCGTTGGAACTGTTGTCATCAGACAAAGCATCTGATTCCGTCTCGGACGGCTCGAACCTGTAAGGTTCTATGCCTCTGTCACTGTCTGAACCACTGTCATCAGTATCTGGGGTGTCGTCTTCCCTGAATTCCAAGTCCAATTCACCAGAGGACAAAACTAAACTAATTTCTTCACAATCGCTGTCAGTTTCCGTCATGATTGTCCAATGTTGATAAGTGTGAATGTGGATACGGCAAGGCAGCCAGGGTTAAATTTGTGACGTCAAAAACATGGCCGCGGTCTGGATTGGCTGTCACAAGCCAGCGAGCAAGGCGGGGCCTTCGCCTGGTGTATTTTGTGCAATTATGTAAATACGGGTGGGTGATATGGTCTCCGGTATGAATAGTTGGTTTAAGCTATGTGTATTTTATCAAAATTCGTTGGCATTTGGAAAAAAAAATTACGTGACATTTGGACTTTAAAAGCAGTTTTCAAGTTTTCAAAGCAGCTATCCAAAAATCCTAACTGGCCTGAAAGCTAACTTCAGTTAGGTCAGACAGTCTTGACTGGCTAAACACTATGAACATGCCAGTGCTGTATATAGTTATGTCACCAAAACGCTTTGTCTAAACTTGCCTTTTTCAGGGGGCGGGGCTTAAGTGAAACTTAAAGCAAAAATCTGAGACATGAGACATTTGAGTGATTTTGCTCTTGCTATGTCTTGTAAGTCATAAAAAAAAACATGTTAGACATGTTCAGAAAAAAAAAAGAAGACTTTTGGCAGTGTCACTTTAAGAATGATGATAAGGAGGATATTGTCATGTTGAGAGAATGGTCAGCTCACGAGTCAGGGTGCCACACCGGAGAAAACACACACACACGACACAGAGAAGCTACATTTAACCACAATTTATTAATCCAAAAAGAGAATGCACAGTTAGGGAAAGACGCCACTTGCCAAAGGAGGACTTAGCCTGTAAGAAGGAGATGAGAACTAGTTAGTAGGATCGGGAAAGGGGAATGACAAACTCAACTTACGGGAGCTGAGTAGAGAACCCGACAAAGAGACCCAGCAGGAATAGATGAACCAGCGGAATGAAGCTGGCAGGGAGGAGGGAAGGAGTGGAGCTGGGTGAGGTGTCTGACTGGGTGGAAATAGGCAGCTGAAGTGGTGATGAGGGTGATGGAGCAGGTGAGCGCACAACGAGCCCCGGAGATGCACCGCAAAGATGGCAGCAACCTGAGAAAAAGAGGAGAACAGGAATTAAACACTGTTCCTCACAGTATAACAATAAACGTACCTGCTTGCTTGAGAAGGCAGTATACCCAAAGAGTCAGCACTGCAGCATTGACGAATTGGTCCTTATAAGCGCTGGCAAGGCAGAGACATCATATAAGGTCATGCTTCCCAGCATCTGACCAGGAGTTCCCATGAGTTTCATTCACAAAAATGGCTTCAAAGTCTAAGACAAAAATATACACGTATAAATAAATCCTGCAGTGAAATTGAAGTTGTCCTATCCGAGATCCCCCCCCCCCAAAAAAATATAATTTAAGAAGCAACAGCAGCGGAATCAAAGGACTGGCAAAAATGAAAGAAAGCATCAGATTAGTTGCTGCAGCAGATGTTCCTCCGACAGCGACTGACATGAAGACAGAGCTTGTGAAGAAATGGCCAATAAACCATTTTGTTACATAGTAATTGTATGTAATAGACTTATATAGAATTCTCATAGTTATTTTGACTATGGCATAAAATACACCAAAAATTAGATTTCACAAAGGAGCTATAATCCGCTCTCAAACCGATTCATGTCCATGTTGCGTGATATGCGAGGATGCACTGTGCTCGGGAGCACACAGTGGAGTATGCCATCCGGCGCACTGTTCAGGTTCAGGTTCAGGTTACTTTATTTGTACCTGTAGGTAGATTTGTTTTGCAGTCAGGTGACATCCATATTTACAAACCACAATTACATTCAACATGAACACAAACACAGGCACACATGAAACTGACTATAAACATGATAAAAGTACTCAAGGCTCCACCAATCAGGACATAGGGCAAAGAGATAAGAGAAAAAACAAGGAGATAAGAGAGAAGGGTCATATTAAAAAGTTAAAGACTAGTCAAAGAGGTTAAAAACTCAAAAGTCTAAAACTCAATAAAAGATTTAGAACCCAGATAAAAAACCTACAAAAATAAGTAAATATAAAATAAAGTTAATAAATAGGTAACTAAATTATGTGCAATATATTGTGACATATTGTTCAACTCTTTAACAGCAGCAGGAATAAAGCTGTTTTTGTAGCGCTGGGTTTTACTTTTTGGGACAGCAAACCTCCGTCTGGAGGGAAGAAGCTGAAAGTTGCAGTGCAAAGGGTGGGAGTCATCATTTAAAATGGAGGTAGCAATCCTCTGTACCTGTCCGGTGTACAAGGATGTCAGGCTCAGCTGTGACTCACCAAGCAAACGACTGGACCATCTAACTACCTGATCCAAGGATTTCCTCTGTTTCAGTTTTATCGGACCAAACCATGACACTAAAGAAAAGGATAAAACAGATTCAATAAAAGCCCGATAAAACATTGTCATTATGGTTCGGTCAGTTTGGAAGCGTGCAAGTTTCCTTAAACAATGCAAATGTTGCTGACCCTTTTTGCACACCCTTTCACAGTTCTCTTCAAAGTTTAAATTACTATCAATAATCGTCCCAAGATATTTGTAGGATTGTACACATTCAGTGATCTGGCCTTTCAGTACAGTGACTTCGTGCCTGGGAGTTTTCCTCCTAAAGTCAATAATCATATCTTTAGTTTTTGTCGTATTCAGCTGCAGGTAGGAATCCTCACACCAGTGAACAAAATCATCAACTACTGGGCCGTGGCCACTCTCACCATCCTGGAGGAGACTGACAATAACTGAATCATCAGCATACTTTATAATGTGTCTGTTGTCATGTCTGCTCAGACACATGTTTGTGTACAGGATGAAGAATAGTGGTGACAACACACACCCCTGCGGAGAGCCAGTAGAAGAACACTTTTGGTCAGACAATGTACCATTGACCCATACTCTCCGTGTCCTGTTGGTTAAAAAAATCCAGAATCCAACCCACCAGATTATTACTCAAATCAAATTATTGTAGGAGCCTTTCAACTAAAATATGAAGTTGGATTGTATTAAAGGCAGAACAAAAGTCCACAAATAAAAGCCTGGTGTGTGTCCCATTAATATCCAGAAGTTCAAAAAGCATGTTAAACAGAGTGACAGTGGCATCCTCCACTCCTCTGTGAGGCCTATAGGCAAACTGCAAAGGATCCAATGCATGCTCAGTCTGCTTTAGGACCTCAAATCTGACTAGTTTTTCAAAAATTTTCATTAAAATTGAAGTCAAAGCAACTGGTCTAAAATCATTTACCGTTTTAGGACAGCTGGATTTTGGAATGGGGACAACCACAGCATCTTTCCAGATCTTAGGCACATGTTGTGTCTGTAAGGACATTTTGAAAATGTAGTGAAATACAGGACTCAATTCATGTGCACAGGACTTTACCAGTCGCCCATATATTATCAGGGCCCTGACTTTTGTTCACTTTTACAGTACAGAATGCCCTTTTAACATCCTGCACCTCAATATTAAAGTGCTGATTGTCTTTGAGTTTCTGTTTCAAATTTTGGGTTTCTGTGCTAAAATCATAGGAGTCTGAACGACCATAAAAACAATTAAGAGCATTAGCCAGCTCTGTGTCTGAATTAAAACAATCTAAAAACACACGATTACTGCGCTCTGTGCTCTGAAGGCCTGCAATAGTTTTCATACTGGTCCAGGCTGAACCAAGCTTCTTTGTTGCCATCTTGCTTTCCAACTCTGATTTATAATTCTGTTTTGCTCTTAAAATTTCGGCCTTCAGCTCTTTTGTGGCAACCTGCAGCTCAGAAACAACCCCCTGTTTAAAGGCAAGTGCTTTCCTCTGTAAGCAGGATTTAACTGATTTTGTAACCCATGGCTTGTTTTTGGGATATATTTTGACACGTTTACGTGGAACGATCATGTCTCTGCAGAAAGCCATGTATGAGCATGTTACATCCACTAAAGAGTTCAAATCATCTCCACAGGACAGTGTGAACTCTTCTCAGTCCATACAGTTAAAGCATTCCTGGAGGCAGTGCACTGAATCCTCTGTCCACATGTTTATGTCTCTGGTCTCCACCTTGTCTCTTCTGAGAGCAGTTTTATATGTGGGCAGCAAATGTACACAGTTGTGATCTGAGGATCCTAAAAGAGGAAGGGGAATAGATTTATAGGCCCTCTCTATGGATCCATAGCACAGGTCCAATGTCTTTTTTCGCCTGGTTGGGCAGGAGACATACTGATAAAAGTTTTTAAGTGTCTTTTTTAGAGACACTTGGTTAAAATCCCCAAGAATAAAATTTGGAGCCTCTGGGGAAATCGACTGCAACCGCTGTACCACATCAAAGACGGTGCTGGAGGTGGAGGCAGCATCCACCCTCGGGTGAATGTACACAGTTGTTATGAAAAGTTGGGGGAACTCACGGGGCAGATAAAAGGGGCGTAGTGACACAGACAGAAGCTCCACATCTGGTGTACAGATGTGCTCTCTGACCGTGACAGATGTACAGTACTGTTTATTAATATACAGTATAAACATACGCTGCCCCCCTGACGTTTCCCTGTTACCTCTTCCTGACGATCCAAGCAAAGTGGGGCTCCAAAGGCGTCAATCCACAGGTCTGCATCCCGGTCATGCGCCGTAAGCCACGTCTCCGTGTAAGCCATGACACAGCAGTTCTTGAAATCCTTCTGATATCGTACATTTCCTTGAATTTCATCCACTTTATTTCTCAGGGATTGTACGTTCCCCATAATAATGGAAGGAAGAGGAATGCAGTTAAGATGACGCCTCCTCAGGTTTAATCTTACGCCTCCACGCTTTCCGCGTTTCCTCTTCTTGTCTCTCTTTTCATCGCTGTGTCCATGAAAATCTCTTAAAATAAAGTCCGGCAGTTGCGGCACAGACTCAAACACAGATGCTGCATTATCCATGTTTAAATGCAGTAACATTTCTCTGGAATACTGTATTCTTCCCGGTGTGATCGCGATTGCGCTTACCTCCAAAACAAAGAGCCGGTAGGAAAGAAACAACAGTGCAAAAACAAGAAGGAAATCCATACTGATGGAACCAGGGAGCTCTTCGTTATATAGTCCACAAACATTCAAGGACAAAAACGGCACAGAACTTTTTTCACCCGCTGCCGGTCGCTGCGTGCGCATGCGCCCTGAGTCTGTTCTGTTCTGTTTCACTGTTCTGAAACTCTTCCACGTTGCAGAGCATCATGACACATTTCAACAATTTGGACTTAAAATTTGTATGTTAAAAAGGACTTTTGTTAAATTTCACATTATTATACAACCTACCTTTTCCTAGCTCTGCTTCCTAACCCTGAAGTGAAGAGCACACTTCATGTCAAAACAGTAAAAATCAGCACTATATTTGATCCTATGTGCTTTGCATTATAGTAGTTGATCAGCCACTTACTGATCAGCAGCCAATACCATCATTTTGTGCAAGATGCTTCCCCACTGCACTGTTCTGCAGCAAACGGGGTTATTCTGGGAAACAACATTTGGAATCTTATATTTTGTGTCTGATATGATTTGGACATTGATGGAATACTATTTTATACTGTATACTATATATTTTATACTGTTTTTATTTTCATTCTAACTAAAACATGAATCAAGTCTTGCCAACTAATTATAAGTTTATAGGGTTTACACCCTTGATTCAGACAAATAAA
Source organism: Pholidichthys leucotaenia (assembly GCA_020510985.1). NCBI lineage: Eukaryota > Metazoa > Chordata > Actinopteri > Cichliformes > Pholidichthyidae > Pholidichthys > Pholidichthys leucotaenia. The sequence continues at coordinate 195,118,850 of CM035842.1, read as the reverse complement.
AATATAGAGCAATTTACTGAAAATTAAGGTTAGAATAACAGCAAACTATTCACACAACACTCTTAGAACTTGTCTGGACCACTCGTAAATTTGGAAGATACTAACAGACTGCTGAATCCCACAAGTTCACATAAATTGATTGTACATCACATTTATGAACAAATCTATTCTTGCATGTGGTCCCATGTTTCACAACCATACAGTAGCACCGATTTTACTTTGTACCTAAAAATGCATAGTTTAGTACAAATTCACATATTCCTTGACCTCCAGAGGGGTTTCAGCTAGAGGTTGTGCTAGGATTTATTGCTGTCCATCAAGTGGACCGAGAGGGTTGTAAAAATTCTGCCATGACTCATTATAATCTGTCATAAAAAAAAAAAAAAAATTAAATAAATTATATACAAGGGGGGGCTGAAAAAATTCATAGTGGTCAAATTTGACCAAATGTGGTTTATTTTTCAACATAGTCTCCCCTTCTGTGCACACAACTCTTCCATCAGTGTTTCAGCGCTTGGATCCCTGCAGCTGAAAAATAAATCACATTTGGTGAAATTTGACCACTATAAATTTTTAAGTCCCCACCCTGTATACATACATATATATATACATACATATATACATATATATGTATATGTACACTACCGTTCAAAAGTTTGGGGTCACTTAGAAATTTCCTTATTTTTGAAAGAAAAGCACTGTTTTTTTCAATGAAGATAACTTTAAACTAATCAGAAATACACTCTAATATCTAATATACATTACTAATGTGGTAAATGACTATTCTAGCTGCAAATGTCTGGTTTTTGGTGCAATATCTACATAGGTGTATAGAGGCCCATTTCCAGCAACTATCACTCCAGTGTTCTAATGGTACAATGTGTTTGCTCATTGCGTCAGAAGGCTAATGTGCAATCATGTTAGCATAGCTGAAAACAGTTTAGCTGGTTAGAGAAGCTATAAAACTGACCTTCCTTTGAGCAGGTTGATGTCATCACCCGCGGCTCACGGGCTGCCACCTCAGCTGCGCGCACACCTGCTCCTTGTTAGTGTGCCGCTATTTATTCCATCCTGCCCTGAGCTGCAGCCTGGAGCCGTCTGTCTCCCTACATGGAAATCTCCCAGCAGCTTCCTCCTCTTTAGGCCTGCTGATCTTCGCTAAGGACACGTAAGCTGTCATTATTGCCTTCTCATCATCTCCTATCAGCCTCCCCTGTGCACAGGTGGATTACCCGGCGGTGGACTAACCATTCATCGTCCCGCCGCTCCTCTGCCTTGCCGCTTCGCCCGGACGCACAGCAGGACGTTGTCTCCCAGGCTTGGGACCTGCCAACGCCAGCCACCGCATCTCTGCAAGTAAGCACAGCTCTAGATCACGTTCCCGTGTGGTTGCCTAGCTAACCCCTTTTTCTCCTCTCTCCCATAGGGTTGTCTGGCCGCACGACGTGCTGCTCTGTCCTGGCTTGCATCCTCCACCCGCATCCATACACCCACCTTGCTGTTCAATAAAGTTGTCAAATCTACCTGAGCCTGCGTGCGTGTTTCCTGGGCCGACATTATGTCAGTACGGCTCCAGCAAAGTGGCCCAGCGGACAGTGGGCTCGCACGCCGTTTTTCCACCCTCGAGGCTCGGGTGGATATGATAGCTCACCAACAGCAGGTGATACTCAATCAATTGACACAAATTACTGACCGGTTAGACCGCCTGGATCCTCCACGGTCCTTCCCTCTGGGTTCTTCTGGTGCCGCGGCTCCAGCTGTTTCCTCGGCCAGCCAGCCTGGCTCGTGGGCGCCAACCCATCTCACACCCATTCCAACCCCCGCTCACTTCAGCGGGAAACTCGGTGGAGCGAAGGGGTTTATTCTACAGTGTGAGTCGGTGTTTCTGCGCGTCCCCGGGGATTTCCCCTCAGACCACAGCCGAATCAGTTACATGGCCAATCTTCTCGAGGGGCGAGCGTTAACTTGGGCTTATGCCGTAATGACGAAGCCCAGTTACGCAAGCCTCTCGTATGACTGGTTCGTGCGGGACTTTCTAGAGGTTTTTGACCATTCTCGTCTCGACAGCATCCTCGCTGACCGGCTCCTTGGTCTCCAACAGGGAGGCTGGTCAGCGGCGGAATACGCGGTCGACTTCCGGGTGGCAGCGGAGGAGGTGGGCTGGGGAGAGGCATCTCTCTGCAGCGTCTTTCTCCGAAGCCTCAACTCTGGTCTGAGGGATGAGCTAGCTGGCCGGGACCTCCCAGGGCGACTGTCTGAGCTAATCTCACTCACGATTAGCCTGGACAACAGGCTGCGTGAGCAGGCTGCGGAGCGGAAGTCTGCCAGCCACTCGCGCGGAGCTTCCCTCCGCCCAGCTCAGTCTCGCCCCCTGGCGTTACCGGCTCCGGAGTCCGCCGATGAACCAGAGGCCATGGCTATCGGGCACACTAGGCTCCCTCTAGTGGAGAGACAACGCCGGCGGGAACGGGGTCTCTGCATGTATTGCGGAGATGACCAGCATCCCATGGAGCTGTGCCCGGTTAAGCCAAACGGGGAGGTCCGCGAGTCACAATAGGGGGCCTCGCGGACTCTAACCGGTCTAACTCCCTATCCTCTTGCACACTGCCCTTACGGTTCTGCCACAACTCCACTGGGCACTCCATTCATGCACTGGTGGATTCCGGGGCAGAGCAGAGCTTTATTTCTAAAAGCCTGGCAACCCGTTTGGGCATAGCATATCAACCACTGCCAAACCCCCTAAACTTGGTCACTCTCTCCCGTTCTCCCCTGGGAACTGTTACACATCGCAAGAAGCCAGTCCCCATCATCGTCTCTGGCAACCACCGGGAGGATTTGTCCTTGTATGTCCTGCCCTCTTTGCCGGACCGTGTCATCCTGGGATACCCCTGGCTGCGGCTGCATAACCCTGTCCTGGACTGGAGGACCAGCAGCGTCCTGTCATGGAGCACCTTCTGCTTGGGCACCTGTCTCCAGTCGGCGCCCTGCGCACCGTCCTCCCCTCCATCAACGCCCATCTCCGAACCTCCGGACCTGACCCTGGTGCCGCAGGAATTCCACGACTTAGGGGCGGCGTTCAGTAAGTCCAGAGCCTTGTCTCTTCCCCCGCACAGACCCTATGACTGCGCGATCAACATCCGCCCGGGGGCCCCCTTGCCGTCAGGCTGTCTGTACAGTCTCTCTGCACCGGAGCGAGAAGCAATGGGCACGTACATAAAGGAGTCGCTCAGCACTGGAATCATCCGCCCCTCTTCATCCCCACTTGGCGTGGGATTCTTCTTCGTGGCTAAGAAGGATGGGTCCCTTCACCCCTGTATCGACTTCAGAGCCCTGAGCGACATCACCATCAAGGACCGTTACACACTGCCCCTTATGGACACTGCCTTCCACTCCCTCCAGGGGGCGACCTGGTTCACCAAGCTTGACCTCCGCAGCGCTTACCATCTCGTTAGGATCCGGGAGGGAGACGAGTGGAAGACGGCCTTTAGGACGCCCAGCGGCCACTTCGAGTATCTCGTGATGCCGTTTGGGTTCACCAACGCACCTGCCGTCTTCTAACGTCTAATCAACGACGTCCTCCGGGACTTTCTGGGAGTGTTCGTCTTTGTATATCTGGATGATATACTCATCTTCTCCAAGGCATGAGATGAACACCAGGTCCATGTGAGGCGGGTCCTGCAACGGCTGCTGGAGAACCGGCTGTTTATTAAAGCCGAGAAATGTGAGTTTTATGCCCGTACCACCTCCTTCCTGGAGTTCGTCATTTCACACAACCAGATCCTCCCCAACCCCGCGAAGGTTAAAGCAGTGGTCGAGTGGCCCACGCCCACGTCCAGGAAGCAGGTGCGGCAGTTTATTGGCTTCGCAAATTTCTACCGGCGCTTTATTCCTAAGTTCGGCGCCATCGTCTCCCCCCGACCCGCCTCACGTCACCGAAGGTGCCTTTCCAGTGGTCTGAGGAAGTGGCCACCACCTTCAAGACCCTCCGGAATTCTCGTCCCCCCGGGTCCTGACCCAGGTCGATCCTGCACTTCAGTGCTTAGTGGAGGTTGACGCATCTGACACGGGGGTGGGGGCGGTGCTTTCTCAGCGCTCACCGGTGGATGGAGTCAAGCGGCCCTGCGCCTTCTTCTCTCGACGGATGACGGAGGCGGAACGTAACTATGACGTTGGCGACAGGGAGCTCCTTGCTGTCAAGCTCGCGCTAGAGGAGTGGCGTCACTGGTTGGAGGGGGCAGCCCAACCCTTTGTGGTCTGGACGGACCACAAAAATCTCGAGTACCTGAGGTCAGCGAGGCGTCTGAATGCCCGCCAGGCACGCTGGTCTCTATTTTTTGCTCGTTTTAACTTCACCATCACGTACCATCCAGGCTCGAAGAATGGGCTGCCCGACGCCCTCTCCAGACAGTTTGCCCCCGAGGGTCCAGAAGAATCCAGTCATACCATCCTACCCAAGTCGTGCGTCTTAGGAGTGATCGCCTGGCCCATTAAGGACAAGATTCTGGACGCTCAGAAGACGGAACCGGATCCTGGTGTGGGGCCGGAGGGGAGGCTCTTTGTTCCATCTGCAGTTCGGGGTGAGGTGATCCATTGGGCCCACACCTCCAGACTCGCTTGTCACCCCGGCATTACCCGCCTGGTGAGTTGGCTGCAGCACTCATTTTGGTGGCCAGGCCTCCATAAAGACATTACCAACTATGTCCGGGCCTGTCCCCAGTGCGCAACCGGCAAGAACCAGAACTCTCCACCTGCGGGCCTACTCCAGCCCCTGCCGATCCCGGGCAGGCCCTGGTCGCACATCGCCCTTGACTTCGTCATCGGTTTACCAGTCTCTAACACCTATGACACGGTCCTGACAATTGTGGACAGATTTTCCAAGGCCGCCCATTTTGTGCCCCTTCAGGGTCTCCCTTCAGCACGCGAGACGGCCGATCTACTGGTCCACCATGTCGTCAGACTGCATGGTATCCCACTGGACGTGGTCTCGGACAGGGGTCCGCAGTTTGTCTCCCAGGTCTGGAGGAGTTTTTGCAACACCCTAGGGGCCACGGTGAGTCTCTCCTCAGGTCACCACCCCCAATCTAACGGGCAGTGCGAGCGCACGAACCAGGAGTTGGAAGCCGCTCTGCGCTGCGTAACATCCTCCAATCCTTCATCCTGGAGCTCCTACCTGACCAGGGTTGAGTACGCCCATAATTCAGCCCAGTCCACGGCAACTGGTGTGTCACCCTTTGAAGCGTCCTTGGGGTATAACCCCCCTGTTTTTCCTGAGCAGGAGGGTGAGCTAGCCGTTCCCTCCGTCCAGGCGCACATCAGGCGTTGTCGGAGGATTTGGGCCAAAACAAAGGACAGCTCCACTGCCAACTGTCACAGGAGACCAGCTCCTGCCTACCAGGTGGGTCAGCGGGTGTGGCTGTCGTCTCAAGACATCAACCTGAAGGGAGAAAAGAAGAAATTGGCCCCTAGATTCCTCGGCCCCTTCGCGATCGCCAAAATCATCAACCCGGTGGCTGTGCGTTTGGCCCTCCCCCACTCCCTCCGTGTGTGTCACACGTTCCACGTCTCCAAGCTTAAGCCTGTTGTGTCCAATTCACTCTGCCCTCCTCCTAGGTCTCCTCCCGTGCCTAGAATGATCGACGGTGACCCGGCGTGGGGTGTTACTGCCATTCTGGACTCCCGGCATCGCGGTCGCGGGCTGGAATACCTGGTGGATTGGGAGGGCTATGGGCCAGAGTGGAGATCCTGGGTGCGCTCTTCGTGGGTGTTGGATCCAGACCTCATCGCGGAGTTTCACCGGACACACCCAGGTAAGCCAGTGCCAGGAGGCGCTGGTAGGGGGGGAGTACTGTCATCACCCGCGGCTCACGGGCTGCCACCTCAGCTGCGCGCACACCTGCTCCTCGTTAGTGTGCCACTATTTATTCCATCCTGCCCTGAGCTGCAGCCTGGAGCCGTTTGTCTCCCTACATGGAAATCTCCCAGCAGCTTCCTCCTCTTTAGGCCTGCTGATCTTCGCTAAGGACACGTAAGCTGTCATTATTGCCTTCTCATCATCTCCTATCAGCCTCCCCTGTGCACAGGTGGATTACCCGGCGGTGGACTAACCATTCATCGTCCCGCCGCTCCTCTGCCTTGCCGCTTCGCCCGGACGCACAGCAGGACATTGTCTCCCAGGCTTGGGACCTGCCAACGCCAGCCACCGCATCTCTGCAAGTAAGCACAGCTCTAGATCACGTTCCCGTGTGGTTGCCTAGCTAACCCCTTTTTCTCCTCTCTCCCATAGGGTTGTCTGGCCGCACGACGTGCTGCTCTGTCCTGGCTTGCATCCTCCACCCGCATCACATACTAATCTCTCACACACGCATCCATACACCCACCTTGCTGTTCAATAAAGCTGTCAAATCTACCTGAGCCTGCGTGTGTGTTTCCTGGGCCGACATTATGTCAGTTGAGTATCTGGAAAAAATTATTATTTCAAATACAAATCATTATTTCTAACCTTGTCAATGTCTTGACTATATTTTCTATTCATTTTACAACTCATGGTGGTAAATAAGTGTGACTTTTCATGGAAAACACAAAATAATTGTCTGGGTGACCCCAAACATTTGAACGGTAGTGTATGTGTGTGTGTGTGTGTGTGTATACATACAGTGGTGTGAAAAAGTGTTTGCCCCCTTCCTGATTTCTCATTTTTTTGTATGTTTGTCACACTTAAATGTTTCAGATCATCAAACAAATGTAAATACACCACCGGAGTGGTGGATCAGTTGGTAGAGCAACCCTGATTGGCCCTCTGATTCTACATAGGGGGTGTGTGTGATTAACACTGTAGATAGGAAAAACACAATTTCGTTCTACTGTACATGATTGGTTGTACATGATTCCTAACAAACAGAACACAGACTGTTAGACTCGGGCCCCATTCCTCCTCTACAGTCATGCTTAAAACAGGCTCGCCACAGGGCTGTATGTTGAGCCCCACTTTGTATTCATTGTACACATATGACTGCATACCTGTTCATCCCACAAACATAGTGAAGTTTGCAGATGACACAACAGTAGTGGGGCTCATATCAGGAGGAGATGAGTCATTACCACCATTATCCAAAGCCCAACAGTGCCCCTTTCTGTTCAACTCAGGAACATGTTTGCTCATACTCTGATCAACATTGGACTGTGTTTTATCTGCCTCAAATAATCCTCTCTCCTCAAGACTTGGATATTTTTCCAGGAAATACCGCTCAGAACACTGTTGAAGATGACTGCCCTGTGTTGGACAATTATAGTGAAATGTTTTATTATGTTTAAACAAGTCACAAAAGTTTCTTTGAGAACTTTTATAACTTTAAAACGAGTTATAAAAGTTATAAAAGTCCATTGAAAGGAGCCAGTTGAGGTGGTATGGGCATCTGATCATGATGCTGTCATGTACGGGGCTGTTGTTTCGTGCGCCGTTTCATGACCTGTGGCTCTAGCCTCTGATTGCTGTTATCAGTTCCAGCTGGCAGATTATTGGTTCCTCTGCCAGTCCTCAGCCACAGCCCTCCTCTCACCTCTCTCTGCCAGGCACCTATCTGCTGATTGCCATCACCTGGGGTTTTCACACACACACACACACACACACACACACACACACACACACACACACACACACACACACACACACACTCATCCTGACACCCACTCATACACAGACTCCCGCCACACACCTGTGTCCACTTGTCACTCATTAGCCTGCTTGGTATTTATTGGGTGACAGTGGGGGCATTCGGTGTCGTGGTGTAAGTCAACACTACACAGTTCAGTCTGTAGTTACCAGTCTATGTTGATGACCTGGAGCTGTTGGTTCCCCTTCCCTTTGGACTACTACAACGTTGTTTGTTCCCAGAGCCCACTAAGCTCCGACACCAAATGTAAGTCTTCCTCCATCATTAATTGCCCTTCTTTATCCACTACCCGGTTCTGTCCTGGGAGTGAGTGGGGGCTCCTTCTTCTACCAACTGAACTTGGGTGTCCATCGCTTGTGTGCCAGACTGTATTGTCCTACTGAACATTTTCTTGCATTTTGTATATTTCTGAGTTTCCCCTTTCTGCTAATAAACACATCCTCTTCACCTGCATTTTGGGCTTGTATTAAATTATTTGTTCACTGCGAAGTTACGCAGCGGACATGACAGATGCCTCCTGGATGCCTCCCACTTGAGGTGTTTTGGGCACATCCCTCTGGGAGGAGACTCCAGGGCAGACCCAGGACTCGCTGGAGAGACTATGTCTCCCAGCTGGTCTGGGAACACCTTGGTATCCTCTCTGAAGAGCTGGAGCAGGTAGCTGGGAAGAGGGAAGTCTGGGCTTCTCTGCTTGAACTGCTGCCTCCGTGACCCGGACCTCCGGAAAAGCGGTAGAAGATGGATGGATAGATGGAGTTATTAAAGTGCATGCTCACTGGAAGTAGTCATGAAAGTTAGTCATGAATCACTGAAGTTAGCTTAGAATATATATATATATATATATATATATATATATATATATATATATATATACAGTATATATACAGTATATGTCTATAATATGAATTTCAACGTTGATTTTTGTTTTTCCTCTGAAAATCTTACGTAAGTGATATGACTGGTATCAGCCAATCACCAGGCCATCTTTGTTGGACAACACCCCCTCTCATTCTATTGGTTGGTTACAGACAAAGGACTGCTTTCTTATTGGACCAGAGTTCATTCAAATCTCCCCCAACAGATGATAATTGGTGCTTCCAGCTGCCAGTCAAGTGGCATGACCAAAGAATTGCTCTCATTTAAAAGAGGGAAATGCCCTAGTCTTTCGGTTGTCTTTCAGTTCAGTTCTTTTCAGTTCTTTCTATGGTCTTTCTGAAGTCTTTCTGTTGGTCTGAATTCTGTCTCATTTGTGTGCGTTTTTTTCCACTGGTATCTGAGGAGAGATTGCCCTGTCTTTTGAGCTCAACCTCCTACCTGGAATAAAACTCCAACATTTTTCTTCCCTCTCCTCAGACACCGTGTTTATTCTGCTACACTTCTTCTATTGATTTTCTTTAATTCACCATTAAAGTGGACTAATAGTGATTTTTGAACTTTTTTCCTCAAGACTGTCTCACCCACCTATCACAAAGTCAGAAGAACTAGGATTTCATAGGTGGAATCGTTTTACATCAATTTTTCCTTCAGTCTTATGGTTCTTGTTGGCCAGTGGACATCCCAAAGTTGCGGGCTGCCTAGGAGAAGACGTCACCTGCCCCAGGGGCCAGCCGCCCACTCTATTGCTGGCTCTACTGCCGCCCTGCTGCTGAGTATGAGCGACTACTGCACCAACTGGGAAGGACTGCGGGCAGTACTCCCCTTTTGCCATCTACTGGCATTCGCCAAGGATCATCACTGAACTCTGAAGACACAGCGGGTCGTAAGCCAGACTCCAACTTTATATTTGCTGGGCTAAAAGTGATGTCTATTTCTAATTGAATATGACCAGTTTTTCATGTTAAAAGTTAGTCCATAAGCTACAATTGTCACGCCGCGCCGCTCATCAGCGGCGCCACCTGCTCGCACACCTGCTCGTCATCAGCGACGAGGGATATAAGCCGCCTCGCCCTGAGCTTCGGCCTGAAGCCGTCAGACTTCTTCATGCATCGCTGTGAGTTCCTTCACCCTCAGCGTGTTACTCGGGTAAGAAGATCTTACCTCCTTTCTCTTCCCAGTCTGCTCCCCTGTGCACAAGTGGATTCCTCGGCGGCGGACAACGCCTCTCCATCGCCTGCTCCTCGCTGCTGCACCGGGCCCTGCAGGTGGCTGTCTACCGGGCCTCGTCCCTTGTTGTGCCAGTCATCTGTCCTCTCCAAGTAAGCTCCTCTCTCGCTCATTCATCTCCTGTGTTGGTGTGTGCCCGTCACCCTTCTCCTTGTGTTTTTTCCCATAGGGTTGTCCGGCTGTACGGTCTCCTGCCTCTGTGCCCGAAGCAGACGCCGCCACCATCACATTTACATCCTGCAGACACACACTCATACACGCCTGTTGTTAATAAACTGTTTGAACTACTCTGAGCCTGTGTGTGTGCGTCTCCTGAGCCGTGCGTTATGTCAGTACGGCTTCAGCAGAGCGGCTCGGCAGACGGCGGGCTCGCACACCGGTTTTCCACTCTCGAGGCTCGAGTGGATCAGATAGCCTATCAGCAACAGGTGATTTTTAATCAGTTGTTAAATTTAACTAACCGGTTGGGCCGCTTGGACCCCCAACAGCCGTTCCCCCCGGCTCGTCAGGGTGGCGCGGCTCCTGCTGCTCCAGTGGCTGTCCAGCAGGCTCCGGGTGCACCGGTTCAGCTCACGCCCATTCCAACCCCCGCCCGCTTTAGCGGTAAGCTCGGCGGAGCGCGGGGGTTTATTATGCAGTGTGAGTCTGTTTTCCACCGTGTGCCCGGAGACTTTCCCTCAGATCATAGCCGAATTGGTTATATCGGGAATCTCCTGGAGGGGCGAGCATTAACATGGACCTACGCCGTAATGGCGAGGCCCAGTTATGCCACCCTCACATATGACCAATTCGTGAGACGCTTCCTGGAGGTCTTTGACCATTCTCCTACCGAGACGGTCCAGGTCGATCGGCTTCTCGCCCTCCAGCAGGGAAGCCGGTTGGCAGCGGACTACGCGGTCGACTTCCGGGTAGCGGCGGAGGAATTAGGCTGGGAGGAACGCTCCCTCTGCGGCCTTTTCCTCTGCAGTCTCAATGATGATCTGAGGGATGAACTGGCTGGGCGGGATATCCCTGAGACGCTAGCGGAGCTAACATCTTTAGCGATTAGTTTGGACAACAGGCTGCGCGAGCGCTCCTCGGGACGGAAGTCATCTTCTTCTCGCCCTCGTGGAGTCTCGCCGCGCCTGTTCCAAGCTCGCCCCCTGGCGGCGCCGCCACCATCGTGCCCCGAGGAGTCGGAGCCGATGGTGACGGGCTGGACAAAGCTTTCCCCTGCGGAGAAACAACGCCGCCGTGAGTTGGATCTCTGCATGTATTGTGGAGATGACCAACACACGGTGAAGCTTTGCCCACGGAAAGCCAGTCGGCGGGGTCCGCGAGTCACTGTAGGGGGCCTCGCGGATGTCAACCGGTTAAATCCCCTCACTCAATTGAAGCTGCCCATCCGTTTCTGCCACAACCCCACTGGGCATCTCACCCACGCACTGGTGGATTCGGGTGCAGAAGGCAGCTTTATTTCACAAAGCCTGGCAACCCAATTGGGCATCCGCTGCCAGGCACTCAGAAACCCAATCTCCCTGGTCAACCTCTCTCGTGCCTCCCTTGGGAGAGTTACACACCAGACCATTCCTGTCCCGGTTATTATCTCAGGAAACCACCGGGAGGAGATGACCTTTTACGTCCTGCCCAACTCTGTGTCGCCCGTCATCCTGGGGTATCCCTGGCTACACCTCCACAACCCCGCTCTGGATTGGAAGTCCGCCGGGGTGTCGGCATGGAGCACGTTCTGCATGGGCACCTGCCTACAGTCCGCTGCCTGCTCTCCGTCCGCTTCTCCCCCACCTACGGATGCAGCGCCCCCGGACCTGTCCCTGGTGCCACTGGAATTTCACGACCTGGGTATGGTATTCAGCAAATCCAAGGCGATGTCTCTCCCTCCTCATCGGCCCTACGACTGCGCTATCAATCTCCGCCAGGGGGCACCCTTACCTTCTGGAAGGCTCTACAGTCTATCGGCGCCGGAGAAGGAGACAATGAACACCTACCTCAAGGAGTCGCTGAGTGCTGGGATAATCCGCCCATCGTCATCACCCGTGGGGGCAGGATTCTTCTTCGTTGGTAAGAAGGACGGATCCCTCCGTCCTTGCATCTACTACCGTGCCCTTAATGATATAACGGAGAAGGATCGTTACACCCTGCCCCTCATGGACACCGCTTTCCACTCCCTCCAGGGGGCGACTTGGTTCACCAAGCTGGATCTACGCAGCGCATACCACCTCGTCCGGATCCGGGAGGGAGATGAGTGGAAAACAGCCTTCCGTACCCCGAACGGCCACTTCGAATACCTGGTGATGCCGTTCGGGTTGACCAACGCTCCAGCCGTCTTTCAGCGCCTCATCAATGACGTCCTCCGGGATTTCATCGGCCTTTTTGTGTTCGTCTACCTGGATGACATACTCATCTTCTCCAAGTCCAGAGACGAGCACCAGGTCCACGTGAGGCGGGTCCTCCAAAGGCTGCTGGAGAACCGGTTATACGTGAAGGCTGAGAAATGTGAGTTTTACGCAAGAACAACATCCTTTCTTGGGTTCATCATCTCACACGATCGGGTGCTTCCGGACCCAGAGAAGGTGAAAGCGGTGGTGGAGTGGCCGACACCTGCGTCACGGAAGCAGGTGCAACAGTTCGTTGGGTTTGCGAACTTCTACCGCCGCTTCATCCCAAACTTTGGCACCATCGTCGGCCCGCTGACCCGCCTCACGTCCCCTAAGGTTCCATTCCGGTGGACCGAAGAGGCCGCAGCTGCTTTCCAGGCGCTGAAGGCGGAGTTCTCCTCCTCCTGGGTCCTTAGCCAAGTCAACCCCGCGCTGCAGTGCATCGTGGAAGTGGACGCTTCGGACACAGGAGTGGGAGCGGTGCTATCCCAGCGGTCGCCTGAAGATGGGGTCAAACGGCCCTGCGCCTTCTTCTCTCGGCGCTTGTCCCCGGCGGAGCGGAATTACGACGTGGGGGACAGAGAGCTCCTCGCCATCAAGCTCGCCCTTCAGGAGTGGCGTCACTGGCTAGAGGGGGCGGACCTGCCATTCGTGGTCCTGACGGACCACAAGAACTTGAAGTACCTTAGATCTGCCAAGCGCCTGAACGCCCACCAGGCGCGCTGGTCCTTGTTCTTCGCCAGGTTCCAATTTACCATCACCTTCAGGCCTGGCTCCAAGAACGGCCTGCCCGACGCCCTCTCTAGGCAATTCGCTCCTGAGGAGTCGGAGGACACGGTTCACACCATCCTACCCAGGTCGTGCGTTGTGGGAGCCGTCACCTGGGACATCGAGAGCAAGATCCGGAAGGCGCAGGAAGTGGAACCTGACCCTGGCGGCGGACCGGAGGGGAGGCTGTTCGTGCCATCCACGGTTCGGGGGGAGGTTATCCACTGGTTGCACACGTCCAAGCTCACCTGTCACCCTGGCTCCTCCCGGATGATTGACTTCCTCCAGCGGTCCTTTTGGTGGCCGGGCCTGTGGAGGGACGCTGCCCGCTACGCCTGGGCCTGTCCAGTTTGTGCCACCAACAAGTCGGGAAATGCCCCTCCAGCGGGTTTGCTCCAGCCTCTGCCCATCCCAGGCAGGCCCTGGTCGCATATCGCCCTGGATTTCGTCACCGGACTCCCAGTCTCGAACACCTACGACACCATCCTGACCATCGTGGACCGCTTCTCCAAGGCAGTGCACTTCATCCCCCTTCGAGGTCTCCCAACTGCCCTGGAGACGGCGGACCTCCTCATCCAACACGTGGTCAGGCTGCATGGGATTCCGGTGGACGTGGTCTCGGACCGAGGGCCCCAATTTTCCTCAGAGGTTTGGAGGTCGTTCTGCAACGCCTTAGGAGCCAAGGTGAGCCTCTCCTCCGGCCATCACCCCCAATCCAACGGGCAGTGCGAGCGGACCAACCAGGAGCTGGAGGCTGCGCTCCGCTGTGTAATGGCATCCAAACCCACGTCCTGGAGTAACCACCTTGCCTGGGTTGAATACGCCCATAACACCGCTCGCTCTTCTGCTACAGGGATGTCCCCCTTCAAGGCGTCCCTGGGTTACGACCCCCCGCTGTTCCCGGCGCAGGAGAGTGAGGTAACTGTCCCCTCAGTACAGGCCCATCTCAGGCAGTTCCGCTCCATCTGGGCGTCAGCGCGCAATGCGCTTTTATGCACGGCGGAACGCAACAGAACCGTGGCGGACCGGCACAGAAGACCTGCCCCGGCGTACAGAGTTGGGCAACAAGTCTACGTGTCGACCCAGGACGTGACTTTAAAGGGCGAGAGGAGGAAGCTGGCACAGCGCTTCATGGGTCCATACCCCATCACCAGGATCGTCAACCTGGTGGCTGTGTGTGTAGCTATTCCCCCCTCCCTCCGCATCCATCCCACCTTTCACGTGTCCAAGGTGAAGCTGGCAGTCTCCGATCCCCTTTGCCCTCCTCCTGCTGCACAACCCGCGCCCCGGATGATTGATGGCCATCCGGCCTGGTCCGTCGCCTCCATCCTGGACTCCTGGCGCCGGGGTCGTGGGTTGCAGTACTTGGTGGACTGGGAGGGCTATGGGCCTGAACATCGACAGTGGGTACCCTTGTCGTTTGTGTTGGACCCGTCGCTCATCGCTGATTTCCACCGAGCGCACCCAGAGAAGCCATCGCCAGGAGGCGCTGCTAGAGGGGGGAGTACTGTCACGCCGCGCCGCTCATCAGCGGCGCCACCTGCTTGCACACTTGCTCGTCATCAGCGGCGAGGGATATAAGCCGCCTCGCCCTGAGCTTCGGCCTGAAGCCGTCAGACTTCTTCATGCATCGCTGGGAGTTCCTTCACCCTCAGCGTGTTACTCGGGTAAGAAGATCTTACCTCCTTTCTCTTCCCAGTCTGCTCCCCTGTGCACAGGTGGATTCCTCGGCGGCGGACAACGCCTCTCCATCGCCTGCTCCTCGCTGCTGCACCGGGCCTTGCAGGTGGCTGTCTACCGGGCCTCGTCCCTTGTTGTGCCAGTCATCTGTCCTCTCCAAGTAAGCTCCTCTCTCGCTCATTCATCTCCTGTGTTGGTGTGTGCCCGTCACCCTTCTCCTTGTGTTTTTTCCCATAGGGTTGTCCGGCTGTACGGTCTCCTGCCTCTGTGCCCGAAGCAGACGCCGCCACCAACACATTTACATCCCGCAGACACACACTCATACACGCCTGTTGTTAATAAACTGTTTGAACTACTCTGAGCCTGTGTGTGTGCGTCTCCTGAGCCGTGCGTTATGTCAACAATAGGAGCTATAAATCCGAAGGAAAAATAATATTCTTCTTTTCATTAAACTCCATTTTTTGTAGAGTAACTCAGAATTTCCTTTTTCATATAATCAGCTTTTATCATTTTTTCCATAAAATTTTGTCCAATTTTATACATATTTTTGTTACAGGTACTTCACAGTCTCCCATTGCATTACAGTTACAAATTCAAAATCTGGTTTCCCTTGTTTCCACAAAGGTTTTACTATAGACTTTTATGATCAGGAATCTGTTACCAGTTAATATGATGTTTGGTACTTGTTGATCATTTCACTTGCTTACAAATCAACTGAATGTAATGTCATTTAACTTGAGTTTGATCATTAAAACTGCTAACGGTATATAGAAGTTTCTGCTTGATTTTTTTTTTTTCCTGTCTGTTTCCTGGGTCACGGCAGAAAAATTCACAAATTTGAGACTGGTTAATGAAAGGTAAAAGGATTCGTTATTAATAAATTGTCCAAGGTTTGGACTGATGCCCCTCAAAACAAGTTTTTTTGTTGTGTGTGTGTGGACCTGAAGCAAACCTTCATTTACACACACACCTATAGGTATAAATTAAATAACCTTTGTACCTTATAACTAATTTCTTCTACATATATTGGTCCCCCGGCGTGAGTCTGTGTGCACCCGAGAAATAGATGCAAAAAAGAATATTAAGCCATAAGTTGTGTGTGTGTTCTGGTCAAATTTGATCCACTTTTATACAGTGATGTTCTCTGTGCGCTGTCCTCCAGGGAAGCCTCAGGAGGCACGGCCAATGGCTGTGTGTGTTTTTGTGTCTTTCTGATAACATGAGGGGGAGGGGATGATCTACCCACTCGCCCGAGTTGAGCTGAGAAATCTGTGTTTAAAGCATGCTAAAAGTTCAAAAATGCATTATCACACCCTGAATGAATTAAGATAAAGGCCCGGAGATGCGGGATTGCGAAGAAATCCGATTCGTCTTTCGTTAATTCAACTTGATTGGTGAAATTTCCCGGCAGGATGAATTGAATTAACCTTTTTCTTTTTCCCTTCTCAAGCGTGCAGTGATGACTCTGAATCACACTGGACATGCAGCATAATAAAAGTTACCAAGAGGAAATTGTTTGAGGTAACAGTGCTGAATTGTACATGAAGTTAAAATCGTAAGATTATTCTTGCATGAATATAATCAAATTAAAGGGAGACTAACCCTTCAGTTTTTGAAAAAAAACCAAAACCAAAAACAAGGCGTGGTTGGTGGTCGGCAGGCTGCGTCCCAATTTGCAAGCTAAGTTGCGCATTCACATATGCGGGTGACCGAAACGGCTACATTGTTGAGTGTGTAAATGATGAGGCAAGTTTGTCTCAGGCAGTTTATTACACATTCTCTCACATGAGCATAGTAGAAAAGAGAGCATCTCACACAGAACTCTTCACTTAAATACTCAGGTCCTTCTACATATCGAAAGGTCACATTGCATTCACATAAAAGATCACATTGCATGCACTTCCTTAATCCTTAAACATCCCCCTCACAGTCTCTGGCACACAAAGGATCCTCCAAGCCGTCTCTGACATACAAAAGATCACATTTCACAGCTTCCTGTTATCTCCAAGGAAACTCCGCCCTTTGTTCTTATCAAAGATGCTGCTCATTATGTTTTGGCCATGTGCGGCCACAACATACCATTTCCTTTGCATGAGAACTGTGCATGTGCAGATTAAGCAGTGCAAACAACATTTTGAAAACCACCTGGGTGAGTCACCCTGGATGCCATCTTAGAGCTGAGACAGTTAGACCGCCTCTAAGCGACGCCACTGTGCCTCCTCCTCCTTGAGTGCAGAAAGAACTGCCTCCATCTTGTGGCTAACTATTGTTATGTATGGCTCTGCGAGCCATACAATGAGAGCCAAGAGCAGACCAGTGAGGTTGCGATGTTTATTGCAATAAAGGGAAAGGAACAAAGGAACAGGGCCTCGTGGGGCCAAAACACAAACGATACAATAATGGTACAAACTTACAACGATGCTGAATGACGAGCGGGTGGCTAGCGCCAGACGAAGGGGAACCAGCCTTACCCACGCCGGAGAAGAGCGTGGATAATCGTGCGAGGTCACAGCCCCGAGTGATCGGAGCTGCTCCCTTTTATACTGGTTGACAGCGCCTCAGCTGATGAGAGATAATTGGGCTCCAGCCGTCCCGTAGAGCTTGACAGCTGGGAGCCCGCTGAGACGCTGTCACAATAAGAGCTGGGCTGAGGAGGAATATGGCCTGAGCGCCGGATAACACGGCGTCTCGCCCATATGACACAGCCCGCCCCCCCACGGCCGGGCTCTGAACGGCAAGTAACACCCAAGCCCCCACCACCACCACCACCTAGGGTGGGCGGATGGGGCGTAGGCCAGGAGGGAGTAAATGGGAAGAGAGAAAAAAAACCCAGCGTAAACAGGGAACCAATGAAGCACTTACAGAGTGTGAGGAAAAGAAGCACAATACCCCATAAAATGCTAATGTGTAGCCTGAGTGGAAAAAAAAAAAGGGAATACAATATTGACAAGGGATACATGAAACCATTACAGAGCATGGGGGAGAACACCACACAATACTCCAAAACAGGCAATCACATGTGGACGGAAGGAAAAAAAACACACTACTTAGGCTGGGAACAAATGAAGTAATCACCAAGCATGGGAGAGAGGAGAAAAAAAAAAAAGAAACCCAATACTCCATGAAATGCCCACAACGATATATAGACAGACAAAGAAAATCAACCCAGGGGACCTTGAAACGAGAGCAGAGGCTCCTAGGGCGAAATCTAACAGATACAGAGGGGAAGAAAAAAAAAAGGCACGCTAAACGTGAAATAACAAGAAATTACATGGCTGTACCCTCACAAAAACACACAAGACTAGGCACAGCAGAGGTAATTCAGTTTGGGGGGTCTCCCTGCACCCAGCGTCCAAACCGCCAACAGGGGTGATGGGAAATGTTCGGGCGGCCTACCCAAATCCCAGGCCAGAATAAACAGTATCTCGGGCGGCCGGACCAGATCGCCGAACAGAAAGTCCAATAGGTCGGGCGGCCGAACCAAAGAGCCGAATCGAGACGGCAGTCCCTCTGGCGGCCGACCCGCATTGTTCAGCCACCAGGCCCATACGGGAGAGAGGGGCAATGGCTTCCCTGTGGAAAGAGATAGTGAGGGCGAGCTGGGCCTACAGTGAGAGGTCCATATGGGCCCTGGTGGAGAAGGCTTGGGGAGAAGATGAGAGGGACTCAGGTGACGATGGTGAAGAGGGGGATGACGATGATGATGAGCCAGTCCAGTGTCCGATGGCAGGGGATCTGCAGCTCCCTCACCGGACCTGGATACCTCTGGTGCTGCACCCTCGTTGGACCCCGATTGGGTCGCGGCTGCTCCCGCGACGGACCCCGATTGGGTCTCGGTAGCACCCGCGTCGGACCCCAATTGGGTCGGCGCCGCACCAGAACCGACCTCCAACCCAGAACCTGGAACCTCCGGCACAGCGGGCGACAGCGGGCGACAGCAGCTCCACGCCGGCGACCCTGGGAGAAGGCTCAGGAGAGAGAGAAGAACCGGGATCAGGATCACCGGCAGCGCCAGAACCCGGCGAGATAAGCTCGGACGCAGCGGGCGGCTGCGCCCGGCTCATCTCCCCTAGAGACAGGCTAAAATGCTCTAATATGTGAAGGAGAAAGACAAAGTAGAGCACTTGCCTGATCTCGGGTTCTGACGCCGTCCAGGACTGCGAAGATCCAGGTTCAGACGGTAGAAGGTCGTCCTCAGGCTCCCACTCAGCTGCGTCTGGCTCCGCAGCTGGCATGTTGTGCGCAGCTTGTGAGTCCTCCGGCACCGGTGCCCACGCCGATGGCCCACACGGCGTGGTGGCAGGAGAACCTCGACCCGCTGGACCGGACCGTTCCTCCGTGGAGACCCAGGGACGCTTCATCGTCGGCGCAGGCTCCACGCTGCAGTCCGCTCTCCTACTCTGCCCACGGCATAGCTGCGGAACCGGAACCAGGCTCTCCAGAACTGCAGGCCTCCCCCTCATCCCGCGATGTTGGCCTGGCGTCGAGGACCGCTCAGCGGAGGGAGACACAGAGGATGCAGGATTAATAATTAAAGCCACAGCAGGTGGTGGGAGCTCAGGTAGCTGCGAACCCCGAAATCCACCTCCAGGAGTCTGACAGAGCAAATCACAATGAGTGGATGAATGAACTGGGACTTGCCTGTCTCCTGGAGGCTGGATGGTGACCGCTGTGGCGGACGTTGCTCCTCCCTTTCCCCACCGGACGGTAACGGAGGACCCCCTGGGAGGACGTCGGGGAGCCGCTCGTGATGATTCCGGGACGGAGCTCGCCAGGTCAGGACTCTGGGTGCCCACAGCAGCCGAGGAATGCGTCGAGGAGGAGGGGGCGACAGCCGAGATGAGCCGGGCCCGGAGCGCTGACGTAACAGAATCAGAATCAGAATGAGGTTTATTGCCATTGTTCATGTAGTACACAAACTAGGAATTTGTCTCGGTGCAATGCTGCAACATTTAACATGGAGCACTAAAGATAAAAATAAAAAAACTAAAAAACTATGCATGCCATAAAATGTAAAATATGAAGGAGTAATACTAATCTATGCAATTATATTAACAAGCAGCAGATACTGTGGAGTTCCACAAAGTGCAGACGGTAGTGCAAAAGAAAACAGTGATAATTATCATGAGTCCGGTTGAGCTGCTGTACGTAGTGCACGAGAGTCTAATAAGTCACTAAGTGTTCAGCAGTCTGATGGCAGAGGGGAAGAAGCTGTTCATGTAGTGGGAGGTTTTAGTCTGAATGGACCGAAGTCTTCTACCTGAGGGGAGGGGGGCAAACAGTGCGTGTCCAGGGTGTGAAGGGTCGGCTATGATCCAACCTGCACGCCTCCGGGTCCTGGAGATGTACAGGTCCTGGAGGGATGGGAGCTTGCAGCCGATCACCTTCTCAGCAGCGCGCACAACTCGTTGCAGTCTTAGTCTGTCCCTGGCAGTGGCTCCTGCGTACCACACGGTGATGGAGGTGGTGAGGATGGACTCGATGATGGCTGTGTAGAACTGCACCAACATCTTGGTGGGTAGCTTGAGCTTCCTCAGCTGCCACAGGAAGAACATCCTCTGCTGGGCCTTTTTGATGAGGGAGCTGATGGTCGGCTCCCACTTGAGGTCCCAGGTGATGGTGGTGCCCAGGAAGCGGAAGGAATCCATAATGGTGATGGGAGAGTCTGTGAGGGTAAGGGGGGGTCAGAGGGGCTGTGACTTTTCTGAAGTCCATGATCATCTCCACTGTCTTCAGAGCGTTCAGCTGCAGGTTGTTGTGGCTGTACCAGGACGCCAGCTGGGCCACCTCTCTCCTGTAGGTGGACTCGTCACCGTTGGAGATGAGCCCGATGAGGGTGGTGTCGTCCGCAAACTTGATCAGCTTGACAGACTGGTGGCTGGAGGTGCAGGAGTTGGTGTACAGGGAGAAGAGCAGGGGGGAAAGTACACAGCCCTGGGGTGATCCGGTGCTGATGCTAACAGAGTCTGAGACAGTCTTTCCCAGCCGCACATGCTGCCTCCGGTCTGTCAGGAAGTCGGTGATCCACCTGCAGAGGGAGTCAGGCACGTTGAGCAGGGCCAGCTTGTCCTGGAGCAGAGCGGGGCGGATGGTATTGAATGCAGAGCTGAAGTCCACAAACAGGATCCTGGCGTAGGTTCCCGGGGAGTCCAGTTGCTGCAGGATGGAGTGGAGGGCCAGGTTGACTGCGTCGTCCACAGACCTGTTGGCTCTGTAGGCAAACTGCAGCGGGTCCAGGAGGGGAGTGGTGATTGTCTTGAGGTGGGGCAGGACCAGGCGCTCAAAGGACTTCATGACTACAGAGGTGAGCGCTACAGGTCTGTAGTCGTTAAGTCCAGTGATCCGTGGCTTCTTGGGGACAGGGACGATGGTAGAGGTTTTGAGGCAGGTCGGCACGTGGCATGACTTCAGGGAGGTGTTAAAAATGTCTGTGAAGACAGGAGTCAGCTCTTCCGCACAGTGTCTCAGGGTGGAGGGAGACACGCCGTCCGGACCGGGGGCCTTGCGCGGGTTCAGTCTGGAGAACTGTCTGTGCACGTCCTGCTCACTGATGACAAGAGCAGGGGGGGAGGAGGGGGCCGCCTTTGATGAAGTGGGGACCATGGAGGCAGTGGCGCTGGGGGGCGGTTGGACACAGCTGACGAGGTGTCAAAACGGGCATAGTGTTGGGACAGTGTCCCAACACTATGTGTTGGTGTCCCAAGTGTCTTTGACAAAGGGCTTTGTCATCCTGACCCTTAGAAGAATGAGGCCGATAGTTGGTGATTTGCCTCAGTCCTCTCCACACAGAAGCAGAGTCGTTAGCAGTGAACTGTTGCTGGAGTCTCTCAGAATACACAGATTTAGCTCTCCTCAGCTCTCTGCTAAACCGGTATTTGACCTCCCTGTAGCAGTCCCTGTCTCCACTTTTCAACGCTGCTTCCTTCTCCTTCCTGATTTGTCTGAGCTTGGCTGTGAACCAGGGCTTGTCGTTGGAGTAACTCACCCTGGTGCGCGATGGAAGAATGCTCTCCTCACAAAAGTGGATGTATGAGTTCACAGTGTCCGTGTATTCATCCAGATCATGCATGGCTCCTTTAAACATGCCCCAGTCAGTTATTTCCAAGCACGTGCGCAGCCTCTCCTCAGCTTCACTGGTCAATGTCCTCGTAGTGCTCACAACAGGTTTTGTGAGCTTCAGCCTCTGTCTGTATGTGGGAATCAGGTGGACCATCACGTGATCAGATAGTCCGAGTGCAGCGCGGGGAACAGCGCGATACGCGTCCTTGACTGTAGTGTAACAGTGATCCAGCGTGTTCTCTCCTCTGGTGGGGCATTTAATAAACTATTTGTAGCGGGGAAGTTCGTGGCTCAGGTTGCTCTGGTTAAAGTCGCCAACCACAATAACCAGAGAGTCCGGAAAAGTTCGCTTTGCTTGCTGTATGTGATCCGCGAGCGCGCGCTGAGCCTCGCGCACGTCCGCGTCGGGCGGGACGTAAACAGCGGCCAGGATGAATGAAGCGAACTCACGAGGGGAATAAAATGGCTTGCAGTTGATCAATAAATATTCCAGAGCGGGAGAACAGTGTTGGGAGTTCACAGTTACATCGGAGCACCAGCTGTTGTTGATGTAGAAGCAGACTCCTTCTCCTGTGGACTTGCCGGAGAGCTCCTTATCTCGGTCTGCATGAAACAGCTGAAATCCCTCAAGGAGGAGCGCGCTGTCCGGTGTCTGTTCCTTAAGCCAGGTCTCAGTAAAGCAGAGGGCACACGAGGTGGAGAGATCCTTAAATCGCATCAGCAGTCTCAGTTCCTCTACCTTGTTATAGAGAGAATTGACGTTGGACAGAAATATCCCAGGCAAAGCCGTGCGCGTGCCTCTCCTGCGAAGACGCACGAGAGCGCCCGCTCGTCTTCCTCTCTTTCGCCGTCTCACTTTTTGGGCTAAAAGGTGAACCAGATCGGCGGCAGGAGCCAAAAAAACTGGGAGTAGGTCCAGCGGGGGAAGATGGCTCGGGAGACGAGGCTGCGGGATTTCCCCTCTGATGAGGCGCAGGAGTAACAGCTGTGTGGGGAATTGAGACCTTGCGGTGGCCCGGAACTGGATCCGGACGGGATTCGTGCTGAGGTGGACAGGCAGTGTGACGACGGCTACTTGCAGGGGGCGAGGCGAAGGTGAGACCCGGAAATCGCCGCTCCTGTGCAGAGACAGAGGCGAGCAGGTCAGCAAACTCTGGGAACTCACGCAACTCCGGATTCCTCTCCACCTGTCTAACCGCCACCGTCACATGCTTGATTATGGCAGATGGATGAACCGCGGAGCGAGCAGCAGCCACTCGGTCTCGGATCCTGACAGCTGCCAGCTGCAGCTTCTCCAGGGGACTCCCGAGTGACGTCACGCCCGACGGGGAAAGACCTCTGGATGGTGCGAACTCCTGGGCCGGAACGGAGGCAGGAGCGGGATCTCGAAGCGAGGGGTGACGACGACTCCTCTTCAGCTTCCTGCCAGGATTTCCCTCCAGCCCACGGAGAATCTCGCGTTGTGAGGCAATGGCGTCTCTCCTGGCACAGACCTCAGGGTGGTTGGAGTAGCGAGGGATATTGTCCAGGAGAAACTCAGCGTAATCTAGGTGTCTGCGTATGTCGATGGGATTGTCGTAGGGGGAGGCGGTGAAGAGCGTCCCGTCGACATACTCCAGGGCGGTAGCTAACTCATTACCCAGGCGCCCAACGCGGCTCCTGGGAGACGGCATGTTCTCAGAGCAGACACCCAGACCGGGAAGAACAAGTCCAATTTAGCAAACTCACGGGCGCCGGCAACTCGCTTGGCTGTGACTTACTGTTATGTATGGCTCTGCGAGCCATACAATGAGAGCCAGGGGCAGACCAGTGAGTTTGCGATGTTTATTGCAATAAAGGGAAAGGAACAAAGGAACAGGACCTCGTGGGGCCAAAACACAAATGATACAATAATGGTACAAACTTACAATGATGCTGAATGACGAGTGGGTGGCTGGCGCCAGACGAAGGGGAACCAGCCTTACCCACGCCGGAGAAGAACGTGGATAATCGTGTGAGGTCACAGCCCCGAGTGATCGGAGCTGCTCCCTTTTATACTGGTTGACAGCGCCTCAGCTGATGAGAGATAATTGGGCTCCAGCCGTCTCGTAGAGCTTGACAGCTGGGAGCCCGCTGAGATGCTGTCACAATAAGAGCTGGGCTGAGGAGGAATATGGCCTGAGCGCCGGATAACACGGCGTCTCGCCCATATGACAACTATAAGAATTGCAATCCTTTCATGAATTTACACTCAGATTAAAACAAAGCGCAAACCTATTAAGCCGATTTATAACCAAATCGAGCTTCCAAATTAACTTCAAAGCAATCCATATTATTCAGAATAACCTAAATTTAAAACCAATTTA
Organism: Pholidichthys leucotaenia; assembly: GCA_020510985.1. Lineage (NCBI taxonomy): Eukaryota > Metazoa > Chordata > Actinopteri > Cichliformes > Pholidichthyidae > Pholidichthys > Pholidichthys leucotaenia. Next base: position 195,094,850 of record CM035842.1, on the reverse strand, counting down.
AAGTTTCTATGCCAAAAACAGAAGGAAAAGAGAAACTTATTGGCTTTTGAGGGTGTTCTCAGGGGCGGAATAGCTTCTATACACACAGTAGAATGGCATAAAAGCATACACTTTGTATTTAATCACTTATGTTAACACCACATTTTAATCTTTAAAGTTAAAAGAACATATATTTACACATTTTATGCAACAATTGCAAACTGTTGAAACTATATATATATATGTATATATACTGTATATATATACTGTATATATATATATATATATATATATATATATATATATATATATATATATATATATATATATATATATGTGTGTGTGTTTTGTTTGTTTGCTGGTTTTTTAAATACTGCATTGTGTGATTTCTCCCACAGGAAGCCCAATTCAGCTTGAGGATTCTAATAAATGCCAATGTTTATTCAAAAGTGACCTTAAAGTAGTGTTAACCCTGTGCATGCTGGTAAATGATTAAATGAGTCACTGAATATTTACCAAAATTTTTAAAAATTAGGAAACCACATTCATCAATAAACACTTAAGGCTTTAGGTGTTATTTAAAGCCATTGTGTTATTCTTGGTTCATGTTTTTCTCCACAGGAAAGGAAAACATTAACCAACTCACTACTTCTCACCAGGATTTAAAATAGGAAAGTCAAAAGGTGAAAACATTGGTTTGTAAATAAAAGCTTTATAGACAACAATCAAACAAATCGCCATTTGCTTTAATCCTAAGAAATCCTTGGTGGCAAAATACACAAAAACAATTCACTTGTGTTTTCTAATCTGTAAATATTAAACATTTAAAGCTTCAAATGAAAATAGGCTTTAACAATAAAGGCAAAAATCAATCTTGACTTTAAAAGAAAGTAAAAACTTATAACCTTAAATCTCTAAACCATTTAAAATTTTTTTTATTTTGTGTAAATAAAATTATCACTTTAAAGTGCCACTCAACAAAATTCCAAAGCTAGTTATTGATGACAATTCCTATACTAGGCTTTGAAAATCTCAGTAAAGAAGGCAACACACACAAATTTTAAGCTCTAAACCAAGATACAGTTTCCACAAATAAATTAACACATCTCTCAATTTCTACAATAATTCCAAAATTCTACCTCCCTTCCTACAAGCCTGTAAGTTGGAACAAGTTGCATCATAGTCAGGCAGAGAGACATAAGGGATGTACTGGACACCAGAGCAATGAGAGGCGCGGACTGTGGCACTTATCATGTTATGCTGAGCTCTAGATTAAGGATTTGGAGACGAAAACAGCACTGCAGGACAGGTGCGAAGCCACCACGGAAGCTAAACACTAGTGCACTGAAAGGCCAAAAGAAGCAGGAAGAACTTGCACAGGAAATGGATGAAAACTTGAAAGACTGGGACAGCAACAACTTGGAGAATAACATAGAAGAGAAATGGGCAACACTGAAGGATACGGTGTATCAGACTGCGAGTGATGTATTAGGCTACCCTGAGAGGAAATATCAAGATTGGTCTGATGAGCATGATGAACACCTGAAGAAACTGCTAGAAGCGAGGAATACAGCTAGGCAGGAAAACCTACAGTGTAACACAAGGTCGAAGAAGAAGAAATACTCAGAGGCTCAGAGTGGGCTACAGAAGTACACCAGAGAGATGAGGTCCAACTGGTGGGATGAAAAAGCGGAGAAACTTCAAACTGCAGCAGACAGGAAGGACATGAAACGACATGAAAAGACATGAAAACATTCTTCACAGGTTTGAGAGAAATCTACGGCCCTAAACCAAGAGGATTGATCCAACTAAAGGCTATGGATGATGAAACGGTTTTGCAGGAGAAAGATAAGATCCTGGACAGATTTGCAGACCACTTTGACCAACTACTAAACAACCCTGGAGATCTCACTGAAGAGGCTAAAGAAGCTCTAGTGCAGCGACCAGCTATATCAAGTCTGGATGAACCACCAAATTTTGATGAACTAATGGCAGCTATCAGGACAACACAGGATGGTAAAGCTCCAGGAAGGGATGGGATTCCAGCAGAAGTGTGGAAATTTGGTGGTGTTCAGCTGACCAACTGCCTGCACAAGCTCATCCAAGAGATATGGGATGCCCAGAAAGTACCTCAGGACTGGAAGGATGCAAGTATTGTGCCTTTGTTCAAGAAAGGTGACAGGAAGGATTGTGGAAATTACTGAGGTATATCACTGCTAGCCACTGTTGGTAAGATTCTCTCACGTGTACTACTTAACAGACTCAGTGAACACATCTAGCAGAATGTACTACCGGAAACCCAGTGCGGCTTTAGAAGTGGAAGAAGCACAATGGACATGATTTTCTGCTTGAAACAGGTTCAAGAAAAGTGTATCGAACAGAACATGCCGCTTTATGTAGTCTTCATAGACTTCAGTAAAGCCTTCGATACTGTTTTGCGACAAGGACTTTGGCAGGTACTCAAGAAATATGGTTGTACAGAGAAGTTTGTCAGCCTGATTGAGGCACTCCATACAGGTATGCAAGCAAACGTGGCAATGAGTGGTTCAGTATCTAAAGACTTTTCAGTAAGCAACGGGGTGAAACAAGGGTGTGTGCTGGCACCTACACTCTTCTCGCTATATCTGGCAGCCATGCTTGAGGTGGCCTTCAAAGACACTTCAGAAGGAGTATGCATTCAAACAAGGAAAGAAGCAGACATGTTCAATGTGGCACAGTTTAAAGCCAAGAGTAAGACATCGATAAAGGTAGTAAGAGAAATGCTCTTTGCCAACAACAGTGCTCTAGTTGCACACAGCGTGGAAGATATGCAATCTTTAGTGGAGAAATTTGCAAGAGCAGCTAGCCAATTCAGCCTCCAAATCAACATCAAGAAGACAGAGTGCCTTTATCAACCACCAAAGTTCCAGTTATCAACATCGCTACCAGAAGAGATCAGCATTGGCACAGAGCCACTAGTCAAGTGCAAGACTTTCAAGTACCTAGGGAGTACTGTTTCAGAGGATGCTAGGCTGGAGGATGAACTCTCTCTCAGAATGGGAAGAGCGAGTGCTGTGTTTGGAAACTTGAGGGAGAGACTGTGGAACAATAGACATGTGTCTATCCGTGTGAAATGCAAAGTGTACAGAGCGACAGTACTGGCTACTCTGTGGTACGGTGCTGAAACTTGGACTGTCTACAGAGTGCAGGTGAAGAAACTCCACTCGTACATGATGAGACACCTTTGAGCCATAATGAACATCTCATGGAAATGCAAGATAACCAACATAGAAGTGTTGAAACAAGCTGGTCTACCATCAATGGTGGACATACTAATACAGATGAACCTGAGATGGCTCGGACATGTTGAGAGGATGGACCACCAGCGTCTCCCTCGGCAGTTACTCTATTCACAGTTATGCGAGGGTAAACGCAATCAGGGTAGACAAAGGCTCAGATTTAAAGACACTGTAAAAAGAAACTTGAAGAAGTTGGACATAGACAGGAGTTCCTGACAGCGGAAGGCTAAGGACAGAGCTGTGTGGCGGAATCTGATCAGACCTAAATGAAACAGTCATTGTCGCCCACGACAGACTGCTATGATGATGATGATGATGATGACTATAAAATAACACTCAAGGTTAACTCTTGACTAACAACTTTAGCTATAATCAACAAGTTGATTTTAAGCTGTTAAACAGTAAAATATTTCGGATTCACTTACCAAACTGGATGACCTTCAAGCAACATTGGAAGGATTGATTTCCAACCTTATACCTGGCTTTCCAACACATGTTAAGGAAACACCCCCCAAAGATTTGAAGCAAATCACTGAAAAGCTTTTGGATGAATGCACTAATAACCCACCAAAAGCAAAGGATCTCCCCAATGTGTTTGGGAAGTTCGCACTAGCATTAGTTGCGAGGTTTAAAGTAGCTGAATCTAAAGCATTATACGCCGAAAAAGAACTGGTGAAACAACAATCAGCCATCTTCTCTCTCCAGGAAGATAACAGATCACTAATGAAAAAGTGGGAACAAGCTTGCAGAGAACATGAAGATACCCAACCTGAACGTGATAACGCGTTACTAGATTTGGACCAGGCAAAGCAAGAGAAGCAACAACTGGAGGACGACAATACTTGTTTTCGGCGAGAAAACAAGAAATTAAGAACTGCCCTTCACGACACCGAGAACAAACTCATAAGAGTTGAAGGTCAACTAGATGACACGGAATTTGACTACAAGAAATGTCAACTGCTCCTACAAGAAGCACAAGAAGGCCTTCAGGACGTCAAAGAACAGCTAGAAGAATACCACAAACAAAGAGAACCAAGACCAGGAGCTGCAAACAGGCCGGTTCCGTCGACAAAGGAAGGAATCCCCTCATCGGACAGGGACTCCCATGGTGCGCAGTCGCTTGACCTGTTTGACAAACCCGAACGACAATGCGAAAGATGTACGAGAATTCCATCTGATAGAGACCTTGATAAGATTGCTTGCAACATCACCAAATTTGACCCCTTGACCAGTGGGTCACCTGATACCAGGGCTTATTTACAAGACATTGACTACTACTTGTGTAAATACCCTGATGCTTCGGTCGACGATCGCATCTACTTGATTAAGCTAACACTTAACAGGTCGGTGTCAAAACTTATAGACAGACAGCCATTAGATATCAAGATAAACCACAGGAGACTCTACGAAGCTATCAAAATGGAATTCTCTGACGACTGCCTACAGTCAGGGCTAGCAACAGCCTTAGTTGTAAAACAAGGTCACTCAGAACCCCCACAGGCTGACTACCAGCAACTCCTTCGTGCCAGGGATGGAAGAAGACCACAATTTAAGTATCCCTTCATTCAGAATCTCCATCCCACGGTCAGCCACCACCTTGGAGTCATGGCTAACCCAAGGTCAAGCTCAATAAACCAGCTAAGAGAAATTCCACATTATGCGTTCAAAAAACAGTGACAAAGCAACCATAAGCATGCCAAGCCTACCACAGTTCAAGCTGTCAACACCACCTCTGACACTCTGGACCTAGAGGGTGCCCCGAGTCCAGCCCCTGTTCCTGCATTAAAGTCACAAGTAAAACCGCAACAGTTCTCCAGCCAAGCTAATTTGGGTCAGAACCAGGCCAAATCTTCTACATCCAGCTCAAAATCAATATCACCCAAGCCTGACTACCATCGGAGGCCAAGCCCACCAGGTAGGTCACAAGAATACGGTACGGATAATTGGGATGACAGATATTGATTTCGAGGCTCACGTAACCACGGTAAATGGTCACCTCCCTCGTACCACCGTAGAAACTCAGGAAGAGAAACAAGACCTCCCTCTGGTAAGTTTGGCCCAAGAAGCTGGGAGAAGAAAGAAATGCCCACTTTCAGTCAAGAAGGCATGGAAGCTCTCAAATGTCTACTAGATGAAATGAAGAACAAGAAGGAGGACAAGAAGCCAGACATCCTCACCATAACTACCGTGACAACTCAAAATGATCCTCCAGGGCTGCCTAAACCCAACCATGAGGAACCCCCTACTGCATCAGAGGGAGATACAGTGAACATAACAGAGCATCCTCCACCTGAGGCTCCAGAAGGGCCTGAGAACCCAACGCTGTCCAGTGCCATTCTGGTAGTCCAGCTACCAGAAAAATTTCCCTCGCCCGAAACAGACGGCTCCTTAATCTGCGTCGAACTGCCAGTCCAACAATTTCTGTATGACTTGACCGAGAGAGGGGTGGTACGTAAATTCTTTCTTTCATTGACCTTGGAAGATGTTATGACGCATGAAGCTCTACTGGATACAGCTGCGGACATCACTCTAATGTCGCAGGACCTTTTTTACTACCTACGTGTCGCTGCAAACCACGCGCACAAAGACCTTAAAACTACGACCTTGTTCCTTAGCTGTTCGACCTTATGCACCCTCCAACACGACTTTGTCACACATGTCATTGGTAAAGATCTCCACTGGACCCATGACCTTGATCCATCTGGTCTATGTGTCCAACCTCAAATCAATTCCATTGCTGATAGGTAAAGACCTGCTTAATCACTTTAAGCCTCTGATAGATTTCAAGAATCTTAAACTAAGATAAGATAAGATAAGCCTTTCGACAACCTCACCCAACCACTCTACCAGAGGCAACCGAATCACAGTGCTACACTCTTGATACGTTGGACATTCCAAGAGTCACTCAACTCGCACTGCGGACCCAACCAAGTTTGACCGAAGGTGACCTTGAGGACCGGGTCGAAACAAGCACCCCCTCCTATGTCACTACACCTGACAACCCGACCTTAAATGAACATGGTTCATTCCTTTGCACCCTAAAGCCAGGGGCAACCGACGATGAGTACTGCCCCCAAGTGATCAAAGGCCTGGTTGTCCAAAACTCCTACGTAGAAGACATGGTACTGTCTTTCTGGGCTGATAAGTCTGCCAACAGCCAGAAAGTTTTTGATTCTCTACACGAGAAATACCCTGACCTCATAGTAACTAACGAGTCTTTCCGTTTCCCTGCTGGGGCCAAATCGAACAAAACACTAGTCGCCACAGGCATCTGCACCCTCCACGTTCAGTGGAACCACAGACTGCTAAATCACCCTTTCTTGCTCATTCCTGACCTGAATCCAATTGAAATGCTGTGGCATGACCTTAAAAAGGTGGTTCTTGCTCAAAAGCTCTCCAATGTGGCTGAATTACAACAATTCTGCAAAGATGAGTGGGCCAAAATTCCTCCACAGCGCTGTAAAAGACTCATTGCCAGTTACTGCAAACGCTTGATTGCAATTGTGGCTGCTAAGCGTGGCCCAACCAGTTATTAAGTTTAGGGGGTAACCACTTTTTCACATAGGGCCATGTAGGTTTGAATTTTTTTCCCTTAATAATAAACACCTTCATTTAAATCTGCATTTTGTGTTTACTTGTGTTGTCTTTGTCTAATATTTAAATTTGTTTGATGATCTGAAACATTTATGTGTGCCAAACATGCAAAAAAATGAGAAATCAGGAAGGGGGCAAACACTTTTTCACACCACTGTATATTAGGGCTGCGTTGTGGAGAGCGTGAAATGAAGAGGCTGAATTTATTTCTCAATTCAGGTTTATTAATCATCACGTGTCTCCAACATCTTCTCAAACAGAAAGAGAACTAACTTCCCACATCTCCCCTTTTTATACCCGGGACATCAGAGTACAGAATCACATTGTCATTCACTCCCCAGAGACAATACCTCACCCCCCAGATCCTCTCTTCTCCACCTAAACCCTGGTGGTCAGGAAGTCTTCTCAGAGCCATTTCTGAATACACATCTCACACCCTCCTGTCATCCCCAGGAGGTCCAGACTTATTGTTCCTTCTAAGACGTGAGGTAACAGTGATATACATATGCAGCCTAAGCATCTCAAAAGTAATATACATATGCAGCTTAAGCATCTCAAATATGTGAGCCACAGCGTGATATATATCGGTGACGCGATAAAAAACGTCTACCATTTCATATAAAACTGTATCATTTATATCGGGATTTAAGAGACATACCCACTTCTACTTGTCACCGCCCTGCCTCTCCCCCGCAGTGCGCCAGGTGCGCCACAGCAGCTAACTGCAAGCTAATGCTTTGCTGCTACTTCTGTGCCAGCCAGGGGTGTTGAACTTTTTCTCACCGTGCTGTGTCAGAGAAGATAGTCCTCTAACCTCGTTTTAACTGGGGGTAAGTCATGGTAACACCATCTCTCTCTAATTATAAGACGGCAAATGCTAAATGACGATACTAACTTGTCCCTAATAGGAAACATTATAGTGTATCAGACCATTGTTGTGGTTTAAATCACTGCCGAGTTTCTTAATTTTGTCTGAAAAAACATTACCAAAGCTGCAAAAGTGTGTGACAGCAACTGCATACACACTAAATAAATAATAAATAAATTAAAATGTGTCGGAGGAACAAACTGGCTCTTAATGGAATTGGATTTCTAATCATTTTTAATTAGTGCAGTAGCGACAAAGAATAAAGGTGAAGTCATCTTAAATGCACATTAAAACAATTTTATAACACTGCAAAATTAAGGGGGGAGAAGTGCATAAAATTAATGACAGACAAATTTGTACAATTGATTTTTTTCACTAAGTAATTAAAATGTAGAAAAAGAGATGGTCGTTTTTATTGGTTATCATATATAAACTATAGAATTTACATAAAATGTATATTGTGACATATATCGTTATCATCAGGTTCAGGTTCAGGTTCAGGTTACTTTATTTGTACCCGTAGGTAGATTTGTTTTGCAGTTGATGACATCCATATTTACAAGCCACTAATTACATTCAACATAGACACAAACACAGGCACACATCTTACAAAATAGGTAAATATAAAATATGTACAATATAATTTTTATAGCTTGTTCAACTCTTTGACAGCAGCAGGGACAAAGCTGTTTTTGTAGCGCTGGGTTCTACTTTTTGGGACAGCAAACCTCCGTCTGGAGGGAAGAAGCTGAAAGTTGCAGTGCAAAGGGTGGGAGTCATCATTTAAAATCGAGTCGGCCATCCTCTGTACTTGTCTGGTGTACAGGGATGTCAGGCTCAGCTGTGACTCACCAAGCAAACGACTGGACCATCTGACTACCTGATCCAAGGATTTCCTCTGTTTCAGTTTTATCTGACCAAACCATGACATTAAAGAAAAGGATAAAACAGATTCAATAAAAGCCCGATAGAACATAGTCATTATGGTTCGGTCAATTTGGAAGCGTGCAAGTTTCCTCAAACAATGCAAATTTTGCTGACCCTTTTTGCACACCCTTTCACAGTTCACCTCAAAGTTCAATCCACTATCAATAATTGTCCCAAGATATTTGTACGATTGTACACATTCGGTGGTCTGGCCTTTTAGTATGGTGACTTTGTGCCTGGGAGTTTTCCTCCTAAAGTCAATAATCATATCTTTCGTTTTTGTTGTATTCAGCTGCAGGTAGGAATCCTCACACCAGTGAACAAAGTCATCAACTACTGGGCCGTGGCCACTCTCACCATCCTGGAGGAGACTGACAATGACTGAGTCATCAGCATACTTTATAATGTGTCTGTTGTCATGTCTGCTCCGACACATGTTTGTGTACAGGATGAAGAGTAGTGGTGACAACACACACCCCTGAGGAGAGCCAGTAGAAGAGCACTTTAGGTCAGACAATGTGCCATTGACCCTTACTCTCTGCGTCCTGTTGGTTAAGAAATCCAGAATCCAACCCACCAGATTATTGCTTAAATCAAATTGTTGCAGGAGCCTTTCAACTAAAATATGAGGTTGGATTGTATTAAAGGCGGAGGAAAAGTCCACAAATAAAAGCCTGGCATGTGTCCCATTAAAATCCAGATGTTTAAAAAGCATGTCAAACAGAGTGACAGTGGCATCCTCCACTCCTCTGTGAGGCCTATAGGCAAACTGCAGAGGATCCAATGCATGTTCAGTCTGCCTTAGGACCTCACGTCTGACCAGTTTTTCAAAAATTTTCATTAAAATTGAAGTCAAAGCAACTGGTCTAAAGTCGTTTACCGTTTTAGGACAGCTGGATTTTAGAACGGGAACAACCACGGCATCTTTCCAGATCTTAGGCACATGTTGTGTCTGTAAGGGCTTATTGAAAATATAATGAAATATAGGACTCAGTTCATGTGCACAGGACTTTACCAGGCGTCCACATATATTATCAGGGCCCTGACTTTTGTTCACTTTTACAGCGCGGAACTCCCTTTTAACATCCTGCATCTCAATATTAAAGTGCTGATTGTCTTTGAGTTTCTGTTTCAAATCTTGGATTTCTGTGCTAAAATCAAAGGAGTCAAAACGACCATAAAAACAATTAAGAGCATTAGCCAGCTCTGTGTCTGAACTAAAACCATCTAAAAACACACAATTACTGCGCTCTGTGCTCTGAATGCCTGCAATAGTTTTCATACTGGCCCAGGCCGAACCAAGTTTATTTGCTGCCATCTTGCTTTCCAACTCTGATTTATAATTCTGTTTTGCTCTTAAAATTTCGGCCTTCAGCTCCTTGGTGGCAACCTGTAGCGCAGAAACAGACCCTTGTTTAAAGGCAAGAGCTTTCCTCTGTAAGCAGGATTTAACTGATTTAGTAACCCATGGTTTGTTGTTGGGGTATATTTTGACACGTTTACGTGGAACAAACTTATTTTGACAGTAAGCCATGTATGAGCATGTGAGCTCAGCCAGAGAGTCCAAATCATCCCCGCAGGCCATTATGAACATCTTCCAGTCTGTACAGTCAAAGCATTCCTGGAGGCTGTGCTCTGAATCCTCTGTCCACACATCAATGTCTCTGGTCTCCACTTTGCCTCTTCTGAGAGCAGTTTTATATGTGGGCAGTAAATGAACACAGTTGTGATCTGATGATCCTAAAGGAGGAAGGGGGAGTGATTTATAGGCCCTCTCTATGGATCCATAGCACAGGTCCAATGTCTTTTTTCGCCTGGTTGGGCAGGAGACATACTGATGAAAGTTTTTAAGTGTCTTCTTTAAAGAAACATGGTTAAAATCCCCAAGAATGAAGTTTGGCGCCTCTGGAGAAATTGACTGCAGCCGCTGCACCACGTCAGAGATGGTGCTGGAGGCGGAGTCAGCGTCTGCTCTCGGATGAATGTACACAGTTGTGATGAAAAGTTGGGGAAACTCTCGAGGCAAATAAAAGGGGCGTAGTGACACAGACAGCAGCTCCACATGGGGTGTACAGATGCGCTCTCTGACCGTGACAGATGTGCAGTACTGCTTATTAATGTATAAACATACTCCGCCCCCCTGACGCTTCCCAGTTACCTCTTCCTGCCGATCCGAGCGCAGCGGAGCTCCAAAGCCGTCAATCCACAGGTCTGCATCTCGATCATGCGCAGTAAGCCAAGATTCAGTGAAAGCCATGACGCAGCAGTTCTTAAAATCCTTCTGGTAACGTACACTGCCTTGAATTTCCTCCACCTTGTTTCTCACAGACTGTGCATTCCCAAAAATGATCGAAGGAAGAGGAATGTTACCAAACTGACGTCTCCTAAGGCGCAATTTCACACCTCCACGTCTTCCACACTTCCTCCTGCCGCTTCTTTTTTCACCGCTGTGTCCGTCTCTCAAAATAAAGTCCGGCAGCTGAAATTTGAGCGCAATCAGAGACTCTGCACCAGCTGTGTTAAAGCGCAGCAACACGTCCCTGGAATATTGTATTCTGCCCGCTATTCTGCTCGTCATGGAGCCGAACGCGTTTACCTCAGAGACAAAGAGCCACAGCACAGATAGCAGCAGTGCGAGATATGAGAGGAAATCCATGTTGCAGATACCAGGGAGCTGTTCGCCATATATTCCACCAACGCTCCAGGGCAGAAACGACACAGAGGATTTTCTAAAAACGTTATCAACACGGGGGCGGAGGGGTAGTTGCTGAACTGGGCCACGGTGAAGAAATTTTTTCCCCACGACAGGATTAAAGATAACCCAGCGCCATTGTACGGTTATGGAGGTGGAATGCCAGACACGGTTGGGACTTTGGAGTTGACTGTTCGGTAGAAGTCTGCAACGGTGACTGGCTTCACATTCCATGTGACAGCAAGGGGCGATAACATCATGGGCTGTTATTTACTTTACGGACTGGGTTTCGCCATCAAATGTCACGATGCTGGGGAAGAGTGGTCGGGCTGTGGCCAGTGGAACCCCCCGATTCCGGTGACTGATGATGTGGTGTGGGATGAAGAACTACCGCATGTCATGGCGGTCAAGCGGGACTATGTTTGCTTACGGCCAGCGCAGGAGGGGCTCAGTGCCAGCGCTCGGGAAATGGTCGAGGGGAGTACTGAGTGTGATGGCGAGGCACCTGCGCTGGTGAGTGGCACCAATGGGTGAGCCTCGGATGCCTCCAGAGTTTGGCTGCAGTGGGATGGAGGGTCTGCAGCTACGAGGGCGCACGTTACACCAGCGTTAGAAGAGGTCAGGACAAGACCGATGAGCACGAGGGATTGACGTGCTCGACAGCAGCACCTCAAGCAGAGCCGGGCCCCATTGAGGGTCCTGGATTGGGTCCATGTTCGGGGTGATGCGCGCCTGCAGCGAACATGGGCCAGACAACAACATCAGGAGTGTCGGGAGCCAGTACATATTAGTCAGACTGGACACATAGCACTTCAAGCTGTCCGATGGCTCGGTGTGGCATGTGAACCAGCTTCGGCGTGTCCGGGAGGAGGCTCTGGGAAACGTGGCTGGACGTAGGACGAGGTCGAGGGTGAGGAGGAGCAGCTTCAGCGTCCGGAGAGTCAGCCATCGCCCCGAAGACCTGCGGTTTCCAGTGGAGCATCTACTGAGAGGGTGCCCTGAGCCCCCATGCCAGTTACAGTATGTCTTTTACCTGAACACTTGGGCTGTACATAGTATATGTTGAAGTTCTATGGTTGTTGGTGTTGTTCAAAAAAAATATCACAGAAGGGATTTTTTTTTTTGTTCTAGTTTAGGAGCACAGCATGCAATTTTAGTTATTAATGGACTTTAGTTTACCCTAGCAGGTGGCAGAATAATTCACCTTGCTGTGTGGGCAGGACGGCAATCTACCCATTCTCCCTATTTTAGGTTTTGTGGTGTGAATGTGTTAGGTCATTTAGAGACACTAGCTTTCGTTTATTAGTGTGTGATTCGGGTCCCAAATTGGCGAGGGTCTTAATTGAGTGAGTGGTTTTGGACTTCTTTAAAGGGGGGTGAGATATATATTTTAATATCAAAGTGTAAGATGGACACGCACCTCTGGTGGTGTCTCCACCCCACCCTATATAAGGCTGGGTCAACCATCTTACCCCGTGTCTGCGTGGGTTTACTTCGGGATTTCTCCGGTTTCCTCCCACATGCCAAAAATATGCAAGTTAGGTTAATTGGCATCAACTGGGGATTCTAAATTGTCCTTAGGTATGGATGTGAGAGTGAATGGTTGTCTGTCTCTCTGTGTTGGCCCTGCGATGGACTGGCGATCTGTCCAGGGTGTACCCTGCCTCTTGCCCAATGATGCTGGGATACGCTCCAGCCCCCCCGCACCCCGAAAAGGATTAAGCGGAAGAAGATGGATGCCTTGAAGCTCAAAATTGAGCTCAGGTGCATCCTGTTTCCACTGAACATCCTTAAAATGTTTCTACAGCTTAATTGAAGTCCATCTGTGGTAAATTCAGTTGATTGGACATGATTTGGAAAGGCACACACGTCTATATAAGGTCCCACAGTTGACAGTGCATGTCAGAGCACAAACAAAGTATGAAGTCAAAGGAATTGTGTGTAGACCTCCGAGACAGGTTTGTCTCGAGGCAAAAATCTGGGGAAGGGTACAGAGAAATTTCTGCTGCTTTGAAGGTCCCAATGAGCACAGTGGGCTCCATCATCTGTAAATGGAAGATGTTTGGAACCACCAGGACTGTTCCTAGAGCTGGCCGACCGTCTAAACTAAGCAATTGGGGGAGAAGGGCCTTAGTCAGGAAGGTGACCAAGAACCCGATGGTCACTCTGTCAGAGCTTCAGCATTCCTCTGTGGAGAGAGAACCTTCCAGAAGGACAGCCATCTCTGCAGCAATCCACCAATCAGGCCTGTATGGTAGAGTGGCCAGATGGAAGCCACACCTTAGTAAAAGGCACAAGGCAGCCCACCTGGAGTTTGCCATAAGGCACCTGAAGGACTTTCAGGGCATGAGAAACAAAATTCTCTGGTCTGATGAGACAAATACTGAACTCTATGGTGTGAATGCCAGGCGTCATGTTTGGAGGAAACCAGGCACCGCTCATTACCAGGCCAATACCATCCCTACAGTGAAGCATGGTGGTGGCAGCATCATGCTGTGGGGATGTATTTTCAGTGGCAGGAACTGGGAGACTAGTCAGGATAGAGGGAAAGATGAATGCAGCAATGTACAGAGACATCCTGGATGAAAACCTGCTCCAGAGCGCTCTTGACCTCAGACTGGGGTGACAGTTGATCTTTCAGCAAGACAACAACCCTAAGCACACAGCCAAGATATCAAAGGAGTGGCTTCAGGACAACTCTGTGAATGTCCTTGAGTGGCCCAGCCAGAGCCCAGACTTGAATCCAATTGAACATCTCTGGAGAGATCTGAAAATGGCTGTGCACCGACGCTTCCCATCCAGCCTGATGGAGCTTGAGAGGTGCTGCAAAGAGGAATGGGCCAAACTGCCCAAAGATAAGTGTGCCAAGCTTGTGGCATCATATTCAAAAAGACTTGAGGCTGTAATTGCTGCCAAAGGTGCATCAACAAAGTACTGAGCAAAAGCTGTGAATACTTATGTACATGTGATTATGTACAAACTCCATCAGAATGGATGGGACGCGTCAGTACACACAATACCCCATAATGACAATGTGAAAAAAGTTTTTTTTGATATTTTTGCAAATTTATTAAAAATAACAAACTAAGAAATTACATGTACATAAGTATTCACAGCCTTTGCCATGAAGCTCAAATTGAGCTCAGGTGCATCCTGTTTACACTGATCATCCTTGAGATGTTTCGACAGCTTCCATCTGTGGTAAATTCAGTTGATTGGACATGATTTGTAAAGGCACACACCTGTCTATAAAAGGTCCCACAGTTGACAGTGCATGTCGGAGCACAAACCAAGCTTTAAGTCAAAGGAATTGTCTGTAGACCTCCGAGACAGGATTGTCTCGAGGGGCAAATCTTGAAAAGGGTACAGAGAAATTTCTGCTGCTTTGAAGGTCCCAATGAGCACAGTGGCCTCCATCATCCGTAAATGGAAGAAGTTCGGAACCACCAGGACTCTTCCTAGAGCTGGCCGACCGTCTAAACTGAGCAATTTGGGGAGAAGGGCCATAGTCAGGGAGGTGACCAAGAACCCGATGGTCACTCTGCCAGAGCTCCAGCGTTCCTCTGTGGAGAGAGGAGAACCTTCCAGAAGGACAACCATCTCTGCAGCAATCCACCAATCAGGCCTGTATGGTAGAGTGGACAGATGGAAGCCATTCCTTAGTAAAAGGCACATGGCAGCCCACCTGGAGTTTGCCAAAAGGCACCTGAAGGACTCGCAGACCATGAGAAACAAAATTCTCTGGTCTGATGAGACAAAGATTGAACTCTTTGGTGTGAATGCCAGGCGTCATGTTTGGAGGAAACCAGGCACCGCTCATTACCAGGCCAATGCCATCCCTACAGTGAAGCATGGTGGTGGCAGCATCATGCTGTGGGGATATTTTTCAGCGGCAGGAACTGTGAAACTAGTCAGGATAGAGGGAAAGATGAATGCAGCAATGTACAGAGACATCCTGGATGAAAACCTGCTCCAGAGCGCTCTTGACCTCAGACTGACCTCAGACTCAGCGGCTGATCTTTCAGCAGGACAACAACCCGAAGCACACAGCCAAGATATCAAATGAGTGGCTTCAGGACAACTTTGTGAATGTCGTTGTGTGGCCCAACCAGAGCCCAGACTTGAATCCAATTGAACATCTCTATAGAGATCTGAAAATGGCTGTGCATCGACCCTTCCCATCCAAACTGATGGAGCTTGAGAGGTGCTGCAAAGAGAAATGGGCCAAACTGCCCAAAGATAGACGAAGAAGCCACCTCTATTGTCATTCAGTCCATACAGCCAATCATGTACAGTAGAACAAAATTACATTTCTCTTATCTATTAGTTTTTTATTTTTAATAAATTTGCAAAAATCTAAAAAAACCAACCTTTTCTCACGTCATCATTAAGGGGTATGTTGTGTAGAATTTTGAGGAAAAAATGAATTTAATCCATTTTGAAATAAGGCTGTAACATAACAAAATGTGGAAAAAGTGATGCGCTGTGAATACCTTCTGGATGCACTGTAAATCTAAAAGTAAAAGAATATATAACAAATGTGACTCGGTTCAGCAACGCTGCTGCTTTTTTAATTTTAAACTCTGTAACATTGGCAGCATTTCACTGGTCAGGACCATGTAAACATGCATTCTGATGTTTTATGTGTAAGTTTATGCAAAACTTTAAAGCTGAGTATTTAAGTAAACATTCAGATGAAATTCCACGTGCCACTTTATGCATGAGATAAAAAAAAAATGCTGCAGATCTGAAAGTAAAGGAACTAACCCTTTAAGTTGTATTTTTGACACCCATTATTATTATCCTAACTATTTTCCTGGTTCTTGGTTTATTTAGTAGTGTTTATGATATTATTCTCTGTCCATTCTTAGATTTTAGGGTTGCTCTTATTTTGAAGTCATTCCTGTGCCATTTCATGTAGCCTTGTTGTACTAGTCCTGCTTCCAGTTCACTGTTATAATTTGCTATTTATGTTTCTATTACCTACCTCTCATCAGTTGTGACTCTCCCCTGAAATATAAACCCATGTTATGCCTTCATTCCTGTTATTTTCCAGCTCCCATTTGGTTTGTGATTTCAGTTTTGTTCTATTAGTTTCACTTTTAGCATCTTCCAGCCTCCGAGCTGGAAAAGCAGCAGCTGCTGATGCGTGACACACTTCCTTCTGCTCGGTTCTTGACAGAATTTGGCATACTCCTTTATCATGATACTTTTGCAAGTGTTTTATCAAGTTAATGGTGTTAAAATTGTAAAGGCTGGTACCACCCAGCAAACATACTGAGATGAGTCCCTCAGACAGACTCCAATGGCATGTGACACTTGCTGTTACCGTTTACAGAAACCACACGCAGCGTGACTGAAAACATAATTGCACCTTCATTTTAATATTATTAATGTATCAGATCAGTAAATTACTTTTATTCCTTACCAATACTGATCCAGCCATTTCGCCTGGATCGAACCTGATACCAATATGGCGGACCCAGTTTATCCCTAACAATAACGGCCACAAAAAAGTAAAAAAAAAAAAATCAGTCTACAGTTTGAAAACAATGGCTTAAAAAGTTAAGAAGAGACTATTTCTTATAAATATTAATTAGAATGTCACTTAGAAATGAAAGGAATTTGTGGCAAGAAAGGAATTTGACTGTTTGATTGACTGATTTGAACATCAAGACAAAATAAATTAAAAACAAGGAATCAAAACCAAAAAAATAAACACAACAAAAAATGTCCTTGTTCAAAAGTAAGTGGGAAGAAGCCACTGCTTATATAATCCCATCCCTTCTCCATACCCAATAAATTATAATATTATTCTAGTCATTATCCATTCCATAATTACATTCATTATACAATACCATAATATATAATGCATCTCATAATTAAATTCTGCAATAGAAGTAATACAACAGTGATAGTTTATAATGACAATAATACCAACATCTAATAATAATTGTAATAATAATAAGTAAATACTTCTGGTGTGTTTAATATAATTATAGACAATATTATCATCATTATAATGACCATATATACCACCATATACCCCCACATAGCTTACAATACCTAGGCACAATTAGTAACCATATAATAGTAGGTAGGCATATAGTAGTAGTTATAATAATAATACCACCTGGCCTATATAATATTTTAAATAATTCCATCCTAGACAACAATCATAATACTATAATACTGTTGTTATATTCTAGTAATAATGATATCGATGATAGTAGTACTCAGCATATACGGTATAAATTCAACAATAACAACCTTTCTTCATTAAAGACACATTGTGGAGATGAAATAACCAGACCGAACTTTCCGAGCAGATGAAACTTTATTTCACTCTCACATCTTCCAGAATCAGAATATTAAACATGTGAAGCAGGAACTCTCTTTTATATCCCAAAACTCACACCTCCCTGTTACCTGAGGTCCTGCATTCACCATTCACTCTCCCCAGACAATTCCCCTTACCCCCCAGCCCTTTGATCTCCATGCTCTCTCAGTCTGAGAGGAAAACTACGGAACTCTACAGCATGCCCCCCACCCCTAGAGTCTCAAGACTGGGTGTTAACTCTCCCGTCCTCTCCGCCCATAGCTGCTGTAATGGGGGGTCTTCGGCTCCGTGACGCTGCTGTGCCGGTGGGGGGTTCCTGGGGGTGTGTCTGTCTGTGGGGGGACAATGGAGGGGGGGGAGAAACGTTCAGCATGCTTGTGTGACTGCTGTGATGAATCATTTACCTGGGGAGCTCTCAGTGGGGGTCTTCCTCGACGAGGAAGCTCGAGCCAACACGAGCTGCTCATCTGCCACAACAAAGGCGGGCTTACGTCTGTCTATACAGATTCTTTCCCGGCGACCCCCCAGGTCTAACACAAAATGTTTGTCCCCGGTTTCCAGCACTCTGAACGGGCCATCGTAGGGTGGGTGCAATGGGGTCTGGTGGGCATCGTGCCTGACAAACACGAACGCCGCGTCCTTCAAGGTTTTTGGCACAAATGCGCGGGGATAACAGTGGTGGGCCAGGCCAGGAAGTGTCCGTGCATCTGCGCTATGCTGCGAACGCGGGGACAGATGGGTGTTCGGCGTGGGGTTATCTGGTAAAAACTCCCCGGGGAGCCACAGGGGCTGCGTAAAAAACAGCTCTGCTGGGGAAGCAGCTAAATCCTCCTTCTGTGCAGAATGCAACCATAATGGAACCCACGGCAACAGGTCCACCCAATTTGCATCCATACCATTTATTGCATCCATACCAATTTGCATCCATGCTTTCAGTGACCTATGGAAACGCTCGCATAACCCGTTGGCCTGTGGGTTGTACGCGGTCGTGCGATGAATTGAGACGCCCAGGCTCCAGGCCATCATGGAAAAGAGGTCAGAAACAAACTGCGGGCCCCGATTGGACATGATGTCCAAAGGGGTGCCAAAACGTGCCACCCATGTTGTTAAAAAGGCACGTGCCACGTCTGCGGATGCGGTGGAAGCTAGTGGGACTGCTTCGGGCCATTGCATGGTGCAGTCCACCACTGTCAGGAGGTGCGTGAACCCCTGCGATGGAGGGAGGGGGCCGACAAGGTCCACGTGGACGTGGTTGAACCTCTTAGCCGGGATATGGAATGGCTCAAGGGGGGCCTTTGTGTGCCTGTGCACTCTGGCTTGTTGGCACGCTACACAGGCTGCAGCCCACTCTTTCACCTGTTTGCGCAGGCTCAGCCAGACAAACTTTGCTGGCACCATTTTGACTGACGCGCGTACGCCTGGGTGTGCCAGGGAGTGAACCGACTCAAAAACGCGGCGTCGCCAAGCGCGTGGTACCACCGGGCGCGTGTGGCCCGTGGAGACGTCACAGATTAGGGGGGGCCCCCCGTTTTGCATAACTCTGCTCTCCAGCCTTAACCCTGTTGGTCCAGACTGAAGTGCGCAAACGTCGGCATCGCTGATCTGCTCTGCGGCCATGGCCGTGTAATCTATCCCCACGTAGACTGGGGCCACTAAGGCGTGCGAGAGATAGTCAGCCACCACATTGAGTTTACCGGCCACATGACGAATGTCGGTCATAAACTCCGAGATCGCGGCCAGCTGTCTCTGCTGCCGGCCCGACCATGGTTCTGAAACCTTGGCCATTGCGTACGTTAGTGGTTTGTGGTCCATGAACGCAGTGAAAGCGCGCCCTTCCAGCCAGAACTGGAAGTGGCAATTGGCCAGGTGGAGAGCCAGGAACTTCCTGTCAAATGCGTTGTATTTACACTCATTTTCGCGCAAAGACCTGCTAAAAGAGGCGAGCGGCTGCCAAGAACCGGCGACACACTGCTCCACGACGGCCCCTATGGCCACGTCTGATGCGTCTGTAGTGAGCGCAATCTGAGCTGCTGGGTCTGGGTGCGCCAGCAGTGCAGCGTTCGCCAGAACTGTTTTAACCTCGGAAAATGCCTGTTCCCGCTCAGGAGTCCAGTCAACTCTGTCCGCCAGCTTCCGTTTCTTAAGCGCGGCGTACAACAGCTGCATGAGCTGGGCTGCGCGGGGGAGGAAACGATTGTAGAAGTTAACCATCCCCAAAAACTCCTGCAGCGCCCTGACCGTCTGAGGCTGGGGAAAATTCGCCACTGCGCGCACCTTGTCTGGCAAGGGTATCGCTCCTTCCGGTGAGATGCGGTGTCCCAAAAAATCAATCCCCGTCACGCTGAACTGGCATTTCACTGGGTTGATTATTAACCCGTGCTCCTCCAACCTCCGGAAAACCATCCTGAGGTGGGCTATGTGTTCGTCCTCGGATGCGCTGGCCACCAGGATGTCATCCAGGTAGACGAACACAAACGGCAGATTGTGCAACACCGCATCCATCATGCGTTGGAATGTCTGTGCCACGCCTTTTAACCCGAAAGGCATGCGTAAAAACTCAAACAGACCAAACGGGATTATTACTGCCATTTTAGGTATGTCCTCTGCACGCACCGGCACCTGGTGGTAACCACGGACCAGGTCTATCTTAGAAAAAATACGTGTCCTGGCGAGGTGAACAGAAAAATCCTGAATATGGGGGATCGGGTAGCGGTCATGCGCTGTGGTGTTGTTTAATCTGTGGAAATCTCCGCAAGGTCGCCACGATCCCTCGGCCTTAGGGACCATATCAGAATCAGAATCAGAATCAGAATCAGAATCAGCTTTATTGGCCAAGTATGCACAACACATACAAGGAATTTGACTTTGGCTAAAAACTTGCTCTCATTGTTCAGGTGGAGGATTTAAATAAGGATTCAATGACAACAGGGTATGTACAGTAAATTACAGTCTGTCCACGTTTCTATAAAAGGATGCAAATATATACAGGAATATATGCAGTTATTTACTCAGACTAACCACACTTTGCAGAAATATATGAAAAAATATACAGTCACACAGTTATTTCAATGTGAACTCAGATTCAGTGATATAATGTGAATGAAGTAAAAAGCAGTGTGAGAGTTATGTGCAATGTAATAATGGATGAAAAGTCATGAGTACAGCAACAGGTAGGACTAGGTGAATGTTAGGAGTTCATCAGAGTGATGGCTTGAGGAAAGAAACTGTTCCTGTGACGGGTGGTTTTGACCTTCAGTGATCTGTAACGATGACCAGAAGATAGAAGTTCAAACAGTTTGTGGCCGGGGTGTGATGGGTCAGCACAGATGTTTCCCGCCCGTTTCCTGGTTATGGACCGATATAAGTTCTCAATGGAGGGTAGGTCAGTACCAATGATCCTCTCCGCAGACTTAATGATCCGCTGCAGTCTGGTCTTGTCCTGTTTAGTGGCAGATCCAAACCAGACAGTGATGGAAAAGCAGAGGACAGATTGGATGATGGCGGTGTAGAAGACAACCAGCAGCTCCTGAGGCAAATCAAACTTCTTGAGCTGACGCAGAAAAAACAACCTCTGCTGGGCCTTTTTCCGGACAGTGTCTATATGGGAGGACCACTTCAGGTTCTGGGAGATTGTGGTACCCAGAAACTTGAAGGAGTCCACAGTGGACACTGTGCTGTTGAGGATGGTGAGTGGGGGGAATGAAGGGGGGTGTCGCCTGAAATCCACAATCATCTCCACCGTTTTGGCTGGGTTAAGTTCAAGATGGTTCTGGCTGCACCAGAGGATCAGCTGCTCCACCTCCCGCCTGTATGCAGACTCATCATCATCCCGGATCAAACCGATGACTGTGGTGTCGTCCGCAAACTTCAGGAGCTTCACCGAAGGGTCCTCTGAGGTGCAGTCATTGGAGTAGAGGGAGAAGAGCAGTGGAGAAAGGACACATCCTTGGGGGGCGCCAGTACTAATTTTTCGGGAGCTGGATGTAAATCTCCCTAGCTTCACCTGTTGCCACCTGTCAGTCAGAAAGCTGGAGATCCACTGGCAGGTGGAGGGGGTCACTTTGAGCTGGAGGAGTTTCTGATGAAGAATGCCTGGGATGATGGTGTTGAACGCTGAGCTGAAGTCGACAAACAGGATCCTGGCGTACGTCCCTGGGGAGTCGAGGTGTTGCAGGATGTAATGTAGTCCCATATTCACTGCATCATCCACTGACCTGTTTGACCGGTAGGCAAACTGCAGTGGGTCCATCAGGGGGCCTGTGATGACCTTCAGGTGGTTCAGCACCAATCTCTCCAAGGATTTCATGACCACAGAGGTCAGGGCAACAGGTCTGTAGTCGTTTAATCCTGTAACAGAGGGTTTCTTGGGAACTGGAATGATGATGGAGCGTTTGAAGCAGGAAGGCACTTCACGCAGCTCCAGTGATCTGTTAAAGATCTGGGTGAAGATGGGGGCCAACTCGTTGGAGCAGACTCTCAGGCAGGACGGAGACACACCATCAGGTCCTGCAGCCTTCTTGATCTTTTGTCTCTGAAAGACCCGGCGCACCTCCTCTTCACAGATCGTTAGTGCTGGTGGGAGGTCAGAGTGGAGGAGGGATGGAGTTCCTGGGGCTGCAGATAATCCTTTTGTGTGAGTGGGAGGTGAGAACTGTAGGTTCTTTTCAAACCTGCAGTAAAAGCTGTTTAGGTCGTTAGCCAGCTGGAGGTTTTCCACAGGGTGGGGGGATGGTCTCCTGTAGTTGGTGATATTCTGCAGGCCTCTCCAGACAGAAGCAGAGTTGTTGGCTGAGAAGTTTTTTTGTAACTTCACACTGTAGCTCCTCTTAGCAAGCCTGATCTCCTTCGTCAGCATGTTTCTGGCCCGCTTATACAGAGTCCAGTCACCAGTCCTGTAGGCCTCCTCCTTGGTCTGACGTAGCTGCTTCAGTTTAGGAATGAACCAGGGTTTATTGTTGTTGTATGTGCAGAAGGTCTTGGTCTGCACACACATGTCCTCGCAGAAACAGATGTATGACGTCACAGTGTCAGTGAGTTCATTTAAGTTAATGGCTGCAGCTTCAAAAACACTCCAATCTGTGCAGTCAAAGCAGGCTTGTAACTTCAGCTTTGATTCCTCAGTCCATTTCTTCACAGTCCTTACAACAGACTTGGAAGTTTTTAGTTTCTGTCTGTATGTTGGAATAAGATGGAGCAGACAGTGGTCAGAAAAACCCAGAGCTGCACGGGGGACGGCATGATAGGCATTTCTTAAAACTGTGTAACAGTGGTCGAGTGTATTTGTGTCCCTGGTGGGACATTTAATATGCTGTCTGTATTTAGGAAGCTCATTTGTGAGATTAGCTCTATTGAAATCACCCAGAACGATAAGCAGAGAGTCTGGATGTTTTTCCTCCACGTCTGCTATCTGGTCAGCGAGGTGCTGCAGGGCCTCTGTTGCAGAAGCAGCAGGCGGGATATAAATTCCGACCAGAATAAATGAGGAGAACTCTCGCGGTGAATAAAAGGGTTTACAGTTCATGAACAGTGACTCTAGGTTAGGGCTACAAAACTTCTTCAACACTGTGACATCAGTACACCAACCTTCGTTTATGTAGAAGCAGATTCCACCACCTTTAGTCTTTCCAGAGAATTCTCGGCTGCGATCAGCGCGAAACAGCTGGAATCCGTCCAGGCGGACCGCGCTGTCCGGGATGTGTTTACTCAGCCAGGACTCCGTGAAACAAAGGGC
Organism: Pholidichthys leucotaenia; assembly: GCA_020510985.1. Lineage (NCBI taxonomy): Eukaryota > Metazoa > Chordata > Actinopteri > Cichliformes > Pholidichthyidae > Pholidichthys > Pholidichthys leucotaenia. The sequence continues at coordinate 195,071,441 of CM035842.1, read as the reverse complement.
GCCAGATCTGCTAAAATCCCGGTTTTTGTGAGTCAGGAGCAGCAGTTCATCCATTTTGTTCGCCAAACTGCGGATATTTGCCAGATGGATCGATGGGAGCGGCGTGCGAAATCCTCGTTTCTTCAGCCTGACTAGCGCACCGGCACGTTTACCACGCCGCCTTCGTTTCCGGCCAGCGCCAATAGCCGCTGCTCCCACAGCTAAGATTGACTGAAAAAACTTCAGATCAGCAGCAGCAACTGGCGGAGAAGTTGCATTGGGAGGTAGTCTGAGAGAAAGTAGTTCCTCCCTTGAATAGGTGATTCGGACAGAAGAGCAGAAGTCCAAAAAAAACACACAAAATTATCAAAAACATCAGAGAGCAGAAGCCAGTGGCTGCCATCCGCGGCGCCATCTTGGATTTTTTTTTTTTTTTTTTTTTTTGTATGTATGTAGTGGGGATGCCCATGGGCTGTTTGATTGTCTGATGATGCCCAGCCTTTCCAAGTTGGCAAACTTCTCGCGCGCTATGGCCAATTTAGCTGTGTCCAGGCGCTGAGGTCGTGCAAAAACGGGCGGCCAGGTGGTGGTAATATAGTACTCCACCCCGTGTTTAGTGATGGCTGCCGAAAACGTCGGGATCGTGAGTGCTGGAAACTGGGTGAGCAGTGTGTGGAACTTACCACCTGGAGCTATGACGTTGGCTAGCGTTGTTGGCCCGGTTCCTTGAGCTGTACAGGGGAGAGAATCAAAAGACATTGCATTAATCAGGCGTCTGTTAGTAACATTGACTATGACTCCATGTGCACACAAAAAATCAGCGCCTAAGATTGGGAAACTGCATGCTGCTATGACGAATGTCCACTGGTACGTACGGCCGTGCAGGGATACGGTCAGTGTCCTCTCACCAAAAGTCTTAATGTCTAAGCCGTTTGCGGCCATCAGCTAGGGGCCACTAGTTCCCACTAGTCGGTCGGCGTAGGATGGCAGGATGAGGCTCTTTTGGGAGCCGGAGTCGACGAGGAATCATCTCCCCGAGCGTGAGTCTGTCACGTAGAGCAGCTTGCTTTCTTCACCAGCGGTCGCAGCTGCTATCGACTGCCGGTCCTGGCGTTTCCCGAACGCTTGAATTGGCACGGTGGCACGTATCGGCGTGCGTCCTCTCCAAAACGGCGGTGGTAGGAGCAGAGCGTGTCTCTCTGGCGCTTCCTGGCCCCTGCTGCCGCTACCATCACTGGTTCCTCGCTTCCGCTGGTCGTCTTGCTGGGTTCCGACGCCGCTGCGTTCACTGTGAGGGCTCTGGTGGTGAGGATGATCCGATCTGCCTCCTGGGCTAGCGAACGGTAGTCACGCGCGGCCAGCAACGGCGAGTTGGCCAGGACCGCTCTGGCCACCGTTGGGAGGTTCCGGAGGAAAAGGTGGGCAAATAGAAAATGCCCGTCGTCCGTGCCCATCAACGCCAACATCTTCTCCATCTGTTCGACCGCCGATCCGTCTCCCAACTTGGAGCGCGTCAGAAGCCTCTCCGCTCTCTCGCAGTCCGAGAGCGTGTAGCACCGGGTCAGTGTGGCTTTGAGAGCCCCATATTTATCGTGGGCTGGGGGTTGTTGGAGCAGGCTCGCTACTTGCTGAGTCGTGCAAGCGTCCAGCGCTGCGACCACATAGTAATACCTGGTGTCATCTGCCGTTATTCCCCGGAGCGCGAACTGGGCCTCGGTGTGGAGGAACCAAGACTTCGGGTTGTGCAGCCAAAAGTCCGGTAGTTTGACCGGAACGGCACATGCATTGCTGGGGTTTCTCATCCAGGTCGTCTCCGGGGTGTTCGCCTTGTGTTCCATTCTGCGTCAAGGGTCACCAGTGTGGAGATGAAATAACCAGACCAAACTTTCTGAGCAGATGAAACTTTATTTCACTCTCACATCTTCCAGAATCAGAACATTAAACATGTGAAGCAGGGACTCTCTCTTTTATATCCCAAAACTCACACCTCCCTGCTACCTGAGGTCCTGCATTCACCATTCACTCTCCCCAGACAATTCCCCTTACCCCCCAGCCCTTTGATCTCCATGCTCTCTCAGTCTGAGAGGAAAACTACTGAAATCTACAGCATGGGTCCCCCACAACATTTTAATATTACTGTCCTTTATTTTTATATTGTTCAAAAATCATTTCTTTATATGTTGATTTAAATATATGGATGTTTGGACATTGCTTGTGCTTCTCCCCCAACCCATTCCACAATTTTACCCCACACACAGACACACAAAAACCCTTCCTAGTAGATCTTACTAGGTGCATTTTAAATTTTGTATTCCCCCGTAAATTGTATTTCCCTTTTCTCTGACTAAAAAGATTTTGTATATGTGTGGCAAAAAGTTTTTACTGACTTTAAACATTAACTGTGCTGTATAATAATCAACCAGATCCTGTAATTTCAATAATTTTGAACGTAAAAACAATAAATTAGTATGCTCAAGATATACGACTTTGTGTATAACATGGACTGCCCTTTTTTGTAATATTGGCAATGAATTAAGTGTACTTTTATAATTGTTACCCCACTGTCATGGTGCGGTCCTGGCGGACCACAAATGAGATGCTATAGGCAGCCGTAGAGTTTGCACATTTATTGAAGAAGGACATACAATACAAAATAATGAGCCTCGTGGGGCAAAACACAAATAAACACTAAGACTAAGACACACTACGATATATTGAGAACTAGGAAGACTGACAGGGAACAAGGATACAACACTTACATACGAATAGCGAGGGCGGAACCTAACGCTGAAAGGAACTGGCTTCGGACATAGGGAAACCAGTCTGGATAAGGCGAGGTCGCAGCCCCGAGTGACAGGAGCTGCTCCCTTAAATAGGGCAAGACAATTAATCAGCTGATGAGAGTGTCATCAGCTGAATCAAAACCAGCTGTACTGCTAGGCTCTGACAGTCGGAAGCCCTGCAGAGATGCTGTCAGAATAAGAGCCCTGAGAGCCCACCAGGACAAAATACAGAATGGGAGGAAAATACTGCATGACCCGAGCACGGACGAGATCGGCGCTCAGATCATGACAGCACTCCCCCCCTGAAGGACGCACTCTGGGCGTAAACGTAACATCCAAGCCTCCCCCCCACCCAGAAGGCTATGAAATCCCACCCAGAGCGGGTGGAGGGGGAAAAAGGCTCGGAGGGCAAGAGTCAAAAAAAAAGGAAAAAAAAAAAACACCAAGGAATTGAACCGGGGGGAAAAAAAACAAAACAAAAAAAACAAGGTCCAATACAGAACAAATATGAACATGGTGCACAACAGAGCAAGGAAACAAAACCCACAAATATACTTCACAATGCACAGGTAGAGGACAGAACAATGAATGCAAATAACAGATACCAAGCTAAACAACCATAATACACAGGCGTCTCTCAACCAGAGGAAAGGAAAACACAAAATCACGCTAAATAGCGGTGATATACCTACAGTTCAAAACCAGTCCCAATCACCAAATACAAAGGAGGAGGAAGAAAAAAAAAACATGCTACAAGGCGGCGAAATACACAGTTCAATAAAGTTCATATCCCAAAATACAAGCGCATCCCAAATATTTCAAGGGAGAGGGAAGAGGAGAAAAAAAACACAGGGATGACGGCAGGCAGAGCACAATGGAGTAAAGAAAAACAATAGTTCAGGCGGTCTACCCGCATCTAGCGTCCAGATCACAGGCAGGGAAACAAGGATGAGTTCAGGCGGCCTAACCCAGTCCCAGGCCCGGAGAAACAGTACCTCTGGCGGCCGGACCAGGTCGCCGAACAGAGAGTTCAGTTTGTCGGGTGGCCGACCCAGAACACCAAACGGGCGAAGCAATCTCCCAGGCGGCCGACCTGCGTCATTCAGCCACCAGGACCGCAGGGGAGAACTCGGAGACAGCTTCCCTATTGAGAGGAATAGCGAGGGAGAGCCAAACCGATAACGGGGAATCCCAGCAGCCCCTGATGGAAGGGAAAAGGGAACGGGGGAAGGAAATCAGAATCAGAATCAGAATCAGAATCAGAATCAGGTTTATTGCCATTGTTCATGTAGTACACAAACTAGGAATTTGTCTCGGTACAATGCTGCAACATTAAACATGATAAGATAAGAGAAATAAACTATACATGTAATAAAGTGTAGGATAAGATTAAGTGATACTGGTCAACAGTTAAAATATATATTAGCCGAAAAGGGACCAGTCTGGCATCAATCGGCAGAGGATCTGCAGCTCCTTCTCCGAGCTCCACACGGACTGGCGCTCCGTTTTCGTTGGGTCCCAAGCGGGACGGTGCTGCACCCACGACGGACCCTGACTGGGCCGGTGCTGTACCCACGACGGACCCTGACTGGGCCGGAACCACACCCACGACGGACCCCGATTGGGTCAATGTAGCACCCACGACGGACCCCGACTGGGCTGGAACCACACTCATGACGGACCCCAATTGGGTCAGAGCTGCACCCACGACAGACCCCGACTGGGCTGGCGCAGCACCAGGGACGGCCTCCAAACCCAATCCCGGAACCTCCAGAACAGTGACCGGAATCGGCTCCACACCGGTGACCCTGGGAGAAGGCTCAGGAGAAGAAAGAGAACCGGGATCAGGATCACCGGCAGCGACAGAGCCCAGCGAGACAAGCTCGGATGCAGCGGATGGCTGCACCCGGCTCGTCTCCCCGAGAGACAGGCAAAAATGCTCCAGAATAGACAGGAGAAAGACAAAATAGAGTACTTGCCTGATCTCGAGTTCTGCCGCCGTCCAGGACTTCGGCGATCCGGGTTCAGCAAGTAGAAGGTCCTCCTCTGGTTCCCACTCGGCTACGGCGGGCTCCGCAGCCGGCATGATGGTGTTCACAGTCCAGGGATTCCCTGATGCTGACGTCCATGCCGAGGGCCCACACGGCGTGGTGGCAGGGGATCCGTGACCTGCCGGGTCGGACTGTCCCTCCGTGGAGACCCGGGGACGCTTGCTCATCGGCGCAGGCTCCAATTTGCAGTCCACCCTCCTCCTCTGCCCATGTCGTGGCTGCGGGGCTGGAACCAGGTTCCCCAGGCCCCCAGGCTCCCTCCTTGTCTGACGGCGTAGACCTGGCGCTGCAGAATGCTCAGGGGAAAGAGACACAAAGGTAGCAGGTTCATAATTAATCATTGCAGCAGGTGGAGGGAGCTCAGGGGACTGTGAACCCCGAACTCCACCCCCAGGGGTCAGACAAGGCAATTCATCCAGTGAAGGAAAAGAATGAAAAGGCACTTGCCTGATCTGCTGAGGACCGATGGAACCTGCTGCAGTGGGCTTGGTTTTTTCCTTCCCCTGCTGGATGGAGACGGAGGACCCCCTGGGAAGATGAAGAGGAGCTGCTCGCATCGGATCAGGAACGGGAACCGCCGGAGACGGACTCGTGGAGCTCACAGCAGCTGGGGGGAGCGTCGAGGAGGAGGGAGAAACAGCCGAGGTGATCCGGGAACGGGGAGCTGATGGAACAGCAGGGACAGGTGACGTGGAGGCTGCTAGGTTTTCCTCCTGTCGTGACGCAGGAGCAACAGCTGGCTGGGAGGCAGAGTTCCTTCGGCAACCCGGAACTGGATCCGGATGGGGTTCTCGCTGAGGCTTACCACGGGCATCGTGACGACGTTTACTGGCAGAGGGCGAGGCGAAGGTGAGGTCAGGGAACCGCCGCTGCTGCGCAGAGACAGAAGCCAGCAATTCGGCATATTCGGGATAATTATGGAGCTCCAGACTGAGCTCCACCAGTCTAACTGCTGCCGTCACATGCTTTATGATTTCCGATGGATGAGAAGCAGAGCGAGCTGCAGCCACACGGTCCTGGAGGATCACAGCTGTCCACTGCGTGTCCTCTGAGGGAATCCTGGCTGACATCTCTCTCCGCTGGGGATGACCCCTGGGTGGTTCAAACTCCTGGACTGGACGGGGGACAGGAATGGGATCCCGAAATGAGAAGGGAGGATGTCTCCTCTTCGGCTTCCTGCTGGAGTTTCCCTTCAGCCCACGGAGTTTCTCCCGGGGAGCAGAGATGTCTGCCATCCTCGCCGTGATTTCAGGGTGGTCAGCGTAGCGAGGATGGCGGTTAATAGTCGCCTCAGCGAGGTCCAGGTACCAGCGCGAGCCGCTGGGGACAGGGTTACTGCGAGCGCTGGAGAGGATCCCATCGATCTCAATAAGAGCCATCACTAGCTCGTAGCCTAAACTCATGGCATAGCCCTTGGGTGGTGACGCCATCTCTCAGCACACTGGTACGCGAAAAAAGGAAAAAACTACAAGCCCAAACAGTGCAAACTCACGGTCGCCAGGGTCTCATTTCGGCTGCAACCTACTGTCATGGTGCAGTCCTGGCGGACCACAAATGAGACACTATAGGCAGCCGTAGAGTTTGCACATTTATTGAAGAAAAACATACAATACAAAATAATGAACCTTGTGGGGCAAAACACAAATAAAGACTAAGACTAAGACACACTACGATATACTGAGAACTAGGAAGACTGATGGGGAACAAGGATACAACACTTAAATACGAATAGCGAGGGCAGAACCTAACGCTGAAAGGAACTGTCTTCGGACGTAGGGAAACCAGTCTGAATAAGATGAGGTCGCAGCCCCGAGTGACAAGAGCAGCTCCCTTAAATAGGGCAAGATAATTAATCAGCTGATGAGGGTGTCATCAGCTGAATCAAAACCAGCTGTACTTCTAGGCTCTGACAGCCGGAAGCCCCGCAGAGACGCTGTCAGAATAAGAACCCTGAGAGCCCACCAGGACTAAATACAGAATGGGAGGAAAATACTGCATGACCCGAGCGCGGACGAGATCGGCGCTCAGACCATGACACCCAGACCTCTATACAATAGGTCAAGCATGGAAGTTCTATTGAGCAATACAAGATATGAAGCGATTTGTAATCTAGGACTTGCTTTATTTTAATTATAATTGCAATATTTTTTGCCACTTTGTTCTGTATGTATCTGATGTGTGGTTTCCAACTAATTTTATCATCTAGTATTACACCCAAAAATTTGATCTCCTTAATATTTTCAATAATTACATTATCTATATGAATATGTATATCTTCTTTATTTTTACAACTACCAAATATTATTACCTTAGTTTTATCTGTATTTAGTAATAATTTATTACTATCCATCCATTTTTTTTTAGCTTATTTAATTCATTATTTAGAGTATGGATTAGTTCCTTATAATTATTTCCAGAATAAAATATATTAGTATTGTGGAGAAAGGATTAGGCGAGGCAAACGAGCTGGATGACACAAGGTTTTATTCTTTCTCTGACAACATACAGCAAACACGCTTCTGAGCTCTACTGAGCTACTGCGCTAACTGGGTCTCTGTACATTTGTCTTTCATATCTTTCTTTCCATCCATAGAGACCCAGAGCTTCCGACCATCATACATTGTTGCATGAACAAAGAGAAATGCAGCACATTAACATAATATACGCGGGCTCTGCTCAAACACGCTTCTTCTCTCCAGCATTTACTCCTTTCCCTGGGGGGTGCATAGTCTTTGCTATCCCATTTGATACCCTCCAGTGACACCTCCTCCTACTGTCCATTATTCTCCCCTTTCCCCTGGCTTCTGGGTGTGAGGAAACTCCCAAACTGTGCCCCCACACAGCCCCCCACCCCCAAATACCCAGAAGGGGCTCTAACCTCCTGGTCCTTTGGGCCCGAGCTGGTGCTCATAGCGGCTGGAGCGAGGGGTTGCCAATCCAGTAGAACTGTCTTGCTGGTGAAGTGTATCGGAGGGCATGTCAGTCTGTGGAGGATGGGAAAACACCTTATGCTTCGCCCCAGGTTCCAGCATATTGAACGGTCCGTTGTACGGTGGGCACAGTGGGGTCTGGTGCGCATCGTGCCTAACAGAAACAAAACTGGCATCTGCAGGCTTTTTGGAACAAAGGTGTGGGGAAAACAATGGTGGGCTGGCCCGGTACATTAAAAGCCTCTGGGCCGTGCAAAAATTGTGTGGGCGGATCAGCCTCGGGTGTGGGATTTTCTGGTAAAAACTCTCCGGTGATCCGCAGCGGCTGAGAAAAACACGTTCTGCTAAATCCTCCTTAGGTGTGGAGTGCACCCCTAAAAGGGTCCGGGGAAGGTGGTCGGCCCAATTCCTCAAGGATCCACAGTGGCTGAGAAAAAAAAAATATAAGTTCTGTCGGGGAGGCTGCCAAATCTTCTTTAGGTGCAGAGCACGGCCCTAAAGGAACTCTGGACAGGCGGTCGACCCAGTTGTGTCTGTGGGCGACATGTCCTGATGGTGGAACTGTTGGCGGCCGTAAGCACAGGACCGCTGCCCACTGCCACTCTGCAGCGTTGACCGGCAGTATGCTCTTCTGGGTGCGGAAATCCACCAGAAACCATCTCCCTGACATGTGTCTGTGACACAAAACAGCTTGTTTCTTTCGCCAGCAGTCGCAGCTGCTAATGGCTACTGGCCGTGCCGTTTCCCGACTTCTTGACTGGGCATGGCGGCACACATCACTGGGTGTTTGAGCTGGATGGTGGATCCGTTTCCTGCACCAGTGCACGGTAGTCCTTAGTCACTCACAACGGCGAGTTGGCCAGGTTCGCTCCTGCTGCGGCTGGTCAGTTCCTGAAGCAGGTTTGTCGCCGGTTGCGTGGCATACGCGTCCGGCGCAGTGACCACTTAGTAGTATTTTGTATCATCCTCGTAATCCCAAGGAGTGCGCATGGGGCTTCTATGTGCTAAAACCCCGCTGTCGGATCGTGAAGCCAGAGTCCGGGAGCGTGACTGAAACAGCGCAGGCAGCACTGATGCTCTCCCTCCCGGTAGTCTCTGCGGTGGTGCTTGGCTTGCTCTCCATGGCATGTCTTGGGTCCCAGTGTGGCTCGCTCTCCATGGCACATCTTGTCACCAGTGTGGAGAAAGGATTAGGCAAGCGCTCTCCATGGCACTTCGGGTCGCCTGTGTAGAGAGGGATAGACAATCCATAGCATGTCGGGGGTCACCAGTGTGGAGAGAGGATTAGGCGAGGCAAACGAGCTGGGTGACACAAGGCTTTATTCTTTCTCTGACAACATACAGCAAATACGCTTCTGAGCTCTACTGAGCTACTGCGCTAACTGGGTCTCTGTACATTCGTCTTTTATATCTTTATTTCCATACATGGAGACCGAGAGCTTCCAACCATCATACATTATTGTGTGAACAAAGAGAAATGCAGCACATTAACATAATATATGTGGGCTCTGCTCAAACACACTTCTTATCTCCAGCATTTACTTCCTCTCCCCAGGGGGCACATAGACTTTGCTGTCCCGTTTGATACCCCCTGGTGACACCCTCTCCTAATGTCCATTATTCTCCCCTTCTCCCTGGCTTCTGGGTGTGAGGAAACTCCCAAACTGTGCCCTCACAGTATCATCAGCAAATAATATTATTTTTATAATTTAGAAACTTGGAATATATATATATATATATACTGTATATATACTGTATATATATATATATATATATATATATATATATATATATATATATATATATATATATGGGTCAGTATTGGGGCCCAATACTGACCCCTGGGGGACCCCACAGGTAATTCCCATACACCCAGACAGATATTCTCCCATCTTCACAAACTGTTGCCTCTCAGATAAATAACTTATAACCCAACCAACCCAACCAACTTATAACCCAACCAACTCCCCTAATACCATACAATTGCAGTTTATTAAGAAGTATTGAATGATTTATTGTATCAAATGCTTTTCTAAAATCATAAATATACCAATTGCATATTTTCCTTGATCTTGTGGTGATCCGAGCGCTGAACTCATCCACACTCGGGTTACTCAGTATTTTCCCTTTTTCTCTCATATTATTTCGGTTTGGTTATTATTGTTCTCCCAGGGCTTTTATTGTGACAGCGTCGCGGCCAAACTTCCGGCTGTCAAAGCCGAGCCGGCGCTGTCACAGCTCATCTTGATTTCGGTAATTACGTTCCCCCTTTCGTGTTTGGTTCTTTTACTCCTGTTATCAGTATTTAAGGAAGCAGCTGAGGCTCACTCCTCGCTGCGACCTACATCTGTGTACCAGGACTGGAGTCCCTATCCCCAGCTCCAGTCTTCCTTCTACGTTTGATTCATCCTCGCTTCATCAGGCGTAAGTGTTTATTCTTTAGTGTCTGGTTTTGCCCTCACTACGCTTTAGCACTGATATTAGTGTACTATATATTTAGTGTCCTAGTTTAATGTATGTGTTTTGCCCCACGTGGCTCTTTACTTTGTTCCTTTGTTAATAAACAAGCAAACTCTCTGTTGGCATCTGGCGCCTCATTAATGCCCTGAAAGGGGCATGCATGACAGATCTAATGCATTTATTATTTCCTCTGTTGCTTCTGTTATTGCTGATGATGTTGTACTCTTTGCTCTAAATCCATATTGATTCTGATTAAGCAGATCATGTTTATTTGAAAGGTTTTCTAATCTGTTGTTGAAAAGTTTTTCCAGAATCTTTGAAAATTGTGGGAGGAGCGATACTGGTCTGTAGTTTGTGTCGTGGTGTTTATTTCCTTGCTTGAATAATGGTATTACTTTTGCTATTTTCATTTTTTGTGGAATGAGCCAGGTTGAAATGATAGATTACAAATATATGTAAATGGTTTTAATATGCCATCAACAGTTCTTTTTACTAGTGCCATATCAATACCATCACAATCAGTAGATAATTTATTTTTACACTTTTTATTAACAGATTTTACCGCTTAGTTCATCCACCGCTGAGAGAAAGAGTGACCGAGGGTTATTTCCAATCAACGTCTCACTCACGGTGTCTCTTCCTTGGTTTGTAATTTTTGCTGCCAACTCTGGTCCAACATTTACAAAAAAATTATTCATTCTATTTACTACCATGTTCTTATAAGTATCACCACAATTATCAGGAAAATACTCTATGTCACGTGCTGAGCCGGCTTGGTTTTCCCCGGCTCGGCCTCTATCTCTTTGTGGGGTTGGCTTTGCTGATTATATGTTTTTTGATCTATTCTTGTACTTATGCCATGCCTCTAGCCACTGCCTGACCTGCAGCTGTTAGTCAGCATCTGTCATCCCCTTTCTCTCATGCTGCTGACAGGCTGCTGGCCTAGCCACGCCCCCTCGCTCTCCTTCTGGCTCATCAGCTGTTTCCAGTCCCCGGCAATTATCTGTCCGTGCCTCGCCCAGGTGATTCCTATTTGTCACGCCAGCGGTGTCTGTATTAAAGGAGCTCTTCACTAGACAGACACCGCTGGATTATTGTGTGCGTTAGATGATTGTTCTCTGCCATCTAACTACCACGTCTATGAAGGACTGTGTTCTGTGTGTTCTTGCTGGGATCCTGGGATTTCTCGGACAGTCCCCCTCACCGTGAGTAAACTGCTAGCGATCCTTTGTGCTGCCTTTACGCTGTGCCAGAAGCATTCCTGTTTTCAGTTCAATCCCGCTTCGTTTCTGGTAGTGTTTCCTCCCCGCAGCACGATCGTTACACTTTGGCTCTGCCCAGTTTATCCTCCGGTGTGTGTGTGTAGGGCGTCCTGATGGACTCTTTAGCATACCCAAGCTGTCGTGTCTGTGTATGTGTCATTTTGTGTTAATAAATGTGTGTTTGGTGTAACCCTGCACTTAAATCCTCTCGTCCTTTCTCCCCTTGCCGCGCCATTAGAGAGGCGCACGGGGAGCTCATGACAGAATAATCCAGCCATAAAAGAATTTAGCAGGTTACACCCACACTAATCATTTTTTTTTTTTTTCATTTTTGGGACTGTCTCATTTCCACTCACCTGCGTCCGGGCACAATGACTGAGCTGCTGGAGAGGGAGCTGCGTTCGCTTTGTCTGCTGGAGGACATACTCTCGCAGACGTTGGAGCCCGGTTCATCCAAGACAGCTCGATGGGCTCGGAATACGGCGGTGAGAGTGATGCATTGGGATAGCCTGTGGGCCCATCCGGAGGCGACCAAGATTCTCCGGGAGATCTTTGCCGTGCCATGCATGGGGTCGAGTGAGGAGCTCCCAGCGCTCAAGCCCCTCGCGGCTACACCGCCGTCGGTCCCTCTTACTCCGGAGATCATCGGCCTTGATCACTTGCGGCCGGATGGTGTACTAAGACTCCCGGACTATCTGATGCCCCAACCGACAGTGAGGAAAAGGAAGCCTCACCAGAGGAAGCCCCTCTCGTCTTCAGGGGCCGTCATTTGCCGAGAGGCCCTTTGAGATTGTCCCAGCCACGCCCACCTCCGCGTCATCGGAGCCGGCTCCTCCACAGTCCTTTGAAGGGGTCAGTGACACGGAGAAGGGTGACTGCTAACTGTCTGCAGCTGTCAACATCGGGAACCGGGATGACAGGAAAGTGTTTTTTCATTCCACTCAATCTAATTACAAACCTTGTCTGTCTCCCGAGGGAGAGGCCCAGTTTCAGCAGTCTGCTGGGTCCCCTCCTCCGGCTGCAAATATTAATTCACTTTTTCCCCTCTCTGTGTCTCCTCCCATTCTCCCTGAGGGCCAGCTGGCCCAAGGTCAGGGCCATCAGCCGGTGGAGGAGCCAGTGGCTTTGGATGATCCATTCCCGGAGTTGGCATGGAGAGGTCCCCCTGCAGCCACGCCGGTGGAATCCCCAGCATTGAAGCTGCTGCAGGTGGACAACAGGACTGCCAACACCATCTTGCCAGCTGTGGAGGCGTCTGCAGTGGACTGGGAGCCGGAGCTGGACCTCTTGGAGGCTGGGCCCGAGTGTTCATCGCCGGGATCGACGGAGTCCTGGACCGCGGTGGAGCTCGAGCTCAGGCAAGTAATCTCTCTTGTTTTTTCTTATGTCAGTTTTAGAGAGATCTTGCCTGGCTCTGGGTGAGGAGAGTCAGGCGCAGCTGTGCGCTGCGCCTGAACTTCCTTCGCTGGGCTCCGCCGCTGCTGGCAACCCTAACCATTTTTCTTCTCCTGCTTCCCCTGAGCCTTCAACCAGGGTCGCCGGAGAGGGTGTGTCACCGCCGGAGGTAGCCGAGGGTCCGGTCCTGCCAAAGGAGGACGTCGCTGCTCCAGCTTCTCCTGCCAGGGTCATCAGGGCTCCTCCCATTGATCGTCTCCTCAGCCTGGTGCTCCTGCGGGTTGGTCTGCTCACCGTGAGTGCAGTTCTGGCCCAATCGGGGTCCATCGCGGGTGCAGTGGAGCCGGCCCAATCTGAGTCCACCGTGGGTGCAGCGGAGCCGGCTCGGTCAGGGGCCATCATGGGTGCAGTTAGGCTCCTGCTGGAGTCCACCGTGGGCACAGTGGAGCCGGCTCAGTCAGGGCCCACCGCGGGTGCTACTGAGGACGCCGCGGTGGTTCCCTCTCCCCGGACCGGTTGCCTTCCAGTCAGCCTTCCGGTGGGCAGGCCACCTCCTGCTTCACCCCCTCCGTCCTGGTGGCTGAGCAATGCGGGCCGGCCACCAGAAGAATTGACTCCCCGGGTCTGGTGGCCCGTGTTTTCCGGCAGGCTGCTGGATTCCGTCCACTAGAACTTCTGCTGGGCCTGGGACTCTGGGCGGCCTCCTGAGCCCCAACGCCTGTGGACTTGGGGGCGTTGATTGTGGACCCTGGGTGGGGTATCATGTTCCCTCCTTTCCTGTTCCCCCTATCTCCCACCCGGGTTCGTGTGTTGTTGTTTTTCCTGTGGGGATTGGTGTGTGTGGGGGGGTTCTTACGATGTTACCGTGGGTATCTAGTATCCACCCCTAGAAGGAGGGGCTCTGTCACGTGCCGAGCCGGCTTGGCTTTCCCTGGCTCGGCCTCTATCTCTTTGTGGGGTTGGCTTTGCTGATTATGTGTTTTTTGATGTATTCTTGTACTTATGCCATGCCTCTAGCCACTGCCTGACCGGCAGCTGTTAGTCAGCATCTGTATTCTCCTTTCTCTCATGCTGCTGACAGGCTGCTGGCCTAGCCACGCCCCCTCACTCTCCTTCTGGCTCATCAGCTGATTCCAGTCCCCGGTAATTATCTGTCCGTGCCTCGCCCAGGTGATTCCTATTTGTCACGCCAGCGGCGTCTGTATTAAAGGAGCTCTTCGCTAGACAGGCGCCGCTGGATTATTGTGTGCATTAGACGATTGTTGTTTGCCGTCTAACCAACACGTCTATGAAGGTTTGTGTTCTGTGTGTGCTCGCTGGGATCCTGGGATTTCTTGGACAGCCCCCCTCACGTGAGTAAACTGCTAGCGATCCTTTGTGCTGCCTTTACGCTGTGCCAAAAGCGTTCCTGTTTTCGGTTCAAGCCCGCTTCGTTTCTGGTAGTGTTTCCTCCCCGCAGTACGATCGTTATGCTTTGGCTCTGCCCAGTTTATCTTCCGGTGTGTGTGTGTAGGGCGTCCTGACGGACTCTTTAGCATACCCGAGCTGTCGTGCCTGTGTATGTGTCATTTTGTGTTAATAAATGTGTGTTTGGTGTAACCCTGCACTTCAATCCTCTCGTCCTTTCTCCCCTCACCGTGCGCATTAGAGAGGCGCACGGGGAGCTCATGACACTCTAGATATATCGTTTTCTTAGTTCCATTTTTCCTGAATTTAATATGTTCCAGACTCCTTATATGTTATTCTTATTTTCATTTAACATTTTCCTACAGAATAATTTTTTACTAGTTCGTATTATTTTAGTTAATTTATTTTTATATGTTTTATATCTTTTTTCAGATTCTTTAGTTCTTATTTAATAAAATTTTTATAGAGATAATTTTTTACAAGCATTTTGTAGCCCCCTGGTTTACCATGGGCAATTTTTGTATTTATATTTTTTTTTATTAATTTCTTTAATTGGACATCATATAATGATTTAAATATATCAATAAATTTGTCATATGCCATGTCCACTTCTTTCTCTCTATAGACAACATCCCAATTCTGTCACATTAAGTCTTCTTTTAAAGCACTGATTGTATCTACTGTTCATATTCTTTTATAAATGGCCTTTTTACATGGTTTATTATTATTCTTACTCTCATTAACCCCATAATTAACGTCTAAAGAAACAAATACAGGTAGGTGGTCACTAATGTCATTTATTAGTATACCACTCATATTATATTCAATAACTTTGGTAAAAATGTTGTCTATCAGGGTAGCACAGTGTGTCGTTATTCTTGTAGGTTTTGTAATCTTTGGAAATAAGGAAATCTTTGGAAATAAGCTATACATTGTATCTAAGAAATCTTCAGTTGGTTTATGTTGTTTTTTGTCACCACAAATAAAGATATCTCTGTGTCTTATTTTTGTATACATCTTTTCCATACCATTTCTAAATTTTTCCATATCAGATCCCGGTGCTCTATATACACAACTTGCTATTATGTTTTTTCTATTTTCCATTGTAATTTCGATTGTTAAACATTCCATACTTTCATTGACTGTTGATGTCATGCTGTCCACTTTTTTACTTTTTAAATTTCTATCAACATACAGTGCTACCCCGCCACCACTTTTACATTTCCTATTTTGTGTGTACATCTCATATCCATGTAATTCAAAATTTACATCTTTTTCTTCATTAATCCATGTTTCAGTTATTGCTATAATCCTAAATGGGGTCTTAAATTGATTTAAAAACTCCTTAATACTATCAGCGTTGGCATAGAGACTCCTACTATTAATATGTATTATTGTCAATGTCTGATCCAAGTTCATAATTCCATTTAATTGTTGTTCATCATAATAAACACACTTATTGTTAATATGATTAAAGTAGTTGTTATCTGGATCAATATCTCCTAAAATATCTTGTGGTTGCTGTTCAGTATTTACAAAGGTTTCAGCTTCAATTTGCCCTAATACACTTCCATAATTAAATGAGGAAGGATGATTGGTTAAAGTGCTGATCATAAGTTGTGTGAACAATGTACACCAAAAAGAAAAAAAGAGAAAGAACCACATAAATTTCCACTCATAATCTTACTGCACTATTCATCCATAAGAGCCAAGGTTTAGATTTGTCTAATTCCTCCATATCTCTAATCATTATGACTTTAGCTTCTTCTGGAGTGCCAAGCAGTTTTATCCACATCTTACAGTTCTTTGTTCATGTCAATTGTATTTTTCCCTGTTTTCTGAGAGCCCTGGCTTGTCTAGCTATTTCAGAGTTCTTTTTTGTTAAATGTTCATTTACATAGACAGCCGTTCCTCTGTTTTCTTGCTTGTTGCAGAAGATCAGTTTTTGCTTTTCTGTTGACAAATCGGATGATGATCGCTGGTTTTCCTTTACTTTTCTAGGTAACGTGTGGCAAGCTGAAATTGTCTTATTGTCCACAACAATGTTTTTAGAGTTGAAAAAAATTAATACCTGCTGCTCAAGAGTGTGTGGTTCTCCCAGTGTCTCATCCTCCCCATCCTGGTTATCAACTCCAGCTGTCACATGTACATAGCAGCGGTGTCTGGTGTTAAAACCGCTCACAATGACATCATCCATTCTTGTATATTGTTCTAGTTCATCCACACGTCTTTCTAAGAAATTAATTTTCTTGTCTTTTTCCATAATTTCAGCCTTTAATTCACGCACTTGTTCCATAAGGCCAATAAGCAGAGTTTGTTGTTTTGCTATCTTAGATATTTCTTCAGACATAAAATTTAGTGAGAGTTTGATGTCCTCCAACTCCTCTCCATTTGACTGATTCTTTTTCGGCGGCATAATGACTAGTTTGATTGGGATCAAAGGAGAGGCTCACCTGTTGGCTAGTACAGGAGCTGAAGTACGCCTGATGACTAATGGAGGCCGTCAGTTGGCTTTGTCGTCTAATTATAGTTATCTGGCGATGAGGCCGAAGCTCTCCCAATGGCTAGTGAAGGCCATTAACTGGCGTTAACATCTGGTAGCTGGATCTGCCGGTGAAGCCGAGGAAGCCAAGGCTCCCTTGGTAGCTAGTGGAGGTCTCTAGCTAGCGTTGTCCTATCTGGCGGTGAATCCGAAGCTCTCCTGGTGGCTAATGGAGACCATTAGCTTGGGTCGTAGCCTGGTAGCGGGTATCTGGCAGTGAAGCCAAAGCTCTCCCGGTGTCACGGTGGCCCCCGTGAGCCACCATAAGACGCCAACAAGTCACCGGTGAGTTTGCAATGATGTTTTATTAAGGGTAAAGGAACAGAGGATAACACAAAGTAATGGAAAGGAACAAGCCTCAATGGGCTAAAACACACTATGACGAAAAACAGGATCACAACAGAGTAACTTACAATTGTAGACGATGCAAAGACCACGTCTGAGCCGGGGGATGCCCGATGTGTCAGACCATGAGGAGTCTTGACGGGAGTTTAACAGAGACTGCTGCATCGGGCTGCGTTCAGCGTCTGCCTTTTATGCCGGACGCTAATGAACCCTGAATGCAGCACAGCTGTTCGGCTTTGACAGCAGGAAGCTTCCCCGAGCGCTGTCACAATAAGAGCCCGGGGAGCCAGAGGGGAAACACTGCTGTCAAAGCCTGAAGGGGATGATGTATGACCCGAGCGCGGACAAGATCGGCGCTCGGATCATAACAGTACCTCCCCCTCGAGGGCGGGCTCTGAACGCCCAATGACACCCAAGCCCCCCCCCCCCCAGGGTGGGCGGAAGGGGGAACAGGCCAGGGGGGAGCGGGAAAGAGAAAAAAAAACATGGCAACAGGAGAGCGTAGGCAGACAGAGGGAAAAAAAAAGACGACGCTCCCATGCACAAATTGCAGCTAAGGCAGAATGATAGTGGGGCAAAATAACAGTAAACAGTAAATTCACAAAAACAGACCACAATCAAGGCAGATTGAGAAAAAAAAAACAAAAAACACAATTACAGCGTACGACAACAGAGAATACCAAATCCAAAAGGTAAAAATACACCAGCTATTACAGACAATGAATGGACATTTGGCAGAAGAAAAAACGAACAAAAACACCGGCTAGGAAAGAGTGAGATGCACAATTACAAACACAAGACGCCCCGCACATCCCAAAAGATTACAGACACAATGAAGATGAAAACCTGGGATGACGGCTGGTTCTGTGGCATGAAGGCTAATAGTTTGGGGGGCTGCCCAGCATCAAACGGCCATATCGCAGGCAGGGGGAAAAAGGACAGTTCGGGCGGCCTACCCCAGTCCCATACCTGGAAACACAGAATTTCTGGCGGCCGGACCAGGTCGCCAAACAGACAGTACAGTGGGTCGGGTGGCCGACCCAGAGTGCCAAATGGGTGCGGCAGTCCTTCAGGCGGCCGACCCGCATCGCTTAGCCACCAGGACTGCAGGGGAGAGAACGACAACGGCTTCCCTGCAGAGGGGAATAGTGGGGGCGAGCCGGGCCGAAAGTGAAGAACCCAAACGTCACCTGGTGGAGAAGGCTTGGGGGGAAGATGAGGGTGATGATGATGAAGGTGAAGATGAGGATGAAGATTAGTCAGTCCAGTGTCCGGTGGCAGGGGATCTGCAGCTCCCTCACCAACCTTGGATTCAGCTGGCGCTGCACCCGCGATGGACCCCGATTGGGTCACGGCTGCACCCGTGTCAGACCCCGACTGGGTGGGCGCCGCACCAGAACCGACCTCCAACCCTGAACCCGAAGCCTCTGGCACAGCGACCGGAATCAGCATTGCACCGGTGACCCTGGGAGAAGGCTCAGGACAGAGAAAAAAACTGGGATCAGGATCACCGGTAGCGCCAGAACCCGGCGGGACAGGCTCGGATGCAGCGGACGGCTGCACCCGGCTCGCCCCCCAAGAGACAGGCAAAAATGCTCTAAAATGGAGAAGAGAAAGACAACACAGAGCACTTGCCTGATCTCAAGTTCCGACGCCGTCCAGGACTTCGACGATCCGGGCTCAGACGGGAGGAGTTCGTCCTCTGGCTCCCACTCAGCTACATCGGGCTCCGCAGCTGGCATGATGGTGTCCGCAGCCTGAGGACCCTCCGCCACTGACGTCCACGCCGACGACCCGCATGGCATGGTGGCTGGGGACCCTCGACCCGCTGGACTGGACCGCTCATCTGTGGAGACCCGGGGACGCTTCGTCATCGGCGCAGGCTCCACGCTGCAGTCCACTCTCCTCCTCCACCCACAACGTGGCTGCGGGGCTGGAACCAGGCTCTCCAGAACCGCAGGCCCCCTCTTCATCCTGCGACGTTAGCCTGGCATCGAGGACCGCTCAGCGGAGGGAGACACAGAGGAAGCGGGTTTAATAATAGAAGCTACAGCAGGTGGTGGAAGCTCGGGGGACTGCGAACCCCGAACTCCACCCCCAGGAGTCAGACAAGGCAAATCACAATAATGAGGAGATGAGTGAACTTGTACTTGCCTGTCTCCCGGAGGCAGGATGGTGCCTGCTGTAGCGGACGTTGCTCCTCCCTTTCCCCGCCAGATGGTGACAGAGGGCCCCCTGGGAGGACGAAGGGGAGACGCTCGTGATGGGTCTGGGATGGGGCTTGCCGGAACAGGACTCCAGGCGCACACAGCAGCCGGGGAAGGCGTCGAGGAGGAGGGGGCGGCAGCTGAGACGAACCAGGCACGGAGCACTGACGGGACAGCAAGAGAAGATGACCTGGGGGGAGAGGCTGCGGGGATTCTCTCCTGGCGAGACGTCGAGGAAGCAGCTGACTGTGGGGTTGAGACCTTGCGGCGACCCGGAAGTGGATCCGGACGGGGTTCATGCTGAGGCTTAGAGCAGGTGTGACGACGGTTTCTTGCAGGGGGCGAGGTGAAGGTGAGGTCCGGGAATCGCCGCTCCTGTGCAGAAACGGAGGCGAGCAGGTTGGTGTACTCAGGGAAGTCACTCAACTCGGGGTTCCTCTCCACCAGTCTGACTGCTGCCGTCACATGCTTAATTATTTGTGTGGGGTGAACAGCGGAACGAGCTGCCACCACTCGGTCCCGGATGGAAGCAGCTGTGAGTTGTAGCTTCTCCGGGGGATTCCCGAATGATGACACTCTCCGGCGGGGATCAGCCCTGGGCAGTGCGAACTCCTGGACCAGAATGGCGACAGGAATGGGATCCGGACGTGAGGAGCGAGGATGCCTCCCCTTCGGCTTCCTGCTGGGGTTTCCCTCCAGCCCACGGAGTATCTCGCGCTGCGATGTCATCTCTCCTCGCACTGACTTCAGGGTGGTTGGCAAAGTGGGGGAGATGATTCAGCACGTCCTCAGCACAGTCCAGGTACCAGCGCACGTCGCTGTGGAAGTCGAGGAGGGAGGCGGCGATGAGGGTTTCATCAATGTATTCAAGGACGTCCGCCAGCTCGTTGCTCTGGCTCCGAGCGTAGACCCTCCGCGACGGCATGCTGTCAGCGCGCAGTACCCAGACAGGAAAGAGCAAAGTCCAATGCAAAAACTCACCGGGAATGGCGTCTCGGTGTGGCGCCTCTGTTTAGGCATCCTGGCAGTGGTCTACTGTCACGGTGGCCCTCACGAGCCACCATAAGACGCCAACAAGTCACCGGTGAGTTTGCAATGATGTTTTATTAAGGGTAAAGGAACAGAGGATAACACAAAGTAATGGAAAGGAACGAGCCTCGACGGGCTAAAACACACTATGACGAAAAACAGGATCACAACAGAGTAACTTACAATTGTAGACGATGCAAAGACCCACCTGAGCCGGGGGATGCCCGATGCGTCAGACCATGAGGAGTCTTGACGAGAGTTTAACAGAGACTGCTGCATCGGGCTGCGTTCAGCGTCCGCCTTTTATGCCGGACGCTAATGAACCCTGAATGCAACACAGCTGTTCGGCTTTGACAGCAGGAAGCTTCCCCGAGCGCTGTCGCAATAAGAGCCCGGGGAGCCAGAGGGGAAACACTGCTGTCAAAGCCTGAAGGGGATGATGTATGACCCGAGCGCGGATGAGATCGGCACTCGGATCATAACACCTGGTGGCTAATGGAGACCGCCAACTGGTGTCGCAGCCTGATAGCGGGCATCCGGCGGTGAAGCCGAAGCTCCCTCAGTCCAAGTGGGTGCCTCCAGCTAGTGTCATTGTCTGGTAGGTGGTATGTTCACCAGTTCTCCTGCTGAGAACTCCTGTTTCCTTTCCGATGAAAGAAGTCTTTTCAGCTGTTTCTGACTTTGTTCTGCTTCTGCCGGTGCAGTTCGCTGACAGGCGTCTGGAGACGGAGGAATGGAGAGGAGGAGGAAATGGATGCGTCGCTGTAGTGCAGGTGTGACAAATGATGAAACCCAGCAATCCTGCTGTGGTGAAGTCCACTTCTGAAGGAGATCTGCTGCACTTCTTCTCTTCTTCTTCTTCTTTCCAGCATCACTACTTCACTCTGACAAACATGGCTGACACACACCCACCAAAGGGTCACCAGATGAAGTCCCCTCAGTTCTGGCTTTGTTGTACAGTAATGACCACAGCACAGCTCAGGATGATGGTTTTACTGCAGCACATGCGGACCACCACACAGAAGCAGCAGGTCAAGGGAATTACTGAGGCTTCTGGTGATGGACAAAGAGTTTCAGTCTCTTCCGGAATTTGCTGTATAGTTGTACTGTACAACTCTACAATGACAATAAAGCCTATTCTTTCTTTTTGTGGTTATGTGACAATAAGTGTATTTGATTTTAAAATAAATCCATCCATCTTCTTCCGCTTAATCCTTTTTGGGTCGCGGGGGGGCTGGAGCCTATCCCAGCAATAAATAAATTAATAACAATAATAGCAGCAATATGTTTTTTTCAGACAGATTATTGTCTTGATACAGTGTGCTGTAAATAATGTATATAATAATAGAATATACTGTTGTTTTTTTGTTTCGTTTTTTACTATGTGGGAGATGAGCAGCCCGGTGATGAATCAGTGGCCGTTAGCTCTGACTTCCCTCTATTTTCTGCTGCTTCTGCCTCCTGCCGAGTATCTTTAGTAACTTCGTCCCCCTCATCATTTCCACGGATGGCTATTTTACACTTTGGCTAAATCCAGCTCTGAGGTAACAAGTGACACCTTCTGTTTCCAGGCTTCCCGTCGCTAGGCAACCTCAGCAATTACGCTGCGATTGTGAGGGAGGTGGAGGTGGAGGAAGCAGAGCCTCTTGTTCAGCTTGGCAGCAGCCAGTCGGCCTTCGTCCGTCATTGGAGTGCGGGTGTTAAGGGCGGCTTCCTGCTGCTCTCGTTAAATCAGCTTCCTGTGTGAAGGAAGGTTGGCCATGGAGCTGAGCTGAGAGCATAGTTGTGATGCATCGCTCTGCTGCCCTCTGCTGTCCTCTGAGGTTTAATCAAGATTTAGACAAAGGTTTCAGAGAGTCGTCCTTGGGGTAATATACTGTAAATAAATCATTACTAAGGATATTAATAAACACTTAAAGCCTTACGCTATGACACTTTTATACCTTTATATATTTAATCCATTACCTTTATTCACTTAAACAGTTGAATCCTCATACCCTTAAGTCATGAAACAATTATGCACTCTTAAACCTATAATCTTTCCCTTTGAACTAGGGATGTCAACCTCAGTCCATTTTGGGCCAAGACCCTCCACATTTAACTTCCACCCAGCAGTGGCGGCTGGTGAAAAATATTTTGGGTGGGGCTGTTTTCAGTACCTTACTTAGGCAATATTATACGAGACGAAATACGGTATTGTAACGTCGGGGCTGTGATAAGGGGTGGGGGATTCTCCTGGCATGCTTTGTGCCATGGGGGGGATTTAAAGACTGTTATTATTCTTGTGTTCTGAGCATTATCGTTGTACCATTATAATTGTGTTAAGTCCAGGTGTGATAGTGTTGTTTTCCCTGTATGTGAGAGATTACGTGTCTGTGTCACCCTGAATGAGGTGAGTGCCTGTGTGAATAACCCCCCCCCCCCTCTGTTCGGTGTAATTTGAGAGTGATGAAATAAATGCCTGCTATGTCCCAAATCCTCTGTCGTTGTTGTGTGAACCCTTGAAACGTTACACTGGTATCAGAAGTGGGATTCTTGAGAGATGGAAGCAAGGATCGAGGGAAAGATTCGGCAGTTTGAGCAGCGCATGGCCCAGATGGAGATGGAGATGGAGATGGACAGCAGAGCAGACATGCCAGCTCCCAGAACTGCTCACCATGATGAATGGAGAAACAGACCAGACAGAGCAAGCATGCCCCATTTTCTGCCTTTTTCAAGGCAGGACGGGGAGCATCAATGGGGGAACTACAAGCCAGCAATTCCACTACGACCGATGGCAGTGATCGACAGAGAGGCGACCGTTCCACTGACCCGCCAACTGGCCAAGCTTCCCACTTTGGTGGCAAAACCCTGCTGGACGACTATCTGGTCCAGGTTGAACTGGCCGCTGCGCTGAATGGCTGGACACCTGAAGAGACAGCTGTGCGGGTCGTGCAGGCTCTGGAGGGCGGAGCTTTCTGCACGCTGTCTGACCTACGGCCTGAGGAACGTCATAGCTGAGCAGCACTACAAGGAGTGCTCTGGAGGCTTTTCTGGAGGGTGACCCATGCTGATCACTCCCGGGAACAGCTGGCCAGCCGCCGGCGAGACAACCAAGAGAGCCTGGGAGCCTATGCAGTGGCTGCTGACACAGCGTGGCTACCCGGATTTTGAGCATGAGGCAGTGGAGAAGCTTGCCCTATAGAACTTCATCTGAGAACTCCACTTGGCCCAGCTCCAAGATCACGTCCGGATTCATGGCGCGAGCAGCTGGGAGACGGCTGTGGAAGAAGTGGAGTGGGTGGGGCTGATGATGTATTATGCAGCTGACGTATCATCACCAAGGCAGAGAGCTTTCCAGGCCACAGCTGAGAGCAAGGACGAGGAGGAACTGCGCCAGACCACAGCTGCGCAGCTGGCGAGAGTACAATGACAGCGGCGCAAGGAGGGATCCACTGTGGGGAACCAGGACACATTGTGCATTACTGTCCTGCACCTACCCCGTGACAACCAGCCTCTTCACCAGCTTTAATCCTAGAGCGACAGACATTTTCTCCGATGGACAGCTGGGCCGACTTGGACACTCACCAGGGCTGTACCTGTAGTGCAGCCTGGACAGCACACCAATCCGGTCCCTGATCAACACCAGTTCTGCCATCTCCCTGGTCTGACCCGGGGCGCTGCCCGGTACAGATGATCTCAGACCGCAAGGGTGGGAACCCACCAGGCACTGCATCACCACAGCCACCAGTGAGTGCGCCAGACTGGAAGGGCGGTGAGTCCTTGTGGTGGGAGTGGCTGGTCAGGGCACAAACCACCCATTCTGGCTGGCTGACATCCAAGACTCCTGCATCATTGGACTAGATCTGCTTGCAGCATGGGGCACAAAGATCGACACCACCAGCTCCTCTCTCCTTCTGGGGGCTTAGACCAGTACAACCTCCTCCACTTGGGGCAGGAGTTCATCCCCCACCCAGAGAGGACAATCCACCATTTTCCAGCTGAGGACCATGGACTCGGACTTGGAGGAGCTGATTCTTATCCCGGTCGCTTCACACTCAGTAGCAAACCGCTCCAGTAAGACCTGCAGGTCATTGCTCAGTGAAGCCAGCAGGACCACAGCTACAGTGGATATAAAAAGTCTACACACCCCTGTTCAAATGCCAAGTTTTTGTGATGTAAAAAATGAGACCAAGATAAACCATTTCAAAACTTTTTCCACGATTAATGTGACCTATAACCTGTACAACCCAATTGAAAAACAAACCGAAATCTAAAAAACTAAAAAACTTACAATAACCTGGTTGCATAAATATGCACACCCTGTTATAACTGGGGATGTGGCTGTGTTCAGAATTAACCAATCAAATTCAAACTCATGTTAAATGGGAGTCAGTCCACACCTGCCACCATTTAAAGTGGCTCTGATTAACCCCAAATAAAGTTCAGCTGTTCTAGTAGGCTTTTCCTGACATTTTTGTAGTCACATCTTACAGCACAAGCCATGGTCCACAGAGAGCTTCCAAAGCATCAGAGGGATCTCAGTGTTCAAAGGTATCAGTCAGGAGAAGGGTACAGAAGAATTTCCAAGGCATTAACTATACCATGGAACACAGTGAAGACAGTCATCATCAAGGGGAGAAAATATGGCACAACAGTGACATTACCAAGAACTGGACGTCCCTCCAAAATTGAAAAGATGAGAAGAAAACTGGTCAGGGAATCTGCCAAGAGGCCAACAGCAACACTGAAGGAGCTGCAGGAATTTCTGGCAAGTGCTGGCTGTTTAGTACATGTGACAACAATCTCCCGTCTTCTTCATATGTCTGGGCTATGGTGTAGGATGGCAAGGATGGAAGCCTTATCTTACAAAGAAAAATAGCCAAGCCCGGCTACATTTTGCAATAACACATTTGAAATCTCCCAAACGCATGTGGGAAAATGTGTTATGGTCAGATGAAACCAAGGTTGAACTTTTTGGCCATAATTCCAAAAGGTACATTTGGCGCAAACACAACACTGCTCATCACCAAAAGAACACCATACCTACATTGAACCATGCTGGTGGCAGCATCATGCTTTGGGGCTGTTTTTCTTCAGCTGGAACTGGGGCCTTAAAGGTGGAGGGAGTTATGAACAGTTCCAAATACCAGTCAGTGTTGGCAAAAAACCCTTCAGACTTCTGCTAGAAAGCTGAAGATGAATTCAGCATGACAACGACTCAAAGCACACATCCAAATCAACAAAAGAATGGCTTCACTAGAAGAGGATTAAAGTTTTGGAATGGCCCAGCCAAAGTCCAGACCTGAATCCGATTGAACATCTGTGGGGTGATCTGAAGAGGGCAGTGCACAGGAGATGCCCTCACAATCTGATAGATTTGGCACATTTTTGCAAAGAAGAGTGAGCAAATATTGCCATATCAAGATGTGCCATGCTGATAGACTCCTACCCAAAAAGACTGAGTGCTGTAATAAAAGCCCAAGGTGCTGCAACAAAGTATTAGTATAAGGGTGTGCATATTTATGTAAAGAGGTTATTGTAAGATTTTTATATTTTATTTTTCCCGTTAAAAGATATCAGTTTTTCAATTGGGTTGTACAGGTTATAGGTCACATTAATGGTGGAAAAAGTTTTGAAATGATTTATCTTGGTCTCTTTTTTTTACATCACAAAAACCTGGCAATTAAACAGGGGTGTGTAGACTTTTTATATCCATCCATCCATCCATCCATCCATCTTCTACCGCTTTTCCGGAGGTCCGGGTCGCGGAGGCAGCAGTTCAAGCAGAGAAGCCCAGACTTCCCTCTCCCCAGCCACCTGCTCCAGCTCTTCAGAGGGGATACCAAGGCGTTCCCAGACTAGCTGGGAGACATAGTCTCTCCACCGAGTCCTGGGTCTGCCCCGGGGTCTCCTCCCAGTGGGACGTGCCTGAAACACCTCAAGTGGGAGGCGTCCAGGAGGCATCCTAATCAGATGCCCATACCACCTCAACTGACTCCTTTCAATGTGGAGGAGCAGCGGTTCTACTCTGAGCCTCTCCCGGATGACTGAGCTCCTCACCCTATCTCTGAGGGTGAGTCCAGCAATCCTACGGAGAAAGCTCATTTCAGCCGCTTGTATCCGCGATCTCGTTCTTTCGGTCATTACCCAAAGCTCGTGACCATAGGTGAGAGTAGGAACGTAGATTGACTGGTAAATCGACAGCTTTGCCTTAGAACTAAGCTCCCTCTTCACCACAACAGACCGGTACAACGTCCGCATCACTGCAGATGCTGCTCCAATCCGTCTGTCGATCTCTCGCTCCATTTTCCCCTCACTCGTGAACAAGACCCCAAGATACTTAAACTCCTCCACTTGGGGCAGGAGCCTGTCCCCAACCCGGAGAGGACAATCCACCTTTTTCCGGCTGAGGACCATGGACTCGGACTTGGAGGTGCTGATTCTCATCCCAGCCGCTTCACACTCAGCGGCAAACCGTCCCAGCAAGAGCTGTAGGTCATTGCTGGATGAAGCCAACAGGACAACATCATCTGCAAACAACAGAGATGAGATCCTGTGGTCACCAAGCATGACACCCTCCATTCCCTGGCTGCGCCTAGAAATCCTGTCCATAAAAATTATGAACAGGACCGGTGACAAAGGGCAGCCCTGGCGGAGTCCAACTCTCACTGGGAATGACTCCGACCGAGTGTTGGCAATGCGAACTAAACTCTCACAACGGTCGTACAGAGACCGAATAGCTCGTAACAACAAGCCCGATACCCCATACTCCCGAAGCACCCCCCACAAAAATCCACGAGGGACGCGGTCAAATGCCTTCTCCAAGTCCACAAAACACATGTAAACTGGTTGGGCAAACTCCCACGAACCCTCAAGAATTCTCGAGAGGGTAAAGAGCTGGTCCGATGTGCCACGGCCAGGACGAAAACCACATTGCTCCTCCTGAATCCGAGGTTCGACCAACGGCCGGACTCTCCTCTCCAGTACCTTGGCATAGACCTTCCCAGGGAGGCTGAGGAGTGTGATCCCTCTAAAGTTGGAGCACACCCTCCGGTCCCCTTTTTTGAAGAGAGGAACCACCACCCCGGTTTGCCATGCCAAAGGCACTGCCCCCGACCTCCACGCAATGTTGCAGAGGCGTGTCAACCATGACAACCCAACAACATCCAGGGCCTTGAGGTACTCGGGGCGAATCTCGTCCACCCCCGGGGCCCGGCCACCAAGGAGATTTTTAACCACCTTGGCGACCTCAGCCCCTGTGATAGGCGAGTCATCCCCCTCGTCCCCAAACCCTGCTTCCTCTGTGGAAGGCGTATCAGTGGGATTGAGGAGATCCTCGAAGTATTCCTTCCACCGCCCGACGATATCCCCAGTTGAAGTCAACAGTGTCCCATCCGCACCATACACAGTGTGGACGGGGAGCTGCTTTCCCCTCCTGAGCCGCCGAACAGTTTGCCAGAATCTCTTTGAAGCCGACCGAAAGTCTTGTTCCATGGCCTCACCGAACTCCTCCCATACCCGGGTTTTTGCTTCAGCAACCACCCGAGCTGCACTCCGCTTGGCCTGCCGGTACACCTCAGCTGCTTCGGGAGTCCCACAAGCCAACCAAGCTTGATAGGACTCCTTCTTCAGCTTAATGGCCCCCCTCACCACTGGTGTCCACCACTTGGTTCGGGGGTTGCCACCACGAGATGCACCGACCACCTTGCGGCCGCAGCTCTGGGCTGCCGCTTCAACAACAGAGGTGGAGAACATGGCCCATTCAGACTCCATGTCTCCAGACTCCCTCGGAATGTGGTTGAAGTTCTTCTGGAGGTGGGAGTTGAAGACCTCCCGGACAGGGGCCTCAGCCAGACGCTCCCAGCACACCCTCACTATACGTTTGGGTCTACCAGGTCTGAATGGCTTCCTCCCCTGCCATCGGATCCAACTCACCACCAGGTGGTGATCAGTTGACAGCTCTGCACCTCTCTTTACTCGGGTGTCCAAGACATACGGTCGCAGGTCTGATGATACGATAACAAAATCGATCATCGACCTGCGGCCTAGGGTGTCCTGGTGCCAGGTGCACATATGGACACCCTTATGCTTGAACATGGTGTTCGTTATAGACAGACTGTGGTTAGCACAGAAGTCCAATAACTGAACACCACTCGGGTTCAGATCGGGCAGGCCGTTCCTCCCAATCACCCCCCTCCAGGTTTCACTGTCGTTGCCCACGTGCGCATTGAAGTCCCCCAGTAGGACAATGGAGTCTCCAGGAGGAGCACCCTCCAGCACCCCAGTCACAGACTCCAAAAAGGGTGGGTACTCTGAAACATCATTTGGTGCATAGGCACAAATGATGGTCAGGACCCGTTTCCCAACCCGAAGGCGCAGGGAAGCAACCCTTTCGTCCACCGGGGAAAACTCCAATATAGAGGCAGCAAGGTGGGGCGATACAAGAATACCTACCCCTGCTCGTCGCCTCTCGCCCGGGGCAACTCCAGAAAAGGCCAAGCTCCAGCCCCTCTCCAGGAGACTGGTTCCGGAACCGGAGCTGTGTGTTGAGGTGAGGCCGACTATATCTAGCCGGTATCGCTCAATCTCGTACACCAGCTCAGGCTCCTTCCCCACCAGAGAGGTGACATTCCACGTACCAAAAGCCAGTTTAGAAAGCTTGGGATCAGTCCGCCAAGGTCTCCGCTTTTGACTGCCACCTAATCCACATAGCACCGGACTTCCATGATCCCTCCTGCAGGTGGTGAACCTACTGGAGGGCGGACCCATGTAACTCCTTCGGGCTGAGCCCGGCCGGGTCCCATGGGTGGAAACCCGGCCACCAGACGCTAGCCTTCGAGCCCCTCCCCCAGGCCTGGCTCCAGGGTGGGGCCCCGGTAACCCCATACCGGGCGGGGTACACTGAATCCTTGATATACAATTTATCATGAGAGTCTGTTGGATCGTTCTTCGTCTGGCCCTTCACCCAGGACCAGTTTGTCTTGGGAGACCCTATCAGAGGCAAATTGCCCCGGACAACATAGCTCCTGGGATCATTGGGGCACGCAAACCCCCCCACCACGATAAGGTGACGATCCATGAGGGGGACTTTTTATATCCACTTTTTATATCCACTGTATTTAAATTATTCATGTTTGATTTGATTATTGCAAACAGCTGATAGTGAGTACATTTTGCCAGTAAACATAATTTATAGTGGAGATTGAATAATTTTGATTGCAAGTATAAGATAAGATAAGATAAGATAAGATAAGCCTTTATTAGTCCCACAACGGGGAAATTCCAGGATTGCAACAGCACAGGGATAGCAACACTCAGAGCAACAATCAGAAGGCAAGAAAAAAAAAAAAAAAAAAAAAAAAAAAACAAGCAAGCAAGAGCAGCTAATATACATATGTACGTATTACTATAAAATATATATATATATACACACACACACAGACACACAGTGCAGAGCATTGTAGCTGGATGGAATAAATATATGAATATATGAACACACAGTGCAGAGCATTGTAGCTAGATGGAATAAATATGTAAATATATAAACACCCACAGTACGGAGCATTGCAGCTAGGTGGAATAAATATGCAAGTATATAAACACACACAGTGCGGAGCAATGTAGCTAGATGGAATAATATGTAGATATATAAATATATAAACACACCCAGTGCTGAGCATTGTAGCTAGATGGAATAAATATGTAAATATATAAACACACACAGTGCAGAGCATTGTTGCTAGATGGAATGAAACAGCATAACCGTCTACTTAGTTATCCTACATGGTATGATTATGTGCCCATACATATTCTCACCCTCCATAGCGACCGGTAAGTTCCTAGTTGTATGCCGGAGGGGACCATTGTGTAAGTCTATTGCATCTTTTGCATTCAAAAAACTATTAGTTTGTTACGTCTTTTTGCTATCTCTGCGAGCAGCCCTGCTTAGGTTGTACAGTCTGACAGCCGTTGGTAGGAAGGACCTACGAAACCTCTCGGTTGTGCACCTGGGATGATGTAGTCTGCTGCTAAATGAGCTCCTCAGTGCATTCAGTATGTCCTGCATAGGGTGGAACTCGGACTCCAGCAGAGATGACAGTTTAGCCACCGTCCTTCTCTCTCCTATCTCCTCCATCGGATCAAGGCGCTGCCCCAGGACAGAGCTAGCTTTCTTAATCAGTTTGTTCAGTCTCTTCCTATCGGCTGCAGTAATGCCACTGCCCCAGCAGACCACTCCAAAAGTGATGGCTGATGCCACCACCGTGTCATAGAATGACTTCAGCAGCGCCCCTTGTACACCAAAAGACCTGAGTCTCCTCAGCAGGAACAGCCTGCGCTGTCCCTTCTTGTAGAGTGCATCAGTATTGTGTGACCAGTCTAGTTTATTGTTCAGATGAATACCCAGGTACTTATAGGATGTCACCATCTCGATGTCTGTTCCCTGTATATTTACTGGTACTGTGAGGGGCTGCCCATGCCTGCGGCAGTCCACCACCAGCTCCTTAGTTTTCCTCGCGTTGATCTGGAGGCAGTTCCGATGGCACCAGTCCACGAAGTCCTGGATAAGCCCTCTGTACTCAGCTTCATCTCCATTGGAGATGAGGCCAACGATCGCAGAGTCATCAGAGAACTTCTGTAGATGGCAGTGTGTTGTGTTGTGTGAGAAGTCCGCAGTATAAAGAGTGAACAGGAAGGGAGCCAGCACCGTTCCCTGGGGGGCCCCCGTGCTACTGATGATCGTGTCGGACACACAGTCCCGGGTTCTCACAAACTGAGGCCGGTTCGTGAGGTAGTCCAGGATCCATGATGACAGGTGCTGGTCCACCCCTGCGCGCAGCAGCTTGTCCTTCAGGATCATCGGTTGGATGGTGTTGAAAGCACTGGAGAAGTCAAAGAACATGATCCTCACCATATTCCCGGGCTTCTCCAGGTGGGACAGAGAACGGTGAAGGAGGAAGATCACCGCATCCTCCACCCCAATGCCATGCTGGTAGGCGAACTGGAGTGGATCCATCGCTGGTTCCACCAGGGGGCGGAGGTGAGCAAGGAGCAGTCTCTCCAGGGTCTTCATCAAGTGGGACGTCAAGGCCACCGGTCTGTAGCTGTTCAGGTCTTTGGGGTGGGAAGTTTTTGGTACAGGTACCACACAAGATGTTTTCCACAGCTGTGGTACCCTCCCCAGTTTCAGGCTCATGTTGAAGATATACGTCACAATCCCACACAGCTGGTCTGCACAGGACTTGAGGAGCTTTGCGCTGATGCCGTCCGGTCCCGGCGCCTTCCTCGCCTTGATCTTCCTCAGCTCCGTCCTCACCTATAGAGTGAGGAGTTCAGTTATGTGGGAGAGGCTCAGAGTAGAGCCATTTCTCCTCCACATCAAAAGGAACCAGCTGAGGAGATTTGGGCATCTCATTAGGATGCCTCCTGGACGCCTTCCACTTGAGGTGTTTTGGGTATGTTCTACTGGGAGAAGACTATGGGGCAGACCTAGGACATGCTGGAGAGACTATGTCCTTTGGTGTCCTCTCTGAACAGCTGGAGCAGGTGGCTTGGGAGATGGACGTCAGGGCTTCTCTGCTTGAACTGCTGCATTCACAGCCTGGATCCCCAGAAGAGCGGTAGAAAATGGATGGACGGAATTAAGCTATCAAGTTCAAGTTTAATTAACAGGAAACAGATATCTAGGGACAATTTAAAACAACCAATTAACCTAACATGCATGTCTTTGGATTGTGGGAGGAAACCGGAGCCCCCGGAGTAAACCCACACACACGCAGCACAGGGAGAACATGCAAACTCCATACAGAAAGGCTCCAACCTCTCGCCCAAAGCATGAGGTTGGAGCCTCACGCTTTGTCCGCCCCGGACGCTTTGTCCGGAGCGGCCCCCCGGACAAAGCGTCCGGGGGGCCGCCCCCAAGGGGAGACCGCCCCGCATGGGTTTTGGATCTGATAAATGCACGCATACCCGGAGGTCAGCGCTCGTTTGCAAGTATTAGCTCTAGAATTGCCACAGTTATCCAAGTAACGGATGAGCGATCAAAGGGACCATAACTGATTTAATGAGCCATTCGCAGTTTCGCTGTACCGGCCGCGTGTACTTAGACCTGCATGGCTTAATCTTTGAGACAAGCATATGCTACTGGCAGGATCAACCAGGTAATGATGATCCTGTAATGATGATTAAAAATGAGTTATGATTTTTAATTATAAATTAGGCCTTAACATTCTAATTTGCATCATAAACTAAATACAGTTTGCAGTCAATATTATTATCTAAAAGTATAAATTAATAGTATAAATTAATAGAAATCAACCATTAAAAAACATTGTTTAAATGAAGAAGTGAATAAGTTCATGTGTGTATTAACTACCTCTGCCAATGATGACTTAAGTGGGATGGTTTGTTTGCTTGTCTGTTTTGTTTGTCTGTTAGCAGGATGATGCAAAAACTACTAGATGGATTTTGATTTAATTTTTACCAGAGATGGCCCTTTGCCAAACGATTAACCCATTAGATTTAGGAGATCATGCAATATATAGACTGTCAGAAGGATGGACGAACTGCGGTATGGATGAATGAAAGGAGAAAGGGAGGAATGGACAGAGCCTTAGTGGAGCTATGCACTCTTTGAGTGTCCTGTAGTTAATATTCATATCATCATTGCTTGTTTATCTAATAGGACTCTGAATATTCTTAAACAAAACAAGCGATAAAGAAATATTTTATATATATAATTGTTATTATAATGTTATTATTAATATTGTATTTTTCAAAAAAGGTAATAAAGGTAATATGCTGACCTTATTAATTTGCATTTACATTATCAGATATCATTTCATACAGTCAGTGTTTGTTCAGCATGCACAGATCCATTTTTTTTTTGTGGGAACTGACCTATTGAGAAACTTTTGATCAGAGGGGTTGTCTTTAGCATCAGTGGCTGAATCAGCTGTTTAACCTGTAGATGACATCATCTCAGTCATCTGAAATTTACAACAGAATCATGAATTCATCAACTCATGACTGTCACATAACCCATGGTGTAATCAGATTATTATTATTGACATGATCATGGAGGGTTTGTTGGTAAGGTGAAACAAGCCAAAAGTAGCTTTTTCCATATTTAATTTCAAACATCAGTAAGTAATGCATTTTTTTTTATTTTTTTTTTACATTTACTGCAATAATCAGAGCTGTTTCTGACTATAAAGCAGATCATGCAAATGCTATGGACCCCCTCAGACACCCGGGTGGTGGGTTCCAAGCTACAAGTTCACTCTCAAAACTTCTTGGGGGGGAAATTAAAATGACCTTCAACTTTTTTCTCACAAGCTTAGTTTTTTAAAAAACTAATTTTCCTTGTGAACTTCAATTCTTCCATGACCGTCTCTAAAGACAGGATGTATGATGGGATGATGATGTCTGTCCATACATATGACTTGTCCAGTGAATGCCTCCCAGTTTTCAAGCTAGGACATTTTCATTTCACACAGTGTTTGTACAGTTGAAACCAGAAGTTTACATGCACTGTATTCTTGCTGTGTGACATTAAATCATACTAAACTTTCCCTGTTTTAGGTCAGTTAGGATTACCAAAATTATTTCTATTTGCTAAATAATTTTTGTATTTGATCATTTTTTAGAGAATCTTTTATTACTTTCTTCAAAGTCAGAAGTTTACATTAAGATTACCACGCCTTTACACAATCTGGGAAAGCCCAGTCGATGCTGTCATGGCTTTGGAAGTTTCTGATGGGTTAAGCGACAACATTTGAGTTAATCGGAGGGACACCTGTGGATGTATTTTAAGGCACACCTCAACCACCCTTTTTCCTTGTGTGACATCATGGTAAAATCAAAAGAAATCAGCCAAGACATCAGGAAGAGAAATTTGGACCTCCACAAGTCTGGTTCATCCTTGGGTACAATTTCCAGATGGCTGAAGGTGCCACGTTCATCTGTTCAAGCAATTATACACAAATATAAACACCATGGGAATGTACAGCCATTATACCGCTCAGGAAGGAGATGGGTTCTGTGTCCCAGAGATAAACATGTTTTGTACAAAATGTATATACCAACCCCAGAACAAAAGCAAAAGACCTTGTGAAGACGCTGGCTGAAGCTGGTGAAAGAGTGTCATTATCCACAGTGAAATGAGTCCTGTACCAACATGGGCTGTAAGGCCACTCAGCGAGGAAGTGGCCATTACTCTAAAAACAACATAAAAACAAAACAGATTACAGTTTGCAAATGGACACAGGGACAAAGACCTTAATTTTTGGAGACATGTCCTGTGGTCTGATGAAACTATAAAAATCTGTTTGGCCATAATGACTGTTGTTACATTTGGAGGAAAAAGGGGGAAGGCTGCAAGTCTGAGAACACCATCCTGACTGTCAAGTACGGGGGTGACAGCATCATGCTGTGGGGATGTGTTGCTGCAGGTGGGACTGGTACATTTCACACAATAGATGGCATCATGAGGAAAGAACATTATTGTGGAAATATTGAAGCAACACCTCAAGACATCAGTCAGCAAGTTAAAACTTGGGCACAAATGGGTCTTCTAAATGGAGAGTGACCCTAAGAATACTGCCAAATTAGTTACAAAGTGGCTTAAGGACAACAAAGTCAATATTTTAGAGTGGCCATCACAAAGCCTTGATCTCAATTCCACAGAAAATTTGTGGGCAGACCTGAAAAGAGGTGTGTGAGCAACACAGCCTACCAACCTGACTCAGTAACATCAGTTCTGTCAGGAGGAATGGACCCAAATTCCAGCAACTATTGTGAGAAGCTTGTGGAAGAATACCCAAAATGTTTGACCCAAGTCATGCAGTTTATGTATGATATATAATAATTTTGGTAATCCTAACTGTCCTAAAACAGGAAAAGTTTAGTGTGATTGAATGTCAGACAGTGAGAAAGAAAGGTTGTGTCTATTTATACACTGCACGAGGGGGGGCTGAAAAGTTCACTGGGGTCAAATTTGACCAACTGTGGCTTATTTTTCAGCCGCAGAGATCCAAGCGCTGCAACACCAATGGAAGAAGTGTGTGGACCCGAAGGGGAGACTATGTCGAAAAGTAAACCACATTTGGTCAGATTTGACCACTATGAACTTTTCAGCCTATGAACCTTTCAACCCCCCCCCCCCCCCCATGGTGTGTAAAGTACTTGTTTCAACTGCATGAATTGAAGATGGGCAGTAGGGGTTAAATGATTTTCTCATATTTTCTCTAAATTTGTTCCACTTTCAATTGTAAATTGTTTGCTTTCCTTAAACTCCTTGCAGTTACATTCTTACTAGTATTATCATAGATCTACAGTATACTGAATCATGAATTTGTAATTGTCTTTTTGGGTTGTTTGCACTATTGATAATGGCTGTAGACGGGCATATATTGTACCGTGCATGGTGTTCTTGTTTCTTATAAATTCACTGCCTTTTTCTCATAAATGTGTGTCTTTTATCTCTAAAATTTGCAACCTTTTTCCTCATACATTTTCTACTTTGTACTTGTAAATTTGCTACTTTTTCCCCTAAATTTGTGTTTTTTTTATCTTATGTTTGCAACTTTTTTCTTAACTTTTAAAACGTTTTTCTTGTAAAACTGAAATGTTCATATGGATGCTGGTTCTTCTATATAACGTTTTTTTTTTTTTCTGTTCATGTGGATAATGATTCAATTTTATTTCTTAATGTTTTTGTCAGGGAGGGGAGAATTTTTTATTTTTTTTATTTTAAAGGATTACAAAAACAGGGTCCCCCAACCACAATCTTACATAGGTTCACAAAAAGCTAGAAATGGCCCTACATCTTATTTTATTAGGCTTCACACCCGATACTACATGAGTGTTTTTAGTGGCTCTTGCAGGAAAAAAAAAAGGTTCTACCAGCCATGAGGACATCAGTAGGACTCTTGTACACTTGTTCACTCAGCTGTTAAAAAAGCTCCTCGTGTCTAAATTTAGAGACCATTTTGTTCCTGTAAAGGTGCACTGCTGCCGTGGCCCAGGTGTCCCACTGCAACAGAGAGAACAGCGTCGGCAGAGAGAGAGGCGAGGGCTGCATAAGACAGCCTTTGCTTTGTGAGCAGAAGAGTTGGAGAGGAGGAAAAATAGCAGCCGGGGAGGCTAAAAGTAGCCTCTCCACCACAGATGGCCCCATGCTTTCCCACTACTGGGTCAGTGGGTGAGGGAAGAGTGGAAGGGAGCAGAGGCGGGAGGAGAGGCTTTCCAGGGGAGAGCGTGGGCGGTGGCGGGGAAGAGGAACTCTGAGGCCAAGTGGGCCGAGGTTGGCGGCTAAAAACAGACGCGATGACGCTGGTGGGTCAGCTGGGCCTGTGTGTCATCGGCTATTTCAGCAACAGTGTATATTAGGATTTTTAGAAAAAACTAACACTGACATCACTGCTTCCCACACATTCCTGCTATTGTGCAACTATGAGGGCAGAGAGAACACGAAGGTTCCTGGATGGAGGACTCGCCCATATTTGGTCACCCGTGGCTGAGACACAGTGTCACAGTGCCCCCTTCAGGGGGGCTCTGGTACCATTGCTGAAATTGCAGAAATTTCCTCCATTAAATTTGTGATTTTTTTTTGGGGGGGGGGTATTTTTTTCTTCTTGTAAATTTGAAACTGTTTCTGGTAAATTTTTCAACTTTTTGCTTGTAAAGATTTTTTTCACAAATTGGTGACTTTTTTCATCATAAATTTGCAATTTTTTACTTGTAACTTTACAACTTTTTCTTGAAAAATTGTGATTGCTTTTATTATAAAATTGTTTTCTTTCTCAAAAATTTGAAATGTTTCTCTCATAATTTTGTGAATTTTTCTTGGAAATTTGTGATTTTTTTCTTATACATTTGTGATTTTTTTCATAAATTTGTAACTTTTCTTGCAAATTTGCAACTTTTTTCTCAAAGTTTGAACTTTTTTTAAGCTGCTTCTTTTGTCAATGTAAGAGTGAAACTTTTGATCATAAATTTCTGACATTTTCTTTTAAATTTCTGACATTTTTCCTTCTAAAATTGTGATTGTTTTCCTCAAAAAAATTGCAAGGTTTTTGTATATTTTCACTGTTTATATGGATTCTTGTTGCAGTGAAAACATGAGGGCAGTAGGGATAGAGGATTTGCCAATATTTTGTCACCAATGGCTGAGCAGTGTTGTCACAGCGCCCCCATCAGGTGGACTCTGGTCCTGCTGCTAAACTGTGAAAATCTTGGGGGCCATTCACAAGACAATGTTTTTTGCCCAAACGCAAAGTTTTTTCAGTTTGTCCATTTGTGCATGTGACACCAGGATTTTGGAGGTGTGAAAGTGTAAAGATATGAAACCAGTCTCCCGAGTGGAAAGGTTTTACCTGCCCCTTTTTTCTACCTCCATATGCACTGGAGGGTGGGGGGTGGGGGGTCTGGACGCTATCCCAGCATCTTTGGGCTAGTGGCAGGGTGCACCCTGGACAGATTGCCAGTCCATCACAGGGCCAACACAGACAACCATTCATTCTCACATTCATACCTAAGGACAATTTTAGAATCCCCAGTTGATGCCAGTTAACCTAACGTGCATGTCTTTGGTCTGTGGAAGGAAACCGGAGTACCCAGAGAAAACCCACACGGACACAGGGAGAACATGAAAACTTCACACAGAAGGGTCACCGATACACATTAATAAAAAAATGTGTACAGTATTTTCATTTTAACAGGAAGGATCCAAAGACAAGCCCATCCCCCATTATGGAGACAAGCCTTGTGATGATCTTCATATAATAATAAAGTCTGAAAAAAAAATTGTGTGGTGTTTCTATTGAAAATTATTATTTATTTTTTTTTTAACTTTAAATAAGTTCAGTCCTTATGAATCATCAGAGAACAACAACCAGACTTGAGCTGTTAAATTTTGTTAAGGACTTGAAACCTTCTACAACAGTTTAGGATGTGTGAAGTTTAGTGTAGTGTTGACAGAAATGTTTTAACATTCAGCACATCAACCCGATCTCAGGGCTGCAACCCAATCTCACTAAAAAAATGTACCAAATGAACGTTTTCCACCCCTTAAAAAAACATGCATTTAGATGTAAAAAAAAATGTACCTAGATACGCATTACAAACGGAATACATATGAATGAACTTCTTCACTCACTGTGCATGTGCGAATACATACATGAAAAGAAAGCATCGTACTCACTGTGCGTGAACAAAACAGCGTGTTTTAACCCGGCTTCCAACACTCATTCAGTTGTAGGGTGGAGGATGACTGACAGTTACTCACTTGTGGTTTCAATCAACAAGTTGCAAGTTCATATCCCACACAGTGTGTGAGTGAGGTTTTTTCAGTTTTTACATTTTTTCACTCCACTAATGGTTAAGGTTAGAAAGACGTTAGGTTTAGGCGTCACTTCTTCTAATGTTAGATTTGGAAACATGTTTTGATCAGGCGTCACCTCTAATGGTTGAAGAGAAACAAAGAGAGACAGCGAAAGTGGCAGACAAACCTTACGTGCTGGCAGACACATTTCTTAAAGGTGTAAACACAACATAGCCACTGCATGTGAAAAATGTTTTTTCCATGTATACGCTTGTTTTCTTAGAGTGAAAAATCATGCAATTGTACGTTTTTAGGTAAAACTGGGCTGAGCAGATCCAGCTGTTCAGGAGGATTGGTGAAGAAAAAAATGAAGAGAGACTGATATTATGTCTGGAAACCCGGAATGACCAACAGAGAGGAGAGTTGTGCTGGAACTTGAACTTTATTACATGATGCAGTGATAATACAATACAGATTATCAGGTTCGCTGTATACTGAGCCCTAGGTGGCTATGAGTCCAGAGAGCCCTAAGATAGCAACTCCTCTCTTATACTGTATAGGCCGGTGTGATGACGGCACCAGCCGGCTGCGTCATCACACCGCTACTTATGATCAACCCTTTATCACTTTCACCCACCCCCACCCCCAGAAAAAC
The DNA here is from genome assembly GCA_020510985.1 of Pholidichthys leucotaenia. Classification (NCBI taxonomy): domain Eukaryota; kingdom Metazoa; phylum Chordata; class Actinopteri; order Cichliformes; family Pholidichthyidae; genus Pholidichthys; species Pholidichthys leucotaenia. The sequence goes on along the minus strand of CM035842.1, from coordinate 195,032,092 downwards.
ACAGAACACTTTAATCAATTGATACCCTCCCCACTTTGGTACAAACAACAATAACATGCTGAACTACAGTTAGCAGGTGGACCGCCGCTCAGGGCGGGCTTAGTCCATTTGGGGACCAAGGCAAAGACAAAAATGGGGCCCTAATTTTACTTTGTTTTACACTTTCTTTTCAGGCCTTATTGAAATCCTACCTGAAACTTACTGTCCTCAGAAGTCTTCAACTGATGATATCATTCAGGCATCAAGAATTACATCTGTAGAAAAACAAAAACATTTAACAAATTGAATGTAGACTCTTGTCTATTCTAAAAAAAACAACAATTCACATGGAAGATCTGTTGTTTGTTCACACTTACGAGTCCCTCCAGGATTTTGCGATATTGCGATCACACTAATTCACGCAAAATCAGGCCATCACCGTATCTTTCGAGCAACCTTGCAACTTTGTCCAATTGCTGCAAATTTCCCGAAATTTTGGCCAAATTTAGCTGCTGTAATGGATAATTATTTTTTCATCCTTTTTATTCAAGTTCTCAGCAAGAATAACCTTCAGTGTTGGTCATCACTCCTGCTTTTCTTCATGGCCACGAGAGGAGTCAGAGACTAATTTTTCTTCTTGCGGACCTCCGCACGTTCAACGGGACAGCCCCTCGACGTCGCGGACCAGCAAGCAATTTTTGCGCGGCTCGGACGATTTCACCGTCCCCGTCCGGCACGTACTACCCCCCTCCTCCCTCCCCCTCCTCCTGCAGAGAGCTTCTCCTGGTCGCTGCCCAAGCTGAATGATCGAGACCTTGGCCTCCTGCCGAGCCCTTTGGGAGGGAGCGTGTGGCGGTTTGGTGTAACCCCCACAACAGACTGGACAGACACAGCGCTCGGCTAGAACAATTAACAGAACAGTGAAATGTGTGTATTAATGTCTACAGGCAGCCCCGCTTCTTCTGGCTCTTTACTGTGATGTTAATGTTGCCCTTCATGCATTGTGTTCATGCGTCCTGTCCGTACTGTGACCTAGAGACTGAGATCAATATGTAGATGTGCCTTGTAACCTCTTTGTCTTGCAGCTGGAGCAAAGGCCAGCAATCTGCCTATTGTGATGCATGTCTCTCAAATGCAAATGTCTCATGCCTGTTCTGCAATCTCTTTGATCATACTCACTGCTGGGGAATGCTCTTTTATGTATTGTTGTAGTTGGGTATATATACTGCACTGTAACCCATGCTCATCCTCTCACTCACTCTTCAGCTGCTGCTGCAGACACACTTTGTGTCTCCTCTCTGAGAGCCTGAGGAATTCAGCTTCAGCCCGCTCACACTATGGGCTGGAGCCGAGTTCCCGTGAAGGCGGTATGATTTAATAAACTCTACTTATGGGCTGCACGGTGGCGCAGTGGTTTAGCACTGTGACAGCACAGTTTTACCCTCGGCCGGGGGATCGCGGGGATCATGAGGTCGTGGGTTCGATCCCAGCCCCCGACCAACAGTGAGCTGTGTGGAGTTTGCATGTTCTCCCCGTGTTGCGTGGGTTTACTCCGGGATTTCTCCGGTTTCCTCCCGCATACCAAAAACATGTAGGTTTAGGGCGCTCGCGCATGCAGCGACCAGCAGCCGGTGGCTTGTCACCAGACTGCAAACCAAATCTACCTACGGGTACAAATAAGTAACAAAAAAAAAAAAAAAAAAAAATTTATGACAAATTTATGAGTAGCTACTTCATTCTCACTTAATTGTGTTAAAATCTGTATTTGTTGCACAAGTTTTTCTGTATAGCAGAAATTTCTGCTTAATTTACAAATCACTGTTTAATAGGAATTTTTTTGACAATCCTGTGATTTTCTTGTGGTATTATATAGAATATCATTGCAGTAAACTGTGGAAAAAGGCATCTGCTTTAAAATTTGGAATTCTTCCCACAACTTTTAGTGCAAAAAAACTTTCAAAACTATATTTAATCTCATGTAATGTCATCTGCTGAGGCTGCAGATATCCTGTGCATGCCTGGGGAACACAGTTGGTCATATTCAAATTTAACAATGTGAGCCTTGGCCTCTGCAAATCTTGCAATTAGAAAAAAAATAGTAAACACATTTTGTTGTTTACCTCTACTATCATCAACTTGCATCACCTCTGCCTCCTCATTAACAACGGGTGCTCATCATTAGCATCATGTGTGCTCGTACAAGCAGCGTTGCTCTCTATCTCCTCTTCGGGAGGATAAGTCTCCTCCCAGGTTGAAGTGAAAAAGGTTGTTTTGATAAAAATTTTCTGTGCTCTTCTCCTATTCTCCATTTCTCTGCACCACTTGGATAACTTCATTTCTATTTTGCTGCTATTCTACACGCTGTACAGTTTATTACCTCCGCCAAAGGGGGAGGTTATGTGATCATCGGCGTTGGTTTGTCTGTCTGTTTGTCTGTTTTTCTGTTTGTTTGTCTGTTTGTTAGCAAGATAACACAAAAAGTTATGGATGGATTTTCATGAAATTTTCACAGATTGTCAGAAATGGGATATCCTACAGATGATTAGATTTTGGTGGTGATCCGGATCACCATCCACAAGAAAATCGCCATTACGCAAAATGCCATTTTCGTGAATAACTACTAAACCACTAATCCTATCATTGTCAATCCAATTGTTGTGAATCCAATTGCTAGTCATATGTTTTCATGGTCAAGGAATCTGAAAACGTACACACAAACACTGTATGGGGGAACTGTGGCGCTAAACCGCCATTACGGAAAATGCCATTTTCGTCAATAACTACTGAACCACTAATCCTATCATTGTGAATCCAATTGCTAGTCATATGTTTTCATGGTCAAAGAATCTGAAAACGTACACACAAACACTGTATGGGGGGAACTGTGGCCGCCATTACAGAAAAGGCCATTTTCAAGAATAACTACTGAACCACTAATCCTATCATTGTCAATCCAATTGCTAGTCATATGTTTTCATGGTCAAGGAATCTGAAAACGTACACACAAACACTGTATGGGGGGAACTGTGCCGCTAAACCGCTATTACGGAAAATGCCATTTTCGTCAATAACTACTGAACCACTAATCCTATCATTGTCAATCCAGTTGCTTGTCATATGTTTTTATGGTCAAGGAATCTGAAAATGTACACACAAACACTGTATGGGGGGAACTGTGGCCGCCATTATGGAAAATGCCATTTTCGTGAATAACTACTGAACCACTAATCCTATCATTGTCAATCCAATTGCTAGTCATATGTTTTCATGGTCAAGGAATCTGAAAACGTACACACAAACACTGTATGGGAGGAACTGTGGCCGCCATTACGGAAAATGCCATTTTCGTGAATAACTACTGAACCACTGCTATGGTTTATGCTATGTTTTCATGATCAAGGAATCTGAAGACTGTATGGGGGGAACTGTGGCGCTTGGCGGAGGTCTGCGCTCTCCGAGTGCTTTTCTAGTTTACAATGCAACCAATGATACACGCATGCGCATGTCTCAGAAACACCATGGAAGAGTCCAATAGTCTGAGGAGAAGTGGGGGAGGGGACGTAACATTCATGATTTGATTTGCTGTTTATGATGTTTCTTTATTTTGTGGGACAACATGTTAAATATGCTAAACGTTTAAAAATATATATGGGGCTCCTAGTAGATCGAGGCCCTGGGCAGATCAGCGCCTAAAGCAGTCGCCTACTTTTGCCTAATGGTAAGTCCGCCACTGCATTCAGGAGGCATCCTGATCAGATGCCCAAACCACCTCAACTGGCTCCTTTCAAAGTGGAGGATCAGCGGTTCTATTCGGAGCCTTTCCCAGATGACTGAGCTCCTCACCTTGTCTCTAAGGGTGAGTCCAGCAATCCTACAGAGAAAGCTAATTTCAGCTGCTTATATCTGCGATCTCATTCTTTCGGTCATTATTCAAAGCTCATGACCACAGGTGAGGGTAGGAACGTAGATTGACCGGTAAATTGACAGCTTTGCTTTAGAGCACAGCTCCCTCTTCACCACAACAGACCAGTACAATGTTCATATCACTGCAGAGGCTGCTCCGATCCATCTGTCAAGCTCTCGCGCCATTCTCCCCTCACTCGTGAATGAGACCCCAAGATACTTAAACTCCTCCACTTGGAGCAGGAGCTTGTCTCCAACCCGAAGAGGACAATCCACCTTTTTCCAGCTAAGGACCATGGACTCGGACTTGGAGTTGCTGATTCTCATCTCAGCCACTTCACACTCATCAGCAAACCATCCCAGCAAGGCCTGTAAGTCATTGCTTGATGAAGCCAACAGGACATCATCTGCAAACAGCAGAGATCAAATCCTGTGGTCACCAAATATGACACCCTCCAATCCTTGACTGTGCCTAGATATCCTATCCATAAAAATTATGAACAGGATCGGTGTCAAAGGGCAGCCCTGCAGCCCTGGCGGAGTCCAACTCTCACTGAAAAACAAGTTTGACTGGATGTTGGCAATACGAACCAAACTCTTGCAACGGTCACATAGGGACTGGATAGCTTGTAACAACGAGCCCAATACCCCACATTCCCACAGCACCCCCCACATGTGACCATGAGGGACGCGGTCGAATGCTTTCTCCAAGTCCACAAAACACATGTGGACTGGTTGGGCAAACTCCCACAAACCCTCGAAGAATCTCAAGAGGGTAAAGAGCTGGTCCGATGTGTCACAGCCAGGACAAAAACCACATTGCTCCTCCTGAATCCAAGGTTCGACCAGCTGTCAGACTCTCCTCTCCAGTACCCTGGCATAGACCTTCCCAGGGAGGCTGAGGAGTGTGATCCCCCTAAAGTGGGAACACACCCTCCAGTCCCCCTTATTAAACAGAGGAACCACCACCCCGGTTTGCCATGCCAAAGGCACTGTCCCCAACTTCTACACAACATTTGCAGAGGTGTGTCAACCATGTCAGCCCTACAACATTCAGGGCCTTGAGGTACTGAGGGTAAATCTCGTCCACCCCCGAGGCCCGGACACCAAAGAGTTTTTTAACCACTTCAGCAACCTCAATTCCTGTGATGAGTGAGTTTTCTCCCTTGTCCTCAAGCCCTGCTTCCTCTATGGAAGGCGTGTCAGTGGGATTGAGGAGATCCTCGAAGTATTCCTTCCTCCGCTTGACGATGTCCCCAGTCGAAGTCAGCAGCACCCCATCCGCACCCTACACAGTGTGGACAGGGAGCTGCTTCCCCCTCCCGAGTCACCGGACAGTTTGCCAGAATCTCTTTGAGGTCGACCCAAAGTCTTGTTCCATGGCCTCACCAAACTCCTCCCACACCCAAGGTTTTGCTTCAGCAATCACCCGAGCTGCACTCCGCTTGGCCTGCTGGTACACCTCAGCTGGTTCGGGAGTCCCACAAGCCAACCAAGCTCGATAGGACTCTTTCTTCACCTTGATGGCCCCCCTCACCACTGGTGTCCACCACTTTGTTCGGGGTTGCCACCACAAGATGCACCAACATCCTTGTAGCCACAGCTCTGGACAGCTGCTTCAACAATGGAGGTGGAGAACATGGCCCATTCAGACTCCATGTCTCCCGACTCCCTTGGAATGTAGCTGAAGTTCATCTGGAGGTGGGAGTTGAAGACCTCCTAGATAGGGGCCTCAGCTGTCCGGGATCACCCTCTCTAATAATAATAATAATAATAATAATAATAATAATAATAATAATATTAACAGACAGAGAAATGACAGCAAAAACAATATGACTACATTATATGACTACATAATAATAATAATAATAATAATAACAAGACTGTTGTGATTGTATTGACCATACATTGGATCTGGGCAATTCCACCTTAAATCAACATCATGGTTTATTGAATCTTTCAGGTTGGTTTTCAGTTTTTTCCTCCTCTCTTCTCTATTACAGTTTAGTGACAAGGCTCAAAATTCAGTCCCTCCAGGATTTCGCGATGTTGCGATTGCATCAATTCACCCACAATCAGCCAATCAGCACAACTATTGCGCGACCTTGCAACTTTGTCCAATCACCGCAACTTTCCCACAATTTTGGCCAGTCCTCATCAACTTCCACCAATTTCACCAATCGAATTTGTCTCTGACTGGCGCTGAAACGCTCAGGGTAACCAATCAAATGCATCGCTGCACCACGTTCACTTTCGTTTTTACATTGAGTAATGGAACACATCAGCAAGCAGAATGTGTGATTTAAAAAAAAAAACACTCACCCACGAGGTTTCCATCACCGTTCCTTCCTCCGTGTTCCCCAGCCTGCCAGTGGACGTCTCGCCACGTCTCCGTCCTGACCGCATGTACGAAGCGCTGGGTTTGTGTTGAAAAACATCCACCTGCCCCAAAAGCCCCTGTCGCGGGAGCATGCGTGAGAAGAGATGCCGCAAAACAACAAACACAGCGAGCAAATCTAACACTACAGCCAGTGTTTGAACATTTATACATCTTTAGAGGTAAAATCATTACTACATCTGGTCAATGAGCTTTAAAGCTGTGGATCTCCGGTCTGGGCGGACAAACGTACCCCCCATCCAGCCGTCCTGCTGTAAATGAAAGATGCGTGTCTGAACAGACAAGTGTGTGTGTCAAGACCGACGTGCAGAAGACAGACAGGTAGAAGTCAGGCATGGAAAAAGAGAGAATATTGTCTGTAATTTTCTTTTTTTTAGAAAAACACAGACTCATATAAACATCCACCTGCCTCAAAAGCAGCCCGTCGCGTGAGCGCGTGTGAGGATAGACACCGTAAAACTACAAACACAGAGAGAAAATCTAACACTACAGCCAGTGTTTGAACATTTTATACATCTTATACAAAACGGCAGATTAATATATAAAATATTCAAAAAATTCTTGCATCCACATCGTGATTCGAATCACCATCAAAATCTAATCATCTGTCCCCTGTGCCATTACACACTTTTCTTGAAAATTTAATCAAAATCCATTCATAACATTTTGAGTTACGTTGCTAACAGGCAAACCAATCAACCAACAGACAAACCAACCAATGCCACTAAAAACATCACCTCCGTCCTCCCTTGGTGGAGGTAATAAAGGTAAGATAGACATTGACAGCTTCATGCAATGTTGCCAACTCACTCTTTTGGAGTGATTCTCACTCTTTTTCTCTCTCTCACTCCACAAACCCTACTTCTCACTCCAAAATAAGGAAATTACTGGCAATTTTGTGTTGATTTTCTTCAGATTTTTCCCACAATAAGTGCTCTCAAGACAGGATAAAGCAGACTCAGCATGTTCTAAAAGCTCTGTCTGAAACAGTCTGTTTTCAGCTTGACATTAATAGGCCCGTAAAGTAATCCATTAATTAAATTTATCTTGCTATGTGTGTAGTGGTTCTGGACATGTCTGCAGCCCCTGTCCACGCTTTATGTTCCCTTCTGTTTCATTTATCGTGTTTGGTGTGTATCTCCTCTGCGTTTGTCAGCCCCGCCTGTCCGGTCAGCTGTTTTCTTCATTTGTCATCCGTTTGTCATGATTGCTTTTGTCACCTGTTTTATCACCATAATTACTCCTCTGTCTATATATGTGCATTTTCATTCTGTGTCCTTTGCTGTTTTCTCCTGTGTCATCCTGTGTTCTCCATGGAGTGTGAGTTATTGTTATTTTCCCACATAGTCTGGATTAAATGTTACATTACTCCTGCCCACATGCAGTGTTTATTTTGTGTTAATAAATAATTTGCTTGGTGATTGGGTCCTCTCCTTCTCCCTGAAAGGGAACTCCTGATAATTGTTGTGTGGGGATTTGGCCCTTGGGGCTTGCCGTAGCCGACGCCAGACAGTTGACATGGTGATGTCAGGTGGGCTACGGCCAGTATGTATATTGAGCCTGTTTCTCAGTGAAGATCATTTCGTTGCTCGGCACAACATGGCTCACGTCTCGCTTTGTTAAGACATAACATTTGGCGACTTCGGATTAAACCATGGGGGTGTGCGCAAGACCATCTCCTCCATTCTTGGAGTCTCCAGATGTGCCAGATGTGCCAGCTACACCGTGGCGCCACTGGCTGGAGGTGTTTAATGACTACATTGTCGTGGCTGGCTTGGGTGGCGCCGATGAAAAGAGATGGAGGAGCATGCTAGCCTACTGCCTCGGTAAAGAAGGTCAACATGTGTTTCGCACGCTGGGTAGCAAGGACTCACTGGAAGAGTGTTTGGACATGATGGACAAATTTTTTGTTGATCAGTACAACATCACGTCATGAAGACACAGATTCTTCGACCGTTGTCAACAAGCCAGTGAGTCCACTCAGCACTTTCGTATGGAGCTCCATAACCTAGTGAGCATGTGCACCTTCGGGCCTGTAGAGGAAGAGCTAATCCGTGATAAGCTAGTGTAACGGATGCCAACTAGTGCTGTTCGGCGTAGAACGTTAGTAAAACCTCCCTCCCAAAGCCTCATACAGTATCGGTAGCGCTGAGCTACCGGTCGGACCTTTAGCTCAGCACGATCGTGCTGTGTGTGTCTCTGAGTAGTTAACTGTGAGGTCGCGGGTTCGTGTCCTGTGTAGGGCGAACTGCGCTGATGACCTCAGTTAGTTAAAAGTGGTGCTGTGAGCCCCAGATGGTAGCGCTGAGCTACCGGTCGGACCTTTAGCTCAGCGCGATCGTGCTGTGTCTCCCATGCTCGAACTGTGTGTTAGTTGACTGAGAGGTCGCGGGTTCGTGTCCCGTGTGGGGCGAACTGCGCAGGATGATCTCTGTCACACTGGTGCCGTGAACCCGGCATGGGAGTGAGGTTTAAGGGGGAGAGTGTAACGGATGCCAACTAGTGCTGTTCGGCGTAGAACGTTAGTAAAACCTCCCTCCCAAAGCCTCATACAGTATCGGTAGCGCTGAGCTACCGGTCGGACCTTTAGCTCAGCACGATCGTGCTGTGTGTGTCTCTGAGTAGTTAACTGTGAGGTCGCGGGTTCGTGTCCTGTGTAGGGCGAACTGCGCTGATGACCTCAGTTAGTTAAAAGTGGTGCTGTGAGCCCCAGATGGTAGCGCTGAGCTACCGGTCGGACCTTTAGCTCAGCGCGATCGTGCTGTGTCTCCCATGCTTGAACTGTGTGTTAGTTGACTGAGAGGTCGCGGGTTCGTGTCCCGTGTGGGGCGAACTGCGCAGGATGATCTCTGTCACACTAGCACACAGCAAGAGCAATGAGTGGCTAAAGGAGAAGCTAATGCTAACTAAAGATGGCTTCACGCTGAGTCAAGTAATGCCGATGACTAGTCAAATCGAGTCCGCTACCCAGCTAGGTTTGCAAGTACTGGCTAAGGAAAATCTAGCTGCCCAAGCTCCCTCTCCATGTCAGGCTGCTAGCAACGCAGCTAACTCCTCGGGGTGGAATCCCAAAGGGCGGCGGACCATAGCACGGGCAGGAGCGGGAACCCAGGTACTGTGTGGCGGCTGTTGCTCTTCTCGTCACCGGGCGGGCTTGTCCGCCTGCCCCGCTAAAGGGAAAAAGTGCTGCAACTGCGGTCATGCTAGTCACCTGGCTAGGGTTTGCACCAACGCTTACAAATGGCATTCACTTATATAGCACATTTATTCTCATCTCTTGATGACCAAAGCACTTTACAGATCCTGCAATCCACCCATTCACACACTGATGGTGGCATGCTGCCTAACATGGCGCTTCCAGACCCACCAGGAGCAATTGGGGTAAAGTGTCTTGCCCAGGGACACAATGGCAGGATATCTGGGGAGAGCGGGATTTGAACCGCCAACCCTGTGGTTAGTGGACAACCTGCTCTACCTCCTGAGCCACTGCCGTCCCCCTCCTGAGCCACTGCCGTCCCCCTACAAGCCGATAGACTCGGGTCTGATGGGTGTAGCTTCAGTGTGTGTAGCAGTGTGTGTCAGTGTGTGTTCAGTGTGTGTCCCGTGCCACAACCAACACAGCACAACCAGATGACAGCGATTCCTTGGAGGCAGACCTGATCAACACGTTGCACGGGCCCCTCCGGGACATGGTCTCACTCCAGATACTCCAGGCGGAGTCGGAACGGGACCCGGCATTGTTGCAACTTCGCTCTTTTATTATGGGGGGCGGGGGGTGTTGGCCCACGAAAATGCAGGGTGACCTGGCATCTTTTCACAGGTTCAGGGATGAACTGAGTTGCTGGAATGACGTGTGTGGTGAGACGGCACTGCACATTGATTCCAGTGTCACTGAGATCGCACGTCTTGGCTATACTCCACGAGGGTCATCTGGGAGTGGTCAGGGTGAAACAACGTTGCAGAGATTTGGTTTGGTGGCCTGCCATTGATAAGGACATTGAGACTATGGTTAAGAACTGTGTTCCATGTCTGGAAAGCGGGAAAACTGGCGTGCCACCTCCCCCGCCTCTGCGACTGTTACAATACCCGGAAGGCCCTTGGAAGCACACCCAATTGGACATCTGTGGTGAACTGCACATGGCCCCCGCGAACAGCCGTTTTCTGCTGGTGGTCTATGATCTGTTTTCAAAATGGCTGGAAGTGTTGCCCACTAACTCGGTCACGACAGACGTGGTCACCAGTTTCCTCTCATTGCTGTTCACCAGGTGGGGGGGTTCCAGATGCCATCACAACGGACTATGGCCCACAGTTCATCTCTGGGGGGGTTTGAGGAGTTTTTGGGAGAAAGGGGCGTGGAGTACATTAGAACCACTTTTTATCATCCGCAGGCTAATGGGGATGTAAAACATTTTAACCCCTTGCACTCTGGTCAATTTCCCTAAAAACGCCAAAAAATAACGTACCCAAAGTAAATCAAAAGCTGTTCTTCAACCCTTTGCAGCATCTTCATGGGGTTGGTCTCATTTAAAAGAAAACACTTTGAATTTTTTGGCAAAACAGTCATAATCTCTCTAAGTGCTCCGGCCACTGAGTAACAGTCATCTAAACATACTGAACTTGAAGAAAATAAATTTCGCCTGGGTGTTTTTTTGGATACAAATGCTTGCAAATAACACACAGCTGTCAGATCCGGGCTGGAAAATGCAACAGAAATGTAGAACCAAGTGTTATCCAGCTGAGGTCAAAATTTAGTAGCAATACCACAAAAACTGAATATATTACACAGCTTTTTTCTTAGGTTGTTCCCAGGCGTTTTTGAACTGTGCCAAATTGTGCCAAATGGCACAGTTTGGAAAAACGTCTGTAACTTTTGAATGATTCAGTATAGAAGCTTCATCTTGGGCTCTAATGAAAGGTGAAGGGCTGTGTGTGTGTGTGTGTGGGGGGTTATTTATTCATTCATTCATGAATGAATGAACAAACAAGCCCCCACACACAAAGAAGCATGCCACGTAAAAAATGTGTGGCTTTTTTTTTTTTTACAAGAAAAAATAACCTACAGTGCAATAAAAATTATACTAAAATATCTGTAATGTAGAAGATAACAACCCCCCCCCCCCCGCTACAGAGGACGGACATCGTCCATCAACACATGACGGGTGCCGCGGTCTAACACTTACCTGTCCACAAGAGCAGTGTCGCTGGCAAACTTCTCTTCCTCATTGTCAGACGAACATGACGCTGGTCCGCTTGTTACGGACTCGTGGTTCTGGTCACGCGACCCGGTCAAACTATAATTCCATTATTGCGGTTTTGCGCTTCCATGATTGCGGTTTTGGCAAACGATTTTTCAAAACAAATAAGAACAGTAGTAAGAAAAAAAGACTGGCGAACGCCTGTGTGTCACCCAGCCTTACACAAAACAGCTTTCGAACTTCTGTGCTTCAATTGGCTTGCTGTATTCATAGCTGTTGGTAGGCGGGTCCTTCTTGCTAGGTTTTCAGTCATTGGTTCTTCAAGGTTTCAGAAACCCAATTCAAGGCTCTTATTAGTCGAATGAGAGGTCAATCACATCTAAACCAATCAAAGCACTCCTTTGGCTTTCTGTTCGCGGCTGTGTCTGTAGTGGAAGAACGGAAATGTAGCTTTTTTTTTCAGTGCGCTCTAGGACGCAGCGCCCTCGTGCGCCCTTGTGCGCCCTCATGCGCCCTAGGACGCAGAGACGTGTCCGCCTGCGGTACACCGGAGTGCAAGAGGTTAATAAGACACTGAAAAATGGTTTGCAGGCCCATCTGGCAGATGGCTTCACATTCTCTGACGCCCTTCAAAACACGTTCCTCCACTACAGGGTGACGGTCCACGCCACGACGGGTTGCTCTCCAGCGAAGCTCATGCTGGGCTGTGAATTACATCTGCCCCTGGACCAGCTGCGGCCCCCCGCAACCTCCCCTCCGGCGGACACGGAACCATCACGAGACCGAGTCATTGCTCAACAGCGGAAAATGAAACAGAGTTTCGACAGAAAGCACAGGGCGAGGGCTCATGGACTCGATGTGTCGGACTGGGTCAGAGTCCAGCACCCCAACTGTACGCATAAGCTGCAAACTTTTTGGACAGGATAACTGCAGATCTTGAAGCGACTGGGCCCGGACATGTTCTGGCTCTCGGACGGGTCAAGGTGGCATTCCAGCCGTCTCAGGAATTCGATGCCGGTCCAGGGTCTGGGAGCTGCGGTTGATGTGACTGATGAGGGTTGGGACTTGACTGATGGGGGTGTTGGGGACACTCAGGTGCAGCCGACGGAGCCTGGAGCAGGTCCTCTGCCTGTGAGGCGCTGGGCTAGGACGTGTCAGAGGCCCAGACACCTCGATGACTGTGGTAGGCAGAACTTTAGCTGAAGCATGTTGGTCATGGGCGGCAGAATAATCTGCCCCAACATGGGGGATACCCTGGCAGTCTACCCAGGTGCCCGTTTAGTTCATTAAGCCTATTAGTCTGTGTATGTTAAAAAAAAAAATGTTTTGAAAAAAAAAATAAATGTAATGTGTGTTCTATGTTGAAACGGGGTTCTTTTTCTGCTAAATTTAAGGGGTGGTGGTGGTGGTGGGGTTGTTTTGAATTATGTTCCTATTATTTTGTAAAGGGGGAAAATGTTGTGTGGGGATTTGGCCTTTGGGGCTTGCTGTAGCCGACACCAGGCAGTCGACGTGATGACGTCAGGCAGGCTATGGCCAGTATGTATATTGAGCCTGTTTCTCAATAAAGTTCAGTTCGTTGCTCGGCACAACATGGCTCACGTCTCATTCATTCATTCATTCATTCATTCATTCATTCATTCATTCATCTTCTTCCGCTTAATCCTTTTCGGGTCGCGGGGGAGCTGGAGCCTATCCCATCATCTTTGGGTGAGAGGCAGGGTCTCGCTTTGTTAAAACACAACAATGTGTGCAAGATGATTTAAGCATGCATTTAAAAGCAACATGAAAGTTACTTTTCCAAGTAACTAGTTACTTTAATCATACAGTAATTGGTAAAGTAACTCAGTTACTTTTGAAAAGAAGTAGCTAGTAACTGTAATTAGTTACTATTTTTAATAACTTGCTCAACACTGATTATTACACATCATATGCTATCAACCACTATAACCACACACCCATCTCTGATGATGCTTTATTTGGGCTTTTACACCCAGCCAATATGTTACTCAGCTAACACTATATTTGCTATGGAGTTATAAGCGTAGGGGGCTCTGGATAGAGGGAGTACCCTTGATGGTTCGCATGCTGCTCCCTACCTGGTAGGGTGGACGGGCATAACTGGTCCTCATCCATTTCCTAAATCTCTTGTGTTGACTCCAAGCATCACACCCTGGTATACCTCTTCAGCTGGCGGGCTAAACCATGTGAGGGGGTGATGTTGACACGGCATCACTAGGTGAATATCTTCTTAAACGAAGCCATCGGCCAGGGTGGGAAGACACCAGAAGGAGTTCAACAACCACGTGTCCGTGATCAAGGGAAGCCACTGTGATTAAGGAATATTGGCTATGATCTAACTTGGAGAGGGATGGGCACTGCCAAGTTTAAGCTGCCCTAGACACTCCACATGATGAAGACAACTACCAGTCCCGTACCGGATCAGTCATCATCTGGACCAAGGCTCATGCCTTCTGCTATTCATCAGGGTGAAGGTGAAATGTATACTACTGGTGAACAAAAACAAAAACAGGGAAGCAAAATCAGAGGGAGAAACAAAATCACTGTGGGGACGTGGAATGTCAGATCACTGCATGCTGCTGGAAAAGTGAAAGAACTTACACATGAAATGTTGAGGTACAACTGGCACATTATAGGTCTCAGAGAGGTCAGATGGAAGAGATTTGGGGAATTCACTACAGATGAAGGACATAAGATCTACTTTAGTGGCAAAGAAGACAAGCATGAACATGGAGTTGGATTCCTGGTCCACAGGAGCATCATGGGTAGTGTCTTAGGATACCGTTCTATTTCCAGTCGATCGATCACCATACGGCTGAGAGCAACCCCCTTTAACATCACCGTCGTGAAACGTATGCCCCTACAGTAGATTATGATGACAATGAAGGGGAGGCCTTCTATGACCAACTACAAAATGTCTTTGACCAAACACCAAAAAAGGACATACTGATAGTACAAGGTGACTGGAATGCCAAAGTGGGCAAGGATGCAGCCAGGGACTGGCGCAGCACATGTGGTGAACACAGCAACAAAGAAACCAACGATAGAGGTCTCAGACTTCTAGAGTTTGTCAACTACAATGACCTGCTCCTGGCAAACACCTTTGCCCCTCATAAAGCGTCCAGAATATAGACATGGCACAGCCCATCTGGTAAACATCACAACCAGATTGATTACATTCTTGTGAAGACATGTTTTCAGTCTTGTATTAATATTGCCAGAACAAGCAGTTTCCCAGGGGCTGACATTGGAAGCAACCATAACTTGCTCATGATGACCTTTCGCATTCACCTCAAGAAGATCATGAAACAGAAAGTAACCAGACTGAGATTTGATCTGGAAAAGCTGAAAGATCCCAACATCGCAGAATCCTTTCAGGCTATGATAGGAGGAAAATTCACACCCCTTATCATTCTGAGGCAGGGAGAAGAGCTAGATGAAATGATAAGTTGTCCACAGCAGTTACAGACACAGCTATGGAAATACTTGGAAAACATCACCCCCCAAAAAAGTCATGGATAACTAACAACAAACTTGACAAGTGCAATGAAAGAAGAAGGCTAAAGAGTAAAAGCCACACTCCCCAAGGAGCTGAACAGTACAGGCAAATAAACAACAACATCAGGAAGGCCATGAAACATGCAAGAGAAAGCTGGTTGGAACAAAAATGTGAGGAGATTGAAGCAAACCTAGTAAATAACAACACAAAACAAGCCTACCAGGTGGTAAAGAATCTCACGTCTACCAAACAAGAAAGAGCTAGCACCATCCAAGACAAAGCTGGAAAGTGTCTTACTGAAGAAATCCTCACATGCTGGACAGAATACTGTTCTGAACTGTACAATCATGATATGCAGGGTGATCCAGCAGTGCTTATCGGCCCTTGATCAACCAACCGAGATGACTTTCCAATTCTTTGGGAAGAGACAGAAGCAGCAGTGAAGTCACTCAAGAAAGGTAAATCAGCAGGTGTGGATAATATACCAGCCGAGCTTGTACAAGCAGGAGGAGATGTCATGATTGAGGCTCTCTATCATCTGCAATAGAATCTGGTGTACCGGAGAATGGCCAACTCAGTGGACACAGTCACTAATAATTACACTACCAAAGAAAGGGAAACTGCAGTTGTGCCAAAACTATTGTACAATTACCCTTATGAGCCATCCCAGCAAAGTTATGCTGAAAGTACTTTTGAACAGGCTCAAACCACAAGCAGAAAATATAATCGCAAAGGAAGTACCACTGAATAAATATTCAAGTTGAGAATACTCATGAAGATGTACCTGCAGCATCAACAAAACCTGTACCATGTCTTTATTGACTTTAAAAAGACTTTTGACAGAGTTTGGCACCAGACATTGTGGACCACCATGCACAAGTACAACATCAGTGCTAATCTAATAAATATCATCAAGAACCTGTATGACAAAGCCAACAGTGCAGTATTCTACAAGAGCAGCACTGGAGACTTTTTCAGAACTACTGTTGGAGTCAGGCAGGGTTGTTTACTATCGCCAACCCTCTTCAACATTTTCCTGGAGAAGCTCATGAGGGATGCTCTGGAGAATCACCAAGGCTCAATCAGTATTGGAGGAAGAACAGTCACCAACTTATGCTTTGCCGATGACATCGATGGATTGGCAGCAACAGAAGAACAACTTGAAAACCTAGTGGAACAGCTAGATAGCGCATTGACAGCTCATGGAATGGAGATTAGTGCTGAAAAAACAAAAATCATGACCAACAACCAAGATGGCTTCAAGAGAGAAATCAAAGCAAGAGCTCAAAAACTTGAAAACGTCCCCAGCTTCAAGTATCTTGGAGCCATTGTAACAGATGAAGGGTCGAAGAAAAAAGTCCTTGCAAGAATAGCACAGGCCACGGCAGCACTAACCAGGCTGAAGAAAATCTGGAAGGACAGGAACATCACCGACAAGCACAAACTACGCCTGCTGCGTTCATTGGTCATCTCAACCTTCCTTTATGCATGTGAATCCTGGACCCTTACAGTGGACCTACAAAGGAGGATCCAAACCTTTGAGCTGAGATCCTACAGGAAAATCTTGTGCATATCTTACAAAGAACAGATTACAAGCGAAGCAGTGCGGAGTCACATCAGAGCAGCCGTTGGACCATATGAGGACCTCCTCTCCATTGTGAAAAGCAGGAAAATGACCTGGTATAGCCATGTGACATGATCCACTGGAATTGCAAAAACCATCATGCAAGGCATCGCACCTGGAGGAAGCAGACGTGGCAGATAGAAGAAAAAGTGGGATGATAACATCAAGGAATGGACAAACCTACTTCTCACCAGTATACTGAGGTTAGGTGAGGACCTTACAAGATGGAGGGAACTTGTCAAAAAGTCATCGGTGGTGCCCCTACAGCGGCCCGGCTTTAGGGCGAAGTAAGTAAGTAAGTAAGTAAGTATGAGCTAACTGCTAACATTAGTCACATATTGACATCATCAGCCACAGAGATCAACAGTGATGAAAGAGGGGTGATTGGGTTAAAACATGTTCTAGGTGGGGTGAATTAGGGCTCATTAGCACTTGAAGCAAAATCATCCAGACAGTCAATCATCAATCATCATGAAGTGCTTCAAGAGAGTGGTGCTGGCCCTCATTCAGGACAGCATACCAGATACCCTGGACTCCCAACAGGTCCACCTCAGACACCATTGCTGCTGCACTCCATTATTCTCTCTCCCACCTAGAAGATAAAGACTCCTACATCAGGATGCTACAGACGTGAACAAAATTGTTGGTACCCCTCTGTTAATAAAAGAAAAACCCGCAATGGTCACAGAAATAACTTGAATCTGACAAAAGTGGTAATAAATAAAAAGTCTATGAAAATTAACCAATGAAAAT
This sequence comes from Pholidichthys leucotaenia, assembly GCA_020510985.1. NCBI lineage: Eukaryota > Metazoa > Chordata > Actinopteri > Cichliformes > Pholidichthyidae > Pholidichthys > Pholidichthys leucotaenia. Next base: position 195,014,720 of record CM035842.1, on the reverse strand, counting down.
CAGACAATGCTTTTAAAATAATTCAACAGAATTATTTTAAAAAACAAACTCATGAAACAAGCCTGGACAAAAATGATGGCACCCCTAGAAAAGATTGAAAATAATGTGACCATAGGGACATGTTCAACCAAGATGTGTCCTCTAATTAATATCACAGGTGTCTACAAACTTGTAATCAGTCAGTCAGCCTATTTAAAGGGTGACAAGTAGTCACTGTGCTGTTTGTTCACATGGTCTGTACCACACTGAACATGGACCAGAGGAAGCAAAGGAGAGAGTTGTCTCGGGAGATTAGAAAGAAAATTATAGACAAGCATGTTAAAGGAAAAGGCTATAAGACCATCTCCAAGCAGCTTGATGTTCCTGTGACTACAGTTGCACATATTATTCAGAAATTTAAGATCCACGGGACAGTAGCCAACCTCCCTGAACGTGGCTGCAGGAGGAGCAGGATAATACCAATGGTAACAAAAGAGCCCAGAACAACCTCTAAACACATTCATGGTGAACTCCAAGGTCAAGGTACATCAGTGTCAGATCGCACCATCCGTCGTTGTTTGAGCCAAAGTGGACTTCATGGGAAACAACCAAGGAGAACACCACTGTTGAAAACAAATCATAAAAAAGCCAGACTGGAATTTGCCAAACTGCATGTTGACAAGCCACAAAGCTTCTGGGAGAATGTCCTATGGACAGACGAGACAAAACTGGAACTTTTTGGCAAGGCACATCAGCACTATGTTCACAGATGCAAAAATGAAGCATACCAAGAAAAAAACACTGTTCCTACTATGAAACATGGAGGAGGTTCTGTTATGTTCTGGGGCTGTTTTGCTGCATCTGGCACAGGGTGTCTTGAATCTGTGCAGGGTACAATTAAATCTCAAGACTATCAAGGTATTCTAGAGAGAAATGTGCTGCCCAGTGTCAGACAGCTTGGTCTCAGTCGCAGGTCATGGGTCTTGCAACAGGATAATGACCCAAAACACACAGCTAAAAAGACCCAAGAATGGCTAAAAGCGAAACATTGGACTATTCTGAAGTGGCCTTTTATGAGCCCTGATCTAAATCCTATTGAACATCTGTGGAAGGAGTTGAAACATGCCGTCTGGAGAAGGCACCCTTCAAACCTGAGACAACTGGAGCAGTTTGCTCATGAGGAGTGGGCCAAAATACCTGCTGAGAGGTGCAGAAGTCTCATTGACAGTTACAGAAATCATTTGACTGCAGTGATTGCCTCAAAAGGTTGTGCAACAAAATATTAAGTTAAGGGTACCATCATTTTTGTCCAGGCCTGTTTGATGAGTTTGTTTTTTAAAATAATTCTGTTGAACCACAATTCAAAAGCATTGTCTGATTTTCATTGGTTAATTTTCATAGAATTTTTATTTATTACCACTTTTGTCAGATTTAAGTTATTTCTGTGACCATTGTGGGTTTTTCTTTCATCAACAGAGGGGTACCAACAATTATGTCCACATCTGTATTTGTCGACTACAGCTCCGCCTTCAACACGGTCATCCCTCACAAACTCACCTACAAACTGGCTTTACTTGGCCTGCACCCCACCCTCTGTGACTGGCTATTGGACTTTCTGACTGGCAGGCCTCAGTCTGTCAGGATTGGTAACAGGACCTCAGCCAGCATCATCAGAAACACAGGCGTCCCACAGGGTTGTGTTCTCAGCTCCATCCTCTACAGCCTCTTCACCCATGACTGTGTCACCTCCCACAAGGACAATGTCATCTTAAAGTCTGCGGATGACACAGCAGTGATAGGATGCATCACTGGTGGCAATGAAGCATCCTACAGGAGGGAGGTGGTCAGCCTGATGTCATGGTGTGAGAACAACAGCCTCACCCTCAACACAGACAAGATGAAGGAGATGATAGTCGACATGAGGAAAAGGAGGAGACCTCATCGGCTGCTGTTCATCCAGGACCTTGAGGTGGAGAGGGTGAGCAGCTTTAAATACCTGGGCATCCACATCAGCGAGGAACTTACGTAGGCACTTAACACTACAGAGCTGGTTAAGAGAGCTCAACAGCAGCTGTACTTTCTAAGGAGGCTGGGGAAGTTTGGCATGTCCCCCAAGATCCTCAACAACTTCTACAGCTGCATCTTGACCAACTGTATCACTGCGTGGTACGGCAGCACTCCTGCTTTGGACCGCAAACACCTGCAGAGAGTGGTGAAGACAACTGAGAAGATCATCAGGACTCCCCTCCCCTCTCTGCAGAGCATCTATCACCGTAGGGTCCAAAGGAGAGCTGAAGCCATCCTCTAGGACCCCACCCACCCTCAGCACATAATGTTCACACTTCTACCCTCAGGCAAGAGGTACAGAAGTGTGAAATGCATGACCTCCAGACTAAAAAAAAACTCCTTTCCCACTGCTATCAGACTCCTGAACAAACAACACAATTCCGGACACAGCTTTGCAAATAGGAATTTACACACTGGATGCTAAATTTGCACATTGTTCATTTGCATGTTGTACATAGTCTCACCCCATCTCATGTCCATATCATCTCTGCTGCTAAATTATCATTGTACAGTCTACTGGGTATTATCAGGGCACACAGCTTTACACAGAGGAATTCTCACACTGGGTGCTAATTTGTGGATTATTCATTTGCACATTATACATAGTCTCATGCCATCTCATAGTCATATAATCACTGATATTAAAATTACCATTGTGGCGGTTCGTTTTAACCCCACAACAGACTAAGGACACTCAGCCCTCTTTTCTGTTTTTCTGCTGCATTACTGAGAAGCAATGTGCCATTCATGTATTTGTGATGCAAACATGCATGTGTTGTGATGTAATGCGCCATTCTGTATAGTGTGCATATGGCTTGTCCTTACTATGGTTTTTCTGAGCATCTTAGATGTGCTTTGGTGTATTAATGTCTACAGGTAGACGAGTTTCTTCTGTCTCACCTATGTGATGTTAATCGATGCCTTTCATCCTTTGTACTCATGCGTCCTGTCCTTACTGTGACCTAGAGACTCAGATCAATATGTAGATGTGCTTGTTAGCCTCTTTGTCTTGCACTTAGAGCGAGGTCTAGCTAATCTGCCCATTGTGATGTATGGCTTACAAATGCAAATACCTCCTGCCTGTTCTGTTGTCCCTTTGATCATTCTAGACTGTGGGGTATGTCTTTTTGATGTATTGTTATGATCAAGTATTTAAGGTGCAACTCTGTAACGCAATCTCTCTCTTCTTCTCTCACTCTGATCCTGCAACTGGTAGACACACTGGTGTCCCTCCTTCTCTGAGAGCTTAGGGATCCCGCTCCGGGCTGCTCCACTATGCACCGGAGAGGGGATCCCGTGAAGGCGACATGATATAATAAAACCTGCTTAAAACCACAGCACTGCTGCTTATTTTTTCATGCCGCCTCACCATTGTACAGTCTATTGGGTATTATCAGAGACAAGTGATACTCATTCAGTGAATTTTTATTTTACTCAGGGACAGGTCATAGTCACCCAGTGAATTTTCACTCTTCTTGTTTCCTCTAGTTTTAACTGCTTTAACTGTCCTAATTGCTTTTAATGTGTATTTATTAGTATTTATTCGTATTAGCATTTCGTATTAAGGTGTGTTTACCTTTATTAGTATTAGTATTGATCAGAGGTGGGTAATCCCAGGCCCAAAGAGTAAAAGTCCAGTCACATATTTGTTCCAGCCACTGACTAATCCAGCTGATTCTGATAAGCACGGATCTTGAAGAGGTGTGCTAATCAGAATCAGCTGAGTTAGTCAAGGGCTGGAACGAATATGTGATCAGACTTTTACTCTTAGATAGATAGATAGATAGATAGATAGATAGATAGATACTTTATTTCGAACAAAAAAGTATAACAAAAACAAAACAAATGCAATAAAGTAACAGTATACACTGTTCGAAAGGGAGAAGGAAGAAGTGAACACTTATTAATTCCATCTCCTCTTTTCCATAAATACACCCATGTGAATTATATACAAATTACCACCTTTAAGACCCCAAGTAAACAATTTACTGTATTTTTTTTACAAATCAACATTAACACCCATCCATCCTAACATACATTGATGTCCATACATCAAAACCAGCCTCAAACAACACAGATATACACAGTGCTGTCCCACCCACCATTCCATAGTGTCCCATAATGTCCCAGAGTGAGCATAATGAATCGTACATATAAATACTACCTGTAGAAGAGCTTGGAAGAACGAGGCGGTGTGATATATAAACCAAAGTTTATTATCAGCTCCTCTAACAAGTCTCATCTAAGTGCAGAAGCAGAAGCAAGAAAAGAGACCGAATACCTCCGGCTCTGTGAACTTATACTTGCACATAACAAAAGACATGCATATCAAAGGCTGACATCCCTCATTATCTTAATCCCCCCATTGTCTCCGTACTCCTCCTCATGGCCCTGGGGGGTGAGGGCAGCTCCTCCGGTCTCCACCGCAGTGTCTGGGAACGTCTTTGTTCTTCACTGGCGGTTGAGAGTCTTTGTCCTTTCTGAGGTGTGAAGTCGCCTTACATATGTAATCACCAAACATTCCCACATGCTTCAACATATGTAGGTTATGGAATATATGATTAATATAGCCCACAGCCCCCCCCAAACGACTAAGAAAAGGACAATAGAAAAATTCACAGTTTAAGATAATTACTATGACATACTAACTGCTATACCTCTTGCCACAGAAGAAACTTTCCAGCAGCCATGCTCCTAAGAGAGTTCAGTGGTAATCATAACAGCATAGTAAAATCACAAGTCAGTCCTAAACTGTTACAGCACAATTAGTGAACAACTGTTGAGTAGTTTGCCTCAGTCCCTGTGCTGTCTGGGTTTTAATCTTCTCCCGAATCTGCTGTGGGTCCGCTTGGGCGTCCTGCTGGGACCTTCCTGTAAGGAATCTGCAGCTTGGGGAGGAGAGTGATTATTTGTTCCCTGCAGGGGGGCTGAGTCTTTTCTCTTGGGGGGTCTACCCCGCCGAGGTGCTCTCGCCAACTGTGCAGGCTCGTCTCTCAACAAGAAGGCAGGTTTGAGTCTGTCAATGCTGACTGTTTCTTTTCTATCCCCAAAATCAAGCACAAAGTGTTTATCACCAGGTTCCAGCACTCTGAATGGCCCATTGTATGCTGGGCGGAAAGTTGGTTTTAAAGCTTCATGCCTAACAAAAACGAATTCAGCGTTTTTTAGAGCTTGAGGGACAAAAACCCGTGGAAAAGAGTGATGTGTTGGTCCGGGGAGAGAGTCCGGTCCGTTGCTGCCTAAAAACCTCGAGGCTGGAAGATGCCCTGGCTCTGGGTTCTCTGGTAAAAATTCACCCGGGAGCCTGAGAGGTTGTGCAAAAACTAATTCTGCTGGAGAGGCGTCTAGATCCTCTTTAGGCGCAGCACGCGACCCCAATAAAACCCAGGGAAGTTTATTTACCCAATTTGTATCCGTTAGTGAGGCTCTGAGGGCGGCTTTTAAAGACCTGTGAAAACGCTTGCATAACCCATTAGCCTGAGGGTGATAAGCGGTGGTGCAGTGAATTGTTGCCCCTAAGCTGCTGGACATGGCTGACCAAAGCTCCGAGACAAATTGAGGTCCTCTATCGGACGTGATGTCCGATGGGACGCCGAAACGTGCCACCCAGTTTGTCAAAAAAAAGCGAGCGATTTCCTCCGCTGTAGTTGACGCCAGAGGGACTGCCTCTGGCCAGCGCGTGGTGCGGTCTATCATTGTTAACAGGTGTGTGAAACCTTGGGAGGAAGGTAGTGGCCCCATGAGGTCGACATGAACGTGGTCGAACCTTCTAGCAGGGATTGGAAAAGGCTCCAGAGGGGCTTTTGTGTGTTTGTGAATTTTGGCGCGCTGACAAGAAATGCAAGTTTTTGCCCATTCTTTTACGTTTTTGCGCAGGCCCGGCCACACAAACTTTTCGGTGACCATTTTAACCGAGGCGTGCACACCTGGGTGCGCGAGGGAGTGAATTGAGTCAAAAATACGGCGGCGCCATGTGGCTGGGACTAACGGGCGAGGTCGGCCGGTTGAAATATCGCATATTAGGGGGGGCACGCCGTCGCGTAAACCCCTTTCCTCCAGCCTTAACCCTGTTGGTCCAGACAGGAGTGCGCGCACGTCCGCGTCACTGCTTTGTTCCTCTGCCATGGCTGCATAATCTATCCCTGCATGGATAGGTGCTGCGTATGTGTCCGCGTTAGTGAAGAGTTCTGCGGCTGAGGCAGTATAATCTGTCTCCTCGTGCTCTGGCGATGTCACAGCGCGAGAGAGGCAGTCTGCTACCACGTTAAGTTTGCCTGCCACATGTCGAATGTCTGTGGTGAACTCTGAAATCGCAGCCAGCTGTCTTTGTTGCCTGCCTGACCATGGTTCTGAGATTTTAGCCATCGCAAAGGTGAGCGGTTTGTGGTCTACAAAAGCCGTGAAACTCCGCCCTTCTAACCAGAACTGGAAGTGGCGGATGGATAAATGAAGCGCTAGCAGCTCCCTGTCAAAAGTGCTGTATTTACGCTCAGTTTGGTTTAGCGTTTTGCTGAAGAATGCCAAAGGTTGCCAGATCCCGCTGACATGTTGTTCTACAACTGCCCCTATAGCTAGGTTCGAAGCGTCTGTGGTTAGTGCAATGCGGGCCGAGGGATCGGGGTGAACTAATAATGTAGCATTAGCTAGAGCGCTCTTTACTTCCGCGAAGGCGCGTTCGCGCTCCGGGGTCCATTCGACCGCGTTGGAAGCTTTCTGTTTTCTGAGCGCGTCATATAAGGGCTGCATGAGCTGAGCTGCGTGGGGGAGGAAACGGTTGTAAAAATTAACCATTCCTAAAAATTCTTGCAGCGATTTGACCGTTTGTGGCTGTGGGAAACTTTTTATCACGTGAACTTTGTCTGGAAGTGGAACTGCCCCTTTCGGAGAAACTCTGTGTCCTAAAAAATCAATTTGCGATACGCCGAATTTGCATTTGGCTGGATTGATTATTAACCCGTGCTCTTCTAGTCTCTGAAAAACCGTAGTGAGGTGCTGCTCATGTTCTTCCTCAGACGAGCTGGCTACTAGCATGTCATTGAGGTAGACGAAAACAAAAGGAAGGTCGCGTAATACTGCGTCCATCATCCGCTGAAAAGTTTGAGCAGCGCCTTTGAGGCCGAAAGGCATCCGCAAAAATTCAAAAAGGCCGAAAGGGGTTATTACCACTGTTTTAGGAATGTCCTCTGCTCGAACTGGGACTTGATGATAACCGCGGACCAGGTCTATTTTTGAAAAAATGCGCGCACCCGCCAGATGCAGTGAAAAATCCTGAATGTGAGGAATTGGGTAGCGGTCATGCGCTGTCGCATTGTTTAATCTGCGGTAATCTCCACACGGTCTCCAAGAACCGTTGGATTTCGGAACCATGTGAAGTGGCGAGGCCCAGGGGCTCTTCGAGCATCTAACAATGCCTAATTTTTCAAGGGTAGTAAACTCGTCCCGAGCTATGGTGAGTTTGGCCGCGTCTAAGCGGCGAGCTTTGGCAAATACGGGTGGGCCCGTTGTGGGAATAAAGTGTTCAACCCCGTGTTTAGCCACAGTGGCTGAGAATTTGGGAATTGTGAGTGCTGGAAATTGGGTGAGGAGTTGCTCAAACTTACCTCCTGCTGTGGTGACGCTAGCCTGCACAGGTGGTGGAGAAACTCGGGCTGAGCAGGGAATAGAAGCAAAGGACAGTGCATTAACCAAGCGTCTGTTCGCTAGATCAACTAATAACCCGTGTGCACACAAAAAGTCTGCGCCCAACAAGTTAAAACTCACCGCCGCTACAACAAATGTCCATCTGTAGTTGCGGCCGTGGATGTGGAGGCGCAGGCTCTTTTCGCCAAAAGTGTCAATGCTGGAGCCGTTGGCTGCCACCGCTCCGTTGCCCCGGGTGCCCATGGCTCGATCTGCTTGGGAGGGCATGACGAAACTCAGTTGAGCGCCTGTGTCAATAAGGAACTGCTTGCCGGTGTGTCCGTCCGTCACATATAACAGCTTATTCTTCTCGCCGAAAACCGCTGCCGTTAACGGCTCTCGGCTTTGGCGTTTAAATTTGCAGGGGGGAACACATTTGTGAGCCTTCTCGGCGAAGCGGTGGTGGTAATAACAAACATCGCTCCGTCTGTTACGTTTTGGCCGTGTCTCTGTCACCCCGGGGCTGGATCTGCTCCGTGGGTTGAGGCTCGCCGTGGCTCTGGGCATCAGCGTTGAGGTCTGCGGATGCTGCTGTGGGTGTCTGTTCCCTGCAGGCGTTGACGAGTCATTGAGCTTCGTTGGCCAGCACGCGGAAGTCTTGCTGGGTGTTGCATCGCATGTTGGCGAGCGTCCCTCTCATGTGTGGCGGCAGCGTGCTGAGGAATACGAATTGGAAGAGGAAGTTGTCATTGTCCTCCTCTTTAAGCTGCAGCAAGTCCTCCATGAGGGCTTTAGGTCTGCATCCTCTGTGGCCGTAGACCGCCAGGATCCTCTCGGCTCTCTCTTCGGCTGAGGGGGACATAATTTGCCACGATGGTTGCTTTCAGTATTTCATATTTGGCTTGGGCTGGCGGCCGCCGGATTATGCTCCGCACACACCTCGAAGTGGCGGTGTCGAGTTTGGCGACGATGTGATAGAACTTCGTATTGTCGGCCGTGATGCCCACCAGTGTAAACTGGGCTTCAGCTTGTTGAAACCACGAGGCGGGGTCTTCCTGCCAGAAGTCCGGCAGCTTGACAGCGACGGCATTTGTGTAGACCATCACTGCTGTGTCCGCAGGGTGAGAAAGCCTTGCCTCAGCTCTCTCAGCGGCGCTGGTGCTCGGTTGAGCCCTCTCTATCACTTCTGCCGGGGGGGAACGTTGTCCATCTGTTCCCCTGTCTGCGTGGGCGCCGGCGTCTGCCTGGGTCGCCACAGATGAGTCGATCGCGGGGGAACGCCTCAGGTCCATACTCGCGTCAGGGGTCACCAGTGTAGAAGAGCTTGGAAGAACAAGGCGGTGTGATATATAAACCAAAGTTTATTATCAGCTCCTCTAACAAGTCTCATCTAAGTGCAGAAGCAGAAGCAAGAAAAGAGACCGAATACCTCCGGCTCTGTGAACTTATACTTGCACATAACAAAAGACATGCATATCAAAGAGTGAGCATAATGAATCGTACATATAAATACTACCTGTAGAAGAGCTTGGAAGAACGAGGCGGTGTGATATATAAACCAAAGTTTATTATCAGCTCCTCTAACAAGTCTCATCTAAGTGCAGAAGCAGAAGCAAGAAAAGAGACCGAATACCTCCGGCTCTGTGAACTTATACTTGCACATAACAAAAGACATGCATATCAAAGGCTGACATCCCTCATTATCTTAATCCCCCCATTGTCTCCGTACTCCTCCTCATGGCCCTGGGGGGTGAGGGCAGCTCCTCCAGTCTCCACCGCAGTGTCTGGGAACGTCTTTGTTCTTCACTGGCGGTTGAGAGTCTTTGTCCTTTCTGAGGTGTGAAGTCGCCTTACATATGTAATCACCAAACATTCCCACATGCTTCAACATATGTAGGTTATGGAATATATGATTAATATAGCCCACACTACCCTTCTAACATATATCCTTTCAGCAAATAATGTTTATACCTCTTTTTGAATTGATTTCTGTTTGTACATAGTTTCAGTTCCGGCTCCAGACTGTTCCACAAATCCACCCCACAGACAGATATGCACATACTTTTCTTGGTTGTTCGTATCTTGGGTTTTGTAAAGTTTAAGTCTCCTCTCAAATTATGATCATTGTCTCTTTTTTTAAATATTTTTTGTATATTAGTTGGGAGTTGATTATTAATTGCCCTGTACATGACTTGTGCTGTCTTAAATTTAACTAAATCGATGAACTTTATGACATGTGACTTTAAAAACAACGAATTGGTATGGTCTCTATATCCTACATTATTTATCATCCTTATAGCTCTTTTTTGTAATGTGCATATTGACTGTAGGTTGGTCTTGTGTTTCCCCAGACTTCTACACAGTAGTTAAGATAAGGTAAAAACAGTGAATTGTACAGTAAGACCAATGATTTATAGTCCAAGATGTGTCTTGTCTTCCCCAGTATGCCTATACATTTTGCTAACTTGGCCCTCTTTGGACCTGGGATTACCCACTTCTGGTATTGTTGTGTATTTATTACCTTGGCATTCGTTGCGGACAGCAGAGTAAGAATTTCATTGCTCAGGAAATGTTGCATTTCTTAACTGCACATGATAATAAGGCCTTTGAATCTTGAATGACGGAGTAGCTCATTCCGGCCTGATGAAATCACCCAAAATGTTCAGATCACCCAACTGTTGACCTTTGATCTTGAGCACAGCTTGGACGCAGACCTACTTGAGGATCATTGTGCATGAATTTGCCAAACATTCCCTAGGAGGAATACTGTTTTTTTTCCTGCAATCACATAAGTGTCCACATCTCCTGACCTTTGACCTTGATTATGAGCACAACCTGGATGAAAACCTACCCAATGATCATTCTGAGAGAGTTTGGTGTGCATCAAGACCTTTGGTAGCTCTGTCAACATGTGGAAAAAGGCCACGTGTGTTCATGATGATGTGGTCAACAAACCACAGTCTGGCTGTTTGGATGACAACATCAAAACCTCAAAATAGCCTTTTGTCAAATGATACTTTTTTTTATTTCTGGCTTCAGTGGAGTTAGTGATGTTGCTCTAAATTAAGAGGAAGTGAAAAACATTTCTGATCTTAAACAGGAAATGATTTTTTTCTTATCCAAGTTGGATTTTCTTCTCATGCCTCAGAAGAATGAAAAGAACAGTGCTTCCACACTACAGCACCAAAATATATTAATTTATTTAAATATAAACATAGGAAAATCCACTATCCACCATTAGCACGCTTTTTAACAGGCACTAGAAAGTATGGTCACATCACTCCATTTCTGGCAGGTCTTCACTGACTCCCAGTCCATTTTCGCATCGATTTTAAAATTATCTTATTTACTTTTAAGGTTTTGAATGGCTTGGCACTTTTTTATATAACTGAGCTTCTGGACTTTTATTCTCCTGCTGGAGCATTAAGGTCACCCAACCAGCTGCTTTTAGTGCGGCCTAAAAGTAAATTAAAACAGAGAGGGGACAGGGCCTTTGTAGTGGCAGCTCCTAGATTATGGAACAACTTGCCACTCTATATACACACCGCAGAATCCTTACAGTCTCTTAAATCACAACTTAAGACCCATCTTTTTAATCTGGTTTTTAATTCAAGTTCAGGTTGAGTCCTACAGGTCATGTTATGTAATGGTCCCTGTGTTTTTTTTTTAGCTTGTCTTACTTTTATTTTATTTTTTTGTTACAAATGTATTTTATCGTATGTTATTTTATTATTTTTATCATGTGTAAAGCACTTTGGCCAGCCTTGTTGTTGCTTTTAAATGTGCTATATAAATAAAGTTGACATTGGCAGTGACATATGGGAATTTTAAAGTTTCTCCTCAGAGGTGGGTATTGCAAGTAGTGCTATCTATATTTGTTATTTACTTAAGCTATTTTTTTTTCTTGAAAAAGAATTAATACCAACCTCTGCTACCTCACTGAAACAAATGGTCTTCATCATGATGAAAGAAACTCAGATGTGAATATGATAAGGAAGAATGGAAAAAGTAAAGAACAAGAGAAGAATATTTTTTTTAAAAATGAATAAAAGATAAAAAAAAACAAAACCTAAAAATAATTTGTAAGAAAATCTAAATCAAATATTAAAACAACAAATACAACAATGACGTAAATTTCACAGAATAAGCTTCAGGAACCTGACTCCCTCAGCATGTATGCAATATCAGTAGACCACCAGCAGGAGGAGCCACTGAGTTATCAAGAAAATGTGCAACGTGAATCAGCTGCAGGATCTGAAGTTTTTACAGTGATGAACAGAAAAAAGATAACCTTTATATGATGATAATTTGATTTAAAGTCACCATTATTAATTCATCTATAATGTAATAAATATATTTTCCTTGCAAATTTCTATGAAAAAGTTCCAAATTCATAAGAAAAGCCACATTTTTGAAAAACACTGTTGCTGATATAGTACTAACAGAGAGGAAAGACTGCGGAAAAACATTTGAATATTCACTCTGGATTGCTCCCAAATATTTCAAGTCTCCAAACTGGTATTTGGAAGAGCCCTAGACATACTGTATGGCATTTTCCCCACACTATAGTCCTTTTGCACAATATAACCATGACACACTGCACCGCTTTGTGCCATACCAGTCAGTTCACTTCGGATTAAGGCCAGACAGTGTTACTTTTGCTCACTATAAAGTGTTTTTTTTTCAACATTATTACTTTCTCTTATCATGGTGTACAGGGCTTAACATTGTGGTGGACACAGTACACATGGCACTCCACCCAGGACAAAGGGGTTGGTGAGGGAGAAGATAGTTAGGGATGCTAATGGAGAAAGGTGAGGGGAGCCAAACAAATATGTGCCTTTCGCCCCCCGCCGCACCAGGTTCACATCTGAGGACGCAGGGGTGCAAATGTATTGTGACGTTTGCAGGGTTCACACAAAGACAATGGAGCAGATGGTTGTGATCAACCTGATTTATTTTTCACACCCCGACCCCCAACCTACTTCTGAGCACAGACAGGAGTGGAGGTCATTCTCCCAGACCTCCGTTTCAATCATGGTTACACACACATGATACATCTTGCCCTAATCCTGCTAAACACTGCTGGGTCATTATAATGCAGTTATAATGACACAGCAGTATAACTCAGAAATAACACATTTAACACACACAGTAACGTTTCAAACTGGCAAAGCATGCTGGGAAATCCCTGCCCCCTTTAACATGGCCCCGACGTTACACTGCCCCCCCCCTGGACTGGTTTCTGTCCCCAGAAAATTCAAAGTCCACTTTCAGAAATCCAATGCGAGTCAGCCCGGTGCCAGGGCGGCATGCATGGGCCATCTGAGTCTCGGTCGGAGTATCTGGTTGGGGTAGGGTTCCGGTTTGGCCACCAGCGGGCGGATGGACACATCTGACAGCCTCTGTAGGACCACGCACAGTCCCTTCCCTGGCAGCGGGAGTCCCAGGCCCGCTCCAGCTGACTCCCACCGCTGCCAGTTCTCCCAGGCGGCCGCTGGCCCGCGTCCATGCGTCCAGCCTTTGCCGCGCCTGGAAAATGGCCGCATCTTTGTCCTGCTCGCTCCGCTGCGTCGCTCCTGCGCCGAGGGCCTCCGTGACATCACCGAAAGGAAAAGCATCAGGTGGCGGTAGGACACGCACAGTTCCTCCTCTGGCAGCGGGAGTCCCATGACTCCCACCGCTGCCAGGACCTCCCAGTCGGCCGCTGGCCCGCGTCCAGGCGTCCAGCCCCTGCCGATCCCGAGAAAAGACCGGATCTGTCCTGCTCGCTCCACTGCTGCTGCGCTCCAAAGGCCTCTGTGACGTCACCTGCCGGGGGAAGCATCTGCAGGAGGCGGCTTTTTCCCCGTCCATGCCACCTCGCTCTAATTTAACGTCGGCGAGGGGCCAGTTTGTCGTGCGCTGTGTGCGGGGCAGTACCATGCCATATACCCTGGCACTGTGCAGCGGAAGCCGTCCTTCCTCGCGTTGCCACGGCTGTTTCCTTCGTGCACGCGCTGCTGTGATCTGCCGTAGCTCCTCCTCCACTCGCTCTCAGCACGGTGGTTTCCTCCGATGATCAGCGCGGCAGCCAACTCGACCTGAGCCAGGCGGTCATCCAACAGGTTCTCGCCGTTGTAGCGGGGAATCTTGGCCCGCTGCTGGATGGATGGGACGGTCATCTCCCGGTCGATTGCCGCTTCTAATCGCTCTGGAATCGCCAGCCCGTCCTGCCCTGAAAAGGGCGGGAAACGGGGCTAGTTTGCTCTGCTCCGTCCATCGCGGCGAAGCTCTCCAGGGGCCGGCGTCTCAGCTCTACACTCCGTTGCCGGCTGAGCGATGAATCGCTCCGGCCGCTGCACCTCCGCCTGGATCCTCATCTTGCTCCATATCCCATTCCTGACACCAGTGTGACGTTTGCAGGGTTCACACAAAGACAATGGAGCAGATGGTTGTGATCAACCTGATTTATTTTTCACACCCCGACCCCCCAACCTACTTCTGAGCACAGACAGGAGTGGAGGTCATTCTCCCAGACCTCCGTTTCAATCATGGTTACACACACATGATACATCTTGCCCTAATCCTGCTAAACACTGCTGGGTCATTATAATGCAGTTATAATGACACAGCAGTATAACTCAGAAATAACACATTTAACACACACAGTAACGTTTCAAACTGGCAAAGCATGCTGGGAAATCCCTGCCCCCCTTAACATGGCCCCGACGTTACAGTATGTTAGCAAGACCTGCTCTGTGACGTGTGCGTCAATGTTATGTTGATGTGTGCACATGTCTTTCACATCTGTATGTTAATGTGTTTACCCTGTGTGCCGGAGGCAGGAATAAAAGTATATAAAAGAGTTTGCTCAGGCACTCGGGACAGTTGTTTTGTGTTGAATCTTGGAAGTTGAATAAAGTTTGTGTTGTCCAGCTTGTTGTCTCATCTGCTTTCATCTTCCACATTGGTGACCCTAAGATGTGCAATGGAGAATGAGCTGAGCACCACCCCAGAGACAACCCAGAGAGTGAACACCAGCGTGGCATGCGCTGTCACAGTCAAGCTCCCAGACTTCTGGCTTCACAATCCGACTGCTTGGTTTCTACATGTGGAAGCCCAATTCGCACTTCGCGGGATCACAATGGACGACACCAAATATAATCATGTGATTGCTGCACTGGATGCGCGCGCCACGCAGCAAGTGACGAGCCTGCTCCAGGAATCACTGGCCCAGGGGAAATATGTTCTGTTCAAGTAGATGCTAATTCAGTTTGGCGAATGGACATTGATGGTGTGCTTACACGGACGCAATTACCAATGGGACTTTGTGGTAGCGGCATGTTCTGTCCCCATTTCAGATGCAGATTTTTTATGTGCTTATGGGTTGTTAGTCGATGTTGCCAACAGACATTTAGTGGATGCTGTCTCTTGTTCCTCCTTGCCTTGCACAGCTCGGGGAGTTGGCCCAACAACACAGGCTAACGCTATAGCTCCAGGGGGTAAGTACCAGCATTTACTTTCACAGTTCCCAGCATTCATGGTTCCGACGTTTTCTGCTATAGTAACCAAACACGGGGTCAAACATTTCATAACCACAAAAGGCCCACCGGTGTTTGCATGACCTCGGCGCCTGGACGCTGTTAAACTAGCCAGCACACGCGACGAGTTTACCAACTTAGAGCAGCAGGGCATCGTTAGGTGCTCCAACAGCCCGTGGGCATCCCCACTACACATGGTGCCTAAGGCCGATGGGTTGTGGAGACTGTGCGGCGATTTCCGCTGCTTGAACAACGCCATGGAACACGATTGATATCCCATCCCGCACATCCAGGATTTTTCCGGGACGGGTTTTTTTTCGAAAGTGGATCTGGTCCGTGGTTACCACCAGGTCCCGGTGCCCGCAGAGGACGTTCCCAAAACAGCAGTAATAACTCCTTTTGGCCTTTTCGAGTTTTTACAGATGCCGGCACAAACCTTCCAAAGAATGATAGATGCCACCGTGACCTGCGCACCATTGTTTTCCACACACCTTTGTCCTAAAGAGCTTACAAAGAGCCAAGTTGGTTTTTGTTAGGCAAGACGCACACAGAACCCCGCTGCGCCCACCGTATGATGGACCGTTCAGAGTGCTGGAAACCAGGGCAAAGCATTTTGTGTTAGACTTTGGGGGGCGTAAGGAAACTGTCTGCATTGACAGGCTTAAGCCCGCTCATATGTTGGCAGACAAACAGGTGATGTTGGCTCAAACTCCACAGTGCGGACGCCCACCTACAGTGGCTCTGCAAGTTGGTGTTCCCCTTGCAGAGAACTGTTGGCAGCAGACTAGGTCTTTCCTCTCCCCAGCCTTTCCCCCTCCACAGGACTATGCGCCGGAGGCCGAGTTTGTCTCCTACCCACCTCAACAGCAAGACGCTTCGCCCGGTCTGGCGACTTCATGTTACAGCTGTTATGGACACTGGCTCAAGCCCAAGGTGCCAGAGGGTTAGAGCCCCTTCTGGGTGTTCGTGGGGAAGGGGGGGGGCTGTGTGGTGGACACAGTACACATGGCACTCCACCCAGGACAAAGGGGTTGGTGGGGGAGAAGATAGTTAGGGATGCTAATGGAGAAAGGTGAGGGGAGCCAAACAAACACAGATGTGCCTTTCGCCCCCCCCCCCCCCCCACCACCATGCCAGGTTCACACCTGAGGACGCAGGGGTGCGAATGTATGGTAGCAAGACCTGCTCTGTGATGTGTGTGTCAATGTTATGTTGATGTGTGTGCATGTCTTTCACGTCTGTATGTTAATGTGTTTATCCTGTGTGCCGGAGGCAGGAATAAAAGTGTATAGAAGAGTTTGCTCAGGCATTCAGGGGACAGTTGTTTTGTGTTGAATGTTGGAAGCTGAATAAAGTTCGAGTGTCGTCCAGCTTGCTGTCTCGTCTGCTTTCATCTTCCACAACATTAACTTTTTTGCTCACCAGCCATTGTGGCTAGTGATTTTCCAAAGTTATGAGTCCCTCAGCCTTTTCACTAGCCACAGTTTTGTGGTTGAAAAATTATATTTGATATGATCAAATTGGACTATCGCATGCTAAAATTTACTTGAACTAAATTTAGAACTTTTTTAAATGTGAACAACCCTCACACATAAACAAAAAATAGCAAGAGAAACACTTTCTGTTTAAATATTTATGAACAGCAGTAAATACTGTAGAACAGTAGAGAAAAATATTTGTAATGTGAGCATGAAGTACAGGTAGATTTGGGTGTGTCCCAATTCTCATTTGTACCCCTTCCCCTTCCCCTTTGGCTACCCCGATGAACTGGGACACCCCTTATGGCTGCACTACGTCATTAGTAGTTTCTGATGGATTTAACCTAACCTGTTTTCACCAGAAAGAAAGAAGAAAGAAAGAATCAGGTTTATTGCCATTGTTCATGTAGTACACAAACTAGGAATTTGTCTCGGTACAGTGCTGCAACATTAAACATGATAAGATAAGAGAAATAAACTATACATGTAATAAAGTGTAGGATAAGATTAAGTGATACTGGTCAACAGTTAAAATATATATTAGCCAGCAGCAGATACTGTGGAGAACTATATAGTGCAGTCGGTAATGCAGGAAGAAAACAGTGATGATTAACATGAGTCTGGTTGAGCTGCTGTACATGGTGCACGAGAGTCACTTAGTGTTCAGCAGTCTAATGGCAGAGGGGAAGAAGCTGTTCATGTGACGGGAGGTTTTAGTCTGGATGGACCGAAGTCTTCTACCAGAGGGGAGGGGGGCAAACAGTACGTGACCAGGGTGTGAGGGATCAGCTATGATCCGGCCAGCACGCCTCCGGGTCCTGGAGATGTACAGATCCTGGAGAGATGGGAGCTTGCAGCCGATCACCTTCTCAGCAGTGCGCACGACGCGCTGCAGCCTTAGTCTGTCCCTGGCAGTGGCTCCTGCGTACCACACGGTTATGGAGGTGGTGAGGATGGACTCGATGATGGCTGTGTAGAACTGCACTAACATCTTGGTGGGTAGCTTGAGCTTCCTCAGCTGCCGCAGGAAGAACATCCTCTGCTGGGCTTTTTTGATGAGTGAGCTGATGGTCAGCTCCCATTTGAGGTCCCTGGTGATGGTAGTGCCTAGGAAGCGGAAGGAATCAGCAGTGGTGATGGGAGAGCCTGTGAGGGTGAGGGGGGGCAGAGGGGTTGTGACTTTCCTGAAGTCTACAATCATCTCCACTGTCTTCAGAGCGTTCAGCTGCAGGTTGTTATTGTCGCACCAGGACGCCAGCTGGGCCACCTCTCTCCTGTAGGCGGACTCGTCGCCGTTGGAGATGAGCCCGATGAGGGTGGTGTCGTCCGCAAACTTGATCAACTTGACAGACTGGTGGCTGGAGGTGCAGGAGTTGGTGTAAAGGGAGAAGAGTAGGGGGGAAAGTACACAGCCCTGGGGTGATCCGGTGCTGATGCTAGTATAGTCTGAGACAGTCTTTCCCAGCCGCACATGCTGCCTCCGGTCCGTCAGGAAGTCGATGATCCACCTGCAGAGGGAGTCAGGCACGTTGAGCAGGGACAGCTTGTCCCGGAGCAGAGCGGGGCGGATGGTGTTGAATGCGGAGCTGAAGTCCACAAACAGGATCCTGGCGTAGGTTCCCGGGGAGTCCAGGTGCTGCAGGATGGAGTGGAGGGCCAGGTTGACTGCATCGTCTACAGACCTGTTGGCTCGGTAGGCAAACTGCAGCGGGTCCAGGAGAGGGGTGGTGATGGACTTGAGGTGGGACAGGACCAGGCGCTCAAAGGACTTCATGACTACAGAGGTGAGCGCTACAGGTCTGTAGTCATTAAGTCCAGTGATCCGTGGCTTCTTGGGGACAGGGATGATGGTGGAGGATTTGAGGCAGGACGGCACGTGGCATAACTTAAGGGAGGTGTTAAAAATGTCTGTGAATACAGGAACCAGAAAAAGAAGAAAAAGAAAAAAACGGATTAGAAATGAAAGCACCAAGATACTGATTCCTCGGTGCCAGAGCCTTGGTGGAGGTATGCATTTTGGGATCATTACCAAAATGTTGTGTTCCTCTCTAGCCCAAGGACCACCTAAAAATTTAATCCAAATCCATCCAGTAGTTTTGTAGTACACACATGCGCAGTTAAAATAATGTGCAGTTCACATGTCCACACTGTTGGTGGCAGCCAAGAGCCGCCAAACTGATCTGAACCATAGATATAAAATGCTAGATTGGCAGCGCTGGCCAGTCCGTGCTTGCGGTGGCGTGACGCGCGTCCGCCATCTTGGTACGGGATATGTGTAGCACATGCTACAGATATCCTGCAGACACCTGCTTGGGTCATTCTCCTTTGTTAAACGTTTGACAGGCTTCAGTGAACATGTTTACAACACAGTACAACACAGCACATAGTGGTTTACTTTCAGCATAATCTGCATAAATATTAGGTATTTAAGAGCTTCATAATTATTAAATTATGGCATTTTGCAGTGTCTCAATCAAGAACTGTCAAATGAGCTGAAAAAGAAGTTACCATACCCCCGATTAATAATTAAGCCTACCTCTTTCATTGTGGCCATTTATGCATAAATATATGGCCGAAATTGATTAATTCATACTTTGTCCTGGGCTGTATTTGTTATATTTGCCACCCCAGGCAACCAGCTTATTGCCCCCCCCCCCAATTGTCAAAAATGTTTATCAAAGAAATATTTCAGCCTGTGCTATACAAATTGGGCCAGATATGTAAACTTTGAAATAAATAAAACTAAAAAATTACAAATCAATTATTCAAGTTTCTTCATTTAACTAGACAGACATTATACACTCCCCCCCCATCTACCTGGATCTGTATAGCAGTTGTTTAAAATCAATTTGAAATTCTTATTGATTGTAGGCCCACATAACAAATTTATACAATACACCAATGTTCATTTCAAATTTATTGCATAGAATAATGCACTCAACATGAAAGCAGCAAGCTCATATTAATCAATTGCAAAGTGAGGTGAAGTGTTAATTGAATCAAAACACAGTTTAAAACAGTAGATGTAGGCTTTATTAATTTAACCCAGAGCCCAGCCCATCGTCATCACTATCATCACACGGAATATCCACCCTGTCCCCTCCTATCCATCATAGCAAATATTTATAGTAATGTCAGGCAAAATGTAATATAAGACAGAAATAGTAATGTCTATGAGATATGACTGCATTAATCATCACCAGATCTTCTTGTACCCCCTCTCTGTAATAGACAAATGCTAAATAGGTAATGTAAAATTCTATCTGTAAAGTTTCAAATAACATATTGTAACATGCTGCTCGACATGGCGACGTCCCACCGGGAGATTTGAACTCATGCCTCCCGCTCCAGAGTACCGCGCTCTACCTGTGTCGCCAATAGGGTCAACCCACTTGGCAAGCCAAGTAGGGTGCTCATAATGAGTTCGCTACAATATTGTGGAAGTTGTGTTCAATAATGAGACTGAGTTCATTCCTCAGGTTCGGCTTTATTGCAGAACACAATCATCCAACATTCTCAAATAGAAAGAAGAGGCAGAATCATGTCACATCACATTCTTATACCTCCGGGGGATTAAGAACTCAAGTCACATGGTGCTTCTGCAAACATTTAATCACAATGCAAGTCTCTGAAGATTCACCATTGTCTCTTATTCTCCGATGTTCCGGGGATGCCCCCAGGGCCTCCTCTCTGAGACAAGGGTCCGACTTCACACCTCCTCGACATCTCCTGTCGGCCCCCGTCGATCCAGACTCTTTGTTCCTCCAGATGTGAAGCCCTAATCCACATAAGCCATACATTTATGGGAGATATGAACCAAACATATGTGCCACAATATCTGTAAATTACTATCTGCAAACCTTCATGATGTTGGTCTGATACAGGAGGTAGATGTTTGTACACATGTATGTGTAATTATTGTGTAAAGACGGTTTGATAAACCTAAGTCTTTCATTAGGCCAAGTGTATACAGGAAAAAGAAAAACTATCCTCACGCTATTTGAGTAACTACCAAACTAGTTACAAGAACCCAAAGTTCATTGTTGATAATATTGGCTACCAATACTGACCCAGTAACAAAGAACACAATGTAACACTGTATACTAATATTACATGAGAAATATTGCCATAACTATCGATACTGAATTACAATATATATTACACTCATGGCAGTCATGCATGTACAGAAATCAGTGACCTCCCAAATGAAAATCAGAGTTTTTACCTTTATTTTTGACAACAGGCCATTAAATTATTTAAAAACAAATACTCGACACTTACCGTAAGGGTTCCAGCATAACAGTGCTTAAGTCGCAGCCCAGAGTGATCGAAGCTGCTCCTTTTTATCCTCATTAGCAGCGCCTCAGCTGATGAGGATTAATTGGGCCCCAGCCGTCCTGTAACGCTGCCCAATGAGAGACAGGGATGAGAAGGGACATGGTCTGAGCGCCGGAAAACCCGGCGTCTCATCCCATGGTGACAGAAATGAAGACTTAATCAGAGTGTTGTGCGTTAAGCTGAGCTGTGGATTTGTTGTGATTCCTGTACCAATATGGCGGCCGTAAATCTCGCGCTCCAGTGACCTACTGCCAATCTAGCATTTTATATCTATGATCTGAACAGCTGCAAGCACAGAAGAAGATCACATCGGCAGATTTTTTTAAATGGCGGAAGCAATGGAGGTACGTGAATACAATGACAATCAAGTTGAACAGGAACTTTTGCTGTTTAGTGGTAAAGGAAGAAAACAGACAGGCAAAAAGATGGACATTTGTTCATCCAATACTGGTGGATTGCTCAGTACTTTCCTCTGGCGGGAGTTTCCAGGCGCATGCACAGTACTGTTCCATTGACAGTAAAGGTGAGCTATTTTTGTGTTTATTTCAGAAACAAAGCATTATTTTGAAATTCTGGCAATTTAAAAGTTGAGAAAATATGGTGATACAATGATACAAACCTTTATTTCCACTTAATTTTGACCTGCTGTAGTAGACACCTTCAGCTTCCACTTGACTCAGTCATAGACATCATTCGCTGATACACAAATCTCTTCCAAGTCCTATTTAACACAGTCTGACCATCTCAGTTTTGGACGTCCTCTTTTGCGCTTTCCTGGTGGTACCATCTCAAACGTCCTTCTACACACATTGGTATTGTGGTATATAAAACCACAATGGGTTAACCGGCATCGGTGTGATGACGCAGCCGTGCGGTGACGTCATCACGCTGAGCCGTTATAAGGAGGGTCGGCTATCTTACGGTCTCTTTCCCTGTTGGCACAGTATACAAAAACAGACCTGTATTGTAACTCATATGTTGCTCGTGTTCCAAATCAACACCATTTTCTGTCTCTCCAGTTTTACAGACATAACATTTGGTGATGAGAGTGAAAGGGTAAATGGAAAGTTAGAGTGCCATAACAATAATTCTGTAGGTAATCTCCGATTATGCTCTACACAGATTCTATACATATTCTGTTTGCATGCTTATGAACAAATATGTTGTGTTAAACTGGAATTAGGCAGAGCTATAGAGCTCTCTCTCTCTCTCTTTTTATAGTCAGGTCTATCACATTAGTTACACACCCGGATCTAACATTCAAGTACACTGTTGATTGCACATTCTAAAACAGAGGCGTGATCAGTGGATGGCCTGTTCATGCCATAGTTAGATTAGCCAATCAGATAGTCATGTATAAGCCCATCCTATTGTACTGGGTTGGCCCCACCCGAGAAGATAACTAACCCGCACCCAGAAGTCGGGATCAGTCTGACAACGTTCCCAAGGGGACAGCATCAAACTGATCCAGCGCTGCTTGCTTTACATGTGACCTCTAAATAAATGTTCCATCTTTAAATTGAAGAAATCTCTGGCTTGTTCTTGGATCTTTCAATCAAAGAATCGGGTATTTTTCTAACAAATTGGTGCCGGTGACCCGGATTGAACTATTCTGAGACGTGGCGAGAACAGATGGGAAGGACCCTTTTTGCAGACTACTACGGCGCCTGAACAAAAAAAAAAGGTAAGCTGAAAACCTTTCTTACACAAAATGTCTGCACTTTGGCCATACTAAATTTACAGTCGTCTGATTAAGGGGTATATCCGATCTCCAAATTTTATCATTTGGTTGGGAGTCACATGTAAAGCCTAAACAAATAGTTTGAAAAGTTAAAAGGGAAGTGCACATGTTCTATTTTCAGTATGAGGTAGAACGGTCACGATCATGGACATACAATTCACTGGTGTATGGTCTATCAAATAAAACATTTTGGAGTCAGTCTGACCCAAAATGACGAGACTTAGGAGCCAGGGTGACTAATAATCATCCAGGTACGTCTCCTCAAATGAAAAGAGCCAGGTTTTAGTAACCTGATGCCGGGGGGAGCCGTTGAAAGTGTTCGACCCGATGCCACTGTGGAGCGAAGCCACGATCGTTTAATTTGCTGTACACACGGCACCGCTTGTACTAGGGGCCGGATGAAGCCCCAGTGAAAGTGTCCTCTGTGTATCAGAGTTAGTCACGGTACCGCTTGTGCTTGGGGGACCTGCTGAGGCCTCAGCGAAAGTACCCGCTGTCTAACAAAAGTTAAACAGATCGGTGAGGTTTTGGGATGCAGTCTGTACCCAAAACTTATCAAGACTTAGGGGCAACGGCCGTGCCAGTCTTCTCAAATGAAAATAGTCAGGATTAGAACCTGATGCCGTTAAGGAACGATGCCACGTAGGTGAAGTATTTTGGATGCAGTCTGTGCCGGAATAACGAGACTTAGTGAACAGTGGATTCAACTGTGTTCGTCTCCTCAAATATGGGAACTAGGGCTAGCCTGGTCCCGCAAATTTCGGTTGCAGTCTGTGCTGAAATAAGAGACTTAGGGAACAGCGGAATCAACCGTGTTCGTCTCCTCAAATATGGGAATTAGGGCTAGCCTGGTCCCGCAAATTTCGGTTGCAGTCTGTGCCGAAATAAGAGACTTAGGGAACAGCGGAATCAACCGTATTCATCTCCTCAAATAAAGGCACCAGGGTTAGCCTGGTGCTGTTCTGAAAAAAAAAAGAGGTCAATGCCACTTCTTTTTTCTTTTACGAATAAGGAAGATTTGCAATGCAAGAATCTTTTTTACATCAATAGTGAGCAAAGGTACTCCAATACATTATAAGCATCTCAAAACTTAAATCATGAGTGAGTAATGTAGCAAGCAGCCATAATAATAATGATTTACAGTACACTGCAATTATAATTATATCGTATCAACTTTATGATATGATACCTCTTGTATTGATGACCTGATGAGGTCTTGATAAAAGTATCCTCTGTAGCGGTTTAATTCAACCCCCCACAACACACAGACAGAACACAGAGACAGTCAGTTCGCACTCCTGGGTTTTTTCCGCTGCATGCTGCGTTTACAGCCGTGAAGTTAAAGTGTTCATGCATCTTGTCCTTACTGTGCTTCTTTTGAGCATCTTACATATGTAGATGTGTTTTGGTGTAACTCTCCACAAACAGACTGGTCAAACACAGCGCTCGGCTAGAGCAAATAACAGAACAGTGAAATGTGTATTAATGTCTACAGGCAGACTCGTTTAGTCTGGCTCACCTCTGTAATGCTAATGTTGCCTTTCATGCAAATGTCTCATGCCTGTCCTGTTATCTCTTTGATCAGACCAACTGCTGTGAATGCTTTGATGTATTGTTGTAGTTGGGTGTATATATACTGCATTGTAACCATGCTCTCATCCTCTCTCAACCTCTGCTGCAGGACACAGACTTTGTGTCCGCCTCTCCTCCTTCTCTGAGAGCCATGGGCTCGCTCTCGGTGCTCATGCACGGCGCCGGGAGCGGAGCTAGTGACGGCGGTATGATAATAAAACTCTACTTAAAACCTCCAACAACGCCGCTTTATTTCATGCCGCCGCACTGGTGACCCCTTGAAGACGCACACGTTTTGTGCGACGCAGCCTTCTGATTTGGACGGCCACGCTGGCGAACCGACGCTGAAAAAAACGAGCGGCCAGCGAACGCAGCACCCGGACACGCACTCGCTTTGTGCGAAGCAACCTTCTGAGCTGGACAGCTGCACTGGTGACCCGTTCTTCAGGATGAGATCTGCACGTCTGAGATCTGCTCATCCACGCTGGACCGGCCGCGCTCGCAGCTCCTTCACACGAGAGCGCAGGCACCTCGTCCCTTCTCCACGACGGCGTCCTCCATGGCCGGCGGAGAACGCAACGCGTGGACCTGAACGCACCACGCCTGAGCCTGAGGAACAAAGATCGTCTATTCCCGCTCACCGCTCCAACGCATCTGCACGAGCCTGAGGGACAAAAGATCGTCTATTTCCTCTCACCGCTCCAACGCTCCATGGCCAATCTACAGCCACAGCTCAACCTGGATTTTTATCGGCGCCGTCTGCGCCGATCTCCACCAAGTTTCTGCACCCTGGTTCTCCTCTCCAGCGGCCCACCCAAGCACGGAACCCCCGCGCGCGCACCGGGGAGTTACGAGGACGGCGCATCACGCACGGGACAATAAAGGCTACAAGAGACCGCCATCGTCCTCCGCCGCTGCACATGCCCGAGAAAAACGGCCGATCGCCACCCTCGGAACCTTCAGGGCTGCCCGTTCACCTGAAGCAAGCACGCAGCTCGCCACTGGATTTTTTAATGGTCTCAGCCACGGCACAAAGGGATTTCAGCCGTCAGCTGTTTCCGGGGGGCTTTGGGGTTGCTCCTGCACCTAAAGCCAACACGCCAGTCCCTCTGCTTTTGTTTATTTCTTTCTTACAGCCGCTCCTGCTTTTCTTCATGGCCACGAGAGGAGCCAGAGACTAATTTTTCTTCTTCTGATCTCTGCATGTTCAGACGGGACATTGCGGAGCAGCAAACACTTTTGGCGCGACTCGAACGATTTTCCCGTGCCCGGTCAGCATGTACTACCCCCCCCTCCTCCTGCACAGAGCTTTTCCCTGCTCCCTGCCCAGACTGCAACATCGAGGTCACGGTCCCCTACCGTTCCCTCTGGGGGGGGGAGCAGTGTAGCGGTTTAATTCAACCCCACAGAACACAGAGACAGTCAGCTCG
Source organism: Pholidichthys leucotaenia (assembly GCA_020510985.1). Lineage (NCBI taxonomy): Eukaryota > Metazoa > Chordata > Actinopteri > Cichliformes > Pholidichthyidae > Pholidichthys > Pholidichthys leucotaenia. The sequence continues at coordinate 194,988,973 of CM035842.1, read as the reverse complement.
CACTCCTGGGTTTTTTCCGCTGCATGCTGCGTTTACAGCCGTGAAGTTAAAGTGTTCATGCATCTTGTCCTTACTGTGCTTCTTCTGAGCATCTTACATATGTAGATGTGTTTTGGTGTAAATCTCCACAAACAGACTGGTCAAACACAGCGCTCGGCTAGAGCAAATAACAGAACAGTGAAATGTGTATTAATGTCTACAGGCAGACTCGTTTAGTCTGGCTCACCTCTGTAATGCTAATGTTGCCTTTCATGCAAATGTCTCATGCCTGTCCTGTTATCTGTTTGATCAGACCAACTGCTGTGAATGCTTTGATGTATTGTTGTAGTTGGGTGTATATATACTGCATTGTAACCATGCTCTCATCCTCTCTCAACCTCTGCTGCAGGACACAGACTTTGTGTCCGCCTCTCCTCCTTCTCTGAGAGCCGTGGGCTCGCTCTCGGCGCTCATGCACGGCGCCGGGAGCGGAGCTAGTGACGGCGGTATGATAATAAAACTCTACTTAAAACCTCCAACAACGCCGCTTTATTTCATGCCGCCGCACCTCTACATATAAGTTCAGCTATGAGAAAATGAGTACATGCAAATCTGCGGCATATTCTCCATATTGTGCATACGGATGTTTTTGTTAATTTTGTGTCTTTAGGGGATAAAAGTGTGATTTGAGAAATACCGGGGGTGGAAATATCTTTTAAACTTTTCCAATAGTATGATTTAACTAATGGCACTTTTCTGGCCACGTGGATAGAACAAAGGCGGGTGCGTGTTTTTCCACAAAGGAGGGAGGTATTTCACCCCCACTCCTGCGTGGAGGGGAGATTATAAAACAGGTTACTGAGAGGAGGATTATTTGAGGTAACAGTATTAAAATGAAGCACTAAATTAAAGTTGTAAGGTTATTCTGGCATGTTTACAGCTGAAGTTAGGTTAAAAAAAAAGTTGTGTTTTGTGAACAATAGGCTCCCGAGCCATCTTGTGCATTCACAGTTGTGCATGTGCGGGTAGCTGCGGCACAGTGCCTCCATTGTGTGGCTGAATGTAAGACGTGCACTCTGTCATAAATTGACTGCAAATTACGGCTTAAAATCGTCCAAATAAATGTGGAACTTTATCTCTCTGGCTGAAAGGAAAGCTTTAAGTTCATGCACGGCAAACAAACATAAAGTCCTCCCTCGCCCACCTATGTGGGTTTGATTGTAGTGAGGCAAAAAAGCATGCCCATTCGGCTGGAGAGAAAAAGCTCAACTTTAAATTAGGCAGAGGGAGGTATGAGAATAATTACTATTCCTACTTATACAATAAAACTGGAGAATAGGAAGATTTATTCCTCAATAAAACTGTAGAAATCCTAGGTGGACACTAAATAAAGGTGAGATAATTTAAATGAAAAACGGAAAATTGCAGATTGGAACAGATAAGTAAATATATAAATGAATTGAATTATAAATAAATAAATAAACGAATAAATAGGAGTTTTTTGTCACAACTCGCTCTCGCCCGTCATCAGCGCTAGCGGCGCGCACACCGGCGTCTCATCAGCCGCGGACTATTTAACCCGCTGTACCTACAGCCTCAGTCTGGAGCCGTCTGCTTGTCTACGTTCCCAAACTCCAGCGCATGACCGACTCTCCCCGGCCTGTGCCATCCTTTGCCCAGCACGTAAGCTATTTGTTTCCTTACCTGCTCTTCAGTCTCTCCCCTGTGCACAGGTGGACCCTCCAGGCGGCGGATTTCCCATCCTCGCCTCAACCTCCGCAGCTCTCTCCTCCTCTCGCCGAGTGCGCACCGGAGCGCTGCCTCCCAGGCAGAACTCCTGCACCACCAACGCCAGCCACCACAACACCTGCACATAAGCAGTACACCGAGTGTTAACCCCACGGGGTGTGTGACTGTCTCTAACCTGCATCTCTGCTCTGCCCGTAGGGTTGCCTGGCTGCACGGCGAACTGTTCCACTCTCGGTGCTTCCTGTTCACCATCAGTCCATCCACATCCCTCACACATGCACCCACACACCCACTGTTGTTGAATAAAGCTTTGAATCTAACTCGAGCCTGTGTGCGTGTTCCCTGAGCCCAATATCATGTCAGTACGGCTCCAGCAAAGTGGCTCTGCGGACAGCGGGCTCGCACGCCGGCTTTCCACTGTCGAGGCTCGAGTGGATTTAATTGCTCATCAACAACAGGTGATACTGAATCAACTCACCCAAATTTCTCACCACTTGGATTGCCTGGATCCTCAACAGGCGTTTCCCCCAGCTCTGCATGGCCGGCCAGCTCCCACCGCCTCCCCGGCTAGCCAAGCTAGCCCGGGACCGCCAACACGGCTCACACCCATCCCGACGCCCACGCGCTTCAGCGGGAAACTCGGCGAAGCGCGCGGGTTCCTCCTCCAGTGTGAGTCGGTGTTTCAGCGTGTCCCCGGGGATTTCCTGTCCGATCATAGCCAAATTGGGTATGTGGCTAACCTCCTGGAAGGGCGAGCGTTAGCTTGGGCCTACGCCGTTATGGCGAGGCCCAGCTACGTGAACCTAACCTACGCCCAGTTCGTGCACGATTTCAACGAGGTTTTTGATCACTTGGATCGAGACAGCGTTTTAACCACCCAACTACTTAATCTTCGTCAGGGTAGTCGGTCAGCCGCCGACTACGCTGTCGACTTCCGGGTGGTTGCGGTGGAAGTCAGGTGGGGCGTGCCGCACTTTACTGCATTTTCACCCATAGTCTGAGTTCCAGTCTACAGGACGAGCTGGCCAGCTGGGATTTGCCTGAACGGCTACCCGAGTTAATCTCCCTTGCAATTAGCTTAAATAACAGGCTGAGGGAGTGAGCGGAAAGCTTACAGCCGCTCGAGCAGGGCTTCCGCCCACGCTCCTCGGTCTCGCCCCCTTGCGTTACCCGCTCCGGAGTCCGCCGATGAATCCGAGGCAATGCTGATTGGGCGGACCAAGCTTCCACTAGCGGAGAAATAGCGCCGCAGGGAGCTGGGCCTCTGCATGTATTGCGGGGATGACCAGCACTCCATGGAGGACTGCCCGGTCTGGCCAAAAGGGGGAGTCCGCGAGTCGCTGTAGGGGGCTTCGCGGATGCAACCCTTTCCAGTCCCCTCACCAAATGCCTCCTCCCGGTCAGGTTCTGTCATAACCCCATTGGCCATGTCACTCATGCACTGATGGACTCGGGGGCGGAACAAAACTTTATTTCTCAAAGCCTGGCAACCCACCTGGGCATCCCGTGCCAAGCGCTGCCAACCCGTCTTAACTTGGTCACTCTCGCCCGTACCCCTCTCGAGAGGGTCACCCACAGAACCAAGCCTATCTCTGTCATCATTTCTGGCAATCACAGGGAAGACCTCAGCCTCTTTGTCCTGCCCACCTCGGCTTCTCCCATCATCCTGGGCTACCCCGGCTGCGTCTCCACAACCCAACGTTTGATTGGCAGTCCGGCAGAGTCCTCTCCTGGAGTACTTTCTGTATGAGCGCCTGCCTCCAGTCCGCTGCTTGTGCCCCGTCGGTGCCGCTCCCCGCTCCCGACTCACCCCCGCCGGACCTCTCCTTGGTGCCCCCAGAGTTCCACGACCTGGGGCTCGTTTTCAGCAAGTCCAAGGCACTGTCCCTTACCCCCCACTGCCCGTATGACTGCGCTATAAACCTCCGCCCGGGGGCGCCCTTGCCATCTGGTCGTCTCTACAGCCTGTCTGCCCCGGAGCTTGAATCTATGGATGCCTACATCAAGGAGTCGCTCAGCGCAGGCATCATTCGGCCCTCCTCGTCCCCAATCGGAGCCGGGTTTTTCTTTGTGGCCAAGAAGGATGGGTCCCTGCGGCCGTGTATTGACTTCCGGGCCCTAAATGACATCACTCTAAAGGATAAATACACGCTGCCCGTTATGGACTCAGCCTTCAATTCCCTCCAGGGGGCCCCCTGGTTTACCAAGTTGGACCTTCGCAGTGCATACCACCTCGTTCGGATCTGGGAGGGCGATGAGTGGAAGACGGGGTTCCGGACGCCCAGCAGCCATTTTGAGTACCTGGTCATGCCGTTTGGGCTCACCAGCGCTCCGGCTGTCTTCCAGCGACTCATTAATGAAATTCTTCGCGACTTCTTGGGGGTCTTTGTCTTCGTCTACCTGTACGAAATCCTGATCCTCTCCTGGTCTCGGGAGAAGCAGGTTCAGGTTCAGGTTCAGGTTACTTTATTTGTACCCGTAGGTAGATTTGTTTTGCAGTCTGATGACATCCATATTTACAAGCCACAGTTACATTCAACACAAACGCAAACACAGGCACACATGAAGCTGACTATAAACATGATAAAAATACTCAAAGCTCCATCAATCAGGGTATAAAGACAAAGAGATGAGAGAAAAAACAGAGATAAGAGAGAAGGGTCATATTAAAAAGTTAAAGACTAGTCAAAGAGGTTAAAAACTCAAAGGTCTAAAACCCAATAAAAGATTTAGAACCCAAATAAAATCCTACAAAAATAAGTAAATATAAAATGGGGTTAATAAATAGGTACCTAAATTATGTGCAATATATTGTTACAACTTGTTCAACTCTTTGACAGCAGCAGGAACAAAGCTGTTTTTGTAGCGCTGGGTTTTGCTTTTTGGGACAGCAAACCTCCGTTTTGAGGGAAGAAGCTGAAAGTTGCAGTACAAAGGGTGGAAGTCATCATTTAAAATGGAGGTAGCAATCCTCTGTACTTGTTTGGTGTACAGGGATGTCAGGCTCAGCTGTGACTCACCAAGCAAACGACTGGACCATCTAACTACCTGATCCAAGGATTTCCTCTGTTTCAGTTTTATCTGACCAAACCATGACACTAAAGAAAAGGATAAAACAGATTCAGTAAAAGCCTGATAAAACATTGTCATTATGACTTCCGGTCTGGACGCCATGGCGACTGCAGCTTAACACTGAAGTTCTCAGACCCAATCTAGGATAACACCTTGAAAATCAAACTTAACGGATTTTTGGAGGAGTGAAAATCAAAAGACAAAATCATCATGTCTAAAGGAAAACAGAAGAAACTGAAATTCTCCAGGCCAGGACACGTATCGGCCGGAGAATCCGAACTGGAAGATCTCCGTTCAGAAGATGAGGAACTGGTGATAGCTAACAAAAGGGTTAGCCTGAAATCACTATTTGAGGAGCTATGACGATTTCGCCGAGATGTTACGGCCGAATTTCGGGAATTCAGAGAAGAATTGAAAAGGACAAACAGCAGAGTGGACCAGGCCGAGAACCGAATCTTGGAAACAGAGGATCGAATAAAAGTGCTCAAAGATTCTGTGCTAGACCTACGCAAAAGACAAGCAGCTATAGAGGCTAAGCTAACCGACCAAGAAGGAAAACAAAGAAGAGACAACATAAGAATTCATGGTCTGATAGAAGGAACCGAAAATGGTTTTAACTCAATGGCAGAATGCGTGGAATCCTTACTAAGAGAGAAATTGGATATTCCACAAACCACCGACTTGAAGATAGAAAAGGCACATCGTTCATTAGCCGCTAGGCCGGCGGCGGAAGCGCCCCCACGTTCGGTGTTGGTAAGATTTTCCAATTTCAAAATAAAACAAGAGGTTGTTAAGACTGGCCTGGCAGAAAAAAGGATTTATGCACCAGGAGAGAAAAGTCTACGTGGAACACGATTATGCCCCGGAGGTCCTTAAAAAGCGCAGGGAATACAATGACGCGAAAAAGGTGTTAAGAGAGAAGAAATTGCGCTTTCAGACACCATTTCCTGCGAAGTTAAGGGTCTTCTACGGCGATGAAACGTGTCTCTATAATTCGGCGGAAGAAGCAACAGCTGACATGGCGAAAAGAGGCCTCCCGGTAACGGTATTTAAACCCCCAGCAGACCCGAGTGAGAAGATCAAAGCGCAAACATGGACAACACAAAGACCTTCAAAATCCACGGACCAGCAGCGGGAAACCCAGCACCAGAGCGTCGCGGATAAACTATCCGTTTTCAGGTTGGAATAGCGACCTTTTTTTTTTTTTTTTTTTTCTCTTGAATCAATCCGCACATCCATCCCCCCTCATACAAGGTAACAAACATTAAAGGAGATGCATATTCAGCATGTGGTAAAACATTTCATGGAACAATCATATTATTTGAAACAAATAAGTCTTTGTAATAAAAAAAAAAAACTTGTTAAAATAGAAATGTGACAATAATCCACATGTTCTCCTCATACTAACAAATACTGTTTTTGCGTGAATGTTTGATGTGATGGGGGTGGGAGGGTGCACACAATTTCACAGGGTTTAGGCATAAAAGGAAAAAAAAAAAATCATTACAAGTTTGGATTGGGTTCTGAAACTCACGTTAAAAGCATGGGACTACTTTCAGTGGTAAGAGAGGGCCCTCAACACGTAACAGAGTTTGAGGAATTTCCCTCAGAGCCTTCACTCCATCAAGGCTCTTACAGGGTCTTTAAAAAGACCTCAGCTCAGGAAGTTCTTATGACAGCTTTTTGTTTTAAAGTTTTTTACACTATGTTCTTAATGTTTTTCTTGTTTTTAATGTTCTTTAAGTTTCTGAGTAGCACAAAAGAGGGCCACCACACAGTTATACTAAACAAAACAACACAATGGAGAAACAGGGTGTAACCAAAATAATTTCATATAATGTAAAAGGAATCCTGAATCCAGTTAAAAGATCCAAGATTCTAGGCAAAATGAAAAAAGACAAAGCAGGAATAATACTTTTACAAGAAACCCACCTAACAGACGTGGAACACAATAAACTCAGTAGACAAGGGTTTAAAATGATCTCTTCATCTTCATATAAATCAGGGAGGAGGAGGGGAGTAGCGACATTGATATCAACCAAAATTACATTTGAAAAAAAATCAGAACACAAAGATAAAGAAGGGAGATACAGTTTGGTAACTGGGCGGCTAGAGGGAGAAGATATCACCCTGCTGAATGTGTATGCTCCCCCAGGGGCTAACTGGAAATTTTATAAAAATGTATTCGACCTAATGATAACTAAAGCTCAAGGTTTAGTGATATGTGGTGGGGACTTCAATCTTAGACTGAATCCATACTGGGATGCTTCTGGTAATTCCCCACATCAAAATAACACCCAAAACAGGAAGACTCGGATGCTACTAAAAGAATTGGGAATCTGTGACGTGTGGAGGGAACTCAACCCCAGTGTAAAAGACTATACATTTTACTCAACTCCACATTCATCTTACTCAAGGATTGACTATTTTTTTATGTTTAATAGAGACATTGGAAGAGTAAAAACATGTAAAAATAGGACTGATGGATCTCTCCGACCACAGTCCGATCTACATGGACTTAAATATCCAAAAATACACAAATAATACATTTTCTTGGAGGTTAAATTCAAATGTCCTGAAAGGACCATTGAAAGATGAATTGGAATCAGATATTCTCAGATATTTGGAAGATAACGATAATGGAGAAGTATCCCCTTTAATACTGTGGGATGCATGTAAAGCTGTAATAAGAGGAAAGATTATTGCAAAACTGGCAACCCAAAAGAAACTAAGACAAGAAAAACTATCCACATTAGAGTCAGAACTTAGGAACCTAGAAAAAGAACACAAAGGCAACACTCATTCTACTGACTCGCTCAAGATTAAGGAAATTAAAAACCAAATAAATGAGATCTACACAATAGAAATCCAGAAGAAACTTACATTTCTGAAACAAAAATACTATGAAGCAGGCAGTAAATCGGCAAAATTGCTAGCCTATAAATTGAGGAAACATCAAACAGAAAGAGCAATCTACAAAATCAGAGACCCAGTATCAAAGGAAATAAAATTCAGAATTCAGGATATTCTTAAAAACTTCGAGAATTACTATAAGAACTTATACTCCCACAAAAAACATAAAAACGCATCCGAGGCATTCCTAAACACATTAAACCTTCCCCAACTTACGGAGTCACAAAATAAAACACTACTGTCAGAAATACATCCTAAAGAATTGGAAAAAGCAATTATGAAACTTAAAGCTAACAAATCCCCAGGAGCTGATGGCTATACAGCAGAGTGGTACAAAACCTTTAAACAGCAACTATCTCCTCTCCTCCTGAAAACATTTAATTATGTCCTCCACACAGGGGAAATCCCCCCCTCCTGGAGAGAAGGGGTCATTGCAGTTATACCTAAACCTGAAAAGGATAAACTAGAGTGCTCCAACTACAGACCAATCAGTGTACTAAATCAGGACTATAAGCTTTTTACCATTATCCTTGCCAAAAGGTTAGAAAATATACTGACAGACCTAATTCATTTAGACCAAACAGGTTTTATAAGACAAAGACAGACACAAGACAACATTCGACGCACTTTACACATAATTCATCATATAAAAAAATATAACTTAAATGCAGTCATATTGGGATTAGATGCTGAAAAAGCATTCGATTCGGTTGACTGGTCTTTTCTATATAGAATCTTATCCAGTTTCAATTTTCATAACAACTTCATTAGAACTATACAGGCATTATATAAAAAACCAACAGCTAAAATAAGGATTAACGGTAATTTATCATCATCTTTTGAACTGGAAAGAGGATGTCGTCAGGGCTGCCCCCTGTCTCCACTGCTCTTTGCAATCTTCATAGAACCTCTGAGCCAATGGATAAGACAAAACCAAAAAATTCAAGGTATTACACTTGGTCAGAAGGAACATAAAATAGCACTCTTTGCTGATGACATTTTAATATACCTAGGGCAGCCGGACACTTCTTTACCAGAACTAACCTCAGTTTTTTCAGAGTATGGAGATTTATCGGGGTACAAATTAAATATGCATAAAACCCAAGTTTTAACATTCAACTATGACCCAAATCATTATTCACTAAGCAAACTCAAAACTAACTGGGAGTCGGAATTTATGAAATATCTGGGGGTCAATATCCCGAAACAACTCAACAAAATTATATCACTAAACTATGATCCACTGGTGACAAAAATAAAATCTGACCTAGCAAGATGGAATATGATACCATTCTTGGGTACTGCACAAAGAATTGAAGCAGTCAAAATGAATATACTTCCACGTCTTCTATACCTTTTCCAAACAATACCGGTAGAACCTCCCAAAAAAACATGGCAGGAGCTGGACAGAAGGATCTCAAGATTCATATGGCAGGGCAAGAGACCTAGAATCAGATATAGAACCCTACAGCTAAACAAAGACAAAGGTGGGCTCGCGCTGCCAAATATCAGGGACTACTTTAAAGCCGCACAAATTAAAACTTTAGTAGAGATATGTAACCCAGTCTACACTGCACAATGGAAGGAGATCGAATGCCAAATAACAAGTGACATCCCCCTACAGGCGATAATAGGGAACAATGTCTTACCTAAGCTTTTGAATAACACTAACCCGTGGATAGAGACCCCGCTAAAAATTTGGTTTAAGATAGTCAGAGAGAATCAAACTAAAGAGCCCTATCGACTTCTGCAATGGATCGCCTATGATCAGGACTTTACTCCTAATAAAACAGACACCAGATTTAAAAAGTGGAAGGAGAAAGGGCTGATAAAATATTACGATTTTTTTAAAGGGCAAATCTTAAGAAGTTTTGAAGATTTGAAAAAACAAGGCCTAATAAATCAAGACCTTTACAGGTTCTTCCAGCTTAGACACCACATAAACGATATACTTAAAAAGGAGGTTTTGGAAAGGGCCCAGTCAGGTGTTCTGAAGGTCTTCTTAATGGCATATAAAGGGATCCCAGGGATCAGATACATTTCTAAAATATACCAAGGTCTTCAAGACTTAAAAGGAGACAACACATCTTATATAAAAGAGAGATGGGAAAAAGAGGGGAATTTCACTTTACAACTGGAAATATGGGAAAAGCTAAATAAACAGCAATGGAAAAGTACCTCATCCCTGCAGTGGAGAGAATTTGGATGGAAAAACTTGGCAAGATTTTTCAGAACACCTGCACAAAACAAATTTACCCATAAGGGATTGAACTGTTGGCGCTTGTGTGGTGAAAAGACTGCAAATCATTTTCATGTGTTTTGGTCATGCCCAGTTATCCACCAATATTGGACCAAGGTACAGACAATATTGGGGAAAATATTCAAAATTACAGTTCCCTTTTCTTTTGTAACTTTGTATTTGGGTTTACTACCGGACTCACTGGAAAGACGAGGAGAAAAATACTTATTCAATGTTTTAATATTGGCAAGCAAAAAAGCTCTAACTAAAAAATGGATGTTGAAGGACTGTCCTACACCTGAAGATTGGACTAACGTGATCCAAGACATTTACTCGATGGAAAAGTTGACATTCGCACTGAGACAGGACATGGATGTGTTCTTGAACTTTTGGCAACCCTGGACCGCATATGTGTCTTCCATTAGATCTAATCTTTGACAAATACCATTTCAATAATGGTTCCGCTCTCTGTTCCAACGCTACTCAGATGCTCTTTTATCTTTATTTACTTACTTTTTCTTTTTGTTTGTTTTTTACTGGTTTGTTTGTTTTTTTTTTGTTATTTGTTTCTTGTTTTTTTTTCTCTTTAATTTCACTTTTTCTTTCACTTTAAAAAAAAAAAAAGGGGTGTTGTAAGAATTAATCTTCCAATGTTGTCAGATATCTGAAAATAAGGGAACATGTGATGAAAATGTAAACACTGCATTGCTGTAACGACCTGTATACCCTTTACAAAAACTTAAATAAAAAAAAAAAACAAACAAAAAAAACATTGTCATTATGGTTCTGTCAGTTTGGAAGCGTGCAAGTTTCCTCAAGCAATGCAAATGTTGCTGACCCTTTTTGCACACCCTTTCACAGTTCTCTTCAAAGTTTAAATTACTATCAATAATCGTCCCAAGATATTTGTAGGATTGTACACATTCAGTGGTCTGACCTTTTAGTATGGTGACTTTGTGCTTGGGAGTTTTCCTCCTAAAGTCAATAATCATATCTTTAGTTTTTGTCGTATTCAGCTGCAGGTAGGAATCCTCACACCAATGAACAAAATCGTCAACTACTGGGCCGTGGCCACTCTCACCATCCTGTAGGAGACTGACAATAACTGAATCATCAGCATACTTTATAATGTGTCTGTTGTCATGTCTGCTCAGACACATGTTTGTGTACAGGATGAAGAGTAGTGGTGACAACACACACCCCTGAGGAGAGCCAGTAGAAGAGTACTTTAGGTCAGACAATGTACCATTGACCCTTAGTCTCTGCGTCCTGTTGGTTAAGAAATCCAGAATCCAACCCACCAGATTATTGCTCAAATCAAATTGTTGCAGGAGCCTTTCAACTAAAATATGAGGTTGGATTGTATTAAAGGCGGAGGAAAATTCCACAAATAAAAGCCTGGCATGTGTCCCATTAAAATCCAGATGTTTAAAAAGCATGTTAAGCAGAGTGACAGTGGCGTCCTCCACTCCTCTGTGAGGCCTATAGGCAAACTGCAGAGGATCCAATGCATGTTCAGTTTGCTTTAGGACCTCAAATCTGACCAGTTTTTCCAAAATTTTCATTAAAATTGAAGTCAAAGCAACTGGTCTAAAGTCGTTTACCATTTTAGGACAGCTGGATTTTGGAACGGGAACAACCACGGCATCTTTCCAGATCTTGGGCACATGTTGTGTCTGTAAGGACTTATTGAAAATGTAATGAAATACAGGACTCAGTTCATGTGCACAGGACTTTACCAAGCGCCCACATATATTATCAGGGCCCTGACTTTTGTTCACTTTTACAGCGCAGAACTCCCTTTTAATATCCTGCACCTCAATATTAAAGTGCTGATTGTTTTTGAGTTTCTGTTTCAAATCTAGGGTTTCAGTACTAAAATCAAAGGAGTCAAAACGACCATAAAAACAATTAAGAGCATTAGCCAGCTCTGTGTCTGAATTAAATTACATTACATTAAATTACACTGAATTACATGTGTAATGACAATAAAGTTGAATCTCATCTCATCTCATCTCAAAACCATCTAAAAACACACGATTACTGCGCTCTGTGCTCTGAAGGCCTGCAATAGTTTTCATACTGGCCCAGGCTGAACCAAGTTTCTTTGTTGCCATCTTAATTTCCAATTCTGATTTATAATTCTGTTTTGCTCTTAAAATTTCGGACTTCAGATCTTTTGTGGCAACCTGTAGCTCAGAAACAGACCCGTTTAAAGGCAAGTGCTTTCCTCTGTAAGCAGGATTTAACTGATTTTGTAACCCATGGCTTGTTGTTGGGATATATTTTGACACGTTTACGTGGAACGATCATATTTTTACAGAAAGCCACGTATGAGCACGTGACATCCACCAAAGAGTCCAGATCATCCCCGCAGGACAGTGTGAAAACTTCCCAGTCCGTACAGTTAAAGCATTCCTGGAGGCAGTGCACTGAATCCTCTGTCCACACATCTATGTCTCTGGTCTCCACCTTGCCTCTTCTGAGAGCAGTTTTATATGTAGGCAGTAAATGTACATAGTTGTGATCTGAGGATCCTAAAGGAGGAAGGGGGAGTGATTTATAGGCCCTATCTATGGATCCATAGCACAGGTCCAATGTCTTTTTTCGCCTGGTTGGGCAGGAGACATACTGATAAAAGTTTTTAAGTGTCTTCTTTAAAGAAACATGGTTAAAATCCCCAAGAATAAAGTTTGGCGCCTCTGGAGAAATTGACTGCAGCCGCTGCACCACATCAAAGACGGTGCTGGAGGGGGAGTCAGCGTCTGCCCTCGGGTGAATGTAAACAGTGGTGATGAAAAGTTGGGGGAACTCGCAGGGCAGATAAAAGGGGCATAGCGATACGGACAGAAGCTCCACATCGGGTGTACAGATGCGCTCTCTGACCGTGACAGATGTGCAGTACTGCTTATTAATATATAAACATACGCCGCCCCCCCTGACGTTTCCCCGTTACCTCTTCCTGTCGATCCAAGCAGAGTGGGGCTCCAAAGCCGTCAATCCACAGATCCGTGTCCCGGTCATGCGCAGTAAGCCAAGTATCAGTGTAAGCCATGACGCAGCAGTTCTTGAAGTCCTTCTGGTAGCGTACATTCCCTTGAATTTCATCCACCTTGTTCCTCAGAGATTGTACGTTCCCCAAGATCATGGAAGGAAGAGGAATGTTACCAAACTGACGTCTCCTCAGGCGCAGTTTCACGCCTCCACGCTTTCTGCGTTTCCTCCTCTTGTCTCTCTTTTCATCGCTGTGTCCATGAACGTCTCTCAAAAATAAAGTCCGGCAGTTGCGGCATAGACTCAATCACAGACGCTGCATCATCCGTGTTTAAATGCAGCAACATGTCTCTGGAATATTGTATTCTCCCCAGCATGATCACGATCGCACTTACCTCAGAGACACAGAGCCGTTGTGAAAGAAGCAGCAGTGCAAAAATGGGGAGTAAATCCATATTGATGGAACCAGGGAGCTCTTCACCATACAGTCCACAAACATTCCAGGACAAAAACGACACAGAGAAGGCGGGTCCTTCAGCAACTCCTCGAGAACAGGTTGTACGTTAAGGCAGAGAAATGTGAATTTTTCACCAACAAGACCTCCTTCCTGGGTTTCGTCATCTCCCACAATAAGATTCTCCCCGACCCTGCCAAGATCAAAGCGGTGGTGGAGTGGCCCGTCCCTTCATCGAGGAAACAGGTGCAACAATTTTTAGGATTTGCCAACTTCTACCACCAACTTCTACCACTGTTCTACCACTTTTTTGTCACAACTCGCTCTCGCCCGTCATCAGCGCTAGCGGCGCGCATACCTGCATCTCATCAGCCGCGGACTATTTAACCCACTCTGCCTACAGCCTCAGTCTGGAGCCGTCTGCTCGTCTACGCTCCCAAACTCCAGCGCATGACCGACTCTCCCCGGCCTGCGCCATCCTTCGCCCAGCACGTAAGCTGTTTGTTTCCTTACCTGCTCTTCAGTCTCTCCCCTGTGCACAGGTGGACTCTCCAGCCGGCGGATTTCCCATCCTCACCTCAACCTCCGCAGCTCTCTCCTCCTCTTGCCGAGTGTGCACCGGAGCGCTGTTTCCCAGGCAGAAGTCCTACGTCAGCCAACGCCAGCCACCACAACACCTGCACGTAAGCAGTACACCGAGTGTTAACCCCATGGGGTGTGTGACTGTCTCTAACCTGCATCTCTGCTCTGCCTGTAGGGTTGCCTGGCTGCACGGCGAACTGTTCCGCTCTCGGCGCTTCCTGTTCGCCATCAGTCCATCCACATCCCTCACACACGCACCCACACACCCACTGTTGTTGAGTAAAGCTTTGAATCTAACTTGAGCCTGTGTGCGTGTTCCCTGAGCCCAATATCATGTCAGTTTTGTTGTGGAGATGAACCTTGTGGAAGTGAGAGTGGGCAGAAAATGGAAAGGGAAATTTGTTTTTTGAGAAAATTGAAAACTGATGAAATGTTAGTTTTGTGCAGGACACAAGACAAAATATGGAGAAACGATTGGAGGAAGGAAACAAAAGTAACATAAGAATAAGAGACTTATGCTGCAATGGTGAGAACAAACGCAAAATAATCAATTAACACGATAGAACGGAAAAGGACAAAAACATGCTGTTTAACAGCTTGTCTGTTTCTCTTATTAAATCTGAAAGGAAGTGGTGGCTATGTGGCTGAGGACACCACCCCTCCTCCAACGACCATGTGTGGTGAGGCCCCCTGGCATTGGCTGCATCCACCCTCCCCCTCCACGCCATCGGCAACCCCCTCCTCCCTCCACAACAACAGTACAAAGGGACATCAGAAGAATGGTTAAAGAGGAACAATTGAGCACATGTAAGCACTGTATTGTTGCTTTCCACAGCAGAGAAGTGCCAAGACTACATACTGAGCAAACCCAATACATGACCAATCTTCAAAAAAGCCATACCCATGCCCCACCTAATTTGCCCTATCAATATCAGCTGCTGGGCTACAGGAGGTCAGAATGTTAATAATAGAGTCAGAGGCCCCCATGGGACTAATACTTACCTATGTCAGCAATTTGGCCACTGAGCTCAAACACCCACAAGGGCACCCGGGGGGGGGGTCCCCCAATTAGAAACACAATGTGTATCCTCCCCTACAGGATGTTGAAAAACAACGGCTTTGATATTAATGCCGTTCTGTTTCAAAAGTGGGAGAGTGGGACAGGAACGGATAGAGAAGTTACTAGGTCATTTAAAAGAGTGGGATAGAAAAGTTACTAAGTCATTTAAGGTTTACTGTCATGAAGTCTGAAGTTAGGCATTTTGTGAGTTGGCATCCCCTTTAACAAACAGGGAGTCAATCTAACAGTGAAACTAAGATAATTGATCACAATGTTCTCAACCTTATAGCTGAGAGGTCGGTGTGCTTTCTCATCTAAAATGCTACCATTTACGCAAACTATTGAGTAGCTACAGAAAGAGCGTTTAAATATGAATGAATTTTTATTTTTTGGACAGATTAGATTAAAAAATTAAAAGAAAGGAACAGAACAATAGCAAAGAAAAATCCAACAAGGTCAGATTTAACATTAACTCCCCTGATTGTACAATTCAACATAAGTTATCCGAAAAGGGTGATGGCTGAAGGCGCAGCTTCTATTGCTCACCCATGTTCCGCCTAAGAAACATCTAATAAAAAGAAGGCTTGCAATTAAGACCAAAATCTGGAAAATTCTTGATGCTTGAAAGGTCATTTTTCCACAGAATATCAGGCAGTCTGACCTTTTGCTACAAGACAACTACCCACCTGCTGGCCAAGAGAAAGGATGCAGGTTTAGGGCTCCTTCATACTCAAGGGTCAATACATAGTTGGAGATTCCCAGACCCTCCTATCTGTATTTTTGCACATTTCCCAAAACTTTATGGATATGAACTAAACTTAGTAGCACATTTTGTAGTCTCAAAGACCACCACTAGTACTAACCCTCCATTCTAAGGGCCTATGGGAGAGGGATGTCTGGGGACAATTTAGAACAACCAATTAACCAAACATGTGAGGGCAGTGCAACCAAGAGTTCAAGAAAAGCCAGTGAAAAGTATTGCTTATGCTTTACAGATTTGTTGAAATCTAATCACATTGTTAAAGTAAGAGATTTGCAGTAGGCATTTTTTTAACTTGACATAAGGTATGAACATGTAAATGTAAATCAAGTACAAATTTGTAAGATGGAGGTGCAAAATAAGATAGAAATGCTAATTTACAATCACAAATTAAGAAAAAGGCTTAAAATATATGCGAAAGGTTGCAAGTTTCAGAGAAAATTGCACATTTGAGGAAAAGTTGCAAATTTACAAAAATATTTTGGAAAGAGTCACAAAGTTCTGAAAAAACTTACAAATTTACAAGGAAAAAATCCAAAATCTGTTAGGATAAAAATGACAATTTAGAGAAAAAGTTGCAAGTTCACATGAAAGTCACATTCTTTACACATTTCCTTACACTTTGTATGGGGATGGGCAATGGCAGCGTAACAAGGGTGAGGGTTTTTGATGAGTTAAAAGCGTTATAGAAGAAGATGAATTAAAACAAACACGACTAGAGTAGACTAGAGAAACAAGAAGATAATTTGAGGTAAAAGCAGCAAACACCCAGCCGAGTAGACTCAAAGAATGAAGCATATACGTACATATAGCTGTGTATGCACCGGCCTTATCCAAAGGGTATAGTTTTGTAGGCATGGTGTTAGCTCGTCTGGAGGCTATCTGTTCAGAAGAAAAACACAGAAGACTCCACCACACCAAGATACAGATGACTCTGTTATACTTTAGTTTTCAGAGCAATCAGCAGACGTGTTATTTTTATACATTACTCGAAAGGCAGATGCTCAAACCCAGAGGCATTATTTAACCCCTTGCACTCCGGTCAATTTCCCTAAAAACGCCAAAAAATAACGTGCCCAAATTAAATCCAAAGCTGTTCTTCAACCCTTTGCAGCATCTTCATGGGGTTGGTCTCATTTAAAAGAAAACACTTTGAATTTTTTGGCAAAACAGTCATAATCTCTCTAAGTGCTCCGGCCACTGAGTTACAGTCATCTAAACATAAGCCTCATTTCCACTAGCCCAGCACACATCGGAATGGCTCGATTCACTTCAACACGGCTCGGAATGCTTCTGTCTCCATTAGCACGGTGTTGTGCTTGGGCTGGGATGGTTGGGATGGTTATAACAGCGAGGCGGCGCCACAGCGAGGCGGCGCCACACTCCCAGCGAGGCGGGGCCACACTCCCGTGACGTAACGCACGCGACCCAAGCAAAACATAACACACAGCTGTACAAGGCCACTCCTCGGTCTGTGGCTTTTTTCACCGTAAACGCCAAAAAGACAAGGGTACAGGCAGCGAGATGAAAACACTCTGGAATAGTTCTGCAGCTTCTGGGAGAGCCAAAGGCGTGAGGATACAAACTAGGTCGTATATGACGGTAAGCTAATGGTTGCTAATGCTAGTTTGCTATAAGTACGTCGTGCTACACTTTAATGTCTGCAAGTTATCGCTGTTAGGTACTAAAATATGTACGCTGTGTGTGTTTCAGATGGCTCTATGGTGGGGAAGTTACTGCTTCATTCGCTCTGGGCGTGCCTGTCACGGATGTCATCAGCCTGTCACTGATGTCAGCACAGCTTCACAAACGAGCAGTGGTTATAGAGCTTAAGAATGTCTGTAGAAACGTTTATTTCCTGTACAACAAATTGCTCTTATCTGCTTGAAAATCATGGAGAGACTGTTGAGACATCATGGACTTACCTGCTTCTGCAGCAGAGTCTGAGATGGTGTCATAGAAAAAAATGATCAGCTGACACAACTTGATCGCCAGGTTAATAACTATATTAGCCACAAAATATATATTCAAAAAGTAAACTTTACTGAGTTAGGTATAATAAGATATATTTGACAGTTATCATGCATTTTAGGCAAAAACAAACTTGATCTAGGATTAAAAGCAATTAAAATAATGCAGTCACAAGGTTACATGGAAACATGTACTGTAGAAATATATATTCTCTGCATCAACAATGTACTAGATATGCATTCATGTTGTATTGCACTGGGATTTGCACTGACAATAAACCTCTGAAGTTTTTGCAGATGTCTCTTTTTTTTTATATGTGAAGGTTACCACCATAAATTAAATACTGAAAGATTGGTAAAGCTAAGAATAATCCAGCAGTTTGAGAAGTCACTTTTGGTTTGGTGTAAGTCTGTCAACAGAATTATGAACCATAAAGCAGTTTGTGTTAAAATGTTAAATCCCATTAAACCTAATCCGGGGGCTTCCAATCATGTGTCATGGGGGGCCAAGACCCTGCAGGTTCTCTCTTCTACCCAGTCTCTTCAGCAGGTGTTGTCACTGATCAGTCAGTGGAAGAAGTTCAGTGGAATCTGCTGTTGAAGACACTGGTTGGAGGTAAAGCCTTCAGGGTCTTGGCCCTCCATGGCACATGATTAGACACCCCCCCCCCCGCCCAAACCCATAGAGCAGATGCTAATATGACCCAGAATTCCTCCATATACTGTTACTGTCACTATTGAGAAACGTGTTATGTCAATTTAATCCTATCCAACTTTTACTTTCAAAATAAGTGTAAATATTTGCAAAAAGCACACATTATTAGAAATATGTTATATTTCAATTTAATACTATCCCACTTGTACTTACAAAAAAGTGTGAATATTCATAAAAAGCACACACATGCAAAAGGTAGCACCACAAGCAGTGGGTCACAGCGGTTTTGGGCAACAGCAACACAATTGTGTATCCTTTGCCAATCTGTCTGCTGTTATTTAATGTTTAACAGTTAAGGGACGGATGATTATATGCTCCAAAACTGGAGAAACTCTCTAATAAAAAAGCTGCAACAACACAAGTCACTTTTGGTTTGAATTAACTGCCAAATGACCTAGAAATAATGAGCTGAAACTTGTTTTTATTCGTATTAAATAATGAGACAGTGACACACTGGCCAACACCAAATTGTATTATTTTTTACATCCTAGGGCATTTTGGATGTACTGAATAAAAAAAATTCATATTTTTCACCTTCAGGTCAACGTTTGGACCAACAGTATTGGTATTTTCCGTTTTGATGATGCTACACTCCTTCTAAAGTATTGTAATTCTCTGAATTTGGAATGCTGATAGAACATTCAATTTATATATACTTACTTTTTTACCTACTTTGACTTGTAAGCTTGATCAGTCTCTCCTGCTGCATTTTAAAGTCCAACTGTGCAACTTCTTATAAGTTAACATAAAAAATGTACCCAAAGTTTAGAACTGGATCATGTGGTGCTAATTTTTTATGATATTTCAATAAAAAGAACAGAAAGCTTACAAAAACATTTGTTTTTTGGTCTAGTTAAAAATTACATTACCTTTACAATGGTTGACCCCTGACAGGATGATCAGCATCGTTTTGATCAGACTAGGCAATGGAATTTCTATGTAATTATACTGTTTTATAATTCAGTGTTATAACAGACAAACCACACTTTGATCCAAAACAATTCCATTTTATTATATACAAAATATTAAAATAAAAAAAAAAAACTTTGCAACACAACAAGAAGGTTAATCGACATTTTATACACACCGACCACTGAGTGCCTCTACCAGCTTCCAAAACTGGGTCAGGAAGGCTCGGTTGAATGAAGCCGTCTCTGCCAGCTCCTGCCTTCTCAAGGCAACATCCTGCTCCTGGGCTACCCTCGCGTTTTCTGCAACCTCATTTAAATGTTGCAAATATTTATCGTTGAATAGATTTTGCGCCTGGTGGCGGGACAGATTCACATTGGAGAATCCGGGCGGGCTGGCGCGGCGGACGCGTGGGATGATTCTACAAGGAAAATGCACACAATAAAATACATCACGAAAGTGCAAGATATACAGAAAAGACAATAGTTTTTAACAAGATTGCATAAGCTTATTTCAGCGCATTGTTCACATGAATACTTAAAAGAAAAGCGTGAGTCCGCAGTGTGCTGCGATAAAGCAGAGCGATCATCATCCACAAATGAACAGCTTTTTTATTGCATAAATAAAATGAGCGTCTTACCGAATATATTTGTGAAAAAACGCACAATAAAAAAAAAAATCACCGTTAAAGGACTCCGATGTCGAGACCTCCCGGTATATTTTCTCATTCCGGGTGGCTCCGTCTAACTCGCGCTGGATGCGTTCGTCTGACAATGCAGTGAGCAGACACTGCACCTCCTCATTGGTCCATGGAACACCCTTATTACGCGAAGCCATTTTTGATAGAGAATAAATGAAAATAGCACAGCAATACACTGAAAATAAACCGCCCACAGTGGTTGTGCGCTGAGTAATGGCGGTCGTGAAGATTCGGCAGAAGAGGTCGCTTTTCGTGATGTTACGACCTGACCAATCAGCGGCGGTTACGAACTGACCAATCAGCGGCGGTTACAACCTGACCAATCAGCGCCGGTTACGACCTGACCAATCAGCGGCGACCAGTCTGTTAACGTCACAACACGGCACAGCTCAACACTGCTGTACCCTGCCCCTGAGCGGGGCTGAGAATCGCGGCTGTTAAACCGTGTTGGGGCTAGTGGAAAGGCGTACAAAGCGTGCTGAGCCGTCCCGTGTCGTGCTAAAGCGTGCTAGTGGGAAAGGGCCTATAGTGAACTTGAAGAAAATAAATTTGGCCTGGGTGTTTTTTTGGATACAAATGCTTGCAAATAACACACAGCTTCAGATCCGGGCTGGAAAATGCAACAGAAATGTAGAACCAAGTGTTATCCAGCTGAGGTCAAAATTTTGTAACAATACCACAAAAAATGAATATATTACACAGCTTTTTCCTCAGGTAGTTCCCAGGCGTTTTGGAACTGTGCCAAATTGTGCCAAATGGCACAGTTTGGAAAAACGTCTGTAACTTTTGAATGATTCAATGTAGAAGCTTCATTTTGGGCTCTAATGAAAGGTCACACTCAGGGCTGTGTCTGTGTGTGTGTGTGTGGGGTTGTCCCCCCCCCCCCCCCTCGCTACAGAGGACGAACATCGCCCATCGCTACATGACGGATTAGCCTCATATGGCAATGTGGCGACAGCAGCGCAGTCACCGCGGCTTCCCCCCCCGTCGCTACAGAAGAATAGCGGGGGGGGGGCGGCGTTCACGGTCTGGACGCGGCGAACGACCCGTGTGCCGCGGCGCACGAACTTCAGACTTCGTGCGCCGCACAGTTGTAATTTACCGATCGGTCAAAAGTCATTTTGGATTACAATTTTCAGGGATAAAGAATAATTTAGCTTATAACACCTTACCTCTTCACAGCAGCACTGTCCTGGCGAACTTCTCTTCCTCATTGTCAGACGAACGCAACGCTGGTCCGCTCGTGGTTCTGGTCTCGTGACCCGATCAAAACATAATTCCATTATTGCGGTTTTGTGCTTCCATGATTGCAGTTTTTGGCGAACGATTTTTCAAAACAAATTACAGTAGTAATTAAAAAAAGACTGGCGAAGGCGTGTGTGTCACTCAGCCTTCGTCGTCTGCCTCCGTCGGTCTATGATGACCATGGAAGAAATCATAACGTCTACTTTGCTGGAACAAAAACAAAATAAGCATCGCCTGTGGCCGAACATGCCGATGCGCGAATGGCAGTCGCTGTCACACAGGTTGCATTTGTGGGTGGTCTCCGTGCTGCTGGGTCTGTGACGATTCTTTCAATCAAAGAATCGGGTATTTTTCTAACAAGAGTTAAACCATGAAAGTGTGCTTGGGTTCACTACGACTGTTTCTGGAAACCCCTGGTGAGCCACCCATTCTGTGGCACCGCTGGTTCGACACGTTTAAGGATTATGCCGACACGCCTGGCCTGAATTGTGCTGACGATGAGAAGCTAAAGAGCGTACTGGTTCTCGGTCTAGGCTTGGAAGGATGGTGCATGCTCCGTACTCTGGGTCAAGCGGACTCATTTGGCGAATGTGTGATTCTGATAGAGACATTACTATGGCTGGACCAACGTTACGGCCCACCACACCCGACACTAGCCTACAGGAGCTGCCGCTGAGCCGCAGGAGGAAGAGTCCATGACTGAACAGAACGCAATGGAACCACTGGATGTCTTCCGAATCCACGACTGGCATCAGCCTCCAGAAGCCGCCGCTGAGACGCAGGATGAAGAGTCCGTGACCCAACAGGATGTAGCAGAACCACCACAACCTGGTGGACGCCCTGCAGCAGACGTGAGAGTCATAACATCATAACCACAATGCCGAATGCAGCTGAACAGAGCCCCACTCACAGTGATGAACTGGGTTTGGGTCCACAGAACCAAGCAATCAGGCTCACAGTTGGCCTTAACATCATCGCCACAACTGACACCTATGAAGATCGCCGCACAGCTGAGACCAGCCACCATTCAGATGGTGGATGGATCGAGATGGCAGGCCAGCCATCTGCGGAAAGTGAGAGCAGTTGCCGCAGATCAAGATGCAGCGTTGGAGCTGACCCAGCTGGTGTGGGACCCAGGCTGGGACACTGTTGACGAGTGTGCTGCGGCTTCAGCAGAATGGCACCCGGGCCTGCTGCAATTGGCGCCTCCAGGGGCGCACCCACCACGAGCTCGCCTCAGGGCCCCTCTGATTGAACTGCCGCCTCAGAGAAAACAAGAAAGAAAGAGGACTCTTTAGCTAGGGGTGCGGCTGCCATCGAATAGTGGCAGGATAACCCACTCAGCTGCACTGGGCTACGTGGTGGTCTACCCGCTAGCCCTAGCTAGTTTTGTGTTACCAAATTGGAGAGGGTAAATTTGATTTGCATGCTGTTCATTTTTTTCCAAGGGGCGGTGAATGTGGTATGTAAAACCACAATGAGTTAACTGGCATTGGTGTGATGATGTAGCTGTGCAGTGACATCATCACGCCGAGCCGTTATAAGGAGGGTTGTCCATCTTATGGTCTCTTTCCCCATTGGCTGTCATGTGTCTGAGCATTTGTTCACCGAGCTCAGACGCTCATGTTAATTCTAAGTTTTGTATGTCTGTTATCATTATTATTATGTTGTCCGCTTTGTCTGTTTTCTGGTTTTGTGACAGAGCCTTTCCCCTTCCTCCAGACACTCCCCACCAGCTGCCCACGGTCTGCTTTCTGCCACCTCAGCTGTGGGTAGTTGTAATTAGGTCAGTGGCCCGTTCGGGGGCACGCACCTATCGCTCATCTACTGTTTACTATTTAAGGGTCGCCTGTTCACTCAGTTTTTGCGGCTAAATTGTGTGTGCATGTTCCCAGACTGGTTATTCCTTGTAAGTCTCTTCTCCCTGATCATTACTCTGATCAGCTCCTTGTCTCTTCCTGAGTCACGCCGGCTCAGGAGTGCACCTGTCTGTTAGTGTTTCTTGTTTTACATTTTTGTATAGCACTATTTTTGGACTTTGTGTTTTTCCTGTTAAATAAATGCCACAACACCATTCAGCACGTGGGTTTGTCCTTCTGCCCCGAAGGGGCAACAGTATACAAGAACAGACCTGTATTGTAAGTCATACGTTGCTGTAATAAAGTTTGTGTTCCAAGTCAATACCACTCTCTGTGAGTCTCTCCAGTTTTACAGGCACAGCAGATATCATCTCTCCTCTTAGGCACATATATTCAGTCTTAGATCTCGACACCCTCATCCTTCTACTATCTAGTGCACACCTCCACTGTTCTAGTTCTTCTTCAAGACTCTTCTCTCTGTTACACATCACTGTTGAAACTCTCTATACTCAATAATAGAGAGCCTGATGTTATGTATGAATAAGGAGTCGGCGTCTCGTCTTGCAGGGAACTAACAGCCAACCAACTTTATTATCAGATTGCTGCTCTCAGCACCCTTGTCCCAGGCGCTCCACTGCGTTGTCTCCATGCCCGGCTGTCGCTGCTCTTCCCCGGGGCTCTCGGCCTCCATGGTCCTGCTCTCCCGCTGCCTAGCCTCCAGCTGCGGGGATGACTCCTGCTGCTCTCCCTCTCCGCTGTTGTCGCACACTGCGCCGTCCAACTCATTCATGCTACGGTCCTGCAGCCTTCTGCGCTTTGTGGCTGGCCCGCCGTCTTCAGTGACTGGGGACTCCCCCGGTCCCACCTCGATGCCCAGCTGGTAGCCTGAAGCCTGCTTTCGGTGCGCAGTTAGCATTGTGGCTAACTTACCCATAGACGATGAGTGGGCCGTTAGCTTCTCCGAGCTAACAAGCCCAGCCTCATCTGGCACCCAAAACTCCTGCCACCCACAGCTTCGTGGTCCTCGTCTGCCTGGTGAAGAACTCGGCCAGCCGCTTGACAGCATCCTCATACCACTCCATCTCACCCAACGTACCGACAATTCTTCAGCCCTTCACGCCGAGATGGTGGGCCAGAAGCGCTCATAGTTTTCTCCTGTCAAGTCCATCTAGGCCCAGCGCCCCGATGTAACCCTCAAACATGGCCCGCCACTTCGGCCACAGGATCACCGGCTCTCCCGTGTACTCTAGAAACTGCACCAGAGGTTGAGGTAGCCGATATGCTGCCATAATTTCACTCCTCGTCACCAGATGTTATGTATGAATAAGAAGGAGTCGGAGTCTCATCTTGCAGAGAACCAACAGCCAACCAACCTTTATTATCAGAACACAGAATTATATACGTACACCAGTGGCTGTGCCTGCCTGACGTCACCCTGTGTGCGGGTACGGCATCACTCACACACACTACACTCACGACACCACACTTAACTCACTCCCCCTCTACTTCTGCATATGGGACCTTAAATCGAAAAAAATTCTCCATTGAAATGAATGGCAAGAGCAAAATTATCTTTTGATCCCTATCGAATTTTGCCATGAGTTATGATGTTTGTCAGCTTAAAAGATAATTTGCCACGTAAATAATGATGTAAGTTGTTGTCTAACTGTGAAGGTATAAGGTTATGAAAATACATAAATTAAAAAACTACAAACACAGATGGACGGAGCTTATGTCATCTTTTCAAAGCGCGCCCAGGGTGAAGTAAGTAACAGTCCTCTGCATCAGCTGCAGCTCTCACAACGCTAAACAATACCTTTGTGTTGTTTTTCTCCTCTTTGGATCATTTTTTCATCGGTCAGGAAACAGGAGGTAAGGTTTTAGTAATCTCCCACCACGCTCGTATTTAGTGATGTGGGATGATGGGAATTGTTGTCCGCTAATCGTTGAAACAAAAACTAAATATTACTCTGTTATTATACGACAGCCAACAACTTTAATTACATGGAAAATTGTCTTTTTTAAAATGACAAACACCATATATGTAACTCGTGACAAAATTTGATTGGAATCAAAAGATAATTTCGCTCTTGCCATTCATTTCTATGGAGAATTTGTTCAATTTAAGGTCTCAAACTCTGTTTTAGATCACATGACTTCCGGCGGGATCACCGGCCATTTTGGGGGGATAATCACGGAATAAAATTGAACAAAAAAAGTGAAAACGCCCCAAATTACGCCCCGGGGGCTGCACGGTGGCGCAGTGGTTTAGCACTGTGGCAGCACAGTTTTACCCTCGGCCGGGGGACCGCGGGGATCATGAGATCGTGGGTTCGATCCCAGCCCCCGACCAACAGTGAGCTGTGTGGAGTTTGCATGTTCTCCCCGTGTTGCGCGGGTTTACTCCGGGATTTCTCCGGTTTCCTCCCGCACACCAAAAACATGTAGGTTTAGGGCGCTCGCGCACGCAGCGACCAGTAGCCGGTGGCTTGTCACCAGACTGCAAACCAAGTCTACCTACGGGTACAAATAAGTAACAAAAAAAAAAAAAAAAAAAAAATTAATTATGAAACTCTTGATAATGACAGACAGCAGTATGACGACAAATTAGTTTTAAGTGAGAAGCAGGCCCCCGCTCTCATTCCAAAGGAAAACTGGCCAAAAGACACAGAGAAGTAGGCTAGTGTCACCTATCCAGACATGTACAAAGCTAAATATATTTCTTGATCTTCGTAACACTTATCATGCATGTTTATCCACATTAGCCCATAAGTTATTCACAGAGTCCCCAACTTAATTTGTCCAGTTTGTTTTTCTCTGTTTTTGCTCTCATTTTTTTGGCATCAGAACAGCAAACCTTCAGTTACTACTCCCATCATTTTCTTCAGTTGCTGTTCAGAAGAATTAAGACTTCCCAAGTGAGTGACACTCTTGAATGTTGGTGAAGTCTGGATCTCAGCGTCATTCTCGAAAAGCCTTAACTCCAGCTAAGGTTAGCTTTAGCAGCTAGCCTGTTCCAGCATGGAGTGTCCCTGATTTGCTGGTTTCCTGCAAGCAGCCTCAAGAATAAAGTTGTGTTGTTTTTCTCCTCTTTGGAGCCTTCTTTCATTGGAAATGAAACAGGAGGTTAGCAGGATCCAGGTGTGGTCCGTATGGAGGCCGAATCAGTTGGAATGATTAGAAGCATCTGCATAGCTGAGTGGAAGGAGACATTTTCTGTCTCACCTGTGTGGAAACAGCTGATTTTACAGACTGCAGTCAAAGGTAAGAACTTGGCAAGGAGGGCTAAATAGTGATTTGGATCTTCATAATATCCTGTAGCTTGAAAGTGTGACACTTAAGTTGGCTCGGCTCCCCGACAGGTCCTGTTAGACAAACAAGTACGTTTGTTTAGCTCTGTGTGTGTGTGTGTGCGGCTTGCAGCAGCTGAGCTGATCAGAACAGGGAGCTTATGAATCAGTAAAAATGTCCACAGAGCATCACAGACTCTTCAACAACGTTATTAGTCAATTATTTCTACATACCTATTACAAAATGGTCAGAGCACCCGCATGTTGGAATACAAGGAAGGCGCTGTGATGATGGGTTTTGTTGTGAAGTGCGGTGTGATGACGCTGCCTTCCAGGTGCACCATCACACCGCCCTATAAATGGGGGCGGGAACCATCTGGGGCTCTCTTGCTCAGATGACCCCACATGGTGTAGCACCTGCTGTTCTGGAACCTATTATATAATAAAGTGTGGCGGTTCGGTTAGCCCCCACAACAGATAAGGACAGACAACTCGCTACTCCTGGTTTTTTCCGCTACACTACTGAGACGTAATGTGCCATTCATGCCTTGTGATGTTAATGTCGCCTCTCTTGCATTGTGTTCATGCGTCCTGTCCTTACTGTGACCTAGAGACTCAGATCAATATGTAGATGTGCCTGTTAACCCCTTTGTTCTGCACCTAGAGCAGATCTGCCTATTGTGATGTATGTCTCACAAATGCAAATATCTCATGCCTGTTCTGCAGTCCCTTTGATCAGACAGACTGCTGTGAATCTGCTTTGATGTATTGTTTGAGTTGGGTATAAATACTGCACAGGTTCTGTGGCACTTCCTCTCTCTCACACACACCTCTGCTGCAGGACACAGCCTGTGTCCCTCCTCCTCTGAGAGCCGTGAGCTCGCTCACCGGCGCTCATGCAAGGCGCCGGGAGCGGAGCTTGTGACGGCGGTATGATAATAAAACTCTGCTTAAAACCTCCAACAACGCTGCATTATTTCATGTCGCCGCACTGGTGACCCCTTGAACACGCACACGTTTTGTGCGAAAGCAACCTTCTGAGCTGCACTGGTGACCCCTTGAAGACGCACACGCTTTGTGCGACGCAGCCTTCTGATTTGGACGGCCACGCTGGCGAACCGACGCTGAAAAAAACGAGCGGCCAGTGAACGCAACACCCGGACACGCACACGCTTTGTGCGAAGCAATTTTCTGAGCTGGACAGCTGCACTGGTGACCCGTTTTTCAGGATGAGATCTGCACGTCTGAGATCTGCTCATCCACGCTGGACCGGCCGCGCTCACAGCTCCTCCACACCGTGAGCGCATGCACCTCGTCCCCTCTCCACGACGGCGATCCCCATGGCCGACGGAGCACATGTGGACCTGAACGCACCATGACCGCATGAGCGACAACGATCGTCTCCTCCCTCTCACCGCTCCAACGCATCTCCACGAGCCCGAGACACAAAGATCGTCTATTGCCTCGCACCGCTCCAACGCATCTCCACAAGCCCGAGGGACAGAGATCGTCTATTTCCTCTCACCGCTCCAAAGCACCATGGCCAATCTACAGCCACAGCTCAACCTGAATTTTTATCGGCACCGTCTGCGCCGGTCTCCACCAAGATTCTGCACCCTGGTTCTCCTTTCCAGCGGCCCACCCAAGCACGGAACCCCCGCGCGCGCATCGGGGAGTTACGAGGACGGCGCATCACGCACGGGACAAGTAACGGCTCCAAAGACCGCCATCGTCCTCCGCCGCTGCACAGAACCTTCAGGGCTGCTCGTTCACCCGAAGCAAGCACGCAGCTCGCCACTGGATTTTTTACTGGTCTTAGCCACGGCACAAAGGGATTTCAGCCGTCAGCTGTTCCCGGGAGTTTTGGGGTTGCTTCTGCACCTAAAACCAACATGCCAGTCCCTCTGCTTTTATGTTTTTCTTACAGCCGCTCCTGCTTTTCTTCATGGCCACGAGAGGAGCCAGAGACTAATTTTTCTTCTTGTGATCTCCGCACGCGCAACGGGACAGCCCCTCAACGTCGCGGAGCAGCAAGCAATTTTTGCGCAGCTCAGGACGATTTTACAGCTCCTGCCGGCACTTACTACCCCTCCCCCTCCGCCTGCAGCGAGCTTCTCCCACAGCTCGCTCACACAGATGGATTATCGAGGTCTCGGCCCCCTGCCGCGCCCTCTGGGGGGGAGCGTGTGGCGGTTCGGTTAGCCCCCACAACAGATAAGGACAGACAACTCGCTACTCCTGGTTTTTTCCGCTACACTACTGAGACGTAATGTGCCATTCATGCCTTGTGATGTTAATGTCACCTCTCTTGCATTGTGTTCATGCGTCCTGTCCTTACTGTGACCTAGAGACTCAGATCAATATGTAGATGTGCCTGTTAACCCCTTTGTTCTGCACCTAGAGCAGATCTGCTTATTGTGATGTATGTCTCACAAATGCAAATATCTCATGCCTGTTCTGCAGTCCCTTTGATCAGACAGACTGCTGTGAATCTGCTTTGATGTATTGTTTGAGTTGGGTATAAATACTGCACAGGTTCTGTGGCACTTCCTCTCTCTCACACACACCTCTGCTGCAGGACACAGCCTGTGTCCCTCCTCCTCTGAGAGTCGTGAGCTCGCTCACCGGCGCTCATGCAAGGCGCCGGGAGCGGAGCTTGTGACGGCGGTATGATAATAAAACTCTGCTTAAAACCTCCAACAACGCCGCTTTATTCCATGCCGCCACAAAAGTACCATTCCAGTGCAACCTCTCGTCCGTCTCCTTTTGTGCCGAGTTTGTGGACATAACATTTGGCGACGAGGATTAACTCATGGAGGCGTGCGAAACACCACTACAGCTGTTTCTGGAGTACCCAGGAGGACTAGCAACACTGTGGCCT
The DNA here is from genome assembly GCA_020510985.1 of Pholidichthys leucotaenia. NCBI lineage: Eukaryota > Metazoa > Chordata > Actinopteri > Cichliformes > Pholidichthyidae > Pholidichthys > Pholidichthys leucotaenia. Next base: position 194,959,602 of record CM035842.1, on the reverse strand, counting down.
CGTTGGCTGGCCACGTTTGAGACGTACATTGCAGCATTGGGACTGGGTAAACCCGATGGAGTAAGGAAGCAAGCACTTCTGGTTCACAAACTCGGCGTAGAAGGTCAGAGAATTTCCATACGTTAGGGGAGACGGAGTCTTATGCAGATGCTGTTGGGCTGCTTGTTAGCTACTTTGCTGAACACACACGTAGCACGAAGCTGTGGGTTGAGAAGCTAATGGTGCCAAAAGACACTAAGCTAGCTAGCTTGGAGAAGCTAATGGCACAGCTAGTAGAAATGGAGAAATTAGCCACGGACCTAAATGGGCGCCAGACACAGAAGCTACATGCTACAAGCTACACGCTAGCCAGCACGGTGAGCACAGAGAGTGAGTGCAGTGAAGAGGGAGAATTCTGAGCTGAGAGTGACTGCAACACTATGGGTGAGCATGACACGGAGAACAAGGGGTACACGGCAGAGGAGTGTGGGGCAATTGCAGTGAGCTGAAGGTCTGCTCCGAGAGGCCCTGTCTACAGGGGTTGTGGGTCCCCGACACACCGGGGTGGAGCGCGAGTTTGTCCGGCAAGAGGAAAACGGTGTAACGAGTGTTGGCGCCTGGGCCATTTCGCCAGAGTATGCTGGTTGTTAGCACCATGGGGCCCGCCAGGGGAGCCCGCCCACCTGCCAGCAATGACAATTCATTCTGTAAGCCCCGGCATCAGTGGTTATTCGTACAGTATGGTTGAATTAGATGGAGTAGCTGTACCACTTGTGCTTGACACAGCGGTGGTGCAGTTGATGTTAAACTGGGCTACGGTGAAAAGGTTTTTCTCCAACCACTGACTCAGAAAGAAACCAGTGCTGCTGTATGGATATGGTGGTCACAGACTGCAATGTCAGAACAGTGAAATTGACTGTTTGCTGCAAAACCAAAATTGTGTTTGGCTTCACGTTCCAGGTGACAGAGCGTGGTGACAATGTTATGGGATGTGACCCTTTCTACAGACTGGGCTTCGCTATCACAGACAGCACTGGGTTCGAATGGTCCGGATGCAGTAGTTGGGGCACAGCGGACCAGGATGGTGACGTCGTGGTGGGGGATGAGGTGATTATCAACGGCGCCGACACCAAAGCGCACACTCCGCGCTCTCGGGAGGAGAACCGCATGGAGAGGGAGCCAGAGCATTCAGAGATCTCCGAATAACGGCAGCAGCGGCTGGGCACAAACAGAATGTATGGCATGGCACAGTGGAGCACTTCAGACAACAAAGAGGAGGAACCGGACTGCTCCTGTGCCTTTGCCCAACATGCAACGGAGGTTACGACCGAGCGGACGGGTGAGGAGTCCACTTCAGCGAGCGACACTGGAGAGGCGCCGGACGCCTTCTGTACCCACAGCGAGCTGCAGTCGATGACGGAGACAGCGGGTGGGGCGTCTGCAGCAAACACTGTGACAGCAGAACCGCCACAGTATGGCGGAGGTCCCAAGCCAAACGAGCATGCAGAGCCACCGGGAGTGCAACAACAATACATGGAAACAAGTAAGGAGCCATTGAGGATCATAGTGAAGCTGGGAACAGAGTGCTTTCGGATGACGGACGTTTTGGTTCGGCATGTAAACAGACTGCGGCGTGGCCGGGTGGCGGGGCTCCGTGGGAGTCGGCTGCCAGAGTGTGGGACCCAGGCCCCGGCATCATGAAGATTGGCCTCGGGGGGCCGACAGCTCCAGGCAGGCGGCCGCCACGAGTGCGTTTCAAAGCTCCAGGGAGGAAGCTGCCACGAGCCCGTTTCAAAGCCCCTCAGACTGAACTATTTCCCCGCCTGACCCACCCTTGCCATGGGAGACAGTACTTCTTCTTCCGGCCTTCAGAGAGAGCAGTCGCATTTTCTCTCCCTCCTCCCCACTCCTCTCCCCTCTTCACTATCCCAGCTTGCTGTGTCCTGTCTCTGTCTGTGTCGCTCTTATTCTGGCTGAATCTTATTCCAAATGGAAAATTATGGATTTGGTGGGCTTTATATGCGATTGACACCACTTCAAAAGAAGATCTGGCTAGGGGGAGCCCAGGACTCATGGACAATTGGGAATTCATGTGTCTGTGTGATTTGACTGAGATGCGGAAGACATCTCTATTTGTTTGGCTTGATCACAGGATTTCTATTTTGGCTCTGGAGTTCCTGATGTATCAGAAATTAAGAAGTTGGGAGAGCTGATCAAAGCGGACCCGGCAATGCTCCTTCAACAACAAATTCGACCAGTTTTAAAGCCTGTATATGGAAATTATGAAGCACAGAATCGCAAGAGAGATGGAAATTCTATGCTCTGAGTGTACTGTGCCTTGACCTTGATTCGGCCCCCTCTCCTCCTGGATGAAGACAAAACAGAAGAAGAGTTTGGCTTCTCTGAACCCAAACAATTAACATCAATTGCTGTTGTTCAGCAGACTGGACTCTTCAAGGACAGCGCTATCATGTGTCTAATACAGAACTTTGCCATCTGGCATGCACGAAGAGAGAGAGACTCTGGATATGCTTATCTGTGTTTTGAAAACATGATTATAACAACTATCCTTTGCCAGGAGGCGCCCTCTGTTGTACATCAACAAATGATACATTCAACACTGCACTCACACTGATTATATATGCTGATACACACACACTGGTCTCTCATCGCTCTTTGTCAATGTGTGTATTGTTTTGACTGCTAAATGTGCATTGAGGGTTTTTTCTTGTAATCATAATCTCGCTCACTGAGCGCTATTCTGATAACTATGTTTTTTTTCTCTCGCCTACTGTGTCATTCCCTTCCCCTTCCCTCTTTACCCTCACTGTATGACTGGCGCCTCAAGGCTGCCGCGGCGCTGGGATGCGCTTATAGAGCGCGCCCAATGTCAAGTCAAATTTCAATTCTCCTGTATGTCTTGCACGTATGGTAGTATTGACAATAAACCTTAATTGATTGATTGATAAGGAAGAGACAGAGGACTTTTCAGGTAGGAGCACAGCCGGTCAATCGGTAAAAGTGGCAGAATAAACCACTTGGCCGTGCAGGCTGTGTGGCAGTCCACCCACTGGCCCTAGTTCTAGCGTTCATTGTTTGTGTTGTTGCTGTTGTTGTTTAATGTGTTTTTTGGGGGGTTTATCTGTTAAATTTGGGTGGGTTTTAGTTAGTGTTATAATAAATAAATAGTGAAGATTAGTTAATTAGATATTACACAAAGTGCTTGCATACACATATCTTTTTTTTTTTTATTTAAGTTTTTGTAAAGGGTATACAGGTCATTACAGCATTGCATTGTTTACATTTTCATCACATGTTCCCTTATTTTTTGCTATTTGACAACATTGGTAGGGTAGTTATTACAACAACCCCCCCTTTTTTTTTAAGTGAAAGAAAAAGTGAAGTTAAGGAGAATTAAATAAAAAACAAACAAACGAATAAACAAACAAACAGAACAGCAAAAAACAAACAAACAGAAAATTAAGTAATTAAAAGTAAAAGAGCATCTGAGTAGCGTTGGAACAAAGAGTGGAACCATTATTGAAATGGTATTTGTCAAAGATTAGTTCTAATGGAAGACACATATGCGATCCAGGGTTGCCAAAAGTTCATGAACCCATCCATGTCCTGTCTCAGTGCGAATGTCAACTTTTCCATCGAGTAAATGTCTTGAATCACGTTAATCCAATCTTCAGGTGTAGGACAGTCCTTCAGCATCCATTTTTTAGTTAGGGCTTTTTTACTTGCCAATATTAAAACATTGAATAAGTATTTATCTCCTCGTCTTTCCAGTGAGTCCGGTAGTAAACCCAAATACAAAGTTACAAAAGAAAAGGGAACTGTTATTTTGAATATTTTCCCCAATATTGTCTGTACGTTGGACCAATATTGGTGGATAACTGGGCATGACCAAAACACATGAAAATGATTTGCAGTCTTTTCACCACACAAGCGCCAACAGTTCAATCCCTTATGGGTAAATTTGTTTTGTGCAGGTGTTCTGAAAAATCTTGCCAAGTTTTTCCATCCAAATTCTCTCCACTGCAGGGATGAGGTACTTTTCCATTGCTGTTTATTTAGCTTTTCCCATATTTCCAATTGTAAAGTGAAATTCCCCTCTTTTTCCCATCTCTCTTTTATATACGATGTGTTGTCTCCTTTTAAGTCTTGAAGACCTTGGTATATTTTAGAAATGTATCTGATCCCTGGGATCCCTTTATATGCCATTAAGAAGACCTTCAGAACACCTGACTGGGCCCTTTCCAAATCCTCCTTTTTAAGTATATTGTTTATGTGGTGTCTAAGCTGAAAGAACCTGTATAGATCTTGATTTATTAGACCTTGTTTTTTCAAATCTTCAAAACTTCTTAAAGTTTGCCCCTTAAAAAAATCGTAATATTTTATCAGCCCTTTCTCTTTCCACTCTTTAAATCTAGTGTCTGTTTTATTGGGGGTAAAGTCTTGATCATAGGCAATCCATTGCAGAAGTCGATAGGGCTCTTTAGCTTGATTCTCTCTGACTATCTTAAACCAAATTTTTAGCGGGGTCTCTATCCACGGGTTAGTGTTATTCAGGAGTTTAGTTAAGGCATTGTTCCCTATTATCGCCTGTAGGGGGATGTCACTTGTTATTTGGCATTCCATCTCCTTCCATTGTGCAGTGTAGACTGGGTTACATATCTCTACTAAAGTTTTAATTTGTGCAGCTATAAAATAGTCCCTGATATTTGGCAGTGCAAGCCCACCTTTGTCTTTGTTTAGCTGTAGGGTTCTATATCTGATTCTAGGTCTCTTACCCTGCCATATGAATCTTGAGATCCTTCTGTCCAGTTCCTGCCATGTTTTTTTGGGAGGTTCTAACTAACTAACTAACTAACTAACCTGCACTTATATAGCGCTTTTCTAGTCACAAAGACCACTCAAAGCGCTTTCATTAATACTAACCCTCTATTCTAAGGGCCTATAGGAAACAGATATCTAGGGACAATTTAGAACAGCCAATTAACCTAACATGCATGTTTTTGGCATGTGGGAGGAAACCGGAGAAATCCCGGAGTAAACCCACGCAACACGGGGAGAACATGCAAACTCCACACAGATCACTGTTGGTCAGGGGCTGGGATCGAACCCACGATCCCATGATCCCCACAATCTACCGGTATTGTTTGGTAAAGGTATAGAAGACGTGGAAGTATATTCATTTTGACTGCTTCAATTCTTTGTGCGGTACCTAAGAATGGTATCGTATTCCATCTTGCTAGGTCAGATTTTATTTTTGTCACCAGTGGATCATAGTTTAGTGTTATAATTTTGTCGAGTTGTTTCGGGATATTGACCCCCAGATATTTCATAGAATCCAACTCCCAGTTAGTTTTGAGTTCATTTAGTGAAAAATGATTTGGGTCATAGTTGAATGTTAAAACTTGGGTTTTATGCGTGTTTAATTTGTACCCTGATAAATCTCCATAGTCTGAAAAAACTGAGATTAGTTCTGGTAGAGAAGTGTCTGGCTGCCCTAGGTATATTAAAATGTCATCAGCAAAGAGTGCTATTTTATGTTCTTTCTGACCAAGTGTAATACCTTGAATTTCTTGATTTTGTCTTATCCATTGGCTCAGAGGTTCTATGAAGATTGCAAAGAGCAGTGGAGACAGGGGGCAGCCTTGACGACATCCTCTTTCCAGCTAAAAAGATGATGATAAATTACCGTTAATCCTTATTTTAGCTGTTGGTTTTTTATATAATGCCTGTATAGTTCTAATGAAGTTGTTATGAAAATTGAAACTGGATAAGATTTTATAGAGGAAAGACCAGTCAACCGAATCGAATGCTTTTTCAGCATCTAATCCCAATATGACTGCATTTAAGTTATATTTTTTTATATGATGAATTATGTGTAAAGTGCGTCGAATGTTGTCTTGTGTCTGTCTTTGTCTTATAAAACCTGTTTGGTCTAAGTGAATTAAGTCTGTCAGTATGTTTTCTAACCTTTTGGCAAGGATAGTGGTAAAAAGCTTATAGTCCTGATTTAATACACTGATTGGTCTGTAGTTGGAGCAATCTAGTTTATCCTTTTCAGGTTTAGGTATGACTGCAATGACCCCTTCTCTCCAGGAGGGGGGGGATTTCCCCTGTGTGGAGGACATAGTTAAATGTTTTCAGGAGGAGAGGAGATAGTTGCTGTTTAAAGGTTTTGTACCATTCTGCTGTATAGCCATCTGCTCCTGGGGATTTGTTAGCTTTAAGTTTCATAATTGCTTTTTCCAATTCTTTAGGTTGTATTTCTGACAGTAGGGTTTTATTTTGTGATTCCGTAAGTTGGGGAAGGTTTAATGTGTTTAGGAATGTCTCGGATGCGTTTTTATGTTTTTTGTGGGAGTATAAGTTCTTGTAGTAATTCTCGAAGCTTTTAAGAATATCCTGAATTCTGAATTTTATTTCCTTTGATACTGGGTCTCTGATTTTGTAGATTGCTCTTTCCGTTTGTTGTTTCCTCAATTTATAGGCTAGTAATTTTGCCGATTTACTGCCTGCTTCATAGTGTTTTTGTTTCAGAAATGTAAGTTTCTTCTGGATTTCTATTGTGTAGATCTCATTTATTTGATTTTTAATTTCTTTGATCTTGAGCGAGCCATTAGAATGAGTGTTATCTTTGTGTTCTTTTTCTAGGTTCTTGAGCTCTGACTCTAGTGTGGTTAGTTTTTCTTGTCTCAGTTTCTTTTGGGTTGCCAGTTTTGCAATAATTTTTCCCCTTATTACAGCTTTGCACGCATCCCACAGTATTAAAGGGGATACTTCTCCATTATCGTTTTCTTCCAAATATCTGAGAATATCTGATTCCAATTCATCTTTCAGTGGCCCTTTGAGGACACTTGAATTCAACCTCCAGGAAAATGTATTATTTGTGTATTTTTGGATGTTTAAATCCATATAGATCGGACTGTGGTCGGAGAGATCCATCAGTCCTATTTTACATGTTTTTACTCTTCCAATGTCTCTACTAAACATAAAAAAGTAATCAATCCTTGAGTAAGATGAATGTGGCGTTGAATAAAAAGTATAATCTTTTACATTGGGGTTGAATTCCCTCCATACGTCACAGATTCCCATTTCTTTTAGTAGCATCCGAGTATTCCTATTTTGGGTGTTATTTTGATGTGAAGAATTACCTGTTGCATCCCAGTATGGATTCAGTCTTAGATTGAAGTCTCCACCACATATCACTAAACCTTGGGCTTTAGTTATCATTAGGTCGAATACATTTTTATAAAATTTCCATTTAGCCCCTGGTGGTGCATATATATTCAGCAGGGTGATATCTTCTCCCTCTAGCCGCCCAGTTACCAAACTGTACCTCCCTTCTTTATCTTTGTGTTCTGATTTTTTTTCAAATGTAATTTTGGTTGATATCAATGTCGCTACTCCCCTCCTCCTCCCTGATTTATATGAAGATGAAGAGATCATTTTAAACCCTTGTCTACTGAGTTTAGTGTGTTCCATGTCTGTTAGGTGGGTTTCTTGTAAAAATACTATTTCTGCTTTGTCTTTTTTCATTTTGCGTAGAATCTTGGATCTTTTAACTGGATTCAGGATCCCTTTCACATTATATGAGGCTATTTTGGTTACACCCTGTTTCTCCATTGTATTTTCTTATTTAGTATAACAGTGTGGTGGCCCTCTTTTTTGCTACTCAGAAACTGAAAGATCATTAAGAACATAAAAAACATTAAGTACATAATGAACGAAACTTTAAAACAAAAAACTGTCAAAAAAACTTCCTGAGCTGGGGTCTCTTTAAAGACCCTGTAAGAGCCCTGATGGAGTATGGGCTCTGAGGGAAATTCCTCAAACTCTGTTACGTGTTGAGGGCCCTCTCTTACCCCTGTAAGTTGTCCCATGTTTTTAACGTGAATTTCAGATCCCAATCCGAATTTGTAATGATTTTTTTTTTTTTTTTTTTTTTTTATGCCTATACTCTATGAGCTTGTGTGCACCCTCCCACCCCCATCACAGCAAACATTCACTCTAATACAGTATTTGTTAGTGTGGGGAGAACATGTGGGTCATTGTTACATTTCTATTTTAACATGATTTTTTTTTTTTCCCCTTTAAATTAAGAAGACATTTGTTTCTAATGCTAAAACTGCTCCATGAAAGGTTTTACCACATGCTGATTCTGCATCTTCTTTAATGTTTGTTACCTTGTAGGAGGGGGGATGGAAGTGCAGAGTGACTGTAGAGAGAAAGAAAAAAAAAAAAAAAACCCCAAAAAGGTCGCTATTCCTTTCTGGTACTGGAAAGCTTATCTTTGTAGCTCTGGGGCTGGGTGCTCCCGCTGCTGGCCCGTGGATTTTGAAGGTCTCTGAGTGGACCACGTTTGAGCTCTGATTTTCACGCTCAGATCCGCTGCGGGTTTAAACACCGTGACCGGGAGTCCTCTTCTTGCCATGTCAGATGTTGCTTCTTCCGCTGAATTGTAGAGACATGACTCTTCCCCGTAAAAGACCCTTAGCTTCGCCGGAAATGGCGTCTGAAAGCGTAGATTCTTTTCCCGTAAAACCTTTTTGGCATCGTTATATTCCCGTCGCTTTTTAAGAACTTCAGGGGCGTAATCGTGTTCCACGAAGACTTTTCTTTCTTGATGCATAAATCCTTTCTTCTGCCAAGCCCGTCTTACAACTTCTTGTTTTATTTTGAAGTCGGAGAATCTTACCAACACTGAACGTGGGGGCGCTTCCGGGGCTGGCTTTGCGGCTAATGTGCGATGTGCCTTTTCTATCTTCAAATCGGTGGTTTGTGGAATATCCAACTTCTCTCTCAATAAGGATTCCACGCATTCTGCCACTGTGTTGAAACCATCTTCAGCTCCTTCTTTCAGACCGTGAATTCTGATGTTGTCCCGTCTCTGTCTTCCTTCTTGGTCGGCTAGTTTAGCCTCCAGCCTTGATTGTTTTCTGTGTAAATCCAGCACAGAATCTTCAAGCACTTTTATTCTGTCTTCAGCTTCCAAGATTCGGTTTTCGGCCTGGTCCAATCTGCTGTTTGCCTTTTTTAGATCCTCTCTGAATTCAAGAAATTCGGCCCGAAATCGTCGTAATTCGTCAAATAGTGATTTCAAGCTAATCCTTTTGTTAGCTAGGCCCAGGCACTCGTCTTCTGAACGGAGGTCTTCTGGTTCCGATTCTGCGGCTGCTGTGCGTCCTGATCTGGGGAATGTCAGTTTCCTCTGCTTTTGGTTAGGCATGGTGTTATTGTCTTTTGAGTTTTAATCTTCCAAAAATCCGTTAGGTCTGATTTTGAGGAGGTTTTCCTTGGATTGAGTCTGGGAGTTTCACCGTTAGGTTGCTATCACCATGGCGTCCAGACCGGAAGTCACATACACATATCTTTTAGATCCACACTTACACCCACACCCACACACAGACACACAAGTCAAACCCACACACACACCATTCACATATACACATCAGTTGCTTACACACATACACACAAGCTCACACACACATGCACACACACATATAAGCTCCACAGGAACGTCTCTATTCCTGTTTCCATATATGGTCATGAAGAAAGAGGAGGCATCTGGAGAGACAGGAATCAACAGGATGGATGTCATAAAGAGCTGAAATGATGGAAGAGACGATTGGCATCAGGTGTGCTGGCAATGGAGTAGGTGCGTGCGTTGCTGGCTCCTGCTATATTTTTTTCCTTACTTTTTAAACCCTATTTTGCTGTAAGCTGTTAATGTTTTGGACATTTAATACGCGTAGAATTTGTTTTGAGTTGTGAAATATGTCCAAAACAAGAAAGCAGACTGAAAAGGAGGCAGCAGGGAACAATACTAACACCAGCTTAGCTGAGGATGCTAATATCAGCCTTAACCCTGCACTTGTTGCCTTGCTAGAGCAACACAGAATGTCCATAGCTGCTGACTTCAAAGCTTCATTTGAACTTATTAATGGTAAGCTGGACAAAATTCAAGCAGATGTGGCGAACCAGGAGCAACGCATTGGCGACCTTGAAAACAACGCGGAGGACGTCAGCCAGCGCCTAGCGGCGCTTGAAGCTACGTGTGAGTCAATGCAGGAGGAGAATAAACTTTTGAAAAACAAACTTTCTGACCTGGAGGGAAGAAGCAGGAGGCTGAATATTCGTCTGGTGGGTCTGCCGGAGTCCTTTGATGTGGGTCCACGGCCATCTGAATTTTTTTCTCGGCTGTTGGTGGACGTCTTTGGTACACAAACTTTGCCATCTCCCCCAGAGCTGGATAGAGCCCACCGCAGCCTCATGCCCAAGCCGAGTCCGAATGGGAAGCCGCGCGCTGTCATTATTTGTTTCCACCGGTTTCGGACCAAAGACTTGGTGATGAGAGAAGCGCGGAGACGCCGTGGGACTTTGGAATATCGTGGACATAAACTTCAGTTCTACGAGGATTATAACGCCGACGTTCAGAAGCAACGAGCCGAATGTAAGGAGGTTATGTCCGAGTTGTACAAGAGAGGTTTTCGTCCTTCTCTTCTTTTCCCCGCCAGGCTCCGGATAACTCTTCCAGACGGTAAAAACCAGTGGCTGGCGTCCGTCTCGGAGGCCACCCGCTTCATGCAAACCATGGAGAGAAACCAGTAATTTTCGCCTTGAACTGGACATTTCTGGGTTGACCAGCTGCCGCGCTGGACTGCTTGATTGTAATTTCATTGAAGCTGCACTGACTGGACATTGATGCATTTTTAGATGTTCAAAAACAAGGTAAAATTGGCTCCCTATACGTTGTTGTTTACTTAATTCTTTTTTAATTTAATTTAATTTAATTTTTTTTTTTTAGGGTAAAACGTTCATATTATGCAGGATTGAAGCCAGTTGTATGGGAGCATTCTGTTAGGATGAAAATAGAGCAGGAGATGGAGCGGTTGCTGTTTTTTTGCAACCGGCTGGAGTGTTGTTATAGGTTTGGTTGTTGGGTTTTTTTATTTTTTTTAATTTTTTTATTTTTTTTGTTTTGTTTTTTGTTATGGATTTATTTACACCCCCCTTACCCCCTCTTTTTTTTTTTTTTTTTTTTTTTTTTTTTTTTTTTTACCCGTACCTCACTTTATTCTTCTTTGGGCTACACAACATAATATATAAATTTTACTCTTTGAATGAATAGTAATCTTACTTTGGTAAGCTGGAATGTGAAGGGGTTGAACCATCCAATTAAACGAAAGAGAGTCATGTCACGTCTAAAGCAGTTTAAGCCTGGGGTACTGTTTTTGCAGGAAACCCATTTGCAGGATTCCGACCACTTGCGTTTGTCAAAATGTTGGTCAGGACAATTTTTTCATTCAAATTTTAAAGCTAAGGCCAGGGGCGCTGCTATTCTTATTGATCAAAATATCCCATTTATTCCCTCTAATGTTGTATTAGATAAAAATGGACGATTTGTAATAGTATCAGGTAAACTTGGCAATAAACATGTCACCTTGGCTAATCTGTATGCACCGAATTTTGATGATGTGCACTTTTTTCGTAACTTTTTTTCGCAGCTTCTAGATTTAAATACTCATTCTCTAATTCTTGGGGGTGACTTTAATTTGTATATGGATCCGATCTTAGATCGCTCATCCTCAAAACCTGCTAGTCTTAATAAATCTGCAACTTATGTTAAGTCTTTTCTTGAGGAATATAGCCTTACAGATCCTTGGCGTTTTTTACATCCTAACGGCAGGGACTATTCTTTTTTCTCTCACGTACACCATACTTATACCAGAATAGATTATTTTTTTGTTGACAATTTATTAATTAATAATCTTTGCTCTTGCAGTTATGATAGCATCTCGGTTTCTGATCATGCCCCTCTTGTACTTAAAATGATCCTCCATGGATGTGACTCCATGAGAAAGCATTGGAGATTGGATCCATTATTACTTACAGATGAAAAATTGGTTGCGAATATTTCTACTAAAATTAATTTTTTTTTGAAAGAAAATAAAACTCCTGGTATGCCAAATAAAACGATATGGGAGGCCATGAAGGCATTTCTTAGGGGGGAATTTATTTCATTGGCAGCATTTAAAAGACAATCCTTAATACAGGAACAGAAGGCTATTTTAGATCAAATCCTGGACATTGACAGACAATATGCTCAATCTCCATCACCCGCTCTGTACAAGGAACGTATGACATTACAAACTAAATTTAATTTACTTTCTACTCGACAAATTGAAGGTTGTTTAATAAGGAACAAGAGTGAATTTTATGAACATGGCGAAAAAAACAGTAAACTTCTAGCTAATCAACTGCGTGGTATTAGAGCTAAGCAAATTATTACTGGAGTTAGGACAGATAAAGGAGAGGTGACATCTGACCAACAAGTGATTAATGATATTTTCAGGTCATTTTATTCCAAATTATATACCTCAGAATATACAACAAACTTAAAGGATTTGGAAATTTTTTTTGATTCTATTGATATTCCTTCGATTTCTTCAGAATCTCGGCAAATTTTAGAAGCTCCCATCACAAAAGAAGAAATTCAGCTGGCAATATCATCCATGCAATCAGGAAAATCTCCAGGACCTGATGGGTTTTCCACAGATTTTTTCAAAAAATTCTCTGACGACCTCGCCCCTTTCCTTTGCCAAGTTTTTACAGAGTCGCTTGACTCCGGTACACTTCCTCCTTCATGCTATCAGGCCTGTATCACTGTGTTGCTTAAAAAAGATAAGGATCCTGTTGATTGTGCTTCTTACAGGCCTATTTCCTTGTTAAATACCGATGTTAAAATTTTGTCAAAGTTGTTAGCTTCAAGGTTGGAAAAGATTCTTCCTTTTATAATTTCACAGGACCAAACCGGTTTCATTAAAAATCGCCATTCCTTTTTTAACTTGCGGCGGTTGTTTAATATTATTTATACTCCTCACCACAACATACCTGAATGTCTTATTAGTTTGGACGCTGAAAAGGCATTCGATAGGGTTGAGTGGGAGTATTTGTTTTTTACTTTGGAGAGGTTCGGTTTTGGTCCTTCCTTCTGTTCCTGGATTAAACTTCTCTATGCTAGTCCTTTAGCTTCAGTGTTAACTAATTGTCGCTATTCTGACTATTTTAGACTTTACCGTGGTACGAGGCAAGGCTGTCCTTTGAGCCCGTTGCTCTTTGCCTTGGCAGTTGAGCCGTTAGCTATTGCAATCCGCGGGAGCCGGGACTTTCTAGGCATTCGTAGGGGTGGCATTGAGCATAGGGTTTCACTCTATGCTGACGATCTTTTACTATTTCTCTCCAACCCACTTACTTCATTACCCGCTATACTCAACATTTTGGATAGTTTTAGTAGGTTTTCTGGTTATAAAATTAATCTTAATAAGAGTGAACTGTTTCTGATTAATGAAAAGATTCAAGTTCAGGATTTTGAAAATTTTCCCTTCAAGGTTGTTATTGATCATTTTAATTATCTTGGGATATGTGTCACTAAACAATTTAATTACTTGTTCAAAAATAATTTTCTCCCCTTACTTGACCAGTGCAAGCTAATACTTTCCAAATGGTCCCCATTATCCTTGTCTTTAATTGGCAGAATCAATTCTGTAAAAATGATGTTACTTCCAAAGTTTTTATATTTGTTTCAATGTCTCCCCATTTTTATTCCTAAATCCTTTTTTAAGTCTTTGGACTCTCTGATTACCTCATTTATTTGGAATGGTAAACATCCGAGATTGAGGAAAGTTTTTCTTCAAAGACCTAAATCAGTGGGTGGCATGGCTCTGCCTAACTTTCAATATTACTACTGGGCAGCAAATATCAGGTGCATGTTATATTGGAAACATTTTTATCTGGAACCCAAATCACCCATTTGGATCCTTATGGAGTCACATGTGGACAATCAAACCTCCCTACCGGCAATTTTAGGTTCACCACTTCCCCTTGCTTTGTCTACACTGGGTAATAATAAAGTAGTTCGTCAGTCTCTTAGAATTTGGTCTCAATTCAGGAAAAACTTCGGTCTTCAGTTTTTCTCCATTAGAAGTCCAATTGCCGCAAATCATTTATTTACCCCATCAACTATTGATAGCGCATTTCACATATGGCACAGAAAAGGTTTAAAATCTTTTGCGGATTTATATTTTGATGGTCAGTTTGCAAGTTTTTCTCAACTTTCCACTAAATTCGACATCACTTCTACACATTTTTTCCGCTTCCTCCAGGTCAGACATTATGTGCAAACCATGACAAAACAATTCCCTCAAAAACCTTCTGATAATCCTCTAGATGATTTTTTATTAGTTAAACCAACTTCTAAGGGGGTAATGTCAGTTTTATATAATTTAATTTCAAATTTACAATCTTCTTCTCTGGCCGCTATCAAATTGAATTGGGAACAAGATCTTAATTTTACTTTTACTGATGAACTGTGGGACTCTATTCTTGGCCAGGTTCACACTGTATCAATGTGTGCTCGTCATGCTCTTATTCAATTTAAGATTGTACACCGGATGCACCTGTCCAAGGTTAAGTTAGCACGTATTTACTCGGATATAGACCCAACTTGTGAAAAGTGTGGTAGCGCTCCTGGCACTTTGCTTCACATGTATTGGTCCTGCCCTGCATTGATGAATTTTTGGCATTCTGTTTTTATCACTATGTCTGAAGTCCTGCAATATCAAATTAAACCTGATCCATTATGTGCCATTTTTGGTGTGGCTCCAGAACTTGTCTTGCCAAATTCCAAATTAAAAGTATTCAAATTTTCATTATTATTGGCCAGACGTGCTGTATTACTGAAGTGGAAAGACTCTTCGCCCCCTTCACATTTACAGTGGATAAAAGATATAATGTCCTGTTTGGATTTAGAAAAAATCAGATATACAGTCTGTGGCTCTGAAAACAAATTCTATAAGTTATGGCGCCCGTTTCTTGATTTCTTTGAAAGACCCACGATTATAGTTTCTGAGTAGCTCATATCCCCTTTACCCCACCCCCACTTCACACACACAATTTTTCTTTGTATTTTTTTTAAATTATTGTTTATTTAAAGGTTTTTGTGCTTTGAAGCATTTACATTTGTTAGCTTTAAGTTCTAGTTTTTCAATGTTTGGTTAAAACAAAAATGAAAATTTCTAATACTTTGTATTGTATTGATACTTCAATTAATAATAATAAAAAGACCTTTGAAAGAAAAGATAAAGAGCTGAAATGATATCTGAAGCCATTTGGACACTGAAAGGACTGGTTCTAACTAGTTTGGACAATGGCCAGCGTATTGTTGGAAAGTTACTGGGAAACGCCCACTAACTGGAAGTCTCTTTGTAGCTGTCCTGTTCTTTGTTCTGGGGCTTTCTACAAGAGCGGGCTGGAAAGGACCCACGGCCGTGTTCATTGATTCCCTTATTCATCCTCCAACACAGAAACAGAATGCCCGGGGTCTCTAGGGGATCGCCTTTATACATCTTTATTCCTGCCTCCGAGACCCAGGGTATGAGACATTAACATCCATCCATCCATCCATCCATCTATTCATCTTCTTCTTCTTCATCCTTTATGGGTCGCGGGGGGGCTGGAGCCTATCCCAGCATCTTTTGGGCGAGAGGCAGGGTACACCCTGGACAGATCGCCAGTCCATCGCAGGGCCAACACAGAGAGACAGACAACTATTCACTCTCACAGTCATACCCAAGGACAATTTAGATTCCCTAGTTTGATGCCAATTAACCTAACTTACATGTTTTTGGCATGTGGGAGGAAACCGGAGAAATCCCGGAGTAAACCCACGCAGACATGGGGAGAACATGCAAACTCCACACAGATCACTGTTGGTCGGGGGCTGGGATCGAACCCAGGATCCCCCAGCCAAGGGTGAGTTGCTGTGCTGCTGCAGTGCTAACCACTCCACCACCGCGCTGCCCAGACATTAACATACAGCATACAAAGCATGTCTGAGACATTAACATACAGGACTGAGACATTAACATACAGTACACAAAGCATGTCTGAGACATTAATATACAGGACACAAAGCATTACTCATTACCATCTATCACACCCCGGCGAACTCCGGTGACTCCTGTCACAGTGGGGGGCAACGGCTCCTCTCTGTTACATCTAAAACCCCCCAGCACCTTCCTGCCTCCTCTCCCCTCTTCATCATTTATTCCTCTTATCCCTCTCCTCCCCCCGACCTCCGGTTCTTGGTGGAGTGCTCCCTACTATGTGCCACCACACAGCCCCCCCGACCCCAAACACTCAGAAAGGGCCTTAACCCTTTGGTCCTTTGGGCTTGAGCCGGCACCCACAGCGGCTGTAGCAGGGAACTGTCGAAGCGCCCTCCTGGCGAGGTGTGTGGGAGGGAACGTTGGTCTGTTGAGGGGAAGATGGTGGGGAGGGAACAGGGTTAGTTTCGTGAACACAGTTCTCTGCAGGCGGAACACCAACTTGTGGAGCCACTGTAGGTGGGCGTTCGTGCCGGGGAGCTTGAGCCAACACCACCTGTTCATCTGCCAACACATAAGCGGGCTTAAGCCTGTCAATGCAGATGGTTTCCTTAAGCCCCCCCAAGTCTAACACAAAGTGTTTTTCCCCAGTTTCCAGCACTCTGAACAGGCCATCATACGGTTAACACAGCTGGGTTCTGTGTGCACCATGCCTGACAAAAACCAACTTGATGCTCTGTAAACTCTTCGGAACAAAGGTGCGGGGAAAACAATGGCGCGCCGGGCCCGGCACATTAGCAGCCCCCGTACTGTAAAAAAAATTGCGTGGGCCGATTGGTCCCGGGTGCGGGGTTTTAAGGTAAAAATTCCCCGGTGATCCGCAACGGCTGAGAAAAAACAAGTTCTACCCAGGAGGCTGCCAGATCCTCCTTAGGCACAGAGCACAACCCTAATAGAACCCAAGGCAGGTGGTCGACCCAGTTTGCATCCATGAGTGAGGCTCTGAGCGCTGCTGTAAGCGACCTATGAAAGCGTTCACATAACCCGTTGTACGCAGTGGTGTGGTGGATTTTGACCCCCAGGCTATTGGCCAGAGCTCCGAAAAGGAATTGCGGACCCCTGTCGGAAGTGATGTCTGACGGGGATCCGAACCGTGCAACCCAAGCCAACAAAAATGCATGAGCAACCTCAGTGGATGTGGTGGAAGCGAGTGGGACCACTTCAGGCCAACGTGTGGTGTGGTCCACGATTGTCAAAAGGTGCGTGAAACCTTGCGATGGTGGAAGGGGGCCCACTAAATCCACATGGACGTGGTTGAACCTCCTGGCCGGAATTTGAAAGGGCTCGAGGGGGGCTTTGGTGTGTTTGTGCACTTTGCCTCGCTGGCATGCAATGCACACTGCAGCCCATTCTTTCACATCCCTGCTTAGGCCAGGCCAGACAGATTTCACCCCCACCAGTTTAACTGAGGTGCACATGCCGGGATGTGAAAGGGAGTGGACAGACTCAAAAATGCGGTGGCGCCAAGAGCTCGGAACCACTGGATGGGGGCGGCCGGTGGAGATGTCGCAGAGCGGGGGGGTGCCTTCTTGCACCACCCTAGTGGTGTAATGTAGTGGCCACCACCAGCCACTACATTAAGCTTACCAGCTACGCATTGAATGTTGGTAGTGAATTCCGAGATCCTGGCCAAATGCCATTGCTGCCGAGCCTACCATGGTTCCGTGACTTTGGACATTGTGTACGTTAGTGGTTTATGATCAACGAACACAGTGAACTCGCACCCCTCCAGCCAAAACTGGAAATGGTGCGTAGCCAGGTGGAGAGCCAACAACTCTCAGTCAAATGTGCTGTATTTACATTCGTTGTCAAGCAAAGTACAGCTAAAAAATGCGAGTGGCTGTCACAAACTGGAGACATACTGCTCCTTCACTGCCCCTATTGCAACGTCAGATGTGTCTGTGCTGAGCGCTATCCACGCTGACGGGGTGGGGTGGGCCAGCAAAGCCACGTTAGCGAGCGCTGTTTTGGCATTTGTGAAAGCCTGGATCTGCTCGGGGGTCCAGTTGATGCTTTCCAGGGGCTTCTTTTTTTCAGCACGCCGTACAGTGGTTGCAGCAGCTGAGCTGCTCGGGGGAGGAAACGATTGTAAAAATTGACCATACCCAAAAATTCCTGTAGTGCCCTCACGGTCTGTGGATGCGAAAAATCTGACACCGCGTGCACTTTATCTGGCAGAGGAATGGCGCTCTCCGACGAGATGCAGTGACCCAAAAAATCAATCAGCGGCATCCCAAACTGGCACTTTGCCGGGTTAACGATAAATTTGTGCGCTTCCAACCGCTGGAAGACTTGTTTGAGATGAGCGAGGTGCTCCTCCTCTGACGCACTAGCCACCAAAATGTTGTCTAAGTAGACAAAAACGAACGGCAAGTCACAGAGCACTGCGTCCGTCATTCTTTGGAAAGTTTGCACTGTGCCCTTTAATCCGAATGGCATGTGTAAAAATTCGAACAGGCCAAAAGGAGTTATTACCGTTGTTTTAGGAACATCTTCAGTGCGCACTGGGGACCTGGTGGTAACCGCAGACCAGGTCCACTTTTGAAAAAATGCGCATCTCGACTAGGTGCACGGAAAAATTCTGGATGTGTGGAATGGGATACCGGTCGTGTTCCGTGGCGTTCAAGTGTCAGAAATCGCCGCATGAACCATCGGCCTTAGGCACCATGTGCAGTGGAGATGCCCACGTCCTGTTGGAGCGCCTAACGATGCCTAATCGCTCTAAGTTAGCAAACTCCTCGCGCGCGCTGGCTAGTTTAACCGCATCCAGGCGACAAGGGCGCGCAAACACCGGCAGACCTTTCATAGTGATGAAATGCCTAACCCCGTGCTTGGTTACCGTAGCAGAAAAGGTTGGAACCGTGAGTGCTGGAAACTCGGAAAGCAAACGCTGGTACTTACCCCCGGAGCTAGAACATTAGCACATGTTGGTGGCCCAACTCCCCGAGCTGTGCAGGGCAAGGAGGAAAAAGAGACAGCATCCACTAAACGTCTGTTGGCAACATTGACTAACAGTCCATAAGCACACAGAAAATCAGCGCCTAAAATGGGGACCGAACATGCAGCTACCACAAAGTCCCACTGGTAATTGCATCCGTGTAACCATAAAGTCACTGTCCTTTCGCCAAACGTACTGATGTGGGATCCGTTGGCGGCCGTAAGAGTGGGGCTGCTGCCTTCTGCCAGCCTTCATACATCTTTATTCCCGCCTTCAAGACTCAGGGTGTGATAAAGCGGCATGATAAAATAAAGGCAGCGATGGAGTTTTAAGTTGGTTTATTGAATCATACCGCCTTCATCGGAACACCTCCCCAGCCCTCGTGCTGCGGGCTGAGGTGATGTCCTCAGGCTCTCAGAGAAGAGGAGACACACAGTGCGTGTGTCCAGCAGCAGTTGAAGAGTGAGTGAATGAGAGGCAGATTTACAGAACAGTGCAGCATATATACCCAACTCAGACAATACATCAAAGACCTTCACAGCACAGTCGATCTGGGCATTTGCATATCAGAGGTACAGACAGGATGCATGAACACAATGCATGGATGACACTTTAACCTCACAGCTGTAAACTCAGCATGCAGCGGAAAAAACCCAGGAGTAACGAGCTGACTGTCTCAGTGTGTTGTGGGGGGGTTGAATCAAACCCGCTACAGTGAGACATTAACATACAGTACACAAAGCATGTCTGAGACATTAAAGCTAGATTCATGCTGCACCTCTGCTGTCCACGTATGTGTAACTGGAAACCTCGTGTGATGAAATTTACATCATCATCTCCACTCTGCTAGTGTCTGCAGTGCTCGACCGTGGATGACCATGGGCAGCCCAAATTTTGTGACCGCACCACCTGTCCACGACCTGAATGCGTTGAAAAGCGCAAGCGCAAGACTGAAAGTCCCATTCACGAGGTGGCGATATCGGCACAGCATACCAAGACAAAGTAGACGAAGAAGACAACGAGGAAGCGGAAGACAAGAATAAACATACATGAATCATACATACATACTTCAGCAGCAGCAGCAGCATCTTTGTGGAAAAGTATTGAAAACTGGGAAGTCAAGCAGCAGAAAGCAAACAGTGTTTCTTTGTTGGTGAAAATCCTGGTGCGTGAGCGGATTGGCACTACTTAGCGGGTGGGAGTGTAACTGCAAATGATGGTTGTGCGCATGCATCAACCGCTTGGCCTGGGTAGATGAAAAAAGTGAGCATGAACAGTGCCGCGTGCATGCCGGGCTAGTCCAAAGTACACACGGACCAAAGCGGACTAGAGGGGAAATGCAACATGAATAAGGCTTTACATACCGGACACAAAGCATTACTCGTTACCATCTATCACACCCCTGCGAACTCTAGTGACTACTGTCACCGCAGGGGGGCGACAGCTCCTCTCTGTTACACCTAAACACCCCCCAGTGCCTTCCTGCCACCTCTTCCCTCTTCATCATTCATTCCTCTTATCCCTCTCCTCCCTCGACCTCCGGTTCTGGGTGGAGTGCTCCCTATTATGTGCCACAATACAGCACAGCTGTTGTACAGCTCTGGCAATGTTCAGTAGAAACCAGTCCGCTGCTTTATCTGTGTAACTTCACATACATTATTAAGCCTCTGCAATATAATATATTCTTACTGAAATGTCTCCAAACACAATGACGGAAGTCAATCATATCTGCATGTCATGCACTTAACACATAATAATCAGAACAGTATTCTGATCAGGAAGCTTTCTACAGCTTTACACGACAAAAAGAATAACATTAAATTAAATTAACTTTAAATCGGGATATATTCTCATTAAAATTTGTGTTCATAACGTTCTATATTCATAGCTTGCTTACATGATTACAATAAATAACAACGAACCATTATTTGGATATTTTGTTATCACAATGCTGCAGGAGCTGACACCACTATATCCAGTACCAATATGGCGCCTAAATTTGCCGTCAAAATGTTAGCCTTGAGCATTTCTGTGGATACCCCTTTAACTCTGACCCCGCCTCCTCCTGCTGAAACGGTGACGTCACTGGGCTGCCCAGCCAATCGAGAATCAATACGCTCCGGCTCGATGGGGACAGCGGAGCGCTCGTGCAGCAGCTGAGAATTCAGTGTGAGCGTGAGTCGCTGTGAGTATGGGCCGGTATGTGTTTATTAGAACAAAGTTGTTAAACTATTTGACTTTAATCTTTTTCAAAGATTAATTCACTAAAACTCAGAGGAAGTAAAGGAATCTGGGGTGTCGTAAAGCGTAGAGACGCAGCTACGCAGTTAAGTGCTGAGCGTATGTATGTGTATGTATGTATGTGTGTATGTGCGCTGCTCAGCGATGAGTCTTTGAAGTTCACTGATGAAGCTGCTCAGGCTGTTAAATTAAAAAAAATAAAACACAAAGAACATGCTGAAGACTCTGACCAAGAAGCTGAGAAGACATTCACTGAACGAGCTCCATCCCTTCCAGCTCAGGGTGAGTTCGCCGTCTGACTGAGACACATCGTGAGTGCACAGCAGAACAACACGCTGATAGCATCGAACACATTAACACTCAATAGAACACTCATGCACGGCACTACTACACACACAGAGTTCTGAGAGGCACTTCAGTTGGTTCCTGAATCAAATACAAACAGTGAAACACAGTAACCTGCAGCTTTAAGTTGAACAACACACGTGTTTTTCCCTCACAACTTTGCGGAATTTTAAACACTGAAATTATGTTGTTGCAGTTCAATACATCATAATGGGGGAAATAAGTGTTGAACGTTTCTGAGTATACATGTTTCCAATGAGGGTATTCACATGAAAATTTTCACCTGACTTTGTTCTTAATCCACACAGAGAAAGAAATCAAAACATTAAGTCCATAAGTAAAGTTATGTAATAAAGTAGGCTTAAACAGCGAAAAAAGTATTGAACATGGTGACTGAAATTTATTCAGTACTTAGTGGAGAAGCGTTGTTTGTGATGACGGCTTCACCGTCCTTTCTGTATAAGAGGGGTTGCACATGAAGTCAGTGGTCACATGCCACATTGTTTTTCTGCCATTTAGGGCAGCAAATAGCGTAGACCCTGTGTTGAGAATAATTCCACTAGCAGCTACTCAGCCCGACTCAACAAGGTGTTGTTCGTTATCCATTAAGATAAGATAAGCCTTTATTAGTCCCACAATGGGGAAATTCCAGGATTGCAACAGCACAGGGATAGCAACACTCAGAGCAATAATTAAGAAGATACGAAAAATATAAATAAGAGCAGTGGATATACATACATACACATAAATATATAAATATATATACAAAGTGCGGAGCATTGTAGCAAGATGGAATAAACAGCATAACCGTCTACTTAGTTATCCTACATAGTATGAATGTGTACCCATACATATTGTCACCCTCCGTAGTGACTGATAGTGTCCTAGTTGTATACTGGAGGGGACCATTTGTGTAAGTCTGTTGCATCTTTTGTATTCAATACTACTAGGTCGTCACGTTTTTTTGCTATCTCTGCGAGCAGCCCTGCGTAGGTTATACAGTCTGACAGCCATAGGTAGGAAGGACCTGCGAAACCTCTCGGTTGCGCACCTAGGATGATGTAGTCTACTGCTAAATGAGCTCCTCAGTGCGTTCAGTATGTCCTGCATAGGGTGGGACTTGGACTCCAGCAGAGATGACAGTTTAGCCACCATCCTTCTCTCTCCTATCTCCTCCACTGGGTCAAGGCGTTGCCCCAGGACAGAGTTAGCTTTCTTGATCAGTTTGTTCAGTCTCTTCCTATTGGCTGCTGTAATGCCATTGTCCCAGCAGACCACTCCAAAAGTGATGGCGGTTGCCACCACTGTGTCGTAGAATGTCTTCAGCAGCGCCCCTTGTACCACAAAAGACCTGAGCCTCCTCAGTAGGAACAGCCTGCGCTGTCCCTTCTTGTAGAGTGTGTCGGTATTGTGTGACCAGTCTAGTTTATTGTTCAGATGAACACCAAGGTACTTGTAGGATGTCACCATCTCAATGTCTGTTCCCTATATGTTTACTGGTGCTGTGAGGGGTTGTCCTTGCCTGCGGCAGTCCACCACCAGCTCCTTAGTTTTCCTCGCGTTGATCTGGAGGCAGTTCCGATGGCACCAGTCCACGAAGTCCTGAATAAGTCCTCTGTACTCAGGTTCATCTCTGTTGGAGATGAGGCCGATGATTGCAGAGTCGTCAGAGAACTTCTGTAGATGGCAGTGTGTTGTGTTGTGTGAGAAGTCTATAAAGGGTGAACAGGAAGGGAGCCAAAACCGTTTCCTGGGGGGCCCCCATGCTACAGATGATCGTGTCAGACACACAATCTCGGGTTCTCACAAACTGTGGCCGGTTAGTGAGGTAGTCCAGGATCCATGATGACAGGTGCTGGTCCACCCCTGCGCACAGCAGCTTGTCCTTCAGGATCATTGGTTGAATGGTGTTGAAAGCACTGGAGAAGTCAAAGAACATGATCCTCACCGCATTCCTGGGCATCTCCAGGTGGGACAGAGAACGGTGAAGGAGGAAGATCACTGCATCCTCCACCCCAGTGCCATGCTGATAGGCGAACTGGAGTGGATCCATCGCTGGTCCCACCAGGGGGCGGAGATGAGCAAGGAGCAGTCTCTCCAGGGTCTTCATCATGTGAGACGTCAGGGCCACTGGTCTGTAGCTGTTCAGATCTTTGGGGTGGGAAGTCTTTGGTACAGGTACCACACAAGATGTTTTCCACAACTGTGGTACCCTCCCCAGCTTCAGGCTCAGGTTGAAGATGTGCTCCACAATCCCACATAGCTGGTCTGCACAGGACTTGAGGAGCTTCGCGCTGATGCCGTCCGGTCCCGCGGCCTTCCTTGCCTTGATCTTCCTCAGCTCCGTCCTCACCTGGTTCTTAGTGAGGGTCAGGTTGGGGGGCTGTGTGCTCGGAGTGGGGGGGTGTTGGTGGAGTGGGGTGTGGACAGCAGGTCTCGATGACTTTAGAGGCAGCAGTGGTTGTTGTGCAGTTGGAGGGGGGGGGGGCGACTGGTCAAACCTATTAAAAAAACAGGTTCAGATTGTTGGCCCACTCCCTGCCCCCCGTGGCCTGGGGGGAGGTATTCTGGAGCCCAGAGATGGTTTTAAGGTTTCTCCAGACCCCGCCGATGCCACTCCGTTGCAGCTTGTCCTCCATCTTCTGCCTGAAGCTGTCCTTGCCTTCTCTGATCTTCCTCCTCAGCTCCCTCTGAACGGACTTCAGCATCTCCCTGTTCCCCGACCTGAAGGTCCTCTTCTTCTCTCTCAGAAGTGTTTTTATCTCAGGGTTGATCCAGGGTTTGTTGTTTGAGCAACACCGTATGGTCTTGGTGGGTACTTTTCCAGAGTCTTGTCTCGCCACCTGTAGCCTTCTCTGGCTCTCCTTTTTTGCCTTTACTCTGACAAAAAGCTAGCGAGCAGCAGGCTCGCCTCCATATCCATCTTGTGTTTTGCTTGTCACATGCAAATGATGTCATGGGAGTGTCGGGCTGCCTTGCTGTAAAGATCTCACTCACTTAAGGTGGTATTCAGTCATATATGTCAATAACAACTGGTGCAGACCGGGACATATCACGGTTAAGGAACAGCACTGTAGCACTGGCACAGTAAACAAAAGACACGTGACCCGTGTGACGTCAGTGCAACCCCTCTATAAAAGACTAATGTGTAGTGCTCTGGTAGTTTGGACTATTCTTCTAAAGAGACTGCCTTTAAATCCTGAAGATTCCTTAGGTTAACACTTTTGATCTTTCGTTCTTTCCACAAATTTCCAATTGGATTTAAGCCAATCTGACTTCATTTTTCTTTGTTACAAACTAACTGAGTTTGCTTCTTTCCTGCTGGAAAGTCCACCCCCATCTCATCGTCGTCATCCTGGTGGATGGCAGCAGATTATTTTCAGGAATATTCTGGTACATGGTTTTTATCCATTGTTCCTTTAATTATATGAAGTCGATCTGTGCCATGAAATGAGAAACAACCCCACAACATGATGTTTCCATTTCCAAACTTCATTGGCGAAGTAATGCTTTTGGTGTGGTGTGCAGTACCATTTCGCCTCCAAACATAATGTGTAGTATGATAGCCAAAAATTTCTGTTTTCATCTCATCTGACCACATGCCATTTTCCCAGTATTTCATAGGGTTGTCCAAATGCTGCTTAGAAAACTTTAAATTGGCTTAAGCTACCTTTTCTTTAGCAGTGGAGTCTTGTGAAGTGAGCGAGCATGGAGCCTATGACGTTGGAGTGTGTTGCAATTTCAACTTCTTAGTTTATTCAGTGTGATTCATTACAATAAAAGACAAGATGAGGAAAAGAAAAAAGGAAAACATGGCCAACTGAAAGAGTGTAGGTTTTAGCAGATGCTTATAAAACACCTACCCTATTACATGACAAAGAAAATCATTACATAGAGAAAATTAAATCAATCTCATAGCCATTCATATCAAGTAAAATAATATCATACATCAAAGTACAATCCACAACTTAATTTACCTCATTCATTGTACTTGATAATCTTATAATTTCTATACATTTTAAAAACAATTTCAAGGAGTCACATATTTTAATTGTATCAGGACAGTAATTCCACAGATTCATGCCCGCAATAGAGAAACGGTGACATTTTACAGTATATTAGTCCTACCTTGGGTTTTTAAAAGACTAAATGTCTTCTTTATATTTGTTCCCCCTCATTTTAAACAGCTTCTGGATATTAGGTGGTAATTACTTATTCTTTGCTTTAATCGTGATAATTTATAATCAACTGCTTCTTTAAATTTGAGTATGTGTAATTCAATGAATAATGGATTTGTTGCTTCACGGTAGGGTTTGTTAGTTAATATTTTTATAGCTTTCTTTTATAATAAAAGGACTGAGCTTGTATTTGTTTGATAAGTGTTTCCCCAAACCTTAACACGGTATGCCATATATGGAACTTTTAGTGAATTATATAATATACATAATTGTCATGTTCGGGGTTGTTACCCCGAGCATGACTTGTGGCTGTTGGGTTTAATTATTATTTATTAATTCCAGCTGACGGATTGAGCCTTGCTCTCCGTCAGTCCCACAGCCACGCCTCCTCCTCTTACCAGGCATTCACCAGTTGTCTGGCTCACCACATACACACTCACACACTCATGCACACACACACACATTCACACTCAGATTCATACTCACACACACAGAGTCCAATCAGTCATGCACCTGGTCGTCACACAGCTGTGTTCACTTGCTCTCATTCTGGGTTTGTGTATTACAGTGATCCCTCACTTATCGCGGTTAATGGGTTCCAGAACCGACCGTGAAAAGTGAAAAACCGCGAAGTAGCGTCACCCCTAATGACGCCATCCATAAATAATACGTACGTTCATTCTCCCACTCTCTCTCTCTCATATGATACGTGTGTGTGTGTACGTGTACATACATACGTAGATGTAAACAAAGTGTACATAAATATGTTTTTAGAACTCTTTTATTCTTATAACAAGATACGTAACTCAAGATGAAAATGATTTACTGCACAGGTTAATGAGAGCTTTACTGCTCCTCAGGTGACACCTCATCGTGAGGTGCTGGAGGCTCAGGATCATCGAGGGCAGCTTCCGATAGAGCTGAAGCTGCAGGAGGCGGCGTAGTGGCTCGACGGGAAGACTATTTCGCACAAAATGGCACAAGAGAACAGCAAAAAGTTCCACGCGGCGAGACTAAGTAACACGAGCGATAAAAAGCAATGAATGCGGTCTTCCTTCCCTTCATGGATGCTCGGCAGGGAGAGGAGGTGGGTGAAACGTCTCGGCCAATCAGCTTGCGGGGTGAAACGTCTCGGCCAATCAGCTTGCGAGATTTCCGAGCCGAGCCAACACGAGAACAGCGAACAGAGAGTTGTGCGGCTGTCCGTGTTGACACCTGATGGTCTAATGTAGTCTCCCTGCCTTCTGCTAGCGCCCGCCCATTATTTCTCAATTTTGAATTTTTGATGAATATTTTTGAAAAATCCGCGATGCACTGAGGGCGCGAAAGGTGAAGCGCAACGTAGCGAGGGATCACTGTATTAGGGTAGAATGTGACCAGCTAGTATGGCAACTTAGCAATGTCAACTTTGGACATCCAGACTCGCTTCTGTTGGTTTTCCCTTGGACTGAATCGTGTTGTTCCCTCAGAGCCTTTCCGCTCTGACTCTGTAGTAAGTCTTTCCTTGTGCCCTTTTCTCCGCTCCTGCTTAACTGGAGCGCGTTAGGCATTCCCATTGAACCAACTAAGTTCGTAGCCGGGTGTCTTCCCCTTTGCCATTGTGACTGTATTTGGACATTCTATACATTTACCCATTGTAAATAAACACGTTACTTACTCTGCGTTTTGGGATCACTGCCATTTCATATGTTTGCTGCGGAGTTACGCAGTGAACATGACGCATAATAATGATTTCTGACATAAAAAATATTTGGCTTTATACAATAATGCAACAGACGTGGACATTTTATTTTTGACATAGTTTATGTGACTTCAAGTTTAATTTATTACCAACAATGACTCCTAAAAATTTGATTTCAGAAACTGTGTCAATTTCAGCGGCACTGATTTTAATTTTTCTGTAATTTTTTTAAATGTATGATTTCCAAATAAGATGCATTTCATTTTACCAAGGTGTTGGCATCAAACTATTTTTTGACAATCATGTTCATGTTCCATTTTATCCAAAAGCTGTTTCAGATTAACCCCACTACAAAAAAGTGTTGTGTCATCGGCAAAGAGAATGCATTTCAGTAAGTTCGAAACCAGACATAAATCATTAATATACAACATAAACATCAAAGGCCCAAGTACCGAGCCCTGTTGCACCCCACATGTTAGCTTCAACAACCCCAAATCAGTGTTTTTAATATGTACAAATTGATACCTATTTTCTAAGTAGCTGCTCATCTAGTTGTAGACCAGTCCACTACCATACTTATATAATATATTTAGGAGCAGTTTGTGGTCAACAGTATCAAATGCTTTTTGCAAATCCCAAAATATTGCAACTGCATGCTCCCTTCTCTCTGTTGCCTTTGTAATTTGCTCAATAAACTCCATCAGTGCCACTGAGGTAGTCTGGCTTTTCCTGAAACCATATTGCTGGTTACAAAGCATATTGTCATTAATGAAATTTTCAAGCCTATTAACAAATAATCTTTCTAATATTTTTGAAAATTGAGGCAACAATGAAATTGGCCTGTAGTTTGATAATGTGTTTATCACTGTATTTGTACAAAGGAATGACCTTGGCTATTTTCATTTGTGAAGGAAATTTTTCTGCCATTGCATATGTACACACGTGGACAAAATTGTTGGTACCCCTCTGTTAATGAAAGAAAAACCCACAATGGTCACAGAAATAACTTGAATCTGACAAAAGTGGTAATAAATAAAAATTCTATGAAAATTAACCAATGAAATCAGACAATGCTTTTGAATTGTGGTTCAACAGAATTACTTTAAAAAACAAACTCATGAAACAGGCCTGGACAAAAATGATGGTACCCCTAGAAAAGACTGAAGATAATGTGACCATAAGGACATGTTCAACCAAAATGTGTCCTCTCATTAACATCACAGGTGTCTACAAACTTGTAATCAGTCAGTCGGCCTATTTAAAGGGTGACAAGTAGTCACTGTGCTGTTTAGTGACATGGTGTGTACCACACTAAACATGGACCAGAGGAAGCAAAGGAGAGAGTTGTCTCAGGAGATTAGAAAGAATATTATAGACAAGCATGTTAAAGGTAAAGGCTATAAGACCATCTCCAAGCAGCTTGATGTTCCTGTGACTACAGTTGCACATATTATTCAGAAATTTAAGATCCACGGGACTGTAGCCAACCTCCCTGGACGTGGCCGCAGGAGGAAACTTGATGAAAAATGGAAGAGACGGCTAATACGAATGGTAACAAAAGAGCCCAGAACAACCTCTAAACATATTCAAGGTGAACTCCAAGGTCAAGGTACATCAGTGTCAGATCGCACCATCCGTCATTGTTTGAGCCAAAGTGGACTTCATGGGAGACGACCAAGGAGGACACCACTGTTGAAAACAAATCATAAAAAAGCCAGACTGGAATTTGCCAAACTGCATGTTGACAAGCCACAAAGTTTCTGGGAGAATGTCTTATGGACAGACGAGACAAAACTGCAACTTTTTGGCAAGGCACATCAGCTCTATGTTCACAGCCCCAAAAATGAAGCATACCAAGAAAAGAACACTGTCCCTACTGTGAAACATGGAAGAGGTTCGGTTATGTTTTGGGGCTGCTTTGCTACATCTGGCACAGGGTGTCTTGAATCTGTGCAGGGTACAATGAAATCTCAAGACTATCAAGGTATTCTAGAGAGAAATGTGCTGCCCAGTGTCAGACAGCTTGGTCTCAGTCGCAGGTCATGGGTCTTGCAACAGGATAATGACCCAAAACACACAGCTAAAAACACCCAAGAATGGCTAAAAGCGAAACATTGGACTATTCTAAAGTGGCCTTCTATGAGCCCTGATCTAAATCCTATTGAACATCTGTGGAACGAGGTGAAACATGCCGTCCGGAGAAGGCACCCTTCAAACCTGAGACAACTGGAGCAGTTTGCTCATGAGGAGTGGGCCAAAATACCTGCTGAGAGGTGCAGAAGTCTCATTGACAGCTACAGAAATTGTTTGATTGCAGTGATTGCCTCAAAAGGTTGTGCAACAAAATATTAAGTTAAGGGTACCATCATTTTTGTCCAGGCCTGTTTCATGAGTTTGTTTTTTAAGATAATTCTGTTGAACCACAATTCAAAAGCATTGTCTGATTTTCATTGGTTAATTTTCATAGAATTTTTATTTATTACCACTTTTGTCAGATTCAAGTTATTTCTGTGGCCATTGTGGGTTTTTCTTTCATTAACAGAGGGGTACCAGCAATTTTGTCCACATGTGTAGGTAAAAGGTTTAGCTACACAGTCAATAATTATTTTTAACTAAGTACATATTAAGACCATTCCAGTCAGCCATTGTTTTCTCTGTCACGGTTGTACCTGCTGTCTCCAAGTTTTTCTGGAGCTCTTTCAGAGTTGTCCTTGGCTCTTAGGTGACTCTTCTGACTATTGTTCTGACTTCCTGGTCAGGTATCTTGTGAGGAGTTCCTGTGTGTGGCCGGTTGATGGTAGAGTGATGTTCCTTCCACTTGTGCATAATGTCACCAGTGGTGCTTACTGGAAGATTCAGTATCTTCTGATCCATTGATGTGTTTTACAACAATCAGCTTGCATAAGTGTTGGCCTTTCAGGCAATAAACGGTGTGAAATTAAACCTGCTGTAAATGATAGACAATTTTGCTATGAAACAGCCATAGATGCTGACATAGTATTAAACAAGAACACTCATTCACTCATTCCATCTGTAACACTGGAGCCACAGGTTTCAGATACAGTGATTGTAATAAAAGTTACTGTTGTTCAACAATTATTAGCTACAACTCCATCACAGTCTACTAATTATCTTTTGCCATCATTTGTTTGGAAAAAAAAAAAAACAGGAAAGACACAAATTAAGGTCAGTTACGTAGACTATGCCTTTGGCTCAACGTAGGGTTAACACAGAAGTATAATTTGACCTTTAATGTCTCTCTCTCTCTCTACTTAGTATTGTCGCCCATCCTTAGTTGTTTCTCCCCACTCCATTTATGTTCCGCTGAAATGAATTGTGAACCGCATTTTCTCTGCGGGTCACCAACTTGCTGCATCAACAACTAGATTGTGCGTCAGTAAGCACCCATTCAGAGGCCTGGCGGTGGATTTGAGGCAAAGTGTGCCTCCCTAGTGTTTGTGTTTGTTGCTCTAAGGAGAGAGGGAGGCCTTTGTCTTCCTCTGAGGCTGAAGGTTGATCTATTGAAGCTCCTCATGCTTCAGTTGTAAAGAAAATACTGATGGAGGGGATTCAGGGGGTCTGAAACCACTACTGTTAGCATATTCCAAAAGCCTCTGAAATCCAAGTATTGAGGTCAAAATGATGCCACTTTTGTATTCTAGGAAAACAGCTACAGTGTTTTAAGTGCAAATGACCATGTACTGCATTGTTTGGGGTCATTGCCTCCCTTTTAGCTAACATATTTTAGTAGTATGTGTAACTCACAGCAAAGTTTGATCGGGTTTGAAGAATAATTTCTCTCTTGCCATTGACTCCAATATATTTTTTATCTGAAGTTAGGTGCAATGATACAGAAATGAAGGGGCAGGACTTAAGGGTCGTCCACACCAAGCACTGTATAGATAACTATAAAATTATAGTTTTAAAATCATTCTAACTCAAATGGATGGGAGTGTCCACACTACAGCAGACACTGCTGTAGTGTCATGGACTACCAGAAGCAAGGTGGGTAAAGTGTCTTGCCCAAGGACACAACGGCAGGGTGGGAGCGGGATTTGAACTACCAATCCTCTGGTCATTAGGCAACCTGCTCCACCTGCTGAGCCACAACCAACCCAGTATGTTTTCAATATGTATTCAGTGTTCAGTATGTTTTGGTAAGTAGTTTAAAAAACTTGTCTGTGTCCAAATATATACATATGCATACATATGGGGGCGGCAGTGGCTCAGGAGGTAGAGCAGGTCGTCCAATAACCACATGGTTGGCGGTTCAAATCCCGTTCTCCCCAGATATGCTGCCGTTGTGTCCCTGGGCAAGACACTTCACCCCAATTGCTCCTGGTGGGTCTGGAAGCGCCATGTTAGGCAGCATGCCACCATCAGTGTGTGAATGTGTGCGTGAATGGGTGGATAGCAGGATCTGTAAAGCGCTTTGGTCATCAAGAGATGAGAATAAAAGCGCTATATAAGTGAACGCCATTTACCATTTACCATTTACCATATGCATGGACTAGCTGTCTTTTTGTGAATTTGTAGTTACTGTTTTTGGATTTTTTATAAAGAAAAATGAGCTAACCAACAACAATCATTTATCATAAGTTTGCAGCTTTTTTCTTTTAAATTTGCAACTTTTTTCTCAATAATTTGTGACTTGTAAATTTTTTTCTCAAAAATGAACAATTTTTTCATGTAATTGAGATTTTTTTTTCCACAAATTTGCAGTTGTTTTATTTTTTTTTAGTAAATTTGCAACTTTTTCCCCTCATAATTTGCAACTTTTGTCATAGATTGGCAATTTTTTCTTGACAAGCTGTGATTTTTTTTTTAATCATATTTTAAATAAATATATTAACCTCTTACCATTCCTGCCAATTTCCAGCCAATGTAAAACACCCCACGGGCGGAATGCCAGAATGGTAATTAATATTAAATAAAATGATCTAAATTCAGTTTTTTTTAAAGTCAGCTTTTTAATGTAAGTTTGCAATGTTTTCCTTGTGAAATTTGTGACAATTTTCTTGCAAATGTAGATTTTCATGAAGATTTTCAATTTTTTTTCATTATTTTGTGATATTTTTGCAACAAATGCACAACTTTTTTTCTTGTATATTTCCTACTTTGTTTTATAAATTTGAAACTCTTCAGGTAATTCCGACTCTTTTCCTCATAATTTTATAATATTAAATGTATTCTTTAATGTAAATTTTCAGCATTTTTACTGACAATTTATTGACATTTTTCTCATAAATTTGCAACTTTTTCCGATCAATTTGTGAGAGTTTTTTCCTATAAATTTGCAGCTCGTTATCACCCTGTTCAGAGACTATCAAATTGCACTAAATTTGTGGAAAGAAATTTTAATGAACATCAATTTGGACTTTCCTGTGAATAATTAAAAACTGGAAGAAAGAAGAAGAAGCCATATCTGTTGTCATTCAGTCCATACAGCCAATCATGTACAGTAGAACGAAATTACATTTCTCCTGTCTACACATGTCAGTCACACGTAGAATCAGAGGGGTCGCTACCATGCAAGGCACCACCACAAACAACTTCTCCTTCCCCCATTCTATTACGCTGAGCAACAAGCTAGAAGGTGGGAAGTACCACTTTTTATAGTCTTTGGTATGACCTGGCTGGAACTTGAACCCCCAACCTCCCGGTTGTGGGACGAATGCTCTATCAACTAGGCCAGGGGTTCCCAAACTTTTCAGCCCATGACCCCCAAAATGATGGTGACAGAGAATGGCGACCCCCACTTTCCCTGGAGGTGACTGATACGTGAAAACGTGCGCACAGTTTGATATATCTGTGGATTCATCTAACTGCAAAGCATATTTCCCTTTCTTCACTCTGTCAGTCAGCTGACACTTTGTCCTGGGCCATGTCCGTGACGCACCGCGATATAGTCCCGTCAGACAGCAGCACTGCTTCCAGCTCCCGCGCCTGTTTATCCCCACGCATTGTCCAACTCATAGTGATAGCAGCGGGTTTTATTAGGGTTTCTGTTCATTGTGTGTGGCATCTTTGCCAGTGCAATTAAATATGCCACCTCTGAGCTTTGGTAGTGGTTGTTGTTTGATTAGTTATGATTTTCTTTTGGCCTTGCAATTCTCTCTTCTTTTAGTGGAAAAAAATCTGCTGGTTTAGCAGCAAGAGATGGGTGCTTAGTTTTCAAGTTTCTGAGCATTTTTATGGACTTTAAACTCTCATGTGCAATCACCTTGGTGCACACTACACAGTGGGGATGTTGTACTTCACTAATAACGATGCATGAATCCATACTGAATATATTCCTCTCGATACTTGTGACACTTGGAGGAAGGCTCGTCCGACTGATTGTGGAGCCCTGTACGGTGCTGCCCCCTCTTCTCCTCCTCCTCCTCCCCCTGCACCAGAAGTCGATGGGCTTTCTGACGGCATTTCTTCGCTCTCCTCTGCTGCCGTCTCCGCTGGCCTCTCTGCGTTGTCTTTGATCGGTATTAACCAACATTTCATTTTTAAAAATACTATCCTAGGTTTAAAGCGTAGTGTGTTGATTTGAGCTGTTAAGACAAAATCTACAAGTGTACACTGACCTGTGTGTGACCTGTGACATTTACTGTGGTGCAGTTAAAGTGACATGTCACCTGCGTAATCGCCTCAGGAAGATTCTGAAAATCATCTCGCGACCCTCAGTTAGCGTCTCGGGACCCCCACTTTGGGAACCTCTGAACTAGGCCACCACTCCGGGGAAACTCTAGGGTTGAGTACTTTCACCTCGGAAAATGATTTGGTACAAAAGACTTATGGTTAGATCAAAAGTGTAACAGTATCTTATATACTGGAAGGTTCTGGAACCACCTGACACTCCATGCTTTCAAGTATGAGCTAAAACAGTTCCTGGAAAGGGATTTTTGGGGGCTAAAACTTACACAATGGTCCTCTCCGGCATACAACTAGGAACATACCGGTCGCTATGGAGGGTGAGAATATGTATGGGCACATAATCATACCATGTAGGATAACTAAATAGACGGTTATGCTGTTTCATCCCACCTAGCAACAATGCTCTGCACTGTGTGTGTTTATATATTTACATATTTATTCCATCTAGCTACAATGCTCAGCACTGGGTGTGTTTATATTTATATATCTATATATTTATTCCATCTAGCTACAATGCTCCGCACTGTTTTTATATATCTACATATTATTCCATCTAGCTACATTGCTCTGCACTGTGTGTGTTTATATACTTGCATATTTATTCCACCTAGCTGCAATGCTCCGTACTGTGGGTGTTTATATATTTACATATTTATTCCATCTAGCTACAATGCTCTGCACTGTGTGTTCATATATTCATATATTTATTCCATCCAGCTACAATGCTCTGCACTGTGTGTCTGTGTGTGTGTGTGTAAGATAAGATAAGCCTTTATTAGTCCCACAACGGGGAAATTCCAGGATTGCAACAGCACAGGGATAGCAACACTCAGAGCAACAATCAGAAGGCAAGAAAAAAAAAAAAAACAAGCAAGCAAGAGCAGCTAATATACATATGTACATATTACTATAAAATATATATATATACACACACACACACACACACACACAGACACACAGTGCAGAGCATTGTAGCTGGATGGAATAAATATATGAATATATGAACACACAGTGCAGAGCATTGTAGCTAGATGGAATAAATATGTAAATATATAAACACCCACAGTACGGAGCATTGCAGCTAGGTGGAATAAATATGCAAGTATATAAACACACACAGTGCGGAGCAATGTAGCTAGATGGAATAATATGTAGATGTATAAAAACACAGTGCGGAGCATTGTAGCTAGATGGAATAAATATATAGATATATAAATATAAACACACCCAGTGCAGAGCATTGTAGCTAGATGGAATAAATATGTAAATATATAAACACACACAGTGCAGAGCATTGTTGCTAGGTGGGATGAAACAGCATAACCGTCTATTTAGTTATCCTACATGGTATGATTATGTGCCCATACATATTCTCACCCTCCATAGCGACCGGTATGTTCCTAGTTGTATGCCGGAGAGGAACATTGTGTAAGTCTATTGCATCTTTTGCATTCAAAAAAAACTATTAGTTTGTTACGTCTTTTTGCTATCTCTGCGAGCAGCCCTGCTTAGGTTGTACAGTCTGACAGCCGTTGGTAGGAAGGACCTACGAAACCTCTCGGTTGTGCACCTGGGATGATGTAGTCTGCTGCTAAATGAGCTCCTCAGTGCATCCAGTATGTCCTGCATAGGGTGGAACTCGGACTCCAGCAGAGATGACAGTTTAGCCACCGTCCTTCTCTCTCCTATCTCCTCCATCGGATCAAGGCGTTGCCCCAGGACAGAGCTAGCTTTCTTAATCAGTTTGTTCAGTCTCTTCCTATCGGCTGCAGTAATGCCACTGCCCCAGCAGACCACTCCAAAAGTGATGGCTGATGCCACCACCGTGTCATAGAATGACTTCAGCAGCGCCCCTTGTACACCAAAAGACCTGAGTCTCCTCAGCAGGAACAGCCTGCGCTGTCCCTTCTTGTAGAGTGCGTCAGTATTGTGTGACCAGTCTAGTTTATTGTTCAGATGAATACCCAGGTACTTGTAGGATGTCACCATCTCGATGTCTGTTCCCTGTATATTTACTGGTGCTGTGAGGGGCTGCCCATGCCTGCGGCAGTCCACCACCAGCTCCTTAGTTTTCCTCGCGTTGATCTGGAGGCAGTTCCGATGGCACCAGTCCACAAAGTCCTGGATAAGCCCTCTGTACTCAGCTTCATCTCCGCTGGAGATGAGACCAACGATCGCAGAGTCATCAGAGAACTTCTGTAGATGGCAATGTGTTGTGTTGTGTGAGAAGTCCGCAGTATAAAGAGTGAACAGGAAGGGAGCCAGCACCGTTCCCTGGGGGGCCCCCGTGCTACTGATGATCGTGTCGGAAACACAGTCCCGGGTTCTCACAAACTGAGGCCGGTTCGTGAGGTAGTCCAGGATCCATGATGACAGGTGCTGGTCCACCCCTGCGCGCAGCAGCTTGTCCTTCAGGATCATCGGTTGGATGGTGTTGAAAGCACTGGAGAAGTCAAAGAACATGATCCTCACCATATTCCCGGGCTTCTCCAGGTGGGACAGAGAACGGTGAAGGAGGAAGATCACCGCATCCTCCACCCCAATGCCATGCTGGTAGGCGAACTGGAGTGGATCCATCGCTGGTTCCACCAGGGGGCGGAGATGAGCAAGGAGCAGTCTCTCCAGGGTCTTCATCAAGTGGGACGTCAAGGCCACCGGTCTGAAGCTGTTCAGGTCTTTGGGGTGGGAAGTTTTTGGTACAGGTACCACACAAGATGTTTTCCACAGCTGTGGTACCCTCCCCAGTTTCAGGCTCATGTTGAAGATATACGTCACAATCCCACAATGTATATATATATTTTATAGTAATATGTACATATGTATATTAGCTGCTCTTGCTTGCTTGTTTTTTTTCTTGCCTTCTGATTGTTGCTCTGAGTGTTGCTATCCCTGTGCTGTTGCAATCCTGGAATTTCCCCGTTGTGGGACTAATAAAGGCTTATCTTATCTTATCTTATCTTATCTTATCTTATCTTATCTTAAAGTTAGAACTAGAACTCTAAAGGCCCTTTTCCACGAGTACCTATATAGCCCTACTCGCTTCGACTCGGCACGCTTTGTAGGCTTTTACATTAGTACCTACTCCTCGTAGCCTGTACTATTTTTGGATCCATCGGACTGGGGTTCCTAGCGAGCTGAGTTGAGCTGAAAATGTCACGTCAACAGACTGCAGGCCACTGATTGGTCAGGGTGTAATGTCACGAGAGCGACGTCGTCCACAGAATCTCCAGCTGCCATTTGCAAAGATTCGTCTGCGAGCGAGCGAGCAAGTGTCAGTATAAACAACAGCGATAGAAATGGCTTCTCATCAACACCGTGGTCCAACAGACTTTTCTGTGCCTTTTGGCTGATGAGAGAATCCAGAGAGAACTAGACAGAGCCACCTGAAATGAATTTACGGCCACTGACCGGCAAATAACGTGAGGACCCGGCCACGGCAGTTGAAAACCGTGATGTCAGAGGATATAGAGGATGGTGAGTGTTGTGATATGATGTGATGTTATGGATTTTTTATGGTATTTATCCCAGCGGTGGAAAGTTCACTTTGAACAAACAACAACATTGTCTCCTGTATGCAGACAATGAGCTAGCTAGTTAGCCATCAATGCTAACTCCATGCTCTGCTTTTATTTTGCGCTTGTGTCGACAACATCTGATGAAATAAATTAGTGTTAATCCTGGTTAAAAAGTTGTTTTTTTACATGTTGCACTTTCATGCTGTGCATGTACTTAAGTTGTGTGTATTTTTGTTCTAGAGTCCGACCAGCATCTGCTCTGACACTAGCACCATTTAGCACCACGTGTGATGACTGGTAAGAAACAAGTTGCACACAGTGTTGTTTTTAGCAGTGGTGGAGAAAGTACTCACATCCTTTGCTTTGTAAGTTAAAGTACAGATAAAGTGACAAAACCAAAGTAGCACAATTTCCACTTAAGTAAAAATATTCAGGGATGAGAATCCTCCGCGGATCCGCGGAATTCCTCGGATTTGATCATGTCTAGGGTCATTCTGGTGAATCGTCTAAATTCGAGGAGAAAATTTTTTGGGGGGGATGATATGGGGGGATATGTTATGAGCGGTGAGTCGTATTTTCGATCGGCTGCTAAAATCCACCGCGCAGAACGCGCTACCCAGCGAGATCAGTAATGTAATGTAACAAGGCCACTGATTGGCTGATACTTATTGAAGCAACCAATCGGCGATTTTGTTATTCCTTTGTCATATCCAACACGCAGAGCGAAATGCAAATGGCGGACAGTTCAATCAACCGAGTTTTCCCGATTTCGTGAAAATTGCGAACCTAAAACTCACGAAAGACAACAAAGCAAGAATTTTAGAAATCGACAAAGGGATAAGGAGCAAGTTTCGTTGGGAATGGCTCGAAAAAACTGTGTCAATGACTGTAATGATTGGTAAAAATACAGAAGTTGTGGTTGAAAAAATGGCCGACTTCATAGCGAAATGCGAAGTACCAGGGAAAGCCCAGTGTGTTTATTGTAACGATTTCTTGAGTTATGGATCTCGTGGTTGTGTTGCCTTAGTTGAACACTGTTCAAAACAGAAACATCTCAAAATTGTGGCTACAAGGAGATCGAACTACTCTACTCGCTCGTGCTGCATTCAAAACAATCGATGGACACGGTCAAATTCAGATGCCAGTCAATCAAAGTTCATCACATTCGGCCCCGATTACAGCAATTAGTGATCGGAAGACACATTCCGAGGTAAGATTTTTTCTCGTTATAAGTAATGTACTTGAGAATTTTCACGTAATGAATTAGTTATGAAATAGCATGTGTAAGTTGTGATGTCATGCCTGTTTTGAAACACTAATTGCATTTGAATGCTGATAATCGATTGTTAATAGATAAATGTTATTACATATTTTCTTGCAATTTGAAATGCAATCTAAGAATTTTGAATATAATTTATCATTTTTTGTTTCACTAGGAGGAGTTACATAATGCATGTGTAAGTTTTTTTGTCATGGGTGGTGATGGGTTGCCTTTCCGAAGATATCTTTGCTTTTATTAGTAAACATAATTTCTTTATGGTCATTGCATAAAAATATTAAACATCTTTTATTTTTTACTTACTTTCTTAGATTATCTTTCAAATATTAAAATATACTAATATGCAACTTTTTTTATATTCCTAGTAACGCTAACAAATGCACACATTAATAAATCAAAATGTTTGCAGAATGTCAGTATATTTTAATAAATGGGTGATGGACTTGGTGATGGAATTTTGTTAATATTTATAATTTATTTTACTTGGTTAAATTATTTTGTCTGTTCTAGAACTATGTAAATGTAATTCTGTGTCAGTTCTAAACATATTAAATAGTAGTAAAATATAATTTAGTATTACATCAACATACCATTCAGATATCATAAATTTACACATGTGATGCAGCAGCAGATTAAAAAGGTAAACTATAAATGCATTTGTACTTACTTCTAACTTTAAATATAAGACCACATTTGAGCATTCTAAAACACCAGATTTTGTTAGCTTCTGGGGGGCGTTGCCCCCCAGACCCCCCACCAAGGCTCCTCCTTGGATCAGGTTTGGGGGCCAGCATCCCCGAAGACCCCTGGCTTAGTTTCCTCTTTTTTTTCCCAAACCCCATTCTCATCCCTGAATATTACAGAACTCAATTTTCAATGTACTTGAAGTATAACGAGTGCATGCCTGTAGAAAGCAAGTATTCCTGTCTGAAACATGTAGTCCAATCAGGCTTTACAGGTCCAAATGTAGGCTGTGTTTGAAAGTGGAATACAGAGGTGTAGCCTCTATGCAATCAAACACACATGTACTTTGACAAACATGAAAGGGACTGAACTGAGATTTATTTGATTGTGTGAAGATTTACAGAATAATTGAAAATGAATGGGACATCCAATATTAGCCACTGTTTAAGAACCGCTTGTTTATTTTTTGTCAGATCACTTATGTGATCCTTTATGAGTTATGTTCATAATAGTGTATCTTGCACTTTGGGAAATGGGAGTTGTTCAGTCACCATTATAATTTAGTTTATATGTGTAGTTTATAGTCTGTGGTCAGTAAACTCATGCAGTACTGTAACAGGACACATTACAAATATTTGAAATCCATTGTAGTGCATCCTTTTATATTTTAGCAATAAAAGTACAAAACACTGTCCATACTTGAAGCCAGGGCGAGAAGAGACAGAGTGGTGGCTAAACTTTTATTGATAAAAATGACTGAGCGACTCCATACTTGGGGATGCACACCCTCAGTTAAAGTACTAGATTCCATTCAACTGAATGTATTAACTCATTCTGATTGCTGAGGCCACAGTAAAAAAATGATTTTAAATGTAACCCAGCTCTTGTAAAAGCTACTTTACTGAAGTGCAGCTACGTGAAAATTGTGGTTAAATACAACAACGAAGCACTTTTTTGTCACATTCCACCAATGGCTTTTAGCAACAAGTGCATTTATGTCTTTCATCTAGGCAAGAGGAAAATGATCCAACCCAAACTGGACCTTGCATCACTATTTACAGAGATGCAGGCTGAAGATCTGCTGAACCAGGACCAGTGTGAGCGGAACATCCAGTTGCTTCTCAGTGTGGCAACATGTGACCCATTCTAAGTTTTTTTTTTTGTTTTTTTTTACAGTTTAGAGTTTGAATTTTGCACATTCTAAATAATCTGGATTTTGCTGCTGATTGTAATAAACAATTTAGCGACTTATGTGTTTGCATCATGATTTTCTATTTTGTCTGTTAAGACACCAGTGGGAAAAGAGTCAACAGTATAAACCATTTATCAGTGACTTTGAAAATAATGGCTGATTTTTAAGAAAAAGCAACCAAAACAATTATTTTATTTACTGAAGACTGTATTGTTGGATGTGCCAGTGCAGAAGACACTGCACACTTTAGTGATAGTACCAGTATATAGATATAGTTTATTTCGAACACAAAAATATAACAAATACAAGCAAATGGCAAATGCAATAAAGTAACAGTATACACTGTTCGAAAGGGAGAAGGAAGAAGTGAACACTTATTAATTCCATCTCCTCTTTTCCATAGATACACCCATGTGAATTTTATACAAATTACCACCTTTAAGACCCCAAGTAAACAATTTACTGTATTTTTTACAAATCAACATTAACACCCATCCATTCTAACATACATTGATGTCCATACATCGAAACCAGCCTCAAACAACACAGATATACACAGTGCTGTCCCACCCACCATTCCATAGTGTCCCATAATATCCTAGAGTGAACATAATGAATCGTACATATAACTACTACCCTTCTAACATATACCCTTTCAGCAAATGGTGCTTATACCTCTTTTTGAATTGATTTCTGTTTGTACATAGTTTCAGTTCCGGCTCCAGACTGTTCCACAAATCCACCCCACAGACAGATATGCACATACTTTTCTTGGTTGTACGTATCTTGGGTTTTGTAAAGTTTAAGTCTCCCCTCAAATTATGATCATTGTCTCTTTTTTTAAATATTTTTTGTATATTAGTTGGTAGTTGATTATTAATTGCCCTGTATATTACTTGTGCTGTCTTAAATTTAGCTAAATCGATGAACTTTATGACATGTGACTTTAAGAACAACGCATTGGTATGGTCTCTATATCCTGCATTGTTTATTATCCTTATAGCTCTTTTTTGTAATGTGCATATTGACTTTAGGTTGGTCTTGTAGGTGTTTCCCCAGACTTCTACACAGTAGTTAAGATAAGGTAAAAACAGTGAATTGTACAATAAGACCAATGATTTATAGTCCAAGAAGTGTCTTGTCTTCCCCAGTATGCCTATACATTTTGCTAATTTGGCCCGGATGTGACTGATGTGAGGTTTCCAGCAGATTTTATTGTCTAGCGTCACCCCCAGAAACTTATTTTCCTGTACTGTTTCTATTCTGGTATCATGTATCGTTACTATTATTTCATGATTTATTTTATAATTTCCAAACAACATAATCTTTGTTTTTTTTAGATTTAGAGATAATTTATTTTTGTTGAACCACTGCGTTAATTTTTCCATTTCAGTTGTGACCACCTCTAAAACCTGCTGCAAATTCTCACCAGTGCAAAGGATATTTGTGTCATCCGCAAACAAAATAAATTTCAGAATTTTTGATACTTGGCATATGTCATTTATATACAAAATAAAGAGTTTGGGTCCCAAAACTGACCCCTGGGGCACACCACAAGTGATGTCCATGAAGGGTGATTTGTGCTCTCCAATTTGTACAAATTGTTGTCTGTTACTTAAATAACTTTCCACCCAACTCAGTCCAACCCCTCTTATCCCATACCTTTCCAGTTTCCTTAGTAGTATTCTGTCGTCAATGGTGTCAAAAGCTTTCGTTAAATCTATAAATACTCCTACAGCAACCTTTTTTTTTTATCTATACAACTAGTAATTTCTTCTATCAGTTCGATCAGTGCCAAAGATGTAGATTTATCTGCTCTAAAACCATACTGGCTATCTGTAAGGAGGTTGTGTTTTTCAGTGAAATCATCCAGTCTCTTAGTGAAGATTTTTTCAAGTATTTTGGAGAATTGTGAGAGTAAAGAGACTGGCCTGTAATTTGTGAAGCGATGACTGTCTCCTGTTTTGTATAGAGGTATTACTTTTGCTATTTTCATTTTGTCTGGAAATTTACCAGTTTGAAATGACAGGTTACAGATGTGGGTGAGTGGCTTAACAATTCCCTCAATTACTTTTTTCACTATTGTCATGTCAATTTCACTCCAGTCCGTTGATTTTTTGTTCTTAACTTTACTCACAGTCTCGATAATTTCCTTTTCAGTAACTGCACCCAAAAAGATTGTGTTTGGATTTCTATCTTCTATTTCATTCACAAAACCACTGTAGTTTGTTTCTGGTGTCACTATTGATTTTGCTAATTCAGGACCAACGTTTACAAAAAATTTATTGAAACCACTGACCACATCTTCCATATTATTTATCAAATTGCCATTTTCGATAAAATATTCTGGATAATTTGCATTCTTAGGACGATTACTAATAATCCCATTGAGTACTTGCCATATTCCTTTTATGTTATTTTTGTTATCCTCTAGTATTCTGTTGTAATATTCTTTCTTACAGGTCCTCATTATAGTAGTAAGCTTATTTTTGTATCTTTTATATTTGATCTCAGCTTCCACCGTTCTGCATTTAATGAATTGTTTATATAATGTATTCTTCTTTTTACGTGCATTTATTAACCCCTTGGTAACCCAAGGAATATTTTTTTGTTGTTGTCTGTCACTGTATTGTTTTATAGGACAGTATTTATTGTACAATGATTGAAATATTTGTAAAAATTTATCATATGCTCTATTTATGTCATTTTCATCATAAACTATCTTCCATCCATCCATCCATCCATCTTCTACCGCTTTTCCGGAGGTCCGGGTCGCGGAGGCAGCAGTTCAAGCAGAGAAGCCCAGACTTCCCTCTCCCCAGCCACCTGCTCCAGCTCTTCAGAGGGGATACCAAGGCGTTCCCAGACCAGCTGGGAGACATAGTCTCTCCACCGAGTCCTGGGTCTGCCCCGGGGTCTCCTCCCAGTGGGACGTACCTGAAACACCTCAAGTGGGAGGCGTCCAGGAGGCATCCTAATCAGATGCCCATACCACCTCAACTGACTCCTTTCAATGTGGAGGAGCAGCGGTTCTACTCTGAGCCTCTCCCGGATGACTGAGCTCCTCACCCTATCTCTGAGGGTGAGTCCAGCAATCCTACGGAGAAAGCTCATTTCAGCCGCTTGTATCCGCGATCTCGTTCTTTCGGTCATTACCCAAAGCTCGTGACCATAGGTGAGAGTAGGAACATAGATTGACTGGTAAATCGACAGCTTTGCCTTAGAACTAAGCTCCGTCTTCACCACAACAGACCGGTACAACGTCCGCATCACTGCAGATGCTGCTCCAATCCGTCTGTCGATCTCTCGCTCCATTTTCCCCTCACTCGTGAACAAGACCCCAAGATACTTAAACTCCTCCACTTGGGGCAGGAGCCTGTCCCCAACCCGGAGAGGACAATCCACCTTTTTCCGGCTGAGGACCATGGACTCGGACTTGGAGGTGCTGATTCTCATCCCAGCCGCTTCACACTCAGCGGCAAACCGTCCCAGCAAGAGCTGTAGGTCATTGCTGGATGAAGCCAACAGGACAACATCATCTGCAAACAACAGAGATGAGATCCTGTGGTCACCAAGCATGACACCCTCCATTCCCTGGCTGCGCCTAGAAATCCTGTCCATAAAAATTATGAACAGGATCAGTGACAAAGGGCAGCCCTGGCGGAGTCCAACTCTCACTGGGAATGACTCCGACTGAGTGTTGGCAATACGAACCAAACTCTCACAACGGTCGTACAGAGACTGAATAGCTCGTAACAACAAGCCCGATACCCCATACTCCCGAAGCACCCCCCACAAAAATCCACGAGGGACGCAGTCAAATGCCTTCTCCAAG
The DNA here is from genome assembly GCA_020510985.1 of Pholidichthys leucotaenia. Classification (NCBI taxonomy): domain Eukaryota; kingdom Metazoa; phylum Chordata; class Actinopteri; order Cichliformes; family Pholidichthyidae; genus Pholidichthys; species Pholidichthys leucotaenia. The sequence goes on along the minus strand of CM035842.1, from coordinate 194,915,125 downwards.
TCCACAAAACACATGTAAACTGGTTGGGCAAACTCCCACGAACCCTCAAGAATTCTCGAGAGGGTAAAGAGCTGGTCTGATGTGCCACGGCCAGGACGAAAACCACATTGCTCCTCCTGAATCCGAGGTTCGACCAACGGCCAGACTCTCCTCTCCAGTACCTTGGCATAGACCTTCCCAGGGAGGCTGAGGAGTGTGATCCCTCTAAAGTTGGAGCACACCCTCCGGTCCCCTTTTTTGAAGAGAGTAACCACCACCCCAGTTTGCCATGCCAAAGGCACTGCCCCCGACCTCCACGCAGTGTTGCAGAGGCGTGTCAACCATGACAACCCAACAACATCCAGGGCCTTGAGGTACTCAGGGCGAATCTCGTCCACCCCCGGGGCCCGGCCACCAAGGAGATTTTTAACCACCTTGGCGACCTCAGCCCCTGTGATAGGCGAGTCATCCCCCTCGTCCCCAAACCCTGCTTCCTCTGTGGAAGGCGTATCAGTGGGATTGAGGAGATCCTCGAAGTATTCCTTCCACTGCCCGACGATATCCCCAGTTGAAGTCAACAGTGTCCCATCCACACCATACACAGTGTGGACGGGGAGCTGCTTTCCCCTCCTGAGCCGCCGAACAGTTTGCCAGAATCTCTTTGAAGCCGACCGAAAGTCTTGTTCCATGGCCTCACCGAACTCCTCCCATACCCGCGTTTTTGCTTCAGCAACCACCTGAGCTGCACTCCGCTTGGCCTGCCGGTACACCTCAGCTGCTTCGGGAGTCCCACAAGCCAACCAAGCTTGATAGGACTCCTTCTTCAGCTTAATGGCCCCCCTCACCACTGGTGTCCACCACTTGTTCGGGGGTTGCCACCACGAGATGCACCGACCACCTTGCGGCCGCAGCTCTGGGCCGCCGCTTCAACAACAGAGGTGGAGAACATGGCCCATTCAGACTCTCCAGACTCCCTCGGAATGTGGTTGAAGTTCTTCCGGAGGTGGGAGTTGAAGACCTCCCGGACAGGGGCCTCAGCCAGACGCTCCCAGCACACCTTCACTATACGTTTGGGTCTACCAGGTCTGAATGGCTTCCTCCCCTGCCATCGGATCCAACTCACCACCAGGTGGTGATCAGTTGACAGCTCTGCACCTCTCTTTACTCGGGTGTCCAAGACATACGGTCACAGGTCTGATGATACGATAACAAAATCGATCATCGACCTGCGACCTAGGGTGTCCTGGTGCCAGGTGCACATATGGACACCCTTATGCTTGAACTTGGAGTTTTCCCCGGTGGACGAAAGGGTTGCTTCCCTGCGCCTTCGGGTTGGGAAACGGGTCCTGACCATCATTTGTGCCTATGCACCAAATGATGTTTCAGAGTACCCACTCTTTTTGGAGTCTGTGACTGGGGTGCTGGAGGGTACTCCTCCTGGAGACTCCATTGTCCTACTGGGGGACTTCAATGCGCACGTGGGCAACGACAGTGAAACCTGGAGGGGGGTGATTGGGAGGAACGGCCTGCCCGATCTGAACCCGAGTGGTGTTCAGTTATTGGACTTCTGTGCTAACCACAGTCTGTCCATAACGAACACCATGTTCAAGCATAAGGGTGTTCAACTATCTTCCAATCTTGTATTAATAATTCCTTTGTCAGTAAATGCATTGATTCTTCGGTTCTTATTCTTTTATATTTAATATTTTTGGTATACTTTTTCTTCCTATAATCACATTGACAGACAACAAAAATCGGCAGGTGGTCACTGATATCATTCAATAAAAGCCCACTCCTGATATTATTTTCCATAATGTTTGTGAATATGTTATCTATTAGTGTGGCACTGTGTGACGTGATTCTGCTAGGTCCGGTAATTGTTGGATGTAAGCCCATACTGTACATTGTGTTGATAATTTCTTCTGTCAAACTATGTTGTTTTGAGTTCATCAGATCTATATTGAAATCCCCACAGATGAACATAACTTTATGAGTTAGTTTTGCATACATTTTTTCCATCCAGTCCTTAAATAAGTCAATGTTTGATCCAGGTGTTCTATATACACAGCTCACTACTACATTCTTCACATTGTCCAGACAGATTTGTAATACATTCAAATAAATCATCCACAGTTACTGACAGATTTTCAACAACCTTGTATTTCAAGCTCTTGTCAACATAAATTGCAACTCCTCCTCCTTTTTTCACTTTTCTATTTATATAATTTAATTCATAGCCATCCATGGTAAAATCCACTCCTTTCTCTTCACTGACCCCCGTCTCTGATATTGCCACAATATTGAAGGGCTCTTTAAACTGATGTAAATAATCTTTAATATTATTAAAGTTTGCATAGAGACTCCTGCTGTTGAAGTGGATCATAGAAATATTGAAATCAGATGTGACCATTGTGTTGAACTGTTCATCTGTGTAGTAATTACAGTCATTATTGATGGAGCTAAGTAAATTATTATCAGGGTCTATGTCATATTCTATGTCCTGTGGGTTGTGATCTGTGTATTCAAAAACTTTCAGTTCCTGTTGTCCCTGTTTGTTGATTTGTCCTACAGTTGTCTGAATTGTTGCTGTGACTCCAGTTCATAATATTCATTGATATTTGTCCAGTTCCATAATATTACGGATGTTAATGATCTTGGCTTCTTCAGGTGATCCGTTTAATTTGATGTATATTTTACAGTTTGATGTCCAGGTGTTTTGAATCTTTTTCTGCTTTTTCATGTATCTTGCTTTCCTGGCTATTTCTGCGTTTTCCTTTGTGAGGTGCTCGTTTATGTAAATGGAGGAATATGGAGGAATTCTGGGCCATATTAGCATCTGTGTTTTCTAATAATGGGTTAAGGCAGGGGTGTCCAATCATGTGCCATGGAGGACCAAGACCCTGCAGGTTCTCTCTTCAGCAGGTGTTTTCACTGATCAGCAATCAGTGGAAGAAATTCAGTGGAATCTGCTGTTGAAGACACTGGTTGCAGGTAAAGCCTGCAGGGTATCTTATTATAATATATACTGAGTTAGGTATAATATCTTATTATACCTAACTCAGTACTGTTTACTGTGGTGTTGTTTATTAGATTGATATGTTGTATTATTATATGATATGGGTGGTGGCTCCACCTTTCCGGTTCCGCCACCATCTGGGGTATAAAAGGCTGATGCAGAAGAGGCACAGCCTCTTTGACCACCTCTCTGCCTAGCAGGAGCGTCTGTGTGGATAAGAGAAGATAAGATAAGATAAGCCTTTATTAGTCCCACAACGGGGAAATTCCAGGATTGCAACAGCACAGGGATAGCAACACTCAGAGCAACAATCAGAAGGCAAGAAAAAAAAAAAAAAAAAAAAAGCAAGCAAGAGCAGCTAATATACATATGTACGTATTACTATAAAATATATATATATACACACACACAGACACACAGTGCAGAGCATTGTAGCTGGATGGAATAAATATATGAATATATGAACACACAGTGCAGAGCATTGTAGCTAGATGGAATAAATATGTAAATATATAAACACCCACAGTACGGAGCATTGCAGCTAGGTGGAATAAATATGCAAGTATATAAACACACAGTGCGGAGCAATGTAGCTAGATGGAATAATATGTAGATATATAAATATATAAACACACCCAGTGCTGAGCATTGTAGCTAGATGGAATAAATATGTAAATATATAAACACACACAGTGCAGAGCATTGTTGCTAGATGGAATGAAACAGCATAACCGTCTACTTAGTTATCCTACATGGTATGATTATGTGCCCATACATATTCTCACCCTCCATAGCGACCGGTAAGTTCCTAGTTGTATGCCGGAGGGGACCATTGTGTAAGTCTATTGCATCTTTTGCATTCAAAAAACTATTAGTTTGTTACGTCTTTTTGCTATCTCTGCGAGCAGCCCTGCTTAGGTTGTACAGTCTGACAGCCGTTGGTAGGAAGGACCTACGAAACCTCTCGGTTGTGCACCTGGGATGATGTAGTCTGCTGCTAAATGAGCTCCTCAGTGCATTCAGTATGTCCTGCATAGGGTGGAACTCGGACTCCAGCAGAGATGACAGTTTAGCCACCGTCCTTCTCTCTCCTATCTCCTCCATCGGATCAAGGCGCTGCCCCAGGACAGAGCTAGCTTTCTTAATCAGTTTGTTCAGTCTCTTCCTATCGGCTGCAGTAATGCCACTGCCCCAGCAGACCACTCCAAAAGTGATGGCTGATGCCACCACCGTGTCATAGAATGACTTCAGCAGCGCCCCTTGTACACCAAAAGACCTGAGTCTCCTCAGCAGGAACAGCCTGCGCTGTCCCTTCTTGTAGAGTGCATCAGTATTGTGTGACCAGTCTAGTTTATTGTTCAGATGAATACCCAGGTACTTATAGGATGTCACCATCTCGATGTCTGTTCCCTGTATATTTACTGGTACTGTGAGGGGCTGCCCATGCCTGCGGCAGTCCACCACCAGCTCCTTAGTTTTCCTCGCGTTGATCTGGAGGCAGTTCCGATGGCACCAGTCCACGAAGTCCTGGATAAGCCCTCTGTACTCAGCTTCATCTCCATTGGAGATGAGGCCAACGATCGCAGAGTCATCAGAGAACTTCTGTAGATGGCAGTGTGTTGTGTTGTGTGAGAAGTCCGCAGTATAAAGAGTGAACAGGAAGGGAGCCAGCACCGTTCCCTGGGGGGCCCCCGTGCTACTGATGATCGTGTCGGACACACAGTCCCGGGTTCTCACAAACTGAGGCCGGTTCGTGAGGTAGTCCAGGATCCATGATGACAGGTGCTGGTCCACCCCTGCGCGCAGCAGCTTGTCCTTCAGGATCATCGGTTGGATGGTGTTGAAAGCACTGGAGAAGTCAAAGAACATGATCCTCACCATATTCCCGGGCTTCTCCAGGTGGGACAGAGAACGGTGAAGGAGGAAGATCACCGCATCCTCCACCCCAATGCCATGCTGGTAGGCGAACTGGAGTGGATCCATCGCTGGTTCCACCAGGGGGCGGAGGTGAGCAAGGAGCAGTCTCTCCAGGGTCTTCATCAAGTGGGACGTCAAGGCCACCGGTCTGTAGCTGTTCAGGTCTTTGGGGTGGGAAGTTTTTGGTACAGGTACCACACAAGATGTTTTCCACAGCTGTGGTACCCTCCCCAGTTTCAGGCTCATGTTGAAGATATACGTCACAATCCCACACAGCTGGTCTGCACAGGACTTGAGGAGCTTTGCGCTGATGCCGTCCGGTCCCGGCGCCTTCCTCGCGTTGATCTTCCTCAGCTCCGTCCTCACCTGGGTCCTGGTCAGGGTCAGGATGGGGGGCTGTGTGTTGGGAGTGGGGGGGTGTTGGTGGAGTGGGGAGTGGGCAGCAGGACTTGATTTCTTTAGAGGCAGCAGTGGTTAAGATAAGATAAGATAAGATAAGCCTTTATTAGTCCCACAACGGGGAAATTCCAGGATTGCAACAGCACAGGGATAGCAACACTCAGAGCAACAATCAGAAGGCAAGAAAAAAAACAAGCAAGCAAGAGCAGCTAATAAACATATGTACGTATTACTATAAAATATATATATATACACACACACACAGACACACAGTGCCGAGCATTGTAGCTGGATGGAATAAATATATGAATATATGAACACACAGTGCAGAGCATTGTAGCTAGATGGAATAAATATGTAAATATATAAACACCCACAGTACGGAGCATTGCAGCTAGGTGGAATAAATATGCAAGTATATAAACACACACAGTGCGGAGCAATGTAGCTAGATGGAATAATATGTAGATATATAAATATATAAACACACCCAGTGCTGAGCATTGTAGCTAGATGGAATAAATATGCAAATATATAAACACACACAGTGCAGAGCATTGTTGCTAGATGGAATGAAACAGCATAACCGTCTACTTAGTTATCCTACATGGTATGATTATGTGCCCATACATATTCTCACCCTCCATAGCGACCGGTATGTTCCTAGTTATATGCCGGAGGGGACCATTGTGTAAGTCTATTGCATCTTTTGCATTCAAAAAACTATTAGTTTGTTACGTCTTTTTGCTATCTCTGCGAGCAGCCCTGCTTAGGTTGTACAGTCTGACAGCCGTTGGTAGGAAGGACCTACGAAACCTCTCGGTTGTGCACCTGGGATGATGTAGTCTGCTGCTAAATGAGCTCCTCAGTGCATTCAGTATGTCCTGCATAGGGTGGAACTCGGACTCCAGCAGAGATGACAGTTTAGCCGCCGTCCTTCTCTCTCCTATCTCCTCCATCGGATCAAGGCGCTGCCCCAGGACAGAGCTAGCTTTCTTAATCAGTTTGTTCAGTCTCTTCCTATCGGCTGCAGTAATGCCACTGCCCCAGCAGACCACTCCAAAAGTGATGGCTGATGCCACCACCGTGTCATAGAATGACTTCAGCAGCGCCCCTTGTACACCAAAAGACCTGAGTCTCCTCAGCAGGAACAGCCTGCGCTGTCCCTTCTTGTAGAGTGCATCAGTATTGTGTGACCAGTCTAGTTTATTGTTCAGATGAATACCCAGGTACTTATAGGATGTCACCATCTCGATGTCTGTTCCCTGTATATTTACTGGTACTGTGAGGGGCTGCCCATGCCTGCGGCAGTCCACCACCAGCTCCTTAGTTTTCCTCGCGTTGATCTGGAGGCAGTTCCGATGGCACCAGTCCACGAAGTCCTGGATAAGCCCTCTGTACTCAGCTTCATCTCCATTGGAGATGAGGCCAACGATCGCAGAGTCATCAGAGAATTTCTGTAGATGGCAGTGTGTTGTGTTGTGTGAGAAGTCCGCAGTATAAAGAGTGAACAGGAAGGGAGCCAGCACCGTTCCCTGGGGGGCCCCCGTGCTACTGATGATCGTGTCGGACACACAGTCCCGGGTTCTCACAAACTGAGGCCGGTTCGTGAGGTAGTCCAGGATCCATGATGACAGGTGCTGGTCCACCCCTGCGCGCAGCAGCTTGTCCTTCAGGATCATCGGTTGGATGGTGTTGAAAGCACTGGAGAAGTCAAAGAACATGATCCTCACCATATTCCCGGGCTTCTCCAGGTGGGACAGAGAACGGTGAAGGAGGAAGATCACCGCATCCTCCACCCCAATGCCATGCTGGTAGGCGAACTGGAGTGGATCCATCGCTGGTTCCACCAGGGGGCGGAGGTGAGCAAGGAGCAGTCTCTCCAGGGTCTTCATCAAGTGGGACGTCAAGGCCACCGGTCTGTAGCTGTTCAGGTCTTTGGGGTGGGAAGTTTTTGGTACAGGTACCACACAAGATGTTTTCCACAGCTGTGGTACCCTCCCCAGTTTCAGGCTCATGTTGAAGATATACGTCACAATCCCACACAGCTGGTCTGCACAGGACTTGAGGAGCTTTGCGCTGATGCCGTCCGGTCCCGGCGCCTTCCTCGCCTTGATCTTCCTCAGCTCCGTCCTCACCTGGGTCCTGGTCAGGGTCAGGATGGGGGGCTGTGTGTTGGGAGTGGGGGGGTGTTGGTGGAGTGGGGAGTGGGCAGCAGGACTTGATTTCTTTAGAGGCAGCAGTGGTTGTTGTGCAGTCAGGGGGGAGGGCGGTTGGTCAAATCTATTGAAAAACAGATTCAGGTTGTTCGCCCACTCCCTGCCCCCTGTGGCCTGGGGGGAGGTATTCTGGAGCCCCGAGATGGTTTTGAGGTTTCTCCAGACCCCGCTGATGTCGCTCTGTTGCAGCTTGTCCTCCATCTTCTTCCTGAAGCTGTCCTTGCCTTCTCTGATCTTTCTCCTCAGCTCCCTCTGTACGGACTTCAGCATCTCCCTGTTCCCTGACCTGAAGATCCTCTTCTTCTCTCTCAGAAGTGTTTTTATCTCAGGGTTGATCCAGGGTTTGTTGTTTGAGTGACGCCGTATGGTCTTGGTGGGAACGGATATAGTGAGTCATATAATAAAGTCCTGTTCAGTTCATCACTCGCCTCATTATTGTGCCATGTTTTACAGACATAACATTTGGCGACAAGGATAAAGTATGAATGTGGGTGTGTTGTCTTTTTGGCCATTTTTGGAGACTCTGGGGGAGCCTCCAGTGCCTTGGGTGAGGTGGTTCGCTGCCTTTCAGAACTATCTGGTGGCACTAAACATCCGCAAACTGAAGAAGGTACGAGCAAGGGCAATTTTGGTCCATAATTCTTCAATCTCCAACGGAGATGAAGCTGAGTACAGGGGACTTATCCAGGAGTTCGTGTACTGGTGCCATTGGAACTGCCTCCAGATCAACGCGAGGAAAACTAAGGAGCTGGTGGTGGACTACCGCAGGCAAGGACAACCCCTCACAGCACCAGTAAACATCCAGGGAACAGACATTGAGATGGTGACATCCTACAAGTACCTGGGTGTTCATCTGAACAATAAACTAGACTGGTCACACAATACCGACGCACTCTACAAGAAGGGACAGTGCAGGCTGTTCCTGCTGAGGAGGCTCAGGTCTTTTGGTGTACAAGGGGTGCTCTTGAAGACATTCTATGACACGGTGGTGGCATCAGCCATCACTTTTGGAGTGGTCTGCTGGGGCAACGGCATTACAGCAGCCGATAGGAAGAGACTGAACAAACTAATCAAGAAAGCTAGCTCTGTCCTGGGGCAGCGCCTTGACCCAGTGGAGGAGATGGGAGAGAGAAGGACGGTGGCTAAACTGTCATCTCTGCTGGAGTCCGAGTCCCACCCCATGCAGGATATACTGAACGCACTGAGGAGCTCATTTAGCAGTAGACTACATCATCCTAGGTGCGCGACTGAGAGGTTTTGCAGGTCCTTCCTACCTATGGCTGTCAGACTGTATAACCTAAGCAGGGCTTCTCGCAGAGATAGCAAAAAAACGTGACGACCTAATAGCATTGAATGCAAAAGACGCAACAGACTTACACAAATGGTCCCCTCCAGTATACAACTAGGACAATATCAATTGCTATGGAGAGTGACAATATGTATGGGTACATATTCATACCATGTAGGGTAACTAAATAGACGGTTATGCTGTTCAGATAGATAGATAATTTTATTGTCTGTCCCAGTCAGTGACAGAAATTCTTCTTCGACACAGCTACAACAATATTATACATTCAGCACTCTCAAAAACATGTTCAAACTCACAGGATAAAAACAGTTTAAAAAAGGAAACATGGTTAAAAAGGAAACAGCAAATGAAATCATGTGGCAGAAAATATTAATAACTGTTAAAAATTAATAGTGATTAATAGATAAATGCTGATAACTAATATTGATTACATTGATAGCTATGATAACTATTTGATTTTGTTTAGGATTGTTACTGCAGAAGGAATAAATGATTTCTTGTAAATGTTTTTATGGGCCAATGGAACTTTATATTGTCTGCCTGATGGCAGTAACTGAAAAGAGTGATGGAGGGGGTGAGATGGGTCCTCTGTGATCAGGGTGGCTTTCCTGATCACAGAGCGCTGATACAGTTAAGACAACGGTGTCTGTGGTGAGCCAATGATTTTGCTAGCCTGATTAACTATACGGGAAAGCTTTGTTTTGTGCTGAATGAAGAGGGAGCTGTACCAGGATGAAATGTTAAAAGAAAGGATGGATTCAGTTAATGAATGAATGAATGAATAAGGTTTATTGTCAATACTACCATACGTAATACATACAGGAGAATTGAAATTTGACTTGACATTGGGCGCGCTCAGTAAGCGCATCCCATAGCCGGGGCAGCCCGAAGGCGCCAGTCGAACAGTGAGGGTAAAGAAGGGAAGGGGGGGGGAGAGAGGAAAACACAATAGGCAGAGAGAAAAAACATAGTTATCAGAATAACGCTCGTATAAGCTCATATAAAGCTCAAATGAGCCAAATTTTGATCACACAGAAAAAACCCTCTATGCACAATTAGCAGACGTTGACAAATGACAAAGCGAGAGAGACCAGTGTATGTAGTCAGCATATGATCAGTGTGTGATGCAGTGTGGAGGTATGTCAATTGCTGGTGAACAGCAGAGGGCACCCCCTGGCAACGGATAGTCATGTGTTCTACTCGGCATGTCCATTCTCATGCAGGTGGCAAGTTCTGTAAACACATGATAGCGCTGTCCTTGAGAAGCTCGATCTGCAGAACAACAGCCATTGTATGTCGATGTTTGGGTTAAGCCACTTCTCCAGCGTTATCTTCATCGAGGAGGAATGTAAACAAGGGCACCAAAACACAAGGTCAAATCTGCACAGTGCACTCAGAGAATAAAAAAATTTCCCTCTCTTCGATTCTGTGCTTCAAATTTCATACAGGCTTGAATCATGCTTTAGATCATTCTCTGGAGAGCACTCAGCGATCCACAGATGTTATCCACCTACCGAAACATAGGTAAACATGTCCAAGAGAGTCCGTTCTCTCTTCAATGCATGCCAGGTGGTAAATTCCATGTTAATCCTGCCGCTGACAGTCAGTGCTCCCCCCAGCTGGACGAATTGTTGAATTTGTTAAGGGAGCTACGCCGGGGTCCGCATTTGATTAGCTCACCCAGATAATTTCGATACACTAGGAAAACTCCAGGGGCCAAACAGAAGATCCTGTGATCAGTTCAATCTCAGTCGAATCACACAGACACACGAATTACAATGCCATGAGTCTCCCTTGGGTTCCCCCTGACCCGATCTTCTTCTTTTAAAGTGGTGACAATCGCATATAAGCCGCTTTCCAGATCCATAATTTCCATTTGGATTAAGATTCAGCCAGGAGAAGAGCGACATTGCAAGCTGGGATCAGAAGGGAGAGGATTAGGAGGGAGAGGGAAGAAAAGCGTCTACTCTCTCTCAGAAGCGGAAGTGAAGTGTAATGAAGTGTAAACCAGAGTTAAAATGTGTCTACTGACATTAAAAGTCCTCAGTTTCTTCAAGAGGTTTGGTTTATTCCATCTAGCAACAATGCTCCGCACTGTGTGTATATATATTTATATATTTATGTGTACATATGTATATTCACTGCTCTTATTTTCTTATCTTCTAAATTATTGCTCTGAGTGTTGCTATTCCTGTGCTGTTGCAATCCTGGAATTTCCCTATTGTGGGACTAATAAAGGCTTATCTTATCTTAATTTGGGTATGGAAGGACAACGTGTCCTTTCTACTTTGGGAGCTAGCGGTAGCTTTGATGACGTGGTTGAGCGAATGGTGTAACATTTTTACAAATGTCATCGTCGAGAGGGTCCAGTTTCGGTAGCGCCTCCAGCGGGCTGGCAAGTCGGTGCAGCACTACGTTGCATACCCACAGCAGCTGGCTGGGGACTGCCGGTTTGGGGAGTTGGAGGAAGAAATGGTCTGCGACCAGTTGGCGGTACACACACTGTGTTCGTCAGCTCGTGCGAGATTGCTTGCACACTTTGGCAAATTAACTTTAGCCATGGGTGTGGAGATAGCCCAACAGTGTGAAGCGGCGGACAAATTATCACATGACCTCGGTGAGAGAGCTACGCTATGCCGCCATGACTCATAATTGACGACGCAGGCTGTGGATCTGGACAGCGAAGACAGTGAGCAAGAGGAATGTGCTGCAGCTGTAAAGATGAGGTCCGCCCCGGGATCACTCAAATGTTTGGGGTGTGGGTCCACTAAGCAACAGTACAAGGCTAGGGAGTGTCCAGCAAGAGGTAAACGCTGTGGCAAGTGTGGACTCCTGCATTACTTTGCCTGAGCCTGTAATAGGTTCGAGCGAGAGGAACGGTGACACAAAGCTGATACCCCTGCTTCAACTCCCATGGTTATCCACACCATTTCCCCGGACACCGACGGCCGTACGTATTGTATGGTGGAACTGGATGGTGTGGAGGCACCATTATTGGTGGACATGAGCGTAGTGCGGTCGACATCGAGTTGGCCCACCGTGAGGAGTTTCTTCCCATATCATCAGTTGAGAGGCCATTTGAAACCTGTGTGGCTATGGAGGACGGAGGCTGCTTGTTGTGGGTTCGGTGGAGCTGATGGCCCGTTACAAAACATCGGTGGTCGCTAGCCTGAAGTTTTTGGTGACTGGCATGGGCGAAAATGTGATGGGCTGCGATCTCTTCTATGGGCTGGGGTTTTCCATCAGCAGCAGTGTGGGTGAGAAGTGGTGGGGCTGCGGTTTATGGTACCGACCAATCCCGGAAGTGGTGGATGATGCAATATGGGATGAACCTTGGCCTAGTAATCTGGAACGTGAACAGGACCAACCCCATTCAGGGCCGTCGCAGGAGAATTCCTGCGCCAGAGCCCAAGTTACCCTAGCTGAGGGAACTGAGCAGCGCCGTGGGACGCCTGTGACGGTAGATGGAGCTGAGTGGCTGACTCATTCTGCTTCCAGAGTTCAGCAGGGAGGTACTGAGAAGCAGGGGGCTACAACGGCTTTGTCAGCGTCTAAAATGAAAGCGAACAGGGCAGGACCAGCTGGCACAGTTAAATGACGGGCCATACAGGAACACTGGAAATCGAGCAGGGCTCCTCTGGGGGTTGCTGATTTTGTTCGACCCAGAGCGGAGGACCGATTGAGAGGGGCCCACAGGAAGCGGAGGAGACAAAGAGGACCAGGGGCGGCTACAGGTGGTGGCTGTCCGGGAGGACAGTTACCTGCAGCTGACAGATGGTACGGAGGAACACCCCAATGAGCTGTGGCCCGTGTTTATGAGGAAGGTGAGGTGCTTCAGTACCGGTGTGGGTCATCCCCGGGCACCAAGAAGAGATGATGCTCTGGTTGGGACCCACCAGACGGGTCTCCGGGGGGGGGGGGGGGGTTCTCCATGGGGTATGACTGATGAGTTAAAAGGGGGCAATGTGTTTATGGTGTTATTATTAATTGCCCATGTGGAAAAGAAATAATGTTTGTGTTAGCATGTTTGAGGGGTTCGTTTTACTGTGCGAATTGCTAAATATTAAGGTATGCATTGTCCAAGTTACATAAGCAGCATGTCAATATGGTTATTACACAAAATTACTCTGTGAGCTGTCCATGATGCTGAGTGATTGTTTGAAGTATTTAGCACATGGGGCTGTGATGGGGGATTGATGTGTATATTGACATGTATGATGATGAAGTGGTTTGTTGAACTCAGATTCATGGGTATAACTTGTCTGTATATATGTTTGTGGGATTATTTTTTTTTATGTTTAGAGCAGGAACACTGGATTTTATTTTCATGAACTGTATATAGATAAAGATGGCAAATAATCCGTCTAGCAGTGTCGGGGTGGGACAGTAGTCCACCTGTCCCCCTCTAGTTTTAGTTGTTTATGTGTGCATGGATAGGCCTACTTATTTTGTTTATTGTTAGTGTAATTTGGGCACTAAATTTGGGAGGGCCTAATTAGTGTGCATGTGTTTTGGACTTTTGAAAGGGGGGTGAAATGTGGTGTTATTTATTATATTCATATGTTGTATTATTGTAAGATATGGGTGGTGGCTCCAACTTTCTGGTTCCGCCACCACCCGGGGTACAAAAATGCTGATGCAGAAGAGGCACAGCCTCATTGACCACCTCTCTGCCTAGCGGGAGCGTCTGTCTGGATATAGTGAGTCATATAATAAAATCCTGTTCAGTTCACCACTCGCCTCATTATTGTGCCATGGTTTTCATACATAACATTTACCTGTTGAAATATATATTTTATGGCTAATATAACCCCATAACCAAAGCCAGTTTAGAAAGCTTGGGATCAGTCTGCCAAGGTCTCTGCCTTTGACCACCACCTGATCCACATAGCACCGGACCCCCATGAGCCCTCCTGCAGGTGTTGAGCCCACTGGAGGGTGGACCCGTGTAACTCCTTCGGGCTGAGCCCAGCCAGGTCCCATGGGTGGAAACCCGGCCACCAGACGCTAGCCATCGAGCCCCTCCCCCAGGCCTGGCTCCAGGGTGGGGCCCCGGTAACCCCATACCGGGCGGGGTACACTGAATCCTTGTTCTGATATTTATCATGAGAGTCTGTTGGATCATTCTTAGTCTGACCCTTCACCCAGGACCAGTTTGTCTTGGGTGACCCTGTCAGAGGCAAATTGCCCCGGACAACATAGCTCCTGGGATCACTGGGGCACGCAAACCTCCCACCAAGATAAGGTGACGATCCATGAAGGGCCATGTTCTCCACCTCTGTTGTTGAAGTGGTGGCCTAGAGCTGCGGCCGCAAGGTCGTCGGGGCATCTCGTGGTGGCAACCCCTGAAACAAGTGGTGGACACCAGTGGTGAGAGGGGCCATTAAGCTGAAGGAGGAGTCCTATCAGCTTGGTTGGCTTGTGGGACTCCCGAAGCAGCTGAGGTGTACCGGCAGGCCAAGCGGAGTGCAGCTCGGGTGGTTGCTGAAGCAAAAACTTGGGTATGGGAGGAGTTCGGTGAGGCCATGGAACAAGACTTTTGGTTGGCCTCGAAGAGATTCTGGCAAACTCTCCGGCGGCTCAGGAGGGGGAAGCTGTTCCCTGTCCACACTGTGTGTGGTGCAGATGAGGCGCTGTTGACTTCGACTGGGGATATCGTCGGGCAGTGGAAGGAATACTTTGAGGATCTCCTCAATCCCACTGATACGCCTTCCACAGAGGAAGCAGGGCTTGTGGACGAGGGGGACGACTCGCCTATCACAGGGGCTGAGGTCGCTAAGGTGGTTAAAAATCTCTTTGGTGGCCGGGTCCCAGGGGTGGACGAGATTTGCCCTGAGTACCTCAAGGCCCTGGATATTGTAGGGCTGTCATGGTTGACACACCTCTGCAACATTGTGTGGAGGTCGGGGGCAGTGCCTTTGGCATGGCAAACTGGGGTGGTGGTTCCTCTCTTCAAAAAAGGGGACTGTAGGGTGTGCTCCAACTTTAGAGGGATCACACTCCTCAGCCTCCCTGGGAAGGTCTATGCCAAGGTACTGGAGAGGAGAGTCCGGCCGTTGGTCGAACCTCGGATTCAGGAGGAGCAGTGTGGTTTTTGTCCTGGCCGTGGCACATCGGACCAGCTCTTTACCCTCTCGAGAATCCTCAAGGGCTCGTGGGAGTTTGCCCAACCAGTTTACATGTGTTTTGTGGACTTGGAGAAGGCATTCAACCGCATCCCTTGTGGTTTTTTGTGGGGGGTTCTTCGGGAGTATGGGGTGTTGGGCTTGTTGTTATGAGCTATTCGGTCTCTGTACGACCGTTGTGAGAATTTGGTTCGTATTGCCAACCCTCGATCGGACTCATTCCCAGTGAGAGTTGGACTCCGCCAGGGCTGCCCTTTGTCACCAATCCTGTTCATAATTTTTTATGGACAGGATTTCTAGGCACAGCCAGGGAACGGAGGGTGTCATGCTTGGTGACCACAGGTTCTCATCTCTGTTGTTTGCAGATGATGTTGTCCTGTTGGCTTCATCCAGCAATGACCTACAGTTCTTGCTGGGACGGTTTGTGTTTGAAGCGGCTGGGATGAAAATCAGCACCTCCAAGTCCGAGTCCATGGTCTTCAGCCGGAAAAAGGTGGATTGTCCTCTCCGAGTTGGGGACAGACTCCTGCCCCAAGTGGAGGAGTTCAAGTATCTTGGGGTCTTATTCACGAGTGAGGGGAGAATGGAGCGAGAGATTGACAGACGGATCGGAGCAGCATCTGCAGTGATGCGGACGTTGTACCGGTCTGTTGTGGTGAAGAGGGAGCTGAGTTCTAAGGCAAAGCTGTCAATTTACCAGTCAATCTATGTTCCTACTCTCACCTATGGTCATGAGCTTTGGGTAATGACTGAAAGAACGAGATCGCGGATATAAGCGGCTGAAATGAGCTTTCGCCGTAGGATTGCTGGACTCGTCCTCAGAGATGGGGTGAGGAGCTCAGTTATCCGGGAGAGGCTCAGAGTAGAACCTCTGCTCCTCCACATTGAAAGGAGCCAGTTGAGGTGGTATGGGCATCTGATCAGGATGCCTCCTGGACGCCTCCCACTTAAGGTGTTTCGGGCACATCCCACTGGGAGGAGACCCTGGGGCAGACCCAGGACTCACTGGAGAGACTATGTCTCCCAGCTGGTGTGGGAGCACCTTGGTATCCTCTCTGAATTGCTGGAGCAGGTGGCTGGGGAGAGGGAAGTCTGGGCTTCTCTGCTTGAACTGCTGCCTCCGCGACCCGGACCTCCGGAAAAGCGATAGAAGATGAATGGATGGATGGATGGATAACCCCATAACTACAATATGGCACCAGGCAATCAAGTTTTGGCAGCTGATCACTTTTTTGCCACGACACCAGCGGCTGGAGCAGGTGCATCCCATGATGTCTCAACAGTCTCCATGATTTTCACACAGATCAGAGCAATTTGTTGCACAGGAAGCTAAACATTTCTACAGACATTCTGAAGTTCTGTAACCACTGTGCGTTTGTGAAGCTGGGGTGACATCACTGGGAGGCTCGGTTGAACAAACAGACCCATGGTTTGAAGCGATAATTTTGCCACAAGAGAGCCATCTGAAACACACATGCAGCATACGTATTTTAGTACTTAATAACGATAACTTGTCGACATTACAATGTAGTATGGCGGACTTAATGCAAAGTAGCATTAGCTTACCTTCATATTTGATCTAGTTCGTATCCTTGTGTCTTTGGCTTTATACTGCTCTATGGCTTGCTAAACACTCCAGTACTTTTCCAGAGTGTTGTCTCGCCACCTGTAGCCTTCTCTGGCTCTCCATTTTTGCCTTTACTCTGACAAAAAGCCAGAGACCGAGCAGTCGCCTCGTAATCCGCCATCTTGTGTTTTGCTTGTGTCGCGTGTTTTACGTCACGGGAGTGTTGCGCCGCCTTGCTGTAAAAAAAATCCCACCCACCTCAGGCGGTACTCAGCTGTAATGGAAACAAAAGTGAGCTGAGTTGAATAAAAAAAACGTGTAGAGGTGAGCTGGGCTATATAGGTACTAGTGGAAAAGGGGCATTAATGAGTAGAACCTACCACCATATACTGTAGACACAGAAAGTTCCTGCAGTGGAAAAACAGCTTCTGACTGCCTTGCTTGGTTTGCAGGCCTGGCTCCTTTCCCTCGTCTTTTCACTCTTTATGAAGGCGCTCACTAACAGGAGTGTGTGTGTGTGTGTGTGTGTATTATACAAACACACAGGCACAGATGGCAGCTGCTCAGCGAGGAGGCCTCACACTGGTAATTACTGAGTATGAGGAGCATTATTTAACCGAGCTGCAGGGTTTCTGTATTGTTTCTGTCCAGGAGGAGGAGGATTGATTTTAAAGAGGTCGGCTCTGGATCAGCTTCCCGTCCACTTTTTTAATTTTTTTTTTTTTTTTTTTTTAAAAACATTCATCTCATAGAAATAAGTGTCAATGCTGTTATGTGCATGGGCAGATATTTTATTTCACTTGGTGGAGGGGGCCAGTAACGGGAACATATTCTCCAGAGTAAATATTGAGGGGGACACTATCAGAATTATTATAGTCGGGGCTGTTCCTAGCTTTTTGGGGGGCCTTATTGAACATTGTGTTGGGGTGGGGGACATGTTTTTGTAATGGGAAAGAGTTGAAACCATTAAAAATGGGGAAAAAAATCTCCTCTCCCTGTAAACACTTGACTTATTGTCTAGATAAATAGAAGAAAATACTTACACAGAATATAAAAATAATCAGCAGAAGTTAAAAAAAATGAACAAGAAAAGCTGCAAATTTATGAGAAAAAAGTTGCAAATTTACAAGAAAAAATAAGCAAATTTTTGAGAAATATGTTTTGCATTGGTAAGTCAAATGCAATTTATTACTTCTGCCAAAAAGGTAATGTGATTGAGGTGATGTTTGTCAGTTTTTAGCAGGATTGTTTTTCTTTGTGCACCAAAGCAAAATTATTTCACAAAAACTACCAGGGCCAAAATAATGAGTTCCCTGAAAAACTGACCTTTTTATTGAGCCATAAAAAACTGGAAAGAAAACTAGTGAGAGATGTGCCTAAAGACCCCAGAACAACTACCAAGACACTAGTGAATGACTTAGTTAAGTTGAAGTTGTTGTCTCAAAGAAGACTATCACTAGAACCGTGCACAGAAATGGACTGCAAGGTTGCAAACCAAGAAGAACTCTGATTTCTTCAGAAGAGACACCTTGCAAGCCAGACTGAACTGGACGCCCTCTCCCACCAGTTTTGTCAACCTACCAGCCTTGGGCAAAGAGACTATTGTGCTTGAAGGGGTGATAGTGGGGGCACTCACCTGGAACATTGAGTGGGCATCAGGGAAGCACAGGTCACCGACCCGGACCCATGGGGGGGGTTACTTGAGGTTGGCTATATGTCCCGGTAGCCGTGAAGGGAGAGGTCATCCACTGGGCGCATCCCACCAAGCTCTCCTGCCATCCAGGGGTGGCTAAGACCGTCTCTCTGCTTTGGTGCTCCTTCTGGTGGCCCTCTATGGACAGTGATGTGCGGGAATACATCAGAGCCTGCCCTCAGTGTTCCACAGCTAAGACCCCCACACCCCCTTCCCCCGCCGGTCTGCTCCACCCCTTTCCATACCGGGTCGGCCCTGGTCTCACATTGCCCTCGATTTCATCACTGGACTACCCCCCTCCAATGGGCACTTGGTGAGCCTCACCATTGTGAACTGCTTCTCCAAGGCTGTGCACTTCATCCCCTTGAAGAAGCTCCCGTCAGCCTTGGAGACGGTCCAATTCCTCCCCATCCATGTGGTCAGGTTGCACGGCATCCCGCTGGATATTGTTTCTGATCAGGGCCCTCAGTTTGTCTGCAAAGTGCTGTGAGCATTTTGCAAGTCTATTGGGGCCATGGTCAGCCTATCCTCCATTCCCAGAGCAACGGGCAGTGCGAACGAGCCCACCAGGAGCTTGAATCCATGCTCCGCTGTGTCATGGCCTCAGACCCCTCGTCATGGAGCTTCCTTCTCCCATGGGCCGAATATGCCCACAATTCAGCCACCTCCACTGCTACTGGGTTCTCCCCCTTCGAGGCCTCCCTCAGCTATAACCTGCCCCTCCTCTCCATCACCGAGGAAGAACTGTTGATCCCGTCCATTTCTGCACATATGTCACGGTGTAAACGCTTTTGGATGGACACTAAGGCCGCCCCGCTTCGGTCCATAGAGGAGAACGCCAGATGGGCCAACAGGAAGAGCCGCCCTGCCCCTGCCTACAGGATCAGCCAGAGAGTATGGCTTTCTACTACAAACTTTCCCCTCAAGACCGACTCCAGGCAGTTTGCTCCCCGTTTTTTAGACCTTTCACCATCAAGTCCATTATCAACCCTGTTTCAGTGATTCTCGACTTACCTGTTTCCCTCAGGGTCAGTCCCTCCTTTCGTGTATCCAACATCAAGCTCATTTTTGCCAGCTCTCTTTGCCCACCATCCAAGCCCCCTCCCCCACCACCCCCAACCTCCTAAGATGATCGGCAGTAGGCTTGTATGTGTTATTACTCACATCCTGGATTCCCCCCGCAGGGGGCATGGTATCCAGTTCTTTGTCGACTGGCAGGGGTATGGTCCTGAGGAATGCTCATGAATCCCCGGGTCCTTTGTTATGGACAGGTCCCTCATCACTGACTTCTACCAGCACCATCCTGACAAACCCTGAGTTACGCCAGGAGGCGTTCGTGAGGGGAGAGTACTGTAAGGCCTGTCTGTCATGTGTGTCTGCCTCTCTCTCCTCCTGTTAAGTAGCGCCCTTCCTTCAGCCTTAATCACCACCTGTGGCCAATAAAAAGTGCCCTTTATAAGGGAGGCACTTCCACTGCTCTGTTTGGTCACATAGCATCGCACTCACCTGTTGGTTCCTGTTTTTCTTGATGTACTTTGCCGTGTCCAATCATGTGCCATGGAAGGCCAAGACCCTGCAGGCTTTATTTCCAACCAGTGTCTTCAACAGCAGATTTCACTGAATTTCTTCCCACTGGTTGCTGATAAGTGAAAACACCTGCTGAAGAGACTGGGTAGAAGAGAAAACATGCAGGGTCTTGGCCCTCCATGGCACATGATTGGACACCCCTGCCTTAGACTTTGTTACCAGCCTCACATCTTGGATCTTTGTCTGCCCTGCTCTTGCCTGCCGTGCCCTGACCCCCTGCCTGTTTTTGGATTCTGGAATTCACCTTACAGTTTGGAATTGGATATACACGGATAAGTGCACTTCACCCCCCCCCCCAAAAAAAAAATAAATAAGTCGACTTACCCACGTTTGTCCTTACTGTCCTTCATCCTCACTCCCCAGCATCCGGGCCTTGCCAGACTGCCTTTGCATTTTCCCCAAAGTTTCCCTGCAGCACTGTTTCACCACCACTCTTGGCAACCCGCTCTTCACCTCTGGAGGACCCCTGCCCTACCACTGCAGCTTTTCCCCAGAAGTGCCTGTAAGCATAAAACAATGTTATTCATTACCATTGTCCACCCACTCATCCTAACACCGGTTTCTGCTCTCCCCCGCAGGGTTGCCAGATCTTCATGCACATTATTTCACTATTGCATTATCATTGTAATAAAGATAATTGTTAAATTCAAATTACTGTTTCCTTCTGCGTTGCTTTTGGGTCTTGGTCTCAGAATCCCTGTCAATAAATGCATAATGAGGAAGGTTTCTGCCAGACAAATTCATCGGATTAAGAGAGCAGCTGCTAAAATGCCATTACAAAGCAGCAAACGGGTATTTGAAGCTGCTGGTGCCTCTGGAGTCCCATGAACCTGAAGGTGTAGGATCCTCCAGAGGCTTGCAGTTGTGCATAAACCTACTATTTGGCCACCCCTAGCCAATGCTCACAAGCAGGAATGGTTGCAGTGAGCCCAGAAATACATGAAGACTGATTTTCAAACAGTCTTGTTTACTGATGAGCACCGTGCAACCCTGGATGGTTCAGATGGATGGAGTGGTGGATGGTTGGTGGATGACCACCATGTCCCAACAAGGCTGCGACATCAACAAGGAGGTGGCGAAGTCATGTTTTGGGCCAGAATCATGGGGAGAGAGCTGGTAGGCCCCTTTAGGGTCCCCGAAGGTGTGAAAATGACCTTGGCAAAGTATATAGAGTTTGACTGACCACTTTCTTCCATGGCACAAAAAGAAGAACTGTGTCTTCTGTAGGAAAATTATCTTAATGCATGACAATGTACCATCTCATGGTGCAAAGTATACCTCTGTGTCATTGGCTGCTATTGGAATAAAAGGAGAGAAACTCATGGTGTGGCTCCCATCCTTCCCTGATCTCAACCCTATTGAAAAACCTTTGGAGCATCCTCAAGCAAAAGATCTATGAGGGTGGGAAGCAGTTTACATCAAAACAGCAGCTGTGGGAGGCTATTCTGACATCTTGCAAAGAAATTCAAGCAGAAACTCTCCAAAAACTCACAAGTTCAATGGGTGCAAGAATTGTGAAGGTTATATCAAAGAAGGGGTCCTATGTTATCATGTAACTTGGCCTGTTAAGATGTTTTGGATTGAAATAGCTTTTGATTTCAGTAAATATGACCTCCTAATGCTGCAAATTCAACAAATGACCATTTTCAGTTCTTTACAACCAATAAAATGTTTTGAAACTGTTGTGCATAATAATTTGGAACAGGGCATTATGAGTTTTTTTTTATTTTTGCAAAAAATAGTTATCATTGGGAGGTTTGTTAAATAAAATTTGAATTATGCTCTAACGGTTGATGACTTAAATTGCACTGACTGTCATTTGCATCGACTATTAAGAAAAATCAGAGTCAAATATCATTTGCATAATAATGTGGAATGGGGTGTACGGCAACATTAAGCACGCCTACAGAGCCACCCCCCTCCCTCACTTTGGACAAACAGACTATCTCTCCCTGCTTCAAATACCTGCTTATACCCCACTCAGGAAGAGTCCCCCCCCCCCCCCAACCAAAAAAACAGTTAAAACCTGGCCTGAAAATGCTGTCCTCCAGCTACGGGACTGCTTTAGCTGCACATACTAGAACATCTTTGAACAGCAGGACCTGGACTCCTACATGAGTCTGTCCTTTTCTACATTAAATGCTGTGTAGAAAATGTGCTAGTCACCAAATACATCCGGGCCTTTCCAAACCAGATACTATGGATGACCAGTGAGGTCCAGGCTCTGATCAGAGCTCGCAACTTGGCCTTCAGGCAGAGGGACACCTCTCTGTACAGCACTGCCAGAGCCAACCTGAGAAAAGGCATAAAACACGCTAAGAATGCCTACAGGAGGAAGGTGGAGGGCTCCCTCACAGACAACAACCCCCGCCAGATGTGGAAAGGCATTCAGGCCCTCACCGACTACAGGGGCCAGTGGCCCCCAACATTGGACAGCAACTCTGGCAGAGGAGCTGAACAGCTTCTTTGCCCGGTTTGAGCTCACCCCCCCAAACTCGCCCCCCCTTCCCCCTTCCCTCTCTCTCTCTACAGGTGCATGAGGTGAGGAGGCAACTGAGAGCAGTGAATCCCTGCAGAGCTGCTTGTCTAACGGCATCCCAGGAGCAGTGGTCAAAGCTTGTGCAGACCAGCTGGCAGAGATCCTCACCAAGCTGTTCAACCTCTCCCTGATGCTCTCCACCGTCCCCTCCTGCCTCAAGGCTTCCATTATCATCCCCATCCCCCAAAAGTCTGCAATTGACAGCCCGAATGATTACAGACCCATAGCACTCACGTCTGTAGTCATGAAGTGTTTTGAGTGACTGGTGTCCCAGCACATCAGAGACTGTCTTCCCCCCTCCTTCAGTCCCCACCAGTTCGCCTACAGGGAGAACCGGTCTATGGAAGACGCTATTGCCATCACACTCAACAGAGCACTGATCCACTTGGAGAACCCAAGGAGCTACGTGAGATGCTCTTTGTGGACTACCTCTCAGCTTTCAACACCATCATCCTGGACATCATGATCAATAAACTGCACCTCCTCCAGACCCCACTCCCACCTGCTCCTGGATAAAAAACTTTCTCACCAACTGCCCACAGTCAGTCAGACTTGGCCCTCACCGCTCTTCCACACTATCTCTCAGCACTGGCTCCCCCCAGGCTGCGTGCTAAGCCCTCTACTGTACTCCCTATATACCTTTGACTGTTTTCCAACCCACTTAACCACTGTTATCGTGAAGTACGCGGATGATACCACCTTGGTTGGGCTCATCACTGACGACGATGAGAAGGCATACAGGGTGAAGGTAGAGAATCTGCTGCTGCGGTGCCAAGCAAACAATCTGAAACTGAATGTCCAAAAAACCAAAAAACTCATACTGGACTTCAGAAACAACAGACAGGAGCCCCCCCTCCCCCCAAATGGCGACCGTATGGAAACTGTCCCCACCTTCAGGTTCCTGGGCACCCACATCTCCTCTGACCTCTCGTGGACTGTCAACACTAAGGCCCTGGTGAAGAAAGCCCAGCAGTGGCTGCACTTCCTCCGTGTCCTGAGGAAGAACAACCTGGACCAGAAGCTGCTGCTGGCTTTCTACCACCCCTCAGTGGAGCACGTGCTCACCTACTGTCTGGGTATGTGGTATGCCGGCTCCACGGCTGAGAACAGGAAGGCTGTGCAGAGGGTCATCAACATTGCCCAAAAAGTCATCGGCAGCCCTCTGCCCTCCCTGGAGGACATCTCCAGATCCTCCTGTGTCAGAAAGATCAAGGCCATCACAGGAGACCCCTCACATCCCACCCACCACCTGTTTGACCTGCTTTCCTCTGGATGATTGTTCAGATCGATCAGGTCCCACACCTCGAGACTGACTAACAGTTTCTTCCCCTGGTCCATCCGAACTGCAAACAGTCAGAGGCCCCACCCCCTCCCTCTGAACGCTCACATGCACAGAACTGAGGACCGTTTTAATAATCACAATAACACACCTGTCTTTGCACTCTGCACTTTCATCCATCTGTGAAACCACTACTGTGTATATTTTTCATAATCCTTGGGCCATTTTACTCATTTGTGTGTTCTGCACTCTGCACTCGAATGTACATAGTTCCATTTGTGAGGCCACTACCATACCTGTGTATATTTCCATAATCGTGGGCTATTTTTATTTCAGTCGCATGTTTAATTGCGTGTTCTGTAACTGTATTTTACCTAATCCTTTTCTCTTACTTTATTGCGCAGTAGCTTGGTGGAGCACCCACAATTTCATTGTACTGTACAACTGTACAATGACAATAAATTCTATTTTATTCTGTTCATATACTGTGTGTGTGTGTGTACTGTATATATATAGTGGTGTGAAAAAGTGTTTGCCCCTTCCTGATTTCTCATTTTTTCTGTATGCTTGTCACACTTAAATGTTTCAGATCATCAACCAAATTTAAATATTAGACAAAGAAAACACAAAATGCAGTTTTTAAGGAAAAAAAAATCCAAACCTACATGGCCCTGTGTGAAAAAGTGATTGCCCCCTAAACCTAATAACTGGTTGGGCCACCCTTAGCAGCAACAACTGCAATCAAGCGTTTGCAACAACTGGCAATGAGTCTTTTACAGCGCTGTGGAGGAATTTTGGCCCACTCATCTTTGTAGAATTGTTGTAATTCAGCCACATTGGAGGGGTTTTGAGCATGAACCTCCTTTTTAAGGTCCTGCCACAGCATCTCAATCGGATTCAGGTCAGGACTTTGACTAGACCACTCCAAAGTCTTCATTTTGTTTTTCTTAAGCCATTCAGAGGTGGACTTGCTGGTGTATTTTGGATCATTGTCCTGCTGCAGAACCCAAGTGTGCTTCAGCTTGAGGTCACGAACAGATGGCCGGATATTCTCCTTTAGGATTTTTTGGTAGACAGCAAAATTCATGGTTCCATTCACCACACCAAGTCTTCCAGGTCCCGAAGCAGCAAAACAGCCCCAGACCATCACACTACCACCACCATATTTTACTGTTGGTATGATGTTCCTTTTCTGAAATGCTGTATTACTTTTATGCTGGATGTAATGGGACACACACCTTCCAAAAAGTTCAACTTTTGTCTCATCAGTCCACAGAGTATTTCCCCAGAAGTCTTGGGGATCATCAAGATGTTTCCTGGCAAAACTGAGATGAGCCTTTATGTCCTTGTTGATCAGCAGTGGTTTTCGTCTTGGAACTCTGCCATGCAGGCCATTTTTGCTCAGTCTCTTTCTTATGGTGGAGTCATGAACACTGACTTTAACTGAGGCAAGTGAGGCCTGCAGTTCTTTGGATGTTGTTGTGGGGTCTTTTGCAACCTCTTGGATGAGTCGTCGCTGCGCTCTTGGGGTAATTTTGGTCAACCGGCCACTCCAGGGAAGGTTCACCACTGTTCCATGTTTTTGCCATTTGTGGATGATGGCTCTCACTGTGGTTCGCTGGAGTCCCAAAGCTTTAGAAATGGCTTTATAACCTTTTCCAGACTGATAGATCTCCATTACTTTGTTTCTCATTTGTTCCTGAAATTGTTTGGATCGCAGCATGATGTCTAGCCTTTGAGGATCTTTTGGTCTACTTCACTTTGTCAGGCAGGTCCTATTTAAGTGATTTCTTGATTGAGAACAGCTGTGGAAGTAATCAGGCCTGGGTGTGGCCAGAGAAATTGAACTCAGCTTTCCAAAGATGTGATAAACCACAGTTAATTTATGTTTTAACTGGGGGGTGGGGGGGGGATCACTTTTTCACACAGGGCCATGTAGGTTTGGTTTTTTTTTTAAACTTGATAATAAACACCTTCATTTAAAAACTGCATTTTGTGTTTACTTGCGTTATCTTTGTCTAATATTTAAATTTGTTTGATGATCTGAAACATTTTAGTGTGGCAAACGAACAAAGAAATGAGGAAGGGGCAAACACTTTTTCACACCACTGTATATATAATATAATTATTGCTATAAAATTTTAGCTTCATATATCGTATACTGATGCACGGTGGCGCAGTGGTTAGCACTGTGGCAGCACAGTTTACCCTCGGCCGGGGGATCGCGGGGATCGTGAGATTGTGGGTTCAATCCCTGCCCCCGACCAACAGTGATCTGTGTGGAGTTTGCATGTCCTCCCCGTGTTGCGTGGGTTTACTCCGGGATTTCTCCGGTTTCCTCCCACATACCAAAAACATGCAGGTTAGGGATATGGGGTGCTTGCGCACGCAGCGACCGGCAGCTGGTGGCTTGTCACCAGACTGCAAAACAAATCTACCTACGGGTACAAAATAAGTAATAAAAAAAAAAAAAAAAAAACTTTTCAGGATTTTTTAATGGTCCATCAGCCCAATTCAAGCACTTTCTTTTTTTCAATATTTTGAACTCTGACGCATGGAACATGAATATCTCAAACTATTTAAGATAAAGGCCAGAAATTTCCACTGCCTTTTCTCACCATAAAATTGAATCTGAATCTGAAATTATGGACAAACGCATCAAAAATATCTGAATACTGACTAGTTGCAATATGGAAAAAAAAAATTACACCGGCCTTTAAAGTGCCATATTTGAGCACACGCACTAATGAAAAAATGACATTGCAAAAGGTAACTAGCTAGCTAGTTTAGAATCGTGTGACCTGCTAGCTAGCTAGGTTTTATTTTATATTTTTTTTTTTTATTTAACCTTTATTTATACAGAGTAAATCCATTGAGAGGCAACCTCTTTTTTTCTGGGACACCTTGTTCACACTCACATAGTTACACATTCACACCAGGAACTAAACTGCACAACTAAAAGAACCAGACCAATGAACTGAAAAAGTATTTATAAGATGATTGGTTAACAGTGACAAATTTTATTTAACATATGTATAAAATGACAACAAAGGTATATATTCTGTATTATGCTCGAGCGTTTGTGTTAATTAGCATCACTGAGGAGCAGCAGTACATCTTGTGTAATATTGCTTCAGTAACCTGCAGTAACATGAATGTTTCCCTCCAGATTTCCTACCACAGCGGTGCAGATGGTGGTGAGAGTGACGACTCTGAGGGTGAGAACCAGGAGCTGGCACAGATCGACCGTGGTAGGAACTGAATGGATTTTTGTAGTTGTAAATGGGTAATTCTGACGTTGGTTAAATATCTGCACCGTCTCTGAAACCTTGCTGTCTCCCCATTGCCCACCAGCCAATAGAATTTTTTCCCTGCAAAATTTGGACCTTTATTAAATGTGTGAATGCTGTTACACATTCACACAATTAATAACATTCACTGTTGTTTGAGCTGACCATTGCTATTTTACCATACTTTTTTCCTTTGGTTTCTATCTCCTTCTATATACTTAATGCAAGAAATGTCATTCTGATATAATTTTGTTCAGTTTTTAAGGACATTTTTGCTTCTATTTTTCTGTTTTGTAACTTTCATGCGTTTTGTAATATTTATACTTTTTTAGCTACAATGTTCTTCAAAATCTCCTAAAGCTCCATCAGCTTTTAAGGCTGAAAACTTGCTGTATATTTTCAACAAGAAAAAACATTTAAGTGTGACAAACAGGAAAAAATGAGAAATCAGGAAGGGGGCAAACACTTTTTCACACCACTGCACTTCAGCTTTTACACTGACATTTATTTATTTATCATCTTTAAGCTATTTTAGTTTTTAAGCGAACGTTTTAAGCTTTAAATTTTTAACGTAGCATTTTTATGCTAATTTTCTTAAACTTTAAGTTTGTTTTTTTAAGTTCATTCCGGTGAAGTCGAAAGGAGCTAATGCAATGACACGGCGTCCATATTCCATCCGTGTGTCCAGCCGGCTATCCACATTTCATGGGAATCGCTACTCCTCCTAGGCATTTCCTCTGATGGTCACCAAACTCATTCACAATGATCCTCAGATGGGTCTGCATCCAGGTCGAGGTCAAGATCAGTGTCAAAGGTCAGGAGATCTGGGCACTTATGGAATTTTAGAAAAATCAGTACTCCTCCTAGGCAGTTGCCCTAATTCTCAACACATTGATGGACAGTGATCATAAGGTGGATCTGCATCAAGGTTGCGTTCAAGGTCAGGAGATCTCAGCGGTTATGCGATTTTATGAAAATTGTTTATCCGTCCATTCATCCATTTTCTACCATTTTTCCGGGGATCCAGGTCACGGAGGCAGCAGCCTAAGTAGAGAGGCCCAGATTTCCCTCTCCCCAGCCACCTCCTCCAGCTATTCAGAAGGAACACCAAGGCGTTCCCAGGCCAGACATAGTCTCTCCAGCGTGCCCTGGGTCTGCCCCAGGGTCTCCTCCGTGTAGGTGTGATGATGGAGTGTCGCCACTGCTATGGTTTTCTGTAATTGAGAATTATATGTGTAGAATTTGTAAATGTTAACATGATTGTATTGA
Source organism: Pholidichthys leucotaenia (assembly GCA_020510985.1). Classification (NCBI taxonomy): domain Eukaryota; kingdom Metazoa; phylum Chordata; class Actinopteri; order Cichliformes; family Pholidichthyidae; genus Pholidichthys; species Pholidichthys leucotaenia. Next base: position 194,886,937 of record CM035842.1, on the reverse strand, counting down.
TAAAGTGCACATATATTTGGAGATCTGTTTTGACTGATTTGAATTCCTTTTGTGAGATGAATGTTAAGGTTAATTATATTAATTGGGTGAGGCAATTGAATGTAAGACCACGTACTTTTGCCAGCATGCTTCCTGGTGGTATCCAGCCAAAAGACTCCTTAGGGGTTTGAGTGCCTTTTAAAGGATGCCAGGAGGAAGGAGGCATGTCATGGTTGAGTAAGGGGTAATTTAATATGTAAATATGGGTTTAAAACTATTTATTGTATTATTTATGGTGTGTATTTATTCTGTAAATAGGGGGAAAATTATTTATGTATTTGTCTCTTTTAGATATTATTGGGTATGTGGAAATATGAAAATGTTTGTGTTGCTTGGGATTTTGGTATGTTCCAATTAACTCTAATTATCTCACTAGTATATAACAGGTGTTTGTCATTTGGTTTGTGTGGGTGTCGGATGTTCACGTGAGTTGTTGCCTGTGAAGTATCTTGTGTAATAAATGGAAAATTGCTGATTGCAAAACTGTTTGGAAGCCTCCGTTCCTTCTCTGGTGTGCCTTGACCGCTCGGGTTCATGACAATTGGTGTCAGGAGTGGTTCGTTCCCTGACAAATGGTGACGTTTGGTCGAGGAAGTGTTGTCAAATTAATAAGTGATAACACGGGATAGAAGGAGCGATGTCCAGAAGGAAAATAAAGAGGAAACAAGAAGAGCAATTAGAGGACTTTGACGCAAGTATGGCAACTGAGGAGCAGGGGACCAGTGGACTAGACAAGCTGGAAGAACTGATGAGCTTGGTGAAGTCCATGGTGCGTTCACTGACAGTCAGAGACCGTCAGAGGGAGGAAGAAGCCTCTCTTCAAGAACAAAGGTGACAGACTGTGCAACATCAAGCTCGCCAGATGCAGTCACAAGTTGCGGAGATGAGAGAGGAGCGTGGGAGCCGGGCTGAACGTAGCAGTGACGATGGCGCGTCGGGGGGAGACCCCAGGGTGACGGCCAGTCGGGTCGGCCCGCAGGAGGATAACCTACCGCTGCAGGTGCAGGTGAGGACAACGCAGATGCACCGCGAGCCCAGGCTGAATCCGCTCTCTCCCAAGGACGACATCGAGCACTATCTGGTGACGTTTGAGAGGATTGCTACGGTCTGCCGCTGGCGTAAAGAAGAGTGGGCTATTCAGTTGGCTCCTCTGCTCACAGGTAAAGCACAGAGTGCGTATGTGCTTATGGACATTGCAGACACAGACGATTATGATAAACTGAAGGAAGCAATTTTAATTAAATATGAAATAACATCTGACACCTATAGGAGAAGGTTTCGTGCCCTGGACATTCATCAGGATGAAACCCCTCGTGAACTTTATGTTTGTTTAAAGGACCTGTTTTGTAAATGGATTAAACCAGAGACCTCAACTATAAAAGACATTTCGGAACTGATGATTTTGGAGCAGTTTCTGCAGATGGTGGACCTGGAACTGGGTATCTGGATACAAGAGCGGGACCTGAAGACTGCAGAGGGCGCTGCTCGTCTTGCGGAGGTCTTTCTGTCAGCCAGGTCTGGGAGCAGGAGACCTACTCTCAGCCGTGACAGCTCTTTCACCATACGGAGTAAGTCTAATGGGGGTGAAAGGGGTGGTCAAGCTCAAAATAGACTGTTTTCCAGTTCCAGTCAGATCACAAATGGCAAATACGTATAAGGGTAGTAAAAAGTCACGTTTTGTCTCTAATAAAGATATACGCTATTATCAGTGTAATAAAATTGGTCATACTCAATATTCATGTCCTGCCACGAAAAATAGTAAGCCTTCATTGTTATGCTCAGTTCCAAGACCCACTCTTTCAGCACCAGTTAACAGTGAAATATATAAAACAACTGTTCTGCTTAATGGTCAGTGTGAAGAGGCCTTGTTAGACTCTGGTTGTTTTCAGACTGTTGTTCTGCCCAGTTTGGTCCCTAGGGATTCGTGGAGTGAGTCTACAGTGAATATTAGTTGTGTTCATGGGGATAAGAAGCTGTACCCGACCACTGAGGTCTATTTAACAGTGTGTGTGTGTGTGTGTGTGGGGGGGGGGGGGGGGTCAAACTTATCTCCTTCCTGTAGCTCTTGTGCCTGATTTGCCATATCCAGTTATTCTTGGCAATGATGTTCCAACTTTGTTGGACATCATACAACAGGTTAGGGATGAACAACAAACTGAGGAGGGACAGGCAGGTGGCGCTATTGAGCAGAGGCTTAATGCACCTGTTGGAAGAAATTGTAATATGGTGACAACCAGGGCACAGAGGGCTGCCAATGTTCTCCAGGAGTTACCGTTTTATGATTCTGGGATAGAGGCAGACCCTATTAAGCAGCCAAAATCTAAGGCTCAGAGAAGAGACAAGGTTTTAGCTTCAGTGAAGAACTTGGGTGAAGAAACACCACAGCTAAGCCAGTCAGACTTTGACATCCCTGCTGACATAGCTGCACTGCAGAAAGCTGACCCAGCGCTAGAGCCTTGGTTTGATAAAGTCTTGGAGGTTGAGGGTGTGAAACAGGGCAGAGTGGATTGTTTGGCTGAGGCCGTGTATGTTGTTAAAAAGGGCATTTTGTACCAACAGCAAAGTGAAGTTATGGCCATAGCTTTGCCACAAGGCCTCACACCAGAGGTTATGGAACTGGGACATGTTATCCCTTGGGCAGGTCATCTAGCATTCCAGAAGACTTTACAAAGAATTGCTAGAAGGTTTGTGTGGCCGGGAATGTATACCCAGATTAAGGAGTTCTGTGCAACATGTGAAACATGTCAGATTACATCACCTAGGGGAGTAGCCCATGCCCAACTGCAGCCATTACCAGTCATTGGAAAACCATTTGACAGAGTAGGGATGGATATAGTTGGCCCCCTAGAGAGAAGCTCCTCGGGTAATAGATACATTCTGGTGATACAGAATGTGACTACGCTACTCGGTACCCAGAAGCCTTCCCATTAAAATCTACTAAGGCTAGGCAGGTTGCCAACTGCCTCATTCAGTTATTTTTGAGGGTAGGCATACCCAGAGAGATCCTAACGGACTGTGGAACAAATTTCTTATCAAAACTGTTGCAGCAGGTATATAAGCTGTTGGGTATTAAGGAAATTAAGACCACCCCATATCACCCTCAGACAGACGGACTGGTTGAGTGATTTAACCAGACTTTGAAGAACATGCTGCGAAAATTTGTTTCCGATACGGGCTCGGATTGGGACCAGTGGGTGCCATACTTGTTATTTGCTTATCGGGAGGTGCCCCAGGCTTCCAACAGGGTTCTCACCTTTTGAACTATTGTATGGTCGTCAGGTGAGGGGCCCACTGGACTTATTAAAGGAGCACTGGGAGAATCCACCGAGTGATCAGGACAATGTGGTCTCATATGTTATTAAAATGAGAGAAAAACTGGATGGAATGACTGCTTTGGCTCAGGAGCACATGAGGACGGCGCAGGCCAAACAAAAGACTTGGTATGGTAAGAAGGCCAGAAAGAGGGTTTTTCACCCAGGTCAGCAGGTGTTGTTACTGCTGCCCTCTTGTGACAGTAAGCTGTTGGCTCGATGGCAGGGGCCTTATGAAATTTCTAAGAAACTAAGTGCAGTGACATATGAACTATATATGCCTGACAGGAAGTCAAAACATCAGTGCTTCCATGTTAACTTGTTAAAGGAGTTTCAGCAGCCTGGTCATCATCAGCAGCAGCCTGTTCTTCAGCAGACGCATCATCAGCTCCTCATTTGTGCGACAGACGTGGATGAGGAGAGAGAACAGTCCTTTCCCACAAATGTGACAGAGCCTTGTTCATTTCAGGTGTCTCATTTGCAGGTTAATCAGCGGAGAGAGTTAGAGGCACTATTAGATCCAGAACTGTTTCAGGAGAGACCTGGTTTTACCACATTTGTTCATCATAAGGTTCATTTAAAGGAAGAGGCTGTTTCGCATAGAAAATGTTATAGGATCCCTGAGCGGTTGGTCCCGAAACTGAAGCAGAAAATTGACCTGATGTTGCAGCTGGGAGTGATTGAGGAGTCAGTCAGTGAGTGGTGTAGCCCGATTGTGCTGGTCCCCAAAAAGGATGGCTCTTTGAGGTTCTGCATCGACTTCAGATACCTTAATGCAGTCTCTAAGTTTGAGTCGTACCCCATGCCCCGTATTGACGAGTTATTAGAGAAAGTGGGCAGGGCTAGGTTTATTTCCACGCTAGACCTAAGCAAGGGGTATTGGCAGGTGACCTTGGCACCTGAAATGAAAGAAGTTACAGCCTTTAAAACACCTCATGGCAGTTTTCAGTTCAAGGTTATGCCATTTGGCCTCCAGGGGGCGCCTGCAACTTTTCCAGCGGCTCATGGACTAGGTATTAAGAGGGGTATCAGACTTTGCAGCTGCCTATTTGGATGACGTAGTCATCTATAGTCAGACCTGGAAGGAACATTTGTTACATCTTAGGCAGGTCCTTCATTTGATTAAGAGGGCAGGACTGACTATCAATCCACGCATATGTGCGTTTGGACAGCAGCAGGTGGAGTACCTGGGACATGTGGTTGGTCAGGGGGTCATTAGACCACGAGTGGGTAAAGTGGATGCCATTCGGACCTATCCGGTGCCTACTACCAAGAAGAAGGTATGGTCATTTATGGGAATGGTAGGATGGTACAGTAAATTCATTCCCCATTTTGCTGAAAGAGCAGCAATCCTGACTGACCTCACATGACGATAAAATGACAATAGAAAGCATTAAATTACCAAAAACCGTTTCCTCGTGTGCTTGATGTGCCTGATGTGCTGGGTAATTAAGCTCTCTGCTTCATATTCCGCTTCATATTCCGCTGCTTGATATTCCCCAATGGCAACAACGAGTCTCTGGTACTGCCCCAACGTGTGTTCTCTCAATGCACGTCGTCTTCTCCTGTAAAACTCTCTTCTACGGTTAAAAACATTCATTTATTGTGTTCAAAAGCCAGAGAAGAAGCAACGTGGAAATCCTCCACTCATAATCCGCCATTTTCTTTGTTGTGAAGGAATCTGTCGCGTGTTGACGTCAGCAGAGTGTGGCTCCGCCTCAATCCCGCCCACTACCGAGCTTACGCGGCTTTACAGGGTTGTAATGGATCAACAACCCAGGGAGAAAGAAGTAGTGGAGAATCGAAACAAGTAAAAAAGAACTGTGACTATGGAAAAGAGCCATAAGGCTTCAGCACCAAATAGGGTAAAATGGGCAGAGGAGTGTGGTAGAGCCTTTGAAGATCTGAAGGGTGCTATTTCTGGTGAGAAGGTTCTCTACAGTCCGGATTTCGTCCGTCCATTTATTCTACAGACAGATGCTTCAGGAGTTGGCATCGGAGCAGTACTTCTCCAGGAGGTGAAGGGAGAGAGACACCCGGTACTGTTCTTGAGCCGTAAGTTGTTGGACCGGGAGACGAGATACTCTACGGTAGAGAAAGAGTGTCTTGCCATGAAATGGGCAATAGGGTCTCTGAAATACTATTTACTAGGGTGTCATTTCACGTTGGAGACAGATCATCGGGCCCTACAGTGGCTGAATAGGATGAAGGACACGAGTAGTCGTCTCACAGGGTGGTATTTGTCCCTTCAGCTTTATAACTTTACTGTTCGGTATGTGGCAGGGAAAACCAACCTTGTGGCAGACAGCCTCTCCAGAGTACATGACTCATAGAGTACTGTACTCTTGGGAGAGGGGTGGAGGAAATGTGATGGAGTGTCTCCACTGCTATGGTTTTCTGTAATTGAGAATTATATGTGTAGAATTTGTAAATGTTAACATGATTGTATTGATAAAGTGCACATATATTTGGAGATCTGTTTTGACTGATTTGAATTCCTTTTGTGAGATGAATGTTAAGATTAATTATATTAATTGGGTGAGGCAATTGAATATAAGACCACGTACCTTTGCCAGCATGCTTCCTGGTGGTATCCAGGCAAAAGACTCCTTAGGGGTTTGAGTGCCTTTTAGCCAGGAGGAAGGAGGCATGTCATGGTTGAGTAAGGGGTAATTTAATATGTAAATAAGGGTTTAAAACTATTTATTGTATTATGGTGTGTATTTATTCTGTAAATAGGGGGAAAATTATTTATGTATTTGTCTCTTTTAGATATTATTGGGTATGTGGAAATATGAAAATGTTTGTGTTGCTTGAGATTTTGGTATGTTCCAATTAACTCTAATTATCTCACTAGTATATAACAGGTGTTTGTCATTTGGTTTGTGTGGGTGTCGGATGTTCACGTGAGTTGTTGCCTGTGAAGTATCTTGTGTAATAAATGGAAAATTGTTTGGAAGCGTCCGTTCCTTCTCTGGTGTGCCTTGACCGCTCGGGTTCATGACAGTAGGACATGCCCAAAATACCTCAAGTGGGAGGCATCCAGGGGGCATCCTAATTAGATGCCCAAATGAACTCAACTGGCTATTTTCAATGTGGAGGAGCAGCAGCCTACAGAACCCATGCACAACAATTGCAAATTATTTACAATTTTTTGGACCAAAATTAGAATGTTTCCTACAGAAACCTCAACGTTCCAAGGAATCCTGGTTAAAAAACACTGTCCTAGGCAATTGCCAGAGTGTTTGCCAAACTCATGCACAATGATCCTCAGGTGGATCTGGTCAAGGTCAGGAGATCTGAGTACTCTGTGTGATTTGATCAGGCCAGAATGAGCTACTCTGTCAGTGGCAGTCTGGTTGATTTATGCTAATGGTGTGTAACGTTCGTACATTTTAGCTTATAAGCTAGCATTTTGTTTTAGCTTTGTTTGATTTAAATAGCTAGATAGAGATGATGTTATTAATCCCACACTGGGGAAATTCATTTGCCACAGCACCACAAAGTCAGAAAAGAAGAACGAAAAACAAAAATAAAAAAAACAATAAAAACCTACTAAAAACACAAGATCAGCAATATTTAAAATATGTACAAATTGTACTATATACATCAATAAAAAATTAATGCACGTTTATGGCAAGCTTTTATCCTATGTGTATATTATACGGTCTAACTGCTGTCAGGATGAAGGACCTACGGCAGGCCTATTCAATTAACGGCCCGTGGGCCACATGCGGCCCAGAACCAACCTCCGAGTGGCCCAGGCCACGCCAAGGAAATATAAAATATAAATTTAAGAAAAAAAAATGAAGGCATGATGGTCCCCAAGCAGCCACACAAACAATGCGCATGACAGTCATCCGCGCGGAGTTCAGAAGCGCTCCACCCACGCGAGCGTTCCAGTCGGGCAAGCAGAGTGAGTTTCTAGCATTGCTGTCTGAGAGGAAATATTTCTACTACTTTAAGTTCTGCTCAACCCCAGCACTGTTATTGTTTTTTTTACGCACGTTTGATGTGCCTTTGTCATGTGCCAAGTGCACATTTAAAACCAAGACAATTAATAAAAAGTGCATATTTTTCGTCATATTGTTCTGCATTTGTTTGAAATTTGTCATTCAACAGATCGCTGAACATGTGCGGCCCAGTTACATGTCTTCATTTCAAATTGTGACCCAACTGATTTTGTAATTGAATAGCCCTGACCTATGGTTCTACACAATGTCTGTAACAGTCTGCTACTAAAGGAACTGCTCAGAGCCTCCACAGACCCATGTAGGGGATGAAAGGTGTTGTCCATAATAGACATTAGCTTAACTAACATCCTTCTGTCCCCTACCACCTCAATGGAGTCCAAGGGACCAGCCAGGGCAGAACTCACCCTCTTGACCAATCTGTTCAGACGTTTCCTGTCCCTCTCTGTGCTACCACTATCCCAGCAAACAACTGCATAAACATTGCAGAGGCCACTACAGTGTTATAAAAAGTCCTTAATAATGAATGACCTGCAGACCCAAAATGACCTCAATCTGTCCAAGATTCAAGAGTCAAGATTCAAAGATTTTATTTGTCAATACTACTATATATAAAGGACACACAGGAGAATTGAAATGGTGTTTCTCTCTCTCTTCAGTGGTGTGCACAATATAAGAAAAAGAAATAAGGCTGAAAAAACAACAACAGCAGTCTATGTACAGTAATGCAACCCGTAGTGCAAATGGTGACAAAAGATAGACCCAGACCTCCCATAGTGCAAATAAACAATTAACAATGATGAAACCCAGCAATCCTATATACAGAAAAGTAGAGCTGTAATACCCGTAGTTGCAAGTTCAATGCGGTAGTGTAGGTGCAGACAGTAACAGATAGGACTACACATGATCAGTATTGCAATGACAGACAGCAGCAGATATGGCATTTGTGCAAATGGTTGCAGTTAAAGTGCAGAGCCAAAAAGCAGCAAATGTATTACTGTTGGTGTGCCAGTCTTTCTGTGCCAACAGCTGAGGTAGTTATTGTGTAGGTGAGTGCATTATGGTCTAGGGAGGGGGGAGTGGACAGAGTTCAGGATCCTGATGGCCTGATGGATGAAGCTGTTTAGCAGTCTTGTGGAGTGTGTCTGGAGACTCCGGTACCTTTTCCCCGAGGGCAGGGTGCTGAAGAGGGAGTGTAAGGGGTGGGAGATATTGCCTGCGATGTTGATGGCTCTGTGGGTGAGGTGGGTGAGGTAGATGTCCGAGAAGGGGGAGCAGAGGGGCACCGATGATCTTGCTGGCTGCTTTCATTATGCATTGTAGGGTCTTTCAGCAGGAGGTAGTGCAGCTTCCATACCACACTGTGATGCAGCTGGTGAAGATGCTCTCAATGGTGCCCCGGTAGAATGAGCACATGAGGGGATGTAGGACTCGTGCTGTCCTCAGTTTGTGGAGGAAATGGAAATGGAGCCCAACAGATAGAGCCGACTTTGGCCCTTTTTGTACAGAGCTTGGGTGTTATCTGACAAGTCCAATTTGTTATTGAGGAGAACACCCAGGAATTTGTAACTATGCACCATCTCAATGTTCAGACCATGGATATTTACCGGTACAGCTGTTGATGGTTTCCTCCTAAAGTCAACCACCATCTCCTTTTAATTTAGAATTTTAAGCTAACTTAAAACCATGGAAGGTTTTATGCCAACACTGTACAACTTTTTTTTCCTTGTCTTGTCAAGCAGCTAGGTAAGCAGAACAGAAATTTGCTTCCCTTATTGTGCCAAAGAGATTTACTTTTTCAAAAGGAGCTTTATACAGCACATATCTATGTACTGTATATTATTTATAGACTCCTCTTGTAATAACTTTTAATACTCTATGTAAATTGTTTTACCCATGATAGACCTGACCGGGGGGGGAGGGGAACAAGCTGAAAAAATAAACTAACACAACTGAAACAAATAGAAGACAAACTCTTCTTCTGAAAAGGGCTCATCACGAGTCTGGTATCTGCACCTGTAAAAGAACATATATGTGTGCATGTGCGTGTATGAGAGTGCACTCAAAGTGAGTGTGTGAGTGGTTTGCCAGGAAACATACAAAGAGGGCGGCAGGTCACAGCAGCACCCCCTCCCCCCAGAAACGCCAAGCAAGCAAGACAGCACCACCAACCCCCACAGAGCACAAATACCCCCAAGCCAGCAAGCCCAAGGATAGCCATGCAACCACCTCAGGAGGGATGGCCGAGGGAGGCTGGCACGGTACGCCCCCAAACCAGCCTGCCCCCGCCCTCCCCAGCAGGGTCAACAGCAGCCCCTGGGTCCTAGGCGCCAGAAGGCCAACACTTCCCCCCCACACCCCGGGCTGGAAACTGGCACCATGCCCCCAGCACATGCCTGCAGGACCCCCCCCTCCCCCACAGCAGGCCTGTGCTCACCCCAGTACCCCCGACCCATGCCCCGGGAGCCCCCAGGCCCCCACGCCCAGGAAAGGTGGCAGAAAGGTGCCGGGAGCCCTATGGGGGGGGCAGCCCCCCAGTCCAAGGGAGCCCACGTGGCCAGGAGGTACCAGGAGGCGCCATCTCCTCAGTCCAGCACCCCCCACCAGCACATACACTCAATCTCAAGCACTCACACCCTCATGCTGTCACATGCACTCACTCGTACTCACACACACTCGCTCACTTACTCTCACTCACGAACTCACTCACCCTCTCCTTCACACAATCTTACACTCACACTGCCACACTCCAACTCATTCACTCTCACCCACTCCCATACTTGTTCAGTCTTACTCGCCCTCACTCACACATGCTTCCTTCCACTCATGCTTACTCATATATACACTCTCATTGTTGCTCTGACTCACTCACATTTACTCGTGCTCTCTCTTACACACTCACATTTATTCACCCTTAACACTTGTGGTGGCCATGGTGCAGATGCAGTGGGCATGAACGTGCACCAATGCCTGGCAGCAGCCAGGGAGGCCGCCAGTGCAGACTGGTAGCCACACCCCTGCCAACCCGCCCCCGGGCACCTGCAGCCACAGAAGCAGCACACCGCCACCAATGCCCATCCGACGCGAATGACCAATGGACCCACCACAAGTGCCCAGAGATGCCACCTGACATGCAAAGCACCACACAAATCCGACCCACCACCACCTTACTCTCACTCGCTTGCTCACTCACTCTCTCGTTCACTCCCTTGCCTACATCTATTCACCTGCAGTAGCGCCTTGGGATGATGACAGCATGACGGACCCCAGGTCACCAGCCAGGGCAGAAGGAGGGAAGCAGGGGTGGAGGAAGACCCCCACCCCACATGTGCGAATCATGATGGGTGAGCGTTATTTGTGTGGTGTCATTGGGTCTAGGTGTGTGAACTACCAAAGTGCAGTTAAAAGTGGGGGGATAGTGTGATAGGGCATTGCTACCCATTGCTATGGGCAGCGGAGCTCCCATTCCCCCAAGCCCTCACTGTCTACAGTGCAATTAAAACTGAGGTGAGGGCGGCCTCACGGTGCAGTAGTAGACACAGGGATCCTCTTCACCGACATCGTACGGCACACCCCCACCAAAACCCTAAGTGTATCCAATAAGATGTATGATCCACCCAGAATTGGGGGGGGGGGGTAAGATTGGGAGGGGGCGATCCTAGAGAGCCCCCCCCACTCATCTTGTACACACCCTGTATGCATGTACACGAACATATACAGTATAATAATAATACGGCGATCCACATGTCAAGCGACATCCCAAAGCACTCCCCGCGAGCCCACTCACCATCCACCCCATCCAGACATCGCCAGCGGTAGGCTACCTCCGCAGCCACAGCCGCCCTGCGACAAACCGACAGAAACGCGGCCGCCAACCTGCGCCAACGGCCCCCCTGACCGCTACCAAACACCCGCACATACCCATACGCCACGGACACCGGAGGCAGTGCGGGCAAAGTGCCCTGCCCCAGGACACAACGTCAGGATGGCCAGGGAGAGCGGAAACCGAACAGCTATCCCTCTGGCCACCAGACGGCCCGCCTCACCCCCCGCTGCCCAACGAGGTCTTCCCCTCACATACACACCCTCAACAATCGTGCGTCCACCCGCAGGTACTTGCCTACACACACACACACCCTCATGTGTACACACACATACATACCATCACATATGTCCACCTACACCCACACACACCCTTGCATATTTACATACAACACACTATACTTGTTTTATAACTTTAATTTGTTTTTTAGGTCTCCGAAGAATTTAGATATATTTGTGCAGGTTTAAAATTAATGCTACTTGTCTTATGCATCAATTGCATTCAGTTCTTAATGAATTTATTCATTGCATGAAGTTACTGTATACGTACGGTGGTGTGAAAAAGTGTTTGCCCGCTTACTGATTTCTCATTTTTTTTTGTATGTTTGTCACCCTTAAATGTTTCAGATCATCAAACAAAGTTAAATATTAGACAAAGATAACACAAGTAAATACAAAATGCAGTTTTTAAATGAAGGTGTTTATTATTAAGGGCAAAAAAAAAAATTCAAGCCTACATGGCCCTGTGTGAAAAAGTGATTGCCCCCCCGTTAAAACATAAATTAACTGTGGTTTATCACATCTTTGGAAGGCTGAGTTCAATTTCTGTAGCCACACCCAGGCCCGATTACTGCCACAGCTGTTCTCAATCAAGAAATCTCTTAAATAGGACCTGTCTGACAAAGTGAAGTAGACCAAAAGATCCTCAAAAGCTAGACATCATGCTGTGATCCAGAGAATTTCAGGAACAAATGAGAAACAAAGTAATTGAGATCTGTCAGTCTGGAAAAGGTTATAAAGCCATTTCTAAAGCTTTGGGACTCCAGCGAACCACAGTGAGAGCCATTATCCACAAATGACGAAAACATGGAACAGTGGTGAACCTTCCCTGGAGTGGCCGGTAGAGCAAAATTACCCCAAGAGCGCAGCAATGACTCATCCAAGAGGTCACAAAAGACCCCACAACAACATCCAAAGAACTGCAGACCTCACTTGCCTCGGTTAAGGTCAGTGTTCATGACTCCACCGTAAGAAAGAGACTAGGCAAAAATGGCCTACATGGCAGAGTTCCAAGACGAAAACCACTGCTGATCAACAAGAACATAAAGGCTCATCTCAGTTTTGCCAGAAAACATCTTGATGATCCACAAGACTTTTGGGAAAATACTCTGTGGACTAACGAGACAAAAGTTGAACTTTTTGGAAGGTGCGTGTCCCACTACATCCGGCGTAAAAGTAACACAGCATTTCATAAAAGGAACATCATACCAACAGTAAAATATGGTGGTGGTAGTGTGATGGTCTGGGACTGTTTTGCTGCTTCAGGACCTGGAAGACTTGGTGTGGTAAATAGAACCATGAATTCTGCTGTCTACCAAGAAATCCTGAAGGAGAATGTCCGGCCATCTGTTCGTGACCTCAAGCTGAAGCACACTTGGATTCTGCAGCAGGACAATGATCCAAAACACACCAGCAAGTCCACCTCTGAATGGCTTAAGAAAAACAAAATGAAAACTTTGGAGTGGCCTAGTCAAAGTCCTGACCTGAATCCGATTGAGATGCTGTGGGATGACCTTAAAAAGGCGGTTCGTGCTCAGAACCCCTCCAATGTGGCTGAATTACAACAATTCTACAAAGATGGGTGGGCCAAAATTTCGCCACAGCACTGTAAAAGACTTGTTGCCAGTTATCGCAAACGCTTGATTGCAGTTGTTGCTGCTAAGGGTGGCCCAGCCAGTTATTAGGTTTAGGGGGCAATCACTTTTTCACACAGGGCCATGTAGGTTTGGATTTTTTTCCCCTTAATAATCAACACCTTCATTTAAAAACCTCATTTTGTGTTTACTTGTGTTATCGTTGTCTAATATTTAAATTTGTTTGATCTGAAACATTTAAGTGTTCAGGTTTAGGTTCAGGTTACTTTATTTGTACCCATAGGTAGATTTGTTTTGCAGTCAGGTGACATCCATATTTACAAACTACAATTACATTCAGCATGAACACATGGGCTGCACGGTGGCGCAGTGGTTTAGCACTGTGGCAGCACAGTTTTACCCTCGGCCGGGGGATCGCGGGGATCATGAGGTCGTGGGTTCGATCCCAGCCCCCGACCAACAGTGAGCTGTGTGAAGTTTGCATGTTCTCCCCGTGTTGCGTGGGTTTACTCCGGGATTTCTCCGGTTTCCTCCCGCATACCAAAAACATGTAGGTTTAGGGCGCTCGCGCACGCAGCGACCAGCAGCCGGTGGCTTGTCACCAGACTGCAAACCAAGTCTACCTACGGGTACAAATAAGTAACAAAAAAAAAAACAAACAAAAACAAAAAAAAAAACACAAACACAGGCACACATGAAGCTGACTATAAACATGATAAAAGTACTCAAGGCTCCACCAATCAGGACATAGGACAAAGAGATAAGAGAAAAAACAAGGAGATAAGAGAGAAGGGTCATATTAAAAAGTTAGACTAGTCAAAGAGGTTAAAAACTCAGAAGTCTAAAATCCAATAAAATATTTAGAACCCAAATAAAAAAAACCTTCAAAAATAAGTAAATATAAAATAAAATGAATAAATGGGTAACTAAATTATGTGCAATATATTGTTACATCTTGTTCAACTCTTTAGCAGCAGCAGGAACAAAGCTGCTTTTGTAGCGCTGGGTTTTACTTTTTGAGACAGCAAACCTCCGTCTGGAGGGAAGAAGCTGAAAGTGGCAGTGCAAAGGGTGGGAGTCATCATTTAAAATGGAGGTAGCAATCCTCTGTACCTGTCTGGTGTACAGGGATGTCAGGCTCAGCTGTGACTCACCAAGCAAACGACTGGACCATCTAACTACCTGATCAAAGGATTTCCTCTGTTTCAGTTTTATGACCAAACCATGACACTAAAGAAAAGGATAAAACCGATTCTATAGAAGCCCGATAAAACATTGTCATTATGGGTCGGCCAATTTGGAAGCGTGCAAGTTTCCTTAAACAATGCAAATGTTGCTGACCCTTTTTGCACACTCTTTCACAGTTCTCTTCAAAGTTTAAATTGCTATCAATAATCGTCCCAAGATATTTGTAGGGCTGTACACATTCAGTGGTCTGGCCTTTTAGTACAGTGACTTCGTGCCTGGGAGTTTTCCTCCTAAAGTCAATAATCATATCTTTAGTTTTTGTCGTATTCAGCTGCAGGTAGGAATCCTCACACCAGTGAACAAAATCATCAACTACTGGGCCGTGGCCACTCTCACCATCCTGGAGGAGACTGACAACAACTGAATCATCAGCATACTTTATAATGTGTCTGTTGTCATGTCTGCTCAGACACATGTTTGTGTACAGGATGAAGAGTAGTGGTGACAACACACACCCCTGCGGAGAGCCAGTAGAAGAACACTTTTGGTCAGACAATGTACCATTGACCCTTACTCTCTGTGTCCTGTTGGTTAAAAAATCCAGAATCCAACCCACCAGATTATTGCTCAAATCAAATTGTTGCAGGAGCCTTTCAACTAAAATATGAGGTTGGATTGTATTAAAGGCGGAGGAAAAGTCCACAGATAAAAGCCTGGCATGTGTCCCATTAAAATCCAGATGTTCAAAAAGCATGTTAAGCAGAGTGACAGTGGCATCCTCCACTCCTCTGTGAGGTCTATAGGCAAACTGCAAAGGATCCAATGCATGCTCAGTCTGCTTTAGGACCTCAAATCTGAACAGTTTTTCAAAAATTTTGATTAAAATTGAAGTCAAAGCAACTGGTCTAAAATCATTTAGGACAGCTGGATTTTGGAACGGGGACAACCACAGCATCTTTCCAGATCTTAGGCACATGTTGTGTCTGTAAGGACTTATTGAAAATGTAGTGAAATACAGGACTCAATTCATGTGCACAGGACTTTACCAAGCCCCCACATATATTATCAGGACCCTGACTTTTGTTCACTTTTACAGCACAGAACGCCCTTTTAACATCCTGCACCTCAATATTAAAGTGCTGATTGTCTTTGAGTTTCTGTTTCAAACCTTGGGTTTCTGTGCTAAAATCAAAGGAGCCAAAACGACTATAAAAACAATTAAGAGCATTAGCCAGCTCTGTGTCTGAATTAAAACCATCTAACACACGATTACTGCGCTCTGTGCTCTGAAGGCCTGCAATAGTTTTCATACCGGCCCAGGCTGAACCAAGTCTCTTTGTTGCCATCTTGCTTTCCAACTCTGATTTATAATTCTGTTTTGCTCTTAAAATTTCGGCCTTCAGCTCTTTTGTGGCAACCTGCAGCTCAGAAACAACCCTGTTTAAAGGCAAGTGCTTTCCTCTGTAAGCAGGATTTAACTGATTTTGTAACCCATGGCTTGTTGTTGGGATATATTTTGATATGTTTACGTGGAACGATCATGTCTCTGCAGAAAGCCATGTATGAGCATGTCACATCCACTGAAGAGTCCAAATCTTCTCCGCAGGCGAGCATGAACGCCTCCCAGTCTGTACAGTTAAAGCATTCCTGGAGGCAGTGCACTGAATCCTCTGTCCACACGTTTATGTCTCTGGTCTTTGCCTTGTCTCTTCTGAGAGCAGTTTTATATGTGGGCAGCAAATGTGTACACAGTTGTGATCTGAGGATCCTAAAGGGGGAAGGGGAAGAGATTTATAGGCCCTCTCAATGGATCCATAGCACAGGTCCATTGTTTTTTTTTTTTGCCTGGTTGGGCAGGTTTTTAAGTGTCTTCTTTAAAGAAACATGGTTAAAATCCCCAAGGATAAAATTTGGAGCCTCTGGGGAAATCGACTGCAACCGCTGTACCACATCAAAGACGGTGCTGGAGGCGGAGTCAGCATCTGCCCTCGGATGAATGTACACAGTCGTTATGAAAAGTTGGGAGAACTCGCGGGGCCGATAAAAGGGGCGTAGTGACACTGACAGAAGCTCCGCATCTGGTGTACAGATACGTGACAGATGTACAGTACTGTTTATTAATATATAAACATACGCCGCCCCCCTGACGTTTCCCTGTTACCTCTTCCTGCCAATCCAAGCGAAGTGGGGCTCCAAAGCCATCAATCCACAGGTCCGCATCCCGGTCATGCGCTGTAAGCCACGTTCCGTGTAAGCCATGACACAGCAGTTCTTGAAGTCCTTCTGATATCGGACATTCTCTTGAATTTCATCCACTTTATTTCTCAGGGATTGTACGTTCCCCATAATAATGGAAGGAAGAGGAATGCGCTTAAGCTGACGCCTCCTCAGGTTTAATCTTACGCCTCCACGCTTTCCGTGTTTCCTCCTCTTGTCTCTCTTTTCATCGCTGTGTCCATGAAAATCTCTTAAAATAAAGTCCGGCAGTTGCGGCACGGACTCAAACACAGATGCTTCATTATCCATGTTTAAATGCAGTAACATTTCTCTGGAATACTGCGTTCTTCCTGGCGTGACCGCGATTGCGCTTACCTCCAAGACAAAGAGCTGGTTGGAAAGAAACCACAGTGCAAAAACAAGAAGAAAATCCATACTGATGGAACCAGGGAGCTCTTCGTTATATAGTCCACAAACATTCAGGGACAAAAACGACACAGAGAATTACGTTGAAACACATTAAAGTGCATAAAAACAGAGACACAGACGTCAAACTTTTTTCACCTGCTGCTGGTCGCTGCGTGCGCATGCGCCCAATCCCCCCCCCCCCCCCCCCCGGGACGCAGGCATCAGCCCCCGGAGTGCCAACAGGGCCCTGGGGAGGGTGCGACCCCACCGCACAGGGATGTGCCTGGGCCAGCCCATGCTGCCGGCACGCACCGGACCCCGTTCCAGAGGGGGAGATAGCCCCCCAGCACCAGGGGCCCAAGGCCAGACCCAGACCACTTTCCACCCCCTTCCCTCCCATCCCCAGGACAGATGCCCAGGACACAGACTCCAGTGGGTCACAGAAAACCCCCCCGCGGTCAGGGCGCAGCCAGGCGCCAAGAAGAGCAGGCCACCGCCCACCACCTCTCAAGTTATAGAATCAATAAGCGGGGACTAGAAAGAATTGAATTCAGCCAGTTGTTTTTAGAGGAGGCAGACATCCTCTCCAGACTAATATAATCTAATAGGAGGTTCTTATCGTGGGTTGTACATAAATTATTTCTTGATTTCCAGTTCATGAGGATGCTTTTCTTGGTGATGCATAAAGCAGTGAGAACCACGTGTGACACTTTTACCTCTATAGTTATTTCATTTAAATCACCCAATATGCGAAGTGTGGGAGAGGTTGAGTTACAACACCCAAGCCATGGTGATAGGTCTCCGCGTACACACACTGTATAACTTTAAGCCAGTTTATCTTGTAAACTAGCGTTTACGCTAACTTTCTTTTGTATAAGCTATTTCCACTTTTATGCTAATGTTTCCAAAATGTATGCAGTTTTAGCTTTTAAGCTATGATTCATCAGTGGTAACCTTAAAAATGCTAAATAAAGGTTTTACTTTTTAAAATTCTTCAATTTCTTCAATTTTAAGCCTTTTCAGGTTAAAGCTAACAGTATCCAGCTATAAGCTATTTCAGCTTTATGCTAACTTTTAAACTTACCAAGTTCATCTTTAAGCTATTTAAGATTTTAAGCTTGAATAAGCTGAATAGCGTTAAGCTATTTTGGTTTTAAGCTATAACTTTCAGACTTTATTTTTTAGCATTTCAGGAAAGCCTTTTCGAATCACAGTATTAACACTGCATTTTGTTGAGGAAATTAAAATTGTCTTTTTCTAAATTTGTCTCTCCCCTTTTTTTTTTTTTCCCACCTCCTCTCAGAGAGGCGGAGAAACTGTGCCCTCATCCCTTTGGCCACCAGCCAGCAGCCCAATCAGGGTCTGGTATCTCCAGCCAGGCTACGATGTCTCCACCTCCTTTTAGACGCCAATCTGGACCGCCACTCCTCAGAGGAGGAGCTTGAACGAATCAGTCGAGGCGATGATAACAGGAAGTGGGGGTCAGCCTTCCCCCTGCGCCACAGCGACCGCTACAGCGGCGCCTCTAGTGACGAGGAGGTTCGGGACCTGTGCAGCTGCAGGCCTCCTGCGTCTCCCGTGCTCTTCAGTTCCAGTCCGCCACAGAGCCTCAAACCGCCGCTGGCTGTACGCTTTCAGCTGCAGGAGCGGCCGATTATTCGGAGTCAGTTTGAACAGTCTGCGCCGTACAGGAAGTATCGTCAAGGCTACACCGGCGAACCAGGGAGGCCGAGTCTGGACTTGGAGAAAATGCAACAGGTTAGTAATCATCAAAATTTTCATGAAGAAAACTCTCACATTTACACAATTAAATATAATAGAAAATATATGTGAAAAATGGGGCAATAAATTTTTGGGGAAAAGTAAATTTATAAGGAAAACAGTTGCATATTATAATAAAAATGGAAGAAAAACAGCAAAATTTTGAAAAAAGTTACTAATTCATTATTTCTTTTGTTTATAATTTACTGTATTTGCAGTTTTTTCATGTAAATTTCAAACTCTTCACATAGATTTTTGATTTTTTCCTTGTATAAATTTGTTTTGTCTGAATTTCCTGTTGAATTTGTGACTTATTTGCATTTTTATTTCCTTCATGTAAATTTGCAACTTTTTCCATAAATTTACAGCATTTTACCCTTAAATTTGGAATTATCTTTTTCGTAAGTCTGATATTTTTCTCTCCTAAATTTGCAACTTTTTCCCTCGAGATTTGACTTCTTCCCGATATAAATTGACTTTTTTCACTTAAATTTGGTCTTTTTCCCCTCCTAAATTTGTAACTTTTTTTGTAGAAATTAACTTTTTTCTCATAAACTTGACTTAACTCTCACCATTTTCTTTTGAAACTGAGCCTGAAACCTCCCACTCAGACCTGAGGAAATCCAAAAGCTGAATCAAAGATTCATAGCTGACCTCCCTCCTCCAAACCCACCCAGGAGCTGCACACAGTTTTACCTCCCCACCACCACGGTGGTCTGGCTGGAGCCGGAGACGGCAGATGTCCGCCCTGGATTCTGCACAAAGGGGAGGAGGCTTAAAGCAGCGACAGAGAAACGGCTGCTGCCACTAATGAGTCACACTCATCGTTAAGATCCAATGATGTCACTCTGTGTGTGTTCAAGTTATAGACAGAAAAATGAGACGGGCGGATTCTCTGATTCACTCTCTGTTTAAATGCCAAAAAATACATCAAGAAGAACCCGAGGAAGAATATGACAGATATAAGGGTGAAATTAGGGTAGACATGAAGGGGTGAAGATGAGGGACATGAGGGTGAAGATGAAGACCATGAGGGTGTATGTAAGGGATTTGAGGATGAATATGAGAATAAATGTGGGAAACATGAGGGTATATTCAGGGTTAATGTGAGGGGACATGAAGGTGAAATCAGAGTGAAAATACTACCAGTCAAAAGAATGGGATGAGCCAATATCGCTTTTTCAGGTCCGATACCGATCCAAACCTGATACCGTCTCTCTTATTTAAAACACAGAAGTACAGAACATTCTTTGGTAATGACCAGTTGCATTTTGCACACATATAAAAACATAAATTTAAAAGTCAAAGAATATATTACAAATGTGACTCAGATCAGCAACACTGCTGCTTTTTAACAAATTTTAAACATTGTAACATTGACAGCATTTCATTGGTCAGGACCATGTAAACATGCATTCTGAAGTGTTAAGTGCAAGTTTATTCAAAACTTTAAAGCTGAGTATTTAAGTAAACATTCAGGTATTTAAGTAAACATTCAGATGAAATTCAAAGTGCCACTTTATACATGAGATAAAAAATGCTGTAGATCTGAAAATAAAGGAACTAACCCTATAAGTTGTATTTTTGTCATCCATTATTATTATCATAAGAATTGTCCTGGAGCCTCATGTATAAAGGATTATGCAGCTTTCATACTGAAAGATGACATACTCACAAAATTTGAAAAGTACATGCACACAGAAATTTTTGAGATGTATAAACCTGTGCACATGCCCGATTCTCCGCTCCTTTACTTTATACGTCTCACCTCACTTTGAAAACCAGCGCAAGTGCACAATCTCTTTACTCTGCCTCGCTTCCTCCCACTAATGACTATGTAAATGAAGAAAAACGCCCCTTCTGTCACTCTTCTGTCAAACAGTGATCGTCAATCCTGCAAGAAAGCGCAATGTAAAAAACTAATAACTTAACGGAGTGTGACGCTGAGGTGTTGATAATGTAGGTGGAGGTCAGAAAAAATATTTTATGTTCCGACTCTCTGGAATCAACAATAAACCTAAGTTTAACCAAGTGGACCATGTTACAATGACAGTTCATTCATTCGTTTTGTTTTTTTTTTAATTTCTGTTGGATCCTAACAAGATAAAAAAGAAAAGGAAAGAGAAAAAGACAACATATTATGGACAGAAAGGATGTAGGCTGAAGCAATATAGCTTGTGCCTACACCTCAGTTAATGCAGCCGGCTCAGACTGAATTAAAATAAAATGGTCTGGCATTAAAGTTAGTCTATAGATGGATTACTACTCAGTGACAGTGTGACTGGTGGTGGTGGTGGTGGTGGTGGTAGTGGGGGTCCTAACACATGGGAAAAAAAATGCTATTAAAGAAAGCCCTCAATAATCCGCATAGACAGACGTGATGTTACTAAGTAAAATAAGTAAATAAAATAAATAACCACTGAATACCACTCCAATCTTACAACTGAATTTAATTACAAACCAAATCTGTGTCATAATCCAAATTACGCACGACAGCCAGGAAGAAGCCTTTTATTTCCAGATTGCAATCTCCAAACAGAGATATTTTAGACTATGGAAACATCTCTTCACTCCGACACAGCTGCAGATGTCATTGCTGCAGCTACCAGGGTTCAACTGCAGGGATCCGCAATCCAGCTCAGCACGTATTGTGCTGGAGCTGGTGTCGTGCCAAAAAGTGATAGAGGGTGGCGTGATCAGTTTTTGTCGGGCAATCATTTTTTGGCACATCAGGTGCCAAAAAGTGATCAATTGCCAAAAACTGATCACCGGCTGCAGGAGCTGGGAATGCGCACTTGTTAAAGGTGTACTGCCTGGTCTCAGTCCACCTATGTGTCTGTAAGGGTGGATTTACACTACAATGTTGAGACCAACTTTCACTGACGTTTTGGCAAACGTCTGGCTCTGCTGGCAAAAGTTGGTAAAAGTTAGTGACAGTTGGTGTTTGTTGGCAAAAGCTGGCAAAAGTTGTGTTCTTTGAAAATTTTCAGCGTGCTGAAAATTTGTCGACGTTTGGAAATACCCGTTGGTGAAAGTTATGCTCAGTTTGTAAAAGTTCCTGAGCACTGGGCTAAGTTATACAGATTTTATCTAAGTTGGCCTAAGTTAAAGCTGAGTTCACACTATAGCGTTTGGACTGACTTTTACAGACGTTTTGAAAAATTAGAGAAATTCGTCCAAACGTTGGTGAAATTATGTCATGAGCAGGTTTTTTTAATCCAGCGCACACCAACTTTTACGAACTTTTGCTGGCATTTGCCAGCGTTGCATTCAGCATTGGCAAACTTTTGCCAGCTTAGGCTAGCGCATGTTAGCTGTTGCCAACTTAGGTTAACTTAAGCAAAAGAATACTCAGCGCAGGTCAGCTGACATCAGTGTTGGGTGATGCTCATATAAAGATCAGCATTTGTGGAGGCTTCCTGCCATTCTGGACCTGCTTTTGGAGTGAACACATCTCCCTTGAGCATATGTTTCAGTATTTATTTCCATTTTATATTCCTTTGTAATTACTTCTGCATGCCCTTTCCCCCTTTCATTCATTCATTCCTCTAAAAAAATACAGTAATGCCCATAGACTATAGACTCCAACAGTAAGTCCGCAATTAAAATGTGAATGTGGATAGAATTAAAAAAAAAGTAGTGTATCATCATAAGATAAGATAAGTATTTGGTCAATAACAAAAGTTCATCTCAGTACTTTGTTATATACCCTTTGTTGGCAATGACAGAGGTCAAACGTTTTCTGTAAGTCTTCACAAGGTTTTCACACACTGTTGCTGATATTTTGGCCCATTCCTCCATGCAGATCCCCTCTAGAGCAGTGATGTTTTGGGGCTGTCGCTGGGCAACACAGACTTTCAACTCCCTCCGAAGATTTTCTATGGGGTTGAGATCTGGAGACTGGCTAGGCCACTCCAGGACCTTGAAATGCTTCTTACGAAGCCACTCCTTCGTTGCCCGGGCAGTGTGTTTGGGATCATTGTCATGCTGAAAGACCCAGCCATGTTTCATCTTCAATGCCCTTGCTGGTGGAAGGAGGTTGTCACTCAAAATCTCACGATACATGGCCCCATTCATTCTTTCCTTTACACGGATCAGTCGTCCTGGTCCCTTTGCAGAAAAACAGCCCCAAAGTATAATGTTTCCACCCCCATGCTTCACAGTAGGTATGGTGTTCTTTCTCCTCCAAACACGACAAGTTGAGTTTTTACCAGAAAGTTCTATTTTGGTTTCATCTGACCATATGACATTCTCCCAATTCTCTTCTGGATCATCCAAATGCTCTCTAGCAAACTTCAGATGGGCCTGGACATGTATTGGCTTAAGCAGGGGGACACGTCTGGCACTGCAGGATTTGAGTCCCTGGCGGCGTAGTGTGTTTCTGATGTGGCCTTTGTTACTTTGGTCCCAGCTCTCTGCAGGTCATTCACTAGGTCCCCCCATGTGGTTCTGGGATTTTTGCTCACCGTTCTCGTGATAATTTTGACCCCACGGGTGAGATCTTGCGTGGAGCCCCAGATGGAGGGAGATTATCAGTGGTCTTGTATGTCTTCCATTTTCTAATAATTGCTCCCACAGTTGATTTCTTCACACCAAGCTGCTTACCTATTGCAGATTCAGTCTTCCCAGCCTGGTGCAGGTCTACAATTTTGTTTCTGGTGTCCTTTGACAGCTCTTTGGTCTTGGCCATAGTGGAGTTTGGAGTCTGACTGTTTGAGGTTGTGGACAGGTGTCTTTTATACTGATAACGAGTTCAAACAGGTGCCATTAATACAGGTAACGAGTGGAGGACAGAGGAGCCTCTTAAAGAAGTTGTTACAGGTCTGTGAGAGCCAGAAATCTTGCTTGTTTGTAGGTGACCAAATACTTATTTTACTGAGGAATTTACCAATTAATTAATAAAAAAATCCTTCAATGTGATTTTCTGGATTTTTTTTTCTCATTTTGTCTCTCATAGTTGAGGTATACCTATGGTGAAAATTGGAGACCTCTCTCATCTTTTAAGTGGGAGAACTTGCACAATTGGTGGCTGACTAAATACTTTTTTGCCCCACTATAAATATATATACACAGTGTGGAGCATTGTAGCTAGATGGAATAAACAGCATAACCGTATATTTAGTTACCCCACATAGTATGAATATGTACCCATACATATTGTCACCCTCCATAGCGATTGATATTGTCCTAGTTGTATACTGGAGGGAGACCATTATTGTGTAAGTTTGCATTCAATACTATTAGGTTGTAACTTTTTTTTTTTTTACAATCTCTGTGAGCAGCCCTGCTTAGGTTATAAAGTCTGACAGCCGTAGGTAGGAAGGACCTGCGAAACCTCTCGGTCGCGCACCTAGGATGATGTAGCCTACTGCTAAATGAGCTCCTCAGTGCGTTCAGCATGTCCTGCATAGGGTGGGACTCGGACTCCAGCAGAGATGACAGCTTAGCCACTATCCTTCTCTCTCCTATCTCCTCCACTGGGTTGAGGTGCTGCCCCAGGACAGAGCTAGCTTTCTTGATCAGTTTGTTCAGTCTCTTCCTGTCGGCTGCCGTGATGCCGCTGCCCCAGCAGACCACTCCAAAAGTGATGGCTGATGCCATCACCGAATCGTAGAAGGTCTTCAGGAGCACCCCTTGTACACCAAAAGACCTGAGCCTCCTCAGTAGGAACAGCCTGTGCTATCCCTTCTTGTAGAGTGCGTCGGTATTGTGTGACCAGTCTAGTTTATTGTTCAAATGAACACCCAGGTCACCATCTCAATGTCTGTTCCCTGGATGTTTACTGGTGCCGTGAGGGGTTGTCCTTGCCTGCGGCAGTCCACCACCAGTTCCTTAGTTTTTCTCGCGTTGATCTGTAGGCAGTTCCAATGGCACCAGTCCACGAAGTCCTGGATAAGTCCTCTGTACTCAGCGTCATCTCCGTTGGAGATGAGGCCAATGATCGCAGAGTCGTCAGAGAACTTCTGTAGATGGCAGTGTGTTGCATTGTGTGAGAAGTCTGCAGTATAAAGGGTGAACAGGAAGGGAGCCAAAACTGTTCCCTGGGGGGCCCCCGTACTGCCAATGATCGTGTCGGACACACAATCCTGGGTTCTCACAAACTGTGGCCGGTTTGTGAGGTAGTCCAGGATCCACGATGACAGGTGCTGGTCCACCTCTGCGCACAGCAACTTGTCCCTCAGGATCACCGGTTGGATGGTGTTGAAAGCATTGGAGAAATCAAAGAACATGATCCTCACCGTGTTCCCAGGCTTCTCCAGGTGGGACAGGGAATGGTGTAGGCGGAAGATCACTGCATCCTCCACCCCGATGCTATGCTGGTAGGCGAACTGGAGTGGATCCATCGCTGGTCCCACCAGGGGGCGGAGGTGAGCAAGAAGCAGATTTTGATGCAGATTCTGAATTTCCCTCTGGGGATTAATAATTTTTTTTTTTGATTTTGTATACTTTATTGATCCCCATAGGGAAAATTGAGGGCATCCATCTGGATGGATGAAGCAGCCACGGTACGGCGCTATCCCTTAACCATTCACACACACATTCACACCTAGGGCCACTTTAGAGTCTCCAATTAACCTAACCTGCATGTTTTTGGCCTGTGGGAGGAAACCGGAGAACTCCCAGAGTAAACCCACGCAGATACGGGGAGAACATGCAAACTCCACACAGATCACTGTTGGTCAGGGGCTGGGATCAAACCAGGGATCCCATGGCCAAGGGTGAGTTGCTGTGCTGCTGCAGTGCTAACCACTGCACCACCGCACCGCCCAAGTAAAGTATACAAAAAAATTTTGGGGGGGATATATATATATATATATATATATATATATATATATATATATATTTTATTTTATTTTTTTTTAAATTCCCCCTTCTCTCCATTTCTCTTTCATTCCTGCATGTCTGAAGTGAGTTTCAGTCTAAAAACATCTACTTCCACTAGCATTTCATTCAACATTTGCCAGTGGAGCTTAACTTGGGCCGACAGGCAAACTCTGCATAACTTAGCCCAGTGCTCAGGAACTTTTACAAACTGAGCAAAACTTTCACCAACGCTTATTTCCAAGCATCAGCAAATTTTCAGCATGCTGAAAATTTGGTAAATTACTTTTATTCAATACCGATACCGATCCAGCCATTTTTCAGCATGCTGAAAATTTTCAAGGAACACAACTTTCGCCAGCGTTTTCCGGCAAACACCAACTATCATTAGCTTTTATCAACTTTTGCCAGCAGAGCCAGACCTTTGCCAAAACATTAGTAAAAGTTGGTCCAAACGTTGTAGTATGAATCCACCCAAAAAAGCAGGTCCAGAATGGCAGGAAGCCTCCACAAACGCGGATCTTTATATGAGCATCACCTGACGCTGATGTCAGCTGACCTGTGCTGAGTATTCCTTTGCTTAAGTTAACCTAAGTTGGCAACAGCTACACATACGCTAGCCTAAGTTGGCAAAGGTTTGCCAGCACT
Source organism: Pholidichthys leucotaenia (assembly GCA_020510985.1). Taxonomy (NCBI): domain Eukaryota; kingdom Metazoa; phylum Chordata; class Actinopteri; order Cichliformes; family Pholidichthyidae; genus Pholidichthys; species Pholidichthys leucotaenia. The sequence continues at coordinate 194,860,876 of CM035842.1, read as the reverse complement.
GGAATACAATGCTGGCAAATGCTAGCAAAAGTTTGTAAAAGTTCGTAAAAGTTGGTGTGTGCTGGATTTAAAAAAAAAAAAAAAAAAAAAAAAACAGCTCACAAATGTAATTTCATCAACGTTTAGACTGATTTCTCTGATTTTTCAAAATGTCTGTAAAAGTCATTCCAAACACTATATTGTGAACCCAACTTATATTTTTTGAGGTTTTATCGCATCTGAAAAATTGTAGTGTCGGAGCCCTGCTTCCAGTTCACCATTATGATTTGCTATTTACGTTTCTGTTACCAAACTCTCATCAGCTGTTCCTCGTTCTCTGCCCAAAGGTAGGCCCATGTTATGTCTTCGTTCCTGTTGTTTTACACGTTCCTTTCTGGTTTGTACTTTCAAGTTTCATTCTTTTGTTTGTGTTTCACTTTTAGTGTATTCCAGCCTCCGAGCTGGAAAAGCAGCAGCTGCTGGTGCGCAACACTCTTCCTACTGCTCGGTTCTTGGCAGAATTCGGCATACTTCTTTACTGTGGTACTTTTGCAAGTGCTTTATCAAGTTGGTGGTGTTAAAATTGTAAACACTGGGACCACCCCGCGAAACAGTACATAATTTTACACAGCAAACATACCGAGGCAAGTCCCACAAACACGCTCCAGTGACATGAGACACTCGTTGCTTCTGTTTATGTAAGCTGTGCGCAGCATAGTTGAGAATGGTGACCGCACCTTCATTTTAATACTATTAATGTATTGAATCGGTAAATTACTTTTATTTCATACTGATACCGATCCAGCCATTTTTCCTGGATTGGACGCGATACCAGTACGGCAGTTCAGATTGGCTCATCCCTAGTCAAAAGTTTGGATACGGCTACTCATTCAAAATGAATTTGTAGGTGTGTCCAAACTTTGAACTGGTACTGTCAAGGACATGAGGGTGGAGTCAGATTGCTCATAAAGGTGAAAGTGATTGAAGATGGATGGATGGATAGATGGATGAGGGACATGATGATAAATATATGCAACATTAGGGTAATCATGAGGGTGTATATGAGGGAGATTATGGTGAATATGAAATGTGGTGGTGAGAACAAACTATATATAATACTGTCCCTCTGCAGCAGCAGCCGTTTTGTGTCCCCCCCCCCCCCCCCAACTAAATCTCGTTCTCTGATTGAAGACAGTTCGACTGTTTGCTCCCTCCACCCACTGCTTTTTTTTTCTTTTCTTTTTTGTGTGGACATGGAGGGAGTGGGAGGGAGCAAGTTGCATAAGCTCAATTGACTATTTAGGTGTTTTGAAACCTTCACTAAGCGTCCATGTTCTCAAGTTCCGTCCTGGTCACGTCATCAGACACTAAAACTGCTTCAAACAGCTGAATGCTCACAGAACCATCACTGTGCAGAAGGGAGAAATATGCACGTTACATAAGTGTGATGATTATCAGCCTGCTGCTTTATTATTGTGGAGCATCCGTACAGACGTCACTGTGTTGTTGTTGTTGTTCTCCACAGAAAATGCTGTTGAAGAATTGTGGAGGGAAAACACGGAGCATCAAGATCAGGGTCAGTCCTTACTGATTTCTACAGAGTGCACCAATATTGTTTTTTTTTTATTATTATTATTATTGTGCAACTGCTGTTATGCATTCACACTATTGTTCTTCAAGCTGGTCATTTTTATACTTCAATATGTTTTGGGGGTTTTTTTTGGTTGCCATCTACAGTACTACTGCATACTCGATGCATAAAACGTAGAATACAACCCAGTTCCAATGAAGTTGAGACATTGTGTAAAACATAAATACAAACAAAATACAATGATTTAAAAATCCTTTTCAGCCTATATGCAGTTGAATACGCTACAAAGACAAGATATTTAATGTTCAAACTGATAAACCACTGATTCTTGAAACTTGGGACAAAAAGGGATTAAAAAGAATTAATTGATGATCAGATAAGTTAAACTATATGCATGAATCTATCACAGGCTACCTCTCTATACTTTGATACAACCTTTTTCTTTTCTTAGAAAAATGTGCTTTTTGCCTTTCCATCACTTATTTTGTGTCAACACTGTCAGACCCCAAAAACACAAATTAATTTTCACTCACATTATGCCAGATCTAAAAAAAAACTATACCAAAGTCATGCTTTTACTGTGGCTGACAGAACCCCAAAGAAAGTCAATTTTAATATGTATATATTTTTATATTCTGAAAGTTTTCATCTGTGCTTTTTTAACTGTATATTAGAATAATGAATTTAACCTCAACACCAACCAAAATAATTTTTACATTTGAAAACATAATATAATGGTAGTAGACAGATCACATTTTCACATATGACCAACAATCCTTCACAATGAATACCATAATGAAAAATTATCACAATATGAATCTGACGGAGGTGACATGGACATGATGGATTGGAAAATTTTTATTTTGAACATAAGTAGAACAGCAACAAACAAAAACAGTAAAAGAAAAAAAAAACAAAAACACAACAGAAAGCCTGCAATGGACCGGCGATCTGTCCAGGGTGTACCCTGCCTCTCACCCAAAGATGCTAGGATAGGCTCCAGCCCTCCCGTGACCCGAAAAGGATTAAGCGGTAGAAGATGGATGGATGGACACAACAGAAAGAAAAATGTTTAAAAAGAAGTGGGAAGAAGATGAAACTTATTTAATCCTCCTCCTCCATAATTTAATCCATCCTTCTCCATAGACTGGCATCTCTTGTTTTTTCTGGTACCGTTTTGAACTGGTTTACATCCCATCTCTCTGACCGCTCCCAATTCATTCAGTTAAAATCATACACATCCCAGCCATCATCCATCTCTTCTGGTGTCCCCCAAGGTTCAGTCCTTGGTCCAATTCTGTTCATCATCTATCTTCTCCCCATTGGTCATATTTTCCGTAAATTTAATATCCAATTCCACTGTTACGCTGATGACACCCAGCTGTATCTTTCCTCCAGACCTACCTCCAACCTCCCTCCCACCTCCCTCTGTGACTGCCTCCATGAACTCACTTCCTGGTTTTCTTCAAACTTTCTTAAACTTAACAGTGATAAAACAGAAGTCCTCTTAATCGGTTCAAAATCCACCTTTTCAAAGTCAAACAGTATCACCATCACCATTGACAACACTACTGTTTCCCCTTCCCCTCAAGTCAAAAATCTTGGGGTAATATTGGACAGCACCCTTTCCTACAAATCCCACATCAATAATGTCACCCGGTCAGCATTTCTCCACCTACTTAACATCAACCATCTCCGTCCCTCCCTCACCCCTGCCAGCACCGCCATCCTGGTCCATTCTCAACTCACTTTCTACCTTCAAATCCCACCTCAAGACTTTTCTGTTCACTAAGGCCTATTCTCTGTGATTCTTGAACTTGTGATGTGTTTTTAAATGTATTTTATTGATTGTTTTATTCTTGTACGGCGTCCTTGAGTGCCTTGAAAGGCGACTTAAATAAAATGTATTATTATTATTATTATTATTATTAATCCCACTCCTTCTCCACACAACTATGAATTTATATATTCATATCATCCCGCTTCCTTAATAATAATTATGCTAATGATAACAATAATAATAAAACAATAGCAACAACAATAACGATAAAGGACCAGAACAAGAGACCTAACAGTAACATGACAATAAGAAACAAACAACTAACTAACTAAATAAAAATAACAATATCCTGTGACTCTCACACCCCCACTTCATCCTTGGGGGATGACATCATTCATACCTTGTGCAAACATGTTGTTTGTATTTTGTGTTGAACTGCTTTATGTTTGGGCATTGTTGTAACCCCTCCCCCATACTGTTCCATAGTCCTACCCCACAGAATGAAATGCAAAATCTTTTTTTATTTGTATAGATTTTGTTAGTCTTAAAATCATATTTCTCTCTTAGTTGATACCTTCATTCTCGATCCCTGAACAGTTTTTGAATGTTTTCTGGTAGAAGTTTATTTTTGGCTTTGTACATGATTTGTGCTGATTGGAATTTGACTATCTGTAAGTTTCAATAATTTTGACTGCAAGAATAGAGAGTATTTTCCAGATAACTGACATTATGAATAATCCTTACTGCTTTTTTTTTGAAGAATAGTTGTTTTATTGAACTAGTGTAGTTATTGCCTCAGATTTCTGCACAGTAATTAAAATATAATAAGACTGTGGAATTATGTAAGATGCGGAGTGATTTATTATCCAGAACGTGTTTTGCTTTGTTTAAGACTGAAATGCTTCTCGATAATTTAGTTTGCATATGTTTGATATGTGGTTTCCAACTGATTTTCTCATCTATTATTACCCCAAGAAATTTATTTTCACAAACCCTTTTTATCTGTACCCCATCTGTCTGCATTTGTATTGGTATATTAATTCTGCAGTTCCCAAATAACATTATTTTTGTTTTCTGTAAGTCTGTCAAACCATCATTTTAACTTGCTCATTTCTTTAGCGACTACATCTATTAATTCTTTCAAATTCTCCCCCAGACAGAAAATATTTGTATCATCAGCAAACACCAGTTTCAAAACATGTGACACTTCACAGATTTCATTTATTTATACAATGAATAGTTTAGGGCCCAACACTGACCCCTGGGGGACACCACAAACAATGTCCAAACATGGAGAACAAACATCACCCAACTTCGCTAACTGTTGTCTCTTCTGTAGATAGCTCTGATACCATACTGTTCTAATTTTTTATTAATTTAGTATGATTTATAGCATCAAAGTCTTTCTTGATATCAATGAATATTCCAACTGCGTATTTTTTTTTGGTTCAACAGCATTTGTGTCCTCTTCCATTGCTTCTGTTATTGCATGTAATGTTGCTGTGTTTGATCTGAAACCATACTGACTGTCAGAGAGTAATTTATGCTTTATTATGAATGCATCCAGTCTATTATTGAAGAGTTTTTCTAATATTTTGGAGAATTGTGGAAGTAAGGAGACAGGTCTGTAGTTGGTGAAATGATGTTTGTTCCCAGTTTTGTACAGCGGAATGACCTTGGGTATTTTCATTTTTTTAGTTAATGAACCAGTTTGAAATGATAGATTACAGATGTATGTTAATGGTTTAGAAATCCCTTCAGTGACTTTTTTATTATTGTCATGTCAATATCATTATGATCAGCTGACCTTTCATTCTTACATTTTTTAACAATATCCGATATTTTTCTACCACCGTTTTGAGAAACATTGAGTGAGGATTTCTTTCTGTTTCTATATTATTTATGACTGTCCCAAGATCAGAGATTTTTTTTCTGCAAGGTTTGGCCCTACATTTACAAAAAAAATACTAAAATTTTCGGCCATATCACTCCTATTGGTAATTTCTGAATTAGCTTTATCAATAAAGTACTCTGGATAGTTTATTTTTTTTAGAACTACTTATTATATTGTTTAATATACCCCATATTCCTTTAATATTATTTTTATCATCTAATATTTTCCGATAATAATGTTTCTTGCTTATCCTCATAATGAGTTTATTTATATACCTTTTATATTTATTTTCTGCCTCTTTAGTTCTTAGTTTTATGAATTCTCTATATAGTGTATTTTTGTTCTTGCAGGTGCTTTTCACTCCCTTTGTGATCCACGGACAGTTGTTATAGTTTGTCTTTTTCATGTATTTTGTAATTGGACAGATTTAGTCAAATAACTGTTTAAATAGACTCAGAAATGTTTCATTGGCATTTTTCACATCATGTTCATTATATACTGTTTCCCAATTCTGCACCATTAATTCAGGCCTGCAGCAGGGCGGGCAGGCCTTGGGAGCAACCCAAGACCTCAATACAGCAAGGTCCAGGGAAAGGAAAAACGTCAGTTGGTTCAGGATGAAATCAGAGTGGGAGTGGAGGAAACACAAACCAGCAGGATAGTTGGAATGCGCCAGCAGGGGGCATGGACCAGGTGGGAGGAGGCATTGGAATGTAAAGTCTCCTGGTCAGAGCTCTGGAGAGTGGAGCCACACCGGATCAAATTCTTGATCCAGTCGGTGTACTATGTTCTTCCAAGCCCAACCGACCTCTTCACTTGGGGCCTGATAGAAGCCCCTTCATGCTCTCTATGCCAGCAAAGAGGTTCCCTGGAACACATCCTAAGTAGCTGTCCGAGAGCCCTCAGTGAGGGGCGCTATCGGTGGAGGCATGACCAGGTACTGAAGGCTGTAGCAGAGTCAATCAGTGCAGGGATCTCTTTCAGCAGGTAGCAACACCCAGCAAAGCATGCCATTCCCTTCATCAAAGCTGGTGAGAAGCCACAGCATTGCACAAACCCACTGGGGGGCTTCTGGCAACAGCACGAGACTGGCAACTGAAGGTTGACCTGGGAAGACAGCTGATTCCCTGATAACATCATAATGATCACACTTAGACCAGACATGGTTTTTGTGTCAGAATCTTCCAAGCAGGTGATCTTGTTGGAACTGACTGTGCCCTGGGAAAACCGGATGGAAGAGGCCTTTGAAAGGAAGAGGGCTAAGTATGGGGAGCTTGTTGGTGATTGCCGTAGTAGGGGATGGAAGACTTGGCTCTACCCCATAGAGGTTGGCTGTCGAGGTTTTGCCGGTCAGTCACTCTGCAGGGCCCTCAAGCAGTTGGGGATCAGAGGGAGGCTCAACAACAAAGCCATCAAGAACATCACTGATGCTGCTGAAAGAGCATCACGATGGCGGTGGATCAGAAGGAGTGATCTGTGGACGTCTCGAGCCACCTAGACACAAGTCGGGGTTTGATCAACCCTGGCTGGGTCGCCTGTGAGAGGGTGTATGATGTATAATGACCCGAAACACCCGATGACCGCAGGTTACATCACTGATGATGTGTCTAGGCAGCACCGTAAGGTGTGTGTTAGAATCAGTCTTAAAAGTGTTGTTTCCTCTGACCTCATTCTCCTATATTGAATTTGCGTATCTTTCTTTTTTCTCCTGTAGCTGTAATCATAGACGATTAAAAACTGGTAGATGGTCGCTGATATCATTAATTAGTATGCCGCTTATTGTTTTATTGTCAGCGTCATTTGTGTATGTTATCAATCAAGGTGGCACAATTTGATGTTATCCTGGTGGGTCAGGTGACTTTTGGAAATAGACTCAAACTATACATTGTATTTATATATTCCTCTGTTTTGTGTTTATATTTTTTTTTTTTTTTTTTCTCCTCTCGGCGCCACACCAGTCGGCTGCCTTTTGCAACAGCGGCTCGATTCCGAGTTTTTTTCCCTTCCTCTCTCTTTTGATCACTTTTTTTTTTCACCCCACTTATATCACGGACACACAGATCATCCCAAATGTCTCCTGAGCCGGTGGACGGAGCCACTGTTTATAGCAGGATACGATATAACAGGGAAGAGCTGCTAGCATTTAACCGCCACCCGGTCCCACTGGAAAAACTCGACATACCGAGAGAACTGAGGCGAAAACGCCGCGGCTGCCGGGCTGGAGTAAGGCGGAGGACAAAAAATATAAGGTACAGACCCTCCCTTCCATCTGTTGTCATGGGAAATGTACGGTCGATACTGGGAAAGTTAGATGAGCTAGCGGCTATCTCCCGTTATGATAGCACTTACCGGGAGTGCTCTCTCCTTTTGTTTACTGAGACGTGGCTAACTGAACTAGCAGCAGATGCTAACATTGAGCTGGAGGGTTTTCACACGATACGAGCTGACCGAACACCAGAGAGTGGCAAAACTAGGGGCGGTGGAGTGATCATGTATGTTAACAACAACTGGTGCAGACCGGGACATATCACTGTTAAACAACGACACTGCAGCAAAGACATTGAGTTGCTAGCTGTTAGCATGAGGCCTACATATCTCCCGAGAGAACACTCACACGTGATCTGCATTGTTGTTTATGCAAATCCGACGGCGAACGCTGGGACAGCGCGTGACGTCATCCATTCAGTAACCAGCAGGCTGCAGACAGAACACCCAGATGCTCTTCTCCTCATCTCAGGCGATTTCAACCACGTTTCACTGTCTCCCATTCTGCCCACTTTCACCCAGTATGTCACATGCCACACTAGAGACAATAAAACACTGGATTTGTTCTACGCAAACACTAAGGAGGCGTACACCTCATCACAACTCCCCCCACTTGGGAGATCGGATCACAACTTGGTTCATCTCCGACCGGTGTACAAACCCCTAGTGCACAGACAACCTCCGGCCATGCACACTGTGGAGTTATGGTCTGAGGAGACAATGGACACTCTAAAGGACTGTTTTGAAGCCACTGCCTGGAAGCAGCTCTGCGATCCACATGGTGAGGACATCGATGGCCTCATTCACACCTTCACGGGCTACCTCAGCTTCTGTGTGGACAAATCCGTTCCCACCAAGACCATACGGCGTCACTCAAACAACAAACCCTGGATCAACCCTGAGATAAAAACACTTCTGAGAGAGAAGAAGAGGATCTTCAGGTCGGGGAACAGGGAGATGCTGAAGTCCGTACAGAGGGAGCTGAGGAGAAAGATCAGAGAAGGCAAGGACAGCTTCAGGAAGAAGATGGAGGACAAGCTGCAACAGAGCGACATCAGCGGGGTCTGGAGAAACCTCAAAACCATCTCGGGGCTCCAGAATACCTCCCCCCAGGCCACGGGGGGCAGGGAGTGGGCGAACAACCTGAATCTGTTTTTCAATAGATTTGACCAACCGCCCTCCCCCCTGTCTGCACAACAACCACTGCTGCCTCTAAGAAATCAAGTCCTGCTACCCACTCCCCACTCCACCGACACCCCCCCCACTCCCAACACACAGCCCCCCATCCTGACCCTGACCAAGACCCAGGTGAGGACGGAGCTGAGGAAGATCAAGGCGAGGAAGGCGTCGGGACCGGACGGCATCAGCGCAAAGCTCCTCAAGTCCTGTGCAGACCAGCTGTGTGGGATTGTGACGTATATCTTCAACATGAGCCTGAAACTGGGGAGGGTACCACAGCTGTGGAAAACATCTTGTGTGGTACCTGTACCAAAAACTTCCCACCCCAAAGACCTGAACAGCTTCAGACCGGTGGCCTTGACGTCCCACTTGATGAAGACCCTGGAGAGACTGCTCCTTGCTCATCTCCGCCCCCTGGTGGAACCAGCGATGGATCCACTCCAGTTCGCCTACCAGCATGGCATTGGGGTGGAGGATGCGGTGATCTTCCTCCTTCACCGTTCTCTGTCCCACCTGGAGAAGCCCGGGAATATGGTGAGGATCATGTTCTTTGACTTCTCCAGTGCTTTCAACACCATCCAACCGATGATCCTGAAGGACAAGCTGCTGCACGCAGGGGTGGACCAGCACCTGTCATCATGGATCCTGGACTACCTCACGAACCGGCCTCAGTTTGTGAGAACCCGGGACTGTGTTTCCGACACGATCATCAGTAGCACGGGGGCCCCCCAGGGAACGGTGCTGGCTCCCTTCTTGTTCACTCTTTATACTGCGGACTTCTCACACAACACAACACATTGCCATCTACAGAAGTTCTCTGATGACTCTGCGATCGTTGGTCTCATCTCCAGCGGAGATGAAGCTGAGTACAGAGGGCTTATCCAGGACTTTGTGGACTGGTGCCATCGGAACTGCCTCCAGATCAACGCGAGGAAAACTAAGGAGCTGGTGGTGGACTGCCGCAGGCATGGGCAGCCCCTCACAGCACCAGTAAATATACAGGGAACAGACATCGAGATGGTGACATCCTACAAGTACCTGGGTATTCATCTGAACAATAAACTAGACTGGTCACACAATACTGACGCACTCTACAAGAAGGGACAGCGCAGGCTGTTCCTGCTGAGGAGACTCAGGTCTTTTGGTGTACAAGGGGCGCTGCTGAAGTCATTCTATGACACGGTGGTGGCATCAGCCATCACTTTTGGAGTGGTCTGCTGGGGCAGTGGCATTACTGCAGCCGATAGGAAGAGACTGAACAAACTGATTAAGAAAGCTAGCTCTGTCCTGGGGCAACGCCTTGATCCGATGGAGGAGATAGGAGAGAGAAGGACGGTGGCTAAACTGTCATCTCTGCTGGAGTCCGAGTTCCACCCTATGCAGGACATACTGGATGCACTGAGGAGCTCATTTAGCAGCAGACTACATCATCCCAGGTGCACAACCGAGAGGTTTCGTAGGTCCTTCCTACCAACGGCTGTCAGACTGTACAACCTAAGCAGGGCTGCTCGCAGAGATAGCAAAAAGACGTAACAAACTAATAGTTGTTTTTTTTTTTGTTTTTTTTTTTTTTGAATGCAAAAGATGCAATAGACTTACACAATGGTCCTCTCCGGCATACAACTAGGAACATACCGGTCGCTATGGAGGGTGAGAATATGTATGGGCACATAATCATACCATGTAGGATAACTAAATAGACGGTTATGCTGTTTCATCCCACCTAGCAACAATGCTCTGCACTGTGTGTGTTTATATATTTACATATTTATTCCATCTAGCTACAATGCTCTGCACTGGGTGTGTTTATATTTATATATCTATATATTTATTCCATCTAGCTACAATGCTCCGCACTGTGTTTTTATATATCTACATATTATTCCATCTAGCTACATTGCTCCGCACTGTGTGTGTTTATATACTTGCATATTTATTCCACCTAGCTGCAATGCTCCATACTGTGGGTGTTTATATATTTACATATTTATTCCATCTAGCTACAATGCTCTGCACTGTGTGTTCATATATTCATATATTTATTCCATCCAGCTACAATGCTCTGCACTGTGTGTCTGTGTGTGTGTGTGTGTGTATATATATATTTTATAGTAATATGTACATATGTATATTAGCTGCTCTTGCTTGCTTGTTTTTTCTTGCCTTCTGATTGTTGCTCTGAGTGTTGCTATCCCTGTGCTGTTGCAATCCTGGAATTTCCCCGTTGTGGGACTAATAAAGGCTTATCTTATCTTATCTTATCTTATATGGATTTAAAATATCAATATTGAAATCACCGCATATGAATACAACCTTGTTGCTTATTTTTGAGCATGTGACCTCCATCCAATCTCTGAAACTGTCAATGTTTGTACCCAGTGCCCTGTATATGCAGCTAACTATAATATTCTTTTTCTTTTCTATAATTATTTCAATAGTTACACATTCTAGTAGATTGTCAGCCACAGTTGTCATACTTTGTATTACTTTAAAGTTCAGGTTTTTTTCCACATATAGAGCAACTCCTCCCCCAGCCTTGTTTTTCCTATTTATGTTCATAAATTCATAACCCTCCAGTTCAAAGTCCATCCATTTTGCAGCACTGATCCAAGTTTCCGAAATTGCAATTATGCTTAATGAATGTGAAAAGGTCTGTGAATATTCCTTAATGTTATTGAAGTTGGTGTTGACACTTCTGCTATTGAAATGGATAACTGACAGTTTGTCCTTTGATTTAATGTTCTGGTTGTATTGTTCTTCAGTGCAGTAAAGGTAATTATTATTAATGTTGTGGAAAAAATTATTAACTTGGTCTGTACTCTGTTCCAAGTCCCATGAATTGTATTCAGTTATTTCAGAAGGTCGTAGTTCTAGATGATCATGATCATTTATCCTCTTGGTCATATTTGTGATATTATTTCCAGATGAAGATGAATCATTTCTGTCAGTGTGTTTTCATGGCCGTGTGTGGTTGGTTGTTACCTTATAGCCCAGTTTATGTTGGTCATTGATATGCTTCCAGCTCCTCCATCCTCCTGATAATCAGTACCTTCTTTTGTCCTTTCAATTTTATCATTTTTTAACTTTACAGTATATTGAATCAACCAGTTACAACATTAAAACAATGAGTATATTTATAGAGATTTTATTTAAGATTTACATTAGATATGACAAATGATTTATAGATTACTAGTAACAATACCCATTGAATGTAGCATGCATAGTTTAGTTGTAATGAAACTACAATAGCAAATAGGAAGCAAGTTTTGGCTACATAAATACACCAGTGACACAATGCATTTGTTATGTTGTGATCAACCGTAATTATAAAGAAATGGCAACAGCAAGATAGTGATGTATAAACTTGCTGCAGCAATGACCATTTTAGACATCTCTGATTAATTTCCCTGTACAGGGGGATGTTATGTTTTAATGGGAAGGCACATTAGGCTAGGATGTCCATTAGAATACATGGTTTACTTATTTATTGAATGTTTTGTTATTTTTGTTGCATACTGTGGTTCCCTATAGGAAAGATGGGGAAACAGGTACGTGGCTTTTTTAGTCAGTGACAGTCTACAGGTATAGGGCTCTGAGTATGTTCATGATATGAAATGATGAGGGCCAGGGACTTAGCTAGATTGTATCCACCTTGCGTTTTTGGACACCTTGTTGTGAGTTTTGGACACCAGCATTATGGAAATGTCAAAGTAAGAAAAACAACTAAAACTGGGAAATGTGTCATTTATAAACTATAGTAGAAGTTATCACTTGTGCACCCAGCCACAGGGGGTGCACAAGCCAGTGTACTCCTAGTGCCGGTCCTTAGCCCAGGTAAATGGGAAGGGTTGTGTCAGGAAGGGCATCTGATGTAAAACCTTTGCCAAATCAAACATGCGGATCATGATGAATGAGATGTTCATACCAGATTGGTCGAGGCCCAGGTTAACAACAATCGCCATCGGTGCTGTTAACTGACAGGGTGCCGGTGGAAATTGGGCTGCTGTTGGTTGAAGATCAAGGAGGACGAGGAGAGGGGGAAAGCGTGTTAGGAGGGAGAGAGAGAAAAGGAAAGGTAGAAGTGTGGAGGTGAGAGTAGGGACATTAAATGGTAAAATGGTAAATGGTGTTCACTTATATGCTGTAGCGCTTTTTATTCTCATCTCTTGATGACCAAAGCGCTTTACAGATCCTGCCATCCACCCATTCACACACTGATGGCGGCATGCTGCCAAACATGGCGCTTCCAGACCCACCAGGAGCAATTGGGGGTGAAGTGTCTTGCCCAGGGACGCAATGGCAGGATACTGGGCAGAGCGGGATTCGAACCGCCAACCATATGGTTATTTGACGACCAGCTCTACCTCCTGAGCCACTGCCGTCCCCCTGTATCCCCCTAAATGTAGGGACTATGACTGGTAAAGGCAGAGAGTTGGCTGATATGGAGAGGAGAAAGGTAGATTTTTTTTTTGTATTTTGTATACTTTATTAATCCCAGAGGGAAATTCAGGGCATCCACCTGGATGGATGAAGTAGCCACGGTACGGCACCAATCCCTTCACCATTCACACGCACATTCACACCTAGGGCCACTGTAGAGTCTCCAGTTAACCTAATTTGCATGTTTTTGGCCTGTGGGAGGAAACCAGAGTACCCGGTGTAAACCCTCGCAGACACGGGGAGGACATGCAAACTCCACTCAGAAGGGTCACTGATGGTCAGGGGGTGGGATCAATCCTGTGGCCTTCTTACTGTGCTGCCACAGTGCCAACCACTGTGCCATCGAGCTGCCATATATGCCATATATACTGTGTGTTCAAGAAACCAGATGGAAGGGAAGCAAGACTAGGAGCATTGGAGGTGGATTTAAACTGTTCCACCATGGTGTAGATAGGAAGAGAAATGGAGTAGGAGTAATCTTGAAGGAAGAGTATGTGAAGAGTGTTCAGGAGGTAACGAGGGAGTTGGACAGAATCATGAGTTTGAAGCTAGAAGTCAAAGCTGTGATGTTGAATGTTGTCAGTGTGTATGCCCCACAAGTTGGATGTCAGGTAGAAGAGAAAGAGGAATTCTGAAGTAAGTTGGATGAAGTGGTAGAGAGTGTTCCCAGTGGGGAGAGAGTGGTGATTGGAGCGGACTTTAATGGACATGTGGGTGAAAGGAACAGAGGTGATGAGGAGGTCCTGGATAGGTATGGTCTTAAGGAGAGAAATGTGGAAGGACAGATGGTTGTGGATTTTGCTAAAAGGATGGAAATGGTTGTGGTGAACACATACTTCAAGAAAAAAGAGGAACATAGGGTGACTTACAAGAGTGGAGGAAGGTGCACACAGGTGGACAACATCTTATGCAGAAGGAGAAATCTGAAAGAGATAGGAGACTGCAAGGTGGTGGCAGGGGAGAAAGTAGCTAGACAGCATCAGATGGTAGTCTGTAGGATGACTTTGCAAAGCAAGAAGAGGATAACCGTGAAGGCAGAGCCAAAGATTAAGTAAGGGAAGTTACAGAAGGAAGAAGGTCGCACAGAGTTCAGGAAGGAGTTGATACAGGCTCTGGGTGGTAGGGAAGAATTACCAGATGATTGGGAAAGTACAGCAAAAGTATTGAGGGAAATGGGTAGAAAGGTATGTGGTGTATCCAGTGGACAGAGGAAAGAAGACAAGGAGACTTGGTGGTGGAATGAGGAGGTACCGGAAAGTATCCAAAGGAAAAGGTTGGCAAAGAAAAAGTGGGATAGTCGGGGAGATGAAGAAAGTAGACAGGGGTATTTGGAATCTAGGCACATGGCAAAGAGAGAGGTGGCAAAGGATAAGGCATATAGTGAGTTGTATAAGAGGTTGGACACTAAGGAAGAAGAAAAGGAGTTGTATCAACTGGCTAGACAGAGAGAGATCGAGCTGGAAAAGATGTACAGCTGGTTAGACTGATTAAGAACAGAAATGGTAATGTACTAACAAATGATGAGTGTGTTAAGAAGGTGGAAGGAGTACTTTGAAGAGCTGATGAATAAAGAAAATGAGAGAGAGAGAGGAGGATGGATGAAGGAAATATAGTGAACAAGGAAGTCCTGAGGATTAGCAAGGCATAAATGAGGGCAGCTTTGAAGAGGATGAAGAATGGAAAGGCGGTTGGTCCAGATGACATACCTGTGGAGGTGTGGAGATGTTTAACAGAGGTGGCAGTGGACTTTTAACCAGATTGTTTAACACAATCTTGGAGAGTGAGAAGATGCCCGAGGAGTCGAGAAGAAGTGTTTTGGTACCAATTTTCAAGAACAAAGGTGATGCTCAGAGCTGTAGTAACTACAGAGGCATAAAGTTGATCAGTCACACTATGACGACATGGGAAAGAGTTGTTGAAGCCAGGTTAAGAGGAGAGGTGACAATCAGTGAGCAGCAATACGGTTTCATGCCAAGAAAGAGTGCTACAGATGCAGTGTTTGCTCTAAGAGTGCTGATGGAGAAGTGAGATGATGAGATGAGATTCAACTTTATTGTCATTACACATGTATGAATACAAGGTAACGAAACGTGACTTGGCATTTGGGCACGCTCTGCAGAGTGCATCCAAGGCCGGGGCAGCCGCTAGGCGCCAGTCAAGTATAGAGAAGGTCAGAAGGAGTCGCACTGTGTCTTTGTGGATCTAGAGAAAGCATATCATAGGATGCCAAGAGAGGAAGTGTGGTACTGTATGAGAAAGTCAGGAGTGGCAGAGAAGTATGTAAGGGTGGTGCAGGACATGTATGAGGACAGTGAGATGGTGGTGAAGTGCACTGTAGGAGTGACGGATGGATTCAAGGTGGGCGTGGGATTACATCAGGAATCAGCTCTGAGCCCCTTCTTGTTTGCCATGGTGATGGACAGGCTGACAGATGAGGTCAGGCAGGAGTCTCCGTGGACCATGATGTTTGCAGACGACATTGTGATCTACAGTGAGAGTAGGGAGTAGGTGGAAGAGAACCTGGAGAGGTGGTGGTATGCTCTGGAGAGAAGAGGAATGAAAGTCAGCAGAAACAAGACAGAATACATAAGTGTGAATGAGAGGGAGGCAGGTGCAATGGTGAAGATGGAAGGAGTAGCGGTAGTGAAAGTAGATGAGTGTAAATACCTGGGGTCAACCATCCAAAGCAATGGAAAATGCACAAGAGAGGTGAAGGAGAGAATGCAGGGAGGGTGGAGTAGGTGGAGACGAGTGTCGGGTGATTTGTGACAGAAAGGTAGCAGCAAGAGTGAAAGGGAAGACTTACAAGACGGTAGTGAGACCTGCTGTGATGTATGATTTGGAGACGGTGGCACTGACAAAAAGGCAGGAGGTGGAGCTGGAGGTGGCAGGGTTGAAGATGCTAAGATTTTCATTGGGAGTGACTAGGAGGGACAAGATTAGAAATGAGTATATCAGAGCGACAGCTCACGTTGAGCGGTTTGGAGACAAAGTAAGAGAGGCAAGGCTGAGAGGGTTTGGACGTGCAGAGGAGGGATAGTGGATATATTGGATAAAGGATGTTGAAGATGGAGCTGCCAGGCAGGAGGAAAAGAGGAAGACCACAGAGGAAATTCATGGATGTAGTGAAGGAGGATATGGAGAGGTTTGGTGTGACAGAGATGCAAGGGTTAGGGTGAGATGGAGGCAGATGATCCACTTTGGAGACCCCTGAAGGAAGCAGCCGAAAGAAGAAGAAAAACCATGCTAGTACAGCAGTGGTATAGCCACAGCTGATATTCTGTCAAATTCTGAACAATGAAGAAGAACATCATCTTCTTTCAGCTGCTCGCCACAGCGGATCATCTGCCTCCATCTTCAACATCCTTTGATGTATCAAGTTTGTTGTTGTGCTCGGACTTTGAACGATCAACAAATATAATTTGAATTTGACAACCTGACCAGATGTCATATTCCTTGTTCTGTGTATAAACTGAGACGACGACCAGTGTGACCAGCATCCAGCTTCTACGGTTGTGACCCAAAGGAGCAGTGGCTGGTACCAGACCGTTTTTTGGCAGAACCTGCCCTTTCCTCTCAACTTCACCAACGAACATTGTAACATTCACTTTATACTGTTGTACTGTAATACCAGAGGACACCACAGGGCGAGGCTACTCCCCTTTGGTGTAAGTAGTGTAATAGCTTAGGGCTAAGCCACGCAGTAGGAGAACTCTTTAGTAACTGGTAGGTGTCGGTCATGTCACACATGTCCTGCTAATTCATGTATAATTAGGGTATGTTGCACCGTAGAGACCTGGCTTAATATGGTCTTGTTTAGAATATAGAATAAAACACTGAGTGGAAGTATATATTCTGTGTCTGGTGACTCTTTGTGCCGGTAGCTACTCCAGAGCCCATGCTAATGCGTTAGCCTTGGCCTGCTAGCTCTCCGTCGACCCTTCACCACCTGTTACAACATCCATCTGAACCAAAGTTGGTACCTAAAAGGCCTGCTATCACCATACAGGCACAATCTGACTTCATCTGCTGTGCTTCAGGTCTATTGTCCAGATTAAATTTAATTCTTCAGAATATTCCATTTATAAGCTCTATAAACCCACCATCTTCAAACTCATTTCAGAACTTTAAATACATTTATCTTTTCATTAATCACCGTTACTTTTCAGAGTAACACGATTTTTCCTTTTTATACACTCATTTTTATCATAATTTTCTTCATAAAATTGCATCCAATTTTCCTAACCATTCTGTTTGACAGATATTTTATGGTTTTTCATTTTCCATTACAGTGCCAATGTAAGCTATATTTTTCTTTGGTTCCACAAATGTTTGATAGTACACCATATGCTCAGTAATCTATTAACAGTTTAATGTGCTCATGATACATGTTGAATTCACTGTCTTAGTCATCTGAATGTGTTCATCTATCCTGAAATTTCTTATTAAACTGTTAAAAAGGCATATTGGAGTTGTTTAATTTCACATCCATCTTCTTGATTAAAAGCAGAAAGAACTCGAAGATTTTTGAGACTGATTCATTGTTGGTACAGATATTGAATTATTAATAAAATTGTCCAGTCTTTCTGGACTGGTGCCCCAACGAGTTTACGTGTGCTGGGAATGAAGAGAAATCTCCCGTTCCATCCACATAAAATTTATATTAATATTTGTACCCGCTTAACCGCTACAGTCAGGTTTGATTTTTATTTATTTGTCAGAGACCATGTACAAAAAAAAAACAATCTCATAAGAGAAGAGATGCACTGTACCAGATTTAGCCATTGGCTAATTTCCATCTGCAGTCCCAGGGCAGGTAAACACAATAACAAAAATATATAAATACATATCCAACAATTCAATGTAATTACTGGGTACAATCACGATAATAAATATACTGTGGAGTGTGTGAAATCAAAGGCAGATTCATTTCAGACAATTTATTACACACTCACATCTCTCAAGCCTAGAACAGACTGAACATTTAAGCAGAAACTCTCCTCTTAAGTTTCATGGCATTTACATCACACACAACATGACATTTGCATCACACTGCATTCAACATCCTTCATCCCTGACTCCTTCCTGCTATCTCACCAGAAATCTCCTGCTCTTTGTTCTCCCAAGCTTATCCACTGTCTCCTGTCTGAGATGCTAGATAATCTGGCTCCCCCAAGGTGCTACAATACACATAATACTATTCCCTAAACTCAGTGTATACAAAAGAACCCTCAACACATGCACATAATCAGTTCCATTACTATAAAATCCATATGTTGTGAACCAATGTTCATTCCTTAATAGTGGCAATACTGGTTCGTTAAAATCCATTTTTTTGCCTCTCAAGAGAAAGCATGAAAGACTACACAAATTTTTAGATCATCGGGGAGACTATTCCATTCCGTAATTGCTTTCAAAGAAAAAGCAGACTGACCAAAAGCAGATCTTCTTTTAGAGATTCCGCACTGCCCTTTTACATTGGATCTTAAATGTTTTTGTCTGCTCTGAGCATAATTGTACAAAAATTTTCAATGGTGGCGGAGCCTTATTGTGAACTATTTTAAAGACAAGCCGAACATATGAAAACAATACAATTTTCAAAACTCAACATTCTGTGTTTACTGAGTATTTCACAGTGATGATCTAATTTTTTTTTTTTATCTAAAACTTTTAAAGCTTGGTTATAAAGTGATCTAATTGGTTTTAAAGTTGTCTGGCTTGCTTGAGGCCAACAGAAAATACAGTAGTTAATATGAGAAAGTATCATTGCATTCAAATATACTGTTGATACTTCCTGTGTAAGAGAGATTCTGATATGTCAGAAATTAGCAATGTTGTATTTCAGTGTGTTACTCATTTTCTTTATATGCTTTTTAAAAGTCAGCATTGGGTCCAAGATCACACCTAAGTATTTAACTTCCTGTACATTAATTTTTTTTTCACCAACATAAATATTAGGAAAGATGTTTTGGTTGAACATTGGTCTTTGCGATGTTCAATCTGAAGGTGCGTTCACACCAAATGCGAACGGGCGGCGCAAATCCATACAAAGTGAATGGAAAGAGGCGAGTACACGTGAAATTGCGCATTCGCAGCCAGGGCTAGTTAGCTAGCTAGCTAGCTTGGAGATTCTGTTGTCACCGGAGTAAAAGTATCACCATTGCAGAGTAAACTAGTTTGAAAATGAGACTCACTCACCTGGAGACGGGAAGACCGGGAGCTCTTCAGCTGAATCAGGATTTCAGAGTTATTTTCCCATGGTTTCCTGCCACAGACGTGCTGACGAGGCTAGCAAGCTAGCAATGGAAACACCCATCATCTTGTGAAGTTTTGGAGGCTGAGATATTTTCAGACATTTTCAGGTGAGCCCCGTCGGATAATGAAAACCTAAGCATGACGTTATTTTGGGAATCTCCACAGCAGTTTGAACACAGCTGCAGAAGTTTTAAAGGCATCTTTGTCTGTCTGCAACTCACTCAGAAGGGGAATTCATGTCTTTTCGCGTGTTTACATTGAGTTATAATGTAATTGTGCCGTGCGAAAAATTCGCCTGTTCGCATTTGGTGTGAATGCACCTTAAGACAAGAAGATTTAAGCCAGTCTGAAATTTTGTCCATTACAAGTGATAATTTGGAAGCCACGTGATCAGCTTGCTCTCCATGTGGGAAAAGATGGGGCACATCTGCAAGGTACCCTTGCAAGGCGTCTAGCACACAGACCATGCTAATGTAAATGATTTTGAATGGTCTGATGTGACACTTGGGTGCCTCTCACCTCCCATAAATGTGCCTGGAGTTGAGTGGCATTCATCATCCGGTTCCGCAGGGCACTGTTCACAATGAAGCGGTCATCAGCGTGGGATGTGGCCAAAGGACGTCCACTTCTATACCTTTCTGTGACTCTTCCAGTCTCTGTATCTCTGTTGCAACCTGCTGATGACGCTCTGTGATACTCTAAGCTCAATGGCCACTTCCCTCTGAGAACATCCTGTTTGAAGCCTCGCAATGGCAAGGTACTGTTGATCAAGTGTTGGGTGTTGTCTTGGTCTCATGATGTCAAAATGTTTTCAACAGTGGTGTCCTCCTTGGTCGTCTCCCATGAAGTCCACTTTGGCTCAAACAACGACAGATGGTGCGATCTGACACTGATGTACCTTGACCTTGGAGTTCACCATGAATGTGTTTAGAGGTTGTTCTGGGCTCTTTTGTTACCATTCGTATTATCCGTCTCCTCCTGCGGCCACGTCCAGGGAGGTTGGCTACAGTCCCGTGGATCTTAAATTTCTGAATAATATGTGCAACTGTAGTCACAAGAATATCAAGCTGCTTGGAGATGGTCTTATAGCCTTTACCTTTAACATGCTTGTCTATAATTTTCTTTCTAATCTCCTGAGACAACTCTCTCCTTTGCTTCCTCTGGTCCATGTTTAGTGTGGTACACACCATGTCACCAAACAGCACAGTGACTACTTGTCACCCTTTAAATAGGCCGACTGACTGATTACAAGTTTGTAGACACCTGTGATGTTAATTAGAGGACACATCTTGGTTGAACATGTCCCTATGGTCACATTATTTTCAATCTTTTCTAGGGGTACCATCATTTTTGTCCAGGCCTGTTTCATGAGTTTGTTTTTTAAAGTAATTCTGTTGAACCAGAATTCAAAAGTGTTGTCTGGTTTTCATTGGTTAATTTTCATAGAATTTTTATTTATTACCACTTTTGTCAGATTCAGGTCATTTCTGTGACCATTGTGGGTTTTTCTTTCATTAACAGAGGGTACCAACAATTTTGTCCATCCACAGCTGTATATACAGTATACATACATACATATACTGTATATATATAGTGGAAAATGTGAAAATGACGAGGCAGAGTTTATCTCACGAGTCAGGTTTATTCACATCTTCCATCATCAGCAAAACAGAAAAAGAGGAAGAAACCCAGACATTCGTCCTTTAAATACCTCAGGAACTTCAAAGCACACAGTCACATTGTATTTGATCCCAAGTAACAATGCATCTTCTTTCAGATCTTAACACCTCCTCCCAAAACCTCTGGCGGCCAGGAAAATCCCCCCAGGCCGTCTCTTTGCATACCAAAGACAAAACTTTCACATCCTCCTGTTATCTCCAAAGAGACCCAGTTCTTTGTTCAATCTAAGATGTGAAGCCTAAAGTGGTATACATATGAAGCATGAAGTGATATACATATGTGCATATGTGTGCCACATGACCCCCCCCCCCCCCCAAACGTCTAAGATGGAACAACGGAATAACAGTCTGCATGTCATGATAAACCATTACACATCAGTCCACGTGCTGCTTGTGCCTCAGTCTCCTCCCGTATCTGCTGTAAGCGGGCTTTACCACTTCTGCGGCACCGTCCTGCTGGGGAGCTGCTGTCTGAGGGTGAGAACTGTTAGTCAATCCCTGTGGGTGTTCTGGGGAATGTCCCCTAGGGCGTCTGCCGCGCCAAGGAGCCCTGGCCAACAGCACATCCTCGTCCGCCACCACAAAGGTGGGTTTGAGCCCGTTTATGCCAATCTTTTCTTTCCTGCCCCCCAATTCTAGCAAAAAAATGCTTATCCCCTGTTTCCAGCACTCTAAATGGTCCATCATAAGGTGGTCGCAACGGTGGGCGATGAGCATCGTGTCTGACAAAAACAAACTCCGCGTTTTTTAAGGCCTTGGGCACAAAAACGTGCGGAAAACTGTGGTGAACGGGGCCAGGCAGCGTGCCCGATTTCGTGCCACTCTGCAACCGCAGAGCCGGGGAGCATTCTGGCGCGGGATTATCTGGGAGAAATTCCCCGGGCAGCCGAAGTGGCTGCGCAAAAACTAGCTCAGCCGGAGAGGCTTCTAAATCCTCTTTAGGTGCAGAACGCAACCCCAATAAAACCCACGGTAGCCTGTCTACCCAATTTGCATCCGTAAGCGACGCTCTGAGCGCCGCTTTCAATGACCTATGAAAACGTTCGCATAACCCATTAGCCTGCGGATTGTACGCGGTTGTGCGGTGGATCGTTACCCGGCCATTACCGGTCGTTACCGGGCCATTGCTGACCAAAGTTTGGAAACAAATTGAGGACCTCTATCGGACGTAATGTCCGACGGGACTCCAAAGCGCGCTACCCATGCTGTTAAAAATGCGCGCGCCACCTCCTCGGCTGTGGTTGACGACAGTGGGACCACTTCCAGCCAGCGCGTGGTGCGGTCTATCATTGTCAGAAGGTGTGTGCACCCCTGTGATGGCGGGAGGGGGCCTACGAGGTCCACGTGAACATGATCGAACCTCTTAGCCGGGATGTGAAACAGCTCCAAGGGAGCTCTCGTGTGTCTGTGTACCTTGGCTCATTGACAAGCCATGCAGGCTGCTGCCCACTCTCTAACTTGTTTGCGCAGGCTCGGCCAAACAAATTTCTCTCCCACCATTTTGACTGACGCGCGCACTCCCGGGTGCGCCAGAGAATGAATCGAGTCAAAAACGCGGCGGCGCCACGCGGCCGGTACCACAGGACGCGGTCGCCCAGTGGAGACATCACAGATTAGGGGGGGGCATACCGTCTTCCAGCACCCTGTTCTCCAGCCTTAACCCTGTTGGTCCAGACTGGAGCGCACGCACATCCGCGTCGCTACCCTGATCCGCGGCCATGGCTGCATAATCTATCCCTACGCGGACTGGGGCCGCCACGGCGCGCGAGAGACAGTCTGCCACTACATTTAGTTTACCCACCACATGCTGAATATCGGTAGTAAACTCTGAGATTGCGGCCAGCTGCCTCTGCTGCCGGCCTGACCACGGTTCTGAAACCTTGGCCATCGCGAATGTCAGCAGCTTGTGGTCAACGAACGCGGTGAAACGGCGTCCCTCCAGCCAGAACTAGAAGTGGCGAATGGCCAAGTGGAGAGCTAACAACTCCGTGTCGAATGCGCTGTATTTTCGTTCACTATCGCGCAAGGTCCTGCTGAAAAAGGCGAGCGGCTGCCACGCCCCGGCTACATGCTGCTCCACGACCGCCCCTATGGCCACATCTGACACGTCAGTAGTGATCGCTATGCGGGCCGTTGGGTCTGGATGTGCTAACAACGCAGCGTTTGCCAGGGCTGTTTTGACCTCAGAGAATGCTCGCTCTCGCTCCGGAGACCATTCGTTCTTATTTTTGGGTTTTTGTTTTTTTAGTGCGGCATACAATGGTTGCATGAGCTGCGCTGCGTGGGTGAGGAAACGGTTATAAAAATTCACCATTCCCAAAAACTCCTGTAACGCCTTGACTGTTTGCGGCTGGGGAAAATTTGTTACCGCGCGCACTTGGTCAGGCAGCAGAACCGCTCCTTCTGGGGAGACGCGATGCCCCAAAAAATCAATCTGCGTCACCCCGAACTGACACTTCGCTGGGTTGATTATTAACCCGTGCTCTCCCAACCTCCGGAAAACTGCCGTGAGGTGGTTTTCGTGTTCGTCTTTGGACGCGCTGGCTACTAAGATGTCGTCCAGGTAGACGAATACGAAGGGGAGATCGCGCAACACCGTGTCCATCATGCGTTGGAACGTCTGCGCAGCGCCTTTAAGCCCAAATGGCATGCGCAAAAACTCGAATAGACCAAATGGAGTTATTACCGCTGTTTTGGGTATGTCCTCAGCGCGCACTGGGACTTGATGGTAACCGCGAACCAAGTCTATCTTAGAAAAAACGCGCGCCCCCGCCAAATGAACGGAAAAATCTTGGATATGCGGGATTGGGTAGCGGTCGTGCGCTGTGGCATTGTTCAACCTGCGGAAATCTCCGCAAGGTCGCCACGAGCCATCAGCTTTCGGGACCATGTGAAGCGGGGAAGCCCATGGGCTGTTCGAACGCCTGATGATGCCCAACTTTTCCAGGTTGGCGAACTCCTCACGCGCTATGGTCAGTTTAGCTGCATCCAAGCGCCGAGCTTTTGCAAAAACGGGCGGTCCGGTGGTAGTAATAAAATGTTCCACTCCGTGTTTAGTGACGGCTGCTGAAAATGTGGGAACCGTGAGTGCTGGGAACTGAGTGAGCAGTGTGTGGAACTTACCGCTTGCCGTTGCGACGTTGGCTTGTGCTGTGGGCGGGGTCACTCGGGCTGCACAGGGAATAGAATAAAAAGAAAGTGCATTAACCAGGTGCCTGTTAGCAAGATCAACCAACAAACCATGTGAGCACAGAAAATCAGCCCCCAACATATTGAAACTCACTGCAGCTATAACAAAAGTCCACTTAAATGTACGGCCGTGTAGGGACAGAAGCAGGTTCCTCTCACCAAAGGTCTTAATCTCCGAGCCGTTCGCTGCTGATGCCCCGTGACCTCCGGGACCTGCCAGCCGGTCAGCGGAGGTAGGCGTGATGAAACTCACTTGGGAGCCTGTGTCCACGAGGAATTGCCTCCCCGAACGCGCATCCGTCAAGTAGAGCAGCTTGTTCTCTTCACCGAGGGCCGCAGCTGCTACCGACCCCTGGTCTTGGCGTTTCCTGAGCGTTTGAACTGGCACGGTGGTATACATTTGCGTGCCTTCTCTGCAAAGCGGCGATGGTAGAAACAGAGGGTGTCTCCTCCGCGATCCTTGGCCCCCGCCGCCGCCGTCGTCAGTGGGTCTGCTACCGCCGTCTCTGGCCCCTCGCCATCTCCAGCCGTCGCGCCGAACTCTGTTGCTGCCGCGGTGGCCGCGCGCTGTTTGCTGGCGTTGAGAATCCGGTGCGCCTCCTGGGCCAGCGCGCGGAAGTCCCGCTGGGCCAACAACGGCGAACTGGCCAGGGCCGCTCTCATGGCCGACGGTAGGGTTCTCAGGAAAATGTGGGTGAAGATGAAGTCGTCGCCGTCTGAGCCCCTCAAGCTCAGCATGTTCTCCATCACGTCAATGGGCGTGCCATCTCCCAAGTCGTTCAGAGCCAGGAGCCTCTCCGCTCTCTCCTGGACTGAGAGAGTGAAGCGCTGTATGAGCGCAGTCTTCAACCCGCCGTATTTGTCGTCGGCCGGTGGCTGCTGCACAAGGCTCTGCACATGCCGAGCCGTGCGGTTGTCGAGCTTGGCAATCACATGGTAGAACTTCATGTCATCTACTGTTATCCCCCGGAGGGCGAACTGTGCTTCGACCAAGTGGAACCAAGAGCACGGGTTGTCCTGCCAAAAATCCGGTAGCTGGATGGTAGCGGCATACGCTTGGCTGGGAGCTCCTGACCCGGCTGGCTCGGGGGAATTTCTTTCACTCATGATACGTCTTAGGATCACCAGTGTGGAAAATGTGAAAATGACGAGGCAGAGTTTATCTCACGAGTCAGGTTTATTCACATCTTCCATCATCAGCAAAACAGAAAAAGAGGAAGAAACCCAGACATTCGTCCTTTAAATACCTCAGGAACTTCAAAGCACACAGTCACATTGTATTTGATCCCAAGTAACAATGCATCTTCTTTCAGATCCTAACACCTCCTCCCAAAACCTCTGGCGGCCAGGAAAATCCCCCAGGCCATCTCTTTGCATACCAAAGACAAAACTTTCACATCCTCCCGTTATCTCCAAAGAGACCCAGTTCTTTGTTCAATCTAAGATGTGAAGCCTAAAGTGATATACATATGTGCATATGTGTGCCACAATATATATATATGTATATACATATACGATATACTGTATATATACCGTATATACAGTGGGGAAAAAAAGTATTTAGTCAGCCACCAATTGTGCAAGTTCTCCCACTTAAAAGATGAGAGAGGTCTCCAATTTTCATCATTGGTATACCTCAACTATGACAGACAAAATGAGAAAAGAAAATCCAGAAAATCATATTGAAGGATTTTTAATGAATTAATTGGTAAATTCCTCGGTAAAATAAGTATTTGGTCAATAACAAAAGTTCGTCTCAATACTTTGTTATATACCCTTTGTTGGCAATGACAGAGGTCAAACGTTTTCTGTAAGTCTTCACAAGGTTTTCACACACTGTTGCTGGTATTTTGGCCCATTCCTCCATGCAGATCTCCTCTAGAGCAATGATGTTTTGGGGCTGTCGCTGGGCAACACAGACTTTCAACTCCCTCCAAAGATTTTCTATGGGGTTGAGATCTGGAGACTGGATAGGCCACTCCAGGACCTTGAAATGCTTCTTACAAAGTCATTCCTTCGTTGCCCGGGCGGTGTGTTTGGGATTATTGTCATGCTGAAAGACCCAGCCACGTTTCATCTTCAATGCCCTTGCTGATGGAAGGAGGTTTTCACTCAAAATCTCACGATACATGGCCCCATTCATTCTTTCCTTTACACGGATCAGTCGTCCTGGTCCCTTTGCAGAAAAACAGCCCCAAAGTATGATGTTTTCACCCCCATGCTTCACAGTAGGTATGGTGTTCTTTCTCCTCCAAACACGACAAGTTGAGTTTTTATCAAAAAGTTCTATTTTGGTTTCATCTGACCATATGACATTCTCCCAATCCTCTTCTGGATCATCCAAATGCTCTCTAGCAAACTTCAGACGGGCCTGGACATGTACTGGCTTAAGCAGGGGGACACGTCTGGCACTGCAGGATTTGAGTCCCTAGCAGCGTAGTGTGTTACTGATGTAGCCTTTGTTACTTTGGTCCCAGCTCTCTGCAGGTCATTCACTAGGTCCCCCCGTGTGGTTCTGGGATTTTTGCTCACCGTTCTCGTGATCATTTTGACCTCACGGGGTGAGATCTTGTGTGGAGCCCCAGATGGAGGGAGATTATCAGTGGTCTTGTATGTCTTCCATTTTCCAATAATTGCTCCCACAGTTGATTTCTTCACACCAAGCTGCTTACCTATTGCAGATTCAGTCTTCCCAGCCTGGTGCAGGTCTACAATTTTGTTTCTGGTGTCCTTTGACAGCTCTTTGGACTTGGCCATAGTGGAGTTTGGAGTCTGACTGTTTGAGGTTGTGGACAGGTGTCTTTTTTTTTTTTTTTTCCACAATATCTTTATTGAACCTTTTTTTTTTTTTTTTAACAAACATGATACAAACAATCAAACACTAACACTAAAGTACTACAAAAAAAAAAAAAAATGCACTAAAAACACCAACAACCACCAACAAAATCAAGTCTTCAACAATGCTCCTCTGTTTAGTCTAGACAATCCAATACATAAGTATACATATTATGTTCACCAGTTTGGAATTTACAAGGTCCACACACATCATTCACCTTCTTCTTCAAGAGTTATGTTTAAATTTTTTACATAATCAATAAAAGGTCTCCATATATTCTCAAACACAATTTCCTTTGATTTTAGTATATATGTTATTCTTTCTAATGGAAGGTTTGTTAACATCTGTCTTAACCACTGAGTCACATCTGGTCTATGAGTCTTTTTCCATAATAGTGCAATACATTTTTTGGCATTAAGCAAACTGAGGTCTATGAATGTTCTTTCACTTTTATTAAAATTATGCTTTTCTGGGTACAGACCCAACAAAAACAGTTTAGGATTCAATATGATTTGTTTTGAGATTATTTTTTCAATTGTTACCCTCACCTCTTCCCAAAACATTCTTATTAATCTACATTCCCATAAACAATGAAATAGGGTTCCTTTACTTTCCATGCATTTTGTGCATGTATCTGGTATATTTTTGTTATATCTATTTAACTCCTCCGGTGTAACATACATCCGCATTAACCATTTGAAATGTATCAATTTAAGGCGTGCATTTATTGATTTGGTTTGAGCTTCTGTACAAGCCAATTCCCATTGTTCCTCTGAAATTTCAATTTGCAGATCTTCTTTCCAGTAGTTTAATCTTTTCAGTGAATTTTCACTTGAAGATAGTGTCAGTGAGTTATAAAACTCTGAAATAATACCCTTTCTTTTACTATCTTTCATCATCATTTTTTCCAAGGATGAATAAATAGGTCGAGTGAGAGCTTTATTTTGATTTGATCGAATAAAGTTTCTAAGTTGAAGATATTTAAAAAAATGTGTTCTATTGAGATTAAATTTGATCCTCAGCTCTTCAAAAGACATTATGTTGTCTGCACATGGCAAATATAAATCCTGAATCTTTTGTATCCCTTTTAAATTCCATACTTTAAATACAGCGTCCGCTCTCCCTGGTTTAAAATATTGATTACCCCATATTGGACTAAATTGTGACAATAACTGTGGTTCTTTTAAATAGTTTTTAGCTTCACACCATATTTTGATCATATGCTTTACAAATGGATTTTTAACTTGTTTTTGTAATTTTTTTGCCGAATCTGAGTATATGAATATGGGAAGAGGTAAAGGTAAATTGTATGATTCCATTTCAGTCCAGTGAGGGAGATCATTTGATGAAAAATAATATGTCATAGACCTCAGTTGTGCCGACCAATAATACAACATAAAATTTGGACATTTCAGACCTCCACGATCAAATGGTAAATATAATAAAGACAAACGTAATCTAGCCCTCCTGTTGTTCCATATAAATTCCACTAACTTTTTTTTTATTCTTGAGAATAGATCTAAAGGTGGTGATAAGGGAATGTATTGAAATAAATAAAGTATTTTAGGTAAAATATTACTTTTAAGTATATTGATTCTCCCGATCATCGACATTGGTAGTGACATCCATCTCTGAGTTAACTCATTGATATCTGACATTAAGGCTTCATAGTTGACACTGGCGACTGATTCTAGCTTAGGCATAATTTGGATTCCTAAATATTTAAACTGATTTACAACATTGAATTGATTTACCTCAGGGGCTGGGTAATTTCTCTGGGTCTCATTTAGCATTAATATTGAAGATTTAGTTTTATTTATTTTATATCCTGATATTTCCCCAAAATTCTTTATTAAATTCAACAAGGTTGGAATTGATTTTTTTAGATTCGACATAAACAAAATTATGTCATCGGCGTACAGGGAGATTTTATGTTCTGTTGGTCCAACTTTAATTCCATATATTTGTGAATGTAAACGTATCGCTATCGCTAAAGGTTCAATTGCCATAGTAAACAGTAAAGGTGAAAGTGGACAGCCTTGTCGACATCCTCTATTGATTTTTATTGGTTTTGAAATATTGTTATTTGTTAGGATTTCTGCTGTAGCATTATTGTATATTATTTGAACCCATTTTATGAAATTATTTCCAAGTCCAAACCTTTGTAGGACTTCAAAAAGAAAGGGCCATTCAACTCTATCAAAGGCCTTTTCGGCGTCCAATGATAGGAGAGCTGTATCCGGTGCTTCTTTATTAAAATAAATAATATTAAATAGTCTTCTTACATTATGGAAGCCTTGTCTACCCTTTATAAAGCCATTCTGATCTCGATTAATAATATTTGGTAAAATTTCTTGTATTCGTCTTGCTAAAATTTTACAGATTATCTTAAGGTCGGCGTTTAATAGGCTTATTGGTCTCATATTTTCACATTTATTAGAGGGCTTACCTGGTTTTGGCAGCAGTATAATTAAGGCGTTATTTATGTATGATGGTAAATTATTATTTTGAAATGCTTCTAAAACCATTTCCAAAAAAGGTTTTATTAATTTATTCTTAAATTTTTTATAAAGGTCAACTGGAAGACCATCTGGTCCTGCACTTTTTCCTGATTTCATATTATCAATGGCTAGCCCAACTTCTTCTTGACTAATTTTAGAATCCAATATCTCCCTGTTTTCATTTGGAATACACGGTATAGATAGTTCGTTCAAAAACCCATTTAGTTTTGTTAAATCAGGTTCATTTTTGGTATCATATAATTTTTCATAGTAATCTCTAAAGGCTCTATTAATTTCTAAAGGATCTATAACTACCTGTCCGTTACTTATAATACTGGTAATTGGTGTTTTAATTTCCAATTGTTTAATCTGCCATGCTAATAATTTTCCTGATTTTTCACCTTGTTCATAAAAAGATTGTTTCAATCTTAGAAGACTCGAGGCAGCTCTATTCGCTGATTTTTTGTCGTATTCAGCTCTCAAAATCAGTAATTCATTCTCCAACCTTGGGTCACTTCCTGCATACACTTTTTCCTGAAGATTTTTTATTTTATGTTCCAATTTAGCTCTCTCCTCTCGAGTCTTCTTAGATTTTGATCCTGTATAACTAATAATATGTCCCCTAATAAAAGCTTTGAAAGCCTCCCACTTTACACATGCTGATGTTTGTGTAGTATTGATGTCAAAGAACTCGTCTATCTGTTTTTCTATATACTTGACAAATTCCTCATCCTGAAGCCATTTATGCTGAAATTGCCATCTACCTGATTCCTTTGTCAATTTTTTATCTACATATATTAGACAACAGGGTGCATGATCAGAGATCACGATGTTATCATAAAAGTAGTTTTGAATCTTGGACCTTAATTCTGTGGAAATCAAAAAATAATCAATACGTGAGAATGTCTTGTAGGTACTGGAATAACAAGAATAGGCTTTAACTTGTGGTTTCATTTCTCTCCATATATCTAACAATCTCAATTCTTTCATAAAATGATTAATAGTCATCCTACATCCAATGTGCGTACAATCCAGTCCTGTTGATCTATCCACACCTGGATTCAATGTACAATTAAAATCCCCTGCTATTATATGTTGCCCTGTAAGTGATGATAAGATGAGAAATAAATTAGCAAAGAACTTCTGATCATCTATATTGGGACCATATAAGTTCACAAGATTTATATTTTCTAATAGCAAAGAACCTTGAATGATTACATATCTTCCAAATTTGTCTCCAATTACATTTTTCACTTGAAAAGGAACTGATTTATGTATGAGAGTCATAACTCCCCTGGCCCGGGATGAAAATGAAGAGGTGAATACACTTCCCTGCCATCTACTCCTAATTCTTTTAACATCCTCCTCTATCAGATGAGTTTCTTGTAAAAACACAATTCTTGAACCCATGTCCTTTATTTTATTCATAACTTGTTTAAGTTTTTTTAAATTTTGTAGACCTCTGCAATTCCATGAAGTTAAATTAAGGTTAACACTTTGGTCCATGATCAATAGAGAGTTTGGGATTACCTTGCAGTGTAAACATGCTCATACAGAGAAGCAAAAACATGAGTGGTTGAACATTCATCCTACAAACTACACACAAACAAATTTCCCCTTCCCACACTTGTGGCAAACCCCCCAAAATCAAAAGAAAAATTCTGTCTCCCGATATAGCCATCGACTGTTCCACACCCACGGGGAACAGCCTAAGCCACTCCTTCTTCATCCTCCCAATCACCCTAACTCTACTGCTTTTAATGACGTAACATTAACTCTCCTCTGTAGTTTTCCAACTTAACTCCAAAATTTTTAACAACTTTGTACATCATAGTTTTTTTTTTTTTGTTTGTTTTGTTTTGTTTTTTTTAATATATAATACAATCTATATTTTGTAAACTTACTATTTACTTCAAGTCAGTCAGATGCCTGTGCAAATGCTTAATTATTCTACCTTATATTTTGTTCATGCTTAGCTCCCACCAGTCTCTTCTTCTTCTTTGATCTTCTTGATGAACTCCTGCGCCTCCTCTGGGGTCTTGAAGATGTGGGTTCTGCCCTCATACGTGGTCAGCAGTCTTGCAGGATAGATTACACCATGACGAATCCCAAGGTTGCGCAGCTCCTTACGTACGGGATCAAACTGCTTCCTCAATTGCTGGATTCCTGTGGCCAAATCTGGGTAGAACCGCACCTGCTGGTCCTGGTGTTTAATCTCTCCTTTTTTAGCTCGTGCAGCGTTGAAGATCTTCACCCTGTCTCTGTTGCTAAGAAACTTCATAATTAAGGTCCTCGGCGGTCCCTTATCTCTCCGTGGGCCAATACGATGTGCTTTTTCCAGAACCACTGCTGATTGCAACTCCTCGCTGCCCAGCACCTCCGGAATCCACTTTTCCAGAAAGGAACATACGTCCCGACCTTCTGATTCCTCTGGAAGACCCACTAGCCTCAAATTATTCTGTCTCGACCGAGATTCCAAATCCAAAATATTATCTTCCAGAGATTTATTTTTTTTTTCCAAAGTGCGCACCTTTAATTGAAGACGGGTGACGTCATCTTCAGCACTAGCGAGACGGAGCTCCATCTGCGCCGTTCGTTCTACACAGTCACCCAATTCCTTTCTTATTCCTTCCAACGCTGTCATAATCCCATCAAATCTAGAGGAAAAGTCCGCTCTCATTGAACTCATGGCAGCCATCAGCGCATCTGCGCCATTCCCCGCAGAAATCGCACCGCCGCCAGCCTCCTCCGCCATATATGGAGCCTTGTTTGCTGCGTCACAGACCTGAAAGTCCGTTAATTTGGACTGTTTCGGCGGCTCGCTTTTTCCTTTTCCTGGTTTTCCAGCCTTAGGCTTCGCCGACATATCCTCGCCCAAATGCTGGGGTACGTTCTGTCCCAAATGAGAGAGTTATTTGCCGATTTTTTTTCTCCAGGAGCAGAGCAGAGCGAGACACGTCCGTCCTACGTGGCAGCCATAACCGGAAGTCGGACAGGTGTCTTTTATACTGATAACGAGTTCAAACAGGTGCCATTAATACAGGTAACGAGTGGAGGACAGAGGAGCCTCTTAAAGAAGAAGTTACAGGTCTGTGAGAGCCAGAAATCTTGCTTGTTTGTAGGTGACCAAATACTTCTTTTACCAAGGAATTTACCAATTAATTCATTAAAAATCCTTCAATGTGATTTTCTGGATTTTTTTTTCTCATTTTGTCTCTCATAGTTGAGGTATACCTATGATGAAAATTGGAGACCTCTCTCATCTTTTAAGTGGGAGAACTTGCACAATTGGTGGCTGACTAAATACTTTTTTGCCCCACTGTGTGTATATATATATATATATATATATATATATATATATATATATCTATCTCAACCATAAATTATGTTTAAGGATGACAGAGTATAAAATACTTAAATTTACATGCCCAAAAAGGAGTGGGGAGAAGTCTAAACTTATTAGATCGCACCACCTTTCTATCCACCTTTCCTATCTATACACTACATTCTCATAATGTTATTTTATCTCTTAGTGTGCATTAAAATAGATATACTGTATATACAAAACAGAAGAAGAAAAAATTAAAATGAAAGACCCAATTTAACAAACTAAATGGAAAAAACCAACTACTTCATTTGAAGTACTGAAGAAGGAAGAAAAAAATGCATATATGAATAAAACTTATGAAAATTTATTAATCATCAAAACTCACGGTTTTTCACTCAAATGCAACAAATTTGTGCTCTTTCCACAAATGTGCAGTTTTTTACCCCTAAATTTGACTTTTTCTCCTAAAATTTGCATCTTTTTTCCCCTCACAAATATGCACATTTTACCCTCTAAGCTTAAACTTTTTCCTTGTGTAAATTGTTGACTTTTTTCCTTCTTAAATTTGTAATATTTTTATTTTGAAAATTCCACCTCCCATCTCTTCCCATTCAAAAGGTGGCACCTGGTCAAACAGTAGGTGTGGCTGACCCATACATGGACATGCAAAACATAAAGTCAGCATTGCTGCTGTTCTACAACTCTTCAGATTTTACCAATGGTAGGCGTTGCTTTCACTTCTTCTTTTTCCAGTTCCAGTTCCGCCGGACCGGCGGCGCCACACGAGTCGGCTGCCCGTTGCAACAGCCTTTTTTTTATCTTCCTTCTTCTTTCTACACCTTTCACTCTATATATATCACGGACACACAGATCGCCCCAGGGGTCTCCCGAGTCGGCGGACGGAGCCACTGTTTACAGCGGGAGACGTTACAGCAGGGAGGAGCTGGTGCTAGCTAGCACTCGGCCGCCGCCCGGTGCTAATGGGGAAACTCGACATACCGGGAGCTGTAGCGAAAACGACGCGGGTGCCGGGCTGGAGTTTAGGCGGCGTGCAAGAAATATAAGACAGAATAATAAAGAGCGATGGCAAGAACCAAGCAGACCGCCCGTAAAATCTACTGGAGGAAAAAGCCCCCCAGGAAGCAGCTAGCCACCAAGGCTGCTCGGAAAAGCGCTCCGGCCACCGGCGGAGTGAAGAAGCCTCACCGTTACAGGCCCGTGGCTCTGAGAGAGATCCGTCGCTACCAGAAATCCACGGAGCTGCTCATCTGTAAGCTGCCCATCCAGCGCCTGGTGAGGGAGATCGCTCAGGACTTCAAGACCGACCTGCGCTTCCTGAGCTTCGCCGTCATGGCTCTGCAGGAGGCCAGCGAGGCCTACCTGGTGGGTCTGTTCTTCGCTAAGAGGGTCACCATCATGCCCAAAGACTTCCAGCTGGCCCGCCGCATCCGCGGAGAGAGAGCTTAGAGTTTCTGCTGCACATTCACCAACCATAATGCTTCGCACTGTGTGTCTATATATATATTTATAGTAATATGTACATATGTTTACTAGATGTTCTTGTTTTTTCTTGCCTTCTGATTGTTGCTCTGAGTGTTGCTATCCCTGTGCTGTTGCAATCCTGGAATTTCCCCATTGTGGGACTAATAAAGGCTTATCTTATCTTCTTTAATTGTTTCCACTATTTTCCTTTACCATACTCTTTTTCACAACCACCAGAAGGTGCTGTTTGCACTACTTACAAAACGTAATATATATGGAAAAAGGGAAAAGGCCACTTTTCCAAGTCTGATACACACTTTCCTAAAGGTGAGGGAATTACACGGATATTTGTCAGGCTGGGCTGGTCATCTAGTAATTAAATTAAAAAAAAATGTTATCTTTATAATTCCCAAGTTCTGGTTACCCAGCCACACGGGGAACTCAAGCCAGTGTACTGCGCCGGTCCCATGCCCGGCCCAATGGGGAGGGTTGTGTCAGGAAGGGCATCCGGCATAAAAATCCTTGCCAAATGGACATGCAGATTATTGTGATATCAGGTGACGATACGCTGTGGCGACCCTAAACGTGAGCAGCTGAACAGAAACTAAATTTGTCTTTTCCTTCATGAACAAGTTAATTTCTGAACACACTTTTTTCTGTTGAATTATTACGCATTAATATATTGTTACCATTGACACTCTATTAGGCTTTACGTAATTCGTGATGTGTAGAAATCCATTTAATCGCATCCTTCTGATGACATGTCTTTTTGTCTTCTCAGAATCTGACAGCCACTCGTCCTCCATCCAGGCTCACCTACGACCCGCCCATCTAGGACATTTTCCACACGCCCACCTTTGCCTTCCCATCCTTCAGGATACTTCCTGCTCATAGAGACTCAGCTTGTCCCAGAATCAGCCTCTTGAATACTCATTCCCAAACTGCTTAAGGAAATATACAGTTGGACCGTTGCACTCCAGGAAACACCGCCCTTTCCTGGCCCTTCATGTTAAAGGACGCTGTGTATTTGAGTGAAAATCAGTCCATAACAAAGAAAAAAAAATGAAGGAAGACAATCAAAAGACAGATACCCTAACTGGACTCACAAAATTATCAAAACATCATAAAAACATTTTTATTGTAAAACATTTGTTACTCGTAAAGTGAACTATGTCAAACCTTTTATTTTAATGAAACAAGGAAAAAACAAGGAATTAACTGTTTTTTACTGTTTGAAAATATTTTACAAACATGAAATTCAATAATCAAATAATTTGAGATACTGAATTTCTGATTTTATAGATATAAGCCATAATCATTAAACTTAAAACTAAAAAAGGTTGAAATATTTCACTTTACCTGTAATTAACATACAATATTGTAGATTTTGTTTTTGAATTCAGTGACAAAAAAACTTTTCGAGATAAACCTCTGAAAAATTAACCTTTACAAGAACAAAATGTTGCAAATTTACGAGAGGAGAAATTCAAAAATTTACATAACGAGAAAAGTTACAAATTTATGAGATAAAAAGTCGCAAATTAGGATACAAGAAAGTAGAAAATTTACAAGAATAACTTGCAGATTGATGAAGAAAAAACACATTCATTGGAAAAAGTTCCAAATTCATGAGGGGAAACCCCCTCCACTTTTGCCAGATATGTCAATGTCACAATGATCTCAAGCAGGCTCCTAGTTGAACAGTCCAGAAGGCAGTTTCATCACTTTTGGAGATGATGATACAGTGCACCTGGAAAGTATTCACAGTGCTTCACTTTTTCCACGTTTTATGTTACAGCCTTATTCCAAAAGGGATTCAATTCATTTTTTCCTCAAAATTCTACACACAATACCCCATAATGACAACATGAAAAAAGTTTGAGATTTTTGCAAATTTATTAACCTCTTCCACTCCGGTGTACCGCGGACGGGCATGTCTCTGCATCCTAGAGCGCACGAGGGCGCTGCGTCCAAGCGCGCACTGAAAAAAAAAAAGCTGCATTTCCATTCTTCCACTACAGACACAGCCACGAACAGATCAGATATGATTGACCTCTCATTCGACTAATAAGAGCCTTGAATCGGGTTTCTGAAACCTTGAAGAACCAATGACTGAAAACCTAGCAAGAAGTACCCGCCTACCAACGCAGCGAATTCAGCCAGCCAATTGAAGCACATAAGTTCGAAAGCTGTTTTGTGTAAGGCTGGGTGAAGAGAGAGGTCTGCTGTTGCAGATGAAAAAAGGACCCGCAGGAAGAACCGCCACAGACCCAGCAGCACGGAGACCACCCACAAGTGCGACCTGTGTGACAGGGACTGCCATTCGCGCATCGGCCTGTTCAGCCACAGGCGGTGCTTTTTTTTTTTTTATTCCAGCAGAGTAGACGTTTAGGATTCTCTTCCATGGTCATCATAGACCGACGGAGGCTGACAACGAAGGCTGGGTGACACACACGCGTTCGCCAGTCTTTTTGAATTACTACTGTTATTTGTTTTGAAAAATCGTTCGCCAAAACTGCAATCATGGAAGCGCAAAACCGCAATAATGGAATTATGTTTTGACCGGGTCGCAAGACCAGAACCACTAGTCCGTAACAAGCGGACCAGCGTCGGGTTCGTCTGGCAATGAGGAAGAAAGTTCGCCAGCTCCGCTGCTGCTGTGAACAGGTAAGTGTTATAAGCTAAATTATTCTTTATCCCTGAAAATTGTAATCAAAAATGACTTTTGACTGATCGGTAAATTACAACTGTGCGGCGCACGAAGTCCGAAGTCCGTGCGCCGCGGTACACGGTTCGTGTGCCGCATCCGGACCGTGAACGCCCCCCCCCCCGCTACTCTTCTGTAGCGAGGGGGGGGGGAGCTGCGGTGACTGTCGCCGCGGTCGCCACATGACTATTCTGTCATGTAGCGATGGCTGATGTCCGTCCTCTGTAGCGGGGGTGGGAGTTATCTTCTACATTGCAAATATTTTAGAATAATTTTTAGTGCACTGTAGGTTATTTTTTCTTGTAAAAAAAGCCACACATTTTTTACGTGGCATGCTTCTTTGTGTGTGGGGGCTTGTTTGTTCATTCATTCATGAATGAATGAATAAACAACCCCCCCCAACACACACACACACACAGCCCTGAGTGTCACCTTTCATTAGAGCCCAAGATGAAGCTTCTATATTGAATCATTCAAAAGTTAAGACGTTTTTCCAAACTGTGCCATTTGGCACAATTTGGCACAGTTCAAAAACGCCTGGGAACTACCTGAGAACAAAGCTGTGTAATATATTCATTTTTTGTGGTATTGTTGCAAAATTTTGACCTCAGCTGGATAACACTTGGTTCTACATTTCTGTTGCATTTTCCAGCCCAGATCTGAAGCTGTGTGTTATTTGCAAGCATTTGTATCCAAAAAAAACACCCAGGCGAACTTTATTTTCTTCAAGTTCAGTATGTTTAGATGACTGTTACTCAGTGGCCGGAGCACTTAGAGAGATTATGACTGTTTTGCCAAAAAATTCAAAGTGTCTTCTTTTAAATGAGACCAACCCCATGAAGATGCTGCAAAGGGTTGAAGAACAGCTTTTGATTTACTTTGGGCACGTTATTTTTTTGGCGTTTTTAGGGAAATTGACCGGAGTGCAAGGGGTTAAAAATAAAAACTAAGAAATCACATGTACATAAGTATTCACAGCCTTTGCTCAATACTTTGTTGATGCACCTTTAGCAGCAATTACAGCCTCAAGTCTTTTTGAATATGATGCCACAAGCTTGGCACACCTATCTTTGGGCAGTTTCGCCCATTCCTCTTTGCAGCACCTCTCAAGCTCCATCAGGTTGGATGGGAAGTGTTGGTGCACAACCATTTTCAGATCTCTCCAGAGATGTTCAATTGGATGCAAGTCTGGACTCTGGCTGGGCCATTCAAGGACATTCACAGAGTTGTTCTGAAGCCACTCCTTTGATATCTTGGCTGTGTGCTTAGGGTTGTCATCCTGCTGAAAGATGAACCGTCAACCCAGTCTGAGGTCAAGAGTGCTCTGGAGCAGGTTTTCATCCAGGATGTCTCTGTACATTGCTGCATTCATCTTTCCCTCTATCCTGACTAGTCTCCCAGTTCCTGCCGCTGGAAAACCCCACAGGATGATGTTGCCACCACCATTGGCGTGGTCATGAGCAGTACCTGGTTTCCTCCAAACATGACACCTGGCATTCACGCCAAAGAATTTAATCTTTGTCTCATCAGACCAGAGAATTTTGTTTTTCATGGTCTGAGAGTCCTTCAGGTGCCTTTTGACAAACTCCAGGTTCTGCCATGTACCTTTTACTAAGGAGTGGCTTCCATCTGGCCACTCTACCATACAGGCCTGATTGGTGGATTGCTGCAGAGATGGTTGTCCTTCTGGAAGGTTCACCTCTCTTCACAGAGGAAAGCTGGAGCTCTGACAGAGTGATCATCAGGCCCTTCTCCCCCGATTGCTCAGTTAAGATGCCCGGCCAGCTCTAGGAAGAGTCCTGGTGGTTCCAAACTTCTTCCATTTACGGATGATGGAGGCCACTGTGATCATTGGAACCTTTAAAGCAGCAGAAATTTTTCTGTACCCTTCCCTAGATTTGTGCCTCGAGACAATCCTGTCTCGGAGGTCTACAGACAATTCCTTTGACTTCATGCTTTGTTTGTGCTCTGACATGCACCGTCAACTGTGGGACCTTATATAGACAGGTGTGTGCCTTTCCAAATCATGTCCAATCAACTGAATTTACCACAGGTGGACTCCAATTAAGCCGTAAAAACATCAAGGATGATCAGTGGAAACGGGATGCACCTGAGCTCAGTTTTGAGCTTCATGGCCAAGGCTGTGAATACTTAGGTACATGTGATTTCTTAGTTTATTTTTAATAAATTTGCAAAAAGCTCAAAACTTTTTTCACATTGTCATTTATTGGGTGTAGAATTTTGAGGGAAAAATGAATTCAGTCCCTTTTGGAATAAGGCTGTAACATAACAACATGTGGAAAAAGTGAAGCGCTGTGAATACCTTCTGGATGCACTGTATGCTCCAGTATTGTACATAAACACTTAGACAAGGACCGCCGATGCGATGCCTTCTTAACCACTTTGAAGCACATTCCTGAGGTGTCAGATTAATTTGAATTGATGTCACCATGGTAACCAGGATTTAAACCAAGTGAATGTAACTTTGTGGCACTTTTTTTTCTGTATATGTGAATCAATAAACATTGTTGTCTGTTCAATTCAAATCAACTTTATTTATATAGCATCATTTCACAACAACAGTCATCTCATGGCACTTTCAACTGTAGGGGAAACCCCCACAATTGCAGAAAGACCCCAGCAATCAGGCGATCCCCTGTGAGCAGCACTTGGTGACAGGGGAGAGGAAAAACTCCCTTTTAGCGGGAAGAAACCTTCAGCAGAACCAGGCTCAGGGAGGGGCAGTCATCTGCTGCGAATGGCTGGGGGGTGAGGGGACACAGAAGAAGACAAAAAGAACAGACATGTAGAGAGCAAACAGCACAATGGGGACTCAATCTATGGGAGAGAACAAACAGATGTCAATGACCAGCAAAAATATTTCATTGAGAGTGAAGCCCAGTGCATTGTTGGAGGTCCCCCGACTGTCTAAACCTATTAGCAGCATAACTAAGGGAGGGTTCAGAGACACATGATCCCTCCCGAATTATAGGTTATATCAAAAAGGAAGATTTGAACCCTATTCTTAAAAACAGAGATCGAGTCTGACTCCTGAATCCAGATTGGCAGCTGGTTCCACAGGAGAGGAGCTTGATAACTGAAGGCTCTGCCTCCCATTGTACTGTAACGTCGGGGTTGTGTTAAGGGGGCAGGGATTTTCCCGGCATTATGCTTTGAGATTGAGATTGAGATTCAACTTTATTGTCATTACACATGTATGAATACAAGGTAACGAAACGTGACTTGGCATTTGGGCACGCTCTGCAGAGCGCATCCAAGGCCGGGGCAGCCGCTAGGCGCCAGTCATAAAGAAGAAAGGGGGGGGAAAAAAAAAAAAAAAAAAAAAAAAAAGGATATGACACAGTAGGCGAGAGAAAAAAACATGTTTTATCAAATTGACGCTTAATGAGTAAGCGAAATTTTGATTGCAGGCAAAAAAACCCTCAATGCATATTTAGCAGACATTTAGTAGACAGATCACACAGCAGAGCAGAGGGAGAGCAGTGTGTGTATATCGTATGCATGTAGTGTTGTATGCATTGTGTAGTGTAAATGTAACAGTTGTTAGTGAGCAGCAGAGGGCGCCTCCTGGCAGTGGATAGATGTTATAATCATGTGACTTATAAACAAGTCCAGAGTCCATCTCTCTCTCTCTCTTGCTTGCAGAAGGCACATGGGCATTGTCCTTGAAGGTCCAATCCGCTGACGACAAACAACTGATTGTTGATTGTATGGGTAGACATAAGAGCCGGTTCTTCCGCTTGTCTCAGTCAGGAGGAATGTAAACACGGGGCAAACAAGGTCAAATCAAATCAAATCAGCACAGTGCACTCAGAGAGTAGAATTTGCCCTCACCCGTGTAATTCTGTGCTTCCATTATATATGCAGGCTTAAACTGTTTTTCCATAGAGAGCACAGGGCTTCAGATGTATTCCTTCACTGAATCACTGTCATTCAGTTCACTGTTTGCCGCTACTCGTGCCCTCCCCAACTGGTCGAATTTGATGAAGGAGCTTGCTGGGTCCGCTTGATCAGCTCTCTCATTTTCCTTCAATTTCTGATGCATCAGGGAACTCCACAGCCAAAAATAGAAGTCCTGAGATCATAACCAATAATGTTTCCATAGACGCATGAATTCCAATGTCCATGAGTCTCCTCGTAGGTTCCAATTCTTGGGCTCCCCCTTGGCCCAGTTCTTGTTGAAAAATAGTGACAATAGCACATTTAAGCTGCTTCCAAATCCATAATTTCCGTTTAGATTAAGATTCAGCAGAAGAAGAGCGACTAAACACAGACAAAAACGCAACATTGCAAAAGCTGGGAATAGATCAGGAAGGCAGGGGAGGAGGGAAGAAAAATGCGACTGCTCTCTCTCAAGGCAAGAAGGACAGCAGCAGAGGACGTTATCATTCGTGTGTGTTAAAGCGTTATTACTGTGTCATTATATTGCTGTCATTATAACTGTGTTATAATGACACAGCAGTGTTATAAGTAGAATCAGAGCAAAACTGATCATGTGTTGTGCAACCCTTAGTGAAACGGAGGTCTGTGGGATTGACCTCCCCTCCTGTCTGTGTTGAAGGATGGGTTTTCAATAAAGCCTGTTTCGTCACAGCCATCTTCTCCTTTCTTGTGTGAACCCCTAATACGTCACACTGGTGTCAGGAGTGGGATATGGAGCAGATGGAAGCCAGGATCAGAACGGAGATCCAGCAGCTGGAGCGATTCATCGCTCAGCTGGAAAAGGACGACAGAGCTGAGACACCGACCCCCGGAGTCACTCGCAGGGATGAACGGAGCAGCGGACCCGACGGGACCAGTGTACCCCGCCTTCTGCCTTTTTCAAGGCAGGGCGGGCTGAGCAGAGCAAACCAGCCCCGCTCTCCGCCCTTTTCAGGGCAGGACGGGCCCGCGATTCCACTGCGA
Source organism: Pholidichthys leucotaenia (assembly GCA_020510985.1). Taxonomy (NCBI): domain Eukaryota; kingdom Metazoa; phylum Chordata; class Actinopteri; order Cichliformes; family Pholidichthyidae; genus Pholidichthys; species Pholidichthys leucotaenia. The sequence goes on along the minus strand of CM035842.1, from coordinate 194,818,845 downwards.
CCAGGGGTGGCAATCGACCGGGAGGCGACCGTCCCACTCATCTGGCAGCGGGCCAAGGTTCCCCACTTCAACGGTGAGACCCTGCTGGATGACTACCTGGTCCAGGTCGAGCTGGCTGCTGTGCTGAACGGCTGGCCACCCGAAGAGACCGCCGTGCAGGTCGCGCTGGCCCTGGAAGGAAGGGCTCTCTGCATGCTGTCTGATCTTCGGCCCGAGGAACGCCGCAGCTGGCCAGCGCTACAAGGAGTGCTCTGGAGGCGGTTCGGGAGAGCGGCCGACGCTGAGCACGCCCAGGAACAGCTGGCCAACCGCCGGCGAGGCAGCCGGGAGAGCCTAGGAGCCTACGCAGTGGGCATACGGCTGCTGACACGGCGCAGCTACCTGGATTTCGAGCCAGAGGTAGTGGAGAAGCTCGGCCTCCGGAACTTCATCCGGGGTCTCCGCCCGGCCCAGCTCCACAGCCACGTCCAGATTAACGCCGCGAGCAACTGGGAGACTGTGGTGGCAGAAGCGGAGCAGGTGGAACCGCTAATGAATTGTACAGCCGAAGCATTGGCACTGAGACAGATAGCCTTCCAGGCCACGGCTGAGAGCGAGGAAGAGGAGGAGGAGCTACGGCAGACCACGGTGGTGCGCCCACGGAGAAGACGACCGCGGCGGCGTGAGGAAGGGTGCTTCCGCTGCGGGGAGCCAGGACACATCGCGCGGTACTGCCCTGCACCCACCCCACGACAAAACCGCCCCCTCGCCAACGTTAAACTAGAGCGAGGTGGCATGGACGGGGACAGGCCGCCTCCCACAGACGTTTTCCTCAATGAGCTGTCGCCGTGTGTGGGCTGAACTGGATACTCGCCAGGGATGTATCTACAGTGCAGCCTGGACAAAATGCCGATCCGGGCCCTGATCGACACCGGTTCTACCATCTCCTTGGTCCGACCCGGGGTGCTGCCAGGCACGGACGAGACGGCACCGCAGGGGTGGGAACCCACCGGCCGCTGCGTCACCACAGCTACTGGTGAGCGCACCAGATTGGGAGGGCGGCGAGTTCTCGTGGTGGGGGTGGCCGGCCAGAACACAAACCATCCGTTCTGGCTGGCTGACATCCAAGATCCCTGCATTATTGGACTCGATCTGCTCGCAGCGTGGAGTGCAAAAATTGACACTGCCAGATCGTCCCTCTGGCTGGGAACTCGGACCATCACGCTCTGCAGCGGGACCCAGGGGAGGAACCCGGAGGCCTGCACGATCGAGGGACCGCCAGGACGGACCGAACTGGGCGGGTCACCGCAAGGACTGGACACAACGGCGCCACCAGCACGAGCAGAGGGAGCACGATCACAGAGACAGCAAGGGGGAGGATCACAGCGGAGCGGGTCAACGTGTCAGCAGAAACGCAGCAGGCGGTCGAGGAATTGTTCCAGCAGAGCTACTGCGGGCTGGAATCGGGACAGAGACGCCAGCTGCGGGAGCTATTGGACTGCTACATGGGCGTCTTTGCTGCGAAGGATGAGGAATGCACGCAAACCAGCTTGGTGCAGCACGGGATCGACACCGGTGAGACCAGGCCGATCCGGCTCCGCCCACGCCGTCTGCCTTTTTCAAGGCGGGCGGCAGCAGAACAAAAAGTATGAGAAATGCTGGAGGCAGACATTATTGAGCCCTCCAGCAGCCCCTGGGCGGCGCTGGTGGTGCTGGTCAGGAAGAAGGACAGTTTGTGGCGGTTCTGTGTGGATTACCGGCACCTGAATGACGTCACCCGTAAGGATTCCTACCCCCTGCCCCGCATCAATGACGCGCTGGACCACATCGCCGGCTCCAGCTGGTTCAGCTTGCTGGACCTCCGCAGTGGCTATTGGCAGGTAGAACTGTCACCGGAGGCCCGCCAGAAAACAGCCTTCTCCATCGGGCAGGGACTGTATCAGTTCAAGTTGATGCCGTTTGGACTTTGCAATGCCCTGGCCACCTTTGAACGTCTGATGGAGCGAGTGTTGGCTCACGTGCCCCGGAGCCGCTGCATTGTTTACCTGGATGACCTGCTGGTTCACGCAGCTGATTTTGACAGCGCCCTGTCCAACCTCCGGGAGCTATTGGACGCCATCCGACAGGCTGGGCTGCGGCTACACCCGAGGAAATGCCACCTATTTCGGCGGGAGACCACCTTCCTGGGCCACGTCGTCAGCGCAGCGGGAGTCGCCACCGATCCAGAAAAAGTGCCAGCAGTGCGAGACTGGCCTGTACCGTGGAATGTGGGAGACCTACGGCGCTTTCTCTGACTGGCCTTCTACTATAGGAGATTTGTGAAAGACTTCGCCACCACCGCCAGCCGGCTGCATCAGCTGACACAGAAGGGCCGCGTGTTTCAGTGGAGTGAGAGCTGTGCTGCTGCTTTTTCCCGTCTTCGCTCAGCGCTCATCGGAGCCCCCATCCTGCAGTATCCCGACCTGAACCGCCCTTTCATCGTGGACACGGACGCCAGCAATCAGGGCATCGGGACGGTGTTATCCCAGGAGGGAGAACACGGAGAGCAGGCAGTTGCTTTTTTCAGTCGCACTCTCAGCAGAGCTGAAAGGAATTACTGTGTTACTCGCAGAGAGCTGTTGGCTGTCATCCAGGGGCTTCGCCATTTTCGCCTGTATGTGTACGGGGGGAGGTTCCAGCTCAGGATGGATCATGCTTCCCTGACCTGGCTGCTGAACTTTAAGAAGCCGGATGGACAGTTGGCGAGATGGCTGGAGGCACTGCAGGATTATGATTTTCTGATTCTGCATCGGGCAGGCCGCCTCCATGCCAATGCTGACGCTCTGTCTCGGCGTCCCTGTGCGGCAGAGGACTGTCGTCACTTCCAGCGGGCAGAGGATCGAGACCAAGCCGTCCCACGGGCTGCTGCTCTCTGGACCGCTGCGAGCAGGAATAACAGCGACGCACAGCTCCTCCTCGGATAATCAGGCAGCTTCCCCCAGTGATGACGTCACAGAGGTCCTCAGCGCGCAGCAACTGCAGAGCAAGCAGGACAGAGATCTGGTCATTTCTCAGGTTTGGCAGTGGCTGGACGCAGGCCAGCGGCCCGCCTGGGAGGCTGTGTCTGCACTGGACCCAGAGAACAAGGCCCTACACTCCCAGTGGGCCAACCTCCGCTGTCACGAGGGTGTTGTGTATCGGCAGTGGCAGACTCCAGCTGGGCAGCGTCACATCTGACAGCTACTGGTTCCCCGTCGGCTCCGGCCCAACGTACTTCAGCTGGTTCATGGGGCGGTAGGAGCGGGCCACTTCGGGGTGACAAAGACTTTGCAGCGTCTTCGAGCCCAGTTCTACTGGCCCGGATGTCACCAGGGTGTAGGGCTCCATGTCCATCGCTGCGACACCTGCACGGCTCAGAAAGGGCCGACTCAGCGATCCCACACTCCCTTGCAGCAGTACCGGGTGGGAGCACCAATGGAGCGGGTGGGGTGGACATTCTGGGCCCTTTCCCGACCACGGACCGGGGGAACCGCTATGTGCTGGTCGCAATGGATTATTTCACCAAATGGCCAGAGGCGTACGCGGTCCCTGATCAGAGCGCGGCCATGACGGCATTAAAGCTGGTGGACGAGATGTTTTGTTGGTCTGGCGCACCGCAGGAGCTGCACAGCGATCAGGGTCGGAACTTCGAGGCAGAGGTCTTCGGGGAGGTCTGCAAGCGGCTGGGCATCTGGACGACCCGGACCACCCTGCTGCATCCACAGAGCAACGGCCTGGTCGAACGGTTCAACCGGACCATCACCATCCAGGTTGCTGTCCTAGTGGACCAGTGACAGCGAGACTGGGACCTGCATCTGCCCTTTGTTCTGTGGGCGTACCGGACGGCAGCTCAGGAATCCACCCGGTGCACCCCTGCAGCGCTGATGTTTGGACACGAGCTGCGCACACTGGTGGATTTGGTATTCCCCCCCCCCCCCCCCGAGCCGGAGGTGGAGGGCAAACCGGGGTCGAATCATTTGTTTTGCTTTAAGGAACACCTCCACATGGTGCACGGACTGGCTCGGGAGGCCCTGGCAGCGGCGGTGAGTCGGCAGAAGCGGGCATATGACTCCCGCTGCCAGGGGAGGGACTTTGCACCAGGAGATCGAGTCTGGGTTTTCTGCCCGGAGCGAAAAAGGGGACTGTCACCAAAACTGGCGAGCCATTGATTGGGACCGTGCATGGTCCTACAGAGACTGTCAGATGTGGTGTACAGGGTGAGGTTAAAGAAAAGGGACCGGGTCGTGGTACTCCACCGTGATCGCCAGTTGAGGTGGTATGGGCATCTGATCAGGATGCCTCCTGGACGCCTCCCACTTGAGGTGTTCTGGGCATGTCCCACTGGGAGGAGACCCCGGGGCAGACCCAGGACACGTTGAAGAGACTACATCTCCCAGCTGACTTGGGAACTTCTTGGTATCCTCTCTGAAGAGCTGGAGCAGGTGGCTGGGGAGAGGAAAGTCTGGGCTTCTCGACTTGAGCTGCTGCCTCCGCAACCCCGACCTCCAGAAAAGCGGTAGAAAATGGATGGATGGAAAAAGTTGCAAGTTAAATTGCAAATTTATGGGAATAACTTTCAAAATTACAGGGAGATCATAAATTTAAGGCAAAATGCAAATTAATTGAAAAAAAAGAACAGAAAAATGTGCAAATTCATTAGAAAAATAACAATTTTACACACATTTACGTGAAAACAGACACATTTGTGGGGAGAAAAGCTGCAATATGAGAATTTTAAAAATTATAAATTTGAGATTAAAGAAAATCTGACATTTGAGAAGATTAAAGGTCGCAAATTTGACATGAGAAAATGTAGCAAATTTAGGACACAAGAACAGTGACAATTTACAAGACAAAAAGAGCTGCAAAATTACAAAATGAGAAAATTGTGCAAATTTATGAAAGTTAGAAAAATAGCAGTTTTACCCCCAAAACACACTGCAAATTTTACACAAATTTTTGTGAAAATAGTCACATTTGTGGGGACAAAAGTTGCAATTTTACAGGAAAATGTTGCAAATGTTATGAGGAAAATGTTACAAATTTGAGAAAAAAAAGTCAGATTGAAGAGAAACGTCCCATTCACGTGAAAATGGTTATGGGGTCTGGTTTTGGCTTCAGTGGGTGATTAGTGGATGAGTGACAGACTGAGCCTGAAACAAACACAAAGGGTGACGTCAAACAGGGTCACACAGACAAACTGAGCCAAACTCTCAACAACCATTTTATTATTCTAGATACAAAAAAATAATAGTTTTTCTTCAATTCTGCTGGGAGTTTAAGAGCTAACAGACCCCGGTGAAATCCACAACCTGACACAGCGAGAACAGAGCAGGTCTGTGTGGGTTTCTGCATGTCTCCCCCACACAGACACACAGGGATGTGGATTTATTATCAGCTTGTCTGTGGTCCAACTGTCCAGATGGCATCAAAGCTGCTCCGCGGTTTCTCCTTTGAGTAGCTCCTTCACCGGGGAGCACAAAAGGTGAAGCCAAAGTCTGACCAAAGCCAAGCTGACAGGAGGGACACGGATCAGGAGACGAAATATCATCTCCCCGATGTGGGCGGGGCTTAATGATCACAGGCTGACTGCAGCTTTGAGACATTTACTAAAAAAAAAAAAAAAATAGACAGCTGATACGTCTAGGTGACAGTTGGACAGGTTTAAGGTCTCAGTATCCATATTTGTCGTTGAGGTGCGTTCGTCCGTCTCCAGTCTGACCTATGAGTCAACAAAGAGACACAAATCATCTGTTTCTTTTAACATGTACAAAATACAGATTCAATTTATGAGGAAATTACAGTCCAATTTAAAAGTTTAATTTTTGTGAAAGGAGCGTACATTTACATGAAAAAGTCACAAATTTACGAGGAAAAGAGTCAAATTTGCAAGAATTTTTTTTTGAAAAAAGTGCAGATTTATGAGGAAGTGTTGCACGTTTACAAAAATGTTCTAAATTTATGAAAAAAAATATTGAGGAAAAATATAAAAAGTTGCAAATTTAAAAGGAAAAAGCTGTAAATTATAATGAAAAAAGGAAACATGTTGCAGATTTACAAGAAAGAAAATCAGAGGAAAAAAGCAGATTTACAGACAGAAAAATGTTGCAAGTTTACAAAAATATGTTATAAATTTATATGAAAAAGTCAGTTACAAGAATTTTTTTCTAATTTACATTTTTAGAAAGTTGCAAATTTGTGAGAAAAAATAGCTTAATATTAACATGTCAAAAGCCACAAGTGTAAAAAAAAAATCATCAAATTCATTTTTGAGAGAAAAAAAAAGACATTTACAAGAAAAAGTCACATTTTATATGAAAAAAGTTGTAAATTTATCAGAAACAAAGTGAACATTTATGACAAACTGACAAAACTTATTTGGATTTCATGCCATAATTACAGAAAATACAGCTGTCATGTTTATCAAATCTGTGGTATTTTTACAGCCAACACTGAGGTGTTTTACCTGCAGGAGGAACCCACATAGAGTAGTCCGGGTCGTCGTCTGGGTACTGAGATGACAGCTGCACTGGCGCCTGTGCAGGAGAGTCACTTTAATTCTGATATTAAATTAACTCAGTTATAGGATGTGCTTTCTGTGTGGGGACCCACCCTGTGGGGGCCCATCACCCTCTTCTTCTTCCTGGGACTGGGGTCTGACTCTGGAGCCATGCCGTCTCTGGATCTGGACTCTGGAGACACCAGGACAGGGACTTAGATAAGTGGTTTCTAACATTTTCTGCACCCCCACCTTGAACCCATCTGTCACTCCTACAGCACACTTCTGCACCGTCTCGCTATCCTCATACATGTCCTGCACCACCCTCACATTCTTCTCTGCCACTCCTGACTTTCTCAAACAGTACCACACTTCCTCTCTTGCACCATCTGAAATGGTTCTCATCTTATTTAAGTGGCAGAGGGTTTTGTGTTTTGTTTAATGAGAAGATGTCAGAGGTTAAAGGACTTTCCTGTGGGGTTCCTCAAGGCTCAATTCCGGGCCCTACACTGTTTTTAACTGTATTTAACCCCACTTGGCCACATTACTAGTCAGTTTAAGGGTGTTTCTTACCATTTTTACGCAGACGACATTCAGCTTTACTGCTCTTTTAAAGAAAATGAGCTGAACATTTTATCAAACTTAATCTCTTGCCTGTCTGTCATTAACAAATGGTTAAACAATAACTTCCGACAATTAAATCTTAACAAGACAGAAACACTGATCATCGCTCCAGACAGTAAAATTCCTCTGATAAAGCAACGCTTAGGTCACCTAGGCTCTTCTGTCTAGCCCAGCCTGCGTAACCTGGGTGTTGTTTTTGACAATGCTATGTCACTGGACTGCCATGGTCGGCAACTAGGCAGAAATTGCTTTTTTCATCTGAGGAATATAGCAAAACTTAGACCTATGGTCTCAACGCCTGAACTGGAAATGATCATTCATGCTTTTATCTTGTTTTGCTTAGATTATTGTAATGCCCTTTTATGTGTTTTAATAAAACTGCTGTTGCCCGCCTTCAGACTGTGCAAAATGCAGCAGCACGGCTTTTAACCCGGACGAAGAAAAGGGAACACATTTCCCCAGTTTTATCGTCCCTCCCTTCATTGGTTGCCAGTTGCTTTTAGATTTCATTTTAAGATTTTACTTTTGACTTTTAGAGCTCTTAATGGCTAAGCCCCTTCATACATCTCATCCCTCTTGACTCCTTATGCCATGACACAATCACAAAGATCCTCAGACCAGAGACTCCTGGTGATCCCTCGGACCAAATTCAGAACCCATGGAGATCGATCTTTCCAGGCCGCTGCACCACGGCTTTGGAACGCACTTCCCCTGTCTTTGCGCTGCCTTGAGTCTGTTGACTCTTAAGAAAGAGTTAAAAACTCATTTGTTTAAACAGGCTTTTAGCTCTCATTGAATGGCTTTTATTTCTTCACTATGCTCTCTTTTTATCCCTATTAATATGTAAATTTTATCTTATTTCTATTGATTTTAATTTCTATGTATTTGTAAATTTTAACTTGCTGTGGAGCGCTTTGTGATATATATCTGTGAAAAGTGCTATACAAATAAACCTTGCTTGCTTTCTCTAGATCCACAAAGACAAAGTGTAACTCTTTCTGACCTTCTCTGTACTTCTCCATCAACACTCTTAGAGCAAACACTGCATCTGTAGTACTCTTTCTTGGCACGAAACCGTACTGCTGCTCACTGACTGTCACCTCCCCTCTTAACCTGCCTAATGTTTACAGATCTATGACCGGTAAAGATGTCACAGCCTGTCACAGCCAATAGCATGACTTGGTTTATGTCACGTGTCTGTACCGACCAGGTGGTGCAATAGTAAGTACGACACCTCCTGGCAAGGAGTTCACAATGTTGTCTCTTATCACCATTTAAAAAAAAAAAAAAAAAAAAGGTCTCCACCCTGCATCCTTGCAACAGCTTGACCTGTCATTCACAGCTCCATGCATCAGCATTTTTCTTGGTGACTCTCTACTAACTACACAATACCCCCAACAAACTGGTAAGAAAACACACATCCCTCCAAGCTTTTGCTTTAAAAACATTGATCAAGGTATCCTTTTAGCCTAATTCTGATTGGCTGGTTAGAGAGGTGTGCCTAAAGAGTGATGCAGCATTCTAAAAGTTGGAACTTTATTTTTAAACGCTGACTAAAAATGAAAGCACCATAGGGGCCGATGCCTCAGTGCAGACAGACAGATACACAGTAAGTCACCACCATATGCCTCTTGCACATTGAGGTGTAATAAACTAAGAAAAGAATACGTTAAAACATTAACTTCAAAGTAGACCAGAAAAAAAATCACCATAACATTAAGTCCAAAATAATAACGCAACTGAAAAGGTGGGGCATGAACATTCAATTCAATTTTATTTGTATAGTGCCTAATCACCACAAATGTAATCTCAAGGTGCTAGATACATAAAGCACAAATCATAACTAATGCAGACAAAAGGCCAACGATCCCCTAAGAGCAAGCGCTAGGCAACAATGGGAAGGAAAAACTTTTATAGGAAGTTTATTTTGAAAATAATGAAGTGTTTATTTTGAAAACAAAGCCTTATCTCAAAATTCTGGCAAATTAAAAGTCGAGAAAATATGGCGATACAAGTCTTTAAGTTCCACTTAAGTTTGACCGGGTAAGTTGAAACAGACAGGTGGACAGATACAACCCCACACACACACAGACGCATTGAGCGATTACTGTATGCCTCTCTGTTTCACCGAGACAAAATGAGGCCTGTTGCAGTGATGCTGAGCTGAAGTTTTAGGGTGCTTTCACACCTACAGGCTTTAAGTTCATTTCAAATCAACTCAAGTTCATTTTCTCCATTAGTGCGTTTCATTTTGTTTGGTGAGAACATGGTAACTGCACTCAGGTGGGCACCAAAACAACCGTGCTGAGACGACCTGAAAGAGGTGGTCTCAACTCGAATCAAATGGCGAACTCTGGTGCAGTCCTGCAGGTGAGAAAGGGACCACACTAAAACAGGACCAGCAGCAAACAGTAAAACATTTTATACCACTGTACATACTTGATGGATCTTCCAAAATATCTGTGGCTGAACATGTCACGGTTCTGGAGGATTAATGAACGTTAACATGTTATTTTCCATCCATAGCCGCGCTTCATTTTCAAACTATGATTTGCTGAAAGTGATATATGCACGGAATGTAATAAACGATAACCAGGGCAATGAAACTCCCTGTAGATTACGCTACAATATGTATTATTTTCTCCCCAGAAATACATAAATACACAGTAGTCATCCTACTTCCTGTATTTACCTTTCCTGTTCTTGAGGCAAAAAAATCTGACCAACAAGAACAGAGAATGAAGAAGATGAATGGATAGCGACACAAGCATCTGTCTTGCCAAGTAAGCCAACCACTGTGTTGCTGCCTTGTGATCCTTCAGTCTCTCATCAGTCTTGTGCTATTTTGTCATGTGAATGTTGTTGCCGTCCATGCCGCTTCTAACCACATTGCAGCCATAACTGAACACAACCGAATATTTATTTTTTAATGCTTTAAATTTTTCATTTTTATTATTCCCTGTCAGTCGAAGCCCAAAGTGGTCAAACGGCCCTTTGGGTGAAGACCGAAGAGAAATTATGTTATGGGTCAGTCCGTCTGTCCGTCCGTCCCACTTTTGTGAAATCAACTCCTCCTACAGTTTTGTACCGATTTTTTTTTTTTTTTTTTTAAATTGGTACCATAGTTTGATATACTCTGATGATGCGCATATTACAAGTTCACTCTCATCAGATGACCTTGAGGTCAAAGGTCAGATTTTCCCTAAATCTTCTAAACACAATAACTACTGAAAGAAATGATGTAGGCTTTTCAAATCAATACAGTAGCTGTATATAAGACACATCTTGGATGACTTACACCCTGACCTGACTATGGGTTTGGGGTCAAAAGGTCAAAGTACCTGGTATACAGGTTCACCTTGGGATCCTGAACTCTGAATATGGGTTTGGGGTTAGAAGGTCAAAGGTCAAGGTTAATATTCCCTATGGCCTATTACTGTACAATGAATAAAGCTAGGGTCAACAAAGTTGGTACACAGGTTCACCCTGTGACCCTGAAGTGCGTCTGTGGTTTTGGAATTGCAAGGTCAAAGGTCAACATCAAAATGGCTTATAAACTATATCTCAACAACAAAGAAAACTAGGGTCATCAAATCGGGTACACAGGTTCACTCTACGACCATGACCTCTGACTACAGGTTTGGGGTTAAAGTCAAAGGTCAAGGTTGACACTCCCTATGATCTCTTACTATAGAATGTGTAAAGCTCTCCAGGGTCACCAATCTTGCTACACAGGTTCACCTTATCATAATTTGGTTCTGCCATGGTAATTATATTGACAAGTTGAAAACTGCTCTCTGTCAGGAAGTATTGGGATCTTCAAAGAAAACCGAGGCGGGGGATGTTGCACTCGCCTCAAGAGTGCTCTTGTCCTGACCGGGTACATCTTTCAGGTGGATGTTATAAGGTGCACTTGTGGCCGACACACATTGTGGGCTCACGTTGCCACAGAGACAGAACGGAATGTGTATTGTGGAGTGTCACGTCTGCAAGGACTGAGGACTCAAATCTACAGGAGGTAACAAGGAAGTGTGAGATTTGTCTCTTTGTCCCACAGAAGACGCCCCGGAGGGTATTCCGGTTCATCAAGAAATGAGAGACAATGGTGAAGCTTCAAAGGGATGCTTTGTAACTGTATGTTGACTGAAGACACCATGTGACTTGAATTCTGATGCTGGAAATGTATAAAAGGGGGTTGAAGTATGATTCTTTCTCTTTCCTGCTTTGAGAATGCTAGGAGCTTGTGTTCTGTCAAATAAAGCTGGTTTTATGACTGAAACTCAGCCTCGTTATTTGAGCATGCTCCTACACTGGTGACCCTGACGCTTCCGATGTAGCGGTGGGGGCGGTAGTTGAACAGTTTGTGGCAAGTACCTGGCAACCCCTCGCGTTTTTCAGCAGGACCTTGCGCGATAGTGAACGGAAATACAGCGCATTTGACAGGGAGCTTTTGGCCCTACACTTGGCCATCCGTCACTTTCAGTTCTGGTTAGAGGGGCGACGTTTCACCGCTTTTGTGGATCATAAACCGCTAACGTTTGCGATGGCCAAAATTTCAGAACCCTGGTCAGGCCGGCAACAAAGGCAACTAGCCGCAATATCGGAGTTTACTACTGATATTCAGCATGTCGCGGGTAAACACAATGTTGTAGCAGACTGCCTCTCGCGTGCAGTAGCACCACCAAGCCCTATAGGGGCAGACTCTGTAGCCATGGCCGCGGGCCCGGGCAGCGACGCAGGAGCGCGCGCAGCCCCGGTCTGTGTTGGGTTAGATTATGCAGCCATGGCTGCGGAGCAGGTTAACGACGCGGACGTGCGCGCGCCCCAGTCTGGACCAACAGGGTTAAGGCTGGAGCACAGGGTGCAACAAAACGGTATGCCCCCGCTAATCTGCGATGTCTCCACGGGACGGCCCCGCCCTGTGGTGCCAACCGCGTGGCGTCGCCGTGTTTTTGACTTGGTCCATTCTCTCGCGCACCCGGGGGTGCGCGCATCGATCAAATTGGTGGGGGAGAAATTTGTTTGGCCCGGGTTGCGCAAACAGGTCAAGGAATGGGCAGCAGCCTGCGTAGCGTGTCAGCGAGCTAAAATACACAGACACACTAAGGCCCCGTTAGAACCTTTCCACATCCCCGCTAAGCGTTTTGATCACGTGCATGTTGACCTGGTCGGCCCGCTTCCGTTATCACACGGGCACACACATCTTTTGACAATGGTGGATCGCACCACGCGCTGGCCAGAGGCGATTCCTCTGACATCAACCACAGCGGAAGAAGTTGCGCGAGCATTTTTAACAGCATGGGTTGCGCGTTTTGGTGTACCGTCGGACATAACGTCCGACAGGGGTCCCCAATTTATTTCCGAGCTATGGTCATCGATGGCCCGCAGCTTGGGGGTGAAGATTCATCGCACCACCGCGTATAACCCCCAGGCCAATGGTTTATGCGAACGCTTTCACAGGTCATTGAAAGCAGCCCTCAGAGCGTCGCTAACGGATACAAATTGGGTAGACAAACTTCCATGGGTGTTATTAGGGTTGCGTTCTGCACCGAAGGAAGATTTGCATGCTTCCCCGGCTGAATTAGTTTTCGCTCAGCCGCTCCGTTTGCCCGGGGAATTTCTTCCTGATAATCCCGCACCTAATGGCCCCCCCGCTCAGCCGTGGCAGAGCGGCTCAGGAACAAACACGCTTCCTGGCCCGGTCCATCACAGTTTCCCACACGTTTTTGTGCCCAAGGCTTTAAAAAATGCAGAGTTTGTTTTTGTTAAACACGACGCCCAGCGTCCAAGTTTGCGGCCGTTTTACGACGGACCGTTTCGAGTGCTGGAGACCGGGCAGAAGCATTTTCTGCTAGATTTAGGGGGCAGAAGGGAGCTGATTTGCATTAACAGGCTCAAACCCGCTTTTGTTCTGGCTGAGGAGGAGGTGCAGCTCGCGAGGCCCCCCCGCCGGGGCAGGCCGCAGAGAAGACATTCTCCAAAGTCTTCACAGAGAGGTGCTAACAGCTTTAATCCACAGGTGCAGAGAGATGTTGCAGAGGCAGCCAAGCCAAGTTGCAGCAGATTCGGCAGAAGATTAAAACCTAGGCAGTTGGTGGATTGATTAGCGATGTATGGAGTGCTTTGTGTTTCTCTTTTTGTTATGCCATGCAGATTTTGCCTTACTCGACGTTTGGGGGGGGGGTAGTGTGGCCGACACACATTGTGGGCTCACGCTGCCACAGAGACAGAACGGAATGTGTACTGTGGAGTGTCACGCCTGCAAGGACTGAGGACTCAAATCTACAGGAGGTAACAAGGAAGTGTGAGATTTGTCTCTTTGTCCCACAGAAGACGCCCCGGAGGGTATTCCGGTTCATCAAGAAATGAGAGACAATGGTGAAGCTTCAAAGGGATGCTTTGTAACTGTATGTTGACTGAAGACACCATGTGACTTGAATTCTGATGCTGGAAATGTATAAAAGGGGGTTGAAGTATGATTCTTTCTCTTTCCTGCTTTGAGAATGCTAGGAGCTTGTGTTCTGTCAAATAAAGCTGGTTTATGACTGAAACTCAGCCTCGTTATTTGAGCATGCTCCTACACACTGAGTAAAGCTAAAAGCTGAAAAAACAAAAATTATGTCCCTCTTCATTTCAGGCTGCAAAGCAATAAAATGTAGTTATTTTGAAGGGGAATCATTCTTTTTTAAACCCACTTTAGGAATAATAAAAAGTCACAAATTTACAAGTGAAGTTGCAGATGCACAATAAAAAGTCTCTAATTTATGTGGAAAAATGTGCAAATTTACAAGAAAAAAAAAATCCTAAGACCAGTAGACTTAGGAAAAAAGTCCAAATTCAGGAGCAAAAAGCTGCAAATTCGTAGGAAATAATTCACATATTAAAAAAAACTGTTATAATTTCCATCATGCACCTGGTCTGGAGGGTCCATCGGGCTTCTGCTCCTCTGTGACTTCAGCCGAGTCTTCAGTGTGAGCTGACAATAACAGAAAAGAGACGTCATAATGAGGACTTCACTGGTAATTTTTCTAATTTATTTTAATTTACATGTGAGGCAGGAACAGTGAAGGTATACTGCCCCCTGTGGCCACAGGAGGAGCTACCGCTCTATAATATGACCACAAACTGGTCCAGATACTGTCCTAAATTAGCCCAAATACTGTCCCAAAATCTGTCAAACAAAATGTCTTTGATGTCTCAAACGATCACCCAAACTGTCCTAATTTTTTCTTCAGAGTCCCAAACATGAATACAAATTATCCACATAAAAAAACTGGGAAAAATGTCAAATTGTCCAAAATCAGTCCCACAAACTGCGCCTTAAACTGTCCTAAACCATCCCAAACACTGTCCTCCATAAAGTGACTCAGATTGTCCTAAAATGTACCAAACTGACCCAAACAATGTATCCACAAACTGTCCCAGATTGTCCTCCAGAGTTCCAAAACTGACCCCAATAAATATCACAAAAAACTGGGACCAAATGGACAGGACCTGCAAAATGTCTTAGCTGTCCCTGAAAATGTCACAGAAATTGTGTCAAATATTGCCCCCAACAAATGATCTGCAAAATGTTGCAAGAAAATTACAAAAAATAATGTCACAAATTACAAAAAAAATAATTCAAGATTCAAAGGCTTTATTATCATGTGCACAGTTAAGAAATGCTACATTTCCTGAGCAATGAAATTCTTACTTTGCTCTCCGAACGAATGCCGAGGTAATAGGTACAGAAACAACAATTCTAATATGGTCATGACACACTAACACAGTAACTCGATCCTAATACTAATGGATGCTAATAACACACACACCAACACACAGTTAGGACACCTTAAGAACACCTTGATACTGAATACTAAAACTAATGAGTACTAATAACACATACTAGGCAATTTGGACAGTTAAAGCAGTTAAAGCAGTCAGACAAGAGGAATGAAATTGAAAATTCACTGGATGACTAAAGTGATAGTGGTATATTGATATCAGAGATGATGTGAACCTGAGATGGCATGAACCTATGTACAGTGTGCAAATGAGCATTGTGCAACGAGCAGTGTATAATTACAAATTAGTACCCGGTGCTAATTTCTGTACCGGTAGTACCAGTAGATGTGCATGATAAGTAGCAGCAAAGATGATAATTAGCAGCAGAGATGATATGGACATCAGATGGGTGAGACTATATCTACTGTACAGGTGAGCATAATAATGTCACAAATTTACATTTACAAATAATGTCACAAATTTACGAGAAAAGTTGAAAATTCACAAAAAATAATTAAAAATCATTAAAAAGTTTCAAATTTGTTTAAAAAAGTTACACATTTACCACAAAAAAAGCAGCAAAATTACAAAAAATAAAGTCACAAATTGACAGAAAAAATTTGCAAATTTACAAGGAACATGCTGCAAATTTACATGTTACAAATTTACAAAAAAAACCCCCAAAAAACTCACAAATCTGCAACAAACAAAAAAGTTCAAATTTACAAAAAATAGCAAATTTCCCCTCTGTGGATCACCACCTTATCATGGTGGAGGGGTTGGCAAGCCCCAATGATCCCAGGAGCTCTGTTGTTGGGGGCAACTTGCTCCTGGTAGGGTCTCCCAAGACAAACTGGTCCTGGGTGAAGGGTCAGACCAAGATACAAGGATTCAGTGTACAAGAGTCACATGGGTCCACCCTCCAGTGGGAATCACGGTAATCATGGTGCTATGTGACCCAGGCAGCAGTCTGGCCTACTCTGCTTGGACTGCTGCCTCCGCAACCCGTACCCTGGACAAGCAGCAGAAGATGGTTGGATAGGTAATGAATGTGCAAGCACAAAACTGCAAATTCACTTTATAAATTTATGAGAAATAAGAAAAAAAACTTACAAATTTATGGAGGAAAAAGTAACAAATTGTTGCAAAATATGTCTTAAATTGTTCCAAATGCTGTCTAAAACTGCTGTCAAACTACTATTGGCAAGCCACAGGCTTGAAAACACCCCAGGCCCTTTTTCAGACTTCAAAGAAATGTGGGTCTGATCTCCCTCAGATAACTGTGCATTTCTATGGTGTATCAAGTGTCGTACTACACAAAACAGGATACATTTTAGTTCTGAGGGGCTGTCATGGGGAAAAAAAAGAGGAGCAGAGGATACATTAATGAAGGGTGACCCTGGATACATGAAGGAGTACAAAGCGGAGCTGAACAGGGAGACTGCCCAGTGCTGAACCAGGACAGGCTGGTATTGATTCCACAGCAGCCAGGGATGGTCAGAGCTGCTGGAAGCTCTGCGAATGACTGAAAAAAAAGTTCTTAAAAGAAACCTCTCCCTCTCTGCTACTGTGATATTTGTGTAATTGTGGCAAACACAAGTTAACTGTTGCAGCTTTGAATTTAATATAATCTGTCACAATAATGACAGCCTTCAGATTCATTTTCACTCTATCGCTGTGCTGTGACGTGGTGACAGTGACACCTACTTCATTGTGCGTTTAACTGCATTTTTCATTCAAATGTCTGCCGAGCTAAGGTGAGGTTGGCAGCACTCCATATCGACTGCAGAATCATTTAGCTGACGTCAAGCAGCAGTTTGTTAAGTAGTTTGTTGAGCAAGAGGCTTAACAAACTACCATAAATTGCCCCCAAAACTGTACACAACTTTGCTTCACCATTCTTCAGACATTCAAATCTACTTTTCCTTCAAAATGTCTTAAAATGTCCCCAAATATTGTTGACTGTGTTGAATTTAAAATAAAAATAAAAAATTGAATTTTTTAAATTACTGTTTTACCTCTGGACTCATGAGTCTGTCCTTGATCTGTCTTCTGTCCTGATGTAGAGATGCCTTCTGATGTGGACGCTGGAACGTCTTCAGAGTCATCTTTAGACTCTTTAGCCATATTTTCCCCCCCGCAAGTGTCGTCATTAACCTCCTCCTCCTCTTCCTCCTCTCCTCCAGGAGGAAGCTCCTTCATGTTGAAGAGCTCAGCAGGGAGGTTTGAACGCTTCGGAGGAAGTTTCTGAAACAGGGAGACAGACGTCAGAGAATGCTAAAAAAGAACTCATATTTACAAAGAAAAAAAATTAAAACATGAAAAATCTGGTAAATTTGTGAGTAAAAAGGATGAAAATTTAGAAGTTGCAAATCTGAGAGAAAAAAAATCAAATTTATGTGGAAAAAGCTGTACATTTACTATAAAAAAAAATATAAGAAAAGTACATTTAGGAGAAAAAAAAAAGCCAAAATTCAAGAGTGAAAAGCTGCAAATTCAAATGAAAAAAAAACCAAAACTCAGATATTTACAAGAAAAACAGAATAAAAATATATGCAAAAATTGCCAAATTTAGAAGAGTCTCAAATTTGTGAAAAAATTGAAAATTTACAAAAAACATCAAACTTAGATGAAGAAAAATCCAAAATTCTCACAAAAAAAACTATTTTTGATTTCAAAAACTGTCGTTAAAAAAGGGGGGTCTCAAATAGGCAACAAAAAAAGCTCTAAACGAACCCCGATGGTCCCCGTCTTCAGCTTAAATTTACTCCCTCCCTTCATGGCGCCAAACAGAGGAAGAGTCGTCTTCTTTGTCTTCTCAGGCGGTGAGCTGCTGCTGCTGCTGAGACATGTAGCCATACAAGGACAGAGAACACAAAATATATCTATACTTAAGAGTCCACACAGGCCAAAACTGTCCCATTAGGCACCTAAAAATGTCCCTGCACTCTGCTTAAATGTTATATGTGCTTTTATATTCCAATCTTGTAAATTTGTAACTTATTTTCTTATAAATTTGCAGTTTCCTTCTTGCAAATATGCAAAAAGTTCCAAATCTTTGCACAAAATAAAATGCATTTAAAAAAAATCCAAAATATACGAGATGAAAATCCCAAATTTATGTGAATAAAGTCCCAAATTTACAAGGAAAAAAAGTCCCAGAACTGTGAGGAAAAAACAGTCCCAAACCTATCTATAAATTCACAAAATCTCTGTGTTTGTGTGTCTGTCTGTTCTACGCATATCTCTTGAACCGTTTGTCAGACTGGCCTCAGATTTTAAACGTGGTTTCCTGAGGTTATGAGGGTGTGCATCCCCGAATATGGAGTCGCTCAGTCAAAATATGTAATTTTTATCAATAAAAGTTTAGCCACTGCTTTACTCATGCCCAGGCTTCCAGAAGTGTGGGCGGAGTTTGGTTTTGAATTGACTCCTGCTGATTGGATAATAGACGCATTACGGCATCAGTAACCACAGTGCTCTGTGTGCAAAACAAGGAAGCAAAACGCGACAAATTTGACTAGAAAAAGATAATACTTAAGATTTAATGTTTAAAAAATTATACCATAAAGTTGCTGTGAGATTGCATAGGTCTAATGGATAATTCAGCATGGAGAATATGAGGGGCACGGGTGCACTGGGGGAAGGGGGGGGTGGAGCAGCAGTTGAACCACTGGCACCACGCTAAAGCAACAGCTGAGACTCCTGTTAACCGGGCAGGCTGAGCTTGGCTCCCTGCAAAGGACTGTGATCCACCGGTTCAGCTGCTGCTTCTCTCACTGGTGTCCGACCGGGCGCTCCACGATTGTTCGCAGGGAGGCACGTCCAGCCTGCCCCAGTCAGCGGTAGACGGGAGTCCCTTTGCAGGACCATGACTCACCGTCGCCGATGGCGCTCCTCTTGGTGTGCTCGCACAATTATTAAAAGTTAATTATCAAAAGTTAAGAATTGTGGAGCAGAATGCCCAAATCAACTGCATATAAAGGGAGTTTTTCCTCTCCACCGTCGCCAAGCGCTTGCTCACATGGGATCGCCTGATTGCTGGGGTCTTTCTGCAATTGTGGGGGCTTCCTCTACAGCTGAAAGTGCTATGAGATGACTGTTGTTATGAAATAGCACTATATAAATAAATTTGAATTGAATTGAATATAATATGCTGCCACATGCACAGTATGACTAAATGACGACAGTCACCAAACTGGGCACAAAAATGCTCAATAACTCATAATCAATAACTCAAAAGATCACACAAATAAATGATCTGACAAAAAATAAACAAGCGGTTCTTAAACAGTGGCTAATATTGGATGTCCCATTCATTTTCAATTATTCTGTAATTAATACTCACACCCTTGTTGGAGTCTGTGACTGGGGTGCTGGAGGGTGCTCCTCTTGGAGACTCCATTGTCCTACTGGGGGACTTCAATGCGCACGTGGGCAACGACAGTGAAACCTGGAGAGGGGTGACTGGGAGGAACAGCCTGCCCGATCTGAACCCAAGTGGTGGTCAGTTATTGGACTTCTGTGCTAACCACAGTTTGTCCATAATGAACACCATGTTCAAGCATAAAGGTGTCCATATGTGCACCTGGCACCAGGACACCCTAGGCCGCAGGTCGATGATCGATTTTGTTATCGTGCCATCAGACCTGCAACCGTATCTCTTGGACACTTGGGTAAAGAGAGGTGCAGAGCTGTCAGATGATCACCACCTGGTGGTGAGTTGGATCCGATGGCAGGGGAGGATGCCATTCAGACTTGGTAGACCCAAACATATAGTGAGTGTGTGCTGGGAACATCTGGCTGAGGCCCCTGTCCGGGAGGTCTTCAACTCCCACCTCCGGAAGAATTCAACCACATTCCAAGGGAGTCTGGAGACATGGAGTCTGAATGGGCCATGTTCTCCACCTCCATTGTTGAAGCGGCTGCCCAGAGCTGCAGCCGCAAGGTCGTCAGGGCATCTCGTGGTGGCAACCCCCAAACCAAGTGGTGGACGCCAGTGGTGAGGGGGGCCATTAAGCTGAAGAAGGAGTCCTATCAGGCTTGGTTGGCTTGTGGGACTCCCGAAGCAGCTGAGGTGTACTGGCAGGCCAAGTGGAGTGCAGCTTGGGTGGTTGCTGAAGCGAAAACTTGGGTATGGGAAGAGTTCAGTGAGGCCATGGAACAAGACTTTCGGTCAGCCTTGAAGAGATTCTGGCAAACTGTCCGGCGGCTCAGGAGGGGGAAGCAGCTCCCTGTCCACACTTGTTGTAGGGCTGTCATGGTTAACACGCCTCTGCAACATTGCATGGAGGCCGGAAGCAGTGCCTTTGGCATGGCAAACCGGGGTGGTGGTTCCTCTCTTCAAAAAAGGAGACCGGAGGGTGTGCTCCAACTTTAGAGGGATCACACTCCTCAGCCTTCCTGGGAAGGTCTATGCCAAGGTACTGGAGAGGAGAGTCTGGCCGTTGGTCGAACCTCGGATTCAGGAGGAGCAATGTGGTTTTCGTCCTGGCCATGGCACATCAGACCAGCTCTTTACCCTCTTGAGAATCCTTGAGGGTTCGTGGGAGTTTGCCCAACCAGTTTACATGTGTTTTGTGGACTTGGAGAAGGCATTCGACTGCATCCCTCATGGCTTTTTGTGGGGGGTGCTTCGGGAGTATGGGGTATCGGGCTTGTTGTTACGAGCTATTCGGTCTCTGTACGACCATTGTGAGAGTTTGGTTCGTATTGCCAACACTCGGTTGGACTCACTCCCAGTGAGAGTTGGACTCCGCCAGGGCTGCCCTTTGTCACCGATCCTGTTCATAATTTTTATGGACAGGATTTCTAGGTGCAGCGTGTCACGTTTGGTGACCACAGGATCTCATCTCTGTTGTTTGCAGATGATGTTGTCCTGCTGGCTTCATCTAGCAATGACCTACAGGTCTTACTGGGATGGTTTGCCGCTGAGTGTGAAGTGGCTGGGATGAGGATCAGTACCTCCAAGTCCGAGCCCATGGTCCTCAGCCAGAAAAAGGTGGATTGTCCTCTCTGGATTGGGGACAGGCTCCTGCCCCAAGTGGAGGAGTTGAAGTATCTTGGGGTCTTATTCATGAGTGAGGGGAGAATGGAGCGAGAGATTGACAGACGGATAGGAGCAGCATCTGCAGTGATGCGGACGTTGTACTGGTCTGTTGTGGTGAAGAGGGAGCTGAGCTCTAAGGCGAAGCTGTCAATTTACCAGTCAATCTACAGTGCATCCGGAAAGTCTTCACAGCGCTTCACTTTTTCCACATTTTGTTATGTTACAGCCTTATTCCAAAGTGGATTAAATTAATTTTTTCCCTCAAAATTCTACACACAGTACCCCATAATGACAACATGAAAAACATTTTTTTTTTAGTTTTTTTTGCAAATTTATTAAAATATAAAACTAAGAAATCACATGTGCATAAGTATTCACAGCCTTTGCCATGAAGCTCAAAATTGAGCTCAGGTGCATCCTGTTTCCACTGATCATGATCATCCTTGAGATGTTTCTACAGCTTAACTGGAGTCCACCTGTGGTAAATTCAGTTGATTGGACATGATTTGGAAAGGCACACAACTGTCTATATAAGGTCCCACAGTTGACAGTGCATGTCAGAGCACAAACCAAGCACGAAGTCAAAGGAATTGTCTGTAGACCTCCGAGACAGGATTGTCTTGAGGCATAAATCTGGGGAAGGGTACAGAAAAAATTCTGCTGCTTTGAAGGTCCTAATGAGCACAGTGGCCTCCATCATAAGATAAGATAAGATAAGCCTTTATTAGTCCCACAACGGGGAAATTCCAGGATTGCAACAGCACAGGGATAGCAACACTCAGAGCAACAATCAGAAGGCAAGAAAAAAAACAAGCAAGCAAGAGCAGCTAATATACATATGTACATATTACTATAAAATATATATATATATACACACACACACACACAGACACACAGTGCAGAGCATTGTAGCTGGATGGAATAAATATATGAATATATGAACACACAGTGCAGAGCATTGTAGCTAGATGGAATAAATATGTAAATATATAAACACCCACAGTACGGAGCATTGCAGCTAGGTGGAATAAATATGCAAGTATATAAACACACACAGTGCGGAGCAATGTAGCTAGATGGAATAATATGTAGATATATAAAAACACAGTGCGGAGCATTGTAGCTAGATGGAATAAATATATAGATATATAAATATAAACACACCCAGTGCTGAGCATTGTAGCTAGATGGAATAAATATATAGATATATAAATATAAACACACCCAGTGCAGAGCATTGTAGCTAGATGGAATAAATATGTAAATATATAAACACACACAGTGCAGAGCATTGTTGCTAGGTAGGATGAAACAGCATAACCGTCTATTTAGTTATCCTACATGGTATGATTATGTGCCCATACATATTCTCACCCTCCATAGCGACCGGTATGTTCCTAGTTGTATGCCGGAGAGGACCATTGTGTAAGTCTATTGCATCTTTTGCATTCAAAAAAAAAAAAACAAAAAAAAAAAAACAACTATTAGTTTGTTACGTCTTTTTGCTATCTCTGCGAGCAGCCCTGCTTAGGTTGTACAGTCTGACAGCCGTTGGTAGGAAGGACCTACGAAACCTCTCGGTTGTGCACCTGGGATGATGTAGTCTGCTGCTAAATGAGCTCCTCAGTGCATCCAGTATGTCCTGCATAGGGTGGAACTCGGACTCCAGCAGAGATGACAGTTTAGCCACCGTCCTTCTCTCTCCTATCTCCTCCATCGGATCAAGGCGTTGCCCCAGGACAGAGCTAGCTTTCTTAATCAGTTTGTTCAGTCTCTTCCTATCGGCTGCAGTAATGCCACTGCCCCAGCAGACCACTCCAAAAGTGATGGCTGATGCCACCACCGTGTCATAGAATGACTTCAGCAGCGCCCCTTGTACACCAAAAGACCTGAGTCTCCTCAGCAGGAACAGCCTGCGCTGTCCCTTCTTGTAGAGTGCGTCAGTATTGTGTGACCAGTCTAGTTTATTGTTCAGATGAATACCCAGGTACTTGTAGGATGTCACCATCTCGATGTCTGTTCCCTGTATATTTACTGGTGCTGTGAGGGGCTGCCCATGCCTGCGGCAGTCCACCACCAGCTCCTTAGTTTTCCTCGCGTTGATCTGGAGGCAGTTCCGATGGCACCAGTCCACAAAGTCCTGGATAAGCCCTCTGTACTCAGCTTCATCTCCGCTGGAGATGAGACCAACGATCGCAGAGTCATCAGAGAACTTCTGTAGATGGCAATGTGTTGTGTTGTGTGAGAAGTCCGCAGTATAAAGAGTGAACAGGAAGGGAGCCAGCACCGTTCCCTGGGGGGCCCCCGTGCTACTGATGATCGTGTCGGAAACACAGTCCCGGGTTCTCACAAACTGAGGCCGGTTCGTGAGGTAGTCCAGGATCCATGATGACAGGTGCTGGTCCACCCCTGCGCGCAGCAGCTTGTCCTTCAGGATCATCGGTTGGATGGTGTTGAAAGCACTGGAGAAGTCAAAGAACATGATCCTCACCATATTCCCGGGCTTCTCCAGGTGGGACAGAGAACGGTGAAGGAGGAAGATCACCGCATCCTCCACCCCAATGCCATGCTGGTAGGCGAACTGGAGTGGATCCATCGCTGGTTCCACCAGGGGGCGGAGATGAGCAAGGAGCAGTCTCTCCAGGGTCTTCATCAAGTGGGACGTCAAGGCCACCGGTCTGAAGCTGTTCAGGTCTTTGGGGTGGGAAGTTTTTGGTACAGGTACCACACAAGATGTTTTCCACAGCTGTGGTACCCTCCCCAGTTTCAGGCTCATGTTGAAGATATACGTCACAATCCCACACAGCTGGTCTGCACAGGACTTGAGGAGCTTTGCGCTGATGCCGTCCGTAAATCATCCATAAATGGAAGAAGTTCGGAACCACCACGACTCTCCCTAGAGCTGGCCAGCCGTCTAAACTGAGTGATCGGGGGAGAAGGGCCTTAGTCAGGGAGGTGACCAAGAACTTGATGGTCACTCTGTCAGAGCTCCAGTGTTCTTCTGTGGAGAGAGAAGAACCTTCCAAAAGGACAACCATCTCTGCAGCAATCCACCAATCAGACCTGTATGGTAGAGTGGACAGACGGAAGCCACTCCTTAGTAAAAGGCACATGGCAGCCCACCTGGAGTCTGCCAAAAGGCACCTGAAGGACTCTCAGACCACGAGAAACAAAATTCTCTGGTTTGATGAGACAAAGATTGAACTCTTTGGCATGAACGCCAGGCGTCATGTTTGGAGGAAACCAGGCACTGCTCATCACCAGGCCAATACCATCCCTACAGTGAAGCATGGTGGTGGCAGCGTCATGCTGTGGGGATATTTTTCAGTGGCAGGAACTGGGAGACTTGCCAGGATAGAGGGGAAAAATGAATGTAGCAATGTACAGAGATATCCTGGATGAAAACCTGCTCCAGAGCCCTCTTGACCTCAGACTGGGGCGATGGTTCATCTTTCAGAAGAATCAGAATCAGAATCAGAATCAGGTTTATTGCCATTGTTCATGTAGTACACAAACTAGGAATTTGTCTCGGTACAATGCTGCAACATTAAACATGATAAGATAAGAGAAATAAACTATACATGTAATAAAGTGTAGGATAAGATTAAGTGATACTGGTCAACAGTTAAAATATATATTAGCCAGCAGCAGATACTGTGGAGAACTATATAGTGCAGTCGGTAATGCAGGAAGAAAACAGTGATGATTGACATGAGTCTGGTTGAGCTGCTGTACATGGTGCACGAGAGTCACTTAGTGTTCAGCAGTCTAATGGCAGAGGGGAAGAAGCTGTTCATGTGACGGGAGGTTTTAGTCTGGATGGACCGAAGTCTTCTACCAGAGGGGAGGGGGGCAAACAGTACATGACCAGGGTGTGAGGGATCGGCTATGATCCGGCCAGCACGCCTCCGGGTCCTGGAGATGTACAGATCCTGGAGAGATGGGAGCTTGCAGCCGATCACCTTCTCAGCAGTGCGCACGACGCGCTGCAGCCTTAGTCTGTCCCTGGCAGTGGCTCCTGCGTACCACACGGTTATGGAGGTGGTGAGGATGGACTCGATGATGGCTGTGTAGAACTGCACTAACATCTTGGTGGGTAGCTTGAGCTTCCTCAGCTGCCGCAGGAAGAACATCCTCTGCTGGGCTTTTTTGATGAGTGAGCTGATGGTCAGCTCCCATTTGAGGTCCCTGGTGATGGTAGTGCCTAGGAAGCGGAAGGAATCAGCAGTGGTGATGGGAGAGCCTGAGAGGGTGAGGGGGGGCAGAGGAGTAGTGACTTTCCTGAAGTCTACAATCATCTCCACTGTCTTCAGAGCATTCAGCTGCAGGTTGTTATTGCTGCACCAGGACGCCAGCTGGGCCACCTCTCTCCTGTAGGCGGACTCGTCGCCGTTGGAGATGAGCCCGATGAGGGTGGTGTCGTCCGCAAACTTGATCAACTTGACAGACTGGTGGCTGGAGGTGCAGGAGTTGGTGTAAAGGGAGAAGAGTAGGGGGGAAAGTACACAGCCCTGGGGTGATCCGGTGCTGATGCTAGTATAGTCTGAGACAGTCTTTCCCAGCCGCACATGCTGCCTCTGGTCCGTCAGGAAGTCGATGATCCACCTGCAGAGGGAGTCAGGCACGTTGAGCAGGGACAGCTTGTCCCGGAGCAGAGCGGGGCGGATGGTGTTGAATGCGGAGCTGAAGTCCACAAACAGGATCCTGGCGTAGGTTCCCGGGGAGTCCAGGTGCTGCAGGATGGAGTGGAGGGCCAGGTTGACTGCATCGTCTACAGACCTGTTGACTCGGTAGGCAAACTGCAGCGGGTCCAGGAGAGGGGTGGTGATGGACTTGAGGTGGGACAGGACCAGGCGCTCAAAGGACTTCATGACTACAGAGGTGAGCGCTACAGGTCGTAGTCATTAAGTCCAGTGATCCGTGGCTTCTTGGGGACAGGGATGATGGTGGAGGATTTGAGGCAGGACGGCACGTGGCATAACTTAAGGGAGGTGTTAAAAATGTCTGTGAATACAGGAGCCAGCTGTTTCGCACAGAGTCTCAGGGTGGAGGGAGACACGCCGTCTGGGCCGGGGGCCTTGCGCGGGTTCAGTCTGGAGAACTGTTTGAGCACATCCTGCTCACTGATGATAAGGGGAGGGGGGGAGGTGGGGGGGGGTGCCTTAAATGAAGTAGGGAATGTGGAGGCTGTGGAGCTGGAGGGAGGGGGGGAGTTGGACACAGATGACGAGGTGTCAAAACGGGCATAGTGTTGGGACAGTCTCTGACAAAGGGCTTTGTCATCCTGACCTTTAGGAGCCTGAGGCCGATAGTTGGTGATCTGCCTCAGTCCTCTCCACACGGAAGCCGAATCATTAGCAGTGAACTGCTGCTGGAGTCTCTCTGAGTACACAGATTTAGCCCTCTTCAGCTCTCTGTTAAACCGGTATTTAACCTCCCTGTAGCAGTCCCTGTCTCCACTTTTCAGCGCTGCTTCCTTCTCCTTCCTGATCTGTCTGAGCTTAGCTGTGAACCAGGGTTTGTCATTAGAGTAACTCACCCTGGTGCGTGATGGAAGAATGTTCTCTTCACAAAAGTGGATATATGAGTTCACAGTGTCCGTGTACTCATCCAGATCATGCGTGGCTCCTTTAAGCATGCCCCAGTCAGATATTTCCATGCACGTTTCCAGCTTCTCCTCAGCATCACTGGTCCGTATCTTCGTAGTGCTCACAACAGGTTTAGTGAGCTTCAATCTCTGTCTGTATGTGGGAATGAGGTGAACCATCACGTGATCAGATAATCCCAGCGCAGCTCGAGGGACAGCGCGATATGCGTCTTTCACTGTGGTGTAACAGTGATCCAGTGTGTTTAATCCTCTGGTGGGGCATTTAATAAACTGTTTGTAGCGGGGGAGATCGTGGCTCAGATTGCACTGATTAAAGTCGCCAGCCACAATAATCAGCGAGTCTGGAAAACTCCGCTCTGTGTGTTGAATGTGATCCGCGAGCACGCGCTGAGCTTCGCGCGTGTCCGCGTCGGGAGGGGCGTACACAGCGATCAGTATAAAAGAAGCAAACTCCCGTGGGGAATAAAAAGGCTTGCAGTTGATAACAAGAAATTCCAAGGCAGGAGAACAGTGTTTGGAAATTACCGTTACATCAGAGCACCAGCTACAGTTGATGTAGAAGCAGACACCGCCTCCTGTGGTCTTGCCGGAAAGCTCTGTGTCACGATCAGCACGGAAGAGCTGGAAGCCGTCGAGGCGCAGCGCGCTGTCCGGTATATTTTCCCGGAGCCAGGTCTCAGTAAAGCAGAGGACAGCTGAGGAGGCGAGGTCCTTAAAACGCATCAGCAGTCTCAGTTCATCCACCTTGTTAGAGAGAGAGTTGGTATTGGACAGAAATATGCCAGGCAGCGCCGTTCGCGAGCCTCTCCTGCGAAGTCGTACGAGAGCGCCCGCTCGTCTTCCTCTCTTCCGCCGTCTCACTTTCCGAGCCAAACAATAAACCAGATCGGCGGCAGGGGCTAGAAAAACTGGGAGGAGGTCCGTGGGGGTCAAAGTCCTGATATTTAAAAGTTCTTCACGGGTATAAGTGCAAGCAGACACACAATTGACAAACAAAAACAAACAAAGAGCGCAGCGAAGCACCATGTCGACCGCTGTGGGCGCCATCTTGGATAGACAGCAGGACAACGACCCTAAGCACACAGCCAAGATATCAAAGGAGTGGCTTCAGGACAACTCTGTGAATGTCCTTGAGTGGCCCAGCCAGAGCCCAGACTTGAATCCAATTGAACATCTCTGGAGAGATGTGAAAATGGCTGTGCACCAAGGCTTTCCATCCAACCTGATGGAGCTTGAGAGGCGCTGCAAAGAGGAATGGGCCAAACTGCTCAAAGGATAGGTGTGCCAAGCTTGTGGCATCATATTCAAAAAGACTTGAGGCTGTAATTGCTGCCAAAGGTGCATCACCAAAGTATTGAGCAAAGGCTGTGAATACTTATGTACACGTGATTTCTTAGTTTTTTATTTTTTATAAATTTGCAAAAAATCTCCAAAAAAACCTTTTTTCACATCGTCATTATGGGGTGTTGTGTGTAGAATTTTGAGGAAAAAAAATTATTTAATCCATTTTGGAATAAGGCTGTAACCTAACAAAATATGGAAAAAAGTGAAGCGCTGTGAATACTTTCTGGATGCACTGTACGTTCCTACCCTCAACTATGGTCATGAGCTTTGGGTAATGACCGAAAGAATGAGATTGTGGACACAAGCGGCTGAAATGAGCTTTCTTCGTAGAATTGCTGGACTCACCCTCAGAGATAGGGTGAGGAGCTCAGTCATCTGGGGGAGGCTCAGTAGAACCGATGCTCCTCCACATTGAAAGGAGTCAGTTGAGGTGGTTTGGGCATCTGATCAGGATGCCTCCTGGACGCCTCCCACTTGAGGTGTTTCGGGCATGTCCCTCTGGGAGGAGACTCCGAGGCAGACCCAGGACACGCTGGAGAGATCATGTCTCCCAGCTGGTCTGGGAACGCCTTGGTATCCTCTCTAAATTGCTGGAGCAGGTGGCTGGGGACAGGGAAGTCTGGGCTTCTCTGCTTGAACTGCTTCCTCCGTGACCCGGACCTCCGGAAAAGCGGTAGAAGATGGATGGATGGATAATATTCACACAATCAAATAAATCTCAGTTCAGTCCCTTTCATATTTGTCAAAGTCTAACACATGTGATTGCCTACATATAGGCTACACCTCTGTATTCCACTTTCAAACACAGCTTCCGCAGCCAGACATGATCTGGCTCAAAGGCACGCTAACTGAGGGCGCTAAAAAGAAGTTATTTTCAATAAAGTGAAAAAAGATAATGCATGGCATGTGCTTTTTCCCTGAGGCTGATTTATCATGGAAAACAGCTGAGCTCTGTGGTTCCAACGATGAGCTGATTGGATCCACCTTTTCTTAACCAAAGGTTAAAAAAAAAAAAAAAAAAAAAATGGGGGGAAGGCCCTACAACCTTTGCTCCACGAATGTGGGACGTATCAACCATACGTTGGATAAATTTTCAGCATGGGGCACATATTTCCAGTTTACAAAATTTTTCACCGGATCTGAGGTGTGTGCAAAGAAGTGTTTTAGTTAATGTTTAGGGGTTCAAAAATGCGATAGTTTAGACGGAATAATAATAATAAATAATCTTCTCGCATCAATAAAAAAATGCTTAAAATAGAGTGACGGCGCTCACATTGTTAGTCTTTTTCAGTCACCCTCTCAAGGTTCAGATCATTATTTGGCCTCAGTATCATCCCAGCGTGACAATATAAGCACCGCCTCAATCTTAGCATTAAAGTTGTAAAAAAAAAACAAAACCTTTTAATAACAAAACATTGCTAAAACATAAAATAATGCACTACAATGGGTCTCAAATATTTGTAAACATGTCCTGTTATAGTACTGCATGACTTTATTGACGAATCGATACACAGAAGAAATTCAATATTACACTGAACTCCATCACTGAACAGTCATATTATGGGGGACCCATGCTGTGGTATTCATCTCAGACTGGAAGGAAGGGAGATGCAGTAATTTCCTCCGACGGAAGAGCATGGGGATTAAGGGGCTGGGGGACAAAAGGAATTGTGATGCGAGAATGAATTGTGATGCAGGACCTCAGGCAGCAGGGGCGTGTGAGTGTGGCAATATAAAAGAGAGCCCCTGCTACAGAATGTAATGTTTTCTGATTCTGAGAGATGTGAGAGAGGGAATAAAGTTCATCTGCTCTGAATGCTTGGCCTGGTCATTCCTCTCTCCACACTGGTGACCCTTGACGAATAATGGAACATGAGGCAAACACCCCGGAGATGACACAGATGGGAAGCCCCAGCAGCGCGTGCGCCATTTCGGTCAAACTACCAGACTTTTGGCTGCACGACCCAAGTCTTGGTTCCTCCACACCGAGGCCCAGTTCGCGCTCCAGGGAATAACGGCAGATGACACCAGGTATTACTACGTGGTCGCAGCGCTGGACGCTTGCACGACTCAGCAAGTAGCAAGCCTGCTCCAACAGTCCCCAGCCCGTGACAAATACGGGGATCTCAAAGCCGTGCTGACCCGGCACTACACACTCTCGGACTGCGAGAGAGCAGAGAGGCTCCTGACGCGCTCCGAGTTAGGGGACGGGTCGGCGGTCGAACTGATGGAGAAGATGTTGGCGTCGATGGGCACGGACGACAGGCATTTTCTATTTTCCCACCTTTTCCTCCGGAACCTCCCAACGGTGGCCAGAGCGGTCCTTGCCAACTCGCCGTTGCTGGCCGCACGTGACTACCGTGCACTAGCCCAGGATGCAGATCGGATCATCCTCACCACCAGAGCCCTCACAGTGAACGCAGCAGCGTCGGAACCCAGCGAGACGACCAGCAGAAGCAAGGAGCCAGCGATTGTAGCAGCAGCGGGGGCCAGGAAGCGCCAGAGAGACACGCTCTGCTCCTACCTCCGCCATTTTGGAGAGGACGCACGCCGATGCGTGCCACTGTGTCAGTTCAAGCGTTCGGGAAATGCCAGGACCGGCAGTCGGTAGCGGCTGCGACAGACGATGAAGAAAGCAAGCTGCTCTACGTAACAGACTCACACTCGGGGAGATGGTTCCTCGTGGACTCCGGCTCCCAAAAGAGCCTCATCCTGCCGTCCGACGCCAACTGGCTAGCGGGAGCTAGCAGCCCCGAGCTGACGGCCGCAAACGGCTCAGACATTAAGACTTTTGGGGAGAGGACACTGACTGTATCCCTGCACGGCCGTACGTACCAGTGGACATTCGTCATAGTGGCGTGCAGTTTCCCAATCTTAGGCGCTGATTTTTTGTGTGCACACGGACTACTAGTCGATGTTGCTAACAGACGCCTGATTAACGCAATGTCTTTTGATTCTCTCCCCCGTACAGCTCGAGGAGCCGGACCAACAACGCTAGCCAGTGTCACCGCTCCAGGTGGCAAGTTCCACACACTGCTCACCCAGCTTCCAGCACTCAAGGTCCAGACGTTTTCGGGGGCCATCACTAAACACGGGGTGGAGCACTTCATTACCACCACCGGGCCGCCCGTTTTCACACAACCTTGGTGCCTGGACACAGCTAAACTGGCAATAGCGCGCGAGGAGTTTGCCAACTTGGAAAGGCTGGGCATCATCAGCCGATCAAATAGCCCATGGGCATCCCCACTACATATGGTCCCTAAGGCCGAGGGATCGTGGCAACCTTGCGGAGATTTCCACAGATTAAACAACGCCACAGCACACGACCGCTATCCGATCCCCCATATTCAGGATTTTTCCGTTCACCTCACCGGGGCACGTATTTTTTCTAAGATAGACCTGGTCCGTGGTTACCACCAGGTCCCGGTGCGTGCGGAGGACATAACTAAAACGGCAGTAATAACCCCGTTTGGTCTGTTTGAGTTTTTACGCATATGCCTTTTGGGTTAAAAGGCACGGCACAGACATTTCAACACATGATGGATGCGGTGTTGCGCGATCTGCCGTTTGTGTTCGTCTACCTGGATGACATCCTGGTGGCCAGCGCATCCCAGGACGAACATGTAACCCACCTCAGGATGGTTTTCCGGAGGTTAGAGGAGCACGAGTTAATAATCAACCTGGCGAAATGCCAGTTCGGCATGATGGGGATCGATTTTTTGGGACACCGCATCTCACCGGAGGGGGCGATACCCTTGCTGGACAAGGTGTGTGCAGTGGCAAATTTTCCCCGGCCTCAGACTGTCAGGGCGCTGCAGGAGTTTTTGGGGATGGTGAACTTCTACAATCGTTTCCTCCCCCATGCAGCCCAGCTCATGCAACTGTTGTACGCCGCGCTTAAGAAACGGAAACCGGCGGACAGAGTTGACTGGACTCCTGAGCGGAAGCAGGCGTTCTCTGGGGTTAAAACAGCCCTGGCAAACGCCGCACTACTGGCGCACCTGGACCTAGTGGCTTGGACAGCGCTCACTACCGACGCCTCGGACGTCGTGAAGCAGTGCATAGAGCAGTGTGTGGAGCAGTGCGTCGCCGGTTCTTGGCAGCCGCTTGCCTTTTTTAGCAGGGCTTTGTGCAACAGTGAGCGTAAATACAGCGCGTTCGACAGAGAGTTACTGGCTCTCCACCTGGCCATACGCCACTTCCAGTTCTGGCTGGAAGAGCGCACCTTCACTGTGTTCGTGGACCACAAACTGCTAATGTACGCAATGGTCAAGGTTTTGGAACCATAGTCGGGCTGGCAGCAGAGACAGCTGGCCGCGATCTCGGAGTTTACGACTGACATTCATCATGTGGCCAGCAAACTTAACGTGGTGGCGGACTGCCTCTCACGCGCCTTAGTGGCCCCAGTCTACGTAGGGATAGATTACACGGCCATGGCCGCGGAATAGATCGGCGATGCGGACGTGTGTGCGCTCCAGTCTGGACCAACAGGGTTAAGGCTGGAGAGCAGGGTACTGCAAGATGGGGGGGCCCCCCCTAATCTGTGAAGTCTCCACAGGACACCCGCGCCCGGTGGTCCCACGCGCTTGGCGCCGCCGTGTTTTTAAGTCCGTTCACTCCCTGGCACACCCAGGAGTGCGTGCGTCAGTCAAAATGGTGGGAGCGAAGTTCGTCTGGCTGAGCCTGCGCAAACAGGTGAAAGAGTGGGCTGCAGCCTGCGTAGCGTGCCAACGAGCCAAAGTGCACAGGCACACAAAGGCCCCTTTGGAGCCGTTCCATATCCCGGCTAAGAGGTTCGACCACGTTCACGTGGACCTCGTGGGCCCCCTCCCGCCATCACAGGGGTTCATGCACCTCCTGACAGTGGTGGACCGCACCACACGATGGCCAGAAGCAGTCCCGCTAGCTTCCACCGCGTCCGCAGACGTGGCATGTGCTTTTTTGACAACATGGGTGGCATGTTTTAGCACCCCTTCGGACATCACATCCGATTGGGGCCCTCAGTTTGTTTCCGACCTCTGGTCCACGATGGCCCGGAGCCTGGGCGTCGCAATTCATCGCACGACCGCATACAACCCACAGGCCAATGGGTTATGTGAGCGTTTCCATAGGTCACTGAAAGCAGCGCTCAGGGCTTCGCTTACGGATACAAATTGGGTGGACCGGTTGCCGTGGGTTCTATTAGGGTTGCATTCTGCACCGAAAGAGGATCTGGAGGCTTCCCCAGCAGAGCTTGTTTTTTTCCTCAGTCGCTGCGGCTCCCCGGGGAATTTTTACCAGATAACCCCGTGCCGAACACCCATCCGTCCCCGCGTTCATGGCATAGCGCAGACGCAGGGATGCTACCTGGCCCGGCCCACCACTGTTTTCCCTGCGCTTTCGTGCCGAAAACCTTGAAGGATGCGGCGTTTGTATTTGTCAGGCACGATGCCCACCGACCCCCATTGTGCCCACCCTATGATGGCCCGTTTAGAGTGCTGGAACCCAGGGACAAACATTTTGTGTTAGGCTTGGGGGGGTCGCCGAGAGAAAATCTGTATAGACAGGCTTAAGCCCGCCTTTGTGGTGGCAGATGAGCAGGTGGAGTTGGCTCGAGCTCTTCGGCGCGGAAGACCCCCCCTGACAACTCCTCAGGTAAACGACTCATCAGAGCAGTCACACGAGCATGCTGAATGTCCCCCCCCCCCATTGTCCACCCACAGAGGGACGCACCCCCAGGAACCCCCCCACCGGTACAGCAGCGCCTCAGAGCTGAAGACCCCCCGTTACAGCAGCTATGGGCGGAGGCTGAAGCCGAGAGGACGTGAGGGTTAAAACTCAGTCTGTGACTCTGGGGGTAGGGGGCGGTATGGGGGACCCATGCTGTGGTATTCATCTCAGACTGGAAGGAAGGGAGATGCAGTAATTTCCATTGACTGAAGAGCATGGGGATTAAGGGGCTGGGGGACAAAAGGGATTGTGATGCGAGAATGAATTGTGATGCCGGACCTCAGGCAGCAGGGGCATGTGAGTGTGGTAATATAAAAGAGAGCCCCTGCTACAGAATGTAATGTTTTCTGATTCTGAGAGATGTGAGAGAGGGAATAAAGTTCATCTGCTCTGAATGCTTGGCCTGGTCATTCCTCTCTCCACAATATAAACTAAAGTAATTATAATGATGACTGAACAGCTCCCATTCCCCAAAGTGAAAGACACACTATTATGAATATAAGTGATAAAAGATCGTTTCACACCAACATGCAGGGGATAGTGCAGCACGATGGCAACATCTCAGAGCCATTCAACATACGCAGTGGAATGAAACAGGGCTGTGTACCTGCGCCAACCCTCTTTGGGATTTTCTTTGCTATGCTCCTGAGGCATGCCTTCAGCACAGCAACAGAGGGAATCTACCTGCACACAAGATCTGACGGCAGGCTTTTCAACCTCGCCCGCCTGAAAGACAGAACCAAAGTACGCGAGGCTCTAATCAGAGACATGCTGTTCGCAGACGACGCTGCAGTCGCAACCCACACACAGCAGGAGCTTCAGACCCTGATGGACCGCTTCTCCCAGGCATGCAAGGACTTCGGGCTTACCATCAGCCTGAAGAAGACTAATGTCTTGGCGCAAGGCACGGAAGCACCACCAACCATCACCATCGACGACTACGAGCTGGAGGTCGTGAATCAGTTCACGTACCTGGGGTCCACGATCAGCAACAACCTCTCCCTTGATACAGAGATCAACAAGAGGATTGGAAAATCAGCCTTCACACTTGCTCGCCTCACCACACGAGTGTGGGAGAATCCCAAACTCTCTGTCAAGACGAAGATGGTAGTGTACAACGCCTGCGTCATCAGCACACTGCTCTATGGGAGTGAGACGTGGACAACATACGCCCGGCAGGAAAAGAGACTGAACTCCTTCCACTTGCGCTGCATTCGCCACATCCTGGACATATCCTGGCAGGACAAAGTGCACAACACAGAAGTTCTGTCCCACGCCGGCCTTCCCTCCATGTTCACTCTACTCAGGCAGCGCAGGCTCCGCTGGCTAGGCCACGTTCACCGTATGGAGGATGGCAGAATCCCCAAAGACATCCTCTACGGAAAGCTGGCCACTGATCGTCACTTCCTTGTGGTAACGTATCGTCACTTCCTGTTTTGCTGTCTGCCTGTGTGGTTTGCTTTATGGTTTGCTCTCGAGCCACTAGCTATGGCTACTAGCTCTCTTTCCTCTCCTCCTCTGGTGTGCTCTCTCTGTCAGATGTTTAGCTACACCTCTGCCTCTTTTAGCGATAACGGTAAATGTAATAAATGTTGTCTTATTGAGCCGCTCGAGGCGAGGTTGTCTGATTTGGAATCCCGGCTCCGCTGCATTGAAACACCGTCTGCGCCAGTTAATCTTGACGGACGCCCATTAGCTGCAGCGGAGCTAGCTAGCTTAGGTCCCACTGTCAGCGGTCCCTCGGCTCTCCTCAGCAGCGAGGAGACTGGGTGGGTGACGGTGAGAAGGAAGCCTAGTCGCAAAGCCCCGATACACCACCAACCTGTTCACGTTTCTAATCGTTTTTCCCCGCTCAGCGACACACCCGCTGAGGAAAAAACTCTGATCATTGGCGACTCTGTAGTCAGAAACGTGAACCTAGAGACTCCAGCGGCCATAGTCACATGCATTCCTGGGGCCAGAGCAGGCGACATCGAGTCAAATTTGAAAATGCTGGCTAAAAGTAACTGTAAATATTCCACAATTGTTATTCACGCCGGCATTAATGACATCCGTCTCCGGCAGTCGGAAGTCACGAAACTTAATATAGAATCGGTGTGTGACTTTGCAAAAACGATGTCTGCCACTGTAGTATTCTCTGGGCCCCTCCCCAATCTGACCAGTGATGACATGTTTAGCCGCTCGTCATCCTTGAACCGCTGGCTGTCTGTGTGGTGTCCTGCAAATGACGTGGGCTACATTGACAATTGGAGCTCTTTTTGGGGAAAACCTGGTCTTATGAGACGAGACAGCATTCATCCCACTTTGGATGGTGCTTCTCATTTATCTAACAATCTGGCATCTTTTTTATCCAAATTTCCAAAACCATGACTACTCAGAGTTGGGACCAGGAAGCAGAGTCGCAGTCTTACACGCCTCTCTGCAGCAACTCTTCATCCGCCACCCCTCAGCTTAGCCCCTGTCTTCCCCATCAGAGAATCGTTGTCTGCTCCCTCCAAAGTGAATAAAAATATAATGTATAAGCATCCCAAAGTGATAAAGCAAAATATTGGTAAAACTCAAATTAAACATAAAGCCTCTAAATTGAATGATTTGGCCTCTGTTCCTCCTCATAATTTAAAAATTAAATGTGGTTTATTAAATATTAGGTCTCTAACTTCCAAGTCTCTGTTAGTCCATGATTTGTTAATTGATCATCAGATTGATTTAATTTCCCTTACAGAGACTTGGTTAGGACAAGAGGATTATGTTGGTTTAAATGAATCGACTCCCTCTGGTTATTTAAACTGTCAAAATCCCAGAAGTTCTGGTCGTGGAGGAGGAGTAGCAACAATTTACCATTCCAAATTACTAGTTAATGTAAAGCAAAAAACATGTTATAATTCCTTTGAGGGCCTGGTCCTCAGTATTGGGCACTTTAGCAATTTTAGGTTAAACCCAATTTTATTTGCCATAGTTTATCGTCCCCCATCAACCTACTCAGAATTTTTATCCGAATTTGCTGATTTCTTAGCAGATTTAGTGCTGAAATCTGATAGAATAATTATAGTAGGGGACTTTAATATACATGTGGATGTAGATAGTGACTGCCTTAATGTGGCATTCAATTCAATATTAGACTCGATTGGGTTTTCTCAGAAAGTAGGAAATTCTACTCATTACCTCCACCATACATTGGACCTTGTTTTGACATATGGCATAGAAATAGAAAATCTTGTAGTGTCTCCTCATAACCCTGTACTGTCAGACCATTGTCTGTTAACCTTTGATTTTACTATTTCTGACTATCTGGCTCCTAAAGAAAAATATTATTACAGTAGATGCCTCTCAGATGATGCTGTTTCCAAATTTATGCAGATTGTTTCCTCTATGCCATGTGTCAACACAACAGAAATAAGCTATAGACAGCTTGCTCCTTCTGTAATTGATAACATGGTGGATAGTGTTTCAGCTTCTCTGCATCAGACTCTAGACTTGGTGGCCCCCTTAAAAAAGAAAAAGTCTAATCAGAGATTTCTAACTCCTTGGTTCAACACAGAAACTCGTACCTTAAAACAGAAGACTCGTCAATTAGAAAGAAAATGGCGCTCTACTAATTTAGATGAAATCTATTTAGCTTGGAGAAATCATCTTTTAATTTATAAAAAATCTCTTAGAAAAGCTAGAACGAGTTATTACTCTGCATTAATAGAAGAGAACAAGAATAATCCCAGGTTTCTTTTCAGTACTGTAGCCAGGTTGACAAAGAGTCAGGACTCTGTCAATCCTAGCATTCCCTTAGAGCTTACTAGTCAGGACTTTATGAACTTTTTCAATAATAAAATTTCATCCATCAGAGATAAAATCAATCAGATTCTTCCCACAGTTAACTTAAATACTGTAACTACTACAACTCCTTCTATTGATCTCTGCCTTGATGAGTTTACTCCAATCGACCTTTGTGAGTTAGACAAAATAGTTTCCTCATCCAAACCTTCAACTTGTCTTTTAGACCCTATTCCTACCAGGTTATTTAAAGAAGTCTTCCCACTTATTGGTAGCTTTATTCTTCATATAATCAATTCTTCATTAACTTTAGGCCATGTACCGCAGGCTTTTAAAACGGCTGTAATTAAACCCTTACTCAAAAAGCCAACGCTAGATCCAGGAGCTTTAGCTAACTATAGACCAATCTCTAATCTCCCTTTCATTTCAAAAATCTTAGAAAGAGTTGTTGCTATGCAATTATTTGACCACCTGCAGGGAAATGGTTTACTTGAAGAGTTTCAATCTGGGTTTAGAATCCATCATAGTACTGAAACATCCTTAGCGAAGGTCACTAACGACCTCCTCACTGCATCTGATAATGGACTAGTTTCTGTACTTGTCCTTTTAGACCTTAGTGCAGCTTTTGATACTATCGATCATAATATTCTACTTGATAGATTAGAACACTATGTTGGACTTAATGGAACTTCGTTGCAATGGTTTAGATCTTATTTATCTGATAGGTTCCAGTTTGTTCATGTAAATAATGAGTTTTCTTTCAACTCAAAGCTTAGTCATGGAGTTCCACAGGGATCTGTGCTAGGCCCTACTCTTTTTAGTTTATATATGCTTCCGTTAGGCAACATTATTAGAAAGCACTGTATACATTTTCATTGTTATGCAGATGACACACAATTATACCTGTCAATGAAGCCAGATGATAGTAATCAATTAGCCAAGTTAGAAGCCTGTCTTAAGGAAATCAAAGCTTGGATGACTTGTAATTTCCTGCTATTAAATTCAGATAAGACTGAAGTCATTCTTGTTGGTCCAAAAAACCTTAGAAATTCCTTTCCAAATCAAACTTTCAGTTTGGATGCGGTTACTCTTTCTCTTAATAGCTCTGTGAGGAACCTTGGAATTATTTTTGATCAAGATCTGTCCTTCAATTCACATATTAAATTTGTTTCTAAGACTGCCTTCTATCATTTGCGTAATATTGCCAAGATTAGGAGCATCTTGTCTCAGAGTGATGCTGAGAAACTGATCCACGCTTTTGTTAGCTCGAGATTAGATTATTGTAATTCTTTATTATCAGGCTGTCCTAAAACATCTTTAAAAAGTCTTCAGCTGATCCAAAATGCTGCAGCAAGAGTTTTAACAGGTACTAGAAAGAGAGATCATATCTCTCCGGTTCTGGCCTCCCTTCATTGGCTTCCCATAGAGTTTAGAATTAAGTTTAAAATCCTTCTTCTTACTTACAAAGCTCTAAACAATCAGGCTCCTTTTTATTTAAAAGATCTGATACTACCGTATTATCCTAACAGAGCACTACGCTCCCAAAATGCAGGATTACTTGTAATACCTAGAATCTCCAAAAGTACAATGGGAGGCAGAGCCTTCAGTTATCAAGCTCCTCTCCTGTGGAATCAGCTGCCAATCTGGATTCGGGAGTCAGACTCGATCTCTGTTTTTAAGAATAGGGCTAAAACCTACCTTTTTGATATAGCCTACAATTAGGGAGGGATCATGTGTTTCTGAACCCTCCCTTAGTTATGCTGCTAATAGGTTTAGTCAGCCGGGGGACTTCCAGTAATGCACTGGGCCTCACTCCTTTCCTCACTTTCTGTGAAATATTTTTTTTTTTTGCTGGTCATTAACATCTGTTTGTTCTCTCCCATAGATTGAGTCCCCATCGTGCTGTTTGCTCTCTGCATGTCTGTTCTTTTCTTCTTCTCTATCCCCTCACCCCCCAGCCAGTCGCAGCAGATGACTGCCCCTCCCTGAGCCTGGTTCTGCTGGAGGTTTCTTCCTGTTAAAAGGGAGTTTTTCCTCTCCACCGTCGCCAAGTGCTTGCTCACAGGGGATCGCCTGATTGCTGGGGTCTTTCTGCAACTGTGGGCCCCCCCCCCCCTACAGTTGATAGTGCTATGAGATGACTGTTGTTGTGAAAAGGCGCTATATAAATAAAGTTGAATTGAATTGAATTGAATTGAACTGGCAGGAGAGACGTTGGCCGCCCACAGCTGCGCTTTAGGGACGTCTGCAAGAGAGACATGAAGGCCCTGGAGATCAACACAGAGCGCTGGGAGGACCTTGCAACGGACCGCTCCAAATGGAGAGGCACCCTGACCAGACAGCTCAAGGCGGGTGAAGACTGACTGCTGCAGCAGATGAAAAAAGGACCCGCAGGAAGAACCGCCACAGACCCAGCAGCACGGAGACCACCCACAAGTGCGACCTGTGTGACAGAGACTGCCATTCGCGCATCGGCCCGTTCAGCCACAGGCGGTGCTGTTCCAGCAGAGTAGACGTTTAGGATTCTCTTCCATGGTCATCATAGATTGACGGAGGCCGACGACGATAAAAGATCACACAAATAAATGATCTGACATATAAATAAGGGTTCTGAAACAGTCGCTAATATTGGATGTCCCATTCATTTTCAATATTTAGGTATTCTGTAATTAATATTCACACGATCAAATAAATCTTAGTGCCATTTACTCCTTTTTATATTTGCCAAAGTCTAACATGTGATTGCCGACATCTAGGCTCCACCTCTTTGTATTCCACCTTCAAACGCAGCCTATGGTAGGGCCTAGAAAGCCTGATTGGGAAACCTGTTTCTGACAGGAGTACTTGCATTCTGCAGGCAATGCACTAGTCTATGTGAAAACTGATCCCCACTTTACTGAGATAAAAGTCCCAAATCTGTGAGAAAAACATCCCAAATTTACCCCCCCCCCCCCAAAAAAAAGTCCCAAACTTAGACATAATGTCCCAAATTTCTGTAGAAAAACTCCCAAATTTACATGAAAAAGTCCAAAATTCACAAGGATGAAAATATTGAAATTTATGTGAAAAAGTCCCAAATTTAAGTGAAAAGGGCTCATTTTTGTAAAAAAAAAAAAGAAAAAAAAGAAAAAAAGAAGCGCAAATCAATGACAGTTGACTGCTGTTAATTCCATTCAATTTGCTATGTTAAGCTACAAAAACAGTAAATACCAATTCACAAAATTCATCAGGATTTCACATCATGTTAATGAAAGTAGCTCTTATGTTTATGATGTCTGTGGTATTTTTAAGCTGAAATGCAAATTTAAGGAGTAACTGTCATTTTTAGCTCATTCCGGTGAAGCAGAAAGGAGCCAATGCTCCTTTGTGGCATTCGCCATCCGTCCACATTTCCTGGGAATCGCTACTCCTCCTAGACAACTGCTCCAACGGTCACCAAACTCACTCACAATGATCCTCAGGTGGGTCTGCATCCAGGTTGTGCTCAAGGTCAAGTTCAGGACATCTGAGCACTCCCGGGGTGATTTCATCAGGCCAGAATGAGCTACTTTGTCATTGACGGCCTAGTTTAAGGATAATTACGGCCTTAATTTTCTTTAATGAATTTACGTCCGTCTCACCTAGGCATCAGCACTGGCATCTGGACTGGCTTTGTCAGCTCCACTAGTTTTCGGAGCCTCTGGGCATCTTTGCGCAGGTTGGCCACGTGGACATGAAGCTTCTTTCGCTCCACAGCATCCATCGCCGCCTCACTCCTCACTGCCGTCATGAAGGCATCCAGAGAATCCTCGGTGGAAGATGATGACGAATCTGAATGGAGAGACGCAGAGAAAGAGTCACAAACAAGATTAGAAGGTAATAAAGTAGCAAATTTAAGAGGACATTTTTTTTTATAGATTTATAAGAAAAAAGTTGCATAATAAAAAAAAAATAAAGTCCCAAATCTCTAACTAACAAGTTGCAAATTTACAAGAAAAAAAGTTGCAATTATACAAAAAATAACGTAGGTATTGTAGGACCTTTAATGGAGAAGCTCATTCTGGCCTGATGAAATCACCACAAGAGCACACTGCAAAAAATGAATCTTACTAAGATAAAATATCTTAAATCAAGGCTATATTTGCTTGTTTTTGTCTGACAAGATATTTCTTCTTGTGCAGTTTTCTGTAAGAAAATTTTACTTGTTTAAGCAATTTAATCTCGTTTTAAAGTAAAAAATTCTACCAATGAAGCAAGAAAATTTTACTTATCAAATTGCTTAAAACAAGTAAACATTTCCTGGCAAAAAAATACACTTTTTAAAAGCAATTTGGTAACTAAAATTCTCTGGCTCCACTGGCAGATTTTTTTTTACTTACAAAAAGTTTTAATTGCTTAAAACAAGTACAAATATCTTCTTACAGAAAACTGCACGATAAGAAAAAATATATTGTCAGACAAAAAACAAGCATTATATCCTTAATTCTTCATTCTCCTAAATTGATATCGAAAATACACGGACTATTATCAAAGCTGGATGAGTCAGTATCTCTTCCAAAATTAAAATGGGAGACAGACCTATCAATTAGTAAAGATGAAAGCTTCTGGACACAAATATGCTTCAACACCTTTAAGATGACTTAAAAATTCTAATCTACAACTCATTGGAGTTGTACATTGGACTATTCTAAAGTGGCCTTCTATGAGCCCTGATCTAAATCCTATTGAACATCTGTGGAAGGAGCTGAAACATGCCGTCTGGAGAAGGCACCCTTCAAACCTGAGACAACTGGAGCAGTTTGCTCATGAGGAGTGGGCCAGAATACCTGCTGAGAGGTGCAGAAGTCTCATTGACAGTTACAGAAATCGTTTGATTGCAGTGATTGCCTCAAAAGGTTGTGCAACAAAATATTAAGTTAAGGGTACCATCATTTTTGTCCAGGCCTGTTTCATGAGTTTGTTTTTTAAAATAATTCTGTTGAACCACAATTCAAAAGCATTGTCTGATTTTCATTGGTTAATTTTCATAGAATTTTTATTTATCAGATTCAAGTTATTTCTGCGACCATTGTGGGTTTTTTCTTTCATTCACAGAACGGTACCAACAATTTTGTCCACGTCTGTATATATATATGAATGACACAATTGTCTTAGGAATCAGATTTTACTTGTAAATCTGCAACTTTATTCCTCAAAACTGAAGTTTGAGTTTTCTTGTGTATTATTTTTATCTCCAGATTTTTCCAATTTTCTTGCATTTTTTGTCATAAGTTTGCTACTACTAATACTTGCTAATGTAAGACTTTTTCTCAAATTCCAAATTCATTTTGTACCTTTTTCTTCTAAATCAAATATTTGTCTCATGGAAGTGTGAGGTCTTTCTTTCAAATTTGCAGAATATGTAAATTCATGT
This sequence comes from Pholidichthys leucotaenia, assembly GCA_020510985.1. Classification (NCBI taxonomy): domain Eukaryota; kingdom Metazoa; phylum Chordata; class Actinopteri; order Cichliformes; family Pholidichthyidae; genus Pholidichthys; species Pholidichthys leucotaenia. The sequence goes on along the minus strand of CM035842.1, from coordinate 194,776,091 downwards.
CTTTTTCTGTTGTACATTTTCAACCATTTCTGTGCAAATTTGTGTCTTTTGCAATTAATTTTTAAAATTTTCATGAATTCACAGCTTTTTACTGTAAATTTGTAGCTTTTATTTTTTTTTTACTAAATTTTTGATTTTTTTCATGTATATTTGCTACTTCTTGCTGCTATTTATGTAAAAAAAATGCAAATCTAGAAAAAAAGAGTTGAAAAACTACAGGAAAAAATGGCAAATTAAAAAGAACAAAATGTGCAAGTTTGAGAAAAAGAGCTGCAAATTTTTCAGAAAAAAGATGCAAAATTACGAGAAAAAAGTTGCAAAATTACGAGAAAAATGCAGAAAATTTGCAAGAAAAATGTTGCAAATGTGCAAAAGAAAAATTATTAATTTATGAGAAAAAAATTTATGCATGTTTTGTGTTTTTGTCGAGCTCACAGGGAGCCAGTGATTATGAACAAAAGAGCCACAGGTTGCAGACCCATGGCCTAGAAGTGTAACATACCACCACGCAGTTATGACAGTATGACATCACGGCCGAAAAGCGCAGTTGGAGAAAGCCTTAGTGTGTACGGTTGAGCAGGCTGGCTAATAAAAAGCCCTGTTAAAATGCCCGGTCGTCGTTTGCGAGTTACTGGACACAACAAGGAGAAATTCCTGTGAAATATGGAGGGACCACTGCATTAGCTCGTTTTAAATCACCTAAAAACGATGCAAATTAAATATTATATCAGGTACCAAGTTCACAAGGAAAAAAATGCAAATTTAAAAGATAAAAAAGTGCAAGTTTACAAGGAAAAAATTATGGGGGGAAAAGGCAGAAAATTGTAAAAAAAATAAAAAAGGTACAACATTACAAAAAAGGCTGAAAATTCTAGAGAAAATTCATAATTTATAATAAGAAAAAAGTCACAAATTCCTGAAAAAAGTTGAAATTTATAATAATGTACAAACTTGCAACCAGCCAAATTTATTAGAAAATGTGGGTGAAGATTGAGATAAAACATGTCTTGCTGCTCCTGACTGACCTCCTTTAGCAACACTGAGCCTCCTCTGAGTCTCCGTCACCTCCTTCTCTACCGCCGACAGTTTGGCCACCTGGAGGAAAACACGAATAACCGATGAAATTCAAACTTTTACTCCCATGATTGAACTGCAGTGTCCAGACAATTAACAAGCAGAGTTCTCTGTTCTTCTACTGCCCATGTAAACAAACGGTTCTCCGATCCGACCCTTACCAGAGAGTCGTAGGTCTCGGGCCGCTCTTCAATCTTTCCCGCCTTCTTCATTCTCTCTTCCCTCTTCCTCTCCACAGTGCCGGTCCGGTCCAGGAAGGTGTCGTCGTCACTGTCATAGTAGTCCTCGTCCTCCCAGTTCTTCTTCTTACGCTTACGGGAAACTGTTGAAAAAGAAGAGCAAGTTTCACACTGACCCAGAGAGCTCACATAGCTACTGGGACAATCAGCATGGCTAGCTTAGCAATGTGAATCAGCACAACCAGGGATTCTATAGTCCCCACACTACACCAGCTGGTTCATTAATCTATAACAAATTATATATCCTGTGCCATGTTTATTATGATTTTTTAAAACATTTTGGTTGTGATAGCTGGACAGACTTGGCTGCTAAAGCTAGCTGGAGCTGAGCAACCACAGATGGGATTTCTAACTAGGTACAAACTAAGAAAGAGATCCGCTGGCCCAACCACTAAATTTTGTCTATTTTCTATATATACTGGAACATTCAGCAGTTTAGAAATGCACCTGTAACCAATGCCATTATTATGTTTTGCAACAATAAGGTTGCCAAGGTCTAGAGAGAGCTCTTTGCTTCTACCCATCATGAGTTCTTTGTGCTGTGACAATCTGATATTCACAGACCTTTTAAAAGGCTATCAGTCAGGACTTAAGCTGTGTGCCCACCAAATGTGTTTTTTCCACTGTGGACGACTATTTTCTATTCATTCTCTATGTAGTCCAGTGTTTACAGTGCTAAGCGCCCTCGGCACTGAAATGCTCTCGGCGGTGGCCGTTTTTTGTTGCGGCGCTCAGAGTTGAAAAAAGTTCAACTTTTCAGACTGTAGCTGAGCTCGTCAATGTCAGACCTTTCTAAGCAGCCAATCAGAAAAAGGAAGGGTGGGACACAGGACGCTGGTACAGTCTGTATCCAGACTTAGACTTTCTGTGTCATCATATTTTTCATTCAGATCTGCTACCATTACTAGAATACGTTTCCTGTCCATTGTTATTTAGAGACTGCTATTAAAAAATAAGTAGAAAGTCTGAGCATAGGAAAAGCGGAAGTGCTGAGCTGTGAGCGACAAGCTGTTGCTGGGATACAGGGCACAGACTTTTTTTTCCCCAGAGCGCAGCGCACAGACGCTGAAAAAATGATGTTATGGGTGGTCAGGCGACAAAAAACGCATTTGGTGGACACGCAGCCTTAACCAGCTGAAATTAATTTGCACTGATAAGGAACGGGATGGCTTCCTAAATTCTGATGGATTTCAGCTGGTTTCTTGGCTTTCTATGCCTTTTTGCACCTCTTTTTATCGTGTTCAATACTTATTCCCTGTGCCATTCCACTTTATTAAATATAACTTGTTTTGTGAACAGAGTTACCTTGATTTTTTTTATATGTATGGATTACTTGGGTTGTTACTGATACCTGGTGAAAATCTCAGGTCAGTGGCTCCATCAGAAATATGTTTAGTGAGGAAAAATGGTGACATGTTCAATACTTATTTTCCCCACTGTATTCTATCACCATCACTGTTCAACACTTGTTTTCTCAGCCAGATCATCTACCAACCCTTTATTTATTCCATTATAGTTTATTATACTCTGGACTGGATAACTCCTTGATTAGCAATGGGTAGCCACTAGCTTCCATTAGCAGAGTTAGCCATTCACTCATTCAGGGTCGTTTCTGTGCTAATTACACCCCAGGAACTGGCCATATGCAATCACACACTCAAACCACACAACCCTGTCTCTGACAATGCTTTAATTGGGCTTTTAAATTCTAACATTAAGCAAGTCTTTGTTTGTATGTTATTTAGGCTGATAAGTGAAGCTAAAAGCTAATGTTAGCCTCAAACATGGCTTGCCATCAAAACATAAATCTCAGAGAAATGACAAAAGAGGGAGGGTGGGGTGAACTGGGGCTCATTGGCAGCACAGAAGTACAGTGGTTAGCACTGTTGCCTCACAGCTAGAAGGTTCCAGGTTCAAATCCCAAGACTGGCAAGGGTGGGAACCTTTCTCTGTGGAATTTACGTGTTCTCCCTGTGCTGTGTGGGTTTCCTCCCACAATCCAAAGATTTGCATGTTAGGTTAATTGGTGACTAAATTGTCCCTAGGTATCTTTCTCTGATAGGCTCTTAGAACAGAGAGCTAGTGTACCTACAAGTTAAGCACTTTGAGTGGTCTTTGCAACTAGAAAAAGCTCAATAGATGTACAGGTCCTTATCCTTTATTGACATTTAAAGCAATTAAAACAGCCTGTTTTGAAGAGCTCTTCTTCCCCATGTGTAAAATAGAACTGCAATAATTAAACCGTGAGGTGTTCTGACCACAGCATGTCCCAGACACTTCATTAACACCTCTCTGAACTGTCTCAGCATGTTGAAAAAGAGCATAATAGGGGCTCTTTAATTTTGAAACTTTTTACATGCTAATTTGCAACATTTGATAATTTTTTTTCGTTTAATTTTTATATTGCTTTCTCTTAATTTTGCAGCTTTCTTGTAAGTTTGAGGCTCCTTTTTTCTTGCATTTTTTCCTCATAAATTTTCCACACTGATTTGGTACTTTTCTTGTAAATTTACAACTTAAAAATATGACTTTTTTTTCTTTAAAATGTAAATTTTTGCCATAAACGAAGTTTTTTTTTTTTTTTCCACCTATGATGGATAAGTTTGTCCCTACAGCTCCTTGCTTGACACGGGCACACTGTTGCCAATTACAAATAATTATCATCATCATCATCATTAAACTAGCTTTTTTACCAAGTTGACAATACCAGGTGAATGTACACATTTGTGGTATGTATGATGCCATGTTTTTCTTCCCCTGACATATTTGTGGCTTTATTCACACACACTGTGACTTTATTTGTCTCATTTCTCATCAGTTTTTCCTTTACTGTGTAACTCTGCTCACCTGCTTCCTGCCGCAGCAGCCCGCGGGCTTCCAACATGCGGCACGCCTCCAAGCAGCACTGGACAGCCGCCTCCTTCTTCTTCCCTGTGTGGGTCACCTCAGCGACCAACTGGCGCCCCGCAGCATCATCCACTGGCAACCTGACCAGGAAAAAAAAAAAAAAAAGCCCAGACATTAAAGAGACAAGCCTCTGTCTCAGGCATGTTGTGCTGGTTTCTACTGAAATGTGGGCTAATGCCTGTGAATGAGGAGATGAAAGTTTTTGCATCAGGGATCTGTAACCTCTGGCACTTTCAACCATATTCTGCGTCTCCTAGTGGTTTTGAAAAACTCACAAATCTGTAGGAAAAAAGCAATAAATTTACAAGAAAAAAGCTGAAAATGTGAGGGGAAAATTATCCTAATTTACAAGAAAACGCTGCAAATTAAAGGAAAAAAATATTACAAATTTATGTGGAAAAATGTTTTGCATTTACAGTAAAAAAGTGCAGATTTAAAAGGAAAACACTGCAAAATTATAAATTTGCTAGAAAAATTGTAAATTTATAAGAACACAGGTGCAAATTTACAGCAAAAAGTTTCAAATTAAAGAGAAATAAAAGCAAATTTACATGAGTTGTAGATTTCGGCTGCAAATTTATGAGAAAAAAGGCCTCAAATTCATTTAAAAATTGCAAATTTAAAAGAAAAACGGTGCAAAAAATAGCAAAAGAGCTGACAATTAAAGAACAAATGGTTGCAAATGTTTTTTGGCATGTGGGAGGAAACCGGAGAATTAGGTTAATTGGCATCAAAACTGGGGATTCTAAATTGTCCTTAGGTATGACTGTGAGAGTGAATGGTTGTCTGTCTCTCTGTGTTGGCCCTGTGATGGACTGGTGATCTGTCCAGGGTGTACCCTGCCTCTCGCCCAAAGATACTGGGATAGGCTCCAGCCCCCCCGCGACCCGAAAAGGATTAAGCGGAAGAAGATGAATGAATGAATGAATGGTTGCAAATGTAAGGGTAATATAACACACTGTTATGTTGTTGTCGTCGGGGGGCAACTTTCCCCTGGTAGGGTCTCCCAAGGCAAACTGGTCCTGGGTGAAGGGCCAGACCAAGACCGGTCCAGTAGGATTCCAATGAAAAAAAACGTTACAAGGACCCAGTGTACCCAAAGGAGGCACATGGGTCCGCCGTCTAGTGGGCTCACCACCTGCAGGAGGGATCATGGTGCTATGTGAACTGGATGGAGGTCTGGTCTGCTCCACTTGGACTGCCCCCCCGCCCCCCTGCAACCCAGACCCCGGCTAAGCAATAGAAGACGGATGAAAGGATGGATAAAGGACACTAACAATGAAGTAAGAAAAAAGAATGGAAACTTTAAGAGAAAAATGTTGTAAATTTAAGTGGAAAAAAAAGTTGCCAGTTTTCACAAAATGAGTTGCAAATTTACAAGAACACTTTCATATTTGTGAGGAAAAAAGTTCAAAGGAATAAAGTCTCAAATTTATGATAGAGAAAAGTCAGAAGTTTACAAGAAAAAAGGGGCTGAAAATATGAGGAAAAAAATTACAAATATGAGAAACATGTTGCATATTTACAAGAAAAAAAGGTGCAAATTAAACATAAACTAGAAAAGCACTCGGAGAGCGCAGTCCTCCGCCAAGCGCCACAGTTCCCCCCATACAGTGTTTGTGTGTACGTTTTCAGATTCCTTGACCATGAAAACATATGACAAGCAATTGGATTGACAATGATAGGATTAGTGGTTTAGTAGTTATTGACGAAAATGGCATTTTCCGTAATGGCGGTTTAGCGCCACAGTTCCCCCCCATACAGTGTTTGTGTGTACGTTTTCAGATTCCTTGACCATGAAAACATATGACAAGCAATTGGATTGACAATGATAGGATTAGTGGTTCAGTAGTTATTGACGAAAATGGCATTTTCCGTAATGGCGGTTTAGCGCCACAGTTCCCCCCATACAGTGTTTGTGTGTACGTTTTCAGATTCCTTGACCATGAAAACATATGACAAGCAATTGGATTGACAATGATAGGATTAGTGGTTTAGTAGTTATTCGCGAAAATGGCATTTTGCGTAATAGCGGTTTTCTTGTGGACGGTGATCCGGATCACCACCAAAATCTAATCATCTGTAGGATACCCCATTTCTGACAATCTGTGAAAATTTCATGAAAATCCGTCCATAACTTTTTGAGTTATCTTGCTAACAAACAAACAGACAGACAAACAGACAGACAAACCAATGCCGATGAAAACATAACCTCCTTGGCGGAGGTAAAAATGTAAAATTCCTGAAAGAATAATGACACAAATACATGACAAAAATGTTGCAAATTTATGAGAATAAAGTTGTAAACCCCTGGAAAGTAAAATGTTATCATGTGACTCACTTTATCCTGCAGAGCCATGAGCTGTGTTGTTTGTCCTCATACTCAAACTCCAGCTCTTCCCCTGAGACGCAATACACACAAACATATAAATTAAACAATCCACAAACTAATGATAAGAAAGTCTCAAATGTACAAGAAGAGCCTTAATTTTACAAGAGGAAACTGCAAATTTATTAGGAAAATAGCAGCAAATTTAGGTCAAAACAAACTTGTAGAGAAAAAAGTAGAAAACTACAAGAAAATGGTTATAAATTTAGGAGAAAAACCTCAAACCTTCAAGACTAAAGTCACAACTCAAATATTTTTGTTAAGTGGGTGCTTTTGTACTCTTACTCAACTCAACTATTACATTTTTGGGTGTCTACTTTTAATTATTAACTTCATAAGATAACGCTGCTTTTACAAGAGTACAATTACTCACTACTATACTCACTTCTGGTCATATAAATTAAATATGTGAGAGTAAATTAGTACTGTATTATGAATGTTGTTTTTTTTCCTTTGAGTATCATGTGTTTTCTCATTTTTACACGTGTCAGTCATTGTCGTCCCCGACAGACTGCTATGGTGGTGGTGGTGGTCACATACACACACATATGTTGCCAACTTGCCACCGCACCAAAGTCTTTAAGCCAGAGGAATCACTGAAATCTTTTCATTTTTCCCCCTCTTTCAAACTCCAGGTTCTGTGAATAGGTCAGCCCACATACCACAAGGCTAATGGTGGCTAGCACTACATGAAACAGCATAAATTCAAGATTCAAAGATTTTATTTGTCAATACTATTATACGTACAGGACAAACAAGAGAATTGAAATGCCGTTTCTCTCTCTTCAGTGGTGTGTGCAATATAAAAAAAAGGAATAAGGCTGCAAAAATAACAACAGCACTCTATGTACAGCAATGCCACCTGTAGTGCAAATAATGGTAAAAGATAAAACGCAGACATCCCATAGTGCAAATAAAGATAAACAATTCATCTGTCCTACTAGTCACCATGTATGCCCCGCCCACTGCCATCAGCAAGAGGAGTAAAGCACTAAATGAACTCTAACAGGCCATCAGTGAGACATGAACAGCGCATCCAGATGGAGTCCTCATCACAGCAGGACACTTCAACCATGCAGAGTTAAAGGCCCTCCTACCAAAACTACACCAATATGTGGACTTTCCAACAAGAGGAGACAATTTGTTGGACCTGGTGTACACAATTCACAAGACAGCATACAGAGCCTCACCCCTTCCCCACCTGGGTCTCTCTGATCACATCACCATCTCGTTAAGGCTGGCATACAAACCCAGAGTGAAAACAATCAGACCAACAAAAAAGCAGGTACGTGTGTGGCCAGAGGGGGCCTCTGATGCTCTGAAAGACTGCTTCAGCACTACAGACTGGGACACTTTCAAGCACGCAGCCACTCACAGTGGACACACAAACCTAGAGGAGTACACTGAGGTTGCTGTAGCATACATAGCTAAATGCACTGATGATGTCACTTACTGCAAAACCATCACTGTTCATGCCAACCAAAAGCCATGGATGACAGCAGAGGACCACAGGCTCCTGACGGCTTGGGAAGCAGCCTTCAGGGCTAGCGACAATGCAGGACTAACAACAGCTAGGGCCAACCTGTCCCGTGGTATCAAGGACGCAAAACAACAGTACAGCAAGAAAATATCTGGCCACTTCAGCAACACCAGAGATGCACGTTCCCTCTGGCGTGGCATACAGACCCTCACCAACTACAAACCTCCACCTTAGACCTGTGCGAGTGACATCCCATTGCTCAACAACCTAAATGACTTCTTCGGCCACTTTGAAGCACAAAATAGCACATCAGTACAGAAGAACACTCCTCCTCCAAACGAGCAGGCCATAAGTCTGGATCCAGCTAGTGTGAAGAGGACCCTCTGCAGGTTTGGAAGGCAGCTGGACCAGACAACATACCAGGTCGCGTTCTGAAGGACTGTGCAGAGGAGCTCAAGAATGTCCTAGTCGACAGCTTCAACATCTCCCTGACTCAAACTTTTGTCCCCACGTGTTTCAAAACTGGAACCATAATACCAGTCCCAAAGAAGCCCGTTCCATCCAACTACAACGATTACTGGCCCGCAGTACTGACCCCCATCATAATGAAGTGCTTTGAGCGGCTGGTCATGCAGATCAAGTTCATCCTCCCTCCCTCCCTCCCACGACCCATCTCAGTTTGCATACAGGTCAAACAGATCCACAAAAGATGCCCTCGCTGCTGCTCTCCACCCAGCCCTCACCCACCTGGACTCAAAGAACTCCTACGTACGAATGCTGTTCTTGGACTTCAGTTCAGCACTCAACACAATCATCCCCCAGCACCTAATACAAAAACTCAGACACTTGGGTCTCAAAACCTCTCTGTCACTAGGTGCTGGACTTTCTCACAGGGAGGCCACAGACTGTGTGGTTTGGCAGCAACACCTCCAAGACCATCACACTGAGCACAGGGGCCCCACAATGGTGCATGCTTAGCCCACTGCTCTTCACCCTGCTGACCCATGACTGTGTACCAGCCTACAACACCAACCACATCATCAAGTTTGTGGACGACACGATGGTGGTGGGCCTCATCACCAACAATGAGGAGGCCAACTACAGAAATGAGGTTGAGACAACTGGTCCAGTGGGGTAAAGACAAAAATCTCTTCCTGAACGTGAGAAAAACCAAGGAGATTGTGGCTGACTTCAAGAGAGGACACACACAGCATCCCCCTCTGATCATCGATGGAGCAACTGTGGAGAGGGTGAGCAGCGCCAAGTTCCTGGGGGTGCACATCTCTGACGACCCTTCCTGGTCCAACAACACCACATCACTGGCCAAGAAGGCTTAAAATCACCTCCATTTCCTCCGCAAACTGAGGACAGCACGAGTCTCACCCCTCATCATGTGCTCATTCTACCGGGGCACCGCTGAGAGTATCCTCACCAGCTGCATCACGGTGTGGTATGGAAGCTGCACCGCCTCCTGCCGGAAGACACTACAACGCACAGTGAAAGCAGCCAGTAAGATTATCGGTGCCCCTATGCCTCCCCTCTCAGACATCTACCTCACCCGCAGAGCCATCAACATTGCAGGCGACACCTCCCACCCCTCACACTCCCTCTTCAGCCCCCTGCCCTCAAGGAAAAGGTACTGGAGCCTCTGGGCCCGCTCTACAAGACTGCTAAACAGCTTTGTTCATCAGGCCATCAGGACCTTGAACTCTGCCCCACCCCCCACCCCCGGACCGTAACTCACTCACCCGCACAATAACTACCTCAGCTGTTGGCACAGAAAGACTGGCACACCAACAGTAACACATCTGCTGCTGTATGTCTCTGCACTTCACTGCCACCATTTGCACAAATGCCATATCTGCTGCTGTCTGTTATTGCAATATTGATCATGTGCAGTCCAATCTGTCACTGTCCGCACCTACACTACCGCATTGAACTTGCAACTATGAGTATTACTGCTCTACTTTTTCTGTATATAGGATTGCTGGGTTTTATCGTTTATCTTTATTTACACTATGGGATGTCTGGATTTATCTTTTGTCACCATTTGCACTACGGGTAGCATTACTGTAGGCTGCTGTTGTTGTTTTTCCAGCTCTATCTCTTGTTTTTTTTATATTATGCACACCACTGAAGAGAGAGAGAGAGAGAGATACACCATTTCAATTATCCTGTATGTCCTGTACGTATAGTAGTATTGACAAATAAAATCTTGAATCTTGATAAAACCCAGACATTCTATATACAGAAAAGGGTAGAGCAGTAATACTCATAGTTGCAAGTTTGATGCCATAGTGCAGGTGCAGACAGTGACAGATTGGACTGCACATGATCAATATTGCAAAAACAGACAGCAGCAGGTGATAAAAAGAATTACCAGTTGAAGGACATGCTCAGTTGGATGCACGGTGGCCCAGGATAATGACTGAACTGCGTTGGTCCTTAAAAGCAATTTAATGGTAAAACCCATCTTTATTTGAGTCAAGATTTCAAAGCACGTTTCCAAAAATGCTAACTGGCCTTCAATACTAACTTCTGTTAGACCAGAGAGTCCTGATTGGCTCAACACTGGTTTAATAAATAAACAAAATAAAATAAATAAGCACTACAGACGTGCCACCACCATATACAGTTATGTCACTAAAAACACACTGTCTAAACTCCCCTTTTTTCAGCTGGCAGGGCTTAAGTGAAACTTTAAAGCAAAAAAACAGGGACATGATACACCGTGTAAGTTATAAAAAACATGTTACAGACATGTTAGCAAGAAAAAAAACTTCTTGATTTTTGGCTGCGAGCTGATTAATTTACCATTTTCTTTTTTATCAGACAAAGTAGGTAAGAGATGTTGGGTTTACCTAAAAAACATCTATCCATCCATCCATCTTCTTCCGCTTAATCCTTTTTGGGTCGGGGGGACTGAAGCCTATCCCAGCATCTTTGGGCGAAAGGCAGGGTACACCCTGGTCAGATCACCAGTCCATCACAGGGCCAACACAGAGAGACAGACAACCATTCACTCTCACAGTCATACCTAAGGACAATTTAGAATCCCCAGTTTGATGCCAATTAACCTAACTTGCATGTTTTTGGCCTGTGGGAGGAAACTGGAGAAATCCTGGAGTAAACCCACGCCACGGGGAGAACATGCAAACTTCACACAGATCACTGTTGGTTGGGGGCTGGGATCGAACCCGGGATCCCCCGGCCAAGGGTGAGTTGCAACATCTACCTATTTTGTCTGACAAGAAAAAAAGTAAATTAATCATTGGAAAAGAAGACAAAATGAACGTACTTGAGCTAAAACTTCAGCTGTTCTTGGAAATTCATCACCTTTTTTCCTTTTACATTTCTTATTGGCGAGTACAGGCAGGGCGGCGTGGGTGGAGATGAGTGTCAGGGGTGATATGTTACAGAAGGATAGCAGCAAGAGTGAAAGGGAAGCTTTACAAGACGGTAATGAGACCTGCTATGATGTATGGTTTGGAGACGGTGGTGCTGACAAAGACAAGAGGCAGCGCTGGAGGTGGCAGAGTTGAAGATGCTAAGATTCTCATTGGGAGTGACTAGGAAGGACAGGATTAGAAATGAATGCATCAGAGGGACAGCTCAGGTTGAGTGGTTTGGAGACAAAGTAAGAGAGGCAAGGCTGAGATGGTCTGCACATGTGCAGAGGAGGGACGGTGGATATACTGGACAAAGGATGTTGAAGATGGAGCTGCCAGGCAGGAGGAAAAGAAGAAAACCACAAAGAGGATTCATGGATGTAGTGAAGGAGGACATGGGCTGTGTGTCAATTCAGGTTCTGCGTCCTCCAAGTGCACATTTCTAGGCCAGATGCGTCACTGTGCTGCGTCCAAGGCTGTCCCATTCCGTGGGCTCCTTCACATGCGGCCAACAAATGCAGCCTTCAAAACCCCAAAAATGAGGGATACATGAGAGCATCCTTGTGGTCCTAACATATCCCAGCATTCATCGCGTGGCTCAGCCTGGCTTTTTTTTTTTTTCCCCTCAGCTCAGGCAGAAGCAGAAGGAAGTCAGAAACAGTTCAAAGTAAGTTTTTTACTTGAATTATGCAGCGGTTTGAACGTGAAAACACCAATAATCCAGAAAACAGCAACATCTGATTATTTAAGCTCATGTTACAAGCCATTTTTTTCTGATGTGCTGCATGCTTCGCTGAATGTATTAAACATATTGAACTGTTATTTTTTCTGAAGTCAAACCTTTTTTCCCATTAATGTCAGTTTATCAACTAATGTCAGTAGTATAAAAATATAGTATGACGTGGTTGAAATAACTTGCTTTAAGATAACTTTTACTTCCGTAGAGACATCAGGAAGTTGATGTTATTTATTTGCTGATGTGGAGCTGTAAAAAAAACCCAAAACATGTAAGGTTATTTTTAGAGAAAACGGAGCAGTTAATGAAGCTGAGGAGGGACAGGACATCTGTAATAATTTTATTATGCTGATCTTAAAAATGTCTGTCACATCTGAAGTGATAATCAGATTTCTCTGATATTTTTCCTTTTTTCTGGTTTATTTCTGAGGTCCACGGTGGAGAACCTGCAGGAACCGAGGGTCAGCTGTGGAGAGAACGGGCTGGACTCAAGATTCATAAAACTGATATTTGACTAAAATAACAACAATAAAAGAGATTTGATCAATTGCTTTATTGATTGAGATTTTTTAGCAGTTTACTTTGCAAACTGAAACAAGCTAAATAAAAATATTGCATGTTTACTGTTAATAGTTAGAAAAATTGCATTTCAGTGAAGTAGTTTTTTGAAAAAAGATGATTTTTTGCAAGATAATTCCAAAAGAGATTTTCATATATTTATTACACACAGTGAAACATTTTAATCCTGACTTAATATTGATGATAATGATTGTAGTTTTTAAAATTAAATGACAAATCATGATTTTCTAATTTACTGAGATGCTCCAGTACAACTTAGATGGAGCTGAAAATGGAATCTGTTCTACTGCTGCTGAAAATCATTGAGGGTCATCATCCTACAGTACAGGATTGTGGTCTGCTGCAGAACATGAAAACTAAAGGTCAGAGCTGATACAAGGCAGAACATCTAATTATTTAGCTACATGATGGTCAGAAATGATAACAGGAAACAGTTATATTTTCTAGTGGTCATGTAATTAAGAACATATTTTAGAGTTCAAGCTAATTTATATACATATTTAAAGTGACAAAAATTAATTTATCTATGTTGTGGTTTTAATTACCTTAATATTACCTGCTGACTTTAACATGAGTTAAAGTCTTATTTTATCTGTCACGGTCCTCTTTCTGTCTGGTGAAGATTCTGAAGTAAAAGGTAAAGAAAATGCAATAATAAAAAAAGAAAAAAACAAAGTTCTCTCTCTGTCAAAAATGTCAGTAAAAAAAACCTCAACTGACGCTGTCATGGTTGCTAGACTCTCTCCGAGTCTGTTGTTCTTATATTTCTAATTTATTCATGAAAAGTTGTAACTTTTTGGTAAATCTGTGATTTTATCATCATGTTGCTCCTTTTTTGTTAGCAGGATTACGCAAAAACTACTGACAGGATTTTGATGAAATTTTCACTAGAGGTGGCCCTTGGGCTACAGATGATCTCATTACATTTTGGAGGTGATTTGGGTCAGAACGCAGATTCTGGATCACTTTTTCACTTTCTTTAACGTTGCAAGAGACAACCTTGGCGGAGGTATGCGGTCTCTGCTTGCCCTGTAGTTTTCACGTGAATTCATGAAATTTTCATCATAAATTTGTACTTATTTAACAAATTTGAGATTTTTCTCATCACCTTTCACATTTTTCTCTTGTAAATTTGCTACCTTTTTCCTCATAAAGTTCATCATTACAAATTTGCAACTTTTTTTAAAACAAATTTTCAGCAATCTTTCCATGCAATTTTCTAACATTTTTACACATTTTGAGACTTTTTCTTTTTCAAACTTGAAGAGTTTCTTTTAAATCTAATTTAAAAAAAAAAAAAAATCTGGGTGCCGGTGTCTCACCCTCTCTGTCGTAGAAGCCCTGCAGAGCCTTTTTGGGATCCTTCAGGTAGGCGGCCTCCTGGTCCTCGTGGAACTCCGTAGAGAACGGGTTCTCCTCGTTCTCATCCTCTGGAGCTGCCTCCTCGGCTGGCCAGAGACGAAAAGAAATGTTATCATGTTGTCATTTTGATGTGTCAGATTTTAGTTTACAAAAACAAAGTTACAAAAGTATGAGAATACAGTCGCAAATTTATGAGGATTATGGGGAAAAAAGCTGGGAATGCACAAGCAAAAAAAAGTCACAAAAAAATTGCGATGTCACAAATTCACAAAAGGAAAACAAGTTGGAGAAAGTACACACACACAAATAACATTTGTTTTAAAGAAATTGAACATTTTCAAGAGAAAAGTTTCAAAATTAGGATGAAAAAAGCTCCAAATATGTGGGGAGAAAAGTCACAAATTATGAGAAAAAAATTGTAAATTTAGAAGAAAAAAAAAATCACAAATTTACAAAAAAGCCATAAATTTAAATGAAAAAGGCTCATGGTTCTGTGTCATAGTCTGGGCTTGATCCTGTGATCAAGCCCACATTTTAGATTTATTCACTGGTTTTCTGGGATTATTTATAATTATTGGTTGCACTATTTGCCTTCTGCGTCTTCCCTGGGTCCTCTATATCACCCCCTGTCTGGTCCTGAGGTGTTGTGTATACCTGTTTACCTACTGTTCCAGCTCCTCAGGTTTTCCGTACCCCTAGCCACTGCCCTCTCTGTATTACTCCTGTACTGCTGTCCTGTATGTTCATTGTCATGTTCCATGTGCATCCCCCATTTGTGTTTGTCTGTACAGCCCCACCCATCCTGTGCTCCTCACCTGCAGCCACTTCCCTGCTGCTCTTGATTGTGCCACCTGTTCTGTGTTGTGCTAATTATCCCCCGTCTATATATTCCAGGTTCTGTCTGCGTCTAGAGTGGCAGCATTAATGTTAAATGTGGTAATGTTGAGTTGCTGTCCCTGTAAGTTTTTTTTTGTTTTTTTTTTAATTTCATGTCCTGAGTTGTTTTTGCAGCCCCTGTGCTATCTTTTTTCTTTGAGTTCTTTGTTTCATAAACAATGTTATGCTGGAGTTCAGCCTGCATATCTGAGTCCACTCATTCCCATGTGTCTACCAGAGGGAACTATGACAGCTCTGAAAGAAAACACTTGCAAATGAACAAGAAAAAAAGTCACAGAAAGTTGGAAATTTTACAAAGTCGCACATTCACAATGAAAAAAGTTTGCCACTTTTGCAAAAAAAAGGTTTTCAAATTTAAAACGTTTCAAATATAGAGATGAACAAGGAAAAAGTCAAAAGATTAACCCCTTGACGCCTATTGTTGCGAATTCGCATCAATCAAAAAAAAGAAAAAAAAAACAACGATTTTCAATTATGAAAAAAAAAATTGTTCACAGTTGAAAATAAATTCAGGCGTCAAGAGGTTAAAAAAAAGTAAAAATGTCAAATTTACAAAGAGTGAAGTCATAAATTTCAAATAAAACTATTGTAAATGTACGAGATAACTCACAAATTTGCAAGAACAGCGCTTCAAATTTGTGAGAAAATGTATAATCATGACAGGGCTGTCACGGTAGAGGAATTTCCCCTGCAGTGACGGTGGACAGCTCAATACCGCGATATGCTGTATTATTGCAAACGTTTTTTATGACCCTTTGGATTCGTAACGTAAACAGGGTTTATAACTTTTCAGAATCAGAATCAGATTTATTGCCATTGTTCATGTAGTACACAAACTAGGAATTTGTCTCGGTGCAATGCTGCAACATTAAACATGATAAAAATAAAGATAGAAATAAAAAACTATACATGCAATAAAATGTAGAATATGAATGAGTATTACTAGTCAAGCAATTTTTAAATATATTAGCGAGCAGCAGATATTGTGGAGTACCACATAGTGCAGTCGGTAATGCAAAAAGAAAACAGTGATAATTGACATGAGTCTGGTTGAGCTGCTGTACATAGTGCACGAGAGTCTAATAAGTCACTTAGTGTTCAGCAGTCTGATGGCAGAGGGGAAGAAGCTGTTCATGTGACGGGAGGTTTTAGTCTGAATGGACCGAAGTCTTCTACCTGAGGGGAGGGGGGCATACAGTACGTGACCAGGGTGTGAGGGATCGGCTATGATCTGGCCTGCACGCCTCCGGGTCCCGGAGATGTACAGGTCCTGGAGGGATGGAAGCTTGCAGCCGATCACCTTCTCAGCAGCGCGCACGACGCGCTGCAGCCTTAGTCTGTCCCTGGCAGTGGCTCCTGCGTACCACACGGTTATGGAAGTGGTGAGGATGGACTCGATGATGGCCGTGTAGAACTGCACCAACATCTTGGTGGGTAGTTTGAGCTTCCTCAGCTGCCGCAGGAAGAACATCCTCTGCTGGGCCTTTTTGATGAGGGAGCTGATGGTTGGCTCCCACTTGAGGTCCCGGGTGATGGTGGTGCCCAGGAAGCGGAAGGAATCTGCAGTGGTGATGAGAGAGCCTGTGAGGGTAAGGGGGGGGGGGGGCTGAGGGGTTGTGACTTTCCTGAAGCCCACGATCATCTCCACTGTCTTCAGAGCGTTCAGCTGCAGGTTGTTGTGGCTGCACCAGGACGCCAGCTGGGCCACCTCACTCCTGTAGACGGACTCGTCGCCGTTGGAGATGAGCCCGATGAGGGTGGTGTCGTCCGCAAACTTGATCAACTTGACAGACTGGTGGCTGGAGGTGCAGGAGTTGGTATACAGGGAGAAGAGTAGGGGGAAAAGTACACAGCCCTGGGGTGATCCGGTGCTGATGCTAACAGAGTCTGAGACAGTCTTACCCAGCCGCACATGCTGCCTCCGGTCCGTCAGGAAGTCGGTGATCCACCTGCAAAGGGAGTCAGGCACGTTGAGCAGGGACAGCTTGTCCTGGAGCAGAGTGGGGCGGATGGTGTTGAATGCAGAGCTGAAGTCCACAAACAGGATCCTGGCGTAGGTTCCCGAGGAGTCCAGGTGCTGCAGGATGGAGTGGAGGGCCAGGTTGACTGCGTCGTCCACAGACCTGTTGGCTCGGTAGGCAAACTGCAGCGGGTCCAGGAGGGGAGTGGTGATGGTCTTGAGGTGGGGCAGGACCAGGCGCTCAAAGGACTTCATGACTACAGAGGTGAGCGCTACAGGTCTGTAGTCGTTAAGTCCAGTGATCCGTGGCTTCTTGGGGACAGGGATGTTGGTGGAGGTTTTGAGGCAGGTCGGCACGTGGCATAACTTCAGGGAGGTGTTAAAAATGTCTGAAGACAGGAGTCAGCTCTTTCGCACAGTGTCTCAGGGTGGAGGGAGACACGCCGTCCGGACCGGGGGCCTTGCGCGGGTTCAATCTGGAGAACTGTCTGTGCACGTCCTGCTCACTGATGACAAGGGCCGGGGAGGAGGAGGGGGGGCCGCCTTTGATGAAGTGGGGACCGTGGAGGCTGTGGAGCTGGGGGGAGGGGGGGAGATGGACACAGCTGACGAGGTGTCAAAACGGGCATAATGTTGGGACAGTCTTTGACAAAGGGCTTTATCATCCTGACCTTTAGAAGCCTGAGGCCGATAGTTGGTGATTTGCCTCAGTCCTCTCCACACAGAAGCAGAGTCGTTAGCAGTGAACTGTTGCTGGAGTCTCTCAGAATACACAGATTTAGCCCTCTTCAGCTCTCTGCTAAACCGATATTTGACCTCCCTGTAGCAGTCCCTGTCTCCACTTTTCAACGCTGCTTCCTTCTCCTTCCTGATCTGTCTGAGCTTAGCAGTGAACCAGGGCTTGTCATTGGAGTACCTCACCCTGGTGCGCGATGGAAGAATGCTCTCTTCACAAAAGTGGATATATGAGTTCACAGTGTCCATGTACTCATCCAGATCATGCGTGGCTCCTTTAAACATGCCCCAGTCAGTTATTTCCATGCATGTGCTCAGCTTCTCCCCAGCTTCACTGGTCCATTTCCTCGTAGTGCTCACAACAGGTTTAGTGAGCTTCAGTCTCTGTCTGTATGTGGGAATCAGGTGGACCATCACGTGATCAGATAGTCCGAGCGCAGCGCGGGGAACAGCGCGATACGCGTCCTTCACTGTAGTGTAACAGTGATCCAGCGTGTTCTTTCCTCTGGTGGGGCATTTAATAAACTGTTTGTATCGGGGGAGATCGTGGCTCAGGTTGCTCTGGTTAAAGTCGCCAACCACAATAACCAGAGAGTCCGGGAAAGTTCGCTCCGTATGTTGAATGTGATCCGCGAGCGAGCGCTGAGCCTCGCGCGCGTCCGCGTCGGGCGGGACGTAAACAGCGGCCAGGATGAATGAAGCGAACTCACGCGGGGAATAAAAAGGCTTGCAGTTAATGAACAAATATTCCAGAGCGGGAGAGCAGTGTTGGGAGATCACCGTTACATCAGAGCACCAGCTGCTGTTGATGTAAAAGCAGACTCCTCCTCCTGTAGACTTACCGGAGAGCTCTGTGTCTTGATCAGCACGAAACAGCTGAAATCCCTCGAGGAGGAGCGCGCTGTCCGGAGTCACTTCCTTAAAGTAGAACTGAACTCACCTTTTTGCCAAAAAAGTAGAATAGCAGATTAATTCCTTATTACCTATTGTATTTTTCAACACATAAAAGAAATTTTTAGGCCGTGCGATGGCCAAGCTATAAGCCAATAAACTTTTGCCTCTGGCTGGCAGTGCCAAACAAACCGGAAGTAGTGCAGACGACGCTGCGTGACGTCACGAGTGTGACCCTTATCAAAACAACAATGGCAGATGATAGCAGTTCCAGCAGTCAAGAACACCAGAGTTTTCAGAGTGAAGAGGCATTCAGGATCGGTGACAAGACAGAGGAGGATGCAGGAGTGTCAAGTGAACAGGATGAGAGCGAGGGAGGCATCGAACCGTACAAATTAGAGCCAGAATTTTCGGGGGATTCCAGCACCGACTCAGACCGCAGCAGTGATGGGGAGGAGAGTCGCTTATTGAATACAGAATGGTGAGTCTTTACTTTGGCATGTTTGGGGTGTCAGGATAAGGAAAATTAACAATAAAAAAGAAAGGGGAAAAAAAACATCAGCATTTTTCCAACTTATTACAGTTATCCCTCACTTACCGCGTTTAATGCGGTCTTCCTTCGCTGGGTATAGGCGCTCGGCAGGGAGCGAAGCTGGGTAAAACGTCTCCGCCAATCAGCTTGCGAGATAAAACGTCTCGGCCAATCAGCTTGCGAGGTGAAACGTCTCGGCCAATCAGCTTGCGAGATTCCCGAGCTGGCTGGGGAGCCGGGGAGAGCGGGCTCTCCGTGTTGATACCTGATGTTCTAATGTAGTCTCCCTGCCTTCTCATTAGAACATCAGGTATCAACACGGAGAGCCCGCACAGTTCAAAATCTACCTCTCTGACCACCGCTCCACTCCTCTCCGCCCACCTCTTCACCGCTCGGGAATCTCGCAAGCTGATTGGCCGAGACGTTTCACCTCGCAAGCTGATTGGCCGAGACGTTTTACCCAGCTTCTCTCCCTGCAGAGCGCCTTCTTTATCGCTCGTGTTGCTTAGTGGCACTTTTCGCTGTTCTCTTGTGCCTTTTTGTGCAAAATAGTGCTTGTGACGCCCTTGGGGGGGGGGGTGACGCTACTTCGCGTTTTTTCACTTTTCGCGGTCGGTTCTGGTCCCCATTAAACGCGATAAGTGAGTGATCACTGTATATCTAGAAACGCATCGCTTCCCGGTCGCTTTTCCTCCCCCTTTCTTTTCTTTCGTCGCCATGACAGCTTTCCTTGGCCACTGAACAGATCTTTCCAGGTGTTGGAAGTGTTTTGTAGTCGACTATCACGACAAAATGCACCAAAAACAACCAGTGTCGACGTGCTCGCAATGGTAAACATGAGGACTGGGTCACACTCGTGACGTCACGCGGAACTCCGGCTGCGCTTCGGCGGATTTGTCTGATTTTTCAGGGCGGGAAATTCTAAATCGCGATTTTCTCCAAGATTCCGGGATTTGTGGAGGGGGTGCCAATGATAAATTATCTTTATAATTGTATGTACTATCACCCAGTGCCGTTCAATGCCGTTCAGTTCAGTTCACCTTTAAGCCAGGTCTCAGTAAAACAGAGGACACACGAGGTAGCGAGGTCCTTAAATCGCATCAGCAGTCTCAGTTCATCTACCTTGTTAAAGAGAGAATTGACATTGGACAGAAATATGCCAGGCAAAGCCGTGTGCGTGCCTGTCCTGCGAAGCTGCACGAGAGCGCCCGCTCGCCTTCCTCTCTTTCGCCGTCTCACTTTTTGGGCTAAAAAGTGAACCAGATCGGCGGCAGGAGCCATAAAAAACTGTGAGTAGGTCCGTGGGAGTCAAAGTCCTGATGTTTAGTAGCTCTTCACGGGTGTAAGAGCAGGCAGACACACAATTGACGAACAAAAACATACAAAGAAAAGTGCAGTGAAACACCGTGGCGACCACTGTGGGCGCCATCTTGGAACAAAAAAAAAAAAAAAAAAAAAAAGAAACTTAGATGGCAAATGAGGGAAGCTGTGAGAGTCTCGCTGCAGCTCACTCTCAACTTTATGCATGTGTGTTACAACTGTGCGGAGCTCCGCTCTTTAGGCTGTGTGTCCACCAAACGGGCTTTGTCCACTCTGGGTGGTTATTTTCCAATCATTCTCTATGTAGTCCAGCGTTTACAAACGCTCTTGGCAGTGGCCATTTTTTGTCGCGGCGCTCAGAGATGAAAACCGTTCAACTTTTCAGAGACTGCAGCTGAGCTCGTCAATGCCAGACAAAACAGCCAATCAGAACTGCTGCATGGGCGGAACATAGGATGCCAGTACTGGTCTGTACTCAGACTCCTGCTTTCCGTGTCATCATATTTTACATCCAGAGATGCTAGAAAACGTTTCCTGTCCATTGTTACTTCGAGACTGATATTAAAAAAAATCAGTAGAAAGTCTGACATTAGGAAACGCGGAAGTGCTGAGATACAGGGCACAGACTTTTTTCCCCTAGAGTGCTGTGCACAAACGCTGAAAAAAAAAAAATGCTCAGGGCGGTCGGGCAACAAAAAGCTTGTTTGGTGGGCATGCAGCCTATATACAGGCATGAACTGCTGATTCCGTTAAAAAAAAATTATCATTTTCATAAAGCAGTGGCGGTAACTAAGGGGTGTGTGGACTGGAGACTGCAGCGACATTCCGCTTATAAGCAGGACAGTATCCGTACAGGACCCTGTGTGGTTCTTGTCTCCGTGATTTTGCTGCTGTCCGAAAAATCTCATTCAAACAAGCTGCTCTTGGAGCTCATACACAGGAGCATACACAGTCAGGATCATACACACTCTGCTCAGAAGGAAATAACATGCTTTGTGCCCTTTCAGTGCTCACTGTTAACGGCTGTATTTAACAAGGAGTCCAAACGCTTTCACCACAAACTGCCTGCTGGAGTCAGTCCGGAGAAAGTGCCTCAAACGGCGGCAGCACCGTGTGCTGTGGAAGCTTCTAGAGTACCAGGTGCAAACATGCTGTTGGTAATAAAAAATACACTTCATTTAGCAATTTATTTAATAATCAAGAGGGGCACATAAGTGAACAATGAGATATAGCCACACACACACACACACACAAAAAAAGTGAACACTGTGGTTGTTGCGGTTGGTCGTTTTTCCTCCGCGGTAGACGTGCCCATACCACGGTATTACATAATTGCGGTTACTACGACAGCCCTACACATGAACAAACATTTAGAGGAAAAATTTTGTTCCATTTCTTTGCAAGAAAATATTTACTTCCTTAATTTTAAATAATTCTTCTCCCCATGTCCCCCATCCTCACCCATTCCCCACGAACAGCCCACATCCTCTTTGCTCTGCCTCCTGGAGTTTTCTCCACTGCCCCCCTCTGCCTCCTTCTCCTTCTCCTCCTCCTCTTCATCAGATCCGTCTCCCATCATTCTCCTCTCCAGCTCTGCCCTCTGATGGCGGGCTCGCTCCCTCAACTCTGTCACCGTCAGCTCAGACTCTGCCTCTTCGTCAGACTCAGGACTCTGTGGAAGAAGATTCGTGTTTTATTTAACAGGTTATCTACAGGTATACAGCAGTTAAATCTACAGTAACCAGAAAAAATACTTTGTGTTTTTTTAGGGCTGCACATTTTTCTGATTAATTTTGATTAATCATTTACGTAAAAGAAGCAACTTTTAATTGCAATTTCATTCACTGAACATGCCCATGACCCTCATATTCAACACAAATACTGGTAGAGAAACATAAAACATCGAAAGCAAAGAGCTGAAAATTTTGAATCAAATCCATGAAGTTTTGTGGGAGTAAAAAGTTAAAATGAGTTCATCTGAATCTGGAGTTCAGTGTACAAGTCATAACATTACTGCATAACTTCTCCCATAATTGTGGCCCAATTTTAATATCTAAATCTCATTCCTATTTAAGCTTTGATCTCGCTGCTGTTGAAGTGTTAGACGAAGACACTAAAATATCATAAGCTTGAGAAATTATTCTATGTAGATCACCATGAAGGAATTGTTCAAAGGACGTGTTTTTATAATTAGATTTGATGGAAAAATTCGATGTTACACTGAGTTATATGAATTTTTATGAATATGATTTTTTCCTTATAAAGCTTCATGTGTATACCTAGGAAATCTTGTTAACATATTTGGAGTTGTTGAGGAGAGGGGAAAAAAAATGAAGGATGCTGATGTAAGTGTGAATGTTCAGTTCTATCACTGACTGTTCAGCTGATCACTCGTGTTTTCTGCATGAACTCAGCAAATACAACCTTAGTCATGAATGAAATATCAAGAGGGTCAGCAAACCTTATCAGACTGAGTCATGAATGAACTCATCAAGTCCCTTGGATATATATTAGCCAGAATCACTCTGTTAGTTAAACCAATGCACTGCAGCAGTCTGTGAAAGCTGTACTCTGTATTGTCTTCCGCTGATCAGTGGATATTAAATTCGCTGAAATTTTGATCCTGCCTGATTTTTAATATGGAATTTTTTCCAACATACTTGGCGCCCAAGCACAGGGACTCCAGATATCCCTCGCCTCCTGTTTCTGGCGTTTTTGGACCAAGACAGCTAGTGCACAGTTGCAGAGAAGACCTCCCCTACTGACCTCAAAGGGTCGGCTTTGCGGAAACGAGACAAGGTCCGGAGAGGCTGGGAGCGGACCGGAGACCCTAAGACGTATCATGAGCGGAGACGAATCTCCCGAGGCAGACTCGTCAGGAGCCAGCCAAATGAATGCAGCCACAGTTCAGCTACCGGACTTCTGGCCGAACAATCCGCGCTCCTGGTTTAACGCAGTCGAGGCACAGTTCCACCTCCGGAGGATTTCGGTAGACGCCACAAAGTTCTACCATGTGGTTGCAAAGCTGGACAACCACACAGCCCAGCGAGTGGAGAGCCTGATCAACCACCCGCCGGACAGCGACAAGTACAGCACGTTGAAGGCTGCACTCATCCGTTACTTCACCCCCTCGGTGGAGGAGCAAGCAGAGAGGCTCCTGGCGCTGACTGAATTTGAGAGCGACAGACCTGCAGACCTGATGGGGAAGACGTTGAGTTTGAGAGACTCCGAAGATGATAACTTCATCTTCACCCACCTTTTCCTCAGGACCCTACCGTCAGCGGTGAGAGTGACCCTGGCCAGTTCACCACTGTTGGCCCGACGAGACTACCACGAGCTGGGCCAGGAGGTGCAACGACTCGTCGACGCCAATAAATGGCGCGCGGCTACGGCTGCGGCAGCGGAGCCAAGCGCAACATCCAAAGAGGGCAGGGGGCCAGAGGCTGCAGCACCAGACTCACCGACGATGGCGGTGGCAGGGGCCAGGAAACACGGAGCAGACGATGTCCTTTGCTTCTACCATCGCCGCTTCGCAGAGAGGGCACGCAAGTGCATTCCACCGTGCCATTTCAAGCGCTCGGGAAACGCCAAGACCGGGGGTCGGTAGCAGCTGCGGCCCTCGGAGAGGAGAACAAGCTGCTCTACTTGAGGGATGCGCACTCGGGGAGGTATTTCCTCGTGGACACGGGCTCCCAGCTGAGTTTCATCACACCTTCCTACGCTGACCGGCTGGCGCCTTCCAGTGATCCCCGGGTGTCAGCAGCGAACGGCTCGGCGATTAAGACCTTCGGTGAGAGGACTCTGCTTCTGACTTTACACGGCCGTACATTCGAGTGGACTTTCGTCATAGCGGCAGTCAATTTCAACATGTTAGGGGCTGATTTTTTGTGCTCACATGGTTTGTTGGTCGATCTTGCTGACAGACGCCTGGTTAATGCACTCTCTTTTTATTCTATTCCCTGTACAACTCGAGTGGCCCCGCCAACAGCACAAGCCAACGTCACAGCTGCAGGTGGTAAGTTCCACACACTCCTCACTCAGTTCCCAGCACTCACGGTTCCAACATTTTCGGCGACCGTGGCTAAACACGGGGTGGAACATTTTGTTACTACCACCGGACCGCCCGTTTTTGCAAAAGCTCGGCGCTTGGATTCAGCTAAACTGACCATAACGCGCGAGGAGTTCGCCAACCTGGAAAGGTTGGGCATCATCAGGTGTTCGAAGAGCCCATGGGCTTCAACGCTTCACATGGTCCTGAAAGCTGATGGCTCGTGGCGACCTTGCGGTGTTTTCCGCAGGCTGAACAATGCTACAGTGCACGACCGCTACCCGATCCCACACATCCAAGATTTTTCAGTTCATTTGGCGGGGGCGCGTGTTTTTTCTAAAATAGACTTGGTACGCGGTTACCACCAGGTCCCAGTGCGCGCTGAGGACATACCCAAAACAGCGGTAATAACTCCTTTCGGGCTTTTCGAGTTTTTGCGCATGCTGTTTGGGCTTAAAGGCGCGGCGCAGACGTTCCAACGCATGATGGACGCGGTTTTGCACGATCTCCCTTTCGTGTTCGTCTACCTGGACGACATATTGGTAGCCAGCGCGTCCGAAGACGAACACAAAAACCACCTCACGGCAGTTTTCCGGAGGTTGGCAGAGCACGGGTTAATAATTAACCCAGCGAAGTGTCAGTTCGGGGTGACGCAGATTGATTTTTTTGGGGCATCGTGTCTCCCCAGAAGGAGCGGTCCCTCTGCCTGACAAAGTGCGCGCAGTAAAAAATTTTCCCCAACCACAAACGGTCAAAGCGTTACAGGAGTTTTTGGGAATGGTGAATTTTTATAACCGTTTCCTCCCCCACGCAGCGCAGCTCATGCAACCATTGTATGCTGCACTAAAAAAACAAAAACCCACAAATAGAGTCGAATGGTCTCCGAAGCGAGAGCGCGCATTCTCTGAAGTCAAAACAGCCCTGGCAAACGCTGCGTTGTTGGCACATCCAGTCCCAGCGGCCCGCATGGCACTCACTACTGATGCGTCAGATGTGGCCATAGGGGTGGTCGTGGAACAGTATGTAGCCGGAGCCTGGCAACTGCTCGCCTTTTTCAGTAAGACCCTGCGCGACAGTGAACGAAAATACAGCTCATTCGACAGGGAGTTGTTAGCTCTCCACTTGGCCATTCGCCAATTCCAGTTCTGGCTGGAAGGACGCCGTTTCACCGCGTTCGTTGACTACAAGCCGCTGACTTTCGCAATGGCCAAGATTTCAGAACCTTGGTCGGGCCGGCAGCAGAGACAGCTGGCCGCGATATCGGAGTTTACTACCGATATCCAGCATGTGGCGGGTAAACTTAATGTAGTGGCGGACTGCCTCTTGCGCGCTGTGGCGGCTCCAGCCCGCGAGGAGGTAGATTCTGCAGCCATGGCCGCGGAGCAGGTTAGCGACGCGGAAGTGCGTGCGGCCCCGGTCCGCGTGGGGATAGATTATGCAGCTATGGCCGCGGAGCAGGTTAGCGATGCGGATGTGCGCGCGCTCCAGTCTGGACCAACAGGGTTAAGGCTGGAGAACAGGGTGCTGCAAGACGGTATGCCCCCCCTAATCTGCGATGTCTCCACTGGGCGGCCGCGTCCTGTGGTTCCAGCCGCGTGGCGCTGCCGCGTTTTTGACTCGATCCATTCTCTGGCGCACCCGGGAGTGCGTGCTTCGGTCAAAATGGTAGGAGAGAAATTTGTATGGCCGAGCCTGCGCAAACAAGTTAGAGAGTGGGCGGCAGCCTGCATGGCTTGTCAGCGGGCCAAGGTTCATAGACACACGAGAGCTCCCTTGGAGCCGTTTCACATCCCAGCTAAAAGGTTTGATCATGTCCACGTGGACCTCGTAGGCCCCCTCCCGCCCTCACAAGGGTGCACACATCTTCTGACAATGGTTGACCGCACCACGCGCTGGCCGGAAGTGGTTCCGCTGTCGTCAACCACAGCTGAGGAGGTTGCGCGCGCGTTTTTAATGGCATGGGTAGCGCGTTTTGAGATTGAGATTCAACTTTATTGTCATTACACATGTATGAATACAAGGTAACGAAACGTGACTTGGCATTTGGGCACGCTCTGCAGAGCGTATCCAAGGCCGGGGCAGCCGCTAGGCGCCAGTCAGTTTTGGAGTCCCGTCGGACATTACGTCCGACAGAGGCCCTCAATTTGTTTCCAAACTTTGGTCAGCGATGGCCCGCAGCCTGGGGGCAACGATCCACCGCACGACCGCGTACAACCCGCAGGCTAACGGGTTATGCGAACGTTTTCACAGGTCACTGAAGGCGGCTCTCAGAGCGTCGCTTACGGATGCAAATTGGGTGGACAAGCTACCATGGGTTTTATTGGGGTTGTGTTCTGCACCTAAAGAGGATTTAGAAGCCTCCCCAGCTGAGCTAGTTTTCGCACAGCCATTTCGGCTGCCCGGGGAATTTCTCCCAGATAATCCAGCGCCAGAGTGCTCCCCGGCTCAGCGGTTACAGAATAGCACGGGCCCGAGCACGCTACCTGGCCCTGTTCACCACAGTTTTCTGCGTGTTTTTGTGCCTAAGGCTTTAAAAAATGCGGAGTTTGTTTTTGTCAGACATGATGCCCATCGTCCGCCTTTACGCCCACCTTATGACGGACCATATAGAGTGCTGGAAACAGGGGATAAGCATTTTTTGCTAGATTTGGGGGGCAGAAAAGAAATGATTGGCATTAACAGGCTCAAACCCGCTTTTGTGGTAGCTGACAAAGTTGTGCAATTGGCTAAGGCTCCTCGGCGCGGCAGACCCCCTAGAGAGCATTCCCCAGAACACCCACAGAGGTTGACTAACAGTTCTCATCCCCAGGCAGCAGCTCCACAGCAGGAAGACGGCATGGAAGTGGTACAGCCTGCTTACAGCAAATACGGGAGAAGGCTGAGGCCCAAGCGGCACGAGGACTGATATGTAGTGATTTTATTATGACATGCAATCTGTGATTATGTTGTTCCATCTTAGACGTTTGGGGGGGGGGGGGTCATGTGGTGCACATATGTGGGTTTCATATGCTTCACATGTGTATTACTGTATGCTTATTGTATGCTTCACGTCTCAGAGGAACAAAAGGTCTGAACCTCCTAGGGGTAACAGGAGGATGTGAAGTCTGGCCTTTTGTGTGCAGAGAGATGGCTTTGAGAGATTTCCTGACCACCAGGACTTTAGGTGGAGACGAGAAGACCTGGAGGGGGATGCATTGTGATTTGGGATTAAAAGACAATGTGACTGTGTGCTTTGATGTCCTGGGGTATAAAAGGGACAGATGTTGGGGGATTCCTTTCTCTTTCTGTTTTTGGATGTTGGAGAATGAGAATGTGAATAAAACCGGACTTGAGAAATAAACTCAGCCTCGTCCTTCCACACTTCTCCACAATAATAAGAAATAACCTTGAGAGAGAGAGAGAGAGAGAGAGAGAGAGAGATTTGATTTTGATTTTTCAACACACCTTTATTGTCACAAATTCAACAGAAAAACACAACAACTAAAAGAAGCAATGGAAAAGAAAAATGTCTCACTGACAAGAAATCAAAGACACAAGTAACCAAACAAGGAAAACTAAAACAAAAAACTTGCTTCTTACATCAGGATTATACCATAGATAATTTTCCCCTCCTTAACACAACACAGGATGTGCTTAAAGCACCACATAGCCTCAAAGGTTTCAACATTCTGCATCAGATGATAGTAATTGTAATCAATCACTATTCGAGCCTTAATCATGCCAACCAGCATGTCTTTTACATTACAATCCAGCAGTTGTTCAATTTTTCTTTTCCTACTAACATAAATAGCCATTTTAGCCTGACCCAGGATGAAATTTAAGAGTTCACTCTTTTTCTTAGTCCTCTGTCTATATGGAAAGCCCAAGATAAAAATCTGCTGGGAAAAGACTTCTCCAAACAGATAAAACAGCTTCCCCAAAAAAACAAACAACAATTGCAGTCTGTTACAGTCCAGAAAACAATGGAACACAGTTTCTTTCTGAGGACAAAATGGACAAACCTCAACAACATTTGGGTTTAAAAGAGAGATAAAAGCATTTACAGCCACAGCACCATGTAAAACTCGCCATTGTAGGTCTCCAACCTTCTTAGTTAATGGTGGTTTATAGAGTGCTCTCCAGGCAGGCCTCACCTCAGGACCCAGACCCAAGTGTTTCCTCCATGGTGTATCAGCTCGACCTTTTAACTTATTCACATTTAGAATTTTCACCAAAAGTCCATACATTTTTTTACCAGGAGAGTCACAAATGTTAATGTGCTCAGAGTTTAAAAACACACCAGTGCCATCTTTAAAATCAGGAGATAAAATACTAAAAGGAAAAGGTTCATCAGCAGTTTGTACAGAGTTTTCGCAGTGTAAAACAATAGCAGAGTGTTCTTCTGCAGACAGGCAGTCTCTCCAATCTTTCAACAAGTTCATTATAACTCTGACTGAAGAGACGCCAAGAGCCGAGCACAGGGCAACAGCATTGTCCAAGTTAGGACCACATAAATTCACCAAATGTCCCAGCGTTGTAACCTTTGCAAAAATAAACTTTTTTAAAACAGAAGGTCCTAAAACATTGCCCACATCAAAACGGGTCCCGAACACAAGTGGTTCCTTTAAAAGCCAGAAAGGTGACAAGGAAGCCTGGGGAGAGTTCTTTTTAAAAAGTCCCCAGATTTTAAAAGCACTTTGGTAAAACTGGGGAAGTTCTGGGAGTTTTTGGCCCCTTAAATCCATTAAAAGCAGCGACTCCTCTAGTCCAAGCCCTCCACAGCGAGCCAGGACAGCCCTGGCAATAGGTCTCCACACAAGGTCAAGGGGGCCACTCAGCAGTCGCTGAATGAACTGCAGGCGAAAGACAGCCCCCCTGCTGGCCAGATGGATGAGCCCTTGACCACCTTCTTCCCTCGGTAAAAACAGGATACTCTGTGGAACCCAGTGAAGACGGTCCCAGAAAAAGTCCACGACTATAGATTGTACTCTGGCCAGCAAATTGGGTGGAGGGTCCAGACAAGACAGTCGATGCCACAGCATTGAAGCAATCAAGTTGTTGATAATTAAAACACGACCTCTGAAGGACAAGTTTGGCAGAATCCATTTCCATTTTTTTAGTCTTCCTTCAGTTTTTTCTAAAAAACACTCCCAATTTTTCTCAGTAAAAGTCTGATTTCCTAAAAACACACCAAGATATTTAAAACCACCTTGTGTCCACGAGAGGCCACCAGGTAGGGCAATTTTTTGTGGTCTCCCCCCCACCACAACAGCTTCACTCTTACCCCAATTCACTCTCGCTGAGGAGCACTCACCAAAAAGATTAACAGTTCTTAAAAGGTAGTCTACATCGTTTTGATTTCTTGTAAAAACAACAACGTCATCAGCATAGGCAGACACTTTAAAAACAGAGTCAGAGTTGGGGACTTTAAAACCAGTGAGGCCTTGCCTTAGTTTACAAAGGAGGGGCTCAATGGCAAGAGAGTACAGCATACCTGAGAGGGGGCAGCCCTGTCGGACACCCCTCTCAACTTTGAAAGGAGCACTCAAACCACCATTAATCTTAAGAATACTCTCAATGTCTCTATACAAAGCCTGGATCATGGCGATGAACCCTGAGCTGAAACCAAAGGCCTCTAATGTCTGCCAAAGGTATGGATGTTCAACTCGGTCAAACGCCTTTTCTTGGTCTATTGAAATAAGACCAAGTTCTTTGACCAATGAGCTGGAGAGGTCCAAAACATCACGAATTAAAAAAATGTTGTCTGTAACCAACCTACCAGGTACACAGTAGGTCTGGTCTACATGGATGACCTGCTCCATCGCCTTCCTCAGTCTGGTAGCCAACACTTTGGAGAGAATTTTGTAGTCAGTACAGAGGAGGGCCACCGGACGCCAGTTCTTAATGTCTTTCAAGTCGCCTTTTTTTGGAAGGAGGGTGAGGACTGCTCTCCTACAACTTAGGGGCAGGTGACCCTTCCGCAGACTGTCAGACAGTACTTCCAGCAAGTCCTCACAGATCTCAGACCAGAACGCCTTGTAGAACTCCGCTGGTAGGCCATCTATCCCTGGGGCTTTTCCACACTGAAGAGACTGGACAGCCACTGCCAGTTCTTGCAGAGTGATCCCGCTCTCCAGCTCCGCATTCACGCCAGCCATCACTTTTGGCAAGTCCGTCAAAAAATGACTCAGTGCATGTGGATTCTCAACAAATTCTTTCTTAAAGAGATCCTTGTAGAAAGCAACTGCAAAGCGACGGATCTCCGCAGACTCATGGATTGGCCGCCCGTCCTCGGAGCTGAGAGAGTGGATCATCCTCCTCTGACCATTCTTCCTCTCCAGACCAAAGAAAAAATGAGATGGAGCGTCCATTAGTGCGATGTTCTGGAACCTACTGCGTACCACAGCGCCCCTGGCAGCCACACCCAGTAGGTCAGTTAGAACAGACTTTTTGCCATTGAGGGCCTCAAAATGTCCTCTTTCTCCTGTGGAGCCTGCCAAAGACTGCAGCTCCACTACTTCTCTCTCCAGGTCCCTGACAGACCTGGCCAAGTCTCCAGAGACATTGCGAGTATACTGTAGGCACAGATTCTTTATTTGGCTCTTCCCTACATCCCACCACTGCTGCAAAGAACTAAAATTTGATTTTGTCAATTTAAAATTACTCCAAAAAAACATAAAAGCAGTTTTAAAACTGTTATCCGATAAAAGTGACGTGTTAAAATGCCAGTATGCACTACTGCACTTTATATTCTTGATAAAAACACAACACTGAACCAGGGAATGATCTGTGAAGCCAACAGGGACTATAAAAGCACTTTTAAAAATGCTAAAATGGTGCTTAAAACTGTAAACCCTATCCAGTCTAGCTAAGGACAAAATATTGTCCTTTCTATGGCTCCACGTGTACTGTCTAGCCTTGCCATGAAAATTCCTCCACACATCACACAGATCATGAGCTTCTATGAGACCTTTTAAAACTCTTTTGGATGCAGCATATGGCTCTGGGTGATTCCTATCCATAAGAGGATTTTCTGTACAATTAAAATCACCTCCCACAAATAAAAAGTCATCATTACTGCAATTTTTGATCGTATCATCTAAAATATTTAAAAAGGCCAATCTTTCTGTGCCTACGGTTGGAGCATACACATTTATAAAAACAACTTTCACATTCTCAAAAACAGCTCGAACTTTTAAAATGTGGCCTGCAATTATCTCATCAATGTCATAAGAAAGTGGAATAAAATCTCGAGAAAATAAAATACCCACCCCACCACATTTGCTGCTTCTATGACTAAAAATAATTTCACCCTGAAATTCCCTCCTCCAGTCAGCAGCATTGTCCTCAGAACTATGAGTCTCCTGAACAAACAGAACATTAATTTTCTTGCATTCTGCAAGAGTAAAAACACTCGCTCGCTTGGACATTTCTCTTGCTCCATTGATGTTGAGTGTGCCAAAATTAAAACTACACATGTATATAAGAGGGCAAAGCCAATATAAAAACAGAAAAGAAAGAATGAGCGATAAAAGACTAATCATCCTGGGCAATTTGGTTCTTAACTTTTAGTACAAGCTTTTTTAGTCTGTAGATCTCCTGATCAGTAAAACTTTCCTGCTCAAGCTCTCCCCTATTTTTCATGTAGGCCCGAGCAGAGTCAACAAAGCGTTTTAGATCAGGGAAGAAGCTTTCAACTTTAACCATTCTGACCCCCTTAGTGTCCTGCAAAAACTTCTGTATTTTTGTGAAGGGGTAACCGCCTCCACTGGCCACATCATCACTGCTTTCACCATCACTCTCTATCTCAGACCCAGCATAAGAATCTGGCTGAGATAGAGAAACCTCAGAACTGTCTTTGACAACCCTTTTTACTTTGACCCTCTGCTGTTTGGTTTCCAAATTCTTCCGCTTGATGGGGATTTTACATAACTCTTCATCTATTTCGATGTCATCCTCATCCTCCAACACTGACTCAGCCACCCTGGTAGCTGTCTCTTCCTGTCTTTCGCTCACCCTGTGCTGTGCTTTTATATTCATCTTTCTGGTCCCACCATCTACCTGGGCCTCATTCGGCTCCTCTGTCTGACCCTCAGCGTGATCCCTCTCGGTAATCTCACCCTTGTCTGCAATGTTGGTCTGTGCAGCAGCCCCGCGATGTGCTTTAACTTTTGTTGC
The DNA here is from genome assembly GCA_020510985.1 of Pholidichthys leucotaenia. NCBI lineage: Eukaryota > Metazoa > Chordata > Actinopteri > Cichliformes > Pholidichthyidae > Pholidichthys > Pholidichthys leucotaenia. The sequence goes on along the minus strand of CM035842.1, from coordinate 194,743,396 downwards.
TGTTTCAGTTATGATCGACAGGCCGGCTGCGGAGGGCGGCAAAGCCGCCCCGCCGCCAGACAGCCTCGCGGCCTCGGCCGAAGCGCTGCCGCCAGACGGCCCCGCGGCTTTGGCCGAAATGCCCGACGGCGCGGCAGCGCCGTCGGCCTCGGAGGACGGCAAAGCCGCTCCGTCACCAGACGGCCCCGAGGCCGCACTAGCGGCCTCCCCCGAGTGATCACCCCCCACTCCCTGAGGGCATGATCGAATCAAATGTCCCTCCATTCCGCAGCCGAAACACTTCATATTATCGGAGGTGACGTGGATGGTATAATCAAAGCCGTCAATCCGGTATTTAAACACGAGGTTGAGGCTTTCCTCGCTATTCTTTAAAATCATGAGCACCTGTCGCCTAAAAGACATGACATGCTTTAAACGCGGGGACTTACAACCGAGAGGGATGTGCTTAATCGGGGACAAAAGCTGCCCGTGTCTCGACAGCTCCTTCTCCAACAGCTCGTTCTTTAAAAATGGTGGGACATTTGAGATGGTAATACTCTTCGCGGGATTTACCAGAGACAGAACAGGAACCAGTGTGTCTTTAATCACAACCCTGCTCTCCACTACCCGGTTAACTTTTTCCACACTATCGAGGAAAATCACCACGGCACTATTCATTCTAGAAGCTGATCTAACACTTTCATAACCGACCAGCTCCCCCACAGCCAGACTACATTCCTCCACTGAGCAGCTGACAGCCGGTGTCAGTTTGACAGCATGTCGGCGTGTCAGCTGCTCAAAACCGGAGCCTCGCTCCAAAACCATGCTGACCAGCAGAGCTGGCAGCAGAAACCCCCCCTCCCAAAACGCCTACCCCACCCCAGCTACAGAAGACAACAAAAATTAAGATTATTTAGCAGAAAAAAAACCCTTTAACACAAAAAGACAGAGAAAAATTTGAGATAAATCACTCACGCTGTCACACGCTCTCAGCTCGCACTCACGACCACACCCACTCAGAGAGAGAGGGAGAGAGAGAGAGAGAGAGAGAGAATAAAAAATAAGACCAAAAATAAAGAAGACAAATGTTATACTAACAAATAACCTTAACCTTGGTCGTTCGTGTTTTGTATGTGTGTGTTTTTTTTAATAAATAATGTTTTTTTTTTTTACGGGAAACTGTTATAGATTGATGGTGAGAACTTTTGGTTGCCAGATCTGCTTATTAAATGGCTTTGGGATTGTTTGCCCCCCTCATGGATCGTCACCTTATCGTGGTGGGGGGGTTTGCGTGCCCCAGTGATCCCAGGAGCTATGTTGTCCGGGGCAATTTGCCTCTGATAGGGTCTCCCAAGACAAACTGGTCCTGGGTGAAGGGCCAGACTAAGAACGATCCAACAGCCTCTCATGATAAATTGTATATCAAGGATTCAGTGTACCCTGCCCGGTATGGGGTTACCGGGGCCCCACCCTGGAGCCAGGCCTGGGGGAGGGGCTCGAAGGCTAGCGTCTGGTGGCCAGGTTTCCACCCATGGGACCCGGCCGGGCTCAGCCCGAAGGAGTTACATGGGTCCGCCCTCCAGTGGGCGCACCACCTGCAGGAGGGATCATGGGGGTCCGGTGCTATGTGGATGAGGTGGCGGTCAAAGGCGGAGACCTTGGCGGACTGATCCCAAGCTTTCTAAACTGGCTTTTGGTATGTGGAACGTCACCTCTCTGGTGGGGAAGGAGCCTGAGCTGGTGTACGAGGTTGAGAGATACCGGCTAGATATAGTCGGCCTCACCTCAACACACAGCTCTGGTTCCGGAACCAGTCTCCTGGAGAGGGGCTGGAGCTTGGCCTTTTCTGGAGTTGCCCCGGGTGAGAGGCGACGAGCAGGGGTGGGTATTCTTGTATCGCCCCACCTTGCTGCCTCTATATTGGAGTTTTCCCCGGTGGACGAAAGGGTTGCTTCCCTGCGCCTTCGGGTCGGGAAATGGGTCCTGACCTTCATTTGTGCCTATGCACCAAATGATGTTTCAGAGTACCCACCCTTTTTGGAGTCTGTGACTGGGGTGCTGGAGGGTGCTCCTCTTGGAGACTCCATTGTCCAACTGGGGGATTTCAATGTGCACGTGGGCAACGACAGTGAAACCTGGAGGGGGGTGATTGGGAGGAACGGCCTGCCCGATCTGAACCCGAGTGGTGTTCAGTTATTGGACTTCTGTGCTAACCACAGTCTGTCCATAACGAACACCATGTTCAAGCATAAGGGTGTCCATATGTGCACCTGGCACCAGGACACCCTAGGTCGCAGGTCGATGATCGATTTTGTTATCGTATCATCAGACCTGCGACCGTATGTCTTGGACACCCGAGTAAAGAGAGGTGCAAAGCTGTCAACTGATCACCACCTGGTGGTGAGTTGGATCCGATGGCAGGGGAGGAAGCCATTCAGACCTGGTAGACCCAAACGTATAGTGAGGGTGTGCTGGGAGCGTCTGGCTGAGGCCCCTGTCCGGGAGGTCTTCAACTCCCACCTAAGGAAGAACTTCAACCACATTCCGAGGGAGTCTGGAGACATGGAGTCTGAATGGGCCATGTTCTCCACCTCTGTTGTTGAAGCGGCGGCCCAGAGCTGCGGCCGCAAGGTGGTCGGTGCATCTTGTGGTGGCAACCCCCGAACCAAGTGGTGGACACCAGTGGTGAGGGGGGCCATTAAGCTGAAGAAGGAGTCCTATCAAGCTTGGTTGGCTTGTGGGACTCCTGAAGCAGCTGAGGTGTACCGGCAGGCCAAGCGGAGTGCAGCTCGGGTGGTTGCTGAAGCAAAAACCCGGGTATGGGAGGAGTTCGGTGAGGCCATGGAACAAGACTTTCGGTCTGCCTCAAAGAGATTCTGGCAAACTGTCCGGCGGCTCAGGAGGGGAAAGCAGCTCCCCGTCCACACTGTGTATGGTGCGGATGGGACACTGTTGACTTCGACTGGGGATATCGTCGGGCGGTGGAAGGAATACTTCGAGGATCTCCTCAATCCCACTGATACGCCTTCCACAGAGGAAGCAGGGTTTGGGGACGAGGGGGATGACTTGCCTATCACAGGGGCTGAGGTCGCCAAGGTGGTTAAAAATCTCCTTGGTGGCCGGGCCCCGGGGATGGATGAGATTCGCCCTGAGTACCTCAAGGCCCTGGATGTTGTTGGGTTGTCATGGTTGACACGCCTCTGCAACATTGCGTGGAGGTCGGGGGCAGTGCCTTTGGCATGGCAAACCGGGGTGGTGGTTCCTCTCTTCAAAAAAGGGGACCGGAGGGTGTGCTCCAATTTTAGAGGGATCACACTCCTCAACCTCCCTGGGAAGGTCTATGCCAAGGTACTGGAGAGGAGAGTCCGGCTGTTGGTCGAACCTCGGATTCAGGAGGAGCAATGTGGTTTTCGTCCTGGCCGTGGCACATCGGACCAGCTCTTTACCCTCTCGAGAATTCTTGAGGGTTCATGGGAGTTTGCCCAACCAGTTTACATGTGTTTTGTGGACTTGGAGAAGGCATTCGACTGCATCCCTCATAGCTTTTTGTGGGGGGTGCTTCGGGAGTATGGGGTATCGGGCTTGTTGTTACAAGCTATTCGGTCTCTGTACGACCGTTGTGAGAGTTTGGTTTGTATTGCCAACACTCGGTCGGAGTCATTCCCAGTGAGAGTTGGACTCCGCCAGGGCTGCCCTTTGTCACCGATGCTGTTCATAATTTTTATGGACAGGATTTCTAGGCGCAGCCAGGGAATGGAGGGTGTCATGCTTGGTGACCACAGGATCTCATCTCTGTTGTTTGCAGATGATGTTGTCCTGTTGGCTTCATCCAGCAATGACCTACAGCTCTTGCTGGGACGGTTTACCGCTGAGTGTGAAGCGGCTGGGATGAGAATCAGCACCTCCAAGTCCGAGTCCATGGTCCTCAGCTGGAAAAAGGTGGATTGTCCTCTCCGGGTTGGGGACAGGCTCCTGTCCCAAGTGGAGGAGTTTAAGTATCTTGGGGTCTTGTTCACGAGTGAGGGGAAAATGGAGCGAGAGATCGACAGACGGATCAGAGCAGCATCTGCAGTGATGCGGACGTTGTACCGGTCTGTTGTGGTGAAGAGGGAGCTTAGTTCTAAGGCAAAGCTGTCGATTTACCAGTCAATCTATGTTCCTACTCTCACCTATGGTCACGAGCTTTGGGTAATGACTGAAAGAACAAGATCGCGGATACAAGCGGCTGAAATGAGCTTTCTCCGTAGGATTGCTGGACTCACCCTCAGAGATAGGGTGAGGAGCTCAGTCATCCGAGAGAGGCTCAGAGTAGAACCGCTGCTCCTCCACATTGAAAGGAGTCAGTTGAGGTGGTATGGGCATCTGATTAGGATGCCTCCTGGACGGCAGACCCAGGACTCGGTGGAGAGACTATGTCTCCCAGCTGGTCTGGGAACGCCTTGGTATCCTCTCTGAAGAGCTGGAGCAGGTGGCTGGGGAGAGGGAAGTCTGGGCTTCTCTGCTTGAACTGCTGCCTCCGCGACCTGGACCTCCGGAAAAGCGGTAGAAGATGGATAGATGGATGGGATTGTTTGCTAACATGTGTGTGTTTATTTGAGGCTTGCTATGGTGTGGATGTGTGTGTATGTATGTGAAAGGACTAACCCATGTTGTGCTGAAGCAGTAATAAAGTCACACTGAACTGGGGATTTTGGTAAAATGAAACGTATTAGATGCTTGTTTTTATCTCAAGATAATTTTGACAGGAATTTGTTTGTGTTGTGCTGTTTTCTGTGGGATTTTTGCTTGCTTTATGATAGTTTACTTGTGTTAAGCAATTTAATCTTACTTTACTGGCATTTTTTTTTAATTTTAACTAACATTATCTATTGCCAGAACTTTTTTTTTTCCTGCTTATTTTAAGTAAAATTATCTGCCAGCAGAGGAAGAAGATGTGATTTTTTTTAATTGTTTGGGTTGGGGCTGTCTGGAGGCATGTAGAATTTTCTGGTGCATGGGCTGCATGGCAGGAATAAATGTCAGAAAAAAAAATATGGTGATGAAAGTGTCTGGCTGGTCTGAAATGGTTTTTCCAGATGAAGGATCATTTAGTTTCCATCAGTTGCATTATCTGAAAGAAAAGTTAGATGAGAAAAAGTAGAAAATAAGAATGTATGATAAATAAGAGAGCTCCTTCCATCTAAATAAATTATGACATCATGTACATGAAAAGTAAATTAGTTTCATAGGACATCGTGTGAAAATGTGTTTCTATGAAAATGTGTGAGAACGTGTACACAAGAAGTTATAAAAGTGAAAACAAAAGCCTATTTGCTAACTATATAGTTGATATTTACCAACAGTATTTGGTTTGAATCAATTAGAGGTGTGGGCTATTAAATTGCTCTTATGATCCCAAGCATTAGAGCAAAGTCAGAAGGATTTGAAGGAAAAAAAACAAAAACAACTGAAACTGGGGCCCTATGGATGTATTTTTCTTTAAATGAATGTGTTTTCTTCTTTTGATTTTTTATTTTTCTCTCCTTGACATACCTTTTTGCCGGTTTTGAATTTTTAGTAATAATTCTGTGGCTTACATTTTACACTTATTTCCACTTTTTTGTTGAACTTGTGACTTTATTTAAAGCCCAAGGATGCAGAAATTCATATGGCCCTATGAATCTAAGCAGAAAACATGTTTTATTTTATTTTGAGCCATTTTGTTTTATTTTAGGTTCAGTTTAGTTCATTGTGGTTCATACAGTAAACATAATACTATCATTTATCAAGGTATATATATTACAACCTAATTTACCCTTTTCATTGTACTTAATCTTATAATTCTACACATTTTTTTTTCAAGGAATCATATTTTAATTGTATCAAGACAGTAACCTCACAGACTGACACCCAAAACACAGAAACAGTGACATTTTATTTAAATCCTAGTTTTAATTTCCATGTGGATGATATATGAACAGAATATACGTGTTTTTTTTTTTTTTTTTTTTTTTTTTTTTTTTTTTTTTTTTTTTTTTTAAGGGGTGAACTGAACCGTGGCAGACCAGCGCCATCTTTATTGTCTCATTGCTTCCCTCACCCCAGCATCATCACCCAGTGTCAACACCGACGTCATCACCAAATCCATCCATCAACCACCTCCGGCATGCACACTTCCTGAATGAGCAGCTCTCTGGCACAACGGACTAAGAACTCGCTTGATAAGTCACCGGCGGGTGACTGAAGACAACAACAGGCCAGTACTGCTTTGCTTGTGGCAATTGCCTGTAACCAAGAACTGCTGAGCTACAAACATGACTCCACCACTGTGTACTTCGTTTGTGGCAATCGTCTCCAAGAACTGCTGAATAACAACCCCACCTCTGTAAGTGGGTCATGAACATTCTCTGCTCTATGTGTGTGTGCTGAAGATATGATAACAGCTGAGAGTCGAAGAATGGACAAAGACAACAATAAGATGGGCATTCTCTGGGTGCCGAAGAGAGGGTCGAATGGACACTGTTTGCCATGGTTTACTAGCCCAACAGATAGGATAAAAAATAATAATAAAAAAAAAACTGTGGTAAAACGCACCTACACCAACAATTTTTTTGCTTTGTTTTTCCTGTCAACATGATTATATTTTTTATTATTTTATTTTAGGACACTAGTCAGACAAAGTACATACACATTTGAGATATAGTTTAGTTATGTTTACACAAATGCACTAGCACACGGTAATAAGTATTTCTTAAGTAATCACACCTTTACTAGTACAAAAGAATAATAATGATAATAATAATGCCCTCACGCCAAATTGATTACACACCAGAAAGATTACAGACCAGAAATGAAGTAGACAGATGAGTGAATGTGTGAATGAGTGAACGAATGCTTGATGAGCTGCAAACCAGAGACAGAAAGGTGTTTAACCCACCGGTGTTGATAAATTTTAAAGGGCCTATATCATGCAAAATTGACTTTTTGAGCTTTTAAGCATGTTATAATGTTAATTCCTCACCAAAAACACCCCCAAAGTGGTATTTTGCTCCATTCACACATCTCTGATTATTCCTCCTCAACCCTGCTCTCTGAGCTGCTGCTCCGCCCTGTCCCCGATAATGACTGGGTCCCCACGTTCATACGTATGAACGTGGGTGAGCCGCCCACTCCAGGAAGTGCCTGTGCTACCAGCACCGCCCCCAGGCTAACGCACACACCCACTTTCTCCGCGTAGCTAACGGAGTGGTGATCGGCAAAACTTTTTCACTTTAGCATTGACACTGTGAAGAAGTAGTTCCTCTCGCACCTAATCTGCTCAGTGACAACAACTGTTTGCTTTTTTACGTAAGACAATGTCTTCTAAGTTTTCGTGGGCGGAACCCAGTGACACGCTGCAGCAGCCGGCTCAGGGGTTACATCATGAAATGGGCGGCAGCCACAAGAAGGAGAGGCTGAGCCTCAGAGATCGAGGCATCTTACTTCCGGGTTGGAAAAGTAGCTCGTGAAAATAACTCATATTTCATAAGAAATTCATTCTCCAGTGTACCAAAGGTAATATACTATCACATACACTACCGTTCAAAAGTTTGGGGTCACCCAGACAATTTTCTGTTTTCCATGAAAAGTCACACTTTTATTTATCACCATGAGTTGTAAAATGAATAGAAAATATAGTCAAGACATTGACAAGGTTAGAAATAATGATTTGTATTTGAAATAATAATTTTTTCCTTCAAACTTTGCTTTCGTCAAAGAATCCTCCATTTGCAGCAATTACAGCATTGCAGACCTTTGGCATTCTAGCTGTTAATTTGTTGAGGTAATCTGGAGAATTCTGATGCAGTGAGCAAACACATTGTACCATTAGAACACTGGAGTGATAGTTGCTGGAAATGGGCCTCTATACACCTATGTAGATATTGCACCAAAAACCAGACATTTGCAGCTAGAATAGTCATTTACCACATTAGCAATGTATAGAGTGTATTTCTGATTAGTTTAAAGCTATCTTCATTGAAAAAAAACAGTGCTTTTCTTTCAAAAATAAGGAAATTTCTAAGTGACCCCAAACTTTTGAACGGTAGTGTACATGCATATAGTTTACTCTGAAAGGCTTAAAATAGCATGATATAGGCCCTTTAATCAAAAGTTATATGCAACATTATTTAAAATTGCAGCCAATGAGTTCAAGATAATGATTAACCTTTTAACATCTAAATATACTTCTTAAGTGTAAAAGTGTGAAAGTATATGCTTATATTTGAATTTCAAAATGATAATTACTAAAACTTATTTAAACCATGCATGGAATAAATATATTTTGAGATCAAAGTGACAAAAATAGAAATTGAAGGGCTCTTCCATTGCCTGAAAATAAAGAATCTTATTCATACCCTTCTCAGATTTCTGCCTTCAAGGGTGACTACAAAATAAATTTAGAAAAATGACTTTTCTTGTTACAGGACAAACTTGAGCATAGATTATGGAGAAAATCTTGAAAAATTGGCATCCAGAGGAGGCAGTCCTGTGAACTGTATGATTAATTGATTTCATAAAATGATGATCAACAAAATAGAAACTATAAAGTCTAACAAGTAATTAGAGCATTTTGGCTACATGGCCATAAATTGAAAAATGTAAATTCTAATTTGGTTTGTAAAGCAAAGATTAATCTGAACTATATGATCACATACGTACACAATTTAAAAGAAAACAATTATTATTTGACTGTATTTCAAATCTTTAAGACAACAAGTATGACAATAATGGATACAATGTTTTTCTTTTGCTTTTTTATTTTTGAGACACTGAGACCTTAGTTTTATTAGAATTCATGTCCTAAGTGACAGTGATATTCAGTGTTTCACAAGATGTTTTGACACCATGGTTAAGTAAAGATAATATTGACAAAGGAGCCTTTCTATCAGCATGCTTAATCAAAATACAGGCACCCTGATGACACAATGAAAGTGGGAGAAGGCCTCCAGACCTGACTGAAATACAGTTTGATTCTAAAGTAAACTGACTATTGACGTTTTGAAGTTTGACATTTAGATGACTTGATTATTATCTCATACTTTTAGAATGACTTCAGGTGACACCAATAATCTACTTTCTTCTACCTTTTCTGTTTTTCTTTTCTCTTCAGTTGTTTAATGTTTGTTTGTTTGTTTTGTCCTGAATTATTTATTTGGTGTATGTTTGTCTACCTGCCCTTGGGGTGATGTAAAAAAAAAAAGGAAAAAAAAAGAATATCTGGATATAATATCTTGGCAATTTTAAAAATTTTTTTCCCTATATATTCACTTTGAGACAATATTATAAGTTTGGCAAATCTTATTAATTTAGAGACAAAACTGATTAAATTTTGGTTGGTTTGAGATACATTGTTATAAAAGAAGACAATGAAGAATAAAAGTTATTGGGGATTAACAATTATTGATATAGATTAAATTATTTGGCAAGCAAACAAATTAAATTATAGCTAATTTAACTTGGATCTCTATTATATTATATATATATTGTAAGCCTGATACGAATGGGAATTTCTAAATTAATAAATTAGTAAGTTAAAAGGGTATTTTACTGAATCCACTGATAACTTGGTAGGATGAATGGGGTACTTTGTTGAATTTAAACCAAAGTTGATGAATTTAATGACCTTTTAACAGATTAGTAAACACGGGAAAAACAAAGCTGAAGAAAGTTAAATATTGACATAAACGGTGAGTATATTATGGGGAAATGAAATCTAGAAAATTACTGGTTTAAACATTCATTACATGTCTGAGGAAATGCAGACCAAGGGACCATCAAGCAGGTTATTAAGTGTCTATTCTTCTTTGAGGTAAACTTACTGACTGCATGAACACTGACTGAAATCCTGAGCCTAATCTGCCACCTTTAATCCACCCGGTCATAGACAACTAATAAAGATAACTTACCTATAAGCGTACCTTGACATGTCTACCTTTGAAACATAACATGGTTTGCACAATAACACATTTCAAATGAATTGGGTTTAGACTGTATACAGGTATGTGTTAAGTATTTGGAGATATGGCTGCTTTTGTTTTGCTTTCTCCATAGGTAAAAGCAATAAACAAAATAAAACTAAGAAGATGCTTCTTCTATTGGTGAGTTAAATTTTAATTTCTACAAGATTAAAGTGAGAGCAGACAGAAAATGAAAGAAATATGATTTAACAACATTAAATGCTCTTGTCTTAATTCTAATGATGCGTTATCAATTATGCACTCTGAATTACAGTTTTTGTCTGGAAAAGAGCTATACAAATATAGCTTTGATTGATTAACTGATACGATCTGATAATACATTTGCAAATCCGGTCAAGTTTGGAGTAAAGCCTGATTACACTGGTCAACACCAAATTTATTGTCTAAGTTTTTTTTTTTAGCTGATTAAGGACAATTTTGATGTGCTGAATCCAAAAATCACATTGGTTTTGCTCAATCAGGTCAACTTTTTGAACTATGGCCACGTTTTTTACGTTTTTGTTTACATGTACGGGTATTTTCACTTTATATGATGCAAAATTCTTTATTTCTTGAAATTTTGAACAATGATGATGTAACATTCAATTTACATGTACTTACCTTTACCAGTGTCTACTATTCATTTTACAGTACAACTGTACAACTGCTGTACAACTGCTTACAACTTACTGTAGCATAAAATCCTGACCTGATAGAGAGGAACGGATGTCATTTTCAAATCAAATCAACCTTTATTGTCATATTGCTGTACATACAACTGTAGTGCAGGCAAGATGAAATTGCGTTTCTCTCGGCATCCATATAAATAAAAGAACATGATTTAAGACACACTCACACATATCCTCACCCCCCACCCCACCGCAGCCATTCACACATCCCTGAGACATACTTGAAAAACTAACCAGAACTATAATATACAAATAATATACATAATGCCCGTAAGTGCAGTAGTATGTATGAGAGATTCCGGATCAACTGTTCAGCATCCTAACAGCTTGTGGAAGGAAGCTGTTAATCAGTCTGGTGGTTCTGCCTCTGATGCTCCGGAATCGTTTGCCAGATGGCAGAAGTTCAAAGTGTTTATGCAGAGGGTGAGAACGGTCCTTAACAATGTTCAGCGCCCTGCTCCTACAACGGTTCTGAAAAAGTTCTTGGACAGAGGGGAGGGAGACTCCAATTACCCTCTCAGCTCCCTTAACTATCCTCTGCAGGGCTTTTTTGTCTGACATACTGCAGCTGGAGTACCACGTAGCAATGCAGTACGTCAGAACACTCTCCACCACACCTCTGTAGAAGGTCCTGAGGATGCAGATGGGGAGAGAGGCCTGTTTGAGTTTCCTCAAGAAGTGCAGTCTCTGCTGGGCCCACTTCCTGATCCCCAAGGAATTCTTGCTCCAGGTCAGGTCCTGCGAGATCTGCACTCCGAGGAACTTGATGTGCTCCACTCTCTCCACTAAACTAAACGGCCGCCGATGCTGAGGGGGACGTGTTCAGGCTGTGACCACCGGAAGTCGATAATCATCTCCTTCGTTTTGTCCACGTTGAGCACCTGAAGCCGAAACAGCATGTGGACTGATATTTTATTGTTCTATCTAAGATGCTGGGGGCGCAATATGGAAGTCAGGTTATTTCGTACCTCAGACAGACAATGAATACACATGGGAGAACAATGCCCAAGAGGGTGAGAGGGGGTTGAATGAAGTGTAGTGTAAATATCATGCTGTGTATGAGGAAGTGCCTTGAAGCTTGTGAAGGTGACTTGTTATATAGAGAGGAGTGTTTGCTGTAACCAGTCATTCTGTTCTATGCTTGTGAGATGTGAGTGTGTAATAAATCGTCTGACATGAAGCTGCCTTTTCATTTACACACTCCACACCTCCGCCCCCTGGTGGGACCAGCGATGGATCCACTCCAGTTCGCCTACCAGCATGGCATTGGGGTGGAGGATGCGGTGATCTTCCTCCTTCACCGTTCTCTGTCCCACCTGGAGAAGCCCGGGAATGCGGTGAGGATCATGTTCTTTGACTTCTCCAGTGCTTTCAACACCATCCAACCGATGATCCTGAAGGACAAGCTGCTGTGCGCAGGGGTGGACTAGCACCTGTCATCATGGATCCTGGACTACCTCACAAACCGGCCACAGTTTGTGAGAACCCGGGACTGTGTGTCCGACACGATCATTAGTAGCACGGGGGCCCCCCAGGGAATGGTTTTGGCTCCCTTCCTGTTCACCCTTTATACTGCGGACTTCTCACACAACACAACACACTGCCATCTACAGAAGTTTTCTGATGACTCTGCGAGCGTTGGCCTCATCTCCAACAGAGATGAAGCTGAGTACAGAAGGCTTATCCAGGACTTTGTGGACTGGTGCCATCGGAACTGCCTCCAGATCAACGCGAGGAAAACTAAGGAGCTGGTGGTGGACTGCCACAGGCAAGGACAACCCCTCACAACACCAGTAAATATACAGAGAACGGACATCGAGATGGTGACATCCTACAAGTACCTGGGTGTTCATCTGAACAATAAACTAGACTGGTCACACAATACTGACGCACTCTACAAGAAGGGACAGAGCAGGCTGTTCCTACTGAGGAGACTCAGGTCTTTTGGTGTACAAGGGGCGCTGCTGAAGTCATTCTATGACACGGTGGTGGCATCAGCCATCACTTTTGGAGTGGTCTGCTGGGGCAGTGGCATTACAGCAGCCGATAGGAAGAGACTGAACAAACTGATCAAGAAAGCTAGCTCTGTCCTGGGGCAGCGCCTTGACCCAGTGGAGGAGATGAGAGAGAGAAGGATGGTGGCTAAACTGTCATCTCTGCTGGAGTCCGAGTTCCACCCTATGCAGGACATACTGAATGCACTGAGGAACTCATTTAGCAGCAGACTACATCATCCTAGGTGCACAACCGAGAGGTTTCGCAGGTCCTTCCTACCTACGGCTGTCAGACTGTACAACCTAAGCAGGGCTGCTCGCAGAGATAGCAAAAAGACGTGACAACCTAATAGTATTGAATGCAAAAGACGCAAAAGACTTACACAATGGTCCCCTCCAGTATACAACTAGGAAAATACAGGTCGCTATGGAGGGTGAGAATATGTATGGGTACATAATCATACCATGTAGGATAACTAAGTAGACGGTTATGCTGTTTCATTCCATCTAGCTACAATGCTCCGCACTGTGTGTGTTTATATATTTATATATTTATTCCATCTAGCAACAATGCTCCACACTGTGTGTGTTTATATATTTACATATTTATTCCATCTAGCTACAATGCTCCGCACTGTGTGTGTTTATATGTCTACATATTTATTCCATCTAGCTACAATGCGCCGCACTGTGTTTATATATTCATATATTTATTCCATCTAGCTACAATGCTCTGCACTGTGTGTGTTTATATATTTACATATTTATTCCATCTAGCTACAATACTCCGCACTGTGTGTTTATATACTCATATTTATTCCATTTAGTTACAATGCTCCGCACTGTGTGTTTATATATTTATATATTTATTCCATCTAGCTACAATGCTCCGCACTGTGTCTATATATATATATATTTATATTTATATGTACATATGTATACTCGCTGCTCTTGTTTTTTTCTCTTGCCTTCTGATTGTTGCTCTGAGTGTTGCTATCTCTGTGCTGTTGCAATCCTGGAATTTCCCCATTGTGGGACTAATAAAGGCTTATCTTATCTTATATTGTTCTCCTTGCACCAGCCCTCCAGGTCTCTAACTTCTTCCCTGTACATTGATTCCTCATCCCTCTGAATAAGTCCCACCACCGTGGTGTCATCTGCAAACTTAACTTAACTTAAACTTCGGATTCAGCAGTGCAAAATTGTCTTTAATCAGTTGAAAAAACGCACACAACTTACAAAAAAAATTATTTTTGTTATGTTGTGTTATCGGCTGAATGAGTGTGTGTGTCAAGAGGAGTGACCTTAGCACACTACACTGCTTGAAGGACCAGGAGACTCATTGAGGAAACTGAATGACTAATCAATGTGCAGATTGATTTGTTATATATTGCACTGATGCACAATTTATTTAAAACTAAGAATAAAAGCAGTCCTGTCTGCTACTCCTTTAATCAACTTGAAATATTCTGATTGTAAGAAAAATAAAAACAAAACACCACTGGATTTTGCACGTGAGACTTCTATTCTTTTTTCCTTCCTCTCAGGTGGAGTTTACAAGGACACTGAGGCAGATGAGGAGGGGCCCAGATTGCCATCATGGGGACACTGTGAAGATGCTGACGGCTTCATTTAAACAAGCAATAATTTGAGGGTGACTATACAATGGAAAGAGGATCGTCTGCCTGAAACCACGCCACAAAGGTCCTGTCGATGGCCTTCACAGCTGTCAAGGTTGCAGAAAGATCCACAGTGAGGAATCAACCATTGCAAAAAGGTCCCAAATCCAGGACTCATCAACAGTGCCCACTAACCACTAGTGAACTCTTTTGCTGGTCACCTGGCGAGGTGATTGAAGCAGTGGGACAAAGAATCGTTAAAAACAGTTTTCGACATCACAACTTGTAACCACTTTTCTTTTTTGATGCCTTTTTTGGGCATCAAAGGGGGGGAGCCCACCCCAACGGTTCCTTGGATATACATTAGCCAGAATCCCTCTGTTAGTTAAGCCAATACACTGCAGCAGTCTGTGAAAGCTGTACTCTGTATTGTCTTCCACTGATCAGTGCATATTAAATTTGCTGAAACTTTGATCCTGCCTGATTTTTAATAAGGAATTTTTCCAACAAGATTTCTGATACACTTTATTCTATATGTGTGGTTGTACTTGTTTTTATTCTGTTATAAACCAAGCTGCCCTGTTGGGACACTGAATAAAGTGAATCTGAATCCGTTATCTTTGACGATGTCCACGGACCTTTAAAATGAACCCTTAAAGTTCCTTAGCTTCAAGTACTTGAAGTCTTTGACAGTTAACTGATAACTCTGTTTCATCTGTTCAGGAGACATAAAAATCCCATCCCTATAACAATTTTTCAATTGAGTAATGCCTTTAATATGTTAAGAATCAAATTTTGTTTTGACACAAAACAGAAATACATTAATTTTCCCATAATGTGGTTTCAGGATCCTGACAAAGAAAATTCTTGCCCAGATATCTGATGAATTTTTCTCCAGAATTAAATGAATAGCAAAGGGATTATGAGCAGGGCTTGACATGAACCTTCCAACCTGCCAACAGCGGGTGGAGTTCCCCAGTGGCCAGTAAGACAGCCACTCCCACTAGCCACTTTGGCGGGTTGTAGTTTTCTCAAACGGCATCGAAATAATAAGCTATTGCAATGTGAGACGATGAAACTACAACTCCCATAAACACCATCTGCACACACAGTGTATTCTCATTGGTTCACTGTTGCCATGGACGTAGTCTGGCTCTGCTGCCAGCACAGTACACAGGAGAAGTTGTGGACATAGTCCAGCTCTACTCCATGCTGGGTACAGGAGAAGCTGTGGACGGTCTGCTCCGCTGGTCGGTTCATTTTGTGGCCAGTCCGGAGAAACGGCAACAAACAGACAGCAGCGGGCAGAACACACCTGTTCCCGCTCTCAGCGATCAGATAACCGGGACAACTGCCCCTGATCCCCCATTGTCCCAGCGGTGAGTAGCTAATAACCTGTGCTCTCCCCCCACATCAGCTTCTAACTCTTGGGTTAAACATGATTATTTTTAGAGCAAGAAGCTCTATAAGCTCTATAAGTTTTCGTATGACAGAAAGAAAAAGTAACTCATTTTGATATGTTGCTGCAAAGAGCAAATGAAGCTTCTTTTTTAAATAAATGTTTATTGAGCTTTTGAGGGTCACAAGCAGTACAAAATAGCAAACACCAAGAAATAACGAAGAGAGCCCTCTTTTTCAAACCCCGAACTCCCACCCCATCACCCCGTCTCCACACAAGGGGGAAAAAAAAATACACGAATAATAATAAATACAACAATACAAATTTGTCAGAAGCAGATTTGAATCTTTAGAACACAATCGGAAATAATGGTGCTCTATTTGGCAATGCACTTTGACATCTCAGTCCATGCAAGACCATAGAGGCCACTCCGGAGGGCCTGGGCTCCATCTCCTCCTATACAGTTCAAAAAGGGGTCCCATATATCAAAAAACCGAAAAGGATTGTTTTTGAGCCAGAAGCTGATAGCTTCTAATGGGATGAGTTCCATCACACCCCGAATCCAATGTGTAACTGTAGGAGCTGAGTCTGAGGTCCATAGAAGAAGAATGCATCTTCTTGCACTAAAGAGAAGCACCTGCAACAGTTGAGAGTGGAGGAGCAAAGATTCAGTGGGGTAGGATTTACTCCTAGAATGCAGCTGAGAGGAGTGAGGGCTAGTTTTTTTCTTGAATATAATATCAATTTCTTGACAAATTTTTACCCAGAAGTCATTAATAAGAGGACATTCAAAAAAACAGTGAAAATATGAACCTTCAGAAATCTTACACTTATTACAAAATTTTGAGAATAGAGGGTTAAACTTATTGCGTTTCACTGGAGTGATATGGAGCCTGTGTATGATCTTGAATTGTAACTCTCTAGCTTTGTTAGTAAATAGGTAATTTGCACTACCTGACTGCACCTCATCCCATATAGCAGGTGAGAATGATTCTCCAAAATCCACTTTCCAAAGAGATCTGACATGAGCTGTGCAATCACTGGATGGGACTGAGAGGGTCTTGCAGAACCTAGTGACTAGTCTTCTAGTGTCTGGTTTCTGAATCACCTCCTCCATAGGTGAAAGAGAGAACCCATTAGGGTGCAGCTTAATGGATGAAGAAATAAAACTATGGATTTGCAGATACCTAAAAACATTATTCTGTAGGAGGTTATACTTCTCTCTGAGCTGCTCGAAAGACAGCAGAGTGCCCTCTGTCATCAAGTCACCTACAGTTTTTACGGCCCTATCAAACCACAAGGAAAAGGCTTGGTTGGCCAGACCAGGAGGAAAATCAGGGTTTAAATAAATAGGTGTGAGGAGGGGAAAGGAGCCATCCTAATTTCCAAGCTTCTTCACCACCCTCCAAACTTTTAAAGTATTCTGTAGAATAAAGTGCCCCTTTAATTTGAGACAAGCCCATTTCTTAGATGCAAATAATAGGTGGCTAAGAGGAATAGGGGCCACCGGAGCTGCCTCTATATTAAGCCAGGTAGATGTCGGGTCATTTTTAAACCAGTGCCAAGTGTAAATAGAGAGGGAAGCAACTTGATAGTGCCTAAAATCTGAAACCGCCAGGCCGCCTTCATCCAGTGGGCGCTGTAATATACTGAGTTTTAACCTGGGTCGCTTGTTCCTCCACAGAAAAGATATTAAGGAGCTGTTAAGAGTAGCAAGTGATTTTCTTGTTAAGAAAGCTGGGATCATCTGGAAGAGATACCAATAACCGAGGAAGTATAATAACCATTTTAACAAGGCTGACCCTTCCTAAGAGAGATAGTGGCAAGGCCATCCAACGGGCCAAGTCCTCCTTGATTCTACAAATTGCAGGGACAAAGTTGGCTTTGTATAGGCCAGAAAGAGAGGGTGTAATGTGTATGCCCAGATAAACAAAACCTGATGGGGACCAGCAGAAGGGGGTAGAGCATAGTGGAGACCAAGATACCTGAGGGGTAAGGGGCATGGCTTCAAATTTAGAGGAGTTAATCTTGTAACCTGAGAAATGGCCAAAAGAATTAATTAGTTCAACAACTCTTGTAATAGAGGAGGACATCATCACAATAAAGGGAAATTTTATGGTTTGTGGAACCCACATCTATGCCTGTTACCAAGGATTCACATCTAATGGCCTCCGCTAAGGGCTCCATAGCAAGGGCAAACAGAAACAGTGAGGCTGGGCAGCCCTGTCTAGAGCCGTGTCTCACTGTGAATGTGGAGGACCTCAGGCCATTTATAATAACAGAGGCACGGGGAGCAGCATATAGCAGAGATATCCACCTAATAAAGTTGTCACCAAGATTTAATATTGAGAGGACACCTAGGAGATAAGGCCACTCAATCCTATCAAAAGCCTTTTCTGCATCAAGGGAGACAACAAGAGATTTGACCTTTGACCTTGATCCATTCTGAATAAGATTTAAGAGTCTCCTTACATTATGAAGGGAATTCTGACCTAATATAAATCCAGTTTGGTCTGTTGAAATTAAATCTGGCATGACACCTTCAAGTCTCTTCACCAATATTTTAGCCAATAATTTTTGGTCATCATCCAGCAAGGCAATCGGCCTGCAGGATGTGCATTCATCTGCAGGTTTGCCCTTCTTTAGGATTAGAGAAATATCTGCATCCATCATAGTGTCAGGGAGAGCCCCAGAGTCAAAGGAGCAAGACAGCATATTGAGAAGGGGGTCAATTAGCAAATCCTTAAAAGTAGTATAAAATTCTGGGGTCAGACCATCAGGTCCCGGGGCTTTATTATCTTGTAAGCTGTTAATCACCTCTACATACGTGGACAAAGTTGTTGGTACCCCTCTGTTAATTAAAGAAAAACCCACAATGGTCACAGAAATAACTTGAATCTGACCAAAGTGGTAATAAATAAAAATTCTATGAAAATTAACCAATGAAAATCAGACAATGCTTTTGAATTGTGGTTCAACAGAATTATTTTAAAAAACAAACTCAGGAAACAGGCCTGGACAAAAATGATGGTACCCTTAACTTAATTTTGTTGTACAACCTTTTGAGGCAATCACTGCAATCAAACGATTTCTGTAACTGTCAATGAGACTTCTGCACCTCTCAGCAGGTATTTTGGCCCACTCCTCATGAGCAAACTGCTCCAGTTGTCTCAGGTTTGAAGGGTGCCTTCTCCAGACGGCATGTTTCAGCTCCTTCCACAGATGTTCAATAGGATTTAGATCAGGGCTCATAGAAGGCCACTTTAGAATAGTCTAATGTTTCGCTCTTAGCCATTCTTGGGTCTTTTTAGCTGTGTGTTTTGGGTCATTATCCTGTTGCAAGACCCATGACCTGCAACTGAGACCAAGCTGTCTGACACTGGGCAGCACATTTCTCTCTAGAATACCCTGATAGTCTTGAGATTTCATTGTACCCTGCACAGATTCAAGACACCCTGTGCCAGATGCAGCAAAGCAGCCCCAGAACATAACAGAACCTCCTCCATGTTTCACAGTAGGGACAGTGTTCTTTTCTTGGTATGCTTCATTTATGCGTCTGAACATAGAGCTGATGTGTCTTGCCAAAAAGTTCCAGTTTTGTCTCGTCTGTCCATAGGACATTCTCCCAGAAGCTTTGTGGCTTGTCAACATGCAGTTTGGCAAATTCCAGTCTGGCTTTTTTATGATTTGTTTTCAACAGTGGTGTCCTCCTTGGTCGTCTCCCATGAAGTCCACTTTGGCTCAAACAATGACGGATGGTGCGATCTGACACTGATGTACCTTGACCTTGGAGTTCACCATGAACGTGTTTAGAGGTTGTTCTGGGCTCTTTTGTTACCATTCGCATTATCCGTCTCCTCCTGCGGCCACGTCCAGGGAGGTTGGCTACAGTCCTGTGGATCTTAAATTTCTGAATAATATGTGCAACTGTAGTCACAGGAACACCTTTAACATGCTTGTCTATAATTTTCTTTCTAATCTCCTGAGACAACTCTCTCCTTTGCTTCCTCCGGTCCATGTTTAGTGTGGTACACATCATGTCACCAAACAGCACAGTGACTACTTGTCACCCTTTAAATAGGCCGACTGACTGATTACAAGTTTGTAGACACCTGTGATGTTAATTAGAGGACACATCTTGGTTGAACATGTCCCTATGGTCACATTATTTTCAATCTTTTCTAGGGGTACCATCATTTTTGTCCAGGCCTGTTTCATGAGCTTGTTTTTTAAAGTAATTCTGTTGAACCACAATTCAAAAGCATTGTCTGATTTTCATTGGTTAATTTTCATAGAATTTTTATTTATTACCACTTTTGTCAGATTCAAGTTATTTCTATGACCATTGTGGGTTTTTCTTTCATTAACAGAGGGGTACCAACAATTTTGTCCACGGCTTTATAACTTTTTCACAGGTAATAGCCCTATTCAACAGCTCTTTTTGTGTATTGGATGCTTGAGGTAGTTTGACAGATGATAAAAAATTATGCATTAAAGTCTCCGAGTTGTGGTCTGACTCAGAAGTGTACAAGCCTTCATAGGAAGGAAAGGAAAGAGTTGTTAATCTCTTTGTTGTTATAAACACTTTTACCAGAACTATCCTTTATGCCTGGAATAGATTGGAAGCAGGTATTACCTTTCATTAGATTTGCCAAATACTTGCTTGGCTTACTGCCGAATTCATATAACCTGTACTTACCAAACAGTATAGATCTCTGAGCTTCTTTTGATAAAAGTGCATCTAGAGCTGCCGTGGTTGAGATCTCAGGCTGTCTGAAGGCTTAAGGTTGAATTCACGCTGGAATTCACATAGCTTACCTTCAAGAAGCTGTTGCTCTGCCCTCTGTTTTTTCTTAAGGTTTGCCAAGAATGATATACTAAAGCCTCGAATAACAGCTTTACCAGTTTCTCAAAGTAAACTAGGTGACACAAAGATATTTTCAACAATAAAATGATTAAACTGTTCTGTTAGGTATGTTTTAAAATTGGAATTTTTAAGAAGGTAATATGGAAAGCGCCATTGCCCCCAGTGCTTTGAGTCTTGCTGGACATGACCAAAAATATGGGTGAGTGATCACTGATAATAATATTGCCAATGGAGCAAGAGAGTACTCTTTGAAGGGCATATTTAGGAGTAAAAAAAAATCAATTCTAGAGAATGTTTTATGCACTTTTGAGTAAAATGTATACTGCCGATCAGCGGGGTGAAGGGTCCTCCAGGTTTCAATAAAGTGAATATCAGCGCAGCAGCCGAGTAAAGAAGGAGCTTGTCCAAGACTAGACTCTACCGTTTTTGAGGACCTATTTAGACGTGGACATGGACAACAGTTGAAGTTGCCCGCTATCACAGAGGACTCAACAGCCCACTCAGAAAACGGGAAAATACCCTAGTATAAAAATCAGTTGAGCGAATCGGGGGGGCATACAAATTTAAATAGGACACTGGGTCCCCAAAGAGTGTCCCTCTAATCATGACATACCTTCCTGCAGTATCGGCTTTAATCGCCACCCCTGCTAGAGGACGGGATTTATGAACCACAATGGCTGCCCCTCTGCTGTTAGTAGTGAAGGAGGAACAGTAGATCTGGCCCACCCATTCCCTTCTTAATTTTAAGTGTTCATCATTGGTTAGATGGGTCTCTTGGAGGAATGCTATCTGTACCCTCTGTAGAAGAGCTGGAAATAACGAGGCGGTTTTGTATCACAAAAGCAGAGTCTTTAATGAACAACTCTTCTATCTTGTCTCATCATGGTGCAGAGCTTGGCAGAAGGCAAAGAGAAAATTCTGCCCAGCTCGCTGGTTAAATACAGGCACACATCCAAGACATGCAAAACACAAGCTGAAATCCCCCGTTATCTAAATCCCCATTAGTCCTGTTAACTCCTCCCTCCGTCTTGGGAGGTGATGGGAAAACCTCTCCTTGCCTAAGGGGGTGAAGGTGTCAAGTCTGTTGCCATGGCGTCCTGTGACGTCATTGGTCTTCACACAGGGGGATTCCTTTGTCCTTTCAGAGGTGTGAAATTCCTTTGCATATGTTGCCCCACACATTTCCACATGCTCCAACATATGCAGGTATGGAATATATGAGTAATATATACCACACCCTCTTTCTTTTTAAATAGTTAAAAAAAAAATTACGTTTAATAGGGGTCTGGATCCCATGTACTGTACATTCCAAGAACAGTTTAATTTCTGTACTGCTAGCCATTATTCCAAATGATACAAATAATAGTTTTGTTTAGAAGTTTGTACATTATGAGAGTTTGTGTATAAGACCTCCTGACAAATACAACAGCACAACAACAAAAACCAAAAAGAAGGGGGGAGTGTGGAGAAAAAGGGGTAAAAAAAACAAACAAAAGACCACCCTTGTACTTTGAATGCTTCCCTGAACTGAACATCTACACCCCACATAGTACATCCTAACTCTGCACTGAACCAGTGCTCCATATGCAAATGTATAGTTTAAACATCAGAGGAACTTTTAAAACAAAATACTCCCTTTTTTTTTTTTTTAAACAAACGGTAACATGAGCATTGATATTACCTAGACTCACCAAATTCAAACCCGCACAGTGAAGATGCTTATAATTGAGTAAAAAGTCCATAAAATGACAAGAAAAAGTACTTACTAGACTGCTTAGTTTATGTATGGCTGGGAACTGCCCCAAAGGGCTAGTGAGAAGTTAACCATTGGTGTCATCCGCATGGACCACTCGGAGGGATGGGGCTATGGTCTCCGAGTAGAATTTCTCTGCCTCCTCCGCTGTACCAAAGCTGTATTTGCTGTCGCTGAATGACACTTTGAGTCGGGCAGGGAACACCAAGCCGTATCTGACATCTGCAGCATGGAGCTTTCGCTTAATGTTAATAAAAGATGCCCTCCGTTTGGTGACATCTGCAGTAAAATCTGGGAAAATGTAGACTTTGTGACCGTGGCATGTAAGCGGGCCCTTCTCTCTGGCGAGCTGGAGGATGCGCTGTTTCACTCTGAAATGGTACACCTTTACAATCATGGGTCTCGGGGGAGCATTTTGACCCCGGACAGGCCGGGAAGCAAGGCGGTGCGCTCGGTCCAACATCTCAGGCCCGTCAGAAACCGCCATACCCAGCTTCTCGGTGAAGAAGTCGGTCATAAATGTTGTGACTTGTGGCCCCTCTATGTTTTCTGATAGCCCAAACACACGGAGATTTTGGCGTCTGCTCCTCGATTCGAGGTCCTCCATTTTAGCCATTAGCAGTTTGTTGCAATTCTCCAGCGTTTCACACCTGGCTTCGAGTGCCGTAATCCTGTCGTCACACTCCTGCAGAGAAGTTTTGACCTCGGTCAGACGTGTCCCAAACGAGTCCATAGAAGTCTGCAGTGTGCCTAATGAGTCCCGCGTTTCAGCTCAGAAACTTTCAATTAACTTTACTAGGCCTGAAAGTGACAGCTCTTCTGCGTCCTCATCAACGCCATGTGCAGGAGACGGGTAGTTAGCTTTCTCGCCAGCCTGACGGTTAGAGGCTTGGGTAGAGCGTTCCTGATAGAAGAGTTCTTCCCAGACATGTCAGCGGGTTTCTTAAGTGGCCCCAATATGAAAAGGAGAAATATAACGAGGTAAACTGGTGTTTAAAATAACATTTATGAAAAGATACGTCGGAGCTGGTAAGGACAGGTCTACTCCATATCCATGCTCGACAGCGCCCCCATGAAGCTTCTTCTGACATGAACTTTCATTTATCTGTGATTATCTATGATATGCAGCTATTTCATGGAAGTAAAACCTCTAATTATGCATTTTTAATGTGCTGGTCCAGGGGTGTCAAACTTCATATGAGATAGAATTTAGACTTAAATTTAAGAGGCTAGCCTTTCTATTTGGGAGTGGGTAATGTTAAAAAGGTAGTAAATAAGATATTAATTAAAATTTTGAAACAAATAAATGCCTCAGATTTCTGTACCTGTAGCCTTTTCTTTAAGATACACATTAACAGAAGTACTGGCCAATCAGATTTGAGCCGCATCTGTAGCAAGAATTCTGTGGGTATGGTTCCATATCCATAGTTACCGCCTACTTTCCACTGGGACTTGTCGAAGACTTTTTCCCATGTTGATAAGCGATGAGTCGGTGTTGATTTTGAGTCCTCCTGAATAGGTAGGAACCCTGTTTTTCGCAAATCATCTGCAGCTTCACTTGCATCACTGTAGATCCTCAGTCCACTGTCCAGAAACACCTTCAGTTTAGCTGGTATAGGAAACTAAAGTGCACACCTTTCTCTTTAAGCAGTCTGCATATTCCTGTCATCTTTTCACTATTTCTGGAGGGTAATCCAAATAAATCCCTTTGTCTTTGTAAAATATCTTCTTCTTCCATGGAACAGACAGAATGCAGTCTTTAGATTTATACTCCAAAAAGTTTATTAATATAAGAGCGAGGATGTGCTTCTCTGGATGACTGGAAACCTGGAACTCTGTGACAGTGCTGTATTTTCAAATCAATCTCATTTAAGGAAGGGAGCTCCGATTTCAAGAATTTATCCACAAAGTCCAATATATTGTCATTTTCCTCACCTTCAGGAACACCATAGAGATGGGTGTTATTTCTCCATGAGCGCAATTCCAAGTCTGTTAGTCTCAACAAGGTGGATTCCTGGGCTTGCTTTATTTGTCGGAGTGTCTTTCTAGTTCAAAGTTACACTCCTCCAGCTCAGCCACACATTGTTCTGCTTCATCCACATGTGTAGTTATACCTTTCAAGTCTTCGCTGATATCGCCTCTCTGAATTCAGTCAATTCCTTCTTCACATCATCTCTCCATGCAAGGCTGAACGAGCTCAATTTGCTCTTCACACTGGAGCAAACTGCCTTAATACTGAAGTATATATTAACCAGCAAGCTAGCTTCCATGAGTCCTTCTTGGCTAGTCGAGTCGTCACGCTCCGTGGTGGTCTTAATTATTTTTGTCACTCTTTGTTGTTTCTTTGCCTTTAGTTTTTTCTAATCTTCTTCCCTTCCATAATTGTTATTTTTCTGTGTTTTAAGTATTTAAACACTGGGGTAAAAGTGTTGGGGTGGGAAAGAGTCTAATCAGCCCACCATTTTTCCCACAGCATGCAACCAGTGTGTGTGGTTTGACCTGAGCACCGGAGGATCAGTTTAGTGTGGTGCAAATTTAAACCCTGAAAAACAACACCTATACTTGTTTTACGCTGAGCTTGCTGCTGAGACAAACCAGTAACCACTGCCAACACCACCTCAGGGTGTGACCTGACAGCATCAATTTTTTAAATGCATAAGCTGGTCCACATTAAATGAAAAAGTTAAAGCGTTAATATTCTCAGCCCTATTTATTTTTCATAGAAATTTGTGTTTTGTTTTTTTTTAATTCTTCTTAAAAGTTGTAACTTTTTTCAAGGTTGTCATGTTTTTCTACAAAAAAAATAGCTTTCTCAGGAAATTTGACATTTTCTCACAAATTTGACTTTTTCATGTAACTTTGTACTTTTTCTTTCAAATTTGTGATTTTTTTTCCTCATAGGGAAGGAAGTGGAAAAGACTGCATTGGCAATTAGGTGAATGCCATATTAGTTGTACATTAATTTTTTGCCCATTAACTAATTCTTGAGGCACTACTGCTGATGTAGTGATCCAGACTTCACTCTCACAATCACTACTACACTGTATTCATTAAAATCACATCAAATTTCCTATCAATTCTGTTCATAGTGTGTCCCACAATAATTGTCATTATGAAGTCTGTCAGTCACTGACACCTTCTACCCAAATCTGGCGTGTGGGTAGGTAGAATCAAAGAGTGATGCTACCTGCAGGATGAAGAGTCGAGTGCTTCCTCCAAACTTCAGCACGTGCCCCACCCTGATCCTGATGTAGGTCTTGGGTGGGATTTTGTTTTTGTTCACCACAGTGCCATGGGTGCTGCCCAGGTCGTAGATGTAGAACCCAGAATTTGCTCCGGTCTCATCAGGCTGGGAATGGTACTGGATCACTGCGTGGTACCTGGAGAGGGAGTAGAATCAGTGCTGTTTCTGCACATTATTACTTGTGGGTGGGGTGGATCGGGGGGGAGGAGGTGGGCTCGGGGGTGGGTTGGCGGTCAGGTGGATGATGTCTTGGACGAGAGTGGGGGCGGGGGGGGGCTTGGGGAGGGCTCCCTTTGTCTCCCTTTGGCTCCCTTTGTCTTTTTATTGTTGTTTTGTGTTTTTTCTGGAATTGTTTTTGACTGTAAAGCACTTTGTTGTATGAAAGGTGCTATATAAATAACTAAAGTTTAAGTTTATAAAACAGACTATGAAAATGTGACTCAGCCATGAGAAGGCCCACAAGCTACAAGTTCACCCTCAACATTTTTAAGGGGGGAGTTCAAATCATCTTCAAATTTGCAACTTTTTTCTCATAAATTTGCAACTTTTTTCTTGTAAATTTGCTACATACATATGGATTCTGGTTAAATTGTTATCCTGTGCCAGTTTATTTTTATTTTTTGGGCCCCATGCAAGAACATGTTAGTATTAGCATGTGTAAACTCCACGTATTGAGCTACTCTAGATTCAACAAACGCTCATACGTCCTCCAAACGTGTGCAAACAGCATGCGTAAAAATGCTGAGTTCCACCTGTGTGCAAGTGAGCATGCATTCACCAGTATTGAAGATTTGCCTAAATGACGCCCTAAAACGGCTATATAAGGCCATGCTTCTGTAGCGTATGAAAGGAGTATCATTCAAAAAAATGGCTTCAAAGTGCTCAAGTGTCCCCACTGCCCTGTTCTCTGGTTTAACGAAGCCGTTCGCTGCCCTCCCAACAACATTTATAATCTTATATTTTACATCTGATATGATTTGGACGTTGATGGAATGATACCGTTTTTAATTTATTTTTATTAGAACTTGAATCAAAGTATCAAATCTTGGTAAGTAAAAAATGAATTTATATGGTTTACGTTCTACTTAAGGGGTGTCCAATCATGTGCCATGGAGGGCCAAGACCCTGCAGGTTTTCTCTTCTACCCAGTCTCTTCAGCAGGTGTTTTCACTGATCAGCAATCCGTGGGGAGAAGTTCAGTGAAATCTGCTGTTGAAGACACTGGTTGGAGGTAAAGCCAGCAGGGTCTTGGCCCTCCATGGCACATGACTGGACACCCATGTTGTGTTTGTGTTTCCTCTGGCTTAAACACCATGGCGCGGTGGCAACATATTTTTCTGGGGGGGGAGGGGGGCAGAAAACACATGACACTATTGTAACCAGAATATGCTAATTTTAAATTATTTCTCTTTTTTTTTTAAATTTTGCACAGTAACTTTGCATATGGAACTTGCCATTTGAAGTATTGTACAACCAAGGCTTGAATGTTGGAATATTGGGCCAGTTGAGGTCCCACCCAGACATCCTGTGTTTGGACTTTTTAGTGGTGTTATCCCCTCTCCTTCCTCTGCTCTCACCTCTCCTAGACCCTCTGCCTGAACACTTTCCTCTCCTTGGCTCCTCTCTTCTGTCTCATCTTGCCCTCTCTGAGCTCTGTCTAATTCAGGTTCTCTCTCTGTCTATGGTCGTATACAAACAGGTTAGAAAATATCAAGTGTCATGTTTTGTCCTGTGGGATTTTTTTGTCATGGTTTACATAAATGACAGAAATATGTGTATTTTTTGTATTTTTATTCTTGAGTTTCTTTTTTCCATTGAGAGAGTAGGGATGGGAAAAAACATTCATAATAGTAATTTACTCGTGCATACTTAAATTATATGATCAGATGGGTATAGTAACCAGAAATTCTACTCATGTAAAAGCAAAGCTTTGACATTAATAATTAAAAGTTGACAACCAAAAATTTCTACTTGAGTTAAGGGTACAAAGAGCACCCACTTAAAAACTTGAGTAATGACTTCAGTCTTGAAGATTTGAGGTTCTTCTCCAAAATTTATAACAATTTTCTTAGTTTTCTACTTTTCTCTGTAAATTTATCTAAATTTGAAACCATTTTCCTCAAATTTGTAATTTCCTCTTGTAAAATTGACTTTTCTTGTACATTTGAGACTTTATTATAAATTTGTGGATTATTTTATGGCTAATTTTTGTCTATTTTTTAAAATAAAATTACTGTTTTGTTTTAAATAAATTTGAAACGGACTGTGGTAATTTTCTTTTTACTTTATACTTATAACAATTTACATTTTTGACCATAATTTTGCAGATCCAGAACAGAATAATAATTTAACTCTGATTTCAAAGAAAAAAAAAATAACTGTATTTAATTAAATAAATTAACTTAAATGGTCAAAGATGCAGTTATTTCTGTTATAATATTTCTATATATTTATAGTTTTGTTTTTGTTTGTTTGTTTTTTTTCTGTTTTTTTTTCCAGAAATCTCACCACCCAGACAGCAGGAAAAACCTCTTATTTTGAAATCCAAATGTTGGCACGTTTAGTTTGTCTGAAGGCTGCTGACGGATTAAAGTCATTGACTTCGTGAATTTCAGTCACCTTAACCTGCCAGGTACATAATAGTGAACAGAAATTAGTTAGCTCCTTTTCATTCTTGTCTAAAATAAGAAAAACAAAAAAACAAAACTTGCAAGTCAGGTTAATTGGCATCAAAACTGGGGATTCAAAATTGTCCTTAGGTATGACTGTGAGAGTGAATGGTTGTCTGTCTCTCTGTGTTGGCCCTGCGATGGACTGGCGATCTGTCCGAGGTGTACCCTGCCTCTCGCCCAAAGATGCTGGGATAGGCTCCAGCCCCCCCACGAACCAAAAAGGATTAAGCGGAAGAAGATGAATGAATAATTAAAAGGAAGACAAATGAGCCAACTTGAGCTCCTAACCACACCCGTTAGCTAAGCGACTCTTCCATTATTGCTCCCATTACCTGCAGGTTAAACCATGATAAATGCCTCCAGTGCTTACATACCTCTTCTGATTTTTTTCCTGCGTTTAAAGTACTTTAATAAGCTCATGTTTCTCTCGGACAGTTGCGCTAGTAGCGAGACACTGCCTGGCGACTGGAACACGCAGGCGGGGCACTTCTGAATGTGGATGACGGTCACGTGCATTGTTCATGTTTGCTCTTGCGGATCGTCATTCCTTCATAAATTTTTCTTAAATTTATATTTCCTGTTGGAATGGCAGAAATTTTTCAGGCATGGCGGGCCGCCACCGGGAAATTTTTACCAACGGAAACCCTGCCCCTGTTCTACTTGATTCAGACAAATAAGGGAAACCTAAACAACGGCAAACTATTTACACAACTTTTACAACTGGCCCGAACCACTCGTAAATTTGGTTAGTACCTGTACTAAACTTCCCTCGTCACACTTCACTCAACTAAACAGATTGTTGAATCCAACAAGTTCACATAAATTGATCATACTAGTACAGTGCCTGGTCACATGACCATATAAGGAGTTGTTCAGTTCCTGTTAAACTGAACAACTCCTTATAAGGTCTTCCAAGGAAGACCCGGTTTCGAAGCTCAGATCCAGCAGTATCATTTTATCCCACCGGCCTCCAGAGCCCGCCCTGTGAATTTCAGCCTTCAACTCCCAGCGGTTATACCTTTTCTACCTCTGTGTTCATCAGTAGTCAGCCACACTACTACACCTGTGGCTGTGGCACAGGTGTAGTGTGGCCGGCTACTGATCGGAGGGTCAGGGGTTCAATCCCCGCTCTGTCTGCAGTCTGCATGTGGAAGTGTCCTTGAGCAAGACACTGAACCCCCAGTTGCTCCTGGTGGGTCAGGCCAGTGCAGGTGTATGGCAGCTCCACCGCCATCAGTGTGTGAATGTGTGTGTGAATGAATAGATAGCAGGATCTGTAAAGTGCTTTGGTCATCCAGAGATGAGTAAAAAGCACTATATATGTGAACACCATTTACCATTTAATAGCACCCCATGGACAATCAATAAAGATTTCCCTTCCTAAACTTCCACATGTCCAGGGAGGTTGAAATTTACAGAGGTAATTGGGCTTAATATTATAGCCGTAAATCAAAAATTTTCAGCCTCCAAATCCCAGCAGTTATACCTTTTCCACCTCTGTGTTCATTTAATAGCCCCCCTACATCAGACAGACAGACAGAGAATCCTTGCATTTATAGATCAATGTCACCGTGATGGACAAATCTGTTAGTACTAACTTGATTTATAGGAGTGTCTACTAGTACACAAGCTGTATCCTTACACATAGTGTCTACAGATACGGAAGAGTTGACCAATCTGACAAAACCTTTTCAGATCAACTCACATTCGCTGCGGCTGTGGTGAAGGGGAACAGTGTAGTCTACCTCTGATCAGAGGGTCAACGGTTCGCTTCCCACTGTTGCCACCACGAGTGTGTGTGAATGTATGTCTGAATGGGTTGACAGCCGAATCTGTAAAGCACTTTGGTCATCCAGAGATGAGAAAGAAGCGCTGTGTAAGTGAAGGTCATTTTACTTGACATGAGATGGAATTTAGAATCCTAAATTAAAAGGTTAGCCTTTAGGACAGGGGTCATCAACTACATTTGTCCGAGGGCCAGAATTTTTCTCGGCAGACACTATGAGGGCCAGATGCTCTCGTAAAATAACAAATATTGTTTCCTAACTAATACATTATTTGATATATTCATTTTCCTTCCAGTTTAGAAAGCCAGTTCAGAAAGCTTGGGATCAGTCCGCCAAGGTCTCCGCCTTTGGCCGCCACCTAATCCACATAGCACCGGACCCCCATGATCCTTCCTGCAGGTGGTGAGCCCACTGGAGGGCCCAACCAGTTTACATATGTTTTGTGGACTTTGAGAAGGCATTTGACCGCGTCCCTCGTGGTTTTTTGTGGGGGATGCTTTGGGAGTATGGGGTATCGGGCTTGTTGTTACGAGCTATTCGGTCTCTGTACGACCGTTGTGAGAGTTTGGTTCGTATTGGCAACACTCGGTCGGACTCATTCCCAGTGAGAGTTGGACTCCGCCAGGGCTGCCCTTTGTCACCGATCCTGTTCATAATTTTTATGGACAGGATTTCTAGGCGCAGCCAGGGAATGGAGGGTGTCATGCTTGGTGACCACAGGATCTCATCTCTGTTGTTTGAGGATGATGTTGTCCTGTTGGTTTCATCCAGCAATGACCTACAGCTCTTGCTGGGACGGTTTGCCGCTGAGTGTGAAGCGGCTGGGATGAGAATCAGCACCTCCAAGTCCGAGTCCATGGTCCTCAGCCGGAAAAAGGTGGATTGTCCTCTCTGGGTTGGGGACAGGCTCCTGCCCCAAGTGGAGGAGTTTAAGTATCTTGGGGTCTTGTTCACGAGTGAGGGGAAAATGGAGCGAGAGATTGACAGACGGATTGGAGCAGCATCTGCAGTGATGCGGACGTTGTACCGGTCTGTTGTGGTGAAGAGGGAGCTTAGTTCTAAGGCAAAGCTGTCGATTTACCAGTCAATCTACGTTCCTACTCTCACCTATGGTCACGAGCTTTGGGTAATGACCGAAAGAACAAGATCGCGGATACAAGCGGCTGAAATGAGCTTTCTCCGTAGGATTGCTGGACTCACCCTCAGAGATGGGGTGAGGAGCTCAGTCATCCGGGAGAGGCTCAGTGTAGAACCGCTGCTCCTCCACATTGAAAGGAGTCAGTTGAGGTGGTTTGGGCATCTGATTAGGATGCCTCCTGGAAGCCTCCCACTTGAGGTGTTTCAGGCACGTCCCACTGGGAGGAGACCCCGGGGCAGACCCAGGACTCGGTGGAGAGACTATGTCTCCCAGCTGGTCTGGGAACGCCTTGGTATCCTCTCTGAAGAGCTGGAGCAGGTGGCTGGAGAGAGGGAAGTCTGGGCTTCTCTGCTTGAACTGCTGCCTCCGCGACCCGGACCTCCGGAAAAGCGGTAGAAGATGGATGGATGGATGGATTTTCCTTCCAAATTTATGTTGTTGTTTTTTTTTTAAGCCTCCATCAGTGTGAACAGACTCATATTACCTGTACAGTTAGCAGTTGTGAAAATGTCAGGACAGGACAGTGCTCAGCCAAGTAAAGCACACATGAAGAGTTTGACCAAGAGGAATTTATTTCTCTGAGAAATTACAACCTCCTTGGTCAGACTTATTTAGATGCACGCACGCACGCACGCGTGCGCGCGCACACACACACACACACACACACACACACACACACACACACACACACACACACACACACACACACACAGAGTTGAATTAAACAATCATTACTGGATAAAGTTGGTAGAAATTGCAGCCAAGTAAAAGTAGCGTTACCTTATGATATTAATTACTGAAATATAAGCGTAGTAGTGACCCCCAAATATTTGTTAACAACAAGAAAGTACTGCAACTACTTAAGAAGTTACCCGAGATGTAATTTTATTCTTGACAGTTTGAGAATTTTTTTCTCCTAAGTTTTATGATCGTTTTCTTGTATACTTACTACTTTTCCCTTGCAAATTTGAAAGTTTTTTCCCCACTTAAATTTTCAACTTTTGTCCTCATTATTTGTGTTTTTGCTCCCATTTAGGACGATCATACATTTGAGACTTTATTGTCATAAATTTGTGAGGTTTTCTCAAAACTTTGACATTTTTCTTGTAAATGTAATACTTTTCTCATTGATTTGTGGGTTTTTTAACTCCTAATTTTATCTGTACATTATAATGAATTGATGCTTTTTTCCTGAAAAGTTTGTGGTAAAATTGTGACTTTTTCACACATATCTGAACATTAATCTGCAGAGCCAGAACACAATGAGTTTACCTCTGATTTTGAATAAAAATATGTTTAATTCAATAAAATTCATTAAAATGACCAAAGATGCAGTTGCTACTGTTGTGATCATACACGTGCAGAGGGGGGAGCTGTGGGGGCTTGAGCACCTGCCCCTTTCACTTTGACTGGCCATTTAAATGTTCAACATTCAGGATAATTAGAAGCAGAGATCTAATTATACTGAATTCAGTGCCCTCCACTCCACCTCCCCACCCCCAAACCCCCCAGATTCAGCCTTTGGCATGAAACTTTGTTTTAGTACTTAATAATGTACAGTGGTGTGAAAAAGTGTTTGCTCCCTTCCCGATTTCTCATTTTTTGTATGTTTGTCACACTTAAATGTTTCAGATTATCAAACAAATTTAAATATTAGACAAAGATAACACAAGCAAACACAAAATGCAATTTTTAAATGAAGGTGTTTATTAAGTATGCGGGCCATAGGTAGCTCTAAATAAACAATGTCCCAGTAAGTAGAGATCCAAGCACAAATACACAGAGTATGAGGGGGTTTCCATCGAGCTGCAACCAATTTCTTTGCTGCTGTAAGTCCTGCTAGAACCCCTCTTTTCTTTGTAGGGGACAGATGCACATCCGACAGATCATCTAAAAGGAATATAATAGGAGAACAAGCGAGTGTGGGCCCGAACAATTTAGAAAGAGTGGAGGTAACCTTCTTCCAAAAGTTGGCCACTAGCGGGCATTCCCAAAACATGTGCAGATAAGTGCCAACCGCCTTCAGAGGGCAGAGATTACAATAGGGGGTCTGGAACCATTTTCATTACATAAAGTTTATTAGGTGTTAAACATACTCTGTGTACAAAATTATAATGAATTTGTTGATGATCAGGATTTTTGGAAGCTTTATTAATAGTGTCCCACACATTATCCCAGTCAAAATCAGGGCACAGACAGGAAATATCTACTCTCCAAAGGACGTTCAATGCTAGTGGTCTGTAAGAATGCTGTAACAATAATCGATAAGACTCTAGACACTAGTCCGGTCGAATTATTCGCAGAACAAAACAATTTCTTAAGCGTATGTGACCTGAAGAGGTTCTGTAATGAGATCCCACTAGCTTTAAGAGAAGATATTAGTTGAAGGTAAAAGAAAAATGAAGTGCACAGTAAATTATATTTTGTAGTCAGCTCTGTAAATGATAAGAGACCATTCTCCCCAAAAATATCTTTCAAAACAGAAATCCCACTCTTTTCCCAGAGAGGAGAGCTTATGGGGCGACCCCCAATCAAAAGTCTATCATTATTAAATAATGGAATTCCTGGGTCCCACGGAAAAGAACAGTTGCAGTTTTTCTGCTTTGCTCCACACTGAGGCCAGGTATGATATGAGCGTGCATTTTTGACCAAGCGAGAGGTAGAGAGATGCAAGTTAAAAAAATTAACAAGGGAGTGAGGGGCGGTCATCTTTTCCTCGACAGTGCACCAAGAAACTTGAGAGCTATGTTACACCCAAATCAGTAGAGGCCTGAGAGTGAAAGCTCAGTTGTTAAGTTCAAAGTCATGGAGAGACAGGCCTCCAGACCGCCTCTCCCGGTGCATCGTGTGCTGTTTAACGCGTGGTCGTTTATTTTGCCAAATGAATTCAGACAACGCAGAATGCAGTTTGCGCCAATAAAGAGGCGGGGGAGGAAGAGGAAGCATAGAGCTCAAAGTTAATTCTTGGTAAGGTGTTCATCTTAAGATAAGATAAGATAAGATAAGATAAGCCTTTATTAGTCCCACAACGGGGAAATTCCAGGATTGCAACAGCACAGGGATAGCAACACTCAGAGCAACAATCAGAAGGCAAGAAAAAAAAAAAAAAAAAAAAAAAAAAAACAAGCAAGCAAGAGCAGCTAATATACATATGTACATATTACTATAAAATATATATATATACACACACACACACACAGACACACAGTGCAGAGCATTGTAGCTAGATGGAATAAATATGTAAATATATAAACACCCACAGTACGGAGCATTGCAGCTAGGTGGAATAAATATGCAAGTATATAAACACACACAGTGCGGAGCAATGTAGCTAGATGGAATAATATGTAGATATATAAAAACACAGTGCGGAGCATTGTAGCTAGATGGAATAAATATATAGATATATAAATATAAACACACCCAGTGCTGAGCATTGTAGCTAGATGGAATAAATATATAGATATATAAATATAAACACACCCAGTGCAGAGCATTGTAGCTAGATGGAATAAATATGTAAATATACTGTATAAACACACACAGTGCAGAGCATTGTTGCTAGGTGGGATGAAACAGCATAACCGTCTATTTAGTTATCCTACATGGTATGATTATGTGCCCATACATATTCTCACCCTCCATAGCGACCGGTATGTTCATAGTTGTATGCCGGAGAGGACCATTGTGTAAGTCTATTGCATCTTTTGCATTCAAAAAAAAAAAAAACAAAAAAAAAAAACTATTAGTTTGTTACGTCTTTTTGCTATCTCTGCGAGCAGCCCTGCTTAGGTTGTACAGTCTGACAGCCGTTGGTAGGAAGGACCTACGAAACCTCTCGGTTGTGCACCTGGGATGATGTAGTCTGCTGCTAAATGAGCTCCTCAGTGCATCCAGTATGTCCTGCATAGGGTGGAACTCGGACTCCAGCAGAGATGACAGTTTAGCCACCGTCCTTCTCTCTCCTATCTCCTCCATCGGATCAAGGCGTTGCCCCAGGACAGAGCTAGCTTTCTTAATCAGTTTGTTCAGTCTCTTCCTATCGGCTGCAGTAATGCCACTGCCCCAGCAGACCACTCCAAAAGTGATGGCTGATGCCACCACCGTGTCATAGAATGACTTCAGCAGCGCCCCTTGTACACCAAAAGACCTGAGTCTCCTCAGCAGGAACAGCCTGCGCTGTCCCTTCTTGTAGAGTGCGTCAGTATTGTGTGACCAGTCTAGTTTATTGTTCAGATGAATACCCAGGTACTTGTAGGATGTCACCATCTCGATGTCTGTTCCCTGTATATTTACTGGTGCTGTGAGGGGCTGCCCATGCCTGCGGCAGTCCACCACCAGCTCCTTAGTTTTCCTCGCGTTGATCTGGAGGCAGTTCCGATGGCACCAGTCCACAAAGTCCTGGATAAGCCCTCTGTACTCAGCTTCATCTCCGCTGGAGATGAGACCAACGATCGCAGAGTCATCAGAGAGCTTCTGTAGATGGCAATGTGTTGTGTTGTGTGAGAAGTCCGCAGTATAAAGAGTGAACAGGAAGGGAGCCAGCACCGTTCCCTGGGGGGCCCCCGTGCTACTGATGATCGTGTCGGAAACACAGTCCCGGGTTCTCACAAACTGAGGCCGGTTCGTGAGGTAGTCCAGGATCCATGATGACAGGTGCTGGTCCACCCCTGCGCGCAGCAGCTTGTCCTTCAGGATCATCGGTTGGATGGTGTTGAAAGCACTGGAGAAGTCAAAGAACATGATCCTCACCATATTCCCGGGCTTCTCCAGGTGGGACAGAGAACGGTGAAGGAGGAAGATCACCGCATCCTCCACCCCAATGCCATGCTGGTAGGCGAACTGGAGTGGATCCATCGCTGGTTCCACCAGGGGGCGGAGATGAGCAAGGAGCAGTCTCTCCAGGGTCTTCATCAAGTGGGACGTCAAGGCCACCGGTCTGAAGCTGTTCAGGTCTTTGGGGTGGGAAGTTTTTGGTACAGGTACCACACAAGATGTTTTCCACAGCTGTGGTACCCTCCCCAGTTTCAGGCTCATGTTGAAGATATACGTCACAATCCCACACAGCTGGTCTGCACAGGACTTGAGGAGCTTTGCGCTGATGCCGTCCGGTCCCGACGCCTTCCTCGCCTTGATCTTCCTCAGCTCCGTCCTCACCTGGGTCTTGGTCAGGGTCAGGATGGGGGGCTGTGTGTTGGGAGTGGGGGGGGTGTCGGTGGAGTGGGGAGTGGGTAGCAGGACTTGATTTCTTAGAGGCAGCAGTGGTTGTTGTGCAGACAGGGGGGAGGGCGGTTGGTCAAATCTATTGAAAAACAGATTCAGGTTGTTCGCCCACTCCCTGCCCCCCGTGGCCTGGGGGGAGGTATTCTGGAGCCCCGAGATGGTTTTGAGGTTTCTCCAGACCCCGCTGATGTCGCTCTGTTGCAGCTTGTCCTCCATCTTCTTCCTGAAGCTGTCCTTGCCTTCTCTGATCTTTCTCCTCAGCTCCCTCTGTACGGACTTCAGCATCTCCCTGTTCCCCGACCTGAAGATCCTCTTCTTCTCTCTCAGAAGTGTTTTTATCTCAGGGTTGATCCAGGGTTTGTTGTTTGAGTGACGCCGTATGGTCTTGGTGGGAACGGATTTGTCCACACAGAAGCTGAGGTAGCCCGTGAAGGTGTGAATGAGGCCATCGATGTCCTCACCATGTGGATCGCAGAGCTGCTTCCAGGCAGTGGCTTCAAAACAGTCCTTTAGAGTGTCCATTGTCTCCTCAGACCATAACTCCACAGTGTGCATGGCCGGAGGTTGTCTGTGCACTAGGGGTTTGTACACCGGTCGGAGATGAACCAAGTTGTGATCCGATCTCCCAAGTGGGGGGAGTTGTGATGAGGTGTACGCCTCCTTAGTGTTTGCGTAGAACAAATCCAGTGTTTTATTGTCTCTAGTGTGGCATGTGACATACTGGGTGAAAGTGGGCAGAATGGGAGACAGTGAAACGTGGTTGAAATCGCCTGAGATGAGGAGAAGAGCATCTGGGTGTTCTGTCTGCAGCCTGCTGGTTACTGAATGGATGACGTCACGCGCTGTCCCAGCGTTCGCCGTCGGATTTGCATAAACAACAATGCAGATCACGTGTGAGTGTTCTCTCGGGAGATATGTAGGCCTCATGCTAACAGCTAGCAACTCAATGTCTTTGCTGCAGTGTCGTTGTTTAACAGTGATATGTCCCGGTCTACACCAGTTGTTGTTAACATACATTATCACTCCACCGCCCCTAGTTTTGCCACTCTCTGGTGTTTGGTCAGCTCGTATCATGTGAAAACCCTCCAGCTCAATGTTAGCATCTGCTGCTAGTTCAGTTAGCCACGTCTCAGTAAACAAAAGGAGAGAGCACTCCCGGTAAGTGCTATCATAACGGGAGATAGCCGCTAGCTCATCTAACTTTCCCAATATCGACCGTACATTTCCCATGACAACAGATGGAAGGGAGGGTCTGTACCTTATATTTTTTGTCCTCCGCCTTACTCCAGCTCGGCAGCCGCGGCGTTTTCGCCTCAGTTCTCTCGGTATGTCGAGTTTTTCCAGTGGGACCGGGTGGCGGTTAAATGCTAGCAACTCTTCCCTGTTATATCGTATCCTGCTATAAACAGTGGCTCCGTCCACCGGCTCAGGAGACATTTGGGACGATCTGTGTGTCTGTGATATAAGTGGGGTGAAAAAAAAAAAAAAAAAAAAAAAAAAAGTGATCAAAAGAGAGAGGAAGGGAAAAAAAAACTCGGAATCGAGCCGCTGTTGCAAAAGGCAGCCGACTGGTGTGGCGCCGAGAGAGAGGCAAACCAAGACTTAATTACTGAAATATGGCTACGGAGAGAGTTCTTCAAACTGGACCATCTTTCCAAGTCTGCTGTTATTTTGACAAGTTTATTATCAAAGTTATGTTTAGTAATTGCCTGAGTCGTTGGAAAGATTTTAATGCCCAGATAAGTAAAACTTTCCACAGTTTGTATAGGAGAAAGAACCGGGCATTCATGCATCGTCTGATTTAAGGGTAGCAACGGTGATTTCTGCCAATTTATTCTAAACCCAGATAGCTCACCA
The DNA here is from genome assembly GCA_020510985.1 of Pholidichthys leucotaenia. Classification (NCBI taxonomy): domain Eukaryota; kingdom Metazoa; phylum Chordata; class Actinopteri; order Cichliformes; family Pholidichthyidae; genus Pholidichthys; species Pholidichthys leucotaenia. The sequence continues at coordinate 194,705,198 of CM035842.1, read as the reverse complement.
TATTTCTCAAAAAATAAATAAAATGTATGGCATGCATTGCAATGGGTTATGAATATATTGTGGAGAAAGGAAGCAGGCGAGGCAACGAGCTGAACGACACATGAACTTTATTCCATCTCCAACATATAGTACAGTAAAAAGAGCAGCTGGGTCTCTGTGCATTCCTCTTTTATACCTTTAATTCCATGCATTGACACCCGGAACTTCTGATCATAATACACTGTCTGGAACAAAGACCTGTGTGGCACATCAACATAAGAGAATGCCGGCCCCGCTGCTCACACTCTTCTCTCTTCCAGTGGCTCTGGCGGTTCCTCCTCTCCCCGGGGGGGTGCATAGTCCATACTGTCCAGTTTGAGACCCCCTGGTGGCACTTCCTCTTCCTGTCCATTGTTCCCCCTTAACCCAACCGCTTTCTCTGGGTGGAGAATCCCCCACCCGTGCCACCACACATTAATAATATATCATCCACATACAAAGAAATGTGATGGAAAGCACCCTTAACACATTTCGGAGAGAACAGAGAGTGGATGGTTTGTGCTAATGGCTCCAAAGAAAGGGCAAATAACAGGGGGCTTAAAGGACATCCCTGTCTTGATCCTCTTGAGATTGCAAATGGGAGAGAACTATTTCTACCAGTAATTACTGTGGCCGTAGGATTCCTATACAACACCTTGATCATATCAATGAAAATCCGCCCAAACCCCACAGACTCCAACACTGACCACAGAAAAGGCCGCTCAAGATGGTCAAAAGCTTTACAAGCATCTAGAGCAGACCAGGGCATTGTACGGCCCCCGGACCGCATACGGCCCTTTGGTTGACTGACGCCGGTATAAGGTTAATTGTAAATTTCAAAATAAACACATTTTCTAATTTTACCTAATGCATGGACTAAAGCTGCGCTGCTTTTATTTTGAAGTTGTTTTTTTTTATTCACGTGCATAATGTCAATACTGCTGTAGGGGACCTAGTTAATGTAATTATCCACTCAGACTGGATAGCACAGGAGGAAATGCTTTAAAGCCGTTAATTAGATATGCAAGACAGCCTGTGGTTTTCTCCATAAGAATGCAGGATAATATGCGTTCTCCTCCGGGTTGCATAATAATGCACCGACAGGCTGGGTGACAAAAAGAATTGTCATTGTAAGTCTATGTGTTGTAATGTGAACCCCCAGGTCGTGAGGCAAGTGTATGGTTTAAAACAGAGATGCAAGCGACCTGGAGTTATTCTTCTTGTTAACTTATCTTAGGGAGAGAGATTAATAAAGTCTGCTCTGCCCACTGCCTCGCCTGCTTTTTTCTCTCTCTACACTGCGCATGATTGAATCTATCTTGTCACAAATAGACGACTTTAGCCCTCAAAAATGCCTGCACACGCTAAAAAACAAAGGTAGATGCCGAATGCAGGGTTTTCAACAAAACATGGACTGCTAAGTATCTATTTACTGAAGTCAGAGGTAAAGCCGCGTGTTTAGTTTGCGGAGAGCAGACCGCCGTGTTTAAGGATTACAATTTGAGTCGGCATTACGAGACAAAACACACGGAGAAATACAAAAATCTGACTGATGCTGACAGGGTGCGGACATTGGAAGTTTTGCCAGCTAAGCTAAAAAAGCAGTAAGGCTTTTTTACCAAGCTTTACGCATCCAGGGATGCAGCAACCAAGACCAGCTTTGTGATATCCCACAAAATCGCTAAAAAGAGATAAGGGATAAGGACCTGCACTTATATAGCGCTTTTCTAGTGTCAAAGACCACTCAAAGCACTTCACTAGTACTAACCCTCTATTCCAAGGGCCTATAGGAGACAGATATCTAGGGACAATTTAGAACAACCAATTAACCTAACATGCATGTCTTTGGATTGTGGGAGGAAACCGGAGCCCCCGGAGTAAACCCATGCAGCACAGGGAGAACATGCAAACTCCACACAGAAAGGTTCCTACCCCTGCCAGCCTGGGGATTCGAACCTGGAACCTTCTAGCTGTTAGGCAACAGCGCTAACCACTGCACCACCGTGCTGCCCAAAAACAGTAAGCCATTCACGGAGGGGGAGTTTGTCAAAGAGTGCTTGGTGGACTCTGCAGCACTAACCTGCCCTGAAAAAAAGAAGCATTTGAGCATGTCCCGCTGTCCAGGCAAACCGTGACAAGAAGGATCAAGGACATCAAGGAATCTGGAGCTTCAGATGCAACGTGAAGTGGCAAGTTTTGACTTTTTCTCCTTGGCTATGGATGAGAGTTGTGATGTCCGTGACACAGCCCAGTTACTCATATTTGTCTGTGGGATAACGGATTTCAAAATTACGGAGGAGCTGGCAGCAATGCAGTCAATGAAAGGGACGATGGCAGGGAGCGATCTGTTCACAGAGGTAAATGCATGCATGGACACGCTAGGCATGAAATGGGACAGACTGGTTGGTGTCACAACGGACAGTTGTCCAAATCTGACGGGGAAAAATGTCAGACTTTTGAAACGTATGCAGGATAAAGTGACTGAAATCGGCGCAGATCAGAAATGGGTATTTTTGCATTATATTATACATCAGCATGTGTTGTGCAAGTCAGTGCTAAAAATTAACCATGTTATTGATGTTGTAACTAAAATAGTTAACTTCATCAGGGCACGAGCATTGAATCACAGACAGTTTGTTGCACTTTTGGAGGAGTATGAGACTGAACACAGTGACATCGGCTACCACACAGCTGTCAGATGGCACAGCCTGGGCAAAGTGCTAAAAAGAGTTTGGGACCTGAAAGCAGACATTCAAGAGTTTTGTGAGAAGAAAGGCAAAGGCATCCCAGAGCTCTCAGATGAGGACTGGATGGCAGATTTTGCATTTGCTGTTGATGTGACGGCACTGACGAATTAACTGAACACCAAACTGCAAGGCAAGGGCCTTTTTGTTTATGAAATGCACAGCCTGGTGAAGGCTTTCATGAGAAAGTTGCAGTTTCTTTCAAGCCAGCTGGAAAGCAACACTCTCACTCACATGCAAACCCTGAAAGAAGTCATACCATCAGCTGATCACCTCCGCAGGTACTCATCCATGTTAGTAGCACTGCAAGGTGAGTTTTCAAGGCGATTTGAAGATCTCAGAAGAATCGAGGATGAAATGCACATGATTTCCTCTCCCTTTACCTGCAGTGTGGATAATGCACCCAGTGATGTTCAGCTGGAACTAAGTGACCTGCAGTCTGATGCCATACTGGCAGAGCACTTTAAGTCAGGATCACTGCTGGATTTTTACTCTTCTCTCAAGGAAGAGAACTTTCCAAACATGAGGAGACATGCTCAGAAGATGTTGGTTCTCTTTGGCTCTACTTACATATGTGAACAAACATTCTCAGTGATGAAGTTTACCAAATCCAGGTATAGATCCTCTTTCACTGATGATCATCTATCAGCTGTGCTTCGCATCTCCACCTCAGATATTCAACCTGACTTTGATGCACTCGTTAAAGCCCAGCAGAGACTAGATTTCTCTCACTGAACAAGAAAAAAAGAACTGAAAAACACCAAGTGAGGTGGTTAGACTACAAATGTAGGCATGTAAATGCACCAACTAGCAGTGAACTGGGACACTTTCTTTGGAGGCCTTTCTCTCAAAATCACAGTTCAGTGACAATCGTTTGATGTATCTTGCTTAATATGTGGAGTACAAAGACAATATTGTGATGTCCTTAGAAAGCTAAGAACCTCTTTCCAACGGTATATGAAACTCAAAATGTGTTTTGGGGTGAATGCGACTGAAAATGATCACTAATATAATGAGTCACAATGGTAAAAATGTTCACATTTTGTTTACCATTGTTTTGTGAAAATTGATTGAATAAATGACATTTTTTGTAAGGCAACTTCACTTTTTCATTGTTTAATCATAACATATACTCTTACCAGTCTTACCAGCTTGTCAAAACAATGCTATGTGCTGCTTTTTATAAAGAAATACAATTAATATTATGCAGAATTGAGTTCAGCCTTTTGGTCCGGCCCTCCACAATATTTTCTGTTTCTCATGTGGCCCCATGGAAAAAATAATTGCCCACCCCTGATCTAGAGAGAGAACTGTGGCTGGGGAGCTTGTGTCTTTGATATTGTCGATAACATGCAACAATCTTCTAACACTGTCTGCGGCCAGCCTGGATCTTATAAACCCAGTTTGGTAACCGTGCACTAATGTCAGCATATGGCCTTGTAGGCATCTTGCCAGGACCTTTGCAAAGATCTTTAGATCAGCATTTAATAACGAAACGGGTCTGTAACTAGAACATTCTAAGGGGCCTTTACCTTTCTTAAGGAGCAGTGAAATTAATGCTGCGTTCACATCTCTAAATAAACGAGCCCTCCTTGAGCGAAAAAAGAAACATGTCCAATAATAAAGGACCTAGCAAAGGCCAAAAGGTAGCATAGACCCCATCCGGACCTGGTGATTTGCCCCTGTCCATCTCTTTTACAGATATTTCGCACTCTTGCAACGTAATAACAGCATCTAGCTCTGCAGCTTTACTGCTTGATAGCTGAGGAAGGTGAATAGTGTTTAAAAAGCTGTCATATGCTGACTTCTCCAAAGTAGTCTCAGAAGTGTATAAAGAGTGATAAAAAGATCCAAAAGTCGCATTCACTTCCTTTGGATCAGATTGAATAGTGCCATCCTCTGTTTTAATGCAATAAATATCTGAAAACTGTTCATCTATCTTGAGATGCAGGGCCAATAGATGGCTAGGCCTGGCTGAGTGAAAATAGTATGTTTGCCTGGTTTTATGCATCAGGAAATTAAAACTTCCAAATGTGAGGTCACTCGATGTTGTGGGTGTTGCTGGTGCGGCTGTTGCTGCTGGTTGAGACTGAGCAGCGGTCCCAAAGGTGAATATTCCTCCTGCAGGAGCAGCAGAGGTGGTCTGCGTGGACAACCCTCCACCCAGGGTGAATCCTGACCCTGCAGGATTTCCTGTCAGGTCAGGCATTGGTTTGCTTGCTACCGGATAACCATGAAAACCGGTACTACCTGTCTACTGGGTCGGGCCGTCGGCGCCTCAACCGGCAACCCCGCCTTTCCGAGGGCATGGAGGGTGAAACTGGGCATCCTGGCAGAACCAAAAACAATATCTGTCACAGGTCTGTGGTGGACCACTCCCAGTTACACGGGGTGAAACTGGACATCCTGGCAGATAACCACATCTGTCGCAAGGTCTGTGGTGGACTTTTGCCAGTCGGTGCATCACGACATGCACTACACAAAGAGCAGAGATACACAAACCTATCATCTGGTCAGTCACTGCAACAGATACTGGAGTCAGTTTGTCTTGGCCTGTCCTTGCTACTGATAATACCTCTATCTGCCAAGAATGTGTCGCTAGTCCAGCAAAAGCTAGTGGTACTCAAATACTTTGAAAGCAGTTTCATGAAATGGTTGGTCAGAGGGCAGCTCATGCCAGCTCGGACGTTGCCTGGGTTTGCAGGGTCGGGAGTTCCTGGCAGCGGAGGGTGGGGGACGGAGCTGCATAGAGGAATCTGATCAGACCTAAATGAAACAGTCATTGTCACCTGCGACAGATGACAGATGACTAACTAACTAACTAACTAACTAACTAACCTGCACTTATATAGCGCTTTTCTAGTCACAAAGACCACTCAAAGCGCTTTCATTAATACTAACCCTCTATTCTAAGGGCCTATAGGAAACAAATATCTAGGGACAATTTAGAACAGCCAATTAACCTAACATGCATGTTTTTGGCATGTGGGAGGAAACCGGAGAAATCCCGGAGTAAACCCACGCAACACGGGGAGAACATGCAAACTCCACACAGATCACTGTTGGTCGGGGGCTGGGATCGAACCCATGATCCCACGATCCCCACAATCCCCCGGCCAAGGGTAAACTGTGCTGCCGCAGTGCTAACCACTGCTCCACCGTGCAGCCCGGTGGCAAAACCACCAGATGACGATGATGATGATTTCTGAGCGGCGTCTTAAAATGGAATTACTCTCTTTTTTAACCAGTTCTTAACGGGCTATCACTGCCTCACGATAGCCAAGTTGAAATGATGCGTCAAGGGACGCATATTCCAATTCCAACGTGGACAGTTTTGCTATACGCCCTTTGTTCCTTGAAGAAGCGTAAAGAGTAGTGTTATTTCTTATAAAGTCCTTTACTGCCTCCCAAAGTATCCATACATCAGAAACTGAGTCTTCATTAAATGCCAAAAACGCATGGAAATTTGAAACAAGTTGGGATTGGAAAGCTTCATCTTGAAGCAATGATGTATTAAAGCACCACCTAGTGGTTTTGCCAACCAAAGTATGAATGGAAATTGAGCAACAAAAAGGCTTATGGTCAGACCATACAACTGGTATATAAAAAGAATTATGGGCATTAGGTATTAATTCCTTAGACATAAAAAGAAAATCTATCCTGGAGAATGACTTCCATGAAGTGGAAGGTGTCCAGGAGACTTCCTGATCAGATGCCCATACCACCTCAACTGGCTCCTTTCAATGTGGAGGAGCAGCAGTTCTACTCTGAGCCTCTCCCGGATGACTGAGCTCCTCTTCCTAACTCTGAGGGTGAGTCTAGCGATCCTACGGAGAAAGCTCATTTCAGCCGCTTGTATCCGCGATCTTGTTCTTTCGGTCATGACCCAAAGCTCGTGACCATAGGTGAGAGTAGGAACGTAGATTGACCGGTATCAGCGGACTGGTAGCAGTGGCCCAGAGCTGCGGCCGCAAGGTTGTTGGAGCATCTTGTGGTGGCAACCCCTGAACCAAGCTAAGCACAAGACAACATTAGCAAATTCAACATTTTCATGTGTGGCTATGCGACAGTGGAACATGTTACCAACGGAGTTACTTGCAGTAACAGACTATCACACATTTTCACGCTTGGTGAAAAAACATTTAATCTCTAAGCAAACCTGTGTCCATAATGTACTGTGATGTAAAGATGTTAGAGTGTGTGATGTTGACAGTGGGACCAATAAGAGTCAGTGGTTTGATGTGAAAAATTGTTTATAAGGATGGAGTTATAAAAATGTATTATTGTATGTTTTAGTTCTTATCAATGTTTTGGGTTATCAATGATATTAATGTTTTTTAGTTTTTAGCAATGCTTGGTTTTAGTTTTTTAATCAATGTTTGGTTTTAGTTTTTTATCAATGCTTACTTGTAGTTTTAGCAAATGTCTGCTTTTTAATGCCAACACCAGCCTACCCAGGGACTACAGGTGGAAATTAGCACTAGTGCTATAACCTGGTACAATGCATCTTTCCTCTTTAAGGTCAATGTATATTGTGCATGTCCCTGCATAAATAAATAAATAAATAAATTTAAAAAAAAAAAGTGGTGGACACCAGTGGTGAGGGGGGCCATTAAGCTGAAGAAGGAGTCCTATCAAGCTTGGTTGGCTTGTGGGACTCCCGAAGCAGCTGAGGTGTACCGGCAGGCCAAGCGGAGTGCAGCTCAGGTGGTTGCTGAAGCAAAAACTCAGATATGAGAGGAGTTCGGTGAGGCCATGGAAAAAGACTTTTGGTTGGCCTCGAAGAGATTCTGGCAAACTGTTCGGAGGCTCAGGAGGGGGAAGCAGCTCCCTGTCCACACTGTGTATGGTGCGGATGGGGCGCTGTTGACTTCGACTGGGGATATTGTCGGGAGGTAGAAGGAATACTTTGAGGATCTCCTCAATCCCACTGATACGCCTTCCACAGAGGAAGCAGGGCTTGTGGACGAGGGGGACGGCTTGCCTATCACAGGGGCTGAGGTCGGCAAGGTGGTTAAAAATCTCTTTGGTGGCCGGGCCCTGGGGATGGATGAGATTCACCCCGAGTACCTCAAGGCCCTGGATGTTGTCGGGCTGTCATGGTTGACACACCTCTGCAACATTGCATGGAGGTTGGGGGCAGTGCCTTTGGCATGGCAAACCGGGGTGGTGGTTCCTCTCTTCAAAAAGGGGACTGGAGGGTGTGCTCCAACTTTAGAGGGATCACACTCCTCAGCCTCCCTGGGAAGGTCTATGCCAAGGTACTGGAGAGGAGAGTCCAGCTGCTGGTTGAACCTCGGCTTCAGGAGGAGCAAAGTGGTTTTCGTCCTGGCCGTGGCACATCGGACAAGCTCTTTACCCTCTCGAGAATCCTCGAGGGTTCGTAGGAGTTTGCCCAACCAGTTTACATGTGTTTTGTGGACTTGGAGAAGGCATTCGACCGCATCCCTCGTGGTTTTTTGCAGGGGGTGCTTCGGGAGCAAGGTGTATCGGGCTTGTTGTTACGAGCTATTCGGTCTCTGTACAACCGTTGTGAGAATTTGGTTTGTATTACCAACACTCTGTTGGACTCATTCCCAGTGAGAGTTGGACTCCGTCAGGGTTGCCTTTTGTCACCGATCCTGTTCATCATTTTTATGGACAGGATTTCTAGATGCAGCCAGGGAATGGAGGGTGTCATGCTTGGTGACCACAGGATCTCATCTCTGTTGTTTGCAGATGATGTCCTGCTGGCTTCATCCAGCAATGACCTACAGTTCTTGCTGGGACGGTTTGCCGCTGAGTGTGAAGCAGCTGGGGTGAGAATCAGGACCTCCAAGTCCGAGTCCATGGTCCTCAGCTGGAAAAAGGTGGATTGTCCTCTCTGGGTTGGGGACAGACTCCTGCCTCAAGTGGAGGAGTTTAAGTATCTTGGTGTCTTATTCACGAGTGAGGGGAAAATGGAGCGAGAGATTGACAGACGGATTGGAGCAGCATCTGCAATGATGTGGACATTGTACCGGTCTGTTGTGGTGAAGAGGGAGCTGAGTTCTAAGGCAAAGTTGTCGATTTACCGGTCAAGATTATAAACATGAAATGTAAAAAAAAAAACAAACAAACAAAAAAAAAAACGTTACAACCTGAGAGCAGTAGGATTCACAGTCCGGGGGGAGAGTGCTGGGGAAGGGCGCCAGAATAAACAGAGTCCGGAGGGATCAGTTGGTGAGAGTTTTTATGCATTCCAGTGCCCTCTTCGGGTCGTCAAAACAATGCTTTACCCCTTCTGATGAAGTAAAGGAGAGCACAGCAGGATATGCAATTCCAAATGGAATTTTAACCTGGTGAAGCTGCCGTTTGCACTCCTGAAAGGCTTGGTGGTGCATCTGTGGAGCCTTTGAGAAATCCTGATAAAAGCTCATCTTGTGATTCTGCCAGCTCACCTCCCCGAGCTCCCTAGCAAGCCGTCACACCTGCTCCTTTTGTTGGAATCTCAGGAACCGTACGACGAATGGCCTTGGCGGTGCCCCAGGCCTCACCGGCATGAGTGCTGTATGAGCACGCTCCAAGTCCAGTCCTCCAGGAAAATCAGCCTGAAGAATTTCAGGCAATGTCTTTGTGAGGAAGGCTATAGGATCCTTGTTTTCAACGTGCTCCGGCAAACCCAGGATACGAAGGTTCATCTGTCTCTCCCTGTCCTCGTATTCCGTCAATTTAGCATTCACTCTTTCTGCCTTGGACGCCGAAGCCACAGGTGAGTCACAGTGCTGTCACTCCGCCTCTTCCAGCATGTCCAACTGGTCCTCTACACTGGAGAGCTGTGTTAGCATATCGACTAGCTTCTCTTCTACCGATGAAACAACTCTCCGCATCTCCACTAGCTCTTTGCAGATATCTGCAAAATGCCTTGTTTGGCTATCCGTCAGCCTCGTTTGATCTGCCGATAATTTCTGCAGGAGCTGCAGCATAGATTGCTCGGTTGTCGCATCCTCATACTCTCCCTCCATGGAAGCTTCCACTGAGGTGGGCCAAGTGGCTTTACTAGCAGAGCTAGCTTTAGCAGTAGTTTGTTGAGACAAACTGGCTTCAGCTTTCTGGGTGTTAGGTATTTTAACAGATAATAATTAGATAGTAAAATACCTTGTAGCTTGTCACATCAGCGTAGAGAATTGGCAAAAGTGTCCAATATCAGCTGTGGTAGTGGAGCCTCCGCGTTATGCAGCCATCTTGTCTCCCCTCCACGAACCGCCTTTTTAAGGTCATGCCACGGCATCTCAATCAGATTCAGGTCAGGACTTTGAGTAGGCCACTCCAAAGTCTCCATTTTGTTTTCTTAAGCCATTCAGAGGTGAACTTGCTGGTGTGTTTTGGATCATTGTCCTGCTGCAGAACCCAAGTGCGCTTCAGCCAAAACAGCCCCAGACCATCACACCACCACCATATTTTACTGTTGGTATGATGTTCCTTTTCTGAAATGCTGTGTTACTTTTATGCCGGATGTAATGGGACACACGCCTTCCAAAAAGTTCAACTTTAGTCTCGTCAGTCCACAGAGTATTTTCCCCAAAGTCTTGGGGATCATCAAGATGTTTTCTGGCAAAACTGAGACGAGCCTTTATGTTCTTTTTGCTCAGCAGTGGTCTTCATCTTGGAACTCTGCCACGCAGGCCATTTTTGCCCAGTCTCCTTCTTATGGTGGAGTCATGAACACTGACCTTTTCTGAGGCAAGTGAGGCCTGCAGTTCTTTAGATGTTTTTGTGGGGTCTTTTGTGACCTCTTGGATGAGTCGTTGCTGCGCTCTTGAGGTAATTTTGGTCAGCTGGCCACTCGGGGGAAGATTCACCACTGTTCCATGTTTTCGCCATTTGTGGATAATGGCTCTCACTGTGGTTCGCTGGAGTCCCAAAGCTTCAGAAATGGCTTTATAACCTTTTCCAGACTGATAGACCTCAATAACTTTGTTTCTTATTTACTGTTTGTTCTTATTAAAGACAAAAAATGGAAAGGAGATGTTTTTACCTTCTTTACATGTTTTGACTGTTCACTGCAGCCTTCGTCAGAAGTGTCAGCTGATTGCTGCGAGATGTCATTTTATCAGCTGACTTTCGTAGGCGGGGCCAGCCCAGCAGACCTGTCAGATCCACCGAGCCGGCCCCGCTTTCCGCCGTCTGATGTTCTCTGGAGAATGTGGTCCCAGGTGTGGGAAAGCATAAAGGCCCCCTCATCCCGGTTCATGCTATCTTTTCCCCACTTCCTGATTTCTATGGCCTCCTTGATCCAGCGTTTGTGTCTGTTGCTCTCCAATCCACTAATTTTTGTGTTGCCCCAGTCTATGATGTGATTATTTCTTTTGCAGTGATCTGATATTGCTGATTTTAATGTTTCTTGTTCTGCCTTTTCTTTTTGTGATCTTGTGAGTCGTCCTTGTGTTTCCTACTCACATTCCTTCTGGTGTTCTTTTTTCCTTGTGGTGAATGATCTTCCGGTTTCTCCAATGTAGGTTTTGTTGTATGATCTACATGATATTTTGTATATTACACTGCATTTTTTTGTCTTGTTCTATTTTGTCCTTGGGGTGTACCAATAACTGTCTTAATTTTTTGTGTGGTTTCACTGCTGTTTATTTTGTATTTTTTCATGATCCTTTTAATTGGTTTCATTATCCCTTGGATGTATGGTATAGTTATGGTGTCCTTGTTTTTGATTTCGGCTTTTGTTCTGTGTCTTGTTTCCTGTTTGTTTTCTTAGTTTTTGACTTGCCGTTTCCCTTTGTTTATGGCCCATACTGGATATTGGCAGCGTATGAGTGCATGTTTTATGTGGTTTTCCTCCTCCTGTCTGTCTTCTTGGTCTGTGATGATGGTGGCCCGTTCATATAATGTCCTGACAACTGATAGTTTGTGTGCTGTGGGGTGTTCTGATGTCCATAGTAGGTATTGATCTGTGTGGGTTGGTTTCCTGTAGACTGTGATTTTTATACTGCCGTCATCGTTATGGTGGATTTTCATGTCCAGAAAGGCTATGGTGCCATTTTCTTCCTCTTCGTGTGTGAATTTTATATTCCCAGTGCTATTCAGATGGTCAGTGAGTTCTTGTGTGTCCTTTCCTTATTTTCTCCAGAATGTCGTCCATGTATCTCTTCCATAGGGTGGGTTTACATTGTGTGGGTGCTGTGTTGATGGCTTTATTTTCCAGATCCTCCATGAAAAAACTGCTCAGCTGATAGTGGGTCTCCCATTGCAAATCCTTCTTTTTGTCTGTAGATTTTTTCTATTGAAAATAGGTGGATTTTGCAACAAATTGTAATAGTTCAGATATGTTGTCAGCTGTGAGATTGGTGCGTCTTTTTAGGGTTCTGTCATTTCTGAGGCGTTCTTGCACTATGTGTAGTGTGACATCAACAGGGGTCTTTGTAAATAATGAAATGACATCACGTGAAATGAGGATCTCGTCTGATTCTATTTTCATATTTTTGAGTTCTTGTGCCAGCTCTTTTGAGTTTTTGCAGTGGTATTCTGATAGTCCAAGGAGGGGTTTGATGATTTCAACCAGGGCTTTTGAAAAGTTGTATGTAACTGATCCGATACTGTCTATTATTGGCCACAGTGGGATATCCTTCTTATGCATTTTTGGGGTTCCATAGATCCAGGGGTGATGCTGGCTGTGGGTATCAGGTGATCGTATGCGTCCTTTGTGATTTTTTTGCTTTTTAATAGGGGTTTAAGAAAGGCTTTTAGCATTTTTTTTCTTTTCTTCTGTGGGATTTGTTTTTATGATTTCATATGTGCTGCTGTCTGCCAACATGGTCTCCATCTGTTTTTCATATGTTTCTGTGTCCATTACTACCGTCGTTCTGCCTTTATCTGATGGGAGGATTATGATTGTTTTATCTTGAGTGAGTTTAATGCTTTTTCTCCTTCTTTTGTAATGTTGCTTTGTGGTAATTTGGCTGTTTTGAGGATTCCTGCGACTGCATTTCAGAGTGTTGTTTTTTCCCCTTGGTCCTGGATTTGTTCACGTGCAAGTTCTGTTGCGAGGATGTATTCTTCATGGGGTATTTTGGCTGGTGTGATGGCGAAATTCAGTCCTCTGCTCAGCACTTTTTTCTCCGTGTCCATGAGTGTGCGTTTTGATAAGTTTTTGACCCACTTAGCATTCATTTCCATGTGTGTTTGTCTTCATCCGTTCTTCCTTTCTGTGAGTTTTTTAGTTTCTTTAAATGGTGGGTTTTTGTTATAATGAATTCCTGTTCATGTGCGTGTTTTAATTGTGCTTCTATATGCTCCTGCATTTCCTGATCGGTCGGGTAGTGTTTCTTGAAAATGTCCATTTCCTCCTTGATCTGGTTGTTGATTCTGTCCACTTTGTTTGCCGTTATCCTTATCTGTTCTTTTATCAGGTCCTTCCGTGCTTTATTGATAATTTTCTCTGTGTTTTTAGTTGGGATTGGATTTTTTATGTTGAGGCTTGCTGGTGTGACATCCTCATCTCTGCAATGGAGGTTAAATTTCAGGTGGTTTCTGTAGTGTGCCTGTGTTTTTTCCAATTTCTCCAGCTGTCGGAAGTCTTTGATGCACTTTTGTCCATAACTTCCACGTAATAGCTCAAGTAGTTTACCGGAGTGGTGGCTCAGTTGGTAGAGCATCTGCCCCACGCCCGGGAGGCAGGGGTTCAAATCCCAGCCGGGTCATGCCAAAGACCATATAAAAGTGGAACTTCTTGCCGTCCAGCTTGATGCTCAGCAATAATGGAATGGAGGAGGGAAATCTGTGGCAGCGCCTTGCATGGCAGCGGCCCTCTGATTCTACACTTGGGGTGTGTGTGATTTTCTGCTGCACATCCACCAACCACAATGCTCCACACTGTGTCTATATATATATATATATGTATATATATATATACTGTATATATATATATATATATATAGTAATATGTACATATGTATGCTAGCTGCTCTTGTTTTTTCTTGCCTTCTGACTGTTGCTCTGAGTGTTGCTATCCCTGTGCTGTTGCAATCCTGGAATTTCCCCATTGTGGGACTAATAAAGGCTTATCTTATCTTATCTTAATTAAAAGAAGACAAAAATGAACCTACTTGGGCAACTTTGTTTCTTATTTGTTACTGAATTTCTTTGGATCGCAGCATGATGTCTAGCTTTTGAGGATCTTTTGGTCTACTTCACTTTGTCAAGCAGGTCTTATTTAAGTGGTTTCTTGATTGAGAACAGGGGTGGCAGTAATCAGGCCTGGATGTGGCTAGAGAAATTGAACTCAGCTTTCCAGAGATGTGATAAACCAGTTATTTTATGTTTTAACAGGGAGGCAATCACTTTCACACAGGGCCTTGTAGGTTTGGATTTTTTTCTCTTAATAATAAACACCTTCATTTAAAAACTACATTTTGTGTTTACTTGTGTTATCTTTGTCTAATATTTAAATTTGCTTGATGAAGTGTGACAAACATACAAAAAAATGAGAAATCAAGAAGGGGGCAAACACTTTTTCACACCACTGTATGTTTCTGAAACATCAGATTTCTGAGTGTACCTGAAGGCAACACTGCAGTGCAGGTGGTAACCACTCCCTTCCGCCACAGCAGGCAATGGGGGGGGGGGGGGGGGGGGGGGGGGGGTCAGCTCCGCCTGCAGCAGCCAGGTCATCCATGCTTTATCATGGATTCATCCATGGATTTATGATGTCAGCCTTGGCTCTTATGATTACTGTGTAAACTGTTGAATATCTTTGGGTCTGTCAGAATTTATTTTGTGAGAGAGAAGATGCAATGTGTGTGTGTGAATGGTGAAGGGACTGGTGCTGCACCGTGGCTGCCTCATCCATCCAGGTGGATGCCCTGTAATTGTATTGAGTGTGCATATGGACAGACTTTTCAGTCAGCCAACATTTCTATTAAAATACATTTTTAAAAAAAATCCATCTTACAGTATGTAATATTGTAATTTTTTGAGAAAATTAATTTTGAGTTTTCATTACTTGTAAGCCATAATTGTCACAATTAAAAGAAATAAATGTTTAAAATATATCACTGTGTCAAGAATCTATACGAGTTTCACTTTTTGAATTGAATTACTGAAATAAATTTACTTTTCAATGACATTCTAATTTACTGAGATGCACCTGTATATTAATTTGTGAACAAATGTTGTTCCATGTACCCCTTTTTTGAAAGTTGAGCCCCTGCCCCTCAAATGGTCTCTGCATGGCCCTGGTTGTAATATTATGCTATAGCCAAATCATTTTTATATTCCCTGCCCCTCAGTCAAAACCTAAATGTAGCTGGTATGCATCCTCTCTCTTACACAATAAATTCAGACAGACCCCAAAATATTCAACATTTTGCACAACAATCATAAATTAAACGTGTGGATTCTCTTTAGGAGGAGATGCTAGCAGGTAGCTGGCTCTGCTCACGTCCTGCTGTTGGATGAGCTACATGATGCTGCATTCACTTACACTCAGAAACTGGATTTTTTTGCAAATACACATCATTAATTCAGTGTTTCCTCTGGCTTAAAGACCATGGCGTGGTGGCAGCATATTTTTCACCTGGGGGGGGGGGGGGTAAACATACCAGAATATTTTAATTTTATACTATTTATTTCTTTTTAAAATTTTACACAGCAACGTTGCATATGGAACTTACCATTTGAAGTACTGTACAACTGAGGCTTGAATATTGGGCCAGTTGGGGTCCCACCCAGACATCTTGCGTTTAGACTTTTTAGTGTTGTTATCCTTCTCTCCTTCCTCTGCCTGAACACTTTCCTCTCCTTGGCTCCTCTCTTCTGTCTCATCTTGCCCTCTCTGAGCTCTGTCTAATTCAGGTTCTCTCTCTGTCTATGGTGGGATACCAACAGGTTAGAAAATATCAAGTGTCATGTTTTGTCCTGCGGGATTTTTTTGTCATGGTTTACATAAATGACAAAAATATGTGTATTTTTATTCTAGTGTTTCTTTTTTCCATTGAGAGAGTAGGGAAGGGGAAGAAATATTCATAATAGTAATGTACTCATGCATACTTAAATTATATGATCAGGTGGGTATAGTAACCAGAATTTCTACTCATGTAAAAGCAGTGCTATGAAATTAATAATTAAAAGAAGACAACCAAAAATTTCTCAGAGTTAAGGGTACAAAGAGCACCACTTAAAAACTTGAGCAATGACTTCAGTCTTGAAGGTTTGAGGTTTTTCTAAAAAAATTACAACAATTTTCTTATAGTTTTCTACTTTTCTCTGTAAATCTAAAGTTTTTTTTTTTTTTTTTTTTGGTTACTTATTTGTACCCGTAGGTACATTTGGTTTGCAGTCTGGTGACAAGCCACCGGCTGCTGGTCGCTGCGTGCGTGAGCGCCCTAAACCTACATGTTTTTGGTATGCGGGAGGAAACCGGAGAAATCCCGGAGTAAACCCACGCAACACGGGGAGAACATGCAAACTCCACACAGATCACTGTTGGTCGGGGGCTGGGATCGAACCCACGATCTCATGATCCCCGTGATCCCCCAGCCGAGGGTAAACTGTGCTGCCACAGTGCTAAACCACTGCGCCACCGTGCAGTGTTGAAAGTTGAAACCATGTTGAAACCATGTTCCTCAAATTTGTAATTTCCTCTTGTAAAATTGACTTTTCTTGTACATTTGAAACTTTATTATAAATGTGTGGATTATTTTATGACTAATTTTTGTCTGTTTTTTTAAAATAAAATTAGTTTTTTTTTTTTAGATAAATTTGAAACAGACTGTGGTAATTTTTTTTTTACTTTTTCCTTATAACAATTTACATTTTTGACCATAATTTTGCAGTCAAGAACAGAACAATAATTTAACTCTGATTACAAAGAAAAAATATTAATAAGATTATATTTAATGAAATAAATTAAATGACCAAGGATGTCATTAATTCTGTTATAATATTTCTTTATATTTATAGTTTGGGTTTTTTTTTTAGAAATCTCCTCACCACCCAGACAGCAGGAAAAACCTCCCTTATTTTGAAATTAAATGTTGACACGTTTAGTTTGTCTGAAGGCTGCTGACAGATTAAAGTCACTGACTTAGTGAATTTCAGTCATCTTAACCTGCCAGGTACATAATAGGGAACTGTAGCAGACTCTAAAGACATAATTCACCACAATATGTGTTCATGAACAGCATGAGTGAGTGAGTGAGTGAGTGTTCTTGTTTAGTGCCATGTCAGCATCTATGGCTATTTCATGGCAAAATTAGAACTAATAAGAAAATTGAGTTAAAAATTATATAGAGGCAGGATGATAAATGAAAGAATAAATAAATACAGCGAGATACATATGTAGATACAATAAAACAGAAAAATTAAATAAGATGCTTCAGATGCACATGTGCTAAAAACCCTAAAATTTTCTTTGATGGTGCCTTATTAAAAATACCCTTCAGTGACTTTTGAGTATAAAAATATTGTCTTGCTGTCATGAGAGCAGGACAGTCCAGTAAAATGTGCTTTATTGATAAAAAAAAAAAACCTCTGCAAAACTGACAAGATGGTGGGGCTTCACCTTTTAATAAAAAGCTGTGCGTAAGCCTTGAGTGGCCAATACCTCATCATGTCTGTTTTGAAAGTGATGCAAGTGTCTATGGCTTATGGCAGGTTTAATATCATGCAGTTTATTTGCAGTACACGTGTCCCATTCAGTCTGCCACTTCTTTAAAATATAGGAGGTTATTAGAGGCCTGAGGTCTGTGGCTGGGATCTGGCATTGAGTGACTTCTTGGGTCAGGGCTCTCTTGGCAGCACTGTCTGCCTGCTCATTACCTGACAGGCCAACATGGCTGGGGATCAACAGAAGATGATATTAACATTATGTTTCTGTTAAAAACCTAGTTTCTCTAAAATCCAGACAATAATGGGGTGATCAGTCTTTAAAAACCCAAGTGCATGAAGACAGGACCTGGAGTCAGTAAAAATTAAGGAGCTCTGTTGTTTGGTTCTCTCAGTGTGTTCCAATGCTAGAAGCAAAGCATGAGCCTCTGCTGTAAAAACTGAACATTGTTTGGGAATCCGCAAACCATGCTGATTGTGCCAAGTGACAATTGCAGCTGAGACTGAGCCGTCTACTTTAGATCCATCCGAGTATATGGAAATATGGTGAGGAAAACGGCATTTTATGTCCAAGATCTGCTGCTGGTCCACATTTGAGTGGGTGTCTTTCTTTTTGCTTTGGCTCAGATCCAGAATGATACTGGGTTTCCTCAAACTCCATGGTGGAATGGAACAAAACTGTGTCTGTGTTATGTTGCTCATATCCGGGTTTAATTTTACCAGGTGAGGTTCTATACGGAGTCCAAAAGGAGTGATGCTCTTAGGTCTGACCTTATACATCTGCAAAAATCAAGGGTGAAAAACTGCAGAGTAGGCTGGATTTCTATGGTCAGCTTTAAGTTTAACCATATACTGGAGAGCTAATTTCAGGCACCTGTTTTGAAAGCGAAGGCTTGTTTGCTTCAACATACAAACTTTTGACAGGAGAGGTTGTGAAAGCCCCCAAGGCAAGCCTTAGCCCCTGGTGATGGACAGTTTCCAGCATCCTGATGTAGGTTTTCCTTGCCGATCCATAAACTATGCTCCCATACTCTAACCGAGATCTTACAAGTGCTCTATAGAGACGCAGCAGCACAGTAGAGTCCGCACCCCATTTAGTTTTTGCCAGAGCTTTAATAATATCGAGGGCTTTAAAACATCTGATCTGTAGAAATTTTATATGCGGAATAAAAGACAGC
This sequence comes from Pholidichthys leucotaenia, assembly GCA_020510985.1. Classification (NCBI taxonomy): domain Eukaryota; kingdom Metazoa; phylum Chordata; class Actinopteri; order Cichliformes; family Pholidichthyidae; genus Pholidichthys; species Pholidichthys leucotaenia. Next base: position 194,686,687 of record CM035842.1, on the reverse strand, counting down.
TATTATCAAAAATAAGTCCAAGGAATTTGGTTTCTTTTACCACCTTGACAGCTTCTCCATCTATGAAAAGCTCAGGGTCGAGGTGAAGAGACCGCAGCAGGCAAAAGTGCATGCAGACGGTTTTTGTTTTTGAACATTTAAAACCATTACTGACTGATCATCTATTAATCTTATTTATGCACAGCTGTAGTTGCTTTTCAATTGTGCTCATGTCTTTCCCCCTGTAGCAAATACAGAGGTCATCTACATAAAGACTACAAAAGGTATTTGGTCTAAGAGCACCAACTACACTATTAATCTTAATGTTAAAAAGAGTAACCGAGAGGATGCTTCCCTGGGGGACTCCTTGTTCTTGCACATGGGGCTCTGAAAGGGTATCTCCTACTCGGACTATGAAGTGTCTTTTGGACAAAAAGTTTGAAATGAAAAAGGGCAAATGTCCCCTAAAACCCATGTCATGTAGGTCTCTTAAAATACCGTATTTCCATGTTGTGTCATATGCTTTTTCTAAATCAAAAAATACAGCAACTACATCCATCCATCTTCTTCCGCTTAATCCTTTTCAGGTTGCCGGGGGGGGGGGGGGGGGGGGGCTGGAGCCTATCCCAGCATCTTTGGGCGAGAGGCAGGGTAAGCAGGGTAACACCCTGCACAGATCGCCAGTCCATCGCAGGGCCAACACAGAGAGACAGACAACCATTCACTCTCACAGTCATACCTAAGGACAATTTAGAATCCCCAGTTTGTTGCCAGTTAACCTAACTTGCATGTTTTTGGCATGTGGGAGGAAACTGGAGAAATCCCGGAGTAAACCCACGCAGACATGGGGAGAACATGCAAACTCCACACAGATCACTGTTGGTTGGGGGCTGGGATCGAACCCGGGATCCCCCGGCCAAGGGTGAGTTGCTGTGCTGCCGCAATGCTAACCACTCCACCACTGCGCTGCCCACAGCAGCTACACATTCTTTTCTAATAAAACCATCACGTACAGTATATAGGCCTCTAATCTGATAAGGTGGTCTAAAGTGCTTTTAAGGTGGTCTAAAGTGCTTTTACCATGTCTGAAGCCACACTGGTAATCAGTTAAAAGGCCTTCAGACTCAAGCACCCACACACGGCGATTGTTTACTATTCTTTCCATGGTTTTACAGAGGCAACTTGTCAGAGCTATTGGACGGTAGTTGTTGGTATCAGTATGATCTTTCCCAGGCTTTGCAACAGGTATAACTACTGCTTCTTTCCAGCTTTCAGGAATACTGCCTGACTTCCAGATGTTGTTGAAAACCATCAAGAGAACGAATAGTGCACTGGGGGGGTAAGTGTTTTAAAAACTGATAATGAATTTTATCTGGCCCCACAGCAGTGCCATGAGAGTTCCTTATTGAGAACAAAAGTTCTTCCATAGTGAAATCTTGGCTGTATGGTTCTGAGTTATCTGAAGAAAAGTGTATTTCTTTTTGTTCTTCTTGTGTTTGTGTGATTTGGAACTCAGGATGATAGTTTCCAATAGATGAATTCTTCACAAATGATTTTGCTAGTTGACTAGCTATTTCATATTTTGTCGTCAGCAGATTACCCTGATGATTAATATGCTGTATCTGAAGGCCATTCTCCTTACCCTTCATCTTTCTAATTAAATTCCAGATCTTTTTGGTAGATGTGTTGGATGTGAGGCTTGATACAAATTCCCTCCAGCTCTGTCTCTTTGCTTCATTGATGATCCTGCGTGCTTTAGCTCGACAGATTTTAAATCTGGTCAAGTTTTCTGTTGTTGGATGTTTATTGAACACCCTCTCTGCTTTTTTCCTTGCCTCAATGGCCTTTTCGCAGTCATCATTGAACCATGGGTTGGACCTATGGTGTGGCTTTGCTGATGTTTTTGGGACAGTCTTATCTGCAATTGTAATTAAGGTTTGAGCAAAGCTCTGAACAGAGTGACAGTGTGGTTGAGGTTTTTGGCTGAATTTCTCTTTGCACAGAGAAACAAAGGAAGACCAGTTTGCTTTTTTGAGTTGCCATTGCAGAGTTCTTGATTGCACATCCACTTCTGTAGATGTCAATATTAGTGGAAAGTGGTCACTTCCACAAAGATCATCCAAGACCCGCCACGAGAATTCCAGCACTAGCTCAGGATCACATATAGATAGGTCAACTGCAGTATAGGTTCCATGTCCTGGGTGGAGGTACGTGTGAGACCCATCATTCCAAAGACACAGATCATTTTTAGCAATAAAATCCCCCAGTAGTTTGCCTTTTGCATTTGAGCAAATTCCTCCCCACAGAGGATTATGACCATTAAAATCACCCATAAGGATGCATGGGGATGGCAACTGATTATGAAGGTCATCAAGATTTTCCGGTGTCACAATCATATCTGGTGGTATATAAACAGAGCATAAGGTTATTGCCTCATGCAAAGTTAGACGAACCGCCACTGCTTGTAAGTTGGAGACTAAAGCCAAGTGGCTGTGAATTAGGCCATTCCTTACTAAAATTGTTGAACCACCAGATGGACGATGCATATTTGGACCATATGTATGGTACATAGTATAATGTTTCAGAGACATGGGGTTGGTTGATAGCAGAAGAGTTTCTTGAAGGCAAAAAGCAAGGGGATTAAAACTAGCAGCTAAACGCTGCACTTCAGAGAAATTGGCCTTAAAGCCACGACAGTTCCACTGGATAATGTGGCTACCCACCATCAGGTAGGTAAAACAAAAGCACGCTCCTCATGCTTGCTTTTGGGGGAGGGGCTGCGACTACGGCAAGTCATGACTTCAGGCATTTCTGCATCTTCTGGATTCCCATTCTTTTGCAATTTATTTTCTTGGCTTGATTTTGCCTGAGTAGAGGAGCTGGATTTTTTCTTTTCTTTTGATGATTGGTTTTGTTCTGCGGACTTGCTTAGACTTTGACTTAAGAGTTGACTTACTGTAGTCAGGCTTTGAGTGCTTGTTTTACTTTTAACTGGGACTCCGGAATTTTTAATACTACTTAATAATGAGGGCTTATCTTTAGTTAACCTCTTGCACTCCGTTGTACCGCGGGCGGGCAAGTCTCTGCGTCCCAGAGCGCATGAGGGCGCACGAGAGCGCCCTCATGCGCTCTAGGACACATGATGGAGATGCTGATGATGGAGATAATGGAGATGCATCCAAGCGCGCACTGAAAATAAAAGCTGCAGACACAGCCGCGAACAGATTAGTTCATCTGATTGACCTCTCATTCGACTAATAAGAGCCTTGAATTGGGTTTCTGAAACCTTGAAGAACCAATGACTGAAAACCTAGCAAGAAGGACCCGCCTACCAACGCAGCGAGCCAATTGAAGCACAGAAGTTCGCTGAGCTGTTTTGTCTACAAAGGCTGGGTGAAGAGAGAATTTTTTAATTCCAGCAGAGTGTTTAGGATTCTCTTATGGTCATCATAGACCGACGGAGGCCGACGACGAAGGTTGTAAATCATTCGCCAAAACCGCAATCATGGAATTATGTTTTGACCGGGTCGCGAGACCAGAACCACGAGCGGACCAGCGTCGCGTTCGTCTGACAATGAGGAAGAGAAGTTCGCCAGGACACTGCTGTGAAGAGGTAAGGTGTTATAAGCTAAATTATTCTTTATTCCTGAAAATTGTAATCAAAAATGACTTTTGACCGATTGGTAAATTACAACTGTGTGCTGCACGATGTCCGAAGTGCGTGCGCCGTGGTACACGGGTCGTTTGTCGCATCCGGACTGTGAACGCCCCCCACCCCCCGCTACTATTCTGTAGCAGCGGGGGGGGGGAGCCGCGGTGACTGCGCCGCGGTCGCCACATCGCCACATGAGTGTAATCCGTCATGTAGCGATGACCGATCTCAGTCCTCTGTAGCGAGGGCAGGGGGGACAACCCCCCCCCCCCCCACACACACACACACACAGCCCTGAATGTCACCTTTCATTAGAGGCCAAGATGAAGCTTCTATATTGAATCATTCAAAAGTTACAGACATTTTTCCAAACTGTGCCATTTGGCACAATTTGGCACAGTTCCAAAACACCTGGGAACTACCTGAGGAAAAAGCTGTGTAATATATTCATTTTTTGTGGTATTGTTACAAAATTTGGACCTCAGCTGGATAACACTTGGTTCTACATTTCTGTTGCATTTTCCAGCCCGGATCTGAAGCTGTGTGTTATTTGCAAGCATTCGTATCCAAAAAAACACCCAGGGCAAATTTATTTTCTTCAAGTTCAGTATGTTTAGATGACTGTAACTCAGTGACTGGAGCACTTAGAGAGATTATGACTGTTTTGCCAAAAAATTCAAAGTGTTTTCTTTTAAATGAGACCAACCCCATGAAGATGCTGCAAAGGGTTGAAGAACAGCTTTCGATTTAATTTGGGCACGTTATTTTTTGGTGTTTTTAGGGAAATTGACCGGAGTGCAAGGGGTTAACCAGGTCAGATCTGTCTGACACTCAGCAGGTTGCATCTTAGGTTTCACAGCAGAGGAGAAAGTCTGCTGGAATTTGTACTTTGGGAAACCTTCTACCAGTTTACGTGCCTCAGGGTAGCTAATTTTCTTAGTACATTTGACAGTGTGAATTTCTTTTTCCTTGATCCAACAAGGACAATCCTTCGATGATGTTGCATTATTGCCTAAACAGTTACTACATTTGGGAGGTGTTGTGCAGGCCAACTCATGCCTTTCCTCTCCACATTTGCAGCAGACTGGTTTATTCCTACATCTTGCGGAGCCATGGCCAAACTTTTGGCAGTTAAAACATCTCAGCGGGTTTGGAATAAAGGTATCAACAGTTACACTCAGATATCCTATTTGGATTCTTTCTGGGAGTTGATGCCAGTTGAACGTCAGAATCTAAGTGCCAGTTTTTACTGTTCGGTCATCTTTTTTAATGGTTATCCTCTTCACATGCGTTACTCCTTGTTGCAGTTCTGAGGCCATTTCATCCTCTTCCATATCATGGAGTTCTCTAGTATGAATTACTCCTTTGCAGCTGTTTACAGAAGGGTGAGGAAAAGCCTTCATTGGAACACCAGCCAGCACATTACACCGCAACAAATTTTCAGAATGGGATTTCTTTAAGCATTCCACCAAAACCTGGCCAGACCTCAGTTTTTTAACATCCTTAACTGACCCTGCAATACGTAAAATTCCTTACTGTACAGCAAAAGGGGACAGCTTAGAAAGAGGCATATCTGATGAGAGCGACTCTAAAACAATAAGCCTCGGCCAATTATCACCATTTGAAAGAGCCATCCTGCTAATTCCTGGGTCATCCACATCATCTTCCAACATTCGTTTTTTAGGGGTTTGTTTAGTAGGCATATTTTATAGAGTATGACTCATCATCCCTGCTCCCCACCCTCCTCGGAGCCCTACAAGGGGATGCACGGTGGCGCAGTGGTTAGCACTGTGGCAGCACAGTTTTACCCTCGGCCGGGGGATCGCGGGGACCGTGAGTTCGTGGGTTCGATCCCTGCCCCCGGCCAACAGTGATCTGTGTGGAGTTTGCATGTTCTCCCCGTGTTTGCGTGGGTTTACTCCGGGATTTCTCCGGTTTCCTCCCACATGCCAAAAACATGCAGGTTAGGGAGTTAAGGGGCGCTTGCACACGCAGCGACCAGCAGCTGGTGGCTTGTCACCGGACTGCAAAACAAATCTACCTACGGGTACAAAATAAGTAATTAAAAAAAAAAAAAAAAAAAAGGGGGATGCACAGAGCCGCAGACTTCCTGCTGGTTATGCACCAGCGATACAGGGATGGTATACTCGAGCAATAAAGCACAAAAGTGCAAATTACTCAACTGACCCTCCACCATAGGCTTCTGGGATTAGCAGATGTTATACTGACAAAAGACATCCCAGAGTAGACCTTGACAAGCCAATTGAATGGACTGGGCCCTTCCACCCTCCCGTCTAAGTGAAGTAGGAGCCAAAGCACTGTGTTGGACTTGTGAAAGCTGCAGCAAGACACATTCCTCAAGAACCAGGATCTCTTCCTCCACTGACACGGGTCGCAACTCACGGCAAACAAGTTGCCCCATTTGTCACCTCATATGATCAGCAAGGGGGTGCTCGGAACCACTTTAACCATGGGTCGCCTTAGGGGATTATAACGCACAAAGTTGTTGGAGAGTTTTACCGTAACCCTGGTAAGGGAGGCTAACGGGTATTAGTCCTTGTCTAAGGGACACCTGGCAGTCTCAGCGAGGGTTAAAAGGCACTCCATCATCCTCCTAGTCCAACAGACCTCCTTGCCCGGATGCAGTTTAACGTCATACCCAGGATGGGTGTTCATGTACAGAATGATCTGTTTAGGCAGTTATAGTTGTGCACTCAGGCTTTCCCATCAGGCACCTCTCTAGGCAGCCGCTGAAGGACTTCAGTTTAGAACTAGCGTTTTTAGCTGTTGCTTTTTGCCACTGCCGCTGGAGAATAAAAACGGCACGCCTGCTCGTGCGAGAAAAGAGAAATTGCCTGTCTCTTCATTCTTGCAATTCCTACAGAACATAACTTAATATTGTAGTGGTTGGTGAAATACATCCTCAGCAATTCATCAGTCCCCCTTGCCTTTCCCTTCATATGAATTCTAACCACATCTCTTAGCCAAGCGACTCTTCCGTTATTGCCCCCGTTTCCAGCGGGTTAAAACCATAATAAAAGCCAGTGCTTACATACCTCTTATGATTTTTTTCCGCATTTAAAGTACTTTAATAAACTCATGTTTCTGTCTGACAGTCACGCTTAGTGAGACACTGTTTGCTGATTGACTGGAAAACTTGCGTAAGCGGGGCGCTTCTAGACTCTGCATGGATGACGGCCACGTGCGTTGTTCGTGTGCTCGCTTGCGGAAAGTCAGTGCTTCATATATTTTTCTTAATAAATTCATATGGCCTTGGGGTGGCGGTAAAATTTCTGGTGCAGCGGGCCACCACTGAGAAATGTTACCAGAAGAAACCCTGTAATTAATAAAACATATGATGCCACAGGCTTACTCTGGGGCTCATGAATGACCATCCCATGTCACCAACATTGCTTGTGTGCCCCATTTGCAGCAAAACTATAACTAAATTCAGTAACATTCTGAAGGCTGGACGAAAAGCTCTGGCAGGTTGGATGTGGCCCACGGGCCGCCAGTTGACATTCACTGCTTTAGGATTTTGGAAAGGGTAAGTTAAAAATGTAATAAATAGATATTGGCTAAAAAATGTAAAATTATGGGTAAATATGAGAAATATCCTTTCTTCAGTTGTTGATAAATACTTATACTAATCTGTTTCTCTTATAAAACAATTAATAGTAGGCTAAAAGCTTGTTAACACATTGGGTCGTTCTGCATATGACCTGCCATAGCTGTAACATTCATATGGCAAAATCTGACTATATTGATATTTATACCATAGGATATGTAGTCTGGTTTTAAAAATATTCACTGAAGGCACATTAACAATATCCTTAGGGAGTCATTCATTTATCTTCAACTGCTTAATCCTTTTCGGGTAGCGAGGGGTGCTGGAGCCTATCCCAGCATCTTTGGGCAGGAGGCGGGGTACACCCTGGACAGATCACCAGTCCATCACAGGGCCAGCACAGAGAGACAGACAACTATCCACTTTCATACCTAAGGACAATCTATTTCCAGTTGATATCAATTAACCAAACGTGCATGTCTTTGGACTGTGGGAGGAAACCAGAGTACCCAGCAAAAACCCACAGACATGGGGAGAACATGCCAAATCCACAATGAAGGGACACACCAGTGAGCCGTATAATCTCTTTTAAGTCTCTCAGTGGCCTCTAAGTCAGCTTTGTTTCTCCAGTTTTATGTATGGCATCCTGATAAATGGCTCAGATTTCCGTACCTGTAGCTGCTGCCCCATAAAACATGACATCAATAGAACATATTCGTAGATTTGGTGAATGAGTGTACGGCATGCAGAATCACGTGACACCAACTGATTCAGCTGTATCAGTAGTAAGCATTTTACGGGTACGGTTCCGTTCCGGAATGGATGGATGGATGGACGATTGAGAACACGAAGCCTGCCTGTATATGGAGGACTTCACAGTATATGATATGTGGTATGATAATAAAATTAAATCTACCTGGATATGGAGGGGTGCTCCAGGGCGACGTCACACACCGGTAACCGGCCCACCACACTGAAGCTCCGGCTGCAGAGCTCCACCCGGTCTACGATGGTCCCGTTCTTCAGGACCTCCAGCCCATACTGAACCGGGGGAGCGGAGCCCCCCCAGGAGGGCTCGGTGTAGGGGAGGGGGGGCGGCTTACCCGGAGGGACAGCCTTAACGGGGCGCCCTTTGGGCTCCTGTTTCTTCTCGATTGTAATTTTATCATCGCTGTGAACGGCATCAGGTTTAACCGAGGAAAGAGCCGGTTTCTTGAACGGTTCATCCTCTACCCGTAGTTCCGTCTGAGCCGAGTCTTTCTCCGCGTCTTTACCACCGTTTTCCGCCGCGGAACAGTCAGCCGTTCCTGCCTCGGAGCTCATTTCTTCTCTCGTGTCTCCGCGATCAGCTTCCAACGGGGAAGAGGCAGCCATATTTGTTTGGTGCAGCTCTCAAATATGTCCGGGTCATTCTTCTTCTTCTTCTTTTAGATTTGATTGGCGATTGGCAACCAGCTTACAGGTGCATGACCGCCACTGACTTCTTCTTCTTATCTCGGTTACTGGCTGATAGCAAACAACTGAAAGGTGCATACCGCCACCTACTGTACAAGAGTGTTTAACATTGTCATCTGAGCCCGACCCCTAAATTCTATGACTTAATCCTGTGTTATTTAAGAAGGAGAAAAAAGAGCCCTTCTGGTGCTTCTTAGTGCCTCTCCATCTCCATCTGTTCCCAGAATCCCAGTTAAATCCCATTCCCTACCGGCATCTCGAACTTCATTTTTCATTCTCTCTCTTTCATTTCCATACATGTGACAGTGTAATAAGATATGCTCTGTGGGTCACCCCCACAGCCTACGGACAAGCAGAGCGCTCAGCTGGAGCAATTAGCAGAATTGCTAATGCAATAGCAGAATGATGTGTGTATTGAGATCAATAGGCAGCTTCTCTTTGTCTAGCTCCTTCCTGCCAGTATCCTGCTGTTACGTGTGACTCAAATGCAGATGTTCATGCTTCCTGCTCTGTACTGTGATGTTAATGTGCCATTCATGCATTGTCTGTAGTGGGGTATTTAAACTGCATATCGCTCTGTAACTCTCTCTTTCTCTCTGACTGCTCAACTGACCACACGATTGCCCGAGAGCCTGAGGGCTCGCTCTGGCGCGCCTGCACGGCGCTGGAGTGAGTTCTGTGATGGTGGAATGAAATAAAACCCACTTTTAAACCACAGTTCACCGCTTATTATATCATGCCGCCACATGCTCGACATTTTCTTTTACTCCACATTCTCTACATTTGTCACTTTCGCTTTTCCCCATGGTGAATAAAGGGCCGTTTAAACCTGTATGATCCAGTCTGAGTCTTGCCATAATGATGTCTTCCCTCCTGTTTGTTGTTTTATAATTCTTTAGTGCAATAGATTTTTGTATTGTTTAATACAATCTACCTTTATGATCTTCATCCCATCTTTTTTGCCATAGCTCAAGTCCTTTATTTTGATTACTGCTTTCCCTTCACCTTTTCCAAGAGACAATGGTATAGTTATTTCTTTCCCAAGTGCACTTTTTGCTGATTTGTCTGCACAGTCATTCCCTTTCAACCCTTCGTGTACAGGAACCCAACAAAACTGAACTTCTCCACCATCCCTGTGTACCCTAAATAAACTGATATAGCTCAATCACCAAGTCTTCCCTTGCAGATTTTAGTGTCTGTGTGGTTTTTAAAGCTGCAAGTGAATCTGTGCACACCACAACCCGGTTCGGTCTGACCTCCTCCACCCACTGCAAACCAATAATTATTGCCACCTTCTCTGCTGTAAACATGGATGAATTGTTGGAGAGTCTTTTTGCGATGGTCACTTTAAACTCTGGAATGTACGCTCCAACTCCAACAGAGCCCTCTTTGTTCTTTAAACTGTCAGTATAGAGCTGTAAGTAGTTATAGTAATTGTTCCTGAGGTAGATGTTCATTTTAACACCAACTTTACTCATATGCCAATCCTTTTTCCTCATTAGCAGACTAGGGTCTACTTCTTTTCCCTGAAACAGCCAAGGGGGAACATTACTCACTGGACTACTGTTAGCTATATCAATAGCATGTAGGCCATACATTCTGGCTTTTCTTTCAATTGTCCACCCAAACCCGTGTCCCTGGAAGTTAGAATATTCCCAGCAGTCATGTAGTGTTGTTTTTGAAATATTTGCTTCCTCACTTCCTTTCAGCTTGACCCAGTATGATAATACGAGTTTATCTCTTCTCAAATCCATTGGCATTTCTCCTGCTTCTATTAAAACTGCATTGTTTGGTGTTGCTTTGACGGCTCCAATGCACAGGTGAAGTGCTCTATGCTGCATTCTGTCTATTTTTTCCAGAGTCGTCTTTGCTGCTGCTCCATAAATCATGCATCCATAGTCTATTGTCGATCTCATTAGTGCTCTGTAAATGTCCATTAAAGCCTGTTTATCGTGTCCTCTGACTGGAGATACTTCAGACAGCAGAAGAAGGTTGCATTATTTCACCTCTTGTTCAGTATTACAGGTGAGTCCTGGATTTTTATGGCTATTTTTGTGCCACACAGAAGTTTGATAAGGGAGTCGACTGTCTTGCGCATCTTGGAGGGAGAAAAACGCCTCGTGGGTAAAACCAGGTCTGTGGTGAACCACTCCCAGTTACACGGGGTGAGACTGGACAGCCTGGCAGATAAGCACATCTGTCGCAAGGTCTGTGGTGGACTTTTGCCAGTTGGTGCATCGTGACATGCACTACACAAAGAGCAGAAATAAACAAACCTATCATCTGGTCAGTCACTGCAACAGATACTGGAGTCAGTTTGTCTTGGCTTGTCCTTGCCACTGAAAATACCTCTATCTTCCAAGAATGTATCGCTAGACCAGCAAAAGCTGAAATGGTCAGTCAGAAAGCAACTCATACTGGCTCGGACGTCGCCTGGGTTAACAAGGTCAGGAGTTCCTGGCAGCGGAGGGTGAAGGACAGAGCTGCGTGGAGGAATCTGATCTGACCTAAATGAAACAGTCATTGTCGCCCTCGACAGACTGCTGTGATGATGATGATGACTAGCTGGGCCATTAGCTCCCCCAAGCTAGCTAGCTTAGTGTCTTTTGGCGCCATTGGCCTCTCAACCCACAGCTTTGTGCTACGTGTGTGTTTGGCAAAGTAGCTAGCAAGAAGCTCGACAGCATCTGTATATGACTCCGTCTCCCCTAATGTGTGGAAAATTCCCTGACCTTCTACGGCGAGTTTGCGAACCAGAAGTTCTCGTTTCCTTACTCCGTCGAGTTTACCCAGGCCCAATGCTGCAATGTACGTCTCGAACGCAGCCAACCAGCGAGGCCACAATATTGCTGGTTCTCCTGGGTACTCTAGAAATGGCCGTAGAGGTGCCCCGCATGCTTCCATGAGTTAATCCTCAGTCGCCAAATGTTATGTCCACAAACTTGGTATTGAGGAGATGGACGAGGAGGTTGCACTTGAACTGAGCATTATTATGAACTATGCACATTACAGCAAGTGCCACACTGTGAGGGACCGTCCGGGCAAGAGAGTCCCAAATGGTGGACACCCCTTATTATAAGGCGGTGTGATGACACGACCGGCAGGCGGCATCATCACACCGCACTTCACAAGAAAACCCCCCATAACAGATGGCGATTAGATTTTTTTTGTATATAATTTTTCATTTTCATTTTCATTTTGTTTTTGTCTTTGTTTTAACTCTTCTCTCGTGCACCATGGGTGATATAAAAGTAGGCAGTTTAAACTTAAATGGAGCCAGAGATGACAGAAAAAGAGCGTCTCTCTTTAGTCTGTGCTCTCTTAAAAAGCTAGATGTCATTTTTGTGCAGGAGACTCATAGTAGCCCTGATAATGAGATTGACTGGAAAAGAGAATGGTAAGGTGACGTCTTTTTAAGTCATAAACCCAGCAATAGTTCTGGGGTTGGAATTCTTTATTTTTTTAGCAATTTCCCTCCTCATCTTCTGATTGTGTTGAAGTTACTGAAGGCCGTCATTAAAGCCATTAAAGTCAGCGCCATTTATGAACGTAAAACTGATTTTCATCAATATATATGCTCCTGTTGCTGACACGGAACGACTGGCCTTTCTTGATGTATTGAATGATGTTATTAAGGTCTGTAACAGTGAAGAGTTTATTTATTGGTGGTGACTGGGACTGCACTGCTGATAGTTTGAATAGGAATCATGCAGAACCTCACTCTGACTCTTGTGCTCACTTTACTTTACCTCATTGAGACTCATGATTTGTGTGATGTGTGTGTTATGCATGAATAATACGAGACAGGAGCCGTGCAGAACTGAACAGCATACCCCTCTTTATTATCAGAACACAGAATTATATACACCAGTGGCCGTGCCCAATTGACGTCACCCTGTGGGAGGGTACGGCACCACACACACACTACACTCATGACGCCATACTTCCCCTCCCCCTTGCAAAATGCAAAACCACACAAAGCAAATAAAACTGGACCAAGTCTCAAAAAATACATAAAATAATCCCATAACACACCACATACATACTCTCATTCACACCAGCACTATGTACATGTATTTACATTTGATAGTGTTCAAGTCACACCTATGTCCACTGGCAGCCAGTGGTAAAACCGGCCTGGGGGCCCAGGGCAGCCCCAAATCATACATGCCCCTGGCTGCTGAAGATAAGACCGGCTTGGAGACCCTGGGCAGCCCCACAACATGTGCGCCTGTGGCCGCCATCTGCCCCCGGGATCAAAAACAATCTATCCCGCCATAACGTCCCTCTTCACCGCCGACTGCGTCACTCCTTGGGACCAACCATGCTGCTGTCCGGCACACCGTCCCTCCGTGCTCATCGGTCCGCTCCTGATCACTCTCAACACCACCGTCGTGGCTCTAAACACTCCTGCCCCCTGTGGCCAAACTCTGGGGAGACCTGAAGCCTGCTCGTTGGCACCGCTCGCCGATCTAGGCACCTCACCGCTGCTCTCAGCACCCTCACCCCAGGCACTCTGCTGCACTGTCTCCGTGCCCAGCCGTAGCTGCTCTCTCCCGGGGCTCACAGCATCACTTTCACCGGTGTCCTTTCCCAACCCAGGCACCTTGTTGCTGCTCCCAGCACCCTCGATCCAGGTGCTCCTCTGTGCTGTCTCCATGCCCGGTTGTAGCTGCTCTGTCCCGGGGCTCTCAGCTTCACTCTGGTTGGTGTCAGTCTCCAACCCATGCGCCTTGTCGCTGCTCTCCGCACCCTCGTTCCAGCCGCTCTGCTGCATTGACTCCATGTCCGGTTGCGGCTGCTCTCCCTCGGGGCTCTCAGCGTCACTCTCGTCAGCTCCACTCTCGTCAGCTCCACTCTCGTCAGCTCCACTCTCCGACCCAGGCGCCTTGTCGCTGCTCTCACCACCCTCGTCCCAGGCGCTCCATTGCGTTGTCTCTGCGCCCAGCGGTCACTGCTCTTCCCCGGGGCTCTCAGCCTCCATGGTCCCGCTCACTCGCTGCCTAGCCTCCAGCTGCGGGGATGACTCCTGCTGCTCTTCCTCGCCGTTGTCGTTGCACACCGCGCCTCCACTTTTCTGTGCTTCGCGGCTGGCCTGCCGTCTTCAGTGACCTGGGACTCCCCTGGTCCCACCTCGATGCCCAGCTGGTAGCTTGGAGCCCTCTTTTGGCACGCAGCTAGCTTTGTAGCTATCCCTTCCATAGACACTGACTGTGCTGTTAGCTTTTCCCAGCTAACTAGCTTTGCCTCGTTTGGCGCCAACAGTCCCACCACACATAGCGTCGTGGTCCTCGTCTACCCTGCGAAAAAACTGGCCAACCACTCGACCGCATCCTCATAGCACTCTGTCTCTCCCAACGTACCAAGAATTCTTTGGCCCTCCGCACTGAGATGATGAGCCAGGAGCGCTCGTCATCTTCTCCCGTCGAGTCCACCTAGGCCCAGCGCCCCGATGTAACCCTCAAACATGGCCCTCCACTTCGGCCACAGAATCACCAGCTCTCCCGTGTACTCCAGAAACGGCACTAGGGGTTGAGGTAGCCCATATGCTGCCATAATTATCCTTGTCGCCAAATGTTCTGTATGAAAAATACAAGACAGGAGCCGTGCTGAACTGAACAGTGAACCACTCTTTATTATCAGAACACAGAATTATATACACCAGTGGCCGTGCCTGCCTGATGTCACCCTGTGGGCGGGTACGGCATCACACACACACTACACTCACGACACCACAGTGTAGAGATGTTTCCACAAGAACCAAAGACAATATACTTGGACTCATTGTAAAGATAACTTTGTGTCCACAGCTAAGCTTGATCGTTTTTATTGGTTTAAGCATCAGTTTAATATTTTTAAAAGTTGCTCTGTCAGTCCTGTTGGTTTTAGTGACCATTCGCTTGTTTTATTTTCTGCTTTTATATAAAGTGTAAAGCCCAGTAGTGCTTATTGGTGTTTTAATACTACTTTGCTTGGTGATAAAAATTTTAAAGAAACATTTTCTTTTTTCTGGGACATCCACCGTAGCACAAAGAAGGAGTTTATGTCTTTACAGCAGTGGTGGGACTTTGGGAAAATAAAAATAAAACAATTATGTCAGCAGTATACTCAGAATGTTACAAAGTCCTTAATAAGTTCAGTAACGGTTCTGGAATCTGAACTTGAAGATCTTCAGAGCTGTGCTGAAGCTACAAGATGGCAAGGTCATGTTTTTGAGGCCAAAAAGTCAGCTTTGACAAACCTTCTGCAGGTGCCAGCACAGGGAGCTTTAATCAGATCCCGTTTCCAAAATGTAGCCCTGATGGACATTCCATCACATTTTTTCTTTGGCTTAGAATGTAGAATATGGCTTCCTTGATCGTCACTTCCTGTTTTGCTGTCTGCCTGTGGTTTGCTCTCCAGCCACTAGCTACGGCTACTAACTCTCCTTCCTCCCTTCCTCTGTGCTCTCTCTGTCAGATGTTTAGCTACACCTCTGCCTGTTTTAGTGACAACGGTAAATGTAATAAATGTTGTCTTTTTGAGGCGCTCGAGGCGAGGTTGTCTGATTTGGAATCCCGGCTCCGCTGCATTGAAACACCGTCTGCGCCAGTTACTCTTGACGGACGCCCCTTAGCTGCAGCGGCGCTAGCTAGCTTAGGCCCCCCTGTTAGCGGTCCCCCGGCCTCCTCAGCAGCGAGGAGACTGGGTGGGTGACGGTGAGAAGGAAGCCTAGTCGCAAAGCCCCGGTTCACCACCAACCTGTTCACGTTTCTAATCGTTTTTCCCCGCTCAGCGACACACCCGCTGAGGAAAAAACTCTGATCATTGGCGACTCTGTAGTCAGAAACGTGAACCTAGAGACTCCAGCGGCCATAGTCAAATGCATTCCTGGGGCCAGAGCAGGCGACATCGAGTCAAATTTGAAAATGCTGGCTAAAAGTAACTGTAAATATTCCACAATTGTTATTCACGCTGGCATTAATGACATCCGTCTCCAGCTGTCGGAAGTCACGAAATTTAATGTAGAATCGATGTGTGACTTTGCAAAAACGATGTCTGCCACTGTAGTATTCTCTGGGCCCCTCCCCAATCTGACCAGTGATGACATGTTTAGCCGCTTGTCATCCTTGAACCGCTGGCTGTCTGTGTGGTGTCCTGTAAATAACGTGGGCTACATTGACAATTGGAGCTCATTTTGGGGAAAACCTGGTCTTATGAGATGAGACAGCATTCATCCCACTTTGGATGGTGCTTCTCATTTATCTAACAATCTGGCATCTTTTTTATCCAAATTTCCAAAACCCTGACTACTCAGAGTTGGGACCAGGAAGCAGAGTCACAGTCTTACACGCCTCTCTGCAGCTCCTCTTCATCCGCCACCCCTCAGCTTAGCCCCCGTCTTCCCCATCAGAGAATCGTTGTCTGCTCCCTCCAAAGTAAATAAAAATATAATGTATAAGCATCCCAAAGTGATAAAGCAAAATATTGGTAAAACTCAAATTAAACATAAAGCCTCTAAATTGAATGATTTGGCCTCTGTTCCTCCTCATAATTTAAAAATTAAATGTGGTTTATTAAATATTAGGTCTCTAACTCCCAAGTCTCTGTTAGTCCATGATCTGTTAATTGATCATCAGATTGATTTAATTTCCCTTACAGAGACTTGGTTAGGGCAAGAGGATTATGTTGGTTTAAATGAATCAGCTCCCTCTGGTTATTTAAACTGTCAAAATCCCAGAAGTTCTGGTCGTGGAGGAGGAGTAGCAACAATTTACCATTCCAAATTACTAGTTAATGTAAAGCAAAAAACATGTTATAATTCCTTTGAGGGCCTGGTCCTCAGTATTGGGCACTTTAGCAATTTTAGGTTAAACCCAATTTTATTTGCCATAGTTTATCGTCCCCCATCAACCTACTCAGAATTTTTATCCGAATTTGCTGAATTCTTAGCTGATTTAGTGCTGAAATCTGATAGAATAATTATAGTAGGGGACTTTAATATACATGTGGATGTAGATAGTGACTGCCTTAATGTGGCATTTAATTCAATATTAGACTCGATTGGGTTTTCTCAGAAAGTAGGAAATTCTACTCATTACCTCCACCATACATTGGACCTTGTTCTGACATATGGCATAGAAATAGAAAATCTTGTAGTGTCTCCTCATAACCCTGTACTGTCAGACCATTGTCTGTTAACCTTTGATTTTACTATTTCTGACTATTTGGCTCCTAAAGAAAAATATTATTACAGTAGATGCCTCTCAATTGATGCTGTTACCAAATTTATGCAGATTGTTTCCTCTATGCCATGTGTCAACACAACGGAAATAAGCTATAGACAGCTTGCTCCTTCTGTAATTGATAACATGGTGGATAGTGTTACGGCTTCTCTGCATCAGACTCTAGACTTGGTGGCCCCCTTAAAAAAGAAAAAGTCTAATCAGAGATTTCTAACTCCTTGGTTCAACACAGAAACTCGTAGCTTAAAACAGAAGACTCGTCAATTAGAAAGAAAATGGTGCTCCACTAATTTAGATGAAATCTATTTAGCTTGGAGAAATCATCTTTTAATTTATAAAAAATCTCTTAGAAAAGCTAGAACGAGTTATTACTCTGCATTAATAGAAGAGAACAAGAATAATCCCAGGTTTCTTTTCAGTACTGTAGCCAGATTGACAAAGAGTCAGGACTCTGTCAATCCTAGCATTCCCTTAGCGCTTACTAGTCAGGACTTTATGAACTTTTTCAATAATAAAATTTCATCCATCAGAGATAAAATCAATCAGATTCTTCCCACAGTTAACTTAAATACTGTAACTACTACAACTCCTTCTATTGATGTCTGTCTTGATGAGTTTACTCCAATCGACCTTTGTGAGTTAGACAAAATAGTTTCCTCATCCAAACCTTCAACTTGTCTTTTAGACCCTATTCCTACCAGATTATTTAAAGAAGTCTTCCCACTTATTGGTAGCTTTAGCAGCTTTAGCATTCCGGTTCCGGTTCCGCTGGACCGGTGGCGCCACACGAGTAGGCTGCCCGTTGCAACAGCCTTTTTTTTTATCTTCCTTCTTCTTTCTACACCTTTCACTCTGTATATATATCACGGACGCACGGATCGCCCCGGGGGTCTCCCGGGTCAGCGGACGGAGCCACGGTTTGCAGCGGGAGACGCTACAGCGGGGAGGAGCTAGTGCTAGCTAGCACTTGGTCGCCGCCCGGTGCTAATGGGAAACTCGACATACCGGGAGCTGTAGCGAAAACGACGCGGGTGCTGGGCTGGAGTTTAGGCGGCGTGCAAGAAATATAAGACAGAATAATAAGAGCCATGGCAAGAACCAAGCAGACCGCCCGTAAAATCTACTGGAGGAAGAAGCCCCCCAGGAGACAGCTAGCCACCAGGGCTGCTCGGAGAGGCGCTCCGGCCACCGGCAGAGTGAAGAGGCCTCGCCGTCACAGGCCCGTGGCTCTGAGAGAGATCCGTCGCTGCCAGAAATCCACGGAGCTGCTCATCCGTAAGCTGCCCGTCCAGCGCCTGGTGAGGGAGATCGCTCAGGACTTCAAGACCGTCCTGCGTTTCCTGAGCTTCGCCGTCATGGCTCTGCAGGAGACCAGCGAGGCCCACCTGGTGGTCTCTTCTTCGCTAAGAGGGTCACCATTATGCCCAAAGACTTCCAGCTGGCCCGCCGCATCCGCGGAGAGAGAGCTTAGACTTTCTGCTGCACATTCACCAACCAACCATAATGCTCTGCACTGTGTGTCTATATATATACATTTATAGTAATATGGACATATGTTTACTAGATGTTGTTTTTTCTTGCCTTCTGATTGTGCTCTGAGTGTTGCTATCCCTGTGCTGTTGCAATCCTGGAATTTCCCCATTGTGGGACTAATAAAGGCTTATCTTATCTTATCTTATCTTTATTCTTCATATAATCAATTCTTCATTAACTTTAGGCCAAGTACCGCAGGCTTTTAAAACGGCTGTAATTAAACCCTTACTCAAAAAGCCAACGCTAGATCCAGGAGCTTTAGCTAACTATAGACCAATCTCTAATCTCCCTTTCATTTCAAAAATCTTAGAAAGAGTTGTTGCAACGCAATTATTTGACAACCTGCAGGGAAATGGTTTACTTGAAGAGTTTCAATCTGGGTTTAGAATCCATCATAGTACTGAAACAGCCTTTGCGAAGGTCACTAACGACCTCCTCATTGCATCTGATAATGGACTAGTTTCTGTACTTGTCCTTTTAGACCTTAGTGCAGCTTTTGATACTATCGATCATAATATTCTACTTGATAGATTAGAACACTATGTTGGACTTAATGGAACTTCGTTGCAGTGGTTTAGATCTTATTTATCTGATAGATTCCAGTTTGTTCATGTAAATAATGAGTTTTCTTTCAACTCAAAGCTTAGTCATGGAGTTCCACAGGGATCTGTGCTAGGTCCTACTCTTTTTAGTTTATATATGCTTCAGTTAGGCAACATTATTAGAAAGCACTGTGTACATTTTCATTGTTATGCAGATGACACACAATTATACCTGTCAATGAAGCCAGATGATAGTAATCAATTAGCCAAGTTAGAAGCCTGTCTTAAGGAAATCAAAGCTTGGATGACTTGTAATTTCCTGCTATTAAATTCAGATAAGACTGAAGTCATTCTTGTTGGTCCAAAAAACCTTAGAAATTCCTTTCCAAATCAAACTTTCAGTTTGGATGCGGTTACTCTTTCTCTTAATAGCTCTGTGAGGAACCTTGGAATTATTTTTGATCAGGATCTGTCCTTCAATTCACATATTAAATTTGTTTCTAAGACTGCCTTCTATCATTTGCGTAATATTGCCAAGATTAGTAGCATCTTGTCTCAGAGTGATGCTGAGAAACTGATCCACGCTTTTGTTAGCTCGAGATTGTAGAGGAGCTTGAAATAACGAGGCGATGTGATTCATAAACCAAAGTTTATTATCAGCTCCTCTAACAAGTCTCATCTAGGTGCAGCAGCAGAAGAAGTAAGAGAGCGAACACCTTTGGCTCTACGAACTTATACTCGCACATAACAAAAGACATGCATATCAAAAGCTGACATCCCTCACTATCTTAATCCCCTCTTTTGTCTTCATACTCCTCCACCTGGCCCTGGGGGGTCAGGGTAACCCATCCGGTCTCCACCGCAGCGCTTGGGATGCTCTTTGATCTTCACTGGCGGTTGAGACCCTTTGTCCTGTTCTGAGGTGTGAAGTCGCTTTACATATGTAATCACTAAACACTCTCACATGCTTAAACATATGTAGGTTATGGGATCTATGATTAATATAGCCCACAGAGATTAGATTATTGTAATTCTTTATTATCACGCTGTTCTAAAACATCTTTAAAAAGTCTTCAGCTGATCCAAAATGCTGCAGCAAGAGTTTTAACAGGTACTAGAAAGAGAGATCATATCTCTCCGGTTCTGGCCTCCCTTCATTGGCTTCCCATAGAGTTTAGAATTAAGTTTAAAATCCTTCTTCTTACTTACAAAGCTCTAAACAATCAGGCTCCTTTTTATTTAAAAGATCTGATACTACCGTATTATCCTAACAGAGCACTATGCTCCCAAAATGCAGGATTACTTGTAATACCTAGAATCTCCAAAAGTACAATGGGAGGCAGAGACTTCAGTTATCAAGCTCCTCTCCTGTGGAACCAGCTGCCAATCTGGATTCGGGAGTCAGACTCGATCTCTGTTTTTAAGAATAGGGCTAAAACCTACCTTTTTGATATAGCCTACAATTAGGGAGGGATCATGTGTTTCTGAACCCTCCCTTAGTTGTGCTGCTAATAGGTTTAGCCAGCTGGGGGACCTCCAGTAATGCACTGGGCCTCACTCCTTTCCTCACTCTCAATGAAATATTTTTTTTTGCTGGTCATTAACATTTGTTTGTTCTCTCCCATAGATTGAGTCCCCATCGTGCTGTTTGCTCTCTACATGTCTGTTCTTTTCTTCTTCTCTATCCCCTCACCCCCCAGCCAGTCGCAGCAGATGACTGCCCCTCCCTGAGCCTGGTTCTGCTGGAGGTTTCTTCCTGTTAAAAGGGAGTTTTTCCTCTCCACCATCGCCAAGTGCTTGCTCACAGGGGATTGCCTGATTGCTGGGGTCTTTCTGCAACTGTGGGGGTTCCCCCTACAGTTGATAGTGCTGTGAGATGACTGTTGTTGTGAAATGGCACTATATAAATAAAGTTGAACTGAATTGAATTGAAATGTAAAAATGGCCAAAGCAGGTTTGTTCACATATGAAGACTGATACTGGATTAGTTTTAACTGATCATGCTGCCATCCGTAAACATGCTGTCAGTTTTTACAGTAATTTGTTCAAGTATGAATTCCAAGAAAATCAGTCTGTGGCTCAGAGCTTCTATGAGGGTCTTCCTCAGGTTGATCAAAGCAGCGAAGAGGCTTTAGGGGCATCACTCACCTCTGATGAACTGCATGCTGTTATACAGAGCATGCAAACTGGAAAAGCTCCGGGAATTGATGGGTTGCCAATTAACTTTTATAAAACTTTTTGGCCTGAAATTAGAGATGATTTGTTAGAAGTGTTGAATGTCTGTCTCTTCAGGAGTTTTTTTGCCTCTGAGCTGCAGGAGAGCAGTCATCACACTATGACGTAAAAAAAGGTGATTTGCAGCTCATTAAGAACTGGAGGCCTGTGTCGCTGCTGTGCCCGGTCTATGAAATTCTTTCTCAAGTTCTTGCAACACGGCTAAGCAAAGTAATGGAACATGTCATTCACTCTAATCAAACCTATTATGTACCTGGAAGACTGATTTCAGATAATATCATTTTGATCAGAAATTTGTTAGAAGTCTCAAAACTTTTTGGTCTAAAAATTGGCTTTTTATCTATTGATCAGGAAAAAGCCTTTGACCGTGTTGAACATCAGTTTTTATGGGACACACTTGGTGCTTTTGGTTTTAATCTGTGTTTTATTAATTACATCAAAACCTTGTATCACAATATTCAGAGTACTGAAGATTAATGGTGGACTGAGCACTCCATTTCAGGTTCAGAGAGGAATAAGACCAGGATGTGCCTTGTCTGGCTTGTTATACTCTGGCTTTTGAACCTTTGCTGCACAAACTGAGGTCCCAACTTTAAGGCCTGATTGTACCTGGTTGTGAAAGCAAATGCTGATGATATTGATGTTCTGGTGCAGGTCATTTACCAGTTTGGCTCTTTGTCCTCAGCCAAAGTAAACTGGGATAAAAGTGAAGCGCTCAGTGTTGGACAGATACTGGAGAAAAAGTTAAGGTGCCTGCAGGGCCAATTTGGAAGAGGGGTGGACTAAAATATTTAGAAGCGTTTTTGGGAGTTGACACCTTTGTTCTCCGGAACTGGGGGGGGGGGGGGGGGGGTGTCCTTGAAAAGGGTAAAGGTCGACTTGCTCGTTGGAAATGGATTTTAACCAAAATGTCCTACAGAGGCAGAGTTCTTGTCACAAACAATCTGATTTCATCAACTCTGTGGCATCAATTGTCATGTGTTGACCCTCCTCGATATTTGTTGTTGTCAAGGATTCAGGCACTTCTTGTTGATTTCTTCTGGGACAAGCTGCATTGGGTCCTGCAAAGTGTACTGTACCTGCCAAGGGATGAGGGAGGGCAGGGCCTAATTCACCTGAACAGCAGAGGGGTGATGTTTTGTCTTCAGTTCATACAAAGGTTTCTGTATGGACCAACAGACTTGGTGTGGAGGCCATTGGCTAGCATCATCTTGAGCCAGCTGGGAGGAACGGGTCTGAATAAATCTTTATTCCTGTTAGACTCAAAGCAGTGAACTGCCTGCTTTTTATTGTGGACTTTTTAAAGTGTGGAACTTGTTGAAAAAGGAGAGAGCGGGGCAGCATATTTCACTTTACAGGCTACTTCATGAGCCAAGTGTGCATAGATCTCGTTTCAGCACTGCCTGTCAGATGGGACCGACCTTTCTTAAATGGTTTTTGAGTCCTCAGTGGTGACCCTTGGACATGTACTTGAATTTGCAAGAATAAACCTGGACAATGCTGCTTGCCTTGCTTCTCATCTAGGAGTGAACTCTGCATGATTGCTCTGCTGCTGGATAGGTGGAGAGAAGCTCTGTCACATAATGAACATGCCCTGCTTCACTAGTATTTTTAATGGTGCTGTTCATCCTGCTGCTACTGATGTTTTCCTTTCACTGGGCGTCTCCCCAGTTCTTGATGAGCACAATGGTCTTCTCCTAAAGAGTTGTTACTCCTCTGTAGTCACTGTGGCTGATGGTCCCAAGAAATTGATCTACACAATGTTTGTTAAAACCTTAAACAAAGATAAATTAAATGGAAGAAGTGATACTCCACGGAGAGCTTACTTTGGTCTGAGTGACAACACTAAACCTGAGTGGAGGGCTCTGTAAAGGCCACCATTAATGAAAAAAGGTGCTGACCTCCAATGGAGGGTTTTACATGGTGCTATTGCAACAAATGCTTTTATTTCTGTAATTAATCGTGCAGTTAGTGTTATGTCCATAACCAATACTTCAATAATGAAGCTGAAGATAATAATCATATTTAATACATTACATTCTCCCCCCCCCCAGTAGAAAAGTCCAAAACACACACACCATTTAGGCCCACCAAAATTTATAACCCGAATCACACACTATCAGTAAGTATAACAATGAGGCCTATCCATGCACACAAATAACTAAAACTAGAGGTGGACAGGTGGACTACTGTCCCACCCCTACACGGCCAGACGGGTTATTCTGCCATCTCTATCATCATACGGTCCATGGGACAAAGAGAGCTGCCGTGGTCTTAATAAAATATGTAAAATAATCCCAAAACATATGTACAACCAAATCTTTTCTCCTCCCCCCTTGTCCTGTCAGGCAGCTAGGCAAACAGAACAGGGGTCTGTCACCCTTATTGTGCCAAAACAGATTTACTTTGCCAAGAGAAGCTTATACAGTACCTAACTGTGTATTGTATATTGTTGTAAACTCCTCCTGTAATAACTTCTAATACTTTATTTTAATTATTTTACCCATGGAAGACCCAACAGGATGGGGAAGAGGGAAAGGAAGTGTGTGGAAGGGGGAAAGAAAAGGGAGGGGAACAGACAAAAAAACAAACAAACCAACAACTAAAACAAACAAAAGACAAACTGCTTCTTCCACTGAAGATGTCTCAACACGAGTCTGGTTTCTGCATCTGTTAAAGGAGAGACACTTGCGCGTGTATGTCTGCGTGCATATATATGAGAACGCGTGCAAAATAAATGTGTGCATGTGAGTGGTTTGTCAGGAAACATACGAAGCGGAGGGCCGGTCGCAGCAGCTCTCCCCCTGGGAACCCCGAGCAGGCAAGGCAGCGCCACCAACCCCCACAGGGCACAAACGTCCGAGGTCAGCAAGCCCCAGGAAAGCCAGGCATCTGCCCCCGGAGGGATGATCAAGAGAGGCCAGGCTGCTCGGTGGCCGGCTCGGCGAGCCCACACCCCCGGACCCATCCGACCCCCCCCCCCCCCAGTGGGGCCAACGCCCACCCCCGGGCTCCAGGCACCAGGAGGCCAGCGACCCCAACCAAATCTTTTCAGTTCACTCAATAAAACAGTTAATATGTACATCCACACCCCGCTGTGCCAGCCCCGACCCCAACACACTCACCCCATAACTCAGGCAGATCACACATCACTCATGCAATAGTACAAGCAGTGTTGGGCTCTTCTTTTTAAAAAACAAACAAACAAACAAACAAACAAACTGGGCAATCACATAGCAAGTATGTGTGAAACATATCAACTACGTGACTTGGGCAGTTCACACATATTAACGTTACAGCACAAACCCCTGATAAAAGTGGCTCTCGCTCTTTTTTTTTAAAAAAACACGAGCACTTAACCCAGCCACTTTTGTGCATCTACCACACTGACAAAACAACAACGCAGCCCCGGTAGTGCACACATCAACATTTCAGTCATTAACATGTTAATAAGTCACCCCAGAACACATCGCTCCCTTGCCACCATACAGTCTCGATGGGAGACCACCCCCCGGAGACCAGTCCGGCAGGTCCAGACCAGAGCTTCTTTTTTGCTTCACCCCCAGAGATGAACCACGTCGGAGCCCCGACACCTCCTTCTCCTCACCGGCACGCCTTAGCTCGTTGGGGTATCTCCATGAGCCATCGGACATCTGAAGATAACCATCCCGGATGGCCACCACCTGCAGCCATCCCTGGTCCTCTCGTCATTTTTGCTTGCTGTGATCCCCTCTTAGCCGAATTTCCTCCCTGGGTTGAACCACGTCAGTGACCCCCAGGGGAGCTCGACTCGGCTTCAAATGTCCACGACATCTAGACCGGGCTTCCTCTCTGGCTTGAACCACTCCAGCGACCCCACAAGAAGCCCGACTTGGCCTCCAGTGTTCCTGTGTGGCACGTCTGTGTACCGTGCCAGCTGGTCCTGCCCCGTTCTCTTTCATTTTGAATGCCGGCAAAGCCGTTGCAGCCAATTGCTTCTCGGTACCTCCCGGCCGAACTCCAGAAGCAGAGGGAGCTGTCCTCACAGCTCCACCCGCCATCACGGGTGTTCCACCGTGCCACCCAGTTCCCACATCCAGGGTAACTTGGGCCCTGGCACCGGAACCCTCCCGCGATAGCCCTGGGAGGGATTGGTCCTGTCCATTTCCCAGAATATTAGGCCAGTAATTGTCCCATACTGCATCGTCCACCACTCTCGGAACTGGCCGGTCGCACAAACCACGGCCCGACCGCTCCTCTCCGATACCACTGGTGATTGTGAAGCCCGGTCTGTAAAATAGGTCACAGCCCATCACGTTCAACCCCTTGATAGTCACCACGAACTGGATATTGGACACCACAGCTGTTCTGTTCCCGTTCCAAAATCCAGCTGTCCTAAAATGGTAAACGACTTTAGACCAGTTGCTTTGACTTCAATTTTAATGAAAATTTTTGAAAAACTGGTCAGATGTGAGGTCCTAAAGCAGACTGAGCATGCATTGGATCCTCTGCAGTTTGCCTATAGGCCTCACAGAGGAGTGGAGGATGCCACTGTCACTCTGTTTAACATGCTTTTTAAACATCTGGATTTTAATGGGACACACGCCAGACTTTTATTTGTGGACTTTTCCTCCGCCTTTAATACAATCCAACCTCATATCTTAGTTGAAAGGCTCCTGCAACAAATTGATTTGAGCAATAATCTGGTGGGTTGGATTCTGGATTTCCTAACCAACAGGACGCAGAGAGTAAGAGTCAATGGTACATTGTCTGACCTAAAGTGCTCTTCTACTGGCTCTCCTCAGGGGTGTGTGTTGTCACCACTACTCTTCATCCTGTACACAAACATGTGTTGGAGCAGACATGACAACAGACACATTATAAAGTATGCTGATGACTCAGTTATTGTCAGTCTCCTCCAGGATGGTGAGAGTGGCCACGGCCCAGTAGTTGATGATTTTGTTCACTGGTGTGAGGATTCCTACCTGCAGCTGAATACGACAAAAACTAAAGACATGATTATTGACTTTAGGAGGAAAAATCACAGGCACAAAGTCACCGTACTAAAAGGCCAGGCCACCGAATGTGTACAATCCTACAAATATCTTGGGACGATTATTGATAGTAATTTAAACTTTGAAGAGAACTGTGAAAGGGTGTGCAAAAAGGGTCAGCAACATTTGCATTGCTTGAGAAAACTTGCACGCTTCCAAGTTGACCGAACCATAATGACAATGTTTTATCGGGCTTTTATTGAATCTGTTTTATCCTTTTCTTTAGTGTCATGGTTTGGTCAGATAAAATTCGAACAGAGGAAATCCTTGGATCAGGTAGTTAGATGGTCCAGTCGTTTGCTTGGTGAGCCACAGCTGAGCCTGACATCCCTGTACACCAGACAAGTAAAGAGGATGGCTACCTCCATTTTAAATGATGACTCCCACCCTTTGCACTACAACTTTCAGCTTCTTCCCTCAAGACGGAGGTTTGCTGTCCCAAAAAGTAGAACCCAGTGCTACAAAAGCAGCTTTGTTCCTGCTGCTGTCAAACAGTTGAACAAGCTGTAACAATATATTGCACATAATTTAGGTACCTATTTATTAACTCCATTTTATATTTACTTATTTTTGTAGGATGTTACTTGGGTTCTAAATATTTTATTGGGTTTTAGACCTTTGAGTTTTTAACCTCTTTGACTAGTTTTTAACTTTTAATATGACCCTTCTCTCTTACCTCTGGTTTCTCTCTCATCTCTTTGTCTTTTTATACCCTGATTGATGGAGCCTTGAGTATTTTTATCATGTTTATAGTCAGCTTCATGTGTGCCTGTGTTTGTGTCTATGTTGAATGTAATTTGTGGCTTGTAAATATGGATGTCACCAGACTGCAAAACAAATCTACCTACGGGTACAAATAAAGTAACCTGAACCTGAATCTGAACAGCTGACTTGTATCTCGCTGTCAGCTCCTGTGAACCCACGATGGCTAACCTGTTATCTCCATAGCCACAATACAGCATTGACAGTCCTCTCACACAGTAATGCAGGAACAAACTCCTCACAGTAGGCCAGTTCAACACGAATGCCTCTGTGCCTGTGTCCACCAACAACGGCACTTCCAAGCCGTCCAGCATCACGTCACAATAAATATGCCCATTTGTGCCCAGGGAGACGGTGTGAATAAGTGTAGGAGTCGTGGCGGGGGAATCCGTTCTGCATTGTCGTTCCCCTTGCTCAACCAAGGTCCACTTCACCAAGGTCCACCAAGCATCTTGCCTTGTATTGGTGCTTGGTGGACCCGCAGCACAAACATCTGGGCAACCTCAGGGTGGACCTAATCTTAAGGGCTGTGTTAAGGGGGCGGGGATTCTCCCGGCATGCTTTGGCAGCGGAGGATTCAAAGGGTGTTATCATTCGTGTGTTCTAAAGTGTTATTGCTGTGTCATTATAATGACACAGCAGTGTTTTAAGAAGAGTCAGAGCAGTGACTGATCATGCGTTTGTGTCACCCTTAGTGAGATGGAGGTCTGTGTGAATGACCTCCCCTCCTGTCTGTGTTGAGGAAGTGTGTTTAAATAAAGACTGTTTCGTCACAGTCATCTCTCCTTTCTTGTGTGAACCCTCACAACATCACACTGGTGTCAGAAGTGGGTTATGGAGCAGATGGAAGCCAGGATCAGAGCAGAGATTCAGCAGCTGGAGCAATTCATCACTCAGCTGGGAATGGACGACAGAGCTGGTACATCAACCCCTGGGGTTGCTCGCCGGGATGAACGGAGCAACGGACCCAACGGGACCAGTGTACCCCGCCTTCTGCCTTTCTCAAGGCAGGGCGGGCTAAACAGAGCAGATCAGCCCCGCTCCCCGCCCTTTTCAGGGCAAGACGGGCCGGCGATTCCACTGTGACCAGGGGTGGCAAGCGACCAAGAGGCGACCATCCCACCCATCCGGCAGCGGGCCAAAGTTCCCCGCTTTAAAGGTGAAACCCTGCTGGACAACTACCTGGTCCAGGTCGAGCTGGCTGCTGCGTCGAACGGCTGGCCATCCGAAGCGACCGCCGTGCAGGTTGTGCTGGCTCTGGAAGGAAGGGCTCTCTGCACGCTGTCTGATCTCCGGCCCGAGGAATGTCACAACTGGCCAGCGCTGCAAGGAGCGCTGCAAGGAGCACTCCGGAGGCGGTTTGGGAGAGTGCGGCTTTTGAGAGCCTACGCAGCGGACATACGGCGTAGCTACCTGGATTTTGAGCCAGAGGTAGTGGAGAAGCTCGCCCTCCGGAACTTCATCCAGGGTCTCCACCCGGCCAAGCTCCAGAGCCACATCTGGATTCACGCCGCGAGCAGCTGGGAGATGGCTGTGGCAGAAGCGGAGCGGGTGGAACCGCTAATGGATTGTACAGCTGATGCATCGACACCTAGACAGAGAGCCTTCCAGGCCATGGCTGAGAGCGAGGAAGAGGAGGAGGAGCTGTGTCAGACCACGGCAGCGCGTCCACGGAGAAGACGGCCACAGCGGCGCGACGAAGGGTGCTTCCGCTGCGGGGAACCGGCACACATCGCGCGGTACTGCCCAGCACCCACCCCAACGACAAACCGGCTCCTCGCCAACTTTAAACTAGAGCGAGGCGGCATGGATGGGGACCTGCCGCCTCCTACAGACATTTTCCCCAATGAACTGTAACCGCGTGTGGGCCGAATTGGACACTCGCCAGGAATGTACCTACAGTGCAGGTTGGACAACATGCTGATCCGGGCCCTGATCGACACCGGTTCTACTATCTCCCTGGTCCGACCCGGTGTGCTGCCAGGCACGGACGAGACAGAACTGCAGGGCGGGAACCCGTCAGACGCTGCGTCACCACAGCTACTGGTGAGCGTGCCAGACTGGGAGGGCTGTGAGTTCTTGTGGTGGGGGTGGCCGGCCAGAACACAAACCACCCGTTCTGGCTGGCTAACATTCAAGACCCCTGCATTACTGGACTCGATCTGCTCGCAGCACGGAGCGCAAAAATTGACACCACTAGATCGTCCCTCCTGCTGGGAACTCGGACCATCATGCTCTGCAGCAGGGCCCAGAGGAGGAACCCGGGGGCCTGCGTGATCGAGGGACCACCAGGGCGGGCTGAACCTGGCAGATCACCGCAAGTACTGAACACAGCGACACCACCAGTACGAGCAGAGGGAGCACGACTACCGATAAAGACAGCAAGGGGGAGGGCCACAGCGGAGCGGGTCAATGTGTCAGCAGAAACGCAGCAGGCGGTCGAGGAATTGTTCCAGCAGAGTTGCAGCGGACTGGAATTGGGACAGAGATGCCAGCTGCAGCAGCTGTTGGACTGCTACAATGCACCCGAACCAGCTTGGTGCAGCACGGGATCGACACCGGTGAAACCGGGCCGATCCGGCTCCGCCCACGCCGTCTGCCTTTTTCAAGGCGGGCGGCAGCAGAACAAAAAGTACGAGAAATGCTGGAGGCAGACATTATTGAACCCTCCAGCAGCCCCTGGGCGGTGCCGGTGGTGCTGGTTAGGAAGAAGGACGGTTCGTGGCGGTTCTGTGTGGATTACCAACACCTGAATGACGTCACTCTCAAGGATTCCTACCCCCTTCCCCGCATCGATGATGCGCTGGATCACATTACTGGCTCCAACTGGTTCTGCTCGCTGGACCTCCGCAGTGGCTATTGGCAGGTAGAACTGTCACCTGAGGCCCGCCAGAAAACAGCCTTCTCCATTGGGCAGGGACTGTATCAGTTCAAGGTGATGCCGTTTGGACTTTGCAACGCCCCGGCCACCTTTGAACGTCTGATGGAGCGAGTGTTGGCTCACGTACCCCGGAGCCGCTGCATTGTTTATCTGGATGACCTGCTGGTTCACGCAACTGATTTTGACAGCGCCCTGTCCAACCTCCAGGAGGTATTGGATGCCATCCGACAGGCCGGGCTACGGCTACACCTGCGGAAATGCCACCTATTTTGGCGAGAGACCACCTTCCTGGGCCACGTTGTCAGCGCAGCGGGAGTCGCCACTGATCCAGAGAAAGTGGTAGCGATGAAAAACTGGCCAGTGTCACGGGATGTGGGAGAGCTACGGAGTTTTCTCGGACTGGCCTCCTATTGTAGGAGATTTGTGAAAGACTTCGCCACCATCGCCAGCCCGCTGCATTAGCTGACACAGAAGGGCCATGCGTTTCAGTGGAGTGAGAGGTGTGCTGCTGCTTTTTCCCGGCTTCGCTCAGTGCTCATCGGAGCCCCCATCCTGCAGTATCCCAACCCGAACCGCCCTTTCATCGTGGACACGGACACCAGCAACCAGGGAATCGGGACGGTGTAATCCCAGGAGGGAGAACACGGAGAGCAGGCAGTTGCTTTTTTCAGCCACACTCTCAGCAGAGCTGAAAGGAATTATTGCGTGACTCACAGAGAGCTGTTGGCTGTCATCCAGGGGCTTCACCATTTTTGCCCATATGTGTACGGGGGAAGGTTCCAGCTCAGGACGGATCATGCTTCCCTGACCTGGCTGCTGAACTTTAAAGAGCCGGATGAACAGTTGGCGAGATGGCTGGAGGCACTGCAGGATTATGATTTTCTGATTGTGCATCGGGCAGGCCGCCTCCATGCCAATGCTAATGCGCTGTCTCGGTGTCCCTGTGCTGCGGAGGACTGTCAGCACTGCCAGGGAGCAGAGGATCGAGACCAAGCCGTCCCACGGGCTGCTGCTCTCCGGACTGCTGTGAGCAGGAATAACACAGCGGCACACAGCTTCTCCTC
The DNA here is from genome assembly GCA_020510985.1 of Pholidichthys leucotaenia. NCBI lineage: Eukaryota > Metazoa > Chordata > Actinopteri > Cichliformes > Pholidichthyidae > Pholidichthys > Pholidichthys leucotaenia. The sequence continues at coordinate 194,655,758 of CM035842.1, read as the reverse complement.
GGATAATCAGGCAGCTCTCCCCAGCGATGACGTCACAGAGGCCCTCGGTGCGCAGGAGCTGCAGAGCGAGCAGGATAGAGACCCGGTCATTTCCTGGGTTCGGCAGCGGCTGGACACAGGCCAGCGGCCCGCCTGGGAGGCTGTGTCTGTGCTGGACCCAGAGACCAAGGCCCTACACTCCCAGTGGGCCAACCTCTGCTGTCACAAGGGTGTTGTGTATCGACAGTGGCAGACTCCAGCTGGGCAGCATCATGTCTGGCAGCTGCTGGTTCCCCGGCAGCTCCGGCCCAATGTACTCCAGCTGGTCCACGGGGCGGTAGGAGCGGGCCACTTCGGGGTGACAAAGACTCTGCAGTGTCTTCGAGCCCGGTTCTACTGGCCCGGATGTCACCAGGATGTCGGGCTCCATGTCCATCGCTGCGACACCTGCACGGCTCAGAAAGGGCCGACTCAGCGATCCCACGCCCCCTTGCAGCAGTACTGGGTGGGAGCACTGATGGAGCGGGTAGGGGTGGACATTCTGGGCCCTTTCCCGACCATGGACCGGGGGAACCGCTACGTGCTGGTTGCAATGGATTAGTTCACCAAATGGCCAGAGGCGTACATGGTTCCTGATCAGAGCGCTGCCACCACAGCATCAAAACTGGTGGATGAGATGTTTTGTTGGTTTGGCGCACTGGAGGAGCTGCACAGCGATCAGGGTTGGAACTTCAAAGCAGAGGTCTTCGGGGAGGTCTGCAAGCGGCTGGGAATCCAGAAGACCTGGACCACCCCGCTGCACCCACAGAGCGACGGCCTGGTCGAACGGTTCAACCAGACCCTCACCACCCAGCTCGCTGTCCTAGTGGACCAGCGACAGTGAGACTGGGACCTGCATTTGCCCTTTGTTCTGTGGGCATTTCGGACGGCAGCACAGGAATCCACCCAGTGCACTCCTGTAGTGCTGATGTTTGGATGCGAGCGGCGCACACCGGTGGATTTGGTATTCAACGCCCCCCCCCCCCTCACGGAGCCGGAGGTGGAGGGCAAACCGGGGTTGGATTATTTGTTTTGCTTGAAGGAACGTCTCCACACCGTGCATGGACTGGCTCGGGAGGCCCTGGCAGCAGCGGGAAGCCGGCAGAAGCAGGCATATGACTCCCGCTGCCAGGGGAGGGACTTTGCACCAGGAGATCGAGTCTGGGTTTTCTGCCCGGAGCGAAAAAGGGGACGGTCACCAAAACTGGCGAGCCATTGGTTGGGACCGTGCGAGGTCCTACAGCGACTGTTGGATGTGGTGTACAGGGTGAGGCTACAGAAAAGGGACCAGGTAAAGGTACTCCACTGTGACCGTCACGCCCCGTACCAGCCATCCACCCTGCAGGTGGTCGAGCCGGAGCATTCACCCCGACCAGACACTCCGACCGAGGCACAGAGGAACACTAGCGGACCTGTGTGTGCTGGTCGTCGACAACAGAGGCCGCCCCGACACCTGGACGGATTCATGTTGGACTTTTGAGCTGGACTTTTATTATTCTGGGGACAGAAACCAGTCCGGGGGGGGGGGGGGGACAGTGTAACGTCGGGGCTGTGTTAAGGGGGCGGGGATTCTCCCGGCACGCTTTGGCAGCGGACGATTCAAAGGGTGTTATCATTCGTGTGTTCTAAAGTGTTATTGCTGTGTAATTATAACTGCGTTATACTGACACAACAGTGTTATAAGAAGAGTCAGAGCAGTGACTGATCATGCGTTTGAAACAGGCTTTATTTAAACACACTTCCTCAACACAGACAGGAGGGCAGGTCACTCACACAGACCCCCGTCTCACTAAGGGTGACACAAACGCATGATCAGTCACTGCTCTGACTCTTCTTATAACACTGTTGTGTCAGTATAACGCAGTTATAATGACACAGCAATAACACTTTAGAACACACACATGATAACACCCTTTGAATCCTCTGCTGCCAAAGCATGCCGGGAGAATCCCCACCCCCTTAACACAGCCCTGATGTTACAATACATTACAGTTAGTTGTCAGTTGTGGGGAGACTTGAATAACGAAACCGAATTGTCTTTCATTCCAGTTTATTCAAGAAATCATTCCACTGTCTGCTCTTATTCTTGAGCAGCGAACAAAGAGAGTGAACACACCAAAGTTCTCTCCTTTAAACATTCTGACATCAAACCATTTCCCTCGTGGGGGAAATCACACATCTCTCTCAAAATCTCTTTATTCACATTCATTAGCCTTTTATTTACATAACTCCCCCTTCTCTCTTCCCGAGCCTCAGTGGTCAGGAAGTCTTCTGTCCCCTGTCCTCCGCAGGGGGTCCAGGCTCTGTGGCTCCGCACCGCAGGGGGCTGGCTCTCCTTCATCGTGGTTAAATCACATATGCAGTGTCCAACATATACATGTCTCACAACACAGCCATATAACCCCCCCCCAAACGATGAAGAACAGACTAATTCCTAAAATTAAATAGCACCTTACTCACTACTGAATAATCAACACCAACATTCAGTCTGTGCGCCGCTTGGGCTTCAGCCGTCTGCCGAATCTGCTGTGCGTTGGCCCCGCCTTGCCTGCGGTGCGTTTCTGCTTCGGCGCTGTTGACTGAGGAAGAGAGTGGTTAATTGCCTTCTGCGGGGGCCTGCCTCGTCGAGGCGCCACCGCGACCAGTACAGACACGTCCTTCATGACAAAAGCAGGTTTTAGTCTGTCAATACTGACTGTCTCTTTTCTGTCTCCAAAATCTAGCACAAATTGCTTATCACCTGCCTCCAGCACTCGAAATGGCCCTTCGTAAGGCGGTTTGAGCGTTGCTTTTAGGGCTTCGCGCCTGACAAAAACGAAATCGGCATTTTTCAAAGCCTTGGGGACGAAAACTCGTGGAAAAGCGTGATGAACCGGACCCGGGAGCGTGTCTGCCCCCGTGCCGACTAACGGTCCCAGAGCCGAGAGAGGTGGGGGCTCTGGGTGCTCTGGTAAAAACTCGCCCGGCAGCCTCAGAGTTTGTGCGAATACCAGCTCCGCTGGGGAGGCGTCTAAGTCCTCTTTAGGCGCAGAACGCAACCCTAATAAAACCCATGGAAGTTTATTCACCCAATCTGCATCCGTGAGCGACGCTCTGAGTGCTGCCTTCAAAGACCTATGAAAACGTTCGCATAAACCATTGGCCTGAGGGTGGTAAGCCGTAGTGCGGTGAATTTTGGCTCCTAAGCCGTTGGCCATCGCTGACCACAGCTCAGAGATGAATTGCGGTCCTCTATCGGACGTAATGTCCGACGGAACCCCGAAACGCGCCACCCAAGCCGTTAAAAAAACGCGAGCCACCTCTGCGGCCGTGGTCGTCGCAAGTGGGACCACTTCCGGCCAACGTGTGGTGCGGTCCACCATTGTCAAAAGATACGTGAACCCCTGTGATGCCGGTAGGGGGCCCACAAGGTCGACGTGCACATGGTCGAACCTTCTGGCCGGAATGCGGAACGGTTCTAACGGGGCTCTTGTGTGCCTGTGAATTTTGGCCCGTTGACAGGAAATGCAGGTTTTTGCCCATTCCTTCACGTGCTTGCGCAGGCACGGCCAAACAAACTTTTCCGCCACTAGTTTCACCGACGCGCGCACCCCCGGGTGCGCCAGTGAGTGGACCGAGTCAAAAACACGGCGGCGCCACGTGGCCGGAACCACCGGACGCGGGCGCCCCGTCGACACGTCGCAGATCAGGGGGGGCATACCGGTTTGTAAACACTTGCTCTCCAGCCTCAACCCTGTTGGTCCAGACTGGAGCGCGCGCACGTCTGCGTCCGCCCCCTGGTCCGCTGCCATGGCTGCGTAATCTATACCCACGTGCACCGGGGCTGCGCGCGCCACCGTGCCACTCTCCTGCGCCACGGTCACGGTGGCCCGTTCTGCCTCTGCGCGTGTTGGGGTCGTGAACGCGCGTGAGAGACAATCCGCTACTACATTGAATTTGCCCGCAACGTGCCTAATGTCTGTGGTAAATTCCGAGATTGCGGCCAGCTGCCTCTGCTGCCTGCCGGACCACGGGTCTGAAATTTTGGCCATGGCGTATGTGAGCGGCTTGTGGTCCACATAAGCGGTGAAGCACCGTCCTTCCAGCCAGAACTGGAAATGACGAATAGCCAAATGCAGCGCCAACAGTTCTCTGTCAAACGCGCTGTATTTTCGTTCAGCCGCGCTTAAAGATTTGCTAAAGAAAGCCAAAGGCTGCCAAACTCCGGCTACCTGTTGCTCAATAACGGCCCCTATGGCTAAATCTGAAGCGTCTGTTGTCAGCGCGATACGTGCTGCAGGGTCTGGGTGGGCCAGGAGTGCAGCGTCAGCCAAGGCTTTTTTAACCTCTGTGAACGCGCGCTCCCGCTCCGGGGACCATTCGACCGCCTGGGTCGGTTTTTGTTTTTTGAGCGCGGCATATAACGGTTGCATGATTTGAGCTGCGTGGGGCAGGAATCGGTTATAAAAATTCACCATCCCCAAGAATTCCTGTAGTGATTTGACCGTTTGTGGACGGGGAAAATCCGCTACCGCGCGTACTTTCTCTGGTAACGGAACCGCTCCCTCCGGGGAGACGCGGTGACCCAAAAAATCGATCCGCTCGACGCCGAACTGGCACTTGGCTGGGTTAACTATTAAGCCGTGCTCTCCCAGCCTCCTAAAAACTGCTGTGAGGTGCGTTTCGTGTTCGTCCTCTGAAGTACTCGCGACCAAAATGTCGTCGAGGTACACAAACACGAAAGGGAGATCGCGTAACACGGCATCCATCATCCGCTGAAATGTTTGCGCCGCCCCTTTGAGACCAAACGGCATGCGTAAAAATTCGAAAAGTCCGAACGGGGTTATTACCGCTGTTTTAGGAATGTCCTCCGGTTGGACCGGGACTTGGTGATAGCCGCGAACTAGATCAATCTTTGAAAAAATGCGCGCCCCCGCCAGGTGCACCGAAAAATCCTGAATGTGCGGGATGGGATAATGATCGTGCGCCGTAGCGTTGTTTAGCCTGCTGTAATCCCCGCACGGTCTCCAGGAGCCATCGGCTTTCGGTACCATGTGCAGCGGCGAAGCCCACGGGCTCTTCGACCTACGAACGATGCCCAGCCTCTCCAGGCTGGCGAACTCCTCGCGCGCAATGGCGAGCTTAACTGCATCCAAGCGCCGAGCTTTTGCAAACACGGGAGGACCAGAAGTGGGGATAAAGTGTTTCACCCCGTGCTTCGCGACCGTCGCTGAAAAAGTGGGCACAGTGAGCGCTGGAAATTGGGTGAGGAGTGTGTGAAACTTACCACCTGCTGTAGCGACGTGGGTCTGTACTGGTGGCGGGGACACTCGAGCTGAACAGGGGAGAGAGTAAAAAGAGAGTGCATTTACCAGCCGTCTATTAGCAAGATCAACTAACAGATTGTGTGAACACAAAAAATCCGCGCCCAACATGTTGAAACTCACCGCCGCTATTACAAAAGTCCATTCATATGTGCGGCCATGTAAGCATAAAGGCAAGGTCCTTCTCCCGTAGGTGTTGATGTTCGAGCCATTTGCCGCTGTAGCTCCGTTACCGTGGGGTCCAGCCACCCGGTCCGCGTATGTTGGGGTGATGAAGCTCACTTGTGCTCCGGTGTCAATGAGGAACACTCGTCCGGAGCGCGCATCCGTGATGTAGAGCAGCTTGTTGCGTTCTCCGAGGGTCGAAGCTGCTAGCGACCCCCGGTCTTGCCGTTTCCCGAACTCCTGAAGATGCAGGGCGGCACACACCTGCGTGCCTTCTCTGCGAACCTCCGATGGTAAAAGCAGAGATCTTCTCCTCCGCTGTGTCGTGCCCGCGCTTCTGCCACCGGGCTATTGGCTCCCCCTCGTCGCGGTCGTGTTGCCGCCGTCGTCGGCCAGTCTGGTTCTGCCGCCTCTGGCTCCCCGCTGTCTCGGGTCGCTGCTGTGGTTGCTTGCCCGCCGCAGGCGTCCAGGATCCCATCTGCCTCCTGGGCCAGCTCCCGGAACTCCTCCAGGGTGTGACACTTTTTGCCGGCCAGCGTGCTTCTCGCATGCGCCGGGAGGTTGGAGAGGAAGATGAACTGAAAAATGAAATCATCGTTGTCCAAACCTCTCAGCTGTATCATCTCCTCCATCAGGGCGCTTGGCCTGTGTCCACCTTGGTCTAGCAAAGACAGGATCCTCCTCGCCCTCACTTCAGCCGAGGGGGTGAAAAACTTGATGAGGGTGGATTTCAGCTTGCCGTACCTGTCGGTCGCGGGTGGCTGCTCCACCAAGCTTTGCACGCACCGAGCTGTGCTGTTGTCCAGTTTAGCGATGACATGGTGGAACTTAGTGTCATCCACCGTTACTCCTGCGAGCGCGAACTGCGACTCTGCTTGCAGAAACCACGACCGTGGGTTATCCTGCCAGAAATCAGGCAGCTTAACGGCCACTGCGCTCGCCAGCTCTGAGCGCTGTGAGTCCGGGACCCTGAGAATTTCTTCGTTCATTCTCAACGTCGTCAGTCACCAATGTGGGGAGACTTGAATAACGAAACCGAATTGTCTTTCATTCCAGTTTATTCAAGAAATCATTCCACTGTCTGCTCTTATTCTTGAGCAGCGAACAAAGAGGGTGAACACACCAAAGTTCTCTCCTTTAAACATTCTGACATCAAACCATTTCCCTCGCGGGGGAAATCACACATCTCTCTCAAAATCTCTTTATTCACATTCATTAGCCTTTTATTTACATAACTCCCCCTTCTCTCTTCCCGAGCCTCTGTGGTCAGGAAGTCTTCTGTCCCCTGTCCTCCGCAGGGGGTCCAGGCTCTGTGGCTCCGCACCGCAGGGGGCTGGCTCTCCTTCATCGTGGTTAAATCACATATGCAGTGTCCAACATATACATGTCTCACAACACAGCCATATAACCCCCCCCAAACGATGAAGAACAGACTAATTCCTAAAATTAAATAGCACCTTACTCACTACTGAATAATCAACACCAACATTCAGTCTGTGCGCCGCTTGGGCTTCAGCCGTCTGCCGAATCTGCTGTGCATTGGCCCCGCCTTGCCTGCGGTGCGTTTCTGCTTCGGCGCTGTTGACTGAGGAAGAGAGTGGTTAATTGCCTTCTGCGGGGGCCTGCCTCGTCGAGGCGCCACCGCGACCGGTACAGACACGTCCTTCATGACAAAAGCAGGTTTTAGTCTGTCAATACTGACTGTCTCTTTTCTGTCTCCAAAATCTAGCACAAATTGCTTATCACCTGCCTCCAGCACTCGAAATGGCCCTTCGTAAGGCGGTTTGAGCGTTGCTTTTAGGGCTTCGCGCCTGACAAAAACGAAATCGGCATTTTTCAAAGCCTTGGGGACGAAAACTCGTGGAAAAGCGTGATGAACCGGACCCGGGAGCGTGTCTGCCCCCGTGCCGACTAACGGTCCCAGAGCCGAGAGAGGTGGGGGCTCTGGGTGCTCTGGTAAAAACTCGCCCGGCAGCCTCAGAGTTTGTGCGAATACCAGCTCCGCTGGGGAGGCGTCTAAGTCCTCTTTAGGCGCAGAACGCAACCCTAATAAAACCCATGGAAGTTTATTCACCCAATCTGCATCCGTGAGCGACGCTCTGAGTGCTGCCTTCAAAGACCTATGAAAACGTTCGCATAAACCATTGGCCTGAGGGTGGTAAGCCGTAGTGCGGTGAATTTTGGCTCCTAAGCCGTTGGCCATCGCTGACCACAGCTCAGAGATGAATTGCGGTCCTCTATCGGACGTAATGTCCGACGGAACCCCGAAACGCGCCACCCAAGCCGTTAAAAAAACGCGAGCCACCTCTGCGGCCGTGGTCGTCGCAAGTGGGACCACTTCCGGCCAACGTGTGGTGCGGTCCACCATTGTCAAAAGATACGTGAACCCCTGTGATGCCGGTAGGGGGCCCACAAGGTCGACGTGCACATGGTCGAACCTTCTGGCCGGAATGCGGAACGGTTCTAACGGGGCTCTTGTGTGCCTGTGAATTTTGGCCCGTTGACAGGAAATGCAGGTTTTTGCCCATTCCTTCACGTGCTTGCGCAGGCACGGCCAAACAAACTTTTCCGCCACTAGTTTCACCGACGCGCGCACCCCCGGGTGCGCCAGTGAGTGGACCGAGTCAAAAACACGGCGGCGCCACGTGGCCGGAACCACCGGACGCGGGCGCCCCGTCGACACGTCGCAGATCAGGGGGGGCATACCGGTTTGTAAACACTTGCTCTCCAGCCTCAACCCTGTTGGTCCAGACTGGAGCGCGCGCACGTCTGCGTCCGCCCCCTGGTCCGCTGCCATGGCTGCGTAATCTATACCCACGTGCACCGGGGCTGCGCGCGCCACCGTGCCACTCTCCTGCGCCACGGTCACGGTGGCCCGTTCTGCCTCTGCGCGTGTTGGGGTCGTGAACGCGCGTGAGAGACAATCCGCTACTACATTGAATTTGCCCGCAACGTGCCTAATGTCTGTGGTAAATTCCGAGATTGCGGCCAGCTGCCTCTGCTGCCTGCCGGACCACGGGTCTGAAATTTTGGCCATGGCGTATGTGAGCGGCTTGTGGTCCACATAAGCGGTGAAGCACCGTCCTTCCAGCCAGAACTGGAAATGACGAATAGCCAAATGCAGCGCCAACAGTTCTCTGTCAAACGCGCTGTATTTTCGTTCAGCCGCGCTTAAAGATTTGCTAAAGAAAGCCAAAGGCTGCCAAACTCCGGCTACCTGTTGCTCAATAACGGCCCCTATGGCTAAATCTGAAGCGTCTGTTGTCAGCGCGATACGTGCTGCAGGGTCTGGGTGGGCCAGGAGTGCAGCGTCAGCCAAGGCTTTTTTAACCTCTGTGAACGCGCGCTCCCGCTCCGGGGACCATTCGACCGCCTGGGTCGGTTTTTGTTTTTTGAGCGCGGCATATAACGGTTGCATGATTTGAGCTGCGTGGGGCAGGAATCGGTTATAAAAATTCACCATCCCCAAGAATTCCTGTAGTGATTTGACCGTTTGTGGACGGGGAAAATCCGCTACCGCGCGTACTTTCTCTGGTAACGGAACCGCTCCCTCCGGGGAGACGCGGTGACCCAAAAAATCGATCCGCTCGACGCCGAACTGGCACTTGGCTGGGTTAACTATTAAGCCGTGCTCTCCCAGCCTCCTAAAAACTGCTGTGAGGTGCGTTTCGTGTTCGTCCTCTGAAGTACTCGCGACCAAAATGTCGTCGAGGTACACAAACACGAAAGGGAGATCGCGTAACACGGCATCCATCATCCGCTGAAATGTTTGCGCCGCCCCTTTGAGACCAAACGGCATGCGTAAAAATTCGAAAAGTCCGAACGGGGTTATTACCGCTGTTTTAGGAATGTCCTCCGGTTGGACCGGGACTTGGTGATAGCCGCGAACTAGATCAATCTTTGAAAAAATGCGCGCCCCCGCCAGGTGCACCGAAAAATCCTGAATGTGCGGGATGGGATAATGATCGTGCGCCGTAGCGTTGTTTAGCCTGCTGTAATCCCCGCACGGTCTCCAGGAGCCATCGGCTTTCGGTACCATGTGCAGCGGCGAAGCCCACGGGCTCTTCGACCTACGAACGATGCCCAGCCTCTCCAGGCTGGCGAACTCCTCGCGCGCAATGGCGAGCTTAACTGCATCCAAGCGCCGAGCTTTTGCAAACACGGGAGGACCAGAAGTGGGGATAAAGTGTTTCACCCCGTGCTTCGCGACCGTCGCTGAAAAAGTGGGCACAGTGAGCGCTGGAAATTGGGTGAGGAGTGTGTGAAACTTACCACCTGCTGTAGCGACGTGGGTCTGTACTGGTGGCGGGGACACTCGAGCTGAACAGGGGAGAGAGTAAAAAGAGAGTGCATTTACCAGCCGTCTATTAGCAAGATCAACTAACAGATTGTGTGAACACAAAAAATCCGCGCCCAACATGTTGAAACTCACCGCCGCTATTACAAAAGTCCATTCATATGTGCGGCCATGTAAGCATAAAGGCAAGGTCCTTCTCCCGTAGGTGTTGATGTTCGAGCCATTTGCCGCTGTAGCTCCGTTACCGTGGGGTCCAGCCACCCGGTCCGCGTATGTTGGGGTGATGAAGCTCACTTGTGCTCCGGTGTCAATGAGGAACACTCGTCCGGAGCGCGCATCCGTGATGTAGAGCAGCTTGTTGCGTTCTCCGAGGGTCGAAGCTGCTAGCGACCCCCGGTCTTGCCGTTTCCCGAACTCCTGAAGATGCAGGGCGGCACACACCTGCGTGCCTTCTCTGCGAACCTCCGATGGTAAAAGCAGAGATCTTCTCCTCCGCTGTGTCGTGCCCGCGCTTCTGCCACCGGGCTATTGGCTCCCCCTCGTCGCGGTCGTGTTGCCGCCGTCGTCGGCCAGTCTGGTTCTGCCGCCTCTGGCTCCCCGCTGTCTCGGGTCGCTGCTGTGGTTGCTTGCCCGCCGCAGGCGTCCAGGATCCCATCTGCCTCCTGGGCCAGCTCCCGGAACTCCTCCAGGGTGTGACACTTTTTGCCGGCCAGCGTGCTTCTCGCATGCGCCGGGAGGTTGGAGAGGAAGATGAACTGAAAAATGAAATCATCGTTGTCCAAACCTCTCAGCTGTATCATCTCCTCCATCAGGGCGCTTGGCCTGTGTCCACCTTGGTCTAGCAAAGACAGGATCCTCCTCGCCCTCACTTCAGCCGAGGGGGTGAAAAACTTGATGAGGGTGGATTTCAGCTTGCCGTACCTGTCGGTCGCGGGTGGCTGCTCCACCAAGCTTTGCACGCACCGAGCTGTGCTGTTGTCCAGTTTAGCGATGACATGGTGGAACTTAGTGTCATCCACCGTTACTCCTGCGAGCGCGAACTGCGACTCTGCTTGCAGAAACCACGACCGTGGGTTATCCTGCCAGAAATCAGGCAGCTTAACGGCCACTGCGCTCGCCAGCTCTGAGCGCTGTGAGTCCGGGACCCTGAGAATTTCTTCGTTCATTCTCAACGTCGTCAGTCACCAATGTGGGGACCGTCGCTGAAAAAGTGGGCACAGTGAGCGCTGGAAATTGGGTGAGGAGTGTGTGAAACTTACCACCTGCTGTAGCGACGTGGGTCTGTACTGGTGGCGGGGACACTCGAGCTGAACAGGGGAGAGAGTAAAAAGAGAGTGCATTTACCAGCCGTCTATTAGCAAGATCAACTAACAGATTGTGTGAACACAAAAAATCCGCGCCCAACATGTTGAAACTCACCGCCGCTATTACAAAAGTCCATTCATATGTGCGGCCATGTAAGCATAAAGGCAAGGTCCTTCTCCCGTAGGTGTTGATGTTCGAGCCATTTGCCGCTGTAGCTCCGTTACCGTGGGGTCCAGCCACCCGGTCCGCGTATGTTGGGGTGATGAAGCTCACTTGTGCTCCGGTGTCAATGAGGAACACTCGTCCGGAGCGCGCATCCGTGATGTAGAGCAGCTTGTTGCGTTCTCCGAGGGTCGAAGCTGCTAGCGACCCCCGGTCTTGCCGTTTCCCGAACTCCTGAAGATGCAGGGCGGCACACACCTGCGTGCCTTCTCTGCGAACCTCCGATGGTAAAAGCAGAGATCTTCTCCTCCGCTGTGTCGTGCCCGCGCTTCTGCCACCGGGCTATTGGCTCCCCCTCGTCGCGGTCGTGTTGCCGCCGTCGTCGGCCAGTCTGGTTCTGCCGCCTCTGGCTCCCCGCTGTCTCGGGTCGCTGCTGTGGTTGCTTGCCCGCCGCAGGCGTCCAGGATCCCATCTGCCTCCTGGGCCAGCTCCCGGAACTCCTCCAGGGTGTGACACTTTTTGCCGGCCAGCGTGCTTCTCGCATGCGCCGGGAGGTTGGAGAGGAAGATGAACTGAAAAATGAAATCATCGTTGTCCAAACCTCTCAGCTGTATCATCTCCTCCATCAGGGCGCTCGGCCTGTGTCCACCTTGGTCTAGCAAAGACAGGATCCTCCTCGCCCTCACTTCAGCCGAGGGGGTGAAAAACTTGATGAGGGTGGATTTCAGCTTGCCGTACCTGTCGGTCGCGGGTGGCTGCTCCACCAAGCTTTGCACGCACCGAGCTGTGCTGTTGTCCAGTTTAGCGATGACATGGTGGAACTTAGTGTCATCCACCGTTACTCCTGCGAGCGCGAACTGCGACTCTGCTTGCAGAAACCACGACCGTGGGTTATCCTGCCAGAAATCAGGCAGCTTAACGGCCACTGCGCTCGCCAGCTCTGAGCGCTGTGAGTCCGGGACCCTGAGAATTTCTTCGTTCATTCTCAACGTCGTCAGTCACCAATGTGGGGAGACTTGAATAACGAAACCGAATTGTCTTTCATTCCAGTTTATTCAAGAAATCATTCCACTGTCTGCTCTTATTCTTGAGCAGCGAACAAAGAGAGTGAACACACCAAAGTTCTCTCCTTTAAACATTCTGACATCAAACCATTTCCCTCGCGGGGGAAATCACACATCTCTCTCAAAATCTCTTTATTCACATTCATTAGCCTTTTATTGACATAACTCCCCCTTCTCTCTTCCCGAGCCTCAGTGGTCAGGAAGTCTTCTGTCCCCTGTCCTCCGCAGGGGGTCCAGGCTCTGTGGCTCCGCACCGCAGGGGGCTGGCTCTCCTTCATCGTGGTTAAATCACATATGCAGTGTCCAACATATACATGTCTCACAACACAGCCATATCAGTGTCCTTTCTGTTCTACTCTTGAAATTATTTTCCACTGTTTTATGGAGTATTATCAGTTAATACCAATATTTACAATGTTGGAAGATCTTTTTTGGTTGTTTGGTGATTTTTTTCCCCCCAATCATTCATTCTGGGCTATAAGTATTCTCAGAGGAACGAAGTGAAATGTCAATTATTTAATTTTATCCTCGGGAGGGCTAAAATGGCAGTGTACGTGAGCAGACGGAACAAAATTGAAAGACTGGCAGGTGATGATGCTGTTCTCGTGTTCATTAAAATGTTGAAGGCTCGTTTCATCATTGACTTCCAGCTATTTCAGAATGATGGGGGACCTAGAAAGTTTCTCCACCACGTGGTGTTTGCAAGCAGTGCTTTGTTGTGTGGAAAATAATGAACTGATCTTCAAGAATATTTTGAGTTAGTCTGGGTTCGTCTCAAATAGTATTTTCTCAGTTTTAATAAAGTTTTAAGAAAGTCAAAAATCTCCCTCTCTCTCTCTCCCTCCTTCTCTCGGAACTAATGCTCTTGGTCGCTTTTTCACCCGAGATTTCCATTACAACGGAAAAAAAAGAAAAGAAAAGAAACTTCCTGTATAGCTTAAAATTGTCTGGAGACATTTCATCATTTTCAGGTAAAAACGTTTTGAAAGAGGTTTTTAACGAGTTTGAAATCCACGTTAGGCGGCTAGTTTGCTGGTTTTACGGCATTTTGGTTCCGTCCTTAGTATACGTTCCACTTTTGCTATGGCACCAAACTTCACTTAAATTCTAGAGGTTTTATATTTTTTTCATCTTCGAATCCATCCGCAGTTGCACGGTTATTTTAGGGATATATGCGAATTAGAGATATCAAATCTTTAATTCGGCATACATATATTACACTTAATATGTACTTATCTCGATTTTATTCGGTATTCTCTAGGCTGTATGGACGCTTTCCTCTTATGAAAAAATGTGATTTTAATCCAGTGATATCAGGGAGAAGGATACTGCATGCATTAGATCCTACTTATAGGTTATTCTAAGAAGTGAATATGATAAGCAGTGTTGGTGTTACTGAGCATAAACCCACATAGAGAGATAATTGACATTTTTACTTTTAGTTTTATGAATAACCACACAGGTAAACATTTATAAACAGTCTGTGTGATCTGCTCTTGAAGTCTACACGTCTGCAATACACAAAATATCCTAATAACTGGTATTTTATGCTGTTTATTCCCTTCAGAATGTTGAAGTACATCATTGCAGATATTTCCATTAAAATGTGAGACATGCTGTTCTAAAGACAGTCATTCACTGGTGCAGAAATGTATTTAGACTGAGCAGATTTCCGTTGTCCTGGCTGCACCACATTGCATTTAGATTTTAAACGTTTTATATCTTCTTATTTGGCTTTTTTGTTATATTTTTTGTGTTCGAAATAAACTATCTATCTATCTATCTTATTAACATACATATTTTTATTTCTAAACTTGTGAGTTTTTTTTTCTTGCACATCTCTTTTCTCTTAATCTTGTGAGGATTATTATTATTATTATTATTATTATTATTATTATCAGATTGCTACTTTTTTCCTCATACACCTCTTGCCCTTTGGCAGTGTCTATTGGTATGGAAGCTGTATCCGTATATGAAATGTCTGTTGGTGCGGAATAGTTGACAGTCAAACAAAACCTTTTCAGATGGACAGGTGTAGGTGTATAGTGTGGTCAACCTCTGATCGGAGGGTTGGTGGTTCATGTCCTGCTTGTGCTGCCATGCCGTTTTACTTGACGTGAAATGGAATTTAGAATTACAATGAAGAGGTGAACCTTAGGATTTAGGAGTGGGTAAAGTACAATTCATGGTGGCAAAAATGTGGTGATACATGAGTGAGTGCAGTGGACACATTCGTGCGCAAACCCTGCGCAGAGGGTGAGCGCTGACCGAGCGCATGCAGCCCAAAAAAAGTGAATGCACGTACAAGTACGCAAGTGGTTGCAGTGAACGGTACATGCGCTGGTAACCTCCTGCCAGAGGGAAGTACTGAGCAATCTGCCAAAACTGTGAGAACATATATTCATCTCTTTGCCTGTGTTTTCTTCCTCTGCCGCTAACAGCAAAAGCTCTTGTTGGTCTTAATCATCATCAAAATGAAAGCCATATATCAGCAACATCCAGAAATGTTGCTCTGGGCCCGATCTCAACTGAGATGGACTGATGCAAATTGGAAAAGTGTGCTGTGGTCTGACGAGTCCACATTTCAAATTGTTTTTGGAAATCATGGACATTGTGTCCTCTGGGCTAAAGAGGAAAATGACCATTCAGATTGTTATCAGCGTTAAGTTCAAAAGCCAGCATCTGTGATGGTATGGGGGTGTGTTAATGCCCATGGCATGGGTAACTTGCACATCTGTGAAAGCATCACTGATGCTGAATGGTACATACAGGATGCCGCCATCCAAGCAACATCTCTTTCAGGGACGTCCCAGTTTATTTCAGTGAGACAATGCCAAGCCACATTCTGCATGTGTTACAACAGCGTGGCTTTGTAGTAAAATAGTGTGGATCTAGACTGTCCCATTGAAAATGTGTGGTGCATTATGTAGCACAAAATATGACAACGGAGACCCTGGACTGTTGAGAAAGTGAAGTTGCACATCAAGCGAGAATGGGAAAGAATTCCATCTACAAAGCTTCAACAATTAGTGTCCTCGGTTCCTAAATGCTTGCCGAGTGTTGTGAAAAGGAAAGGTGATGTAACACAATGGTAAACATGCCCCTGTCTCCAGGGCTTGACATTAACACCCGCCAGCCTACCACTGGCGGGTGGATTCAACCGGTGGCTGGTAAGACAGCCACTCCCTCTAGCCACTTTGGCGAGTGTGATTTTCTCAGGCGACATCTAAATAATGAGCCTATTGCAGTATGAGACTATGAAACTACAACTCCCATAAGCACTATCTGCACACACACAGTGCATTCTCATTGGTCCACTGTTGGCAGCAGCAGCCCCAGTACACAGGAGAAGATGCTCAGCGTGCTGGGTACAGATGAAGGTATGGATGGTCTACTCCGTGGTTCGGTTCATTGTATAGCCAGTTTGGAGAAATGAACAGACAGCAGCCGCTGTCAGCGATCAGATCATGGGATAACTGTCCCTGATGCCCTGCCCAGTGGTGAGAATAACCTCTTGCCCCCCCCAACATAAACGCCTTCCTCTGTGGTTAAATATTGTTTTTTTTAGAGCAAGAAGCTCCTGTTAGTTGTGCAAATTTAAGTTTTTGTATGACAGAGAGAAAAAGTGACTAAACTTTATGTTGCTGTAAAGAGCAAATGAAGCTTCTTCTGAGGTGAACTTTTGTTTATCTGTGATTATCTATAATATCTGTGATATGCAGCTATTTCATGGAAGTTGTTGGAAAAATTCCTTATAACCAGAAGTCAGAAATCAGCCAGGATCAAAGTTTCAGCAAATTTAATATACACTGGCCAGTGGGAACAATACAGAAAATAGTCTCAGAGCCTATCCGCACATCGTTCTGACTCAAACACACATCGCTCAGTCCTTTAAGCATTTCCATTATCTTGAGAATGTTCATGATGGTACATTTGATCCAAACTGGTTCTTGCAGACTATCACTTTCTCAGGCACACTCATACACAAGCACAATACATGCGTACTAAACAGAAAGATGTGTACAGCTGCACAGTGTCCGTAGCTCATATACTGTAAAGATGAAAAATAGCCAAAATAAAACAAAGTGAAAATAAAATAGACATAGCAAAATAAAAATAATACAAATCAGAATCATAAGGTATATGCATTACCGTAGCTCATATAAAGATGACAAATAAAAGTAATAAAACAAAAGTAATATTTGAAAACTTTAAAAAATGTATTTACAGGTAGTACATTTCAGCTTCACATCATGATCACGCAACTCCTCTCGTTTTTTTGCATGTCAATCATACTTCTACTCTGTACTGGGAGGCATGGAGAGACACTTGGAGCTTATATTGTCTGTTCGTCATCCTCATCATCCTTTGTGACCATGCCATGGTACATCATTAGGTTAATGTACATAAGGTTCATCATCATTTTACGGATATATGGAATAATACAAGAAAAGATCAGAAAAGTAATCATGAAAATCATGGCTAGGTTCATAATGAAACCTCTGCATGAAGAGAATAACCAACTTAACCAGGTGGACACATCACTGACATTGTCTTTGACCATGGCAGCCTGTAAGGCTTTAAGTTTCGTATCACTGAAGCAATGACGTCTCCATCTGCATCATTATCAGGGATAAAAGTACAACAATAATCACCTACAATTGCACCCCCCCCCCCCCCCTTCGGGCGGCAATTATTTGATCAAAAATCATCCTGTTTTGGGTCAGCATAAGTCTAAGGGCCATTAACTCCTCTTTTATTCCAGGTAAAGCAGACAAAAAAAAATGAACAAATGCTTAGCCACTCCCACCCATGGAAACAAAGATTTGACCAGCTGAGAGTGGGAGCAAAGAACACGCGTAACAATTTGTACGATGAGCTGTTCTGGCTGTGTGGTTGACATACACTACCGTTCAAAAGTTTGGGGTCACTTAGAAATTTCCTTATTTTTGAAAGAAAAGCACTTTTTTTTTCAATGAAGATAACTTTAAACTAATCAGAAATACACTCTATACATTGCTAATGTGGTAAATGACTATTATAGCTGCAAATGTCTGGTTTTTGGTGCAATATCTGCATAGGTGTATAGAGGCCCATTTCCAGCAACTATCACTCCGGTGTTCTAATGGTACAGTGTGTTTGCTCATTGTGTCAGAAGGCTAATGGATGATTAGAAAACCCTTGTGCAATCATGTTAGGTCTGCAATGCTGTAATTGCTGCAAATGGAGGATTCTTTGACGAAAGCAAAGTTTGAAGGAAAAAAATTATTATTTCAAATACAAATCATTATTTCTAACATTGTCAATGTCTTGACTATATTTTCTATTCATTTTATAATTCATGGTGGTAAATAAGTGTGACTTTTTATGGAAAACATAAAATAATTGTCTGGGTGACCCCAAACTTTTGAACGGTAGTGTACTTCCACCACACATTGCCAGTATAAACATGGTCATCATTGTCTGGTTCTTCTAACCAGTCATGACGCACATGAATAACATATCTAGCTCTAAGATGAATAGGTAATGGTGTGCCTAAAAGTAACCAAATCAAAAGTGTTATCACAAGGATGAGGAAAAAACGTATACCATTCACGCCTTTCTACTGTCAATCTTCTCTCTCTTGCATCTTGTCTCTCCATGTTAACCAACAGGTTATTTCGCTAAGCAAGCCATTGCTGGACACTATGTGCCGTCAGCCGACACTTGTATAGTTAAACAGTGACCTGTTGGGGGTTTTGAAAGGGGTAAAGTAAAAAATAAAAAATAATCAAGTCATCTAAGTCCAGTCTCTAATTATCAAACTTCAAAATGTCAATAGTCAGTTTACTTTAGAATCAAACTATATTTCGTTCAGATTGTCTTGAGGCCTTCTCCCACTGACAGTGTGTCCGACAGGGGTGCCTGCATTTTGATTAAGCATGCTGATAGAAAGGATCCTTTGTCAATATTATCTTTACTTAACCATGGTGTCAAAACATCTCGTGAAATACTGAATATCACTGTCACTTAGGACGTGAATTCTAATAAAACTATGGTCTCAGTGTCTCAAAAAAAAAGAAAAACATTATTGTATCCAAGTGTCATACTTGTTGTTATTGTGACGTAATTTTATCTATCTTAAAAATTTGAAATGCAGTAATTTAATAATCATTTTCTTTTAAATTTTGTATGTGATCACATAGTTCAGACTAATCTTTGCTGTACAAACCAAATCATAATTTACTTACTGCTACTACTGCTGCTACTACTTTCAATTTATAGCCATGTAGTCAAAATACTGTAATTACTTGTTAGACTTTATAGTTTCTATTTTGTTGATCAACATTTTATGAAATCAATTAATCATACAGTTCACAGGACTGCCTCCTCTGGATGCAAATTTTCTAGATTTTCTCCATAATCCATGCTCAAGTTCGTCCTGTAAAAAACGGTCATTTTTCTAAATTTAATTTGTAGTCACCCTTGAAGGCAGAAATCTGAGAAGGGTATGAGTAAGATTCTTAATTTTCAGGCAATGGAAGGGCTCTTGGGTTTCTGTTTTTGTCATTTTGATATCAAAATATATTTATTCCATGCATGGTTTAGATAAAACTTTTAGTAATTATCATTTTGAAATTCAAATATAAGCATACACTTTTACATTTTTACACTTCAGAAGCCATTCTAAATAATGTTGCACATTACTTTTGATTGAAATTTATCAATACCGGTGGTTTAAAAACTATTCTCTCTCTGGTTTGCAGCTTATCAAGCATTTGTTCACTCATCCACACATTCATTCATCTGGCTACTTCAGTTCATGTTGCAATTTTTTTTTTGTACTTATTTTGTACCCGTAGGTAGATTTGTTTTGCAGTCTGGTGACAAGCCACCAGCTGCCGGTCGCTGCATGCGCAAGTGCCCCGTATCCCTAACCTGCATGTTTTTAGTATGTGGGAGGAAACTGGAGAAATCCCGGAGTAAACCCACGCAACACGGGGAGAACATGCAAACTCCACACGGATCACTGTTATTCTGTTACACTGTTATTCTTTTGTACTAGTAAAGGTGTGATTACTTAAGAAATACTCATTACCGTGTACTCATAATTGTAAACTGTATCTCAAATGTGTATATACTTTGGCTGACTATTGTCCTACGTATCAAAATATATCATGTTGACAAGAAAAACAAACAACAAAATGAACAAATAAAAAAATTGTTGGTGTAGGTGCGTTTTACCACCGTTTTTTTTTTTTTTTATTGTATCTGTTGGGCTAGTTAACTATGGCAAACAGTGTCCATCCGTCCCTCTCTTCAGCACCCAAAGAATGTCCATCTTATCATTGTCTTTGTCCATTCTTCGGCTCTCAGCTGTTATCATATCTTTGGCACACACAGATAGAGCAGAGAATGTTCATGGCCCACTTAACATAGGTGGGGTTATATTACTCAGCCGTTCTTGGAGACGATTGCCACAAACGAAGTACACAGAGGTGGAGTTATTTGTTAGGCTATAAGTCATCATATTGCTGTTTTTTTTTCCCCTTTTCTTTTTCTCAGCCTTTAATTCTTCTGCTCTACTTTTGTTGGGTGTATTTTAGGAATTTTCCATGAACAGTAAGAGGTCAAGAGGGCAGTGTGGAGCAGTTTTGGTTTGTAGGTGTGGCAGCTCAGCAGGCAGAGGTTTTATTATGCAGTTCACTTGAGCAGATGGGACTTGTTTGCTCAGTGTTGCAGAGAGCAGGGTTCCTTGGTGCATGAGTGGCCACAGAGACACTAGTGATGGCCAAATGAGGCTTTCTGGAGGACTTGAGGCCTTTCATCAAAATGGTTCACATAGGCAAGGCCTCATGTGGGACTTCATTTTCTCATTTCATCTTACCAAAATCCCCAGTTCAGTGTGACAAATACTGCCTTCAGCAAATACACACAAGTTAGTCCTCTCTCTCTCTCTCTCTCTCTCTCTCTCTCTCTCTCTCTCTCTCTCTCGCTGTGTGACATCAGCGGCTGTGCCTCCGGAAGCTGCTACCGTTTCGGAGCAGGAGACAGAGCACCGAACTGATGGTGCGTCAGAATCTCGCTGTGTGATATCAGCGGCTGTGCTTCCGGAGGCTGCTACCGTTTCACAGCAGGGAACGGAACAGCGACAGTCAGCTGCTGTGGGTGGCGTCCAGGAAAATGTGGCCCATGATGAATCCACTGGCCCAGGAGAACCAAACAGTCAGCTGAGTTGTGCTGACGAGGAAATGGAATCTGATCCCCACACTGTGTCTAATACTGAGTCTATTGAGGCAAAATGCAGTACAAACACGAGTTTGTATTCACTGGAAGAAATAAATGCTTTTCTGGATGAAACTTATAACAAGGCCATTAAAGTCACTGACTACTTCAGTGACACTGATAAATTCATTAAGTCTGTTGATGTGCTAAGAAGGCAGGTTGGTCTTGACCTCCTGGATGAAAGGAAACGTTTTCGCCTCAAGAAACACCTGACAGCCCTGTGTAAAGCAGCAGGGAGAACAGGGCTCAAGCGTGCCCGACAGGAGGAATAAATGGCGGTTGTTCCTCTGCCTGTTTTACACATTTTTGGAATATTGTTTGATCACACTTTTATATGACGTTTCTAATTGACTGTAATTGACTGTCACGGAACTGGATCTTTACCTGCAAGGCATGGATGCCCCAACATTTTCATTCTTTCGACAATCTGGACGAGCCTGCTGCGAAGATGCCTTGCTTGAAAATCCCGCATGGTCTAAGGACTACAGTCCATCTGAGATGAGGAAAATGTCTCTGGGACGTGCAACGGAACTGGCTGCGGCCGCACAGCGCTATCTCTGCTGCCGGAGGAAGGGGACTTGGCCTGGCTTAAGAACTGGGGGCCTCTGACTCGTCTTTGCACGGACTACGAGGAAGACTCGCACTACTGCCACTGGCAATGTGGAATAGGTGGACTGCAAGGCATACTCTGTGTTGTGTGTGGGGGGGAAGACTTCTGTTTGCACTTTTTCCAATGTGAGACACTTGGTGGAATGAGATTGGTGCTCTTACATTTTCTTGAATTGTGCAATAAAGGCATTTTTTAAAAGTCAAAGTCTCTCTCTCTCTCTCTCTCTCTCTCTCTCTCTCTCTCACACACACACACACACACGCAACCATCACAAGCCCAAATAAGCACATACACGTTACAAAACATAGAAAACAATCCGAAAGCCGCTTATAATAAGCAGACCTGGCAACCCAAGTGTCTTACAGTCAATCACCTTCCCTGTCTTGAAAAACCAAAACATTTTTGCCACTTTCCTACATACCGAGCACCATTCTGATCTCTACTGTGCACAAATCTGCCATCCCCCGTCAAACAAAAATCTCATTAATGCCCTTTTGCGCTCCACAACCATAACAACCCAGAAGACATCCTCTCATTCCTGCCACGTCGCAAGTTTCACTCTCTTCCTGCCTCTCATGGTTTCTGCCCCTGCTATGGCAGTTACCCATTTTTTCATCAAAGTGAAACCGTACAAACGTTATTTATTAAAGACACATACACAAACACACGGATGACCAGACAAACAAACTGCAGTTATTTATTTTAATTTATTTATTATTTTATCTTAGTTTAAGGGCCATTTTATTCTGTTTTAAGCTTACTTTAAGTTATATCTTTATGGTATTTTAGTTATTGTTATTATATTAAGGTTATTCCGTATTATATTAGAAGTTATTTGTCTTTACTTGAAAGCTGTTTCTTATTATAGCTATTTTTCCTCTGTTTTTTTTTCTCTATTTTTTTCCCTTCTATTTTTTCTTCAGCCGTTAATATCACTCCGTGGTGCTCTGTGTCCTTCCACGCGCTTATTTCCCAAATTTAAACTCAAACTAAATTCCAGTAAAAATGCATTTTCACTGAGCGGTTCTGTATAACCGCGGTACTTTACCTGACCGGACTCGAACCGGTGCTACCTTATCTCAACTTTTATGCGTAATTACAATGACTGGACTCAAACTGGCACTACCTTATCTCAACTTTTACACATAATTACAACGACTGGCCTCGAACCGGCGCGAGACGTCTATAAACCATTAATAATTAAATTTACTCACTTCAATCTGCCTTCAGTTCACCTCCATCACCCTCTGGTCTGCTCCCAGCATCTCTGGACCTTGCCTCACTTCTGCAAAGCCGACCTTTTGGAATCGGTGGGGAGGTCTTCTCAGCAGCTGCACTAGCTGTCTCGGTCCAAAACCTATGGAACCAGGAGGAGAGGGGTATCTGGAGTCCCTTGTTAGGTGTGCCAGGTATGTTAGAAAAATCTCTTCAACCAGCAGTCAAGAAACAGGCAGGATTAAAGTTTCAGCAAATTTAATTTGGACTGATCAGTGGAAGACAATACAGAGTACAGCTTTCACAGACTGCCGCAGTGCACTGGCTTAACCTCTTGCGCTCTGTTGTACCGCGGACAGGCAAGTCTCTGTGTCCTAGTGCGCACGAGCCTCGTGTGCTCTCGACGCATGATCCTGATGGTGGAGATGGAGATGGTGATGGCGTCCAAGCGCGCACTGAAAATAAAAGCTGCAGACACAGCCGCGAACAGATTAGTTCATCTGATTGACCTGTCATTCGACTAATAAGAGCCTTGAATTGGGTTTCTGAAACCATAAAGAGCCAATGACTAAAAACCTAGCCAGAAGGACCCGCCTCCCAACGGCTGCGAGCCAATTAAAGCACAGAAGTTCGCTGAGCTGTTGTCTAAAGCTGGGTGAAGAGAGACTGCTTCAGCAGCCACAGGCAGTGCTTTATTTTATTTTTTTTTAATTCCAGCAGAGTGTTTAGGATTCTCTTATATGGTCATCATAGACCGACGGAGGCCGACGACGAAGGTCGTAAATCATTCGCCAAAACCGCAATCATGGAATTATGTTTTGACCGGGTCGCGAGACCAGAACCAGAGCGGACCAGCGTCGGTTCGTCTGACAGTGAGGAAGAGAAGTTGGCCAGGACAATGTGGCTGTGAAGAGGTAAGGTGCTATAAGCCAAATTATTTTCTATCCCTGAAAATTGTAATCAAAAATGACTTTTGACCGATCGGTAAATTACAACTGTGCGGCGCACGATGTCCAAAGTGCGTGCGCTGCGTTACACGGTTCGTTCGTCGCCTCCGGACTGTGAACACCGCGGTGACAGCGGTGCTGTGGAAACATCACCACATCCGAGTGTAATCCGTTATGTAGCGAGGGCGGATCTCCGTCCTCTGTAGCCCCCCCCCCCGAAACACACACACACAGACACAGCCCTGAATGTAACCTTTCATTTGAGCCCAAGATGAAGCTTCTATGTTGAATCATTCAAAAGTTACAGACGTTTTTCCAAACTGTGCCATTTGGCACAATTTGGCACAGTTCCAAAATGCCTGGGAACAGCCTGAGAACAAAGCTGTGTAATATATTCATTTTTTGCGGTATTGTTACAAAATTTTGACCTCAGCTGGATAACACTTGGTTCTACATTTCTGTTGCATTTTCCAGCCCGGATCTGAAGCTGTGTGTTATTTGCAAGCATTTGTATCCAAAAAAACACCCAGGCCAAATTTATTTTCTTCAAGTTCACTATGTTTAGATGACTGTAACTCAGTGGCCGGAGCACTTAGAGAGATCATGTTTTTTTTGCCAAAAAATTCAAAGTGTTTTCTTTTAAATGAGATCAACCCCATGAAGATGCTGCAAAGGGTTGAATAACAGCTTTCGATTTACTTTGGGCACATTATTTTTTGGCGTTTTTAGGAAAATTGCCCGGAGTGCAAGGGGTTAACTGAGTGTTTCTGGCTAATATATAGCCAAGGGACTATCAGGGTGGGGTCTCTTCTTGATAAGTTCATTCATGACTCAGTGTGATAAGGTTTGCTGAGCCTCTTGATTATTTCATTCATGACTAACATTGTATCTGCTGAATCCATGCACGAAATACTAGTGATAAGCTGAACAGTCAGTGATAGAACTGAACATTCACAGTCATATCAGCATCCTTCAATCTGTTTTTTCCACTACTCAACAACTCCAAATATGGTAGCAGGATTTCCAAGGTATACACATTAAGCTTTATAAAGAAAAAATCATATTCATAAAAATTCATATAACTCTGTGTAACATAGAATTTTTCCATCAGAAGTGGGTAAGTTGATGTGGGGACTGCACCTTTCTGAGGTCTTAAAGTGCTGATGACACGTTTTTGACTTCCTCTAATTTTTCAACACATAATACAAAGTGACGAAATAGGTTGGTCTGTGCAGTTCTAAGTCAAACAGGCTTTTTTTTTACGCGACTATCTGACGTTTTCACGAGCACCGTGTCACCAATTGCATCAGTGGTTGGAAAACCCCCTGGCCATGTTGTAACGTCATCGACAGAACACAGCACTTGGCTGCCCATTGTACACACAGGATGGAAGCGGTTGAAAACATCGACGATGGTTCCAGCACATGTTGTCTGGAATTGGTTTGTGTTGTCCAATCTTCAGACGATTATATAGTTCAGAAGAATGGGATGACAATGAAAAATCTGGGGGCATCAGACCTTATAGGTTTGAGCCGTGCGAAGTGGGCATCGTGCCTAGTGAGTCAGACTCACAGAGTGACGGTGGAGAGGCACACATGCCAGCCGCAGCAGCAGTGACAAACACACGGCAGGGGAACACCGAGTGTTATTCTTTTGTTACAGATATTGTAACAAATTATTTGTTCATAAATATAATTTATTTAAACCCGATTTTTCAATAAAATCATAGCAGTGTATTCTCTGTGGCTCAGGCATCGGGTTTATTATGGATTATATTTTGAGTTCTTTCTGTTTTTGTTTTGTACATGTGTTTTATGTGCGTTTTGAGCCACTTTCAGGTGGGCACTGTCCAAGATTCGCCGGTCCGACCACGCGCCCTCTCTCTTTGACAGTCAGCTGTTCATGGTTTGTGTGCATCATCTGCCGTGTTGTCAGCCAGCCAATATTGCCAACACTATCACGACGTGTTAGCCACTCCACACAACCGGGGTTCTGTTGTGCCCCTTGAAGTGATGTCGGCCCTGGGGCGCAACCATGGTTAACATGTCTCCTCTCCATGTTCGCTGGGCGATGTCAGCCCCGAACACCAATTGTAAGTGTTTCTGTTTATTTTTGTAAGTCTTCACCTTTTTGGGAACTGTTGTCATCATTCTTATGTTCAATACATGTACTGTGGTGAATTCTGCGCGTAAATCCGTTCATCATGACCCTCCGTACGCTCTTACACAGGGCAATACTATTGACCAGCAGTGTGTTACTGGCAAACGGCCGCTAATATGTACATGCACTGCTGGCGATAGTGTGATGAGAAGCACCTGGGCGAGGACCGGGAAACATGATCAGCAGGAGTTTGAATCAGCTGGTAATAATGAGAAAGGGGACGTGGCCGGACCAGTGAGATGTCAGCATGGGATCACAGAAAGTAGGTCAAAGCTGCGCTTAAATCCATTAATCCTTCCCCTCCTCGTGCGCGCCTCCTGCTTAAAAGCACACGAGAAGCGCACAAGGAGGCTTATGACAGTTGTAGCTGAAGCGTGTGATGTGGTCTTTCACGGCTTGCTGTTTATCTAAGCCTGCGACACAACGCGAAGGCATAGCCGTAAAATTAAAACAAGAAACCAGAGAAACTGTGAGCTACAAAGCTGCTGTCATTCCAGTCAACAACACCGGAGTCCGTTCTGTTGCTTATGTCATGGGGGTGCCACCCTTCATTCGGTGGGCGGCACCACAGTCCAGTCAGCGGCTGCGGTTTTTTGATGATAACTAGTTAATGCAGGCGGGGTTGTAAATATTATATTGATCATCGACAATGACTTTTGGGTTTACATAACATCCTAAAAAATGTCAAAATCGTGTCATCAGCCGTTTAATTGTCCTTGAGCATTATTTTCTCACAGATTAGGCATTTTTTTACAAAACTGGGTAGCAAATTGACTAAACCCATAGGTAGAGAAAGATTTGTTCAACATAGAGCTCATACCCCCTGCTGCTACATGGGGGACCCCATGCAGTAGAAGAGCAGCCTGTTGGAACAAAAATGGGTTTGTTATTGCAGCATTTGTACAGTTTGGAAGTGTTGTCAACTGTCACCCCCATTTGTATCCTCCGGTAAATTTCAGCTTGTGGTGATGTTTCCTGGGCGTTAGTGAGCATTGCATGTGATAATTGTTCTGTCAGTGTTAAAAGAAGAGATGGTGAGGTGTCCTTTCCTGTATGACCTTGTGCAGCAGCGTTTGCTGTCTCATCTGCAAAATGATTGCCCTTAGAAATTGGGTCTGTGCCATTAGTGTGTGCAGCACATTTGCATATGGCCAATTTAGAGGGAAGTTTTACGCTGTCTAATAGTTTTCAGATGAGATCTTTATGTTGGATTGGTTTTCCTGTTGATGTAATCATCCCTCTCTTTTTCCATTGTTGTGCAAAGTGATGTATGGTAGAAAAAGCGTATTGGCTGTCAGTGTAGCGTGTGGGTGCTTTTCCCTGGCCCAATTTACAAGCCTCATTTAGAGCAATTAGTTCAGCTGCTTATACGGAATAGTGTGATGGGAGTTTTTGTGCCCATAAAATGGTGTCATGGGTGACCACTGCAAAACCGGACATGTTTGAAACAGTACAATCACGTTTAGAGGAGCTGTCAACAATGTGAGATCAGAGTCTTCCAACGGTGTGTCCTGCAAATCAGGGCGTGGTAATGTTTCACTCTCAATTTCTGCCAAACAATCATGCGGTTCCCCTTGTGTTGAGATGGGTAAAAAAGTTGCTGGGTTCATTACCGTACAACGTTTGATGGTTAGATGTGGTTGAGATAATAACACTGTCATGCATGCAAGGTGTCTGGATGGTGAGAGAACCTATATTTTTCTTTTTGACAAGATAACCGATACTGCATGTGTGACCTTTCAGGGTCAAGGGATGAAAAAAGACCAGCCCTGCTGAACTGCCATAGAGGCACCAATCACAGCCTGCACACATGGTGGAGTAGCCCTCGCCACAGGGTCTAGCCTGCATGAATAAAATGCTACTGGACACATTTTTGTACCACTTGATTGAAGGACTGATATCATGTGTCCCTCTCTACAATCAACCATTTGCACAAATGTTTTTTTTTGTAATTTGGGAGTGCCGGAACATCAGTGCTGACCACTGATGTCTACTCAGTTTTGTCCACCAGAGCCATGGCTGTTTTGTAAATGAGATTAGCTAAGGGTTGAGTTTCAACTGAGTAGTTTGCAATCCAAGAGCAGCAATAATTTAAAGTACCCAGAAATGACATCATGCCTCGTATTGTGATTTTGTTTTGGTGCTGACAAAATGGCTTGTTTTCTAGCAGGACCAACATGTCTGCCTGCTGCTGACAAAATGTGCCCTAAATATTTAACTTATTTTTTCCACAACTGTAATTTTTCCTTGTTGACTTTGTGACCTTGTTCTGCTAAAAACTGCAGTAAGGCAATGGTGTCTTGTTTGCATGTTTCTTCATCAGGTGATGCCAGCAGGATGTCATCAATGTAAAGGAGCAACTGGCTCCCATTAGGAGGAATAAACTGCCAGATTTGCTGACATTGCTTGTGAAAAAATAGTTGGTGATTCACAGTAACCTTGTGGTAATCTGGTGAATACCTTTTGTATTCAAATGTGAATGCAAACCAGAATTGATGAGCTGGATGTATTGGTATACTGAAAAAAACATTGCTGATGTCTATCACTGTAAA
Source organism: Pholidichthys leucotaenia (assembly GCA_020510985.1). Taxonomy (NCBI): domain Eukaryota; kingdom Metazoa; phylum Chordata; class Actinopteri; order Cichliformes; family Pholidichthyidae; genus Pholidichthys; species Pholidichthys leucotaenia. Next base: position 194,627,695 of record CM035842.1, on the reverse strand, counting down.
AAACTGCATGTGAGGCTCTAAATCATTTAACAGTGTGTGGGGGTCTGATACACAAGGGGCCTGGAGAAGTACGGCCTTGTTTACTTCCTGCAGGTTCTGTACCATCCTCCAGCCGGAAGATGGAGGAGCATTCTTCACAGGAAGCAGCAGTGTATTACATGGAGAAGTTAGACATGGTACAATAACGCCTGCTGCTTTAAGTTCCTCTATCACTGGTTTGATGCCCTCTTGGGCTTCAGGACATAGAGGATGCTGTCTTTTGTATGGCCTATAGTGTGATTTGGGATTTATTGTGACCAGCTCTGCATTTTTTATTAACCCTACATCTGCCTTACCAGTTGACTACAGGAAATTTGGAATTTGTGATAGTGTATGCTCCTCTTCTTGTGTTAATGCAAAAAGTGATCAAGTGGGTGAACTGGGAACATCAGTGTGCACACCCTTTCGTGCTGTGGTCACCCAGTTCAAAAGCAGTGCATATGTGTCCAGCTTTGAAGAAGAGTGAACCTTTGGGACGGAGGTTTCCCTCCAAGATTGACCACATTCCTCTGCTGAGGTAACGAACCGACCTACATCCTTGTAGTCCATGTGTTTGGGTTTGACTAGTGAGATGTGGGGAGCCTCCCACTGTTGAAAATGTCTGTTATCCTCATCAGACAACACAACAGATGCTCCCACATATCCCCTTGGGGACCAATACAGATTTTTAATGACCATTCTGGAGGATGGATTTGCAAGGAATGTTTTTTCATAGTTTGAGTCTGGGCCACTCAAATGCCTGTTGTACATGATGCAGTGATAATGATCTGTGGGTTGATGCAGTGTTTCCTCTGGCTAAAAGACCTTGGCGCAGTGGCAACATATTTTTCCCGGGGGGTAAACATACTGGAATATGTTAATTTTATACTATTTGTTTCTTTTTAAAATTTTACACAGTAACGTTGCATATGGAACTTACCATTTGAAGTACTGTACAACCGAAGCTTGAATATTGGGCCAATTGGAGTCCCACCCAGACATCCTGTGTTTAGACTTTTTAGTGGTGTTATCCTTCTCTCCTTCCTCTGCCTGAACACTTTCCTCTCCTTGGCTCCTCTCTTCTGTCTCATCTTGCCCTCTCTGAGCTCTGTCTAATTCAGGTTCTCTCTCTGTCTATGGTCGTATACAAACAGGTTAGAAAATATCAAGTGTCATGTTTTGTCCTGCAGGATTTTTTGTCATGGTTTGCATAAATGACAAAAAAATATGTGTATTTTTTGTATTTTTATTCTAGTGTTTCTTTTTTTCCATTGAGAGAGTAGGGAAGGGAAAAAAACGTTCATAATAGTAATGTATTCATGCATACTTAAATTATATGATCAGGTGGGTATAGTAACCAGAAATTCTACTCATGTAAAAGCAGTGCTTTGAAATTAATAATTAAAAGTAGACAACCAAAAATTTCTACTTGAGTTAAGGGTACAAAGAGCACCCACTTAAAAACTTCAGTAATGACTTCAGTCTTGAAGGTTTGAGGTTTTTTCTCAAAAATTTATAACAGTTTTCTTATAGTTTTCTACTTTTATCTGTAAATCTAAAGTTGAAACCATGTTCCTCAAATTTGTAATTTCCTCTTGTAAAATTGACTTTTCTTGTACATTTGAAACTTTATTATAAATTTGTGGATTATTTTATGACGAATTTTTGTCTGTTTTTTAAAATAAAATTACTGAGTCTTTTTTTAGATAAATTTGAAACAGACTGGTAATTTTTTTTTACATTTTCCTTATAACAATTTGCATTTTTGACTATAATTTTGCTGTCAGAACAGAACAATAATTTAACTCTGATTACAAAGAAAAATATTATATAAATAAATATAAATTCATCCATCCATCCATCCATCTTCTTCCGCTTAATCCTTTTCGGGTCGCGGGGGGGCTGGACCCTATCCCAGCATCTTTGGACGAGAGGCAGGGTACACCCTGGACAGATCGCCAGTCCATCACAGGGCCAACACAGAGAGACAGACAACCATTCACTCTCACAGTCATACCTAAGGACAATTTAGAATCCCCAGTTTTTTTATGCCAATTAACCTAACTTGCATGTTTTTGGCATGTGGGAGGAAACCGGAGAAATCCTGGAGTAAACCCACGCAGACACGGGGAAAACATGCAAACTCCACACAGATCACTGTTGGTCGGGGGCTGGGATCGAACCCAGGATCCCCCGGCCAAGGGTGAGTTGCTGTAAATAAAATTATATTTAATGAAATAAATTAACTTAAATGACCAAGGATGCTGTTATTTCTGTTATAATATTTCTTTATATTTATAGTTTTTTTTTTTTTAGAAATCTCCTCACCACCCAGACAGCAGGAAAAACCTCTCTTATTTTGAAATCAGATGTTGGCACGTTTACTTTTGTCTGAAGGCTGCTGACGGATTAAAGCCATTGACTTCGTGAATTTCGGCCACCTTAACCTGCCAGGTACATAATAGGGAACTGTAGCGGACTCTAAAGACATAATTCACCACAATGTGTGTTCATGTACAGAATGATCTGTTTAGGCAGTTATAGTTGTGCTCTCAGGCTTTCTCATCAGGCACCTCTCTAGGCAGCCGCTGAAGGACCTCAGTTTAGAGTGAAAACAGCTAGCGTTTTAAGCTGTTGCTTTTTGTCACTGCCCCTGGAGAATAAAAACGGCACGCCTGCTCGTGCGAGAAAAGAGAGAAATTGCCAGTCTCTTCATTCCTGCAATTCCTACAAAACATAACTTAATATTGTAGTGGCTGGTAAAATATATCCTCAGCAATTGGGGGTGATGCTAGACAATAAAATCTGCTGGAAACCTCACATCAGTCACATCCGGGCCAAGTTGGCAAAATGTATAGGCATACTAGGGAAAATAAGACACGTCTTGGACTATAAATCATTGTTCTTACTGTACAATTCACTGTTTCTACCTTATCTTAACTACTGTGTAGAGGTCTGGGGAAACACCTACAGGACCAACCTACAGCCAATATGCACATTACAAAAAAAAGCTATAAGGATAATAAATAATGTTGGATATAGAGACCATACCAACTCATTGTTTTTAAAGTCACGTCATAAAGTTCATGGATTTAGTTAAATTTAAGACAGCACAAGTCATGTACAGGGCAATTAATAATCAACTCCCAACTAATATACAAAAAATATTCAAAAAAAGAGACAGTGATTGTAATTTGAGAGGAGACTTAAACTTTACAAAACCTAAGGTACGAACAACTAAGAAAAGTCTGTGCATATCTGTCTGTGGGGTGGAACAGTCTGGAGCTGGAACTGAAACTATGTACAAACAGAAATCAATTCAAAAATAGGTATAAACATTATTTGTTGAAAGAATATATGTTAGAAGGGTAGTATTTATATGTACGATTCACTATGCTCACTCTGGGACACTAAGGAATGGTAGGTGGGACAGTACTGTGTATATCTGTGTTGTTTGGGGCTGGTTTTGATGTATGGACTGCATGTATGTTGGGATGGATGGGTGTTAATGTTGATATCAACGCGAGGAAAACTAAGGAGCTGGTGGTGGACTGCTGCAGGCAAGGACAACCCCTCACGGCACCAGTAAACATCCAGGGAACAGACATTGAGATGGTGACATCCTACAAGTACCTGGGTGTTCATCTGAACAATAAACTAGACTGGTCACACAATACCGACGCACTCTACAAGAAGGGACAGCGCAGGCTGTTCCTACTGAGGAGGCTCAGGTCTTTTGGTGTACAAGGGGTGCTCCTGAAGACATTCTACGACACGGTGGTGGCATCAGCCATCACTTTTGGAGTAGTCTGCTGGGGCAACGGCATTACAGCAGCCGATAGGAAGAGACTGAACAAACTGATCAAGAAAGCTAGCTCTGTCCTGGGGCAACGCCTTGACCCAATGGAGGAGATAGGAGAGAGAAGGACGGTGGCTAAACTGTCATCTCTGCTGGGGTCCGAGTCCCACTCCATGCAGGACATACTGAACGCACTGAGGAGCTCATTTAGCAGCAGACTACATCATCCCAGGTGCACAACCGAGAGGTTTCGTAGGTCCTTCCTACCAACGGCTGTCAGACTGTACAACCTAAGCAGGGCTGCTCGCAGAGATAGCAAAAAGACGTAACAAACTAATAGTTTTTTTTTGAATGCAAAAGATGCAATAGACTTACACAATGGTCCTCTCCGGCATACAACTAGGAACATACCGGTCGCTATGGAGGGTGAGAATATGTATGGGCACATAATCATACCATGTAGGATAACTAAATAGACGGTTATGCTGTTTCATCCCACCTAGCAACAATGCTCTGCACTGTGTGTGTTTATATATTTACATATTTATTCCATCTAGCTACAATGCTCTGCACTGGGTGTGTTTATATTTATATATCTATATATTTATTCCATCTAGCTACAATGCTCAGCACTGGGTGTGTTTATATTTATACATCTATATATTTATTCCATCTAGCTACAATGCTCCGCACTGTGTTTTTATATATCTACATATTATTCCATCTAGCTACATTGCTCCGCACTGTGTGTGTTTATATACTTGCATATTTATTCCACCTAGCTACAATGCTCTGCACTGTGTGTTCATATATTCATATATTTATTCCATCCAGCTACAATGCTCTGCACTGTGTGTCTGTGTGTGTGTGTGTGTATATATATATTTTATAGTAATATGTACATATGTATATTAGCTGCTCTTGCTTGCTTGTTTTTTTTTTCTTGCCTTCTGATTGTTGCTCTGAGTGTTGCTATCCCTGTGCTGTTGCAATCCTGGAATTTCCCCGTTGTGGGACTAATAAAGGCTTATCTTATCTTATCTTATCCTAGGTGCGTGACCGAGAGGTTTTGTAGGTCCTTCCTACCTACGGCTGTCAGACTGTATAACCTAAGCAGGGCTGCTCGCAGAGATAGCAAAAAAAATGTGACGACCTAATAGTATTGAATGCAAAAGACGCAACAGACTTACACAAATGGTCCCCCTCCAGCATACAACTAGGACAATGCCAGTCACTATGGAGGGTGACAGTATGTACGGATACATATTCATACTATATAGGATAACTAAGTAGACGGTTATGCTGTTTATTCCATCTAGCTACAATGCTCCGCACTGTGTATATATATTTATATATTTATGTGTACATATGTATATTCACTGCTCTTATTTTTCTTATCTTCTAAATTATTGCTCTGAGTGTTGCTGTCCCTGTGCTGTTGCAATCCTGGAATTTCCCCATTGTGGGACTAATAAAGGCTTATCTTATCTTATATGTACAAAATATAGTTAATTGTTTACTTGGGGTCTTAAATGAGGTAATTTGCATATATTTCACATGGGCTGTATTTATGGAAAAGAGGAGTTGGAGTTAATAAGTGTTCACTTCTTCCTTCTCCCTTTCGAGCACTGTATACTGTCAATTTGCTGCACGGTGCATTTGTCAAACTGTCAATGGGCTGCACGGTGGCGCAGTGGTTAGCACTGCGGCAGCACAGTTTACCCTTGGCCGGGGGATTGTGGGGATCGTGGGATCGTGGGTTCGATCCCAGCCCCCGACCAACAGTGATCTGTGTGGAGTTTGCATGTTCTCCCCGTGTTGCGTGGGTTTACTCCGGGATTTCTCCGGTTTCCTCCCACATGCCAAAGACATGCATGTTAGGTTAATTGGCTGTTCTAAATTGTCCCTAGATATCTGTTTCCTATAGGCCCTTAGAATAGAGGGTTAGTATTAATGAAAGCGCTTTGAGTGGTCTTTGTGACTAGAAAAGCGCTATATAAGTGCAGGTTAGTTAGTTAGTTAGTTAGTAATTTATCGCACTTGTTATTTGTTTTGTTTTTTTACTTTTTTGTTTGAAATAAAGTATGTATCTATCTATCTATATTGTGGCTGGTAAAATATATCCTCAGCAATTCATCAGTCCTCTGCCTTTCCCTTCATATGAAGCTGGCTGCATATGAATTCTAACCACGTCTCTTAGCTAAGCGACTCTTCCATTATTGCTCCTGTTAACAGCGGGTTAAAACCATGATAAACTCCTCCAGTGCTTACATACATACCTCTTCTGATTTTTTTTTTCCGCGTTTAAAGTACTTGAACAAACTCACGTTTTTGTGGACAGTTACGCTGTCATGCTGCGGTCCTCGCAGGCCACAAATGAGATGCTATAGGCCACCGATGAGTTTGCACAATTTATTAAAGAGGGACGAATGACAAAATAATGAGCCACGGGGGTCTAAAACACAACTAAGGTAATGGCACAGACAAAGGAACACAGAGTCTCAGAATAACACTTACAATAACGGATAAAGATGAAGGGTTGTTCACGAGGGAACGTCTGACGAGATTGCAGCAGGGATTAGCCCTCAGCTGCCCCCTTAAATCCCCGCGATAACCCATTCAGTGGGGAGAGTGATTAGGAGAAATGCTGAACAGCTGTCACAATGTGACCCGGCCTTGACAGCTGGAAACCCCGCCGTGACACTGTCAGAATAAAAGCCTGGAGCACACCATCCTGCCCAGGTCGTGCGTCATGGGGGCCGTTTCCTGGGAGATCGAGGATAAGGTCCGGAGGGCGCAGGAATCGGAGCCGGACCCTGGCGGCGGACCGGAGGGGAGGCTCTTCTTTCCATCCTCCGTCTGGGGGGAGGTCATCCATTGGCTCCATACGTCCAAACTCGCCTGCCATCCTGGGACCTCTCGGATGATTGACCTGCTCCAACGTTCCTTTTGGTGGCCGGGACTGCGCAAGGACGCCGCCCGCTACGCCCGGGCCTGCCCCATCTGCGCCACCAGTAAATCTGGCAACTCTCCCCCCGCGGGTCTGCTCCAGCCCCTACCCATCCCTGGTAGGCCCTGGTCGCACATCGCGTTAGACTTCGTCACCGGTCTCCCTGTCTCTAACAACTTCGACACAGTCCTGATCATCGTCGACTGCTTCTCCAAGGCCGCCCACTTCGTGCCATTACGAGGGCTCCCCTCTGCCTTGGAGACGGCAGATCTTCTCACCCAACACGTGGTCAGGCTGCACGGGATACCAGTTGACGTGGTCTCTGACCGGGGTCCCCAATTCACCTCGGACGTCTGGCGGAGTTTCTGTAAAGCATTAGGAGCCCAGGTAAGCCTCTCCTCCGGCCATCACCCCCAATCTAACGGGCAGTGTGAGCGGACCAACCAGGAGCTGGAGGCTGCTCTCCGCTGCGTCACCGCCTCCAAGCCTGCGTCATGGAGCAAACATCTTGCCTGGGTGGAGTACGCCCACAACACCGCTCGCTCCTCCGCCACAGGGATGTCCCCCTTTAAGGCGTCCCTGGGTTACGACCCCCCTCTGTTTCCCTCGCTGGAGAACGAGTCAGCAGTTCCTACAGTCCAGGCTCACCTCAGGCGGTGCCGCTCCATCTGGACCACTATGCGCAATGCACTTTTACGCACGGCGGAGCGCAATAAGACCACGGCGGATCGGCATAGGAGGCCTGCTCCTGCCTACCAGGTAGGCCAATCAGTCTGGGTGTCCACGCAGGATGTGAACCTGAAGGGTGAGAGGAGAAAATTGGCTAAGCGTTTCATGGGCCCATACCCCGTCACCAAAATTATCAACCCGGTGGCTGTGCGTGTTGCTACCCCTCCCTCCCTCTGCATCATCCCACCTTCCACGTCTCCAAGGTGAAGCCGGTGGTGTCTGATCCCATCTGCCCTCCTCCTGCTGCGCCGCCCGCGCCCCGTATGATAGCTGGCCATCCAGCTTGGACTGTCTCCACCATCTTGGACTCCCGGCGCCGGGGTCACGGGCTACAGTACTTGGTGGACTGGGAGGGCTATGGTCCTGAATGGAGACAGTGGGTGCATTCCTCGTTTGTGTTGGATCGTTCTCTCATCACCGAGTTTCACCGGGCACACCCTGAAAAACCATCGCCAGGAGGCACTGCTAGAGGGGGGAGTACTGTTACAACTCGCCGCTCATTAGTGGCGCCAGCTGCGCGCATACCTGCGCCTCATCAGCAGCACAGGATATAAGCCACTCTGCCCTGGGCTTCGGCCTGAAGCCGTCTGATCCCTTCGGCCAACTTGCTGCAGAGGAACCCCCTCACCTACCAGCAAGATCTACAGCGTAAGCATACCTTCTCTTGTCGTTCCCATCTCTCCCCTGTGCACAGGTGGATTCCCGGTGGCGGACTTCGCCTCTGCATCGCCATCTTCTCGCTGCTGTCAGGTGCATCATCAGGTCACTGTCTCCCGGGCTCGCCCTTGTTCATGCCTGCCACCTGCCCTGCCAAGTAAGCCAACAAGGTCCTTTAACCATTTGTACTGGTTTGGTGCCCGTTACCTTTTCCCTGTGCTCTCTCCCCAGGGTTGTCCGGCTGCACGGTTTCCTGCCTCCGTGCCTGACGCAGACGTCCGCCACCAGTACATCCACATATCACAGACACGCAACCACACATCCCTGTTGTTGAATAAAACTGTTAAATTCACTCTGAGCCTGCGTGTGTGTCTCCTGAGCCGTGCGTTATGTCACAAACCATCGCGAGACATCTTTAAACCATTAATAATTAATTTACTCACTTCAGTCTGCCTTGGTTCAGTCGACTCCGTCACCTCCTCTGGTCTGCTCCGGTGGACGGATCCCACTTTTGCCTCGGTTCCCAAAAGCCACTCCGTTGGGAGATGGGGAAAGAAGACTTTTGAACAGTTGTCCACTAACTGTGTGAGTGGTCCAAACGCCGGAGCCCAGGAGAAAGATTTCTGAAGTCCCTGTTTGGTTGTGCCAAGTATGGTAGAAAAATTCCTTATAACCAGAAGTCAAAAATCAGGTAGGATCAAAGTTTCAGCAAATTTAATATGCACTGGCCAGTGGGAACAATACAGAAAATAGTCTCAGAGCCTATCCGCTCATCGTTCTGACTCAAACACACATTGCTCAGTCCTTGAAGCATTTCCATTATCTTGCGAATGTCCATGATGGTACATCTGGTCCGAACTGGTTCTTGCAGACTATTGCTTTCTTAGGCACACTCATACACAAGCACAATACATACATATTAAACAGAAAGATAAGTGTACAGCTGCACAGTGTCCTTGTTCCTTTCACACAGATTCTGAGATGAAGCAAATTACAAAATATGAAATTTTCCAATCAGAAGTAAAACCTCTAATTATGTATTTTTAATATGCTGGTCCAGGGGTGTCAAAGATGTGGGCCTGCCAGGGTCCAAGTTTTTCCTCTGAATTTACAGCTTTTTTTCTAGTAAATTTCTGACTTTTTCTACTGTTTAGAATTGTTCCTGTAAATTTGAGACATTTTTCTCCTTAAGATGATACTTTTTCTCATCAGTTTTCTTTCTTCTTTTTTTTCTATTGAAAACAGTGTAGATTTAGATTAAATCCATCAGCAGTTACTAGTGATGTCGTGCAGCCCTGAAGGGGAGTCCCAATTCATAGGGGTTATTTTCAACCCCCCCTCCCCCCGGCCTTTGATTTCAAGGGCCAAGGGGTGGGGGCAGGCAAAGCGGAAGAGGTACAAAAGAGAATTGAGATGGACTCCAAATCTACCTGTACTTCACTCTCATATTGCAAATATCTTTCTCGACTGTTTTACAGTGTTTACTGCTGTTAATAAATACTTAAACTGTGTTTCTCTTTCTGTTTTTTAATGTATGTATAAGGGTCATTTGCATTTAAAAAGGTTGTAAATTTAGTTCAAGTAAAATTTAGCATGCAACAGTCATATTTGATCTCATTAAATATAATTTTCCAACCACAAAATTGTGGCTAGTGAAAAGGCTGAGTGGCTAGTAACTTCAGAAAATCACTAGCCACAGTGGCTGGTGAACAAAAAAGTTAATATCAAGCCCTGCCTGTCTCAGCTGTTTTGGAACATGTTGCACTCATCAAATTCAAAATGAGTGAATATTTGCAAATTTTTTTTTTATCAATTTCAACATTAAACATCTTGTCTTTGTAGTGTATTCAGTTGAATATGTTTTATTTATGCTTTACACAACATTGCAACTTCATTGGAATTATGGTTTTTATTAAATTTTTGTTTTTCTTCTTAATTTGTAATCTATTTTTATTGTTTTAAATGTTAAAGTTTTTTAATTAAATATGTTTATTTTTTCCTGCAATTTTTCAGCTCATTTTTTAATCTTGGTTGACCCTTGAAACAGCTGTTGTTAAATGATATTATATTTAAATAAGATAAAAGTAAACTGAGAATCCTCTCCTTCCTGTCCAGCATCTATTTTCCACCACCATGATGCGTTACTGGGGTGAGATCCCTGGCCCTGCCGGTGCTCCTCCCGGTCGTAGCTCCTTCGACCTGCTCCAGCGGGAGTTTCGTTCTGTGGAGGTGCAGGACCCTCCACTCCACCAGCCATCTGCGCAGCGCCCACGCCCCACTACAATGTTGGATGTACCGTCAGAGCCGTGCAGCCTCACCATCCACACTGTGCAGCTATCCCAACATGCCCGCCGTCTCCGCACCCTTCTGGCGGCGGCCCAGGCTCAGGGTCAGAGCACGGGGACCTCGGAGGGCAGTGGCAGGCCAGAGGAGGCTGAAACCAACCTGCCCACCCGCCCACCCACACCACCTGCCATGCCTGACGACCTGCTGCCGGCTGACAGCAAAGCGCCGCGGCCACCATTCCAGCTCTGTCACAGCAACCCAGAGAGCGACTTTTATAAGTACGTCTAAGCAACCTGAACAAAAACACACAGAGAAACACAAGAGCTTGTTACAAAACAAACACTGTCCTGTTCTCTCATTGTAGGGGTAGAGGGGAGCCTGTCACCGAGCTCAGCTGGCCCTCTTGTAGGCAGCTGCTCTATCAGTCCGTCGCCACCGTCCTTGCCCATGCTGGCTTCGAGACAGCCCAGGAGAGCGTCTTGGAGACCCTGACTGACGTGGTCCATGAGCATTACTTGCGCCTCACCCGCCTTCTGCGGGTGGCAGTGGATCGGGAAGCCCGGCTGGGGGCAAGCCCATTCCCAGATGTGGTGGAGCAGGTGTTCCACGAGGTGGGTGTGGGCAGTGTGCTCGCCCTGCAGCGCTTCTGGCAAGTGAGGATCAAGGACTACCACAGCTACATGCTACAGGTGAGTTGAGGTGGAGGAGCCTAATATAAAACAGTTACATGCTACAAGTAAGTCTCAAGGGTGGAGCCTAATATACCACAGCTACATGTTAGTTGGAGGGGTGGAGCATAATACAGAACAACATCATGCTACTAGAGAGTGGAGGGGTGGAGCCTAATATAGCACAGCTACATGCTGTGAGTGAGTGTGAGGGGATGGAGCCTAATATAGCCCAGCTACAGTTGAAACCAGAAATTTTATGAGATGCCTCGCAGGGCATAACTGGGGAGCAGATGTATATTAGGATAGGATAGTTTTTATTTGACAGGGACAGTGCAATAAACATAGACAATTAATCAAATGACAATCAAACTAATGTGTTGCACAAAGAGTGTATAGCTATTAGCTAATTTGCAACTCTTGTCCCTGGATGGGCTTTAGAAAGAAGAAACAAGTAAAAAGAAAGAAGGATAAGGAAAAGAAAAAATGAAAACAGAATAAACAATAACCACATACATCAATGCAAAAAAGATTATAAATACACAATATAAAAACCTGATTCACATTTGCCTATTTCAGGCCTCCCTCCCTTCGTCACTCACTATAAACAAACACATTCATTCCTTCCCTTCATTCACTCTCACCCTGCAGACAATCATTTCATACATGGGTACATTCTTCACTTAAGCGTATCTATGGAGTGCTTGTTAGGTCAAGGATTGATTATGGGAGTATTGTACATGGATCTGCAGTAAAGTCTGTCTTAGTTCAGTCAGACGTTATCAGATGTTGTGCTCTGTGGCTGTGTACAGGGGAAGTGAAGATGGCACCAGTATGTGCATTGCAAGTTGAGACAGGGGAGCTGCCACTATGGCTGAGGAGGAAACGGTTAATGGCAAATTATCTGGTTAACTTGACAGGGCATAAGTTGACACATCCAACTAAGAGGGTAATACAAGGGTGTTGGGAAAGAGGGAAAGAACAAAAGTTTAGCTTAGGGTGGGTAGCTAAAAATATTGCAAAAGAGATGAATATAGAGGGAATACAGTTTTGCCAAACTGTGTTGTGGCCTAGGCAACCGTGCTGGATGTTTGAGAGTATTTATGTAGACATGGAGTTGAATAAGATTAAGCATGGCAGGAGGTCAGCAGATTTCTGTCAGGAATTCAACTCGTGTATAGAAAGGAAATATGAACGATATACCAAGGTGTTTACTGATGGGTCCAAGGATTTGAAGACACAGATCACAGGCTTCAGTGGTGATACCCAGCCGCAGGGTGGAGTTCTGTAAGAGGCTGACAGATAACCTGAGTGTGTATGCAGTAGAACTAGCTGCTGTATTGCTTGCAGTGCAGTGGTTGGAGGAGGTGCCTGACAATGAAATACTTATTTGCAATGATTCACTATCAGCATTGGTAAGTCTACAGTCAAGAGAAGCAAAGAGTCATCAGGATCTGTTGTATGAGATAATGCTCACATTGTTAAAGCTTTGCGATCAGGGGAAAAACATTAAATTTATGTGGGTTCCAGCACACCATGTAATTCTAGGGAATGAGAGAGCAGACATGCAGGTAAAGAATGCAATCAAAAAAGCCAGTATTGATGTGGTAATTTGTCCAAATCAGAAGGGAAAAGTATTGTGTGAAGGAATATAATGGCACAGTGGCAACATTACTGGGACAGGGAAGTGAAAGGGAGTCATTTACTGTATATGCAATAAATAAGAATGTTGGAAGAGTAAATAAAAGAAGGGGAAGAGGGAGGAAGTAGGAGAGAGCAAGTCGCAATGAGTCGGTTAAGGATTGGTCACTGTAATTTAAAAGGCACACTAGCAATCATAGGAAAGCATCTAACTGGCCATTGTGATCAGTGTCATGTGAAAGAAACAGTACAGCCTGTGCTGATGGAGTACCTAGAATTGAACAAGAGAGGGAGGAGATGATCAGTGGGATAAGGAGATTGAATATAGGCGGTACATTTGTTGATATAGTTCAAGCTGGTGACACAGTGGGGGGGGGGATGTTGGTGTAATTGCTCTCCTCTATTGGAATCATAAGTCACATCTGAGGTTGTTATAGGGATGTAGAGAAAGGAATCCAACAGGAGGCAGTAATGCACCATTCAGGATGTAAGCTGCCAGAAAAACCCAAAGAAGAAGAACCAGAAGTTTACATACACTGCATAAAAACTAGTAAAATAATAACAAGAGAGTTGGCGGTTTGAATCCCGCTCACCCCAGCCATCCTGCCGTTGTGTCCCTGGGCAAGACACTTTACCCACCTTACCTCCAGTGTCCATGACACTGGGTATGAATGTGTATAAATGTTCGGTAGTGGTCGGAGAGGCTGTTGGCACAGATTGGCAGCCATGTTTCCGTCAGTCTGCCCCAGAGCGGCTGTGGTTACAGGGGTAGCTTACCACCATCAATGTCTGTCTGGAGTGAATGAATAATGGACTCACTGTAAGCGCTTTGAGATGTCACTGGACATGTAAAGCGCCATATAAATCTAATCCATTATTATAAAAAGACACATAACCTTTTTTTGGTCACTGTCTGACATTAATTTAGACTAAACCTTTCCAGTTTAAGGTCAGTTAGGATTAATACAATTATTTTTATATTTGCTAAATAATTTTTTAGAGAATTTTTTATCACCTTCAAAGTCAGAAGTTCACATACATTTCCTCAGTATTTGGTAGCATTCCCTTTAAACTGCACTGGGCTGCACGGTGGCGCAGTGGTTAGCACTGCGGCAGCACAGTTTACCCTCAGCCGGGGGATCGCGGGGATCATGAGATCGTGGGTTCGATCCCTGCCCCCGGCCAACAGTGATCTGTGTGGAGTTTGCATGTTCTCCCCGTGTTGCGTGGGTTTACTCCGGGATTTCTCCGGTTTCCTCCCACATGCCAAAAACATGCAGGTTAGGGATATGGGGCGCTTGCGCACGCAGTGACCGGCAGCTGGTGGCTTGTCACCGGACTGCAGAACAAATCTACCTACAGGTACAAAATAAGTCCAAAAAAACCCAAAACTGTATGATTTGGGTCAAACGTTTTCCACAAGCTTCTCACAATAGTTTGCTGGAATTTTGGTCCTTTCCTCCTGACAGAACTGGTGGAACTGAGTCAGGTTTGTAGGCTGTCTTGCTCTCACACGTCTTTTCAGCTCTGCCCACAAATTTTCTATGGGATTGAAATCAGGGCTTTGTGATAGCCACTCCATAATATTGACTTTGTTGTCCTTAAGCCACTTTGTAACTAATTTGGCGGTATGCTTGGGGTCATTGTCCATTTGGAAGACCCATTTGTGGCCAAGCTTTAACTTCCAGACTGATGTCTTGAGATGTTGCTTCAATATTTCCACATAATGTTCTTTGTTAATGATCCCATCTATTTGGTGAAGTGCACCAGTCCCCCCCCGCAGCAAAACACCCCAACAACATGATGCTATCACCCCAGTGCTTCACAGTTAGGATGGCCTCCACATGTAGCGATAGTCATTATGGAAAACTGTTCATTTTTAGTTTCATCAGACCGCAGGATGTCTCCATCCCTTCACCCCCCAGCCATTCGCAGCAGATGACTGCCCCTCCCTGAGCCTGGTTCTGCTGGAGGTTTCTTCCTGTTAAAAGGGAGTTTTTCCTCTCCATCGTCGCCAAGCGCTTGCTCATAGGGGATCGCCTGATTGCTGGGGTGTTTCTGCAATTGTGGGGGTTTCCCCTACAGTTGAAAGTGCTATGAGATGACTGTTGTTGTGAAATGGCTCTATATAAATAAAGTTGAATTGAATTGAATTGAAAAATTAAGGTTTTTGTCTTTGTGTGCATTTGTAAACTGTAATCTGGCTTTTTTATGTTGCATTTGGAGTAATGGCTTCTTCTCGCTGAGTGGCCTTTCAGTCCATGTTGGTACAGGACTCATTTCATTGTGGATGATGACACACTTTTACCAGCTTCAGCCAGCATCTTCACTAGGTCTTTTGCTTTTTTTCTTGGGTTGATGCTCACATTTCACACCAAAACACGTTCATCTCTGGGACACAGACCTGTCTCTTTCCTGAGCGGTATGGTAGCTGGACATTCCCATGGTGTTTTTACTTGCCTATAATTGTTTGAACAGATGACCGTGGCACCTTCAGGCATCTGGAAATTGTACCCAAGGATGAACCAGACTTGTGGAGGTTCACAATTCTCTTCCTGATATCTTAAGAAGAAGAAGCCAACTTTACTGTCATTCAGTCAATACAGCCAAACATGTACAGTAGAACAAAATTATGTTTCTCTTATCTACAATGTTAATCATCTAGATTCAGAGGGGCCACTGCCATGCAAGGCACCGCCAGAGACAACTTTTCCTTCCTCCATTCTATTATGCTGAGCAGCAAGCTAGAAGGCGGGAAGTACCATTTTTATATTGTCATTGGTATGACATGGCCGGGGCTTGAACCCATGACCTCCCAGCTGTGGGGTGGGTGCTCTACCACTAGACCACCACTCTGGTGGTGGCCTAGTGGTAGAGCTGATTGGCTGATTTTTTATTTTTTTTTTTATTTTCCCATGATGTCATACACGGAATCAGTGTGTTTGAGGTGTACCGTAAAATACATCCTCAGGTAGGCCTCCAGTTAACTCAAATGTTGTCAATTAACCTCTCAGAAGCTTCCAAAGCCATGACATCATCTGAGCTTTCCTAAGTTGTTCAAGGGCAGCGTAATCTTAGTGTATGTAAACTTCTGACTTTGAAGAAAGTAATAAAAAAATCCTCTAAAAGACGATTTAGCAAATGTAAAAATAATTTAGCAATTATAAATAGTTTTGGTAATCCTAACTGACCAAAAATAGGACAGTTTTAGTCTGATTTAATGTCAGTGAGAAAAAAAGGTTGTCTTTTTATACAGTGTACTGTATGTAAACTTCTGTACATGTACATGCTACAGCTGAGTTTGAGGAGGTGGAGCCTAATAGAGGGCTTAAGTCACGCCCCTTCTACTTCCAAATATGGGACCTTACTTCAGAAAAAATCTCCATAGGGCCAAATAGCAAGAGAGAAATTATCTTTTGATACTGATTGAATTTTGGCACAAGTTACAGTGGGGCAAAAAAGTATTTAGTCAGCCACCAATTGTGCACATTCTCCCACTTAAAAGATGAGAGAGGTCTCCAGTTTTCATCATAGGTATACCTCAACTATGAGAGACAAAATGAGAAAAAAAAAATCCAGAAAATCACATTGAAGGATTTTTAATGAATTAATTGGTAAATTCCTCAGTAAAATAAGTATTTGGTCACCTACAAACAAGCAAGATTTCTGGCTCTCACAGACCTGTAACTTCTTCTTTAAGAGGCTCCTCTGTCCGCCACTCGTTACCTGTATTAATGGCACCTGTTTGAACTCGTTATCAGTATAAAAGACACCTGTCCACAACCTCAAACAGTCAGACTCCAAACTCCACTATGGCCAAGACCAAAGAGCTGTCAAAGGACAGCAGAAACAAAATTGTAGACCTGCACCAGGCTGGGAAGACTGAATCTGCAATAGGTAAGCAGCTTGCTGTGAAGAAATCAACTGTGGGAGCAATTATTAGAAAATGGAAGACATACAAGACCACTGATAATGTCCCTCAATCTGGGGCTCCACGCAAGATCTCACCCCGTGGGGTCGAAATGATCATGAGAACGGTGAGCAAAAATCCCAGAACCACACGGGGGGACCTAGTGAATGACCTGCAGAGAGCTGGGACCAAAGTAACAAAGGCTACCATCAGTAACACACTATGCCGCCAGGGACTCAAATCCTGCAGTGCCAGATGTGTCCCTCTGCTTAAGCCAGTACATGTCCAGGCCCGTCTGAAGTTTGCTAGAGAGCATTTGGATGATCCAGAAGAGGATTGGAAGAATGTCATATGGTCAGATGAAACCAAAATAGAACTTTTTGATGAAAACTGAACTTGTTGTGTTTGGAGGAGAAAGAACACCATACCTACTGTGAAGCATGAGGGTGGAAACATCATACTTTGGGGCTGTTTTTCTGCAAAGGGACCAGGATGACTGATCCGTGTAAAGGAAAGAATGAATGGGGCCATGTATCGTGAGATTTTGAGTGAAAACCTCCTTCCATCAGCAAGGGCATTGAAGATGAAACGTGGCTGGGTCTTTCAGCATGACAATGATCCCAAACACACCGCCCGGGCAACGAAGGAGTGGCTTCGTAAGAAGCATTTCAAGGTCCTGGAGTGGCCTAGCCAGTCTCCAGATCTCAACCGCATAGAAAATCTTTGGAGAGAGTTGAAAGTCCGTGTTGCCCAGCAACAGCCCCAAAACATCACTGCTCTAGAGGAGATCTGCATGAAGGAATGGGCCAAAATACCAGCAACAGTGTGTGAAAACCTTGTGAAGACTTACAGAAAACGTTTGACCTCTGTCATTGCCAACAAAGGGTATATAACAAAGTATTGAGATGAACTTTTGGGATTGACCAAATACTTATTTTACAGAGGAATTTACCAATTAATTCATTAAAAATCCTTCAATGTGATTTTCTGGATTTTTTTTTCTCATTTTGTCTCTCATAGTTGAGGTATACCTATGATGAAAATTGGAGACCTCTCTCATCTTTTAAGTGGGAGAACTTACACAATTGGTGGCTGACTAAATACTTTTTTGCCCCACTGTACACATATGATGTTTGTCAATTTAAAATTCCCCCCTCATGGATTGGCACCTTATCATGGGGGGGCTGGGGGAGAGGGGTTGCGAGCCCTCGTGATCCCAGGAGCTATGTTGTTGGGGGCAATTCACCCTTGGTAAGGTCCTCCAAGACAAACAGGTCCTGGGTTAATGGCCAAATTCATCATATCATCATCATAGCGGTCTGTCGTGGGCGACAATGACTGTTTCATTTAGGTCTGATCAGATCCCTCTACACAGCTCTGTCCTTAGCCTTCCGCTGCCAGGAACTCCTGTCTATGTCCAACTTCTTCAAGTTTCTTTTTACAGTGTCTTTAAATCTGAACTTTGGTACCCTGATTGCGTTTGCCCTCGCATAACTATGAGTAGAGTAACTGCCGAGGGAGATGCTGGCGGTCCATCCTCTCAACATGTCCGAGCCATCTCA
Organism: Pholidichthys leucotaenia; assembly: GCA_020510985.1. Lineage (NCBI taxonomy): Eukaryota > Metazoa > Chordata > Actinopteri > Cichliformes > Pholidichthyidae > Pholidichthys > Pholidichthys leucotaenia. The sequence continues at coordinate 194,609,475 of CM035842.1, read as the reverse complement.
GGTTCATCTGTATTAGCATGTCCTCCATTGATGGTAGACCAGCTTGTTTCAACACTTATGTGTTGGTTATCTTGTCTTTCCATGAGATGTTCATTATGGCTCGAAGGTATCTCATCATGTATGCGTGGAGTTTCTTCACCACTCTGTAGACAGTTCAAGTTTCAGCGCCGTACAATAGAGTAGCCAGTACTGTTGCTCTGTACACTTTGCATTTCACACGGATAGACACATGTCGATTGCTCCACAGTCTCTCCCTCAAGTTTCCAAACACAGCACTCGCTCTTCCCATTCTGAGAGATAGTTTATCCTCCAGCCTAGCATTCTCTGAAACAGTACTCCCTAGGTACTTGAAAGTCTTGCACTTGACTAGTGGCTCTGTACCAATGCTGATCTCTTTTGGTAGTGATGTTGATAACTGGAACTTTAGTGGTTGATAAAGGCACTCTGTCTTCTTGATGTTGATTTGGAGACTGAATTGGCTAGCTGCTCTTGCAAATTTCTCCACTAAAGATTGCATATCTTCCACGCTGTGTGCAACTAGAGCACTGTCGTCGGCAAAGAGCATTTCTCTTACTACCTTTATCAATGTCTTACTCTTGGCTTTAAACTGTGCCACATTGAACAAGTCTGCGTCTTTCCTTGTTTGAATGTATACTCCTTCTGAAATGTCTTTGAAGACCACCTCAAGCATGGCTGCCAGATATAGCGAGAAGAGTGTAGGTGCCAGCACACACCCTTGTTTCACCCTGTTGCTTACTGAAAAGTCTTTAGCTACTGAACCACTCATTGCCACGTTTGCTTGCATACCTGTATGGAGTGCCTCGATCAGGCTGACAAATTTCTCTGTACAACCATATTTCTTGAGTACCTGCCAAAGTCCTTGTCGCGAAACAGTATCGAAGGCTTTACTGAAGTCTATGAAGACTACATAAAGTGGCATGTTCTGTTCGATACACTTTTCTTGAACCTGTTTCAAGCAGAAAATCATGTCCATTGTGCTTCTTCCACTTCTAAAGCCACACTGGGTTTCCGGTTGTACATTGTGCGAGATGTGTTCACTGAGTCTGTTAAGTAGTACACGTGAGAGAATCTTACCAACAATGGCTAGCAGTGATATACCTCGGTAATTTCCACAATCTTTCCTGTCACCTTTCTTGAACAAAGGCACAATACTTGCATTCTTCCAGTCTTGAGGTACTTTCTGGGCATCCCATATCTCTTGGATGAGCTTGTGCAGACAGTTGGTCAGCTGAACACCACCAGATTTCCACACTTCTGCTGGAATTCCATCCCTTCCTGGAGCTTTACCATCCTGTGTTGTCCTGATAGCTGCCATTAGTTCATGAAAATTTGGTGGCTCATCCAGACTTGATACAGCTGGTCGCTGCACTAGAGCTTCTTTAGCCTCTTCAGTGAGATCTCCAGGGTTGTTTAGTAGTTGGTCAAAGTGGTCTGCAAATCTGTCCAGGATCTTGTCTTTCTCCTGCAAAACTGTTTCACCATCCATAGCCTTTAGTTGGATCAGTCCTCTTGGTTTAAGGCCGTAGATTTCTCTCAAACCTGTGATGAATGTTTTCATGTCCTTCCTGTCTGTTGCAGTTTGAAGTTTCTCAGCTTTTTCATCCCACCAGTTGGACTTCATCTCTCTGGTGTACTTCTGTAGCTCACTCTGAGCCTTTGAGTATTTCTTCTTCTTCGAACTTGTGTTACACTGTAGGTTTTCCTGTCTAGCTGTATTCCTCGCTTCTAGTAGTTTCTTCAGGTGTTCATCATGCTCATCAAACCAATCTTGATGTTTCCTCTCAGGGTAGCCTAATACATCACTCGCAGTCTGATACACCGTCTCCTTCAGTGTTGCCCATTTCTCTTCTATGTCATTCTCTGAGTTGTTGCTGTCCCAGTCTTTCAAGTTTTCATCCATTTCCTGTGTAAGTTCTTCCTGCTTCTTTTGGCCTTTCAGTGCACTAGTGTTTAGCTTCCGTGGTGGCTTCGCACCCGTCCTGCAGTGCTGTTTTCGTCTGCAAATCCTTAATCTAGATCTCAGCATAACATGATCAGTACCACAGTCTGCGCCTCTCATTGCTCTGGTGTCCAATACATCCCTTATGTCTCTCTGCCTGACTATGATGTAGTCTAATAAGTGCCAGTGCTTGGATCTTGGGTGCATCCATTTCTTCTTGTGTGTGTCCTTGTGCTTAAATAGAGTGATGGTTATCACAAGGTTGTACTCTGAACATAGTGCAAGTAGAAGTTCTCCATTAGCATTGCACGTGCCTACTCCATGACTGCCTAGCTCTCCTTTACATTTCTCAGTGTCCGAACCAACTCTGGCATTAAAATCTCCAACGAGTATCAGCCTGTCATCAGTTGGTACACGCCTGATAGTCTCACGTAAATCACTGTAGAACTCTTCCTTTACCTCCTCTGTGTTGGTCATTGTTGGGGCATATACACTGATGAGTGTGGCATACATCTTCTGCTGTAGTGGGAATCTCATAGTCATTATCCTGTCGTTGATTGGCACCGGTTCCTCATCAAGCATTGCTGCTATCTCCTTTCTAACTGCAAAGCCCACTCCTGCTTCTCTTCTTTCTTGAGTTGATCTCCCACTCCAAAAGAAGATGTACCCATGGTCTTCCAAGCTGTCATTTCCAGGTAATCTTGTTTCACTAAGTGCAGCAATGTCTACATTGTACCTGTTCATTTCCAGGGCCACAAGCGTGGTCTGTCTTTCTGGGCGCCGTGATGTTGTTCTGCCCAACAGAGTGCGTACATTCCATTCTGCTACACACAAGGCTGCTGTTTAAGAGCAGTCCAATAGACTGTCGTGATGAATGTTCAACCAAGGATTCAGTGTACCCCACTCGGTATAGGGTTACCAGGGCCTCGCCCTGGAGCCAGGCTTGGGGGAAGGGCTCGACGGGAAGCGCCTGCTGGCTGGGTTTCTGCCCATGGGATCCGGCCAGGCTCAGCCCGAAAGAGCCACATGGATCTGCCCTACAGTGGGCTCACCACTTGCAGGAAGGACCATGGCGGTCCGGTGCTGTGTGGATTGGGCAGCAGTCAAAGGCGGAGATCTTGGCAGTTTGATCCCCAGCTTACTAAACTGGCTTTTTGAACCTGTAACATTACTTCTCTGGTGGGGAAGGAGCTTGAACTTGTACATGAGGTTGAGAGATACCAGCTTGATATCGTCAGACTCACCTTGATGCACAGCTCAGGTTCTGGAACCAGTCTCCAGGAGAGGGGTTGGACCTTGGCCTTTTCTGGAGTTGTCCCGGGCGAGAGGTAGTGAGCAGGGGTGGGTATTCTCGTATCTGCCCATCTGGCCTGCTCTGTGTTGGGGTTCTCCTCAGTGGACAAAAGGGGTGTTTCCCTGCACCTTCAAGTTGGGAAACGAGTCCTGACCGTCATTTGTGCCTATGTGCCAAATTATGTTTCAGAGTACCCACCCTTTTTGGAGTCTCTGACTGGTGTGCTGGCAAGCGCATCTTCTTGGTGACTCCATTGTCCTGCTGGGGAACTTCAACGTGCACGTGGGCAACAACAGTGAAACGTGGAGGGGTGTAAGTGGGAGGAACAGCCTGCCTGACCTGAACCCAAGTGGTATTCAGTTATTGGACTTCTATGCTAACCACAGTTTGTCCATAGTGAACACCATGTTCAAGCATAAGGGTGTCCATATGTGTACTTGGCACCAGGACACCCTAGGTAGCAGGTCAATGATCGATTTTGTTATCGTGTCATCAGATTTGCAACCATATATCTTGGACACTCAGTGAAGAGAGTTGCAGCGCTGTCAACTGATCACCACCTGGTGGTGAGTTGGATCCGATGGCAGGAGAGGATGTTATTCAGATCCTCAGACTCAAACGTATAGTGAGGGTGTGCTGGGAACGTCAGCCTGAGGCCCCTGTCTGGGAGGTCTTCAACTCCCACCTCGGGAAGAACTTCTACCACATCTTGAAGGAGACTGGAGACATGGAATCTGAATGGGCCATTTTCTCCACCTTCAAAGCTGAAGCAGCTCCACTCAGAGCTGTGATTACAAGGTTGTCTGTGCTTCTCATGGTGGCAACCCCCAAACCAAATGGTGGACGCCAGAGGTGAGAGGGGCCATCAAGCTGAAGACGGAGTCCTACCAAGCTTGGTTGGCTTGTGGGAGTCCTGAAGCAGCTGAGGTGTATCAGCATGACACACGGAGTGCAGCTTGAGCAGTTGCTGAGGCTAAAACTAGGGTGTGGGAGGAGTTCGGTGAGGCCATGGAGCAAGACTTTCAGTCAGCTTCGAAGAGATTCTGGCAAACTGTCCGGCGACTCAGAAGGGGAAAGTAGCTTCCTGTCCACACTGTGCATGGTGCTGATGGAGAACTGCTGGCTTCAACTGGGGACATTGATATTAAAGTCAGTTTCATATTTAAGAGGAAAAAACTGACCTCTGTTATTTAAATCACTTTCAGTGTAATTTTTATCTTCCTTTTCCTGCAGGTCAGTCAGGATTTGTCCGAGGAGTACGAGCGCCTGGTGAACCCTGAAAAGGCTCTGGAGGACTCCAAACCCCCAAGGATTAAAGAGGAGCTCATGAGTGACATCTCCTTCCCTGTCAGTGAGGAGCCTGAGGCTGACCTGGCCCCCGGGGACCAGGCTCTGCCCATGGGGGTCCTCGGAGCCCCTGAAAGGCTAAGCTCGGGTCTGGATGGGGAACACTCTCCTCACACATCAGGTTGTGTTTCTGACAAAGTCTGGAAAAAAAGGATTCTTCTTAATATTGATAAACAATATACAGTGCATCTATTTCAGTAATTCATTTCAAAAAATGAAACCATATAGATTCATTACACACAGTGTAAAATATTTCAAGTGTTCATCTCTTAATTTTGAAGGTCATGGCTTATAGCTCATTAAGCCAGGTTTTGTTACTTTTGGCAGTGTGGGCAGGTGCCAAGTCCAGCTGGAAAATGAAATCAGCATCTCCATAAAGCTTGTCAGCAGAGGGAAGCATGAAGTGCTCTAAAATGTCCCTGTATACAACTGCACTGACTTTGGACTTGATAAAACACAGAATCCAGAACAAGCAGATGACCTCTTTCCAGATGAAAGTCAATTTTGCATTTCATATGGAAGTCAAGGTCCCAGAGTCTGGAGAACAAGTAGAGAGGCATAGAATCCAAGTTGCTTGAGGTCCAATGTGAAGTTTCCATAAGGAGAGCCATGTCATTTGCTGGAGTTGGTCCACTGTGTTTTATCAAGTCCAAGTTAAGCGCAGCCACCTATCAGGAAATTTTAGAGCACTTCCTGCTTCCCTCTGCTGACAAGCTTTATTCGGATGCTGATTTCATTTTCCAGCAGGACTTGGCACCTGCCCACACTGCCAAAAGTACCAAAACATGGTTTAATGACCACAGCATCACTGTGCTTGATTGACCAGCAAACTCTCCTGACCTAAAACCCCATTGAGAATCTATCGAATATTGTCAAAAGGAAGATGAGAGACAGCAGACCCAACAATACAGATGAGCTGAAGGCCGCTATCAAAGCAACCTGGGCCTCTAGATCACCTCAGCAGTGTCACAGGCTGATCACCTCCATGCCACGCCACAGTGATGCAGTAATTCATGCAAAAGGAGCCCCAGCCAAGTATTGAGTGTGTACATGGACATACTTTTCAGTTGGCCAACATTTCTGTTAAAAATCCATTTTTTAAAATAAATTTTGTCGTATTCTAATTTTTTGAGAAACTGACTTTGTGGTTTTTGTGAGCTATAAACCATAATCATCAAAATTAAAAGAAATAAATACTTGAAATATATCACTCTGTGTAATGAATCTGTATATGAGTTTCATTTTTTGAATTGAATTTTTGAAATCAATCAACTTTTCGATGACATTCTAATTTATTGAGGTGCACTGGATTTACTTTTTAAAAATGAAGTGTAAATATTAATAGTAATAAAATATTAATATAATCGTATTATAGGAATAAGAGGGTTTATTATTGTGGAGTTTGTCAACATTGCGAAAAAATGCAACATTTCGGCCAGTACTTTAACATCCCTGTAACAGATTGAAAAACCAAGATAAAAGCTGTTCTCCCGAACATTTTTCCGTACTGGTTCAGGTTTCAGTGCGTTTTTTTTTTTCCTGCTTTTTTCCCCTCTCCTTTCTTCTTCTCGCTTATAGTTCACTAAAAAGGCTCATAATTAAGCAATATCACACGAGTGCAAGTACGGTACCAATGAATATATCACTGCAGTGATTTGGTCATAAATGAGCATAATATAGAAAAGGATAGGACTTTTGTCATTTCATACCCATGTAACCAAATTAAATATTGCCAAGTGCAGAAGTCAGTATTTATATATACTGTACATACCAATTGTGGTTTTGTGGGTCACGTGACTTGCACTGGCTTCTAGTTAGCTTGTTAGCAGCTTTGAGGGAGTCTGTTATGCAGCCACGATCATGTTATCACCATATAGATATTATGAGTCTGATCGTGATGGAAAATCCAACTTCAGCTTGTCCATTTTGTCCACTATAAAACGGTCGAGCTGATGTGGATAGAGGCTAGTGGAGATTTAGCTTTGGCACATTTCTGTGTTAGTTTCTGTGCGCTTTGCTTGCTTTTTCTTGACATCTTCAGATGAATGAGTCCATCACCACACACCGTACTATGTGGACGGACACCACATTTCTTCTCGGTCCAAGCTGCTTTAATTCTTCCAGTGTGTTCTCCTGCTTCTGAACTGCGCTATAGAATATGACTGTACTGCTTGCAGGTTCTGTCACTTGACCGTGCACCCAAAAGATGTTTTAAAGGGGCAGTACATGAAAGCTTACGTATACACACACACACAACAGATAGAGGGGGGGAAAATGAAAGAAGGAAGGTACTTAGGTATAAATCTGAGCAATAATTGTCCTGCTATGAAAAAAGTATTATAAACACAGAAAACAAAGCACAAAATGTCTAAAATTATTTCATTTCTAAATACATAAAACTCTCCTAATCTCTTCCGTCTTCCAGGTGGGGGTGGAGCCAGTCAGTCCCCGCTGTGGCCCCAGGTGAAGGTAGAGCCTCCAGACGGCGAAGATGGACACCTTCACCATCATCATCCCCAGGGCCACCATCATCACCACCACCACGGTGTCCTGGGCGGAGATGTCTTTGAGGAGGCAGTGCCGATGTCCGCCATCAGTGAATCGGGAGGGGCCATGGGGCCGTCGCCGGGTGGGGTGGCGTCCGAGGGCAGCTATGCGTCGCCGGACTCCATGATGGACGAATTTGAGCCGAAGCAAAAAAAGCGCTTGAAGAAGATGTGATGGAAGTGAACTGTGATGAGTGAATGTGCATGGTTTTTAGTTGTTTGAAATGTTGAAAACATATTTTTATTAAAAGATATTTTGTAACATGAGGGGTTGATTTTATTTCACTCATTAAATACTTTTTGAATTCCTTTTATGTTGTCACCTGTACAGCTTCTATTTTTCTGATCAGATTTACCTTCTATTTATAAAGAAGCTTTGATTCATATGAGGGTTCCGTTTTTGGAGAGGGGAACTTATTTTTTCCCCCAGCCATTTTATGTTGATCAGTTCTTCAATTTTTTCGATCTGTATTGAAACTAATAACCATGTACAGTTGAAACCAGTTTACATACACTGTATTAAAAAGACATAACCTTTTTTCTTACTGACATTAAATCAGACTAAACTTTTCCTGTTTTAGGTCAGTAAGGATTATCAAAATTATGTCTATTTGCTAAATAATTTTTATATTTGCGAAATTATTTTTTAGAGATTTTTTTTATTACGTTCTTCAAAGTCAGAAGTTTACATACATTAATATCAGGAAGAAAATTGTGGACCTCCACAAGTCTGGTTCAGGAAGGAGACGGGCTCTGTGTCCCACAGATGAACATGTCTTGGTTTGAAATGTGTGAATCAACCTCAGGACAAAAGCAAAAGACTTGGATGATGCTTACTGAAGCTGGTAAGAGTGTCAGTATCCACAATGAAACAAGTCCTGTACCGACATGGGCGGACAGGCCAGTCAATGAGGAAGAAGCCATTATACCAAATGCAACATAACAAAGCCAGTTAACAGTTTGCAAATGCACACAGTGACAAATACATTAATTTCTGGAGACATGTCTTGTCTGATGGAACTAAAATTGAACTGTTTGGCCATAATAACCATTGTTATATTTGGAGGGAAAAGGGGGAAGTTTGCAAGCCTGAGAGCACCATCCTAATTGTGAAGTATGGGGGTGGCAGCATCATGTTGTGGGGATGTTTTGCTGCAGGACTGACTAGTGCACTTCACAAAAAATAGATGGCATCATGAGGAAAGAACATTTTGTGGAAATATTTACGCAACATCTCAAGACAGCCAGGAAGTTAAAGCTTGGCCATAAATGGGTCCTCTAAATGGACAATGACCCTAAGAATACTGCCAAATTAGTTACAAAGTGGCTTAAGGATAACAAAGTCAATGTTTTGGAGTGGCCATCACAAAGCCCTGATCTGAGTCCCATAGAGAATTTGTGGGCAGAACTGAAAAGACGTGCAAGCAACGTGGCCTACAAACCTGATTCACCAGTTCTGTCAGGAGGAATGAACCAAAATTTCAGCAAACTATTGTGAGAAGCTTGTGGAAGGATACCCAAAATGTTTGACCCAAGTCATACAGTTTAAAGGTAATGCTACCAAATGCTAAAGACGTCTGTAAACTTAAAATACAAGGGGAGGCTGAAAAGTTCCTAGTGGTCAGATTTGACCAAATGTGGTTTATTTTTCAACATAGTCTCCCCTTCCGTCCACACACATCTTCCATCGGTGTTGCAGCGCTTGCATCCCTGCAGATGAAAAATAAACCACATTTGGTCAAATCTGACCACTATGAACTCTTCAGCCCCCCTTGTAATTAAAAATTCTTTAAATTATTTTGCTGACAGTGACATCATCATTCCATAATATTGCCAGTTTTTGACAACATATTGTAAAATAGTTTCTAAAACCTGTGAGAAAAGTGTCAAATTTGTGAAAAAATATGCAAGTTGAAAAAAATTTGCTCATTCATGACAAAATGTCCTACTTCATTCTCCTAATGAATGTCGACAATTAATTTTATTTCTATAATTCATCTGTTTTACCTTCATTTTAAGGTCAAATGTGTTCTGTGGCTTCATGCTGATTTTTGGGGGACTAAAATTGCTCATAATGGCTTTTTCTAGATTGAATATTATACCGATTTCACTTTTCTTTAGTGGAAGTTCATAGTTCTTCCACTGGGGGGCAGTCTTGCTTCACAGCCACAGAGAACTGCCATGCCTTCTGAAAGGAGGAAAAGACTGCTGAAGAAATTACACCTTCAGATGAATAAAAATCAGCTCAGCACATGGAGACAATCAGCTGATCAGGATGATGGTGATGATGTTTGTGGAAACAGGAGTCAAATCGTCCAGAAAGACAAAATACTTTAACATTGCTCATAGAGAGAGCAGCAGCAGTGTTTGGCAGCAGAATGGTTAATATATGTTTGCTCCAATGTTTTCCCACAGTTGGTCCAGCTGTAATGTGTCACACCAGATCATGATGATGATGATGATGATGAAGTCATAATTTTATGAGAAAAGTTTCAGATTTATTAGGTATACTTTGCTAGTACTGGGCTGGATCTGTCTCCTTCCTAACTGCCTTAATTCTTGACGACATAGATCCGACAAGGTGCTGGAAGCATTCCTCAAAGATATTGGTCCACAGTATTACACAGTTACTGCAGATTTCTCGACTGCACATCCATGATGCAAACCTCCCGTTCCACACATCCAACAGGTGTTCTTTTAGACTGAGATCTGACAACTGTGAAGGCCAAGTACAGCTGTCAAGTTCAAGAAACGAGTTTGAAATGATTCAAGCTTTGTGACATGCTGCTTTATCTTGCTGGAAGTAGCCATCACAAGATGGGTACACTGTGGTCATGAAGGGAGCATGAAAAAGACAGTCTCTGAAGTGCCTACACAAGGGCATGAAATTCCAGCTTACCAGAATGCAGATGATAGTTTCTCTCTAGAGGAGTTACTGTCCTGGACCCATAAGCTCTGACTCTGAGTTTGTCATGACTACACTGGTACAGCACAGCTCCGAGTCCCACCTGTGAGGGGTCTGTGTGTAGAAGAAATGGCTCATTTAGGACTGGATAGTACTAGTACTGGTGGAGTGGAAAGTTTGTCCACAAGGTGGCAGAGGACCGGGTGATCAGTGTTGCTAACTTGGTGATTTTGTCAATAAATCTGATGACTTTTCAGCCCCTCTTGATGACTTTTTTATTTTTTTTTTTTGTCAGAAGCGACTAGCGACATCTCTAATGACTTTTCCTGGTGTTATCAAAGTCTTTTCTGGTGTTTTGGACACTGATGTGAAAGTGTGCGATTGCTCTGCAGTTATCATCCTCAGCAAGCAGTGGTACCGTGAGGCTCTCCTGTCCCCTTCCCATCCCAAAGCAATCGCAGGCAGTCTCGGCCAGTCTCACAGTAGCCTCGTGCAGCAGCAGTGTTGCAGTTACAATAAATTAATGTTTTTTTTTTTCAGAACTGCAATATCTGATACCAATTGAATGCTGCAGTGGCAAAATGCTTTAGCCTTCTTCCCAGCAACAGGTTGAAGCCATCCCTTAAATGTACGCGGAACGGTATAATAATAAGTTTATTTATAGAGCACTTTTCACAGACAGAGTCAGAAAGGGCTTAACATGGTAATTAAAAAAGCAAATAAAAATACAGGCACATAAAGCAGTAAAAGAACAAAGTAGACAGCAAAAGCACATAAAATTACAATCAACACATAGTTAATTAAAAAGCCAGGCTAAAAAGGTGGGTCTTTAGTTGCTTCTTAAAAACATCAATGGAAGGTGCAGATCTAAGTTCAAAAGGTAAGGAGTTCCAAAGTCTGGGAGCAACAGCAGCAAAGGCTCTATCGCCTTTGGTTCTGAGCCCAAGTGCTAGGGACTACCAGTAGATTCTGATTAGAAGACCTGAGAGACCTGCTGGGATGGTGTAGATGGAGCAAGTCACTGATATAAGAAGGCACCTCGTCATGAATGGCTTTGTAAGTAAGAACAAGAACTTTAAAATCAACTCTATAATTTACAGGAAGCCAGTGCAAGGAGGCCAAAATGGGAGTGATATTGTAGACACTGGGTTAATCATCTCAGACTGGATGCAGAGGGTAAACAGAGATGGACAATAGCTATGGAGATTATGGTGAGGTAGCAGGAAGAAGGAGTTGGGGGGAGAAGGGATGAATGTATTGTGATGTGAGATGTCATGCAGATGTGAGATGGGCCGTTGGTATAAAAGGAGAACCCCTGGTGTATTGAGACATGCTTTTTCTGTGTATGACTGATGTGAGAGTGAATAAAGTCATCTGCTGTATAAATCAGTCTCGTTATTTACACTCTCCACACTGGTGACCCCTTGACGAATTATGGAACATGAGGCAAGAACCCCGGAGTCGGCCCGGACGGGAAGCCCCAGCGACGCGGCAAGCATCCCAGAGACGGCCCGGACGGGAACCCCCAGCAACGCGTGAGCTGTTTCGGTCAAACTACCGGACTTTTGGCTGCACGACCCGCGGTCTTGGTTCCACCACACAGAGGCTCAGTTCACCCTCTGGGGAATAACGGCAGATGACACCAAATATTACTATGTGGTCGCAGTGCTGGACACTCTCACGTCTCAGCAAGTAGCGAGCCTGCTCCAACAGCCTCCAGCCCACGGCAAATACGGGGCTCTCAAGGCTGCGCTGACCCGGCGCTACACGCTCTCGGACTGTGAGAGAGCAGAGAGGCTCCTGAGGCGCTCTTGAGGTGCCCAGGAGGCAGATCGGATCATCCTCACCACCAGAGCCCTCACAGTGAATGCGGTGGCGTCGGAACCCAGCGAGACGACCAGCGGAGGCGAGGAGCTGCCGACGGTAGCGGCAGCGGAGGCCAGAAAGCGCCAGAGAGACACGCTTTGCTTCTACCACTACCGCTTTGGAGAGAATGCACGCAGATGTGTGCCACCGTGCCAATTCAAGTGCTCGGGAAATGCCAAGGCTGGCAGTCGGTAGCAGCTGCGACCGCCGGTGAAGAGAACAAGCTGCTCTACGTGACGGACTCGCGCTCGGGGAGATGGTTCCTCGTAGACACTGGAGCCCAGAAGAGCATCATCCTGCCGTCCTACACTGACCGGCTAGTGGGAGCTAGCAGCCCCGGGCTGGTAGCAGTAAACGGCTCGGACATTAAGACTTTTGGTGAGAGAACACTGACTTTATCCCTACACAGCCGTATGTACGAGTGGACTTTTGTCATAGCGGCACTGAGTTTCCCAATCCTGGGAGCTGATTTTCTGTGTGCACATGGGCTACTAGTCGATGTTGCTAACAGGCGCCTGGTTAATGCACTGTCTTTTGATTCTCTCCCCTGTACAGCTCGAGGGGCGGGGCCAATAACACAAGCCAGCGTCACAGCTCCAGGCGGTAAGTTCCACACACTGCTCACTCAGTTCCCAGCACTCAGGGTCCCGACGTTTTTGGCGGCCATCCCTAAACACGGGATGGAGCACTTTATCACCACCACCGGGCCGCCCGTTTTCTCAGGACCTCGGCGCTTGGATGCAGCTAAACTGGCCATAGCGGGCGAGGAGTTTGCCAACCTGGAAAGGTTGGGCATCATCAGGCGATCGAACAGCCCATGGGCATCCCCGCTACACATGGTCCCTAAGGCCGAGGGATCGTGGCGACCGTGCGGAGATTTCCGCAGATTGAATAACGCCACGGCGCACGACTGCAACCCGATTCCCCATATTCAGGATTTTTCCGTTCAGCTCGCCGGAGCACGCATTTTTTCTAAAATAGACCTGGTCCGCGGTTATCACCAGGTCCCAGTGCACGCGCAGGACATACCCAAAACAGCGGTAATAACTCCGTTTGGTTTGTTTGAGTTTTTACGCATGCACTTCGGATTAAAAGGAGCGGCACAGACATTCCAACGCATGATGGATGCGGTGTTGCGCGATCTCCCGTTTGTGTTCGTCTACCTGGATGATAGCCTGGTGGCCAGTGCGTCCGAGGACGAACACGTGACCCACCTCAGGACGGTTTTCCGGAGGTTGGAGGAGCACGGGTTAATAATCAACCCGGCGAAATGCCAGTTCGGCGTGACGGGGATTGATTTTTTTGGGGCACCGCGTCTCACCAGAGGGAGTGATACCCTTGCCCGACAAAATGCGCGCTGTGGCGAATTTTCCCCTGCCTCAGACGGTCAGGGTGCTGCAAGAATTTTTGGGGATGGTTAACTTTTATAACCGGTTCCTCCCCCGCGGGGGAGGAACCTTCCGCTCAAGAAACGGAAACCCGCAGACAGAGTCGAATGGACTCCGGAGCGAGAGCAGGCGTTCACTGAGGTTTAAACAGCCCTGGCAAACGCCGCACTGTTGGCGCACCCGGACCTGGCGGCCCGGACAGCACTCACTACAGACGCCTCGGATGTGGCCATAGGGGCCGTCGTGGTGCAACGTGTCGCCGGTTCTTGGCAGCCGCTTGCTTTTTTCAGCAGGGCTTTGCACGACAGTGAGTGTAAATACAGCACGTTCGACAGAGTGTTGCTGGCTCTCCACCTGGCCATACGCCACTTCCAGTTCTGGCTGGAAGGGCGCAGCTTCACCACGTTCATGGACCACAAGCCGCTAACGTTCGCGATGGCCAAGGTTTCGGAACCATGGTCGGGTCGGCAGCAGAGACAGCTGGCCGCGATCTCGGAGTTTACTACCGATATTCAGCATGTGTCGGGTAAACTGAATGTGGTGGCGGACTGCCTCTCGTGCGCAGTAGTGGCCCCGGTCTGCGTGGGGAAAGATTATACAGCCATTGCCGCAGAGCAGATTGGTGATACGGACGTGTGCGCGCTCCAGTCTGGACCAACAGGGTTAAGGCTGGAGAGCAGAGTACTGCAAGACGGCAAGCCCCCCCTAATCTGCGACGTCTGCATGGGATGCCCGCGCCCGGTGGTCCCCGTCGCTTGGCGCTGCCACGTGTTTGAGTCAGTTCATGCTCTGGCGTACCCAGGAGTGCGCGCGTCAGTCAAAATGGTGGGAGTGAAGTTCGTGTGGCCAGGCCTGCGCAAACAAGTGAAAGAGTGGGCCGCAGCCTGCGTAGCGTGCCAACGAGCCAAAGTACACAGGCACACGAAGGCTCCTTTGGAGCCGTTTCGTATACCGGCTAAGAGGTTCAACCATGTTCACGTGGACCTCGTGGGCCCCCTCCCGCCATCGCAGGGGTGCACGCACCTTCTGACAGTGGTGGACCGCACAACACGCTGGCCAGAAGCAGTCCCGCTGGCGGCAACCACGTCCGGGGACGTGACGCGCGCTTTTTTGACGACATGGGTGGCACATTTTGGAATCCCGTCGGACATCACGTCCGATAGGGGCCCTCAGTTTGTTTCCGACCTCTGGTCCGCGATGGCCTGTAGCCTGGGTGTTGCAATTCATCGCACAACTGCGTACAACCCACAGGCCAATGGGTTATGCGAGGGTTTTCATAGGTCACTGAAAGCAGAGCTCAGGGCTTCGCTGACGGATGTAAATTGGGTAGACCGGTTGCCGTGGATTTTACTGGGGTTGCGTTCCGCACCAAAAGAGGATTTGGAGGCTTCCCCGGCGGAGCTTGTTTTTTCTCAGCCACTGCGGCTGCCCGGGGAATTTTTGCCAGATAATCCCGCGCTGGACAACTGTTCGTCTCAGCGTTTGCAGCATAGCGCAGACACAGGCACGCTGCCCGGCCCGGCCCACCACTGTTTTCCACGCGTTTTGTGCCAAAAACTTTGAAGAACGCGACATTCGTGTTTGTCAGGCACGATGTCCACCGCCCTCCATTGCGCCCACTCTATGATGGCCCAGCTGGAAACAGGGGACAAACATTTTTTGTTAGACTTGGGGGGTCGTCGGGAGAAAATATGCATAGACAGACTAAAGCTTGCCTTTGTGGTGGCGGATGAGCAAGTGCTGTTGGCTCGGGCCCTTCGGCGTGGAAGACCCCCACTGAGAACTCCCCAGGTAAACGATTCATCAGAGCAGCCACACGGGCAAGTCGAAGGTTGCCCCCCCTCGCCATGGCCCACCCGCAGACAGACACACCCCCAGGAGCCCCCCGCTGGCACAGCAGCGCCGCTGAGGCGGTAAACCCCCATTACAGCAGATATGGGAGGAGACTGAAGCCAAAAAGACGTGAGGACTGAAACTCGGTCTGAGATTCCGGGGGGGGGCGGGGCAGTGTAGAGACTGGGTTAATCATCTCAGACTGGATGCAGAGGGTAAACAGAGAAGAACAATACCTATGCAGATTATGGTGAGGTAGCAGGAAGAAGGAGCTGGGGGGAGAAGGGATGAATGTATTGTGATGTGAGATGTCATGCAGATGTGAGATGGGCGGTTGGTATAAAAGGAAAACCCCTGGTGTATTGAGACATGCTTTTTCTGTGTATGACTGATGTGAGAGTGAATAAAGTCGTCTGCTGTATAAACCAGTCTCGTTATTTACACTCTCCACAATATAACAGAATCTACTGAACCTAGTTAGTAATCTAGCAGCAGAGTTTTGGACTAGCTGTAGGCGGTGTAAAGAGGATTTACTAAGACATGTGAAAAGAGCATTACAGTAGTCCAAACGTGAAGAAACAAAGGCATGAATAATCATTTCTAAGTGACTGTAGGAAACCAATGACCTAATTTTGGAGATATTCCTAAGGTGGAAAAAAAACAATGCCAGGTCAGAGATTTGACATGCTGATCAAAATTCATCGATTGGTCAAAAATGACACCAAGATTTTTTTAGATTAGACCGTACATTAGAGCTTAATGAACCAATGCTATTAACCATCTTAGGAATTACATTATCAGGTGCTACAATAAGGACTTCAGTTTTGTCAGCATTAAGTTGCACAAAGTTACTAGACATCCAGTCCTTAATTGTGGACAGACAATCGTGAATAATTTTTAAATTGTCAACATGGTCAGGTTTAAAAGAAAAAAAAGCAATTGTATGTCATCAGCATAACAATGATAAGACACATCTTTAAATTTGCTGATGATAGAACCAAGTGGCAGCATATATGGGGCAAATAAAAGTGGACCCAGAATAGAACCCTGAGGTACCCCACAGGTTAAAGGAGCAAAGTCAGATGAATAAGAGCCAGCAGCCACTGCAGGGCCAAGGCAAGGCGATAAAGCTACTGTGACCGCCCTGGCAGGGTTGCTTTGTTTTCTTACCAGTGTCTGTGTCAGTGCTGCCGGACTCTTCTTTTTTTTTTCACTCTGAGTCCAAACTCATGTTCACTTTTTATGGTCGTTGCAGTGCTCGTATAGTAAAGAAACATGAGCTGAGTGCTGCCTGTCATATCCGGCTCTAGGGAGCCGGGCAATCAGAGCCAGGGGCAAGCCAGTGAGTCGTGATATTTTATTCAGGGTAAAGGGGAAGGGATGAGGAGAGCACAGATACTCATGCAGACGTACACTCACAGGTTGCACAGCGCAGAGGTAAGCAGCTCGTACCGGACGTGGGGGTAACAAGACGTACATACTCACAGCGGGATACAAACACAGGAATGCTGCAAGAGGAGTATAAGCTGACACCAGACGAAGGGGCTTCAGCTTAGCAATGTGTTTATGTCGCAGCCCCGAGTCATCGAGGCTGCTCCTATTTATCCTCATTGGCAGCGCCCCAGCTGATGAAGACTAATTGGCCCCAGCCGTCCATAATGCTGCCAGCTGGGGGCCAGCTGAGACGCTGCTCAATGGGAAGCAGGGATGAGGGAAAACATGGGCTGAGTGCCGAGACGGCATCTCAACCCATGGTGACACTGCCAAAGTGACTGATTGGCAGTGGCAGACAGTGAGGAGGAGCCAGCCTGCCAGCCAGCCCAGGAGGTATGAGCTGATTGGGTAAGAGCAAGCTTTGGTTTCTGATGGCGTGTAGGTGTTCACGTAAATCAAAAAAATTTTTTGGGGTGGGGTGCGCATGGAAATTCCAAAACTATCATATATTTGGCCTTTTTACAAAGTTTGATGGTAAATTGTATAGGCCCTAAAACTATTGTATATCTAGCAACACAACATTGTACAGCAGTCAGCTTAGCTGCAGTCAGAGAAGAGATCCACACCACTCGGGTCCAGAAAAAACAATGACCCTGAATAAGGGCCAGACTAGTTACCATCATTTTCTTACATTGCCACTACAGTTTTTTTCTGACTTTTTGTTAATTTCGGTTGTTAATGTTGTCCAGTTAAAACTGTCATACAAAAAAAGGCTAAAAATGTTTAAAAATGTTTATTGTGACTTGTTGAGGCTCCTAAGTGGAGCATAAGGTGAGCAACTAAACCAAACTTAAAAAATAAATAAATAAAAAATAAAAATAAAATAATAATAATAATAATAAAAACTAAGTAACTCTGCCAGAGTGCCTCTTTTGGGTCACTTTGCCGGTCCCAAGCCCAGATAAAGGAGGAGGGTTGGACGTAGAGCTAGCAATTTCACCCACATAACAGTCCTTTGATTAAATTTGATATTCTAACATTTAACAATGCAGGACAAAACTGATTATGTAATGTGGGTCTAGACAAAGCATTAAAGTCATGAAGTTATTTTAAGAAGTGATGGCCTATTTAAATGGCAAAATTAAAACAAACAAACCAAGAATCAACAGAAGAAAGTTAATTTGTAGTTCTAAACATATTTGGGTTGTTTTTTGCTCACTTTTTGTCTCTCCCTTGACATTATTCTTCTCTACTACAGCATCCATTACAGTTACATGCAAATTACCAATTATGCAAATTAGGTGATGACATCATTTATCAACATTTGTCGACTTTTAGGACAGCCAATAGCTACTTTCCTCACTGAGGAGTTGGCAACAGTGATGATGTTCAGTCCCGAAGACTGGAGCTGTGAATGATAACTGTCCTCCTTTGTTTCTTTTTGTTTTCTCTCTTTGAGATCTTTGAGCCTTTGTGGCGGAGATGAGGCACTGGGTGAAGCTGCTTCATGCTGAGCATAAGATTGTGCTGACCAAAATTCCCATCACACAATAATCGACACAACAGTGTCTAAACGCCTTCAAACACAAAAGCTCCATATCAAATCTTCATTGATGCGATGTTGTAGTAGGACCATTATGAAGTGTGGTATGCACAGTCATATGTCTCTGGTTAACATTGGGCAGGTAAGAACACTTTACCTACTTGGCCGTGAGAAATGTGAGGCTCTCCACGGTCCTGGAACACTCACTTTTGTGGGCATGCTAATTACACTGCTCAAATCTGGCTCCAACTATAGAAATGTTCTCCTTGCTGGCAAAATAGAATCCGATGGGTACTGTAAAGGTGGGTCCTTCCTGGATGATTACAGCAGATACTTCAAAGTAGTAGTACAGGCAACCTTCACAATATCTCTCCACAAGTATGAGATGACAGCAGTGGTACAGGAGGACAAGATAATCCTACATCAGACCTGGGTGAGATGTCCGTTATAGGGTGGGTACTGTGTGGACGGTGACAATTGGGTTTTGCGTCAAAAGCTCAAAGGTCAATGTTAACATTCCCTTTGTACTATTACTATAGAATGAGTAAAGCTAGGGTCACCAAACTTTGTACAACGGTTCACCCTATGATCCTGAAGTGTGACTGGTTTTAGGATTACACGGTAAAATCTATCTAATCTATCTACTTCCGGTGCCACACGAGTTGGCTGCCTTTTTGCAACAGCTGCTCAATTCTGAGTTTTTTTCTTCCTATTTCTTATTTACTATCTGGCTTCTCTCGCTAAATTTTCTGATCCGGCGACACCTTATCCATCACAGACACACAGATCGCCCCAAATGTCTCCTGAGCCTGCGGACAGAGCCACTATTTATAGCAGGAGACAGTACAACAGGGACCAGCTGTTAGCACTTAACCGTCCCACAGTGCTAACGCAAAAACTTGACATACCGGGAGAAATAAGATGGAAACGGTGTGGATGTCAAGCTGGAGTAAGACGGCGGGTGAGGAATATAAGGTACTGTGACGTTGTGAGGGTTCACACAAGAAAGGAGAGATGACTGTGACAAAACAGGCTTTATTTAAGCACACCTCCTCAACACAGACAGGAGGGGAGGTCATTCACACAGACCTCCGTCTCACTGAGGGTGACACAAACGCATGATCTGTCACTGCTCTGACTCTTCTTATAACACTGCTGTGTCATTATAACGCAGTTATAATGACAACAATAACACCTTAGAACATCCACATGGTGAGGACATCGACGGCCTCACTCACACCATCACGGATTACATCAATTTCTGTGTGGACAACACCGTACCCACCAAGATCATACGGTGTTGCTTGAACAACAAACCCTGGATCAACCCTGAGATAAAATCACTACTGGGAGAGAAGAAGAGGATCTTCAGGTCGGGGAACAGGGAGATGCTGAAGTCCGTACTGAGGGAGCTGAGGTGGAAGATCAGAGAAGGCAAGGACAGCTTCAGGAAGAAGATGGAGGACAAGCTGCAACAGAGCGACATCGGTGGGGTCTGGAGAAACCTTCAAACCATCTCTGGGCTCCAGAATACCTCCCCCCAGTCCACGGGGTGCAGGGAGTGGGTGAACAATTTGAACCTGTTTTTTAATAGGTTTGACCAACTGCTCTCCCCTCTGCCTGCACAACAACCACTGCTGCCTCTACCGTCATCGAGACCTGCTGTCCACCCCCCCCCCCCCCCGACCAACACCTCTCCCACTCCCAGCACACAGCCCCCCAACCTGACCCTCACTAAGACCCAGGTGAGGGTGTAGCTGAGGAAGATCAAAGCGAGGAAGACCTCGGGTCCGTACTGCATCAGCGCAAAGCTCCTCAAGTCCTGTGCAGACCAGCTGTGTGGGATTGTGGAGCACATCTTCAACCTGAGCCTGAAGCTGGGGAGGGTACCACAGCTGTGAAAAACATCCTGTGTGGTACCCGTACCAAAGACTTCCCACCTCAGAGACCTGAATAGCTACAGACCAGTGGCCCTGACATTTCACCTGATGAAGACCCTGGAGAGACTGCTCCTTGCTCACCTCCGCCCCCTGGTGGGACCAGCGATGGATCCACTCCAGTTTGCCTACCAGCATGGCATTGGGGTGGAGGATGCAGTGATCTTCCTCCTTCACCGTTCCTTGTTGCACCTGGAGAAGCCTGGGAACATGGTGAGGATCATGTTCTTTGACTTCTCCAGTGCTTTCAACACCATCCAACCGATGATCCTGAGGGACAAGCTGTTGTGCGCAGGGGTGGACCAGCACCTGTTATCATGGATCCTGGACTACCTCACTAACCGGCCGCAGTTTGTGAGAACCCGGGGTTGTGTGTCCGACACGATCATCGGCAGCACGAGGGCCCCCCAGGGAATGGTTTTGGCTCCCTTCCTGTTCACCCTTAATACTGCGGACTTCTCACACAACACAACACACTGCCATCTACAGAAGTTCTCTGACGAATCATCGGCCTCATCTGAAGCTGAGTACAGAGGACTTATCCAGGACTTCATGGACTGGTGCCATCGGAACTGCCTCCAGATCAACGCGAGAAAAACCAAGGAGCTGTGTTGGACTGCTGAAGGCAAGGACAACCCCTCACAGCACCAGTAAACATCCAGGGAACAGACATTGAGATGGTGACATCCTACAAGTACCTGGGTGTTCATCTGAACAATAAACTAGACCGGTCACACAATACCGACGCACTCTACAAGAAGGGACAGTACAGGCTGTTCCTACTGAGGAGACTCAGGTCTTTTGGTGTACAAGAGGCGCTGCTGAAGTCATTCTATGACATGGTGGTGGCATCAGCCATCACTTTTGGAGTGACATCACAGCAGCCGATAGGAAGAGACTGAACAAACTGATCAAGAAAGCTAGATCTGTCCTGTGACAGTGCCTTGACCCAGTGGAGGAGATAGGAGAGAGAAGGATGGTGGCTAAACTGTCATCGCTGCTGGAGACCGAGTCCCACCCTATGCAGGACATACTGAACGCACTGAGGAGCTCATTTAGCAGTAGACTACATCATCCTAGGTGCGCAACTGAGAGATTTCGCAGGTCCTTCCTACCTACGGCTGTCAGACTTTATAACCTAAGTAGGGCTGCTCGCAGAAATAGCAAAAAAACGTGACAGACTAATAGTATTGAATGCAAAAGACGCAACAGACTTACACAAAATGGTCCCCTCCAGTATACAACTAGGACAATATAAATCGCTACAGATGGTGACAATATGTGTGGGTACATATTCATTCTATGTGGAGTAACTAAATAGACTATTATGCTGTTTATTCCATCTAGCTACAATGCTCCGCACTGTGTATATATATTTATATATTTATGTGTACATATGCACAGTATATTCACTGCTCTTATTTTCTTATCTTCTAAATTATTGCTCTGAGTGTTGCTATCCCTGTGCTGTTGCAATCCTGGAATTTTCCCGTTGTGGGACTAATAAAGGCTTATCTTATTTTAAAAGGTCAAAATCAAATTGCTATTTAAATTACATCTCAACAACAAAGAAGACTAGGGTCCCCAAATTTGGTACATAGGTTCACCTTGGCAGCCTGACCCACAGCTATGAGTTTGGGGTCAAAAGGTCAAAGTCCAAGGTCAAAATGCCCTATAAACTATATCTCAACAACAATGACACCTAGGGTCACCAAACATTGTACACATGTTCACCTTGAGACCCTGACCTCTCACTATGGGTTTGAGATCAAAAGGTGAAAGGTCATGATTAGATTCCCCTATGGCCTTTTGCTATAGAACAAGTAAAGTGTGGTGATCCCGAGTTCGGTTCCACACTTGGCTCGGGTCTCCTGTTAATTTCCCTTTCTTCCATATGTATTTGTAATTACCTTTTCGTTATGTCTGTGCTTTTATTTTGACAGCGCCGTGACAGGACTTCCTGCTGTTAAATCTGTCCATGACCTGTCATGGCTGTCTGCACTTTGTCATTACGTTTACTCCACACCTGTTTGTAGTTTGAGTTCTGTTCACTATTTAAGATCGCCAGCTAGACGTAGTCGTTGCTGCGGTCTCATCTGCCTTAGACTGGAGTCCCTATGTCCTGCTCCAGTCTCGTTTCAGCATCAGGTTTCGCCCTCGCTTCAGTCATATGTAAGTGTATATTTCCAGCGTCAGGTTTCACCCTCGCTGCACTCTTATGTAGGTGTTTGTGTTCTTTATTTGTGTCTCACATTTAGTGTATGTGTTTTGCCCCACGTGGCTCATTACCTTGTGTTTCTGTTAATAAACAAGCAAACTCACTGTCGGCATTTGGTGCCTCATTAATGCTCCGGAAGGGGCATTTATGACAGTAGATCGCAGCCAAGCGAGGTGCCAGCCACAGTGAGTTTTGTTTTTGGCTCTGTTTTTCCCTTTTACTGGGTGCCTGCGTTTTTTTTTTTTTTTTTTTTTTTTTCGGGGAGTTGGTATGGCGTCATTTCAAACATGGTATCCTATGAGCCTGGGCTTTAAGCTCGTCCGGGCTCTAATGGAGATTGATGACCTCCTATCCATCGCTCGCCAATGCCCCCACCCCGAAAGCACTTTGTGGTATCTGGGCCTCGCGGAGGCGACTGTCAAACGCCATCCTCGCCTTGCTGATCAGGCTGAGGGCAGGGAGAGGATGGCTGAAGTTTTGGTGCATCTCCAGAAGAACCGGGAGTTGGACAAGAAATCCTCCAGGAAGCCCAAGAGGGGGCCAATTGGAAAGCACTCTTGTTCCTCGGCTCTCTATGAGGGTTCTACCTTGGTTCCAGCTCCAGTTTCTGCGCCGCCGGCAGATCGTCTTCCTACGCAGTGGAGGAGTGAGGGCAGCCAAGGGTCCTAGTGAAGAGGTTCAGTGAGCGGCTGAACTCATCAGCCGGGTGGCTGAAGCACGCTCTGCCTTTCATCCCAGAGAGATTCTTAAGAGCGTGGTGGCTGCTGTCAGACTGGTGGAGGCTAATCCTGAGCTTCACAATTTTCCTGAGTTCGCTGAGCTGCTGGCTTCAGTTTCAGCGCAGCAGCGGCACTATCCTAATTTAAATTTAGCCTCGCCTCCAGCTAGAAGACGTTGCCGCCCTGCTCATGATCCATCTCCTCCCCGGGACATGATCGTTCCGAAGGGGAGGGAATTTCCTAACCGGGTCAATCCTCCGTGGGGTTCCCACCTGGATCCTGCTATGGGCTGCCAGAAGAACGCCCTTGTCTCCAAGCCAGCTGTTTTTCCTTCGCCGCGGCAGAGAGTGAAGACAGCAGTCTCAGCCTCTGGGTCATTTTTTTCTGCTGTTTTGCCAGCTCCCCTACCCAGGACTGCCTTGGCTGCTCCTCCCTCCTCCTCGGCGCCTTCTTCAGCTGCTACGAGCCTGGTAGTCCCTTGTCCGGCTCCGCCTGTCGCCGATCCTGTTGGGGCGGCTCCTCCTTGTCTTCCTGAGGGGTCTGCCATCACCATTTCTGCGGGAGAGGGAAGAACTGAGTCTGCTGCAGCAGGAACCATCAAACCCCAGGAAAACAGGCAAGTGTTTTTTCATTCTTTTCATTGTCTGATTCCCCCCCCCCCCCACCCAGGAATCAGACAATGAATTACCTTGTCTGATTCCTGGGGAAGGGGGGGGGGCGCTCAGGTTTTGCAGTCCACTCAGTCCTCACCACCTGCTGCAGCCAATAAAATTGTCCTCGCTACCTCTGTTTCTCCTTCTTTACCCCCTGAGTGTCCGGGTTAAATCTCCGGATGAAGGAGGAGCCTGTGGCCCTGGTGAGTCAGGTCCCAGCCCTGCAGCCACGCCACGGATAGAGGAGGAGGGCTGCCAGCTATTTGGAGCCTGCACCGACGGTGAAGCGTCCCCGGGTCTCCAGTGAGCAGAAGCCAGCCCTAGCGAGCGATGGACCTCCTGCTGCCACACCGACGAAGCCATCGGTGTGGACTACTGTGCCTGGGGGTTCCAGCACTGCCGAGACCATCATGCCGGCTGCAGTGGCCCCTGCAGCTGAGTGGGAACCTGATATCGACCTCCTGAAGACCGAGCCCGTGCCTACTTTGTCGCCTGGATCGCCGGAGTCCTGGACGGCGGCTGAGCTTGAGATCAGGCAAGTGCTCTATTTTGTCTTTCTCTTTTCTATATTGGAGCAATCTTGCCTGTCTCTTGGGGAGGAGAGCTGGGTGCAGCCGCCCGCTGCATTCAAGCTCGCCTCATTGGGTTCTGCCGCTGACCCTGACCCCTTTTGTTTCTCTACTGTGCTTGACTGTCTCTTTCAGGGTCACTGGAGACATTCCAGTTTCGTCGGATGTCCCCGAGGGTCCGGGTTTGTTTCTGGAGGTCGTTCAGGTCACTGCTCCATCCCTGCCCAAGGCCATTGTTTGGGTCCCTCCTCGGGTTGGGTCCACCGTAGGTGCAGCGTTGGCCCAGTCGGGGTCCATCGTGGGTGCAGCGTAGGCCTGGTCGGGGTCCGCAGTGGGTGCTTTGGAGCTCCAGCCTGGAGCCACCATGGATGATACGTTGGCCCAGCCGGGCTCCACCGTGGGTGCTGCTGGACCCCGGCCTGACACTGTCGTGGCCCCCTCTTCTCTCCACCACCAGATGCCATTGGGGTTCCTTGCCCCCGGCCTGGCTTCCTGTCAGTGAGCCTCCTGATGGGTAAGCCGCCTCCCAGTTTCCTCCTCCGGTCCTGGTGACTGAAGAACATTGGCCGGCCACCTGAAAGACTGGGCTGCCAGGTCAGGTGGTCTCAATTCTCTGGCAGACCACCTGACTCATTTCATCAGACTGTCTGGCACGTGTTGGATTTTGGTCGGCCCCCCGAGCTCTTTTCTGGTAGTTAGGGTCGCTGGGGTGTTGGTTGGCTGCCCGGCCTTTTTCACTGGTCGGTTGGGTGGAGCCAGGATGCTGGGAGGCTACCAGAACTGTCTCTCTGTTTATTATTTATGACCCAGTTTTCTTTATATTGTCCTTGATGTTAGATTACTGGGTTTTGTATTGTTTTGTGTCTCTTCCTCCGGGCCTGGATTCCCCCGCTGCCCCCCCGGGGTCAGTTTTTGTAGTTGTTGCCGTTTGGGGGGGGGGGGGGCGTATTCTCTTCTCTTTTTTGATGTTACCATGGATGTCTGGGGATCCACCCCATGAGGGAGGGGTACTGTGGTGATCCCAAGTTTGGTTCCGCACCGGGCTCGGGTCTCCTGTTTATTTTTCCTTTATTTCATAAATATTTGTAATTACGTTTTTGGTATGTCTGTGCTTTTATTTTGTCAGTGCCGTGACAGGACTTCCTGCTTTCAAATCTGTTCATGACCTGTCGGCAGCCTGCACTTTGTCATTACGTTTACTCCACACCTGTTTGTAGTTTGAGCTCTGTTCACTATTTAAGATCGCCAGCTAGACATAGTCGTTGCTGCAATCTCATCTGCCTTAGACTGGAGTCCCTATGTCCAGCTCTAGTCTCATTTCAGCATCAGGTTTCACCCTCGCTTCAATCATATGTAAGTGTATATTTCCAG
Source organism: Pholidichthys leucotaenia (assembly GCA_020510985.1). Lineage (NCBI taxonomy): Eukaryota > Metazoa > Chordata > Actinopteri > Cichliformes > Pholidichthyidae > Pholidichthys > Pholidichthys leucotaenia. Next base: position 194,583,892 of record CM035842.1, on the reverse strand, counting down.
CGTCAGGTTTCACCCTCGCTGCACTCTTATGTAGGTGTTTGTGTTCTTTATTTGTGTCTCACATTTAGTGTATGTGTTTTGCCCACGTGGCTCATTACTTTGTGTTTCTGTTAATAAACAAGCAAACTCACTGTCGGCATTTGGTGCCTCATTAATGCTCCGAAAGGGGTGTTTATGACATAAAGCAAGTAAAGCTTTGTACACAAGTTCATCGTGTGACCCTGACTTTTGACTATGGCTTTTGGATTGCAAGATCAAATGTCAAGGTCAAAATGTATATAAACTATATCTCAACTACAAAGAGGCTGAGGGATACAACTAGTAGCTGCTAATATTTTTGGATATTATACTTAAGAGTTATGGTCTGAGGAGACAATGGACACCCTAAAGGGCTGTTTTGAAGCCACCGCCTGGAAGCAGCTCTGCGATCCACATGGTGAGGACATCGATGGCCTCATTCACACCTTCACGGGCTACCTCAGCTTCTGTGTGGACAAATCCGTTCCCACCAAGACCATACGGCGTCACTCAAACAACAAACCCTGGATCAACCCTGAGATAAAAACACTTCTGAGAGAGAAGAAGAGGATCTTCAGGTCAGGGAACAGGGAGATGCTGAAGTCCGTACAGAGGGAGCTGAGGAGAAAGATCAGAGAAGGCAAGGACAGCTTCAGGAAGAAGATGGAGGACAAGCTGCAACAGAGCGACATCAGCGGGGTCTGGAGAAACCTCAAAACCATCTCGGGGCTCCAGAATACCTCCCCCCAGGCCACAGGGGGCAGGGAGTGGGCGAACAACCTGAATCTGTTTTTCAATAGATTTGACCAACCGCCCTCCCCCCGACTGCACAACAACCACTGCTGCCTCTAAAGAAATCAAGTCCTGCTGCCCACTCCCCACTCCACCAACACCCCCCCACTCCCAACACACAGCCCCCCATCCTGACCCTGACCAGGACCCAGGTGAGGACGGAGCTGAGGAAGATCAAGGCGAGGAAGGCGCCGGGACCGGACGGCATCAGCGCAAAGCTCCTCAAGTCCTGTGCAGACCAGCTGTGTGGGATTGTGACGTATATCTTCAACATGAGCCTGAAACTGGGGAGGGTACCACAGCTGTGGAAAACATCTTGTGTGGTACCTGTACCAAAAACTTCCCACCCCAAAGACCTGAACAGCTACAGACCGGTGGCCTTGACGTCCCACTTGATGAAGACCCTGGAGAGACTGCTCCTTGCTCACCTCCGCCCCCTGGTGGAACCAGCGATGGATCCACTCCAGTTCGCCTACCAGCATGGCATTGGGGTGGAGGATGCGGTGATCTTCCTCCTTCACCGTTCTCTGTCCCACCTGGAGAAGCCCGGGAATATGGTGAGGATCATGTTCTTTGACTTCTCCAGTGCTTTCAACACCATCCAACCGATGATCCTGAAGGACAAGCTGCTGCGCGCAGGGGTGGACCAGCACTTGTCATCATGGATCCTGGACTACCTCACGAACCGGCCTCAGTTTGTGAGAACCCGGGACTGTGTGTCCGACACGATCATCAGTAGCACGGGGGCCCCCCAGGGAACGGTGCTGGCTCCCTTCCTGTTCACTCTTTATACTGCGGACTTCTCACACAACACAACACACTGCCATCTACAGAAGTTCTCTGATGACTCTGCGATCGTTGGCCTCATCTCCAATGGAGATGAAGCTGAGTACAGAGGGCTTATCCAGGACTTCGTGGACTGGTGCCATCGGAACTGCCTCCAGATCAACGCGAGGAAAACTAAGGAGCTGGTGGTGGACTGCCGCAGGCATGGGCAGCCCCTCACAGTACCAGTAAATATACAGGGAACAGACATCGAGATGGTGACATCCTATAAGTACCTGGGTATTCATCTGAACAATAAACTAGACTGGTCACACAATACTGATGCACTCTACAAGAAGGGACAGCGCAGGCTGTTCCTGCTGAGGAGACTCAGGTCTTTTGGTGTACAAGGGGCGCTGCTGAAGTCATTCTATGACACGGTGGTGGCATCAGCCATCACTTTTGGAGTGGTCTGCTGGGGCAGTGGCATTACTGCAGCCGATAGGAAGAGACTGAACAAACTGATTAAGAAAGCTAGCTCTGTCCTGGGGCAGCGCCTTGATCCGATGGAGGAGATAGGAGAGAGAAGGACGGTGGCTAAACTGTCATCTCTGCTGGAGTCCGAGTTCCACCCTATGCAGGACATACTGAATGCACTGAGGAGCTCATTTAGCAGCAGACTACATCATCCCAGGTGCACAACCGAGAGGTTTCGTAGGTCCTTCCTACCAACGGCTGTCAGACTGTACAACCTAAGCAGGGCTGCTCGCAGAGATAGCAAAAAGACGTAACAAACTAATAGTTTTTTGAATGCAAAAGATGCAATAGACTTACACAATGGTCCCCTCCGGCATACAACTAGGAACATACCGGTCGCTATGGAGGGTGAGAATATGTATGGGCACATAATCATACCATGTAGGATAACTAAGTAGACGGTTATGCTGTTTCATTCCATCTAGCAACAATGCTCTGCACTGTGTGTGTTTATATATTTGCATATTTATTCCATCTAGCTACAATGCTCAGCACTGGGTGTGTTTATATATTTATATATCTACATATTATTCCACCTAGCTACATTGCTCCGCACTGTGTGTGTTTATATACTTGCATATTTATTCCACCTAGCTGCAATGCTCCGTACTGTGGGTGTTTATATATTTACATATTTATTCCATCTAGCTACAATGCTCTGCACTGTGTGTTCATATATTCATATATTTATTCCATCCAGCTACAATGCTCTGCACTGTGTGTCTGTGTGTGTGTGTATATATATATATTTTATAGTAATACGTACATATGTTTATTAGCTGCTCTTGCTTGCTTGTTTTTTTTCTTGCCTTCTGATTGTTGCTCTGAGTGTTGCTATCCCTGTGCTGTTGCAATCCTGGAATTTCCCCGTTGTGGGACTAATAAAGGCTTATCTTATCTTATCTTATCTTAAGATTGGGGGACTGTAGCAACTCTACGAGACTATGTGGAGGAAGTTTCAAATTTAAGAGACTGGTGGTGGTGGTGGTGGTGGTGGGGGTTGCAAACTCTTGAGACTGGAGTGGAAAATACTGCATATTTATAGGACTTGGGGCAAAGTGGCTGTCATTACACCTGCTGTTGGCGAGCAGATGTAGGTGGCGGAAGGACCCAAGGTGCGGGCAGAACTTCGCTGCAAACAATTATTTATTAACAAGAACAAAAGGAAACAAAATACAGCACGGAGGCTGAAAAAAATAATTCAAACACGAATGGCAAATAAACTTACTGGGAATAACTCAGGATACAAGGGGTTACTGGCAGGGAACCATGCTACACATGTTGACAGATTAACATTAATGATGCCACACTAGACACAGATGGGACCCAGCACAGGGGATAATCAACACAACACAGAACAGGTTAAGTGGCTGCAGGTGAGGAGCACAGGATGGGCGGAGCTGTGCAGACAAACACAGACAGGGGGTGCACATAAAACAGGACAACAATACAGGAGTAATACAGAGAGGGCAGTGGCTATGGGTATGGAAAACATGATGCGCTGGAACAATAAGTGAACAGGTACACACAATGCCTCAGGACCAGACAGAGGATGACACAGAAGACAATGACAGAGGACTCAGGGGAACACAGAGGACAATAAATGCAAATGATAACCATACATAAACAGAGAAAACAATACATGAACATAAAGTGTGGGTTTGATCCTATGATCAAGCCCAGATTATGACAGTTGCATATGTAGTAGACTGGGGTGTTAAGTAGTAATATGGCGGCCAGGGCTCCCAGGGAATAGTGAGGGGTGATGGACCGCCTTTTCGGTGGTGATGTCACGCAGGGTATAAAGGGCATGGCAGGAAGAGGCCAGCTCTCTTTTGCTGTCAACCCTCTGGCCTGTTACAAGCGCTGTAAGTTATATTCATTGTTATTAATAAAGCTATGTTCGCTGCACCTCCAGCCTGGTTATTTATAGGAGAGTTATGGACACAACATTTGGCGATGAGGAGAACACCATTATGGAGTGAGCTGGCACCAACTTTCGGCCGTTTTTGGAGGCCCCAGGCGAGCCACCCATACCCTGGGTTCGGTGGTACGCGGCGTTTAACAACTACCTGGTGGCCCTTAACCCTTTGAGTGTTTATGGTGCCAAACTGTGACATACCCCCTAGTGGTCAAGAGTGGTAAATATTTTTTGTCAATAAAGTAGTTCAGATTTCCAAGGCTATAACTTGAAAGTGGTAAGAGATAATGGCTTACTGTCAACTAGAAAGATGTAAAATATGATCCAAAGTTTCAGATAGGAATAAATTTATGCATTTGATTTGCATAATGTCACGCCACCTCTTTAAATTCCATAACTCAGTCAAAACTGAATGTTGGATGTATTTACACAAAAAATGGTTCATTCTTTTGACACCGTTTTTTGTACAGAGGTACCTCATCATCTTATCTTCAAAGTATATGAACAAGAAATCAGTACATTTAAAAAAACCCCCAGAAATTTCTCACTTACTTTTTACAAAGTCAGAGTGAAAAGGCAGGGGCAGTGCTGTGCTCTGCCACTGGGGGCACGCAAATTCTCACACTCAAAGGGTTAACCTTGGTAAGCTTGAGAAGTTGGGTGTGAAGGCAATATTGGTCCATAACCTTGCCATGGAGGGCCCGAGAATTCTTGGTACTCTGGGAGGAGCTGATAGCTTTGAAGAGGTGGTGGAGCTAATGGCGAGCTATTTTCGTGCCCCTGAAAACGTCATAGTCCGATGCATTCAGTTTCGGCAGCTCCACCAGCGGACGGGTGAGTCTGTTAAACATTATGTTGTGGACCTGCGTCAGCTGGCGGGGGAGTGCCAGTTTGGAGCCCTAGAGGATGAAATGGTCTGGGATCAGCTAGTGGAGCGGGTGTGCTGTCCGACAGCTCGGTCGAGGCTCCTGACTTATCTGGGTGAACTGATGTTAGCCACGGCTATCGTGGTAGCACAGCAATTCAAGGCAGCGGAAACAATAGCAAGGGACCTCAGTGGGAGGTCCACTCCCACTCAGGATGAGCCTCATTTACAGGCGCTGACAATGGACCCTGTAAACGAAGACAGCGGGGATGAAGACGAATATACCTCCGTTGTAAAAATTTGGTCTGCCCCTGGGACACCGAGATGTTACGGTTGTGGGTCTGCTAGGCACCGCTGTAAGTCCAGAGAGTGTCCGGCAAAGGGCAAGTACTGCGGAAAATGTGGCCTATTACACCACTTTGCCAGAACCTGCAAGAATTTTGAGTGAGGGGCCCGAAGACAGGAAGCAGGCCCCTCTGTGAAGACTCCTACGGTCATCCATACAGTCTCCCCAGCTACGGATGGGCGTATTTATTGCACTGTTTTGCTGGATGATGCTGAAGTGCTGTTACTGGTGGACACAGGATTGGTGGCGTCGGTGTTAAATTTGGCAACAGTAAAGAGTCTGTTTCCGCACTACTGTATAAGTAAACTGTCTGTGCCCTATTATGGATATGAATGAACAGGCTGGCCGTTGTGGGGTCTGTGGAGTTAACGGCGAGATACAAGTCAATATCCATTTGGTAGTGACTGCTGCTGGATCCAACATCATGGGGTGTGACATGTTTTATGGCTTGGGATTCTCGATCACCAACAGCACCGGAGAGGAGTGGTCGGGCTGTGGGCTGTGGGACCAACCTGCTCTGTGCGTGGAAGATGATGCGGTGTGAGACAGTGATTGGTCTGGTATCATGGGAGGAGTGCAGGCCCAGCACCATGGAGCGCCATCCCGGGATGGACCCGATGCCAGTGTCCAAGTTGCCCTCGATGTGGGAACTGGACAGCACGGCGGGACTGCTGGGACAGCAGGTAGAGCCAAGGCGCCAGCGACCTCGACTTTGGAGTTTATCCTTGCAGGACCGGTGAACAAGGATCTACAAGGGCTGAACCAGTGCTGAAGGAGACCGGGGCAAGACCAGCTGGTGCAGTTTTGCGATGCGTCAAACGACGGCCTTCGAGGAGGGTTTTGGACCGGGTTGGCGAAATGACCAGTTCTGAAAAGGAGGTCCGCTCACAACATGGTGATCCACGGAAGCACAACAGAGCTCCCCTTTGCATTGGTGACCAGGTCCGCCCAAGGGTTGAAGCTCGGCTGAGAGGGATCCACAAGATACGCAGACAACATGATGACCAGGGGCGGCTGCAGGTGACGGCTGCCCGGAGTGATAGCTATCTGGGCTTGTCTGATGACTCGTGGAGGCACCCCAATGAGCTGCATCGGGTGGTGAAGAAGAGGAGGCAGTGCGGTCCATCTCCAGAGGCCAAGAGACGGAGGTGCTGTGGGTGGGAACCACCAGATGGTAATCTATAAGGGGGGCCCTCCACTGGGTCTGCAAAGTGACTGGGGTGTATTTAGAGTGTGTGTTCTGGTTTTATGTCCCCACGTCATACTATACATATGTTTCACACGGACTTATTGGGTGTGTGCCCTCTTGGTTTTGATTTGCTTAAATATCGAATTGGATTGAAAGTGAGAAAACAGATACAAAATTGTAATAACTGAATTGTTAAAAAAAAAAAAAAAAAAAAAAAGAAGAGGAAAACTATTGTGAGCGATGTTTGATGCCCACCTCTGTGAATTCTGAATTTTGTGATGTGCCCAAATGGGGTGGGGGCCGCCAATAGGGGTGTGTATGTTGTTTGTGGTACATGGTTTGTTATGTATAGACCAGGGGTCGGCAACCCGCGGCTCCGGAGCCGCATGCGGCTCTTTCATCCCTCTGCTGCGGCTCCCTGTGGCTTTGGAAAATAAATAATGAGTATTTAATTAAAATGTATTTTATTTTAGTTCATTAGTTTTTAAAATGTAATTCTAAATTTGAAGATTATGGTGATCTTGTATTGAAAGGAGTCAGTTGAGGTGGTATGGGCATCTGATTAGGATGCCTCCTGGACGCCTCCCACTTGAGGTGTTTCAGGTACGTCCCACTGGGAGGAGACCCCGGGGCAGACCCAGGATTCGGTGGAGAAACTATGTCTCCCAGCTGGTCTGGGAACGCCTTGGTATCCCCTCTGAAGAGCTGGAGCAGGTGGCTGGGGAGAGGGAAGTCTGGGCTTCTCTGCTTGAACTGCTGCCTCCGCGACCCGGACCTCCGGAAAAGCGGTAGAAGATGGATGGATGGATGGATGGATGGATGGATGGTGATCTTGTAAAATCTAAAAAAAAACGTGTTAAAGTTTAATCACCGTCAGCGAAAATCAACACGATTACATAAGCGCTTGGCGCTTCCACGGAAGTCGTCTCCCGCGATAACCCGGATGTGTTGTGTTCAAGCTACTGCTGTGTTGCAGTAGCTTGACAGCCCTGCGATTGGATAATTGCAAACGACTGGACCAATCACATGGCTCATTGTATGCTTTTTCAAAGATTCATGGCGGCGTGTTCTCAGGGATGTGATTTTCTGCTAATTCGCCGAATTCCGCTTTATTTTATCTTCCAGGAAGATAAAGTACGTTAAGTACGTTAGCGGCTTGTGGTCCACGAACGCAGTGAAGCTGCGCCCTTTCAGGCAGGACTGGAAGTGGCGTATGGCCACTTCCGGTAATCGGTATGGCCAGGTGGAGAGTCATTAACTCTCTGTTACTGGCGGCGTAAAACGGCTGTATGAGCTGGGCTGGCGCGAGGGAGGAAACGGTAATAAAAGTTAACCATCCTCTTTTATGATTCCAAACAGTTTGAAATTGACAGTGCACAGTGGACATTGACTCATAACTTTTGAATATTTCTAAGACTTGGCTACATCAGTGATTGTGCAAAATGAACTGCTCAAGTCTCAATGGAGATTGAAACTGGTGATCTGAAATGAATGCTGAAATTATAAAAAGTAATGGTATGTTGGAATTTTATTTCTATTATGGAACAGTTAAAATTAACTGATTTTGATTTGATCAAGTGTTAAAGCATGTGATGGATAATGCTTGTTGGAATATTTTAGGAATGCTATCTTCTTGGAACATAAGTCAATATTATACATGGCATTCAGCTGTTTGTTTTATGTCATTTAAGCACAGTTCTGGTACTTAAAAATCATAAAAACCCAGACTATGTCCCCCAGACCCCCTGCTGAATTTTCAGATAATTTCCCCAACCCCAAATCATATCGCTGGTTCGTGTTGGAATTCTGAGCTTTCGGTATTGTTTTCAGCAGAATTATGAGATTTTTATTGAAGGATCAGGAGTCATCAGTGCTAGAAACAGCACTCTCCTTTCAACCCAATGTCAACCTTCAACCCAATGTCTTTTTTTTTTTTCGAAGTTCAAAATGTTTTTGTTGCATGCAGAAATGTAATTTTGTTTTCTCTGCAGGAGTTCCCTGATTTCATAAATGCAACACATTATAGTTTGTTTATACATAGCATAAAGGGAAAAAAGTTATATGCAGTGTTATTTCATTTTAAGTGTCAAAAGGGTTTTTGTGGCTCCCAGTGTTTTCTTTTCTGTGGGAAACGGGTCCAAATGGCTCTTTGAGTGGTAAAAGTTGCTGACCCCTGGTATAGACACTGTTCTGGGATTATTTTCATTTTAGGAACACGGCAATTTTTTATGTTGGACTTTTAAGGATGTGGTGGCAGAATAACCCGCCTGGCTATGTAGGGGGTGTGAGCAGTCTACCTGGCCCCTCTAGTTTATGTTGAGTGAGTGGATAGGCTTATTTATTTATTTTTGTATACAGTATATGGTTTTATTGTTAGTGCATGAGTTGGGTTACAAATTTTGGGATGGCTTAATTGGTGTGCTTGACATTTTTCTACAGGGTGCGGTGGGGGAGAATGTTAAGTAGTAATATGGCGGCCCGGGCTCCTGGGGAATAGTGAGGGGTGACGGACTGCCTTTCCGGTGGTGGCGTCACCTGGGGTATAAAGAACACGGCAGGAAGAGGCCAGCTCTCTTTCGCCGTCAACCCTCTGGCCTGTTACAAGCGCCGTAAGTTATATTCATTGTTATTAATAAAACTACGTTCGCTGCACCTCCAGCCTGGTTATTTATAGGAGAGTTATGGACGCAACATGGGGGAAAGTGGAAAATTTACCAACCTGCTGGAAAACAGTAGCAAATTTATGATGCAGTGAGGAAAAAAGTTTTCGAGGCTGCAGGGGAAAAAAGTCACAAACTTATGAGTCTGGAGGAAAATGTCACAAATTTAAAAGACCAAGTGGGTTGTAATTTAAATGGTAAACACTGCAGCTTTATGAGTCCGTGGGGGAGTGGGGGGTTGCAAACTTACGAGACTGGGATAAAACAGTTGCAAATTTATGAGACTGGGTGAGAAAATTGAAAATTTATGAGACTGCAGGGGGAAATGGCCACAAATTTAAAACGCTTAGTGAAAAAAGTTGCAAATTTATGATACTATGGAGTAAAGAGTCATAAACTTATAAGGCAATGGAAAAAATACTGGTGGCTGCCAGTAGTATCCCTCAGCATGCTGCCATTAAAAGCACTGGCTGGCTGAATTATTGTTCAGTCACCCAAAATGAAAATCAACCCAGATTTTTTATAGATACAGCTATGGTATCAATATGTCAAGCTTGCATCATTTCATTCACAAGTTATCAAATGTACAAGATTTTATGAAAGTTGACATCTAACCAAAATTTGAAGTCATCCCGGATTTTTGAAAGATAAGACTATGGTAGTTCCTTTCTAGGTTATCATTTTTACAATGTTTTTGGAAAAATTGACTTTGAATTCAAAGTCACCCAAATTTGAACTAGTCTGAGATTAGTCATAGATACTACATATGATATCATATCAAAAGCCTCCTTCATTTCCTTCTTGAGATATTATGTTTACAGAGTTATGGAAAAACTGACCTCTGATCTTGATCTCATTGTCAAGGTCCCCCAGATTCAAACTTGTCCAAGATTTTTCTTAAATAAAACTATGGCATTGATTTGAAAAGCCTACATCATTTCGTTCTCTAGTTATTGCGATCACAAGGTTGGTGTTCACGCTGCTGCCCATCCACAAAGTGGGGTGACAGCAATACCTTATCAGCCTTGTAGAGAAAAAAAAAAGACACATTTATGAGACTGTGGGACGAGAGAGCACAAATTTATAAAACAATGGAAAAAAGTTGCAAATTTATTAGCTGGCTGAACATGAAATTCTGGGAGGTCAAATCTGGCTCCTGGCCTTGATATTGACATTGTGATGTATACCATGTAGTAGGGAAGGAGTTACTGTGTTAATCGCACCACTTACACCATATAATTCACATGTATTGAGTGAAAACCTGATGCTACAGTTGAAGAACTGGAGTTTAGGTGGCAAATTAGAAAACAAGCATGTTGCTCTGCTCCTCCTGAGCATGATTTTCTCTTCTGTACTATCTTTGTATCGGATGGTTTTGCAGCCTGTGTTAACCTCGTTATTTCTGCCGAGTCATGCCGAGTTTCTTTTCTCCGCTGCCATTGGGGTGACCTTGAAATTTGTTTTTCCCCCCTCTAGGAAACGGCAGCTGCTCCCCCTTCAGAGAGAATTCAGGTGACAGAGCAGTTTCTCCTGCTGTCATGAAAACTCATGACAGGCAAAATACAGTGAAAGTCGACTGCTGACAGACTCAAACAGCAGGATGGAGAGCATTAGGTTATCTGTGCTGAATATTGTGCTTCTACTGTTACATTTAGAAGTTCTCAATATTGCTAATATATGTACCGGTAAATCTGCAAGATTTTATTGGTAAAAAAAAATGACAGTGTCTTGTACACTAGGGTGAAGAGTGGTACAACAGCTCACCACCTGGTGGTGAGTTGGATCAGACAGGAGGGCAGCAGTGACGTGCACAGACATTTCAGAGGGCAGGTGCTCAACACCAAAAAGGGGGGGGGGCACTTTGGGGCCTTCTAGTGCATCAGTCTGGTAACAAGAAGAAAATAGGCTTCCCGTTTCCCAGCAGCTCTTGTGGCCAATGGGATATGTCAACTGTTGAAAAATAAACCAGATGATCTTAGTAAGACTTCAAGTCTTACTTGTGGTACAGTTGTATCCATGGTGTGGATGTTGTGATATCTGAGTTACAAATGTTATGCACCACGAGTATAGGGGCTAGATTCTGACTGACTGACTTTTGAGTCAGGAGGAGAGAGCAGCTCTCTGTCCACTCTCTGTGTGGTGCAGATGGAGCACTGCTGACTTTAACTGGCCGTATTGTTAGGCAGTGGAAGGAGTACTTAGAGGAGCTTCTCAATTCTACGGACACGTCTCTCATAAGCAGAACCTGAGAACAAGGGGCATCAATTTGGATGACATCTGTTATGGCCTTTGTCTTTTCATTTTGATGAAGTTGTTTATCTTTGTCCATTTTCTCCCGTCACTCAGTTGTGCAGCTCTTCCTGGTTTGGTGTCTCTGTGGTTTGGCTGTCTCCTGCCTCATCCAGCCCGACTGAATCCTGTGCTGGAGGATGACTAGCACTCCAACACTCCACCAATTAATAAGCCTGGCCTCTAAACAGCCACCTGCTATAAATTCCAGCCAAACAATTAGCCAGGGAGGCTGTGATTTAATGTGAGCAGTCTGCCACCCTGTCCTGTTGGTGTGACCATGTTCTGACATGCTCACTTGTTGGAGTATCTTGTCTTACTTGGTCACTGATACTTGTTTTAAAATGTATCTTTAGTGGAGGACCAAGTGACACTCTGTGTGCTTTTTGTTTGTCTTTGTGTATGTCTTTGGCTACTTGGTCTAGGTAACTGGTTAGAAACCAGTGATCTTTGTTTACAGACCAAGTGACACTTCTCGTGTTTTTGACTTTTCTTTCTTTACAAAGCACACTCAGGCAACCAGGACTCATTTCTTGTTATATTTTGGTTATCTCTTAACTTTTGTTGGTCATCACCCATATTGTCTTTCTTTCAGGTTGAGAAACTGGGCCAAGGTTTTAGTTTTCAGTTCCATACACATCACTTAGGTAACTTGGTTGTTAGTCACATACTACTCCCTCTTGTATTTCAGTGAGAGCAGGTAAGTTAGTTTCTTTTGCTTTCTTTATTTTACTCTCACTTGTGTAGACAGAAAGCTGTCATCACCCAAGCTGGAATTATTTTGGTTATATTTCTTTCTTTAGTTTGAGTAAGACCTTTATGGGTCTTTGTTCTCCAACCACTTTATGGATTTATCATTTTGACAATTACCCTGTTTAACTCATTAAAATATAGTTTTGCTTTGACAACCAATCCCATCTGATTATTTCTCACCCCTAGATGGAGGAGTTGTAACAACGTCTCTGAAGTGGATAAAAACTCTTCTCTGGCAAGGCCCCAGAGGTGCAGGCGATTTGCCTTGAGTACCTCAAGGCTCTGGATGCTGTAGGGCTGTCCTGGTTAATACACCTCTGAAATGTTGCATGGAGGTTGGTGACAGTCCCTCTAGCATGGCAAACTGGGGTGGTGGTGCCCCTCTTTAAGAAGGGGGGTTGGCAGGTGTGTTCCAACTTCAGAGGGATCAGACTCCTTGGCCTCCCTGGGAAGGTCTATGCCAATTCAATTCAATTCAGTTCAATTCAATTCAATTAAAACAGCTTTATCCTTCAAGGACCAATTAATTTAAAATGCAACTTGTACATTGATGCACCGAGTTGTGCAGACACAATAAGCAATAAAAAAAGACAAACTGAAAGTCACATCCAACCCGTTTCCGGAGAGTAGAGTCCGACAATTGGTTGAATCTTGTATTCAGGAGGAACAATGGGTTTTTGTCCTCAGAACATTGGAGCAACTCTATACCCTCTCAAAGATCCTCAACGGTTCTTCACAAAGACTTCCAAGCTCTTCTGGAGTCCCTGGAATTCAGCAGAAACAGGCGGAAATACTCATGACCAAAAACCCTTCTCTCTAGCAGTCAGTGAATTCCCTCACTGAGGAAATGAATCGGCTCGTGGATGAAAACAAAAAAAATAAGGAAACAATCAAAGAGCTGCAAGCATGGAGCATGAGACAAAACTTAGTTTTTGCAGATATCCTGGACAATACGAAGGAAAACCCAGAGGCCTTGGTGAAAGATTTTCTGGAAAAGCAGCTGAAACTTCCAGCTGACACAGCTGAGAACATAACCTTCTAGCAAGTTCACAGAAAGGGAGTGAAGAGACCTGGCTCAAACAGGCCTAAACCAATTATGGCAAAAATTTGTAAATTTTAAGCACACAGAATTGGTGAAGAACAGGGGTAGGGAGCTCAGCGGAACAGATTTCAGCATAAAGGACCAATTCCCAAAAGATATCTTGGAGCCCTGTAAAATTCAGTTCCCCATCAGAAAAAATATATCCAATTATACAACAATTAGTTATGACCAAGCAATTTGACTGGACAATAGGGATTCCAGGAGTTACTAAAATCCATGATAATTGCACTCCAACTTTCATCGGATATGTATCACTCCGCTTAAAAGGCGTTCTAGTAACTGTTAATTACTAACCGTTATTTACTGTCGACTCCTGGTCGGCACTTTAAGGCAACATTAATTCTGAATATAACTATGAAATTAAATTATGAATGGTCATCAGAAGAGGAGGAAGAGAAGGGAAGAAGCCAGGCTATTTCCTTGGAAATCGCCCAGTGTGCAAAAATTTCATCAGCTGACCTGGACAATATGGAGAAAAGCAAAATTGAGGATAACACGGTAAAACCACAATACTTTTGTGGTGATAGACTCTTTGTTTCATCTGAAAATGCCAAGAAAAGTGAGTGAAGTGTGCTGAAAAAAATCACTAGCATGCTAACTACTAGCCACTTGCTAGCTACTGGTATAATGGTCACATTTTGATCTTGGGTCTTCTGCAGTACCAACTCAATAGGTACTGTATATGTTTTATAAACAATAACTTTGGCATTTTACAATATTTAATTTGTTTACATGTGTGTGAAATGACAATCGATGTCTTCCTGCTGATTGAGATGTTTAGCAAAAGTTAGGCTGCGTGTCCACCAAATGCAATTTTTGTCGCTGACCGCCCTGAGCTTTTTTTTCAGAGTTTGTGTGCAGCACTCAGGGAAAAAAAAGTCTGTGCCCTGTATCGCAGCAACAGCTTGTCACTCTCAGCTCAGCACTTCCGCTTTTCCTATTGTCAGACTTTCTACTGATTTTTTAATAGCAGTCTCTAAATAAAAATGGACAGGAAACGTTTTCTAGCAGGCCTGGATGTAAAATATGATGACACGGAAAGCAGGAGTCTGAGTACAGACTAGTACCGGCGTCCTGTCCCGCCCATGCAGCAGTTCTGATTGGCTGCTTAAGGTCTGACATTGACAAGCTCAGCTGCAGTCTCTGAAAAGTTGAATTTTTTTCAACTCTGAGCACCGGGAGCGCCGCGACAAAAAATGGCCACTGTCGAGAGCGTTTCATCACCAAGGACTGCATAGAGAATGAATGGAAAATAGTTGCCCAGAGCGGAAAAAACACATCTGGTTGACACGCAGCCTTACTGGCTACACATAGAAGGGACTATTTTTTCCTCAGTTGCGCAAAACAACTGGTTAAACAAACAAATCACAATATTTTGTCGAGTTTTGCTGTCATTTAATAAATTAAGCTTGCGAACTGTTGTATAAAAGCAATATTACACTCGAGGTCATTATGGTATCATGTATATACTAACTATTAATTACGGGTGTGATACGCGGAGGGCATTAGATGTATCACATCCGCAGTTACTATATTCATTGATACCGTACTCCCTCTTGTGTAATATTGCTTAATTATTACTTTGTAAAACAAAGGAATTTCACTTCCAGTCCGCTTAGTTTGCATATACTGTACGTATGTGGTTTATAGCTTTTCTTAATAAAAAGACAGCATCATAGTCAATGAATATTTTCTTTGATTCAAAGCCATATGTGTCAATACAGACATATACACAAAAAATGCATAACAGATCAGATTTGTATAAATGATAGCACGGAACCACAGAGAAAGGAATAAGGCAATCATATATTAGGAGTAGGAAATCACAGAACTCTTGATTGCACATAAACACAATATTATCCATGGAAATCTGTAAAGTTTGCACAGTTCTTCTAACAGCACTGCTTTGAATAATTTCTGTTCCCGTCTTGAGACTGGACAAAAAGGGAGACCACACGGAGATACCAATTAATCAATAATTTATTTAAAAGAAATAAACATGTCTGCAAATGTCAGTGGTGCATGTGAAGGTTGGATGCATGCAACAAAAACAACGGACTAGTCGCTGGCCAACCCACTGACCGAACACCTCTGTAAGGGGCTGCAACAATGCCAGCGGCAAACTCAAAGCCAGAACCAGGGCCCACAGGTCACAAATAACACAGATAGGGGCCACCAGCACAGTCCTGACCAAATGACAAAAACAGCGGGCAGAACGCAGACACAGTAGAAAGGCAACCGGCCTCCATGGGAGCCAAAAGCTGCTGACAGGTGCAGCTTATATAGGGAACCCGCCAACCAGGGGTGGTCCTCCACAACTCCACCTACAACACAGAAAAAAGGCACACACATGACCCACTCCAAGAAGGAGCAGGGCTGTAACACCCCCTTGCACACAAAGAATGGTCTTCCCACTGGGAAGGCCAGCCCAAACTGATCTGCAAACAAACCACAAAAAATTATCATTCAATAATAAACATTCCTAGTTTTTTTTATTTATTATTTACAGTTTCCTAAATACATTTAAAATACCACAAATACAGATCTACTATTCCTCTTACCAAGTGCTAGTGTAGGCACCCAGCCAACCCATCAAGATCCTGAGTTACCCAACAACTCTGGCACCTGGCGAATGTGTTTAAGAGTACCAAAAGTAAAAACAGATGGCTTAGGTAACTATAGACAAGATTTTTAAGTCAAACACCTAAGAGCTTGGTGTTCTGGACAGGGCATCCGCCACAACATTCTGAGCCCCTGATGTGGTGGACATCCAAACAACAAATCTGCAAAAACAAAACCAATTTATCAGTTGGAAACAGGAACCTGTAGTCCAGAGACTAATGGAAAACAGATGTCCCTTGAGAGGATGACCGAAATCCAGGGTCAACTGGACAAGAAGAAAAAAACCTGCCCAGAGACTGACCCAAGTCCAAAGCCAGTCAGACAAAATAGATGTGCCCATCAGGAGGACGACCACTATTAAAACCCAGCAAGATGAGCAGAGGTTTCAGCCTAGGAGCAAGGTGGCACAGCTCAGGAGCAAAAAACCCCCCCACAGTTCATGCAGGTTTTGCAGCGACTCAGAATTTTTCAGCCTTCCCTGCAACCTACACTAACCAGGGGCATCCATCTCATCTGGAGCATGCACCTCCTCAGACACTACAGCAGTTACTAAGCTAGCAGACAGCTGAGTCACACTCCACCCCGGTTCAAAAACCAGCTTTCTGGTTACACAGCAAATTCCCCGGTCCAGCGTCCTCCTCCCGGACCAACCAACCTGTTTCCTGGCGAGGAATGTGCGGTCAGCCGCTGGTCCCATGTAGACTCCCAGCGGACTGACACTCCTCCTGGTTGCTCCAATAGTCTCAAGAAAGGCCTTTATTTCAGCTGTCCATACGGCGGCCACTCCAAGTAACAGCGGGTCTGTCAGTCTGTGAGTCTGGGATTGAATGAGAGAAAGAATGTCCCGCGGCAACTTCCGCCTTCCTCTTAACGCCACTCCCAGCTGCTGGCAATCAGCTGCTGGCCACTCCCATTACCAGCTGATGTAATCACTGGTAAAATATGTTTTCAGATACATACATTCGGAAAATAGAACATGCTTATCACGAGGCACAAACATGAAATGGAGCATTATAAATATTGCATCATGTCAATTAAGATACCTCAGACCTCCTTTTATGTGGCTACCATTCTCTCCATAAAAGGGCGATGCAATTAAATATGTGGCAGTGCTACATAGTCCCCCCCTCCAGCCGGAGGCTACTATGTAAAACACCCTAATTTCCCTTTGGATTTACCACACTTATCCTGACTCAGGTGGGGAACTCCATTCTACTTTGTCTTTTTATAGGCCTCCCCTTGTTTATGAATTTTTCTGGTCCTATCCCCATATGCGCTAGCTTGGCCTGGCAGTTATTATTGGATTTGGAGTGTGGATGGGTTCTGGCCTGGACTAAGTCACCCCGCTGAAGGTGCGCCTCCTTCAAGCGGTAATTACCCAACTTATCAGGACTTTGACCCCCACGGACCTCCTCCCAGTTTTTCTAGCCCCTGCCGCCGATCTGGTTTATTGTTTGGCTCGGAAAGTGAGACGGCGGAAGAGAGGAAGACGAGCGGGCGCTCTCGTACGACTTCGCAGGAGAGGCTCGCGAACGGCGCTGCCTGGCATATTTCTGTCCAATACCAACTCTCTCTCTAACAAGGTGGATGAACTGAGACTGCTGATGCGTTTTAAGGACCTCGCCTCCTCAGCTGTCCTCTGCTTTACTGAGACCTGGCTCCGGGAAAATATACCGGACAGCGCGCTGCGCCTCGACGGCTTCCAGCTCTTCCGTGCTGATCGTGACACAGAGCTTTCCGGCAAGACCACAGGAGGCGGTGTCTGCTTCTACATCAACTGTAGCTGGTGCTCTGATGTAACGGTAATTTCCAAACACTGTTCTCCTGCCTTGGAATTTCTTGTTATCAATTGCAAGCCCTTCTATTCCCCGCGGGAGTTTGCTTCTTTCATAATGATCGCTGTGTACGCCCCTCCCGACGCGGACACGCGCGAAGCTCAGCGCGTGCTCGCGGATCACATTCAACACACAGAGCGGAGTTTTCCAGACTCGCTGATTATTGTGGCTGGCGACTTTAATCAGTGCAATCTGAGCCACGATCTCCCCCGCTACAAACAGTTTATTAAATGCCCCACCAGAGGATTAAACACACTGGATCACTGTTACACCACAGTGAAAGACGCATATCGCGCTGTTCCTCGCGCTGCGCTGGGATTATCTGATCACGTGATGGTTCACCTCATTCCCACATACAGACAGAGATTGAAGCTCACTAAACCTGTTGTGAGCACTACGAAGATACGGACCAGTGATGCTGAGGAGAAGCTGGAAACGTGCATGGAAATATCTGACTGGGGCATGCTTAAAGGAGCCACGCATGATCTGGATGAGTACACGGACACTGTGAACTCATATATCCACTTTTGTGAAGAGAACATTCTTCCATCACGCACCAGGGTGAGTTACTCTAATGACAAACCCTGGTTCACAGCTAAGCTCAGACAGATCAGGAAGGAGAAGGAAGCAGCGCTGAAAAGTGGAGACAGGGACTGCTACAGGGAGGTTAAATGCCGGTTTAACAGAGAGCTGAAGAGGGCTAAATCTGTGTACTCAGAGAGACTCCAGCAGCAGTTCACTGCTAATGATTCGGCTTCCGTGTGGAGAGGACTGAGGCAGATCACCAACTATCGGCCTCAGGCTCCTAAAGGTCAGGATGACAAAGCCCTTTGTCAGAGACTGTCCCAACACTATGCCCGTTTTGACACCTCGTCATCTGTGTCCAACTCCCCCCCTCCCTCCAGCTCCACAGCCTCCACATTCCCTACTTCATTTAAGGCACCCCCCCCCCCCACCTCCCCCCCTCCCCTTATCATCAGTGAGCAGGATGTGCTCAAACAGTTCTCCAGACTGAACCCGCGCAAGGCCCCCGGCCCAGACGGCGTGTCTCCCTCCACCCTGAGACTCTGTGCGAAACAGCTGGCTCCTGTATTCACAGACATTTTTAACACCTCCCTTAAGTTATGCCACGTGCCGTCCTGCCTCAAATCCTCCACCATCATCCCTGTCCCCAAGAAGCCACGGATCACTGGACTTAATGACTACAGACCTGTAGCGCTCACCTCTGTAGTCATGAAGTCCTTTGAGCGCCTGGTCCTGTCCCACCTCAAGTCCATCACCACCCCTCTCCTGGACCCGCTGCAGTTTGCCTACCGAGCCAACAGGTCTGTAGACGATGCAGTCAACCTGGCCCTCCACTCCATCCTGCAGCACCTGGACTCCCCGGGAACCTACGCCAGGATCCTGTTTGTGGACTTCAGCTCCGCATTCAACACCATCCGCCCCGCTCTGCTCCGGGACAAGCTGTCCCTGCTCAACGTGCCTGACTCCCTCTGCAGGTGGATCATCGACTTCCTGACGGACCGGAGGCAGCATGTGCGGCTGGGAAAGACTGTCTCAGACTATACTAGCATCAGCACCGGATCACCCCAGGGCTGTGTACTTTCCCCCCTACTCTTCTCCCTTTACACCAACTCCTGCACCTCCAGCCACCAGTCTGTCAAGTTGATCAAGTTTGCGGACGACACCACCCTCATCGGGCTCATCTCCAACGGCGACGAGTCCGCCTACAGGAGAGAGGTGGCCCAGCTGGCGTCCTGGTGCAGCAACAACAACCTGCAGCTGAACGCTCTGAAGACAGTGGAGATGATTGTAGACTTCAGGAAAGTCACTACTCCTCTGCCCCCCCTCACCCTCTCAGGCTCTCCCATCACCACTGCTGATTCCTTCCGCTTCCTAGGCACTACCATCACCAGGGACCTCAAATGGGAGCTGACCATCAGCTCACTCATCAAAAAAGCCCAGCAGAGGATGTTCTTCCTGCGGCAGCTGAGGAAGCTCAAGCTACCCACCAAGATGTTAGTGCAGTTCTACACAGCCATCATCGAGTCCATCCTCACCACCTCCATAACCGTGTGGTACGCAGGAGCCACTGCCAGGGACAGACTAAGGCTGCAGCGCGTCGTGCGCACTGCTGAGAAGGTGATCGGCTGCAAGCTCCCATCTCTCCAGGATCTGTACATCTCCAGGACCCGGAGGCGTGCTGGCCGGATCATAGCCGATCCCTCACACCCTGGTCACGTACTGTTTGCCCCCCTCCCCTCTGGTAGAAGACTTCGGTCCATCCAGACTAAAACCTCCCGTCACATGAACAGCTTCTTCCCCTCTGCCATTAGACTGCTGAACACTAAGTGACTCTCGTGCACCATGTACAGCAGCTCAACCAGACTCATGTCAATCATCACTGTTTTCTTCCTGCATTACCGACTGCACTATATAGTTCTCCACAGTATCTGCTGCTGGCTAATATATATTTTAACTGTTGACCAGTATCACTTAATCTTATCCTACACTTTATTACATGTATAGTTTATTTCTCTTATCTTATCATGTTTAATGTTGCAGCATTGTACCGAGACAAATTCCTAGTTTGTGTACTACATGAACAATGGCAATAAACCTGATTCTGATTCTGATTCTGATTCTGATTCTGACTTAGCTGGTCCAGCCTGATGCACCCCCACTTTCCGCTTAACCCCCGCGGCCTACATCGGCTGTCCTTCTTCCCGGATGCACATAGTCCCCTGGTCATGTGAGAGTGGTTGGCGAATGATCCTCTAGGCCCTGCGGTTGTGGAACTGTCCCACAGACGAGGCTCTTCTGGTCTTTACTATCCCATTAAGGCAAACAGGGAGCTGAGTAAGCTGGTGGGTGCTCACTGGTAACTGCTGCATCCCTCTCCCGGTTTTACAGCATTCTCCTTTCTGGTGTCAGCAGTCGCTGCAGGTCTTAGTATAGCCCCAGACATCCTTCGGAACGCTGGGCCACCAGGCTGCCTCCAGCACACTCAACAAGGTCCTCAAAAGCCCCCGATGTCCCCCCTGGGGCTTCACATGGTAGCGATGGATGACCTCCGGGACGAGGGACTGTGGAACCACCAGCTGAAGCCTCATGCCCTGGTCATTTAAGCCTGTTTTCCACTAGCCCAGCACACCTCGGTACGGCTCGATTCACTTCAGTACGGCTCGGAATGCTTCTGTCTCCATTAGCACGGTGTTGTGCTTGTGCTGTGATGGTTTGTGTAAGCGAGGCAGCGGCAGATTCTCAGCGAGGCGGGGCCACACTCCCGTGACGTTACGCACCCGACTGAGTCCTTATTTACACGAGACAAAAAATGGAGGATCCAAGGATTATTGCCTTGCTCGCTCTGTGGTTTTATCTCACAATTAATTTTATCTCATAATTAAGCTGCAACAACACAAGTCACTTTTGTTTTGAATTAACTGCCAAATGACCTAGAAATAATGAGCTGAAACTTGTTTTTATTCGTATTAAATAATGAGACAGTGGCACACTGTCCAACACCAAATTGTATTATTTTTTACATCCTAGGGCATTTTGGATGTACTGAATTAAAAAAATTCATGTTTTTCACCTTCAGGTCAACGTTTGGAACAACAGTATTATTATTTTCTGTTTAGATGATGCTACACTCCTTCTATAGTATTGTAAATCTCTGAATTTGGAATGCCGATAGAACATTCAATTTACATATACTTGTACCTACTTTGACTTGGTGCTAATTTTTTATGATATTTCAATAAAAAGAACAGAAAGCTTACAAAAAGATTTGTTTTTTGGTCTAGTTAAAAATTACATTACCTTTACAATGGTTGACCCCTGACAGGAAGATCAGCATCATTTTCATCAGACTAGGCAATGGAATTTCTATGTAATTATACTGTTTTATAATTCAGTGTTATAACAGACAAACCACACTTTCCAAAACAATTCCATTTTATTATATACAAAATATTAAAATAAAAAAAAACTTTGCAACACAACATGAAGGTTAATCGACATTTTATACACGCCAACCACTGAGTGTCTACACCAGCTTCCCAAACTGGGTCACGAAGGCTCGGTTGAATGAAGCCGTCTCTGCCAGCTGTGGGTCAGGAAGGCTCGGTTGAATTAATCCGTGCGGGCTGTCACGGCGGACGCGTGGGATGATTCTACAAGGAAAATGCACACAATAAAATACAGCATGAAAGTGCAATATATACAGAAAAGACAATAGTTTTTAACAAGAATACATAAGCTTATTTCAGCGTATTGTTCACATGAATAATTAAAATAAAAGCTTGAGTCCGCAGTGTGCTGCAATAAAGCAGCGATCACCATCCACAAATGAACAGCTTTTTTATTGCATAAATAAACTGAGCGTCTTACCGAATATATTTGTGAAAAAACGCGCAATAAAAAAAAATTAAAACTCACCGTTAAAAGACTCCGATGTCGAGACCTCCCGGTATATTTTTTCATTCCAGGCGGCTCCGTCTAACTCGCGCTGGATACGTTCGTCTGACAATGCAGTGAGCAGACACTGCAGCTCCTTATTGGTCCATGGAACACCCTTATTACGCGAAGCCATTTTTGATAGAGAATAAATGAAAATAGCACAGCAGTACACTGAAAAGAAACCGCCAACAGTGGTTGCGTGCTGAGTAAAGGCGGTCGTGAAGATTCTTTTTTTTTTTTTTTTTTTTCAAAAACGTTATTGAGAAGGTCATGAAGATTCGGTAGAAGAGGAGGAGGAGAGGGGCGGTTACAACCTGACCAATCAGCGCCGGTTACGACCTGACCAATCAGTGGCGACCAGTCTGTTAACGTCACAACACGGCACAGCTCAGCACTGCTGTACCCTGCCCTGGAGCGGGGCTGAGAATCGCGGCTGTTAAACCGTGTTGGGGCTTGTGGAAAAGCGTACAAAGCGTGCTGAGCCGTCCCGTGTCGCGCTAAAGCGTGCTAGTGGAAAAGGGCCTTTAGTGAGACCCGGCGGTACAGCACCGCTTGATGTACAACAAAGCTGATACAATAAGTTCGTGAGTTGTTCACCTGGTGCAGTTTCAGGTCATGAACCACCTGGTCTTTCTCCTGTTCTGCCCCAATCTCTGCCAAGGATGTAGGCCACTTCTGGACAATTGGTGGAGGTCACCCAGGGCAGTCGGTGTTGATAGAAGGCAACGGAGTCTTGCTTGTGACCGAAGTCCAATACGGTAGGGCACCCCCTACTGGCAAGGTGTGATAAAGGCAGGCGTCCCGGTGAGAGGAGTATGGAGGCACTGTGAACCACCCGCTTATTTCAGGAGTCTGATGGAGGAATGCATGATAGTCCAATCCCTCTCCTGCTTTCAGTCCATGGACTTTCTTGGCCAGATTTATTACCACCTCTGCCTGTGACAGAAGGTTCAAGCCAATGATGATGGGTAAAGTGAGATGGTGGTCTTCCATAATGTGTATCTCCACCACCCACTTTCCCCCATACCAGTCCACCCACAGCCTCATCTTGCCCACTGCTGGGTGCGTGGCACCGTCGGCCATTACAAAGCGTTGCTCCTCGGCAGGACGAAGGACCTCCTCCGCCATGGCCAGCTGTCTCCACAGACTCTCTTTAACAAGAGTGTAAGTACTCCCAGTATCCAGCACAGTGACCACCTGCAGCCCTCTAATAGTCACTGGCACCAACAGGAGGTCCGGATTCTGGTCGCTTGGGCGTGCTTGGCACATCAAGTTAACCTCCGCAGAGTTCTTTGCTCTTTTCTCCGGAGCCTTCCTTGGTCTTTTCCTCACTTGCGTGGACCTGTTGCTAGTAGCCCTTGGCTCTGGAGCAGTCCTTCTCCACCAGAGACCCTACCCTCACCAGCTGGGCTACCGACGACACTGTGCCCCGCAAGCACCCAATAATCTTGGGATTAATGTTGTTTAAGATGCGCCTCACCACCTCCTCTTCTGGCATGTCCAGCTTCCACTTGAGGCAGAGGCCCCGATAATCATAAGCAAAGTCCCTCAGGCATTGGTCCGGCTTCTGCACCATGTCCCTCAGCCTCTCCTCCACTTTGGCCATATAGTCCAAGGACAGAAAAGCCCCCAAGAATGCCTCTTTGAAGGAGGGCCAATCTGTGACTTGATCTTTGGCCACCTTCCACCAACTGTGTGCTGGCCCCTTTAAAACTGTGGCCAGGGCACCCATCAACTCCGTGTTGGAGAGAGGCCTGAGACTCAAAAAGTTCTCACATTGTTCAATGAAGTTGATGATCTCTGCAGAGTCACTGGCAGTGCCAAAGGTAGGGAATTCCAGGTGCACGGGAGGTTTGGGGTAGTAGGCGGGTACACCCGGCCGGCCCAACAATAGAGTGGGAACCACCGTATCCCCCTCAGTAGAAACGGCTACGGATTTCTGCGCTTTCGGAGTGCTAGTGAGCCGTAACTGGCTGAGCTGCCTTTTCCATTTCTCATCCCTGTGCAGCAGGCAATTTACTATACTTTTTTCTAAAGTTTCCACTCTATCATTGAATTTCTCAAAACTACGGTCAATATACTGCCAGAACTGGGTCTCCCTGTTAATCGTACTGTAAATAAAGTCGTTTATGTTACCTTCAAGCAGGTTCAGCTGTTGGGCTAACACTACCACCTGACTTTTTAATTCCTCCTGCTCCTGTAGGGCAGGGTGCGCCCCCCCTCCCCGTGCTATCATCTTCCTCATACCGGGGTTATAATACCACTCCTACATTTTCAAAATCGCCCTGACCCTGGTCTAATTCTGTACCGCCCCCCCCTCCTCATAATCATCATCTTCCAAGTACAATATACTCAGCAGCGAAGAAATTTCTTCAGGGGGGTTCCTTCTTGTTACAAATGGCCCTGCTGTGAAATCAGGATCAATAGGCCGTCCATCCTGAGCTGCACTCTCATCCTTCTTTTGTCGCCATTTTGAATCACCCACAATTAAACCATACAGCCAAAAATCATATCCCCGTACGGTCCACCATCTGTAACACTCTTCTATGATATAGAGAATATTACCAAAAAAACAAGGAATGAAATGATTTCACTCTTAACACGCTGATATGGTTTGGTGGATTATTATTGTCATTTAAAGTGCACAAAATAATGATGATACAACAATTCTAACTATCCCTTATTTACCACACCCCCACAATGTATTTACACAATTTATATTCACACAAACATAATTCCATATACTGTTCAATTGTCCAGTATTGTTCCCAATCTTCACTGGCAAAAATAAAAAAGGAGAATAATAAAGTGTTCCACTAAAGTCACCCAAAAACAAACAGGACGTCACTGTATAATTGACCAAAAAAACCCCTGAGCTCAGTCAAGATGGATACGAGGAATAAAAAATGCTGCGTGAGAGACAAAAGGGAATGTTCTCTTCGGCTTTGGGTCCACTGCCCTTCCCTCCGGTTACACAGCAAATTCCCCAGTCCAGCATCCTCCTTCCGGGCCAACCAACCTGTCAGCCGCTGGTCCCGTATAGACTCCCAGTGGACCGACGCTCCTCCTGGTTGCTCCAATAGTCTCAAGAAAGGCCTTTATTTCAGCTGTCCATATGATGGCCACTCCAAGTAACAGCAGGCCTGTCAGTCTGTGAGTCTGGGATTGAATGAGAGAAAGAATGTCCCGCGGTGACTTCATCCTTCCTCTTAACGCTGCTCCCAGCTGCTGGCAATCAGCTGCTGGCCACTCCCATTACCAGCTGATGTAATCACCGGTAAATTATGTTTTCAGATGCATACATTCAGAAAATAGAACATGCTTATCACGAGGCACAAACATGAAATGGAGCATTATAAATATTGCATCATATCAATTAAGATACCTCAGACCTCCTTTTATGTGGCTACCATTCTCTCCATAAAAGGGGCAATGTAATAAAATATGTGGCAGTGCTACAAGCTTGTTACAGAATCCAACTTCTCTAACATATCAACTTGTGTTACTGATGAGTCACAGTCAGAAAGCACACGAGGAGGCTCCACACACAGGTTTTTAGAATTAACATTATTTATTGGAGTCGCTAACGCCACAGGTGTCACTGTGCATGCTGGAACCAATTCACAGACAATCTGAGCGTGCACCGTCTCTGAAACAGAACGAACTGGGTGTAAATTAGAGGAAATATCAAATGAGTGCACACAGCTAAAAGCACTGTCTGGACCTAAACCAGCACCAACACTCATTCTGACTTTCTCCAATCATGCCCATCTCCATTCTATTTCCCGCAGTAACAATTCTTTCCATTGTTCAAAAGTTAACCTGGCAACATTCCCGGTCAAACTCGCTTCAGCCATCATAAACAGGTGTTACGCACATGCCAACATGTACAAACAAATCCAAACTGATGCACAAGATTAGCTCCACAGGTGCAACACTCCGCCCAACAACCTGAAAACAATTAATTTACGATCCAAAAAAAACCACCACAAATAGATTCACAAATTAACACAGACATTCACCAACCTCCGTAGCTCCCCAACAGGTGTATATTCCCTCAGCAAACGTTGCACAATAATGAGCGCTGATGTCACACAGACACCACAGCCACGCGCCCATTCACAAAAAAACAAAACAAAACAAAACAAAAACACAGTCAATGCCTTTAATCACACATGTGAATAGATTGCACAGCCGGACCAAACTGAACTGGGCAACAGAAAAAAAAAAAAAGAAAGTGTTTCCATAAAAAAAAAAAAAATGACACACTGGAAACTCTCCTTCCTGACTACCTAGTAAAAAAACCCTATCTACGTAACGTAGACCCTAGTCTTCGTGCAGTTACTGGTGAGAGGTTCTTTACTCACAAACCCACTGGGCTGACAAGCAACTGCTATGCAGCGACTTGTAGGATCCCGTGGACGTGGCCCCAGACTGCTTTCACCATCACACTAAACCACAGACAGTAAACCCCCTAATGGAATTCATTGTTAAGCCTAGCAGGAGAAACTTCCAGTGATATCTGAAAAAACACATGGAAAATACTCACCCAGATTAAACCCAGTCAGAAACAGATGGACAA
Source organism: Pholidichthys leucotaenia (assembly GCA_020510985.1). Taxonomy (NCBI): domain Eukaryota; kingdom Metazoa; phylum Chordata; class Actinopteri; order Cichliformes; family Pholidichthyidae; genus Pholidichthys; species Pholidichthys leucotaenia. The sequence goes on along the minus strand of CM035842.1, from coordinate 194,557,155 downwards.
ATCCGCTAAAAAAACAGACGAGCTCCTATTTTTTCCCAAATAGGTCCACTCTAAAACCAACGAATGAGCAAATGTGTTTAGATTCAAACAGCTCTTATTCTGTCACAAATGGGTCTAAGCTCAAACAAACGGTCCAGATTCAAACAGACAAACAGACGAGCCTCCCCCATTTTGTTCTATTACAAATGGGCCAAAGCTCAAACAAACGAACCAGGCTCAAACAGATAGATGAGCCCCCATTCTGTCACAAATGGTCCTAAAGCTCAAACAGACAGACCAAGTTCAAACTGATGGGCAAGTTCCCATCAGAATCAGAATCAGAATCAGATTTATTGCCATTGTTCATGTAGTACACAAACTAGGAATTTGTCTCGGTGCAATGCTGCAACATTAAACATGATAAAATAAAAGAAATAAACTATACATGCAATAAAGTGTAGAATAAGAATGAGTAATACTAGTCAGCAGTTTAAATATATTAGCGAGTAGCAGATAATGTGGAGAACCATATAGTGCCGTCGGTAATGCAAGAAGAACACAGTGATGATTGACATGAGTCTGGTTGAGCTGCTGTACATAGTGCACGAGAGTCAATAAGTCACTTAGTGTTCAGCAGTCTGATGGCAGAGGGGAAGAAGCTGTTCATGTGACGGGAGGTTTTAGTCTGAATGGACCGAAGTCTTCTACCTGAGGGGAGAGGGGCAAACAGTACGTGACCAGGGTGTGAAGGATCGGCTATGATCCGGCCAGCACGCCTCCGGGTCCTGGAGATGTACAGATCCTGGAGAGATGGGAGCTTGCAGCCGATCACCTTCTCAGCAGCGTGCACGACGCGCTGCAGCCTTAGTCTGTCCCTGGCAGTGGCTCCTGCGTACCACACGGTTATGGAGGTGGTGAGGATGGACTCGATGATGGCTGTGTAGAACTGCACTAACATCTTGGTGGGTAGCTTGAGCTTCCTCAGCTGCCGCAGGAAGAACATCCTCTGCTGGGCCTTTTTGATGAGGGAGCTGATGGTCGGCTCCCACTTGAGGTCCCTGGTGATGGTGGTGCCTAGGAAGCGGAAGGAATCAGCAGTGGTGCTGGGAGAGCCTGTGAGGGTGAGGGGGGGCAGAGGGGTTGTGACTTTCCTGAAGTCCACAATCATCTCCACTGTCTTCAGAGCGTTCAGCTGCAGGTTGTTGTTGTTGCACCAGGACGCCAGCTGGGCCACCTCTCTCCTGTAGGCGGACTCGTCGCCGTTGAAGATGAGCCCAATGAGGGTGGTGTCGTCCGCAAACTTGATCAGCTTGACAGACTGGCGGCTGGAGGTGCAGGAGTTGGTATAAAGGGAGAAGAGTAGGGGGGAAAGTACACAGCCCTGGGGTGATCCGGTGCTGATGCTAACAGAGTCTGAGACAGTCTTTCCCAGCCGCACATGGTGCCTCCGGTCCGTCAGGAAGTCGGTGATCCACCTGCAGAGGGAGTCAGGCACGTTGAGCAGGGACAGCTTGTCCCGGAGCAGAGCGGGGCGGATGGTGTTGAATGTGGAGCTGAAGTCCACAAACAGGATCCTGGCATAGGTTCCCGGGGAGTCCAGGTGCTGCAGGATGGAGTGGAGGGCCAGGTTGACTGCGTCGTCTACAGACCTGTTGGCTCGGTAGGCAAACTGCAGCGGGTCCAGGAGGGGAGTGGTGATGGACTTGAGGTGGGGCAGGACCAGGCGCTCAAAGGACTTCATGACTACAGAGGTGAGCGCTACAGGTCTGTAGTCGTTAAGTCCAGTGATCCATGGCTTCTTGGGGACAGGGATGATGGTGGAGGATTTGAGGCAGGTCGGCATGTGTCATAGCTTAAGGGAGGTGTTAAAAATGTCTGTGAAGACAGGAGCCAGCTCTTTAGCACAGTGTCTCAGGGTGGAGGGAGACACGCCGTCCGGACCGGGGGCCTTGCGCGGGTTCAGTCTGGAGAACTGTTTGAGCACGTCCTGCTCACTGATGACAAGGGCAGGGGGGGAGGAGGGGGGGCGCCTTTGATGAAGTAGGGACCGTGGAGGCTGTGGAGCTGGAGGGAGGGGGGGAGTTGGACACAGCTGACGAGGTGTCAAAACGGGCATAGTGTTGGGACAGTCTTAGACAAAGGGCTTTGTCATCCTGACCTTTAGGAGCCTGAGGCCGATAATTGGTGATTTGCCTCAGTCCTCTCCACACAGAAGCCGAGTCGTTAGCAGTGAACTGCTGCTGGAGTCTCTCAGAATACACAGATTTAGCTCTCCTCAGCTCTCTGTTAAACCGATATTTAACCTCCCTGTAGCAGTCCCTGTCTCCACTTTTCAGCGCTGCTTCCTTCTCCTTCCTGATCTGTCTGAGCTTAGCAGTGAACCAGGGCTTGTCATTTGAGTACCTCACCCTGGTGCGCGATGGAAGAATGCTCTCCTCACAAAAGTGGATATATGAGTTCACAGTGTCCGTGTACTCATCCAAATCATGCGTGGCTCCTTTAAACATGCCCCAATCAGTTATTTCCATGCACGTTTCCAGCTTCTCCTCAGTTTCACTGGTCCCTTTCTTCGTAGTGCTCACAACAGGTTTTGTGAGCTTCAGTCTCTGTCTGTAAGTGGGAATGAGGTGGACCATCACGTGATCAGATAGTCCGAGCGCAGCGCGGGGAACAGCGCGATATGCGTCCTTAACTGTGGTGTAACAGTGATCCAGCGTGTTTTTTCCTCTGGTGGGGCATTTAATAAACTGTTTGTAGCGGGGGAGATCGTGGCTCAGATTGCGCTGGTTAAAGTCGCCAACCACAATAACCAGAGAGTCCGGGAAAGTGCGCTCCGTATGTTGGATGTGATCCGCGCGTCCGTGGAGTGCATCCCGTAACAAATGGACCAAAGCCGAAACAGATGGTCCCAGGTCTAAAACGACTGGACCCTAATTAATCAATAATTTATTTAAAAGAAATAAACGCGTTTGTAAATGTCAGTGGTGCATGTGTGTGTGGGATGCATGAAACAAAAACAATGGACCAGTCACTGGCCAAGCCAGTGACCGAATGCCTCTGTCAGGGACTGCAACAATGTCAGCGGCAAACCTAAAACCAGAACCAGAGCCCGCAGGCCACAAACAACACAGACAGGGGCTGCCAGCACAGCCCTGACTAAGTGACAAAAACAGTGGGCGGTGGGCAGAGCGCAGACGCAACAGAAAGGCAACCGGCCTCCACGGGAGCCAAAAGCTGTTTACAGGTGCGCAGGTGCAGCTTATACAGGGAACCCGCCAACTAGGGGTGGTCCTCCACAGCTCCACCTACGACACAAAAAAAGCACACACAGGACCCACTCCAAGAAGGAATGTGGCCGTAACACCCTGGCCCAAGGCTCCATGTTGCCACACACAAACTGTTGATAAGCTGCATATCTAAACTGTTTATGACTCTTGTCCTGGTCTTTGGAATCCTGTGTAGCAGTACGGCATCACATGAGGGAGATTGTTGTCCATAACATTTTTGCTCAAGATCTGCCAGCATTTCTTTGCAGCTTGTGGAAGTGCAGGGTCAGGTGTCAACACATGAAAAAGCATGGTGGGGTCACGAGTGATGCAGCAGTGGATGTGGTAGTGATACTACTCCAGAGGAAGTAACTGTACTGTCTTCTGTAAAAGAGAGTGCAAAGCAAAAATGTGTTCCACAGTAATAAAATATACCATATATTTGGATAAAGTTTTATAATACTCATGCTGAAATGTTTATGACATAGGTGATAATCTTTTAGTAATCTTGCAGAATAACACTGCAGAATTACCTTTTCATTTACAATCTATTAAGCCTGTTATTCCTCCATCTTCATCATCCTCTGGACCGAGCTGGACAGTAATCTCTCCCTGTTTTCCATGATGCCATCCTAGACTGGGCTGTGTCCTTTGTTGTATTAGTGGCCTGGCTTGCAGACTATTTGGTCTGCTGGAGGTTGTAACGCGTGGAGTCGGCTGGCTTGGATAGCTGAAGAAAGACCATCAGACACAAATGATTTTGGGTTCCCAGCAGTGCCACTTTAATTAAATCAGCACAAGGAGTGACAATCTCCATGCATAGCTTCTTCTTGATACATTAAAAATATTGTCCATGCAGGAGAGTCCTCTGTGTGTGTCCGACTCACATGGTCACCAGAAAGAAAAAGATGGAAGAAGGAGGGTTGTGCTGACATACTTGTCAACACACAGTGCACCACTAGCGCTGAGATGTGGTATTCACCATCATCATCATCATCATCATCATCATCATCATCATCATCACCATCATCATAGCAGTCTGTCATGGACGACAATGACTGTTTCATTTAGGTCTGATCAGATTCCTCCACGCAGCTCTGTCCTTAGCCTTCCACTGCCAGGAACTCCTGTCAATATCCAACTTCTTCAAGTTTCTTTTTACAGTGTGTTTAAATCTGAGCCTTGGTCTACCCTGATTGTGTTTGCCCTTGCATAACTGTGAGTAGAGTAACTGCTGAGGGAGACGCTGGTGGTCCATCCTCTCAACATGTCCAAGCCATCTCAGGTTCATCTGTATTACTTTCCTCAAGCCATCACTCTGATGAACTCCTAACATTCACCTAGTCCTACCTGTTTGCTGTACTCATGACTTTTCATCCATTATTACATTGCACATAACTCTCACACTGCTTTTTACTTCATTCACATTATATCACTGAATCTGAGTCCACATTGAAATACTGTGTGATTGTATATTTTTTCATATATTTCTGCAAAGTGTGGTTAGTCCGAGTAAATAACTGCATATATTCCTGTATATATTTGCATCCTTTTATAGAAACGTGGACAGACTGTAATTTACTGTACATACTCTGGTTGTCATTGAATCCTTATTTAAATCCTTCACCTGAACAACGAGAGCAAGTTTTTAGCCAAAGTCAAATTCCTTGTATGTGTTGTGCATACTTGGCCAATAAAGCTGATTCTGATTCTGATTCTGAATTCTGATTCTGATTCTGATTAGCATGTCCTCCATTGATGGTAGACCAGCTTGTTTCAACACTTCTATGTTGGCTATCTTGTCTTTCCATGAGATGTTCATTATGGCTCGAAGGTGTCTCATCATGTACACGCAGAGTTTCTTTACCGGCACTCTGTAGACAGTCCAAGTTTCAGCACCGTAAAATAGAGTAGCCAGGGCTGTCACTCTGTACACTTTGCATTTCACATGGATAGACACATGTCAATTGTTCCACAGTCTCTCCCTCAAGTTTCCAAACACAGCGCTCGCTCTTCCCATTCTGAGAGATAGTTCATCCTCCAGCCTAGCATTCTCTGAAACAGTACTCCCTAGGTACTTGAAAGTCTTACACTTGACTAGTGGCTCTGTACCAACGCTGATCTCTTCTGGTAGTGATGCTGATAACTGGCACTTTGGTGGTTGATAAAGGCACTCTCCCTTCTTGATGTTGATTTTGAGGCTGAATTGGCTAGCTGCTCTTGCAAATTTCTCCACTAAAGATTGCATATCTTCCGCACTGTGTGCAACTAGAGCACTGTCGTCGGCAAAGAGTCATTTCTCTTACTACCTTTATTGATGTCTTACTCTTGGCTTTAGACTGTGCCACATTGAACAAGTCTGCTTCTTTCCTTGTTTGAATATATACTCCTTCTGAAGTGTCTTTGAAAGCCACCTCAAGCATGGCTGCCAGATGTAGCGAGAAGAGCGTAGGCGCCAGCACACACCCTTGTTTCACCCTGTTGCTTACTGAAAAGTCTTTAGATACTGAACCACTCATTGCCACGTTTGCTTGCATACCTGTATGGAGTGCCTCGATCAGGCTGACAAACTTCTCTGTACAACCATATTTCTTGAGTACCTGCCAAAGTCGCGAAACAGTATCGAAGGCTTTACTGACGTCTATGAAGACTACTTAAAGTGGCATGTTCTGTTCGATACACTTTTCTTGGACCTGTTTCAAGCAGAAAATCATGTCCATTGTGCTTCTTCCACTTCTAAAGCTGCACTGGGTTTCTCGTAGTACATTCTGCGAGATGTGTTCATTGAGTCTGTTCAGTAGTACACGTGAGAGAATCTTACCAACAGTGGCTAGCAGTGATATACCTCGGTAATTTCCACAATCTTTCCTGTCACCTTTCTTGAACAAAGGCACAATACTTGCATCCTTCCAGTCTTGAGGTACTTTCTGGGCATCCCATATCTCTTGGATGAGCTTGTGCAGGCAGTTGGTCAGCTGAACACCACCAAATTTCCACACTTCTGCTGGAATTCCAGCCCTTCCTGGAGCTTTACCATCCTGTGTTGTCCTGATAGCTGCCATTAGTTCATCAAAATTTGGTGGTTCATCCAGACTTGATACAGCTGGTCGCTGCACTAGAGCTTCTTTAGCCTCTTCAGTGAGATCTCCAGGGTTGTTTAGTAGTTGGTCAAAGTGGTCTGCAAATCTGTCCAGGATCTTGTCTTTCTCCTGCAAAACCGTTTCACCATCCATAGCCTTTAGTTGGATCAACCCTCTTGGGTTAAGGCCGTAGATTTCTCTCAAACCTGTTAAGAATGTTTTCATGTCCTTCCTGTCTGTTGCAGTTTGAAGTTTCTCCGCTTTTTCATCCCACCAGTTGGACATCATCTCTCTGGTGTACTTCTGTAGCTCACTCTGAGCCTTTGACTATTTCTTCGACCTTGTGTTACTCTGTAGGTTTTCCTGCCTAGCTGTATTCCTCACTTCTAGTAATTTCTTCAGATGTTCATCATGCTCTTCAAACCAACCTTGATGTTTCCTCTCAGGGTAGCCTAATACATCACTCCAGTCTGATACACCGTATCCTTCAGTGTTGCCCATTTCTCTTCTATGTCATTCTCTGAGTTGTTGCTGTCCCAGTCTTTCAAGTTTTCATCCATTTCCTGTGTAAGTTCTTCCTGCTTCTTTTGGTCTTTCAGTGCACTAGTGTTTAGCTTCCGTGGTGGCTTCGCACCCGTCCTGCAGTGCTGTTTTCGTCTGCAAATCCTTAATCTAGATCTCAGCATAACATGATCAGTACCACAGTCTGCGCCTCTCATTGCTCTGGTGTCCAATACATCCCTTATGTCTCTCTGCCTGACTATGATGTAGTCTAACAAGTGCCAGTGCTTGGATTTTGGGTACATCCATGTCTTCTTGTGTGTGTCCTTGTGCTTAAATAGAGTGTTGGTTATCACAAGGTTGTACTCTGAACATAGTGCAAATAGAAGTTCTCCATTAGCATTGCACTTGCCTACTCCATGACTGCCAAGCACTCCTTTCCATTTCTCAGTGTCCGAACCAGCTCTGGCATTAAAATCTCTAACGAGTATCAGTCTGTCACCAGTCGGTGCATGCCTGATAGTCTCACGTAAATCACTGTAGAACTCTTTCTTCGCCTCCTCTGTGTTGGTCATTGTTGGGGCATATACACTGATGAGTGTGGCATACATCTTCCGCTGTAGTGGGGTCTCATAGTCATTATCCTGTTGTTGATTGGCACCGGTTCCTCATCAAGCATTGCTGCTATCTCCTTTCTAACTGCAAAGCCCACTTCTGCTTCTCTCCTTTCTTGAGTTGATTTCCCACGCCAAAAGAAGATGTACCCATGGTCTTCCAAGCGTCATATCCAGGCAATCTCGTTTCACTAAGTGTAGCTATGTCTACATTGTACCTGTTCATTTCCAGGGCCACAAGCGCGGTCTGTCTTTCTGGGCGCTGTGATGTTGTTCTGTCCAACAGAGTGCGTACATTCCATTCTGCTACACACAAGGCTGCTGTTTTCCTCTTCTTTTGTCTTCCTGCTCCTAGCTTACTTTTCGCTGCCTGTTGGAGCGTGAACAGATCAGTGTGGACCTTGTTAGCCCGGGCAACACATGTAAATACACTACAACAGTGCTGAGTGTTACAAGGTACTGGGTTGATGTCAGATTTTCATCATACGTGCTCTGTAAAGCAAATATGTTGTTGTTACATGATGACTGGCAAAGGTGGGTTTAGCAGCCACAAATTATTCTCAAATAATATAAGCGTTACCTTAGGATGATAATTACTCAAACTGCACATTTGACACTTGGTTCTTATAAATTTGTATTTTTGCTCATACAGACATTTATTTTTACTATATTTTTTGTAACTTTGTGCGATTTGCTATTTTTTTTTTTTTTGCAAATTTTAAAATATTTTTACACAGTTTGGTTCCTTTATCTCATTTTGTTGCAGCTGAAACTGAATAAGACAACAATTATATCAGCACCAGTCTCAAAGAAACACGATTATAAGTTTACTAAAATGACAATATGCAGTAATTTCTAGTGAGAATAAGTTGTTCCTGTATTTTTATGCACATTTTTGAGTAGGATTGTGGAGGGGGTTTAAGAGTGGGTCCCCAGGTGCGACTTGAGATTAAGTACGGCTGTTGGAGGCCAGGTGTCCAAGCTAAATAGGGGCAACTGGACAACCAAAGGGGGAACACACGTCTGGGCCAATGAGCTCATGTTCAATTGCCTGAATACCATCCTGCCACAGGAAGAGCTTCCGTGGCCTGGGTACAGTATGGAGCTGGTTCCCCCTGGTCCGGATGGAGCTTGGATCCCCCAGTGCAAGACTCTGTGCCCAGGCTAGAATATAGAGCTTGGATCCCCCGGTTTGGACTGATATTCAATCCCTGTTTTTTAATAATCTAAGACAGGGCCTCAGGGGCCTCTCTTGGGCGCTGGGACTGTGTCCAATTGCCCTCCCTGGCAGGAGAGGGCAATTGGACAACCTCCAAACCCAGGGAACGTCTCCATGTCCAGGCTGGTGGAGATTGGAGCCCCCTTTTCACAAATAAAAGACTTGGGCCTTTTCACACAACTGTCGTAGTCCAGTGGCAATACCTTATAACAGTGTATTAGGGTATCAGAAGTGGACAGCCATATCTGTCTTTCCCCCACAAGGGGAAAAAAATAAGACTTTTGACTCCAAACTAAGAAGCAACTGAGGTCAATAAAAGGCAAAAAATCCCTGTCCAATTCCAGTAACCAGGTCCCTCATAGTAAGGCATTGCCATTGGACAACATATCTTCTGGGACATGGACAAGGGACTGAGCCAAAGTGTTTATTATGTCCACTTCCAGTCACCTTGTTGTCCAAAAGACGGAACCCAAAATGCAGAACCAGGTTCCTGGAAGGGGAGAGAGTAAAAGTTTGTACCCCATCCACTTCCAGTCAGCGTGTTGTCCAAAAGCTGGAAGTAATGTGTTTTGGATATGGGGGCAGCTAGTGAGATGAGATGAGATGAGATTCAACTTTATTGTCATTACACATGTATGAATACAAGGTAACGAAACGTGACTTGGCATTTGGGCACGCTCTGCAGAGCGCATCCAAGGCCGGGGCAGCCGCTAGGCGCCAGTCATAAAGAAGAAAGGAAAAAAAAAAGAAAAAGAGTGGATATGACACAGTAGGCGAGGGAAAAAAACATGTTTTATCAAATTGACGCTTAAGTAAGTAAGCGAAATTTTGATTACAGGCAAAAAACCCCTCAATGCTTATTTAGCAGACAGTAGACAAATCACACAGCAGGGAGAGAGCAGTGTGTGTGTATCAGTATGATGATATCGGTGTGTGTGCAGTGTTGAGTGTATCAGTTACTGGAGCACAACAAATAGTCTCCTAGGCAACGATAGATGTTATAGTTCATGAACGCTGTCCTTGAAGAGTTCTGTTTATTGCACTGCAGCGGTGTTTGGGTTAGGGAGCCGGCTGACACATTCGCTTATCTCAACTCTGGAGGAGAGACTTATCCAGGGGTGCCGATCAAGGCCGAATCTGCTCAGACAGAGTATAGGAGTAGATTTTCCTATTGTCATATTCTGAGCTTACAATTCAAATTACATTCACTGGCTTTAAATTCATATCATTCCCTGGAGAGCACGAAGCGACTCCAGATGTTTCCCCTTCTAAACACAGATGTACATGTCCGATAAGAGTCCATTTCTCTGCATGCAGATGGTAAATTCCATGTTGGTCATTTGCCGCTACTTCGTGCACTCCCCATCTGGTCGAATTATTGAGAAGCAGCTCCGCCGGGTCCGCATTTTGATTTGCTCCTCCAGTTAAATTTTCGATACACCAGGAGAACTCCAAAGCCCAATCGACAGAAATCCTGTGATCGTAGCCAAAACAGGTAGATGTTTTTCCACATCCTCAGTCAAATCACACAGACACGAGTTCCAATCCATGGGTCTCTCCACATTTGGGCTCCCCCAGGCCCAGTTTTCTGTTTGAAAAGGTGGTGTCAATTGCGTTTAAAGCCCAGCTTATATCCATTTTCCGTATTTTCCATTTGGGTTGAGATCAGCAAGATGGTGAGATGGCACAGACACTCACTCAGACGCAACAAGCTGGGATTAGGTCAGGAAGGCAGGATAGGAGGAGGGAGGAAAAAAAAGCGACTGCTCTCACTGAAGGCAAAAGGAAGAATGGACACCATAGCTGAGAATAGCACTACCTGGAGTGGGCAAGTTGTTGTTCCATTTTGTCGACTTCAGGAAACCATTCCATTGTATTGTGCTGAAGAAAAAAAAAATGGTGCTGGGTCCAACGGCACTACCTTTGGCTAATTTTGTGCCAGTGGGAATAAGTTCAATTCAAATCTCATTGAAATTTTTCTGTGGTCTGGATAAAATTTTCAAGATTCTCTGAAGGATGTGACTAGAAATATTATCCATGATCCTGAAGAAATAAATTATTCTTTCAGAAAGTTTTATGAAAACCTGTACTCATCCCAGATTAACCCATCTGTGGTGTGTTCTGGGTAAGAGCGCGCTCTCACTTCTACTGTACAATTAATTAACTCCCTTTTCTCTGCCAGCTGCTCTAATCATCTCACCTGTACTTCATCAGCCTCCTGCCTATAAATTTCCCACTTCTCCAATCTCAGACTGTGGGACTGTTAGCCTCTCAACCAGTCATTGATGTCTCTAAATCCTGCTTTCAACTAGAGTGCTCTTCACGGTGCCCCTGTGTCTCCCCCTACATCTTCTGCCTGTGTGGAGTTCATGGAAACAGTCTACTCTTCTCAAAACAGTCTTTCTTACTTTCAATCTCCTCCTGGGATCCTATCTGGAAAACTGAGTCGGACTTGCCAACTCTATATGGTGGACTCCATCCTACCTGGAAAAAACCACAAACCCCAAGTAAGTCTTTAGCAAAATTTATTAATAAATTCACCACTCTATACCCCGGCCGAGGTCCCCTTCTCCCCACCTGCAGTTAATCTCCTACTCACCATACTAAAGCTGGAGATCTCCCTATCAGCAAGTAGGAAGAAAAAAACGACTTCATCAATTGCTCACTGCTCCTTTGCTGCACTTAAAAGTAAGTCTAAATATTCTCAACATTTAGTTAATATCATCTGAATCCAAACTTACCATTCTCTTTTTTCTTTCTCCCTCCAGGTCTGCCAGCTCCAGTATTTAACTCTCAATTTGCCACAATACTCATTCTTGCGTTGCAACTTTTTGTCTCCTCCTGCATCTGCTTTTGGGTCTGTTATAACTTAAATCATGTCAATTTGATTCAGACATGAATGAATTTCTGTGCAATATTTACTTACTACAATTAAATAATGAACAGATTATTATTCTGGCCTATGCTGGGCCCTATCTTCTTCAGAATGGTGAATCAAATAAAGGAATATCATGTAATTCCTTCAAATATGCTCCTTAAACCTGGCAAAGATACAATGCGCCCCTCCAACTACTGTCTAATTTCACTTATGAATGCTAATCTAAAAAATTGCATACATCTGGACCAAAGGGGTTTTATCAAGGGCAGACAATCACCCAATAACAAATGTAGACTAATTTAATAGATTACGCTCACATTAATAACCTGGAAACCACAATTTTATCCCTGGATTCAAAAAAAGCCTTTGACTGGGGCTGTTTGTTGTCCTAAGATCCAATTCTTTGGAAGGGGGCGTGACCAACCTGGTAGTCTCTCTCTCTCCCTCTTTTTGCTATATCACATGACTGCCTTTGCCTCAATTTTAATTGCATCATAGACACTGAGGACTTGGGTGGACCTTGGAGGGAATTCTACTATCCATAGTGGCTGGGTATCCCCCCCCCATTTTTAACTGCACTTTCACAGTACATATACATTCATCCATTTTTCACATTACATACATTTGCACCCACTCATCATGATTCACACACCTTCACACATACTTGGCATTGGGAAGGGGTTGTATGAATGGATGGTGACGGATTGGGTAAGGGGACATTCGTTTGTGTGTGAGTCAGTGTGCATGTGGTCAGAGGGTGCCTGACAGACAGATGCGGTACCTTCTGGCCTTGTGGCACCCCTTGCTTGGGCGTGGGTTGGCTTCCATCATAGCTCGCTGCTGCTCACTGCCACCTCCTCTGGGTGTGGGTGCCTGGTGGCCCTCGGGGTGTGTGTCTGGGGCCCTTGGGTGGGTGTGGGTCCACCCCCACGGGGATGTGCGTGGAGGGGCCCGTGCCCCTGGCACAGGTTGGGCCCTGGCTCGAGGGGGTTTCCCTCTCAGGGCCGGCGTCCAGCCCTTCCGAAGGGGTGCAACTGACTGGCCTGGGCCCATCCCCTTGACCTTCCTCTTGGGCCAGGTGCCTGGCTGTCCTGGGGCTGGGTGCTCTGTGGAGACTGCAGGTTGACTTGGCGATGGAGGTGCTCATGGTCCCTTGGTGGGCTTGGTACTTGCAAACCACACAATTGCTCTTGCGCGCATGTGCACGCACACACACACATCTATCTGTTCTCTTTCAGGGCAGCTTGGTGGCACAATAAGAAGGTCACGGGATTGATTCCACCCCTGACCATCGGTGACCCTTCTGTGTTGAGTTTGCATGTTCTCCCTATATCTACGTGGTTTTACCCCGGGTACTCCGGTTTCCTCCCACAGGCCAAAGACATGCAAGTTAGGTAATTAGAGACTCTAAAGTGGCCCTAGGTGTGAAGGGATTGGTGCTGCACCTTGGCTGCCTTATCCATCCAGGTGGATGTCCTGTAATTTCCCTCTGAGATGAATTAAGTACACACACAAAAAAAAAAGATATCACGCCTGTGCTGAGATCTTCTTAGAAGCAGCAATTTGTATTTTTTCTCTTTGTTTTTCTTTATTTCTCTCTCCTGCACCACCCTTTCAGCCCCACCCCCTCCGACCACTTCGTATCCCTTCCAATTCTCTCTCCCAGTCCCCTCTGTCTGGTCCAGCATAATTAATACAATTCAAATAAAATATTTGTTATTATACAGCAAGAGGAGACTATAAATACTATTTATATATTTTGATGAATATTCTCAATCATTGAAGCTGCTAACAATATTGTATGACAGCTCAGTCAAGTCAACTGGATTCAAATATTTTTACTCTGAAACATTTCACCATTGAAGCCATTTGGATGAATGGTGAAATGTTCAAGGAAAAATATTTGAATCCAGTTGACTGAGCTTTCATACAATATACTATTTATACACACCATAAGGTTCCAAGGTTGTCATAGCCAGGAGCGGCACTGGGGTTAAGCTCCCAGTGCTCATAAAATGCTCCTTATGGCGTGCGTCTCGAAAAGCCTCTGACAACTAAGTCCAACTCCTAGCCTGCCCGTGTGGTTTAGTCTCTAAGCCCGGCGGAACTGCTTTTACTAATAGGAGAAGGGGCGAGGGCAGATCTCTGGCGCCTTAAAACCAGATGCTTCGGGTAGATGGTGGCTCGTCAACGTGGGAAGGTAGCCCATTTAGGGGAAGGTAAACCCTGATTTCAAACCTCCGCTGCCTTGCGGCATACCCGGTCACGGGAAAGGCTTCGGGAGTCAACCCTGAGGAAAAATCCGGAGTCGGAGCCCCTAAGGCAGTTCTATGTTGTGCTCAACATCGTTCTGGCAGCTCCTGCAATGGCGCTGGTGCCAAACTGTAGCAGCCCTGCTGTTCCTTTGGATTCATCAGTGACGTGGAGAGGCGGGACATGCTGCATGGGCAACATCTTATCCTCCATATCTTCCTGCCCAGGCTTGAATCCTACCAACGCCCAACGCTGGAAGGTAGAACACCGGATCACTGGAGAGGACACTCCAGCTTCGCCTTTGGCGTAGACAAAACACGGGGAATGACAGTTACCGGTTATAAGCCACCGCTCAATTGGCGTAGAGCTCGGCGCCAGGGGTTATTCCCGAAGGTGGGAGGGATCATTGGATCTCACTGGACAGCTACCGCCCGCCTCAAGCTGGGCAGCCCCCAGCCAATAAGGTGATGTCCCACCACAGCTTGCTTTCCTCATTGGGTGCATGGGGATGAGGAGAAATCCGAACAGCAGGCTGAGAACTTTCGCACCAGGCAAGACAATAAAACAAAAGAGACCAACTCTAAAACTGGGAACTTGGAACGTCCGCACTATGATGACAGGACTCGCTACTAACCTCAAGGACATCAACGACACCAGGAAGACTGCCATCATCAATAATGAGCTGAAGAGACTGGGAGTGGATATCGCCACTCTCCAGGAAACACGGTTGGCTGACGCAGGCACACTGAGAGAGAAGGACTACACGTTCTACTGGCAGGGAAAGGGCAGTGACGAACACAGGGAACACGGAGTGGGCTTTGCAGTGAAGAACACCTTTCTGAAGATGGTGGAACCGAGCAGCACTGGCTCTGCTCGACTCCTCACCCTCCGCCTGAACACCACTCAAGGCCCAGTCACCCTCGTCAGTGTGTATGCCCCAACACTGACAGCCACACCAGAGGCAAAAGACGAGTTCTACGAGAATCTCGCAACAACTGTCAGGATCGTCCCCAACTCTGAACAACTCATTCTCCTTGGAGACTTCAATGCCAAAGTGGGTGCTGACCACGACTCCTGGCCCTCCTGTCTTGGACCTTTTGGCGTGGGCAGAATGAATGACAACGGACAGCGGCTGCTCGAGTTCTGCACATATCACGATCTGTGCATCACAAACTCGTTCTTCAAGACCAAGCCCCAACACAAGGTTTCCTGGCAACATCCACGCTCAAAGCACTGGCACCAGCTGGACTTGATCCTGACCAGGCGCACCTCACTGAAGAACGTGCTAATCACCCGTTCGTTCCAGAGTGCAGATTGCGACACAGACCATTCGTTGGTGTGTTGCAAGGTCAAGCTGCAGCTGAAGAAATTCCATCGTGCTAGACAACCTGGAAAGGCACGGATTGACACCAGCAAGATGGCTCAACCAGAACTTGTTGAGCAGTTTGCCTCCACCTTTGAGAAGGAACTTGGTGTACCACAAGAAGGAGAATCTGCATAGCAGAAGTGGGAAGAGCTGCGAAACACCATCCACCGCACAGCCTTGGCTACCTTTGGGAGGAAGACCTCGAAGTCACAGGACTGGTTTGATGCCAAGTTGACCGAGATGACCCCCGTCATTGAAGCCAAGCGCTCAGCACTTGCTGAGTACAAGAAGTACCCAAACGAGAAGAATCTCCAGATTCTCAGGGCTGCGAGAAGCAAAGTTCAGCAGACTGCTCGGCGCTGTGCCAACGAGTACTGGACTCAGCTCAGCCAAGACATTCAAACCGCTGCCATAACAGGGAACATCTGTGGTATGTACGATGGCATCAAGAAAGCACTTGGTCCGGCTCAGAGCAAGACGGCCCCCCTCAAATCCTCCACTGGGGAGATGATCACAGAAAAGAACAAGCAGATGGAGAGATGGGTGGAACACTACTCCGACCTCTACTCCAGACAGAACACCGTGACACCGTCAGCCCTTGATGCCATCGACTGCCTGCCATCCATGGATGAACTTGACGCCGAGCCAACCATCGATGAACTCAGCAAGGCCATTGATAGCTTGGCCGCTGGCAAGGCACCTGGCAACGACGGCATACCCCCCGACCTGATCAAGCACTGCAAGACCGCCCTACTGCTGCCATTGCATGACGTCCTCTGCCAGTGTTGGAAGGAAGGCGCCGTACCACAGGACACGAGGGACGCCAAGATCATCACCCTCTACAAAAACAAAGGGGAGAGAAGTGACTGCAACAACTACAGGGGCATCTCCCTCCTCAGCGTTGTTGGCAAAGTCTACGCACGAGTTGTTCTCGTTCGTCTACAGAAGCTTGCCGAACGTGTCTACCCCGAGTCTCAGTGTGGCTTCCGCGCTGAGCGATCGACGGTAGACATGATATTCTCCATCCGCCAACTCCAGGAGAAATGCAGAGAACAGAACATGTCCCTGTACGTCGCCTTCATCGACCTCACCAAAGCGTTCGATCTGGTCAGCAGAGAGGGCCTTTTCAAGATCCTGCCAAAGATAGGATGCCCACCAAAGTTGCAAAGCCTCATTGAATCGTTTCACACCAACATGCAGGGGATAGTGCAGCATGATGGCAACATCTCAGAGCCTTTCAACATACGCAGCGGAGTGAAACAGGGCTGTGTACTTGCGCCAACCCTCTTTGGGATTTTCTTTGCTATGCTCCTGAGGCATGCCTTCAGCACAGCAACAGAGGGAATCTACCTGCACACAAGATCTGACGGCAGGCTTTTCAACCTCGCCCGCCTGAAAGCCAGAACCAAAGTACGCGAGGCTCTAATCAGAGACATGCTGTTCGCAGACGACGCTGCAGTCGCAACCCACACACAGCAGGCGCTTCAGACCCTTATGGACCACTTCTCCCAGGCATGCAAGGACTTCGGGCTTACCATCAGCCTGAAGAAGACTAACGTCTTGGCGCAAGGCACGGAAGCACCACCAACCATCACCATTGACGACTACGAGCTGGAGGTCGTGAATCAGTTCACGTACCTGGGGTCCACGATCAGCAACAACCTCTCCCTTGATACAGAGATCAACAAGAGGATTGGAAAATCAGCCTTCACACTCGCTCGCCTCACCACACGAGTGTGGAAGAATCCCAAACTCTCTGTCAAGACGAAGATGGCAGTGTACAACACCTGCGTCATCAGCACACTGCTCTATGGGAGTGAGACGTGGACAACATATGCCCGGCAGGAAAAGAGACTGAACTCCTTCCACTTGCGCTGCATTCGCCACATCCTGGACATATCCTGGCAGGACAAAGTGCCCAACACAGAAGTTCTGTCCCGCGCCGGCCTTCCCTCCATGTTCACTCTACTCAGACAGCGCAGGCTCCGCTGGCTAGGCCACGTTCACCGTATGGAGGATGGCAGAATCCCCAAAGACGTCCTCTATGGAGAACTGGCAACTGGCAAGAGAGATGTTGGCCGCCCACAGCTGCGTTTTAGAGACGTCTGCAAGAGAGACATGAAGGCCCTGGAGATCAACACAGAGCGCTGGGAGGACCTTGCAACAGACCGCTCCAAATGGAGAGGCACCCTGACCAGACAGCTCAAGGTGGGTGAAGAGAGACTGACTGCTGCTGCAGATGAAAAAAGGACCCGCAGGAAGAACCGCCACAGACCCAGCAGCACGGAGACCACCCACAAGTGCGACCTGTGTGACAGGGACTGCCATTCGCGCATCGGCCTGTTCAGCCACAGGCGGTGCTGTTCCAGCAGAGTAGACGTTTAGGATTCTCTTCCATGGTCATCATAGACCGACGGAGGCCGACGACACACCATAATTATCAAATGTTAATCAATCAGGAAGACAAGTTGACTCTTTAATTTCACTTTTTAGATGCTCTTTGCTGCTGCTTCCCGACCTTCAAAAATAAAACTCATCACAGTTATTAACTCCTGTTGACACCATGAAATCCTGCTTGTTGAAACTGTTTTTAAGTTCTTCTGTTTTGGCCTTCAGATGCCTTTGCTGCACAAATGATTCAATTTCTCCTCTTTTGAAACGTGTGACAGAGATAATGTGGAGTAAGGAAAGAATGAAATTAACCTTGGCTGACTCTCTCCTGCTCTCCACACTCAATATTATGATTTCCTATTAAAAGTCATTCTTTGTCCTAATGAATTCAGTCCATTCTCTGGTATTAAACTCATTTTTGTTGGTGTTCAGGTGAAAGACACCAGATGTGGGGGTCAACAACCTCTACTAACTAACTAACTAACTAACTAACCTGCACTTATATAGCGCTTTTCTAGTCACAAAGACCACTCAAAGCACTTTCATTAATACTAACCCTCTATTCTAAGGGCCTATAAGAAACAAATATCTAGGGACAATTTAGAACAGCCAATTAACCTAACATGCATGTTTTTGGCATGTGGGAGGAAACCGGAGAAATCCCGGAGTAAACCCACGCAACACGGGGAGAACATGCAAACTCCACACAGATCACTGTTGGTCGAGGGCTGGGATCGAACCCACGATCCCACGATCCCCACAATCCCCCGGCCAAGGGTAAACTGCGCTGCCGCAGTGCTAACCACTGCGCCACCGTGCAGCCCACAGAAAGAGTCATGAGCCACAAAACACATTTGAAGCTTAAAATGCAGGTGAATCATTTGAATAATAATAAACTGATTTTTTAATCATAATTCTCTATGACCAAAGTTACAAGGACCCAGTGTATACAAAGGAGCTATTTGGGTCTGCCGTCCAGTGTGCTCACCACCTGCAGGAGGGATCATGGGGATCATGGTGCTGTGTGAACCGGGCAGCAGTCTGACCTGCTCTGCTTGGGCTGCTGCCCCTGTGACCCGGACCACTGGATAAGCAGTACAAGATGGATGGATTAATCATGGTAGGATATATAATGGAGGTGGTGGTGGTGGTGGTGGTGGTGGGGGGGTTTAAAACACTTTCTCCAGAGTAAATATTGAGCATTACTGTAGTTAAGGCTGTTTCTACCTTTTTCCTACCTTTATGTTTTTGTAATGAGGGAAAAGGGGATGAACAGAAAAAAATTAAGCCACTACATAGAGTAAAAATGCAATCAGTGTCCATATACAGTAAATATTGGCAAATTGTAAGAAAAAAGAGCAAATTTACAAGAAAAAAAATTACAAATTTATGTGAAAAGGTTTAAACTTTATAAGAGTAGTGAATTTATGAGAAAAACATTGGTAATTTACAAGAAAAAGGCAAAGCAAATTTGTGAGAAAAAAATTGTATTTTTTTTTTTAAAAGCCACAATTTTTTTTTTAAATAAAAAATTGACTATTTACAAGAAAGAAGAAAAGCAGCAAATTTAGAAGAAAATTTCTTACTTTTCCCAGGTTGATTTACAGTTAGGACTTGCAGAGTTTTCTCATAAACTTAAAGTTTTAAGAAAATTTGCATTTTTTTCAGTGTCAGAGAAGATTCCATGGATCCTGTGGCATTGGGGCCACAGGGTACAGACTCCTGATCTAAGGGGCCACCCTAATATTCAACAACACTGAGTTCCTTCTTTGTGATGAATCTCTGCTCAGATGTAATTGGGTTCCTTTGGACGGTCGTTTCCATGCAAAGAGATGGACCCGATAAACAAAATCAAATTACACAGGCATGCAGGGGGATGAGCTGTTGTCATGGCAACCTCATCCCCTCCACAGCATCTCTGGGTGTAGACAGCACCAGTGGTGATGGCGATGCGGGGGTTGTTCTGATCTGGTAAAATTCGGGACGCGACAGACAGATAAACCAACGCATTCATCATTGTAGGTACTGTGGAGTGGGTGTTGGTGATCTGATGAGTCCACACTGCAGACTGGAGACAGCTGCCACAGGGGGAGTTTAAAAAGCAGGACTTTCAGTAACTTATTTCCACATACTGTAAGACCACTGTTCAAGATTCAAGATTCAACGGCTTTATTATCATGTGCACAGTTAAGAAATGCTACATTTCCTGAGCAATGAAATTCTTACTTTGCTTGCCGAATGAATGCCAAGGTAATGGGTACACAACAATACTAATAAGGTAATAACACAGTAACACAGTAACTCAATCCTAATACTAATGGATGCTAATAACACACACACCAACAGACAGTTAGGCAATTAGGACTACTAAGCATGCCTTGATACTAAATACTAATACTAATGCGTACTAATAACACACATTAGGCAATTTGGACAGCTAAAGCAGTTGATGCAGTCAAACAAGAGGGATGAAATTGAAAATTCACTGGATGACTATAGTGGCAGTGGTATATTGATATCAGAGATGATGTGAACCTGAGATGGCATAAACCTATGTACAGTGTGCAAATAAGCATTGTGCAGCAAGCAGTATATAATTATAATTACAAATTACAAATTAGCACCTGGTGCTAATTTCTCTGTAATGATAGTACCAGTAGACTGTACAGCAGCAGAGATGATATGGACATCAGAGGGGTGAGACTATATACACTGTACAGGTGAGCAATGTGCAAAGTGCAAATTTAGCAGCTGGTGTGTGAGTTCCTATATGCAAAGCTGTGTTGCAGAGTTTTGGGAGTTGTTATTTGTTCAGGAGTCTGATGGCAGTGGGAAAGAAGGATGGTTGTTCTGCATTTCACACTTCTGTACCTCCGGCCTGAGTGTAGAATTGTGAACAATCTGTGCTGGGGGTGGGTGGGGTCCTGGAGGATGGCGTCAGCTCTCCTTTGGACTCTGCGGTGGTAGATGCTCTGCAGAGATGGGAGTGGAGTCCTGATGATCTTCTCCACTGTCTTCACCACTCTCTGCAGGTGTTTGCGCTCCAGGGCAGTGGTGCTGCAGTACCACGCAGTGATGCAGTTGGTTAGGATGCTCTCGATGATGCAGCTGTAGAAATTGTTGAGGATCCTGAAGGACATGCCAAACTTCTTCAGTCTCCTCAGGACGTACAACCGCTGTTGAGCTCTCTTAACCAGCTCTGTGGTGCTGTTCTACCTTTACATATTGTTCCTGGACTTTACTATTATTTCTGCATTTTCTATTCCATATGATTTAATTTAGTTTATTTTAAAGACCCCCATTGTGCTTTCTGGCATTTCTACTCTTTTTTTTTTTAACAACCCATGGCAAAAATTATGAAATCACCACTCTTGGAGGATTCAAAGATTCTATTTATTAATACTACTATACGTGCAGGATATACAGGAGAATTAAAATGGTGTTTCTCTCTCTCTTTAGTGGTATGCACAATATAAAAAAAAGAAAAAGGAATAAGGCTGAAAAAACAACAAAAGCAGTCTATGTACAGTAATGCAACCCGTAGTGCAAGTGGTGACAAAAGATAGACCCAGGCATCCCATAGTACAAATAAAGATAAATGATGAAATCCAGCAATCCTATATACAGAAAAGTAGAGCAGTAATACTCGTAGTTGCAAGTTCAATGCGGTGGTGTAGGTGCAGACAGTGACAGATAGGACTGCACATGATCAGTATTGCAATAACAGCAGCAGATATGGCAGTTGTGCAAATGGTTGCAGTAAAGTGCAGAGACATACAGCAGCAAATATATTACTGTTGGTGTGCCAGTCTTTCTGTGGCAGTTATTGTGCGGGTGAGTGCGTTATGGTCCGGGGGTGGGGGGTAGTGGACAGAGTTCAGGGTCCTGATGGCTTGATGAACAAAGCTGTTTAGCAGCCTTATGGAGTGGACCCGGGGGCTCTGGTACCTTTTCCCTGAGGGCAGGCGGATGAAGAGGGAGTGTGAGGGATGGGAGGTGTCACTTGCAATGTTGATAGCTCTGCGGGTGAGGTAGATGTCCAAGGAAGGGGGGCAAAGGGCACCGATGATCTTGCTGGCTGCTTTCACTGTGCGTTGTAGTGCTGTTGTAGTGTAGGATGGGCATTCAGTTGTTTAATTTTGTAAAAAAAAAACAAAGCAAACAAACAAAAAACAAAACAACTCATCTCAGACATGTCACAAAACTATTTTTATTCAAAAATGCCAAATTTCTGGCTCCAAAGATGCACTCTGGTGGATATAAATGCCCTATAAAAACAAATCTACATTCTCTAAAATGGTATCAAATGCTCTTTTTTCAACAAAAAAACTTTCATTGTCTTGTGGCAGACTGAAGAAGTACCTCTCACCCGGTGGGATTTGGGGTCAGCGGGCGTGGTTTGTGTTTCCCGGTTTTGGAGTCCGGCAGTGTTCACTGTTAGTCGTTTGGTAGCAGTTGAGGAGTAAAGATAAAAACCCACCTTCGTCTCCTGTGTGTTTCTTCCTCTTGCCACATTGGTGACCCCGATTCGAGCATGTCTGACACAAAAGAAAACTGTGTTTCCTCGTCAGCTCTGTCACCCCAACCCTCACAGCTGGCTGCTTGCACTGTGGCTGTGAAGCTTCTGGAGTTTTGGCAGAGCGACCCGGCTTTGTGGTTCCAGCATATCGAAGCGCTGTTCCACCTGCGAGGAATCACTGCAGATGAAACCAGGTATTACTTGGTCGTCGCTGCTCTGGATCAACAATCTACACGGTGTGTCATGCAGTTACTTCGCGCGCCCCCACAACACGGTAAATACGCCGCCATCAAACAGTTCCTGCTCCGGACGTATAGTCTACCGGCTGCGGAAAGAGAGGAAAAAATCCTTTCCCTGTCAGGCTTGGATGACGGCATGGCTGTGGACCTTATGGACAGAATACTATCACTGCTTGGAGCGGACGAAGGCGGTCTGCTGTTTCCACACATATTCCTGCACCAGCTCCCACCGCCTGTGTGCGTGGTTTTGGCTAACTCTCCGCATTTGGCTACCGGTGACTACCGAGCTTTAGCCGAAGAAGCTGATCAGGTCCTGCTGGTTACCAGGCAGTTTGATGTGCAAAGCGGGGCATCGGATAGATTGCAACTAACGTCGGACGATGTGGACCCGGCAGCAGTAGCTGGAGTGGTGGCCCAGAGACGACGCGGGAAAGGTCTGTTCCTTCCACCTGCGGTTTGGCAGCAAGGATAAGCGCTGTATTCCTCCATGCACGTTTGAGACGATGGGAAAACTCAAGAGCCAGCGTTCAGCAGCAGCTGTGGGCATAGGCGGACGAGGTGAGCTGCTCTTCATTAAAGACTCGCTTTCAGGGAGACATTTGCTGGTGGACTCTGGCTCACTGAAGAGCCTACTCCCGCCAGCCAGCACGGACAGACCGGCGGCAGGCAACGGCCCATGTTTGAGGGCTGCTAACGGTTCTTCCATTGAGACATTTAGCACAATGTTTGTGACTGTTTGTTTCCAGGTGCACAGTTTTGAGTGCAACTTTGTAATCGCTTCCATTACAGTACCTATTGTTGGCACGGATTTTCTGTGTGCAAATGGTTTGCTTGTTGATGTTGCTAACCACCATTTGATTGAAATTGTGTCTTCTGCCACTTTTCCGTGTGAGGCTGGGGGAGCTGGGCTATTGTCACACGCTAACTTTTTAGCATCGGATAATATTTTTCTGTGCTTGCTGACAAATTTTCCATCGCTTACAATGCTTGCTTTCTCCACCGCGGCTACTAAGCACGGGGTGGAACATTTCATCCCCATCATGGGACCGCCGGTTTTTACGCACGCACGATGCCTTAATGTGGTTAAGTTAGCCATAGGAAAGAGGAGTTTGCCATTATGGAATGTCTGGGAATAGTGAGGCGTTCTAACAGCCCATGGGCCTTACCGCTTCACATGGTACCTAAGGCGGATGGGTTGTGGCGGCAGTGTGGTGATTTTCATCGGCTTAACAACGTCACCGCTAATGACCATTATCCTATTCTGCACATCCAAGATTTTTCCATGCGTTTGGCGGGCTCTGTCAATTTTTCAAAAGTGGATCTGGTGCGCGGTTATCACCAGGTTCCCGTGCGCGTGGAGGATGTCCCCAAGGCCATGGTAATTACCCCATTTGGGCTTTTTGAATTCTTGCACATGCCGTTTGGCCTTAAAGGTGCAGCCCAAACATTTCCGAGGTTGATGGACTCGGTGATACGTGACCTCCCATTCGTGTTTGTCTACCTGGCGACCCATCATTCCGGTTGTTATTGGAGGATGGCGCAACCGTTATGGCAGGCTCATCAGGCCCCCAGTGAGAGACTGATTTTGGCTATGGGAGTCCCCTCTGGGTGTTCGGGGGGAGGGGGGCTGTGTGGCACACTGAAGAGGTACCTCTCCCCCAGTGGGATTTGGGGTTGAGGGGCGTGGTTTGTGTTTCCCGGTTTTAGAGACCAGGAGTGTTCACTGTTGCTTTGTGGCAGTTGAGGAGTAAAGATAAAAACCCATCTTCGTCTCCTGTGTGTTTCTTCATCCTGCCACAGTCTTACAATTTCATATCAAAATTTTTACTTTTCCTCCTTCAAACACAGGTTCTGTGACTAAGCTCACCCACATATCACAAGGGTAATAGTGGCTAGCACTACATTAAACAGAATAAATCCTGTGATAAAAAGTCTTACCGGTTGAAGGACATGCCCATTTGGCCCAGGATAATGACTGAAACTACATTGGTCCTTAACCTCTTGCACTCCGTTGTACCACGGGCGGGCAAGTCTCTGTGTCCCAGAGCGCACGAGGGCGCTCTCGTGCGCCCTCGTGCGCTCTAGGGCGCATGATGGAGATGGTGATGGCGTCCAAGCACGCACTGAAAATAAAAGCTGCAGACACAGCCGCGAACAGATTAGTTCATCTGATTGACCTCTCATTCGACTAATAAGAGCCTTGAATTGGGTTTCTGAAACCTTGAAGAACCAATGACTGAAAACCTAGCAAGAAGGACCCGCCTACCAACGCTGTGAATGCAGTGAGCCAATTGAAGCAGAGAAGGTCGCGAGCTGTTTTTTTTTAGGCTGGGTGAAGACAGACTGCTGCAGCAGATGACAAAAAGGACCTGCAGGAAGAACCCCACAGACCCAGCAGCACGGAGACCATCCACAAGTGCAACCTTTGTGACAGCGACTGCCATTCGCGCATCGGCATGTTCGGCCGGGTGGTGCTTATTTTGTTTTTGTTCCAGCAGAATAGATATTAGGATTGTCTTCTATGGTCATCATAGACCGACGGAGGCCGACGACAAAGGCTGAGTGACACACATGCGTTTGCCAGTCTATTTTTAATTACTACTGTTATTTGTTTTGAAAAATCGTTCGCCAAAAACCGCAATCATGGAAGCGCAAAACCGCAATAATGGAATTATGTTTTGATTGGGTCGCGAGACCAGTGTCGCGTTCGTCTGACAATGAGGAAGAAGTTCGCCAGCTCCGCTTCTGCTGTGAAGAGGTAAGGTGTTCTAAGCTAAATTATTCTTTATCCCTGAAAATTGTAATCAAAATGACTTTTGACCGATCGGTAAATTACAGCTGTGCGTCATCGCTGCATGACGGACTGTGGTGCAACGGGCGATGTCCTTCCTCTGTAGCGAGGGGGGGGGATACCCCCCCCCCCACACACACACAGACACAGCCCTGAGTGTGACCTTTCATTAGAACCCAAAATGAAGCTTCTACATTGAATCATTCAAAAGTTACAGACGTTTTTCCAAACTGTGCCATTTGGCACAATTTGGCACAGTTCCAAAACGCCTGGGAACTACCTGAGGAAAAAGCTGTGTAATATATTCATTTTTTGTGGTATTGTTACAAAATTTTGACCTCAGCTGGATAACACTTGGTTCTACATTTTTGTTGCATTTTCCAGCTCGGATCTGAAGCTGTGTGTTATTTGCAAGCATTTGTATCCAAAAAAACACCCAGGCCAAATTTATTTTCTTCAAGTTCACTATGTTTAGATGACTGTAACTCAGTGGCCGGAGCACTTAGAGAGATTATGACTGTTTTGCCAAAAAATTCAAAGTGTTTTCTTTTAAAATGGGACCAACCCCATGAAGATGCTGCAAAGGGTTGAAGAACGGCTTTCAGTTTACTTTGGGCACGTTATTTTTTGGTGTTTTTAGGGAAATTGACCGGAGTGCAAGGGGTTAAAAGCAGTTTAATGGTAAAACCCATCTTAATTTGGGTCAAATTTTCAAAGTAGCTGTCCAAAAATGCTAACTGGCCTGGAGGCTAACTTCAGTTAGGCCAGACAGTCCTGACTGGCTCAACGCTAAGGACCTGTATAGTTATGTCATCAAAAATACTCCTTCTAAATGCACCTTTTTTCAGGGGGCGGGGCATAACTGAAACTTCAAAGCAAAAAAACAGAGACATGACACAATTGAGTGATTTCACTCTTGATATGGCTTATAAGTCATTAAAAAACATGTTGAATGAATGAATGAATAAATCTTTATTTCGGATAGATTAGATTAAAAGAAAGGAACAGAATAACATAACAAGGGGAAAAAATCCAACAAGGTCAAATTAAACAATAACTCCTCGGATTATACAATTCAACATAAGTTATCCAAAATGGGTGATGGCTGAAATCGCATCTTATATTGCCCACCCATGTTCCATCTAAGAATTCAAAAATAAAATAAAATAAAAGTGATTACAAATCAGAACAAAGCTAAGACAAAATGTGACAAAACAAAGCTAAGCAATAGCGCAATACAGACTGGATGTGATAATCCTTATGTGATTTTACATGTCATCTTGTACATATGTTTGGAGTTTTTCTTCCTTTAGTTTTTGTTTAAATTGTCCAAGCGTTGTACATGATTTTAATTCAGGTCCAAAAGCGTTCCACAGTCTGACTCCTTGCACTGAAACACAGTGTTGCTTGGTGGTAGTTCTCACTGAAGGTTTTTGAAATATACATGTTCCTCTGAGATGATATTGTTTCTCCCTTATTTGGAACAGCTTTTGGATATTTGTGGGCAGTGATAGATTCTTCACTTTAAACATTATTACTGCAGTTTTAAAATCAACCAGATCTTTCAACTTGACAGCTTTTAATTTAAGAAAAAGTGGGTTTGTTGGTTCCCTGTAAGCAGCTTTGCTTATTATTCTAATAGCTCTCTTCTGAAGCATAAAGACTGGATATATGTTTGTTTTATATGTATTTCCCCATACTTCAGTAGAATATGTCATGTATGGGAGTATTAATGAATCATAGTGAGTTATTGTACAGTGAAATTGCATGTGGCAGGAAAGATTTCCTGTACCTGGCTGTTCGACAACGAAGCTGTAGTAGTCTACTGCAGAAACTGCTTCGCTGTCTATCTAGTGTGTGGTGGAGGGGGTGATCAGGATTGTCCATGATGGATCACAGTTTATTTAGTGTTCTCCTCTCCATCACTGTCTCAAAGGTCTCCGGTCTGAGACCAATTACAGAGCCAGCCCTCTTGATAATCTTGTCAAGTCTGTTGGTGTCTCTGGCCTTGATACTGCTACCCCAACAGACAGCAGCAAAGAAGATGGCGCTGGCGACAACAGTCTGGTAGAAAAGCTCCAGCATCCTGCTGCACACGCTGAAGGATCTCAGCTTTCTCAGGAAGTAGAGTCTGCTCATCCCCTTCTTGTGCGCAGCATCGGTGTTGGATCTCCAGTCCAACCTGCTGCTGATCCTGACACCCAGATATTTGAAGTCCTCAACCACTCCCACATCCTCCCCCCTAATCTGCAGTGGCTGAGAAGGAGCCTTCCTCTTCCTGAAGTCAATCACCATCTCTCTGCTCGCTGACATTCAATCTCAGGTGATTCTGCTCCGTTCACTCCACAAATCTGTCTACCAGTGCCCTGTACTCCCCCTCCTCTCTTCCTCTTATCTTATTCCTCTCTTCCTCTTATACATCCCACAACAGATGAGTCATCAGAGAATTTTTGCAGGTGGCATGACTCAGTGTTGTACTGAAAGTCAGTGGTGTATAAGGTAAAAAGAAAAGGAGAGAGCACAGTCCGCTGTGGAGCTCCCGTATCACTAGCCACCACTCCAGACAAGACACTGCCCAGCCTGATAAACTGTGGTCTGCCTGTCAGGTAGTCAGTAATCCAGAAGATCACAGAGCCGTCAACCCCCATCACCCGCAGCTTCTCACCCAGCAGCAGTGGCTGGATGGTATTAAAGGCACTGGAGAAATCAAAAAAAGTGATTCTCACAGTATCTCCTCCACCATCCAGGTGCAGATAGGCTCGTTGCAGCAAGTAGATGACAGCATCTTCAACTCCTAAATGGGACTGATATGCATACTGCAGAGGGTCCAGCCACATCTTCACCTGCGGCCTCAGGTGGGCTAAGACCAGTCTCTCCAGGACCTTCATCACATGAGATATGAGGGCAACTGGTC
This sequence comes from Pholidichthys leucotaenia, assembly GCA_020510985.1. Taxonomy (NCBI): domain Eukaryota; kingdom Metazoa; phylum Chordata; class Actinopteri; order Cichliformes; family Pholidichthyidae; genus Pholidichthys; species Pholidichthys leucotaenia. Next base: position 194,529,145 of record CM035842.1, on the reverse strand, counting down.
GTAGTCATTCAGATCCGATGGAGATGACTTCTTTGGGACAGGAACCAGGCAGGATGTCTTCCACAGAACCGATACTCTCTCCAGACTCAGGCTCAGGTTGTACAGGTGTTTCAGTACCGGGGCTAGTTGGTTGGCACAGGTCCTCAAGGTCCTTGCGGAGATGCCATCAGGGCCCAAAGCCTTCCGCTGACGGAGTCTCTCCAGCTGTTTCTCCACCTGATCTGTAGTCACCGTGAAGTGAGGGAGGGTCCTGGTGCCCCCTGAGGAGGAGGAGGGGGGAGATGGAGAGACGTTCTGCACAGGAGGGTGGGTGGGGAGGGGTGCGCGGGGGTCTGGTTGTGTTGCTCGGGTGACAGACTGTGAGCTGAACCTATTAAAAAACAGATTCAGTTCCTCAGCTCTCTCCTGGCTCCCAGATGGCTGCCTGACTCTCCCCTTGCACCCAGTTATTTGTTTCATTCCCTCCCACACATCTCTAGTGTTGTTTTGCCTGAGTTTCTCTTCCAACTTCCTTCTATAATTGTCCTTGCACCTCCTCAGGATCTCTCTCAGCTCATGCTGCACTCCCCTCAGCTTCTCCTTGTCTCCAGCCCTAAAAGCTCTCTTCTTTTTGTTCAGAAGTGCTTTCAGGTCACTGGTGACCCATGGTCTGTTGTTGGAGAAGCGGTGTACAGTCTGAGCTGGCATGGTCATGTCTTCACAGAATCTAATGTATTCTGTGATGCAGTCGGTCATATTGTCTATGTCCACCCCATGTGGTTCACAGAGTATGCTCCAGTTCGTCGTCTCGAAGCAGTCCTGCAGTGCATCAGCAGCCTCCTGTGTCCACCTCCTCACAGTCCGTGTATAAGCAGGCTGACTTTGCACAAGGGGAACGTACTTGGGTGTTAACATGACCATGCAGTGATCTGATTTACCAGTGGTGGTAGAGCTGTGGCACTATATGCATCTCTGACATTGGCATACAGTAAATCCAGTGTTTTGTTCTCTCTGGTGGGACAGTCAATAAACTGGTGAAAGTTTGGTAGTGTTTTTCCCACTGAGACATGGTTAAAATCACCTGTGATGGCCATGAATGTTTAAGCTTTCCTGATTCCTTTCCGAGTGTATCCAAAAGTTGTTCCAGTTGAATCTCAATCTCAATCTCAATCTCTCAATCTCAAATTGCTTCCACTACATAATAAATTAGTGTCATCTGCAAACAATATTAAATCCATTTTTTCCGAAACTTTACATATATCATTTATACACATATTGAATAACAATGGTCCCAAAACTGAACCCTGTGGGACTCCACAAGTAACCTTCAGTAACTGCGAGTTTTTGCTACCAACACATACATACTGATATCTGTTCTTTAAGTAACTACATAACCAGGACAGTGCTACCATAATTTTGTAGTTTCTTAAACATTAATTTATGATCCTCTGTATCAAATGCTGGCAGTGTGGTGGCGGAGTGGTTAGCACTGCGGCACCACAGCAACTCACCCTTGGCCAGGGGATCCCGGGTTCGATCCCAGCCCCCAGTCAACAGTGATCTGTGTGGAATTTGCATGTTCTCCCCGTGTCTGCATTCGTTTACTCCGGGATTTCTCCGGTTTCCTCCCACATACCAAAAACATGCAAGTTAGGTTAACTGGCATCAAACTGGGGATTCTAAATTGTTCTTAGGTATGAATGTGAGAGTGAATGGTTGTCTGTTTCTCTGTGTTGGCCCTGCGATGGACTGGCGATCTGTCCAGGGTGTACCCTGCCTCTCGCCCAAAGATGCTGGGATAGGCTCCAGCCCCCCCGCAACACGAAAAGGATTAAGCGGAAGAAGATGGATGTATCAAATGCTTTTTTAAGATCCAGGAATACCCCAACTGAATACTCTTTATTTTCAACAGCAGTTGATATTTTTTCTATGAATTCCATTAGAGCAAATGCAGTTGTCCTCTTGTGTCTGAACCCATATTACTGCTCACACAATAAATTATTCTTCATTATAAAGTTGTCAGTTCTCTCACAGAATATTTTTTCAAGTATCTTGGAAAATTGTGGCAATAGTGAAATAGGCCTATAGTTTGAAAATTCCCCTCTGTCACCCGTCTTGTATATCGGAATTACTTTGGCTATTTTCATTGCACTGGGAAATATACCTGTTTGGAGAGACAGGTTACAGATATATGTCAGTGACTTCACTAAGTATTCAATGATAGTTTTGACTAAAAGCATGTCAATGCCATCACAATCCGTAGATGTTTTACTTTTAAATGATTTAACAATTTCAATGACCTCTCTCTCATCTGTGTTCTTTATGAAGATGGAATCTTTTATAGCAATGTTTTTGCTTATTGTATCACCTGTAGGCGCCGTAATGGGTATTTCTCGTGCCAAATTAGGACCAATGTTAACAAAAAATTATTAAATTCATCTGCAGGTGAGACTGCATTCACACTCTGAGTCATTTTTTTTTTTTTTTTGTGACAGATTGGTTGGTTAGCTTGTATGTCTGTTTTTATTTCCAAGAATACTGTTAAGTATTGTCCATGTATTTTTAGTGTTATTTCTGTTTTTCTTCAGTTCTTTACTGTAATAGTCTCTTTTACTACATCTCATTATATATATTAACTTATTTTTGTATGTTTTATACCACTGCTCTGCTTCTTTTGTCCTTTTCTTTAGAAAAGCTTTATATAGTGAATTTTTCTTTTTACACACTTTTTGTAATCCTTTGGTTAACTATGGCTTGTCGACAAATTTCTGTTTAAGCTTCTTCTTTACTAATGGACAATTTTTTTCATAAAGAGTGGTTACAATGTTCATGAATGTATCGTAGGCTTCATTTACATCTGATACATAGACTTTTGTCCAGTCTTGCTTCAGCAGTTCTTCTTTAAAAGAACTTACTGCATTTTGTGATTTGTATCTGAAAGATTTTAAAGTTTTGTGTTTTTTTTGCATTGGCCCCCATGTGGCCATGGATAAGTGCAAAGACTGGCAGATGGTCACTTATGTCATCTGTCAATAATCCACTTTCTATTTTCTTATCAATAATATTAACAAACAGGTTGTCAATAAGTGTAGCAGTGTGGACTGTGATTCTACTGGGATGTGTTATTGTGGGATATAGACTCATACTGTACATAGAATTCATGAACTGTAATTACATTTTGTTGAAATGGATTTAGTAAATCAATATTGAAGTCTCCACAGATTACAACCATTTTCTTATTAGTTATATTATTGTACAGCTCGACTAACTTTTTCTTTCCAACAGCTGTCACGTTATTGAACTTAGTTCCCCGCTGACTCTCTTACCATCCTCACCTGTACATAACTGCACAACTACATAACTACATCTAACTTATTGCACATTATTTGCACATAACAGTACACTTAACTTTCTGCACTGCTGCATATATTTGCATATATTTGCTTAAATTGCACATACTGTTAATTACCGTATATACTGCACTGCTGTCCTTTGCACTTCTGATTGGATGCTAAACTGTGTTTCGTTACCTTGTATTCATACATGTGTAATGACAATAAAGTTGAATCTAATCTAATCTAATCTAATCTAACTTATCTCTGAATGTCTCAACGCAAGTTTCCAACGTTCTATATACAACTTATAATTAGATTTTTGTTTTATCTTGGTCAATCTCAACAGTAACACATTCCAGAATCCCTGGTAGTGCAAAGGACATTCCATTTACAAGTTTACACCTATACAGTTCATCAATATACAGTGCAACACCACCACCCTTTTTTTGAGATCTGTTAATATGAAACATCTGATATCCCTCTATTGCCATCAAAGAAGCCTGCTCTTCATTGAGCCAAGTTTCAGAGACTGTGATAGCTGTAAATTTTCTATCTAGCTGTTTACATAGTCCTGAATCTGTGGAAGATTTTGTTAAGACTTCTGCTGTTAAAGTGTATTAGTGATAGTTTACCATCTACTTGCACTTGACTTTTGAATTGCTTTTCAGTGTAATATTCACAGTGATTATGAATATTATTGAAGAAGTGGTTATCAGGATCATTCTCATTCTCCATCTCTTGTAGTTTATGTTCAGCATAATGAGATATTTTCAGAGTCTGAATTTCCTCTCTCTGTGTCAGATGACTTCCTCCAATTGAGGATGACTGATGTCTACTAAAGTCAGTCATGAGTTTTTTTTTTTTTTGTTCGTTTTGTAAAAGTACATTATCATGTTATGTCACAAAAGGACTGTTCTTGCCGTGTGTGTGGATATGGATTATCGTAGTTTCTTAATTTTCTTAATCAGTGTTCATCTATATTTATTTAAGTCAGTGAGATCTCTTATTATTATAGCCTTTGCTCAGGTGTTCCATTTAGTTTAATCCAGACTCTACAGTTTCTTGTCCATGTTGCCTGTACCTTGTTTTGTCTTTTCAACATCTGTGCTTGCCGTGCTGTTTCAGCATTAGTCTTTGTTAAATGTTCATTTAGGTAAACTTCTGTTCCCTGTAGCTTTCTGGCCTGCCTCAGGACATGATAACATGTCATGTTACAGACATGTTATCAAGAAAAAACAAAACAAAAAAAACTTAATTTTTGGTAGTGTCACTTTACGAAACTTTTAAATAAAGAATGAAAGAAAATTGCAGTCAACTGCAATTTTTTAATTAGATCAAGCAGAGGAAAAAATATGGAATCACTCAATTCTGAAGAAAATATTATGGCATTACCTTGTAATTTGCAGTCCTGAAACAAATATCTGCATTAAATTAAATCTGCTAATTAGTCTGCAGTTTCAAAAAAACAGTGCTTGCACACCTTGGTGAGCTGTTGTACCAGCTGATAAACATGAATCATTGCTCCAACATGAGAAATGTCATTTGAAACAAAGGACAGGATGATAAAACTTCAAGAATACAATGCAAAAAATGAAATCTAAGATAAAATATCTCAAATCAGTGCTTTGTGTGCTAAGTTTTTTTGTCTGACAAGATCTGATTTTCTGTGATCAAATTTTATTTGCTGTGAGATAGTTTTTACTTGCTTTAAGCAATTAAATTGCAGTTTAAGTAAAAGTATCTGGAATAGGAGCAAGGAAACTTGACATATCAAATTGCTTAAACTAAGTAAAAATTTCCTCAAAAATTTTTATTCTTCTGTGAGGTTATCATTGACCTGATACAGAAGCCTGAAATTTGCATAAATAAATAAATAAATAAAACAAATTTATGTGGGGAAAAAATGCACCTTCACAAGAAAAACATACAGGATAGTACAAAAAAAAAAAAAACTTCCATGAAAGATGGAGAGACTATCAACTATCTAAACATAAAAAAATAGGTTCATACTGTATTTAGAGGTTTTATTTCCACTTATGAAATAGTTGCCTAACAGCATGCAAATGAAAAAAAAAAATGACAGAAAAAATTAAAGTTCACCTCAGAAGCAGCTTTACTGAAAGGGCAGTTACTTTTTTCCTCTGCCTACAACTGTATACACAAAACAAAAGGGAAGTGCTGGGGTATAGTGAAAGTGTAAATTGGAAAAGGGCCCAAATATGCTTAACCCTGCTTAAATGTTTGATAAAGAGCTTTCTGTCACAGTTGTGGCTTGCTGTGTAGATATGTGGACAAAAAGCTTTATGCCTTATGGACTCTGATGCCACTTGACTTCTGGGTCTCATCTCTTACATGGCAATGCTGCAATACCTGGAGACCGTCTTAGACATGGTCTTACTGCTTGACCATAAAAAAGGTCAAAGGTGTGTGGAACCTGCTGGGATGTCCTACATGATGTCAGGTGAACCTCGATGGCTTCAAATGCAACTTTGGTCCCTTTTTATCCCAACACTGTTCAACTTGTTTTTGCATACTGCATCCTGTCATAACATTGACAGTATTATAACCATGACCTCAGCAACCCTTGGCCATGCTATTAAGCTGTGATCATTTTTCACTTCATGATGAGTCTACATTGTTTATTGGTTGTCAAGCATTTTCTATATCAGGGGTCACCAACTAAAACTGCAAGAGATCCAATAAGTCAGTCCTCCTCCCATGCTGAGGTCCAAACTAGAGCTGGGAATCTTTAGGCACCACAATTTGATTTTGATTCAGGGTCTCTGATTTGATTCTAAAATTATTCTTGATGCATCTTTTTTGTTTTCTAGTCAGGAGGCAGAGAGGAGGTGGATGTGTGTGGAACTTTTCATGTTTACACTGAGCATTGTTGTTTTATTTCATTTCAGTGAACCTGTGACCACATGACATCTGATCCTCGGGACAGGAGCATTATACCAAATTAATCACACCTGTGGATGCACACCTTATATATACCCCTTGCATCCACCCATTCTTCCTCTTTCTATCCTCCTGGTCGGTAAGAGCTTATACCATCTGTTTGACATTATGTTTGTACTGTGGGAGTCAAGAATTGAGGAGACTGGATGATTTTTCCAGTATCTGCTTTAATCCTCATTCATCCTACGTCCTCTCTTGATCGGAGTGAAAAGAGACAGGACGCAGTCACACACATACATTTATACACTCATCTCTAACAATACATCACACAAAAGTCTCAATACTCAGCTACATCCTTTCATCTGTAATAGAACACCCAGAGTCCTTCTGTTCTCCTTTCTGACCCCCAAAGGTCAGGCCGGGTAATCTTCTCCTCTCTCCTGAGTCCCCAGGGGGTGCAGACACGTCTTCCTCTTGAGGTGTGAAGTCAATACACATGGCTAGCTCAAAGTCTCTCTTGGCTGAATTCAGCCAGCCACATGTGAGTCACATAGGTTATAACTATGGGCTCCACAGTGCTGTCTTACTCTGGGTACCCCATCGCTGTGTCATAAAATTGTTTTTTTGCTGAATGAGAGAAGGTTTGCAGCAGCTGTATAGTGTGATGTGTACTGTTTGTGCCTTCTTGAGGTTGTAATATACACTTGCCTTCTTTTCAGCCAGAACTGTTAACATGTTTAGCAGCGTGAGGTATGTACTACCTTTAACTGCTTAAGGTTTGTGATGTATTCTGTCCCTTCTCTTCAGGCAGAAGAACTGTTTTACAACTTAACAGCACGCAGTATGCTTATCTGCTTGAGATATGTGAGATATTTTTGCCTTTGTCAAAGAGGAATTACTTAACAGTTAACAGCATGGTATAATTTGCCATTAATTCTGTATTGTTTCTTTTTTTTCTCGACTAGTCGTCTTCTAAAAAAAAAAAAGTCGTCGTCTTCTTTGTCTTGGTACTGAGTGCTCCTGTGCTTGGTGCACTCTCGCCACCTTTTGTGGGGGAGTGGTACTGCATTCAGGTGGGAACTGAAATCTGATATTTCTATGTTGTCTTATGACTAGCGCGCTTGTACCACATGGAACAGCCCTTTGGCCTGTTTATAATAACAATAATAATGAGAGTAACTGTCTTGTTTTCTCTCCTATTGTTCTCCTGGAGGAATAATGGCTTCTGTGGGGAGTGAAGGAGGAGGAAATAGGACACTGGTATACACCAACCCAGGGCTCCATCCCTCCAGCTTTAGCTGCTCCAGCTGGAACCGGGAAGGCCACAGGAAGTGGAAGTGGATTGAAGGAAGCCTTCTACGCGACCCACAGGTGGACTTCATGCAGAGGCAATTGGAGATGTGTAAGACCATTGAACATGTGGCGGCAAATCAACATTGCCTTTTGGGTATGCTGCTCCAGGCTCCTGTATGTGCCCCGGGTCCGCATCCTGATGCAGTGTCCTCACGGCCTCTGATAACTTGGGTAAGACCATCAGCTCCGGCTGTGGCTCCAGTGGGCGAATGGATGTCTGAGGATGATGATGACCATCATCAGCTGCTGGGATTCCTCCTCCATCTTCTCCACCTAGGGTTTCAGCTTTGGACAGGGGTCCTGCATCCCGCAGGCAGTCGCAGGTCCATTGAGAGACAACCTCAACCACAACCCAAGCCATTAGGCCACCACTGCCCCAATCTGACACCAAATGTCACACATATGATTGATAAGTGTTGCTCCCTTGAAATCTGTAACGGGTCCATGCTATGCCAACAAAATTCTGTGATACTGAAGAATAAATTTTAATTTAATTTTGTATCAGTTTTGTATTGACTACATTTTTCATGTATAATTCTGACTTCATTGTTTACACAGAGAGTGAGGTCAGTTAAGTGACAACACCTCATCACTCTGCTACTGTATATTCTCTCTTCTGGTGTAATGTGTGGTTGCCATTTTCAGACCCGACTGCTCTGACAAACGATTAAAAAAAAAAATACACAAAATTGGGAAAATTAAAGTTGCCAAACAGAAGACTGACTCCTGTTGTTCAAAGGGTGCAACATGAACTTGGTGTTTCACAGTTGGTCAACGTAGAGTTGAAGGTATATGAAAAAAATGGTGCACATTAGCTGAGCCACACAGTAAAAGAGACCTCCCTTCAGGGGTCTCCACAGTGGATCATCTGCCTCCATCTCACTCTATCCCTTGCATCTTCCTCTGTTACACCAACCCTCTCCATGTCCTCCTTCACTACATTCATGAATATTCTCTGTGGTCTTCCTCTTTTCCTCCTGCCTGGCAGCTGCATTTTCAACATCCCATGACCAATATACCCACTATCCCTCCTCTGCACATGCCCGAACCATCTCAGCCTTGCCTCTCTGACTTTGTCTCCAAACTGCTCAACCTGAGCTGTCCCTCTGATATACTTGTTACTAATCCTGTCCCTCTTTGTCACTCCCAATGAAATTCTTAGCATCTTCAACTCTGCCACCTCCAGTGCCACCTCCTGTCTTTTTGTCAGCATCACCGCCTCCAAATCATACATCATAGCAGGTCTCACTACCGTCTTGCAAATCTTCCCTTTCACTCTTCCTGCTATCCTTCGCCACAGATCACCCGTGACACTTGTCTCCACCCACTCCAACCTACCTGCACTCTCTTCTTCACCTCTCATGCATTTTCCATTGCTTTGGATGGTTGACCCCATTTAAACTCATCTACCTTCACTACCTCTACTCCTTCCATCTTCACCATTACACCTACCTCCCTCTCATCCACACTCACGTATTCTGTCTTGCTTTTACTGACTTTCATTCCTCTTCTCTCCAGTGCATACCTCCACCTCTCCAGATTCTCTTCTACCTGTTACCTACTCTCAGTACAGATAATGTCATCTGCAAGCATCATGGTCCACGGAGACTCCTGCCTGACCTCTTCTGTCAGTCTGAGCTTCATCAGCTCCTCAAAATACTCCTTCCATCTTCTCAACACACTGTTATCACCTACAGTATCAGTGAACTACCATCTCTGTTCCTCTCTCTTCTTGAAATACATGTTCATTACAGCCATTTCCATCCTTTTAGCAAAATCCACAACCATCCGTCCTTCCACATTTCCCTCCTTAAGACCATACCTACCCAGGACCTCCTCATCACTCTGTTCCCTTCTCCTACATGCCCATTAAAGTCCACTCCAATCACCACTCTCTCCCCCCTGGGAACATTCTCTACCACTTCATCTAACTTATGACATAATGATGGGCTCAGGGAACACACACACAGGCTCAGGAAGATTTAAGGCTTTTATTCAACAACTGGTGGTGTTTGAGTGCGTGAATGAAAGTGTGGATGTGGTGTGGGTGAACAGGGTGCATCGAGAGTGGAACAGCTCGCCGTGCAGCCAGGTAACCCTGAGGACAGAGCAGAGCAGGGGATTAGCTACAGTCAAACGCCCCGTGGGAAATAACCACAATGTACTGCTTATGTGCAGGCGAGAAGGTGGCTGGCATTGGCGTTGCAGCAGCTTGCCTGGAGGACAGCGCGGCTGCGCGCTCCCGACGTGCTGGAGAGAGGATGGCTGGGGAGAGACGTGGAAGAGGAATTCCGCCGCCCTGGAGGTCCACCTGTGCTCAGGGGAGAAGCTGGAGAGAAGGTAAGAGGAAATAGTGATGCTTACGTGCTTGGAGAGTGATGCGCTTGGTCGGTAGTGAAGTAGACGAGTGCTGGAGGTTTTGGGAGTGTTGACAAGCAGACGACTCCAGGCCGAAGCAGAGGACAGAGGGAGTTATATAGGCCGAGGCTGATGAGGCGCAGGTGTGCGCGCCGCTGGCACTGATGACTGGCGAGAGCGAGTTGTAACAGTACTCCCCCCCCCCCCCCCAGAGCAGCGCCTCCCGCCGCTGGCTTACCTGGGTGCGCCCGGTGGAACTCCGTGATGAGGTTCTTATCCAGCACCCAGGACGGGGGCATCCAGGATCTGTACTCAGGGCCATACCCTTCCCAATCCACCAAGTACTGGAGACCATGGCCACGGCGGCAGGCGTCCAGGATGGCCGTGACCCCCCATGCCGGATCGCCGTCGATCATCCTGGGGGGAGGAGGGGTTCTGGGAGGAGGACAAAGAGGGTCAGACACCATAGGTTTAATATGAGAGACGTGAAATGTCGGGCAGACCCGGAGGTAGGGGGGGAGAGCCAAACGCACAGCCACCGGATTGATTGTCTTGGTAATAGGAAAAGGCCCGATGAAGCGCTGTGCCAGCTTCTTCCTCTCAGCCTTCAGTTTAATGTCTTTAGTAGAAAGCCAAACTCATTGACCCACCTGATACTCGGGAGCGGCCCTCCTGCGATGATTGGCAACCCGAGAATTGCGCTCCATCGTGCGTAACAGTGCCTGGCGCGTCTTGGTCCAAATACGCCGGCAGCGCCTCAAATGAGCCTGGACTGATGGGACTGCCACCTCACCTTCCTCCTCAGGGAACAAGGGCGGATCATACCCCAGGGACGCCCGGAAGGGGGACATACCGATGGCTGAGGATAAGGTAGAGTTATGGGCATACTCAACCCAGGGTAGGCAGGCGCTCCATGAAGAGGGGCTGGAAGAGGTGACGCAGCGCAGGGCTGCCTCCAACTCCTGGTTAGTGCGTTCACACTGGCCATTTGTTTGAGGATGGTGACTGGAGGACAGACTCACCCCCAGTGCGTTGCAGAAGGACTTCCATACCTTGGACACAAACTGGGGACCCCGATCCGAGACGACATCTACCGGGATCCCGTGCAACCTGACGACATGTTGGATCAGTAAGTCGGCCGTCTCTCGCGCCGAAGGGAGCCCATGGAGAGGCACGAAATGGGTTGCCTTGGAGAACCGGTCGGCGATGGTCAGGATGGTGTCATAAGAGTTGGACTTGGGGAGACCGGTGACAAAGTCCAGAGCCACATGGGACCAGGGCCTCCCGGGGATCGGTAGTGGGCGGAGGAGACCCGCTGGAGGGGACGTGGAGGTCTTGCCCGTTACGCACTGGGGACAGGCACGGACGTAGCTAGTGACGTCACTCCTAAGGCCAGGCCACCAAAAGGACCGTTGGAGGAGCTACACCAGCCGGGAGATGCCAGGGTGACAGGCGAACTTAGCTGTGTGAGCCCAGTGGATGACGTTGCCCCGGACTGAAAATGGAACGAATAGTCTCCCGACCGGACCGCCGCCAGGGTCAGGTTCTGCCTCCTGTGCCTTCCGGACCTTGGCCTTAATCCCCCACGAGACGGCCCCCATGACGCACGAGGTGGGCAGGATGGTGTGTTCTCGATCCCCTGGGTCTTCGGGCCCGAACTGTCTGGACTGCGCATCCGGTTTCCCATTCTTGGACCCGGGGCGGTAAGTGATGGTGAACTTGAAGCGTCCGAAAAACAACGACCAACGCGCCTGGTGGGCATTCAGGTGCTTGGCCGTCCTCAGGTACTCCAAGTTCTTGTGATCGGTCCAGACCACAAACGGCTGAGCTGCTCCCTCCAGCCAATGGCGCCATTCCTGAAGAGCGAGCTTCACCGCCAGGAGCTGCCTATCCCCGACGTCGTAATTTCGTTCAGCAGGGGAGAGGCTTCGGGAGAAAAAGGCGCAGGGACGCACCTGCCCATCCGCAGGTGAACGCTGGGACAGCACTGCCCACCACCCCCGTGTCGGATGCGTCCACCTCGACCAGGCATTGAAGTGCCGGGTCAACCTGGGTGAGGACCTGGGAGGAAGCAAACGCCGTCTTCAGGATCTCGAAAGCCGATGCTGCGTCCTCGGTCCACCGGAACGACACCTTGGGGGAGGTGAGGCGGGTCAGGGGAGCGGCGATGGCGCTGTACTTCTGCACAAAGCGGCGGTAGAAGTTGGCGAAGCCAAGGAACTGTTGCATCTGCTTCCTGGAGGAGGGAGTGGGCCACTCCACCACCGCTTTGACCTTAGCCGGATCAGGGAGAACTTGATTATGAGCAATAACGAAACCCAGGAAGGAGGTCTGGTTGGTGTAAAACTCACACTTCTCCGCTTTAACGTACAGCCTGTTCTCCAGAAGGAGCTGAAGGACCCTCCTCACATGGACCTGATGCTCCTCCCTAGTCCGGGAGAAGATCAGGATGTCGTCCAGATACACGAATACGAAGAACCCCAGGAAATCCCGAAGAACGTCGTTGATGAGGCGTTGGAAGACGGCCGGAGCGTTGGTGAGCCCAAAAGGCATGACCAGATACTCAAAATGGCCGCTGGGCGTCTGGAACCCCGTCTTCCATTCATCACCCTCCCAGATCCGGACGAGGTGGTACGCACTACGCAGATCCAGTTTGGTGAACCAGGTGGCCCCCTGGAGGGAGTTGAAGGCCGAGTCCATCAGGGGCAGCGTGTACTTGTCCCTAATTATGATATAGTTGAGCGCCCGGAAGTCGATACACGGCCGCAGGGACCTGTCCTTTTTGCCCATGAAGAAGAATCTGGCTCCAACCGGGGACGAGGACGGCCGGATGATGCCTGCGCTGAGCGACTCCTTAATATAAGCGTCCATGGCCTCACGCTCAGGGGCAGATAGACTGTAGAGGCGGCCAGATGGTAATGGTGCCCCCGGCCGGAGGTTAATGGCGCAGTCGTAGGGGCGGTGGGGGGGGGGCAGTGCTTTTGACTTACTGAAGACCAGGTCCAGGTCGTGGAACTCCGGGGGTACCAAAGAGAGGTCCGGAGGAGGCGAATCAGCGGCTGGGGGCGGCAACGATGGAGCACAAGCAGCGGATTGGAGACAGGTGCTCATGCAGAAGGTGCTCCAGGAGAGGACGCTGCCAGGCTGCCAGTCGAAGGAGGGATTATGGAGCCGCAGCCAGGGATAACCCATGATGACAGGTGAAGCCGAGGTGGGTAGAACAACAAGGCTGAGATCTTCCCTATGGTTGCCGGAGATGATGACTGGGACCGGTCTGGTTCTGTGGGTGACTCTCTCTAGAGGTGTGTGGGCGAGAGTGACCAGGTTAATGGGGGCTGGCAGCGCTTGGCAGGGGATGCCCAAGTGGGTTACCAGGCTTTGAGAAATAAAATTCTGTTCCACCCCCGAGTCCACCAGTGCGTGTGTGACGTGGCCCGTGGAATTGTGACAGAACCTAACCGGGAGGAGGCACTTAGTGAGGGGATTAGAATGGGATGCGTCCGCGAGACCCCCTACAGCGACTCGCGGACATCCCCTTTTGGCCAAATCGGGCAGTCCTCCACAGAGTGCTGGTCACCCCCACAATACATGCAGAGGCCCAACTCTCTGCGGCGCTGTCTTTCCGCTGGTGTCAGTCTAACCCGACCGACCTGCATTGCCTCAGTGTCGTCGGCGGACCCCGGAGCGGGTAACGCCAGGGGGCGAGACTGAGGGGCCAGGGCGGAAGCTCCGCTCGAGCGGCCGGAAGCCCTCCGCTCAGCGGCCCGTTCCTTCAGCCTATTATCCAAACATACGGCAAGGGAGATAAGATCAGATAACTGGTCCAGCATATCCCGGGAGGCCAGCTCGTCCTGTAAAGATGAATTTAGGCTGCGGGTGAAGATGCTGCAGAGCGCAGCCTCGCCCCACCCGACTTCCGTCGCAACCACCCGGAAGTCGACAGTGTAGTCGGCGGCTGACCGGCTACCCTGACGAAGATTAAGCAGCCGGGTGGTTAAAACATTATCACGGTCCGAATAGTCAAAGATCTCCTTAAAATCATGCACGAATTGGGCATAGGTCAGGTTTGCATAGCTGGGCCTCGCCATGACGGCGCAAGCCCAAGCTAACGCTTGCCCTTCCAGAACATTAGCCACATACCCAATTCGGCTATGATCTGAAGGGAAGTCCCCGGGGACACGCTGAAACACCGACTCACATTGCAGGAGAAACCCGCGCGCCTCACCGAGTTTCCCGCTGAAGCGTGCAGGGGTCGGAATGGGGGTGAGTCGAGTCAGCAGTCCTGAGCTGGCTGAGCTAGCCGAGGAGGGAACCGCAGCTGGCCCACCGAAGGATGCTGGAGGGAAGGCCTGTGGAGGATCCAGGCGATCTAATCGTTGGATTATCTGGGTAAGTTGATTGAAAATCACCTGTTGCTGATGAGCGATTAAATCCACCCGAGCCTCAAGGGTGGAAAGTCGGCGTGCGAGCCCGCTGTCCGCTGAGCCACCTTGCTGGAGTCATACTGACATAATGATGGTCTCAGGGAACACACACACAAGCTTGGGAAGATTTAAGGCTTTTATTCAACAACTGGTGGTGTTTGAGTGCGTGAATGGAAGTGTGGATGTGGTGTGGGTGAACAGGGTGCGTCGAGAGCGGAACAGCTCGCCGTGCAGCCAGGTACCCCTGAGGACAAAGCAGAGCAGGGGATTAGCTACAGTCAAACGCCCCGTGGGAAATAACCACAATGTACTGCTTACGTGCAGGCGAGAAGGTGGCTGGCGTTGGCGTTGCAGCAGCTTGCCTGGAGGACAGCGCGGCTGCACGCTCCCGACGTGCTGGAGAGAGGATGGCTGGGGAGAGACGTGGAAGAGGAATTCTGCCGCCCTGGAGGTCCACCTGTGCTCTGGGGAGAAGCTGGAGAGAAGGTAAGAGGAAATAGTGATGCTTACGTGCTTGGAGAGTGATGCGCTTGGTCGGTAGCGAAGTAGACGAGCGCTGGAGGTTTTGGGAGTGTTGACAAGCAGACGACTCCAGGCCGAAGCAGAGGGCAGAGGGAGTTATATAGGCCGAGGCTGATGAGGCGCAGGTGTGCGCGCCGCTGGCGCTGATGACTGGCGAGAGCGAGTTGTAACAACTTACTCCAGAAATCCTTCTACTTTCTCCTTCCTTCAACTTCTTTCTCTTCTACCTGACATTCAACGTGTGGGGCATACGTAACATCACACCTTTGACTTGATGGAATAATTTTGTATTGCTTATCTTCTGGTACCTCAGAGTCTGGGTGAAATGTGTACAAGGTCAACCAGCTGGACATTTATCTTGTTGTTCTCATGCAAACGTTCTGTACTGTTATGATTATGTCTAAGAAGGGAGACAGTTTGGAAGAACCAGACTGAACCAGATATTCTCTCATGGACAGTTTTGAGATAACAGGATGCTTAAAGACTGAAAGTTGTGTATGAGATTCAGAACAATTTCCTGAGGCGACTCTGAGTGTATCACTTATTGTTCTCCACTGATCAGTGCAAATTAAATTTACTGAAACTTTAATCCTGGCCGATTCTTTGACTATTGGTTGAAGAGATTTTCCAACATATTTGGCGCACCAAACAGGGACTCCAGAAATCTTTCTCCACACCTGCGGCGCTTTGGATTGGTCTCACAGTCAGTATACGGGCTGCTGATAAGACCTCCCACCCATCTCCCAATTGGAGTGGTTTGTTTGAAGTGAGGTGACAGCAGAGGCAGTCTGGAGCGCCGGAGCGGAGAGGGTGAAGGAGCTGAACCAACGTGGATTGAAGTGAGTAAATTTTATTATTTATTAATGATTTAGACATCTGGCATGGCGGGTTCAAGTCCGGTCATGGGATTACGCGTAGAATTTGGTACCATTGGTTCGGGTCCGGTTGGGAAAATACCATGGTTAAATGGAACAGCTCAGTAATCAATGCATTTTTACTGGATTTTAGTTTGAGTCTAAAATTGGGAAATAGGTGTGCAGAGGGATACAAAGCACCGTGGAGTGATATCAGGACGGAGTGCACACCGCGGAGTGATATCAGCAGCGGAAGGTTACAGCACCGCGGAGTGATACTGACAACTGAAATAAACTAGAAAAAATATATAGAAAAAAATATACAAGAAAAATAGTTATAAGAAATAGCCTTAAAATAGTCAGGAATAACTTTAACAATAACTAAAATTCCAAAAGAGATAACTCAAAATAAGCTTAAAATAGAATAAAATTGCCTCTAGGTTAAGATAAAATAATAAAAAATTAGAATAAATAACTGCAGTTTGTTTGTCTGGTCGTTCATGTGCTTTTAATAAATAACATTTTTAGGGGTTACTTTGATGAAAGAATGGGTGATTGTTGCAGCAGAGGGAGAGATTGCAAGAGACAGGAAGAGAGCGAGACCTTGTGACGTGGCAGGAAGAAAGGATGCGTGTCGTGTTGTTGTGGAGCGCGAGAGGATGAGAATGAAATTTTTGTTTTAACAGAAGACGGAAAATATATGCACGGGCGAGATGAGGATGGTGCTCGGTAAGTGGGAAGATGGCAAAAATGAATGTGTTTTCAAGTCGGTGGAAGATGATTGACGGTGAGAACCTTGGGTTGGCAGATCTGCTTATTATAAGTGGCTTTGAGATTGTTTACTAACGTGTGTGTGTTTATTTGGGCATGCTATCGTATGCGTGTGTATGTGTGTGAGAGGACTAACTTGAGTTTGTGCTGAAGGCAGTAATAAGGTCACACTGAACTGGGAATTTTGGTAAGATGAAATGTATTAGATTCTTGTTTTTATCTCAAGATAATTTTGACAGTAATTTCTTTTGTTGTGCAGTCTTCTGTGGGATTGTTGCTTGCTTTATGATAATTTACCTTCGTTAAGCAGTTTAGTCTTACTTTGTTGGCAGATTTTTTTTAATTAACATTATCTATTGCCAGAATTTTTTGCTTATTTTAAGTAAAATTATCTGCCAGCAGAGCAAGAAAATTAGATTTTTCTTTTGTTTGGGCTGTCTGGAGGCATGCAAACAGCATTAGTTTATTTCATTTGACTTACCTTTGACTTTTTGCAGTGTAACTGTATTCTCAAGCTCACAGTTGCGTTATCTCTCCAACTTTGGCACAACAGTGGCTTCAGATGGAAACAAAAAAAAGGACCGACAGGCTGACTTGGACCTTGGGACAGTAAAATCTAAATCTGATGATAAATCTGAAAAAATTGACCATGGTAAAAAAAAAAAAAAAAAAAGAAAAAAAAAAGAAAAGATATGACTAATATGTGTTCTCTTTTCTATGGTGCATGACAAATCTGGCGTGGGGGCAAGGGGCTGTGTTTCTTCTCCTCCTCCTCCATATTCCCCCGCTGTTCAGCACATATATCCCAACATCACAGAACACCTCCAGGCTGGGGGGGTGCTGCGGCTGACATCACCCCACCTCCACTCGTCTCCACCCCTGTACCCGCTGACGCCAAATCCAAATTGAAGAAGGAGTTGGGTACCTGGGAGCAGCCACACTGGGGAACCAAAGAGTTAAGTAGATATGCACACCCCACTCACCATCAATATGATCAATTAAACTGAAGATTATGAAACATGTTGTCACTGAACAATATCCTATGATTAAACTTTCAAATCCAGCTTATACAGGATGATCCAAACCACAACACAAGGTAAAGATGAAGGTGTGGAAGCTTGTAGAACCAGGTCACAAGAGGTTTTTGATAGCCATTCTGGTTTAACAAAGGCTGAGAATGATTCAGGTGTAGATCCTTAATGGCAGCATTTGAAAAGTGTCTTTTTGCAAAACATGCACCCACACCTGGCTGATTACATCCGCAACATTTGGTCACATACCGTAGCTGTGTTGTGAATCACCTCTACGAGGCACAGAGAGGAAACAGATTCACATGCAGGAATTACACCACTGACAAATTTATTAAAGAAAAGAATCACAGTCCCAAAAATAGTGCTGATGTACAAAAAATGCAACAGAGAAAAAAAACTTACAAGGGAACACGATGAGATGTGTTGAATGAGGCCACGATGAGACATGGGGAGGATACTACTGTAGGAGAGCCATGGCGTAACATGGCTTAGGGAAACACAATAATCCAGCAAATGAGATACACAAGACGAGCAGACTAAATACACAGGCAAATACTACAGTGATTGGGTGCACCTGAGCGAGGGAGCGGGGCAGTAATCACAGAGAGAGGAACCAGCTGACTGTCAAGAGACGGAGGTGTGGTCTGGCTGGCAGACTGACAAGCCCGCCCACACCAAGTGTAGACTAACCAAGCTGCCTGACAGCCTGTCAGTCAGAGAACCATAATACACAACAAACTCAGAACTAGAAACAGGTGCAAAATAACAAGACACGACAAAGGCAACTAAAGCAGTAATAAGGGATAAAGGAAACCCATATGCAGCTCAAAAGGTAAAACAAAACACAAATAAATATGAAATGGAAAACCCGAGAGGCTGAGCCTGGGAGAACCCCGGCTCAGTACAAAATACACAATACCTAGATAAATAGACACACAGAGAAGAGTCATGGAACCAAGCCTGGAGGACAGACCGGCTCGGTTCATGACAACCTTTGCAATTGGTGATGTGTTAACTTATGCAAAACATAAGTTCTCCTTATGCAAAACACGTTTTGTTCTCCTTTTCTCCATAAAGAAAAGGAGAACAAAAAGCTGAAAGAAAAACCAACTCCTGTTTATGCGATTGCTGACACAAGGGGGGGAGGGGGGACGAGCGCTTCCCCCGATTCTATTTTTCAGGGTGGCACCGGAACAGGACCTCAGCGGTGGAGGAGAGATGGAAGGAGGCGTGGAGCAGACTGGCCGCGGCAAGGGGAACGTGACGTTTGTCATCAGTGTGGACAAAGGGGCCACTGGCGGAGGCAATGTCCTGAACACCAGCAGCAGCGGGGAGGGGATGGAGGACCTGACTGACTGACCGCACCAAAGATAAGTGCAACTATTGACGCTAACAGACTTGGCAGACATAACAGACATTTTCCATTTACCTGACTTTGATCTGATGTTGACAATACAGTGTTTACCTGAAGTGATGTTGCAGGTTCAGGACATTCCAATAAAGTTTCTATGTGACACAGGAGCATGCAGATTGGTAATAACAGGCGCAGACATTCACAATTTTACAAAAACAGATGAAAAAAATAACTAAAAGCCGCAAATGGTAAGTTAAAACCAGATCACCTTTCAAAAAACGTCAAGGTAAAAGACCCTGCCACCTGTGACATGGCAGGAGGTTGTTTCATATTGTCTGAAGCATGCCCTGTCAACTTTCTGGGAAGGGATCTACTCACAGCCCTCAGTATTGCCATAATCCCAATGGATAATGGTATGAGAGCATCACACTTTCCACATGTGGAAGGAATAAATGTATTGCAGGATTTCAGTGTGCCCAGGTACTGCTACTCACTGTGTTTGGTTTCGGCCAGACCACACTCAGTGACATCAGACCTACACACAAAAGCTATGCAATACTTTGAGTCCAAAATCCCTGCTACACACCAGGCCACAGATCAATATCATTACAACATGTACAACAGACATTTGAGTGGCCCAGACCCAAATTATGAAAAAAAACATTCCTTGCAAATCCATCCTCCAGACTGGTCATTAAAAATCTGTATTGGTCACCAAGGGGATATGTGGGAGAATCTGTCGTGTTGTCTGATGAGGATAGCAGGCATTTTAAACACTGGGAGGCTCCTCACATCTCACTGGTAAAACCCAAACACATGGACTGGAGGGATGTAGGTTGGTTTGTGACCACAACAGAGGAATGTGGTCAGTCTTGGAAGCAAACTTCCAACCCAAAGGTTCAATGTTCCTCAAAACTTGATACCTACTCACTGCCCTTGAACTGAGTGACCACAGTGCAAATAAAAGGTCCACATTGATGTTCCCAGCTCACCCATTTGATCACTTTTACATTAACACAAGAAGAGGAACATACACTCTTACAAATTCCAAATTCTCTGTGGTCAACAGGACAGGCAGATGTATGATTAATAAAAAGACAGAGCTGGTCAAAATAAATGCAAAATAACACTATAGACCATACAAAAGACAGTATCCTCTACGTCCTGAGGCCAAAGAGAGCATTAAACCAGTGATAGAGGAACTGAAAGCAGCAGGTGTCATTGTACCATGCTCAAATTCTCCATGTAACACACCTTTGTTTCCTGTAAAGAAAGCTCCTCCATCTTCCGGTCGGAGGATGGTACAGTTCATCCAAGAGGTAAACAAAGCAGTCATCCCAAGAGCCGTTTCTGTCCCTGACCCACACACTTTGTTAACCCCTTGAACTCTGGTCAATTTCCCTAAAAACGCCTAAAAATAACATACCCAAAGTAAATCAAAAGCTGTTCTTCAACCCTTTGGAGCATCTTCATGGGGTTGGTCTCATTTATAAGAAAACATTTTGAATTTTTTTGGCAAAACAGTCATAATCTCTCTAAGTGCTCCGGCCACTGAGTAACAGTCATCTAAACATACTGAATTTCAATTCAATTCAATTCAATTCAACTTTATTTATATAGCGCCATTTCACAACAACAGTCATCTCATAGCACTTTCAACTGTAGGGGGAACCCCCACAGTTGCAGAAAGTCCCCAGCAATCAGGCAATCCCCTGTGAGCAAGCACTTGGCGACGGTGGAGAGGAAAAACTCCCTTTTAACAGGAAGAAACCTCCAGCAGAACCAGGCTCAGGGAGGGGCAGTCATCTGCTGCAACTGGCTGGGGGGTGAGGGGATAGAGAAGATGAAAAGAACAGACATGTAGAGAGCAAACAGCACGATGGGGACTCAATCTATGGGAGAGAACAAACAAATGTTAATGACCAGCAAAAAAAAATATTTCATTGAGAGTGAGGAAAGGAGTGAGGCCCAGTGCATTACTGGAGGTCCCCCGGCTGACTAAACCTATTAGCAGCATAACTAAGGGAGGGTTCAGAAACACATGATCCCTCCCTAATTGTAGGCTATATCAAAACGGTAGGTTTTAGCCCTATTCTTAAAAACAGAGATCGAGTCTGACTCCCGAATCCAGATTGGCAGCTGGTTCCACAGGAGAGGAGCTTGATAACTGAAGGCTCTGCCTCCCATTGTACTTTTGGAGATTCTAGGTATTACAAGTAATCCTACATTTTGGGAGCGTAGTGCTCTGTTAGGATAATACAGTAGTATCAGATCTTTTAAATAAAAAGGAGCCTGTGTGGCCGACACACATTGTGGACTCACGCTGCCACAGAGACAGGACTGCGTGTGTATTGTGGGGTGTCACGTCTGCAAGGACTGAGGACTCGAATCTACAGGAGATAACAAGGAAGTGTGAGATTTGTCTCTTTGTCCCACAGAAGACGCCCCGGAGGGTATTCCGGTTCATCAGGAAATGAGAGACAATGGTGAAGCTTCAAAGGGATGCTTTGTAACTGTATGTTGACTGAAGACACCATGTGACTTGAATTCTGATGCTGGAAATGTATAAAAGGGTGTTGAGATATGATTCTGTCTCTTTCCTGCTTTGAGAATGCTAGAAGCTGTGTTCTGTCAAATAAAGCTGGTTTTATGACTGAAACTCAGCCTCGTTATTTGAGCATGCTTCTACACCTGATTGTTTAGAGCTTTGTAAGTAAGAAGAAGGATTTTAAACTTAATTCTAAACTCTATGGGAAGCCAATGAAGGGAGGCCAGAACCGGAGAGATATTATCTCTCTTTCTGGTACCTGTTAAAACTCTTGCTGCAGCATTTTGGATCAGCTGAAGACTTTTTAAAGATGTTTTAGGTCAGCCTGATAATAAAGAATTACAATAATCTAATCTCGAGCTAACAAAAGCGTGGATCAGTTTCTCAGCATCACTCTGAGACAAGATGCTCCTAATCTTGGCAATATTACGCAAATGATAGAAGGCAGTCTTAGAAACAAATTTAATATGTGAATTGAAGGACAGATCTTGATCAAAAATAATTCCAAGGTTCCTTACAGAGCTATTAAGAGAAAGAGTAACCGCATCCAAACTGAAAGTTTGATTAGGAAAGGTATTTCTAAGGTTTTTTGGACCAACAAGAATGACTTCAGTCTTATCTGAATTTAATAGCAGGAAATTACAAGTCATCCAAGCTTTGATTTTCTTAAGACAGGCTTCTAACTTGGCTAATTGATTACTATCAGAATCAGAATCAGAATCAGATTTATTGCCATTGTTCATGTAGTACACAAACTAGGAATTTGTCTCGGTGCAATGCTGCAACATTAAACATGGAGTAGCACTAAAGATAAAAATAAAAAACTATGCATGCAATAAAATGTAGAATATGAGTAATACTAATCTATGCAATTTTAAATATATTAACAAGCAGCAGATACTGTGGAGTTCCACATAGTGCAGTCGGTAGTGCAAAAAGAAAACAGTGATAATTATCATGAGTCCGGTTGAGCTGCTGTACATAGTGCACGAGAGTCTAATAAGTCACTTAACCACTTGCGCTCCGTTGTTCCGCGGGCGGGCAAGTCTCTGCGTCCTATGACGCACGAGGGCGCGCGAGAGCGCGCTCGTGCACCCTCGTGCGTATGACGCATGATGGTGGTGATGGTGATGTAGTAGCGTCCAAGCGCCACTCAAAAAAAACTGCAGAGACAGCCGCAAACAGATTAGTTCATCTGATTGACCTCTCATTCGACTAATAAGAGCCTTGAATTGGGTTTCTGAAACCTTGAAGAACCAATGAATGGAAATCTAGGAAGGAGGACCCACCTACTGTGAAAGCAGGAGCCAATTGAATCACAGAAATTCTGGCTGGGTGAAGCGATATTTACTGCTGCCACAGATGAAAACAAAGGACGCTGGACAAATCTCCTACAGACCCAGGCTCACCCAGCAGCATGGAGAACACCCACAAGTGGGACCTGCACTCATTCCAGCAGAATAGACGGAGGCCGACGACAAAAGTCGTAAATCATTCGCCAAAACGGCAATAATGGAATTATGTTTTGATCGGGATCCACGAGCGGAGCAGCGTCGCGTTCGTCTGATGCGTGGGAAGAGCTGTTCGCCATGACTCTGCTGCTTTGAAGAGGTAAGTGTCATATCCCGAGCGCTTTGTCCGCGCTCGGGTTATTCCTCATCCCTGTCAGGTTTTGACAGCTGGTGTCGTCACACGGGTTTCCCGGGCTCTGATTGGCCAGACGCTCGGGAGCTCTCAGCTGTCAGAACCTGGGCAGCTGTGCCGCGTTTCCAATCATGAGCAGCTGGCTTTAAATGTCAGTGCGAGTGAACTGGACGGCGCGGCTGTCTTGTCAGAAGTCCTATGACTTTCCCCTGTCTCCTTACCACATGCTCCCTGGGTTCCTCGACGTATCCCGCTGCATGTAAGTGATTTATTTGGAACTGTCTTCTCCCTCGCTGACGTTCCTTCCTAATTACAGCAGACGAGAGCTCCTCGTCACTGCCATAACTCTCTATTGTGAATTTATGTTGTGTTGTGTAACGAAGCCTGCGTGGCAAAGTTATGTTGTACACCTAAGTCCTGTGCTTTATAAATAAAAGAACTGAACTGCAATTTACTGAACTGAGGCGTCTTATGCTGGCTCGTGAGGGCCAGCCGTGACAGTAAGGTGTTATAAGCTAAATTATTATTTATCCCTGAAAACTGTAATCCAAAAATGACTTTTGACCGATCGGTAATTTACAACTGTACTGCGCACGAAATACAAAGTGCGTGCGCCGCGATAAACGGTTCATTTGCCGTGTTCGGACCGTGAACGCCCCCCCCCCCCACCCGCTGCAGAAGAGGAGGGGGGGGGCACGGTCCGAACGCTCCTCGGTCGGCGGGGGGAAGCTTATCAGTCTATTCCATCATGTAGCGATGGCCCTCTTCTGTGCCCTCTTCTGTACCGGGGGGGGGGGCGTTCACGGTCCGTTCACGGTTCCCCCCACACACACACACACAGTAGCGAGGGGGGGGGGGGCCGCTGTGAAAACATGCAAGGAAAAAAAAAAAGAGTGTATTCCTTCTTTTAGCGAGGGCCGAATTTGGTCCTTGGTAGCGGGGGGGGGGGGGAACGACCCCCCGCCCACACACACACACACAGACACAGCCCTGAGTGTGACCTTTCATTAGAGCCTAAAATGAAGATTCTACATTGAATTATTCAAAAGTTACAGACGTTTTTCCAAACTGTGCCATTTGGCACAATTTGGCACAGTTCCATAACGCCTGGGAACTACCTGAGAACAAAGCTGTGTAAAATATTCATTTTTTGTGGTATTGTTACCAAATTTGGATCTCAGCTGGATAACACTTGGTTCTACATTTCTGTTGCATTTTCCAGCCGGATCGGACAGCTGTGTGTTATTTACAAGCATTTGTATCCAAAAAAACACTGTGTCCAAATTTTTTTTCTTCAAGTTCAGTATGTTTAGATGACTGTAACTCAGTGGCCGGAGCACGTAGAGAGATTATGTTTTTTTTGCCAAAAAATTCAAAGTGTTTTCTTTTAAATGAGACCAACCCCATGAAGATGCTGCAAAGGGTTGAATAACAGCTTTCGATTTACTTTGGGCACGTTTTTTTTTGGCATTTTTAGGAAAATTGCCCAGAGTGCAAGTGGTTAAGTGTTCAGCAGTCTGATGGCAGAGGGGAAGAAGCTGTTCATGTAGCGGGAGGTTTTAGTCTGAATGGACCGAAGTCTTCTACCTGAGGGGAGGGGGGCAAACAGTACGTGTCCAGGGTGTGAAGGGTCGGCTATGATCCGTCCTGCACGCCTCCGGGTCCTGGAGATGTACAGGTCCTGGAGGGATGGGAGCTTGCAGCCGATCACCTTCTCAGCAGCGTGCACGACGCACTGCAGTCTTAGTCTGTCCCTGGCAGTGGCTCCTGCGTACCACACGGTTATGGAGGTGGTGAGGATGGACTCGATGATGGCTGTGTAGAACTGCACCAACATCTTGGTGGGTAGCTTGAGCTTCCTCAGCTGCCGCAGGAAGAACATCCTCTGCTGGGCCTTTTTGATGAGGGAGCTGATGGTCGGCTCCCACTTGAGGTCCCGGGTGATGGTGGTGCACAAGAAGCGGAAGGAATCTGCAGTGGTGATGGGAGAGTCTGTGAGGGTAAGGGGGGGCAGAGGGGTCATCTCCACTGTCATCTCCACTGTCTTCAGAATGTCTGAAGACAGTGGAGATGAACGATCATCTCCACTGTCTTCAGAGCGTTCAGCTGCAGGTTGTTGTGGCTGCACCAGGACGCCAGCTGGGCCACCTCTCTCCTGTAGACGGACTCGTCGCCGTTGGAGATGAGCCCGATGAGGGTGGTGTCATCTGCAAACTTGATCAGCTTGACAGACTGGTGGCTGGAGGTGCAGGAGTTGGTGTATAGGGAGAAGAGTAGGGGGGAAAGTACACAGCCCTGGGGTGATCCGGTGCTGATGCTAACAGAGTCTGAGACAGTCTTTCCCAGCCGCACATGCTGCCTCCAGTCCGTCAGGAAGTCGGTGATCCACCTGCAGAGGGAGTCAGGCACATTGAGCAGGGACAGCTTGTCCTGGAGCAGAGCGGGGCGGATGGTGTTGAATGCAGAGCTGAAGTCCACAAACAGGATCCTGGCGTAGGTTCCCGGGGAGTCCAGGTGCTGCAGGATGGAGTGGAGGGCCAGGTTGACTGCGTCATTTGGCTTCATTGACAGGTATAATTGTGTGTCATCTGCATAACAATGAAAATGTATACAGTGCTTTCTAATAATGTTGCGGAGCATATATAAACTAAAAAGAGTAGGGCCTAGCACAGATCCCTGTGGAACTCCATGACTTTGAGTTGAAAGAAAACTTATTATTTACATGAACAAACTGGAACCTATCAGATAAATAAGATCTAAACCACTGCAAGGAAGTTCCATTAAGTCCAACATAGTGTTCTAATCTATCAAGTAGAATATTATGATCGATAGTATCAAAAGCTGCACTAAGGTCTAAAAGGACAAGTACAGAAACCAGTCCATTATCAGATGCGATGAGGAGGTCGTTAGTGACCTTCGCTAAGGCTGTTTCAGTACTATGATGGATTCTAAACCCAGATTGAAACTCTTCAAGTAAACCATTTCCCTGCAGGTGGTCAAATAATTGCGTTGCAACAACTCTTTCTAAGATTTTTGAAATGAAAGGGAGATTAGACATTGGTCTATAGTTAGCTAAAGCTCCTGGATCTAGCATTGGCTTTTTGAGTAAGGGTTTAATTACAGCCGTTTTAAAAGCCTGCGGTACATGGCCTAAAGTTAATGAAGAATTGATTATATGAAGAATAAAGCTACCAATAAGTGGGAAGACTTCTTTAAATAACCTGGTAGGAATAGGGTCTAAAAGACAAGTTGAAGGTTTGGATGAGGAAACTATTTTGTCTAACTCACAAAGGTCGATTGGAGTAAACTCATCAAGACAGACATCAATTGAAGGAGTTGTTGTAGTTACAGTATTTAAGTTAACTGTGGGAAGAATCTGATTGATTTTATCTCTGATGGATGAAATTTTATTATTGAAAAAGTTCATAAAGTCCTGACTAGTAAGCTCTAAGGGAATGCTAGGATTGACAGAGTTCTGACTCTTTGTCAACCTGGCTACAGTGCTGAAAAGAAACCTGGGATTATTCTTGTTCTCTTCTACTAATGCAGAATAATAACTCGTTCTAGCTTTTCTAAGAGATTTTTTATAAATTAAAAGATGATTTCTCCAAGCTAAATAGATTTCATCTAAATTAGTGGAACACCATTTTCTTTCTAATTGACAAGTCTTCTGTTTTAAGCTACGAGTTTCTGTGTTGAACCAAGGAGTTAGAAATCTCTGATTAGATTTTTTCTTTTTTAAGGGGGCCACCAAGTCTAGAGTCTGATGCAGAGAAGCTGTAACACTATCCACCATGTTATCAATTACAGAAGGAGCAAGCTGTCTATAGCTTATTTCTGTTGTGTTGACACATGGCATAGAGGAAACAATCTGCATAAATTTGGAAACAGCATAATCTGAGAGGCATCTACTGTAATAATATTTTTCTTTAGGAGCCAAATAGTCAGAAATAGTAAAATCAAAGGTTAACAGACAATGGTCTGACAGTACAGGGTTATGAGGAGACACTACAAGATTTTCTATTTCTATGCCATATGTCAGAACAAGGTCCAATGTATGGTGGAGGTAATGAGTAGAATTTCCTACTTTCTGAGAAAACCCAATCAAGTCTAATATTGAATTAAATGCCACATTAAGGCAGTCACTATCTACATCCACATGTATATTAAAGTCCCCTACTATAATTATTCTATCAGATTTCAGCACTAAATCAGCTAAGAAATCAGCAAATTTGGATAAAAATTCTGAGTAGGTTGATGGGGGACGATAAACTATGGCAAATAAAATTGGGTTTAACCTAAAATTGCTAAAGTGCCCAATACTGAGGACCAGGCCCTCAAAGGAATTATAACATGCTTTTTGCTTTACATTAACTAGTAATTTGGAATGGTAAATTGTTGCTACTCCTCCTCCACGACCAGAACTTCTGGGATTTTGACAGTTTAAATAACCAGAGGGAGTTGATTCATTTAAACCAACATAATCCTCTTTCCCTAACCAAGTCTCTGTAAGGGAAATTAAATCAATCTGATGATCAATTAACAGATCATGGACTAACAGAGACTTGGGAGTTAGAGACCTAATATTTAATAACCACATTTAATTTTTAAATTATGAGGAGGAACAGAGGCCAAATCATTCAATTTAGAGGCTTTATGTTTAATTTGAGTTTTACCAATATTTTGCTTAATCACTTTGGGATGCTTATATATTATATTTTTATTTACTTTGGAGGGAGCAGACAATGATTCTCTGATGGGGAAGACAGGGGCTAAGTTGAGGGGTGGCGGAGGAAGAGGAGCTGCAGAGAGGCGTGTAAGACTGCAACTCTGCTTCCTGGTCCCAACTCTGAGTAGTCAAGGTTTTGGAAATTTGGATAAAAAAGATGCCAGATTGTTAGATAAATGAGAAGCACCATCCAAAGTGGGATGAATGCTGTCTCGTCTCATGAGACCAGGTTTTCCGCAAAAAGAGCTCCAATTGTCAATGTAGCCCACGTCATTTGCAGGACACCACACAGACAGCCAGCGGTTCAAGGATGACGAGCGGCTAAACATGTCATCACTGGTCAGATTGGGGAGAGGCCCAGAGAATACTAATAATTTGAAGAAAATAAAGTTCGCCTGGGTGTTTTTTTTAGATACAAATGCTTGCAAATAACACACAGCTGTCAGATACTGGCTGGAAAATGCAACAGAAATGTAGAACCAAGTGTTATCAAGCTGAGGTCAAAATTTTGTAACAATACCACAAAAAATGAATATATTACACAGCTTTTTTGTCAGGTTGTTCCCAGGCGTTTTTGAACTGTGCCAAATTGTGCCAAATGGCACAGTTTGGGAAAAACGTCTATAACTTTTGAATGCTTCAACATAGAAGCTTCATCTTGGGCTCTAATGAAAGGTGTCACTCAGGGCTGTGTGTGTGGGGGGGGTTGTTTGTTCATTCATGAATGAATGAATGAACAAGCAAGCCCCCCACACACAAAGAAACATGCCACGTAAAAAATGTGTGGCCTTTTTTTTTTTTTACAAGAAAAAATAACCTACAGTGCAATAAAAATTATACTAAAATATCTGCAATGTAGAGGATAACAATCCCCCCCCCCCACTACAGAGGAGCTCAGCGCACAAAAAAACTTGTGGCCATGACGGGCCATTGTAATTACTGATCGGTCAAAAGTCATTTTTATTGCTATTTTCATTGATAAGGAATAATTTAGCTTATAACACTTACCTGTCCACAACAGCAGTGTCGTTGGCGAACATCTGTTCCTCATTGTCAGACGAACATGAAGCTGGTCCGGTTGTTACGGACTCGTGGTTCTGGTCACCCGACCCGGTCAAACCATCTCCGCTTCCATGATTGCGGTTTTTGCGAACCATTTTTCAAAACAAATAAGAACAGTAGTAATAAAAAAAGACTGGCTAATGGCTGAGAGTGGCTAACGCTACTGTTACACACAGGTCTCAATGTGTGTCACCCAGCGGCTTAGACAAAAAAGATTTTACGCACGGCGACGCATGCGTTTCAATCGTCGAACTTCTCTGCTTCAATTGGTTCGTTGTATTCGCGGTCGCTGGTAGGCAGGTCCTTCTTGCTAGGTTTTCAGTCATTGGTTCTTCAAGGTTTCAGAAACCCAATTCAAGGCTCTTATTAGTTGAATGAGAGGTCAATCAAATCTAAACCAATCAAACACTCCTTTGGCTTTCTGTTTGCGGCTGTGTCTGTACTGGAAGAACGGAAATGCAGCTTTTTTTCTCAGTGTGCACTGAGACGCACTATGACGCAGAGACGTGACCGCCCACGGAATCCCGGAGTTCAACAGGTTAAATTACCTACAACCACACATGCAGTTTTTACAATGATAGACATCAGCAATGCTTTTTTCAGCATCCCAATACATCCAGATAATCAGTTTTGATTAGCATTCACATTTGAAAACAAAAGGTACAGATTCACCAAGTTACCACAAGGTTACCGTGAATCACCAACTATCTTTTCACAGGCAATTTCAGCATATTTGGCACAGTTTATTCCTCCTAATGGGAGCCAGTTGCTCCTTTATGTTGACAGCATCTTGCTGGTATCACCTGATGAGACATGCAAACAAGACACCATTGCCTTACTGTGATTTTTAGCAGAACAAGGTCACAAAGTCAATAAGGAAAAATTAGTTGTGGAAAAAAAAGGTCAAATATTTAGGGCGCATTTTGTCAACACCAGGCAGACATGTTGATCCTGCTTGAAACCAAGCCATTTTGTCTTCACCAAAACCCATCACAAAAAGATACATGATGTTACTTCTGGGTACTTTAAATTATTGTTACTCTTGGATTACAAATTACTCATTTGAAATACAACCCTTTCCAAAACACCCATGGCTCAGATGGACAAAACTGAGTGAATGCCTGAGGCAGAAGAGGCGTGATTACATCAATAGGAAAGCCAATCCAACACGAAGATCTCATCTTAAAACTGTTAGACAGTGTAAAAATTCCCTCCAAATTGGCCATATGCAAATGTACCACACACACTAATGGCACAGATCCATTCTCTAAGGGCAACCACTTTGCAGACAACACCACAAAAGCAGCTGTACAAAGTCATACAGGAAACCACACCACAACATCTCTTCTTTTAACACTGACAGAACAGCTATCACATGACATGCTCACTAATGCCCAGCGAACATCACCAAAAGCTGAAATTTACTAGTGGATAAAAATGGGGGCAACATTTGACAATACTTCAAAACTCTACAAATGCTGCAATAACAAACCCATTTTGCCACGCAAATTATTCCACCAGACTGATGTTCTGCTACATGGGCTTTCCCATGTAGCAGCAGAGGGTATGATTTCTATGTTGAGTAAATTTTGGGTTTAGTCAATTTGCTACTCAATTTTGTAAAAAAACAACAACAAACAAACAAAAAAACCCCCCTTAATCTGTGCAAAAAACAATGCTCAGGGACACTTAAGACCTCAGAAGGGTTCTTTCCCTGCATCAGCTTACCCATTTCAAAACATTTGCATGGATTTCATTGAACTGAATAAATGTGAAGGGAAGAAAGATTGCTTGGTGATTATTGATACATTTAGTAAATGGACAGAAGCTTTCCCTTGCACTCATCCAAATGCTGTTACATTTGCAAAGAAACTCTTAGCTGAAGTAGTACCAAGATTTGGAATACCTGAAAAGGTGTACTCAGACAATGAAACACATTTTGTAAATCAGGTTATATCACGCTAAGGTACAGCACTTAACATTAACTTGAAAAAAACCACTCAGCTTACCATCCATAATCTGCAGGATTGGTGGAACGCACAAATAAGACCATTTAAAGAAAGGCTTAGAAAAACAATGGTGGAAACAGGACAAAATTGGATATATTGTCTACCCCTAGTCTTTTTTAATTTTTACATGAAGATATTGCCCTCAAAAGGGGGGCTGTCTCCATTTGAAATAATGTATGGCAAGCCTTACCTACTTCCACCATTAAGGCCATTTAATTCAGGTGATGAAGAAGTATGTTTAGCTGATTACATGTGAAGAATGTTGACTGACAGAGATGATGTACATGCTGCTCTTCCCAAGAAGGAACATGGGGATGTGCCCATCATAGCCAAACCAGGGGATCTGGTCCTCATCAAAGCTATCAAAAAGGAAAACTGGGCCGACGCTCCCTGGCAAGGACCACACAAAGTCATCCTGGCGACACCAACATTTGTGAAAGTCAAAGGACATGATTCTTGGGTGCATCTGACACATTGCAAACCTTACTCCATTCAAAACCCTCAGCAAGTTACCAGTTAATAGCGTAACTATTTAACTGTTTTACTGTTTCTCTATACAAGTGTTCAGCTGATGGTCCACCCAGTAACAGCTTGTATAGCAAAACAACTGTTGTTTATCATGGAGAGACAAAAAGCAAGAGAGAAAAGGCTGGTAGCAGAAAGATGTGAATGATACACCTGTTTTTTCCTCATCCTCATCTTTGTGGTAGCACTTTTGATTTGGTTACTCTTAGGAGCATCATTACCTATTTATCGCAGGGCTGGGTAAGTTACTTATACACATTACGACTGGCTAGAAGGACCAGGCTATGATGACCGTGTTTATGCTGGTAATGTGTGTTGGAAGTATACTAACGACACAGCCAAAACAGCTATTCATTCAAATTGTTATGTGTGTTCTTTGCTCCCACTCTCAGCTGGTCAAATATCTGTTACTGCTACACCAATGGAACTGTTAGAAGCTGTTTGTTTCTTGCACCAGGCTATGTATGGAAATAGTACAGCAAGCATTAACTTGAACCACACCTACCACATTGTCTATGACTCCACTGATGGGAGACACGATGGCACCCCTTACACGGTGAAGGCAAGATTAACCTTGCCGGGGAATTTTTCCTTTTGTCTAAAAGGGTGTGGAAGTGTCTCTTTGGGCAGTTTATCAGTTTCCAGGTGTGCAACAGTACATAGAACATCTCGCCCCGTAATGCAGCCTGCCGGACTGACATAGTGGGCAAGAGCTGTTCTGAAAATCCTTATTGTCAACCTAGAAGTCTGGAAGGTGATGCCACCCTGCAGGAGCTCTGTAGCGCTGCAATTTGTGATTCTCACAAGTACAGCACGTATATGGTGACGGGGTTGGTGGCTATGTGGCCATCGTGCCTGCTCACACCTGCTCATGAACTGGGGAGGGGTTTGTGCCCTCGTGGTGGTGACTGACCATACCATCATATTGTCACCACATGATCCCATCTGGGGTACAGATGTGCCGGAAGAATTCAAGTTAGAAACCATTGGGCAGGAGGCACTAAATTCCTTGTTCCCTTGGGTGGGAGTGGCTAAGAATACCTTATGGATTGAAACAACTAGCTATAGACTACACTCATTTGTGAATTTTTCTTTGTCTGCTTTTAGTGGAATAAAAGAGGAGTTAACAGCTTTTAGACTTATGCTGACCCAAAATAGGATGGTTCTTGATCAAATAACTGCTGCCCGAGGGTGTGTGTGTGTGTGTGTGTGTGTGTGTGTAATTGTGGGGGATTATTGTTGTACTTTTATCCCTGATAATGATGCAGATGGTTCCATGATTGCCTTAGCAATACGGAACCTGACTGCTTGGCTGATGGCCATGGCAAAGGACAATGTCACTGAAGAATATACCTGGTTAAGTTGGTTATTGTCTTCATGGAGAGGTCTCTTCATGAACTTGTTAATGATTTTTGTGGTAATATTATTGGCCTTTTCTTGTGTTATTCCCTGTATCCGTAATATGATGATCAGACTTGTGCGTGTTACTCCGTACTGTGGGTGTTTATATATTTACATATTTATTCCATCTAGCTACAATGCTCTGCACTGTGTGTTCATATATTCATATATTTATTCCATCCAGCTACAATGCTCTGCACTGTGTGTCTGTGTGTGTGTGTATATATATATATTTTATAGTAATACGTACATATGTATATTAGCTGCTCTTGCTTGCTTGTTTTTTTCTTGCCTTCTGATTGTTGCTCTGAGTGTTGCTATCCCTGTGCTGTTGCAATCCTGGAATTTCCCCGTTGTGGGACTAATAAAGGCTTATCTTATCTTATCTTAATTTAGTGATGTACTCATGGAGCGGTAGCCGGGGATGATGGGGATGATGAACAAACAGTGTGAGCTCAAAGTGTCTCTCCATGACCCAAGTACAGAGTAAAAGTATGACTGATATGCAGAAAAACTGAAAGAAGTTGCATGATCATGATGTGTAGTTGAAATGTACTACCTGTAAACACATTTATGAAGTTTGAAATATTACTTTTATTTTATTTTTACATTTATTTCTGTTTTTACATTTTGTTTTTTTGTTTTGTTTTCATCTTTAATGTTCTGTTACAAGCTGCAATGACACATATATCCTTATTATATCCTTACTATCATCCTTACTTTATTATCATTTGAGTTGAATATTTTTATCATTAATTATTTTTACCATTAATTAATAAGTTTTACTGTTCTATTTTTCCTCCTAAAGGACTAAATGTTAGCCGGCGCCTGGGGAAGCAGGGTCGATGGCGGACTTTCCCTCTCACTAGCTAGTTAGTGTCTGTTGCATATCAATGCACTGGAGCTTAGCATAGCTGCCAGATGGGGTTTTAGATGCCATAACTTGTTATCACTTTTCATTTATGATGCCTTGCATGGCATTAAGGGGGGGGGGATGATGGAATGATTCTGTATTCTTTATCTTCTGGTACCTCAAAGTGGGTGAAATGTGTACAAGGTCTGACCAGCTGGATATTTATCTTCTTGTTCTCATGCGAACGTTCTGTACTGTTACAGTATGATTATGTCTAAGAAGGGAGACAGTTCGGAAGAACCAGACTGAAGCAGATATTCTCTCATGGACAGTTTTGAGGTAACAGGATGCTTTAAGACTGAAAGTTGTGTATGTGATTCAGAACAATTCCTGAGGCGGCTCTGAGTGTATCACTTATTGTTCTCCACTGATCAGTGCAAATTAAATTTACTGAAACTTTAACCCTGCCTGATTCTTTGACTTCTGGTTGAGGAGATTTTTCCAACAGACTTATAGCTTCAAACTCATGATTCTGTCTGACTCCCTCTTTCCCTCCTGTACACTCTTCATACTCTTCCTTCAAGATTACTCCTATTCCATTTCTTTTCTGATCTACACCATGGTAGAACAGTTTCAATCCACCTCCAATGCTCCTACCCTTGCTTCCCTTCTGAATTTTGCCTTCACTTAAATTAGCTAAAAAGGAGACAATATCATGGTGCTACAACAATTAGTTTAAACAGACTAATTGCCTATGCACCCCTTTCCAGTAAAAAAAAAAAAAAAAGTGATTTCTGTTTCACAAACATGAAAATTTGCCCTTTTTATGCATTATAAGTGTTTTTTTGGGGGGGTGGGGTTGAATTATTTGTTTCACAAACCAAACATTTGATGGGGTCTCCTTGAGATTTAGGATATCTTTGAGTGTTTTATTTATATATATAAAAGAACCAATATAACCAAACAGAAAAAAAAATCATTGGATTACACAATAACAAAAATAATTATTGGTTGCAGTCCCAAAATATTGCACATTTAAAAGGACAATGCCATAACTTTAAGAAAATAGGTTGGGAGACAAAAAAATCATTAAAAGTCCTCAAAATATAAGGAAAGTAAGGAGGAAAAAAGAAATTTGCAAGAAAAAAGGGTACATTTGCAAAACAAAGAAGAAAACGGCTCACAAAAATTACCTGAAAAAGTCAAACATTTGAAATATTAATTGGTAACATTTGGATGAAAATACACCAAAAATTGTATTTTAATAGTATAAGTTTGTGACACAGATGAAGCACTGCGAGGAGCTGCTCACTATCATCCTGAACCCATGAGATTCTGAAGCCCTAGAGCCTGTTCCCTCTTGTGCCCTGAATTTTGAAGGGCGTTCCTGGGCTCAGTGAGAGTGAAAGAAGGCTGATTGGAGTGGAGGGTCCAGCTGGCATTAAAGCTGCCCAGGTTATCATCATCACTTCTGGAGCACCTGAGCTCAGAGTAAAAAAGGTTTCAAGATTGGAGGAGGTTATCAGATGTGATCTCTAACCTGCTGGAAGTGCTTTCAGCGTGAGGAGATGAAATAACACAATTAATGCCAGCTCACAGAAGATTGTCTTGAGCTGAAAAATATCATAGAGCCTTAAAATGAAGGAAACTTTAGCTGTGTTATAACAAAATAATAATGCAAGTAATACAAGATTTTTTTCCTTCTTAAATATGAAAGCATTCTTTTTCCATTAAATTTTCCACTGTTCTCATTTAAATATGCAGAGCCATTTCATGCTATAAGCAGAGGATGCAAATGGTATGGGACACCCTCAGCCACTAGGGGGCCCACGTATGCTTCAAATTCACCCTCAACCTTTCTTGGGAACAGAATTAAAAATCAGTTTATTTTTTTTTTCTCATAAATTTAATTTTTTTTCTTATGAATTTGAAATTTGTGTTTTTTTTCTCTTAAATTTGCAAAATTTCTCTCATAAATTTGACACTTCTCATAATTTGATACTTCCATCCATCCATCTTCTACCCCTTAATTCTTAATAATTGGGTGAGTGTTTAATGTTTATTTGAAAGGGACATTACATACTAATGAACATTAATACAAATGTAAGTATGCCAGATTCAGCAATACTGTTAATCTGCATCTGTAGTCCCCCGGCATTCTTGTAAATGTGACAACAACGATATGTGGAAACTTTCTTATCAAATATTTTTATGGCTTTTTTGTATAAGGATTCAGTGGGTTTGATTATGGTTATATCGGTGAGTGACCAGTTGGTAAAACAGTAATCGATGTGTGAGAAGATCATTGCAAGCAGGTATATTTTGGCTGCACTAACTGTCAGCGATGGTGTAATTTGTTTAAAATTTCTTAGATCGAATTTGATTATGTTTGAGATTTTTTTGATGTGTTTTTTAAAGATTAATGAGGAATCTAAAATCACACCAATGTACTTAAATTCCTCGACTAATTACAGCGCCTCCCCTTTCAAGAAAATGTTTGAGTTTGTAATATTTGATTGTTGTTTGGTAAACATTATACAAACAGTGTTTTTAGTGTTTAGTAGGAGACATGAATTATTGAGTCAGTCATGGATTTAGGTCATTGCTGTTGTAAGAATACAGGCAGCTTCTTGTGTTTTTTGCAGGTGTGAATATTACTGTGTCATCTGCATACACTTGTATATGAATGTTTCTGCATGCATTTGGTAAATCATTTATTCAATTCAATTCAACTTTATTTATATAGCGCCATTTCACAACATCAGTCATCTCATAGCACTTTCAACTGTAGGGGAAACCCCCACAACTGCAGAAAGACCCCAGCAACCAGGCAATCCCCTGTGAGCAAGCACTTGGCGATGGTGGAGAGGAAAAACTCCCTTTTAACAGGAAGAAACCCCCAGCAGATCCAGGCTCAGGGAGGGGCAGTCATCTGCTGCGACTGGTGGGGGGTGAGGGAATAGAGAAGGAGAAGAAAAGAACAGACATGGAGAGAGCAAACAGAATGACGGGGACTCAATCTATGGGAGAGAGCAAACAGATGTTAATGACCAGCAAAAATATTTCATTGAGAGTGAAGAAAGGAGTGAAGCCCAGTGCATTGTTGGAGGTCCCCTGGCTGTCTAAACCTATTAGCAGCATAACTAAAGGAGGGTTCAGAGACACATGATCCCTCCCTAATTGTAGGCTATATCAAAAAGGAAGGTTTTAACCCTATTCTTAAAAACAGTGATCGAGTCAGACTCCCGAATCCTGATTGGCAGCTGGTTCCACAAGAGAGGAGCTTGATAACTGAAGGCTCTGCCTCCCATTGTACATTTGGAGACTCTAGGTATTACAAGTAATGCTGCATTTTGGGAGCGTAGTGCTCTGTTAGGATAATACGGTAGTATCAGCTCTTTTAAATAAAAAGGGGCCTGATTATTTAGAGCTTTGTAAGTCAGAAGAAGGATTTTAAACTTAATTCTAAACTCTATGGGAAGCCAATGAAGGGAGGCCAAAACCGGAGAGATATGATGTCTCTTTCTAGTACCTGTTGAAACTCTTGTTGCAGCATTTTGGATCAGCTGAAGACTTTTAAAAGATGTTTTAGGACAACTTGATAATAGAGTTAGAATAATCTAATCTACAGCTAACAAAAGTGTGGATTAGTTTCTCAGCATCACTCTGAGACCAGATGCTCCTCATCTTGGTAAGATCACCCAAATGATAGAAGGCAGTCTTAGAAACAAGTTTAATATGTGAATTAAAAAACAGATCTTGATCAAAAATAACTCCAAGGTTCCTCACAGAACTATTAAGAGGAAGAGTAACCACATCCATACTAAGAGTTTGATTTGGAAAGGTATTTCTAAGGTTTTTTGGACCAACTAGAATGACTTAAGTCTTATTTGAATTTAATAGCAGGAAATTACAAGTCATCCAAGCTTTGATTTCCTTAAGACAGGCCTCTGACTTGGCTAATTGATTATTATCATCTGGCTTCACTGACAGGTATAATTGTGTGTCATCTGTATAACAATGAAAATGTATACAGTGCTTTCTAATAATGTTGCCTAGAGGAAGCATATATAAACTAAAAAGAATAGGGCCTAGCACAGATCCCCGTGGAACTCCGTGACTGAGCTTCAAGTTGGAAGAAAACTCATTACTGACATGAACAAACTGGAACCTATCAGATAAATAAGATCTAAACCACTGCAACAAAGTTCCATTAAGTCCTACATGGTGTTCTAATATATCAAGTAGAATATTATGATCGATAGTATCAAAAGCTGCACTAAGGCCTAAAAGGACAAGTACAGAAACAAGTCCATTATCAGATGCAATAAGGAGGTAATTAGTGACCTTCACTAAAGCTGTTTCAGTACTATGATGGATTCTAAACCCAGATTGAAACTCTTCAAATAAACCATTTCCCTGCAAGTGGTCAAAAAATTGCATATGTATAAGGAGAATAATATTAGTCCATGTATGAAGCCTTGTGGGACACCCATTTGGGAGAGAGGCAGGGTCCACCTTGGACAGATTGCCAGTCCATTGCAGGGTCGACACAGAGAGACAGACAACCATTCACTCTCACATTCATACCTAAGGCCAATTTAGAATCCTCAGTTGATGCCAATTAACCTAACCTGCATGTCTTTGGCCTGTGGGAGGAAACCAGAGTACCCGGAGAAAACCCATGCAGACACAGGGAGAACATGCAAACTCCACACAGAAGGATCACTGATGGCCAGGGGTGGGATCAATCCCATGACCTTCTTGCTGTGCTGCCACAGTGCTATCCACTGCTCCACTGAGCTGCCTAATTTGCTCCTTTTTTCTTGTAAATTTGAAACATTTTTTTGTAAATTTGTATTTTTTTTCATGTAAATTTTCAACCTTTTTTTTTAATAAATTTGTGACTTTTTTCTTGTAAATTCCATAATTTTTTCCATCACATTTTCAATGTTTAAAATGTAAATTTTCACCATTTTTTGTGAATTTGCAGTGTTCAGGCTGTGTCCACAGACAGCAGTTTTGTTTTTCTGCTGGGAGCATCTATTTTCTGTTCATTTTCTGTCTAGTTGAGATTTTAAAGCACTCATTTAGAATATAATATAATAGAATAGGCTTTTATTGTCATTGGACAATTGTACAGTACAACTGAAATTGTAGGTGCTCCACCAGGCTCCTGTGCAATTCTGTCAGGAATCTCTGTTTAATCTAACTAACTAACTAACCTGCACTTATATAGCGCTTTTCTAGTCACAAAGACCACTCAAAGCGCTTTCACTAATACTAACCCTCTATTCTAAGGGCCTATAGGAAACAGATATCTAGGGACAATTTAGAACAGCCAATTAACCTAACATGCATGTCTTTGGATTGTGGGAGGAAACCGGAGCCCCCGGAGTAAACCCACGCAGCACAGGGAGAACATGCAAACTCCACACAGAAAGGTTCCACCCCCTGCCAACCTGGGGATTCGAACCAGGAACCTTCTAGCTGTAAGGCAACAGTGCTAACCACTGCACCACCGTGCTGCCCCCAAAACAACCACAAATTTGCTTCAATAATTTAAAAAATTTAAGAAAATGTGAACAAAATATGTCGCAAACATTTTATTAAGACATGTCTGAGCTATTAAAATGTGGAAAACGTGCAATGACCCCTTTAAATGTCTACAATGTGGGCAGTGAAGCACAATAAAGTGAACACAAAGCAACATTGACCATGTTTACATGGACACAAGTAACCCGATTAAAAGCCTGATCGGAATAAAAATGCTTCACGTAAACACGCCAATCTGAATATTCTGACCCGATCACGCTCATTCGGATCAAAATTTCATTCCAATTGAGACGGGTGGGTTATGCCGATTGTTAATCCGAATGGTACGCATATAAACAGTTATTCCTAAGGTTGGGCAGAAAATATGTTTACTGCGCATGTCTGTATGTCAGCCACATGTCGACGTGACGTATTTCCGCCTTTACAGCAGCTAGCGGAAGACATAGCGGGAGTAAAACAAAACTGGTCTGTATCGTCCTGCTGTCTCCCTCTGTTCGTCATATTCAGAAGTACAGTATGTACTTGTTGCTTCATTACAGAGACCAGCAGAAGCAAAAGTACAGTCTGAATAACACAATACAGGTCAATTTCATAAAGAGAAAGACACGAAGCGGGGCTTGCTAACACCGGAAGTTGCTTCTTCTTTTACAATTATCGGAATGTTGACATGTTGATGTGCGCATGTCAAAATGATTTAGTCCGTTCAAACGTGTAACACATGGAAACGCAAGTCCTAATCAGATCAGCTTT
The DNA here is from genome assembly GCA_020510985.1 of Pholidichthys leucotaenia. Taxonomy (NCBI): domain Eukaryota; kingdom Metazoa; phylum Chordata; class Actinopteri; order Cichliformes; family Pholidichthyidae; genus Pholidichthys; species Pholidichthys leucotaenia. The sequence goes on along the minus strand of CM035842.1, from coordinate 194,489,186 downwards.
TTCAGGATCCATGTAAACAGTAAAGTTCTGATCTGAATTGTAATCAGATTTTAACCATGTAACCCTGACTAATGATTGTCCAAACGCTCACATATGTATAGACTTACTTCTTCAATAATTCTTTATGAAATGTGTAATTCTTTATGAAATGTGAAATTAAATGTGCATTTATCTTCACTTTAGCGAAACTATACTTTTGCCATAGTTCAAGTTCACCCACACTTTAGCTATAGGGGCCTTTGGAAGAACAGGCCTGCTGACATTACTCAGCAAACAGGGAAAACAAACATTTCGGCTGCATAATGGACCGTGCTGACAACGTAAAACTCACCAGGAGCAAATTAACCGAAAACATTCGAAAACTGCCCTCCAGCTTGTTTGGTGGGAAAACGAAACTAAGGACACGACGGACAACTTTTCACTTGAGTGTCAAAAAACATCTTCTACCCAAAAACAAGTGTTTGTGGACCGCTGGCTGTAACTTCAGCCAAGAAAACAAGCATGTCATTTTATACGGAAACAGATTGCTCTAACATTTATAACCATAAGCTGTATCTGTTTATATCAGTGTGTCATTCAGTTGGGCCATGTCAAATCTGATACTTTCAGTTCTAACAGCAATAAGTTAACTTTCTGTCTACAAAAACCAACAAACTGGATAAATCATCACCTGGTGTTCAAAAATGAGTAAAGAGGCCCCCGCCTACTAACACACCAACCAGAGTGCATTACGCTACACTGACAGGGTCCCGTTACCACTGGTTAAATTCACAGACTCGTGCCTGACATTACAATATTACACTACGTACGGCAAGTTCTGCACAACTACTAGTAAATTTTAGTTAAACACAGTCATGCCAAACAGTCAAACGTTACTCAAGCAATGGCGTTTCACTACAGTGCTTGGCTCGGGAGGCCCATTAGCATGGTGGCTAATGCTTGTTAGCTAGCTAATGATGAAGCAAATTTACAGTGACCATTCATTTCATGTCTGAAACAGCGATAACGTAACATTAAGGACAAATATCCCGTCAGCCATAAGGCGTGTTTTACATCAAGCTGCCCATAAATTACAAGTCGGGGTAAAGTTAGTTGCGCGTTGAGTAGGGTAGCTAGCATTAGCAAGTCAGCTAATGTCTTCAACTGTTTATTAGCTGCTAACGCTAGCATTTTCTATCAAACTCAACGGAGTTTCTTAGCAAGCCAGCTAACCAGGCAGCTAAACCCTGGGTGGACGAGGACAATTTATGAGCAAACAGAACAGTATAATTTATTGACACATAATGTGCTACCTGTTGATTATAGATCCAATCAGCTGAGGTAGCTCTTTCGTTTCAAAAGCGGTGTAAGAAGCTGATAAAAGCGGGCGAACTGCCGCTGTCCATTCGTGTTCCCCATCGCCTCCGCTCGACGCCATCTTGAAAAATCTTAGGATTAAGCCCACGCTTTGTTTATATGATTGTTTCTGTGATTTTGTATGATTATTATTTTGTATCACTTGCCCTCTGTATTCCCCTGAGCCTCATGTCTCTGCCTTCTTCTTCTCTCATTTACTGGCATTCTGTGTCATTCCCTATTTGGTCTTGAGTCTGTGTGTGTATCTGTCCACCTGTTGTTGTCCTGTGTGTTCTTTGCCATGTTCATGTGCTCTTCTGTCTGTGTTGTCTGCACAGCCCCGCCCATCCTGCACTGTCTGTTTGCTCTTGATGATACTCACCTGTTTTGTGTTGTCCTGATTGCACTCCTGTCTATTTATGCGTCATTCAGTCTGTGCTCTTTGTGGTGTCCTTGTTAATGTCGGCGTCTCACACATGCCTGTTCCCCAGTGAGTAACCTGTTGTGTTTAAAGCCTGCCTGTTTTGCATTTAAGTTCGGCCTACGTGCAGCTTTGTTTTCTTTTTATTAAAAAACTATGGTTTATCAAATCCACCTTGCAAATGGGTCTTCCTCTCCTTTGCCCCGGAGGGGTAATCATGACAAATTTTGTGTGAGAGAAGGCTATAGATAAAACACCGAGTTACAAAACACACAATTAAACACATGATTGAATTAAATAGCCCAGGATTATGGGATATACACAATTATGGTAGTGACTTCACGGATGGATCAATATACATGAAAGTGCAGAGTGCAAAGACAGGTGAGTTTTTGTTAAAATGATAATTAAAAGGTCCTCAGTTCTGTGCCTGTGAGCATTCCGAGGGAGGGAGGTGGGGCCTCTGACCGTTTGCAGTTCGGAAGGCCCGGGGGAAGAAATTGTTTGTCAGTCTGGAGGTGTGGGACCTGATCGATCTGAACCGTCGTCCAGAGGGAAGCAGGTCAAACAGGTGGTGGGTGGGATGTGAGGGGTCTCCTGTGATGGCCTTGGTCTTTTTGAGACAGGAGGATCTATCAGACAGTAATAATAATAATAATGCATCAGATTTATATAGCGCTTTATCATAGACACTCAAAGACGCTTTACAAGTAGATACATTATTCATTCACTCCAGACAGACAATGGCAAGCTACTACTGTAGCCACAGCTGCCCTGGGGCAGGCTGACGGAAACATGGCTGCCAATCCGTGCCAACGGCCTCTCCGGCCACCACCGAACATTTATACACATTCATACCCAGTGTTATGGACACTGGAGGCAATGCGGGTGAAGTGTCTTGCCCAGGGATACAACGGCAGGATATCTGGGGAGAGCGGGATTCGAACCGCCAACCATTGGGTTATTAGACGTCCTGCTCTACCTCCCGAGCCACTGCCACCCCTAGTAGCACACTCTCTACTGAGCAGCGATAGAAGGCCAGCAGCAGCTACTGGTCCAGGTTGTTCATCCTCAGGACACGGAGGAAGTGCAGCTACTGCTGGGCTTTCTTCACCAGGGCCTTGGTGTTGACAGTCCGGGAGAGGTCGGAGGAGATGTAGGTGCCCAGGAACCTGAAGGTGGGGATGGTTTTCACATGGTCGCCATTTATAAGGAGGGGGCTGTGGTCCTGTCTGTTCTTTCTGAAGTCCAGTATGAGTTTTTCTGTTTTGTGGACATTCAGTTTCAGGCTGTTTGCTTGGCACCACAGCGCCCTCGGCACAAAAACGGTCTTAGTGGCCAGTGTTTTTTTTTTTCTGCACTCACTCTGCTGAAAGTTCAACTTTTGAAACACCATATCCCTTTCCAGCGGCACACCTCTCTATCCAGCCAACCAGAATTAGGCTAAAAGGATACCACAATCAATATTTGAAAGCAAAAGTTCTGAAGGATATGTGTATTCTTATTAGTTTTATTCAGTTTAGCACAGAGAGTTTCAGCATGAAATGTATGAAACAGTGACAGGTCAAACAGTTGCTAGGATACGGGGTGAAGACATTTTTTCAGAGTCAAGGACATTGAAAATGAGGTTCAGACTACTTTGGCACAGAATATGCACTAGATGGACAGACAGCCTTGTATTGATTCTTGTTACATGGTTTAATTTTTTTTTTTTTCATCTAGACAAAGGGCACTCGATCTTTTTCATGAAAGGTCCACATTTATTTTTTTTCCAGTGGGCCAGAGGTCTAGAACAATGCAAACATGCTGCATGGGTAGGTAAACATAGAGAGGGGACACTATAAATACTATTGTAGTCAGCCACAAATTTACGAGGGACAAAAGTACACATATGGGGAAAAAAGCTTCAAATTCATAAGAAAAAAGTAACAAGTTTCTGAAAAAAATGCAAATTTACAAGAAAAAGTTGCAAATTTACAAAGATAAATTTATGAGAAAAAAGCTGCAAACATATTTGAAAAATGATTTAGATAAGAAAAACTCATATTTATAAGAAACATTGCAAATTTACAATAAAAATTTGCAGATTTAAGATGCAAAAAATCTGATTTATGAGAAAAGGTTGCAAATTTACAAGAAAGAGTGGCAAATATACAAAAAAGTTAAAAATTTAAATGAAAAAGTTTCAAACTGCAAAAAATTTATTTACAAGAAAAAAGTTGCAAATTTTCAAATAAATGTAATAAATTAATGAGAAAAAGTTCATGAATTTATGAGTTTCAAATTACAAATTTCATCATAAAGGATGGAAATGGCTGTGGTGAACACATTCTTTAAGAAGAGAGAGGAGCATAGGGTGACTTATAAGAGTGGAGGAAGGTGCACACAGGTGGACTATGTCTAATGCAGAAGGAGAAATCTGAAAGAGATAGGAGACTGCAAGGTGGTGGCAGGGGAGAATGTAGCTAGACAGCATCGGATGGTAGTCAGGAGGATGACTTTGGAAAGCAAGAGGAAAATAGTGAAGGCAGAGCCAAAGATTAAGTGGGGGAAGTTACAGAAGCAAGAAGGTCCCACAGAGTTCAGGAAGTTAATACAGGCTCTGGGTGGTAGGGAAGAATTATCAGATGACTGGGAAAGTACAGCAAAAGTATTGAGGGAAATGGGTAGAAAGGTATGTGGTGTATCCAGTGCACAGCGGAAGGAGACTTAGTGGAGACTTGGTGGTGGAATAGGAGGTACAGGAAAGTATTCAAAGGAAGATGTTAGCAAAGAAAAAATGGGATAGTCAGGGAAATGAAGAAAGGCTGCACGGTGGCTGCACGGTGGCGCAGTGGTTTAGCACTGTGGCAGCACAGTTTTACCCTCGGCCGGGGGACCGCGGGGATCATGAGATCGTGGGTTCGATCCCAGCCCCCGACCAACAGTGAGTTGTGTGGAGTTTGCATGTTCTCCCCGTGTTGCGCGGGTTTACTCCGGGATTTCTCCGGTTTCCTCCCGCACACCAAAAACATGTAGGTTTAGGGCGCTCGCGCACGCAGCGACCAGCAGCCGGTGGCTTGTCACCAGACTGCAAACCAAGTCTACCTACGGGTACAAATAAGTAAAAAAAAAAAAAAAAAAAGTAGACAGGAGTATTTGGAATCTAGGCACATGGCAAACAGAGAGGTGGCAAAGGCAAAGGCAAAGGCATATAGTGAGTTGTATGAGAGGCTAAACCCTAAGGAAGGAGAAAAGGTCTTATTGATTGGCTAAACAGCGAGATCAAGCTTGAAAAGACATGCAGCAGGTTAGGCTGATTAAGGACAGAATTGGTAATGTACTAACAAGTAACAAGAGTGTTGTGTCTGAATAAACAAGGAGGTGAGGTGACGTTTTATAATGTTTATTATCAAGAACTACAGTATGTACGCACGGGGAGACCCTACCGTGAGTACAGGAGTCCCAGCGAAGAGACAATATGCCTCCCGTTCCAGGCTTATATACTCCAGGTGACGCCACCCCCCAAAGGCGGGGCATCACCCCTCCCTAGCCTAGGGCACCGCCATACTAATATTATATATATATATTACGATCCTACATTCTCCCCCCTTTGAAAAAAATGCAAGCACACAAATTACCCAACCAAATAATTTACACCCGATTCACACACTAATACAAGAGGGTATAGGCCTACTCATTCACATACCACACTGGCCCAGTGGAGCTCTCCGCTATGTAAACAACAGTCCTAGAAAAGAAAAAAGGGCCAGTCACCAAACTAAATCAATCCCGTTAAAGCTAAACATATACACACAATCATAGACATACACAGTGACGGTACCCGATCCCATAAACTTGCAGAATACACATAAGTACACACAGAGAACTCCCCACAATAAAAAAACCCACAAGTATTCACACGATAGGGCAATTAACATACCCATTCACACTCAGGCGCTACTGCACCTCACAATCACTAAACAGTTACACAACAATGGTGGTCTTGTGCCTCAAATCTCTTAAACACCCCGTTACAGTGGCAGACATTCCTTTTACTTTCAAGAATGTAAACGGCCATTAAGACCACACCACAGACAGGGAAATTAAAACACAGCATCAAGTGATGGAAATAGTAATAAAACACAACATTGCAAAATACTATAAGTAGTTACTATTACAAAGAGGTGGCAACACAAATCTATGAACATTTCTGTTTTTTTTTTTAACAAAACAAACCCAATAGCCACATGTCACACTCCTAAGTTGTGCCACTAATAGGATAAATTACCATAAGAACCAACTTATATGTTTCACATTACCACATGGTTCTCATCATCCCATTCCATAACAACTTCAACATGTGAACACAGTCAGAATATATTGAACATGGGGCGGTGCGGTGGAGCAGTGGTTAGCACTGCGGCAGCAGAGCAACTCACCCTTGGCTATGGGATCCCTGGTTCGATCCCATCCCCTGACCAACAGTGATCTGTGTGGAGTTTGCATGTTCTCCCCGTGTCTGCGTGGTTTACTCCCAGAGTTCTCCGGTTTCCTCCCACAGGCCAAAAACATGCAGGTTAGGTTAATTGGAGACTGTAAAAGTGACCCTAGGTGTGAATGTGTGTGTGAATGGTAAAGGGATAGCGCCGTACCGTGGCTGCTTCATCCATCCAGGTGGATGCCCTCAATTTCCCCTCTGGGGATCAATAAAGTATACAAAATCAAAAAAATCAAAATTAAAAAAAATAATAACAATAAACAAAACACATCACATTAATAAATGCACATTATCAGACACACCGTAAGCACTCACACATTCAACCCGGGTCTCCTGAAGGCCCCCCGGAGTGTCTGTCACGCGACCCACTTCCAGAGCATCTGTTTTTTTGTGACAGGAGACGGACTGCATAGACGCCCTTTTCTGCTCCAACGTCGCAGCTCGCTGGGGTGCCGTCTCAACCCATCAGTCAAACTCAGTTAGTCGTCACCACCGGACTGGACCATCTGCAGATTATCCTGTCCAGCTGTCAGTTTCCTGGAACTGTGCACCAGACCAAGCCGAAGCTCGACCCTAGGGCGCACGTCATCACCCTCACCCAGGGGAGCGCTCACTGGCTTTTTCCATCATCTGCGTTGCGATCTGGCACCCTTTTGACCCCTCAGCGGTTCGCCAAGTTGACTTGAGCCATGTCCCTTGCTTTTGGTATCGGCACGGCCAGGGTTCATGCTGTCTGATGGTACCCCGGATACCAGATGATGTTGCGTCAGAGCGGCACCAGTCACTGTTGGCTCAGCAGCCGGAACTCGTTGGTCACCGGAGCCTTGTAGCTCACGCTCTTCTGACCTTTCCGCCACCACAGGGGTCAAACCATGCTGTTCGAGTCCACGGTCCATGGGACCACAAACACTGGCACGGGACCCCCGCCTTGTCGGCGTACTAAGGTGCTGGCGGTGTCCCTCTTCACCCAGAATGGGCCACCCAAAGTCCCACACTTCTTCGCCACTTCCCACATAAAATGACCGGTTACATAGACCACCACCTGCCCACTCCTCCATATCTACGCATGTGATGGCGAAACCAAACCTGTAAAACAAGTCACTACCCATCAGATTAATACCTTCTCAAGACACTGAGATGTCAAGGGGATAGTTACCATAGTCACGACAGACAATATATGTTTTACTCACATTGTAGTGGGGAAAACACCGTCTTACAGTTTCCAAGTTCAAAATGGAGGTTGCCGACCCCGTGTCCACCAACAACGGCACCGGCGTCCTGCCCGTGTTGGGAGAGATAGTGTGGGCCACTGTGGGTGCCTTCTTCTTTCCACCGTCCCTAGCAGGCCTCCCTTCATCCTTGTCGAAAATGTGGCAAACTCTGGCGAAGTGATGGAGCAGACCCCACCATTCACAATGCTTGCCCTCCGCTGTGTACTCCCTGGCTCAATAGCGGTGCCAGCTGGATCCGCAGCCGTTGCTTCTCGGCGTCCCCGGGGTGGACCTCAACTTCACGATGGCCGCGCGGTCAACATTGCTTTCATCATCCAAATCCAAGGCCAGGGTCATCCTGTACGTGTCGTCTTTGGCAGGGCTTCGCTGTCCTTAAGACGTGTCGTCAGCCGTTCCGTTGCCTCGTTTTGTCGTGCTAGCTCCATGGCTGCTAATGGTGCTAGCTCACCAGCACGAGTTAGCAGGCGAGCTCTTGCCAAGGAGCCAACTGCGTGTTCTGCTAACTTGTCGCGGACCAACTCCTCCTCCAAAGTCCCAAGCCTACACTCACCCGCCAGCTGCCGAAGGTCCGCCACAAACAGTCGAACCGACTCTCCGGGTCGCTGGTTCCGCTGCTTGACTTGCATGCGCCGCCTTATGATGTTTTCAGTGGCGCAAAAGTAGCCAGCCATGAGCCTCGCCACATGGCTGAATAGGTCACCGCCTCCAAACGTGCTCAGGACCCTCTGGCTCTCCACATCCAGGCTATGGACAAGGATAGCCCTTGTGCATAATTTATCAAGGTCGCCGAGGTCTAACGCCAACAGATAGTATTCGAACTCTGCCACCACCTGGTCCACAGGACCAACCACTCACCCGGAGCCTGCAACACAAAGTGAAGCACGGCAGCAGCTCTCTCCATCTCCGTTTATCCTCATCGCCAAATTTGTGTCTGAATAAACGAGGAGGCGAGGTGACGTTTTATAATGTTTATTATCAAGAACTATGTACACACGGAGAGACCCTACCACGAGTACAGGAGTCCCAGCAAAGAGACAATATGTCTCCCGCTCCAGGCTTATATTCTCCAGGTGATGCCACCCCCCAAAGGCGGAGCATCACCCCTCCCTAGCCTAGGGCAATGCCATACTAATATTATATATATATTGCGATCCTACAGAGAGTGTGTTGAGAAGGTGGAAGGAGTACTTTGAAGAGCTGATGAATAAAGAAAATGAGAGAGAGAGAAGGATGGATGAAGAAAAGGTAATGAAAAGGGAAGTCCCGAGAATTAGCAAGGCAGAAGTGAGGGCAGTTTTGAAGAGGATGAAGAATGGAAAGGCTGTTGGTCCAGAAGCCGTACCTGTGGAGATATGGAGATGTTTAAGAGAGATGGCGGTGGACTTTTCAACCAGATTGTTTAACACAATCTTGGAGAGTGAGAGGATGCCCGAGGAGTGGAGAAGAACTGTTTTGGTACCAATTTTCAAGAACAAAAGTGATGCTAAGAGCTGTGGTAACTACAGAAGCAATAAATATTTAAAGTTGATCAGCCACACTATGAAGATATGGGAAAGAGTTGTTTAAGCCAGGTTAAAAGGAGAGGTGACAATCAGTGAGCAGCAGTACGGTTTCATGCCAAGAAAGATTACTACAGATGCAATGTTTGCTCTAAGATTGCTGATGGAGAAGTATAGAGAAGGTCAGAAGGAGTTGCACTGTCTTTGTGGATCTAGAGAAAGCAGATGATAGGGTGCCAAGAGAGGAAGTGTAGTACTGTATGAGAAAGTCAGGAGTGGCAGAGAAGTATGTGAGGGTGGCACAGGACATGTTTGAGGACAGCAAGAAGTTGGAGAGGTGTGCTGTAGGAGTGAGAGATGGGTTCAAGGTGGGGTTGGGATTACATCAGGGATCGGCTCTGAGTCCCTTCTTGTTTCCTTCTTAAGGAAATCAAAGCTTGAATGACTTGTAATTTCCTGCTATTAAATTCAGATAAGACTGAAGTCATTCTTGTTGGTCCAAAAAACCTTAGAAATTCCTTTCCAAATCAAACTTTCAGTTTGGATGCGGTTACTCTTTCTCTTAATAGCTCTGTGAGGAACCTTGGAATTATTTTTGATCAAGATCTGTCCTTCAATTCACATATTAAATTTGTTTCTAAGACTGCCTTCTATCATTTGCGTAATATTGCCAAGATTAGGAGCATCTTGTCTCAGAGTGATGCTGAGAAACTGATCCACGCTTTTGTTAGCTCGAGATTAGATTATTGTAATTCTTTATTATCAGGCTGTCCTAAAACATCTTTAAAAAGTCTTCAGCTGATCCAAAATGCTGCAGCAAGAGTTTTAACAGGTACTAGAAAGAGAGATCATATCTCTCCAGTTCTGGCCTCCCTTCATTGGCTTCCCATAGAGTTTAGAATTAAGTTTAAAATCCTTCTTCTTACTTACAAAGCTCTAAACAATCAGGCTCCTTTTTATTTAAAAGATCTGATACTACCGTATTATCCTAACAGAGCACTACGCTCCCAAAATGCAGGATTACCTGTAATACCTAGAATCTCCAAAAGTACAATGGGAGGCAGAACCTTCAGTTATCAAGCTCCTCTCCTGTGGAACCAGCTGCCAATCTGGATTCGGGAGTCAGACTCAATCTCTGTTTTTAAGAATTGTAGGCTTTTTGATATAGCCTACAATTAGGGAGGGATCATGTGTTTCTGAACCCTCGCTTAGTTATGCTGCTAATAGGTTTAGTCAGCCGGGGGACCTCCAATAATGCACTGGGCCTCACTCCTTTCTTCACTGAAATATTTTTTTTTTGCTGGTCATTAACATCTGTTTGTTCTCTTCCATAGATTGAGTCCCCATCGTGCTGTTTGCTCTCTACATGTCTGTTCTTTTCATCTTCTCTATCCCCTCACCCCCCAGCCAGTCGCAGCAGATGACTGCCCCTCCCGGAGCCTGGTTCTGCTGGAGGTTTCTTCCTGTTAAAAGGGAGTTCTTCCTCTCCACCGTCGCCAAGTGCTTGCTCACAGGGAATCGCCTGATTGCTGGGGTCTTTCTGCAACTGTGGGGGTTCCCCCTACAGTTGATAGTGCTATGAGATGACTGTTGTTGTGAAATGGCGCTATATAAATAAAGTTGAATTGAATTGAAGTTGAATGGCGATGGACAGGCTGACAGATGGGGTCAGGCAGGAGTCTCCATTGACCATGATGCTTGCAGACGACATTGTGATCTGTGCTGAGAGTAGGGAGCAGGTGGAAGATAACCTGGAGAGGTGGAGGTATGCTCTGTTGAGAAGAGGAATGAAAGTCATTAGAAACAAAACAGAATACATGAGTGTGAATAAGAAGGAGGCAGGTGTAACAGAGAAGGTGGAAGTAGTAGAGGTAGTGAAAGTAGATGAGTGTAAATACCTGGGGTCAACCATCCTAAAGCGATGGAAAATGCACAAGAGAGGTGAAAAAGAGAGTGCAGGCAGGGTGGAGTGCGTGGAGAGGAGTGTCAGGGGTGACTTGTGACAGAAAAGTTGTGCTGACAAAAAGACAGGAAACAGAGCTAGAGGTGGCAGAGTTGAAGATGCTAAGATTTTCAATGGGAGTGACTAGGAGGGACAAGATTAGAAATGAGTATATGAGAGGGACAGTTCAGGTTGAGTGGGATAGATAGATAGATAGATAGATAGATAGATAGATAGATAGATAGATAGATAGATAGATAGATAGATCGAAACTGGGAAATTTGGAGACAGAGTAAGAAAGGCAAGGCTGGGATGGTTTGGACATGTGCAGAGGAGGGAGAGTGGATATATTGGACAAAGGATGCTGAAGATGGAGCTGCCATGCAGAAGGAAAAAAGGAAGACCACAAAGAAGATTCATGGATGTAGTGGAGAACATGGAGAGGGTTGGTGTTACAGAGGAAGATGCAAGGGATAGGGTGAGATGGAGACAGGTGATCCACTGTGGCGACCCCTCAAGGGAGCAGCCGAAAGGAGAAGAAGAAGATGTGAGTAGGTCGGAGTGTGAGTGAGAGTGCTTGCATGGGTGAACGTGAGTAGGTGTGGGTGACCCTGAGGGCGAGTGGGACTGAGATTGAATGGGTACAGGAGTGCGAGAGAATGGGTGGGTCCGGGTGAGTGAGAGTGAAGGAGTGTATGTGGGTGCATATGGGAGCATGAGGGTGTGGGTGTGTCTGCGAGTCAGGAGGTGCTGGATTGAGGGGGGTAGTGCCTCTTGGCTATGTGGGCTCCCCTGGGCAGGGTGGACTTCTTTGGACATGGGGGTCCCTGGGGTGACCTGCTATGGGGGTGCCTGGGGGGGCTTGTGCTGGAGGTGCAGGCCGATCTCCAGCCTGGAGGGTAGAGTCACTAGCCTCCTGGCACCTGGGGCCCGGGGACTGGCTTTGGCCCTGCTGGGGTGGTGGGGAGTTGGTAGGCCCGGGGTGTGGGCCGGCCATGCCGGCCGCCTGGCAGCCTGGCCTCCCTCAATCGTCCCTCCGGGGGCAGATGCCTGGCTTTCCTGGGGCTTGCTGACCTCGGGCATTTGTGCCCTGTGGGGGTTGGTGGCGCTGCCTTGCCTGCTCGGGGTTTCCAGGGGGAGAGCTGCTGCGACCGGCCCCCCTCTTCATATGTTTCCTGACAAACCACTCACATACACACACTTATTTTGCGTATGCTCTCATATGTACGAACACAGACGCACACGCACAAATATCTCTCTTTTAACAGGTGCCTAAACCAGACTCGTGTTGAGACATCTTCGGCGGAAGAAGCATTTTGTCTTCTGTTTGTTTTAGTTGTTGGTTTGTTTGTCTTTTTGTCTGTTCCCCTCTCTTTTCTTTCCCCCTCCACACACTTCCTTTCCATATTCCCCATCCTGTCGGGTCCTCCATGTTTAAAACAATTTAAATAAAGTATTAAAAGTTATTACAGGAGGAGTTTACAACAATATACAGTACATAGTTAGGTACTGTATAAAGCTCTTTTTGGCAAAGTAAATCTGTTTTGGCACAATAAGGGTGACAGATCTCTGTTCTGCTTACCTAGCTGCCTGATAGGACAAGGGGGAAAAAAGGAGAAGAAGAAGAAGATCAGAAAGGATATTTGATCCCTACAAATATGGGATAAGAAATATATAGAATAAGAAGGGTCGGACTGAGTTGGGTGGAAAGTTATTTAAGTAACAGACAACAATTTGTACAAACTGGTGAGCACAAATCACCCTTCATGGACATCACTTGTGGTGTGCCCCAGGGGTCAGTTTTGGGACCCAAACTCTTTATCTTGTATATAAATGACATTTGCCAAGTATCAAATATTCTGAAATTTATTTTGTTTGTGGATGACACAAATATCCTTTGCACTAGTGAGAATTTGCAGCAGGTTTTAGAGGTGGTCACAACTGAAATGAAAAGGTTAACGCAGTGGTTCAACAAAAATAAATTATCTCTAAATCTGAAAAAAACCCCCAATGATTATGTTGTTTGGAAATTATAAAATAAATCATGAAATACTGGTAACGATAGATGATACCAGAATAGAAACAGTACAGGAAAATAAGTTTCTGGGGGTGATGCTAGACAATAAAATCTTCTGGAAACCTCACATCAGTCACATCTGGGCCAAGTTGGCAAAATGTATAGGGATACTGGGGAAGACAAGACACATCTTGGACTATAAATCATTGTTCTTACTGTACAATTCACTGTTTCTACCTTATCTTAACCTCTTGCACTCCGCTGTACCGCGGACGGGCAAGTCTCTGCGTCCTAGAGCGCACGAGGGCGCACGAGAGAGCCCTCATGCGCTCTAGGACGCATGATGGAGATTGTGATGTAGGTGGTGTATGGCGTCCAAGCGCGCACTGAAAATAAAAGCTGCAGACACAGCCGCGAACAGATTAGTTCATCTGATTGACCTCTCATTTGACTAATAAGAGCCTTGAATTGGGTTTCTGAAACCTTGAAGAACCAATGACTGAAAACCTAGCAAGAAGGACCCGCCTCCCAATGCTGTGAATGCAGTGAGCCAGTTGAAGCAGAGAAGTTCGCGAGCTGTTTTTTTTTTAAGGCTGGGTGAAGAGTGACTGCTGCAGCGGATCAAAAAAAAGGACCCGTAGGAAGAACCCCACAGACCCAGCAGCACGGAGACCATTCACAAATGCAACCTGTGTGACAGGGAGTGCCATTCGCGCATCGGCATGTTCGGCCACAGGCGGTGCTTATTTTGTTTTTGTTCCAGCAGAGTAGACGTTATGATTTCTTCCATGGTCATAGACCGACGGAGGCTGATGACGAAGGCTGAGTGACACACACGCCTTCGCCAGTCTTTTTTAAATTACTACTGTTATTTGTTTTGAAAAATCGTTCGCCAAAAACCGCAATCATGGAAGCACAAAACCGCAATAATGGAATTATGTTTTGATCGGGTCGCAAGACCAGAACCACGAGCGGACCAGCGTCGCGTTCGTCTGACAATGGGGAAGAGAAGTTCGCCAGGACACTGCTGTGAAGAGGTAAGGTGTTATAAGCTAAATTATTCTTTATTCCTGAAAATTGTAATCCAAAATGACTTTTGACCGATTGGTAAATTACAATTGTGCGGCGCACGAAGTCTGAAGTTCGTGCACCGCGGTACAAGGGGTTGTTCGCCGCATCCAGACCGTGAACGCCGCACCCCCACCCCCGCTATTCTTCTGTAGCGAGGGGGGGGAAGCCGCGGTGACTGCGCAGCTGTCCCACATCGCCACATGAGGCTAAACCGTTGTGTAGCGATGGCCGATGTCCATCCTCTGTAGCGAGGGGGGGGCAACCCCCCCCCCACACACACACACACAGACACAGCCCTGAGTGTGACCTTTCATTAGAGCCCAAAATGAAGCTTCTACATTGAAGCATTCAAAAGTTACAGACGTTTTTCTAAACTGTGCCATTTGGCACGATTTGGCACAGTTCCAAAACGCCTGGGAACTACCTGAGAACAAAGCTGTGTAATATATTCATTTTTTGTGGTATTGTTACAAAATTTGGACCTCAGCTGGATAACACTTGGTTCTACATTTCTGTTGCATTTTCCAGCCCGGATCTGAAGCTGTGTGTTATTTGCAAGCATTTGTATCCAAAAAAACACCCAGGCCAAATTTATTTTCTTCAGGTTCACTATGTTTAGATGACTGTAACTCAGTGGCTGGAGCACTTAGACAGATTATGACTGTTTTGCCAAAAAATTCAAAGTGCTTTCTTTTAAATGAGACCAACCCCATGAAGATGCTGCAAAGGGTTGAAGAACAGCTTTTGATTTAATTTGGGCACGTTAATTTTTGGCGTTTTTAGGGAAATTGACCGGAGTGCAAGGGGTTAACTACTGTGTAGAAGTCTGGGGAAACACCTACAAGACCAACCTACAACCAATATGCACATTACAAAAAAGAGCTATAAGGATAATAAATAATGTAGGATATAGAGACCATACCAATTCGTTGTTTTTAAAGTCACATGTCATAAAGTTCATGGATTTAGTTAAATTTAAGACTGCACAAATCATGTACAGGGCAATTAATAATCAACTCCCAACTAATATACAAAAAATATTCAAAAAAAGACAATGATTATAAACTTAAACTAGACTTAAACTTTACAAAACCTAAGATACGAACAACTAAGAAAAGTATGTGCATATCTGTCTGTGGGGTGAATTTGTGGAACAGTCTGGAGCCGGAACTGAAACTATGTACAAACAGAAATCAATTCAAAAATAGGTATAAACATTATTTGCTGAAAGAATATATGTTAGAGGGGTAGTATTTATATGTACGATTCACTGTGCTCACTCTGGGACACTATGGAACGGTGGGTGGGACAGCATTGTGTATATCTGTGTTGTTTGGGGTTGGTTTTGATGTATGGACTGTATGTACACTACCGTTTAAAAGTTTGGGGTCAACCAGACAATTATTTTGTGTTTTCCATGAAAAGTCACACTTATTTACCACCATGAGTTGTAAAATTAATAGAAAATATAGTCAAGACATTGACAAGGTTAGAAATAATGATTTGTATTTGAAATAATAATTTTTTCCTTCAAACTTTGCTTTCGTCAAAGAATCCTCCATTTGCAGCAATTACAGCATTACAGACCTAACATGATTGCACAAGGGTTTTCTAATCATCCATTAGCCTTCTGACGCAATGAGCAAACACATTGTACCATCAGAACACTGGAGTGATAGTTGCTGGAAATGGGCCTCTATACACCTATCTAGATATTGCACCAAAAACCAGACATTTGCAGCTAGAATAGTCATTTGCCACATTAGCAATGTATAGAGTGTATTTCTGATTAGTTTAAAGTTATCTTCATTGAAAAAAAGTGCTTTTCTTTCAAAAATAAGGAAATTTCTAAGTGACCCCAAACTTTTGAACGGTAGTGTATGTTGGGATGGATGGGTGTTAATGTTGATATGTACAAAATGGGGACGGCAGCGGCTCAGGAGGTAGAGCAGGTCGTCCAATAACCACATGGTTGGCGGTTCGAATCCCGCTCTCCCCCGATATCCTGTTGTTGTGTCCTTGGGCAAGACACTTCACCCCAATTGCTCCTGGTGGGTCTGGAAGCACCATGTTAGGCAGCATGCCACCATCAGTGTGTGAATGGGTGGATAGCAGGATCTGTAAAGCGCTTTGGCCATCAAGAGATGAGAATAAAAGTGCTATATAAATGAGTGCCATTTACCAAAAGCTAAGTCTAAAATATAGTTAATTGTTTACTTGGGGTCTTAAATGTGGTAATTTGTATATATTTCACGTGGGTTGTATTTATGGAAAAGAGGAGTTGGAATTAATAAGTGTTCACTTCTTCCTTCTCCCTTTCGAACACCATATACTGTTACTTTACTGCACTTGTCATTTGTTTTGTTTTTGTTTTACTTTTTTGTTTGAAATAAAGTATGTATGTACAGTATCTATCTATCTATCTATCTATCTGTCTATCTATCTATCAATAAAGAGCTGAGTGATTAAAAAATAAACTGGTCTGTCAACATTAATATACTCACTGCCAATGAAAAGAGATATTTTTGCAGTTTTTTATGGAAATGGTCAATTAAAGTGACACTGCCCAAAATCAAGTTTTCTGTTGTTAACATGCAGGGCTTGACATTAACTTTTTTGCTCACCAGCCACTGTGGCAAGTGATTTGCCAAAGTTACTAGCCACTCAGCCTTTTCACTAGCCACAATTTTGTGGTTGGAAAATTATGTTTAATATGATCAAATTTGACTATTGCATGCTAAAATTTACTTGAATTAAATGTGCAACCTTGTTAAATGTAAATAGATAGATAGATAGATAGATAGATAGATGACCCTTGTATAGCAAGAGAAACACTGCTTAATTATTAACAGCAGTAAATACTGTAAAACAGTCGAGAAAATATTTACAACGATAGAGTGAAGTACAAGTAGATAGATAAATACAATGCAGAAAATAAGTATTGAACATGCCAACATTTTTCTCATTAAACATATTTCTGATGGAGCCACTGACCTGAGATTTTCACCAGATATCAGTAGCAACCCAGGTAATCCATACATACAAAGAAATCAAGGCAACTGTGTTCACAAAAGAAGTTATATTTAATAAAGTGGAATGACACAGGGAATAAGTATTGAACACATGAAGAAAAAGAGGTGCAAAAAGGCATAGAAAGCCAAGAAACCAGTTGAAATCCATCAGAATTTAGGAAGCCTTCCCATCTCCCATCAGTGCAAATTAATTTCAGCTAGTTAAGTCCTGACTGATAGTCTTTAAAAAGGTCCGTGAATATCACACCACAAAGAACTCATGATGGGCAGAAGCAAAGAGCTGTCTCTAGACCTTTGCAACCTTATTGTTGCAAAACATAATGACGGCATTAGTTACAGACACATTTCTAACCTGCTGATTGTTCCAATGAGCACTGTTGGAGCCATCTTTCGGAAGTGAAAAGAACATCAATTTACCATAAACCAGCCACGACCAGGAGCTCCTTGCAAGATTTCTGACAGAGGAGTCAAAAGAATTACACAACATAACAAAAATATTTTTTTTGTAAGTTGTCTGTGTTTTTTCAACTGATTTAAGACAATTTTGCACCACTGAATCCGAAAATGACATCCGTTTGTCTCGATCAAGTCAGGTTTTTATGCTAAGTTGTAAGCAGTTGTACAGTTGTACTGTAAATTGAATAGCAGACATTGATAAAGGTAAGTACATGTAAATTGAATGTTATGTCATCATTGTTCAAAATTCAGAGAATTTCAAGAAATAAAAAAGAATTTTGCATCATATAAAGCGAAAATACCCATACATGTAAACAAAAATGTAAAAAAACATGTGGCCATAGTTCAAAAAGTTGACCTGATTGAGCAAAACCAATGTGATTTTTGGATTCATCACATCAAAATTGTCCTAAATCAGCTAAAAAAAAACTTCGACAATAAATTTGGTGTTGACCAGTGTTATCAGAAGAGTTATCCAAGAGCCAAAGACCACTCGTGGAAAGCTCCAGAAAGACCTGGAGTTAGTAGGCACTGCTGTTTCAAAGAAAACGATAAGTAATGTACTCAACTAACATGGGCTCTATGACCGCTCACCTCGCAAGACTCCATTGCTGAAGAAAAAGCATGTTGAAGGTTATTTAAAGTTTGCTGCACAACATTTGGACAAGCCAGTAAAATACTTGTAGAATATAGCCTAGTCAGATGAGACCAAAATTAAACTTTTTGGATGCCACAACACACAGCATGTTTGGAGGAGAAATGGCACTGCACATCAGCCCAAAACACCATATCAACAGTGAAGTTTGGAGGTGGGAGCATCATAGTGTAGGGGTGTTTTTCAGCACATGGTTCAGGCAGACTTTATATAACTGAAGGAAAGATGAATGGACAAATGTACAGGGACATCCTTGATAAGAATCTGTTGCCATCTGCCAAGATGCTGAAGATGAAATGAGGGTGGACATTTCAGAATGACAATGATCCCAAATACACAGCAAAGAAAACTCGCAACTGGATCCAGAGTAGGAAAATAAAGCTGCTAGAATGGCCCAGTCAGTCACCTGACCTGAATCAAATTGAAAATCTATAGAACAAACTGAAGATCAGAGTTTATAGAAGACACACACGGAACCTTCAAGATTTGAATTTGTGTGGAAGAATGGGCTAAAATCACTCCTGAGCAATGCCTGCACCTAATTTCTCCATATAGGTGGTGCCTGGAAGCTGTTATTACCAACAAAAGCTTTTCTACTAAATATTAAATGAATTTCTCCAAGCATATTCAATACTTATTCCCTGTGTCATTCCACTTTATTAAATATAATGTCAAAAATTGCTCTTTCTAGGGCTGCTGAAGGACACCAAGCACTCACTGTGGTTGTTGTACATTTATTAAAGTAAAGACAGACATACTACACACAGAACATACAAACAACGGATAGCATGGGTGCTGGAGGAGAGCGGGGGCTCAACGTCGACAGGCAGACAGAAGCCTGGGAATGCCAAGCAAAAAAAGGGAAAGGACTGACCTGGACGGAGCTGTCCTGTTCTCCTCGACAGCACTCAAAACACTCAGTGTCAGGCAATATACCGTAACTACTGAGGACATTCAACAGCAATAGAAGGACACGACAATGGGAACAGGTTGTCATGTCCTTAAATACCGTTATTGATAAGAGTCAGGTGTGGATACATAAGTGGCAAACGAAATACAATCAGTGACAGCTGCGCAGCCCGTGAGCCAGTTTGACAGCCAGGAGCTGCGCAGCGCTGTCAAAATAAAGCACTAACCAGAAACCATAATGACACAAGAGCAACGCAACCCACAAAATGTAAATAATAACACCACCAATACAGAATGGCAATAATTAACAGGAAAAGCAATGAAACAGAAAAGGACTAACTAAAACTAGAGACTGGGCACGGCACCCACCTGTGCCCCGGATCATGATATATAACTTATTTTGTGAACACAGTTGCCTTGATTTCTTTGTATGTATGCATTAATTGGGTTGTTACCGATATCTGTTAAAATCTCAGTGTTATGTCCACAAACCTGCAGTGACCACCGACGAGTGAGCTGTGCTGGACCTGGATCTTTATTACAACAAATGTTAATAACATGGTACATGTGAATGAGCCCTCGGCTTCTAACTGTGCCTCTGTGAGACCTCCGGCAAAAGAGACCCAAAGATGGCCGACTCTTCCCTTATATGGGTCAGCATGATGATAGTACCAGCCGGCTACGCCATCACGCCGCTCTCTGTTATAAACCCCTTTATAACACCCCCCCCCCCCCCGGAAAAACGTAGAACACTTACTACATATTGTAACCCTTCCCAATTTGGCATAAACAACAACCTCCTGAACTAGGGTTAGCGGGTGGACCGCTGGTCAACCCGACGCGACTGAGTGGATTATTCTACCACTCTTCTTGCTAGCTGTGTTCCTATCTAAACAGTCCTTTTTCTGACAGTCTTCCATGGGGAAGGCAGCTCTGCTGGTGGGGCCTTGTAGCGAGCCCGCAGTCGATGCATCCCCGGAGGTATTGGTTCCCTTGGACTGGAACCAATCTTCATAATGCTGCGGCCTGGGTCCCACACTGCACCAACTGACTCCTGCGAAGCCTCGCTGTCTGGAGCAGCCACTTGAACGAGACTGAGATGGTTTGTGTACCGTACCGAACCATCTGTCAACCTGAAGCATGCCGGTCCCAGCTGTGCCATGATCCTCAAGGGCATCCACGGTCTTGTAGAACGTGACTTTGCTGACCGCAGGCCCGGTCGTTCATCCATGCGTACCCGCACCCAGTCCATCACCTGAAGAGGCACTTTGCTTGGTCTCACATGCCGTTGACATTGCGGTAATGCTACGTTTACCTCCGTTGTTATCGTGTTGGTCACGGACTCTTCACCCAACGCCTCCGCAGCAGTCCCTGGTGGCTAAAGCTGGTCATGGGCCCTGAATATGTCCAGCACCTCTCCTGTGTCGCTTACCGTTACGGACTCTTCACCCGTCGGCTCAGCCGTGGCTCCCGCAGACTGGAGCTGAGCGAGGATACTGAAGTGGCCCAGTTCCTTTTCTCCCTTGTCTGATGTATGCGGTTGTGCTGTGTCACCATTATTGCAGATAACAGCCATACTGAGACACTGTGTTTTGGGGTTCTCTGTGTGCGTGGGCTCCCTCTCCTGCAACTCTGCAGCAGCTCCCGTAGACTCCTGCTAGGCGAGGATCTGAGGTGAGTCCAGCCGCTGCCCCCCTCTGGGCAGCGCTCCTCCTGTGCAACGGTACGGTTGGTTTCTCATTGGCGTCGCTCTTTTCAGCCACACCTGGTGGCTCTACAGCTGGCCGGCCGCCTGAAGGACTGAGTCTCTGGGTCGGGTGGCCCATCTGCTCTGGCAGGCCACCTGACGCTGTTCAATGGGCCGCCTGCTGGGCTTGGGACTCTGGCAGGCCACCCGATCGGTCACCCCTCGCCACCCCTTGGGCGGCCCCCTGAACTCTGGAACTCCTGGGTCTTGTGGGGTATTGTTATTGGTTTTGGTGTTGGGAGGTGCACTATGTTTTCCTGTATTATATTGCTGTGTTATTTTTGTTAGTTCACTCCTGACCTGTTTTCCCCCACCTCCCGCCCGGGTTAGTTGTGATGGTTCTCCGGGGGAGAGGGGGTGGGGGTGGGGTTTCTTTGTGTTTTTTTGTGTTTCTTTTGATGGTACTGGGGGTGTCTGGCTTCTACCCCTTGGGGGGGGGTCTGTCATGGGCTGGGCTGGACTTGACAGCCCAGTTCCATGGCACGGTGGCTGTTTTGTGTTCAAGTATATTTTGATTCCCTATTTGCCTTCAGGCACCTCTTTGGGAACCCTTAAGGGTCTTGGCTCCCTGATAGCTCACAGCCACGCCCTCTTCTCCTGTCAGCACCTACCAACTGAGTGTCATTGTTTCTTGTGTCTGTCACACTCACACAAACACACACACACACACAATCATTCACACCTGCACTCTATCAACTCTTAGCACACACCCATTCATTCCGACACACATATACGCACACACTCATGCACACCTGCTCTCACTCAACGAAACACACACTCATTCAGTTCTACTCTCACACACACACCCAAGCACACTAGCAATCACTTTAGTCATTATGTTTGGTATTATTTAAGCTCTGTCTGCACTCTTGTGATTGTTGGTGCATTGTATTGTCAACCTCTCGCCAGAGTACTGTTGGGCTCTGGTGATCTCATCCATGTAAGTACCTACACGTGTCTGTTGTTCACAGTGTTAGGTTTTTCTCTGTGTTTCCCTGCACTACCTTGGTGCAGCCTGTCGAGCCTTGAGTTGCTCGACTCCAGGCTGCACTTTTCTTTCAAGTGCGTTCTGGGCTGTATTTATTCTCCACCCTCGCTCACCATTTACGCATGGGGACAATAACTCTGACTGTTTATCGTGTTTGCTCTCCTGTTGACTCTTTGGATTTATTGTTTGGGACATTTTGTATTAATAAACACCACATCCTCCTGCATTTGGATTTTTCTCGTCTCTGCTGACTCTAAAACAGCAGCATTAGGCATGCTGCCGACAAATTGAAATGATGTTTCTCTCTCTCTTCAGTGGTGTGCACAATATAAAAAAGAAAAAGGAATAAGGCAGGAAAAACAACAGCTATGTACAGTAATGCTACCTGTAGCGCAAATGGCGACAAAAGATAGACCCAGACATCACATAGTGCAATTAAAGATAAACGATTAGTGATAATGAAACCGAGCAATCGTATATACAGAAAAGTAGAGACGTAATACCTGTAGTTGCAAGTTCAATGTGGTAGTGTAGGTGCAGACAGTAACAGATAGGACTGCACACGATCAGACAGACAGCAGCAGATATGGCATTTATGCAAATGGTTGCAGTTAAAGTGCAGAGACATACTGCAGCAAATGTATTACTGTTGGTGCGCAAGTCTTTTTGTGCCAAAAGCTGAGGCAGTTATTGTGCGGGTGAGTGCGTTATGGTCCGGGGGTGGGGGGGTGGGGGTAGTGGACAGAGTTCAGGGTCCTGATGGCCTGATGAACAAAGCTGTTTAGCAGTCTTGTGGAGCGGGCCCAGAGGCTCTGGTACCTTTTCCCGGAGGGCAGGGGGCTAGGGAGGGAGTGTGAGGGGTGGGAGGTGTCGCCTGCAATGTTGATGGCTCTGCAGGTGAGGCAGGTCAGGTTGATGTCTGAGAGGGGGGCAGACTGGCACCGATAATCTTGCTGGCTGCTTTTACTGTGCGTTGTAGTGTCTTCCGGCAGGAGGAGGTGGAGCTTCCATACCACACCATGATGTAGCTGGTGAGGATGCTCTCAATGGTGCCCCGATAGAAACAGCACATGATGGGGCGTGGGACTTGTGCTCTTCTTAGTTTGCGGAGGAAATGGAGGTGGTGGTTTTGGACCAGGAAAGGTCCTCAGAGATTTGCACCCCCAGGAACCTGGTGTTGCTCATTCTCTCCACAGCTGCACCATCAGTGATCAGAGGGGGGTGCTGCGTGTGTCCCCTCCTGAAGTTGACCACAATCTCCTTGGTGGCAAAAGTGGAAAAAGTGTTAAATCTACGCCAAAAACTTTGTTTTGTGATTCTGAGAGCAGAAACTAGTGGATTGAGCAAATAACTTGGGGAAATTATATATGTCCCCTCATGGATTGTCACCTTATCTACCTATTCTACGTCATTATCCTAAAAATGACGTGGGCTACATTGACAATTGGAGCTCTTTTTGGGGAAAACCTGGTCTTATGAGACGAGACAGCATTCATCCCACTTTGGATGGTGCTTCTCATTTATCTAACAATCTGGCATCTTTTTTATCCAAATTTCCAAAACCATGACTACTCAGAGTTGGGACCAGGAAGCAGAGTCGTAGTCTTACACGCCTCTCTGCAGCTCCTCTTCATCCGCCACCCCTCAACTTAGCCCCTGTCTTCCCCATCAGAGAATCGTTGTCTGCTCCCTCCAAAGTAAATAAAAATATAATGTATAAGCATCCCAAAGTGATAAAGCAAAATATTGGTAAAACTCAAATTAAACATAAAGCCTCTAAATTGAATGATTTGGCCTCTGTTCCTCCTCATAATTTAAAAATTAAATGTGGTTTATTAAATATTAGGTCTCTAACTCCCAAGTCTCTGTTAGTCCATGATCTGTTAATTGATCATCAGATTGATTTAATTTCCCTTACAGAGACTTGGTTAGGACAAGAGGATTGTGTTGGTTTAAATGAATCAACTCCCTCTGGTTATTTAAACTGTCAAAATCCCAGAAGTTCTGGTCGTGGAGGAGGAGTAGCAGCAATTTACCATTCCAAATTACTAGTTAATGTAAAGCAAAAAACATGTTATAATTCCTTTGAGGGCCTGGTCCTCAGTATTGGGCACTTTAGCAATTCCAGGTTAAACCCAATTTTATTTGCCATAGTTTATCGTCCCCCATCAACCTATTCAGAATTTTTATCCGAATTTCCTGATTTCTTAGCTGATTTAGTGCTGAAATCTGATAGAATAATTATAGTAGGGGACTTTAATATACATGTGGATGTAGATAGTGACTGCCTTAATGTGGCTTTTAATTCAATATTAGACTCGATTGGGTTTTCTCAGAAAGTAGGAAATTCTACTCATTACCTCCACCATACATTGGACCTTGTTCTGACATATGGCATAGAAATAGAAAATCTGGTAGTGTCTCCTCATAACCCTGTACTGTCAGACCATTGTCTGTTAACCTTTGATTTTACTATTTCTGACTATTTGGCTCCTAAAGAAAAATATTATCACAGTAGATGCCTCTCAGATGATGCTGTTTCCAAATTTATGCAGATTGTTTCCTCTATGCCATGTGTCAACACAACGGAAATAAGCTATAGACAGCTTGCTCCTTCTGTAATTGATAACATGGTGGATAGTGTTTCAGCTTCTCTACATCAGGCTCTAGACTTGGTGGCCCCCTTAAAAAAGAAAAAGTCTAATCAGAGATTTTTAACTCCTTGGTTCAACACAGAAACTCGTAGCTTAAAACAGAAGACTCGTCAATTAGAAAGAAAATGGCGCTCTACTAATTTAGATGAAATCTATTTAGCTTGGAGAAATCATCTTTTAATTTATAAAAAATCTCTTAGAAAAGCTAGAACGAGTTATTACTCTGCATTAATAGAAGAGAACAAGAATAATCCCAGGTTTCTTTTCAGTACTGTAGCCAGGTTGACAAAGAGTCAGGACTCTGTCAATCCTAGCATCCCCTTAGAGCTTACTAGTCAGGACTTTATGAACTTTTTCAATAATAAAATTTCATCCATCAGAGATAAAATCAATCAGATTCTTCCCACAGTTAACTTAAATACTGTAACTACTACAACTCCTTCTATTGATGTCTGTCTTGATGAGTTTACTCCAATCGACCTTTGTGAGTTAGACAAAATAGTTTCCTCATCCAAACCTTCAACTTGTCTTTTAGACCCTATTCCTACTAGGTTATTTAAAGAAGTCTTCCCACTTATTGGTAGCTTTATTCTTCATATAATCAATTCTTCATTAACTTTAGGCCATGTACCGCAGGCTTTTAAAACGGCTGTAATTAAACCCTTACTCAAAAAGCCAACGCTAGATCCAGGAGCTTTAGCTAACTATAGACCAATCTCTAATCTCCCTTTCATTTCAAAAATCTTAGAAAGAGTTGTTGCTATGCAATTATTTGACCACCTGCAGGGAAATGGTTTATTTGAGGAGTTTCAATCTGGGTTTAGAATCCATCATAGCACTGAAACAGCCTTAGCGAAGGTCACTAACGACCTCCTCATTGCATCTGATAATGGACTAGTTTCTGTACTTGTCCTTTTAGATCTTAGTGCAGCTTTTGATACTATTGATCATAATATTCTACTTGATAGATTAGAACACTATGTTGGACTTAATGGAACTTCGTTGCAGTGGTTTAGATCTTATTTATCTGATAGGTTCCAGTTTGTTCATGTAAATGATGAGTTTTCTCTCAGCTCAAAGCTTAGTCATGGAGTTCCACAGGGATCTGTGCTTGGCCCTACTCTTTTTAGTTTATATATGCTTCCGTTAGGCAACATTATTAGAAAGCACTGTATACATTTTCACTGTTATGCAGATGACACACAATTATACCTGTCAATGAAGCCAGATGATACTAATCAATTAGCCAAGTTAGAAGCCTGTCTTAAGGAAATCAAAGTTTGGATGACTTGTAATTTCCTGCTATTAAATTCAGATAAGACTGAAGTCATTCTTGTTGGTCCAAAAAACCTTAGAAATTCCTTTCCAAATCAAACTTTCAGTTTGGATGCAGTTACTCTTTCTCTTAATAGCTCTGTGAGGAACCTTGGAGTTATTTTTGATCAGGATTTGTCCTTCAATTCACATATTAAATTTGTTTCTAAGACTGCCTTCTATCATTTGCGTAATATTGCCAAGATTAGGAGCATCTTGTCTCAGAGTGATGCTGAGAAGCTGATCCACGCTTTTGTTAGCTCGAGATTAGATTATTGTAATTCTTTATTATCAGGTTGTCCTAAAACATCTTTAAAAAGTCTTCAGCTGATCCAAAATGCTGCAGCAAGAGTTTTAACAGGTACTAGAAAGAGAGATCATATCTCTCCGGTTCTGGCCTCCCTTCATTGGCTTCCCATAGAGTTTAGAATTAAGTTTAAAATCCTTCTTCTTACTTACAAAGCTCTAAACAATCAGGCTCCTTTTTATTTAAAAGATCTGATACTACCGTATCATCCTAACAGAGCACTACGCTCCCAAAATGCAGGTTTACTTGTAATACCTAGAATCTCCAAAAGTACAATGGGAGGCAGAGCCTTCAGTTATCAAGCTCCTCTCCTGTGGAATCAGCTGCCAATCTGGATTCGGGAGTCAGACTCGATCTCTGTTTTTAAGAATAGGGCTAAAACCTACCTTTTTGATATAGCCTACAATTAGGGAGGGATCATGTGTTTTCTGAACCCTCCCTTAGTTATGCTGCTAATAGGTTTAGTCAGCCGGGGGACCTCCAGTAATGCACTGGGCCTCACTCCTTTCCTCACTCTCTATGAAATATTTTTTTTTTTGCTGGTCATTAACATTTGTTTGTTCTATCCCATAGATTGAGTCCCCATCGTGCTGTTTGCTCTCTACATGTCTGTTCTTTTCTTCTTCTCTATCCCCTCACCCCCCAGCCAGTCGCAGCAGATGACTGCCCCTCCCTGAGCCTGGTTCTGCTGGAGGTTTCTTCCTGTTAAAAGGGAGTTTTTCCTCTCCACCGTCGCCAAGTGCTTGCTCACAGGGGATCGCCTGATTGCTGGGGTCTTTCTGCAACTGTGGGGGTCCTCCCTACAGTTGATAGTGCTATGAGATGACTGTTGTTGTGAAATGGCGCTATATAAATAAAGTTGAATTGAATTGAATTGAATTATTCTGGTGGGGGGTTTGTGGGCCCTAGTGATTCCAGGAGCTATGTTGTCTGGGGCAATTTGCCTCTGGTAGGGACATCCAAGATAAACTGGTCCTGGGTGAAGGGCCAGACTAAGAACGATCCAACAGACTCTCATGATGAATGCTCAAACAAGGATTCAGTGTACCCTGCCCGGTATGGGGTTACCGGGGTCCCACCCTGGAGCCAGACCTGGGGGAGGGGCTCGATGGCTAGTGCCCAGTGGCTGGGTTTCTGCCCATGGGACCTGGCCGGGCTCAGCCAGAAGGAATTATGTGGGTCCGCCCTCCAGGGGGCCCATCACCTGCAGGAGGGACCATGGGGGTCGGGTGCTATGTGGATCACGTGGCGGTTGAAAGCAGAGACCTTGGCGGTCTGATCCCAGGCTTCCTAAACTGGCTTTTGGGATGTGGAATGTCACCCCTCTGGTGGGGAAGGAGCCTGAGCTGGTGCATGAGGTTGAGAGATACCGGCTAGATATAGTCGGCCTCACCTCAACACACAGCTCTGGTTCTGGACCCAGTCTCCTGGAGAGGGGCTGCAGCTTAGCCTACTCTGGAGTTGCCCCAAGCAAGAGGCAACAAACAGGGGTGGGTATTCTTGTATCCCCCCACCTTGCTGCTATAGTGGAGATTTCTACGGTGGATGAAAAGGTTGTTTCCCTGTGCCTTCAGGTTGGGAAACAGGTTCTGACCATCATTTGTGCCTATGCACCTAATGATGGTTCAGAGTACCCACCCTTTTTGGACTCTCTGACTGGGATGTTGGAGGGTGCTCCTCTTGGAGACTCCATTGTCCTACTGGGGGACTTCAATGTGCATGTGGGCACTGACAGTGAAACCTGGAGGGGGGTGATTGGGAGGAACGGCCTGCCTGATCTGAACCCGAGTGGTGTTCAGTTATTGGACTTCTGTGCTACTGTAACCACAGTTTGTCAATAACAAACACCATGTTCAAGCATAAGGGTGTCCATATGTGCTCCTGGCACCAGGACACCCTAGGTTGCAGGTTGATGATTGATTTTGTTATTGTGTCATCAGACCTCCAACCGTATGTCTTGGACACTCGGGTAAAGAGAGGTGCAGAGCTGTCAACTGATCACCACCTCGTGGTGAGTTGGACCTGATGGCAGGAAGTGGATGCTATTCAGACCTCATAGACCCAAATGTATAGTGAGGGTGTGCTGGGAACCTCCGGCTGAGGCATCTGTCCCGGAGGTCTTCAACTCCCACTTCTGGAAGAACTTCGACCACATTCCAAGGGAGTCTGGAGACATGGAGTCTGAATGGGCCATGTTCTCCACCTCCATTGTTGAAGCGGCTGCCCAGAGCTGTGGCTGCATGGTCGTCGGTGCATCTCTTGGTGGCAACCCCCGAACCAAGTGGTGGACACCAGTGGTGAGGGGGGCCATTAAGCTGAAGAAGGAGTCCTATCGAGTTTGGTTGGTTTGTGGGACTCTCAAAGCAGCTGAGGTGTACCGGCAGGCCAAGCGGAGTGCAGCCTGGGTGGTTGCTGAAGCAAAAACTCGGGGTAGGAGGAGTTCAGCGAGGCCATGGAACAAGACTTTCATTCAGCCTCAGAGAGATTCTGGCAAACTGTCTGGTGGCTCAGGAGGGGGAAACAGCTCCCTCTCCACACTGTGTATGGTGTGGCTGGGGCACTGTTAACTTCGACTGGGGATATCGTCGGGCGGTGGAAGGAATGCTTCAAGGGTCTCCTCAATTCCACTGACACGCCTTCTACAGAGGAAGCAGAGCTTGTGGACGAGGGGGACGACTTGCCCATCACAGGGGCTGAGGTCGCCAAGGTGGTTAAAAAGCTCCTTGGTGGCTGGGCCCCAGGGGTGGACGAGATTCGCCCTGAGTACCTCAAGGCCCTGGATGTTGTAGGGCTGTCACGGTTGACACGCCTCTGCAGCATTGCGTGGAGACCGGGGACAGTGCCTTTGGCATGGCAAACTGGGGTGGTGGTTCCTCTCTTTAAGAAAGGGGACCGGAGGGTGTGCTCCAACTTTAGAGGGATCACACTCCTCTTTCTCCCTGGGAAGGTCTATGCCAAGGTACTGGAGAGGAGAGTCCGGCCATTGGTCGAAGCTTGGATTCAGGAGGAGCAATGTGGTTTTCGTCCCGTCGGTGGCACACCAACTCTTTACCCTCTCGAGAATCCTCAAGGGTTCATGGGAGTTTGACCAACCAGTCCACATGTGTTTTGTGGACTTGGAGATGGCATTTGACTGTGTCCATCATGGTTTTTTGTGGGGGGTGCTTGGGGAGTATGGGGTATCGGGTTTGTTGTTACGAGCTATCCGGTCTCTATATGACTGTTGTGAGAGTTTGGTTTGTATTGCCCACACTCAGTTGGACTCATTCCCTGTGAGAGTTGGATTCCGCCAGGGCTGCCCTTTGTCAACAATCCTTTAATTTTTTTTTTTTTAAACAAAGAAAAAGAGTACACAAACAAGTGAGGTCTGGGAAATAGTTCTACAAAGATAAAAATATACACACACACACACACACACACACACACACACACACACACACACCGAGCAAATACAATGTTATCTTAAATATCTAGAGTCCCATTTTTCCCAATATTTCTCCCCTTTGTCCTGTTGAAGTCGAAGTCTGAAGGTCATCTTCTCCATTAGTTCAATAGTGTTCACTATTTTAACGAAAAGAGCAATGGTTGGGGAGCTTCTCTGGAGCCAACATCTTGTAATGGCTTTCTTACTTGCTGCAAGAAATATCTTCACCAAGTATCTGTCCTTTTTAGGAATGTAATTTGGAATTATTCCCAGGTAAAGGCAGGAGAAAGAAAAATCAGGTTTGAGTCCCACAGTCTCTGAAATAAGGTGTCCCACATCCCCCCAGAAAGATTGAATATGTGGACATAACCAAAAAATATGAGCATGGTCTGCCAAAGTAGATCCACACTCCCTCCAGCAGGACTGTAAAGACCTGCTGAGTTTTGATTTTTGATGGGGGGTTATAAAAAAACTGAATCAAACTAAAGAGTTGGTGGTGGAGCACTGAGTCTCCCATACTTGGTGCCACTCCTCCTCTGTTATGACCACATTAACCATTTCCTCCCAGCGTTGCTTAATGGATGCTGTAGGAATTTTATTCATTACAGTAAGGGCCCTATACAGATTTCCCATAATATCTTTAATAATACCTGAATTATCTGCATTGATTAATATTTGTGTAATTCTTGAGGGCTCAACTAAACCAGTACTTCCTATTTCTTTAAGAAAGTAGTGTCGAACTTGCAAGTAACGATAAAAGTCATCCTTCCCCAATTCATAGCGCTGACAAAGACCTTCAAAACTATAGAATTTATCCTTGTCCATCATTCGACACAGAGCACTCAGGCCTCACTGGGCCCATAGGCGAAACATGGTCCTGTAATGCTGGGGGGAAATGTAGGTCATATGCTGGCCAACTTAACAATATGATCTCCCTCTCTATATGGAGTTTCTTAATAACTTGTGACAGATTTTTATAGAGAAAATCACATACTGGTTTTGCAGCTGAGGAGTATTGTTAATTTTTTTAGGACATCCCAAAACTGACTAAGTAGGAAAACTCATTAAAGACAACTCAATATCCTTCCATTTTGCTTCATATACTGGGTTGCACCAACATAACAGAGGCCTCAACTGTGATGATACATACAGTAATAATCTCTCAAACACGGCAGGGACAAACCTCCCTTCTCCCGTGGCAGCTGCAGAGTCGAATATCTCACTCTAGGTCTCTTGTTATTCTAGTTGAACCTTGATAAATGTTTATCCCATTCCCTAAATTGAGTTATGGGTATTTGTATTGGAAGTGCTGCAAACAAGTATAATAATCTTGTCATGGGCAGCAAGAGAGCGCCCCTCCCGTCCCGTCTCATCTTCATGAATTCATCACTCCACCTGAGGCGGAAGACGCGCCTGCACCCACTCATCAGCCAGCGTACTTGAGGAGGCTCTCTCAACGCATTATGCGCTGGCTCGTCTGGGTATACTGCCCCTACAAAGGACAAGCAAGTTAAACTCTGAAGCTTGGACATGCTGTCTAAACTTATCCTCTTCTCTCCTTCAGGTTGCTGCCACTGTGCGGGTGTGCCTCCAGGACTGCGCGCGCTCTCCTGCCACATCTCCATTATTCCTCGGCTGTCAACCTCCACCCGGTCAGGCACCATCAGCTCATTTCCTCACCCTACTGGTTCGTCTATTCCCCGCTGGAGTCCTGCCGGTTCTTCCTTGGAACCCCAAGTAAGCGACAATTTGGCTTGGCCATTTCCCATTACTCCGTTCCTCCTCTCACAGCTCTCGTCTTCTCTCCTCTGGTGGATTCCTCTGGCGAGTGGCTGTTTCTATAGCTGTGCGACCTTTGCTATTTAATAAATTGTCTAGCGTGCCCCCTTGTGTGGTTCCTTCCTGTGCTGTTGCATTGTGCACGTAAGCTATCAATTTATAATCATGACAAATCTCGGGAGGGCACTCATTTTTATTATCTGAATTCTGCTGCCAAGGTCAAGGGGAAGGAAGTCCCACCCATTCAGAGCATCGTATATGTTCTTATTAATATTCTTATAATTGACATCATACAGTTTTGAGAGGTCGCTTGTCAAAAAGACCCCCAAATATTTGATGCTGGGTTTGTCCCAGTTAAATGGATATTTTCTTTTCAATTCTTGTGACGGGGTAAAGTTAAGAGTCAGAACCTGGGTTTTTTGAACATTAAGGACATAACCAGAAAAACTCTCGTATATGCTCAGTATTTTCATTAAAGATGGGATGCCAGATTCAGGTTGTTGGAGCGTTACCAGAACATCATCTGCATATAAACAGATTTTACTTTTCACTCTACCTATGTACTATATATACCTTCTATATTTGACTCTTCCCGGATGGTTTGGGCCAAGGGTTCAATAAAGAGACTAAAAAGTGATGGGCTGAGAGGGCACCCCTGTCTACAGCCTCTCTGTAAGGCTATAGGTTTTGAGAGTGTGATGGCCTGGGCGCTGAGTCTGTCCGTGCTCGGGTTGTCTGGTATTTTCTCCGTTCTTCTGTGTTTGGCATATGGCCATTTCAGGGCTTTTATTCTGACAGCGTCACAACAGGGCTTCCGGCTGTCAAAACCAAGTCATGTTGTGACAGCTGTTCAGTATTTTTCCTGATTACATTTCTCCTTTAATGATTGGGTTGTCATTAGTATTTAAGGAAGCAGCTGAGGGTTACTCCTCGCTGCGACCTCGTCAAACCTCCGTCTAACTTGTGTCTAAGACTGGGCTTACGTTCGTATTCTTCATTGTCTTTGTAAGTGTATTCCTTCAGAGTCTATTATCCTGTGTCCATAGTCTTAGTCATAGTCAAAGTCGTGTTTTCGCCCCTCGTGGCTCTTATTTTGTCATTCATGTCTTTTTGTTAATAAAATATGCCAACTCATCGGCTGGTTTTCGGCGTCTTATTGATGGCTCGTGAGGGCCATTGTTGACAGTAGGTCACAGCCAGAAGGAGACGCCGGTCGCCGTGAGTTTGTGTTTTTTGGCTTGTAGTTTTTCCCCGTTTCCCCGTGTACCAGCGTATTGGGAGATGATGTCACCAGGGAGGGGTTATGCCATGAGCTTGGGCTACGAGCTAGTTATGGCCCTCATCGAGATAGATGGTATCCTCTCCAGCGCTCGCAGTAGCGTCATCCTCAGCAGCTTACGCTGGTACTTAGACCTCACAGAGGCAGCTATTGACCGCCATCCTCATTACGCTGACCACGCCGAAATCACGATGAGGATGGCAGAGATCTTGGCACTCCACGAGAAGATCCACGGGCTGGAGGGAAACTCTGGCAGGAAGCCGAAGGTGAGGCATCCCCGCTCCTCGCCTCGGGATCCAGTTCCTGTCACCCATCCAGCCCAGGAGTCTACATCACCCAAGTGCCGTTACCAGCGGAGGAGGACGTCAGCCGGGATTCCCCCGGAGGAGACTCAGTGGACAGCTGTGATCATCCAGGACCATGTGGCTGTGGCTCGTTCGGCCTCCCATCCTACCCAAGTTATAAAGCATGTGACAGCGGCAGTCAGACTAGTCGAGATCAGTCCCAAACTCTATGCCTATCCTGAGTACGCTGAACTGTTAGTCTCTGTTTCTGCACGACAGTGGCGGTTTCCAGACCTTACCTTTGCCTTGCCCTCTGCCGGTAAACGCCGTCACCCTGCTCGTGCCCAGCCTCAGCGAGATCCCCGTCCGGATCAAGTGCCGGGCCGCCGAAAGAACTCTACCTCCCAGCCAGCTGTTGCCCCTGCGTCACAACGGAAGGGAAAGATAGCAGCTTCAGCCTCCGGGTCTTCTGTTTCCGCTGTTCTGTCAGCTCCTTGTCCCCGGACTGCCACGGCTGCTCCTCCCTCCTCCTCAATGCTCTCTCCAGCTGCTGTGAGCTCCACGAGTTCTGCTCTGGCTGTGTCCGTCATCGATCCTGCGCAAGTGGCTTCTCTTCGTCTTCCTGGGGGGTCCTCCGTCACCATCTGTAGGCGAAAGGGAAGAACCAAGCCCGCTACAGCAGGCACCATTGGCCTTCTGGAGAAAAGGCAAGTGCTCTTTCATTTTACTCCTCCATATTATGATTTGCCTTGTCTGACTCCTGGGGGTGGAGTTCAGGGTTCACAGTCCCCTGAACTTCCTCCACCTGCTGTAGCCATGAATTGTGAGCCTGCATCCTCTGTGTCTCCTTCCCCTGAGCATCCCCTGGTGCCAGGAATACACCATCGGACGAAGAAGGAGCCTGCGGCCCTGGAGAGCCTAGTACCAGTCCCGCAGCCATGGCACGGGCAGAGGAGGAGGGCGGACTGCCAGTTGGAGCCTGCACCGATGATCAAGCATCCCCGGTTCTTCATGGAGGAGCGGTTCAATCCAGCAGGCCACGGATCCCCTGTCACCACGCCGAACGGGCCTTCAGCATGGACCTCAGCACCAGGGAGTCCTCGGACTGTGATGACCATCATGCCGGCTGTGGAGCCCACCGCAGTCGAGTGGGAACCAGGAGTGGACCTCCAGCTCGTTGAACCTGGATCGTCGGAGTCCTGGACAGTAGTAGAGCCCGAGATCAGGCAAGTGCTCCCTTTTGTCTTTCTCTTCTCTGTTCTTGAGCATTTTTGCCTGTCTCTCGGGGAAACAAGCTGGGTGCAGCCGACTGCTGCATCTGAGCTTGTCTCGTTGGGCTCTGCCGCTTCTGGTGATCCTGATCCCGTTTTTTTCTTTTCCTCTGAGCCTCCCCCCAGGGTCACCGGAGACGAATCAGCTCCGGTCGTCGTTGTGGAGGCGCCAGGTTCGTGCTTGGAGGTCGTCATTGATGCTTCGCTGGCCCAATCGGGGCCCGTCGAGGATGCAGTGCCGGTCCAATCGAGGCCTGTCGAGGACGCAGTGCCGGTCCAATCGGGGCCCATTGAGGGTGCAGCGCTGGTTCGGTTTGAGGCCGGTGAGGGAGCTGTGGACTCCCTTCGGCAAGATGCCGGGCTGGTTCCTTCTCTTTCTTCCTATTTTTCCCCACTGGGTGCCGCTGGGGCTCCCCTCATTTGAGTCAGCTCTCCTCTGCTGTCCCTCTCGGTAGGGAGGCCGTATCTGAGCTTCCCCCGCTGGTCCTGGTGGTCTAAGGACACGGGACAGCCGCCTGAAGAGCTGTCTTGTTGGATCGGTGACCTGGTTCAGCCGCCTGAAGAACTGCTTCGTAGGTTCTGCGTTCTGGGTCGTCCGACTGAAGAACTGCCTTGTTGGCTTGGCAAGCTGGTTCGGCCGCCTGAGATACTGTTTTCCTGGGTCTGGGATTTGGGTAGGCCACCCAAACTGTTTGTTTTTCTCTCTGTCAGTTGGAATCTGGACTTGGGTAGGCTGCCCGAACTGCTTTTTTCCCCCGTAGCCAGGTGGAATCGGGATGCGGGTAGACTGCCTAAACTGTTTTTTTTTTTTTTTCTCCTCCATTCTCTACCTGCCAGCGTCCCTGAAATGTTTTTTTCCCCCTCCCTTAACTTTTTTTCCCCCTCTTTTTATGAATTACTACTTGTAAGGGTTTGGATGTCCTCGCTTTATGTTATTTGTTTTCTGTGACCTTCGGGACATAAGTTCAGCCATGCCTTCACCCGCAGTTCATGGTGTTTTCCTGCCTTAGCCTGAGTTTAGTCATTGTGTTATTTTCATCATCTTGTCTCTAATGTTCAGTAATCTTGATTTTTGCCCTGCTTTCTGTGCTTATTATTATCATTAGTATTTCGGTTCCGATGTGCTCTGTCTGTTCAGCCCAGTTTCTTATTTTGGTAGTATGATCTATGTATAATTGCTTTGGTAACCTTGTTGCCATTGCAGGGAGATGATTGTCATTTTTGTTTAAGACTTTCAGCAACGCCATACTTTAAATCAGTGTTTTTGAGCATTAGGCCTCCATTTCAATATTTTTCTGAGTGGAAGGATCTGTTTGCTTGACAGCATTTATTTTTCTATTTTTTCATAGATTTTCTTTATATACGTACCTTGGGAAGTGAATTTTCCTTTTTGATTATCTGGCAGGTCTCTGGAAGAGACTAAACATGTACAATATTGTGCAAACTCTGTCACATGCTGCACTTCTGCTTTTCTTGTGACAACCTGTCTTGTAGCTTGAACTTGTGAAAACCAAATTTCCTATCAAACTGCACTTGCTAGGTACGCATACTTTCTAATGTTTTATTTTAAGTGTTTGTTAATTATGGTCTCTCAGTATGTTATCTAGTTTGTCTGACTGTCATGGGATGGCCCTCGCGGACCATCAATGAGACGCTATAGGCAACCAATGAGTTTGCATATTTATTAACACAAGGCACACGATCACAAAATAATGAGCCACGTGGGGCAAAAACCCATAAATGGACTAAGCACAAAACTGACGACTAAGATATGGAACAAAGACCTTGAGGAAGAATAACACTCACTAAATATGAAGATGAAGGAAGACCGGAATCGGGGTTAGGGATTCCAGCCCAACGTTGTGGAGGTCCAGCGTAGTGTGAGGTCGCAGCCTGGAGTAACCTTGGCTGCTTCCTTAAATAGGACTTAGAGGATCAGACAATAGGAACTCATTAGTGGAATGTAATCCAGCTGTCACCGCGGAGCTCGGCTCTGACAGCCAGAAGCCCCGCCGAGACGCTGTCAGAATAAAAGCCCGGAGAGGCCATAATGAACTAGAAAAGCACTCGGAGAGCGCAGACCTCCGCCAAGCGCCACAGTCCCCCCCCATACAGTGTTTGTGTGTACGTTTTCAGATTCACAATGATAGGATTAGTGGTTCAGTAGTAAAAGCATTACCTCCTTGGCGGAGATAATAAACTGAAGTGTTGGTGTTGTGTCCATCTCCTCCGTCTCCAAACTCCCAGGCTGCGGGCGTTGCAATTCATCGCACAACCGCGTACAACCCACAGACCAATGGGTTATGCGAGCGTTTTCATAGATCACTGAAAGCAGCACTCAGGGCTTCACTGACGGATGCAAATTGGGTAGACAGGTTGCCGTGGGTTTTATATTGGGGTTGCGCTCCGCGGCAAAAGAGGATTTGGAAGCTTACCCGGCAGAGAGCTTGTTTTTGCGCAGCCCCTATGGCTGCCCGAGGAATTTCTGCCAAATAATCCCGCTCCGGACAGCTGCCCGTCTCAGCTTTTGCAGCGTAGCGCAAACGCAGGCACGCTGCCGGGCCCGGCCCACCACTGTTTTCCGCATGCTTTTGTGCCTAAAACTTTGAAGAACGCGGAGTTCGTGTTCGTCAGACACGACGACCAGCGCCCTCCATTGCGCCTGCACACATGTTGAAAATGGCCGTATCTCACAATGTTAAAGAATCCTTTAAAAAATTCCTGTATCCAGACGGTGATCCGGATCATCCCCAAAATTTAATCAGTTCTTCCTTGTACCATTTCCAACAACGCCTGAAAGTTTCATCGAAATCCATCCAAAACTTTTTGAGTTATCTTGCTAACCAACAGACAGACAGACAAACAGACAAACAGTCAAACGCTGGCAAAAACATAACCTCCTGCGGCCTGGCGGAGGTAACTAACACAGAACGGGAGGAAAATACTGCATGACCCGAGCATGGACAATATCAGCGCTCAGACCATGACACTGCCCACTCTGTAGTTATGGATTTTTTTTTTTTTGTTCTCCTTGGTGTTTACGTGGTACTTGTTTATAAAGTATACCCGTATTTTAGTTTTCTGGTTTTCTCTGTGATTTGAAGGGGTGTTCTTGTTTTTTTGTCCCTGCTGGGTTGTTGACACTGTCCTGTATTTGTATTTTTGTTTTCTTGTTTCCCTGTAGGTTGAAAGATGCTCCTTTGTTGTTGTCTTTACCTGTTTATTATAATGGACGATATTTGCTGCTCAGTAGCTTTTTGAGTTTTTTCTTTTTCCCTGGTGTTATTGGGTACGGTATGTTTTTGTATGTACCTGTATTTTTGTTTGTCAGAATGTGATATTCTTTCTGTTTTCAACTTTGCTTTAGGATTGTTGTGACATGTTCTGCCTTGTTTTGCTGTGTTAATCTCATCATTTCGGTTATCTTTGTGCCCTCCATTATGTGTTTTTTGGTTCTCGTCCTCCTGGCCTGTTCCCCCTCCACCCTCCCTGGGTCGGCCCTGGTTGCCTTCTGGTTGGGGGGTGGGGGCTGGATGTTACGTTGGTGCCTGATATTCGCCTTGTGAACTGGGGGTACTGTGATGGCCTGGGCGCTGAGTCTGTCCGCGCTCGGGTTGTCCGGTATTTTCCCCATTCTTCTGTGTTTGGCATATGGCCATTTCAGGGCTTTTATTCTGACAGCCTCACAACGGGGCTTCCGGCTGTCAAAACCAAGTCATGTTGTGACAGCTGTTCAGTATTTACCCTGATTACATTTCTCCTTTAATGATTGGGTTGTCATTAGTATTTAAGGAAGCAGCTGAGGGTTACTCCTCGCTGCGACCTCATCAAACCTCCGTCTAAGTTGTGTCTAAGACTGGGCTTACGTTCATGTTCTTCATCGTCTTTGTAAGTGTATTCCTTCAGAGTCTGTTATCTTGTGTCCATAGTCTTAGTCATAGTCATAGTCGTGTTTTCGCCCCTCGTTGCTCTTATTTTGTCATTCATGTCTTTTTGTTAATAAAATATGCCAACTCATCGGCTGGTTTTCGGCGTCTTATTGATGACTCGTGAGGGCCATCATTGACAGAGAGGCTCCCGTTAGTTTTAATTCTTGCTGTTGGAGATGAATAAAATGTTCTCATGCAATCTACAAATGTTTAGCAAAAACCAAACTTCTTCATTACTTGAAATAAAAAAATCCCAACTGACTGAATCAAAAGCCTTCTCAGCATCGAAGCTGAGAAGGACTGCACCAATATTTGATTTAGAAATATAATCAATAATAAGAAGGGCTCGTCTTATGTTATCATGGGTCTGCCTGTTTCTAACAAAGCCTGTTTGATCTTCATCTATGAGGGAGGGTATCGCTGTCTGATGTTGATTAGTGAGTATGGCTGTGTATAATTTATAGTCTGTGGCGGCATGAAACAAAGCGGCAGTGTTGGAGGTTTTAAGTAGATTTTATTAATCATACCGCCGTCACGAGCTCCGCTCCCGGCGCCATGCATGAGCGCCGAGAGCGAGCCCACGGCTCTCAGAGAAGGAGAGGCGGGCACAAAGCTTGTGCCCTACCAGTTGCAGGATCAGAGTGAGAGAGAGAGAGTTTGCGTTACAGAGTTGCAGCTTATATACTTGACCATAACAATACATCAAAGGAACATACCCCAGCAGTTAGTATGATCAAAGAGATAACAGAACAGGCATAAGACATTTTCATTTGAGAGACATATTGATCTCAGTCCCTAGGTCACAGTGAGGACAGGACGCATGAGTACAATGGATGAAAGGCAATCATTAACATCACAGAGGTGCGCCAGATGAAATGCGTCTGCCTGTAGACATTAATACACATTACACTGTTCTGCTATTTGCTCTAGCCGAGCGCTGTGTTTGACCAGTCTTTTTGTGGAGATTTACCTCAAAGCACATCTACATATGTAAGATGCTCAGAAAAAGCACAGTAAGGACAAAATGCATGAACACTTTAACTTCACGGCTGTAAACGCAGCATGCAGCGGAAAGAAACCCAGGAGTGCAAGCTGACTGTCTCTGTGTTCTGTCTGTGTGTTGTGGGGGGTTGAATTAACCCGCTACACTGCTCCCCCCCCAGAGGGAAACGGTAGGGGACCGTGACCTCGATGTTGCAGTCTGGGCAGCGAGCAGGGAAAAGCTCTGTGCAGGAGGAGGGGGGGGGGTAGTCACGCCAAAAGTGTTTGCTGCTCCGTGATGTCCCGTCTGAACATGCAGAGATCAGAAGAAGAAAAATTAGTCTCTGGCTCCTCTCGTGGCCATGAAGAAAAGCAGGAGCGGCTGTAAGAAAAAAGTAAACAACAAAAGCAGGGGGACTGGCGTGTTGGCTTTAGGTGCCGAAGCAACCCCAAAGCCCCCGGGAACAGCTGACGGCTGAAATCCCTTTGTGCCGTGGCTAAGACCATTAAAAAAAATCCAGTGGCGAGCTGCGTGCTTGCTTCAGGTGAACGAGCAGCCCTGAAGGTCCTGTGAGCAGCGGCGGAGGACGATGGCGGTCTCTGGAGCCGTTACTTGTCCCGTGCGTGATGCGCCGTCCTCGTAACTCCCCGATGCGTGCGCGGGGGTTCCGTGCGTGGGTGGGCCGCTGGAGAGGCGAACCAGGGTGCAGAAACTTGGTGGAGATCGGCGCAGACGGCGCCGATAAAAATCCAGGTTGAGCTGTGGCTGTAGATTGGCCATGGTGCGTTGGAGTGGTGAGAGGAAATAGACGATCTTTTGTCCCTCAGGCTCGTGCAGATGCGTTGGAGCGGCGGGAGGGAATAGACGATCTTTTGTTCCTCAGGCTCGGGCGTGGTGCGTTCAGGTCCACGCGTTGCGTTCTCCGCCGGCCCTGGAGGATGCCGTCGTGGAGAAGGGACGAGGTGCATGCGCTCACGGTGTGGAGGAACTGCGAGCGCGGCCGGTCCAGCGTGGATGAGCAGATCTCAGACGTGCAGATCTCATCCTGAAGAACGGGTCACCAAGTGCAGCTGTCCAGCTCAGAAGGTTGCTTTCGCACAAAACGTGTGCGTGTTCAAGGGGTCACCAGTGCGGCGGCATGAAACAAAGCGGCAGTGTTGGAGGCTTTAAGTAGATTTTATTAATCATACCGCCGTCACGAGCTCCGCTCCCGGCGCCGTGCATGAGCGCCGAGAGCGAGCCCACGGCTCTCAGAGAAGGAGAGGCGGGCACAAAGCTTGTGCCCTACCAGTTGCAGGATCAGAGTGAGAGAGAGAGAGTTTGCGTTACAGAGTTGCAGCTTATATACTTGACCATAACAATACATCAAAGGAACATACCCCAGCAGTTAGTATGATCAAAGAGATAACAGAACAGGCATAAGACATTTTCATTTGAGAGACATATTGATCTCAGTCCCTAGGTCACAGTGAGGACAGGACGCATGAGTACAATGGATGAAAGGCAATCATTAACATCACAGAGGTGCGCCAGACGAAATGCGTCTGCCTGTAGACATTAATACACATTACACTGTTCTGCTATTTGCTCTAGCCGAGCGCTGTGTTTGATCAGTCTTTTTGTGGAGATTTACCTCAAAGCACATCTACATATGTAAGATGCTCAGAAAAAGCACAGTAAGGACAAAATGCATGAACACTTTAACTTCACGGCTGTAAACGCAGCATGCAGCGGAAAGAAACCCAGGAGTGCGAGCTGACTGTCTCTGTGTTCTGTCTGTGTGTTGTGGGGGGTTGAATTAACCCGCTACAAGTCCACATTTAACACATTGATTGGCCGGTAATTTTTACATTCTATTCTATCCTTACATTCTTTTGGTATCACTGAAATAAACACTTCCCTCCAGGATGGTGGCAGGACCCCATGTCTCAGAGTATAATTGAAGGAGGTTTTGAGTAGGGGAAGTAGTGAGTCTCTCATGCATTTATACCACTCTGAGGGAAATCCATCACAGCCTGCAGATTTGTTGGTTCTAAGCTTTGAAATTACACTACGTATCGATCTCCTCAACTGATATTTCGGATACAAGTTTATAATTTTGAATTTTGCTGATAGAGGGGAGGTCTAAGGTATAAAGAAATTTCTGGATTGTTGAGCTGTCTGCTTTATCCGGCTGTGTGTATAATTGTTTGTAATA
The DNA here is from genome assembly GCA_020510985.1 of Pholidichthys leucotaenia. Taxonomy (NCBI): domain Eukaryota; kingdom Metazoa; phylum Chordata; class Actinopteri; order Cichliformes; family Pholidichthyidae; genus Pholidichthys; species Pholidichthys leucotaenia. Next base: position 194,447,982 of record CM035842.1, on the reverse strand, counting down.
TGTTACAAATGCTTCCTGGATTTCTTTCTGTTTAGTAACTCTCCTATTTGTTGCAGGGTCCTTAATCTTATGAATAGTTGTTTCTGCTTGTGCTTTTTTAATTCTCCATGCAAAGCAGTTTGGATGCTTTAGGACCTGCCTCATAATATCTTTGTTTCATGTACTTTAGATTTTTCTCAATTTCTTCACTATAAATTTTTTCTATTTCCTGTTTAATAGGTCTCATTTGTTCTAGTATAGCAGGATCTTTACTGACACTGTGGGCCAGCTCCAACTTCCCCATTTGATCCTGCAAATTAAACATCTTTTTGTCCTTTACCTTTTTAAAATGTGCTGTCTTGGCTATAACTTCTCCTCTAAGACAAGCTTTAGACGCATCCCACAAGATAACTGGACTCACTTCCCAATTGTCATTCTGTTCCATATACTCTGTTTTTCTTTAATTTCTGTTATGAATACATTACTGTTTAATAGACTCGTATTCATTCTCCAGATAATATTTTTGGGCCTCCCCTCCATATATATTTTAAGATTCAGTGAAGAGTGATCTGAAATATGCCTTTGTCCAATTGTACAACCCTTAACTTTATAGTAGTCCTGATTATACATGAAGAAGTAATCAATTCTTGAATAATTTTTGTGCCTATGTAACTGAGATCATCCTGCGCAGTTCGCCCACTCGGGGACACGAACCCGCGACCTACCAGTCAACTACACAGTTCGAGCATGGGAGACACAGCACGATCGCGCTGAGCTAAAGGTCCGACCGATAGCTCAGCGCTACCGATACTGTATGAGGCTTTTTCGGGAGGGAGGTTTTACTAACGTTCTACGCCGAACAGTGCTAGTTGGCATCCGTTACACTCTCCCCCTTAAACCTCACTCCCATCCCGGGTTCACGGCACCATTGTAACTGAGATCATCCTGCGCAGTTCGCCCACTCGGGGACACGAACCCGCGACCTACCAGTCAACTACACAGTTCGAGCATGGGAGACACAGCACGATCGCGCTGAGCTAAAGGTCCGACCGATAGCTCAGCGCTACCAATACTGTATGAGGCTTTTTCGGGAGGGAGGTTTTACTAACGTTCTACGCCGAACAGTGCTAGTTGGCATCCGTTACACCTAGCTGAATAGAAAGTGAACTGGGAAGTGAATCTATGCATTTGTCTCCAAATATCAATTAATCCCAATTCTTGTAATATTTTATTTATTTGCTTCTCAACTGGACTTTTTTCCTTGTTCTGTTTGTGGTGTCTAATTTTGAGTTCAGGACTGTATTGAAATCGCCTGAACAAATAAGAGTACCATAGGTTTCAGTAGCAATCAAATTGAATAATTTCTTAAAAATGTGACCTTGCTCCCTGGCGGAGCATAGACATTACACAATGCAACCTCTTTATGTTCCAGTTTACCCTTCACCAATATAAATCTTCCCTCTTTGTCCTTATATACTGAGATAAATTCAAAGTTAATGGAGTTAGAGATTAGTATGGCAACACCTCTGTCATGGCGGCCTCTGGGCCGTCATTGGCTTCATCAGTCCCAGCTGCGCACAGACCAACAGGTGCCAATCAGCGGCTGTTAAAAGCCAGTGTTGCTGACCGCCCGTCACAGAGTCGTCTGTCCTCCTCATCGGAGCATGAACCAGAGCTTCATTCCCAAGCTTCGTCAAGAACATCTCGTCAGGAATTACCACGTAAGAGAACTGTTTGTTACTCAACTCCTTGCCTTTACCCCTGTGCACAGGTGGACCTCCCAGGCGGCGGACCAACTTCCCCAGCCGACGGGGCGTTGCCATCTCAGCCACGTAGCTCCTCGCTACCACCTCTGCTACGGGTACGTCTAACCCCACAGCTGCAAGAGCTGTTATTGTCTCAGTTACAGGAACTGTCATCGTCACGATCAGTGGAATCACTGTCATCATCACCATCGGAACTGTCATCGTCACGATCAGTGGAATCACTGCCATTACCACCATCGGAACTGTCATCGTCACGGTCTGTGGAATCACTGCCGTCACCATCACAGGAACTGTCATCGTCACAGCAACAGGTGGATTCACTACCACGGTCACGAGCACATTCACCTCCACGCTGCACGGCCGCTGGAAGTCAGCAGGACGCTACCTGTGGATCACCCAAGTAAGCCCCCTTATCTACAATTACTCACGAGTGCTGAACAGCGGTAATTGTATCTGCTTGTGTGTTACAGGGTTGCCAGGTCTCCATCCGGACTGCTCAGTTCCAGCGACCAGAATTCCATACTTGCACTCACTCACGCACTTCACACTCTCACTTTACAATAAAGGGATTACTGTCACTATCTACCCGTGTCAGTGTCTGTCTCCTGGGTCCTGAAACATGTCAACCTCTTTTCTTTACTTTGTTATCAGAAGCAAAAAATACCTTTCTATAAGCCATTTTTTTAAGTTTCTCATGTTCTGCATTAGACAGATGTATCTCTTGCCAGAAAGCAATATTCACCTTTTCCTGTTTTACTTGGGAGTTTGCCCAACCAGCCCACATGTGTTTTGCGAAATTAGAGATGGCATTTGACTGTGTCCCTCGTGGTTTTTTTTTTGTGTGTGTGTGTGTGTGGGGGGTGCTGCGGGAGTATGGGGTATCGGGCTTGTTGTTACGAGCTATCCAGTCTCTATATGGCTGTTGTGAGAGTTTGGTTCGTATCGCCAACACTCAGTTGGACTCATTCCCAGTGAGAATTGGACTCCACCAGGGCTGCCCTTTGTCAACAATCCTGTTCATGATTTTTATAGACAGGATTTCTAGGTGCAGCCAGGAAACAGAGGGTGTCATGCTTGGTGACCACAAGATCTCATCTCTGTTGTCTGCAGATGATGTTGTCCTGTTGGCTTCATCCAGCAATGACCAACAGGTGTTACTGGGATGGTTTGCTGCTGAGTGTGACGTGGCTGGGATGAGAATCAGCACCTCTAAGTCCGAGTCCATGGTCCTCAGCTGGAAAAAGGTGGATTGTCCTCTCTGGGTTGGGGACAAGCTCCTGCCCCAAGTGGAGGAATTTAAGTATCTCAGGGCCTTATTCATGAGTGAGGGGAGAATGGAGCGAGAGATTGTCAGATGGATCAGAGCAGCATCTGCAATGATGCGGACGTTGTACCAGTCCATTGTGGTGAAGAGGGAGCTAAGCTCTAAAGCAAAGCTGTCGATTTACCGGTCAGTCTACGTTCCTACCCTCACCTATGGTCACGAGCTTTGGGTAATGACCGAAAGAATGAGATCATGGAAACAAGCGGCTGAAATGAGCTTTCTTCATAGGATTACTGGACTCACCCTCAGAGATAGGGTGAGGAATGCAGTCATCCGGGAGAGGCTCAGAGTAGAACTGCTGCTCCTCCACATTGAAAGGAGCCAGTTGAGGTGGTTTGGGCATTTGATCAGGATGCCTCCTGGACGCCTCCCACTTGAGGTGTTTCGGACACATCCCACTGGGAGGAGACCCCGGGGCAGACCCAGGACTCGATGGAGAGACTATGTCTCCCAGTTGGTCTAGGTACACCTTGGTATCCTCTCTGAAGAGGTGGAGCAAGTGGCTGGGGAGAGGGAAGTCTGGGCTTTTCTGCTTGAACTGCTGCCTCTGCGACCCGGACCTCCGGAAAAGTGGTAGAAGATAGATGGATGGATGGAAATTATGCATGTATTTGAAGGAAACGCTTACACTACATTGAAAAGTTGGACTGACTATAGCCTTCTTTTTAATATTCAAGCCAACCTTGGCTCATGATAAGCTCTAAAAACATTTGGACTTTGAAGAGACAATTGTCATCAGCTTGGCCTATTCAAAGATAGAACCACACTCTCTTTAATTCAACAGCGTTTGTGCACCAGCAACTCCTGCTGAGCTACAGTGCAGTGGATAGATGCAATAAAAGACCCACAGGATCAATTAATTTTATTGTCTATTGTGAAGGTATCTTGCTGCACCACAATTTTGACTAGACTAATCTGGAGATGTAACTGACGATAACGATGCGATTGTCCACACAGAGCTGTGGTTCTAACATTTCCTTACAGTAAAATTAAATTTAAAAGTACCATTTTATTAGATCATTACTGCAGACAGAGGGCAAACCTACAATTATTATTACAACTATTAAGAATGGGCATGTGACGTCACCCGACAGAAAAACCACAAGGAATTGTGGGAAAAGTGTTCTGCCTGTCTGTGCTTAGTAGTGAGCAACGAATGCGGTTAGGCTGTGTGTCCACCAAATGTTTTTTTTCCTGCTGTGGGCGACTATTTTCTGTTCATTTTCTATGTAGTCCAGTGTTTAATGCGCCTAGTGCCCTTGGCTCAAAAACGCTCTCAGCAGTCAGCGTATTTTGTTGCTGCAGTCATGGTGCTGAAAGCTGAAAAAAGTTCAACTTTTGGAGTGCTGTAGTGCTCATCAGCTGCACACCTCTCTCACCAGTTGATCGCAATCAGGTTAAAAGTACACTGTGATCAATATTTAACAGCCAAAGCTTGGAGGGATGTGTATTTTTTTTACCAGTTTGATGTGATTTATTCCAGTGAGTGGAGCATTTCAGAGCAAAATCTGTGAAATCCCCGGCACGCTTTGAGTGACAGGTCAAGCGGCTTCCAGGATATCGGCCAGAATGCTTTTTTAATCAGTGCATGTAAAGTGCTCAGAAAAACAAGCTGAGAGCATTTTTACTTTCCCTGCAGACACACAGCATTAAAATGACATTGAATATGTTATTCAAACACAGGAAATGTAAATATACATATAAAATGCCATACAAATTCAGGATGACACAAGAAAGTGAACTTACTTACTTTCAGTGTGGTCCTTTCAATCACATTATTATTCCTCCGAATAACATGCAACGTTAATTTCGTTAGAATGGGGAAGTTTTGCTGCATTATCAAATACAACAACTGCTCTCCTGATTGGCGTGGAAAGAGATTGATAACGCCGTATGATTTTTTTTAACTTCCCAACTTGGAAGAAAAGGAGCGAATCGGGTCTCCGAGCTAAAAAAGAGGCATCGGATAGATTGGATTGCAGCAGTAAAAAGGAAAGACATCAGCTCGAACAATATTCCTGCACACATGGTCGTGTGTTCACGGCATTTTCACCAAGGTAAATTGCGATTTAAAAAATATTTAGAAGTGCAGAAAGACGTCCCCTCTCCAGAGCAGCTGTCTTGCGCTGTTCCTTTGGCTGTTCCTCAGTCATGGCTCTCTGTTATCTCTCAATAATGTGTAAAAACGTACAGGGCAAAATCAAATAATTTTCTCACATCTCTGCTATTCCCAGTTTCTCTTGCTAATCTGGAGCAGTGTTTTTTTAATGGGAGCTTTTTAGTGTTGCTGATTTTCTTTGATTTTTTTCTTGAAGTTGTGATTACTTGTTGCCTTCATTACACATGGATTTAATATCAGCTGGGGACTAAAGTCCATAGACTGTTTGGTATTGTTAAATTAAGCAGATTCTCCTCTTTCAGGTGGCTATAAAAATGTCACTGTCCTGATTTAGGACGTTTTTATAGCAGCTAATAATACCGGTAATTTTTTTTTTCGGTGTGCCACTCTGATTGGCTGATTGGATCCACTTCCTCCGGTGTTCTGACATTTTGGCATATTTATCAGAACAACACTGGACAGCTGATGTTACAGACTGCAATCAAAGGTAAAAATCTTTATCCTGCAGCTTGAAAGTGCTCAGACACATCCCCAACAGTTCCCATTATACGTACAAGTACGTGTTTAGCTCTTTGTGTGTGTGCACGCTGCAGGCAGCAGCAGAGTACAGGTTTTTCCTGTGAACCAACGCTGCAAATACGCCATTATATGGTAGCTGTAAGTTAGAAACCTGTTCAGCAAGTTGCACATGGGTTCAAAGAGCATTACTCATATGTTAGAAATAATTTTTGGGTACACTAGACATTAATCTTGATGTATTTCGACTTTGTAGAAACAATGACTGTTTAACTTTGTGTTAAACAATGGTTTTCTGGCCATTCACCCAGAATATTTGAGGTGGCTGGACCCATCCATTGGTGAATTGAACATGAGCCTCTAATAATTTATAGCTTTAAAATTGCTCATGGGTTTATGTGCTCACCCCAAAAACCAGGCAGGTAAACACATGTGACAGCGTGACTGCAGGCAATTGGTCGAGATCCGTGGTCCATTTCTTGTGCTTATATAGATCAATCCCGTTTATTTCTTAAATTTTTTAGAGGTAGCGCTCCTTTGCTTCCTTATTCAACTTCTCTGAATAAGGAATTTGAATTTTTTGTTCGGTCTGTTCCATTGCACTTGTGTCTGTTCATGTTAGCAGTTGCCTAGACTATAGGTAAATAAAGAAGCCAGAGCATAACAATGGTGACAATGGCCCAGAATGCAGCGAGGCATGATGTCCATTTTCTATACCATAAATTTACAATATTTTTCTCGTAAAACTGTCACTGACTTTCTCTTAAATTTTAGTTTTCTGGAAAGTTTGCCTTCCATCAACCAAGCTTTCCCCCCTCATTTATTATTATCGCCTTTCACCCGAAACAGGTATATCCACAGTTCCTTCCTTACTTCTCTCCGCTCTGCATCGAGCCCGTCTTTTCTCGTGAGCTATCACTCTCTTTGTATTATGCGCCCTGCAAACTTTCCTCGTGAGGTTCTTCCATTCCGCTCTATCATGTACTACCAATTGCCATTGATCTAAAACATCGGCACACTTCAATGCATTTTTGCATGCGTCCTTAAAACGGAGTTTGGGTCGACCTACTTTGCAAGAACCATGAGCCAGCTCACAATACAGGAGTTCCTTCACCGGCCTATCATCATTCATTCGACAGACATGACTTAATCAGCGCAGGCGACTCATTACAAGCTTGATCTCGATGTCTTCGACGTGTGCCCGCCACAGCACCTCCTCATTGCTGATGAAATCGTCCCACTTGATGTTTAGTATCAGGTGAAGGTGACGCTGTTGGATTATGCGAAGCTGCCTGGCAATAAACATTTGTTTTTGAGGTGGTTTTAGAGCCGCCGGAGTGCATCTTTAAAGGATGCAAATTATTTTTAGAAATCTTCAAAACAATATCAAAGATTGACAAGTGAAAATCTGTGTGTCAACAATTTTCAAAATTGAGCAAAATAGAAGCACCCTGACTGTCACGACCCTCCTCGTGCGCTTTTATGCAGCGCATCGAGGAGTGAGGTGGAAGGATGGATTTAGGCTCAGGTTACACCACAAACACATTTATTAACAAAAGGGGCAAACAGTTCCAAAAACAAAGACATACAAAAAGGCTACCGGGTGCACTAAAGGGCTCACACAGTGGACATGCAGCGGGCAGACCACAGTGCACAGTGGCCACAAGACAAACAGTACAAAATAACGTAATTGCTCGGGTTAACTTAGAGTCCTCCAGGACGCTCAACAGACTTGGAAGAATGAAACCGGGCAAAGTGCCAAGGCGTAGCAGATAAACTGCAAGGGGAAATGCAAATGGTTCGTACTCACAGAACTGGAGCAGTCCGAGTAGTCCAAGTTTTTCCGGTGAGCACACACAACCAATAACTACACTGAGGGGAGTAGCAACAGTGTAGCTCCGAACACCCTCGTAGGACAACACAATGGTCCAGCAATGCTTGGCTGGCAAAGGCCGCTTAAGTACAAGCATTGCTGGCACAACAGATTGGGTGCACCTGGGCGAGGCACGGGAAAAGCAATCACCAGAGTGGAACCAGCTGGCTGTCATGAGAGAGGGGGAGTGGTCGGACCGGCAAGTGTCAAACAACGCCCACACGAATGTAGGTCAAAGGAGGCTGCCTAACAGCTGCCGGTCAGAATAGTGGCCACAGGTACAAAAAAAAAAAAAAAAGAACAAGTGACAGAAACTACAAGAACTCAAAAGATAACACAATACACAAATACACAAATAAACCTGAGCCACAGCGGGCCAGAACTGAGCCCAAAGAACAATCTGGCTTGGCTCATGACACTGACTTCTCCAAAACAAAGTCCAATATGGAATATGGCCTCCATTTGTGTTAATGCAGGCAGTAATATGCTTCTGCATGGACCTCATGAGCCGTCTAATGTACTTGGGAACATTTAGCCACTCCTCCTGCAATGCAACAGCCAGATCCTGTCTGTTTTGTGGCGCCGGTACTCCGGATGAAACATGTCATGCAAGTTGATCCCATAAGTGTTCAATGGGGGATAAATCCATAGAATAAGGAGGCCAAGGAAAGACATCAAAGTTCTGTTGCTGCAGGTACTTCCTGGTGACTTGGGCGGCATGTGGATGAGTATTGTCCTGCTGGAACATCTGGAGGTCACAGTGGTCCCGAAAGAAGGGCATCACAACAGGTTGCAGAATGTGGTCAATGTACCATTGGGCAATTAATGTGCCATCAAGGACAACCAGCTGTGTCCTCTAGTTACCTGAAATGCTGACTCCAGTGCCGCCCCATCGGTTGACCCTAACTGTAACTCTAACCCTGGACTGGCAAAATTGGGATTCGTCGGAGAATAGAACAGTGCTTCACTGCTGTAGGGTCCACCTGTTGTGCTGATGAGCCCACTTGTGGCAATTTTGTTGCTGCTCTGCTGTCAGGATCATCCCTCGAAAGGGTCTTCGGGCTGGTTGATGCATTGCAGCCCAATCAGAATGCCACCTGTCATGCTGACAGGTGGCATTCTTCTGACAGGTGGCACCTCTTCTTCTTCTGCCCTCCAAAGAGAGCAGCCGCTTTTTCTTCTGCTCCCGCCCCGTCTCTCCCTCCCTAACTGACTGGATCCCAGCTTGCTATTGTCTGTGTCTGCGTGGCTCTCTACTGGTGATTCTTCCTAACGAAATTATGGATTTAATAAGCTGGGCTTTGAACGCAATCGACACTGTTTTTTCAACGAGGAAATCAGGTCCGGGGGAGCCTATTTGTCCCGCAGGGACTGCTGCTGCGGGTTATATTAAGGATACAAGCAATTGGGAACTCTTGTGTCTGTGCGATCTTTCAATTGAAGATATAGAAGATCTATATCTATTTGGAGCAACGGTCTCAGGACTTCTACTGATTGGCTTTGGGATTGTCCTGGTGTATCGCAAATTAAAGAAGATGGACAGAGCTTATCAAAAAGCGGACCTGGCGAAGCTCTCTCATCAATTTGACCAGCTGGGCAGGACTCTGACTGCGGCCAATGGAGAACTGTATAGGAAGATGGAAAACATCACGATCACGCTAAGAGCTGTCCAGGAATTGATTTCAAAGCCTGGCAACGATGGATTTGGAGCACTGAATCCGTAAGAGAATGGAAAGTTTTTCTCTGAAGTCAGTGCTATTCGACCTGTTTTTTCGGCGCCCTAAGCACTCAGTCCTCCTGATGAATGATATCAGTATAAATGTTGACTTTCCTCTTCACAAACATTGGTGAACAGTATCTGATCTCCCAAGGACAGCCATATGTCTGACTCACAGAGAAATTCCATCTGCCATGCCAAGGACATGTTGCCTCTGACTTTCAGACACTAGTCATAACATCTGCTGAGAGAGAGACCTCTACTGTTTCACCAGCAACTGATAACCACCACCTCTGCATCCAACACACACACATGACTGACTCATTATACTGACGAAAACAATCATTCAGTGCTCTCTACTGCTCTGTATGTGTGATACATTGTCTGCTAATTGTGCATCGAGGTTTTTTTTTTCTGGTGATCATAATTCGGCTCACTTAAGAGCATTATTCTGATTAACTATGTTTTTTTCTCTCTACCTATTGTTTTGTTCCTGACCTTTGCCCTCTATTTTCGTCTGTTGACAGGCGCCTTCAGGCTTGCCGCATCATTGGGATTCGCCTATCAGGTGCTTTCCAATGTCAAGTCAAATTCCTCGTATGTTTACCTGTTGTTTACTTGTAAATGTACTTGGCAATAAACTTTATTCTGATTCTGACATTCCGCCCTCCAAAAGGCCCAAAGCATAGTTGTGTTCATCATGTGACAGTCACAGCATTATGGAGATTTCACAGCATAGTGCTGCATTTTTATTCATCCTTATATAGGGAAGATCACCACTCCTTAAAATCACCCATCTTTAACTTTTGAGAACCCAAAACAAACATCGAGCCCAAACAGAGTATAGAACCAGAGTTCAAAGGCAGTGAGTTGTGACAGTGAGTACATCCACTGAAAATGAGCTCTAGACATATTTTGAGTCATACAAACACTATTACTTGAGCTCAGAGAGGATAGACCCAAAAATATTTATACAAGAATTGTGTTGCATTTTCATTGGCAGTGAGTATAATAGGATTTTTTTTTCCTTATAAAATTTCTGTCATTATTCTTTTGGGGTTAATTTGCCAGTGGGTATAAATTTCCAATCTGTGACTATTTTAATGACAAATCTCCATATTGTTTTCACAAATGTGTAAACTTCTTTTAAATGTATGTGTGCTGCCTTCTGGCAGAATTTGGGACTTTTATTCAATGTAAGTTCATGCAATAGGAAGTACTTTTAATTTGACTAGCGATGTCATAACGTTAGAAACAGGAAGTAGGAAGTAAAATGTCAGTTGGACCAAGGGCAAAGTCATGTTGGCATTCAGAGGAAGGAGTTCCTAAAAAATTCGCTTTTCATAGCCCCAGCAGATGCATCCCTTGTATGTATTCATTCTTTATGTTCTTAGTATTTGTTATGGAAGATAATTTCATGGTTTATGTTGTTTAGAAACTGTTAAAAGTAAATGTAGAAAAAACGATTTTTTGAACATATGTTAATGGTAGCTAAATGTTAGCAATAGCATAGCTTAACCACTGTAATGAATGCCAAGGTCATTAGTTACATTTTCTAGGTCGTGTTTTAAGTGCTAGCTTATGTAGAAACGTTACAGAATTTAATTAGTCTCCTACTTGTTTCATTTTTAGTTTCACTTTATCTTCTGAAGCTGTGATGTTGAAGTCTGCTTGTCAAGAAATAAATCACCAATGAAGAAAAGTTTAACTTGCTGTCTAGCTAGTTCTTACAACTTAGTGAGGACAGTACAGTGAAAAAGGGGGATTCAGCTGGAGCGCAACAACTAAAGTAGAAAGAGGCAAAACCTAGCAAGAAAGATGGAAGAAAGAAAGAGTGAGAAGTCTGCATCAGTGCACACACACAAGTCAAGGAGCTCTCGCTCATCTTCATCTAGTGCCGCAGTCAAGGCGCGTGCAGCAGCAGAGGCTGCAAAAGTACGAGCTGCTTATGCAAAAAAAGAAGCAAGGCTAAAAGTTGAGAAAGCTACTACAGAAGCAGAGCTGGGACGAGTTAGAGCTGATCTAGAGTTGGGAAAAGCAAAGCTGGAAGCTGAATTAAGCGCACTAGAACAACAAAAAGAGGCAGCAGCAGCTGAAGCACAGGCTGAAGCATTAGAAGCAGCTGAATATCAAGAGAATTCAGTTAAGTCTAGTTCATCTTCACATGAGGTCCTCCAAGAGGAAATTGCAACATGTACTAAAGAGTACGTTGCAGCACAAACTGAACTGCGCCGAACAGGCATTCCAGTGTCTCCCCCTAGCCCAGCGCACGATGCAGCAGCGTCTGAAGAGAGCTACATTACATGGCATCCTTTGTCAGCAATAGGCCCGAACGAGGATGATGTACGCCAACAGGGTGAGGCCCCCCAAAGGCAACCCCTTCTCAGCATGGCATCAAATCACAGCGCACCTCATACTGGGAACCAAACAATTCCAAATCGAGAAAGTGGACATCCCGATGTGCCTAAGAAAGCATATTTCCCTCAGAAACCAGCACTAAGCCCAATGGCACCATCATACTTTCCTCGCAATGTCCCAACCACCCCAAACGTGGCACCTGAAACAGAACACCTGGCACGATACCTGGCTCGCCGCGATCTAGTGAGTACCAGCCTCTACCAATTTGATGACAAACCCGAAAATTACATGGCATGGCAGTCATCATTCGATAATGCAACTGCTGGCCTGGGACTCACAGGCACTGAAACGCTGGATCTGCTCATTAAGTGGCTCGGGCCAGAGTCAGTAAAGCACATAAAACGCATTCGCTCTGTGCATGTAGGGCGCCCAGACGTAGCACTAGAGAAGGCCTGGGAGCGCCTCCAGCAGTGTTATGCTGCACCTGAAGTCATGGAGAAGTCTCTGTTTAAACGACTGGACGAATTCCCAAAAATATCTGCAAAAGACTACGGGAAACTGAGGGACCTAGGCGATCTCCTCATGGAGCTACAGGGTGCTAGAGGAGAAGGTTACCTCACAGGACTGGCATACCTGGATACAGCCAGGGGAATTGGGCCCATTGTTGAAAAACTCCCCTATGGGCTTCAAGAGAAATGGCTCGCAATAGGCTCAAGGTTTAAAGAAAAGAACAAAGGCTATTTCCCTCCATTTGATGTCTTTGCCGATTTCATCTGTCACGAAGCACGGAGAAGGAATGATCCCAGCTTCGCCCTACCATCTGCTAGCAGCAGCAGTTTGAAATCAGACAAGGCACCCTCACGCAACTTAGGAAACAATATATCAGTTCATAAGACAGAGGTTTCATCAGGTAAAGATCCGCCAGCAGATATACCTGAGAAAAAAGTTGAAGGGTCAGAGAAAAATTGTCCCATTCACAACAAACCACACCCACTCAGGAAGTGCAGAACATTCAGAGGAAAGATGCTTGAAGAGAGGAAGAGTATTCTCAAAGACAACGGGATGTGTTTCAAATGCTGCACGTCCGCAAGTCATCTCGCTAAAGACTGTAAAGCAACTGTGAAGTGCACAGAGTGTGGTAGTGACCGTCACCATGCTGCCATGCACCCAGGTCCACCACCTCAAGCTGCGAAAGGGCCTCCACCACCATCAGACAATGGCGGGGAGGAAGATGTGCCAGTGACAGCACAGTCATCAATTCTAGCTGCACACAGATTTGTGGTCCAGGCCGAACAGCAAGATCCTGCTCAAAGATTTGTCTGGTTCGAGTATATCCCGAAGGTCAACGTGAGAGGGCAACTAACATGTACGTAATCCTGGACGACCAAAGCAATCGTTCATTGGTCAGGTCTGACTTCTTTGAGCTCTTTAACATCAAAGGCCAGTCTTTCCCTTACTCACTAAAGACCTGTGCGGGGCTGGTGGAGACGTCAGGCCGGAAGGCTGAAGGATTCCAGGTTGAATCTCTGGATGGCCAAACCAGCCTACCACTTCCACCTCTAATTGAGTGCAATGAAATACTCAATGATCGCACTGAAATACCGACACCTGACGCGGCCCGCCACCATCCACACCTCAGAGGTGTAGCACCATACATACCTGAGCTTGACCACAATGCGGAGATACTTATCCTGCTTGGCAGAGATCTCGTCAGAGTGCACAAGGTCTGGCAGCAAGTAAGCGGACCCCCAGACGCTCCTTTCGCACAAAAGTTGGAGCTAGGCTGGGTGCTTATCGGAGATGTGTGCTTAGGGGGTGCACATAAACCAGTCGTGGGGACATTCAAGACCAATGTGCTGGAGAATGGCCGTCCCTCTATGCTCACACCTTGCAAAGCCTCCATAAAGCTGACTCAGACTGTGTCTCATGGCGGGAAGCAGAGGAGTAAGTCCACAAAGCCATCATTGGATACCCTTGGAAAGAAAGTCTTCAAAGAGACCGAGTATGATAACAGACCTGCCCCGTCCATGGAGGACACCATCTTCCTGGAGATTATGGACCAAGAAGTCTACAGAGACGAGTCAAACAACTGGGTCGCTCCGCTACCTTTTAGGGTCCCTCGGCAGCGCTTATCTAACAACCGTGAACAAGTATTCACCCGCTTCGCCGCTCTGGAGAAGACGCTACGAAGGAAACCGGAGATGAAACAACAGTTCCTGGAATTCATGGGGAAAATATTAGAGAAGAAACATGCAGAAGTGGCTCCGCCACTGGAAGACAATGAAGAATGTTGGTACCTCCCAACCTTCGGAGTCTACCACCCACAAAAGCCTGGGAACATTCGCGTTGTATTCGACTCCAGTGCGAAGTATTCAGGAACATCTCTGAACGACGTTCTCCTGACGGGACCTGACCTCAATAACTCACTCATTGGGGTTCTGATCCGCTTTCGGAAGGAACAAGTTGCAGTGATCGCCGACATACAGCAGATGTTCCACTGCTTCCTAGTTCGCAACGACCATAGGAAGTACCTGCGTTTCTTGTGGTACAGAGACAATGACATGTCCAAGGACGTAATCGACTATAGGATGAGAGTCCATGTTTTTGGCAACAGTCCGTCCCCATCTGTGGCCATCTACGGTCTGAGGAGGGCCATCCAAGAAGGTGCGGACAAACATGGAGCGGACACTGTACAATTTGTGGAACGTCATTTCTACGTCGATGACGGACTCATCAGCCTACCCACCGATGCTGACGCCATCAGCCTCCTGCGTAGAACGCAGGCCTCACTCAGCGAATCAAACCTGAGGCTCCACAAGTTCGCTTCAAATAGCGACGTCGTCCTTCAAGCCTTTGCACCAGAAGACAGGGCAGTCCTAAAGAGCCTTGACTTCAGTGGCGAAGCTACACCTGTGCAACGGAGCTTGGGACTATTGTGGGAGACCACAACAGACACATTCACATTCACTGTCTCACAAGAGAAGAAGCCCTTCACTCGCAGAGGAGTGTTGTCTACGGTGAACAGCATCTTTGATCCGCTAGGCATGGTTGCGCCAGTGACCACTGAAGGCAAAAGTCTGCTCAGAGAACTCAGTGTTGACATGTGTGACTGGGATGCACCGCTCCCAGAACAAAAGCTGAAACAATGGGAATCATGGCGAACGTCATTGCATGATTTAAGCCAGCTGCACATCCCACGCGCATACACTACGACATCCCTCTCTAAGGGTGAGCACACAGAGCTATGTGTGTTCTCCGACGCAAGCACCAAGGCCATTGGAGTGGTGGCATATCTGAAGACTACACAAGCTGATGGAGAAATCCAAGTTGGATTCATCCTAGGGAAAGCTAAACTGGCTCCACAGTCAGAACCAACAATTCCCCGGCTAGAGCTGTGTGCCGCAGTATTAGCCGTAGAAGTTGCTGAGCTCATACAAGACGAGCTGGACCTGAAGCCTGATGAGGTCAAGTTCTACTGTGACAGCAGGGTAGTTCTTGGCTATATCTACAATCAAACGAAACATTTCTATGTATACGTCCACAACCGAGTTCGCAGAATACGTCAGTTCTCAACACCTGACCAGTGGCACTATGTCAGTACGGAAGACAACCCCGCAGACCACGCTTCGCGGGCAGTTGCGGCATCACATCTGGCACAGACCACATGGTTCACCGGACCAGACCTTCTGTACAAACCCAATCCACCTGATGAAGACTCAAAGGACGTCTTTGAGCTTCTCAACCCAGAATTGGATGGAGAGATACGCCCTGAAGTGAGCAGCCTCTTGACTCACAGTCTAAACAGAGGCCTCAATGCCGCACGTTCCCAGCGGTTCTCATCAATGCGCTCTCTCACTAGGGCAATTGCTCTACTCATCCACATTGCTAGATCTTACAAGCACAAGTCCAGTCAGTGCAAAGGATGGCACTACTGCAACCTCCCGCGTACTCCAGATGAGCTGTCCCAAGTTAGACACATCATCATCAGAGCAGCGCAGGAAGAGGCCTACTCTAAGGAATTAACAGCACTTGAAAATGGAAAAACTGTAGCCAAGGACAGTTCTCTTCAGAAACTCAGACCTGTTCTTGAAGAAGACCTGATTTGCGTTGGCGGCAGACTAAAGCATGCTGACTTGAGCAGTCAGGAAAAGAACCCCATCATCTTGCCCAAGAACAGTCATGTTTCCCTGCTGCTAGTGCGCCAGTGTCATGAAGATGTCAAGCATCAAGGACGACACTTTACAGAAGGGGCCCTGAGAGCTGCAGGCTTTTGGGTCATAGGCGGAAAAAAGCTTATCGCCTCAGAGCTGCACAAGTGCGTTGTTTGCCGAAAGTTACGCGGCGGAACAGAGGAACAACTCATGGCCAACTTACCTCCGGAACGACTACACACATGCCCACCCTTCACCTATGTAGGAGTGGATGTGTTCGGACCGTGGCCAGTCATCTCAAGGTGCACGCGAGGTGGACAGGCCCAAAGCAAGAGATGGGCAATGCTCTTCTGTTGCATGAGCTCCCGAGCCGTGCATATTGAGCTCATCGACTCCCTGGACACTTCCAGTTGTGTCAATGCACTAAGGAGATTCTTCGCGATAAGGGGACCTGCTAAGCAAATAAGATCAGACTGCGGAACAAACTTTGTTGCCGCTGCAAAGGAATTGGGACTCAGTCAAAACACTTCAGTCCAGCAGTTCTTGAGCCAGCAAGGGTGTTCTTGGGTGTTCAACCCACCTCACTCGTCACACATGGGAGGGTCGTGGGAGCGTTTAATAGGCCTCTCAAGAAGGATTCTGGATGCCATCCTGCTGCAGGAGAATGTCCAGCTAACTCATGACGTCTTGAACACTCTCATGGCTGAGGTGGTTGCAATACTCAATGCCAGACCCCTTGTTCCGGTCTCCACAGATCCAGAGTCACCCTTCGTGCTCTCTCCTGCGATGATTCTCACCCAGAAGGTGGGAGTTCCTCCACCATACGGGGAATTCGCGGGAAAGGATCTTCTCAGCAGACAATGGAGACAGGTGCAAGCCCTTGCAGACTGTTTCTGGCGTCGCTGGTGACAGGAGTACCTTCCCACTCTTCAGCCCCGACGGAAGTGGAGGGAGACACGACGGGATGTCAAAGAAGGAGACATCGTGCTCCTGAAGGACCGTCAAGTTCCACGTAATGCGTGGCCCATGGCGAGGATTACAGCGGTCGTCCCTGGCAGGGACGGCAGAGTAAGGAAGGTCGAGCTGAAGACAGCAGGCAAGGAATCCAAGCTGTTCCAGAGGCCGGTGTCAGAAGTAATTCTTCTGCTGCCAAAAGACTGAAACTTCAGGCCAGAGACATTTATTGGTGGGTAGTGACCTTTAAGGTCAGACGGGGAGTGTGCTGCCTTCTGGCAGAATTTGGGACTTTTATTCAATGTAAGTTCATGCAATAGGAAGTACTTTTAATTTGACTAGCGATGTCATAACGTTAGAAACAGGAAGTAGGAAGTAAAATGTCAGTTGGACCAAGGGCAAAGTCATGTTGACATTCAGAGGAAGGAGTTCCTAAAACATTCGCTTTTCATAGCCCCAGCAGATGCATCCCTTGTATGTATTCATTCTTTATGTTCTTAGTATTTGTTATGGAAGATAATTTCATGGTTTATGTTGTTTAGAAACTGTTAAAAGTAAATGTAGAAAAAACGATTTTTTGAACATATGTTAATGGTAGCTAAATGTTAGCAATAGCATAGCTTAACCACTGTAATGAATGCCAAGGTCATTAGTTACCTTTTCTAGGTCGTGTTTTAAGTGCTAGCTTATGTAGAAACGTTACAGAATTTAATTAGTCTCCTACTTGTTTCATTTTTAGTTTCACTTTATCTTCTGAAGCTGTGATGTTGAAGTCTGCTTGTCAAGAAATAAATCACCAATGAAGAAAAGTTTAACTTGCTGTCTAGCTAGTTCTTACAACTTAGTGAGGACAGTACAGTATGACCTTTTCATTTCAGTTGGTTCATTTTTTTGCCACACCTTTTAAATTTACTTTTTTTCTTGCAGATTTGGAACTGTTATAAATTTGTATGGAGCTATAAAATATACCATTTGGGCCATAAAAATCATAAAGATGACTTGATTTTTTTGATGATAAATTGTATCACAAATCAGTTTTAAAACACTTAGATTTCATCATCATCATCATCACTGCTCTAGTAAGTGTAGTGTTGTTCGTGGGACACATTATGGTGTTACACGGATAGTGATGTCACCCAAGGTATAAAAGACCAGTGTGGTAGACAGGTGGTCTACTGACCACCTCTCTGCCCGTTAGGCAGAGAGGTGAGTCTGTCTGGATACTGTGAGCATCTAATAAAGTCCTGTGTAGTTCACCACTTGCCTCATCATTGACCTACGTTTTACAGAAATAGCATATGGCGACGAGGATAAAGTATGGATGCTGGCGTGTTGTCTATTCGGCCATTTTTGGAGACTCCGGGAGAGCCTCCGGTACCTTGGATGAGGTGGTTCGCTGCTTTTCAGAATTTTTTGGTGGCACTAAACCTCGGCAAACTGAAGAAGGTATGAGCACGGGCAATTTTAGTACACAATTTCGGTATGGAGGGACAGTGAATCCTTTCTACCTTGGGAGCTAGTGATAGCTTTGATGATGTGGTTGAGTTAATGGTGCAACATTTTCGCGCGCCTGCAAATGTCATCGTCAGGAGGATCCAGTTTTGGCAGCGCCTCCAGCGGACCGGTGAGTCGGTGCAGCACTATGTTGCAGACCTGTGGCAGCTGGCTGGTGAATGCCAATTTGGTGATTTAGAGGAAGAAATGGTCTGTGACCAGCTGGCGGAGTTATGTTTATCAGCACGGTCGAAACTACTTACACGCTCCAGTGAATTGACTCTAGCCAAGGATGTGGAAATTACCCAACAGTGTGAAGCAGCCAACAGATTGTCACGCGACTTCAGTGAAAGAGCTATGCTATGCCGCACTGATTGACAATTAACAACACAGGCTGTGGACCCGGACAGTTAAGATAGCGGACAAGAGGAATGCGCTGCAGCTGTGAAGATAAGGTCTGCCCCGGAATTGCCCAAATGCTTGGGTTGTGGGTCCAATAAGCACTGGTACAAGACAAGAGAGTGTCCGGCGAGCGGTAAATGCTGTGGCAAGTGCAGACTCCTGCATCACTTTGCCAGGGCCTGTAAGAGGTTTGAGCGAGGGGAACAGTGATACAAACCGGACACCCCTGCTCCAACTCCCACGGTTATCCACACTGTTTCCCCGGACACCGAAGGCTGTACATATTGTATGGTGGAACTGGACGGAGTGGAGGTACCATTACTGGCTGACACGGGTGCAGTGAGGTTGGTGTTGAGTTGGCCCATTGTGAAGAGATTTTTCCCATACCATCAGCTGAGAGGTCATTTAAAGCCATTATGTGGCTATGGAGGAAGGAGGCTGCCCATCGTGGGTTCGGTGGAGCTGATGGCTCATTACAAGTCATCGGTGGTTGCCAACCTGAAGTTTATTGTGACTGGCATTGGCGAAAATGTGATGGGCTGCGATCTTTTCTATGGACTGAGGTTTTCCATCACCAGCGATGTTGGCGAAGAGTGATCGGGCTGCGGTTTCTGTGACCGACCGATGCCGGCAGTGGTGGATGATGCAGTATGGGACAAACCTTGGCCTAGTAATCTGGAAGGTGAGCAAGCCCAACCCCATCCAGAGCCATTGTGGGAGGGTTCCTGCGGCAGAGCCGAAGTTACCCTAGCTGAGGGAAGTGGGCGGCGCTGGGGGATGCCCGTGATGGCGGATGGAGCCGAGTGGCTGACTCATTCTGCTTCTGGCGTTCAGCTGGGAGGAACCGAGAAGCAGGGGATCACAATGGCTTTGCCAGTGTCTCAAATGAAAGCGAGCGGGGCAGGACCGGCTGGCACAGTTAGGCGACCTGTCATACAGAAGCACTGGAAGCCAAGCAGGGCTCCTCTGGGGGTCACTGATTTGGTTCGACCCAGAGAGGAAGCCCGGTTAAGAGGAGTACGCAGGAAATGGAAGCGACAGGAGGACCAGGGGCGGCTACAGGTGGTGGCTGTCTGGGAGGACGGTTACCTGCAGCTGACAGATGGTACGGAGAGACATCCAATTGAGCTGAGGCATGTTTATGAGGAGAGTAAGGCACCTCGGTACCAACGTGGGTCATCCCCGGGTGCCAAGAAAAGAAGATGCTCTGGTCAGGACCCACCTGACGGGTCTCTGGGGGGGGGGGGGGCTCTCCGGGGTGATTGACTGATAATTTGGGTAGCCAATGTGTTTAATGTGTCTTTTTCCTGGTTGCCCGACTTAGTGTGTTTTGCATTTTGTTACTGTGTGAGTTGTCGTTGTTGTTGGCCTCCGTCGGTCTATGATGACCATGGAAGAGAATCCTAAACATCTACTCTGCTGGAACAGCACCGCCTGTGGCTGAATAGGCCGATGCGCACCGGTGTTCTACCTTCCAGCGTTGGGCGTTGGTAGGATTCAAGCCTGGGCAGGAAGATATGGAGGACAAGATGTTACCCCTGCAGCATGTCCCCCCTCTCCACGTCACTGATGGATCCAAAGGAACAGCAGGGCTGCTATAGTTTGGCACCAGCGCCGTCGCAGGAGCTGCCAGAACGATGTTGAGCACAACAGAGAACTGCCTTAGGGGCTCTGACTCCGGATTTTTCCTCAGGGTTGACTCCCGAAGCCTTTCCCGTGACCGGGTGTGCCACAAGGCAGCGGAGGTTTGAAATCAGGGTTTACCTTCCCCTAGATGGGCTACCTTCCCAGGTTGACGAGCCACCATCTACCCGAAGCATCTGGTTTTAAGGCGCCAGAGATCTGCCCTCGCCCCTTCTCCTATTAGTGAAAGCAGTTCCGCCGGGCTTAGAGACTAAACCACACGGGCAGGCTAGGAGTTGGACTTAGTTGTCAGAGGCTTTTCGAGACGCACGCCGTAAGGAGCATTTTATGAGCACTGGGAGCTTAACCCCAGTGCCGCTCCTGGCTATGACAACCTTGGAACCGACTGTGTGAGTTGCTGAAATGTTAATGTGTACATTACCCAGGCTACGTTGTTGCTATGGTGACATGATTAATATGCTGCTCAAAAAAATTAAAGGAACACTCTGAAAATACATCAGATTTTAATGGGAAAAAATAAGCTGGATATCTACACTGATATGGACTGGATAATGTGTTAAGAATGAAAAGATGCCCACATCTTTTGATGGAAATGAAAATTATCAACCTACAACCTACAGAGGGCTGAATTCAAAACACTCCAAAACTTACTCAGATTAAAAAGTGTTCCTTTTATTTTTTTGAGCAGTATACATAAAAGTTGCTGTGTGAAGTGCACATTTTGTAAAAGAATTTTGCCAGGGTGATTAAGATGTAGTGATGTGAATTGCCAAACCACTGTGTCAATGTGTTTCTTATTGTGGGTGCTATGCGAATTGGCCATGTCAAAAAAAAAAAAAACAAAACAAAACCAAAAAACCCAAGTAACATTTGTATCAGTATGTTTCATACATATGGTTACTGTGTGGTCTGCCCGGGTTATGTGGTGTTTGGTTGGGAATAGCATGGCGTGAATGTGACTATTGACTGATTTGTTATTGGGGTTGTGGTTTCTTACCTGTTCGTATTATGTTCATGGGGTTATTACCTCCGCCAAGAGGAGGAGGTTATGTGATCATCAGCGTTGGTTTGTCTGTTTGTTTGTTTGTCTGTCTGTCTCTTTGTTTGTTTGTCTGTTTGTCTGTTAGCAAGATAACTCAAAAACTTATGGACGGATTTTCATTAAATTTTCACAGATTGTCAGAAATGGGGTATCCTACAGATGATTAGATTTTGGTGCTGATCCGGATCACCGTCTGGATCCAGGAATTTTTTTAAAGGATTCTTTTTTTTTAATTTTTTTTTTTTTGGCAAAAAGTTATGGACGGATTTTCATGAAATTTTCACAGATTGTCAGAAATGTGGTATCCTACAGATGATTACGTTTTGGAGGTCATCCGGATCACCATCTGGATCCAGGAATTTTTTATTTAAAGGATTCTTTTTTTTTTCTTTTTTTCAGGTTCTATAATATATAATATTACGAAGACTGATCCGGATAACCCATGGCAGTCTGTCTACCCAATTTGGATCCGTCAATGAAGCCTAGAGTCCTGCTTTAAGTGATCTATGAAAACGCTCGCATAACCCATTGGCCTGTGGGTTGTATGACGTTGTGCGGTGAATTGTAACACCCAGCCAAATCCGGATAACCCATGGCAGTCTGTCTACCCAATTTGGATCCGTGAATGAAGCCTAGAGTGCTGCTTTAAGTGATCTATGAAAACGCTTGCATAACCCATTGGCCTGTGGGTTGTACGCGGTTGTGCGGTGGATTGTAACACCCAGCCAAATTTAGCGGGGGAGTGTGTAACCCAGCTGACAAAATGACATGCAACGGGACGTGCATAATAATTAGCGGGGGAGAGTGTAACCCAGCTGACAAGGAATCTATAAACTTAGACAAAATAAATGTAGGATTAATATTTATGATGTTAAACACTGTATGGGGGGAACTGTGGCGCTTGGCGGAGGTCTGCGCTCTCCGAGTGCTTTTCTAGTTTTGTATATTATTATTAGGAACACGGCAGTTTTTTATTTTATGGACTATAATATAACAAAGATGGCAGAATAATCTGTCTGGCCGTGTGGAGGTGGGACAGTAGTCCACCTGCCCCCTCTAGTTTTAATTGTTTGTGTGTGCATGGATAGGCTTAATTATTTTGTTCACTATTAGTGTGTGCTTTGGGCTCTACATTTGGCACGGTCTAATTGGTGTGCATGCATTTTGGACTTTTCTACGGGGGAGGGGGGGATGTAGTGTTGTTCGTGGGACACATTATGGTGTTACACGGGTAGTGATGTCACCCAGGGTATAAGAGAGCTGTGTGATAGAGGGACGGTCTCTTGACCACCTCTCTGCCTAATGGGAGCGTCTGTCTGGATGCTGTGAGCATCTAATGAAGTCCTGTGTAGTTCACCACTCGCCTCATCATTGACCTACGTTTTACAGACATAACAGTAAGCTTGTAACTTTTACTAAACAATGTTTTGAATTTTTTTTTCTTGAAAATTTGCATCCTTTTTTCTTGTAAGTTTGCATGGCATCACCAAACATTTGACTTTTCAGCTGTCTAAATCAAGGCTTCTTTCACTCACCCTTCTGAATCAAACACCTGGGCTCAGACAAAAAACTGTGATAATTGTTCACACGTGCTAAATAACGGAGATTTCCCCTTTGCATGTTGCAGAAATGTGTCACTGCAGCTGCCAAACTGACTTCTTTCAGGAATAGGAGCTTCATCTACAATTACGATAATCAGCTCTTTTACTGAAATTAGTTCCAATGTTCCAGGTGTTGGGTTCTTTACATTTGTGCAGTGGCCATCTGAGGTGTGGTACAGTGAATCAGCAGCAAATGTAATGGCGGCGGCGGCGCACATAGTTACAGTGGCTCAGTGTTTCACCAGTCGGAGCCTTATATGGTTGTTAATGTTTTTTTTGTGTGTCTGTTTTCTACCTGGCGAGTTTCATTTACAACAGGCACGATCTTCTGAAGACTGGACTTTGTCTTGAGCAGAGGGTTACAGAGGAGTCTATTTTTACACCCAAGATTCCAGTGGACATAGCAAGGAGTCCTGGCACTCCGTGGATTATTATTCCGGAGGGGAGGAGGCGAAGACGGCGCAGAGAAAGGAGGCAGAAGTGAGCATGTAGAGCTGGTGTGGTAGCTAGGCTACGGAGGCAGCCATTTAAACCACCGCTCCCCAGCCTGTTTCTTATGAATGCCAGATCTCTCGCTAACAAGATGGATGAACTGAGGCTAGAGATCATAGCGAACAAGGCGGTAAACGACAGCTGTATTGTGTTGATCACAGAGATTTGGCTTCATCCATCAATTCCGATCTCTGCTATTGATTTAGCAGATTACACAGTACAGCGTCATGACAAGACTGCAGACTCTGGTAAGAACAGAGGAGGGGGGCTCTGTGTGTACATGAATAACAGCTGGCGTACTAACACAATGATTGTAGACAGTCACTGCTCCCCAGACCTGGAGTATGTGACTGTTAGATGCAGGCCCTTTTATCTTCCAAGAGAGTTTACTGCGGTGATGATATATGCTGTTTACATTGCACTGAATGCTAGTGCTAACTTGGCCATAAGACTTTTGCATGATAGCATTAGCAAACAGCAGAACACATATCCTGATGCTGTGTACATCATAGCAGGGGATTTAAAGGTAACACTCCCTAAATTCTATCAGCATGTAAAGTGTGCTACCCAAGCAGCGAATATTTTGGACAAGATTTACTCAGACATCAAGCTAGCCTATAGGGTCAGACCACTGTGAAACCCTCAGAGACAGCCATATTACATTCTAAGGCCCACATCAGCTTAAACTTCCAAGCAGAGGAGTATGAGGTGAGGCATACGCTGTGGGCCATTAACCTGAGGAAGGCTGCTGGACCCGATGGCGTTCCTGGAGGCGTACTGAGGGACTGCGCCGATCAGCTGGCTGGACTTCTTACTCGGATTTTCAATCAGTCCGTGGCTCAGTCCTTTGTACCACCCTGTCTAAAATCCTCTACCATAGTCCCTCTGCCCAAAAAGTCCCACATTTCCAGCCTAAATGACTATTGGTCAGTCGCACTTACTCCTGTGGTGATGAAATTTTTTGAAAAACTGGTTTGGGGTCACATCACATCACGTCTGCCCCAAAGGTTTGATCCTCATCAGTTTGCTTAAAGAATTAACCGATCCACGGAGGATGCTATAGCTACTGCACTCCATGCTGCATTGTCCCATCTGGAGCAGCGGGAGAGCTATGTGCGAATGCTCTTTGTGGACTACAGTTCTGCATTTAATACCATTATTCCATACAAACTGGTGGCTAAACTGGAGGACCTGGGGTTCTCACACTCCATCTGCACGTGATCAACAG
Organism: Pholidichthys leucotaenia; assembly: GCA_020510985.1. Classification (NCBI taxonomy): domain Eukaryota; kingdom Metazoa; phylum Chordata; class Actinopteri; order Cichliformes; family Pholidichthyidae; genus Pholidichthys; species Pholidichthys leucotaenia. The sequence goes on along the minus strand of CM035842.1, from coordinate 194,423,322 downwards.
TTTCCTGACAGGTCACAGTCAGAGGGTTAGAGTGGGCCATTATTTATCGATGGCCCTCAGCCTCAGCTTTGGCTCTCCCCAGGGTTGTGTGCTGAGTCCCTTGCTCTATACCCTCTATACATTTGACTATACCCATGCACACCATAGTAATACTATTGTGAAGTTTGCTGATGACACCACGGTGGTGGGGCTCATCTCTGGGGGGATGAATCCGCCTACAGGGATTAAGTGGAGCGGCTGATGGTGGAGCAGAGAAAATAATCTGCTCCTTAACATCTCAAAGACCAAAGAGCTTATAATAGACTACAGGAGGAAGAAAATAGACATTCCACCATTAATTATTGGCGGGGATTGTGTGGAGAGGGTGTCGGACTTCCACTTTTTGGGAGTTCACATTGAAGAGGGCCTGACCTGGAGTGTAAATACCACTGAGCTGCTGAAAAGGGCACAGCAAAGGCTATTTCCTGAGGGTCCTCAGGAAGAACAACATCACCCAGAGACTGCTGGTGTCCTTTTACAGATGCACTATTGAGAGTTTAATGACATATTGTATGTGTGTACAGCTGTACAGCAGCTCAGAGAAAAATGCTCCAGAAAGTCATTAGGATGGCTCAGAAAATCGTTGGCTGCCTCCTCCCCACATTGGAAGACCTACACAGTTCCCATTGTTTCAGAAAAGCGCGGAATATAATAAAGGATACTTCCCACCCTGGCCACTCCTTGTTTGAACTGCTGCCATCAGGCAGACAATACAGACAAATTAAAACAAGGACAAGCAGATTAAAAAACAGATTTTTTTCCAACTGCAGTTAACATAGTAAATGCAGTTGGATGTTGAAGGTGTATGAGGGGACTGTGAAATAGCAGAAATGTGTACTTGGAGGTATGCATTGTGCGGACTGTATGCGTGTATGTTTGTATGTTTATGCTGTTTTTATACATGCATTTTATACATTTTGAGTCTGCATATTTATGAATGATGCTCTGACTGGTTGGGCATTTTTAAATTTCATTGTTTATGTGACAATGACAAATGCTTATTCTATTCTAAAACTGACAACACACCATAGATGTTGCATTGGTCACTGTTTTTTTTTTTTGCCATATACTGTAGCTATTGTGCTGTTTATATTTTTTTCCAGAGATGTTAGGGAGTCACTAACTTGGAGTAAGAGTCAACTCCAAAGTCTCCAATAGCAGAACTGAATGGTAGACTTATTTAAAGTGAATCACGTTTTTGCCTTAACATGTCTGTAACATGTTTTTTATAACTTACAAGACATCAGACATAACTTACAAGACATCAACTTACAAGACTCCCACCCACACAAAAGGATTATCTGCAGCCCCAGGAACTCCATCCCTCCTCCACTCTGACCTCCCACCAGCACTAACGATCTGTGAAGAGGAGGTGCGCCGGGTCTTTCAGAGACAAAAGATCAAGAAGGCTGCAGGACCTGATGGTGTGTCTCCGTCCTGCCTGAGAGTCTGCTCCAACGAGTTGGCCCCCATCTTCACCCGGATCTTTAATAGATCACTGGAGCTGTGTGATGTGCCTTCCTGCTTCAAACGCTCCATCATCATTCCAGTTCCCAAGAAACCCTCTGTTACAGGATTAAACGACTACAGACCTGTTGCCTTGACCTCTGTGGTCATGAAATCCTTGGAGAGATTGGTGCTGAACCACCTGAAGGTCGTCACAGGCCCCCTGATGGACCCACTGCAGTTTGCCTACCGGTCAAACAGGTCAGTGGATAATGCAGTGAATATGGGACTACACTACATCCTGCAACACCTCGACTCCCCAGGGACGTACGCCAGGATCCTGTTTGTCGACTTCAGCGCAGCGTTCAACACCATCATCCCAGGCATTCTTCATCAGAAACTCCTCCAGCTCAAGGTGCCCCCCTCCACCTGCCAGTGGATCTCCAGCTTTCTGACTGACAGGTGGCAACAGGTGAAGCTAGGGAGATTTACATCCAGCTCCCGAAAAATTAGTACTGGCGCCCCCCAAGGATGTGTCCTTTCCCCACTGCTCTTCTCCCTCTACTCCAACGACTGCACCTCAGAGGACCCTTCGGTGAAGCTCCTGAAGTTTGCGGACGACACCACAGTCATCGGTTTGATCCGGGATGGTGATGAGTCTGCATACAGGCAGGAGGTGGAGCAGCTGATCCTCTGGTGCGGCCAGAACCATCTTGAACTTAACCCAGCCAAAACGGTGGAGATGACTGTGGATTTCAGGCGACACCGTCCTTCATTCCCCCCACTCACCATCCTCAACAGCACAGTGTCCACTGTGGACTCATTCAAGTTTCTGGGTACCACAATCTCCCGGAACCTGAAGTGGTCCTCCCATATAGACACTGTCCGGAAAAAGGCCCAGCAGAGGTTGTTTTTTCTGCATCAGCTCAAGAAGTTTAATTTGCCTCAGGAGCTGCTGGTTGTCTTCTACACCGCCATCATCCAATCTGTCCTCTGCTTTTCCATCACTGTCTGGTTTGCATCTGCCACTAAACAGGACAAGACCAGACTGCAGCGGATCATTAAGTCTGCGGAGAGGATCATTGGTACCGACCTACCCTCCATTGAGAACTTATATCGGTCCATAACCAGGAAACGGGCGGGAAACATCTGTGCTGACCCGTCACACCCCGGCCACGAACTGTTTGAACTTCTATCTTCTGGTCGTCGTTACAGATCACTGAAGGTCAAAACCACCCGTCACAGGAACAGTTTCTTTCCTCAAGCCATCACTCTGATGAACTCCTAACATTCACCTAGTCCTACCTGTTGCTGTACTCATGACTTTTCATCCATTCTTACATTGCACATAACTCTCACACTGCTTTTTACTTCATTCACATTATATCACTGAATCTGAGTTCACATTGAAATACTGTATGACTGTATATTTTTTCATACATTTCTGCAAAGTGTGGATAGTCTGAGTAAATAACTGCATATATTCCTGTATATATTTGCATCCTTTTATAGTAACGGGGACAGACTGTAATTTACTGTACATACTCTGTTGTCATTGAATCCTTATTTAAATCTTATTTAAATCCTCCACCTGAACAACGAGAGCAAGTTTTTAGCCAAAGTAAAATTCCTTGTACGTGTTGTGCATACTTGGCCAATAAAGCTGATTCTGATGCTGATCAAGAGCAAAATCCCTCAAATGTCTCATCTGAGTCTGTTTTGCTGTAAAGTGTCACTTAAGCCCTGCCCTGAGAAAAGGCGAGTTGAGATGGAGTGTTTGGTGATGTAACTATGCATGAAGTTGGCACGTGGGTGGTGTTGAGCCAATCAGGACTCTCTGGCCTAACTAAAATTATCCTCCGGCCTAGTTAGCATTTGTAACAAACTGCTTTGAAAACTTGACCCCAAATAAGATGGGTTTTACCATTAAACTGTTTTTAATGTCCGATGCAGTTTCAGTCATTATCCTGGGCTACTATGCATACAGCTGGACATGTCCTTCACAGGATTTATGCTGTTTAATGTACCACTAGCCACTATTAGCCTTGTGGTATGTGGGTTGGGTCTAGTCACTGATTCTGGAGTTTGATGGGGTGGGGGTGGATTTTGACACAAACCTGTATGTCAAAATCCATGTTTTTTTTGTAGAAAAAAAAAGGCATAACATACCATTTTAAACAATACAGATTTGTTTTTATAGGGGAATTACAAGTAGATTCTTCTTTCTATGCCTTGGGGAAAACAGAGGTATACTGTCATTGGTTGGAGTGGAGATGACTCAGGTGCAGGCAGGAGTATGGCACAAAAACAATTAATTAACACAAAACTGGAACAAATGAATAACAACATGTGGGCTGTAAAACAGAACAGACAGAAATCAGAAGACAGTAGCATGAATTAAGGCTGGAACTGTACAGGACTCAGGCTGAAACATTAATGATGCCACACTGGACACAGACTGACACCGGTATATATAGACGGGGGGTAATCAAGACAACACAGGACAGGTGGGAACAAATAATTGACTTAACATAAGACAGCTGGGACAAATTAGGAGACAGCAGGGGAGCAGTTACAAAACAGGATGGGTGGGGCTGTACAGGCAATCAGACAGGGAATGTCGGCGGCGGCGGCCTCCGTCGGGTCTATGATGACCATGGAAGAGAATCCTAAACGTCTACTCTGCTGGAACAGCACCGCCTGTGGCTGAACAGGCCGATGCGCGAATGGCAGTCCCTGTCACACAGGTTGCACTTGTGGGTGGTCTCCGTGCTGCTGGGTCTGTGGCGGTTCTTCCTGCGGGTCCTTTTTTCACCTGCTGCAGCAGTCAGTCTCTCTTCACCCGCCTTGAGCTGTCTGGTCAGGGTGCCTCTCCATTTGGAGCGGTCCGTTGCAAGGTCGTCCCCAGCGCTCTGTGTTGATCTCCAGTTCCTTCATGTCTCTCTTGCAGACAACTCTAAAGCGCAGCTGTGGGCGGCCAACGTCTCTCCTGCCAGTTGCCAGTTCTCCGTAGAGGACGTCTTTGGGGATTCTGCCATCCTCCATATGGTAAACGTGGCCTAGCCAGCGGAGCCTGCGCTGCCTGAGTAGAGTGAACATGGAGGGAAGGCCGGCGTGGGACAGAACTTCTGTGTTGGGCACTTTGTCCTGCCAGGATATGTCCAGGATGTGGCGAATGCAGCGCAAGTGGAAGGAGTTCAGTCTCTTTTCCTGCCGGGCGTATGTTGTCCACGTCTCACTCCCATAGAGCAGTGTGCTGATGACGCAGGCGTTGTACACTGCCATCTTCGTCTTGATAGAGAGTTTGGGATTCTCCCACACTCGTGTGGTGAGGCGAGCGAGTGTGAAGGCTGATTTTCCAATCCTCTTGTTGATCTCTGTATCAAGGAAGAGGTTGTTGCTGATCGTGGACCCCAGGTACGTGAACTGATTCACGACCTCCAGCTCGTAGTCGTCGATGGTGATGGTTGGTGGTGCTTCCGTGCCTTGCGCCAAGACGTTAGTCTTCTTCAGGCTGATGGTAAGCCCGAAGTCCTTGCATGCCTGGGAGAAGCGGTCCATCAGGGTCTGAAGCTCCTGCTGTGTGTGGGTTGCGACTGCAGCGTCGTCTGCGAACAGCATGTCTCTGATTAGAGCCTCTCGTACTTTGGTTCTGGCTTTCAGGCGGGTGAGGTTGAAAAGCCTGCCGTCAGATCTAGTGTGCAGGTAGATTCCCTCTGTTGCTGTGCTGAAGGCATGCCTCAGGAGCATAGCAAAGAAAATCCCAAAGAGGGTTGGTGCAAGTACACAGCCCTGTTTCACTCCGCTGCATATGTTGAATGGCTCTGAGACGTTGCCATCGTGCTGCACTATCCCCTGCATGTTGGTGTGAAACGATTCGATGAGGCTTTGCAACTTTGGTGGGCATCCTATCTTTGGCAGGATCTTGAAAAGGCCCTCTCTGCTGACCAAATCGAACGCTTTGGTGAGGTCGATGAAGGCGATGTACAGGGGCATGTTCTGTTCTCTGCATTTCTCCTGGAGTTGGCGGATGGAGAATATCATGTCTACCGTCAATCGCACAGCGCGGAAGCCACACTGAGACTCGGGGTAGACACGTTCGGCAAGCTTCTGTAGACGAACGAGAACAACTCGTGCGTAGACTTTACCAACAACGCTGAGGAGGGAGATGCCCCTGTAGTTGTTGCAGTCGCTTCTCTCCCCTTTGTTTTTGTAGAGGGTGATGATCTTGGCGTCCCTCATGTCCTGTGGTACGGCACCTTCCTTCCAACACTGGCAGAGGACGTCATGCAATGGCAGCAGTAGGGCAGTCTTGCAGTGCTTGATCAGGTCAGGGGGTATGCCGTTGTTGCCGGGTGCCTTGCCAGCGGCCAAGCTATCAATGGCCTTGCTGAGTTCGTCGATGGTTGGCTCGGCGTCAAGTTCGTCCATGGACGGCAGGCAGTCGATGGCATCAAGGGCTGACGGTGTCACGGTGTTCTCTCTGGAGTAGAGGTTGGAGTAGTGTTCCACCCATCTCTCCATCTGCTTGTTCTTTTCTGTGATCATCACCCCAGTGGAGGATTTGAGGGGGGCCGTCTTGCTCTGAGCCGGACCAAGTGCTTTCTTGATGCCATCGTACATGCCACGAATGTTCCCTGTTATGGCAGCAGTTTGAATGTCTTGGCTGAGCTGAGTCCAGTACTCGTTGGCACAGCGCCGAGCAGTCTGCTGAACTTTGCTTCTCGCAGCCCTGAGAATCTGGAGATTCTTCTCGTTTGGGTACTTCTTGTACTCAGCAAGTGCTGAGCGCTTGGCTTCAATGACGGGGGTCATCTCGGTCAACTTGGCATCAAACCAGTCCTGTGACTTCGAGGTTTTCCTCCCAAAGGTAGCCAAGGCTGTGCAGTGGATGGTGTTTCGCAGCTCTTCCCACTTCTGCTTTGCAGATTCTCCTTCTTGTGGTACACCAAGTTCCTTCTCAAAGGTGGAGGCAAACTGCTCAACAAGTTCTGGTTGGGCCATCTTGCTGATGTCAATCCATGCCTTTCCAGGTTGTCTAGCACGATGGAATTTCTTCAGCTGCAGCTTGACCTTGCAACACACCAATGAATGGTCTGTGTCGCAATCTGCACTCTGGAACGAACGGGTGATTAGCACGTTCTTCAGTGAGGTGCGCCTGGTCAGGATCAAGTCCAGCTGGTGCCAGTGCTTTGAGCACGGATGTTGCCAGGAAACCTTGTGTTGGGGCTTGGTCTTGAAGAACGAGTTTGTGATGCACAGATCGTGATATGTGCAGAACTCGAGCAGCCGCTGTCCATTGTCGTTCATTCTTCCCACGCCAAAAGGTCCAAGACAGGAGGGCCAGGAGTCGTGGTCAGCACCCACTCTGGCATTGAAGTCTCCAAGGAGAATGAGTTGTTCAGAGTTGGGGATGGTCCTGACAGTTGTTGCGAGATTCTCGTAGAACTCGTCTTTTGCCTCTGGTGTGGCTGTCAGTGTTGGGGCATACACACTGACGAGGGTGACTGGGCCTGGAGTGGTGTTCAGGCGGAGGGTAAGGAGTCGTGCAGAGCCAGTGCTGCCCGGTTCCACCATCTTCAGCAAGGTGTTCTTCACTGCGAAGCCCACTCCGTGTTCCCTGTGTTCGTTACTGCCCTTTCTCTGCCAGTAGAATGTGTAGTCCTTCTCTCTTAGTGTGCCTGCGTCAGCCAACCGTGTTTCCTGGAGAGTGGCGATATCCACTCCCAGTCTCTTCAGCTCATTATTGATGATGGCAGTCTTCCTGGTGTCGTTGATGTCCTTGAGGTTAGCAGCGAGTCCTGTCATCATAGTGCGGACGTTCCAAGTTCCCAGTTTTAGAGTTGGTCTCTTTTGTTTTATTGTCTTGCCTGGTGCGAAGGTTCTCAGCCTGCTGTTCGGACTTCTCCTCATCCCCATGCACCCAATGAGGAAAGCAAGCTGTGGCGGGACAACACCTTATTGGCTGGGGGCTGCCCAGCTTGAGGTGGGCGGTAGCTGTCCAGTGAGATCCGATGATCCCTCCCACCATCGGGAACAACCCCTGGCGCCGCGTTCTATGCCAATTGAGCGGTGGCTTATAACCGGTAACTGTCATTCCCCGTGTTTTTTCTACGCCAAAGGCGAAGCTGGAGTGTCCTCTCCAGTGATCCGGTGTTCTACCTTCCAGCATTGGCGTTGGTAGGATTCAAGCCTTGGCAGGAAGATATGGAGGACAAGATGTTGCCCATGCAGCATGTCCCCCCTCTCCACGTCACTGATGAATCCAAAGGAACAGCAGGGCTGCTACAGTTTGGCACCAGCGCCGTTGCAGGAGCTGCCAGAACGATGTTGAGCACAACATAGAACTGCCTTAGGGGCTCCGACTCCGGATTTTTCCTCAGGGTTGGCTCCCGAAGCCTTTCCCGTGACCGGGTATGCCGCAAGGCAGCGGAGGTTTGAAATCAGGGTTTACCTTCCCCTAGATGGGCTACCTTCCCAGGTTGACAAGCCACCATCTACCCGAAGCATCTGGTTTTAAGGCGCCAGAGATCCGCCCTCGCCCCTTCTCCTATTAGTAAAAGCAGTTCCGCCAGGCTTAGAGACTAAACCACACGGGCAGGCTAGGAGTTGGACTTAGTTGTCAGAGGCTATTCGAGACGCACGCCATAAGGAGCATTTTATGAGCACTGGGAGCTTAACCCCAGTGCCGCTCCTGGCTATGACAACCTTGGAAACAAGGTTGTACAAGGTACAGTACAGGGAATGTACTGTACATAAAACCTAACAATGAACCAACGGGACAACAATGGAGGAGTAATACAGCGGGCAGTGGCTAGGGGTACAGAAAACATGAGGAACTAAGACAAAAGGTAAACAGACACACACACACACACACACACACACACACACACACAGACCCAGGACCAAACAGGGGATGACAGCGGACCAGGGGAAACTCAGGAGACATGTAATGCAAATCATAATTAATCACAGGGAGAATGAGGGGAAAAACAAAGCGTGGGCATGATGCTATGATCATGCCTAGACTGTGACACATATGGTAATCAGTCAATGTGTCTGTAACAAAGGCTTTGTTAGGATTACCCCTCTGGGGCAATGGAGAAGAGGACCCACATGCGAGGCGGATTTCATAAACCACATTTAATGCAGAAAACAGAACAGAATATAATACAGCACGTGGCAGAAGGCAAAAACATGGCAGGCTTCAGACACGGGATTACAGGCAGGGTTACTCACAGTGGGTGAGAAGACAACATAAACCAAGGACACCGCACAGGACACAGGCAGAAATGCACATATTTAGACAGGAGGGATAATCACGGCAACAAGGGACAGGTGGGCAGGCAGGATCAAACGCAAACCAATAATCACTGTCAGCTGACACATGAGGAAGACAGAGGTGACGGGGGGGCGAGGCTGCATAGATGAACAGGAGACACAGAACAAGAACAGGAGATCACATCACCACATTGATTGTTTTCACACTGGTTTTGCTCTTTAGTTTTGCAGAAGAAGGATGAGGTATTTTCTTCCTGGAGTTTTCAATTCGCTAAAAACTACAAGTCCCAACATTCCTCACCTCAAAAACATAGCGGACCACAGCAGACCATTGCAGCAGATGCATGCGCGGAGTAAATATTATGCTTAAATTATGCAGTGATTTCAATTGTAGTGGCTAGCGGGTACAAATATTAATATAAATATACATGTGAGTCGGAATGAAGGTTTTTCATTACCAGCACACATAAACTGGTTGGAGCACCAGTGCAGAAAAATGGACAATTTTAGTAATAATTCAATATTTCTACCAGCAATGATTCAGTCTCAAAAACCTGTTATTTTCTGCTTTTAATCAAGAAGATGGACGTGAAATTAAACATTAACTCCAGTATGCCTTTTTAACAGTTTAATAGGAAATTTCACGATAGATGAACACATTCAGATGACTTTAAGACAGTGAATTCAACATGTACAGTATCATGAGCACATTAACTGTTAATTGATTACTGAGTATAACTTATATTATCAAACATTTGTGGAACCAAAGAAAAACATACTGTAGCTTAAATTGGCAATGTAATGGAAAAAAAATAGCTGTAAAGCAGAATGGTTAAAAAAAATGGACACAGTTTTATGAAGAAAATGATAAACTATTTTATAATGTTATGACCTGGCTCAAGGGCCACAACAAACAAAAGGACGCACCAAATGGAGTTGGAGTTAAACATAACTTTATTAAACCAATTTAGACCAAATTAAGGAAAAAGCATAACTTAAGTATTTACAATATGTAAGTGTTTCATCAGTAACATCAGTAGTGTAGGGAGTAAGTGAATGTAAAATATGGTGTCGTGGTGTTGAGTAGTGCAAAACCTAATTAACCCCTTGCACTCCGGTCAATTTCCCTAAAAACGCCAAAAAATAACGTGCCCAAAGTAAATTGAAAGCTGTTCTTCAACCCTTTGCAGCATCTTCATGGGGTTGGTCTCATTTAAAAGAAAACACTTTGAATTTTTTGGCAAAACAGTCATAATCTCTCTAAGTGCTCCGACCACTGAGTTACAGTCATCTAAACATAGTGAACTTGAAGAAAATAAATTTGGCCTGGGTGTTTTTTTCGGATACAAATGCTTGCAAATAACACACAGCTTCAGATCCGGGCTGGAAAATGCAACAGAAATGTAGAACCAAGTATTATCCAGCTGAGGTCAAAATTTTGTAACAATACCACAAAAAATGAATATATTACACAGCTTTTTCCTCAGGCTGTTCCCAGGCGTTTTGGAACTGTGCCAAATGGCACAGTTTGGAAAAACGTCTGTAACTTTTGAATGCTTCAATGTAGAAGCTTCATTTTGGGCTCTAATGAAAGGTCACACTCAGGGCTGTGTCTGTGTGTGTGTGGTGGGGGTTGTCCCCCCCCCTTGCTACAGAGGATGGACATCGGCCATCGCTACATGACGGATTAGCTTCATGTGGGATGTGGGACAGCAGCTCAGTCACCGCGGCTCCCCCCCCCCCACTCGCTACAGAAGAATAGCGGGGGGGGGGGGGCCTTCACGGTCTGGACATGACGAATGAACCGTGTTCCGCTGTGCGCTGCACAGTTGTAATTTACCGATCGGTCAAAAGTCATTTTGGATTACAATTTTCAGGAATAAAGAATAATTTAGCTTATAACACCTTACCTCTTCACAGCAGTGTCCTGGCGAACTTCTCTTCCCCATTGTAAGACGAACGCGACGCTGGTCCGCTCGTGGTTCTGGTCTCGCGACCCGATCAAAACATAATTCCATGATTGCAGTTTTTGGCGAACGATTTTTCAAAACAAATAACAGTAGTAATTAAAAAAAGACTGGCGAAGGTGTGTGTGTCACTCAGCCTTCATCGTCAGCCTCCGTCAGTCTATGACTATGGAAGAAATCATAACGTCTACTCTGCTGGAACCAAAACAAAATAAGCACCGCCTGTGGCCGAACATGCCGATGCGCGAATGGCACTCCCTGTCACACAGGTTGCATTTGTGGATGGTCTCCGTGCTGCTGGGTCTGTGGGGTTCTTCCTGCGGGTCCTTTTTTGGTCCGCTGCAGCAGTCTTCACCCAGCCTTAAAAAAAACAGCTCGCAAACTTCCCTGCTTCAATTGGCTCACTGCATTCACAGCGTTGGTAGGTGGGTCCTTCTTGCTAGGTTTTCAGTCATTGGTTCTTCAAGGTTTCAGAAACCCAACTCAAGGCTCTTATTAGTCGAATGAGAGGTCAATCAGATGAACTAATCTGTTCGTGGCTGTGTCTGCAGCTTTTATTTTCAGTGCGCGCTTGGACGCCATACACCACCTACATCACCATCTCCCATCATGTGTCCTAGAGCGCACGAACCAAGCCAGGACAGAGGATTGCCTGTAGGGGAAAAAAAAGCACAAACATAGGTTAGAGGGGTGAAGAGGTGCGAGGCCTGGTCTCCAACCCCCAGTGATGGGATGGAGCAACCCAAGTGGAATGGCCTCCCTGCTGAGTTCATCGCAAGGCTTAAATGCCCTGGGTCACCTGGGCGCCACAGGTGAACCCACTTGGCAATCACTCACCAGCATCAAACTACAGCACAGCACCCCCTATAGGACTCAAAGGGCCATAACAATAAAAAAGAAAATTTGTGTTACTCTGAAAAGAAGCAGAGATTAATGTAAAGATAAATGTATTTGAAATCCTGAAAGGAGTTTGAAGATGTTAGGTTTATAGAATTTATACAAGGAATATTCTGAAGAATTAAATTTAATCTGGACAACAGACCTTAAGCACAGCAGATGAAGTCAGATTGTGTCTTAGTAGCAGGCCTTCAAGTACCAACCTTGGTCCAGATGAATGTTCAAATCAAATCAAATCAAATCAAACTTTATTGTCATATTGCTGTACATACAACTGTAGTGCAGGCAAGATGAAATTGTGTTTCTCTCGGCATCCATATAAATAGAAGCAGCATAATTTAAGACACACTCACACATAGCTTCACCCCCCACCCCCCACCCCCATCCATTCACACATCCCTGAGACATACTTGGGAAAAAAACTAACTAGCTATAATATACAAATAATATACAAAATGTCCGTAGGTGCAGCAGTGTGTATGAGAGATTCCGGGTCAAATGTTCAGCATCCTGACAGCTTGTGGAAGGAAGCTGTTGATCAGTCTGGTGGTTCTGCCTCTGATGCTCCGGAATTGTTTACCAGATGGAAGAAGTTCAAAGTGTTTATGCAGAGGGTGAGAACGGTCCTTGACAATGTTCAGTGCCCTGCTCCTACAACGGTTCTGAAAAAGTTCTTGGACAGAGGGGAGGGAGACTCCAATTACCCTCTCAGCCCCCTTGACTATCCTCTGCAGGGCTGTTTGTCTGACATACTGCAGCTGGAGTACCATGTAGCAATGCAGTACGTCAGAACATTCTCCACCACACCTCTGTAGAAGGTCCTGAGGATGCAGATGGGGAGAGAGGCCTGTTTGAGTTTCCTCAAGAAGTGCAGTCTCTGCTGTGCCCGCTTCCTGATCCCCAAGGAATTCTTGCTCCAGGTCAGGTCCTACGAGATCTGCACTCCGGGAAACTTGATGTTCTCCACTTTCTCCACCGATGCTGAGGGGGACGTGCTCAGGCTGTGACCGCCGGAAGTCGATAATCATCTCCTTCGTTTTGTCCACGTTGAGCACCAGATTATTCTCCCTGCACCAGCCCTCCAGGTCTCTCACTTCTTCCCTGTACATTGATTCCTCATCCCTCTGAATAAGTCCCACCACCGTGGTGTCGTCTGCAAACTTAATAATCTGGTTCCCCTCGTGTCTGGATACACAGTCATGTGTTAGAAGTGTAAACAACAGTGGACTGAGTACACAGCCTTGAGGGGATCCGGTGCTCAGCGTGACAGAGTTGGAGATGTTGTTTCCAACCCGGACAGACTGAGTTCTCTCAGTCAGGAAATCCAGAGACATGTGGTGGTGTTCAGACCGAGAAGGAGTAATTTCTCCATCAGTCTCTGGGGAATAATGGTGTTGAATGCTGAACTGAAATCAATGTACAGGAGTCTGGCGTAGGTGTCTTTCTGGTCCAGGTGGGTGATGGCAGAGTGTAGGGTGGTGACTATAGCATCCTCCGTGGAGCGGTTTGAACGATATGCAAACTGGAGCGGGTCGTGTGATGCAGGGAGGCAGGCTTTAATGTGTGGTTTGACAAGCGTTCAAAACACTTCCTCACAATTGGTGTCAGTGCAACAGGACGATAGTCATTCAAACAGGACACAACTGGTTTCTTTGCCACCGGTACAATGATAGAGGTCTTGAAGCATCTGGGAACGATGGCCTGACTCAGGGAGATGTTATAAATGTCAGTCAGGACATCCGCCAACTTGCTCGTGCAGTCTCGGAGCACATGCCCGGGATGTTGTCTGGACCTGCAGCTTTACGTGGGTTGACTCTGGTTAGGGTCCTCCATGTGTCTGCTGTGTTGATGGTAAAAGCTGGTCCGACCAATGGTGAGGGTGGGCCAGCCCACCCTCTGATTGTCGAGTTTGATGCTTCAAAACGTGCAAAGAAGTCGTTAAGCCTGTCTGGAAGTGAAGTGTCATCATCATCGACCCCCTGCCTAGACTTACAGCCCGTCAGTGTCCGAACTCCCTGCCACATCTGCTTGGTGTTCCTAGTGTCACAGAGGTGTCCCTGGATTTTCTCCGCATAGGCGCGCTTTGCCGCCTTAATTCCCTTTGAGAGTGCAGACCTGGCTGAACGGAGGGCGATCCTGTCCTTCGCTCTGAGGGCTGCATCCCTGGCTGTAAGCAGCGAGCGCACCTCTGCAGTCATCCAGGGCTTATGGTTACCCCGCATAGTGATGGTCTTCACTGTACTGACATCCTCTGTGCACTTCGCGATGTAGCTGGTGACCGTTTCAGCATACTCCTCCACATCTGTCTTGTCTTCCTGGGAGGCTGCTATTTTGAAGACCTCCCAGTCTGTGTGCAGAAAACAGTCTTTCGGTGCAGAGGTTGCACTCTCTGGCCAAATTCTGATTTGTTTCACTGCTGGCCTGCTGCGCTTCAATAAAGGTTTGTAGGCAGGCAGCAGCATCACGGATATGTGGTCAGAAAGGCCGAGATGGGGGCGGGGTATAGCCTTATATGCATCTGTGTTTGTGTACACTAAGTCCAACATATTCTCTCCTCTGGTCTTAAAGTCTACACATTGTTTAAACTTGGGGAGCACAGTCTTTAAGCTGGTGTGGTTAAAATCCCCCGCAACCACCACAAAACTGTCCGGGTGTGAAGTTTGGATTTCACTAATCACATTGTGCAGTTCCCCGAGTGCCTTCTTAGCATTAGCGTTAGCGCTCAGCGCTATGTAAACAGCCGCTAGAAGCACGTTGCAGAATTCCCTCGGCAAATAATATGGCCAACAATTTACAATAAGGAACTCCGCCAACGGAGAGCAGTGTTTAGACACCAACGTGGCATTAACGCACCAGTTCTTGTTAACATAGATGCATAGCCCACCTCCCTGGCTCTTACCGGAGCTCGCCGTTTCCCTGTCGGCACGGAACATCGCCATATCTTCCAGTTGAATGGCCTCGTCAGGAATGTTGTCGTGGAGCCATGTCTCCATGAACACAAGCACACAGCAGTCTCTCCACTCTCTCCGGGTTTCTCTCAGCAGACGCAGCTCGTCCAGCTTGTTTTCGAGGGAGCGGACGTTAGAGAGAATGAGCGATGGTACCGCTGGTCTGGAGGGGTTAGCCTTTAGCCTAGCATGGATCCCGGCCCTTTTTCCACGTTTTTGCTTGCGTTCGCTCCGCTTACGCCTCCTCCTCTCTCGGGTAGCTTCCAGCGGGGACTCCGCCAGAATTCCATGCTGGCGTAGAATGTCCAAATCACAACCGATCGCCGCGATTCTTGCAGCGTGCAGTACCTTGATGTTTAATAAGGTCTCACAGTTGTAAGTTTTACAGAATGTAAGTGGAGAAAAAGGGGCAGGTTCTGCCACGAAAAGGTCTGGTACTGGCACTGCTCCTTTGGCTCACAACCGTAGAAGCCGGATGCTCATCACATTGATTGTTGTCTCAGTTTATACACAGAAAAAGGAATTTGATGTTTGGCCAGGTTGTCAAATTCCACTAAATATTTGTTTATTGTTCAAAGTCTGATCAGAAAATCAAACTTGATTAAAAAAAAACACAACCCACACACAAATCCATTTCTTCCGATGTGTTGTGGTCAAAACAAAGTCAACTTAAGCTTGGTGAAAATCAAGACAAAATCCTCTTAACATGGTAATTTAAGGAAAAAAAGTGTAAAAATATTGGAAAAAGGCAAATTCTAAAGAAAAAAATTGAAAGGATTACAGATAAGGAACATGGAGCTTGCGCTCCGGGCCTGCTTAGAAAGGAGGGCAGAACATGACTCTCCCCAGACTTCTTCAAGACTCAACTGACACAAAGGGAAAGTTTTCCAGCTGGTTAGGTGTGGCAGGATGGCCCAGCAATTTTGAATGACCAATTACATTCAAATATCAGGACTGGATCTGCCCATTCGCATAAACTTTTGACCAACTGCACTGACTTCCTTTGTTTGGTCTAGGGTCATAAAATTGACTAGAAATGAGCGACACAGAGACTTGGAAGCTGATTGGTCAGTTCAGTTTTTGGAATGTGAGCTTCACAGAGAGAAGAAGAGAGGATTTGATATGAAAAGTGAAATCATCCTAAAAAGGTATGTGCTGCCTATAGCATAAATTCATTAAAACTTTGGTGACTGAGATATTCTACCTAACAATAAAGGAACAAAACAAAGTGTCTACATTGTAAATGTAATTTTTTTTTTATAGTGGACATGCAAAAGTAATTCTTCCGGAAGATAAAGAAACACATCAAATCAATATAACATTTCAAACCCATTAGAGTCCATTAATGTCCATCCATATTCTTTGATAGCCAATGTTGTTTTATCCATCGGAGGACAATGTTGGACCTTCAGTTTTAATGAGAGGAACCCTGGTTGAGTCTGTGGAACATCAAGTCTTAAACGTGTCACTCTGGCATTCTTTTGGCAAATGGATTTGAGAGGAAATGACTCCAGATCCTGAGCAGGGAATAACTCATCCACTTTATGGCCGATGGCATAGGGCTTCTCAGCTTTGGTTGTGGGTGAAAAGGAGAGGTTTACGATCAGACTTTTGGGTGAAACAATTTCTCCTCAGCAAAGAACAATTTTATAAATTTGGATCCAGCTGATGACGCTACATAATATTAAAACTCCAATAACTCCTAAAACTGCAATATTTGATTCTTAAAGCTTGTGTTACATCACATTTTTTTCAAATGTTTGATTTTTTTCCCGTATGAGGACTACTTGGTTTTGTCATGAATGCCTCTACGAGGCAGGAGAGACAGACGCAGGCACTTAATTACGTTTGTGACATTTATTAAAATTAAAAGAACATAACAGTTCAAAAACTGCAGACAATACAAAAATACGTATTGTGGTGCACATATGTGGGTTCCATATGCTTCACATGGTTATTACTGTATGCTTATTGTATGCCTCACGTCTCAGAGGAGCAAAAGGTCTGAACCTCCTAGGGGTAACAGGAGGATGTGAAGTCTGGCCTTTTGTATGCAAAGAGATGGCCGTGAGAGATTTCCTGACCACCAGGACTTTAGGTGGAGATGAGAAGACCTGGTGGGGGATGTATTGTGTTTTGGGATTAAAAGACAATGGGACTGTGTGTTTTGATGTCCTGGGGTATTTAAGGGACAGATGTTGGGGGATTCCTTTCTCTTTCTGTTTTTGGATGTTGGAGAATGTGAATGTCAATAAATCTGGACTTGAGAAATAAACTCAGCCTCGTCCTTCCACACATCTCCACACTGGTGACCCTTAAGACGTATCATGAGCGGAGACGAATCTCCTGAGCCAGACTCGTCAGGAGCCAGCCAAACCAATGCAGCCACAGTTCAGCTACCGGACTTCTGGCCGAACAATCCGCGCTCCTGGTTTAACGCAGTTGAGGCACAGTTCCACCTCCGGAGGATTTCGGTAGACGCCACAAAGTTCTACCATGTGGTTGCAAAGCTGGACAACCACACAGCCCAGCGAGTGGAGAGCCTGATCAACCACCCACCGGACAGCGACAAGTACAGCACGTTGAAGGCTGCACTCATCCGTTACTTCACCCCCTCGGTGGAGGAGCGAGCAGAGAGGCTCCTGGCGCTGACTGAATTTGAGAGCGACAGACCTGCAGACCTGATGGGGAAGATGTTGAGTTTGAGAGACTCCGAAGATGATAATTTCATCTTCACCCACCTTTTCCTCAGGACCCTACCGTCAGCGGTGAGAGTGACCCTGGCCAGTTCACTGCTGTTGTCCTGATGAGACTACCACGAGCTGGGCCAGGAGGTGCAACGACTCGTCGACGCCAATAAGCAGTGTGTGGCTACGGCTGCGGCAGCGGAGCCAGGCGCAACGTCCAGAGAGGGCAGGGGGCCAGAGGCTGCAGCACCAGACTCACCGACGACGGCGGCGGCAGGGGCCAGGAAACACGGAGCAGACGATGTCCTTTGCTTCTACCATCACCGCTTCGCAGAGAGGGCACACAAGTACATTCCACCGTGCCAATTCAAGCGCTCGGGAAACGCCAAGACTGGGGGTCGGTAGCAGCTGCGGCCCTCGGAGAGGAGAACAAGCTGGTCTACTTGAGGGATGCGCACTCGGGGAGGCATTTCCTTGTGGACACGGGTTCCCAGCTAAGTTTCATCACACCTTCCTACGCTGACCGGCTGGCGCCTTCCAGTGGTCCCCGGGTGTCAGCAGCGAACGGCTCGGCGATTAAGACCTTCGGTGAGAGGACTCTGCTTCTTTCTTTACACGGCCGTACATTTGAGTGGACTTTCGTCATAGCGGCAGTCAATTTCAACATGTTAGGGGCTGATTTTTTGTGCTCACATGGGTTGTTGGTCGATCTTGCTAACAGATGCCTGGTTAATGCACTCTCTTTTCATTCTATTCCCTGTACAGCTCGAGTGGCCCCGCCAACAGCACAAGCCAATGTCACAGCAGTTCCACACACTCCTCACTCAGTTCCCAGCACTCACGGTTCCAACATTTTCGGCGACCGTGGCTAAACACGGGGTGGAACATTTTATTACTACCACCGGTCCGCCCGTTTTTGCAAAAGCTCGGCGCTTGGATTCAGCTAAACTGACCATAGCGCGCGAGGAGTTCGCCAACCTGGAAAGGTTGGGCATCATCAGGCGTTCGAAGAGCCCATGGGCTTCACCGCTTCACATGGTCCCGAAAGCTGATGGCTCATGGCGACCTTGCGGTGATTTCCGCAGGTTGAACAACGCTACAGCGCACGACCGCTACCCGATCCCGCACATCCAAGATTTTTCAGTTCATTTGGCGGGGACGCGCATTTTTTCTAAAATAGACTTGGTACGCGGTTGCCACCAGGTCCCAGTGCGTGCTGAGGACATACCCAAAACAGTGGTAATAACTCCTTTCGGGCTTTTCGAGTTTTTGCGCATGCCGTTTGGGCTTAAAGGCGCGGCGCAGACGTTCCAACGCATGATGGACGCGGTTTTGTGCGATCTCCCTTTCGTGTTCGTCTACCTGGATGACATACTGGTAGCCAGCGCGTCCGAAGACGAACACGAAAACCACCTCACGGCAGTTTTCCGGAGGTTGGCAGAGCACGGGTTAATAATTAATCCAGCGAAGTGTCAGTTCGGGGTGACGCAGATTGGTTTTTTGGGGCATCGCGTCTCCCCAGAAGGAGCGGTCCCTCTGCCTGACAAAGTGCACGCGGTAACAAATTTTCCCCAGCCACAAATGGTCAAAGCATTACAGGAGTTTTTGGGAATGGTGAATTTTTCTAACCGTTTCCTCCCCCGCGCAGCGCAGCTCATGCAACCGTTGTATGCTGCACTAAAAAAACAAAAGCCCACAAATAAAGTCGAATGGTCTCCGGAGCGAGAGCGCGCATTTTCTGAGGTCAAAACAGCCCTGGCAAACGCTGCGTTGTTAGCACATCCAGTCCCAGCGGCCCGCATGGCGCTCACTACTGACGCGTCAGATGTGGCCATAGGGGCGGTTGTGGAACAGTTTGTAGCCGGAGCCTGGCAACCGCTCGCCTTTTTCAGTAAGACCCTGCGCGACAGCGAACGAAAATACAACGCATTCGACAGAGAGTTGTTAGCTCCCCACTTGGCCATTCGCCACTTCCAGTTCTGGCTGGAAGGACGCCATTTCACCGCGTTCGTTGACCACAAGCTGCTGACTTTTGCGATGGCCAAGATTTCAGAACCTTGGTCGGGCCGGCAGCAGAGACAGCTGGCCGCGATATCGGAGTTTACTACCGATATCCAGCATGTGGCGGGTAAACTTAATGTAGTGGCGGACTGCCTCTCGCGCGCCGTGGCACCTCCAGCCCACGTGGAGGTAGATTCTGCAGCCATGGCCGCGGAGCAGGTTAGCGACGCGGAAGTGCGCACGGCCCCGGTCCACGTGGGGATAGACTATGCAGCCATGGCCGCGGAGCAGGTTAGCGATGCGGACGTGTGCGCGCGCTCCAGTCTGGACCAACAGGGTTAAGGCTGGAGAACAGGGTGCTGCAAGACGGCATGCCCCCCCTAATCTGCAATGTCTCCACTGGGTGGCCGCGTCCGGTGGTTCCAGCCGAGTGGCGCCGCCGCATTTTTGACTCGATCCATTCTCTGGCGCACCCGGGAGTGCGTGCGTCGGTCAAAATGGTAGGAGAGAAATTTGTATGGCCGAGCCTGCGCAAACAAGTTAGAGAGTGGGCGGCAGCCTGCATGGCCTGTCAGCGGGCCAAGGTTCATAGACACACGAGAGCTCCCTTGGAGCCGTTTCACATCCCAGCTAAAAGGTTTGATTATATCCACGTGGGACTTGTAGGCCCCCTCCCACCCTCACAAGAGTGCACACATCTTCTGACAATGGTTGACCGCGCCACGCGCTGGCCGTAAGTGGTTCCACTGTCGTCAACCACAGCCGAGGAGGTTGCGCGCGCGTTTTTAACGGCATGGGTAGCGCGTTTTGGAGTCCCGTCAGACATTACGTTCGACAGAGGCCAGCAATTTGTTTCCGAACTTTGGTCAGCGATGGCCCGCAGCCTGGGGGCAACGATCCACCGCACGACCGCGTACAACCCGCAGGCTAACGAGTTATGCGAACGTTTTCACAGGTCACTGAAGGCGGCTCTCAGAGCATCGCTTATGGACGCAAATTGGGTGGACAAGCTACCATGGGTTTTATTGGGGTTGCGTTCTGCACCTAAAGAGGATTTAGAAGCCTCCCCAGCTGAGCTACTTTTCGCACAGCCACTTCGGCTGCCCGGGAAATTTCTCCCAGATAATCCAGCGCCAGAGTGCTCCCCGGCTCAGCGGTTACAGAATAGCACGGGCCCGAGCACGCTACCTGGCCCCGTTCACCACAGTTTTCCCCGTGTTTTTGTGCCTAAAGCTTTAAAAAATGCGGAGTTTGTTTTTGTCAGACATGATGCCCATCGTCTGCCGTTACGCCCACTTTATGACCGACCATATAGAGTGCTGGAAACAGGGGATAAGCATTTTTTGCTAGATTTGGGGGGCAGAAAAGAAATGATTGGCATTAACAGGCTCAAACCCGCTTTTGTGGTAGCTGATGAAGTTGTGCAGTTGGCTAAGGCTCCTCGGCGCAGCAGACCCCCTAGAGAGCATTCCCCAGAACACCCACAGAGGTTGACTAACAGTTCTCACCCCCAGGCAGCAGCTCCACAGCAGGAAGACGCCGCGGAAGTGGTACAGCCTGCTTACAGCAAATACGGGAGAAGGCTGAGACCCAAGCGGCATGTGGACTGATGTAGTGATTTTATTATGACATGCAATCTGTGGTTATGTTGTTCCATCTTAGACATTTGGGGGGGGGGGGTTATGTGGTGCACATATGTGGGTTCCATATGCTTCACATGGTTATTACTGTATGCTTATTGTATGCCTCACGTCTCAGAGGAACAAAAGGTCTGAACCTCCTAGGGGTAACAGGAGGATGTGAAGTCTGGCCTTTTGTATGCAAAGAGATGGCCGTGAGATATTTCCTGACCACCAGGACTTTAGGTGGAGACGAGAAGACCTGGTGGAGGATGCATTGTGTTTTGGGATTAAAAGACAATGTGACTGTGTGTTTTGATGTCCTGGGGTATTTAAGGGACAGATGTTGGGGGATTCCTTTCTCTTTCTGTTTTTGGATGTTGGAGAATGTGAATGTCAATAAATCTGGACTTGAGAAATAAACTCAGCCTCGTCCTTCCACACATCTCCACAGTATAACCAATGATAGTGATGGGAAGGCAGGCACCAGTGCTCTTAACGGTGATCTGATCTTATCCAGCAAATATTTGGCGAGGTGTGACTTGTAACGTATGTGTCGATGTTGGACCATGTGACTAGGTCAGGAGAAATAAACTGAGCAGCACTACCCAATGGAAATCCCCATCCCTCACATTTTGGTTTGACTGTGTAACGGATTTGTCACAGCCAATTTTCAGATGGCGCCAACACCAAAAACACTTGAACTTGTTTCTCCCATTGATATATTTTTTGACAAATAGTGGCTTTTTATTGTAACTGAGGTGATGGCTTAGTGGTAGTATCTCCTGCTTTCCAAGTGAGAGACTTGGGTTTGAATCCCAGCTGTGTCATTCTTTTAATTTTATTTGCAAGGAAGAGCTTGGATCAATAGAGCTGAGGCACTATTGTTATTGTGCCCTGCATGAGCATAAGGCCACAGTTAAATATACTGGGACAGTATCCACCTTATTCCCGAGAATTCCGCTGTAGGAACAATTATGGGCACAACTTCCGTTTTCAGCTAAAGTAGTGTTAAATCAGTCAGCAAGAGTAGAGTAGTGGGGCATTTAAAATAGTGTTTTTTGTTTTTTTTAAGTTTTTCGAAATCATTTTAATGTATAATCCACATACGTGTTTTGCACTCAAGTGGCAGCTAATTTCAGCACTTGTAGTTTTTGTATTTTTTGAATGTATTTTTTTGTTTGGGCGTAGTTCTGGTACTTGTTGCTGGTTTTCATGGTTGTGCCATAGACTGTATAAATGGAGGCTTCTCACCGGCGATGCGTACATCATGCACTGAATACGAAAAAGAACTGTTGGTGTGATTGGTGGTACAGACGCAAGAATACCAGGTATGTTTTCACTTGTATGAATGTCACAGATCTGATGTTTATGCGTCATATGTCACCAGAATGAAGGCTTCATGAAGTGAAATAAAAAAAACGGTTACAGTTTGCTTCTTAAGGCTTAACAATTTAAGAAAGATAAATAGTTTTGTTTTTTTTTTGTTTTTTTTGCATTCGTTGCACTGCCTTGGAATGATATGGACCTTCAGCATGCATTAATTTTTAAATTATCACAAAATATTGGTCAATAAAATTCTGAACAATTGTCAGAAAAGGTCTATACGTGTTAAGTTAAATAACAAGCATTCATGGCAATACAGCAGCATGAGCATTTTAATTTCAGGGTAAAACAGACAGCTGCAGCTGTCTGTTTTACCCCGACATTAAAACACTCAAGCACGGTGTTGTGGTTCTTTGTGGCTCTGACTAGATTTGGTGTCTGCTCTGAGGTAAATCTGATTATGTCCAACATCTTTTAACAAAATGCAGCCGACTTGATTGCGGTGGAGACATTGATATATCTCAGAGCTTTTACTTGTTTACAGCGTTAGCATCTTAGCAGCGGCGGTAACAAACAGTGCTACTGTCTGCCAGGCCACTTTTTAAGGTCATCTTCTCATCCCTCCATAGTCGTTGGAATTTTGTAATAATTTTAAAAATTAATGCATGCTGAAGCTGCTGAATATCAAGTCCATATTGTTGCAAGGCAGTGCAACAAATGCAAAAAACAAACAAACAAACAAAAAAAACTATTTGATATCTTCAGTCGTTAAGCCTTAGGAAGCAAACTGTTAGTATTTTTTATTTTACTTCATGCAGCCTTGCATCTGCTGACATGTATATGATGCGTAAACATTAGATCTGTGACATTCATACAAGTGGAAACATACCTGGTGCTGTTCTGTCTGTCCCACCGATCACACCAACAGTCCTTTTTCCATTTTCAGTGCATGATGTATACATCGCCGGTGAGAAGCCTCCATTTATACAGTCTATGGCACAACCAGGAACACCAGCAACAAGTACCAGAACTCCGACAAAACATTCAAAAAATACAAAAACTACAAGAGCTGAAATTAGCTGCCACTTGAGTGCAAAACACGTATGTGGACTAAACATTAAAATTAATTTGAAAAACTTTTAAAACCGCTATTTTAAATGCCCCACACCTCCACTCTTGCTGACTGATTTAACACTACTTCAGCTGAAACCGGAAGTTCCATCCATAATCATTCCTACAGCAGCAGCCTCAGGAATAATGTGGATAAGACTGTTGAAAATTTATTATTTCTTAATAAAAATGGATAAGTAGTACAAGCACACGAAGTAACACAGACACATTCACTGGAGTCACCCATCCATCCATCCATCCATCCATCTTCTACCGCTTTTCCGGAGGTCCGGGTCGCGGAGGCAGCAGTTCAAGCAGAGAAGCCCAGACTTCCCTCTCCCCAGCCACCTGCTCCAGCTCTTCAGAGGGGATACCAAGGCGTTCCCAGACCAGCTGGGAGACATAGTCTCTCCACCGAGTCCTGGGTCTGCCCCGGGGTCTCCTCCCAGTGGGACGTGCCTGAAACACCTCAAGTGGGAGGCGTCCAGGAGGCATCCTAATCAGATGCCCATACCACCTCAACTGACTCCTTTCAATGTGGAGGAGCAGCGGTTCTACTCTGAGCCTCTCCCGGATGACTGAGCTCCTCACCCTATCTCTGAGGGTGAGTCCAGCAATCCTACGGAGTCACCCTAGTTTTATTATTTCTTTTTCCCTTATGATCATTAATATTTCTTAAAAGACAGACATTTATTGAAATTGAAAAAATACACATTGTAAAAATCTGCATGCTGTGTACTTTGTTGACTACATGGCCTAGTAGAGCAAATGAAGTGCCACATGATTTTGATGAAAGGCTCAAGTGTTCAAGAAAGCCTCAACTACTCATGACTAAGTAGTAGCTTAGAGGTAAAATATCAGTCCTGCAACTGAGAAGCTAGGGTTCAAGTCTCAGTTGGCTCATTCTAGTAATTTATTTTTGCTTGGATACAACAATAACACATCATTATGCTGAAGCACTATTGTGCCCTGCATAACGATAAGGACGCAGATGAATGTACTGAGAAAGACAGTATGACTGTTGAAAAGTTATTATTTCTTTTAAAAAATGGATAAGTAGTGCAAGCATATTTACTGTAGTCACTGGAAAAAATACACATTAAACCAGCAATATTTTTTCAATTTCAATAAATGCTGTCTTTTAAGAAATATCAATGATCATAAGGCAGAAAAATAATAACACTGAGGTGACTACAGTAAATGTGCTTGCCCTACTTATCCATTCTTTTAAAGAAATAATAACTTTTCAACAGTCATACTGTCTTTCTCAGTACATTCATCTGCGTCCTTATTGTCATGCAGGGCACAATAGTGCTTCAGCAAAAATACACATTAAACCAGCAATATTTTTTCAATTTCAATAAATGCTGTCTTTTAAGAAATATCAATGATAATAAGGCAGAAAAATAATAACACTGAGGTGACTACAGTAAATGTGCTTGCCCTACTTATCCATTTTTTTAAAGAAATAATAACTTTTCAACAGTCATACTGTCTTTCTCAGTACATTCATCTGCATCCTTATTGTCATGCAGGGCACAATAGCGCTTCAGCAAAAATACACATTAAACCAGCAATATTTTTTTCAATTTCAATAAATGCTGTCTTTTAAGAAATATCAATGATCATAAGGCAGAAAAATAATAACACTGAGGTGACAACAGTAAATATGCTTTTTTTTTTTTTTTTTTTGTTACTTATTTGTACCCGTAGGTAGATTTGGTTTGCAGTCTGGTGACAAGCCACCGGCTGCTGGTCGCTGCGTGCGCGAGCGCCCTAAACCTACATGTTTTTGGTATGCGGGAGGAAACCGGAGAAATCCCGGAGTAAACCCACGCAACACGGGGAGAACATGCAAACTCCACACAGCTCACTGTTGGTCGGGGGCTGGGATCGAACCCACGATCTCATGATCCCCGCGATCCCCCGGCCGAAGGTAAACTGTGCTGCCACAGTGCTAAACCACTGCGCCACCGTGCTTGCGCTACTTATCCATTTTTTGTAAAGAAATAATAACTTTTCAACAGTCATACTGTCTTTCTCAGTACATTCATCTGGGTCCTTATTGTCATGCAGGGCACAATAGTGCTTCAGCAAAAATACACATTAAACCAGCTATAGGCAGTGCGGTGGTGGAGTGGTTAGCACTGCGGCAGCACAGCAACCCACCCTTGGCCGGGGTATCCTGGGTTCAATCCCAGCCCCCGACCAACAGTGATCTGTGTGGAGTTTGCATGTTATCCCCGTGTCTGCGTGGGTTTACTCCGGGATTTCTCCGGTTTCCTCCCACCTTTTTTTTTTTTTTTTTTTTTTTTTTTTTTTTTTTTTTTTTTCTCTCGGCGCCACACCAGTCGGCTGCCTTTTGCAACAGCGGCTCGATTCCGAGTCTTTTTCCCTTCCTCTCTCTTTTGATCCGTCTTTTTTTTTCACCCCACTTATATCACGGACACACAGATCGTCCTAAATGTCTCCTGAGCCGGTGGACGGAGCCACTGTTTATAGCAGGATACGATACAGCAGAGAACAGCTGCTAGCATTCAACCGCCACCCGGTCCCATTGGAAAAACTCGACATACCGAGAGAACTGAGGCGAAAACGCCGCGGCTGCCGGGCTGGAGTAAGGTGGAGGACAAAAAATATAAGGTACAGACCCTCCCTTCCATCTGTTGTCATGGGAAATGTACGGTCGATACTGGGAAAGTTAGATGAGCTAGCGGCTATCTCCCGTTATGATAGCACATACCGGGAGTGCTCTCTCCTTTTGTTTACTGAGACGTGGCTAACTGAACTAGCAGCAGATGCTAACATTGAGCTGGAGGGTTTTCACATGATACGAGCTGACCGAACACCAGACAGTGGCAAGGCTAGGGGCGGTGGAGTGATAATGTATGTTAACAACAACTGGTGCAGACCGGGACATATCACTGTTAAACAACGACACTGCAGCAAAGACATTGAGTTGCTAGCTGTTAGCATGAGGCCTACATATCTCCCGAGAGAACACTCACACGTGATCTGCATTGTTGTTTATGCAAATCCGACGGCGAACGCTGGGACAGCACGTGACGTCATCCATTCAGTAACCAGCAGGCTGCAGACAGAACACCCAGATGCTCTTCTCCTCATCTCAGGCGATTTCAACCATGTTTCACTGTCTCCCATTCTACCCACGTTCACCCAGTATGTCACATGCCACACTAGAGACAATAAAACACTGGATTTATTCTACGCAAACACTAAGGAGGCGTACACCTCATCACAACTCCCCCCACTCGGGAGATCGGATCACAACTTGGTTCATCTCCGGCCGGTGTACAAACCCCTAGTGCACAGACAACCTCCGGCCATGCACACTGTGGAGTTATGGTCTGAGGAGACAATGGACACCCTAAAGGGCTGTTTTGAAGCCACCGCCTGGAAGCAGCTCTGCGATCCACATGGTGAGGACATCGATGGCCTCATTCACACCTTCACGGGCTACCTCAGCTTCTGTGTGGACAAATCCGTTCCCACCAAGACCATACGGCGTCACTCAAACAACAAACCCTGGATCAACCCTGAGATAAAAACACTTCTGAGAGAGAAGAAGAGGATCTTCAGGTCAGGGAACAGGGAGATGCTGAAGTCCGTACAGAGGGAGCTGAGGAGAAAGATCAGAGAAGGCAAGGACAGCTTCAGGAAGAAGATGGAGGACAAGCTGCAACAGAGCGACATCAGCGGGGTCTGGAGAAACCTCAAAACCATCTCGGGGCTCCAGAATACCTCCCCCCAGGCCACAGGGGGCAGGGAGTGGGCGAACAACCTGAATCTGTTTTTCAATAGATTTGACCAACCGCCCTCCCCCCTGACTGCACAACAACCACTGCTGCCTCTAAAGAAATCAAGTCCTGCTGCCCACTCCCCACTCCACCAACACCCCCCCACTCCCAACACACAGCCCCCCATCCTGACCCTGACCAGGACCCAGGTGAGGACGGAGCTGAGGAAGATCAAGGCGAGGAAGGCGCCGGGACCGGACGGCATCAGCGCAAAGCTCCTCAAGTCCTGTGCAGACCAGCTGTGTGGGATTGTGACGTATATCTTCAACATGAGCCTGAAACTGGGGAGGGTACCACAGCTGTGGAAAACATCTTGTGTGGTACCTGTACCAAAAACTTCCCACCCCAAAGACCTGAACAGCTACAGACCGGTGGCCTTGACGTCCCACTTGATGAAGACCCTGGAGAGACTGCTCCTTGCTCACCTCCGCCCCCTGGTGGAACCAGCGATGGATCCACTCCAGTTCGCCTACCAGCATGGCATTGGGGTGGAGGATGCGGTGATCTTCCTCCTTCACCGTTCTCTGTCCCACCTGGAGAAGCCCGGGAATGTGGTGAGGATCATGTTCTTTGACTTCTCCAGTGCTTTCAACACCATCCAACCGATGATCCTGAAGGACAAGCTGCTGCGCGCAGGGGTGGACCAGCACCTGTCATCATGGATCCTGGACTACCTCACGAACCGGCCTCAGTTTGTGAGAACCCGGGACTGTGTGTCCGACACGATCATCAGTAGCACGGGGGCCCCCCAGGGAACGGTGCTGGCTCCCTTCCTGTTCACCCTTTATACTGCGGACTTCTCACACAACACAACACACTGCCATCTACAGAAGTTCTCTGATGACTCTGCGATCGTTGGCCTCATCTCCAATGGAGATGAAGCTGAGTACAGAGGGCTTATCCAGGACTTCGTGGACTGGTGCCATCGGAACTGCCTCCAGATCAACGCGAGGAAAACTAAGGAGCTGGTGGTGGACTGCCGCAGGCATGGGCAGCCCCTCACAGTACCAGTAAATATACAGGGAACAGACATCGAGATGGTGACATCCTATAAGTACCTGGGTATTCATCTGAACAATAAACTAGACTGGTCACACAATACTGATGCACTCTACAAGAAGGGACAGCGCAGGCTGTTCCTGCTGAGGAGACTCAGGTCTTTTGGTGTACAAGGGGCGCTGCTGAAGTCATTCTATGACACGGTGGTGGCATCAGCCATCACTTTTGGAGTGGTCTGCTGGGGCAGTGGCATTACTGCAGCCGATAGGAAGAGACTGAACAAACTGATTAAGAAAGCTAGCTCTGTCCTGGGGCAGCGCCTTGATCCGATGGAGGAGATAGGAGAGAGAAGGACGGTGGCTAAACTGTCATCTCTGCTGGAGTCCGAGTTCCACCCTATGCAGGACATACTGAATGCACTGAGGAGCTCATTTAGCAGCAGACTACATCATCCCAGGTGCACAACCGAGAGGTTTCGTAGGTCCTTCCTACCAACGGCTGTCAGACTGTACAACCTAAGCAGGGCTGCTCGCAGAGATAGCAAAAAGACGTAACAAACTAATAGTTTTTTGAATGCAAAAGATGCAATAGACTTACACAATGGTCCCCTCCGGCATACAACTAGGAACATACCGGTCGCTATGGAGGGTGAGAATATGTATGGGCACATAATCATACCATGTAGGATAACTAAGTAGACGGTTATGCTGTTTCATTCCATCTAGCAACAATGCTCTGCACTGTGTGTGTTTATATATTTATATATCTACATATTATTCCATCTAGCTACATTGCTCCGCACTGTGTGTGTTTATATACTTGCATATTTATTCCATCTAGCTACAATGCTCTGCACTGTGTGTTCATATATTCATATATTTATTCCATCCAGCTACAATGCTCTGCACTGTGTGTCTGTGTGTGTGTGTATATATATATATTTTATAGTAATACGTACATATGTATATTAGCTGCTCTTGCTTGCTTGTTTTTTTCTTGCCTTCTGATTGTTGCTCTGAGTGTTGCTATCCCTGTGCTGTTGCAATCCTGGAATTTCCCCGTTGTGGGACTAATAAAGGCTTATCTTATCTTATCTTATCTTATCTTATGCCAAAAACATGCAAGTTAGGTTAATTGGCATCAAACTGGGGATTCTAAATTGTCTTTAGGTATGAATGTGAGAGTGAATGGTTGTCTGTCTCTCTGTGTTGGCCCTGCGATGGACTGGCGATCTGTCCAGGGTGTACCCTGCCCCCGCCCAAAGATGCTGGGATAGGCTCCAGCCCCCCCGCGACCCGAAAAGGATTAAGCGGAAGAAGATGAATGAATGAATGAATGAATGAATAAACCAGCAATACCCTTGTAAAAATCAGCATGTTGTACACATTTTGTCCTCTAGATGGCCTGGTAGAGAAAATGAAGTCCCACACGAAGCCTTGCCTATGTGAACCATTTTGATGAAAGGCCTCAAGTCCTCTAGAAGGCCTCATTTGGCCATCACTAGCCAATGATGACTTACAAGGATTCGCCTCAGAGCAGAGAGTGCTCTGGAGAAGTAAGAGTGATACTTCAGAGGCTGGAAGCAATGGAATGAACAGAGAAAATCCAAAGCTGAACCAATATTTCCGCATTGACACTGTGAATAGGTAGTGCTTAAATACACAGAGATAATGAGCTGCAGGTGGTGCCCCTGAGTGAACTGGTGACCTAATTACCACTGCCCACAGCTGAGATGGTAGAGGTAGTGATGGCAGAAATGGAACGTTCGAGAGATCGAATCATTTGGAACAACTGATTCAGAAAAAGAACTGATCTTTCAGAACATTTGAAACCTCTCCCCACAGTGACATCTGGTGGCCAAATGTTATAATATTACACTCAAACAGTCGAGTGTTTTTGTGTGTGTTTTTGTCTCTTAACATTTTGTGTTTTGCTTGGGTTTATAGTTTTATTTGTATGAATTAGTATTTGTAGAGGGTGCTTGTGTACATTCAAGTATTTTTATTCAGAAAAACAATCTGTTCAACAGTGCTCGGACTTAGATGGTTTCTCCCCTTGTTTAAAATCTCCTGCTTTTGAGAATATTCTCTCGCAAGGGACTGATGTGGCTGGAATGTAGAGATTTTTTTTTTTTTTTTTGTTACTTATTTGTACCCGTAGGTAGATTTGGTTTGCAGTCTGGTGACAAGCCACCGGTCGCTGCGTGCGCGAGCACCCTAAACCTACATGTTTTTGGTATGCGGGAGGAAACCAGAGAAATCCCGGAGTAAACCCACGCAACACGGGGAGAACATGCAAACTCCACACAGCTCACTGTTGGTCGGGGGCTGGGATCGAACCCACGATCTCATGATCCCCGCGATCCCCCGGCTGAGGGTAAAACTGTGCTGCCACAGTGCTAAACCACTGCACCACCGTGCAGCCAGAGATTTGTCTTGGCCCGCGGGAACATTATTATTACCTCCGCCAGGCCGCAGGCCAGGAGGAGGTTATGTTTTTGCCAGCGTTTGTCTGTTTGTCTGTCTGTCTGTCTGTCTGTTTGTTTGTCTGTCTGTTGGTTAGCAAGATAACTCAAAAAGTTTTGGATGGATTTCGATGAAACTTTCAGGTGTTGTTGGAAATGGTACAAGGAAGAACTGATTAAATTTTGGGGATGATCCGGATCACCGTCTGGATACAGGAATTTTTTAAAGGATTTTTTTAACATTGTCAGATACGGCCATTTTCAACATGTGCGCAGGCGCAATGGAGGGCGCTGGTTGTCGAGTCTGACCAACACAAACTCCGCGTTCTTCAAAGTTTTAGGCACAAAAGCACGCGGAAAACAGTGGTGGGCAGGGCCCGGCAGCGTGCCTGTGTTTGCGCGACGCTGCAAAAGCTCAGACGGGCAGCTGTCCGCCGCCGGATTATTTGGCAGAAATTCCCCGGCCAGCCATAGCGGCTGCGCAAAAATGAGCTCTCTGCCGGGGAAGCTTCTAAATCCTCTTTTGCCGCGGAGTGCAACCCCAATATAAAACCCACAGCAACCTGTCTACCCAATTTGCATCCGTCAGTGAAGCCCTGAGTGCTGCTTTCAGTGGAGGACATGGACACAACACCAACACTTCAGTTTATTACCTCCGCCAAGGAGGTAATGCTTTTACTACTGAACCACTAATCCTATCATTGTGAATCCAATTGCTAGTCATATGTTTTCATGGTCAAGGAATCTGAAAACGTACACACAAACACTGTATGGGGGGGGAACTGTGGCACTTGGCAGAGGTCTGTGCTCTCCGAGTGCTTTTCTAGTTATTATTATTATTATTTGGTTGCCTATGAGGCGAGCAACCACATGTCGGTCGCTTTACAAAGCTAATACAGGGCAGGGGTCACCACTCCTCACTGCCCAGCTGGAACAGGTGAGGGAATATAGCGGCATGTTGTTTCCAGTAATCTTGAGGGTCATCCCGTCTGGGCAAATATGGGGCTGAGAGACAGCGCTGAACCTTGATTGATAGATAAACAGCCAAGTTCCATAACAATAAAAGAGAATCAAACACAATTACCACCTCATTCAATCATTCTGAGCATAGTGGGTGTCTGGGGGTTGCCTACCTATGGTTTCTTTTAGTGATCAAATGCATAATTATATTTTTTGTAAATAATAATAAAGGTGTATAAATAATAAATGTATACTCGTATGTGTATTAAAAGACCACGAATCCATACTATAAACACTATGCTGGGCATGGCTTGAATCAGGTTGTGTTGTGCTAGGAATGCAGGCGTCAGGATGTTTTGTCCATAGTTGTTGTATTATTACAAAATGCAAGATGTTGCATACAATGCATACATTTAACTTTTTTCCCCTTAAGAAGGTCGAAGTGATCCCAGACGTCTGACCTGGGACACTTTCTACCCCCATCCATTTCCAAATAGTGTAAATCCAAAAGCACGCTCAGTACAAGACACTCAGAGAGGCAAGACTTTGCAAACAAACTGCACTTTAGAGGAGCTTTTAAATGCTTTAGGCATGTGGGGTGATGAATCAGCAGCCAATCAGGCAAGGACACGAGAAATTAGTATTTTACATATAAAGTATATATATAATACATATATTGTGCATAGAATAGGTATTTTCATATTGTGTAATGGTAGTATTTTATTTATTATTCCATTTTAGAAAGGGGATAACAAAATCACCACATAAAACAACGATGACGTTTCAAAACAGTTGGTGACGTAATGGAACGCGACATGGAACAGTCATGTGACATCCTCTTTCTGATACAGACCTCGGAACAGTGGTTCGATTCAGATTTTTTTTTTTTTTTTTTTTTTTTTTTTTCTCTCGGCGCCACACGAGTCGGCTGCCTTTTGCAACAGCGGCTCGATTCCGAGTCTTTTTCCCTTCCTCTCTCTTTTGATCCGTCCTTTTTTTTCACCCCACTTATATCACGGACACACAGATCGTCCTAAATGTCTCCTGAGCCGGTGGACGGAGCCACTGTCTATAGCAGGATACGATACAGCAGAGAACAGCTGCTAGCATTCAACCGCCACCCGGTCCCATTGGAAAAACTCGACATACCGAGAGAACTGAGGCGAAAACGCCGCGGCTGCCGGGCTGGAGTAAGGCGGAGGACAAAAAATATAAGGTACAGACCCTCCCTTCCATCTGTTGTCATGGGAAATGTACGGTCGATACTGGGAAAGTTAGATGAGCTAGCGGCTATCTCCCGTTATGATAGCACATACCGGGAGTGCTCTCTCCTTTTGTTTACTGAGACGTGGCTAACTGAACTAGCAGCAGATGCTAACATTGAGCTGGAGGGTTTTCACATGATACGAGCTGACCGAACACCAGACAGTGGCAAGGCTAGGGGCGGTGGAGTGATAATGTATGTTAACAACAACTGGTGCAGACCGGGACATATCACTGTTAAACAACGACACTGCAGCAAAGACATTGAGTTGCTAGCTGTTAGCATGAGGCCTACATATCTCCCGAGAGAACACTCACACGTGATCTGCATTGTTGTTTATGCAAATCCGACGGCGAACGCTGGGACAGCACGTGACGTCATCCATTCAGTAACCAGCAGGCTGCAGACAGAACACCCAGATGCTCTTCTCCTCATCTCAGGCGATTTCAACCATGTTTCACTGTCTCCCATTCTACCCACGTTCACCCAGTATGTCACATGCCACACTAGAGACAATAAAACACTGGATTTATTCTACGCAAACACTAAGGAGGCGTACACCTCATCACAACTCCCCCCACTCGGGAGATCGGATCACAACTTGGTTCATCTCCGGCCGGTGTACAAACCCCTAGTGCACAGACAACCTCCGGCCATGCACACTGTGGAGTTATGGTCTGAGGAGACAATGGACACCCTAAAGGGCTGTTTTGAAGCCACCGCCTGGAAGCAGCTCTGCGATCCACATGGTGAGGACATCGATGGCCTCATTCACACCTTCACGGGCTACCTCAGCTTCTGTGTGGACAAATCCGTTCCCACCAAGACCATACGGCGTCACTCAAACAACAAACCCTGGATCAACCCTGAGATAAAAACACTTCTGAGAGAGAAGAAGAGGATCTTCAGGTCGGGGAACAGGGAGATGCTGAAGTCCGTACAGAGGGAGCTGAGGAGAAAGATCAGAGAAGGCAAGGACAGCTTCAGGAAGAAGATGGAGGACAAGCTGCAACAGAGCGACATCAGCGGGGTCTGGAGAAACCTCAAAACCATCTCGGGGCTCCAGAATACCTCCCCCCAGGCCACAGGGGGCAGGGAGTGGGCGAACAACCTGAATCTGTTTTTCAATAGATTTGACCAACCGCCCTCCCCCCTGACTGCACAACAACCACTGCTGCCTCTAAAGAAATCAAGTCCTGCTGCCCACTCCCCACTCCACCAACACCCCCCCACGCCCAACACACAGCCCCCCATCCTGACCCTGACCAGGACCCAGGTGAGGACGGAGCTGAGGAAGATCAAGGCGAGGAAGGCGCCGGGACCGGACGGCATCAGCGCAAAGCTCCTCAAGTCCTGTGCAGACCAGCTGTGTGGGATTGTGACGTATATCTTCAACATGAGCCTGAAACTGGGGAGGGTACCACAGCTGTGGAAAACATCTTGTGTGGTACCTGTACCAAAAACTTCCCACCCCAAAGACCTGAACAGCTACAGACCGGTGGCCTTGACGTCCCACTTGATGAAGACCCTGGAGAGACTGCTCCTTGCTCACCTCCGCCCCCTGGTGGAACCAGCGATGGATCCACTCCAGTTCGCCTACCAGCATGGCATTGGGGTGGAGGATGCGGTGATCTTCCTCCTTCACCGTTCTCTGTCCCACCTGGAGAAGCCCGGGAATATGGTGAGGATCATGTTCTTTGACTTCTCCAGTGCTTTCAACACCATCCAACCGATGATCCTGAAGGACAAGCTGCTGCGCGCAGGGGTGGACCAGCACCTGTCATCATGGATCCTGGACTACCTCACGAACCGGCCTCAGTTTGTGAGAACCCGGGACTGTGTGTCTGACACGATCATCAGTAGCACGGGGGCCCCCCAGGGAACGGTGCTGGCTCCCTTCCTGTTCACTCTTTATACTGCGGACTTCTCACACAACACAACACACTGCCATCTACAGAAGTTCTCTGATGACTCTGCGATCGTTGGCCTCATCTCCAATGGAGATGAAGCTGAGTACAGAGGGCTTATCCAGGACTTCGTGGACTGGTGCCATCGGAACTGCCTCCAGATCAACGCGAGGAAAACTAAGGAGCTGGTGGTGGACTGCCGCAGGCATGGGCAGCCCCTCACAGTACCAGTAAATATACAGGGAACAGACATCGAGATGGTGACATCCTATAAGTACCTGGGTATTCATCTGAACAATACACTAGACTGGTCACACAATACTGATGCACTCTACAAGAAGGGACAGCGCAGGCTGTTCCTGCTGAGGAGACTCAGGTCTTTTGGTGTACAAGGGGCGCTGCTGAAGTCATTCTATGACACGGTGGTGGCATCAGCCATCACTTTTGGAGTGGTCTGCTGAGGCAGTGGCATTACTGCAGCCGATAGGAAGAGACTGAACAAACTGATTAAGAAAGCTAGCTCTGTCCTGGGGCAGCGCCTTGATCCGATGGAGGAGATAGGAGAGAGAAGGACGGTGGCTAAACTGTCATCTCTGCTGGAGTCCGAGTTCCACCCTATGCAGGACATACTGAATGCACTGAGGAGCTCATTTAGCAGCAGACTACATCATCCCAGGTGCACAACCGAGAGGTTTCGTAGGTCCTTCCTACCAACGGCTGTCAGACTGTACAACCTAAGCAGGGCTGCTCGCAGAGATAGCAAAAAGACGTAACAAACTAATAGTTTTTTGAATGCAAAAGATGCAATAGACTTACACAATGGTCCCCTCCGGCATACAACTAGGAACATACCGGTCGCTATGGAGGGTGAGAATATGTATGGGCACATAATCATACCATGTAGGATAACTAAGTAGACGGTTATGCTGTTTCATTCCATCTAGCAACAATGCTCTGCACTGTGTGTGTTTATATATTTGCATATTTATTCCATCTAGCTACAATGCTCAGCACTGGGTGTGTTTATATATTTATATATCTACATATTATTCCATCTAGCTACATTGCTCCGCACTGTGTGTGTTTATATACTTGCATATTTATTCCACCTAGCTGCAATGCTCCGTACTGTGGGTGTTTATATATTTACATATTTATTCCATCTAGCTACAATGCTCTGCACTGTGTGTTCATATATTCATATATTTATTCCATCCAGCTACAATGCTCTGCACTGTGTGTCTGTGTGTGTGTGTATATATATATATTTTATAGTAATACGTACATATGTTTATTAGCTGCTCTTGCTTGCTTGTTTTTTTTCTTGCCTTCTGATTGTTGCTCTGAGTGTTGCTATCCCTGTGCTGTTGCAATCCTGGAATTTCCCCGTTGTGGGACTAATAAAGGCTTATCTTAAGTTCCACCTAGGTTTCGGTACGCACTACAACACTGTTTCGACTTTGCCATCAGTAGGTAGAGGAGCAGACAGTGTACAGCTGGTGGGGAGTGCCTGGAGAAGGAGGAAAGGCTCTGTCACAAACCCCCAAAATATACAAAAACTGACAACACAACAACAGACATACAAAACTTAGAAATAATGAGAGGGTCTGAGCTCAGTGAAAACATGAGCTCAGACACATGACAGATTCCATTAATTTAATCTGTTAAATAGTTTTCTCTAAAGTGCAGCTGATTTTTTTTTTTAAGTCTTAATACTAATGTCAGTCATATAAAAACACCACGGTGTGACATGCTTCATTCACTCACTTTAAAATGATTCACTCACTAAAACAAACTATTTATTAAGCTGAGGAAAAACATGACATCTATATTTTTTTTACATATATTCTCACATCTGTAACAATAATCACATTTTTATGCTGTTTTTCTTTCCTCTGTCTCTCTGAGGTCGACAGTGGTGAACCTGAGGGTCAGCAGTCAGAGCAGCTGTGAAGAGAACAGGCTGGAGGCTAAATGAGAATACTGCATCTTTACTGTTTAGACCACAAACTGCTATTGTATTTCAGTAAATTAATGTTTGGACAAACTTCATTTTTTGCAAGATTATTTAAGAAACTCTCAATATTTATTACATAAGTGTGAAACATTCCAAGTGGTTCTGATTTAATATTTATAATTATGCTTTTACTGTTGGAAATTTTGATGTTTACCTGCTATTGCATGCCCACGTGTAACCATACATGCATTCAGTTAATAAAATCTTTTACTTCAACATTTTTCTTTGTGCTCCTAATTTTATTCTTGTCCTTCTGTATTTTTATGCCTCTGCACAAAGACAACTTAGGCATACAGTAATCACTCCATGTGTCTGTCTGTCTGTCTGTCTGTTAGCAGCTTTTCAGCTCATCTGCTCAAAATCAACTGGAACTGAAGGCTTGTATCATTGTATTACCATATTTTCTCAACTTTTAATTTGACACAATTACCAGATAAGGCTTTGTTTTCAAAATATACACAAATTGACCTCACCTTTACCATCAATGCAGCTGGGAAAAACGGTATTGTAATTACTATGCCAGCCTACTAGAAGTGGCAGTGTGACTTTTTTACAGCCCCCCATGCTACCATGCCACTGGCACCGAGGCATCAGCACCTTGGTGCTTTCATTCAGTTATTAGTTTGGTGACTGTTTTCCTTTTTCAGACCAAGACGAGAAGGCTCCACCCTCAAAACATCAAGTTAAAACAAACATCTCCTTCTCATCTTTGTCTGAAAAAGGAAAACGGGTATTGAAAAAGAAGACCAAATGAATCCACTTGACCTATTTAAGTGGTCATCTCTCATATTTCTTGGTACTGTCCTAAAACCTGATCAAATCTGTTTATCATCATGTATGTCTGATTTGTGTTTAGCTCCAGTAAGGAAACTAAAAAAAAATCCTGCAGTGTTAAACTAATTTTCTCCCAGACTCAGGGGGAGCTTATATTAGAGCGAGGAGCTAATGTTACTTTACATTTTTAAATCTGCTGTGGTGAGTCATCATCAGCCCTCAGAGATTTATTAGCATAATAAAATTACATTACCCATTAGACCATATTTACCTCCATTAAAAGCTGATTTCTGCTCATTTGCAGCTCATAGATGTTTATGTGATTTATGCTGACTCGTGGTACCGTTACCGAGTCAGTGATTTCCTCCGCTCAATATTTACTGCAGACCAAAACAGGTTCCAGGGTCATTTTATTCTGAGCAACCTCAACTACAAAGAAACTCACTCTGGGACACATTATGCTCACTCTCGGACACTATGGGACACTATGGAATAGTGGGTGGGACAGCACTGTGTATATCTATGTTGTTTGAGGCTGGTTTTGATGTATGGATATCAGTGTATGTTAGGATGGATGGGTGTTAATGTTGATATGTACAAAATACAGTTAATTGTTTACTTGGGGTCTTAAATGTGGTAATTTGTATATAATTCACATGGTGTATTTATGGAAAAGAGGAGATGGAATCAATAAGTGTTCACTTCTTCCTTCTCCCTTTCGAACACTGTATACTGTTACTTTATTGCATTTGACATTTGTTTTGTTTTTGCTATACTTTTTTGTTCGAAATAAAGTATCTATCTATCTATCTAAAAAAAAAACACTTTAAGAAATTTCAGTCATAAAAAATTAAACCTTAAAGTAGACATAACATGTTCATTTCCATCCAGTTCATATAGTCCTGGGTAACTCTAGATCAGCTTTGTACCCATCATAACTCCACATAATCTGCAGTTTTTTTCTGAACAAGAAATGCTGATCTCACAAGGAGAGCCTTGGCTGAATGGCTTAATTGTCTTCTGATTAGTCAAATTCCAGGGGGCCCTGCTGGGTGGCGGGTTGGATGACTGTGATTGCACACAGTATCATTAGCCACCCAGGAGGCTAGGAAAATCCCATAATAAGCTAAGTTTTTCGACAATGACAACATCAGTCCTACCATACATGTTAGAGGCAGAATCTGATCCTGAAAATGAACAGCATGACAACCTAAAGACGACAGCAGGACAGCTCTGTTTGGTAAGTATTGTGCTCACCTGCAACTCACTGCAAACAATGAAATCTTAGGTAAAATATTTTAAATCAAGACTATATTTACTTGTTTTGTTTTTGTCTGACAAGATATTTTTGTTTGTCATGTAGTTTTCTGTAAAAAAGTTTATTTGTTATAAGATATTTTACTTGTTTTAAGCAATTACTTACTTAATTGCTTAATGATTACTTAATTGATTACTTGTAATACCTAGAATCTCCAAAAGTACAATGGGAGGCAGAGCCTTCAGTTATCAAGCTCCTCTCCTGTGGAATCAGCTGCCAATCTGGATTCGGGAGTCAGACTCAATCTCTGTTTTTAAGAATAGGGCTAAAACCTACCTTTTTGATATAGCCTACAATTAGGGAGGGATCATGTGTTTCTGAACCCTCCCTTAGTTATGCTGCTAATAGGTTTAGTCAGC
Source organism: Pholidichthys leucotaenia (assembly GCA_020510985.1). Classification (NCBI taxonomy): domain Eukaryota; kingdom Metazoa; phylum Chordata; class Actinopteri; order Cichliformes; family Pholidichthyidae; genus Pholidichthys; species Pholidichthys leucotaenia. The sequence continues at coordinate 194,384,121 of CM035842.1, read as the reverse complement.
CGGGGGACCTCCAGTAATGCACTGGGCCTCACTCCTTTCCTCACTCTCTATGAAATATTTTTTTTGCTGGTCATTAACATTTGTTTGTTCTTTCCCATAGATTGAGTCCCCATCGTGCTGTTTGCTCTCTACATGTCTGTTCTTTTCTTCTTCTCTATCCCCTCACCCCCCAGCCAGTCGCAGCAGATGACTGCCCCTCCCTGAGCCTGGTTCTGCTGGAGGTTTCTTCCTGTAAAAAGGGAGTTTTTCCTCTCCACCGTCGCCAAGTGCTTGCTCACAGGGGATCGCCTGATTGCTGGGGTCTTTCTGCAACTGTGGGGGTTCCCCCTACAGTTGATAGTGCTATGAGATGACTGTTGTTGTGAAATGGCGCTATATAAATAAAGTTGAATTGAATTGAATTCAATTAAATCTTGTTTTAAGTAAAAGTTTTCCTGCCCCATGGGCATTAAATTGCTTAAAACAGGTATCATTTTTTGTCAGGAAATTTTTACTTGTTTTAAGCAGTTTGATGAGTAAAATTTTCTCACTCGATTGGCAGAAAATTTTACTTCAAACAAGATTAAATTGCTTAAAATAAGTAAAAATGTCAGCAAAATTTTATTAAAGAAAACTGTACATATAAATAAATAAACAAACACATGCATAAATGTCAATATTTTTAATCAAATAAATATATTTAATTTTTTATTTAACCTTTATTTATACAGGAAAGTTCCACTGAGAGGCAACCTCTCTTTTTCCAGGACGCCCTGTTCACTTTCACAGTTACACATTCACACCTGGAAGCTGCCCAGTCCAACCACAGACTGACCTGTGGCCACGGAGCAGCTCCACTGGAGCACTTGGGGTTAAGGGCCTTGGTCAAGGGCACCATAGTGGGGTTTAGGAAGGTGGGGCAAACACTGCTATGTTATCTGTCCCACCCCGATCTCATCCTGCTGGGCCGGGGATTGAACCGGCGACCCCTCCACTCACCAGTCCCTAACTTGGGCCACCAATGCCCCCTATATAAAACATTACCTAGATGTAAATACAACACAACAAATGGAAACATTCAAACACCTGAAAAGTAAAAATGATGTTAAAGAATAATATGTGTAGTGCTTCATGAACTTTTTTACACTAACATGTCCTGTTGGTCCATCAAGGTGTTTTTGTCATTTGGCCTATAGAAGCTTTGTCAGCTGGTGCTAGGACTACCTGGGGCATCAAGTGAAGGTTGTTATACCCTCATGCCTTGTCCTGTGTATATGGCAGGAGTTTCCTGATTCTGCAGGTGGTCACAGTGGTTTTCGACCGCCTGTTGACTGAAGTGGGACACACGTCTGGCCACACCATCCCCCTTAGGAGGTCCGTCATGCTGGGAGGACAGTGATGGAGGCACCAGAATCTTCTGCAGCTCCTCAACATAAGATGAAGGATCATGGAGCACCACTTCAAACAGGACTTCCATCAGTTCTTTGACACAACCTGCAAGAAATGGTTTATATTATTTTTATGGTTTAAGTTATCTCTAAATTTGAAAAAAACAAAAAACAAAAAACAAAAAAAACCCAAAAACCCCAAAAAACAAAAAAACCAAAGATAATGTTGTTTGGAAATCATGAAATAAATCATGAAATAATGGTAATGATAGATGATACCAGACTTGAAATAGTACAGGAAAATAAGTTTCTGGGGGTGACGCTAGACAAAATCTGCTGGAAACCTCACATCAGTCACATCCGGGCCAAGTTAGCAAAATGTATAGGGATACTGGGGAAGAGGAGACACATTTTGGACTATAAATCATTATACATACTATACAACTCACTGTTTTTACCATATCTTAACTACTGTGTAGAGGTTTGGGGAAACACCTAAAAAAACAGCCTACAGTCAATATGCACATTACAAAAAAAAAAAAAAAGCTGTAAGGATAATAAATAATGTAGGATATAGAGACCACACCAATTCACCATTTTTAAAGTCACATGCCATAAAGTTCATGGATGTAGTTAAATATAAGACAGCACAAATAATGTACAGGGCAATTAATAATCAACTTCCAACAAATATACAAAAAATATTCAAAAAAAGAGACAATGATTACAATTTGAGAGGAGACTTAAACTTTACAAAACCTAAGGTTCGAACAACAAAGAAAAGTATGTGCATATCTGTTTGTGGTGTGGATTTGTGGAACAGTCTGGAGCTGGAACTGAAACTATGTACTGAAACCAATTCAAAAAGAGGTATAAACGTTATTTGCTAAAAGGACATATGTTAGAGGTTGTAGCGATATTTAATAAAATATAGTGTAATAAGGTTCATGAATTATTTATTTTATTTAATAGTGGGTGTACGAGGGGACAGAGTTAAACAGTCACTACAACACTCACTAAATAAAATAGAAAAGCAATCGTAAAAAGGGGGCTGTTACAACACGAGCGCTGGGTTCTGATCGCGCTCGGGCTGAGTTCAACTCGCTGCCGGCCTTGACAGCTGTGGGCTGTATTCTGGTCTCACCGGGCTCTTATTGTGAAGGTGCTCGGTGGGGCTTCCGCCTGTCAAGGCTGGTCAGCTGTGTGTCATTACTGCTCGTTAGTGTTCGCCTTCAAAAAGCTGGCACTAGCGACAGTAATGTTGCAGGAGTATTGTCAACATCTTGTCAGTTATGGTCTACACCTCGTCAAGCTTTGTCAGAGCATCGTTAGACCTTCATGTCAGGTTCGTGATTTGCCATGTCACAGTTTAGCTTGTAGTGGCTGGGGTCAGCCCTGTGAGCCCATGTATTGATTTGTGTGTGTTTTTGCCGAGAGCGGCTCACAGTCTTGTCCTGTCTCGTCTTGTGTTAATAAACCATCATCGCAAAACTCACTGGTGGACTCTTGGCGTCTCATGGTGATCCGCGAGGATCACCGCATGACAGTATACTCCTGCCAGGACGTCTGAACGGAGACGCCACACCGAGACGCCTTTTCACCGTGAGTTTGTGCCTTAATTAGACTGTTGTTCTTCCCTGTCTGGGTGTCTATTGCTGGGGGAATGCCATCATCCAGGGGCCGCGGTCGGCGCCTGGGCAGGAAGCTAGCGGAGGCTCTGGAGTATGTGGACGGTACTCTATTCACCGCTACGCTGTACGACACTCCCAGCGACATACGCTGGCACTTAGACTGCGCTGAGGATCTTCTGGACAATCTTCCCCTCGATTATGATGATCACCCGGAGGTGATAATGAGGAGGGAAGAACTCGCTACGCAGCGCGAGATACTTCGTGGGCTGGAGAACGAAGAGAGCAGGAAGCAGAGGAGGAGGTACCCTCGCTCCCCGCGTTGGAGTCCCGTTCCTGTCCCGGAGCTGGTCCAGGAGTGCGCGCCGTCTGGGGGCCGACGACGACATCGGCGCAACGGCGCAGGCAACCAACAGCAGAATCCCCGGCTGGACTTGCTGCCGGCGAAGCCCGTCAGCGAACCTCTGAGAGCGGCTCCACCTCGTCTTTCCAGGGGGCCCTCTGTCGCCATCCAGCGGGGAGAAGGAGGAACAATGTCCCCTGCAGCAGGAACCATCTCTTCCCTGGGAGAAAGGCAAGTGCATGATAATTCGTTACATCTTGATTATAATCTGCCTTGTCTGACTCCTGGGGGCGGAGTTCGGGGTTCGCAGCCCCCCGAGCTCCTTCCACCTGCTGTAGCGAAAATGACTAAACCTGCTGCCTCTGTGTCCCCCCCGGTTGAGCGGTCCGCGATGCCAGGCCAAGGTCGTCGGATGAAGAGGGGGCCTGCAGTGCTGGAAAGCCTGGATCCGGCCCTGCAGCCACCTCGTGGACAGAGGAGAAGAGCGGACTGCGGCCCGGAGCCTGAGCCGACGAAGAAGCGTCCCCGGGTCTCCTCGCCGGAGCGGTCCGAGCCAGTGGGTCGAGGGTCCCCTGCCCCCACGCCATACGGGTCATCGGCGTGGATAGCAGCGTGGGAGGAACCTCAGGCTGCAGATGACATCCTGCCAGCTGCGGAGCCCGACGCAGCTGAGTTCGAGCCTGCTGACGAGAGTCGCCGCCCTGAACCTGGATTGTCGGAGTCCTGGGTGGCAACAGAACCCGAGTGCAGGCAAGTGCTCCCTCTTTTGTCTCTGTCCCCTGTGTTGGAGCATTTTTGCCTGCCTCTCAGGGAGGCGAGTGAGGAGCAGCCGCCTGCTGCGCCCGAGCTCGTCTCGCTGGGTTCTGTTGCTACCGGTGATTCTGATCCCGGTTTTCTTGTTTCTGAGCCTTGTTGCAGTGTCACCGGCGTGGAACGAGTCGGAGTCACTGGGTTGGAAGTCCCAGGTTTGGGGGTGGAGATCGTCAGCGGAGCTGCACCGACCCAATCGGGGTCCGTCGTGGAGGCTGCTGTGGCCCAATTGGGGTCCACTGCGGGTGCATCAGAGGCCCAATTGGGGTCCACCACGGGGGCGGTTCTGGTCCAATCGGGGTCCGCTGCAGGTGCGGTTCTGGTCCAATCAGGGTCCGCCGCGGGTGAGTCGGAGGCCCAATTGGTGTCCACCGCGGGTGCGGATCTGGCCCAATCAGGGTCCAACGTGGGTGCACCGGAGGCTCGATCAGGGTCCACCGCGGGTGCGGTTCTGGCCCGATCGGGGCCCGACGTGGGTGCAGCTGGGACCCAATCGGGGTCCAGCGGAGGTGCAGCGCCAGTGTGGTCCGTGGACGGGGGAGGAGCTGCAGACCTTTCACCGTCGAACGGATTACAGGCTCATCCTGGTCATCTGTCCCCTCTGAGTCACCGCCCCTGTGCATCATCGCCGGGGGCCGTGGGGGCTCCTGTTCGCTCGTCCCGGCTCTCCCGAGTTTTGTCCTCGTCAGGGAGGCCGCCGTGGGCTGTTTTTCCCCAGGACTGGTGGCTGTGTTATGTTCCATTGTGGCCTTGTTTTTCTCTGTATTTTGTCTGATTTTTGAATATTTGGTATCTTGTCTTAGTCTCGTGTTTAGTATTTCTGATCCGGTAGTTCTGGGGTTTTTTTGTTTTTCCCCATGTGCATTTTCTTGATTTAATCTGAGTAGTTTTTCTGGTCATTGTCCTGTATGTCGTTTTTTCTGGTCTGTTTTGTCTTTGGGTTTGGTCTCTCTCCCTCCGCCCCTACCCCCGGCCACCCACCCTGGGGGGTGGGGGGGCAGGGTGGTCCTTGGGGCGTTCTGAGCCCGCCCGTGGAGGGAGGGTACTGTTACGACCCGAGCGCTGGGTTCTGATCGCACTCGGGCTGAGTTCAACTCGCTGCCGGCCTTGACAGCTGTGGGCTGTTTTCTGGTCTCACCGTGCTCTTATTGTGAAGGTGCTCGGTGGGGCTTCTGCCTGTCAAGGCTGGTCAGCTGTGTGTCATTACTGCTTGTTAGTGTTCACCTTCAAAAAGTGGGCACTAGCGACAGTAATGTTGCAGGAGTATTGTCAACATCTTGTCAGTTATGGTCTACACCTCGTCAAGCTTTGTCAGAGCATCGTTAGACCTTCATGTCAGGTTCGTGATTTGCCATGTCACAGTTTAGCTCGTAGTGGCTGGGGTCAGCCCTGCGAGCCCATGTATTGATTTGTGTGTGTTTTTGCCGAGAGCGGCTCACAGTCTTGTCCTGTCTCGTCTTGTGTTAATAAACCATCATCGCAAAACTCACTGGTGGACTTTTGGCATCTCATGGTGATCAGCGAGGATCACCGCATGACAGGGGCACCAGTTCTAGAAGAACGAATCGTTAATTAATTTCAATTAATTGATTTCCATACCTTCAATTAAAGGTCTGATGACATGATTTTGACATTTTTTAGCATGTTGTGTAAACCCAAAAGTCATTGTCTATGATCAACATAATATTTACAACCGTGCCTGCATAAACTAGTTATCATCAAAAAACTGCAGCCGCTGACTGGACTGTGGTGCCGCCCACCAAATGAAGGGCAGCACCACCATGACGTAAGCAACAGAACAGACTCCGGTGTTGTTGACTGGAATGACAGCAGCTTTGTAGCTCACAGTTTCTCTGGTTTCTTGTTTTAATTTTACGGCTATGCCTTTGCGTTGTGTCGCAGGCTTAGATAAACAGCAGGCCGTGAAAGACCACATTACACGCTTCAGCTCCAACTGTCATAAGCCTCCTTGTGCGCTCCTTGTGCGCTTTCACGCAGGAGGAGCGCATGAGGAGGGGAAGGATTAATGGATTTACGCGCAGCTTTGACCTACTTTCTGTGATCGCATGCTGACGCTCGCCGGTCTGGCCACGCCCCCTCTATCATTATTATCAGCTGATTAAAAATCCCACTGATCATCTTTCCTGGTCCTTGTCCAGGTGCTTCTCATCGCACCATCACCAGCAGTGCGTGTACTTAGCAGCCGTTTGCCAGTCACACACTGCTGGTCCATATATTGTCATCTGTGCTGTTAGTCTGCCATTATTTTCAGCACTCTCATGAAGTGTTGGTCACTCCATGTTTGCCGTGGTTCTCATGCGTCCTTGAAGCGATGTCGGCTCTGGAGCGCACCTGTGGCTCTCCTCTCATTCGTTCTCTGGGTGATGCCAGCCCCCGAACGCCATCAGTAAGTGTGTTTGTGTTTTTTGTACGTCTTCACCTTTTTGGGAATTGTCTGTCTTTCTGTATTAAATGTGCTGTGGTGAACCCTGCACGTAAATCCTCGTTATTTCATCCTCCCTCTCTGTGCCTTGCGTAAGAGCACACGGAGAGTCATGATGAATGGCTTTACAAGCAGGATTCACCAGATAACACATAATACATAAATACATAAAGATAATACATAATAAACCTGATGCCTGAGCCACAGAGAATACACTGCTATGATTTTATTAAAAAATCGGGTTTAAATAAATTATATTTATGAACAAATAATTTGTTGCAATATCTGTAACAAAAGCATAACACTCGGTGTTCCCCTGCCGTGTGTTTGTCGCTGCTGCTGCGCCGGCCACGTGTTCTCCATTGTCACTCTCTGAGTCTGACTCGCTTGGCACAATGCCCGCTTGGCACAGCTCAAACCTATACGGTCTGATGCCCCCAGATTCTTCATTGTCATCCCATTCTTCAGAACTATAATCGTCTGGAGACTGGACAACACAAACCAATTCCAGACTATATGTGCTGGAACCATCGTCGATGTTTTCTTCCGCTTCCATCATGTGTGTACAAAGGGCAGCCAAGCGCTGTGTTCTGTCGATGATGTCACAACATGGCCGGGGGGTTTTCCAACCACTGACGCAATTGGTGACGTGGCGCTCATGAAAATGTCAGATATTCGCGTGAAAAAAAGCCTGTTTGACTTAGAACTGCACAGACCAACCTATTCCGTCATATTGTATTATGTGTTGAAAAATTAGATGAAGTCAAAAATGTGTCATCAGACCTTTAATGAATTCAGTCTCAAAATTTAGAGAGTTCTTTTACTGCCGTGACCCAGAAAAGCATATATGCAAAGGAAAACGCTTCAACTTCTCTCATTTACAAGTTTATTAAATGAAACTCATTCAGGTTACATGACAGGGCATTCAAATGATAGGGAAACAGATTCAAATAATAAACAGGTGTTAGATATCACATCAACTGTTAATGGATTCCTGAGCATAAAATCTATAGTTAAACCTTTGTGGAACCAAGAGGAAACCAGATTTTATGTTTCAACTGTAATGCAATGGAAGGCTGAGGTAACTAAAAATCAGAACACAACTTTAAGGTGAAAAATTACACAAGTTGATTATCTAAAAAGGAACTTCTGAATTAATCTCCAAAAACAAAAGGAGGTTACTTAAAAATTAATAAGAATTTTACTTCAGTTAATAGCTTTGTCCTATGGCTTAGGGACTAATTCTACCATGAAATATTGGTTATGTTTAATTATAATTGATATTTAGGACATCTTGTTTAAACCCAGCAGATAGGAAAGTGGGGAGTCTCACTTACGAACAGCCAGTTCCAGGTATTCAGCAGTGGTCGGCCCCAGTAAGGTGGCACATAGGGGGAAAGCGACTGCTGGTCGTCTTTCAGATCGTTCACAGCTGTGAGAAGTGTAGACTTGGCTGGGGCTCCCATGGGGCGTGCGGCGAGGAGCCGGCGACAGAGTGAAGGCTGGCCCCGGAGCAGGCGTGACGTCCTTTGGCAACCAGTCCAAATTTAGTATGTCCCCAGCCCACAGAACAAACCCAAAGGCTGAAAGAAAAATGTTTTAGTCAGTTTCATCCACCAACTCCTGATTTCTCAACGTGGTCAGACGTGGGTGAGGCAAGGAAAGGAAGTCCAAAAATCTCTATCAGTTCACTTTAAAAACAGGGAAATTAAGAGTCCACTTTAACAGCAGTGAAAGTCAAAAAGTCCAAGAAAAAACATTTAAATAGGATAAGAACGGCTTCTGAGCTGAAGGAAAAAAAAAGATTTGAGAGTTTAACTTTCTTTAAAGGCGAGTTCATAGGAAAAGAATAGTTTCTCCTCAGTTACCAGGAAACAGGCAAAAACATCAAAAGACGATTTAAGAAAGCTAGCACAGGACTTGACAAGGTTCAGACACACAGAACACGAGCTTATAGAACACCTTAGACAAGCAACTTAAAGACCACTGGAAACAACGAAAAACAACAGAAAAACTCAAAGACAACAGAAAAACTGAAAGACTGCCTAAGGCGGCTCCCTCTCTGTTTTTAAAGGGTCGTGCTTCTGATATCATAAAAGTGTGACTGGCAGCAAGACGGACCAATTATCTTCCATAAAGAGGAGTTTGAATGAATGAATGAATTTATTTGGTAATAATAATAAACATACATACAATACAATACAATAAGAACACACAAAAGAACAACCGAAAGGGTGTAGGCTGAAGCTATTGCTTATATAGTGCCTACCCCATTACAATTTTAAAATCAATAACATAAAAATTTAAGTCATACCCAAAATCAACAAAGAAAATCAAATAGAACAAGTAGACAAAAAAACAAACAAACAAAAACCTTTAAGTTATTACAAGTTTATCTCCCAGCATTTACAATGAAATACTGGGAGATTTTCTCATCTTTGTACAATTTTCTGAATTGCTTCAGAGTTGAACATGTCTTAATATTTTCAGAGCAACAGTTCCACATTTTAACTCCAGTGACAGACATGCAGTGATACTTTGTATTTGTTCTAACCTTTGGCTTATTAAAAACAGAGTTACCTCTTAGCTCATATTTGCTTTCTCTTTTTTTAAACAGTCTCTGAATATTAACAGGTAATTGGTTATTATTTGCTTTGTACATGATTTGAATGACATTATAATCTACTAGATCTCTAAATTTAAGAGTATGTAATTGAATGAATATTGGATTTGTTGGTTCACAGTAAGGTTTCTTTGATACAATGCGTACGGCTTTTTTCTGTAGTAAAAAGATTAAGTTTGTGTTTGTTTTATATGTGTTTCCCCAGATCTCCACACATTATGTCATATAAGGAACTATCAGTGAATTATATAAAATGCAAAGAGATTTCTGACACAGGAGATCCTTAACTTCATACAGTACGGCAATGGATTTAGACATTTTAGTTTTGACATAATTTACTGTATGTGTGATTTCCAGTTTAGTTTGTTATCAACAATGACCCCCTAGGAACTTGGTTTCAAAAACTGTGTCAATTTCAACATTGTTTATTTAAATTTTTCTGTGATTATATAATTTGCGGTTTCCAAATATTATACATTTTGTTTTTCCAAGGTGAATAGATAATTTATTGGCAGTGAACCATTGATTGATTTGTTTAAATTAATTTTCTACTGAATTCAGAAGCAGCTTAAGATTTTCTCCACTACAAAAAAAGTTGTCATCTACAAATAAAATACACTTGAACAATTTAGACACAGAACATAAATCATTAATATACAAAATAAACAGCAATGGACCAAACACAGAACCCTGTGGTACCCCACACATCACCTTCAGCAACTAAGAGTCTGTATATTCGCATAAACATATTGATATCTGTCTTCTAAATAGGTGTGTAACCAGTCAAAAGCAATTCCACTGATGCCATACTTTTGTAATTTACTGAGGAGTAATTTATGGTCAACTGTATCAAATGCCTTTTGTAAGTCCAGAAATTAATGAATTATGGTAAACCATTATTGGCAATCAAAAAGGGCGATGATCTTCACAGCGTCCAGAGTGATCCCGTGGGATGTAGACTATAAAAAGTGTTAATGTTCAATCAGAATTAACAGTTCCAGATTGCACAATGAAACATATTCTGTAGATGTCCACTATGAGGTACTGTTGAGCTGTAGATAATTTTTTAGTTCTTGGAATGTGAGCAGGGCCAGCCTACAGAGTTTTATGGGACTCCTGGAAAGGCTCCAAGAGTTTATCAGCTTGACCTGACAGGTTAAGGAGTGAAAGTTTGGAAGTTTATGACTTTTTAAGAGTATCAGTTCTTGGTATGAATGGATGCTATCAGCACGAACTGTCTAGTTGGGGTTTGACTCCAGAAGTTTATAGTCTACTTAAGCCTTTAAAAGCAAGTCCTTATCAGGTTTCTCTACAAAAGGGACATTGTTTACACTGGGGTCCTGATGAAGACACACAGCAATTCTTGACCAGAGTTGAGAGAGAGTTTCTTTAAGATGAAGAAGAGTGATTTCCTGAATTAGCCTGAGGAGAAGCTGATGCTACAAGGCGTAGTATTAACATGTAAGATGCACTAAACTCTCTCTGGGACACTATGGTATGGTAGGTGGGACGGTACTGTGTATATTGTTTATGTATATGTATATGTTATGTATAATGTTGTTTGGGCTGGGTATATACGTATGTATGTGTATGTATGGACTGTATGTACTGTATGTAGGGATGGATGGGTGTAAATGTTATGTGTAAAAATATAGTTAATTGTCTACTTGGGGGTCTTAATAGAGGTAATACAGTATGTATATATTTCACATGGGTTGTATTTAGGCAAAATAGGAGTTGGAATAAATAAGTGCTAACTTCTTCCTTCTCCTTTTCGAGCACTGTACACTGCCACTTTTATTGCACTTGTCATTTGTTTTTGTTTTTTTGTTTGAAATAAAGTAGAGTAATATGTATTTGTTGTAATCTATTTTTGTGTTTTATTTTGTCACTATAAATTTTACTCTTTTAATTTGTGCATCTGTCAGTTAACCTCTTGTTTTAGTTTAGTTTATTCACACACACACACACACACACACACACACACACACACACACACACACACACACACACACACACACACACACATCACACATTGTCAACATTATAAACAGCATGAATGAATGAATTACAGTATGAATTATCAACAGCATGAATTGCAGTATATAATAGGCTTTTTTCACATTCATTTGGAAAGTGAAAGGGTCACCCCAAGGAAGCTATTTAAAACTTCTGGTAGGGGGTTCAGTTTCTACAATAATATGATAACAGATTAGATATTGGTCAGATGTCTTTGAGTACAGGAACATACGTACATACATATAACACATAATCCCAACATTTGTTTACAATGAATTAGTAGGTAAAGTCAAAATACATTGGTAAGTTATTAAACACTAGTGGAGTGACATCAATATATAAAACAAAAATAACAGTGGGGTGACAACTCATCAGTAAGCAAGTTTTGTGTAACAAATAGTTAATTAATTGTATAATGATAGGAGTTGCATTTTTATTTTTTTCTTAAAAATGGAGATGGAAGGTGAGATTTTTAGATTTTCATCAAGCTCGTTCCAAATCAGTGGTCCTCTGCACACAGTACTAAAACTGATAGATTTTAGTCTTCATTTTTTCCCAGTAATTTGTTTTTTATTTCTGGTGGTATAGGTGTGCATGAGTTGGATGATTGGAATGAGTTCACATAATTTATAGTTGAGTTTGTGGACAACCTGATACATTATACAGGCATTCTGAAAGTAATTATACTCAGCAAGTCTTAGAAGGGTGTAACGACTGTCGTGATCCACCTCAAATGAGGCGAGGAGAGAGATTCACGTGCAGGATACACCACAGACAAATTTATTAAAGTCCCAAAAATAGTGGAGACATACAAAAACGACTACAGTAACCTTACTGTAGTACACAACGTAAAGTGTTGCGGAGTAAGCCACGGCGTAATGTGGCAGAGCTAGAAATGTAGGAAACCATGGCGTAACATGGCAGAGACAAATAATAATCCAGCAATGAGACAAAGGAGATGAGCTGACTAAATACACAGAACTAATGACATGGTGATGAGATGCACCTGAACGAGGGAGCTGGGCAGTAATCAAAGAAAGAGAGAACAGCTGACAGTCAGGAGAGGGGGGAGTGGTCTGGCTGGCATATTGACAGGCAACGCTCACACCAAGTGCAGACTTCAACGTGCTGCCTGACAGCCTGTCAGCCAGAGCTAAAACAACACAACAAACTCAGAAACAACCAGAAATGGTTGGCAAAATAACACATGACATGACAAGGGTAAACTGAACAGTGACCAGGAAACAAGGAACACCATATGAAGCTCAAAAGGCAAAAAAAAAAAAAAAAAAAAAAAAAGCACACAAATAATCATGCCAATATACACTACACAGATAAATAGACACTCAGAGGAAAATCACGGAACCGAGCCTGAAGGACAACCCGGCTTGGTTCATGACAACGACGGAAAAGATGTCTAGTGGGAGAATTATATTCAGACCATGATAAGGCATACAGTATATAACTTTCTTTTGCAGAATTTCTAGCTTTTTTTAAGTGAGTTGGAAATGTGTTACACATTATCATATTGCAATAATGTAAATGAGGCTCAAATAAAGTTTTATATAGAGTGAGAAGTGCTGAAAGTGGTAGAAAATGTCTCACTTAAAAAACAAAGCAGCATATTTAGCCAGTTTTTAGGTTAGATCGCCAATGTGACATTTGAAATTGAGAAATTCAAAGATAAGGACCCCCAGGAATTTTGTAGAGCTAACTCTTGTGATATTCTGTCCATTGATTTTGGGGCAAAGTTGCTTGGTGTGTTTCTTTTTATTGGAACAGAATACAATATAATTTGTTTTACTGATGTTAAGAGAAAGTTTGTTACACTGAAACCAAGGGTCTATTTTCATAAGTTTACTAGCTATTATCTGTTCAAGTTCATTTGGATTGTGGTGAGCAAAAAATAAATTATTGTCATTAGCAAACAATACTTTATGTAGTAGAGACGAGGAGTTAGCAGCATTTTTTATATACAGAATAAAGAGAACTGGTCCCAAGATGGAACCCTTGGAGACCCCATCATCGATGGATTTATATGATGATTTGTGGTTATTTAACATATTATTATTATTGAACATACTGCAGTCTCCCAAACAGATAGCTAATAAGCCAATGTGATGCTAGGCCTCTGATACCAGAATAATGTAACTGGTATCATGGTATCTGTAATTTCCCAGTTTGGGCTCAATAAAGTACATCCATCCATCCATCCATCCATCCATCCATCCATCCGTCTGTCTGTCTGTCTGTCTGTCTGTCTGTCTGTCTGTCTATCTATCTATCTATCTATCTATCTATCTGTCTATCTATCTAATGCTTTATATAGGTCTAAGAAAATGCCAATACCATAGTTGCCTGTTATTGCATCACTGATTTTTTTCAGTTAGGTCAAGTATTTCCAGATAAGTAGTGTGTTTCTTTCTGAAGCTATATTGACATGGGATAATAATGTTAAGCTTGTCAAGGTAACTGGTAAGTCTGTTATAAACTACTCTTTCCAAAACCTTGGAGAGAGTAGGCAAAATGGATATTGGACGATAATTAGTCAAACCATTCTTATAACCTGCTTTGTAGATTGGTATTACTTGTGCAATTTTTGCTATATGTAGCACTACTCTGGAGATTAGAGACAGATTAATGCAGTAGGTAAGAAGTTCCTGTATTACATTAATGATACTTTTCAAAATTTTGCTGGAAATTTCATCAGTTCCAGCAGAGTTTGAGTTCTTCATGCCCTTAATGATTTTCCAGACTTCCCCACAATCAGTTGGGTTCAGAAAGAAAGAATTCAGGTAGTTTCCTGATAAATAATGGTTGAAAGAGGCACCCCGGAGTTGGTTGATTTTATTCAATAAATTTTCTCCAGTGGAGACAAAATAATTATAAAATTTATCAGCGAGAGTGCTGACCGCGTTATTGTTAGGAAGTGTGGGGACTTTCTGGTCCCTGTTTAGAACTCTCCAAGATTTCTTGGAATCACCCTGTGATGCACTTAAAAGTTCTGGATAGAAATTACTGTTACTCTTTCTAATAATATGTGTCAGTTTATTTCTATAATTAGTATATTCCTTTTTATTATTAATATTTGGAGTTTTTATGTAGCGTTTATATAGTTTATTTTTGTGCTTATTAGATTTAAATATGCCCTTAGAAAGCCATGGATGTTGAATAGCGACACTATTCAACATCCATTGTACTACATGTGACAGTCTCGATTGCAATAAAACCAGCCTGGACAAGGGCGGGAGGAAGACCCAAATGCTGGAGCTGTAAGTTTGCAAACGTTTAATGAAAACACAAAATATAATTAGGTAAAATAACTTACAAGCAGGTAAACGGAGAGATGAACAGCACTGACGCTGAGATGTGGAATGCACGTCAGGTAGACAAGGTAAATAACATGGGACACACCTGGGAGACAGGGTGACTAGACGTGGGACTCACGTCTGTAGACTGAGTAAAGGACGCTGCACCAAACTGCGGTGCTGCTGTTCTTAAATAAGACAAGGAAGAACTAACAAATGAAAACAGGTGTGGGTAACAGGAGTGAGGATAATCAGACCAAAATAATGACAGCTGTGACGAACCACAAACTTGAGCTAATCAAAGGAAGTAAATAAGGAGCACTGTCAAAATAAAAGCACAGGAGAATATGACAAAAAGTAACTGACTATAAATATGAAATGATACAAAACAAGAAACAGACCAGATAATACAAACAGGGAAAAATGACCCATCAAGATGAGGACAAGAGGAAATGCAAACAAGAGATGCTACTAATAGAATACTAATGTCATGGGCGGCCTTCACGGACCGCAAATGAGACCCTATAGGCGACCAGTGAGTTGCGTATTTATTAAACAATGACAAAAAGGTACAAAATAATGAGCCACGGGGGGCTAAACACAAATAAGGACCAAGGCAAGGATACACTGACGATAAACACTGATTAAGGAATAAACTTACAGAAAGCAGAGAGGAGTCAGAGGATGACTGGAGCTGGGACGTAGGGACTCCAGTCTAACGTTGGGGAGACCAGCGTTATCCATAAACGAGGTTGCAGCCTCGAGCCAACAGGGCTGCTCCCTTAAATAGTGCTTGACAGATTAACCAGCTGATGAAGGGTCATCAGCTGATTGGAATCCTGCCGTTTAGTGAAGCTCCGCTCTTGACAGCCGGAAGCCCCACCGAGACGCTGTCACAACAAAAGCCTGGAGGTGCACCAGAGGAGAGAACGGGAGACTACTGCACACCGAGTGCAGACAGAGTCAGCACACGGACTGTGACAGTTGCCCCTGTTCACGAAGAGGATTCTAGACGCGGTGCAACATTGAGACCCCCCACCTGGAAGGTCCATGGGACCACCCCAGGGAGGGAGGAGGGGGAAAAAGGCCAAGGCGGGCCAGAACCAGGAGAAATACAGAAAATACAAACATGGGCAACTACAGAGCATGGGAAAACAAACAACAAATACTCCATAATGCACACATGTGAAAAAATAGACAGGACAATACAGGCAAACACGACATACAGCCTACAGGCCACAAATAAAAATACTAACCCTACAAATCAAAATAACAGGCCCAGGGGAAGGAAAAAAAAACATGCCAAACAGCGGCGAAATACACGGTCCCATAATAGACATACCAGCGCATCCCAAAAATTACAGAAGAGCAGGGGGGGGTGGAAAAACACAGGGATGACAGCAGGCAGAGCACGATGGCATGAACGCAAACAGTTCAGGGGGTCTTCCTGTGTCAAGCGTCCAAACCGCCGGCAGGGGAAAAAGGAAAAGTTCGGGCGGTCTACCCCAGTCCCTGGCCGGGAAAAACAGTACTTCTGGCGGTCGGACCAGATCGCCGAACAGAAAGATAACTTTGTCCGGTGGCCGACCCAGAACGCCAAACTGGTGAAGCAGTTTTTCAGGCGGCCGACCCGCGCCATTCTTCCACCAGGAATGCAGGGGAGAATCCGGAGACGGCTTCCCCGTTGAGAGGGGTAGTGAGGGAGAGCCGAGCCGATAGCGGAGAAACCCAGCGGCCCCAGGTGGAAGAGAAAAGGTGATGGGGAAAGGGGAAGGGACCAGTCCGGCGGTGATCGGCGAAGAATCTGCAGCTCCTTCTCCGAACCCCACACAGACCAGCACTGCGCTCACATTAGGTCCCCAGTGGAACTGTGCCGCACCCACGACGGACCCCGACTGGATCAGAGCAGCGCCCATTACGGACTCCGACTGGGTCAGTGTGGCACCCACGTCAGACCCCAAGTGGGCTGGAACACAACCCACGACGGACCCCGACTGGGTCAATGCTGCACCCGCGATGGACCCCGATTGGGTCGCGGCTGCACCCACGTCGGACTCCGATTGGGTCAATGCCGCACCCGCGATGGACCCTGACTGGGTCGGCGCAGCACCAGGGACAGCCTCCAAACCCAAACCCGGAACCTCCAGCACAGCGACCGGGATCGACTCCGCACCGGTGACCCTGGGAGAAGGCTCAGGAGAAGAAGAAGAACCGGGATCAGGATCACCGGCAGCGACAGAACCCGGTGAGACAAGCTTGGATGCAGCGGATGGCTGCACCCGGCTTGTCTCCCCGAGAGACTGGCAAAAATGCTCTAGAATTGATAGAGGAAAGACAAAATAGAGCACTTGGCTGACCTTGAGTTCTGTCGTTGTCCAGGACTTCAACGATCCGGGTTCAGAAGGCAGAAGGACATCCTCTGGCTCCCACTTGGCTACGGCGGGCCCCTCAGCTGGCATGATGGTTCCCACAGCCTGAGGACCCTCCAACGCTGACGACCACGCCGACGACCCGCACGGCGTGGTGGCAGGAGATCCTCGACCTGCTAGGTCGAACTGCTCCTCCCTGGAGACCTGGGGACGCTTCGTCTTCGGCGCAGGCTCCAACTTGCGGTCCGCCCTCCTCCTCTGCCCGTTACATGGCTGCAGGGCTGGAATCAGGCTCTCTGTGCCCGCAGGCTCCCTCCTTGTCTGCCGGCGTAGTCCTGGCGCCGAGGAACGCTCAGGGGAAGGAGACACAAAGGCGGCAGGTTCATAATTAATTTCTGCAGCAGGTGGAGGAAGCTCGGGGGGCTGTGAACCCCGAACTCCACCCCCAGGAATCAAACAAGGCAATTCACCCAATACAGGAAAAGAATGAATAGACACTTGCCTGATTCCCGGAGGGGTGATGGGACCCGCCACAGTGAACTTGAATTTTCCCTTCCCCCGCTGGATGGAAATGAAGGACCCCCTGGGAAGACGAAGAGGAGCCTCTGGCACCGGATCAGGAACGGGAGCATCCGGAGACGGACTCGTGGAGACCTCAGCAGCTGGGGTGAACGTCGAGGAGGAGGGAGAAACAGCCAAGGCGAACCGGGAATGAGGAGCTGATGGAACAGCGGGGAGAGATGACCCAGGGGCGGAGGCGGCTGTTTTACCTCTTCGGCGAGACACGGGGGCTACAGCTGGCTGGGAGACAGAGTTCTTGTGGCTACCCGGAACTGGATCCGGATGGGGTTCTCGCTGAGGTGTGCGATCTGCTTGGAGACGACGTTTACTGGCAGAGGGCGAGGCGAAGGTGAGGTTAGGAAAACGCCGCTCCTGCCCGGAAACGGAGGCGAGCAGGTCAGCGTATTCCGGATAATCACACAGTTCAGGATTCCTCTCCACCAGCCTGACCGCCGCCGTCACATGCTTCATGATCTGTGTGGGGTGGACGGCGGAGCGAGCTGCAGCCACTCGGTCCCGGATGGAAATAGCTGTCAGTTGTAACTTCTCCGGGGGAATCCCGACTGACGTCTCACTCCTTTGGGGATGACCTCTGGGTGGTGCAAACTCCTGGACTGGATTGAGGACAGGAACGGGATCCCGAAGCGAGGAGCGAGGGTGCCTTCTCTTCGGCTTCCTGCCGGAGTTTCCCTCCAGCCCATGGAGTCTCTCCCGGAGCGCAGAGATATCCGCCCTCCTTGCCGTGACTTCAGGGTGATTGGAGTAGCGAGGATGGCGGTTAATGACTGCCTCAGCGAGGTCCAGGTGCTGGCATACATCGCTGGGAGCATTGTAGAGGCGAGCAGTGAAAAGGGTTCCATCAATATAGTCAAGGGCCTCCACCAGCTCATAGCCCAGGCTCCGAGCGTGGCCCCTGAGTGGCGACATAATCTCCCAGCATGCAGGTACCCAGATAGGGAAAACAACAAGTCCAAATTAGGCAAAACTCACGGTCACCGGCATCTCTTTTGGCTGCAACCTACTGTCATGGGCAGCCTTCATGGACCGCAAATGAGACGCTATAGGTGACCAGTGAGTTGCGTATTTATTAAACAATGACAAAAAGGTACAAAATAATGAGCCACGAGGGGCTAAACACAAATAAGGACCAAGGCAAGGATACACTGACGATAAACACTGATTAAGGAACAAACTTACAGAAAGCAGAGAGGAGTCAGAGGATGACTGGAGCCGGGACGTAGGGACTCCAGTCTAACGTTGGGGAGACCAGCGTTATCCATAAACCAGGTTGCAGCCCCGAGCAAACAGGGCTGCTCCCTTAAATAGTGCTTGACAGATTAACCAGCTGATCAGCTGATTGGAATCCCGCCGTTCAACGAAGCTCCGCTCTTGACAGCCGGAAGCCCTCCCAAGACGCTGTCACAACAAAAGCCTGGAGGTGTGCCAGAGGAGAGAATGGGAGACTACTGCACACCGAGTGCAGACAGAGTCAGCACACGGACTGTGACAACTAATATCAACATTACAGGAAGAGGACTGAAAGCAAAGGTGAGGGTAGGCTCATGTCTAAAACAGGCAGAAATATAATTAGGAATACAAAATGACACATAAACACATAATAATAATCAAGCCTATAATGACCCCGGACACATAATATTAATTTTGAACTCCGGGATTCCGTGGGCGGTCACGTCTCTGTGTCGTAGTGCGTCTCAGTGTGCACTGAAAAAAAAAAAAGCTGCATTTCCGTTCTTGCAGTACAGACACAGCCGTGAACAGAAAGCCAAAGGAGTGTTTGATTGGTTTAGATTTGATTGACCTCTCATTCGACTAATAAGAGCCTTGAATTGGGTTTCTGAAACCTTGAAGAACCAATGACTGAAAACCTAGCAAGAAGGACCTGCCTACCAACGACCGCGAATACAACGAGCCAATTGAAGCAGAGAAGTTCCACCACGAGAACCACGAGTCCGTAACAACTGGACCAGCTTCATGTTCGTCTGACAATGAGGAACAGATGATCGCCAACGACATTGCTGTTGTGGACAGGTAAGTGTTATAAGCTAAATTATTCTTTATCAATGAAAATAGTAATAAAAATGACTTTTGACCGATCGGTAATTACAACGGTCCGTCATGGCCACAAGTATTTTTGTGTGCCGAGTTCCTCTGTAGCGGGGGGGGGGAGGGTGTGTGTGTGTTGTTATCCTCTACATTGCAGATATTTTAGTATAATTTTTATTGCACTGTAGGTTGTTTTTTTTCTTGTAAAAAAAAAGGCCACACATTTTTTACATGGCATGTTTCTTTGTGTGTGGGGGGCTTGTTTGTTCATTCATTCATTCATGAATGAACAAACAACCGCCCCCCCCCCCACACACACACACAGCCCTGAGTGTCACCTTTCATTAGAGCCCAAGATGAAGCTTCTATGTTGAAGCATTCAAAAGTAATAGACGTTTTTCCAAACTGTGCCATTTGGCACAGTTTGGCACAGTTCAAAAACGCCTGGGAACAACCTGAGAAAAAAAGCTATGTAATATATTCACTTTTTGTGGTATTGTTACAAAATTTTGACCTCATCTTGATAACACTTGGTTCTACATTTCTGTTGCATTTTCCAGCCAGTATCTGACAGCTGTGTGTTATTTGCAAGCATTTGTATCTAAAAAAAACACCCAGGCAAACTTTATTTTCTTCAAATTCAGTATGTTTAGATGACTGTTACTCAGTGGCAGGAGCACTTAGAGAGATTATGACTGTTTTGCCAAAAAATTCAGTGTTTTCTTTCAAATGAGACCAACCTCATGAAGATGCTGCGAAGGGTTGAAGAACAGCTTTTGATTTACTTTGGGTATGTTATTTTTAGGCGTTTTTTAGGGAAATTGACCAGAGTTCAACAGGTTAATAAACAGGACTGTAGTACAAGAAAACAGGAACTCTCAAAAACAGAGAAACAAATGGCAAACTCAAATAACGATATACAGACAAACCCAATACTCAAATTCAATAATGAAACTGAGATGGGGAAAATACAAAAAATAACTAGAAATAACTGAAAGTATGAGCACGGTTCTCCACTGTGCTCAGCATTGTCACACTTGATGGGAATAGTCTGTCACGTGGGATGAGACGGCGTGTCATCCGGCGCTCAGACCATATTCCCCTCAGCCCTGTTCTTTCTTTGACAGCGTCTCAGCGGGCTCCCAGCTGTCAGTTACGGGACGGCTGGAGCCCAATTAACCCTCATCAGCTGAGGCGCTGCTAATGAGCATAAAAAGGAGCAGCTCCGATCATTCGGGGCTGTGACTTAGCACATCAAAGGCTGGAACCCCTACGCCCGGCGCCAGTCCTCTGCTCGTCGTTTTGCATTATTTGTGAGTGTACACGTGTATGAGTATTTGTGCCTTTTGGCCCCACGAGGCCGTGCTCCTTATCCCCTGTTCCCTATTATAATAAAACATTGCAAACTCACTGGCTCGCCAGCCAGACGAGTTGCCGGTGGCCGTGAGTTTGCTACTTTGGACTGTTGCCCTTACCTGTCTAGGTACCATCGCCGAAGCATGCCGTCACGGAGGTCCCGCACTCAGGGTTCGAGTGATGTCCTCGCAGATGCCCTTGAGTGCGTGGATGACATCCTCAACACCGCTTCCCTCCTTAACTTCAGTAGTGATGTGCACCGGTACTTAGACCAGGCTGAGGAGGTGCTCAATTACCTTCCCTGCTTCGCCTGTCATCCTGAGGTGAGCGTGAGGAGATTAGACATAGCCGCACAGCGGGAAATACTCCGTGGGTTGGAGGGAAATCCCGGCAGGAAGCCGAAGAAGAAGAGACGTCACCCTTCGCTTCGGAATCCCGTTCCTGCCTCCGCCCCGGCCCGGGAGTTCGCGCCATCCAGAGGGTTTTCCCCAACCAGCACGACGTCACTCGGGATTCCCCCGGAGGATCTGCAGCTGACAGCTATTAAGGTCCAGGACTGAGTGGCTGCTCCTCGCTCCGCTGTGCACCCGTCCTCAGTTACTAAGCTTGTTCCCCGTCCAGATCCAGTTCAGGGTCGCCGCAAGGTCTCATCCTCCCACGCAGCTGTCACTCCTGCGCCTCGTCTGAGAGGAGATCCCGCAGCCTCGTCTCCTGAGTCTCCTCCCTCCACTGTTACGCCAGCACTTCGACCCCGGCTCATCTCGGCTGTCGCCTCCCCCTCCTCGACGTGCTCCCCGGCTGCTGTGTGCGTCCAGAATCCTGACCTGGCGAGCCCCCTCCTGGAATCAACACGAGCAGCTCCCCGACGTCCTCTCAGGGGGTCCTCCGTTACCGCCTGGCGGGGAAAGGGAGGAGCAATGTCCACTACAGCAGGCACCATCCAGCCTCCAGGAGACAGGCAAGTCCCAGTCTTTTCACATTCACCTTGTGATTTGCTCTGTCGAACTCCTGGAGGTGGAGTTCGGGGTTCGCAACTCCCTGAACTCCCACCACCTGCTGTAGCTATACTCATTAATCCTGCATCCTCTGTGTCTCCCTCCGCTGAGCGGTCCCCGGCGCCAGGCCAACGTCATGGGATGAGGAGGGGGCCTGCGGTTCTGGACAGCCTGGTTCCGGTTCCACAGCTACGCCGTGGACGGAGGAGGAAGGCAGATTGCTACGTGGAGTCTGCGCTGATGACCAAGCGTCCCCGGGTCTCCACGGAGGAGCGGTCCGGTCCAGCGGGACGAGGTTCTCCTGCCACCACGCCGTGTGGGCTGTCAGCGTGGGCACCGGTGCCGGAGGAATCACAAGCTGCGTTGTCCATCATGCCAGCTGCGGAGCCCGACGCAGCTGAGTGGAAGCCTGACGACGACCTCCTGATGCTGGATTCCGGATCTTCGCAGTCCTGGACGGCGTCAGAACCCGAGATCAGGCAAGTGCTCTATTTTATCTTTCTTCTCCTTACTTTAGAGCACTTTAGCCTGTCTCTAGGGGAGATGAGCCGGGTGCAGCTGTCCGCTGCGTCCGAGCTTATCTTGCCGGGTTCTGGCGCTGCCGGTGATCCTGATCCCGGTTCTGTTTTCTCTCCTGAGCCCTCTCCCAGGGTCGCCGGTGAGGAGCTGCCATCACTTGTGGTGCCAGAGGGTCCAGGTTCGACGTCGGGGTCGGTTCTGGTGCGGCGCCAGCCCAATCGGGGTCCGACGCGGGTTCAACGGAGACCCAATCGGGGTTCAACGTGGGTTCATCAGAGACCCAATCGGGGTCCGACGTGGGTTCGTCCGAGACCCAATCAGGGTCCGACGTGGGTTCGCCCGAGACCCAATCGGGGTCCGATGTGGGTTCGACAGAAACCCAATCGGGGTCTGACGTGGGTTCGACGGCGACCCGATCGGGGTCCGACGTGGGCCCTGCACCAGCGGCGTCCAGGTCCGGTGAGGGAGCTGCAGATTCCCTGCTGTCTGACGTTGGACCACCTCGTCATCAGCTCTTCCCCAAGCCTCTTCCACTAGGGCCCATCTGGACCTCCCCCTCCCCCCCACGGGCCTGGTGGTTGAGCGATGCGGGTCGGCTGCCGGAGGGTCTGCCGTGCCCATTCGGCTCGCTTGTGCGGCCGCCCGACCCACTAGACTTTCTGTTCGGCGATCTGGTTCGGCCTCCCGAGGAACTGTTTTCTGGCCTGGGGTTCGGGTAGGCCGCCGGAACTTTTCCCTTCACCCCTGTTAGCGGTATGGACGCTGGGTGCTGGGAGACCCCCCGAACTGAATGTCTGTTGCTG
Source organism: Pholidichthys leucotaenia (assembly GCA_020510985.1). Taxonomy (NCBI): domain Eukaryota; kingdom Metazoa; phylum Chordata; class Actinopteri; order Cichliformes; family Pholidichthyidae; genus Pholidichthys; species Pholidichthys leucotaenia. Next base: position 194,360,913 of record CM035842.1, on the reverse strand, counting down.
TGCTTATGTTTGGGTGGGTACAGCTAAGCTGTCATTATTGTTCCGCATTTAGCGTGATTTTTTTTTTTTGGGGGGGGGGTTCCCCTCCTGTGTGAGGGATGGCTGTATAGTTAATTTTTGCCCTTGGGAGTTCTCTTTTCATTCTGGGGGCCCCGGGGTTGATTTTCGTTGTCTGACCTGTACATGGTTTATGGGGTATTGTGGTTTTTTTCTTCCCTGTGTGTTGGGCTGTTATCTCCGCAATTTTCCTCTGCCTGAATGGGTTTTCTCTCATGTTATATTTTATGGAGTATGGTGTTTGGGTTTTCCCTTGTACTCTATATTGGTTCATTGTCTGTTTTTTTTTTTCCCTTCCTCTGGGTTTTCTCTCTCAGGTTGTATTTTATGGAGTATGGTGTTTGGGTTTTCCCTTGTACTCTATATTGGTTTATTGTCTGTTTTTTTTTTTTCCTTTCTCTGTTTTTTTTTTTCTCATGTTGTATGGAGTATTGTGTTTGGGTTTTTCCCTTTGTACTCTGTATTGGTTTATTGTTGTTGTTTTTTTCTCCCCTTTCTCTGATTCTCTCCCTCCTGACCCCCGCCTCATCCGTCCACCCTAGGTGGGGGGGTGGGGTCTTGGATGTTATGGGTCGTTCGTAATCCGACCGTGAGGGGGGGGCTGTGTCACGTGGGATGAGACGCCGTGTCATCCGGCGCTCAGACCATATTCCCCTCAGCCCTGTTCTTTCTTTGACAGCGTCTCAGCGGGCTCCCAGCTGTCAGTTACGGGACGGCTGGAGCCCAATTAACCCTCATCAGCTGAGGCGCTGCTAATGAGCATAAAATGGAGCAGCTCCGATCATTCGGGGCTGTGACTTAGCACATCGAAGGCTGGAACCCCTACGCCCGGCGCCAGTCCTCTGCTCGTCGTTTTGCATTATTTGTGAGTGTACACGTGTATGAGTATTTGTGCCTTTTGGCCCCACGAGGCCGTGTTCCTTATCCCCTGTTCCCTATTATAATAAAACATCGCAAACTCACTGGCTCGCCCTCGGCTCTCATTGTGTGGCTCGCGAGGGCCACACGTAACATTGTCCTCTGAATGGAGTCTGTTATTTCTGTTGTCAAGGTGTCAAACGCAGCATCAGCATCACTACAATTGTCGATTCTATTCTGTGCCTTGGTGTGCAAGTCCTCACTCAGTCGTTGTAATGTTTCTTCGTTGAGTGATTTTATTTTTAGTTTATGACATGAGATTGAGGGGCTAACAGCAAGGTCAAGAAACAGAACAACAGGGAAATGATCAGAAATCTCAGAGAGCACGACTCCAGATACCAGTGTGGAATTGCGAATGTTAGTGACGAGATTTTCAATAATGGACTTGGTAGAGTGAGTGTTTCTAGTATAGGTATTAATGGTAGGGAAAAAGGAAGAGGAGTGTAGTGTATTCATAAAGTCATTTTTAGCTGCATCATGCCTGGAGAGGCCAATGTTGAAGTTTCCAAGGAGGATACAACTTTTATTTTTATTGTTGATTGAAAACAAAATTTCTTCCAGTTTGGTCATAAAAATATTAAGGTCGGTGTCTGGGGGATGATAAATCACACGTACAATTAGATTTTTTTTTCCATTTTTGACATGTCTCTCAGCAAAAAGAGAGTCAGTATAACAGTCTTCCATGACAATATCATCACAAACACCCACATCATCCATACATCCATCCATCTTCTACTGCTTAATCCTTTTTGGGTCGCGGGGGTGCTGGAGCCTATCCCAACATCTTTGGGCGAGAGGCACGGTGCACCCTGGACAAATCACCAGTCCATCCACATCATGTCTATAAGAAATATGCAGACAGACACCACCGCCAGATCTGCGTTTCTGTTTGATTTCATGTAAAGCACTGTGACTTTTGTCTGTGAAAAGTGCTGTACAAATAAAGTTATTATTATAATGTAGATTACATTTATTGATTCCTTTATCATTTAATGTGAGTTCAGTTGTTTTTGTTACACTGTGTAGCAACATATTGTTATATTTTTGATTATGGTCACATGTCCTTACATTTTTTATTATTTAATAAATAACTGTGTTAACTCACTGTGTGTCGATCTTGTTTTCAGCACTTGCTGTGCATTCACCCTTCTTTGTGACACAGCTCGGTGGCACAGTGGTTAGCACTGTGGCAGCACAGTAAGAAGGTCGTAGGTTCGATCCCACCCCCTGACCGTCAGTGACCCTTCTGTGTGGAGTTTGCATGTTCTCCCCGTGTCTGCGTGGGTTTACCCCGGGTACTCCGGTTTCCTCCCAAAGGCCAAAAACATGTTAGGTTAATTGGAGACTCTAAAGTGGCCTTAGGTGTGAATGGTGAAGGGATTGGTGCCGCACTGTGGCTGCCTCATCCATCTGCGTGGATGCCCTGAATTTCCCTCTGGGATTAATGAAGTATACAAAATATATCTTGACTGTTACAACACTCTCCACTAAAATCCCAGTGCATGCTGTTTCCTCATGCGCTCCGGAGCTGTACGATTTCAAAACACGCCACTGAAATAGCATTAAAGAGTGCACTTCTGACAACAGACCACCTTTTTCCTTATCAAAAGTGAATTGTTGTAACATGCACCATAATACCAATGCGCATGACATTGCATGCCACCACACCTCTTTGAAAAGACTCTCCACCTCCCAGTGCAAAGTGGGTGCATTGTCTACTGGTAACTAAATGGCGTGACGCAAAGCGTCAAAAACAGATAATGCACGGACAGAAACTAACAAAAATACTGGCCTATGATGAGAAGTCTGGTGCAAAAGTTTGCTGAGGACTGTCAAAATAAGGCCCTTGCTGAAGATTAGTGGAAATGAACAGAAGTTTATCAACTCTGAATGGTTCCTTTCCTGGTCATTAGAGTATTTTCACTGAAGACTCACAGCAGCTCTTTGTGGATGTTGCTGTAAACGGCAAGGCTGAAGACGAGAGGATTACATGTATGTTTCACTTCCTTTTAAATATGTTGAAAAATGCAAAATGAGCGACTGCTGTAAGAGGCTAATTATGTAAATCAGTGTTTTCATTAATGTTTGTCTTTGCTTTTATCGTCAGTCATGTTGGATCATTATCATATATACATACAGGCTAAGAATATGTGTTATTCATGGCAGCTTAAAGCGGGATGTAGAAGAAAGCTCTCTCTGTTTAAAAGCAGCAGCAGAGGCAGTGGCAGCAGTGTATATTCCTGTTAACTAATGAGGAACCTCCCCCAGGCCTTGAGCGCTTCTGTCTGATGAGACCATCTCTATCTCAAGTTGGAGGTGAAGATTTTTTTTGTGGAGAAAAACTAAATTTTCTAAATCAGAGTACAAGAAACTGCAAAAGCAACCCCTGAATAACTGAATGACTTATTGGCTTTTTCTACCCTTTCACCACAGAAATGGTAATGTAACGTGCCAAGGTTCGGTGTGGTGGATAGACAACTCTTATTATGAACAAAGCAAGATGGAGACTGATAGGTTTCTCAGCAGCACACTTTACTTTTCTACCTCATGTCAACACACACAACACTTTCTCATTCTTCAGTCACATCACATAACTTCAGCTAGAACTCAGGTAAATACCTTGAAAACCACACAGGCAGATTCAACAAGTTATTTAACTAATGTGAATGATGTAAATGTGAATACTTGTTTGTAAATATTTATAAGGTAAATATCGAACTGTAAATAGCTTCTTAACTGGAAAACATCAGTTAACACAAAATATTAATTTACTCAACTTGTGCATCTTACATTTCCTTCCTCTCTCACAAAAGAAGTGTCCTCATTTCATAAAATCTTAAAAGGAAAAACATGAAACGGAATGTAGCACCAATATTACTCGAGAACATACAGTGGTGTGAAAAAGTGTTTGCCCCCTGTTGGATGTGTGTGTATAGATAGATAGATTTGTTTATTTGACAGGGACAGTGCAATAAACATAGACAATTAATCAATGACAATCAATCTGATGTGTTGCACAGAGTGTATAGCTATTAGCTATACACTCTGGATATGGGTATGGGTATGTGTGACAATGCCCGCCCCCTGGGGTGGTGTGAGGTTGGCACCACCCTTCTGTATATAAACCCCAAGTTCACTATAATAAAGAGAGTTCCGTGTTGCATGTAGTCTCACCTCCGACTACCTCATTTCTAGATATAACATTTGGCGACGAGGTAAATTGGAGTTATTTTAAATAATAAGTAACGAGTGCGGAGACTCTTATACTCGCTCCAAGAACAGGGTCAAGTTTTACGGCCTGAAACAGCGGACGGGCAAGTTCCATAAGTCATTTTTGTTGAGGCTTCGTAACCTAGCTAGGAAGTGTGGGCTTGGAGAGCATGAGGACGGCATGGTGACAAATAAGTTGGCCCATGGCACCAGTGATATGTGGCTAAGGATGAAGCTGGCAATGGCTAGGGTACTGCCATCGATGGAGGAAGTGCTGGAGTTGGTGGAAAATTGGGAGGTGTGAGGCCCTTGCTGGCCGCTGGCTAAAGCTAGCAAGGGGCCGACCATGTGGGATTTCCTGCCGAGAGCGGAGGTTTGCATGCTAGGTGGGCAGACGTTTGTGGAAGCTCCACAACAGGAGAGCGAGACCGTGCAGGCTGAAGGCCCTGGGGAAGAGCAACAACCGCAGGACACAGAGACGATGCAGCGGGACACCTGTACCAGGAGTACCAACAGCGGTGACGTGGTGTCCGTGTTGGAAGGTATGGCTGACAAGAGCGGTGCTGAGAACCCAGAGGGAGAACAGCCACAAGCAGACAGTGAAACCAACGGGAGCGGCGCTGAGAGCCCAGAGGGGGAGCAGCCACAGCCGGACTTGGTGATAATGCAGCGGGCCGACGGGAGCGTCACCGAGGGCCCCAAGGGACAGCAGCCCCAGCTGGGTATGTTGATGACACAGCAAAGCACCGACACCGGAGCGCCCGCTCTGCGCTGTCAAGGGAAGAGCTGCCAGGAGGAGGGGCCGGGACAGGTTGTAGAAATGTTCCCGGTTGCTGAAGACAGCGGGCCAGCTGTGGAGCCCAGTCTGGTGTGGGACCATGGCGCTGACAGTTCGGACGCCGTGGCGTGTGAAGACAGCAGAGAGGAGGTGCAGCAGGAACCAACCAGGCTGTTGAAAGTAGAACAGCGGGAGACCGAGACCGTGAGACCGAGACCGTGAATACCGAGGTGACGGACGACTCCGGGAGTGAGTAGCAGCAGCCGTGCGCCATGGAGGTCAGGCAGTGCCTCAGTGCCAGTGCTCCATGCGCCTGGGATGAGGACGCTGGATGGTATAGCGAGGCGCCCGAGACAGCGGATGACGCTACCGAACAGACTTCGTTTCTCTCTGAGGTGCAGCCACTGGGGGCCGGAGGGTTTTGAGCCATGACGGCGGTATGTGAGGCAGTCAGAAACGGCTCATTGGACACGGAGAGACGGCGCACCGAACGGCACGGCGAGCCGAGAGGAAAGAAGCTCCTTATGGCTATTAAAGACATTTTTGCCAAGAAGAGGGACTTTGACCCTGGGGGCAGATGACGGACCGGTGGGCAGATGCCATGGGGCTGTCCTGGGCCTCCGGTTAAAGACATCTTTGCCAGGGAAAGGGGCTTCAACCCTGGAGGGAAAAAATGGCTACGGGCACATATGCCGTGGGGTTGCTCAGGCCCTCCGTGGCTAATTAAAAGGTGGTGGTTGCCCAGGGACATTGGGGTTACCTGAGAAAATTTTATTTGTGTAAATATCTGTGTACATAATTGATCATGTGTGTTTTATATATAGTGATCCCTCGCTACTTCGCGCTTCACCTTTCGCGCCCTCAGTGCATCGCGGATTTTTCAAAAATATTCATCAAAAATTCAAAATTGAGAAATAATGGGCGGGCGCTAGCAGAAGGCAGGGAGACTACATTAGACCATCAGGTGTCAACACGGAGAGCAGCACAACTCTCTGTTCGCTGTTCTCGTGTTTGCTCGGCTCGGAAATCTCGCAAGCTGATTGGCCGAGACGTTTCACCCCGCAAGCTGATTGGCCGAGACGTTTCACCCACCTCCTCTCCCTGCCGAGCGCCCATGAAGGGAAGAAAGACCGCATTCATTGCTTTTTATCGCTCGTGTTACTTAGTCTCGCCGCGTGGAACTTTTTGCTGTTCTCTTGTGCCATTTTGTGCGAAATAGTCTTCCTGTCGATCCACTACGCCGCCTCCTGCAGCTTCAGCTCTATCGGAAGCTGCCCTCGATGATCCTGAGCCTCCAGCACCTCACGATGAGGCGTCACCTGAGGAGCAGTAAAGCTCTCATTAACCTGTGCAGTAAATCATTTTCATCTTGAGTTACGTATCTTGTTATAAGAATAAAAGAGTTCTAAAAACATATTTATGTACACTTTGTTTACATCTACGTATGTATGTACACATACACACACACGCGTATCATATGAGAGAGAGAGAGTGGGAGAATGAACGTACGTATTATTTATGGATGACGTCATTAGGGATGACGCTACTTCGCGGTTTTTCACTTTTCGCGGTCGGTTCTGGAACCCATTAACCGCGATAAGTGAGGGATCACTATATATATATATATACAGTATATACGTATATATATATACAGTATACAGTATATATACTGTATATATATATATATATATACTGTATGTATAGTGTTTGCTGATGTGCATGGGAGTGAATGTGATGAATATGGGATTATTTTGTGTTTTACAGAGACATGGTCCGATTTGAATTATTTTGGGTGAATGTGATAGGTTTGTTTTATTACAATATGTTATTCCCCTGGTTCTTAGGGTGTGATTCTGGTTTTAAATTTGGGGGGTTAATGGTGTGTGATTTCCCATTTTTCTAAGGGGGGAGTGCCTGCCCCCCCTGGGGTGGTGTGAGGTTGGCACCACCCCTCTGTATATAAACCCCAAGTTCACTATAATAAAGAGAGTTCCATGTTGCATGTAGTCTCGCCTCCGACTCCCTCATTTCTAGAATTAACACCCCCTTCCTGATTTCTCATTTTTTTGTACTAGTGCATACCCGTGCACGCCCATAGAAACCTGTGCATGCCCATAGAGGGGATGCATTGGAACAGAATTCTTGCCAGTTACAGGACAGTTGGTATAGCAACACAGCACTAAGTGGCAATCACATGTGATGCTTTTGTATGCAGCAAAACATAAAAATCACACAAAATATGCCCTGCCATCTGGGGCTGTTTGCCCCTGCTTGATACTTCTTGTCCTGCCTGTCACTGTTCTGTGTTATGTTGCTTACCTGTGTCTATATATACTGTATGTCTTGTAGGGAGTCATGTGGTCTGTCTATGTGCCGTCATATAGACATCATCTGGTGGGTCTTCTTCTTCGTTCAGACCACTGAAGGGTCTCCTCCTGTCTCAGACAGCTGTGTTGTTCACAGTCATGCCTGCGGCGTACTGGTGGAACCTGAGGTGTTTCATGTTCACGGCATCCTTTCTGACGTGCAGCAGTTTTCATTCTATTGCTTTCCATCTGGTGGGTCTTCTTCTTCGTTGAGACCACTAGTTGAGGGGGTAGGTGCGTCCAGTTCATGGGCACGATCCTGAAAAAGTGGCTTTCGACCCTGTTCAGGAAGGCCCATGCATGCCCGTAGAAACCAAGAAACTGGAACACCCGGAGAAAATCAGCACTTTGCTTGGCATTTTACACATTTGTAGTGTAGACTGGCATTCGTCAAGGTTACACATTTGCTGTCATGTAGGCATGGCAAGTTGTCCTATGATGCCTGAGTTCATAGGACACGCTATGATGATGAGGCAGAGATCATAGGCTGTCCTATGATGTCCTAGAAATGTGCTTTAAAGTCTGTCGTACCCTATGCTGGTGAAGGATATCCTCCTGTCTCAGACGGGTGAGATGTACTGCTGGAACCTCAGGTGTTTCATCTTCATGGCATCTTTTCTGACGTGCAGCAGTTGTCGTCATTCTATTGCTCTCCATCTGGTGGGCCGTCTTCTTCTTCTTCTTCTTCTTCTTCTTCTTCTTCTTCTTCGTTGAGACCACTGGTTGAGGGATAGGTGCGTCATAATTCCAGTTCATGGACAGGATCATCACTCTTCATCATCACTCTATAAAAGCAAGAAATTTCTGTCTGTGTGTCTGTCATGCTTCATAGGACATCACAGGACGGCCTATGATCTGATTTCGGGCATTCTATGATGTCCTATAAACGTGACAGACAGACAGACAGACAGACAGACAGACAGACAGACACACACACACACACAGATTTCTTGCTTGAGTTCATGGTCTATATAACATCATAAAGACACATTTGTCTATGTGTCCTATGATGCCTGAGTTCATAGGCCGTCCTATGATGTTCAGGCAGAGATCATCGGCCGTCCTATGATGTCCTATAAACGTGACAGACAGACAGACAGACAGACTGACACACACACACACACACACACAGATTTCTTGCTTGAGTTCATGGTCTCTATGACATCGTAAAGACAAATTTGTCTATGTAATGTGTGAGTTCAGACACATGGTCTATATGACATCATAAAGACACATTTGTCTATGTGTCATATGATGCCTGAGTTCATAGGACGTCCTATGATGTTCAGGCAGAGATCATAGGTCATAGGCCATCTTATGTCTTATAAACGTGACAGACAGACAGACACACACAGATTTCTTGCTTTTATAGTGATGTTTGTCACACTTAAATGTTTCAGATCATCAAACAAATTTAAATATTAGACAAAGATAACACAAGTAAACACAAAATGCAGTTTTTAAATGAAAGGGTAATAAAATCCAACCCTACATAGCAATGTGTGAAAAAGTGATTGCCCCCCCCCCCATTAAAACATAAATTAACTGTGGTTTATCACATCTTTGGAAAGCTGAGTTCAATTTCTCTAGTCACACCCAAACCTGATTACTGCCACACTTGTTCTCAATCAAGAAATTACTTAAATAGGACCTGCCTGACAAAATGAAGGAGACCAAAAGATCCTCAAAAGCTAGACATCACGCTGCAATCCAAAGAAATTCAGGAACAAATGAGAAACAAAGTAATTGAGATCTATCAGTCTGGAAAAGGTTATAAAGCCATTTCTAAAGCTTTGGGACTCCAGCAAATCACAGTGAGAGCCATTATCCACAAATGGCGAAAACATGGAACAGTGGTGAACCTTCCCAGGAGTGGCCGGCTGACCAAAATTACCCTAAGAGCGGAGCGATGGCTCATCCAAGAGGTCACAAAAGACCCCACAACAACATCCAAAGAACTGCAGGCCTCACTTGCCTCAGTTAAGGTCATGTTTACAAACATTTGAGACCCATTGTAGTGTATCATTTTATATTTTAGCAATATTTGGTTATTAAAAGGTTTCTTGAAACTTTAATGCTAAGATTGAGGCAGTGCTTATATTGTCACGCTGGGAAGATACTGAGGCCAAATAATGATCTGAACCTTGAGGGCGTGACTGGCAAAGACTAACAATATGAGTACTGCATGAGTTTACTGACAATACACAGAAGAAATTCAATATTACAGTGAACTCATCACTGAACAGTGATATAAACTAAAATTATTATGATGACTGAACAACTCCCATTCCCCAAAGTGCAAGATACACTATTATCTTGAATATAAGTGATCACACAAATAAGTGATCTGACAAATAAACAAGGGATCTGAAACAGTCGCTAATATTGGATGCCCCATTCATTTTCAATATTTAGGTATTCTGTAATTAATACTCACAAAATCAAATAAATCTTAGTGCCATTTACTCCCTTTTATATTTGTCAAAGTCTAACGTGTGATTGCCTACATATAGGCTACACCTCTTTGTATTCCACTTTCAAACACAGCCTACATTTGGGTCTGTAAAGCCTGACTGTGATACCTGTTTCAGACAGGAATACTTGCATTCTATGGGCAATGCACTAGTAAAAGTAAACTGAGTTTAGATAAGCACTACAAAGTTTGAAGATTCAAGATTCAAGATTCAAAGGCTTTATTGTCATATGCACAGTTAAGAAATGCAACATTTTCTGAGCAATGAAATTCTTACTCTGCTCTCAGAACGAATGCCAATACAATATATATATATATATATATATATATAATGTTGTGTACCTATAATATAATAGGTACACAACATACTAATAAGGTATTAACACACCTAATACTAATGGATACTAAGAACACACACTATACACACAGGCAATTAGGACACTAAAGCAGTTAGAGCAGTCAAACTGGAGGAAACAAGAAGAGTGAAACTGAAAGTTCACTGGATGACTATAGTGGACAGTGGTATATTGATATCAGAGGTGATATGAACCTGAGATGGCAAAAGCCTATGTACAGTGTGCAAATGAGCAGTATACAAATTACAAATTAGCACCCAGTGTGAGAATTTCATTATAATTTTTTTTAGATTTAGTATACTTTATTGATCCCGAGAGGGGAAATTGAGGGTCATCCACCACCTGGATGGATGAAGCAGCCACGCTACGGCGCTATCCCTTAACACACACATTCACACCTAGGGCCACTTTAGAGTCTCCAATTAACCTAACCTGCATGTTTTTTGGCATGTGGGAGGAAACTGGAGAAATCCCGGAGTAAACCCACGCAAACACGGGGAGAACATGCAAACTCCACACAGATCACTGTTGGTCGGGGGCTGGGATCAAACCCACGATCCCACGATCCCCTGGCCAAGGGTAAACTGTGCTGCCGCAGTGCTAACCACTGCGCCACCGTGCAGCCACGGTGATAATATGATGATGATGGTGATATAATGATAATACCAGTAGACTGTACATGGTAATTAGCAGCAGAGATGATATGGACATCAGACGGGGTGAGACTATGTACACTGTACAAATGAGCAATGTGCAAATTTAGCAACCGGTGTGTGAGTTCCTTTTTACAAAGCTGTGTTGCATAGTTTTGGGAGTTTGTTATTTGTTCAGGAGTCTGATGGCAGTGGGAAAGAAGGAGTTTTTCAGTCTGGTTGTCCTGCATTTCACACTTCTGTACCTTCGGCCTGAGGGTAGAAGTGTGAACATTCTGTGCTGGGGGTGGGTGGGGTCCCGGAGGATGGCGTCAGCTCTCCTTTGGACTCTGTGGTGGTAGATGCTCTGCAGAGAAGGGAGTGGAGTCCTGATGATCTTCTCCACTGTCTTCACCACTCTCTGCAGGCGTTTGCACTCCACGGCAGCAGTGATGCAGTTGGTCAGGATGCTCTCGATGATGCAGCTATAGAAATTGTTGAGGATCCTGGAGGACATGCTGAACTTCTTCAGCCTCCTGAGAAAGTACAGCCACTGTGGAGCTCTCTTAACCAGCTCTGTGGTGTTGTGTGTCCACGTAAGGTCCTCGCTGATGTGGATGCCCAGGTATTTAAAGCTGCTTACCCTCTCCATCTCAAGCTCCCGGATGAACAGCAGCCGATGGGGTCTCCTCCCCACCTTCCTCATGTCCACTATCATCTCCTTTGTCTTGTTCATGTTGAGGGTGAGGTTGTTGTCCTTACACCATGACACCAGGCTGGCCACCTCCCTCCTGTAGGATGCTTCGTGGTCACCACTGATGCATCCTATCACTGCTGTGTCATGAGTGAACTTTAAGATGATATTGCCCTTGTGGGAGGCAACGCAATCATGGGTGAAGAGGCTGTAGAGGATGGGGTTGAGAATACAACCCTGTGGGACACCTATGTTTGTGATGATGCTGGCTGAGGTCCTGTTACCCATTCTGACAGACTGGGGCCTGCCAGTTAGAAAGTCCAGTAGCCAGTCGCAGAGGGTGGGGTGCAGGCCAAGTGAAGACAGTTTGTCAGTGAGTTTGTGAGGGATGACCGTGTTGAAGGCGGAGCTGTAGTTGACAAAGAGCATCCTAGTGTAGGAGTCTTTATCTTCCAGGTGGGAGAGACAATTATGCAGTGCTGTAGCAATGGCATCTGAGGTGGACCTGTTGGGCTGGTAGGCGTACAGCAGGGGGTCCAGGGTATCCGGTATGCTGTCCTGAATGAGTGGGCAGCATCACTCTCTTGAAGCACTTCATGATGATTGGAGTGAGTGCTACCGGTCTGTAATCATTCAGACAGGTCGGCGGGTTCCTTTTGGGGAGGGGGGTGATGGTTGTGGTTTTGAAGCAGGAGGTGACAATGTTCTAGTTGAGGGAGAGGTTGAAGATGGATGTGAGAACGTCAGTCAGCTTGGCAACATATGCTCTGAGGGCCCTCCCAGGGATGTTGTCTGGTCCTGCTGCCTTGTGGTTGTTGACATTCCTCAATGCTTTGTTTACCTGGTGTAGCAATATTTAATAAAAGATAGTGTAATAAGGTACAGGAATTATTTATTTTATTTAATAGTGAGTGTGCGAGGGGACGGAGTTAAACCGTCACCTCTACACTCACTAAATAAAATAGGAAAGCACTCGTAAAAATGGGGCACCAGTTCTAAAAGAACAACTTACATCATTAACTTAATTTCAATTAATTTCCATACCTTCAATTACTTAATGGATCAGTCTCAAAATTTAAGGGAGTTCTTTTCCTGCCGTGATCTAGGAAACATATGCGAAAGAAAAACGCTTCAACTTCTCTCATTCATCCTTTTCTTTTTCTTTTTTCTTTTATTTATTTATTTATGCAGGGACATGCACAATATACATTGACCTTAAAAAGGAAAGATGCATTGTACCAGGTTATAGCACAAGTGCTAATTTCCTCTTGTAGTTCCTGGGCAGGCTGGTGTTAGCATTAATAAACGCAGACATTTGCTAAAACTACAAGTAAGCATTGATAAAAAACTAAAACCAAACATTGATTAAAAAAACTAAAACCAAGCATTGCTAAAAACTAAAACAGACATTAATAACATTGATAAGAAACCAAAACACTGATAAAAACTAAAACATACAATAATACATTTTTATAACTCCATCCATATAAACAATTTTTCACATCCAACCACTGACTCTTATAGGTCCTACTGTCGTCATCACACACTCTAACACCTTTACATCACAGTACATTATGGACACAGGTTTGCTTAAAGATTAACTGTTTTTTCACCAAACGTCAAAATGTGTGATAATCTTCTGTTACTGCAAGTAACTCCGTTGGTACCATGTTCCACTGTCGCATAGCCACACATGAAAATGTTGAATTTGCTAATGTTATCTTGTGCTTAGGAATCCTGCACTCGCCGCGTACTGTTGATCGAGTTGTCCGAGATGTATTTACAGAACTTAATGAAACAAACCTTTTTAAGGGAGGAGCAGCAGAGTTATGGATTACCTTAAACAAAAGACACACATTTGTATACATGATTAAATTGTCAAAGCTCAACAGGTTATATTTAGACAGGATTGGACAGTGATGGAATGTTCGTCTTTTCTTGTCATAAATCTTGATAGAATATTTGTATAATGATTCCAGAGGCCTCAGGGCAGATTTACACGCCTGTGACCAACTGGTCATACAGTAAAGAAAATGTGGAATTATCATAGCATTTAGATACATACTTGATGCTTCAGTAGACAGTGAATTTCTGATATGTTTGAAATTAGCACAATTAAATTTGACCGTGTTTGTCATCTTTTTAATGTGTTTTTTAAAGCTTAAAGTTGAGTCAAGTGTAACACCTAAATATTTAAATTCAGTCACATTCTTAATTTTTTGTCCTTCTATCAAGATATGACAAGAATTCTTGGATTTGTAGTGATTAGTAAAAAACATTGACACAGTTTTATCGACATTTAAGGTTAAACAAGAATTCCTCAACCAATGTGAGACTTTCTCCATTTCCTGTGTTAATTTTTCAGTCACCTCTTCAGTCGTTTTACCATGAGTATATACAGTGGGGCAAAAAAGTATTTAGTCAGCCACCAATTGTGCAAGTTCTCCCACTTAAAAGATGAGAGAGGTCTCCAATTTTCATCATAGGTATACCTCAACTATGAGAGACAAAATGAGAAAAAAAAAATCCAGAAAATCGCATTGAAGGATTTTTAATGAATTAATTGGTAAATTCCTCTGTAAAATAAATATTTGGTCACCTACAAACAGGCAAGATTTCTGGCTCTCACAGACATGTAACTTCTTCTTTAAGAGACTCCTCTGTCCTCCACTCGTTACCTGTATTAATGGCACCTGTTTGAACTCATCAGTATGAAAGACACCTGTCCACAACCTCAAACAGTCAGACTGCAAACTCCACTATGGCCAAGACCAAAGAGCTGTCAAAGGACAGCAGAAACAAAATTGTAGACCTGCACCAGGCTGGGAAGACTGAATCTGCAATAGGTAAGCAGCTTGGTGTGAAGAAATCAGCTGTGGGAGCAATTATTAGAAAATGGAAGACATACAAGACCACTGATAATCTCCCTCGATCTGGGGCTCCACGCAAGATCTCACCCAGTAGGGTCAAAATGATCGCGAGAACGGTGAGCAAAAATCCCAGAACCACACGGGGGGACCTAGTGAATGACCTGCAGGGAGCTGGGGCCAAAGTAACAAAGGCTACCATCAGTAACACACTACGCCGCCAGGGACTCAAATCCTGCAGTGCCAGACGTGTCCCCCTGCTTAAGCCAGTACATGTCCAGGCCCGTCTAGAGGGTATGCATAGGATGTCACTGAACAGAACTCTTGAAAGATAAAAACACTGAGTGGCAAAAATGAGTAGCAGAATGAAGGTGTATGCCAGCACAACACAAAAAATCCACACAGCATTCAATTACAGCAGTACAAATAATATCTGTTGGCATTGTGGAGAGTTAATCTTATTATTCCATCTTGTATTAATTAGCAAAGATTAAATAAAGACTTTGAACCAGTTACTTTATTGACTCAAGGTTGGAAATCTAAATAAAAAGGGAAAATAAAATTTTAAGGAAAAACATGCACTTATTTATGGAATGGCTGACACACGGGGAGCCTGAGGCTCCCCATGAATCTGTTTCTTCTATGAAAGGAAGCCAGGAGGAGAGGGAGGACAGCAAGGAGGAGGAGTGTGCACGCCCCACAATGGAAACTGAGTGATGGCCAAACCACTGCTGGGAGGAGGGAGGCGTCCATGGTTTACACCCGCCACGGAAAAACTGGACTGCACGCTTAAGACTAGAACAGATAAGTGGACTCACCTCTACACATATACAGAAAATTAGCAAAAATTAAATTATTGAAAAAATGACAGACAGCTTCGATTTACCTGACTCTGAGGTGTAAGGTACTTTGATTAAATTCGTATGGTGTAGATGCATGCAAAGTAGGAACTCCGGGTAATGACACATAGGACTTTTCAAGGCCAGAAAAAGTAAAAATCAAATTCTGCAAATGGCAAGCTACCAGTAGAACACCTATCAACATCTGTAAATGTAGCATTGTACCCCATGTACTATAGGCAATTGAACAGATCTGATCCAAATTATTAACAACCATTATTTGCAAATTCATCCTCCAGATTGGTCATAAAACTTGGACTGGTAAACAAGGAAATGTGTGGAAGCATCCATTGTCCTAATTGAAGAGGATAAGAGACATTTTAGCCTATGGGGGGTTCCGCACATCCCGCTGGTTAGACCTAAACACATGGATTGGAAAATGTTGGACATTTTGTCACCTCTACTGCGGTAAAGAACCATCCATGGAAAACCAATACCTGACCTTAACATAGAATATTCTCCCAAATTAAAAACATACACGTTGTCTCTTAGCTGGGTAACCACAGCACAAAAGGCGGTACACATTGACGCCCAGAAATCTCCTATATGGCCAATCTTAACATTAATGTTACAACTCGCTCTCGCCTGTCTCCCGCTTCAGCTGCACACACACCTGTGCCTCATCAATCCCGGGCTATGTAGCCCGCTCCGCCTGGAGCCTCAGCCTGGATCCGTCTGCTCATCTACACTCTCAACTCCAGCGCACGCCCGCTCCCTTACGGCCTGCGCTCCTCGTATGATTCCTCGCCTAGCACGTAAGCTATTCCTCCACTCACCTTCTCTCCAGTCTCTCCCCTGTGCACAGGTGGATCCTCTGGCGGTGGATTTTCCTCCCTCATCCTCGCCATCCATCTCCTCACCGCGCTAAGCGCGCTCAAGGACGCTGTCTTCCAAGCAGGAGACCTGCGGCTTCAGCCAACGCCAGCCACTGAGTCATCTGCAAGTAAGCACCAGACTGTACATTAATTCCGCTGGGTGTGCACCGGCAGCTAATCCCTGTGTTTGCTCTGCCCTTAGGGTTGCCTGGCTGTACGGCGCTCCATTTCGCCCTTGACGCATCCCGTCCTCCTGCAACACATCATATCCCGCATGCACGCACTCATACACCTGTTGTTTGCACAATAAAATCATTGAATCACACTCGAG
This sequence comes from Pholidichthys leucotaenia, assembly GCA_020510985.1. Lineage (NCBI taxonomy): Eukaryota > Metazoa > Chordata > Actinopteri > Cichliformes > Pholidichthyidae > Pholidichthys > Pholidichthys leucotaenia. Next base: position 194,344,517 of record CM035842.1, on the reverse strand, counting down.
CTTGTGTGTGTGTTCCCTGGGTCCGACGTTATGTCAATTAACAAATGAGGGGATGAGGAAAATTTGAAGCAAATTCCAAATTGGTTATGGTAAAAGGATAACTAAATGTAGATCTAATAAAAGGAACAGAGTACGACACTATAGGCCATATATTCAGAAGCCCAGAAGGGTGTTAACAAATGCAATTTTCCACAGTGGGAGTCATCATCAAGGCTTTGCCGCGTGAATTGCCTATAAAAATATTTGTCATAAGGTACAGGAATTATTTATTTTATTTAATAGTGGATGTGAAAGGGGCGGAGTTAAACCATCACTTCTACACCCGCTAAATTAAATAAAAGCACTCGTAAAAGGAGCACCAGTCCTAACGGACAATAATATTAACTTTAATTTTATTTAATTTTGTACCTTCAATTACTTAATGAATCAGTCTCAAAGTTTCAGTGAGTTCTTGTCCTGCCGTGATTAGGAAACATATATATGCGAAAGGAAAACGCTTCAACTTCTATCATTCACCCTTTTATTAAACTCATTCAGGTTACATGGCATGGCGTTCAAATGATGAATAAACAGATTTAAATGATGACAGCGTAATATATCACATCAACTGATATTGGGTTCCTGAACATAAAATCCAGCGTTACACCTCTGTAGAACCAGGGAGGAACCAGACTTATGTTTCAACGGTAAATGAGGCTGAAATGTTTTAACAAAACAATGCAATTTTATGGGGAAAATTCATAAGCTAATTATCTAAAAATGACTTCTGAATTAATCTACAAAAATTTAAGGGCAGTTACTTAAAAATGACTAAGAGTTTTCCTTCAGTTTTCCTGTGGCTGAGAGACTAATTGAGCCCTGAAATACGGGCCATATTCAATTGTAATTTAATTGTTAGGACATCACGTTTTAACCCAGCAGATAAGAAAAGTAGGAGCTTCACTCACACAACAGCTGTAGGTCCACATTTCCGCGGGTCGGTACCGCTGGGTTTTGAAGTTAGGACGTCGGAGGAAGCGGCTGCTGTCCTCACAGCCGTGGAGGTGATAACTCAGCTGGGAGGCCCTTCAAGGAGACCGTGGCAGCCGTGGATGGTTTGTCTCAGGGCGGCGTGAAAAGTCCTTGGAAAAAGAGTCCAAATTTGAGGTCTTATGTAGCGGGATAGACCAAAAAAACTGAAGGAGGAACGTCTCAGTCTCTGTTCACTTTAAACTAGGCAAATTAAAGGTCCACTCTAATGGCGTGAAAAGTCATGAAAAAAAAATGAGAAAAACATTTACTAGGATAAGAATGGCTTCTGAGGTGAAGGAAAATGTTTGAGAATTTGATTTTCTAAAAGGACGAGCTCTAAAGAAAAATGGTTTCTCCTCAGTAACCAGAAAATAACAAAAGACTTGACAAACACAAAGAATAAAACTTCACAGGATCTTGAAACGGTGGAATAAAATCTTCTTCTGAGATCTGGATTACTATTCTGCTTCTTTAATCTTAATTTAGTTCCTAATCTTTCTCAAAATCTCTTTCTTTCTGTGTTTCTAATTCTTAATTCTCTCACCGTTCTCTTTTTCTTGCTACTTGTTACACTCAGTTCTTATGACATTAGGTGCTCAATATAAAATCTAACTAGATTAAATGACTTGGTTAATATTTGGTGATCATGCATTTATACCATTACTCCAATATTACATTTGTTTGAATAACACTCATGAATATAACATTTCTTATACATAATTATAATACATGCATTCACATTTAGATCAAAATGCAGCAAACCATGCAGCAACCATGGTTGGTGATAAAAGAGGGATGATTTTCAGTGTCCTTGGGATCCAGAGGATAAGCTGAAAGAAACTTAATGTTTAGAACAAATTAAAAGTCATCCTACATACTGAAAACACATTTCGTAGGTATCCACTAGGAGGTACTGTTGAGCTGTAGATGATTTCCTTTAGGTCCATGGTATCTGGGGAGGAAACCAGGGTAGTATCGTGGGGCTATAAACCCGTCGGATTAAGCCGTTTACGACTCACTTAAGAACATTGGTTTCCTGTGAAAAGATACGTTATCCAAATGCAGTGTTCACGGTGGAGGTCTGGTCTCTTGAGTTTATGTTCCTTTGAGCCTTTAAAAGCAAATTCTGATCCTTACAATCTCTGCAAGAGGCAACTGTTTACATTGGGGTCCTGGGAAAGCAAGCATCTTTGGTCAGGCCTGGAAGAGGCCTAGATGAGTCGACATGAAAGCCAGTGATATTCCTGTAACATGCAGAAAAGTAGTATTCCTGTATAAGGAATAAAGTGAAATTCCTGTAAAATGGAGAGAAGTCATCTTCTGTCTTGCTTTGAGGAGACGATGATGCTACAGCTTGCGCATCTCATGCCTCATAGAGATCAATTGCTGGGTCGAGAGGAAGAGCTGAGGACCCCAAGATGGTGGATGATGACGAGGAAGACCATTCTGCCATCACAGATTATTTGTAAACACAGTATGCTACTGTTAATACATAAATCATACATAGCTCACCACACATAGGTACGGGTGTGAGACTTATAGTACTCTTGCATGTTTATTTCCATTATGCTAATTACGGTTAAGTAGTCTGAATAAGGGTGAAGGTTAGAAGCTCTGAAAGCCTGAATACAACAAGCATGGATACGGATGTCTCCTAACGTTGAACGATGTTGTCTACTACCTACCCACTGCTGAACATATAGGTCCCATCACCCAACACACTCATCACAACACAACCACTGCTTGCAGATTTCATATGGTCAACAATCACACACTCAAGGCTAATGGGAGATAACTTACAACAGCACATGGATAACTACAGATGTAGTGAATAAGGATAAAACGGTACAGGCTCCAGCCATTGTGATGGCAACCCCTCAGACCATTATTGGTCCTGCCCTGGCTGAGCCCTTTGTATCAGCACTCGAGTAAGGGTGTAGGGTACAGGGAAGATGCATGCTGGAGGGCACCAGACCATCACAACATGTGCCTGTGATGTGGAAAAAGATTGTAGGGTGAGTGACTGTACAACTTCAGTCCCTAGAAGAAGAATGGACTGGTACCTGAGCGCATCCACTGCACCTCCAGCATCCGGTGTCGAGCCAGGAGCTCAAGCCTTACCAACACCAGCATCTTTACCTTTGTCCAGCGACAGTGGGGTAGCGTCCCTGGGACAACATCACTGAACTGTTCACTGGCTGGACTGGATGTTACCTACCCTCTGCTGCACCCACCAGACTGTCCTATAGACCTCAGTGGACGAGATGTGCCTCTGAGAGCGTGGGCACACAGTTGTTTCGCTTCTAATGGTACAGGTGTGTGTCAATGAGATGGGACTGTGCTCCACAGCTGTGGATACAGGAAGCAGACACAGAGAAAGGTCAAACCTCTGTCGCAACCATGTGATGACTGCAGCCGAATGATGTGAGCCCTGGCAAGGGTCAACCAGTGGACAAAGGTTTCGTGGGCGTTGTGGATTGACAGTTCATCTGGACAAGGCCCGCTTCTTAGACATCGCTGCACCACGCTAGGGTGTCCACAAGGGGGGAGGCAAGGGTAGCGGAACCAATGGTGCAAGCCTCTTGGGTTGACACACAATGTAGGGACCTGCCTTATCCACCATCTGTTAATCACTAGCGTCTCTCACACCATGCGTGGTTGACATGATAAAATCATGTCAAAGGGGAGAGTGAAAGGGTTATGAAAAGTTAGAGTGCCATAACAATAATTCTGTCGGTAATCTCCCATTATGCTCTACACAGATTCTATACATATTCTGCTTGCATGCTTATGAACAAATATGTGATGCTAAACTGGTAAACAGGAATTAGGCAAAGCTGTAGAGCTCTCTCTCTGTCTCTCTCTCTCTCTGAGTGGGCGTGGTCGTGAGTGCGAGCTGGGAGCGTGTGACAGCGTGAGTGAATTATCTCAAACTTTTCTCTATCTTTTTGTGTTTAAGGTGTTTTTTCTGCTAAATAATCTTAATTTTTGTTGTTTTCTGTAGCTGGGGTGGGGTAGGCGTTCTGGGAGGGGGGTTTCTGCTGCCAGCTCTTCTGGTCAGCATGGTTTTGGAGCGAGGCTCCGGGTTCGAGAAGCTGACAAGCCGGCATGCTGTCAAACTGGCTCCGGCTGTCAGCTGCTCAGTGGAGGAATGTAGTCTGGCTGTGGGGGAGTTGGTCGGTTATGAAAGCGTTAGGTCAGCTTCTAGAATGAATAATGCCGTGGTAATCTTCCTAGAGAGTGTTGAAAAAGTTAACCAGATAGCAGAGAGCGGGGTTGTAATTAAAGACGCACTGGTTCCTGTTCTGTCTCTGGTAAATCCCGCGAAGAGAATCACAATATCAAATGTCCCACCATTTTTAAAGAATGAGCTGTTGGAGAAGGAGCTGTTGAGACACGGGCAGCTTTTGTCCCCTATTAAGCACATCCCTCTTGGTTGTAAGCCCCCGCATTTAAAACATGTCATGTCTTTTAGGCAACAGGTGTTCATGATTTTAAAGAATAGTGAGGAAAGCCTCAACCTCGTATTTAAATACCGGATTGACGGCTTTGATTACACCATCCACGTCACCTCCGATAATATGAAGTGTTTCGGCTGTGGAATGGAGGGACACGTGAGTCGATCATGCCCTCAGGGAGTGGGGGGTGATCACTCGGGGGAGGCCGCTAGTGCGGCCTCGCAGTTGGGCGCTGCGGCCGCGGGGCTGTCTGGCGATGGAGCGGCTTCGCCGTCCTCCGAGGCTGCTGGTGCTGCCGTGCCATCGGGCGCTTCGACTGACGCCGCGGGGCCGTCTGGCGGCGGCGCTTCGGCCGAGGCAGCGAGGCCGTCTGCCGGCGGGGCAGCAAAGCCGCCCTCCGCAGCCGGCCTGTCGATCATAAATGGAACAGCAACAAAAGTTAAAGCACATCGCAAGGCTGCTGCACAGACCAACATTGTGGACAAGGGTGAGATTACCGAGAGGGATCACCCTGAGGATCAGACAGATGAGCCAAATGAGGCACAGGTAGATGGTGGGACTAGAAAGATGAATATAAAACCACAGCACAGGGTGAGCGAGAAGCAAGAAGAGACAGCTACCAGGGTGGCTGAGTCAGTGTTGGAGGATGAGGATGACATTGAAATAGATGAAGAGTTATCTAAAATCTCAATCAAGCGGAAGAACTTGGAAAACAAACAGCAGGAGAGCAAAGTAAAAAGGGTTGTCAAAGAAAGTTCTGAGGTTTTTCTATCTCAACCAGATTCTTATGCTGGGTCTGAGATAGAGAGTGATGGTGAAAGCAGTGATGATGTGGCCAGTGGAGGCGGTTACCCCTTCACAAAAATACAGAAGTTTTTGCAGGACACTAAGGGATCCAGAATGGTTAGAGTTGAAAACTTCTTCCCCGATCTAAAACGTTTTGTTGACTCTGCTTGGGTCTACATGAAAAATAGGGGAGAGCTTGAGCAGGAAAGTTTTACTGATCAGGAGGTCTACAGACTAAAAAAGCTTGTACTAAAAGTCAAGAACCAAATTGCCCAGGATGATTAGTCTTTTATCGCTCATTCTTTCTTTTCTGTTTTTGTATTGGCTTTGCCCTCTTATATGCATGTGCAGTTTTAATTTTGGCACACTCAACATCAATGGAGCAAGAGAAATGTCCAAGCGAGCGTGTGTTTTTACTCTTGTAGAATGCAAGAAAATTAATGTTCTGTTTGTTCAGGAGACTCATAGTTCTGAGGACAATGCTGCTGACTGGAGGAGGGAATTTCGAGGGGAAATTATTCTCAGTCATAAAAACAGCAGCAGTGGTGGAGTGGGTATTTTATTTTCTCGAGATTTTATTCCACTTTCTTATGACATTGATGAGGTAATTGCAGGCCACATTTTAAAAGTTCGAGCTGTTTTTGAGAATGTGAAAGTTGTTTTTATAAATGTGTATGCTCCATCTGTAGGCACGGAAAGATTGGTCTTTTTAAATATTTTAGATGACACGATCAAAAATTGCAGTAATGATGACTTTTTATTTGTGGGAGGTGACTTTAATTGCACAGAAAATCCTCTTATGGATAGGAATCACCCAGAGCCACATGCTGCATCCAAGAGAAGTTTAAAAGGTCTCATAGAAGCTCATGATCTGTGTGACGTGTGGAGGAATTTTCATGGCAAGGCTAGACAGTACACGTGGAGCCATAGAAAGGACGATATTCTGTCCTTAGCTAGACTGGATAGGGTTTACAGTTTTAAGCACCATTTTAGCATTTTTAAAAGTGCTTTTATAGTCCCTGTTGGCTTTACAGATCACTCTCTGGTTCAGTGTTGTGTTTTTATCAAGAATATAAAGTGCAGTAGTGCATACTGGCATTTTAACACATCACTTTTATCGGATAACAGTTTTAAAACTGCTTTTATGTTTTTTTGGAGTAATTTTAAATTAACAAAATCAAGTTTTAGTTCTTTGCAGCAGTGGTGGGATGTAGGGAAGAGCCAAATAAAGAATCTGTGCCTACAGTATACTCGCAATGTCTCTGGAGACTTGGCCAGGTCTGTCAGGGACCTGGTTAGAGAAGTAGTGGAGCTGCAATCTTTGGCAGGCTCCACAGGAGAAAGAGGACATTTTGAGGCCCTCAATGGCAAAAAGTCTGTTTTAACTGACCTACTGGGTGTGGCCGCCAGGGGCGCTGTAGTACGCAGTAGGTTCCAGAACATCGCACTAATGGACGCTCCATCTCATTTTTTCTTTGGTTTGGAGAGGAAGAATGGTCAGAGGAGGATGATCCACTCTCTCAGCTCCGAGGACGGGCGGCCGATCCATGAGTCTGCGGAGATCCGTCGCTTTGCAGCTGCTTTCTACAAAGATCTCTTTAAGAAAGAATTTGTTGAGAATCCACATGCGCTGAGTCATTTTTTGACGGACTTGCCAAAGGTGATGGCTAGCATGAATGCGGAGCTGGAGAGCGGGATCACTCTGCAAGAACTAGCAGTGGCTGTCCAGTCTCTTCAGTGTGGAAAAGCCCCAGGGATAGATGGTCTACCATCGGAGTTCTACAAGGCGTTCTGGTCTGAGATCTGTGAGGACTTGCTGGAAGTACTGTCTGACAGTCTGCGGAAGGGTCACCTGCCCCTAAGTTGTAGGAGAGCAGTCCTCACCCTCCTTCCCAAGAAAGGCGACTTGAAAGACATTAAAAACTGGCGTCCGGTGGCCCTCCTCTGCACTGACTATAAAATTCTCTCCAAAGTGTTGGCTACCAGACTGAGGAAGGTGATGGACCAGGTCATACATGTAGACCAGACCTACTGTGTACCTGGTAGGTTGGTTACAGACAACATTTTTTTAATTCGTGATGTTTTGGACCTCTCCAGCTCATTGGTCAAAGAACTTGGTCTTATTTCAATAGACCAAGAAAAGGCGTTTGACCGAGTTGAACATCCATACCTTTGGCAGACACTAGAGGCCTTTGGTTTCAGCTCAGGGTTCATCGCCAAGATCCAGACTTTGTATAGAGACATTGAGAGTATTCTTAAGATTAATGGTGGTTTGAGTGCTCCTTTCAAAGTTGAGAGGGGTGTCCGACAGGGCTGCCCCCTCTCAGGTATGCTGTACTCTCTTGCCATCGAGCCCCTCCTTTGTAAACTAAGGCAAGGCCTCACTGGTTTTAAAGTCCCCAACTCTGACTCTGTTTTTAAAGTGTCTGCCTATGCTGATGATGTTGTTGTTTTTACAAGAAATCAAAATGATGTAGACTACCTTTTAAGAACTGTTAATCTTTTTGGTGAGTGCTCCTCAGCGAGAGTGAATTGGGATAAGAGTGAAGCTGTTGTGGTGGTGGGGGGGACCACAAAAAATTGCCCTACCTGGTGGCCTTTCATGGACACAAGGTGGTTTTAAATATCTTGGTGTGTTTTTAGGAAATCAGACTTTTACTGGGAAAAATTGGGAGTGTTTTTGAGAAAAAGTTGAAGGAAGACTAAAAAAATGGAAATGGATTCTGCCAAACTTGTCCTTCAGAGGTCGTGTTTTAATCATCAACAACTTGATTGCTTCAATGCTGTGGCATCGACTGTCTTGTCTGGACCCTCCACCCAATTTGCTGGCCAGAGCGCAATCTATAGTCGTGGACTTTTTCAGGGACCGTCTTCACTGGGTTCCACAGAGCATCCTGTTTTTACCGAGGGAAGAAGGTGGTCAAGGGCTCATCCATCTGGGCAGCAGGGGGGCTATCTTTCGCCTGCAGTTCATTCAGCGACTGCTGAGTGGCCCCCTCGACCTTGTGTGGAGACCTATTGCCAGGGCTGTCCTGGCTCGCTGTGGAGGGCTTGGACTAGAGGAGTCGCTGTTTTTAATGGATTTAAGGGGCCAGAAACTCCCAGAACTTCCCCAGTTTTACCAAAGTGCTTTTAAAATCTGGGGACTTTTTAAAAAGAACTCTCCCCAGGCTTCCTTGCCGCCTTTCTGGCTTTTAAAGGAACCACTTGTGTTCGGGACCCGTTTTGATGTGGGCAATGTTTTAGGACCTTCTGTTTTAAAAAAGTTCATTTCTGCAAAGGTTACAACGCTGGGACATTTGGTGAATTTATGTGGTCCTAACTTGGGCAACGCTGTTGCCCTGTGCTTGGCTCTTGGCGTTTCTTCAGTCAGAATTATAATGAACTTGCTGGAAGATTGGAGAGACTGCCTGTCCGCAGAAGAACACTCTGCTATTGTTTTACACTGCAAAAACTCTGTGCGAACTGCTGATGAGCCTTTTCCTTTTAGTGTTTTATCTCCTGATTTTAAAGATGGCACTGGTGTGTTTTTAAACTCTGAACACATTAACATTTGTGACTCTCCTGGTAAAAAAAAATGTATGGACTTTTGGTGAAAATTCTAAATGTGAATAAGTTAAAAGGTCGAGCTGATACACCATGGAGGAAACACTTGGGTTTGGGTTCAGAGGTGAGGCCTGCCTGGAGAGCACTCTATAAACCACCATTAACTAAGAAGGTTGGAGACCTACAATGGCGAGTTTTACATGGTGCTGTGGCTGTAAATGCTTTTATATCTATTTTAAACCCAAATGTTATTGAGGTTTGTCCATTTTGTCCTCAGAAAGAGACTGTGTTCCATTGCTTTCTGGACTGTAACAGACTGCAATTGTTGTTTGTTTTTTTGGGGAAGCTGTTTTATCTGTTTGGAGAAGTCTTTTCCCTGCAGATTTTTATCTTGGGTTTCCCATATAGACAGAGAAGTAAGAAAAAGAGTGAATTTTTAAATTTCATCCTGGGTCAGGCTAAAATGGCTATTTATGTTAGTAGGAAAAGAAAAATTGAACAAATGCTGGATTGTAATATAAAAGACATGCTGGTTGACATGATCAAGGCTCGAATAATGATTGATTACAATTACTATCATCTGATGCAAAATGTTGAAACTTTTGAGGCTATGTGGTGCTTTAAGCACATTCTGTGTTGTGTTAAGGAGGGGAAAATTACCTATGGTATGGTCCTGATGTAAGAAGCAAGTTTTTGTTGTAGTTTTCCTGGTTTGGTTACTTGTGTCTTTGATTTCTTGTCAGTGAGCCATTTTACTTTTCCATTGCTTCTTTTAGTTGTTGTAGTTGTTGTGTTTTTCTGTTGAACTTGTGACAATAAAGGTGTGTTGAAAAATCAAAATCTCTCTCTTTCTCTCTCGGGGGATGAGTTATGTTTGCACTTTTGAGATGTGACACACTTGGGGCCGTGATATTGGTGTTCTTGCATTTTTGAATTGTACAATAAAGCCTTTTTTTAAAAGTCAAGTCTCTCTCTCTCTCTCTCTCTCTCTCTCTCTCTCTCGTGCGCATGCGTGGGCGTTTGTGGGAGCAGGGGTGTGGAGTGGTGTCGAGTGAGTACTTTAAACTTTGTATTTTCTAACTTTTTCTCTATCTTGTGTGTTTGAGGTGTGTGTGTTTAATATAGTGGGTTGAGTGTGTGTGTGCTGGGGTGTGAGTGTTGGAGTGAGTGTGTTGGGGAACGGTAGCTTCTGCTGCCGGTTTTTCCCGGCCGGCATCATGCCGGTGATTGATGGTGGTGTGGAGTTTGAGCGCTTAACCCGGCGTCATGGCGTGAGAATCCTCCCGACAGTTCCCTGTTCTGTGGAGGAGGCCAGCCTCGCTGTAGGACAGGTGGTTGGGCATGGCAGCATAAAATCAGCATCGAGGATGAACAGCGCAATTGTGATCTTTCTGGATTCGACTGAAAAAGCTGATCAGGTGGTGGCACAGGGAGTGGTCCTAGGTGACACTTTTACTCCCGTTTTACCGCTGGCGAATCCGTCTAGGAGGATCACCATCTCAAACGCTCCTCCTTTCGTTAAAAATGATCAGCTGATTAGAGAGTTGTCCCGTTTTGGCCAGGTTGTGTCCCCTATCAGAATGGTCTCTCTGGGTAGTAAATCACCCCTGCTGAAGCATGTTGTATGTCATAGGAGGCAGTGTTTCATGGTGTTGAAAGACAGCTCTGCTGAACTGAACGCGTCTTTTAATTTCAGGATTGACGGCTTTAGCTACTTGGTGTTTGCAACATCTGAAACCATGAAGTGTTTTGCGTGTGGCGCAGAAGGCCATCTTATTAGGTCATGTCCTGAAAAGGCGAACACAAAGAGCACTGGCGGTAAGAAAGGTGACGCCGCTGTTTCTGGTGGTCCGGAGGGTAGCGCTACATGTGGTGCGGCGGATGCCGCTGCGGCGCCCGCTACTGCTGGGGCGGCCGCGTCCGCGTCCGCGGCCGCTTCTACTTCTGCGGGGGCGTCCGCGTCCGCTTGTGCTGGGGCGGCCGCGGCCGCCTCTGCTGGGGTGGCCGCGGCGGGCGCGGTAGTTGCCCCCCCAAACAGTGATGGTGGGGAATTTCTGTCTGGCAGCAGCTCTGATCATTGTGACGAGCCTGTCGCCCGGGGTAAACAGGTGGAGGGTGTAAGTAAAAGTGCAGTTAAACGAAGGAACGTGAATGAACAGACTTTGCAGGCGGGGGAGGAGCGGTTTGAGGCTGTAGCGGACACAAAGAGCAAACACTGCATGACAAACGTTGCGTTTCATGAAGAAATGCAGGAATGTAGTTTTGTTGAAGAGGATCCTTTTAAAGCTGCACAAAAAAGGAAAAGTGCGGAAAACTTGCAGAGCTCTGCTAAATCTAGTAGGGTTGGGAATTTAGATTTACTGAATGAGAGCGTTTCTGACGAAAGTGGAGATGAGTCTGAACTGATGCAGACGCAGACGCAGGAGGAGCAAAGCTCCTATTGTTTTACTAAAATTAGGCAATTTCTCCAGGTGACTAAGGGGAGCAGAGCTGTGAAAGTGGAAAATTACTTTCCAGATCTGGAGTTATTCGTGGCATCAGCTCGCAAATTTATGAAACTGAATGATGGGAATGAGACTTTCACTGATCAGGAAATTTATCGTTTAAAGAAACTGGTTGCTAAACTGAAATTGCAAATTACTAACAGTCATGTTGACTCTTAGTTTGTTTCTTCCCTTTTATGCTATGTGTGTGTTTTTTTACTGTACCCTATTTTTATCCTTTTTAATGCCCCACCTTAGAATTGGCACTCTCAATATTAATGGGGCCAGGGATGATGTAAAAAGGGCCTCTTTATACAAGCTTTTTAATTTAAAGAAACTTGACGTGCTGACGGTCCAGGAGACTCACAGCACTGTGGACATTGAGAGCCATTGGAGAAAAGAGTGGGATGGCTGCATTTTTTTTAGCCACAAATCCAGTAGCAGTGGGGGGGTGGCTGTACTTTTCTCTAGGGGTTGTGTGCCTGTCTCTTATGAGGTAGAAGAGGTGGTGAGAGGTCATTTCCTCTTATTAAAGGTACAGTTTGAAAACGTGAACTTCGTTTTTATAAACGTGTATGTGCCAACACAGAGAGCAGAGAGGATCAGGGTCTTTGACGTGCTTTCGGATACGGTTAAGTCCTGTGATCCAAATAGTTTTTTATTTCTGGGGGGTGATTTTAACTGTACATTAAACCACAGACTAGACAGGAACCATCAGGAGCCTCACCCTGCTTCTGCCAATAGGCTGAGAGAACTGGTGAAAACACATGAAATGGCCGATGTGTGGAGATCACATCATGGGGACCAGAGGCAGTACACCTGGAGCCATGTCAAAGATAACCTTTTATCTATGGCTAGGTTAGACCGTTTTTATGGTTTTAAACATCAAATGAGTGTTTTTAAAAATAGTTGTATCTGTCCTGTTGGTTTCACTGATCACTGCCTGCTGTTTTGTTCTGTGTTTATTGAAAATGTAAAGTGTAAGAGTGCTTTTTGGCATTTTAACAATACACTTTTAAATGATGTGTTTTTTAAAGAGGTTTTTCATGATGTTTGGAAGTCACACAGGGAACAAAAACCCTCTTTTAGTTCTCTCCAATTGTGGTGGGATTTTGGTAAGGCCCAGATAAAACAACTCTGCCAACAGTACACTCAAAATGTCACTCGTAGCTTGACCCAATCCTTGAAAGTTCTGGAGACTGAGGTGGTAGAACTAGAGGAGTTGCTCAGTTCTACAGGAAAACAGGAGCACTTAGAGGCTCTCAAGTCAAAAAGGTCAGCCTTGGCTAGCTTGCTAGGGGTCACCGCACAGGGTGCTCTGGTCCGCTCACGCTACATGGATGTAGCTCTGATGGACTCGCCCTCCCAGTACTTTTTTGGACTGGAGGGGAAAAATGGACAGAGAAAGCTCATTCACTCCTTGTTGGGCGATGACGGGAGAACAATCTCCACAGCAGCAGAGATCAGGAAACACGCTGCTAGCTTTTACAGTGAATTGTTTAGAGCAGAGTGGAGGGAGGACACGTCACTGGGCCAGGTTTTCCTTGATGGTCTTCCAGTGCTCTCAGAGGACCTTGTTGCCGGCTTGGATGCTCCACTGTCTCTGTCTGAGCTGCATACGGCGCTAATGAGCCTCCAGAATGGAAAATCACCAGGCATAGATGGTCTCTCTGTGGACTTTTTTAAGGAATTCTGGCTCCTGCTTGGTCCAGACCTGCTGGAGGTTCTCCAAGATAGCTTGGAAAGGGGGACCCTACCCACGACCTGCAGGAGGGCCATCATCACACTGTTGCCGAAAAAGGGGGACCTCCAGAGCCTAAAGAACTGGAGGCCAGTCTCTCTGCTCTGCACAGACTACAAGATTCTCTCAAAAGCTCTGGCCCGAAGACTGAGAAAGGTGATGAGCGAGCTCATTCATGTAGACCAGACTTACTGTGTGCCTGGCAGGCTGATTAGTGACAACGTCACTTTAATTCGGGATATTTTGGAGGTCTCTGGTTCATTGGCGGTAGAAACTGGTTTGATTTCAATTGACCAGGAAAAGGCGTTTGATCGGGTTGAACACCAATATTTATGGACAGTTTTAACAGCTTTTGGGTTCAGCCCAGGCTTCATAGCCAGGATACGGGTCTTGTACAGTGACATTGAGAGTGTGTTGAAGATAAATGGGGGCCTGTCTGCCCCTTTAAAAGTCCAGAGGGGGGTTCGGCAGGGCTGCCCTCTCTCAGGGATGCTGTACTCCCTCGCCATAGAGCCTTTGCTTCACTGCCTGAGAAGGGATCTATCAGGAGTTACTTTTCCTGGCTGTGACACCACGTTCAAGCTGTCGGCCTATGCAGATGATGTAGTCATTCTGCTAAACAAGCAGAGTGACATTGACGTTCTGGTTAGGAGTGTCAATCTTTTTGGCCAACTTTCCTCTGCAAAGATAAACTGGGGAAAAAGCGAGGCTCTGATGGTGGGGGAGAAACTAGAAAATCAGCTTACGCTGCCAGGTGGGTTGATTTGGAAAAAAGGAGGTTTTAAGTATCTTGGTGTCTTTATTGGAAATCAGCAGTTTGAGCAAAAAAATTGGGATGGGGTCATAGAGAAGATTAACGGGAGACTAAACAAGTGGAAGTGGCTAATGCCAAGAATATCTTTTAGAGGAAGAGTGCTCATTTTAAATAATCTTGTTTCCTCATCCCTGTGGCACCGCCTCATGTGCATGGACCCCCCTGCTGGTTTGTTGTCCAAAATTCAGTCTGTTTTGGTGGACTTTTTTGGGGGTGGTGGACTCCACTGGGTTCCTCAAGCCCTGTTATTTCTTCCCAAAGAGGAGGGGGGGCAAGGAGTGATTCATTTAGCTAGTAGAGGTGCTGCTTTTAGACTGACTTTCATACAGAGACTGCTGACGGGCCCCCAGGACCTGGTATGGAGGCCTTTGGCCTGTGTTATTTTACAGAGAGTCCTTGGGCTTGGGCTAGACCTCCCTGTGTTTTTAATGGATTTTAAGAACTCTAATGCACTGTCTTTACCCAGTTTTTACCGCAGTCTCTTTTCAGTGTGGACTCTTTTTAAAAAACAAAGAGGGCCATGCGATTCCCTCTACTGGTTGTTGAGGGAGCCGCTGGTTTTTGGTGGTCGCCTTGGTGTCCTGCCGGGAGTTGGAAGGACCTTCCTTGATAGACTGTGTTCCAGGAACTTTCTCACTCTGAAGCAAGTGGTGGAACTGGCTGGTCCTGGCCTCAACAACGCCTCAGCTTTAGCAGCTCATCTTGGTGTCAGGTCGAATCGTTTCATCGATGGTCTTCTTGCACACTGGAAACAGGAGCTTCATGGACTTGAGCACTCCCTACTCTTGGACTTTAGCAATGGCACGCTGCAGCCAGAAAGCACTGACCCCTTTCCCTCTCTCATGCTCTATATGGACTTTGACGTCGCTCCTTGCTCCTTACTGGCATTCTGTGCTCCCACTGGTGTGGACTTTGGAGGAGCCAGTGGTAAGGCACTCTACAGACTGGTGGTGATGGCACTCAACAAGGACCGATTGAACACCTGTGTGGACACTCCTTGGAGAGCCTATTTTAAACTAGGAAAAGGGCATCGGCCTGCCTGGAGGGCTCTTTACAAAGCCCCTCTCCCTAAGAGGCATGGAGACTTACAGTGGAGGGTCCTGCATGGTATTATAGCTGTCAATGCTTTTGTTTCTGTGATTAACAGCAGTGTCAGTGATCAGTGTGTTTTTTGTTCCTCTAGGGAGACTGTTTTTCATTGTTTTATTGAATGTCAGCGCCTGAGTGGCCTCTTTGAACTTCTCACAAAACTTTTTCATATTTTTAAGGAAGTTTTCTCTAAGCAGGTTTTCATTTGTGGTTTTATGTACAATCGTCGTTTTAAGCAGAAGTGTCAACTACTGAACTTTGTTTTAGGGCAGGCAAAGTTGGCTATCTATGTAAGCCGGAGAAGAAAACTTGAAAATGTTGACAATGATGTTGATGTCAAAATTTTATTTGTGAGGCTACTTAAAGCCAGAATCAGGCTGGACTTTCAGTTTTTTATGGGGAATGGGGATGTGGAAGGTTTCAGGACCCTCTGGTCCCTGGAGAATGTCCTCTGTTCAGTTCATGATGGACAGCTTTTTTTTGGGCGTTTTTTGGGGGATTAATTTTCTGTGTAACATAGCATGATATAGAAATTGTATTGACTGATGGACAAGTGTGTTTATTAAAGATCTTTTAAAAATCAAAATCTCTCTCTCTCTCTCTCTCTCTCTCTCTCTCTCTCTCTCTCCTTTAGTCAGGTCTAATACATGAGGTACACACCCGGATCCAACACTCATGTACACTGTTGATCGCACATTCTATAAACAGCGGTGTGATCAGCTGATGGCCTGTTCACGTCAGAGTTAAATTGGCCAATCAGACAGTAACATATAAGCCCATCCTATTGTACGGGGTTGGCCAACCCGAGAAGATTAATGTAAGCCGTACCCGGAAGTCGGGATCAGTCTGACGATGTTCCCAAGGGGACAGCATCAAACTGATCCAGCGCTGCTTGCTTTACATGTGACCTCCAAATAAATGTTACATCTTTAAATTGAAGAAATCTCCGGCTTGTTCTTGGATCTTTCAAACAAAGAATCGGGTAGTTTTCTAACACTGTACTGCCTCTTGGCTGTTGTTATAGCCTTCCTCAATCCACACTTTGCAGCTTTGTACTCGACCTCATTGCCTGATTTAAATGCAAAAGAGTGAGCATGCAGCATCTGATGTACCTGACTGTTGATCCAGGGCTTCTGGATGGGGAACTTCCTGACTTGTATGGTGGGTACGATGGTATCAACACACGTGGTGATGTACCCAGTCATATACTCAGCATATTCCTGTATGTTTACAGAAGAGTCCTCTCGGGTGGCTGCAGCTTTAAACACATCCCAGTCTGTACAGGCAAAACAGTCTTCCAGGGTGCTCCCAGCCTCTGGAGTCCAGTGTTTAATTTGCTTAATAATTGGGTTTATATGTTTCAGCAAACAAATCCTATTTCAGGTCAGGTCAGGCATTGGTTTGCTTGCTACCAGATAACCATGAAAACCGGTACTACCTGTCTCATGGGTCGGGCCATCGGCGACTCAATCGGCAACCCCGCCCTTCCAAGGGTGTGGAGGGTGAAACAGGGCATCCTGGCAGAACTAAAAACAATATCTGTCACAGGTCTGTGGTGGACCACTCCCAGTTACAGGGGGTGAGACTGTACATCCTGGCAGATAAGCACATCTGTCCAGTCGGTGCATTGTGACATGCACTACACAAAGAGCAGCGATAAACAAACCTATCATCTGGTCAGTCACTGCAACAGATACTAGAGTCAGTTTGTCTTGGCCTGTCCTTGCCACTGATAATACCTCTATCTGCCAAGAATGTGCTGCTAATCCAGCAAAATCTAGCGGTACTCAAATAGTTTGCAAGCAATTTCATGAAATGGTCAGTCAGAAAGCAACTCATACCAGCTCGGACATCGCCTGGGTTAACAAGGCCAGGAGTTCCTGGCAGCAGAGGGTGAAGGACAGAGCTGCGTGGAGGAATCTGATCAGACCTAAATGAAACAAACAGTCACTGTCGCCCCCGACAGACTGCTATGATGATGATGTTTGTTTCAGCTTTTGTCTGTAGGCTGGGTACATAAACGGGGAGATGTGATCTGACTGTCCGAAGTGGGGGCGGGGTGCTGCTCTGTAAGCGCCACGCATGTTGGAGTAAACATGATCGAGTGTGTTTTTATAGCGGATGGGAATGTCCACATGCTGGTAATATTTAGGGAGTACAGTCCGTAAATTGAAGAGGTGTATTTTAGATTTGCTGCTTGTACCTACTGATATGTACAATGAACTGCTGGGGGATTGAGGGTCATAATAAATTAATATCAAGCTAATTAGAATAATCCAATCCAACTTTATTTCTAAAGCACTTTAAAAAAAAAATACAGCAGACACAAAGTGCTATACATCAAGAATAAATAATATGTGAAAGGCATAAGACAAAAAGAAATAAAAGACGATACAATACAGCTGAAAAAGTGTAAAACAATACAGGTAAAAATGACAATGATACAGTCACGTGACAAAATTAGGACACCCCATTAAATATTCAGTTCTTTTTTAAGAAATGTTCACATATCTATGGCTAACGTTGTTTTAGTTTTTATTTGAATTTTTTTAATATTTATTTTTGCCATTTTAAGTGGGACTGAATGTGGGGGTGTCCTAAAAAAGATGGGGGATGTCCTAATTTATTCTTCACTATGTCATGGTGGCCGCTGGGCCGTCATTCAGCTCATCAGCTCCAGCCGCGCACAGATTAACAGGTGTTAATCAGCGGCTCTTAAAAGCCAGCGTCATGGACAGCTCGGCACGGAGCCGTCTGTCTACCTCGTCAGAGTATGAGCCAGAGCTTCGTTCCACAGCCACGTCAAGAACACCACGACCAGATCTACCACGTAAGAAGACTATCTGCTTCTCTACGTCTAACCTTTACTCTTGTGCCCAGGTGGACTTCCCAGGCGGCGGACCGGTACGCTCCCGGAGCTCCTCCTGGTCTACGGAGTCAGAGCCTCGTCTCATAGTCAAGCCAAGACCACCACGACAAGACCTACCACGTAAGAAGGCTATTTGTCTGTCTACGCCTAATCTTTACCCCTGTGCACAGGTGGACCTCCCAGGTGGCGGACCGGTATCTCCAACGGACGGAGAATTACCCTTTCCCTTCAGGAGCTCCTCCTGGCCTTCACTGATCCAGGAACTTTCTCCACTGCAGCTGTAGGTACTGTCACTCCCTCAGTCACAGGAATCATTGTCTCCACAGTTACGGACTTTATCACTGTCACGGCTACGGGAACAGTCAACGTCACAGCTGTCAGTGCAGTCTTCGCTCTCACCACGAACTCCTCCACGGTTAGTGGAGTTATCACCGTCACAGCTTCAAGCACCAGAGTCACCACAGCACGCGGACATCGGAGAACAACTAGATACAGTCGGAGACAACCTAAAGTAAGCTGCACACCTGCACTTGTCCATTTGTGCTGAACTGCCTTAACGATTTCTGCTTGTGTGTTCTAGGGTTGCCAGGTCGTCCTCTGTATCGCTCAGCTCCGGTGACCAGGCCACGATATCAGCACTCACACTTGCACTACACTCACTTACACTTCACAATAAAGAATAACTATTTTGTATCTGCCCGTGTCTGTGTCTGTCTCTTGGGTCCTGAAACATAACACACTATTTATGTTAGAGAAATTCTAACTTAGGCAAAGAACTGAGGCAATGTGTGTTTGCGATCAGAAGAGAAAAATGGTTTATTCCTATGCAGTGACAGTTTCACACTCAGGAGTACCAAGTGGAATGCATAAACATTCTGACAGAGACACTGGACTTATATGACAATGTTTACATATCTAATCTATGACAAAAGACTATCACAGATGCACAAAGCACCAGTCTGCGCTGTCAGCAGACTCACAAGACATAACAAGTGCACAGATAATTCAAGAACACGGTAGTACCCTGACATATAGAAGGTCATCCCGTAGACTGACTGGCACCAGGTTCTTAACTAAGGAGATATCGGGTGATGTGTTGACTTCAGAAGCACATGCTGGTCACAAGATAATTACAAAGCACATGCTGGTCACAAAGAGTCAGGACTCTGTCAATCCTAGCATTCCCTTAGAGCTTACTAGTCAGGACTTTATGAACTTTTTCAATAATAAAATTTCATCTATCAGAGATAAAATCAATCAGATTCTTCCCACCGTTAACTTAAATACAGTAACTACTACAACTCCTCCAATTGATATCTGTTTGGATGAGTTTACTCCAATTGACCTTTTAGAGTTAGACAAAATAATTTCCTAATCCAAGCCTTCCATTTGTCTTTTAGACCCTATTCCTACCAGGTTATTTAAAGAAGTCTTCCCATTTATTGGTAGCTTTATTCTTCAAATAATCAATTCTTCATTAACTTTAGGCCATGTACCACAGGCTTTTAAAACTGCTGTAATTAAACCCTTACTCAAAAAGCCAATGCTGGATCCAGGAGTTTTAGCTAACTATAGACCAATCTCTAATCTCCCTTTCATTTCAAAAATCTTAGAAAGAGTTGTTGCTACGCAATTATTTGACCACTTGTAGGGAAATGGTTTACTAGAAGAGTTTCAGTCTGGGTTTAAAATCCATTACAGTACTGAAACAGCTGTCATGGCGGCCTCTGGGCCGTCATTGGCGTCATTAACTCCAGCTGCGCACAGATCCACAGGTGTTAATCAACAGCTGTTAAAAGCCAGCGTTGCTGACAGCCCGGCACGGAGTCGTCTGTCCTCCTCGTCGGAGAAAGAACCTGAACTCCGCTCTCTGGCCTCGTCAAGGTATTCTCTTGTCTCGTCAGAAACTGTTTCGTCAAAAACTGTCTCGTCAGAAACTGTCTCGTCAGGAACTTCTTTGGTCTCGTCAAGAACTTCTCTCACCTCGTCAAGGACTTCTGTTCAGAGTCAAGCACGTAAGAGAGCTGTTTGCTATTCAACTCCTAACCTCTACCCCTGTGCACAGGTGGACTCCCTTGGCGGCGGACCTGCGTCCCCAGCTGACGGGGTTACACCAACACGCTCACGTAGCGGTTCACTACCACCACGACTACCGGTACGTCTTGCTCCACAAATTCCTGAATTATTGCTTTACCAGTTGCAGGAGTACTGGCTACCGTTACCGGTGGAGTTTTCGTCATCAGCATCAGTTGTGTCATCGTCACCACGTTCTGTGGAATCACTCACCTCGTCATCATCTGGATTGTCATCGTCACCACGTTCTGTGAAATCACTCGCCTTGTCATCATCTGGATTGTCATCGTCACCACGTTCTGTGGAATCACTTGTCTTGTCATCATCTGGATTGTCATCATCCCGGTCTGTGGTGTCACAGCCGGAGCCTCTGGAAAACCTGCCCTTGTCACAGTCACGGGTGGAAGCCTCAGCACGTTCACGGACGCCTTCACCTCCACGTTGCACAGCCGCTGGTTCTCAGCAGGACGTAACCTGCACTTCTCCCAAGGTTGCCGGGTCTCCGTCCAGGGTGCTCAGCTCCAGTGACCAGAACTCTCGCTAGAACGAGTTATTACTCTGCATTAATAGAAGAGAACAAGAATAATCCCAGGTTTCTTTTCAGTACTGTAGCCAGGTTGACAAAGAGTCAGGACTCTGTCAATCCTAGCATCCCCTTAGAGCTTACTAGTCAGGACTTTATGAACTTTTTCAATAATAAAATTTCATCCATCAGAGATAAAATCAATCAGATTCTTCCCACAGTTAACTTAAATACTGTAACTACTACAACTCCTTCTATTGATGTCTGTCTTGATGAGTTTACTCCAATCGACCTTTGTGAGTTAGACAAAATAGTTTCCTCATCCAAACCTTCAACTTGTCTTTTAGACCCTATTCCTACCAGGTTATTTAAAGAAGTCTTCCCACTTATTGGTAGCTTTATTCTTCATATAATCAATTCTTCATTAACTTCAGGCCATGTACCGCAGGCTTTTAAAACGGCTGTAATTAAACCCTTACTCAAAAAGCCAACGCTAGATCCAGGAGCTTTAGCTAACTATAGACCAATCTCTAATCTCCCTTTCATTTCAAAAATCTTAGAAAGAGTTGTTGCTACGCAATTATTTGACCACCTGCAGGGAAATGGTTTATTTGAGGAGTTTCAATCTGGGTTTAGAATCCATCATAGCACTGAAACAGCCTTAGCGAAGGTCACTAACGACCTCCTCATTGCATCTGATAATGGACTAGTTTCTGTACTTGTCCTTTTAGATCTTAGTGCAGCTTTTGATACTATTGATCATAATATTCTACTTGATAGATTAGAACACTATGTTGGACTTAATGGAACTTCGTTGCAGTGGTTTAGATCTTATTTATCTGATAGGTTCCAGTTTGTTCATGTAAATGATGAGTTTTCTCTCAGCTCAAAGCTTAGTCATGGAGTTCCACAGGGATCTGTGCTTGGCCCTACTCTTTTTAGTTTATATATGCTTCCGTTAGGCAACATTATTAGAAAGCACTGTATACATTTTCACTGTTATGCAGATGACACACAATTATACCTGTCAATGAAGCCAGATGATACTAATCAATTAGCCAAGTTAGAAGCCTGTCTTAAGGAAATCAAAGTTTGGATGACTTGTAATTTCCTGCTATTAAATTCAGATAAGACTGAAGTCATTCTTGTTGGTCCAAAAAACCTTAGAAATTCCTTTCCAAATCAAACTTTCAGTTTGGATGCAGTTACTCTTTCTCTTAATAGCTCTGTGAGGCACCTTGGAGTTATTTTTGATCAGGATTTGTCCTTCAATTCACATATTAAATTTGTTTCTAAGACTGCCTTCTATCATTTGCGTAATATTGCCAAGATTAGGAGCATCTTGTCTCAGAGTGATGCTGAGAAGCTGATCCACACTTTTGTTAGCTCGAGATTAGATTATTGTAATTCTTTATTATCAGGTTGTCCTAAAACATCTTTAAAAAGTCTTCAGCTGATCCAAAATGCTGCAGCAAGAGTTTTAACAGGTACTAGAAAGAGAGATCATATCTCTCCGGTTCTGGCCTCCCTTCATTGGCTTCCCATAGAGTTTAGAATTAAGTTTAAAATCCTTCTTCTTACTTACAAAGCTCTAAACAATCAGGCTCCTTTTTATTTAAAAGATCTGATACTACCGTATCATCCTAACAGAGCACTACGCTCCCAAAATGCAGGTTTACTTGTAATACCTAGAATCTCCAAAAGTACAATGGGAGGCAGAGCCTTCAGTTATCAAGCTCCTCTCCTGTGGAATCAGCTGCCAATCTGGATTCGGGAGTCAGACTCGATCTCTGTTTTTAAGAATAGGGCTAAAACCTACCTTTTTGATATAGCCTACAATTAGGGAGGGATCATGTGTTTTCTGAACCCTCCCTTAGTTATGCTGCTAATAGGTTTAGTCAGCCGGGGGACCTCCAGTAATGCACTGGGCCTCACTCCTTTCCTCACTCTCTATGAAATATTTTTTTTTTTGCTGGTCATTAACATTTGTTTGTTCTCTCCCATAGATTGAGTCCCCATCGTGCTGTTTGCTCTCTACATGTCTGTTCTTTTCTTCTTCTCTATCCCCTCACCCCCCAGCCAGTCGCAGCAGATGACTGCCCCTCCCTGAGCCTGGTTCTGCTGGAGGTTTCTTCCTGTTAAAAGGGAGTTTTTCCTCTCCACCGTCGCCAAGTGCTTGCTCACAGGGGATCGCCTGATTGCTGGGGTCTTTCTGCAACTGTGGGGGTCCTCCCTACAGTTGATAGTGCTATGAGATGACTGTTGTTGTGAAATGGCGCTATATAAATAAAGTTGAATTGAATTGAATTGAATTGAACTCTATCCACGCACTCACACTTGCACTACACACACTTTCACTCTAATAAAGATTATTGTTCACTAATTTGCCCGTGTCAGTGTCTGTCTCCTGGGTCCCGAAACATGTCAGTACGACTCCGTCACGTTGACCCAGCGGACAGCTCACTGTCGCGCTTAATTAACACTCTTAGCGCCCGGGTAGATTTGCTAGCCCACCAGCAGACAGTAATCTTGAATCAATTAACTCAAATTAATGTTCGGCTGGATCGTTTGGAGGGACACCAAACGTTTCCCCCGACCGCAAATACCTCAACCCCTGCAGGCTTAGCGTCAGGACTAGCTAACACCTCCTCGTCCTCTCGCCTCACTCCTATTCCAACACCTGCCCGGTTCAGCGGAAAACTCGGGGAAGCCCGAGGATTCATTTTACAGTGTGAATCAGTTTTTCTGCGTGTGCCGGGGGATTTTTCTCTCGACTCTAGCCGGATAGGCTATGTCAAAATTTGCTGGCAGGTAGAGCCTTGGACTGGGCATATTCGATCATGGCTAGACCTAGCTATTCTCTGCTTACCTACCGGGAGTTTGTGTCTGAGTTTCTGTCTGTATTTGATCACACGGATAGGGGAGAGGTGTTGACAGAACGTTTTTTAAGCCTACAGCAGGGAAAGAGATCAGCTGCAGATTACGCCATTGACTTCCGGGTCTTGGCCGCAGAGATTGGGTGGGGGGAGCCATCTCTTTGTGGTATTTTTCTACGTAGTCTCAACAACGAGCTAAAGGATGAGTTAGCGGCACGGGATAAACCAGATAACTTGCAAGATTTAATTGCTTTGGCGATTAGTATCGATAGTAGGTTAAGGGAACGGGCGGCTGGTCGGCGAGTTACTTCCCGTCCGGTTAAACCCCGCCCTCGTGTCCCTGACTCTCTTGCTCTCACTTTACCCGCATCAGAAAAAGCCCCGGATCAGGAAGCCATGATTGTTGGCCATTCTAAGGTGTCAGCAGCTGAGAAACAACGCCGTAGGGATCAAGGCCTGTGTTTCTATTGTGGGAAGGAGTCACATGGGGTTTCCGAATGTCCTAGTAAGTTAAAAGGGAAGGCCCGTGGATCGCAGTAGGGGGATTCACGGGCAAGAACACAGAGGAACCCCTTACTTGTTGTCATTTACCCCTCAGACTCATTCATACTCACACAGAACACTCCACACTAGCGTTAGTTGATTCTGGAGCTGAGCAGAATTTCATTTCTAGAGACCTGGCAACCCGGATGGGCCTTAGTTGTCAGACTTTAGAACCCCCTGTCAGATTGATCACCCTGTCGAAGGCGTCGTTGACTACCATTAACCTTCAGACAGCGCCTGTGTCTATAATTGTCTCAGGGAATCACAGGGAGGAGATTCAGTTCTTAGTGCTGCCCGTTTCCTCTTCGCCTGTTATTCTGGGATACCCCTGGCTGCGCCTACATAACCCCACCATTGATTGGCAAGCTGGGAGAATAACGGCATGGAGTACGTTCTGCCTTAGTGCCTGTCTCCAATCAGCGGCGTGCCTCTGCCCGATTCATCTCCACCGGATTTATCTAAGGTACCTGAGGTTTATCACGATTTGGGGCAAGTGTTCAGCAAATCTCGGGCGTTGTCTTTACCCCCCCCCCCCCCCCATCGTCCGTATGACTGCGCCATCAATCTGAAGGCTGGGGCCCCTCTACCTGCTAGCCGCCTTTACAGCCTATCAGCCCCGGAGCGCGAGGCCATGGATACTTACATTAAGGAATCCTTGGCCTCTGGTATCATCCGCCCGTCGTCTTCGGCCGTGGGGGCCGGATTTTTCTTTGTTGGAAAGAAGGACGGTTCACTACGCCCCTGTATTGACTTCCGGGGGCTGAATGAAATAACGGTCAAGGATAAATATACTCTGCCCTTGATGAACACTGCGCTTGACTCCCTCCAGGGGGCATCATGGTTTACTAAACTGGACCTCAGGAATGCCTACCATCTAGTGCGCATTAGAGAAGGAGATGAGTGGAAGACAGCTTTCTTTCATTCCCCAGCGGTCATTTTGAGTACCTGGTAATGCTGTTTGGGTTAACTAACGCCCCAGCCGGTTTCCAGCGTTTGATTAACGATGTACTACGGGATTTTTTGAACTCATTTATTTTCGTTTATCTTGATGATATCCTCATCTTCTCCCGCACACTAGAGGAACATCGGGTGCATGTCCGCAGGGTATTACAGCGCCTCCTGGAGAACCAGCTGTTCGTCAAGGCCGAGAAATGTGAGTTTCACACTGATCAGACCTCCTTCCTTGGATTTATTATTGCTCGGAACCAGGTGCTTCCTGACCCTGCCAAGGTCAAAGCAGTGGTGGAATGGCCTGCACCCACCTCCAGAAAGCAGCTTCAAGGGTTCCTGGGGTTTGCTAATTTTTATAGGAGGTTCGTGCTTAACTTTGGTAATATTGCCCGTCCTTTGACTGCTCTCACCTCCCCTAAGATTCCATTTTGCTGGAGTAAGGAAGCAGCCGATGCATTTGAGAAGCTCAAGAGGGAGTTCGCCTCGGCCCGAGTCCTTACCCAGGTGGACCCGAAGCTTCAATGCTTGGTGGAGGTGGACGCATCTGATGCGGGAGTTGGAGCAGTACTCTCCCAACGATCTCCTATGGATGGTAAGATTCGCCCTTGTGCTTTTTTCTATCATCGTCTCTCCCCTGCAGAGAGAAACTACAGCATCGGGGACAGGGAGTTACTGGCTGTGAAATTGGCCTTGGAGGAATGGAGACATTGGCTGGAGGGGGCTGCTCAGCCGTTCGTGGTTTGGACTGATCACCGTAACCTGGAGTACCTCAGGACGGCTAAGCGCCTGAATGCACGCCAGGCTCGCTGGTCCCTCTTCTTCGGCCAGTTTAATTTTACCATCACGTACCGGCCGGGAAGCAAGAACGGTAAGCCGGACGCTCTCTCCCGGCAGTTTGACCCCCCATCCTCCGAAGACCAGGAGACCCCTATTCTGCCGCCTTCCTGCGTCGTGGGCGCCCTGTCCTGGGGAATCTGCAAGATGGTTCGCCAGGCCCAGAAGACTGAGCCGGACCCTGGGGGGGAAGGGGGGGGGGCCCGGGCCGCTTGTTTGTTCCACGCGCTGTCCGAGGCAAGGTGATTGAGTGGGGTCACGCTTACAAGTTGGCTTGTCATCCTGGAGTGGGTCGGACTGTGGATCTTCTCCAAAGGACCTTCTGGTGGCCAGGGTTGTGGAAGGACGTTGTTGGCTACATCCGGGCCTGCGCTCAGTGCGCCACCGGGAAGACGATGTCATCTCCCCCGGCGGGCTTACTACATCCGTTACCAGTTCCTTCACGCCCCTGGTCTCATGTAGCAATGGATTTTGTGACTGGGTTACCCTCCTCAGATGATTACACCACAGTGTTAACCATTGTAGACCGGTTCTCGAAGGCGGCCCATTTTGTGCCACTTCGGGGTCTGCCTTCGGCCCAGGAGACTGCGGACCTCCTGGTGCAACACGTGGTCCGTCTTCATGGCATCCCTGCGGATATCGTGTCTGATCGAGGACCCCAGTTTGTATCTCAAGTTTGGAAGGCCTTCTGCACGGCACTAGGAGCCACTGCCAGCCTCTCTTCTGGCTATCATCCCCAAAGTAATGGTCAGTGCGAGAGGGCTAATCAGGAGCTGGAGGCCGCCCTCCGTTGTGTCATCTCCTCCTGCTCATCCTCCTGGAGCAAGTTCTTGCCCTGGATTGAGTACGCTCACAATGCCACAATCTCCACGGCCACGGGCGTCTCCCCGTTTAAAGCTTCTTGTGGGTTTGATCCTCCGTTGTTTCCTGAGGAGGAGAAGGAGGTAGCGGTTCCTTCAGTCCAGGCACATATTAAGCGCTGCCGGCGAGTTTGGCTCCTCGCTCGCCAAGCCTTGTTGAAGACCACTGAACGTAATATCCAGGTGGCCAACCGGCATAGGAGACCCGCCCCGGACTATAAGGTGGGTCAGAAGGTTTGGTTGTCAACCCGGAATATTGGTGTGCCGGCTGAAAAACATAAGCTTACTAAACGCTTCATTGGTCCTTACACCATTAATCGTATTGTTAACCCTGTGTCTGTGCGCTTGTCTCTCCCCTCTTCGATGCGTATCTGCCCCACCTTTCATGTCTCCCAGGTCAAGCCTTACGTCTCTGACCCCCTGTGTCCTGCTCCCGCAGCACCCCCACCCCCAAGGATGATCGATGGCCATCCGGCCTGGGGGGTGACTGCCATCTTGGATGTTTGCAGGCGGGGTTGTGGCCTTCAGTATTTGGTGGACTGGGAGGGCTTTGGACCGGAGGATCGGTCTTGGATTCGCCCAGCGTTGATCTTGGATAAGCAGCTAATTCGCGACTTCCACCGGGCGAATCCAGGTAGGATTGGGCAGGTTCCTGGAGGCACTACTAGAGGGGGGAGTACTGTCATGGTGGCCTCTGGGTCATCATTGGCGTCATTAACTCCAGCTGCGCACAGATCCACAGGTGTTAATCAACAGCTGTTAAAAGCCAGCGTTGCTGACAGCCCGGCACGGAGTCGTCTGTCCTCCTCGTCGGAGAAAGAACCTGAACTCCGCTCTCTGGCCTCGTCAAGGTATTCTCTTGTCTCGTCAGAAACTGTTTCGTCAAAAACTGTCTCGTCAGAAACTGTCTCGTCAGGAACTTCTTTGGTCTCGTCAAGAACTTCTCTGGCCTCGTCAAGAACTTCTCTCACCTCGTCAAGGACTTCTGTTCAGAGTCAAGCACGTAAGAGAGCTGTTTGCTATTCAACTCCTAACCTCTACCCCTGTGCACAGGTGGACTCCCTTGGCGGCGGACCTGCGTCCCCAGCTGACGGGGTTACGCCAACACGCTCACGTAGCGGTTCACTACCACCACGACTACCGGTACGTCTTGCTCCACAAATTCCTGAATTATTGCTTTACCAGTTGCAGGAGTACTGGCTACCGTTACCGGTGGAGTTTTCGTCATCAGCATCAGTTGTGTCATCGTCACCACGTTCTGTGGAATCACTCACCTCGTCATCATCTGGATTGTCATCGTCACCACATTCTGTGAAATCACTCGCCTTGTCATCATCTGGATTGTCATCGTCACCACGTTCTGTGGAATCACTCGTCTTGTCATCATCTGGATTGTCATCATCCCGGTCTGTGGTGTCACAGCCGGAGCCTCTGGAAAACCTGCCCTTGTCACAGTCACGGGTGGAAGCCTCAGCACGTTCACGGACGCCTTCACCTCCACGTTGCACGGCCGCTGGTTCTCAGCAGGACGTAACCTGCACTTCTCCCAAGGTTGCCGGGTCTCCGTCCAGGGTGCTCAGCTTCAGTGACCAGAACTCTATCCACGCACTCACACTTGCACTACACACACTTTCACTCTAATAAAGATTATTGTTCACTAATTTGCCCGTGTCAGTGTCTGTCTCCTGGGTCCCGAAACATGTCAACAGCCTTAGTGAAGGTCACTAATGACCTCCTTATCGCATCTGATAATGGACTTGTTTCTGTACTTGTCCTTTTAGACCTTAGTGCAGCTTTTGATACAATCGGTCATAATATTCTACTTGATAGATTAGAACACTATGTTGGACTTAATGGAACTTCGTTGCAGTGGTTTAGATCTTATTTATCTGATGGGTTCCAGTTTGTTCATGTCAGTAATGAGTTTTCTGTCAACTCAAAGCTCAGTCATGGAGTTCCACAGGGATCTGTGCTAGGCCCTACTCTTTTTAGTTTATCCGTTAGGCAACATTACTAGAAAGCACTGTATACATTTTCATTGTTATGCAGATGACACACAATTACACCTGTCAGTGAAGCCAGATGATAGTAATCAATTAGCCAAGTTAGAAGCCTGTCTTAAGGAAATCAAAAGCTTGGATGACTTGTAATTTCCTGCTGTTAAATTCAGATAAGATTGAAGTCATTATTGTTGGTCCAAAAAACCTTAGAAATATCTTTCCAAATCAAACTTTTAGTTTGGATGCGGTTACTCTTTCTCTTAATAGCTCTGTGAGGAACCTTGGAGTTATTTTTGATCAAGATCTGTCTTTCAATTCACATATTAAATTCGTTTCTAAGATTGCCTTCTATCATTTGTGTAATATTGCCAAGATTAGGAGCATCTGGTCTCAGAGTGATGCTGAGAAACTGATCCATGCTTTTGTTAGCTCGAGATTAGATTATTGTAACTCTTTATTATCAGGTTGTCCTAAAACATCTTTAAAAAATCTTCATTTGATCCAAAATGCTGCTGCAAGAGTTTTAACAGGTACTAAAAAGAGAGATCATATCGCTCCGGTTCTAGCCTCCCTTCATTGGCTTCCCATACAGTTTAGAATTAAGTTTAAAATCCTTCTTCTTACTTACAATGCTCTAAACAATCAGGCCCCTTTTTATTTAAAAGATCTGATACAACCCTATTATCCTAACAGAGCACTACACTCCAAAAATGCAGGATTACTTGTAATACCTAGAATCTCCAAAAGTGCAATGGGAGGCAGAGCCTTCAGTTATCAAGCTCCTCTCCTGTGGAACCAGCTGCCAATCTGGATTCGGGAGTCAGACTCCATCTCTGACTCCATCTCTGTTTTTAAGAATAGGGTTAAAACCTTACATTTTGATATAGCCTGCAATTAGGGAGGGATCATGTGTCTCTGAACCCTCCCTTAGTTATGCTGCTAATAGGTTTAGACAGCCGGGGGACCTCCAATTATGCGCTGGGCTTCACTCCTTTCTTCACTCTCAATGAAATATTTTTTTTTTGCTGGTCATTAACATCTTTTTGTTCTCTCCCATAGATTGAGTCCCCATTGTGCTGTTTGCTCTCTACATTTCTGTTCTTTTCATCTTCTCTATCCCCTCACCCCCTAGCCAGTCGCAGCGGATGACTGTCCCTCCCTGAGCCTGGTTCTGATGGAGGTTTTTTTCCTGTTAAAAGGGAGTTTTTCCTCTCCACCATCGCCAAGCGCTTGCTCACTGGGGATCGCCTGATTGCTGGGGTCTTTCTGCAATTGTAGGGGTTTCCCCAACAGTTGAAAGTGCTATGAGATGACTGTTGTTGTGAAATGGCGCTATATAAATAAAGTTGAATTGAATTGAAAGATCAGTTATACAGGAGAATACAAATAATTAAGGCACATATAGATGGACATCAGAATAATGATTACATGTCATGTCATACCAATATTAGAATAACATAATTAACCTCTTGCACTCCGGTGTACCGCGGGCGGACACGTCTCTGCGTCCTAGAGTGCACGAGGGCGCACGAGGGTGCTGCGTCCTAGAGCGCACTGAAAAAAAAAAAGCTGCATTTCCGTTCTTCCACTACAGACACAGCCGCGAACAGAAAGCCAAAGGAGTGCTTTGATTGGTTTAGATGTGATTGACCTCTCATTCGACTAATAAGAGCCTTGAATTGGGTTTCTGAAACCTTGAAGAACCAGTGACTGAAAACCTAGCAAGAAGGACCCGCCTACCAACGGCTGCGAATACAGCGAGCCAATTGAAGCACAGAAGTTTGAAAGCTGTTTTGTGTAAGGCTGGGTGACACACAAGCGTTCGCCAGTCTTTTTTTCTTACTACTGTTCTTATTTGTTTTGAAAAATCGTTCGCCAAAACTGCAATCATGGAAGCGCAAAACCGCAATAATGGAATTATGGTTTGACCGGGTCGCGTGACCAGAACCACAAACCCGTAACAAGCGGACCAGCGTCATGTTCGTCTGACAATGAGGAAGAGAAGTTCGCCAGCGACACTGCTGTTGTGGACAGGTAAGTGTTATAAGCTAAATTATTCTTTATCCCTGAAAATTGTAATCCAAATGACTTTTGACCGATCAGAGCGGTCCGGGTCCGTCATGTTGCGACCGCCCCCCCCCCCCCCCGCTACTCTTCTGTAGCGGATTGCAGATATATTGCAGATATTTTAGTCCAACTGTGCGTAGTAGACCGCGGCGCACCGTCACCGCTTTCCGTCATGTAGCGATGGGTGATGTCCGTCCTCTGTAGCGGGGATGGGGGGGGTGGGGTGGGAGTTGGTATCTTCTACATTACAAATATTTTAGTATAATTTTCAGTGCACTGTAGGTTAGTTTTTCTTGTAAAAAAAAGCCACACATTTTTTACGTGGCATGCTTCTTTGTGTGTGGGGGCTTGTTTGTTTATTCATTCATTCATTCATGAATAAACAACCCCCCCCCCACACACACACACAGCCCTTCACCTTTCATTAGAGCCCAAGATGAAGCTTCTATATTGAATCATTCAAAAGTTACAGACGTTTTTCCAAACTGTGCCATTTGGCACAATTTGGCACAGTTCAAAAACGCCTGGGAACAACCTGAGAAAAAAGCTGTGTAATATATTCATTTTTTGTGGTATTGTTACAAAATTTTGACCTCAGCTGGATAACACTTGGTTCTACATTTCTGTTGCATTTTCCAGCCAGTATCTGAAGCTGTGTGTTATTTGCAAGCATTTGTATCCAAAAAAACACCCAGGCGAAATTTATTTTCTTCACGTTCAGTATGTTTAGATGACTGTTACTCAGTGGCAGGAGCACTTAGAGAGATTATGACTGTTTTGCCAAAAAATTCAAAGTGTTTTCTTTTCAATTCAATTCAATTCAATTCAATTCAATTCAATTCAATTCAATTCAACTTTATTTATATAGCGCCATTTCACAACAACAGTCATCTCATAGCACTATCAACTGTAGGGGGGGAACCCCCACAGTTGCAGAAAGACCTCAGCAATCAGGCGATCCCTTGTGAGCAAGCACTTGGCGACGGTGGAGAGGAAAAACTCCCTTTTAACAGGAAGAAACCTCCAGCAGAACCAGGCTAAGGGAGGGGCAGTCATCTGCTGCGACTGGCTGGGGGGTGAGGGGATAGAGAAGAAGAAAAGAACAGACATGTAGAGAGCAAATAGCACGATGGGGACTCAATCTATGGAAGAGAACAAACAAATGTTAATGACCAGCAAAAAAAAAAAAATTTCATAGAGAGTGAGGAAAGGAGTGAGGCCCAGTGCATTACTGGAGGTCCCCCGGCTGACTAAACCTATTAGCAGCATAACTAAGGGAGGGTTCAGAAACACATGATCCCTCCCTAATTGTAGGCTATATCAAAAAGGTAGGTTTTAGCCCTATTCTTAAAAACAGAGATCGAGTCTGACTCCCGAATCCAGATTGGCAGCTGATTCCACAGCAGAGGAGCTTGATAACTGAAGGCTCTGCCTCCCATTGTACTTTTGGAGATTCTAGGTATTACAAGTAATCCTGCATTTTGGGAGCGTAGTGCTCTGTTAGGATAATACGGTAGTATCAGATCTTTTAAATAAAAAGGAACCTGATTGTTTAGAGCGTTGTAAGTAAGAAGAAGGATTTTAAACTTAATTCTAAACTCTATGGGAAGCCAATGAAGGGAGGCCAGAATCGGAGAGATATGATCTCTCTTTCTAGTACCTGTTAAAACTCTTGCTGCAGCATTTTGGATCAGCTGAAGACTTTTTAAAGATGTTTTAGGACAGCCTGATAATAAAGAATTACAATAATCTAATCTCGAGCTAACAAAAGCGTGGATCAGTTTCTCAGCATCACTCTGAGACAAGATGCTCCTAATCTTGGCAATATTACGCAAATGATAGAAGGCAGTCTTAGAAACAAATTTAATATGTGAATTGAAGGACAAATCCTGATCAAAAATAACTCCAAGGTTCCTCACAGAGCTATTAAGAGAAAGAGTAACCGCATCCAAACTGAAAGTTTGATTTGGAAAGGTATTTCTAAGGTTTTTTGGACCAACAAGAATGACTTCAGTCTTATCTGAATTTAATAGCAGGAAATTACAAGTCATCCAAGCT
This sequence comes from Pholidichthys leucotaenia, assembly GCA_020510985.1. Taxonomy (NCBI): domain Eukaryota; kingdom Metazoa; phylum Chordata; class Actinopteri; order Cichliformes; family Pholidichthyidae; genus Pholidichthys; species Pholidichthys leucotaenia. The sequence continues at coordinate 194,311,935 of CM035842.1, read as the reverse complement.
TTGATTTCCTTAAGACAGGCTTCTAACTTGGCTAATTGATTACTATCATCTGGCTTCATTGACAGGTATAATTGTGTGTCATCTGCATAACAATGAAAATGTATACAGTGCTTTCTAATAATGTTGCCTAACGGAAGCATATATAAACTAAAAAGAGTAGGGCCAAGCACAGATCCCTGTGGAACTCCATGACTAAGCTTTGAGTTGAAAGAAAACTCATTATTTACATGAACAAACTGGAACCTATCAGATAAATAAGATCTAAACCATTGGAACGAAGTTCCATTAAGTCCAACATAGTGTTCTAATCTATCAAGTAGAATATTATGATCGATAGTATCAAAAGCTGCACTAAGGTCTAAAAGGACAAGTACAGAAACTAGTCCATTATCAGATGCAATGAGGAGGTCGTTAGTGACCTTCGCTAAGGCTGTTTCAGTACTATTTCTTTTAACCTCTTGCACTCCGTTGTACCGCGGACGGGCAAGTCTCTGCGTCCTAGAGTGCACGAGGGCGCTCTCGTGCACCCTCGTGCGCTCTAGGACGCATGATGGAGATGGTGATGTAGGTGGTGATGGCGTCCAAGCGCGCACTGAAAATAAAAGCTGCAGACACAGCCGCGAACAGATTAGTTCATCTGATTGACCTCTCATTCGACTAATAAGAGCCTTGAATTGGGTTTCTGAAACCTTGAAGAACCAATGACTGAAAACCTAGCAAGAAGGACCCGCCTACCAACGCTATGAATGATACTTCATAGATACTTCCGCTTCTGAGAGAGAGCAGACGCTTTTCTTCCCTCTCCCTCCTAATCCTCTCCCTTCTGATCACAGCTTGCAATGTCACTCTTCTCCTGGCTGAATCTTAATCCAAATGGAAATTATGGATCTGAAAGCGGCTTATATGCGATTGTCACCTTTAAAAGAAGAAGCGGGTCAGGGGGAACCCAAGGGAGACTCATGGCATTGGAACTCATGTGTCTGTGTGATTCGACTGAGATTGAACTGATCACAGGATCTTCTGTTTTGGCCCCTGGAGTTTTCCTAGTGTATCGAAATTATCTGGGTGAGCTAATCAAATGCGGACCCCGGCGTAGCTCCCTTAACAAATTCAACAATTCGTCCAGCTGGGGGGAGCACTGACTGTCAGCGGCAGGATTAACATGGAATTTACTACCTGGCATGCATTGAAGAGAGAACGAACTCTCTGGACATGTTTTACCTATGTTTCGGTAGGTGGATAACATCTGTGGATCGCTGAGTGCTCTCCAGAGAATGATCTAAAGTATGATTCAAGCCTGTATGAAATTGAAGCACAGAATCGAAGAGAGAGAAATTTTTTTATTCTCTGAGTGCACTGTGCAGATTTGACCTTGTGTTTTGGTACCCTTGTTTACATTCCTCCTCGATAAGATAACGCCAGAGAAGTGGCTTATGTCTACCCATACATCAACAATCAGTTGTTGTCGTCAGCGGATTGGTCTCTCGAGGACAATGCCCATGTGCCTTCTGCAAGGAAGAGGAAAAGAGAGACAGACTCTGATCTCTGGTCTTGTTTATAAGTCACATGATTATAACATCTATCCACTGCCTGGAGGCGCCCTCTGCTGCCCACTAACAACTGTTACACTCACATTACACAATGACATGCAAATATACACACACTGCTCTCCCTCCCTCTGCTGTGTGATTGTATCTATTGTCTGCTAATGCATGAGGGTTTTTTTCTGTGTAGTCAAAATTTGGCTCATATACGAGCGTTTATTCTGATTACTATGTTTTTTCTCTCTCCTATTGTGTTTTCCTCCCCCTCCCCTCCCCTCTTTACCTCCACTGTTGACAGGCGCCTTGTATGGCGACGCGTCATTGGATGCGCCTAACGTGCGCGTCCAATGTCAAGTCAAATTCCTCGTGTGTTTACTTGTAAATATACTTGGCAATAAAGCTGATTCTGATTCTGATTCTGATTCTGAATGCAGTGAGCCAATTGAAGCAGAGAAATTTGGGAGCTGTTTTTTTTAAGGCTGGGTGAAAACTGACTGCTGCAGCGGATCAAAAAAGGACCCGCAGGAAGAACCCCACAGACCCAGCAGCACGGAGACCATCCACAAATGCAACCTGTGTGACAGGGAGTGCCATTCGCGCATCGGCATGTTCGGCCACAGGCGGTGCTTATTTTGTTTTTGTTCCAGCAGAGTAGACGTTATGATTTCTTCCATGGTCATAGACCGACGGAGGCTGACGACGAAGGCTGAGTGACACACACGCCTTCGCCAGTCTTTTTTTAATTACTACTGTTATTTGTTTTGAAAAATCGTTCGCCAAAAACCGCAATCATGGAAGCACAAAACCGCAATTATGGAATTATGTTTTGATCAGGTCACGAGACCAGAACCACAAGCGGACCAGCGTCGCGTTCGTCTGACAATGAGGAAGAGAAGTTCGCCAGGACACTGCTGTGAAGAGGTAAGGTGTTATAAGCTAAATTATTCTTTATTCCTGAAAATTGTAATCCAAAATGACTTTTGACCGATCGGTAAATTACAACTGTGCGGCGCACGAAGTCTGAAGTTCGTGCGCTGCGGTACACGGTTCGTTCGTTGCGTCCAGAACGTGAACGCGCCCCCCCCCCCCGCTATTCTTCTGTAGCGAGGGGGGGGGGGAGCCGCGGTGACTGAGCTGCTGTCCCACATCTCACATGAGGCTAATCCGTCATGTAGCGATGGCCGATGTCCATCCTCTGTAGCGAGGGGGGGGGACAACCCCCCCCCCCACACACACACAGTACAGACGTTTTTCCAAACTGTGCCATTTGGCACAATTTGGCACAGTTCAAAAACGCCTGGGAACAACCTGACAAAAAAGCTGTGTAATATATTCATTTTTTGTGGTATTGTTACAAAATTTGGACCTCAGCTGGATAACACTTGGTTCTACATTTCTGTTGCATTTTCCAGCCCGGATCTAAAGCTGTGTGTTATTTGCAAGCATTTGTATCCAAAAAAACACCCAGGCCAAATTTATTTTCTTCAAGTTCACAATGTTTAGATGACTGTAACTTAGTGGTCGGAGCACTTAGAGAGATTATGACTGTTTTGCCAAAAAATTCAAAGTGTTTTCTTTTAAATGAGACCAATCCCATGAAGATGCTGCAAAGGGTTGAAGAACAGCTTTGGATTTAATTTGGGCACATTATTTTTGGGTGTTTTTAGGGAAATTGACCAGAGTGCAAGGGGTTAAAGAATAGACTAGAAATATGATTTCTCTATCATCTCCCCCCTTTACATGCAGGGCATAACCTTTATTTTCCCATGATGACAAATCATATTTTTACAATGCTAAAGATTTGATTATAATGAAAAATAAATGAAATAAATGACAAATGTGATTGTCACATATCATTCCGAGTATAAAGTTCTTGGATACATGTCACTACCAAATATCATTCACATATCACTCTTTTCAGTTTTCAATATGGGTATCATAAAGAACTCTAACTCTCAGTATTCTCTAAGCCAGCCTAATGGTCATTAGTGTCATCTCTGACACTGTCTTGGTGGAACAATAAGGCATATTCAGCTACAGTCGCAGAAGTAAATTTAGAGAGGAAAATCTTAACATCACAACACCACAGAGCTGGTTAAGAGAGCTCAACAGTGACTGCACTTTCTGAGGAGGCTGAAGAGGTTCGGCATGTCTTCCAGGATCCTCAGTAATTTCTACAGCTGCATCATCGAGAGCATCCTGACCAACAGCATCACTGTGTGGTATGGAAACACCACTGCCCTGGAGCACAAATGCCTGCAGAGAGTGGTGAAGACAGTGGAGAAGATCATCAGGACTCCACTCCCCTCTCTGCAGAGCACCTACCACCGCAGAGTCCAAAAGAGAGCTGATGTCATCCTCTGGGACCCCACCCACTCCCAACACAGACTGTTCACACTTCTACCCTCAGGTCGGAGGTACAGAAGTCTGAAATGCTGGACAACCAGACCGGGAAAAACTCCTTCTTTCCCACTGCCATCAGACTCATGAACAGACAACAACTCCCAAAACTCTAACACAGCTTTGCATATAGGAACTCACACACCAGCTGCTAAATTTGAACACTGCTCACCTGTACAGTAGATATAGTATCACCTGTCTGATGTCCATATTATCTCTGCTGCTACTTACCAATAATTTGTAATTATACAGTGCTTGTTGCACAATGCTCATTTGCACACTGTACATAAGTCTATGCCATCTCAGGTTCACATCAGGTTGCACACTGCTCATTTGCACACTGTACATCATCACTTTAGTCATCCGGTGACTTTGTTTTCATTCCTCTACTGCCTAATTGTGTGTTGGTGTATGTGTCTTAGCATCCATCAGTACTAGGATTGAGTTACAGTGTTAGTGTGTCATGACCTATTAGAATTGTTGTTTCTGTACCTTTAACCTTGGCATTTGTTCGGAGAGCAAAGTATGAATTTCATTGCTCAGGAAATGTAGCATTTCTTAACTGTGCACATGATAATAAAGCCTTTGTATCTTGAATCTTAAAAATATGGAAAACAACAACAAAGAAAAATACCTAGTAGCACAATGATAACTAAACATGCTCCTGTAGCGGACTTGAAACTGTTGTCTGCGTTGTGTTGTGTAGGGAAATAACTCCAACAGTGGGTTCACAGCTGGCACTTTATTCTATGAAAGACAGTCATTAATCAGTGGGGCACGCACACAGCAGCACACTCTCGTCCCGTCTGTGCAGGGTCCACGCACTTTTTTTTTAACATGTGCTGCATTACAAAATTATATATTGACAAAAGACATTCCAAAAGTCAAACCAAAAACACAATAAAACTGAAATAAATAAATAAAAATCAAATAAACAAAAGCAACAATAAATAAATACACTCAAATTACACAGATACATATAGAAATAAAAACTACAAAAAATATAAAGTGACTCAAAGTATTATCTTAAGTGCACCTTCAAATAAAACTCACATTATAACATATTTAACATGAAACAAGCCTATGAAAGACAAGGATTAATCAGTGGGGCACACGCAGCAGCAGCACACTCTCATCCTGTCTAACGCAAAAGGAAAAAAAAAATGGCCTCTGAGTGGACACAACGACAAAACAGCAATAAAAGTGATATTTTTCTGCTCAAAAGTTACTAAATCTTAATGAAGGCCCTTCTGCAGTGTTATGCGATTATCAATAAGCACTTATTACAGCAAAGAAGACAAAGTTTAAACTTAAAAACTCATTAAAGAGAGGAGAGCCACACACACACATTTTACCTGTGCAGGGTCCACGCAGATTTTGCCGGGAAAACCCCTGCATGCGCAATGAGCACATTTCCTGTGTCCCACCAATTAATGACCCACTAACAACAAGGAAAATCAGAACCGCTCAATTATAAATTTGTTCCACTGACTCAAAATGAACTAGATTATTAATATTGTCACTTTACTCTAGTTTTGAAGAAGTTCACTTAAAAATAAACATAATAAACATAATGCCTCTGTCATGAGACAAACCCACTCGCTGAACTGTTTAGTGACATTTATTAGATAAAGGGGAACACAAAACAAACGGTGCAGACACACAAAAATGCAAACTTAAAGTAACTTACAGAAATACACTCTCCAGGGCCGAAATTGCACTATGAGAGAGGATGAGGAACATAAGCCCATAAGGAACAGTCCATAGACATCAGACAATGGACATCAGACAATGGAGAATTGACAATGCTGCCACACTGAGAGAATGTGCAGGCAGCCTTAAATAACTGGCAGTAAATGAGCGACAGGTGCGTGCCACTGAGTGAGCCGGTGACCTAACTACAACTTCTCACAGCTGAGATGGCAGAAAAGCAGACAGTGAGCAGCTGGTGGGGAGTGTCTGGAGAAAGGGGAAAGGCTCTTGTCACAAAACCAAAAAATATACAAAAACTGACAACATAATAATAATAACAACAGACATACAAAACTTAGAAATAAAGTGAGAGTCTGAGCTCTGTGAAACACACACTCAGACACATGACAGCCTCAGCTACATACTCCCCCCTGAACTTCTCCAATCTTCTCAAATGGGGCTGTGTGACTGAGTACAGAGGGTAGAATAAACTGTCATTTACAGTACATTTATATGTGCAACATGTTTGTCTCCCACCTCACAGGGAAAGTTAACAAAGAGAAGTTGTCCAGACTCCTAAATGTTCACTTGCAAAAGAAGTGCCTTATACACTCCCTCAAACTAATATCATGACAGTTACTATTTTATAATGCATGTTAACCTGAATATGAACCAATTCAAAATACATGACTTGCAGTAAGATGAATGTAAATGTATAACATAAAGACAGTGTAACTGGTTTGGAAACCCAATGTTCCTTTCGAAAATAAACTTCTAGTAAACCCACAAACCACAATGCTTGAATGTATGTTCTTTTGTGTCATGTTCTGAATCAGTCTGTTCACTGGCTTCATTACCCTTCCAACTCTTGTTCTACTCTGATGTATTGCAATACTCTGGGGGACAATCTCATGAATCACAGGGGCTCCAGAGGCGTTTTCACTGGTCGGCTGAGCCTGAGGTTGGGTCTGCTCTGCTGCTTTCTTAGGTAGCTCATTTCCGTCATTGACCTCGTCCTCAGTGTGGACAGGCACTTCACCTTCAATATTACTGTCACTCCCATGAGACTCCTCAGAATCTGACTCAACACTGGCACCATCTCCAACACTGTCACTTGTTTGGGGTTCTACAGCACCTGGCTCATCATTGGTCATTTCAGCTGCCCAGGAAGCTGTATGCTCTGTACAGTCACAGTTGGATTCAATGGACAAGACATTCCCTTCAGACCCATTCTCCCCTTGTTTGGTCTCAGTGTCACTGACAAAAGACAATTCAGCATCACCATCCATTTCAATGGGCAGGAAATTGGCCTGCAAAAGCAGATTTCTGTGGACAACCATTTCGTGTCCATTACTGGTGTTTCTGATGTGGTATGTATTACAGTTCGGGTTTTTGGAGATCACCGTGTACAGAATGGACTCCCACCTATCAGCCAACTTTCTGTGACCACGCTTACCCTTGTTAGCTAGGAGGACTCTATCTCCCTATTCAATGTTGCCACCTTTTTGTCTTTTGTTATAAAGGTCTGCCTGATGCCGTTGACTGGATTCAGCATTGGTCTGAGCCAGCGCAAGATCCTCCTTGAGGTCATCTCTTCTTCTTCTTTTAGATTTGATTGGCGGTTGACAACCAGCTTACAGGTGCATTACCACCACTGACTTGATTATCCATCCATCCATCCATCCATCTTCTACCGCTTTTCCGGAGGTCCGGGTTGCGGAGGCAGCAGCTCAAGCAGAGAAGCCCAAACCTCCCTCTCCCCAGCCACCTGCTCCAGCTCTTCAGAGAGGACACTAAGGCATTCCCAGACCAGCAGGGAGACATAGTCTCTCCACCGAGTCCTGGGTCTGCCCCAGGGTCTCCTCCCAGTGGGACGTGCCCGAAACACCTCAAGTGGGAGGCGTCCAGGAGGCATCCTTATCAGGTGCCCATACCACCTCAACTGACTCCTTTCAATATGGAGGAGCAGCGGTTCTACTCTGAGCCCTACCCGGATGACTGAGCTCCTCACCCTGTCTCTGAGGGTGAGTCCAGCAATCCTACGGCAAAAGCTCATTTCAGCCACTTGTATCCGCAATCTTGTTCTTTCGGTCATTACCCAAAGATGACTTGATTATCATCACTCTATATCTTTGTTTGAGTTCCCATAAGGAGCTCTGAACAACTCCCCACATGCAAAACAAACATCCGTCCTTGGACTGCGTCCCTGGTGGCGTCGATTTATACTGCACCTATCTTCCCATTTTTTTTTTTTTTTTGACATACGTAGCTGTGATAGTGTGATACATCATTGTCTCTTTCAATGTTGTGAAACATGACATCCAGTGGGGATATGCCTGGGGATATACCTGTACATCAAATAAAAGGGAGCATAGCCTGTAGACTCAGACAGAGATTTCTTGAATTTATAAAGTGATACATATAAACAGTTGGTCGCAGTAGAGATGACTTAGAGTGAAGTATGTGGTGGTAATGCACCTGTAAGCTGGTTGCCAACCGTCAATCAAATCTAAAAGAAGAAGAAGAAGCAGTCTGTAGACTCGTGAGCAGTGCAGTTGTAGGCAAAAGTTAGTGTCTGCAGCATTTGTGGCCACTTGTGTTTTTCTCTGGGTGGAAGAGCTCCGATCATATTCCCCAATGTTCTATTGAATCTTTCAGTGTGACCATTTCTCATAGGATGATAGGGCATTGTCCTTGATTTTTGCACACCAGCCACCTGCAACAATTCTTGAATGAGCTCACTTTTGCAATTGGCACCTTGGTCTGAATGAATTCTTTGGGGGAACCCATAAACACAGAAGTATCTGTCCCACAACTGACGTGCAACTTGTTTAGCTGTTTGGTCTGAGTACTTAAAGGCATGAACCCTTTTAGTGAAGTGGTCTGTCACTATGAGAACGTCAATGCTCTTCCCTTTTGCCACCTGCAAAAATTCTGCAAAATGCAGATTAGGGGGGAGGATGTGGGAGTGGTTGAGGACTACAAATATCTGGGTATCAGGATCAGCAACGGGTTGGACTGGAGATCCAACACCGATGCTGTGCACAAGAAGGGGATGAGCAGACTCTACTTCCTGAGAAAGCTGAGATCCTTCAACGTGTGCAGCAGGATGCTGGAGCTTTTCTATCAGACTGTTGTCGCCAGCGCCATCTTCTTTGCTGCTGTCTGTTGGGGTAGCAGTATCAGGGCCAAAGATACCAACAGACTTGACAAGATTATCAAGAGGGCTGGCTCTGTAATTGGTCTCAGACCGGAGACCTTTGAGACAGTGATGGAGAGGAGAACACTAAATTAACTGTGATCCATCATGGACAATCCTGATCACCCCCTCCACCACATACTAGATAGACAACGAAGCACTTTCTCCAGTAGACTACTATAGCTTCATTGTCGAATGGCCAGGCACAGGAAATCTTTCCTGCCACATGCAATTTCACTGTACAGTAACTCACTATGATGTTGTATTCTGGCATAGCTATGCTGCCACAATGCACCTTACGGACTAACTGGTACATCACTTTTTCACTCTGCTCCTGATAGTCCTTCTTTGTGCAATGGGATGATTCATGTGCTTATACGGGTCATCATATATTAAGCTATGATGTATATAGGTTTTATAGTCGTATTAGTTTTTACTTTCCATGGGTAATCCCTTTGTCTGTCATGTGTGTGTTTCTGTTGTTTGGTTGTCAACTGTCATGCTGCTGTTACACTCTAATTTCCCAGTTTGGGATCAATAAAATACATCTATCTATCTATCTATCTATCTATCTATCTATCTATCTATCTATCTATCTATCTATCTATCTATCTATCTATCTATCTATCTATCTATCTATCTATCTATCTATCTATCTATCTATCTATCTATCTATCTTTTGAGTCTTCTGCAGACCAAAAATCTATACAAACAAGCTCAAGGGGGCTGGTTGTTTTGATACTTTCTAATGGAGATCTTCCTTCAGGCTCAAGGGTCTTACTGGTGATACAACATTTGCAACACCTGACATAGTCACGGACATCATGCTCTATGCTCACCCAGAAAAACCTCTGTCTCGCTAGTTGTTCCAGGGTCTTGAGCTAGCCAAGAAATGACTGTTTTGACCCCTGATCCCATTCACAATGGCCTGTCAAAACTGCAGATACTTCATCATCACTCAGACAACAACATGTTAGATTTTTTAAAGGGGGTGAACACTCGATAGACTGCTGGTTGGTGCTCAGTCTGAATGCTTCCTGAACAGAGCTCTCTTTGACCTGCTGTGACTCCTCTAGCAAAGCTGCATAGGGTTCCATCATGAGCCTCTGACTCAGAATCAGAATCAGAATCAGAATCAGAATCAGAATCAGGTTTATTGCCATTGTTCATGTAGTACACAAACTAGGAATTTGTCTCGGTACAATGCTGCAACATTAAACATGATAAGATAAGAGAAATAAACTATACATGTAATAAAGTGTAGGATAAGATTAAGTGATACTGGTCAACAGTTAAAATATATATTAGCCAGCAGCAGATACTGTGGAGAACTATATAGTGCAGTCGGTAATGCAGGAAGAAAACAGTGATGATTGACATGAGTCTGGTTGAGCTGCTGTACATGGTGCACGAGAGTCAATAAGTCACTTAGTGTTCAGCAGTCTAATGGCAGAGGGGAAGAAGCTGTTCATGTGACGGGAGGTTTTAGTCTGGATGGACCGAAGTCTTCTACCAGAGGGGAGGGGGGCAAACAGTACGTGACCAGGGTGTGAGGGATCGGCTATGATCCGGCCAGCACGCCTCCGGGTCCTGGAGATGTACAGATCCTGGAGAGATGGGAGCTTGCAGCCGATCACCTTCTCAGCAGTGCGCACGACGCGCTGCAGCCTTAGTCTGTCCCTGGCAGTGGCTCCTGCGTACCACACGGTTATGGAGGTGGTGAGGATGGACTCGATGATGGCTGTGTAGAACTGCACTAACATCTTGGTGGGTAGCTTGAGCTTCCTCAGCTGCCGCAGGAAGAACATCCTCTGCTGGGCTTTTTTGATGAGTGAGCTGATGGTCAGCTCCCATTTGAGGTCCCTGGTGATGGTAGTGCCTAGGAAGCGGAAGGAATCAGCAGTGGTGATGGGAGAGCCTGAGAGGGTGAGGGGGGGCAGAGGAGTAGTGACTTTCCTGAAGTCTACAATCATCTCCACTGTCTTCAGAGCGTTCAGCTGCAGGTTGTTATTGCTGCACCAGGACGCCAGCTGGGCCACCTCTCTCCTGTAGGCGGACTCGTCGCCGTTGGAGATGAGCCCGATGAGGGTGGTGTCGTCCGCAAACTTGATCAACTTGACAGACTGGTGGCTGGAGGTGCAGGAGTTGGTGTAAAGGGAGAAGAGTAGGGGGGAAAGTACACAGCCCTGGGGTGATCCGGTGCTGATGCTAGTATAGTCTGAGACAGTCTTTCCCAGCCGCACATGCTGCCTCCGGTCCGTCAGGAAGTCGATGATCCACCTGCAGAGGGAGTCAGGCACGTTGAGCAGGGACAGCTTGTCCCGGAGCAGAGCGGGGTGGATGGTGTTGAATGCGGAGCTGAAGTCCACAAACAGGATCCTGGCGTAGGTTCCCGGGGAGTCCAGGTGCTGCAGGATGGAGTGGAGGGCCAGGTTGACTGCATCATCTACAGACCTGTTGGCTCGGTAGGCAAACTGCAGCGGGTCCAGGAGAGGGGTGGTGATGGACTTGAGGTGGGACAGGACCAGGCGCTCAAAGGACTTCATGACTACAGAGGTGAGTGCTACAGGTCTGTAGTCATTAAGTCCAGTGATCCGTGGCTTCTTCTTGACTAACCTGATTGTGGACAAAGGGCTGTCTGTTCAGAGCATCAGCTACAACATTTTTGCTGCCAGGGATGAACTTGATGCTGAAATTGTAGGCGGACAATTTTGACACCCACCTTTGCTCACATGCATTGAGTTTGGGCTTTGTGAGAATATATGTTAATGGGTTATTAATGGGTTATTGTCTGTCCAAACCGTAAAGTTGTGTCCGTTTAACCCCTTGCACTCTGGTCAATTTCCCTAAAAACGCCTAAAAATAACGTACCCAAAGTAAATCAAAAGCTGTTCTTCAACCCTTTGCAGCATCTTCATGGGGTTGGTCTCATTTAAAAGAAAACACTTTGAATTTTTTGGCAAAACAGTCATAATCTCTCTAAGTGCTCCGGCCACTGAGTAACAGTCATCTAAACATAGTGAACTTGAAGAAAATAAATTTGGCCTGGGTGTTTTTTTTGGATACAAATGCTTGCAAATAACACACAGCTGTCAGATCAGGGCTGGAAAATGCAACAGAAATGTAGAACCAAGTGTTATCCAGCTGAGGTCAAAATTCTGTAACAATACCACAAAAAATGAATATATTACACAGCTTTTTTGTCAGGTTGTTCCCAGGCGTTTTTGAACTGTGCCAAATTGTGCCAAATGGCACAGTTTGGAAAAACGTCTGTAACTTTTGAATGATTCAATATAGAAGCTTGATCTTGGGCTCTAATGAAAGGTGACACTCAGGGCTGTGTGTGTGTGTGGGGTTGTTTATTCATGAATGAATGAATGAATGAACAAACAAGCCCCCACACACAAAGAAGCATGCCACGTAAAAAATGTGTGGCTTTTTTTTACAAGAAAAAATAACCTACACTGCAATAAAAATTATACTAAAATATCTGTAATGTGGAGGATAACAACTCCCCCGCCCCCCCCGGTACAGAGGACGGACATCGTCCATCACCACATGATGGACCGCGGCGCATGCCGCGGTCTACTACGCACAGTTGTACTAAAATATCTGCAATCCGCTACAGAGGAGTAGCGGGGGGGGGGGGGGCGTTCACGGTCCGTGTGCCGCGGTCCGTCATGTGGTGATGACGCACAGTTGTAATTTACCGATCGGTCAAAAGTCATTTTGATTACAGTTTTCAGGGATAAAGAATAATTTAGCTTATAACACTTACCTGTCCACAACAGCAGTGTCGCTGGCGAACTTCTCTTCCTCATTGTCAGACGAACATGACGCTGGTCCACTGTTACGACTCGTGGTTCTGGTCATGCGACCCGGTCAAACCATGATTCCATTATTGCGGTTTTGCGCTTCCATGATTGTGGTTTTGGCGAACGATTTTTCAAAACAAATAAGAACAGTAGTAAGAAAAAAAGACTGGCGAACGCGTGTGTGTCACCCAGCAGCTTACACAAAACAGATTTTACGCACGGGACGCACGCTTTCAATCGTCGAACTTCTCTGCTTCAATTGGCTTGCTGTATTCGCAGCCGTTGGTAGGCGGGTCCTTCTTGCTAGGTTTTCAGTCATTGGTTCTTCAAGGTTTCAGAAACCCAGTTCAAGGCTCTTATTAGTCGAATGAGAGGTCAATCAAATCTAAACCAATCAAAGCACTCCTTTGGCTTTCTGTTCGCAGCTGTGTCTGTAGTGGAAGAACGGAAATGCAGCTTTTTTTTTTCAGTGCGCTCTGAGACACACAGTGTGCGTCCTAGTGCGCACGAGGGCGTGCTAGGACGCAGAGACGTGACCACCCGCGGTATCCTGGAGTGCAAGAGGTTAACTAATAACGAAATTTGTCACAGACAGACCATTTAAGCACCAAAAACTCGAGACTATGGGCGGGATAATTTTTCTGAGCATGGGTGAGAGCTTTATTTGCAAAAGCAATTGGGCGTACTTTACTGTCGCCCTCTCGGACCTGAGATAATACAGCACCTAACCCATCCTGTGATGCATCTGTTGACAAGATGAATGGTTTATTAAAATCAGGGTGCCAGTCAACCGGGCTGGGCCTCCCGAAAGAAGCAGAACCTCGAGCATTTGTTTTTCTCCCATTAGGGGCAAGAGTCAATGTAAAGAGGGGCTTGGCAACTTTAGAGCAGTCAGGTATGAACTGTTTATAGTACATCACCCTGCCCCAAAATGATTTTATCTTTTTCTGAGATGGTGTAATCCCGTCCTCCATCATTAAATCAGTCTCTGTTATAGCAGTGGTTGCCCTAATTTTGTCAGGGTCAGTAGAGATTCCATTTTCATCCACAACATGGCCCAAAAATCTCACACTTCGCTTTAGCAGTTGGCACTTTTGAGAGCTAGTTTCAATCCATGCGCACGCAGTCATTCGAAAACAATCTCTAACCTCCTGAGAGCCTCGGCTTCATTGGGTGCATACACAAGGAGGTCATCCAAATAGCAAAGCAGGGTTAAGAAATTTTGGTCACCAATTATGCCCATCATGAGACACATGAAACTGGCTGGGATACTGCAAAGACCCTGAAGCAGTCTGTTAAACTCATAAAGCCCCATTGTGTTGTAAATGCTGTCAGCTTCTTATCTTCTTCTGACATGGCAATATTATAGAACCCAGATGTCAAATCCATGGCACTAAAGATTGCGTTATCACCCAGAGCTGCCAGGCAGTTGGCTCGATGGGGCAAAGGATGGGTATCGTTGACTATGTGTGCGTTCAACCAGCGGTAATACACACATATTCTGAGATCACCATTTTTCTTCCATACAAGCACTAGAGGGGATGCCCATTCACTGTTGGACTTGCGAATAAGCTCATGTTCCTCCATCTCTGTCAGCACTTGTCACAGCTTATGATACTGGCCTGGTGGAACATGACGTATGGGAGTCTGAGTGGTTGGTCATTAGATAAGTGGATGCGATGAACAAAGTCTTTTGCCAGTCCACAGTCAAGTTTACTTTTTGAAAACATGTCCTCATATTGATGTACAAGCTGTAGGAGTTGGGCTTTCCAGTGGTATGAAACCTCACAAGAATCGATGTTTAAATTTTCTAGCCCTGGCTTCTGCAGGCTGTCATGGAAACTTGAATGGGGCAAAGGGCGATGACTGATTTCTGCCTCAGCATACACTGTTTGACTCTGGGCCTTGAATTTCTCTGGTGGCTTTTGTTCAAGAGTCCCATCAAGGTCTTCAACAGCAACACGGAGGACACATCTGCCACCTTAGTGCCCCTTTTTAATGTGATGGACTTATCACAGGTGTTCAGGATGAGGACCCACCTATCACCGCTCATGGAAGCCACAGTTCTGCATACAATCACATCCTTTTTGTGAACTTGTACCTTTGGTGGTTCAATCAGGATGGCGCTGCCTTCAGAAATGGGGTATGATACAGGGAGTCTACCCAATAACAAGTGTTCCTGCTTAGGGAGTAGAGTCACAGCCTGAGTTAATTTGACGGTACCAATAACATCTGGCATTTTGTCACCCCTCCACCTATTAATGCCTGACAGCATGTTCAAAAACTCCACCATTTCAGGAGCGTTTGTTGGTTCAGGTTTACTCAAAGACACGCCAGAAGTGTCGGGCAGCACGGTGGCGGAGTGGTTAGCACTGCAGCAGCACAGCAACTCACCCTTGGCCGGGGGATCCTGGGTTCGATCCCAGCCCCCGACCAACAGTAATCTGTGTGGAGTTTGCATGTTCTCCCCGTGTCTGCGTGGGTTTACTCTGGGATTTCTCTGGTTTCCTCCCACATGCCAAAAACATGCAGATTAGGTTAATTGGCATCAAAACTGGGGATTCTAAATTGTCCTTAGGTATGACTGTGAGAGTGAATGGTTGTCTGTCTCTCTGTGTTGGCCCTGCGATGGACTGGCGATCTGTCCAGGGTGTACCCTGCCTCTCGCCCAAAGATGCTGGGATAGGCTCCAGCCCCGCCACGACCTGAAAAGGATTAAGCGGAAGATGATGGATGGATGGATGGATGGATGCCAGAAGTGGGGGGATTGTCTGAATTGTCTGCGGAGATGTTTGATGACATATGTCCCTAAAATTAGCTTATATATACACTTGGGCTCTACGTGAACTCCACCACAACCTACAAATGTGATGTTGGTATGGGTGTCACTTGGCTCTGATATAACCCCATACTCAGCTTCTGTTCTGCCTCTTCATTCATGGTGCATGCCATGGAGCCTGTGTCAAGAAGAGCTTGAAGAGTGACTTTATTATTCACTAAAGCATTTGTGTAAAACAGACTGTCAGCTTGTTCGAGTCACATCATATTTTGGAAAAGTATAACAGTACCAGATGGAGCACACTTTAGGCTTTCTCTGTATACAGTTTGCACATCATCACAGGAGTTGAGGTTTTTCACATTCATCACTCACACAGTCCCCTCCCAAGTGTGAGTACACTAGTTTCCCTGCATGATACTGTGCTGGGTGATGAGTTCGGTGACACTAAGGCAGTCTTTTTTCTGATGACCCACTTCTAAACAGCCTAGGCATCTCCTTTCTCTCATGCAGTGGGTGTGTGTGTAGTGTGAATTATTGCCACAAACTCTGCACTGGGGGAAACTGACTGGTGCTTGAGGGTGTGCTCTTACTGTGGGGGTCGTGGGCTGGTTATTACACTCTAGCACCCTCTCTAGCATACTGAGCACACGTTCCAGAGCACCTGATTCTGACACAGCAGTTTCACAAGTCTTAGCTGGATTACTTTGGGCACACTTTGCTGTGTTCACATAAGCAACTTCCAATCCAAACTCAGGGGGACAGACATTGGTTGATGAGGTGGCCACTAGAAGAGGCTGTGACTTAGCTGAGACAGGGGGCTTTCTTTTTGCATAACTTTCTCTTTGATACTCATCAATGGCTTCTTGAACTTCTGTTATTGACCATTTACTTATGGACTTGCACTTAAACACACAGGCAAGATTAGGGTCTGGGCAATTTCTGATAAATATCATGGCCACCTCTGCATCCATGTTCTCCATCTTGGTTCCTTGACATTGCAAGTGCCTGTCAGCTGCTTCAGCAACAATATTTAACCTCACCCAGTAGTCTACTGGTGTTTCTTTGGCAGCTGGGTGGGTAACATAAAAGTCAGCTAATGGCTGGGAAGACCCTGGGCTCTCACTAAGGTAACACCTTAATATAGCATAAATGGTTTCAGGGTTGGTGATTGCACCAGAGGACATGTTACTTTTCAACCCCACTCTGACAATGTTCTTAGCTTTGCCAAGAAGATGGTTCAAGATCTCCTCTTTTTGCATGTCACCAGAGAGCCCTCTCTTCTGTAGATAGATTTCCATCACATCTATCCACTCTTGGACAGAGTATGTATCAGTGCCATCACCTCTATGCATAGGAGGGTCTTTAATATCTGACCTGACCACCAAACTCATTTTTGAGAGGTCAAGTGTGGCTTCAGGGGTTCCAACTTTGCATGGTTGGGATGGGGGTGCCTCATTTATGGTAGGCGGGGCTTGACTTGCCAAAAGGCAGTTTGCAATTGACTCCCCAATTTGACTTCCCAGCTCAGTGATAAGCTCATGTAGCTTGTTCTGGGTGCCTTCATTACTGGATGCGGGAGTGGAGGACTGGGGTCCAAATGCAAGGCTGGGTGTTATGTGATTTGATTGTGATAGCTCAACATTGTGCAACATTATGAGAGAATGATTTCTAATAACCTCATGTGCCCCAGAAAGACCTCGACCCCTCCCAACATCTGGTGTAAACATAATGGATGTGGCTTGACCTCTACCAGTTGTATCTCAAACACAAACTTTACGTTTAACACAACAGTAAAAGAGAACTAATTGGCAACACTCGAAAAAAATGCTTATCACACAGTAAATGCAAAACGTGTCAAAATCACTCAGTATACACCAATTATGCAAACACAACAGAAAAAACACTTTTTTCTGGATTTTTTTTTTTTTTTTTTTTTTTTTTTTTTTTGCTTGAAAAGGATCCAGAGTCAGGCTAACATCCCAGGCATCACAAGCTCACAGCTAACCCCAGCGGTCAGCAGTGGCTGATTCAGTTGATCCGGGTCATGGCACCACATTTACGTAGCAGACTTGAAACTGTAGTCTGCGTCTGCTTTGTGTTGTGTAGGGAAGTAACTCCAACAGTAGGTTCACAGCTGGCACTTTATTCTATGAAAGACAGTCATTAATCAGTGGGGCACACACAGCAGCAGCACACTCTCGTCCCGTCTGTGCAGGGTCCACACATTTTTTTTTTTAACATGTGCTGCGTTACAAAATTATATATTGACAAAAGACATTCCAAAACTCAAACCAAAAACACAGTAAAACTGAAATAAATAAATAAAAATCAAAGAAACACAACTGTACTTAAAAGCATCAATAAATAAAAGGACACACTCAAATTAGACACATATAAAAATAAAAACTAAAAAAAAATATAAAGTGACATATGATATAAAGTATTATCTTAAGTGCAGCTTCAAGTAAAACACAATGTAACATATTTAACATGAAACATACCTATGACAGACAAGGGTTAATCAGTGGGGCACACGCAGCAGCAGCACACTCTCATCCCGTCTAATGCAAAAGGAAAAAAATGGCCTCTGAGCAGACACAACGACAACGACAAAACAGCAATAACACACCTATACACAGCAATAAACACCAACACACCTAGGCGAGAGCATATTACTCCGATCCTTCATTCACTTCATTGGCTTCCAGTCCATTTTAGAATCAATTTTAAACTTTTGCTTTTTGTTTTTAAAGCACTTAATGGCCTTGCTCCGGTTTATATGTCTGAGACTTTGACTGTCCGTGACCAAGGCAGGGCTTTGAGGTCATCCAATCAGCTTTTGCTGGATGTGCCTAGGTCAAGGTATAAACATTGGGGTGACCGAGCCTTTTCTGTTGCTGCCCCCAGGCTCTGGAATAATCTCCCCCCTGACCTACGTGCTATCTCTGAACTGGCCCTTTTTAAATCAGAACTTAAGACATATTTGTTTAGGATGGCTTTTAATACCCAGTAGTAGTGATATTTGTTTTGGCATTTGTTTTTATTTTATTTTTAGGTTGTTTTTGTTTATGTTATTTGTTTTTAATGCTCTGTGTGTTTTTAATGCTGTTTATTTTCTGTAAAGCACTTTGGTCACCTACGGGTTGTTTTAAAGGGCTATATAAATAAAGTACATTACATTACAATAAAAGTGATATTTTTCTGCTCAAAAGTTACTAAACCTTAATGAAAGCCCTTCTGCAGTGTTATGCGATTATCAATAAGCACTTACTATAGCAAAGAAGACAAAGTTTAAACTTAAAAACTCATTAGAGAGAGGAGAGCCACACACACCCATCTTATCTGTGCAGGGTCCACACAGTTTTTGCCGGGAAAACCCCTGCATGCGCAATGAGCCCATTTCCTGTGTCCCACCAATTAATGACCCACTAACAAGGAAAATCAGAACCGCTAACTAGGAAGCTCCATGGGAGGTCAGTAAAGTAAAAGGACTACGGCGCAGCGGGCACAATAAAACAAGGCAACAAGCAGCAAATGAGCCTCTGGTCAGGAAAGCAGTACCAGCCAACTCCCCAACCCAGAAGTGAGGTCATGGAGATGGAACATTGATGGAATAAAATTGAATAGATTGAGACTGAATCAATAATCAGTAGGCAGTTTCCAAGTCATGAACCATTCATTTAACTCTGATCAGAGGAGGAAAGAGATGCAGCTATGACCGTCGCAGAGTTTGCCTCTCATTCTCTGACATACATTCCAAGTCTGGTGTTCTTGTAGTTGGAGAAAAACAGTCCTTAACTTTATCAATATGTTGGAGACGGCTGTTGGACACATCTCCATGGAGACAGTTTAAGTGTCTTAATCTATAGCTGATTTCTGACATCCTGAGCAGAGCAGGTTGGTATGACAAGAGCAATAAAACCTGGGTCATTATCACGTTATTATTTACATCCTTGCTAACCTAATCTCAAACAGGCATCCACTTACAAAAAACATTCCAGACTCTGAGACATGAAAAGGACAAGAGACAAGTAATGGCTCATTCAACGCACCAAAATACAGGCATAATATATTAAAGAATAATACAGAGATGAAATTACATAGAATAATACAGAAGAACATGAAATTATCCTATCATTTCCCCCTTGATGCTTTAAAAAAGCATCAGAGATGAAACACTATGGCATCTAAAACCTCATTGGGCAGCTTGCTAAGTTCTGGTGCGTTTTATGCAAAAAGCATTTTATTGCAAGAGATCCTAACTCCCTTTTTAATGAGGAAAGTCCGCCATCGGCCCCGCTGCCACTCCCGAGCACCGCTGGAATGTTTCATTTCCTGGGGAGCATGAGAAGATAGTACCTTTTGTTCCAGAAAAGAAATCAATCATTTAATAAAGTCATAAGAGAAAAATAAAATCAGTAGTGTTGCTCAACTGCAAAATGATATGTAAAGTGTATGTAGTTGTCATTCTATGTGTTAGCAGATTAGCAGCAATTTAATGAAATAAGTTAGTACACAGATGTAAGTGTAAAACTAGTAAAATCCTAATAAAGAACAATAAAAATGATTATATGACTAAAATAATACAAAAAGTGATTATATATGTGTGTGCCAAGGATATACAGTATGTGTGTTAGCATCTTAATCTATGAATATTAGTACCTTAACATAAAAATGTAATCAGCCAATCAAGAATCAAAACAATAATCACAACAGTAAAACTGCATAATGGGTAAATAGTGATTAGCAATGTGATAATTTCAAACATGATGTATTAAAAATAAAGTGAAATAAAAATCCCAAACAATAATGAAAGCAATATCTCAGAACTTCAACACATGTTTTGTTACTTTTGCAAATCAGTACATTTCAGATTCACATCATGAACATGCATCTCCTCTCAGTTTTCTGCATGTCAGTCATATTTTTACTCTGTACTTATGAAAAACCTTTGGTTGGTGTTGTTTCCCCATCATCTCCAGTTGTGGCTTCATGATACATCAGTAAATTCACATGAACAAGTCTCATCATCATATCACGGATGCAGGGATTGACACATGAAAGAATCAAAAGAATCACTACAAAAATCACCACCAAGTTTATGACAAGACTCCTCCATGAGGAAAACAACCAATTTATCCAGGGCTGTGCATCATTAACATTATCCTTAGCTCCAGCAGCCTGTAGAGCAGTAAGATTGTGTATGGCTGAAGCAATGACATATCCATCTGCATCATTCGCATGAATGAAGGTACAACAGTACTGACCCACAATAGCGCACTCCTCCCCCACGGGCGACAGTCAACTGATCAAGTACCATTCTATTTTGTGTTGCCATAAGTCTTATAGCTGTCATTTCTTCCCCTTCACCTCTCCAGGCAGCCAAGGAAAAATTCACAAAAGACTGTAATCTGTAATTAAGAGTTTCAACCCACAAAGTGATCTTTGCCACTTCCACCCAAGGGAACAGCGACTGAAGAACCTTTTTGTCCTGTGTTGGGAACTTTAAACTGCTCTGGCACGTCCGTATCCCAGATAGAGTCATGTGGTGTGAAAGTGGCATCCTGTGATAGGTGTCTTTTCACTCTGCCCGCCTGACCCGCTGACATGATGAGGGTGCGATCGGTCACAAAGACAGGGGCACAGACTCCTGCCCATTCCATAGGCAAATGGGAATACGCCCTATGACCACACAGCCACCAACCACCTGTCACCATATGTGCGCCATACATGTGGAAGTTGCAGATAGCAGCACTGCAGAGCTCCAGAATGGTGACAGGTCCGTCATAACAACAATTAACTTGCGGGCACCACCTGCCCATGTGGTTGGTCAGGGTACTGGCAGTACAGATGCGGTATACACTGTACATCGTTGCACACCGAGAAAGGGATAGGTCACCCAGAGGGTTATTACCACTTACCCTCAAACAAAAAGAGAAGTTTTCTGATGAAACTAACCTTGCCCTTACAGAGTAAGGGGTGCCATAGGTTTTCTAATTAGTAGAGTGATGAAAGGTTTTACAAGAGCGATTCAGAATAATCTTTCATGTATAGTCCTTTTCCATAGCCTTCTGTAAGAAACAAAGAGCTTGTGACAGTTTCATTATTCTAGCTGTAACAGAAGTTTGCCCAGTTGATCATGGCACCAAGGAACAAACATAACAATTGGAGCAATTAGCTGACCTAGCTGTGTAGTTAGCATATCTCCACCAAGTCTTGGCAGCATATTCATGGTCCTGATGCTCTTGAAGTTCCAGCCAACCATGCTGGATGTGTGTAAGATCCCTAGCCCTACGGTGTATGGTCTGTGGAGTAGTTAAAAGAAACCAGAGCAAAAATGTCACCCCTAGGATAATGATGCAAAGAAAACAACAGCAACCACACCATTTAATGATTGATCGTCTTCCTCCCGCTTCTTGTCGCTCCATGATGGATGAACGCTTGCTTCGCTAATCTAAGCCGGTACTGGGCGCCCAACATGGGGCGTCGTCAGTCGACACTTGTATAGAGAAACAATTGAACAGTCACTTGCTGAAGGTCTTTAATGAGATAAAGTTGGTAGTGTTTACTGAGCAGTCTCTGGCTGTGAGTTCTGAGTGGGTTAAAGTTTTCAGTGTGTTCAGTGCACCCAAGAGTCCTGTCCTTCAACTTTCACTGCTGTTGGCGTTGACAAAACAACTTTATGTGGTCCTTGCCAGGTTGAATCAGTCCAATTCTTCTTTTTGATGACTTTAATAAGGACAAGGTCCCCTGGCTTGGCCAAGATTGGCGCAGCTTTCTTGTGAACCCTCCTAGGGAGAGTAGCAGCAATACCATCTCTGTTAGTCAACATCCTTCTCATGTAATCAGCTAAACATACATCCTCATCACTTGAGTTGAATGGTCTTAAAGGTGGGAACAAGTATGGTTTGCCATACATGATTTCAAATGGAGACAACCCCCCTTTGGTAGGAATTATCCTCATGTAGAACAAAACTAATGGGAGGCAATATATCCAATTTTGCCCTGTTTCTGCCATTGTTTTTCTGAGCCTTTCTTTAATGGTTCTGTTTGTGTGTTCCACCAATCCTGCAGATTGTAGATGATAAGCTGAATGATTTTTCAAATTAATGTTCAGTGCTGTGCCTAAGTGTGATATAACTTGATTTACAAAGTGTGTACCGTTATCTGAGTAAATTTTCTCAGGTATGGCTAGCATTTTCTTCACCACTGTGATTGCATTTGGATGCGTACAGGGAAAAGCCTTTGTCCATTTAGAAAACATATCACAGTCACATATCACCCCCTGCTTGATAGGCACCCTCCTCGGAATACATCTTTAACAACTCAGGCTGATGCTGTTCATGCTATCTGTGAAGAAATGAATTTAGTAGATGCATGGCGAACTTTCCACTCATCTGTTAAAGAATTTACTTTTTATTCCCCCCCTCATAAATGTCATACAAGGATTGATTACTTTTTCATTTCTAAACTCTTGGTACAATCGGTGTCTTCGTGTACAATAGGCAACATCATTGTTAGTGACCATGCAACAGTATTAATAGATTTATCTGTTGGTTTAGGGCAGGTTAAGAGTAGACAATGGCGATTTGATACATGCCTTCTAAAAGATGAAAGGTTTACTACTTACTTGAGAGATGATTTTAAAATATTTTTTGCTATCACCTCTCAATCTACTAATGACTCATCCTTATTATAGGAAACCTCTAAAGTCTATATCAGAGGCCTAATCATAGCATATTTAGCCTAAAAAAAAAAAAAACGAAAGCAAAAAGAACAGCAATCTAAACTTGAAAAGGAACTGGAAGAAATTAAGAGAGTACTTGGTTCATCATCATTATCAGATCCTATATTATTGCAGAGAAAGTGTGCCACACAAGCTGCATTAGATGCATTATTAACTCAACAAGCTAAGCGTGCTCTTTTTTTTTTTTTTCAAAACAGAGGTTATATGAATTTGGAGACAAATCTAGTAAGTATTTGTCTTGTTTAACAAAAATCAGAACAAATTCCCAACTGATTCCTTCAGTTGTAGGTCTAAATGGCACTCGTTATTTTGATAACAAAAATATTAATAATACCTTTAAGCAGTTTTATATTCAGCTACACAGCAGACCAGACAACAGGGGCCTCATATAAGGTGGACTCTTTCTTGGACAGCCTAGCACTTCCTACTATTTCTGATACTCAGAGACATGATTTAAATTCTCCCATCTTTAGAGAAGAGGCTATATTAGCGATTAACAGTTTGCAATCAGGTAAAGCACCGGGGCCAGATGGCATGGGCAGCAAATTTTACAAAGAATTTCAGGATATATTTGTGGATCCATTTTTGGAGATGATAGAACACTCCTTTACCTCTGAGAGTTTACCTCAGTCATTAAGAGAAGCTGACATCTCTCTAATTCTTAAAAAAGGCAAGTGTCCTGAAGATTGCTCAGGATATAGACCTATTGCGCTTTTAAATCAAGATGTTAAACTGTTATCTAAGATCCTGGCTCTGCGATTAGAGAAGGTTTTGCCTCTTATCATTAAGGAGGAGTTTTATTAAAGGCAGAAGCTGTAGTAACAACATTAGGAGGCTTTTAAATATTGTTCATTTCTGTCAATCACAAGAAAATGACACTGTAATCATCTCATTGGATGCAGAGAAAGCCTTTGACCGAGTTGAGTGGCCTTATCTATTTAAAGTATTACAAAAATTTAATCTGGAAAATAACTTTATCAAATGGATCAAACTTTTGTATAATAAACCCTTGGCATCAGTCATAACAAATGGTTATAGATCGGATAATTTCCCAATTTATCGCTCAACACGTCAAGGCTGCCCCTTAAGCCCTGTTCTTTATGCTCTTGTGGTAGAACCTTTAGCTGAAGCCATCAGACAGGATCCAGCTGTCAGGGGTATAGATGTAGGGGAGACGCAACATAAAATTTCCCTTTATGCGGATGACATTTTGTTGTACGTAACAGAGCCTGCTACCTCTGTTCCACGACTGGTTGATATCATTAATTATTTTGGGTCTTTTTCTGGTTACAAAATTAATTTCTCTAAATCTTTAGCTATGCCCATGAGAAGCCTCAGAAATAGAATGAACTCCCTTATATCATTTCCATTTCGCTGGTCTATGTTGGGTTTTGTGTACTTGGGTATTCAGATTACTCCTATGTTCCATCAGATGTTTAAAGCCAATTTTAACCCTCTCCTAGACACTATAAAGAAGGATTTAAACAGGTGGTATTCACTTCCCCTATCATTACTCGGCAGAGTGTCTATTATCAAAATTAATATCCTGCCTAGGTTATTGTACCCCCTACAGATGGTTCCGATATTTATAACTAATAAGGTTTTGAAGTTACTGAATGGTTGGTTGAGTAATTTTATTTGGAGCAAAAGGAAACCAAGATTAAAAATGGTAAAACTACAACTTCCAAGTTCAATGGGAGGTTTGGATGTTCCTAACATTAAATGGTACCAAATAGCATCTCAACTAAGGTTTATAGCAGAATGGGTAAAAGATGATCCTACTTCTGTTTGGTTGGGCCTTGAAAAGTCACAGGCCTCCTGTTCACTGTTGGGCCTTTTGTCTTGTAAGAATTTAAAGTCAGTTAGAAATCTCTGTGATAAAAACCCCATAATTTGCAATACTTTAAAGGCCTGGTTTATGACACGAAAGCTTGAAGGAAGATCAGATTTAACTACTTTATTAATTCCTATTCAAGGCAATCCGGACTTTGTTCCTGGTATGATGGACAGTGGTTATAATATATGGACAGTTAAAGGGTTAAAGAAAATTTATGACCTTTTTGATGGTGCATTGTTATCATTTGAACAGCTTCAGGAAAAATTTGATTTTTCTAAACAGAATTTTTTTTAGATACCTTCAGATCCGAGATTTCATAACTAGAAAGACCACACTCAATGTAAATGCCACAGTGTCTGCAGTTGAGCAGTTACTTCTGTTAGGCCCAACCAAAAAATTTATAACTCGCTGTTATAGTGCCTTAAGTCAGTCAGATGTGATATGTATGTCAATTATGCAGGATCTTAAACAGAAATGGCAAAGTGAACTTGGTGTAAATATTTGTAAGGATTCATGGGATGCAATCTGGGAGTATGCCAAGAAGATTTCAATATGCAATCGTGCAAGATTATTGCAATACAAAATTTTACATCGCTTACAAATCTCTCCCAGTAAAAGATTCAACATGAATCCCCAACTTTCACCCATGTGTCTGAAATGTAAAATTTCAGTTGGTACCTATACTCATTGTGTTTGGTCTTGTCCTAAAATCCAAGCATACTGGCTAGACGTTGTACAAGACATGAATCAAATATTTGGTGTGAATGTCAATTTTTGAGCAACATGGCAGCCGGGATGGTCACACTTTTTCAGTGCTGAGACAAAGTTGCTGATTTTGCCATTAAAATAACTAACCAACAGCGATCGGCATTTGTGATGCACACGCACGGGCTGAATTTCCACATTCGTTGAAATACCCCTTTAATCGCCTTTCACCGGACACTGTGAGTAAACTGATTAGCGTTTCTTTTTGTGGTTCATTGCTACGCTTTGCCCGAAGCGTTTGCTAAGCTAACGCTAGTCGTAGCACCTAACACCGACACGAAGCGACTCTGTCCCCGGTGATTGGGGCTCGCCGGAGGAACTAACCGAGGCAACAGTTGAACGGGAGCCGGATCAGAGTTCGGGTGCAGCGGTGGTGGGAGACGGGGACCAGTGGAGGACCACCGGGGCCCCAGCCAGACAATAGCCTGAGTCGGAGCCCAGTTACAGCGGCGGGGCTCAGCGGAGGAACTACTGAGGCAGACGGCGGTAGGTGGCGGGGCTCAGCGGAGGAACTACTGAGGCAGACGGCGGTAGGTGGCGGGGCTCAGCAGAGGGTCTACTGGGACCCCAGCCAGACAGAAGCAGGATCGGAGCTCGGCTACAGCGGCAGTGTGCGGCGGGACTTGGTGGAGGAGCTTCCGGTACCCTGGCTGGACAGGAGCTCGGTTACGGCGGCGGTAAGCAGCGGGACTAGCAGCAGAGGGGGCTAGCTGAGGCCCAGCTGGATTCGAGGTCGGTCGGATCGGATACCGGCGACACCAGCAGAGATTGTTTTACTATCCACAGGTCAGTAAAAATGCCACCAAAGAAGGAGGAAATGGAAGAGATCAAAAAATCTCTGAACTTCTTGTCAGAAGAAGTGACCAAAATGGTTAGCCAGCAGGCCAAAATATTAGGCCTAATGGAAGAAGTCCGAGAATTAAAATTAACAATTCAGGAAAAAGACAAAAAAATTATGGACTTGGAGTGACGCGTCGAGGATCTTGAACAATGTTCTCGTATGGATGATCAAATTATAAGTGGACTAGACATCAAATATCAATCATACGCTCATGCTACAACAGGACTGAGAGGTGAGGAGGCTCCCCTGAGTGAATCAGTCTCCCTGGAAAACCAGGTGCTTCAGTTCCTTGATAGTAGAGATATAAAGGTCGAAGCAAATGCTAATTTCAGCCTGTTATGCTTTACCCAGGAAAGATAGTAAAACAAAGAAATCAATTGTGATGCGCTTTGTGAACAGAAGGGTAAAGAATGGCATACTGAGGCAGGCCAGAAAGCTCCGGGGAACAGAAGTTTACCTAAATGAACACCTAACGAAAACTAATGCTGAAATAGCACGGCAAGCACGGATGCTGAAAAGACAAAATAAGATACAGGCAACATGGACAAGAAATTGTAGAGTTTGGATCAAACTAAATGGAACACCTGAGCAAGCAAAGAGCATAATGATCAGAGATGTTACTGACTTAAATAAATACAGATGAACACTGATTAAGAAAATTAAGAGACAATGATAATCCATATCCACACACACGGCAAGAATAGTTCTTTTGACATACCATGTCAATGTACTTTTAAAAAAAAAATAAGCAAAACAAACAAAAAACTTATGACTGACTTGAGTAGACATCAGTTATCCCCAGTTGGAGGAAGTCATTTGACACAGAGTGAGGAAACTCAAACTCTGAAAATATGCCATTATGCTGAACATAAACTACAAGAGATGGAGAATGATATTGATCCTGATAACCACTTTTTCAATAATATTCATAACCATTGTGAATATTACACTGAAAAGCAATTCAAAAGTCAAGTGCAACTAGATGGTAAACTATCAATAATACACTTCAACAGCAGAAGTCTTAACAAAAACTTTCCACAGATTCAGGACTATTTAAAACAGCTAGACAGAAAATTTACAGCTATCGCAGTCTCTGAAACTTGGCTTAATGAAGAGCAGGCTCCCCTGATGGCAATAGAGGGATATCAGATGTTTCATATTAACAGATCTCAAAAAAAGGGTGGTGGTGTTGCACTGTATATTGATGACCTGTACAGGTGTAAGCTTGTAAATGGAATGTCCTTTGCACTACCAGGGATTTTGGAATGTGTTACTGTTGAGATTGACCAAGATAAAACAAAAAATCTAATTATAAGTTGTATATATAGAACGCCGGGAACTTGCATTGAGACATTCAGAGATAAATTAGTCGAGCTGTACAATAATATTACTAGTAAGAAAATGGTAGTAATTTGTGGAGATTTCAATATTGATCTACTAAATCCATATCAACAAAATGTAATTACAGAGTTCATGAACTCTATGTACAGCATGAGTCTATATCCCACAATAACACATCCCAGTAGAATCACAGTTCACACTGCTACACTTATTGACAACCTGTTTGTTAATATTATTGATAAGAAAATAGAAAGTGGATTATTGATAAATGATATAAGTGACCACTTGCCAACCTTTGCACTTATCCATGGCCACACGGGGGCCAATACAGAAAAAATTTTAAAATCGTTCAGATACAAATCACAAAATGCAATCAGTTCTTTTAAAGAAGACTTGCTGAAGCAGGACTGGACAAAGTCTATGTATCAGATGTAAATGAAGCCTATGACACATTTATAAACATTGTAGCCACTCTTTATGAAAAAAATTGTCCATTAGTAAAGAAAAAGCGTAAACATAAATTTGCCGATAAGCCATGGTTAACCAAAGGATTACAAAAGGCGTGTAAAAAGAAAAATTTATTATATAAAGCTTTCCTAAAGAAAAGGACAAAAGAAGCAGAGCAGAGGTATAAAACATACAAAAATAAGTTAACATATATAATAAGATGTAGTAAGAGAGACTATTACAGTAAAGAACTGGAGAAAAGCAGAGACAATATTAAAAATACATGGACAATACTTAACAGTATTCTTGGAAATAAAAGCAGAAATATAAGCTACCCAACCGATTTTTCAAAAAATAATAAAATGACTCAGAGTGTGAATGCAGCTTCACCTGCAGATGAATTTAATAACTTTTTTGTTAACATTGGTCCTAATTTGGCTCGAGAAATACCCATTACGGCGCCTACAGGTGATACAATAAGCAAAAACACTGCTATAAAAGACTCCATTTTCATAAAGAACACAGACGAGAGAGAGGTCATTGAAATTGTTAAATCGTTTAAAAGTAAAACATCTACGGACTATTGACATATCCATGTCAATGGATCTATTGACATGCTCTTAGTCAAAACTATTATTGAATGCTTAGTGAAACCACTGACGTATATCTGTAACCTGTCTCTCCAAACAGGTATATTTCCCAATGCAGTGAAAATAGCTAAAGTAATTCCGATATACAAGACGGGTGACAGAGGGGAATTCTCAAACTATAGACCAATTTCACTATTGCCGCAATTTTCCAAGATACTTGAAAAAATATTCTATGAGAGAACTGACAACTTCATACTGAAGAATAATTTATTGTGTGAGCAGCAATATGGGTTCAGACACAAGAGGACAACTGCATTTGCTCTAATGGAATTTATAGAAAAAATATCAACTGCCATTGAAAATAAAGAGTATTCAGTTGGGGTATTCCTGGATCTTAAAAAAGCATTTGATACAGTGGATCATAATTTATTATTAAAGAAACTACAAAATTGTGGTATTAGAGGGGTAGCACTGTCCTGGTTATGTAGTTACTTAAAGAATAGATATCAGTATGTATGTGTTGGTAACAAAAACTCACAGTTACTGAAGGTTACTTGTGGAGTCCCACAGGGTTCAGTTTTGGGGCCACTGTTATTCAATATGTATATAAATGATATATGTAAAGTTTCAGAAAAAATGGACTTAATATTGTTTGCCGATGACACTAATCTATTATGCAGTGGAAGCAATTTGGAACAACTTTTGGATACACTCGGAAAGGAATTAGGAAAGCTTAAACTGTGGTTTGATTCAAACAAATTAACGCTCAATTTAAGTAAGACAAAATTTATAGTCTTTAACAACCATCACAACAACTTAGTATCTAAACTCAGTGTAAATGGTGTAGAGATTGAAAGGGTATCCGAAACTAAATTTCTTGGAGTAATAATTGATAATAAACTGTGTTGGAAGTCACATATTAATTATATTAAAGGTAAAATATCCAAATCAATTGCAATACTACACAGAGTGAAATATTTGCTGAATCGACCCACACTATATACCTTGTATCATTCATTAATACTCCCATACATGACATATTGTACTGAAGTATGGGGAAATGCATATAAAACAAACATATATCCAGTCTTTATGCTTCAGAAGAGAGCTATTAGAATAATAAACAAAGCTGCTTACAGGGAACCAACAAACCCACTTTTTCTTAAATTAAAAGCTCTCAAGTTGAAAGATCTGGTTGACTTTAAAACTGCAGTAATAATGTTTAAAGTGAAGAATCTATCACTGCCCGCAAGTCTCACTTCCGCCCTCCCAAGAGAGCAGACGCTTTTTTCTTCTCTCCTGCTGACTTTTCCTCCCCTCCTACTACTGGATCCCAGCTTGCTGTTGTCTGTCTGCGTCTAACTGCGACCGCCGAAAAGAAATTATGGAGTTAATAAGCTGGGCTTTGAACACAATTGACACTATTTTTTCAACAAGGAAAAGTGCTCCGGGGGAAGCTGTCTGCCCCGCTGGAACGGCTCCAGTGGGCTATCTATGTGACACAGGTAATTGGAAAATGCTGTGTCTCTCTAATCTCTCTATCGAAGATATTGAAGATTTGTTTATCTTCGTAATCTTGGTGATTGGGATAATTCTGATTGGGACGGGAATTGTCTTGGTTTACCGCAAATTGCTGAAGATGGATTCAACCTATCAAAATGCTGGCCAGGCGAGGTGCATCCAACAAATTGAGAAACTGGAGAAGACCCTGATAGCGACTACTGGAGAACTGTCTCGTAAGGTGGATTACATCATGGGTTCGCTCAGGTCTTTCCACGACGAATTCAAAGCTGCGCAATGAAGGATTAATGTACTGAATCTACAGAAGAAATACAAGTCTTCTCTGTGATCAGTCCTATTTGGCATTATTATTCCCCATGAAAATTCCTCCTGGCTGTCTGCAGACTGTGTTTTTTCAAAATCATGAGCACAAGGCCTTGGACAGCCAGCTGCAGCGCCAGATAAGACTGGGCGCCAGACAGACAAAACATCTTCTGCCAAGGGTCCTTGGGTCTCTCTTATTATCATCAACACTGCTCAACACCGCACACACATTGATTCATGAACTGATTAAAGATATACTGTACACTGCTCTCTTGTGTCTTGTGAAATTCTGAGTTGTTGCTCTGTGCTATTGAGAGATTTTTTTTCATTGTAATCATAATCTGCTTAAAAAATAAGCTGTATTCTGATAACGAAGTTTTTTTTCTCCTCCCCCCTTGTGTCGTTCCCTCCCTTCCCCTCCCTTCTTATCTATCTCTGTTTGATGAGGCGCCTATTATGGCTGCCGTGTCGTTGTGTCGCGCGCATGCGCACCAATGTCAAGTCAAGTTCCTCGTGTGTTTTTTACATGCTTGGCAATAAAGTTTATTCTGATTCTGATTCTGATTCTGAAATATCCAAAAGTTGTTCCAAATAAGGGAGAAACAATATCATTTCAGAGGAACATGTATATTTCAAAAACCTTCAGTGAGAACTACCACCAAGCAACACTGTGTTTCAGTGCAAGGAGTCAGATTATGGAACGATTTTGGACCTGAATTAAAATCATGTACAACGCTTGGACAATTTAAACAAAAACTAAAGGAAGAAATACTCCAGACATATATACAAGATGACATGTAAAATCACATAAGGATTGTCATATCCAGCCTGCGTTGTGTTGTAGCTTAGTTTTTTGTCACATTTTGTCTTAGCTTTGTTCTGAATTGTAATCGCTCTTGTTTTGTTTTTCTTTTGAATTCTTGGATGGAATATGGGTGGGCAATATAAGCTGCGGCTTCAGCCATCACCCATTTCGGATAACTTATGTTGAACTGTATAATCAGAGGAGTTATTGTCTAATTTGACCTTGTTGGATTTTCTCTCCCCCTTTGTTATATTATTCAGTTTCTTTTAACCTGTACTTTTAATCTATCCGAAATAAAGATTCATTCATTCATTCATTCAAATGTAGACATGGATCCTCGCTCTCTGCTACTGGGACACCCAAACCAGGACTTACTTTTTGAAAAGCTCTGCAAGACTGTACAATATCCTTGCATATGTGGCAAGAAGGAATATTTTTTTGTCATGGATATGTGACAAACCACCAACTAAAACAAACTGGCATAAAATCATCATGGAGTGTTTCCCTTTGGAATATTTAACATGTTTACTTCACTCAGCTAAGAGATATTTTATGAAAATATGGACCCCATATCTCAAATTCTCTAACCTTATGGTGGGCTCGATTCTTGGGAGCGTTAACTTGGAATAAATATGACTTTTTTTTTTTTTACCTTGTTTGTGGTGCCGTGATGGTTACGCTCCTCTGTACAAATGTACAAGTGCTGGTTTAGGTGTGTACATGTATGAGTTTCTAGCTAAGTATATCTTCCTTTTTTTTTTTTTAAATTTCAATCTTTAATTTTGTGTAGATCAATTTTGTGCTGAGCTGTTTTTCATGTTTTGATTGTTGGGGGTGTGTGTGTGTGTGTGCAAAACAAACAAAAAAAAATTCAATAAATACAATTTGTAAAAAAAAAAAAAAAAGAAAACATATCACAAATGACCAGACAATATTTCTTGCCTTCCCGTTTATTTATGTAGCTCAATGAAGTTCATGCAAATGTTCTGAAATGGATAAGTGGAGGCTGGAAAAGTGCCTCTTTCAGGTCTAAAATTTCCCTGTGCATTGTTTTTTGCACAAATCAGACTTTTTTTTTTACAAAACTGTGTGGCAAACTGGTTAAACCCATAGGCAGTAAATGTTTATTCAATGTAGGTTACCATCCCCCCCCCCCCCCCCCCCCCCCTTTGCTACATGCGAGACGCCACACAGCAAGGTAGAGACCTGGTGAAACAGTTTGTGTGTCAGAATGGGCTTGTCTTTGTTACATTTGTAGAGCTTTGAGGTGTCATCAAAAATCGCTCCCTTTTTTATCCACCTGTAAATTTCAGCCTGTGGTGCTGCTTTTTTTTATTTTCTCTTTATTGACATTCTTCAGAAAGCAGATTCAAGCCATCATTTCATTTGATAATTACATTTGAATGTCCTCCTTTTTTTTAAATGAAAAAGAAATAAGAAGAAAGAAAAAAAGGGAGGGGGGAGGGTCAGCATAAACATCAGCATATAGGGAGTAAGTGTTGATGTTCACACTCTTGTATATATATTAACAAAGTCTGCTGTAACAGTTCTGCAAATTGAAAGTCCGGCCTGAGTAGTGTTACATATTTAGTCCATTTTTCCCATTGTGACATAAACAAATCCTTTTTGTAATTGACATAAGCTGTTATTTTCTCCATCTTATAAATATCCATTGTAATGTCCATCCACAAATCAAGAGATGGGCTCTCCTGTGAAAGCCATTTTTTTGTAATTGCCTTTCTGCTTGCAGTCAGTAGAATACATAATAAATATTTATCCCTCTTTGACCACTCTGCGGGCACAAGCCCAAAGAATAGAGTTTTGCTTTCCAGTGGTAACTGACATCCAAAAATATCTTGTATAGCTTTATGAATTTCCTTCCAATAATTTTGAATAACAAGACAGAGCCAAAATATATGATAATGATTTGCATTTGTACTACAACATTTTCTCCAACAAGTTGGGGAATTCCCTTTGTACTGAGCCTTCTGGGAAGGTGTGATAAAAGTTCTGATTAGGCTTTTCCAGCCAAACTCCCTCCAGCTCTGTGAACTACTGCATTTCCATTGATTTGACCATATTAATGTCCATTCCTCTTCCGATATTTCTATTCCTCCTTCTTTTTCCCATTTTGTTTTAACATATACAGTTGAGTGTCTTTTCAGGTTTATAAGACCTTTATATAAACCTGAAATTAAGCTTTTATCTTTATTTGAATTATATGCCCTTTTAAATAAATTTAGTAATGGTTTACATGATTTTGCTATACATTTTAGCCTGTTATTTACAGTGTCTCATCTGCAAGTAGCAATAGAAGTCTTGTGATTCCAACTGATACTTCTCTTTAAGTGTTTCAAAACTAAGTAGTGTGTCATCTTTCATTATCTTACATATGGCTGTTATCCCTCTGTTTGGCCAAACTTTAAATCTTGTGTCTGACCTATTTGGAGTGAAATGTGAGTCATATGCGCACCACTTTAAAATTACTATGTTCTTTTCTAGATTATATTTTGATACTAATTTTCTCCAAATTTTAAGATTCCACTTAACCCATGGATTTTCTATGCTCTTGATAATGTCTTGTAGGTTACCATCAGCTATTGTCGCTTGTATAGGAGTGGGGCTCATTCCCTCTTCAATACTCTTCCATTGGGTGACATAAGTCCGGACCCAGGGAACACGCACACAGGCTCGAGCAAGATTCAAGGATTTTATTAAACAATAATGAGCGTTTGAGTGAGTGTGTACGGGGCGTAATGTAGTGCTGGAGGATGGGGTGCGTCGAGGGCGGAGAGGAGTGCCGTACAGCCAGGCAACCCTATGGCCAGAGCACACACAAAGGTTAGCTGCGGGCAAACACCCAGTGGAATGGATATTAATTCTGGTGCTTACTTCCAGGTGGTACGGTGGCTGGCACTGGCTAAAGCCGCAGGTCTCCTGCCTGGAAGACAGCGTCCAGCTGCGCGCTCGGCGTGACAAGGAGAGTGATGGCGAGGACGAGGGAGTAATGTTCGCCACCAGGGAATCCACCTGTGCACAGGGGAGAAACTGCAGAGAAGGTGAGTAGAGATATCTTACGTGCAGGCTGAACGGTTATCATAGGAGCGCTGGCCGTAGAGGAACAGGCGAGCGTTGGAGAGGAAGGCGTTGATGAGCAGACGGCTCCAGACCGAGGCTCAAGGCGAAGCGGGCTTTATAGCCCGAGCTTGATGAGGCGCAGGTGTGTGCACAGCTGAGACGGGAGACAGGCGAGAGTGAGTTGTGACAGTACTCCCCCCCCGGAGCAGCGCCTCCCGGTGCTGGCTTACCTGGGTACGTCCGGTGGAACTCCGTGATGAGGCGTTTGTCCAGCACAAACGATGGACGTACCCAGTACCTCCATTCGGGGCCATACCCCTCCCAGTCCACCAGATATTGGAGGCCGCGACCCCGGCGGCGGGAGTCCAGGATGGAGTTGACAGTCCACGCTGGGTCGCCGTCGATCACCACGGGAGGGGGTGGGGCCCTGGGGGGGACAGAGAGGGCTAGTTACCAGGGGTTTAATCTGGGAGACGTGGAAAGTCGGACAGACCCGGAGGGAGGGGGGAAGAGCCAAATGCACAGCCACCAGATTAATTATCTTGACAATGGGATACGGTCCAATAAAGCGCCGGGCCAGCTTCTTCTTCTCGGCCTTCAGGTTAATGTCCCGAGTAGACAACCAGACCTGCTGGCCCACTTGATAGTGGGGGGCAGCCTTCCTATGACGATTCGCCGTCTTGAAGTTGCGTGCCGCCGTGTGTAATAGCGCTTGAAGCGTCGCGGTCCAAAAGCGTCGGCAGCACCTCAGGTGGGCCTGGATGGACGATACTGCCACCTCCTCCTCCTCTTCAGGGAATAGCGGGGGGTCATAACCCATAGACGCCTGGAAGGGAGACATCCCAGTGGCTGACGACAGGGTAGAGTTGTGGGCATACTCTATCCAGGGTAGATGGGTGCTTGAGGAGGAAGGACTGGATGAGGTGATGCAGCGAAGCGCGGCCTCCAGCTCTTGGTTTGTTTGCTCGCACTGCCCATTGGTCTGGGGGTGGTGACCGGACGACAAGCTCATTGTGGCCCCCAAAGCATTGCAGAAGCTCCTCCAGACCTTGAACACGAACTGGGGCCCCCAATCGGAGACGACATCCACCGGGATCCCATGTAG
The DNA here is from genome assembly GCA_020510985.1 of Pholidichthys leucotaenia. Classification (NCBI taxonomy): domain Eukaryota; kingdom Metazoa; phylum Chordata; class Actinopteri; order Cichliformes; family Pholidichthyidae; genus Pholidichthys; species Pholidichthys leucotaenia. The sequence goes on along the minus strand of CM035842.1, from coordinate 194,276,126 downwards.
CCTCACGACATGCTGGACCAACAAATCAGCCATCTCCCGCGCCGTAGGGAGGCCGTGGAGTGGCACGAAGTGTGCGGCCTTCGAGAATCGTCCACAATGGTCAGGATGGTATTAAAGGAGTTGGACGTCGGGAGACGGGTGACGAAGTCTAGGGCTACGTGGGACCAGGGCCTTCCGGGGACCGGCAGGGGGTGGAGGAGCCCCGCAGGAGGAGAGGTCGAGGTCTTACCTGTAGCGCACTGGGGGCAGGCACGGACGTAATTGGCGACGTCGTCTCGTAAACCCGGCCACCAAAAGGACCTCTGAAGAAGCTCCACAAGCCGGGAGATCCCCGGGTGACAGGCGAGCTTGGAGGTGTGAGCCCAGTGGATGACGTCACCTCGGACAGACGATGGCACTAACAACCTCCCAGCAGGACCGCCGCCAGGATCAGGTTCCGCCTCCTGTGCCCTCCGGACCTTGTCCCTGATGGACCATGAAACGACACCCACGACACACGAGGTCACCAGGATGGTGTGTCCGGGTTTCTCAGCGGCCTCTGGGGCAAACTGCCGGGACAACGCATCCGGCTTACCATTTTTGGAGCCGGGGCGGTAGGTGATGGAAAACCTGAAGCGGCCAAAGAACAGAGACCAACGCGCCTGGCGGGCATTCAGGTGCTTGGCCGTCCTCAGGTATTCCAGGTTTTTGTGATCTGTCCAGACCACGAAAGGTTGTGCTGCCCCCTCCAGCCAGTGACGCCACTCCTGCAGCGCGAGCTTAACCGCAAGGAGTTCTTGGTCGCCGACGTCATAATTCCTCTCCGCTGCAGACAGGCGCCGGGAGAAGAAGGCGCAGGGGCGCACCACCCCATCCACCGGAGAGCGCTGAGACAACACTGCCAACACTCCCGTGTCAGAGGCGTCCACCTCGACGAGGCACTGAAGCGTGGGATCCACCTGAGTCAGGACCCGGGAGGAGGAGAATTCCTTCTTCAGCATCGCAAAGGCCAACGCACCCTCCTCAGTCCACCGGAACGGCACCTTGGGGGAGGTGAGGCAGGTCAGGGGGGAAGCGATCGAGCTGTAGCTAGGGACGAAACGGCGGTAGAAGTTGGCGAACCCCAGGAACTGCTGGACCTGTTTCCTGGATGGGTGGGAGGGGGGCACTCGACTACCGCCTTGATCTTGGCAGGGTCCGGGATGATTTGGTTGTGAGACACAATGAAGGCCAAGAAGGAGGTCTTGTCGGTAAAAAACTCGCACTTCTCTGCTTTTACGTAGAAGCTGTTCTCGAGGAGATGCTGGAGGACCCGCCTCACGTGGCTCTGATGCTCCTCCCGAGACTGGGAGAAGATCAGGATGTCGTTCAAGTAGACGAAGACGAATAACCCCAGGAAGTCTCGTAGAATGTCATTAATGAGCCGCTGGAAGACGGCCGGAGCGTTGGTGTGCCCAAACGGCATGACCAGATACTCGAAATGGCCGCTGGGCGTCCGGAACCCCGTCTTCCATTCGTCACCCTCCCGGATCCGAATGAGGTGGTACGCACTGCGGAGGTCCAGCTTCGTAAACCAGGTGGCCCCCTGGAGAGAGTCAAAGGCGGAGTCCATCAACGGCAGCGTGTAATTATCCTTAATTGTGATGTCATTTAGGGCCCGGAAGTTGATGCACGGCCGAAGGAACCCATCCTTCTTGACCACGAAGACGAATCCTGCCCCGACTGGGGACGAGGAGGGGCGGATGATGCCCGCGCTGAGCAACTCCTTTATGTAGACGTCCATGGCCTCCCACTCCGGAGCCGACAGGCTGTATAAATGACCCGATGACAAGGGCGCCCCCAGGTGGAGGTTTATGGCGCAGTCATATGGGCGGTGTGGGGGGGGGGCGGAGACAGCGCTTTGGATTTACTGAAGACCAACCCTAGATCGTGGAACTCCGGGGGCACCTTGGAGAGGTCCGGAGGGGAAGCGTCAGAAGGAGAGAGGGGCCACGAGGGGGCGCAGGCAGCTGACTGGAGGCAGTTGCTCATGCAGAAGGTGCTCCAGGAGAGGATGCTCCTGGACCGCCAATCGAAGGCCGGGTTGTGGAGGCGCAGCCATGGGTAGCCTAGAATCACGGGAGCAGCTGAGGTGGGCAGTACATACAGGCTCAGGTCCTCCCTGTGATTACCAGAGACGATGACAGGGACGGGCACGGTCCGGTGTGTGACCTTCTCCAGGGGAGTCCGTGAAAGAGTTACCAGACTGAGAGGGGTGGGCAGAGCTTGGCAAGGGATGCCCAGGCGGGTTGCCAGGCTTTTTGAAATGAAGCTTTGCTCCGCCCCCGAGTCTACCAGTGCGTGAGTGGAATGCTCTGTGAGGTTATGGCAGAATCTGATAGGGAGGAGGCACTTTGATAGGGGGTTTGATTGGGTTGAGTCCGCGAGACCCCCTACAGCGACTCGCGGACTCCCTCTTTTGGCTTAACCGGGCAGGATTCCACAGGGTGCTGGTCATCTGCATGCATGGCATTACAGCAGCCGATAGGAAGAGACCGAACAAACTGATCAAGAAAGCTAGCTCTGTCCTGGGGCAGCGCCTTGACCCAGTGGAGGAGATGGGAGAGAGAAGGCTGGTGGCCAAACTGTCATCTCTGCTGGAGTCTGAGTTCCATCCTATGCAGGACATACTGAATGCACTGATGAGCTCATTTAGCAGCAGACTACATCATCCTAGGTGCACAACTGAGAGGTTTCGCAGGTCCTTCATACCTATGGCTGTCAGACTGTACAACCTAAGCAGGGCTGCTTGCAGAGATAGCAAAAACGTGAGAACCTAATAGTATTGAATGCAAAAGACACAATGGACTTACACAATGGTCCCCTCCGGTATACAACTAGGAAAATACCGGTCGCTGTGGAGGGTGAGAATATGTATGGGTGCATAATCATACCATGTAGGATAACTAAGTAGACGGTTGTGCTGTTTCATTCCATCTAGCTACAATGCTCTGCACTGTGTGTGCTTATATATTTATATATTTATTCCATCTAGCAACAATGCTCCGCACTGTGTGTGTTTATATATTTATATATTTATTCCATCTAGCTACAATGCTCCGCACTGTGTGTGTTTATATATCTACATATTTATTCCATCTAGCTACAATAATCCGCACTGTGTTTATATACTCATATATTTATTCCATCCAGCTACAATGCTCCGCACTGTGTTTATATATTTATATATCTATTCCATCTAGCTACAATGCTCCACACTGTGTCTATATATATATACGTATATATATATTTATATTTATATGTACATATGTATATTCGCTGCTCTTGTTTTTCTCTTGCCTTCTGATTGTTGCTCTGAGTGTTGCTATCCCTGTGCTGTTGCAATCCTGGAATTTCCCCATTGTGGGACTAATAAAGGCTTATCTTATCTTACCTTATCTTATCTCCGCAATACATGCAGAGTCCCAGCTCCCTGCGACGCTGTTTCTCCTCCAGCGGAAGCTTGGCCCGCCCAATCAGCATCGCCTCCGGATCGTCGGCGGACTCTGGTATGGGCAACGCCAGGGGGCGAGGTTGAGAGACACGAGAGGAGGCTCTGCTCGAGCGGCTAAACGTCTTCCGCTCGGCGGCCCGTTCTCTCAACCTGTTATCGAGGCTAATAACAAGGGAGATTAACTCGGAAAGTTGCTCCGGCAGATCCCGGCTGGCCAATTCATCTCGAAGACTAGGGCTCAGGCTACGGGCGAAAATGCTGCAGAGGGCAGCATCTCCCCACCCAACTTCTGCCGCCACCACCCAGAAGTCGACAGCGTAGTCGTCGGCGGACTGGCTACCCTGGCGAAGGTTAAGCAGCCGGGAGGTTAACACACTGTCCCGGTCTGAATGATCAAAGACCTCATTAAAATCATGGACGAATTGGGCATAGGTCAGGTTCGCGTAGCTGGGCCTCGCCATTACGGTGTAGGCCCAAGCTAATGCTTGCCCTTCCAGGAGGTTAGCAATGTACCCAATTTGGCTATGGTCAGTCGGGAAGTCCCCGTGGACGCGCAGAAACACCGACTCACATTGGAGAAGGAATCCCCGCGCTTCACCGAGTTTACCGCTGAAGCGCGTGGGCGTTGGAATGAGAGTGAGCCTGGTGGGCGGCCCTGGGTTAGCCTGGCCAGCTGGGACACCACCGGGTGCAGGGATGTTACGCTGAGCCAGAGGGAATGCCTGCGGGGGATCCAGACGGTCCAACCGGCGGTTAATTTGGGTCAATTGATTCAGAATTACCTGCTGCTGGTGAGTAATTTGGTCTACTCACTGTGTGTCTGACACGATCATCGGTAGCACGGGGGCCCCCCAGGGAACGGTGCTGGCTCCCTTCCTGTTCACTCTTTATACTGCGGACTTCTCACACAACACAACACACTGCCATCTACAGAAGTTCTCTGATGACTCTGCGATCGTTGGCCTCATCTCCAATGGAGATGAAGCTGAGTACAGAGGGCTTATCCAGGACTTCGTGGACTGGTGCCATCGGAACTGCCTCCAGATCAACGCGAGGAAAACTAAGGAGCTGGTGGTGGACTGCCGCAGGCATGGGCAACCCCTCACAGCACCAGTAAATATACAGGGAACAGACATCGAGATGGTGACATCCTATAAGTACCTGGGTGTTCATCTGAACAATAAACTAGACTGGTCACACAATACTGACGCACTCTACAAGAAGGGACAGCGCAGGCTGTTCCTGCTGAGGAGACTCAGGTCTTTTGGTGTACAAGGGGCGCTGCTGAAGACATTCTATGACACGGTGGTGGCATCAGCCATCACTTTTGGAGTGGTCTGCTGGGGCAGTGGCATTACTGCAGCCGATAGGAAGAGACTGAACAAGCTGATCAAGAAAGCTAGCTCTGTCCTGGGGCAGCGCCTTGATCCGGTGGAGGAGATAGGAGAGAGAAGGATGGTGGCTAAACTGTCATCTTTGCTGGAGTCCGAGTTCCACCCTATGCAGGACATACTGAATGCACTGAGGAGCTCATTTAGCAGCAGACTACATCATCCCAGGTGCACAACCGAGAGGTTTTGCAGGTCCTTCCTACCAACGGCTGTCAGACTGTACAACCTAAGCAGGGCTGCTTGCAGAGATAGCAAAAAGACGTAACAAACTAATAGTTTTTTGAATGCAAAAGATGCAATAGACTTACACAATGGTCCCCTCCGGCATACAACTAGGAAAATACCGGTCGCTATGGAGGGTGAGAATATGTATGGGCACATAATCATACCATGTAGGATAACTAAGTAGACAGTTATGCTGTTTCATCCCATCTAGCAACAATGCTCTGCACTGTATGTGTTTATATATTTACATATTTATTCCATCTAGCTACAATGCTCCGCACTGTGCGTTTATATATCTACATATTATTCCATCTAGCTACATTGCTCCGCACTGTGTGGGTTTATATATTTACATATTTATTCCACCTAGCTGCAATGCTCCATACTGTGGGTGTTTATATATCTACATATTTATTCCATCTAGCTACAGTGCTCTGCACTGGGTGTGTTTATATTTATATATCTATATATTTATTCCATCTAGCTACAATGCTCCGCACTGTGTGTTTATATATCTACATATTATTCCATCTAGCTACATTGCTCCGCACTGTGTGGGTTTATATATTTACATATTTATTCCACCTAGCTGCAATGCTCCATACTGTGGGTGTTTATATATCTACATATTTATTCCATCTAGCTACAGTGCTCCGCACTGTGTGTTTATATATTCATATATTTATTCCATCCAGCTACAATGCTCTGCACTGTGTGTCTGTGTATGTGTATATATATATTTTATAGTAATATGTACACATGTATATTAGCTGCTCTTGCTTGCTTGCTTTTTTTTCTTGCCTTCTGATTGTTGCTCTTTGTCTTGCTATCCCTGTGCTGTTGCAATCCTGGAATTTCCCCGTTGTGGGACTAATAAAGGCTTATCTTATCTTATCTTATCTTACTCGAGCCTCGAGGATGTTAAAACGGTGTGCGAGCCCGCTGTCCGCTGGGCCGCTTTGCTGGAGCTGTACTGACATAAGTCCAGACCCAGGGAACATGCACACAGGCTCGAACAAGATTCAAGGATTTTATTAAACAATAATGAGTGTTTGAGTGAATGTGTGCGGGGTGTAATGTAGTGCTGGAGGACAGGGTGCGTCGAGGACGGAGAGGAGCGCTGTACAGCCAGGCAACCCTATGGGCAGAGAACACACAAAGGTTAGCTGCGAGCAAACACCCAGTGGAATGGATATTAATTCTGGTGCTTACTTGCAGGTGGTAAGGTGGCTGGCGTTGGCTAAAGCCGCAGGTCTCCTGCCTGGAAGACAGCGTCCAGCTGCGCGCTCGGCGTGACGAGGAGAGTAATGGCGAGGACGAGGGAGTGATGTCCGCTGCCAGGGAATCCACCTGTGCATAGGGGAGAAACTGGAGAGAAGGTGAGTAGAGATATCTTAGGTGCAGGATGAACGGTTATCATAGGAGTGCTGGCCGTAAAGGAACAGGCGAGCGTTGGAGAGGAAGGCGTTGATGAGCAGACGGCTCCAGACCGAGGCTCAAGGCGAAGCGGGCTTTATAGCCCGAGCTTGATGAGGCACAGGTGTGCGCATAGCTGAGACGGGAGGCAGGCGAGAGCGAGTTGTGACATTGGGCAGTATATGAAGGATTACACCAGCAAATTATGGGTCTAAGTTGTACTGACCAATAATAGTCTCTCAGGGAAGGAAGGCCCCACCCCCTTTTTGTTTTGACAATTGTAGAGTTTTAAATTGGATTCTAGGTTTCTTACCTTGCCATATGTACCTGGACAGCATTTTGTCTCATTCATTAAATTGTTTTTCACTTATCTCTATTGACAAAATTTGAAATAAATATAATAATTTGGGGAGTATATTCATTTTAATTGAATCAGTTCTTGAATTTAGGTTTAAATATGGAATTAGATTCCATCTTGCAATGTCCTCTTTGATTTTTCTTTGGGTTGGTGAATAATTGCATTCTAGTAGTTCAGAGAGGTTTTTTGGTATTATGACTCCCAAGCACTTTAAGAATTCTGTTTGCCAAGCAAATTGAAAATTATTTTTAATTTCTTCTGGTGGATTATAATTATATTTAAGCAATTGTGTTTTACTTATGTTAATTTTGTATCCTGATAATTGACCAAAATAATTGAATGATTCCATAAGTTTAGGTAGGGAATCTGTTGGTTTCCCCAGGTAGATCAAAATATCATCTGCATAGCAGGCCAATTTATGCTCCTTCCCATTTATACTGATGCCTTGTATTCCTTTGTTCTGTCTAATATAACGGGCAAATGGTTCCAGATATAATGCAAATAATAATGGTGAACATGCACAACCCTGTCTAGACCCTCTTTCTAGGTTAAAGCTATTTGACAAACAACCGTTAACTTTAATTCTTGCAGTGGGTTTATTATATAATGCCTGCATTATTTTGATCATTTTTTCATGTAAGCCAAATCTGTATAAAACTTGATTAAGAAAACTCCAGTCCACAGAATCAAAGGCCTTTTTGTTTGCTTTTTGTGCTTCAATAAGAATGTCATGTGACAACCCCTCTGTCAGTGTCAGAATGGAATCAGATGTGCTTTGTGCTGGTTGCAAGCCCTATGCAACCACTTTTGCTGTTTGGTCCACAAAGTGATTACCTTGAGAAACCGGATCAGTGCCATTTGTATGAGCTGCACATTTGCATATGGCCAGCTGTGATGAAAGTTTGACACTTTCAAGCAGCTCCAAAATAAGATGTTTATGCTGAATAGGCTTCCTTGTTGATGCAATCATGACTGTTTTTCCAGAGTGCTAAAAATTGAGCACTGACGTCATGTGTCCCTCCCTACAATCCGCCATTTGAATAAATGGTTTCTTGTAGTCAGGGAGTGCCAAAACAGCAGTACTGACCAAAAGTTTTATTCATCCTGACAAATGCTTCCTCTGCCTCAGGTGTCCACTCAATTTTGTCCACCTGTGCCATTGGCTTTTTGTAGATAAGGTCAGACAATGGTTGCACTTCAAATGAATAATCTGCAATCCAGGAGCGACAGTAGTTTAATGTCCCCAAAAATGACATCATGTCTCTCTTTGTAATTGGTTTGGGTGCTGCCAAAATAGCCTCTTTGCAAACAGGATCAACATGTCTTCCCTCTGCTGACAAAATGTGGCCTAAGTATCACACAGTGTGGATAGGGAGCTGCTTCCCCCTCTTGAGCTGATGGACAGTTTGCCAGAATCTCTTTGAGGCTGACCGAAAGTCTTGTTCCATGGCCTCACCGAACTCCTCCCATACCCGGGTTTTTGCTTCAGCAACCACCCGAGCTGCACTCCGCTTGGCCTGCCAGTACACCTCAGCTGCTTCGGGAGTCCCACAAGCCAACCAAGCCTGATGGGACTCCTTCTTCAGCTTAATGGCCCCCCTCACCACTGGTGTCCACCATTTGGTTTGGGGGTTGCCACCACGAGATGTCCCGACAACCTTACGGCTGCAGCTCTGGGCCACTGCTTCAACAATGGAGGTGGAGAACATGGCCCATTCAGACTCCATGTCTCCAGACTCCCTCGGAATGTGGTTGAAGTTCTTCCGGAGGTGGGAGCTGAAGACCTCCTGGACAGGGGCCTCAGCCAGATGTTCCCAGCACACCCTCACTATACATTTGGGTCTACCAGGTCTGAATGGCATCCTCCCCTGCCATTGGATCCAACTCACCACGAGGTGGTGATCAGTTGACAGCTCTGCACCTCTCTTTACTCGAGTGTCCAAGACATACGGTCGCAGGTCTGATGACACAATAACAAAATCAATCATCAACCTGTGACCTAGGGTGTCCTGGTGCCAGGAGCACATATGGACACCCATATGCTTGAACATGGTGTCCGTTATGGACAAACTGTGGTTAGCACGGAAGTCCAATAACTGAACACCACTTGGGTTCAGATCATGCAGGCCGTTCCTCCCAATTACCCCCTTCCAGGTTTCACTATCATTGCACATGTGCGCATTGAAGTCCCCCAGTAGGACAATGGAGTGTCCAAGACGAGCATCATCCAGCACCCCAGTCAGAGACTCCAAAAAGGGTGGGTACTCCGAAACACCATTTGGTGCATAGGCACAAATGATGGTCAGAACCCATTTGCCAACTCGAAGGAGCAGGGAAGCAACCCTTTTGTCCACCGGGGAAAACTCCAATATAGAGGCAGCAAGGTGGGGGGATACAAGAATACCCACCCCTGCTCGTCGCCTCTCACCCAGGGCAACTCCAGAGAAGGCCAAGCTTCACCCCCTCTCCAGGAGACTGGTTCGGGAACCGGAGCTGTGTGTTGAGGTGAGGCCGACTATATCTAGCCGGTATCTCTCAACCTCATGCACCAGCTCAGGCTCCTTCCCCACCAGAGAGGTGACATTACACGTACCAAAAGCCAGTTTAGAAAGCTTGGGATCAGTCCACCAAGGTCTCCGCCTCTGACTGCCACCTGATCTACATAGCACCAGACCCCCATGATCCCTCCTGCAGGTGGTGAGCCTACTGGAGGGCGGACCTATGTAACTCCTTCGGGCTGAGCCCGGCCGGGTCCCATGGGTGGAAATCCGGCCACCAGATGCTAGCCATCGAGCCCCTCCCCCAGGCCTGGCTCCAGGGTGGGGCCCCAGTGACCCCATACCAGGCAGGGTACACTAAATCCTTGTTCTAGTATTTAGCGTGAGAGTCTGTTGGATCATTCTTAGTCTGGCGCTTCACCCAGGACCAGTTTGTCTTGGGTGACCCTATCAGAGGCAAATTGCCCCTGACAACATAGCTCCTGGGATCACTGGGGCAAGCAAACCCCCCACCACAATAAGGTGACGATCCATGAGGGGCAAAAAGCCCCAGTTACACAATTTGATGATCTAATTTAAAATAACTGTCCAGCTAAAAAACCCTGCCACGGGGGCCCAGGTCAATTGGGGGGTGGGGGCTCACTTCTGTCTTCTTTTCATTAAAACTTAAAAAATTTAATGCCATCCAATCTTTAATGTTGTTAATACATTCAGAAAGTGATTTAATTGAGAAGGCCTCATTCTGTCTTAATGGAACATAGATCTGACAGTCGTAAGCGTAACAGTGGAAGGAGATACCATTCTTTCTAAGAATTGAACCCAGTGGAAGCAGATAAAGTGAAAAGAGCAGGGGCCCTAAACCTGAGCCCTGTGGGAGCCCACATGACAGGGAAGCAGAGGAGAATAAACTAATTAACATCAATAATATACTGCTTTAACCATCTTCTTTTCCATCTTCTTTTTTGTGAAGTTTTTGACAAGTTTTGCACAACTTTTTTTAGAGGTTAAGGGTGAAAAATCAGAACCAAATTGGGCCCAGTTACACAGGTACGTTTATCTGGAAATTACAGAAACCTGATGATTAATCTGTATGCATGGGCTGTAACCAAATATTCAGTTATCCAGATATTGTTTTGAAACCACTGCCTGGGAGCAGCTCTGCAATCCACATGGTGAGGACATCGATGGCCTCACTCACACCATCACGGACTACATCAGCTTCTGTGTGGACAACACCGTTCCCACCAAGACCATGCGGTATTGCTCAAACAACAAACCCTGGAACAACCCTGAGATAAAAACACTTCTGAGAGAGAAGAAGAGGATCTTCAGGTCGGGGAACAGGGAGATGCTGAAGTCCGTACAGAGGGAGCTGAGGAGAAAGTTCAGAGAAGGCAAGAACAGCTTCAGGAAGAAGATGGAGGACAAGCTGCAACAGAGCGACATCGGTGGGGTCTGGAGAAACCTTAAAACCATCTCTGGGCTCCAGAATACCTCCCCCCAGCCCACGGGGGGCAGGGAGTGGGCGAACAATCTGAATCTGTTTTTCAATAGGTTTGACCAACCGCCCTCCCCCCTGACTGCACAACAACCACTGCTGCCTCTGAAGACATCAAGTCCTGCTGCCCACTCCCCACTCCACCAACACCCCCCCACTCCCAACACACAGCCCCCCAACCTGACCCTCACTAAGACCCAGGTGAGGACGGAGCTGAGGAAGATCAAGGCGAGGAAGGCGTTGGGACCGGACGGCATCAGCGCAAAGCTCCTCAAGTCCTGTGCAGACCAGCTGTGTGGGATTGTGGAGTACATCTTCAACCTGAGCCTGAAGCTGGGGAGGGTACCATAGTTGTGGAAAACATCTTGTGTGGTACCTGTACCAAAGACTTCCCACCCCAAAGATCTGAACAGCTACAGACCAGTGGCCCTGATGTCCCACATGATGAAGACCCTGGAGAGACTGCTCCTTGCTCACCTCCGCCCCCTGGTGGGACCAGCGATGGATCCACTCCAGTTCGCCTACCAGCATGGCATTGGGGGGGAGGATGCGGTGATCTTCCTCTTTCACCGTTCTCTGTCCCACCTGGAGAAGCCCGGGAATGCGGTGAGGATCATGTTCTTTGACTTCTCCAGTGCTTTCAACACCATCCAACCGATGATCCTGAAGGACAAGCTGCTGTGCGCAGGGGTGGACCAGCACCTGTCATCATGGATCCTGGACTACCTCACAAACCGGCCACAGTTTGTGGGAACCTGGGACTGTGTGTCCGACATGATCATCGGTAGCACGGGGGCCCCCCAGGGAACGGTTTTGGCTCCCTTCCTGTTTACCCTTTATACTGCGGACTTCTCACACAACACAACACACTGCTGCCTACAGAAGTTCTCTGACGACTCTGCGATCGTTGGCCTCATCTCCAACGGAGATGAAGCTGAGTACAGAGGGCTTATCCAGGACTTTGTGGACTGGTGCCATTGGAACTGCCTCCAGATCAACGCGAGGAAAACTAAGGAGCTGGTGGTGGACTGCCGCAGGCAAGGACAACCCCTCACAGCACCAGTAAATATACAGGGAACAGACATCGAGATGGTGACATCCTACAAGTATCTGGGTGTTCATCTGAACAATAAACTAGACTGGTCACACAATACTGACGCACTCTACAAGAAGGGACAGCGCAGGCTGTTCCTACTGAGGAGACTCAGGTCTTTTGGTGTACAAGGGGCGCTACTGAAGTCATTCTATGACACGGTGGTGGCATCAGCCATCACTTTTGGAGTGGTCTGCTGGGGCAGTGGCATAACAGCAGCCGATAGGAAGAGACTGAACAAACTGATCAAGAAAGCTAGATCTGTCCTGGGGCAGTGCCTTGACCCAGTGGAGGAGATGGGAGAGAGAAGGATGGTGGCTAAACTGTCATCTCTGCTGGAGTCCAAGTTCTACCCTATGCAGGACATACTGAATGCACTGAGGAGCTCATTTAGCAGCAGACTACATCATCCTAGGTGCACAACCGAGAGGTTTCGCAGGTCCTTCCTACCTACAGCTGTCAGACTGTACAACCTAAGCAGGGCTGCTCACAGAGATAGCAAAGAGACGTGACAACCTAATAGTATTGAATGCAAAAGACGAAATAGACTTACACAATGGTCCCCTCCGGTATACAACTAGGAAAATACCGGTCGCTATGGAGGGTGACAATATGTATGGGTACATAATCATACCATGTAGGATAACTAAGTAGACGGTTATGCTGTTTATTCCATCTAGCTACAATGCTCCGCACTGTTTGTGTTTATATATTTATATATTTATTCCATCTAGCTACAATGCTCCGCACTGTGTGTTTATATATTCATATATTTATTCCATCTAGCTACAATGCTCCGCACTGTGTGTTTATATATTCATATATTTATTCCATCTAGCTACAATGCTCTGCACTGTGTGTGTTTATATATTTACATATTTATTCCATCTAGTTACAATGAGCCGCAGTGTGTTTATATATTCATATATTTATTCCATCTAGCTACAATGCTCCGCACTGTTTGTATATTTATATATTTATTCCATCTAGCTACAATGCTCCGCACTGTGTGTCTATATATTTATATTTATATGTACATATGTATACTCGCTGCTCTTGTTTTTCTCTTGCCTTCTGATTGTTGCTCTGAGTGTTGCTATCCCTGTGCTGTTGCAATCCTGGAATTTCCTCATTGTGGGACTAATAAAGGCTTATCTTATCTTATCTTATCGTATATTTACTTTTTCTCCAAAACTGTTCAATCCCAACTAAAGTAAAGGACGAATTCATCCTTACCAAATTTGCCCCCCCCCCCAAAAAAAGCTAATTTAGGAGAAAAAAATTCACAAATTCAACAGAAAAAAAATCAGCTTTATAATAAAACCACAACATTTACCATAAAAGATTCATATTTAATATAAAAATAACATTTTACATTTCTAAAAAACAGCTATAAATATATGAAAAAATAATGAAAAGGAAAAATGTATATTTATAAGAAATGTGACTTTACAAGAAAAAGACATCTTAAATTTAAAGAACAAAAGTTGCGATTTAATGATGGAAAAAATGTAGAAGAAAGTTGCAGACTTGCATGAATAAGTTCCAAATGTAAAAGAAAAGGCAAATTTGTGAAAAACATTAATGCTGATATCCTTCCACTGAGGGAGAAATGTTGAGCAGAATATGTGGATGTTCTCTCTGGCTCTCTAACAAATATTAGCAGATACTGTACAGAACTGGGGCCTCAGTGATGATTGCGTCAGTGTGTGTGTTTTTTTTCTTTAGAAATACGACTTTGTTATAAATTCAGAACTTTTTCAAGGAAGTCTGCAATTTCTTTACTTGCATTTTTTTCTTTTTAAATCGAATGTATTTCTTGTAAATGTGAGGTCTTTTTTTCTGGTGAGTTTACATTTGATAATAATGCCTTATTTTCTCTCAAGCAATTTTACCTTTTTAATTTGCCTATTTTCTTCCAAAGTTAGAACTTTTTTTGTCATAAACTTGGAATTTTTGTCACACAAATTTTAATCTTTTTTTCTTATACATTTGCAACGTTATTTATGAAAATTTTTGGCTTCTTCTTTCCTGTGAATTTGTAAGATTTTTCTTCTAAATATGCCGTGGATTTTATTTATTTATTTATTGGTTATTGGTAAATTTGGTAAATGTCTTTGTTTTTTTGACTTACTGAACAAAACAATTTTAATGCATGGTTCTGTATCAGTGATAGAATCTGAACAGTGAATTTTGTGGGCTGTCATCATCATGTAAAAATTTAGTTTTGCCAATACTTGACAACGTTTGGAAATGCACAAGTTTTCTCATTTCCTTGTGACTTAAAAGTTCTCATAAGCTTTCTTATCCTGTGTACAGTAAACTATTCAAATGGAACAGCTGAATCTCCCCCATTAATGTTGACGATGTCATGAGTCCTCCAGCCGATGGATTGTGACTGAAGGTGTGGAGGTGCTTCAGGATTTGTGAGACATCACTTCTGCATGCGCATCTTACTGGGTGTGATGTATGGACTGGACCTTAGAGACCCTCAGAGACTGAAAACCTCACAAGTTCTTCTACCTGGATGCATGCAGACCCTCAACCAAGGTACAGATGAAAGATCAAATTTCAATTAAGAATACTTACCACTGGGCCTCAGCCTGGGATTTTTGTGTTTCTCGGGCTCACTGGCCTTGAATGTTGTGTTCTGCCTGTGTTGGGCTGGATGTTGCAGGCTACAGCCTACGACTGGCTGTCTTGAGGTTGTGTGGGCTTGGGGCGCCTGTACTCTATGGGGCCATTGTAGTGGTGCTATCCTCCGGGTGGGGTGCTGCTATGTCCTCTGATCTTTCTGAGAATATCCCATTTGGATTGCACGCATGGCCACACACAAAATAAATAAGTATATAATTATTTTTTTTTAAAAAGGGCGTGGTCACCGTATGCCATTCTTGCTCCCCACTGTTTGCAATCTCTCACCTTAGCTGCACCCTCCTGGGGGTAGGGTGAGGTGAGGGGGGTGTTGGGTGGTTTGGGTGTTGTCTCTGCCTGCCCTTCTTTGCCATCCTGGTCCAGCCCCCTCCCCCCATCCCACCGTGGTGCTTTTCCTGCCTTGTATGCTCATTTGTGTGTTCCCTCGTATGTACTGACAGTGGATGTGCACTCTGTCGGGTTTGCTATGGTGTGGTTATGTCTATTGTAATGGGGTGGTGGTTGGCTGGTGTTCTGACAGAGCTCTCCTTTCTGGTCTCTCTTTGTGGGGAGGTGTCAGTGCCGGTACCACTTGGGGGTTCTTGTTAGCGCTTTTGCTCTGGGCATGTCTCACTGGGGCGGCCCTGCTGGGCCCGAGTCAATTACAGGTTGGGTGCCATCTTGTTGCTGGTGGGGGCTGCCTTGGCTGTGCATGGTGGGGTTATGGGCCCTGTGCTGGTTGCCGGTGGGGGGGGCGGTGCCTGGGGGCTTGCAGCTTTAATTGCATTTGACAGAGACAATGTACCATACATGAAGAAAGCATATAAAGCTGCTTTCCAGTCTTTATTCCCCAACCCAATACACATTACATGTATGGCACACATCATGAATCTTAATGGTGGTGCCTTCTGTAAACCCTTTGATCAGCTGAATACATTTCTGCTAAACTTCTCACAGATGTTCTACCAAGCTGGCTCATGCAAACAAAGATGCCTGCTGGCTCATGACAAGGAATCTCCAGGGAAGAAAGGCAACCATAGCTCTGAATCCATGTGCAACAAGATAGAATCCCTGGTTCACTGCAGTCCAGTACCATTTAGAGCACTTTGGAGATTACAAAAAGTTTTAGGAAACAAAGGTAACCACATATTTTCACTTAAAGACACATTCCAGTGGATATAATTCCCCTATAAAAACAAATATACATTGTCTAAAATGGTATCTGGAATTTCCCCATTGTGTGACTAATAAAGGCTTATCTTATCTTATCTTATTCAATTCAACTTTATTTATATAGCGCCATTTCACAACAACAGTCATCTCATAGCACTATCAACTGTAGGGGGAACCCCCACAGTTGCAGAAAGACCCCAGCAATCAGGCGATCCCCTGTGAGCAAGCACTTGGCGACGGTGGAGAGGAAAAACTCCCTTTTAACAGGAAGAAACCTCCAGCAGAACCAGGCTCAGGGAGGGGCAGTCATCTGCTGCGACTGGCTGGGGGGTGAGGGGAAAGAGAAGAAGAAAAGAACAGACATGTAGAGAGCAAACAGCACGATGGGGACTCAATCTATGGGAGAGAACAAACAAATGTTAATGACCAGCAAAAAAAAAAAAATATTTCATAGAGAGTGAGGAAAGGAGTGAGGCCCAGTGCATTACTGGAGGTCCCCCGGCTGACTAAACCTATTAGCAGCATAACTAAGGGAGGGTTCAGAAACACATGATCCCTCCCTAATTGTAGGCTATATCAAAAAGGTAGGTTTTAGCCCTATTCTTAAAAACAGAGATCGAGTCTGACTCCCGAATCCAGATTGGCAGCTGATTCCACAGGAGAGGAGCTTGATAACTGAAGGCTCTGCCTCCCATTGTACTTTTGGAGATTCTAGGTATTACAAGTAATCCTGCATTTTGGGAGCGTAGTGCTCTGTTAGGATGATACGGTAGTATCAGATCTTTTAAATAAAAAGGAGCCTAATTGTTTAGAGCTTTGTAAGTAAGAAGAAGGATTTTAAACTTAATTCTAAACTCTATGGGAAGCCAATGAAGGGAGGCCAGAACCGGAGAGATATGATCTCTCTTTCTAGTACCTGTTAAAACTCTTGCTACAGCATTTTGGATCAGCTGAAGACTTTTTAAAGATGTTTTAGGACAGCCTGATAATAAAGAATTACAATAATCTAATCTTGAGCTAACAAAAGCGTGGATCAGCTTCTCAGCATCACTCTGAGACAAGATGCTCCTAATCTTGGCAATATTACGCAAATGATAGAAGGCAGTCTTAGAAACAAATTTAATATGTGAATTGAAGGACAAATCCTGATCAAAAATAACTCCAAGGTTACTCACAGAGATATTAAGAGAAAGAGTAACTGCATCCAAACTGAAAGTTTGATTTGGAAAGGAATTTCTAAGGTTTTTTGGACCAACAAGAATGACTTCAGTCTTATCTGAATTTAATAGCAGGAAATTACAAGTCATCCAAGCTTTGATTTCCTTAAGACAGGCTTCTAACTTGGCTAATTGATTAGTATCATCTGGCTTCATTGACAGGTATAATTGTGTGTCATCTGCATAACAATGAAAATGTATACAGTGCTTTCTAATAATGTTGCCTAACGGAAGCATATATAAACTAAAAAGAGTAGGGCCTAGCACAGATCCCTGTGGAACTCCATGACTAAGCTTTATCTTATGTATTTTTTTCAATAAACAAAACATTTTATTGTCGTACAGTTTCATGTCAAAATCCTCCCTCCTTCAAATGCCACGATCAGTGATTACTCGGTGGAACAGTGGTTAGTACTGTGGCAACACAGTAACAAGGTCACGGGATTGATCCCACCCCTGACCATCGGTGAACCTTCTGTGTGGACTTTGCATGTCCTCCTCGTGTCTGCGTGGGTTTACTTCGGTCTCCTCCCACAGCCCCAAAACATGTAGGTTAGGTTAATTGGAGACTCCAAAGTGGCCCTCGGTGTGGATGCCCTGTAATTTTGCCACTGTGGGACTAATAAAGGATTATAAAAATACAAGGCCCAGTCACATAACACAAATATTTGCTAGCACTACATTATCAGAATAAATTCTGGGATAAAAAGGCTTACTGGTTGAAGGACATGCCCAGTTGTATGCACAGTGGCCCAGGATAATGACTGAAACTGCATCACTCTTTAAAAGCAGTTTAATGGTACAATCCATCTTAATTTGGGTCAAGTTTTTAAAGCAGTTTGTTAAAAAAATACTAACTAGTATGGAGGATAACTTCAGTAAGGCCAGAGTCCTAATTGGCTCAACACTACCGCATGCCTGCACCACGAATAGTTACGTCACCAAAAACATTCCGTTTCAACTTGCCTTTTTGCAGGGGATGGGGCTTAAGTGACACTTTACAGCAAAAAAACAGACATGAGACATTTGAGCATTTTTTTTTTGTTTTTTTGTTACTTATTTGTACCCGTAGGTAGATTTGGTTTGCAGTCTGGTGACAAGCCACCGGCTGCTGGTCGCTGTGTGCGCGAGCGCCCTAAACCTACATGTTTTTGGTGTGCGGGAGGAAACCGGAGAAATCCCGGAGTAAACCCGCGCAACACGGGGAGAACATGCAAACTCCACACAGCTCACTGTTGGTCGGGGGCTGGGATCGAACCCATGATCTCATGATCCCCGCGATCCCCCGGCCGAGGGTAAAACTGTGCTGCCACAGTGTTAAACCACTGCGCCACTTTTCATACAGTGGCCTAGAGGTAGAGCACCCGCCCCACAACCGGGAGGCCGGGGTTCAAATCCCAGCTGGGTCATGCCAAAGACCATGTAAAAGTGGAACTTCATGCTGTCCAGCTTGGTGCTCAGTAATAATGGAACGGAGGAGGGAAAACATTGGTTTCCCAGCCACAGGGGGTGCACAAGCCAGTGTACTCCCTGCACTGGTCCCAAGCCCAGATAAAATGGGCAGGGCTGTGTCAGGAAGGGCATCCGGCATAAAAACTCAAGCTTCAACTATAAGGACTAGTGCATGCCCATAGAAAGCACGTATTCCTGTCTGAAACAGGTAGCCCAGTCAGGCTTTACAGGCCAAATGTAGGCTGGAGTTTGAAAGTGGAATACATACTGTAGGTGTAGCCTATATATGTAATCACATATATGTGATATGTGTAATGCAATCACACATGTTAGACTTTGACAAATATGAACGGGACTGAACTGAGATTTATTTGATTGTGTGAATATTAATTACAGAAGAACTGAAAGTGAATGGCACATTCAATATTAGCAACTGTTTAAGAACTGCTTGTTTTTTTTGTCAGATCACTTATTTGTGTCATCTTTTATGACTATCATAAGTGTTGTATCTTGTACTTTGGGGAATGGGAGTTGTTCAGTCACCATTATAATTGTTTTAGTTTCTATGTGTAGCTTATAGTCTACAGTTAAACTCATGCAGTACTATAACAGGACACATTTACAAATATCTGAGATCCATTGTAGTGCATCGTTTTCTATTTTAGCAATATTATAAGTACAAAACACCCAATATTATTATACGCAGCAGAATGACCTGTTTGGCTGCAACTGTTGCGACAGTGTTGCCCATTTGTCTGTAAATATTTAAATAAAATGATTTATTTCGTTATTTGGACA
Organism: Pholidichthys leucotaenia; assembly: GCA_020510985.1. Taxonomy (NCBI): domain Eukaryota; kingdom Metazoa; phylum Chordata; class Actinopteri; order Cichliformes; family Pholidichthyidae; genus Pholidichthys; species Pholidichthys leucotaenia. The sequence continues at coordinate 194,256,901 of CM035842.1, read as the reverse complement.
TTTTTGGCTCTTGTTGTTGTTTAGTCAAAGCGTGCATATGTGTCTGCATATGACATGTAATTGATCTGGCTATTCCGCTCCACGGTCATGGCAGTATCATTATTAAGTTTTTAATTTTATGGTGGAATTAGGCAGTGGTGGCCTAATGGTTAGGGATGTGGTGAGTGGAGGGTCGTGGGTTCGATCCCTGGACCGGCAGGATTAGATCTGGGTGGGACAGATAACATAGCAGTGTTTGTGCCACCCTCCTTAACCCTACTGTGGTGCCCTTGAGCAAGGCCCTTAACCCCAAGTGCTCCGGTGGAGTTGCTCAGTGGCCACAGGTCAGTCTGTGGCTGTGCTGGGCAACTTCCAGGTGTGAGTGTGAACAGGGCGTCCTTAAAAAAGAGAAGTTGCCTCTCAGTGGAGCTATCCTGTATAAATAAAGGTTAAAAAAGTTTTTTTTAGATACTCAGATGGGAGGGGGGACTCGTGGTCCTGCAAAGGGCAGTGGTACCACACAGGTGAAGCAGCAGTCAGGACTCCCGTCTACCACTGACCGGGCAGGCTGGGTGTGCCTCCCCACAAAGCATTGTGGTCCACCCGGTCGGACACCAGTGTTGGAGAAGAAGCAGCTGAACCAGTGGATTGCAGTCCTTTGCAGGGAGCCAAGACCAGCCTGCCCGGTTAACGGGAGCCTCGGCTGCTGCTTTACATGTGTGCCACTGCTGTCCTTTGTGGCTTCACGGGTCCCCGCCAGTGCCGCCCCCGCCCGTCCCCAGCATACCCACTCATCTTGTGTTCTCCACATATGCCAAATTATCCTTTAGAGCTACGCAATCACAGCAACATTATAGTATAATTTTTTAAGCATTAAATCTTCAGTATTCTCTTTTTCTGGTCAAATGTGTCGTTTTCACTTCCTTGTTTTGTTCAAGGAACGCTCTGGTGACTGGTCATGATCCCGCGTATTATCCAGTCAGTACGGAGTCAATTTGAAACCTGGGCATTGAGCATGAGGAAATGAAGCGGTGGCTAAACTTTTATTGATAAAAATGACATATTTTGACTGAGCAACTCCATCCTCGGGCATACACACCCTCATAACCTCAGCAAAGCACTTATAAAATCTGAGGTAAGTCTGACCTTCAGCCTTCCTCGCCTTGATCTTCTTCAGGTCCACTCTCACCTGAATCTTAGTGAAAGTCAGGTTGGGGCAGGGGAGGAATAAAAGAATAAAAAAAAAGTCTTGTAAGTCGTAAAAAACATGTTACAGACATGTTGACAAGAAAAAGAAACTAGATTTTTGGCGGAGTGTCACTTCACTCTAATTTTTGTAGAGAATGACACATTTCTCATTGTGATTGACACAGCAAAAAATACACTGTATTTTAAGATTACAGCGTAAGCAATCTGATCACTCACTAGTTTGTATTTATAGACATGTAGCAGAAGCAGTGGAGAGACTACATGAAATGCTCCAAACCCCAGAAGTGTCCCAAAGTCTGCATGTGCAGATTAACATCATGGTAGATAAGTGTAAGACCATTGTTCAGCTGCTGGAGATCTTCCAGAGCAGACGCCCAGTGACCACCAAGATTTCTGACTACCTGGAGGATCTGCAGATGAACTTTGCAGCAAATAAAGAGCTACAATATGAAGCATGCACTCAGTACTTTGAGGGGCTTGACTTTTCTTTTGCTGTAAAAACAGCAACCCTCAACACAGTGGACAGGCATACAGCAATGCTGAGGAGAAACTAGGCAGGTACATGTCAGATGGTCAACCAGACATCAATTTTCTGAAAGAGGTGAGGATGTTTGATCCTTGTCACACTGGATTTATGGATAATAGTGTGTCCAGGTACAAATATATTCCAGGTTTCAGTAATGCTCCTCCAGATGAGTTTGATGTCTATTTAAGCCACCTGGGACCAGCAGTACTTTAAGCTTTAGCATGTGGTGTAGTGGATTTGGATGGGTTCTGGGGTGAGTTGCAGGAGAGGCTTCCAGTGCTGAACGTCTTGACCAAACGGTATAAGGATGTTGTTAATGCTACAGATGCTGAGCAAAGCAGCAGCATCAGTCACAAATGACAATGTCAAACTCTGACATGATTTAATTTAGACCCAAGTGCAGACACCATGCGCACATGAGAAATACGTTTGATGGTAAAATTTATTATGTTCAGGAACAAGAGTATACACGGTGAGAATATGGCAACCATGTGAGCAACAAGGAGAAATGATGGTGAGTGTATGGCAAGACAAGATGGCTCGTATGTTTATGTTGCTTTTCTTAAGGTGCGCTCAGACCAAATGCAAACAGACAAATTTTTCACGCAGCACAATTACATTTTAACTCAATGTAAACATGAGAATAGACATGAATTCACTGTCTGAGTGAGCTGCAGACAGGCAAAGTTGTCATATATTATATAAGATAAGATAAGATAAGATAAGCCTTTATTAGTCCCACAATGGGGAAATTCCAGGATTGCAACAGCACAGGGATAGCAACACTCAGCGCAACAATCAGAAGGCAAGAAAAAACAAGAACAGCTAGTATACATATGTACATATTACTATAAATATATATATATAGACACAGTGCGGAGAATTGTAGTTGGTGAATGTGCAGCAGAAAGTCTAAGCTCTCTCTCTGCGGATGCGGCGGGCCAGCTGGAAGTCTTTGGGCATGATGGTGACCCTCTTAGCGAAGAAGAGACCCATCAGGTAGGCCTCGCTGGCCTCCTGCAGAGCCATGACGGCGAAGCTCAGGAAGCGCAGGTCGGTCTTGAAGTCCTGAGTGATCTCCCTCACCAGGCGCTGGATGGGCAGCTTACGGATGAGCAGCTCCGTGGATTTCTGGTAGCGACGGATCTCTCTCAGAGCCACGGGCCTGTAACGGTGAGGCTTCTTCACTCTGCCGGTGGCCGGAGCGCTTTTCCGAGCAGCCTTGGTGGCTAGCTGCTTCCTGGGGGGCTTTTTCCTCCAGTAGATTTTACGGGCGGTCTGCTTGGTTCTTGCCATCGCTCTCTATTATTCTGTCCCTTATTTCTTGCACGCTGCCTAAACTCCAGCCCGGCACCCGCGTCGTTTTCGCTACAGTTCCCGGTATGTCGAGTATATTGGGCAAATATTGGGCATTTCTGGGAGGGGTGCATGTCCTACAGATGATGTCACCATGCCATATATATTGGGCGGTCCGCCATCTCAGGTGAGAGTTGTATGGGAGTCTTGAGCTGTTACGAGTGGCGGTTGGCAGCCAGCCCCATTACACATGTGCTTGTACTTTACCATTTATTGTAATAAAGTTCAGTTCAAGGGCAGCATCATCACTGATTGTCATTCCCAGGTTTGTGGACATAACATTTGGTGATGAGAGATAGAACCATGGAAGCATGCTTGGGGTCACTTCGGCCATTTCTGCAAAACCCTGGTGAGCCGGCCATCTTGTGGCACTGCTGGTTTGACATGTTTAAGGATTATATCGACGCGGCTGGCCTGGATGGTGCTGACGATGAGAAGCGCAAGAGCATACTAGTTCTTGGTCTAGGCGAGAAGGGATGGCGCATGCTTTGTGCTCTGGGTCAAGCAGACTCATTTGGCGAATGTGTGATTCTGATAGAGAGACATTACTGCGGCTGGACCAACGTTATGGCCCGGAGTTGTGCTTTCTTCGGGCATGAAAAATTGGCGGATGAGTCAACCTGATGTTATATATTGGAGGTCCAAGTCTTAGCAAGCATGTGCGCCTTTGGTTCCTTAAGAGACAAGCTAGTCCGTGTCAAGCTAATGAGTGTGTACAGCACAAAGAGTGGCCACAGCATGAAGGACGAACACAGCTCGGACAGCAAACGTAACACAGAGAGTGGGTACAGCACGGACGGTGAAGATGACATGGAGAAGGAACAGAGACTGGACTCGCCTCCGTTCCTTGCACAGCCAGAACTGGAGCTGAAGGAAAGGGAACCCTGGTCTAATGAGACCAACGCTGACGAGGTAATTCAGAACGACACCGACATCACATCAGCCACCCCGCACTCTCAGGAGGAGAGCTGCCCAGGAAGGGGGCAGCAGCTGGACTCGCCTCCGTTCCTTGCCCAGCCAGAACCAGAGCTGGAGGGAAGGGAGCCCAAGCATGCAGGGAAACCACCACAGCATGATGGAGGTTCCAAGCCGGACAAGCACGCAGAGCCACTGGGGTCACAACAACGCATAAAACCAAGTAAGGTGCAGCTCCAAGTCATGGACTGGGTTCGGGTTTGCACCAGTGAGAGACCGGGACGGCAACTGACCAGGCCACAGCCAGCGAAACAACGGGCGTCACTAAGGATTGTGGTGAAACTGGGAACAGCGTGCTTTTGGCTGACAGACGGTTTGGTTCGGCACGCAGATCAACTACTAGACATCCAGCGCAAAATACGTTTTTTTGTGGTATCAATACTGTGTATGAATGGGTGCCTTGCGTTGTGTAATGGGAGATTTTTCTACCAAAGACACTAGAAACGTCATCTTTTTTACTATTTTGGTCATATTTCAATAATCTTGGGCCATTTTTTTTAATTTCACTCGTTTAATTGTGTGTTGTGTAACCCTGTTTTATCTAATCTTTCTCTTACTTTATTGCACAGTCGCCTGGTGGAGCACCTACAATGTCATTGTACTGTACAACTGTACAGTGACAATAAAGTCTATTCTATTCCTATTCTTCTATTCCATATTCAGATATGTAAGCTTTGCTAATATTGATATTGAATAAAATTGCCTTCTATGTCTGCACATTTAATGGAAGGCTTAATTTGGACACTGCACAAACTAAAACACTTTTTTTTTTTTTTTGTATTTACAGATTTCTTATACCTGGATGATGAGGGAGAACCACCCAGACCTATGGTGTCCAGCTCACCTTCACCAGCACCAAGCTTGTCCTCCTCCTGCTCTTCCTCCTCTTCTCGTCAGACCAGATTAGGTAATATATGTTCAGATCATGACTCATTCACACAAAGGAGGGAGTGAATTAAACCAATTATACACTTGAACTGAATGTTGTGATGCCACTAACAGTAAATGGATGTTGAATAGACACATTCAATCTTGTATTGACAATTCCTGCATTTTTCAGTATGTGGTTATTTTATATTGCTTATTTTTGTACTTTAAAACTGGGAAACAGAAGTGGGACACAAACATGGACCTCCTTCTTGACTATCTAGAGAGGTCAGAGGAGAGACAGCAGAAGCAGAGCAGGAGGGAGGAGCAGCTGACCTCCTCTTCGCTGCAAAGCATCGAGAAGATGGAGGACAAGACCAATACCCTTGTTGGACTGATGGGACACGTTGTGTCTGTGCTTGAGGGACTGCAAACAAAGTAACTATCACAGCATTGATATTTTTGGCTGTGTGCACATAATATTTCATATGTAGCAGTCTTAAGTTTTTGAACATTTTGTAAATAAAAGCTTTCGTTCCTTAAGTGTTTTTCTGTTTCTACATTAATTGTTATCCTCACACCAAACATATGCATGAAATGTAAAGCTATTTAGGACAAACAATGCAAATCATTATAACACTGTAGTGGTGGGAAGTGAAAGTACAAGTACTGAATTACTGCACTTAAGTTCATTTTTTCAGGTATTGGACAATATATCAGGTATTTGAGGACTTAATCATATTTTTGACAACTTTTTTCACATTTTCTAAAGAACAAGCAGCAACAAACTTTAAATCTATGCACTTTTTCTGTGGAAAATGTTCCATGTTGCCAGTTTCAAAAATAATAATGAGTTTTTATTCTTTTGACAACATACCACGTGACATTCTGTCAGCTCTGGACAAGATCATTTCTGGGGAAAGTACTTTTAACTTGTACACTTTACAGTCTATCTCTTGTTACCCCTACATGAATAAAAAATTGAATCAGTACTTTAACCAGAATAGATGACATACAAGTACAGAAGGGTATACCTTTAACAACTCTGTAAATGTGCCTATAAAATATATAAATACTTTAAAACAGAGTACACTGAAGACTGAGTGTCAGCTGAATGCTTTATTCATTAATTACTTTGAACTACTTCACGTTATATTTTGTAAATGACATGGCAGGCATTAAAAAGGTTATTGCTCCCCACTGTTAAAATACTCCATTAAAGCTGCCCTAATGTCATTCTACACTGTCATGGTCAGGTAGTGGTTGAACTGGAGGCTGACAGTGATCAGGTGTGTCTGGGAGTCCAAAGTTGTCACCATGTTCCTCACAAATATAAGATAAGATAAAATAAGATAAGATAAGATAAGATAAGATAAGCCTTTATTAGTCCCACAATGGGGCAATTCCAGGATTGCAACAGCACAGGGATAGCAACACTCAGAGCAATAATTAAGAAGATAAGAAAATAAAATAAGAGCAGTGAATATACATACACTACCTTTCAAAAGTTTGGGGTCACTTAGAAATTTCCTTATTTTTGAAAGAAAAGCACTTTTTTTCAATGAAGATAACTTTAAACTAATCAGAAATACACTCTATACATTGCTAATGTGGTAAATGACTATTCTAGCTGCAAATGTCTGGTTTTTGGTGCAATATCTAGATAGGTGTATAGAGGCCCATTTCCAGCAACTATCACTTCAGTGTTCTAATGGCACAATGTGTTTGCTCATTGCTTCAGAGGGCTAATGGATGATTAGAAAACCCTTGTGCAATCATGTTAGGTCTGCAATGCTGTAATTGCTGCAAATGGAGGATTCTTTGACGAAAGCAAAGTTTGAAGGAAAAAATTATTATTTCAAATACAAATCATTATTTCTAACCTTGTCAATGTCTTGACTATATTTTCTATTCATTTTACAACTCATGGTGGTAAATAAGTGTGACTTTTCATGGAAAACGCAAAATAATTGTCTGGGTGACCCCAAACTTTTGAACAGTAGTGTATGTACACATAAATATATAAATATATATACACAGTTTTGGCTGCACGGTGGCGCAGTGGTTTAGCACTATGGCAGCACAGTTTTACCCTCGGCCGGGGGACCGCGGGGATCATGAGATCGTGGGTTTGATCCCAGCCCCCGACCAACAGTGAGCTGTGTGGAGTTTGCATGTTCTCCCCGTGTTGCGCGGGTTTACTCTGGGATTTCTCCGGTTTCCTCCCGCACACCAAAAACATGTAGGTTTAGGGCGCTCGTGCACACAGCAACCAGCAGCTGGTGGCTTGTCACCAGACTGCAAACCAAGTCTACCTACGGGTACAAATAAGTAACAAAAAAAAAATAAAATAAAATAAATAAATATATATATACAGTATATACTATATACACAGTGCGGAGCATTGAAGCTAGATGGAATAAACAGCATAACTGTCTATTTAGTTACCCTACATGGTATGAATATGTACCCATACATATTGTCACCCTCCGTAGTGAATTATATTGTCCTAGTTGTATACTGGAGGGGACCATTTGTGTAAGTCTGGTGCGTCTTTTGCATTCAATACCATTAGGTCGTCACGTTTTTTTTTGCTATCTCTGCGAGCAGCCCTGCTTAGGTTATACAGTCTGACAGCCGTAGGTAGGAAGGACCTGAGAAACCTCTCGGTCACGCACCTAGGATGATGTAGTCTACTGCTAAATGAGCTTCTCAGTGCATTCAGTATGTCCTGCACAGGGTGGGACTCGGACTCCAGCAGAGATGACAGTTTAGCCACCGTCCTTCTCTCTCCTATCTTCTCCACTGGGTGAAGGTGTTTCCCCAGGACAGAGCTAGCTTTCTTGATTAGTTTGCTCAGTCTCTTCCTATTGGCTGCTGTAATGCCACTGCCCCAGCAGACCACTCCAAAAGTGATGGCTGATGCCACCACCGTGTTGTAGAATGTCTTCAGCAGTGCCCCTTGTACACCAAAACACCTGAGCCTCCTCAGTAGGAACAGCCTGCGCTGTCCCTTCTTGTAGAGTGCATTGGTATTGTGTGACCAGTCTAGTTTATTGTTCAGATGAACACCCAGGTACTTGTAGGATGTCACCATCTCAATGTCTGTTCCCTGTATGTTTACTGGTGCTGTGAGGGGTTGTCCTTGCCTGCGGCAGTCCACCACCAACTCTTTAGTTTTCCTCACGTTGATCTGGAGGTAGTTCCGATGGCACCAGTCCACAAAGTCCTGGATAAGTCCTCTGTACTCAGCTTCATCTCTGTTGGAGATGAGGCCGACAATCGTAGAGTCATCAGAGAACTTCTGTAGATGGCAGTGTGTTGTGTTGAGTGAGAAGTCCGCAGTATAAAGGGTGAACAGGAAGGGAGCCAAAACCGTTCCCTGGGGGGCCCCCGTGCTACCGATGATCGTGCCGGACACACAATCCGGGGTTCTCACAAACTGTGGCCAGTTGGTGAGGTAGTCCAGGATCCATGATGACAGGTGCTGGTCCACCCCTGCGCACAGCAGCTTGTCCTTCAGGATCATCGGTTGGATGGTGTTGAAAGCACTGGAGAAGTCAAAGAACATGATCCTCACCGCATTCCCGGGCTTCTCCAGGTGGGACAGGGAATGGTGAAGGAGGAAGATCACTGCATCCTCCACCCCAATGCCATGCTGATAGGCGAACTGGAGTGGATCCATCGCTGGTCCCATCATGGGGTGGAGGTGAGCAAGGAGCAGTCTCTCCAGGGTCTTCATCATGTGAGATGTCAGGGCCACTGGTCTGTAGCTGTTCAGGTCTTTGGGGTGGAAAGTCTTTGGTACAGGTACCACACAAGATGTTTTCCACAACTGTGGTACCCTCCCCAGCTTCAGGCTCAGGTTGAAGATGTGCTCCACAATCCCACACAGCTGGTCTGCACAGGACTTGAGGAGCTTCGCGCTGATGCTGTCCGGTCCCGAGGCCTTCCTCGCCTTGATCTTCCTCAGCTCCGTCCTCACCTGGGTCTTAATGAGGGTCAGGTTGGGGGGCTGTGTGTTGGGAGTGGGGGGGTGTTGGTGGAGTGGGGTGGGGACAGCAGGTCTCGATGACTTTAGAGGTAGCAGTGGTTGTTGTGATGGAAAAGGTGTCGCCGAATCAGAAAGATTTGCAAGAGAGCAGGCATGCAGCAGGTGAGCACCATTTTCTTGCTCAGCTGCAGTTTGCAGTCATTCCTTGTCAGGAGGGACCTCCGTCATCCGTTCAAGTCGCCGAAAGCCATTTTCACAACTGAACGTGCATGGCTTATCCTGTAGTTGTAGTTACGTTGTTCAGGGACAAGTCTGCCTGTGTCCGAAAAGGGTTTCATCAGCCACTTCTGCATGGGGTCGGATGGGTGGTGAAATCCGGTGTTGTGCCAAAAAGTGATCACCATCTAGAGCCAGGAGCGCCCGCTTGTTAAAGGTGGACTGCCTGGTCTCAATCCACCTACAATGTGTCTAAATGTTTTGAGGTTTTATCGCATCTGAAAAATTATAGTGTTGGCCAAAGTGTTGCAGTTTGGAAAACAACGTATAGAATTTATCTGATTGCAATATTTATGTGCAAAAACATTGTTGTTTGGAGGTACATAGAATATACTGTATATTTATACAGTATCTTCATGTATATATGCAGTAAATCTATGCATGTTTCCATGTAACCTTGTGACTGCATTATTTTAATTGCTTTTAATCCTAGCTCAAGTTTGTTTCGGGTTCAAAATGCATCATAAGTGTTAAATATATCTTGTTATTCCTAACTAAGTACTGTTTATCTGTTGAAATATATATTTAACGGCTAATATAAACCCATAACAATATGGCCCCTGGCGATCATTTTTTGGGCAGCTGATCACTTTTTGGCAATGACATAACAGGCGACCTCCATCTCGTAATGCGCCGTAATACCATCTCTTACAGAACTGACATAAATATTATGTTTAAAAGTGTAGTCAATGCTCGCACTACAGACTTGATTTAACAACGGCTAACTGAAATATTGATAATTACCAGTCTCCTTAAATGTAGCCGCCGTTTTCTGCCATTAAGAATAAAACTGTTTTTGGATGGTATTACAGGTTTGGAATAATAAAAGCAGCGCTCCCAAAGAGACAACAAACTCCTACATGTTGACAAGCTGTTGACAAGCTAGCGCTGCTACTTCTTCTTCTGTGGTGTTCTGCATTGCATAAAGGCACTTCATACTACGTAATGACATAGCCCTGACGTAATCCCCGACTAGCTCCATATCGGTGGAAAACCAATTAGTTCTTATGAGGCACTACAGTTGAACTGGTTAAGCACTGGCACCAGCCCCAGAACCGAACTAGCACTGGTTCTTATTTTGGTGGAAATGAGCCCTGTGTGGCTTGCTCTGTGGTTAGCTCTCCTCATTCTCCTGAGGATTTTGCCTTTAATTGTATTTTAATCACTTTTTTCCTTCTACCGTTAGCTCTTACTTCTGTTTATCAAGACTCCTGCACCTGTGTGCGCACTCTGTGTCATCTAATCACCCTCTTTAGCCTTCTGTTCACCTTTCACTGGCGTTTTTGTTAGCTTTGGTTAGCCACTAGCTATGGCTACTAGCTCTCCTTCCTCTCCTCCTCTGGTGTGCTCTCTCTGTCATATGGTTAGCTACACCTCTGTCTCTTTTAGTGATAACAGTAAATGTAATAAATGTTGTCTTTTTGAGGTGCTCGAGGCGAGGTTGTCTGATTTGGAATCCTGGCTCCGCTGCATTGAAACACCGTCTGTGCCAGTTAATAATGACGGATGCCCCTTAGCTGCAGCGGAGCTCCCTAGCATAGGGCGGCCTGCTAGTGGTCCTTCGGTCCTCTTCAGCAGCGAGGAGACTGGGCGGGTGACGGTGAGAAGGAAGCCTAATAGCAAGGCCCCGGTTCACCACCAACCTGTTCATGTTTCTAATCGCTTTTCCCTGCTCAGCGACACACCCGCTGAGGAAAAAACTCTGCTCATTGGCGACTCTGTAGTCAGAAACGTGAACTTAGAGACTCCAGCGGCCATAGTCAGATGCATTCCTGGGGCCAGAGCAGGTGACATCATGTCAAATTTGAAAATGCTGGCTAAAAGTAACTGTAAATACTCCACAATTGTTATCCACGCTGGCATTAATGACGTCCGTCTCCGGCAGTCGGAAGTCACAAAATTTAATGTGGAATCGGTGTGCGATTTTGCAAAAGCAATGTCTGCCTCTGTAGTATTCTCTGGGCCCCTCCCCAATCTGACCAGTGATGACATGTTTAGCCGCTCGTCATCCTTGAACCGCTGGCTGTCTGTGTAGTGTCCTGCAAATGATATGGGCTACACAGACAATTGGAACTCATTTTGGGGAAAACCTGGTCTTATGAGACAAGGCAGCGTCCATCCCACTTTGGATGGTGCATCTCATTTATCTAACAATTTGGCATCATTTTTATCCAAATTTCCAAAACATTGACAACTCAGAGTTGGGACCAGGAAGCAGAGTCGCAGTCTTACACGCCTCTCTGCAGCTCCTCTTCATCCACCACCCCTCAACTTAGCCCCTGTCTTCCCCATCAGAGAATCATTGTCTGTTCCCTCCAAAGCAAATAAAAATATAATGTATAAGCATCCCAAAGTGATTAAACAAAAAGTTGGTAAAACTCAAATTAAACATGAAGCCTCTTAATTGAATGATTTGGCCTCTGTTCCTCCTCATAATTTAAAAATTAAATGTGGTTTGTTAAATATTAGGTCTCTAACTCCCAAGTCTCTGCTAGTCCATGATCTGTTAATTGATCATCAGATTGATTTAATATCCCTTACAGAGACTTGGTTAGGGCAAGAGGATTATGTTGGTTTAAATGAATCCACTCCCTCTGGTTATTTAAATTGTCAAAATCCCAGAAGTTCTGGTCATGGAGGAGTAGTAGCAATAATTTACCATTCCAAATTACTTGTTAATGTAAAGCAAAAAAACATGTTATAATTCCTTTGAGGGCCTGGTCCTCAGTATTGGGCATTTTAGCAATTTTAGGCTAAACCCAATTTTATTTGCCATAGTTTATCATCCTCCATCAACCTACTCAGAGTTTTTATCCGAATTTGCCAAATTCTTAGCTGATTTAGTGCCGAAATCAGATAGAATAATTATAGTAGGGGACTTTAATATACATGTAGATGTAGATAGTGATTGCCTAAATATGGCATTTAATTCAATATTAGACTCGATGGAGTTTTCTCAGAAAGTAGGAAATTCTACCCATTATCTCCACCATACATTGGACCTTGTTCTGACATATGGCATAGAAATAGAAAATCTGGTAGTGTCTCCTCATAACCCCGTACTGTCAGACCATTGTCTGTTAACCTTTGATTTTACTATTTCTGACTCTTTGGCTCCTAAAGAAAAATATTACTACAGTAGATGCCCCTCAGATGATGTTGTTACCAAATTTATGCAGATTGTTTCCTCTATGCCATGTGTCAACACAACGGAAATAAGCTATAGACAGCTTGCTCCTTCTGTAATTGATAGCATGGTAGATAGTGTTACAGCTTCTCTGCATCAGACTCTAGACATGGTGGCCCCTTTAAAAAAGAAAAAGTCTAATCAGAGATTTCTAACTCCTTGGTTCAACACCAAAACTTGTAGCTTAAAACAGAAGACTTGTCAATTAGAAAGAAAATGGTGCTCCACTAATTTAGATGAAATCTATTTAGCTTGGAGAAATCATCTTGTAATTTATAAAAAAATCTCTTAGAAAAGCTAGAACGAGTTATTATTCTCCATTAATAGAAGAGAACAAGAATAATCCCAGGTTTCTTTTCAAGCACTGTAGCCAGGCTGACAAAGAGTCAGGACTCTGTCAATCCTAGCATTCCCTTAGAGCTTACAAGTCAGGACTTTATCAACTTTTTCAATAAAAAAAATTTCATCTATCAGAGCTAAAATCAATCAGATTCTTCCCGTCCGTTCCGTCGGCCTCCGTCGGTCTATGATGACCATGGAAGAGAATCCTAAACGTCTACTCTGCTGGAACAGCACCGCCTGTGGCTGAACAGGCCGATGCGCGAATGGCAGTCCCTGTCACACAGGTCGCACTTGTGGGTGGTCTCCGTGCTGCTGGGCCTGTGGCGGTTCTTCCTGCGGGTCCTTTTTTCATCTGCTGCAGCAGTCAGTCTCTCTTCACCCGCCTTGAGCTGTCTGGTCAGGGTGCCTCTCCATTTGGAGCGGTCCGTTGCAAGGTCCTCCCAGCGCTCTGTGTTGATCTCCAGGGCCTTCATGTCTCTCTTGCAGACGTCTCTAAAGCGCAGCTGTGGGCGGCCAACGTCTCTCCTGCCTGTTGCCAGTTCTCCGTAGAGGACGTCTTTGGGGATTCTGCCATCCTCCATATGGTGAACGCGGCCTAGCCAGCGGAGCCTGCGCTGCCTGAGTAGAGTGAACATGGAGGGAAGGCCGGCGCGGGACAGAACTTCTGTGTTGGGCACTTTGTCCTGCCAGGATATGTTCAGGATGTGGCGAATGCAGCGCAAGTGGAAGGAGTTCAGTCTCTTTTCCTGCCGGGCGTATGTTGTCCACGTCTCACTCCCATAGAGCAGTGTGCTGATGACGCAGGCATTGTACACTGCCATCTTCGTCTTGACAGAGAGTTTGGGATTCTCCCACACTCGTGTGGTGAGGCGAGCGAGTGTGAAGGCTGATTTTCCAATCCTCTTGTTGATCTCTGTATCAAGGGAGAGGTTGTTGCTGATCGTGGACCCCAGGTACATGAACTGATTCACGACCTCCAGCTCGTAGTCGTCGATGGTGATGGTTGGTGGTGCTTCCGTGCCTTGCGCCAAGACGTTAGTCTTCTTCAGGCTGATGGTAAGCCCGAAGTCCTTGCATGCCTGGGAGAAGCAGTCCATCAGGGTCTGAAGCTCCTGCTGTGTGTGGGTTGCGACTGCAGCGTCATCTGCGAACAGCATGTCTCTGATTAGAGCCTCGCGTACTTTGGTTCTGGCTTTCAGGCGGGCGAGGTTGAAAAGCCTGCCATCAGATCTTGTGTGCAGGTAGATTCCCTCTGTTGCTGTGCTGAAGGCATGCCTCAGGAGCATAGCAAAGAAAATCCCAAAGAGGGTTGCCGCAAGTACACAGCCCTGTTTCACTCCGCTGCGTATGTTGAATGGCTCTGAGACGTTGCCATCGTGCTGCACTATCCCCTGCATGTTGGTGTGAAACAATTCAATGAGGCTTTGCAACTTTGGTGGGCATCCTATCTTTGGCAGGATCTTGAAAAGGCCGTCTCTGCTGACCAGATCAAACGCTTTGGTGAGGTCGATGAAGGCGACGTACAGGGGCATGTTCTGTTCTCTGCATTTCTCCTGGAGTTGGTGGATGGAGAATATCATGTCTACCGTCGATCGCTCAGCACGGAAGCCACACTGAGACTCGGGGTAGACACGTTCGGCAAGCTTCTGTAGACGAACGAGAACAACTCGTGCGTAGACTTTGCCAACAACGCTGAGGAGGGAGATGCCCCTGTAGTTGTTGCAGTCGCTTCTCTCCCCTTTGTTTTTGTAGAGGATGATGATCTTGGCGTCCCTCATGTCCTGTGGTACGGCACCTTCCTTCCAACACTGGCAGAGGACATCATGCAATGGCAGCAGTAGGGCGGTCTTGCAGTGCTTGACCAGGTCAGGGGGTATGCCGTCGTTGCCGGGTGCCTTGCCAGCAGCCAAGCTATCAATGGCCTTGCTGAGTTCGTCGATGGTTGGCTCGGCGTCAAGTTCGTCCATGGATGGCAGGCAGTCGATGGCATCAAGGGCTGACGGTGTCACGGTGTTCTGTCTGGAGTAGAGGTCGGATTAGTGTTCCACCCATCTCTCCATCTGCTTGTTCTTTTCTGTGATCACCTCCCCAGTGGAGGATTTGAGGGGGGCCATCTTGCTCTGAGCCAGACCAAGTGCTTTCTTGATGCCATCGTACATACCACGGATGTTCCCTGTTATGGCAGCGGTTTGAATGTCTTGGCTGAGCTGAGTCCAGTACTCGTTGGCACAGCGCCGAGCAGTCTGTTGAACTTTGCTTCTCGCAGCCCTGAGAATCTGGAGATTCTTCTCATTTGGGTACTTCTTGTACTCAGCAAGTGCTGAGCGCTTGGCTTCAATGACGGGGGTCATCTCGGTCAACTTGGCATCAAACCAGTCCTGTGACTTCGAGGTCTTCCTCCCGAAGGTAGCCAAGGCTGTGCGGTGGATGGTGTTTCGCAGCTCTTCCCACTTCTGCTTTGCAGATTCTCCTTCTTGTGGTACACCAAGTTCCTTCTCAAAGGTGGAGGCAAACTGCTCAACAAGTTCTGGTTGAGCCATCTTGCTGGTGTCAATCCTTGCCTTTCCAGGTTGTCTAGCACGATGGAATTTCTTCAGCTGCAGCTTGACCTTGCAACACACCAATGAATGGTCTGTGTCGCAATCTGCACTCTGGAACGAACGGGTGATTAGCACGTTCTTCAGTGAGGTGCACCTGGTCAGGATCAAGTCCAGCTGGTGCCCACCGTTAACTTAAATACAGTAACTACTATAGCTCCTTCAATTGATATCTGTTTGGATGAATTTACTCCAATTGACCTTTTAGAGTTAGACAAAATAATTTCCTCATCCAAGCCTTCAACTTGTCTTTTAGACCCTATTCCTACCAGGTTATTTAAAGAAGTCTTCCCATTTACTGGTAGCTTTATTCTTCAAATAATCAATTCTTCATTAACTTTAGGCCATGTACCCCAGGCTTTTAAAACTGCTGTAATTAAACCCTTACTCAAAAAGCCAAAGCTGGATCCAGGAGTTTAAGCTAACTATAGACCAATCTCTAATCTCCCTTTCATTTCAAAAATCTTAGAAAGAGTTGTTGCTACACAATTATTTGACCACTTGCAGGGAAATTGTTTATTTGAAGAATTTCAATCTGGGTTTAGAATCCATCATAATACTGAAACAGCCTTAGTCAAGGTCACTAATGACCTCCTTATCGCATCTGATAATGGACTTGTTTCTGTACTTGTCCTCTTAGACCTTAGTGCAGCTTTTGATACTATCGATTATAATATTCTACTTGATAGATTAGAACACTATGTTGGACTTAATGGAACTTCGTTGCAGTGGTTTAGATCTTATTTATCTGATGGGTTCCAGTTTGTTCATGTCAATAATGAGTTTTCTTTCAACTCAAAGCTCAGTCATGGAGTTCCACAGGGATCTGTACTAGGCCCTACTCTTTTTAGTTTATATATGCTTCCATTAGGCAACATTATTAGAAAACACTGTATACATTTTCATTGTTATGCAGATGACACACAATTATACCTGTCAATGAAGCCAGATAATAGTAAACAATTAGCCAAGTTAGAAGCCTGTCTTAAGGAAATCAAAGCTTGGATGACTTGTAATTTCCTGCTGTTAAACTCAGATAAGACTGAAATCATTCTTGTTGGTCCAAAAAACCTTAGAAATACCTTTCCAAATCAAACTTTTAGTTTGGATGTGGTTACTCTTTCTCTTAGTAGCTCTGTGAGGAACCTTGGAGTTATTTTTGATCAAGATCTGTTTTTCAATTCACATATTAAATTTGTTTCTAAGACTGTCTTCTATCATTTGTGCAATATTGCCATGATTAGGAGCATCTTGTCTCAGAGTGATGCTGAGAAACTGATCCGCGCTTTTGTTAGCTCTAGATTAGATTATTGTAACTCTTTATTATCAGGTTGTCCTAAAACATCTTTAAAAAGTCTTCAGTTGATCCAAAATGCTGCAGCAAGAATTTTAACAGGTACTAGAAAGGGAGCTCATATCTCTCCAGTTCTGGCCTCCATTCATTGGCTTCCCATAGAGTTTAGAATTAAGTTTAAAATCCTTCTTCTCACTTTCAAAGCTCTAAACAATCAGGCCCCTTTTTATTTAAAAGATCTGATACAACCCTATTATCCTAACAGAGCACTACGCTCCCAAAATGCTGGATTACTTGTAATACCTAGAATCTCCAAAAGTACAATGGGAGGCAGAGCCTTCAGTTATCAAGCTCCTCTCTTGTGGAACCAGCTGCCAATCTGAATTTGGGAGTCTGACTCGATCTCTGTTTTTAAGAATAGGGTAAAAACCTTACTTTTTGATATAGCCTACAATTAGGGAGGGATTATGTGTCTCTGAACCCTCCCTTAGTTATGCTGCTAATAGGTTTAGACAGCTGGGGGGCCTCCAATAATGCTCTGGGTTTCATTCCTTTCTTCACTCTCAATGAATTTTTTTTTTTTTTTTGCTTGTCATTAACATCTGTTTGTTCTCTCCCATTGACTGAGTCCCCATCGTGCTGTTTGCTCTCTACATGTCTGTTCTTTTCATCTTCTCTATCCCCTCACCCCCCACCCAGTCGCAGCAGATGACTGCCCCTCCCTGAGCCTGGTTCTGCTGGAAGTTTCTTCCTGTTAAAAGGGAGTTTTTCCTCTCCACCGTTGCCAAGCGCTTGCTCACATGGGATCGCCTTGTTGCTGGGGTCTTTCTGCAGTTGTGGGGGTTTCCTCTACAGTTGAAAGTGCTATAAGATGGCTGTTGTTGTGAAATGGTGCCATATAAATAAAGTTGAATTGAATTGAATTGAACTGAACTGAATCTGTGTTTGATATGTGCTGTGCATTTTAACTATTTAATTTGCACATTATTTTCATTTTTGTTTAAATCAGATACTTTGGTACTGTGAAGATAACTTTTTGTGCTGTTTGAGTTATTCCTCAAACATCTATGAGGTCTGAAGCACATTACCCTTTTTTGACATTCGGTTGTACAATGTAAAAAAGGGTCTGCCTCATGTCAGAGTCGAAGACCCCAAGTTTTAAGGAATCTTGGTTTTCAAATGAAGGTGTGACCATAATTTGTTCTATGGATTCAATGCAATTTAGCTGCCCTAAAGTTAAAAGTGCAAGCATGTACAAGGGAACTGTCCTCCCTCTCATCAGAGATGTGCCTTCTTCTACTTTACTTTCTCACCTATGAATACCTCAAAAACCTCCTCACTCCTTAAGGGTCAAAGTGTGTCTCACGTCAGGACAAAAAGGAAAAATAAACAAATACCAACATTGAAACAAGTTTGGAGTGCTAAAATTGTTTTAAATGAATGAAAAATAAATTATAATTTCAGTGAAATGTCAAAAAAGGCACACACATAATAATCACAGGTGTTGGCATCAAGCAAAGACTGGCACAAATTAAAAAGCATAATTGCATGCTTAAAAAACTGTTGGTATTAATTGGCACTAAATAAAGTTGAACTGATTGAAAATTTCAATTCTTGTAATGGATAATTCTTTTATTTAACTTTTTTATTTTAAGTTCACAGCAAGAGTACAATGTTAGTCATTTTTATGACAAATTCACTGAACAATTAATTCTAAATCACTGTTTAATAGAAAATTTGGGGCAATCCCATGCTGTTGTGGCATTGCATAGAATAGCACTGCGTCAAACTATGCGGATAAGCAACTGCTTTAAAATTTGTACTTCCTCACAAAATTTCAATGAAAAAATATCTCTAAAAACATTACGACTTTTATCAAAACTTTTTAGAAAAGCTGCCACAAATTCAGGCTTTGCGGGCCCCAACAATGACAAAAACAGCCCGTGAAATTCTGGAGGGACTGATCTCCCAATTCTTGACCTTGTAAACTTCAATTTCTCATTTGTTCAGGTGAATCTCACAGTTTGTAATTTTGTCTAGTAAAATTGTTTAGAAAGTTAAACAAACAAACGTTAGGAAAATTGTCTTTCATGCAAAAAAAAAAAAAAAAAAAACTGACAAAGAAAGAGGCCCAGTTACAAGAAACAAGTTGTTTTATGTTTTACCAGATTGTGTGAGTCCATTTTTGTATTTCATCCTCACCAGTTCTCCACATTTACCTTCATTTCAAAGAGCTTGTTTCACAGAATCGTGACACCAAATTGCATCATTTTTACAGGGATTTTCAACTCGCTTGGGGGAAAACAACAAAGTAAATGTGCATCCCACAATTCTCCATCATCAAATCCAATCTTGCTGACATGTGGTTCACATATGACCTCATGATCCACTCCTGCAGTGGATCAGGCGGTCGATTTTCACAGCATCTCTATCTGCCTTCAAAAACAGGGGCTTCCGCCACCTGCACGCTGTCGTTCACGGTCAGTTATGGCTGTTCACGGTTACTAACTGCTGAAGTGCAGCACGTGGAGGACTTCATAAGTCAAGCCGTCATCTGGTATCACTTCATCCATCTGGTGCATGCAGCCCTGCAGGTGACCTGCACATAAATCACGTGAGGTGCCTCATGGCCGTCTCCAAGGACAGAATTACAAACGTACTTACCTGTCATTTATCCTTTTTTTTTTTTTTCCTTTGAAAGACAAAAGTAAAATAGAAAGATGTCTTTACCTTCTTTACATGTTTCAACTGCACTGCAGCCTTCATCAGAAGAGTCAGCTGATTGCTGCCAGGTGACATTTATCAGCTGATTTTCGTAGGCGGGGCCAGCTCAGCAGATCTGTCAGATCCGCCGAGCCGGCCCCGCCTCCCGCCGTCAGATGGTCTCTGGAGAATGTGGTCCCAGGTGTGAGAAAGCATAAAGGCCCCCTCATCTCGGTTCATGGTGTCTTTTCCCCGCTTTCTGATCTCTATTGCCTCCTTGATCCAACGTTTGTGTCTGTTGCTCTCCGATCCAATAATTTTTGTGTTGTCCCAGTCCATGATGTGATTATTTCTTTTGCAGTGGTCCGATATAGCTGATTTTAATGTTTCTTGTTCTGCTTTTTCTTTTTGTGATCTTGTGAGTCGTCCTTGCGTTTCCTTCTCACATTCCTTTTGGTGTTCTTTTTTTCTTGTGGTGAATAATCTTCCGGTTTCTCCAATGTAGGTTTTGTTACATGATCTGCATGATATTTCATATAATACATTGCATTTATTGTCTTGTTCTATTCTGTCCTTGGGGTGTACTAATAACTGTCTTAATTTTTTGTGTGGTTTGACTGCTGTGTTTATTTTGTATTTTTTCATGATCCTTTGAATTGGTTCCGTGATCCCTCGTATGTATGGTATAGTTATGGTTTCCTTGTTTTTGATTTCAGCTTTTGTTCTGTGTCTTGTGTCCTGTTTATTTTCTTTGTTTTTGACTTGCTGTTTCCCTTTGTTTATGGCCCATACTGGATATTGGCAGCGTATAAGTGCATGTTTTATGTGGTTTTCCTCTTCCTGTCTGTCTTCTTGTTCCGTGATGATGGTGGCTCGTTCATATAATGTCCTGACGACTGATAGCTTGTGTGCTGTGGGGTGTTCCGATGTCCAAAGTAGGTATTGATCTGTGTGGGTTGGTTTCCTGTAGACTGTGATTTTTATGCTGCCATCCTCGTTGTGGTGGATTTTCATGTCCAGAAAGGCTATGGTGCCATTTTCCTCCTCTTCGTGTGTGAATTTTATGTTCCCCGTACTGTCTGTACTGTTCAGATGGTTGATGGCTTTATTTTCCAGATCCTCCATAAAAAAACTGCTCATGATGGCTGATAGTGGGTCTCCCATTGCAAATCCTTCTTTTTGTTTGTAGATTTTTCCTCTGAATTGAAAATAAGTGGATTTTGCAACAAACTGTAGTAATTTGGATATGTCATGGACTGTGAGGTTGGTGCGTCTTTTTAGGGTACTGTCCTTGTTGAGGCGTTCTTGCACTATATGTAGTGTGACGTCAATAGAAGTCTTTGTGAATAAAGAGATGACGTCATGTGAGATGAGGATCTCGTCTGATTCTATTTTTATGTCTTTGAGTTCTTGTGCCAGCTCTTTTGAATTTTTACAGTGAAAGTCTGATAGTCCAAGGAGGGGTTTGATGATTTCAGCTAGGGCTTTTGATAAGTTGTATGTGACTGATCCAATGCTGTCTATTATTGGCCGCAGTGGGATATCCTTTTTATGTATTTTCGGTGTTCCATAAATCCGAGGGGTGATGCTGGCTGTGGGGATCAGGTGATCATATGCGTCCTTTGTGATTTTATTGCTTTCTAATAGAGGTTTTAGAAGGGCTTTGAGCATTTTTTTCTTTTCTTCTGTCGGGTTTGTTTTAATGATTTCGTATGTGTTACTGTCTGCCAACATGGTTTCCATCTGTTTTTCGTATGTTTCCGTGTCCAAAATTACTGTTGTTCTGCCTTTATCTACTGGGAGTATTGTGATCGTTTTATCTGTCTTGAGTGAGTTTAATGCTTTTTCTTCTTTTCTTGAAAAAAAAAAAAAAAGGATAAATAATTGAAAGAAGACAAAATGAACCTGTTTGACGTATTACTTACCTGTCAGCTTTGTGAAATATGAAATGTTACTATTCTTAGTCCCAGTGGGCCAAAAGGCATGGCTGAAAAACTAAAGACATTTGAATGTTCATAAGGGATTGAAATGTTAATTCGGCTTTTACACGGATCACATAGGTTCCTTAAACAGATTCAAGTTGAGTTTGGATGGGTTGTAAATCTGACCAAAGGTAGATCATAACTAGTTACATTTTCTTGAAGGGGTCATTGACTGAAAGATTGTGTTTTAGAAGGTTTTAACCTTCTGAAATGCTTTTATTGGTTATATGGTTGCTAAAATATATATAAAACACTGACTTCTTTTAAAACACACACACACACACACACACACACACACACACACACACACACACACACACACACACACACACACACACACACACACACTTTGTATCATTTTTCTCTTCAAGAAGCAATCTTAACACTTTGGGGTTTGTCTCAGAATATCATAAACATGACGCTGCTCTTTTATTGGCCAGCCTTAGCAGCCTCATGTAGATGGGTGGTGAGCCAAAGGCATTAGTTAGAGCTAGCAGTGGTACTAGGGAGCTCTCTTAGCAAGCATGGCTTATGTTGTTATTTTCTTTAGATTTCAGTCACCCTGGGTCCGCTCTGCGCGGGGTCACCCTCTGCTCTTCTACCCAGGACAGGTGCCTGGCTGCCCTGGGACTGGGTGGCCTCCCGGCAATTGTGTTCTGTGGGGCCAATGGGTTGCCCAGATGATGGGGCACTGTCCTGCTTTCCTGCAGTTCCGGGATGGGCAATGCTGTGACCTTCTACTTTCACTTTTCAGTATGTTTCTTGACAAACCACCCACACTCTAGCTGCTCTCTTTCATGTGCAGTTATCAGGCTTGAGCTGAGATCTTCTCAGAAGCAGCAATTGTTTCTTGCTTTTTCTTTCTCTTTGCTCCCCCTTCATATCCTTTCACCCCCACCCCCCCCACCCCGGCCATTCCTCTCTGTCATGTCCAGCATAAGTAAGACAGTTTAAATAAAGTATTAAAGTTGTTTTACAGCAAGAGGGCTGCACGGTGGCGCAGTGGTTAGCACTGTGGCAGCACAGGTTACCCTTGGCTGGGGGATTGCGGGGATCGTGAGATCATGGGTTCAATCCCTGCCCCCGGCCAACAGTGATCTGTGTGGAGTTTGCATGTTCTCCCCGTGTTGCGTGGGTTTACTCCGGGATTTCTCCGGTTTCCTCCCACATGCCAAAAACATGCAGGTTAGGGATAAGGGGCGCTTGCGCATGCAGCGACTGGCAGCTGGTGGCTTGTCACCAGACTGCACAACAAATCTACCTAAGAGTACAAAATAAGTAATAAAAAAAAAAGAAAAAAAAAGAGGACCCTATAAACACTATTTATGTCATGACATGTTAAGTTCTTTGACAGCTCACGTGCACGACGCCAAACACAGGATGAACCACACAGAGGGGCACGTTTGACAATTTATTAATAGCAAAACACAGCAGCGCACAGCTACAGAAACAGTCACTCGCCAGAAGAAAGGACCTGTGGAGGGAAGACAAGAGCTGTGAGCTGAGGAGTGGAGTAAGGGGAAAATGGGCGAGCCAAATTGCCACTTACTTGGGAGATCCAGGGATGACCGGCAGGACCCAGTTGGGAATAGACGAACCAGTAGGGTAAGGGGGAGTAGTGGAGCTGATGGTGTCATGAATCCGGGTTTGGCCTCCAAACCCGGTTCTGACTTATTGTTATGATTTGTCCTAGTTTCCCCCTGACAGCTCTGGCACTCCACCTCCTCCTGTCAAGCGCTGTCAGCTGCACTGCCACGGGTGCTCACACACATACATGCACACGCTCCATTCACTCTCATTCACACACTCTCTCACACATCGGGTGCCAATCAGTTCTGCCCATGGGTTCTCACACCGGCAATCTCTTTCCTCATTAGCTTCAGGAGTATTTGTTGGCTGCTCCAGACGAAAGAGATTGTCAGGGCATTCCCCGTCATACGTGGCAGCATGTTCCTCCGCATATGTTAATTCACTCCCTGCGTGCAACTCAGTCTGACATTTGAAGACGATCGATTCCTTGGTGTTTCAGCTGGTCCCGCTTCTCTGCCTCATTCTCCAGACTGCACGGCTCGCCCCGGATTAGCTCCAGACCTGTGTCTTTAGCCTTTTCTCCTGTGCTAACAGCCCTGCACCACTAGGCTGCTCGCCTTTCCTGTTTCGTGCATAACACAGCCCTGCAGCACTAGGCTCCATATTCACTAGGCTGTTGAGCATTCGGCAGGCGCCCTGTATGTTTGGTGGCCAATCCTGTCATTACACCTCTCCATAATCTTGTGTGGTTTAACTGAACTGTACATGGTGATTATTGGACTTGTTGTTTGGTGAACTGTAATACACATGGCACTCTCTACTCCTGTGATTGGGTTTTTCATTCCCTCCCTCTGTGTGCCGTGTAATGGCGCACAGGGGTTTGTGACAGATGGTGCCTGACCACACCTGACCTCCTGCTCCACTTCACTGATGAGTAGTGAAGTGGAGCAGGAGAGCGCACGCAGTCCCAGTGACACACCTACACAGTGGCAGCAACCTGGAGAGGAGAGAAAAAAGAAGGTTAACAATGTGTTAACGTTTCAAATGATTTGAAGCTAGTCCGAAAAATGAGCAGTATACCCAGATGAGCCAGCGTAGACTGTGGGGAGGAGACCTCCTTAAGTACGCTGGCTGATGAACGGGCACAGGTGTGTCTTCTGCTTCAGGTGCCATGATGAGCTAGAGGAGATGAGACTGGAGGGGAGGGGCGTGCTCCCATTGCCCATAACAATTTATATACGGTATATATCAAATATGAGTAGAGCTTCTTTTGGCGAAGTAAATGTGTTTGGCACAACAATCAACTATCTGTTCTGCTTTCCAAGCTGCTGGACAGGACATGTTAAAAATAGATTTCAGTCACCCTTATGGACAACCGTGTTTCCACCTGCTTTATTAATTCACAGTTGACATTTTGCATTTCTGCCCTGATGATACATTGAACTGTTAGCATTAGTTTGGCTAGGTGGTTAGACTTGGTCATTCTAGCTGCATAGCAGCTCGCCTATGCAGGGAGACACTGTCCGACACACCACCTACTGTTAGCTTAACTGTTGATCGATGATTTTAATCACTATTTTCTTTTAAATTCTATTCACCCTCCACTGGAATACTTGACCATATACGTACTTCATCGAGATATATGTACTTAATTCTTAGATGTTATTTTAGCTTAGTTAAGATTTCTAAGGCTTCTAGCTGATGCTAGCAGTTTCGTTGCTCATTCACAAATGTTTCTTTGTGGGCTGCACGGTGGCGCAGTGGTTAGCACTGCGGCAGCACAGTTTACCCTTGGCCGGGGGATTGTGGGGATCGTGAGATCGTGGGTTCGATCCCAGCCCCCGACCAACAGTGATCTGTGTGGAGTTTGCATGTTCTCCCCGTGTTGCGTGGGTTTACTCCGGGATTTCTCCGGTTTCCTCCCACATGCCAAAAACATGCATGTTAGGTTAATTGGCTGTTCTAAATTGTCCCTAGATATTTGTTTCCTATAGGCCCTTAGAATAGAGGGTTAGTATTAATGAAAGCGCTTTGAGTGGTCTTTGTGACTAGAAAAGCGCTATATAAGTGCAGGTTAGTTAGTTAGTTAGTTAGTACTGTACTCCAGGGGCAAGACATATCCTGTCAACCAATGAAACCACAAACCCCTGCCCCTGCATTATTTCATTCATTCTTTAAGACAAATTTGCATTAGTTGGCTGAACTTTGATAGAAGCTAAGAATTAGCCAGCAAAGATTAACAACAGTGATATAGGGAGGGTGGAGTTAAATGTGGTCTTAGAATTTAATGAGACATACACTGAAATCAGCTGTTCTGAAAAAGGCTACAAAAGATGATTCTCAATGATGCTTCAATAATTAAAGAAAATTTGACCAAAATTGGTCACAAATATTTCATTAAGACTTGTATGACCTGTTAAAATGTAGAAAAAGTGCAGTCAATGACCCCTTTAAGTACATGCACTCAAGTACTTCTTACAAAATTGTACTTTCATGAGTAGTTTCTTTGCAGAACACCTTTTACTTAAGTATACTTTTGAGAAAAAAGTGTACTGTACTCAAGTATATGTGGCTATACCTGATTTGAAATGAATAGAAGTGAAGTTTCCTCATCAGATTTGAATTTTTTCCCACTATTCTCAATAATTTTTTGACAGTTATATGATTTGCAGTACAAGACTGTAAGCTTGAGAAAAAATATAATCACTTTACAAAAAGTAAATGTATGAGCAAAAAGTTGTATATTTGCATAAAAGTCACAAATTTATGAGAAAAAAAATTGTAAATCTAAGAGAAAAAAGTATTAGAATGAAAAGCAAAAATGTCTCAATTTTACAAGAAAAAACCCCCACTTACTGGATGGAGTAAAGTTGTTACTACTGTAGTAACTTTTAATAAATATTTTATTAGTCTTACTCAAGTAATTTTGAGGACTACCCATACTTGTAATTGAGTAATTAATACCATTAAGAATTGCTGCTTTATGTGTACAATTTATGACTGCTGTACCTGTTATGTCTGCTATTACATCTGATTCATAGAAGAGGTGAGGTGACTTGGAACACAGCTTTATTTAACTCACTCACGTTGACAGCTACAGACAGAGTACCGTCCAAGGTCTAGGCGAGATAAGAGAAAGTAAGATATCCGACTCGGCCTTATATAGGGCAGGGTGGAGACACCACCAGAGGTGCATGTCACCATCTCACACTTCACAGTAAGATACATATCTCACCCCCCCCCCAAAAAAAAAAAAAAAAAATCCAAAACCTCTCACTCAGTTAAGACCCTCCCCAATTTGGGACCTGAATCACACACTAACAAACGAAGACTTATGTCTCTAAATGGCCTAACACATTCACACTACAAGACCTAAAATAGGGCGGACGGGTGGACTGCCGTCCTGCCCGCACAGCAAGGTGGATTTTTCTGCCACCTGCTAAAGTAGGTCAACGTCCATTGATAACTAAAATTGTACACTGTTCTCCTAAACTAGAACAAAAAAACCCAAAATAATCCCTTATATAACATTTTTTTTAAACAACATCACCAACAACAGCAACAACACAAGAACTTCAGCATATACTATTTACAACCCAAGTCTTCAGGTAAAAAAGACATAACTGGCATGGGGGCCCAGGGCACCCTCTCAGCAGATGTGCCCCTGGAAACAGCCTGTCTTCGGTATGATGGCTTACCCTCTGGACGCCAAAGCCACTCCTCCTCACCATCAGCGTCGTCCCACGTCCAACCTCGTCTCCCAGAGTCTTCTGGACACGCCAAAGCCGATTTGCATGCCACACCGAGCTGTCAGACAGCATGAAGTGTGCTGCGCCCTGTTTGTCCACTATGCGCAGACACTCCCGATGCTCCTCAGGTTGTCGTCTGGCCCATCTTTGCCGCAGACGTTCCTCATCTCGAATCCGAACCCAATCCAGGACCCTCAACAGGACCTGGCTGGGCTTGAGACGTTGTTGTCGAGCACACTGATCCTCCGTGCTTCTCGCTCTTGCCCCAGCCTCTTCTAATGCTGTTGTAACATGCACCATTGTAGCCACAGACCCCCCGTCCCACTGCAGTCAAACTCCGGAAGCATCTGGGGCTAACCCATTGGCGGCACTCACCGGCACAGGTTCCTCATCGTCACGTTCAGTACTCCCCTCGACCGTTTCCCGAGCGCCGGCACTGAGACCGTCCGGCAGACCTTCAGCTGGTAGCGTTGTCTTCCATATCTTCACTGTCCAAGCTACCTTCGCTATCTGGGTCCGCGAAATTTGCCGTGATGAGAGGCTCTGGCAAATGCTTTGACTGGCACCCGGTTAGCTCCAGAGCTAGCTTGTCCACGGCTTCCATTTGGAGAGCTAGCTTGACTGCTCTGATTAATGTGAGGTCCCTAGGCACTGTAAGTAGCCTAGCCTGCAAAGCGGCATTGCTTCTATGTTCCGCCAGCTGGTCACGAATCATTTTCTCCTCCAATGTCCAAAAACTACACTCGCTACTTAGTTGCTTCAAGTCGGTGACGAACTGCCGGATGGGTTCACCTACCCACTGATGCTGTCACCAAAAGCAGATCCTCCGGACTGTCACATTATCCGGGTTGTGGAAATGGCTAGCTAGCAGCTCCACTACCTCTTCACAAGTGTCCGAGGGACTGAGCGTTTGCAGGACTCGCTGGCCCTCTATACCCAAACTGTGAACCAGAAGCACCCAGGCTCTTAGCTTATCCAGCTCACCGAGTCCCAGTGTGGCAACATAAGTTTCTAAGGCTTCAAACCACCTAGGCCAGGACACCAGCGGCTCCCCGGGTAACTCAAGAAAAGGCTGAATTGGAGCTACACAGGCCTCCATGGTTTCGTCTGATGTTGCCAATGTTATGTCTGCTATTACCCCTGGTTCACAGAAGAGGTGAGGTGACTTGGAACACAGCTTTATTTAACTCACTCACATTGACAGCTATAGACAGAGTACCCGCCAAGGTCCAGGCGAGATAAGAGAAAGTAAGATGCCCGACTCGGCCTTATATAGGGTGGGCGGAGACACCACCGGAGGTGCATGTCACCATCTCACTCTTCACAGTAAGATACATATCTCACAGTACCACCTCTGAGTATCTATACTATGGATGTTTGTGAATCAGAATATAGTTTTTGAAAAGGCATTTGTTCTTCCATATATTAATTTCCTATGTCAGAATCAGAATCAGAATCAGAATCAGCTTTATTGACCAAGTATGCACAACACATACAAGGAATTTGACTTTGGCTAAAAACTTGCTCTCGTTGTTCAGGTGGAGGATTTAAATAAGATTTAAATAAGGATTCAATGACAACAGAGTATGTACAGTAAATTACAGTCTGTCCACGTTTCTATAAAAGGATGCAAATATATACAGGAATATATGCAGTTATTTACTCAGACTATCCACACTTTGCAGAAATAACAATTTATAACAATTAGGCAATCTAATAACAATAAGACAACAATAAGACAACAATACAACAATAATTTCTTCAACAATAATTTCTTCAACAATAATTCAACAAGACAACAATAATTTCTTATAACAATAAGAAATAACATGTAAAACAATTTTAAATTATTTGTATTCAGGAAGAGGAATAACAACAATCCTGTCAAACAGCTGCTTTTCCTCATTCAGAGCAGTGACTTGTCTGCTAACTTCTAATGTTATGTGTGGATGGCTTCTCGCTATATGCTGTTCTTAGCACACTACTGGGAGAACAATATGAATCAAAACACTGTGCCATTATGCACAGGCACAATTTCATGATAACTGTCAGTTAAAAGTGTACTAGATAGTATTGTCATGAAAATAAATATTTAAAAAATATATCAAAGTTTTTAGAAAGGTGCAGAATTAAAGCCTTTATATTCCTAAAAAATTATATATTATGAAAAATGTAAAAAAAATTATGGGTTCTAAACAATCATAATATTCACATCTGAGCAGTTGGATAACGAGACTATGGTGACTGGTAAGGATGTCACTGTCACGTGGTGTGTTGGAAAGTTGGACCCAAATGCGAGACTTGAAGATCAGAGTTTTATTTTGACCTGGCCAAAACCCAGACCAGGTTGAGGGTGTAAATAATAATCCAAACCCAGCAGGCAAGAACAGGAAAACAGGATGAAAAATAAACTTAAAACTGGCAGGACAAGACAGGCAGGGAGAAGCGTGGGTAAACGCCAATGAATGACAAAGACGCTGTGCCCAGGTGAGGAACGATGTCCCTTAAATAGCAGATGGGCAGGTAAACATAAATTACAGACAGGTGTGGGCATTTAACTAAACAGGGCAAAATCAGGCAATGCAAAGACGGAAACTGAAGACACTGTCAAAATAAAGCTAAACCAAAAACCATAGGTAATGACAGGAATAACAGAGAGCAAACATAAACATGACTATGATAAGAATAGTACTTATAAACAAGACTGAATAATAATTATGACGACCAAAGATACAAAATACAGAAGCCATGATATTGATACTAATAATTAACAACTAACATGATAATGAATAATAATAAATACAGAATAAAAAAATACAAAATCAAAGCGAGGAAGCGGGCTGGGGCCCATGGGCCCTGAAAACAAGGAACAAAGTCATAACTCAAGGTGAGGACATGGGGCCCAGTCCACGTCTTGACAGTCACAGCCCATAGCGTAATCAGGCTGATGTCACGTTTCGTCATATTGAGTTCGTACCACAAAAGAGTTATTGCTTTACATGCTGTATCTGGCTCATAATTATCAAAAACACCCCATTCTGTTGTGCTGTACAACTGTACAATGACAATGAAGCCTATTCTATTCTAAATTCAAACTTGTCAGACATTTTTCATAGATACACCCATGGCATCAATTTGAAATGACCGTGTCATTTCTTTCTATAGTTATCATGTTCACAAGGTAGGTGCTGCCGCTGACGCCAACAGTCATCCACCTAGTGGGGTGATGAAAATACCCCTTCAGCCTTTACAGGCTGAGGATTTTCTGGTCATGAGTAGCAGCACATGTCCTAATGCTCTGAAAGGCTTTCCAAATTTTCCTTCATGAGTTTGCCACACCCATTCTAAAAAAATACTGTACTTTACTGTATTTTAAAACATTAGCGTACTGTTGATGGCCTATGCGCTGTTGGGCACCTGGAAGAAGATTTGAATGCAGGCCCACAGACAGCATAAAAGTCGACTGAGATCAGGTTGTGTTCATTTTTACACACTGAATATTTTTATTTTAACGTTATCTTGTAATTGTGTTGTTCTTCTGTGTAATCAGAAACAAGTGTTTAATCTGTATTCTTGTTCTTAAAGTTAACGATTAAAAATCAAAATGTAAACAAAAACATTCAGTGTCTTTTGTATCATATTTATATGGTTTCTCTACTATTAACTTAACTGGCAGACCAGTTTAATTGAAATTTAATGCTTTCTAATTAATCAGCTAACTAGTCAAACAATACTGTCATGAGTGTCAGGACGTGGGTTGGATCCCCGGCCTCGCTTTGAATTATTTTGTGCTTTCTGCATTTATTATTGTTTATTAAGATCTGACTCTGTTCTCAGTTCTGATTTAGTTTCATTATGATTTTAGTTCAGTTTGGTCATTGTTTGTTATGGTCATGTCTCCCCTGTGATCCTCTGTTTCATGCCCTGTCTCCCTCTGTGTGTGTTAGCCCAGCCTCCTCCTGTCATTCCCTCTTTCCTCATGTGTCAGCTGTCTGTATTGATTTCTCCACCTGTATCGTATTGTCCTAATTATTCCCTGTCTATAAATGTGCGTCTGAGTTGGTGTTCGGTCTGGTTTCCTTGTTGTTTTGGCGTCTAACACACGCTTCTGCCTGTCTGTGTCCTCCCTGTGTTTTCCCTTGGTTTTTGTTGCACTTCCAAGCAGCTGTTTATTTTCTGTTTGACCCTCAAGCTGTGTTCGTGCAACCTGCTCTTCATAAATTTGTTAAACTTGAATCCTGCCAGTGGGTCCAGTTCCTACAATACTGCGACAGAAGGAAACCAGCAGTATGGACTCAGCGGACATAAAGTTTTTTCAGATGGCCCTCGATAAGGAGGAAGTCTGGGTCACTTCCAGCATCAAGGACCTAATCGAGGCAGCTCACACCTCCCACACGCCAGAGAAAGCCTTATGTTCCTTGCTACAGCGAAAGAGTTAATTGGGGCTTTTTCCACTCTGCAGCGGTATCCCCAGCTTGCCGGACTCCTGCGCTCCATCCCCAATTTTCAACAGATGCGCCGGGAACTGGTGAAGCCGTCATCGCCGGCGGGAGAGGAGTGGAGAGATGGAGGACCTTCACGAGCCATGGGACGCAGCTCACACCGATGCCGGTGGACACAGAGGCTCGCTTTATCATCTCCAGTGGAGGCGCTCCAGCCCTCCGAGTCCTCCTTCCTCAACACAGCACCACACCACCGTGCAGCTGCGCCTCATTGGACGAGCCATGTCACATCCTGGGATGGATATTCTGACTCCCCAGCGGCATGGGAACAACAGCAAGTACCCTTTTATTTTTTACCACCAATAAATGAAAGGGCTTGTCTTGTTCCCCCGGAAGGGGCTCAGCTTCAGCCACCTTCCATCACTGCTGAGCTCTCTCCACCACTCTCTGCTGTCTATTCCATCCATCAATCCTTCTGCATCTCCTGCTTTACCTTGTGTTTTTTCTGAGAGGTTGCCAATACTGAGTGAAAACTGGATTATCTGGGAGGAGTTTGCTGTTCCGGAAGGTCCACTAGCAGCAGCTGCCTCCACACCGACGCTGCAGGATGCCGAGGTCTGCCGGATTGGGTTTGTCACATTGGCACCTCTCACAAGCCATGCTAGCCCAGGAGGATCTAATGCTAGATGACAAGCCATGGCTCCTTCCAGAGTAAGTGTCCCAGTTGGGCCAGATCCAGCTGGCAATGGACATTCCAGCTCCAGTTCCTGCTCCATGACGCTCCCCAGTTCTTGTACCTGCTCCATGCCATTCCCTAGCTCCAGTTCCTGTTCCTACTCTCGTACCAGCTCCTGCTTCTGCCATCCCTGAAGTACACACAACAGCTCCAGCTGTCCCTGAGGCATGCACTACAGTTCCCACTGTCCCCGAGGCATGCACAAAGGCCCTTGTTGTCTCCAAGGTGGACACAATGGCCCTCGCTGTCTCTGAGGTGCATGTCATGGCTCCAGCTGTTCCTGAGGAGCAAGTTCCTGTTCTGCCCGAGGTGCGTGGTCCTGTTACTGTTCAGTCCGAGGTGCACTCATCTGCCATCATGCCTACTGGTTGGATTGCTACAGCAGAATCACCGGGGTCTTTGTGTGCAGTGGCACAAGAGCTCAGGCAAGTCCTCTTCTTTGTATTTGTAACATCGGTTTTAGAGAGATCTTGCCTAGCTCTTAGTGGGAGGTCCCGGTTGCAGCTGCCATCTACTTCTGGGCCTCCTCCGTCAAGCTCCACTGCTGCCTGTTAGTGACCAGGTTGTTTTTTCCTCCCTGTCTGAGGTGGCTGTTTTGGGGATATATTCCCAGACGTCAGGACTTGAGGATCTCCAGCCCTTATCGTCTGGCTTTGCCGAGAGTCGGCTCACCTCTGTTGTCCCGGAGGCTGAGAATTCTCCGTCATGTGTCCCTGTGACTGGAGAATCTCCATGTGTTTCTGAGGCTAGCGCTCACCTGTCATCTGGTACTATGATTAGCACACCTCAGTCATCAGTTTTGAAAAGGCTCTCATGTTATGTTCCCCAAAGCCTGAAGCTCCTGTGTCACCTTCTAAGTTTAAATGGCCATGTTATCATCTCCAGAGGTTCAAGTGTCTATGTTATTTTCTCCAGAGGTTTATATGTCCATGTTATCATCTCCAGAGGTTAATATGTCTATGTTATCACCTCCAGAGGTTGAAATGCCCATGTTGTCATCTCTTGAGGATAAAGTTGCCATGCTGTCAGTGTCCCCTGAGCCAGATTTTCCTGCATCATTGTCCCCTGAGCCAAATATTCCTGTATCTGTATCCCCTGAGCTACAAATTTCTGCATCTGTGTCCCCCGAGCTAGGAATTTCTGCTTTTGTGTCCCCTGAGCTAAAATTTTCTCCATCTGGGTCCCCTGAGTTAAATATTTCTGCATCTGTGCCCCTGGAGCTAAAGATTCATGCATCTGTGTCCCCTGAGTTACAAACTCCCCTGTTATCAGGGTCTGAATTTAGGCTTCCCATGTTATTCCCTGAGCTTAGAATTTTTGCATCATTTTCAGTGCATAAGGCTTCGATGCTGCTCCCTGAACCAGAAGCTCTTGTGAGGTTTAAAACTCCCATGTTGCTGTAATATCAATCTATGTGGCTCCAATCTGTAAAAGCACGCTTCACCTTAATGAAATTGTTTCACACAAAAATCTGGTCAAGAATTGTTTCCTTCACCTAAGGACCACAGTTTGAAAACATATTCCATGGTAAAAGGGCTGATAAGGATCCCTTTTCGTGCCAGGAAGGGATTAAACTGCACTCATAAATACCTGGAGCTTCCTCCCCAGCAAGGCAGTTTTATGCTTAAAGCACTGTTTTGAGACATCCCAGAAACTCTGGACTGAATTCCACAGGTTGCTTGGAATTATCCACAGTATGGCTGTGTTGTTAGACATGTATATGTTGGACACTGCATATGTGATTTAACCTCACGATGAAGGAGAGCCACAGAGCTGCAGTCCCCTGCGGTGCGGAGCCGCAGAGCCTGGACCCCCTGCGGAGGACAGGGAACAGAAGACTTCCTGACCGCTGAGGCTCGAGAGGAGAGAAGGGGGAGTTATGTAAATAAAAGGTTAATGAATGTGAATAAAGGGATTTTGGTAGAGATGTGTGATTTCCCCTGCGAGGGAAATGGTTTGATGTGAGAATGTTTAAAAGGGAGAACTTTGGTGTGTTCACCCTCTTTGTTTGCTACTCAGGAATGAGAGCAGACAGTGGGATGATTACTTGAAATAAACTGGAATTAAATGCAATTCGGTTTCGTTATTCAAGTCTCCCCACATTGGTGACTGACGACGTTGAGAATGAACGAAGAAGGTCTCAGGGTCCCGGACTCACAGCGCTTAGAGCTGGCGAGCGCAGTGGCCATTAAGCTGCCTGATTTCTGGCAGGATAACCCACGGTCGTGGTTTCTGCAAGCAGAGTCGCAGTTCGCGCTCGCAGGAGTAACGGTGGATGACACTAAGTTCCACCATGTCATCGCTAAACTGGACAACAGCACAGCTCGGTGCGTGCAGAGCTTGGTGGAGCAGCCACCCGCGACCGACAGGTACGGCAAGCTGAAATCCACCCTCATCAAGTTTTTCACCCCCTCGGCCGAAGTGAGGGCGAGGAGGATCCTGTCTTTGCTAGACCAAGGAGGACACAGGCCGAGCGCCCTGATGGAGGAGATGATACAGCTGAGAGGGTTGGACAACGATGATTTCATTTTTCAGTTCATCTTCCTCTCCAACCTCCCGACGCATGCGAGGAGCACGCTGGCCGGCAAAAAGTGTCACACCCTGGAGGAGTTCCGGGAGCTGGCCCAGGAAGCAGATGGGATCCTGGACGCCTGCGGCAGGCAAGCAACCACAGCGGCGACCCGAGACAGCGGGGAGCCAGAGGCGGCAGACCCAGACTGGCCGACGACAGCGGCAGCACGACTGCGACGAGGTGGAGCCAATGGTCCGGCGGCAGAGGCGCGGACACGACACAGCGGAGGAGAAGATCTCTGCTTTTACCATCGGAGGTTCGCAGAGAAGGCACGCAGGTGTGTACCGCCCTGCAACTTCAGGAGTTCGGGAAACGGCAAGACCGGGGGTCGCTAGCAGCTTCGACCCTCGGAGAACGCAGCAAGCTGCTCTATATCACGGATGCGCGCTCCGGACGAGAGTTCCTCATCGACACCGGAGCACAAGTGAGCTTCATCACCCCAACATACGCGGACCGGGTGGCTGGACCCCACGGTAGCGGAGCTACGGCGGCAAATGGCTCGAACATCAACACCTACGGGAGAAGGACCTTGCCTTTGTGCTTACATGGCCGCACATATGAATGGAATTTTGTAATAGCGGCGGTGAGTTTCAACATGTTGGGCGCAGATTTTTTGTGTTCACACAATCTGTTAGTTGATCTTGCT
The DNA here is from genome assembly GCA_020510985.1 of Pholidichthys leucotaenia. Classification (NCBI taxonomy): domain Eukaryota; kingdom Metazoa; phylum Chordata; class Actinopteri; order Cichliformes; family Pholidichthyidae; genus Pholidichthys; species Pholidichthys leucotaenia. The sequence continues at coordinate 194,221,939 of CM035842.1, read as the reverse complement.
AATAGACGGCTGGTAAATGCACTCTCTTTTTACTCTCTCCCCTGTTCAGCTCGAGTGTCCCTGCCACCAGTACAGACCCACGTCGCTACAGCAGGTGGTAAGTTTCACACACTCCTCACCCAATTTCCAGCGCTCACTGTGCCCACTTTTTCAGCGACGGTCGCGAAGCACGGGGTGAAACACTTTATCCCCACATCTGGTCCTCCCGTGTTTGCAAAAGCTCGGCGCTTGGATGCAGTTAAGCTCGCCATTGTGCGCGAGGAGTTCGCCAGCCTGGAGAGGCTAGGCATCGTTCGTAGGTCGAAGAGCCCGTGGGCTTCGCCGCTGCACATGGTACCGAAAGCCAATGGCTCCTGGAGACCGTGCGGGGATTACCGCAGGCTAAACAACGCTACGGCGCACGATCGTTATCCCATCCCGCACATTCAGGATTTTTCGGTGCACCTGGCGGGGGCGCGCATTTTTTCAAAGATTGATCTGGTTCGCGGCTATCACCAAGTCCCAGTCCAACCGGAGGACATTCCTAAAACAGCAGTAATAACCCCGTTCTGACTTTTCGAATTTTTACGCATGCCGTTTGGTCTCAAAGGGGCGGCGCAAACATTTCAGCGGATGATGGATGCCGTGTTACGCGATCTCCCTTTCGTGTTTGTGTACCTCAACGACATTTTGGTTGCGAGTACTTCAGAGGACGAACACGAAACGCACCTCACAGCAGTTTTTAGGAGGCTGGGAGAGCACGGCTTAATAGTTAACCCAGCCAAGTGCCAGTTCGGCGTCGAGCGGATCGATTTTTTGGGTCACCGCGTCTCCCCGGAGGGAGCGGTTCCGTTACCAGATAAAGTACGCGCGGTAGCGGATTTTCCCCGTCCACAAACGGTCAAATCACTACAGGAATTCTTGGGGATGGTGAATTTTTATAACCGATTCCTGCCCCACGCAGCTCAAATCATGCAACCGTTATATGCCGCGCTCAAAAAACAAAAACCGACCCAAGCGGTCGAATGGTCCCCGGAGCGGGAGCGCGCGTTCACAGAGGTTAAAAAAGCCTTGGCTGACGCTGCGCTCCTGGCCCACCCAGACCCTGCAGCACGTATCGCGCTGACGACAGACGCTTCAGATTTAGCCATAGGGGACGTTATTGAGCAACAGGTAGCCGGAGTTTGGCAGCCTTTGGCTTTCTTTAGCAAATCTTTAAGCGCGGCTGAACGAAAATACAGCGCGTTCGACAGAGAACTGTTGGCGCTGCATTTGGCTATTCGTCATTTCCAGTTCTGGCTGGAAGGACGGTGCTTCACCGCTTATGTGGACCACAAGCCGCTCACATACGCCATGGCCAAAATTTCAGACCCGTGGTCTGGCAGGCAGCAGAGGCAGCTGGCCGCAATCTCGGAATTTACCACTGACATTAGGCACGTTGCGGGCAAATTCAATGTAGTCGCAGATTGTCTCTCGCGCGCGTTCACGACTCCAACACGCGCAGAGGCAGAACGGGCCACCGTGACTGCGCCGCAGGAGAGCAGCACGGTGGCACGCGCAGCCCCGGTGCACGTGGGTATAGATTACGCAGCCATGGCAGCGGACCAGGGGGCGGACGCAGACGTGCGCGCGCTCCAGTCTGGACCAACAGGGTTAAGGCTGGAGAGCAAGTGTTTACAAACCGGTATGCCCCCCCTGATCTGCGACATGTCGACGGGGCGCCCGCGTCCGGTGGTTCCGGCCACGTGGCGCCGCCGTGTTTTTGACTCGGTCCACTCACTGGCGCACCCGGGGGTGCGCGCGTCGGTGAAACTAGTGGCGGAAAAGTTTGTTTGGCCGTGCCTGCGCAAGCACGTGAAGGAATGGGCAAAAACCTGCATTTCCTGTCAATGGGCCAAAATTCACAAGCACACAAGAGCCCCGTTAGAACCGTTCCGCATTCTGGCCAGGAGGTTCGACCATGTGCACGTCGACCTTGTGGGCCCCCTACCGGCATCGCAGGGGTTCACACATCTTTTGACAATGGTGGACCGCACCACACGTTGGCCGGAAGTGGTCCCACTTGCGACAACCACGGCCGCGGAGGTGGCTCGCGTTTTTTTAACAGCTTGGGTGGCGCGCTTCGGGGTTCCGTCGGACATTACGTCCGATAGAGGACCGCAATTCATCTCTGAGCTGTGGTCAGCGATGGCCAACGGCTTAGGAGCCAAAATTCACCGCACTACGGCTTACCACCCTCAGGCTAATGGTTTATGCGAGCGTTTTCATAGGTCTTTGAAGGCAGCACTCAGAGCGTCGCTCACGGATGCAGATTGGGTAAATAAACTGCCATGGGTTTTATTAGGGTTGCGTTCTGCGCCTAAAGAGGACTTAGACGCCTCCCCAGCGGAGCTGGTATTCGCACAAACTCTGAGGCTGCCAGGCGAGTTTTTACCAGAGCACCCAGAGCCCCCACCTCTCTCTGCTCTGGGACCGTTAGTTGGCACGGGAGCAGACACGCTCCCGGGTCCGGTTCATCACGCTTTTCCACGAGTTTTCGTCCCCAAGGCTTTGAAAAATGCCGACTTCGTTTTTGTCAGGCGCGAAGCCCTAAAAGCAACGCTCAAACCACCTTACGAAGGGCCATTTTGAGTGCTGGAGGCAGGTGATAAGCAATTTGTGCTAGATTTTGGAGACAGAAAAGAGACAGTCAGTATTGACAGACTAAAACCTGCTTTTGTCATGAAGGACGTGTCTGTACCGGTCGCAGTGGCGCCTCGACGAGGCAGGCCCCCGCAAAGGGCAAATAATCACTCTCTTCCTCAGTCAACAGAGCCGAAGCAGAAAGGCGCCGCAGGCAAGGCGGGGCCAACTCACAGCAGATTCGGCAGACGGCTGAAGCCCAAGCGGCTCACAGACTGAATGTTGGTGTTGATTATTCAGTAGTGAGTAAGGTGTTATTAAATTTTAGGAAATAGTCTGTTCTTCATCGTTTGGGGGGGGGGGGGTTATATGGCTGTGTTGTTAGACATGTATATGTTGGACACTGCATATGTGATTTAACCTCACGATGAAGGAGAGCCACAGAGCTGCAGTCCCCTGCGGTGCGGAGCCACAGAGCCTGGACCCCCTGCGGAGGACAGGGGACAGAAGACTTCCTGACCGCTGAGGCTCGAGAGGAGAGAAGGGGGAGTTATGTAAATAAAAGGTTAATGATTGTGAATAAAGGGATTTTGGTAGAGATGTGTGATTTCCCCTGCGAGGGAAATGGTTTGATGTGAGAATGTTTAAAAGGGAGAACTTTGGTGTGTTCACCCTCTTTGTTCGCTGCTCAGGAATGAGAGCAGACAGTGGGATGATTACTTGAAATAAACTGGAATTAAATGCAATTCGGTTTCGTTATTCAAGTCTCCTCACACACAGTTCAATATTGCTCCCTTCTGTCAACTCAGGGACATGTTGGATTTAATCAACATTGGAATTTTGTTTTTTTCTGCTGAAATAATCTTTTCTCCTCAAGACTTTATTTTCCCAGGAAATACTGCTCAGAACACTGTTGAAGATGACTGTCTCTGTGTTGGACAATGATTGGTTTGAAATGTTTCATTAATCATTGATTTTAAATGTGTTTCATGTTTGAAACTGCTTAAATGAACCTTATTCTAATGCATGTTAATTATAGAAGGACAAGTTTATAAAAGTGTATGTTCACTGAAAGTTAGTCATGAATCACTGAAGTTAGCTTAGACTTTATATTAAGTATATAATGAATTTCACAGTTAAACTGTGTATGTGCCTTCTGAAACTTATGCCAGTCATCTGACTGGTACTAGTCAATCACCAGGCCGTCTCTGTTGGCTGATGCCCCTTTCATTCTATTGGTCAGCTACAGACAAAGGACTGCTTTCTTATTGGACCATATCATATTTTATGATCCAAGGAGAGCGCTTAAATATAGAAAATGCCCTAGCAGTAAACCTTTTAACTGTCCACATTTCATGGATGGGTTGTACACCCCCAGTGGCACAGTGCAGCAATTGCGCCTGTCAACTCTCTGGCTGTCCTGTGACATCCCTGGCTCTCCTGAAGATTTGTACTGAGCTGTATTGATCTGACAGTTCAGAAGGGGGCAGACATGCATCTGAGGAATCATGGCTGACATGGAATACAGCAAAGAAGAAGAAATCCTCATTATTATTCTTCCTTTTTCTACTATGAGCTCACAAGACCAAGATGGCCACCACCACAATCGTCTGGATCATCACAGAAAACTGCATTTTACAGGAAAAATAGCCACGTAATACAAATGAAACTCACGTGAGACAATCATAAGAGTGTGTAAATGTGGTAGAGAGCGTAAATGATCGACCAAATGCAAAACAATGATCACGATGGGCGAAAACGGACCAACCACGTGAGCAAGCAAGCCTCCCCCATCACGGATTTATGGTTTTTTTTTTTTTTACATTTTATTGATTTTCTGGTTCATATACTTTGAAGATTAGATAAAAACATACCCCTGTAGACAAAACAGTGTCAAAAAAATGAACCATTCGTTGTGTAAATGTGTCCAAAGTCCACTTTTGACTGAGTTATGTAATTTATATAGCTGCCACGACATTATGCAAATTAGATGCATAAATTTATTCCTATCTGAAACTTTGTGTCAGGGGCCGAGCTGACTTGGTTTCTCCCGGCTTGGTCTTGATCTCTCTGTGGGTTAAGGTGCCACGTTGTATGTATATTAGTATGTATTTCTGTGTGCTGTGCCGTACCCATAGCCACTGCTTTCTGGCCGGCAGTGGTGAGGCAGCCTCTTGGGCTCACGCTGGTGTGAGCACTGTCTAACTGTCTGCCAGTCCGACCGAGCCCTCTCTTTATTACTGCAAGCTGTTCCCACTCCCAGTTGCCATCTCCTCGGCCAGGTGCGGCCAATTTACCATCCCCAGCAATGCGTGTACTTAAGGAGTCTTTTGTCAGTCACGCATTGCTGGGTCATTGCACTTCATTTACGGTCTTTGTGCATTGTATGGAGGCTCGTCTAAAGCAGTGGTTCTCAACTGGTCTGGCTTTGGGACCCACCATCACCCCTCGATGACAAGCCGCGACCCAAATCAAAGATTTTCAAATTCTCAAATTTACTGAATGTAAAGATTGTGCATCTTGAACCTGAGGTAGAAGAACAGAATATCACAGTATACAAACACAAAACAAATTTAATGATTAACCAAAATGACCAGTAAGTGGCAATACAACAGAGGGAACAATTCCCTTTAATGCTGAATTAGCTGCATTTTAAATTAAAAATTAAACAAAAAGTGCAATTCAAAAGAATTCAAGTCTCAAAATTGACTTTTCTTCTGATTGTTTTTTCAGTATTTACCTACTGATAAGGTTGTGTGCTTTGAAGAAAATGAAGGAACACTCACTAAAACCTGTAACAGTGACATCATAGACCTGAGTCTGGAGGAATTAATGGGAGAACTGGGGATGTTTTTTGCTCTTGACAAGAGTCTCAATGTCTGGAGTTATATTAGACAAAGCGACTCTGAGGTCATGCTCAATGTCCAGTCTGTTTTTCTGTTTTGTCTTCAACTGAACCAGAGCTGAGAAGCCACACTCACAGAGATAGGTAGTGCTGAAAGGTAGGAGGGTTTTTACTGCTCGAATGGCAAGAGAAGGATACTCGCTCATCACAGTGCTGCACGAGAATTGCGAGAGGCTTACCTCCGTGAACCTCTTTTTCAGCGTGCGGTCACATGATAGCTCCACCAGCTGACTCTCTTCGTTGCTTGGCAACGTAACGCTTTCCATGTCGATTCCAAAGGGATCGCGTATCCCAGGGGTCCCCAAACTTTTTCCTGTGAGGGCCACATAACTTTTGCCTTCTCTGATGGGGGCCGGGGTCAGTTTGTAACAGAAAAAGTGTGACGATCGCAGGGGTGCCTAAACGTAAACATTTATTGTTTTCCAGAAAGCCACAAATGACCAAATATTAATAACCCTTTCTGGGATCTTCACAGGAAAAAAAAGTCAGAAAATAAATAATAACACTATTAATGAAATAAATAATAACCAAATAACCCTCTCTGGGTTCTTCACAGAAAAAAGTCCATGGAACATTAACTTTGTGTTGTGCCGTGCACAATCTGAACAGGTAAAAGCTCAGCTTAGTTGTCAGAGCAGAATCTCTTACTTAAATGACTCATATGAGCAGTCTCTCAAAGTTCTTGTGTTTCTTCCTTATAATTCTTTTGTAGGTTCCAGTAGGCTTGTAGACACCGCTGCTGAACAGCCTTTTCTTTGCATTGAACAAAAAAATAATCGTTTGTCCACTGCAGGTTAAATACCCTGTATTCTGAATCAATTTTTCTCTTAGCTAACCTTTTCACTATTCCATTTTATTTGACAGGGGTGAGTCTAGGATTTTTTTTTTTTCTGAGGGGGGGGGGTGTTCAGATAGGGGCACAGACAGAATGTCACATTCTATGCGTGTATTAGTCTCGATCGCGTGGCCAGACTGAAAAAAAAAAAAATCATCACGCTTACCAGTGAGGAGGAAAAATCAGTGCAGGCGGACACAGCAAGCCGAAGTTTAAAGGTGTTTTATTCCTCCATCATGAGGCTCACCCAGCGCTCTGTGAGAGAGCTCTGAGCAGATGTCTAAGAACGAATTCTAAGTGCGATAGTGAGGCATGAACAGTCAGCTCTTTATACAGTGATACAGAGAATCCATGGCACAGAATGCATGGCTGAGCACACGCTCAGCAGGGGAACGAGACGGCGCTCGGCCGACATGGAAGCGAGGTGCGGGAGGGGGTGGAGGGGGTAAGCGTCTGATATTGTTCAGGGGGCCGGGCCAAATGTGGAGGCGGCGCGGGCCGTAGTTTGGGGACCACTGGCGTATCCAGTCCGTTTCGCCATGCTCAATTAGCATATAGAAACAAACGGTGCGAGTCTTCTTCTATGGTGCGAAATATGGTGTCGCCCACCACCTACTGCCATCTACTGTTAAGGAGTGTGAATGACACTATGTTGATTTATTTCTTGATATTTTATTTGCCCAGGCAAAGGCCTGCGACCCACTAAAAACAGGTCCGCGACCCACTTTTGGGTCGCGACCCACCAGTTGAGAATCACTGGTCTAAAGGACTGTGTTCACTTGGTGTTTTTGGACTTACTCGGACAAGCTCCAGTCATGTGAGTATAATCTGTGTGTGTGCTTTCCCTGGTATTCTCACCTCTGACTGTTGAGCGTCCTGGAGGACTCCTGAGCCATTGTGTATTGTAGATATTGTAACTGTTTATCAGTGTGCTGAGTTTAATAAATGTGTGTGTGGTGTAACCCAGCGCATAAACCCTCGTCCTTTCACCCCTCCTCTGTGCGCTGTGGAAATGTGCACATGGAGTTTATGACACTTTGGATCATATTCTACATCTTTGTAATTGACAGTTAGCCATTATCTCTTGCAACTTTCAAGTTATAGCCTTGGAAATCTGAACTATTTTACTGACAAAAAATATTTACCACTCTTGACCACTAGGGGCCGTGACCACCCTTTAACCGTCACAGCCACCATACGGTGACTGCGACAGCTAAAGGGTTAAGTTTTGTTTGTTTCAGTTCAGTTCAGCCTTTGTTCAGTCTTTGTTTTAGTCTTTGTCGAGTTTTCTAAAGTTCTTAAAGTTGTCTTTTGCTAAGTCTTTTTCTGTTTTTCTGGCATCTGAGAAGAGATCATCCTTTCTTGTTGAGCTCAAACCTTCTTACTTGGAGTGAAACTCCAAAACACCTTTTTCCCTCTCCTCAGAAGCCATGTTTATTCTGCTGAACTTTCCCTATTTAATTTCTTTAACTTGCTGTTAATGTGGACTGATAGTGATTTTTGAACTTTTTCCCTCGAAACTGCTTCATCCACATGCCACGAAGTCAGAAGAACTAGGATTTCATGAGTGGAACTGTTAATATCCATTTTCCTTCAGCCTGTGTTTTCTTATCGGCTGGTGGACATCCTAAATTTGTGGGCCAGGAAAGGATCTGTTGCCCAAGAAAGATATCACACCTGCTCCGGGGCCAGCTGTCCACTCTCCTGCTGGCTACATTCTGTGGTCGTCACGCTGCTGAGTCTGTAAAAGCTATAACAACTGGAAAGGACTGTGGGCAGTCTTTCATCCTTTGTGCCATCTGCTGGCATTCAAGATCACCGCTGGACTCTGAAGACACAGCTGTTCATAAGCCAGACTTCCACTTCCTATCTGCTGGGCTAAATGTGATGTCTAATTATCATTGAATACAACCAATTTTTCATGTTAAAAGTTAGTCCATAAGCTACGATAGGAGCTATCAAGCTGAAGGAAAATTAATATTCCTTTTTCAATTACCTCCATTTTTTTGTAGAGTAACTCAGAATTTTCTTTTTCATATAATCAGCTTTTGTCATTTTCTTCATAAAATTGTGCCCAGTTTTATGCATATTTTTGTTACAGTTATTTCACAGTCTCACTTTGCATTGCAGTAAAAAAAAAAAAAATTCAGAATCTGGTTTATTTTGTTTCCACAAAGGTTTAACTATAGACTTTATGCTCAGGAATCCATTACCAGTTAATATGATACTTGATACTTGATCATTTTACCTGCTTACAAATCAATTGAATGTAATGTCATTTAACCTGAGTTTGATTATTAAAACTGTTAACAGTATAGAGAAGTTTCTGCTTGATTTCTTTTGTGTGTGTGCTTTTCTGGGTCACGGCAGAAGAATTCACGAACACTGAGACTGGTTAATGAAAGGTTCAAGGATTATTTATTAATCAATTGTCCAAGTTAGACTGGTGCCCCTTTATGAGTGTTTCTCTCTTGTTTTGTGAGTGTTTGTGATCACGAAGTAAAACTCCGTCCCCACACACAACTCTAAATATAAATTAAATAACCCTTATCACACTTATAATCAGTTGCTACACGCTATATTGTTGTCCCTGGACCAAAGGGCTCCTTTGTGGTCTTCAAATCAAAGGGCCCCAAGGATACCTTATGAGTTTGAAATGCCCATGATGTTTTCTTTTGAGCAAAGGGCTCCTATGTTATCTTCTACAGTAAGCTTAAGGGTGTTATGTTTTCTCTGTTTGAAGTTAAATCAGCTGCCATCAGTGTGTGAATGTATGTGTGAATGGGTGGATAGCAGGATCTGTAAAGTGCTTTGGTCATCTAGAGATGAGAATAAAAGCGCTATATAAGTGAATGCCATTTACCATTTTAAAGGTTTTCGTTATCACCTCCTGAGGTTAGAATATCCATGCTATCACCCCCTGTGTTTAGGATTTCTATGTTACCATTTGAGTTTTAGACTCCCAAGTTATCCCCGAAGTGTAAAGATTCTTGTTGATTCTTGTTGTTATCCCTAGAGTTTGGAGATTCTTTATTGCCAGCTCCTGTAGGTAAAGTTTTCATGTCACTTTCACCCAAGTATGATACGCATGTGTCTTTTTCTGAGCAGAGAGCTCCTGTGTTAGCTTTAGAGCAGAAGGCTCCTGTGTTAGCTTCTGAGCAGTGTCAAGATGCTGAGCACAGGTGGAGAGCCGTGCTCATGCTTTAAGTCTCATTTCATCCTGAATCCTAGCGTGTGCCCCACATTTCACTTTTTTCTCAGATGGGAGCTCCCCGTCTCTCTCAATCGCTCCTGGCATCTCCTTAGCCATTGGGCTATTCATCCTTTTGTATCCTGTTTCTGCTTCAAGCCTGTAAGTTTTGCTCCTTAGTTTTTTTTGTGTTTTTGTTATTAAACGTCGGCAACTCACAGTTCAGCGTTTGGGTCTTCCTTCTATCCCTGCCGGGCCGTTATGAAAGAAAGATGCTGCCAGAGTTGACCCAACTGCTGTGAGTTGCTGTTTTTCTGTTTTCCTCTCCTAGTTTGTGTTTTACCGGAGAGAGAGTGGACATTATGTCACCAGTGCGCCGGAGCTCCGCCAGCAGAGGGACGTTGGCGGCTGGAGGCCCTAGCATGGATGAACAATGGGCGGCACAATTCATCCAGGATTTTATCACTGAAGCTCTCGCCTCTTGAATGTCAAAGGAGATCCTGAAAAATGTGAAGGTGTCGGCAGTGGTAGTGGAAGCGCATCCTGGTCTGAGGAATTACCCCAGGTATGCAGAGCTCCTGACGACTCTCTCCGCACTCCAAATGACATTTTGCGGGCTCATGAGGAGTTCCCCCAAAAAGCCGAGGTCTGAGTCAATGAGGAAACATCCTCTGGCCCTGGCGCCTTGACCACCTCGCTGTGAGCCTGTGTCTCTACCTCGTCGCCAGACGACCTCCGCAGTCCTCGGAAGAGCCTCGTCTGGACCAGCAGCAGCAACCACCAGTGCCCGGGAGCTAAGGCAAATATCATTTTTTGGTGACACATGGGGAGTGCATAATGGTATAGCATCTTAGACAAGAACAAAGAGCAGAGTTTCCCTGGGAGATAACAGGGAGGTGTGAAGGATGAATGCAGTGTGATCTTTTGTGTGTTAGAAACTTCTAGAAGGATGTTAAAGGATTAAGGAAGAGTATGCAATGTGACCTTTTGTGTGTTTGAAGCTTCTAGATTAAGAATGCCATGCTTTTTAGGAGGAGAGTCTCTGCTGAGTGTTCATTCTGACTATGCTTCTTTGTGAGATGTGTAATAAACTGTCTGAGTCAAATCCGCCTCGTTATTTACACGCTCCACACTGGTGACCCAAGACGAATAATGGAACACGGCGAAAGATCCCCGGAGCCATGCTCGATCAGTCACCAACCAACGACAAGTACGGTGCGCTGAAGGCTGCACTCATTCAGCACTACACACTCTCGGATGGTGAGAGAGCAGAGAGACTCCTGACGCGGACTGGATTAGGAGATGGGTCGGCCATTGACCTGATGGAGAAGATGCTGAGATTAAAGGGCACGGACGATGACTATTTCATTTTTACCCACCTCTTCCTCCGGAACCTTCCGTCAGCGACGAGAGCGACCCTGGCCAATTCGCCGTTGCTGGCCAAGAGGGACTATCGTGCGCTGGCCCGAGAAGCAAACCGGATCATCATCACCAGCAGAGAGTTCACGACCATGACGGCAGCGACGGAGCTCGGCGCGATGGCTGGAGGAGGCGAGGAGCCATCGATGGCAGCAGCAGAGCCACCAACGACAGCAGCAGCGGGGGCCAAAGAACGCGAGGGAGACACCCTTTGTTTCTACCACCGCCACTTCGCAGAGAGGGCACGCAAATGTATACCACCGTGCCAGTTCAAGCGCTCGGGAAACGCCAAGACCGGGGGTCGGTAGCAGCCGCGACCCTCGGGGAGGAGAACAAGCTGCTCTACTTGACGGACGCACGCTCGGGGAGGCATTTCCTCGTGGACACCAGTGCCCAGATGAGTTTCATCCTGCCGACCTATGCTGACTGGCTGGCAGGATCTAGCGGCCCCGAGATGGCAGCAGCAAACGGCTCGGAGATTAAGACCTTTGGTGAGAGGACTCTACTCCTGTCTCTACACGGCCGTACATTTGAGTGGACTTTTGTCATAGCAGCATTGAATTTCAATATACTGGGGGCTGATTTTTTGTGCACACATGGTTTGTTGGTTGATGTCGCTAACAGGCGCCTGGTTAATGCACTGTCCTTTGATTCTATCCCCTGTATAGCTCGAGCGTCCCGGCCAACAGCACAAGCCAACGTCACAGCTGCATGCGGTAAGTTCCACACACTGCTCACTCAGTTCCCAGCACTCACTGTCCCGACATTTTCGGCAACCATCACTAAACACAGGGTGGAGCATTTTATCACCACCACCGGGCCGCCCATTTTTGCAAAACCTCGGCGCTTGGACGCAGCTAAACTGGCCATAGCGCGCGAGGAGTTCGCCAACCTGAAGAGGTTGGGCATTATCAGGCGTTCAAACAGCCCATGGGCTTCCCCGCTACACATGGTCCCTAAAGCTGAGGGTTCGTGGTGACCTTGCGGGGATTTCCGCAGGTTGAACAACGCTACAGCGCACGACCGCTACCCAATTCCTCACATTCAGGATTTTTCCATTCATCTGGCAGGAGCGCGCGTTTTTTCTAAAATAGATCTGGTCCGCGGTTACCAACAAGTCCCAGTGCGCGCTGAGGACATACCCAAAACAGCGGTGATAACTCCGTTCGGTTTATTTGAGTTTTTGCGCATGCCATTTGGGCTTAAAGGGGCTGCACAGACGTTCCAACGCATGATGGATGCAGTGCTGGGCGATCTCCCTTTTGTGTTCGTCTACTTGGACGATATCTTGGTAGCCACTGAGTCCGAAGACGAACACGAAACCCACCTCACGGCGGTTTTCCGGAGGTTGGAAGAGCACGGGTTAATAATCAACCCAGCAAAATGTCAGTTCGGGGTGGCGCAGATTGATTACAAGAGTTGCAAATTAGCTAATAGCTATACACTTTATGTGCAACACATCAGATTGATTGTCATTGATTAATTGTCTATGCTTATTGTCCCTGTCAAATTTTTTGGGGCACCGCGTCTCTCCCGAAGGAGCAGTTCCGCTGCCTGACAAAGTGCGCGCGGTAGCAGATTTTCCCCAGCCGCAAACGGTCAGGGTGCTACAGGAATATTTGGGAATGGTGAATTTTTATAACCGTTTCCTTCCCCGCGCAGCGCAGGTCATGCAACCACTCTATGCTGCGCTCAAAAAACAGAAACCCGCGGATAAGATCGAATGGTCCCCGGAGCGAGAGCGGGCGTTCTCGGAAGTCAAAGCAGCCCTGGCAAACGCCGCATTGCTGGAACATCCAGACCCAACGGCCCGCATAGCGCTCACCACGGACGCTTCAGATGTGGCCATAGGGGCGGTCGTGGAGCAGCGCGTAGCCAGGGCTTGGCAGCCGCTCGCCTTTTTCAGCAGGACTTTGCGCAACAGTGAATGTAAATACAACGCGTTTGACAGGGAGTTGCTGGCTCTCCACCTGGCCATTCGCCACTTCCAGTTCTGGCTGGAAGGGCGCAGTTTCTCCGCGTTCGTTGACCACAAGCCGCTAACATTCGCGATGGCCAAGGTTTCAGAACCGTGGTCGGGCCGGCAGCAGAGACAGCTGGCCGCGATCTCAGAGTTTACTACCGATATTCAGCATGTGTTGGGTAAACTGAATGTAGTGGCAGACAGCATCTCACGTGCCGTGGGGGTAGATTACGCATCCATGGCTGCGGAGCAGGTTAGTGACGTGGACGTGCACGCGCTCCAGTCTGGACCAACAGGGTTAAGGCTGGAGAGCAGGGTGCTGCAAGACGGCATGCCCCCCCAATCTGTGATGTCTCCACGGGGCGACCGCGTCCCGTGGTACTGGCCGCGTGGCGCCACCACGTTTTTGACTCGATTCATTCTTCATTCTTCTTCATTCTTCATTCATTCATTCTTTGGCGCACCCGGGAGTGCGCGCATCGGTCAAAATGGTAGGAGAGAAATTTGTGTGGCCGAGCCTTCGCAAACAAGTGAAAGAGTGGGCAGCAGCCTGCATGGCGTGCCAACGAGCCAAGGTACACAGACACATGAAGGCTCCCTTGGAGCTGTTTCGCATCCCGGCTAAGAGGTTCGACCATGTTCACGTGGACCTCGTGGGCCCCCTCCCGCCATCACAGGAGTGCACGCACCTTCTGACAATGGTGGACCACACCATGCGCTCGCCGGAAGTGGCTCCACTGGCGGCAACCACAGCCAAGGAGGTGGCGCGCGCGTTTTTAACAGCATGGGTGGCGCGTTTTGGAGTCCCGTCGGATATTACGTCCGACAGAGGCCCTCAATTTGTTTCCGAACTCTGGTCAACAATGGCCCGCAGCCTGGGTGTCACAATTCACCGCACAACCACGTACAATCCACAGGCTAATGGGTTATGCGAACGTTTTCATAGGTCATTGAAAGTGGCTTTCAGGACGCTGACACTCAAGACTCACACTGTCTACCCAATTTGCATCACTGACGGATGCAAATTGGGTAGATAAGCTACCGTGGGTTTTATTGGGGTTACGTTCTGCGCCTAAAGAGGATTTGGAAGCTTCCCCGGCTGAACTCGTTTTTGCGCAGCCACTTCGGCTGCCCGGGAAGTTTCTTCCAGATAATCCCGCGCCGGGCAGCTCCCCGTCTCAGCTGTTGCAGCGTAACATAGACACAAGCACGATGCCGGGCCCTGCTCACCACAGTTTTCCGCGCGTTTTTGTGCCTAAAACTTTGAAAAACGCGGAGTTCGTTTTTGTCAGACACGATGCCCATCGCCCTCCACTGCGCCCACCTTATGATGGTCCGTTCAGAGTGCTGGAAACAGGGGACAAGCATTTTTTGCTAGATTTGGGGGGTAGGAGGGAAAAGATTGGCATAGACAGACTCAAACCCGCTTTTGTTGTGGCGGACGAGCAAGTGCTGTTGGCGAGGGCCCCTCAGCGTGGAAGACCCCCACGGGGAGCTTCCCAGAGAAAAGATTCCCCAGAACACCCACACGCACAGACTTTTACCCCTTAAACATCAGCCCCCAGCATGACAGCGCCGCGGAGGCGGTGAATCCTGGTTACAGCAGATACGGGAGAAGACTGAAGCCCAAGCAGCATGTGGATTGATGTTTAATGATTTTACCACAGCATATGGACTGTCATTCTATTGTTCTATCCAAGACGCTTGGAGGGGTCGTTTGGTGACACATGGGGAGTGCATAATGGTATAGCATCTTAGACAAGAACAAAGAGCAGAGTTTCCCTGGGAGATAACAGGGAGGTGTGAAGGATGAATGCAGTGTGATCTTTTGTGTGTTAGAAACTTCTAGAAGGATGTTAAAGGATTAAGGAAGTGTATGCAATGTGACCTTTTGTGTGTTTGAAACTTCTAGAAGAATGCCATGCTTTTTAGGAGGAGAGTCTCTGCTGAGTGTTCATTCTGACTATGCTTCTGTGTGAGATGTGTAATAAATTGTCTCAGTTAAATCCGTCTCGTTATTTACACGCTCCACAATTTCATTTTTTGCCATCCAAAAATGAAGTGTCTTTTCCTATTCCCGGGGGGGGGGGGGCTCAGGGAATTCTTCACTTTAGCTGAGCCCTCGCTACTGGCTACTGCAACCAAAACTTTATCCTCACCTGCTTCTTCCGTGTTCCCTCTGCTTCTCCTGTGTGTCCGCTGGTCTTGGGAGGGAGCCGCCAGATGACGGAGGGGTCTGCAGTTACAGAGGGCTCTGTTCCAGCCCCACAGCCACATCCTGGATGGGGGAGGAGCACCCCCTGTGTCTCGGAACCTGAGCCAACAAGCGAGTGTCCCTTGGTTTCGGCATTGCAGGACCTGGTGTCATCAGTGAGTCTGGGGGTCCGCCACCGTCAGCTGCCATGTCTGGGGATCCACCAGCGTCACCCACCATCATGCCTGCTGCTTGGGTCGCCGCAGCAGAGTCACCGCAGTCCTGGATGCCAGTTGAACTCGAGTCAAGGCAAGTACTCTGCTCTGTTTCTGCATTATCAGTTCTAGATAAGTCTTGTCTTGCTCATAGCGGGGAGAATCAGTTGCAGATGCCTTCTGCTTCTCCTCACTGCTACCAGTAATAGTTTTCTGGTGTCTATCTCTTCCTTCCGGTCCGAGGTGGCCATGTTGGGAATGGATGCCCAGACGAATGGACCCCCCAACCTGATTCACTGAAGTCCTGGACGGTGGTGGAGCTTGAGTTAAGGTAAGTCCTCTTTTTTGTTTTTACATTATCAGTTTTAGAGAGGTCTTGCTTTGCTCTTGATGAGGAGAATCAGTTGCAGCTGCCAATTGCTACTGAGTTTTCCTTGTTGGGCTCCATTGCTGCTGGTGATGTTGACCCGGTGTCTGTCTCTGTTCTCCTGTACGAGTCCTCGTCTGGCTCCACTGATGGTCTTTGGTCCCCTTCGTCTGGTCTTGCTGAAGGTCATCAGCCCGCTGTGTTGGGTTCTGCTGATGGTCATTAGTCTTCGCCTGAGGTCACCAAGGGTCATTGTCTTCGCCTGAGGTCACCGAAGGTCCTCTGCCTTCACCTGAGGTCACTGAGGGTCCTCCACCTTTGCTTGAGGTTGCTGAGGGTCATCTGTCTCTGCCTGAGGTCACCGAGAGTCATTCACCTTCGCCTAAGGTTGCTGAAGGCCATCCGTCTTCACCTGAGGTCACCGCTGATCAGCCACATTCCCTGCCTGGTTTCCTCACTGATCAGCTGTTTTCTTCATCTGGTTTCCCTGCTGATCAATCATCTCCTTTGCCTGGTGTCCTTGCTGGTCACCCGTCCTCTTTATTTGGTTTCCTCGTTGGTCAGTCACTCCAGTCAACAATCCTCTTCATCTGGCTTCTTCACTGGTCAGCCATCTTCTTTGTCTGGTTTCCTCACTGGTCAGCTGTCACTTCGTCTGGTTTCCCTGCTGATCAGTCATCCTCTTTGTCCGGTTTCCCCGCTGATCAGTCGTTTTCATCGTCTGGTTTCCACGCCACAGTCCCTGCGGTCCATAAGAGGCATGTGTTCCAGCTGCCGCCTCTAGGAGGCGGTGCGTCGTGCCCTGCGGCCTGTTGGCTCAGGGATGTTGGGAGACCACCTGACGGACTATGCCCTCTGTTAGGGTGGCTCGGGAAGTCTGGGAGGCCACCCGATTCATTCCACTGTGTGATCTGGTGGTTTTGGGACTTCTGTAGATCACCTGAGCTACCTTACTTTTTCACCCGGTAGCCCTAGAGTTCTGTTGTCACCTTATCTGTTCTGGTTGTGGGTCATGAGCATGTTTTTTGTTTGGTCCCTCACAGCCTGGGTTCCCCCACTGCCCTCCCAGGGTGGGTTATTTTTTTTTTTATTCCTGTTGTGGGGAGGGGGGGGGGGTCTTTTTGTGTTTTCTTTTTTGATGTTACCTTGGGATGTCTGGATTCCATCCCTGGAGGAAGGGGCTCTGTCACGCTGCTGAGCACAGGTGGAGAGCCATGCACATGCTTTAAGTTCATCTTGATTATTTTCTGTACTTCCCCAGTTTAGTTTAATATTTATTCTGCTTGGTTTTGGATGTATTATGCATGATGATATTTGAGTTTGCCTTTTGTTTGTGTTTTGAGTTGTCCCATTATCATAATCTTAGTTTGGTTATTATAGACTTGTCTGTGTATTTATGAATCACCTTGCATTTCAAATTACATCTCCCTGTGTTTTAAGACATGTGCCTGCCTTCACCTTTACCTCCAGCCAGTCCTCCTTTCATAATGTTATTGGTTTTGTATCATTAGCATATCTTTGGTTTTGTAGTTTATCCTGTCCTTGCCTGAGGGTGTTATTATTATCCTTTGTGTTATTTTGTCTTGATCTCGTTCTGTTATTTATTCCGGTCATCATAATTCTCCCCTGCTTTTATTTTGACAATGTCCTTTGTTTATGTCCTTTATTTCCTAGCTAGTTTCATGGGTTGTCCCAGCTGTGTACTATCCTGCTTGATTATCCTCACTCTTGTATCCACACCTATTATCATTTGTGCTTATTCCTTTTTGCCCTATTTAAGGACCGCTGCACTGCTACTTGGCGCATCATCCTTCTCGGTGTTTAGACAGGAGTCCCCCATCTCATTTCATCCTGAATCCTAGCGTGTGGCCCACGCTTCACTTTGTCCACAGACAGGAGTTCCCCGTCTCTCTCAATTGTTTCTGGTGTTTCCGCATGCCTTAGCCATCAGGCTATTCATCCTTTTGTATCCTGTTTCTGCTTCAAGCCTGTAAGTTTTGCTCCTTAGCTATATTTTGCTTTGTTTTATTATTAAAAGTAAGCAACTCACAGTCCCATCTTTGGGTCTTCCTTCCGCCCCTGCTGGGCTGATTTATGACAAGCAGGGAGCTCCTGTGTTGTTTTCAAAGCTTAAAGCTCCTGGGTTTCCTTCTGAGGTTAGGACATCTACGACATCTCCTGAGTTTGAGGTTTCTGTGTTGTCACCTCCCGAGGTTGATATGTCCATGTTATCATCGTCTGAGTTTAAAGGGTCTATGTTATCATTACATAAAATGCTGATGTTAAAACTTTGTTGACTGCTATACTGCAGCAGAGTCAATCGCACAAAGCAACAACTATGCGTCACTACCAGTGCTGAAACAGCCAATGGAGGAGGCAAGATGTTCCTTACCATGACTGACTGACAGAGCAGTGACTTGAAACTCATGCTTATTTGAGAAGGAATCATGATGAAAATTACCGGACAGAGCAACTAGTATCATATTTGATCCTTTGAAATGGCTGTTGATTAAAATTCACTACAGGTACCCTTTAATAAACATTGTTGAGACAACGAGAACACTGTCCTGAAATCAGCTTTATTACATTTTAATTCCTGAGTTGAAACAAAGATAAATGTTAAACTGAGTTAACTTATGTTTTCAAGGAAGCAGGTGAACTTGTATTTTCAAGTTAAACCAGTATGAAATGTCTTACAGTGATGAATTTAGAATAAAACTGTCATAAATTGAGAAAAACCTCATACTGTCCAGACTAAAGTCCCATCTCAGTTACTTATTAAGTAGATAATTACTTATTGAACAATTTTTAGGTGACTACTCTTATGTATATTGGAATAATATATAAAGTTTTACTTGTGCACAGGCTACTCCACCACCTAGAGAGATTTTTATGTGAATTTGGAGAGTTCTCATAAATTATCTACTTTTTTCCTTGTGATTATTTTTATGCTTCCTTGTTAAAAAAAAATATCAGACTTTAATAAAATTTTGAAACTTCATGAAAATGTTGAGGGTTCTTTAGCTCATGAATCTCTTTTTTTTCCTCTTGAATTTGTGACTCTTGTGTTAATGTCTTTCCTTAGTTTTTTCCTTATTTTTTTTTCAAATGATTGTAAATGATCTACCTTTCTCTTATGATTTTATGATTGGCCTTTGTCTCAAGAATGTATTTAATTTACTTTTTTAGTCTTTTTAAATAACTTAGTGCTTTCTTATACATTCTTAGTAACTTATTGTACATATTGTAGAGGATGCCTTTCACAGACGAGACTGAGTTTATTTCTCAGGATAGGTTTATTGAAGGGTTACATCCTCTATCAATCACAGAATCTCGAAAAGAGGCAGAACAATCATCCTTCACAGTTCTTATACTCTCCCCAAGTCACACACCCCCAACCTACAGTCCTTTAGCAAACATATAGCCCCCGAGACTCCTTGGCGTCCCCATTGTCTCTTATCCTTCTAGCCTCCGGGGCTCCTGCTGGGACATTCTCTCCAACTTCCCCTCTCCTGCCAGACCAACTTCACACCTCCCGTAGGTCTCTGCAGGGTCAGGTCCTCTTTGTCCATTAAGACGTGAAGCCTCCAAAATATGCACCGTCATGCCTGCTAGGTATATGTGGGAAATATGGGTACAATATATGCGCCCTAAACATGCGCCATATAACCCCCCCAAACGTCTAAATAAGGACAAAGTACACCCCAATATGCATCTCATATCACACAGAACAGAAAATGGCACAACATATCACACTTCCGACTGCTTGGGCTTCAACCTCCTGCCATATCTGCTGTAAGCAGGTTTCGATCTGACTGTAGCCGTTTCTTGCATCTGTGGATTAGAGTCGTTAGTACATCCTTGTGAAGGCTTAGAGCAGTGTCTCCCCGGCGGCCTGCCACGACGGGGGGCCCTGGCTAACTGCACTTGTTCATCAGCCAAAACAAAAGCGGGTTTGAGTCTGTTAATGCAGACTAATTCCCTCCTGTCACCCAAATCGAGCAAAAAATGTTTTTCCCCAGTTTCCAACACTCTGAACGGTCCATCATAAGGCGGTCTTAAACCTGGCCTCTGAGCGTCGTGTCTGACAAAGACAAATTCTGTGTTCTTTAAGGTCTTAGGCACAAAAACGCGTGGGAAACTGTGATGAACTGGGCCAGGGAGGGTGTTTGATCCCGTGTCGCTCTGCCGCAGCTGAGCGGGTGGGCGATTTGGTGTGGGGTTCTCTGGAAGGAATTCGCCCGGTAACCGGAGGGGTTGGGCAAAAACTAGCTCAGCCGGAGAGGCTTGCAAATCTTCCTTAGGTGCTGAACGCAACCCTAATAAAACCCATGGAAGTTTATCAACCCAATTTGTGTCCGTGAGAGCCGCTCTGAGGGCTGCTTTCAATGACCGGTGAAAGCGTTCGCACAAACCGTTGGCCTGGGGGTTATAAGCGGTAGTGCGGTGAATTTTCACCCCCAGACTGAGTGCCATGGATGACCAGAGCTCGGAAACGAATTGGGGACCCCTGTCAGACGTTATGTCTGACGGAACTCCAAAACGCGCGACCCAAGCCGTTAAAAACGCGCGCACAACGTCTGCTGCTGTAGTTGACGCCAGGGGGACCGCTTCTGGCCAGCGCGTGGTGCGGTCCACCATGGTTAGAAGGTGTGTGAACCCCTGCGACAGCGGGAGGGGTCCCACCACGTCGATATGCACGTGGTCGAAGCGTTTGGCCGGGATGTGAAAAGGTTATAAGGGGGCCCGCGTGTGCTTGTGTATCTTTGCTCTTTGACACGCTGCGCAGGCTGCGGCCCATTCTTTGACCTGTTTACGCAGCCCCGGTCAAACGGATTTTTCTCCCACCATTTTGATCGATGCGCAAACCCCCGGATGTGCCAGTGAATGGATTAAATCAAAAACGCGGCAGCGCCACGCAACTGGGACCATGGGGCGGGGGCGCCCCGTGGAGACATCGCAGATTAGAGGGGGCACACCTATCTGCTGCACCCTGTGCTCCAGCCTTAGCCCTGTTGGCCCAGACTGGAGCGCGCGCACATCCGCATCGCTAACCTGCTCGGCGGCCATGGCTGCATAATCTAAGCCCACACAGACCGGGGCTGCAAGCGCTTCCGCGCCGCAAGCCTGGCCCGCGTCCACGGCCACCGTGTCTGCCCCCTGGGGGCCTGGCGTTGCAACTGCGCGCGAGAGACAATCTGACACTACATTGTGTTTACCTGCCACGTGTTGAATGTCGGTGGTAAACTCCGAAATCACGGCCAGCTGTCTCTGCTGTCGGCCCGACCAAGGCTCTGAAATCTTAGCCATTGCAAATGTTAATGGTTTGTGGTCTACAAACGCGGTGAAACGGCGCCCTTCCAGCCAGAACTGGAAGTGGCGGATGGCCAAATGCAGGGCTAAAAGTTCCCTATCGAACGCGCTGTATTTTCGCTCATTATCGCGCAGTGTTTTGCTGAAAAACGCGAGCGGTTGCCAGCTCCCTGCTACCAGTTGCTCGACAACTGCCCCAACTGCTACATCGGAAGCGTCCGTGGTTAGCGCCATGCGAGCTGTTGGCACTGGGTGTGCCAATAACACAGCGTTCGCCAGGGCCAACTTGACTTGGGAGAAAGCGCGCTCCCGTTCCGGGGACCACGCGACCTTATTTGCAGGTTTTTGCTTCTTTAGTGCCGTGTACAGTGGGTGCATGAGCTGTGCCGCGCTGGGGAGGAAACGGTTATAAAAATTGACCATCCCCAAAAATTCTTGCAATGCTTTAATTGTCTGCGGTTGGGGAAACTCCGTTATTGTGCGTACTTTATCGGGCAGCGGGACCGCTCCTTCTGGAGAAACGCGGTGGCCCAAAAAATCGATTTGCACTACCCCGAACTGGCATTTCGCTGGGTTAATTATTAACCCATGCTCTGTCAGCCTCTGAAAAACCGCTGTGAGGTGGCGTTCGTGTTCGTCTTCGGATGTACTGGCTACTAAAATATCATCCAAATAGACGAACACGAAAGGGAGGCCGCGCAACACCGCATCCATCATACGTTGGAACGTCTGTGCGGCGCCCTTGAGGCCAAAAGGCATGCGCAAAAATTCGAAAAGCCCAAAGGGGGTTATTACTGCCATTTTGGGTATGTCTTGAGCGCGGACTGGGACTTGGTGATAACCGCGCACCAAATCTATTTTGGAAAAGATGCGCGCCCCCGCCAAATGTGCCGAAAAATCCTGGATGTGCGGAATCGGGTAGCGGTCGTGTGCTGAAGCATTATTTAACCTGCGGAAATCACCGCAAGGCCGCCACGAGCCATCGGCCTTAGGAACCATGTGCAGCGGTGAAGACCAAGGGCTGTTAGAGCGCCTAATGATGCCCAGTTTTTCCAAGTTGGCGAATTCCTCACGCGCGATGGCCAGTTTAGCTGGGTCCAAGCGCCGAGCTTTTGCAAAAACAGGGGGGCCAGAGGTAGTTATGAAGTGCTCGACCCCGTGTTTGGCTACTGACGCTGAAAATGTTGGGACCATGAGTACTGGGAACTGATTGAGTAGTGCATGAAACTTACCACCTGCAGCTGTGACATTGGGATGTGCAGAAGGCGGGGCCACCCGAGCTGTACAGCAGATGGAGTGGAAAGACAGTGCATTTACCATACGTCTATTAGTAAGATCAACTAATAAACCATTTGAGCACAAAAAATCAGCACCTAGCATGTTATTGCTAACTGCAGCTACGACGAAAGTCCACTCGAAGGTGCGACCGTGGAAGGATAGGAGGAGCGTCTTCTCCCCATAGGTTTTGATCGTCGAGCCATTTGCCGCTAGCACCAGGGGTCCGTTGGAAGGCGCCAGCAGGTCCGCGTAGGAAGGCTTGACGAAACTCAGCTGGGAGCCTGTGTCCACCAGGAAATCCTTCCCTGAATTCGCGTCCGTCACGAAAAGCAGCTTGTTCTTCGCGCCGAGAGCAGCAGCTGCTACCAACTCTCGGTCTTGGCGTTTCCCTGGCGCTTGTATCGGCACGGTGGGATGCATCTGCGCGCCCTCTCGGCGAAACATCGATGGTAAAAGCAGAGGGTGCCGTCCGCTCCGCTTCTCCTGGTCTCTGCCGCTGCTGACGTCAGTGGGTCCGGTGCTGCGGCCTCTGGTCTCCCCTCGTCTCGCGGGGATGCGTTTAGCTCCGTTGCCGCCGTAGTGGCTGCGTGTCGTCTAGGGGCGTCGACGAGCCGCTGTGCTTCCTGGCCCAGCCCGTGGTAGTCACGGTTGTTGAGCAGCTGTGAGCTGGCCAGGGTGACTCTCACTGCTGGCGGTAGTGTTCTGAGGAAGAGGTGGGCGAAGATAAAATTGTCATCGTCTTCGCCTCTCAGGTTCATCATCCTCGCCATCAGATCTGCCGGCCTGTCTGCTTCGCCTTCTGTTAGCGCCAGAAGCTTCTCTGCTCGCTCTCCCTGCGAGGGGGTGAAGGCACGAATGAGGGCGGCTTTCAGTGCACCATACTTGTCGTCCTGGGGCGGGTGGTTGGTCAGGCTCTCCACCCGCTGCACTGTGAGGCTTTCCAGCTTCGCGACGACATGGTAGAACCTCGTTGCGTCCGCTGAAATTCCCCGAAGGTGGAACTGCGCCTCCACAGTGGTAAACCAGGAGCGCGGGTTATGTTGCCAGAAATCGGGCAGCTGTAGTGTGGTAGCTGCATTAACCCGGTTGGCTCCTGAAGAGTCCGGTGTGGGAAGATCGTCGCCACCGGCCATAATTTGTCGTAGGTCACCAGTGTAGAGGATGCCTTTCACAGACGAGACTGAGTTTATTTCTCAGGATAGGTTTATTGAAGGGTTACATCCTCTATCAATCACAGAATCTCGAAAAGAGGAAGAACAATCGTCCTTCACAGTTCTTATACTCTCCCCAAGTCACGCACCCCCAACCTACAGTCCTTTAGCAAACATACAGCCCCCGAGACTCCTTGGCGTCCCCATTGTCTCTTATCCTTCTAGCCTCCGGGACTCCTGCTGGGACATTCTCTCCAACTTCCCCTCTCCTGCCAGACCAACTTCACACCTCCCGTAGGTCTCTGCAGGGTCAGGTCCTCTTTGTCCATTAAGACGTGAAGCCTCCAAAATATGCACCGTCATGCCTGCTAGGTATATGTGGGAAATATGGGTACAATATATGCGCCCTAAACATGCGCCATAATATGTGACTTTTTTCTTCATGAATTAGAACTTTTGTCTCAATTTTTTTACTTTTAGCTTATAAATTCAAGTTTGTTTTTCTTGTAATTCTGATTTTTGTTCCCCTCTTGAATTTAGTACATGCTATAAATAAATGGGCATTTGTCCCTATAAATTTGTTATGTCTTTTTAGTAAATTTGACGCTTTTATTGTATATATGTGTGTTACCTTTGGAAAATTTTGATTTTAAATTTATGACAAAATATTTATGTAAAATAGATAATGAAGTAATTTTCTTTCTTTCTTTCTTTCTTTCTTTCTTTCTTTCTTTCTTTCTTTCTTTCTTTCTTTCTTTCTTTCTTTCTTTCTTTCTTTCTCCAAACCACAGGGAGTCACTTGTGATGGGCAAAAGTGGGATAATTCTGACCTCTATTAGATCATTAAGTGTGATGGTTGAATGTTGCTACTTAACAGATTGTTTATAGTCATCATAAAGCCATGAACACAGCTTCTAATATTAGAAGATTTACAGTAGGTTGTTAAGTACTCAAGTATAAGTAGTCAGAGTTTGGAGTGCCCTTACTTCAGCCACTAAAAATGTCTCTGCACATCCCTGCTATTGTTATAAGGGGAGCATTTTTGTGTTATGAAGTTATTCCTAGTTATGCTTCTTTTAAACAGGAACTAATATGATCATGCAAGTAATTATTCTATTCCCCTTTCATAGTCTATGCCCCTGTTTTGCATGTACTACTCAGCTTTACCATTGCTTTGGGGAATGACACAAGGAAGGCTTGCATGGCAGCATCCAGCACCTCATCTGTCACACCAGCCTCATCCAAGAGCATCTTCTCCAGATGTTTAACTGCACCATCTGTGCCGATGTTGTTTGGCTGATCATGGTGGTCCGTCTGGACCAAAAATGCCAGGGCCGATTTTTTTGTTCAAGTCCAGCCCTGCTTTAATCTCTAACCACATGAGGCTCTTTCTGCAGCCTTGGTGGCAGATCTGATGCCTTCCTCTTTGCAGCTTCTGTGATGCCAAGGAGGGTGTAGGTCTTACACTGGGAGCAGGCTGCAAAGCCTCAACATCCCACTTCTATGGGCTCACAGTAAGTTCTCCAGCTGCTTCTCTGGCACTAATCTGTCAGTTCTTGGTATCTGAGGCATTTGCGACCATTGGCTCCTTCCACAGTATGCTCCTTCCAGGGAACTGTACCCCCCCCCCCCCCCAGCACAATTTGGTTGAAAAACATTGAAAAGACGGCTGTGCCAACAACCTAAAAAACCTCCGGATTTGGTTGAAAAATGAAAGATGAAAAATCTACTTTTTCAAACTTTTTGAAAAAGCATCTTCATATGGATGTCTCTGTATGATCTAATTGATAAAGGTCTGTGAAACTTGCTTTCTTTCCACCTATTTTGTTTCTTCTTTTGAATTACAGACACAACAATCACAGTATTTCAATTTATGAACTACACAGTGGAAGTACAGGGGAAGGACCTTAGCCTCTCCCCTGGAGGACGTTGTTATGACTGTTTCCAGTCCATCACCAGCTATTGCCCCAGGGAAACGGTCGATATCTAATGTTTGGGCACTTAGTCACCGCTGTCAGCTGCCACATTCAGCATATTGGAGCTTGCTCGGCTTCGCATGGCTGACAAATCATTGGGATCAGTTGTGGGTCAAAGTGCTGCATGTGTACTGCTGCAGGTGGAGGGCAGGAGGGTGGCCGGATGATTAACGTCTTTGATTGTCAGTGCCAAACCACTGTGGGGTTCAGAGCTTCACTGTCACACTGCAGGGAAACAGGATGTAAACTCATTAACCATGGAAATCAGGGGTTATCACCTCTATAGTAAGAAAAAACACCACAAAAATACAAAAATCTAAAATGTAGGACTAGAACTTAACAAAAAAATTGCTATCTATTGGTAACAGGCCTTAAGATTGGCAAGATGGTGAAGAGATTGATGAAGGCCAAATCGCTTGCCTGTGTCTGTCACAAGTTTTGGAATCAGTATATACCTGCGGCAATCTGATATTCACAGACCTTTTTAAAGGCTATCAGTTAGGACTTAACCATCTGAAATTAATTTGCACTGATGGGGGATGGGATGGCTTCCTAAATTCTGATGGATTTCAGCTGCTTCTTGGCTTTCTATGCCATTTTGGACCGCTTTTTCTTCATGTGTTCAATACTTATTCCCTGTGACATTCCATCCATCCATCTTCTTTCGCTTAATCCTTTTTGGGTCGCGGGGGGGGGGGGGGGGCTGGAGCCTATCCCAGCATCTCTGGGCGAGAGGCAGGGTACACCCTGGACAGATCGCCAGTCCATCGCAGGGCCAACACAGAGAGACAGACAACCATTCACTCTCACAGTCATACCTAAGGACAATTTAGAATCCCCAGTTTGATGCCAATTAACCTAACTTGCATGTTTTTGGCATGTGGGAGGAAACAGGAGAAATCCCAGAGTAAACCCACGCAGACACGGGGAGAACATGCAAACTCCACACAGATCACTGTTGGTCAGGGGCTGGGATTGAACCCAGGATCCCCCGGGCAAGGGTGAGTTACTGTGCTGCTGCAGAGCTAACCACTTTGCCACCACGCTGCCCTCCCTGTGACATTTCACTTTATTAAATACAACTTGTTTTGTGAACACAGTTACCTTGATTTCTTTGCATGTATGGATTACTTTGGTTGTTGATATCTGGTGAAAATCTCAGGTCAAATATGTTTAATGAGAAAAACGTTGACATGTTCAATACTTATTTTCCTGCTGTAGATCAGCTTGAAATATCTTACTGGTCCTTCAGAGTCACAAGGAGTAGGCTCATGGACTTGACGGTCCCACGTTAATCTGACAACTGAATGTTCCTTAAAAAGACACGACACTCAATCAACCAATCAGCTGAGTGCAGGAAAGCCACCAGCAGCACCGGATTACCTGATGACAAGGTTACACAATCACAGAAGAGCAGAATGTGCCAAAACTAATGTGCTGACCCAGAATCATCACAAAATGGACGGGCACTCCGCAACTGAGACCAAGTGTCTATAGTTAGTAATCATCCTCCTGCCACTGATCTGGTAACGAGGGCTAGCAGCTCATCACACTGGACACCAGTCAGCCTCAGCTGCTGAAAATGGTTGTCATTAAGACACAGTTTCTAGAGGAGGAAATGAAATTTTCCCAACTGTGTGCATCGCTGGACAGTGTTGTGAGCATTTGTGGGAATACCACAGCAGGTACAAAAAAAGGCAACAGAAGATATGAAAGAAACAGCTGGGTAGATTTCCGCTTGTTGCTCTGAACAGGTAGCTGTATGTGGCACAAATTTTCACACCGTAACAGTTTTTAACTGAGTGTTAAGCTTTGGAGATAAAAATTTCCATTGAGAAAGCAACAGTTAACACTCCATTAACACTCCATTTCACTCTAACACTGTTTAACTGACAGCAAAGGTCTGTGAATCATATAAAAAATATTTATATACAATGTTTCCCTTGAACTATTTAACTTTAAAGAAATGTTCATCAGCCTTGCAAAGAAAGAAATTCACTAACAAAAGTAAAACCGTAAACATTGGCACAGTAATACATATTTAGTACGTATTTAGGAGAGCATGAGATAACTTAAAGTAAAAGAAAAAAAAAAAAAGTTAAAAAATGCACATTTTAACGTCAATTTATCTAGGTTTTTTTAGATCAGATTTTTTGAAACAACATATTTGTGATCCCCTCTGTGGATCGCCACCTTATTGTGTGTGTGTGGGGGGGTCCTAATGATTCCAGGAGCAATGTTGTCGGCGACAACTTGCCTCTGGTAGGGTCTCCCAAGGCAAATTGGTCCTGGGTGAAGGGCCAGACCAAGAGCAATCCAGTAGATCCCCATGAAAAGTAACAGCAATGATCCAGTGATCCAGTGTACCCAAAGGAGCCTCTGTCATGAGTGGGGTTCTGGACTTTTTCCAAACCCTGCTTCATGACATGGCTGCTGTCTCTTATTACCTCCGCCAAGGAGGTTATGTTTTCATCGGCGTTGGTTTGTCTGTTTGTCTGTCTGTTTGTTAGCAATATAACTCAAAAAGTTATGGACGGATTTTCATGAAATTTTCACAGGTTGTCAGAAATGCGGTATCCTACAGATGATTAGATTTTGGTGGTGATCCGGATCACTGTCCACAAGAAAACCGCCATTACGCAAAATGCCATTTTCGTGAATAACTACTAAACCACTTATCCTATCATTGTCAATCCAATTGCTTGTCATATTTTTTCATGGTCAAGGAATCTGAAAACGTACACACAAACACTGTATGGGGGGAACTGTGGCGCTAAACCGCCATTACGGAAAATGCAATTTTCGTCAATAACTGCTGAACCACTAATCCTATCATTGTGAATCCAATTGCTAGTCATATGTTTTCATGGTCAAAGAATCTGAAAACGTACACACAAACACTGTATGGGGGGAACTGTGGCGCTAAACCGCCATTACGGAAAATGCCATTTTCGTCAATAACTACTGAACCACTAATCCTATCATTGTGAATCCAATTGCTAGTCATATGTTTTCATGGTCAAGGAATCTGAAAACATACACACAAACACTGTATGGGGGGAACTGTGGTGCTTGGCGGAGGTCTGCGCTCTCCGAGTGCTTCTCTAGTTATTTTTGTGTCTGTTATCTGCCAGTTTTGTCTTGTCAGGCAGCTGAGAGCCTTGGGCTTTGCCTGCTTCCTGACAGCCGACAGCCACGCCCCCTCCTCCTGTCAGCATTCAACAGCTGCATGCCATTTGTTTTCCACTCTGCACACTCACTCACTTACATACACACACTCATGCTCGCACACACATGCATTTGCCACACCTGCACTCACTCAGTCCTATCTATATTCACACATGCATGCACTTACACATATATGCACACGTACGCACTCACACACCAGGGTTTACTTTGGTCATTCTGTCTGGCATTATTTAAACTCTGTTGGTTCTCCCGTTACTCGCTGGTTCTTTGGATGTCATGCCCCCTCCAGAGTTGGACCACTCTGTCGAGTCACCTATTGTAAGTACCATTGCCCACCGCTCTGCCGGGGGCTTTTCTCCTTATTATTATTGCCCTTCTTCTCTGCTGCCCAGTCCCGTCTGGGAGCGCGTGGGGCCCATTCTTCCTCCTCTATTATCCAATGAACCGAAGAGTACAGTTGATTGAATCCTGTGTCTTCCTCTGTGTGCTCATTGGAGCCTAGTCAAGATCCATTTGTGTATCACCTCTGTACTCAACAAAATTCACACACAATACTCTCCTGCATTGGGTTTTAATCTCCTATTCCTCCATGCATTGCGTAAAATGAACGCATATGACAGAATGAACAGGCCATATTAAGAAAACCCGCGGAAGTGTTGTGTGCATTATTTTTTCATCCATCTGTGTTTTTCTTCCTACCTGTTTGCTGGAGCACCATGGACTTTTGGCATGACAAGGAGCTACATGGACTGGAGCTCCTAGAGAACACCTTTTCGTGGACGCTGGGGCCATGTACTCCTGAGGATGTTCAAGCTGCTTGGGACACCGCAGCGGAGGTGTTGGAGGAGTGTCACAACCTCTGTTTTTTCCCGGAGTCAGCCGACATTGTCCACGCCATTTTCTCCCTGCCTTACATGGAGCTTGGGAGGGACTCTCCGATGCAGAAGCCGTCTCCGTTACAGAAGAAGCGCTTGCGATGGAGGAAGCCTTTCTCCTCCCGCAGCCCTCCCGCTCCAGCTCCGCCCTCGTCTCCAAAGCTCATGCCCACTCCTTCCGTGGGAAACTGGGAGAAAAACAGATTGGCGTTGCTGGTGGAAATAGATCGCCGCTTGGAGGAGGACAGATCGGCAGCCACCTCCTCCTCTACAGCACCGATCTGGGAGGCTTCTCCGCAGCCAGTGGAGGAGCCCAGACCCACTACAGCTATAGTGAGGAACTTTGCCTCTCCAGGTGCAGCAGGAGACACCACAAGCCAAGAGAACAGGCAAGTTTTCCCTCTCTTTGTTTCTAAAACTGATGAAATTTCTTGCCTGATCCCTGGTAGAGAGTCTCTGGGTGTGCAGTCCCCAGAGATCTCTCCACTTGCTGCAGCTATGAACTGTTCACCAGCCCTTTCCTTGACCTCTTCTGTTTTTTCCAAAGGTACACTGGTGCCGGAGCTGAACTGCTGGGACCAGGAGGAGCTAGAGGTCCGGGAGGATCCTTCCCCCGCAGCAATGGTGAGCCAGACCCCAGCCGTCACGCTGGAGGAACCTCCTGCACGGAGTGTGCCGGCTGGGGCTGATAAGACTGCAGTGACCATCACGCCTGCTGTGGATTCCGCCGTAGCAGAGTCAGCGCCCAAGCAGAACCTCAAGGACATCAAGCCTGTGAGCACATTGCCTCGATCATCGGAGTCCTGGACGGCGGTGGAGCTCATGCTAAGGCAAGTGCTGTCTTTTGTTTTTCTCCTCACCGTATTAGAGCAATTCTGCCTAGCTCAAGGTGAGGGGAGCCAGATGCAGCCACACGCTGCACCTGAGCTCGCCTCGCCGGGCTTCACCGCTGCCAGTGACCCTGACCCCTCCTTCTTTCTGTCTAAATCCTCTTCCAGGGTTGCTGGAGAGAGTCCAATGCCCCCGAGCGAGTCTGAGGATCCAGGCTTGTCACTGGAGGTCACCGTGGGTCCTGCCCTCCTCATTGAGGTCATCATGGGTGCTCAGCTCCAGCCTAGAGTGCCCATGATTGATCGCTTCCTGGCTCAGGTGCTCATGCAGGTCGGCTGGCCCACAATTAAGATGGTGTTGGGGTCAGCCGTGGCCCAGCTGGGCCCCACTGCGGGTGCAGCAGGGGCCCAGCCGGGTTCTACCGTGGGTGCAACCATGGCCCGGTCGGGGTCCTCCGTGGGTACTACACAGGCCCAGTTGGGGCCCACCGCAGGTGCCACTTTGTCCCAGGCTGGGTCCACTGTGGGTGCTGCAGAGCTCCAGCCTGGAGCCACCGTGGGTACAGTTGTGTCCCAAGCCGAGACCACAACGGGTGCAGCCGTGGCCCAGTCGGGGTCCGCCACGGGTGCTGCGAAGTCCCAGACTGGGACCACTGTGGATGCAGCTGTGTCCCAAGCGGGGACCACCGTGGTTGCAGCTACCCTCCTGTTCCTTACCACTGTGGGTATAGTGGTCTCCTCCCCGTTGCTGTCCAATGCCGGGGCCCCTTCTCCTCAACTCCCCTCTTCTGTTGTGGGTCTCCCTGTGGGGGAGCCGCCATCCAGTCCGCCTCTCCCGAGCTGGTGGCTGAAGTACCCAGGCTGGCCACTTGATGTAATGCGCCGTTGAGTTTGGTGGCCAAATTTCCCTGGCAGGCCACCTGACTCTTTCCCCCCGACTGTTTGGGTGGCCTGGGATGCTGGTAGGACACCTGATTGGCCTCATCATTTGGACCGTGGGGTCGGGGACTTTGGGCGGCCTCCAGAGCCTCTTGCTCCTGAACTGGGGGGGGGGGGTGATTTGTGTTCTGTTGTGGGGTATTCTTTACTATATTGTTTTTGTTCATCCTGGCCTGTTTCCCCCACCAACCTCCCTGGGTAGTTGTGGTAGTTCCTCCTGGGGGGGGGGGGGGGGGGGGGCAGGTTTTCCTTTTTCTTTGTGTTTCTTTGTTGTCTCCTCGGGTATCTGGAATCCACCCGTTTGGGGGTGGAGGGGTGGGAGGACACTCTGTCATGAGCAGGGTTTTGGAATTTTTCCAAACCCTGCCTTATGACATGGCTGCTTTCTCTTATTATTTTTGTGTCTGTTATCTGCCAGTTTTGTCTTGTCAGGCAGCTGAGAGCCTTGGGCTTTGCCTGCTTCCTGACAGCCGACAGCCACGCACCCTCTTCCTGTCAGCATTCAACAGCTGCATGTCATTTGTTTTCCACTCTGCACACTCACTTACATACACACACCCTATCAATATTCACAGATGCATGCACTCACACATATATGCACATGTACGCACTCACACACCAGCATTTACTTTGCTCATTATGTCTGGCATTATTTAAACCCTGTTGGTTCTCCTGTTACACGCCGGTTTATTGGATGTCATGCCCACTCCAGAGTTGGACCACTCTGTCAAGTCACCTATTGTAAGTACCATTGTAAGTACTGTTCCGGCAGGGGCTTTTCTCCTTATTATTATTGCCATTCTTCTCCGCTGCCCAGTCCCGTCTGGGAGCGCATGGGGCCCATTCTTCCTCCTCTATTATCCAATGAACCCAAGAGTACAGTTGATTGAATCCTGTGTCTTTCTCTGTGTGCACATTGGAGCCTAGTCAAGATCCATTTGTGTATCACCTCTGTACTCAATAAAATTCACACACAACACTCTCCTGTGTTGGGTTTTCATCTCCTTTTCCTCCATGCATTGCATAAAACGCACACATATGACAGCCTCATGGGTCCGCCATCCAGTGGGCTCACCGTCTGCAGGAGGGAGCATAGAGATCATGGTGCAATGTGAACCGGGTGGCAGTCTGGGCTTCTTTGCTTGGACTGCTGACCCTGTGACCCAGACTCCCAGATAAGCGGTAGAAAATGGATGGATGGATCTTTGTGATAGTTTTTTTAAAATTATTATTATTAACATGAAATAAGAGGAAATAAATGAAGGGCCAAATGTTCCTCTGTCAGTCTAAAGGTCAAGAGTGCTCTACATGGCATTATTATCCTCCGCTGGTCTTCGCCCAAAGGGGAATTATGTTATAGGTCAGTCCATCTGTCCCACTTTT
This sequence comes from Pholidichthys leucotaenia, assembly GCA_020510985.1. Taxonomy (NCBI): domain Eukaryota; kingdom Metazoa; phylum Chordata; class Actinopteri; order Cichliformes; family Pholidichthyidae; genus Pholidichthys; species Pholidichthys leucotaenia. The sequence goes on along the minus strand of CM035842.1, from coordinate 194,189,316 downwards.
GTGAAATCAACTCCTCCGACAGTTTTGGTCTGATTGTTTTGAAACTTGGTACCATGGTTTGATATACTCTGATGATGCACATATTGCAATTTCACTCTCATTGGCTGACCTTGATGCCCCTCATGGATCGTCACCTTATCGTAGTGGGGGGTTTGCATGCCCCAGTGATCCCAGAAGCTATGTTGTCCGGGGCAATTTGCCTCTGATAGGGTCACCCAAGACAAACAGGTCCTGGGTGAAAGGCCAGACTAAGAACGATCCAACAGACTCTCATGATAAATTCTATATCAAGGATTCAGTGTACCCCGCCCAGTATGGGGTTACCGGGGCCCCACCCTGGAGCCAGGCCTGGGGGAGGGGCTTGAAGGCTAGCGTCTGGTGGCCGGGTTTCCACCCATGGGACCCGGCCAGGCTCAGCCTGAAGGAGTTACATGGGTCCGCCCTCCAGTGCCATGTGGATTAGGTGGCGGTCAAAGGCGGAGACCTTGGCGGACTGATCCCAAGCTTTCTAAACTGGCTTTTGGTACGTGGAATGTCACCTCTCTGGTGGGGAAGGAGCCTGAGCTGGTGTACGAGGTTGAGAGATACCGGCTAGATATAGTCAGCCTCACCTCAACACACAGCTCCAGTTCCGGAACCAGTCTCCTGGAGAGGGGCTGGAGCTTGGCCTTTTCTGGAGTTGCCCCGGGCGAGAGGTGACAAAGGGGGGTGGGTATTCTTGTATTCCCCCACCTTGCTGCCTCTATATTGGAGTTTTCCCCAGTGGACGAAAGGGTTGCTTCCCTGCGCCTTCGGGTTGGGAAACGGGTCCTGACCATCATTTGTGCCTATGCACCAAATGATGTTTCAGAGTACCCACCATTTTTGGAGTCTGTGACTGGGGTGCTGGAGGGTGCTCCTCTTGGAGACTCCATTGTCCTACTGGGGGACTTCAATGCGCACGTGGGCAACAACAATGAAACCTGGAGGGGGGGTGATTGGGAGGAACGGCCTGCCCGATCTAGTAGATTAGTTAGATTAGTTCAGTCCAATAACTGAACCCGAGTGGTGTTCAGTTATTGGACTTCTGTGCAAACGACAGTTTGTCCATAACGAACACCATGTTCAAGCATAAGGGTGTCCATATGTGCACCTGGTACCAGGACACCCTAGGTCATAGGTCGATGATCGATTTTGTTATTGTGTCATCAGACCTGTGACCGTATGTCTTGGACACCCGGGTAAAGAGAGGTGCAGAGCTGTCAACTGATCACCACCTGGTGGTGAGTTGGATCCGATGGCAGGGGAGGAAGCCATTCAGACCTGGTAGACCCAAACGTATAGTGAGGGTGTGCTGGGAACATCTGGCTGAGGCCCCTGTCCGGGAGGTCTTCAACTCCCACCTCCGGAAGAACTTCAACCACATTCCGAGGGAGTCTGGAGACATGAAGTCTGAATGGGCCATGTTCTCCACCTCTGTTGTTGAAGCGGCGGCCCAGAGCTGCGGCCGCAAGGTGGTCGGTGCATCTTGTGGTGGCAACCCCCGAACCAAGTGGTGGACACCGGTGGTGAGGGGGGCCATTAAGCTGAAGAAGGAGTCCTATCAGGCTTGGTTGGCTTGTGGGACTCCCGAAGCAGCTGAGGTGTACTGGCAGGCCAAGCGGAGTGCAGCTCGGGTGGTTGCTGAAGCAAAAACCTGGGTATAGGAGGAGTTCAGTGAGGCCATGGAACAAGACTTTCGGTCGGCCTCGAAGAGATTCTGGCAAACTGTCCGGCGGCTCAGGAGGGGAAAGCAGCTCCCTGTCCACACTGTGTATGGTGCGGATGGGGCACTGTTGACTTTGACTGGGGATATCGTCGGGCGGTGGAAGGAATACTTTGAGGATCAAAGAGGATCATTGAGGATCTCCTCAATCTCACTGATACGCCTTCCACAGAGGAAGCAGGGTTTGTGGACGAGGGGGATGACTCGCCTATCACAGGGGCTGAGGTCGCCAAGGTGGTTAAAAATCTCCTTGGTGGCCGGGCCCTGGGGGTGGACGAGATTCGCCCTGAGTACCTCAAGGCCCTGGATGTTGTTGGGCTGTCATGGTTGACACGCCTCTGCAACATTGCGTGGAGGTCGGGGGCAGTGCCTTTGGCATGGCAAACCGGGGTGGTGGTTCCTCTCTTCATAAAAGGGGACCGGAGGGTGTGCTCCAATTTTATTGGGATCATACTCCTCAGCCTCCCTGGGAAGGTCTATGCCAAGGTACTGGAGAGGAGAGTCCGGCCATTGGTCAAACCTCGGATTCAGGAGGAGCAATGTGGTTTTTGTCCTGGCCGTGGCACATCGGACCAGCTCTTTACCCTCTCGAGAATTCTTGAGGGTTCGTGGGAGTTTGCCCAACCAGTTTACATGTGTTTTGTGGACTTGGAGAAGGCATTTGACCGCGTCCCTTGTGGTTTTTTGTGGGGGGTGCTTCGGGAGTATGGGCTATTGGGCTTGTTGTTACGAGCTATTCGGTCTCTGTACGACCGTTGTGAGAGTTTGGTTCGCACTGCCAACACTCGGTCGGAGTCATTCTCAGTGAGAGTTGGACTCCGCTAGGGCTGCCCTTTGTCACCGATCCTGTTCATAATTTTTATGGACGGGATTTCTAGGCGCAGCCAGGGAATGGAGGGTGTCATGCTTGGTGACCACAGGTCACATCTCTGTTGTTTGCAGATGATGTTGTCCTGTTGGCTTCATCCAGCAATGACCTACAGCTCTTGCTGGGACGGTTTGCCGCTGAGTGTGAAGCGGCTGGGATGAGAATCAGCACCTCCAAGTCCGAGTCCATGGTCCTCAGCTGGAAAAAGGTGGATTGTCCTCTCTGGGTTGGGGACAAGCTCCTGCCCCAAGTGGAGGAGTTTAACTATCTTGGGGTCTTGTTCACGAGTGAGGGGAAAATGGAGCGAGAGATTGACAGACAGATTGGAGCAGCATCTGCAGTGATGTGGACATTGTACCGGTCTGTTGTGGTAAAGAGGGAGCTGAGTTCTAAGGCAAAGCTGTCGATTTACCATTCAATCTACGTTCCTACTCTCACCTATGGTCACGAGCTTTGGGTAATGACCGAAAGAACAAGATCGCGGATACAAGCGGTTGAAATGAGCTTTCTCCATAGGATTGCTGGACTCACCCTCAGAGATAGGGTGAGGAACTCAGTCATCCGGGAGAGGCTCAGAGTAGAACCGCTGCTCCTCCACATTGAAAGGAGTCATTTAAGGTGATATGGGCATCTGATTAGGATGCCTCCTGGACGCCTCCCACTTGAGGTGTTTTGGGCACATCCCACTGGGAGGAGACCCTGGGGCAGACCCAGGACTCGGTGGAGAGACTATGTCTCCTAGCTGGTCTGGGAATGCCTTGGTATCCTCTCTGAAGAGCTGGAGCAGGTGGCTGGGGAGAGGGAAGTCTGGGCTTCTCTGCTTGAACTGCTGCCTCCGCCACCCTGACCTCCGGAAAAGCGGTAGAAGATGGATGGATGGATGGATGGCTGACCTTGAGGTCAAAGGTCAGATTTTTTCCTAAATCTTCTAAACACAATAACGACTGAAAGAAATAATGTAGGCTTTTCAAATACATACTGTAGTTGTATCTAATATATTGGATGGCTTACACCCTCACCTAACTATGGGTTTAGGGTCAAGGGGTCAAAGGTCATGGTTAACATTCCATTTGCACTATGGTAAATAGTAAATGCTACATTCACTATTACTATAAAACAAGTAAAGCTAGAGCCACCAAACCTGGTATACAGGTTCACCTTGGGATCCTGACCTCAGACTATGGGTTTGAGGTCAAAAGACCAAAGGTCAAGGTTAGCAGTTCTTATGCCTTATTACTGTACAATGAGTAAAGCTATTTTATTTATTTATTTTTTTTGTTACTTATTTGTACCCGTAGGTAGATTTGGTTTGCAGTCTGGTGACAAGCCACCGGCTCAAAAAAAATTGAGGTGGGGGATATTGCACTCACCTCAGAGTGGTCTTGAATAGCATATACATATATACTTATAGTTCATAGGCTGAAACGTTCATTGTGGTCAAATTTGACCAAATGTTGTTTATTTTTCAACCGCAGGGATCCAAGCGCTACAACACCAATGGAAGAAGTATATGAACTGAAGGGGAGACTATGTTGAAAAATAAACCACATTCGATCAAATTTGACCACTGTGAACTTTTCAGCCCCTCCTCGTCGCATCAGGAAGGATTGCCCCATGTGGCAGAAATCGGAATTGCATTCACAACATACAACCTGGGAAATGACTTTGATTAAAAACAATGAACACCCACAAAGGACTATCAATCCATCCATCTTGCCGTCTCTGAGCAATCCCTTGTGGTCTCTCAATAATCTCTCAGTGATCTCCCAAAGATCTTTCAAAGATCTGTATTGATCACCACGAAAATCTTACAGCGCTGTCCAAAACATTTACACAGGTGGAGATTGTTCAGACATCAGGTCAGTTTTTGATCTGTCAATGGTCTCCCAATGATCTCTCGGCTGTGTAACAGGGGTATTACTGCATGCATTTTTAGGTAGTACATTTGTCACATTTATGAGTTTCATTGTCCCTGTAAATTAATGATGTGTGCACAGTCAACCCACATCAACAGTTATTCTGAGTTTAGAGAGTTAAACCAGCAGCAGCACACCTTATAAAACCCAAATGTTCAACTGTTCTCTACAGGCAAAGCTGACATTTAAATGAAAATTAACTGAAGTGCTCCGTTTCCCTTGTAATGTTTTGTTAAAGGAAGCATAATATGTATTTTTTAATTCCAACCCTTCCCCTGCAGAATGTTTCTGCTGACTATTTTCAGGCAGCTCCAAACTGACAAGAAACAATGATGAAGTCAAATCTGTCATTGCAAACTGAAGCAATAAAAGGTTTTCCTTATTTACATTCAGGCCACGCAGGGTATTATAACACAGCATAGATGTAGTGATTGTGGAGCAAATCAAGTTTTATGGCAATGCAGCCAAGGGTGCAGAGAAAATAAAATAATTAGTTGTTTCAGAGTAGAATTTTCTTAATTAGCTGTCTTTTTTTATCTAATCAGGCTTCGGAAGATGTCCCAAACACAATATTCATGCAGGAATAAATTGTTGCAATTAATGATGGGCAGATTTGCTGTTTTAATTCCAAAAGTGAAAGTTAAATGACTCAAATTAAATTGGAATAGTACAGCCGATGCAGCAACATTCTCTGCTCGGCACACAATTTATTCCTACATTAAATATTTATTATGTTTAAGGTGAGAAAAAGATTTGAAAGCCTAATGCATCAAACTGCACTAAACTACAGCTGCTGACATTTGTAATAAAAAAAATAGTCATCCCCTGACATTTTCAAATCCCCCCTCTTAATCTGTGAAGAATGGCTCAGAAAACACTTCACTATGACTGCTCAATGTCTGAAAGACAAAAGTCAACACAGTGGACGGTCCACACCAAAGCCCCTGGGAGTCACACTTACATCTACAGGGTAAGAAAACAACAGTTTAATGTGACCTGTCCTTCACCTGTCCTCAGAGGATTAAAAGAGGCTGTTTGAGTAGAATGAAAATTTAAATCTCTGGCCCCCAACACAGGGTCTGGGCCTCATTTGGAGAGACAAAGCTTTTTTAATCTGATGGCATCATCAAAATTAAATATGCACAGATCCCTGCCCATATAAGATAAGATAAGATAAGATAAGATAAGCCTTTATTAGTCCCACAATGGGGAAATTCCAGGATTGCAACAGCACAGGGATAGCAACACTCAGAGAAACAATCAGAAGGCAAGAGAAAAAAAACCCAAAAAAACAAAACAAAACAAGAGCAGCAAGTATACATATGTACATATAAACATAAATATTGTGGAGATTGTGTGGAAAGACGAGGCTGAGTTTATTACTCAAAATCAGTTTTATTCACAACACGTTCTCCAACATCCAAAAACAGAAGAGAGAGACATGCCCCCACAGCTGCCACTTTATACCCCAGGACATCAAAGTCAACAGTCGCATTGTCTTTACATCCCAAATCACAACGCGCCCCCCTTCAGGTCTCCTGTCTCCACCTGAAGTCCTGGTGGTCTCCTCTTGCAGTCCTGGTGGTCAGGAAATCCTTCATGGCCATCTCCCTGCATACAAAAGGCCAGACTTCACATCCTCCTGCAGCCCCTAGGAGGTTCAGACCTTTTGTTCCTCTGAGACGTGCAGTAAACAATAAGCATACAGTAACAAGCATGTGAAGCATATGGAACCCACATATGTGCCCACATGACCCCCCCCAAATGTCTAAGATGGAACAACATAACCACAGATTGCATGCCATAATAAAATCACTATATATCAGTCCAAATGCCGCTTAGGTCTCAACCTTCTCCCATATCTGCTAAAAGCAGGCTGTATCACTTCCACGGCGTCTTCCTGCTGTGGATCTGTTGCCTGGGGATGAGAACTGTTAGTCAACCTCTGTGGGTGTTCTGGGGAATGCTCCTTAGGGGGTCTGCCATGCCGAGGAGCCTTCGCCAACTGCACAACTTCGTCAGCTAACACAAAAGCGGGTTTGAGCCTGTTAATGCCAATCCTTTCTTTTCTACCCCCCAAATCTAGCAAAAAATGCTTATCCCCTGTTTCCAGCACTCTATATGGCCCGTCATAAGGTGGGCACAAGGGCGGACGATGGGCATCATGTCTGACAAAAACAAACTCCACATTTTTTAAAGCCTTAGGCACAAAAACACGCTGAAAACTGTGATGAACGGGGCCAGGTAGCATGCTCGGGCCCGTGCTATTCTGTAACCGCTGAACCGGGGAGCACTCTGGCGCTGGATTATCTGGGAGAAATTCCCCGGGCAGTCGCAGTGGCTGTGCGAACACTAGTTCAGCTAGGGAGGCTTCTAAATTCTCTTTAGGTGCAGAACGCAACCCCAATAAAACCCATGGTAGCTTGTCCACCCAATTTGTATCCGTAAGCGACGCTCTGAGGGCCGCCTTCAATGACCTGTGAAAACGTTCGCACAACCCGTTAGCCTGCGGGTTGTACGCGGTAGTGTGGTGGATCGTTGCCCCCAGGCTGCGGGACATCGCTGACCAAAGTTCGGAAACAAATTGCGGGCCTCTGTCAGACGTAATGTCCGACGGGACCCCAAAACGTGCTACCCACGCCGTTAAAAACGCGCGCGCCACCTCCTCAGCTGTGGTTGACGACAGCGGGACCACTTCTGGCCAGCGCGTGGTGCGGTCAACCATTGTCAGAAGATGTGTGCACCCTTGTGAGGGGGGGGAGGGGGCCTACGAGGTCCACGTGGACATGATCAAACCTTTTAGCCGGGATGTGAAACGGCTCCAAAGGAGCTCTCGTGTGTCTATGAACCTTGGCCCGCTGGCAGGCCGTGCAGGCTGCCGCCCACTCTCTAACTTGTTTGCGCAGGCTCGGCCACACAAATTTCTCTCCTACCATTTTGACCGACGCGCGCGCTCCCGGGTGCGCCAGAGAATGGATCGAGTCAAAAACGCGGCGGCGCCACGCAGCTGGGACCACCGGATGCGGCCGCCCCGTGGAGACATCGCAGATTAGGGGGGGGCATACCGTCTTGCAGCACACTGTTCTCCAGCCTTAACCCTGTTGATCCAGACTGGAGCGCGCGCATGTCCGCGTCGCTAACCTGCTCCGCGGCCATGGCTGCATAATCTATCCCCACGCGGACTGGGGCCGCGCGCACTTCCGCGTCGCTAACATGCTCCACAGCCATGGCTGCAGGATCTACCTCCGCGCGTGCCGGAGCCCCCACGGTGCGCGAGAGGCAGTCCGCCACTACATTAAGTTTACCCGCCACATGCTGGATATCGGTAGTAAACTCCGATATCGCGGCCAGCTGTCTCTGCTGCCGGCCCGACCAAGGTTCTGAAATCTTGGCCATCGCAAAAGTCAGCGGCTTGTGGTCAACGAACGCGGTGAAACGGCATCCTTCCAGCCAGAACTGGAAGTGGCGAATGGCCAAGTGGAGAGCTAACAACTCCCTGTCGAATGCGCTGTATTTTTGCTTGCTGTCGTGCAGGGTCTTACTGAAAAAAGCGAGCGGTTGCCAGGCTCCGGCTACAAACTGTTCCACGACCGCCCCTATGGCCACATCTGACGCGTCAGTAGTGAGCGCCATGCGGGCCGCTGGGACTGGATGTGCTAACAACGCAGCGTTTGCCAGAGCTGTTTTGACTTCGGAAAATGCGCGCACTCGCTCCGGAGACCATTCGACTTTATTTGTGGGTTTATGTTTTTTTAGTGCAGCATACAATGGTTGCATGAGCTGTGCTGTGCGGGGGAGGAAATGGTTATAAAAATTTACCATTCCCAAAAACTCCTGTAACGCTTTGACCGTTTGTGGCTGGGGAAAATTTGTTACTGCGCGCACTTTGTCAGGCAGAGGGACCGCTCCCTCTAGGGAGACGCGATGGCCCAAAAAATCAATCTGCGTCACCCCGAGCTGACACTTCGCCGGGTTAATTATTAACCTGTGCTCTGCCAACCTCCGGAAAACTGCTGTGAGGTGGTTTTCGTGTTCGTCTTCGGACGCGCTGGCTACCAATATGTCATCCAGGTAGACAAACACGAAAGGGAGATCGCGCAGAACCGCGTCCATCATGCGTTGGAACGTCTGCGCAGCGCCCTTAAGCCCAAACAGCATGCGCAAAAATTCGAAAAGCCCGAAAGGAGTTATTACCGCTGTTTTGGGTATGTCCTCAGCGCGCACTGGGACCTGGTGATAACCGCGTACCAAGTCTATTTTAGAAAAAAACGCGTGCCCCCGCCAAATGAACTGAAAAATCTTGGATGTGCGGGATTGGGTAGCGGTCGTGCGCTGTAGCGTTGTTCAGCCTGCGGAAATCACCACAAGGCTGCCACGAGCCATCAGCTTTCGGGACCATGTGAAGCGGTGAAGCCCAAGGGCTCTTCGAACGCCTGATGATGCCCAACCTCTCCAGGTTGGCGAACTCCTCGCACGCTATGGTCAGTTTAACTGAATCCAAGCGCCGAGCTTTTGCGAAAACGGGCAGTCCGGTGGTAGTAATAAAATGTTCCACCCCGTGTTTAGCCACTGTCGCCGAAAATGTTGGGACCGTGAGTGCTGGGAACTGAGTGAGGAGTGTGTGGAACTTACCACCTGCAGCTGTGACGTTGGCTTGTGCTGTTGGCGGGGCCACTCGAGCTGTACAGGGAATAGAAGCAAAAGAGAGTGCATTAACCAGGCGTCTGTTAGCAAGATCGACCAACAAACCATGTGAGCACAAAAAATCAGCACCTAACATATTGAAATTGACTGCCGCTATGACGAAAGTCCATTCGAAAGTGCGGCCGTGTAAAGACAGAAGCAGAGTCCTCTCACCAAAGGTCTTAATCGCCGAGCCGTTCGCTGCTGACACCCGGGGACCGTTGGAAGGCGCCAGTCGGTCAGCGTAGGAGGGTGTGATGAAACTCAGCTGGGAGCCCGTGTCCACGAGGAAGTGCCTCCCCGAGCATGCATCCTTCAAGTAGAGCAGCTTGTTCTCCTCTCCGAGGGCCGCAGCCGCTACCGACCCCCGGTCTTGGCGTTTCCCGAGCGCTTGAAATGGCACAGTGGAATGCACTTGCGTGCCCTCTCTGCAAAACGGCAATGATAGAAGCAAAGGACGTTGTCTGCTCCGTGTCTCCCGGCCCTTGCCGCCGCCATCGTCGGTGTGTCTGGTGCTGCAGCCTCTGGCCCCCTGCCGTCTCCGGACGTTGCGCCTGGCCCCGCTGCCGCAGCCGCGCGTCGTTTACTGGCGTCGACGAGTCGCTGCGCCTCCTGGCCCAGCTCGTGGTAGTCTCGTCGGGCCAGCAGTGGTGAACTGGCCAGGGTCACTCTCACCTCTGACGGCAGGGTTCTGAGGAAGAGGTGGGTGAAAATGAAGTTATCATCTTCGGAGTCTCTCAAACTCAACATCTTCCCCATGAGGTCTGCAGGTCTGTCGCCCTCAAATTCAGTCAGCGCTAGGAGCCTCTCTGCTCGCTCCTGCAGCGAAGGGGTGAAGTAGTGAATGAGCACAGCCTTCAACGTGCTGTACTTGTCGCTGTCCGGCGGATGGTTGATCAGGTTCGCCACCCGCTGGGCTGTGTGGTTGTCCAGCTTTGCAACCACATGGTAGAACTTTGTGTCGTCCACCGAAATCCTCCGGAGGTGGAACTGTGCCTCGACTGCGCTAAACCAGGAGCGCGGATTGTTCGGCCAGAAGTCCGGTAGGTGGACTGTGGCTGCACTCGTCTGGCTGACTCCTGGCGAGTTTGGCTCGGGAGATTCGTCTCCGCTCATTATACGTCGCAGGGTCACCAGTGTGGAGATTGTGTGGAAAGACGAGGCTGAGTTTATTACTCAAAATCAGTTTTATTCACAACACATTCTCCAACATCTAAAAACAGAAGAGAGAGACATGCCCCCACAGCTGCCATTTTATACCCCAGGACATCAAAGTCAACAGTCACATTGTCTTTACATCCCAAATCACAACGCGCCCCCCTTCAGGTCTCCTGTCTCCACCGGAAGTCCTGGTGGTCTCCTCTTGCAGTCCTGGTGGTCAGGAAATCCTTCATGGCCGTCTCCCTGCATACAAAAGGCCAGACTTCACATCCTCCTGCAACCCCTAGGAGGTTCAGACCTTTTGTTCCTCTGAGACGTGCAGTAAACAATAAGCATACAGTAACAAGCACGTGAAGCATATGGAAACCACATATATGCCCACTATATATATACAGTATACTGTATATATATATATATATATATATATATATATATATATATATATATGTATGTATACACACTACCGTTCAAAAGTTTGGGGTCACCCAGACAATTATTTTGTGTTTTCCATGAAAAGTCACACTTATTTACCGCCATGAGTTGTAAAATGAATAGAAAATATAGTCAAGACATTGACAAGGTTAGAAATAATGATTTGTATTTGAAATAATAATTTTTTCCTTCAAACTTTGCTTTCGTCAAAGAATCCTCCATTTGCAGCAATTGAAGCATTGCAGACCTAATATGATTGCACAAGGGTTTTCTAATCATCCATTAGCCTTCTGACGCAATGAGCAAACACACTGTACCATTAGAACACTGGAGTGATAGTTGCTGGAAATGGGCCTCTATACACCTATGCAGATATTGCACCAAAAACCAGACATTTGCAGCTAGAATAGTCATTTACCACATTAGCAATGTATAGAGTGTATTTCTGATTAGTTTAAAGTTATCTTCATTGAAAAAAAGTGCTTTTCTTTCAAAAATAAGGAAATTTCTAAGTGACCCCAAACTTTTGAACGGTAGTGTATATATATATATGTATATATATATGTATATATATATATATATATATATATATATATATATATATATATATAGAGAGAGAGAGAGAGAGAGAGAGAGAGAGAGAGAGAGAGAGAGAGAGAGAGAGAGAGAGAGAGAGAGAGAGAGAGATTTTGATTTTTAAAAGATCTTTAATAAACACACTTGTCCATCAGTCAATACAATTTCTATATCATGCTATGTTACACAGAAAATTAATCCCCCAAAAAACGCCCCCAAAAAAGCTGTCCATCATGAACTGAACAGAGGACATTCTCCAGGGACCAGAGGGTCCTGAAACCTTCCACATCCCCATTCCCCATAAAAAACTGAAAGTCCAGCCTGATTCTGGCTTTAAGTAGCCTCACAAATAAAATTTTGACATCAACATCATTCTCAACATTTTCAAGTTTTCTTCTCCGGCTTACATAGATAGCCAACTTTGCCTGCCCTAAAACAAAGTTCAGTAGTTGACACTTCTGCTTAAAACGACGATTGTACATAAAACCACAAATGAAAACCTGCTTAGAGAAAACTTCCTTAAAAATATGAAAAAGTTTTGTGAGAAGTTCAAAGAGGCCACTCAGGCGCTGACATTCAATAAAACAATGAAAAACAGTCTCCCTAGAGGAACAAAAAACACACTGATCACTGACACTGCTGTTAATCACAGAAACAAAAGCATTGACAGCTATAATACCATGCAGGACCCTCCACTGTAAGTCTCCATGCCTCTTAGGGAGAGGGGCTTTGTAAAGAGCCCTCCAGGCAGGCCGATGCCCTTTTCCTAGTTTAAAATAGGCTCTCCAAGGAGTGTCCACACAGGTGTTCAATCGGTTCTTGTTGAGTGCCATCACCACCAGTCTGTAGAGTGCCTTACCACTGGCTCCTCCAAAGTCCACACCAGTGGGAGCACAGAATGCCAGTAAGGAGCAAGGAGCGACGTCAAAGTCCATATAGAGCATGAGAGAGGGAAAGGGGTCAGTGCTTTCTGGCTGCAGCGTGCCATTGCAAAAGTCCAAGAGTAGGGAGTGCTCAAGTCCATGAAGCTCCTGTTTCCAGTGTGCAAGAAGACCATCGATGAAACGATTCGACCTGACACCAAGATGAGCTGCTAAAGCTGAGGCGTTGTTGAGGCCAGGACCAGCCAGTTCCACCACTTGCTTCAGAGTGAGAATGTTCCTGGAACACAGCCTATCAAGGAAGGTCCTTCCAACTCCCGGCAGGACACCAAGGCGACCACCAAAAACCAGCGGCTCCTTCAACAACCAGTAGAGGGAATCGCATGGCCCTCTTTGTTTTTTTAAAAAGAGTCCACACTGAAAAGAGACTGCGGTAAAAACTGGGTAAAGACAGTGCATTAGAGTTCTTAAAATCCATTAAAAACACAGGGAGGTCTAGCCCAAGCCCAAGGACTCTCTGTAAAATAACACAGGCCAAAGGCCTCCATACCAGGTCCTGGGGGCCCGTCAGCAGTCTCTGTATGAAAGTCAGTCTAAAAGCAGCACCTCTACTAGCTAAATGAATCACTCCTTGCCCCCCCTCCTCTTTGGGAAGAAATAACAGGGCTTGAGGAACCCAGTGGAGTCCACCCCCCCAAAAAAAGTCCACCAAAACAGACTGAATTTTGGACAACAAACCAGCAGGGGGGTCCATGCACATGAGGCGGTGCCACAGGGATGAGGAAACAAGATTATTTAAAATGAGCACTCTTCCTCTAAAAGATATTCTTGGCATTAGCCACTTCCACTTGTTTAGTCTCCCGTTAATTTTCTCTATGACCCCATCCCAATTTTTTTGCTCAAACTGCTGATTTCCAATAAAGACACCAAGATACTTAAAACCTCCTTTTTTCCAAATCAACCCACCCGGCAGCGTAAGCTGATTTTCTAGTTTCTCCCCCACCATCAGAGCCTCGCTTTTTCCCCAGTTTATCTTTGCAGAGGAAAGTTGGCCAAAAAGATTGACACTCCTAACCAGAACGTCAATGTCACTCTGCTTGTTTAGCAGAATGACTACATCATCTGCATAGGCCGACAGCTTGAACGTGGTGTCACAGCCAGGAAAAGTAACTCCTGATAGATCCCTTCTCAGGCAGTGAAGCAAAGGCTCTATGGCGAGGGAGTACAGCATCCCTGAGAGAGGGCAGCCCTGCCGAACCCCCCTCTGGACTTTTAAAGGGGCAGACAGGCCCCCATTTATCTTCAGCACACTCTCAATGTCACTGTACAAGACCCGTATCCTGGCTATGAAGCCTGGGCTGAACCCAAAAGCTGTTAAAACTGTCCATAAATATTGGTGTTCAACCCGATCAAACGCCTTTTCCTGGTCAATTGAAATCAAACCAGTTTCTACCGCCAATGAACCAGAGACCTCCAAAATATCCCGAATTAAAGTGACGTTGTCACTAATCAGCCTGCCAGGCACACAGTAAGTCTGGTCTACATGAATGAGCTCGCTCATCACCTTTCTCAGTCTTCGGGCCAGAGCTTTTGAGAGAATCTTGTAGTCTGTGCAGAGCAGAGAGACTGGCCTCCAGTTCTTTAGGCTCTGGAGGTCCCCCTTTTTCGGCAACAGTGTGATGATGGCCCTCCTGCAGGTCGTGGGTAGGGTCCCCCTTTCCAAGCTATCTTGGAGAACCTCCAGCAGGTCTGGACCAAGCAGGGGCCAGAATTCCTTAAAAAAGTCCACAGAGAGACCATCTATGCCTGGTGATTTTCCATTCTGGAGGCTCATTAGCGCCGTATGCAGCTCAGACAGAGACAGTGGAGCATCCAAGCCGGCAACAAGGTCCTCTGAGAGCACTGGAAGACCATCAAGGAAAACCTGGCCCAGTGACGTGTCCTCCCTCCACTCTGCTCTAAACAATTCACTGTAAAAGCTAGCAGCGTGTTTCCTGATCTCTGCTGCTGTGGAGATTGTTCTCCCGTCATCGCCCAACAAGGAGTGAATGAGCTTTCTCTGTCCATTTTTCCCCTCCAGTCCAAAAAAGTACTGGGAGGGCGAGTCCATCAGAGCTACATCCATGTAGCGTGAGCGGACCAGAGCACCCTGTGCGGTGACCCCTAGCAAGCTAGCCAAGGCTGACCTTTTTGACTTGAGAGCCTCTAAGTGCTCCTGTTTTCCTGTAGAGCTGAGCAACTCCTCTAGTTCTACCACCTCAGTCTCCAGAACTTTCAAGGATTGGGTCAAGCTACGAGTGACATTTTGAGTGTACTGTTGGCAGAGTTGTTTTATCTGGGCCTTACCAAAATCCCACCACAATTGGAGAGAACTAAAAGAGGGTTTTTGTTCCCTGTGTGACTTCCATACATCATGAAAAACTCCCTTAAAAAACACATCATTTAAAAGTGTATTATTAAAATGCCAAAAAGCACTCTTACACTTTACATTTTCAATGAAAACAGAACAAATCAGCAGGCAGTGATCAGTGAAACCAACAGGACAGATACAACTATTTTTAAAAACACTCATTTGGTGTTTAAAACCATAGAAACGGTCTAACCTAGCCATAGATAAGAGGTTATCTTTAGCATGGCTCCAGGTGTACTGCCTCTGGTCCCCATGATGTGATCTCCACACATCGGCCATTTCATGCGCCTTCACTAGTTCCCTCAGCCTATTGGCAGAAGCAGGGTGAGGTTTCTGATGGTTCCTGTCCAGTCTGTGGTTTAATGTACAGTTAAAATCACCCCCCAGAAATAAAAAACTATTTGGATTACAGGATCTAACCGTATCTGATAGCATATTAAAGACCCTGATCCTTTCTGCTCTCTGGGTTGGCACATACACGTTTATAAGAACCAAGTTTACGTTTTCAAGCTGTACCTTTAGCAAGAGTACATGTCCTTTCACCACCTCTTCTACCTCATAAGAGACAGGCACACAACCCCGAGAGAAAAGTACAGCCACCCCTCCACTATTATTGGATTTGTGGCTAAAAAAAATGCAGCCATCCCACTCTTTTCTCCACTGGCACTCAATGTCTACAGTGCTGTGAGTCTCCTGGACCATCAGCACGTCAAGTGCCTTTAAATTAAAAAGCTTGTATAAAGAGGCCCTTTTTACATCATCCCTGGCCCCGTTTATATTAAGAGTGACAATTCTAAGGTGGGGCATTAAAAAGGATAAAAATAAGGTACAGTAAAAAAACACACACATAGCATAAAAGGGAAGAAACAAACTAAGAGTCAACATGACTGTTAGTAATTTGTGATTTCAGTTTGACAACCAGTTTCTTTAAACGAAAAATTTCCTGATCAGTAAAAGTCTCATTCCCATCATTCGGTTTCATCAGCTTGCGAGCTGATGCCACAAATAACTCCAGATCTGGAAAGTAATTTTCCACTTTCACAGCTCTGCTCCCCTTAGTCACCTGGAGAAATTGTCTAATTTTAGTAAAACAATAGGAGCTTTGCTCCTCCTGCGTCTGCGTCTGCATCAGTTCAGACTCATCTCCACTTTCGTCAGAAGCGCTCTCATTCAGTAAATCTAAATTCAAAACCCTACTAGATTTAGCAGAGCTCTGCAAGTTTTCCGCACTTTTCCTTTTTTGTGCAGCTTTAAAAGGATCCTCTTCAACAAAACTACATTCCTGCATTTCTTCATGAAACGCAACGTTTGTCATGCAGTGTTTGCTCTGTGTGTCCGCTACAGCCTCAAACCGCTCCTCCCCCGCCTGCAAAGTCTGTTCATTCACGTTCCTTCGTTTAACTGCACTTTTACTTACACCCTCCACCTGTTTACCCCGGGCGACAGGCTCGTCACAATGATCAGAGCTGCCGCCAGACAGAAATTCCCCACCATCACTGTTTAGGGGGACAACTACCGCGCCCGCTGCGGCCACCCCAGCAGAGGCGGCCGCCCCAGCACAAGCGGACGCGGACGCGGACGCGGACGCGGATGCGGATGCGGATGCGGACGCGGACGCCCCCGCAGAAGTAGAAGCGGCCGCGGCCGCGGATGCGGCCGCAGTCGCGGCCACAACCGCCCCAGCAGAAGCGGGCGCCGCAGCGGCATCCGCCGCACCACATGTAGCGCTACCCTCCGGACCACCAGAAACAGCGGCGTCACCTTTCTTACCGCCAGTGCTCTTTGTGTTCGCCTTTTCAGGACATGACCTAATAAGATGGCCTTCTGCGCCACACGCAAAACACTTCATGGTTTCAGATGTTGCAAACACCAAGTAGCTAAAGCCATCAATCCTGAAATTAAAAGACGCGTTCAGTTCAGCAGAGCTGTCTTTCAACACCATGAAACACTGCCTCCTATGACATACAACATGCTTCAGCAGGGGTGATTTACTACCCAGAGAGACCATTCTGATAGGGGACACAACCTGGCCAAAACGGGACAACTCTCTAATCAGCTGATCATTTTTAACGAAAGGAGGAGCGTTTGAGATGGTGAT
This sequence comes from Pholidichthys leucotaenia, assembly GCA_020510985.1. Lineage (NCBI taxonomy): Eukaryota > Metazoa > Chordata > Actinopteri > Cichliformes > Pholidichthyidae > Pholidichthys > Pholidichthys leucotaenia. The sequence goes on along the minus strand of CM035842.1, from coordinate 194,172,547 downwards.
CCTCCTAGACGGATTCGCCAGCGGTAAAACGGGAGTAAAAGTGTCACCTATGACCACTCCCTGTGCCACCACCTGATCAGCTTTCTCAGTCGAATCCAGAAAGATCACAATTGCGCTGTTCATCCTCGATGCTGATTTTATGCTGCCATGCCCAACCACCTGTCCTACAGCGAGGCTGGCCTCCTCCACAGAACAGGGAACTGTCGGGAGGATTCTCACACCATGACGCCGGGTTAAGCGCTCAAACTCCACACCACCATCAATCACCGGCATGATGCCGGCTGGGAAAAACCGGCAGCAGAAGCTACCGTTCCCCAACACACTCACTCCAACACTCACACCCCAGCACACACACACTCAACCCACTATATTAAACACACACACCTCAAACACACAAGATAGAGAAAAAGTTAGAAAATACAAAGTTTAAAGTACTCACTCGACACCACTCCACACCCCTGCTCCCACAAACGCCCACGCATGCGCACGAGAGAGAGAGAGAGAGAGACACAGTGTGGAGCATTGTAGCTAGATGGAATAAATATGTAGATATATAAACACACATAGTACGGAGCATTGTAGCTAGATGGAATAAATATGTAAATATATAAACACACAGTGCGGAGCATTGTAGCTAGATGGAATAAATATGTAGATATATAAACACACCCAGTGCGGAGCATTGTAGCTAGATGGAATAAATATGTAAATATATAAACACACGCAGTGCAGAGCATTGTTGCTAGATGGGATGAAACAGCACAACCGTCTACTTAGTTATCCTACATGGTATGATTATGTACCCATACATATTCTCACCCTCCATAGCGTCTGGTATTTTCCGGGTTGTATGCCGGAGGGGACCATTGTATAAGTCTATTGCGTCTTTTGCATTCAAAACTATTAGGTTGTCACGTCTTTTTGCTATCTCTGCGAGCAGCCCTGCTTAGGTTGTACAGTCTGACAGCCGTTGGTAGGAAAGACCTGCGAAACCTCTTGGTTGTGCACCTAGGATGATGTAGTCTGCTGCTAAATGAGCTCCTCAGTGCATTCAGTATGTCCTGCATAGGGAGGAACTCGGACTCCAGCAGAGATGACAGTTTAGCCACCGTCCTTCTCTCTCCTATCTCCTCCACTGGGTCAAGGCGCTGCCCCAGGACAGAGCTAGCTTTCTTGATCAGTTTGTTCAGTCTCTTCCTATCGGCTGCCGTAATGCCACTGCCCCAGCAGACCACTCCAAAAGTGATGGCTGATGCCACCACCGTGTCATAGAATGTCTTCAGCAGCGCCCCTTGTACACCAAAAGACCTGAGTCTCCTCAGTAGGAACAGCCTGCGCTGTCCCTTCTTGTAGAGAGCGTCAGTATTGTGTGACCAGTCTAGTTTATTGTTCAGATGAACACCCAGGTACTTATAGGATGTCACCATCTCGATGTCTGTTCCCTGTATATTTACTGGTGCTGTGAGGGGTTGTCCTTGCCTGCGGCAGTCCACGACCAGCTCCTTAGTTTTCCTCGCGTTGATCTGGAGGCAGTTCCGATGGCACCAGTCCACGAAGTCCTGGATAAGCCCTCTGTACTCAGCTTCATCTCCAGTGGAGATGAGGCCAACGATCGCAGAGTCATCAGAGAACTTCTGTAGATGGCAGTGTGTTGTGTTGTATGAGAAGTCCGCAGTATAAAGGGTGAACAGGAAGGGAGCTAAAACTGTTCCCTGGGGGGCCCCCGTGCTACCGATGACCGTGTCGGACACACAGTCCTGGGTTCTCACAAACTGAGGCTGGTTAGTGAGGTAGTCCAGGATCCATGATGACAGGTGCTGGTCCACCCCTGCGCACAGCAGCTTGTCCTTCAGGATCATCGGTTGGATGGTGTTGAAAGCACTGGAGAAGTCAAAGAACATGATCCTCACTGCATTCCCGGGCTTCTCCAGGTGGGACAGAGAACGGTGAAGGAGGAAGATCACCGCATCCTCCACCCCAATGCCATGCTGGTAGGCGAACTGGAGTGGATCCATCGATGGTCCCACAAGGGGGCGGAGGTGAGCAAGGAGCAGTCTCTCCAGGGTCTTCATCATGTGGGACGTCAAGGCCACTGGTCTGTAGCTGTTCAGGTCTTTGGGGTGCGAAGTCTTTGGTACAGGTACCACACAAGATGTTTTCCACAGCTGTGGTACCCTCCCCAGCTTCAGGCTTAGGTTGAAGATGTACGCCACAATCCCAAACAGCTGGTCTGCACAGGACTTGAGGAGCTTTGCGCTGATGCCGTCCGGTCCCGACGCCTTCCTCACCTTGATCTTCCTCAGCTCCGTCCTCACCTGGGTCTTGGTCAGGGTCAGGTTGGGGGGCTGTGTGTTAGGAGTGGGGGGGTGTTGATGGAGTGGGGAGTGGGCAGCAGGACTTGATGTCTTTAGAGGCAGCAGTGGTTGTTGTGCAGTCAGGGGGGAGGGCGGTTGGTCAAACATATTGAAAAACAGATTCAGATTGTTCGCCCACTCCCTGCCCCCCGTGGGCTGGGGGGAGGTATTCTGGAGCCCAGAGATGGTTTTAAGGTTTCTCCAGACCCCGCTGATGTCGCTCTGTTGCAGCTTGTCCTCCATCTTCTTCCTGAAGCTGTCCTTGCCTTCTCTGATCTTTCTCCTCAGCTCCCTCTGTACAGACTTCAGCATCTCCCTGTTCCCCGACCTGAAGATCCTCTTCTTCTCTCTTAGAAGTGTTTTTATCTCAGGGATGATCCAGGGTTTGTTGTTTGAGCAACACCGTATGGTCTTGGTGGGAACGGTGTCGTCCACATAGAAGTTGATGTAGTCCGTGATGGTGTGAGTGAGGCCATCGATGTCCTCACCATGTGGCTCGCAGAGCTGCTCCCAGGTGGTGGTTTCAAAACAGCCCTTTAGAGTGTCCATTGCCTCCTCAGACCATAACTTCACTGTGCGCATGGCCGGAGGTTGTCTGTGCACTAGGGGTTTGTACACTGGCTGGAGATGAACCAAGTTGTGATCCGATCTCCCGAGTGGGGGGGGAGTTGTAATGAGGTGTACGCCTCCTTAGTGTTTGCGTAGAATGTAAGGATATATAAGGATATATAGGATATATAATATAAGGAGATATAAGGATCTTTTTAAAGAAAAAAAAATCAGCTTATGTGTGTGTGAGTGTAGGTATATATATATATATATATATATATATATATATATATATATATATATATATATATATATATATATACAGTATATATATATATAGACATTTGGTTGACCCAGAAGCAGACGCGGACTCAAAATAGACACAATTATCTTTTATTATAGAGAGTGTGAGTGTGAATGTGTGTGTGTGTGTGTGTGCAGGAGTGAGGCAGCTGGGCGAGCAGAGCACAGTTCAGACTGGCAACCCTAGGAGAGAGCACAGACAGGCGAATGAGTGAACTGAGGTTAGGAGGGATGCACCAGTTAATGTACAGTCTTACGGGTTGGCTGGAGGGCCGAAGCGCTGAAGAACTTCCAAGGTCTCCGGGACAGCTGCTCCGTGACTAGGCTGCCGCTGCTGACGAGGTGAAGCGGTGCAGATGAATTTAGAGTGCTGGTGGAGTGCGGTTGCGCCCAGGTCCCCCGCCAGGAGGAGGAGGTCCACTGCCAGGAGGTTTCCATCTGTGCACAGGGGAGAAGGAGGGGAGCACAGAGGTGAAGGAATCATGAAGGCTTACTTGTCGGTGGGGAGCGCTGACTCCTAGGAGCATCGACAGGCAGGAAAAAGCTGAGGAGACGGAACTCCAGAGCAGGATGAGTAGAGTTGGCGAGGAGGTCTTGCCAGACCGTTGGAGTGTTGACGTCTCCGTGCAGACCAGAGGGCAGCGCGGCTTAAGTAGGTTGCTTGATGAGGTGATTAGGTGTGCACACAGCTGTGGAGGTAATTAAGGCAGCAGGCACGCAGAGCGGATCATAACACACACACACACACACACACACACATATATATATATATATATATATATATATATATATACAGTGATCCCTCGCTACTTCGCACTTCACCTTTCGCGCCCTCAGTGCATCGCGGATTTTTCAAAAATATTCATCAAAAATTCAAAATTGAGAAATAATGGGCGGGCGCTAGCAGAAGGCAGGGAGACTACATTAGACCATCAGGTGTCAACACGGAGAGCCGCACAACTCTCTGTTCGCTGTTGTCGTGTTGGCTCGGCTCGGAAATCTCGCAAGCTGATTGGCCGAGACGTTTCACCCCGCAAGCTGATTGGCCGAGACGTTTCACCCACCTCCTCTCCCTGCCGAGCACCCATGAAGGGAAGGAAGACCGCATTCATTGCTTTTTATCGCTCGTGTTACTTAGTCTCGCCGCGTGGAACTTTTTGCTGTTCTCTTGTGCCATTTTGTGCGAAATAGTCTTCCCGTCGAGCCACTACGCCGCCTCCTGCAGCTTCAGCTCTATCGGAAGCTGCCCTCGATGATGCTGCGCCTCCAGCACCTCACGATGAGGCGTCACCTGAGGAGCAGTAAAGCTCTCATTAACCTGTGCAGTAAATCATTTTCATCTTGAGTTACGTATCTTGTTATAAGAATAAAAGAGTTCTAAAAACATATTTATGTACACTTTGTTTACATCTACGTATGTATGTACACGTACACACACACACACGGATCATATGAGAGAGAGAGAGTGAGAGAATGAACGTACGTATTATTTATGGATGACGTCATTAGGGGTGACGCTACTTCGCGGTTTTTCACTTTTCGCGGTCGGTTCTGGAACCCATTAACTGCGATAAGTGAGGGATCACTGTATATATATATATATACACTACCGTTCAAAAGTTTGGGGTCACTTAGAAATTTCCTTATTTTTGAAAGAAAAGCACTTTTTTTCAATGAAGATAACTTTAAACTAATCAGAAATACACTCTATACATTGCTAATGTGGTAAATGACTATTCTAGCTGCAAATGTCTGGTTTTTGGTGTAATATCTACATAGGTGTATAGAGGCCCATTTCCAGCAACTATCACTCCAGTGTTCTAATGGTACAGTGTGTTTGCTCATTGTGTCAGAAGGCTAATGGATGATTAGAAAACCCTTGTGCAATCATGTTAGGTCTGCAATGCTGTAATTGCTGCAAATGGAGGATTCTTTGATGAAAGCAAAGTATGAAGGAAAAAATTCTTATTTCAAATACAAATCATTATTTCTAACCTTGTCAATGTCTTGACTATATTTTCTATTCATTTTACAACTCATGGTGGTAAATAAGTGTGACTTTTCATGGAAAACACAAAATAATTGTCTGGGTGACCCCAAACTTTTGAACGGTAGTGTATATATATAAGCTATAATTTAAACATTGTATTTTGAGCTATATGAGGTCCGTTGGTCCAAGACTTAATTTAGCCCACAAATAGATGCTGAAAATTGGGCTGTTAGTCTCTCTTATATGGACCACATTTAACCAAAAGATAGACATTGAAAATTGGGGTGTTTTAAGTCCATCTACCACAAACCATATTTAATCAGAAAAAAAGTTGTTGAAAATTGGCCAAAAATAGTCCAATAACTGGGCTGTTTAGTCCACAGGATCTGGCACAAATTTATCTTCAAGAGTTTTTGGTATTTGGTGATGGTGGTGGGGGTCTCTCTCAAAGTCAAATCTACTTTTACAACCACCGGGAGTCTTTGTTAAAAGTGCTTTATAAAAATTCATGTTTTTTTTAACATTTTTTTAAGTTCAACATTTGGCATAATGCTTGTTACATAATATCTGGAACAATCTGAAAGCAGTACTAGTGCTAATGTGCTGTACACTTAAAAAGCACTATTTGAATACAAGTGCTTTCTTCAAATTTCTCTCTATGTTGTGTCTTTTTATTGATGTCCATACCTTGGACTCTGGGTGTCCCCAGACAGCCCTGGTCTTGAAAGCTTAGGACGGTCTACCTTGGTTAGTACTTGGATGGGAGACTGCTTGGGAATGGCTTATGACCCCTGCAGGTACATATCCTGGTGTCTGATCCAGCCTGGCGGTGTCTCCACACTGGGAGTAATGAAAATCAAAAGTAAATGTGTAAAATACACAAGCAGTCTATTAAGGCACCTTTCCCTGCAGTGTGAGGATGCAAAATATGAAAAAAAAATCCAATCACAGTTAGTACAGTGCATTAAATGTACATTAGAATTTAATATCAAGCTGCCTTCTTACTTTCTTTTAATTTTGCATCTACCACTTCCTTGAACTGTTTGAAACTAATGAATGAATATTCATGACAAAGTATTGAGCCGTTGGTACACAATGGTGACGGACCATCTTCAGTTGGCTAGGCAAATTTTTATATTTTGTAATGAAAAGTTGTAATCAAGTATATACATAGGATTCTTTTTCACTGTAGATATCAAACATGACTCGTCGGGGGGACAACCGCGCACTTTTCTGTCATGTTCTGGTAAGCGCTCGTCCCCTCCTTCACATTTCACCTGTCTCCTCATCAGATGCACCTGCTGTTTCCTGCTGAGCCAGCGTTTATAAGGAAGCGCTCTTCGGTGATTCAGCGCTGGCTTGTTTGGGTATACTGCATCAAGCAGACTAGCTCATCAAGTAAGCGGTTGTGTTGTGTGTGACCTTACCTGACACACGTTTCCCTTTTCTTCTCTTCCAGGTTGCTGCCAACGTCGCGGTGCGTCTTCAAGGGTTTGGTGCTTTCGCCAGCCTGTTGCTTTTCCATTGCGCAGCTTATCTACTCCACCGGGTCAGACTCCTCGCTTCATTCCCCTACCAGTGGTTCCGACCTGCTGGTTCCTCTCCTTTGCTGGGAGCTGGGCTCTGAGCCAGTCTCTCCTCTCCTCCCATGTAAGTGATGTAAATTAGATTTCCATTTTTCCCCTCTATTCCTCATTAATCAGCCTCGTCTCATCCTCTCATCCTCTGCAGGTTTGCTGCTGTTCTGGTGAGTGACTGATTTTTTTCTCCCAAGTTCACGGTTTTGAAAATTCAATAAAGGGTCAAACGTTGTTTGTGTGTTCTTTTGGTGATTGCACTTTGCACTTAGGCTGATTGTCCAGTGAATATGATACTTTTCAGTCTGTATTTTCATGAAAAAGACGTGCATGAACTATCAAATCTGGCAACGATGTGCTGTGCCCATTGACTAGTGCAAGGATACATTGCTTATATGTAAATATAAGCTTAAAGCTAAATATAACGGCTTAAAGGAGACTAGCTTCCCTGAACAACACTCAGTTATTGGTTTGTTGAGGAGCTAGTTTCCTCAACGTTGATGAATGATTGGTCTGTTGAGCAGGACTACCTCCTCAACGAGGGTCAGTGATTGGTCTGTTGAGCAGAGGCCACGGACGTGGACGGGGATTTCCCTCAACCATACCAGGTGCCGTGATGGACTGGTAATGTGTCAGGATGTATTCTGCCTCTTGCCCAGAGGTGTAGGTGCCCTGCTGCACACAACTCTAAAAGGATCAGGATGTTTGTGATTATATTTTTTTTAAAAACAACTTTAAAAAGATGCCTTTTTATCTTTCACTTTTTAGCCAAATCCATACTTTTTTTTAGACAGTTGGCAAAGCCATCTTTTCAACATTTTTTCAACCAATTTGTGCTGGGAGGGATGCATATATACTGTATACATAGTGATGCTATGCATCTGTACAGGAAGGTGGACGTTCCGGCGATCCACGAGTTTCCTGCCACCTTAAGTGTTTGGTTAGACAAAGGCTTCGATAGTAAACCCTGAGGAAATTTCTGGAGATGGAGTCCCTAAGGCAGTTTGATGTTCTATTCAGCTTCACTCTGGCAACTCCTGTGATGGCACTAGTGCCAAACTGTAGCAGCCCTGCTGTTCCTTGGGATCTATTAGTGACAGGGAGATGGGGAACATGCTACATGGGCAACAACCTGCCTTCTCTTTCACATTGCCCAGGCTTATATCCAACCATTGATCATCACTATACACATTACAACATGGAGAGGGTACTCCATCCTCGCCTTTGGCATAAGCACAACATGGGGAGTAGCAATTAACCGTTATAAGCAACACTTACCATCATAAGCATCACTGACATAGAGCAGGGATGGGCAACTTTGGTGAGAGTGAGGGCCACAAAATTTCTTCTTCACTTCCTGAGGGCCAGATTTACATGTAATTATTTTTTTTGGGGGGGGGGTGTATTCCTTTGTTCAAAGTAAAAAGTTCCATAATTAAAACTGAAAATGCTAATTAAAATAAAAGCTACTCATATTAGCATATCATATTAGAATTAAAATTGACAAAATTGTATCATAACTTAATTTTTAAAACTCTCTCCATCAAAATGATGGGCGAAGAGAAATTCCTGATGATAATTAACAAAAAAGCCAAGAAGAAAAGGAAATATGATGAGGCTTAGCTTGTTCTTGGATTCACTGTGTGTGTGGAGGGACAGAGAAAGACCTGTGTGTGTAGGTGGACTTGGTAATCATCTGTGTTATGAGGGGTTTTATTATGAAGTGCGGTGTGATGACGCCGCCTTCCGGTCACGTCATCACACTGCCCTATATTACAGGGCATCTGCCATTCGGGCTTCCTCTTGCCCAGGATGACTCTGCCACGGTGTGTTATCTGTAGTGCAACCAGTTATACAATAAAGCAGTGTTCCAGTGCAACCTCCTCGTCCGCCTCTTTTAATACCAGGTTTGTGGCCATAACAAAGCGACTGAGGATTAACAAAATGAGGTGTGCATTACACCACTGTGCCCCTTCCTGGAGCTTTCCGGCGAGTCCCCGGTGCCATGGCCCTGCTGCGTGGAGGCCTTCAAGACTTACATTATGGCTTTGGACCTCGGGAAGCTAGATAAGGTGAGGACGCGAGCGCTGCTTGTTCACAACCTGGGTATCAAAGGGCAGAGGATTCTAAGAATGCTCGGCGCGACTGACTCGTACAAGGACGTCATGGAGCTGCTGGCTAACCACTTTACCACACCAGACAGCGTGACGGTACGAGGAATTTGTCAGAGACACCAAAAGGTCGGTGAGCCAATTCATCAGTTCGTTGCTGACCTTAGACAGCTAGCTAGTGAGTGCCGCTTTGGGCCATTGGAAGATGAGATGGTGCGGGACCAGTTAGCCGAGCACACGTGTAACACTGGGCTGCATGCTTGGTTGCTAACAGCGCCTAATGACTTGACGTTAGCTAGGGCTGTTGAGCTAGCTCTCCAGCTGGAGGCCACCAATAAGCTAGCTTTGGAGCTAAACTGGTGGCAGTCATGACTACGTCAGCGAATCTGGTGGACCCGGAGGATGAAGATAGCATGGACGAAGACTACGAGGTTAATGCAACGAGCCGAAGGTCTGCCCCAAGAGATCCCATTTGCAGGGGTTGTGGGTCCCCAACGCATCGTTTTAAAGCGAGAGTGTTCCCGGCAAGAGGGAAACAATGCAGTAAGTGTGGGTGCTTGAATTATTTCTCCAGGGTGTGCTGGTTACCAGTGCCATGGAGCCCGCCGAAGAAGCCTGCCCGCCTGCCTGCACTGACCATCCACTCGGTGAGTCCCAACACCAATGGGTATTCTTATTGCCCAGTGGAATTGAACGTTGTTACTTTACCATTATTGCTCAACACGGCGGTGGTGCGGTTGATGCTAAATTGGGCCACAGTGAAGAAGTTTTTCTCGTACCACAGGATTAGGAGTAACCCAGCACTGTTATACGGCTGCAGTGGTAACAGACTGTACAATGTTGGGACTGTGGAGTTGACTGTTCACTACAAGTCTGAAGCGGTACACGACTTCACTTTCCAAGTGGCGCCACATGGCAATAATATCATGGGGTGTGACCTGTTCTACGGACTGGGTTTCGCCATCAGAGACAGCGCTGGGAACGAATGGTCCAGGTGTGGTTGGTTGAGCTCGCCGACTCTGGTGAACGATGACGTCGTGGTTTGGGACGAGATGCTGGCGGACAGTACCGGCACCGAGACGCCCACGTCCAGCTCAGTGGAGGAACGGGACGGCTTCAGTGCCCGTGCCTGGCAGGAGGTAGTTGGGGTAACACCAGGGAGCCACCGGACACCTTCAGTGCTCGTATTGGGTCTCGGCCGAAGACGGGTGAGGGGTCCGCTGCGACAACGGTGACTGCTGCATCGCCACAGGATAACAACGGGACAAGACCACATTTGAGTATGGAGCTGCCGCATACACAGCAACACATCAGGATCTTCAGGTCGGGGAACAGGGAGATGCTGAAGTCCGTACAGAGGGAGCTGAGGAGGAAGATCAAAGAAGGCAAGGACAGCTTCAGGAAGAAGATGGAGGACAAGCTGCAACGGAGTGGCATCGGCGGGGTCTGGAGAAACCTTAAAACCATCTCTGGGCTCCAGAATACCTCCTCCCAGGCCACGGGGGGCAGGGAGTGGGTGAACAATCTGAATCTGTTTTTTAATAGGTTTGACCAATCGCCCTCCCCCCTGACTGCACAACAACCACTGCTGCCTCTGAAGTCATCAAGACCTGCTGTCCACACCCCACTCCACCAACACCCCCCACTCCTAGCACACAGCCCCCCAACCTGACCCTCACTAAGACCCAGGTGAGGACGGAGCTGAGGAAGATCAAGGCGAGGAAGGCCTCGGGACCGGATGGCATCAGCGCGAAGCTCCTCAAGTCCTGTGCAGACCAGCTGTGTGGGATTGTGGAGCACATCTTCAACCTGAGCCTGAAGCTGGGGAGGGTACCACAGTTGTGGAAAACATCTTGTGTGGTACCTGTACCAAAGACTTCCCACCCCAAAGATCTGAACAGCTACAGACCAGTGGCCTTGACGTCTCACATGATGAAGACCCTGGAAAGACTGCTCCTTGCTCACCTCCGCCCCCTGGTGGGACCAGCGATGGATCCACTCCAGTTTGCCTACCAGCATAGCATTGGGGTGGAGGATGCAGTAATCTTCCTTCTTCACCGTTCTCTGTCCCACCTGGAGAAGCCCGGGAATGCAGTGAGGATCATATTCTTTTACTTCTCCAGTGCTTTCAACACCATTCAAACAATGATCCTGAAGGACAAGCTGCTGTGCGCAGGGGTGGACCAGCACCTGTCTTCATGGATCCTTGACTACCTCACTAACCGGCCACAGTTTGTGAGAACCCGAGATCGTGTGTCTGACACGATCATCGGTAGCACGGGGGCCCCCCAGGGAACGGTTTTGGCTCCCTTCCTGTTCACCCTTTTATACTGCGGACTTCTCACACAACACAACACACTGCCATCTACAGAAGTTCTCCGACGACTCTGCGATTGTCGGCCTCATCTCCAACAGAGATGAAGCTGAGTACAGAGGGACTAGGACTTCGTGGACTGGTGCCATCGGAACTACCTCCAGATCAACGCGAGGAAAACTAAGGAGCTGGTGGTGGACTGCCGCAGGCAAGGACAACCCCTCACAGCACCAGTAAACATACAGGGAACAGACATTGAGATGGTGACATCATACAAGTACCTTGGTGTTCATCTGAACAATAAACTAGACTGGCCACACAATACCGACGCACTCTACAAGAAGGGACAGCGCAGGCTGTTCCTACTGAGGAGGCTCAGGTCTTTTGGTGTACAAGGGACACTGCTGAAGACATTCTACGACACTGTGGTGGCATCAGCCATCACTTTTGGAGTGGTCTGCTGGGGAAATGGCATTACAGCAGTAGATAGGAAGAGACTGAACAAACTGATCAAGAAAGCTAGATCTGTCCTGGGCAACGCCTTGACCCAGTGGAGGAGATAGGAGAGAGAAGGATGGTGGCTAAACTGTCATCTCTGCTGGAGTCCGAGTCCCACCCTATGCAGGACATATTGAATGCACTGAGGAGCTCATTTAGCAGTAGACTACATCATCCTAGGTGCACAACCGAGAGGTTTCACAGGTCCTTCCTACCTACAGCTGTCAGACTGTATAACCTAAGCAGGGCTGCTCACAGAGATAGCAAAAAAACGTGACGACCTAATAGCATTGAATGCAAAAGACGCAACAGACTTACATAAATGGTCCCCTCCAGTATACAACTAGGACAATATCAGTCGCTACGGAGGGTGACAATATGTATGGGTACACATTCATACCATGTAGGATAACTAAGTAGACGGTTATGCTGTTTATTCCATCTTGCTACAATGCTCAGCACTTTGTATATATATTTATATATTTATGTGTATGTATGTATATCCACTGCTCTTATTTATATTTTCCATATCTTCTTAATTATTGCTCTGAGTGTTGCTATCCCTGTGCTGTTGCAATCCTGGAATTTCCCCATTGTGGGACTAATAAAGGCTTATCTTATCTTATCTTATCTTACATCAGGCCGAGTAAGGTACCGCTTCAGGTCATGGACTGGGTTCGGATTCGGGCTGATAAGAGACCTGACATCAGGCCAGACTGCTTCCGGCGAAACATTGAGCGCCACTGAGGATTGTGTCGAAGTTGGGAGCGGCGTTTTTCCGGCTGACGGACGGCTCAATCAGGCATGCTAACCAGCTGCGGCGTGTCCAGGTGGACGTTCCAGGTGGCGAGGCAAGGCAGGAGCCAGAGAAGTTGGTGTGGGATCTGGGGTCATGTGTCTTGAAGATCGGTCCTTGCCCCGGGGGCCTACCACCTCCAGGGCCGCATCTGCGGCAGGGCTGCCGCAGCCCACCAGCCCCGACCCACCATTTCTGTGGAGGAGCACGGCTTGTTACTACGAAGTTCCATTTAAGTGGTAGAATGAACCACTTAGCCGTGCTGGCCATGTGGTAGTTGACCCACTGGTCCCAGTTTTAGTTATTTTGGTTTTGGTATTCTGTTTTTTTATGCCTGCTTTTATTTCAGTGTGTTTGTGTGAGGTTTGTGTTTGCAAATTTGGGTGGGTTTTAATTCGGTGTGTTCTATTTTATAAAGGGAGGGTGGAATGTTATGAGGGGTTTTATTATGAAGTATGGTATGATGACGCCGCCTTCCGGTCGCGTCATCACACCGCCCTATATTACGGGGCATCTGCCATTTGGGCTTCCTCTTGCCCAGGACGACTCCGCCACAGTGTGTTATCTGTATTGCAACCAGTTATACAATCAAGCTGTGCTCCAGTGCAACCTCCTCATCCGCCTTTTTTAATACCAGGTTTGTGGACATAACAATCTGCCTCCCCAAAACGGGGAATAAAAAAAAAGTTTAAGAACTACTACACAATATTCTCTGAACTTTTCTTGTTGACATGGGATTGAAACAGTGTCAGTGCTTCAGTTTCACTCTTAAGAAGTTGTTATGGCTTCAATTGGCCATCAGATGGCACTGTTTTTAGTTAGAATGAAACCTTGAAGCTTTGAATCTTTTTCGGCACAATTACAAGGACAGCCTCAGACCTTCATTGAGGTTTTACCTTCCCATCACTACTGAGGAGCTGTAGCATTTATTGTTCAGATGACAATCAGGAACATCCTCCACACATTCGCCTACCATAACACAGACTGCAGCACAGATCATTCCATGGTGTGTTGCAAGATCAGGCTAGAGCCAAAGAAGTTCCATGGCATGAAGACATGGGAACCATTTTGTTGATGTCAGTAAAATATCTCACCCAGATCTTGTGGAGCAGTTTGCAACAGTTTTTGCAAAGGAGGTTGACATCTCACAGTCTGAAGATTTTGCCACTGACAGGTGGGAAACTCTCCATGACTCTGTACACCACATAGCTTTGACCACCTTTAGGAGAAAGACCTCAAAATCACATGACTGGTATGAGGCCAAGTAAGTCGAGATGACCCTCATCATCAAAGCTAAACATGCCGCCATTGAAACCACCTCCGCCCCCTGGTGAGACCAGCGATGGGTCCACTTCAGTTTGCCTACCAGCATGGCATTGGGGTGTAGGATGCAGTGATCTTCCTCCTAAATCATTCCCTGTCCCACCTGGAGAAGCCTGGGGGCACTGTGAGGATCATGTTCTTTGATTTCTCCAGTGCTTTCAACACCATCCAACCAGTGATCCTGAGGGACAAGCTACTGTGTGCAGGGGTGGACCACCTGTCATTGTGGATCCTGGACTACCTCACAAATCGACCACAGTTTGTGAGAACCCAGGACTGTGTGTCTGAAACCATCATCTGCAGTACGGGGACCCCCCAGGGAACAGTTCTGGCTCCCTTCCTGTTCACCCTCTACACTGCTGACTTTTCACACAACACACTACTCTGCCATTTACAGAAGTTCTCTGATGACTCTGTGATCCTCGGCCTCATCTTTGATGGAGATGATGCGGAGTACAGAGGACTTATCTCGGACTTCGTGGGCTGGTGCCAACGAAACTGCCTCCAGATCAATGCGAGGAAAACTAAGGAACTGGTGGTGGACTGCCACAGGCAAGGACACCCCCCTCCCCACAGCACCAGTAAACATCCAGGGAACAGACATTGAAATGGTGACATCTTACAAGTACCTGGGTGTTCACCTGAACAATAAACTGGACTGGTCACACAACACCAACGCACTCTACAAGAAGGGGTAGCGCAGGCTGTTCCTCCTGAGGAGACTCAGGTCTTTTGGAGTGCAAGGGGCACTCCTGAAGACCTTCTACGGTTCGGTGGTGGCATCAGCCATCACATTTGGAGTGGTCTGCTGGGGCAGCGGCATCACGGCAGCCGATAGGAAGAGACTGAACAAACTAATCAAAAAAGCTAGCTCTGTTCTGTGGTGATGCCTCGACCCAGTGGAGGAGAGAGGAGGATGGTGGCTAAGCTGTCATCTCTGCTGGAGTCTGAGTCCCACCCCATGCAGGACACGCTGAATGCACTGAGGAGCTCATTTAGCGGTAGGCTGTGCCATCCTAGGTGCACGACGGAGAGGTTCCGCAGTTCCTTTCTACCTATGGCTGTCAGATTATACAGTGGGGTAAAAAAAAGTATTTAGTCAGCCACCAATTGTGCAAGTTCTCCCACTTAAAAGATGAGAGAGGTCTCCAATTTTCATCATAGGTATACCTCAACTATGAGAGACAAAATGATAAAAAAAAATCCAGAAAATCACATTGTCTGATTTTTAAAGAATTTATTTGCAAATTATGGTGGAAAATAAGTATTTGGTCAATAACAAAAGTTCTTCTCAATACTTTGTTATATACCCTTTGTTGGCAATGACAGAGGTCAAACATTTTCTGTAAGTCTTCACAAGGTTTTCACACACTGTTGCTGGTATTTTGGCCCATTCCTACATGCAGATCTCCTCTAGAGCAGTGATGTTTTGGGGCTGTCGCTGGGGCAACACAGACTTTCAACTCCCTCCAAAGATTTTCTATGGGGTTGAGATCTGGAGACTGGCTAGGCCACTCCAGGACCTTGAAATGCTTCTTACAAAGCCACTCCTTCATTGCCCGGGCGGTGTGTTTGGGATCATTGTCATGCTGAAAGACCCAGCCACGTTTCATCTTCAATGCCCTTGCTGATAGAAGGAGGTTTTCACTTAAAATCTCACGATACATGGCCCCATTCATTCTTTCCTTTACACAGATCAGTCGTCCTGGTCCCTTTGCAGAAAAACAGCCCCAAAGTATAATGTTTCCACCCCCATGCTTCACAGTAGATATGGTGTTCTTTGGATGCAACTCAGCATTCTTTCTCCTCCAAACACGACAAGTTGAGTTTTTACCAAAAAGTTCTATTTTGGTTTCATCTGACCATATGACATTCTCCCAATCCTCTTCTGGATCATCCAAATGCTCCCTAGCAAACTTCAGACGGGCCTGGACATGTACTGGCTTAAGCAGGGGGACACGTCTGGCACTGAGTCCCTGGCGGCGTAGTGTGTTACTGATGGTAGCCTTTGTTACTTTGGTCCCAGCTCTCTGCAGGTCATTCACTAGGTCCCCCCGTGTGGTTCTGGGATTTTTGCTCACCGTTCTCGTGATCATTTTGACCCCATGGGGTGAGATCTTGCCTGGAGCCCCAGATCGAGGGAGATTATCAGTGGTCTTGTATGTCTTCCATTTTCTAATAATTGCTCCCACAGTTGATTTCTTCACACCAAGCTGCTTACCTATTACAGATTCAGTCTTCCCAGCCTGGTGCAGGTCTACAATTTTGTTTCTGTCCTTTGTCCTTTCTGTCCTTTTGTCCTTTGACAGCTCTTTGGTCTTGGCCATAGTGCAGTTTGGAGTCTGACTGTTTGAGGTTGTGGACAGGTGTCTTTTATACTGATAACGAGTTCAAACAGGTGCCATTAATACAGGTAACGAGTGGAGGACAGAGGAGCCTCTTAAAGAAGAAGCTACAGGTCTGTGAGAGCCAGAAATCTTGCTTGTTTGTAGGTGACCAAATACTTATTTTCCACCATAATTTGCAAATAAATTCTTTAAAAATCAGACAATGTGATTTTCTGGATTTTTTTTTCCTCATTTTGTCTCTCATAGTTGAGGTATACCTATGATGAAAATTGGAGACCTCTT
Organism: Pholidichthys leucotaenia; assembly: GCA_020510985.1. Lineage (NCBI taxonomy): Eukaryota > Metazoa > Chordata > Actinopteri > Cichliformes > Pholidichthyidae > Pholidichthys > Pholidichthys leucotaenia. The sequence continues at coordinate 194,156,102 of CM035842.1, read as the reverse complement.
TCATCTTTTAAGTGGGAGAATTTGCACAATTGGTGGCTGACTAAATACTTTTTTGCCTCACTGTATAACCTAACCAGAGCTGCTCACAGAGGTCGTATTGAATGTACTAAATGTAACAACCTTCCATAATAAATCGTCCCCTCCATTATACAACTAGGACAATAATAATCATTGCTGAGGGTGGCAACAACACTGTTGATTCAAATACGAAATATACTGTCTGGGTACATATTCATATTCTGCAGGGTAACTTAACAAACCGTAATGCTATTTATTCCATCTAGCTGCAATGCTCCTGCACTGTGTATAATATCTCTGTACGTATGTATATTCATTTACTGCTTTGGCTAACCACTTCTTATTATCTTATTAACTATTGCTCTGAGTGCTGCTGTCCCTTTGCTGCTTTAATCCTGGTATTTCCCCATTTGGGACTAATAATGGCTCATCTTATCTTATTTATTTAGACTCACTGTCAATGAAAACGCAACACAATTTTTGTATAAATATTTTTGGCTCCATCCTAGCTAAGCTTGTTTGTATGACAAAATATGTCGGGAACTCATTTTCAGTGGATCCCTCCTGTAGACGGCGAGCCCACTGTAGGGCAGACCAATGTGTCTCCTCTGAGTACACTGGGTCCTTGTTGTAAAGTTTTTCATGGGGATCCACTGGACTGCTCATGGTCTTTCTAGTCCTTCAGGACCAATTTGTCTTGGGAGACGGTACCAGTTATAAGTAGCCCCTCACAGCATTGCTCCTGCAACTGGGGCACCCAAATGCCTCCACTGTGATATGGTGGCAATCCACAGAGTGGTGTTACTTAATTAATAAACTCAATTAGTGCATGTGTTGTAGTTCTTTTAGGTCTAAGACCATATTGCTGCAGATTACTTTTTATAAAAAATTCACATAATCTGTTGTCATTTTTATGCCTTGGTGCAAAGGAGGCATACAGTAATCACTCAATGTGTCTGTGTGTGGTTGTGTGTGTGTGTGTATCTGTCTTTTACCAGCTTTTCAGCTCGCCCAGTCAAAAACAAGTAGAACTAAAGGCTTGTATCATTATATCACCATATTTTCTTGACTTTTAATTTGCCAGAATTTCAAGATTGTGGAGAAAGGAATAGGTGAGGCAACGAGCTGAATGACACAAGACTTTATTCTCTCTCCAACAACATAACAGCAAAACAGTGATCCCGGGTCTTTGTGCATTCCCCTTTTATATCTTTAACCACTTGCGCTCCGTTGTTCCGCGAGCGGGCAAGTCTCTGCGTCCTATGACGCACGAGGGCGCGCGAGAGCGCGCTCGTGCACCCTCGTGCGCATGACGCATGATGGTGGTGATGGTGATGTAGTAGCGTCCAAGCGCCACTCAAAAAAAAACTGCAGAGACAGCCGCGAACAGATTAGTTCATCTGATTGACCTCTCATTCGACTAATAAGAGCCTTGAATTGGGTTTCTGAAACCTTGAAGAACCAATGAATGAAAATCTAGGAAGGAGGACCCGCCTACTGTGAACGCAGGAGCCAATTGAAGCACAGAAATTCTGGCTGGGTGAAACGATATTTACTGCTGCAGAAGGACTCTGTACGAATCTCCTACAGACCCAGGCTCACCCAGCAGCATGGAGAACACCCACAAGTGGGACCTGCACTCATTCCAGCAGAATAGACGGAGGCCGACGACAAAAGTCGTAAATCATTCACCAAAACAGCAATAATGGAATTATATTGATCGGGATCCATGAGCGGAGCAGCGTCGCGTTCGTCTGACGCGTGGGAAGAGCTGTTCGCCACGACTCTGCTGCTTTGAAGAGGTAAGGTGTTATAAGCTAAATTATTATTTATCCCTGAAAACTGTAATCCAAAAATGACTTTTGACCGATCGGTAAATTACAACTGTACTGCGCACGAAATACGAAGTGCGTGCGCCGCAATAAACGGTTCATTTGCCGTGTTCGGACCATGAACGCCCCCCCCCCCGAGCGGGGGGGGGGGGCACGGTCCGAACACTCCCCGGTCCGCGGGGAGGAAGCATATCAGTCTATTCCATCATGTAGCGATGGCCGAATTTGGTCCTTGGTAGCGGGGGGGTGGGGGAACGACCCCCCGCCCACACACACACACACAGACACAGCCCTGAGTGTGACCTTTCATTAGAGCCTAAAATGAAGATTCTACATTGAATTATTCAAAAGTTACAGACGTTTTTCCAAACTGTGCCATTTGGCACAATTTGGCACAGTTCCAAAACGCCTGGGAACAGCCTGAGAACAAAGCTGTGTAAAATATTCATTTTTTGTGGTATTGTTACCAAATTTGGATCTCAGCTGGATAACACTTGGTTCTACATTTCTGTTGCATTTTCCAGCCGGATCGGACAGCTGTGTGTTATTTACAAGCATTTGTATCCAAAAAAACACTGTGTCCAATTTTTTTTTCTTCAAGTTCAGTATGTTTAGATGACTGTAACTCAGTGGCTGGAGCACGTAGAGAGTTTATGTTTTTTTGCCAAAAAATTCAAAGTGTTTTCTTTTAAATGAGACCAACCCCATGAAGATGCTGCAAAGGGTTGAATAACAGCTTTCGATTTACTTTGGGCATGTTATTTTTGGGCATTTTTAGGAAAATTGCCCGGAGTGCAAGTGGTTAATTCCATGCATCGAGACCCGGAACTTCTGACCATCATACATTGTTGTTTAACAAAGAAATGTGTGGCACATTAACATGACATACACTGGCACCACTCTCACACCTTTCTTTTTTCCGTGGCTCCGGTAATTCTTCCTCTCCCCAGGGGTGCATAGACCTAACTGTCCCGTCTGATAACCCCCGGTGACACCTCCTCCATCGGTCCATTGTTTCCTCCTGTGTTGAGAACCCCCCCCCCCCCACACACACACACACTATGCCCCCACAAGATAAGGCTTTGTTTTCAAAATAAACAAATTTAACACCATTATGCCCTCAGTGGACTGTGAAAACAGGTATTGTAATAACTAGGCTGGGCCAGTAGAGTTCACACAGACGCAGCTGCACCTTGGTGCTTTCATTTTTTCTAGTACCTTGGAAAATTTCCCAGTACCTTGGACAGTTTGCATTAGTTTTCTGCTAGATTGGGTTTACCTGGATTCACTGGCATCTGGTAGATCAGTCACTCTGGCAAGAATGAAAGCATGTACCATCTCTGCTAGTCAAAATACTATGAGAAAAGGATGCATATTTAATAGGAAAATTAAGAAAAAATTATCAGTGGAAGGTTTAAAATTATTACTTATTATTAATTATATAACTCAGCTTTTTTTTTTCCTTTATTTTAAGGCTCAAGTATATTTAGTAGCTCAGTAAAGATTTTTAGGACCAGAAATTGATCAAATTGTCTCCAAGTATCAGACTATGTTAAGCCGTAGGATAAACAGATCCAGTAAAACAAGCACTGAAGGCCCATCTTTCCCCCTGTATTTCCATTTTAATCCTGACACTTGTTTATCTTCCCGCCACATTTTCAGCTCCCAATGACTGGGCGTACAAAGTCAAGCATTTCCCCCAAGGAGATCAGCGCATTAGCAACCTGGAGGAGTTCACAGACACAGAGTGATATCCATAATCCGTGCTGTGGTTTATTGTTGCTGAGGTGTTTTCTCCTCGTGGGGCTTTAAGCTGTGATTTGTTTCCTTGTTAGTGAAACCTCATTTGCCTTTCATGTGAGTAATACGAGGAGCCAATCAATGCAATTAATGATGGGGAGGGAATCTGTGGTGTCAGATTCAGTTTAGAAAAACAAAGGATAGTCTTGGATTTCACAATTCTCTCACTCTGTCATTACCCTGTTTTAATATATTTTGTAATTGTGTGTTTTATTTCTCTGTAATAGGAGACTCATTAATGAGGTATCTTTCTGCTTCTGATTTCTTAAACTATTTTATATTAAAACTGCATATTAATGAAGTAAAATAATTCCTGCAATAATGACTAAATGATATTTTTCCCCCTCAAATTTTCAGCTCAAAAGTACTTCTAATTTCTCTAGGAGGGCTGCTACCTCTCCATTTGACTGTCTTAATGATCTTTTGTAATACCAGTTTGGAAAGGTTTTCACAGAAAGGCTATAACCACTAACTTGTAACCACAGCTTTTTGTATGGTGTTTGGTCTTGCATCCATGCAATTTCAGGCACTAAAAAAGGGAAGTTTTATGAAAAACTCTTTCCAGGGTTAAGATTTTCACTGACCCCGTGTCGATGTTTACGTGGAGGCCCTACAAGTTTATTTCCATGGCAACCACCAATGCAGCCAAGATGTATGGCTGCGAACTTTGTGACATGTTTGCACATACTAGTCATCATCATCATAGCAGTCTGTCGGGGGCAACAATGACTGTTTCATTTAGGTCTGATCAGATTCCTCCAAGCAGCTCTGTCCTTCGTCTTTCACTGCCAGGAACTCCTGACCTTGTTAACTCGGGAGACGTCTGAGCTGATATGAGTTGCTTTCTGACTGACCATTTCATGAAACTGCTTGCAAAGTATTTGAGTACCGCTAGCTTTTGCTGGACTAGCGGCACATTCTTGGCAGATAGAGGTATTATCAGTGGCAAGGACAGGCCAAGACAAACTGACTCCAGTATTTGTTGCAGTGATTGACCAGATGATAGGTTTGTTTATCTCTGCTCTTTGTGTTGTGCATGTCATGATGCACCGATCAGCAAAAGTCCTCCACAGGCTTTGCGACAGATGTGCTTATCTGCAAGGATATCCAGTCTCACCCCGTGTAACTGGGAGTGGTCCACCACAGACCTGTGACAGATATTGTTTTTAGTTCTGCCAGGATGCCCAGTTTCACCCTCCACGCCCTTGGAAGGGCGGGGTTGCCGGTTGAGTCGCCAACGGCTGTAGTACTGATTTTCATGGTTATCCGGTAGCAAGCAAAGCAATGCCTGACCTGCCTAAGTCAGGTATTGGTTTGCTATACACATACTAGTATATGTCAGTAAATTAGAATGTTTAAAAAGTCAATGTTTTTTTGCAGTATAACTCAAAAAGATAAACTTTAATTTTGAGAATGGATGACATTTGTGCATTTTCATGTGGATACAGATTTTTTTTAATGTACTTTGTAAACGAGACTTGTTTTTGTCATGATTGAAATAGTGATGGACCCAAAAGCAGGCAACAGAGAGAACAGGTGGTGAGTTAACAATAATTTTATTGACAATAGTGCAATGGAGTGAGCTGCGGCAAGAGGTCTGGAAACCCTATGGAAGGAGAGAGAAAACCAGTGGTAAGTATAACAGCAGTAGGGAATTAATTCACAATGCTGATAATTGTTTGTTTTCTTACAGGTGCTGTAAGGGAGCAGGGTGGTGGAAAGGATGGCTGAAACCTTCAGCGTAGCAGCAGAACAGGTGAGTGCTTGAAGGGGGGAGACTGAAGAGCTTGCGGGGAAAGGGAGACCAGTTAGAGAACGTTGGTGAGTGCACTTACGGGAGAAAGGGTTGACAGGGTCCAGGTGAAGCCTCCACAGAGCGGGGTTCCAATCCGCCAGGGTTGGGGTCCACAATCCACCTGGGGAAAGGAGGGCTGTTTGAAGAGTCTGGTGATTGCCTGTATATGGTGAGTACAGCTGTGACGAATGAGATGATTAGTGAGAGACAGACCACAGACCATTACAGTTTTCAATAAAAAGAGGAGGAAACCCCGAGGAACAAACTTAATTGCCAGTTTTAAGGAATTAAAAAGTGAAAAGCTAGGTAACAAGCTGTTATTAATATTAATTTGTGCTAAACAATTTTAGAGTCCTTGCCATAATAAACACTAGTATTGTGTTCCCAGGTTAATCTAAGATCAAAAATGTTATTAGAAACAGGTTACAGTATAATAGGAGGTGTTATGACAATTTTTTATTATTGTCTGTTCATTTTGTCTCCTGTAATCATAAATAACATTACAGCTAGCATTTTTCCTATGAGACATCAAGGATCCATCCCAGCCTTGAAGACTGTAATAGAACATTTAGGGGGAGATTTACTAACATGCTGCACCATCGCAAAACCCTATTTTGGTGTTAAAAAACTACTGTTGAGATTTACTGAAGGGCGCAGGGCAAAATTAGCGGTGGAAAGGCATGGACTACGTTAATTTTGCGCCTGGCCTCATTGCATATGTACTTCTGGGAGTTTTCATGTCAACGCACAAATTTGAGGGAGGGGAGTATTTAAATGACTGGCGCAAGGTGATTTACTAAGGTTTGCGGTTATCAATCTTCTGTTAAATGCACCAGGATTTAATGCCCCCAAAAAGCTTGTCTGTCATGATGCTATGCTTTTAGTTCATTTCTGACTATTTTCTGTATTTCCTTATCTCAGTGTTATTATTTCATTTCATATTTGGTTTTGAGTGTATTATGCATTTTGAGCTTGTCAGTGGTTTCTGTTTATGGAAGTTCCTGTTTTTAGTTTTTATTATTATTATTTTTCTGTCTATTACATTATGCATCCGTGACCATTCAGGTTCTTAGTTTAAATATTTTTCATCGTTAGACGTGAGCCTACTCCTCACCTTTTCCTCCAGTCTACCTTTTGTTATATCCTGTTGTGCTTCTATTTTGACAGCGTGTTTTGTTTTCTTCTTGTACTAGCTCAAGTTCACGGTCTAGCACAGCTGTCAACATTTTGGTTTAATTACTTGTCAGTAAACTGTAATGGAGAACAGAGGAGAAAAAAAAAACAAACAAACAAAAACTGACCTGAAAGATTCAATAAATCATGATGTTGATTTAAGGTGGAATTGCCCAGCCCCAATGTATGAGCAATAAAATTATGACAGTCTTATTATTATTATTATTATTATTATTATTATTCTGTGGTCATATAATATAGTCACATTGTTTTTACTGTCGTTTCTCTGTCTGTTAATAATAATAATAATAATAATAGTGGATTGCATTTATATAGCATCTTTCATTCAAATTTTCAGGAAAGGTGTGTAATGGCACACTGAATACATGATTAGATTTTGGTGATGATCTCAAAATGCATACCTCTGCCAAGGCTCTTATCTTCTCATAGAGCGTTAGTAGCAATACTCCAAAACTACTGGATGTGTTGCTCCCCTGGGTAGCGGCCCAGGACGAGGCAACGTGTATGTAGAAGTCAACTCTCCTGTGATAGTAGAATAGACGGAGCACACGTTTCGTGCCGTTAACTTCACACAGAGGAGTTTATTCTTCGTCCAAACCATTCACATGACCAACATCGACTGACTAGTATTTACTATCAAAGCCCATAATTTCTCTCTTATTATCTGATCACATCACTATTAAACAAAACACAATCATGTCCATTTATCACAATTTTCAATGTGACATTAACTGTATACTTAACATTTTTAACAAATTATCTTAACATGAAATGAATTATTGTTTTTATATCTCCTTCCCATGTATATAGCTTTTAACTTGTTCAGATATTTATATTTTAAACAATAACCCATGAATTTACATTTAAATTAATCATTTTAAGCACTGTCATAAATGTACAGTATGTGGCGTTGTTCTTAACAATGCATTAACCTGGCCACTGTGTATCTAATACACTTTTACAATAGTATTCCTGGTATTCGGTAATAAACCCGAAATATGCACACTTGGTGACAAATAAAACCAGCAAATGTCATACTGTATGAAAATCGTGTCATAAATGTCTTTAAATAAAGTAATCAAATGGTTCCTAACATGTGGGCGGACTTCACCCTTGCTGCACATCCCATACACTCGATCGTTAGCATTAGCAGGTTAGCTTATACAACACCACATCAACTTTAACAGAAATACCCTTACAAACCCGTTTTTCGTCTCACACTTACCACGATATAATCTCGGACATCTTAGGACTCTTACAGTTTATATTGCACTCTTGAATTATTAGTGTTTACCAACCTGTGATAGAAGAATAGACAGAGCACACGCTTTGTGCCGTTAACTTCACACAGAGGAGTTTATTCTTCATCCCCCGGTGCGCGAGTCTACTCTCTATCATTGTGCGACATGCGCCATCTATTGGTCGGCGTACGGAACTGCACTCAACTCACATGAGTTATAATGGAACCAGATGAATTACAAATGCATTGTAGAAAAATAAAACAATTAAAGAATAAAATAAAAATTGTAGGGGTGCCTGTTTTTTTTTTTTTTATCCAAATGTCTTTTTAGCACCTTTTACATAACTATTAACTATTTCCAAGCCTCTACAGATGGATTCGGATGAAATTTTCCCCAGAGGTGGCCCTTGGACCAAAGATGAACTCATTAGATGTTGGAGGTGATTTGTGAGTACATACCTCCGCCAAGGCCTTCCCTCACAATGTACAGATGGATAGCCATATGGACGGACATCGGGACGGAGGAGAGGACAAAGGGAGGGAAGGATGGAGCCTTGGCAGAGGTATGCACTCTCTGAGTGCCTTCTAGTTTGCATCTGTAGTCCCCCGATGGGTCACAAAAACACAAACAATCATACACGAGAAGAACATCTGCAATAAACTGTACAACGTGGATATGTAAAAGTGCAAGAGTTAAGGTGCTACAAAACAAAATATTCAAATGTCACACAAGTGAAGTGCTGTGTATGCATACACACACAAACACGCACCCAAGTACCTCACAGCAACAACAAAAAACAGTGATGAACAAGAGGTGGGACACGTGTATGATGCATGGGCAAGTACAACCGTGGAAAAAATTATTGGTGCCCCTCTGTTAATGAAAGAAAAACCCACAATGGTCACAGAAATAACATGAATCTGACAAAAGTGGTAATAAATAAAAATTCTATGAAAATTAACCAATGAAAATCAGACAATGCTTTTGAATTGTGGTTCAACAGAAATACTTTAAAAAACAAACTCATGAAACAGGCCTGGACAAAAATGATGGTACCCCTAGAAAAGATTGAAAATAATGTGACCATAGGGACATGTTCAGCCAAGATGTGTCCTCTAATTAACATCACAGGTGTCTACAAACTTGTAATCAGTCAGTCGGCCTATTTAAAGGGTGACAAGTAGCCACTGTGCTGTTTGGTGACATGGTGTGTACCACACTAAACATGGACCAGAGGAAGCAAAGGAGAGAGTTGTCTCAGGAGATTAGAAAGAAAATTATAGACAAGCATGTTAAAGGTAAAGGCTATAAGACCATCTCCAAGCAGCTTGATGCTCCTGTGACTACAATTGCACATATTCAGAAATTTAAGATCCACGGGACTGTAGCCAACCTCCCTGGACGTGGTCGCAGGAGGAGACGGATAATACAAATGGTAACAAAAGAGCCCAGAACAACCTCTAAACACATTCATGGTGAACTCCAATGTCAAGGTACATCAGTGTCAGATCACACCATCCGTCGTTGTTTGAGCCAAAGTGGACTTTATGGGAGACGACCAAGGAGGACACCACTGTTGAAAACAAATCATAAAAAAGCCAGACTGGAATTTGCCAAACTGCATGTTGACAAGCCACAAAGCTTCTGGGAGAATGTCCTATGGACAAACAAGACAAAACTGGAACTTTTTGGCAAGGCACATCAGCGCTATGTTCACAGATGCAAAAATAAACCATACCAAGAAAAGAACACTGTCCCTACTGTGAAACATGGAGGAGGTTCTGTTATGTTCTGGGGCTGCTTTGCTGCATCTGGCACAAGGTGTCTTTAATCTGTGCAGGGTACAATGAAATCTCAAGACTATCAAGGTATTCTAGAGAGAAATGTGCTGCCCAGTGTCAGACAGCTTGGTCTCAGTCGCAGGTCATGAGTCTTGCAACAGGGTAATGACCCAAAACACATAGCTAAAAACACCCATGAATGGCTAAGAGTGAAATGCTGGACTATTCTAAAGTGGCCTTCTATGAGCTCTGATCTAAATCCTACTGAACATCTGTGGAAGGAGCTGAAACATGCCGTCTGGAGAAAGCACGCTTCAAACCTGAGACAACTGGAGCAGTTTGCTCATGAGGTGTGGGCCAAAATACCTGCTGAGAGGTGCAGAAGTCTCACTGACAGTTACAGAAATCGTTTGATTGCAGTGATTGCCTCAAAAGGTTGTGCAACAAAATAGCGTACCTGTGGTGGTCGTGAAAAAAAAAAGATATTATATTGATCCCTGTCTCATGTTCTAGTTCAAGTTTAAGTTCAAGTTCAAGTTCAAAGCAATGTGATATAAAACCATTGCTGATGTGCTGGTTCAGCTATGTCAGCAAAACATGGGTGCAGCCATACTAGCGGCTACATGGCCTGCCAGGACGCTTCCTGTGACATAATATCGTTGGCACCGCGATCTGGATCAATATTGGCTGAGCCTGGAGTGCCCGGATGAGCAGTGGCTTTCAGGATATTCAAATTCAAATTCAAAGGTTTATTTCAAACTCAGGGTTCATATTAAATGCAGAACTAAAACAAGTAGAAAATAAATAAATAAATGCTTAAATTCAGCCGGTCGTCTCGTCTGATCTGAGCTCGTAACGGCCGCCAGACTGCCGATGATTCTAAAACTATATACAGAGCGGCAGACACTTGGCGCTCTTGTAACAACAAAAACATACAATGCGATATGGATATCGCAACATGGCGGAATGTAAAGCCTTTGGATGTCTCAATAATAAGCGAAAAAACAAAGATACACACTTCTTTTGTGTACCCAAACCCAGCTCACCTTGTCAGAAGATCGTAGCGGAAAAGTGATTGCGCAATCTCGGAACAGGGCACAGACGTCTCCTTTCAGACGAAATTGCGTTGCGTGTGAGGACCACTTCGTCACTTTGACCCTCAGAAGACCTTTCTGGCTCAAACCTGTAGCCATGTTGGACGAATTCTTCCTCAGAGTCCGACAATTCAGCCATAATAGAATAAAAACACTCACAACAGCACCCTAGTCGCTCATACAGACGGGAGTATTGACTTTTCAGTGGCAACATAATGATGTCACATCCGCATGTGTCATGGCTGCGCGCAGAGTTTTCATTGGCTGGTCATGCCTGCGGTCGTATTTGAATATTTCTCTGGTGGTATATGGCTGGCAATAATTATTTAACGAAATAACGAATACTTTGCCTAATGTTTTCAAGTTGAATGCGTTTAGACGACCACCACAGGTACGCTTTAAGTTAAGGGTACCATCATTTTTGTCCAGGCCTGTTTCATGAGTTTGTTTTTTAAAATAATTCTGTTGAACCACAATTCAAAAGCATTGTCTAATTTTCATTGGTTAATTTTCATAGAATTTTTATTTATTACCACTTTTGTCAAATTCAAGTTATTTCTGTGACCATTGTGGGTTTTTCTTTCATCAACAGAGAGGTACCAACAATTTTGTCCACATGTGTATATATGTGCATAGTGGTGTTCAGCTGACCAACTGCCTGCACAAGCTCATCCAAGAGATATGGGATGCCCAGAAGGTACCTCAAGACTGGAAGGATGAAAGTATTGTGCCTTTGTTCAAGAAAGGTGACAGGAAAGATTGTGGAAATTACTGAGGTACAGTATATCACTGCTAGCCACTGTTGGTAAGATTCTCTCGCATGTACTACTGAACAGACTTAATGAACACATCTCGCAGAATGTACTACCAGAAACCCAGTTCGGCTTTAGAAGTGGAAGAAGCACAATGGACATGATTTTCTGCTTGAAACAGGTTCAAGAAAAGTGTATCGAACAGAACATGCCGCTTTATGTAGTCTTCATAGACTTCAGTAAAGCCTTCGATATTGTTTCGCGACAAGGACTTTGGCAGGTACTCAAGAAATATGGCTGTACAGAGAAGTTTGTCAGCCTGATCGAGGCACTCCATACAGGTATGCAAGTAAACGTGGCAATGAGTGGTTCAGTATCTAAAGACTTTTCAGTAAGCAATGGGGTGAAACAAGGGTGTGTGCTGGCACCTACACTCTTCTTGCTATATCTGGCAGCCATGTTTGAGGTGGCCTTCAAAGACACTTCAGAAGGAATATACATTCAAACAAGGAAAGAAGCAGACTTGTTTAATGTGGCACAGTTTAAAGCCAAGAGCAAGACATCGATAGAGGCAGTAAGAGAAATGCTCTTTGCCAACGACAGTGCTCTAGTTGCACACAGCGTGGAAGATATGCAATCTTTAGTGGAGAAATCTGCAAGAGCAGCTAGCCAATTCAGCCTCAAAATCAACATCAAGAAGACAGAGTGTCTTTATCAACCACCAAAGTTCCAGTTATCAGCATCACTACCAGAAGAGATCAGCATTGGTACAGAGCCACTAGTCAAGTGCAAGACTTTCAAGTACCTAGGAAGTACTGTTTCAGAGAATGCTAGGCTGGAGGATGAACTATCTCTCAGAATGGGAAGAGTGAGTGCTGTGTTTGGAAACTTGAGGGAGAGACTGTGGAACAATCGACATGTGTCTATCCGTGTGAAATGCAAAGTGTACAGAGCGACAGTACTGGCTACTCTATTTAGTCCATGGGCCCAGACCAGATTTTTGGGTTATTGGTACCACTCAAAGGGACAAATTCTAGTGATGCATTTTGGAATGGCCTATATCTGTGGATGATATTTTGCCATGATAGCAATTCCAAAGTAGTAGCTTAGTCATAGCTATCAGGCATTGAATATGATGCCCCATAAATCACAAAATCTGAGGCTGCGAATTTTTGGAATGATAATACCAACACATATTTACCCTATTAATGAGCAGTTACTTGTTATTACAGCATATCTGAGATACAAATAAAGCACAAAAAACAATTTTGACAGTTGGTATTGTAATACTGTGGCATTGCAAAGCACTTCCAATAGAGTACTATAGCGGCTAGTATTAGTCTGTGTCCGAATCATCTACTGCTGCTTCTTCATAATTGCAGAAGTGAATGTTATTAGAGGATATCTGAGATACAAATGAAGCACAGTAAACAGTTTTAACAGTAGATTAATGTATAATTATTGTAGGATTACAAAGTAGTCCCCTAGCAAAAGAGTAGTATTCCATTACAGTACTGTAACAGGTAACTAGTAGATCTATTCGTCTGTGTCCGAATCATCTGCTACTTCATAAGCTTCGCCATCTTCATCTTCTTCCCTCTGGTTGCTGCAGGTCTGCAGTTTGCACATGTATGTGCATTTCAGCTGGTTCACCAGGCTCCACGTTTCCAGTAAGTGACTTGACAGCGAAGGGCAGAGTGATGTGCTTCATTGGCTTCACCTTACCATTGGTAATGGCATATACCAAGTCCTGGCCAAATGAGCTGCAGAGACGCTGGATTCTGTCAGATGGGTTTGAGCGGTCTGTTGAGCCTGTCAGCAGTGTGTTCAGGAACCTGGTCACTGAAGAAGGAATGACCGCATCCTCCGACATCTGAGGTGGCCATGACTGTCTGTAGTCTTGCTTCTTGATGTCACCTCTCATCTGCAGTGCTGCCTTGTCGATGATGTCCTCACTCCTGTCTGATTCCATGAGTTGCACCTTTCTCTGGAGTATTTGGTATGCCTTAACAAGCTCTGGCATAGAAAGGCTGTTGGGATACACAAGTAGTTTCCCATTGTCATCTTGAGTGATTTGCAGGGCTTCTCCAAACTCAGCTACCAGTTTGCGTCGGATGTGTTTCTTGGTCGAGGCTTTCACTGTTTCCACTCCAAGAGTTACCATGCCCTCGACCAGTCTGGCTGTGAGGTTGGTCATTGGCACCACATCAGGGTTGACAAACAGTTCTTCTCTTACGTAAGAGAAAAGGTCATTGTATGACTGTTGCTCTGCAGCTTCATACTCAGCATCAGTATCAGTTGGAGCAGCACTGGCACCTTTTCCACTGTCCTGTGTGGTGGTGCTTGAATCCTGTGTGTACTCACGGTAGCAAGTCCGGTGGTAATGACCTTCCGCTGCCACGAGGTCTCTGCTGACGATGTCAAGCATTCTGTTGTCCAGTTTACTGACAGCAGCCTTTCGGACTTTCTCATCGGCACGCAGTTCAGTGCACTGGACCAGAGGATCTCTAGTCCTATCTCCTTTCAAGTACTTGCTGGTCTTCTCACAGAAGATGCACTCTGCCTCATAAACCCTTGAATGAGATGGTGCTGGCCTCTGTGACTTTTTTCTTTCCGTTGAGCTTTTGTTTTCTTCTGTGTGCCTCTGCTTGGAAATTATAGCATCGAGGTCCCTTTTCATGGTGAAAATGCTTCGGCATTTCCAGTGGTAGGCCACAGCTGGTATGGCATCATCTGGCAATCCTTTTGCTAGGTCCAGGATCGGAGCATGCTGTCTTATTTCAGCGACTCTCAGCAGGATTTTCCAGGAGTTGATGTCCTTTGGAGATACTAGTTCTTCATCTGAAGATGAGCAATGGATTATGCAATCAAGGCGTGCGCGCTTGGGTGCCGTGCCACTCCCTGCTTCTTGGGTGGAATCCATTTTCAGTTAGGTACATTCATCCAGACCTGCAATGACACCAGGTATTGGTAAATTATCTCATGTAATTAATTGCATCAATTGAAATTGGCATTGAAATTACTCATTCTTGTCTATAAAGTTGTACACTATTATTCTGGTTTCTGTGGTCTATATTATCATATATTCCATAACCTACATATGTTGAAGCATGTGAGAATGTTTGGTGATTACATATGTAAGGCAACTTCACACCTCAGAAAGGACAAAGACTCTCAACCGCCAGTGAAGAACAAAGACGTTCCCAGACACTGCGGTGGAGACCGGAGGAGCCGCCCTCACCCCCCAGGGCGAAGAGAGGAAGTACGAAGACAATGGGGGGATTAAGATAATGAGGGATGTCAGCCTTTGATATGCATGTCTTTTGTTATGTGCAAGTATAAAGTCAGAGAGCCGAAACTGTTCGGTCTCTTTTTCCTTCTGCTGCTTCTGCACTTAGATGAGACTTGTTAGAGGAGCTGATAATAAACTTTGGTTTATGTATCATACTGCCTCGTTCTTCCAAGCTCTTCTACACTGGTGACCCTGACGCGAGTATGGACCTGAGGCGTTCTCCCGCGATCGACTCATCTGTGGCGACCCACGCAGACAGGGGAACAGATGGACGACGTTCCCCCCCGGCAGAAGAGATAGAGAGGGCTCAACCGAGCACCAGCACCGCTGAGAGAGCCGGAGCAAGGCACTCTCACCCTGCGGACACATCAGTGACGGTCTACACAAATGCCGTCGCTGTCAAGCTGCCGGACTTCTGGCAGGAAGACCCCGCCTCGTGGTTTCAACAAGCTGAAGCCCAGTTCACACTGGCGGGCATCACGGCTGACGATACGAAATTCTATCACATCGTCGCCAAACTCGACGCCGCCACTTCGAGGTGTGTGCGGAGCATGATCCGGCGGCCGCCGGCCCAAGACAAATATGAAATACTGAAAGCAACCATCGTGGCAAATTATGTCCCCTCAGCCGAAGAGAGAGCCGAGAAGATCCTGGCGGTCTACGGCCACAGAGGGTGCAGAGCTAAAGCCCTCATGGAGGACTTGCTGCAGCTTAAAGAAGAGGACAATGACAACTTCCTCTTCCAATTCATATTCCTCAGCACGCTGCCGCCACACATGAGAGGGACGCTCGCCAACATGCGATGTAGCACCCAGCAAGACTTCCGCGTGCTGGCCAACGAAGCTCAACGGCTCGTCAACGCCTGCAAGGAGCAGACACCCACAGCAGCATCCGCAGACCTCAACGCTGATGCCCGGAGCCACGAGGAGCCACAACCCACTGAGCAGATCCAGCCCGCGGTGACAGCGACACGGCCAAAACGAAACGGACGGAGCGACGGCTGTTATTATCACCACCGCTTCGCCGAGAAGGCTCGCAAATGTGTTCCCCCCTGCAAATTTACGATTTCGGGAAATGCCAAAGCCGAGAGCCGTTAACGGCAGCGGTTCTCGGCGAGAAGAGTAAGCTGTTATATGTGACGGACGGACACACCGGCAAGCAGTTCCTTATTGACACAGGAGCTCAACTGAGTTTTGTCATGCCCTCCCAAGCAGATCGAGCCATGGGCACCCGGGGCAACGGAGCGGTAGCAGCCAACGGCTCCAGCATTGACACTTTTGGCGAAAAGAGCCTGCACCTCTGCATCCACGGCCGCAACTACAGATGGACATTTGTTATAGCGGCGGTGAGTTTTAACTTGTTGGGCGCAGACTTTTTGTGTGCACATGGGTTATTAGTTGATCTAGCGAACAGACGCTTGGTTAATGTACTGTCCTTTGCTTCTATTCCCTGCTCAGCCCGAGTTTCTCCACCACCCGTGCAGGCTAGCGTCACCACAGCAGGAGGTAAGTTTGATCAACTCCTCACCCAATTTCCAGCACTCACAATTCCCAAATTCTCAGCCACAGTGGCTAAACACGGGGTTGAACACTTTATTCCCACAACGGGCCCACCCGTATTTGCCAAAGCTTGGTGCTTAGACGCGGCCAAGCTCGCCATAGCTCGGGACGAGTTTACTACCCTTGAAAAATTAGGCATTATTAGACGCTCGAAGAGCCCTTGGGCCTCACCACTTCACATGGGTCCGAAATCCGACGGTTCTTGGAGACTGTGCGGAGATTACCGCAGATTAAACAATGCGACAGCGCATGACCGCTACCCAATTCCTCACATTCAGGATTTTTCACTGCATCTGGCGGGTGCGCGCATTTTTTCAAAAATAGACCTGGTCCGCGGTTATCATCAAGTCCCAGTTCGAGCAGAGGACATTCCCAAAACAGCTGTAATAACCCCTTTTGGCTTTTTTGAATTTTTGCGGATGCCTTTCGGCCTCAAAGGCGCTGCTCAAACTTTTCAGCGGATGATGGACGCAGTATTACGCGGCCTTCCTTTTGTTTTCGTCTACCTCGACGACATGCTGGTAGCCAGCTCGTCTGAGGAAGAACACGAGCAGCACCTCACTATGGTTTTTCAGAGGCTAGAAGAGCACGGGTTAATAATCAATCCAGCCAAATGCAAATTCGGCGTGTCACAAATTGATTTTTTAGGACACAGAGTTTCTCCGAAGGGGGCAGTCCCACTTCCAGACAAAGTTCACGCGATAAAAAGTTTCCCACGGCCACAAACGGTCAAATCGCTGCAAGAATTTTTAGGAATGGTTAATTTTTACAATCGTTTCCTCCCCCACGCAGCTCAGCTCATGCAGCCCCTATATGACGCACTCAGAAAACAAAAAGCTTCCAACGCGGTCGAATGGACCCCGGAGCGCGAACGCGCCTTCGCGGAAGTAAAGAGCGCTCTAGCTAATGCCACATTGTTGGTTCACCCCGTTCCCTCGGCCCGCATTGCACTAACCACAGACGCTTCGGACCTAGCTATAGGGGCAGTGGTAGAACAACATGTCAGTGGGATCTGGCAACCTTTGGCATTCTTCAGCAAATTGCTAAACCAAACTGAGCGTGAATACAGCACTTTTGACAGGGAGCTGCTAGCGCTTCATTTATCCATCCGCCACTTCCAGTTCTGGTTAGAAGGGCAGAGTTTCATGGCTTTTGTAGACCACAAACCGTTCACCTTTGTGATGGCTAAAATTTCAGAACCATGGTCAGGCAGGCAACAAAGACAGCTGGCTGCGATTTCAGAGTTCACCACAGACATTCGACATGTGGCAGGCAAACTTAACGTGGTAGCGGACTGCCTCTCTCGCGCTGTGACATCGCCAGAGCGCGAGGAGACAGATTATACTACCTCAGCCGCAGAACTCTTCACTAACGCGGACACATACGCAGCACCTGTCCATGCAGGGATAGATTATGCAGCCATGGCAGAGGAACAAAGCAGTGACGCGGACGTGCGCGCACTCCTGTCTGGACCAACAGGGTTAAGGCTGGAGAAAAGGGGTTTACGCGACGGCGTGCCCCCCCTAATATGCGATATTTCAACCGGCCGACCTCGCCCGTTAGTCCCAGCCACATGGCGCCGCCGTATTTTCGACTCAATTCACTCCCTCGCGCACCCAGGTGTGCGCGCCTCGGTTAAAATGGTCGCCGAAAAGTTTGTGTGGCCAGGCCTGTGCAAAAACGTAAAAGAATGGACAAAAACTTGCATTTCTTGTCAGCGCGCCAAAATACACAAACACACAAAAGCCCCTCTGGAGCCTTTTCCAATCCCTGCTAGAAGGTTCGACCACGTTCATGTCGACCTCGTGGGGCCACTACCTTCCTCCCAAGGTTTCACACACCTGTTAACAATGATAGACCGCACCACGCGCTGGCCAGAAGCAGTCCCTCTGGCGTCAACTACGGCGGAGGAAGTCGCTCGTGTTTTTTTGACAAACTGGGTGGCACGTTTCGGCGTCCCATCGGACATCACGTCCGATAGGGGGCCTCAATTTGTCTCGGAGCTTTGGTCAGCCATGTCTAGCAGCTTAGGGGCAACAATTCATCGCACCACCGCTTATCACCCTCAGGCTAATGGGTTATGCGAGCATTTTCACAGGTCTTTAAAGGCCGCCCTCAGAGCCCCACTAACGGATACAAATTGGGTAAATAAACTTCCCTGGGTTTTATTGGGGTTGCGTGCTGCGCCTAAAGAGGATCTAGACGCCTCTCCAGCAGAATTAGTTTTTGCACAACCTCTCAGGCTCCCAGGTGAATTTTTACCAGAGAACCCAGAGCCAGGGCATCTTCCAGCCCCGAGGTTTTTAGGCAGCAACGGACTGGACTCTCTCCCCGGTCCAGCTCATCACTCCTTTCCACGGGTTTTTGTCCCACAAGCTTTAAAGAACGCTGAATTCGTTTTTGTTAGGCATGAAGCTTTAAAACCAACTTTCCGCCCACCATACGATGGGCCATTCAGAGTGCTGGAACCTGGTGATAAACACTTTGTGCTTGATTTTGGGGATAGAAAAGAAACAGTCAGCATTGACAGACTTAAACCTGCCTTCCTGTTGAAAGACGAGCCTGCACTGTTGGCGAGAGCACCTCGGCGGGGTAGACCTCCCAAGAGAAAAGACTCAGCCCCCCGGCAGGGAACAATTAATCACTCTCCTTCCCACGCTGCAGATTCCTTACAAGAAGGTCCCAGCAGGACGCCTAAGCGAACCCACAGCAGTTTTGGGAGAAGATTAAAACCCAGACGGCACAGGGACTGATGCAAACTACTCCACAGTTGTTTACTAATTGTGCTGTAACAGTTTAGGACTGACTTGTGATTTTACTATGCTGTTATGATTACCACTGAACTCTCTTAGGAGCATGGCTGCTGGAAAGTTTCTTCTGTGGCAAGAGGTGTAGCAGTTAGTATGTCATAACTATCTTAAACTGTGAATTTTTCTATTGTCCTTTTCTTAGTCGTTTGGGGGGGGGCTGTGGTCTATATTATCATATATTCCATAACCTACATATGTTAAAGCATGTGAGAATGTTTGGTGATTACATATGTAAGGCAACTTCACACCTCAGAAAGGACAAAGACTCTCAACCGCCAGTGAAGAACAAAGACGTTCCCAGACACTGCGGTGGAGACTGGAGGAGCCGCCCTCACCCCCCAGGGCGAAGAGAGGAAGTACGAAGACAATGGGGGGATTAAGATAATGAGGGATGTCAGCCTTTGATATGCATGTCTTTTGTTATGTGCAAGTATAAAGTCAGAGAGCCGAAACTGTTCGATCTCTTTTTCCTTCTGCTGCTTCTGCACTTAGATGAGACTTGTTAGAGGAGCTGATAATAAACTTTGGTTTATGTATCATACTGCCTCGTTCTTCCAAGCTCTTCTACAGTTTCGTTTTTAATAAAATGTTGCAATCCTCCAGAACTCCAGTTTCTTTTGGCACACTATAAAAGATAACATTTAATTAATTCTCTTAACTAAGTGATAACCAAAATAAGTCTTAAATAAACATTTATATTGACTTGCCTCGCGGCGCTCCACTGGAATGCGAAAATGTGCTGAAATCAAAAATAAATCGTACCTTCTCCCTCAAAAAAACCCTGAAAAGTAGAAACTGAATAAAAATTAATATTGGAAACTATCCAAGGTCAATTTCTATTAGCATTTTGTACAGTAAAAGGGAGAATAATTCAGAAATACCAGCATGTGATATTAGGCGTCATGATAATTTTACTTAAAAAAAAGGAGGTGCCATGTATCATGACTAAGCTACTCATTTGGAAATGCTATCATGCCTTAATACACATATATAGGTCCTACAAACAAAATGGCACCATAGAGGTTTTGTCCCTTTTAGTGGTACCAATATCTGACTCGGCCCATGGACTAATTGTACGGTGCTGAAACCTGGACTGTCTACAGAGTGCAGATGAAGAAACTCCACGCATACATGATGAGACACCTTCGAGCCATAATGAACATCTCATGGAAAGACAAGATAACCAACATAGAAGTGTTGAAATGAGCTGGACTACCATCAATGGAGGACACGCTAATACAGATGAACCTGAGATAGCTCGGACACGTTGAGAGGATGGACCACCAGCGTCTCCCTCGGCAGTTACTCTACTCACAGTTATGCAAGGGCAAACGCAATCAGGGTAGACCAAGGCTCAGATTTAAAGACACTGTAAAAAGAAACTTGAAGAAGTTGGACATAGACAGGAGTTCCTGGCAGCGGAAGGCTAAGGACAGAGCTGTGTGGAGGAATCTGATCAGACCTAAATGAAACAGTCATCGTCACCCACGACAGACTGCTATGCTATGCTATGCTATGCCGCAGAGCAACCACTAGTTATGTGTACAGTTTTGGTTGTTTAAAAGCCAATTTTTACAAATGAGTCTTAAAAGTGTTTAGTGTGGTACGTTCTCTGATTGCAAATGGTATATTATTCCAAATCTTGGTGCCTCTCACTGATAGCACAGATTAAGCAAATGTGGTGTGTCTGTGGGGGACCTCACAGTCTCCTTTAGTGATTCCTCTGATGGTTGTGCCAGTGACAGTCCTCAGTTTAACATATTCTCCCGGGGGGGGGGGGGATAGCAATTTAATATTTTATAAATTGAACAGGCAAATTTGAGAGTTTTATAATTTTCAAAAGACAGAAAATTGTATTCCTTGTAGATGTGACAACAATGATATGTGGGATCTTTCTTATCAAAGATTTTGATGGCTTTTTTTGTATAAAGATTCAATGGATTTGATTATTGTTACACCAGTGAGAGACCAGCTGGTAAAACAGTAATGGATGTGTGAAAAGTCTTCTCTTCTCTTCTCCATTTGAAGACCTTTTACATTTTTTTATTTAGAAATTTTGAGAAGACCTGTTGGGCGTCTGCTACTGTTTTCAGACAATGTAGCCAGTTGACGGTGTTTCACAATAAAAGCAAAACAAAAAAACACAACCATTTTAGTTGAATTGCTATAGCGGGCTTTTATTTTTAAATAATTCAAGAAGTGTCTTATGAGTCTATGAAAAAAAAAAAACAACAAAAACTTTCCACTAATTCAGAATTCAGTCCAGTCATGTCTAGTCAATCCAGCATTTATGGTGTGCTAATTTTAAGGTTATTGGGCAAGAATTCAAGGATTGTTTCTCATTTTTAAAGATAATTAAAGCATTGATTTTGGATATTCATACTTAAATTTTTTTTATGCAAACACTTTCACCACAGAGAGCAGCCATCCCTCCTGTTGATCTGATCTAGCACCAAACATTTGAAAATGCCAGCTATGTAAGAATGAATTAACATGGCATAAATACCGATTGTGGCACAAGCGTATCAAAGCTTATCAGTATTTTGGTACTGACCAGTACTTGTGTAGTACAGATTCTTGATACACATCCCTACTGAGCAGTGTTGACATTACTGTTGCATAGTAAGCTGTGTGCTCGTCATTTTGCTGTGGTTACGGGAACAAAATCCTGTCATGAGCTGAACTGGCTTGGTTTCCCCCGGCTCGGCCCTGATGTCTCTGTGGGTTCTGGCTCCACTGTTTATATGCACGTCGTGTATTTTCTCATCCTTAGCCACTGCCTGACCGGCAGCTGTTAGTCAGCCTCTCTTCTTTTTCCCAAGCTGCTGACAGTCTGTCGGTCCTACCACGCCCCCTCGCTCTCAGTAATTCCACCAGCTGTTCCCTATCCCGGTAATTATCCTCGCCCAGGTGCTGCCTATTTGTGAGGCCAGCGGTGTTTGTATAAAAGCAGCCTTCTGCTGGACAAACACCGCTGGTTCATTGTAAGAGTCACACTCTCGGCTTCCATGGTATGACCGTCACGTTGTTGAAGGATATCTGGATTACGCTCGCTGGGAGTATTGGACCTTCGGGACTGTTTTACTTGTGAGTAAACTGTTTGCGTTTCTTTCTGTGGTTTGCTGCTACGCTGAACCAGAAGCGCTTCTTCCCTTGCAGTGTTCTGCTGCGCTTCTGGTGGTGTTTCTCTCAGCAGCAAACTGCTATGCTTAGGCTATGGCCCAGTTTACGTTCCCCCGAGTAGTTTAATGCCCTGTTGTCCTCCCTGCTCTCCAAGCGCTTCCTCATTGTATTTTGACTAATGTGTTCGTCTGTACCTGAACTGTTTGTCAATAAATGTGTGTTTGGTGAAACCTTGCGGTTAAATCCTCATTTCTCCTTCTCTCGTCCGTGCGCTCTTGTGCTTGCTCCACTTTATCAAGCATCTCTGTCTACTGCACACTCAAGGCATCTATGCCAACTGTCTCAGAAAGGGATACACTTTTTACAGTAAAGTCTAGAGTATTTCATCATGGGACATTTCACGGGTTCACACAATGATGAGAGGATCTGGAACATAGTAGGCATTTATTTCATCACTGCTAAATTACACAGAACAGAGGGGAGGTCATTCACACAGACACTCATCTCACTCAGGGTGACACAGACACGTAATCTCTCACACACAGGGAAAACAACCCTATCACAACCAGACTTATAACACAATTATACCCTGGTTGAGACTCGAGCCTCTGGCTCATTCGGCCGTGGGGAATCTGGCTTTTACAGGGCAAGGCGATCGCGGTGAAGCACCACCACCCGGTTCCTCTTCTGCAGCCATTACCTTGTACACTACGTCCGACAGTCTCTGTCAGACCATGCATGGTCCTGGCCAGTGGCTTGCCAGCTTTGGTGACAGTCCGTTTTTCCGCTCCGGGCAAAAAACCCAGACTTGATCCCTGGGTGCAAAGTCCCTCCCCTGGCAGTGGGAGTTATACCCTCGCTTCTGTTGACTTCCCGCCACTACCAGGGCCTCCTGAGCCAGTTCATGCACTATGTGAAGAAATTCTCTTAAGCAAAACAAGTAATCTAACCCCGGTTTGCTGTTCACCTCGTACTATTGCAAGGGGGCATGGGATTGCTGAGCTGGCCCTTTGAGCCATGCAGGTGTCACAGTGGTGGACATGGAGCTTTACGTCCTGACGACACCCCGGCCAGTAGAACTGGGCCCGAAGACGCCCATAAGACTGCTGGTTCATGATCCTCAGCCTGCGCTGATGGCACTGGTCCCCTGGTTCCCCGTCTGGCTCTTGCCGCAGAGCAAGATGTCCTGTCCCCCAGAAGGAGAGAAGAGCTGGCGGTGTTGATCTTGGCACCCCATGCTATGAGCAGATCTAGGCCAATGATGCAGAGGTCCTGGATGTCAGCCAGCCAGAATGGGTGGTTTGTGCTGTGACTGGCCACTCCCATGACAAGGCATTGTTGTCCTCCCAATCTGGTGCACTCACCTGTGGCTGTGGTGACACTGGTGCATTCCCACCCTTGCGGTCTGAGTTCATCTGTACCGGGTAGTGGCCCGGGTTGGACAAGGGAGATGGTGGAACGGTGTCGATCAGGGCCCGGATTGGAGTGCCGTCTAGGTTGCACTGCAGGTACAGCCCCAGCGAGTGTCCAAGTCGGCCCAGATGTGGTGAGAGTTTGATGTTTGTGAGAGGTGGCAAGTCCCCATCTGTGCCACCTCACTAGGATTAAAGCTGGTGAGGAGGCTGGTTGTCGTGGGGTGGGTGCAGGGCAGTTGCACGTGATGTGACCTGGTTCCCTGCAGCGGAAGCATTACTCCTTGCACCACTGTCATACTCTCGCCGGCCGTGCAGCTGTGGTCTAGCACAGTTCCTCCTCATTCTCACTCTCAGCTGTGGCATGGAAAACTCTCTCCCTCGGTGATGAAACGTCAGCCACGGGCTCCAGCATTGGCTCTACACACTCCGCCTCTTCCACGAGCATCTCCCAGCTGCTCATGGCATGAATCCAGACATGTCCTCAGACCCGGACATCTGCTGCATAGGCCCCCAGACTTTCTTGATCTCGTCATTGTCAACTGGCCAGCTGTTCCCGGACATAGTCAGCGTGGACCGTCCTCCTGAACCACCTCCAAAGCTTCTCCCTGTAGCGCTGGCCAGCTGTGACGTTCCTCAGGCTGGAGATCAGACAGCGTGCAGAGAGCTCCGCCCTCCAGAACCAGTGCAACCTGCACAGCTGTCTCCCCAGGTGTCCAGCCGTTCAGTGTAGTGGCCAGTTCAACCTGGACCAGGTAGTCGTCCAGTGAGGTTTCGTCACTTGGCTTGGCGAGTTGGTGAGATTGTACAAGAAATTAGTTATAACGTACAAAGATTATTTAATTTAGATGTATGGGTGTGTGTAGAAGGTCTGGATTGTTTCAAACAACTCTTAGTAGATAAAACTGTCTGGTTGGAGAGGAAGTTCTTGAATTTATGATCGCAGTCTAAGCTGTTCCTGGCAGAACAGGATTTTTGTCGTCCCTTTTACCATGGAATGTGTTTTCAAACTGTGGTGCTTAGGTGAAGAAAACAATTCCTGACTAGACTTTTGGGTGAAACAATTTCTTTAAAGTGAAGAGTGATTTTATAGATTGGAACCAAAGGAGTTGACGCTACAAGATGGTCGCCTCTGTGTTGATCACTGCCCTCAGCCGCAGTGGAATCGCTGGCTCATAGTTCCCCCGTTGGTGCTCCCTGTCCGCTTGTGCCGTCCGATCCGCTTCCTCATCCTTCATGGCAAGCAGCTCTGGGGGCCGGCGTGTGTGCTCTGCTGTCCATCTCCATCTGGGCGAGGAGTTGCCCAAGCTGTTAAATCTCTGCCTTGATCCTTGCTTTCATCTTTCAAAATCCCATTTCTGACACCAGTGTGACGTTTCACGGTTTCACACAATGATGAGAGAGGATTTGGAACATAGTAGGCATTTATTTCATCACTGCCAAATTACACAGAACCGAGGGGAGGTCATTCACACCAACACTCATCTCACTTGGTGACACAGAATCTCTCACACACAGGGAAAACAACATTATCACAACCAGACTTATAACACAATTATAACGGTACAATAATAATGCTCAGAACACAAGAATAATGACAGTCTTTGAATCCTCTGCAGCGCAAAGCATGCCGGGAGAATTCCCCTGGCCCCTTATCACAGCCCTGACGTTATAATGCTCTGCTCCCCCCCCCCCCCTAAAGTTTAAGTTCCCCACTGCAGTTGGAGCATCTTAGAACTGCACATATTCTTCCTGTTTTCCTTGGAATCTTTGTCAAACATGATGTTAAATAAAGGGAAAAAGAAAAAAGAAATTGTTGCTTTATAAGGTCAACTTGTGCTCAAATCAGTGTGTATCTGTGGAAAGTGTCACTTTGGTAATGGCATTTTTGTTCATTTCTGGTGTTTCACCAAATTTATCTATACTGTAATAAAACAGCGAAACCAAAACTAACACTGGGTTACATATCTGCCTTTAAGGAGGTAGATCGAATGATTTCCAACTTCTTCATTAGACAAGAAACACTGATCAACTTAAAACTGATGAAAGAATCTTATTTACTTCCATTCATTGAAGTGAAGTCACTGTTGGATAGAGGCAGTAGCAGGAAAACACACACTATGTAGATTATTTTGCCAAGATACAGTATTATAGTTATAGCATAGTTATAGTATTAATTTTCAGATAATGACCAGAGCTGAACACACTGTTGCTGTACATGGAAAACAGAAAATTTAAGTGTTAAATAAAACCCACACTAGAGAGAAACAGGGGAACTGTAATTGTTGTAATTATGCTAACATGATTTCATACATTTATTTGATGATTTTCAGGTGTTTTCCTCCAACAAACCTGAGGTGATTAACTGAATTTGGATCTCAGATGCTGCTAAATGTTTTCCTGTGATCACGTGCAGCACCAAGTGAAGCCCTACAGGTAACAACTAGAAATGTGCAAGGAGATGCTTTTGGCTTATTGAGGTCAATCCCTGACATCAGTCTGGTTCTGTTTCCATTCATAAGTTTTGTTTCATTCAATCCTATTAACATTAAATAATATAGCTCTTTTACCCTAAAGTACCTGGCTCCCTGTGGCTTCATTATGCCTCGGTGAAAACGAAGACATACAGTAATCACTGAGTGCCTCTGTTTGTGGCTGAGTGTGTGTGTGTGTGTGTGTGTGTGTGAGTCCGTCTGTCCGCCTCTCTGTTTCAGCTCACCGTCAAAATTAAGTGGAACTCAAGGCTTGTATCATTGTATCACCATACTGTATTTTCTCGACTTTTAATTTGCCAGAATTTGGAAATAACGCTTTATTTTTTGAAATAAACACAAAATAGCTCACCTTTACCTTCAATGGAACAATACTGTGCATGCGCCCGGAAACTCCCGCCAGGGGAAAGTACTGAGTGATCCGCCAATAT
The DNA here is from genome assembly GCA_020510985.1 of Pholidichthys leucotaenia. Classification (NCBI taxonomy): domain Eukaryota; kingdom Metazoa; phylum Chordata; class Actinopteri; order Cichliformes; family Pholidichthyidae; genus Pholidichthys; species Pholidichthys leucotaenia. The sequence continues at coordinate 194,129,476 of CM035842.1, read as the reverse complement.
TGGGTGAACAAATGTCCGTCTTTTTGCCCGTCTGTTTTCGGGTGAATGAACCCTCCTGTTCGTCTTGACTGTCATTGTATTCACGTACCTCCATTGCTTCCGCCATTTAAAACATCTGCCACCGTGGTCTGCTTTTGTGTTTGGATTGCAGCTGTTCAAATCAGGTTGGTGGCTCTTGGCTGCCGCCGACAGTATGGGCATGTGAACTGCAGATGATTTTCACTGCACATGCATGTACTCTAAAACTACTGGATGGATTTGGATGAAATTTTTACCAGAGGTGGTCCTTGGGCTAGAGAGGAACCCATAACATTTTGGTGATGATCTCAGAGCGCATACCTCCTCCAAGGCTCTGGCATCGAGGCATCAGCACCTTGGTGCTTTCATTTGAATTATTTTTAAACTTCTGACACAAAGAAAAATGTCTTGAATTTGCAAGAATCAACAACTCAAATTTATGGGAAGAAAAGTAGAAGCTTCATGGCCAAAAAACAACAACAAAACAAAACAGAGTTGTACCTAAATATTGAATTACTAGTGCATTCCCATAGAAAGCAAGTATTGTCTGAAAACAGGTAGCCCAATAAGGCTTTACAGGCCCAAATATAGGCTGTGTTTGAAAGAGGAATACAAAGAGGTGTAGCCTACAGTATATGTAGGTAATCACACGTTAGACTTTGACAAATATAAAAGGGACTGAACGGCACTAAGATTTATTTGATTGCATGAATATTAATTACAGAATTATTGAAAACAAATGGGACATCCAATATTAGTGACTATTTGAGAACCCTTGTTTATTTTTTGTCAGACTTATTTGTCTGATCTTTTATCACTTATACTTTTATCCCTGTGCTGCTACAATCCTGGAATTTCCCAACTGTGGGACTAATAAAGGCTTATCTTTTCTTGTATTCATAAGTGTTGTATCTTGCACTTGGGGGAATGAGAGTTGTTCAGTCATCATAATTATTTTAGTTTATATGTGTAGTTGATAGTCTATAGTCAATAAACTCATGCAGTACTATAACTGGACATGTTTACAAATATTTGAGGGCCATTATAGCGCATCCTTTTATAGTTTAGGAATATTTTAAGTACAAATCACCAAACATTATTATACACAGCAGAATAACCTTTTTGGCTGCAACTGTTGCATCAGTGTTGCCCATTTGTCAGTAAATACTTAAATAAAAATTATTTATTTCATTATTTGGGTGTTTTTGTGTCCAGTTTGGTGACAGTCATCGTTTAGTCAGACCGTGCATGTCACGAACTGAACCCGTGTTTTCAGTTGGCTCGGTTCTGATCGTTCTTGGTGGCTCAGACATTGGGTTTATCATGTGTTGTTTTCATGACTGTTTATTGTTTCTGTCCTTTTTTGTTTCTGCCTGTAGCCGCTGCTCTGGCCGGTGATCGTTAGGCAGCTGTTTGACCCACTTCCTGGTGGGCGCTGTCTAGCATTCACCGGTTCAACCTCGCCCCCCCCTCTCTCTCTGACAATCAGCTGTTCGCCCCGGTAATCATCTTTCCCACACCTCGCCCAGGTGTTGCCAATTTGTCATGCCAGCGGTGTTTGTACTTAGGCAGCCCTTTGCCAGTCAAACACTGCTGGACCATTATACGAGTTCACACGGTCGTTGTTCACCGTGGGACCGTCACGTCAGGGAAGGAGTGTTTGTGTGTGCTCGCTGGGGAACTTGGATTACTCGGACTGCTTTGGTGCCGTGAGTAAACTGTTAGCGTTTCCGTGTGCAGTTGTGCTGCTATGCTGGTAGCGTTTCCTTGTGTGGCACAACTGCTACGCTTTGGCACTGAACTGCCCAGTTGATTCTCCCTGTTCTGTTGAGCGTCCTGGAGGACTCTTAGTTTACCTGAGCTGTCTTGTCATTTTGTGTTGTCCATTTTGTATCAATAAATATGTGTTTGGTGTAACCCTGCACTTCAGTCCATTCTTCCTTCTCCTCCTCCGTGCACTGTGGAAAAGTGCACAGGGAGCTTATGACAGTGCATGTGGCCACATATGATATGCTGTTGATCTGGGCATTCTGCTCCACACTCACGGTGGTGTTATTAACTTTTAATTTTTAGATAGCCGTGCAAGCACACTGGGGGAGCATCATCAGCGACGGCGAGTCATGGTCCTGCAAAGGGGCTCCCGTCTACCGCTGACCGGGCGGGCTGGGCTTGCTTCTCGGTGAAGGACAGTGTTCCACTTGCTACTTCTGTAAAGATTCCTGTCTGCTCTGTTGTGTGGGTTTTTTTTTCTCTCTGCTGATTAGCATCCTCTTTGCAGCCCTGATCCTCACCTGTTGCTAATTAGAGGTCCTTTATAAGGAAGACTCTCCCACTACTCTGCCTGTTTGACTCTGCACCCATCTGTATCTTTGCTCTGCTAAATATTACTGTATGGAGTCTTGTCTGTCGTGTTTGACCTCTCTTTGCCCTAGACACTGCCACCAGCCTGCTGCCTCTGTGCCTCTGCTCGTCTGTTACCATCCTGCCATGTATTAACCCCTTGCCTGTCTTTGGACTGTGGATTTGGATCTTGGACTTGGATTTGGAATTTCCTGGATTTGTGCACATCACCACTCCCCCACAAGTATGCCGACTTACCACCTTGTATATATCACATCTCCCTGCACCATCCCTTCAGTAACTGGGTCTGGCCAGCCTGTCACCAGCACCTCCCCGCAGCACCTCAGCACTCTCACCGTGGCAACCAGCTTCTCTGCCTGGAGACTTCTCACTCTGTTCCGACAGATTCTCCGGTTGTCCCTGTAAGCACAACCAGTATTACATTCAGGGAGGTGCGGTGGCGCAGTGGTTAGCACTGTGCCAGCACAGCAACTCACCCTTGGCCATGGGATCCCTGGTTCGATCCCAGCCCATGAACCAACAGTGATCTGTGTGGAGTTTGCATGTTCTCCCTGTATCTGTGTGGGTTTACTTTGGGATTTCTCTGGTTTCCTCCCACAGGCCAAAAACATGCAGGTTAGGTTAACTGGAGATTCTAAAGTGGCCCTATGTGTGAATGTGTGTGTGAATGATTAAGGGATAGCGCCGTATCATGGCTGCTTCATCCATCCAGGTGGATACCCTCAATTTCCCCTCTGGGGATCAATAAAGTATACAAAATCAAAAATCAAATCCTCCCTGTTTTCCAACCAGTGTCATTCATTCTCATCTCTGCTCTCCCCCCACAGGGTTGCCAGATTCTCAATGCACGTGTTCATTTCATCGTTCGTTTTACTCACACAATTATTGTAATAAAGATTATTATCACACACTTAACGGTTTCATCCTTGTTGCTCTTGGGTCTAAGTCTGAAAACCCAGCTTCTCCAACACCGGGGCACTTTAGGCAGACCCCAAGCCCCCTTTGGCATTCCCCGAATTATCCTTTAGATGTACGCAATCACAGCAACATTATAGCATAATTTTTAAGCATTACATCTTCACTATTCCCTCTTTCTTGTCAAATTTGTCGCTTTTCACTTCGTTTTTTGTTTGCAAAGCATTGACTCTCCTTTAAATGGGATTTGAAATTGTACTCTTAAATTATTTTTATGTGTGCCATTTCTCTTATCTTTTTACCTTATAAACTTATTCCCTGCTTGATTCAGAGTCAACAGTTTCTGAAACTCGACCTGAATTACTTTCTATATGTGCCGTTTTTCTTTTAATATCTTGCTGCCGCCTCAGGGGCTACAGATGGAAATTAGTGAGAACGCTATAATCTGGTACAGAGCAGCTTTACCCTGTGTTTAATGTTTTTTTCTGTACATGGTCCCTGACAAATAAACCAATAAACTAAACTAAGCACTGTGGTGATTGACTGGCCGTGATGCCATGTATTATCCAATCAGCACGGAGTCAATCCGAAACCCTGCACACACTGAAAGGCATGAAGAGACGGTGACAGAGCAGTGGCTAAACTTTAACTGATAAAAATTGCATATTTTGACTGAGCGACTCCATACTCGGAGATGTACACCCTCGTAACTTCAGCAAAGCACATTTAAAATCTGATGCCAGTCTGACAAACGGTTCAAGAGATATGCAACAGAGATAGACAGACACACATACATAGACTTCGTGCATTTATAGATAGATTTGGATTTTCATTCACAATAGCCACGGTTACATGTGCAAAATTTCTTCAGTTTGATTACAATTCAGATCAGAATTTTACTGTTTACATGGATCCTGACAACACTGATCTGATTAGGACGCGTGTTTCCATGTGTCACATGTTTGAACGGACTAAATCATTTTGACATGTGCACAATTATCCGACATTCTGGAAAGAGTTGAAGAAGAAGCAACTTCCAATGTAAACAAACCCAAAGACACGAAACGTTGTGTCTTTCTCTTTTTGAAATGGACCGGTATTGTGTTATTCAGACTGTACTTTTGCTTCTGCTGGTCTCCGTAATGAAGCTACAAGTCCAGCAGTGCATACTTCTGCATATGACGAACAGAGGGAGACAGCAGGATGATACAAACCACTTTTGTTTTACTCCCGCCATGTCTTCCGCTAGCTGCTGTAAAGGCGGAAATATGTCATGTCGACATGTAGCTGACGTACAGACATGCGCAGTAAACATATTTTCTACCCAAACTTCGGAATAAGTGTTTATATGTGCACCAATTGGATTAACAATTGGCATAACCCACCCGTCTCAACTGGAAGGAAATTTTGACCCGAATGAGTGTGATCGGGTCAGAATATTCAGACTGGTGTGTTTACATGAAGCATTTTTATTCCAATCAGGCTTTTAATCTGGTTACTTGTGTCCATGTAAACATGGCTAATGACATTCAGTGTTTATATTTGGTTTTTCCCTAAAACTGCTTGATTTTAATAAAGGTAGATAAAAAGATTTACCAATAACACATTTACAATGAATAAATAAATGTGAACATTTGCTGGGAAAAGAATTACAAAATTTTATAAAAAGACTAAAATTCAAGTGACATCACAAGTTCAAGAGGAAACTAGAAAAGCACTCGGAGAGCGCAGACCTCCGCCAAGTGCCACAGTTCCCCCCATACAGTGTTTTACATCATAAATATTAATCCTACATTTATTGTGTGTACGTTTTCAGATTCCTTGACCATGAAAACATATGAGTAGCAATTGGATTCACATGGATAGGATTAGTGGTTCAGTAGTTATTCAGGAAAATCGCATTTCGCATAATGGCAGTTTTCTTCTGGATGTAGCTCCATAGCTTTTAAAGATACAACAAATCCATTGACACACTGTATTTTTTTTGTTTTGCAAGTGTTGTGACGATTTTTGGCAGACTTACATGCACAAATATTAAAAATAGCCCTATCTGGCAATGTTAAAGAATCCTTTAAAAAATTCCTGGAAAAAGACGGTGATCCGGATCACCACCAAAATGTAATCATCTGTAGGATACCCCATTTCTGACAATCTGTGAAAATTTCACGAAAATCCGTCCATAACTTTTTGAGTTATCTTGCTAACAAACAAACAGACAGACAAACCAACGCCGATGAAAACATAACCTCCTTGGCGGAGGTAATAAAAGTTATGAATTTTAGAGTAAAAAATGCTTCTTTTTAAGAAAAAGGTTGTGCATGTATGAGTTTTTTTTTCAGATTTATGACTGAGAAGTTGCTAATTTACACAAAAAAGTCCCAATTTTTTTAAAACAAAAGTTGCAAATTTATAAGGAAAAAGGTCTTTCATGAAAGAAAAATAGTTGCAATCACTGTATATTATTAAAGTTTCAAATTTATGAGCATAAAGTTGCCATATTACATGATAAACAAATGAGGTAAGTTTAGTTACATGGTGTCCATAAACCCAATGAACTAACAAGTGAAGAGATTGTGCTGAGAAGATGGAAAGACTGAGGAGCTGATGAATGAAGAAAATGAGAGAGAAGAATGGATGAAGGAGAGATGGTGAACAAGGAAGTTCAAAGAATTAGCAAAGTAGAAGTGAGGGCAGCTATGAAGAGAATGAAGAGTGGAAAGGAGGTTGGTCCAAATGACATACCTGTGAAGGTATGGAGATGTTCAGGAGAGATGGCAGTGGTCTTTTTAACCAGATTGTTTAACATAATCTTAGAGCGTAAGAGGATGCCTGAAGAGTGGAGAAGTGTCGTGGTACCATTTTTCAAGAACAAAGGCAATGCTCAGAGCTGTAGTAACTACAGAGGCACAAAGTTGATCAGCCACACTATGAAGATATGGGAAAACTAAGTTAAAAAGCGAGGTGACAATCAATGAGCAGCAGTACCATTTCATGCCAAGAAAGAGTACTACAGATGCAATGTTTGCTTTAGGAGTGTTGGAGGAATATAGACAAGGTCAGGATGAGTTGCACTGTGTCTTTGTGGGTCTAGAAAAAGCAGATGATAGGGTGGCAAGAGAGTAAATGTGGTACTGCATGAGAAAGTCAGGAGCAGCAGAGAAATTTGTGAGGGTGGTACAGGACATGTATGAGGACAGCTAGATGATGGTGAGGTGTGCTGTAGGAGCCACAAATGGATTTGGCGGGGGGGGGGGGGATTACATGAGGCATCAACTCTGAGACCCTTCTTGTTTGCCATGGTGATGGACAGGCTGACAGACAAAGTCAAGCAGGAGTCTCCATGGACCATGATGCTTGCAGATGACATTGTGATCTGTAGTGAGAGTAAGGAGCAGGTGGAAGAGAACCTGGAGAGGTGGAGGTATGCTCTGGAGAGAAGAGGAATGAAAGTCAGTAGAAAAAAGACAGAATACATGAGTGTGAATGAGAGGGAGGCAGATGTAATGGTGAAGATGCAAGAAGTAGAGGACATGAAGGTAGATGGTGTTGTAAGGTTTGGGTTGAGGGGACTTGTGTGCAGGCAGGATCAAGTGCAAAAACAATTATTTATTAATAGAAAACTGGAACAAACAAATAGCAGCATGTGGGCTGAAAAACAGGACTTAAACTAAGCAGACTGAACTTACTGGAACATATACAACTCATGGGCTGCACTGGCAGAGATCATTACAGGACACACATGTCATGGTCGCCCCTCACGAGGCAGCTGAACAGACTCACTCGCGGGGTGAAGTTGAAGCATATTTTAATGAAAGAAAACTGCAGCATGGAAGCCGAACATAAAGTAACAAACTACAGCTGGAACTTGAGACATACAAACAATGATACTCACAACTAAAGGCAACGACGGGAAAGTAATGACGAGGACCCAACACCGGAATGAGGGAGTGAAACCCAATAAATAGGAATTAACACAATGAGACTAATGAGCAGCAACCCTGACCAATAATGACTGACATAAGGACAAGGTTTGCTCAAAAGGAAGTAAACAAACACTGTCAAAATAAAAGTCCAAACAGAAACAAATGAACAGGAAAACTCAAACATACAAATGTAGCTATGAATAATAATAATAATAATAATAATGAGACCAAGCTGGAAACAAAACCCCAAAGATGATAATAATGAAGACAGAATAATAAATACTGAAGACCACAAAGTGTGGCCTGTTGTGACCCAGCCCAGACCACCACAACACAAGGCAGAAACATTAATGACACCACACTGGACACAGACTGAAATGCAAATATATACATAAGAGGGATAATTACCGCAGCAAGGAACAGGTTGGCACAACTGAGGGTAATCAGAGACGCAGGGAATGGCAATAGGTACGGAAAACATGAAGGACAGGGACAAAAGATAAACAGATACACACACAGACCCAGGACCAAACGGGATGACACAGAAGACAACGACAGAACACTTAGGGGAACACAGAGGGCAATAAATGCAAACAAATACTCATGATAAATGCAAATTAGGGGATGTTTTGCCCCTGTCTAGGGGAAAAGGAGCACACCATAAACAGAATGGGAAAGCCCTGTCCCGGTCCCCAAAAACCAAAGCCGGAGATCAATAACAAGCTCAGTGTGTTTTATTTACAAGTGGATTATTTACAAAACAAGTGAGTGTGTCTCCGGGGTGAACAGAGGCCAGAATAACAGAAAACCCTACCTACTGTAGCTTTATCCAGATTAGTACTACCTAGTCCCTATGTGAAACAAAAGGAACAAAAAGACAATACTACACCTGACTCCCTAGATTAACAAAAACAAGAGAAAAACAGACACAAAGAAATAGGCAGCAAACCCCTTCTGCTCCGTGAATATATACACGGATGTGGTCTTACCAATTTATATACACGAGTACTGACAAGTCCTTCAGGAAAAGGTCATAAAGTAACTAACAACAAGTTAATCACCAAATAACTAACAACAAATTAATCAAACTAAGCAATCTATTTTGGAGACCGAAACGAGACGCTGCCGCTGTCAGGCTGCCAACTGTCACCCGGCTGGATGTTTTACACTGGTGTTGGCGCCTGTGTCATCCAATCCCCAGTCACTTCTGCTCAGCTGTGGCGAAGATTCTTTAAGAAGAAGATGACTCACTGTAGCAGAAAAACACCAAACAGAACACAGGAAAAAACCACAAACAAATGACCAGAGCTGTAACAGGGGAAAAACAAAACAAAACTGAACATAAAGCATGTGCGTGATCCTGTCATCATGCCCTGACTATGACATAGCCCCCCCACCCCACACCCCACCTTAAGTGTGTATTCCAGACGCTCTCAAAAGGTAACACCAAAACCAAAATCCAAGAGAAAATCCTCCCAGGGTGGGGGGGGGGGGTGGGGGTATAAGGCCAGGCGAGCCAAAACAAATCCTTTTCCCCCAGAGTTCAAAACAAAAACACAATTCAAGGGCACTTCAGGCTGTGCTTTCAGAAGCACTTACAAACACAGGTTGCAAAGCCCTTCTTTTATTTTAAACAGTAAATTACAAATTGTTCATCAGGGCATTAACCTGAATGTTAAATGCGATTCTAACAAAATAAAGTCCAAGGCCCAAAACAACCGGGTCAGGTGGTCTACCCAAGTCCATGGATCCTCAGGCCTGAGAACAGAATGGGTCGGGGGGCCTACCCCAGTCCGTGGACCCCCAGATCAGAGTACAGAGTGGGTTGGGTGGCCTACCAAAGTCCATGGGCCACCAGACCAGGGAACAAAACAAGTCAGAAGATGATGGTGAGGGCCCTTTAATTTCAGGAAAACAGAAAAATGGGGCTTCATGCTCAGGGGATCATAACATAGGAACTTTTACATTAGACACTGATAACAGGAGAGTTCTTTGCTCTCAAGACTGTAACAAAGGAGCTTTTAGATCAGGTAACAACAACAAAGGAGCTTTCCACTCAGCCGCAGGTGGCTGCGGCGCGCTGACCTCAGAAACAGCTGACTGGGACTCGCTGAACTCAGGAATAGACAGTTGTTGTGCACTAACCTCAGGAATGGTTACCAGGGATGTGCCGATTTCAGGAGCAGATGGTTGGAGCGCATTACTCTCAGCAGTTGATGATGAAGATGCGCCAGTCTCTGGAACAAATGGCGGATGCACACCGTTCTCAGGAACAAATAGCGGGTGCATGCTCGTCTCCAGAACAAATAGTGGATGCGCACCGTTCTCAGGAACAAATGGCGGGTACATGCTCACCTCAGGTGCTGAAGGTTGGAGCGTGCAGAGATCAGGAACTGATGGTGAGAGCGCGCTGACCTCAGAAACAGATGACAGCGGTTTGTTGAGCTCGGGGCCAGGTGTCAGTGGCAAGCTGAATACAGGAACAGGTGTCAGAGGTGTGCCGGCCTCAGAAACACTCAGTGGAGATGCACTGGCTTCAGGAGCTGAAGATTGGGGTGTGCTGGTCTCCAGAGGCAGCTCCTGAGATGCGAGAGCATCCGGCCTCCCTATGGTCACCTTGGACGAAGGAGAGAGGCAGGGAGTGAGTGAAGTGTCACCACAATTACCAAGAGCTAGGCAAGTCTTTACTAATATGGACGTCACAAAAGTAAAGAAAAGTAGGTACTTGCCTGAGCTCCTGGTCCACAGCTGCTGGGGTGACCGCCTCTGGATGAGCCACAGGAACCACAGCATGCACCTCAAGCAGAACAGGAACAGGCGTGTGCTCCTCGGGAACAGCTGGAGTCATGGCGTGTGGCTCTGGGACAGCGAGAGCCATTGTGTGCGCCTCAGGGACGGCTAGAGCAGTGATGCGCACCCCATGAGCAGCTGAAAGAGCTGGCTGTACAGGCATGGTGACAAGCAAAACTGTATGGTGTGGTGACCGGTGAAACTTCAGTCGAAGCTGCATGCTTGGTGACAGACGAAACTGTAGACATGTTGACAGGCTGAACTGGAGGCTTGTTCACAGCCAGAGCTGCAGGCTTTTTCACAGGCTTTTTCACTGGTGCTGGTAGTGGTGCACGGCATCTAGAGGTGCCGTGTCTCCTGCAGCCTTCCTTCCATCCGGGACCGCTGAATGACAGTCCCGATCCCTGAAACTGCTCCCTCTCGGCGGTGGAAATCTCCCAAGGTGCCTGTGGAGCAGAAGGCTGCTGCTTCGGAGGTGGAGAGGGGGCTGGAGCTGGTGATTGGCGAGGAGCTGGAGGTGCCAAAGCCAGGGGGGACCCTTCTTTGTCAGCACAGACTTTGACTTGTTTGGCAAACTCCTCACCATCCCACGGTTTTCACGCTGCAGGCTGGCCACCAGAGTGATCCATTCCAACCCCCCAGCATGCTCCGTGAGCCGTGGATGGCAGTGAGCAGCCGCCTCCATGAGCCCCAGGTACCACAGAGCTGATTTTAGGATGGGAGACAAACATGCACAAGAAATAAGCAGATCTGTTTCAATCAGTGCACTGCAAAGGTCTCACCCAAGGCTCATGGGGTACGAACACTTGCCTGCTGAGTCCAAAACTGGTGGCGTCATTCATGTCACAAGGTTTGGGTTGAGAGGACTCACGTGCAGGCAGGATCAAGTGCAAAAACAATTATTTAGTAACAGAAAACTGGAACAAATGGCAGAGTGTGGGGTGAAAAACAGAACTAAACTAAGCAGACTGAACTTACTGGAACATACAGCATACAACTCACGGGCTGCACTGGCAGAGATCACCACAGGACACACGAGGCAGAAACATTAATGATGCCACACTGGACACTATAGACAGGAGAGATAATCACCGCAACAAGGAACAGGTGGGCACAATTAAGGGTAATTATGAACATGAAGGACAGAGACAAAAGGTAAACAGATACACACACAGACCCAGGACCAAACAGTGGATGACACAGAACACAATGACAGGGGACTCAGGGGAACACAGAGGGCAATAAATGCAAACAAATACTCATGATAAATGCAAATCAGGGGAAAAACAGAACAAAACTGAACATAAAGCGTGGGCATGATCCTGTGATCATGCCCCGACAATGACAGATGAGTTTAAATTCCTGGGGTCAACCAACAAATGCAATGGAAAATGCACACGAGAGGTGAAGAAGAGAGTGCAGGAAAGTTGAAGTGGGTGGAGACAAGTGCCAGGGGTGATTTGGGAAAGAAAGATAGCAGCTAGAGTGAAAGAGAAGATTTACACAAAGGTAGTAAGACCTGCTATGACGTATGGTTTGAAGACAGTGGTGCTGACAAAAAAACAGGAGGAAGAGTTGGAGGTGGCAGCATTGAAAAGGCTAAGATTCTCATTGGAAGTATTTAGGAGGGACAGGATTAGAAATGAGTATATCAGAGGGGCAGCTCAGGTTAAGTGGTTTGGAGACAAAGTAAGAGAGGCGAGGCTGAGATGGTCTGGACATAGGCAGGGGAGGGATAGTGGATATACTGGACAAAAGATGTTGAAGATGGAGCTGCCAGGCAGGAGGAAAAGAGGAAGACAACAGAAAAGATTCATGGATGTAGTGAAGGAGGACATGGAGAGGGTTGGTATTACAGAGGAAGATCCAAGGAATAGGGTAAGACGGAGGCAGATGATCCACTGTGGCAACCCCTGGAGGAGGAAGAAGAAGAAGAATCACATGATGTCCAGAGATAACTTACCCTGGAAAGGAATCAGAGCCAAAACCATGTAATTGTGATATCTTTGATAGCATTATAAACGAGTCAGCAATTTGTAACAACACAAAAGCTTTTCACAAGGAAAAAAGCATTGTTTAAACTTAGACAATAACACTTTTGTATTGATGCTGAAATCATGTGAAAGCCTGCTTACCTTCACTTTCACACAGAAAATTGATCAAGAATTGATAAGGGAATCAGTAAAGAATCAGATTGATAAACAGACTCAACAATGCCATTGATATTGATAAAATCTTATCAATTCCCGCCTCTATATACACTGTTTTAAGGATATGTTTTGATTTCTTGGGAGAAAACTTCCTGAAAATGCCTGTTGACGATCCCTGATCTAAAAGATACTGCCCTGCCATTATGCTCCTGAAACCTCTAATACGTTAATCTACAAACATAATTAAACTAGACCCATGAACCTGCCTCAGTCTCACATTCTACTCCTCTGCTTCATTAACTCCAACGAAAGAGATTTTTGTTTTCTGCTGGGTATAGTGGTGGCCACCTGCTCCTTCTATCTTAATCGCTAAATTGATTTCATTACAGGTATAATTGGATGGCTTTGATGACTCTCAGAGGGAATTTAAATCACCCTAAGAACCTATGGTGATGCTCGACTTTTCTCATTTTCCTTCAGGCTGCTAAAGGAATGATTGTTTTTTCTAATGTTAGCTTATTTTGGGAGAATTGAGCTGTAGTTGGGGGAGAGAGTCAAATGAGGATAAATTTAGTTTGTGCCTTAAGCAATTATTTTCCACATTAATCTTTTTTTTTTTTTGTAGCTTAAGTCTAGCAAAATTACTCAATACTTAAGAATATATTTTCCTTGGAAATTTGTGACTTTTTAAAATCCAGGTTAAAGGCAGTTGGGACGCAAGCAGGGTTTTTATATCCTTCAGTCTGTATCTGTCTGTTTATTTTTCAGAACATTAAAATGAGAACAACTGTTGTTATCAACACCGAACTTAGGGACCTCTGACAAAATTTTGTGTCACATACTTTTTTCTTTTTTTACCTGTCCTGTCCAGCAGCATGGCAAGCAGAATAAATATCTGCTTGCCTTATTGTGCCAAACAGATTTACTTTGCAAAAAAGGAGCTCTGCTCCTATTTTGTATATGCTGTGTATACAATAGTATTTATAGACTCTTTTTGCTATATAATAACTTTAATACCCTATTTATATTGTCTTACTAATGCTGGACCTGAACCCTGCAACAGGGGGTGCACAAGCCAGTGTACTCCTAGTACTGGTCCCGAGCCCGGGTAAACGGAGAGGGTTGTGTCAGGAAGGGCATCCAACGTAAAACACTTGCCAAATCAAGCATGTGACTCATGATGAATGAGACTTTCATACCGGATTGGTCGAGGCCCTAGTTAGCGACTGCCACTGGTGCTGTTAACCAACAGGGCACCAGTGGAAATTGGGCTACTGCTGGTCGAAGATCGAGGAGGAGGAGAGGGGGAAGGTGTATTAGGAGGGAGAGAGAGAGAAGGAAAGGATGATGAAATAGATGAAGAAGTGCACATAAGAATGAGAAGTGACGGAAAACTGTTCAACTTGTTGAGGCTCAAAGCTAGAACCAAAGTTAGGATGCAACTTAATCGAGACCTTTTATACGCAGACAATTTGGCAATGGTCTCACTGTCCCTTGAAGGTATCCAGCGGATTATGAGTAGATTTGATGAATTAACAAAAGCTTTTGGACTACAGATCAGCATTCCCAAAAGAGAAGTTCTACGTCAAGCCCATGACAGAGGTAGAAGAGTTCTACAGGATCCGATTGTGACAATAGGTGGAGAGCCTCTAAAAGTGGTGCACAAGTTCAAATACCTCAGAAGTCACATTTCAGATGAAAACAAGACAGATGATGAAATTTTGTATCGCATTCAAGTTGCATCGGCGTCATTTGGAAAGTTAAAGAAATGGCTGTGGAACAATCATGACATTTCCCTTGGCACAAAGCTGAAGTGTATTTAAGGCAGCCACTCTGACTGCACTTTTATACTCCATTGAAGCTATGACTCTTTATCACAGGCATATCAAGAAAGTGACCACTTTCCAACTACAACATCTTCGAGAACTTCTTAAAATAGAATGGTCAGATAAAACCTCGAATGTAGAAGTCCTCAGATTAACTGGAACACAGAGTGTAGAAGCACTTACCATGAAGGTGCAGTTGAGATGAGCTGGCTATGTGGTCAGAATGAAAGATAACAGGTTGCCAAAAATCCTCCCTTATGGGGAGCTCAGCGAAGGTGAATGTACAGTCGGAGGACAGAAACTAAGATACTAAAACATTATCAAGCACCATATAAAGCGAATAGAATGCAACGTAGAGACCTGTGAAGATACAGCGAGAAATCAAGACGAGTGCAATGGTGTTGTTAAGCAGTCTGTATAAAAAGTTGAAGCCAAGCATGAGGCAGAGAACTTAACTCAATGACAATCACCTCACGGAACATTACGATCAGGAATAACGTGCGAAAGATGCGGACATGATTTTATTTCGAATACGGGAAAGGCATCGCTGTCAGAGCGTGGGCCGGGTCTCATACCATCATCCTAATTTATTATTGTGTTATCTTGTCTTCAGGGCATGGACCTCAGTCCTTGTCCTCGCTTTAAGTTTCATTTTGGAATTTTCTGCATTTCATTCTGAGTATTATCTTTATCCTGGATTGACACTATTATTATTCTGTTTTGTATATTTATTTGTCTGTGGGTCAGCCTCTTAGTTTCATAATTATTATTATTTCTATCATCTTTATGTGCCAAGTTTTTGTCTCCCCTCTAACTGTTCATGCTTTGTGCATCCTCTGTCTATTATCATCTGTGTAGCCCCGCCCATCCCGTGTCTGTGATTAATCCCTGCCGTCTCTGTTTGCCACTGATTGTGCTCACCTGTTCAGTATAGTGTTTGATTGCTCCTGTGTCTATTTATGTCAAGCCCCATTCTGTATCTCGTCATGTGTGTCGTTCGTCATACTGCGTGATCCACACGCTTCTTGTCTGCCTTGCCTGATCCTGCCTGATCTGTAAGTTTTTTTGTTACAGCTCCCAAGCTGTCAGTCTATTTTTGTGTTTTTTGAGCTGCGCCCGTCTGGCCAGCTCTTAATAAATCAATTACTGCTGACTTTAAACATTGCATTTGGGTCCAGTTTTCCCACAAACCATGACAGTCACACATGCGAGCAGGAAGATGCGGCAATAATGACGTGGGATGAAATCGATACCATTTTCATCGGCTATGATGGACGATCTACTACTGCTTTAGGAGTATGGGGTACCTGGCTTGTTGATAATTAGCTATCTGGTCCCTATAAGACCATTGCCAAAGTTTGGTTCATATTGCCAACAATCAGTCAAAGTCATTCCCACTAAGAGTTGGACTCTTAGTGGTCAAAGTTCATAGTCGTCAAATTTGACCAAATGTGGTTTATTTTTCAAGTGCAGGGATCCAAGCGCTGCAACACCGATGGAAGAAGTGTGTGGACCGAAGGGGAGACTATGTTAAAAAATAAACCACACTTGGTCAAATTTGACACTATGAGCTTTTCAGCAGCACCCCCCACCTTGTATGTTCCTACCCTCACCTACCCTTCCCTGTTTGCAGTATTAGAGAAATCTGGATTTGGTAGCACATTCATCAGTTGGACTAAATTGTTGTACACATTGCCCAAGGCTAGTGTTCAGACAAATGACACCCAATCAGAATATTTTGAATTGGAACAGGGCACCTGTCAGGACTGCCCCTTATCACCATGACTTTTTTGAGTTGGCTATTGAACCTTTGGTGCTTGCTTTAAAGTCTTCCTCTTTTTTCCAAGGCATCACACGTAATGGTAATGAATATCGACTGGCCCTGTATGCATATGATTTATTATTATATATTACAGACCCTACACCTTGTCGTCCTGGAATTCTGTCATTATTTAAAAAATTTCAATTCATTTTCTGGATATAAAGTAAATCTTCAAAAGAGTGAATGTTCTCCTGTAAACAAAGCAGCTTTGCAACATAAACAAGCTGATCTCCCTTTTAGCTTTGCCAGTTCTGGGTTCAAATATCTTGGAGTTAAGGTGACACGTACATACTCGGGTCTTTATTCAGCTAATTTTGATCCTCTTTTGGCCAACTTAAAATCCGATTTGTCAAGGTGGAATAATCTGGCTATATCTCTAATTGGAAAGATAAATGTTGTTAAAATGAATGTGTTACCAAAATTTCTCTACCTATTCATGACATTACCCCTATTTTTGCCAAACCACTTTTTTCTTTCCCTTGATAAAATGATTAGTTCATTTATTTGGGGTTCAAAACCTCCACGGATTCAAAAATCTCTACTACAAAGATATAAATTTGGTGGGGATTTGGCTCTTCCTATTTTTCAGTTTTATTAATGGGCTTCTAATATTCATAAAATTCGTTGCTGGCTTGACTCCCCTCCTTGTCGTGGTGCCTACTTGAGGCAGGATCATGCAGTCAGTCAACTTCTATTCCTGCTCTTGTTTATTCCTCACTCCCAAATAAATTATCTACGTATGTTAAAACCTCTTGCACTCCGGGATACCGCGGGCGGTCACGTCTCTGCGTCCTAGTGCGTCTCAGTGTGCACTGTGCATCTCAGTGTGCACTGAAAAAAAAAAAAAAGCTGCATTTCCGTTCTTCCAGTACAGACAAAGCCGCGAACAGAAAGCCAAAGGAGTGTTTTGATTGGTTTAGATTTGATTGACCTCTCATTCGACTAATAAGAGCCTTGATTTGGGTTTCTGAAACCTTGAAGAACCAATGACTGAAAACCTAGCAAGAAGGACCTGCCTACCAACGACTGCGAATACAACGAGCCAATTGAAGCAGAGAAGTTCGACGATTGAAACGCGTGCGTCCCGTGCATAAAATTTGTTTTGTGTAAGCCGCTGTGTGTAACGGTAGCGTTCCCCAGTCTTTTTTATTACTACTGTTCTTATTTGTTTTGAAAAATCGTTCGCCAAAACCGCAATCATGGAAGCGCAAAACCGCAATCATGGAATCATGGTTTGACCTGGTCGCGTGACCAGAACCACGAGTCGTAACAAGCGGACCAGCTTCATGTTCGTCTGACAATGAGGAACAGATGTTCGCCAATGACACTGCTGTTGTGGACAGGTAAGTGTTATAAGCTAAATTATTCTTTATCACTGAAAATAGTAATAAAAATGACTTTTGACCGATCGGTAATTACAACGGTGCGTCATTGCCACATGACAGACTGTTGACGGACCGTTTTTTGTGCGCCGAGCTCCTCTGTAGTGGGGAGGGGGGGGGAGTTGTTATCCTCTACATTGCAGATATTTTAGTATAATTTTTAGTGCACTGTAGGTTATTTTTTCTTGTAAAAAAAGGCCACACATTTTTTACGTGGCATGCTTCTTTGTGTGTGGGGGGCTTGTTTGTTCATTCATTCATTCATTCATGAATGAATAAACAACCCCCCCACACACACACAGCCCTGAGTGTCACCTTTCATTAGAGCCCAAGATCAAGCTTTTATGTTGAATCATTCAAAAGTTATAGACGTTTTCCAAACTGTGCCATTTGGCACAATTTGGCACAGTTCAAAAATGCCTGGGAACAACCTGAGAAAAAAGCTGTGTAATATATTCATTTTTTGTGGTATTGTTACAAAATTTTGACCTCAGCTGGATAACACTTGGTTCTACATTTCTGTTGCATTTTCCAGCCAATATCTGACAGCTGTGTGTTATTTGCAAGCATTTGTATCTTAAAAAAAACACCCAGGCGAACTTTATTTTCTTCAAGTTCAGTATGTTTAGATGATTGTTACTCAGTGGCAGGAGCACTTAGAGAGATTATGACTATTTTGCCAAAAAATTCAAAGTGTTTTCTTTTAAATGAGACCAACCCCATGAAGATGCTGCAAAGGGTTGAAGAACAGCTTTTGATTTACTTTGGGTATGTTATTTTTAGGCGTTTTTAGGGAAATTGACCAGAGTGCAAGGGGTTAAAAATCCTGTTTTGCTGAACTCTTTGAAGATCTGGTATCGGTTTAGGAAACATTTTTAATTTGCAGCACCATCTCTTTTAGGACCATTGTATAAAAATCATTTCTTCCCCCCTTCTTATTTAGATTGTGGTTTAATAATGGTATTCAGTGTTTCCGGGATTTGTATAAAGATGGGACATTCAACACTTGTAATGCACTGGTATTTCATATAAACTACCTTCCAGTAACCTTTTTAGGTATTTTCAACCCAGAGATTCTGTTTCCAATACATTTCCTGACTTTCCTTCTCTTCCATCTCAGAAACCATGGGAGGAATTGCAAACTTTTTCTATGCGTCATAGAGGAGCCATGTCACAGATTTATCATCGGATCCTAGATGTTAGCAATTATTCAAAAGTTAAGACCAAGGCTGTGTGGGAAGGCGAGCTAGGTCTTGCCCTTGATCAGGTTTGGTGGGACGATATATTGAGCAAAGCCAGTAAAGTCTCCTCCTGTGCTCGTCTTTCACTTATTCAATTTAAGGTGATACATAGAGTTCATTATTCAAAGGCAACACTCCCTGAGATTTACCCAGAAATGGAGGATAAATGCGAACGTTGTTCGAGTTCAGGTTGTCATCTAAGCCATTTGTTTTATTTTTGTTCTCATTTACATAATTTTCAGACTGGTTATTTTAATACATTGTCAACGGTAATGGGACTTCATGTCGATCCCTGCCACTTGATAGCCATTTTTGGAACTTCAGCTGTGTTTGCTCACTTGAACTCCACACAGAGAGAGGTCATTGCTTTTACATCACTGTTGGCCAAGTGTCGGATCCTTCTCCAGTGGAAATCTCCTACTTCTCCATCTGTGTCACAATGGATTAACGACGTAATGTTTTTCCTTAAGTTAGAAAAGATTAAATATACCATGAAAGGATGTACTGCTGATTTCTACTGCAAATGGAAACCATTCCTTAATTTTTTTGTGAGTTTGAGAACACTGCAAGACTGAGTGCTTCTATGTACTGAATGATATTGTTGTATGAGCCAGGGCAGAGAGTGGATTGGGTAGTTGGGGGGGGGGGGGGTTGTTTTTGAGTTTTTATGTTTTTGTTATTGTTAAAGTTAAAAAATAATAAAAATATCTGGGGGAAAAAAGGAATGTCGGCATTTTCACATCTTTTGATAGGATGGTTAGACTCCTCCAACCACAATGCAGAGGATCCTAGCTAGCAAAACATCAGCACAAGGACTTGCTTAAGCAGCTACATTATACTGTATCTGTTCAAATGTAATAGCTGTTTTTCCACCCACAATGGCTGACAGGTGAGAGGAAAATGATTTGGTCACTGATATTTTAAAAAATCAATTTTCCAGACAGACTTTTCAAGAAAAGCTGGTCATTGTGAAGAGAAGTCGGCCAACCCTGAAGCTAGCAGGCCCGTCTCAGCCAGGGAAAAGATTTGTCCATCACTCCCATCTTATCGACGAGCGGTATCCTTGGATTACAGGCTCCGAGGAGTGCTGCAAATTATCTTGCTGGGAAATGCCTGTTGTTTGCAATTGATTGAGTAGATATTTGGAGCCAGAGAGGGTTTGCAAACTTGAGCTGTCTGTTACACCATGACGATTTAGGCATTTGCCAAATGTATAAAAATTGGAGGGAGACGAGGGACAACAGCCCCTACAGATACAAAAGGCCGGAAAGGTGAGGAAATTGTTATGCATGGTAGAATACCTTGGGTGAAGGATGAGGCAAGATGACTAGACGAATGCAGCTTTATTATTGGTTGTGAACAGGTTACACAGCAGGCACCTGGCAGAGGGCACCGGTCTAAACAGGCCGCAGTATGGCTGCCCTCTGGTATTTATAGAGCGGTGCAGTGACGTGACAGGAAGTGGACGTCACTACACCGCACTTCACAATAAGGTGCCGGAACACAACATCCCATTCTCTCCCCTCCTTAAAAAGTCCAAACCCACATACACACGATCAACCCCACCCCCCACCCCCCAAGTTTGGGACCTGAGTAACACACTAACATAACAAAAAACAATGTACTCAAATGGCCAAACACATTTACACAACATAACCTAAAATAGCGCTGACGGGCGGATTACCGTGCAGCCCACATGGCAGCATGGATTTTTCTGCCACCCAACAAACTAAGAGTCCATATACAAACTAAAATTACACGCTGTGCTCCTAAACTAAACAAAATACACAAAATAATCCCATTTTACAACATACATTAAAACACCAGAACTAACAAGCGCTAGCACAATTATTTACAGCACTGTTCCTTGGGCAGGAGGAGTAGAACCAGCATGGGGGGGCCCAGGGCAGCCCCTCAGCAAGCGCGTCCCTGGAAGCAGCAGACTCCCGGGACGATGGCTAATCTTCCGGACGAAAGCGCCTCTCTCCTTCACCACGGACACCCGCTCTTGTCCAGCGCTGTCACCTGAAGCCTCTTCCCGGACATGCCGAAGCCGATTGGCGTGCCTCGCCGAGCCATTGGACAATGAATGAATGAATTAAGTTTATTGTCAATACCACCATACGTAATACATACATACAGGAGAATTGAAATTTGACTTGGCATTTGGGCGTGCTCTATGTCAGCGCACATCCAAGGACAGGGCAGCCACAACAGGCGCCAGTCATAGTGGGGGTAAAAAAAAGAAAAGAAAAGAAAGGGGGGGGGGATGACACAGTAAGCGAGAGAAAAAAACATGTTTATCAGAATAGCGCTCAGTGAGTGGGATTATGATTACAAGAAAAAAAACCCTCAATGCACATTTAGCAGACAACAAGAACACAATGACAAAGCAAGTTGAGAGAGTCAGTGTATTGTAAAATATACGTATATCAGTGATTGTATCAGTGGTGTAATGTTGAATGCAGTAGTGTAGGTGTGTCAATTGCTAGTGAACAGCAGAGGGCGCCTCCTGGCAGTGGATAGATGTTATTGAGATTGAGATTCAACTTTATTGTCATTACACATGTATGAATACAAGGTAATGAAACGTGACTTGGCATTTGGGCACGCTCTGCAGAGCGCATCCAAGGCCGGGGCAGCCGCTAGGCGCCAGTCATAAAGAAGAAAGGAAAAAAAAGAAAAGAAAATGGATATGACACAGTAGGCGAGAGAAAAAAAACACGTTTTATCAGAATGACGCTCGGCAAGTGAGCGAAATTTTGATTGCAGGCAAAAAAAACCCTCAATGCACATTTAGCAGACATTTAGCAGGAGATCACACACAAAAGTTGAGAGGCAGTGTATTGTATGCATGTACTGTTGTATGCATTGTGTAGTGTAAATGTAACAGTTGTTAGTGAGCAGCAGAGGGCGCTTCCTGGCAGTGGATAGATGTTATAATCATGTGACTTACAAACAAGTCCAGAGTCTATCTCTCTTGCTCTCTCTCTCTTGCTTGCAGAAGGCACATGGGCATTGTCCTTGAGGGTCCAATCCGCTGACGACAAACAACTGATTGTTGATTGTTTGGGTAGACATGAGCCTTCCGCTTATCTCAATCAGGAGGAATGTAAACACTCAATTAGCCAAGTTAGAAGCCTGTCTTAAGGAAATCAAAGCTTGGATGACTTGTAATTTCCTGCTATTAAATTCAGATAAGACTGAAGTCATTCTTGTTGGTCCAAAAAACCTTAGAAATACCTTTCCAAATCAAACTTTCAGTTTGGATGCGGTTACTCTTTCTCTTAATAGCTCTGTGAGGAACCTTGGAGTTATTTTTGATCAGGATTTGTCCTTCAATTCACATATTAAATTTGTTTCTAAGACTGCCTTCTATCATTTGCGTAATATTGCCAAGATTAGGAACATCTTGTCTCAGAGTGATGCTGAGAAACTGATCCACGCTTTTGTTAGCTCGAGATTAGATTATTGTAATTCTTTATTATCAGGCTGTCCTAAAACATCTTTAAAAAGTCTTCAGCTGATCCAAAATGCTGCAGCAAGAGTTTTAACAGGTACTACAAAGAGAGATCATATCTCTCCGGTTCTGGCCTCCCTTCATTGGCTTCCCATAGAGTTTAGAATTAAGTTTAAAATCCTTCTTCTTACTTACAAAGCTCTAAACAATCAGGGTCCTTTTTATTTAAAAGATCTGATACTACCGTATTATCCTAACAGAGCACTACGCTCCCAAAATGCAGGATTACTTGTAATACCTAGAATCTCCAAAAGTACAATGGGAGGCAGAGCCTTCAGTTATCAAGCTCCTCTCCTGTGGAATCAGCTGCCAATCTGGATTCGGGAGTCAGACTCGATCTCTGTTTTTAAGAATAGGGCTAAAACCTACCTTTTTGATATAGCCTACAATTAGGGAGGGATCATGTGTTTCTGAACCCTCCCTTAGTTATGCTGCTAATAGGTTTAGTCAGCCGGGGGACCTCCAGTAATGCACTGGGCCTCACTCCTTTCCTCACTCTCTATGAAATATTTTTTTTGCTGGTCATTCATATCTGTTTGTTCTCTCCCATAGATTGAGTCCCCATCGTGCTGTTTGCTCTCTACATGTCTGTTCTTTTCTTCTTCTCTATCCCCTCACCCCCCAGCCAGTCGCAGCAGATGACTGCCCCTCCCTGAGCCTGGTTCTGCTGGAGGTTTCTTCCTGTTAAAAGGGAGTTTTTCCTCTCCACCGTCGCCAAGTGCTTGCTCACAGGGGATCGCCTGATTGCTGGGGTCTTTCTGCAACTGTGGGGGTTCCCTCCTACAGTTGATAGTGCTATGAGATGACTGTTGTTGTGAAATGGCGCTATATAAATAAAGTTGAATTGAATTGAAACACGGGGCAAACAAGGTCAAATCAAATCAAATCAGCACAGTGCACTCAGAGAATAGAATTTGTCCTCATCCGTGTAATTCTGTGCTTCCATTATATGTGCAGGCTTAAACTGTTTTTCCATGGAGAGCACAGGGCTTCAGATGTATTCCTTCACTGAATCACTGTCATTCAGTTCACCGTTTGCCGCTACTCGTGCCCTCCCCAACTGATCGAATTTGATGAAGGAGCTTGCCGGGTCCGCTTGATCAGCTCTCTCACCTTCCTTCAATTTCTGATGCATCAGGGAACTCCACAGCCAAAAATAGAAGTCCTGAGATCATAACCAATAATGTTTCCACAGACGCATGAATTCCAATGTCCATGAGTCTCCTCGTAGGTTCCAATTCTTGGGCTCCCCCTTTGCCCAATTCTTGTTGAAAAATAGTGACAATAGCACATTTAAGCCGCTTCCAAATCCATAATTTCCGTTTAGATTAAGATTCAGCAGAAGAAGAGCGACTAAACACAGACAAAAACGCAACATTGCAAAAGCTGGGAATAGATCAAGAAGGCAGGGGAGGAGGGAAGAAAAATGCGACTGCTCTCTCTCAAGGCAAGAAGGAAAATGTAAATTTATGTAAAGTTATGTAAAGTTATGTAAAGTAAAGGAAAATTATAGTCATGTGATCTAAGCAGTCCAGAGTCACTCTCTCACTTGCAGATGGTAAGTTGTCACGTGGTGCACTGTCCTTGAGCGTCCATCTGTTGAAACAACAACAATTGTGTCGATTGTTTGGGTTAAGCCACTTCTCCAGCGTTATCTTCATCGAGGAGGAATGTAAACAAGGGCACCAAAACAAGGTCAAATCTGCACAGTGCACTCAGAGAATAGAATTTCCCTCTCTTCGATTCTGTGCTTCAAATTTCATACAGGCTTGAAAACTGGTCAAATTGTTGAAGAAGCAGCTATGCCGGGTCCACATTTTGATTAGCTCTTCCAGTTAAATTTTCGATACACCAGGAAAACTCCAGAGCCAATCAGCAGAAAATCCTGTGATCGTAAAGCCAAAACAGGTAGATGTTTTCCACATCTTCAGTGGAATCACACAGACACATGAGTTCCAATCCATGGGTCTCTCCGTTGGGTTCCCCCTTAACCCAATCTTCTTTAAAGTGGTGACAATCACAATTATAAACCGCTTTCCAGATCCATAATTTCCATTTGGATTAAGAGTCAGCCAGAAGAAGAGCGACATTGCAAGCTGGGATCAGAAGGGAAGATTAGAAAGGAGAGCGAAGAAAAGCGTCTGCTCTCTCTCAGAGCCGGAAGTGAAGAGCTTGAAGTATGCTGCGCCCAGCTTAGTCACTATGCGCAGACACCCGTGATGTTCAACTGGTTGTCGTCTGGCCCACCTTCGCCATGGATGTTCTTCACCCTGAACCCGAACCAAGTCCATAACCCTCAGTGGGGCCCAGCTCGGCCTGAAATGGGGCTGCTGAGGATGCGGTTCCTCCATGCTCATTGGTCTGGCCCTGACCTCTTCTAAAACTGCCGTACCATTCACCATCGTAGCTGCAGACCCTCCATCCCCCTGCGGCCAAGTTCCTGAGGCATCTGGAGCTAGCACATTGGTGTGACTCACCAGCACAGGTGCCTCGCCGCCACACTCGGCACCCACCTCTACCATTTCCCGAGCGCTGGCACTGAGACCCTCCTGCGCCGAACCTGAGTGAACTGGTCCTGCTTGACCACCGTGGTGTTCGTTAGCTCTTCGTCCTACACAACATCCTCATCGACCACCGGAACTGAAGGGTACCACTAGCCAAAACGCAACCATTCATTTCCGGCGTCGTCTTTTATGGCGAAACCCAGTCCGTAAAACAAATCACAGCCCATGATGTTATCGCCTCGGGCTGTCACGTGGAACGTGACGTCAACCATCTTCCCAGACTTACACCGGACTGTTAACTCCAAAGTCCCAACCGCGCACAGCCTGCCACCTCCATAACTGTTCAACGGCGCCGGGTTACCTTTAATCCTGTAGTGGGGGAAAAACGTCTTCACCGTGGCCCAATTCAGCGACAACCCCTCTGACGTGACAGCGTGTAGTGACGTGACAGGAAGTCCACATCACTACACCTCACTTCACAATAAGGTGCCGGAACACAACATCGCAGAAATGAGTGATAACTGGAAATGGAGTAAAATTTGGATGGATTTTAATTACATTGATAACACAAAAGCAGAGTGTTGTAACATGACCAGCCAAGGGGTAATTAAAAACAAACTGCAAGGTTATTTAAAAACCAGTTTGAGTCACAAGTAGCAATCAAAGGGGAAACTTTAAAATAAGGATCTTCAACAAAAACATTATTTACAATAAAATATGTACACATACCCACTAAAATAAAAAAGCCTAAACTAAAACCTGAGAATTAAAATTATCTAAAAAGCTAAAATAAGACAAAATACTGCTTAAAAAAACCTAAGCTAAGCTATCAATTAAAAATTTGAAACAAATAAATGCCTCAGATTTCCATACCTGTAGCCTGCTGCTTTCAAGACACACATTAATAGAACGTACTGGACAATCAGATTTGAGCTGTGTCTGCAACAAGAATTCTATGGGTATGGTTTTGTATCCATAGCCAATGCCAAAACTCAAACTGTAAGACGAAATATCTTAAATTAAGGCTGTATATCCTTGGTTTTTGTCTGAGAAGGGGCAGCACGGTGGTGCAGTGGTTAGCACTGTTGCCTTACAGCTAGAAGGTTCCTGGTTCGAATCCCCAGGCTGGCAGGGGTTGGAGCCTTTCTGTATGGAGTTTGCATGTTCTCCCTGTGCTGCGTGGGTTTACTCCGGGGGCTCCAGTTTCCTCCCACAATCCAAAGACATGCATGTTAGGTTAATTGGTTGTTCTAAATTGTCCCTAGATATCTGTTTCCTATAAGCCCTTAGAATAGAGGGTTAGTACTAGTGAAAGCGCTTTGAGTGGTCTTTGTGACTAGAAAAGCGCTATATAAGTGCAGGGTAGTTAGTTAGTTAGTTATTCTTGCTGTGCAGTTTTTGTGTAAGAAAATTTTACATGCTTTCAGAGAGTTTTTAACTTCTTTTAAGCAGTTTGATAAACCAAATTTTCTTGCTCTGTTGGCAGATAATTTTACTTAAAATAACCAAAAATTTTCTGGCAATAGATAATTTTATCTAAAACTGGGGGAAAATTATGTGCCAAAAAAGTAAGACTAAATTGATTAAAACAGTTCAAAAAACTATCTTAAAGCAAGTAAAATCTTACAGAAAACTGCACAACAAAGAGATATTCTTGTCTTGTCAAAATTTTCTTAGAGAAAAACAAGTATACACCCTTGATTTAAGATATTTGATCTTACTAAGATTTCATTTGTTTTGCAGTGTGACACACTATTGGCTACTTCAGCATAAACACAAAAGTCAGTGTAATCCCCCCACACACATACACCAGCATCATGAACATCACCAGCCTAAATGCCAGATATCAGAGGATGACACTAAATCAACAATTAAAGTCTAATGATGACAGCAGAACACATCAGTGAAGTATTTCTGATTCAAACAATGGACAACAGCTGAAATCACAAACCTGCACAGCAGGTGATTGGAAACCACTACAAAGAGCATGTCTTACCTTTTTACAAGTGTTTTCTGGTCTTTAAAAAAAAATCCTTCATTGTGTCCTTTAAGTCCAGCTCACGAAGAACGTCATATGGACATCAGTGTGAGCTCACAGTCTGTTTTTAGTAGCATGCTTGATCCTGTCTACCTTTTTTTTTAATCAAGTTCAGAGTCCACTGTCCCACGCACAGCTGTCTGATGTAAGTAATCATGGCCTTTCCCAGTGACCGCGCTTGTCTTGTGCTGGTCTCCATCTCTCAGCTTATCTTCTCCACTGGGCTGCTCTCCTTTGACAGGATCTGGCGGCGACTGCTTTTCTCTTCCAGGTGAGTGCTTTAATGGTCCTCCTGTCTGTCCATCTAAAGCAGGGGTGTCAAACTCATTCCATGGAGGGCCAAGACCCTGCAGGTTTTACTTCCACCCAGTCTCTTCAGCAGGTGTTTTCACTGATCAGCAATCAGTAGGAAGAAATTCAGAGAAATCACCTGTTGAAGACACTGGGTGGAGGTAAAACCTGCAGGGTCTTGGCCCTCCATGGAATGAGTTTGACACCTGTGATCTAAAGTCTCTGCTTAGTGAAACCTGCTCTCCAGCTCCAGGTCCCACCTGGCCAACCTGTCTCCTCAGTGCAGTAATTAGCAGCCCTGCCTCCACTTGATGCTCCAATTTAGAAAAATCCTTTAAGCTTCGGGATTTTTTTGAACAATTCCTTTTCCTTTAAGCCCTTTTTCCCTCAATAATTTTGTGAGCACCATTCTCAAACTTTTTTTCTGGACATTTTGACCTAGCTAATTACTTCCTACTGCTCACTGATGCTTGCATAGTCACATGCCAAAACAATTCCTCTGATAGGCTATTGTTACTGGTTACGTGGGGCACATACTATATAAAATGGACCAATCAGCAGCCACACATGAATATCAAGTGATAGGCATAGAATTCAACCAATTAACAACAATGGCTGTGTCTCAATTCAGGTTCTGCGTCCTCCAAGTGCGCATTTCTACAGCAGTTACGTCACTATCCTGCGTCCAAGGCTGTCCCATTCCGTGGGCTCCTTCACATGTGGCCAAAAAATGCAGCCTTCAAAACCCCGAAAACCAAGGATACATGTGCCTCAATTCCACCAAAATAAGAACCAGTGCTAGTTCGGTTCTGGGGCTGTTGCCAGTGCTTAACCAATTCAATTGTAGCGCCTCATAAGAACCAGCTGGTTTTCTACCGATGTGGAGCTAGTCAGGGCTACGTCATTACGTAGTGTAAAACGCCTTTATGCAACCCTGCAGAACACCACAGAAGAAGAAGTAGCAGCGCTAGCTTGTAAACAGCTTGTCAACATGAGGAGTTTGTTGTCTCTTTGGGAGCACTGCTTTTATTATTCCAAACCTGTATTACCATCCAAAAACGGTTTTATTCTTAATCGCAGAGAACGACAGCTACGTTTAAGGAGACCGGTAATAATCAATATTTCAGTCATCAGCCGTTGTTAGATCAAGTCTGTAGTGCGAGCACTGACTACATTTTTAAACATAATATTTATGTCAGTTCTGTAATAGGTGGTGTTACGGCGCATTACGAGATGGAGGTCGCCTGTTATGTCATTGCCAAAAAGTGATCAGCTGCCCAAAAAATGATCGCCAGGGGCCATATTGTTATGGGTTTATATTAGCCGTTAAATATATATTTATATTATATTATAATTATATTTATATATATTTAACAGGTAAACAGTGTCATATAATGTGATAATTATGTGTGGTGTGTCTTTAAGACTGTGGTGACGTCACAGGCCAGAGTTGACCTTCACCGAGTGAATATGTATGAAAATGGCGATGTGTTGATGTTGCCGCCTGTTAATGTTTCCCGCTCCTAGTTGTTAAAAGAGAACTTTGTTGAAACCACTATTCGTGTGGACCTCAGTTCTTTACATGGTGTCAGAAGTGCTTGACGGACGCTCTGCTTCAGTAAGATGGCCAAGTTTAATCCCCCGGAAAGTTTTCCTTTTCATCGTCCAAATGAATGGGCGGGCTGGAAAGAGCGCTTTCTGCGTTTCCGGACGGCTACAAAACAGTAAAGAGGACGGCGAAATTCAGGTCAGTTCACTGATTTACGCCATGGGCCCCGAAGCTGAAAACATCTTCAAATCATTCTCCTTTACTGAGGAAACAGATCAAAAGAAGTTTGACGTTGTGTTAGGAAAATACGACGAGTACTTCTGTCCTAAACGGAACGTGATCCATGAGCGCGCTTGTTTTCACCAGAGGCGGCAGCGGCCTGGTGAGAAAGTGGAAATGTTTATCAGAGCCCTCTATGAGATGTCAGAACACTGTGACTTTGATGTAAAGAGAGATGAACATATCCGTGACCGAATTGTTGTGGGCATCCTCGATAAAGAGCTGTCACGTAAACTGCAGATGATGGCTGATCTAACGCTTGCCCAAACTATTCAAACAGTTCGCCAGTCCGAGGAGGTTGTCCTCCAGGTTCACCAGCAGGGGGAGGCACACGCCACGGTGCAGGAGATCCAGGGAAAAGCAGCAGGCAGAGGAAGATCTCCATTTAAACCAAAGAAGAAAAAAAGTGGAGAGCAAAGAGACTCATGGTGTGGAAGATGTGGAAAATTAAAACACAGAGATCCTGAAAAGTGCCCAGCCATGAAGTCAACATGCAACAAGTGTAAAAAGGTGGGTCACTGGGAAAAGAAATGTCACAGTAAATCAGTCAGAGAAGTCACTGAAGAGACAGTTTCCCAGACACCATTTTTTTTGGGCGCAGTCACAAAAACAGACAGAAATGATGACCCATGGACCATACAGCTTACAATTGGAACAACACCAGTCAATTTTAAAATTGATACGGGTGCAGACGCAAACATTATGGGAGAAAAGACATTTAACAAACTAGTTCCTAAGAAGGAATTAGAGCCATCTAATGTCACACTGTGCAGCCCGGGTGGTCAATTGGACTGTATAGGAAAATTTCAAGCCTTCACAGAATACAAAGAAAAACCATATACTTTTCCTGTGTATGTCATCAGTGGCAATAATGCAAACAATTTGCTGGGCAGAGACACAGCAATGTCGATGGGGCTTGTGAAGCGTGTTGAAGAAGTTCACAAAGCATTTGGTGAGCATGGAACACTTAAAACAGAACCAGTTAAAATCCTGTTAAAAGAGAATGCTCAGCCATACACAGTGCACACTGCCCGTCGTGTCCCTTTGCCACTTTTGCAGAAGGTTAAGGAGGAATTGCAGCGTATGGAGGAGAATAATGTGATTGAAGCTGTGATTGATCCTACAGATTGGTGCGCACCAATGGTACCAGTCCCAAGGAAAAATGGAAAAGTGCGGATCTGTGTCGATTTAAAGAGGTTAAATGAAGCTGTACGAAGAGAGAGGTATGTTCTTCCTACTGCAGAGGAAATCACTGCAAAACTTAGTGGAGCAACCACATTCTCATCATTGGATGCTGCCTCCGGGTTTTGGCAGAT
Source organism: Pholidichthys leucotaenia (assembly GCA_020510985.1). Lineage (NCBI taxonomy): Eukaryota > Metazoa > Chordata > Actinopteri > Cichliformes > Pholidichthyidae > Pholidichthys > Pholidichthys leucotaenia. Next base: position 194,099,551 of record CM035842.1, on the reverse strand, counting down.
TCCTCTCCATCCAGAAAGCAGTAAATTAACAACCTTTATCACACCCTTTGGGAGATATGCATTCAAACGTCTTCCATTTGGGATCACAAGCACTCCTGAAATTTTTCAGCGCAAAATGACAGAAACCCTCAACAGCCTGGAAGGCGTGGCTATCTACATGGATGACATACTGGTGTACGGCGACACTCCTGAACAGCACGACCAGCGTCTCAGGAAGGTACTGGAAAGGATCGAGTCAGCCGGACTTAAACTGAACAGAGAAAAATGTAAGTTTAGACAAAACAAGCTTCACTTCTTGGGCCAAGAAATTGACAAATCAGGCGTGAGACCCGACCCTGATAAAGTCAAGGCAATCCGCGAGCTCCCTCCACCACAGAACGTGCATGACCTCAAGCGTGTCCTAGGCATGTTTAACTACCTAGGGAAATATATCCCAAATCTGTCGACAGTGGGCCAGCCACTATATGAACTGTTGAAATCCAAGTCAGTGTGGATGTGGGACCATTCTCAGCAGGAGGCATTTCAACGCATCAAAGACATTCTGTCTACTTCTCCAGTTCTGAAATTCTATGATGTGAATCGACCTACTGCCGTATCAGCCGATGCCAGCAGCTATGGTATAGGTGGAGTACTACTGCAACTGCACGATGGAAACTGGAAACCTGTGGCATACTGCTCACGTCGTCTGTCAGAGGCCGAGACTAGATATGCACAGATAGAGAAGGAGTGTTTGGCGAGTGTCTGGGCATGTGAGAGATTTGAGAAGTACCTCTGTGGTCTGGAAGATTTTAAGTTGGTCACAGATCACAAACCCTTGGTGCCTCCCATGAACAAAAAGGACCTGGACAATGTGCCAATACGGTGCCAAAGGCTACTTATGAGACTTATGAGGTTCAAACCGACAGCCGAATATGCTCCGGGAAAGACCTTGGTAGTAGCTGATACACTCTCAAGAAGTCCACTACAGTGCATAGAAAACGAGACTGATACTCACTCTGATGTAGCGTGCTACATAGCAGCAGTTATTGATAACTTGCCAGCTACTACACATAAAATAGCCACTATAAAGACCGCTACAGCAGCTGACTGTAACCTACAGTTGGTGTTGCGGTACATCAAGTCAGGATGGCCAGAATACATAGGCAATGTCCCAGCAGCTATCAGAGACTATTTTCCCATTAAAAATGAACTGTCTGAATGCGATGGAATTATCACCAGAGGAAGCCGCATGTTGATTCCGGATGTGCTCAGAGCAGACATCTTGGATCGAATACATGATGGACATCAAGGTCTGACAAAATGCAGAGAGCGGGCCTGCACATCTGTGTGGTGGCCTGGCATCTCATCTGAAATCAAACGCAAAGTCCAGTCCTGTCAGGTGTGTCGTGAGATGAGACCAGCTCAGCGAAAAGAGCCTCTCTTGTCAACCCCTCTACCTGATCGACCCTGGAAGAGACTTGCTGTTGACCTGTGTGAGCATAACAAGCACACTTACCTTGTTGTGTCAGACTATTTCTCTCGATTCCTCGAGATACTTCATCTGCCAGTAACCACTGCTTCTCAGATGATCTTAAAGCTGAAGGCAGTGTTCGCGAGGTTTGGTTGTCCAGATGTGGTTGTATCTGACAATGGGCCTCAATTCTCATGCCAAGAATTTAAAAAGTTTGCAAGGGAGTTTGACTTTTTGCACATCACCTCAAGTCCACACAACCCCCAAGGAAACGGACATGCAGAGAGGGGAGTTCAAACAGCAAAAAGAATCTTAAAGCAGCAAGATCCTTTGCTCGCCCTCATGTGCTTTCGATCAACGCCCTGCACCACCACAGGCGTGAGTCCTGCAGAGCTACTTATGGGTCGAAAGATCAAAACAACTCTTCCTACACTCGAAGTGAATCTTCAGCCCCGACGGCCTGATCTGGAAGTCGTCAGGAACAAGGATGCAATGGAGAAACAGAAACAAGCATTCTACTTCAATCAGCGCCATGGAGCTAAACCCCTATCTTCGTTGAAGCCAGGAGATTCAGTCCTCACAAAGCTGGACCATCAGAAATCCTGGAAAACACCCGCTGTTGTCACAGGAGAAAGCAGCACACCTCGCTCCTTTCTTATTGAAACACCCCTGGGAGCAACTTTGCGACGCAACCGCTGTCACTTGCAACATGATCCTGAATCAGCCAGAGAGATACCCTCTTCAGCTCCAAATGACCTGCAGCCAGAGATTGTCGATCAGCAGCCTGAAACTGCAGCTGCTGCTGACACTATTTTACCAGAATCCAGTGTCAAACCGCCAGACCCAAAGCAAGGACTGTTGTTTACCCGGTCTGGTAGAATGATTAAACCTGTGCAAAGACTAGATTTGTAGAGAAAAAAAAAATGAAAAAGAGAGAAATTCACGTGTTCACTGTGATAAGTGTGGTTATATGTGGTTCAATGATTAAGCCATGGGCTGTGGGGAAGGGTGAAATGGAAATGGAAAAAATGTTTAAATTGAAAATTGTTTTGTTCTGAAGAAAAAAAAAAAACTAAAAAAGGGGGAGATGTCATATAATGTGATAATTATGTGTGGTGTGTCTTTAAGACTGTGGTGACGTCACAGGCCAGAGTTGACCTTCACCGAGTGAATATGTATGAAAATGGCGATGTGTTGATGCTGCCGCCTGTTAATGTTTCCCGCTCCTAGTTGTTAAAAGAGAACTTTGTTGAAACCACTATTCGTGTGGACCTCAGTTCTTTACAAACAGTACTTAGTTAGGTATAACTGTCATGAGCCGAGCCGGCTTGGCTTTCCCCGGCTCGGTCTCGATCGCTTTGGGGGTTTATGGTTTTACTGGTTATGTGCATTTTTGTGTATTATTGTATTGACTCCCTTATCCTTGCCACTGCCTGACCGGCAGCTGTTAGTCTGTGTCCGTGACCTATTTTCTCTCATGCTGCTGACAGTCTGTCGGTCCAGCCACACCCCCTCGCTCTCCCTTGACTCCATCAGCTGTTTCCTACCCCAGTAATCATCTTCCCCACGTCTCGCCCAGGTGTTCCTTATTTGCCACGCCAGCGGCGTCTTTACTAAAGCAGCTCTTTGCTGGACAGACGCCGCTGGATCATTGTACATGTTAGATGGCTGTGCTTCGCCATCTAACCGTCAAAGTCACTGAAGGGGTTTTGGCTCGCCGTTCTACTGGAGGACCCGTTCCGCTTAGGCCATGAGTAATCCTAGCGCTTCTCTGTGCAGTTGTGCCGCCGTGCTGATAGCGTTTCCGAGTGTGGCACAACTGCTTCCCGCTTTCCCCTACTCAGCCTAGCTTCAAGTGGACTCTTTGTTAGCTGTGCAGCCTAGCCGTTTGTATGGTTTGCCCTGAACTGTGCTCAATAAATATGTTTGTGGTAATCCCAGCATTTAAATCCTCTTTTCTTCCTTCTCTCCACCGTGCTCAATGAAGGGCGCACGGGGGAGTTTATGACAATAACAAGATACAGTATATTTAACACTTATGATGCATTTTGAACCCGAAACAAACTTGATCTAGGATTAAAAGCAATTAAAATAATGCAGTCACAAGGTTACATGGAAAAATGCATAGATTTACTGCATATATACTGTACATGAAGATACTGTATCAATATATATTCTATGTACCTCCAAACAATGATGTTTTTGCACATAAATATTGCAGTCAGACAAATTCTATATGTTGTTTTCCAAACTGCAACACTTTGGCCAACACTATAATTTTTCAGATGTGATAAAACCTCAAAACATTTAGACACATTGTAGGTGGACTGAGACCAGGCAGTCCACCTTTAACAAGCGGGCGCTCCTGGCTCCTGTAGACGGTGATCACTTTTTGGCACGACGCTGGATTTCACCACCCAGCTGACCCCACGCAGAAGTGGCTGATGAAACCCTTTTCGGACACAGGCAGACTTACCCCTAAACAACATAACTACAATTACCAGATGAGCTGTGCACGTTCAGTTGTGGAAATGGCTTTTGGCGACTTGAAAGGACGATGGAGGTCCCTCCTGACAAGGAATGACTGCAAACTGGAGCTGAGCAAGAAAAGGGTGCTCACCTGCTGCATACTTGATATTTGTGAGGAACATGGTGAGAAGTTTGGACTCCCAGACACACCTGATCACAGTCAGCCTCCAGTTCAACCACTACCTGACCATGCCAGTGTAGAATGACATTAGGGCAGCTTTAATGGAGTATTTTAACAGTGGAGAGCAGTAACCTGTTTAATGTCTGCCATATCATTTACAAAATATAATGTGAAGTAGTTCAAAATTGTCATGAACCCCTGTGCACTATTACACGGCGCACGAGGGAGAGAATGAAAAACCCAATCGCAGGAGTAGAGAGTGCCGTATTTATTAAAGTTCACCAGAAAAACAAGCTCAACAATCACCGAATGCAGTTCAGTTCACCACACAATATATGGAAAGGTGTAATGACAGAATTGGCCGCCAAACATACAGGGCGTCTGCCGAATGCTCAACAGCCTGGTGAATATAAAGCCTGGTGCTGCAGGGCTGCGTTACGCATGAAACAGGAAAAGCGAGCAGCCTATTGCTGCAGGCCTGCTAGCACAGGAGAAAAGGCTAAGGCACACTTACAGGTCTGGAGCTAATCCGGGGCGAGCCATGCAGTCTGGAGGCAGAGGCAGAGACGCGGACCAGCCAAAACACCAAGGTATGGATCGTCTTAAAATGTCAGGCTGAGTAGAACGCTGGGAGTGAATAACCATACACAGAGGAACACGCTGCCATGTATGAAGGGGAATGTCCCGACAATCTCCTTCCTCAGCAGTGGCAAAGAAATACTCCTAAAGCTAACGAGGAAAGAAATTGCGGTTTGTATGAGTGTGTGGGCAGAACTGATTAGGAACAGGTGTGTGAGAGCACATGTGAATGAGAGTGAATGGAGAATGTGTATGTGTGTGTGCATGTCGGTGTGTGTGTGTGTGTGTGAGTGTGTGTGTGAGCACCGGTGACAGTGCAGCTGACGGAGTTTGACAGGAGGAGAGGGCGTGCCAGAGCAGTCAGAGGGAAAACTAGGACAAATCGTAACATGACACAAACTAATTAATGAATAAAACATTCAGGTGACACTCAGTCCTCAGTGTACTCTGTTTTAAAGTATTTATATATTTTATAGGCACATTTACAGAGTTGTTAAAGGTATGCCCTTCTGTACTTGTATGTCATCTATTCTGGTTAAAGTACCGATTCAAATTTTTATTCATGTGGGTAACAAGAGACAGACTGTAAAGTGTACAAGTTAAAAGTAATTTCCCCAGAAAGGATCTTGTCCAGAGCTGAGGAAATTATTTTTCATTATGGAAAATAATATTATGAGTGGGCTTTTATTGAATGATATCAGTGATCAATTTTTGTTGTCTATCAATGTGATTATAGGAAGAAAAAGTATACCAAAAATATTAAATATAAAAGAATAAGAACTGAAGAATCTACAGTATGTATTTACTGGCAAAGGAATTATTAATACAAGACTGGAAGATAGTTTGTGATGAAAATGATATAAATGAAGCATATGATAAATTTTTACAAATATTTCAATCATTGTACAATAAAAACTGTCCTATAAAACAATACAGTGACAGACAACAAAACGAAAATATTCCTTGGGTCACCAAGGGGTTAATAAATGCATGTAAAAAGAAGAATACATTATATAAACAATTCATTAAGTGCAGAATGGTGGAGGCTGAGATCAAATATAAAAGATATAAAAACAAGCTTACTAATATAATGAGGACTTGTAAGAAAGAATACAGAATATTAGAGGATAATAAAAATAACTTAAGAGGAATATGGCAAGTACTCAATGGGATTATCAGTAACTGACCTAAGAATGCTAATTATCCAGAATATTTTATTGAAAATGGCAATTTGATAAATAATATGGAGGATGTGGTCAGTGGTTTCAATAAATTTTTTTTGTAAATGTTGGTCCTGAATTAGCAAAATCAATAGTGACACCAGAAACAAACAACAGTGGTTCTGTAAATGAAATCGAAGATAGAAATCCAAACACAATCTTTTTGGGTGCAGTTACTGAAAAGGAAATTATCGAGACTGTGAGTAAATTTAAGAACAAAAAATCAACGGACTGGAATGAAATTGACATGACAATAGTGAAAAAAGTAATTGAGGGAATTGTTAAACCATTCACCCACATCTGTAACCTGTCATTTCAAACTGGTACATTTCCAAACAAAATGAAAATAGCAAAAGTAATACCTCTATACAAAACAGGAGACAGTCATTATTTCACAAATTACAGGCCGGTCGCTTTACTCTCACAATTCTCCAAAATACTTCAAAAAATCTTCACTAAGAGACTGGATGATTTCATTGAAAAACACAACCTCCTTACAGACAGCCAGTATGGTTTTAGAGCAGATAAATCTACATCTTTGGCACTGATCGAACTTATAGAAGAAATTACTAGTTGTATAGATAAAAAAGTTTGCTGTAGGAGTATTTATAGATTTAAAGAAAGCTTTGACACCACTGACCACAGAATTCTACTGAGGAAATTGGAAAGGTATGGGATAAGAGGGGTCGGACTGAGTTGGGTGGAAAGTTATTTAAGTAACAGACAACAATTTGTACAAATTGGTGAGCACAAATCACCCTTCATGGACATCACTTGTGGTGTGCCCCAGGGGTCAGTTTTAGACCCAAACTCTTTATCTTGTATATAAATGACATATGCCAAGTATCAAAAATTCTGAAATTTATTTTGTTTGCGGATGACACAAATATCCTTTGCACTGGTGAGAATTTGCAGCAGGTTTTAGAGGTGGTCACAACTGAAATGAAAAAGTTAACGCAGTGGTTCAACAAAAATAAATTATCTCTAAATCTGAAAAAAAAACAAAGATTATGTTGTTTGGAAATTATAAAATAAATCATGAAATAATGGTAACGGTAGATGATACCAGAATAGAAACAGTACAGGAAAATAAGTTTCTGGGAGTGACGCTAGACAATAAAATCTGCTGGAAACCTCACATCAGTCACATCCGGGCCAAGTTGGCAAAATGTATAGGGATACTGGGGAAGACAAGACACATCTTGGACTATAAATCATTGGTCTTACTGTACAATTCACTGTTTCTACCTTATCTTAACTACTGTGTAGAAGTCTGGGGAAACACCTACAAGACCAACCTACAGCCAATATGCACATTACAAAAAAAAGCTATAAGGATAATAAATAATGTTGGATATAGAGACCATACCAACTCGTTGTTTTTAAAGTCACATGTCATAAAGTTCATGGATTTAGTTAAATTTAAGACAGCACAAGTAATGTACAGGGCAATTAATAATCAACTCCCAACTAATATACAAAAAATATTCAAAAAAGAGACAATGATTATAATTTGAGAGGAGACTTAAACTTTACAAAACCTGAGATACAAACAACTAAGAAAAGTCTGTGCATATCTGTCTGTGGGGTGGATTTGTGGAACAGTCTGGAGCTGGAACTGAAACTATGTACAAACAGAAATCAATTCAAAAATAGGTATAAACATTATTTGCTGAAAGGATATATGTTAGAAGGGTAGTATTTATATGTACGATTCACTATGCTCACTCTGGGACACTATGGAATGATGGGTGGGACAGTGCTGTGTATATCTGTGTTGTTTGGGGCTGGTTTTGATGTATGGACTGTATGTATGTTGGGATGGATGGGTGTTTATGTTGATATGTACAAAATATAGTTAATTGTTTACTTGGGGTCTTAAATTGTATTGTTTGTATACTTTATTGATCCCCAGAAGGGAAATGTGGTAATTTGTATATATTTCCCATGGGTTGTATTTATGGAAAGAGGAGTTGGAGTTAATAAGTGTTCACTTCTTCCTTCTCCCTTTCGAGCACTGTATATTGTCACTTTATCGCACTTGTCATTTGTTTTTGGGTTTTTTTCCTTTTTTGTTTGAAATAAAGTATGTATCTATCTATCTAGCTGACAGAATGTCATGTGGTACATTGTCAAAAGAATATAAACTATCATTTTTGAAGCTGGCAGCTTGGAACATTTTCCACAGAGAAAGTGCATAGATTTAAAGTTTGTTGCTGCTTGTTCTTTAGAAAATGTGAAAAAAAGTTGTCAAAAATATGAGTAGGTCCTCAAATACCTGATATATTGTCCAATACGGTAGGGCAGTGCGGTGGCGCAGTGGTTAGCACTGCACGAGCACAACAACTCACCCTTGGCCATGGGATCTCTGGTTCGATCCCAGCCCTTGACCAACAGTGATCTGTGTGGAGTTTGCATGTTCTCCCTGTATCTGCTTGGGTTTACTCCGGGATTTCTCCGGTTTCCTCCCACAGGCCAAAAACATGCAGGTTAGGTTGATTGGAGACTCTAAAGTGGCCCTAGGTGTGAATGTGTGAGTGGGATAGTGCCGTACTGTGGCTGCTTCATCCATCCAGGTGGATGCCCTCAATTTCCCCTCTGGGGATCGTATACAAAATTTAAAAAAAAAATACCTGAAAAAATGAACTTAAGTGCAGTAATTCAGTACTTTCACTTTCCACCACTACAATGTTATAGTGATTTGCATTGTTTGTCCTAAATAGCTTTACATTTCATGCATATGTTTGGTGTGAGGATAACAATTAATGTAGAAGTAGAAAAACACTTAAGGAACGAAAGCTTTTATTTACAAAATGTTCAAAAACTTAAGACTGCTACATATGAAATATTATGTACACACAGCCAAAAATATCAATGCTGTGATGGTTACTTTGTTTGCAGTCCCTCAAGCACAGACACAACGTGTCCCATCAGTCTAACAAGGGTATTGGTCCTGTCCTCCATCTTCTGGATGCTTTGCAGCGAAGAGGAGGTCAGCTGCTCCTCCCTCCTGCTCTGCTCCTGCTGTCTCTCCTCTGACCTCTCTAGATAGTCAAGAAGGAGGTCCATGTTTGTGTCCCACTTATGTTTCCCAGTTTTAAAGTACAAAAATAAGCAATATAAAATAACCACACACTAAAAAATGCAGGAACTGTCAATACAGGATTGAATGTGTCTATTCAACATCCATTTACTGTTAGTGGCATCACAACATTCAGTTCAAGTGTATAATTGGTTTAATTCACTCCCTCCTTTGTGTGAATGAGTCAAGAGTTAAGATAAGATAAGATAAGATAAGATAAGATAAGATAAGATAAGATAAGCCTTTATTAGTCCCACAATGGGGAAATTCCAGGATTGCAACAGCACAGGGATAGCAACACTCAGAGCAACAATCAGAAGGCAAGAGAAAAAAAAAAACAAAACAAGAGCAGCAAGTATACATATGTACATATATATATATATATATATATATATATATATATATATATATATAGATAGATAGATAGATAGATAGATAGATACACAGTGCGGCGCATTGTAGCTAGATGGGATAGATATATAAATATATAAACACAGTGCGGAGCATTGTAGCTGGATGGAATAAATATGTAAATATATAAACACACAGTGCGGAGCATTGTAGCTAGATGGAATAATATGTAGATATATAAACACACACAGTACGGAGCATTGTAGCTAGATGGAATAAATATGCAAATATATAAACACACACAGTGCGGAGCATTGTAGCTAGATGGAATAGATATATGAATATATAAACTCACAGTGCGGAGCATTGTAGCTAGATGGAATAAATATGTAAATATATAAGCACACACAGTGTGGAGCATTGTTGCTAGATGGAATGAAACAGCACAACCGTCTACTTAGTTATCCTACATGGTATGATTATGTACCCATACATATTCTCACCCTCCATAGCGACCGGTATTTTCCTAGTTGTATACCGGAGGGGACCATTGTGTAAGTCTATTGCGTCTTTTGCACTCAAAACTATTAGGTTGTCACGTCTTTTTGCTATCTCTGCGAGCAGCCCTGCTTAGGTTGTACAGTCTGACAGCCGTTGGTAGGAAGGACCTGCGAAACCTCTCGGTTGTGCACCTAGGATGATGTAGTCTGCTGCTAAATGAGCTCCTCAGTGCATTCAGTATGTCCTGCATAGGGTGGAACTCGGACTCCAGCAGAGATGACAGTTTGGCCACCATCCTTCTCTCTCCCATCTCCTCCACTGGGTCAAGGTGCTGCCCCAGGACAGAGCTAGCTTTCTTGATCAGTTTGTTCAGTCTCTTCCTATCGGCTGCTGTAATGCCACTGCCCCAGCAGACCACTCCAAAAGTGATGGCTGATGCCACCACCGTATCATAGAATGTCTTCAGCAGCACCCCTTGTACACCAAAAGACCTGAGTCTCCTCAGTAGGAACAGCCTGCGCTGTCCCTTCTTGTAGAGTGCATCAGTATTGTGTGACCAGTCTAATTTATTGTTCAGATGGACACCCAGGTACTTACAGGATGTCACCATCTCGATGTCTGTTCCCTGTATATTTACTGGTGCTGTGAGGGGTTGTCCTTGCCTGCGGCAGTCCACCACCAACTCCTTAGTTTTCCTCGCGTTGATCTGGAGGCAGTTCCGATGGCACCAGTCCACGAAGTCCTGGATAAGTCCTCTGTACTCAGCTTCGTCTCCGTTGGAGATGAGGCCAACGATCGCAGAGTCGTCAGAGAACTTCTGTAGATAGATCTAGATGTAGATAGATGTTGAACATATATTACCTAATCTGGTCTGATGAGAATAGGAGGAAGAGCAGGAGGAGGACAAGCTTAGAGCTGGTGAAGGTGAGCTGGACACCACAGGTCTGGGTGGTTCTCCCTCATCATCCAGCTGTGATAAATCTGTAAATACAAAAAAAAAGTGTTTTAGTTTGTGCAGTGTCCAACTTAAGCCTTCCATTAAATGTGCAGACATAGAAGGCAATTTTATTCAATATCAATAATAGCAAAGCTTACATATCTGATTATGGAATAGAAGAATAGGAATAGAATAGGCTTTACTGTCATTGTACAGTTGTACAGTACAGTGACATTGTAGGTGCTCCACCAGGCGACTGCAATAATAAGCGAAAGATTAGATAAAATACGGTTACACAACACACAATTAAATGAGTGAAATTAAAAAAAATGGCCCAAGATTATGGAAATATTATCAAAATAGTAAAAAAGACGACGTTACTAGTGTCTTTGGTAGAAAAATCTCCCATGACACAACGCAAGGCATCCATTCATACACAGTATTGATACCACAAAAAACGTATTTTGTGCTGGATGTCTTTATAAAAAAAGTATTCTGTAAGACGCTACGATTTCTGTTCTCGTTTTCTCTCAAATGAGCATTTCAAGATATATGGCAACATCACTAATGTTATTTGAGACAACAATAAGCAGTATTGATAATGAACAAACAGCATATTTTACACTGGATATCTAACAAAGTATTCTGTAAGACGCTAAGATTTTTGTTCTAGTTTCTCAAATGCGCATTTCTTTATGGCGAGGAGAGACGTTCGCAGTTTGTTGTACGGACTAATCCACGGCAGTGACGATGATCCAGCTGGCTGGCCTGTCCCCCAAAACAGTTCATCACACAAGTGGCCCCCTCCAGTTTTTTTGTACTTCTGCTCATGTCCATGGAGCCAGGAAATGTGTTTCCTCTTCGCTCCAAATCTGTTTGGTTTTGGAATCCATCGCTTGCTCAGGTGTTTGGAAGGCAGCATGACGGAGAGTAATGTTTTGAAGCTGGTCAGTTAACCACGCCCATGGCTGTGGACGTAACCAACGTAAACTGGTGCTGCCGCTGGCCCAGCTAGGACTTTAGAGAGCCTGGGAATGGTGCTTCAGGTGGTGGAAAACCAAAGAACTGGTGCCAATCAGGCTCTGGCTCCAGTTAAGCACGGGAACCGTTTTGGTGGAAAAGGCCTAATGAAGAGCATCCTTGTGGCCCTAACATATCCCAGCATTCAGCGCGTGGCTCAGCCTGGCTTTTTTTTTTTTTTTTCTTGGCTCAGGCAGAAGCAGAACAAAGTCAGAAAGAGTTCAAAGTAAGTTTTTTTTCTTGAATTCTGCAGCGGTTTGAAAGTGAAAACAACAATAATCCAGAAAACAGCAACATCTGATGAAGCTCATGCTACGTGACATTTTTTTCTGATGTGCTGCATGCTTCGCTGAATGTATTAAACATATTGAACTGTTATTTTTTCTGAAGTCAATCCTTTTTTCCTATTAATGTCAGTTTATCAACTAATGTCAGTAGTATAAAAATACAGTATGACGTGGTTGAAATAACTTGCTTTAAGATAACTTTTACTTCCGCAGAGACATCAGGAAGTTGATGTTATTTATTTGTTGATGTGGTGCTGTAAAAAAAAACAAAAACATGTAAGGTTATTTTTAGAGAAAACGGAGCAGTTAATGAAGCTGAGGAGGGACAGGACATCTGTAATAATTTTATTATGCTGATCTTAAAAATGTCTGTCACATCTGAAGTGATAATCAGATTTCGCTGATTGTTTTTTCTTTTTTCTGGTTTATTTCTGAGGTCCACTGTGGAGAACCTGCAAGAACCGAGGGTCAGCTGTGGAGAGAACGGGCTGGACTCAAGATTCATAAAACTGATATTTGACTGAAATAACCACAATAAAAGAGAAATGATCAACTGTTTTATTGATTGAGATTTTTTAGCAGTTTACTTTGCAAACTGAAACACGCTAAATAAAAATATTGCATGTTTACCGTTAACAGAAAAACTGCATTTCAATGAAGTAGTTTTTTGACAAAGAAGATTTTTTGCAAGCTAATTGTAAAAGAGACAGTGAAACAGTCCTCAAGTCCTGAGCAGACCAGCTGTGTGGGATTGTGGAGCACATCTTCAACCTGAGCCTGAAGCTGGGGAGGGTACCACAGTTGTGGAAAACATCTTGTGTGGTACCTGTACCAAAGACTTCCCACCGAAAAGACCTGAACAGCTACAGACCAGTGGCCCTGACGTCTCACATGATGAAGACCCTGGAGAGACTGCTCCTTGCTCACCTCCGCCCCCTGGTGGGACCAGCGATGGATCCACTCCAGTTCGCCTACCAGCATGGCATTGGGGTGGAGGATGCAGTGATCTTCCTCCTTCACCGTTCCCTGTCCCACCTGGAGAAGCCCGGGAATGCAGTGAGGATCATGTTCTTTGATTTCTCCAGTGCTTTCAACACCATCCAACCGATGATCCTGAAGGACAAGCTGCTGTGCGCAGGGGTGGACCAGCACCTGCCATCATGGATCCTGGACTACCTCACTAACCAGCCACAGTTTGTGAGAACCCGGGATTGTGTGTCCGACACGATCATCGGTAGCACGGGGGCCCCCCCAGGGAACAGTTTTGGCTCCCTTCCTGTTCACCTTTTATACTGCGGACTTCTCACACAACACAACACACTGCCATCTACAGAAGTTCTCTGACGACTCTGCAATCATCGGCCTCATCTCCAACAGAGATGAAGCTGAGTACAGAGGACTTATCCAGGCCTTCGTGGACTGGTGCCATCGGAACTGCCTCCAGATCAACGCGAGGAAAACTAAGGAGCTGGTGGTGGACTGCCGCAGGCAAGGACAACCCCTCACAGCACCAGTGAACATCCAGTGAACAGACATTGAGATTGTGACATCCTACAAGTACCTTGGTGTTCATCTGAACAATAAACTAGACTGGTCACACAATACTGACGCACTCTACAAGAAGGGACAGCGCAGGCTGTTCCTACTGAGGAGGCTCAGGTCTTTTGGTGTACAAGGGGTGCTCTTGAAGACATTCTATGACACGGTGGTGGCATCAGCCATCACTTTTGGAGTGGTCTGCTGGGGCAGTGGCATTACAGCAGCCGATAGGAAGAGACTGAACAAACTAATCAAGAAAGCTAGCTCTGTCCTGGGGCAGCACCTTGACCCAGTGGAGGAGATAGGAGAGAGAAGGCTAAACTGTCATCTCTGCTGGAGTCCGAGTCCCACCCTATGCAGGACATACTGAACGCACTGAGGAGCTCATTTAGCAGTAGACTACATCATCCTAGATGCGCGACCGAGAGGTTTCGCAGGTCCTTCCTACCTACGGCTGTCAGACTGTATAACCTAAGCAGGGCTGCTCGCAGAGATAGCAAAAAATTATGACAACCTAATAGTATTGAATGCAAAAGACGCAACAGACTTACACAAATGGTCCCCTCCAGTATACAACTAGGACAATATCAGTCGCTATGGAGGGTGACAATATGTATGGGTACATATTCATACCATGTAGGGTAACTAAATAGACGGTTATGCTGTTTAGTCCATCTAGCTACAATGCCCCACACTGTGTATATATATTTATATATTTATGTGTACATACTGTATGTATATTCACTGCTCTTATTTTCTTATCTTCTAAATCATTGCTCTGAGTGTTGCTATCCCTGTGCTGTTGCAATCCTGGAATTTCCCCATTGTGGGACTAATAAAGGCTTATCTTATCTTATCTTATTTTATCTTATCTTAAACTGACATGATTTATGATCCAGAATGCAGACACAGACTTAAGAATTTTCTCAATTATCTTTTATTGTGCAATGTGTGTGTGAATGTGTGCATGTGTGCATGAATGTAACAGCCGGGGCGAGCAGAGCACCATACGAACTGGCAACCCTCGGGAAGAGCAGAGACAGGGGAATTAGTGACAGCAATCAGGAGGAATGGTTCAGTTATAGTCCAGTCTTACTGTAGGTGAGTTGGTGAGTCGCACAGGCGAGGTCCCGAAGGCTCTGGCCAGAGAGACAGTGTCTTCGGCCCTGGTTGCAGAGAGGTTTCAGGCCCTGGTTGCAGAGTTCCAGGTGAGAGGTGGTCTTGGTGCAGTGCAGGGTGCGCTCGGTCCACTGCCACAGATTTCCACCTGTGCACAGGGGAGCTGAGCGTAGTGTGGTAATGAGGTTAGGAGCTGGCTTACTTGGCGCTGGGGAGCTAGTACTCCCAGAGGGACGACGAGGCAAAAGGAATCAAAGGAGCTGGAACTCCGGAATAAGCAGGTGACGAAGAAGTGTAGAGGTCTTTGCCAGACCAGGAAGCTAGAAGACTCCGTGCAGACCAGAGGGCAGCATGGCTTAAGTAGGCAGGCTGATGAGGAAAGCAGGTGTGCGCGCAGCTGTGGAGGAATTAGGTGACAGGCAGGCAGAGCGGATCATTACAGTACTCCCCCCCTACGTGATGCTTCTCGGCGGATGATCCAACCTACCCGGGTGTGTCCGGTGGAAGTCCCTGATGAGCTGAGGATCCAACATGAAGGAGGGATGCACCCAGGACCTCCATTCAGGACTGTAACCCTCTCAGTCCACCAGGTACTGGAGCCGCGACTCCGGCGACGGACGTCCAGAATGGCGTTGACCTTCCACGCAGGGTCGCCATCGATCACAACCGGTGGAGGTGGTGTCTTGGGAGGGGGGCACAGAGGGCTGGAGCAGAACGGCTTCACCTGGGAGACGTGAAAGGTGGGACAGATGCGGGGGGGGGGGAGCTAGGCGCACAGCCACAGGATTCACAATTTGTGTAATAGCAAACGGGCCAATGAAACGCTGTGAAAGCTTTCTAGACTCGGCCTTGAGGTTGATATTTTTAGTAGAAAGCCATATCTGGTGCCCAACCCGGTAGGGTGGAGCCGAGGTCCTGCGGCAGTTGGCGATGGTGGAGTTGCGATCCGCCGTGCGTCGCAGTGTGGCCCGGGTAGCCTTCCACAGCAGCAACAGCGCCTGAGATGGGCCCGCACTGAAGGTACCGCAATGTTTCCCTCCTCCTCGGGAAACAGCAGGGAGTTGTAGCCCAAAGAAGCCTTGAATGGAGACATGCCTATGGCAGACGAAACGGTGGTGTTGTGAGCGTATTCAACCGAAGGCAGGTAGGAACTCCAGGACGTTGGGTTGGCAGTGGTGACGCACCATAACGCTGCCTCCAGCTCCTGATTGGCACACTCACACTGGCCGTTGCTCTGTGGGTTGTACCCCAAGGACAGGCTCACCATAGTCCCAATGGCGTTGCAGAAGGCTTTCCATACCTGCAAGACGAACTGGGGGCCATGGTCGGACATGATGTCCAGGGGAATACCGTGAAGCCGCACCACATGAATGGTGAGCAGATCCGCAGTCTCCTTAGCCGTGGGTAGACCCTGCAGGGGGATGAAGTGGGCTGCCTTGGAGAATCTGTCCACTATGGTGAGGATGACGGTGTTGTTGGCAGAGGATGGGAGGCCGGTGATGAAATCTAGAGCCACGTGGGACCAGGGCCTGTCGGGGATAGGAAGATGATGAAGCAGGCCAGCCAGAGGACAGGAGGACATCTTGCTGGTGGCACACTGGGGACAGGCGCGGATATATTCCCCGACATCCTTCCGGAGCGATGGCCACCAAAAGGTCCTCTGTAGTAGGGTAACTGTGCGTGCCATCCCCGGATGGCACAAGAGCTTGGAGGAGTGGGCCCAATTTATCACTTCGCCCCGGACGGCAGAAGGCACATACAGCCTCCCCGCTGGCCCCCCACCCAGGTCAGCCTCGGTCTCCTGCGCTCTAAGGACCATCTCCTTAATACCCCATGAAAGGAAGCCAACGATACAGTACATGATGAAGGGATGATGGGGTGAGATGAGACTTCCGCAGCATCTGAGGCGAATTGCCTAGATAGAGCATCAGGCTTGGTGTTCTTGGACCCCGGGCAGTAGGTGATGATAAAGTCGAACCGGCCGAAAAACAGGGACCAGCAGGCTTGGTGCACGTTAAGATGCTTAGCTGTCAGAATCAGAATCAGAATCAGAATAAAATTTATTGCCATTGTTCATGTAATACACAATACACAAACTAGGAATTTGTCCCGGTGCAATGCTGCAATATTAGACATAAATTAACACAAGAGATAAAAAAATAGAAAACTATACATGCAATAAAAATAGAATAAAAATAAATAATGCTATTCTATACGATTTTTAAATATATTAAAAAACAACAGATATTGTGGAGTCCCACGTAGTACAGTTCGGCAGTGAACAAAAGAATGATAATTGTACATGAGTCCAGTTGAGCTGCTGTACCTGGTGCACAAAAGTCTAATAAATCATTTAGAGTTCAGCAGTCTGATTGCAGAGGGGAAAAAAACTGTTCATGTAACGAGAAGTTTTAGTCCGAATGGACCGTAGTCTCCTGCCTGAGGGGAGGGGAGCAAACAGTGTGTATCCAGGGTGTGAAGGGTCGGCTGTGATCTGACCTGCACGCCTCCGGATCCTGGAGATGTACAGGTCCTGGAGGGATGGAAGCTTACAGTTGATCACCTTCTCAGCAGTACGCACAACGCGCTGCAGTCTTAGTCTGTCCCTGACAGTGGCTCCCGCGTACCACATGGTGATGATGGACTCGATGATGGCCGTATAAAACTGCACCAACATCTTGGTGGGGATCTTGAGCTTCCTCAGCTGCCGCAAAAAGAATATCCTCTGCTGGGCCTTTTTGATAAGGGAGCTGATGGTCGGCTCCCACTTGAGATCCTGGGTGATGGTGGTACCCAGGAAACGGAAGGAATCCACAGTGGTGATAGGAGAATCTGTAAGGACAAGGGGAGGTAGAGGGGCTGTGACTTTCCTAAAGTCCATAATCATCTCCACTGTCTTCTGAGCGTTCAGCTGCAGGTTATTGTAGCTGCACCAAGACGTCAGCCGGGCCACCTCCCTCCTATAGGTGGACTCATCGCCACTGGAGATGAGCCCGATGAGGGTGGTGTCGTCTGCAAACTTAATCAGCTTGACAGACTGATGGCTAGAGGTGCAGCAGTTGGTGTACAGGGAGAAGAGCAGGGGAGAAAGTACACAGCCCTGAGGTGATCCGGTGCTGATGCTAACAGAGTCCGAAACAGTCTTTCCCAGCCGCACATGCTGCCTTCGGTCCGTCAGGAAGTCAGTGATCCACCTGCAGAGAGAGTCAGGCACGTTGAGCTGGATCAGCTTGTCCTGGAGCAGAGCAGGGCGGATGGTATTAAATGCAGAGCTGAAGTCCACAAACAGAATCCTAACATAGGTTCCCGGGGAGTCCAAATGCTGCAGGATGGAATAAAGGGCCAGATTAACTGCATCGTCCACAGACCTATTGGCTCTGTAGGCAAACTGCAGCGGATCCAAGAAGGGAGTAATGATGGTCTTAAGGTGGAGTAAGACCAGGCGCTCAAAGGACTTCATGACTACAGAAGTAAGCGCTACAGGTCTGTAGTCATCAAGTCCGGTGATCTGTGGCTTCTTGGGAACAGGGATGATGGTAGAAGTTTTGAGACAGGCCGGCATGTGGCATGACTCCAAAGAGGTGTTAAAAATGTCTGTAAGGACAGGAGTCAGCTCCTCCTCACAGTGTCTCAAGGTGGAGGGAGACACACCGTCCGGACCGGGGGCCTTGTGCGGGTTCAGTCTAGAGAATTGTCTGTGCACGTCCTGCTCACTGATGACAAGGGCAGGGGGGAAGGAGAGGGGAACCACCTTTGATAAAGTGGGAGCCATGTAGGCAGTGACGCAGGGGGGGGGGATATTGGGCACAGCTGACGAGGTGTCAAAACGGGCATAGTGTTGGGACAGTCTTTGACAAAGGACTTTGCCATCCTGTCCCTTAGAAGCCTGAGGCCGATAGTTGGTGATTTGCCTCAGTCCTTTCCACACAGAAGCACAGTCGTTAGCAGTGACCTACTGCTGGAGTCTCTCAGAATACACAGATTTAGCTCTCCTCAGCTCTCTGCTAAACCGGTATTTGACCTCCCTGTAGCAGTCCCTGTCTCCACCCTTCAACGCCGCTTCCTTCTCCTTCCTGATCTGTATGAGCTTAGCTGTGAACCAGGGCTTGTCATTAGAGTAACTCACCTTGGTGCGTGATGGAAGAATGCACTCCTCACAAAAATGGATATATGAGGTCACAGTGTCCGTATACTCATCCAGATCATGCGTAGCACTTTTAAACATGTCCCAGTCAGTTATTTCCAAGCACGTGCGCAACTTCTCCACAGCTTCACTGGTCCATTTCCTCGTAGTGCTCACAACAGGTTTTGTGAGCTTCAATCTCTGCCTGTATGTGGGAATCACATGAACCATCACGTGATCAGATAGTCCAAGCGCAGCGCGGGGAATAGCATGGTACGCGTCCTTAACTGTAGTGTAACAGTGATCCAGCGTGTTCTCCTTTCTGGTAGGACATTTAATAAACTGTTTGTACCGAGGAAGTTCATGGCTCAGATTGCTCTGGTTAAAGTCGCCAAGCACAATAACCAGAGAGTCCGGAAAAGTCCGCTTCACTTGCTGAATGTGATCTGCGAGTGCGCACTGAGCCTCGCGCACATCCACGTCAGGTGAGATATAAACAGCGACCAGAATGAATGAAGCGAACTCGCGCGGAGAATAAAATGGCCTGCAATTGATGAATAAATATTCCAGAGCAGGAGAACAGTGTTGGGAGATCACAGTCACATCAGTGCACCAGCTGTTGTTGATGTAGAAGCAGACTCCTCCGCCTGTGATCTTACCGGAGAGCCCCATATCGCGGTCAGCACGAAACAGCTGAAATCCCTCAAGGAGGAGCATGCTGTCAGGTATCTTTTCCTTGAGCCAGGTCTCAGTAAAGCAGAGGGCACACGAGGCGGAGAAGTCCTTAATTCGCATCAGCAGTTTCAGCTCATCTACCTTGTTACAAAGTGAGTTAACGTCGGACAGAAATATCCCAGGTAAAGCCGTGCGCGTGCCTCTCCTGCGAAGCCGCACCAAAGCGCCCGCTCGTCTACCTCTTTTTCGCCGTCTCACTTTTTTGGGCTAATAAATAAACCAGATCGGCAGCAGGAGCTAAAAAAACTGGGAGTAGGTCCGTGGGAGTAATAGTCCTAATACTTAGTAGCTCTTCACGAGTGTAAGAGCAAGCAAACACACAATTAACGAACAAAAACAAACAAAACAAGATGCAGCGAAGCACCATGTCGACCGCTGTGGGCGCCATCTTGAGGATACGCCATCTTGAGGTCCTGAGGTATTCCAAGTTCTTATAGTCGACCCATACAATGAACGGCTGGGAGGCCCCCTCCAGCCAATGGCACCACTCCTCCAGTGCCAGCTTCACCGCCAGGAGCTCCCTGTCCCCGATGTCATAGTTTCTCTCCGCCGGGGATAGACGGTGGGAGAAGAACGCGCAGGGGCGAATCTTGCCATCCACAGGAGAGCGTTGAGACAGGACAGCTCCTACACCAGAGTCCGAAGTGTCCACTTCCCACCAAGCACTGCAGAGCGGGGTCCACCTGCGCCAGAATCGGAGGAGAGGAGAATAATGATTCCAGTGCCAAAAAGGCAGCCTCATCCTTCTTCGTCTACCGGAAGGGCACCTTGGTGGAGGTGAGGCGAGTGAGAGGAAGGGCAGTGAGGCTGTGATTTTTTATGAAGTGGCAGTAGAAGTTGGCAAATCCCAGGAACTGCTGTAATTTTTTCTGGGATGAGGGAGTCGGCCACTCTACCACCACTTTTACCTTGGCTGGATCCATGATGACTTCATTGTGTGAGATGACGAAGCCCAAAAATGACATGGATGAAGTGTGGAACTCGCACTTCTCTGCCTTCACGAACAGTTTGTTCTCCAGTAGCTGCTGCAACACTCACCTGATGTGCACCCGGTGTTCATCGAGAGACTGAGAAAAAATCAAAATATCATCAAGGTACGCAAAAACGAACAAGACCAGAAAATACCTCAACACGTCATTAATTAGCCACTGAAACACAGCGGGAGCTGTGTTTGGTCAGTCCAAACGGCATGACGAGGTACTCAAAATGGCCACTGGGGTACGAAACCCCATCTTCCATTCATCTCCGTCTCGGATTCGCACCAGGTGGTAAGCGTTGGGGAGGTCCAACTTTGTGAACCAGGAGGCCACCTGGAGGGAGTCAAACACCATGTTGATGAGTGGGAGTGTGTACTTGTCCTTAATGGTGATGTTGTTGAGTTCCTGGAAGTCGATGCAAGGTCTCAGCAAGCCGTCCTTCTTGCCCATGAAAAAAAATCCCGCCCCCACCACCGAGGACGATGGGCAAATTATGCCAGAGCTCAGGGAATCCTTGATGTAGGTCTCTATGGCCTTCCGCTCCGGGACCGACGGGCTGTAAAGCCAACTAGATGGTAATGGAACACCGGGCCGGAGGTTAATGGCACAGTCGTATGGACGGTGGGGGGTGGGTGTGGGGGATAATGCTTGGGACTTGCTAAAGACGGCCCCCAGGTCGTGGTATTCAAGGGGAACCATGGACAGGCCAGGTGGGGGTGTGTCGGGGGTACCGAGGGGCACGGAGGGTGAGCATGCAGCGGACTGGAGACAGGCACTTAAGCAGAACAAACTCCACAAGATGATATTCCTGGGGTGCCAGTCAATGGAGGGGTTGTGCAACCGGAGCCAGAGATATCCCAACATGACCAGGGAGGTTAGACCGGAGGCACAAACAGCCTAAGCTGCTCACAGTGATTCCCAGACACAAGAACAGAGACTGGGGCAGTTTGTTTTGACACCAAAGTCAGTGGAAGCTTGGACAGAGCAATGCGCTTTAGTGGTGTCTTTAACTGGTGGCAGGTGAGCCCCAGTCGGGTTGCCAGCTCTTCAGAAATGAAGCTCTGCTCGGCCCCTAAATCAATGAGTGCATGTGTGGAGATCTCCAGATGACTGTGAATAAAGCGAATGGGTAGCAGGAACTTAGTGAGGGAATTGCTTTGGAGTGAGTCTGTGAGTCCCCCAACTGTGATGCACGGACTCCCTCTTTTGGTCAAATGAGGCAAGTAGCTAGCTCATGTTCCTCACTGCCACAATATAGGCATAGACCCAACTCCCGGCGGTGCTGTTTCTCCGCCGGTGGCAACTTAGATCACTACAGAATCATTTTAAACCTGATTTAATATTGATGATAATGATTATAGTTTTTTAAAATTAAATGACAAATCATGATTTTCTAATTTACTGAGATGCACCAGTACAACTTAGATGAAGCTGAAGATGGAATCTGTTCTACTGGTGCTGAAAATCATTGAGGGTCATCATCCTACAGTACAAGGCTGTGGTCTGCTGCAGAACATGAAAACTAAAGGTCAGAGCTGATACAAGGCAGAACATCTAATTATTTAGCTACATGATGGTCAGAAATGATAACAGTGTGGTCGCACATGGCCAAACCATAATGAGCAGCATCTTAGATAAGAATAAAGGGCAGAGTTTCCTTGGAGATAACAGGAAGCTGTGAAAGTGTGATCTTTTGTGTGTCAGAGACTGCTAGGAGGATCCTTTGTGTGCCAGAGACTGCGAGGGGGATGTTAAGGGATTAAGGAAGTGCATGCAATGTGATCTTTGATGTGAATGCAATGTGACCTTTGATATGTAGAAGGACCTGGGTATTTAAGAGAAGAGTTCTGTCTGAGTTGTCCTCTTTTCTACTATGCTCATGATGTGAGATGTGTAATAAACTGCCTGAGACAAACTTGCCTCATCATTTACACACTCCACACTGGTGACCCAAGACGAAGCATGCAACACGAGGAGAATTCCCCGGGGCCAGCCTCGTTGGGAGCCCCCAGCCAAGCGTATGCCGTTACAATCCAGCTACTTACAATCCAGCTACCGGATTTTTGGCAGCACAATCCGCGCTCCTGGTTCCACCTGGTTGAGGCGCAGTTTGTCCTCCGCGGGATATCGGTGGATGACACGAAATTCTACCATGTGGTCGCAAAACTCGACACCCACACGGCTCAGCATGTGGAGAGCGTGCTGGATCAGCCACCAGCCAGCGACAAATACGGCGCGTTGAAGGCCGCACTCATCCAGCATTACACACTCTTGGTTGAGGAGAGAGCAGAGAGACTCCTGATGCGGACTGGGTTAGGAGATTGCACGGCTATTGACCTGATGGAGCGGATGCTGAGATTGAAGGGCTCGGACGACGACCACTTCATTTTTATCCACCTCTTCCTCCGGAACCTTCCATCAGCGACGAGAGCGGCCCTGGCCAGTTCGCCGTTGCTGGCCAAGCGGGACTACCGTGCGCTGGCCCGGGAGGCACACAGGATCATCATGGCCAGCAGAGAGCTTGCGACCACGGCGGCGGCGACGGAGCTCGGCGCGATGGCCAGAGACGGCGAGGAGCCATCGACGGCGGTAGCAGAACCACTGACGACGGCGGCGGCGGGGGCCAAGGAACGCGGAAGAGACACCCTTTGTTTCTACCACCGCCGCTTTGCAGAGAGGGCACGCAAATGTATACCACCGTGCCAGTTCAAGCGATCGGGAAACACCAAGACCAGGGGTCGGTAGCAGCTGCGGCCCTCGGGGAGGAGAACAAGCTGCTCTACTTGACGGACGCACGCTCAGGGAGGCATTTCCTTGTGGACACCGGTGCCCAGTTGAGTTTCATCATGCCGTCCTACGCCGACCGGCTGGCAGGATCCAGTGGCCCCGAGATGGCAGCAGCAAACGGCTCAGAGATTAAGACCTTTGGTGAGAGGACTCTACTTCTGTCTCTACACGGCCGTGCATTTGAGTGGACTTTTGTCATAGCAGCATTGAATTTCAATATATTGGGGGCTGATTTTTTGTGCTCACATGGTTTGTTGGTTGATGTCGCTAACAGGCGCCTGGTTAATGCACTGTCTTTTGATTCTATCCCCTGTACAGCTCTCAGTCCCGACATTTTTGGCAGCCGTCACTAAACACAGGGTGGAACATTTTATTACCACCACCGGGCCACCCGTTTTTGCAAAACCTCGGCGCTTGGACGCAGCTAAACTGGCCATAGCGCGCGAGGAGTTCGCCAACCTGGAGAGGTTGGGCATCATCAGGCGTTCAAACAGCCTATGGGCTTCCCTGCTACACATGGTCCCTAAAGCTGACAGTTTGTGGTGACCTTGCGGGGATTTCCGCAGGTTGAACAACGCCACAGCGCATGACCGCTACCCAATTCCCCACATCCCAGATTTTTCCGTTCATTTGGCAGGAGCGCGCGTTTTTTTCTAAAATAGACTTGGTCCGCAGTTACCACCAAGTCCCAGTGCAGGCTGAGGACATACCCAAAACAGCGGTGATAACTCTGTTTGGTCTATTCGAGTTTTTGTGCATGCCATTCGGGCTTAAAGGGGCTGCACAGACGTTCCAACGCATGATAGATGCGGTGCTGCGCGATCTCCCTTTCGTATTCGTCTACCTGGACTAAATTTTGGTAGCCAGCGTGTCTGAAGACAAACACGAAACCCACCTCACGGCGGTTTTCCGGAGGTTGGGAGAGCACGGTTTAATAATCAACCCAGCGAAGTGTCAGGTTGGGGTGACGCAGATTGATTTTTTGGGGCACCGTGTCTCTCCCGAAGGAGCGGTTCCACTGCCTGACAAAGTGTGCGCGGTAGTAGATTTTCCCCGACCACAAATGGTCAGGGCGTTACAGGAGTTTTTGGGAATGGTGAATTTTTATAACCGATTCCTCCCCCGCGCAGCACAGCTCATGCAACCACTGTACACCGCGCTCAAAAAACAGAAACCCGCGAATAAGATCGAATGGTCCCCGGAGCGAGAGCGGGCGTTCTCGGAAGTCAAGGCAGCCCTGGCAAACGCTGCGTTGTTGGCACATCCAGACCCAAAGGCCCGCATAGCGCTCACTACTGACGCATCAGATGTGGCCATAGGGGCAGTTGTGGAGCAGCGTGTAGCCGGGGCTTGGCAGCCGCTCTCCTTTTTCAGCAGGACTTTGCGCGATAGTGAACGTAAATACAGCGCGTTTGACAGGGAATTGCTGGCTCTCCACTTGGCTATTAACATTCGCGATGGCCAAGGTTTCAGAACCGTGGTCGGGCCGGCAGCAGAGACAGCTGGCCGCGATCTCAGAGTTTACTACCGATATTCAGCATGTGTCGGGTAAACTGAATGTAGTGGCAGACTGACTCTCACGCGCTGTGGCGGCCCCGGTCCGTGTGGGGATAGATTACACAGCCATGGCTGTGGAGCAGGTTAGTGACGCGGATGTGCGCGCGCTCCAGTCTGGACCAACAGGGTTAAGGCTGGAGAGCAGGGTGCTGCAAGACGGTATGCCCCCCCTAATCTGCGATGTCTCCACTGGGCGACCGCGTCCCGTGGTATCGGCCGTGTGGCGCCGTGTGACGCCGCCGCGTTTTTGACTCGATTCATTCTTTAGCGCACCCGGGAGTGCGCGCGTTGATCAAGATGGTAGGAGAGAAATTGTGGCCGAGCCTTCGCAAACAAGTGAAAGAGTGGGCAGCAGCCTGCATGGCGTGCCAACGAGCCAAAGTACACAGACACACGAGAGCTCCCTTGGAGCCGTTTCACATCCCGGCTAAGAGGTTCGACCATATTCACGTGGACCTTGTGGGCCCCCTCCCGCCATCACAGGGGTGCATGCACCTTCTGACAATGGTAGACCGCACCACGCGATGGCCGGAGGTGGTTCCACTGGCGTCAACCACAGCTGAGGAGGTGGCGCGCGCGTTTTTAACAGCATGGGTGGCGCGTTTTGGAGTCCCGTCGGACATTACGTCCGACAGAGGCCCTCATTTTGTTTCCGAACTTTGGTCAGCAATGGCCCGCAGCCTGGGTGTCACAATTCACCGCACAACCGCGTACAATCCACAGGCTAATGGGTTATGCGAACGTTTTCGTAGGTCATTGAAAGCGGCTCTCAGGGCGTCACTGACGGGTGCAAATTGGGTAGACAAGCTACCGTGGGTTTTATTGGGGTTGCGTTCTGCGCCTAAAGAAGACTTGGGAGCTTCCCCGGCTGAACTTGTTTTTGCGCAGCCACTTCGGCTGCCTGGGGAGTTTCTCCCGGATAATCCTGCGCCGGGCAGCTCCCCGTCTCAGCTGTTGCAGCGTAGCATTGACACAGGCACGCTGCTGGGCCCCGTTGACCACAGTTTTCCGTGCGTTTTTGTGCCTAAAACTTTGAAAAACGCAGAGTTTGTTTTTGTCAGACATGACGCGCATCGCCCCCACTGCGACCACCTTATGATGGACCGTTCAGAGTGCTGGAAACAGGGGACAAGCATTTTTTGCTAGATTTGGGGGATAGGAGGGAAAAGGTTGGCATAAACAGACTCAAACCCGCTTTTGTGGTGGCGGATGAGCAAGTGCTGTTGGCGAGGGCCCCTCGGCGTGGAAGACCCCCACGGGGAGCTTCCCAGAGTAAAATTTCCCCAGAACACCCGCAGGGACAGACAAAAGGTTTTCACCCCCAGACAGCAGCTCCCCAGCATGACAGCGCTGCGGAGGCGGTGAATCCTGGTTACAGCAGATACGGGAGAAGACTGAAGCCCAAGCAGCATGTGGATTGATGTGTAATGATTCTGTCACAGCATACAGACTGTTATTCTTTTGTTCGATCCAATATGCTCGTGGGGGGGCGGGGAGGTGGCCGCACATGGCCAAAACATAATGAGCAGCATCTTAGATAAGAGCTGGTGCCCGCATCCTGGGTTGCCCTCCCCGTTCACGGGGGTCTGCGGGTGGGGGAGGGGGTGTGTGAGTGTAGGCTTGTGTATGAGCGGATGTGGAAGTGGGTGTGTTGAGTGGGCAGGTGGGGTTGTGTGTTTGTATAGGTGGGTATGTGTGATGGTGGGTGGAGTTATGTGTGTGTATGGAAGCGGTTACTTGTGGGTAGATGTCTAGGGGGTGGAGGATGCGTGTATGGGTAGGAGAGCTTTGTTGGGTGGCAGGGGTTGGGCAGTCCATCCAGTGGCATGGGGGCTGGCGTTTCGGGGCTTGCTTGTCCCGGCCGCCCTGCTGTTGTGTTGGGGGGTGAGGCACTTTGCTACATCACCCCTGATGTCATTGGCAGCGGGTGTGCGTTGGTGCTTGGGGGTGGCTGGGGGGGGTCATTGGTGCGGGTTGTTGGCTGTGTTTCCATTGGGTTGTTCCGGGGTGGCTGTGGTTGCAGGGCGGCCTGCAGCTGTCGGTGTGTGTCTGGGGTGGGTGGTCGTGGGCCTGCGTGGGTGCTCAGGTGTGTCGCCTGGCGTGTTGGGCGCTGTGTGGGTCCGGCCCATTGTTCACTATTGTGACTGTTGTTGTCCATGTTCGTGTGTGTAAGATGAGTGGTAGTATGTTTGGCTGCCCCGTCATGTTAGTGGTGCTGGAGCGCCGGGACGTGATGCTGGTGGGTCCTGGGTTGTTTCCACTGGCGGCCCTCGCCCTGGGTTGGGATTTGGGGGCAGTGGGTGGCCTCACAAGCCAGTCTGCAAGCTGGCTTCTGGGGGGGGGGGGCTTGTTTTTGGACCGCCTACCTCCCAGTCTTATTTCCCACCCTCCTCCTCCCCCTGATCTTTTTTGTTACATTTAGGGCTTTGGGGTGGGGGGGTGCCGCACTGTGTCGGTGAAGGGGATACCTTTGCCGCATGGTGGGGCTGCACTCACCTCAATTTTAATTGCATTTTAGACACTGAGGGCTTGGGGGGATGGGGGCTCTGCTGCCCATCACAGTGGCTAACAATGCTTCAATTACTATCCCCCCAATTTTAATTGCACTTTAGTAGTCCACACATTTATACACAATTATATCATATAACTGACACCCACCCACCATGTTCTGTGCGGGGGGAGGAGGTGGGGGTCTTCCCCCACCCCTGTTGCCCTGTCTTGCTGGGGGTGTGGGGGCCTGGTGGGGAGCCTGGGACCTATCATGTTGTAAAAATCCCTGGATGCTACTAATATATAAATACAACCAAGGAAGTGACGGGGGGCTGAATATGAGTTTAAGCGTGAGTGAGAGGGTGATGAATGGAGGTGGTGATGGTGGGTCGGTTTTGTGCGGTGCTTTGCATGCCGGGTGGCATCTTGGGGCGTCTGCGGTGGTCTGCTGATTGTTCACTCAGATGGGCGCCGGGGGGTGGGGGTCTGCTTCTGTGGCCTGCGCCGGTGGTCTCCCTGGTCACTGCCGGGCACTGGTGCATGTTCAGGCTCACTGCATCTGCTTCGCAGTCGGCTTTTGAAATAAAGGTGAATGAGGAGTGAATTTAAGTGGGTACTGGAGTGAGAGAGAATGGGTCGGTCTGGCTGAGTGAGAGGGGTGTGCATGGGAACATGTGGGTGTGAAGGTATGGGGAGGGGTGTGCCTGCGAGTCGGGAGGGGCTGGATTAGGGGGGTAGTGCCTCTCAGCAATGTGGGCTCACCTGGGCGAGGGGACTTCTTTGGACGTGGAGGTCCCCGGGGTGTGTGGCCGAGGCGCTGGGGCGGGACCGCTGTGGGGGTACCTGGGGGGGCTCGCGCCGGGGGGCGCTGGCTGGCCTCTGTCGTGGGGGGTGGGGTCGCTGGCCTCCTGGTGCCTGGGGGCGGATGTTGGCCCCGCTGGGGGGGTGGGGGTCGGGTGGGTCCAGGTGTGTGGGCTCACCGCGCCGGCCGCCGGGCGGCCTGCCCTCCCTTGATCGTCTCTCCGGGGGTGGATGCTTGGCTTTCCTGGGGCTTGCTGACCTCGGGGCTGGGGGTTGGTGGCGCTGCCTTGCCTGCTCGGGGTCCTCGGGGGGAGGGCTGCTGCGACCGGCCCTCCGCTCGTATGTTTCCTGACAAACCACTCACATGCACACACTTATTTTGCGCGCGTTCTCATATATAGGCACACAGACATACATGTACAAGTGTCTCTCCTTTAACAGGTGCAGAAACCAGACTCGTGTTGAGACATCTCCGGTGGAAGAAGCAGTTTGTCTTTTGTTTGTTTTAGTTGTCTTTTTTTTTTTTGTCTGTTCCCCTCCCTTTTCTTTCCCCTCTTCACACACTTCCTTTCCCTCTTCCCCATCCTGTTGGGTCTTCCATGGGTAAAACAATTAAAATAAAGTATTAAAAGTTATTACAGGAGGAGTTTACAACAATATACAGTGCAAAGTTAGGCACTGTATAGGCTCCTCTTGGCAAAGTAAATCTGTTTTGGCACAGTAGGGTGACAGATCCCTGTTCTGTTTGCCTAGCTGCCTGACAGGACAAAAAAAAAAAAAAAAAGATAAGAACAAAGGGCAGAGTTTCCTTGGAGATAACAGGAAGCTGTGAAAGTGTGATCTTTTGTGTGTCAGAGACTGCTAGGAGGATCCTTTGTGTGCCAGAGACTGCAAGGGGGATGTTAAGGGATTAAGGAAGTGCATGCAATGTGATGTTTGATGTGAATGCAATGTGACCTTTGATATGTAGAAGGACCTGGGTATTTAAGAGAAGAGTTCTGTCTGAGTTGTCCTCTTTTCTACTATGCTCATGATATGAGATGTGTAATAAACTGCCTGAGACAAACTTGCCTCATCATTTACACACTCCACAACAGGAAATTTTCATATTTTCTAATGGCCATGTAATTAAGAATATATTTTAGAGTTCAATCTAATTTATATACATATTTAAAATAATTTATCTATTTTGTGGTTTTAATTTACCTTAATTTTATCTGCTGACTTTAACATAAGTTAAAGTCTTATTTTATCTGGTCATGGCCCTCTGCCTGGTGAAGATTCTCAAGTAAAAGGTAAAGAAAATACAATAATAAAAAAGATTAAAAATTTGTTCTATCGCTGTCAAAAATGTCAGCCATAAAAGAACAACTCAGCTGATGCTGTCATAGTTACTAGGCCACAGGGTAGTGCATGGTCACGCAAACATACGTCCTCCAGAGACTAGACTGTCTCATTTAACAGTCATAAATCAGCCTTTACATACAGCCTACCCGACCTTGGAGTGCTCTGGCCTCCAGGGCTGCAGTCTACGAGGGTGCAACACTTCAATTGAGACACAGGCCATGTGATCTTTTTTATTGGCTCAGAATCAGAATCAGAATCAGAATCAGGTTTATTGCCATTGTTCATGTAGTACACAAACTAGGAATTTGTCTCGGTACAATGCTGCAACATTAAACATGATAAGATAAGAGAAATAAACTATACATGTAATAAAGTGTAGGATAAGATTAAGTGATACTGGTCAACAGTTAAAATATATATTAGCCAGCAGCAGATACTGTGGAGAACTATATACTGCAGTCGGTAATGCAGGAAGAAAACAGTGATGATTGACATGAGTCTGGTTGAGCTGCTGTACATGGTGCACGAGAGTCACTTAGTGTTCAGCAGTCTAATGGCAGAGGGGAAGAAGCTGTTCATGTGACGGGAGGTTTTAGTCTGGATGGACTGAAGTCTTCTACCAGAGGGGAGGGGGGCAAACAGTACGTGACCAGGGTGTGAGGGATCGGCTATGATCCGGCCAGCACGCCTCCGGGTCCTGGAGATGTACAGATCCTGGAGAGATGGGAGCTTGCAGCCGATCACCTTCTCAGCAGTGCGCACGACGCGCTGCAGCCTTAGTCTGTCCCTGGCAGTGGCTCCTGCGTACCACACGGTTATGGAGGTGGTGAGGATGGACTCGATGATGGCTGTGTAGAACTGCACTAACATCTTGGTGGGTAGCTTGAGCTTCCTCAGCTGCCGCAGGAAGAACATCCTCTGCTGGGCTTTTTTGATGAGTGAGCTGATGGTCAGCTCCCATTTGAGGTCCCTGGTGATGGTAGTGCCTAGGAAGCGGAAGGAATCAGCAGTGGTGATGGGAGAGCCTGAGAGGGTGAGGGGGGGCAGAGGAGTAGTGACTTTCCTGAAGTCTACAATCATCTCCACTGTCTTCAGAGCGTTCAGCTGCAGGTTGTTATTGCTGCACCAGGTCGCCAGCTGGGCCACCTCTCTCCTGTAGGCGGACTCGTCGCCGTTGGAGATGAGCCCGATGAGGGTGGTGTCGTCCGCAAACTTGATCAACTTGACAGACTGGTGGCTGGAGGTGCAGGAGTTGGTGTAAAGGGAGAAGAGTAGGGGGGAAAGTACACAGCCCTGGGGTGATCCGGTGCTGATGCTAGTATAGTCTGAGACAGTCTTTCCCAGCCGCACATGCTGCCTCCGGTCCGTCAGGAAGTCGATGATCCACCTGCAGAGGGAGTCAGGCACGTTGAGCAGGGACAGCTTGTCCCGGAGCAGAGCGGGGCGGATGGTGTTGAATGCGGAGCTGAAGTCCACAAACAGGATCCTGGCGTAGGTTCCCGGGGAGTCCAGGTGCTGCAGGATGGAGTGGAGGGCCAGGTTGACTGCATCGTCTACAGACCTGTTGGCTCGGTAGGCAAACTGCAGCGGGTCCAGGAGAGGGGTGGTGATGGACTTGAGGTGGGACAGGACCAGGCGCTCAAAGGACTTCATGACTACAGAGGTGAGCGCTACAGGTCTGTAGTCATTAAGTCCAGTGATCCGTGGCTTCTTGGGGACAGGGATGATGGTGGAGGATTTGAGGCAGGATGGCACGTGGCATAACTTAAGGGAGGTGTTAAAAATGTCTGTGAATACAGGAGCCAGCTGTTTCGCACAGAGTCTCAGGGTGGAGGGAGACACGCCGTCTGGGCCGGGGGCCTTGCGCGGGTTCAGTCTGGAGAACTGTTTGAGCACATCCTGCTCACTGATGATAAGGGGAGGGGGGGAGGAGGGGGGGGGGTGCCTTAAATGAAGTAGGGAATGTGGAGGCTGTGGAGCTGGAGGGAGGGGGGGAGTTGGACACAGATGACGAGGTGTCAAAACGGGCATAGTGTTGGGACAGTCTCTGACAAAGGGCTTTGTCATCCTGACCTTTAGGAGCCTGAGGCCGATAGTTGGTGATCTGCCTCAGTCCTCTCCACACGGAAGCCGAATCATTAGCAGTGAACTGCTGCTGGAGTCTCTCTGAGTATAGAGATTTAGCCCTCTTCAGCTCTCTGTTAAACCGGTATTTAACCTCATGATAGACCCCTGATCTTTGTAGGCCCTTTGGCTTCAGCTCAGCCTAGCCTGTGTGTTAAGGTGGCCTTGCTCGTGACAGTGTAGCAAGAAGTCTGTCAGATACTGCTTTTGAAGGCAGTTGTGTTTCTTAAGTGGGACCCAAGAGTGCAGGCAGGACTTGGTGCAATGATGATTTATTTATAAAAACGAAAATGAACAAACAAAAAGCAGCACAGGGGCTATCAAACAAAAGCATGCAGAGAACAATGAAGACTATGACAAGACGATGAAAAGGGAACTGACAATGACGCCACAATAACACAAACTCAGGCTCACAAATATATAGGGAGCAGAGTAATTAAACTAACATGAGACAGCTGGGGTTAATTAGGAGGTAACAGAGGAGCAGCTACAAACAGAATTGCCAGGGCTGTGCAAACAGAGGACACTGGAGGATACAGAGGGCAAACAATGCAAACAATAATCATGAATAAACCAAATCAGGAAAAAAAAACATAACCGAACTAAGAACTGAGAATTATCCAACAAACTAGTGATAACTAGACAACTACTGCCATCTACAGAAGTTCTCTGACGACTCTGCGATCGTCGGCCTCATCTCCAACGGAGACGAAGCTGAGTACAGAGGACTTATCCAGGACTTCGTGGACTGGTGCCATCGGAACTGCCAGATTAATAGGTTTGACCAACCGCCCTCCCCCCTGACTGCACAACAACCACTGCTGCCTCTTAAGACATCAAGTCCTGCTGCCCACTCCCCACTCCACCAACACCCCCCCACTCCCAACACACAGCCCCCCAACCTGACCCTGACCAAGACCCAGGTGAGGACGGAGTTGAGGAAGATCAAGGCGAGGAAGGCGTTGGGACCGGACGGCATCAGCGCAAAGCTCCTCAAGTCCTGTGCAGACCAGCTGTGTGGGATTGTGGTGTACATCTTCAACCTGAGCCTGAAGCTGGGGAGGGTACCACAGCTGTGGAAAACATCTTGTGTGGTACCTGTACCAAAAACTTCCCACCCCAAAGACCTGAACAGCTACAGACCGGTGGCCTTGACGTCCCACATGATGAAGACCCTGGAGAGACTGCTCCTTGCTCACCTCCGCCCCCTGGTGGGACCAGCGATGGATCCACTCCAGTTCGCCTACCAGCATGGCATTGGGGTGGAGGATGCAGTGATCTTCCTCCTTCACCGTTCTCTGTCCCACCTGGAGAAGCCCGGAAATGTGTTGAGGATCATGTTCTTTGACTTCTCCAGTGCTTTCAACACCATCCAACCGATGATCCTGAAGGACAAGCTGCTGCGCGCAGGGGTGGACCAGCACCTGTCATCATGGATCCTGGACTACCTCACGAACCGGCCTCAGTTTGTGAGAACCCGGGACTGTGTGTCCGACACGATCATCGGTAGCACGGGGCCCCCCCAGGGAACGGTTTAGGCTCCCTTCCTGTTCACCCTTTATACTGCGGACTTCTCACACAACACAACACACTGCCATCTACAGAAGTTCTCTGATGACTCTGCGATCGTTGGCCTCATCTCCAATGGAGATGAAGCTGAGTACAGAGGGCTTATCCAGGACTTCGTGGACTGGTGCCATCGGAACTGCCTCCAGATCAACGCGAGGAAAACTAAGGAGCTGGTGGTGGACTGCCGCAGGCAAGGACAACCCCTCACAGCACCAGTAAATATACAGGGAACAGACATCGAGATGGTGACATCCTACAAGTATCTGGGTGTTCATCTGAACAATAAACTAGACTGGTCACACAATACTGACGCACTCTACAAGAAGGGACAGCGCAGGCTGTTCCTACTGAGGAGACTCAGGTCTTTTGGTGTACAAGGGGCGCTGCTGAAGACATTCTATGACACGGTGGTGGCATCAGCCATCACTTTTGGAGTGGTCTGCTGGGGCAGTGGCATTACCGCAGCCGATAGGAAGAGACTGAACAAACTGATCAAGAAAGCTAGCTCTGTCCTGGGGCAGCGCCTTGACCCAGTGGAGGAGATAGGAGAGAGAAGGATGGTGGCTAAACCGTCATCTCTGCTGGAGTCCAAGTTCCACCCTATGCAGGACATACTGAATGCACTGAGGAGCTCATTTAGCAGCAGACTACATCATCCCAGGTGCACAACCGAGAGGTTTCGCAGGTCCTTCCTACCAACGGCTGTCAGACTGTACAACCTAAGTAGGGCTGCTTGCAGAGATAGCAAAAAGACGTGACAACCTAATAGTTTTGAATGCAAAAGATGCAATAGACTTACACAATGGTCCCCTCCGGCATACAACTAGGAAAATACCGGTCGCTATGGAGGATGAGAATATGTATGGGTACATAATCATACCATGTAGGATAACTAAGTAGACGGTTGTGCTGTTTCATCCCATCTAGCAACAATGCTCTGCACTGTGTGTGTTTATACATTTACATATTTATTCCATCTAGCTACAATGCTCCACACTGGGTGTGTTTATATATTTACATATTTATTCCACCTAGCTACAATGCTCCGCACTGTGTGTTTATATACTCATATATTTATTCCATCCAGCTACAATGCTCTGCACTGTGTGTCTGTATATATATATATTTATAGTAATATGTACATATGTATACTAGCTGCTCTTGTTTTTTTTTTCTTGCCTTCTGATTGTTGCTCTGAGTGTTGCTATCCCTGTGCTGTTGCAATCCTGGAATTTCCCCATTGTGGGACTAATAAAGGCTTATCTTATCTTATCTTATTAACTCGAGAAAAACTAAGGAGCTGGTGGTGGACTGCCGCAGGCAAGGACAACCCCTCACAGCACCAGTAAACATCCAGGGAACAGACATTGAGATGGTGACATCCTACAAGTACCTGGGTGTTCATTTGAACAATAAACTAGACTGGTCACACAATACCAACGCATTCTATAAGAAGGGACAGTGCAGGCTATTCCTACTGAGGAGGCTCAGGTCTTTTGGTGAACAAGGGGTGCTCCTGAAGACCTTCTACAATTCGGTGGTGGCATCAGCCATCACTTTTGGAGTGGTCTGCTGGGGCAGTGGCATCACAGCAGTCGATAGGAAGAGACTGAACAAATTGATCAAGAAAGCTAGCTCTGTCCTGGGGCAGCGCCTTGACCCAGTGGAGGAGATAGGAGAGAGAAGGATGGTGGCTAAACTGTCATCGCTGCTGGAGTCCGAGTCCCACCCTATGCAGGACATGCTGAACACACTGAGGAGCTCATTTAGCAGTAGGCTGCATCATCCTAGGTGCACAACCGAGAGGTTTCGCAGGTCCTTCCTACCTACGGCTGTCAGACTTTATAACCTAAGCAGGGCTGCTCGCAGAGATAGCAAAAACATGACGACCTAGTAGTATTGAATGCAAAAGACGCAACAGACTTACACAAAATGGTCCTCTCCAGTATACAACTAGGACAATATCAGTCGCTACAGAGGGTGACAATATGTATGGGTACATATTCATACTATGTGGTGTAACTAAATAGATGGTTATGCTGTTTATTCCATCTAGCTGCAATGCTCCGCACTGTGTATATATACTTACATATTTATGTGTACATATGTATATTCACTGCTCTTATTTTCTTATCTTCTAAATTATTGCTCTGAGTGTTGCTATCCCTGTTCTGTTGGAATCCTGGAATTGCCCCATTGTGGGACTAATAAAGGCTTATCTTATCTTATAACAGAATTGTGCTAACTTTTCAAAAACAACAGAAGGTGAGGACAGAATGTCCGTAACAAAGTCAGTTTCATTTTTTATTTTTTTGTGAGGGTTCCACCCCAGATGTCAGGAGATGAACATCCCTAACAAGCTCCTCATCAAAAGCTAGAGAGCAGTTGGTGTCAGCTCCTGTTTGATCACCCATGTTCCTCTTCATTTGTACAAGGCCAAGAACATTCAGAGAAATATCACCTCCTCCATTTAAACAAGCACTCCTTTATTAAACACACTATCTGCTCTGATTCAGTCTGTAAGTGGAGGCTGAGCTTTAATAGATGTCATATTCCCACTTGAGCTAGAAGAGGAGGTGAATAAAAAGGAAAACACTGCTGTCAGCTCCAGGAGCAAACTGACATTTCTACAAAGAGATCATGACATAACAGCCCTGCTTCTGTCTGCACACGTCCAGGTGTTTTAATTCACAGATTCTGACCTTTTATCAGAACAGCTTCCTGCTGAGGTTTTTATGATGCAGAAACTCGTCAGTCACAGACAGCACTGATCTAAAAGTTTTATTTTTAGGGATGATTGCTATGTCGGAATAATGCAAGATGAGAGCCTCTCTCTACTGAACACTGAACTCCCTTTATTCATATGAACGATACAATATATACTCCAGCCGTAGCCCGCCTGACGTCACACCCCCAACCCCTTTGGCCAGGCTACAGCAAGCCCCAGGAGTCAAATCCCACACATAACATCCCCCCCTTACAAAGTCAGAGACACCCCCCCCCCCCCAAGAACAGGGAAAAGAACCAAACATAGTGTCAAAAAAAAAATAAATTCACATTTCCCAGACAGTTAAGTAAACAAAACACAACCAACCAAACGGGCATCTGGATAGACTGCCAGAACGCCCCACTTTGTTGGAGCGGGTTATTCTGCCGCTTTAGTCCCAACACGTATCAACTGTTGTCCAAAGTACATAGTCCTCTAGGTATCTGGGCCTCTGACGAACCCTAGCCAGGCATCCCCAAGGTGGGGACCCTGCACCAGGCACCGTCGGCCATGCCTGTGAGCCCTCACCACCCCAGTCCAACAAGTCCCACCTCACAGCAGGTCGTTCTTCCATAGCTCCAGTTCTCTGTTCCGGTGGTGACTTCCTGAGTCTACTGGAGTGCCAAAGCAACCCATCCGCTAGCGTGAATGTGTCCTGGCCCTGTTGGCTTGTAATCTTCAGGGGCCCCATCCAGAGTGGCTGCAACTTGTGTGTGCAGTTAGGATGTTTGATCCACACCTGATCTGACACTTTCAGACCGTGGCCCCTTGCCCTGTGCCTCCTGTAAAATTGTTGCTTTATCTTATGTTGTTGCGCAATGACTCAGTCCCGTGGAGAGTGCACCTCCTTTGGTGAAGGGGTCGTGGGTGGTCTCAGTCGATCCAAAGGCAGAAGTAGTTCATGTCCCAACATGAGAACCATTGGGGACCAACCTGTCATAGCATGGGCTGTTGCCCTATAGTGGAGCAACGTGCTCTGGAGAGCATCCGGGAACATGAAGCCATCCGCCAAGCGGACCTTCAGTCTGTTTTTTTGGGTCTTGTTAAAATGTTCAACGCCTCCATTGGCCTGGGGATGATAAAATGCCGTCTTAATGTGTTTCACGCCCCTAGCATCCAAGAACTCTTCAAATGCCCCCAAGGTGAATTGTGGGTCATTGCCGTGATTTCATTCGGGACCCCTTACCTGGCAAACAGCGACGAGAGGAAACCTGTAACCACATCCGCCATAGCCGTTTTAGTTGGCAGCACCTCCGGCTACTTTGACATCAGGTCATAGGCCACGAGCAAGAACCGGCTGTCTGTGGGTGCTGCATGCAGTTCGCCGCAGATGTCCAACTGTATGTGCCTCCAAGGACCCTCCAGGTACGACACTGGCCGAAAGGGTGGGAAGGTGGTACACCGGTCTTTATGCTCTCCAAACAAGGAACGCAGTTTTTCACCATGGTTTCAATGTCCTTATCAATACCTGGCCACCAAACTGAATCCCTGCTGTGCTGTTTTACTCTGACCATGCCCAAGTGGCCCTCGTGGAGCATCGCCAGGACACGCGGCCTCAGGGACATCGGGATCAATGTGCAGTGTCCCCTCGCCACGCACACATCATTCCAGCAGCTCAGTTCATCCTTAACTCAGTGGAAGGGTGCCAAGTCGCCCCGTACTTTTGCAGGCCAACCCTCTCTAATCACTGAACACAGTTGCAACAGCACGGGGTTTCGTTCCAACTCTGTCTAAAGTTCCTGAAGGGACACCATATCCCGGAGGGCCCTGTGCAGCTTATTAACCAGATCCCCCTCCGCTGAGTCGTCGTCGTTGTTGTCGTCCAATAGTATGGGGTTGGCCTTGACTCGGGACAGGAGAACCGCCACTACCTTATCTCTGCCAGGGGTGAACTGAGTGGTGAAATTGTAGGCCCTCAGCCGCTCCGTCCACCTGTGGATCCTCAAAGTCCTGTGTCCCAAACCCGACATCTCCAGCAGTGTCAGCCGCGCTAAGTGGTCCTTCCTCAGGGTAAAGTGGCACCCATAGAGGAAAATATTCCACTGTTCACATGCCCAGACACAGGCGAGTGCCTCCCTCTCACCCACAGCATACTTTTGTTCAGCTGCTGAGAGGCACCTCGATGCAAATGCCACCGGGCACAGAGCCAGATGCATCACAGGTCACAGTAGTCGGTCTATTTGGGTCAAAATGGGCCAACACCAGAGGGAAGTTGAGTTGGCCTTTCAGCTTGGCAACTGCCACGAGCAGGTTGGAGTCCATTCCCACGGTGCATCCTGTTTCAACAGAGCCCAGAGGGGTTCAATCATCTATGAGCAGCGGGGAAGAAAATGTCCATAAAAATATCACCATGCCCAGAAATGAGGAAATATGTGGGTGTTGATGGTTCTGGGAGGTGCAGGACTTTCTCTACATTCGAATGTAGGAGTTGTAGCCCCACCCCCACCCCCGACAGCTGGAAATCCACAAACTCAATGGAGTCTGCCATGAAGATGCACTTCTCTCCATTCAGAGTGACTCCATGATCTCGTAGTACCGCAAGGACCCATTCCAACCGATCATCGTGCTCCTCTCGTGATGTGCCATGCACCACGATGTCATCCATATATGCTACCACGCCCTTGAAACCGGCTAGAATCATGGACATTATTTTCTGGAAGCAGCTGGGTGCTGAGCTCAGGCCAAATGGTATCTGGGTGTACCTAAAGACCACATTTGGGTCACAAATGCCGTCAGGTTCCTGCTGGCAGGGTGAAGGGGCACCTGCAGATAACCCTGGCGAAGGTCCAGCTTTGTGAATACTTGTGAACCACTGAATTTCACCGTGAGCTCCTCCATCGTTGGAAGCGGATACTTGTCCAGGATGACTGCCTTATTCGCCATCCTGAGATCTATACATGGTCTGATGCCCCCCGATTTTTTCTTGGCCACCACGATGTTAGATATCCAGGGCGAAGCATCCACCCTCTCGATGATGCCATCTTCCAGCAGTTTGGGTAACTGTGCCATGACATCATCCCGTAGCGTGAGGGGAAGCCGCGGTAGTGGTTGGATTTTTGGTGCCACACTCGTATCTATGAGTGAGCGGTGATGAAAGGCACTGATGCATCCCAGACCTCTGAACAACGCTGGCCAGTGGAGATGCCAGTCAAGGTAAACAGTCAGCACCGTTGAGCCCTCCAGGTCCCTGATGGAGAATCCCAGCTCACCCAGGAGGTCTATTCTCAACAGGTCCGGCCCCTGGCGCATTACTTGGAAAGTGAATGTGAGCATCGTCTTCAACCCACACGTCACCGAAAAGTCAACTGTACCCACGATTTCAATCTCTGCATGGCCATAACCGAACATCTTCACTGCCCCAGCATTGATGGTTTTATTTGGGAAAAGTTTCATCAGTGTAGCCATACACAGAATGGACCTGCCGGCCCCTGAGTCCACCATAAGAGGCACATCGACTCCGTCAAGTTTAAGCATGTACCACTTCAACAGCCCCTTCCTTATGCGTGCCACACACACACTTGTGTCGTGTCACTGGACTCCACCGCCAAAGGGCTAGCAGTGATGGTATAGGCCCTGTCCCGTGCCCTAGTCTGCCACCTCCTGTAAATCCGCCCCCGAGGATTAGCTAGTATGCTAGCACCTGTGCTTGGTGGGAAAACTTGGGGGGCTACCTTTTCACTAGTCACTGCTGGCAGACTGCGCAGTGCTGTGGACTCCATCCATCTAACCAAGTCCAATACATGTTCTAGCGAGGGAGCGTTTTTGGTTAGCCTTAGCTTGTTCTTTAGCCACACGTTATTAGTGCTGTGGGCTAGCTTATCGCGGATCAGGTCTTCCTCGATAGGCCCAAAGGTGCATTCCTTTGCTAGGCTGCGGAGCTCCATAATAAAAGACTGAGTGGACTCACTCGTTCGCTGTTGGCGGTCAAAAAATTTGTACCTCTGCTCCGTGACGGTGAAATGATCTCCGAAAGTACTGTCCATCAATTCCAAACCTCCTTCCAGTGAACCGCTGCTGCATAACCCAAAAAATATCCGCTGTCTTTCTACACCAAGGCTGTGGACCAACAGGCTCCTTCGTCTCTCCTCACTGGCGCCACTCAGGCCGGCCGCAGCCACATACACATCAAACATCTCTCTCCAGCGGGCCCACAGTATAGCTGGTGTGCCCGGAGACTGTAGAAATGGAGGTGGTTCCCCGATACACGTGCTCATTTTTGTCTTCGTCGCCAAATGTTATGTTGGAATAATGTGAGACGAGAGCCTCTCTCTACTGAACACAATACTCCAGCCGTAGCCCACCTGACGTCCTACCCCCAACCCCCTCAGCCAGGCTACGGCAAGCCCCAGGAGACAAATCCCACACATAACTATGATCACTACACTTTATTCTGACATGGTCACTCAGAAATCTGCATATAGGAATTTGCACACACACAGAGCATTTGCTAATATGGGTTACACACTTACACGCTTCTGTAATACATGATTATGCCCAAACTTCATGGGTCGGGTGCAGTCGAGCTGTAATTAGTTACATATGCTTAGGGCTGGTTCTAGCTTTGTAGGACTTTAGGAAAATCTCTCCCCTCCCAATAGAAAAACACTACACTTGGGTAATTATGTAGATCAGGGATGGGCAACTGGCAGCCTGCAGGCCACATACAGCCTGCCCCCTCATCCACTGCTGCCCGCTGGTCCATTTCCAAAAATCAATTATTTATTTATATCACGTTTGGAACTGCATTCTTAAATGCGGATGGAGCTCTAATCGAAACCTAGTGCTGCTCTCTGCAAGTGACAGAGCGTAGAGCAAGAGTGAGGAAGCTACTAGCGGGAGCAGCAGTGACAGTGTGCTGCACACCAGAGTGTTGTGAAGTTTGTTTTGCATGGCAAAACCGCATTAATAGGCTGGAAACAGCACTAAATGTACAAAGTAGGCTGCTTTTAAACAAAAATAAATTGGACAGCTGAGGAACTGTAGCATTTATTTTGTTTGGCAGGTGAAGCCCATGTCAGCAGTGGTCATTGTAATCTGCTGATTGTTTTTTTTTTTTTTGTTCATTTATACCAGTGGCTCTTAAACTTTTTTTTAAATTCTCCATTTTCGGGAGCCAGACATTACCAAGCCCACACAGCTATTTCTTGGCTTATTTTGTTAATGATTGTCCAGAATTTCTCTTTGCTCATCATTTTGATGGAGTTTTAAAAATTAGGTCATGATATAATTTTATCCATCCATCCATCCATCCATCCATCTTCTACTGCAGGGCTATTCAATTACAAAATCAGTTGGGCCACAATTTGAAATCAAGACATGCAACTGGGCCGCACATGTTCAGCGATCTGTTGAATATGATAAATTTCAAACCAACACAGAGATCATCCATCCATCCATCTTCTACCACTTTTCCGGAGGTCCGGGTTGCGGAAGCAGCAGTTGAAGCAGAGAAGCCCAGACTTCCCTCTTCATAGCCACCTGTTCCAGCTCTTCAGAGAGGATACCAAGGTGTTCCCAGACCAACTGGGAGACATAGTCTCTCCAGCGATACCTAGGTCTGCCCCCGGGGTCTCCTCCCAGTGGGATGTGCCCGAAACACCTTAAGTGGGAGACATCCAGGATGCATCCTGATCAGATGCCCAAACCACCTCAGCTGGCAACTTTCAATGCAGAGGAGTAGCGGTTCTACTCTGAGCCTCTCCCGGAGGACTAAGTTCCTCACCCTATCTCTAAGGGTGAGTCCAGCAATCCTACGAAGAAAGCTCATTTCAGCCGCTTGTATCTACGATCTCATTCTTTCACAGATCAATATGATGAAAAATATGCACTTTTTATTCATTGTCTTGGTTGTAAATGTGCACTTGGCACATGACAATGGCGCATAAAAACACAATAACAGTGCTGGGGTTGAACAGAACTTGAAGTAGTAGAAATATTTTTCCTCTTGAACAACAATTAAATAAACAGAATGGAAAAAAAAATAAAATTCTGTAAATAACTATTTTGGTCATATCTTATCAGCCATATTTCAAAGTGCATAAAAACTCAATGTGCACTGTTAGTAGAATTAACATTTGTTTCCCTTTTGAAATAAAATATACTACATTGTGGTCATAACTGACCTTGGCACATCACAAAGTGCATTTAGCTGAATAAAAAAAGAACTATCAAACACTTCAGTGCGCAAACCCCCCAAGAAAAGATTGATAACATTAAAATACGTTGCACATCCACTATTGTGGTTTGTTTTGTTTGAAATCACCACGTGTGTGTAGGAACCTCAGGGTACACGCTCAATCCACACAGTAGGTTTCCATATAAATCTGGTCCTCGGGAAGTGAGGAAAAAATTTTGTGGCCCCCACTATCATCAAAGTTGCCCATCCGTGATCTAGATGAACAAAAATATCATTACAAAGAATAAAAAATTAACCAGCATGCATCTAAATGTTTAAATGAAAAAAGTCACAAATTTAGGAGAAAAGCTCACAAAGATACAAGTAAAAAGTTGTACATTTGTGAAAAAAATGCAAATTTACAAGACAAAAATTCACTTTTTTTTAAAAAAAGTTGCAAATTTACAAGAAAAAAAAATCACAAATTTATGAGGAGAAAAGTTTAAAGTTTCTAAAAAAAATATTTTGCAAGAAAAAAGTAGTCATTTTATAAGAAAAAATGTGCAAGTTTCAGAGAAAAAAATTGAAATTTACAAGAAAAGTAGTGTAAGGTAATTCTAACCCCCTCTGCAAAAAATTTGACAACAGCCTGTTATGTCTATACAGTAAATGAGGGACAGCGGAGGCGACGGTTGTGTTAAACAGTAGCTCTTTATTAAAGAAACTATCAGCACATGGAACATACAACTATAGCTAATAAGCTAGCTAACAGGAGGTACAGACTGGTGTTATGTAGAGGCGGAGCACCAAAAGAGCCTGGGCTGCTGCCAGCAGTCCTCTATTATACTCACAACGTGGTGACATCATCACGTTAATTTAAGGTAGTATTAGCAGTATGCCACATTTACCTCCCCCTTGGAAAATCCAGAGCCCCTGTTCATGGTTTCACGTTAACTGAATGTGGCAATGCAGTGGCATTAGGGATGTTCATGATTAATTGACTTTCAATTAACTGTCGATAAGAATTTATTTGACCAAATTAAATTAGTTGTCAGTTAGCTGACAACTCAGCAGTCCTTTTCAATGGGAGCTTATTCTATGAAATATAGTGGCTTTGCCATCCAGGCGGGAGCGCATGCGGTCACCCAATGCCGCATTTCAATTGAAAAAGCAAAAGAAGATGCTAAGCCCCCAGAGCGCATCCACGCTATGCAGAGTGAAAAAAGTTGCCTTTCCAGGTTACGTTGGAGAGCCACAACTTCCAATGACATGTTCCAATGTCCACCCATCAAATCAACAGGGCGGAGAAATGAACTGCAGCTGGCAACACAAGCGCAAAAACCCGTCCCCCCTGCCTCCCTTCCTGCAGCCATAAAACTTGTGGCGGCTGTGGCTGCAGTCACAGTATAACTTGTGGAACTTAAATGAGCTTGCTCTTTCTCCTCCCTTCAACCTGCCGCTAGACAGGAAAGCAGACCGGACTCAAGTTACCATTGAAGTAACAGACAACAGAGGGAGCCCAGATCATATTGGGTCTGCCTGGATTGCCAGGGTACTGTGATCAGAATCAGAATCAGAAATCAGAATCAGAATGAGCTTTATTGCCAAGCACATTTACAAGTAAACAAGTAAACATACGAGGAATTTGACTTGACATTGGGTGCGCACGATAAGCGCATCCCAATGACGCGGCAACCATGCAAAGGCGCCTGTCATACAGTGGAGGGTAAAGAGGGGAGGGGGGGAGGGGGGGAGAACACATAGGGCGGAGAGAAAAAACATAGTTATCAAAATAAAGCTTGTATAAAGCTCATAAAAAGCTTGTATGAGCAAAATTGTGATTACATAGAAAAAACCCCTCTTATGCACAAATAGCAAACAATAGATCACACATTAACAAAGCAGCAAGTTGAGAGAGACAGTGTGAGTGTATGTGTGTCAGTGTATGTGTATCAGTCATGTGATGTTGTATGCAGTGTGTGTGTCAGTTACTGGTGTGCAGCAAAAATCCTCTCTCAGCAACTGGATGTTATGTCTTTAGTGTCTGAAACTTAGATAGCATGTCCACGAGAGATCCAACTCTCAGTGCATGTCCGATGGTAATTCCTAAGCCAGTCACATGGCGCTGTCCTTGAGAGTTCAGATTACTGTACGCCAGATTGTTTGTGTTAGGGAAACTCTTCTTCTGTTTTGTCTTCATCCAGGAGGAGAGGGCGCCGAATCAAGGTCAAGGCACAGTTCACTCAGAGCATAGAATTTCCATCTCTCTTGCGATTCTGATAATGTTTAGCATGCAACAGATGAAGAAGCTCACAATTTATTTTCCTGTTTAACCAGTCTACCGGTACATCTCAGTTAATTATAACATGAAAGTTTTTTTTTAATATAACTAATAAAGATAAATTTTATATTGGTAGTGTCATGTCCACTGTGTAGCTTTGCAGCGAACAAATAATTTAATACGAGCCCAAAATGCAGGTGAAGAGGACGTGTTTATTAACAGAAAGGGGAAACTCAAAAATACACAAAATACAAGAAAATGTTCAGTAGGAATACAGTCTGGCACACAAGCGTTGGACGTCTGAGCTTAGTTGGTAGAAGGAGGAGCCCCCACTCATTCCCAGGATGGAACCGGGTAGTTGATAAAGAAGGACAATTAATGATGGGGGAAGACTTACCTTCGGTG
Source organism: Pholidichthys leucotaenia (assembly GCA_020510985.1). Taxonomy (NCBI): domain Eukaryota; kingdom Metazoa; phylum Chordata; class Actinopteri; order Cichliformes; family Pholidichthyidae; genus Pholidichthys; species Pholidichthys leucotaenia. The sequence continues at coordinate 194,054,738 of CM035842.1, read as the reverse complement.
TTGGAACTCAGCGGGCTCTGGGAAAAAAACAACGCCATAGTAGTCCAAAGGGAAGGGGAACCAACAGTTTCAGGACATCAACATAGGCTGGTACTACAGACTGAACTGTGTAGTGTGGACTTACACCGCAACACCGAATGCCCCCACTATCACCCAATAAATACCAAACAGGCTAATGAATGACAAGTGGATGCAGGTGTGCGGTGGGAGTCTGTGTATGAGTGTATGTCAGGATGAGTGTGTGTGTGTGTGTGTGTGTGTGTGTGTGTGTGTGTGTGTGTGTGTGTGTGTGTGAAACCCCAGGTGATGGCAATCAGCTGAAAGGTGCCTGGCATAGAGAGGTGAGAGGAAGGCTGTGGCTGAGGACTGGCAGAGGAACCAATAATCTGCCAGCTGGAAAAGATAATAGCAATAAGAGGCCATAGCCACAGGCCATGAAACGGGGCAGGAAACAACAGCCCCATACATGACAGGTAGGAGTTTTTAAAATAAATAAAAAATCATGACATTTTTAATTTACTGAGATGTACCAGCACATAGTACACACTATACAGTGCAAATTTGTTAAACTACAAAAAATGCCATTGTCTGGAGTAAAAAAAAAAATGCAAATGGTACAATAAATTATTAAGGAATATAATGTTCATGTTTAATTCAGTATATGAAAAACAGCAACTTTTTACATATTAAAGATAGACTGTATTGTACCCAAGGAAATTCAGATTCTCAGGAAAAACTCCGCTTATCAATTAATCGTTAATTGATCGATAAGGTGAATCAAGTATCAATAAATGAATTAATTGATAACTTGCATCCCTAAATGGCATACAGCTAACACAGCACAAACGTGACCAGGGCCATTTCACATAATGTAGCATCAAGCTAGTTAACAAACCTGTATGGCCTGGCTATCGGCAGATGCTATAACCCTGTCATGTATACACATATATGGCAGTATACTGTTGAAATGCTGTGACTAACATGAGCATGATGGTAAACACATCACTGCATGATGTTAAAGCACACTATGTGGTAGTATTAGCAAGCAGATCCAAAACGTACACTACTCAAGGTTTCATACACCATAACATTATATGAACTAACATGAACCTGGGCAACCGGATGGACTACTGGTAAACCCTGCACGGTTGAGTGGGTTATTCTGCCACTGTTGTCAGCCATGCTCTGCCTAAACATTGTAAAACAGAGTCATTGTTACAGTTCACCTTCAGGGGCCTCTGGCGAGCCCATGATGGGCGCAGCCCTGGAGGCACCGACTGCAGCAGACCTGGGTGCTCTCTTACAAAGTCCCAGTCAGGGTCACACACTGGCTGGATTGGTTCCAGCGTCACAGCTTCAGCTACTCTCATCCTTCGCAGACGGCTGGTGTGACATCTCGAACCATCTGGAAGGTGGTTGGCCCCAATTACGTGGTGATAATCATCAGCGGTGACGGGAGCATTTGTAGGTCCGGGCGTTCAGATTGGCGGACCCAAACCCAGTCAAGCACATCCGAGCAGCGATCTGTTTGGCTGCACTCTGCGCTGCTGCTCTCTCGTCCCCAATGCTGATTGCTGATGTGGTGGTGTGCCGTTCACGCCAGTGGCAGAATGCGCTCTGGATTGGCATTGTTCTGCTGGGTCCTACTCGGCTGCAAACTCTCTCTGCTGCAGCACTGCGGCAGCTCCCTGAGGCTTATGCCAGGCAAGGATCACAAGCAAGTCCGGTTTTTGCCCTCTCTCTGTGTTTGATTCTTCTTCTTGCGGTGTCAAGCTTGGAGCGGCTGTACTCATGTCTGGGTGTGATGCGCTCTGGTGATGAGGTAATGGTAAAGCATAACTCATAAAAAAGGTTGCATCCCAGGATGTCGTCTCCGTGCATGGCTACATGGAAGGTGAACGCCGGGAAAATGCTTGACCCGTAGTGAACTGTCAGTGTTATGGTTCCTACTAAGCTGATACAGGTGTGTCCATACCCGTGAAGCTCCGCTGCATTCTTACCGATTGGATGACAGGGAAAGAATCTCTTAATTGTGACCCAGTCCATCATGGACCTCACAACAGTGGTGTCCATCAGCAATGGCAAGCTGACATTGTTGTAGCATCATCTCACTTTGGCTCAGCAATAATTATTCTTCTGCTTAACGACATTTTGTTTCATCCAGGAATAACACAAAGAAATGGATTTTCTTCCCCCAGGCCACAGCTGAAATCCCCCTTCTTTTGTTAAAACCAACCTAAGGAATGTCCCCAATGTCCGGCTTCACTTTTATTGCCCCCATAAAACGTGCAACAGATCCACAACTCAGTTAATTTCCTTAAACTCTGGACATGCTGGATTTAACCAGTGAACTTTAAAGTACATTATTACAAACTCAATTCTAAACCTTCATTCTTTTCAGAACTATGAAAATGCAGATGGACTCTGATGTTTTTGATGTGGAAAATCAATAATATGTGTGAAATGCATTCATCTGTGATTTTATATATATGCATGTTAATGTTTAAATGAATGTTTATTCCTGCAGGTTGATTTAGAAGCACTGCTTATAAGATACACTAAGGTTAGTTTAGTTATACATAAGTGTGTATATTCCAATGTATTTAAAATTGTGTGTATTCATTTGGACCGATATCACATGTGACTCCAACAGCCAATCTTTGCATGACAACTCTTCATCCCAAAGAGCTCCAAACAATAGACTGTTTGTCATTGGATGGAAAGTTCATTGTGCCTCCCACGAAGGACTCTCATTGGCTGAGATCCTGGAAGCCCGCGGAACTTAAATAACAGAGGGACCCCTGCTTCTGCCTCTTTTGCTCCGGACTCTCTTTTCGTCAGCTCTTTTCGGCTGCTCTCTCTTTTGCTCCAGATCCTCTTTCCGGCTCCCCCTTTCACTGATCATCTTCTCCATTGTCTACACACAGCAAGGAAGAACAAAGGACCGTCTGAACAAAGACTTCGACCACGTGTCGCTTTTCTGAACACAGAGCAGATAACTCGTAATTCGTTTATGTAAATCTGTATTTTTAATGCCTTTTTTCTTTTTCTCTTAAATACCTAGGAATTCCTATTTCTTTGAGCTCAATTCTTAATCAGAGTTAAACTCCAATTTTTATTCATCACTTTTTCTTTGTTAAACTTTCTGTAAAACCACCGTTTGTTTAATTTTAATGTAAACTTTAATCTTGACTTTATTTTATAATATTTTTCTTGACCAAGCACCCACCAGAAGCTACTATTTTTATCTAAAGTCCGAAGCCTTTTAATTTGAGATCGGATTAGATATCTTTTAATTATTATCGAAGACCTCTTGAGAAGACGCAGCTCCCACATCATGTGCAGCTGAGGAATCAAGGCTGTTCATCACACGCTGAAGAAAAGTCGTCATCATCTAGCCCAGTTTCAACTCTGGGTCATACAGCCAAAATCCAGCTTCTTCGACCGCTTGACTTTTAAAGGTCGAACTGTGGATGCTGAAATATCTGCGGGCAGATATTTCCCCTAACATCCACGAAATCTTGGGCTGAGGACGACGACAGAACCATCATCAACCGAGGATCACGTGAGCTGTAAACTTTAATTCAACTGCTGAATTAACGTCTGAGGTTCGGTAATAATTTGTGTATCTAATCAGATGCAAATTAAGAAGCCCTTAACATAACTCTTCTTTTCATTAAAATTCCGTTTTTATTTTCTTAAGATTAATTTAGGACTTTTTCATATAATTAGTAAACTTTCTCCATAAATTTGCGTTGTTTCCATAATATGTTAACACAAACTGATAGAAATTGGTTTCTCAGTTAACCCTGGTTCCGAAAATATTAATATTGTTAATCTATCATTTACAAGATTGATTCTATGATTAATGAAATTACTGCAATGTCTGTTAATCATTTCGTTTAATAAATATTTAAAAATGAGAGAAGTTGTTGGGAATTTATTTCATTCTGAGTCTGTTCAAGCGCAGGTATCGAATTCACGGAAAATTTTTGAGACTGATTATTGATTAATTTATTGAGTGATTAAACAGGTATAAAGTGAAATTAAAGATCAAATTGCTTCTTAAAGATAGAAGCTGGTGCCCCTTACGAGTGTTATTAACTGTTCTGATGTATATGAAATGAGATTTGAGCTCAGATTCCAATACATCAATATAAATTAAATAATTCATACCTGATCATATTTATTATTTATTAATATTTCTATTTTATGCTACATTGTCGAGCCTCACCTTGCACCATTTGTCCTCCACTCCACTGGAGTCCACTGCATGGATGGCGGTTGTCGGTGATGATTCAGCTGAAATGGGTGGTAGGCTTGTTGTTAAATGTGTTGAGTGACACACTTTGGTGAAATGATTAAGCTTTCCACATCGCTGGCATTGCTGCCCCCTGGCCAGGCAAGAGCACACTCGTGCTTGGTGCATCAGGGAACCACAGCTACCACATGTTTGGTGTCTCCTGATGTTCCGTTTGTTCCATGGTGTTCACCTTGGTGTCCACCAAGAAGGTTGTGGTGTAACTGGGTTCTTCTGCCAGGGAAACTGCTTGTGCTAGCGGGGTCCGTTGTTGTGGGTCACCTAGCTGCAATGTTAGGTTGTTGGCGGCAACCAGCTGAAATGCTAACTCCACCGCCTTCGCTAGCAGCAGGTCTTCCGATGCCATCAGCAGCTTCGCCCTCACCCGTGGTTTGCTGGTGTGTTCTGCTAGCTGGTTATGCACTATTTTGTCCTCTAGTTGGCCAAACCAGAATGTGCTCACTAGACAGCGAAGATCTGCGACGTACTGCTGGATTGCCTGTCCTGTTCTCTGCCGGCGCTGGTGGAACCTTATCCTCCTCGCCAGCAGGAGATCTACTTTTATAGAGTCCACTATGGCTGGCTCTGCAGCATTGAGAGGTAGTCTCTTCTCCACCGATGTCAGAAGGAATTGGCCAGACTCTGCATCTGTCTCCACTGGCGTCTGAATAAGTCCTTTTCCCCAAAATCTCCTTCAGGAATAGGACGTGCTCCAACCTTTTGTGTGAGAAGCGTTGTAGGCGTGAGGACAACTGGAGAATCTGGGTCATTTGATACTGGCACCAGTGGCCGTGTGTTAATGATGGCAGCTACCCCTGCCATTAAAGTAGCCTGAACCTCATTTGTGAAGCATTGGGGGCCACATGAACCAGCAGGGAGTCCAAGACTTGGCGTGCAATGCCAAATCACTTGCAATCATTCGTGCCAAACTTCTTCCCATGTGTGAAGAATTGGATGGGTTGAACACCCAAATGCAGCCACTGTCTCTGAGGAATTCTTTCATGCTTAGTTCAGTGGCGGTTGTTGTGTTGAGCCCAAGTTCCTTGCAGGCACCCACAAAGTTCACCCCACGGTCAAACCTCAGTTGTTTGATAGGGCCTCTGATCGCAAACAACCTGCGTAGAACATTAACAAAATTGGATGTGTCCATGGACTCCAGCAACTCTATGTGGACAGCCCTTGTACTCATGCAGGTGAACAGCACCGCCCACTGTTTGCTGTTTGCAAGTTCTCCTCGAGTGTGATGTGAGGTGACCATCCAGGGTCCAAACACATCAACTCTGACATAGGAGAAGGGAGGTTCAACATTCAAGCATTCTACAGGCAAGTGTGCCATTCTCTGGGTCTGCATTTTTGCCCTTAGCATGTGATATGTTACACATAAATGAATGACACTACTACTACTACTAATAATGGATTAGATTTATTTGGCGCTTTACATGTCAAGTGACATCTCAAAGTGCTTACAGTGAGTCCATTATTCATTCACTCCACCGACAATGGTAAGCTACTACTGTAGCCACAGCTGCCCTGGGGCAGACTGATGGAAACATCACTGCCAATCCACATCAACGGTCTCTCCAACCACTACCGAACATTTATACACATTCATACCCAGTGTCATGGACACTGGAGGCAAGGTGGGTCAAGTGTTTTGCTCAGGGACACAACAACAGAATGGCTGGGGAGAGTGGGATTTGAACCACCAACCCTCTGGTTATTGGATGACCCGCTCTACCTCCTGAGCCACTGCTGAGGTATAGTGCTACTTTCAACTACAACTCCCACAGTCCACTAGCAAATCCTATATAGAGGGGGCACATTGAAACAGAATTCTTGGCAGTTACAGGACAGTTACCATAGCAACACAGCCCTGACTGGCAATCACATGTGACAGCTTTATTTTATGTAGAATAGAATAGAATAGAATAGGCTTTATTGTCATTGTACAGTTGTACAGTACAACAAAATTGTTTGTGCTCCACCAGGCTACTGCACAATAAAACAAAATGCAGCAAAAAAAAAAATAAAAATCATAAAATATTTAGTCACAGCAGTGCACAGAGTACCTTTTTTTTAAAAAAAACTTTAGATGTTAATACCACACCATTTACTTGACTGTAGTGATGTGTGGGTAAAACCAAGGAGCACATGGTCAGTGAAGAACTGATTCTGAGCCTTTATTTATTTAATGTTTTGTCAATTAAAACAAGATGGAATGATAATTATGAATTAATAATTATAATTACATGCATTAATAAATGCATGTAAAAAGAAGAATACATTATATAAACAATTCATTAAATGCAGAATGGTGGAAGCTGAGATCAAATATAAAAGATATAAAAATAAGCTTACTACTATAATGAGGACCTGTAAGAAAGAATATTACAACAGATTACTAGAGGATAACAAAAATAACATAAGAGGAATATGGCAAGTACTCAATGGGATTATTAGTAATCGTCATAAGAATGCAAATTATCCAGAATATTTTATCGAAAATGGCAGTTTGATAAATATTATGGAAGATGTGGTCAGTGGTTTCAATAAATTTTTTATAAACGTTGGTCCTGAATTAGCAAAATCAATAGTGACACCAGAAACAAACCACAGTGGTTCTGTGAATGAAATAGAAGATAGAAATCCAAACACAATCTTTTTGGGTGCAGTTACTGAAAAGGAAATTTTCGAGACTGTGAGTAAATTTAAGAACAAAAAATCAACGGACTGGAATGAAATTGACATGACAATAGTGAAAAAAGTAATTGAGGGAATTGTTAAGCCACTCACCCACATCTGTAACCTGTCACTTCAAACTGGTAAATTTCCAGACAAAATGAAAATAGCAAAAGTAATACCTCTATACAAAACAGGAGACAGTCATCGCTTCACAAATTACAGGCCAGTCTCTTTACTCTCACAATTCTCCAAAATACTTGAAAAAATCTTCACTAAGAGACTGGATGATTTCACTGAAAAACACAACCTCCTTACAGATAGCCAGTATGGTTTTAGAGCAGATAAATCTACATCTTCGGCACTGATCGAACTTATAGAAGAAATTACTAGTTGTATAGATAAAAAAAAGGTTGCTGTAGGAGTATTTATAGATTTAAAGAAAGCTTTTGACACCATTGACCACAGAATACTACTAAGGAAACTGGGAAGGTATGGGATAAGAGGGGTAGGACTGAGTTGGGTGGAAAGTTATTTAAGTAACAGACAACAATTTGTACAAATTGGAGAGCACAAATCACCCTTCATGGACATCACTTGTGGTGTGCCCCAAGGGTCAGTTTTGGGACCCAAACTCTTTATTTTGTATATAAATGACATATGCCAAGTATCAAAAATTCTAAAATTTATTTTGTTTGCGGATGACACAAATATCCTTTGCACTGGTGAGAATTTGCAGCAGGTTTTAGAGGTGGTCACAACTTAAATGGAAAAATTAACGCAGTGGTTCAACAAAAATAAATTATCTCTAAATCTAAAAAAAACAAAGATTATGGTGTTTGGAAATTATAAAATAAATCATGAAATAATGGTAATGATAGATGATACCAGAATAGAAACAGTACAGGAAAATAAGTTTCTGGGGGTGATGCTAGACAATAAAATCTGCTGGAAACCTCACATCAGTCACATCCGGGCCAAATTAGCAAAATGTATAGGCATAATTGGGGAAGACAAGACACATCTTGGACTATAAATCATTGGTCTTATTGTACAATTCACTGTTTTTACCTTATCTTAACTACTGTGTAGAAGTCTGGGGAAACACCTACAAGACCAACCTACAGTCAATATGCACGTTACAAAAAACAGCTATAAGGATAATAAACAATGCAGGATATAGAGACCATACCAATTCGTTGTTCTTAAAGTCACATGTCATAAAGTTCATGGATTTAGTTAAATTTAAGACAGCACAAGTAATGTACAGGGCAATTAATAATCAACTCCCAACTAATATACAAAAAATATTTAAAAAAGAGACAATGATCATAATTTGAGAGGAGACTTAAACGTTACAAAACCCAAGATATGTACAACCAAGAAAAGTATGTGCATATCTGTCTGTGGGGTAGATTTGTGGAACAGTCTGGAGCCGGAACTGAAACTATGTACAAACAGAAATCAATTCAAAAAGAGGTATAAGCACCATTTGCTGAAAGGATATATGTTAGAAGGGTAGTATTTATAGGTACGATTCATTATGTTCACTCTAGGACATTATGGGACACTATGGAATGGTGGGTGGGACAGCACTGTGTATATCTGTGTTGTTTGAGGCTGGTTTTGATGTATGGACTTCATTGTAAGAATGGATGGGTGTTAATGTTGATTTGTAAAAAATACAGTAAATTGTTTACTTGGGGTCTTAAAGGTGGTAATTTGTATAAAATTCACATGGGTGTATCTATGGAAAAGAGGAGATGGAATTAATAAGTGTTCACTTCTTCCTTCTCCCTTTCGAACAGTGTATACTGTTACTTTATTGCATTTGCCATTTGCTTGTTTTTGTTATATTTTTGTGTTCGAAATAAACTATCTATCTATAAGATTAGCTCTCTGCAATGCAAGCAGGTACTCTGTGTACTGCTGTGATTGAATACTGTGTGTATTTATTGTGTTGTATTCCATACACCCTATTTCTGCCACTCATTTTTGACACTCAGTGTTTTTTTTTAGTCAAGAGTTCTGTTTGGTGACATAAAATGCCACCATGTGGGCAAAAGGTGCAACAACATGTTTGTATTTACAGATAAGAGCTCCATTATAATCTGCAGAACAATTTTTTAAAAAATATTGTGGGGTGTCTCATTTAAAGCAACATACAGTCCCTCACAGCATTTTACTAAAAACAAAGTCTGAGCCAGTTTCTGTGATACTGTCAATGTACACAGCAGTGAAGCTGTATTTAAACAGCACTTTTCAGAACAAATCCCATTGATTCAATGGGAACTGGATAAAGGTTTTAAAAAATAATTTCAAAGACTAATTGGATTAGATGAGATTAAATGGATAGCTTAAAAAAAACTACAGATATTTGAAATAAAAAAAAAATCATAGTAAAATATGCTAAAAGTGTTAAAATGTGAAAAAAATGAATGATGCAATGAGATTTAAAAAAAGGACCTCCATAAGAATTTATGAGCCATCTGATATTTCCAGTTCCCAGGCTGCTTATAGGTCATAGTGCTCAAATTAATAATAATGTAACATCATCGTCTCCTCAAACCAAGACAGAAGACCACTTCTCTCCATTTTACAGGAATTTCACTTTATTCCTTCTACAGGAATACCACTTTTCTGCATTCTACAGGAATATCACTGGCTTTCATATCGACTCATCCAGGCCTCATCCAGGCCTGACCCAAAGATGTTTTCCCAGGACCCCAATGTAAACAGTTGCCTCTTGCAGAGATTGTAAGGATCAGAATTTGCTTTTAAAGGCTCAAAGGAACATAAAACTCGGGAGACCAGACCTCCAACGTGAACACTGCATTTGGATAACATCCTCCTTTACAGGAAACCAATGCTCTTAAAAGGGTCATAAACGGCTTAATCAGACAGGTTTATAACCTCCGATGTTTTCCAGATTATCTTTTCCAGATACCATGGACCTAAAAGAAATCATCTACAGCTCAACAGTACCTCCTAGCGGATACCTACGAAATGTGTTTCAGTATGTAGGATGACTTTTAATTTGTTCTAAACATTAAGTTTCTTTCAGCTTATCCTCTTCTCCCCTGGATCCTAAGGACACTGAAAATCATCCCTTTTTATCACCAACCATGGTTTGCTGTACTACATTAAGCTTTGATCTAAATATGAATGCATGTATTATAATTATGTATAAGAAATGTTATGTTCATGAGTGTTATTCAAACAAATGTAATATTAGAGTAATGGTATAAATGCATGATCACCAAATATTAGCCAAGTCATTTAATTTAGTTGGATTTTATATTGAGCACCTAATTTCATAAGAACTGACTGAGTGTTGATTTTTCTCTGCAATTTCATGGGATGGTGTCTTCGTTTGATTGGCTGCTCTCAAACAAAGAAATGTTCTCACATTGGATGGCAGCCATTTCAAACTGCTTTTGATAAAGTCGATTGGTCAGTCTTGCGATCGACATCACCAGTTTATGACCAGGCGGGGTCATTTAAAAGTAGTAGAAGCTGCTTTGTATGAACCTTACCTTAACCTTAATTCTCTCCATGCCAGGAGGCACATAAGGCCTGGACATCAATCCACCACTGGTGTCGGTCTGCAGCTGCGTGGCGTGCTTCGCCCCAAGAGCTCCAGCCAGCAACGGTCCGCTCTACTTCCACCATCCTCCTCCAGGTTGTTTTTGGGCAGCCTCTTTTCCTGCGTCCTTCCGGGGTCCACTCCATGGCTACAGCGCAGTCGTCCTTCGGGTCTTTCCTGAGAATGTGGCCGATCCAGTTCCATCTCCTTCTTCTGATTACCTTGCTGATTTTCTTGGTTTCTGCCATTTCCAGGATTGTCTTATTGGATATGTGTTGCTGCCAGCGCACCTTGAATATCCTTCTCAGACACTTGGCTTGGAATGCATCCAGCTTTTCCTCCTCTCCTTTGGTCAGCTTCCAAGTCTCACAGCCGTACAAAAGCACTGACAGCACCAGGCTTCTGTACAGGGAGGTTTTTGTCTTCTTGCTGATTTTTCCAGTTGCCCAGATTTTGCTCAGCCGCTTGTACTGGGCATTGGCCAGGGCTATCCTTCTCTTGACGTCAGTTCCTCCGCCTCCGTCCTTGGCTACCGTGGCTCCAAGATAAGTGAAGCTCTCCACCTCTTCTACTTCATTCCCTCTGACTCTCAACTTTTCCGCAGACTTGCTGTTCACCTTCATGGCTTTGCACTTGTGGTCGTTCATCTTCAGTCCGACTTTGCAGGCGTTTTCCTCCAATCTGGCTGTCTTTTGCTGTAGGTGATTCATGGCGGATGACAGAAGTGCGAGATCATCGGCGAAGTCGAGGTCTTCCAGCAGGGTTGAGAAGTTCCACCTTATGCCTGTTCTTTCTCCATCTGTGATCTTCTTCATGACCCAGTCAATTACTAGCAGGAACAGAAACCCTGACATGCAGCATCCCTGTTTTACTCCAGTGATAACAGGGAACCAGTCTGTTGTCTCTCCTTGGTCTATGACCAAGCATTGGAAGTCCTTGTACAACGTTTGAACCATTCTGATGAGTTTTTTGGGGATTCCGTACTCGCTCATGATGATCCAGAGGCTGTCTCTGTGGATGGAGTCGAAGGCCTTTTCAAAGTCCACAAAGTGGATGTATAGAGTGGCATTCCATTCATTGGTTTGCTCCAAGATGTTCCTCAGTATGAATATCTGTTCTGTTGTTCTTCTTCCTGTCATGGCGGCCTCTGGGCCGTCATCTGCCTCATCAGTGCCAGCTGCGCACAGACCAACAGGTGCCAATCAGCGGCTGTTAAAAGCCAGTGTTGCTGACAGCCCGGCACAGAGTCGTCTGTCTTCCTCATCGGAGCATGAGCCAGAACTTCGTTCCCAAGTTCAGTCAAGAGCGTCTCGTCAGGAACTGCCACGTAAGAAAACTATCTGCTATTCTACTCCTTGCCTTTACCCCTGTGCACAGGTGGACCTCCCAGGCGGCGGACCAACTTCCCCAGCCGATGGGGCGTTGCCACCTCAATCACGTAGCTCCTCGCTACCACCGCAGCTACGGGTACGTCTAACACCACAGCTACAGGAACTGTTATTGTTTCAGCTACAGGAGCTGTCATCGTCACGGTCACTGGAATCACCACCCTCTCCGCTACAAGAACTATCATCATCACAGCGACAGGTGCATTCACCACCACAGTCCCGAGCACATTCACCACTACGTTGCACGGCCGCTGGAAGTCAGCAGGACGTTACCTGTGGAACGCCCAAGTAAGCCCCACCATCCACAATTACTCGCTAGTGCTGGACAGCTGTAATTGTTTCTGCTTGTGTGTTACAGGGTTGCCAGGTCACCATCCGGACTGCTCAGTTCCAGTGACCAAACTTCTATACTTGCACTCACACACGCACTACACTCTCTCACGTTACAATAAAAGGATTATTGTTTATATCTACTCGTGTCAGTGTCTGTCTCCTGGGTCCAGAACATGTCACTTCCTTTTCTAAACCTGGCTTGTACCTTTGAAGTTTGTCAAATCCTGCGTTAGTTTTTCTGGTTACTGAGGAGAAATCACCTTTTTCTTTAGAGCTCGCTTTCTCAGAGAATCAAATTCTCAAACTTTTTTTCCTTCACCTCAGAAGCCATTCTTGTCCTATTAAATGTTTTTCTCAAATTTTTTATGACTTTTCACGCCGTTAAAGTGGACCTTTAATTTTCCTAATTTAAAGTGAACAGAGACTGTTTTTGGATTCTCTTTCCGGCCTCATACCCGCCTGACTGAGAAGTTTCTCCTTCAGTTTTTTGGTCTATCCTGCTACAAGAGACCTCAAATTCAGACTCTTTTCCAAGGACTTGTCACGCCGCTCGGTGACAGACCACCCACTGCTGCCATTGTCTGGAGAGCCCCCAGCTGAGTTTGCACTTCCACGGCTGTGAGGAAGCATCTCAGCAGCCGCTTCCTCCGACGTCCTAACTCCCAACTCGGCCGGTATCGACCCGCTGAAACGTGGACCTACAGCTGTTTTGTAAGTGAAACTCCTACTTCTCCTATCTGCTGGGTTAAAACGTGATGTCCGAACAATTAAATTACAATTAAATATAGCCCGTATTTCAGGGCTCAATTAGTCTCTTAGCCACAGGATAAAGCTATAAACTGAAGGAAGACTCTTAGTCATTTTTAAGTAACTGCCCTTAATTTTTGTAGATTAATTCAGAAGTCATTTTTAGATGATTAGCTTATGAATTTTCCCCATAAAATTGTGTTCTGTTTGTTGGATATTTCAGCCTCATTTACCGTTGAAACATGTCTGGTTTCTCTTTGGTTCCACAAAGGTGTAACGCTGGATTTTATGTTCAGGAATCCAATAACAGTTGATGTGATATTGTACGCTGTTATCATTTGAATCTGTTTATCCATCATTTGAACGCCATATCATGTAACCTGAATGAGTTTAATAAAAGGGTGAATGAGAGAAGTTGAAGCGTTTTCCTTTCGCATATATATGTTTCCTAATCACGGCAGGAAAAGAACTCACTGAAACTTTGAGACTGATTCATTAAGTAATTGAAGGTACAAAATTAATTAAAATTAAAGTTAATATTATTGTCCATTGTGACTGGTGCCCCCTTTTACGAGTGCTTTTATTTAATTTAGCAGGTGTAGAAGTGGTGGTTTAACTCCACCCCCTTTCACACCCATTATTAAATAAAATAAATAATTCCTGTACCTTATGACAAATATTTTATTATATAATCCTGTTACAATAATGTTGAACTTCCTCCAGGAGCAGATGCTGTTCTCTCCTCATTACTTCATCACCAGTTCTTCTGAAGACCAGGATGTTAAAACAGGAGATCAAGCTCATCTTTGGACCTTTCCCGTTTAAAAAATAGACATAAATAAATATAAGAGATAATACAAATATGGTATTTACTAAACTAAATACAATCACTTGGTACCCAATGAAAGCTGTTTCATTTTTTTTTCCTGTTTTACAAACTGTTAAATTTTCCTAATTTACTGACACCGACTCAGCTCCTGTACCTGGAAATCAGTGCTAAGTTTTTAAAAAATCTCACAAATAAGTTGATTAAAGTTATCTTTTAAAAATAATTAAGTTTAATGTATTTATGGCTGAAACTTTACCACAGTAATCCACTCTTCACATGTACTACACATTTGTTGAAAAAATAAAATACAGTATACATGTCAGATTTTTGCTTATGTCTAGTGAGATTTACTCTCCTGACATGAAAATATAGAATAATTTATTCTGATTAAGCTCTAAGTATGCTCTGAATATGCTCATCATGTTAATACAATCATGTTTCTGTACATCATGTGATATGTTACAGATTATAAATGATCATGCAAACAATATTGCATTAATATTGTGGATGAGCTCTGTGTGATGATGATGATGATGATGGAGTCTCGCGTCGCTGGCGATGCATTAGTATCTTGCGAAGTATAGTTCACCGGTGTGTCTTCTGGTGGGAGATGAGTCCAATCTTGGACAAACAAACTCTGTTGCAGACACTGCAGATGAGAGTTGTGTTACTGCTGGAGGATGGCATAGCTAAAGCCTTCCTTCGAGCTCTCTTGTTGATTAAGTGTGCAGTCCTGGACTGTTCAAAGTGCTTGACGCCCTGCATACACAGATGGTGCCATGCGAGTCTATCTTGGGCATTATGTTGCCAAGAGTTGATATCCATGTCACAGGATTTAAGGGTAGCTGTGAAGATGTCTTTATAACGGAGACGGGGTCTGCTGACTGACCTCTTTCCTTGCTGCAGTTGGCTGAAGAACATTGCCTTTGGGATCCTAATGTCCTCCATCCTGGCCAGATGTCCAGTCCAACGCAGCTGGGCCTTGATGATCAGGCTTTCAATGCTGGGTAACTTGCATTTGTCCAAAACCTCTGTATTGGTCACTCTATCCTGCCACTTGATACTGCATATGGATCTCAGGCATCGCTGTTGGAACTGTTCAAGAAGCTTGATATGTCGGCGATATGGTGTCCACGTCTCACAACCATACAGGAGGGAGGCAAGAATGACAGCCTTGAACACTTTAATCTTGGTGTGGAGCTTGATACCACGTTCATCCCACAACCTCCTTCTAAGCATGCTAAAGGAACCACTTGCCTTGGCTAATCGCTGGTTGATCTCTTCGTCAAGGGTTGCAGAGTAAAGGGTGCTTCCAAGGTAACAGAACTTCTCTACGGACTTGAGCGGGCTGTTGTTGATAGTTACCACAGGGTGAACATGGCATTTTCTGGGGGCTGGCTGGTACATGACCTCTGTCTTCTTAATACTGATGGTAAAACCATATTTCTCTGATGCCGTGGCAAATTTGTCAGTGATGAGCTGAATATCTTCCAGTGTGTGTGCAACTAAGGCACAGTCATCAGCGAACAGAAGGTCTCTGACTAGCATTGACATGGTCTTCGTCCGAGCTTGTAAACGTCTCAGATCGAATAGGCCACCATCTGTTCTAAACTGAATGTGCACTCCTTTATCCAGGTCGCGAAAAGCCTCCATGAGCATGAAAGAAAAGGCAATGGAGAAGAGTGTTGGGGCCAGGACACAGCCTTGCTTGGTACCATTTGTCACTGGAAATGGGTCAGAGGTATCTCCATTCCCTTGGACTTTTGCTTGCATTCCCTCATGGAAAGACCTTATGATGGAAATGAACTTGTCAGGGCAACCAACTTTGTGAAGTATCTTCCACAGGCCAGGTCTGTTTACCATGTTGAATGCCTTGGTGAGATCGACAAACACCATGTAGAGGTCCATGTTCTGTTCCCTACATTTCTCCTGTATCTGTCGCATTGCGAAGAGCATGTCCACTGTACCTCTTCCAGGTCTGAATCCACATTGAGATTCTGGGTAGACCGTAGCAGTGAGACAGCATGACATCCTGTTGAGGACAATGCGTGCCAGTATTTTCCCGGCAACTGACAGGAGGGAAATACCTCTGTGGTTATCACAGACAGAGCAGTCTCCTTTATGCTTGTAGAGATGTACAATAGAAGCATCCTTAAACTCTTGTGGGACTGTGCCATACTGCCAGATAAGTATAAATAACTGTAGGAGTTTATTCTGCAGATGCACGCCGCCATTTTTGAAAATCTCAGCAGGGATGCCGTCGGCACCTGGAGACTTTCCCGCAGATGTCTGTTTTATGGCATGCTTGACTTCATCCAGTGAAGGAGGGAGGTCCAGCTCGGCCAGTACCTGCCTCTGGGAGATGGCGTCCAGGGTTTCCTCCCACATTGATGATGGCCTATTGAGCAGGGTGTTGAAGTGTTCAGCCCAGCGTTGTAGTATTTCCGATTTGTCAGTATGGAGATTATTTCCATCAGACGATCGGATGGGTGCGCTACCAGTGGACTTAGGACCATACACCACCCTCAGCCCTTCATGGAAGAGCTTACTGTTATGCTTATCAGCTGCTTCCTGAAGCTCTGTGGCTTTACTGTCCCACCATGACTCCTTCATCTGGCGGAGTTTTCTCTGCAAGGTGTGCCTTGTGTTCAAGTAGAGCGATCTTTTGGCTGGTGATGATTTGTCATCAGTGTAGTTCCTGTGAGCTTTGTGCATCGTGTGCAGAAGCTGTGAGATTTCCGGGTCATTTTCATCAAACCAATCCTGGTGTTTGCGTTTGACGAATCCAAGGACATCTGCACTAGCAGAGTAGGTGGCATCCTTGAACTGCTTCCAGGCTGCCTCGACCTCCATACCCTTGAAATTTTCAGGTACGTTGGTTTCCTGAAGTTTCCTCTGCAGATCCTCTTGGATATGGGAGTCCTTAATGCAGGAGACTTGAAGTTTGGCTGGTGGTTTTACTCTCCTGGTTTGTATCTTGGGCCTGATGTGGAGTGCCATCTTGCTTCTGACCATCCTGTGGTCAGACCAGCATTCGGCTCCACGCATGGCTCTGGTAAGCTTGACATCTCTGGCATCTCTCTGTCTGACGATGATGTAGTCTATGAGATGCCACAACTTTGAACGAGGGTGCATCCAGGTTGTCTTATACTTGTTGGCTTGCTGGAAGAGGGTGTTAGTGATTGTGAGTTGGTGCTCACTGTACTTTTCCAATAGGAACTGGCCATTTGAGTTGAGCTTCCCTATACCATGTTTGCCGATAACACCTTTCCAGGCATCATTGTCGCAGCCTACCCGGGCGTTGAAGGATTACGAGCTTATCGCTAGAGGGAGTTGACCTGATGGCTTGGTCAAGGTCACTGTAGAAAGCTTCCTTCTCCTCATCGCTGTATGTCATGGTGAGAGCATATACACTGAGAATGGTCAAGTGGCGTCCCTTGTGGAGACCAATACGCATGCACATAATTCTGTCGCTGATGGCAGTAGGTAGTCTGTCGAGCTTCTGAGCAATAGATGTTCGTATTGCAAAGCCCACACCTCTAATTCTGGGTTCTCCCTCTGGCTTGCCTCTCCAGTAGAAGGTGTAGCCTGTACCAACCTCCTCCAGACTAGATTCACCAGCGAGTCTGGTCACACTGAGGGCTGCAATATCAATGCTGTACTGCCCCAGCATCTTTGCCAGTATTGCAGTACGGCGCACTGGTCTGTTGTCACAGTCTAAAAGGGTTCTGACATTCCATGAGACAAAGATCATTTGGTGCTTTCGTGTTGGTCTTCGGCTGCAGTATTGGATGACCAGTCAGGTGCGGCTGCCTGGCAGGTTCTTAGTGGAGTAAGCAATGTTTAGGATCCCTTTTCAGTACCCTTCCCCATCTGGGGAGAGCAGTGCTGTCCCTGAAGAAGGCTACTCTGTCACTCATGCAGGATACAAGTGCCGCATTTACCCCAGTATACGACAAACGACCGTCACACATGAGCCACCTGAGTGCAGGTTTGTAGCTAAGAACTTCCAGCATCATCCTATGCCTGTTCCCGTTGCCACGTGCCCGTCGCCCCAGGACTTGAAGTAATAGATGTGATGTGATTCGCAAGATGACCTGCACATGAATGGATTTCACATGACTCTCTCGTCCAATGCATGTCATATGCCACCTGGTGCAAAGGTTGCCACAAGATGAGCGGCATGCATGGGTGCAGCCTTTCTCCGGTGTGGAGACAAATCTGCAAGGCAGCAGATGGATTTGAATTTGGAGTTATCTACTCCTGGCCTTTGCCTAAAGAGGCACAACCTACAAGGCAGCAGGTGGTTGGATTGGTAAGTGTTAGGGCATATCCACACGCCAGTGGGCCTGCACACTGTACCTCTGGGGATCCAACCTGCTCCGAGATCCCTCACTGTTCTGTCCTGGAACCGCAAGGATCCAGTTAACGTGGTGTACCGCTGGAAGGCTACGTGAGAGTCTTGATGCATAGAGATGTAAAAACCATCAGAGAGGACTTACGCTGTCTGCCTCCTTTTCACTCCAAGGAGCTAGATGGCGGCTGCAGCTGGAAGCGAGAGACATGCAGAAGCAGGCAGACACAACACTATGCTACAGCACTACATACTAAGCACCCTGTGCTTAGAAGCACCACACCACTGAGCTCTGTGTAGTTAATAATGAAACAGTCAAAACTGGACAGTTAATGATCATCTGCTGTCACATGGCAAATATGACAATAAGTTTAACCCCTTGCACTCTGGTCAATTTCCCTAAAAACGCCTAAAAATAACATACCCAAAGTAAATCAAAATTTTAAAAATACTAAAAAGTTTAATGATAAATGACATCTTAACCCCTTGCACTCCGGTCAATTTCCCTAAAAACGCCAAAAATTAACGTGCCCAAATTAAATCCAAAGCTGTTCTTCAACCCTTTGCAGCATCTTCATGGGGTTGGTCTCATTTAAAAGAAAACACTTTGAATTTTTTGGCAAAACAGTCATAATCTCTCTAAGTGCTCCTGCCACTGAGTAACACTCATCTAAACATACTGAACTTGAAGAAAATAAATTTCGCCTGGGTGTTTTTTTGGATACAAATGCTTGCAAATAACACACAGCTGTCAGATATTGGCTGGAAAATGCAACAGAAATGTAGAACCAAGTGTTATCCAGCTGAGGTCAAAATTTTGTAACAATACCACAAAAAATGAATATATTACACAGCATTGTTCTCAGGTTGTTCCCAGGCGTTTTTGAACTGTGCCAAATTGTGCCAAATGGCACAGTTTGGAAAAACGTCTGTAACTTTTGAATGATTCAATATAGAAGCTTGATGTTGGGCTCTAATGAAAGGTGACACTCAGGGCTGTGTGTGGGGGGGTTGTTTATTCATTCATGAATGAATGAATGAACAAACAAGCCCCCACACACAAAGAAGCATGCCACGTAAAAAATGTGTGGCTTTTTTTTACAAGAAAAAATAACCTACAGTGCACTAAAAATTATACTAAAATATATGCAATGTAGAAGATAACAACTCCGCACCCCCCCCCCCCGCTACAGAGGACGGACATCGCCCATCGCTACATGTCGGACCGCGGGGACGGTGCGCCGCGGTCTACTACGCACAGTTGTACTAAAATATCTGCAATAATATCTGCAATCCGCTACAGAAGAGTAGTGGGGGGGGGGGGGGTTCACAGTCCAGACGCGGCGCACGGACCGGTCCGTCATGTTGCGATGACGCACAGTTGTAATTTACCGATCAGTCAAAAATCATTTTGATTACAATTTTCAGGGATAAAGAATAATTTAGCTTATAACACTTACCTGTCCACAACAGCAGTGTCACTGGCGAACATCTCTTCCTCCTTGTCAGACGAACATGACGCTGGTCCGCTTGTTAGGGACTCGTGGTTCTGGTCACGCGACCCGGTCAAATCATGATTCCATTATTGCGGTTTTGCGCTTCCATGATTGCGGTTTTGGCGAACGATTTTTCAAAACAAATAAGAACAGTAGTAAGAAAAAAAGACTGGCAAACGCGTGTGTGTCACCCAGCGGCTTACACAAAACAGATTTTACGCACGGGATGCACGCTTTCAATCGTGGAACTTCTCTGCTTCAACTGGCTCGCTGCATTCGCAGCCATTGGTAGGCGGGTCCTTCTTGCTAGGTTTTCAGTCATTGGTTCTTCAAGGTTTCAGAAACCCAATTCAAGGCTCTTATTAGTCGAATGAGAGGTCAATCAAATCTAAACCAATCAAAGCACTCCTTTGGCTTTCTGTTCGTGGCTGTGTCTGCAGCTTTTTTTTTTCAGTGCGCCCTAGGACCAGGGCACCCTCGTGCGCCCTAGGACGCAGAGACGTGACCGCCCGCGGTATCCCGGAGTGCAAGAGGTTAACCCCTTGGTGACCCAAGGAGTATTTTTGTTTTGTTGTCTGTCACTGTATTGTTTTATAGAACAGTTTTTATTGTACAGTGATTGAAATATTTGTAAAAAATCATCATATGCTTTATTTATATCATTTTTGTCACAAACTATCTTTCAGTCTTGTATTAATAATTCCTTTGCCAGTAAATACATAGATTCTTCAGTTCTTATTCTTTTATATTTAATATTTTTGGTATACTTTTTCTTCCTATAATCACATTGATAGACAACAAAAATCAGCAGGTGGTCACTGATATCATTCAATAAAAGCCCACTCACGATATTATTTTCCATAATGTTTGTCAATATGTATCTATTAATGTGGCACTGTGTGACGTGATTCTGCTAGGTCTGGTGATCGTTGGATGTAAGCCCATACTGTACATTGTGTTGATAAATACTTCTGTCATACTATGTTGTTTTGAGTTCATAAGATTGATATTGAAATCCCCACATATGAACATAACTTTCTGAGTAAGTTTTGCATACATTTTTTCCATCCAGTCCTTAAATAAATCAGTATTTGATCCAGGTGTTCTATATACACAGGTCACTACTGTCATGAACCGAGCCCGTGTTTCCTGTGGGCTCGGCTCTGATCGATCCTGGTGGCTCAGGCAGTGGGTTTATTATGTGGAGTTGTGTTTTGATTCTTGTTGTTTTCGTGTTCATGCACCGTTTCTGTTCCTGCCTGTAGCTGCCGCTCTGGCCTGTCTGGCCACTCCCCCCTTTTTCTGACAGTCAGCTGTTCGCCCCGGTAATCATCTTTCCCGTGCTCACCCAGGTGTTCCCTATTTGTCACGCCAGCGGCGTCTGTATTAAAGGAGCTCTTTGCTGGACAGACACCGCTGGATCATTATGTGCGTTAGATGATTGTTCTCCACCATCTAACCACCACGTCTAAGGACTGTGTTCTGTGTGTGCTCACTGGGATCCTGGGATTTCTCAGACAGCCCCCCTCACCGTGAGAAAACTGCAGTGTGTTTATTCGCCGCTGTGCTGCCTTGCTTTCTGCAGCATTCTCCTGTGCAGCACAGCCGCTACGCTGTGGCTGTTTGCCCAGTTTATCCTCCGGTGTGTGTGCAGGGTGTCCTGATGGACTCTTAGTGTACCCGAGCTGTCGTGTCTATTGTATATGTCATTTTGTGTTAATAAATGTGTGTTTGGTGTAACCCTGCAGTTAAATCCTCTTGTCCTTTCTCCTCCTCCGTGCGCTGTTGGAGAAGTGCACGGAGAGTTCATGACAGAATGAGCCAGCCCGTAAAAAGGATTTAGCGGGTACACCCACACAAATCATTTTACCATTTTTTGGACTGTCTCGTTTTCACTCACCTGCTATCCGGGCACAATGGCTGAGCTGCTGGAGAGGGAGCTGCGCTCGCACTGTCTGCTGGAGGACATTCTCTCGCGGGCACTGGAGCCCTGTTCTCCTGAGACAGTTCAATGGGCTCGGGACGCTGCAGTCAGAGTGATGAATCAGGATAGCCTGTGGGACCATCCGGAGGCAGCCAAGATTTTCTGGGAGATTGTCGCCATGACATCCAAGGGGTCGGGTGAGGAGCTCCCAGTGCTTGAGTCCCATGCGGTTACACCCCCTTCGCTCCTTGTTTGTCCGGAGATCATCGGCCTTGATTACTTACAGCTGGATGTTGTGATCAGAATCCCAGATTATCTGATGCACAAACTGACCATGAGGAAAAGGAAGCCTCGCCGGAGGAAGCCCCTCTCGTCTTCAGTGGCCGTCATCGCTCCAGTCGACGAGAGGCCCTCTGAGATTGTCCCGGCCACGCCCACCTGCGCGTCATCGGAGCCGGCTCCTCTACAGTCGATTGAAGGAGTCAGTGAAACGGAGAAGGGTGATCACCAACAGTTTGCAGCTGTCAACATTGGGAGCCGGGGTGACAGGCAAGTGTTTTTTCATTTCACTCCATCCAGTTACAAACCTTGTCTGTCTCCCGAGGGAGAGGCCCAGTTTCAGCAGTCCGCTGGGTCCTCTCCTCCGGCTGCAAATATTAACTCACCTTTTCCCCTCTCCATGTCTCCTCCTATTCACCCTGAGGACCTGTCAGCCCAAGGTCAAGGCCATCCGATGGTGGAGGAGCTAGTGGCTTTGGAGGAATCCTTCCCGGAGCCAGCATGGAGAAGTTCCCCTGCGGCCACGCTGGAGGAATCCCCAGCGTTGGAGCTGCTGCAGGAGGACATGAGGACTGCTACAACCATCATGCCTGCTGTGGAGGCTGCCACAGCAGAGTCAGCACCTGAACCATCGCCCTCAGCAAGATCGACGGAGTCCTGGACCGTGGTGGAGCTCGAGTTCAGGCGAGTGATTTCTTTCATTTTTCTTTACTCCGCTTTAGAGAAATCATGCCTGGCTCCTGGTGAGGAGAGACGGGGGCAGCCATCAGCTGCACCTGAGCTCACCTCGCTGGGCTCCGCCGCTGCCGGCGACCCTGACCTCCTTTCTTTGTGCCCTTTGTCCAAGCCCTCTTTCAGGTTTGCCGAAGATGGCCAAACACCACCGGAGGGTTCCAAGACGCCCCCGTCACCTGTTGTTCCGCTGGTGGGCTGCTTCCTGGGTATGGTGCTCGCCTTGGTCAATCAGCTTCCCGAGGATGCAGCATTGGCCCAATTGGGGTCCACCGCTGCATCTGGCTGCAGACCCTCAGCTGGAGGTCACCGCGGGTGCAGCCAGGCTCCCGCTGGAGTCCATCGTTGGTGCAACGGAGCCGGCCCGGTCAGGGGCCACCGTGGGCGCAGTTAGGCTCCCGCTGGAGTCCACCATGGGTGCAGCGGAGCCGGCCTGGTCAGGGGCCACCGCAGGTGCAAGTAGGCTCCCGCTGGAGTCCACCGTGGGTGTGGCGGAGCCGGCCCAGTCAGGGCCCACTGTGGGTGCAGTTAGGCTCCCGCTGGAGTCCACCGTGGGTGCAGCAGAGCCGACCCAGTCGGGGCCCACCGCGGGTGCTGCTGAGGATACCGTGGAGGTTCCCTCTCCCCAGTCCAGTTGCCTTCCAGTCAGCCTTCCGTTCGGCAGGCCACCTCCTGCTTCACCCCCTCCATCCTGGTGGCTGAGCAATGTGGGCCGGCCGCCAAAAAAATTGACTCCCAAGGTTTGGTGGCCCGTGTTTTCCGGCAGGCTGCCGGATTCCGTACACCGGAACTTCTGCTGGGTCTGGGACTGTGGGCGGCCTCCTGAGCCCCAATGCCCGTGGACGTTGGGGGGTTGATTGTGGACCCTAGGTGGGGTATTGTGTTCCCTCCTTTCCTGTTCCCCTACCTCCCACCTGGGTTCGTGTGTTATTGTTTTTTTTCTGTGGGGATTGGGGGGAGGGGGTTCTGATGATGTTACCGTGGGTGTCTGGTATCCACCCCTAGAAGGAGGGGCTCTGTCATGAACCAAGCCCATGCTTCCTGTGGGCTCAGTTCTGATCGATCCTGGTGGCGCACGGAGAGTTCATGACAACTACTATATTCTTCATATTGTCCAGACAGAGTGCTATTGTAATACATTCAAATAAATCATCCACAGTCACTGTCAAATTTTCAACAACCTTGTATTGCAAGCTCTTGTCAACATAAATTGCAGCTCTTCTTCCTTTTTTTCACTTTTCTATTTAAATAATTTAATTCGTAGCCCATCCAGTGTAAAGTCCACTCCTTTTCTCTTCACTGAGCCACGTCTCTGATATTGCCACTATATTGAATGGCTCTTTAAACTGATGTAAATAATCTTTAATGTTATTAAAGTTGGCATAGAGACTTCTGCTGTTGAAGTGGATCATAGAAATATTGAAATCAGATGTGACCATTGTGTTAAACTGTTCATCCGTGTAGTAACTACAGTTATTATTGATGGAGCTAAATAAATTATTATCAGGGTCTATGTTATATTCTACGTCCTGTGGGTTGTGATCCGTATATTCAAAAACTTTCAGTTCCTGTTGTTCCTGTTTGTTGATCTTTTGTATCATGTAGTTATATGTCCTGCTGCAGATGAGTACGATCCTTCAGTGATCCTTCAGTGATCCTTCAGTGTCCTACAGTTGTCTCTTGTTGCTGTCGACTCCAGTTCATAATGTTCATTGATATTTGTCCAGTTCCATAATATTTCAGATGTTAATGACCTTGGCTTCTTCAGGCGATCCATTTAATTTGATGTATATTTTACAGTTTGTTGTCCAGGTGTTATGAATCTTTTTTGGTTTTCTCATGTACAGTGAGGTAAAAAAAAGTATTTAGTCGTCCAACAATTGTGCAAGTTCTCCCACTTAAAAGATGAGAGAGGTCTCCAATTTTCATCATAGGTATACCTCAACTATGAGAGACAAAATAAGAAAAAAAAATCCAGAAAATCACATTGAAAGATTTTTAATGAATTAATTGGTAAATTCCTCAGTAAAATAAGTATTTGGTCAATAACAAAAGTTCATCTCAATACTTTGTTATATACCCTTTGTTGGCAATGACAGAGGTCAAACGTTTTCTGTAAGTTTTCACAAGGTTTTCACACACTGTTGCTGGTATTTTGGCCCATTCCTCCATGCAGATCTCCTCTAGAGCAATGATGTTTTGGGGCTGTTGCTGGGCAACACAGACTTTCAACTTCCTCCAAAGATTTTCTATGGGGTTGAGATCTGGAGACTGGCTAGGCCACTCCAGGACCTTGAAATGCTTCTTACGAAGCCACTCCTTCGTTGCCCGGGCGGTGTGTTTGGGATCATTGTCATGCTGAAAGACCCAGCCATGTTTCATCTTCAATGCCCTTGCTGGTGGAAGGAGGTTTTCACTCAAAATCTCACGATACATGGCCCCATTCATTCTTTTCTTTACACGGATCAGTCGTCCTGGTCCCTTTACAGAAAAACAGCCCCAAAGTATGATGTTTCCACCCCCATGCTTCACAGTAGGTATGGTGTTCTTTCTCCTCCAAACACGACAGGTTGAGTTTTTACCAAAAAGTTTTATTTTGGCTTCATCTGACCATATGACATTCTCCCAATCCTCTTCTGGATCATCCAAATGCTCTCTAGCAAACTTTAGATGGGCCTGGACATGTACTGGCTTAAGCAGGGGGACACGTCTGGCACTGCAGGATTTGAGTCCCTGGCGGCGTAGTGTGTTTCTGATGCAGCCTTTGTTACTTTGGTCCCAGCTCTCTGCAGGTCATTCACTAGGTCCCCCCATGTGGTTCTGGGATTTTTGCTCACCGTTCTCGTGATCATTTTGACCCCACGGGGTGAGATCTTGCGTGGAGCCCCAGATCGAGGGAGATTATCAGTGGTCTTGTATGTCTTCCATTTTCTAATAATTGCTCCCACAGTTGATTTCTTCACACCAAGCTGCTTACCTATTGCAGATTCAGTCTTCCCAGCCTGGTGCAGGTCTACAATTTTGTTTCTGGTGCCCTTTGACAGCTCTTTGGTCTTGGCCATAGTGGAGTTTGGAGTCTGACTGTTTGAGGTTGTGGACAGGTGTCTTTTTGATAACGAGTTCAAACAGGTGCCATTAATACAGGTAACGAGTGGAGGACAGAGGAGCCTCTTAAAGAAGAAGTTACAGGTCTGTAAGAGCCAGAAATCTTGCTTGTTTGTAGGTGACCAAATACTTATTTTACTGAGGAATTTACCAATTAATTCATTAAAAATCCTTCAATGTGATTTTCTGGATTTTTTTTCTCATTTTGTCTCTCATAGTTGAGGTATACCTATGATGAAAATTGGAGACCTCTCTCATCTTTTAAGTGGGAAAACTTGCACAATTGGTGGCTGACTAAATACTTTTTTGCCCCACTGTATCTTGCTTTTCTGGCTATTTCTGCGTTTTCTTTTATGAGGTGCTCGTTTATGTAAATGTTCATTCCTTTCAGTTTCCTCCCTTGTTTTAGCAGTGCAGTCTGTCTGATGAAACATGGAGAAATAGTTTATGCACCTGCACAAACTGAATTAAAGAAAGTGAAACAAAGAAATAATATAATAATATGCATTATGGGCGGCGCGGTGGGGGAGTGGTTAGCACTGCGGCAGCACAGCAATTCACCCTTGGCCGGGGGATCCTGCCCCCGACCAACATTGATCTGTGTGGAGTTTGCATGTTCTCCCCGTGTCTGCGTGGGTTTACTCCGGGATTTCTCCGGTTTCCTCCCACATGCCAAAAACATGCAAGTTAGATTAATTGGCATCAAAACTGGGGATTCTAAATTGTCCTTAGGTATGACTGTGAGAGTGAATGGTTGTCTGTCTCTCTGTGTTGGCCCTGCGATGGACTGGCGATCTGTTCAGGGTGTACCCTGCCTCTCACCCAAAGATGCTGGGATAGGCTCCAGCCCCCCCCCCCCCCACCACCACCACCACCACCACGACCCTAAAAGGATTAAGCGGAAGAAAATGAATGAATATGCATTATAATGACACCACCATAAGACCTGATTGCTGAAATCATCTGAAGAAGTTACTATTTTAAAGAGACAAAGACAGGACTATGGAAAGTGCGATTATGATTAATTTTTAGGCCGTGATGACTTTGGACTTGATAAAACACAGTGGACTAACGCCAGTAGATGATATGGCTCCCCAAATCATCACTGTCTGTGGAAACTTCACACTGGATCTCAAGCAACATTGATTCTGGGTCTCTACACTCTTCCTCTAGACTCTGGGACCTTACTTTCAAAATTACAGGACTTTGCACTTGATTTGGGGAGCCATGTCATCTGCTGGGCTTGGTCTACTGTGTTTTATCAAGTTGAAAGTCACTGCTGCTGTCTGTCTGGAAATTTCAGAGCACTTCCTTCTTCCCTCTGTTGACAAGCTTTATGGAGATGATGATTTCATTTTCCAGCAGGACATGGCACCTGCCCACACTGCCAAAAGTACAAATACTTGGTTTAATGACCATGGTATCACTGTGCTTGATCAGCCAGCAAACTCTCCTGACCTAAATCCCATAGAGAATCTATAGTGTATTGTCAAGAGGAAGATGAAATACACCACATCCAATAATGCAGATGAGCTGAAGGCCGCTATCAAAGCAACCTGGGCTTTCATAACACCTCAGGAGTAACACAGGCTGATCACCTCCATGCCACGTCGCTTTGATGCAGTAATTCATGCAAAAGGATCCCCAACCAAGTACTGAGTACGTACATGGACATACTTTTCAGTTGGCCAACATTTCTATTAAAAATCATTTTTTTTCTTATTGGTCTTGTATAATATTCTAATTTTCTGAGAAACTGAGTTTGGGGTTTTCATTAGCTGTAAGCCATAGCCATCAAAATTAAAAGAAACAAACACTTGAAATATATTATTCTGTGTGCAATGAATATATGTAATCTATGAGTTTCACGTATTGAACTGAATGAAATAAATTAACTTTTCAATGATATTCTAATTTAATGAGACACACCTCTGTACACACACACACACACACACACACACACACACACACACACACACACACACACACACATATATATATGTCAATGATTTCAGTAGATATACAGTACATTATATTTTCTTTATTTGGAGATATCAGCTCAAAATGCTCCAAAAAGATGTTCCTCACCTTTTCGGTGGCTCCACTGTCTAAGGAATACTGTCAGTCTCCTGCACATAATGATCCACGGCATCACCTATCACGCAGAACACCTCCTGTATTTCCTGGGCCTTTTTCAGTAAGTGAATTCCACAATGAATCAGTCACGTGATTTTTAGAGAAACAGGGCCTCATTTGTCTTTGGTCTCATGTTCTTCTGAAACATGATATGGACATCAACACAGGCTTCATATGGACATATCCCCTTTGCCTCACACAGGCTTCAGGGCTTCAGTGTCAGATGTAACATCACTACCCACAAGCTGTATTACTTTGTTTATTAATAAATTTTGTGAACTGGGGCTGCTTGCATTTGAGTCCATCATTATGCCTGCCAGAGGCAAAGCTGAAAACATCAGGGGACCATCTGTTCAATTTCCAGTCTGTATGCAGATTTATCAACATCACGAATAAGACCCATTACTGTAGTGTCATCTGCAATCTATTTTACAGAGGGCTCCACTGTGGTGCAGTCATTGGTCTAAAGGAGGAAGAGCAGTGGCGAGAGGACACATCCCTGAGGAACACGATGCTGGTTCTCCGTGTACTGAATGTGATGTTACCCAGCTTGTCCTGTCCCTCAAAGCTTGGTGCTTGGCCTGCCTTTTCACTGCTACACCAATGACACACAGCTGTATGTCCCCAAATCCATCACCCCAGCCATTCTCTTCATAATCACAAACTGTTTGACATCAAAATCTGTATGAACAGCAACTTCCTGAAACTCAACAGCAATAAAACAGAAGTCATCATTACTGGACCTAAAGCTCTCTTACTCTCTGCTCAGAACTTCATCTTCATTACCTCCAGACTCGACTACTCTGATAGTATTCTCCATAGTTTTCCCTCCACTGACCACCAAAATCTGTAATTCATACAAAATTCAACTGCCTGGTTATTCACCTGCACCTGCTTCAGAGACCACATTACCCCCGTTCTCAAACAGCTCCACTGGCTCCCTGCCCAATACCGTATCCAGTACAAACTCCTCCTCATCACCTACAAAGCCCTCAAATAACCTTGTCCCCTCTTATCACACCACCCTGCTCCACCGCCATTCCCCCTCCTGCTGCCTTTGATCTTCTAACTTCAACCTCCTGAACCCCATCACTAGAACCAGGTCCCAAACCTTGGGGGGACCGAGCTTTCGCCGCTGCTGCCCCTACCCTCTGGAACTTCCCTTCCACATCACATCAGGAACTCCCACTCACTTTAGACCTTCAAATCACTGATCAAGACCCACCTCTTCAAACTGGCATTTCCAAAGTTTATTTATTTATTCATTTATTTATTTCTTCTGCTGTTAAGCATCTTTGAGTGTACTGAAAAGCACTATAGAAATCTGATATTATTATTATTATTATTATTATTATTATTATTATTATTATCATATAAAAACATATTTGCAACTTTTTCTTCATGTCATGGGTCTCCAAAACGTAATTTAATTATAGATAGGGTCCCAAAAATCTAGAAATGGCCTTACCATGGCCTGGACAAGCTCCTGCCCCAAGTGGAGTAGTTTAAGTATCTTGGGGTCTTGTTCATGAGTGAGGGGAGAATGGAGCGAGATTGACAGACGGAACGGAGCAGCATCTGCAGTGATGCGAACGTTGTATTGGTCTGTTGTGGTGAAGAGAGAGCTAAGCTCTAAGGCAAAGCTGCCGATTTACTGGTCAATCTACCTTCCTACCCTAACCTATGGTCATGAGCATTGGGTAATGACCGAAAGAATCAGATTGCAGATACAAGCGACTGAAATGAGCTTTCTCCATAGGATTGCTGGACTCACCCTTAGAGATAGGGTGAGGAGCTCAGTCATCCGGGAGAGGCTCAGAGTAGAACCGCTGCTCCTCCACATTGAAAGGAGCCAGTTGAGGTGGTTTGGGCATCTGATCAGGATGCATCCTGGACGCCTCCCAATTGAGGTGTTTTGGGCACGTCCCACTGGGAGGAGACCCCGGGGCATACCCAGGACTCTCTGGAGAGATTATGTCTCCCAGCTGGTCTGGGAATTGGTATCCTCTCTGAAGAGCTGGAACAGATGGCTGGGGAGAGGGAAGTCTGGGCTTCTCTGCTTGAACTGCTGCCTCCGCTTCCCGGACCTCCAGAAAAGCGGTAGAAGATGGATGGATGGATGGATACATGGGTGGATGGATGATGGATGGATGGATGGATGGTCTGACAACAATAATACTTATGTGTCCATCTCAGCATTTACCCTTGAAAAAGTGTTCTGGTTATTGTCCCCCAAGTGAAATAAAATATCCTTGTTCTATGTACTCCAGTATCAGGAGTAAAATAGAAGATTATATGCAAGCATAAATTAAATAACTGCTGTTGGAAGAATGATTGGTGACCCTTGTGCCCTTTTGTCTGAAGATTTCAACATTCATTGCATAAAGTAGCAATTTTTCTTATAGTTTTGAGTTGACAATTGATGCTGGTTTTGTTATAGAATCATATCTCTCCTTCCCTTTTCATGCTGGGATATGATTGAAGATCATCTACTGTATGACTAAATAACATCAGTAGTGGAGGTGTGAAACTGTAAATGCGATAGAGAGGAAACCTGTGAAAAGCTACTGGGGATAATAACTCCTCTAAATGTACCCTCCAGGGAATAGCACCTGAAGTTGAGTTTTTAGAGCCATTAGTGAAGATTTTGGGAAAATGCAGCATCACTGGGGAACGCTAAGTGCTCCTAGCCCATAGGCCACTGTGGACAATAAGGTTGAATTCATCGTTGAAGCTCAAAAGCTCTTTGCACCATCAATCAGTCAACTGACCATAAAGGCATGCATTCTCTTAGTGACCTTGACTTTAGAGTTAAACTTGCAAAGTAATGGCAGCGCTCACTCACTACACACAAAGTGATTTTGCGAAAGATGCTAAAGGTTTAAATAAAGTTTATGGAATGTAATCATCAATAATACAGGTATCTTTCCAGAAACTAAATATGAAACACTCTCAACTTTTACAAAATGTGCAGGTAGACGCTGGGAGAGATTTGGGTCCACATAGTTCATAACATAAACAGTTGTACCACACTGCTGAATGTTGGATGTTTCACTTCTGGAATAGAGGTAAAAACTTGCAATCTGACACCAACCACAAAAACATGGATCACCAAACACAATGGGCCGCATCTGGGCCAGACGCAACTAGCAAATGTTCAGCTGAGTTTTGGCCTGCTGTATGTGGACTGGATGCAGCCTACCAGATTCAGGGTGAGTTTTGGCTTGTTGTGTCTTGGCCACATCTGGGCCAGACTAAACATTGTTTACTTCAGACAATGACGTAGATCATCTTGCAGGTTGTCTTTGATCTCTGTTGCTCTTCTGGCTCTGAGGCAGGGTGGTAAATGAATTTGTTCTGGTTTGCTTGTATATGTTGATTTTAGTTAGTTTATAATAAGATAAAAATCATTTAACATGTCCACTGGTAACTTATTGATGATGACAACTAATTAAACTAATTTCACTTTTAAACTTACAGTACTAACTTAGCTTTCAGTTTGGAGTTGATGGGTAATAAGTTAAGCCTAAAAATGTGCTTAGACCAAATGTGAATGCGCAAATTTTTCACGTGGTGCTATCACATCTTAATGTAAACATGGAAATAGAAACAAATGATACATGATAGAAGACGGCGGCGCTCATGGACGCTGTGGCCCCTCTAGGCTTCAGTGAGTGTGAGAGTTTTGAATGTTTTAATCATCCCAGACGTGCATTCTGTAAAACTTACAACCGTGAGACCTTATTAAACATCAAGCTATTGCACGCTGCAAGAATTGCGGCGCTCGGATGTGACTTGAACATTCTACGCCAGCATGGAATACTATCGGAGGTTTCGCTGGCAGCTACCCGGGAGAGGAGGAAGCATAAGCGACGCGAACGCAAACAAAGGAGAGGAAAAAGAGCCGGGATTCATGCTAGGCTAAAGGCTAACCCCTCCAGACCAGCAGTACTGTTGCTCCTTCTTTCCAATGTCCGCTCCCTCGACAACAAGCTGGACGAGCTGCATCTGCTGAGAGAAACCCGGAGAGAGTGGAGGGACTGCTGTGTGTTTGCATTCATGGAGACATGGCTCCACGACAACATCCCTGATGCGGCCATTCAGCTGGAAGGGATGACATCGTTCCGGGCAGACAGGGAGGCTGCTAGCTCCGGTAAGAGCCGGGGGGTGGGGGTGGGGGGCTATGTATATATATTAACAAGAACTGGTGCGTTATCATCACGTTAGTAACTAAACACTGCTCTCCGTTGGCGGAGTTCCTTATCGTGAATTGTCGACCATTCTATCTGCCGAGGGAATTCACCAACGTGTTTGTAGGCTGTTTACATAGCTCCTAGTGCTAATGCTAAAGCTAATGCTAACGAGGCACTCAGAGAGCTGCACGATGCTATCAGTGAATTTCAAACTTCACACCCAGACAGTTTTGTGGCAGTTGCAGGGGATTTTAATCACACCAGTTTAAAGACTGTGCTCCCCAAGTTCAAACAATGTGTGGACTTTAAGACCAGAGGAGAGAATATGTTGGACTTGGTGTACACAAACTTCCCAGATGCATATAAGGCAACATCTCACCCCCACCTCGGCCATTCTGACCACCTATCCGTGATGCTGGTGCCTGCCTACAAACCTTTACTGAAGCGCAGCAGGCCAGTAGAGAAACAAATCAGGCCTTGGCCAGAGGGTGCAGCCTTGGCACTTCAGGACTGTTTTCTGCACACAGACTGGGAGGTCTTCAAAATAGCAGCCTCCCAGGGAGACAGGACAGATATGGAGGACTACGCTGAAACGGTCACCAGCTACATTGCGAAGTGCACAGAGTGATGTCACTATAGTGAACTTTCACTGCATGGGGCAACTATAAACCCTGGATGACGGCAGAGGTGCGCTTGCTGCTCACAGCCAGAGATGCAGCCTTCAGAGCGAAGGACAGGATCGCCCTCCACTCAGCCAGGTCTGCGCTCTCAAAGATAAGATAAGAGATAAGATAAGATAACATAAGCCTTTATTAGTCCCACAATGGGGAAATTCCAGGATTGCAACAACACAGGGATAGCAACACTCAGAGCAATAATTAAGAAGATACGAAAAATAAAAATAAGAGCAGTGAATATACATACGTACACATAAATATATAAATATATATACAAAGTGTGAAGCATTGTAGCAAGATGGAATAAACAGCATAACCGTCTACTTAGTTATCCTACATAGTATGAGTATGTATCCAAACATATTGTCACCCTTAGTAGCGACTGATATTGTCCTAGTTGTATACTGGAGGGGACCATTTGTGTAAGTCTGTTGCGTCTTTTGCAGTTGATAACATTAGGTCGTCACGTTTTTTTTTGCTATCTCTGCGAGCAGCCCTGCTTAGGTTATACAGTCTGACAGCCGTAGGTAGGAAGGACCTGCGAAACCTCTCGGTCGCGCACCTAGGATGATGTAGTCTATTGCTAAATGAGCTCCTCAGTGCGTTCAGTACGTCTTGCATAGGGTGGGACTCGGACTCCAGCAGAGATGACAGTTTAGCCACCATCCTTCTCTCTCCTATCTCCTCCACTGGGTCAAGGCGTTGCCCCAGGACAGAGCTAGCTTTCTTGATTAGTTTGTTCAGTCTCTTTCTATCGGCTGCAGTAATGCCGCTGCCCCAGCAGACCACTCCAAAAGTGATGGCTGATGCCACCACCGTGTCGTAGAATGTCTTCAGCAGCACCCCTTGTACACCAAAAGACCTGAGCCTCCTCAGAAGGAACATCCTGCGCTGTCCTTTCTTGTAGAGTGCGTCGGTATTGTGTGACCAGTCTGGTTTATTGTTCAGATGAACACCAAGGTACTTGTAGGATGTTACCATCTCAATGTCCATTCCCTGCATGTTTACTGGTGCTGTGAGGGGTTGTCCTTGCCTGCGGCAGTCCACTACCAGCTACTTAGTTTTCCTCGCGTTGATCTGGAGGCAGTTCCGATGGCACCAGTCCACAAAGTCCTGGATAAGTCCTCTGTACTCAGCTTCATCTCCGTTGGAGATGAGGCCGACGATCACAGAGTCGTCAGAGAACTTCTGTAGATAGCAGTGTGTTGTGTTGTGTGAGAAATCCGCAGTATAAAGGATGAACAGGAAGGGAGCCAAAACCGTTCCCTGGGGGGCCCCCGTGCTACCGATGATCGTGTCGGACACACAATCTTGGGTTCTCACAAACTGTGGCCGGTTAGTGAGGTAGTCCAGGATCCATGATGACAGGTGCTGGTCCACCCCTGCACACAGCAGCTTGTCCTTCAGGATCATCGGTTGGATGGTGTTGAAAGCACTGGAGAAGTCAAAGAACATGATCCTCACCGCATTCCCAGGTTTCTCCAGGTGGGAGAGAGAACGGTGAAGGAAGAAGATCACTGCATCCTCCACCCCAATGCCATGCTGGTAGGCAAACTGGAGTGGATCCTTCGCTGGTCCCACCAGGGGGCGGAGGTGAGCAAGGAGCAGTCTCTCCAGGGTCTTCATCATGTGAGACGTCAGGGCCACCAGTTTGCAGCTGTTCAAATCTTTGGGGTGGGAAGTCTTTGGTACAGGTACCACACAAGCTGTTTTCCACAACTGTGGTACCCTCCCCAGCTTCAGGCTCAGGTTGAAGATGTGCTCCACAATCCCACACAGCTGGTCTGCACAGGACTTGAGGAATTAAGACGGGAATTAAGACGGTGAAACGCGCCTATGCGGAGAAAATCCAGGGACACCTCTGTGACACAAGGAACACCAAATGGATGTGGCAGGGAGTTTGGGCGCTGATGGATTATAAGTCTAGGCAGGGGGTCGATGATGATGACGTTTTGCTTCCAGACAGGGTCAACAACTTCTTTGCACGTTTTGAAGCATCAAACCCGACAATCAGAGGGAGGGTTGGCCCATCTCCACCATCTGCTGGGCCAGCTATCATCATCAAAGCAGCGGACACGAGGAGGACCCTAATCAGGGTCAACCCACGTAAAGCTGCAGGTCCGGACAATATCCCGGGACGTGTGCTCCAAGTCTGCGCGAGCGAGTTGGCGGATGTCCTGACTGACATTTATAACATCTCCCTGAGGCAGGCCATCATTCCCAGATGCTTTAAGACCTCTACCATAGTACCGGTGGCAAAGAAACCAGTTGTGTCCTGTCTGAATGACTATCGTCCTGTTGCACTGACACCAATTGTGATGAAGTGTTTTGAACGGCTTGTCAAACCACACATCACAGCCTGCCTCCCTGCATCACATGACCCGCTCCAGTTTGCATATCGTTCAAACCGCTCCATGGAGGATGCTATAGTCACCACCCTGCACTCTGTCATCACCCACCTGGATCAGAAAGACACCTACGCCAGACTCCTGTACATTGATTTCAGTTCAGAATTCAACACCATTATTCCCCAGAGACTGATGGAGAAATTACTCCTTCTCGGTCTGAAAACCGCCAAATGTCTCTGGATCCTGGACTTCCTGACCGAGAGACCTCAGTCTGTCCGTGTTGGAAACAACATCTCCGACTCTATCACGCTGAGCACCGGATCCCCTCAAGGCTGCATACTCAGTCCACTGTTGTTTACACTTCTAACACATGACTGTGTATCCAGACACGAGGGGAACCAGATTATTAAGTTTGCAGACGACACCACAGTGGTGGGACTTATTCAGAGGGATGAGGAATCAATGTACAGGGAAGAAGTGAGAGACCTGGAGGGCTGGTGCAGGGAGAACAATCTGGTGCTCAATGTGGACAAAACGAAGGAGATGATTATCGATTTCCGGCGGTCACGGCCTGAACACGTCCTTCTCAGCATCGGCGGCCGCTTGGCGGAGAGAGTGGAGAACATCAAGTTCCTCGGAGTGCAGATCTCGCAGGACCTGACCTGGAGCAAGAATTCCGGGCCCAGCAGAGACTGCACTTCTTGAGGAAACTCAAACAGGCCTCTCTCCCCATCTGCGCCCTCAAGACCTTCTACAGAGGTGTGGTGGAGAGTGTTCTGACGTACTGCATTGCAACATGGTACTCCAGCTGCAGTATGTCAGACAAAAAAGCCCTGCAGAGGATAGTTAAGGGAGCTGAGAGGGTAATTGGAGTTTCCCTCCCCTCTGTCCAAGAACTTTTTCAGAACCGTTGAAGGAGCAGGGCACTGAACATTGTCAAGGACCACTCTCACCCTCTGCATAAACACTTTGAACTGCTGCCATCTGGCAAACGATTCCAGAGCATCAGAGGCAGAACCACCAGACTGATTAACAGCTTCCTTCCACAAGCTGTTAGGATGCTGAACAGTTGATCCAGAATCTTTCATACATACTACTGCACCTTATGGACATTATGTACATTATTTGTATATTATAGTTCTAGTTTATCTCTGCTCTTTGTGTAGTGCATGGAATCTGATCAGACCTAAATGAAACAGTCATTGTCGCCCCCGACAGACTGCTATGATGATGATGATGATGATGATGATAGTTCTAGTTAGTTTCAAGTATGTCTCAGGGATATGTGAATGGCTGTGTTGGGGTGGGGGGTGAGGGTGTGTGTGAGTGTGTCTTAAATTATGCTCTTTTTACTTATATGGATGCCTAGAGAAACGTAATTTCATCTTGCCTGCACTACAGTTGTATGTACAGCAACATGACAATAAAGGTTGATTTGATTTGATTTGATTTGATTTGGAATTCTTATTGCAGAAGGGCAGAGTTGCCTCTATTGTCACAGTCTGAGCATGGGGGGGAGGGGGATTCCACTGTGCTTGGTCTTTTTGCCTTTTGTTTTTCCTTATTTGTATAATGTGGTATTTTGAGTTTTATGCCTGTTATGTTAACTCTAGTTTGTTTTCACATATTCAGTATTGTTTCTTTGTATGATTTATTTTTCTGTTTACATTCAGTGTAGTTTTGCTATTTACATATTTTGGGTTATTTGTCTTTATTTGTGCCAGTGCCTTCTCTTTCTTTCTCTCTGGGGGAGTTGCAGTTGTCAGGGGCACTGCCAGGTTGTAGGCGGTGCTCCTGTCAAACTGTCAGTCTCGCCTCCTCTCCTCATGACTCACAGCTGATTGTCATTTTCTTCCCAGCCCGCTCATGTGATTCTCACCGGGTACTATTTGTGTTTGATTGTTTCTAGCTTTATTCAAGGGCTGTTATTTTCATTTCTCTTTGCCAACGTCTCAGTTTTCGTCTCTACCAGAATCCTGGCCCTGTTCTGGTGTGCTGTAAGTCTGCTTATTTTTTCAGTCTGAAATTTCTGTTTTTGCACCTTTTGGGATTTTGTGTTGTTGTTAATAAATGTCACAAACTGCAGTCCAGTGTGTGGATCTCTCCTCTCTGCCCTGAAGGGCGATTCATGACATTTATAACTTTTGCAGCTGTGTTCTACCTGCTATACAAATCCCCATGTTTAGGTTTACGTTATCCGGTGGGGCTCTCACATGGAAAAATTGTCCCTGCCTTCAAAACTTCACCTGGATGACGGTTGCTTACACTGCTAGCCTGCTAACCCTCATTAGCACATCCGTGGCAGAAGTCTGTGGGTCGATCACTCCGACACTCCGATTCAGCTGCAGAGCTCCTGGTCCATTTGTCTGTCTCATTTTAAAAGTAGTTTACTCTCCAGTTTTGATACTTTGACTCCAGTGATCAAAGAATCTCAAAGCTGATTACTAGCTAGAACCTCCAAATCTCTTAGATGCATGAATGCCCAAACTCGTATGTTTCTGCATGTTTTTTTTTTTTTTTTTTGTAGGAAAAAAGACATAAGATACCATTTTACACAATGTAGATTTGTTTTTATATTTATGATTTACGTATAGCCATCAGAGTGTATCTTTAAATGTTAGAATGTCAAAAGTACAACTTGAACCAAACCAAACCACATCATTTCTTTCTTTCTTTCTTTCTTTCTTTCTTTCTTTCTTTCTTTCTTATATGTTGCATTAAAGCTGTTGTGCTGTCCCGTCTCTGAATATTTAAATTCAAGCTGTTCGTGCAAGAAGTCAAACTTTGAAGTGAATCCAGAAACAAAGGCAGGAGCTGACTCCCAAATGTTTGTCTGTTTCAAAGGCTCCCCACATCTTTATCCTGCTTGGATGAACCTGAAATGCATCTCAAGTCAACGCCAAATTCAGGCAATTGTTCGCCTCCTCAGGGAGAAGAGAGCAGCAGCGTGGAGAAGTCGGAAAGCACCATTACCATTTCAAATATTCGTGCCGATTCTCCTCTGATGAATTTGCTCAGCTCATACCAACACAAGGGCAGAGCCTATTCAATAAACAAACATGAGGTTTAAGCTGCCGCCGAGGTGCACATGAATAATTGATTCCACCACCTTTTAAAATGCAGGCAGCCGTGACCTTTAACCTTCCATTTGTAATCTACTTTATCCTGTTGTGCTGCTGCTTTATGAGGTGATGTGGTTCACATCACTCACCAGAATCGAGATGTTTTAGAGCATTGCTGGATTTCCATGTAACATTTTTGCACAATTTCAAGAATATTGTTGATTTTTTTCTGAATGAAGAAAATACTGAATGATGTCCAGTTTTGTCATTCTATGAATTATCTAAGACTATGTCCTACTGTTAGTGTTTTATATAAATAGGTATGGACAGCAAAATAACACCAGTTATAGATGTTCTTAAAAACAGCAAATAAAAATGATACAGGGAAGACAGGGAGATACTGCTTTCTTTGGATAAATTCTGTTTATTTCTATTTCATTTACTGAACACTGTAATTACTGTATGTTACATTTCACAGGTATTTGTCTCGGTCCATTACTGTCTCTGAAGAGATATTCAATTAGGCAATAATAAATGAGGAAATCACTAGATTGGTTCAACGGGCAGGGCGGTGGACCTAGCAAAGTGTTGTGGAGCACAAATAGGGCACAGTGGGACACATTAGGACACTGTTGGCCATCCACTGCATCCCCGCCCATCTCCAGCCTTCTCAACTATGTTTTGCCACAGGATCTAGATGGGCCGGGACGAGAGAGTGAGGCTGACAATCTGCGCAACTCTCACTATGATCCAATTCCCATGCCTATAATCCAATTTCATATGGCTCTGCTCTGCAGGCGACATGGAGGAAGGCTCTTTCTGCACGCTGTTTTGTTTTGTCTTTATTGTCGCCGTTCACTGGCTGTTTATCGTTTGCCAACAGTGGACTCAATGTGCAATTTATCTACTTAATGTAAGTTGTGCTTTGGACTGTATGTGGCAGGCATGGGGAGTGAAATGGAGAAAGGCAGCATTGCCAGCATTGGTGTGGCTAATTTTATCTAGCCAGGCTGTCCAGTGCTTAGCTGCCGGGCCTACTAGCACTGGCCAGCCAGCATACACCAGGACTGAGCTGCTGAACTTCCAGGACTGCAGGGCATTATCTTTACTAGCCCTGCTGAAGGGTGTGCCAAGGGAGCTTCTTCGATATCATCGACCAGACCCTCACCAAGGTGGGAAAACAAGAAAGAGAGGAAGGAGAGGTGGCATTAAGCAATGTGTCCAGAGGGCCACTAAGCGGCCTCTGCCACCTATGCTACTGTACAACTCCCAGTCCCTGAGAAGCAAAATGGACGAACTGCGCTCACAAGTTGGAACAAGTTATGAATACCATGAGTCCGGTCTAATGGCCTTTATAGAGACTTGGCTTGGGGAGGATGTACCAAATAGTTTGATACAAATTGATTGTTTTACACACATACATTTGGACAGAAATGAAAACTCTGGTAAAACCAGGGAAGGTGGGGTTTGTACAGTCATGTGAAAAAATTAGGAACCCTAAATAAGCCTGTGTGTTTTTTAACATATTTGGACATAAGGATATTTAATGTCAATATTACAAATACTGGGAGATTCATGTAATACAACTAAACAATTAAAAATGAATTAAAGACTTACTCAAATTGTCTGTAAAATGGAATTCTAAACAAAGTGAGGAATAAATTAAGACACCCCCACATTGATTCCCACTGAAAATGGCTAAAGTAAATTTAAAAAAAAATGCAAATAAAAGCAAAGGCAAGGTTAGACATAGATATGTGAATATTTCTTAATAAAGACCTGAATATTTAAATGGGTGTTCAAACTTTTTCACATGACTGTATTTATATTATTTACAGCTGGTGTCGGAACTTTGCCGTGAGAGACAGAGTATGTAACCATGATCTTGAGCTGTTGTACATTGTCCTCCAGCCACATTACCTCTCTAGGGAATTTACCAACACTTTTGTGTGTGTGATGTAAAGTGGGAATGTGGCCAGAGCAGCTAGTCAAATCTCAGACTGTGTCCACCATCATCTCCAGAACAAACCTGATGCTCCCATGCTCATCCTTGGAGATTTTAATCACTGCAACCTGAAAAAAAAAATCTCTGCTGTTTTTTATCAATACGGTATGTCAAGTGTAGCACCAGGAACAATAACATCCTTGGTAAGTGCTATGGCAACATCAAAGATGCCTACATGGCTAGAGCCAGACACCCCACCCCCCCAGCTTGGCAAATTGGATCACAACATAATCCAGCTCCTCCCTACTTACAGATCAGTTTTTCAGTGCAGCAAACCTGAAGTCCACTCTGTTAAAATGTGGTCAACGGATAAAATAGAAGAATTGAAAGGATGCTTTCTATGTACGGATTGGGATATTTTCTTCCAGAATGTAGATATCAACGCTATGTGACAGAATCAATTACTGATTACATTTCTTTCTGTGTTGATTCAATCATTCCTATGAAAACCATTAAGAAATACCCAAATAACGAACCTTACATCACTTGGGAAATAAAGGAATGTATTAACAGGAAGAGGGGCAGCACGGTGGCGCAGTGGTTAGCACAGTGGCAGCACAGTAAGAAGGTCATGGGATCGATTCCACCCTTGACCATCGTGGGTTCGATCCCACCCCCAGACCATCGGTGACCCTTCTGTGTGGAGTTTGCATGTTCTCCCCGTGTCTGCGTGGGTTTACTCCGGGTACTCCGGTTTCCTCCCACAGGCCAAAGACATGCAGGTTAGGTTAATTGGCATCAATTGGGGATTCTAAATTGTCCTTAGGTATGGATGTGAGAGTGAATGGTTGTCTGTCTCTTTGTGTTGGCCCTGTGATGGTCTGGCGATCTGTCCAGGGTGTACCCTGCCTCTCGCCCAAAGATGCTGGGATAGGCTCCAGTCCCCCCGCGACCCGTAAAGGATTAAGCGGTAGAAGATGGATGGATGGATGGATTAACAGGAAGAAAAATGCCTTTAAATCAGGGGACATTGCAGGTGTTAGGGCTGCACAAAAGGACCTTAGCTAGAGGATGAGAGCAGCTCAGCTGCAATTCAAAGAACGGACTGAACAAGATCTTTCAGGCCTGAACACCAAGAGACTGTGGGACTCTATCTGCAGTATGACCAATATGGACACACACACACACACACACACACAAAACCCCGGTGTTTGCCAATGATGAGATCGCAAAAGCAAATGAACTAAATGATTTTTATCTGTGTTTTGAAAAAGATAATAATGAGGAATGCAGGAAGATTTTAGAGGGGGTTAAGTGTAATGGACATGAGGATAGGATCTTTATCAACCTGCAATCAGTTATTGGGGTTTTTAAATCAAGGCACACTAATAAAGCAATGGGGCCAGAC
The DNA here is from genome assembly GCA_020510985.1 of Pholidichthys leucotaenia. NCBI lineage: Eukaryota > Metazoa > Chordata > Actinopteri > Cichliformes > Pholidichthyidae > Pholidichthys > Pholidichthys leucotaenia. The sequence continues at coordinate 194,013,217 of CM035842.1, read as the reverse complement.
AATATGTCTGCTTTTCTGCTAAAAACATTTGCAAAGGAACTCTCTCCAAATTGGTATCAAGTTTTCCAGCTCTCTATTGTTACTTATACAGTACCTGAGCTCTGGAAAAGATCTGTTATTATTCCAGTTCCTAAGAAAGTATGCCCCCAGGTGAACAATGATTTTAGACCAGTAGCTCTTACCTCCAATGTTATGAAAGCACTGGAGAAATTGTTAATTCAGGAGCTTCGCATGGGGGTGGAGCCACACCTGGAGCAATATCAATTCATGTACGAAAAGAAACGGAGTACAAGTGATGCCATCCTAACTATAATGCATCTAGTTTTAAAACACCTTGAGAGTCCCTCTGCATATGCCAGATTGGTTTTTATTGATTTTTGCTCTGCTTTTAATTGTATTCAGTCATACATTTTTCTTAAAAAAATGATTCAGTTGGATGTGAATCCTTTTTTAGTTAGGTGGTACCACTCTTTCCTGTCAGATAGGTCACAGCTGGTGAAGTTTAACTTTTTTCTCTGATACTGCATAAAGTAGCACCGGGGCCCCTCAGGGCTGTGTCAGCTCACCATTTTTATTTACATTGTATATTAATGATTGTGTCAGCTCTCAGCGGGACCAATATGTGGTGAAGTTTTCAGATAACACTGTAATAAGTCTGGTAAAAAACAATGTCAGCCACTAATCTGGGGTGGATGGGTTTGTGAACTAGTGTGACGACCATCAGCTGCAGATTAGTACAGAAAAGACAGTGGCGATGCTAGTGGACCCTAGGTCAGACGATGATCGCAGTCCTGTGGCCATACATGGTCATAACATCAAGCAGTTTAATTCATATACGTAAATATCTTGGTGTTCACATTGATAATACTTGAAAAAATATCCTGTGAGAGAATTGACAACTTCATAATGAAGAATAATTTATTGTGTGAGCAGCAATATGGGTTCAGACACAAGAGGACAACTGCATTTGCTCTAATGGAATTTATAGAAAAAATATCAACTGCCGTTGAAAATAAAGAGTATTCAGTTGGGGTATTACTGGATCTTAGATAGATAGATAGATAAATAGATAGATAGATAGATAGATAGACAGATAGATAGATAGATAGATAGATAGATAGATAGATAGATAGATAGATAGATAGATAGATAGATAGATACTTTATTTCGAACAAAAAAGTATAACAAAAACAAAACAAATGACAAATGCAATAAAGTAACAGTATACAGTGTTCGAAAGGGAGAAGGAAGAAGTGAACACTTATTAATTCCATCTCCTCTTTTCCATAAATACACCCATGTGAATTATATACAAATTACCACATTTAAGACCCCAAGTAAACAATTTACTGTATTTTGTACATATCAACATTAACACCCATCCATCCTAACATACATTGATGTCCATACATCAAAACCAGCCTCAAACAACACAGATATACACAGTGCTGTCCCAGCCACCATTCCATAGTGTCCCATAGTGTCCCAGAGTGAGCATAGTGAATCGTACATATAAATACTACCCTTCTAACATATATCCTTTCAGCAAATAATGTTTATACTTCTTTTTGAATTGAATTCTGTTTGTACATAGTTTCAGTTCCAGCTCCAGACTGTTCCACAAATCCACCCCACAGACAGATATACACATACTTTTCTTGGTTGTTCGTATCTTGGGTTTTTGTAAAGTTTAAGTCTCCTCTCAAATTATGATCATTGTCTCTTTTTTTAAATATTTTTTGTATATTAGTTGGGAGTTGATTATTAATTGCCCTGTACATTACTTGTGCTGTCTTAAATTTAACTAAATCCATGAACTTTATGACATGTGACTTTAAAAACAACGAATTGGTATGGTCTCTATGTCCTACATTATTTATTATCCTTATAGCTCTTTTTTGTAGTGTGCATATTGACTGTAGGTTGGTCTTGTAGGTGTTTCCCCAGACTTCTACACAGTAGTTAAGATAAGGTAGAAACAGTGAATTGTACAGTAAGACCAATAATTTATAGTCCAAGATGTGTCTTGTCTTCCCCAGTATGCCTATACATTTTGCTAACTTGGCCCGGATGTGACTGATGTGAGGTTTCCAGCAGATTTTATTGTCTAGCGTCACCCCCAGAAACTTATTTTCCTGTACTGTTTCTATTCTGGTATCATCTATCGTTACCATTATTTCATGATTTATTTTATAATTTCCACACAACATAATCTTTATTTTTTTTAGATTTAGAGATAATTTATTCTTGTTGAACCACTGCGTTAACTTTTTCATTTCAGTTGTGACCACCTCTAAAACCTGCTGCAAATTCTCACCAGTGCAAAGGATATTTGTGTCATCCGCAAACAAAATAAATTTCAGAATTTTTTGATACTTGGCATATGTCATTTATATACAAAATAAAGAGTTTGAGTCCCAAAACTGACCCCTGGGGCACACCACAAGTGATGTTTTTTTTTTTTTCTCTCCCGGCGCCACACAAGTCGGCCGCCCTTTGCAACAGCGGCTCGATTCCGAGTCTTTTTTCCCTTCCTCTCTCTTTTTGATCCGGTTTTTTAGATCATCCCAAATGTCTCCTGAGCCGGTGGACGGAGCCATTGTTTATAGCAGGATACGATACAGCAGGGAAGAACTGCTAGCATTCAACCGCCACCTGGTGCTATTGGAAAAACTCGACATACCGAGAGAACTGAGGTGAAAACGCCGCAGCTGCTGGGCTGGAGTAAGGCGGAGGACAAAAAATATAAGGTACAGACCCTCCCTTCCATCTATTGTCATGGGAAATGTACGGTCGTTCCTGGGAAAGGTAGATGAGCTAGCGGCTATCTGCCGTTACGATAGCATATACCGGGAGTGCTCTCTCCTTTTGTTTTCTGAGACATGGCTAACTGAACTAGCAGCAGATGCTAACATTGAGCTGGAGGGTTTCCACATGATACGGGCAGACCGAACACCAGACAGTGGCAAAGTAAGGGGTGGTGGAGTGATAATGTATGTAAACAACAACTGGTGCGGACCGGGACATATCACTGTTAAACAACGACACTGCAGCAAAGACATTGAGTTGCTAGCTGTTAGCATGCGGCCTACATATCTCCCGAGAGAACACTCACACGTGATCTGCATTGTTGTTTATGCAAATCCGACGGCGAACACTGGGACAGCGCGTGACGTCATCCATTCAGTAACCAGCAGGCTGCAGACAGAACACCCAGATGCTCTTCTCCTCATCTCAGGTGATTTCAACCATGTTTCACTGTCTCCCATTCTACCCACGTTTACCCAGTATGTCACATGCCACACTAGAGACAATAAAACACTGGACTTATTCTACGCAAACACTAAGGAGGCGTACACCTCATCACAACTCCCCCCACTCGGGAGATCGGATCACAACTTGGTTCATCTCCGGCCGGTGTACAAACCCCTAATGCACAGACAACCTCCGGCCATGTGCACAGTGAAGTTATGGTCTGAGGAGGCAATGGACACTCTAAAGGGCTATTTTTGAAGCCACCGCCTGGAAGCAGCTCTGCGATCCACATAGTGAGGACATCGATGGCCTCACTCACACCTTCACGGGCTACCTCAGCTTCTGTGTGGACAAATCCGTTCCCACCAAGACCATACGGTGTTGCTCAAACAACAAACCCTGGATCAACCCTGAGATAAAAACACTTCTGAGAGAGAAGAAGAGGATCTTCAGGTCGGGGAACAGGGAGATGCTGAAGTCCGTACAGAGGGAGCTGAGGAGAAAGATCAGAGAAGGCAAGGACAGCTTCAGGAAGAAGATGGAGGACAAACTGCAACAGAGCGACATCAGCGGGGTCTGGAGAAACCTCAAAACCATCTCTGGGCTCCAGAATACCTCCCCCCAGGCCACGGGGGGCAGGGAGTGGGCGGACAATCTGAATCTGTTTTTCAATAGGTTTGACCAACCGCCCTCCCCCCTGACTGCACAACAACCACTGCTGCCTCTAAAGACATCAAGTCCTGCTGCCCACTCCCCACTCCACCAACACCCCCCCCACTCCCAACACACAGCCCCCCATCCTGACCCTGACCAGGACCCAGGTGAGGACGGAGCTGAGGAAGACAAGGCGAGGAAGGCGTCGGGACCGGACGGCATCAGCGCAAAGCTCCTCAAGTCCTGTGCAGACCAGCTGTGTGGGATTGTGACGTACATCTTCAACCTGAGCCTGAAGATGAGGAGGGTACCACAGCTGTGGAAAACATCTTGTGTGGTACCTGTACCAAAAACTTCCCACCCCAAAGACCTGAGCAGCTACAGACTGGTGGCCTTGACGTCCCACTTGATGAAGACCCTGGAGAGACTGCTCCTTGCTCACCTCCGCCCCCTGGTGGAACCAGCGATGGATCCACTCCAGTTCGCCTACCAGCATGGCATTGGGGTGGAGGATGCGGTGATCTTCCTCCTTCACCGTTCTCTCTCCAACCTGGAGAAGCCCGGAAATGTGGTGAGGATCATGTTCTTTGACTTCTCCAGTGCTTTCAACACCATCCAACCGATGATCCTGAAGGACAAGCTGCTGCGCGCAGGGGTGGACCAGCACCTGTCATCATGGATCCTGGACTACCTCACAAACCGGCCTCAGTTTGTGAGAACCCGGGACTGTGTGTCCGACACGATCATCGGTAGCACGGGGGCCCCCCAGGGAACGGTGTTGGCTCCCTTCCTGTTCACTCTTTATACTGCGGACTTCTCACACAACACAACACACTGCCATCTACAGAAGTTCTCTGATGACTCTGCGATCGTTGGCCTCATCTCCAATGGAGATGAAGCTGAGTACAGAGGGCTTATCCAGGACTTCGTGGACTGGTGCCATCGGAACTGCCTCCAGATCAACGCGAGGAAAACTAAGGAGCTGGTGGTGGACTGCCGCAGGCATGGACAACCCCTCACAGCACCAGTAAATATACAGGGAACAGACATTGAGATGGTGACATCCTACAAGTACCTGGGTGTTCATCTGAACAATAAACTAGACTGGTCACACAATACTGACGCACTCTACAAGAAGGGACAGCCAGGCTGTTCCTACTGAGGAGACTCAGGTCTTTTGGTGTACAAGGGGCGCTGCTGAAGACATTCTATGACACGGTGGTGGCATCAGCCATCACTTTTGGAGTGGTCTGCTGGGGCAGTGGCATTACTGCAGCCGATAGGAAGAGACTGAACAAACTGATCAAGAAAGCTAGCTCTGTCCTGGGGCAGCGCCTTGATCCGGTGGAGGAGATAGGAGAGAGAAGGACGGTGGCTAAACTGTCATCTCTGCTGGAGTCCGAGTTCCACCCTATGCAGGACATACTGAATGCACTGAGGAGCTCATTTAGCAGCAGACTACATCATCCCAGGTGCACAACCGAGAGGTTTCGCAGGTCCTTCCTACTAACGGCTGTCAGACTGTACAACCTAAGCAGGGCTGCTCGCAGAGATAGCAAAAAAGACGTAACAACCTAATAGTTTTTTGAATGCAAAAGATGCAATAGACTTACACAATGGTCCCCCCCGGCATACAACTAGGAAAATACCGGTCGCTATGGAGGGTGAGAATATGTATGGGCACATAATCATACCATGTAGGATAACTAAGTAGACGGCTGTGCTGTTTCATCCCATCTAGCAACAATGCTCTGCACTGTGTGTGTTTATATATTTACATATTTATTCCATCTAGCTACAATGCTCCGCACTGTGTGTGTTTATATATCTACATATTTATTCCATCTAGCTACAATGCTCCGCACTGTGTGTTTATATACTCATATATTTATTCCATCCAGCTACAATGCTCTGCACTGTGTGTCTGTGTATATATATATATATATATATATATATATATATATATATATATATATTTATAGTAATATGTACATATGTATATTAGCTGCTCTTGCTTGCTTGCTTTTTTTCTTGCCTTCTGATTGTTGCTCTGAGTGTTGCTATCCCTGTGCTGTTGCAATCCTGGAATTTCCCCGTTGTGGGACTAATAAAGGCTTATCTTATCTTATGTCCATGAAGGGTGATTTTTGCTCACCAATTTGTACAAATTGTTGTCTGTTACTTAAATAACTTTCCACCCAACTCAGTCCTACCCCTCTTATCCCATACCCTTTCCGGTTTCCTTAGTAGTATTCTGTGGTCAATGGTGTCAAAAGCTTTCTTTAAATCTATAAATACTCCTACAGCAACCTTTTATTTATCTATACAACTAGTAATTTCTTCTATAAGTTCGATCAGTGCCAAAGATGTAGATTTATCTGCTCTAAAACCATACTGGCTGTCTGTAAGGAGGTTGTGTTTTTCAATGAAATCATCCAGTCTCTTAGTGAAGATTTTTTCAAGTATTTTGGAGAATTGTGAGAGTAAAGAGACTGGCCTGTAATTTGTGAAACAATGACTGTCTCCTGTTTTGTATAGAGGTATTACTTTTGCTATTTTCATTTTGTTTGGAAATTTACCAGTTTGAAATGACAGGTTACAAATGTGGGTGAGTGGCTTAACAATTCCTTCAATTACTTTTTTCACTATTGTCATGTCAATTTCATTCCAGTCCGTTGATTTTTTGTTCTTAAATTTACTCACAGTCTCGAAAATTTCCTTTTCAGTAACTGCACCCAAAAAGATTGTGTTTGGATTTTTATCTTCTCTTTCATTCACAGAACCACTGTTGTTTGTTTCTGCTGTCACTATTGATTTTGCTAATTCAGGACCAACGTTTACAAAAAATTTATTGAAACCACTGACCACATCCTCCATATTATTTATCAAATTGCCATTTTCAATAAAATATTCTGGATAATTAGCATTCTTAGGTCGATTACTAATAATCCCATTGAGTACTTTCCATATTCCTCTTAAGTTATTTTTATTATCCTCTAATATTCTGTTGTAATATTCTTTCTTCCAGGTCCTCATTATATTAGTAAGCTTATTTTTATATTTTGGTGACACATGGGGAGTGCATAATGGTATAGCATCTTAGACTAGAACAAAGAGCAGAGTTTCCCTGGGAGATAGCAGGGAGGTGTGAAGGAAGTGAATGCAGTGTGATCTTTTGTGTATCAGAAACTTCTAGGAGGATGGTAAAGGATTAAGGAAGTGAATGTAATGTGACCTTTTGTGTGTAGAAGCTTCTGAGGGAATGCCATAGTATTTAAGAGAAGAGTCTTGTCTGAGATGTCCTCTTTCTGACTATGCTTCTGTGTGAGATGTGTAATAAACTGTCTGAGTCAAATCCGCCTCGTTATTTACACACTCCACACTGGTGACCCAAGACGAATCATGCAACACGACGAAAGATCCCCGGAGCCAGCCTCGTTGGGAGCCCCAAGCCAAGCATATGCTGTTACAATCAAGTTACCGGATTTTTGGCAGCACAATCCGCGCTCCTGGTTCCACCTAGTTGAGGCGCAGTTCGCCCTCCGGGGGATATCGGTGGATGACACGAAGTTCTACCATGTGGCTGCAACGCTCGACGCCCACACGGCTCAGCATGTGGAGAGCCTGCTTGATCAGCCACCAACCAGCGACAAGTACGGCGCGCTGAACGCTGCACTCATCCAGCACTACACGCTCTCGGTTGGTGAGAGAGCAGAGAGACTCCTGACGCGGACTGGGTTAGGAGATGGGTCGGCTATTGACCTGATGGAGAAGATGCTGAGATTAAAGGGCTCGGACGACGAACATTTCATTTTTACCCACCTCTTCCTCCGGAACCTTCCGTCAGCGACGAGAGCGACCCTGGCCAATTCGCCGTTGCTGGCCAAGCGGGACTATCGTGCGCTGGCCCGAGAAGCACATCGGATCATCATGGCCAGCAGAGAGTTCACGACCACAGCGGCAGCGACGGAGCTCGGCGCGACGGCCGGAGGAGGCGAAGAGCCACCGATGACAGCAGCAGCGGGGGCCAAAGAACGCGGAGGAGACACCCTTTGTTTCTACCGCCGCCGCTTCACAGAGAAGGCACGCAAATGTATACCACCGTGCCAGTTCAAGCGCTCGGGAAACGCCAAGACCGGGGATCGGTGGCAGCTGCGACCCTCGGGGAGGAGAACAAGCTGCTCTACTTGATGGACGCACGCTCGGGGAGGCATTTCCTCGTGGACACCGGCGCCCAGATGAGTTTCATCATGCCGTCCTACGCCGACCGGCTGGCAGGATCTAGCGGCCCCGAGATGGCAGCAGCAAACGGCTCGGAGATTAAGACCTTTGGTGAGAGGACTCTACTCCTGTCTCTACACGGCCGTACATTTGAGTGGACTTTTGTCATAGCAGCATTGAATTTCAATATATTGGGGGCTGATTTTTTGTGCACACATGGTTTGTTGGTTGATGTCGCTAACAGGCGCCTGGTTAATGCACTGTCCTTTGATTCTATCCCCTGTACAGCTCGAGCGTCCCGGCCAACAGCACAAGCCAACGTCACAGCTGCATGCGGTAAGTTCCACACACTGCTCACTCAGTTCCCAGCACTCACGGTCCCGACATTTTCGGCAGCCATCGCTAAACACGGGGTGGAGCATTTTATCACCACCACCGGGCCACCCGTTTTTGCAAAACCTCGGCGCTTGGACACAGCTAAACTGGCCATAGCGCGCGAGGAGTTCGCCAACCTGGAGAGGTTGGGCATCATCAGGCGTTCAAACAGCCCATGGGCTTCCCCGCTACACATGGTCCCTAAAGCTGAGGGTTCGTGGCGACCTTGCGGGGATTTCTGCAGGTTGAACAACGCCACAGCGCACGACCACTACCCAATTCCTCACATCCAGGATTTTTCCGTTCACTTGGCAGGAGCGCGCGTTTTTTCTAAAATAGACCTGGTCTGCGGTTACCACCAAGTCCCAGTGCGCGCTGAGGACATACCCAAAACAGCGGTGATAACTCCGTTCGGTTTATTCGAGTTTTTGTGCATGCCATTCGGGCTTAAAGGGGCTGCACAGACGTTCCAACGCATGATGGATGCAGTGCTGCGTGATCTCCCTTTCGTATTTGTCTACTTGAACGATATCTTGGTAGCCAGCGCGTCCGAAGACGAACACGAAACCCACCTCACGGCGGTTTTCCGGAGGTTGGAAGAGCACCGGTTAATAATCAACCCAGCGAAATGTCAGTTCGGGGTGACGCAGATTGATTTTTTGGGGCACCGCGTCTCTCCCGAAGGAGCGGTTCCACTGCCTGACAAAATGCGCGCGGTAGCAGATTTTCCCCGGCCGCAAACGGTCAGGGCATTACAGGAATTTTTGGGAATGGTGAATTTTTATAACCGTTTCTTTCCCCGCGCAGCGCAGCTCATGCAACCACCGTACGCCGCGCTCAAAAAACAGAAACCCGCGAATAAGATCGAATGGTCCCCGGAGCGAGAGCGGGCGTTCTTGGAAGTCAAAGCAGCCCTGGCAAACGCTGCGTTGCTGGCACATCCAGACCCATAGCGCTCACTACTGACGTGTCAGATGTGACCATAGGGGTGGTCGTGGAGCAGCGTGTAGCCGGGGCTTGGCAGCCGCTCGCCTTTTTCAGCACGACTTTGCGCGATAGTGAACGTAAATACAGCGCGTTCGACAGGGAGTTGCTGGCTCTCCACTTGGCCATTCGCCACTTCCAGTTCTGGCTGGAAGGGCGCTGTTTCACCGCGTTCATTGACCACTAGCCACTAACATTCGCGATGGCCAAGGTTTCAGAACCGTGGTCGGGCCGGCAGCAGAGACAGCTGGCCGCGATCTCAGAGTTTACTACCGATATTCAGCATGTCTCGGGTAAACTGAATGTAGTGGCAGACTGCCATTCACGCGCCGTGGGTGCCCCGGTCCGCGTGGGGATAGATTACTCAGCCATGGCCGCGGAGCAGGTTAGTGACGCGGACGTGCGCGCGCTCCAGTCTGGACCAACAGGGTTAAGGCTGGAGAGCAGGGTGCTGCAAGACGGTATGCCCCCCCCTAATTTGTGATGTCTCCACGGGGCGACCGCGTCCCGTGGTACCGGCCGCAGTAGCGCCGCCGCGTTTTTGACTCGATTCATTCTTTGGCGCACCTGGGAGTGCGCGCGTCGGTCAAAATGGTAGGAGACAAATTTGTGTGGTCGAGCCTTCACAAACAAGTGAAAGAGTGGGCAGCAGCCTGCATGGCGTGCCAACGAGCCAAGGTACACAGACACACGAAGGCTCCCTTGGAGCCGTTTCGCATTCCGGCTAAGAGGTTCGACCATGTTCACGTGGACCTCGTGGGCCCCCTCCCGCCATCACAGGGGTGCATGCACCTTCTGACAATGGTGGACCGCACCACGCGCTGGCCAGAAGTGGTTCCACTGGCAGCAACCACAGCCGAGGAGGTGGCGCGCGCGTTTTTAACAGCATGGGTGGCGCGTTTTGGAGTCCCGTGGGATATTACGTCCGACAGAGGCCCTCAATTTGTTTCCGAACTCTGGTCAACAATGGCCCGCAGCCTGGGTGTCACAATCCACCGCACAACCGCGTACAATCCACAGGCTAATGGGTTATGCGAACGTTTTCATAGGTCATTGAAAGCGGCTCTCAGGGCGTCACTGACGGATGCAAATTGGGTAGACAAGCTACCATGGGTTTTATTGGGGTTACGTTCTGCGCCTAAAGAGGATTTGGAAGCGTCCCCGGCTGAACTCGTTTTTGTGCAGCCACTTTGGCTGCCCGGGGAGTTTCTTCCAGATAATCCCGCGCCGGGCAGCTCCCCGTCTCAGCTGTTGCAGCGTAGCATAGACAAAAGCACGCTGCCGGACCCTGTTCACCACAGTTTTACGCGCGTTTTTGTGCCTAAAACTTTGAAAAACGGGGAGTTCGTTTTTGTCAGACACGATGCACATCGCCCTCCACTGCGCCCACCTTATGATGGTCCGTTCAGAGTGCTGGAAACAGGGGACAAGCATTTTTTGCTGGATTTGGGGGGTAGGAGGGAAAAGATTGGCATAGACAGACTCAAACCCGCTTTTGTTGTGGCGGACGAGCAAGTGCTGTTGGCAAGGGCCCCTCGGCGTGGAAGCCCCCACGGGGAGCTTCCCAGAGAAAAGATTCCCCAGAACACCCACATGCACAGACTTTTACCCCTCAATCATCAGCCCCCCAGCATGACAGCGCCGTGGAGGCGGTGAATCCTGGTTACAGCAGATACGGGAGAAGACTGAAGCCCAAGCAGCATATGGATTGATGTTTAATGATTTAACCACAGCATATGGACTGTCATTCTATTGTTCTATCCAAGACGCTCGGGGGGGTTGTTTGGTGACACATGGGGAGTGCATAATGGTATAGCATCTTAGACTAGAACAAAGAGCAGAGTTTCCCTGGGAGATAGCAGGGAGGTGTGAAGAAAGTGAATGCAGTGTGATCTTTTGTGTATCAGAAACTTCTAGGAGGATGGTAAAGGTTTAAGGAAGTGAATGCAATGTGACCTTTTGTGTGTAGAAGCTTCTGAGGGAATGCCATAGTATTTAAGAGAAGAGTTTTGTCTGAGATTTCCTCTTTCTGACTATGTTTCTGTGTGAGATGTGTAATAAACTGAGTCAAATCCGCCTTGTTATTTACACACTCCACAATATCTTTTATATTTGATCTCAGCTTCCACTGTTCTGCACTTAATGAATTGTTTATATAATGTATTCTTCTTTTTACATGCATTTATTAACCCCTTGGTGACCCAAGGAATACTTTTTTTTTTTTTTGTCTGTCACTGTATTGTTTTATAGGACAGTTTTTATTGTACAATGATTGAAATATTTGTAAAAATTTATCATATGCTTTATTTATATCATTTTCATCATAAACTATCTTCCAATCTTGTATTAATAATTCCTTTGTCAGTAAATACATTGATTCTTCGGTTCTTATTCTTTTAGATTTAATATTTTTGGTATACTTTTTCTTCCTATAATCACATTGATAGACAACAAAAATCGGCAGGTGGTCACTGATATCATTCAATAAACGCCCACTCCTGATATTATTTTCCATAATGTTTGTGAATATGTTATCTATTAGTGTGGCACTGTGTGACGTGATTCTGCTAGGTCCGGTAATTGTTGGATGTAAGCCCATACTGTACATTGTGTTGATAAATTCTTCTGTCAAACTATGTTGTTTTGAATTCATCAGATCTATATTGAAATCCCCACAGATGAACATAACTTTATGAGTTAGATTTGCATACATTTTTTTCCATCCAGTCCTTAAATAAGTCAATGTTTGATCCAGGTGTTCTATATACACAGCTCACTACTATATTCTTCACATTGTCCAGACAGATTTCTATTGTAATACATTCAAATAAATCATCCACAGTTACTGACAGATTTTCAACAGCCTTGTATTTCAAGCTCTTGTCAACATAAATTGCAACTCCTCCTCCTTTTTTCACTTTTCTATTTATATAATTTAATTCATAGCCATCCATGGTAAAATCCACTCCTTTCTCTTCACTGAGCCACGTCTCTGATATTGCCACAATATTGAATGGCTCTTTAAACTGATGTAAATAATCTTTAATGTTATTAAAGTTGGCATAGAGACTTCTGCTGTTGAAGTGGATCATAGAAATATTGAAATCAGATGTGACCATTGTGTTAAACTGATCATCCGTGTAGTAACTACAGTCATTATTGATGGAGCTAAATAAATTATTATCAGGGTCTATGTTATATTCTACGTCCTGTGGGTTGTGATCTGTATATTCAAAAACTTTCAGTTCCTGTTGTTCCTGTTTGTTGATCTTAAAAAAGCATTTGATACAGTGGATCACAATTTATTATTAAAGAACTACAAAATTGTGGTATTAGGGGGGTAGCACAGTCCTGGTTAGGTAGTTACTTAAAGAATAGATATCAGTATGTATGTGTTGGTAACAAAAACTCACAGTTACTGAAGGTTACTTGTGGAGTCCCACAGGGTTCAATTTTGGGGCCATTGTTATTCAATAAGTATATAAATGATATATGTAAAGTCTCGGAAAAAATGGATTTAATATTGTTTGCCGATGACACTAATCTATTATGCAGTGAAAGCAATTTGGAACAACTTTTGGATACACTCGGAAAGGAATTAAAAAAGCTTAAACTGTGGTTTGATTCAAACAAATTAACACTCAATTTAAGCAAGACAAAATTTATAGTTTTTAACAACCATCACAACAACTTAGTATCTAAACTCAGTGTAAATGGTGTAGAGATTGAAAGGGTATCTGAAACTAAATTTCTTGGAGTAATAATTGATAATAGACTGTGTTGGAAGTGACATAAGATAAGATAAGATAAGCCTTTATTAGTCCCACAACGGGGAAATTCCAGGATTGCAACAGCACAGGGATAGCAACACTCAGAGCAACAATCAGAAGGCAAGAAAAAAAACAAGCAAGCAAGAGCAGCTAATAAACATATGTACGTATTACTATAAAATATATATATATACACACACACACAGACACACAGTGCAGAGCATTGTAGCTGGATGGAATAAATATATGAATATATGAACACACAGTGCAGAGCATTGTAGCTAGATGGAATAAATATGTAAATATATAAACACCCACAGTACGGAGCATTGCAGCTAGGTTGAATAAATATGCAAGTATATAAACACACACAGTGCGGAGCAATGTAGCTAGATGGAATAATATGTAGATATATAAATATATAAACACCCACAGTACGGAGCATTGTAGCTAGATGGAATAAATATGCAAATATATAAACACACACAGTGCAGAGCATTGTTGCTAGATGGAATGAAACAGCATAACCGTCTACTTAGTTATCCTACATGGTATGATTATGTGCCCATACATATTCTCACCCTCCATAGCGACCGGTATGTTCCTAGTTGTATGCCGGAGAGGACCATTGTGTAAGTCTATTGCATCTTTTGCATTCAAAAAACTATTAGTTTGTTACGTCTTTTTGCTATCTCTGCGAGCAGCCCTGCTTAGGTTGTACAGTCTGACAGCCGTTGGTAGGAAGGACCTACGAAACCTCTCGGTTGTGCACCTGGGATGATGTAGTCTGCTGCTAAATGAGCTCCTCAGTGCATTCAGTATGTCCTGCATAGGGTGGAACTCGGACTCCAGCAGAGATGACAGTTTAGCCACCGTCCTTCTCTCTCCTATCTCCTCCATCGGATCAAGGCGCTGCCCCAGGACAGAGCTAGCTTTCTTAATCAGTTTGTTCAGTCTCTTCCTATCGGCTGCAGTAATGCCACTGCCCCAGCAGACCACTCCAAAAGTGATGGCTGATGCCACCACCGTGTCATAGAATGACTTCAGCAGCGCCCCTTGTACACCAAAAGACCTGAGTCTCCTCAGCAGGAACAGCCTGCGCTGTCCCTTCTTGTAGAGTGCATCAGTATTGTGTGACCAGTCTAGTTTATTGTTCAGATGAATACCCAGGTACTTATAGGATGTCACCATCTCGATGTCTGTTCCCTGTATATTTACTGGTACTGTGAGGGGCTGCCCATGCCTGCGGCAGTCCACCACCAGCTCCTTAGTTTTCCTCGCGTTGATCTGGAGGCAGTTCCGATGGCACCAGTCCACGAAGTCCTGGATAAGCCCTCTGTACTCAGCTTCATCTCCATTGGAGATGAGGCCAACGATCGCAGAGTCATCAGAGAACTTCTGTAGATGGCAGTGTGTTGTGTTGTGTGAGAAGTCCGCAGTATAAAGAGTGAACAGGAAGGGAGCCAGCACCGTTCCCTGGGGGGCCCCCGTGCTACTGATGATCGTGTCGGACACACAGTCCCGGGTTCTCACAAACTGAGGCCGGTTCGTGAGGTAGTCCAGGATCCATGATGACAGGTGCTGGTCCACCCCTGCGCGCAGCAGCTTGTCCTTCAGGATCATCGGTTGGATGGTGTTGAAAGCACTGGAGAAGTCAAAGAACATGATCCTCACCAAATTCCCGGGCTTCTCCAGGTGGGACAGAGAACGGTGAAGGAGGAAGATCACCGCATCCTCCACCCCAATGCCATGCTGGTAGGCGAACTGGAGTGGATCCATCGCTGGTTCCACCAGGGGGCGGAGGTGAGCAAGGAGCAGTCTCTCCAGGGTCTTCATCAAGTGGGACGTCAAGGCCACCGGTCTGTAGCTGTTCAGGTCTTTGGGGTGGGAAGTTTTTGGTACAGGTACCACACAAGATGTTTTCCACAGCTGTGGTACCCTCCCCAGTTTCAGGCTCATGTTGAAGATATACGTCACAATCCCACACAGCTGGTCTGCACAGGACTTGAGGAGCTTTGCGCTGATGCCGTCCGGTCCCGGCGCCTTCCTCGCCTTGATCTTCCTCAGCTCCGTCCTCACCTGGGTCCTGGTCAGGGTCAGGATGGGGGGCTGTGTGTTGGGAGTGGGGGGGTGTTGGTAGAGTGGGGAGTGGGCAGCAGGACTTGATTTCTTTAGAGGCAGCAGTGGTTGTTGTGCAGTCAGGGGGGAGGGCGGTTGGTCAAATCTATTGAAAAACAGATTCAGGTTGTTCGTCCACTCCCTGCCCCCTGTGGCCTGGGGGGAGGTATTCTGGAGCCCCGAGATGGTTTTGAGGTTTCTCCAGACCCCGCTGATGTCGCTCTGTTGCAGCTTGTCCTCCATCTTCTTCCTGAAGCTGTCCTTGCCTTCTCTGATCTTTCTCCTCAGCTCCCTCTGTACGGACTTCAGCATCTCCCTGTTCCCCGACCTGAAGATCCTCTTCTTCTCTCTCAGAAGTGTTTTTATCTCAGGGTTGATCCAGGGTTTGTTGTTTGAGTGACGCCGTATGGTCTTGGTGGGAACGGATTTGTCCACACAGAAGCTGAGGTAGCCCGTGAAGGTGTGAATGAGGCCATCGATGTCCTCACCATGTGGATCGCAGAGCTGCTTCCAGGCGGTGGCTTCAAAACAGCCCTTTAGGGTGTCCATTGTCTCCTCAGACCATAACTCCACAGTGTGCATGGCCGGAGGTTGTCTGTGCACTAGGGGTTTGTACACCGGCCGGAGATGAACCAAGTTGTGATCCGATCTCCCGAGTGGGGGTAGTTGTGATGAGGTGTACGCCTCCTTAGTGTTTGCGTAGAATAAATCCAGTGTTTTATTGTCTCTAGTGTGGCATGTGACATACTGGGTGAACGTGGGTAGAATGGGAGACAGTGAAACATGGTTGAAATCGCCTGAGATGAGGAGAAGAGCATCTGGGTGTTCTGTCTGCAGCCTGCTGGTTACTGAATGGATGACGTCACGTGCTGTCCCAGCGTTCGCCGTCGGATTTGCATAAACAACAATGCAGATCACGTGTGAGTGTTCTCTCGGGAGATATGTAGGCCTCATGCTAACAGCTAGCAACTCAATGTCTTTGCTGCAGTGTCGTTGTTTAACAGTGATATGTCCCGGTCTGCACCAGTTGTTGTTAACATACATGATCACTCCACCGCCCCTAGCCTTGCCACTGTCTGGTGTTCGGTCAGCTCGTATCATGTGAAAACCCTCCAGCTCAATGTTAGCATCTGCTGCTAGTTCAGTTAGCCACGTCTCAGTAAACAAAAGGAGAGAGCACTCCCGGTATGTGCTATCATAACGGGAGATAGCCGCTAGCTCATCTAACTTTCCCAGTATCGACCGTACATTTCCCATGACAACAGATGGAAGGGAGGGTCTGTACCTTATATTTTTTGTCCTCCGCCTTACTCCAGCCCGGCAGCCGCGGCGTTTTCGCCTCAGTTCACTCGGTATGTCGAGTTTTTCCAATGGGACCGGGTGGCGGTTGAATGCTAGCAGCTGTTCTCTGCTGTATCGTATCCTGCTATAGACAGTGGCTCCGTCCACCGGCTCAGGAGACATTTAGGACGATCTGTGTGTCCGTGATATAAGTGGGGTGAAAAAAAAAGACGGATCAAAAGAGAGAGGAAGGGAAAAAGACTCGGAATCGAGCCGCTGTTGCAAAAGGCAGCCGACTCGTGTGGCGCCGAGAGAAAAAAAAAAAAAAAAAAAAAAAAAAAAAAAAAAAAAATTAATTATATTAAAGGTAAAATATCTAAATCAATCGCAATACTACACAGAGCGAAATATTTGCTGAATCAACCCACATTATATACTTTGTATCATTCATTAATACTCCCATACATGACATATTGTACTGAAGTATGGGGAAATACATATAAAACAAACATATATCCAGTCTTCATGCTTCAGAAGAGAGCTATTAGAATAATAAACAAAGCTGCTTACAGGGAACCAACAAACCCACTTTTTCTTAAATTAAAAGCTCTCAAGTTGAAAGATCTGGTTGACTTTAAAACTGCAGTAATAATGTTTAAAGTGAAGAATCTATCACTGCCCGCAAATATCCAAAAGTTGTTCCAAATAAGGGAGAAACAATACCATTTCAGAGGAACATGTATATTTCAAAAACCTTCAGTGAGAACTACCACCAATCAACACTGTGTTTCAGTGCAAGGAGTCAGATTGTGGAACGATTTTGGACCTGAATTAAAATCATGTACAACGCTTGGACAATTTAAACAAAAACTAAAGGAAGAAATACTCCAAACATATATACAAGATGACATGTAAAATGACATAAGGATTGTCATATCCAGTCTGTGTTGTGTTGTTGCTTAGTTTTTTTTTGTCACATTTTGTCTTAGCTTTGTTCTGAATTGTAATCGCTCTTGTTTTGTTTTTCTTTTGAATTCTTGGATGGAATATGGGTGGGCAATATAAGCTGCGGCTTCGGCCATCACCCATTTTGGATAACTTATGTTGAACTGTATAATCAGAGGAGTTATTGTTTAATTTGACCTTGATGGATTTTTTCCCTTTGTTATATTATTCTGTTTCTTTTTAATCTTTACTTTTAATCTATCTGAAATAAAGATTCATTCATTCATTCATTCATAATGATTTGAGGTGGCACATGCAAGTGGCAAGTGTTTTTGCCTGAATCCACCAGCGTCTGCATTTTCTTCTCCGGCTCAGATTGTTTGGTGATTGTAGAAATATTATGTTGATTTTCTATAGCGCAACCACTGATTCTGTGTTACGGTATGGTATTACCAGCTGGTTTGGCAATTGAACAGTTAAATTAAAAGCTCAGATATTAAATCTGATAAAGCTAGCAGGTAAACTCATAGGTATGGCAGCACTTTTAACTCCCCAAGACCTGTTTGAACAAACCACCCTCAGACAGGCAAATTGTATTTTAGCCGATGGTTCTCATGTATTGCATCCCAAATATGTCTTAATGAATTCAGGAAGAAGGTATTGGGTCCCTCTTTGTAAACATATTCGGTACAAACATTCATTCATCCCCTTGTCAGTGAAGCTCATTAATGAGTAGATAATTCAGGTTGACCAGAAGAAGGCAGACTGTGAGGTTGAGTAAAACATTGCACTGTACTTGCACTTTGGTTGACTTATGTCAGTTTTTATTCTCGGTGGTTTATTTATGTATTGGTTGTATGTATTGCATGTGTTTTGTTGTGCAGCAGACCCCTCTGTCCAAGACAAATCTCTCCCAAGGGAGACCAATAAAGGTATTTTGACTATGACTTTGAAGTCATGACATCACCCGTCATCCATCCCCTAATCAAGTCCTGTGGCGATGGATGGGTGATGAAGCAGCAGCCACAACTGCCCACACAGGTGGCCCAGGGCAATGGCTCGCTGTCTACTGGACTGAAGCAGTAGTGGATTTTGGCAATTCCCTAGGTGTGTGAGTGGCCCTGTTTAGGATCACTCTGCTCACCTCCATAGCCTGAGGAAGGGGCAAGAAAAGGAGCCCTAAAAATAGCCTGCTTCCCCATACCCCTGACCTTTTTGCTGCAGCAAGTGAGGATCCCAATCATGTGGTTGAATTACAAAGAAGAAAATATCAGACTCAGCACCAATAATTAAGCTACTTCCGATTAATTGCAGTCCTTTTCAATGGGAGTTTATTCTATGAAATGTAGTGGCGTCGCCATCAAGGTGGGGAAACCAACATTCACTCATTGGCACCTTCCAACTAAAACAAAAGGAAAAAGAGCAGAAGAAGATACCAAGCATCAGAGTAGAATGCCTCATCCTTCTGGGGTATGTCGACACGCAAGCTTGAAGATCCACCTGCCTACTTTAAATCAGCAGGGTGGACAAACAGACAGGAGCAAGGAAAAAACTACATACAGTGTGGCAAAAAAGTATTTAGTCAGCCACCAATTGTGCAAGTTCTCCCACTTAAAAGATGAGAGAGGTCTCCAATTTTCATCATAGGTATACCTCAACTATGAGAGACAAAATGAGAAAAAAAAAAATCCACAAAATCACATTGAAGGATTTTTAATGTAATAATTGGTAAATTCCTTGGTAAAATAAGTATTTGGTCACCTACAAACAAACAAGATTTCTGGCTCTCACAGACCTGTAACTTCTTCTTTAAGAGGCTCCTCTGTCCTCCACTCATTACCTGTATTAATGGCACCTGATTGAACTCATTATCAGTATAAAAGACACCTGTCCACAACCTCAAACAGTCAGACTCCAAACTCCACTATGGCCAAGACCAAAGAGCTGTCAAAGGACACCAGAAACAAAATTGTAGACCTGCACCAGGCTGGGAAGACTGAATCTGCAATAGGTAAGCAGCTTGGTGTGAAGAAATCAACTGTGGGAGCAATTATTAGAAAATGGAAGACATACAAGACCACTGATAATCTCCCTCCATCTGGGGCTCCACGCAAGAGCTCACCCCATGAGGTCAAAATGATCACAAGAACGGTAAGCAAAAATCCCAGAACCACACAGGGAAACCTAGTGAATGACCTGCAGAGAGCTGGGACCAAAGTAACAAAGGCTACATCAGTAACACACTATGCCGCCAGGGACTCAAATCCTGCAGTGCCAGACGTGTCCCCCTGCTTAAGCCAGTACATGTCCAGGCCCATCTGAAGTTTGCTAGAGAGCATTTGGATGATCCAGAAGAGGACTGGGAGAATGTCATATGGTCAGATGAAACCAAAATAGAACTTTTTGGTAAAATCTCAACTTGTCGTGTTTGGAGGAGAAAGAACACCATACCTACTGTGAAGCATGGGGGTGAAAACATTATACTTTGGGGCTGTTTTTCTGCAAAGAGACCAGGACGACTGATCCGTGTAAAGGAAAGAATGAATGGGGCCATGTATCGTGAGATTTTGAGTGAAAACCTCCTTCCATCAGCAAGGGCATTGAAGATGAAACGTGGCTGGGTCTTTCAGCATGACAATGATCCCAAACACACCGCCCGGGCAACGAAGGAGTGGCTTTGTAAGAAGCATTTCAAGGTCCTGGAGTGGCCTAGCCAGTCTCCAGATCTCAACCCCATAGAAAATCTTTGGAGGGAGTTGAAAGTCCGTGTTGCCCAGCGACAGCCCCAAAACATCACTGCTCTAGAGGAGATGTGCATGGAGGAATGGGCCAAAATACCAGCAACAATGTGTGAAAACCTTGTGAAGACTTACAGAAAACGTTTGACCTCTGTCATTGCCAACAAAGGGAATATAACAAAGTATTGAGATGAACTTTTGTTATTGACCAAATACTTATTTTACCGAGGAATTTACCAATTAATTCATTAAAAATCCTTCAATGTGATTTTCTGGATTTTTTTTTCTCATTTTGTCTCTCATAGTTGAGGTATACCTATGATGGAAATTGGAGACCTCTCTCATCTTTTAAGTGGGAGAACTTGCACAACTGGTGGCTGACTAAATACTTTTTTCCCCCACTGTAAGTGCAGAAACTCATCCCCGCTGACTGCAACCCACTGCTACACGTGAAAGCTGACCAGACCCAAATTACCTCTGAGGTAAAGGTATTTACATTTCAACACACAGCAGCAGAGGAGACCGCCGTGAAATCACAGTACAGGCTGGTATCAGCTCCACAGCAGCTGGAGACAGCCAGAGCTGCTGGAGGCTCTATGGGAGTAAGTAAAAAAAATGCTCTGAAAAAGAAATCTCTCACTGTCAGCTGCTGTGATATTTGTGTAATTGTGGCACACACAGTTGTCTACTGTAGCTTCAAAATTAATATAATCTGTCACAAAAATGACAGACAGCCTTCTGATTAATTTCCACTGTTTGTCACTGTGCTGTGACATGGGGACGGTGACATCTACCAACTTCAATGTGTGTTTATCTGTGTTTTCTATTCAAATGTTTGCTAAGGTGGCCAAGGACCCACGTCATTAGCAGGGTCATTTAGTAGCACAAGAAGGAGGCTGGATTGTACTGTGTTTGCCTGGATTGCCAAGGTACTCTGAAAGGGGCTAGTTTAACAGGCAACAGATGAAGCAGCTCACAATTTATTTTCCTGTTAAAACAGTCTGCTAGTGCATCTCAGTAAATTAGAAGGCTGTGAAAGTTAAAGTTTTTGTAATATTAACTAAAGAAAGATAAACTCTGAAATACTCATTACACAAAGGGAAATATTTCAAACATTTTTGAATAAACTTGAAGATATTGGTTATAGTTTTTAAAATAAATTATAAATCATAACATTTTAATTTACTGAGATGCACCAGCTCATAGAACACACTATTCTGGCTCTATCTTTTGTTGTCATTTGCACTACGGGGTAGCATTACTGTACATAGACTGCTGTTGTTGTTTTTCCAGCCTTATTCCTTTTCTTTTTTTATATTGTGCACACCACTGAAGAGAGAGAGAAAAACGCCATTTCAATCCTCCTGCATGTCCTGTACGTATAGTAGTATTGACAAAGAAAATCTTTGAATCCTTTGAATACAGTACAGAATTTGACGAACCACAAAAAAATGCCATTGTCTGCAGTACAAAAAATGCAAAGGGTATAATAAATCACTGAAGAATATGATGTGCATGTTTTATTCAGTATATCAAAAATGGTCAGCCATAGCTGGACCCAGAATACCCAGCCAAGTTCCTCAACGTGATGTTCTTGGTCATTGTCGACAGTGACGGACAAACAAATAAATAATTAACTAACTAACTAACCTGCACTTATATAGCGCTTTTCTAGTCACAAAGACCACTCAAAGCGCTTTCATTAATACTAACCCTCTATTCTAAGGGCCTATAGGAAACAGATATCTAGGGACAATTTAGAACAGCCAATTAACCTAACATGCATGTTTTTGGCATGTGGGAGGAAACCGGAGAAATCCCGGAGTAAACCCACGCAACACGGGGAGAACATGCAAACTCCACACAGATCACTGTTGGTCGGGGGCTGGGATCGAACCCACGATCCCACGATCCCCACAATCCCCCGGCCAAGGGTAAACTGTGCTGCCGCAGTGCTAACCACTGCGCCACCGTGCAGCCCAGTTACTGCCCAATTACTGCCCAATTACTTGACAGGGAGTTTAGCATCGAAGAATACATCATTGTGGTGATTTGGTCATAAGATCAACACAAAGCATTTATGATTCCACATGACCTTGAGCGCAGTATTGCTTGTATACAACAATTGCACAAGCACAATTCATGAATTGACAGCAATACATGACAAAAGACTGATTTTTTTTTTCTTTAACCAGTTATTTTGTACTAAGTTCACTGTTGCTAAGCTTGAGCATAATATACAACAGGCTTATTGTCATTTCATAAACATATATGACAAAATTAAAAATTGTGCAGTGCAGAAGTGATTGTTCATATTGAGCTCTGTCTACTTCATGATGCAGTTTTGTGAGTCACGTAACTCGTGCCATTTAGCTGGCTACTAGTTAACTCCATAGCTGCACTGAGGGAGTCCTTTACAAAGCCACAATTATGTTATCAACACAAAGGTATTACAAATCTCTAATCCAGATGTTAAATCCAACCTCAACACATTATTTTTGTTGTCAGCTCATTTGCTCCAGCCCATATATGCTTCATGGATATAACTCATGGCTTCATCTGCCTGATTCACAATAGTGAATGTTGTTTTTTCAACGAAGCATCACAAATAGTTGAGAAAGAGTCTTTTTCACCATTTCTTCAAGCATCACATTTTGTTTAAACCAGTAAAGTTTCTATGGAAATCTTTGCATTCAGTTAGCCAGCCTGATAGTAAACTAAATATATCTGCATCTCTGTTCAGAGATGATAATTTTTAAAAGCTGCAAAATGTCTAAGAAGAATCAGGTCCACAAATGGGCATCGCTCTGTTATACTGTATTGAACTAACTGTTGTATAATTGGTGTTTAAGACTGATCCTAAAAATCCATCACATGGCCTTCATCCGTCAAAGTTAATTACTTCCAAAAACAATCCACTTTTCAGTCTGAATTCATTAATAATTCATAAAAGATTTACACACTCAACACGAAACCATAATCAGGACTGAAAGCATATAAAATTAGAGCATATAAATTTAATTTAAATATTTATCCAGTCTATAGTGTGAATTATTTGGTCATAATTTACCTCAATCCTGTGATCACAGGACAATATGAAACACCAGACAGAGGCATCACGAGACACAAAACATCTGAGCCTTAAAATGAAGGTAAAACAGACAGATTTTAAGGATAAACTGGCATGTCTAGAGGAGGCGGTGGTGCAGGTGTAGTGTGACTGACTACTGATCGGAGGAGGGTCACGGGTTTGATTCCCGCTCTGTCTGCTGTCCACTTTGTTCTTCAGCAAGACACTGAACCCCCAGTTGCTCCTGGTGGCCTGGTTAGCGTCTGTGTATCAGTGTGTGAATGGGTGGATTGCAGGATCTGTAAAGCACTTTGGTCATCCTAGATGAGAAGAAAAGCACTATATAAGCGAACGCCATTTACCATGTCAACAGCAGTAATAGAAATTATTTGTAACTTAGTTTTGAACTAGTTTGTAACTTTATTTTGTAAATTTGACACCGTTCTTATAAATTTTCTCCTATTTTCGCCTAAATTTACTCTTTTTTTTTTCAAATTCACCTTCCTCAGCTCATGAAATGATCCATTTTTATTGTTTGTCCTTGGTGTCTGTAGCTTCTTTAAAAAAAAATCTTGAAAAACCTTTAAAGTACTGAATGGAACTTTTCGAAAATCGGGTTGCAGTGATGCTGTGTGGTTGGTATAAGTAAATACGGATAGTAGAAACCAAAGGACACCTTATACCTAATAAATAAAACACAGTCAATGTTCTGACTTTTTAAGGACAATGAAATCACAAATATACAGAAAAAAGTCATAGAATTTTTTGGAGAAGACATGACAAGGTTCCAAGAACCTCAAATTAACAAAATACATGACAAATTTAAAGACACATTCCGATGGCTGTAAATCCCCTATAAAAATCTACATTGTCTAAAATGGTATCTTATGCTCTTTTTTTTCTACAAAAACAACTTTCATTGTCTTACAGTTTAGTGTCAAAATCCATCCATTTAAAAAACAAAAACAGAATTGATGACAAGACCCAAACCACATACTGCAAGACTAGTCTTACGGCACCAAAAACGATTTACCTAAGTTTGCTTTTTTTCAGGGGGTGGAGCTTCAGAGAAACTTTAAAGCCAAAAAAAAAAACAAAAAACAAAAAAAAAGACAACAAAAACAGAGACTAAGACATCTGAGTGATTTAGTTCTTGATATGTCTTGTAAGTCATAAAAAAAAAACATGTTACAAACAGAGGAAAAAAAAAAAGAAAAAAAAACCCTTTGTGGGGAGCGGGAAATAAAGAGATTGAATTATTTCTCAATTCAAGTTTAATGCAGATTTCACATCCCCAGCTTTCTCTCAAGACAAGAAGAGAGTGAGCTGCATAAAAAAACCCACATTTATACATGTCACATCAGAGGCAGAATCACACAATGTCGTCAAATCCCCCATTGACAATAATTCTCCCCCCGAGTCCTTTCGTCGTCCGTCTGACCCCAGGAGGTCAGGAAGTCCCTTCAGAGTCTTATCACGGCACCTCCGTCCTCCTGCCATTATCCACAGGCGGTCCAGACGTATTGTTCCATCCCAGACGTGAGGTCAATCAACACATGCAGTACTAAGCATCTCACCTTGTGCTTATACATATGTAGTCAAAAATATGTGAGCCACATAACACCCCCCAAACGTCGAAGAATGGACAATACAGCATAGTTCACACAACATGATAAAATTAACAGCAAGTCTACACAACATGATAACATCACACATCAGTCCATACGCCGTCTGGGCTTCAAACGTCTTCCAAACTTGCTATAAGCAGGCTTCGCAGCCCTTGTGGCGCCGTCCTGCAGTGAATCTGCTAACTGAGGAAGAGAATGGTTATTTGATCCCTGCGGGGACTCCAGGACATGCTCCTTGGGAGGTCTGCCACGTCGAGGGGCCCTCGCCACCCGTACAGACTCGTCGTTCATCACAAAAGCAGGCTTTAGTCTGTCAATACTAACTGTTTCCTTTCCGTCCCCCAAATCTAGCACAAAATGTTTATCACCTGTTTCCAGCACCCTAAATGGACCGCCGTATGGCGGGCGCAGGCTTGGTCGCAGAGCCTCGTGCCTGACAAAAACAAACTCGGCATTTTTTAAAGCTTTGGGAACAAAAACACGCGGAAAAGTGTGATGAACGGGGCCCGGGAGCATGTCTGCTCCCGTGCCGATCAGTGGCCCTGGAGCCGGGGGGGGCGCCCCGGCGCCGGATGCTCCGGTAGGAACTCACCGGGCAGCCTGAGGGGCTGCGTGAAAACCAACTCCGCTGGGGAGGCATTCAAGTCCTCCTTGGGCGCAGACCGCAACCCCAATAAAACCCATGGTAGTTTGTTTACCCAATCTGCATCCGTAAGCGACGCTCTGAGGGCTGCCTTCAAAGACCTATGAAAACGCTCGCATAAACCATTAGCCTGGGGGTGGTAAGCGGTAGTGCGGTGAATTGTCGCCCCTAAGCTGCTGGCCATCGCTGACCAAAGCTCAGACACAAATTGAGGTCCTCTGTCAGACGTAATATCTGACGGAACCCCGAAACGCGCTACCCAGGCAGTCAAAAATGCGCGGGCCACCTCTGCAGCCGTGGTCGATGTCAGTGGGACCACTTCCGGCCAGCGTGTGGTTCGGTCCACCATTGTCAAAAGATGTGTGAACCCCTGCGACGACGGTAGGGGGCCCACGAGGTCGACATGCACATGGTCAAATCTCTTGGCTGGGATGTGGAACGATTCTAAGGGGGCTTTTGTGTGCTTGTGAATTTTGGCCCGCTGGCAAGCCATGCAGGTTCTTGCCCACTCTTTCACGTGCTTGCGCATGCTCGGCCAAACAAATTTCTCCGCTACCATTTTCACAGAAGCGCGCACCCCCAGGTGTGCCAGGGAGTGAACCGAGTCAAATATGCGGGGGCGCCACGTGGCCGGTACCACCGGGCGCGGCTGCCCGGTAGATACATCGCAGATTAGGGGGGGCATACCGGTTTGCAAACTCCTGCTCTCCAGCCTTAACCCTGTTGGTCCAGACTGGAGCGCGCACACGTCCGCATCTCTACTCTGCGACGCTGCCATGGCTGCATAATCTATCCCCACGTGAACTGGGGCCGCGTGCGCTTCTGCGCTGCTATTTTGCCCTGCGGCTGCGGTAGTATAATCTACCCCCATGCGGACTGGTGCTGTTACCGCGCGGGAGAGGCAGTCTGCCACTACATTGAGTTTACCCGCTACGTGCTGAATATCAGTAGTAAATTCCGAAATTGCGGCCAGCTGCCTCTGCTGCCGGCCCGACCAAGGTTCCGAAATTTTGGCCATCGTAAAAGTGAGCAGCTTGTGGTCGACAAACGCGGTGAAACGCCGACCTTCCAGCCAGAACTGGAAATGGCAAATGGCTGAGTGGAGCGCTAACAGCTCCCTGTCAAACGCGTTGTATTTCCGCTCAGCTTCGCGCAAGGATCTGCTGAATAAGGCCAGCGGCTGCCAAACCCCGGCAACATGCTGTTCCACAACCGCCCCTCTGGCCAAATCTGACGCGTCAGTGGTGAGCGCTATGCGGGCCGTTGGGTCTGGGTGAGCTAACAGTGCAGCGTGTGCAAGGGCTTTTTTTACCTCCGCGAACACGCGCTCCCGTTCCGGGGACCAATCGATCGTATTGAAGGGTTTTTGCTTTTTAAGCGCAGCATATAATGGTTGCATGAACTGCGCTGCGTGGGGTAGGAAACGGTTATAAAAAGTTACCATTCCTAAAAACTCCTGTAATGCTTTGACCGTTTGTGGCCGGGGAAATTCTGCCACTGCGCGCATCTTGTCTGGTAGCGGAACCGCCCCTTCTGGGGAAACGCGGTGCCCCAAAAAATCGATCTGCACCACGCCGAACTGGCACTTGGCTGGATTAATTATTAACCCATGCTCTCCCAACCTCCGAAAAACTGCCGTGAGGTGTTTTTCGTGTTCCTCCTCGGAACTGCTGGCGACTAAAATATCGTCGAGGTAAACGAACACAAAAGGGAGATCGCGTAACACGGCATCCATCATGCGTTGGAAGGTTTGCGCAGCGCCTTTGAGGCCAAAGGGCATGCGTAAAAGCTCAAAAAGTCAGAACAGGGTTATTACCGCTGTTTTAGGAATGTCTTCGGCTTGGACTGGGACCTGATGATAGCCGCGGACCAGGTCTATTTTAGAAAAGATGCGCACCCCCGCCAGATGCACCGAAAAATCCTGGATGTGTGGGATTGGATAGCGGTCATGCACTGTGGCATTGTTTAACCTGTGGTAATCACCACAAGGTCTCCACGAGCTGTCAGCTTTAGGGACCATATGCAGTGGAGAGGCCCATGGGCTATTCGAAAGGTGAATAATGCTCAGCCTTTCCAGGTTGGTGAACTTCTCGCACGCTATGAAGAGTTTAGCTGCATCCAAGCGCCGAGCTTTCGCGAAGACGGGGGGGGGGGGCAGCTGTGGTGATAAAGTGCTCCACCCCGTGTTTCGCAACTGTTGCCGAAAATGTGGGAACTGTGAGCGCTGGAAACTGGGTGAGGAGTGTGTGAAACTTACCGCCTGCTGTGGCGACGTTGGTCTGAACTGGTGGCGGGGACACTCGAGCTGCACAAGGGATGGAATAAAAAGAGAGTGCATTAACCAGCCGCCTATTGGCAAGATCAACTAACAAACCATGTGAGCACAGAAAATCAGCACCTAACATGTTGAAACTCACCGCCGCTATAATAAAAGTCCATTCATAAGTGCGGCTGTGCAAGGACAAAAGCAGAGTCCTTTCTCCGAAGGTCTTGATGCTCGAGCCGTTCGCCGCCGTTGCCCCGTCACCACGGGGGCCTGCCAGCCGGTCGGCATAGGTCGGGGTGATGAAACTCACTTGGGCTCCGGTGTCCACGACAAAGTGCAGCCCGGAGCTCGCATCCGTGAGGTAGAGCTGCTTGTTTCGTTCGCCGAGAGCCGAAGCTGCTAACGACTCCCGGTCTTGGCGTTTCCCGAGCTTTTGAAGTGGCACGGCGGCACACATCTGTGTGCCTTCTCTGCGCAACGCCGATGGTAAAAGCAGAGGCCATCTCCTCCGCTGCGTCGGGGCCGCGCTGCTGCCATAGTTGGTGGGATTGATTCCGCTGTCTCCGGTCCTTCGCTGCTCCCGGTCGCCGCACCGAGGTCTGCCGCTGCCGCGGTGGCCGTCTGCTCACCGCAGGAGTTGAGGAGCCGCTGCGCCTCTCGGGCCAGCGCACGGAAGTCCTGCTGGGTCACACAACGCATGCCGGACAGGGTCCCCCTCATCTGCATCGGGAGGTTTCTCAGGAAGATGTGTTTGAACAGGAAATCGTCGTTGTCTGTGTCCCTCAGCTGCAGCATGTCTTCCATCAGGTCAATTGGCCTGCGTCCTCCTCGGTCGTGCAGAGCCAGGAGCCTCCTAGCCCTCTCCTCGGCTGAGGGCGTGAAACACTGGATGAGGGCAGCCTTCAGCTCGCCGTATTTGTCGTCAGCGGGCGGCTGCTGTACCAGGCTCCACACGTATCGAGCTGTGCGGTTGTCGAGCTTGGCGATGACGTGGTAGAACTTTGTGTCATCCGCCGTTATTCCCCCGAGTGCGAACTGTGCTTCGGCCTGAAGGAATCACGAGTCCGGGTTGTCCTGCCAGAACTCTGGCAGCTTGATCGAGACGGCGCTCGCTCGGGCGGTCTCCGACGAGTCTGGTTCGGGGGAATCGCTTCTAGGCGTTTCACGTCTTTGGTCACCAATGTGGGGAGCGTGAAATAAAGAGACTGAATTATTTCTCAATTCAGGTTTAATGCAGATTTCACGTCCCCAGCTTTCTCTCAAGACAAGAAGAGAGTGAGCTGCATAAAACCCCCCACATTTATACATGTCACATCAGAGGCAGAATCACACAATGTCGTCAAATCCCCCATTGACAATAATTCTCCCCCCGAGTCCTTTCGTCGTCCGTCTGACCCCAGGAGGTCAGGAAGTCCCTTCAGAGTCTTATCACGGCACCTCCGTCCTCCTGCCATTATCCACAGGCGGTCCAGACGTATTGTTCCATCCCAGACGTGAGGTCAATCAACACATGCAGTACTAAGCATCTCACCTTGTGCTTATACATATGTAGTCAAAAATATGTGAGCCACACCCTTAATCTTTGGTGGAGTGTCACTTTAACGTCACAAACATCTGCAGAAAAATATAAAGGATTTAGAAGAAAACAGCCAGAATATAAGGTTCTGAGAATGTCACAAATTTGTATGAAAAAGCTGCAAATTCATGATAAATATGGGAGGGGGGGTGCTGAAAAGTTCATAGTGGTCAAATTTGACTAAATGTGGTTTACTTTTCTTATTTAACTTTTATTTATATAGGGTTGTTCCACTGAGAGGCAGCCTCTGTTTTTCAAGGACACTGTTCACATTCACACCAGGAAGCTGCCCAGTACAACCACAGACTGACCTGTGGCCACTGAGCAGCTCTATTGGGGTTAAGGGCCTCAAAATGGGGTTAAGGAGGGTGGGGCAAAGACTGCTCTGTTATCTGTCCCACCAAGACCTAATCCTGCCGGTCCAGGGATCGAACCCACGCCCCTTCACTCACCAGTCCACATCCCTAACCATTAGGCCACCACATGACACACAACATAGTCTCCCCTTGTGTCCACACACTTTTATCGGTGTTGTAGCGCTTGGATCCCAGCAGTTGAAAAATAAACCATATTTGGCCAAATTTGACCATTATGAACTTTTCAGCTCCCCCTTCATAGTTATAGATTTATAAGAATAAGTCAGAATTTATAACACACAAATTTACATGATAAAACTGGCAAATTTACCAAAATAAAATTACACCGATGAGTAAAATCTTGCAACTTTACTATAAAAGTTACACATTTTCTCTCTAAAACTGTCTCTTACCTTCATTTTAAAGCTCAGTACTAATGTTTTTGGACAAAATATCCCTTTCTGTTGTAGAGGTTAATGACCCGTTCTGTAACTGTCACATTTCAACCCTGCCATCACCTAACCATCACTTAAAACATTCAGTTGTGTGTTTAAAACAAGTAGAGTCTTTCAAATGTCCCCAGCAGACGCTCCAAATGATCGTGTCCATCAACCAGTGAGACAGACTGCTTGAAAGATGGTGATTTCATGAGGCGAAAAGCCTGTCGACCTTCACGCAGTCGCTGAGCGAGTGTCTGAGTCTAAAATCTTATTGTCAATGAATCAATCACCTCCTGTCACTTCAGCAAAGATCCAATGGAAACTCGGCCCTTCCTGTGGAGGAGTGTTGAAAAAGTCAACATTCACCTCCATGTCTGTGATGAGGACATGAATTTTTAACTGCTGAATTCAAACACCAATCTGCCTGCTGAAACACAAAAATAAACATAAATCCGTGCCTTTGCATGTTTCAAATGCCACGCCTTTTATGGTACAGGTTTGAGTTAGAATGTATAAACAGAAAAAAAATAATTTACCACCACCTCCACACTTCACAGAGCGCTGAGCCACCTGGAGAACCCAAGGAGCTACGTGAGGATGCTCTTTGTGGACTACAGCTCAGCTATTAACACCATCATCCCGGACATCCTGATCAAAAAACTACACCTCCTCCAGACCCCCCCCCCCCCCCACACACACACACACACCTGATCCTGGATAAAGAACTTTCTCACCAATCGTCCACAAACAGTCAGACTTGGCCCCTGGGCATCCACATCTCCTCTGACCTCTCCTGGACTGTCAACACCAAGGCCCTGGTGTAGAAAGCCCAGCAGCAGCTGCACTTCCTCCGTGTCCTGAGGAAGAACAACCTGGACCAGAAGCTGCTGCTGGCCTTCTATTGCTGTTCAGTGGAGAGCGTTCTCACCTACTGTCTGTATGTATCCAGAACCTCCTGTCTCAGAAGGATCAAGGCCACCATAGGAGACCCCATCCCGCCCACCCCCTGTTTGACCTGCTTCCCTCTGGATGACGGTTCATATCGATCAGGTCCCACACCTCCAGACTGACAAACAGTTTCTTCCCCTGGGCCATCCGAACTGCAAACAGTCAAAGCCCCCCCCCACCCCCCCGAACGCTGACATGCACAGAACTGAGGACCTTTAAATTATCACTATAACTCACCTGTCTTTGCACTCCTCACTTTCATGTATATTGTCCCATCCGTGAAATCACTACTGTACATATTTTCCATAATCTTTGTGTCATTTTACTTTATTATGTGTTCTGCACTGTGCACTCCTGTGTACATAGTTCCACCCGCGAAGCCACTACCGTACCTGTGTATATACCAATGGGCTATTTATTATTTTTACTTTTACCTTTACCTCAGTCGTATGGTTAATCGTGTGTTCTGTAACTGTTCTATTTCAAATTCTTCTCACTTACTTTATTGTGTAGTAGGCTGGTGGAGCACCCACAATTCCGTTGTGCTGTTCAACTGTACAATGACAACAAAGCTTATTCTATTCTATTCTATTCTATTCTATACAAGCCGTAGAGTGTAAGTGTACTCTGTACTACTGTTACTATATACATATGGATAAAGGTTAGGATGCTGTGATATGTCATGAATGGCCCTCCCCTAGGGCAAACAGGACACCAAACGCAGACTGTGAGTTGTTTTGCAATTTTATTAACTAAAAGTAACCCAAGATACAAAACACAAATCAACAGAAAACACAGCTCTGAAGCTGGAGGGAAAAATGCCAGACATAAACAAGGACGTGAGCAGGAATAGATAAATAATTACTTAACTTGACAAGAAGTCCGGGGGTTGCTTGACAGGAGAGATTTGACGCCACTGTACCAGGGAAGTGGCGCCAACGGTTTAAATAGTCAGCCCCCTGATTACCAACACCTGCGGGGTCATAAATGGTGATCATTGCAGGCAGCTGTGACAGCCTGCAAATAGAATCTGATAGCCGGAAGTGATGCGCGAGCTGTCACAGCGCCCGCAATGATCAAAACAATAAACCAAAAAGGAAATACAGAAACTAATCACAAACTAATCAAAACCAGGAACCAAATACAACAAACAGGGTCAACAGAAGAAATAAACAATCAGAAAAAGAGAGAACTAATCAGATAACTAGGCACGGCCCCCGCCCGTGCACCGGATCATGACATGATATTTGAGTTTTAGATAAATTTTATGCACCATGGTAGTGTGTCTGCACCATGCGTATAGGTGGTATGACAGTGATACAAGACCCCCCCACCCCCCATGGAAAGTGTGACCTTATATAGTAGTTTTAGGGTGTCAGTTATGAAATCGTCATTTCACATGCACACCCACTCATTTACACATGTGTGGAATCCACCATTTTTAGACATGCTGTTTACACACGAGCATTTGTTGAATCAGGAGTGGCTTTTTAATACTAATGCCGCTTACTAACAAAATATGGGTGATTTACACATACTAATACTAGCATGTTCTTGCATGAGGTCCATTGTGTAAAATGAAAATGCCCTAGCTTGAAAACTGTGGGAGGAGTTAGCCGGACAAATCATGTACCCCCTACTGAAATTGCATGAAGAAAATGATAAAGTTATAAACCCTGTAATTTCCCCCAAAACGATCCAAAATCAAAATCCCTGTGATATACACATCTTCGGTACATGTGCAAACACTGTGTGAAATTAAAAGTTCTAGCTTAAGAGTTCAGCGGACAAATTTGTACGGACAGACATTATCATACCATATGTTCATCTTTCGACTGACATTAAAAAAAAAAAAAATTTTTGGGTGGCAGTCCAATTCCCAAAAAAATCAGCAGATATTTTGAAGCATTATGTAAAAGCATATGAATACGTGAATATGTTAAAGCATTTATTACATACCTCTTCACATTTCCCTTCTAATTATGCAGGCCCACTGTGTGTAGAAGCAAGCATAGAAGAGAGGAAATGAGGAGACAGGAATAGAGACAAAAGGAGAGGGGATGAAAGGAAGAGAGAGAGGAGATGAGCAGGAGAAAGGAAGAGAGGAGAAGAGAAGAGGACAAAACAGACAGGAGGCCAAGGGAACAGAAAGGAGCGGAGAGGAGAGGAAGAGACCTCAGAGTAGGACAAAAGAATGTCCCCAAGGGAAGAGTAAAATATAGTCAGTGGTGAGAGGACAGAATGCAAGGAGCAGTGGAGGAGTACAACGAGGCACTTGACAAAGGAGTGAAATAAAATGTGCGCTTCCTCTCAAGGGCGTGGAATTTTCCCCGGTCCAAGCTGCACAGATAAGTTAAGTGGCAGGGTTGCTGGCACTGACCATGTTTCAGGACCGCAACGGTACCTTCCCGAAGCAGCAGAGAAGGAGCTGGCTGCATTGTTAAAGACCATAGCAAAGAGGGGGTTCCTTCTCACCAAGAAAGATGTATAGCAACTGGCCTTCCAGTTGCATCACTGACCCACACTGAGGGCTTTTCAAAAAAGGCTGGCTGTGCTGAATACTGGTTTCAAAACTTTATGAAGCATGCCCCAGATCTTGAGCTGTGGAAGCCTGAAGTCCCGTTGGCTGCAGGAGCTGAAGACCTCAACAAGCAGGTGAAAAGCCAATGGTTTGAGGTGTGTGGGAACTTGGTCTACACACTCAGACTTGAGAGCATTCCATCACACATTTAAAACTGTGATGAGATCAATTCTCCTTACTCAAGGTGGTCAGACACAGGGCTGGCCTGAGATTAGGGGAAACCCCCATCCCCCACACGCACGCACACCCACCCACCCACACACACAAAACCCCACAAACATTACTCTTAAGTCCCCAATACCAGTGAACTGTCATTATTGCTCATTAAAAAAATAAAAAATGCATAAGTTCCTTTCAGTGTACTCCAGCAATCCCCTCAAACCCAGTACTATCCAATAGATAGGTTACCTGCACCAAATGATGTGGGCCAGTGGTGGTTTTTGATATGGGTCACATGGGCGGTTGCCCAGAGCGGCATTCTGTAGGGCAGGGTGTTATGTCCACAAACCTGGCAATGACTGCCGTTGAACTGAACATTATTACAGAAATAGTAATAGTACAAAGCATGTGCTGTAGTGTCAGTATAACCGGCTCTCATCTCACTCTCATACCTCCAACAACACAACTTGCCTGTGAGATGGTGGACCGGCCAATATATAGTGGTGTGGTGACGTCAGCCGCTGGCTGTGTACCACTCCCAATGTGACCATATCTATACATTACATTCCCCCCCCCCCCCCCCCCCTTGCAAAAATTGTTTAATCCTTTTCTTTAGTGTCATGGTTTGGTCAGATAAAACTGAAGCAGAGGAAATCCTTAGACCAAGTAGTTAGATGGTCCAGTCGTTTGCTTGGTGAGTCACAGCTGAGCCTAACATCCCTGTACACTGGACAGGTACAGAGGATTGCTACCTCAATTTTAAATGATGACTCCCACCCTTTGCACTGCCACTTTCAGCTTCTTCCCTCCAGACGGAGGTTTGCTGTCCCAAAATGTAAAACCCAGCGCTACAAAAACAGCTTTGTTCCTGCTGCTGTCAAAGAGCTGAACAAGTTGTAACAATATATTGCACATAATTTATTTATCTATTTATGGATTTTATTTTATATTTATTTATTTATTTTTATATTTATTTTTTTGTAGTTTTTTTTATTTGGGTTTTAAATCTTTTATTGGGTTTTAGACTTTTAATGAGTTTTTAATGTCTTTGATTTAGCTTTAAACTTTTTTACTATGACCCTTCTCTCTTCTCTCTCTTTTTTTTCTTGTGTCCTGATTGGTGGAGCCTTGAGTACTTTTATCATGTTTATAGTCAGCTTCATGTGTGCCTGTGTTTGTGTTCATGTTGAATGTAATTGTGTTTTGTAAATATGTGTCTAAAAGGATGTCACCTGACAGCAAAACAAATCTACCTACGGGTACAAATAAAGTAACCTGAACATGAACCTGAACCTGAAAAATTACAGAATATAATAGCCTTAGCAGATTAGCCCTCCCCAATTTAATACATCAAATTCCCCTAGCGGGAGTGTGAATGGGGCGTAACCAGGCAAGAGTTACAGAGCTCCAAGGGCCCATCTGTCTATCAGCCCCCAGTAAGTCACATTTTCAAACTAAGTTATTCTCCAGATAACTGTGGAATATTAATGCCGAGGCCGGCTCGACACAGGGGCAAGAGGGAGCAATGCCCCCTCAAATCAAATTTTGGAATTAAGAAAAGATGTTGTTACAAAAAATCCACTGAAAAATGTAAAAGTTAGAGACTAGTGATGTGTCGTTCACCAACGAAACAGCTGTTAGAGCCAGCTTTTTGAAGTGACTGACCACAGCGGCTCCTGCCTGCTAGCCAGAGGTTTTCTTTTTCCTCTATTTTTTCTGCTCAAACCATACCTAATTGGCTGCACTGAGCAGGAGGGGGAGGGGCGGGGTTACTTGCAAGAGCGCATACCATAGCCATATAGTATGATAGTTGTGATACGCTTTGAACTCGCCGCTGCCCAGTCATGTGGTTCATGGAGCTCCAAATTGTTGTGTTTGCCCCTTTCAGGGTATGAATGAGGTGCCAGATGCCAACAGAGAGTTTGTTAATTCACAAGAAAGAACAAAGTAAAGAGCCACGTGGGGCAAAACACATACACTAAACTTGAACACAAAATAAAGAACACTAACATCAGTGCTAGAACGTAGCGAGGACGGAACCAGACACTATAGAATACACACTTACGCCTGATGAAGCAAGGATGAATCAGACATCCTTGCTGACATCTCAGACATCAGAGTTTCAATCTGGGCTTAGAATCCATCATAGTACTGAAACAGCCTTAGCGAAGGTCACTAACGACCTCCTCATTGCATCTGATAATGGACTAGTTTCTGTACTTGTCCTTTTAGACCTTAGTGCAGCTTTTGATACTATCGATCATAATATTCTACTTGATAGATTAGAACACTATGTTGGACTTGGTGGAACTTCGTTGCAGTGGTTTAGATCTTATTTATCTGATAGGTTCCAGTTTGTTCATGTAAATAATGAGTTTTCTTTCAACTCAAAGCTTAGTCATGGAGTTCCACAGGGATCTGTGCTAGGCCCTACTCTTTTTAGTTTATATATACTTCCGTTAGGCAACATTATTAGAAAGCACTGTATACATTTTCATTGTTATGCAGATGACACACAATTATACCTGTCAATGAAGCCAGATGATAGTAATCAATTAGCCAAGTTAGAAGCCTGTCTTAAGGAAATCAAAGCTTGGATGACTTGTAATTTCCTGCTATTAAATTCAGATAAGACTGAAGTCATTCTTGTTGGTCCAAAAAACCTTAGAAATTCCTTTCCAAATCAAACTTTCAGTTTGGATGCGGTTACTCTTTCTCTTAATAGCTCTGTGAGGAACCTTGGAGTTATTTTTGATCAGGATTTGTCCTTCAATTTACATATTAAATTTGTTTCTAAGACTGCCTTCTATCATTTGCGTAATATTGCCAAGATTAGGAGCATCTTGTCTCAGAGTGATGCTGAGAAACTGATCCACGCTTTTGTTAGCTCGAGATTAGATTATTGTAATTCTTTATTATCAGGCTGTCCTAAAACATCTTTAAAAAGTCTCCAGCTGATCCAAAATGCTGCAGCAAGAGTTTTAACAGGTACTAGAAAGAGAGATCATATCTCTCCGGTTCTGGCCTCCCTTCATTGGCTTCCCATAGAGTTTAGAATTAAGTTTAAAATCCTTCTTCTTACTTACAAAGCTCTAAACAATCAGGCTCCTTTTTATTTAAAAGATCTGATACTACCGTATTATCCTAACAGAGCACTACGTTCCCAAAATGCAGGATTACTTGTAATACCTAGAATCTCCAAAAGTACAATGGGAGGCAGAGCCTTCAGTTATCAAGCTCCTCTCCTGTGGAATCAGCTGCCAATCTGGATTCGGGAGTCAGACTCGATCTCTGTTTTTAAGA
Source organism: Pholidichthys leucotaenia (assembly GCA_020510985.1). Taxonomy (NCBI): domain Eukaryota; kingdom Metazoa; phylum Chordata; class Actinopteri; order Cichliformes; family Pholidichthyidae; genus Pholidichthys; species Pholidichthys leucotaenia. Next base: position 193,975,906 of record CM035842.1, on the reverse strand, counting down.
ATAGGGCTAAAACCTACCTTTTTGATATAGCCTACAATTAGGGAGGGATCATGTGTTTCTGAACCCTCCCTTAGTTATGCTGCTAATAGGTTTAGTTAGCCGGAGGACCTCCAGTAATGCACTGGGCCTCACTCCTTTCCTCACTCTCAATGAAATATTTTTTTTTTTTTTTTTGCTGGTCATTAACATCTGTTTGTTCTCTCCCATAGATTGAGTCCCCATCGTGCTGTTTGCTCTCTACATGTCTGTTCTTTTCTTCTTCTCTATCCCCTCACCCCCCAGCCAGTCACAGCAGATGACTGCCCCTCCCTGAGCGTGGTTCTGCTGGAGGTTTCTTCCTGTTAAAAGGGAGTTTTTCCTCTCCACCGTCGCCAAGTGCTTGCTCACAGGGGATCGCCTGATTGCTGGGGTCTTTCTGCAACTGTGGGGGTTCCCCCTTCAGTTGATAGTGCTATGAGATGACTGTTGTTGTGAAATGGCGCTATATAAATAAAGTTGAATTGAATTGAATTGAATTGAATTGACATTCCATGTACCAAAAGCCAGTTTAGAAAGCTTGGGATCAGTCCGCCAAGGTCTCCGCCTTTGACCGCCACCTAATCCACATAGCACCGGACCCCCATGATCCCTCCTGCAGGTGGTGAACCCACTGGAGGGCGGACCCATGTAACTCCTTCGGGCTGAGCCCGGCCGGGTCCCTTGGGTGGAAACCCGGCCACCAGACGCTAGCCTTCGAGCCCCTCCCCCAGGCCTGGCTCCAGGGTGGGGCCCCGGTAACCCCATACCGGGCGGGGTACACTGAATCCTTGATATACAATTTATCATGAGAGTCTGTTGGATCGTTCTTAGTCTGGCCCTTCACCCAGGACCAGTTTGTCTTGGGAGACCCTATCAGAGGCAAATTGATCTGAAGTGACTTTGGATCTGGAGCTATGTCATAGCTCCTGGGATCACTGGGGCACGCAAACCCCCCCACCACGATAAGGTGACGATCCATGAGGAGGACCGCTGCTCCTCCACATTGAAAGGAGTCAGTTGGGGTGGTGTGGGCATCTGATTAGGATGCCTCCTGGACGCCTCCCACTTGAGGTTTTTCAGGTACGTCCCACTGGGAGGAGACCCCGGGGCAGACCCAGGACTCAGTGGAGAGACTATGTCTCCCAGCTGGTCTGGGAACGCCTTGGTATCCCCTCTGAAGAGCTGGAGCAGGTGGCTGGGGAGAGGGAAGTCTGGGCTTCTCTGCTTGAACTGCTGCCTCCGCGACCCGGCCCTCCGGAAAAGCGGTAGAAGATGGATGGATGGATGGATGAATTGAATTGAATTGAATTGAATTGAACATAGAAGGAAGACTGGAGCCGGGGGTAGGGACTCCAGTCCAGGTAGACACAGGTCACAGCCAGCAGTGAGCCTCAGCTGCTCCCTTAAATACTGATAACACAAAAGCAAAGAACCAAACAGGAGAGGAGGAAATGTAATGACAAATCAAGATTAGCTGTGACAGTGCCGGCTCGGCTTTGACAGCCGGAAGTTCTGCCGCGGCGCTGTCACAGTAAAAGCCCGGAAACACCAATAATAACCAAGCATAAATAAAACGGGAGGAAAAAGGGAAAGTACTGAGTAACCTGAGCGCGGATGAGCTCAGCGCTCAGATCACCACACAAATAGTTCCAAACAACGGCCTTTCTATAATGGCGTGTGAATGGCAGCTATGACGATCTGCGGCATAAAAAAACATTTTTAGACATATTAGATAAATATTCAAAATACCTATCGGTAGGTATATTGTTAAACTTATAATGAACAGATTTAACTGTATTATAATACAAACAAGCAACATTAACATTAACATTTTTCAGACAGAATTGTGCAGTTTTTTTCCTTTTAAATGTACTATCTGCTTTTTTACTTTTTTCTTTTATCTTTTTTTACTTTTCGCATAAATTTGTTACTTTTTCCTCATAATATTGTATTTCTCTGTCTCATAACTCTGATTTTTATTGTACTTTTGAGACTATTTTCAAACTGAAATGTGGCTCTTTTTTAGTTTTTTAAAAAAAATCATTACTTTTTTCTTACAGATTTATACATTTTTATACTAAATATGAAAGTTTTTTTCATTCTAGCTTTTTATGCACACATTTGTGAACTATTTTGGAAATGTTAGATTTTTCTCTTAAATGTTATGACAGTCATAAATAAAATGAATTTCCTGAACCACAATAGAATTACAAAGAATAGAAAATATATTCTGTTAGTAGTTCAGTTAGGTTTTTTTTATTAATTTCAAGTGAGCCATTTCATAAAGTTTAGTATTTCACATTTGTAAATATGACAGTTGTTTTTAGAATGTTTGTTTGAACATTCAACTCTTTATTTACAAACTTGAAATAATCACTTGTTTTCAAATGTATAAAAAAAACAGTCTATATTCCACATGTCTTTCACCCCATGTTTCTCCCAACAACTTCTTCAAATAAGTACAGAATATTTTCAACACAACGGAATGATAAAATATTAAAACTGCTAATTTATGAATGTTAAATAACACTGCCACTGATAACCAGGTTATTAAGTTGAGCTAGCTGCTGTTCACCTGAATCTAGTGTGGAGCAAGCTAATGAGCAAGTTTGTGAGCTTCTATCGGACATAAACACGAAAAAAGCTGACGAAATAAAACACTATCACAGACTACATAATCTACATTAAGTAACTTAAGTGGTGAAATGAACAAAGCAATGGCCATTCATTAACTTACCAGGGATTATTAAGCAGACACTCTGGGAAATGAATGGTGGTCTATGGGGAAAACTACATTGTTTGGAACTAATCGCTGCCACATTTCAAAGTTTCTATTGAAGTCTACTGGAGTGTTGCAACTATCATACTATATGGCTGTGGCGCACACAAATGGAGGGAGAGGAGAGAGGGAACAGTCCCTACAGATTCAAAATGCTGGAAAGGTGAGGAAATGAGTGACAGCTGGAACCAGAGTAAAATTAGGGTGGATCTTAATTACATTGATAACACAATAGCAGAGTGTACAGTGTACAAGGTGAACATATATTGAGCAGTAGGCTCTTAAAACCAGAGTAAAATTAGGGTGGATCTTAATTACATTGATAACACAATAGCAGAGTGTACAGTGTACAAGGTGAACATATATTGAGCAGTAGGCTCTTAAAATAACCTGCACAGACACAGTAGAACTGTAGCCTACATCCATCAGTGCAGTTGGAAGAAAAAAAAGGCAAGCAAGTGAACTTGCTACTAATGAAAGGAACACTTTGTCTTCTTCGGCTTTTGCATCTGCAGTGTTTACAGCATCATTCAGTAGCTACACCACCACAACCAGATAGACCTACTTCAACCCAGAGCTCTATGAGACAATTGTTTCACGCAATTTTAAATAATTATACAGATTTTTACAAAGATTTCTCACTTTTTCTCACAAAGATAAAGTTATAAAATGTTATTCATTTTGTTGTATATATGTTTTTGAAAGTTTTAGAAATTAGTTTGAGAAAAAGCTTGATATTTTTTAATAATACCTTTTAGTTTAAAATACTGGCTATAGTGAGTCTTACAGTTAAATTCAAATTATTTGAGAATTAGAACAGAATGGCGATCTGTCCAGGGTGTACCCTGCCTCTCGCCCAAAGATGCTGGGATAGGCTCCAGCCCCCCCACGACCTGAAAAGGATTAAGCGGAAGAAGATGGATAGATGGATGTTCAAATTAACAATGGGCACACAGACGTGGGGATGCACGCACCATGTGACATCATCACGTCATGCCTATATTAGGACTCTGACGGTGGGAGTCGTCCTCTTTGGCGCTCTGCCTCTGTAACAGTCAGAGCCTGTCAGTTAGTTTTAGCTTGTTGCTATATTGCCACGACACGTGTATCGTAGTGTGTCTTGTAATAAAGTTCTTTGGTACAATGCCTGCCTCTGCTGTCCTATTTCCAGACATAACAAATGGCGACAAGGATAAACCCTGATAACTTCGACATGAAAGCATGCATATCACCCCTGCCGCTGTTTCTTGCTCTACCAGGTGAGACGCTGATCCCCTGGCCCCTCTGCCATGAGATATTCTCATGTTTTCTCGCTGCTGCTGGCTTGAACGATATTAGAAACAGGACACTAAAGTGGATGTGAGAATACTGTCTCGGTCCAGAAGGACAGTGGGTGTTGTATCCACTGGGCCCTGTGGAGACCTTCAGTGAATGTGCTGCCTTGATGGTTGAGCATTTCACTGCCCCACAGAATGTGATGCCCCAGAGGTTTGTGTTTTACCAGCGCCAACAGTGACCGGATTAGTCATTCATACAGTACATAGATGGCCCTTGCTGTTTGGCTAGCGCATGCGACTTCGGGCACGCGGAGCATAGGCTGATACAGTCACAGTTGGAGAAGTAGGCTGCAAATCCGTTCATACAGTGCATGTTGCTGGAGGAGTCGGACAGGTGGACAGTGGCAGATATGGTGAGATGGCTACGGGTGGTGCTGTTGTGGATGCTGCACCTCCCATTGGAGATGAAAGTGATGCAATTGGCAGCCCAGCTGGAGATGACGGCCCAGGTAGCATCACGGCTGGTGGGCCCCTGCCCGCGTTCCCCACAGTCAGCTTCGCTGGTACAAATGGTTGCCCCGATTGCTGAGCTCACTGACCCCACACCTGTTTGGGAGAGCCCCGTGGTAGTCACCGTGGGACAGCAGGGCACCACAGTGCAATGACCCAGAGGTAAACTCAGTTTGAATGATGATGACTTGAGTCTGCTGCACTCAGACATGGATGCAGCTCCTCCTTGCCTCACATGCCAAGCAGAACCCAACACAACCGCAGCAGCCACAAGAGCCCCAGTCAGCAGCCACACTGGACCCAGAGCTGGTCCCCGTGCAGCACGAGTATTTTCGAGCTGCAGCCTCATCACAGGAGGAAGAGTATGATTTCACGGACGTGGGTACAACCGAAGGATAGAGCATGGAGAGAGAAGAGAGCATGGAGAGAGAACATAGCACGGAGAGAGAACACAGCACAGAGAATGAACACAGCATGGAGCACAAACCGGACTCACCTCCAATCCTCGCCCGGCATGAGCCTCAAGGAGCTGTCGTGGAGCCGCAGGAGAGGGAGTTCGTAGAGAAAGGGGACCTCGTTGAACAATGACAACCCAGCGCGCATCCCGTTGCCGATGACAGTGACACATCACTGTTACCACAACCAGCACCAGGAGAGAGAGAGAAGGAACCAAACTTATCTCCCATCCTCGCTGAGTATCAGCCTCAGGGAGCCACCGCAGCACAGCAGGATGGAGAGTTCATGGCCGAGAAGGACCCAGCAAAGCATCACCAACTGAGGGCACGTCCTACCGCCTGCGTGAAGAGCATGCGCCAAACAGCAACCAGCATCAGAGATGAGAGAGCAGCAGTGCCGAGTGCAGCCGAACAGATCACCACTCACACTACTTAATTAGGTTTGGGTCAAACGATCTGACCGCCTGGACCCACAGACAGTCCTGTCATTGCAGATGAGAATTACCACACAAAAGAGGCCAACCGTGGTCCAGACAGCTGATGGTTTGTGATGGCACGCCAGCCATCTGTGGAAGGTTAAAGCAGCTGCCTCGGATCAAGACGCGGCGCTGGAGCCAACCCAGCTGGTGTAGGACCCGGGCTGGGATGTTACTGATGAGCGAGCCATGACTCCAGCGAGATGGCACCCAGGTCTGCTGCAGCCGGTGCCTCCAGGGATGCATCCACCATGGGCTCGACTGAGGCTCCTGAAGATGAACTGTAAAATTAAAAAAAAAAGAAAAAAAAAAAAAAGAAAAGAAGAACTGTTGTGAATGTAGAGGCTTAAATGTTAATAATGTTTTGGCTTTTCCAGGGGGAAGGTTGATGTTAGATATGGACATTTTAACAGTGGGTTCATGGAAGTGGGGACGCACACACCATGTGATGTCATCATGCTGTATCTGTATTAGGAATCTGATGTCGGGAGTTGTCCTCTTTGGCACTTTGGCTCTGTTGCAGTCAGAGCCCATGCCAGTTAGTATTAGCTTGCTGCTACATTACCACGACACGTGTATTACAGTGTGTCTTGTAACAAAGTTCTTGTTCGATACAATGCCTGCCTCCGCTGTCCTATTTACAGACATAACAAATATCTTTGATTCAGTGCAATTGAAAAAGAGTATTTGGTATTTAGTGTTCAAATTTTGCATTCAGATTTGTGGCAGTATTCAGTGCAATAACAGCTCTTAAAAACTGTTTCTTAGTCTGTTTGTCTCAGCCCCTATAAATACAAAAACCGGAGACACCATAACAGACCGCAACAAGCAAATGGAGAGATGGGTCGAGCACTATCTAGAATGCTACACAGAGAATGAAATCTCAGGGGAAGTCCTGTTTGCCAAATCTTCCAACACGACACGAGTTAGATGTGGTACCCTCTCCCACTGAAATCGAGAAGGCCATCCAAGCTCTAACAAGTGGCAAGGCCCCAGGCAGCAATGCAATACCACCAGAGATCATCATACAGGGAAGGACTGCTTTACTTCCGCACCTTCATGACCTACTCTGCTGCTGCTGGAAAGATGGAGAAGTGCCCAAGATATGAGGGATGCCTTGATTGTCACCTTATATAAGAACAAAGGAGATAGGAGTGACTGCAACAACTATTGTGCAATATTGCTACTGAGCATTGTTGGGAAGGTGTTCGCACAAATTGTCCTTGTCAGACTATGAGTGCTAGCTGAACAAGTCTACCCACAATAAAAATGCAGATTTAGATCAGGAAGATCAACCACAGACATGATTTTCTCAGTGCGGCAACTCTAGGAAAAATGTTGTGAGCAATGTCAGCCACTGTACATAGCCTTTGTCGACCTGATAAAAGCTTTTGACCTGGTCAGATGTAGTGGACTTTTCAAACTCCTGGAAAAGATCGGATGCCCACCAAAGCTGCTCAGCATCATTAGATCCTTCCACACCAACATGCATAGTACAGTATGCTTTGATGGGGAAACATCAGAACCATTCAAGATCATTGACGGTGCTGAACAAGGCTGTGTTCTTGCCCCCACACTCTTTGGCATATTCTTCTCCATGCTTCTGAAGCACACCTTTCAGTCATCTTCAAATGGTGTCTGCATTCACACGAGACACAATGACAAACTCTTCAACCTGGGCGGGGGTGTGCATGCTTTTTATTTCAGCAATGGAATCTTGCAAGGTGAACGGAACAGAGTCCATGTCAGTTGAATGCATTACTTATTGTTTTCTTTGAAACAGCAGTACCTGCTAACTCCAGGTCTTTCTGGAGCTCTCCACGAGTGGTCTTTGGCTCTTGGATAACTCATAATTCTTTTGACTCCTCTGTCAGAAATCTTGCGAGGAGCCTCTGGTCGTGGCCGGTTTATGGTAAAATGATGTTCTTTCCACTTCCAAATGATGGTTTCAACAGTGCTCACTGGAACATTCAACAGTTTAGAAATGCACTTTTAACCAATGCCTATCACGAATGTTGAAAACAGGACCCACTTGCAAGTTTTATTTGAGCTGGTTACCTAAATGCAGCTTGAGGGCCAAAACAGAAAACAAACAAGCTGGCAGGAAGGCACAGCAAAAACAAACTTGACAGACAAAAAAATACGTCAGTGGTGGGGCATAAGGCCAAGTGGGCAACCCCCCCCCCCCACACACACACACACAGAGTACAAAACAAGACAACACAGTTTGCGGGGAATAACACAAAGTTTATGGCCCCAAACAAACAACAAAGCAGTTTGGGTGGCCTACCGAAGTCACAGGGCCATCGAGCCAGGGGAAAAGGCAGGTAAGGTGGTCGGGTGAACACGGTGTGTCATGTAGCCTATCAAAGTCCAAACGCCACCAGGCGGGTGAACATGGTACATTCAGAGCAAAGGGATCCGATACCATTTGCAAAAGAGCCTTTAAGAGCCTTTTCTCTCTTCCGGCCTTCAGAGACAGCAGTCGCATTTTCTCTCCCTCCTCCTCCTCTCCTGCCTTCCCGACCCAACTGATCCCAGCTTGCTGCGTCTGAGTGAGTGTCTGTGCCGTTCTCCTTCTCGCTGATCTCAACCCAAACGGAAAAATGGATCTTGTAAGTTGGGCTTTAAACGCAATTGACACCACTTTAAAAGAAGATCGGGCTAGGGGGAGCCCAGGACTCATGGACAATTGGGAATTCATGTGTCTGTGTGATTCGACTGAGATGCGGAAGACATCTCTATTTGTTTGGCTTGATCACAGGATTTCTATTTTGGCTCTGGAGTTCCTGATGTATCAGAAATTAATGAAGTTGGGAGAGCTGATCAAAGCGGACCTGGCAATGCTCCTTCAACAACAAATTCGACCAGTCAGGGAGTGCACTGATAGCGGCAATGGTGAACTGAATGATGGCTGATTCAGAAGAATGGTGTACATCTGGAGTCGCTGGTGCTCTCCAGGGAATGATTTTAAAGCCTGTGTTAATTTGAACTGTGAAGCACAGAACCGCATGAGAGAAGAAAATTCTACACTCTAAGTGTCTGTGCAGATTCGGCCTTGATCGGCGCCCCTGGACAATTCACTCCTCCAGAGTAGAGATAAGCGGATGTGAGCGCTGGCTCTGCTTAACCCAAACACTGCTGCTGCTGTGCAATAATCAGAACTCTCCAAGGACAGCGTTGTCATGAGACTAACATGGAATTACCATCTGGCATGAAGAAGAGATTAACTCTGGGACATGACTATCTGTGTTTATAATACATGAATATAACATCCACCGTTGCCTAGGAGACTATTTTTGTTGTACTCCAGTAACTGATACACCCACACTGCACACACACTGATATCACAAACTGATACACACACACTGTCTCTCTCTGCTCTGCTTTGTTAATGTGTGAATTGTTTGTATGCTAAATGTGCATTGAGGGTTATTTTTCTTGTAATCATAATCTCGCTCACTGACCGCTATTCTGATAGCTGTTTTTTTCTCTCGCCTACTGTGTCATCCTACCCCTTCCCTCTTTACCCCCACTGTTCGACTGGTGCCTTTGGGCTGCCGCGGCTCTGGGATACGCTTATAGAGCGCGCCCAATGTCAAGTCAAATTTCAATTCTCCTGTATGTATTGCACGTATGGTAGTATTGACAATAAACCTTTTCATTCATTCATTCGTTCATTCATTCATTCATTCATTCATTCATTCATTAACAGGGGAGATAACAACAAAGGGGCCTTTTGTTGTTGTTGTTGTTCGTCCGTCGTTCTCGACGATGACCAAGGACATCACAGGGAAGAGGACTGGGTGCGGTGTATCCGGCTATGGCTGATCAGTCCGATGCGGGAGTGGAAGGCTCTGCCGCAGGTCGGGCACAGGTGGTCTGCATGGGCAGATGATACAGGGGTGGCTCTGGACTTGCGAAGCTCACATTTTCTCTGGGCCTTGGCAATCCTGTTCAGCTCAAAGGAGGCAGGATCTTTGCTGGTACGGCTATACCAGTCTGGTTGGTCTAGCACTAGGGTCTCCCAGGTGTCAGCACTGATGTCAAAGCTCTCAGGGAGGCCTTAAGAGTGTCTTTGTAGCACTTCTTCTGACCACCTTGTGAGCGCTTGCCCTCTGCTAGTTCACCATAGAACAGTCTCTTTGGTAGACGTGAGTCAGGCATACGAACAAGGTGGCCAGCCCACCTAATCTGGGCTCTCTTGAGCAGGCTGTGGATGCTAGGCAGCTCAGCTCAGGAGAGGATCTCTGTGTCAGGGATTTTGTCCTGCCAGATGATCTTCAGGAGCTTTCTGAGGCAGTTCAGGTGGAAGCCGTTTAGCTTTCTGGCATGGCGCTCTTAGACTGTCCAGGTCTCGCAGGCATACTGTAGGGAAGGCAGAGCAACTGCTTTGTACACCTTGAGATTTATGGGCAGCCTGATGCCTCTCCTTTCCCACGCTGTTGCACGTAGCCGTCCAAATGCTGAGCTTGCCTTGGCAATGTGCGAATCAACCTCGTCATCAATGTTGACAGACCTGGAGAGTGTGCTGCCTAAGTACGTGACCTTGTCGATAGCCTTGAGGGTCTTCTTATTGACAGTGATGGCTGGTTCCACGTAAGTCTTCTGCTGTGCAGGTTGGTGCAGGACCTCAGTTTTCTTTGTATTGATTGTGAGTCCAAAGTTGTTGCAAGCAGTGGAGAAGCAGTTCATGCTCTGCTGCATCTGGGCCTCTGTAGCGGCGTTGAGTACGCAGTCATCTGCGAACAGGAAGTCGTGTGCTGAATCCCCTTCCACCTTGGTTTTGGCTTGGAGCCTCTGCAGGTTGAAGATCCTGCCGTCCATCCTGTACCTGATCCTGATGACACGTTCTTCATCGTTGCAGAAGGCATCAGACAGCATGGTTATGAACATCATGCTGAAAAGTGTGGGTGCGAGTACACAGCCCTGCTTGACCCTGTTGGTGACTGGCAACATTTTGGAGGAGTCTCCATCATTCAGTACTCGAGCAAGCATGCTTTCATGGAACTGGCGCACCATGCTGATGAACCTGTCCGGGCAGCCGAACTTCGCCATGATCTTCCACAGCCCCTCATGACTGACTGTATCGAAAGCCTTGGTCAGATCTACAAATGTTGTGTAGAGGTCTCTGTTCTGCTCTTGACACTTCTCCTGAAGTTGGCGTGTGGCGGAGATCATATCAGCAGTTCCACAACCCTCTCTGAAGCTTTCACTGGCTCTCCGACAGGTGACCGCCTTCCATGTGCTGAATAAGGTGGTTGAGAAGTGCTCTTGCAAGGATCTTGCTGGCAATGACGAGGAGAGAGATCCCACGGTGGTTGTCGCAGGACTGCTTGTTTCCTTTTCTCTTGCAGACATGGACAGTGGAGGTGTCCTTGAGCTCCTGGGGGATAACTTCCTGCTGCCACATGGTCTGAAAGAGCTCGGGAAGTTTCTGTATTAGAACTGGTCCTCCTGCCTTGTAGATTTCAGCTGGGATGGAGTCAGAACCTAGTGCTCTGCCGTTCAAAAGGAGTTTGATCGATTTTTGGACTTCTGATTCTGTTGGAGGTTCTGCCAGAGACGTGTTTCCCTCTAATTGGGGCATGCGAGTGATGGCTTCTGCATTCATGGACAAAGGTCTGTTCAGGACGCTGCTGAAAGGTTCTGCCCATCTTTCCAGGATTGCGTTCTTGTCAGCAAGGAGAGTGGACCCTTCAGCACTGAGCAGTGGTGATGTTCAAGAAGACTGAGGCCCGTAGATGGTCTTAAGGGCATCATAGAAGTGTTTGGAATTGTTGCTGTCAGTGTACTGCTGTATTTCATCTGCCTTTTTGCCGAGCCAGAAATCCTTCATCTCTCTGACCTTTGCCTGCACCTTTCCTTTGATGGAGTTGAAGGTTGCTTTCTTAGAGGCTGATCTACTGTCTTGCTGGTATGCTCTGTGGGCTTCACGCATCTCGTCAAGCAGTTTTTGGATGTCCTCATCATTTTCATCAAACCAGTCTTGGTGTTTTGTGTGTTCTGGCCCAGATGAGTGAGTGAGGTGTCTTACACTATGTCTCTGAAAGCTGCCCAGTTTTCTTCTGCTCCGTACACCCCAAGGTCGAGCTGACTAAACTTGCTGTCCAGGTCCTCACTGAGGTTCTGTCGCACAGAGTGCTGTTCCAGCTTGCTGACATTGAGTCACTTGTTTGCCTTTTTCCCCTGTGGATGCCTTTTGGGCTGGATGTGCATGTTGAGATTTGAGAGAATGAGTCTGTGATCCGTCCAGCAGTCTGCGCCACACATCATCTTCGTCACTAACGTCCTGCCTGTCTTGCCTTCTCACAATGATGTAATCGATCAGATGCCAATGCTTGCTGCATGAATGCATCCTTGAGGTCTTGTTGTGATTTGGCAAGCGGTAGACAGTATTAATGATCAGAAGGTCATGAGAGGTGCATGTCTTCAACAGGAGAAGACTGGTGCTGTTGCACTTTCCAACTCCATTTCTCCCAAGGACTCCCTCCCATATCTTGGAGTCTGTACCAACTCTGGCGTTAAAGTCTCCAAGAACAATGAGTTTGTCCTCCTTCGGGACACCTTCAATGAGAGTCTCTAAGTCCTCGTAAAACTTGTCTTTGATCTTATCTGGGTTTGTCATGGTGGGTGCATATGCACTGATGAATGTGGCATGGCATTTTCCTCGAAGGGGGAGCCACAGGGTGATGAGGCAGTCGTTGGTTCCTTTGGGGAGGCTGGTAAGCTTGCTCATCAGATGGGATCTGATTGCGAAATCCACTCCTGCTTCACGGTGTTCTTTGCTGCCTTGACCGCTCCAGAAAAAGGTGTAGCCGGCATTGATGTGTGTCAGCTGACCATCTGCAAACCTGGTCTTGCTCAGAGTTGTGGTGTGGATGTTGTACCTGCTGAGTTCTCTTGTGACAAGTGCTGTCCGTCTCTCAGGTCTGTCCGCTGTGGAGCTGTCCATAAGCATTTGCACATTCCAAGTGCCAATGGTGAGTCATGTCACCCTAGTTGATTTCTTCTGAGAATTTTGACTGCTGGGATGGGACCCTCGCCAGCCGCGGCTTGCTGGCCAGGGTGTAGTGAAGCAGGCTGTGTTTAGGGCACCTTTTCTAGCCCCTTCCTTAGGCCATGGAGGTGAGCAGAGTGAATCCTAAAAAGGGCTGCTCAGACACCCAGGGGGCTGCCAACTCCATTGTTACTTTGGTCCAGTAGAGAGCGACCCTATGCCCTGGGCCGCCTGTGTGTAGGATTTTGGCTACAACTTCCAGTGTAGCCACACCTGCTGCTTCATCACTTGCCCATCGCCACAGGACTTGGAGGTAGAGGTGGGGGAATGAGAAAGAAATTGGGGGAGGGTGATTTATTGACTTGTGTGTGAATTTAAGTGAGGGAGAGTTGCACAGGGTGGTCAGCCTCACTCTCTCATCCCAGCCTATTTGGATCCAGTGGCAAGATGTAGTCAAGACGGCTGGAGATAGGTTAGGATGCAGTGGATGGCCAGCATTGTCCTACATGTCTCACTGTGCCCTAGTTGCGCTCCACAACACTTTGCTGGGTTTGCCTTCCTGCCCGTTGAGCCAATCTGGTGGTTTCCTCAGCGCAGTCTGCTGGGTCCAGTCTACACATGCGTAAGTAGACAAGCCCTACCTCACCGAGGGTTTCAAACCCGTCGGCTACACTCACCTTGTTTTGCCTGCCAGTCGAAGTGGTTTACTGAGGTGTGGCCGCTGTTGCTTGCAAACAGCTACTCGGAGCCACAGGTGAGAGTTGAGTGCCAAGAGGGAACCAAAGCAGGCCGACCATCGGAGGTGCAACTGATGCCCCGTTGGGGTGTATGGAATGTTGGGGTGTATGTACTGTCAGGGAGGGATAGTACCTCTGACGGGGCCTTTTGTACAGATGATAACAACACAGAAGCATTACACTGAGGAGAAAATGACATGAAAATTTTACCCTCTGAAACTTTAAACTCTCGTACATCCTCTTTATTTGTATATGCATGGCCTAGAGCCGAGTCATAACAACGCAGCATGGGCAAAGGCCACATCCCGAAGGACCTGCTATATGGAGAGCTTGACCATGGTTCACGTCCTCAGGGTTGCCCAAAACTGCGTGATAAGGACTGCTGCAAAAGAGACCTCCAGTCATCTCACGTTGAGGTGAACACATGGGAAGAAACTGCAGAAAGCAGAAGCTCCTGAAAGAATGATATGAAACGAGCCATTAAGGTTGCAGAACAGAACTGAGCTGATAACTGTGAAACAAAACATCAAAAGCATAAGGCATCACCTGAACGGAGAAACAACAGTGGCATCACCGACTTTGTGTGCATCAACTGTTCCAGGGACTTTCACTCCTGGATTAGATTATACAGTCATCAGAGACGCTGCAATGAAAATCGACGCAGGCGCAATTCATCGTCTTCATAGATGGACGGAAGCCGACAACTCAACTCATCTAATTCAGTTATGTGATGTTGTTGGTTGTTAAAATCTGGATTAAGGATCTTTTATGTTATTTTTCATTTTTAATTGTTATTTTTCAGTTCCCCCTCTGAGGGATTGTCACCTTACTGTGATCAGGGGGTTTGCGTGCCTCAGTGACCATAAGAACTATTCCAGCAGGATCTTAGGCTGCATTCACACCAGGATAGTCCGGGAGTCTTGGTTCGGCTCGGCGGGGGATGGAGAGAATTTTCACACCTTCATTTGGTTCCATTTGCATTCACACAGCACTTCACTCAAGCAGACCAAACTGCCTGGACAATGTCACACAGTTACAACAGCTGCTCATTTGTGGCGCTGCAGCCGAAGCCACCACTGACCAGGAAGATAAAATGACAGCGAAGAAAGAAAAATCCGGCTCATCGATTTGCCAGGTTATGCCGAGAATTGCTCGCTTGCCAAGAATTGCATCCTATGCACCAAAACTATAAAATATAACACTACAGCCAGGCTTGTAACCATTTTTTGCATTTTTAGAAGTACCCATTATACATTTTTAGAGGTAAAAATTGTTAATACCTCTTGTAAATTATCTTTAAATTATGTTTATTCGACAATGGGATGCAATTCTTAGCAAGCGGGCAATTCTCAGCATAACACAGTTTCCTTCAGAAAGGTGTTTATGCGCCACAAACTAATAAAAAGGAAAAGCTCCGTTGTCTGTATAAGCCCCCCGCCCCCACCGTGTCGCTATCATGTCGCGAAACATTTTAAAAACATTGTGGCACATATGTTGGGCTCATATTTCCCACAAGATATGACTGAATGCTTATTGGAGGCTTCATGTCTCGAAGGACAAAAGGCCTGCAGCTGCAGAGGATGACGAGGAGGTGTGAGATCGGGCCTTTGTCTCGGAGAAGATGCCCCAGAGAGATTTCCGGTTCATCAATGAATAAGAGACAATGGTGAAAGTTCAAAGGGTTGCATTGTGGCTGGGATTAAGTACTATGTGACTGTATGTTTGATTATGCACCATGTGACATGAGTTCCGATGCCGGAAAGGTATAAAAAGGTGACGTGATATAGTTCTTTCTCTTCTTCCTGCTTTGAGAATGCTAGAGTATGTGTTCTGTCAATAAAGCTGAATCTGAGAAATAAAACTCAGCCTCATCATTGAACGCATCCTCTACAACATCGGTATTCTTGTGTGTAGCCACAAGCAGCTGAGAAATCTGGTTCTCAGACCAAATATCTATCAGAGCCTGCATCTCACTCTGTTCAATTCAATTCAATTCAATTCAACTTTATTTATATAGCGCCATTTCACAACAACAGTCATCTCATAGCACTTTCAACTGGAGGGGGAATCCCCACAGTTGCAGAAAGACCCCAGCAATCAGGCGATCCCCTGTGAGCAAGTGCTTGGCGATGGTGGAGAGGAAAAACTCCCTTTTAACAGGAAGAAACCTCCAGCAGAACCACGCTCAGGGAGGGGCAGTCATCTGCTGAGACTGGCTGGGGGGTGAGAGGATAGAGAAGATGAAAAGAACAGACATGTAGATAGCAAACAGCACAATGGGGACTCAATCTATGGGAGAGAACAAACAGATGTTAATGACCAGCAAAAAAAAAAAAAAAAAAAAAAATTCATTGAGAGTGAAGAAAGGAGTGAGGCCCAGTGCATTACTGGAGGTCCCCCGGCTGACTAATCCTATTAGCAGCATAACTAAGGGAGGGTTCAGAAACACCAGATCCCTCCCTAATTGTAGACTATATCAAAAAGGAAGGTTTTAACCCTATTCTTAAAAACAGAGATCGAGTCTGACTCCCGAATCCAGATTGGCAGCTGGTTCCACAGGAGAGGAGCTTGATAACTGAAGGCTCTGCCTCCCATTGTACTTTTGAAGATTCTAGGTATTACAAGTAATCCTGCATTTTGAGAGCATAGTGCTCTGTTAGGATAATATGGTAGTATCAGATCTTTTAAATAAAAAGGAGCCTGATTGTTTAGAGCTTTGTAAGTAAGAAGAAGGATTTTAAACTTAATTCTAAACTCTATGGGAAGCCAATGAAGGGAGGCCAGAGCCGGAGAGATATGATCTCTCTTTCTAGTACCTGTTAAAACTCTTGCTGCATCATTTTGGATCAGCTGAAGACTTTTTAAAGATGTTTTAGGACAACCTGATAATAAAGAATTACAATAATCTAATCTCGAGCTAACAAAAGCGTGGATCAGTTTCTCAGCATCACTCTGAGACAAGATGCTCCCAATCTTGGCAATATTACTCAAATGATAGAAGGCAGTCTTAGAAACAAATTTAATATGTGAATTGAAAGACAGATCTTGATCAAAAATAACTCCAAGGTTCCTCACAGAGCTATTAAGAGAAAGAGTAACAGCATTCAAATTGAAAGTTTGATTTGGAAAGGTATTTCTAAGGTTTTTAGGACCAACAAGAATGACTTCAGTCTTATCTGAATTTAATAGCAGGAAATTACAAGTCATCCAAACTTTGATTTCCTTAAGACAAGCTTTCAACTTGGCTAATTGATTACTATCATCTGGCTTCATTGACAGGTAAAATTGTGTGTCATCTGCATAACAATGAAAATGTATACAGTGCTTTGTAATAATGATGCCTAACGGAAGCATATATAAACTAAAAAGAGTAGGGCCTAGCACAGATCCCTGTGGAACTCCATGACTGAGCTTTGAGTTGAAAGAAAACTCATTATTGACATGAACAAACTGGAACCTATCAGATAAATAAGATCTAAACCACTGCAACAAAGTTCCATTAAGTCCAACATAGTGTTCTAATCTATCAAGTAGAATATTATTATCAATAGTATCAAAAGCTGCACTAAGGTCTAAAAGGACAAGTACAGAAATAAGTCCATTATCAGATGCGATGAGGAGGTCGTTAGTGACCTTCGCTAAGGCTGTTTCAGTACTATGATGGATTCTAAACCCAGATTGAAACTCTTCAAGTAAACCATTTCCCTGCAAGTGCTCAAATAATTGCGTAGCAACAACTCTTTCTAAGATTTTTGAAATGAAAGGGAGATTAGAGATTGGTCTATAGTTAGCTAAAGCTCCTGGATCGAGCGTTGGCTTTTTGAGTAAGGGTTTAATTACAGCTGTTTTAAAAGCCTGTGGTACATGGCCTAAAGTTAATGAAGAATTGATTATGTGAAGAATAAAGCTACCAATAAATGGGAAGACTTCTTTAAATAACCTGGTAGGAATAGGGTCTAAAAGACAAGTTGAAAGCTTGGATGAGGAAACTATTTTGTCTAACTCCATCCATCCATCCATCCATCTTCTACCGCTTTTCCGGAGGTCCGGGTCACGGAGGCAGCAGTTCAAGCAGAGAAGCCCAGACTTCCCTCTCCCCAGCCACCTGCTCCAACTCTTCAGAGAGAATACCAAGGCATTCCCAGACCAGCTGGGAGACATAGTCTCTCCACCGAGTCCTGGGTCTGCCCCGGGGTCTCCTCCCAGTGAGACGTGCCCAAAACACCTCAAGTGGGAGGCGTCCATGAGGCATCCTAATCAGATGCCCATACCACCTCAACTGACTCCTTTCAATGTGGAGGAGCAGCAGTTCTACTCTGAGCCTCTCCCAGATGACTGAGCTCCTCACCCTATCTCTGAGGATGAGTCCAGCAATCATACGGAGAAAGTTCATTTCAGCCGCTTGTATCCGCGATCTTGTTCTTTCGGTCATTACCCAAAGTTGTGACCATAGGTGAGAGTAGGAACGTAGATTGACTGGTAAATCGACAGCTTTGCCTTAGAACTAAGCTCCCGCTTCACCACAACACGCCGGTACAACGTCCACATCACTGCAGATGCTGCTCCGATCAGTCTGTCAATCTCTCGCACCATTTTCCCCTCACTCGTGAATAATACCCCAAGATACTTAAACTCCTTCACTTGGGGCAGGAGCCTGTCCCCAATCCAGAGAGGACAATCCACCTTTTTCCGGCTGAGGACCATGGACTCGGACTTGGAGGTGCTGATTCTCATCTCAGCCGCTTCACACTCAGTGGCAAACCATCCCAGCAAGAGCTGTAGGTCATTGCTGGATGAGCCAACAGGACAACATCATCTGCAAACAACAGAGATGAGATCCTGTGGTCACCAAGCATGACACCCTCCATTCCCTGGCTGTGCCTAGAAATCCTGTCCATAAAAATTATGAATAGGATCGGTGACAAAGGGCAGCCCTGGTGGAGTCCAAATCTCACTGGGAATGAGTCCGACTGAGTGTTGGCAATATGAACAAAACTCTCACAACGGTCATACAGAGACCGAATAGCTCGTAACAACAAGCCCGATACCCCATACTCCCGAAGCACCCCCCACAAAAATCCACGAGGGATGTGGTCAAATGCCTTCTCCAAGTCCACAAAACACATGTAAACTGGTTCGGCAAACTTCCACGAACCCTCAAGAATTCTCGAGAGGGTAAAGAGCTGGTCCGATGTGCCACGGCCAGGACGAAAACCACATTGCTCCTACTGAATCCGAGGTTCGACCAATGGCCGGACTCTCCTTTCCAGTACCTTGGAATAGACCTTCCCAGGGAGGCTGAGGAGTGTGATCCCTCTAAAGTTGGAGCACACCCTCCGGTCCCCTTTTTTGAAGGGAGGAACCACCACCCCGGTTTGCCATGCCAAAGGCACCGTCCCCGACCTCCACACAATGTTGCAGAGGTGTGTCAACCATGACAGCCCAACAACATCCAGGGCCTTGAGGTACTCAGGGCGAATCTCGTCCACCCCCGGGGCCCCGCCACCAAGGAGATTTTTAACCACCTTGGCAACCTCAGCCCCTGTGATAGGTGAGTCATCTCCCTCTTCCACAAACCCTGCTTCCTCTGTGGAAGGCATATCAGTGGGATTGAGGAGATCCTCGAAGTATTCCTTCCACCACCATTCAAAGTCAACAGCACCCCATCCGCACCATACACTGTGTAGACGGGGAGCTGCTTTCCCCTCCTGAGCCGCCGGACAGTTTGCCAGAATCTCTTCGAGGCTGACCGAAAGTCTTGTTCAATGGCCTCTCCAAACTCCTCCCATACCCGGATTTTTGCTTCAGCAACCACCCGAGCTGCACTCCGCTTGGCCTGCTGGTACACCTCAGCTGCTTCGGGAGTCCCACAAGCCAACCAAGCTTGATAGGACTCCTTCTTCAGCTTAATGGCTCCTCTCACCACTGGTGTCCACCACTTGGTTCAGGGGTTGCTACCACAAGATGGACCGACCACCTTGCGGCCGCAGCTCTGGGCCGCCGCTTCAACAACAGAGGTAGATAACATGGCCCATTCAGACTCCATGTCTCCAGACTCCCTCGGAATGTGGTTGAAGTTCTTCCGGAGGTGGGAGTTGAAGACCTCCCGGACAGGGGCCTCAGCCAGATATTCCCAGCACACCCTCACTATACGTTTGGGTCTACCAGGTCTGAATGGCATCCTCCCCTGCCATTGGAACCAACTCACCACCAGGTAGTGATCAGTTAACAACTCTGCACCTCTCTTTACTTGAGTGTCCAAGACATATAGTCACAGGTCTGATGACACAATAACAAAATCGATCATCGACCTGCAACCTAGGGTGTCCTGGTGCCAGGTGCACATATGGATACCCTAATGCTTGAACATGGTGTTCGTTATGGACAAACTGTAGTTAGCGCAGAAGTCCAATAACTGAACACCACTCAGGTTCAGATCAGGCAGGCCATTCCTCCCAATCACCCCCCTCCAGGTTTCACTGTCGTTGCCCATGTGCGCATTGAAGTCCCCCAGTAGGACAATGGAGTCTCCAAGAGGAGCACCCTCCAGCACCCCAGTCAGACTCCAAAAAGGGTGGGTACTCTGAAACATCATTTGGTGCATAGGCACAAATGATGGACAGAACCCGTTTCCCAACCCGAAGGCACAGGGAAGCAACCCTTTCGTCCACTGGGGAAAACTCCAATATAGAGGCAGCAAGGTGGGGGGATACAAGAATACCCACCCCTGCTCGTCGCCTCTCGCCCGGGGCAACTCCAGAAAAGGCCAAACTCCAGCCCCTCTCCAGGAGACTGGTTCCGGAACCAGAGCTGTGTGTTGAGGTGAGGCCGACTATATCTAGCCGGTATCTCTCAACCTCGTACACCAGCTCAGGCTCCTTCCCCACCAGAGAGGTGACATTCCACGTACCAAAAGCCAGTTTAGAAAGCTTGGGATCAGTCCGCCAGTCCGCTGGCTGGGTCCCATGGGTGGAAACCCGGCCATCAGATGGTAGCCATCGAGCCCCTCCCCCAGGCCTGGCTCCAGGTCAATTGGACAAAAATCATCAAGACAGATATCAATTGAAGGAGTTGTAGTAGTTACTGTGTTTAAGTTAACGGTGGGAAGAATCTAATTGATTTTATCTCTGATGGATAAAATTTTATTATTGAAAAAGTTCATAAAGTCCTGACTAATTAGCTCTAAGGGAATGCTAGGATTGACAGAATCCTGACTCTTTGTCAACCTGGCTACAGTACTGAAAAGAAATCTGGGATTATTCTTGTTCTCTTCTATTAATGCCGAATAATAACTCGTTCTAGCTTTTCTAAGAGATTTTTTATAAATTAAAAGATGATTTCTCCAAGCTAAATAGATTTCATCTAAATTAGTGGAGCGCCATTTTCTTTCTAATTGACGAGTCTTCTGTTTTAAGCTACGAGTTTCTGTGTTGAACCAAGGAGTTAGAAATCTCTGATTAGACTTTTTCTTTTTTAAGGGGGCCACCAAGTCTAGAGTCTGATGCAGAGAAGCTGTAACACTATCTACCATGCGATCAATTACAGAAGAAGCAAGCTCTCCATAGCTTATTTCCGTTGTGTTGACATATGGCATAGAGGAAACAATCTGCATAAATTTGGTAACAACATCATCTGAGAGGCATCTACTGTAGTAATATTTTTCTTTAGGAGCCAAATAGTCAGAAATAGTAAAATCAAAGGTTAACAGACAATGGTCTGACAGTACAGGGTTATGAAGAGACACTACCAGATCTTCTATTTCTATGCCATATGTCAGAACAAGGTCCAACGTATGGTGGAGATAATGAGCAGAATTTCCTACTTTCTGAGAAAACCCCATCGAGTCTAATATTGAATTAAATGCCAAATTAAGGCAATCACTATCTGCATCTACATGTATATTAAAGTCCCCTACTGTGGCGGGTTGGTACAACCCCTATAACAAACAGGGACAGACAGCTCGCTACTCCTGTTTTTTTCTGCTGCATGCTGTGATGTAATCTGCCATTTATGCATTGTTTCACTGCTGTGAGGTTAATGTGACATTCATGCATTGTGTTCATGCATCTTGTCCTGTCTGTGCCTCTCATATGCAAATGCCCATACCTCTCACTGGGAATGCTTTGATGTATTGTTGTAGCTGAGTATATAAGCTGTCTGAATTTCATGTTCACTCTCTTTCTCTCACTTCAACTGCTGCTGCTGGACACACACACTCTGTGTCCCCTCCTCTGAGAGCCTGAGGATCCCGCTCCAGTCCGCTCACACGTGCACCGGAGCGGGGATCCTGTGACGGCGGTGTGACTTAATTAACCTGCTTAAAACCAACACCAATGCTGCTTTATTTCATGCCGCCGCACCTACTATAATTATTCGATCTGATTTCAGCACTAAATCAGCTAAGAAGTCAGCAAATTCGGATAAAAATTCTGAGTAGGTTGATGGAGGACAATAAACTATGGCAAATAAAATTGGGTTTAACCTAAAATTGCTAAAGTGCCCAATACTGAGGACCAGGCCCTCAAAGGAATTATAACATGTTTTTTGCTTTACATTAACTAGCAATTTGGAATGGTAAATTGTTGCTACTCCTCCTCCACGACCAGCACTTCTGGGATTTTGATAGTTTAGATAACCAGAGGGAGTTGATTCATTTAAACCAACAAAATCCTCTCGCCCTAACCAAGTCTCTGTAAGGGATATTAAATCAATCTGATGATCAATTAACAGATCATGGACTAACAGAAACTTGGGAGTTAAGAGACCTAATATTTAATAAACCGCATTTAATTTTTAAATTATGAGGAGGAAAAGAGGCCAAATCATTCAATTTAGAGGCTTCATGTTTAATTTGAGTTTTACCAACTTTTTGTTTAATCACTTTGGGATGCTTATACATTATATTTTTATTAACTTTGGGGGAGTAGACAAAGGTTCTCGGAGGGGGAAGACAGGGGCTAAGTTAAGGGGTGGTGGATGAGAAGGAGCTGTAGAAAGGGGTGAATTTATCAAGTTATGTTGTATTTGTCTTGGGTTATAATGTTTTGGGTAACGGGAGACAGACACAATCTCTATGGGGTTATGAATTGAAGACTGATAACAGTGAGAATTATTTGGATTAATAGGATCAATATGAGAAGTGGAAGCAAAGAAGGGCTGATTGGCAGACCCAGGAACTTCGGGGTGAGTTAACACACCAGATTTCAGTCACTGTACTAAAAACGCTGAATGGAATAGAACAGATTGTCCCTTAAAACACGTGCACTAAGTCTATTTGGATGGATGCAATCTGGCCTCATATTTGATGGGCGGTTCCAAAACAGGTTGAAATTGTCTACAAAACCAATGTTAAAAGTAGAACATGTAGAACACAACCAGGTATTAAGGCTGAGAGTGACATAATGTCCGGCCCAGGGAACACCCACACAGGCTCGAGTGTGATTCAACAGCTTTATTGAACAGCAACAGGTGTTTGGATGCGTGAGTGTGAGATGTGGATGGATTGCAGGAGGACAGGGAGCGCCGAGGGTGGAACAGTTCGCCGTGCAGCCAGGCAACCCTAAGGGCAGAGCAAAGACAAGGGTGAGTGAAGGGTTTCCACACCGCAGGGTTAACACTCAGTGTGTGGCTTACTTGCAGTTGTCGAGGTGGCTGGCGTTGGCTAGCCGCAGGTCTCCTACCTGGGGGACAGCGCCCAGATGCGCGCTCGGCGATGCGAGGAAGGGATGAGCGAGGATGAGGGGAGGGAGGGGGAAATCCGCCGACTGGAGGATCCACCTGTGCACAGGGGAAAATACTGGAGAGCAGGTAAGGAAATAACAGCTTATGTGCGTGAAGAACAAACGCGCAGGCCGGGAAGGAACGGTCATGCGCTGGAGTTGGGAGCGTAGACGAACAGACGGCTCCAGGCCGAGGCTCCAAGCAGAGCGGGTTAAATAGTCAGAGGCTGATGAGGTGCAGGTGTGCACGCCGCTGAAACAGATGACAGGCGAGAGTGAGTTGTGACAGTACTCCCCCCCAAGCAGTGCCTCCTGGCGCTGGCTTACCTGGGTGCACCCGGTGGAACTCCGTGATAAGTTGCTTATCCAACACAAAGGAGGGGTGCAACAAGGATTTCCACTCAGGGCCATACCCCTCCCAGTCCACCAGATATTGTAGCCCGCGACCCCGGCGTCGGGAGTCCAGGATGGAGGTGACCCTCCACGCCGGGTTGCCGTCGATCATTACGGGAGGGGGAGGCACCCTAGGAGGAGGACAGAGTGGGTCAGAGATCACAGGCTTGATTTGGGAGACGTGGAATGTAGGGCAGACACGGGGGAGGGGGGGAGCCAAACGCACAGCCACCGAATTAATTACCTTAGTCACAGGGAAAGGACCGATAAAGCGTTGAGCCAGCTTCTTCTTCTCCACCTTCAGGTTGATGTCCCGGGTGGATAACCATACCTGCTGGCCCACCTGGTAACGAGGAGTGGCTCTCCTGTGGCAATTTGCTGCGTTGGAGTTGCGTGCTGCTGTGCCTAATAGCGCTTGGCGCATCTTGGTCCACAGGCGCCGGCAGCGTCTAAGATGCACCTGGATGGAGGGAACTGCCACCTCACCCTCCTCTTCGGGGAACAACAGAGGGTCGTACCCCAGGGACGCCCGGAAAGGAGACATCCCGATGGCAGATGATAAGGTGGAGTTATGGGCGTACTCCACCCAGGGCAGATGGGTGCTCCAGGAAGAGGGACTCGAGGAGGTGACACAGCACAAAGCAGCCTCTAGCTCCTGATTAGTGCACTCGCACTGCCCATTGGACTGTGGGTGGTGACCGGAGGACAGACTCACTGTGGCCCCCAGGGCATTGCAAAAGCATTTCCAGACCTTAGACACGAATTGAGGCCCCCGGTCGGAGACAACGTCAGTCGGGATCCCATGTAGCCTGACAACATGCTGGACAAATAGGTCGGCTGTTTTCCACGCCATAGGGAGGCTGTGGAGCGGCACGAAATGGGCAACCTTAGAAAACCAGTCCACGATGGTCAGGATGGTGTTGTAGGAGTTGGATGTAGGAAGACCGGTGATAAAATC
The DNA here is from genome assembly GCA_020510985.1 of Pholidichthys leucotaenia. NCBI lineage: Eukaryota > Metazoa > Chordata > Actinopteri > Cichliformes > Pholidichthyidae > Pholidichthys > Pholidichthys leucotaenia. The sequence goes on along the minus strand of CM035842.1, from coordinate 193,951,584 downwards.
CAGGGCTACACAAGACCAGGGCCTTCCGGGGACCGGCAGGGGATGGAGGAGCCCCGCTGGGGGGGAGGTCGAGGTCTTGTTCGTTGCGCACTGGGGGCAGGCACGGACATAATTGGTGACATCATTCCGAAGTCCGGACCACCAGAAGGATCGTTGGAGGAGCTCCACCAGCCGAGAAATTCCAGGGTGACAGGCGAGCTTAGAAGTGTTTGCCCAGTGGATGACATCACCCCGGACGGATGATGGCACGAACAGCTTTTTTTTTTTTTTTTTTTGTTACTTATTTGTACCCGTAGGTAGACTTGGTTTGCAGTCTGGTGACAAGCCACCGGCTGCTGGTTGCTGCGTGCGCGAGTGCCCTAAACCTACATGTTTTTGGTGTGCGGGAGGAAACTGGAGAAATCCCGGAGTAAACCCGCGCAACAATGGGAGAACATGCAAACTCCACACAGCTCACTGTTGGTTGGGGGCTGGGATCGAACCCACGATCTCATGATCCCTGCGATCCCCCGGCCGAGGGTAAAACTGTGCTGCCACAGTGCTAAACCACTGTGCCACCGTGCACCCAGCTTCCCAGCTGGGCCGCCGCCAGGATCAGGTTCGGCCTCCTGTGCCCTCTGGACCTTGTCCCTGATAGACCATGAAACAGCCCCCATGACACACAAGGCCGGCAGGATGGTGTGGTCTTGTTCTTCCGGGGCTTCTGGGGCAAACTGCCTGGACAGCGCGTCCGGTTTGTTGTTCTTGGAGCCAGGGCGATAGGTAATCGTGAATCTGAAGCGGCTGAAGAACAGAGACCAACACGCCTGGCGGGCATTCAGATGCTTGGCCGTCCTTAGGTACTCCAAATTTTTGTGGTCCGTCCAGACCACAAAAGGCTGCGCTGCCCCCTCCAGCCAATGACGCCACTCCTGCAGCGCAAGCTTCACTGCCAGGAGTTCTCTGTCGCCGACGTCATAATTCCGCTCCGCTGCGGACAAGCGCCGGGAGAAGAAGGCGCAGGGGCACAGCGCCCCTTCCACCGGAGAGTGCTGAGACAATACTGCCCCCACCCTTGTGTCGGATGTGTCCATCTCGACCAGGCATTGTAGTGTTGGATCTACCTGGGTCAGGACCCGGGAGGAGGAGAATTCCACCTTCAGCGTCTTGAAGGCCGACGCCGCTTCCTCCGTCCACCGGAACGGCACCTTGGGGGGGTGAGGCGGGTCAGGGGAGAGGTGATGGAGCTATACTTTGGTACAAAATGGCGGTAGAAGTTGGCAAATCCTAGGAATTATTGCACCTGTTTCCTGGACGAGGGAGTGGGCCACTCAACCACCGCTTTGACCTTGGCAGGGTCGGGGAGAAGCTGGTTGTGGGACACGACGAAGCCCAAGAAGGAGGTCTTGTTGGTGTAGAATTCGCACTTATCCGCCTTCATGTACAACCTGTTCTCGAGGAGCCACTGCAGGACCCGCCCCACGTGAGCCTGGTGCTCCTCCCAAGACCGGGAGAAGATCAGGATGTCGTCCAGGTAGACGAATACGAAGACCCCCAGGAAGTCACGAAGAACGTCATTTATAAAGCGCTGGAAGACGGCCGGAGCGTTGGAGAGCCCAATCGGCATGACCAAGTACTCGAAATGGCCGCTGGGCGTCCGGAACCCCGTCTTCCACTCATCACCCTCCCGGATCCGAACGAGGTGGTACGCGCTGCAGAGGTCCAGCTTGGTAAACCAGGAGGCCCCCTGGAGGGAATTGAAAGCGGAGTCCATGAGGGGCAGCGTGTATTTATCTTTCACAGTGATGTCGTTTAAGGCCCGAAAGTCAATCTCTTCATCTCATCTCTTCATTTCCAAGCTCTTGGAAATGAAGTTCTGTCCCCCCCCCCCCCCCCCCCCCCCGAGTCCACCAGTGCATGAGTGACATGTCCGATGGGATTATGACAGAACCTAATTGGAAGGAAGCATTTGGAGAGGGGATTTGACTGGGTTGCATCCGCGAGGCCCCTACAGTGACTCACGGACTCCCCCTTTTGGCTTAATCAGGCAGGCCTCCATGGAGTGCTGGTTGTCCCCACAATACATGCAGAAACCAAGCTCCCTGCAGTGCTGTTTCTCCGCCAGTGGAAGCTTGGTCCGCCCGATTAGCATAGCCTCGGATTCATCAGCGGACTCTGGAGCGGGTAACACCAGGGGGCAAGACTGAATGGCGCGGGCGGAAGTTCCGCTCGAGCGGCTGTAAGTCTTCCGCTTGGCGGCCCGCTCCCTCAGCCTGTTGTCCAAATTAATGGCTAATGAAATTAATTTGGATAGCTGTTCCGGCTGATCTCGGCAGGCCAGCTTGTCCCGCAGACTGGAATTCAGACTGCGGAGGAAGATGCTGCAGAGGGCAGCATCACCCCAGCCAACTTCCTCCGCTGCCACCCGGAAGTCGACAGTGTAATCTGCCGCCAATAGACTACCCTGGTGAAGGTTAAGTAGCCGATTGGTTAGCACGCTATCATGATCCGAGTGATCAAAGACTTCGTGAAAGTCGCGCACAAACTGGGCATAGGTTAGGTTTGCGTAGCTGGGCCTCGCCATTACGGCGTAAGCCCAAGCTAACGCTCGCCCTTCCAGGAGGTTGGCAACATACCCAATCCGGCTATGATCAGTCGGAAAGTCCCCGGGGATGCGCTGGAATACCGACTCACACTGGAGGAGGAACCCGCGCGCTTCGCCGAGTTTACCACTGAAGCGCGAGGGTGTCGGAATAGGGGTGAGCCGGGTTGGCGGCCCCGGGCTAGCCTGGTTAGCTAGGGGAGCGATGGGAGCTGGCCCGCTATGCTGAGCAGGAGGGAACGCCTGCTGAGGATCCAGGCGGTCCAACCGGTGAGTGATCTGAGTGAGTTGGTTGAGAATTACCTGTTGCTGATGAGCTATTAAATCCACCCGAGCCTCGAGGGTGGATAATCGGCGTGCAAGCCCGCTGTCCACTGGGCCGCTTTGCTGGAGCCGTACTGACATAATGTCGGGCCCAGGGAACACGCACACAGGCTCGAGTGTGATTCAACAGCTTTATTGAACAGCAACAGGTGTTTGGATGCGTGAGTGTGAGATGTGAATGGATTGCAGGAGGACAGGGAGCGCCGAGGGCGGAACAGTTCGCCGTGCAGCCAGGCAACCCTAAGGGCAGAGCAAAGACAAGGGTGAGTGAAGGGTTTCCACCCCGCAGGGTTAACACTCAGTGTGTGGCTTACTTGCAGGTGTCGAGGTGGCTGGCGTTGGCTAGCCACAGGTCTCCTGCCTGGGGGACAGCGCCCAGATGCGTGCTCGGCGATGCGAGGAAGGGATGAGCGAGGATGAGGGAAGGGAGAGGGAAATCTGCCGCCTGGAGGATCCACCTGTACACAGGGGAGAATACTGGAGAGCAGGTAAGGAAATAACAGCTTACTTGCGTGAAGAACGAAGGCGCAGGCCAGGAAGAAATGGTCGTGCGCTGGAGTTGGGAGCGTAGACGAACAGACGGCTCCAGGCCGAGGCTCCAGGCAGAGCGGGTTTAAATAGTCAGAGGTTGATGAGGCGCTGGTGTGCGCGCCACTGAAACAGATGACAGACGAGAGTGAGTTGTGACAGAGAGTTCTGTTAAAATGATTGCAACCTCTTCTGAAAGGGGCCAATGGCCCAGAAATAAACACACGTCTTCCACAGTTCATAAGAGTGGACAGAAGGCTCCTGAAGTCACTCTTTAAGGTCTCCGATGCTTCATGAGCACTCCTCCATATCTACAGAAATAAAGAGCTATGGCATGATAGAACCCCAATTTACACTAGATTTCAGCCAGTCCACACACCAAGGAGCATTTATTTCTCACAGAGAAATACATATACGGAGCTTGTATGTATATCTGTATTTCTCACAGCTGTTGGGTAGGTTTGGATATCCCTGTGAGATTGTGCAGATAGCTAGTTAACATGCTAGTGATTTGGCTTCTGCAAAGTTTGCTCGCTTTTTCTTGGTATTTTCAGATGAAATAAGGAGTCCATCACCACAAAGGTGTTGTGGTTGGCTAATCGAGACAATAAATCCAACTCTAGCTTGCCTATTTTTTGGGAAACAGATGCACAATATCTTGAGGATGTTTACAGGGGTAGGACTTCCAGGTCATGAAGATGATTTCTTTTCAAACAGTGCCTCATTGTGGAAATTAAGTTATCCGACACAGCATTACAATTCTCATCTAAAAGAAACCATTGAAAGAGCAGACAGACTTGACAGTAAAGAAAAATTAGTAATTAACGGTTACTCAAACACTTTTGAAGCAGAGTGATACATATCCAGTGAAATGGCAGAGTGATTATTGCAGAAGATAGTAACTCCTGCAATCCCTATTGTCTAATCAAATTGTCAGAACTACTGTTGTATAAATATACAGTAGTTGATGACCCCTGCTGTAGGTGTTGTGAAAACAATTATGTCACTTATGCTACTTAATGGTTTATAGTTGTGCTTTAATTCTGTTTTTTTTTTCCCCACAACCTTATCTCTTCTGAAAGTTTTGTGTCTTTATTTTTATCAATAATACTAAAACAAAAAATTCTGGCAATGAAAACACCACACACACCAGTGCTGTTTGCTCTCTGTAGGACTTTCATTTTGCTGGCTGAGCTTCGCAAAGCTGATCAGTCACTTTGGGTTTAATCTGAGAACAGGAGCAATTATGCAAATGTGGGGGAATGATATATCCAGAGACGGGCTGTTGTTTCAGTGTTTAGTGTGTTAGTGAAACCAGCTCTGCTTTGTGCATTCAGGCCAATTAATCACCTGCTTCACATTTTCCATTCCTCACATGCTCACAGGCACCAGCACCATGTGTCAGTCGTGAAAATGTGGATACAAAGAGCTGCTAATGGGAGTGTATTTAGCAGTTGTGGTGTTGACTCCTTGAGGTCACAGATGCATAGATATCGGATTTTCCATTGGACAAATGTTTTAACTACCAGAGACTGTTATAAGCTCCCCGTGCGCTATGGAAAAGCACACGGAGGAGGAGAAAAAAGACGAGTGGATTTAAGTGCTGAGTAACACCAAACACACATTTATTAACACAAAAATGAATATACAAAAGACAAGACAGCTTGGGTACACTTAAGAGTCCGTCAGGATGCCCAGCACACACACCGGAGGATTCACTGGGCAATCAGCCGAAGTGTAGCGGCTGTGCTGCACAGAGGGAAATGCTGCGGAAAGCGTAGCAGCACAGCGGTGAACAGAAACACTACAGTTACTCACAGTGAGGGGGCAGTCCGAATAGTCCCAGCGTCCCAGCGAGCACACACGAAAAACAGTCCTTTTGGAGACGTGACAGTTAGACGGCGGAGAACTACCATCTAACGCGTATAATGGTCCAGCAATGGGGGGCAATGGATGGGGGGCAATGGATCAGCGTTCTCGTCGCGCCCTCCGCCAGTACCCGGGCTTGCCTGGGGAAGCTAATGATCCTACCAGCAGACTAAATTCGAAGAGACGACGCCTCTGTGCCAAGTCAAAGAAGAATCCTAGTCACAGTCCTAAAGCCGAAAGCAAACAGCCCCAAGAGCACTTTGTGGTAGGATCTGCCCTTCGCATATTACAACTAAACGTTGAAGGCCTATCTGCAGCCAAGCGAAGCCTTATCGAAGTCCTCGCCTTCCAACATTCGATTGATGTAATCTGCCTCCAAGAGACTCATATTGGCACAGAGGAAGCTGGCCGCTTCACCATCAAAGGCTTTGACCTCCTGTGCTATGTTCTACATGCTAAACATGGACGTGCCACCTATGTGCGTTCTGACATAGTTAAAGCAAATCACCTGATAACAACACATTTCTCAGACACCATAATCATTGGTGGCTTCCATATTGTCAATGTGTACAAGCCCCCTAATGCCAACTGGGATCTGCAGGTCTTACCCACCCTACCCCACCCTGCCATCTATGTGGGGGACTTTAACAGCCATCACCCTGACTGGGGGTACCAAGCAGTGGACAGTGATGGGGAGGCACTTTCAGACTGGGCATCCAGAAATGACCCCGCTTTGATATACGACCCCAAACAAAGAGGGACCTTCCACTCTGCTAGGTGGAAGAAGGACTATTCTCCTGACCTGTGTTGGGTCAGCTCTTTGAATGGGGAGCCATATCCTACACAGATCCTCATTCTTGATGATTTTCCACACAGCCAACACCGGCCCCTGCTTGTACACATTGGCCTACAACTTCCAGTCATGTACAGCCCAAGGAAGATGCGCTGGAACTTCCGCAAAGCCAACTGGAAGAAATTCAGTGAAACTCTGGACCGGAGCGTTGTTACCATCCCACTCTACACCATCACTGTAGATGAAGCATACAACCGCTTCTGCAGCGCAATCTTCAAGGCTGCCCATACTGCAATCCCACGAGGCTACCGACCCCTCTATGTCCCATGTTAGGACGGAGAAAGTGCTGCCCTCCTACAATCCTATCAAACATCAGGGGACCCAGAGATAGCAGACCATCTCATTGAATCGCTAAATACAGCCCGGCGAAAGAAATGGGAGGAGACAGTTGCTGACCGGAGCTTTACCCACTCTAGCAGGAAATGTTGGAGCCTCATCCGTCGCCTAGGAGCTGCACAGAAGCCCCCTAGCCAAAGCCAAGCATCCGTCACACCCAACCAAGTTGCATCCCACCTACTGACTATCGTCAAAGCACCCCAAGACAAAGACACCAGAAGAGCAGTTACAACTGAGCTAAAAAAACACCAAAAAATGCCTGTAGAGGAAACGAACCCTGAACCCTTTGAGGCTGCTGAACTGGAGAAAGTCCTACAGGGCCTGAAATGTGGAAAGGCAGCAGGATACGATAACATCTTCCTAGAATTCATGAAAAATCTTGGCCCCCGAGCCCTAACCTGGTTGACACAATTCTACACAAGGATCACACAAACGAACTCGATCCCAAAGAAATGGCGGACAGCAAAGGTCATTGCCATCCCAAAACCTGGCAAAGACCACAAACTACCAGCAAGCTACCGCCCAATCTCCCTACTCAGCGTTCCTTACAAAATCATGGAGCGCCTAATACTGCAACGCATTTCCCCAGAAATAGAGGATATTCTAAGTGTGGATCAAGCAGGTTTCCGCAAGGACCGCAGTACAAGAGAACAAGTACTGGCCCTAACCACCTTCATTGAAAATGGCTTCGAAAGCAGACTGAAGACAGGGGCTGTGTTTCTCGATCTTACAGCCGCCTATGATACGGTCCGGCACAAAGGCCTCCTCCTGAAACTTATAAAGGTGATCCCTGCTTGGGCAACAGCAATTATAAAAACCCTGCTGACCAACCGAAGGTTCAGAGTCCACCTCAGTCAGAACACAAGTGCATGGAGAATGCAGAAAAACGGACTCCCACAAGGCTCAGTTCTAGCTCCAACTCTGTTCAACCTCTACATAAACGACCTGCCTACTACAAAATCCCGCAAATTCATCTATGCAGACGACATCTGTTTGGCATTCCAAGCACCAGACTTTGAACCACTGGAACGGGTGCTCACGGAAGATCTTGCTAAACTGGACCAGTTCTGCAAAATCTGGCGCCTAAAACCAAGCCCAGCAAAAACCGTCTCCAGTGTATTTCATCTCCACAATGCAAAAGCTGCCAGAGAACTAAACATCCACCTGAGCGGACTCAAGCTTAAGCATGCCCCAAATCCAACTTATCTTGGAGTGACCCTTGATAGGACCTTATCCTTCAAGGAACATCTAAAGGGGACGGCTGCTAAGGTGAAAGTACGAAACAACCTGCTCTGCAAGCTCGCTGGTGCAAAATGGGGGGCGGCAGTCTCCACCCTGCGCACCTCAGCACTGGCCCTTTCATACTCTGTAGCAGAATATTGTGCCCCTGTCTGGTCCAGGTCATCTTACACACACCATGTAGACACTCAGCTCAACTCAACCATGAGAACTATAACTGGAACAATCCGCTCAACACCACTCCCCTGGCTCTCTGTACTGTCAAACATAGCCCCTCCACACATCCGGCGAGCAGCATTAACTCAAAGGATGCTCCAAAAAGTTAAAGATTTTCCTCACTTACCAATCCATGCAGATATCTACACCCCACCCACTGCCCGACTTTCATCCAGACGGCCGATTTGGAAAAACCCTCCCCCAGCTGACTTTACCATCCAGACAGCTTGGCAAGAGGAATGGGAGACCAAGGAGGTCCCAAACAAACAGCTGGTGATAAACCCCAACCAACAGGTCCCGGGCACCAACCTCCCAAGGAGACAGTGGTCTACACTCAATCGCTTCAGGACTGGACATGGCCCCTGCTTGGCCAGCCTTCACAGATGGGGCAGTAGCCCTAGCCCACTGTGCGCATGTGGAGAGGAGCAAACTATGGAACACATCATAGAGGCCTGCCCGCTCCAAAGACTGGAAGGAGGATTACACACCCTCCATACAGCAAACCAGGAGGCAACTGCTTGGCTTAAGGACTTTGCATTCGCTAAATAAATAAATGGTCCAGCGGCATTTGTCTAGCAAAGAGGTGCTTTTGTACAAATGCCGCTGGCGTGGCAAATTGGGAACACCTGGGCGAGGCGCGGGAAAGCTGATTACCGGGGCGAACAGCTGACTGTCAGAGAAAGAGGGGGTGTGGCAGGACAGGCCAGAGCTGCAGCTACAGGCAGGAACAGAAACGGTGCACAGACATGAAAATGACGAGAAATCAAAACACAGCACCACATAATAAACCCACTGCCTGAGCCACCAGGAACGATCAGAACCGAGCCCAGAGGAAACACGGGCTCGGTTCATGACAGGGCCCCTCCTTCTAGGGGTGGATTCCAGACATCCACGGTAACATCATAAGGACCCCCACCACCACCACCATCAATCCCCACAGACACAACAATAATACACGAACCCGGCTGGGAGGTAGGGGGAACAGGAAAGGAGGGAACACAATACCCCACCCAGGGTCCACAATTAACCCCCCCAGTTCCACGGGCATTGTGGCTCAGGATGCCGCCCAGAGTCCCAGGCCCAGCAGAAGGTCCGGTGGATAGAATCTGGCTGCCTGCTGGAAAACATGGGCCACCTGACCCGGGGAGTCAATTCTTCTGGCGGCCAGCCAGCGTTGCTCAGCCACCAGGACCAAAGGGGTGAAGCAGGAGGCGGCCTGCCCACCGGAAGGCTCACTGGTGGGTAACCAGAAAGGGGAGAGGGGACCTCCATGGCGTCCTCAGGGTGGGCCTCAACGGCACCCGTGGTGGACCCCGACCGGGACGTGGCTGCACCCACGATGGCCCCCAACCAGGCCGGCTCCGCTGCACCCATGATGGACTCCAGCGGGAGCCTTGCAGCACCCGCAGTAACCTCCGGCTGAGGCTCTGCTGCACCTGTGGTGACCTCTGGCTGAGGCTCTGCTGCACCCGCGATGACCTTCAGCGGAGGCTCTGCTGCACCCACGGCGACTTCCGGCTGAGGCTCTGCTTCACCCGCGATGACCTCCGGCTGAGGCTCTGCTGCACCCACGGTGGGCTCTGGCTGAGGCTGTGCTGCACCCACGGTGGGCTCCGGCTGAGGTTCTACTGCACCCACAGTGGGCTCCGGTTGGAGCACCGTTGCACTTGCGCTGGCCTCCCCAGCAAGGGAGGTGATGCTCCTCATGTCCTTAGGAGTCGAACCCCAATCCTCAATTGCCTCCAACAGCTCTCTGGCGACCCTGGCCGGAGGCTCCGAGTCTGAAGGAAGAAAAAGAGAAACCGGGTCAGGGTCGCCGGCAGTGGCGGAGCCTGGTGTGGCGGTCCCGAGGGCTATTGTGAGCTGCCCCGGGTCCACCTCACCATGAGTTGGGCAGTGGGACATTAATATTGAATTTTCTGATGTAATGGAACACACTTGCCTGAACTCCGGCTCCACCGCCGTCCAGGACCGCCATCCGGTCCGTCGGGTGCCTCATCCCCGTCGGCCTCCTCCTCCGAGGCTCGACCCGCCTCGTCGTCAATGGGCGGCCCAGGTGGTGGCAGCTCCTCTCCGGCGACCCTAGGATGGAGCTCGAAGGATTTAGGAAAGGGAGAGTGATTAGGGTCGCCGGCAGCGGCAGAGCCCAGCGAAGGGGGTCATTCCCCTCCCCAAAAGCCAGTCAGGATTCCTCCACAATCAACAAATGAACTACAGGAGAGATTACTTGCCTGTGCTTAAGCTCTACCACCGTCCAGGACTCCGACAACACTGGCCCGAGTTCTATCGGCTGGAGGTCCGGTCTGGGGGATGACTCCACTGCAGCGGCCCCCGCAGCAGGCATTATGATGGTAGCAGGAGTGGAACTCTCGTGGGCCATCTTCCATGCCTCTGGTTCCTCCGGTGTGGCGGCTGTGGACGACCCCTTCACCGGCCCATGGGCTGGACCCTCCTGGTCCTCTGGCTCCTCCTCCCCCGAGCGACCTGGATCCGGGACCGATGGGCTCGTGGGGGCACATAGAAAAGAGTCATTGAGGCCAGGAACAAGAGCACTGTATGTCGCTGGGGTGGAGAACTCAGGGGACTGCACACCCCGAGTCTCCTCACCAGGAAGCAGGCAAAATTGATCATTGACTGTGAAACTCGAATGAAAAGAAACTTGCCTGTTCTCCTGGCACTGGAGGTCCCCAGTGGCCTCCGAGGCATCCTCTCCACTCTCCTTGCGTTCCTCATTGGGTTGAGGCTCCTCCTCCCTCGGGGAAAGTTCTTCTCAGTCTTTCAGCCATCTCCAGGAGGATCCACAGCTTTACCTCCAAAATGAAGTCTGTTTCAGCCAGGAGAGTCCCCCTACATTCCTCCATCTCCTCCCGTGACGGGGCTGAGCATTGCTCAGAGTGGGAAGGCAAAGCTGCAGTTCGCTGGACTGGACGCTTCTTGCTGCGGGGCTTCCTCCATCTCCTCCACTTGGGTGATGCGGGGATGAGGTAATCTGGAATGTGGAGCACCATGCCAGGAATTGGGTCACCTGCGCAGAGAGACCCTGCATCCTTGGGAAGGGAGAGCAAAGTGGCCGCGAGGAGCTTGAGCACCGGGAGATCCTCAGCCGATTCCTCACATGGCGCGGCGAAGATGTCCCGGAGGATCTCCATCGCCTCCGGATGATCCCAGAGGCTGTCTTGCTCCATCACCCTCCTCGCAGTGTCCCAAGCCTGACAAGCTGTCGAAGAGAGATGGGGCCTCTGCATCCAGGAGAGAACCTCCTCCAGTAGACACAACGAGCGCTGCTCCCTATCTAACTCCATCTCCGTCCTCTCGTCCGCAGGCTGGGTGGATGCTGGCCTGGGAGACGAAGGGGATCCGAGGAGGGAGGAAGTCTTCCTCTGACGGGAGCATTTCTTCTGGCAAGGGGCCGGCTCCGATCGTGGACAGGCATCCTCCAGCTCTGTGTCAGGAACGGGAAGGATGACGGAGAGGATGGCATCTACCCTATAGATTCCCCGGAGGTGAGGGTAGCACTGCTCAAAGTCCTCCGCGACGAGTCGTGCCCACTCCCGGTCCTCGGGAAACCGAGACCACTGAAAGGCAAAGCCTGCCTCCTCCAGCAAATCTTGGGCTTTCTGTTCCTCATCTGTCCAAGCCATTGTGTCCACGTATGAGGAAAAAAATGAGAAGGGAAAAAACACACAACTCTACTCTGCTGGTTTTCTTTTTACGGCTGGACCATTATGTCATAAGCTCCCCGTGCACTATGGAAAAGCGCACGGAGGAGAAGAAAAAGGACGAGTGGATTTAAGTGCTGAGTTATGCCAAACACACATTTATTAACACAAAAGTGTATATACAAAAGACAAGACAGCTTGGGTACACTTAAGAGTCCTTCAGGATGCCCAACACACACACCGGAGGATTCATTGAGCAATCAGCCAAAGTGTAGCGACTGTGCTGCACAGGGGGAAATGCTGCGGAAAGCATAGCAGCACAGCGGCGAACAGAAACACTACAGTTACTCACAGTGAGGGAGCAGTCCGAGTAGTCCCAGCGTCCCAGCGAGCACACACGGAAAACAGTCCTTTTGGAGATGTGTCAGTTAGACGGCAGAGAACTACCATCTAACGCGTATAATGGTCCAGCGGCATTTATCTTGCAAAGAGCTGCTTTTGTACAACCGCCGCTGGTGTGGCAAATTGGGAACACCTGGGTGAGGCATGGGAAAGATGATTACCAGGGTGAACAGCTGACTGTCAGAGAAAGAGGGGGCGTGGCCGGACAGGTCAGAGCTGCAGCTACAGGCAGGAACAGAAACAGTGCACAGACATGAAAACAACGAGAAATCAAAACACAACACCACATAATAAACCCACTGCCTGAGCCACCAGGAACGATCAGAACCGAGCCCACAGGAAACACCGGCTCGGTTCATGACTAGAGACTATCTAACAGTAGTTGTGTTGAGAGTTCTAGTTTGTTTCTGTCTCCAAAAAACCTGTTTATGGGACCCTTCTGGGGATGGTCGTGTCTCTGGTTTATCCAGAGGAAAACAACTGTGGAAGATCCAGGACAGAATTAGATGTGGGAATCTCTTCCCACGTCACGATTCAATTACAATTCAGAGGGCTCCATGTGATCATAAAACAATTTTTGATATATCTTTTTTTCACTATTCAGGATTACCTTTTTCTCACTTTGTGACTATTTAATACTTTCAAAGCAAAGTATTTGTAATGACAGACAATGAATTTACTTCCAATATTTTTTGTTAATATGTCAAGCCATCTGGAATGTGTCAGGACGTGGGTTGGAGCCTTGTTCTCTTCTTGTATTATAATTTGTGTTTTTTGTTTTTTGGACTTGTCTTCAACCCACATCCTAGCTTTAAGTTTATTTTTCTGGGTCTTTGTATTTATTATTGTTATTATCTTGGTCCTTTGTGTCATTTTGATTTCTATATTCATGTTTCTATCTTGTTTGTATTTATGTACGTTTATTTTCACCGTTGTCTGGTCTGATTTGAGTTCTTGATTATTCACAGCTGTTTTGTATTTGGTTAAATTTTCTCCCCGGCTATTTAAGGGACGCAGCCCCTCACCTGGGTGCTGCGTCATCACTCTCTGTGTGTTTGACATGCTTTTGTATCCCGATCTGATCTGTTTGTTGAAGTAAGTTTTGTTACTAAATCATCTTTTCTGCACCAAACTCTTGCCTGCACTTGAGTCTGAGAAACCCACTTTGACAGAATGCTGCATTTACTCTGTGTATCACCCACCATAGATACTACAGTACCTGCTTGGCTACTCCCTTTTCAGTTCTAACTGAACTCTGGACATTTAAAAATTGTTTCTTCAGCATTTGTGCATTGATTCATAATGTTTTGCATATTGTTGTTGGATGAATATTAAAAACAAAACAAAACAATGATTTCCCCCACCCCCTAGACCAGGGATTAGCAACTCGTGGCCCTGGGGCCATATGTGGCCATTCAGCCCTCATTCAGCAGCTCCCTGCAGTTATATCTCAAAACACATGGAAATTAATGAAGCTCATTTTAATTATTTTATTTTTTAAATTATTGTTTATCGCAATTGGATACATTTCTCAATGGAAATGCATACTTTTATGTATGTAAAATACAGAAAGTATTCACAGCCCCCTTGAGACCCGAAAAGGATTAAGTGGAAGAAGATGGATGGATGGATGGACTTTCCATGGGTAATCCCTTTGTCTGTTATGCTGTGTGTGTTTCTATCGTTTGTCTACTGTCATGCTGCTGTTACACTGTAATTTCCCAGTTTGGGATCAATAAAGTACATCTCTCTCTCTCTCTCTCGGTTATGATCCTTCCCTTAGTCTTGCTAATTATTATTATTATTTTCCTGGGTTGTCATTATTATATTCTGTCTTGTAAATTCATTTCTCTGTTGGTTTTCCTCTTCAGTCCCTCCAGGATTTTGTAATGTTGTGATTGCATTAATTCAAGCAAAGCCAGCAAGTCAACTCAACTATTGCGTGACCTTGCAACTTTGTTGAATCACCGCAGCTTTCCCACAATTTTGGCCAATCCTCGTCAACTTCCGCCAATTTCAACAACCAAATTTCTCTCTGAGTGGCACTGAAACGCTCAGTCTAACCAATCAAATGCATTGCTGCACCGCGTTCACGTCCGTGTTTACAGTGAGTATTAACGGAACACAAAAAACAGTGTGTGATTTAAAAAAAAAAAAACACTCATCCACGAGGTTTCCACCAGGTTTCCTTTCCTCTGTCTCCCCCAGCCTGCAGGTGGATGTCTCGCCACGTCTCTATCCTGACCGCGTGTACAAAATGCTGGATTTGTGTTGAAAAATGTCCGCCTGCCCCAAAAGCACTCCGTCGTGGGAGCATGCGTGAGGACAGACTCGATAAAACCACAAGCAAACGAACAAATTTAACACTACAGTCAGTGTTTGATCATTTCATACATCTTTAGAGGTAAAATCATTATTACATCTTCTCAGTGAGCTTTAAACCTGTGAATTTCCGGTCTGGACATGGATGAATGCCCCTGCCCCTTAAATGAAAGGCAGGTGTGTGTGTGTGTGTGTGTGTGTGTGTGTGTGTGTGTGTGTGTGTGTGTGTGTGTGTGTGTGTGTGTGTGTGTGTGTGTGTGTGTGTGTGTGCATGCCAAGATGTGCAGCAGACGGACAGGTAGGAGTTAGGCATAGAAAGAGAGAAAATGTGTTTAATTTTTTTTCAGAAAAACACAGACTCCGATAAACAACACAGACTAACAGAATAAATTATTATTTTTTCCTCTCCACTTGGTACTGAGTGGTTGGGACCGTAGGGAGTTTTCAAATGAAGGTGCTGCCAATATTTTATAAATCTGTACTCTTTAACATACATTCAATGCAATTTAGCTGTTGTAATGGATATTGTGTTAAAGTCTGTATTGGCTGTTGCACAAAAGAGTTTTTCTGCATAGCAGAAGTTTCTGCTTAATTTACAAATCACTGTAATGGGAAATATTTTAAAATCCTGTGCTGTTCTTGTATTGTTATATAGAATATCACTGTAGTAAATTGGAAAAAAAACATCTGCTTTAAAATTTGTAATTCCACAACTTTTAGTGTAACAAAACCTCTCAAAGCATCGCAACTTTTATTGCAACTTTTATAAAAAAGCTCCTGCGAATTCAGGCTTTTTGGGCCGCAACAATCATAAAAACACCCCGCAAAATCCTGGAGGAACTGCCTTTTAGTCCACTTTATTAGTATTATTACTATCTTAGTCATGTTTATGTTTGCTCATTGTTATTCCTGTCTTTATCTGTAGTTTTGGTTTGGTCTTATTGGGACAGCGCCCTGAGTTATTTTCTGTCTTAGCCGAGTTTCACCCTTGATTGTCCACACCTGTCTGTAATTTATGTCTACCTGCCCGTCTGTTATTTAAGGGATGCCGTCCCTCACGTGGACACAGTGTCCTCGTCAATCCCAGCATGAGTAACACACATCTGTCTGTCCTGTCAGCCTCGTCTGAATTATTAGTTTTTCATAGCTGTCTTTGAGCACCTTGGAAAGCGCTATACAAATAAAAAGTATTATTATTATTGTTCCTGTCATGTCACCCTGTTGGTCTGTCTGTTTTTGGTTTTATTATTTAGCACCTTTAAGCTGAGGGTGGCATTCAGTTTAAATGAATATTTGCAAACCGGAATCTGGAGTTTGGGTCCTGTTCTTCAACACACACACACACACACACACACACACACACACACACACACACACACACTTGCCAAGTGGAGAATACCACAAGTCCAAGGCTGCGGGAGCAGCTGCTGCTGACATCAGATGACCTGCAACTAGACAAGGTTGTGGAAATGGTGTCTCAGTTAGAAGCAGCCATCAAGCTAACATTGCGGCTAGTAACACCTAGCCTGCAAGCTCATCATCCGGCCCTGCGAGTGCAGGCCATCACCACCACCACCACCCAGTGCTCTGTCCCCGGACCTCCCTGCTACAACTGAAAGAAGAAAAGTAGGAAACGGACTGGCATGGAAGAATGTCAGCCCTGCTGTGACTCTGGTTTGTACACACTCCGGGCTTGCATGCTTGCCTGCCCAGCCAGGGGGTGGAAATGCCGCCGCTGTAAGAAGCTCAACCATTTTGCTAGATTTTGCAGCTCGAACGTCAGAAAGCCAATGCCCCGCCCACCTGGTCCCACTGCCATTAACTCCATAGGTGGTAAGAGCTGGCCGTTCAAGTGGTACACAGTGGAGTTGGATGGCATTGATATGCCACCGCTGCTGGATATGTTGGCTTCGAGGTCCCTTCTGAATGAGGCCATGGTCAGAAAACTGTTCCCTTGGAAAACTATCGCAGCTAACGTGGAGGACTTGTTTTGCTACGGGGACATAAAGATTGGCATGGCAGGGACAATCACTTTTTCAGTATGCTGCCGCTTTAAATTCATCCCAGCTTTCATAATCAGCGAGCTGGGCTTCTCCATTACCGACTTGATGGGCTCCACCGTACTGGTAGTCACATCAACCTGGGAGCACCGCTGGCTGACGCTCTTTGTTGGACTGGGCTGCCTCACCTGCTTCAACCACCGACCGCTGATTGATTCGACGGTGTCCCCGAAAATCCAACCTCGTCGCCAGCTGCCCCTCGCACTGCGGGATGAAGTCAAGGTGGAATTGCAGAAACTCTTGGATGCTGGCATCATTGAGTGGGTCAATGCGTCCCCCCTGGATCTCTAACTTGGTGGCGGGGAAGAAGTTGGGTGGCCTGCGGCCGTGCATTGACCTCAGGATGGTAAACAAGGCAGTGATTCCCGACAAATTTCCTCTGCCCACGATGGAGGAGCTGACAGCGGCGTTCCACAGCTCAGTTTACTTTAGAGCTGGACCTCTGTCAAGGTTACCTGCTGGTTCTCCTACATCTGGACAGCCACAAACTAACGGCCTTTGTCACCCACATGGGAGTGTTCAGGTACACCCACATGCGGCCCCGAGCTGTTTTTAAAAAAATCATGGCCACCATCTTCGCTGGCCTCCCAGGATAGTAGTATATTTAGATGACATAGTGGTGCACGGTTTAACATTGGCCTCCTATGATGCCTGCCTCGTTAGAGTAATGGAAGTGTTAGCAAAACATGGCCTCACGCTGAACTGAGAAAAGTGCAATTTGGAGCATCAACCATTGAGTTTGTGGGATTCCACCTGTCTGCTGAGGCCCTGAGCATCCTACATTCAAACGTAGATGCAGTACTGCACCTACCTGAACTGTTGTGCCCTACACAGCTATCATCTTTTCTGGGCATAACGAACTTTTACAGGCACTTCATTCTCCCCTACTTGGAGACGATAGAACCACTGCGTGCCCTCCTGAAATAAGATGCACCCTGGGTGTGGACCCCAGTATGCTCTGCCGCCATCCAACGACTGAAGACACAGCTCACTTCTCTGCCAGTGTTGGCCCATTTTAACCTACAGAGCCCCAGGATTGTGACCTGTGAGGCCTCCAACATGGCAGTAGGAGCAATACTGTCCCAAGTTCAAGGGGGGACCGAACACCCAGTGGCATTTGCTTCGAGGTCACTCACTTTGGCTGAGCAGAAGTACTCAGTGGGGGAGAGGGAGATGCTAGTGTGCATCTGGGTGTGCGAACGCTGGCACATGTACCTGTATGGACGATGCTTCACTCTCCGGACAGACCATAGGGCCCTGACAGCACTGCTGGAAACATCGGGATTTAGACACAAACCTCTGTCAGCTACAGGTGGACAGAAAAGCCACACGCATATAACTTCACCACCCAGTTCATGACGGGCAGAGAGAACGTAGTGGCAGACCTATTGTTCCGGGCTACGCCCAACACCTCACCGACCACTTACCGGGACCCCTTAGAGCCGGAGCTGGCCCACATGCTGCATGGCCCACTTCAGACCGCCGTCTCCCTGCAGGAGCTCCAAACTGTGTCCGAACAGGACCCAATACTGACCCAGCTCCGCACCTTTATATGCGAGGGCTGGCTGTCCAATGTGCCAGAAGAGCTAGCACCCTTCCACAGAGTCAGAAACAATTTATCATGCTGGAATGATATCTATGTGGCAAGGGGGCTCTGCACAGTGATCCTGGAAATGCTAAAAGGCCGCATCCAGACCATGGTGCATGAGGGCCACCTGGGCATCATCAGGGTCAAACAGTGCTGTAGAGGATCGGTCTGGTGGTCAGGCATCGACAAGGATGTGGAGATCATGGTTAAAGACTACATGGCCTGCCTAACTAGCGGTAAGACCAGGGTGCCACCACCCCCGCCCCTGCAGCCTCTGCCATGGCTGTCAGCCCCATGGAAACACATCCAATTGGACATTTTCAGCGAGCTGCGCAGCACACCCCTGCATCAATGTTTCTTGCTGGTAGTTTACAACCTCCACTCACGATGGCCCGAGGTGTTGCCCACCGGATTAGTCATCACTAACGTAGTCACTGACTTCCTCTCCTCCTTGTTTGCTCACCGGTGCATGCCGGACATGATCACAACAGACAATGGACCGCAGTTCACTTCAGTGGACTTTGCAACATTCATGAAAGGAAGAAGCACCAACCACTTAAAGACTGCTTTCTACCACCCTCAGGCAAATGGGGGGGGGGGGGGGGTGACGGTGGAGAGGTTCAATCAGACCCTCAAGAACGGTCTCAGGGCACATCTAGCAGACGGGCTCCTTTTTCCGGCTTCACTCCAGAGCACCTTGTTACACTACAGAGCGACACCACATGCCACAATGGGTAGCTCTCCAGCCCTTCTGATGCTGGGACGTGAGATGCGCCTTCCCCTGGACTGACAGCACCCCCCACCCCACCCCACCCCACACACACACACCAGACAATACTCTGACGGAAATGCCCTCACCTGGGGGAAAAGTGGTCGAACAACAGCGGCACATGAAGCAAAGGTTTGACAAGAAACGCCGAGCAAAGCGGCCCCGCTTCACGGTGCATGACTGGATCCGGATCTGGTGCCCAGATCGTGCACACAAACTGCACTCGTTCTGGACAACGCCAATGCAGATCACAACTCAGTTGGGGCCAGCCACCTTCTGTCTCAGTGATTGGTCTATGGCACATCAGCCACCTCAGGAAGGTGACATCGAAGCTGGAGCCTGCAGCAGCAGCACAGCCCAAGCACCACTTGGCCGGGGTTTGACAGAGACCCCGCTATCTGGAGGACTTCATAATTAAATTTTGAACTTTGAACTTTATGTTAATAGTTAGCACATGACTGCACCATGTGGCAGTTTACCCGGCTGTCTTAAATTCTTGGGGTTTTTCAAGGGGGGGGGGAAATGTAGTGTTTGGGATATGGGGACATGCATGCACATCACGTTACCATGTGGCGGACTGGCTGTGGCGTGGGATAGTGCCACCCCTCTGTATATAGTTTTGGGGAATGCTAACCCTTATTGTGGCAAGCTGTCATGGACAGAAAGCTCCCCCATTGTCATGGGCGCAGTGCTGTGCCTCTCATGTGATGTTACATGACGGGGCCAAAAACTCACCAGTTGATTTAAGTTGTACAAAGGATTCCACCTCACAAGGTGGCAGACACATACAGTAACTTACTGCTTTTGCCTTGGAGCACTGATGACAGGCAAAAAAACATCCTAAAACATCATGTCTGTACACCACAGAAGAAGAGTTAGTAAATGAATGTTGACGTTCGCCATCGCAAGAAGGAGGAGGCATTTGCTCCTAAATTTGCCAACATTGATTCTAGAAAGAGCTTATTTAGCTTATGAAGGTAAATATATACATTTTGTTATAACAGAGGGTGGGCGAAGCTGGTTGATGTTCACCTGCCATCGCCCCCAGTGCATGTGACTGGAGAGAACAATCGCGCCGGTTCCGTGTCGTCATATAAGATATATAACGGCGGGATAAAAGTGAAATTTAGGTGGAATAATCATAACAGTTTCTGGATGTGAGGGGGAATAATAAAATGACCGACAGAAGAGAAAATAACAACCAGGATGCCGTAAAAGGACAAACCGAGCGAGCCGCCCGGCCAGCGGTAAGTGACAAATTTGTTTGTTTGTTTACATTGTACTGATTTTCTGGTTCATATACTTTGAAGATAAGATAACAAAATGCCCAAAACAAAAAACGGTGACAAAAAAACAAAACCATTCTTTGTTTAAATATGTCCAAAGTCCACTTTTGACTGAAAGTTATGTAATTCGATATGGCTGCTGTGGCATTATGCAAATTAGATGTGTAAATTTACTCCTATCCCAAACTTTGGATCATATTCTACATCTTTCTAATTGAAAGTAAGCCATTATCTCTTACCACTTTCAAGTTATAGCCTTGGAAATCTCTAACATCTGAACTGAATATTTTCTTGAAAAAAATCTTAACCACTCGGGGCTTATGGCACAACGGAGTGCCTGTGTCATTGGGTTAAATAAACAGGAATTCAGTAATGGTTTTGAGCTTGTTATTCCAAACATAAGTTTTTTTTCCTCACAATCTGTAAATAAAAAGAAAAAAAAATAGTCAAATAAGTTCAAATGAGTGAAAAAAAAGACAAGAGAAGTGTCATAAATTGCCCTGGCAGGGGCGGATGGAAGACTCCAAACACACACTGAGGGTTTGCACATTTAATAATGAAAAAACACAAAAATGTAATTAACACAAAAACTTACAGGAACAGCCACGATACAACGGAGGCTGACAAATGGCAACACCCGTAAACACAGAATATCCATAGAGAGGGATATCGTCTGAACACTGAGAGACTTAAGAACAACGTCTAACTACCAGAAGGCTGCTGCGAGGAGTAATCCACACAGCAGACCTTAAATAGGCAGAAATCAAATGAAGCTCAGGTGTGGGTAACATGAGTGAGGAAATCAGGATAAATAATAAACAGGTGTGACAGCCTGCACACCGAGTTTGACAGGAAGAAATAAGAAATGGGACTGTGATAGATAGATAGATAGATAGATAGATAGATAGATAGATAGATAGATAGATACTTTATTTCGAACAAAAAAGTATAACAAAAACAAAACAAATGACAAATGCAATAAAGTAACAGTATACAGTGTTCGAAAGGGAGAAGGAAGAAGTGAACACTTATTAATTCCATCTCCTCTTTTCCATAAATACACCCATGTGAATTATATACAAATTACCACATTTAAGACCCCAAGTAAACAATTAACTGTATTTTGTACATATCAACATTAACACCCATCCATCCTAACATACATTGATGTCCATACATCGAAACCAGCCTCAAACAACACAGATATACACAGTGCTGTCCCACCCACCATTCCATAGTGTCCCATAGTGTCCCAGAGTGAGCATAGTGAATCGTACATATAAATACTACCCTTCTAACATATATCCTTTCAGCAAATAATGTTTGTACCTCTTTTTGAATTGATTTCTGTTTGTACATAGTTTCAGTTCCGGCTCCAGACTGTTCCACAAATTCACCCCACAGACAGATATGCACATACTTTTCTTGGTTGTTCGTATCTTGGGTTTTGTAAAGTTTAAGTCTCCTCTCAAATTATGATCATTGTCTCTTTTTTTAAAATATTTTTTGTATATTAGTTGGGAGTTGATTATTAATTGCCCTGTACATGACTTGTGCTGTCTTAAATTTAACTAAATCGATGGACTTTATGACATGTGACTTTAAAAACAACAAATTGGTATGGTCTCTATATCCTACATTATTTATTATCTTTATAGCTCTTTTTTGTAATGTGCATATTGACTGTAGGTTGGTCTTGTAGGTGTTTCCCCAGACTTCTACACAGTAGTTAAGATAAGGTAGAAACAGTGAATTGTACAGTAAGACCAATGATTTATAGTCCAAGATGTGTCTTGTCTTCCCCAGTATGCCTATACATTTTGCCAACTTGGCCCGGATGTGACTGATGTGAGGTTTCCAGCAGATTTTATTGTCTAGCGTCACCCCCAGAAACTTATTTTCCTGTACTGTTTCTATTCTGGTATCATCTATCGTTACCATTATTTCATGATTTATTTTATAATTTCCAAACAACATAATCTTTGTTTTTTTTAGATTTAGAGATATTTTATTTTTGTTGAACCACTGCGTTAACTTTTTCATTTCAGTTGTGACCACCTCTAAAACCTGCTGCAAATTCTCACCAGTGCAAAGGAAATTTGTGTCATCCGCAAACAAAATAAATTTCAGAATTTTTGATACTTGGCATATGTCATTTATATACAAAATAAAGAGTTTGGGTCTCAAAACTGACCCCTGGGGCACATCACAAGTGATGTCCATGAAGGGTGATTTGTGCTCACCAATTTGTACAAATTGTTGTCTCTTACTTAAATAACTTTCCACCCAACTCAGTCCAACCCCTCTTATCCCATACCTTTCCAATTTCCTCAGTAGTATTCTGTGGTCAATGGTGTCAAAAGCTTTCTTTAAATCTATAAATACTCCTACAGCAAACTTTTTTTTATCTATACAACTAGTAATTTCTTCTATAAGTTCGATCAGTGCCAAAGATGTAGATTTATCTGCTCTAAAACCATACTGGCCGTCTGTAAGGAGGTTGTGTTTTTCAGTGAAATCATCCAGTCCCTTAGTGAAGATTTTTTCAAGTATTTTGGAGAATTGTGAGAGTAAAGAGACTGGCCTGTAATTTGTGAAACAATGACTGTCTCCTGTTTTGTATAGAGGTATTACTTTTGCTGTTTTCATTTTGTTTGGAAATTTACCAGTTTGAAATGACAGGTTACAGATGTGGGTGAATGGTTTAACAATTCCTTCAATTACTTTTTTCACTATTGTCATGTCAATTTCATTCCAGTCCGTTAATTTTTTGTTCTTAAATTTACTCACAGTCTCGATAATTTCCTTTTCAGTAACTGCACCCAAAAAGATTGTGTTTGGATTTCTATCTTCTATTTCATTTACAGAACCACTGTTGTTTGTTTCTGTTGCCACTATTGATTTTGCTAATTCAGGACCAACGTTTACAAAAAAATTATTGAAACCACTGACCACATCCTCCATATTATTTATTAAATTGCCATTTTCAATAAAATATTCTGGATAATTAGCATTCTTAGGTTGATTACTAATAATCCCATTGAGTACTTGCCATATTCCTCTTAAGTTATTTTTATTATCCTCTAATATTCTGTTGTAATATTCTTTCTTACAGGTCCTCATTATATTAGTAAGCTTATTTTTATATCTTTTATATTTGATCCCAGCCTCTTCCTTTCTGCACTTAATGAATTGTTTATATAATGTATTCTTCTTTTTACATGCATTTATTAACCCCTTGGTGATTCAAGGCATATTTTTCTTTTGCTGTCTGTCACTGTATTGTTTTATAGGACAGTTTTATTGTACAATGATTGAAATATTTGTAAAAATTTATCATATGCTTTATTTCAGAATCAGAAAAAGAATCAGAAAAAGATTTATTGCCAAGTACATTAACAGATCACTGATAACATACGAGAGAATTTGACTTGACACAGAAAATGAACCTGCATTTCCAGTGACACGGCTGCATCGGGGACGCGCCTGCCAATAGGATGGTACAGATAAGAAATCATACAATAGGAAGGAGCAAAAAAATCATTGAATTCAGAATATTGACCATAAGTAATCAATATTATGATTACAAAGACAAAAAAAGCCCACGATGCACATTCAAGACCAGAGTCCACAGGACACAAGGAGAGCAGTGAATGTTATCTTGTTGTCAGTTTCTGGGTCAGTGTGGATGTAGTGTTGAAGCAATGTTGTATCAATATGAGCACAAGGACACTTTGGCAGAAGATGTTTTGTCTGGCTGCAGCAATTGTCCTTGGCAATTGTCCCAAGCAGCTACTGTCCAGAGGCCGTGTGCTCAGTGTTTTGAAAAACAAAGACTGGGGATTATCAGGAGGATTTTTGTAAGGGAAATTGAGCCAAATAGACTGAACACAGAGAAAGAACTTTATTTTCTTCTGCAGATTCAGTGTTTAATCCTTCATTGCGAGGGCTTTGAGTCCGTCGTGGATAGACTTAAGCGTAGATGTAATCCACCTTCCGAGACAGTTCTCCATTTGTCGCTATCAAAGTCTCCTCCATTTTTCCAATTTGATGGATGCACCTCGCGTGGCCAGCATTTTGATAGGTTGTATCCATCTTCAGCAATTTGCGGTACACCAGGACAATCCCAGTTCCAATCAGAACGATCCCAGTCACCATTATTACGAAGATATACAAATCTTCAATATCTTCGATAGAGAGATTACTCAGGCACAAGATCCTCCAAACACTTGTCACCCGTAAATAGCCCGCTGGAGCCGTCCCTGCGGGGCAAACAGCTTCCCCCGGAGCACTATTCCTTGTTGAAAAAATAGTGTCAATTGCGTTCAAAGCCCAGCTTATCAATTCCATAATTTCTTTTCGATAATCAGCAGTAGACGCAGACAGACAACAGCAAGCTGGGATCCAGTTAGTTAGGGAAGTGGGGAGCTAGAGCAGAGAGAAAAGAGAGAAGCGTCTACTCTCCTTGAAGAGCGGAAGTGAAGTGTTTATTTATATCATTTTCATCATAATCTATCTTCCAGTCTTGTATTAATAATTCCTTTGTCAGTAAATACATAGATTCTTCGGTTCTTATTCTTTTATATTTAATATTTTTGGTATACTTTTTCTTCCTATAATCACATTAATAGACAACAAAAATCGACAGGTGGTCACTGATATCATTCAATAAAAGCCCACTCCTGATATTATTTTCCATAATGTTTGTGAATATGTTATCTATTAGTGTGGCACTGTGTGACGTGATTCTGCTAGGTCCGGTAATTGTTGGATGTAAGCCCATACTGTACATTGTGTTGATAAATTCTTCTGTCAAACTATGTTGTTTTGAATTCATCAGATCTATATTGAAATCCCCACAGACAAACTTAACTTTATTAGTTAGTTTTGCATAATTTTTTTCCATCCAGTCCTTAAATAAGTCAATGTTTGATCCAGGTGTTCTATGTACACAGCTCACTACTATATTCTTCACATTGTCCAGACAGGTTTCTATTGTAATACATTCAAATAAATCATCCACAGTTACTGACAGATTTTCAACAACCTTGTATTTCAAGCTCTTGTCAACATAAATTGCAACTCCTCCTCCTTTTTTAACTTTTCTATTTATATAATTTAATTCATAGCCATCCATGGTAAAATCCACTCCTTTCTCTTCACTGAGCCATGTCTCTGATATTGCCACAATATTGAATGGCTCTTTAAACTGATGTAAATAATCTTTAATGTTATTAAAGTTGGCATAGAGACTTTTGCTGTTGAAGTGGATCATAGAAATATTGAAATCAGATGTGACCATTGTGTTAAACTGTTCATCCATGTAGTAACTACAGTTATTATTGATGGAGCTAAATAAATTATTATCAGGGTCTATGTTATATTCTACGTCCTGTGGCTTGTGATCTGTATATTCAAAAACTTTCAGTTCCTGTTGTTCCTGTTTGTTGATCTTTTGTTTCATGTAATTAAATGTCTTGTAGCAGATGAGTATATCCCTTCAGTGTCCTACAATTGTCTCTTGTTGCTGTGACTCCAGTTCATAACATTCATTGATATTTGTCCAGTTCCATAATATTACGGATGTTAATGACCTTGGCTTCTTCAGGTGATCCATTTAATTTGATGTATATTTTACAGTTTGATGTCCAGGTGTTTTGAATCTTTTTCTGCTTTCTCAGGTATCTTGCTTTTCTGGCTATTTCTGTGTTTTCTTTTGTGAGGTCCTCGTTTATGTAATTGTTCGTTCCTTTCAGTTTCCTACCTTGTTTTAACAGAGCAGTCTTGTGTTTTCTGTTGACAAATCTCATGATCACAGCCGGTTTGTCGCCGTTTTTCCTGGGCAGAGGGTGGCAGGTCTCAATGGTGTTACAGTCCAGCTGGATTCCTTTGGACTGCATGAAGGCCGCCACTTGTTGCTCCGTGGATTCATCTTCCAGCTCGTCGAGCCTCCCTCCACTGTCCGTGGCCACCGCTCGCGCGTACGATCGTGGTTTAATGTGGAGCCCCGTGATGATCACGTCGTTCACCCAGGTGTTCTGCTCCAGTTCTGACACTCTGCTCTACAGATACGCCAGCCTCTTGTCCTTCTCGGTGTTCTGGATCCGCAGTGCTTTCACCTCCTCGACCAGGTCCAGAATGTTTTGTTTTTTTTGCTGCAGCTTAACAGCAGAAATCTCTTCAGCCAAGAAGTCCAGCGATCTTTTGATGTCGTCCACCTCCTCAGTCTGCTGAGCTTTCTTGGGACCCATGATCCCAGCCGATGTTCGTTTATTGTGATCGTAAAAAACAAAACAAAACACGTGGGAGAAATCCCTTTGTTCTCCTGGAGTGTGAGGGGAATGATTGCTTCACCAGCCACTACAATATCAAGTTATGAGACTGGCAATTTCTCCCTTTTTTCGCATGAGCAGGTTCACTCTCCAGCGGTAGTGACAAAGCAACAGCTCAAAACGCCAGCTCTAAACTGAGTTTTAAAGCAAGAAACGAACCGGGAGCCTTTACCTGTGCGTCCTCACCTTACATGCCACAACCGGAAGTTCTGAAAAAAAAAACAAAAAAAAAAAACAAAAGCACACATCGAGACGAATGAAACTCAAGAAACAAATGTGTAACCCAGTGTTAAAAACGCGAATGGAAATATGAATATTGATGCTGCTTTTGAAGAGAAAACCACCCATTTCACAATGGGAGTAAATAATTTAAAGATGAATATTTAAATAAATATATATTCATAAAACAGTAGGGAACATTTTCTGGGGAGTTTTGATAAAGTTCCAAATGTTTTTATTTGGTATTTTGAGCAACCAATGGCTGCGTCGGTTGTTTGGCAGTATCAGCCAATGGGTTAAGCGCTCTCTCTCCGGGTCTGGGTATGACTTGCATTTTTTTGGCTCAGTCATGCCAGACGCCGAAAGACTCCGACCAAGAGAGAGAGAGACGGTCCTTGATGATATGGTGACGCTAACGTGCTAATAGCAGTCTTTGTCTTGGATAAAACTTGAAATTGGTTAGCTTAAACTAATACCTGCAATGAGACATTGCTGTACTATCAAATTCTAATACCCTGTTTGTTAAATTTTAAGATTTGGATCCAAAGGCTGGTAACGCCGTTGAGCGCGGGAACCCCATGACGCACATGTTGATTAGCATGGTGAGTGCCATTCATTGTGTATGTGGATGCTAATCGCTAGCTTGTAATGCTAACCGCCGATGCTAATTTCGGCTAGTTTTTCCATCAGAAAAAGGCATTTTCCAAAGCTGTAACGGTTAGCAGAGGTCCCAGTTCCCTGGCCATTGATTGCTGCGTGGTGGTGAATGATGAATCTGTGGTTTATGTGTGTTTAATGTGTCAAATTTGTGATAAATTGTTGTGCTAGCACACTTTTTTTCCCCTGTGAAGCTAACTTAGTTAGCACACTGCCAAAATGTCAGTGTTAATGTCAAGTGTCTCCCAATGCACTTGACTTATCTATTTATGGTACCATGTTGATAAAAGTTGAATAGTAGATGTGTTTATGTTATGCACATTTAATAATATAAGAAACTGATTGTTTGTTGTACAACATTAGAAATAATTGGAAATGTTTTGTACTTAGCTATGGATTATAGCTTGAGTTTTTGTTCTGACCTATTTTGTAGGTCAGGTTTTTTTTTCTGGGTTCAGAGGACTGTGGATTCTCCAGATCTGGATGGCGAGCCGAAGCCTGAATCTAATCCACTGGTAAAGGTGCTCTAATTGATCACCTGGAACGGACACTAGTGAACTGTACATCGTGTAAATATATTTTGGTGTATTTTATTTTATTTTAATTTTTTGCCACTATTGTTACAAGTGCTGTGTTTTTTTGATTATGTGTACATATCTGTAAAAATAAATATAGTTGCAAGTTCCATATATTGGTGTTGTGTCATCTGTTGTTACGCCCTCCAGGCTCCTACGAACCTGTAATCTGTCTGATCTGGCCCAATTATCCCTTTTGTCCAGGTAGTAAAGTTAAGGTAACTACACTGCCATAACACAACACTACCAAAAGGGTACTACACCTAAAGTAAGTAGGTGTTAGAGGTGTTACACACAAGTGGGTGTTACAAAAATCTGGCGAGCACAGCTAGGAGCCTGGAGCATTGCACAACAGTAGTGGACTCTGTTTTGACCCTGACCAAACAGTTCATATACTGTCAAAATGGATTTTGTTGCAAAATATGGTGTTAAAGTTCCAAATGCAGTCATTGTCAGTGGTGTAGTTGATAAAGAAAAAGACAAAGACATTTTTAAGTTCCTAGAGCAATATGGCACTATTCGCAGAGTACTTAGCATTGATGATAACCCATCTGAATTTGACAAAAGTCACACTGTAGAGTTCGAGTCGGGGTTAGCTGTTGAAACATTAGCACCTGCATTGCTGTACTTTTTTGAATCCACTGACAATCCTGATGTTAAGTACTGCATTCAAGCCTTAACTGATGTGTACACTAAAACTGTAGGGGGCAGTGTTACTGAGGCTTATCTTAGCAACCTGAGGGGTTTAGCTAAGTTAAGTGGAAAAGGTTTTGAAGAGGTGTTGCGGGAAGTTATGTCCACAATAGGGAAGTCTATTGAAGCTGCTGAGACAGCTGAAAAGGTCTCTGCTGACATTGATCCTGCTTTCCCTACTGTAGAACCCACACAAAGTGGAGTCTCTCCTCCACTTCAAGTTGAAGTGCCTCGCACCCCTAAAACCACTCAAGCACCCTTCCAAAGCCCTCTCAGACCAAACTTAACACCTCAAATGTTGAGCCCAGCTGATTTTAACCCACCAGAGGTTCAGAAAATCGTAGTCGAGCATGCCATTAAATATGCAGAGAAGCAGTCAAACGCCCATTCCTCCTTGAGAATCAGAGCTTTCTCTGGCAAAACGCCAAGACCGTATACTGAAGCTGATTATGAAACATGGCGTTCACATGCTAACTTGATGATGGAAGATACTTCTTTGTCTGACTTGGAAAAATCTTGCAAGATCCTGGAAAGTCTTCTTGCTCCTGCGTCTGATATTGTTCGCCCTCTTGGGCCTGAAGCCACCTCTGCCGACTATCTTAAGCTTTTGGACTCAGCTTTTGGGACTGTTGAAGATGGTGAGGAACTGCTTGTGCGATTCATGAACACTTTTCAAGATTATGGAGAAAAACCCTCTGCATATCTGCATCGGTTGCAGGTGGCGCTAAATCTCACAGTGCGTAGAGGCGGTCTAGAGCCACAGGAAGTGGACAAACAGCTTCTCAAGCAGTTTAACAGAGGCTGTTGGGATGATAATCTGCTAAAGGAGCTACAGCTGGAACTAGGGATACGGGGCGCTTGCGCACGCAGCGACCGGCAGCTGGTGGCTTGTCACCAGACTGCAAAACAAATCTACCTATGGGTACAAAATAAGTAATAAAAAAAAAACCATCCACCTGCGTATGCAGAGTTATTGCTTCACCTTCGCACTGTTGAAAAAGGACAAGAAGTTAAAAACACCCGCATGAAGAAGCCCGGGAATGTGGTGAGGATCATGTTCTTTGACTTCTCCAGTGCTTTCAACACCATCCAACCGATGATCCTGAAGGACAAGCTGCTGCGCGCAGGGGTGGACCAACACCTGTCATCATGGATCCTGGACTACCTCACTAACCGGCCTCAGTTTGTGAGAACTCGGGACTGTGTGTCCGACACGATCATTGGAAGCACGGGGGCCCCCCCAGGGAACGGTGTTGGCTCCCTTCCTGTTCACTCTTTATACTGCGGACTTCTCACATAACACAACACACTGCCATCTACAGAAGTTCTCTGATGACTCTGCGATCGTTGGCCTCATCTCCAATGGAGATGAAGCTGAGTACAGAGGGCTTTTCCAGGACTTCGTGGACTGGTGCCATCGGAACTGCCTCCAGATCAACGCGAGGAAAACTAAGGAGCTGGTGGTGGACTGCCGCAGGCATGGACAACCCCTCACAGCACCAGTAAATATACAGGGAACAGACATTGAGATGGTGACATCCTACAAGTACCTGGGTGTTCATCTGAACAATAAACTAGACTGGTCACACAATACTGACGCACTCTACAAGAAGAGACAGCGCAGGCTGTTCCTACTGAGGAGACTCAGGTCTTTTGGTGTACAAGGAGTGCTGCTGAAGACATTCTATGACACGGTGGTGGCATCAGCCATCACTTTTGGAGTGGTCTGCTGGGGCAGTGGCATTACTGCAGCCGATAGGAAGAGACTGAACAAACTGATCAAGAAAGCTAGCTCTGTCCTGGGGCAGCGCCTTGACCCGGTGGAGGAGATAGGAGAGAGAAGGACGGTGGCTAAACTGTCATTTCTGCTGGAGTCCGAGTTCCACCCTATCCAGGACATACTGAATGCACTGAGGAGCTCATTTAGCAGCAGACTACATCATCCCAGGTGCACAACCGAGAGGTTTCGCAGGTCCTTCCTACCAACGGCTGTCAGACTGTACAACCTAAGCAGGGCTGCTCGCAGAGATAGCAAAAAAGACGTAACAACCTAATAGTTTTTTGAATGCAAAAGATGCAATAGACTTACACAATGGTCCCCTCCGGCATACAACTAGGAAAATTCCGGTCGCTATGGAGGGTGAGAATATGTATGGGCACATAATCATACCATGTAGGATAACTAAGTAGACGGTTGTGCTGTTTCATCCCATCTAGCAACAATGCTCTGCACTGTGTGTGTTTATATATTTACATATTTATTCCATCTAGCTACAATGCTCCGCACTGGGTGTGTTTATATTTATATATCTATATATTTATTCCATCTAGCTACAGTGCTCCGCACTGTGTGTTTATATATCTACATATTATTCCATCTAGCTACATTGCTCCGCACTGTGTGTGTTTATATATTTACATATTTATTCTACCTAGCTGCAATGCTCCGTACTGTGGGTGTTTATATATCTACATATTTATTCCATCTAGCTACAATGCTCCGCACTGTGTGTTTATATACTCATATATTTATTCCATCCAGCTACAATGCTCTGCACTGTGTGTCTGTATATATATATATATATATATATATATATATATATATATATATATATATATATATATATATATT
Organism: Pholidichthys leucotaenia; assembly: GCA_020510985.1. Taxonomy (NCBI): domain Eukaryota; kingdom Metazoa; phylum Chordata; class Actinopteri; order Cichliformes; family Pholidichthyidae; genus Pholidichthys; species Pholidichthys leucotaenia. Next base: position 193,920,444 of record CM035842.1, on the reverse strand, counting down.
TTTTTTTTTTTTTTATAGTAATATGTACATATGCATATTAGCTGCTCTTGCTTTTTTTTCTTGCCTTCTGATTGTTGCTCTGAGTGTTGCTGTCCCTGTGCTGTTGCAATCCTGGAATTTCCCCGTTGTGGGACTAATAAAGGCTTATCTTATCTTATCTTATCTTATCTTATGAAAAAACACTTGGGCGCCACAAAACCAAAAGCAGCCTCCTACGAACAAACAGTCACCGAAACAAGTACAAATAGCCTGTTTTCCACTAGCCCAGCACACCTCGGTACAGCTCGGTTCACTTCAGTACGGCTCGGAATGCTTCTGTCTCCATTGGTGTTGTGCTTGTGCTGTGATGGTTTGTTAGGAGGTTTTAGAAGCGGGGCAGCAGCAGATTCTGAGCGAGGCGGGGCCACACTCCCGTGACATTATGCACCGACTGAGTCCTTATTTACACGAGACAAAAAAGGATTCAAGGATTATTGCCTTGCTCGCTCTGTGGATTTATCTCACAATTAATTTTATCTCATAATTAAGCTGCAACAACACAAGTCACTTTTGTTTTGAATTAACTGCCAAATGACCTAGAAATAAAGAGCTGAAACTTGTTTTTATTCGTATTAAATAATGAGACAGTGGCACACTGGCCTACACCAAATTATTATTTTTTACATCCTAGGGCATTTTGGATGTACTGAATTAAAAAAAAAATCATGTTTTTCACCTTCAGGTCAACGTTTTGAACAACAGTATTATTATTTTCCGTTTAGATGATGCTACACTCCTTCTAAAGTATTGTAATTCTCTGAATTTGGAATGCCAATAGAACATTCAATTTACATATACTTACTTTTTTACATTGACTTGTAAGCTTGATCAGTCTCTCCTGCTGCATTTTAAAGTCCAACTGTGCAACTTCTTATAAGTTAACATAAAAAATGTACCCAAAGTTTAGAACTGGATCATGTGGGGCTAATTTTTTATGATATTTCAATAAAAAGAACAGAAAGCTTACAAAAACATTTGTTTTTTGGTCTAGTTAAAAATTACATTACCTTTACAATGGTTGACCCTGACAGGAAGATCAGTATCATTTTGATCAGATTAGGCAATGGAATTTCTATGTAATTATACTGTTTTATAATTCATAGTTATAACAGACAAACCACACTTTCCAAAACAATTCCATTTTATTATATACAAAATATTAAAAGAAAAAAAAACTTTGCAACACAACATGAAGGTTAATCGACATTTTATACACGCCGACCACTGAGTGTCTACACCAGCTTCCCAAACTGGGTCACGACTCGGCTGAATGAAGGCGTCTCTGCCAGCTGTGGGTCAGGAAGGCTCGGTTGAATAATCCGTGCGGGCTGTCGCGGCGGATGCGTGGGATGATTCTACAAGGAAAATGCACACAATAAAATACAGCACAATAGTTTTTAACAAGAATACATAAGCTTATTTCAGCGTATTGTTCACATGAATAATCAAAATAAAAGCTTGAGTCCGCAGCGTGCTGCAATTAAGCAGCGATCCATCCACAAATGAACAGCTTTTTTATTGCATAAATAAACTGAGCGTCTTACCGAATATATTTGCGAAAAAACGCACAATAAAAAAAAATTTAAAACTCACCGTTAAAGGACTCCGATGTCGAGACCTCCCGGTATATTTTTTCATTCCGGGCAGCTCCGTCTAACTCGCGCTGCATACGTTCGTCTGACAATGCAGTGAGCAGACACTGCAGCTCCTTATTGGTCCATGGAACACCCTTATTACGCGAAGCCATTTTTGATAGAGAATAAATGAAAATAGCACAGCAATACACTGAAAGGAACCGCCAACAGTGGTTGCGTGCTGAGTAAAGGCGGTTGTGAAGATTCTTTTTTTTTTTTTTTCAAAAACTTTATTGAGAAGGTCGTGAAGATTTGGTAGATGAGGAGGAGGAGAGGGGCGGTTACAACCTGACCAATCAGCGCCGGTTACGACCTGACCAATCAGCGGCGACCAGTCTGTTAACGTCACAACACGGCACAGCTCAGCACTGCTGTACCCTGCCCTGCAGCGGGGCTGAGAATTGCGGCTGATAAACCGTGTTGGGGCTTGTGGAAAAGCGTACAAAGCGTGCTGAGCCGTCCCGTGTCGCGCTAAAGCGTGCTAGTGGAAAAGGCCCTTATATAGTGAAGTGGAGTCGGACAGTCTGAAAGAACTGAAAAAGCAAGTCGCTGATCTAAAAAGCCAATTAGCTGCTGTCGTGAAACAAAAGAAACAAGCACCACCGAAGAAAGACCCAACTAAGAAATCTGAAAATAAAAAACCTGACCATGCCAAACCTGAAAACTTACCAGCCGTCCCAATACTAGGCCCAAACCATGGTATTGCTTCTGCTGTGGTGAAGATGGGCATATTGTAGCCACTTGTGAGTCAGAGCCAAACCCTGCACTTGTAGCTGCAAAACGCAAAGAACTAAGAGTAAAAACACAGATTTGGGACAGTCGGAACCCCACATCCTCTTTAAAACTGAAGTCTACCCCTGTTGCGGGACAAACAGAGGCTAGTTCAGAGATGACCCATCCCAAACCAAAAGCTCCATTCAAGACACGTGCTAAACTGAAGTCACACTACAAAAGAGACTCCTTTAACTTTCCTAATGGTCTAATTGGTACAAAAAGTACAGCGCAAGTGAAAGTGAATGGCTGTACTGTGAGCTGTTTGTTAGATACAGGTTCCCAGGTGACTACTGTCCCTGAGTCCTATTACAGACAGTACTTATCCAACCATGAGATTAAGCCATTTTTTGAGCTGTTAGAAGTGGAGTGAGCTAACAGTCAGAGTGTACCTTACTTAGGCTACATTGAAATGCATGTCACTTTCCCAAAAGACTTTCTCGGTATTGAAGCCAAAGTGCCAACACTTGCCTTAGTGGTTCCCGATGTACGTGCAGCTGATCAGTCCTTAGTGTTAATAGGGACAAACACATTAGATGTACTTTACGAGCTGTACTCTGATGCATGTTCTGAACTGCAGCCAACCATGTCACTTGGTTATAAGGCAGTGTTGAAAGTCCTTGAGCTACGGCACAGACAGTCCAAAGACACTAGCCTTGGTTTAGTGACCATGCGCAACAAAGAGCCACAGTTAGTTCCTGCAGGCCAAACAATTGTTCTAGATGGTGCTGTAGCTGTGTCAGCCGGCAACAGTGAAAAATCTGTCTTGTTAGAACACCCGTTAATGTCAGCCTTACCTGGTGGTATCCTAGTAAAACCATGTCTCATAGACTTACCTGAAAGAGCACCTTACCTTGTTCCAGTTATACTCACCAATGAATCAGAACATGACGTGACAATCCCTCAGAAGTGTGTCATTGGAGAAATTTGTGCATATCAACGAGTCCTATGGCAAGAACACTCCGTGAAAGTTACAAAGTCCAAAACTGAACCAAAGTCCACTCTGAAGTTCAACTTTGACTCTTCCCCCATTAGCGCTGAATGGAAAGAGCGCCTAACAGAAAAACTTAGTCAAATGCCTGAAGTATTTGCACAAAACGATCTTGACTTTTGCAAAATGGATCAAGTGAAACACACAATCAAATTATCAGATGAAACATCGTTCAAACACAGAGCACGTCCCATACATCCAAATGACCTGGAAGCGGTCCGTAAGCATCTCAAAGAACTCCAACAAGCAGGCGTGATAAGAGCGTCCACTTCCCCATGTTCTTTGCCTATTGTAGTGGTGCAAAAGAAAAATGGCGATGTCCGCCTTTGTATTGATTACAGGAAGCTTAACATGCAGACTGTAAAAGATGCTTACGCCCTCCCCAATTTGGAGGAAACGTTTTCCACCTTGACTGGTTCGCAGTGGTTCTCCATCCTCGATTTAAAGTTGGGGTACTACCAAATTGAGGTAGAGGAGCTGGACAAACCAAAGACGGTGTTCGTATGTCCCATGGGCTTTGGGAATTCAATAGAATGCCCCAAGGCATTACAAACGCCCCCAGCACGTTCCAGCACCTCATGGAGAAATGTATGGGCGACATGAATCTGCATGAGGTGATTGTGTTCTTCGATGACATCATTGTATTCTCCAAGATGCCCGAAGAACATGAGGCTCGCTTAATGAAAGTTCTCAATCACCTGAAAGAGTACGGGCTTAAACTCTCCCCTGAGAAATGCAGATTTTTTCAAACTTCTGTCAGACACCTCGGTCACATTGTGTCCAGTAAAGGAGTTGAGACCGACCCCGAAAAAGTGAAAGCCCTAAGTACCTGGCCTATGCCCCGTGACCTCAAACAGCTCCGCTCGTTTTTAGGCTTTTCAGGGTACTATAGGCGGTTCATTAAGAACTATTCCAGCATCGTTAAGCCCCTCACTGCCTTAACAGCAGGCTACCCTCCTTTGCGAAAAAGCCCAAAGCCCAAAGCTAAGCCTGCCCAGTACCACGACCCAAAGACACCGTTTGGCGAGCGATGGACTTCTTCCTGTGATCTTGCATTCAAAACCATCATTGAAAAGCTCAGTACTGCACCTGTCCTGGGTTTCGCTGACCCTCAGTTGCCATATACCCTCCATACTGACGCCAGCACTACAGGGTTTGGAGCTGCCCTCTATCAAGAGCAGGAGGGCCAGACTAGGGTCATAGCTTATGCAAGCCGGGGGTTGTCTAGAAATGAGTCCCGTTACCCCGCCCATAAATTGGAAATTTTGGCTCTAAAGTGGGTAGTAACGGAGAAGTTCGCAGACTATTTATATGGCAATCATTTTACTGTCGTGACAGATAGTAACCCCCTGACGTACATTTTGACTACTGCTAAGATGGATGCCATGAGTTATAGGTAGCTAGCTGCTCTGTCGACGTTTAACTTTAAGCTCCAATACAGAGCAGGCAAGCTTAACTCAGATGCAGACGGCCTTTCTAGATGGCCACATGGCGAGTTACTTAATGACTTAGTATCCCAAAAGGAGCTTAACCGCATGCAGCAGTTCACTCAAACTCACTTGTCTCTTCCTGAAAGCAGTTTAAGTTCCGAGGTAGCGTCTGCTATATGTGAAAAACACCTTGTCTGTAGCTCTCCAGACAACACCTTCCCTTTGGTTCACTCATTAGCCCTCTCTGTAGCCGCCATTCCAGATGGCTATGCCGATGAAGATGGCTGTGGTGGTCTTCCAGTTGTACTCCACATGACTCCTGAACAGATCAAAAACGAACAAAGAACTGACCCCTGTTTAAGAGAAGTGATTGCACAAATTGAAACTGGGCTAAAAGTTCCACCAGCTGTACGAACTGAACTTCCTGACATCAACTTGTTACTCTGAGAGCTCAGTCGACTTGAAATGTGCGATAACATCCTCCACCGCACTCGCCAAGACGGAGGAAATGTTACTTATCAAGCTCGTCTTACCTGAACAGCTCCACGATTCAGTCTTTCAAAGCTTCCACTGTGACATGGGCCATTTAGGCACAGAGCGTACTTTGGATCTTGCCAGAACAAGGTTCTACTGGCCTCTCATGGCGGCAGATATTGAAAAGAAGATCAAGACATGTAATTGCTGCGTAAGACGTAAAACCGCTCCAGAGCGAGCTGCTCCGCTTGTCAACATCAAGTCCACCCGACCACTCGAACTTGTCTGTATGGATTTCCTGTCCATTGAGCCCAATCAAAGTAACACTAAGGATGTGCTCATGCTAACTGATCGTTTCACGAAATACGCTATAGCCATCCCTACCAGCAATCAGAAAGCTCAGACCGTTGCAAAGGCACTTTGGGACAACTTTATAGTCCACTATGGGATACCCGAATGGTTACATAGTGACCAGGGTCCCGATTTTGAGTCCCATATTATAAAAGAACTTTGCAAAATCATGGGCATTCGCAAAATCCGGACAAAACCCTGTCATCCCAGAGGTAACTTGGTAGAACGTTTCAATAGAACGTTATAGAGCATGCTGGGTACTCTGGAGGAAAAGAACAAATCTCATTGGCACAACTACAGTGGGGCAAAAAAGTATTTAGTCAGCCACCAATTGTGCAAGTTCTCCCACTTAAAAGATGAGAGAGGTCTCCAATTTTCATCATAGGTATACCTCAACTATGAGAGACAAAATAAGAAAAAAAAATCCAGAAAATCACACTGAAGGATTTTTAATGAATTAATTGGTAAATTCCTCGGTACAATAAGTATTTGGTCAATAACAAAAGTTCATCTCAATACTTTGTTATATACCCTTTGTTGGCAATGACAGAGGTCAAACGTTTTCTGTAAGTTTTCACAAGGTTTTCACACACTGTTGCTGGTATTTTGGCCCATTCCTCCATGCAGATCTCCTCTAGAGCAGTGATGTTTTGGGGCTGTCCCTGAGCAACACAGACTTTCAACTCCCTCCAAAGATTTTCTGTGGGGTTGAGATCTGGAGACTGGCTAGGCCACTCCAGGACCTTGAAATGCTTCTTACGAAGCCACTCCTTCGTTGCCCGGGCGGTGTGTTTGGGATCATTGTCATGCTGAAAGACCCAGCCACGTTTCATCTTCAATGCCCTTGCTGGTGGAAGGAGGTTTTCACTCAAAATCTCACAATACATGGCCCCATTCATTCTGTCCTTTACACGGATCAGTCGTCCTGGTCCCTTTGCAGAAAAACAGCCCCAAAGTATGATGTTTCCACCCCCATGCTTCACAGTAGGTATGGTGTTCTTTCTTCTCCAAACATGACAAGTTGAGTTTTTACCAAAAAGTTCTATTTTGGTTTCATCTGACCATATGACATTCTCCCAATCCTCTTCTGGATCATCCAAATGCTCTCTAGCAAACTTCAGATGGGCCTGGACATGTACTGGCTTAAGCAGGGTGACACGTCTGGCGCTGCAGGATTTGAGTCCCTGGCGGTGTAGTGTGTTACTGATGGTAGCCTTTGTTACTTTGGTCCCAGCTCTCTGCAGGTCATTCACTAGGTCCCCCGTGTGGTTCTGGGATTTTTGCTCACCATTCTTGTGATCATTTTGACCCCACGGGGTGAGATCTTGCGTGGAGCCCCAGATCGAGGGAGATTATAAGTGGTCTTGTATGTCTTCCATTTTCTAATAATTGCTCCCACAGTTGATTTCTTCACACCAAGCTGCTTACCTATTGCAGATTCAAGTCTTCCCAGCCTGGTGCAGGTCTACAATTTTGTTTCTGGTGTCTTTTGACAGCTCTTTGGTCTTGGCCATAGTGGAGTTTGGAGTCTAACTGTTTGAGGTTGTGGACAGGTGTCTTTTATACTGATAACGAGTTCAAACAGGTGCCATTAATACAGGTAACGAGTGGAGGACAGAGGAGCCTCTTAAAGAAGTTGTTACAGGTCTGTGAGAGCCAGAAATCTTGCTTGTTTGTAGGTGACCAAATACTTATTTTCCACCATAATTTGCAAATAAATTCTTTAAAAATCCTTTAATGTGATTTTCTGGATTTTTTTTTCTCATTTTGTCTCTCATAGTTGAGGTATACTTATGGTGAAAATTGGGAGACCTTTCTCATCTTTTAAGTGGGAGAACGTGTGTAATTGGTGGCTGACTAAATACTTTTTTTCCCCACTGTATGTGAAACCACTTGTACATGCGTACAATTGTACGAAGAATGACACTACTGGTTTTGCCCCGTCTGAGTTAATGTTCGGTCGTCAGCCGAGATTGCCAATTGATTTTGCATTTGGGCTCCCATTTCACAACAAAAGTTTCAAGTCACATTCCCAGTACATTGAAAAACTGAAGACAACTCTACAAGAAAGCTACAAACTAGCAACAGAAAATGCTAACAAGATGGCTGAAAGAAACAAAACAAGATTTGATATGTGAGTGAAACCCTCAAAACTAGAATCAGGCGACAGAGTTTTGGTATGTGCAGTCTGCCTCAGAGGTAAGCACAAACTAGCAGACAGGTGGGAAGCTGAAATTCACATTGTGGTGAACCAAGCAGGTGACTTGCCTGTGTACACTATAAAACCTGAGATAAAAGATGGTCCTGTTCTCACCGTTCACCGTGACCTCTTGCTTCCCTGTGGTTTTCTTGCCCCTGTTGAAGAAGAACCTGTCCAACCAAAACGTGTCCGCAAACCTAAGACAAGACAGTCACCTGAACAAAGTGAGGAATGTGAGAATTCAGAACCGGAAAATGAAGATGTCTATTGGTACAGAGAAGAACCAATCCAAACGCCCATAAAGCTCACTCGAGTTTATGGAATTCCCCATCCAAAGACATTCTTTAAAGGAGACATTCCTGCTGAAACTCACTTACCTGAGAATGACAACCAAATAGAAAATGTCACTTCACCTGGATGTGACAACTTACCGAATGATGGAAACCTGGAGGAAACTGAAACAAATGTGGAACAATCAAACAATGAGAATGGAACTGAAAGTGAAACCAACTTACCTGATAAAAGTACCTGTAATGAACCTGTGGGAGAAAAAGAATCTGAAAAAGAGATCCCAAAGACTGTGAGACGCTCTGAGAGGACAACCTCCCAGCCAGAAAGACTACAGTATAGTCAGTTGGGAAATCCTCTCATAACTGTTGCCCAGTCCCTGTTTCAAGGACTAAACCTGGCTTTTACCAGAGCCTTAACAGAGTCAGATCCTAGGAATATTCCCATGAACACTAGTTCTCCCGTCATTACTATCTAGCTAATCCCATGCAAAGGGACTTGCATGATTCTAAGGGGGGATAGTGTAATCCAGTGTTAAAAACACGAATGGAAATATGAATATTGATGCCGCTTTTGAAGAGAAAACCACCCATTTCACAATGGGAGTAAATAGAGTAAATAATTTAAAGATGAATATTTAAATAAATATATATTCATAAAACAGTAGGGAACATTTTCTGGGGAGTTTTGATAAAGTTCCAAATGTTTTTATTTGGTATTTTGAGCAACCAATGGCTGCGTCGGTTGTTTGGCAGTATCAGCCAATGGGTTAAGCGCTCTCTCTCCGGGTCTGGGTATGACTTGCATTTTTTTGGCTCAGTCACGCCAGATGCCGAAAGACTCCGACCAAGAGAGAGAGACAGTCCTTGATGATATGGCAACGCTAACGTGCTAATAGCAGTCTTTGTCTCGGATAAAACTTGAAATTGGTAAGCCTAAACTAATACCCGCAATGAGACATTGCTGTACTATCAAATTCTAATACCCCGTTTGTTAAATTTTAAGATTTGGATCCAAAGGCTGGTAACACCGTTGAGCACGGGAACCCCATGACGCACATGTAGATTAGCATGGTGAGTGCCATTCATTGTGTATGTGTATGCTAATCGCTAGCTTGTAATGCTAACCGCCGATGCTAATTTCGGCTAGTTTTTCCATCAGAAAAAGGCATTTTCCAAAGCTGTAACGGTTAGCAGAGGTCCCAGTTCCCTGGCCATTGATTGCTGCGTGGTGGTGAATGATGAATCTGTGGTTTATGTGTGTTTAATGTGTCAAATTTGTGATAAATTGTTGTGCTAGCACACTTTTCTTTTTTTTTTTTTCCCTGTGAAGCTAACTTAGTTAGCACACTGCCAAAATGTCAGTGTTAATGTCAAGTGTCTCCCAATGCACTTGACTTATTTATTTATGGTACCATGTTGATAAAAGTTGAATAGTAGATGTGTTTATGTTATGCACATTTAATAATATAAGAAATTGATTGTTTGTTGTACAACATTAGAAATAATTGGACATGTTTTGTAATTAGCTATGGATTATAGCTTGAGTTTTTGTTCTGACCTATTTTGTAGGTCAGGTTTTTTTTTCTAGGTTCAGAGGACTGTGATTCTCCAGATCTGGATGGCGAGCCGAAGCCTGAATCTAATCCACTGGTAAAGGTGCTCTAATTGATCACCTGGAACGGACACTAGTGAACTGTACATCGTGTAAATATATTTTGGTGTATTTTATTTTATTTTAATTTTTTTGCCACTATTGTTACAAGTGCTGTGTTTTTTTGATTATGTGTACATATCTGTAAAAATAAATATAGTTGCAAGTTCCATATATCGGTGTTGTGTCATCTGTTGTTACGCCCTCCAGGCTCCTACGAACCTGTAATCTGTCTGATCTGGCCCAATTATCCCTTTTGTCCAGGTAGTAAAGTTAAGGTAACTACACTGCCATAACACAACACTACCAAAAGGGTACTACACCTAAAGTAAGTAGGTGTTAGAGGTGTTACACACAAGTGGGTGTTACAAATGCATGAACAAGAATACACTAAGAATAAAAACTAAGCACAAACCGGAACCCAAAACAGAAGATACACAAGCAACCAATAACAACTAATAAAGCAAAGGCAAAGACCAGATAACAATCAATAATAAGACTACTAATTGTAAAACACAAGGAATCTAAGATGAGGACGAGGGAGACTCTTAACCAAATACAGGCAGAAATATAAAATACAAACCCAGATAATCATAAGTACCCAAACTAAAGAAACCAGACTAATAATGACCAAAACTAAGAATACAGGATAACTCATAAACAACCAGAGACAAAAGACAACCCTGAGAATATAATGCAGAAATACATGAAATAACCAAACTAAGATAAAATAACAGGGAACTAAGAACAGCCACAAAAGGAGAAACTCAGATACAAAACACACCAACCCATACTAAACACAAAATAAACAGAGATGCAGAAATACAGAAAATGACTTCAACAAACTTAAAGCTGAGCACAGCTCCCCACCCGTGCTCAGTATCGTGACAGAGCCCCTCCCTTGATGTAACATCAAAAAGAAAAAGACCCCCCCCCAAACAAGAAAAACTAACCCACCCCAGGAGGGCGGTGGGGGCACCCAGGCTAGAAGAGACCGAAACTATAACAAAAAATCCTCATGACCCACACACTGAATGGATTAAGTGACAGCAGAATACCACTGATATGAGGTGGAAAAATGATGTTGTTCAGGTGGTCACCCAGAGTACCAGAACCACCCGATCCCGTGGTGGAGTAGGTCGGGTAGCCTTCTGGAATTCCAGGACCACCTTAACAGATGGAATAGTTCATCGGGTGGCCTCCCAGTATTCCAGAGCCACCCAAGCAAATGGTGTAATCCATTGGGTGGTCTTCCAGCATCCCTGAGCCAACGGGCCCCAGGGCACGATGCGCCCCCTCCTGGAGGCGGTAGTTGGAACCAGTGCCTTTTGCGGACTGCAGGAGCTGAGAGATGGAAACCTGATGAGGAGGGTGACTGACCAGTGAGAAAACTAGGCGAAAAGCACAGATGACTAGCCGGGAACTAGATGAGGGGGACTAATGATCACTGGCGAGCTCAGGTGAAGGCTGCTGATCAACAGCGAACCCAGGCAAAGATGAATGATCTTCAGCGACCTCAGGTGAAGGCAGAGGACCCACGGCAACCTCAGGCGGAGACGGAGGACCCACGGCAACCTCAGGCAGAGACGGCGGACCCACGGCAACCTCAGGCGGAGACAGAGGACCCACGGCAACCTCATGCGGAGACAGAGGACCCACAGCAACCTCAGGCAGAGACAGAGGACCCACGGCAACCTCAGGCAGAGACAGAGGACCCACGGCAACCTCAGGTGGAGACAGAGGACCCAAGGCCACCTCGGGCGGAGAAGGAGGACCCACTGTGACCTCAGGTGGAGAAGGAGGACCCACTGTGACCTCAGGCAAAGGCAGAGGACCCATGGTGACCTCAGGCAATGAGAGAGGACCCACAGCAATCTCAGGCAGAGAAGGAGCACCCACCGTGACCCTGGGAAAAGGCGGAGATGAAGGACCCTCGGTGATGTCAGGCAGAGATGAAGGACCCTTGGTGACCTCAGGTGGAGATGGAGGCTCCTCGGTGACTTCAGGAGGAGGCTCAGACAGAGAAGAAACAAATACCATGTCAGAATCACTGGCAGCAGTGGAGGAGAACTCAGGTGCAGCTGGCAGCTGCAACTGGTCCTCCCTACCAAGAGTTAAGAAAGATCTCTTTGAAAAAGCTAAGGTGAAAACAAAAAGAGAACTTGCCTGAGCTCAAGCTCCACTGCTGTCCAGGACTCCCGCAAATTGGGCTGGGATGTCTTGAATCCGGTCATCAGGTGATCCAACCCTGGCACCACCGCCTCAGACAGGGAGGATGAGAAAAACACCGGAAAATTACCAGCAGCAGTGGAGCCCGGGAGAGGAGAACTCAGAAGCAGAGGATATCTGCAGCTGATTCTCCTCACCATGAGCTAGACAAGATTTCTCTAGCTCTGCAGATGTTAAAACAGAACAAAATACTTGCCTATACTCGAGCTCCACTGCCGTCCAGGACTCCGGTGACTCTGCTGCGGCGTCCCCGGCATCAGCCGTGATGGTGGGTGCAGCTGAAGGACCTCCAGGCGCGGTGACCGATGCTGGTGGAACTTCCAATGTGGCAGCTGACGCTGGAGGCTGCCTCACCATTGGCGCCGAGTCCCATGCTGCTGAAACCAGGGGACACTCTTCTGCCTGCTCAAGTTTCAGGACACCGGGATGCTCTCCTCCCATCCAAGATGTGGCTGTGGGGCTGAAACGGAACTCGCCAGGGCCGCAGGCTCCTCTGTCGACCTGCAGCTCCATCCCAGGACCAGCGGACACACAGGGGAAACAGGGGGAGACACAGGGGTAGTAGGTGAGGAAAAGGTGGCGGCAGCAGGTGCTGAGGACTCAGCTAAAGTGGGCTGCTGATGCTGAACCTTGCCGCCGGGAATTAGGAAATACAATTCATTTTTAAGAGTAGGAGAATGAGAAAGCACTTCCCTTAATTCTTGTTGTGTGATGGTGACTGCTGCTGCTGAACGAGACGATGTCCTCCCGGGAATGGCGGAGGTCGTCTGGCGATGAGGCAGAGACAGGCGAGACGCCGGGGCCCAGGGATGCTGGTTTGTTGGTGTAGACCTCGGTGAAGATGATTTACCCGGCCTCCTCTGGCTGAGTAACTGTGGGGCTGGCGGAGCAGGGACTGGAGTTGGCAACTGGTTAGGAGCAGATGGTACCGAGGACTGGGGATATCTCGTTGTCGACTCAGACCTCGGATTGTTGGCGGGACTCCTCACCTTTCTGAAGTTCTTCTGCTGCAGATCCACCACCAGAGAAATCCTCTTCCTTCCCTAGGCATTCTCCGCAAGCCGAGGATGACGCTGCATGGCCGCCTCCGTGAGACCTAGGTACCAAAGATCGTTTTTCGAGGTAGAATACTGGCGTGCTGCAGCGATAAGTCTATCAATCTCCATAAGAGCTTGGCAGCGCTCCCACCCCAAGGCCATTGGGTACTATCGTCCGCTTGACCTTCTCGGAAAATGCGGACTGACAAAAAAATAAACGGGGAAAAGGGGGACAAAAAGGCAACACCCACAGCTGCTGGAGTCTATACTGGCAGCAGCTTACTGTTATAAATTGCCCTGGCAAGGGCAGATGGAAGACTCCAAACGCACACTGTGGGTTTGCACATTTAATAATCAAAAAACACAAAAATATAATTAGCAGAAAAACTTACAGAAACAGGCAGGATACAATGGACGCTAACCAACGGGGAACACCCGGAAATACAGATTATCCAGAGAGAGACTGGATATCGTCTGAACTCTGAGAGACGTAAGAACAACATCTATGCACCAGAAGGCTTCTGCAAGGAGTAATCCATGCAGCAGACCTTAAATAGGGAGAAACCAAATGAAGGTCAGATGTGGGTAACATGAGTGAGGAAATCAGGACAAATAATAAACATGTGTGACAGCCCATGCATCGAGTTTGACAGGAGGAAATAAGTGACGGGACTATCAAAAAAAAAAAAAAAGCACACATCAAGAAGAATGAAAATCAAGAAACAAACACATGAACAAGAATACACTAAGAATAATAACTAAGCACAGACCGGAACCCAAAACAGAAGATACAGATGCAACCAATAACAACTAATAAAACAAAGACAAAGACCAGATAACAATAAATGATAAGACTACTAAATGTAAAACAAGTAAAATAAAATGAGGACGAGGGAGACTCTTAACCAAATACAGGCAGAAATATAAAATACAAACCCGGATAATCATAAGCACCTAAACTAAAGAAACCAGACTAATAATGACAAAACTAAGAATACAGGATAACTCAAACAACCAGAGACAAAAGACAACCCCGAGAATATAATACAGAAATACATGAAATAACCAAACTAAGATAAAATATCAGGGAACTAAGCACAACCACAAAAGAACAAACTTAGATACAAAATACACCATCATTCATTCATTCATCTTCTTCCGCTTAATCCTCTTCGGGTCGCGGGGGGGCTGGAGCCTATCCCAGCATCTTTGGGCGAGAGGCAGGGTACACCCTGGACAGATCGCCAGTCCATCGCAGGGCCAACACAGAGAGACAGACAACCATTCACTCTCACAGTCATACCTAAGGACAACTTAGAATCCGCAGTTTGATGCCAATTAACCTAACTTGCATGTTTTTGGCATGTGGGAGGAAACCGGAGAAATCCCGGAGTAAACCCACGCAGACACAGGGAGAACATACAAACTCCACGCAGATCACTGTTGGTCGGGGGCTGGGATCGAACCCAGGATCCACCGGCCAAGGGTGAGTTGCTGTGCTGCCGCAGTGCTAACCACTCCTCCACCGTGCCACCTACAAAATACACCAACCCATACGAAATACAAAATAGAGATGCAGAAATACAGAAAATGACTAACAAACTTAAAGCTGAGCATGGCTCCCCACCCATGCGCAGTATCACGACAAGAAGATTCTGTGACAGTGATGTACATATGTAAGGATTCTAAGCTGCACACCCTGCAGGTACTCCCTCTCTGCGTTAATTGGCTTCCTCTCTGCAGCCACACTCACACCTGCTGGCAGTTAGAGAGGCCCTTTAAACGAGACGCTCTCCTGCTGCTCAGTCTGGGCACGTCAAGTATCTCTTGTCAAGTCTCTGATCCTCACCTGTGTGCAGCCTGGAAATGTTCTGCCTTGCTTGTAATATTGGATTGCTTTCACCCCTTTTGTATGCTCTCCCCAGGAGTCTCTACCTGTGCGGCAGAGCAGATTCCTGGTGGACTATTCACCTTCACCAAATTGTAAGTCAACTTACCACCACTGTACATAGTGCACTGTTTCCCACCGCTGTTCCCCCCTCACTATTCAGGCCTGGCCAGCCTACTACGCATTGTCACCACCTACCTGGATCACTGCAGTAGTGGCAATTGGGAGGATCGTCAGCTGGGTGCCCTGCTGTCCCATCTGCAGCCTAGAGTTGGTGCTTCCACCTCCAGCTGTACCGATAAGAAACCAAATGCAAATAAATGGTAAATGGCGTTCACTTATATAGCACTTTTATTCTCATCTCTTGATGACCAAAGCGCTTTACAGATCCTGCTATCCACCCATTCACACACTGATGGCGGCATGCTACCTAACATGGCGCTTCCAGACACACCAGGAGCAATTGGGGGCGAAGTGTCTTGCTCAGGGACACAATGGCAGGATATCCGGAGAGAGCGAGATTTGAACCGCCAACCATGCAGTTATTGGACAACCTGCTCTACCTCCTGAGCCACTGCCGCCCCAAAATAATTATATTACGAGCCATATGATCATTAACAATACTTACCTTTCCTCTGCTCTCTCCTCCCAGGGTTGCCAGACTCTCGCGTGCCTCCTGCAGCACAGTCATTATTCCTCAATAAAATAATTGTTAAACATCTACCTTTGCCTCAGTTTGTCTCTGCTTTTGGGTCTGGTTACACTAACCTTGTCAATGTAGAGATGAGCCTTTTATTTTAGAACAGAATAGAATAGAATAGAATAGAATAGGCTTTATTGTCATTGTACAGTTGTACAGCACAACAAAAGTGTGGGTGCTCCACCAGGCTACTGCGCAATAAAGTAAGTGAGAAGAATTTAAAATAAAGCAGTTACAGAACACATGATTTACCATATGACTGAGGTAAAGGTAAAAGTAAAAATAACAAGTAGCCCACTGGTATATACACAGGTATAGTAGTGGCTTCACGGGTGGAACAATGTACAGTGGGGCAAAAAAGTATTTAGTCAGCCACCAATTGTGCAAGTTTTCCCACTTAAAAGATGAGAGAGGTCTCCAATTTTCATCATAGGTATACCTCAACTATGAGAGACAAAAAAAAAAAAGCCAGAAAATCACATTGAAGGATTTTTAATGAATTAATTGGTAAATTCCTCGGTAAAATAAGTATTTGGTCAATAACAAAAGTTCATCTCAATACTTTGTTATATACCCTTTGTTGGCAATGACATAGATCAAACATTTTCTGTAAGTTTTCACAAGGTTTTCACACACTGTTGCTGGTATTTTGGCCCATTCCTCCATGCAGA
Source organism: Pholidichthys leucotaenia (assembly GCA_020510985.1). Classification (NCBI taxonomy): domain Eukaryota; kingdom Metazoa; phylum Chordata; class Actinopteri; order Cichliformes; family Pholidichthyidae; genus Pholidichthys; species Pholidichthys leucotaenia. The sequence goes on along the minus strand of CM035842.1, from coordinate 193,904,088 downwards.
TCTCCTCTAGAGCAGTGATGTTTTGGGGCTGTCGCTGGGCAACACACACTTTCAACTGCCTCCAAAGATTTTCTATGGGGTTGAGATCTGGAGACTGGCTAGGCCACTCCAGGACCTTGAAATGCTTCTTACGAAGCCACTCCTTCGTTGCCCGGGCGGTGTGTTTGGGATCATTGTCATGCTGAAAGACCCAGCCACGTTTCATCTTCAATGCCCTTGCTGGTGGAAGGAGGTTTTCACTCAAAATCTCACGATACATGGCCCCATTCATTCTTTCCTTTACACGGATCAGTCGTCCTGGTCCCTTTTCAGAAAAACACCCCCAAAGTATGATGTTTCCACCCCCATGCTTCACAGTAGGTATGGTGTTCTTTCTCTTCCAAACACGACAAGTTGAGTTTTTACCAAAAAGTTCTGTTTTGGTTTCATCTGACCATATGACATTCTCCCAGTCCTCTTCTGGATCATCCAAATGCTCTCTAGCAAACTTCAGACGGGCCTGGACATGTACTGGCTTAAGCAGGGGGACACGTCTGGCACTGCAGGATTTGAGTCCCTGGCGGCGTAGTGTGTTTCTGATGTAGCCTTTGTTACTTTGGTCCCAGCTCTCTGCAGGTCATTCACTAGGTCCCCCCATGTGGCTCTGGGATTTTTGCTCACCGTTCTCGTGATAATTTTGACCCCACGGGGTGAGATCTTGCGTGGAGCCCCAGATGGAGGGAGATTATCAGTGGTCTTGTATGTCTTCCGTTTTCTAGTAATTGCTCACACAGTTGATTTCTTCACACCAAGCTGCTTACCTATTGCAGATTCAGTCTTCCCAGCCTGGTGCAGGTCTACAATTTTGTTTCTGGTGTCCTTTGACAGCTCTTTGGTCTTGGCCATAGTGGAGTTTGGAGTCTGACTGTTTGAGGTTGTGGACAGGTGTCTTTTATACTGATAACAAGTTCAAACATGTGCCATTAATACTGGTAATGAGTGGAGGACAGAGGAGCCTCTTAAAGAAGAAGTTACAGGTCTGTGGGAGCCAGAAATCTTGCTTTTTTGTAGGTGACCAAATACTTATTTTTCTGAGGAATTTACCAATTTATTCATTAAAAATCCTTCAATGTGATTTTCTGGATTTTTTTTTCTCATTTTGTCTCTCATAGTTGAGGTATACCTATGATGAAAATTGGAGACCTCTCTCATCTTTTAAGTGGGAGAACTTGCACAATTGGTGGCTGACTAAATACTTTTTTGCCCCACTGTACATAAGAGTGCGGAGTGCAGAACACATACTAGAGTAAAATGGCCCAAGGATTATGGAGAATATGTACAGTAGTCATTTCACGGATGGGTCAATATACATGAAAATGAGGAGTGCAACGATAGGTGTGTTATTGTGATAATTAAAAGGTCCTCAGTTCTGTGCACCAGAACATTCAGAGGGAGGGGGTGGGGCCTCTGACTGTTTGCAGTTTGGATAGCCCAGGGAAAGAAACTGTTGGTCAGTCTGGAGGTGTGGAACCTGATTGATCTGAGCTGTCGTCCAGAGGGAAGCAGGTCAAACAGGTGGTGGGTGGGATGTGAGGGGTCACCTGTGATGGCCTTGATCCTTCTGAGACAAGAGGCTCTGGAGATGTCTTCCAGGGAGGGTAGAGGGCTGCTGATAATTTTTTGGGCGGTGTTGATGACCTTCTGCACAGCCTTCCTGTTCTCGGCCATGGAGCTGGTGTACCACACACTCAAACAGTAGGTGAGCACGCTCTCCACTGAGCAGTGATAGGAGGCCTGCAGCAGCAGCTTGTGGTCCACATTGTGATTCCTCAGGACATGGAGGAAGTGCAGCCGTTGCTGGGCTTTCTTCACCAGAGCCTTGGTGTTGACAGTCTAGGAGAGGTCAGAGTCGATGTGGGTACCCAGGAAACTGAAGGCGAGGACGTTTTCCATGTGATCACCATTTATGAGGAAGGGGGGTGGTCCTGTCTGTTCTTCCTGAAGTCTGGGATGAGTTTTTTGGTTTTTTTGGACATTCAGTTCCAGGTTGTTTGCTTGGCACCACAGCAGCAGATTCTCTACCTCTGTCCTGTATGCCTTCTCATCATCGTTGGTGATGAGCCCAACCAAGGTGGTGTCATTCGTGTATTTCATGATGATGGTGATTGGGTAGGTTGGAATACAGTCAAAGGTGTGCAAGGGGTACAGTAGAGGACTTAGCACACAGCCTTGGGGGAGCAGGTGCTGGGGGACAGTGTGGAGGCCAAGTCTGACTGTTTCTGGGTGATTGATGAGAAAGTTCTTTATCCAGGATCAGGTAGGGGATGGGGATCTGGAGGAGGTGTAGTTTGTTGAGCAGGATGTCCGGGATGATGGTGTTAAAAGCTGAACTGTAGTCCATCCTCATGTAGCTCCTTGGGTTCTCCAGGTGGCTCAGCACTCTGGAGAGTTGAGGCTATGACGTCTTCCGTAGATCAGTTCTCCCTGTAGGTGAACTAATGGGGGTTGAAGGAGGGGGTAAGACAGTCCCTGATGGGCTGGGACACCAGTAGCTCAAAACTTTTCATGACTACAGATGTGAGTGCTTTGGGTCAGTAGTCATTCAGGCTGTCAATTAAGATAAGATAAGCCTTTATTAGTCCCACAACGGGGAAATTCCAGGATTGCAACAGCACAGGGATAGCAACACTCAGAGCAACAATCAGAAGGCAAGAAAAAAAGACAAGCAAGCAAGAGCAGCTAATATACATATGTACATATTACTATAAAATATGTATATACACACACACACACAGACACACAGTGCAGAGCATTGTAGCTGGATGGAATAAATATATGAATATATGAACACACAGTGCAGAGCATTGTAGCTAGATGGAATAAATATGTAAATATATAAACACCCACAGTACGGAGCATTGCAGCTAGGTGGAATAAATATGCAAGTATATAAACACACAGTGCGGAGCAATGTAGCTAGATGGAATAATATGTAGATATATAAAAACACAGTGCGGAGCATTGTAGCTAGATGGAATAAATATATAGATATATAAATATAAACACACCCAGTGCTGAGCATTGTAGCTAGATGGAATAAATATGTAAATATATAAACACACACAGTGCAGAGCATTGTTGCTAGGTGGGATGAAACAGCATAACCGTCTACTTAGTTATCCTACATGGTATGATTATGTGCCCATACATATTCTCACCCTCCATAGCGACCGGTATGTTCCTAGTTGTATGCCGGAGAGGACCATTGTGTAAGTCTATTGCATCTTTTGCATTCAAAAAAAAACTATTAGTTTGTTACGTCTTTTTGCTATCTCTGCGAGCAGCCCTGCTTAGGTTGTACAGTCTGACAGCCGTTGGTAGGAAGGACCTACGAAACCTCTCGGTTGTGCACCTGGGATGATGTAGTCTGCTGCTAAATGAGCTCCTCAGTGCATCCAGTATGTCCTGCATAGGGTGGAACTCGGACTCCAGCAGAGATGACAGTTTAGCCACCGTCCTTCTCTCTCCTATCTCCTCCATCGGATCAAGGCGCTGCCCCAGGACAGAGCTAGCTTTCTTAATCAGTTTGTTCAGTCTCTTCCTATCGGCTGCAGTAATGCCACTGCCCCAGCAGACCACTCCAAAAGTGATGGCTGATGCCACCACCGTGTCATAGAATGACTTCAGCAGCGCCAAGAATTGTGGCCTTTTTGGGGATGGGATGATGGTGGAGGCCTTGAGGCAGGAGGGGACAGTGGCATGCGTCAGGGAGATGTTGAACAACTTGTTGAGGAGCCCTGCCAGCTGGTCTACACATGCTTTGACCACCGCTCCTGGGATGACGTCTGGACCAGCAGCTCTGCGGGGGTTCACTGATCTCAGTTGCTGCCCCACCTTGTGCACCTGTAGAGAGGAGGGAGGGGGAAGAAGAGAGGGGGGAGGGGGAGAGAAAGGAGGAGGGGAAGAACGGGTTTGGGGGGGTGCTCAAACCGGGCAAAGAAGCTGTTAAACCCCTTGACGTCGATTGTCGCAAATTCGCATCAATCCGCTTCCGCTCCAAATGAAACCAAAATACCATCCATATTCCTCCACTACTGGTTGATGCACTTCCAACACATACCTAGGAACCTTTTGCAAGCATTAGTTTCTCGTAGGAACGGTCAGAGACGGAGCACCATCCATTTCCCGATTGCTACGCTCGCCTCGTGCCACGTCTGCATTTTCAGAAGACAATCGTGGAAAAATTGTCCAATCTCAGGTAAGTTGTACTAAGATAAAAATATGTACATGTCACACCGCGCCATTCATCAGCGGCGCCACCTGCTCACGCCCCTGACAATCATCAGCGGCGAGGGATAAAGGCCGTCTCGCCCGGAGGCTCGGCCTGACGCCGTCAGACTTCGTCCCTCACCGTTGTGAGCATACTTCTCTTCAGCATCACCTTTTTGGTAAGAAGATCGCTTACCTCTCTTCTTCAGTCTTCTCCCCTGTGCACAGGTGGATTCCCCAGCGGCGGACATCTCCACTCCATCGCCCAATCCTCGCTGCTGTACGGAGCTCTCCAGGTGGCTGTCTTCCGGGCTTCGCCCCCTTGTTGTGCCAGCTGTCCTGGCCCACCAAGTAAGTCCTTCTCTCGCCATAAATCCCTCCTGTGTTGGTGTATGCCCGTCACCCTCTCCCTGTGCTCTCTCCATAGGGTTGCTCGGCTGTACGGTCACCTGCCTCTGTGCCTGGAGCAGACACCATCACCAACACATTTACATCCCGCAGACACGCACTCATTCACTCCTGCTGTTAATAAACTCTTTGAACTACTCTAAGCCTGTGTGTGTGCGTCTCCTGAGCCGTGCGTTATGTCAGTACAGGCTTATTGTGTATTTTTATCACTACCATGAAGGAGTGGAGTACCTATGACAAATATTTTTGAAGATTTTAGACGATTTCGGTGTGATGCTAATTCGCTACATTCAGCCACAATGGATAACCTCCATTGGCTACAACGGTCGCAAATAAGGTGCCGTATTTAGATGGTGTTCAACACTCACACACATTTTCTTTAGAAACTGCCATTCTAAAGCTCTACACCATAGTTCACGTGAACAATAAATAACATAGCATGCTGGATGTGAGAGAGGAGAGCTGGAGCTGAGGTCTGGTGCATTCATTTGATATATACACAGGGAAAATTGATCCTGCACCAGGCCAACCAGACATTGGAGCCAGTGGAAACATTGTGCCAAAGCTTGCACAAGTTATCCATAGTAATGTCAACCACCTGCTGTACTTTGACAACTGATTTTCCTCCTTGAATCTGTTTGTTGCTCTTGCAAACAAGGGGATACCAGTCCTTGGGACCGTGCAGCAAAATTGTCTGCATGGGTGCAGTTTCAGTGCAGACTCAGAGATGAAGAAGAAGGGAAGAGGGACATTTGAAGAGCAGCAGGCCGTGGTGGATAACGTGGACATTAGAGCAGTCAAGTGGTTTGACAACAGAGGCGTGATTGTTGCCAGCACTTTTGCCAGCGCCCAGCCCGTTTCCATGATACAAAGATGGGATAGAAAACTGAAAAGGAACGTGTCTGTGGAATGCCCAAGCATCATCAGCCTTTATAACAAGTTCATGGGTGGCGTTGATGCTCTTGATGCACTGATCGCCTACTACCGCATCCACATCAGGTCCAAAAAATACTACCACCTATTGTTTTTTCACTTTGTGGATATGGTAATAGTGAACAGCTGGTTGTTGTATCGGCTTAATTGTGAGTCACTAGGTGTACTCAGAAAGGAGCAGAAGGATTTGCTGGAATTCAGATTGTCCATCGCACAGGCCCTCTGCATGGAAGGGAAGGACCTGACGGAGAAGAAAAGGGGGCGGCCTTCATCTGACATTGAACGGCAGTTTGAGAGGAAGAAACGTCGAGGTCCAGCCAAGGCCATTCCTGCACAGGAAGTCCGCACAGATGCTGTGGGACACTGGCCAGAGGTGGAAAATGGGAGGCAACGCTGCAAACTTCCACAATGCAAGGGCCAGACTGTGTACAAATGTGCAAAGTGCAACATTCAACTCAAAGACAATCAGCACTTTAATATTAAGGTGCATGATGTTAAAAGGGAGTTCTGCGCTGTAAAAGTGAACAAAAGTCAGGGCCCTGATAATATATGTGGGCGCTTGGTAAGGTCCTGTGCACATGAACTGAGTCCTATATTTCATTACATTTTCAATAAGTCCTTACAGACACAACATGTGCCCAAGATCTGGAAAGAAGCCGTGGTTGTTCCCGTTCCAAAATCCAGCTGTCCTAAAACAGTAAACGACTTTAGACCAGTTGCTTTGACTTCAATTTTAATGAAAATTTTTGAAAAACTGGTCAGATGTGAGGTCCTAAGGCAGACTGAGCAGGCATTGGATCCTCTGCAGTTTGCCTATAGGCCACACAAAGGAGTGGAGGATGCCACTGTCACTCTGTTTAACATGCTTTTTAAACATCTGGATTTTAATGGGACACATGCCAGGCTTTTATTTGTGGACTTTTCTTCCGCCTTTAATACAATCCAACCTCATATCTTAGTTGAAAGGCTCCTGCAACAATTTGACTTGAGCAATAATCTGGTGGGTTGGATTCTGGATTTCTTAACCAACAGGACGCAGAGAGTAAGGTAAGGGTCAGTGGTACATTGTCTGACCTAAAGTGCTCTTCTACTGGCTCTCCTCAGGGGTGTGTGTTGTCACCACTACTCTTCATCCTGTACACAAACATGTGTCGGAGCAGACATGACAACAGACACATTATAAAGTATGCTGATGACTCAGTTATTGTCAGTCTCCTCCAGGATGGTGAGAGTGGCCACGGCCCAGTAGTTGATGATTTTGTTCATTGGTGTGAGGATTCCTACCTGCAGCTGAATACAACAAAAACTAACGATATGATTATTGACTTTAGGAGGAAAAATCCCAGGCACAAAGTCACCATACTAAAAGGCCAGACCACCGAATGTGTACAATCGTACAAATATCTTGGGACGATTATTAATAGTAATTTAAACTTTGAAGTGAACTGTGAAAGGGTGTGCAAAAAGGGTCAGCAACATTTGCCTTGCTTGAGAAAACTTGCACGCTTCCAAGTTGACCGAACCATAATGACAATGTTTTATCGGGCTTTTACTGAATCTGTTTTATCCTTTTCTTTAGTGTCATGGTTTGGTCAGATAAAACTGAAACAGAGGAAATCCTTGGGTCAGGTAGTTAGATGGTCCAGTCGTTTGCTTGGTGAGTCACAGCTGAGCCTGACATCCCTGTACACCAGACAAGTACAGAGGATGGCTACCTCCATTATAAATGATGACTCCCACCCTTTGCACTGCCACTTTCAGCTTCTTCCCTCAAGACGGAGGTTTGCTGTCCCAAAAAGTAGAACCCAGCGTTACAAAAACAGCTTTGTCCCTGCTGCTGTCAAAGAGTTGAACAAGCTGTAAAAATACACTGTACATAATTTAGGTACCTATTTATTAACTTCATTTTATATTTACTTATTTTTGTAGGATGTCACTTGGGTTCTAAATATTTTACTGGGTTTTAGACCTTTGAGTTTTTTAACCTCTTTGACTAGTTTTTAACTTTTAATATGACCCTTCTCTCTTACCTCTGGTTTCTCCCTCATCTCTTGGTCTTTTTATACCCTGATTGATGGAGCCTTGAGTATTTTTATCATGTTTATAGTCAGCTTCATGTGTGCCTGTGTTTGTGTCTATGTTGAATGTAATTAGTGGCTTGTAAATATGGATGTCACCAGACTGCAAAACAAATCTACCTATGGGTACAAATAAAGTAACCTGAACCTGAACCTGAACCTGATTCATCTGTGCCTCAACAAAAACCACAACTGCTTTCGGGAATTCCACAAATAAACTGAAACAATGCACACTCTTCGCATTGAAAGGACAGTCAAACTGAGTGGGAGGAAAGAGGTGCTTCCAGCAGGTTTTTGTTCTTGTTCATTTCTTGTGTTTTGTGTTTATAATGTGTTTTTTATAGTTCATTGTAGTTGTTTATGATAGTTTGGCAGTCATGAGAGTTGAAAATACTGAAAATAACTTTGTTGCATAAATAAAAGACTCTTCATACTTGAGATGGGAACAGGTGCTTTTTTTTAACCATTTTTTTTACCATAGATGCCTGTTGTCGCTAATTTGCATCATACCTAAAATTATATCTATTTTATGTGCTATAGTCAAATTAACTTTCTCAACTTAATTTAGCATCTACTTGAAAGCAAAAACACAAGTGAATTTTTTTTTTTCATAATTGGAAATAAATTCAGGCGTCAAGGGGCTCCTCTGCCAGAGTGAGGCTGCTGTCTGATGCAGGGGGGCCCTGGTCCCTGTAGTTGGTGAGGGCCTGGATGCCTCTCAACATCTGTTGGGGTTTGTTGTCTGCGAGGAAACCTCCACCTTCCTCCTGTAGTTGTTTTTAGTGAGTTTTATGCCTCTCCTCAGGTTAGCTCTGGTAGTGCTGCACAGAGAGCTGTCCCTCTGTCTGAAGGCTGAGTTGCAGGCTCTGATTAGAGCCTGGATTTCACTGATCATCCAGGGTTTGTGGTTTGGAAATACCCGCATGCGTTTGGTGACTGTCACATTTTCTACACAGCATCTGATGCAGAAAAAGACAGATTCAGTATAGGAGGTGTAAGGACGTTTTCAGCTTTTTGTTTGCAGGACAACTGCTAGTTTGTTATCTGTGGTGTTTTGAACAGTGAATTATACAGGCTGGGTGGGTGGGGCGCTGAAAAGTTCAAAGGCTGACCATGATGCAGTGGTCAAATTTGACCAAATGTGGTTTATTTTTCAACATATTCTCCAATGTCAGTGTATCTGAAAAGACACAGAGAAGGTTGATTTTTTTTTTCAGAAGGTTGAATTTAATGGGGCGGTGCGGTGAAGGAGTGGTTAGCACTGCAGGAGCACAGCAACTCACCCTTGGCCGGGGGATCCTCGGTTCAATCCCAGCCCCCGACCAACAGTGCTCTGTGTGGAGTTTGCATGTTCTCCCTGTGTCTGCGTGGGTTTACTCCGGGATTTCTCCGGTTTCCTCCCACATGCCAAAAACATGCAAGTTAGGTTAATTGGCATCAAACTGGGGATTCTAAATTGTCCTTAGGTATGACTGTGAGAGTGAATGGTTGTCTGTCTCTCTGTGTTGGCCCTGTGATGGACTGGTGATCTGTCCAGGGTGTACCCTGCCTCTCGCCCAAAGATGCTGGGATAGGCTCCAGCCCCCCCGTGACCCGAACAGGATTAAGTGGAAGAAGATGAATGAATGAATGAATTTAATGCATGACTAGTTTCGTTGCTGTAGCATAACTCATTCTTAGTCAACCTATGAATTTTTCAGTTCCCCCCCCCATGTGTGCAGATTGTTTATTAGTGCCACATTTTTTTTTAAATTATAACCAGTGTTTAGCTCAGCGGAAGAATATATTTTTTTAGATGTTTTTCCACTCTGATGTAATAAATTTTAATTGGCTTAATTTGCACCAAAGGATTTTTAAAGTTATTTCAGAAGCTGTTAAGAAATCTTTTTGTTTTATTCCAAAATAAGGCAGACTATCAGTCAACCAATCCACTAGTTGTCAAATTGAGAGTCTGGAGAACAGATGGACACAACCCGGAGAGGACAATCCACCCTTTTCTGGCTGAGGACCATGACTCGGACTTGGAGTTGCTGATTCTTATCCCAGCCGCTCCACACTCAGTAGCAAACCCTTCCCAGTAAGATCTGTAGGTCATTGCTTGATGAAACCAACAGAACCCGTAGATTCAGCTTTATGTAAATAACAATAATTGATTTTAGATCCTCTGAAAGCTCTTTTTGTGAGGCATGGTTCACATAAGTGTATTTGTCTTGTATGGCACAAACTCAGAAAGTCTGAGTGGTTTGTATCAGTCAAAGCAGCTCCAGTCCACACCTCTGAACTAATTTTCTTAACAAGAGTCCAGGTGTGCCAACACCTGACTCCAGTTAGCTTTTTGAGGTCCTTAACTCAAGGGTCCACATACTTTTTCCACCAGCACTATGAGGTTTTTATGGTTGTCCTCGATAAAGACATGAACGATCAGGATTCTTTTGTGTTATATGAAGATCAGGTAACATTTTATGACAAATTAATGTTCAAAACCATGAAGTTTCATAAGGTTCACATACTTTTTCTTGCCACTGTATATGAGTTTGTAAGTTATTTTAAATGTACCTTTTTCTACAATGCACCTGTGGGACAAGTGCATTATATGGTCCTGATTGTGCAATTGGCACCCATATCTGTTGTGTCAGTGTTGGACGGTTATTGTGGGACTGTTGTAAGTGCCAAAATATTCTCAAGTTTGATGCGTATGTTGTGAGAATGTCCTGCAGCACTCTCATGACATGCATGTGAACTCCTGGTAAAGTTTGTGCAATATCATTGCAACGTTTGTGAGGCATATGCAAATGTGTCAAAAGTGCCAATTCAGTGTGATTCCAAGTAGAGATGGGCCAATCCAATGTACAGTATTGGTATCAGGTTTGATCAAGGCAAAGCAAAGGGATCAGTATTGGGGGGCAGTAAATTAATAAAAAACTAGAAAAGCACTCGGAGAGCGCAGACCTCCGCCAAGCACCACAGTTCCCCCCATACAGTGTTTGTGTGTACGTTTTCAGATTCCTTGATCATGAAAACATATAACTAGCAATTGGATTCACAATGATAGGATTAGTGGTTCAGTAGTTATTGACGAAAATGGCATTTTCTGTAATGGCGGTTTAGCACCACAGTTCCCCCCATACAGTGTTTGTGTGTACGTTTTCAGCTTCCTTGACCATGAAAGCATATGACAAGCAATTGGATTGACAATGATAGGATTAGTGGTTTAGTAGTTATTCACGAAAATGGCATTTTGCGTAATGGCGGTTTTCTTGTGGACGGTGATCCGGATCACCACCAAAATCTAATCATCTGTAGGATACCCCATTTCTGACAATCTGTGTAAATTTCATGAAAATCCATCCATAACTTTTTGAGTTATCTTGCTAACAAACAGACAGACAGACAGACAGACAAACAGAGACAGACAAACCAACACCGATGAAAACATAACCTCCTTGGCGGAGGTAACGATTGATTAAAACATTTAAAATTGCAAAACATTTTGTAAAAATCTCTCAATTGCTCCGCAGAGCTGTGGACTGTCATACAGGCTGTCTCTGTGAGTGGAGTCTGTATGTCAAAGATGTAATGTTCGAGAAAAGATGTTGTTTAACAACCATTTTTTAAGATTAAAAAAACAGATAAACTAAACAAAAACATTATTAAAAATAAATAGGCAAAGTGGAAGACTGATAGACGAATAGATAACTGATTTTATCTGTTCAACATATTTGCCTCTTCATAAAATCTTTCTAGACTGACTGCCCTTGCTGTAGAAAAGATCTTTTTTTGTTCGTTCCAGTAGATCTGGAAGATAAAAAACACTCTGAAGTCATTTTAAATGGATTAAGGAGACATTTCAATCTGTTTCTTCAATCAGCAGTGGTTAGCTGTTGTTAACATCATGCATTCAGGTTGTTTCTGTACTTATTAAACCATAGGGCCCAGCCATACTACCCACCCCTGTCTCTGATAATGCTCTGTTTGTAAACTCAGACATTCAGCCAGTATTTGCTAGTATGCTACTTAGTATGACAACCAAAGCAAAAAGCTAATGTCAGCCTCAAATATGGGATCATAGAGATCTCAGAGAAATGACAAAACAGGGTGGGCGGGGTGGACTGGTGCTCATTAGCATTTCGAGTAGCATGTTATAAAAACAGGTTTTGAGGTGAGCTCCTACTGTCATAAACTGGCCCCTTAGAGCAGAACGAAGACCCAAATGCCTGCTGTGAGTTTGCAGCATTTAATAACCAACACACAAATGTAACAAAGACACAAAAACTTACAAACTAAAGAAGGCAGGATACACAAAAGCTCACGGTGCACCAGAACACCGGAGAAGACAGGACTAACGTCTGAGGAAAAAAAAATGAGAGAACAGCCTGGGAGGAACCAGGCTGAGGCACATGGGACGCCAGGACAAGAAGACAGGATAAATGATGACTGATGGAGCACACCTGTCAAAACACACAGAAACACTGAAAAACATTCAGAATGACGCTGTAATGAGCAATCGACACAGCAGTCCTTAAATAGGGCAAGCAGGGATAATTGCAAACAATAACAGGTGTGGGTGACATGAGCAAGGATAATGGGATCAACCAATGACAGGTGTGACAGCCCGCGAACAGAATTTGACACACGGAAGTAAACAAGGACACTATCAAAGTAAAAGCACAGGGGAACAAAAAGGTAACTTGCTATGAATATTGACATGCTACAAAATGGAATGGACCAAATGAAAACAAAAGAGAAACATAATCCATGAAGGTGAGGACAATTCAATTCAATTCAATTCAACTTTATTTATATAGCGCCATTTCACAACAACAGTCATCTCATAGCACTATCAACTGTAGGGAGGACCCCCACAGTTGCAGAAAGACCCCAGCAATCAGGCGATCCCCTGTGAGCAAGCACTTGGCGACGGTGGAGAGGAAAAACTCCCTTTTAACAGGAAGAAACCTCCAGCAGAACCAGGCTCAGGGAGGGGCAGTCATCTGCTGCGACTGGCTGGGGGGTGAGGGGACAGAGAAGAAGAAAAGAACAGACATGTAGAGAGCAAACAGCACGATGGGGACTCAATCTATGGGAGAGAACAAACAAATGTTAATGACCAGCAAAAAAAAAATATTTCATAGAGAGTGAGGAAAGGAGTGAGGCCCAGTACATTACTGGAGGTCCCCCGGCTGACTAAACCTATTAGCAGCATAACTAAGGGAGGGTTCAGAAACACATGATCCCTCCCTAATTGTAGGCTATATCAAAAAGGTAGGTTTTAGCCCTATTCTTAAACACAAGAATACAAACAAGATAAATACAAACAAGAGATGCAAATAAGATAATATACATGAAAACCCAAGATACAACAGGAGAGGTGAGGACAAGGATGGAGAAGGCTCAAATATAAACACAGGACAAAAGGATTTATAATGCAAGATAATCTTACCACAGAATAATAATACAGAAGGCAATGATGACCAACCTGAAATTATGATAAAACAAATAGAACAATTGGCAGACTGAAATAACAAGCTACAGACAAGACCAACTAAAATACAAAATATGTATTCCACCTGCGCTCAGTATCGTGACACCAACTCTATGTGTAAAATGGTTCTGCAATAGTTAAACCTTGAGGCATTCTGACCAAACATGTCACAGACACCTCTGGCAACTTGTCAACATGTGGGAAAAGTGCAGAATAGTGGCTCTATAAACTTTGGTTCTTAACATTTAAAAATGTTTCAGACCTGGTTTTATACTGTTTTCAGACACTTTTGTAAACTACCTCGAAATCTGACTTAGTTTCATGTTGTTTCCTAACCTGGTTTTAACAATTGGTTTCCGACCTTGTTTTTAACAATGTCTGAAACAGTCTGAGTTCCATTAGTTTTACTTTGCAGCCACACTTTGTTATTCTGACCAGTCTGACCTGAATACTTTGAATGCAATGCCCATTGAGGTGTGAGAATAGAAGGCCAGTCACAACAGGAGAAAATACAGAAAAAGAGACAAAAAGAAATGTTCTCATAAAGCTCACTAGAATTTATTTTACATTCATCAGTGTTAACATCTGGAATCTATTTATTGGCCTGTATATTCATTTCAGGAAAAATAGTTATGTTGTTTCAGGATGAAGTAATGAAATCTGTCATGTATGCTCCTTTGGAGCAGAATGACAAACCCACGCGCTGGATGAAGTCTGTTTTAATAACAAAAAGAACATTAGGAGTCCTAAAATAGTGCTGTACATACAAAAAGCAAACAAGAAACACTTACAGTCTTAGGCACTCCTGAGTAGTGATGGGACGGCAGGCTCAGGAGCTTCGAGATTGTCCAGGAAATATTTGGCGAGGTGCATTTCGAGGCGTGCATCGTGACGTATGTGATGACGTCGGACCATGTGACTGGGTCAGGAAGCAGTTTTTGATTTTGCATGCAACATGAAAAAAAGTGAGCAGTGGTACCCAATCGGAATCCCCATCCCTCACGTTTTGTTTTGTCATGTTTGACTGTGTAAGAGATTCGTCACAGCCAATTTTCAGATGGAACCAGCAACAAAAACACAGACTTCTCCTGTTTGGGAAAAGTTTGAGCGCATTTCTCCTATTGATGTATTTTTGACAAATAGTGGCTACTCATTGTAACTGAGGTGATGGCTTAGTGGTAATGCATTTGTTTTGCATGTGGGAGACCTGGGTTTGAACCCCAGCTGTGTTGTTCTTTTAGTTTCATTTTTATTTGCAAGGTGAAGTGTCTTTTTGTGTTTCAAAGAGCTTGGATCATTATTATGCATCATTATGCTGAGGCACTATTGCCATTGTGCCCTGCATGAGAATAAGGCCAGAGTTGGTTATACTGGGACAGTATAAGACTGTTGAAAATTTATTATTTCTTAATAAAAATGGATACGTTGTGGAGTGTGTAAATGAAGAGGCAGATTCATTTCAGACGATTTATTACACACTCACATCTCACAAGCAAAGAACAGACTGAACATTTCAGCAGGCACTCTCCTCTTAAATTTCATGGCATTTTTCCACACACAACATGACATTTGCATCACACTGCATTCAACCCCATTCGTCCTTGACTCCTTCCTGCTATCTCGCCAGGAACCTTCTGAGTATTGCTCTCCCATGTTTATCCACTGTCTCTTGTCTGAGATGCTAAATAATCTGGCTCCCCCAAGGTGCTAAACTCCCCCCCCCCCAGCATCTTAGATAGAACAATAGAATAACAGTCCACATGCTGTGATAGAACAATAGAATATCAGTCCACATGCTGCTTGGGCTTCCGTCTCCTCCCGTATCTGCTGTAACTGGGGTTTACCGCCTCCGTGGTGCTGCTGTGCCGGTGGGGGGCTGCTGGGAGTGTGTCTGACTGCGGGTGGGCTGTGACTGGGGGGGGCACTTCGGTCTGTCCGTGTGGCTGCTCTGGTGAATTATTTCCCTGGGGAGCTCTCCGTGGGGGTCTTCCACGCCGAGGGACCCTAGCCAACAGCACTTGCTCGTCCGCCACAACGAAAGCGGGTTTGAGTCTGTCTATGCCAATTCTCTCCCTTCTACCCCCCAAGTCTAGCAAAAAATGCTTATCCCCTGTTTCCAACACTCTGAACGGTCCATCATAGGGTGGGCGCAATGGAGGGCGGTGGGCGTCATGTCTGAAAAACACGAACTCCGCGCTCTTCAAAGTTTTAGGCACGAAAACACGCGGAAAACTGTGGTGGGCAGGGCCCGGCAGCGTGCCTGTGTTTGCGCTACGCTGCAAAAGCTGAGACGGGCAGCTGCCCGGCGCGGGATTATCTGGCAGAAATTCCCCGGGCAGCCGTAGTGGCTGCGCAAAAACAAGCTCTGCCGGGGAAGCCTCCAGATCCTCTTTCGGCGCGGAGCGCAACCCCAATAACACCCACGGCAGCCTGTCTACCCAATTTGCATCCGTCAATGAAGCCCTGAGTGCTGCTTTCAGTGATCTATGAAAACGCTTGCATAACCCATTGGCCTGTGGGTTGTATGCGGTTGTGCGGTGAATTCTAACACCCAGGCTGCGGGCCATCGCGGACCAGAGTTCGGAAACAAATTGAGGGCCCCTGTCGGACGTAATGTCCGACAGGACTCCAAAACGCGCCACCCATGCTGTTAAAAAAGCGTGCGCTACGTCTGCGGACGTGGTTGCCGCCAGCGGGACCGCTTCTGGCCAGCGCGTGATGCAGTCCACCACTGTCAGGAGGTGCGTGCAACCCTGTAATGGTGGGAGGGGGCCCACGAGGTCCACGTGAACATGGTCGAATCTCTTAGCCGGAATACGAAACGGCTCCAAGGGAGCCTTCGTGTGTCTGTGTACCTTGGCTCTTTGGCACGCCACGCAGGCTGCAGACTACTCTTTCACTTGTTTGCGTAGGCTCGGCCACACAAACTTTTCTCCCACAATTTTGACCGACGCGTGCACTCCTGGGTGCGCCAGAGTGTGAACCAACTCAAACACGGGGCGGTGCCACGCGACCGGGACCACCAGACACAGGCGACCTGTGGAGACATCACAGATTAGGGGGGGGAGGCGCCATCTTGCAGCACCCTGCTCTCCAGCCTTAACCCTGTTGGTCCAGACTGGAGCGCGCGCACGTCTGCATCGCTAATCTGCTCCGCGGCCATGGCTGCGTAATCTATCCCCACGCAGACCGGGGCCACCACGGCGCGTGAGAGGCAGTCCGCCACCACATTCAGTTTACCCGACACATGTTGAATATCGGTAGTAAACTCTGAGATCGCGGCCAGCTGTCTCTGCTGCCGGCCCGACCACGGTTCTGAAACCTTGGCCATCGTGAATGTTAGCGGCTTGTAGTCCACGAACGCGGTGAAGCTGCGCCCTTCCAGCCAGAACTGGAAGTGGCGTATGGCCAGGTGGAGAGCCAGCAACTCTCTGTCGAACGTGCTGTATTTACGTTCGCTGGCGCGCAAAGTTCTGCTGAAAAAGGCGAGCGGCTGCCAAGCCCCGGCGATGCGCTGCTCCACGACAGCCCCTATGGCCACGTCTGAAGCGTCGGTGGTGAGCGCTATGCGGGCCGCCGGGTCTGGATGCGCCAGCAGTGCGGCGTTTGCCAGGGCTGCTTTAACTTCCGAGAACGCCCGCTCTCGCTCCGGGGTCCATTCGACCCTATCCGCAGGTTTCTGTTTCTTGAGCGCGGCGTACAATGGTTGCATGAGCTGTGCCGCGCGTGGAAGGAAACGGTTATAAAAGTTCACCATCCCCAAAAATTCCTGCAGCACCCTGACCGTCTGAGGCCGGGGAAAATCCGCCACGGCGCGCACTTTGTCGGGCAGCGGGATCGCTCCTTCCGGAGAGACGCGGTGCCCCAAAAAATCAATCTCCGTCACGCCGAACTGGTATTTCACCGGGTTGAGTATTAACCTGTGCTCCTCCAACATCCGGAAAACCGTTGTGAGGTGGGTTTCGTGTTCGTCTTCGGACGCACTGGCTACCAGGATATCGTCCAGGTAGATGAACACGAACGGGAGATTGCGCAGCACTGTATCCATCATGCGCTGGAACGTCTGTGCCACTCCTTTTAACTCAAATGGCATGCGCAGGAACTCGAATAGACCGAACGGAGTTATTACCGCTGTTTTGGGTATGTCCTCAGCGCGCACTGGGACTTGGTGGTAACCGCGGACCAGGTCTATTTTGGAAAAAATGCGTGATTCGGCAAGGTGAATGGAAAAATCCTGTATGTGGGGAATTGGGTAGCGGTCGTGCACTGTGGCGTTGTTCAACCTGCGGAAATCCCCGCACGGTCGCCACGATCCCTCAGCCTTAGGGACCATGTGTAGCGGGGATGCCCATGGGCTGTTCGAGTGCCTGATGATGCCCAACCTTTCCAGGTTGGCGAACTCCTCGCGCGCTATGGCCAGTTTAGCTGCCTCCAAGCGCTGAGGTCTTGCAAAAACGGGCGGCCCAGTGGTGGTGATAAAGTGCTCCACCCTGTGTTTAGCGATGGCCGCGGAAAACGTCGGGACCGTGAGTGCTGGGAACTGAGTGAGCAGTGTGTGGAACTTACCGCCTGTAGCTGTGACGTTGGCTTGTGCTGTTGGCTGGGTCACTCGAGCTATACAGGGGAGAGAGTCAAAGGACAGTGCATTAACCAGGCGCCTGTTAGCAACATCAACTAGTAAACCATGTGCACACAGAAAATCAGCCCCCAGGATATGGTAATTCAGTGCTGCTACGACAAAAGTCCACTCATATGTACGGCCGTGTAGAGATAAGAGCAGAGTCCTCTTACCAAAGGTCTTAATATCCGAGCCGTTTGCTGCCAACATCTCGGGGCCGCTAGGTCCTGCCAGCCGGTCAGCGTAGGTCGGCAGGATGAAGCTCTTCTGGGCTCCGGTGTCCACGAGGAAATTCCTCCCCGAGCGTTCATCCATCAAGTAGAGCAGCTTGTTCTCTTCACCGAGGGTCGCAGCTGCTACTGACCCCTGGCCTTGGCGTTTTCCAAGGGCTTGAATTGGCACGGTGGCGCACATCTGCATGCCTTCTCTCCGAAGCGGCGGTGGTAGAAACAGAGCGTGTCTCTCTGGCGCTCCTTGGCCCCCGCTGCTGCTACCGTCGGTGGCTCCTCGCCTCCTCTGGTCGTCTCGCTGGGCTCCGCCGCTGCCGCGTTGACTGTGATCGCCCTGGTGGTGAGGATGATCCGGTCTGCCTCCTGGGCTAGCGCACGGTAGTCGCGCGTGGCCAGCAACGGCGAATTGGCCAGAGCCGCTCTCGCCACTGTCGGAAGGTTCCGGAGGAAGAGGTGGGCAAACAGAAAGTGCCCATCGTCCGTGCCCATTAACGCCAGCATCTTCTCCATCAGGTCTACGGCCGAACCATCTCCTAACTTGGTCCGCGTCAGGAGCCTCTCCGCTCTCTCACAGTCTGAGAGCGTGTAGCACTGGATGAGCGCAGCCTTGAGTGCCTCATATTTGCTGCTGGCTGGTGGCTGATCGAGCAGGCTCGCTACCTGCTGAGCTGTGCGGGCGTCGAGCGCTGCGACCACATGGTAGAATCTGGTGTCGTCTGCCATTACTCCCCGGAGGGCGAACTGGGCCTCGGTGAGGTGGAACCAAGAGCGCGGGTTGTGCTGCCAGAAATCCAGTAGCTTGACTGAAACCGCACACGCGTGGCTGGAGGTTCCAGTCCGGGCTGTCTGTGGGATGGCTGCCGCCTCGCTGTAGCTTCCTGACCGGGCCGGCTCCGGGGATCTTGCCTCGTGTTCCATAATACGTCTTGGGTCACCAGTGTGGAGTGTGTAAATGAAGAGGCAGATTCGTTTCAGATGATTTATTACACACTCACATCTCACAAGCAAAGAACAGACTGAACATTTCAGCAGGCACTCTCCTCTTAAGTTTCATGGCATTTCTCCACACACAACATGACATTTACATCACACAGCATTCAACCCCCTTCGTCCTTGACTCCTTCCTGCTATCTCGCCAGGAACCTTCTGAGTATTGTTCTCCCATGTTTATCTACTGTATCTTGTCTGAGATGCTAAATAATCTGGCTCCCCCAAGGTGCTAAAAAGTAATACAAGCACACCAAGCAACACTGGCACATTCACTGTAGTCACCTCAGTTTTGCTATTTTTTTGCCTTATGATCATTCATCCGTCCATCCATCCATCTTCTACCGCTTTTCCGGAGGTCCGGGTCGCGGAGGCAGCAGTTCAAGCAGAGAAGCCCAGACTTCCCTCTCCCCAGCCACCTGCTCCAGCTCTTCAGAGGGGATACCAAGGCGTTCCCAGACCAGCTGGGAGACATAGTCTCTCCACCGAGTCCTGGGTCTGCCCCGGGGTCTCCTCCCAGTGGGACGTGCCTGAAACACCTCAAGTGGGAGGCGTCCAGGAGGCATCCTAATCAGATGCCCATACCACCTCAACTGACTCCTTTCAATGTGGAGGAGCAGCGGTTCTACTCTGAGCCTCTCCCGGATGACTGAGCTCCTCACCCTATCTCTGAGGGTGAGTCCAGCAATCCTACGGAGAAAGCTCATTTCAGCCGCTTGTATCCGCGATCTTATGATCTTATGATCATTGATATTTCTTAAAAGACAGTGAATTTATTGAAATGAAAAAAAAGAAAAACATTTAAATCAATAATACCCTTGTAAAAATCAGCATGTTGTATACGTTTTGTCCACTAGATGGCCTGGTAAAGAAAAATGAAGTCCCACATGAGGCCTCATCTTTTTGAGCCATTTTGATGAAAGGCCTCAAGTCTTCCAGAAAGCCTAATTTGGCCATCACTACTCCTGAACCAGCTTGACTCAGGAGGAGATGAGGCACTGATCAGACCAATGACAGGAGGAGAATAAACTGGTCTGGACATAACAGTTTAGCTGCACTGACAAGGTGGAACGCCAGTGCTTAAATACACAGAAGTTCATGAGCTATAGGTGTGAACCACAGCCGTTGACCTAATTACCTGACTGCCCACAGCTGTGCTGGTAGGGAAGCAGGCAGTGGGCAGCTAGTGGGGAGAATCTAGAGATAGAGAGGGAGGACTCTGTCACAAACCACATAAATATACAAAAGCTAGTGATGGGTCCATGAGGCGTCATGAGGCGTTTCGACACATTGCAAAACTGTATTGATACTGTGTTGAAACTGTGTCGCTGAATACTGACACCTGCTGGACCTTAAAAATCCCTACAGGCAACCTAGTTGACAGACTCAACTGACACTGATTGGATGACCTAGTATATACAATATAAAGGTTCCAAGGTTGTCATAGCCAGGAGCGACACTGGGGTTAAGCTCCCAGTGCTCATAAAATGCTCCTTATGGCGTGCGTCTCGAAAAGCCTCTGACAACTAAGTCCAACTCCTAGCCTGCCCGTGTGGTTTAGTCTCTAAGCCCGGCGGAACTGCTTTTACTAATAGGAGAAGGGGCAAGGGCGGATCTCTGGTGCCTTAAAACCAGATGCTTCGGGTAGATGGTGGCTCGTCAACCTGGGAAGGTAGCCCATCTAGGGGAAGGTAAACCCTGATTTCAAACCTCTGCTGCCTTGCGGCATACCCGGTCACGGGAAAGGCTTCGGGAGTCAACCCTGAGGAAAAATCCGGAGTCGGAGCCCCTAAGGCAGTTCTATGTTGTGCTCAACATCGTTCTGGCAGCTCCTGCAACGGTGCTGGTGCCAAACTGTAGCAGCCCTGCTGTTCCTTTGGATTCATCAGTGACGTGGAGAGGGGGGACATGCTGCATGGGCAACATCTTGTCCTCCATATCTTCCTGCCCAGGCTTGAATCCTACCAACGCCCAACGCTGGAAGGTAGAACACCGGATCACTGGAGAGGACACTCCAGCTTCGCCTTTGGCGTAGACAAAACACGGGGAATGACAGTTACCGGTTATAAGCCACCGCTCAATTGGCGTAGAGCGTGGCGCCAGGGGTTGTTCCCGACGGTGGGAGGGATCATCGGATCTCACTGGACAGCTACCGCCCGCCTCAAGCTGGGCAGCCCCCAGCCAATAAGGTGTTGTCCCGCCACAGCTTGCTTTCCTCATTGGGTGCATGGGGATAAGGAGAAATCCAAACAGCAGGCTGAGAACCTTCGCACCAGGCAAGACAATAAAACAAAAGAGACCAACTCTAAAACTGGGAACTTGGAACGTCCGCACTATGATGACAGGACTCGCTGCTAACCTAAAGGACATCAACGACACCAGGAAGACTGCCATCATCAATAATGAGCTGAAGAGACTGGGAGTGGATATCGCCACTCTCCAGGAAACACGGTTAGCTGATGCAGGCACACTGAGAGAGAAGGACTACATGTTCTACTGGCAGGGAAAGGGCAGTGACGAACACAGGGAACACGGAGTGGGCTTCGCAGTGAAGAACACTTTGCTGAAGATGGTGGAACCGGGCAGCACTGGCTCTGCACGACTCCTCACCCTCCGCCTGAACACCACTGAAGGCCCAGTCACCCTCGTCAGTGTGTATGCCCCAACACAGACAGCCACACCAGAGGCAAAAGATGAGTTCTACGAGAATCTCGCAACAACTGTCAGGATCATCCCCAACTCTGAACAACTCATTCTCCTTGGAGACTTCAATGCCAGAGTGGGTGCTGACCACGACTCCTGACCCTCCTGTCTTGGACCATTTGGCGTGGGCAGAATGAACGACAACGGACAGCGGCTGCTCGAGTTCTGCACATATCACGATCTGTGCATCACAAACTCGTTCTTCAAGACCAAGCCCCAACACAAGGTTTCCTGGCAACATCCGCGCTCAAAGCACTGGCACCAGCTAGACTTGATCCTGACCAGGCGCACCTCACTGAAGAACGTGCTAATCACCCGTTCGTTCCAGAGTGCAGATTGCGACACAGACCATTCATTGCTAGACAACCTGGAAAGGCACGGATTGACACCAGCAAGATGGCCCAACCAGAACTTGTTGAGCAGTTTGCCACCACCTTTGAGAAGGAACTTGGTGTACCACAAGGAGGAGAATCTGCAGAGCAGAAGTGGGAAGAGCTGCGAAACACCATCTACCGCACAGCCTTGGCTACCTTTGGGAGGAAGACCTCGAAGTCACAGGACTGGTTTGATGCCAAGTTGACCGAGATGACCCCCGTCATTGAAGCCAAGCGCTCAGCACTTGCTGAGTACAAGAAGTACCCAAACGAGAAGAATCTCCAGATTCTCAGGGCTGCGAGAAGCAAAGTTCAGCAGACTGCTCGGTGCTGTGCCAACGAGTACTGGACTCAGCTCAGCCAAGACATTCAAACCGCTGCCATAACAGGGAACATCCGTGGTATGTACGATGGCATCGAGAAAGCACTTGGTCCGGCTCAGAGCAAGACGGCCCCCCTCAAATCTTCCACTGGGGAGATGATCACAGAGAAGAACAAGCAGATGGAGAGATGGGTGGAACACTACTCCGACCTCTACTCTAGACAGAACACCGTGACACCATCAGCCCTTGATGCCATCTACTGCCTGCCATCCATGGACGAACTTGACGCCGAGCCAACCATCGACGAACTCAGTAAGGCCATTGATAGCTTGGCCGCTGGCAAGGCACCTGGCAACGACGGCATACCCCCTGACCTGATCAAGCACTGCAAGACCGCCCTACTGCTGCCATTGCATGACGTCCTCTGCCAGTGCTGGAAGGAAGGTGCCGTACCACAGGACATGAGGGACGCCAAGATCATCACCCTCTACAAAAACAAAGGGGAGAGAAGCGACTGCAACAACTACAGGGGCATTTCCCTCCTCAGCGTTGTTGGCAAAGTCTACGCACGAGTTGTTCTCGTTCGTCTACAGAAGCTTGCCGAACGTGTCTACCCCGAGTCTCAGTGTGGCTTCCGCGCTGAGCGATTGACGGTAGACATGATATTCTCCATCCACCAACTCCAGGAGAAATGCAGAGAACAGAACATGCCTCTGTACGTCGCCTTCATCGACCTCACCAAAGCGTTCGATCTGGTCAGCAGAGAGGGCCTTTTCAAGATCCTGCCAAAGATAGGATGCCCACCAAAGTTGCAAAGCCTCATTGAATTGTTTCACACCAACATGCAGGGGATAGTGCAGCACGATGGCAACGTCTCAGAACCATTCAACATACGCAGCGGAGTGAAACAGGGCTGTGTACTTGCGCCAACCCTCTTTGGGATTTTCTTTGCTATGCTCCTGAGGCATGCCTTCAGCACAGCAACAGAGGGAATCTACCTGCACACAAGATCTGACGGCAGGCTTTTCAACCTTGCCCGCCTGAAAGCCAGAACCAAAGTACGCGAGGCTCTAATCAGAGACATGCTGTTCGCAGACGACGCTGCAGTCGCAACCCACACACAGCAGGAGCTTCAGACCCTGATGGACCGCTTCTCCCAGGCATGCAAGGACTTCGGGCTTACCATCAGCCTGAAGAAGACTAACGTCTTGGCGCAAGGCACGGAAGCACCACCAACCATCACCATTGATGACTACAAGCTGGAGGTCGTGAATCAGTTCACGTACCTGGGGTCCACGATCAGCAACAACCTCTCCCTTGATACAGAGATCAACAAGAGGATTGGAAAATCAGCCTTCACACTCGCTCGCCTCACCACACGAGTGTGGGAGAATCCCAAACTCTCTGTCAAGACGAAGATGGCAGTGTACAACACCTGCGTCATCAGCACACTGCTCTATGGGAGTGAGACGTGGACAACATACGCCCGGCAGGAAAAGAGACTGAACTCCTTCCACTTGTGCTGCATTCGCCACATCCTGGACATATCCTGGCAGGACAAAGTGCCCAACACAGAAGTTCTGTCCCGCGCCGGCCTTCCCTCCATGTTCACTCTACTCAGGCAGCGCAGGCTCCGCTGGCTAGGCCACGTTCACCGTATGGAGGATGGCAGAATCCCCAAAGACGTCCTCTATGGAGAACTGGCAACTGGCAGGAGAGACGTTGGCCGCCCACAGCTGCGCTTTAGAGATGTCTGCAAGAGAGACATGAAGGCCCTGGATATCAACACAGAGCGCTGGGAGGACCTTGCAACGGACCGCTCCAAATGGAGAGGCACCCTGACCAGACAGCTCAGGGCGGGTGAAGAGAGACTGACTGCTGCAGCAGATGAAAAAAGGACCCGCAGGAAGAACCGCCACAGACCCAGCAGCACGGAGACCACCCACAAGTGTGACCTGTGTGACAGGGACTGTCATTCGCGCATCGGCCTGTTCAGCCACAGGCGGTGCTGTTCCAGCAGAGTAGACGTTTAGAATTCTCTTCCATGGTCATCATAGACCGACGGAGGCCGACGCACATATACAATAATATACTGCTAAAAAAAAATAAAACTGTCCACTTAGGAAGCAACGCTGACAATCAGTTTCACATGCTGTTGTGTGATTTTGTTGTCAGCACATTCAACTATGTAAAGAACAAAGTATTTTAATATTTCATTCAAATCTAGGATGTGTTATTTAGTGTTCCCTTTATTTTTTTGGACCAGTATATAATTTAAGTCATTGTATTTTATATTGTATTATTTCATATCTTCATTTTAATTTCAAATATCATTGATATTTTTAGATACAGTCAATAAATTTGTATCACCGTTACAGGCCCGGTACCGTGGCTCTGAGAGAGATCCGTCGCTACCAGAAATCCACGGAGCTGCTCATCCGTAAACTGCCCTTCCAGCGCCTGGTGAGGGAGATCGCTCAGGACTTAGAGACCGACCTGCGCTTCCAGAGCTCTGCCATCATGGCTCTGCAGGAGGCCAGTGAGGCCTACCTGGTGGGTCTCTTCGAGGACCCCAACCTGTGCGCCATCCATGCCAAGAGGGTCACCACCATCATGCCCAAAGACATCCAGCTGGCCCAACGCATCCACGGAGAGAGAGCTTAGACTTTCTGCTGCACATCCACCAACCACAATGCTCCGCACTGTGTGTCTATATATATTTATATTAATATGTATACTCGCTGCTCTTGTTTTTTCTTGCCTTCTGATTGTTTCTCTGAGTGTTGCTATCCCTGTGCTGTTGCAATCCTGGAATTTCCCCATTGTGGGACTAATAAAGGCTCATCTTATCTTAAACAATGTGAACATGTATCATAACGTGAAAATCTAAGTGAACATGTTGTGAATGAGGATGCTTGTGGACTGTGATTTTTTTATTGATTTATTTTTATTATTTTTTTTAAACAAAAAGTTCTTTTTACAAATTTTTATTCAAAAAAAATAAGTTTTTCCAAAGTTTTAAAATTCAGGCGGTTGCGCTTTTTGGACACAACTTCTCCAGCTGTTGAAAATACGCGCTCACATGGCACAGATGAGGCTGGAGTGCAGAGAAATCCTAACGCCAGCTGGAAGAGGTTTGGATAGCTGGCCTTTTGATTGTCCCAGTATCTCAGAGGATCCTGGGACCTGGCAATATTGCCCTCTGCCAGGTACCTCTGCACCTCCTGGATGGCATCAGCTGTGGCATTTTTGGTCTGCCTGCCCACTTCATGTC
Organism: Pholidichthys leucotaenia; assembly: GCA_020510985.1. Taxonomy (NCBI): domain Eukaryota; kingdom Metazoa; phylum Chordata; class Actinopteri; order Cichliformes; family Pholidichthyidae; genus Pholidichthys; species Pholidichthys leucotaenia. The sequence goes on along the minus strand of CM035842.1, from coordinate 193,878,430 downwards.
CAAAGGTTATCTAAAAATAAATAAATAAATAAATAAATTGGCATTTTAGTACATGATTTCCAAACAACAAATTATGCTGAATAACATGCCTGAAGTGGGTGCAGACAGCTGTTGTGAAGACGGTCCCGGCTGGGGCTCATTTGTGCGTCCGATTACAGACGCACATTCTGCCCGCAGTCTACTGATGGCGTCATTGCACTTGGAGGAACTGCGGAACCCGAGTGATTTAAATCCGGGGTCTAGAAGTGTGGCTAGGGTCAACACACTTAATGACTCCAGATTGGAAGCAGTGTCTGTGACTCGACACTTCAGGTGTTCTTGTAGGTGTATGGCTGCCTGTGTGTGCAAGGTTGAAGCATTACGCTCTAGTGTAAGATAGAGCATTTTCATCATCGGGATGACCTTTGACCCTGACACTCGCCTCTCTTCACACAACTCCACTGTAGCTTGATGGAAAGGAGCAAGCACAAGAAGTGTTTCTCCTATGATGGTATACTCATCAGCTGTAAGTGGAGTCAAATCACTTTTTAGAGAGGCCAGAGATACCCACACTGGTTCCCTCTCATCATGTAGCCTTGACAACATTTCATATGTGCTGTTCCAGCATGTTGGCACCTCATTGATAAGTTTCAGGCTTGGTCGTCCCATCTGTTGCTGCACTTGAGCAAGCTTCTCCTTGGCTGTAGTGCTTGATCTGAAGTATGTCACAATGTTCCTAGCTTTGTGTCTGATGGATGTAAGTGTGGGGATCTGATCACATGACTTACTAACTAATAAATTGAGACTATGTGCAATGCAAATTGAGTGCCGAATTTGAAGCTGTCGAGTGGATGCAGTCATGTTTGGTGCTGCGTCGGTCACAAGACACTTTACTTTATTGGTTATGGCCCAGTCCTCCATCATGCCCCTTTTGACTTGGGCCAAATTGTCAGCCGTGTGACTTTGTGGAAAGTACTGCACACCCAACACAGACGTACACAACTGCAAATTCTCATTAATGTAGTGACAGGTAAGAGCCAAGTAAGCCTCCATGTTCACAGATGTCCACATGTCAGCTGTTATACTCACTGCCACAGCTTGCTGTACTTCCTTTTTCACTCGTTCCCGTTCCTCCTCGTACTTTTTTGCCAGCATTTGTTTGATGGTCTGAAAATTACACCAAGTCAAACCAAAAGCAAATCCATATATTTAAATTAAAGATTAAATAAACTGGATATATCAACTACTACTTTAATTAATTTCCACAAACCTTTCTGGTTGGCAAAACATATGAGGGCTGAAGGGCCTGAACCAGTTCCCTGAACCCTTCACTCTCCACAATGCTGAGGGGCTGGCAGTCCTTCACGATGAAATTGAGCACAGCTTCATCCAGCACCTGCTTACTGGAAGCTTGATGGTTAAAAATGAAGTCAAAAATAAATTAATAGGAATTAATTATCAATAAAGCAACTGTGAGTAAGTAGTAGTAGGGCTGTATACCTGCGTCTATCCTGGGTGCATCTGGGACTTCATTTTCATGCCTGGCCCTATAATGTCTCAGCATTGAGGAGGTGCTTTTGTTGAAATATGACAGCTCTGTCGAACAAATGTGACATTTAGCCTGCAGAAAATATGAAGAGTAAACTAAGAGTCACTTTCAAATGAATTTGAATTCAGATAGATCAAGTGGAAACTCTGAGAGGAACAGGATGAAACAACAAGGAAATTAAAACAAAGAAAATAGTATTTTAAAAATACTATATTTTTTGGAAATACCTTATTTTCCGATATCAGATCAAAATGGTCCCACACGGTGGAAACCTTTCTTTTGCCTTGACGCTGCTGCTTGTGCTCCATAATTCGTGATAAATTTGTACAAGGACCGTCCGCAACACATACGAGTCTTTGGACAAATGCATCCCCGTTGACAGATGCGCTTCCTTATAAACGCGGGCGTGTCAGTGTTTCGACGCCCTAGCGTCACGTGACCGATGCAGTCCCCATATCGGTCATGTGACTTTCTTAAAGCGAGACGCACCGACACGCACCGAAACTGGGTTTCGCTCTATGAGCCCGACGCATGCGCCGACGCATCGGTGTTGCCGGACCCATCACTAACAAAAGCTGACCACAAAATAATGACAACAGACAATAAAACTTAGAAATAAAGTGAGGATCTGAGCTCAGAGACAACCTGAGCTCAGATATGTGACAGAAATCTATAGGTAATGCATTTAGCAGAAAGGTTCCTAAATACAAGAGCTACACATCCTTATAGTAATGCTCATAATCCATGGCATTTAAGGCAAAATAAATAAAAGAAAAAAGTTGAACATTTGCGAGAATACTTCAAATCTGAAATGTACGGGGAAAAAATGTAATTTATAAGAGAAGTAAAAAAAATTACAAGAAAAAAATTAAGAATTTATGTGACATGAAAGCCCTTAATACGGTGTGTGTGTGTGTGTGTGTGTGCGTGAGACCATAAAATAAATGTAGTAGTCGTAGTTCTAAACAGAAAATCATGAAATAAAGGGACTTATATACAGTATATACTTTATTGAAAACATCTGGTGCTATTAAGTAGCGTATGACTGGATGGAAGGGAGTGTTAACATTAAGCTAGAGTAATTTTAAACACAGTGAATAGCAAAATAAAGGGACTTGTACAATGGTAACAAAAAGTATGTGAACCTTTTGGAATTTCATGGTTTTCTGCATTAGTGTGTCATAAACTGTGATCTGATCGTCACATACAGAGGGGAAAATAAGTATTGAACACATCAGCATTTTTCTCATTAAACATATTTCTGATGAAGCCATTGACCTGATATTTTCACCAGATATCAGTAACAACCCAAGTAATCCAAACATACAAAGAAATCAAGGCAACTGTGTGTAGTGATCGAGGCTGCACACTGTTTTTGTTCTCCTCTCTCATTACTCTCATTTCCCACAGCTGCAGCTTCATCCACACCTGCTTCCTCTAATCAAGCAGCCTTTAATTTGAGAGGGGCCCTTCACTCCTGCACAGAACTGCATATAATGGGAATAGGAGGGAGAGTGTTTAATTGGATTAAGGACTTCTTAGATGGAAGAACTATTCAGGTGAAGACAGGAACAGAGCTGTCAAAGCAATATATGGTAGAAAATGGAACACCCCAGGGGAGTGTAATCAGTCCGACTTTGTTCTTGATTAGGATAAATGATATATTTGAAAATGTTCTAATTGATATGGGGAGATCACTTTTTGCGGATGACGGGGCATTGTGGAAAAGGGGAAGAAATGTTGAACATATAGTTAAGAAGATGCAGGCTGGTATTAATGAAGTTGAAAAGTGGGTAACAAAGTGGGGTTTTAAGTTCTCAGTGGAAAAAACCCCCAAAGATATTGTTCTTTACAAGAAAGAAACTGAAGCAGTGCAGTCTGAAACTCTATGGAAACACTCTGGAGAGAGTGGAGAGTTTTCGATTCCTCTGAGTTTTCTTTGATCAGGTATTAACATGGAGAGAGCACATTAGGCAGGTGGTTATTAAATGTAACAAAGTCATAAACGTAATGAGGTGTCTGGTAGGGCTGGAGTGGGGAGCTGACTTTGTCTCTTTAAAAGAGATTTATGTAGCATTAATAAGGTCACGACTGGATTACGGAAGCATTGTTTATGGGTCAGCAGCTAAATCTATATTGGCTGGACTGGATGTTGTACAAACCCCGGGCTCTTAAAATATGTACAGGGGCAGCCAGAACCTCACCAGTGTGTTCAGTTCAGGTGGAAGTGGATGAAATGCCATTAAAAATATGGCAGAAACAGCTAATGGCTAATTACTGGGTGAATCTGAGGGGACATATTTACATATTTACATATTTATTCCATCTAGCTACAATGCTCCGCACTGTGTGTTTACATATTCATATATTTATTCCATCCAGCTACAATGCTCTGCACTGTGTGTCTGTGTGTGTGTATATATATATATATTTTATAGTAATATGTACATATGTATATTAGCTGCTCTTGCTTGCTTGTTTTTTTTCTTGCCTTCTGATTGTTGCTCTGAGTGTTGCTATCCCTGTGCTGTTGCAATCCTGGAATTTCCCCGTTGTGGGACTAATAAAGGCTTATCTTATCTTATCTTGACATGGTGATAACCACCCAACAAAAATGGTACTACAGACTTGCTGGGAGAAAGAAACTGCTCAAAAAGGAAGCTTTGGCTGGATAGGGGTCAAGTGGCAAAATATATGGGAGTATGTGGTAGAGAATTTAGTGATACGGTTATATGGCCAGTCAGACCTGCTTGGCTACTAAAAAATCCTATTGTAGATATGCAGTTACTCAAAGTAAAACTGAATAGAATGAGTGCTGATATGAGAAGTGAGTATTTTAGTTATATGGATTTTAAGTATAAAGACTGGACACAGATTTTTACTGATGGGTCAAAGGACCCTCAGATGGGGACAACAGGGTCAGCGGTGGTAGTGCCAAGCTGTCAGGTGGGGATCAGCAAGAGGACAACTGATTTTTTTTTTTAAGTGTTTATGCTGTAGAACTGTATGCCATGTTGATGGCATTAGAGTGGAGTGTAGCTGTAAGCTACAGGAACATTCTAATATGCAGTGACTCTGTGTCAGTTCTGACAAGCATCAAGTCAGGTGCGGCTAAAAGTCATCAAGGCCTAGTGTATGAAATACTGCATGTGTACTCAGGAGTAGTCGGGGGGGGGGGGGAGTGTCACATTCTTGTGGGTACCAGCACATTCAGGTGTCCCAGGGAACGAGAGGGCTGACAAGCTGGCAAAGGAGGCAACAAGGAAGGAAATGGGAGACACTAGATTAAAGATGTCAAAGTCGGAGGGGAAAAGCATAGTGTGGGGAAAAGCAAAACAACAGTGGCAGCAGATGTGGGACACAGAAACAAAAGGCAGACATTTGCACTCTATTCAGAATACAGTAGGTGAAACAAGAGGCAGGGGAACAAAACGCAAAGAACAAGTACTAATAAGTAGACTGAGAATTGGGCATGGCTATCTCAATGGCACTTTATACATGTTAGGAAAGCACCCAACTGGCTTATGTGAAAATTGTCAGGAACCAGAGTCAATAAAGCATGTATTGTTATCTTGTAGGAAATTTAATCAGCAAAGGGAGGAAATGATTCAACAGCTACAGAAAATAGGATGGGTAGAAAAGACTGTAAAAAGCATACTGGACTATGGGGACTGTGTGCAGGGGAGGAAATGGATAATGTAGTTCCTAAGAGCGACCAGACTGGGCAGACTGATGTAAAGCAGGATGATTAGAGGCGTGTGGAAACCAGAAGGTGGCAGCAATGCAACAACATGGATGCCAGCTGCCGTTAAACTGTAAAGAAGAAGACTCCTGCACAGAGACGTCAACTTCTGCATGCAGCCCAGAGTGCTCCTCGCCACAGTGTGCAGCTTCTTCAGCACCTTGCTGTTCCGCTCTCCTCCCAAGTGGGATCTTGTAAACAACCCCAGAATTAATTACTCTGCTCCTTAATAGCCTCTGTGTGTTCTAGGACTTACCTGTGCGCTGGTGGACTATCCTCCTGCCTGACTGAGACCAACACTCCCGAGCAGGAGCTCCCACACTCCTTTCACCTCCCTGTACGTGCACATAATTATTGGACCGAACTGTTTCCCCATCTCAACTCAGCCAAGGCTCTTCCCCCTGCACAGCTCACTGTATATATCAGCACAAATACTTGACCCATCTTCACGGGACCTCTGCAATTCAGTTTCATTCAACTATATTTATATAGCACCATTTAACAACAATAGTCATCTCATAGTGTAGCGGGTTGAATTCAACCCCCCCACAACACACAGAGACAGTCAGCTCGCACTCCTGGGTTTTTTCCGCTGCGTGCTGCGTTTACAGCTGTGAGGTTAAAGTGTCATCCATGCATTGTGTTCATGCATCATGTCTGTACCTCTGATATGCAAATGCCCAGATTGACTGCTGTGAATGTCTTTGATGTATTGTCTGAGCTGAGTATATAAGCTGTCTGATTTTCATGTTCATTCTCTCAATTCCACTTCCTCAACTGCTGCTGCTGGACACAGACTTTGTGTCCTCCTTCTCCGAGACCCGCTGGGGCTCACTCCCGGCGCGCATGCACGGCGCCGGGAACGGAGCTCGTGACGGCGGTATGATTCAATAAACCAACTTAAAACTCCATCACTGCCTTTATTTTATCATCTGCTTCACTGGTGACCCCGAACATGCACACGCTTTGTGCAACGCAACCTTCTGGTCTGGACAGCCACGCTGGCGACCCGACGCTGAAGAAAACGAGCTGCCGGCGAACGCAGCACCGGGCAGTGATGCTCCGCCAACGAGCGAACGCAGCAGCCTGACTGATCTGCCCTCCCCGCAGCTTCAGGGAGGCCTCAACGCAGAGCCCATGGCAGGCGAGTTACTCTCTGGACATCGCCCAAGACCGGGTAAACGGCAGTAAGTGTTATGGCGCGACCCTCGCCGAGATCGGGGCGTCCATGCGGGACAGCCTGTCAGGGCTGCGCGCTCACCTGAAGCAAGCACGCGCGCAGCGCGCTCACAGGATTCACTGATGGTTTCAGCCATGGCGCACAAAGGATTCAGCCGTCTGCTTTTCCCGAGGGCTTTAAGGCTGCGCACGCACCTAAAGTCAACACGCCAAGTTCCTCTGCTTTTGTTTATGCAGCCTCGCTGCTCCTGTTTTTCTTCATGGCCACGAGAGGAGTCAGAGACTAATTTTTCTTCTGGTGATCTCCACAAGTTCAACGGGACAGCCCGTCGACATCGCGGAGCAGCAAACAATTTTTGGCGCGGCCCGAACGATTTCACCGCGCCCGGTCAGCACTTACTACCCACCTCCCCCCTCCCCCTCCACCTGCACAGAGCTTTTCCCTGCTCGCTGCCCAAACTGCAATATCGAGGTCTCGGCCGCCTGCCGTGCCCTCTGGGGGGGAGCGGTGTAGCGGGTTGAATTCAACCCCCCCACAACACACAGAGACAGTCAGCTCGCACTCCTGGGTTTTTTCCGCTGCGTGCTGCGTTTACAGCTGTGAGGTTAAAGTGTCATCCATGCATTGTGTTCATGCATCCTGTCTGTACCTCTGATATGCAAATGCCCAGATTGACTGCTGTGAATGTCTTTGATGTATTGTCTGAGCTGAGTATATAAGCTGTCTGATTTTCATGTTCATTCTCTCAATTCCACTTCCTCAACTGCTGCAGCTGGACACAGACTTTGTGGCATGCGCGCCGGGAGCGGAGCTCGTGACGGCGGTATGATTCAATAAACCAACTTAAAACTCCATCGCTGCCTTTATTTTATCATCCGCTTCAATAGCACTTTAAAATGTAGGGGGAACCCCCACAATTGCAGAAAGAGCCCAGCAATCAGACAATCCCCTGTGAGCAAGCGCTTGGCAACAGTGGAGAGGAAAAACTCCCATTTAACAGGAAGAAACCTCTAGCAGAACCAGGCTCAGGGAGGGGCAGTCATCTGCTGCGACTGGTTGGGGGGTGAGGGGATAGAGAAGATGAAAAGAACAGACATATATAGAGAGCAAACATTAAAGGAGTAAAGCCAAGTACATTATTGAAGGTCCCCCAGCAGTCTAACTCTATTAGCAGCAGAACTAAGGGAGGGTTTAGAGACATATGATCCCTCCCTAATCGTAGGCTATATCGAAAAGGTAGGTTTTTACCCTGTTCTTAAAAACAGAGATCAAGTCTGACTCCCAAATCCAGATTGGTAACTGGTTCCACAGGAAAGGAGCTTTATACTGTAGCTGAAGGCTCTGCCTCCCATTGTACTTTTGGAGATTCTAGGTATTACAAGTAATCCAGCATTTTGGGAGCGTAATGCTCTGTTAGGATGATAGGGTAGTATCAGATCTTTTAAATAAAAAGGGGCCTGATTATTAAGAGTTTTGTAAGTGAGAAGAAGGATTTTAAACTTAATTCTAAACTCTATGGGAAGCCAATGAAGGGAGGCCAAAACCGGAGAGATATGATCTCTCTTTCTAGTACCTGTTAAAACTCATGCAGCAGCATTTTGGATCAAAGGTAGACTTTTTAAAGATATTTTAGGACAACCTGATAATAAAGAATTACAATAATCTAATCTAGAGCTAACAAAAGCGTGGATCAGTTTCTCAGCATCATTCTGACACAAGATGCTCCTAATCTTGGCAATATTATGCAAATGATAGAAGGCAGTCTTAGAAACGAAATTAATATGTGAATTGAAAGACAGATCTTGATCAAAAATAACTCCAAGGTTCCTCACAGAACTATTCAGAGAAAGAGTAATCACATCCAAACTAAGAGTTTGATTTCGAAAAGTATTTCTATGGCTTTTTGGACCAACAAGAATGACTTCAGTCTTATCTGAATTTAATACCAGAAAATTACAAGTCATCCAAGCTTTGGTTTCCTTAAGACAGGCGTCTAACTTGGCTAATTGATTACTAATATCTGGCTTCATTGACAAGTTTAATTGTGTGTCATCTGCAAAACAATGAAGATATATACAGTGCTTTCTAATGATGTTGCCTGTCGGAAGCATATATAAACTAAAAAGAGTAGGGCCTAGCACAGATCCCTGTGGAACTCCATGACTGAGCTTAGAGTTGGAAGAAAACTCATTATTGACATGAACAAACTGAAGCCTATCAGACAAATAAGATCTAAACCACTGCAGTGAAGTTCCATTAAGTTCAACACAGTGTTCTAATCTATCAAGTAGAATATCATGGTCGATAGTGACATATTATTCGGCCCAGGAAACACGCACGCAGGCTCAGGCAGATTTGAAAGCTTTATTGTTAACCAATGTATAGTGTATGGATGCATGTGTGAGAGATAAGGATGTATTGTGGGTGGAGGATGCAGGTCAGGACAGAGCAGCACGCCGTGCAGCCAGACAACCCTATGGGTGAGAGGAGAACAGGGGTTAGCTGGGCAAACCTCACAGGAGAGTGACAAAGTTGTGTGCTTACTTGTAGTAATTGTGGTGGCTGGCGTTGGCAAGGTCCTGAGCCTGGGAGACAGCATCCTGCTGTGTGCCCGAGGAGAAGCGGAGAGGCAGAGGAGTGGCGAGGCGAGGGAGAGGGTGTCCGCTGCCGGGAGATCCACCAGTGCACAGGGGAAGGCTGACAGGAGAGCAGGTGAGACAATAAATGACAGCTTACTTGTCGTGAAGAGGAATCAGCAGGCCTGGAGGAAAGGAAGCTGCTGAAGGTTCCAGTATGCAGGGAGACAGACGGCTCCAGGCCGAAGCTCAGGGCGAGGTGGAATAAGTAGCTGCGCACTAACGAGAAGCAGGTGTGTGTGCAGCTGAGGTGGATGCCCGTGAGCGGCGAGTGATGACAGTACTCTCCCCCCACCCCACCAGCGCCTCCTGGTGCTGGCTTACCTGGGTGCGTCCGATGAAACTCCGCGATGAGGTCCTGATCCAACACCCACGAAGAGCGCACCCAGGATCTCCACTCCGGTCCATAACCTTCCCAATCCACCAGATATTGCAGCCCACGACCTCGGCGCCGGGAGTCCAAGATGGCAGTAACACCCCACGCCGGGTCACCGTCGATCATCCTAGGAGCGGGAGGATACCTAGGAGGGGCACAGAGTGGATTGGAAAGGACAAGTTTGATTTTAGATACGTGGAAAGTGGGACACACACGTAAGGAGGGGGGAAGGGCCAAACGCACAGCTACCGGGTTGATAATTTTCGAAATCACAAAGGGGCCAAGGAATTGCGGAGCCAGCTTCCTCTTTGCAGCCTTAAGGTTAATATCCTGGGAAGAAAGCCAAACCCGTTGACCCACCTGGTAGATAGGAGCCGGTCTTCTGTGGCGATTGGCGGTGGAACTGTTGCGCGCCGCCGTGCGTAAAAGTGCATTCCTTGTCCTGGTCCACACACTCCGGCAGCGCTTCATGTGCGCCTGGACCGATGGGACCGCTAACTCACCCTCCTGCTCGGGGAACACGGGGGGATCGTACCCCAAGAACGCTTCGAAGGGCGACACACCAGTGGCAGAGGATCGAGCCGAGTTATGGGCGTATTCCACCCAGGTCAGGTAGGAGCTCCAGGATGATGGATTCGAGGATGTAACGCAGCGCAGGACGGCCTCCAACTCCTGGTTAGTGCGCTCGCATTGCCCGTTGGACTGGGGGTGGTGACCAGAGGAGAGACTAACCGTGGCCCCCAAAGCGTTGCAGAAACACCTCCAAACCTGGGAGACAAACTGTGGGCCCCGGTCCGAAACCACGTCCAGCGGGATCCCATGCAGCCTGACAACATGTTGGACCAGGAGGTCAGCCGTCTCATGTGCCGAAGGAAGACCCTGAAGGGGCACAAAATGGGCGGCCTTGGAAAATCTGTCCACAATTGTCAGGACCGTGTCAAAGGTGTTAGAGACAGGGAGACCGGTGATGAAGTCTAGGGCGATGTGTGACCAGGGCCTGCCTGGGACTGGCAGGGGCTGGAGTAGACCCGCAGGCGGAGAGTTTTGGGACTTGCCGGTGGCACACTGGGGGCAGGCCCGGACATAATTGGTGACGTCCTTTTGGAGACCCGGCCACCAAAATGAGCATTGCAGTAAACTCACCAGGCGGGTGATGCCAGGGTGGCAGGCAAGCCTGGAGGTATGGGCCCAGTGGATCACTTCTCCTCTAACCGCTGAAGGAACGAAGAGCCTCCCTTCTGGTCCCCCACCAGGATCCGTCTCCGTCTCCGTCTCCTGAGCCTTAAGAATCTTGTCCTTGATAGACCAGGAAACCGCCCCCACGACGCACGAGCTGGGAAGGATGGTGTGTTCTGGCTCCTCCGGATCCTCAGGGGTGAACTGCCTGGATAGGGCGTCGGGCAACCCATTCTTCAAGCCTGGACGGTAGGTGATGGTGGATTAGAAGCAAGCAAAAAACAGAGACCAGCGCGCCTGGCGGGCATTCAGGCGCCTCGCTGACCTCAGGCACTCGAGGTTTTTATGGTCCGTCCAGACCACAAAAGGCTGGGCTGCCCCTTCAAACCAGTGGGGCCACTCCTACAGCGTGAGCTTGACAGCGAGGAGCTCCCTGTCGCTGACGTCATAATTGCGCTCCGCCAATAACCACCGGGAGAAGAAGGCGCAGGGCCGCTTGATACCATCCACCGGTGAGCGCTGAGAGAGCACCGCCCCCACTCCCGTGTCGGACGCGTCGACCTCCACCAGACACTGCAGCGCGGGATCGACCTGGGTCAGGACCCGGGAGGACGAGAATTCCGCCTGGAGAGTCTTGAAGGCGGTGGCCGCTTCCTCTGACCACTGGAAGGGCACCTTCGATGACGTGAGGCGGGTCAGGGGGGTGACAATGGCGCCGAAGTTTGGGATGAAGCGCCGGTAGAAGTTAGCGAACCCTATAAACTGCTGCACCTGCTTCCTGGAGGTAGGCGTGGGCCACTCGACCACCGCTTTAACCTTAGTAGGGTCGGGGAGGATCTGGTTGTGTGAGATCACGAACCCCAGGAAGGAGGTGGTCCAGGCGTAGAACTCGCACTTCTCTGCTTTGATGTCCAGGCGATTCTCCAGCAGCCGTTGTAGGACCCGCCTCACATGGGCCTGGTGCTCCTCCCGTGATTTAGAGAAGATGAGTATGTCGTCTAGGTAAACAAAGACAAAGACCCAGAGGAAGTCCCGAAGAACGTCGTTTATAAGACGCTGGAAAACGGCAGGTGCGTTGGTGAGCTCGAACGGCATCACAAGATATTCGAAGTGGCCGCTGGGCGTCCTAAAGGCCGTCTTCCATTCGTCTCCCTCCCGGATCCTAACGAGATGGTAAGCACTGCGGAGGTCAAGCTTGGTGAACCAGGTCGCCCCCTGGAGGGAGTGGAAGGCGGTGTCCATAAGCGTCAATGTATAGCGATCCTTGATGGTGATATCGTTCAGCGCTCTGAAGTTGATACAGGGGCGTAGCGACCCATCCTTCTTTGCCACGAAGAAGAAACCCGCGCCAAGCGGGGACGAGGAGGGGCGGTTGATCCCAGCGCTGAGCAACTCCTTGATATAGGTGTCCATTGCCTCGCGTTCTGGCGCAGAGAGACTGTACAGACGACCTGACGGCAGGGAGGTCCCTGGGCGGAGGTTAATCGCACAGTCATATGGCCGGTGAGGGGGAAGGGACAAGGCTCTGGACTTGCTGAACGCCACCCCCAAGTCGTGGAACTCCAGCGGAACTAAAGTCAGGTCCGGGGGCTCGGAGACCGGCGCCGGTGGGGGGGGGGGGGGCGGACGGAGCACAAGCCGCCGACTGGAGGCAGGTGCCCAGGCAGAAGGTGCTCCAGGACAGGACACTGCCGGTTCTCCAATCCAGGACAGGCTTATGCAGCCGTAGCCAGGGGTAACTCAGAATGACACGGTCCGACGAGGAGGGCAAGACATAAAGGGTCAGATCCTCCCGGTGGTTGCCCGAGATGATGATGGGGACTGGCTTAGTGCGATGCGTCACTGTTCCCAGAGGAGAGCGAGAGAGAGTGACCAGGTTAAGGGGGGTAGTCAGCGGTTGGCAGGGAATGCCCAAACAGGTTGCCAGGCTTTTTGAGATGAAACTCTGCTCTGCCCCAGAATCCACCAGTGCGTGTGTGAAATGCCCGGTGGAGTTGTGGCAGAACCGTATGGGCAATGTGCATGATAATAGGGGATTTGGCCGGTTAGGGTCCGCAAGGCCCCCTACAGTGACTCGCAGACCTCCCCGTTTGGCTTAACCGGGCACAGCTCCACGGGATGCTGGTCATCTCCGCAATACATGCAGAGACCCTGTTCCCGCCGGCGTTGTCTCTCCGCAAGAGGGAGCCTAGTGCGACCGATTGCCATGGCCTCTGGTTCATCGGCGGACTCCGGAGCCGGTAACGCCAGGGGGCGAGAATGAGCTGGGCAGGTGGAAGCTCCGCGCGAGCGGCTGACAGACTTCCGCTCTGTGGCTTGCTCACGTAGCCTGTTGTCCAGGCTAATAGTGAGCAAGATCAGCTCAGAAAGTCGCCCTGGGAGATCCTGACTGGCTAGCTCATCCCTCAGACCAGAACTGATTCCTTCCACTTCCTAGGCACTACCATCACCAGGGACCTCAAGTGGGAGCCGACCATCAGCTCACTCATCAAAAAAGCCCAGCAGAGGATGTTCTTCCTGCAGCAGCTGAGGAAGCTCAAGCTACCCACCAAGATGTTAGTGCAGTTCTACACAGCCATCATCGAGTCCATCCTCACCACCTCCATAACCGTGTGGTACGCAGGAGCCACTGCCAGGGACAGACTAAGGCTGCAGCGCGTCGTGCGCACTGCTGAGAAGGTGATCGGCTGCAAGCTCCCATCTCTCCAGGATCTGTACATCTCCAGGACCCGGAGGCGTGCTGGCCGGATCATAGCCGATCCCCCACACCCTGGTCACGTACTGTTTGCCCCCCTCCCCTCAGGTAGAAGACTTCGGTCCATCCAGACTAAAACCTCCCGTCACATGAACAGCTTCTTCCCCTCTGCCATCAGACTGCTGAACACTAAGTGACTTATTGACTCTCGTGCACTATGTACAGCAGCTCAACCAGACTCATGTCAATCATCACTGTTTTCTTCCTGCATTACCGACTGCACTATATGGTTCTCCACAGTATCTGCTGCTCGCTAATATATTTTAACTGCTGACCAGTATCACTCACTCTTATTCTACACTTTATTGCATGTATAGTTTATTTCTTTTATTTTATCATGTTTAATGTTGCAGCATTGCACCGAGACAAATTCCTAGTTTGTGTACTACATGAACAATGGCAATAAACCTGATTCTGATTCTGATTCTGATTGTATGGCTTATGTGGATTGGGGCTTCACGTCTGGAGGAACAAGACAGGAGATGGCGAGGAGGTGTGAAGTCGGGCCCTCGTCTCGGAGAAGAGGACCTGGGGGGTTTCCCGGTACACCAGAGAATAAGAGACAGTGGTGAATCTTCAGAGACTTACATTGTGATTGAATGTTTGCAGAAGCACCATGTGACTTGAGTTCTTAATCCCCCGGAGGTATAAGAGTGAGCTGTAACATTATTCTGCCTCTTCTTGCTTTTTGAGAATGTTGGAAGATTGTGTTCTTCAATAAAGCTGAACCTGAGAAATACACTCAAGTCTCGTCATTGAACACATCTTCCACACAATGTGATTTTCTGGATTTTTTTTTTTCTCATTTTGTCTCTCATAGTTGAGGTATACCTATGATGAAAATTGGAGACCTCTCTCATCTTTTAAGTGGGAGAACTTGCACAATTGGTGGCTGACTAAATACTTTTTTGCCCCACTGTAAATACTACCCTTCTAACATATATTCTTTCAGCAAATAATGTTTATACCTATTTTTGAATTGATTTCTGTTTGTACATAGTTTCAGTTCCAGCTCCAGACTGTTCCACAAATCCACCCCACAGACAGATATGCACATACTTTTCTTAGCTGTTCGTATCTTAGGTTTTGTAAAGTTTAAGTCTTCTCTCAAATTATAATCATTGTCTCTTTTTTTGAATATTTTTTGTATATTAGTTGGGAGTTGATTATTAATTGCCCTGTACATGACTTGTGCTGTCTTAAATTTAACTAAATCCATGAACTTTATGACATGTAACTTTAAAAACAACGGATTGGTATGGTCTCTATATCCTACATTATTTATTATCCTTATAGCTTTTTTTTTGTAATGTGCATATTGGCTGTAAGTTGGTCTTGTAGGTGTTTCCCCAGATTTCTACACAGTAGTTAAGATAGAAACAGTGAATTGTACAGTAAGACCAATGATTTATAGTCCAAGATGTATCTTGTCTTCCCCAGTATCCCTATACATTTTGCCAACTTGGCCCGGATGCAACTGATGTGAGGTTTCCGGCAGATTTTATTGTCTAGTGTCACCCCCAGAAACTTACTTTCCTGTGCAGACTAAGGCTGCAGCGCGTCGTGCGCACTGCTGAGAAGGTGATCGGCTGCAAGCTCCCATCCTTCCAGGACCTGTACATCTCCAGGACCCGGAGGCGTGCCGGCCGGATCATAGCCGATCCTTCACACCCTGGTCACGTACTGTTTGCCCCCCTCCCCTCAGGTAGAAGACTTCGGTCCATTCAAACTAAAACCTCCCGTCACATGAACATCTTCTTCCCCTCTGCCATCAGACTGCTGAACACTAAGTGACTTATTAGACTCTCGTGCACTATGTACAGCAGCTCAACCAGACTCATGTCAATTCACTGTTTTCTTTTTGCATTACCGACTGCACTATGTGGTACTCCACAATATCTGCTACTCGCTAATATTATAGCTATATGTTAGGTTAATTGGCTGTTCTAAATTGTCCCTAGATATTTGTTTCCTATAGGCCCTTAGAATAGAGGGTTAGTATTAATGAAAGCGCTTTGAGTGGTCTTTGTGACTAGAAAAGCGCTATATAAGTGCAGGTTAGTTAGTTAGTTAGTAATATATTTAAAATTGCTTTGACTAGTATTACTCATTCATATTCTACATTTTATTGCATGTATAGTTTTATTTCTATCTTTTATTTTTTCATGTTTAATGTTGCAGCATCGCACCGAGACAAATTCCTAGTTTGTGTACTACATGAACAATGGCAATAAATCTGATTCTGATTCTGATTCTGATTCTATTCTGGTATCATCTATCATTACCATTATTTCACAATTTATTTTATAATTTCCAAACAACATAATCTTTGTTTTTTTTTTTTTTCAGATTTAGAGATAATTTATTTTTGTTGAACCACTGCGTTAACCTTTTCATTTCAGTTGTGACCACCTCTAAAACCTGCTGCAAATTCTCACCAGTGCAAAGGATATTTGTGTCATCCGCAAACAAAATAAATTTCAGAATTTTTGATACTTGGCATATGTCATTTATATACAAGATAAAGAGTTTGGGTTCCAAAACTGACCCCTGGGGCACACCACAAGCCATGAAGGGTGATTTGTGCTCACCTATTTGTACAAATTGTTGTCTGTTACTTAAATAACTTTCCACCCAACTCAGTCCAACCCCTCTTATCCCATACCTTTCCAGTTTCCTCAGTAGAATTCTGTGGTCAATGGTGTCAAAAGCTTTCTTTAAATCTACAAATACTCCTACAGCAAACTTTTTTTTTATCTATACAACTAGTAATTTCTTCTAGAAGTTCGATCAGTGCCAAAGATATAGATTTATCTGTTCTAAAACCATACTGGCTGTCTGTAAGAAGGTTGTGTTTTTCAATGAAATCATCCAGTTTCTCAGTGAAGATTTTTTCAAGTATTTTGGAGAATTGTGAGAGTAAAGACCGGCCTGTAATTTGTGAAATAATGACTCCTGTTTTGTATAGTGGTATTACTTTTGCTATTTTCATTTTGTTTGAAAATTTACCAGTTAGAAAGGATAGGTTACAGATGTGGGTGGGTGGTTTAACAATTCCTTTTTTCACTATTGTCTTGTCAATTTCATTCCTGTCAGTTGATTTTTTGTCCTTAAATTTACTCACAGTCTCGATAATTTCCTTTTCAGTAACTGCACCCAAAAAGATTGTGTTTGGATTTCTATCTTCTATTTCATTTACAGAACCACTGTTGTTTGTTTCTGCTGTCACTATTGATTTTGCTAATTCAGGACCAACGTTTACAAAAAGTTTATTGAAACCACTAATCACATCCTCCATATTATTTATCAAATTGTCATTTTCAATAAAATATTCTGGATAATTAGCATTCTTAGGTCAGTTACTAATAATCCCATTGAGTACTTGCCATATTCCTCTTAAGTTATTTTTATTATCCTCTAATATTCTGTTGTAGTATTCTTTCTTACAACTCCTCATTATATTAGTAAGCTTGTTTTTATATCTTTTATATTTGATCCCAGCCTCTTCCTTTCTGCACTTAATGAATTGTTTATATAATGTATTCTTCTTTTTACATGCATTTAGTAACCCCTTGGTGACCCAAGGAATATTTTTGTTTTGTTGTCTGTCACTGTATTGTTTTATAGGACAGTTTTTATTTTACAATGATTGAAATATTTGTAAAATATTATCATATGCTTCATTTATATCATTTTCATCACAAACTATCTTCCAGTCTTGTATTAATAATTCCTTTGCCAGTAAATACATACTGTAGATTCTTCAGTTCTTATTCTTTTACAGTATATTTAATATTTTTGGTATACTTTTTCTTCCTATAATCACATCGATAGACAACAAAAATCGGCAGGTGGTCACTGATATCATTCAATAAAAGCCCACTCATGATATTATTTTCCATAATGTTTGTGAATATGCTATCTATTAGTGTGGCACTGTGTGATGTGATTCTGCTAGGTCTGGTAATTGTTGGATGTAAGCCCATACTGTACATTGTGTGATAAATTCTTCTATCAAACTATGTTGTTTTGAATTCATAAGATCTATATTGAAATCCCCACAGATTAACATAACTTTATGAGTTAATTTTGTATACATTTTTTCCATCCATTCCTTAAATAAGCCAGTGTTTGATCCAGGTGTTCTATATACACAGCTCATGACCATATTCTTCACATTGTCCAGACAGATTTCTATTGTAATACATTCAAATAAATCATCCATAGTTACTGACAAATTTTCAACAACCTTGTATTGCAAGCTCTTGTCAACATAAATTTTAACTCCTCCTCCTTTTTTCACTTTTCTATTTATATAATTTAATTCATAGCCATCCATGGTAAAATCCACTCCTTTCTCTTCACTGAGCCACGTCTCTGATATTGCCACAATATTGAATGGCTCTTTAAACTGATGTAAATAATCTTTAATGTTATTAAAGTTGGCATAGAGACTTCTGCCGTTGAAGTGGATCATAGAAATATTGAAATCAGATGTGACCATTGTGTTAAACTGTTCATCCGTGTAGTAACTACAGTTATTATTGATGGAGCTAAATAAATTATTATCAGGGTCTATGTTATATTCTACGTCCTGTGGGTTGTGATCCGTATATTCAAAAACTTTCAGTTCCTGATGTTCCTGCTTGTTGATCTTTTGTTTCATGTAATTAAATGTCCTGATGCAGATGAGTATAACCCTTCAGTGTCCTACAGTTGTCTCTTGTTGCTGTCGACTCCAGTTGATAATAGTCATTGACATTTGTCCAGTTCCATAATATTACGGATGTTGATAACCTTGGCTTCTTCAGGTGATCCATTTAATTTGATGTATATTTTACAGTTTGATGTCCAGGTGTTTTGAATCTTTTTCTGCTTTCTCATGTACAGTATCTAGCTTTTCTGGCTATTTCTGCGTTTTCTTTTGTAAGGTGCTTGTTTATATAGATGTTCGTTCCTTTCAGTTTCCTCCCTTGTTTTAGCAGCACAGTCTTGTTTTCTATTGACAAACCTCATGATGACAGCCGGTTTGTCGCTGTTTTTCCTAAGCAGAGGGTGGCAGGCCTCAATGTTGTTATAGTCCAGCTGGATTCCTTTGGACTGCAGGAAGGCCGCCACTTGTTGCTCCGTGGATTCGTCTTCCAGTGCGTCGAGCCTCCCTCTGCTGTCCGCGGCCACCGCCCGAGCATATGAGCGAGGTTTAATGTGGAGCCCAGTGATGATCACGTCGTTCACCCGGGTGTACTGCTCCAGGTCCGACACTCTGCTCTCCAGATACGCCAGCCTCTTGTCCTTCTCGGCATTCTGGATCCGCAGCGCTTTCACCTCCTCGAGCAGACCCAGGATGTTTTTTTGCTTCAGTTTAACAGCAGAAATCTCTTCAGCCAAGAAGTCGAGCGATCTTTTAATATTGTCCACCTCCTCAGTCTGCTGAGCTTTCTTGGGACCCATGATCCCGGACGATGTATGTTGACTAAACAGCTAATGAACAGCTGTTTAGCTAGCTGAATTGCAGGCCGCTCCACTCCGCTCTCGTTTCCCAGTTCGTAGATGCTGTAGATGCCGCTATTGGTGTCTTAAGTCAGGCAGGGGTTGAAACTAAGATGTCAAGTCCATAATCCAAATTCAGTTCTCAAAAGCCAAAAAAGTAGTCAAAAACCGAGTACCAAAACACAGAAATCCACCGACTGACAGGATCTGACAGCAAGTTGATAGAAGGTTGACAGGAACCGGAAGTTTTTTGTTTTTTTTCTCCTTCTAAAAGGAGCAAGTGGTCCAGAAATAAACACATGTCTGCCACAGTTCTTAAAAGTGGACAGAAGGCTCCTGAAGTCTCTCTTTAAGATCTCAGACACTTCATCTGGGATGTTGTTGCATTGAACATGCGCAGTAACAGTTTTAGCATGGGGGTATTCATTTAATAGGTCAGGGGTAAGAGCCTCAATGTCTGACACTTTAGCCCCAGGAAAAAAAAAAAATTGTAACACAGTACCTGCTTCTGACGTTCCTCATTATTGAATCACTGATTACGAGCATCGTCTGGGAGAACTTTGTCTGTGGCTTCTGAAATGGTGGATAGTTTTGCCGTTGTTGTTGCTGCTGTTGCCACGAGGTGCCGGTGTGGGGGTGATGCGGGGGGTTGTGCTTGCTTCTTTTTGGAGCTGGTGTAAAGTTTGGCACACCTAAGGTAGTTTTGATCTGGGGCTTGCGGGTTTGGGCCGCTGCTGAAGGAGGACAGACGGCCATGGGAGGAAGATCAATGTCCAGGTGGGGAAAATCTTCCAGGGAAAGGATGACGAATCTGTTATCCAGCAAAAGAGGAAGGGAGGAGGTGCTGCCATGTCTGGTCAATCCCCGACGTTTGCTATTGGGCCCAACCATGGTCCAGGGCACGCATTGAGGCTGTGAAGAACCACCCGGGCTTTGGGTTTAGCTCCGAGCTGAAGCCAGTGTTTGGTGCTGGAGTCCTGGACAGTTGAGGTGACCGGAGCAGGGGTGGAGGTGGATGGCGATATGCTAATTTCATCCAGGTAAATAGCCGTCTCTGCTAGCTGCGAGTCTGTCGCTGGCACTGATGTCCGTCCAAAAATAATTGTATCAAGATGATTTTCAGCCTTCTGAATCTTATAGAGGTTAGAGAGTCTCAGTTCCAACTCAGAAACCTTCCTAGTGAGGGAAACACAGCTGATGCAGGTTGGAGAGGGGGCCATGGCTTTCCAGGTCAGGAGTGGCTAACTAAAACAGATAGGTTAGCCTAACCCGGTGAACAGCCCTGATTGGGGTCTGATTCACCTGTGAGCCAATACGGGCTGTTGTATTTACTGAGCTGTTGTATTTACTGAGCTAACACTAAGTAAAAAAAGTTAATATCAATAAAAGAGATAAAAATTTAAACCCTGGGAAGATCACCAGTCCATCGCAGGGCTGTCATAGACATCCTGCTTGTTCAATGTTTTACATACTGTAGACTCATGAACACAGATATTAGCCAGTTCCAATGATGCCTTCAAATCTTTGGCTGTCACATGGGGTTGTTTCTTTACCTAGCTCAAGTAGATTTATTTTATCTTCTTTTAATTAAAGAAGGTAAAAACATCTCCTTTCTATTTTTGTCTTTAATAAGAACAAAAGGTAAATAATGATTCTTTACCTCATTGATGAGTCTTCGTTGTGCTCTTGGGGGCCAGTTTGACTGGACAGCCACTTCTTGTTAGAGTAGCCACAGTCCCAAAGTGTCATTTGTAGATTGTTTTAATCGTAAATGGCATTCACTTATATAGCACTTTTTCTCATCTCTAGATGACCAAAGCGCTTTACAGATCCTGCTATCCACCAATTCACATGTACGTTCACACACTGATGGCGGCAGACCTGCTATGCGCCGGCGCTGGCCTGACCCACCAGGAGCAACTGGGGGTTCAGTGTCTTGTTCAAGGACACTTCAACATGCAGACTGCAGACAGAGCAGGAATCGAACCCCTGACCCTGCAATCAGTAGTCGGCCACACTACATCTGTGCCACAGCCGCACAGGTTATCTAACTGAAGACTGGTGAATTCATAAAGTCTTTGAAATCACTTTGTAACCATTTCCAGCTTTATGTAAATCAGCAATTGTTGATATTAGATCCTCTGAAAGCTCTTTTTGGCGAGCTATGGCTCACATGCCTTCTTGTGTGGAGCAAGCTCAAAAGGACTGAGCGATTTTTATCAAAGTAGCTCTAGTCCACACCATCAAACTCATTTTCTTAACAAGAGGCCAGGTATGCCAACACCTGACTTCAATTAGCTTTTTTGAGGTCATTAACTCAAGGGTTCACATACATTTTCCTCCAACACTATGAGGTTTTTATGTTGTTCTCAATAAAGACATGAAGGATCAGAATTTGTTTTAAGCACATTGTATTTTAAGCACATTGTATTTGTCAATACCCTTGGCTTCCATGAAAATCAGATGAATTTTATGACAAATTAATGCAGAAAACCATGGAATTCCAAAAGGTTCATATACTTTTTCTTTCCACTGTATATATAAGTGCTGGGAATCAATTAATTTTTTAAACTAATTAATCTCATCTTTCAAAAATTAACTGTGTTTAAATTAATTAACTAATTAACTGTGCTTAATCACATTAAAGCTGGGGGTAGGGGAGGAGTTAGTATGCATATGCACAATAGCTACACATAATGTTATTTTTATCAACAAATACACTTATCAATTATGTGTCAAGGGGAGCTCCTCTGGGGCGGGTAGACAGGACCCAAACGCTGGAATAATAGTTGCAATATTTATTCAACAAGGAAAAAATACAGCTCGAGGGCTGAAGAACAGAAAAAAATGCCATATGGCTAATAAACTTAGAGACTTGGGTAATTCAAAGGGCATCACAGGACAGAACTGTGAGCATGCAAACAAGACAAGGATTCAAAAACAGTATAAAATGCCACCGGACGGAACCGGGAGCACGGCAGCATGACTGGAAAAAAAACAAAACAAAACAAAACAGTTGAACGCTGTGCTGTAAGCAGGGTGCAGCATCTATGTGTAGGCAAACAGAAAATGAGGAAAGGCTGTGAACCATCAAATAGTCAATCACACTGATTAACAGCCAGAAACATAAAGCGCACACTAGAACAGAAATAAACAAAAGCCACTGTCAAAATCAGAGCCAAACTTAAACAGTGATCAAGACAGCAACAACAACGATATCAAACACAATGACGAAGATAATAATAACAAAAGAATCTTACCAAAAAAAGTGAGATTATGGGCTGTGCACATGTCCCGATAATAACAGAAGCTCAAGACATACATTGGTGTGAAAAAGTGTTTGCCCTCTTGCTGATTTCTTAGTTTTTTTTTATGTTTGTCACACTTAAATGTTTCATATCATCAAAGAAATTTAACTATTAAAGAAAGATAACAAGTAAACACAAAATGCAGTTTTTAAATGAAGGTGTTTATTATTAATGGTTAAAAAAAAATCCAAGCCTATATGACCCTTCGTGAAAAAGTGATAGCTCCCCCTTTCAGGTTAAAATGTAAATTAACTGTGGTTTATCACATCTTTGGAAAGCTGAGTTCAATTTCTCTAGCCACACCCAGGCCTGATTACTGCCATACTTGTTCTCAATCAAGAAATCATGTAAATAGGACCTGCCTGACAAAGTGAAGTAGACCAAAAGATCCTCAAAAACTAGACTTCATGTTGTGATAAAAAAAAAAAAATCAGGAACAAATGAGAAACAAAATAATTGAGATCACTCTGGAAAAAGGTTATAAAGCCATTTCCAAAGCTTTGAGACTCCAATGAACCACAGTGAGAGCCATTATCCACAAATGGCAAAAACATGGAAGAGTGGTGAACCTTCCCAGGAGTGGCCGGCCTACCAAAATTACCCCAAAAGCGCAGCAACGACTCATCCAAGAGGTCACAAAAGACTTCACAATAACATGCAAACAACTGCAGGCCTCTGTTGCCTCAGTTAAGGTCAGTGTTCATGACTCCACCATCAGAGAGAGACTGGGGGGGAAAATGGCCTGTATGGCAGAGTTCCAAGACGAAAACCACTGCTGAGCAAAAAGAACATAAAGGCTCATCTCAGTTTTACCAGAAAATATCTTGATGATCCCCAAGACTTTTGGGAAAATACTCTGTGGACTGACGAGACAAGAGCTGAACTTTTTGGAAGGTATGTGTCCCATTACATCCAGTGTAAAAGCAACAGCATTTTCCTCAGGATGGTTGCTCCATAAAGTGGTGCCTCGGTGCCTCTCCTTTATTTTATATGTATGTAAGATAAGTAGGGGGTGATGTATGTGCCTGTGTGTGTTGTGTTTGTGGGTATGTTTATGGGATGGTTGGAAGGGGTGGGGATGTATCATGTAAAATATGTAATTAAATGTGTCTATTGTTTTTATCTATATAAAGCACTTTGCGCAGCCTCTAATGTTTTAAAAGTGCTATACAAATAAAGTTTGATTGATTGATTTAGAAAAGGAACATCATACCACCAGTAAAATATGGTCATGGTAGTGTGATGGTCTGGGGCTGTTTTGCTGCTTCAGGACCTGGAAGACTTGCTGTGGTAAATGGAGCCATGAATTCTGCTGTCTACCAAAAAAATCCTGACAGAGAATGTCTGGCCATCTGTTGGTGACAAGCTGAAGGGCACATGGGTTCTGCAGCAGGACAATGATCCAAAACACAGCAGCAAGTCCACCTCCAAATGGTTTAAGAAAAACAAAATGAAGACTTTGGACTGGCCAAGTCAAAGTCCTGACCTTCATCCGATTGAGATGCTGTGGCATGACCTTTAAAAGGCGGTTCATGCTCAAAAACCCTCCAATGTGGCTGAATTACAACAATTCTGCAAAGATGAGTGGGCCAAAATTCCTCCATAGCGCTGTAAAAGACACATTGCCAGTTATCACAAACGCTTGATTGCAATTGTTGCTGCTAAGGGTGGCCCAACCAGTTATGTGGCGCAGGTGTAATCTGACCAGCAACTGATCGGAGGGTCATGGGTTCGATTCCTGCTCTGTCTGCAGTCCGCATGTCGAAGTGTCCTTGAGCAAGACACTGAACCCCCAGTTGCTCCTGGTGGCCAGACTAGCACCTGTGTGTGTGTGTGTGTATGGTAGCTCTGGCGCCGTGAATGTGTGTGTGTGAATGGGTGGATAGCAGGATCTGTAAAGTGCTTTGGTCATCCAGAGATGAGAAAAAGCATTATATAAGTGAACGCCATTTACCATTATTATCATTTTTTCAAACAGGGCCATGTAGGTTTGGATTTTTTTACCCTTAATAATAAACACCTTCATTTAAAAACTGCATGTTTGGTTTACTTGTGTTATCTTTGTCTAATATTTAAAATTGTTTGATGATCTAAAACATTTAAGTGTGACAAACATACAAAAAAAATGAGAAATCAGGAAGGGGCAAACACTTTTTTCTCACCACTGTAAATCAAGGTGAGGACATTGGCACAGCCCATTGTCCTGCTCATGACAATATGTTCAGTCGGCTTGCAATGGCAATGTGCCTTGACCATAAATTGAAAGCGCTGCCTTGAGAGTTCTTATTGTATAAAAATCTGAAGGGAGTCAACATGATATTGGCACTATTTTCCTTATTTTTGAGTGACAAAATATGGAGACTTGCAATTTTGATGTAGTGCTGCTAACTATAGACTATCCTAAGCTTAATATTTTATTTATTAATGTTGCCTAAATTTGCTTATCCAGTGGAAAATCTTAAAAAAGAAGCATGCTAAACTGACAATTGGACAATTGCTGACATGTTAACTGATATTGTACTTTAAAAAACAAAGATTGTTCAGCATAGCACAGATTTGATTTTTTGCAAGACTTCTATGGTCTTTTTTTTCTTCTTCTGTCACCTTTTCCCCTTCCCTTATAAGTTGTACAAAAGCCATTTTTACACCGCTGACACGTTTTTATTAGAACTATCGGCATAGGAACTCTTTCTGGAACTACATTCTTTGGGGGCCTCTTTTTCTTTTTGTATTTCACTGAGGTGATGAGCTGTTTGATGATGTGATCACACACAGCTGAAACCAGAAGTTTACATATACAGTATATATAAGATAAGATAAGATAAGCCTTTATTAGTCCCACAATGGGGAAATTCCAGGATTGCAACAGCACAGGGATAGCAACACTCAGAGCAACAATCAGAAGGCAAGAGAAAACAAGAGCAGCTAGTATACATATGTACATATTAATATATATATATATATATATATATATATATATATATATAGACACACAGTGCGGAGCATTGTGGTTGGTGGATGTGCAGCAGAAAGTCTAAGCTCTCTCTCCGCGGATGCGGCGGGCCAGCTGGATGTCTTTGGGCATGATGGTGACCCTCTTGGCGTGGATGGCGCACAGGTTGGTGTCCTCGAAGAGACCCACCAGGTAGGCCTTGCTGGTCTCCTGCAGAGCCATGACGGCGGAGCTCTGGGAGCGCAGGTCGGTCTTGAAGTCCTGAGCGATCTCCCTCACCAGGCGCTGGAAGGGCAGCTTACGGATGAGCAGCTCCGTGGATTTCTGGTAGCGACGGATCTCTCTCAGAGCCATGGTACCGGGCCTGTAACGGTGAGGCTTCTTCACTCCGCCGGTGGCCGGAGTGCTTTTCCGAGCAGCCTTGGTGGCCAGCTGCTTCCTGGGGGTTTTTCCACCAGTAGATTTACGGGCGGTCTGCTTGGTTCTTGCCATCACTCTTTATTATTCTGTCTTATATTTCTTGCACGCCGCCTAAACTCCAGCCCGTCACCCGCATCGTTTTCGCTTCAGTTCCCCGGTAAGTCGAGTTTCTCCGTTAGCACCGGGTGGCGGTTGAGTGCTAGCTAGCTCTTCCCTGCTATATCGTCTCCTGCTGTAAACAGAGGCTCCGTCCGCTGACTCGGGAGACCTTTGTCGCGATCTGTGTGATATATATAGAGTGAAAGGTGTGCCGGATCAGAAAGTTATCACCGGATCAGAAAGAAGAAGGAAGATAAAAAGACTCAGAATTGAGCCGCTGTTGCAAAAGGCAGCCAACTTGTGTGGCGCCGGAACCGGAAGGATATACGTATATATACCACGTGTATATATATATATATATATATATATATATATATATATATATATATATATTGTACACATGTATAAAAAGGCACATAACCTTCTGGTTCATTGCTGGATACAATTTTCAGATGCCTGAAGGTGCCACATTCATCAGTTCAAGTATATCCACCATGAGAATGTCCAGCCATCATGTCCAGTCTCCTCAGAAAGGAGACAGGATAGGGGGCGGACACAGGGACATTATGCAAACACAGAAACGTTGCTGGTGGCCAGCTCTTGGGCTTGAACCTGCAACCTTCTTGCTGTGAGGTGACAGTCACTGTGACACCGAGCTGTCAAAAAAAGGGCAAAAATTGAAAATTTGGGCAAAAAGTAAATAAATACACATAAGGAAAAACAATATACATTCATATGGAAAATGTAGTAAATTTACAAGAGAAAAAAAGATCTTACAGTTACAACAGAAGCTGCAAATTTACATGAAAAAAGTTCCACATTTATAAGAAAATACAGTAGATATTTCTGACAAACACTGATGCTGATGCAGATTACGGAGGAGAAATGGAAGGAAGAAGACTGTACAACATATTCATATGTTCAGTCTGGATCACTTTGGAGGCCTAAAATTGGTATTCAGGACAACCCTAGGACAACAGTCACTGGGTGTGTGAAGAGTTGCATTTCAGTAATCAAAAAAAATAAAGTAAAAAAACAAATCACTTTAAAGAAGTGAAATCTTCTCTGAGGATTGACCCTGACCGCCATCCTCCTGTGGTGCTAACACAAATCTTGATGAATAGGTTGTTGATGTTCTTAAACAGATCTGGAATAGGTTATTCCCCTTTGGTTTGTCCTTACTGCTAATGCTGAATCACTCAAGGACATCAGCTACTGCAACACAGTCACACTTAACAACCTCAGCATGTAGAATTACACTGTTTTTCTTTGCAGCACCAGTTTTGTTAGCACCCCAGAGGCTTTTACCCTGCAGGTATGACACTGTACCCCATGAACCCTCCTGCAGATGAGGATCCAAACATGGTGAGAACTATAATTAGTTGAAACACACTAGCCTTGGGAGAAGAATCTGTGTACCATTCACTTCTTCAATATTATGGGTGTGTTCCAAACACCCAATATTATACTCCAAAGTGGACTGCACAGGGTATTCCGCCATATTAAGTGAGATTCCAAACCGAAGGGAGCAAACAGTCCTCAGTTCAAAGAGAACTGAGAACTGTGCAGGGAAGAAATGAACAACGGTACATCACTTCACGGAAAGCTGACAAGATTACCCATAAGCCATTGCACCTCAAATATGAGTATAACAAACTATTGTTGCTAATGGTTATTAACAAACTAAATTGATGTTGGTTACTGTTTATCAACTGACTGTAATAAAAATATATTTTATTAATATTTTATTAAAGAAATGTAAATTATCCACCATAGTATCAGCATGTGTCTGTGGTTACCATGGTAACGCACGGAGGAGGGAGCCGACAGCAACAGGGTGTTTCAAATCGAGAAATTTTGTGAAGGGCAGTTAACTTAAATGATATTCTCTGAGAACAGAGCAGGGAGTAAGGAATACAGTTGAAGTACACTGTGGATCGGAACGTAGCTTATGTTTTATAGAACAGTTATTTCCGACCAAGCAGTTTGATTGGACAATAGGGATTCCAGGAGTTACTAATATCCACAATAATTGCACTCCAACTTCACTGGATATGCATCACTCCGCTTCAAAGGTGTTCATTTATCCGTTAATTACTAACACTAATTTACTGTCAACTAACTCTCATTGACAATTGCAATACTGCCATGACTGATAAAGAAATTCAGCCCACTTGCACGGTGCAGCAACAAAGAGACAATCAATGGTAAGCACATTTGAAAGTTTTATTAAATCTCAAAACACGCTCTGCTACAGAACAGCAACTCGCCAGAGGAATGGGCCTGTGGAGAGAGAGTGAGAGCTGTGAGGGGAAAGAATGGAGATAGGGAAATGGGCGAGCCAAATGACCACTTACGTGGGCTCTGAGGGAGCACAGGTCGAACCCCAGCGGGGAATAGACGAACCGGCAGGGCAGGAGACTGCGGGTGAAGTCAGACCAGGTGGAGGTTCCCGTCGTGGGAAAAGTTGTGCCAGGAGAGCATACGCAGCCCCCAGTGACACACCTACATGATAGTAGCAACCTGCACCAAGGAGGTAAAGCACAAAGATTAATAGCTTCTTAACCGTTTGTGATTAAGACGACTTACTTGCCCGTTAGGTAGTTACCCAGACGAGCCAGCGTTGAATCACTGAAGCAAGCCTCCTTAAATACGCTGACTGATAAGAGGGTGCAGGTGTGTTCTCCTGCTCAGGTGTGCTGACGAGCAGCGGAGAGAAGAACGGGAAGGAGGGGGCGTGCCCTCGCTGCCCATGACAGGGCCCTCCCTTCTAGGAGCGCCTCCTGGCTAATCAGGATGCACCTGATGGTAGGACCGGAGCATCTTCCTATCCAAGATCCGGGCCGGAAGAACCCAGGATCGCTCCTCCGGGCCATAGCCCTCCCAGTCCACCAAATACTGGAGGCCCTGGCCCCGACGGCGAACATCCAAGATCCAGCGGACTGTGTGGGCCGGGTTCCCATCGATTATCCGGGGAGGAGGAGGCGGCTTCGGGGGGGGGGGCACAGGAGACTGACCGAGAGGGGCTTGATGTGTGAGACGTGGAAGGTCAGGTTCACACGGAGCGTAGGTGGGAGCTCAGCCAAACCGAGGCGTTGTTGACAATCCTGGAGATGGGGAAGGGCCCGATAAAGTGAGGAGACAGCTTCTTGGATGTAGTCTTCAAGGGCACCTGACTGGCTGCCAACCAGACCTGCTGTCCCACTGCGTACTTGGGTGCGGGCGTCCGACGTTTGTCTGCCGCCGCCTGGTTGCGCTCCACAGAGCGGGTAAGAGTGACACGCGTGGACCTCCAGATGCGCCTACAGCGGCGCGCATATGCCCCCACCAAAGGGACCGCGACCTCCCTCTCGGCCATAGGCAGTAGTGGAGGTGTGTACCCCAGCGACGCCTTGAAGGGAGAGAGCCCCATACATGAGGAAACAGCCGTGTTCATGGAATACTCCACCCAGTCAGATGTGAACTCCACAAAGAAGGGTGCTCGGCTGCCATGCACTGCAAGGTGGCCTCCAGGGACTGATTGGCGCGCTCTGCCTGCCCGTTGCTCTGCGGGTGGTTCCCAGAAGAGAGGCTTACCGTGGTTCCTAGGGTGCGGCAGAAGGCCCTCCAAACTTGCGATGTAAACTGTGGCCCCCGGTCAGACACGATATCCACTGGGATGCCATGGAGACGAATAACGTGATCCATCAGCAGGACAGCCATCTCCAAGGCCGAAGGAAGCTTGGGGAGCGCCACCAGGTGGACAGCTTTGGAGAAATGGTCTATGATGGTAAGGATCATTTTTTTGCCATGGGGGAGTCCAGTGATGAAATCCACAGCAATGTGGGACCATGATCGACCAGGGACGGGGAGGGGATGGAGGAGTCCAGATGGGGGGGAGGAGTCCGACTTGGCCCGGACACAGGTCTGACAGGCCCGTATGTACTCCCGCACGTCCCACCGCAGCGTAGGCCGCCAGAACCCCCGCCACACCAGATCGATAGTTCGGGTGATTCCAGGATGACAGGCAAAGCGGCTGGTATGACCCCAGTGGATGACGTCACTGCGGAGGGCAGCGGGGACGTACAGGCGATCCGGGGGGCACCCTGCTGATACAGGCTCCTGAGACTGAGCCCGACAGACCCTCAGCTCGATATCCCACATAAGGGCACCAAGGACACATGAAGGGGGAAGAATGGGTTGGGGAGGGGAAGGGGGCGCTACTACCTTGGAAACAAACTGGCGCGATAGCACGTCAGGTTTCATATTCCAAGAGCCAGGCCGGTAAGTGATAGTAAAATTAAACCGTTGGAAAAATAAGGCCCAGCGGGACTGCCTGGCGTTAAGTCGGCGGGCCACTCTCAAGTACTCAAGGTTCTTGTGATCGGTCCACGCGACAATGGGGTGTATAGCCCCCTCTAGCCAATGTCTCCATTCCTCTAATGCCAACTTAATGGCAAGCAGCTCTCTATCCCCTATGTCATAATTCCTCACGGCCGTCGAGAGCCGACGAGAGAAATATGCGCACGGATGGAGCTTCTGGTCGAAGGACGTGCGCTGCAAGAGAACAGCGCCCACCCCCGAATCAGAAGCATCCACCTCAACGACGAACTGAAGCTGCGTGTCGACCTGGGCTAAGATTGGTGTGTCAGTGAACAGGCCCTTTAATTTAGCAAAGGCCTGCTCTGCTGCCTCGGTCCACCAAAAGGGGGCCTTAATGGAGGTCAGCTGTGTTAAGGGCAGTGCAACCCCACTATAGTTCCTGATGAACCTACGATAAAAGTTTGCAAACCCAAGGAAGCGTTGAAGCTCCCTAAGAGAGTGGGGTGTCAGCCAATCAAGCACTGCCCTCACCTTGGCCGGGTCAGCAACCAGTCTCCCCTCAGCTACTATGAAACCCAAGAAGGAAGTAAATGTTGTGGAGAACTCGCACTTCTCGGCCTTGACGTAGAGCTAGTTCTCCAAGAGCCGTTGTAAAACGGCCCTAACGTGGACCTCATGTTCCTCTGGTGAGCTGGAGAAGATCAAAATGTCATCCAAATAGACGAACGCAAGTTGGTAGAGCATATCGCAGAGGATGTCAACCGTTGGAAGACAGCAGGGGCGTTGGTGATCCCAAACGGCATCACCAAATACTTGAATTTCCCCAGGTGTGTTTTAAACGCTCTCTTCCACTTGTCCCCCTCACGGATGCGAATGAGATAGTACGCATTGCGTAAGTCTAATTTGGTAAACACCCATGAGTGCTGAAGGAGCTCAAATGCGGAATTCATCAAGGGCAGAGGGTATTTGTCCTTAACTGTTATGGCGTTGAGCTCACGGTAATTGATACAAGGGAGGAGCGAGCCATCCCTCTTGGTGACAAAGAAGAACCCGGCCCCGAGAGGGGCCGAAGATGGCCGAATGAGGCCGGCGTTCAGCGACTCTTTAATTTACCTCTCCATGGCCTCCCTCTCTGGCCCCAAAATACTATAGAGCCAGCTGGATGGCAGCTTCGCCCCCGGGATGAGGTCCACAGCGCAGTCATAAGAGTGATGAGGCGGCAGTGACAGCGCTCTTGACTTGCTGAAGACCTCCCCTAAATCATGATAAGCCCGGGGAATGAGGCTGAGATCCGGTGGATTGACCGGAGGAGAGGAGACCGGGAGAGATGGGGCACATTCTGCTGAACTTAAACAATTGGCCAGACAAAACGGGCTCCAGAAGGAGATGGAATTCCGCCCCCAATCAATCACAAGGCTGTGCTTCCGGAGTCACGGATAACCAAGAATCATCAGGGTAGATGACTTTGGAAGAACTAGGAATGTTAGTTCCTCCCGATGATTCCCGGACAAGAGGATGGCGACCGACCGCATGCATTCGGCAAACACGCTGCCAGATATGGCGGTAACACGTTGTTGATGGGACAGTTTAGAAGTGGGAATACCCAGGTCCCGTACTAGCCGGGCCGACACTAAACAGCCCTCTGCCCCAGAATCAATTAACGCCATGACCCTCCTCTCGACCCCCGGCAACTGCACGAGGGCCGGAATAGAGAAATTGCCGGGGGGAGTTAACTTGGTGCCGCCCGCCAGACCCCCCACAGTTACTGACGGGCCGCGTCTTTTGGCCGCGGGGGCATTCGTCCTGACCGTGATCCGGGGAAGCACAGTACAAGCACGCACCAGTTCTCCTCCTGTGCCGACGCTCAGCCTCGGTTAGGTGAACCCGGCTGAGATCCATTGGTTCGGGAGGAGGTCCGGCACCCTCAGTGTCAGTCCCCGCGGCGGGCACATGCCCGGTGGACCAGCGAGAGGAGGCCTGTTGCTCCCTCGCACGCTCACGGTGGCGATTGTCCAACCCCACAGCCTGATCAATAAGACCATCGAGCTTCTCAGGAACAGCATAAACCACCAGATTGTGGTGGAGATGGTCATTCAACCTGTGGAGGAACACGGTGCGTAACGCAACCTCGTTCCATCCTAAGTTAAAAGGATTAAAAGGATAAAAGTTTAACTCCCTTGTTAAAAGGGAGTTTTTCCTCTCCACCGTCACCAAGTGCTTGCTCACAGGGGATCGCCTGATTGCTGGGGTCTTTCTGCAACTGTGGGGGTCCTCCCTACAGTTGATAGTGCTATGAGATGACTGTTGTTGTGAAATGGCGCTATATAAATAAAGTTGAATTGAATTGAATTGAATTAAGTCTGCCGCTTCGACCCGAAACTCCAGAGAGAACTCGGCCACAGACCAAGCTCTCTGGCAGAGAGTCATAAGGCTGCTCATAATGTTCCCCTGACTCTCGGTGCGGTCGAATGTATGAGAAAAAGCTGCCACAAATTGGTCAAACGTGTGACTACGGCCCTCAGGGCTGTCTGCTGTGGCCCGGGCCCAGCTAAGGGCCCGGCCCCGCAGTAGTAGGGTGAAAAACTGAATTTTCGCGACATCCGTCAGGTACTCCCCCTCAGCCTGCTCCAAATACATTGGTACCTGGTGTAAAAATTCCTTACATTTCCCCACCTCTCCCGTGTACGGGGCAGGTGAGAGAACAGGAAGTGGTACGGCGAACAGGTGGATGAATCACGGGAGCAGACTGAGGAGGAGGAGCCGGTGGAGTCCCCCCAGCCAAATGACGTGTGATGGTTTTGCTGCATCATAGTCTGCAGCTGCTTGTTCATCATGGTAACCTGTTGCTCGGTCACTTCTAAGCGATCCATAGCTGATTGTCCCCCTGTTGCACCTGCTGAGCCAAGGTTTTGGCTGGCTTGTTCTATCTTGACTGATAAGGAAATTCAGCCCACGTGCACGGTGCAGCAACAAAGAGACAATCAATGGTAAGCACATTTGAAAGTTTTATTAAATCTCAAAACACGCTCTGCTACAGAACAGCAACTTGCCAGAGGAATGGGCCTGTGGAGAGAGAGTGAGAGCTGTGAGGGGAGGAATGGAGATAGGGAAATGGGCGAGCCAAATTACCACTTACGGGGGCTCTGAGGGAGCGCAGGTTGAACCCCAGTGGGGAATCGACGAACCGGCAGGGCAGAAGACTGTGGGTGGAGTCAGACCTGGTGGAGGTTCCCGTCGTGGGAAAAATTGTGCCAGGAGAGCACGTGCAGCCCCCAGCAACACACCTACACAATGGTAGCAACCTGCACCAAGGAGGTAAAGCACAAAGATTAATAGCTTCTTAACCGTTTGTGATTAAGACGACTTACTTGTCCGTTAGGTAGTTACCCAGACAAGCCAGCGTTGAATAACTGAAGTAAGCCTCCTTAAATACTCTAGCTGATAAGAGGGTGCAGGTGTGTTCTCCTGCTCAGGTGCACTGACGAGCGGCGGAGAGAAGAACGGGAAGGAGGGGGGCGCGCTCACGCCGCCCATGACACAATACTGTGTTCAATCCCTTAATTCCTCAGTGAGGCCCTGTTTGAAAAGATTTCTTACCTGACCCGGAAGTCCCACCCTTTTGAAAAAAGCTTTATTCAGTCAGCTTACAATCTACCCTTGTATAAACACTGAAGATATTTCATGTCTGTTTAAAAAATAGGCAGTGCTTAAGTTGGCTTTATTGTCTCAATTAACAAACCACAATATCTTTGTAGTGATGGATGCTTTGTTTCTCCTGAAAATGCAAAGAAAAATGAAATGAAGTTAAGTGTGCTAAATCGCTAGCATGCTAACTACTAACAACTGGCAAGCTACTGGCATTGGCTTGGTTTTGATCTGGGGTCTTCTGCAGTATCGACTCAACAGGTATATAGCTCAAGTAGGCTCATTTTGTCTTCTTTTTCAGTTACTAATTTTTTATTTTTTCAGACAAGAACAAAAATATGTTTTTTACATTTACATGTTTCTTCTGAGGAAGACTGCAGTTGCCAGTCGAAACATGTAAAGGTAAAAAAACATCTCTTTTTTGTTCTTGTCTGAAATAAGAAAAAACAAACAAACAAAAAACTAATAAACACGTATATGTTTATTTATTATTTAATTTGTTTACATTTGTGAAATGACAATAGACTCAACATGCTGACTGAGATGTTTACCAACAGTTACTGGTTGCATTTAGAAGGGACTATTTTTTTTTCCTCATCCGTGCAAAATAACTGGGTAAACAAACAAATCATAATATTTTGTCAAGTATTGCTTAATTGAACATAATTCAGTAGAGAAAAAAAAAACATTTTGATCATTAAAATGTTGAATTGCAAGATAAAGCAGTAATCTTTTTAAAGCTCGGCTTCCCAATTTTAGAGCTCGAAAATTCATGTAAATTTATGTACTCTTTGGTGTTTCAATATTTTGTTTTGAAAGATACCTTTCTTCTGGCGCCACATGAGTCAGCTGCCTTTTTACAGCAGCAGCTCAATTCTGAGTTTCTTTCTCTTTTTTATTTATGTAGTGGAATTATGGGTTTTATAGATGTTTTATTGTTGGTATAAGTATTAATGTAAATATGAATGTGAGTAGGGATGAAAATTTATTTTCATTTATCAGCACATTAGCTCATTGGGGCACCAGTCCAAAAGGACAATTTTATTAACAATTCTTTATTTATACCAATTATGAATCAGTCATAATAAAAACAAAACAAAACAAAACAAAACTAAACAAAACCTTGAGTTCTTGTCTGCTGATAATCAAGAAGATGGACATGAAATCAAGCAATAACTCCCATATGTCTTTCAGTGGTTTAATAAGAAATGTCAGAATAGGTTAACATATTTGGATAACTTTAAAACAGAGAATTCAACATAAGATAAGATAAGCCTTTATTAGTCCCACAACAGGGAAATTCCAGGATTGCAACAGCACAGGGATAGCAACACTCAGAGCAACAATCAGAAGGCAAGAAAAAAAAAACAAGCAAGCAAGAGCAGCTAATATACATATGTACATATTACTATAAAATATATATATATATATATATATATATATATATATACACACACACAGACACACAGTGCAGAGCATTGTAGCTGGATGGAATAAATATATGAATATGTAAACACACAGTGCGGAGCAATGTAGCTAGATGGAATAATATGTAGATATATAAACACACAGTGCGGAGCATTGTAGCTAGATGGAATAAATATATAGATATATAAACATAAACACACCCAGTGCGGAGCATTGTAGCTAGATGGAATAAATATGTAAATATATAAACACACACAGTGCAGAGCATTGTTGCTAGATGGGATGAAACAGCACAACCGTCTACTTAGTTATCCTACATGGTATGATTATGTGCCCATACATATTCTCACTCTCTCTGCCCCAGCAGACCACTCCAAAAGTGATGGCTGATGCCACCACCGTGTCATAGAATGTCTTCAGCAGCGCGCCTTGTACACCAAAAGACCTGAGTCTCCTCAGCAGGAACAGCCTGTGCTGTCCCTTCTTGTAGAGTGCATCAGTATTGTGTGACCAGTCTAGTTTATTGTTCAGATGAACACCCAGGTACTTATAGGCTGTCACCATCTCAATGTCTGTTCCCTGTATATTTACTGGTGCTGTGAGGGGTTGTCCTTGTCTGCGGCAGTCCACCACCAGCTCCTTAGTTTTTCTCGCGTTGATCTGGAGGCAGTTCCGATGGCACCAGTCCACGAAGTCCTGGATAAGCCCTCTGTACTCAGCTTCATCTCCATTGGAGATGAGGCCAACGATCGCAGAGTCATCAGAGAACTTCTGTAGATGGCAGTGTGTTGTGTGAGAAGTCCGCAGTATAAAGAGTGAACAGGAAAGGAGCCAGCACCGTTCCCTGGGGGGCCCCAGTGCTACTGATGATCGTGTCGGACACACAGTCCCGGGTTCTCACAAACTGAGGCCGGTTCGTGAGGTAGTCCAGGATCCATGATGACAGGTGCTGGTCCACCCCTGCGCGCAGCAGCTTGTCCTTCAGGATCATCGGTTGGATGGTGTTGAAAGCACTGGAGAAGTCAAAGAACATGATCCTCACCATATTCCCGGGCTTCTCCAGGTGGGACAGAGAACGGTGAAGGAGGAAGATCACCACATCCTCCACCCCAATGCCATGCTGGTAGGCGAACTGGAGTGGATCCATCGCTGGTTCCACCAGGGGGCGGAGGTGAGCAAGGAGCAGTCTCTCCAGGGTCTTCATCAAGTGGGACGTCAAGGCCACCGGTCTGTAGCTGTTCAGGTCTTTGGGGTGGGAAGTTTTTGGTACAGGTACCACACAAGATGTTTTCCACAGCTGTGGTACCTTCCCCAGTTTCAGGCTCAGGTTGAAGATATACGTCACAATCCCACACAGCTGGTCTGCACAGGACTTGAGGAGCTTTGCGCTGATGCCGTCCGGTCCCGACGCCTTCCTCGCCTTGTCTTCCTCAGCTCCGTCCTCACCTGGGTCCTGGTCAGGGTCAGGATGGGGGGCTGTGTGTTGGGAGTGGGGGGGGTGTTGGTGGAGTGGGGAGTGGGCAGCAGGACTTGATTTCTTTAGAGGCAGCAGTGGTTGTTGTGCAGACAGGGGGGAGGGCGGTTGGTCAAACCTATTGAAAAAACAGATTCAGGTTGTTCGCCCACTCCCTGCCCCCCGTGGCCTGGGGGGAGGTATTCTGGAGCCCAGAGATGGTTTTGAGGTTTCTCCAGACCCCGCTGATGTCGCTCTGTTGCAGCTTGTCCTCCATCTTCTTCCTGAAGCTGTCCTTGCCTACTCTGATCTTTCTCCTCAGCTCCCTCTGTACGGACTTCAGCATCTCCCTATTCCCCGACCTGAAGATCCTCTTCTTCTCTCTCTCAGAAGTGTTTTTATCTCAGGGTTGATCCAGGGTTTGTTGTTTGAGTGACGCCGTATGGTCTTGGTGGGAACGGATTTGTCCACACAGAAGCTGAGGTAGTCCGTGAAGGTGTGAGTGAGCCCATCGATGTCCTCACCATGTGGATCACAGAGCTGCTTCCAGGCGGTGGCTTCAAAACAGCCCTTTAGAGTGTCCATTGTCTCCTCAGACCATAACTCCACAGTGTGCATGGCCGGAGGTTGTCTGTGCACTTGGGGTTTGTACACCGGCCGGAGATGAACCAAGTTGTGATCCGATCTCCCGAGTGGGGGGAGTTGTGATGAGGTGTACGCCTCCTTAGTGTTTGCGTAGAATAAGTCCAGTGTTTTATTGTCTCTAGTGTGGCATGTGACATACTGGGTGAACGTGGGTAGAATGGGAGATAGTGAAACATGGTTGAAATTGCCTGAGATGAGGAGAAGAGCATCTGGGTGTTCTGTCTGCAGCCTGCTGGTTACTGAATGGATGACGTCACGCGCTGTCCCAGCGTTCGCCGTCGGATTTGCATAAACAACAATGCAGATCACGTGTGAGTGTTCTCTCGGGAGATATGTAGGCCTCATGCTAACAGCTAGCAACTCAATGTCTTTGCTGCAGTGTCGTTGTTTAACAGTGATATGTCCCGGTCTGCACCAGTTGTTGTTAACATACATTATCACTCCAGCTGATAGCTGAGTACAGAGGGCTTATCCAGGACTTCGTGGACTGGTGCCATCGGAACTGCCTCCAGATCAACGTGAGGAAAACTAAGGAGCTGGTGGTGGACTGCTGCAGGCATGGGCAGCCCCTCACAGCACCAGTAAATATACAGGGAACAGACATCGAGATGGTGACATCCTATAAGTACCTGGGTGTTCATCTGAACAATAAACTAGACTGGTCACACAATACTGACGCACTCTACAAGAAGGGACAGCACAGGCTGTTCCTACTGAGGAGACTCAGGTCTTTTGGTGTACAAGGGGCGCTGCTGAAGACATTCTATGACACGGTGGTGGCATCAGCCATCACTTTTGGAGTGGTCTGCTGGGGCAGTGGCATTACTGCAGCCGATAGGAAGAGACTGAACAAACTGATTAAGAAAGCTAGCTCTGTCCTGGGGCAGCGCCTTGATCCAGTGGAGGAGATAGGAGAGAGAAGAACGGTGGCTAAACTGTCATCTCTGCTGGAGTCCGAGTTCCACCCTATGCAGGACATACTGAATGCACTGAGGAGCTCATTTAGCAGCAGACTACATCATCCCAGGTGCACAACCGAGAGGTTTCGTAGGTCCTTCCTACCAACGGCTGTCAGACTGTACAACCTAAGCAGGGCTGCTCGTAGAGATAGCAAAAAGACGTAACAAACTAATAGTTTTCTGAATGCAAAAGATGCAATAGACTTACACAATGGTCCCCTCCGGCATACAACTAGGAAAATACCGGTCACTATGGAGGGTGAGAATATGTATGGGCACATAATCATACCATGTAGGATAACTAAGTAGACGGTTATGCTGTTTCGTCCCATCTAGCAACAATGCTCTGCACTGTGTGTGTTTATATATTTACATATTTATTCCATCTAGCTACAATGCTCAGCACTGGGTGTGTTTATATTTATATATCTATATATTTATTCCATCTAGCTACAATGCTCCGCACTGTGTTTTTATATATCTACATATTATTCCATCTAGCTACATTGCTCCGCACTGTGTGTGTTTATATACTTGCATATTTATTCCACCTAGCTGCAATGCTCCGTACTGTGGGTGTTTATATATTTACATATTTATTCCATCTAGCTACAATGCTCTGCACTGTGTGTCTGTGTGTGTGTGTATATATATATATATATATATATATATATATATATATATATATATATATATATATTTTATAGTAATATGTACATATGTATATTAGCTGCTCTTGCTTGCTTGTTTTTTTCTTGCCTTCTGATTGTTGCTCTGAGTGTTGCTATCCCTGTGCTGTTGCAATCCTGGAATTTCCCCGTTGTGGGACTAATAAAGCTTATCTTATCTTATCTTATCTTATCTTACAATGTCTCTACATTGTAACTGTAATTAATTTGTGAAAGTAAGCATGGAAAAATTAATTTCTTCCTGAAAATAAAGCAACATATATCAAATCATATCCATAAAAGCATTTGAAACCACATTGTCCATCCCAAGAGTTCAACCATGTCTTCAGTAGCAGATACTGTCTTGAGAGAAAGAATATGAATTAATTTATTTGTCCATAATGCATAATTTCCACTGCAAAGAGGAAAAAAATATTCCTGGTTTGTCCACCATATAGCACTGTGAAACTGTCTGGTTGTTTACTGGAAAATCTTGACTCCCAAGTCTGGATTATATCAACCATAAATCTCTCGATTTGGGCATTCTTTTCTGGAGAAGGAATTAACTTCCACTTTATGGCCGATGGGGAGTGTTACAGCTCTGGTCCTTGGGTGATAGATAAAATATAGAATTGAATTCAAGATATTGCTCCTAACTTATAAATCCCTTAATGGTATGGCTCCTTATCTGCAAGAACTCATAGTTCCCTATCATCCAACCAGAGCTCTGCGCTCCCAAAAATCCAAACTACTGGTGGTCCCCAAGGTCTCCAGCAGTAGATTGGGAGGTAGAGCTTTCAGTTATCAAGCTCCTCTCCTGTGGAACCATCTTCCCAGTTCAGTTCGGGGGCAGACACTGTCTCTTTATTCAAGAGTAAGTTGAAATCTTTTCTCTTTGGTAAGGCCTATAGTTAAAAATGTTGTCACTGCCAAGCATTCACTCGCATGTGCAGCCAAACCAGGCTTGATACTGGAATATCTGGCTTTGAATATTGTATTTGTTACGTTTGTTTTGAATGTAGCTACTGCCAGGCCTCCTACTTTTTACCTCTTTTTTCAACCCAGCCAGTAGTGGTGGATGGCCGTCCTCAATGAGCTATGGCTCTGCTCGAGGTTTCTGCCCATTAAAGGGAAGTTTTACCTCGCTTGTGTCACCACAGTGCTTGCTTTTAGGGGTCTCTGCTGGGTTCTATAAATTTAAGAGTGTGCCCTAAACCCACTCTTTTCTGTAAAGTGCCTTGAGATAACCTCTGTTGTGATTTGGCGCTATATAAATAAAATTGAATTGAATTGATAGAAGCAGTTCATGACCAGACTTTTGAGTTGAAGCAATTTTCTTCAGCAAAGAATAATTTTATAAATTGGAACCAAAAAAGGGTTAACGCTACATTTACTGTCTGTCTTTTTCTTGCCAGAACTTTATGATCTTGTGACACACAGATCACTGCACTGGTGCTGATATTAGTCATCTTTCGGCTAATATTGCAAATGTCTCCCGACCCAGTGAGTGGAGGAGCGATTGTTTACAGTAGGAGCCAGCTGTTAGCATTAGACTGCCTCACGGTGCTAATGCAAAAACTCAACATACCAAGAGAAATCAGGCAAAACGATGTGGATGTCGAGCTGGAGTGAAGTGACATGCGAGGAAAACAAGGTACAGACCTGTCCTTCCATCCGTTATTATGGGAAATATGAGATCGCTGCTTAATAAGACGGAAGAACTGGCAGCTATGTCTTGGTATGAGAGCATCTTCAGAGAGATTATGTAGGAAAGCGTTAATTTTGGATAACCTCTAGTGAACCCTCAGAAACAGTGTGGATTAGATGCTAATGGCAAATGTGAATAGTCTTAATAAATGTACCTAAGAGACTATAATTTAATGATTAATAGTAAATGGGAGCATTTATAGGGAATGTATTAAAGTACTGAATATGCACTGTCTAGATATGAGCTGTCAATGGAAGTAGTAGCGTTTCTACGCCAGAGGTGGCACTCAGTAATGTTAAGACACTGTGTAGTGTTAGAGAACACCATAGAAGAAGAGTGTAGGCGCTCTAGTGAGGAGTGTTCCAGAGAACGTTCGAGAGAGACGTCGACACAGAGTGTAGACAGAGAGTGTAGAGACAAGATGGTGTATAACTTTGTGCTCTGTAAGTGATGTGCCGTTCCGTGTGAGCTGGAACAGTGAATAAACAGTCGCTGCAAGTCTAAAAGCTTGGCTCAAATCATCCTTCCTCCCTCTTCGCCCCTCCTGGGTGTAACAAAACTTGGTAGCAGAGGATGGTTCAGCTGTGTATAAGACGGTGAGTGAGCAAATAAAAAAAGAAAAAAAAGGCCGTAACAATGGAGCTGGAGCAGCTACAAGCTAAGCTAACTGAGGCCTTGGTGCCGTTACGGGCCGAACAGCTAAATGAGGTCTGTTTATTTGCAAAGATAAGCCCAGCCGAACCATCTAAGAAGTACACGCTGATACAACTGTTAATCGAGGAGGTTAAAAAAACCATCGAACGCGAAGAGGAGGATGTTGTCCGCGAGTTACTGCTAAGGCTAATAGCATGTGCTAACAAAGCTAAGCTAAGTGAACCGTTGACACAGGCAGCGACAACAGCAGGCACGAGCCGCGAGGCGGAGGCACTCGCCAGTTTACAGAGCCAGTATGCCGCTCTGCAGGAAAGTATTATTGACTCAATTAAACGGGTTGAAGAAGAAATAATAAGGCTGACGGATGATCAGGCCGCGCCGTCACCGGGCCGCCATTTTGTGACACAGCCCGAGACCGCGCCGCCAAGCCGCCATTTTGTGATACAGCCCGCGGTCCCCACAGCGCCCCTACCACCAGAAGTGATCATTAAACGGGAGTTTAAGATAAATGGGCAGATAGGGGAGAGGGGCCAAAAAGACAAGTTGTCTTATTCCAATCTCACTCACCAGATTAATATGGGCTTAAAGAAAAAGCACAGTGAGGCTGAAATAATTGAGGCTGTTGTCAAAGCAGTGAGTCCTGGATTGAGTTTGCGCGCTATGCTGGAGATTAAGTCAGATCTCACACTGCCACAGCTGCGCATAATCCTGCGAGGACATTATAAAGAAGATAGTTCCACTGACTTGTATCATTGTCTGATAAATCTCACACAAGACAGTAATGAGTCACCTCAGAATTTCCTGTTTCGTGCCATTGAGCTGAAGGAAAGACTTTTAGCAGCATCCAGACAGCCTGGCACCGAAGAGCAGTTTAGTTCTGATTTTATAAAGAGGAAGTTTCTGAGAGCGGTGGAAACAGGACTGATCAGTGTTGATGTGAAATATCAACTGAAGCATTATTTGGAGGATCTTGCCGTCACCGATGAGCTACTGATTTCAAAGATGAATGCAGCAGCCAGTCTTGAATGGGAACGGCATCAGAAATTTAAAAGGCACACAAAATAACTAAAGGTTCGAGAATGCCGAGTGGAAAAGCTAACGGGTCAGTATGCAACCGAGAGAGAAGTGGATGGCCAA
Source organism: Pholidichthys leucotaenia (assembly GCA_020510985.1). NCBI lineage: Eukaryota > Metazoa > Chordata > Actinopteri > Cichliformes > Pholidichthyidae > Pholidichthys > Pholidichthys leucotaenia. The sequence continues at coordinate 193,836,168 of CM035842.1, read as the reverse complement.
GAGCGCCCCCTACCATCGACAAAAGGAAAAATCCTTAAATCCCAAAGCACAGTGACCTGTACGGAATCTGAGCTCCTGAACATAGTCACGCAGCTGAAGAGTGACATGGAGGAGATAAAAAAGGCCATACGTGAGTCTCCCAGAGCACCTCGCGCTCAAAGAGCCAGGAGGACACGTGGCTGCAAGAGATGTCAGTCCACCAGCAATGGCGATCAATGCAACCTCTGCTTCAGGTGTGGAGTCAGCGGCCACATGTCAAGGGAATGTCGGATAGGGAGGAGACTCGGAAGAGGAACAGGGCAAGTAGACACGGCGGCCAATACTGTCGCAACCACATCAGAACAAGCTAACACACAAGAACTGTATGAGCTCGTTACTGACAGTATTCGGAAGTTAGAAGCAAGGCTGGTAGCTCAGGTCGAGGTACCTCCCGTAGAAACGGTCCGTGTTAATCTACTGTCCCCTAATCGCCAATTACAGTTACTTAATTTGGTTGGAAAAAAATGTGTCATCACCTGTTTCCTCGATGACAAGGAGGCACAAGCATTGTGGGACACAGGGTCACAGGTTTGTTTAATGAATGACACCTGGAGACAAGAGCACCTGCCACACACCACCGTCAGAGACTTAGCCGAGTTGGTGGGTCCAAATATCCTGAATGGGAGGGCAGTGAACCAGACACCGATTCCATTCTCAGGGTGGGTCGAAGTCACATTTAAGCTGCCGACAGTTAGTCGCCCACCGGTGGAACTCTTAGTTCCTGTGCTAGTGGTGAAGGAGGACGGAGTGGCAGAGCCGCCTATCATTGGGTTCAATGTGATTGACCATGTCCTGAAGATGGGCATTAAATCCCCTTGTGCTATCAGTGAAGCTGTTAGCGCAGCCTTCTCATTTGACTGTAAGAAAACAGAAGTGTTTTTGGAAGTGATGCAAAGTGAGGAGGATAGGCTGGGGGAAGGAATGGTAAAAGTTGGCAGTGAGTTGGTTACCATCCCTGCTGGCCAAACCAAAACAGTCAAAGGTTGTGTCAGAGCAGGCTCACTTCCAGACACACAAGACGTATTATTTGAGCCGAGTCAGTACACCCAGTTACCAGAGGGTTTGCAGATGCAAAGTGGGTTGGTGCAGTTATGGAAAGGGAAGCGATCTATGTTTAAAATACCTATAACAAACAGTACGTCCCGTGATATCCAGCTGCCCGCTAAGACCATTTTGGGGGAAACGCAGAGAGTTAAAACTGCTTATCCGGCAGATATTAGACCCCCTACTGAAAACCAAGCCACCGTCGACCCAACGACGAGTGAGACAGGAAGAAACAAAGAGACCAAGATGAACTGTGCTGTCAAAGAGACTATGGACATGTGGGACCCTCCAGTTCCCCTTGATCATCTCTCGCCCATACAGCAAGAGCAAGTAAAACAGCTACTACGGGAGGAACGGCAAGTGTTTTCCCGTGATGAGTATGATGTAGGGACAATTCCCTCTTTACAGTTGAAGATCAGACTCAACGATCACGATCCTGTCAAAAAGACTTATGTTTCTGTTCCCAAACCACTTCATAAAGAAGTAAAGGAGTATTTAGAAGACCTGCTTAACAGGGGCTGGATCACCAAATCCAAGTCATCGTATTCCAGTCCAATTGTCTGTGTGCGAAAGAAAGATGGAGGTCTGCGTTTGTGTTGTGACTTTAGAGAGTTGAACAAGAAGTCTATCCCAGACAGACACCCAATTCCCCGCATACAGGATATGCTGAACAGTCTAAGTGGGAGTGTGTGGTTTTCAGTCCTCGACCAAGGAAAGGCGTATCATCAGGGTTTCCTGGAAGAGTCGAGTAGACCCCTCACTGCATTTATCACTCCCTGGGGTCTGTTCGAGTGGGTAAGGATTCCATTTGGTTTGTCCTCAGCACCAGCAGCATTCCAAAGATCTATGGAGGAGTGCTTCTGGGGGTTGAGAGATGATGTTTGTCTGCCTTACCTCGATGATAACCTTGTTCATTCACAGACTTTTGAAGATCACTTGCGAGACCTGAGAAGCGTCCTGCACCGCTATCAAAGTCATGGAGTGAAGTTGACTCCCCGGAAATGTGAGTTATTCAAGCAGCAGGTACGTTTTCTTGGTAAAATGGTAACAGGACAGGGTTACACCATGGACCCTGTGGACATTGCCCCAGTGCAGACACTCAAACAGCAGCAACCTTCCACTGTTGGAGAGCTAAGGAAACTGCTAGGTTTTATTTCATATTACCGCAGCTATATTCCAAACTTCTCTCGTATAGCAAAGCCTCTTTACAACCTTCTGGCTAAAGATCACACAGACAAAGCAAAGAAAAACTTAAAGAAACATGTCAAAAAGAACGATGGAGGCCACTTACCCTCATCTCATGTGATCAGGTGGCGCCCAGAGCATCAAGCAGTAGTTTGTCAGCTTGTTGACCTTCTTACCCAACCCCCAGTGTTAGGTTACCCGAACTTTGAAGAACCCTTCATTTTGCACTGTGACGCTTCACAGGAGGGGCTTGGGGCGGTGTTATACCAGCGACAACAAGACAAACTGGTGGTGATAGCATATGGCTCCAGGACACTGTCAAATTCAGAGAAGAACTACTACCTTCATTCAGGGAAGCTGGAGTTTCTCGCCATGAAGTGGGCCATCTGTGAGAGGTTTCGGGATTATCTGTACTATTCTCCACCATTCACTGTCTATATGGACAATAATCCCCTAACGTATGTGCTTACCACCGCAAAGTTAAATGCAACCACACAGAGGTGGGTAGCAGAACTAGCTGATTTCCAGTTTGTGATTAAGTATCGCCCTGGAAAAGCAAACAGAGATGCAGACGGACTTTCACGTATGCCCCTAGATATGGAGCAGTACATGAACAAATGCACACAGAATGTTGATCCTGATGTGATGAATTGTGTGGCACAGGCAGTCAAGGTAAAGTCACAAGAAAAGGAACCATGGCTCTGCCCAGTCACCATTTCTACTCTCATCAGTGAAGCAGACCAAGAAGCCAGCTCCATAGCTGAAATATCAAAGACTGATATAAAAAGAGCTCAAGAAGAAGACTCCGTGATTGGAGAGGTGTTGCGCTACGTGTTGTCAAAACAATGGCCAAGAAGTGTAAAGCAGCACAACAGTAAAATTGCAGCTCTAGTCAGGCAAAAACACAAGCTGTACTTGGAAGATGATGGACTGCTTTACAGGAGAACAGCAACACATGACCAGCTGCTCCTACCCCAGAAGTTTCACAAACTCGTGTTCAAAGAGCTCCATGAAAACATGAGTCATTTAGGGGTAGAGAGAGTGATGAACTTGATAAGAGAGCATTTTTATTGGGCTCATATGCAAAGAGATATGGAGCACTACATCACGAGAGTTTGCAGTTGTTTGAAGAACAAACGTCCCAATAAGATAACAAGGGCACCACCGACTAACATTGTCACCACGTACCCATTTGAATTAGTGTCAGTGGATTTCCTGCATTTGGAGAAGTGCAAAGGAGGATATGAGTATATCCTGGTTGTAATGGACCATTTTACTCGTTTTGCTCAGGCTTACCCATGTCGTAACAAAGCTGCCCACACCGCTGCTGAGAAGATCTTTGGAGATTTTGCCCTTAAGTTTGGTTTCCCCACACGACTCCATCATGATCAGGGAAGAGAGTTCCAAAATAAACTTTTTGCAAAACTCCAAGAGTACAGTGGTGTGCAGGGGTCCCGAACAACGCCCTACCATCCCCAAGGGAATGGGCAGGTGGAACGATTTAATCGTACACTGTTGGCAATGCTCAGAAATTTGCCCGAAGCAGCTAAGGAAGACTGGAAGTCCTCGCTGGCAAAAGTGGTTCATGCCTATAATTGTACGCGTAGTGAAGCTACAGGGTACGCACCATATTTTCTGTTGTTTGGTCGTAGTCCAAAGTTGCCTATTGATTTAATGTTTGGCCTCACAACAAGAGAGCAGAGTGTTTCTCAGCAGGACTATGCTGGAAAGTGGAGAGCTACAATGACTGAAGCTTACAAACTCGCTTCTAAAACAGCAAACAAAGAAGGGATGAGAAGTAAAGCACTTTATGATAAAAAGGTTCATGGTGCTGAATTACTCCCTGGATCCAGAGTATTGGTTCGAAACTTGACCGAAAAAGGTGGGCCATGAAAATTAAGCTCATACTGGGAAGACAAGGTGTATGTCGTGACCCAAAAGAAGTACCCAGACAGTCCAGTATATGAAATCAGACCTGAAACTGGCAAGGGACGCACTCGGGTCATGCACAGAAACCTTTTGTTACCATGTGACTTTCTTCCCATGGAAACAGTGAAACATGCCTCTAAGAAAATGAGAGAAAGAGACTCTAAAAGACAAAGGCATGTGGACAGACAAAGCAACACGGATGATGAAGATGAAGAGGGTTGGAATGCCATAATCGGATTACGAGCTGGGAAGGATCAAGAGCAGCGTCCACTGAGAGCCGATGCACCGGAGTTCTACCCGCATGATGACACTACTCCGGAGGATGAGGACCAGGATCCAGATGACGTCACGCAGGTGCAGCTGGCACCAGAGGTCGACGATCCGGTGGTTCCAGATCCAGCTGAGGCAGACCAGGACCAGAGTGATGAGGTGTCGGAGTCCAGTTCCAGTGACCAGGAGGGACCTGACGAGATTCCTGTTAAAACGTATCCTTCAAGAATAAGAAAACAGCCATTGAGACTGACTTATGATAAGTTAGGCCAACCTAGCACTTCATTGCATTTCATCTGTTTAGAACAAAGGTGTAGAAGCTAAAGATAACCATTGGTCAGACATAAATGTCTTGAAAAGTAACTTGGTAGTTACTGTGATGGTTGATAAAAAAATTGAAAAAAAGAACAAAAAAATTTAAAAAACACAAAAAGAGACTTGCAGTATGTTACTAAGGCACAGGCATCACACAAAGGTTTATTTGGTAGGCTATGACTAGATTGAGTATCCTTACTCTCAGGAAAGATGCAGATACCCACCATGATGGATGGAGTGGTTGAAGGTTATCGTGCACAAAGACCTGTTCTGCAAATGTATTGCATGGAATAGGAGATACATGCTGTACTATGGACAATTACCAGTTGCATCTTTATAGACTTTAATGAACTCTGACTCCTGTGTAGTGATACCCTACTTAACATGTAATGCATGATTACCAAATATGAATTGACAGAAGAAAAGAGAAAAAACTACTGTTTTCAGAAAGGTGTAATGTCGGGACGACATTAACTTTTTGAGGGGTGAGTGTAGGAAAGCGTTAATTTTGGATAACCTCTAGTGAACCCTCAGAAACAGTGTGGATTAGATGCTAATGGCAAATGTGAATAGTCTTAATAAATGTACCTAAGGGACTATAATTTAATGATTAATAGTAAATGGGAGCATTTATAGGGGATGTATTAAAGTACTGAATATGCACTGTCTAGATATGAGCTGTCAATGGAAGTAGTAGCGTTTCTACGCCAGAGGTGGCGCTCAGTAATGTTAAGACACTGTGTAGTGTTAGAGAACACCATAGAAGAAGAGTGTAGGCGCTCTAGTGAGGAGTGTTCCAGAGAACGTTCGAGAGAGACGTCGACACAGAGTGTAGACAGAGAGTGTAGAGACAAGATGGTGTATAACTTTGTGCTCTGTAAGTGATGTGCCATGCCGTGTGAGCTGGAACAGTGAATAAACAGTCGCTGCAAGTCTAAAAGCTTGGCTCAAATCATCCTTCCTCCCTCTTCGCCCCTCCTGGGTGTAACAATTAGCATCATGTTGTTTACTGAGACATGGCTAACAGAACTAGCAACAGATGCTAATATCAATCTGGAGGGTTTCCACGCAAAACGGGAAGATCGGACATCAAACAGCGGGAAGAGCAGAGGCAGGGGGCTGATAATGTATGTGAATAACAGATGGGGTAATCTTGGGCACATCACGATTAAAGAACAACATTGCAGCAAGGACATTGAGTTGCTAGCTGTTAGCATGCGACCTGCTTACCTCCTAAGGGAATATTCACATGTCCTCGGCATTGTTATTTATGTATCCCCCTCCGTGAGCGCTGAGGCAGTGCATGATGTCATCCACTCAGTCACTAGCAGGCTGCAAACACAGCACCCAATGCTCTTCTCCTCATCTCGGGTGACTTTAACCATACTTCACTGTCCTCCATTCTGCCCACATTCACCCAGTATGTCACGTGCCACACGAGAGACAATAAAACATTGGAGTTATTTTATATAAACACTAATTGAGGTGTACACCTCATCCCCCCTCCCCCGGGAGATCGGATTACAATTTGGTTCACCTCGTGCCTGTGTACAAACCCCTGGTACACAGACAACCTCCTGTTACCCGCACAGTGAAAATACAGTCTGAGGATGCGATGGATATTCTGAAAGACTGTTTTGAATCCACTGTATGAGAGCAGCTTTGTGATCCACATGGTGACGCACACCATCACAGACTACATCAACTTCTGTGTGGACAACACCGTACCCATCAAGACCGTACGGTGTTTCTCAAAGAGCAAACCCTGGATCACCCCTGAGATAAAGTCACTACTGAAGGAGAAGAAAAGGATCTTCAGGTCAGGAAACAAGGATGAGCTGAAGTCTGTGCAGAGGGAGCTAAGAAGGAAGATCAGAGAGGGGAAGGACAGCTACAGAAAGATAATGGAAGACAAGCTACAAAAGAGTGACATCAGCGGGGTCTGGAGAAGCCTCAAAACCATCTCTAGGCACCAGAATACCTCTTCCCAGGCCACGGGGGGCAGGGAGTGGGTGAAGAACCTGAACCTGTTTTTAACAGGTTTGACAAACTGTGCTCTTCGCCGCCTGCCCACCAACCGCCACTGCCTCCACCTTCCTCTTGTCCCGCTGTCCACAGCCTCCCCCCAATACTCCCACTCCCAGCACACAGCCCCCCTGCCCCAACCTGACCCTCACTAAGACCCAGGTGAGAGCGGAGCTGGGGAAGATCAAGGCGAAGAAGGTCTCGGGTCCGGACGGCATCAGCTCGAAGCTCCTCAAGTTCTGCACAGACCAGCTGTGTGAGATTGTGGAGTACATCTTCAACCTGAGCCTGAAGCTGGGGAGTGTACCACAGCTATGGAAATCATCCTGTGTGGTACCCGTACCAAAGACCCCTCGCCTCAAGGACCTGAACAGCTACAGACCAGTGGCCCTCACATCACACCTGATGAAGACCCTGGAGAAGCTGCTCCTTGCCCACCTCTGGTCCCACCAGGGGGCGGAGGCGGGCAAGGAGCAGCTTTTCACTGTGTATCTCCTCACCTCAACACTGTGTATTGTCCACCCGAACAATAAACTGGACTGGTCACACAGCACCAATGCCCTCTACAACAAGGGGCAGTGCAGGCTGTTCCTCCTGAGGAGACTAAGGTCTTTTGGAGTGCAAGGAGCACTCCTGAAGACCTTCTACGATTCGGTGGTGACCTCAGCCATCACATTTGGAGTGGTCTGCTAGGGCAACAGCATCACGGCAGCCGACAGGAAGAGACTAAACAGACTGATCAAAAAAGCCAGCTCTATTCTGGGGCAGCGCCTTGACCCAGTAGAGGGAATAGGAGAGAGGAGGATGGTGGCTAAGCTGTCATCTCTGCTGGAGTCCGAGTCCCACCCCATGCAGGACATACTGAGCGCACAGGGGAGCTCATTTAGCGGTAGGCTATGCAATCCTAGGTGCACAACGGAGAGGTTCCGCAGGTCCTTCCTACCTACAGTACGGTTGTCAGACTTTATAACCTAACCAGGGCTGCTCGTAGAGGTGGTACTGAATGTACAAAATGTAACAACCTTGCACAATGAATGGTCCCCTCTATTATACAACTAGGACAATATCAGTCATTACTGACAGCAACAACATGGCTGATTCAAATACAAATATTCATTCTGGGTACATATTCCTATTCTGCGGGGGAACTTAACAGACTGTAATGCTGTCTATACCATCTAGCTGCAATGCTTCCGCACTGTGTATATATCTGTGTACATATTCATTCATTCATTTGTTCTTATTATCTTCTGTTATTAATTATTACTCTGAGTGTTGCTATCCCTGTGCTGCTGTAATCCTGAAATTTCCCCATTGTGGGACTAATAAAGGGTTATCTTATCTTATCTTATCTTATCTTATCATGCCTTTTTTTATAATATTATGAAAATATTATGAAAACTGCTAAATTTTCTTTATATAAACATTTATTTTTAGGCTACATTCACACTGCAGGTTTAAATGCTCAATTCCCATTTTTTTTTTGCACAAATGTGACTCATATCTGATTTTTTAATGACAGTCTGAAAGGCACAAATCCGACTTTTTCACACCAGACCCAGGCCACTTTCATACAGTATGTGGTCCTAATTCAGATATGTATCTGATGTTTTCAAAAGCGACCTCAGTCTGAATGGTTATGTTGAGGAGACACTAGACACAGCAGGCGGACATTCTTCTCACACCCAGAACCAGGAAGACGGGCAGAACAATGGACTGAAGGGGGTAGCCGCCCAAGGAGTAACTAGACAGACAATGAGGGCAGGGGGGTGAATGCATTGTCATGAATGCCGCAAGTGTTATGTTAATGTGTCACACATTCTCTTTGTACACACACAAGTATAATGCATTAGCACAGCTCTTTATGCATACCGTTAAAGCTATATAAGCAGAATGCAGAGAGAGTTGAGGCTGCTCTCCCACCAGACACTCGGCCCCAGCGGACAATGCTGGGGTCCACCAGCTGTATTTATGTTAGAGGGTCAATAAAGAATCTGTGTCGACCTATGCTCGTGCCTCGCCTACACATCCTTTCCTTACACCCTCCACAATGTCGCATTTCATCCGACTTTTTCCTCTTTGAAGTGAGACAGATGCTACAATTCTGAGGTGGAGGATGCAGCAAGCATGGCAGACACAGCTGATTTGTGCTCTCTTTTTAGTCAATCTTCTTCCCTTTATCAGTGGATTTTAATTGTGTTGGCTCTGACTGCACTGCAACTTCGGTGGAGGGAGTTCAGGACTGAAACTGTCAGACAAGCAGGCACACAGTAACAGCACATTTACTGGATGCTGCAAATTCCTTTTTCCCTGTAAACAGCACACCATAAGTCCTGGCTGCTGAAATATCTAAAATGTAAAGTTAATACCGACATGATTGTGGAGCAGAATGGCCAGATACGGGGGATATAAGGACACACTGTCCAGGAGAGGGGAGTCTGTGGCGGCTTCTCCTTCCTGTGTGGGACCGGTGTTACGCTGTTGATATGAACCACGCTGTTTTTTAGGGCCTGAGCCACTGACAATGTCAGTGGGCGAGAGCCCTGTTTTAATCGCTAGGATTATTTATTTTTAATTGTATTTATACAGGTAATCCCACTGAGGCACGTGGTCTCATTTTCAATAGAGCTGTTTAATCAATCAGTTCTGATTGTTGAACACCTTGTATGTTGATTAGCTTCCCTTAAAGTTAATTTAAGGTGGGTTTATTCTGCTGTAACTTAGATGTGAAAGATCCATTTTGTTTGTGCTTTCAATTTATTGATTTTTAAAACAATTTGAGACAAGAAAGAAAACATCTAAGGGTGCTTTCACACCTAAATTTGTTTAATTTGGTCCGAATCAATTGACAAGTTTGTTACTTTGTATCGTTTTCTCCTCGGTTCAGTCCCCTTTCACACAGGCAAAAATTGAGGCAGATCAAACTGCATCACATTAAATCCTGTGACACTTAAGTCAGAACGTTTTCTGTTCTTATTGGTCAGATTTTTTTTTTTGCTTTTTTTTTATCGTAGCATAATCTACGGTGGGTTTTCAATGCCCTGGTTATCATTTATTACATATGTGGGGGTAGGACCAGTCGGCCTACAGATGATTAGTATGTGATGTCAAAGTTAAATGCACTTAAAACATGCTGAAATCATACAGAAATGTTCCTGCACAAAATGAAAGGAGAGTGGAGTGCATCATGCCAATATCATAATTTATGTTCTAGAATTGATACTCAGTATTAAAGTAGTAAAGTAAATGTGTAGTTTATCTGTTGTGTCCATAATTACTGAAGTGAAGAGTAGGGCGGAAGGCAGTTTATATCTTTTATTGTCGTCGGCCTCCATCGGTCTATGATGACCATGGAAGAGAATCCTAAATGTCTACACTGCTGGAACAGCACCGCCTGTGGCTGAACAGGCCGATGCGCGAATGGCAGTCCCTGTCACACAGGTCACACTTGTGGGTGGTCTCCGTGCTGCTGGGTCTGTGGTGGTTCTTCCTGCGGGTCCTTTTTTCATCTGCTGCAGCAGTCAGTCTCTCTTCACCCGCCTTGAGCTGTCTGGTCAGGGTGCCTCTCCATTTGGAGCGGTCCGTTGCAAGGTCCTCCCAGCGCTCTGTATTGATCTCCAGTGCCTTCATGTATCTCTTGCAGACGTCTCTAAAGCGCAGCTGTGGGCAGCCAACGTCTCTCCTGCCAGTTGCCAGATCTCCGTAGAGGACGTCTTTGGGGATTCTGCCATCCTCCATACGGTGAACGTGGCCTAGCCAGCGGAGCCTGCGCTGCCCGAGTAGAGTGAACATGGAGGAAAGGCCGGCGTGGGACAGAACTTCTGTGTTGGGCACTTTGTCCTGCCAGGATATGTCCAGGATGTGGCGAATGCAGCGCAAGTGGAAGGAGTTCAGTCTCTTTTCCTGCCGGGCGTATGTTGTCCACGTTTCACTCCCATAGAGCAGTGTGCCGATGACGCAGGCGTTGTACACTGCCATCTTCGTCTTGACAGAGAGTTTGGGATTCTCCCACACTCGTGTGGTGAGGCGAGCGAGTGTGAAGGCTGATTTTCCAATCCTCTTGTTGATCTCTGTATCAAGGGAGAAGTTGTTGCTGATCATGGACCCCAGGTACGTGAACTGATTCACGACCTCCAGCTCGTAGTCGTCGATGGTGATGGTTGGTGGTGCTTCCGTGCCTTGCACCAAGACGTTAGTCTTCTTCAGGCTGATGGTAAGCCCGAAGTCCTTGCATGCCTGGGAGAAGCGGTCCATCAGGGTCTGAAGCTCCTGCTGTGTGTGGGTTGCGACTGCAGCGTCGTCTGCGAACAGCATGTCTCTGATTAGAGCCTCGCGTACTTTGGTTCTGGCTTTCAGGCGGGCGAGGTTGAAAAGCCTGCCGTCAGATCTTGTGTGCAGGTAGATTCCCTCTGTTGCTGTGCTGAAGGCATGCCTCAGGAGCATAGCAAAGAAAATCCCAAAGAGGGTTGGCACAAGTACACAGCCCTGTTTCACTCCGCTGCGTATGTTGAATGGCTCTGAGACGTTGCCATCGTGCTGCACTATCCCCTGCATGTTGGTGTGAAACGATTCGATGAGGCTTTGCAACTTTGGTGGGCATCCTATCTTTGGCAGGATCTTGAAAAGGCCCTCTCTGCTGACCAGATCGAATGCTTTGGTGAGGTTGATGAAGGCAATGTACAGGGGCATGTTCTGTTCTCTGCATTTCTCCTTGAATTGGCGGATGGAGAATATCATGTCTACCGTCGATCGCTCAGCGCGGAAGCCACACTGAGACTCGGGGTAGACACGTTCGGCAAGCTTCTGTAGACGAACGAGAACAACTTGTGGGTAGACTTTACCAACAACGCTGAGGAGGGAGATGCCCCTGTAGTTGTTGCAGTCGCTTCTCTCCCCTTTGTTTTTGTAGAGGGTGATGATCTTGGAATCCCTCATGTCCTGTGGTACGGCACCTTCCTTCCAACACTGGCAGAGGACGTCATGCAATGGCAGCAGTAGGGCGGTTTTGCAGTGCTTGATCAGGTCAGGGGGTATGCCGTCGTTGCCGGGTGCCTTGCCAGCGGCCAAGCTATCAATGGCCTTGCTGAGTTCGTCGATGGTTGGCTCGGCGTCAAGTTCGTCCATGGATGGCAGGCAGTCGATGGCATCAAGGGCTGACGGTGTCACGGTGTTCTGTCTGGAGTAGAGGTAGGAGTAGTGTTCCACCCATCTCTCCGTCTGCTTGTTCTTTTCTGTGATCATCTCCCGAGTGAAGGACTTGAGGGGGGCCGTCTTGCTCTGAGCCGGACCAAGTGCTTTCTTGATGCCATCGTACATACCACGGATGTTCCCTGTTATGGCAGCGGTTTGAATGTCTTGGCTGAGCTGAGTCCAGTACTCGTTGGCACAGCGCCGAGCAGTCTGCTGAACTTTGCTTCTCGCAGCCCTGAGAATCTGGAGATTCTTCTCGTTTGGGTACTTCTTGTACTCAGCAAGTGCTGAGCGCTTGGCTTCAATGACGGGGGTCATCTCGGTCAACTTGGCATCAAACCAGTCCTGTGACTTTGAGGTCTTCCTCCCAAAGGTAGCCAAGGCTGTGCGGTGGATGGTGTTTCGCAGCTCTTCCCACTTCTGCTTTGCAGATTCTCCTTCTTGTGGTACACTAAGTTCCTTCTCAAAGGTGGAGGCAAACTGCTCAACAAGTTCTGGTTGAGCCATCTTGCTGGTGTCAGTCCGTACCTTTCCAGGCTGTCTAGCACGATGGAATTTCTTCAGCTGCAGCTTGACCTTGCAACACACCAATGAATGGTCTGTGCCGCAATCTGCACTCTGGAACGAATGGGTGATTAGCACGTTCTTCAGTGAGGTGCGCCTGGTCAGGATCAAGTCCAGCTGGTGCCAGTGCTTTGAGCGCGGATGTTGCCAGGAAACCTTGTGTTGGGGCTTGGTCTTGAAGAACGAGTTTGTGATGCACAGATTGTGATATGTGCAGAACTCGAGCAGCCGCTGTCCATTGTCGTTCATTCTGCCCACGCCAAAAGGTCCAAGACAGGAGGGCCAGGAGTCGTGGTCAGCACCCACTCTGGCATTGAAGTCTCCAAGGAGAATAAGTTGTTCAGAGTTGGGGATGATCCTGACAGTTGTTGTGAGATTCTCATAGAACTCGTCTTTTGCCTCTGGTGTGGCTGTCAGTGTTGGGGCATACACACTGACGAGGGTGACTGGGCCTTGAGTGGTGTTCAGGCGGAGGGTGAGGAGTCATGCAGAGCCAGTGCTGCCCGGTTCCACCATCTTCAGCTAGGTGTTCTTCACTGCGAAGCCCACTCCGTGTTCCCTGTGTTCGTCACTGCCCTTTCCCTGCCAGTAGAACGTGTAGTCCTTCTCTCTCAGTGTGCCTGCGTCAGCCAACCGTGTTTCCTGGAGAGTGGCGATAGTCACTCCTAGTCTCTTCAGCTCATTATTGATGATGGCAGTCTTCCTGGTGTCGTTGATGTCCTTGAGGTTAGCAGCGAGTCCTGTCATCATAGTGCGGACGTTCCAAGTTCCCAGTTTTAGAGTTGGTCTCTTTTGTTTTATTGTCTTGCCTGGTGCGAAGGTTCTCAGCCTGCTGTTCGGACTTCTCCTCATCCCCATGCACCCAATGAGGAAAGCAAGCTGTGGTGGGACAACACCTTATTGGCTGGGGGCTGCCCAGCTTGAGGCGGGCAGTAGCTGTCCAGTGAGATCCGATGATCCCTCCCACCGTCGGGGACAACCCCTGGTGCCGTGCTGTACGCCAATTGAGCGGTGGCTTATAACCGGTAACTATCATTCCCCGTGTTTTGTCTACGCCAAAGGCGAAGCTGGAGTGTCCTCTCCAGTGATCCGGTGTTCTACCTTCCAGCGTTGGGCGTTGGTAGGATTCAAGCCTGGGCAGGAAGATATGGAGGACAAGATGATGCCCATGCAGCATGTTCCCCCCTCTCCACGTCACTGATGAATCCAAAGGAGCAGCAGGGCTGCTACAGTTTGGCACCAGCGCCGTTGCAGGAGCTGCCAGAACGATGTTGAGCACAACATAGAACTGCCTTAGGGGCTCCAACTCCGGATTTTTCCTCAGGGTTGACTCCCGAAGCCTTTCCCGTGACCGGGTATGCCGCAAGGCAGCGGAGGTTTGAAATCAGAGTTTACCTTCCCCTAGCTGGGCTACCTTCTCAGGTTGACGAGCCACCATCTACCCGAAGCATCTGGTTTTAAGGTGCCAGAGATCCGCCCTCGCCCCTTCTCCTATTAGTAAAAGCAGTTCCGCCGGGCTTAGAGACTAAACCACATGGGCAGGCTAGGAGTTGGACTTAGTTGTCAGAGGCTTTTCGAGACGCACGCCATAAGGAGCATTTTATGAGCACTGGGAGCTTAACCCCAGTGCCGCTCCTGGCTATGACAACCTTGGAATCTTTTATTCTGAACTTATAAATAACACACCAGTGTCACCACCGGAAGTGTGGTTCACCAGCCCCCTCTAATCCCTGATACATCCAAGGCTGCCATATTACTACTGATTTACAAATGTAACATTATCATTAACAGGAACACAGAGGAAAGTAACTTCAATATCGGGATCTTGTCTAAATGATACCCATTTGGATGGAACTGCTTCTTCCGCCTGTCGTCATATGCAAAATCTGGCTGTATAAATGCGTAAGCATCACAGCATGCTGCTCATTGATGTACGCCGGTACTCAGAGGAAAAATTGATTCTCCGAGACAAGGATCCAGTGGTTTGGTGACAAGAGCATGAACAAAGCTGCCCAGCCCTAAGCAGACTTTTGGTAAAATACCTGGGAATTGTTGCTTCTTCTGAACCGTTTCTTGTTTTGGGCATTTTGTCATCTTATCTTCAAAGTATATGAACCAGAACATCAGTACAATGTAAACAAACAAATTTGTCACTTACCGCTGGCCTGGCGGCTCGCTTGGTTCGTCCTTTTGCGTCATCCTGGTCACTATTTTCTCCTCTGTCGGTCATTTTATTTTCCCCCCTCACATCCAGAAACTGTTATGATTATTCCACCTCAATTTCTCTTTTATCCCGCTGCTATTTATCTTATATGACGACACAGAACCGGTGCGATTGTCCTCTCCAGTCACATAGTGCTGGGGGCGATGGCAGGTGAACATCAACCAGCTTCACCCACCCTCTGTTATAACAAAATGTTGTCACAACTCACTCTCACCTGTCTCCCGTCTCAGCTACGTGCACACCTGCACCTCATCAAGCTCGGGCTATAAAGCCCGCTTCACCCTGAGCCTCGGTCTGGAGCCGTCTGCTCATCCATGCTTTACTCTCCAGAGCTCGCCTATTCCTCAACGGCCTGCACTCTTCTGATGTCATTCGTCTCGGAACTTAAGATAACATCACTCACCTTCTCTCCAGTCTCTCCCCTGTGCACAGGTGGATCATCTGGCGGCGGACATCGCTCCCTCATCCCCGCCATCACTCTCCTCCTCACGCCAAGCGCGCAGCTGGACGCTGTCTTCCAGGCAGGGGACCTGCAACGTTGTCCAACGCCAGCCACCTTTCCCACCTGCAAGTAAGCACCAGCATAAATACCCATTCCACTGTGTGTCTGCCCGCTGCTAACCTCTGTGTGTGCTCTGCCCATAGGGTTGCCTGGCTATACGGTGCTCCTCTTTGCCCTCGGCGCACCCCGTCCTCCAGCACTACATAACACCTCGCACTCACGCACTCATACACTAATCACTGTTCAATAAAATCACTGAATCTTGCTCGAGCCTTGTGTGCGTGTTCCCTGGGTCCGGACTTATGTCAAATGTCTTTTTAGAATCATAGTTGGCAAATTTTGGAGCAAATGCCTCCTCTGTCTTGCCATGGTGATGGCAATGGCAAACATCAACATTTGTTTACAAACTCTTCTTCTGTGGTGTCCAGAAGTGACGTTTTAGGATGGTTCTATGTCCGTCCTAAGTCCTCCAAGGCAAGAGCAATAATGTATACGTGTCTGCCATCTTGTGAGGTTGAATCCTTTGTACAACTTAAAATCAACTGGAGAGTTTTTGGCCACGTCATATAACATCACATGACAGGCGCAGCACAGCACCTGTGGCAGTGGGGGCGCTATCTGTCCATGAAATCTTGCCACAAGAAGGGTTAAAGGAACAACTGTAAATATATTGTGGGTCCTAAACATAAACCTGTAAATGAGGGAAAGTTGATTGTTTTTGTTGAAATGTTCAGGCAAGTATTTACATGTTAAATGACAAGATATACATATTCAAATAGTGTTGATTAACATGCAACTTTTTAATTATTTTCATTGATGATAATTCTTCATAATTAAACAATAAGAACAAGTAGTCTGATGTCCTGTATTCATTATGAAGCAATAATTTGAAATGGACTACTTTTTATTTGGATTGTCCAAACACATAAGTTTTTGAACAAAGTATCGGTATCTGATCAGTATTATCGATACCAGCCTGAATTTTAATTGATATTGGATCAGAAAGGAAATCAGTGGAATTGCACATCACTACTGTGAAATGCAAAGCCATGGGATGCTCTCAAAAATTTGTAACTTTTTTCTTGTAAATTTGCAACATTTATATGGATGTTTGTTAAATTTTTATTCTGGATAATGATTTAATTTTTTTATGTATTCATGTACAACAGGGGTGTCAAACGTACAGCACACGGGCCAAATCCGGCCTGTCAGAGAGTCCAAACTGGCCCACAGGATGATTTTGCAAAGTGTGAAAATTAAACAATAGAATACCCAAGCAGCACTTTTTCAGTATATTAACTGCTATTCCTAATTTGTCCATTTGGGGTCGCACAAGAGTAGCAAACACAAAAGTGATCCTTGATTTCCAGTGAGGGAGTCTGTTATGCAGCAGGTAGGGAGGACAGGATTTCTTCCAGAAAGACTCAAAGGCAAACCTTTCCCACCTGCTTCTGTTATCATCCCTTTTTCCCCATCGCTAAAAATATGCAACAAGTCATTTTTATGCATGCCAGATCCAGCACATGCTGAAATGCCACGGCATTTACTGCATTTAATAA
Organism: Pholidichthys leucotaenia; assembly: GCA_020510985.1. Taxonomy (NCBI): domain Eukaryota; kingdom Metazoa; phylum Chordata; class Actinopteri; order Cichliformes; family Pholidichthyidae; genus Pholidichthys; species Pholidichthys leucotaenia. The sequence goes on along the minus strand of CM035842.1, from coordinate 193,819,322 downwards.
CTGTTCTTTAAAAATACATTTACCAACATGTCTTGCAGCTCGGTAGAGCCGGGGGTGGGGAGAGGGGGGTTACAGTCTGAACTGGTTCTTTTCACAAAATTTTTTGAACATGTTCAAAACAAGAGAAGCTGTCGGTGTCATGCCAAAAAGTGATGGACCACCAGAAACTGATCAGCTCACTGCAGGAACACACCTCGCTTGGCTTAAGCCGAGGCTGATGCCTGCTTCTGAGCAAAACTTTGTCCATGTCATTAGCAAAGGTATGTCTGTGAATATTTAATGCGGTGAGGGATTAGTCATAATTTTAGTCCCATCAGTTTTGTGTTAGAATAATCAGATATGACATTTTATCCTGTAGCAACATTTAATGATTTTCCTTATATGTTAACCCTCTGAGTGTGTGAATTTGCGTGCCCCTAGTGGCAGAGTGCAGCGCTGTGCCTGTCATCTCACTCTGACATCGCCAGCTGCATTGGGGATTTGTACTTATCTGCCAGTTTCAGAAGGTGGCAGACATGCATCGGTGTATTACGTGTCAATGGATGACTCGTAATACATCAAAGAAGAACTCCTCACTCCCTTTTCCTGTATTCCCTTCTTTTAGCTCAGAAAGCTAATATGGTCACAATTGGTCATCGTCACCGTCACTTAGACGGCTTTGTACACGGAAAGCAGCCACGGGATACAAACAAAATTTATGTGGGATAATCATAACACTTTGTAGATGTGGAAGAGTGTAAATGACTGACAGGACACAAAATGACAACCACGATGGATTAAAACGCAGCAATCACGGCAGCGAGCAAGTCCTGTTAGCTGCCGGTAAGTGACTTATTTATGTGTTTGTTTGTTTTGTTTTTTTAAAATATTGTACTGATTTCTTGTTCATTTACGGGTACTTTGAAGATAAGATGATGAGGTACCTCTGTACAAAAAAATGGTATCAAAAGACCAAACCATTCTTTGTGAAAATATGTCCAAAGTCCAGTTTTGACTGAGTTATGGAATTTAAAGAGCTGTGCAACATTATGCAAATTAGATGTGTAAATTTATTCCTATCTGAAACTTTGGATCATATTTTACATCTTTCTAATTGACAGTAAGCCATTATCTCTTACCACTTTCAAGTTATAGCCTTGGAAATCTGAACTATTTTATTGACAAAAATATTTACCACTCTTGACCACTAGGGGTTATGTTGCAATTCAGCAACAGGCACACTCAAAAGGTTAACCCTTTGAATGTGAGATTTTCCGTGCTCCTAGTGGCAGAGCATGGTGCTGCACCTGTCAACTAATTCTGACATTCCTGTACTCCCCAGCTATACTGATGACTTGTACTGATCGTGGCAGTTCAGAAGGTGGCAGACACGCATTGGAGGAATCATTGCTGACATGTTATACACCAAAGAACAAGAACTCCTTATTTCCTTTTCCTATATTCCCTTCTTATAGCTCAGAAAGCTAATATGGCCGCCATCCATCGTTGTGCAACGTCACTTAGACACGGAAAATAGCAGCGAGATATAAGTGAAATTTATGTGGGATAATCATAAGACTTTGTAGATGTGATAGAGAGCGTAAATGACTGACAGAACACAAAATAACAACCACGATGGACGAAAATGCACCAACATGGCAGCGAGCGAGAACCCTTAGCCGCCGGAAAGTGACAAATTTGTTTTTTTTTTTTTTTTTTTTTTTACATTGTACTGATTTCTTGTTCATATACTTTAAAGACAAGATGATAACGCACCCCTGTGCAAAAAACAGTGTCAAAAGACTGAACCATTCTTTGTGTAAATATGTCCAAAGTCTGCTTTTGACTGAGTTATGTAATTCAATATAGCTGCTACTGTATTATGCAAATTAGATGCATAAAATCACTCCTATCTGAAACTTTGGATCATATTTTTCATCTGTCTAATTGGCAGTAAGCCATTATCTCTTACCACTTTCAAGTTGTAGCCTTGGAAATCTGAACTATTTTATTGACAAAAAAATTTACTGCTCTTGACCACTAGGGGTTATGTCACAATTCGGCGACAGTCACACTCAAAGCATTAAAAAAGCACATTGTGGGATAAATTTGTCCATGTGTTGGATTTCTCTTCCATTTGTTTGGTTGAAAGATATTTGAAGTGAATTCATAGGTCATTGCTGGTACTTTGCTTTGAGGGGACTGGGTTGTTGCATTACTTGATTTGGTTCTTCAGGGTTTTATTGTGAAGATTAGAACATGTTCTGTCCAACTTGTGAATAGTCTCAAAAGGCTGTTATAGCTTATGAATATGTTATTTCACATTCCAAAAATTGATTAAGGGTTTTAATGTTGAGTGAAAGTTTTCATGCTTTAAAAATAACTTGATTTGGTTGTTCAGGGTTAAATTATGAATATAATACTGTAACTTGCTCTGTCACACTTGTGAAATAGTCTCAAAGGAAATTAATTCTTTATTTTGTCTGCCAAAAATTGATTAAGGGTCTTAATCTGGATTGAAACTTCAGAAATCAAACTATAGCTGTTTTATTCATGTGCATGTAAATATGGTCAATGATTAGGTCTATATGTACACTAATAAATCAGTTATGATTGGGTTTCTGCAGTTATTTGATTATTCAAGTGGCCATGTAAACAGAATAATCTGATAAAAGCCATGTCACGGGGTCATTACTCCAACTCATTCAGGTTGTTTATGTTTTGTAAAAGATCAGTGGTTCAATAAATGTAAACATTTCACAATGTACTTGCACTTCTTTGTACTAAATTTGGAGTTGCCATTAGGTTGTTTTGCTATTATTTTACTGGTCTGGGCCACTTGACATTAAATCTGGCGGTATGTGGCCCCCGAGCTAAAATGAGTAGGTCTACATTGGTCTACATTGTAAGACCATTCTTTTTTTTCTTTTTTTCTTTTTTTTTTTTTAACCATTTTGGGTTTGAACTCTTCCCCTTACTAAAATACGGTCCCCCAACCCCAATATTACATAGGGCCCCCAAAAAGCTAGAAGCAGCCCAGCCCTGAAGAGTTGTGTTCAGATTTAAATTCTGACAAATTGTTCAATGAGCAGGTTAAATGTAGGTCAGCCTCCCAATTTCCTGCCTCTGTCTCCCCGTCACACCCCCACATCAACGGTAAGGGTGTACTCAATTCCATCACTAGCATACACCTCAATGGGGGATATACAGTATACTGCATATGAGTGCCATCCATCCATCTTCTTCCGCTTAATCCTTTTTGGGTCACCGGGGGGGGGGGGGGGGGGCTGGAGCCTATCCCAGCATTTTTGGGCGAGAGGCAGGGTACAGAGTGAACAGATCACCAGTCCATCGCAGGGCCAACGAAGAGAGACAGACAACCATTCACTCTCACAGTCATACTTAAGGACAATTTAGAATCCCCAGTTTGATGCCAATTAACCTAACTTGCATGTTTTTGGCATCTGAGAGGAAACCGGAGAAATCCCGGAGTAAACCCACGCAGACACGGGGAGAACATGCAAACTCCACACAGATTACTGTTGGTCAGGGCTGGGATCGAACCCAGGATCCCCCGGCCAAGGGTGAGTTGCTGTGCTGCTGTATGAGTGGATTAAAATAAATAAATGGGAATGTAGTTTAATGTAATTATATCAGAAGGAGTGAGCCGCAGACATCTTGAGCCACCTAGACACAAGTCAGGGTTTGATCAACCCTGGCTGGGTTGCCTGTGAGAGGGTGTATGATGTATAATGACCCGAAACACCCGATGACTGCAGGTTACATCACTGATGATGTGTCTAGGCAGCACCGTAAGGTGTGTGTTAGAATCAATTAGTGTTCTGTGTCCCAGCACTCAGCGGCAACTTTTTACCCTATTGCTGGGGAAAGTTGTTACATTTACCAGGGTAAGTTGTTGCAGTGGGTGGAAAGATGATAAATTCATATGACAGAGTACTTTTTTCTATAGTTTTTATTCAAACTGCAATCAAAATGTTTATACTTTTGCACCATGCTTTATATCTGAAATAAAATGTGAATGCAGTGTATCACACAGATAAATATGTCACACTCCTAACTAAACATGGCTCAAAATTAAAAAAAAAAAAGAAAGAAAGAAAGAAAGAAAGAAAGAAAATTGTGGAAAAGAGAGGGAAAGGTGCACAAACTTATAGTGGAATTTTGAAGCCATACCTTATTGAGATAAGATATACCTAACAAATTCAAAGCTTAAAAGCATATTGGGATGATTATTACTGTAGATAATTTGTTCACTTGAATTGATCATACCTAAAATGTTTATAAGCTTTTTTTTTTTTTACATAATTACACCATGTTATTCAAAGATTCAAATTTTTTTTTATTTGTCGGTACTTAGGCTCCTAACTCATTTATCTGTTCTCTTTCATGTGCTGTGAGAATATAAGAGTCTTGGTGGAGGTATGCATTCTTGGATCATCACCAAAGTGTAATGGGTTCCTCTCTAGCTGAAGAACCACCTCTGGAGAAAGTTTCATCTAAATCAATCTGGTAGTTTTTGTGTAATCCTGCTGCACAGATACATACAAGGTCCTTGGTGGAGGTATGCAGTCTCAGATCATTACCAGAATGTAATGAGTTCATCCTTGGCTAAAGGGCTACCTGGGGTGAAAATTTCATCAAAATCCATCTAGTCGTTTTTCCATCATCCTGCTAACAAACAGACAGACAGACAAAACCACCCCGATTACATTACCTGCTTGGCAGAGGTAATGAACGAATAAACTCCTGGGTACTTTGTTAGTTAGAACATCTCTTTTCTTAGTGTCTGAAAAGACATTTGTCTTAGTGCTTCTGCTGGTTAGGATTCAAATCCACCGTTGACAGCGATAAACCAAAGGTTTGCTGTCTTCGCTCAAGTGAAGAAATGGTTCAGTATTTATCCCATTTGTTCATCTGAAAGTAGGATTCATGTCACCATTGGTAAATGTCACAGAATCTTGCTCTTGATCATGACTGAGCAGATCCTTTAAAATCTCTTCCTTAGCTGTTGTCTGTTAAATGGCATATTTAAAAAGCATTGCAGTCACTCCTGTATTAAACTGTAATGTAAACAATGTAATCTGGATTAACGTGGATTAGAGGAAATTATAGCTTCCATGTGGTCAGGAAGCAGATAATCCCATTCCTTTCTAAGAAATTAGAATTTTAAATAATGACAGCAACTCCACCTTGGGATTTGTAAATATTCTGGAAGATTTTTTTAAACTCATTTACATTTAAATTTTATGCTCCAGCCTCATGTGATCTTTGAGTGTTCAGGCACATATAGGTATAAATCAGGGGAAAGCCCCTTCCCCATGGCACCCTAATCATTTTTGTATCAGGCCACATAAAGAACCAATGTTAAACATAAATTTGGAACTTTGAAGAAGTTATGACTTTTTTTTTAATCATGAAATTGCTATTTTTCCTTATAAATTTCTAGTTTTGTTCTTGTTTGGTTCCTCTTCTTTTTTCTCATAAGTTTGACTTTTTCCTCATAAATTTGCAACTTTTTTATTTGCTTCTTTCTTCTCATGATTTAGCAACTATTTTCTTGTAAATTTGCTATTTTTTTCCTCATAAATCAAAGTTTTCCTCATATGTTTGACTTTTTTCATAATTTTTTTGATTTTTTTTTTTTGCAGAGGTTTTCTCTTAAATTTCTCTTTTTTCTTGTAAATTTGCAACAAATTTGTTTTCTGTTAATCTACATCTATCTATAAATTCAAGACATCTCTGTCTGTCTGTGCGTCTGTGTGTATGTGTGTTCCTCAGATATCTCTCAAACCATTTGTCACACTGACCCAAGATTTTAAAAGTGCTTTGCTGAAACTACAAGTGTGTGCATCTCAGTCAAAACATGTAATTTTTATCTATTAAGGTTTAGCCACTGCTGTGTGACCGGTCTATGTCTTCATTCCCTGGCTTCAAGAAGTGTGGGCGGGGTTTTGGATTGACTCCGTGCTCATTGGAGAATACACCACATCATGGCCATGCTGATTGGACAGTACACGGCATCACGACCATGCTGATTGGATAACACAGAATCACAACCTGTCAGTCACCACAATGCTTCACAAATAAAGATTTTAGAAGTGCTTTGCTGCTGAGCTGTGCATCCATGAGTATGGAGCCGCTCAGTCAAAATATAGACAATAAAGTTGTGTTGGTCTAATGGATATCCACCTTATTCCTGGGGGTGCCACTGTGAGAACGATTATGGGCGTGGCTTCCGGTTTCGGCTGGCCTAGTGTTAAATCGGTCAATAAGAGTGGAGTAGCAGGGGCATTTAAAATAGCGTTTTTAAAAGTTTTTCAAATTCATTTTAATGGAATGAATGTATCGTCCACATGCATGTTTTGCACTCAAGTGGTAGCTAATTTCAGCGCTTCTAGTTTTTGTATTTTTTGAATGTTTTGGTGTAGTTCTGGTAGTTGTTGCTGGTGTTCGTGGTTGTGCCAGACTGGATTAATGGAGGCTTCTCACCGCACGGTGATGGATGACATCCAAGCACAGTGTTGTGGTGTACATCTGCTCTAAGGTAAATTTGATTATGTCCAACATATTTTAACAAAATGCAGCCAACTTTATTGCAGTGGAGATGTGCTGGTCGGAATGCATATCGCGTCATTATGAGTACAGGCAATGATAAGCCAAAAATCATGACTCATTCTTTGTGCGGTAGTGGCAAAGTCCCAGGAAAACTCCAATGAGTGCCTGGTATCACTGGAAAGCTTAGAAATTGTACTTTCTAAAAATACCTATGTTTTTGCGGAAGACATAACTCCCAACCGATCGAACGCGAGTTTTCAACCTAGCTAAAATATAAACAAATAGTCTTTTTCTGGGTCAGTTTCTGTGCACTTTCTACAAATTAAATATCATTTTGAAGATCTTTCAATACAGAATATGGAAATAATGTTACATCAGTTTTGAAAATTGTTTTTGAAAAAATTGTCCATTAGTAAAAAAAAAGCTTAAACATAAATTTGCTGATAAGCCATGGTTAACCAAAGGATTACAAAAGGCATGCAAAAAGAAAAAAAAATTATATAAAGCTTTCCTAAAGAAAAGGACAAAAGAAGCAGAGCAGCGGTATAAAACATACAAAAATAAGTTAACAAATATAATAAGATGTAGTAAGAGAGACTATTACAGTAAAGAACTGGAGAAAAACAGAGACAATATTAAAAATACATGGACAATACTTAACAGTATTCTTGGAAATAAAAGCAGAAATACAAGCTACCCAACCGATTTTTCAAAAAATAATAAAACGACTCAGAGTGTGAATGCAGCTTCACCTGCAGATGAATTTAATAACTTTTTTGTTAACATTGGTCCTAATTTGGCTCGAGAAATACCCATTACGGCGCCTACAGGTGATACAATAAGCTATAAAAGACTCCATTTTCATAAAGAACACAGACGAGAGAGAGGTCATTGAAATTGTTAAATCGTTTAAAAGTAAAACATCTACGGACTGCGATGGTATTGACATGCTCTTAGTCAAAACTATTATTGAATGCTTAGTGAAACCACTGACGTATATCTGTAACCTGTCTCTCCAAACAGGTATATTTCCCAATGCAATGAAAATAGCTAAAGTAATTCTGATATACAAGACGGGTGACAGAGGGGAATTCTCAAACTATAGACCAATTTCACTATTGCCGCAATTTTCCAAGATACTTGAAAAAATATTCTATGAGAGAATTGACAACTTCATACTGAAGAATAATTTATTGTGTGAGCAGCAATATGGGTTCAGACACAAGAGGACAACTGCTTTTGCTCTAATGGAATTTATAGAAAAAATATCAACTGCCATTGAAAATAAAGAGTATTCAGTTGGGGTATTCCAGGATCTTAAAAAAAGCATTTGATACAGTGGATCATAATTTATTATTAAAGAAACTACAAAATTGTGGTATTAGAGGGGTAGCACTGTCCTGGTTAAGTAGTTACTTAAAGAACAGATATCAGTATGTTACTTGTGGAGTCCCACAGGGTTCAGTTTTGGGGCCATTGTTATTCAATATGTATATAAATGATATATGTAAAGTTTCAGAAAAAATGGACTTAATATTGTTTGCCGATGACACTAATCTATTATGCAGTGGAAGCAATTTGGAACAACTTCTGGATACACTTGTAAAGGAATTAGGAAAGCTTAAACTGTGGTTTGATTCAAACAGATTAACGTTCAATTTAAGTAAGACAAAATTTATAGTCTTTAACAACCATCACAACAACTCAGTATCTAAACTCAGTGTAAATGGTGTAGAGATTGAAAGGGTATCTGAAACTAAATTTCTTGGAGTAATAATTGATAATAAACTGTGTTGGAAGTCACATATTAATTATATTAAAGGTAAAATATCCAAATCAACTGCAATACTACACAGAGGGAAATATTTGCTGAATCAACCCACACTATATACCTTGTATAAGATAAGATAAGCCTTTATTAGTCCCACAACGGGGAAATTACAGGATTGCAACAGCACAGGGATAGCAACACTCAGAGCAACAATCAGAAGGCAAGAAAAAAAAAGCAAGCAAGCAAGAGCAGTTAATATACATATGTACATATTACTATAAATATATATATATATATATATATATATATATATATATATATACACACACAGACACAGTGCAGAGCATTGTAGCTGGATGGGATAAATATATGAGTATATAAACACACAGTGCGGAGCATTGTAGCTAGATGGAATAAATATGTAGATATATAGACACCCACAGTACGGAGCATTGCAGCTAGGTGGAATAAATATGTAAATATATAAACACACACAGTGCGGAGCAATGTAGCTAGATGGAATAATATGTAGATATATAAACACACAGTGCGGAGCATTGTAGCTAGATGGAATGAATATATAGATATATTAGAAAAGCACTCGGAGAGCGCAGACCTCTGCCAAGCGCAACAGTTCCCCCCATACAGTGTTTGTGTGTACGTTTTCAGATTCCTTGACCATGAAAACATATGACTAGCAATTGGATTCACAATGATTATTTGTTTATTTGACAGGGACAGTGCAATAAACATAGACAGTTAATCAATGACAATCAATCTGATAGTGATAGGATTAGTGGTTCAGTAGTAAAAGCATTGCCTCCTTGGCGGAGGTAATAAACTGAAGTGTTGCTGTTGTGTGCATCTCCTCCACTGACGGATGCTGATTGGGTAGACAGGTTGCCGTGGGTTTTATATTATATTATTGGGGTTGCGCTCCGCGGCAAAACAGAATTTAGAAGCTTCCCCGGCAGAGAGCTCGTTTTTGCGCAGGGCGTATGGCTGGCCGGTGAATTTCTGCCAAATGCGCAGCGCCTATGGCTGGCCGGTGAATTTCTGCCAAATGCGCAGCGCCTATGGCTGGCCGGGGAATTTCTGCCAAATAATCCGGCGGCGGACAGCTGGCCGTGTCAGGTTTTGCAGCTGTGCGCAAACACAGGCACGTGTTTTCCACGTGCTTTTGTGCTTTTGTGCCTAAAACGTTGAAGAACGCGGAGTTTGTGTTGGTCAGACACGACGACCAGCGCCCTCCATTGCGCCTGCGCACATGTTGAAAATGGCTGTATGTCACAGTGTTAAAAAAATGCTTTAAAAAATTCCTGTATCCAGACAGTGATGCGGATCATCCCCAAAATTTAATCAGTTCTTCCTTGTACCATTTCCAACAACGCCTGAAAGTTTCATGGAAATCCGTCCAAAAGTTTTTGAGTTATCTTGCTAACCAACAGACAGAGACAGACAGACCCCGGCAAAAACATAACCTCCTCCTGGCCTTTTCGGCCTGGCGGAGGTAATAAATATAAACATAAACATAAACATAAACACACCCAGTGCAGAGCATTGTTGCTAGATGGGATGAAATGGCACAACCGTCTACTTAGTTATCCTACATGGTATGATTATGTGCCCATACATATTCTCACCCTCCATAGCGACCGGTATTTTCCTAGTTGTATGCCGGAGGGGACCATTGTGTAAGTCTATTGCATCTTTTGCATTCAAAAAACTACAGTGGTACCTCTACTTACGAACGTCTCTACATACGGAATTTTCAGGTTACGAGACGCCTCAACGGGAAAATATTGCCTCTAGTTACGAACAAAATTTCAGGATACGAAAGGCAAAAAAGTACGCGCTCCTCGCAGCTTCCGTAGTTTACCGAACGTAAACATACCTGTAGCTGCTCTGCCATTGGCTATCGCCTAGCATCTTCCTGGTATCCCATTGGCCACGAAGTTTTTTTTTTTTTCCAAAACTTTATGCGTTTGGTTGATCTCGCCAAAGAATATGGCCGTAATACATCAACGATCAGCACGGTATTAAAACAAAACGAAGCACTTACAAGCCGACAAAAGCAAACGTCCTTGGATCAGAACATGAACCAAAGAAGGCAAACGGTGACGACGTCGACGACGATAGCAGTTAAAGGGTAAATGAACATAATTTTTATTATTCTTTCTCTTTTAGTATTCTCTTTTATTATTCTTTCTCTCATTTTAAACTCTCATTTTATGTTTATTGTGCAGTAATCTAATTGTAACATGTATTTGTTACATGTTTTGATGCGTTTTTACGATTTATAAAAAATTTATGCCCGAATTTTGGGGGCTTGGAATGGATTACGGCATTTACATGTAAAACGCGCCTCTACTTACAAATTTTTCACGTTACGAGAATTCTTCCGGAACGAATTAAATTCGTAAGTAGAGGTACCACTGTATTAGGTTGTTACGTCTTTTTGCTATCTCTGCGAGCAGCCCTGCTTAGGTTGTACAGTCTGACAGCCGTTGGTAGGAAGGACCTGCGAAACCTCTCGGTTGTGCACCTGGGATGATGTAGTCTGCTGCTAAATGAGCTCCTCAGTGCATTCAGTATGTCCTGCATAGGGTGGAACTCGGACTCCAGCAGAGATGACAGTTTAGCCACCGTCCTTCTCTCTCCTATCTCCTCCACCGGATCAAAGCGCTGCCCAAGGACGGAGCTAGCTTTCTTGATCAGTTTGTTCAGTCTCTTCCTATCGGCTGCAGTAATGCCACTGCCCCAGCAGATCACTCCAAAAGTGATGGCTGATGCCACCACCGTGTCATAGAATGTATCATTCATTAATACTCCCATATATGACATATTGTAATGAAGTATGGGAAAATACATATAAAACAAACATACAGTATATCCACTCTTTATGCTTCAGAAGAGAGCTATTAGAATAATAAACAAAGCAGCTTACAGGGAACCAACAAACCCACTTTTTCTTAAATTAAAAGCTCTCAAGTTGAAAGATCTGGTTGACTTTAAAACTGCAATAATAATGTTTAAAGTGAAGAATCTATCACTACCCGCAAATATCCAAAAGTTGTTCCAAATAAGGGAGAAACAATATCATTTCAGAGGAACATGTATATTTCAAAAACCTTCAGTGAGAACTACCACCAAGCAACACTGTGTTTCAGTGCAAGAAGTCAGATTATGGAACGATTTTGGACCTGAATTAAAATCATGTACAACGCTTGGACAATTTAAACAAAAACTAAAGGAAGAAATACTCCAAACATATATACAAGATGACATGTAAAATCACATAAGGATTGTCATATCCAGCCTGTGTTGTGTTGTAGCTTAGTTTTTTTTGTCACATTTTGTCTTAGCTTCGTTCTGAATTGTAATCGCTCTTGTTTTGTTTTGTTTTTTTCTTTTGAATTCTTGGATGGAACATGGGTGGGCAATATAAGCTGTGGCTTCAGCCATCACCCATTTCGGATAACTTATGCTGAACTGTATAATCAGAGGAGTTATTGTCTAATTTGACCTTGTTGGATTTTCTTTCCCCCTTTGTTATATTATTCAGTTTCTTTTAACCTGTACTATCCGAAATAAAGATTCATTCATTCATTCATTCATTCAAAATGTTCTCAAAGTGACTCATTTTGCCAGCACAGGTCATTTGTTTACAGCGTTAGCATCTTAGCAGTGATGCTAACTAATGGAGTTACTGTCTATGAGGCCACTTTATAAGGTCATCTTTCCATCCCTTAATAGTCGTGGGAAGTGGTATGATTAAATTACTGTTTTGAGGTGCAAGAGGCCGTGTTCCTGTATTTCTGATGCTGTCATTTATTTTTTTTTAACAAGGAAAAGTGTCTCATTTCAGTGACATCCACATGTTCTAAACTAGTACCGGAAGCTGCTACCATAATTCACACAAGGTATCATGGGGCCTAGGGATAAGGGGATATTCGGCATACAGAACCCGGGGGGGGGGGGGGGGGGGGGGGGCTCGTCATAGAAAACATGAGGTTCACTGCCACACAGGTAAAGCAGCAGCTGAGACTCCCATCCCATCCCACCGGGCGCTCCATGAACGTTCAGGGGGAGGCACGCACAGCCTGCCCGGTAAGTGGTAAACAAAAGTCCCAAATGGTACTTCAATGTGGAGCAGAATGACCACATCAACTGGATATTGCATGCGTACACATGTGCATGCTTTGACTAAACAACAACAAGATGCAGAAATGTCCAAATAACAAAATAAATAATTTTTATTTAAATATTTACAGACAAATAGGCAACACTGATGCAATAGCTGCAGCCAAATTGCTCATTCTGCTCTGTGCGTGTGTGTGTGTGTGTGTGTGTGTGTGTGTGTGTGTGTGTGTGTGAGAGAGAGAGAGAGAGAGAGAGAGAGCTCATCATGGGGACATCAATCTGTTTACACAGTCACAACATGGGACCTGTTGCAGTGTGGGGACCAAAAACCAGGTCCCCCATAGGGAAATCCTTTAGATAGAATGCAGGAGCTATTCTGAAGGTGCCTGTGTGTTTTTTAGCATTGGCTCATAACACATGTTTTTGAGTGAGTGTGTGTGTGTGCGGCGTGTTCAGTTGTGCCCCCTTATAGTTAGCAGCTGGTAATGCACTTGCTGCTCCACACACATACACTTATTCCACATATGGTTAGGTTCCACCCACTTCCTGGTCCCCGTAAAGGATTTCAGCAGCAAAAGGATTTTCAGTGTTACAGGTAGCAAACCACTTAGCCAACCAGAAGATTATTTGCAGAAGAAGCCACAGAAGAGTTACATGATTTTGCAGAGGTTTAAAAGTGAAACAAGGTAAGTACATTTGTATGATAAACCAGTACAACTAGTGTTAAAGCTTAAAATCAAGTTAGTCAGCTTTAATTAGTTAGAAGGGTAGCTAGTTACCTTCAAAAACCTATGGGGGTTCAGTGTAAGTTTCAAATGTTATACTTTCAATTCAATTCAGTTCAATTCAACTTTATTTGTATAGTGCCATTTCACAACAACAGTCATCTCATAGCACTTTCAACTATTTTTGAAACACAATCAGAATCACATACTTTATGTGATTCCGATTGTGTTTCAAAAATGGTTAACTCTTTCAGTGTGTTTGTCGCCAAATTGCGATATAACCCCTAGTGGTCAAGAGTGGTAAATATTTTTTGTCAATAAAATAGTTCAGATTTCCAAGGCTATAACTTGGAAGTGGTAAGAGATAATGGCTTACTGTCAATTAGAAAGATGTAAAATATGATCCAAAGTTTCAGATAGGAATACATTTGCACATCTAATTTGCATAATGTCATGGCAGCTCTTTAAATTCCATAACTCAGTCAAAACTGGACTTTGGATGTATTTACACAAAGAATGGTTCAGTCTTTTGACACCATTTTTTGTACAGAGGCACGTCATCATCTTATTTTCAAAGTATATGAACAAGAAATCAGTACAATAAAAAAAAAAAACACAAAAAAACAGAAAATTTTAGCTTACTTTTGACAAAGGGGGGCTGGCTGGCTGGCTGGCTGGCGTGGTTGCTGCGTTTTGACCCATCATGGTTGTTATTTTGCATTCTGTCAGTCATTTAAAGTCTCTACCACATCTAGAAAGTCTTATGATTATCCCACATAAATTTCACTTGTATCCCATGGCTATTTTCCACATACAAAGCCAATAAATGTGACGGTGACTGATTGTGGACATGGGCTAAAATGCTAAAAACAGGAAAAGGAAATGAGGAGTTCTTCTTCTTTGGTGTATTACGTATCATCCATTGAGTCCTCCAATGGATGTCTGCCACCTTTTGAAACTGGCAAATCAGTACAAATCAGTACAAATCCCCAATGCAGGCGATCATGTGAGAGTGAGACGACAGGTGCAGTGCCGCGCTCTGCCACTAGGGGCATGCAAATTCACACACTTAAAGGATTAATTACATTTTTCAAGTTGCTGCAAGTATTTCAAGTGTAAATGATTGTATGCAAAGAAAAATATACAGCTAAACCTTTAATTTAAATGGCTGCTCTGAGATAATGGGATTATGTGGCAAAATAAAATTATGTTTACAGTATTCGAGCTATTATGAATGTAAATGTTTTTTTTTTATTTTGTCAGGATAAATTTTGGTTCAATATGTGTGGTGATCTTATATTTAACCTCTTGCGCTCCGTTGTACCACGGACGGGCAAGTCTCTGCGTCCTAGAGCACATGAGGGCGCACGAGAGTGCCCTCGAGCGCTCTCGGACGCATGATGGAGATCCTGATGGAGATTGTGATGTAGGTGGTGTATGGCGTCCAAGCGGGCACTGAAAATAAAAGCTGCAGACACAGCCGCGAACAGATTAATTCATCTGATTGACCTCTCATTCGACTAATAAGAGCCTTGAATTGGGTTTCTGAAACCTTGAAGAACCAATGAATGAAAACCTAGCCAGAAGGACCCGCCTCCCAACGCTGTGAATGCAGTGAGCCAATTGAAGCAGAGAAGTTCGCGAGCTGTTTTTTTTTTTTTTAAGGCTGGGTGAAGACTGGCTGCTGCAGCGGATCAAAAAAGGACTCGCAGGAAGAACCGTCACAGACCCAGCAGCACGGAGACCATCCACAAATGCAACCTGTGTGACAGGTAGTGCCATTCGCGGATCGGCATGTTCGGCCACAGACGGTGTTTATTTTGTGTTGGTTCCAGCAGAGTAGACGTTATGATTTCTTCCATGGTCATAGACCGACAGAGGCTGAGTGACACACAGGCCTTTGCCAGTCTTTTTTTAATTACTACTGTTATTTGTTTTGAAAAATCGTTCGCCAAAAACCACAATCATGGAAGCACAAAACCGCAATAATGGAATTATGTTTTGATTGGGTCGCAAGACCAGAACCACGAGCAGACCAGCGTTGCGTTCGTCTGACAGTGAGGAAGAGAAGTTCGCCAGGACTCTGCTGCTGTGAAGAGGTAAGGTGTTCTAAGCTAAATTATTATTTATCCCTGAAAATTGTAATCCAAAATGACTTTTGACCGATCGGTAAATTACAGCTGTGCGGCGCACGAAGTACGAAGTGCGTGCGCCACGATAAACGGTTAATTCGCCGTGTCCGGACCATGAATGCCCCCCCCCGCTCCTCTTCTGTAGCGGGGGGGAGGGGGAAGCCGCGGTGACTGCGCAGCGGTCGCCACATAGCCATATGAGTCTATTCCGTCATGTAGCGATGGCCGATGGCCATCCTCTGTAGCGAGGGGGGGGCAACCCCCCCCCACACACACACACACAGACAGCCCTGAGTGTGACCTTTCATTAGAGCCCAAAAGAAGTTTCTACATTGAATCATTCAAAAGTTACAGACATTTTTCCAAACTGTGCCATTTGGCACAATTTGGCACAGTTCCAAAACGCCTGGGAAGTACCTGAGTATAAAGCTGTGTAATATATTCATTTTTTGTGGTATTGTTACAAAATTTGGACCTCAGCTGGAAAACACTTGGTTCTACATTTCTGTTGCATTTTTCAGCCCGGATCTGAAGCTGTGTGTTATTTGCAAGCATTTGTATCCAAAAAAACACCCAGGCCAAATTTATTTTCTTCAAGTTCACTATGTTTAGATGACTGAAACTCAGTGGCCGGAGCACTTAGAGAGATTATGACTGTTTTGCCAAAAAATTCAAAGTGTTTTCTTTTAAATGAGACCAACCCCATGAAGATGCTGAAAAGGGTTGAAGAACAGCTTTCGATTTACTTTGGGCACATTATTTTTTGGCATTTTTAGGAAAATTGACCGGAGTGCAAGGGGTTAAGTTAATTTATACCTTACCCCTGCCTCTCACCCACAGATGCTGGGATAGGCTCCAGTCCCCCCCTCCCGTGACCCGAAAAGGATTAAGCGGAAGAAGATGGATGGATGGATGGATGGATCTAAAAAATATAGATTTTGACTAAAGTGCTTCACAAAGGAAGTTAACATACAGTTTAATAATTAAAGTCAAAACAACTGAGTACCTATAGATACTGTCATTGACTGGGTTGGACGTCTCCAACCCGTCCATTATTTGTGGCTGTATTTTCCCTGATCATTGTTTTCTTAATTCTCAGCTGGCAGGTTTTAGGAGCCTCCGGGTCCTGGGCTCCCTGCCAGTCTACAGCCACACCTCCTTCTCTCTGCAGGCCTCAACCAGCTGACTGCCACTATCATTTGTCCACTCCCCTGTGCACTCTCACTCTCACACACACACACACACACACACACACACATTCATTCTTACTCACATTTGCTGACACGCACTCATGCACCGGCTGCCATCGCACACCTGCATCCACTTGTCACCCATTAAGTACACGGGGTATTTATGGGTGACAGTGTGAGCACTCAGTGTGGTGGCGTAAGTCAGCGTTTGATGATCAGGCTCACTCCTAGTTGGTTTTCCTATTTTTTGGACTTTGGGCAGTGTTGTTTTTCCAAAGCCAGCTGCTCTCCAATACCCTCATGTAAGTCTTCCTCCTCATTATTATTTGCCCTTCCTCTCCACTGCCCAGTTCCACCTGGGAGCACATGGGGCTCATCTTTCCTCCAGCCAACGGAGTTTGTAGCCAGCTCATCTCTCTCTCTCCTCATTTTGAATTGCATTAATGGGACATTTTGTATGTTTTTCTGTTAATAAACATGTTCCGTTTATCTGCATTCGGGCTCAAATCCTTTTCACCTGTGCGCTGCGGTGCACATACATGACAGATAGATGGATGGATGGATGGATGTACTTTATTGATCCCAAACTGGGAAATGGCAGTGTAACAGCAGCATGACAGTAGACAACCAACCAACAGAAACACACACAGCATAACAGACGATTACCCATGGAAAGTAAAACTAACACTACTATTAAAAAAAGTCTATCTACACCATAGATGAATAGATGGTGACCCCTATAGACATGTAAATCATACCTGCTGTACAATGCAGGGCTATCAGGAGCAGAGTGAGATGTGAGGTACCAATTAGACTGTAAGGTGCAGTATGGCAGCATAGTTATGACCAGAATACAACATCAGATTGAGTTATTGTATAGTGAAATGGCATGCGGCAGGAAAGATTTCCTGTACCTAACCGTTCGACAGCAAAGCTGTAGCAGTCTGCTGGAGAAAGTGCTCCTCTGTCTGTCCAGTGTGTGGTGGAGGGGGTGATCAGGATTGTCCATGATGGATCGCATTTTATTTAGTGTCCTCTTCTCCACCACTGTCTCAACGGTCTCCGGCCTGAGACCAATTACAGAGCCATCCCTCTTGATAATCTTGTCAAGTCTGTTGGTGTCGCTGTCTCTGATACTGCTACCCCAACAGACAGCAGCAAAGAAGATGGCACTGGTGACAATGGCCTGGTAGAAAGCTCCAGTATCCTGCTGCACATGTTGAAGGATCTCAGCTCCCTCAGCTAGAGTCTGCTCATCCCCTTCTTGTGCACAGCGTTGGTGTTGGATCTCCAGTCCATCCCATTGCTGATCCTGGCACCCAGATATTTGTAGTCCTCAACCATCCCCCCACCCCCCCACCCCCAATCTGCAATGGCTGAGAAGGTATCCTCTTCTTCCTGAAGTCAATCACCATCTCTGTGGTCTTGCTGACATTCACCCTCAGGTGATTCTGCTCTGTCCACTCCACAAATCTGTCTACCAGTGCCCTGTACTCCCCCTCTTATACACCCAACAACAGCTGAGTTATCAGAGAATTTCTGCAGGTGGCATGACTCAGTGTTGTACTGAAAGTCAGTGGTGTATAAGGTGAAGAGAAAAGGAGAGAGCACAGTCCCCTGTGGAGCTCCTGTATCACTAACCACCACGTCAGACAAGACACTGTGCAGCCGGACAAACTGTGGCCTGTCTGTCAGGTAGTCAGTAATCCAGGAGATCACAGAGCTGTCGACCCCCATCACCGGCAGCTTGTCACCAAGCAGCAGTGGCTGGATGGTGTTAAAGGCACTGGAGAAATAAAAAAATGTGATTCTCACAGTGTCTCGTCCGCCATCCAGGTGCAGATGGGCTTGTTGCAGCAGATAGATGACAGCGTCTTCAGCTCCTAAATTAGGCTGATATGCAAACTACAGAGGGTCCAGCCACGTCTTCACCTGCGGGATCAGGTGGGCTAAGACCAATCTCTCCAGGACCTTCATCACATGAGATGTGAGGGCAACTGGTCGATAGTCATTCAGGTCCAATGGAGATGACTTCTTGGGGACAGGAACCAGGCAGGACATCTTGCACAGCACCGGGACTCTCTCCAGACTCAGGCTCAGGTTGTGCAGCTGTTTCAGTACCGGAGCTAGCTGGTTGGCACAGGTCCTCAGGATCTTGGCGGAGATGCCATCAGGGCCCTCTGCCTTCTGCTGACGAAGTCTCTCCAGCTGTTTCTTAACCTGGTCTGTAGTCACAGTGATGTGATGGAGGCGCCTGGTGTTCCCTGAGGAAGGGGAGGGGGGTGATAGGAGAGATTGAGAGAGGTGCTACACAGGAGGGTGGAGGGGAGGTGTGTGTGGGGGCCTGGCTGTGTTGTGGGGTGACAGATGGTGAGTTGAACCTATTAAAAATGGATTCAGTTCATCAGCCCTCTGTCTGATTCTCCCCTTGCACCCAGTTATTTGTTTCATTCCAAGCCACACATCTTTAGCATTGTTTTGCCTTAGTTTATCCTCCAACTTCCTCCTATAATTGTCCTTGCACCTTCTCAGCATCTCTCTCAGCTCATGCTGCATTCTCCTCAGCTTCTTCTTGTCTCCGGACCTAAAAGCTCTCTTCATCTTGTTCAGAAGTGCTTTCAGGTCACTGGTGACCCATGGTCTGTTGTTGGGGAAACAGTGTACAGTCTAAGCTGGCATGGCCGTGTCTTCACAGAATCTGATGTGTTCTGTGATGCAGTCGGTCATATTGTCTATGTCCATCCCATACGGTACAGAGTACGCTCCAGTCCGTCATTTTGAAGCAGTCCTGTAGTGCATAGCAGCCTCCTGTGTCCACCTCCTCACAGTCTGTGCATAAGCAGGCTGCCTTTGCACAAGGGGAATGTACTTGGGTGACAACATGACCATGCAGTGATCCGATTTGCCAATGGAGGGTAGAGCTGTGGCACTATATGCATCTCTAACATTGGCATACAGTAAATCCAGTGTTTTATTTTCTCTGGTGGGACAGTCAACAATCTGACAAAAGTTTGGTAATATTTTTCCCAGTGAGACATGATTAAAATTGCCCGTGATAGCCATAAAGGCATCCCGGTGCTTCTCCAGTAATGTCTTTCATCTTTAAATGACAAAATCGCTGGCTGCATTGAAAATGAACTGAATGTTGTCACAGCGGGGGAAAAAAAAAACCCACATTTGGTGGACACACAGCCACGTGTTGTGTCTCTGTTAAAAATGACAACACATTTTTTTTGCAGTATGAGGAAATGTAGGTATCACAGCGCATGTGTTGTCAGATGGTAGCCAATTAGAATGCATACTTTGACTGACAGTATAATAACTAGATATCCAGTTAACAAATTACCCACTAAGCAGTTATTGAAGTTTACACAATGTGATCTCTAATTAGAATAAACAAGGGTTTGAAAGGATTTTCAGACAGTAAGTTTGGTTAAAGTTGAAATTGGTAGATAAAGAATTCTTGCAAACTCCCAGATGGCATGATAGGGTCAGATTCTGCATGATTTTCAGATTGATTCGAGATGAAATGAACAAGTGAGTTGCTACCCTTAAGGCTTATGCCAGCTATTAACTGTACTCAATTCAGAATTCTGTTAGATTTTTCAAGATTTACAGTAGAGACCAGTTTGATTCAGCTTGTTTCCCCAGTTTAACTGCATCATTTATTTGACATTGTTTAAAACAAAAGAGCAAGTTCCTCCGTAAAATGTTTATTTCACACTGTTGGAGAGATAGTGATCCTAATTCACTTACAGTAATACTGGGCATTAAATTAATTTGCTTTTGAACTATCTAAACACAAGAGTTCAAAAAAATATTACACAAATAACTTTAAAGATCTGAAATTGTAACTGAGTCCAGTGCAAACCATTTTAACAAATTCCCCTGCAGGTTGAAATGCCACCATGGGACCCCCCCCCCCCCCCCACACACACACACACACAAAACATACAAATTAGAGGTGAAGTACATCAATGCAGTGAAAGGTAAGGTTGTGTCTTATGTGATTTATCATTTAATAATTACCAGCACAGTCATAAAATGATGAGCATCTAATGCAGAACTTCATGTTACAAAATAGACACTAGATTGAAGCTTATCTCAAGTAAACATCCATATATTGACATCAGATTTTTGTGTAATTATCAGCCTTATCAGCCTACCATAAAGTAATTGATAATGGTAGAATAAGCATTGTTTTTTTATGGTTTGTTGTCTTTTATAGGATGGGGTACTGTATATTTGTAAAGGGTTCATTTAACAAGGGAAAATTTGCTGTTGAATATAGAGGAAATATGATAAAAGATGCAGAATCACAGAGAAGAAAACTCTACCATCTCTCATGTGCTGCATTTATGTTTGCAATCAAGTGGAGAGGAAAAACATGGTGGTAAGACTTCAAGTTGTACCTTAACTAAAAACACTATACCATATTATACTATAACAAGATGCTTTAATTTTGTAGTGACATGTATTGTGATATTTGTATTTCAATCTCTTCCAGTACTGATGCCTCAAGAGAAGACGGATCATTTGGGTGTCTGGTTAATGATGACCACAGACACCCTAACTGTAGGGTAAAAAAAAACAACAAAAAAAAACTGATGTGAATGGAAACCCCCACCTTTGTTTGTTTGCCTTGAATGACATTAAAGAAGGAGAAGAAATTACCTATGACTATGGAGGTGAAGATTACCCATGGAGAACACAAGTATGTTGCACAGTACACAGTATGCAGAATGGCTCATAGGGTTGCAGAATGTATAAAATAACTGTGGATGGTCGTCGGCCTCCGTCGGTCTATGATGACCATGGAAGAGAATCCTAAACGTCTACTCTGCTGGAACAGCACCGCCTGTGGCTGAACAGGCCGATGCGCGAATGGCAGTCCCTGTCACACAGGTCGCACTTGTGGGTGGTCTCCGTGCTGCTGGGTCTGTGGCGGTTCTTCCTGCGGGTCCTTTTTTCATCTGTAGCAGCAGTCAGTCTCTCTTCACCCGCCTTGAGCTGTCTGGTCAGGGTGCCTCTCCATTTGGAGCGGTCCGTTGCAAGGTCCTCCCAGCGCTCTGTGTTGATCTCCAGGGCCTTCATGTCTCTCTTGCAGACATCTCTAAAACGCAGCTGTGGGCGGCCAACGTCTCTCTTGCCAGTTGCCAGTTCTCCATAGAGGACGTCTTTGGGGATTCTGCCATCCTCCATACGGTGAACGTGGCCTAGCCAGCGGAGCCTGCGCTGTCTGAGTAGAGTGAACATGGAGGGAAGGCCGGCGCGGGACAGAACTTCTGTGTTGGGCACTTTGTCCTGCCAGGATATGTCCAGGATGTGGCGAATGCAGCGCAAGTGGAAGGAGTTCAGTCTCTTTTCCTGCCGGGCGTATGTTGTCCACGTCTCACTCCCATAGAGCAGTGTGCTGATGACGCAGACGTTGTACACTGCCATCTTCGTCTTGACAGAGAGTTTGGGATTCTCCCACACTCGTGTGGTGACGCGAGCGAGTGTGAAGGCTGATTTTCCAATCCTCTTGTTGATCTCTGTATCAAGGGAGAGGTTGTTGCTGATCGTGGACCCCAGGTACGTGAACTGATTCACGACCTCCAGCTCGTAGTCGTCAATGGTGATGGTTGGTGGTGCTTCCGTGCCTTGCGCCAAGACGTTAGTCTTCTTCAGGCTGATGGTAAGCCCGAAGTCCTTGCATGCCTGGGACAGGCGGTCCATAAGGGTCTGAAGCTCCTGTTGTGTGTGGGTTGCGACTGCAGCGTCGTCTGCGAACAGCATGTCTCTGATTAGAGCCTCGCGTACTTTGGTTCTGGCTTTCAGGCGGGCGAGGTTGAAAAGCCTGCCGTCAGATCTTGTGTGCAGGTAGATTCCCTCTGTTGCTGTGCTGAAGGCATGCCTCAGGAGCATAGCAAAGAAAATCCCAAAGAGGGTTGGCGCAAGTACACAGCCCTGTTTCACTCCGCTGCGTATGTTGAATGGCTCTGAGACGTTGCCATCGTGCTGCACTATCCCCTGCATGTTGGTGTGAAACGATTCAATGAGGCTTTGCAACTTTGGTGGGCATCCTATCTTTGGCAGGATCTTGAAAAGGCCCTCTCTGCTGACCAGATCGAACGCTTTGGTGAGGTCGATGAAGGCGACGTACAGGGGCATGTTCTGTTCTCTGCATTTCTCCTGGAGTTAGCGGATGGAGAATATCATGTCTACCGTCGATTGCTCAGCGCGGAAGCCACACTGAGACTCGGGGTAGACACGTTCGGCAAGCTTCTGTAGACGAACGAGAACAACTCGTGCGTAGACTTTGCCAACAACGCTGAGGAGGGAGATGCCCCTGTAGTTGCAGTAGGGTGGTCTTGCAGTGCTTGATCAGGTCGGGGGGTATGCCGTCGTTGCCGGGTGCCTTGCCAGCGGCCAAGCTATCAATGGCCTTGCTGAGTTCGTCGATGGTTGGCTCGGCGTCAAGTTCGTCCATGGATGGCAGGCAGTCGATGGCATCAAGGGCTGACGGTGTCACGGTGTTCTGTCTGGAGTAGAGGTCGGAGTAGTGTTCCACCCATCTCTCCATCTGCTTGTTCTTTTCTGTGATCATCTCCCCAGTGGAGGATTTGAGGGGGGCCGTCTTGCTCTGAGCCGGACCAAGTGCTTTCTTGATGCCATCATACATACCACGGATGTTCCCTGTTATGGCAGCGGTTTGAATGTCTTGGCTGAGCTGAGTCCAGTACTCGTTGGCACAGCACCGAGCAGTCTGCTGAACTTTGCTTCTCGCAGCCCTGAGAATCTGGAGATTCTTCTGGTTTGGGTACTTCTTGTACTCAGCAAGTGCTGAGCGCTTGGCTTCAATGACGGGGGTCATCTCGGTCAACTTGGCATCAAACCAGTCCTGTGACTTCGAGGTCTTCCTCCCAAAGGTAGCCAAGGCTGTGCGGTGGATGGTGTTTCGCAGCTCTTCCCACTTCTGCTTTGCAGATTCTCCTTCTTGTGGTACATCAAGTTCCTTCTCAAAGGTGGAGGCAAACTGCTCAACAAGTTCTGGTTGAGCCATCTTGCTGGTGTCAATCTGTGCCTTTCCAGGTTGTCTAGCACGATGGAATTTCTTCAGCTGCAGCTTGACCTTGCAACACACCAATGAATGGTCTGTGTTGCAATCTGCACTCTGGAATGAACGGGTGATTAGCACGTTCTTCAGTGAGGTGCGCCTGGTCAGGATCAAGTCCAGCTGGTGCCAGTGCTTTGAGCGCGGATGTTGCCAGGAAACCTTGTGTTGGGGCTTGGTCTTGAAGAACGAGTTTGTGATGCACAGATCGTGATATGTGCAGAACTCGAGCAGCCGCTGTCCGTTGTCATTCATTCTGCCCACGCCAAAAGGTCCAAGACAGGAGGGCCAGGAGTCGTGGTCAGCACCCACTCTGGCATTGAAGTCTCCAAGGAGAATGAGTTGTTCAGAGTTGGGGACGATCCTGACAGTTGTTGCGAAATTCTCGTAGAACTCGTCTTTTGCCTCTGGTGTGGCTGTCAGTGTTGGGGCATACACACTGACAAGGGTGACTGAGCCTTGAGTGGTGTTCAGGCGGAGGGTGAGGAGTCGAGCAGAGCCAGTGCTGCTCGGTTCCACCATCTTCAGCAAGGTGTTCTTCACTGCAAAGCCCACTCCGTGTTCCCTGTGTTCGTCACTGCCCTTTCCCTGCCAGTAGAATGTGTAGTCCTTCTCTCTCAGTGTGCCTGCGTCAGCCAACCGTGTTTCCTGGAGAGTGGCGATATCCACTCCCAGTCTCTTCAGCTCATTATTGATGATGGCAGTCTTCCTGGTGTCGTTGATGTCCTTGAGGTTAGTAGCGAGTCCTGTCATCATAGTGCGGACGTTCCAAGTTCCCAGTTTTAGAGTTGGTCTCTTTTGTTTTATTGTCTTGCCTGGTGCGAAAGTTCTCAGCCTGCTGTTCGGATTTCTCCTCATCCCCATGCACCCAATGAGGAAAGCAAGCTGTGGCGGGACATCACCTTATTGGCTGGGGGCTGCCCAGCTTGAGGCGGGCGGTAGCTGTCCAGTGAGATCCGATGATCCCTCCCACCGTCGGGAATAACCCCTGGCGCCGAGCTCTACGCCAATTGAGCGGTGGCTTATAACCGGTAACTGTCATTCCCCGTGTTTTGTCTATGCCAAAGGCGAAGCTGGAGTGTCCTCTCCAGTGATCCGGTGTTCTACCTTCCAGCGTTGGGCGTTGGTAGGATTCAAGCCTGGGCAGGAAGATATGGAGGATAAGATGTTGCCCATGCAGCATGTCCCCCCTCTCCACATCACTGATGAATCCAAAGAAACAGCAGGGCTGCTACAGTTTGGCACTAGCGCCGTTGCAGGAGCTGCCAGAACGATGTTGAGCACAACATAGAACTGCCTTAGGGGCTCCGACTCCGGATTTTTCCTCAGGGTTGACTCCCGAAGCCTTTCCCATGACCGGGTATGCCGCAAGGCAGCGGAGGTTTGAAATCAGGGTTTACCTTCCCCTAGATGGGCTACCTTCCCAGGTTGACGAGCCACCATCTACCCGAAGCATCTGGTTTTAAGGCGCCAGAGATCCGCCCTCGCCCCTTCTCCTATTAGTAAAAGCAGTTCCGCCGGGCTTAGAGACTAAACCACACGGGCAGGCTAGGAGTTGGACTTAGTTGTCAGAGGCTTTTCGAGACGCACGCCATAAGGAGCATTTTATGAGCACTGGGAGCTTAACCCCAGTGCCGCTCCTGGCTATGACAACCTTGGAACCAACTGTGGATGAGTAGGATAGAATATAAATGTATTAGAAATATATGAATCTAACTGAGCTATTATAAGTTAAGAAAAAGAATAAAAATAAACATGCTTGAAGAAATACAGTTCCATTCAAATGGTATCAGAATGACATTAGCATCACTTAAAGTTGTAGCCCATTATCAAAACCTAAGATAGAATCATCAAATATGAAACCAAAAGTTTTCAGAAGCTATTGTAGGGTTGTTTTTTATAACACAGCAGTAAAAATGATACATGTTTAATCCATTTATTTATGTGAATTTACCTAATATTTAGGTGTTAGAGAATGAGGTTGATGAAGTCATATACCAAATATTTTGAGCTTTAAGTAATTTGTGGCATACAAACTCCATATTGCAAAGAAAGAAGGAAATGCAATCACAAAAAAAAAATAAAATAAAAAAATAAATAAATAAAAATCCAAAGTCTATTCATAAAAAATCTATTTTCTGCTGGCTGAAGAAACTGTGAATGATATAAACATAAAGCACTCCAGCCAGCCTCTCCTTTCCAAGGCTCAGATGGATGACCATAGTGTAAAACTCACCAGAAAGAAAACTGAGTGCTACAACACACTGGGTGGAAAATTCCAATCAAATAATTTCATAGTTTTCATTAAATAGAGTCTTATAAAATGATTATTTTAAAATTATAATTTTAAAATTATATTGATAAAATACGTTTACAGATGACCAACATTGCAGCTTCAGTCAGCAGCAGATGTGTCTCTTCCTTCACTCCAGAGTCAGATGGATGATGCTACAGTTTCAAACAGCTCTCCTATACAGGTGCTTCATGTTCATCATTTCAGATTTAATCCTAAAGCGTCTCTTCATTCAGTTTTTGTATTCTTTTTCTTTTTAAGCAGCTAAAGTGGGAAACATGTTTATAGTGATGACATTCTAGTCTCAATCAGTATACCAAAGAGTGTAATGTAATGCA
Source organism: Pholidichthys leucotaenia (assembly GCA_020510985.1). NCBI lineage: Eukaryota > Metazoa > Chordata > Actinopteri > Cichliformes > Pholidichthyidae > Pholidichthys > Pholidichthys leucotaenia. Next base: position 193,793,079 of record CM035842.1, on the reverse strand, counting down.
TATAGAAGGTTAGTGGTAGTGTGGTGTTTAGTTCACATTTTAACAATCATAGTTTGTTTTTGTTTTTTCTTGGTTAATTGGCACTTTATTTTGCATACTCACACCACCTTCAGTCAATGTCTGAGTAAAAACTGTATGTAAACTTGGACAAAACCTGTCCCCAACAGGGACTAAAACATTGAGTGTGAAAGGTCCCCACAATGCCTGTTTTATTCAACAAGTGCCAGTGTCAACATATAAGGAAAAACTAGAGGATTTTGACAGACTGGTCCCCCTTAACTTGTTTTTGTATTTTGTTTTTCTTTTTAAGAAGCTAAAGTGGGAAAGAAGTTTATAGTGACGGCATTCTAGTCTCAATCAGTATACCAAAGTATCATGAACCGAGCCGGTTTGTCCTTCTGGCTCAGTTCCATGACCTTACTCTGTGTGTCATTATCATCTGTGTATTTTGTGTATTTGGTTCCGAGCCGGGATTCTCCCAGGCTCAGTTCCATGAGTTTCTCTGTGTATATGTTTATTTGTGTTTTGCTTTGCCTTTGGCATGTCTTGTTTGTTTGCACATCATTTCTAGTTTAGTTCTGTAGTTGGTTACTCTGCTTTCTGGCCGGCAGCTGTGAGACAACTTCATTGGCCTGCACTTGTATGGGTGCTGCCTGTCAGCCTGCCGGTCCGACCACGCCCCCTCTCATGACACTCAGCTGTTCTCTGTTTTCTGATTACTCCCCTTGTGTCTTTGCTCAGGTGCATCCTATCACTGCATTATTTGTCTGTGTACTTAGTCAGCTCATCATGCTTGTCTCATTGCTGGATTATTGGGTTTGTCACTGCCACGTTACGCTGTGGATACTCTATTTATCTCTGCCACATTATGCCGTGGTTTCCTTTCAGAGCTCTGCCACATTACACCATGGTTACCTGCAACATGTTATATCGTGTACTTCTGTAAGTTGTTTCTCTTTTGCATTTATTGTACAACAGCACTACTTTGGGGACTGTGATTCTTTTCTTTAATAAATTTGTCTGTGGTGTAATTCCTGCACGTGAATCTGTCTCCTCTTTGCGCCTCGGAAAAGGCAATTCATGACACCAAAGTGTCTAATGTAATGCATATAGAAGGCTAGTGGTAGTCTGGTGTTTAGTGCAGATTTTACCCATTACAGGGTTTTTAGTTCTTGGTTAATTGGCACTTTATATTGGCTACTCACACCACTTTGTCAATATCTGAGTAAAAACTGTGGGTAAACTTGGACAAAACTGGTCCCCAAAAGGGACTATAACATTGTGTGTGAAAGATCCCCACAATGCCTGTTTTATTCAACAAATGCGAGCGTCAACATATGAGGAAAAACTAGAAGACTTTGACAAGCTGGTCCCCATGAAGATATTGTGTGTGTGAAAGGTTCCCACAAAGCCTGTTTTATTTAAGGTGTGTGAATGCAGATAAAGGTTAGGTGATCAGGAGGCATGTTAATCAGTATCCTTTAGAGTTTACTATAATGCAAACAGAAGGTTAGTGGTAGTTGGATGTTTAGAGCAGAATTTAGCTTTCTCACGGATTTTTTCTGGGTTAATTATCACTCTTTTCTGGACACTTACGACTTCCCCACAGCACACCTTTAGTCAGTGTCTGAGTATAAAATGTGTGTAAACTTGGAAAAAACTGGTTCCCATGAAGAACTGTAAGATTGTGGGTGTGTGTGAAAGGTCCCCACAAAGCCTGTTTTATTCAACAAGTGCGAGTGTCAACATATGAGGAAAAACGAGAAGACTTTGACAAACTGGTCCCCATGAAGAGCTGTAATATTCTGTTTGTGAAAGGTTCCCACAAAGCCTGTTTTATTTAAGGAGTGTGAATGCAGATAAAGTTTAGCTGATCAGGAGGCATGTTAATCACTATCCTTCAGTTTACTATAATGCAAACAGAAGGTTTGGGTTAGTGGGATGTTTAGAGCAGAATTTAGCTTTCTCATGGAGTTTTATCTAGGGGTTAATTATCACTCTTTTCTGGACACTCACAATGTCCCCACAGCACACCTTTACTCAATGTCTGAGTATAAACTGTACGTAAATTTGGACAAAAATGGTCCCACAAGGGACTGTATCACTGTGTGAAAGGTCCCCACAATGCCTTTTTTTTTTTCAACAACACATTAGGTGGAAAATTCCAATCAAATAATTTCATAGTTTTCATTAAGTAGACTCTCATAAAATGATTATTTTAAAATTAAAATTTTAAAATTATAATGATAAAGTATGTGTTTACAGATGACCAACATTGCATCTGAAGCCACGGCAGCAGATGTGTCTTCCTTCACTCCAGAGCAAGATGGATGATGCTACAGTTTCAAACAGCTCTCCTATACAGGTACTTCATGTTCATCTCTTCAGATTTAATCCCACAGCTTCTCTTCATTAAGTTTTTGTATTTTTTTTTTCTTTTTAAGCAGTTAAAGTGGGAAAGATGTTAATAATGATGGCATTCTAGTCTCAATCAGTATACCAAAGAGTCTAATGCAGGGGTCAGCAACCTTTACCACTCAAAGAGCCATTTGGACCCGTTTCCCACAGAAAAGAAAACACTGGGAGCCACAAAAACCCTTTTGACACTTAAAATGAAATAACACTGCATATAACTTTTTTTTTCTTCCCTTTATGCTATGTATAAACAAACTATAATGTGTTGCATTTATGAAATCAGGGAACTCCTGCAGAGAAAACAAAATTACATTTCTGCATGCAACAAAAACATTTTGAACTCCGAAAAAAAAAAAGACATTGGGTTGAAGGTTGACATTGGGTTGAAAGGAGAGTGCTATTTCTAGCACTGATGACTCCCGATCCTTCGATAAAAATCTCATAATTCCGCTGAAAACAATACCGAAAGCTCAGAATTCCAACACGAACCAGCGATGTGATTTGGGGTTGGGGAAATTATCTGAAAATTCAGCAGGGTGTCTGGGGGACATAGTCCCCCAGCGGGGTCTGGGGCAGAGCCCCGGTGGGGTGGGGGGTGGGGGGCAAAGCCCCCCGAAGCTCCTGGGTTTTTATGATTTTTAAGTACCAGAACTGTGCTTAAATGACATAAAACAAACAGCTGAATGCCACTTATTAATGCATAATATTGACTTATGTTCCAAGAAGATAGCATTCCTAAAATATTCCAACAAGCATTATCCATCACATGCTTTAACACTTGATCAAATCAAAATCAGTTAATTTTATCTGTTCCATAATAGAAATAAAATTCCAACATACCATTACCTTTTATAATTTCAGCATTCATTTCAGATCACCAGTTTCAATCTCCATTGAGACTTGAGCAGTTCATTTTGCACAATCACTGATGTAGCCAAGTCTTAGAAATATTCAAAAGTTATGAGTCAATGTCCACTGTGCACTGTCAATTTCAAACTGTTTGGAATCATAAAAGGGGATGGTTAACTTTTCTTACCATTTCCTCCCTCGCGCCAGCCCAGCTCATATACAGCCGTTGTACGCTGCCAGTAAAAGAGAGTTAATGACTCTCCACCTGGCCATACCGATTACCGGAAGTGGCCATACGCCACTTCCAGTCCTGCCTGAAAGGGCGCAGCTTCACTGCGTTCGTGGACCACAAGCCGCTAACGTACTTAACGTACTTTATCTTCCTGGAAGATAAAATAAAGCGGAATTCGGCGAATTAGCAGAAAATCACATCCCTGAGAACACGCCGCCATGAATCTTTGAAAAAGCATACAACGAGCCATTTGATTGGGCCAATCGTTTGCAACTATCCAATCGCAGGGCTGTCAAGCTACTGCAATACAGCAATAGCTTGAACACAACACATCCGGGTTATCGCGGGAGACAACTTCCGGGGAAGCGCCAAGCGCTTATGTAATCGTGTTGATTTTCGCTGACGGTGATTAAACTTTAACACGTTTTTTTTTTTAGATTTTACAAGATCACCATAATCTTCAAATTTAGAATTACATTTTAAAAACTAATGAACTAAAATAAAATACATTTTAATTAAATACTCATTATTTATTTTCCAAAGCCACAGGGAGCTGCAGCAGAGGGATGAAAGAGCCGCATGCGGCTCCGGAGCCGCGGGTTGCCGACCCCTGGTCTAATGTAATGCATATATAAGGTAATTGGTAATCTGGTGTTTAGTGCAGATTTTTACCATCACATTAACCATTCTTGGTTAATTGGCACTTTATTTTGGATATTCACGCCACCTTCAGTCAATGTCTGAGTAAAAACTGTGCATAAACTTGAACAAAACTGGTCCCCAAAAGGGACTATAACATTGTGTGTGAAAAATCCCCACAATGCCTATTTTTTTTTCAACAAGTGCGAGTGTCAGCATATGAGGAAAAACTAGAAGACTTTGATAAACTGGTCCCCATGAAAAGCTCTAATATTGTGTGTGTGTGTGTGTGTGTGTGTGTGTGTGTGTGTGTGTGTGTGTGTGTGTGTGTGTGTGTGTGTGTGTGTGTGTGTGTGTGTGTGTGAAAGGTTCCCACAAAGTCTGTTTTATTTAAGGTGTGTGAATGCAGATGAAGGTTAGGTGATCAGGAGGCATGTTAATCAGTATCCTTCAGAGTTTACTATAATGCAAACAGAAGGTTAGTGGTAGTGGGATGATTAGAGCAGAATTTAGCTTCCTCATGGATTTTTTTCTAGATTAATGATCACGCTTTTCTAGATACTCATGACATCCCCACAGCACAACTTTACTCAATGTCTGAGTATAAACTGTATGTACAGTAAATGTGGACAAAAGTGGTCTCCACAAGGGAACTACAAGGGGACTGTATCATTGTGTTTGAAAGGTCCCCACAAAGCCTGTTTTATTCTACAACACACTGGGTGGAAAATTTTAATCAAATAATTTCATAGTTTTCATTAAGTAGACTCTCATAAAATGATTATTTTAAAATTATAATGATAAATGTGTTTACAGATGACCAACATTGCAGCTGAAGCCACAGCAGCAGATGTGTCTCTTCCTTCACTCCAAAGTAAAATGGATGATGCTACAGTTTCAAACAGCTCTCCTGTACAGGTACTTCATGTTCATCACTTCAGATTTAATCCTACAGCTTCTCTTCATTAAGTTTTTGTATTTTTTTTTTCTTTTTAAGCAGCTAAAGTGGGAAAGAAGTTTATAGTAATGGCAGTCTAGTCTCAATAAGTATACCAAAGAGTCTAATGCAATGCATATAGAAGGTTAGTGGTAGTGGGGTGTTTAGTGCAGATTTTTACCATCACAGGGTTTTAACTTCTTGGTTAATTGGCACATTATATTGGATACTCACACCACCTTTACTCGATGTCTGAGTATAAATTGTGTGTAAATTTGGACAAAGCTGGTTTCCACAAGGAACTGTATCATTGTGTGCGAAAGGTCCCCACAGAAGGTTAGTGGTAGTGGGATGTTGAATGAATGAATCTTGCTTTATTTCGGATAGATTAAAAGAAAAGATTAAAAGAAAATAACAGAATAATATAACAAAGGGGGGGGGGGGAATCTAACAAGGTCAAATTAAACAATAACTCATCTGATTATACAGTTGAACATAAGTTATCCGAAATGGGTGATGGCTGAAGCCGCAGCTTATATTGCCCACCCATATTTCATCCAAGAATTCAGAAGAAAAGCAAAACAGGAACAATTACAATTCAGAACAAAACTAAGACAAAACGTGACAAAAAAAAAACGAAAAAAAAAACGGAAAAAAAAAATAAGCAACAGCACACCACAGACCAAATATGATCATTCTTATGTGATTTTACATGTCATCTTGTATATATGTTTGGGGTATTTCTTCCTTAGTTTTTGTTTAAATTGTCCAAGCGTTGTACATGATTTTAATTCAGGTCCAAAAGCATTCCACAGTCTGACTCCTTGCACTGAGACACAGTGTTGCTTGGTGGTAGTTCTCACTGAAGGTTTTTGAAATATACATGTTCCTCTGAAATGATATTGTTTCTCCCTTATTTGAAACAACTTTTGGATATTTGTGGGCAGTGATAGATTCTTCACTTTAAACATTATTACTGCAGTTTTAAAGTCAACCAGATCTTTCAACCTGAGAACTTTTTAATTTAAGAAAAAGTAGGTTTGTTGGTTCCCTGTAAGCAGCTTTGTTTATTATTCTAATAGCTCTCTTCTGAAGCATAAATATTGGATATATGTTTGTTTTATATGTATTTCCCCATACTTCAGTACAATATGTCATGTATGAGAGTATTAATGAATGATACAAAGTATATGTGGGTTGATTCAGCAAATATTTCACTCTGTGTAGTATTGCAATTGATTTGGATATTTTACCTTTAACATAATTAATATGTGACTTCCAACACAGTTTATTATCAATTATTACTCCAAGAAATTTAATTTTGGATACCCTTTCAATCTCCACACCATTTACACTGAGTTTAGATACTGAGTTGTTGTGATGATTGTTAAAAATTATAAATTTTGTCTTACTTAAACTGAGCATTAATTTGTTTGAATCAAACCACAGTTTAAGCTTTCCTAATTTCTTTCCAAGTGTATCCAAAAGTTGTTTCAAATTGCTTCCACTGCATAATAAATTAGTGTCATCTGCAAACAATATTAAGTCCACTTTTTCCGAAACTTTACATATGTCATTTATATACATATTGAATAACAATGTCCCCAAAACTGAACCCTGTGGGACTCCGCAAGTAACCTTCAGTATCTGTGAGTTTTTGCTATCAACACATACATACTGATATCATTTGTCATTTCAAACTGGTACATTTCCAGACAAAATGAAAATAGCAAAAGTAACACCTCTTTACAAAACAGGAGACAGTCATCGCTTCACAAATTACAGGCCAGTCTCTTTACTCTCACAATTCTCCAAAATACTTGAAAAAATCTTCACTAAGAGACTGGATGATTTCATTGAAAAACACAACCTCCTTACAGATAGCCAGTATGGTTTTAGAGCAGATAAATCTACATCTTTGGCACTGATCGAACTTATAGAAGAAATTACTAGTTGTATAGACAAAAAAAAGGTTGCTGCAGGAGTATTTATAGACTTAAAGAAAGCTTTTGACACCATTGACCACAGAATACTACTAAGGAAACTGGAAAGGTATGGGAAAAGAGGGATAGGACTGAGTTGGGTGGAAAGTTATTTAAGTAACAGACAACAATTTGTACAAATTGGAGAGCACAAATCACCCTGCATGGACATCACTTGTGGTGTGCCCCAGGGGTCAGTTTTGGGACCCAAACTCTTTATCTTGTATATAAATGACATATGCCAAGTATCAAAAATTCTGAAATTTATTTTGTTTGCGGATGACACAAATATCCTTTGCACTGGTGAGAATTTGCAGCAGGTTTTAGAGGTGGTCACAACTGAAATGGAAAAATTAACGCAGTGGTTCAACAAAAATAAATTATCTCTAAATCTAAAAAAAACAAAGATTATGTTGTTTGGAAATTATAAAATAAATCATGAAATAATGGTAACGATAGATGATACCAGAATACAAACAGTACAGGAAAATAAGTTTCTGGGGGTGACGCTAGACAGTAAAATCTGCTGGAAACCTCACATCAGTCACATCCGGGCTAAATTAGCAAACTGTATAGGCATACTGGGGAAGACAAGACACATCTTGGACTATAAATCATTGGTCTTATTGTACAATTCACTGTTTTTACCTTATCTTAACTACTGTGTAGAAGTCTGGGGAAACACCTACAAGACCAACCTACAAGCAATATGCACATCACAAAAAAGAGCTATAAGGATAATTAACAATGCAGGATATAGAGACCATACCAATTCATTGTTCTTGAAGTCACATGTCATAAAGTTCATCGATTTAGTTAAATTTAAGACAGCACAAGTAATGTACAGGGCGATTAACAATCAACTCCCAACTAATGTACAAAAAATATTTAAAAAAAGAGACAATGATCATAATTTGAGAGGAGACTTAAACTTTACAAAACCCAAGATACGTACAACCAAGAAAAGTATGTGCATATCTGTCTGTGGGGTGGATTTGTGAAACAGTCTGGAGCCGGAACTGAAACTATGTACAAACAGAAATCAATTTAAAAAGAGGTATAAGCACCATTTGTTGAAAGGATATATGTTAGAAGGGTAGAATTTATATGTACGATTCATTATGTTCACTCTGGGACATTATGGGACACTATGGAATGGTGGGTGGGACAGCACTGTGTGTATCTGTGTCGTTTGAGACTGGTTTTGATATATGGACTTCATTGTATGTTAGAATGGATGGGTGTTAATGTTGATCTGTAAAAAATACAGTAAATTGTTTACTTGGGGTCTTAAAGGTGGTAATTTGTATAAAATTCACATGGGTGTATCGATGGAAAAGAGGAGTTGGAATTAATAAGTGTTCACTTCTTCCTTCTCCCTTTCGAACAGTGTATACTGTAACTTTATTGCATTTGCTATTTGCTTGTTTTTTGTTATATTTTTTGTGTTCGAAATAAACTATCTATCTATCTATCTATCTATCTATATCTGTTCTTTAAGTAACTACATAACGAGGACAGTGCTACCCCCCAATACCATAATTTTGTAGTTTTTTTTTTTTAAATAATAATTTATGAGCCACTGTATCAAATGCTTTTTTAAGATCCAGGAATACCCCAACTGAATACTCTTTATTTTCAATGGCAGTTGATATTTTTTCTATAAATTCCATTAGAGCAAATGCAGTTGTCCTCTTGTGTCTGAACCCATATTGCTGCTCACACAATAAATTATTCTTCATTGTGAAGTTGTCAATTCTCTCATAGAATATTTTTTCAAGTATCTTGGAAAATTGTGGCAATAGTGAAATTGGTCTATAGTTTGAAAATTCCCCTCTGTCACCCGTCTTGTATATCGGAATTACTTTAGCTATTTTCATTGCATTGGGAAATATACCTGTTTGGAGAGACAAGTTACAGATATACATCAGTGGCTTCACTAAGCTTTCAATGATAGTTTTGACTAAAAGCATGTCAATACCATCACAATCCATAGATGTTTTACTTTTAAACGATTTAACAATTTCAATGACCTCTCTCTCGTCTGTGTTCTATATGAAAATGGAGTCTTTTATAGCAATGTTTTTGCTTATTGTATCGCCTGTAGCTGCCGTAATGGGTATTACTTGAGCCAAATTAGGACCAATGTTAACAAAACATTTATTAAATTCATCTGCAGGTGAGACTGCATTCATGCTCTGAGTCGTTGTAGTTTTGTTTTTTTGTTTTTTTTTTTTGAAAGATTGTTTGGGTAGCTTGTATTTCTGTTTTTATTTCCAAGAATATTGTTAAGTATTGTCCATGTATTTTTAATGTTACCTCTGTTTTTCTCCAGTTCTTTTTTTTTTTTTTTTTTTTTTTGTTACTTATTTGTACCCGTAGGTAGACTTGGTTTGCAGTCTGGTGACAAGCCACCGGCTGCTGGTCGCTGCGTGCGCGAGCGCCCTAAACCTACATGTTTTTGGTGTAGGTTTGGTGTAGGTTTTTGGTGTAGGTTCTTTACTATAATAGTCTCTTTTACTACATCTCATTATATATATATATTAACTTATTTTTGTATGTTTTATACCGCTGCTCTGCTTCTTTTGTCCTTTTCTTTAGAAAAGCTTTATATAATGAATTTTTCTTTTTACATGTTTTTTGCAATCCTTTGGTTAACCATGGCTTGTTGACAAATTTCTGTTTCAGCTTTTTCTTTACTAATGGAATTTTTTTTTTTTCATAGAGTGCTTACAATGTTCATGAATGTGTCATAGGCTTCATTTACATCTGATACATAGACTTTTGTCCAGTCTTGCTTCAGCAGGTCTTCTTTAAAAGAGCTGATTGCATTTTGTGATTTGTATCTGAAAGATTTTAAAGTTGTTTTTTTTTTTTTTTTTTTTCTGTATTGGCCCCCGTGTGGCCATGGATAAGTGTAAAGACTGGCAAATGGCCACTTTTGTCATTTATCAATAATCCACTTTCTATTTTCTTATCAATAATATTAACAAACAAGTTATCAATAAGTGTAGCAGTGTGAACTGTGATTCTACTGGGATGTGTTATTGTGGGATATAGACTCATACTGTCCATAGAATTCATGAACTCTGTAATTACATTTTGTTGAAATGGATTTAGTTAGTCAATATTGAAGTTTCCACAGATTACAACCATTTTCTTACTAGTTATATTATTGTACAGCTCAACTAACTTATCTCTGAATGTCTCAACGCAAGTTCCCGACATTCTATATATACAACTTATAATTACATTTTTTTGTTTTATCTTGGTCAATCTCAACAGTAACACATTCTAGAATCCCTGGTAGTGCAAAGGACATTCCATTTACAAGTTTACACCTATACAGGTCATCAATATACAGTGCAACACCATCACCCTTTTTTTGAGATCTATTAATATAAAACATCTGATATCCCTCTATTGTCATCAGAGAAGCCTGCTCTTCATTGAGCCAAGTTTCAGAGATTGCAATAGCTGTAAATTTTCTATCTAGCTGTTTTAAATAGTCCTGAATCTGTGGAAAGTTTTTGTTAAGACTTCTGCTGTTGAAGTGTATTATCGATACTTTACCATCTAATTGCACTTGACTTTTGAATTGCTTTTCAGTATAATATTCAGTGATTATGAATATTGTTGAAGAAGTGGTTATCAGGATCAATATCATTCTCCATCTCTTGTGGTTTATGTTCAGCATAATAGCATATTTTCAGAGTCTGAATTTCCTCACTCTGTGTCAGATGACTTCCTCCAACTGGGGATAATTGATTTCTACTAAAGTCAGTCATAAGTTTTTTGTTTTGTTTGTTAAAGTAAACATTTGTCCTCACTGTGATTTACTTCCTTACATATATTTATCCAGCTCCTCCACATTTCTGATTACCAGCACTTTGGACTCCTCTGGTGTTCCATTTAGTTTTATAAAGACTTTGCAGTTAAAAGTCCATGTTGATTAGATTTTCTTCTGTTTTCGCAAGAAACACGCCTTTTTGGTGATGTCTCCATTTCTCTTGGTCAGGTGCTCATTCAGATAAACTTCTGTCCCCTTCAGCTTCCTTCCCTGTTTCAACAGATCCATTTTATACTTTCTGTTTGTAAGATGGATGATTATTGCCAATTTTTCACCCTTCCTTCTTTTAGGAAGAGGATGACAAGCCTCTATGTTGTTATTGTCTATCTCTATGCCTTTAGAATGGACGAAGGTTGTCACCTGTTCTTCCACCGATCTGGCGTCCAGCTCACAAAGGTCTATATCATCCATTCTTGCCACAGCCTGGGTATAGGATCTGGGCTGCGTTTCTAATCCTGAAGCAATAATGTCATTCATTCGAGTGTACTGGTCGAGGTTTGTCCACCCCATTTTCCAGAAAAGCAATGTTTTTGTCTTTCTCCTCATTTTTCAACCTCAAGGCTTTGACCTCTTCCACCAAGTCAGTTATCTGTTTTTGTTGTTTTCTCACCACAGTTACCTCTTCTGAGAGATAGTCAAGTGATTTTTTTTTAAATTCCTCAACCTCATCATATGTTACATTCCTTTTGAGTGGCATTGTGTTGTTATTGGTGCCAATTGATTCAAATAGATTCTGGTTAATATGGATCACTCTAACTCATTAGCTTGTCTGCTGTTGCCACCATTTGAACCAAATGTCCATCATATCTGCACAGTACCTTTGTGGAGTTAAACAGTCTTGCTGTGGACTATTATCTGCAATCTAATGCTCACCCTTCTCCAAACGTTATCTTGACACACTCAGAGCAACAGTAACATTTGGATTCCAGGTAGGCTAGGTTGAGAAGTAGCAGGTTAACTCTGGGTAGGCCCAGTTAGACACACTCAGAGCAGCAGAAGGTTAACTCCAGGGAGGCTAAGAAGAGCAGCAGGTTGACTCCAGACAGGCAAAGCTACCCACACTCAGAGCAGCAGCAGGTTGAGTCCAAGGAGGCTAAGCCAGCCACATTCAAAATAGCAGCAGGTTGACTCCAGGGAGGCTAAGCTAGCCACACTCAGAAGAACAGCAGGTTGACTCCGGACAGGCAAAGATTAGGAAACAATGTAGTTTTACTCTGTTAAGAGGCAGATGTTAAGGGCAGAATTTAGCTTTCTCATGGAATTTTTTCTAGGTTAATTGTCACTCTTTTCTGGACACTCATGACATCCCCACAGCACACCTTTACACAGTGTCTGAGTATAAACTGTGTGTAAACTTGGACAAAACTGGTCCCCATGAAGAACTGTAAGATTGTGTGTGTGTGTGTGTGTGTGTGTGTGTGTGTGTGTGTGTGTGTGTGTGTGTGTGTGTGTGTGTGTGTGTGTGTGTGTGTGTGTGAAAGGTCCTCACAAAGCCTGTTTTATTCAAGATGTGTGAATGCAGATAGAGCTTATCTATGAAGGAGTAGTGTTAACCCTATGAGTATGTATGTTGCCGAACTGCGACATAACCCTTAGTGGTCAAGAGTGGTAAATATTTTTTGTCAATAAAATAGTTCAGATTTCAAAGGCTATAACTTGACAGTGGTAAGAGATAATGGCTTACTTTCAATTAGAAAGATGTAAAATATGATCCAAAGTTTCAGATAGGAATAAAGTTATGCACCTAATTTGCATAATGTAGCGGCACCACTTTAAATTCCATAACTCAGTCAAAACTGGACTTTGGACGTATTTACACAAAGAATGGTTCAATCTTTTGACACCGTTTTTTGTACATAGGTACCTCATTGTCTTATCGTCAAAGTATATGAACAAGAAATTGACACATTTAAAAAAAAAAAAAAAACAGAAATAAGTCACTTACTGTTTTACAGTCTGTTGACAAAGGGGGACTGGCATGGTCGCTGCATTTTCACCCATTATGGTCCTTATTTTGCATTCTGTCGGTAATATAAAATCTCTACCACATCTACAAAGTCTTATGATTATCCCACATAAATTTTGCTTGTATCCCGTGTCTATTTTCCACATACAACGCTGACAAAATGTGGTGGTGACCGATCACAGACATATTAGCTTTCTGTGCTAACTGCTACAAGCAGGAAAAGGAAATGAGTTCTTCTTCTTTGGTGTATTATGTGTCATCCACTGAGTCCTCCAACAGATGTCTGCCACCTTTTGAAACTGGCAAATCAGTACAAATTCCCAATGCAAGCGATCATGTCAGAATGAGAAGGCAGGTGCAGTGCCACGTTCTGCTACTAGGGGCACAGAAATTCTCACATTCGAAGGGTTAATTACAAAATTTAACAGGTTACCATAATGTATATATAGAGAAAAATATATATATTGTATCAGAGTCTGTGGGAAGAGAGAGAATATTTTTTGATCTAGATTGAGTTTTGCCATGAACTACACATATGATAGGGGTCAATTTTATAGATAATTTTCCACATAAATAAAGTTGTAGTATTAATGTAAAATAAAAGAGTAACACTTAGTTTTGTGTGCACCTTAGTGAACTACATCTGCTGGTCTCACACTATATATGTCACTACACAAGATTATGGCAGTTAGCCTGTCAAAACTCACCTCCTTTTTTGCTGACTGGGGAATGAAGCATCTGGAGAGGAGAAAAAAAATGTGTTGTTATCAGTGTTGGCCAAGTTATTACAAATAGTAACTAGATACAGTTACTAATTACTTCTTTTCAAAAGTAACTGAATTACTTACCAGTTACTGCATGTTTAAAGTAAGTAGTTACTTGGAAAAGTAGCTTTCACGTTACTTTTAAATGCATACTTAAATCATCTTGTGTACATAGCAAGATCAAGGGCCCCTTGTTCTCATCAGAAAAAAAAAGAAAAAAGAAAACTGATGAAAAAAAGAAGTCTCATCTTACAGAGAAAAAAAAGTCTCAGATTTACACAAACTATTGTAATCAGTAGAAAGTCAGAAATTTGCTTAAAATAAAGCTGTAAATTCACTGTAAATTCACAGCTGTAAATTTTTGACCCCCTGGTGGCCCCATTTCTTTTACACCCCTGGACCAGCCAATTAAAAATCCATATTTAGAGGATTTACTTCGATGAAATAGTTGCATATCACAACAGCATGTAATTGAATAAGATAAAATAAAACAGAAAGCACATATAAATGAAAATTCACCTTAGAAGAAGCTGTTCTTTACTGTAACAAATGACAGTCACTTTTTCTTTATGCGGTAAGAAAACTTACACAATTACTTACACAACTTACACATTTACACAACTATGGACATTAAATGCAGCTTCTTGCTCTAAAAAATACTCTTGTTTAACCACACAGAGGTAGCAGCTGATGTTAGGGGCTTCTCACCGCTTGGAAAACAGGTGATAAGGGTTTAATATGAGACGTTACCACCACAATGGCATTTCGTCCCACTGGGTTGCAGTGTGAGCAGGACAGGAAACCAACCTACGGAGGAGACTGATGGCTGCATCAGCTATGTAGAATCAGTTTATATTTACTTGTGCTAAAAATATCTATCCATATTAATAAAACGATAATGCAAGTAAGGCATCTGATCATATTTCAGTAACTGTAATGAATTACTGAATTTTTAATTAGTAATTCTGTTACACAGCACATTACTGCAAAAGTAGTGGTGTTACAGTAACATTACAGTAACGCGTTACTTTGTAATGTTACTTTGTAATGTTACTTTGTAATGTTACTTTGTAACGTGTGTTTGGGTAACCCACAACATGGCCTAGACAACCAGAAGAGGCGTATGAGTGACCGACCAGCTCACCGTTATCACTCGTATGAGAAGAAGGTGGGGTACCCAATTTTGGAAAAAAAAAAAAATCTGTATTGGAGTCAATGGTAAGAGAGATATAATTTTTCAATCCAAAATGAATTTTGCTGTGAACTACACATGTTTGTCACTTTAAAAGATAATTTTCACAAAAAAATTAAGTTGTAGGCTGTTATAAAAGAATAATATTTAGTTTTGTGTGAAACCGCTTAGTGAATGAGATCTACTGGTCTCGCTCTGTGTACATCATTACACATGATTATTGTGGTTACCCTGTCAAAGCTCACCTCCTTTTTTTCTGACTGGGGAAAGAAGCATCCGAAGAGTAAAAAAAATAAATAAATAAATTATAAATTTGTTGTATTTTCACAGCTGCAGCTAATCCAAATGGCTGATAGTTGTTTCCTCTTCGGCTTGCTTCAAAAATGATGATATAACTTGCATGACTTTGGGTTTGTAGTCTCTCTACTTACGTATTTTCACAACCTTATATTCCAACAGTCAAATGACAACCTACAAGTTTATTTATGTGGAAAATTGTCTTTTAAATTGACAGACATCATATGTGTAGTTCATAGCAAAATTTGATTGGAAGGGTAAAATAATTTCTCTCTTACCATTGACTCCAATACAGATTTTTTTTTCTGAAGTTATGTTCAATATGCAGAAGTTGAGGGGGTGGAACTTAGGCTCTTTCTTGGAAAGATAATTGTAATAAAACATTTCATAGTGTCCTGAGATTATGTTAACTGATGCAATCTCAATTTATTTCTATTTCAGTTATTTACTGGTTATAGTCTATTTTTTTATTTTTTTTTTTGTCAGTTCAAATGTCCAAAACTCCAAATATTTATTTTTTTATAGTGTCAGTAGAAACTAAGAAAATTGTTTCACTTACAAAGCCTGATCCACAATTGAGGAATTACCTGGTCAACTGATTATCAAAATTATGTCTGTCATCTTACTGATCAATAATACATTAACCATTTCTTAAATCTCTACGTTTCTGTTTTGTAGATTAAAGACACAAATCTTGAAGATTCTGGTGAACTATATGATTCTACATCAGAGTGCAGATCAATACATTCCAGATACCACCTCCGAAAGTGACATTGACAGCGATACTAGCCTTAATCCAAATCTATTCACAAAACGTCAGCCTCTTGATGTTAAACTGGATGCCTCTGGCTCAATGAGTTCCCCTGTCTGTGACGCCACAACACCAGACAACATGGCCTTTGACAGGCAGAGTCTTACATCTGAAGGCACTGAAGCAGAAGACAAATCCTGTACAAGTCAGAAAATAAATGATGGCATAGTTGTTCGTGCATGCCAAAAAACAAAACAAAACACAAAAATGTGGGACCACAGTGTACGACAAGAGACATTATTGCTTGTATTGCAATAAGCCTTATGCTAAGATGGCAAGACATCCAGAACGTGCACATCAAAATAAACATGATGTTGCCAAAGCTCTAAGCTTTCCAAAGGGTTCAAAGGAGAGAAAAAAAAAAAAAACCCATCTAGATGATATTCAAAACAGAGGAAACTATGCTCACAATGCTGCTGTGGTCAAGTCAGGGAAGGGTGAACTACTGCCATTCAAGCAACCACCTAAAGAAGCTCAGGGAAATTACTTTATGCACTGTGCATACTGTCAAGGACCTTTTACAAAAAAGGTCCTGTGGTGACATATGCACAAATGTAAACCTAAACCTGGATCAGTGGCCCACAAACAAGGAAGGAACCGAGTTCAGACCATGTGCATTTACATGGCACCTGTTCCTTCAAACCTAAGTAAACAACTGTAGGGAGCAATCAGTGCCATGAATCCTGACCCAATAATAGATTTAATAAAAAAAGACCAAGTCATTATTGATTTTGGGCAACACTTGTTAAACAAAGGTGGCATGACAGCCACAAATCAACAGTGTGTGCGAAAGAAGATGCGAGAACTAGGAAGGCTGATTCATAACGCAAGAAGAGTCACCACTTTTTAAAAAAAATGGAAGACCTCATAAATCCAAACAACTACTTGGAGACTGTCAAAGCTGTCAAGTTTACATGTGGGTATGACAATGAAACAAACAAGTTCTTGATTCCTTCTCTAGCAAACAAACTTGGGAATTCTTTGGTCAAAGTTAATAAACTCTTAAAAGCTCAGGGTTTAATCACAAACAACAAGAAAATTGTAAAGAATGTCAATGAGTTTCCAGATATCCATCAGGAAAAGTGGAATGAGCTGATCTCAGCTACAGCACTGAGGAACATCAGGGAGGCAAAGTGGAATATGCCCACTCTCATGCCCTTGTGGTTGTAATGCACCTGTAAGCTGGTTGCTAACCATCAATCATATCTAAAAAGAAGAAGATGTGCAAAAAATGCATTCATATCTGAATCAAGTACAAGATGAGTGGTACAGTTCACTCTCTGAAAGTCCCTCTACAAAAGCCTGGAAAGTGCTGTCAAAGGTGTGTCTTGTCCAGATCATTGTCTTTAACAGGCGCAGGGAAGGGGAGGTGGCAAGCATGCCATTATCTGCATTTTCATCAAGAGACACTTCTGATCCACATGGTGATGTGGACTGGGCACTGTCTGAACTAGAAAAAAAAAGCTCTGCAGACACTTCTCCAGGATTGTCATCAGGGGGAAACATGGTCACCCAGTTCCAATTCTTCTCACTCCCAAAATGCTGTGTGCATGAGAACTCCTTGTTAAACAAAGAGAGGCTTGTGGGGTTCTACAAGACAATTGTTACATGCTTGCAAGACCAGAAGCTATGACACACTTCCAAGGTTCAGACCGCATCTGCGGCTTTGCAAAGGTGTGTGGTGCAAAGTGTCCCAAGGCACTGACATCTACCAGACTACGAAAGCATGCTGCAACCCTTTCAACAGTGCTGAACATGACAGACACAGAGATGGACCAGCTAGCTAACTTTCTAGGACATGACATAAGAATTCATCGTGTTTTATCAACTGCCTTAGAAGACGCTGCAACTTCCCAAGATCAGCAAAGTTCTAATGGCGCTTGAGCAAGGAAGATTAGCTGGGTTTCATGGAAAGAATTTGGATGAAATTGGAATAGATCCAGATGGTGTGCCACTTTATTAGACTTTTTTTGTATTTACTGTTCATTAGTGCTTAATTACATTTGTATGCTTTACTTTGTGTGACTTTCACAGAAAAAAAAAATTCTGGACAGTGATGAGGAAGGCGGGAGCATGCAGGAGGACAACTCTTCATCAATTGCTGATGGTATATGTTGTCACTACATTACTGTGAAAATACCATTCTTTTCATCTGCTATAATAGGCACACATTAATGTCTTTGTCCAAATGCATAATTTCACTTTGATTGGATAGTTAGCAAACTAATGCCTGTGTATTTTCACAGGCTGTAATGGACTAACAGAATGTGCATATCAATACGGGAGCATATGGACTTGAGACTTGACAGCAACAGTGATATAAAAAAAATTAAACACAATTCATGGTGTACATAACTCAAACATATTCTAACTATATGACAGTTTTAGTTTCAAAGTCAGCTTGTTTATTATCAAGGAAAAAAGATTAAAACTGTGATCCTTGCTCAGGAAAAATAAACCATGTGTTTGTTCTTCACGTTTCTTTTTGATGGCACTTTGTTTTACAGCTCATTTCATCATCAATATTAGTATCAGGAGTGTATAGAAAATAAAATGTACATTAAAAAATTCTTAAGTCTTCATTTAAATAACATACAGTGGTTCGAATATACTTTAAATCAGGTTCAGGTTCAGGTTACTTTATTTGTACCCGTAGGTAGATTTGTTTTGCAGTCTGGTGACATCCATATTTACAAGCCACAAATTACATTCAACATAGACACAGACACAGGCACACATGAAGCTGACTATAAACATGATAAAAATACTCAAGGCTCCATCAATCAGGGTATAAAGACAAAGAGATGGGAGAAAAACCAGAGGTAAGAGAGAAGGGTCATATTAAAAAGTTAAAAACTAGTCAAAGAGGTTAAAAACTCAAAGGTCTAAAACCCAATAAAATATTTAGAACCCAAATAACATCCTACAAAAATAAGTAAATATAAAATGGAGTTAATAAATAGGTACCTAAATTATGTGCAATATATTGTTACAACTTGTTCAACTCTTTGACAGCAGCAGGAACAAAGCTGTTTTTGTAGCGCTGGGTTTTACTTTTTGGGACAGCAAACCTCCGTCTTGAGGGAAGAAGCTGAAAGTTGCAGTGCAAGGGGTGGGAGTCATCATTTAAAATGGAGGTAGCCATCCTCTGTACTTGTCTGGTGTACAGGGATGTCAGGCTCAGCTGTGACTCACCAAGCAAACGACTGGACCATCTAACTACCTGACCCAAGGATTTCCTCTGTTTCAGTTTTATCTGACCAAACCATGACACTAAAGAAAAGGATAAAACAGATTCAATAAAAGCCCGATAAAACATTGTCATTATGGTTCGGTCAATTTAGAAGCGTGCAAGTTTTCTCAAGCAATGCAAATGTTGCTGACCCTTTTTGCACACCCTTTCACGGTTCTCTTCAAAGTTTAAATTACTATCAATAATCGTCCCAAGATATTTGTACGATTGTACACATTCAGTGGTCTGGCCTTTTAATACGGTGACTTTGTGTCTGGGAGTTTTCCTCCTAAAGTCAATAATCATGTCTTTAGTTTTTGTTGTATTCAGCTGCTGGTAGGAATCCTCACACCAGTGAACAAAATCATCAACTACTGGGCCGTGGCCACTCTCACCATCCTGGAGGAGACTGACAATAACTGAGTCATCAGCATACTTTATAATGTGTCTGTTGTCATGTCTGCTCCGACACATGTTTGTGTACAGGATGAAGAGTAGTGGTGACAACACACACCCCTGAGGAGAGCCAGTAGAAGAGCACTTTAGGTCAGACAATGTACCATTGACCCTTACTCTCTGCATCCTGTTGGTTAAGAAATCCAGAATCCAACCCACCAGATTATTGCTCAAATCAAATTGTTGCAGGAGCCTTTCAACTAAAATATGAGGTTGGATTGTATTAAAGGCGGAGGACAAGTCCACAAATAAAAGCCTGGCGTGTGTCCCATTAAAATCCAGGTGTTTAAGAAGCATGTTAAACAGAGTGACAGTGGCATCCTCCACTCCTCTGTGAGGTGTATAGGCAAACTGCAGAGGATCCAATGCATGCTCAGTCTGCTTTAGGACCTCACATCTGACCAGTTTTTCAAAAATTTTCATTAAAATTGAAGTCAAAGCAACTGGTCTAAAGTCGTTTACTGTTTTAGAACAGCTGGATTTGGGGACGGGAACAACCACGGCTTCTTTCCAGATCTTAGGCACATGTTGTGTCTGTAAGGACTTATTGAAAATGTAATGAAATATAGGACTCACTTCATGTGCACAGGACTTTACCAAGCACCCACATATATTATCAGGGCCCTGACTTTTGTTCACTTTTACAGTGCGGAACTCCCTTTTAACATCCTGCATCTCAATATTAAAGTGCTGATTGTCTTTGAGTTTCTGTTTCAAATCTTGGGTTTCTGTGCTAAAATCAAAGGAGTCAAAACGACCATAAAAACAATTAAGGGCATTAGCCAGCTCTGTGTCTGAATTAAAACCATCTAAAAACACACGATTGCTGCGTTCTGTGCTCTGAAGGCCTGCAATAGTTTCCATACTGGCCCAGGCTGAACCAAGTTTCTTTGTTGCCATCTTGATTTTCAGCTCTGATTTATAATTCTGTTTTGCTCTTAAAATTTCAGCCTTCAGCTCTTTTGTGGCAACCTGTAGCTCAGAAACAGACCCCTGTTTAAAGGCAAGAGCTTTCCTCTGTAAGCAGGATTTAACTGATTTTGTAACCCATGGCTTGTTGTTGGGATATATTTTGACACGTTTACGTGGAACGATCTTATTTTTACAGAAAGCCATGTATGAGCATGTGACATCCACCAAAGAGTCCAAATCATCCCCGCAGGACAGTGTGAACATCTCCCAGTCTGTACTGTTAAAGCATTCCTGGAGGCAGTGCACTGAATCCTAGTGATTATGTCTGCTCTTTTTTAAGATCTGTACCTTCCATCTACAAATTAAACTTAAAATGCCCACATGTTTTAGTAGCAATAACAGTGGCTACATAGGAACATTAGAAATGCTACACAACTCAGAATCATGAACCACCTTACAACTGATTGTAATTTAGCAGCTGCCAGTAAGTTGCAAATCTCACAACCTGCTGTTTTGCTCAATAAACCAACCATTAACAAATAGTGGAAAAGTGAAGTCTTGAACAAGATATTTCTTTGTTTACCAGTATATGGGCAACAGCATCCACCTAGTTATTAAAATTCAGGCCATGGACCAAATACTGTCTTTTTTCAGCCATTTCCATTTTGAAATGCCTCCATCAATAATGTTGATCTGAACACTTTGCTGCGAATCTGCCGTTGCCCCTAAAAGCTTTAAATTACTCTGCTGTCTGTATATGAATCTCAAGATCAGTGCTCAAAAATCTATCCTTAGTTGTTAACAGGGTTACTTGGTTGTTGCCAGAGTCTACTGGGTGCTTGAAGTGTGACTAGTAACAGTAACTGTTCTAATAATTTAAACATTTGCGATAACTAGCCTCCATACTGTAACAACAAACTGTCCTGGGTGTTTACAAAGGCCGGAGCCGTTTGATGAGTGGATGGATGCTTAGTAATATAGCATAACATAGTGTAGCATAGTAACTATTACTGTAAAAGCACACACTCTTCCTCATGTTTTCAATTACAAATTTGTGATTCTGACCACTTCAAGGTAAAGCTGCCTAGAGGACAAAAACACCCTGGCAGAAGAAAGAGCTAGAAGCAGTGGAAAGACACATGAATCAGTTCATCAGATCTTGCATTGTGCCAGGAAAGAGTGACTGCAAGAAATGTTTAAGGTCTGAACCAGAAGCTCTTAAGAATCAGAGGTGGCAGAACCTGAAATTCTATGTTTACAACCACATTACAGCCTACAAACGGAAATTGCAATGCAAATAGGGTGAAGATTACCAACTCTGGTATGGCTGTTCTTTGTTTACACTTCCATATCTCAGCATAGCAGGAGCATGATTGTTATGAGGTTCATTTGATGATCATACAGCCTACAAATGGAAATTACAATTTAAATAGGGTGAAGATTACCATCTCTTTTATGTCTGTTCTTTGTTTACACTTCCATGTCTCAGCATAACAGGAGTGTGATTGTTATGAGATTCATTTGATGCTCATTTGCTATGTTCGTGTGAACAACTGAACATTAAAAGTTGAATTCTGCAACTTGTGTGTTTAATGTCTTGAAGTTTAGCAAGTAGTTAATATTTTTTAAACCCACTAATTGTCAGATGATTGAGTAGTAGTTAGCTGATGATGGATGCTTGAAAAATATTTTTAAGAAATTTTTGTGACTGTGCCAGAATAAATGAAAGAATAGGTCTAACAGTGAAAAGTAAAACGGTAAGGATACATTCAATTCAACTTTATTTATATAATGCAAATTCACAACAACAGTCGACTCAGCACTTTAAACTGTAGGGCAAAACCCCACAGTTGCAGAAAGAAACCCCAACAATCAGGTGATCCCCTGTGAGCAAGCACGTGGTGATGGTGGAGAGGAAAAACTCTTTTAACTGGAAGAAACCTCCAGCAGAACCAGGCTCACAGAGGGGCTGTCATCTGCTGTGACTGGTTGGGGGGAGAGGGGTTAGAGAAGAGGAAGAAGAAAAGAACAGACATGCAGAGAGCAAACAGCACAACGGGGACTCAATCTATGGGAGAGGACAAACAGATGTTAATGACCAGCAAAAATATTTTGTTGAGAGTGAAGAAATAAGTGAAGCCCAGTGCATTGTTGGAGGTCCCCCGGCTGTCTAAACCTATTAGCAGCATAAATAAGGGAGAGTTCATTGGCACCTTATCCCACCCTAACTATAGGCTATACCAAAAGGGAGGTTTTAACCCTATTCTTAAAAACAGAGATCGAGTCTGACTCCCAAATAATAAGTTGATCTAGCTTTCCAAAGAGACGTTTTATAAATAAAAAGTTGATCTCTCCAAGCAAGATAAAATTTATCTAATTTATGGGAATGCTATTTACTTTCCAATTCTGTCCACTGATGTGTGGACAGAAGATTCAGAGCACAGCCTCCAGGAATGCTTTGACTGTACAGACTGGAAGATGTTCATAATGGCCTGCGGGGATGACTTGGACTCTCTGGCTGAGCTCACATGCTCATACATGGCTTACTGTCAAAATAAGATTGTTCTACGTAAACGTGTCAAAATATACCCCAACAACAAACCATGGGTTACTAAATCAGTTAAATCCTGCTTACAGAGGAAAGCTCTTGCCTTTAAACAGGGGTCTGTTTCTGAGCTACAGGTTGCCACTAAGGAGCTGAAGGCCGAAATTTTAAGAGCAAAACAGAATTATAAATCAGAGTTGGAAAGCAAGATGGCAGCAAATAAACTTGGTTCAGCCTGGGCCAGTATGAAAACTATTGCAGGCCTTCAGAGCACAGAACGCAGTAATCGTGTGTTTTTAGATGGTTTTAGTTCAGACACAGAGCTGGCTAATGCTCTTAATTGTTTTTATGGTTGTTTTGACTCCTTTGATTTTAGCACAGAAACCCAAGATTTGAAACAGAAACTCAAAGACAATCAGCACTTTAATATTGAGATGCAGGATGTTAAAAGGGAGTTCCGCACTGTAAAAGTGAACAAAAGTCAGGGCCCTGATAATATATGTGGGCGCCTGGTAAAGTCCTGTGCACATGAACTGAGTCCTATATTTCATTACATTTTCAATAAGTCCTTACAGACACAACATGTGCCTAAGATCTGGAAAGATGCTGTGGTTGTTCCCGTTCCAAAATCCAGCTGTCCTAAAACGGTAAATGACTTTAGACCAGTTGCTTTGACTTCAATTTTAATGAAAATTTTTGAAAAACTGGTCAGATGTGAGGTCCTAAGGCAGACTGAACATGCATTGGATCCTCTGCAGTTTGCCTATAGGCCTCACAGAGGAGTGGAGGATGCCACTGTCACTCTGTTTGACATGCTTTTCAAACATCTGGATTTTAATGGGACACACGCCAGGCTTTTATTTGTGGACTTTTCTTCTGCCTTTAATACAATCCAACCTCATATTTTAGTTGAAAGGCTCCTGCAACAATTTGATTTAAGCAATAATCTGGTGGGTTGGATTCTGGATTTCTTAACCAACAGGACGCAGAGAGTAAGGGTCAATGGCACATTGTCTGACCTAAAGTGCTCTTCTACTGGCTCTCCTCAGGGGTGTGTGTTGTCACCACTACTCTTCATCCTGTACACAAACATGTGTCGGAGCAGACATGACAACAGACACATTATAAAGTATGCTGATGACTCAGTCATTGTCAGTCTCCTCCAGGATGGTGAGAGTGGCCACGGCCCAGTAGTTGATGACTTTGTTCACTGGTGTGAGGATTCCTACCTGCAGCTGAATACAACAAAAACGAAAGATATGATTATTGACTTTAGGAGGAAAACTCCCAGGCACAAAGTCACCATACTAAAAGGCCAGACCACCGAATGTGTACAATCGTACAAATATCTTGGGACGATTATTGATAGTGGATTGAACTTTGAGGTGAATTGTGAAAGGGTGTGCAAAAAGGGTCAGCAACATTTGCATTGTTTGAGGAAACTTGCACGCTTCCAAATTGACCAAACCATAATGACTATGTTTTATCGGGCTTTTATTGAATCTGTTTTATCCTTTTCTTTAATGTCATGGTTTGGTCAGATAAAACTGAAACAGAGGAAATCCTTGGGTCAGGTAGTCAGATGGTCCAGTCGTTTGCTTGGTGAGTCACAGCTGAGCCTGACATCCCTGTACACCAGACAAGTACAGAGGATGGCCGACTCGATTTTAAATGATGACTCCCACCCTTTGCACTGCAACTTTCAGCTTCTTCCCTCCAGACGGAGGTTTGCTGTCCCAAAAAGTAGAACCCAGCGCTACAAAAACAGCTTTGTCCCTGCTGCTGTCAAAGAGTTGAACAAGCTATAAAAATTATATTGTACATATTTTATATTTACCTATTTTGTAAGATGTGTGCCTGTGTTTGTGTCTATGTTGAATGTAATTAGTGGCTTGTAAATATGGATGTCACCAACTGCAAAACAAATCTACCTACGGGTACAAATAAAGTAACCTGAACCTGAACCTGAACCAAGGAGTCAGAAATCTCCAATTAGACTTCTTTTTTAAAGGAGCCATCATGTCCAGAGTCATGTGCAATGAAGCAGAAATACTATCTACTATGCTATCTACAACAGGAGGAGTAAAATCTTCATAATTTAACTCCATTGTTTTGATACATGGCATTGAAGAATATGAGGAAACCATGTCTTTAAATTTGGTTACTTTAGGTGCCAAATAGTCTGAAATTGTAAAATTAAATGTTAATAGAAAATGCTCTGATAGTACAGGGTGTACATACATATATGTCAATAATACACTTATTGTTGTTGTAAGGCCCCCACTTATCACAGTGGAATATGTGTGAATTATGCAAATAATATGTTAATGAGGTCCCTATCAACCATGTCCACTGGACTTCTCATGAGTCCCCATTTTGCATGGTCAAGTCATTATTTCATCAATTTAGATGTTTGAAGTTGTGTGTAAGCTAACAAAGCTATGACTACTTTACCTGATTTTTTTTTTTTTTCCAGAACTCTAGAACCTTCAGAAAGGGTAGTCCCCACATATGATGATCAGAACATTGGTCCCCATATAACATGAAAACCCGTATAAATGTGTGTGTGTGAGAGAGAAAGTGACTGGTGAAGGGCTTGGAGCCGTACATGGATGCCCTGAATTTCCCTCTGGGGATCAATAACGTATACAAGTACAAATACAAAATAATAATAATAATAATAATAATAATAATAATAATAATAATAATAATTTTCAGTGTTTTGTACTTCTAATATTGTTAAAATGTAAAAGGATGCACTATAATGGGTCTCAAATATTTGTAAACGTGTCCTGTTATAGTACTGCATGAGATTATTGACGATAGACTATAAGCTACACATATAAACTAAATTTTAATGGTGACTGAACATCTCCCATCCCCCAAAGTGCAACATACAACATTTATGAATATAACTCATAAAAGATCACACAAATAAGTGATCTGACAAAAAATAAACAACCGGTTCTTGAACAGTCGCTAATATTGGATGTCCAATTCATTTTCAATTATTCTGTAAATATTCACACAATCTCAATTCAGTTCCTTTCATATTTGTCAGTCTAACGTGTGATTGTCTACATACAGACTACACCTCTGCATTCCATTTTCAAACACAGCCTACATTTGGGCCTGTAAAGCCTGATTGGGCTACCTGTTTCAGACAGGAATACTTGCTTTCTATGGGCATGCAATAGTAATGACAAAATCTTATTTTCTTACTGGACCCTAAACCTTAAACCCATGACAGCCTCACAAAAGCCCACAAGTGGTTACGTGTGTCATCCAATAATTCTGCTGTTATACATACACACTATTGCTGTTTAAGTTGGTCATTTTTATTATTTAACTTTTTTGTCCATCTGCATACTTCATACAAGAAACTTAATTCTGCTATCAATCCATTTTATATGTTAACATTTGTGCTTCCATTTTGTCTGTTTCATAACTTTGATGCTTTTAAAAAATAATATTTATGAATTTTTACTATAAAAACATAAAGGTAGTGAGTAAAGAAGATTTTAAACTTTCTTTAAACACTGTTAGCTCTTAAGGCTTAAAACATCTGTATGCTTTCAGCTAGAAAAAAAAAACAAATAAACAAAAACATTCAGCTCCAGTGTGCATGTCCCAAGCCTGGGTAAATGGGGAGGGTTGAGACAGGAAGGGCATCCGGCCTAAAATCAATAAAAAATAATCAAATACAGGTACATCTCAATAAATTACAATATCATTGAAAGGTTGATTTATTTCAGTAATTCAAGTCAAAAAAAGTGAAACTCATATATTATATAGGTGTATCACACACAGAGTGATATACTTCAAGTGTTTGTTTCTTTTAATTTTGATGATTACGGCTAACAGCTAATGAAAAGCCAAATTCATCTTCTCAACACTGCAAAAAATCAAAATCCCACCAAGTATATTCGTCTCATTTCTCATCAAAATGTCTCAATACACTTAATATAAGACACATTTTCCTAAACAGTAACTTTTCAGTGAGATATAAGAACATATTTTAAGTTAATAGATCTTGAAAATCTTTTTAAGTCAAGGAGTCTTGAAAACATCTTTTGAGTCATAGTTAAGATGAAACAAGCTTTTCTTGACATTTCATCAGGTTTTTAAGCTGCTGTGCTATTTATAAAAGACGAATAATCTTGTTTCAAGAAATAAACTTAACTTCAATTAAGACAACAAATCTTTATTGAAAACTGCATAGAGCATTTTAACAATGCAGCTTATTATAAATACTGTACAGTGTGGTAATCTTTCTTCCATTTTAATCAAATCATGTCCATGTCATATAGAAAGCAAGAGTATGAATTATGTTTCCTTCTCTGTTCTTTTGTACACTGGATAAGCCACAACACATTATTCAAAAAATGTACAGTAAAGATAAATAAAAAGTAGAAATTACTGTCATCATTTACAGTGTTTGCCAGTGCCTACAGACATTCAGTCCAAACACCCACCGTCCCTAGAGATGAAAGAATGATGTTTGATGATGTTGGTGAGATCATACTTAAGTGGAATGTACTTGCTATTATTAAAGTTTACACAGTAGTATGGTGTATAATCAACAAGATTTTCCACATCCAGAAAAAATATTGGCTTGAGCTATGTATGGAACTTCTACCTCGTAAGCTAAATATTGATCATTCCACCCAACTGTAGAGAAAGGTTGGCATTCAAAACAATACACTGCTGCATTTACAATATAGATGTTTTTCACAAATGCAAACTCTGGAGTATCACTAATGACATTAAAAATAACCAAAGATTTTCCACATGTATGCTTATTTCTGTGTTGCATAATCCACTGTACAGAAACTATATATTCAACTTGCTCTATTCCTAAGAAGCCTTTAATCTTTTCTTCTACATAATACACATTTTTCACATCAGAGACTGGGCCCATGTCAACTTTACTTGAAAAAACTGGATGTTTCTCCTGGACATTCTGGCTACATTCATAAAGTTGGTTGTGCTTCACAAGAGATTTACAAATATTCTTGAAACTACTTTTCAAAGCCCGCTGCTTAAAAAAGCAATGCTTTGACTCAAAGTGCGTACACATATGCCTCACCGTAGGACCAAGTGCCTTAATCTGAGAGGGAAGATGCAGCTGGTAATGCTGTTTGGTTATAATGTTGGCATCAGGAAAGAGTTGTTTGAATTGCTTTAAATGTTGCTCTATTAAAAGCTTCAACCTTGAAAGAGTTGAGAGTGCAATAATAGGGGAAAACATGATTTTGACTACCTCTAACAACTTAAGCAGCATTTGTGTGTAATCATTTTCTTTAATTTTGTCAATGAGAAATGGTAGGATCTTTAACAAAACCAGCATATGCCCTGCAGACTGTTTTAATTTATTGTCATTTGATGACAATGTATTGATAGATATGGGGCAAGGTTTATCCCTAGCATCCACAGGAGAATAAGGGAAACCAGCAATTGCACCATTAAATGTGTCCAAATCCATAAGCCCTGCAAGCACAAGATGCTTTAAAACACATCTGATTTCATATGGGGAAAGACCTTCATGAATAACATGCATGCTGTCCTGTGGAGTTTGATTGATTATATCAAAGTGAGCGAATTCTGTTAATTTGCTTCTCCTATTTATACCGTATCTTGTTTTCAGAGTGTCTTTCAGAAAGTCAGTACTTGCCTTTTCAATGTCATTACATTGCCAGTTATGACTTGCCATTGTCTTTTTAACAAACGCATCTTCATTAAATTATTCCTGCATGTCTTCAAAGCTGCATTCACAATACTTGCATTTACTATAGGCAAATCCCACTCCTTCCTTAAATCCAGCGACTTCATGCTGAGCTAGATTGTCTTCGCACACAGACATCAATGCCCAATAAATTGTCCTCTTCCCATTTGCAGTGACAACCTGGACACCATCACACAGCTCAATTAAAGTCATGGTTAATCCTTTCAAATATCTTATCAATACCACACTGGGAAAGATCTTTTGATTTTACCATGACAAGCAGACGAATAGCAGCAAGTCTTGACCTGTATTTGGGGTTGATGCTACCTAAGGTGTAATAAATCAATAACAATTTGTTTTTGTTTGCCCGAGATCCAAGAGGATTGCATAGCTCAATTTCATCTGTATACAAAATCAACTGCAATGCTATGGGAACATTCATAAACAGTGGGTGTAACTTAAAAATATCTCCATCGATGAAATCATAGAGAAATCTATTCTTGCAAGGCTGTGGCTCCCTAACTGACATGTTAGGCTAGCCCAGGGAACACACACGCAGGCTCGGGTGAGATTTTAGAGTCTTTATTGACAAGCAGGTGTATGAATGCGTGAATGTGGAATGTGGATGTCTTGTTGGGGACAGGAGCACCGAGGACGGACCAGAACACCGTACAGCCAGGCAACCCTAAGGACAAGCAGAGGACAAGGGTGAGATGAACACACACAGGGATATGATGAGCAATGAGTGTGGCTTACTTGCAGGGATTTGGTGACTGATGTTGGCAAGACCGGCTCACGCCTGGGAGACAGCGCTCTGATCAGCTCCATGGGTCGAGGGTAGGAGAGGTACGGCGATGAGGAAGGAGTGCCGCCACCAGGAGGGTCCACCTGTGCACAGGGGATGAACTGAGAGAGCAGGTGAGTGGATGAAGGCTGAAGCCCTGGGCAGAGCAGGCTAAATAGGCGCGGCCAGATGAGGTGCAGGTGTGCGCACAGCTGGGGCGGATGACAGGCGTGAGCGGGCTGTGACAGTACTCCCCCCCCACCCCGAGCAGTGCCTCCTGGTGCTGGCTTGTCTGGGTGCGTACGGTGGAACTCCCCAACGAGCTGTTGATCCAACACGAAGGCGGAGCACACCCAGCGTCTATGTTCTGGACCATAACCTTCCCAGTCCACCAGGTACTGTATCCCCCAGCCCCGATGTCGAGAGTCCAGGATGGCTGTAATGGTCCAAGCCGGGTGGCTGTCAATCATCCTGGGAAGGAGTGACGCCCTGGGGGGGGGGCAGAGAGGGCTAGACGCTACAGGTTTAACTTGGGAGACATGAAACGTGCGATGGACACGAAGGGGGGGGGGGAAGATCCAAGCGCACGGCCACTGGGTTGACCACTTTCTCAACAGGGTAGGGGCCGACATAGCGCTGAGACAGCTTCTTCTTCTCAGCTTTCAGGTTAATGTCTTGGGTAGAGAGCCACACCTGTTGTCCCATCTGGTACTGTGGAGCGGGCCTCCTGCGGCGATTCGCAGAGGAAGAGTTGCGAGCCGTAGTGCGTAACAGGGTCTTTGGTCCACAGCCGCCGACACCGTCTCAAGTGAGCCTGGATGGATGGGACAGCCACCTCTCCTTCCTCCTCAGGGAACAGCTGTGGTTCGTACCCCTAGGATGCCTGGAAGGGGGACATCCCGATGGCCGAGGAGAAGGTGGCGTTGTGAGCGTACTCCACCCAGGGGAGATGTGTGCTCCAAGAGGAGGGGATAGAGGAGATGATGCAGCACAGGGTGGCCTCCAGCTCCTGGTTGGTACGCTCGCATTGCCCGTTAGACTGAGGGTGGTGTCCTGAGGACAGGCTGACCGTGGCTCCAAGGGCACTGCAAAAACTCCTCCAGACGCTGGATGTAAATTGAGACCCCCGGTCAGAGACAATGTCAGCGGGGATGCTGTGAAGTCTAACGATGTGCTGCACTAACAGATCAGCGGTCTCACGTGCCGAGGGGAGCTTAGGGAGTGGCAGAAAGTGGGCAGCCTTCAAAAACCAGTCTACAATGGTCAGAATGACCACATTTCCATGAGAGGGGGGAAGACCAGTGATAAAGTCTAGGGCGATGTGAGACCAGGGCCTACCCGGAACCGGCAGAGGATGGAGGAGCCCCGCAGGGGGTGAGTTGGATGACTTGTTCATGGCGCACTGAGGGCAGACACGTACATAGTCGGCAACGTCGGTCCGAAGTCCAGGCCACCAGAAGAACCTCTGGATGAGTCTCACCAATCGGACGACCCCTGGGCGGCAGGTGAACTTGGCCGTGTGTCCCCAATGAATAACGTCGCCCTGGACCGACGAGGGCACAAATAATCTCCCTGCTGGGCCACCGCCGGGATCGGGTTCGACCTCTAGCGCCTTCCGGACCTTGTCAGTAATCGCCCAGGAGATGGACCCCACAACGCACGATGCAGGCAGGATGGTGTGGACCTCTTCCTCAGGGGCTTCTGGGGCAAACTGCCTGGACAACGTGTCTGGTTTCATGTTCTTGGAAGCTGGGCGATAGGAGATGGTGAACCTGAACCTACTGAAGAGCAATGACCAGCGCGCCTGGCGGGCGTTCAGGCGTTTGGCCGTCCTGATGTATTCCAGGTTTTTATGGTCAGTCCAGACCACGAAAGGCTCAGCTGTCCCCTCCAGCCAATGGCGCCACTCCTGCAAAGCGAGCTTAATAGCGAGGAGCTCCCTGTCACCGATGTCATAGTTACGTTCGGCCAGAGAGAGGCACTTGGAGAAGAAGGCACAGGGGCGCAGTTTCCCGTCCACCGGATTGCGCTGTGACAAAACAGCCCCCACCCCGGTGTCAGACGCATCCACCTCCACCAGGCATTGCCACGCTGGGTTCACCTGAGTGAGGACCTGGGAGGATGAGAATTCCTTCTTGAGGGTCTCGAAGGCGGCCGCTGCTTCCGTCGTCCACTCAAAGCGTATTTTCGGGAAGGTGAGGCAGGTCAGGGGAGGGATGATGGAACTGTAACCGGGGACAAAGCAGCGGTAAAAGGCAGCAAACCCCAGGAATTGCTCGACCTGCTTCCTGGAGGAAGGAGTGGGCCATTCAACCACTGCTTTGATCTTGGCCGGGTCAGGAATGAGCTGATTATGCGAGACAATAAAGCCTAGAAAAGAGGTCTTGTCAGTGAAAAACTCGCATTTTTCAGCCTTGACGTAAAGTTGATTCTCCAAGAGGCGTTGCAGGACCAGCCTCACGTGGAGTAGATGCTCCTCCCGAGAGCGAGAGAAGATTAAAATGTCATCAAGATAGACGAAAGCAAAGACCCCCAAGAAATCACGAAGAACGTCGTTGATTAAACGTTGGAAGACGGCAGGGGCGTTGGTGAGCCCAAACGGCATCACAAGGTACTCAAAGTGGCCGCTGGGCGTCCGAAAAGCCGTCTTCCACTCATCACCCTCCCGGATCCGGACGAGGTGGTAAGCGCTGCGAAGGTCGAATTTGGTGAACCAGGATGCCCCCTGGAGGGAGCTAAAGGCCAAGTCCATGAGGGGCAGAGTGTAGCGGTCCTCGATGGTAATGTCGTTAAGGGCCCTAAAATCAATGCACGGCTGTAGGGACCCGTCTTTCTTCGCAACAAAAAAGAATCCAGCACCCAGGGGAGACGAGGATGGGCGAATGATGCCGACACTGAGGGAGTCTCGGAGGTAGGCGTCCATAGCCTCTCGTTTAGGGGCTGAGAGGCTGTAGAGGCGGCCGGATGGGAGAGGCGCCCCTGCCCGGAGGTCAATGGCATAATCATAGGGGCGGTGGGGTGGGAGGGAAAGCGCCTTTGACTTACTAAATACAGTGCCCAAGTCGTGGAGCTCCAGCGGAACTGAGAAGAGGTCCGGTGGGGTGGGGTCCACAATGGGGGGGGGCACAGATGGGGCAAAGGCAGCAGATTGGAGGCAGGTTCCTAGGCAAAAAGTGCTCCAGGAGCGGACGCAGCCGGTCTGCCAATTAAACACAGGGTTGTGGAGGCGAAGCCATGGGTAGCCTAGGATGACAGATGACGTGGAAGAGGGGAGGACATAAAAACTAAGGTCTTCTCGGTGGTTACCGGAGATGATGACGGGGAAGGGTTGGGTCTTGTGGGTGACCTTTTCTAGGGGGAAGTGGGTGAGGGCAACCAGACGGAGAGGGGAGGGTAACGCTTGGCACTGGATGCCCAGGCGGGTTGCCAGACTCTTAGACATAAAGTTCTGCTCTGCCCCCGAGTCCACCAGTGCGTGAGTGAAGTGTCCTATGGAGTTATGGCACAGTCTGATGGGAATTTGGCATTTGGATAGGGGATCTGACTGAAAAATGTCCGCAAGACCCCCTACAGCAACTCGCGGACCTCCCCTTTTGGCTTCACCGGGCAGACTTCCACGAGATGTTGGTCGTCTCCGCAATACATGCAGAGACCCAACTCTCGGCCGCGCTGTTTCTCAGCTAAAGGAAGTTTGGCCCGCCCGATTACCATAGCGTCAGGGTCGGCGGTGGCCTCCGGAGCAGGCAACGCCAGGGGGCGAGACTGAGGAGTACGGGAGAAGGTTCCGCGTGAGTGGCCATGGGACTTCCGCTCGGCGGTCCGTTCCCTCAGCCTGTTGTCAAGCTCATCCCGTAAATTGGAACTCAGGCTGTGGAGGAACAAACTACAAAGAGAGGCATTGCCCCAACCAACCTCCTCCGCAGCCACCCGGAAGTCGACAGCGTAGTCGGCCGCTAAGCGGCTACCCTGGCGAAGGCTGAGTAGCCGCTCGGCCAACACGCTATCTCGACCGGAATGATCAAAAACTTCAAAGAATTGTTGCACGAATTGGGTATAGGTTAGGTTTGTGTAGCTGGGCTTCGCCATAATGGCGTAAGCCCAAGCTAACACTCGCCCTTCCAACAGATTAGTGATGTACCCAATTCGGCTATGGTCAGTTGGGAAACCCCCGGGAACGCGCTGAAACACCGTCTCACATTGTAAAATAAATCCACGCGCCTCCCCGAGCTTCCCGTGGAAGCACGCGGGGGTTGGAACAGGGGTGAGACGGGTCGGCGGACCCGGGGCAGTCTGACTGGCTTGAGGTAAGGGAGGAGCTGACCCACCGAGCTGAGATCTCTGTGGGGGGTCAAGGCGATCCAAACGGTGAGTCATAGAGGTTAATTGATTTAGAATCACCTGTTGCTGATGGACAATCAAATCCACCTGAGCCTCAAGGGTGGAAAGACAGCGTGCAAACCCACTGTTCGGGTTCGCACCCGGGTTGTTGAGGGTCCACCTGTGCACAGGGGATGAACTGAGAGAGCAGGTGAGTGGATGACATTACGTGCAAAGGACGAGAGGAGCGCTGGCCGTAGTAGTAGGCGAACGCAGAACATCACAAGGAGGAGAGCTGACGACTCCAGGCCGAAGCCCTGGGCAGAGCAGGCTAAATAGGCGCGGCCAGATGAGGTCCAGGTGTTCGCACAGCTGGGGCGGATGACAGGCGTGAGCGGGCTGTGACACTATCAGTCATTGCAAAGATTGTTGGATGTGACAGCAGCTGCTCCAAACTTTTCACCAATGGTATGTAATAAAAACCATGGTCTTTAATGGTAAGAACTCAGGAATCGCCACGCTTCACATGACATACTGTTTGTTTTGTGACAACAATCTCTGGTTCAACTGGTTGCAACTGTCATGACCCGAGCACTAGGTCTTGGTGCTCGGGTTATTCTTGTCAGGGTTTGATAGCGGCGTTATTATTCTAGCTCTCCGAGCTCTTATTGTGATAGTGCTCGGGGAGGCTTCCGCTCAGCTGTCAAACCCTCAACAGCTGTGCTGCATTTGTGGTCGTTAGCGCTCTGGCTACTTTAACCCGCGCTGGCGGCCGCATTGGTGCAGCAGTGTCTGTTTACACTCCGTCACGCTACGGATGCATGATACTTATTCGTACCACGTCTGCCTTTGGCTTGACCGTCGTTCTCCGGAACTAGTAAGTGTGCTGTATAGCCTTAACCCTCCCGGTGTGTATCGATCTCTGTGTGTCTCTGCCTTAGCAGCTGGTGTAATTACTATTTTCACCAACCTTGCCTGCCTTGTGTATGACCGTCTCCTGCTATGGACCTGTAGAGCTGTTTGCCTTACGCCTCCAGTTGTATGAAGACTATTATGTGTCATTGTCTCAGCAGCCTGTGTTGTCACTATTTTCACCGTAAATAAAACTCTCACTAAACTCACTGGTGACTGTGTGGCGTCTTATGGTGGCTCGCGAGAGCCACCCATGACAGTACACTGCTGCCACAACGGCGTTTACGGTGACGCCAACCCAAGACGCAATTCACCAGGGAGTTTTGAGTTTTTTTGGACAGTTGCTGTTCCCGTCTGGGTACTGAGTGTGTGGGAAGAATGCCATCGCGGAAGGACCGTGCTGGGAGCCCGAGCCACGAGCTGACAGGC
Source organism: Pholidichthys leucotaenia (assembly GCA_020510985.1). Taxonomy (NCBI): domain Eukaryota; kingdom Metazoa; phylum Chordata; class Actinopteri; order Cichliformes; family Pholidichthyidae; genus Pholidichthys; species Pholidichthys leucotaenia. The sequence goes on along the minus strand of CM035842.1, from coordinate 193,757,833 downwards.
TTTCTGGAAGTCGTGGATGAGATGCTCATCTCCGCTTCCTTGCTGGACTACCATCACAGTATACACTGGTACCTAGACGCTGCTGAAGACGTCCTTCGTCATCTCCTTTCCCGCTGGGCCGACCACCCGGAAGTCGACGCGAGGAGGGAAGATATTGCCGCACAACGCAAGATTTTCCTGATGCTGGAGGAGGAACGCAGCGTGAAGCAGGAGAAGAGGCACTCCTGCTCTTGGCCTACGGATCCTGATCCCGTCCTCGATCCAGTCCTGGAGTTCGCACCATCTGGGGGCCGGTGGAGGCGTCGGCGCTGCGGCCGAGCACGTCTTCAGCAAGCTCCTGCTCCGGATCCAGTTCCGGGCCGCCGAAATGATCCGCTCAATCAGCCAGCTGCTGAGAGTGAGCTGAGTCCTGTGCCGGTGAGCTCCGTCCATGGGTCCTGTGTTACCATCCAGCGAGCGAGGGAAGGAGCAACGTCCTCTACAGCTGGCACCATCTTCCCTGCAGGAGACAGGCAAGTTCAATTTCACTTACCTATCCATCATAGTGATCTGTCTTGTCTGACTCCTGGGGGTGAAGCTCGGGGTTCGCAGCTCCCCGAGTTTTCTTCTCCAGCTGTAGCCAGTAACACTGAACCTGCTGCCTCTGTGTTTCCTCCTGCGGAGCGGTCCTCGGCGTCAGTCCCACGCCGTCGAACGAGGGGGAGGCCTGCAGCTCTGGAAGATATCCCGGCCCTGCAGCCTTGTGTTGGACAGAGGAGGAGAATGGACTGCGGTGAGGAGCCAGAGCCGACGCGTGAGCATCCCCAGGGTTCCTCAGAGATGCAGCCCGAGTCAGCAGGTCGAGGGTCCTCTGCCCCCACGCCATACGGGTTATTGGCGTAGACGCCAGCGCGAGAGGATCCAGCTGCAGAGACCATCAGGCTGGCTGTGGAACCCGACGCAGCCGAGTGGGAGCCCGATGACGAGCGTCTGTCTGAACCTGGATCAACAAAGTCCTGGATGGCTCCAGAGCCCGAGTGCAGGCAAGTGCTCTTCCTTGTTTTCCTTTATGGTGTGTTAGAGCATTTTTGCCTGCCTCATGGGGAGGCAAGCGAGGGGCAGCCGTCTGCTGTACCTGAGCTCGTCTCGCTGGGCTCTGGCGCTGCCGGTGGAACTGATCCCGGTCCTTTCTTGTTCTCTGAGCCTCTCCACAGCATTACCAGTCTGGAATCGGTCAAGGTCATGGGACTGGAGGTTCCAGGTTCGGGGATGGAGGTCGTCGCCGGTGCAGTGCCGACCCGGTCGGGGTCCGACACGTGGGCTGAGGAGACCCAGTCGGGGTCCGACGCATGGGCCGAGGAGACCCAGTCGGGGTCCGACACGTGGGCCGAGGAGACCCAGTCGGGGTCCAGCGCAGGTGCGGCTGCGACCCGATCAGGGTTCGAGTTGACCCAATCGGGGTCCGACGCGGGTGCAGCTATGACCCAGTCGGGGTCCAACGAGGTCCAGTGGGGGTCCAGCGCAGGTGCGGCTGCGACCCAATCAGGATTAGAGGGGGTCCAAGTTTTTGGTTGTTCCCCTCTCAGGAGCCACCAGCTGGGGGCTGTTGGAGGTTTTTGTCTGACAGACTGGCGCTCTCATGTCTTGTCGTCATTAGGCGGGTGGCTGCATGCAATTCCTCCACGGTCCTGGTGGTTGTGGGATGCGGGTCGGCCACCCGAGGAACTGCTTTGTGCGTTCAGCGTCTTGGGTTGGTCGCCCGATAAACTGTGGTTGCTACTGGGTGACCTGGTTCGGCCACCAGAGGACTTGTTTCTGGGGGCCTGGGACTGGGGCAGGACGCCTGACCATGTACTGTTTTGTGGGACTATCCGTTGGCCATCGGAGGCAGGGAGGTCGCCGGAGCTCTGCCTGGGGGGTGTTGGATCTCCGCCGATCATCTTTTGTTTTGGCCCATACGGTGTCTGGTTATGTCAAGTTATGTAAAGCAATTTTTTTGATTGCCTCATGTGTTTTGAAATCCATAGTCTGGTTATGTCAAGTTATGTTAAGCAATTTTAGATTGCCTCACGAGTTTTTGTATCCATAGTCTGGTTAGGTTATGTAAAGTTATTTTGTTTGCTTCATGTGGGGTTGTAGTCCTTAGTCTGGGTTTTGTTTTTTTTCTTGTTTTGTCCTCCCCTCTTCCTTTGAGGGGCTATGGTGTTTTGCTTTTTGTTTTGTTCCCCTCTTCTTCTTGAGGGGCCATAGTATGGTTTTCTCGTTCATAGTTTCCAGGTGTTTACATGTATTTCTGGTTTCGTGTGTGTTTGTTTTTTCCATAGTCATGGTGTGTTAGCACGTATTTCTTGTGTTTTTTTTTCTTCCATAGTTACCATGTGTGCATTTAGTTCTTGTTTTTTCTTTCTTAGTTATCATGTGTTAGTATGCATTTCTTGCTCATAGTCTTCATGTGTTTGTATTTACGTCTTGTTTTGTCCCCATAGTTACCATGTGTTTGCATTTTGTTTTGTTTCCATAGTTACCGTCATGTAATTTTTTCCTTTTTGCCATGGTTATGTGTTTGCATTTATTTCTTGTTTTGTTCCTATAGTTATTGTGTAAGGGTTTATATTTTTTGGGCCAGGTTATGTACACTGGGGTTAGACGGTTTGTCTGTGGCCTCGGTGGGAAAAATTTTCAGGGTCAAGTGTTTTTTTTGCTTTGTATGATTGTGTTCTCCTTGTTTTGTAGTCAGGTCTTGTTTTGTTTTTTCTTCTTTCGTCTTTGTTCTGGGGGGAAATAGGATGGATATGTCAAGTGATGTATTCATTTCTTTTCCTGTTTAGGGTGTTAGGTTTTGTTTGGCTCCCTCCTTGCCTGTTCCTCAATCCACTCGCCCTGTGGTTGGGGGGGGGGGGGCAGGTGTTACTAGACGTTCAGAGCCCGTCAAGTGAGGGGGGCTACTGTCATGACCCGAGCACTAGGTCTTGGTGCTCGGGTTATTCTTGTCAGGGTTTGATAGCGGCGTTATTATTCTAGCTCTCCGAGCTCTTATTGTGATAGTGCTCGGGGAGGCTTCCGCTCAGCTGTCAAATCCTCAACAGCTGTGCTGCATTTGTGGTCGTTAGCGCTCTGGCTACTTTAACCCGCGCTGGCGGCCGCATCGGTGCAGCAGTGTCTGTTTACACTCCGTCACGCTACGGATGCACAATACTTATTCGTACCACGTCTGCCTTTGGCTTGACCGTCGTTCTCCGGAACTAGTAAGTGTGCTGTATAGCCTTAACCCTCCCGGTGTGTATCGATCTCTGTGTGTCTCTGCCTTAGCAGCTGGTGTAATTACTATTTTCACCAACCTTGCCTGCCTTGTGTATGACCGTCTCCTGCTATGGACCTGTAGAGCTGTTTGCCTTACGCCTCCAGTTGTATGAAGACTATTATGTGTCATTGTCTCAGCAGCCTGTGTTGTCACTATTTTCACCGTAAATAAAACTCTCACTAAACTCACTGGTGACTGTGTGGCGTCTTATGGTGGCTCGCGAGAGCCACCCATGACAGCAACAGTTCTTTGATGGTCTTATTCTGCAAATGGGAGGAAGCAATTTTACTGAAAGGGTCCAAAAACTGGTCAGATAACCCCATGACATCCCTTTTTAGTTGATGCAAGTCCCCATGTCTCTTAATCACGTTACTCATTAGCTGTTTTAGGTGCTCCAATAATGCTGCTTCATATTGGTGGACTCCACTCACCATCTGGTAAACAGCTGTCTGTGAAGGAGAAAACAAACAAACCAAAAAAGCTGTACGTTATAACTGTCATATAGAAATGCAGTCAACATGCAAACTCACGCGCGCACACACACACACACACACACACACACACACACATAAACACAAACTTTTCTCTAAAAGGAAGCTTTCCGTTAAATATTGTTAGTAATGTGCATGAGCAGATATTTCATTTCACGGTTGGTGGAAAAATAACCAGAACATTTTCTCCAGAGTAAATATTGAGGGGGACATGATCAGTACTATTGTAGTCAGGGCCATTTCTAGGTTTGTTTGTTTTTTTGGTTTTTTTTTTTTTGGTGGGGGGGGGGGGGGCAATATGCAAGATTTTGTGATGGGGAAGAATTCAAACCCTATAAAATGTGGATAAAAACATCTGTATATATGGATATAGTGAGGAACAAAGTTTTAAATTTACAAGAAAAAATGTCAAAAATTGTTGCAAATTAATGAGAAAAAAGTTGCAACTTTACATGAAAAAATGAGGGAAAAAGTTGCCTCCCCCCCCCCAAACAATATTTGTTTTGTATGCATCCTTAGCATTGGTTAAAGTGCATTTTATTCAGTTCTGTAACATGACAGATAGGTCTATGATGATATTGGGGGGGGTCTCTTTTTTTCCCAGGTTGGGGAAGGGCATGCCCCCCCCCCCCCCGATTTACACCTATGGTAACATGAAACGATCAAAATAAGTTCTTTCTACCAAAACTACTCTGACAGTGCATTGCCTTCTGCAGCTCTAAGACCTCTTTACACTTGGTTTTATGTTTATGGCAATGGCATCACAAATAAACAGTGTGAAATACAAGTGCAAGTATTGTGTTAATTCTTTTGTGTCTTTTCTGATCTCATGCTCAGAAAATATAGTGGACAAGCAGATTTTATATAAATCTATTTGCATAGACGGTGGGTAAGTGAGATTCGATCAAAGTGGTCACTAAAGAAGCATGTGGAGAAACACTCTATATACCTAAAGCTGTCCATTTGTGATTGGGTCAGCCAAGATGCTAGATCTGAAAAGTGTCTGTCATTTTACACTGCTTGTTGCTTTTAAGCTAGCTACTAACAATAAAATGCATTTTACTGGAAAATCAATGGCATAAATTACCTGTGCCAATCGGTGTGTTTTTCTGGCTTGAAGAAGAAATGCAGTTGCAAGTTTAAAAAGTTCAGTGTTCAAGCAACCCTCCCCATCTTCTTGAAATCCACTCTGAGTCATCCATCCATCCATCCATCTTCTTCCGCTTAATCCTTTTCAGGTCGCGGGGGGGCTGGAGCCTATCCCAGCATCTTAGGGCGAGAGGCTGGGTACACCCTGGACAGATCGCCAGTCCATCGCAGGGCCAACACAGAGAGACAGACAACCATTCACTCTCGCATTCATACCTAAGGACAATTTAGAATCCCCAGTTTGATGCCAATTAACCTAACCTGCATGTTTTTGGCATGTGGGAGGAAACCAGAGAAATCCCGGAGTAAACCCATGTAGACAAGGGGAGAACATGCAAACTCCACACAGATCACTATTGGTCGGAGGCTGGGATCGAACCCAGGATCCCCCGGCCAAGGGTGAGTTGCTGTGCTGCCACGGTGCTAACCACTTCTCCACCGCGCTGCCCCACTCTGAATCAGATTAACAAAAAAAAAAATTAAAAAAAAAAAAAATTCTATTAAGACAGGGAAAATATTGGTATTGTTTTGTAGCACTGGGCTGTATGGTGGCGCAGTGGTTAGCACTGTGGCAGCACAGTTTTACCCTCGGCTGGGGGATCGCAGAGATCGTGGGTTCGATCCCTGCCCCCGGCCAACAGTGATCTATGTGAAGTTTGCATGTTCTCCCCGTGTTTGCGTGGGTTTACTCCGGGATTTCTCTGGTTTCCTCCCACATGCCAAAACATGCAGGTTAGGGAGTTAAGGGGCGCTTGCGCACGCAGCGACCAGCAGCTGGTGGCTTATCACCGGACTGCAGAACAAATCTACCTACGGGTACAAAATAAGTCCAAAAACAGTAACTACCTGGGTAAGCTAGCTGGATTTCTTCCTGTAAGAATAATTAGTTACTCAATAGTAATTTTGTGCTAGTTTTAGTTATTTACTTTAATTCTCTGTGCAGATACACAATTTTATTTTAGAGTACCTAAATTTCTCTTTCTTGATGTTACGTGAACACATCATGACTTTTATTTACATGTAGATTGCGCTTAATCGCCATTTTACTGAGCCGACCTTGAACATGTATATAATGGTACAAGCATAGATATAGGTACAAGTTGGCTAACTTGCTTTTACTGCTAATTTCAACACTTTAACAGTGCAAGGATGAGTAACAACAGTTTGACTGGACTGCAGCTTTGTGTTTCTGCCTTCTGCTGCTGCAGCCATCATCCACATTTCAGCCAAGTGAGTTTATCTCCATATTTTTGCAACCAAATGCAGGTTAACTGATGCACGTTTTTAGGTTCTGTAATGTATTGTGTGGCAACAGATTATAACCGTAAGAGTAACAAACTGTGTACCGTAAGTTGTGTAAAAAAATCACAACTTATCATTCAAGTAATAATGTTTGAGCCTTCGTCAGTCCCTGAAGAATGCGCTGCATCAACCTGAGCCACAGGTCTGGCATTACTTTGGTCATTTGTACCCTCTCCTGATAATCCATGGCAAGTTGTTTCATCCTCCTCGGCTGCTTCAGCTAGGAGATGATGTGCGTGTGTCTGCTTTACGTGGTAGTAAAAGGAGTTATACACCCTGTACTCATTTGGACAGCCATCAATTCCACACACCACACGAAAATCAGGACAGCGACTGTGCATGGTGTTAATATCACTCAGAAGTTGTTTCAGAGTCAATGCTATGAAAACGTAGCATATCAAGCACCGCCAAATCATGTTGGAAGTGAGGGTGTACACGTGACAGGCCAAGGTCATAAACAAGTTACTATGGTAACCTAGCTAAACCCGCAGCAAATTTGCTGTAAATGAGAATGCTAGGTGAGGGTAAAGCCTTTGCGCCTGCACAGAAGAAAAAAAAAAAAAAAACGCACCCGCTAAATTAAGTTTGAACAAAGACAAACTCGACTGAGCTTTAGCCTGTGTTTATTTGGAAGTAGGTAAAACACTATGCCCAGTGTTTTTTGTAGTCTAGGTCACGTACCCATTGAATGCGTTTCATGTATCAATGTATAGTTATCGTGTGTCGTTGCAGTTGAACAGAGAAAGCAGCTAACATTAGCAGAGCTAGCTAGATTAGTTAACTAACAGCATGGACTAACTGGATGATGTCACAGTCTCAACTTTATGGGGTAATGTATGAAAATATTCTAAATAAATTTAGCTCCCTTACATGTTTGTCATATATTTTGTCTTTCTTTTGTGCTGGGTTTCTAGTTATTGTATTCAACATTAATGTTATATCTACTCATTATGAAGCAAACAGTAATCCATAAAGTCATAAATAATCTCATTTTTTCATTGCCATTAATTCTCTATTCACACTGACACATACAATACTAGACAATGACTTTATTTTTTGTTGATTATCAAAGTAATTTTGTAATTGATGTAATTCATGGTGCTTAATGTTACATTTGCTAAAGTGTGTGGCTTGCCTCGTGTATGCGTGTTTATTTGTTAGATTCAAAGTTCATAAAAGTTATCGTATGGGTGTTGATAAATTGGCTGGTTATTCCAACATGTATTTAATCATTACTGTTTGACACTGTCTGTGGATACATAAGCCGAAGCCCAATACGCATTGTCTATTGCTACAGAACAGTTGATCAATCTGACAAAATCTTTTCAGTTCAGCTCACCCTCACCACCACTGTAGTGTAGGGGAAGAGTCTAGTCTACCTGTGACCAAAAGGTGAGGGGTTCGTCTCCTGCTGTCACTACCTGCTGTCTTTGTAATGTGCTTGAAAATGTGATATACAGTATGTGTGAGTGGGTAGATAACCGAATCTATTAAGCACTTTGGTCATCCAGAGACTAAAAAAAGAAGAGCTATATAAAGAAATGCCATTTTACTTTTACATGAGATGGAATTTAGAATCCTAAATTAACATTAAGAGGTTAGGATGTAGGAAATGGTAAGGATAAAAAGATAGTAGATATTAATTTTGAAAATCGAAATAAAATATGGGTTAATGTAACACTTCTGTGTTATTGTAGTGTTTCTTCAGGGGTCGTTGTGTAATAAAATCCTGCAGGATCACACAAGCTTGTTCTGATAACTTCTCATTTGTTCTCCTCTTCACATTCCGTCAAAACTTCACTAAATGCATTTGAGGTCCTACATTAACATTAGAAATACCTTTCTTCAGTTGTTGATAAAAGCCTTCAATTTCCATAACTCCAGCCTCTGTGGTCTGCAGTTACAGAAGACGTTTCCCCAAACGGACTCACAGGTCTAGTTTAAAAACAAACAGATATCTATATGTGAATAATATCTATTCATCACCTTTTTAAACATACCCTGTTGTAAATCCTAAAGGCTAACCTCTTAATGTTCATTTAGGATTCTAAATTCCATCTCATGTGAAAATAAAATGTTCTTTTTTATAGGTCTTAAAAAAAAACAAAATGCTGGATGACCAAAGGGTTTAACAGATTCGATTATCTACCCATTTGTACAAATCACATATTCACAAACACTCATTGCAAAAACAGTGGGCAGTGACAGCGGAAGATGAACCCCTCACCTTTGGATCACAGATAGACCACACTTTTTCCCTACACGGGGGGCGGCTGTGGCGGAGGTGTAGAGTGGCCAACTACTGATTGGAGGGTCAGAGGTTTGAGTCCTGCTCTGTCTGCAGTCTGCACGTCTAAGTGTCCTTGAGCAAGACGCTGAACTCCCAGTTGCTCCTGGTGGGTAAGGCCAGTGCCTGTGAATGGCAGCTCCACCACCATCAGTGTGTGTGAATATATGGACAGCTGGATCTGTAAAGTGCTTTATTCATCCAGAGATGATAAAATCTTTTTATAAGTGACCATTTACACTACAGCGACTGCGATCTGATTTGAAAGTTTCGTCAGATTGATCAACTCTTCGTTGCAATAGACAATGAATGTAGGGCAACAGCATTAATATAGCATATTTGTAGATTTTTGTGAATGCTTGATCTCTGTTTTTGAGAATAGGGTAAAAACCTTCCTTTTCGATATAGCTTACAATTAGGAGGGATCAGCTGTCTCTAAACCCTCCCTTAGTTATGCTGCTAATAGATTTAGACAGCCAGGGGGCATCCAATAATGTACTGAGCTTCTCCCATTTAATGTTTGCTCTCTACATGTCTGTTCTTCTCATCTTCTCTATCCCCTCACTCCCCAGCCAGTCGCAGCAGATGACTGCCCCTCCCTGAGCGTGGTTCTGCTGGAGGTTTTTTCCTGTTAAAAGGGAGTTTTTCCTCTCCACCGTCACCAAGCACTTGCTCACAGGGGATCGCCTGATTGCTGCGGTCTTTCTGCAGTTGTGGGGGTTTCCCCTACATTTGAAAGTGCTATGAGATGACTGTTGTTGTGAAATTGTGCAATATAAATAAAGTTGAATTGAATGCGGTACTGCGTGTCACATGACACAATCAGATTCGAGCCGTATCTGGAGCAAGCAATTCTACAGGTACGGTTCAGTATCCATAGCTGCTCCTGCAGAAGACACAGCATTAACAGAATGTATTTATAGGTTTTTGTGAATGAGGTACAGCATGCAGAATCACGTGACACTAACTGGCCATTCGGATTCGAGCCGTATCTGTAGAAGACATTCTATGGCTACGTCTTGCATATCCATAGCCACTGCCTTACTGTTTTATGGCCAGGGTAATTGATAGGCAGCTGACCCAGTGTGTGGTGTGTACTCAATATACGCTGTATGTTAATGAATGCTCATTAATGGTTATTGTTTATAATATATGTAACATTCTGTCCGGGATGCGGAACTCAAGCAATTTTGTTGCCCTGGCAGCTCAAAATATATATCTTAATTAAATTCATAGATTTACCTGCTTGTTCAGATTTTGGTTTGTTGCATTTTTTTTTCGTAAGAATGCACACACACACCTGTGGCAGTGCGCCATGGTATGCATCATTAATGGAAAACACTTATCTACTCTAAGGCACAGTTTCATATTGCTGTATTTGTCATCCAATATGTTAACAGCTTCAAACATTAGCGAGGCAATGATGGTTACCCTCTCTCGTGAAGACTTGCGGGATCTTTTCCCAGGCCCAGAGAACTTCTTACAGAGAAAAGCCATCTGGCATGCTTGTCATGGTGTGTTCGAGAGGGTCAGTTTCTCTGTGATATGGCCTTAACTAATCAGCTATAACCAGTAGCACATAGAGCTAACGGCAATATATTTGTTTAATGGTCAGCCTACTGGTGTGTTCAGTTCAGCTTTTGTCAGTTAACTTAATTTTGTTTTTGTTTTTTTTAGCAGTTATTTTTTTCTGTTGTACCACAAGGAGGTAGTCGCCAACCTTACCTACAAATAATTAATTTATTTTGTCACTGAGCAGAATAATAATCAACATTACTTCAATATCTACTGTTTTACAGGAATGTGGCAAAGAAGATCTGAAATCATCGGGCAGTGCCTTCATTAATGAGTCACCCATGCGACAGACATCCACTGTTGAGAATGCAAGTCCTGCAAAGTGCACAACCCCTGAAAAGGTTGCGAAGTTATCCTTTCCAGAATATGTATTGCACACTGACACTGAACTTCAGCAAGTCCGACAGCAATACTTCGAGTTGTCGAAGAAAGGTGAAGAGCGCAACTGCGAAATGTCAAAGGAGCACAGATGCTGGCTCATCTGAAACACCATGACCAGTATGATAGCAATCCTGAGGGCAAAAGGTGATGGAGAATCACACAGATACCCATCCAAACCAGAAATTACAGCAATGGCAAAGAGAATAGTACAGTATTACCCCATGCTGCAGGACCAAGATTTGAAGACACATCCATGGGTAAGTGAAGTGCATCCAGCTGATAACCAAAGCGTGTTGGACATTTTTAGTAGAGATTTGAATTATGAAATGTCTTGTGCAGGTTGGTGTGTATGCACAGCTGAACAAAAGATTGCAAAATTTGAGATCCCCCCCCCCAAAACAGGAAACATTCAAAGAGGTAAGACTGCAGCTATTGATTGTTTTCCATAAACGATTATTCTGTTAATAATTTTCCAGAGTAATTGATTAATTGTGTGGTCAATAAAATGTCAGACAGGTGTAAATGTTGATCACTTTTTCCCAAAGCTTTGGGAAAAATGTTCTCAAATGTCTTGTTTTGTCCTAAACGTAGTCGCTTCACTGTCATGGAGGACTCAACAAGCGAGAAGCTAAAATCAAATATGGACATTATTTAAAAAAAAAAAAAAGTAATTGCCTAAAATGATCATTCATGTAAAAGTACTGGGTGACTGATTTAATATTTATTAACTAATCTTTGCAGCTCTACAAAGAGGCGCCATCTTGAGCAACCAAGTGACATGGATGAAATTGATCCAAGTGATTCAACAATCATTCTGGATCTGTCCACAGGAGGGAGCAGCAGCCCAGACTTAGGCAATAAAGAAAAAGGTGAGTTTCATTGCATTTACAAATTTGCCCTTGTGAGATATTTACATATATTTTACTGATAAACTAACAAATCCACAATATTGAATCAAAAAGACAGTCCTGACATGACTAGAAGGCTTCGAGATGAACGTCAGAGGATTAGTATTTACATCACATGTGCTCTTCTAGTATCTGTTCATTAAGATTATTGTATAAAGTAACTTTACAGTTTATGTCTTTTGTCTTGAGAAGTAAAAAAGTTGTTTGTTTGAACTAGACACAAGTGGCTCCACTGGTCTGTGGAGGTCTTTTCCATGTTTTTTGTGGTCTCTGTAAAGTTACCCTGACTACTGGTGATATAAGCAAAATAATGCCATATTTTTTTCCAACGAATGTTTGGATCCCCCTCAGTGCCTGGTGTGAGTAACAAGAGAGTGAAGAGTGAAGGCAAAACACTGAGCAGCTGCACACGTTGTCACATGCGGAGAAACACAGATCTCAGGCCCTTCAGGATTTTGTGATGTTGAGATCACGCCAATTCATGCAAAATCAGCCAATCAGCGCAACTATTGCACGACCTTGCAATTTGTCCAATCATCACAACTTTCTCGCATTTTTGGCCAATCCTCGTCAACTTCCGTCAATTTCACCAATCAAATTTGAGCTCAAACACTCAGTCTGAATATAATCAACCAAATGCATCACTGCATCGCATTCACTTCCATGTTTACAATGAATATTAACAGAACACATCAGCAAACAGTGTGTGATTTAAAAAAACAAAAACAAAACACTCACCCGTGAGGTTTCCAACAACGTCCCTTCCTCCATCTCCCCCAGCCTGCCGGTGGACATCTTGCCACGTCTCCATCCTGACTGACCGCCTGTACAAAGTGCTGGGTTTGCGTTGAAAAATGTCCGCCTGCCCCAAAAGCATCCCATCGCAGGAACGCGTGTGAGGAGATACGCTGTAAAATTATTAACACTACAGCGAGTGTTAAAATTTTACACATCTTTAGAGGTAAAATCATTACTACATCTGGTCTGGATGCCCCCCCCCCCCCCCCCGTGCCTCCATAAATGAAAGATGTGTGTCAAGATCAATGTGCAGCAGACAAACCGATAGGAGTTAGGCACGGAAAGTGAGAGAATATTCTCTGTATTTTTTTTTTTTCAGATAAAAAACACACTCATAGACAATACAGAGCAGCAGAATGAATTATTTATTTTTTCCACTCCATTCAGTACCGAGTGGTTGGGGACCGTAGGGAGTTTTCAAATGAAGGTGCTGCTAATAATTTCCAAATCTATACTCTTTAACGTGCATTCAGTGCAATTAAGCTGTTGTAATGGATATTGTGTTAAAGTCTGTATTTGTTGTTGCACAAAAGTTTTTCTGTGTAGCAGAAGTTTCTGGTTAATTTACAAGTGTAATTTCCCAGCTTGGGATCAGTAAAGTACATCTATCTATATCTAAATCACTATAACAGGAAATTTTTGACACTCCTGTGCTTTTCTTGTATTGTTATATAGAATATCACTGCAGTAAACTGGGAAAAAAAAAAAAAAAAACCTGCTTTAAAATTTGTAATTCTTACCACAACTTTTAGAGCAAAAGACACTAAAAACATTGCAACTTTTATCACAACTTTTTAAAAAAGCTCCTGTGAATTGAAGCTTTTTGGGCGGCAACAATCATAAAAACAATCCGCAAAATCCTGGAGGGACTGGGATCTTATTAAAACAGTCATTCATAAAGTATTGGTATTAACCAAAGATTGTAATGTTTTGAGCCTGCTATATTGCCATATTGGCCTACTCTGCAACACTACTTTGAATGTTATTCATTTAAAATCCATGTGCTTGACTAAGGCCATTTTTGGTCTTTTTAATTTGATTAAAATATTTTTTTACATTCCAAAATAAAAACAGTGTTCCTTAAAGCACATTATCCTGACAGTAGGATGTCAGTTTTATAGGTTAAAGGAAAAAGAAGACCCCAAAGCCGACATGAAGAACAACCCTCACCCCCGTCCAGTTCTGATAGTGAGTTCATCCATCTGCCTCATGGTATACTTGTGTGCCTACATGTAATTTTATGCGATTGCATGACCACATGAGTTCAGAACAAGTAGTTCTCATGCATTTAATACACAGAAAATGATGAAAAAAAATGGAGGTTGTTGATTTTTGTAAATGTATATAAACAGGTATCTAAATGGTTAAAATTCAGAGAAACTTGGTTTTATGATCAGGGATAAAGTTTGTTTAAAGATTTACCAATGAAAATTTAAACTAAAACTAATGTATGATTTTATGTTAGATTTTTTTAAATATATTTTTTATCATTTAATGACATGAGAACTTTTTTTTTAAAGTTCTCATGGCATAGTAATGAATAGGGCTGGGTGTGGCGATGTTAAAATAAGGCACGGCGACTGGAGTTTTTAAGGTAGTTTATTCATCAATCATCGCCATCACGGAGCTCACCCCAGCTACTGTATAAGCATGCTGGAGCTAGCTCTCAGGCTCTCATGAGCAGTAGTCAGAAGCAGTCAGAGTGAGAAGAGAAGAGAATGAACATATCATATTCAGCCACTTAAATACCCAGCTACAGACAGTACATCAAAGGCATGTTATCATCAAAGGAACTGCAGTCAGGCATGGGACATTTGCAACACAATGAGAGCAGGAAGCATGAACGTTTGCATTTGAGTCATACATATCCACAGGATACTGGCGCCTGAACTAGACACGGAGAGGCTGCCTATTGATCTCAACACACACATCTCATTGCTCTGCTAATTGCCCCAGCTGAGCGCTCTGTTTGTCCGTAGCTGTTGTGGGGGTTACCCCATACACTCCCCCCCAGAGGGCTTAGCAGGGAGCTGAGGCCTCATCGTCCGGCATTGGGAGCGAGCTGCTGGGAAGGTCTGTGCCGGGGGAGGGAGGAGGGTGGGGGTAGCAAGTGCCGGGGGATGTCCGTGGCTGTGGGAAGAAAAATTAGTCTCTGATTCCTCTCGCGATTCAGTCCAGCAATGAAGAAAAACAGGAGCTGAAGCTGTGTGAGGGACTTGGCGTTTTGGCTTTAGGCACGTGCGCGGCCCTAATGCTCTCGGGGACAGCTGATGGCTGAAGTGAATTCCCGTTGTGCGCCGTGGCTGAGACCTACACAAAATCCTGTGTGCGGGCTGCGTGTGTGCTTTCAGGTGTGTGAGTAGTCCCGAAGAGCCGTGTGCAGCGGCGGAGGATGATGTATAAGCCTGTAGAGCCAGCTTGTCTCTGGTGCGCAGCACGCGCTGCGGCCACGTACCTTCCAGCTGCGCTGTTCTGATGCGAGGCTCCTGTGCATGGCCGGTCCGCTGTCGCGAGGCGAATCAGGGTCAGGGGGCTTGATGGAGATCTGCGCAGCCGGCGCCGATGGTCTCCCCCGTTCGGGCTGTTGGTCGTCGCTCGTGCCGGGTCATGGTGCGTTGGGGCGGTGAGAGGGAATAGACGATCTTTGTCCCTCAGGCTCGCGTAGATGCGTAGGAGCGGTGAGAGGGAGGAGACGATCTTTGTCCCTCGGCCGGCTCCAGCGTGGATGTGCAGATCTCAGGCGTGGATCGCACAATGACGCTTTCTGCAGCTTTCCCAGTCGTGGATGATCTCCGAGGGAGTTCGCCTGATTTCGGTTCTGCGTCGAGGTCTGCCGTGTGGCAGAAGGGAGGGCAGTGCTCTTGCGTCAGACTGCTGCGTTCTCTTGTCGTCGGAGATACCATCGGGGCTGCATTCGTTGTCAGCGTGTTCTCTTCAGCGTGGGGTCACCAGTGTGGCGATGTTAAAATAAGGCACGGCGACTGGAGTTTTTAAGGAAGTTTATTCATCAATCATCGCCATCACGGAGCTCACCCCAGCTACTGTATAAGCATGCTGGAGCTAGCTCTCAGGCTCTCATGAGCAGTAGTCAGAAGCAGTCAGAGTGAGAAGAGAAGAGAATGAACATATCATATTCAGTCACTTAAATACCCAGCTACAGACAATACATCAAAGGCATGTTATCATCAAAGGAACTGCAGTCAGGCATGGGACATTTGCAACACAATGAGAGCAGGAAGCATGAACGTTTGCATTTGAGTCATACATATCCACAGGATGCTGGCGCCTGAACTAGACACGGAGAGGCTGCCTATTGATCTCAACACACACATCTCATTGCTCTGCTAATTGCCCCAGCTGAGCGCTCTGTTTGTCCGTGGCTGTTGTGGGGGTTACCCCATACTGGGAACTATCCCTAATTTCCAGAATCGATTCGATTCCGATTCTTGAGATTCTGAATCAATTTGATTCTGATTCAATCTGATCAGATCCCGATTCAAAGTGGAAAATTAACATTTTAATTGCCATTTTACTTGCCAGGAAAAAAAAAAATCTTCAAGACCTAATGCTGCAAATTGTACCAAGAATACTCTAACTTTTTTAATACATAAATTATTACATAAAGAAGTGACCCAAAATCAGTTACAATAATGCACTTTTTATTATTTAACTTACGATTTCACAAAGTATTCACAAGTGCTTTCTTTAGTGCAAAGGGTGTGCAGTGTCAAGTTAACAACCCAGAGTCGGTAAACAAATTCAGTGCATGAAGCATGTAGACATAATCTCACTGTATTTCAGTCCCTCCAGGATTTCGTCGGCTGTTTTTGTGATTGTTGTGGCCCAAAAAGCCTGAATTTGTGGGAGCTTTTCCACAAAGTTGTGACATTTGACACATGACATGTGACAATTTCTTGGAGTAATAATTGATAATAAACTGTGTTGGAAGTCACATATTAATTATATTAAAGGTAAAATATCCAAATCAATTGCAATACTACACAGAGCGAAATATTTGCTGAATCAATCCACATTATATACTTTGTATCATTCATTAATACTCCCATACATGACATATTGTACTGTAGTATGGGGAAATACATATAAAACAAACATATATCCAGTCTTTATGCTTCAGAAGAGAGCTATTAGAATAATAAACAAAGCTGCTTACAGGGAACCAACAAACCTGTCATACCTGAGGGTCGGTTCTGTCCACACTCGGGTCTCATATCATATTTCCCTGGCTTTGGCAGCAGAGGATTCCCTCTTGCTCCTCGGGCTTTTATTGTGAAGGCACCCGGGGGAGCTTCCTGCTGTCAAAGTCAGCTGCTGCGCTGCTGTCATTGGGAAGCAGCTGCGCCGCATTGGGGTCATTAGCCGCCAGAGATAAAAGCGGGTGCTGAATGTCCTCCAATGCGGCAGTCTCTGTTATGCTCTGTTATGTTCCTGTTAATTCCTGTTAATCTCTGTTGATTCCTGTTAACGGTCCTGTTTGTAAGGTACGTTCGGTGTGACTAACCTTCATTGTTATTCGTCTGGCGCATCGGGCGCTCCCCGGCTCAGACGTGCCCATTCCGTGTGTGTATTCCCATGCCTGCCTAACCTGCACTGTAAATAAACATCACTGCAAACTCACTGGTGACTGAGGCGTCTTGTGATGGTCCGTGAGGGCCATCGTGACAGTAGACTGCCGCCAAACGCCCGGAGAGGAGGCGTTGTATCGAGACGCCATTCACCATGCAGTTTGCAGTATTGGACTGTTTGTTTCTACCTGTCTGAGTGTCTGCAGCTGGGAGTATGACGTCATCCAGGAGCTGCAGCGGGCGCCTGGGCAGGCATCTAGCGGAAGCTCTGGAAGATATTGACAACACCATCTTTTCCGCTACGCTGTGGGACGCTCCCAGCGACATTTTAAGACATTTGGACTACGCTGAGGAATTTCTGCTCAGTCTCCCCCTCGAGCTTGACGATCACCCGGAGGTGGTGGCGAGGTGGGAGGAACTCGCCGCCCAACGTGAGTCGCTTCGTGGGCTGGAGGAGAGGAGCAGGAAGCAAGGGAGAAAGCATCCTCGCTCCCTGCGTCGTTGCTCCGTCCCGGAGCAGAACCAGGAGTGCGCGCCGTCTGGGGGCCGACGACGACGTCGGCGTAACGACGTGGGCTCTCCTCAGCAGAATCCTCAGCTGAAACCCCGTCTGGATCCAGTTCCGGGTTGCCGCAAGGACTTAACCCCCCACACAGCTGTCACTCCTGCGCCTCGTCAGAGGGGAATCCCCGCAGCCTCGTCTTTTCCCGGGCCCTCGCCTGCTGTCCCTTCAGCGCTCCATGCCCGACTGACCCCGGCTGTCGCCCCCTCCTCCTCGTCGCCTATCCTGGCTGCTGTGTGTCTCGGGAGCTCCGTTTCGGCGAGTCCCATCCCGGAACCGTCTCGAGTGGCCTCACCTCGTCTTCCCAGAGAGCCCTCTGTCGCCATCCAGCGGGGAAAGGGAGGAACGACGTCCCCCACAGCGGGAACCATCTTACCCTCAGGAGAAAGGCAAGTGCATGATAATTTCTCTCATTTCAATATTGTTTTGCCTTGTCTGACTCCTGGGGGTGGAGTTCGGGGTATGCAGCCCCCCGAGCTCCCTCCACCTGCTGTGGATGAAAGTATTAACCCTGCTTCCTCTGTGTCTCCCTCCGCTGAGCGGTCCTCAACGCCAGGCCAACGTCGCTGGATGAGGAGGGGGCCTGCGGTTCTGGAGAGCCTGGTTCCGGTTCCACAGCCACGCCGTGGGTGGAGGAGGAGAGCGGACTGCAGCGTGGAGCCTTCGCCGATGAGAAAGCGTCCCCGGGGTTCCACAGAGGAGCGGTCCGGTCCAGCGGGTCGAGGTTCTCCTGCCTCCACGCCGTGCGGGCCATTGGTGTGGACATCAGTGCCGGAGGACTCTCTAGCTGCGCATACCATCACACCAGCTGCGGAGCCCGATGCGGCTGAGTGGGAGCCTGAGGACGACCTCCTGACATCTGAGCCCGGATCTTCACAGTCCTGGACGGCGTCAGAACCCGAGCTCAGGCAAGTGCTCTGTTTTGTCTTTCTTTTTCACCTCTTAGAGCACTTTTGCCTGTCTCAAGGGGAGATGAGCCGGGTGCAGCCGCCCGCTGCGTCCAAGCTTATCTCGCCGGGTTCTGGCGCTGCTGGTGATCCTGATCCCAGGTTTTCTCTCTCTTTTGAGCCTTCTCCCAGGGTCGCCGGCGAGGGGTTGCTCTCGCCTGCTGCGCCAGAGGTTCCGGTTTCGGGGTTGGAGGTCGAGTCTGGTGCCATGCCGACCCAGTCGGGGTCCATCGCGGGTTTGGTTCCGGAGGCCCAATCGGGGTCCACCGTGGGTTTGGTTCCGGAGGCCCAATCGGGGTCTGACGTGGGCGCTGCACCAGCAGGTCCTGGATTCGGTGAGGGAGCTGCAGATCCCCGGCGATGCTGGACAGGCTCATTCCCCTCGTCACCCTCATCACCACCGTCATCCTCCTCGTCTCCCTGAGGAGCGCTACCCATCTCCACCGAGGGCCGTTGGGGTCCCGAACGCTACGCCCGGTTCCCCCTCGTCTCTCCCCTTTTCAGCGGGACCGCCGGCTGCTTCTTCCCAGCGGTTCTTGTGGGCTGGCGTTGCGGGGCGGCCGCCTGAAGGACTGTCTCGCCGGTTTGGTTCTCTGGGCCGGCCCCCCGACATTTTTGACTCCCTGTGTGGCGACCTGCTCTGGCCGCCTGAAACTCTCTGCTTCCGAGCATGGGACTGGGGTAGGCCGCCCGAACTGTTCTCTTTTCCCCTCCCTGTTCTGTGTCCTCTCGATGCCGGACGACCCCCCGAACCTTTTGCCCCCATCCCTCCGGGTCAGGACTGCACCCTCCCCGGGTTTCTGATTTCGTCTGTGGGACTGTTGGGGTGTGCGGGGGGGGGGGGGGATTGATTTTTGTTTTTGTGGCTCACTACCTTGTTTCTGTGTT
This sequence comes from Pholidichthys leucotaenia, assembly GCA_020510985.1. Classification (NCBI taxonomy): domain Eukaryota; kingdom Metazoa; phylum Chordata; class Actinopteri; order Cichliformes; family Pholidichthyidae; genus Pholidichthys; species Pholidichthys leucotaenia. The sequence goes on along the minus strand of CM035842.1, from coordinate 193,738,679 downwards.
TGGTGGTTCTTTTCCCTCCACCTTATGTCAATTTGTTTTTGCCAATAGGTGTACTGCCTATTTTGACTCTGTTCTTGTCACCCACATTCAAGGGAGTATGTTTTTTTTTTTTTTTTTCTGTCTCTACTGCCTTGTTAGTCCTGTTTTTTTGTCTCTCTCCCTCCTGCCAGCGCCCCATCCACCCACCCTAGGGGGGGTGGGGGGGTGGGGGCTTGAGTGTTACTCGGGCCGCTCAGAGCTCGGCCTCGAGGGGGAGGTACTGTCATACCCGAGTGTCGGTTCTGTCCACACTCGGGTCTCATATCATATTTCCCTGGCTTTAGCAGCAGAGGATTCCCTCTTGCTCCTCGGGCTTTTATTGTGAAGGCGCCCGGGGGAGCTTCCTGCTGTCAAAGTCAGCTGCTGCGCTGGTGTCATTGGGAAGCAGCTGCGCCGCATTGGGGTCATTAGCCGCCAGAGATAAAAGCGGGTGCTGAATGTCCTCCAATGCGGCAGTCTCTGTTATGCTCTGTTATGTTCCTGTTAATTCCTGTTAATCTCTATTAATCTCTGTTGATTCCTGTTAACGGTCCTGTTTGTAAGGTACGTTTGGTGTGACTAACCTTCATTGTTATTCGTCTGGCGCACTGGGCGCTCCCCGGCTCAGACGTGCCCATTCCGTGTGTGTATTCCTATGCCTGCCTAACCTGCACTGTAAATAAACATCACTGCAAACTCACTGGTGACTGAGGTGTCTTGTGATGGTCCGTGAGGGCCATCGTGACAAAACCCACTTTTTCTTAAATTAAAAGCTCTCAAGTTGAAAGATCTGGTTGACTTTAAAACTGCAGTAATAATGTTTAAAGTGAAGAATCTATCACTGCCCGCAAATATCCAAAAGTTGTTCCAAATAAGGGAGAAACAATATCATTTCAGAGGAACATGTATATTTCAAAAACCTTCAGTGAGAACTACCACCAAGCAACACTGTGTTTCAGTGTAAGGAGTCAGATTATGGAACGATTTTGGACCTGAATTAAAATCATGTACAACGCTTGGACAATTTAAACAAAAACTAAAGGAAGAAATACTTCAAACATATATACAAGATGACATGTAAAATCACATAAGGATTGTCATATCCAGTCTGCGTTGTGGTGTTGCTTAGTTTTTTGTCACATTTTGTCTTAGCTATGTTCTGAATTGTAATCGCTCTTGTTTTGTTTTTCTTTTGAATTCTTGGATGGAATATGGGTGGACAATATAAGCTGCGGCTTCAGCCATCACCCATTTCGGATAACTTACGTATGTTGAACTGTATAATCAGAGGAGTTATTGTCTAATTTGACCTTGTTGGATTTTCTTTCCCCCTTTGTTATATTATTCTGTTTCCTTTTAATCTGTACTTTTAATCTATCCGAAATAAAGATTCATTCATTCATTCATTCATTCATTCACATTTTTAGAGGTTTTTTTTCACTGAAAGTTGTGTGAGGAAGTGCAGATTTTAAAGTCGCTGCTTTTTCCATAGTTTACAGTGATGCTATTTTGCGTAACACCACAAGAAAAGCAAAGGATTGCCAAAAATTTCCTGTTAAACAGTGAATTATGTAGAATTAAATGCTCAGTAAAACTGTCAAAAAATGACCGACATTGTATTCTTGCTGAGAACTTAAATTAAAAAAGAAATAAAAGAATTAGTCATTACAACAACTAAATTGCATTAAATGCATATTGGAGTATGGGGAAAAATTATGGCAGCATCTTCTTGAATCATGAATTTACAAACTAAGACCCTGAAAAATTTGAGGTTTTCTTCTGTGCAGAAATCCGCAACGAAGCAGGGATGGCTCCTCCACTGACAACCGCTTCCCTTCAGAAGGTCTCAGTGCAGGATGGATCTTGGAGTGGAAACCCAGTCTTCACACATCTCAAATCAAATCAAATCAAATCAAACTTTATTGTCATATTGCTGTACATACAACTGTAGTGCAGGCAAGATGAAATTGCGTTTCTCTCGGCATCCATATAAATAGAAGCAGCATGATATAAGACACACTCACACATATCTTCACCCCCCCCCCCATCCATTCACACATCCCTGAGACATACTTGGGAAAAACTAACTAACTATAATATACAAATAATATACATAATGTCCATAGGTGCAGTAGTGTGTATGAGAGATTCCGGGTCAACTGTTCAGCATCCTGACAGCTTGTGGAAGGAAGCTGTTAATCAGTCTGGTGGTTCTGCCTCTGATGCTCCGGAATCGTTTACCAGATGGCAGAAGTTCAAAGTGTTTATGCAGAGGGTGAGAACGGTCCTTGACAATGTTCAGTGCCCTGCTCCTACAACGGTTCTGAAAAAGTTCTTGGACAGAGGGGAGGGAGACTCCAATTACCCTCTCAGCTCCCTTGACTATCCTCTGCAGGGCTTTTTTGTCTGACATACTGCAGCTGGAGTACCATGTAGCAATGCAGTACGTCAGAACACTCTCCACCACACCTCTGTAGAAGGTCCTGAGGATGCAGATGGGGAGAGAGGCCTGTTTGAGTTTCCTCAAGAAGTGCAGTCTCTGCTGAGCCCGCTTCCTGATCCCCAAGGAATTCTTGCTCCAGGTCAGGTCCTGCGAGATCTGCACTCCGAGGAACTTGATGTTCTCCACTCTCTCCACTAAACGACCGCTGATGCTGAGGGGGACGTGTTCAGGCTGTGACCGCCGGAAGTCGATAATCATCTCCTTCGTTTTGTCCACTTTGAGCACCAGATTGTTCTCCCTGCACCAGCCCTCCAGGTCTCTCACTTCTTCCCTGTACATTGATTCCTTATCCCTCTGAATAAGTCCCACCACCGTGGTGTCGTCTGCAAACTTAATAATCTGGTTCCCTCGTGTCTGGATACACAGTCATGTGTTAGAAGTGTAAACAACAGTGGACTGAGTACGCAGCCTTGAGGGGATCCGGTGCTCAGCGTGACAGAGTTGGAGATGTTGTTTCCAACCCGGACAGACTGAGGTCTCTCAGTCAGGAAATCCAGGATCCAGAGACATGTGGCGGTGTTCAGACCAAAAAGGAGTAATTTCTCCATCAGTCTCTGGGGAATAATAGTGTTGAATGGTGAACTGAAATCAATGTACAGGAGTCTGGCGTAGGTGTCTTTCTGGTCCAGGTGGGTGATGACAGAGTGTAGGGTGGTGACTATAGCATCCTCCGTGGAGCGGTTTGAACAATATGCAAACTGGAGCGGGTCGTGTGATGCAGGGAGGCAGGCTGTGATGTGTGGTTTGACAAGCCGTTCAAAACACTTCATCACAATTGGTGTCAGTGCAACAGGACGATAGTCATTCAAACAGGACACAACTGGTTTCTTTGCCACCGGTACAATGATAGAGGTCTTGAAGCATCTGGGAACAATGGCCTGACTCAGGGAGATGTTATAAATGTCAGTCAGGACATCCGCCTACTCGCTCGCGCAGTCTCGGAGCACACGTCCCGGGATGTTGTCCGGACCTGCAGCTTTACGTGGGTTGACTCTGGTTAGGGTCCTCCGTGTGTCCGCTTTGTTGATGGTAAAAGCTGGTCCGACCGATGGTGGGGGTGGGCCAGCCCTCCCTCTGATTGTCGGGTTAGATGCTTCAAAACGTGCAAAGAAGTCGTTGAGCCTGTCTGGAAGCGAAGCGTCATCATCATTGATCCCCTGCCTAGACTTATAGCCTGTCAGTGTCCAAACTCCCTGCCACATCTGCTTGGTGTTCCTAGTGTCACAGAGGTGCCCCTGGATTTTCTCCGCATAGGCGCGCTTCGCCGCCTTAATTCCCTTTGAGAGCGCAGACCTGGCTGAGCAGAGAGCGATCCTGTCCTCTGCTCTGAAGGCTGCATCTCTGGTTGTAAGCAGCGAGCGCACCTCTGCAGTCATCCAGGGCTTATGGTTATCCCGCATAGTGATGGTCTTCACTGTAGTGACATCCTCTGTGCACTTCGCGATGTAGCTGGTGACCGTTTCAGCATACTCCTCCACATCTGTTTTGTCTTCCTGGGAGGCTGCTATTTTGAAAACCAAGAAGGGGAGGTGAATCTGAAGGGGAGGTGAAAAGAATAGATTTCACAGTAAAATTAATAATCATGTTTTTAAATCCCCACACCACAGTACGGTTTAATAATTTAGTTTCTTTTATTTTTTGTTGTTTATATTTTAACCACAAATTAACCTTCAATTTTTGAAAAGGGTTTTAATTCATTTCCTAGGAAGATTTGTTCATTTCAGTTTAGTTCTATTAAGTAAAAATGGCTCATACTGCAGCCTTTATTAATTCTGCCATTTTCACTTTATTGTGATTTATTATCTTCAAATCTCTCACTTAAGTGCTAGGAGTCTATAATCTCATAAAATATACCTTTATTCTGCATTTATTCACAGCGCTTAACCAACAGTTAGCTACTGTATCAATAGTTTGTAAAAGAAAACACCATCATGCCGGATAAATTATTAATTTACGACACAAATGTTAAAACAAAAAAATGATATTTTACTTACAATTTCAGCAGCCCAAGTCTCCCTCTTTGGTCACGGGTTTCAGCCATTCTCTGTGCATTTTCAGTTTATCAATTGTCAACTTTATGTTCCAACACAGCTCTGCACATAGTAAAAAACTGTTTCTCCGCTCATGTAAACACGGAAGTAAAGATGAGTGCATCTGCCACAGGTAACTCTTGCTGGATGAGGAACATTTTAGCACCACAGAAGAAGAACTAGCATATCCATTAGCTTGTTAGCTGTTAGCTCCATTGTCGCTCTGGGTGTTTCTGGTTCTTGGCCGCGGTTCCTGGCTCACTGACCCAGTTTCGATCCGATCAGACTCAGCAGACGTTCAGACATAAAAGCATTATATTTAAAGATCGATCCGCAGATTTTGTGGATCGTTATTGGCTCAGTGAAATGTGGATCGATCTATATCGTTGTATTGATCTTTTGAACCCACCCCTAGTAAGGTAGTTTTATGTCTTCCAGCTAATAAGCCTACTGACAGTCCAGCAACCTTGGCCAAGCACTACAAGACCCTACAAACGTTGTATTAAAGAAAAACTCCAAACCATCAGGATGTGTCTCTGTTACGTATGGCTCTTGCGAGCCATAAATAAGAGCCAAGGGCTGACTGGTGAGTTTGCGTTGTTTATTAATGATAACAGAAAGGAACAAAGGAAAGAGCCTCGTGAGGCAAAACACAAGCAATACAAACGTACACTTACGAATAATGATGATGAGGGTGACGATGATGATGACGGTGAAGATGGGGATGAAAATGAAGATGAGCCGGTCCAGTGTCCGATGGCAGGGGGTCTGCAGCTCCCTCACCGAACCTGGATACCGCTGGTGCTGCACCCCCGTCGGACCCCGATTGGGTCGCGGCTGCTCCCGCGACGGACCCCGATTGGGTTGCGGCTGCACCCGCGTCGGACCCCGATTGGGTCGGCGCCGCACCAGAACCGACCTCCAACCCCAAACCTGGAACCTCTGGCACAGCGGGCGAAAGCAGCTCCTCGCCGGCGACCCTGGGAGAAGGCTCAGGAGAGAGAGAAGAACTGGGATCAGGATCACCGGCAGCGCCAGAACCCAGCGAGATAAGCTCGGACGCAGCGGGCCGCTGCACCAAGCTCGTCTCCCCAAGAGACAGGCTAAAATGCTCTAAGACAGAAAGAAGAAAGACAAAACAGAGCACTTGCCTGATCTCGGGTTCTGACACCGTCCAGGACTGTGAAGATCCGGGCTCAGACGGCAGGAGGTCGTCATCAGGCTCCCACTCAGCTGCGTCAGGCTCCGCAGCTGGCATGATGGTGTGTGCAGCTTGAGAATCCTCCGGCGCCGATGCCCACGCCGGTGGTGGCAGGAGAACCTCGACCCGCTGGACCGGACCGCTCCTCCGTGGAGACCTGGGGACACTTCCTCGTCGGCGCAGGTTCCACACTGCAGTCCGCTCTCCTCCTCCGCCCACGGCGTGGCTGCGGAACCGGAACCAGGCTCTCCAGAACCGCAGGCCCCCTCTTCATCCAGCGATGTTGGCCTGGCGTCGAGGACCGCTCAGCGGAGGGAGACACAGAGAATGCGGGATCAATAATTAAAGCCACAGCAGGTGGTGGGAGCTCGGAGAGCTGCAAACCCCGAACTCCACCTCCAGGAGTCTGACGGAGCAAATCACAATAATGAGAGTGTGAATGAACTTGGACTTGCCTGTCTCCTGGAGGCTGAGTGGTGCCTGCTGTGGTGGACGTTGCTCCTCCCTCTCCCCACTGGACGGTGACAGAGGACCCCCTGGGAGGACGATGGGGAGCCGCTCGAGATGGTTCCGGGATGGAGCTCGCCAAGTCAGGACACTGAGTACACACAGCGGCCGGGGAATGCGTCGAGGAGGAGGGGGCGGCAGCCGAAACGAGCCGGGCACGGGACGCTGATGAGAGAGCGGGAGAAGATGGCCTGGGGGGAGATGAGGCTGCGGGGATTCCCCTCTGACGAGGGGCAGGAGTGGCAGCTGTGCGAGGAATTAAGCCCTTGCGGCGACCCGGAACTGGATCCAGACGGGGTTCATGCTGAGGAGGGTTATGGAGGTGACGACGGTTTCTGGCGGAGGGCGAGGCGAAGGTGAGGTCCGGGAACCGCCGCTCCTGTGCGGCGAGGAGGGCGGCGAACTCGGGGAAATCACGCAGCTCTGGATTCCTCTCCACCAGTCTAACTGCCGCCGCCACATGCTTCATAATCGATGATGGATGCGCAGCGGAGCGAGCAGCAGCCACTCGGTCCCCGATTTTGATTGCTGTCAGCTGCAGCTCCTCTGGGGGAATCCCGAGTGACGACATACTAGATGGGGGAAGACCTCCGGATGGTGCAAACTCCCGGGCCGGAACGGAGGCAGGAGCGGGATCCCGAAGAGAGGGGCGACGTCTCCTCCTCTTCGGCTTCCTGCCGGGATCTCCCTCCAGCCCACGGAGAATCTCGCGCTGTGCAGTGATGTCATATCTCCTCGCTCTCACCTCAGGGTGGTCGGCGAAGCGGGGGAGATAATCGAGGACCTCCTCAGCTTGGTCCAGGTACCGGTGCACGTCGCTGCTGAAGTCGAGGAGGGAGGCGGTGATAAGGATCTCGTCCACGCATTCGAGGGCGTCTGCGAGAACATTGCCCTGACTCCGAGTGCGGGACCTCCGCGACGGCATGCCCCCAGCACGGTACTCAGAACAGGTAGGAACAAACATGTCGTCGGCCTCCGTCGGTCTATGATGACCATGGAAGAGAATCCTAAACGTCTACTCTGCTGGAACAGCACCGCCTGTGGCTGAACAGGCCGATGCGTGAACAAACAGTCCAATTAGCAAACTCACGGCAGCCGGCAACTCACTGGCTGTGACCTACTGTTACGTATGGCTCTTGCAAGCCATAAATAAGAGCCAAGGGATGACCGGTGAATTTGCGTTGTTTATTAATGATAACAGAAAGGAACAAAGGAAAGAGCCTCGTGGGACAAAACACAAACAATACAAACGTACACTTACGAATAATGATGATGGATGAGAAGAGGACTGGAGCCGGACGTAGGGGTTCCAGCCTTACCCACACCGGAGAAGAGCTTGGATAATATGCGCGAAGTCACAGCACTGAATAATCAGGACTGCTCCCTTTTATAGTGGTTGACAGTGCCTCAGCTGATGAGAGGTAATTGGCCTCCAGCCGTCCCATAGAGCTTGACAGCTGGAGGCCCGCTGAGACGCTGTCAAAGTAAGAGCTGGGCTGAGGAGGAATATGGTCTGAGCGCCGATAAAAACGGCGCATATGACAGTCTCATCTCCTGGATTTGGAATTTGTAGCCAGAAGAGCATTTATTGATTCAGATGAGGAGGACAGACACAAGAAGGTTCTAGAGGCCTATCCTTGTTTCAAGGACATTGGACATGTAAGTCATTATTGATTGTGCATGATTAAAAATATGGCACACAAGGTTTGATATACCAACTTTGTAATCCTAAACATCTGTTTTCTTATATTAAATATTTCATAGGTGATGGAGGAGCTTCAACACATTTTGGACAAGGATAATGGCAACTTCATCGATGAACTGAAGGGAAGATGGCATGATTTCTGCCAGAAGGTTCAGTTTTTTGGTGTACGGAAAAAGATGCTGAAACCCCAAATGGGAAAGGACAAAGGTAATGTCCTGACATGACAATGATGTTTTGGTGTTATTAGTGGTCAGGGTTTAGGGTGGACCTACAGGCATGTTAATTGTCAAGTACATGTGAATAGTGTCTTGTCCTTCTTGTTCCATCTTTGATGGTCATCCCTCACTTGGAAAATGTTTAAGGCATTGTATCTGCTGTATACTTTTGATCTGATTTGACCTTGCACATTTTGTCAAGTCTTTAAGTAATGAGTCTTTTCTTCTCCAGCTGAACAGGCTCTTGATATCCTACGTGTGCTGCTATCACTGTTCCCTTCCGTGTCTGCTCATCCAAAGAGGGTACAAGATGTGAGTGAGGCTCTAGTGCATGTACTCGAGGTGTAAAATGTTGTAAGATCACTTTACTGCAGTATTGATGGCGCCGAATGTATTTTCTATTCAGATACTGTTTTTTATAAGCCTTCAGAGACAGCCAAAACATTTGGGGGTTTGTGGAAAGAGGACTTTAATTGGTTAAATAACTGTGGCTCTCAATGTCACATACAGACGTGGACAAAATTGTTGGTACCCCTCTGTTAATGAAAGAAAAACCCACAATGGTCACAGAAATAACTTGATCTAACAAAAGTAGTAATAAATAAAAATTCTATGAAAATTAACCAATGAAAATCAGACAATGCTTTTGAATTGTGGTTCAACAGAATTATTTTAAAAAAAACAAACTCATGAAACAGACCTGGACAAAAATGATGGTACCCCTAGAAAAGATTGAAAATAATGTGACCATAGGGACATGTTCAACCACGATGTGTCCTCTAATTAACATCACAGGTGTCTACAAACTTGTAATCAGTGAATTGGCCTATTTTAAAGGGTGACAAGTAGTCACTGTGCTGTTTGTTGACATGGTGTGTACCACACTAAACATGGACCAGAGGAAGCAAAGCAGAGAGTTGTTTCAGGAGATTAGAAAGAAAATTATAGACAAGCATGTTAAAGGTAAAGGCTATAAGACCATCTCCAAGCAGCTTAATGTTCCTATGACTGCAGTTGTACATATTATTCAGAAATTTAAGATCCACGGGACTGTAGCCAACCTCCCTGGACGTGGCTGCAGGAGGAGATGGATAATACGAATGGTAACAAAAGAGCCCAGAACAACCTCTAAACACATTCAAGGTGAACTCCAAGGTCAAGGTACATCAGTGTCAGATCACACCATCCGTCATTGTTTGAGCCAAAGTGGACTTCATGGGAGATGACCAAGGGGGACACCACTGTTAAAAACAAATCATAAAAAAGCCAGACTGGAATTTGCCAAACTGCATGTTGACAAGCCACAAAGCTTCTGGGAGAATGTCCTATGGACAGACGAGACAAAACTGGAACTTTTTGACAAGGCACATCAGTGCTATGTTCACAGATGCAAAAATGAAGCATACCAAGAAAAGAACACTGTCCCTACTGTGAAACATGGAGGAAGTTCTGTTATATTCTGGGGCTGCTTTGCTGCATCTGGCACAGGGTGTCCTGAGAGGTGCAGAAGTCTCACTGACAGTTACAGAAATCATTTGATTGCAGTGATTGCCTCAAAAGGTTGTGCAACAAAATATTAAGTTAAGGGTACCATCATTTTTGTCCAGGCCTGTTTCATGAGTTTGTTTTTTTTAAATAATTCTGTTGAACCACAATTCAAAAGCATTGTCTGATTTTCATTGGTTAATTTTCATAGAATTTTTATTTATTACCACTTTTGTCAGATTCAAGTTATTTCTGTGACCATTGTGGGTTTTTCTTTCATTAACAGAGGGGTACCAACAATTTTGTCCACATCTGTATGTAACAAAAAAAATTGATGTATTACATGGTGGCAGGGGTTTTCATCCTATGAAAAAGCAAGTAATAACACATCTAGGTTTTGTTTTCAGTGCTATGGATGGCTAGACATGAACAGACTATGCATTGATATAGTTAAAAACAGTAATTTCAGCTATAGCTTTCTCAGTCATCAATTGTCAGAATTTTGCTTTTTAAACAAATGTTTTTGTAAACAACCCTCTTACCCTTTGGCTTAGTTTTCAAAATACCAAAATGTTCCTTGGAACAAGAGTACAATATTCTGACAGATGGTTGTTTGTGTTGTGTGTTAAAGGAAAAAGAAGACCCTAATGTGTACTTGAAGAAGCGTCCCCTCTTCTCTCCGGTCCTGATTGTGAGTCCATCCAACTGCCTCCTAGCAGTAGGAGATGTGCCAATAACTATGTTTCCAAAAGACAAGGTTACCGAGGGTGCTTTATACCTTATGGCCTACTATCATGCCCTACACCTTACATACCCAAAGTGTGTAGCCACTCTGCTTTCAGTCATATAGACTGAAGTCCTCTTGGACACAATCCATGAGAAGGATCTCACCTCATCTTATAAGCATGGCTGAGTGGAAAGCTTTTACTGGTCAATAAAGCCAATGGTCAGATGTGGACTATAGGATTTTGCTTCCTTTGCCACTCCAAGGTTACTACAGTTCATATTCTTTGCCAGTAAAGAACCCAGTGTTAATTATGGGTGTGCAAAAATATAAGCCTACATAGTGGCATAACAAAGGAGTTGGTGAAATTTAACCAAAAACCAAAACCGCTGATTTAAATATTACAATAATCAAACTTTGTAATTAGGGTTGCAAAGGTATGAAACTTTTTCTGGAAACTTTCCACGGGACGTTAAGCTGGGGAATTTTGTAAATATGGGAATTAACTACAGGTTGTGGGTAATGTAAAAAAACTATCATATCCAAACATAAATAAAAACATTTACTTTTGTCATAGGCAGACATTCATGAAAATAATACAATTAAAAATCATTACATTTCAACAGATGTATTTGTAAGTACAACTTTATTACATTTTAAGTATTTTAGCAGTGTGCTGTGTTCATGTGATGGAGGAATAGCATACATATACTCAAACGTGCTTACATGAAATCTGGTTGTTTTTGTCAAGATTATGATAAAATATATATTTTCCCAATTATATTTACAATTCCTGTTAAGGGCCAACCTTCAGTATTTTAAATTCCATGTTTATTCCTGTTTATTCCCATAAATTCCTGTTAATTCCCATCGGAAGTTTCCAACTTTGAAAATTCCCGCATTTTTGCAACCCTAATAATAAATCTTACAGGATGAGCAGTTTTTCTGTGTCTAATCTTGTGTCTGACTATGTTCTCAGTTTTGTCATGGCCTGCGCGCCGATCTTGTCCGCGCTCGGGCCATGCAGTATTTTCCTCCCATTCTGTATTATTCCTTATGGTCTCTCAGAGCACTTATTCTGACAGTGTCTCTGCGGGGCTTCCGGCTGTCAGAGCTGAGCCCAGTAGTGACAGCTGGAATTAATTCAGCTGATGACGCCCTCATCAGCTGATCAATCCTCTTGCCCTATTTAAGGGAGCAGCTTCGGTCACTTGGGGCTGCGACCTTGTACAAGTACCGCTGGTCTTCCCAACGTTAGGCTGGTGTTCCCATTTCCCGGCTCCAGTCATCCTCTTGATTCTTGCTACTCTCAGTAAGTTTTCCTTAGTCTGTGTGTATCATCAGTGTGTCTTAGCCATAGTCCTTTCCTGTGTTTTGCCCTACGTGGCTTATTATTTTGTTATCCCTTGTCACCCATGTCTTGTGTTTAATAAATATGCAAACTTATCGGTTTCCTATAGTGTCTCATTAGTGGTCCGCCAGGACCGCACCATGACAGTAGGTCACAGCCAAAACGAGACGCCGGTGACCGTGAGTTTGCTTAATTTGGGCTGTTAGCTTTCCCCTTTCCGCGTATCAGTGTGCTGGGAGATGGCGTCGCCACGCAAAGGCTACGCCATGAGCCTGGGCTACTAGCTGGTGATGGCCCTTATCGAGATCAACGGGATCATTTCCAGTGCTAGCCATCACACCGTCCCCAGCGCCTCACGCTGGTACCTGGACCTCGCTGAGGCGACTATTAACCGCCATCCTCGCTATGCTGACCACCCTGAAATCACGGCGAGGATGGCGGACATCTCTGTTTTCCGGGAGAAGCTCCGTGGGCTGAAGGGAAACTCCGGCAGGAAGCCGAAGAGGAGACATCCTCGCTCCTCATCTTGGGATCCCATTCCTGTCCCCCATCCAGTCCAGGAGTTCACACCACCCAGGGGTCATCCCCAGCGGAGAAAGACATCAGCCAGGATTCCCACAGCGTATCGTCTGCGAGAACCCCGTCCGGATCCAGTGCCGGGTAGCCACACGAACTCTGTCTCCCAGCCAGATGTAGCCTCTGTGTCTCATCGGAGGGGTAAGACAGCCGTCGCCGCCTTCGGGTTGTATGTGCCTTGTCCCCGGCCTGCCTCGGCTGTTCCTCCCTCCTCCTCGACACTCTCTCCAATGGCTGAGAACTCCACGAGTCCTGCTCCGGCTGTGCCTGTCATCGATCCGGTGCGAGTGGCTCCTCCTCGCCCTCCCGGGGGGGGGGGGCCCTCCATCCCCATCCAAAGGGGAAGGGAGAAAACGAAGCCCACCGCAGCAGCTTCCATCAGCCCTCAGCGGATCAGGCAAGTGCTTTTTCATTCTTTTCCTCCACTGGATGAACTGCCTTGTTTGATCCCTGGGGGTGGAGTTCGGGGTTCTCAGTCCCCCAAGCCCTCTCCACCTGCTGTAATCATTAATTGTGAACCTGCTACCTGTGTGTCTCCTTCCCCTGAGCGTTCCCCGGTGCCAGGACTACACTGCTGGACGAGGAAGGAGCCTGCGGCCCTGGAGTGCCTGGTTCCAGCCCTGCAGCCACATCATGGGCAGAGGAGGAGGGCGGACTGCCCACTGGAGCCTGCGCCGATGACTAAGCATCCCCTGGTCTCCACGGAGGAGGGGTTCGACCTAGAAGGTCAAGGATCCCCTGCCACCATGCCGTGCGGGTTTTCGGCGTGGACATCAGTGTCAGGGAATCCCCAGACTGAGGACACCATCATGCTGGCTGCGGAGCCCCCCGCAGTCGAGTGGGAACCAGAGGTGGACCTTCAGCGGGCTGAACCCGGATCGTCGAAGTCCTGGGCTGTGGTAGAGCCCAAGATAAGGCAAGTGCTCTATTTTGTCTTCCTTTCTTCTATTCTGGAGCACTTTTGCCAGTGTCTCAGGGAGATGAGCCGGGCACAGCCGTCCGCTGCATCTGAGCTTGTCTTGCTGGTCTCTGCCGCTACAGGTGATTCTGATCCCGGTTCTCTTCTCTCCTCTGAGCCTTCTCCCAGGGACATAGGTGATGAGCCTGTTCCGGTTGTCACCTTGGAAATTCTGGGTTCAGGTCTGGAGGTCATCCCTGGTGCTGTTCCGGCCCAGTCGGGGTCCGTCGTGGGTAGTGTTCCGGCCCAGTCAGGGTCCAACGTGGGTACAACGCGGACCCAATCAGGGTCCATCATAGACGCTGTTCTGGCCCAGTCAGGGTCCGTAGTGGGTGCAGCACGGTCCTGCTTGGGATCCAACGAGATCACAGCGCCAGTCCGTGTGAGGTTCGGAGAAGGAGTTGCAGATCCTCCGCCAGTCGACGCCGGACTGGCCCCTCATCGTTTCCCCAATCCCCTTTTCCCTCCACCTGGTGCCGCTGGGATTTCCCTTGTCCGACGCGGCTCTCCCTCGCTATCCCTCTCAATAGGGGGCCTCCTCCAAGTTTTCCCCTGCGGTCCTGGTGGCTGGATGACGTGGGTTGGCCACCTGGGAAACTGCTTCGCCCATTTGGCGTTCTGGGTCGGCCACCCGACAAACTGGACTTTTTGTTTGACAACCTGGTCCGGCCGCCAGAGGTACGGGTTCTCCGGGCCTGGGACTGGGGTAGACCGCCCAAACTCTTTCTTTTCCCCCTGTTAGCGATCTGGACGCTGGATGCGGGTAGCCCGCCTGAACTATTGTTTTTTCTTTATTCCATTGTGCTCTGCCTGCCGTCATCTCTGTGTTTTTTTTTCTCCTCTTCCCGCTCCCTTGAAATATTTGGGATGCGCTTGTGTTTTGTATATGAACTATATTGAACTATGTATTTCGCCGCCTTGTAGCATGTGTTTTTTTTCTTTCATTTTCCCCCTCTGTAGTCTGTATATGCGCTTTGGTCGCCCCTGCCAGTTTATTTCGATTTGTGGAACTGTCTGTATTTTGCCGCTATTTAGCGTGATTTTTTGTATTCCCTTCCTCTGGTTGAGAGACGCCTGTATATTATGGTCGTTTAGCTTTGTATCTGTTATTTGTATTCATTGTCCTGCCTGTTTCTTCCACCTGTGCTTTATGGAGTGTACTTTTGTTTTGGTTTTTTTTGGTTTTTTTCCATGCTCTGTTGTTGTACCAGGTTCTGATTTGTTTCTGTATTCCCCCTTGTCATTTTTTGTCCCGGTTCCTTTCTTGATGTTTTTTTTTTCTGGTTCTCGCCCTCCTGGTCTCTCCCCCCCACTCTGGGTGGGCCGTCTTAGCCTTTTGGGTGGGGGGGAAGCTTGGATGTTACGTTTACGCCCAGAGTGCGTCGTTCGGGGTGGGAGTACTGTCATGGTCTGAGCGCCGATCTCGTCCGCACTCGGGTCATGCAGTGTTTTCCTCCCATTCTGTATTATTCCTTATGGTCTCTCAGAGCTCTTATTCTGACAGCGTCTCTGAGGGGCTTCTGGCTGTCAGAGCTGAGCCCAGCAGTGATAGCTGGAATTAATTCAGCTGATGATGCCCTCATCAGCTGATCAATCCTCTTGCCCTATTTAAGGGAGCAGCTTCGGCCACTCGGGGCTGCGACCTCGTACGAGTAACGCTGGTCTTCCCAACGTTAGATTGGTGTCCCCATTTCCCGGCTCCAGTCATCCTCTCGATCCTTGCTACTCTCAGTAAGTTTTCCTTAGTCTGTGTATATTGTCAGTGTGTCTTAGTCATTGTCCTTTTTCTGTGTTTTGCCCCACGTGGCTTATTATTTTGTTATCCCTTGTCTCCCATGTCTTGTGTTTAATAAATATGCAAACTTACCGGTTTCCTATAGTGTCTCATTAGTGGTCCACCAGGACCGCACCATGACAAGTTTGCCTATGCAAAGATTTTGTTGGTACATTGAGTTAGTGAAATGTACCTAACTTTTTTTTTTTTTTTTTGATTTTGTATACTTTATTGATCCCCAGAGGGGAAATTGAGGGCATCCACCTGGATGGATGAAGCAGCCACGGTACGGCGCTATCCCTTAACCATTTCCCACAGTTAACTTAAATACTGTAACTATTACAACTATTACAACTATTACTACTGTAACTATTACAACTATTACAACTCCTTCTATTGATGTCTGTCTTGATGAGTTTACTCCAATCGACCTTTGTGAGTTAGACAAAATAGTTTCCTCATCCAAACCTTCAACTTGTCTTTTAGACCCTATTCCTACCAGGTTATTTAAAGAAGTCTTCCCACTTATTGGTAGCTTTATTCTTCATATAATCAATTCTTCATTAACTTTAGGCCATGTACCGCAGGCTTTTAAAACGGCTGTAATTAAACCCTTACTCAAAAAGCCAACGCTAGATCCAGGAGCTTTAGCTAACTATAGACCAATCTCTAATCTCCCTTTCATTTCAAAAATCTTAGAAAGAGTTGTTGCTACGCAATTATTTGACCACCTGCAGGGAAATGGTTTACTTGAAGAGTTTCAATCTGGGTTTAGAATCCATCATAGTACTGAAACAGCCTTAGCGAAGGTCACTAACGACCTCCTCATTCCATCTGATAATGGACTAGTTTCTGTACTTGTCCTTTTAGATCTTAGTGCAGCTTTTGATACTATTGATCATAATATTCTACTTGATAGATTAGAACACTATGTTGGACTTAATGGAACTTCGTTGCAGTGGTTTAGATCTTATTTATCTGATAGGTTCCAGTTTGTTCATGTAAATGATGAGTTTTCTTTTAGCTCAAAGCTTAGTCATGGAGTTCCACAGGGATCTGTGCTAGGCCCTACTCTTTTTAGTTTATATATGCTTCCGTTAGGCAACATTATTAGAAAGCACTGTATACATTTTCATTGTTATGCAGATGACACACAATTATACCTGTCAATGAAGCCAGATGATACTAATCAATTAGCCAAGTTAGAAGCCTGTCTTAAGGAAATTAAAGCTTGGATGACTTGTAATTTCCTGCTATTAAATTCAGATAAGACTGAAGTCATTCTTGTTGGTCCAAAAAACCTTAGAAATTCCTTTCCAAATCAAACTTTCAGTTTGGATGCAGTTACTCTTTCTCTTAATAGCTCTGTGAGGAACCTTGGAGTTATTTTTGATCAGGATTTGTCCTTCAATTCACATATTAAATTTGTTTCTAAGACTGCCTTCTATCATTTGCGTAATATTGCCAAGATTAGGAGCATCTTGTCTCAGAGTGATGCTGAGAAGCTGATCCATGCTTTTGTTAGCTCGAGATTAGATTATTGTAATTCTTTATTATCAGGCTGTCCTAAAACATCTTTAAAAAGTCTTCAGCTGATCCAAAATGCTGCAGCAAGAGTTTTAACAGGTACTAGAAAGAGAGATCATATCTCTCCGATTCTGGCCTCCCTTCATTGGCTTCCCATAGAGTTTAGAATTAAGTTTAAAATCCTTCTTCTTACTTACAAAGCTTTAAACAATCAGGCTCCTTTTTATTTAAAAGATCTGATACTACCATATCATCCTAACAGAGCACTACGCTCCCAAAATGCAGGATTACTTGTAATACCTAGAATCTCCAAAAGTACAATGGGAGGCAGAGCCTTCAGTTATCAAGCTCCTCTCCTGTGGAATCAGCTGCCAATCTGGATTCGGGAGTCAGACTCGATCTCTGTTTTTAAGAATAGGGCTAAAACCTACCTTTTTGATATAGCCTACAATTAGGGAGGGATCATGTGTTTTTGAACCCTCCCTTAGTTATGCTGCTAATAGGTTTAGTCAGCCGGGGGACCTCCAGTAATGCACTGGGCCTCACTCCTTTCCTCACTCTCTATGAAATATTTTTTTTTTGCTGGTCATTAACATTTGTTTGTTCTCTCCCATAGATTGAGTCCCCATCGTGCTGTTTGCTCTCTACATGTCTGTTCTTTTCTTCTTCTCTATCCCCTCACCCCCCAGCCAGTCGCAGCAGATGACTGCCCCTCCCTGAGCCTGGTTCTGCTGGAGGTTTCTTCCTGTTAAAAGGGAGTTTTTCCTCTCCACCGTCGCCAAGTGCTTGCTCACAGGGGATCGCCTGATTGCTGGGGTCTTTCTGCAACTGTGGGGGTCCCCCCTACAGTTGATAGTGCTATGAGATGACTGTTGTTGTGAAATGGCGCTATATAAATAAAGTTGAATTGAATTGAATTCACACACACATTCACACCTAGGGCCACTTTAGAGTCTCCAATTAACCTAACTTGCATGTTTTTGGCATGTGGGAGGAAACCGGAGAAATCCCGGAGTAAACCCACGCAGATAAGGGGAGAACATGCAAACTCCACACAGATCACTGTTGGTCAGGGGCTGGGATTGAACCAGGGATCCCATGGCCAATAGTGAGTTGCTGTGCTCTCACAGTGCTAACTACTGCGCCACCGCACCGCCCATTTCTGGGACTTTTCGGTCTTAATAAATTTAGTTCTGGTTTGCAAGAATTGTTTCCATTTTTTTTTCTTTTTTATAAGAAGTATGTGAATGTCCTGAATCTCACACAGCATTACAGCTTAGGTTGGAGAATATGATTTTATGGCACAAAAAACATCTTCTAATACTAGTCAAGACATTTTTTCTCAAAATGCCAGTCTCTGATCTTATTTCAAGTAGATGGTGGACTTAAATCTAGATAAAACAATGTTATAAATTGACCTAAAAATGAATTAAATATACTTAAAATGAAGAGAATGACAGGAAAGTAAGGTAAAACAAAGATGCTACT
Source organism: Pholidichthys leucotaenia (assembly GCA_020510985.1). NCBI lineage: Eukaryota > Metazoa > Chordata > Actinopteri > Cichliformes > Pholidichthyidae > Pholidichthys > Pholidichthys leucotaenia. Next base: position 193,720,617 of record CM035842.1, on the reverse strand, counting down.
TTTGAGGGGAAAAACTACTTTTGAGCATCACAAGTTTATTATGAGACAAAAAAACCTTCACAATATTAGTAAAATATAGTTAAGAATGAGTTTTATAAACTAATTTCAAGATCATTGAAGGCTTGAATACAGTGTCTTATTTCTAGAAATCTTGTCAAGAGAATTTTCACTTGTTCCATTGGCAGATTTTTTCACTTGTTACAAGCAAAAATATCTATTTCTTTTTTTTTACTTGTTTTTAGAGGGGCATTTTTTCCAGTGAAAATGTCATGATTCTGGGGCACGATGGGAGCTGTGCCGAGTGTGCCCAGTTTCCTGGCTAGTTTAGTGTTTTTTCTGTCTGCTGTGTGTGGCTCCTGTTTAATTCTTGTCTTTTTGTATCTGTAGTATTATTATGTATATTTTGGGTCCTGTTGTGTTTGTATCTTTATAGTTTCTGGTTGTGTTTTATTCTGACAGCGCTGTGCAGCTTCTGGCTGTCAAATTGTTCGGAGATGCACAGCTGCTATTCATTCTGTTTCTCAAGGATTCACACCGGTACTGAATTATGTACTGCTTATAAGGGCACGGAAAACCTCTGGGGTTTGTCGTATCCTTCTTCCACGTTACCCCATCCTCAGGAGCTGAGCTATTCATCCTGAGTATATTTGGGGCCGCTGTTGAGGAGAGTAGGAGAGCTCCGTCCAGGTATGTGTTTCCCTTATTTCCAGTCATGAGCCCCCGCAGCCTTTGGTGGAGCTACGGCTGGATTCCGCCCCTTGACGTCGAGCCCCACTCTCCTCCAGCGTTTGTTATTGTGTACTTGTTTGTTAGCGGCACACTCTCCAGGTTTTAGTTTTTGTATGTTAATGTTCTTGTCTGTTTTTACGTTAATAAATGTGCAGAAACCACAGTGTGAGTTTGGTGTCCTTCAGTAACCCTTGAAAAAGGCTGTTCATGACACAGAAAATTTGAATATTATAGAACAACAATAAAAAAAAAAAAAATTGATTTATTTTTTAGGATTGTTGGCCGACTGAGAAGTATGTCCATGTACACACTCAATACTTGGTTGGGGTTACTTTTGGATGAAGTAATTAATCAGTTTGGTGTAGCATGGAGGCGATCAGCCTGCTGAGGTGTTATGGAAGCCCAGGATGCTTTGATAACGGCCCTCAGCTCATCTGGATTGTTGGGCTTGGCGTCTGGTCTTTAATATATTTTAGTAGTATTTTGAACTTTTATTATTCTTTATATTGTAGTACTGAGATTGTCCATAATAAAAAATGCATTTCAAATTAAATGTATTATTATTATTATTAAAGGATAAGGTGAGATGGAAACAGATGGTCCGCTGTGGCAAACCCCTAAAGGGAGCAGCCTAAAGATGAAGAATTTTACCAGAGTTTCAAGATTCCAGACTGGGTTTGAGAACCAGAACATGAATTAAAGCACAGTGCTTTCTTCAGAAGGAGCACCAGGATCAGTTTTCTTAAGGCAACCCTACCACAGATAAAATGTTGCCAACATCAAGAGAAGGTGGTGATTCAAGCAAGAAAGTACAGCAAGAAAATACCTGGTCACTTCAGCAACACCAGAGAAGCACGTTCCCTCTGGCGTGGCATACAGACTCTCACCAACTACAAACTTCCACCTCAGACCTGTGCGAGTGACATCACACCGCTTAACAACCTAAATGACTTCTTTTGCTGCTTTGAAGCACAAAACAGCACATCAGCACAGAAGACCTCTCCTCCCCCAGACAAGCAGGCCATAAGTAAGGACCCGGCTTGCATGAAGAGGACTCTCTCCAGGATCTGTCATGGGCAGCAAGACCGCGCCCCTCCCGTCCCGTCTCACCTTCACTAACTCATCACTGCACCTGAGGTAGAAGACGCACCTGCTCCGGCTCATCAGCCAGCGTACTTAAGGAGGCTCTCTCCGCGCATTCAACGCTGGCTCGTCTGGGTATACCGCCCATGAAAGGATAAGCAAGAATTATTTGACAAGTTTTGACACGTCGTCTTACCTTGTTTTTCTCTCCTTCTCAAGTTGCTGCCACCTTGCAGGTGTGTCTCCAGGACTGTGCACGCTCTCCTGCCACATCTCCACCATTCCTCAGCTTCCAACCTCCACCTGGTCAGGCACCATCAGCTCATCCCCCTCACCCTACTGGTTCATCTATTTCCCACTGAGGTCCTGTTGGTTCTTCCTCAGAACCCAAGTAAGTGGCAGTTTGGCTCGCCCATTTCCCCTTACTCCGTTCCTTCCCTGACAGCTCTCATCTTCTCTCTGCAGGTGGATTCCTCTGGCGAGTGACTGTTTCCGTAGCTGTGCATTTATTTTGAAAATTAATAAGCTCTCAAACGTGTCTCCTCGTGTGGTTGTTCTCCTGTGCTGTTGCATCGTGCATGTTGCTGTTGCATCAGCTTGTTAAACCATGACAGTATCAACCCATGCAAGGCAGCTGGATCAGACAACATACCAGGTCACATTCTGAAGGACTGTGCGGAGGAGCTCAAGAATGTCCTGGCCGACATCTTCAACATCTCCCTGAGTCAAGCTGTTGTCCCCACATGTTTTAAAACTGTTACCGTAATACCAGTCCCAAAGAAGCCCACCCCATCCAGCTACAATGATTACTGGCCTGCGTTATGTCCGTAAAAGGTGAAACAATGATGAGGCGAGTAGTGAACTACACAGGACTTTATTATATGCTCACAGTATACAGACAGACGCTTCTGTTAGGCTGAGAGGTGGTCAAAGATACCACCCCTCTACCACACAGCCCTCATACTCCGGGTGACGTCACCACCCGTGTTACACCATAATATGTCCTACAAACAACACTACACCCTCCCCTTCAAAAAAAGTCCAAAACATACATACAATCGAGACCCACCCTAATTTGGAACCCGAATCACACTCTACTATTAACAGAAAATTTTTAAAGCCCTATAACATTCACACAAAACAACTGAAGCTAGGGGAGGACAGGTGGACTACTGTCCCACCCCCACACGGCTAGACGGATTATTCTGCCGTCTTTAGTAAATGCAGTTTCTCAAACACAAAAGTGCCATGCTCCTAAAATTAATGTCAAAGCAATCCCCTTTTCTGAACCCATATACAAAGATTATTTCTTATTACTATAATATCAAACATCACTCATATTAACACCATGCATAACTCATCAACTTGGGCAATTTATACCAACAACAACATATTTTAAACACATTGCCCCCCCAAACTACCAAACAGTCACTGTGGAGAGCCCACCCCCGGGAAACCTGTCAGGCGGGTTCCAACCAGAGCATCTTCTTTTCTTGGTGCCCAGGGACGATCCACGTCGGAACCGAGGCGCCTCTCTCTCCTCGTAAAAATGCCACAGCTCGTTGGGATGTCTCTCTGTACCATCGGATAGCTGGAGATAACCATCCTCCCGGACAGCCACCACCTGCAGCCACCCCTGGTCCTCCTGTCATTTCCACTTCCTGTGAACTCCTCTCAACTGGGCCTCCTCTCTGGGTCGGACCAAATCAGCGATCCCCAGAGGAGCCCTACTCGGCTTTCAGTGTTCCTGAGTGGCACGTCGTTAAACCGTGCCAGCCAGTCCTGCCCCGCTAGCTTTCATTTGAGATGCTGGCAAAGCCGTTGTGACCCCCTGCTTCTCGGTATCGCCCAGTCAAACTCCGGAAGCAGGGTGAGTCAGCCACTCAACTCCATCCGCCATCATGGGTGTCCCAAAGCACCGCCCAGTTTCCTCAGCTAAAGCAACTTGGGCTCTGGTGCAGGAACCCTCCCGCGATGGCCCTGGATGGGGTTGGTCCTGCTCACCTCCCAGATTACTAGGCCAAGATTCATCCCATACTGGTGCATCATCCACCACTTGCGGCACCGGTCAGGACCACAAACCACAGTCCGACCACTCCTCACCAACGCCACTGGTGATGGTAAATCCCAGTCCATCGAAGAGATTACAGCTCTTTACATTCTCGCCACTGGCAATTACTATAAACTTCAGGTTGGTGACCTCCGCTGACTTGTACTGGGCCGTCAGCTCTACCGAACCAACGATAGCCAGCCTTCTTTCTCCATAGCTGCACAATGGCTTCAAATGACCTCTCACCTGATAGTACGAGAAGAAACTCCTCACGGTGGCCAACTCAACACCGACCTCATTGTGCCTGTGTCAACCAGCAGCAATACTTCCACTCCATCTAGTTTCACCGTACAATATGTACGGTCGTCGGTGTCTGGGGAGACAGTGTGGATAACCGTGAGATTTGGAGCAGGGGTGTCCGCTTTGTGTCGCTGTTCCCCTCGCTCGAACCTGTTACAGGCCCTGGCAAAGTGATGCAGGAGTCTGTACTTGCTACAGCATTCACCTCTCCCTGTACACTCTCTAGCCTTGTACTGGTGCCTCGTGGACCCACAATCCGAACATTTGGGTGTTCCCGGGGTGGACCTCAACTTCACAGCTGTAGCGCATTCCTCTTGTTCGGTATCTTCACTGTCTTGGTCCACAGCCAGTGCCATTGATTGTGGATCAAAGCGGTGTAGCGCAGCTCTTTCACCGAGGTCGTGTGATAGCTTGTCCTCTGCTTCATATTGTTGAGCTATTTCCACAGCCGTGGCTAATGTCAGTTTGCCGGAGTGCGTGAGGAGTCTCGACCGTGCTGACGAGCACAACGTGTGCTCCGCCAGCTGATCGTGGACCATTTCTTCCTCCAAATCACCAAATTGGCAGTCTCCAGCCAGCTCCCGCAGGTCTGCAACATAGTGTTGTACCGACTCGCCGATCCGCTGGTGGCGCTACCGAAGCTGGGTCCTCCTGGCGATGACATTGCAGGCACACGAAAATGTCGCGCTATTAGCTCAACCATGTCCTCGAAGCTATCGCTAGCCCCTAAGGTAGCAAGGATACGTTGTCCTTCCATACCAAAATTGTGGACCAGAATTGCCCATGCTCATACCTTCTTCAGTTTGCCCAGGTTCAGTGCCACCAAGTAATTCTGAAAAGTGGTGAACCATCTCGCCCAAGGCACCGGAGGCTCTCCCAGAGACTCCAAAAACGGCCGAATTGAAGACACACCAGCATCCATAACTTTTTCCTTATCGCCAAATGTTATGTCCATAAAACGTGGAACAATGATGAGGTAAGTGGTGAACTTCACAGGACTTTATTATATGCTCACAGTATACAGACAGACCCTCCCGTTAGACTGAGTGGTGGTCGAAGAGACCGCCCCTCTACCACAGAACGTATGTCACCACCCGTGCTACACCATAATATGTCCTACGAAGAACACTACAGCCTGTAGCACTGATCTCCATCAAAATCAAGTGCTTCAAGCAGTTGGTCATGCAGAACATCAAGTCCACCCTCCCTTCCTCCCATGACCCATCTCAGTTTGCATACAGGTCAAACAGATCCACATGGCAAACAGGAAATTAGTAATTATAGGCCGATAAGTATACGTCCTGTTTTGTCAAAAGTCATTGGAAAGGTGGTAGTAGACCAACTGGTAGAACATCTCAAATCTGCCCAGCTGCTGCATCCCATGCAGTTTGGTTTCAGGCCAAACTGCTCAACGGAGACTGCATGTTGTTACTTTATTGAAACGATTAAAGAAAATCTGGACAAAGGGGGGTGGTAGGAGCCATCTTTTTAGACTTGCATAAAGCATTTGATACGGTCAGTCACTCAGTCCTTCTTTCTAAACTATCAGGATTTAAACTGTCCATGAATACCCTTAGCTGGTTAAATTCATATCTATCTGGTCTCTCCCAGTGTGTGTGCATAAGCAATACTGTATCCCAATCAAAGGCATGCACCATGGGAGTACCACAAGGTTCTATTTTAGGCCCACTGCTGTTTACTTTGTATATTAATGATTTGCCATCAGTATGTGAAAATGACATAAAAATTCAGACGTTTGCAGATGACATAGTCATCTACACGCATGGGAAGGATGCCAGACAAATGGCTGACAAGTTAATGATAACAATGGAGAAAGTGTCAAAATGGCTTAATCAATTATGCCTCGCTCTGAATGTGGGGAAAACAGCTACCATGTGCTTTACCAACAAACAAAATCATGTGCACAACCCGACTATAACTGTAAATGGAGCAAATATAGAAAGAAGAATATAAGTATTTGTGTGTCACATTAGATCCCACGCTCAGCTTTAAAAAACACATAAAACGGATGAGCCGTACTCTGAAATATAAACTTGCAAACTTTCATTGCATCAGAAACTCGCTTACTCTAAGAAGATCAAAAACCTTTCTGAATGCCTTGATTTTGACACATTTCTCCTATTGCATCTTATGCTGGTCACTGACATAACGCACGGCTCAGGAGACGCACACACACAGGCTTAGAGTAGTTCAAAGAGTTTATTAACAGCAGGAGTGAGTGAGTGCGTGTCTGCGGGATGTAAATGTGTTGGTGATGGTGTCTGCTCCAGGCACAGAGGCAGGTGACCGTACAGCCGAGCAACCCTATGGAGAGAGCACAGGGAGAGGGTGACGGGCATACACCAACACAGGAGGGATTTATGGCGAGAGAAGGACTTACTTGGTGGGTCAGGACAGCTGGCACAACAAGGGGGCGAAGCCCGGAAGACAGCCACCTGGAGAGCTCTGTACAGCAGCGAGGATTGGGCGATGGAGTGGAGATGTCCGCCGCTGGGGAATCCACCTGTGCACAGGGGAGAAGACTGAAGAAAAGAGGTAAGCGATCTTCTTACCAAAATGGTGACGCTGAAGGGAAGTATGCTCACAACGGTGAGGGACGAAGTCTGACGGCTTCAGGCCGAGCCTCCGGGCGAGACGGCCTTTATCCCTCGCCGCTGATGATTGTCAGGTGCGTGAGCAGGTGGCGCCGCTGATGAATGGCGCGGCGTGACAGTACTCCCCCCTCTAGCAGTGCCTCCTGGCGATGGCTTATCCGGGTGCGCTCGGTGGAAGTCCGCGATGAGCGATGGGTCCAACACAAACGACGGGGGCACCCATTGTCGATGCTCGGGCCCATAGCCCTCCCAGTCCACCAGGTATTGCAACCCACGACCTCGGCGCCGGGAGTCCAGGATGGAGGAGACGGACCAGGCCGGATGGCCACCAATCATCCGGGGCGCGGGTTGCGCCGCAGGAGGAGGGCAAAGGGGGTCAGTGACTGCCAGTTTCACCTTCGACACATGGAAAGTGGAATGGGTGCGGAGGGAGGGGGGAATAGCCACGCGCACAGCCACCGGGTTGATGATCCGGGTGATGGGAAAGGGACCCATGAATCGCTGTGCCAGCTTCCTCCTCTCGCCTTTTAATGTGACGTCCTGGGTAGACACATACACGAGTTGCCCAACTCTGTACGCCGGGGCAGGTCTTCTGTGCCGGTCCGCCACGGTGCTGTTGCGCTCCGCCGTGCGTAAAAGCGCATGACGCGCGGCAGCCCAGGTGGAGCGGAACTGCCTAAGGTGCGCCCTAACAGAGGGGACAGTCACCTCGTTCTCCTGCGCTGGAAACAGCGGGGGGTCGTAACCCAGGGACGCCTTGAAGGGGGACATCCCCGTTGCAGAAGAGCGGGCGGTGTTGTGGGCATACTCCACCCAGGCGAGATGGTTGCTCCAGGACGTCGGCTTGGATCTAGTAACACAGCGGAGCGCAGCCTCCAGCTCCTGATTGGTCCTCTCACACTGCCCGTTAGACTGGGGGTGATGGCCGGAGGAGAGGCTCACCTTGGCTCCGATGGCGTTACAAAAGGATCTCCAAACCTCGGATGAAAATTGGGGACCCCGGTCCGAGACCACGTCCACCGGAATCCCGTGCAGCCTGACCACGTGTTGGACGAGGAGGCCCGCCGTCTCCAGGGCAGAAGGGAGACCTCGCAGGGGGATGAAGTGCGCCGCCTTGGAGAAACGGTCCACAATGGTCAGGACGGTGTCAAAGGAGTTGGAAACGGGGAGTCCGGTGACGAAGTCCAGTGCGATGTGCGACCAGGGCCTGCCGGGGACGGGCAGAGGCTGGAGCAGACCCGCTGGGGGGGCATTTCCCGACTTGCTGGTGGCACAGATTGGGCAAGCCCGGGCGTAGCGGGCTGCATCCCTCCGCAGGCCTGGCCACCAAAAGGACCGTTGGAGGAGGCTGATCATCCGAGAGGTGCCGGGATGACAGGTGAGCCGGGAGGTGTGGAGCCAGTGGATGACCTCTCCTCGGACCGCAGATGGGACGAACAGTCTTCCCTCCGGTCCGCCGCCAGGATCAGGTTCCACCTCCTGCGCCTTCCGGATCTTGTCTTCAATGTCCCAAGAGATGGCACCGAGGACGCACGACCTGGGCAGGATAGTGTGGGGCGTCTCCTCAGCCTCCACGGGGGTGAACTGCCTAGAGAGGGCGTCAGGCAGGCCGTTTTTGGAGCCCGGCCTGAAGGTGATCGAGAAGCGGAACCTGGCGAAGAACAAAGACCAGCGCGCCTGGCGGGCATTCAGGCGCTTGGCAGATCGTAAATACTCTAAGTTCTTGTGGTCCGTCAGGACCACAAACGGCAGGTCCGCCCCCTCTAGCCAGTGGCGCCACTCCTGTAAGGCGAGTTTAATGGCCAGGAGCTCTCTGTCCCCCACATCGTAGTTCCTCTCCGCCGGGGACAGGCGCCGGGAGAAGAAGGCGCACGGCCGTTTGGCGCCATCGTCAGGCGACCGCTGGGATAACACTGCTCCCACTCCCGTGTCCGATGCGTCCACCTCCACAATGCACTGCAGCGCGGGGTCGACCTGGCGAAGGACCCGGGAGGAGGAGAACTCCGCCTTCAGCGCCCTAAAGGCAGCAGCGACCTCTTCAGTCCACCGGAACGGGACCTTCGGGGACGTGAGGCGGGTCAGCGGTCCGACGATCGAGCTGAAATTTGGGACAAAGCGGCGGTAAAAATTGGCGAAGCCAACAAACTGTTGCACCTGCTTCCGGGATGCGGGAGTAGGCCACTCCACCACCGCCTTCACCTTCTCTGGGTCTGGGAGCACCTGATCTTGAGCGATGATGAATCCCAGGAAGGATGTGGTCCTAGCGTAGAATTCGCATTTCTCAGCCTTCACGTACAGACGATTCTCCAGCAGTCTTTGGAGGACCCGCCTCACATGGACCTGGTGCTCGTCCCTGGACCTGGAGAAGATAAGGATGTCATCCAGGTAGACGAACACAAAAAGGCCGATGAAATCCCGGAGGACGTCATTAATGAGGCGCTGAAAGACGGCAGGAGCGTTGGTCAGCCCGAACGGCATGACGAGATACTCAAAGTGGCCGTTCGGGGTACGGAAGGCTGTCTTCCATTCATCTCCCTCCCGGATCCGGACGAGGTGGTAAGCGCTGCGTAAATCCAGCTTGGTAAACCAGGTCGCCCCCTGGAGGGAGTGAAAGGCAGTGTCCATGAGGGGCAGGGTGTAACGGTCCCTCTCAGTGATGTCATTCAGCGCTCGGTAGTCTATGCAGGGGCGGAGGGATCCGTCCTTTTTCCCGACAAAGAAAAACCCTGCCCCCACGGGTGACGACGATGGGCGAATAATCCCAGCGCTCAGAGATTCCTTCAGGTATGTATTCATGGTCTCCTTCTCCGGCGCCGACAGGCTGTAGAGCCGACCAGATGGCAGGGGAGCCCCCTGGCGGAGGTTGATGGCACAGTCATATGGTCGATGCGGGGGAAGAGACATAGCTTTCGATTTGCTAAATACCATACCCAGGTCGTGAAATTCTGGAGGCACCAGTGACAGGTCCGGAGGTGCTGTATCCGCCACAGGGGGAGCCGCGGATGGGGAGCAGGCAGCGGACTGAAGGCAGGTGCCCATACAGAAGGTACTCCATGCCGATACCCCAGCGGACCTCCAGTCCAGGACAGGGTTGTGGAGGCGTAGCCAGGGATACCCCAGGATGACGGGCGACACAGAGTTGGGCAGGACGTAAAATACCATCTCCTCCCGGTGGTTCCCTGAGATGATGACTGGGACAGGCATGGTTTGGTGAGAAACTCTCCCAAGGGAGGCACGGGAGAGATGGACCAGGGAGATGGGGTGTTTTAATGCCTGACAGCGGATGCCCAATCGGGTTGCCAGGCCTTGTGAAATGAAGCTGCCCTCTGCGCCCGAATCCACCAGTGCGTGGGTGAGGTGCCCAGTGGGATTGTGGCAAAAACGGATGGGCAGCTTTAATTGAGTGAGAGAGTCTAACCGGTTGGGATCCGCGAGGCTCCCTACAGCGATTCGCGGACCCCGCCGACTGGCTTTCCGCGGGCAACGCTCCACAGTGTGTTGGTCACCTCCGCAATACATGCAGAGGCCCAACTCACGGCGGCGTTGTTTCTCCGCAGGGGAAAGCTTGGTCCAGCCCGTCACCATCGGCTCCGACTCCTCGGGGCACAATGCTGGCGGCGCCGCCAGGGGGCGAGCTTGGAACAGGTGCGGCGAGACTCCACGAGGGCGAGAAGAAGAAGACTTCCGCCCCGAGGAGCGCTCGCGCAGCCTGTTATCCAAACTTATCGCTAAGGATGTCAGCTCCGCTAGCGTCCCAGGGATATCCCGTCCAGCCAGTTCATCCCTCAGATCACTATTGAGGCTGCGGAGGAACAGGCCACAGAGGGAGCGTTCCTCCCAGCCCAATTCCTCCGCCGCTACCCGGAAGTCGACCGAGTAGTCCGCTGCCGACCGGCCTCCCTGCTGGAGAGCGAGGAGCCGATCGACCTGGACCGTCTCGGTTTGAGAATGGTCAAAGACCTCCAGAAAGCGCCTCACGAACTGGTCATAGGTGAGGGTGGCATAACTGGGCCTCGCCATTACGGCGTAGGTCCAAGTTAACGCACGCCCCTCCAGAAGATTCCCTATGTAACCAATCCGACTGTGATCCGAGGGAAAATCTCCGGGCACACGGTGGAACACGGACTCACACTGCATAATGAACCCCCGCGCTCCGCCGAGCTTACCGCTAAAGCGGGCGGGGGTCGGAATCGGTGTGAGCCGAACCGGTGCCACCGGAGCCGGCTGGACGGCCGCTGGAACAGCAGGAGCCGCGCCACCCTGACGAGCCGGGGGGAACGGCTGTTGAGGATCCAAGCGGCCCAACCGGTTAGTTAAATTCAATAATTGATTAAAGATCACCTGTTGTTGATAAGCTATTTGATCCACTCTAGCCTCGAGAGTGGAAAACCGGTGTGCGAGCCCGCCGTCCGCCGAGCCGCTCTGCTGAAGCCGTACTGACATAACGCACGGCTCAGGAGACGCACACACACAGGCTTAGAGTAGTTCAAAGAGTTTATTAACAGCAGGAGTGAGTGAGTGCGTGTCTGCGGGATGTAAATGTGTTGGTGATGGTGTCTGCTCCAGGCACAGAGGCAGGTGACCGTACAGCCGAGCAACCCTATGGAGAGAGCACAGGGAGAGGGTGACGGGCATACACCAACACAGGAGGGATTTATGGCGAGAGAAGGACTTACTTGGTGGGTCAGGACAGCTGGCACAACAAGGGGGCGAAGCCCGGAAGACAGCCACCTGGAGAGCTCTGTACAGCAGCGAGGATTGGGCGATGGAGTGGAGATGTCCGCCGCTGGGGAATCCACCTGTGCACAGGGATGAAGACTGAAGAAAAGAGGTAAGCGATCTTCTTACCAAAATGGTGACGCTGAAGGGAAGTATGCTCACAACGGTGAGGGACGAAGTCTGACGGCTTCAGGCCGAGCCTCCGGGCGAGACGGCCTTTATCCCTCGCCGCTGATGATTGTCAGGTGCGTGAGCAGGTGGCGCCGCTGATGAATGGCGCGGCGTGACAGTCACAAGCCAATAGTACGACTCTGAAGCCCTTGGAATCTCTGTATAAACAATCCATCAAAATTCTGGATAAGAAAACACAACAGCATCACCATTGTGGTATACGTGCCAAACACAAGATGTTAAGGTTTGAAAATACAATCATGTATGCAAATATACAGTTGGTCTTTAAAATTATCCATGGTTCTGCACCCCTGCCCCTTAAGACTTTTGTGTACCTGACTTCTGAACAAAATACCAGTGAAACAAGAACTTCATCTAAGTGGCATTGTTGCATCCCTCTATGTAAAACTGCTTTTGGACAATCAGCATTTTCATACAAAGTTATAATGGAATGGAACAAGCTCCCCACTGCTCTGAAGACCAAAACATATACAGAGACTTTTCCACAGAGACTAAAAAATGGATTTTAAGTAATCAAGCCTGCCAGCACTGATTTTCCCCTTTAAATGGGATTTGAAATTGTACTCTTAAATTGTTTTCATGTGTGTCGTCTCTTATCTTTTTTACCTTTTAAACTTACTCCCTGCTTGTTTCAAGGTCAACAGTTTCTGAAACCCGACCTGAATTGCTTTCTCTACGTGCTGTTTTCTTTTAATATCCTCCCGCCTGCCTCAGGGACTACAGATGGAAATTAGTGAGAACACTATAATCTGGTACAGGGCATCTTTACTCTGTGTTTAATGTTTTTCTTCTGTACATGGTCCCTGACAAATAAACCAATAAACTAAACTAAACAGATGATGCCATCTCTGTTGCTCTCCATCCAGCCCTCACCCACCTGGACTCAGAGAACTCCTACGTGTGAATGCTGTTCTTGGACTTCAGTTCAGCATTCAACACAATCATCCCCCAACACCTAATACAAAATCTTAGACAACTGGGACTCAAAACCTCTCTTTGTAAATGGGTGCTGGACTTTCTCACTGGTATGCCACAGAACGTGCGGGTCAGCAGCAACACCTCTAAGACATCACACTGAGCACAGGGGCCCCACAAGGGTGCGTGCTCAGCCTGCTGCGCCTCATCCAGCTGACCCGTGACTGTGTACCAGCCTACAGCACCAACCACAACATAAAGTTTGTGGACAACACAACGGTGGTGGTCCTCATTACTAACAATGAGGAGGCCGACTACAGACATGAGGTGAGCCAACTGGTCCAGTGGTGTAAAGACAAAAATCTCTTCCTGAATGTGGGAAAAACCAAGGAGATTGTGGTCGACGTCAGGAAGGGATACACACAGCATCCCCCTCTGATCATCGTCGAACCAGCTGTGGAGAGGGTGAGCAGCACCAAGTTCCTGGAGGTGCACATCTCTGAGGACCTCTCGTGGTCCAAAAACACCACATCACTGTCCAAGAAGGCTCAAACCCACCTCCATCTCCTCTGCAAACTGAGGAGAGCATGAGTCCCACCCCTCATCATGTGCTCATTCTACCAGGGCACCACTGAGAGCATCTTCACCAGCTGCATCACAGTGTGGTACGGAAGCTGTACCGCCTCCTCCTGGAAGATACTACAATGTACAATGAAAGCAGCGAGCAAGATCATCAGTGCCCCCCCCCCCCCCCCGGACATCAACCACACCCGCCTCACCCACAGAGCCATCAAGATTGCAGGCAACACCTCCCACCCTCCCACTCCCTCTTCAGCCTCCTGCCCTCGGGAAAAAGGTACTGGAGCCTCTGGGCCTGCTCCACAAGATTGCTAAACAGCTTTGTTCACCAGGCCATCAGGACCCTGAACTCTGCCCACTCTCCCACCCACCCCTGGACCGTAACACACTCACCCACACAATAACTACCTTAGCTGTGTGCAGAGAAAGACTTGGCACACCAACAGTAATATATCTGCTGCTGTATGTCTCTGCACCTTACTGCAACCATTTGCACAAATGCCATATCTGCTGCTGTCTGTTATTGAAATATTGATCATGCGCAGTCCAGTCTGTCACCGGCTGCACCTAACTTGTAATTACAGGTATTATAACTCTGCTTTTTCTGTATATAGGATTGCTGGGTTTTATCATTTATCTTTATTTGCACTATGGCTAGCATTACTGTACATAGACTGCTTTTGTTGCTTTTCATCCTTATTCCTTCTTTTCTTATACAGTATATTGCGCACACCACTAAGAGAGAGAGAAAGAGCATTTTCATTCTCCTGTATGTCCTGTACTTATAGGAGTATTGACAAATAAAAATCTTTGAATCTTTTGAATCTTAAAATAAAATATATGGGGGGCTGAAAAATTCATAGGATGAAAAGTTCATAGTGGTCAAATTTGACCAAATGTGGTTTATTTTTCAGCTGCAGGGATCCAAGTGCTGCAACACCGATGGAAGAAGCGTGTGGTCCGAAGGTGAGACTATGTTGAAAAATAAACCACATTTTGTCAAATTTGACCACTATGAACTTTTCAGTCCCCCCGTATAATAAATTTAAATCATTATTGTTTCCCATTCATGATTTATTCACATAAACATCTTTGTGAATCTACCAGGCAGTAGAGGTTTCTTTTTTTGATCATGAGTTGGTCCTATTGAGTTTTTGTAAACTCTAGCCCTCTTTTCAAATCAAATCAAATCAAATCAAATCAACCTTTATTGTCATGTTGCTGTACATACAACTGTAGTGCAGGCAAGATGAAATTACATTTCTCTAGGCATCCATATAAGTAAAAATAATAATTTAAGACACACTCACTCACACACACCCTCACCCCCCACCCCAACACAACCATTCACACATCCCTGAGACACTTGAAACTAACTAGAACTACAGTGGGGCAAAAAAGTATTTAGTCAGCCACCAATTGTGCAAGTTCTCCCACTTAAAAGATGAGAGAGGTCTCCAATTTCCATCATAGGTATACCTCAACTATGGGAGATAAAATGAGAAAAAAAAATCCAGAAAATCACATTGAAGGATTTTTAATGAATTAATTGGTAAATTCCTTGGTAAAATAAGTATTTGGTCAATAACAAAAGTTCGTCTCAATACTTTGTTATATACCCTTTGTTGGCAATGACAGAGGTCAAACGTTTTCTGTAAGTCTTCACGAGGTTTTCACACACTGTTGCTGGTATTTTGGCCCATTCCTCCATGCAGATGTCCTCTAGAGCAGTGATGTTTTGGGGCTGTCGCTGGGCAACACAGACTTTCAACTCCCTCCAAAGATTTTCTATGGGGTTGAGATCTGGAGACTGGCTAGGCCACTCCAGGACCATGAAATGCTTCTTATGAAGCCACTCCTTCGTTGCCCGGGCAGTGTGTTTGGGATCATTGTCATGCTGAAAGACCCAGCCACATTTCATCTTCAATGCCCTTGCTGATGGAAGGAGGTTTTCACTCAAAATCTCATGATACATGGTCCCATTCATTCTTTCCTTTACACGGATCAGTCATCCTGGTCCCTTTGCAGAAAAACAGCCCCGAAGCATGATGTTTCCACCCCCATGCTTCACAGTAGGTATGGTGTTCTTTGGATGCAACTCAGCATTCTTTCTCCTCCAAACACGACAAGTTGAGTTTTTCTATTTTGGTTTCATCTGACCATATGACATTCTCCCAGTCCTCTTCTGGATCATCCAAATGCTCTCTAGCAAACTTCAGACGGGCCTGGACATGTACTGGCTTAAGCAGGGGGACACATCAGACACTGCAGGATTTGAGTCCCTGGCGGCATAGTGTGTTACCGATGGTAGCCTTTGTTACTTTGGTCCCAGCTCTCTGCAGGTCATTCACTAGGTCCCCCTGTGTGGTTCTGGGATTTTTGCTCACCGTTCTTGTGATCATTTTGACTCCACGGGGTAAGATCTTGCATGGAGCCCCAGATCGAGGGAGATTATCAGTGGTCTTGTATGTCTTCCATTTTCTAATAATTGCTCCCACAGTTGATTTCTTCACACCAAACTGCTTACCTATTGCAGATTCAGTCTTCCCAGCCCGGTGCAGGTCTACAATTTTGTTTCTGGTGTCCTTTGACAGCTCTTTGGTCTTGGCCATAGTGGAGTTTGGAGTCTGACTGTTTGAGGTTGTGGACAGGTGTCTTTTATACTGATAACGAGTTCAAACAGGTGCCATTAATACAGGTAACGAGTGGAGGACAGAGGAGCCTCTTAAAGAAGAAGTTACAGGTCTGTGAGAGCCAGAAATGTTGCTTGTTTGTAGGTGACCAAATACTTATTTTACCGAGGAATTTACCAATTAATTCATTAAAAATCCTTCAATGTGATTTTCTGGATTTTTTTTTTTTTCATTTTGTCTCTCATAGTTGAGGTATACCTATGATGAAAATTGGAGACCTCTCTTATCTTTTAAGTGGTAGAACTTGCACAATTGGTGGCTGATTAAATACTTTTTTGCCCCACTGTATATACATATAATATACATAATGTCCATAAGGTGCAGTAGTATGTATGAAAGATTCCTGATCAGCTGTTCAGCATCCTAACAGCTTGTGGAGGAAGCTGTTAATCAGTCTGGTGGTTCTGCCTCTGATTTGTTTTGTTTTTCTTTTGAATTCTTGGATGGAATATGGGTGGGCAATATAAGCTGCGGCTTCAGCCATCACCCATTTTGGATAACTTATGTTGAACTGTATAATCAGAGGAGTTATTGTTTAATTTGACCTTGTTGGATTTTTTTCTCCTTTGTTATATTATTCTGTTTCTTTTTAATCTTTACTTTTTAATCTATCCGAAATAAAGATTCATTCATTCATTCATTCTGCCTCTGATGCTCTGGAATCTTTTGCCAGATGGCAGCAGTTCAAAGTGTTTATGCAGAGGGTGAGAGTGATCCTTGACAATGTTCAGTGCCCTGCTCCTACAAGGGCTCTGAAAAAGTTTTTGGACAGAGGGGAGGGAAACTCCAATTACCCTCTCAGCTCCCTTAACTATCCTCTGCAGGGCTTTTTTTGTCTGACATACTGCAGCTGGAGTACCATGTTGCAATGCAGTACGTCAGAACACTCTCCACCACACCTCTGTAGAAGGTCCTGATGATGCAGATGGGGAGAGAGGCCTGTTTGAGTTTCCTCAAGAAGTGCAGTCTCTGCTGGGCCCACCTCCTTATCCCCAAGGAATTCTTGCTCCAGGTGAGGTCCTGCGAGATCTGCACTCCGAGGAACTTGACGTTCTCCACTCTCTCCACCAAACGGCCGCTGATGCTGAGGGGGACGTGTTCAGGCCGTGACCGCCGGAAATCGATAATCATCTCCTTCTTTTTTGTCCATGTTGAGCACCAGATTGTTCTCCCTGCACCAGCCCTCCAGGTCTCTAACTTCTTCTCTGTACATTGATTCCTCATGCCTCTGAACAAGTCCCACCACTGTGGTGTTGTCCGCAAACTTAATAATCTGGTTCCCCTCGTGTCTGGATACACAGTCATGTGTTAGAAGTGTAAACAACAGTGGACTGAGTATGCAGCCTTGAGGGGATCCAGTGCTCAGTGTGATAGAGTTGGAGATGTTGTTTCCAACACAGACAGACTGAGGTCTCTCTCGGTCAGGAAATCCAGGATCCAGAGACATGTGGCGGTGTTCAGACTGAGAAGGAGTAATTTCTCCATCAGTCTCTGGGGAATAATGTTGTTGATTGCTGAACTGAAATCAATGTACAGGAGTCTGGCGTAGGTGTCTTTCTGATCCAGGTGGGTGATGACAGAGTGCAGGGTAGTGACTATAGCATCCTCCGTGGAGCGATTTGAACAATACGCAAACTGGAGCGGGTCATGTGATGCAGGGAGGCAGGCTGTGATGTGTAGTTTGACAAGCCGTTCAAAACACTTCATAACAATTGGTGTCAGTGCGACAGGACGCTAGTCATTCAGACAGGACACAACTGGTTTCTTTGCCATCAGTACTATGGTAGAGGTCTTAAAGCATCTGGGAACGATGGCTTGACTCAGGGAGATGTTATAAATGTCAGTCAGGACATCCGCCAACTCACTCGCGCAGACTCGGAGCACACGTCCCGGGATGTTGTCCGGACCTGCAGCTTTACGTGGGTTGAGCCTGATTAGGGTCCTCCTTGTGTCCGCTACGTTGATGATGATAGCTGGCCCAACAGATGGTGGAGATGGGCCAGCCCTCCCTCTGATTGTCGGGTTTGAGGCTTCAAAACGTGCAAAGAAGTTGTTGACCCTGTCTGGAAGTGAAGCTTCATCATCATCGACCCCCTGCCTAGACTTATAATCCATCAGTGCCCGAACTCCCTGCCACATCCGTTTGGTGCGCCCTGTGTCACAGAGGTGTCCCTGGATTTTCTCCGCATAGGCGCGTTTCGCCATCTTAATTCCCTTTGCGAGTGCAGACCTGGCTGAGCGGAGGGCAATTCTGTCCTTCGCTCTGAAGGCTGCATCTCTGGCTGTGAGCAGCGAGCGCACCTCTGCAGTCATCCAGGGTTTATAGCTGCCCCGTGCAGTGAAAGTCTTCATTATAGTGACATCCTCTGTGCACTTCGCGATGTAGCTGGTGACCGTTTCAGCGTACTCTTCCACATCTGTCCTGTCTCCCTGGAAGGCTGCTATTTTGAAAACCTCCCAGTCTGTGTAGAAAAAAGTCCTGAAGTGCCGAGGCTGCACCCTCTGGCCAAATCCTGATTTGTTTCTCTACTGGCCTGCTGCGCTTCAGTAAGGGTTTGTAGGCAGGCACCAGCATCACGGATAGGTGGTCAGAATGGCTGAGGTGGGGGCGAGATGTTGCCTTATTTGCATCTGGGAAGTTTGTGTACACCAAGTCTGTTTTCTGTTTGTTTAGTTTTTCATAATAATGGACTCTATTATTTTTGTGTCTACCTCTTCAAAGGGAAATCCATTAGAAGCGGACAACAACTCAAACTGGTAAACACCTGTGGATGAGTCCTTGGTGATATGGTGGCCGTGGAAAAGCTCGCCAGTCTGAGCCTGATGAGGCCAGAAGGTGGCGTTCAGATAAGGCTGCAGGGTGATAAATGAAGCACTAACGGCATTGGTCTGTTCTTCATTTCTCTTGTTTCAGGTGCCAGAGTTGGCCCGAATATCCTTCAAAATATCCTCCTATAAACTATTTGAAAAGGTAAAGAGACACAGGATGATTTTTTTTCAACCTTTTTCAAAACAATGTGACATTTCACAATGGTAGTGATGTGACTGCTGCTGTCTGCTGAACATTTTCACCCTCTCAGACTAACAAAGACTCACCATTCTACTTATTTTTATGTATTTATTTATAGGTAGACACATAGAGGTGAAAACCTGGACTGCATATAGAGGTTTTAAGCACTACAAATAATGAAAACCAACATTGTTTTTAGTTTTTGGGGGCCCCTGTTTTTGTAGTCCTTTAAGTAGGTCAAAAAAATCTCTTGCCTCCTAAAAAAAAAATTTAATCATTAAAGAAAATAAAAATTTAACCAGCATCAATATGAATGTTGAAAATTTCTTCAATTGCACATTTATGAGTACAATAAAAATAATTTTATTTTTAAATCCTTTATTAGTCCCACAATGGGGAAATTACATTGCATCCACCTGGATGGATGAGGCAGCCACAGCGCAATGCCAATCCCTTCACCATTCACACACACCTAGGGCCACTTTAGAGTCTTCAGTTAACCTAACCTGCATGTTTTAGGCCTGTGGGAGGAAACCAGAATACCTGCAGTAAACCGACACAGACACATGGAGAACATGCAAGCTCCACACAGAAGGGTCACCGATGGTCAGGAGGTGGGCTCGAACCGATGATGGTCAGGGGTGGAATCGATCCTGTGACCTTCTTACTGTGCTGCCACAGTGCTAACCACTGCACCACCGAGCTTTATAGAATAAAGTTGTAAATTTACAAGAAAACATTATATATTTACAAGATAAAGTTCAGATTTGTGGAAAAGTCATCTTTATGAGGATAAAGTGACACATTTATTAGAAAGACGGTTCAAACTTGTAAGACAAATGTAACAATTTATGAGAAAAAAAGTTGCAAATTTACAAGAAAAATTTATTCTAGGAAATTTTAATTCTCCCTCCAGAAATGTTGAGGGTGAACTTGTATGATGAGGCTCCGTATTGGCTGAGGGGGGCCTGTAGCATTTCTTTACTCTGATTTAGAACCAAAAATAGATGTGATAAAAACAGACATAATTGTTCTTTAATCCAGTCATTACAATATTGATGGTTTTCTTGTCATTGGACAAATTCAAAAAAATTGAAACGCTAGTGCATGAATAACTACAACCCCCCCCCCCAAAAAAAAAAAAAAAAACCCTGTTATTTCCAGTGAGAGAGGTGCTCAAAAGACTTAAAGTTCAGTATTTTGAACAAGCAGCACATGTCATACACAAATAGAAATACGCTTCAGAAAAGCAGTTGGATGGAAAAATGGAGTGTGCATAGAGTGATGACTAATGTGCAAACCTGGCAACAAGTATTAAATCACACTTTAATCAGTAGGGCTTTGAGTTGCCAAATGATATCTACACGTGAGTTTTTCTAACCGGCAAAGTTTGAAAGCTGAGTTGTAAATTTATTTATAAGCTTAGCAGAAAGCTGGGCTGTGTACACACAGCAGAATGAGCTGATGTGGAGCTCAGCAGCAGATACAAACCTCTGTTATCATTAAGCTGGAGTGAAAGCTCTGTGTGTGCATGTCTTAAGGACAATTGCTGACATTTTAACTGATATTTTCCTTGAAAACACAAAGACTGTGCAGCATAGCACAGTTTTGAGTTATTATGAGACTTCTACTCTCTTTTTTTTTCTCTTCTTCTGTCTCCTTTCCAAACCCTTTCCTAATAAGTTGGACGAAAGCCATTTTTCATGCAAGCCATACAAATATGGATATATGACAGTGCAGGATGACACACTCACAGACAGTGTTCCTGGCTTAATAGCCAAAGACATAAAAACCATTCAACACAGTTGCAAAATGTCAATATTTTATCATGTTAATCATTCATGTTCAGGACAGTTTATCTTTTAACAAAATGTGTTACCATTACAGACCTAAAAAACAGTACACTAAGTATGTACTGTATATATAATAAATAATAATGCATCAGATTTATTTAGCACTTTTCACAGACACTGAAAGACACTTTTCAGTGGATACATTATTCATTCACTCCACAGACAGACACTGGTAGTAGTAAGCTACTACTGTAGCCACAGCTGCCCTGGGGCAGACTGATGGAAATAAGGCTGCCAATCCATCCCAACGGCCTCTCCAGCTACTACTGAACATTTATTCACATTTATACCCAGAGTCATGGACACTGGAGGCAAGGTGGGTAAAGTGTCCTGACCAGGGACACAACGGCAGGATGTCTGGGGAGTGCAGGATCCGAACCGCCAACCCTCCAGTTATTAGACGAGCCGCTCTACCTCCAGACCCACTGCCGCCCACAGTATGTAACTGTAACCCATGGACAACAGATGGAAATTAGCCACTGGCTACAATCTGGAAAGTTTACATTAATTGATATTAATGTTCATCAACTTGCACTGTCCTTAAAAACAGCAATATACAGGTACATCTCAAAAAATTAGAATATCATGAAAAAGTTCAATATTTTTTGTCACTCATTTCAGAAAGTGAAACCCATATATTATATAGATTCATTTCACAGAGAGTGATATATTTCAAGTGTTTATTTATTTTAATTTTGATGATTATGGCTTACAGCCCATGAAAACCCCAAATTCAGTTTCTCAAAAAATTAGAATATTACATAAAATTAATTTAAAAAAATAGTTTTTTAATAGAAGTGTTGGCCGACTGAAAAGTATGTCCATGTACACACTCAATACTTGGTCGGGGCTCCTTTTGGATTAATTACTGTATCAATGTGGCGTGGCATGGAGGTGATCAGCCTGTGACACTGCTGAGGTGTTATGAAGGTCCAGGTTGCTTTGATAGTGACCTTCAGCTCGTCTGCATTGTTGGGTCTGGTGTCTCTCATCTTCCTCTTGACAATCCTCCATAGATTCTCTATGGGGTTTAGGTCAGGAGAGTTTGCTGGCCAGTCAAGCACAGTGATGCCATGGTCATTAAACCAGATTTTGATACTTTTGGCAGTGTATGTGGGGGGGGGGGGGTGCCAAGTCCTGCTGGAAAATGAAATCGGCTTCTCCATAAAGTTTGTCAGCAGAGGGAAGCATGAAGTGCTCTAAAATTTCCTGCTAGACGACTGCGTTGACTTTGGTCTTGATGAAACATAGTGGACCAACACCAGCAGATGACATGGTTCCTCAAATCATCACTGACTGTGGAAACTTCACACTCAACCTCAAGCAACTTAGATTCTGTGCCTCTCCACTCTTTCTCCAGACTCTGGGACTTTGATTTCCAAATGAAATGCAAAATTTACTTTTATCTGAACAGAGGTCATCTGCTGGTGTTTGTCCACTGTGTTTTATAGAGACCAAAGTCAGCACAGTCGTCTACCAGGAAATTTTAGAGCACTTCATGCTACCCTGTGCTGACAAGCTTCATGGAGAAGCTGATTTCATTTTCCAGCAGGACCTGGCACCCCCCCCCCCCCCCATACACACACACACACACACTGCCAAAAGTATCAAAACCTGGATTAATGACCATGGCATCAATGTGTTTGATTGGCCAGCAAACTCTCCTGACCTAAACCCCATAGAGAATCTATGGAGGACTGTCAAGAGGAAGATGAGTGACACCAGACCCAACAATGCAGACGAGCCGAAGGTCACTATCAAAGCAACCTGGGCCTCCATAACACCTCAGCAGTACCACAGGCTGATCACCTCCATGCCACGCCCCATTGATACAGTAATTAATCCAAAAGGAGCCCCGACCAAGTATTGAGTGTGTACATGGACATACTTTTCAGTCGGCCAACATTTC
The DNA here is from genome assembly GCA_020510985.1 of Pholidichthys leucotaenia. Lineage (NCBI taxonomy): Eukaryota > Metazoa > Chordata > Actinopteri > Cichliformes > Pholidichthyidae > Pholidichthys > Pholidichthys leucotaenia. The sequence continues at coordinate 193,697,970 of CM035842.1, read as the reverse complement.
CATTAAAAAACTATTTTTTAAAATTAATTTTATGTAATATTCTATTTTTTTGAGGAACTGAATTTGGGGTTTTCATGGGCTGTAAGCCATAATCATCAAAATTAAAATAAATAAACATTTGAAATATATCACTGTCTGTGGAATGAATCTATATAATATATGGGTTTCACTTTTTGAAATGAGTGACAAAAAATATTGAACTTTTTCATGATATTCTAATTTTTTTAAATGTACCTGTATATACAGCGGAGAAAATAAATATTGAACACACTAACACATTTCTCATCAAACATATTTCTGATTGAGCCATTGATCTGAGATTTTCACCAGGTATCAGTAACAACCCAAGTAATCCATACATACAAAGAAATCAAGGCAACTGTATTCATAAAACAAGTGATATTTAATAAAGTGGAAGGACACAGAGAATAAGTATTGAACATGCCTGGTGAAATTCATTTCATATTTAGTAGAAAAGCCTTTGTCGGCAATAACAGCTTACAGACGCCTCCTGCATGGAGAAACTAGGCACATGCATTGCTCAGGAGTGATTTTAGCCCATTCTTCCACACAAACTGTTTTCAAATCTTGAAGGTTCCATGAGTGTCTTCTATGAACTCTGATCTTCAGCTCGTTCCATGTATTTTCAATTGGATTCAGGTCAGGTGACTGACTGGGCCATTCTAGCAGCTTTATTTTCCTCCTCTAGAACCAGTTGAGAGTTTCCTTGGCTGTGTGTTTGGGATCATTGTCTTGCTGAAATGTCCACCCTCGTTTCATCTTCAACATCTTGGCAGATGGCAACAGGTTCTTATCAAGGATATCTCTGTACACTTGTACATTCATCTTTCCTTAAATTATATGAAGTCTGCCTGTACCATGTGCTGAAAAGCACCCCTAAACAAGGATGGGATGTGCAGTGCCATTTCTCCTCCAAACATGCTGTGTGTTGTGGCATTCAAAAAGTTCAATTTTGGTCTCATCTGACCAGACTATATTTTGTCAGTATTTTACTGCCTTGCTCAAATGTTGTGCAGCAAACTTTAAACAAGCTTCAACATGCTTTTTCTTTAGCAGTGGAGTCTTGCGAGGTGAGCGGGCATAGAGCCCATGTTGGTTGAGTGCATTACTTATTGTTTTCTTTGAAACAACAGTACCTGCTAACTCCAGGTCTTTCTGGAGCTCTCCACAAGTGGTCTTTGGTTGTTGGATAACTCTTCTAATAATTCTTTTGACTCTTCTGTCAAAAATCTTGCAAGGAGTTCCTGGTCGTGGCCAATTTATGGTAAAATGATGTTCTTTCCACTTCCGAATGATGGCTTCAACAGTGCTCACTAGAACATTCAGCAGTTTAGAAATGCACCTGTAATGAGTTCCATCATTGCTGTGCAACAGTAAGGTTGTGAAGGTCTAGAGAGAGCACTTTGCTTCTACCCATCATGAGTTCTTTGTGGTGTGACAATTTAATATTCACAGACCTTTTTAAAGGCTATCAGTCAGGACTTAAACAGCTGAAATTAATTTTCACTAATGGGGGATGGGATGGCGTCCTAAATTCTTATGGATTTCAGCTGATTTCTTGGCTTTCTATGCCTTTTTGCACCTCTTTTTCTTCATGTGTTAAATATTTATTCTCTGTGTCATTCCACTTTATTAAATATAACTTGTTTTGAGAACACAGTTGCCTTGATTTCTTTTTATTTATGGATTATTTGGGTTGCTACTTATATTTGGTGAAAATGTCAGGTCACTGGATCCATCAGAAATATGTTTAATGAGAAAAAATGTTAATGTGTTTATTTTCTCTGATACACACACACACACACACACACACACACACACACACACACACACACACACACACACACAAACACACACACACACACACACACACACACACACACAGTGGCATGAAAAGGTGTTTGTCCCCTTGCTGATTTCTCATTTTTTTGTACGTTTGTCACACTTAAGTGTTTCAGATAATCAAATAAATTTAAATATTAGATAAAGATAACACAAGTAAACACAAAATGCAGTTTTTAAATTAAGGTATTTATTATTAGGGGTAAAAAAAAAAATCCAATCCTACTTGCTCCTGTGTGAAAAAGTGACCCCCACCCCTCCCTGTCAAAAATATAAATTAACTGTGGTTTTATAGTATCTTGGCAGTGACACCTATTAGAGCAGGTGCGTCTCAGTACTTTACTGCATTACTGTGAACTGTTTCATGTCAGTGCAATCTTTAAAAGTTTTAAAGATTCCATTTAATTGACCTAAATCTCACAACTGAGTGTGCCACCCACATCTCTGATGTCACACAGTAATATCAAATATAAAAATAACGTTTCCATCCTCACAGGTGAAGCGATAATGTTATTCTTGTCAAAAAATTGTTGTTATACCTTGACGTTAAACCTGAACATTATTGATTCTTCTGACAGTTTCTTCAGTCCTCCAAAATGTAAGACTGCCTCAGTTGTTCTGTTTGGGGTTCCTTGATGTTTATTTTGCGGTCATTTGCGTGTCCTCGCTTGATGTCGCGGGGGGAGGGGGCGGTGGGGCTGGAGCCTATCCCAGCATCTTTGGGCGAGAGGCAGGGTACACCCTGGAAAGATCGCCAGTCCATCGCAGGGCCAACACAGAGAGACAGACAACCATTCACTCTCACATTCATACCTAAGGACAATTTGGAATCCCCAGTTTTGATGCCAATTAACCTAACTCGCATGTTTTTGGTGTGTGGGAGGAAACCGGAGAAATCCCGGAGTAAACCCACACAGACACGCCCTCGCTTGAGCAATTATTTTTAAATTCAATAATAACTTTTCCTGTATTAGCTCAGCACCTGAAGAGTATATTAGCCCATTATTGTTAGCTAGGGGAGTAGTGTTAAAAAGAAAACTGCTGCATGGTAAGCTTCATAATTCATGAAAAAGCATTGCTGTAGTAAACAGTTCTGCCAGATAAATTAAACTACTTTTCAGTAAGGCTTTCATTGTTCCTATAAAAAGTTCTTTAAAACGTTTGATTAAAAAAAGTTAGCACGAGCTGTGAGGAACCCGGATTTCTTTTTCCATCATTGGTATATGTAACAGAAGTAATTCAAACAATTATTTTTCATCTTCAGCTGTAAATGTGCCACAAATCCAATATATGAACCCCTCGCTGCATCTTCAATTGCTTTGGTAATGTCATGTTTTGTCTGGCTTTTACAGCGGCATTAATTAAACTATAATAATGAAGTCGTGTCGATTTTAAAATAATTATGAGGCTCAGAAAACGAGAGGCTGACAACCCAAGGACCCTCCAACTCTGTAAACAATGTGATTCTCTCAGCACAGTTTTCTCTCTGCCACAGAGGAATTCATCCATAATTCATAATGAGTTTCACTCTCATGCTGCATAATCAGTTTTTCAGACACATTCACTTGGAGTAATCACACCTTCAGGCAGCTGGAGACACGTTTACACAAGGACGCAAATGGCTTCACCTGTGTGAGGTAGCTATAACAACTTCAATACAATTGTCACGCGTGCAGGACTTTTTAAAGACTTGAGATGTTATGTTGGAATTACACAGTCAAAGAAGAGATGATGAAACAGAGGTTTGTAGTAATGAGTTGTGTGTACTCAGATGTTCTCAAGTAATTTTTCACATAATTCTACTTTTCTGAGAGTTTTGGATCATTTTAGTCAAGTACATTTGGTTGTACTCTTTGAGTTATGTTTGAGTTCATCAGTTTAAACTGAATCAGTCCAGTTTTTGAAGCTTCTTTAATAAAAACTGCAGACACAGAGTATCGATCTCATTACACTGGTATTGATCAATATCAATACCAACGTTGGTATCGGTATTATCGATATTTGGATCAATCCGCTCACCACTACTGCAGTGCTAGTATCAAGAAGGGAATCCGGGATGAGAGATACAATCTGTGAAGCACACCTGTTGCCATGAGAACTCTGGGATAACATTTTGAGAGATTCTGTACACTTTGTTTAATTTTTATTTGAAAGGGACATTACATACACTAGAAGTCCCAGAAGTTGGCCCTCTTGTGGCCTCTTGTTGGTCCCCCTATGGGTTTTCTAGGTAAAAAGGCCAAATGGCCCCTCTCTGGGACTTCTAGTGTTTTAATGAACATTAACACAAATGTAAGTATGCCAGATTTAGCAATACTGCTAATTTGCACATGTAGTCCCCCTGTGGGTCACAAAAAAACACAAACAATCATACATGAGAAGTACATCTGCAATTAACTGTACAAAATGGATATGCAGAAGTGCAAAAGCTAAGGTGCTACAAAACAAAACATTCAAATGTCACACAAGCGAAGTGCACCCAAGCACGTCACAGCACTTGTGACTGAAGATAATGTTCCGTTTGAGGCTGATGGCAGGGTGAGGAGCTCAGTCATCCAGGAGAGGCCCAGACTAGAGCTGCTGCTCCTTCACATCGAAGGTAGCCAGTTGAGGTGGTTTGGACATCTGATCAGGATGCCTCCCTCTTGATGCTGGAGAGACTATATCTCCCAGCTGGCCTGGGAACACCTTGGTATCCTCTTTGAAGAGCTGGAGTAGGTGGCTGAGGAGAGGAAAATCTGAGCTTCTCTGCTTGAACTGCTTCCGTGACCCAGACCACCGGAAAAGCGGTAGAAGATGGATGGATGATGCTGATGGCCTACCACTACATGTTTACTTGATTTTGTCATGACTGTTGTATGACTGTAATTGCAGATTTATATGACTAAAGGTTCATGATTTGTTACTGTGTGTGGCTTTGTGTATTTTATCTCTTTTTTTAAACAGAAGAGTTTTTGCTACAGTTATTTTTCACTGTTTATTTTTATCCCTGTTATTTGCGTATTGTCAGCCATTTACTTTTGTTTATCATTAGTGTTTATATGCAGATTTAATTTTCAATGTTTATCAGGACGGTTGCTAAATTAGTATGCAGCCGGGTTTATCTGCTAATGATAGAAATGAGCATAGAACAAGTCTGATGCATTGCATTGTCAAAACAGGACTTGGGTTTTCTGTCACTCAACATCTTTGCTGCGAAAATTTAGTTACAAACATTGCAAAATCAATTAATGCTGCACTCTTTCTTTTGGAGTAGTCAGAATAAAGAGCCCTGAATTTAGGGGGTGTCCCAATTCCCCCCTTTGCCTGCCCCTCCACTTGTGAATGTGCAAAATGGAGGGGTAGGGCGATGGGGTGAATTGGGGCGTACCCTTAGTATGTGTTTAGTGTGAGTTTAATTTTACCACCCCACCACAGTAGTATAAAGACACTTGTGTCTGGAAGTTCCAGTCTCTAGTTAACCTGGACCGTTTGACCCCTGAAAAAAGGTGGTCTTGATCCAAATCATCTTGCAAACTCTGGTGTGGTTCTCCAGGAGGCAAAGCATATTGAAATAAAACAGGACCAAAAGTTATGAATTACATACTCTAAATCAGTGGTTCTCAAATGGGGGTACATGTACCCCTGGGGGTACTTGAAGGCACTCCAGGAGGTACGTGAGATTTAAAAAAATATATATTTTTTTAAAAGAGCACCTTGTATCCCCCCACCTTGCTGCCTCTATATTGGAGTTTTCCTCGGTGGATAAAAGGGTTGTTTCCCTGCACCTTCGGGTTGGGAAACGGGTCCTGACCATCATTTGTGCCGATGCACCAAATGATGTTTCAGAGAACCCACCCTTTTTGGAGTCTCTGACTGGGGTGCTGGAGGGTGCTCCTCTTGGAGACTCCATTGTGCTACTTGGGGACTTCAATACACACGTGGGCAACAAGTGAAACCTGGAAGGGGGTGACTGGGAGGAACGGCCTGCCCGATCTGAACCAGAGTGGTGTTCAGTTATTGGACTTCTGTGCTAACCACAGTTTGTCCATAACGAACACCATGTTCGAGCATAAGGGTGTCCATATGTGCATCTGGCACCAGGACACCCTCGGTCACAGGTCGATGATCGATTTTGTTATCTTGTCATCAGACCTGCGACTGTATGTCTTGGACACTCGGGTAAAGAGAGGTGCAGAGCTGTCAACTGATCACCACCTGGTGGTGAGTTGGATCCAATGGCAAGGGAGGATGCCATTCAGACCTGGTAGACCCAAACATATAGTGAGGGTGTGCTGGGAATGTCTGGCTGAGGCCCCTGTCCGGGAGGTCTTCAACTTCCTCCTCCGGAAGAAATTCAACCACATTTCGAGGGAATCTGGAGACATGCATCCGGGTCCCGGGGGTGGACGAGATTCGCCCTGAGTACCTCAAGGCCCTGGTTGTTGTAGGGCTGTCATGGTTGACACACCTCTGCAACATTGTGTGGAGGTTGGGGGCAGTGCCTTTGGCATGGCAAACCAGGGTGGTGGTTCCTCTCTTCAAAAAAGGGGACCGGAGGGTGTGCTCCAACTTTAGAGGGATCACAATCCTCAGCCTCCCTGCGAAGGTCTATGCCAAGGTACTGGAGAGGAGAGTCCGGCCGTTGGTCGAACCTCAGATTCAGGAGGAGCAATGTGGTTTTTATCCTGGCTGTGGTACATTGGACCAGCTCTTTACCCTCTCGAGAATCCTCGAGGGTTCGTGGGAGTTTGCCCAACCAGTATACATGTGTTTTGTGGACTTGGAGAAGGCATTCAACCATGCCACTCGTGGTTTTTTGTGGGGGGTGCTTCGGGAGTATGGGGTATCGGGCTTGTTGTTACGAGCTATTCGGTCTCTGTATGACCGTTGTGAGAGTTTGGTTTGTATTGCCAACACTTGCGCTGCGCTCGGACTATCTGATCACGTGATGGTCCACCTGATTCCCACATACAGACAGAGACTGAAGCTCACAAAACCTGTTGTGAGCACTTCGAGGAAATGGACCAGTGAAGCTGGGGAGAAGCTGCGCACGTGCATGGAAATAACTGACTGGGGCATGTTTAAAGGAGCCACGCATGATCTGGATGAGTACACGGACACTGTGAACTCATATATCCACTTTTGTGAGGAGAGCATTCTTCCATCGTGCACCAGGGTGAGTTACTCCAATGACAAGCCCTGGTTTACAGCTAAGCTCGGACAGATCAGGAAGGAGAAGGAAGCAGCATTGAAAAGTGGAGACAGGGACTGCTACAGGGAGGTCAAATACCGGTTTAGCAGAGAGCTGAGGAGAGCTAAATCTGTGTATTCTGAGAGACTCCAGCAACAGTTCACTGCTAACGACTCTGCTTCTGTGTGGAGAGGACTGAGGCAAATCACCAACTATCAGCCTCAGGCTCCTAAAGGTCAGGATGACAAAGCCCTTTGTCAAAGACTGTCCCAACATTATGCCCGTTTTGACACCTCGTCAGCTGTGTCCAACTCCCCCCTCCCCCCAGCGCCACTGCCTCCACGGTCCCCACTTCATCAAAGGTGCCCCCCTCCCCCCCTGCCCTTGCCATCAGTCAGCCGGACGTGCACAGACAGTTCTCCAGACTGAACCCGCGCAAGGCCCCTGGTCCAGACGGCGTGTCTCCCTCCACCCTGAGACACTGTGCGGAAGAGCTGACTCCTGTCTTCACAGATATTTTTAACACCTCCCTGAAGTTATGCCACGTGCCGACCTGCCTCAAAACCTCTACCATCATCCCTGTCCCCAAGAAGCCACGGATCACTGGACTTAACGACTACAGACCTGTAGCTCTCACCTCTGTAGTCATGAAGTCCTTTGAGCGCCTGGTCCTGCCCCACCTCAAGACCATCACCACACCCCTCCTGGACCCGCTGCAGTTTGCCTACAGAGCCAACAGGTCTGTGGACGACGCAGTCAACCTGGCCCTCCACTCCATCCTGCAGTACCTGGACTCCCCGGAAACCTACGCTAGGATCCTGTTTGTGGACTTCAGCTCTGCATTCAACACCATCCACCCCGCTCTGCTCCAGGACAAGCTGTCCCTGCTCAACGTGCCTGACTCCCTCTGCAGGTGGATCACCGACTTCCTGACGGACCGGAGGCAGCATGTGCAGCTGGGAAAGACTGTCTCAGACTCTGTTAGCATCAGCACCGGATCACCCCAGGGCTGTGTACTTTCCCCCCTACTCTTCTCCCTATACACCAACTCCTGCACCTCCAGCCACCAGTCTGTCAAGCTGATCAAGTTTGCGGATGACACCACCCTCATCGGGCTCATCTCCAACGGCGACGAGCCCGTCTACAGGAGAGAGGTGGCCCAGCTGGCATCCTGGTGCAGCCACAACAACCTGCAGCTGAACGCTCTGAAGACAGTGGAGATGATCGTGGACTTCAGAAAAGTCACAACACCTCTGCCTCCCCTTACCCTCACAGACTCTCCCATCACCACTGCAGATTCCTTCCTCTTCCTGGGCACCACCGTCACCCGGGACCTCAAGTGGGAGCCGACCATCAGCCCCCTCATCAAAAAGGCCCAGCAGAGGATGTTCTTCCTGCGGCAGCTGAGGAAGCTCAAGCTACCCACCAAGATGTTGGTGCAGTTCTACATGGCCATCATCGAGTCCATCCTCACCACCTCCATAACCGTGTGGTATGCAGGAGCCACTGCCAGGGACAGACTAAGACTGCAGCGCATCGTGCGCGCTGCTGAGAAGGTGATCGGCTGCAAGCTCCCATCCCTCCAGGACCTGTACATCTCCAGGACCCGGAGGCGTGCAGGACGGATCATAGCCGACCCTTCACACCCTGGACACGTACTGTTTGCCCCCCTCCCCTCAGGTAGAAGACTTCGGTCCATTCAGACTAAAACCTCCCGCTACATGAACAGCTTCTTCCTCTCTGCCATCAGACTGCTGAACACTAAGTGACTTATTAGACTCTCGTGCACTACGTACAGCAGCTCAACCGGACTCATGATAATTATCACTGTTTTCTTTTTGCACTACCAACTGCACTATGTGGAACTCCACAGTATCTGCTGCTTGTTAATATATTTAAAATTGCATAGATTAGTATTACTCATATTCTACATTTTATTGCATGCATAGTTTTTTATTTTTTATCTTTAGTGCTACTCCATGTTTAATGTTGCAGCATTGCACCGAGACAAATTCCTAGTTTGTGTACTACATGAACAATGGCAATAAATCTGATTCTGATTCTGATTCTGACTTGATCGGACTCAATCCCAGTGAGAGTTAGACTCCGCCAGGGCTGCCCTTTGTCACTGATCTTGTTCATAATTTTTATGAACAGGATTTCTAGGCGCAGCCAGGGAATGGAGGGTGTCATGCTTGGTGACCACAGGATCTCATCTCTGTTGTTTGCAGATGATGTTGTCCTGCTGGCTTCATCCAGTAATGACCTACAGTTCTTGCTGGGACGGTTTGCCGCTGAGTGTGAAGCAGCTGGGATGAGAATCAGCACCTCCAAGTCTGAGTCCATGGTCCTCAGCCGGAAAAAGGTGAATTGTCCTCTTCGGGTTGAGGACAGGCTCCTTCCCCCAAGTGGAGAAGTTTAAGTATCTTGGGGTCTTATTCACAAGTGAGGGGAGAACGGAGTGAGAGATTGACAGACGGATTGGAGCAGCAATTGCAGTGATGCAGACATTGTAAAGGTCTGTTGTGGCGAAGAGGGAGCTGAGCTCTAAGGCAAAGCTGTTGATTTACCAGTCAATCTACGTTCCTATTCTCACCTATGGTCGTGAGCTTTGGGTAGTGACCAAAAGAACGAGATTGCGGATACAAGTGACTGAAATAAGCTTTCCCCGTAGGATTGCTGGACTCACCCTTAGAGACAGGGTGAGGAGCTCAGTCAAACGGGAGAGGCTTAGAGTAGAGCCACTGCTCCTCCACATTGAAAGGAGTCAGTTGAGGTGGTATGGGCATCTGATTAGGATGCCTCCTGGATGCCTCCCACTTGAGGGATTTCAGGCATGTCCCACTGGGAGGAGACCCCCGGGCAGACCCAGGACTCACTGGAGAGACTATGTTTCCCAGCTGGTCTGGGAACGCCTTGGTATCCTCTCTGAATAGCTGGAGCAGGTGGCTGGAGAGAGTGAAGTCTGGGCTTCTCTGCTTGAACTGCTGCCTCCGCCACCCAGACCTCTGGAAAAGCAGTAGAAGATGGATGGAAAATTGTACCAATTTAAAAATTAAAAAAAAATAGTTATTTCAATAAGATATGTGTAAATTCGTAAACTGAATTTTATATTCAATAGGCTATTCAAGGTCATTATCTCAAGCAAAAAACAAACAAAAAAACAGTCTTCCCCGTACTGGGATGGTTTGACCCAACCTGGCACACACTGTTATCAAACACTGCCCCCTTGAGAACTCTAAAGATGCGTTCAGACCAAATGCGAATGAGCAAATTTTTCGTGTAGTGTGATTATATTTTAACTCAATGTAAAGACGCGAATAGACATGAAGTCCCCATCTGAGTGAGCTGCAGACAGGTGAAGTTGCCTTTATAACTTTTGCAGCAATGTTCAGCCTGCTGTGGAAATTCCCAAAACACCATCATGCTGAGGTTTGCATTATCTGACAGGGTCTCACCTGAAAAAATTTCCCCTGCCTCCAAAATTTCACCTGGATGATGGGTTGTTTACATTGCTAGCCTGCTAGCCTTATTAGCACAATCATGGTAGGAGTCTGTGGGTAAAAAACTTCAACACTTCAATTCAGCTGCAGAGCTTCTGGTCCATCTGTCTCCAGGTGAGTGTCAGTCTCATTTTCAAACTAGTTTTCTCTCCAGTGTTGATACTTTTATGCTGGTGACAGCAGAATCTCAAGGCCATTACATAAGATAAGATAAGATAAGCCTTTATTAGTCCCACAATGGGGAAATTCCAGGATTGCAACAGCACAGGGATAGCAACACTCAGAGCAACAATCAGAAGGCAAGAAAAAACAACATCTAGTAAACATATGTCCATATTACTATAAATGTATATATATAGACACACAGTGCAGAGCATTATGGTTGGTTGGTGAATGTGCAGCAGAAAGTCTAAGCTCTCTCTCCGCGGATGCGGCGGGCCAGCTGGAAGTCTTTGGGCATGATGGACATGCTAGTGCTATCCCTCGGATGTGAACTTGCGAATGCGTGAGCTTCACAATGTGCTTGCCTCTTGCCATTGACATTCTATGTATTTGTGCCGTGTGAAAAATTCATTTCACGTTTGACCTGAATGCACCTTAACAATGTTATTTTTATTAAATTTAACCTTTATTTATACAGGGTAGTTATACAGGGTAGTTCCATTGAGATGCAACCTCTCTTTTTCAAGGACGCTCTCTTCACACTCACACATTCACACCAGGAAGCTGCCAGTACACCCACAGACTGACCTGTGGCCACTGAGCAGCTCCACTGGAGCAGAAGGGGTTAAGGGCCTTGCTCAAGGGCACCACAGTGCGGTCACTGAAGTGGTGGCCTAGTTGATAGAGCATCCGCCCCACGACCGGGAGGTCATGGGTTCAAGATCCGGATGGGTCATGCCAAAGACTATATAAAAATGGTACTTCTAGCTTGGTGCTCAGCATAATAGAATGGGGGAAGGAAAAGTTGCTTGTGGCAGCGGCCCTTCTGATTCTAGATATGATTAACATTGTAGACAGGAGAATTGTAATTTTGTTTTACTGTACATGATTGGCTGTATGGATTGAATGGCAATAAAGTTGGCTTCTTCTTCAGGAGGGTGGGGCAAACACTGCTATGCTATTTGTCCCAGCCAGGTCTAATCCTGCCAATCCAGGGATCAAACCCATGACCCTCCACTCACCAGTCCACATCCCTAACCATTAGGCCACCACTGCCCAGCAATGGAGTCCTGGTTGAAGTGTAGCAGCAATGCTGCTGAAAACATGGAGGGACAAGTGCCAAAGAAGGTGAAACCAGAGCCAGCAAAATTTTGCCAGTATTTAGAAGAATATGTTTTAATGGGATTTACGTCTTACGAGTTGCAACCCACCTAAGGCCTTATGTTTTTTCTGTGTGGAGAAATTAGCAAGTAGTGACATGAATTTTTCAGTTCAATTCAACTTTATTTATATAGCACCATTTCACAACAACAGTCATCTCATAGCACTTTCAACTGTAGGGAAAACCCCTACAATTGCAAAAAGACCCCAGCAATGAGACAATCCCCTGTGAGCAAGTACTTGGTGACGGTGGAGAGGAAAAACTTGCTTTTAGCTGGAAGAAACCTCCAGCAGAACCAGGCTCAGGGAGGAGTAGTCATCTGCTGTAACTAGCTGGTGGGGGAGGGGAGTGGATAGAGAAGAAGAAGAAGAAAAGAACAGACATGTAGAGAGCAAACAGAACGATGGGGACTCAATCTATGAGACAGAACAAACAGATAACCCTTCTTCAGTCCAGATTTCATAATACAACAGTGCCCTCGCTGTCTGTGTCACAGTTTGGCACCTGTCATGTGATGTGGGCATAAACCATAAAAAATGGCCAGTTGTACTAAGTATTCCACATCACAAGGTGGCAGACACGTATAGCTCACTGCTCTTGACTTGGAGAACTGATGTCTCTCAAAGAGCCACCCGAAAACCTCACTTCTGTTGCACCGAAGAAGAAGAGTTTGTAAACAAATGTCGATGTGCTCCATCGCAACACAGAGGAGGCATTTCCTCCCAAATTTGCCAACTATGATTCTAAAAAGAGATTATTTAGCTTATGAAGGTAAATATCTACATTTTGTTATAACAGAGGATGGCTGAAGCTGGTTAATTTTCATCTGCCATTGACTGCAGCTCCATGTGACTGGACAGAACAATTGCGCTGGTTCCGTGTCGTCATATAAGATAAATTGCAGTGGAATAAAACCAAAACTGAGGTGGAATAATCATAAGAATATCTGGATGTGGGAGAGAAAGCGAAAATGACCAAGAGAAGACAAAATAACCACCAGGATAAATGATAAATGGTAAATGGCATTCACTTATATAGCACTTTTATTCTCATTTCTTGATGACCAAAGCACTTTACAGATCCTGCTATCCACCCATTCACACACACATTCACACACTCAGGATGATGAAAATGGACGAAACAAGCCACCTGGCCAGTGGCAAGTCTGACAAATTTCTTTGTTTGTTTATATTTTACTGATTTTCTGGTTCATATACTTTGAAGATAAGATAACAAAAAACAAAAACAAAAATGAAGACAAAAAAACAAAGCCATCCTTTGTGTAAATATGTCCAAAGTCCACTTTTGACTGAATGTTATGTAATTTGATATGGCTGCCGTCGCATTTTGCAGATTAGATGCGTAAATTTACTCCTATCTCAAACTTTGTATCATATTCTTCATCTTTCTAATTGACAGTAAGCCGTTTTCTCGTACCACTTTCAAGTTAAAGCCTTGGAAATCTCTGACATCTAAACTGAATATTTTCTTGAAAAAAATCTTGACCACCATGGGGGAGGTTGCCTGGTGCAATAATGCACCACAGACAGTCAATGACCAGCAAAAATATTTCTTTGAGAGTGAAGAAAGGACTGAAGCCCAGTGCATTATTGGAGGTCCCCCGGATGTCTAAACATATTAGCAGCATAATTAAGGGAGGGTTCAGGGGTACCTGATCCCACCCTAACTATAAGCTTTATCAAAAAGAAAGGTTTTAACACTATTCTTAAAAACAGACATCAAGTCTGACTCCCAAATCCAGATTGGCAGCTGGTTCCAAAGAAGAGGAGCTTGATAACCGAAGGGTCTGCCTCCTATTGTACTTTTGGAGATTCTAGGTATTACAAATAATCCTGCATTTTTGGAGTGTAGTGCTCTGTTAGGATGATAAGGTAGTATCAGATCTTTTAAATAAAAAGGGCCTGATTACTTAGAGCTTTGTAAGAAGAAGGATTTTAAATTTAGGTAATTCTAAATTCTGTGGGAAGTCAATGAAGGGAGGCTAGAGCTGAAGAGATGTAATCTATCTTTCTAGTACCTGTTAAAACTCTTGCTGCAGCATTTTGGATAAGCTGAAGACTTTTTAAAGATGTTTTAGGACAGCCTGAAAATAAAGAGTTACAATAATCTAATCTAGAGCTAACAAAAGCATGGGTTAGTTTCTCAGCATCACTCTGAGACAAGATGCTCCTAATATTGGCAATATTACGCAAATGATAGAATGATAGCAGTCTTAGAAAGAAGTTTAATATGTGAATTAATGAAGATATCTTGATCAAAAATAACTCTAAGGTTCCACACAGAACTATTAAGAGAAATAGTAACTGTGGTGTAGTGAGTGTGGTGTGTGCGTGCTGCCGTACCCACCCCTTGTGTGACGTCAGGCGGGCACGGCCCTTGTATATAAATAGTTCTGTTCATATAATAAACAGTGAACTTGTTGCATGACAGAAGAGCCTCCTGCCTCTCATTCCTCATACATAACATTTGGCGACGAGGATAAAAATTATGGGAGCGCACAGGCTACCTCCACTACTATCACCATTTCTAGAGCCCACGGGAGAGCCGGTGATCCTGTGGCCGCAGTGGAGGGCCATGTTTGAGGATTACATTGGGGCACTGAGCTTAAGTTGACCCGATGGGAGACGGTGGCAAGCACTTCTGGCCCACAATCTCTGCATGGAGGGCTGAAGAATTCTTGGTACACTGGGTGAAACAAAGTATGACGAGGATGCTGTCGAGCGGCTGACCGAGTACTTCAATGAGCAGACAAGGACCAGGAAGCTGTGGATAATGGAGCTGTTGGCACCAGGGGTGGCTAAGCTAGTTAGCTGGGGAAAGCGAACAGCCCGTTTGGTGCCTATGGACAGGTTAGCCACTAAGCTAACTTCGTGCCAAAACCAAGCTACGAGCTACCAGCTAGACCTTGAGGTAGGACTGGGGCCATGAGTGGAAGAGTCCCCGGTCACTGAAGATGGCGGGCCAGTCAAAGAGCCCAGCACGATACAGGACCATAGCGCTGATGAGTCGCACAGCGCAATGCGCAACAACAGCAGAGAGGGAGAATAGCAGGAGTCATCCCTACAGTTGGAGGCTGGACAGTGAGTGAGCAGGACCATGGAGGCTGAGAGCCTCGGGGAAGAACAGCGACAGCCGGGCATGGAGATGACGCAGCGGAGTGCCTGAAACGAGGGTACTGAGAGCAGCGACGAAACACCCGGGTCGGAGAGTGACGCCAACGAGAGTGACGCTGAGAGCCCCAAGGAAGAGCAACAGCAGCCGGACATGGAGGCAGCACAGTGGAGCGCCTGAAACAAGGGTGCTGGGAGCAGCGGCGAGGTGCCTTGGTTGGGAAACAACGCTGGCCAAAGCAATGCTGTGAGCCCTGGGAGTGAACAGCAGCAACTGTGCGCCACAGAGGTCGGGCAGTGTCTCAGTGCCAGAGCTCAATGTGCCTTGGACGAGGGTGCTGGGCGGGATGGCGAGGCACCCGAGGCAGCGAGCGACACCGATGAACAGGCTTTGGGTCTCCCCGGAGTTCGGCCACAGGGGGCTGGAGTGTTTGGGACAACGATGGCGGTGTTGAAAGCAGTTGGGAGCGGACTGACAAGTACGGAGAGATGGCGTGCTGGACAGCAGCACGGCAGGTCCTGAGGAGTGAGGCAGTTGGTGGTGAAGAGTGACATTTTTGCAGGAGAGGTTGGTTTTGATCCCGGAGGCAGATGGTGGGCAAGGGCATTCATGCCGTGGGGCTGCGCAGGACCTCTGAGCTGGTCTTATCTACATCGGCCAGGGGTGTGCATGATTTAGGGCTGCCCTGCTCCCGCGGGCTGGTGTTACCTCTGGCTGCCGGTGGACATACAGTAGGTGTGATATAAATGTCCTTGTTGTAAATATGTATACATATACTCTGCTGGTGTGCATGTGAGTATGTATGTTATGGGATTATTTTACTTATTTTTAGAGACATGGTCCAATTTAGTTATTTTTGTGTATATTTTAAAAAACAAAAAGAAAATGCTGGTTTGAGTTATTTTGCGTGAATGTGATATATTTTTCTCCCACAGTTTATGATTCCTTGTTCCTTAGTGCATGTTTCAGGTCCTAAATTGGAGAGGGTCTCGATTGTGTGTGTGGTTTTGCATTTTTGTAAGGGGGAGGGGAATTGTGGTGTAGTGAGTGTGGTGTGTGCGTGCTGCCGTACCCACCCCTGGTGTGACGTCAGGCGGGCACGGCCCTTGTATATAAATAGTTCTGTTCTTATAATAAAGAGTGGACTTGCTGCATGACAGAAGAGCCTCCTCTCCTCCTTTCATTCCTCATACATAACAGTAACCACATCCAAACTAAGAGTTTGATTTGGAAAGGTATTTCTAAGTTTTTTTTGGACCAACAAGAATGACTTCAGGCTTATCTGAAATTAATAGCAAGAAATTACAAGTCATCCAAGCTTTGATTTCCTTAAGACAAGCCTCTAATTTGTCAAATTGATTACTGTCATCTCTCTTCATTGACAAGTGTAATTATGTATCATTGGCATAACAATGAAAATGTATGCAGTGCTTTCTAATGACATTGCTTAGCGGAAGCATAAATAAACTTAAAAGAATAGGACCTCCCACAGATCCCTGTGGAACTTGGTGACTGAGCTTTGAGTTAGAAGAAAACTCATTATTGACATGAACACATCAGATAGTAAATAAGATTTAAACCACTGCAACACAGTTCCATTAAGTCCAACAAGGGGTTCTAGTCTAAGTTAAATATTATGATCGATAGTATCAAAAGCTGCACTAAGGTTAAAAAGGACAAGTACAGAAAAAAGTCCATTATCATAAGGCGGTGACCTTCACTAAAGCTGTTTCAGTACTATGATGGATTCTAAACCCTGATTGAAACTCTTCGAATAAACCATTTCCCTTCAAGTGGTCAAATGTTTTTCGTCCGTTGTTCTTGACGATGACCAAGGACATCACAGGGAAGAGGACCGGGTGCAATGTGTCTGGCTGTGGCTGATCAGTCCGATGCAGGCACAGAAGGCTCTGCCACAGGTTGGGCATAGGTGGTCTGTGCAGGCAGAAGATACAGGGGTGGCTCTAGACTTGCGAAGCTCACGTTTTCTTTGGGCCTTGGCAATCCTGTTCAGCTCAAAGGTGGCAGGACCTTTGCTGGTACGGTTGCGCCAGTCTGGTTGGTCTAGCGCTGGGGTCTCCCAGGTGTCAGGACCGATGTCAAAGCTCTTCAGGGAGGCCATAAGAGTGTCTTTGTAGCGCTTCTTCTGACCACCTTATGGACGCTTGCCCTCTGCTAGTTCACTGTAGAACAGTCTCTTTGGTAGGCGTGAGTCAGGCCTATGGACAAGGTGGCCAGCCCACCTAATCTGGGCTCTTTTGAGCAGAGTGTAGATGCTAGGCAGCTCAGCTCAGGAGAAGACCTCTGTATCAGGTATTTTGTCCTGCCAGATGATCTTCAGGAGCTTTCTGAGGCAGTTCAGGTGGAAGCGGTTTAGCTTTCTGGCATGGCGCTCGTAGACTGTCCAGGTCTCGCGGGCATACGGTAGAAAAGGCAGGACAACTTCCTTGTACACCTTCAGTTTTGTGGTCAGCCTGATGACTCTCCTTTCCCACACTGTTGCACTTAGCCATCCGAATGCTGAGCTTGCCTTGGGAATGCATGAATCAACCTCATCGTCAATGTTGACAGACCTGGAGAGTGTGCTGCCAAGGTATGTGAACTTGTCGACAGCCTTGAGGGTCTCCCTGTTGACAGTGATGGCTGGTTCCACATAAATCTTCTGCGGTGCAGGTTGGTGCAGGACCCGGTTTTCTTTGTATTGATTGTGAGCCCAAAGTTGTCGCAAGCAGTGGAGAGGCAGTTCATACTCTGCTGGATCTTGGCCTCTGTAACAACATTGAGTGCACAGTCGTCTGCGAACAGGAAGTCATGCACTGAGTCCCGTTCCACCTTGGTTTTGGCTTGGAGCCTCCGCAGTTTGAAGACCCTGCCGTCCATCCTGTACCTGATCCTGAAGACATTTTCTTCATCATCACAGAAGGCATCAGACAGCATGGCTGTGAACATCATGCTGAAAAGTGTGGGCGCGAGTACACAGCCCTGCTTAACCCCGTTGGTGACTGGGAAAGCTTCGGAGGAGTCTCCATCATTGAGTACTTGAGCAAGCATGCTGTTGTGGAACTGGCACACCATGCTGATGAACTTGTCCGGGCAGCCAAACTTCACCATGATCTTCCATAGCCCCTCATGACTGACTGTATCAAAAGCCTTGGTCAGATCTACAAATGTTGTGTAGAGGTCCCTGTTCTACTCTTGACACTTCTACAGATGTGGGTGTGAGGCAAAAATCATGTCAACAGTTGCACGACCCTCTCTGAAGTCCCACTGGCTCTCTGGCAGGTGACCGCCTTCCATGTGCTGAATGAAGTGGTTGAGATGGACTCTTGCGAGGATCTTGCCAGTGATGACAAAGAGAGAGATCCCACCATGGTTTTCGCAGGACTGCCTGTTTCCTTTTCTCTTGTAGATATGGACAATGGAGGTGTCTTTGAGCTCCTGGGGGATAACTCCCTGCTACTACATGGTCTGAAAGAGCTCGGTGAGTTTCTGTATTAGGACTGGTCCTCCTGCCTTGTAGATTTCAACTGGGATGGAGTCAGAGCTTGGTGCTTTGCCATTCAAAAGGAGTTTGATCGCTTTTTTGACTTCTGATTCTGTTGGAGGTTCTGCCAGAGACATGTTCACCTCTACTTGGGGCATGTGAGTGATGGCTTCTGCACTGATGGACAAAGGTCTGTTCAGGACGCTGCTGAAATGTTCTGCCCATCTCTCCAGGATTGCGTTCTTGTCAGTTAGGAGAGTGGACCTGTCAGCACTGAGCAGTGGTGATGTTCCAAAAGACTGAGGCCCATAGATGGTCTTAAGGGCATCATAGATGCATTTGGAGTTGTTGCTGTCAGCGTACTGCTGTATTTCATCTGCCTTTTTGCTGAGCCAGAAGTCCTGCATCTTTCTGAGCTTTGCCTGCACCTTTCCTTTGATGGAGTTGAATGTGTCCATCTTAGAGGCAGATCTGCTGTCTTGCTGGTGCGCTCTGTGGGCTTCACGCTTCTCTTCAAGCAGCTTTTGGATGTCCTCACCATTTTCATCAAACCAGTCTTGGTATTTGTGTGTGTTCTGGCCCAGATGAGTGAGTGAGGTGTCGTACCCCATGTCTCTGAAAGCTGCCCAGTCTTCTTCTCTGTACACCCTGAGGTTGAGCTGACTAAGCTTGCTGTCCAGGTCCTCACTGAGGTTCTGTCACACAGAGTGCTGTTACAGCTTGCTGACATTGAGTTGCTTGTTTGCCTTTTTTTTCCCCCTGTGGACACCATTTGGGCTCGATGTGCATGTTGAGCTTTGAGAGAATGAGTCTGTGATCCATCCAGCAGTCTGTGTCACACATCGCATTCGTCACTCTAACGTCCTGCCTGTCTCCCCTTCTCACAATGATTTAATTGATCAGATGCCATTGCTTGCCCCGTGGATTCATCCAGGAGGTCTTGTTGTGATTTGCCAAGCAGTAGATGGTATTGGGAGCTTCTTAGAGATGAAAAACTTTTTCATCTCTAAGAAGCTCCCAGTCGTCAATGTCCAAACCTCCTGCCGCATCGCTGCTACCGATTGTCCTGCCACCGCACACACGTGGCACATGTCGATGCGCACTGGTGGCACATGTCGATGCGCACTGGCAGTGCGCTCTTGCCCAGCCAAACGTTGCCCACGAGCTGCTCTGGACCTTTTTCGCTCTACGACCACGGTTTGGCAAAGCAGAACAATCTGCAGACGAGGCTCCTATGCCATTTTGGGCACGGCTGGACACAGAAAACTCAGCTGCAATGTTGCACACAAGATGTTTGTTTCCACTTTTGCAAGAACTGCTTGCACCATTGTCCAAAGGCACATAATCAGAGCTGGACTCAGATGAACTCAGATGACGAACTAGAGCTAAGCTCTTCCTCTAAACCAGGAGTGGTGAATACCAGTCCTAATACCTCTTCAGCTGAGAGCATTTTTTCCCCATCCTGTTTCCTCCTGTCAAACAGCAGCATGGAAGGGGGCAGGCTTCAAAAGCTGATTTGACCTACTTATTGCATTGGATCATTTCCAGTTCTCACAGTAAATGAAAAACCACACCTCTCGGCCACCAAGTGGTGTTAAAAGGTTTGTACATTTCACACTCTATTCAGCTGTACAGGCTTTGTTTAGACTGATCAGCTGACAGGTGCAGAAGTGCACCATACACACTCAAAGGGTTAACACCTCCGAACATCACCGCTTAGTTCCTCCTCATGGCTGTCTTTTAAAAAAATGGCCAACACACGCCAATTTATCACATCCTTTGTCCATGTAAATTAGAAACATTCTTTTGTAAATGTGAGGATTTTTTCATAAATTTGCAGGATTTTCCTGCAGAGTTAGAGCCATTCTACTCAGAAATGTATAGCTTCTTACTTGAAAATTTGCAGCTTTTTATTATTCATAATTTTGCAGCTTTTTCCTAATGAATTTAGAACTTTTCTTACTCTTGAATTTGCAGTTTAAAAAAAAAAAAGCTTAAACTTGCAGCATTTTACTCAAATCTTATATCTGCAGCGTTTTAGGTTGTAAACAGTTGGAAATTTACACCTTCTTTTGTCTTTTTGCTAAAGTTGCAGCTTCTTACCCATAAAATTCCACTTTTTTTGGTCAGAAATTGGCAGCTTTTAACCGAGACTTACATTTTATTAATTTTTTTTTTTTTGTCAGGTCAGGCATTGGCTTGCTTGCTACCGGATAACCATGAAAACCAGTACTACCTGTCTCATGGGTCAGGCCGTCAGCGACTCAACCAGCATCCCCACCATTCAGAGGGCATGGAGGGTGAAACAGGGCATCCTGGCAGAACTAAAAACAACATCTGCCACAGGTCTGTGGTGGACCACTCCCAGTGACACAGGGTGAGACTGGACATCCTGACAGATAAACACATCTGTCGTAAGGTCTGTGGTGGACTGTGCCAGTTGGTGCATTGTGACACGCACTACACAAAGAGCAGAGATAAACAAACCTATCATCTGGTCAGTCACTGCAACAGATGCTGGAGTCAGTTTGTCTTGGCTTGTCCTTGCCACTGATAATACCTTTATCTGCCAAGAATGTGCTGCTAGTCCAGCAAAAGCTAGCAGTACTCAAATACTTTGCAAGCAGTTTCATGAAATGGTCAATCAGAAAGCAACTCATACCGGATCGGACGTTGCCCGGGCTTACAAGGTCCGCGCTGATCTGTTCACACTCCGACAGGCAGTGAAAAGTAAGCTAGGAGCAGGAAGACAAAAGTAGATGAAAACAGCAGCCTTGTGTGTAGCAGAATGGAATGTACGCACTCTGTTGGACAGAACAACATCACAGCGCCCAGAAAGACAGACCGCGCTTGTGGCCCTGGAAATGAACAGGTACAATGTAGACATAGCTGCACTTAGTGAAACAAGATTGCCTGGATATGACAGCTTGGGAGACCATGGGTACATCTTCTTTTGGAGTGGGAGATCAACTCAAGAAAGGAGAGAAGCAGGAGTGGGCTTTGCAGTTAGAAAGGAGATAGCAGCAATGCTTGATGAGGAACCGGTACCAATCAACAACAGGATAAAGACTATGAGACTCCCACTACAGCGGAAGATGTATGCCATGCTCACCAGTGTATATGCCCCAACACTGACCAACACAGAGGAGGTGAAGGAAGAGTTCTACAGTAATTTACGTGAGACTATCAGGCATGTACCCATTGATGACAGGCTGATACTCATTGGAGATTTTAATGCCCGAGTTGGTTTGGACACTGAGAAATGGAAAGGAGTGCTAGGCAGTCATGGAGTAGGCAAGTGCAATGCTAATGGAGAACTTCTACTTGCACTATGTTTAGAGTACAATCTTGTGATAACCAACACTCTATTTAAGCACAAGGACACACACAAGAAGACATGGATGCACCCAAGATCCAAGCACTGGCACTTATTAGACTACATCATACTCAGGCAGAGAGACATAAGGGATGTATTGGACACCAGAGCAATGAGAGGCACAGACTGTGGTACTGATCATGTTATGCTGAGATCTAGATTAAAGATTTGCAGACAAAAACAACATTGCAGGACGGGTGCAAAACCACCACGGAAGCTAAACACTAGTGCACTGAAAGGCCAAAAGAAGCAAGAAGAACTTGCACAGGAAATGGATGAAAACTTGAAAGACTGGGACAGCAACAACTCAGAATGACATAGAAGAGAAATGGGCAACACTGAAGGATACGGTGTATCAGACTGCAAGTGATGTATTAGGCTACCCTGAGAGGAAACATCAAGATTGGTTTGATGAGCATGATGAACACCTGAAGAAACTACTAGAAGCGAGGAATACAGCTAGGCAGGAAAACCTATAGTGTAACACAAGGCCGAAGAAGATGAAATACTCAAAGGCTCAGAGTGAGCTACAGAAGTACACCAGAGAAAGGAAGTCCAACTGGTGGGATGAAAAAGCGGAGAAACTTCAAACTGCAGCAGACAGGAAGGACATGAAAACATTCTTCACAGGTTTGAGAGAAATCTACGGCCCTAAACCAAGAGGATTGATCCAACTAGCTATGGATGGTGAAACGGTTTTGCAGGAGAAAGACAAGATCCTGGACAGATTTGCAGACCACTTTGACCAACTACTAAACAACCATGGAGATCTCACTGAAGAGGCTAAAGAAGCTCTAGTGCAGCAACCAGCTATATCAAGTCTGGATGAACCACCAAATTTTGTTGAACTAATGGCAGCTATCAGGACAACACAAGATGGTAAAGCTCCAGGAAGGGATGGAATTCCAGCAGAAGTGTGGAAATTTGGCGGTGTTCAGCTGACCAACTGCCTGCACAAGCTCATCCAAGAGATATGGGATGCCCAGAAAGTACCTCAAGACTGGAAGGATGCAAGTATTGTGCCTTTGTTCAAGAAAGGTGACAGGAAAGATTGTGGAAATTACTGAGGTATATCACTGCTAGCCACTGTTGGTAAGATTCTCTCACGTGCACTACTTAACCACTTGCGCTCCGTTGTTCCGCGGGCGGGCAAGTCTCTGCGTCCTATGACGCACGAGGGCGTGCGAGAGCGCGCTCGTGCGCCCTCGTGCGCATGACGCATGATGGTGGTGATGGTGATGCAGTAGCTTCCAAGCGCCACTCAAAAAAAAACTGCAGAGACAGCCGCGAACAGATTAGTTCATCTGATTGACCTGTCATTCGACTAATAAGACCCTTGAATTGGGTTTCTGAAACCTTGAAGAACCAATGAATGAAAATCTAGGAAGGAGGACCCGCCTACTGTGAACGCAGGAGCCAATTGAAGCACAGAAATTCTGGCTGGGTGAAGCGATATTTACTGCTGCCACAGATGAAAACAAAGGACGCTGGACAAATCTCCTACAGACCCAGGCTCACCCAGCAGCATGGAGAACACCCACAAGTGGGACCCGCACTCATTCCAGCAGAATAGACGGAGGCCGACGACAAAAGTCGTAAATCATTCGCCAAAACGGCAATATGTAATGGAATTATGTTGATCAGGATCCACGAGCGGAGCAGCGTCGCGTTCGTCTGACGCGTGGGAAGAGCTGTTCGCCACGACTCTGCTGCTTTGAAGAGGTAAGGTGTTATAAGCTAAATTATTATTTATCCCTGAAAACTGTAATCCAAAAATGACTTTTGACCGATCGGTAATTTACAACTGTACTGCGCACGAAATACGAAGTGCGTGCGCCGCGATAAACGGTTCATTTGCCGTGTTCGGACCGTGAACGCCCCCCCCCCACCCGCTGCAGAAGAGGAGAGGGGGGGGGCACGGTCCGAACGCTCCTCGGTCGGCGGGGGGAAGCTTATCAGTCTATTCCATCATGTAGCGATGGCCCTCTTCTGTGCCCTCTTCTGTACCGAGGGGGGGGGGGGCGTTCACGGTCCGTTCACGGTTCCCCCCCCACACACACACACAGTAGCGAGGGGGGGGGAGCCGCTGTGAAAACATGCAAGGAAAAAAAAAAAAGAGTGTATTCCGTCTTGTAGCGAGGGCCGAATTTGGTCCTTGGTAGCGGGGGGGGGGAACGACCCCCCGCCCACACACACACACACAGACACAGCCCTGAGTGTGACCTTTCATTAGAGCCTAAAATGAAGATTCTACATTGAATTATTCAAAAGTTACAGACGTTTTTCCAAAGTGTGCCATTTGGCACAATTTGGCACAGTTCCATAATGCCTGGGAACTACCTGAGAACAAAGCTGTGTAAAATATTCATTTTTTGTGGTATTGTTACCAAATTTGGATCTCAGCTGGATAACACTTGGTTCTACATTTCTGTTGCATTTTCCAGCCGGATCGGACAGCTGTGTGTTATTTACAAGCATTTGTATCCAAAAAAACACTGTGTCCAAATTTTTTTTCTTCAAGTTCAGTATGTTTAGATGACTGTAACTCAGTGGCCGGAGCACGTAGAGAGATTATGTTTCTTTTGCCAAAAAATTCAAAGTGTTTTCTTTTAAATGAGACCAACCCCATGAAGATGCTGCAAAGGGTTGAATAACAGCTTTCGATTTACTTTGGGCACGTTTTTTTTGGCATTTTTAGGAAAATTGCCCGGAGTGCAAGTGGTTAACAGACTTAGTGAACACATCTTGCAGAATGTACTACCGGAAACCCAGTGCGGCTTTAGAAGTGGAAGAAGCACAATGGACATGATTTTCTGCTTGAAACAGGTTCAAGAAAAGTGTATTGAACAGAACATGCCGGTTTTTGTAGTCTTCACAGACTTCAGTAAAGCCTTCGATACTGTTTCACGACAAGGACTTTGGCAGGTACTCAAGAAATATGGTTGTACAGAGAAGTTTGTCAGCCTGATCGAGGCACTCCATACAGGTATGCAAGCAAACGTGGAAATGAGTGGTTCAGTATCTAAAGACTTTTCAGTAAGCAACGGGGTGAAACAAGGGTGTGTGCTGGCACCTACACTCTTCTCGCTATATCTGGCAGCCATGCTTGAGGTGGCCTTCAAAGACACTTCAGAAGGAGTATACATTCAAACAAGGAAAGAAGCAGACTTGTTCAATGTGGCACAGTTCAAAGCCAAGAGTAAGACATCGATAAAGGTAGTAAGAGAAATGCTCTTTGCCGACGACAGTGCTCTAGTTGCACACAGCGTGGAAGATATGCAATCTTTAGTGGAGAAATTTGCAAGAGCAGCTAGCCAATTCAGCCTCAAAATCAACATCAAGAAGACAGAGTGCCTTTATCAACCACCAAAGTTCCAGTTATCAACATCACTACCAGAAGAGATCAGCATTGGTACAGAGCCACTAGTCAAGTGCAAGACTTTCAAGTACCTAGGGAGTACTGTTTCAGAGAATGCTAGGCTGTAGGATGAACTATCGCTCAGAATGGGAAGAGCGAGTGTTGTGTTTGGAAACTTGAGGGAGAGACTGTGGAACAATCGACATGTGTCTATCCGTGTGAAATGCAAAGTGTACAGAGCGACAGTACTGGCTAATCTATTATACAGTGCTGAAACTTGGACTGTCTACAGAGTGCAGGTGAAGAAACTCCATGTGTAGATGATGAGACACCTTCAAGCCATAATGAACATCTCATGGAAAGACAAGATAACCAAGATAGAAGTGTTGAAACGAGCTGGTCTACCATCAGTGGAGGACATGCTAATACAGATGAACCTGAGATGG
Organism: Pholidichthys leucotaenia; assembly: GCA_020510985.1. Taxonomy (NCBI): domain Eukaryota; kingdom Metazoa; phylum Chordata; class Actinopteri; order Cichliformes; family Pholidichthyidae; genus Pholidichthys; species Pholidichthys leucotaenia. Next base: position 193,672,311 of record CM035842.1, on the reverse strand, counting down.
CTTGGACATGTTGAAAGGATGGGCCACCAGCGTCTCCCTTGGCAGTTACTCTACTGACAGTTATGCGAGAGCAAATGCAATCAGGGTAGGCCAAGGCTCAGATTTAAAGATACTGTAAAAAGAAACTTGAAGAAGTTGGACATAGACAGGAGTTCCTGGCAGCGGAAGGCTAAGGACAGAGCTGTGTGGAGGAATCTGATCAGACCTAAATGGAACAGTCATTGTCGCCCACGACAGACTGCTATGATGAGATGGTATTGGTGATCATAAGGTCATGAGAGGCGCACGTCTTCAACAGGAGAAGACCGTTGCTGTTGCTCTTTCCAACTCCATTTCTCTAAAGGACACCCTCCCATGTCTGCTAGTCTGTAACAACTCTTGCTTTAAAGTCTCCAAGGACAATGAGTTTGTCCTCCTTTGGTACGCCTTCAATGAGAGTCTCTAAGTCCTTGTAAAACTTGTCTTTGATCTCATCTGGGTTTGTCATGGTGGGGGCATATGCACTGATGAATGTGGCATGGTGTTTTCCTCGGAGGGGGAGCTGCAGAGTCATGAGGTGGTCGTTGGTTCCTTTTGGGATGCTGGTAAGCTTGCTGATAAGATTGGATCTGATCGTGAAACCCACTCCTGCTTCACGGCGTTGTTACTACCTCAGCCGCTCCAGAAAAAGGTGTAGCCGGCTTTGACGTCTGTCATCTGACCTTTGTCTGCAAACCTAGTCTCGCTCAGCTGTGATGCGGATGTTGTACCTGCTGAGTTCTGTTACGACAAGTGCTGTCTGTGTCTCAGGTCTTTCCGCTTTGCAGCTTTCCATGAGCATTCGCACATTCCAAGAGCTAATGGTGAGTGATGTCACCTTAGTTGATTTCTTTTGAGAATTTCGACCACTATGGTAGGATCCCCGCCAGCCGCGGCTTGCTGGCCAGGGTGTAGCAAAGCAGGCTATGTTTAAGGCACCTTTTCTAGCCCCTTCCTCAGGCCATGGAGGTGAGCAGAGCAAATCTTGAAGAGGGCTGCTCAGACTCCCAGGGGGCTGCCAAGCTCCACTGCTGCTTCAGTCCAGTAGAGAGCAACCCTATGCCCTTGGCCACTTGTGTGTGGGATTGTGGCAACAGCTTCCAGTGTATCTGCACCTGCTGCTTCGTCACTTGCCCATCACCACAGGACTTTGGTGGGGGGGGCGGACTTGGGGGGGGGTAATGTCTTGACTTGCATGTGTGTTAGATTATTTTTCAGTAAGATCATTCTGAGTCAAAAAATCAGTCAGAATATTTAAATGTAAATAGATTTATTCCGTCATGGCCAATGAGGGAGGAGTACAGACACAGCCCCAGTTTGACCACCCATACTCCTGAATCAAACATACTTCGTTCAAGGTTTATAAAGCTGTTTTATCAATGGGAAGACAGAAGATAGAGATTAATCTCCTGCAAGATGTACAGTCTTGTCCCTGAGAGTCCATGAAGCATAGTCCTTATCTTCTTTACTCACAGGAAACAGAGATAAATACACTCTCAGTCACATAGAACTGAACATGACTAATTGAAAAGATCTGCAGTCATTTAGAAAAATATCTTAACATTCTCACCACAATCACTCACAAACTGGACATTCTTATTACAACTATGTGATTTATAATTGCTCATGCACTCTTATACACAGAATGAAGCTGCCCAAAGGCCATATATAAAATGCATATATGAGAATATAAAAGACATGAAATAATGTAAGAATAATATGGGATTTTTGTATCATATTCCCCCCTTGATGCTTAATATAGCATCACAATTAAAAGAAAAACAACAAATGAATTAATCTAACAAAGCCATAAAAGAAAAGTAGATTGAATAATGAGTAATGATATAAGAACACATATATGTAAGGATGTATATGTTCTTATGTGTCTTTACAGATTTGCAGCAATTGTATGAGGTAGTTTAAACTAAAGCAAAGCTATGATAAAATGTGTAACAATAAAAGGGAATATGTGTAGCAATTAATGATATGATAACAATAAGTGTAAAGTGATAGAAATAGTAATGTGAAAATGATATGGAAAAACTCAAAATAGATTTTGACAATATTGCAAACTTCACACCCCTTAGGCTAGTATCGCCCCATCCTCATCATCTGTTGTATGAAGACATATCACTAAGTTTACATGAACCAGCCTCATCATCATATTATGGACACAAGGACTCACACGGGAAAACACCAAAATTATCACTATAAAAATCACTAACAAGTTCATGATGAGACTTCTCCATGAAGAGAATCACTAACTTAATCAATTTTGTGCATCAGTGACATTATTCCTGGCCACAGCAGCCTTCAAGGCAATGAGGCTGTGTTTTACCGAAGTAATAATATGACTATTTGCATTATTTTTAGGGATAAAAGTACAACAATAACCCCCTATAATAGGGAACATGCCCCTACGGGTGGCAGTTAATTGACCAGAACCATTCTATTATTGTGTCATCATAAGCCTCATAGCCATCATCTCTTCCTTTCACCCAACCAAACAGATAAGGAAAAATTTACAAATGATTGTAGCCTATAATTTTTTCAATCCATAAGGTGTTCTTGCCCACTCTCACCCAAGGAAAAAGTGAATGAAGGACCCTTACTCCTTTGCTTTCCATCTGAAATTGTTCTGGTACATCCGTGCCCCAAATGGCATCATGTAACAAAAAGGGTAGCATCCTATTGTAAGAAAGCATCTCTCTACACCCTTGCCCACCTGGCCTGCCGACATAATGAGGGTACGGTCAGTCGCCAAAACGGGGTACACAACCCTGCCCAATTCCTGGCCAGGTGTGGGTATGCCCAATGACCACACAACCCCCATCCCCCTATATTGACAATGTAGATCTTGAAGATAACATTTGCTCACTTTGTTGGTCAAGCAGGTAGCAGTACAGGGGAGAGACACACTGTAAGCCGTTGCACACTTAGAGAGTGGTAAGCTGCCCAGGAGAAGTTCTCTGATGAAATTAACCTTACCTTTGCAGAGTAAGGAGCGTCATCACATGTTCGATCAGTGGAGTGGCAAGTGTTGTGACTGATGTTTGCTGTGTTATTCCTATATATAGCCTCTCTTAAGAAACAAACAGCCTGTGGTAGCTGCATTACTTTAGCAGTAACAGATAATTTTTCCAGCTGATAGTGGCATTAAGGAACAAACATAACAATTATCTATGGCGTATAGGCAGTGGAACAACTTAAAAATAACCAAAACAAAAGTGTTACTACAAGTATGGTGAGGATAAACAGGCAACAACACCAACCACCTTCAGTTGCCAACCTTCTTTCCCTTGCATTTTTGCCTCTCCATGATAAACAAACAGTTGCTTCACTATGTAAAGCCGTTACTGGATGCCAGGGGGTGCCATCAGCCGACACTTGCATAGAGAAACAGTTAAACAGTCACTTGTTGATTTTTTTTTTTTTTTTTTGTGAGTTCATAATGTATATTAAACAGTCTCTTGCTGAGGGTTCCAAGTGGGGTAAAACGTTAGATGCACCCAAGAGTCACATCATTCGCCTTTCACAGCTGTTGGTGTCACCAGGATAACCTTTGTGTTGTCCTTGCCGGGGAGTATTTGGTCCAGTTTTCTTTGATGACCAGATCCCCTGGTTTGGCCAAAAGATGGGTGCACCTCCCACGGTTCCTTTGTCGCATAATCCCTCCTGGGGAGGTGGCATGGATAATATCTCTGTCAGTCGACATCCTTTGCATGTAATTCAATTCAATTCAGCTTTATTTATATAGCGCCATATCACAACAGAAGTAATTTCATAGCATTATCAAAAGTAGGGAAAAACCCACAATTTCAGAAAGAGCCAGCAATCAGACGATCCCCTGTGAGCAAGCACTTAGCGATGGTGGAGAGGAAAAACTCCCATTTAACAGGAAAAAACCTCTAGCAGAACCAGGCTCAGGGAAGGGCAGTCATCTGCTGCTACTGGCTGGGGGTGAGGGGAGTCTCTGTTTCCAAGGCAGCCAGTAATCCATACTGGCAAAAGACACGTTTGCACAACAGCACAGCCTAGTGGTACAAAAATAACACTGCAAAAACATGAAATCCCATATATTATCCCGTACATTTAAAAAAAAAATGTCATACACACTTTGTTATCACCAAACAAATACTGTACATTGTTCTCTTACATATATATTATTTTTTTAAAAATTCCCTCTTCTCTCTATTCCTCTTTCCTTTGTGAATATCATCTACTTTCACTAGCATTTCAGTCAATGTTTGCCAATGGAGCTTAACTTAGGCTGACTTAGCTCTCTCTGCATAGCTTAGCCCAGCACTCAGGAACTCTGACAAACAGAGTATAACTTTCACTAACGTTTATTTCCAAACGTCGCCAAATTTTTAGCATGCTGAAAATTCTCAACAAATACAACTTTCACCAGTGTTTGGCAACAAACACCATCATTAACTTTTATCAACTTTTGCCAGCAGAGCCAGATGTTTCCCAAAACATCAGTAAAAGTTGGTCCAAACATTGTAGTGTGAATCCACCTTAAGATTATTAAAATGAAAGGCAGATTATAGATTGGTCTATAGTTAGCTAAAACTCCTGGATCCAGCGTTGGCTTTTTTAGTAAGGGTTTAATTACAGCAGTTTTAAAAGCCTGCTGTACATGGCCAATGGTTAATGAAGAATTGATTATTTGAAGAATAGAGCTACCTATAAATAGGAAGACTTCTTTAAAAAACCTGTTAGGAATAGAGTCAAATAGACAAGTTGAAGGCTTGGATGAGGAAATTATTTTATCTAACTCTAAAAGGCAAATTGGAGTAAACTCATCTAAACAGATATCATTTGAAGGAGTTGTAGTAGTTATTATATTTAAGTTAATGGTGTGAAGAATCTAACTGATTTCATCTCTGATAGATGAAATTTTATTATTAACCTTTATTGCGGCAAGGTTTCAAGGAACAGATAGCGCCCCCCCCCCCCCCACTGTCACAGGTGCAGCGCTGCACCTGTCATTTGATGTTATATGACGTGGCCAAAAACTCCCCAGTTATTTAAGTTGTACAAAGGATTCCACCTCACAAGGTGGCAGACATGTATGACTTATTGCTCTTGCCTTGGAGGACTGATGGCGGAGATAGACGCATCTTTCTGGACACCAGTGAAGAAGAAATTTTTAGACAAACAAATGTGGACCTTACCGATTGCTGTGGACGTACTTAAACACAGACGGAGGAGCCAGTTGCTCCCATATTTGCCAATTATGATTCTAAAAAGAGATTGTTTAGCTTATGAAGGTAAATATTTACATTTTGTTATAACAGAGGGTGGGTGAAGCTGGTTGATGTTCACCTGCTGCCGCCCCCAGCACCATGTGACTAGACAACAATCGCACCAGTTCCATGTCATCATATAAGATAAATTTAGGCAGAATAAAAGCGAAATTGAGGTGGGATAATCATGAGTTTCTGGATGTGGGAGAGAAAGCGCAAATGACAGACAGAAGGCAAAATAACCACCAGGATAGACGAAAATGGATGAAGCGACAGCCGCCTGGCCAGCGGTAAGTCTGACAAATTTCTTTGTTGACATTCTACTATTGTTCTGGTTCATATACTTTGAAGAGAAGATAACAAAAAAAAAACACAAACAAAACAAAACCGGTGACAAGAAAACAAAACTATCCTTTGTGCAAATATGTCCAAAGGTCCATTTTTGACCAAAAGTTATGTAATTTGTTATGGCTGCGTCACATTATGCAAATTAGATGCGTAAATTTACTCCTATCTCAAACTTTGAATCATATTCTACATCTTTCTAATTGACAGTAAGCCATTATATCTTACCACTTTCAAGTTATAGCCTTGGAAGTATCTGACATCTGAACTGAATATTTTCTTTGAAAAAATCTTGACCACTAGGGGTTTATGGTGCCACGGAGCGCCTGTGGCAGTCATTGGGTTAAAGAAGTTCATAAAGTCCTGACTAGTAATCTCTAAAGGAATGCTAGATTTGATAGAGTCCTTACTCTTTGTTAGCCTGGCTACAGCGCTGAAAAGAAACCTGGGATTATTCTTGTTCTCTTCTATTATTGCAGAATAATAACTTGTTCTGGCTTTCCAAAAAGATGTTTCATAAATTAGAAGTTGATTTCTCCAATCTAAATAGATTTCATCTAATTTAGTGAAGCACCATTTTCTTTCTAATTGATCAGTCCCTCTAGGATTTTGTGATGTTGCGATTGCATCAGTTCATGCGAAATCAGCCAATCAGTGCTACTCTTGCACAACCTTGCAACTTTGTCCAATCACCTCAACTTTTCCGTAATTTTGGCCAATCCTCGTCAACTTCCGCCAATTTCAAATTTGTCTCTGACTGGCGCTGAAATGCTCAGTCTAACCAATCAAATGCATCACTGTACCACGTTCACATCCATGTTTACAGTGAGTAACAAACACATCAGCAAACAGAGCATGTGATTTAAAAAAAAAAAAAACACTCACCCACGAGGTTTCCAACACTGTCCCTTCCTCCGTCTCTCCCAGCCTCCCGGTGGACATCTTGCCACATCTCCGTCCTGACCGCATGCACGAAGTGCTGGGTTTGTGTTGAAAAACATCCGCCTGCTCCAAAAGCACCCCGTCACGTGAGCGCGCGTGAGGAGAGACACCATAAAACCTCAAACACAGCGAGAAAATCTAACACTACAGCCAATGTTTGAACATTTTATACATCTTTAGAGGTAAAATCATTACTACATCTGGTCAAAGAGCTTTAAAGCTATGGGTCTGGACACAGACAAATGCACCCACCCACCCAACCCTCTCCCCGTCCCGCCGTAAATGAAAGATGTGTGTGTCTCAAGACTGACGTGCAGCAAACAGACAGGTATAAGTTAAACATGGAAAGAGAGAATATATTGTCTGTATTTTTTTTTTTTCAGAAAAACATATACTACTATAGACAATACAGACTAACAGAAAAAAAATATTTTTTCCTCTCAGCTCGGTACAAAGTGGTTGGGGACCGTAGGGAGTTTTCAAATGAAGGTGCTGCCAATAATTTCCAGATCTCTACTCTTTAACATGCATTCATGCAATTTAGCTGTTGTAATATATATTGTGTTAATGTCTGTACTTGCTGTTGCACAAAAGAGTTTTTCCGTATAGCAGAAGTTTCTGCTTAATCAAAGTTTGGATGACTTGTAATTTCCTGCTATTAAATTCAGATAAGACTGAAGTCATTCTTGTTGGTCCAAAAAACCTTAGAAATTCCTTTCCAAATCAAACTTTCAGTTTGGATGCAGTTACTCTTTCTCTTAATAGCTCTGTGAGGAACCTTGGAGTTATTTTTGATCAGGATTTGTCCTTCAATTCACATATTAAATTTGTTTCTAAGACTGCCTTCTATCATTTGCGTAATATTGCCAAGATTAGGAGCATCTTGTCTCAGAGTGATGCTGAGAAGCTGATCCACGCTTTTGTTAGCTCGAGATTAGATTATTGTAATTCTTTATTATCAGGCTGTCCTAAAACATCTTTAAAAAGTCTTCAGCTGATCCAAAATGCTGCAGCAAGAGTTTTAACAGGTACTAGAATGAGAGATCATATCTCTCCGGTTCTGGCCTCCCTTCATTGGCTTCCCATAGAGTTTAGAATTAAGTTTAAAATCCTTCTTCTTACTTACAAAGCTCTAAACAATCAGGCTCCTTTTTATTTAAAAGATCTGATACTACCGTATCATCCTAACAGAGCACTACGCTCCCAAAATGCAGGTTTACTTGTAATACCTAGAATCTCCAAAAGTACAATGGGAGGCAGAGCCTTCAGTTATCAAGCTCCTCTCCTGTGGAATCAGCTGCCAATCTGGATTCGGGAGTCAGACTCGATCTCTGTTTTTAAGAATAGGGCTAAAACCTACCTTTTTGATATAGCCTACAATTAGGGAGGGATCATGTGTTTCTGAACCCTCCCTTAGTTATGCTGCTAATAGGTTTAGTCAGCCGGGGGACCTCCAGTAATGCACTGGGCCTCACTCCTTTCCTCACTCTCTATGAAATATTTTTTTTTTGCTGGTCATTAACATTTGTTTGTTCTCTCCCATAGATTGAGTCCCCATCGTGCTGTTTGCTCTCTACATGTCTGTTCTTTTCTTCTTCTCTGTCCCCTCACCCCCCAGCCAGTCGCAGCAGATGACTGCCCCTCCCTGAGCCTGGTTCTGCTGGAGGTTTCTTCCTGTTAAAAGGGAGTTTTTCCTCTCCACCATCGCCAAGCACTCTGCACCCTGTCAGTGTGGTGGAGGTGCCGGAAGTTGCATACAAAGAAAAAAAGGGAAAGATTCATGCTTTTAACCATGGACATTTTATTTACTTTTTTTCAGTCTAACTTTGTGGGTTTTGACGCTAATATTGCGTACTTTAAACTATTTACATATTTTTAAGGCCAATATTTTCATTTCCTCCAGTTTTTCTTTGGAAAATGAAAAACATTGAGCTACTTTATTCAATTTTTTGACGTATCACTGACTTTTATTGACTCAATTGCCTTATTTCTCTGACTGAAGCATAACAGTGAACTTTACAGGGAAAAAAGGACGCAGGACTAACGATCTCAAATTACCAGCCTCTGGGACCCGGTCTCTCGCCACTGTCCATGCCTCCTTCGTCGAGACCACAGAAACATAGAACATCTTTAAGTACAATTGCTTGCATCTTCATCAATGCTACCATTGTGGTCCTGTGCCATAGATTCCTGGAAACAGAGATTATTCTAAATGCTGCATTGGTTTAAGGCTTTTAATTTATGACACTGTTTTGTTTAAACATAATCCTAAACTAGTGATTACCCATGTCAATTGGTAAAATATTTACTGATGCACAGAGTATTTAGCGAATACTTGCTCTGAATAGCAAAAACACATTCAAATTGTGGAAGCTTTAGGTGTAATTTAAAGGTTTTTTTTCTGCTATTCTTCATTCTTTGTTTTTCAACAGGAAAGGGAAAGCATTCATAAGATTTTTTTTTTTTTTTTTTAGCTTTCACCAGGAATTAGATTTGTCAAATTAACAAGGAATCATAACATCACCATTACCTTTCAGTTTAATAAATCCCTGGTGACATATGCAATATCTAATAAAATAATAAAAAACAATAATTCACTTGTGTTTCTTAACATTACATGTTATAATAAACAGTAGGATAAACAACTGTGATAAACATTGAAGGGACACAAAACTTATGATAATAACTGGAACATTAGTAAAATCAATTCATGAGGTGATAAAATTTGCACTCCTGTTGATGTAATACTGATGTTAGGATGGGGAAGCTGTGAGGTTTCCTCAAATTTTTCTGTGTAGGATGGCACCGACATTTGAGCTTTGCGGGAGATGGGAGGAGGCTGGACAGTGTTTGTGTGTGACGGGCTCATTGGCTGAGGGGGCGACAGTGACCACAGGGGAAAGGACCTCTCAGTTGACAAGCATTTTTTGAAGCTAAGTAGAACAAATGACATTGCAAGTGACATAAAGCATACCAATTTAAATGACTCTGACTTTAAAAATGTAGTGTTCATATGACTTCACACTGCAAGATACATCTGATGCCACTCACCACATAATGGTGTGACAATATCACATTTCAGAAATATGACAGTAATAAGGAATGTGTTTTCTGTGTTCCCGGTGCTTAGCCGTGGCCAAGCTGGGCCTCGGGACTACAGTCCACCTCATAATTTACCAAGGCATATATAAAATGAGGCATTCCTTGTACAAAATTAAGCCAAATTCTAATTAGGCAATGTGCCCACCTTTCCATTGACTGAAGGAGTGTGACACAACCTTTCACAAGGATGCACTTACATAAATTCAACCTGTCTGTGTTCATTTGGACAGACAGATGTGATCTAAGTGACTAACTCAGAATGGTCGCTCTAAATGCTAAATCACATCAAATCTGCACAGACAGCTATACTACTTTTTAGACTAAGTCAAGAGATGACAAGCACAGAAGAAGCTATGACTTTTGAAACCTCATTTTGAAGGAGCTATACTACTCACAAATTTCCTTCTAAATTAACTGTGTGTAACACATAAAAAGTGGTAACACACTTCCTTCTAGTAAAAAGACACTACCCATCAAGCAAATACCATGTAACTTTGCTGCATGTATGTCTCCATGCATCAAAAGGGGGGTACAAAAGAAATTAATTAGCAAAAAATAATTAGCAATCCTCAGAAAAATAGATGATACATAAAAAATATTAATAGATGATCAGTAATAAAGAGAAAAAATATAAATGAAACCACTTGGTAATGAAATCACAACATTCAATAGGAGAAGCTAAAAGTTACATCAATAAATTTCCAGATATTTAAGAAAATATCTGCAGATTATTGTAAAAGAAATATGTTTATAAGAAACAAGGTAAACTCATAAGAAAGAAAACCATGCAAATTTATGAGAAAAGTTCCAAATGTCTAAGAAAGGTCCAACTTGTGTGAAATTCATGTTTACTGTGGTACTTAATTTAGAATCTACTACAAAGACAATACAGATTCTTACTCAATTAAGGGAACAATGCTTTAGGTAGCTCAACGCAAAATAATTTGATCTTCCCTGCATAAACTTAGTCTTTTCAAAACCTTTGCATGGATCTCATTGAGCTAAATAAGAGTGAAGGTAAAAATGTTTAGAGATTATTTACACACTTATTGAACATACAAAGGCTTTTGCCTACACTAATTTAAATATTGCTATGGGGACACTGAAACCCTTAACTGAAACAATATCAAGATTTAAAATAGCTGAAATGATTTACTTAGATAATGGAAATGGAATACACTTTGTAAATCAAATCATGTCACATTTAAGTGCAATTCCTAAATTATTAGTACCAAACATTTACCTAGGAAACCACTTAGCTTACCATCAACTATCTACAGGATTAGTATAATACACAAATAAGAAAAATAGGGAAATTGTGAATGGCAAACTCTATTATTGAAGCCATTTAACTTAGGTGATGAGGAAGGGTTTCTGGGTGATTATATGCAAAGAATGACAACTGACAGCGATGTCATCCATACGGCCCTTCCCAGGAGGGACCATGTGACGAAAGAACCGTGGGAGGTGCACCCATCTCTTGAGCAAACCAGGGGATCTGGTCATCAAAGGAAACTGGACCAAAACTCCCTGGCAAGAACAGCACAAAGGTTATCTTGCTGACCTAAACAGCCGCGGAAGGTGAAGGACGTGGCACTTGGGTGCATCTAATGTTTTACCCCACCTGAAACCCCCAGCAAGAGACTGTTTAATATATATATATATATATATATATATATATATATATATATATACAGTATATATATATATATATATAGTATACTTATTTGAAAAAAAACAAAACAACAACAACAAATGACTACTTAACTGTTTCTCTATGCAAGTGTCAGCTGATGACTTGGCATCCACCTCTGCTAATAGAGAAGCATGCTGTTTGTTTATCATGACAAGGGAAAAAATACAGGGGAAAGAAAAGTGTGGCTAGTATTGTTACCTTATCATCCTCATCATCCTCTAGTAATACTTAATATTGGTTATTAAGTTGTTCCATTACTTATACACTGTAGAAAATTGTTATGTTTGCTCCTTAATAACACTAACAGTTAGACAAAATATCTTTATTGCTAGAATAATGCAGCTACTACAGGCTGTTTGGCTCCTTAAGAAAAACAATATACAGAATAACATAGCAAACTTCATTTTGAATCACACCTGACACAGCACATCACTCCACTGATTAGAAACATGATGACACTCCTTACTCTGTGAATGCAAGGTTAATTTCATCAAAGAACTCCTCTTTTTGAAGTGGTGATGTCCCCTTTCCAGTAGCTTAGCACTCGCTGAGTATGCAACGGCTTACAGTGCGTCTCTCCCCTGTACTGCTACCCTGCTTGACCAATGAAGCGAGCAAGTGTTATACCAAGGATCTACATTGACAAAGGTCATTGAGTCATTGGGCGTATTCGCATTTGGCAAGGACACTGGGGAGATCTGTGTACCCCATTTTGGCAACTGACCGTACCCTCATCATGTTGGCTGGGCAGGATGAAGAGAGATGCTTTTCTACCACATGATGCCATTTATGAAGCATGAATGCAATTTCAGATAGAAAGTACAGGAATGAGGTTTGTGTTCATTGTTTCTTTGAGTGAGAGTGGAAACAAAATACCTTAGGGATTAACCAGATGAACTTCGGGATTCCGCGGACGGTCACGTCTCTGCGTCCTAGTGCGTCTCAGTGTGCACTGTGTGTCTCATTGCGCACTGAAAAAAAAAAGATGCATTTCCGTTCTTCCAGTGCAGACACAGACGTGAACAGAAAGCCAAAGGAGTGTTTGATTGGTTTAGATTTGATTGACCTCTAATATGAGCCTTGAATTGGGTTTCTGAAACCTTGAAAAATCAATGACTGAAAACCTAGCAAGAAGGACCTGCCTACCAACGACCGCAAATACAACGAGCCAATTGAAGCAGAGAAGTTTGACGATTGACGTGCATCTCCCTGCATAAAATCTCTTTTGCCTAAGCCGCTGGGTGACTGACATTGAGACCTGTGCGGAACGGTAGCATTAGCCAGTCTTTTTTTTATTACTATTATTATTTGTTTTGAAAAATGGTTCGCAAAAACCGCAAGCATGGAAGCAGAGATGGTTTGACCGGGTCGGGTGACCAGAAGCACGAGTCAGTAACAACCGGACCAGCTTCATATTCGTCTGACAATGAGGAACTTACTGCTGTTGTGGACAGGTAAGTGTTATAAGCTAAATTATTCTTTATCGATAAAAATAGTAATAAAAATTACTTTTGACCGATCGGTAATTACAACGGTCCCTCATGGCCACAAGTTTTTTTGTGTGCAGAGTTCCTCTGTAGCGGGGTGGGGGTGGGGGTGGGGTTGTTATCCTCAACATTGCAGATAGATATTTTAGCATAATTTTTAATTGCACTGTAGACTATTTTTTCTTGTAAAAAAGGCCACACATTTTTTACATGGCATGTTTCTTTGTGTGTGTGTGTGGGGGGGGGGGGGGGGTTGTTTGTTACCCTCTAGAAATGTAATAATGTTTTAGTATAATTTTTATTGCACTTTAGGCTATTTTTTCTTGTAAAAAAACAAAAAAAACAAGCAGGAACTGTGCTGTGTATCTGAACTCTGGGAAAATAGGGGAATAGTGGTAAAATAAAAATTGAACTTTGTAAATGACTTTTTATTTTTACATAATAGACAAACTTCAGATGAAGACTCTGGTGAGGAGTGGGTGCCAGACGAGTACTCTGCCAGCAAGCGCAAAAGAAGGGAGCTGCAGGAGAGCTCGTCACAAGAGGAAACCCCGACCCCAAAAAGAGGGAGACCACTGGGGATAGGAAGAGGAGGGAGAGGGAGAGGAAGAGGAAGAGGAAGAGGAGGTAGCAGGAGAGTAAGAGGAGGCGAGAGTGGTGATGGCAGCCCTCAGCCTGGGACATCGGCCAGCCCTTCATCAGCTGAGGAGAGGTGGCATGATTCCGACACCCCTGACATCATTCCACCACAGCCCATTTGTCGTCCCAAAAATCCACCTGGACCTCAGCTAATTACAACAGCTTCATACATCCCCGTTCAGTTATTTTTCACTTCATCTGTGCTAGACCACATTGTTGAGAACACCAACCTACATGGCTCTGCACACTACAACACACCCACCAGCCCCTGGATTGACCTCACACGCTCCGACCTGCTCTCATATTTTGGCCTGATTATTTACATGGGTATAGTCAAGTGCAAATCCTTCAGTGATTACTGGTGAGGGGGAGACCTGTACAGCTTTCCTTTCCCCAAGAGTGTAATGACCAGGACAAAGTTTCTCCTGATCAGCTGGGGCCTTCACCTCAGCAGCCCAGCAGCAGAAGAGGCCAATGAGCAGAAGAGAGGCACGGATATGCATGACCGCCTCAGCAAAATCAAGCCTCTCTATGAAGAGATGAGAGAAGCATGCAGGAGAAACTTTCACCCTGGTCAGGGCATCTCCATCGATGAGAGGATGGTTGCATCAAAAGCCCGCATTGGCTTAAACAGTATATGAAAAACAAGCCAGTGAAGTGGGGCTACAAGCTGTTTGTGTTGGCCGACTCCAGTACTGGCTACACCTGGGACTTTTTTGTGTATAAGGGCAAAGCAAAGTCAAGTAGTGGCATGGGACTCAGTTATGAGTCAGTGATGCAGCTACTTGACACACGGTTGCTGGGCACTGGGTACAAACTCTTTGTGGACAACTTCTACACAAGCCCTGCTCTTTTTCAGGATCTCCTGAAAATAGAGGATCTATGCCTGTGGAACCATCTGCACCAACAGGGTTGGCTTTCCCAAGACCAAGGAGAACAGCCAGCTTTCAAGATCTCCATGGGGAAGCATCCGCTGGATAAGGAAGGACTCCCTTCTTTTCCTCCAGTGGCGAGACACAAGGGATGTGTTCATGTGTTTCACAGTGCACACTGCCCACTCAGGAGAGACTGTGTCCCGGAGGGTGAAAGATGCACAGGGGCAGTGGTCAAGAAAGGACATCTCCGTGCCACCTTGCGTAAAGGACTACAACAGGTATGTAATGATTTGAAAATGTAACAATTGGCTTGAGTAATATATTGAAGTGTTTTTTTTTCCTTTTATTCTAAAAATTATGTTTTTTTTGTCCATTCAGGTGCATGGGTGGAGTGGACCTATCAGATCCCCTGATAGGCTACTACAGTGTTCTACATAAGACCATGAAGTGGTATAAGAGCTTTTTTTTTAACACTTCATGGACATTGCCATCGTCAATGCCTACATCCTCCACAAGGCACTCGCCTCTGGAAGAGGAGAGAAGCCATTGAGACAGAAGGCATTTCGGGAGACCCTTGCTACACAGCTGGCACAGGTGCGCTCTCGATCAGCCACACCCACACCACCTCATCCTACACCCACTGCACATCACAGGATTGTCTTTATCTCAGGGCACCGCACAAATGGACGGGCACTATGCAGGCACTGCCGTAAAAAGAGACCACTCAAGTGCTCCACCTGTGATGTGCCTCTCTGTTTGGTCCCAGACCGGGACTGTTACAATAACTGGCATATTGCCAATAACATATAAAGGACTTCATATTCACATTTGTTCACATTTGTTGTTTGTAAATAGTATGTTTTGTATATTGACATTTTTGTTTAGTAAAGCGTGTTTATAATTGAAACTTCATTTTCTCTGCGTCATTACAACTGACAGTGTTTCTGGATATCTTACAAGATAGCCCTGAGTGTCACCTTTCATTAGAGCCAAGAAGAAGCTTCTATGTTGAAGCATTCAAAAGTTATAGACATTTTTCCAAACTGTGCCAAACTGTGCCATTTGGCACAGTTCAAAAACGCCTGGGAACAACCTGAGAAAAAAGCTGTGTAATATATTCATTTTTTGTGGTATTGTTACAAAATTTTGACCTCAGCTTGATAACACTTGGTTCTACATTTCTGTTGCATTTTCCAGCCAGTATCTGACAGTTGTGTGTTATTTGCAAGCATTTGTATCTAAAAAAAAAAAACACCCAGGCAAACTTTATTTTCTTCAAATTCAGTATGTTTAGATGACTGTTACTCAGTGGCAGGAGCACTTAGAGAGATTATGACTGTTTTGCCAACAAATTCAGAGTGTTTTCTTTTAAATGAGACCAACCCCATGAAGATGCTGCAAAGGGTTGAAGAACAGCTTTTGATTTACTTTGGGTATGTTATTTTTATGCGTTTTAGGGAAATTGACCAGAGTTCAAGAGGTTAAAACACTTAAGATAAGATAAGATAAGATAAGATAAGCCTTTATTAGTTCCACAACGGGGAAATTCCAGGATTGCAACAGCACAGGGATAGCAACACTCAGAGCAACAATCAGAAGGCAAGAAAAAAAAAACAAAAAAAAAAAAACAAGCAAGCAAGAGCAGCTAATATACATATGTACATATTACTATAAAATATATATATATACACACACACAGACACAGACACACAGTGCAGAGCATTGTAGCTGGATGGAATAAATATATGAATATATGAACACACAGTGCAGAGCATTGTAGCTAGATGGAATAAATATGTAAATATATAAACACCCACAGTATGGAGCATTGCAGCTAGGTGGAATAAATATGCAAGTATATAAACACACACAGTGCGGAGCAATGTAGCTAGATGGAATAATATGTAGATATATAAAAACACAGTGCGGAGCATTGTAGCTAGATGGAATAAATATATAGATATATAAATATAAACACACCCAGTGCTGAGCATTGTAGCTAGATGGAATAAATATATAGATATATAAATATAAACACACCCAGTGCAGAGCATTGTAGCTAGATGGAATAAATATGTAAATATATAAACACACACAGTGCAGAGCATTGTTGCTAGGTGGGATGAAACAGCATAACCGTCTATTTAGTTATCCTACATGGTATGATTATGTGCCCATACATATTCTCACCCTCCATAGCGACCGGTATGTTCCTAGTTGTATGCCGGAGAGGACCATTGTGTAAGTCTATTGCATCTTTTGCATTCAAAAAAAAAAAACAAAAAACAAAAACTATTAGTTTGTTACATCTTTTTGCTATCTCTGCGAGCAGCCCTGCTTAGGTTGTACAGTCTGACAGCCGTTGGTAGGAAGGACCTACGAAACCTCTCGGTTGTGCACCTGGGATGATGTAGTCTGCTGCTAAATGAGCTCCTCAGTGCATCCAGTATGTCCTGCATAGGGTGGAACTCGGACTCCAGCAGAGATGACAGTTTAGCCACCGTCCTTCTCTCTCCTATCTCCTCCATCGGATCAAGGCGTTGCCCCAGGACAGAGCTAGCTTTCTTAATCAGTTTGTTCAGTCTCTTCCTATCGGCTGCAGTAATGCCACTGCCCCAGCAGACCACTCCAAAAGTGATGGCTGATGCCACCACCGTGTCATAGAATGACTTCAGCAGTGCCCCTTGTACACCAAAAGACCTGAGTCTCCTCAGCAGGAACAGCCTGCGCTGTCCCTTCTTGTAGAGTGCGTCAGTATTGTGTGACCAGTCTAGTTTATTGTTCAGATGAATACCCAGGTACTTGTAGGATGTCACCATCTCGATGTCTGTTCCCTGTATATTTACTGGTGCTGTGAGGGGCTGCCCATGCCTGCGGCAGTCCACCACCAGCTCCTTAGTTTTCCTCGCGTTGATCTGGAGGCAGTTCCGATGGCACCAGTCCACAAAGTCCTGGATAAGCCCTCTGTACTCAGCTTCATCTCCGCTGGAGATGAGACCAACGATCGCAGAGTCATCAGAGAACTTCTGTAGATGGCAATGTGTTGTGTTGTGTGAGAAGTCCGCAGTATAAAGAGTGAACAGGAAGGGAGCCAGCACCGTTCCCTGGGGGGCCCCCGTGCTACTGATGATCGTGTCGGAAACACAGTCCCGGGTTCTCACAAACTGAGGCCGGTTCGTGAGGTAGTCCACGATCCATGATGACAGGTGCTGGTCCACCCCTGCGCGCAGCAGCTTGTCCTTCAGGATCATCGGTTGGATGGTGTTGAAAGCACTGGAGAAGTCAAAGAACATGATCCTCACCATATTCCCGGGCTTCTCCAGGTGGGACAGAGAACGGTGAAGGAGGAAGATCACCGCATCCTCCACCCCAATGCCATGCTGGTAGGCGAACTGGAGTGGATCCATCGCTGGTTCCACCAGGGGGCGGAGATGAGCAAGGAGCAGTCTCTCCAGGGTCTTCATCAAGTGGGACGTCAAGGCCACCGGTCTGAAGCTGTTCAGGTCTTTGGGGTGGGAAGTTTTTGGTACAGGTACCACACAAGATGTTTTCCACAGCTGTGGTACCCTCCCCAGTTTCAGGCTCATGTTGAAGATATACGTCACAATCCCACACAGCTGGTCTGCACAGGACTTGAGGAGCTTTGCGCTGATGCCGTCTGGTCCCGACGCCTTCCTCGCCTTGATCTTCCTCAGCTCCGTCCTCACCTGGGTCTTGGTCAGGGTCAGGATGGGGGGCTGTGTGTTGGGAGTGGGGGGGGTGTCGGTGGAGTGGGGAGTGGGTAGCAGGACTTGATTTCTTAGAGGCAGCAGTGGTTGTTGTGCAGACAGGGGGGAGGGCGGTTGGTCAAATCTATTGAAAAACAGATTCAGGTTGTTCGCCCACTCCCTGCCCCCCGTGGCCTGGGGGGAGGTATTCTGGAGCCCCGAGATGGTTTTGAGGTTTCTCCAGACCCCGCTGATATCGCTCTGTTGCAGCTTGTCCTCCATCTTCTTCCTGAAGCTGTCCTTGCCTTCTCTGATCTTTCTCCTCAGCTCCCTCTGTACGGACTTCAGCATCTCCCTGTTCCCCGACCTGAAGATCCTCTTCTTCTCTCTCAGAAGTGTTTTTATCTCAGGGTTGATCCAGGGTTTGTTGTTTGAGTGATGCCGTATGGTCTTGGTGGGAACGGATTTGTCCACACAGAAGCTGAGGTAGCCCGTGAAGGTGTGAATGAGGCCATCGATGTCCTCACCATGTGGATCGCAGAGCTGCTTCCAGGCAGTGGCTTCAAAAATAATTGTAGACTACAATTATTTATAGACTAATTACCACCCATAGGGGTGGAAGCCCTATTATAGGAGATTATTGTTTTACTTCTATCCATGAAAATGATGCAAATGGTCATGTTAATACCTCAGATACTCATAGAAGTTAGTGTTTCTCTCTTAATGGAGAAGTCTCATCATAAACTTGGTAATGATTTTTATAACTTCAGATTTTTCTTGTGTGAGTCCTTGATATAATGATGAGGATGTTTTTGAAGGTTGCAATATAATTTAAGGCTGTTTTTAAGGCTGTTTCATATTATTTTCTATGTTCTTATTTGACACAGTCTAAAATTAATTTTAATTACTGCACATGTTCACTCTAATGACACATTCTATACACATTTTTAACTTGCAAGGACACATAACAGCATGTAAATTCTTACACATATACTTATATTAATTCATTACCACTTTTAATTACCTTTTTTTAATCCTGATGCTTTATCAAGCATCAAGGGGGAATATGATAGAAAAATTCTATATTATCTACATTATTATTGATATTAATAATGTATTATTATATTTGAGAAGTATCACACCTTTCATATGCCACGTTTAATGTTTATATGTGCATTCCATGTGGGATAAGTTCATATATTATTGGCATGTTTCTGTTAGCAGTTTCAGAGAAGATCAGTACAGGATCAGTACATGCGTAAGGAATGATCTAAGCCACTCTTATAATCTCTTTGACATGTCCTGTTTCAGGTCACAGGAATGCACAGGAACTCCTCAGCCTGTATAGATCAGTTCTATAGATTAGGTATATAGACATTCTGTTAGTTTTATGGACTTCATGTGCATGTCTCCAGAGTGTCTGTAACGTTTCCCCGGATAAGCTTTGATTATCAGGACTGTCCCGTTCGGTCCCTTCCCTTATCCTCATCCTCCCTCTCCTTTCCCCTACCTATATGTATCAGACTTAGAAGAATGTAGGCTTTAGAGATTCTAGGTGTGTCTGAATGCCATGCTTTGAAATCCCTCCCCCAAGTGGCCACTGGGGTGACACCTTATATATTTTTTTAATAAATGTACATAAATCCAACTTTCTGCCTGATTTTTGACTTTGAATAATTTAAGCTCAGAATTATTCTAACAGTAATATAGAATATCACTGTAGTAAATTGGGGGGAAAAATCTGCTTTAAAATTTGTAATTCTTCCCACAACTTTTAGTGCAAGAAACCCTCTAAAAACATTGCAACTTTTATCACAACTTTTTAAAAAAGCTCCCATGAATTCAGGCTTTTTTGGCCGCAACAATCATGAAAACATTCCGTGAAATCCTGGATGGACTAATTGATGAGTCTTCTGTTTTAAGCTACAAGTTTCTGTGTTGAACCAAGGAGTTAGAAATCTCTGATTAGACTTTTTTTCTTTTTTAAAGGAGCCACCATGTCTAAAGTCTGATGCAGAGAAGCTGTCACACAATCTACCATGCTATCAATTACAGAAGGAGCAAGCTCACCATAGCTTATCTCCATTGTGTTGACACATGGCATTGAGGAAACAATCTGCTTAAGTTTGGTAACAGCATCATCTGAGAGACATCTACTGTAGTAATATTTTTCTTTAGGAGCCAAATAGTCAGATATAGTAAAATTAAAGTTTAACAGATAATGGACTGACAGTACAGGGTTATGAGGAGACACTACCAGATTTTCTATTTCTATGCCATGTGTCAGCACAAAGTCCAACGTGTGATTGAGATAATGGGTATAATTTCCTACTTTCTGAGAAAACCCCATTAAGTCTAATATTGAATTAAATGCCATAATAAGGAAATCACTATCTAAATCTACTGTACATGTATATTAAAGTGTCCTACTATAATTATTCTATCCGATTTCAGAACTAAATCTGCTAAGAACTCAGCAAATTCAGATAAAAACTCTGAGTAACCTGAGGGAGGATGATAAACTATGGCAAATTAAATTGGGTTTAACCTAAAATTGCTAACATGCCCTATACTGAGGACCAGGCCCCCAAAAGAATTATAACATGTTTTTTTTGCTTTGCATTAACTAGTAATTTGGAATGGTAAATTGTTGCTACTCTTCCTCCATGACCAGAACTTCTGGAATTTTGACAGTTTAAATAACCAGAGGGAGTTAATTTATTTAAACCAACATAATCTTCTTGTCTTAATCAAGTCTCTGTAAGAGATATTAAATCAATCTGATGATCAATTAACAGATCATGGACTAGCAGAGACTTGGGAGTTAAAGACCTAATATTTAACAAACCACATTTAATTTTTTTAATTATGAGGAGGAACAGAGGCCGTCATTCGATTTAGAGGCTACATGTTTAGTTTGAATTTTACCAACTTTTTGTTTAATCACTTTGGGATGCTTATACATTATATTTTTATTTACATTAGAGGGAGCAGACAGTGATTCTCTGATGGGGAAGACAGGGGCTAAGTTGAGGAGTTGTGGATTGAGAGATGCTGCAGAGAGGCGTGTAAGACTGCGACTCTGCTTCCTGGTCCCAACTCTGAGCAGTCAAGGCTTTGGAACTTTGGATAAAAACAATGCCAGATTGTTAGATAAATGAGACGCACCATCCAAAGTGGGTTGGATGCTGTCTCGCCTAATAAGACCAGGTTCTCCCCAAAATGAGTTCCAATGCGGTCCCTATTATTTACCGAGGGAACTTACTGCTGTGTTTTTGACCACTGTATACATCTGTCCACAGAGCAACTACACAGTAGTGCTAAACAAACTCCACGACATCATCAGCACAGTAGAAACGAAGCATCCTGATGCTGTTTTTATTGTTGCTGGTGACTTTAACCAGTGCAATTTCCGGACCATACTCGCCAAATATTACCAGCATGTGGACATTCCCGCCCGTGATAAAAGCACATTGGATCATGTTTATTCCAACATAAGTGGCGCCAACAGAGTGACTCCCCACCCCCACTTTGGCAGTCAGATCACATCTCACTGTTTATGTACCCCAGCCTACAGACAAAAGCTGAAACAAACAAACTGTGGCAGCATGAAATAATAAGCAGCGAACTGAGAGTTTAAAACGGAGTTTATTAATCATACATCCGCCATCACAGAACTCACCCCAGCACTGTATAAGCGTGCCAGAGCGAGCCCTCAGGCTCTCGTCACCGATAGGCAATGCGTGTAGTCAGATGAGCAGTCAGAGAGAGAGAGAGAGAGTTACAGAGCGATATGCAGTTTAAATACCCCACTACAGACAATTCATGAATGGCACACTAACATCACAGTAACTGCAGGAAGGCATGGGACATTTGCATCACAGTACAGGGCAGGAAGGCATGAACACCTGCATTTGAGTCACACATATCAACAGTAGGACACTGGCGCCTGAACTAGACAAAGAGAAGCTGCCCATTGATGTCAATACACACATCTCATTGTTCTGCTAATTGCTCCAGCTGAGCGCTCTGCTTGTCCCAGTATGTTGTGGGGGTTACCCACACTACTCCCCCCCAGAGGGCTCAGCAGGAAACTGAGGCCTCAATAGCCCGGCTTTGGGAGCGAGCTGCGGTGAAAGTTCCGTGCCGGAGGAGGGGGAGGGAGGATGGTGGGGGTAGCAAGTGCCGGCCTGGGACGGCGAAATTGTCTGGGCCGCCAAAAATTGCCTGTGGATCCGCGATGTTGAGGGGCTGTCCTGTTGAACGTGCAGAGGTCCACAGCGGTTGTGAGAAGAAAAATTTGTCTCTGACTTGTCTCGCAGCTCAGTTCTGCGAGGCTGCGTAGCGGCTGTGAGAAAAAACAAAAGCTGAGGGACTTGGTGGGTTGGCGTTAGGTGTGGGCGCAGCCCTAAAGCCCTCGGGGACAGCTGACGGCTGAATTCCCTTTGTGCGCCGTGGCTGAGACCCGTACAAAATCCTGTGAGCGAGCTGCGTGCATGCTTCAGGTGTGTGAGCAGCCCTGAAGGTTCCGATGTGCAGCGGCGGAGGACGGTGGCGGTCTGTGGAGCCATTATTGTCCCGTGCGTGGTGCACTGTCCTCGTAACCCCCCGGTGTGCGCGTGGGGGTTCGGTGCGTCGGTGGTCCGCTGTTGAGAGGCGAGTCAGGGTCAGGGAGCTTGATGGAAATCAGCGTTGTTGGCGCCGATGGTCCTCCCTGTCTTGACTGTTGCTGTAGTTCGCTGGTGCCGGGTCATGTTGCGTTCTGGTCCAAGTGCTGCGTTCTCCATCGTGCGCACTCGTGTCGATGCAGAGGAGCGGTGAGAGGGAGTAGACGGTCATTGTCCCTCGGGCTCGTGTTGACGCAGAGGAGCGGTGAGAGGGAGTAGACAATCTTTGTCCCTCGGGCTCGTGTCAATGCGGAGGAGCGGTGAGAGGGAGTAGACGATCTTTGTCCCTCGAGCTCATGTCGATGCGGAGGAGCGGTTAGAGGGAGTAGACGATCTTTGTCTCTCAAGCTCGTGTCGATGCGGAGGAGCGGTGAGAGGGAGTAGACGATCTTTGTCCCTCGAGCTCGTGTCGATGCGGGGGGGTGGTGAGAGGGAGTAGATGATCTGTGTCCCTCGGCCGGTCCCAGCGTGGATGTCCAGATCAGAAGGTTGCTTTGCACACAGCGTGTTCTTTTCTCGGGGTCACCAGTGTGGCGGCATGAAATAATAAGCAGCGAACTGAGAGTTTAAAAGGGAGTTTATTAATCATACATCCGCCATCACGGAACTCACCCCAGCACTGTATAAGCGTGCCAGAGCGAGCCCTCAGGCTCTCGTCACCGATAGGCAATGCGTGTAGTCAGATGAGCAGTCAGAGAGAGAGAGAGAGTTACAGAGCGATATGCAGTTTAAATACCCCACTACAGACAATGCATGAATGGCACATTAACATCACAGTAACTGCAGGAAGGCATGGGACATTTGCATCACAGTACAGGGCAGGAAGGCATGAACACCTGCATTTGAGTCACACATATCAACAGCAGGACACTAGCGCCTGAACTAGACAAAGAGAGGCTGCCCATTGATGTCAATACACACATCTCATTGTTCTGCTAATTGCTCCATCTGAGCGCTCTGCTTGTCCCAGTATGTTGTGGGGGTTACCCACACTACCATGTTATTAAGCAAATTAAGCGCTGGACTCCAGAGACTGAGAGCACTCCACAAGACTGTTTTCCTGCACAGACTGGGATGTGTTTAAAGCCGCAGCCACCCGAGAGGACTCTTCTGTAAACATGCAGGATTATGCTGAATACGTGACTGGGCACGTCAGCACATGTGTGGATACCATTGTACCCACCATACAAGTCAGCAAGTTCCCTAACCAGAAGCTCTGGATCAACAGTTAGGTATGTCAGATGCTGCATGGTCACTCTCGTGCATTTAAATCATGCTGTGAGGTCGAGTACAAAGCTGCAAAGGATGGACTGAGAGAGGCTATAGCAACAGCCAAGAGGCAATGCAGAGAAAATCTGGACAGCCTCTACTCCACTGCTGACCCGGGGAGCATGTGGCAAGGCCTGCAACACATCACAGACTACAAGAGGACCAACAGCAGCACCACTAGCTCTAGACAGCCTGCCGGATGAGCTCAACATCGTTTACACCCGTTTCAAGACCACCAGCCATAGCAGAGAGAAGAGACACACACTCAAACCCCCCACCCCCACCCACTAAAAGTCACACCAGGCCAGGTAAACAAAGCACTGAGGAATATCAACCCCCACAAGGCAGCAGGACCAGACAACATACCTGGGCGGGCCTCAGAGCATGCGCTGCAGAGCTGAACTCTGACATTCTCACAGCAAACTTCAACCTCTCCCTCAACCAGAACATAGTCCCCTCCTGCTTCAAAATGACAATCATCATCCCCCTCCCCAAAAGGAGCCCACCGACCTGTCTGAATGATTACAGACCGGTAGCACTCACTCTAATCATCATGGGCCTCTTTCCACCAAACCAGTTCCAGTGCTTAACTGGAGCCATTGCGTCATTAGCACCAGTTCTTTGGGTTTCCACTGACTTAAGCACCAGTCCCGGGCTCCCAAAAGTGGGGCTATCGTGGCCCCAACTCCTAGCTGGGCCACCGGCAGCACCAGTTTACGTTGGTTAGGTCCACAGCCATGGGCGTGGTTAACTGACCAGCTTCAAAATATTACTGACCACCATGTTGCTTTCCAAACAGCGGAGCACGCAATGGATTCCAAAACCAAACAGATTTAGAGCGAAGAGGAGATATATTTCTTGGCTCTATGGACATAAGCAGAAGTACAAGATCAGATGGAGGGGGCCACTCATCTGAACTGTTTTGGGGGACAGGCCAGCCAGCTGGACCATTGTCACTGCCGTGGATTAGTCTGGACAACAAACTGCTTAAAACACGCTGGTAAGTGTATTGTCTTTAAAATGCCAGACGTTAACCAATATATGTATACATATATATCCGCTTGTATTGATATGTACCGGCCAAAGTGCGGATATTTTTTTAGTCAGTCTTGTGGCTATAGTATTTTCGGTTAGCTATGCTAACAAGCTAACAGTACTTTTACTACGACCAAACGTTTCTCCTCGCCATAAAGAAATGAACAGGTCGTCTCTGCTGACAGATGTATACCGCTTGTATTGATATGTAACGGCCAAAGTGCGGATTTTTTTTTTTTTTTTTTTACTCACTCTTGTGGCCATAGTATTTTCGGTTAGCTATGCTAACAAGCTAACTGTTTTTAGCACGAACGTTTCCTCGCCATACAGAAATGCGCGTTTGAGAAACTAGAACAGAAATCTTAGCATCGTACAGAATATTTTTTTTATAAAGACATCCAGCGCAAAATACGTTTTTTGTGGTATGAATACTGTGTATGAATGGGTGCCTTGCGTTATGTTGTGGGAGATTTTTCTACCAGACACTAGTAACGTCGTCTTTTTTACTATTTTGGTAATATTTCCATAATCTTAGGCCATTTTTTTTTTTTTAAATTTCACTCGTGTTTAATTGTATGTTGTGTAGCCGTATTTTATCTAATCCTTCTCTTACTTTATTGTGCAGTAGACTGGTGGAGCACCTACAGTTTCATTGTACTGTACAGTACAATGAAGTTTCATCTATTCCTATTCTTCTATTCCATAATCAGACATGTAAGCTTTGCAAACATTGATATTGAATAAAATTGTCTTCTATGTCTGCACATTTAATGGAAGGCTTAAGTTGTTCACTGCACAAACTAAAACACTTTTTTTTTATAGATTTATCACAGCTGGATGATGAGGGGGAACCAGCCAGACCTGTGGTGTCCAGCTCACCTTCACCAGCTCCAAGCTTGTCCTCCTCCTGCTCTTCTAATCAGACCAGATTAGGTAATTTATGTTCAGATCATTTTGATTTTGTGTACTTTATTGATCCCCTTAGGGGAAATTGAGGGCATCCACCTGGATGGATCATGACCCAGTCACACAAAGGAGGGAGTGAATTAAAACCAATTATACACTTGAATTGAATGTTGTGATGCCACTAGCAGTAAATAGATGTTGAATAGACACATTCAATCTTGGATTGACAATTCCTGCATTTTTTAGTGTGTGGTTATTTTATATTGCTTATTTTTGTACTTTAAAACAGGGAAACAGAAGTGTGACACAAACATGGACCTCCTTCTTGATTACGGTCAGATGAGACAGCAGGAGCAGAGCAGGAGGGAGGAGCAGCTGAACTTCGCTTTGCTGCAAAGCAGACCAACACCCTTGTTGGACTGATGGGATGTGCTGTGTCTGTGCTTGAGGGACTGTAAAAAATGTAACTATCACAGCACTGATATTTTTGTCTGTGTGTACATAATATTTCATATGTAGTAGTCTGAAGTTTTTGCACATTTTGGAAATAAAAGCTTTCTTTCCTTAAGTGTTTTTCTGCTTCTACATTGTTATCCTCACACCAAACATATTCAGGTTCAGGTTCCTTTATTTGTACCCGTAGGTAGATTTGTTTTGCAGTCAGGTGACATCCATATTTACAAACTACAGTTACATTCAACATGAACACAAACACAGGCACACATGAAGCTGACTATAGACATGATAAAAGTGCTCAAGGCTCCACCAATCAGGACATAATACAAAGAGATAAGAGAAAAAACATAAGACAGAAGGGTCATATTAAAAAGTTAAAGACTTTACATTTCATATGCATGAAATATGAAGTTATTTAGGACAATGCGAATCACTATAACATTGTAGTGGTGGGAAGTGAAAGTACAAGTACGGAATTACTGCACTTAAGTTCATTTTTCCAGGTATTGGACAATATATCAGGTATTTGTGGACTTACTCATATTTTACGACTCCTCACCCTCCGCCTGAACACCACTCAAGGCCCAGTCACCCTCGTCAGTGTGTATGCCCCAACACTGACAGCCACACCAGAGGCAAAAGACGAGTTCTACGAGAATCTCGCAACAACTGTCAGGATCGTCCCCAACTCTGAACAACTCATTCTCCTTGGAGACTTCAATGCCAGAGTGGGTGCTGACCACGACTCCTGGCCCTCCTGTCTTGGACCTTTTGGCGTGGGCAGAATGAATGACAACGGACAGCGGCTGCTCGAGTTCTGCACATATCACGATCTGTGCATCACAAACTCGTTCTTCAAGACCAAGCCCCAACACAAGGTTTCCTGGCAACATCCACGTTCAAAGCACTGGCACCAGCTGGACTTGATCCTGACCAGGCACACCTCACTGAAGAACGTGCTAATCACCCATTCGTTCCAGAGTGCAGATTGCGGCACAGACCATTCATTGGTGTGTTGCAAGGTCAAGCTGCAGCTGAAGAAATTCCATCGTGCTAGACAGCCTGGAAAGGCACGGATTGACACCAGCAAGATGGCTCAACCAGAACTTGTTGAGCAGTTTGCCTCCACCTTTGAGAAGGAACTTGGTGTACCACAAGAAGGAGAATCTGCAAAGCAGAAGTGGGAAGAGCTGCGAAACACCATCCACCGCACAGCCTTGGCTACCTTTGGGAGGAAGACCTCAAAGTCACAGGACTGGTTTGATGCCAAGTTGACCGAGATGACCCCCGTCATTGAAGACAAGCGCTCAGCACTTGCTGAGTACAAGAAGTACCCAAACAAGAAGAATCTCCAGATTCTCAGGGCTGCGAGAAGCAAAGTTCAGCAGACTGCTCGGCGCTGTGCCAACGAGTACTGGACTCAGCTCAGCCAAGACATTCAAACCGCTGCCATAACAGGGAACATCCGTGGTATGTACGATGGCATCAAGAAAGCACTTGGTCCGGCTCAGAGCAAGACGGCCCCCCTCAAATCCTCCACTGGGGAGATGATCACAGAAAAGAACAAGCAGATGGAGAGATGGGTGGAACACTACTCCGACCTCTACTCCAGACAGAACACCGTGACACCGTCAGCCCTTGATGCCATCGACTGCCTGCCATCCATGGACGAACTTGACGCCGAGCCAACCATCGATGAACTCAGCAAGGCCATTGATAGCTTGGCCGCTGGCAAGGCACCCGGCAACGACGGCATACCCCCCGACCTGATCAAGCACTGCAAGACCGCCCTACTGCTGCCATTGCATGACGTCCTCTGCCAGTGTTGGAAGGAAGGTGCCGTACCACAGGACATGAGGGATGCCAAGATCATCACCCTCTACAAAAACAAAGGGGAGAGAAGCGACTGCAACAACTACAGGGGCATCTCCCTCCTCAGCGTTGTTGGCAAAGTCTACGCACGAGTTGTTCTCGTTCGTCTACAGAAGCTTGCCGAACGTGTCTACCCCGAGTCTCAGTGTGGCTTCTGCGCTGAGCGATCGACGGTAGACATGATATTCTCCATCCGCCAACTCCAGGAGAAATGCAGAGAACAGAACATGCCCCTGTACGTCGCCTTCATCGACCTCACCAAAGCGTTCGATCTGGTCAGCAGAGAGGGCCTTTTCAAGATCCTGCCAAAGATAGGATGCCCACCAAAGTTGCAAAGCCTCATTGAATCGTTTCACACCAACATGCAAGGGATAGTGCAGCACGATGGCAACGTCTCAGAGCCTTTCAACATATGCAGCGGAGTGAAACAGGGCTGTGTACTTGCGCCAACCCTCTTTGGGATTTTCTTTGCTATGCTCCTGAGGCATGCCTTCAGCACAGCAACAGAGGGAATCTACCTGCACACAAGATCTGACGGCAGACTTTTCAACCTCGCCCGCCTGAAAGCCAGAACCAAAGTACGCGAGGCTCTAATCAGAGACATGCTGTTCGCAGACGACGCTGCAGTCGCAACCCACACACAGCAGGAGCTTCAGACCCTTATGGACCGCTTCTCCCAGGCATGCAAGGACTTCGGGCTTACCATCAGCCTGAAGAAGACTAACGTCTTGGCGCAAGTCACGGAAGCACCACCAACCATCACCATTGACGACTACGAGCTGGAGGTCGTGAATCAGTTCACGTACCTGGGATCCACGATCAGCAACAACCTCTCCCTTGATACAGAGATCAACAAGAGGATTGGAAAATCAGCCTTCACACTCGCTCGCCTCACCACACGAGTGTGGGAGAATCCCAAACTCTCTGTCAAGATGAAGATGGCAGTGTACAACGCCTGCGTCATCAGCACACTGCTCTATTGGAGTGAGACGTGGACAACATACGCCCGGCAGGAAAAGAGACTGAACTCCTTCCACTTGCGCTGCATTCGCCACATCCTGGACATATCCTGGCAGGACAAAGTGCCCAACACAGAAGTTCTGTCCCGCGCCGGCCTTCCCTCCATGTTCACTCTACTCAGACAGCGCAGGCTCCGCTGGCTAGGCCACGTTCACCGTATGGAGGATGGCAGAATCCCCAAAGACGTCCTCTATGGAGAACTGGCGACTGGCAGGAGAGACATTGGCCGCCCACAGCTGCGCTTTAGAGACGTCTGCAAGAGAGACATGAAGACCCTGGAGATCAACACAGAGCGCTGGGAGGACCTTGCAACAGACCGCTCCAAATGGAGAGGCACCCTGACCAGACAGCTCAAGGCAGGTGAAGAGAGACTGACTGCTGCAACAGATGAAAAAAGGACCCGCAGGAAGAACCGCCACAGACCCAACAGCACGGAGACCACCCACAAGTGCGACCTGTGTGACAGGGACTGCCATTCGCGCATCAGCCTGTTCAGCCACAGGCGGTGCTGTTCCAGCAGAGTAGACGTTTAGGATTCTCTTCCATGGTCATCATAGACCGACGGAGGCCGACGACTCATATTTTTGATAACTTTTTTCACATGTTTTAAAGAACAAGCAGCAACAAACTTTAAATCTATGTACTTTTTCTGTGGAAAATGTTCCAAGTTGCCAGCTTCAAAAATGATGAGTTTATCTTGTTTTGACAACGTCCCACATGACATTCTGTCAGCTCTGGACAAGATCATTTCTGGGGAAAGAACTTTGAACACTTTACAGTCTGTCTCTTGTTATCCCTACATGAATAAAAACTTGAATCAGTACTTTAACCAGAATAGATGACACAAGTACAGAAGGGTATACCCTTCACAACTCTGTAGTTTGGCGGTGCATAGAATATGCATTTATACAGTATCTTCATGTATATATGCAGTAAATCTATACATTTTTCCATGTAACCTTGTGACTGCATTATTTTAATTGCTTTTAATCCCAGATCAAGTTTGTTTTGGATTCAAAATGCATCGTAAGTGTTAAATATATCTTGTTATACCTAACTAAGTACTGTTTATCTGTTGAAATATATATATTTACCGGCTAATATAACCCATAACAATATGGCCCCTGGCGATCATTTTTTGGGACAGCTGATCACTTTTTGGCATGACATAACAGGCGACCTCCGTCTCGTAATGCGCCGTAACACCACCTATTACAGAAATGACATAAATATTATGTTTAAAAGTGTAGTCAATGCTCGCGCTACAGACTTTATCTAACAATGGCTGATAACTGAAATATTGATGATTACCGGTGTCCTTAAACGTAGCCGCCGTTCTCTGCCATTAAGAATAAAACTGTTTTTGGATGGTAATACAGGTTTGGAATAAAAGCAGCGCTCCCAAAGAAACAACAAGCTCCTAATGTTGACAAGCTAGCGCTGCTACTTCTTCTTCTTTTCTCAGTTACTGGCGGATAGCAAACAAGTGAGAGGTGCATACCGCCACCTTACGTCTTCTCTGGTGTTCTACGGGGGTTGGGCGCTTCACACTACGTAATGACATAGCTCTGACATAATTCCCGACTAGCTCCATATCGGTGAAAAGCCAACTGGTTCTTATGAGCCACTCCAGAAGAGCACTAGCACCAGCACCAGAACCAAACTAGCACTGGAACCGATTTGGTGGAAAGAGGCCCCATGAAGTGCTTCGAGAAAGTGGTGCTGCCTCTCATTTAGGACAGCATAATGGGCACCCTGGACCCCCTGCAGTACGCCTACCGGACCAACAGGTCCACCTCAGATGCCATCGCTGCAACACTCCATTATTCTCTCTCCCACCCAGAAGATAAAGACTCCTACATTAGCATGCTCTTTGTCGACTACAGCTCTGCCTTCAACACGGTCATCCCCCACAAACTCACCGACAAACTGTCTTCACTTAGCCTACACCCCACCCTCTGTGACTGGCTACTGGAATTTCTAACTGGCAGGCTCCAGTCTGTCAGGATGGGTAACAGGACCTCAGCCATCATCATCATCACAAGCACAGGTGTTCCACAGGGTTGCGTTCTCAGCCCCATCCTCTACAGCCTCTTCACCCTTGACTGTTGCCTCCCACAAGGACAATATCATCCTAAAGTTTGTGGATGGCACAGCAGTGATAGAACGCATCACTGGTGATGACAAAGCATCCTACAAGAGGGAGGTGGCCAACCTGGTGTCATGGTGTGAGGACAACAACCTCACCCTCAACACAGACAAGACAAAGGAGATGATAGTGGACATGAGGAAAGGGAGGAGGAGACCCTATTGGCCCCTGTTCATCCGGAAGCTTGAAATGGAGAGGGTGAGCAGCTTTAAATACCTGGCCATCCACATCAGCAAGGACCTTAAGTGGACACACAACACTACAGAGCTGGTTAAGAGAGCTCAGCAGCAACTGTACTTTCTGAGGAGGCTGAAGAAGTTTGGCATGTCTTCCATCCAGTGAATTTTCTTGTCATCCAGTGAATTTTCAATTTCATTCCTCTACTGCCTAACTGTGTGTTGGTGTGTGTGTTATTAGCATCCTTTAGTATTAGGTCATGACACACTAACACAGTAACTCAATCCTATTAGAACTGTTGTTTCTGTACCTTTTACCTTGGCATTCATTCGGAGAGCAATGTAAGAATTTCATTGCTCAGGAAAAGTAGCATTTCTTAACTGTGTACATGATAATAAAGCCTTTGAATCTTGAATCAATCGTCTATGTAGCCCACATTGTTTGCAGGACATCACACAGACAGCCACCGGTTGTAGTTTTCTCTGGGCCCCTTCCCAATCTGATTAGTGATGGCATGTTTAGCCGCATGTCATCCTTCAGAGGCCGACATCGTTTTGGCAAAGCTACACACTGATTCCACACTAGGTTTTGTAGCTCCCGACTGCTGGAGTTGAATGTTGTTAATGCCGGCATGGATAACAGTTGTGGAGTATTTAGTTACTTTTAGCCAAATTTAGTTACATTTTGAAATTTGACTGGATGTTGCCTGCTCTGGCCCGGGGAATGCATTTGACTATGGCCACTGGAGTCTCTGGGTTCATGTTTCTGATTATAGATTCACCAGTGATCAGAGTTTTTTCCTCAGCAGGTGTGTCACTGAGCGGGGAATAGTGATTAGAAACGTGAACAAGTGGCAAACCAGGAGCTTGCAACTATGCTTCTTTCTCACCATCACCCACCCATTCTTTCCTGGCTGCTAAGGAGAGGGGGGCGGCTAGCAGGCGCTATACTATGGTACTCCGCTGCAGCTAATGGGGATCCATCATTATTAACTGGCGCTGACGGTGTTTTAATGCAGTGGAGCCGGGATTCCAAATCACACAACCTCGCCTTGAGTGCCTCAAAAAGATAACATTTATTACATTTCCCATTATCACTAAAAGAGGCAGAGTTGTAGCTTAACATCTGAAACAAAGAGTACACCAGAGGAGAAGGGGAAGGAGAGCTAGTAGCCATAGCTAATGGCTAACCCGAAGCTAACAGACATCGATGAAAGGTGAACAGAAGGCTAAAGAGGGTGATTAGGTGACACTGAGTGCACACACAGGTGCAAGAGGCTTGTTAAACAGCAGTGAGAGGTGACGGTAGATGGAAAAAAGAATACATCTTCAGTGGCATCTCAAGACAAAACACAACTGTCATGTTGGTAAGCCAGCTGAGTTTTTTAAGAGGAAACTTTCTGAATTCAGGTCATGTCAAGACACGATGGAGGCCTCTTACGTTGTGTCTTTGCTCACAGCTAAAGCCAAGAAACCATTCATTATAAGTGAAGACCTGCTCCTTCCAGCCGCTGCTGTGCTGGCTGAAACCATGCTGGGCAAAAACGCAGCAGATAAATTAAAAGCTGGGCCTTTTTTAGTGACTCCGTTTGCCGCAGAGCAGATAAAATGGGAACAGACAGTGTTGAATAAGTAGGGGAAAACTTAGTAATGTCTTTTCCTTCTAGCTGGATGAATCCACAGATGTCACTGGAAATGCACAACTTGCTTTTGTGAGATATGTCGATACTGGTGACAATTAGGAGCACATACTATTCTGCAAAACTTTAGAGGTGAAAACAACAAGGAAGGACATTTTGATGTTGTTAACACCTTCTTCTGTGAAAACCGCCTAAGCTGGAAATCCTTTAGCAGCATCTACACAGACGCAGCAGCATCCGTGACAGGCAGTGCAAGAGGACTCATAGCATGCATTGAAACAGAAAACCCAGATGTGAAGTGGACTCACTGTGTCATACACAAGCAGGCATTGGCATCCAAGAAAATGAGCCGTGTGTTACATGACATTTTGAATGACAGTATCAAAGTGATCAACTTCATAAAGTCAAGGCCACTTATGCATGCCTGTTTTGCTGTCTCCATGAAAATATGGGAGCTGAACACACACTGCTGCTGCTGCACACACAAGTGCGCTGGCTGTCTTGAGGGAGAATACTGAACCAGCTGTTGGAATTACAATCGGAAGTACACACCTTTCTGACTGAGTACAAATCCCCCCATGCCATCTTGTTGACGGCAGTGGCTCAGGAGGTAGAGCAGGTCGTCCAATAACCACATGGTTGGGCGGTTCGAATCTCGCTCTCCCCAGTATCCTGCCATTGTGTCCCTGGGCAAGACACTTCACCCCCAATTGCTCCTGGTGGGTCTGGAAGCGCCATGTTAGGCAGCATGCCGCCATCAGTGTGTGAATGTGTGCGTGAATGGGTGGATGGCAGGATCTGTAAAGCGCTTTGGTCATCAAGAGATGAGAATAAAAGCGCTCTATAAGTGAACACCATTTACCATTTGTTCCATCACACAGACTGGCAGTTATATTCAGTAAATGAATGAACTGAATCTGTCTCTACAGGGCAAGGACACCAGCGTCTTAAGGCTGTATGACAAGGTGGGTGGCTTCCTGGAGAAAGCAGAGCTTGGAGAAGGCCTTGGGCACAAGGAAATTTCTCCTGCTCTCTTCAGGTGGAGGAATTTCTCTGTGGTGAAGATGTGGACAGAGCTCCAGTTAAAGCTATGGTCACAACGATTCTTATGGACGATGGGTTCGTAAGAACCTCCCAGTGCCTCCAAATTCTGGAGTTTGCAGACATTCATGGAGAGGTGCATAGTTTCTTACGGTTGCCGCTCTATTTGCAAGAGCAACTTGAGGCATTCTTGAGAAATGAGGTGCTTTTTTGTCGTACAATGGTCCTAGAGTTCTTACATCCATTGTAAGTGTGCCTTTGGATCTTCGTACGGCATACTTACTGCCATCTTATGAAAATTTGTGTGCAACTCACAGCACGCTCAAGTCATTCGTAGGAAGATCTTATGTCTTTCGGAACATTTGGTCAGCACAAATGTTGCACGAATGAGCACCTCATTATCGCCTTATCCACATTGTACAAATGAGCATTTCCTACGACTGCTGTAAGGTGTTCTCACTGACAACTTTAGGTGTTCTTGAGGCATACTTACGGCCAACATCTATGCCAACATCTTGAATAGTTCTTACATTGTTCCAAAAGCATTCATACGGCTGCCCTATGATGAGGGGTTTTTGTGGGGCGTTCATACAAATCATGGACAAGACCATCAACCTGGCCATGAACTTACGAATCGTCTACAAACACTGGATTCTCCTATGGCTGCCTGAAGAAGGCCATACGAAATGGTCCAAAAATCATTTGTATGGTGTTTGCAGCCATTTGTAAGGGTAGTTGTGACCATAGCTTAAGTCAGCATAGTGGGACATTGGACCAATTTGATTCAATTCAGTTAAATTAAACGTTATTTATATAGCGCCAAATCACAACAACAGTCATCTCATGGCACTTTCAAATGCAGGGGGAAACCCCACAATTGCAGAAAGACCCCAGCAATCAGGTGATCCCCTGTGAGCAAGCACTTGGTGATGGTGGAGAGGAAAAACTCCCCTATAACAGGAAGCAACCTCTAGCAGAACCAAGCTGAGGGAGGGGCAGTCATGTGCTGTGACTGGCTGGGGGGTAAGGGGATAGAGAAGATGGAAAGAACAGACATAAAGAGAGCAACATTAACGGAGAGAAGCTGAGTACATTATTGGAGGTCACCCGGCAGTCTAAATCTATTAACAGCAAAACAAAGGGAGGGTTAAGAGACACAAGATCCCTCCCTAATCGTAGGCTATATTGAAGAGGAAAGTTTTTACTCTGCTTTTAAAAACAGAGATCGTGTCTGACTCCCGAATCCAGATTGGTAACTGATTCCACAGGAAAGGAGCTTGATAGCAGAAGGCTCTGCCTCCCATTGTACTTTTGGAGATTCTAGGTATTACAAGTAATCCTGCATTTTGGGAGCGTAGTGCTCTGTTAGGATGATAGGGTAATATCAGATCTTTTATATAAAAGGCAGCCTGATTATTAAGAGGTTTGTAAGTGAGAAGAAAGATTTTAAACTTAATTCTAAACTCTATGGGAAGCCAATGAAGGGAGACCAGAACCGGAGAGATATGATCTGTCTTTCTAGTACCTGTTAAAACTCTTGCTGCAGCATTTTGGATCAACTGCAGACTTTTTAAAGACATTTTAGGACAACCTGATAATAACAAGTTACAATAATCTAATCTAGAGCTAACAAAAGCGTGGATCAGTTTCTCAGCATCACTCAGAGACAAAATGCTCCTAATCTTGGCAATATTGTGCAGATGATAGAAAGCAGTCTTAGAAACAAATTTAATATGTGAATTAAAAAACAGATCTTGATCAAAAATAACTCCAAGGTTTCTCACAGAACTATTCAGAGTAAGAGTAGCCGCATCCAAATTAAGAGATTGATTTGGAAAGGTATTGCTAAGGTTTTTTGGACCAACAAGAATGACCTCAGTCTTATCTGGGTTTAATAGCAGAAAAATACAAGTCATCCAAGCTTTGATTTCCTTAAGACAGGCATCTAACTCAGCTAATTGATTACAATCATCAGGCTTCATTGACAGGTATAATTGTGTGTCATCTGCATAACAATGAAAATGTATACAGTGCTTTCTAATGATATTGCCTAACGGAAGCATATATAAAGTAAAAAGAGTAGGGCCTAACACAGATCCCTGTGGAACTCCGTGACTGAGCTTAGAGTTGGAAGAAAACTCATCATTGATGTGAACAAACTGAAGTCTATCGAACAAATAAGATCTAAACCACTGCAGCGAAGTTCCATTAAGTCCAACATAGTGTTCTAATCTATCAAGAAGAATGTCATGATCGATAGTATCAAAGGCTGCACTAAGATCTAAAAGGACAAGTACAGAAATGAGTCCATTATCAGATGCGATAAGGAGGTCATTAGTGACCTTCACTAAGGCTGTTTCAGTGCTGTGATGAACTCTGAACTGAGATTGAAACTCTTCAAATAAACCATTTCCCTGCAAATGGTCAAACAATTGCGCAGCAACAACTCTTTCTAAGATTTTTGAAATGAAAGGCAGATTAGAGATTGGTCGATAGTTAGCCAAAACTTCTGGATCGAGCGTTGGCTTTCTGAGTAAGGGTTTAATTACAGCAATTTTAAAAGCCTGCGGTACATAACCCAAAGTTAAAAAGAATTAATTATATGAAGAATACGGCTACCAATAATTGGGGAAACTATTTTAAATAACCTGGTAGGGATAGGGTCTAAAAAACAGGATGGAGGCTTGGATGAGGAGATAATTTTATCTAACTCTTAAAGGTCAATTGGAGTAAACTGATCTAAACAGATATCAACTGAAGGAGTTGTGGTAGTTGCTGTACTTAAGTTTACGGTGGGGAGAATCTGACTGATTTTATCTCTAATAGATAAAATTTTATGATTGAAAAAGTTCAAAAAATCCTGACTAGAAAGCTCTGGAGGATGCGAGGATTGACCGAGTCCTGACTCTTTTTCAGCCTGGCTATAGTGTTGAAAAGAATCCAGGGATTTTTCTTATTCTCTTCGATTAATGCAGAGTAATAACTTGTTCTAGCTTTTCTAAGAGGTTTTTTGTAAAGTAAGAGATGATTTCTTCACGCTAAATAGAATTAATCTAAATTAGTAGGACACCATTTTCTTTCTAATTGATGAGTCTTCTGTTCTAAGCTATGAGTTTCTGTGTTAAACCAAGGGGTTAGAAATCTCTGGTTAGACTTTTTCTTTTTCAAAGGGGCCACCAAATCTAGAGTCTGATGCAGAGAAGCTGTAACACTATCTACCATGCTATCAGTTATGGAAGGAGCAGGCTCTCCAGCTTTTATTTCCATTGTGTTGACCCATGGTATAGAGGAGACAATCTGCAAAAAATTGTTAACAATGTTATCTGAAAGACATCTGCTGTAGTAATATTTTTCTTTAGGAATTAAATAGTCAGGAATAATGAAATCAAAGGTTTACAGACAATGGTCTGACAGTACAGGGTTATGAGGAGACACTACCAGATTTTCTATTTCTATGCCATATGTCAGAACAAGGTCCAATGTGTGGTGGAGATAATGGGTAGAATTTTCTACTTTCTGGGAAAACCCCATTGAGTCTAATAGTGAATTGAATGCCTTATTAAGACAGTCACTATCTACATCAACATGTATATTAAAATCCCCTACTATAATTATTCTCTCTGATTTCGGCACTAAATCAGCTAAAAATTTGGCGAATTCAGATAAAAACTCTGAGGAGGCTGAGGGAGGACAGTAAACTATGGCAAAGAAAACTGGGTTTAAGCTAAGATTGCTAACATGCCCCATAGTGAGGACTAGGCCTTCAAAGGAATTAAAACACATTTTTTGCTTTACATTACCTAGTAATTTAGAAATGTAAATTGCCGATATTCCACCTCCACAACCAGAACTTCTAGGATTATGATAGTTTAGATAACCAGAGGGAGTTGATTCATTTAAACCAACAATCATCTTGCCCTAACCAAGTCTCTTTAAGGGATATTTAATCAATGTGATGATCAATTAATAGATCATGAACTAGTAGAGACTTGGGAGTTAGAGACCTAATATTTAACAAACCGCATTCAATTTTCACATTATGAGAAGGAAGAGAGGCCGAATCATTAAATTTAGAGATTGATGTTTAATTTGAGATTTAGCAACTTTTTGTTTAATCACTTTGGGTTGTTTATACATTATATTTTTATTAACTTTGGGGGGAGTAGACAAAGGTTCTCTCAGGGGGAAGACAGGGGCTAAGTTGAGGGGTGGCGGATGAGAAGGAGCCGCAAAAAGGTGTGAATTTATCAAGTTATGTTGTATTTCTCTTGGGTTATAATATTTTGGGTAACGGGAGACAGACACAATCTCTATGGGGTTATCAGTTGAAGACTGATCTAAACAGTGAGGATTATTTGGATTAATAGGATTAATATGAGAAGTGGAAACAAAGAAAGGGTGGTTGGCAGACCCAGGAACTTCAGGGTGAGTTAACGCACCAAATTTCAGTCACTGTACTAAAAAATGCTGAATGGAATAGAACAGATTGTCCCTTAAAACACGTGCACCAAGTGTATTTGGATGGATGCCATCTGGCCTCATAAATGATGGGCGGTTCCAAAACAGGTTGAAATTGACTACAAAACCAATGTTAAAAGTAGGACATGTAGAACACAACCAGGTATTAAGACTGAGAGTTCTGCTAAAATAATTGCAACCTCAGCTGAAAGGGGCCAAGGGCCCAGAAATAAACACACGTCTGCCACAGTTCATAAGAGTGGACAGAAGGCTCTTGAAGTCACTCTTTAAGACAGGGGTGTCCAATCATGTGCCATGGAGGGCCAAGACCCTGCAGGCTTTACCTCCAACCAGTGTCTTCAACAGCAGATTCCACTGAATTTCTTCCCACTGATTGCTGATAACTGAAAACACCTGCTGAAGAGACTGGGTAGAAGAGAAAACCTGCAGGGTCTTGGCCCTCCATGGCACATGATTGGACACCCCTGCTTTAAGATCTCCGATGCTTCATCTGGGATGTTGTTGCATCCAACATATACAATGGCAGTTTTAGAGTGGGGGTATTCATTTAATAGGTCAGGGGTAAGAGCCTTGATGTCTGACACTTTAGCCCCAGGAAAAAATTTAGCAACACAGTACCTGCTTCTGACATTCCTCATAATCAAATCACCAATTACCAATGTCGTCTGGGGGAGCCTTGCTGGTGGTTTCTGAAATGGTGGATAATTTTGCCGATGTTGTTGTTGTGATGGCGGGGTGATGCACCCTCTTCTTTTTGGGGCTGGTGTATAGTTTGGCACACTTTAAGTAGTTTTAATCCGGGGCTTGCGAGTTTGGGTCGCTGCTGAAGGAGGAGGAGGAGGAGGGACGGCCATGGGAGGATGATCGACGTCCAGGTGGGGAAAATCTTCCAGGGAAAAGATGTCGAATCTGTTTTCCAGTAGCAAGGGAAGAGAGGAGGCGCGGCCGTGTCTGGTCAATCGCCGATGTTTGCTAGTTGGCCCAACCAAGGTCCAGGGTGCGCATTGAGGATGTGAAAGACCACGGCTTTGGGTTTAGCCCTGAGCTGAAACCAGTGTTTAGTGCTGGGGTCCTGGATAGCTGAGGAGACCGGAGAAGGGGTGGAAGTGGATGGCCATGTGCTGAATTCACCCAAGTAAGTAGCCATCTCAGCTAGCTGCGAGTTGGTTGCCTGGGCTGATGTTCTCCGAGGATTATAGTGTCTAGGTGGTCTTCAGCCTCCCGAATCTTATAGAGGTTGGAGAGTCTCACTTCCAACTCAGAAACCTTCTTAAGGAGGGACACACAGCCGGGGATGGAGTCATGACGTTCCAGGCGAGAAGTGGATAGCTAGCTAGCTAAAAACAGCTAAAAACAGGTTAGCCTAGCCTAGCTAGCTAGCTAAAAACAGCTAAAAACAGGTTAGCCTAGCCTGGTGAAAACACCCCTGCCTGGGGTCTGATTCACCTGTGTGCCAATCGGGCTTTCTGCTAGGCCAACACTAAGCTAACACTAAATAAAAAGCTAATATCAGTAAAAAGAGATAAAAAATTAAAAACAAAGTTAATAAAAAACAAACAAGAGCGGACAAGACAACGCTTTGATGCGATGCGACGTGACGTCTGAAGAGCCTTTCTGGATTGCTCTGGATTCAAGATTTTTATTCCTACTTTCCTGATATGGAGCAGAAATCTGCACAGCTGGACTGGGTAAGAAACCCATTTCTCTTTGCCTCCACATTTTTATGTGAGGCCGCCTTTTCTGCAATGACTGTGATAAAAAAGCAAAGAAACAGACTGTGTGCCTGGAGAAGAGTCTGATCACAGCAGCTGCCACCCTGTCACCAAGATTGACAAAGATCATCAGTGAATCACAAGCCCAAGTTTCTCACTAAGTGCAAAAGCACAATGCAGTGTTCACTGTTGACAGGAATTAGTGGTTGAGTAGTTATTCACGAAAATGGCATTTTCTGTAATGGCGGCCACAGTTTCCCCCATACAGTGTTTGTGTGTACGTTTTCAGATTCCTTGGCCATGAAAACATATGACTAGCAATTGGATTGACAATGATAGGATTAGTGGTTCAGTGGTTATTCACGAAAATGGCATTTTCCGTAATGGCGGCCACAGTTCCCCCCATACAGTGTTTGTGTGTACGTTTTCAGATTCCTTGACCATGTAAACATATGACTAGCAATTGGATTGACAATGATAGGATTAGTGGTTCAGTAGTTATTCAGGAAAATGGCATTTTCCGTAATGGCGGCCACCGTTCCCCCCATACAGTGTTTGTGTGTACGTTTTCAGATTCCTTGACCATGAAAACATATGACTAGCAATTGGATTGACAATGATAGGATTAGTGGTTCAGTGGTTGTTCACGAAAATGACATTTTCCGTAATGGCGGCCACAGTTCCCCCCATACAGTGTTTTTGTGTACGTTTTCAGATTCCTTGACCATGAAAACATATGACTAGCAATTGGATTGACAATGAGAGGATTAGTGGTTCAGTGGTTATTCACGAAAATGGCATTTTCCATAATGGCGGTTTTCTTGTGGACGGTGATCTGGATCATCCCTAAAATTTAATCAGTTCTTCCTTGTACCATTTCCAACAATGCCTGAAAGTTTCATCAGAATCCGTCCAAAACTTTTTGAGTTATCTTGCTAACCAACAGACAGACAGACAAACAGACAGACAAACCCCGGCAAAAACATTACCCCCTGGCGGAGGTAACTAGAAAAGCATTCGGAGAGCACAGACCTCCGTCAAGCGCCACAGTTCCCCCCCATACAGTGTTTGTGTGTACGTTTTCAGATTCCTTGACCATGAAAACATATGACAAGCAATTGGATTCACAATGATAGGATTAGTGGTTCAGTAGTAAAAGCATTACCTCCTTGGCGGAGGTAATAAACTGAAGTGTTGGTGTTGTGTCCATCTGCTGCATCTGCAAACTCCCAGGCTGCGGGCGTTGCAATTGAATGAATGAATTAATTAATCTTTATTTCGAATAGATTAAGAGTACAGGTTAAAAGAAAGTGAATAATATAACAAAGGGGGTAATAAAATCCAACAAGGTCAAATTAGACAATAACTCCTCTGATTATACAGTTCAACGTAAGTTATCCGAAATGTGTGATGGCTGAATTCGCAGCTTATATTGCCCACCCATGTTGCATCCAAGAATTCAAAAGAAAAAACAAAAGAAATCATGACACAACGGCGTACAACCCACAGGCCAATGGGTTATGCGAGCCTTTTCATAGATCACTGAAAGCAGCACTGAGGGCTTCACTGATGGATGCAAATTGGGTAGACAGGCTGGCGTGGGTTTTATTGGGGTCGCGCTCCGCGGCAAAAGAGGATTTGGAAACTTCCCCGGCAGAGAGCTTCTTTTTGCGCAGCTACTATGGCTGGCCGGGGAATTTGTGCCAAATAATCCGGCGCCGGACAGCTGCCCGTCTCAGCTTTTGCAGCGTAGCGCAAACACAGGCACACAGGCACGCTGCGGAGCCCTGCCCACCACTGTGTTCCGCGTGCTTTTGTGCCTAAAACTTTGAAGAAGGCGGAGTTTGTGTTCATCAGACACAACGAGCAGCGCCCTCCATTGGGCCTGCACACATGTTGAAAATGGCCGTATCTCACAATGTTAAAGAATCCTTTAAAAAAAATTCCTGTATCCAGATGGTGATCCGGATCATCCCCAAAATTTAATCAGTTCTTCCTTGTACCATTTCCAACAATGCCTGAAACTTTCATTGAAATCTGTCCAAAACTTTTTGAGTTATCTTGCTAACCAACAGACAGACAAACAGACAGACAGACAAACAAACAGACAGACAGACAAACGCTGGCAAAAACATAACCTCCTCCTGGCCTCCGGCCTGGCGGAGGTAATAAATCACATACTGATGAGATAGTGCTATGTTTTACATCCAGGAGGTTGTGGGGTGGATGCGCTAGCGGTCATTTCGAATATCTTGTCATGCCATTTGGGCTGACCAACGCCCCCGCCGTATTCCAACGGCTTATCAATGACGTGTTGAGGGACTTTTGGGGCTCATTTGTCTTCGTATACTTTTATGATATTTTGATTTTTTCCCAGTCCCTGGATGAGCATCGGGTGCACGTGAAGCGTGTCTTGCAGCAGCTACTAGAGAACAAACTGTTTATGAAGGCAGAAAGATGTGAATTCCACACTCCTAAGACGTCATTCCTGGGCTTCGTCATTTCACATAATGAGGTCATTGCGGACCCAGGCAAGGTCAAAGCGGTGGTAGAGTGGCCGACTACCTCCTCCCGAAAGCAGCTACAACAGTTTCTGGGATTTGCCAATTTCTGCCGCCGCTTTATCAAAAATGATTGTATTACTGCCCTCCCTCTTACCCGTCTCACCATCTCCAAGGTGCCCTTCCAGTGGACGGAGGAGGCTGAGGCGGCATTTGTGAATCCATCCATCCATCCATCTTCTTCCACTTAATCCTTTTTGGGTTGCGGGGGGCTGGAGCTTATCCCAGCATCTTTGGGCGAGAGGCAGTGTACACCGTGGACAGATCGCCAGTCCATCGCAGGGCCAACACAGAGACACAGACAACCATTCACTCTCATAGTCATACCTAAGGACAATTTAGAATCCCCAGTTTGATGCCAATTAACCTAATTTGCATGTTTTTGGCATGTGGGAGGAAACTGGAGAA
Organism: Pholidichthys leucotaenia; assembly: GCA_020510985.1. Lineage (NCBI taxonomy): Eukaryota > Metazoa > Chordata > Actinopteri > Cichliformes > Pholidichthyidae > Pholidichthys > Pholidichthys leucotaenia. The sequence continues at coordinate 193,628,857 of CM035842.1, read as the reverse complement.
ATCCCGGAGTAAACCCACGCAGACACGGGGAGAACATGCAAACTCCACACAGATCACTGTTGGTCGGGGGCTGGGATCGAACCCAGGATCCCCCGGCCAAGGGTGAGTTGCTGTGCTGCCGCAGTGCTAATCACTCCACCACCGTGCTGCTCCATTTGTGAATCTGAAATCTCAATTCTCCTCTCCTCAGATCTTGGCACAGGTGGATCCCACTCTGCAATGCCTGGTGGAAGTGGACGCCTTGGACTCTTTTGTCTCAGCGCTCCCTGGTAGACGACAAGATTTGCCCCTGTGTGTTCTTCTCCCGTCGCCTCTCCCTGGCAGAAAGGAATTAAGACATCGGGGACAGGGAGCTCCTGGTGGTCAAGCTGGCGCAGGAGGAGTGGCGCCATTGGCTGGAGGGGGCCTCCCAGTCGTTCATCATCTGGACGGACCATAAAAACTTGGAATACCTCAGGATGCACTGCTGCACTATGTACAGCAGCTCAACCAGACTCATGTCAATCATCACTGTTTTCTTCCTGCATTACCGACTGCACTATATAGTTCTCCACAGTATCTGCTGCTCGCTAATATATTTTAACTGCTGACCAGTATCACTTACTCTTATTCTACACTTTATTGCATGTATAGTTTATTTCTTTTATCTTATCATGTTTAATGTTGCAGCATTGCACCGAGACAAATTCCTAGTTTGTGTACTACATGAACAATGGCAATAAACCTGATTCTGATTCTGATTCTGATTCTGATGGCCAAACGTCTGAACACACGCCAGGCCCGTTGGTCCCTGTTTTTTGGCCATTTTGACTTCACCATCACCTACCATCCCGGGTCCAAAAACACCAAGCCTGACGCCTTATCCAGGCAATTCACCTCAGATGCCGCGGAAGTATCAGAGCACCCCATCATCCCCCTGTTGTGCATCGTGGGCGCCCTCTCATAGGGTATCAAGGAGAAGGTCCTGAGAGCGCAGGAGACCGAGGCGGACCCGGGCGGGGGACCAGCGGGGAGGCTGTTTGTTCCATCTGCCGTCCAGGGCGAGATGATTAATTGGGCCCACTCCTCCAAGCTCTCGTGCCACCCGGAGATGGCACGCATGGTGACTCTTCTTCAGAGGACCTTTTGGTGGCCTTCGCTCCGGAGGGATATCGGAGAGTATATCCGCGCCTGCCCCCAGTGCACCGCCGGCAAGATGCCCTCCTCTCCTCCGGCTGGTTTGCTTCATCCTCTCCCTATCCCTGGTCCCATGTAGCCTTGGACTTCATCACCGGCCTTCCACCCTCTAACAATCACACCGTCATCCTCACAATTGTGGACAGGTTCTCTAAGGCAGCCCATTTCGTTCCCCTGCAGGGTCTGCCCACAGCGAGGGAGACAGCTGATCTGCTCATCCTCCATGTGGTGAGGCTGCACGGCATCCCTCTGGACATCATGTCTGACCGGGGTCCTCAGTTTGTTTCTCAAGTATGGAGGGCTTTCAGCAATGCCATCGGGGCTACAGTGAGTTTGTCATTAGGGTATCACCCACAAAACAATAGGTAGTGTGAGAGGGCCAATCAGGAGCTGGAAGCAGCGCTACGGTGCGTCACTACCGCCAACCCAGCGTCCTGGAGTACCCATCTACCATGGATTGAGTACGCTCATAATACCACCGTGTTGTCTGCCATAGGCATGTCCCCTTTTGAGGCCTCCCTGGGCTACAATCCCCCGCTGTTTCCCGAGGAGGAAGGAGACATCACCGTACCTTCCATACGAGCCCACCTGAGATGCTGCCGCCGGTTGAGGAGAGCTACCTGGACCACGCTGTGGCACACGGCGGAGCGCAATATCACCATCACCAATCGTCACAGGACACCGACTCCACCCTACCGGGTTGGTCAACAGGTATGGCTCTCCACTAAAAACATCAACCTTAAGGCTGAGTCGAGGAAGCTCTCGCAGTGGTTTATTGGGCCATTCGCTCATATTGTTAATCCTGTGGCTTTGTTCCTAGCTTTCCCCCCCCTCCCTCCGCATCTGTCCCATCTTTCACATTTCTCAGGTGAAGCCGTTTTGTTCCAGCCCTCTGTGCTCTCCTCCCAAGATGCCACCTCCACCAGTTGTGATCAATGGCGAACCAGCCTGGAAGGTCAACACCATCCTGAACATCCGTCGCCGGGGTTGCGACCTACAATACCTGGTGGACTGGGAGGGCTATGGCCCTGAGTGAAGGTCCTGGGTGCGTCCCTCCTTCGTCTTAGATCCTCAACTCATCAGGGACTTCCACCGGACACACCCGGGTAGGTTAGATCGGTCGCCGAGAGGTGCCACGTGGGAGGGGGGGGGGGGTTACTGTGATGATTCTCTCTGCCTGCCTGCTACCTCATTCTCCACAGCTGCACGCACACCTGCTCTCCCTCATCAATGGAGCTATTTAAGCCGCACTGTCCACAGGTCAGCACGGAGTCATCTTTCTCCTTGGTCTGATGAGACCGGCACACCACTTTAGGGCCTTTTCCACTAGCACGCTTTAGCGCGACACGGGACGGCTCAGCACGCTTTGTACGCTTTTCCACAAGCCCCAACACGGTTTAACAGCCGCAATTCTCAGCCCTGCTGCAGGGCAGGGTACAGCAGTGCTGAGCTGTGCCGTGTTGTGACGTTAACAGACTGGTCGCCGCTGATTGGTCAGGTCGTAACCGGCGCTGATTGGTCAGGTTGTAACCACCCCTCTCCTCCTCCTCATCTACCAAATCTTCACGACCTTCTCAATAAAGTTTTTGAAAAAAAAAAAAAAAGAATCTTCACGACCGCCTTTACTCAGCACGCAACCACTGTTGGCGGTTCCTTTTCAGTGCATTGCTGTGCTATTTTCATTTATTCTCTATCAAAAATGGCTTCGCGTAATAAGGGTGTTCCATGGACCAGTAAGGAGCTGCAGTGTCTGTTCACTGCATTGTCAGACGAACGTATGCAGCGCGAGTTAGACGGAGCTGCCCGGAATGAAAAAATATACCGGGAGGTCTCGACATCGGAGTCCTTTAACGGTGAGTTTAAATTTTTTTTTATTGTGCGTTTTTTCGCAAATATATTCGGTAAGACGCTCAGTTTATTTATGCAATAAAAAAGCTGTTCATTTGTGGATGGATCGCTGCTTTATTGCAGCACACTGCGGACTAAAGCTTTTATTTTAATTATTCATGTGAACAATACGCTGAAATAAGCTTATGTATTCTTGTTAAAAACTATTGTGCTGTATTTTATTGTGTGCATTTTCCTTGTAGAATCATCCCACGCGTCCGCCGCAACAGCCCGTCCGGATTATTCAACCGAGCCTTCCTGACCCACAGCTGGCAGAGACGCTTCATTCAGCCGAGTCGTGACCCAGTTTGGGAAGCTGGTGTAGACACTCAGTGGTCGGCGTGTATAAAATGTCGATTAACCTTCATGTTGTGTTGCAAAGTTTTTTTTTTCTTTTAATATTTTGTATATAATAAAATGGAATTGTTTTGGAAAGTGTGGTTTGTCTGTTATAACACTGAATTATAAAACAGTATAATTTCATAGAAATTCCATTGCCTAATCTGATCAAAATGATACTGATCTTCCTGTCAGGGTCAACCATTGTAAAAGTAATGTAATTTTTAACTAGACCAAAAAACAAATGTTTTTGTAAGCTTTCTGTTCTTTTTATTGAAATATCATAAAAAATTAGCCCCACATGATCCAGTTCTAAACTTTGGGTACATTTTTTATGTTAACTTATAAGAAGTTGCACAGTTGGACTTTAAAATGCAGCAGGAGAGACTGATCAAGCTTACAAGTCAAAGTATGTAAAAAAGTAAGTATATGTAAATTGAATGTTCTATCGGCATTCCAAATTCAGAGAATTACAATACTTTAGAAGGAGTGTAGCATCATCTAAACGGAAAATAATAATACTGTTGTTCCAAACGTTGACCTGAAGGTGAAAAACATGAATTTTTTTAATTCAGTACATCCAAAATGCCCTAGGATGTAAAAAATAATAATTTGGTGTAGGCCAGTGTGCCACCGTCTCATTATTTAATACGAATAAAAACAAGTTTCAGCTCTTTATTTCTAGGTCATTTGGCAGTTAATTCAAAACAAAAGTGACTTGTGTTGTTGCAGCTTAATTATGAGATAAAATTAATTGTGAGATAAATCCACAGAGCGAGCAAGGCAATAATCCTTGAATCCTTTTTTGTCTCGTGTAAATAAGGACTCAGTCGGGTGCGTAACGTCACGGGAGTGTGGCCCCGCCTCGCTCAGAATCTGCTGCTGCCCCGCTTCTAAAACCTCCTAACAAACCATCACAGCACAAGCACAACACCGTGCTAATGGAGACAGAAGCATTCCGAGCCGTACTGAAGTGAATCGAGCCGTACCGAGGTGTGCTGGGCTAGTGGAAAACAGGCTTTTGTCCGCTTCCAGAGTTTCTTCTCTTTGTCGTAGTTCTCCAGAGGTTTCCCCTCTTCATCGTCATTCTCCTGAGGAGCCTGTGATCCTTCGCCGTTCGTCTGGGAGTGCTCACTCCCCCATGTCAAGTAAGCCATCTCTTCCTACACCATTATTCTACACTCTTTTCCCTGTGCACAGGCGGAGATCCGTGGTGGTGGACCTCTCCCTCCTGGCGGCGGACCAAGCCCACACTGCATCTCTACAACACCTCCATCGTCTCCATTCGCAACCGGGCCTGTAGATGCTGTCTCCCTGGCCGGAGCCTTCAGGCTTAAGCCTGAGCTGCTTACCATCTCATCGACAGTAAGCCCTAAACATAACAGTACATTCCCTCCTAAGTTTTGACACTAATCCTCCCTGTCTTTGCTCGTCCATAGGGTTGCCAGGCTTTACGGTGCTCTGCTCGCCACAGCTGCAACATCTACACATACACGCACACACTCATTACACAATAAAGATAATTGAGTTTACTTTTGAGTCCGTGTCTCCTTACTGGGTCCCGAAACATCACTGTTCTTTGCTGCAACAAACCACAGTCACTTTTTCTCTGTGCATAAGAAAACTTACACACACTTACTTACACAGCTTACACATTTACACAACTGTGGACAAATGCGAGCTTCTTGCTCAAAAAAGAATCATGTTTAATCACAGAGGTAGAAGCTGCTGGGGGGCTACTCACACTCGGACAACAGGTGATCAGGGCTCCATATGAGAAGTCACCACAGCATTTCTTCCCACCGCGGGACAGGAATCCAATCCACGGGGGAATAGACTGACTGCTGCGCCAGCTATAGTAGGATCACTTTATTTGCACTAAAATATCTATCCATATTAATAAACTGAGTAATGCGAGTAACGCATCTGATCAAATTTCATCCATGCCTTCATTACATCTCGGCCCTATTACTGCAATGGACTTTATTTTGGAGTCAGCCAGTCTTCCCTCACACGTGTCCAGTTGGTTCAGAATGCTGCTGCACGTATTTTAACTGGAACACGTAAGGGGAACCACATTACACCTATTTTAGCATCCCTCCACTGGCTGCTTGTGCACTTTAGGGTTCATTTTGAAATTATTTTGTTTGTTTTTAAATCACTGAATGGCCTTGCCCCGCCTTACCTCTCTGAGCTTCTTCACTTTTACACTCCTGCTCGGTCTCTCAGGTCAGCTGATCAGCTGCTCCTGGAGATACCAAAATCAAAGAGGAAGCTCAGAGGGGACAGAGCTTTTTCTGTTCCTGCTCCTAAACTTTGGAACAGTCTTCCTTTGCCTATTAGACAGGCACCTTCACTGTCCACTTTTAAAACTTACCTTAAAACTCATTTTTACTCCTTGGCCTTCAACCCAGCATGAGACATTGATTGTACTTGTTTTATCCCTTTTATTTTATGATTGTCATTTTTACTTGTTTTGTTTTATACCTTTTTTGTTGCATTTTATTGTCTTTTATGTCCTTTTAATTTTATTCCTGATGTACAGCACTTTGTATCAGCTGCAGTAGTTTTTAAAGTGCTTTAGAAATAAAGTTTGATTGATTGATTAAAAATTCAGTAATGCATTACAGTTTTTTGGTTTTTTTTTTGTTACTTATTTGTACCCGTAGGTAGATTTGGTTTGCAGTCTGGTGACAAGCCACCGGCTGCTGGTCGCTGCGTGCGCGAGCGCCCTAAACCTACATGTTTTTGGTATGCGGGAGGAAACCGGAGAAATCCCGGAGTAAACCCACGCAACACGGGGAGAACATGCAAACTCCACACAGCTCACTGTTGGTCGGGGGCTGGGATCGAACCCACGATCTCATGATCCCCGCGATCCCCCGGCTGAGGGTAAAACTGTGCTGCCACAGTGCTAAACCACTGCGCCACCATGCAGCCCAGTTTCAGTTACTGAAATTTCAATCAAACAGTAATTTAGTTTCAGAGCACGTTACTGCAAAAGTAGTGGTGTTACAGCAATGCGTTACAGTAATGCGTTACTTTGTAACGCATTACTCCCAACACTGGTCATGCCTGAAAGAACAACATGGAGGATAAGATTGGCTGAAAAGAGTAGCTACCTCGAGGAATTGGAGATAGTGGCTTATCTGAATGACCCTTATTACATTATTGCCCCCAGATATATGCATGCAAGCCAATTTCATTACAATTTGCTAGAACTGACGCACAATCACCCCAACATGGACTCCTAAATCCACTGTACTGATGCTCTTAATTTGCCAGATGAAATTATTGGAGGGTTATAGCCATTAATGTGACACTCCCTTTAAATTTTCAGTGAAGGAACGGCCTGTTATTAGCACATTCAACTTCTTGAAAAACCACATCTATCTGGCAGAACAGTAGGGAAATGGGCCAGGAAAGTAATGCCCTTTAGAGTGCAGAATTGTGGTGAGTGAAAATCAATAAATTCAGCTTTAAGCTCTGCATGTCCGTCCTCCAAAAAGCTGCGTTTAGGGTCATTTTCTGTGAGCTGAAACGACCGGGCTGTCAGGAGTTATGATGGAGCGATCATGTAGCCCTCACACTTGGCTACCTCCATTTTATTCAACCATCTCTTCTTTATTACAGGCTGGGGATGTAGTGATAATACAGAAGCAGTTTCTCCCTGTCTCACAGCTAAATAGCTATGTATATTTATAGATTTTACATGGACTGAATATATTTCCCCGTATGCAATTATCTCGGCCCCACAGGATTATGGTGGGAGACTAAATGATTTCTATATTGTATACAGTGGACAGGGGAATATTTATCATTTTGAAAAGATTCCTGCTTTACTCGCATTCCCCGTTATACCAAGGTGTTCTTTAACTCCTGTCTTCTTTACTTTTCAGCATTTTAGCGCCAGTCCTTTAATGCTTAATGCAATAAAATGTAATAATGTCTTTTGTGTAAATAAGTGCATTCAATATATTTCATATTTGTTTTACAAGCAGAGACCGACTTAACCATTAGGCAAATGTAGGCAATTTCCTTTGGCCCTGATATATAAAGGCCTGGGGTCAGATACGGCCCTCCAGTATATTTTGACTGGCTGCTAAGAAATTAGCAACTTTGTCCCTGTCTCATAAATTTGTCATTTTTCCCCGGTCTTCTGAATTAGCAATTTTTTTCCTCGGTTTTGTTATTTTTTTAACCTTCCCTCTTGTACATTTGCAACTTTTCCCCTAAATGTTCATTTTTTTTCCCCAGCCACAGGGGCACAAGCCAGTATACTCCTAGTGCCGGTCCCAAGCCCGGGTAAATGGGGAGGGTTGTGTTGGGAAGGGCATCCTACGTAAAATCTTTGCCAAATCAAACATACGGATCATGACGCTACCAGTGCTGTTAACCGACAGGGTGCAGGTACAAATTGGGCAACAATCGAGGAGGAAGACAGGGGGGGAGGTGTGTTAGGAGGGAGAGAGAGAAAAGGAAAGGTTGGAGTGTGGAGGTGAAAATAGGGACTTTAAATATAGGGACTGTGACTGGTAAAGGCAGAGAGTTGGCTGATATAATGGAGAGAAGAAAGGTAGATATACTGTGTGTTCAAGAAACCAGATGGAAGGGAAGTAAGGCTAAGAGCATTGGAGGTGGATTTAAACTGTTCTACCATGGTGTAGATAGGAAGAGAAATGGAATAGGAGTAATCTTGAAGGAAGAGTATATGAAGAGTGCTCAGGAGGTAAAGAGGAAGTCAGACAGAATCATGAGTTTGAAGCTAGAAGTCAAAGGTGTGATGTTGAATGTTGTCAGTACGTATGCCCCATAAGTTGGATGTCAGGTAGAAGAGAAAGAGGAATTCTGGAGTAAGTGGGATGAAGTGGTACAGAGTGTCCCCATGGGGGAGAGAGTGGTGATTGGAGCAAACTTTAATGGACATGTAGGTGAAGGGAAAAGAGGGGATGATGAGATTCTGGGTAAGTGTGGTCTTAAGGAGAGAAATGTGGAAGGACAGATGGTTGTGAATTTTGCTAAGATGATGGAAATGGCTATGGTGAACACATACTTTAAGAAGAGAGAGGAACATAGGGTGACTTACAAGAGTGGAGGAAGGTGCATACAGGTGGACTACATCTTATGCAGAAGGAGAAATCTGGAAGAGATAGGAGACTGCAAGGTGGTGGCAGTGTGATGACTGGCTCTCTGCCTTTATCTTCTACAGCTGCGCACACACCTGCTCCCCATCACTCACGGGCTATATAACCTGCTCTGCCTGTAGACTGGCACAGAGCTGTCTGTCTCCCTGGCTATGTGAAGCTCTGTTCTCTTCATTCCAGCCAAACATTCAGCCCTCGTCATCCCTGCTGCTGCGGCCTCAACCTGGAAGGATTTTTCTCACCTCCAAGTAAGCTCGCCATTCTGCTCTCCTGTTCTGCGTTATCCCCTGTGCACAGGCAGAACTCCCAGGCGGCGGAATCTTTTCCTCCAAGCGGCGGTCATCGCCTACCTCTCTCCCTCACACCGACCTTCGTCAGCAGCATCGTGTGGCAGACGCTGTCTTCCTGGATTGCCTTGGGGCCAACCTTTGTTCTCCATTGCAGCTGTAACAGGTTGCCAGATTGCACGATGCTCTGCTCACTCCCAGCTGTTACGAGTCTATGGATCCACGCACTCACATCCACATTCACTACACACACACGCACCCACGCACAAACACTATTACAATAAAGATCATTGAACCTACTCTTGAGCTTGTGTCTGTTCCCTGGGTCAGCCAATTATGTCAGTATGGCTCAATCAAAACAACCCAGCGAACAGCTCGCTAACACGCCAAGTAAACAACTTAGAAGCTCGAGTAGATCAAATAGCTTACCAGCAGCAAGTCATTCTTAATCAGCTGGTCCAAATTAACAGCTGATTGGATCGCCTGGCCGGACTGCAGGCGTTTCCTCCGGCTTCAAGTAGCGCTCTGGCGCCCATTAGCTCTCCACCTAGCCAAGCTAATCAGGTTCCCTTGGCCCGACTCACACCGGTTCCCACTCCCACTCGGTTTAGTGGTAAACTAGGGGATGCCCGGGGGTTTCTTCTCCAGTGTGAGATTGTCTTTCAGCGGGTTCCTGGGGATTTCCCAACCGATCACAGCCGTATTGGCTATGTTACTAATTTACTGGAAGGGCGGGCTCTTGCGTGGGCTTATGCAGTAATGGCTAGACCTAGCTATGCTAATCTTACTTATACCCAGTTTGTTAGCGAGTTTAATGAGGTGTTTGACCACTCCGACCGGGATAATGTGCTCACCACCCGGTTGTTAAATCTTCGACAGGGGGGCAGGTCCGTGACAGACTATGCTGTCAATTTCCGAGTAGTGGCGGCAGAGGTGGGGTGGGAAGACGCCTCGATATGTAGCATCTTTACGAGGAGTCTGAGCCCAAGCCTGCGGGATAAGCTAGCCCGCTTAGAGAAGCCGGAGAGGCTAACAGAGCTATTTTCCCTAGCTATTAGTTTAGACAACAGGCCGAGGGAGCGGGCAGCCGAGCGGAAGACGTCCAGACGCTTGGGCGCCTGCCCAGTTTCGCCGCTTCCCTCAGTCACCTTTACGGGCCCTGCCTTCGGTTGAGTCGGCTGAAGTATCAGAGCCTATGGTAATGGGGCAAACTAAATTACCTTTGGCAGAAAGACAGCGCCGTAGAGAGTTTGGCCTGTGTATGTACTGTGGTAGTGATGAACATGAGATTACGTCCTGCCCTGTTCGGCCAAAAGAGGGAGTCCGTGTGTCACAGTAGGGGTCTCACGGATGCACCCCAGTTAAATCCCCTCTCCAAGTGTCTTTTACTGATCAGGTTCATGCACAATCGAACAGAATATTGCACACACGCCTTGGTGGACTCGGGAGCTGAGCAGAGTTTCATCTCGGGGGAACTGGCAACCTGGTTGGGGCTTCCCTGCCGTTCACTGAAGACACCCCTGAGGCTCATTGCTCTACCCAAAGCCCCATTGGCAGTAGTGTCTAAGCAAACTGCCCCCATCCCTGTCATCATTTCCGGGAACCATCGGGAGGGCCTGAGCCTTTTTGTTCTGCTCGTCGCGGCCTCCCCAGTTATTCTGGGTTATCCCTGGCTTCGGCTCCATAACCCCTCCATCGACTGGCGCACTGGTAATGTAGATGCCTGGAGCCCTTTCTGTCTAAGTGCGTGTCTGCAGTCCGCTGCATGTTCACCTTCCAAGCCCTTGGCTACTCCCATCACCCCTCCTCCCGACCTCACTGGGGTACCCCCCCGAATATCATGACCTAGGGGCAGTGTTCAGTAAATCTTAGGCATTGTCTCTCCCTCCCCATCAGCCCTACGACTGCGCCATCAACCTCCGGGCTGGAGCCCCGCTGCTGGCGAGCCGCCTCTACAGCCTGTCTGCTCCGGAACGGGAGACTATGGATTCATATATTAAGGAGTCCCATCATCCGCCCGTCATCTTCGGCGGTGAGGGCGGGGTTTTTTTTTCGTCGGGAAGAAGGATGGCTCCCTGAGGCCGTGCATCAATTTCCATGCCCTCAATGACATCACCATTAAGGATAAGTACACCCTCCCTCTGATGGACACGGCCTTTGATTCCCTTCAGGGGGCCTCCTACTTCACCAAGCTGGACCTCGGCAATGGGTACCATCTGGTGCGGATCAGGGAGGGGGATGAATGGAAGATTGGGTTCCAGACCCCAAGCGGGCACTTTGAGTATTTGGTGATGCCGTTTGGACTGACCAACGCTCCGGCCGTCTTCCAACGCTTGATTAACGACGTGCTACGTGATTTTCTGGGGTCATTCGTCTTCGTTTATCTTGATGACATCTTGATCTTCTCCCGATCATTGGAGAAACATCAAGTAAACACAGGTAAAACTGTGGCAGCACAGTTTTACCCTTGGCCGGGGGATCGCGGGGATCATGAGATCGTGGGTTCGATTCCAGCCCCTGACCAACAGTGAGCTGTGTGGAGTTTGCATGTTCTCCCCGTGTTGCGTGGGTTTACTCCGGGATTTCTCCGGTTTCCTCCCGCATACCAAAAACATGTAGGTTTAGGGCGCTCGCGCACGCAGCGACCAGCAGCCGGTGGCTTGTCACCAGACTGCAAACCAAATCTACCTACGGGTACAAATAAGTAACAAAAAAAAAAAAAAAAAAAAAAAAGTGCACGTGAGGCAGGTTCTGCAATGGCTCTTGGAAAATAAACTGTATGTGAAGGCCGAGAAATGTGAGTTTCACACTTGTAAGACATAATTTCTCGGTTTCATCATTTCTCACAACCAGGTCATCACAGACCCCGGCAAGGTGAAGGCGGTGGTGGGTTCCCCCCCCCCCCCCAGGAAGTAGCTCCAACAGTTCCTGGGGTTCGCTAATTTCTACCGCTGCTTCATTAACAACTACAGCGTCATTGCTGTCCCCCTCACCCGCCTCACCTCCCCCAAGATGGTTTTCCGGTGGACTGAGGAGGCTGCTGCTGCGTTTGCTGCCCTCAAGGAGCAGTTCTCTTCCTCCCCCATCCTGACGCAGGTGGATTCCGCTCTTCAGTGTCTGCTGGATGTGGATACCTCAGACTCAGCGGTGGGGCCTGTGCTTTCCCAGCGCTCTCTGGTGGATGGGGTGGTCTGGCCGTGTGCGTTTTTTTTCCCGCCGATTGTCGCCGGCGGAGAGGAACTATGATATCGGCGACAGGGAGCTGCTGGCATAAGAACTTGGAGTACCTGAGGACGGCCAGACGCCTTAACGCCCGCCAGGCCTGCTGGTCCCTGTTTTTTGGGCGCTTTAATTTCACCATCACCTACCGGCCCGGATCGAAGAACACCAAGCCAGACGCTCTTTCCAGGCAGTTCGCTCCGGACACGATGGAGGCACCCGATCAGCCCATCCTCCTGTCGTCTTGCATTGTGGGCGTCCTCTCGTGGGACGTTAAGGAAAAGGTCTTGAGGGCGCAGGAGGCCAAACCGGACCTGGGCGGGGGGCCAGCAGGTAAATTGTATGTTCCCTCTTGTATGTTCCCTCTTCTGTTTGGGGCGAGGTGATTCACTGGGCTCACTCCTCCAGGCTGACTTGTCACCTGGGGAGGGGGGGGGGGGGTCCCGCACGATCAGGATCTTTCAGAGGTTGTTCTGGTGGCCATCTCTCCGGAGGGACGTCGCCAACCACGTCCGCGCCTGTACTCAGTGCGCTACCGGTAAGACACCATTCTCTCCTCCTGCGGGGTTGCTCCACCCTCTCCCTACTCCCGGCAGACCCTGGTCTCACATCGCGCTAGATTTTGTTACTGGTCTTCCTCCATCTAATCATCACACTGTTGTTCTCACTATAGTGGACCGTTTCTCCAAGGCCGCCTATTTCGTCCCCCTGCAGGGGCTGCCCACGGTGAAGGATACAGTGGATCTGCTGGTGCAACATGTGGTGAGGCTACAAGGGACACCCACAGACATCGTCTCCGACTGGGGTCCCCAATTTGTGTCTCGAGTTTGGAAATCGTTCTGTAATGCTCTGGGGGCCACGGTGAGCCTATCCTCTGGCTACCACCCACAGAGCAATGGACAGTGTGAGAGAGCCAACCAAGAACTGGAGGCTGCGCTGCGCTGCGTCATCTCCTCCAACCCTGCGTCATGGAGCACGCACCTCCCGTGGATCGAGTACGCCCACAACTCGATGGTGTCGTCGGCGATCGGCATGTCACCTTTTGAGGCCTCCTTGGGTTACAATCCCCTGCTTTTTCCCGAGGAGGAAGGGGACATCGTAGTACCATCTGTCTGGGTCCATCTAAAACTCTGTTGACGCATATGAAGGACGGTCCGGGCGGCGCGCCAACGCACGGCGGAGAGCAACTCCAGGGTAGCTAATCGCTGCAGGAGATCGGCTGCACCCTACCAGGTGGGTCAACAAGTTTGGCTTTCTACACAGCATATTAACTTCAAGGCTGAGAATAGAAAACTATCTCAGCGATTCATCGGGCCATTTCCCATTGAGCGGATTATCAGTCCTGTGGCTATGCGCCTGACTGTCCCCCCCTCCATCCGCATCTGTCCTACGTTTCATGTGTCACAGGTTAAACCTTTTTTCTCCAGCCCTCTCTGTCCCCCTCCCAGGTCTCCACCTCCACCAGTGGTGATCGAGGGAGACCCAGCGTGGAGGGTCAATTCCATCCTGGACATCCGCCGCTGGGGTCACGGCCTGCAGTATCTGGTGGACTGGAAGGGGTATGATCCAGAGTGGTGCTCCTGGGTGCGTCCATCCTTCGTGTTGGATAGTCAACTCATCAGGGATTTCCATCGGATGCACCCAGGTAGGCTGGATCAGGTGCCAGGAGGCACCTCTCGGGGGGGGGGGGTGGATACTGTGATGACTCGCTCTCTGCCATTATCTTCTACAGCTGCGCGCACACCTGCTCCCCATCACTTATGGGCTATATAACCTGCCCTGCCTGTAGACCGGCATGGAGCCGTCTGTCTCCCTGGCTAAGTGAAGCTCTGCGCTCTTCATTCCAGCCAAACATTCAGCCCTCGTCATCCCTGCCGCTGCGGCCTCAGCATGGAAGGATTTTTCTCACCTCCAAGTAAGCTCGCCATTCTACTCACCTGTTCTGCGTTATCCCCTGTGCACAGGCGGAACTCCCAGGTGGCAGAATATTTTCCTCCAGGCAGTGGTCATTGCCTACCTCTCTCCCTCACACCGACCTTTGTCAGCAGCATTGTGTGGCAGACACTGTCTTCCTGGATTGCCTTGGGGCCAACCTTTGTTCTCCACCGCAGCTGTAACAGGTTGCCAGATTGCACGGCACTCTGCTCACTCCCAGCTGTTACGAGTCTACGGATCCACGCACTCACATCCACATTCACTACACACACATGCACCCACGCACAAACACTATTACAATAAAGATCATTGAACCTACTCTTGAGCTTGTGTCTGTTCCCTGGGTCAGCCAATTATGCCAGGCAGGGGAGAATGTAGCTGGACAGCATTGGATGGTAGTCTGTAGGATGACTTTGGATAGCAAAAAGAAACCCAGCACAACTCCACTTCTCACATCTGATGGCACTATCCTGCTTAAAGACAAAGGAAGCATCCATTGAACTATGAAGAGAGCACTTCTCTAAACTCCTAAACCAACCTTCCTCTGTGGATACCATAGCTCTGGACAAGATTGACCAGAAGCCAGTAAAGGATGACCGTGACCTTCCTCCTACATTAGATGAGTTCAAGAAGGCGATCAAGCAGACCAACTCTGGCAAGGCACCGAGCATAGATGGCATTCCTGCTGAACCTTTCAAAGCAGCTAGCCCGGAGTCTCTCGACACATTCCACAGCATCCTTGTCAGCATCTGGGATGAAGAGATCATGCCAAATGATTTTAGAGATGCCACTATTGTCTCCATCTTCAAGAACAAAGGCTACAAAGCTGACTGCAGCAACTACTGGGGTATATCCCTGTTGTCGATTGCAGACAAAATCCTGGTGTGCATCATCCTTGTCATGGCTCCCTCTGGGCCATCCTCTGCTACAGCTGCACGCACACCTGCTCCCAATCTCCCACGGGCTTTATAGCATGCGCTGCCTGAGATCTGGCACGGAGCCGTCTGTCGTCCTGCCAACAGAATTACGTCTCTCGTCAACAGCCAACTTTCTGGCCTCTTCATCCCTGACCCGAATAGTCTCTTCGCTTCAAGTAAGCCTGATTCCCACTCACCTTTTTAGTCATCTTCCCCTGTGCACAGGTGGATTCCCCCGGCGGCGGAATCTCCTCCTCTTGGCGGCGGTACGAGCCTCCGTCGCTCCAACAGGGCCACCTGCCCTTTCCCGGTGTGGACTGAGAACACCGTCTCCCTGGCTGCAGCCCCTGGGCCAACCTGAGTATCCAACTTCCATCTGCAAAGTAAGCCCCAGTCATTACCACGCTCCTTTATTGGTGGACAGTGCTAACATCTGTGTTCTGTGTTATTATAGGGTTGCCAGGCTGAACGGCGTTCTGCTCTCCCCCGGTCACGACGTCATCACTATCCTTCACCTCCTCATACTCTGCACACACAACACATACACGCACTCACACACTCACTTGGAACAAATAAAGATAATTGTATTCACTCGAGCCTGTGTGTGTGTTCCCTGGGTCTGATAAATATGTCAGTACGGCTCCGTCAGAGCGACCCAGCGAAAAGCATGCTAGCATGCCAGGTTAACAATTTAGAGGCTCGGGTGGATCAAATAGCTTATCAGCAGCAGGTAGTCCTCAACCAGCTAGCGCAGATTAACAACCGGTTGGATCGTCTGGATGGGCAACAGGCGTTTCCTCTGGTCACCGGGAGTATGCCGGCTCCCGTTACCTTCTCTCCTAGCCAGGCTAGTCAGGTCCCCTTGGCCCAGCTCACGCTGGTTCCCACACCCACTCGCTTCAGCGGTAAGCTCTGGGAGGCCCGTGTGTTCATATTCCAGTGCAAAACAGTCTTCCAGCAGGTTCCGGGGAATTTTCCCACTGAGCACAGTGGCATAGGCTGCGTGGCTAACCTATTGGAGGGTAGGGCACTAGCTTGGGCATATGCCTTGATGGCTAAGCCAAGCTATGCTAACTTAACCTACCGGCAGTTCGTTTCAGATTTCCACGAGGTATTCGATCATTCTGACCGAGATAGCGTGCTCATCACCCGGCTATTAAATCTTCGACAAGGAGGCAGGTCCATCGCGAACTATGCTGTCGATTTCCGGGTGGTGGCCGCGGATGTTGGATGGGAGGATGCCTCGCTGTGTAGCATATTCATTCGGAGCTTGAGCCCTAACCTGCGGGATGAGCTGGCCTGCCTAGATAAGCCTGAGAAACTCACTGAGCTGATTTCCTTAGCTATTAGTTTGGATAATAGGCTGAGGGAGCAGGCAGCCGAGCAAAGAGCTTCTGGTCGCTCGGGCGCCCAGTTTCATTGCTTCCCTCAGTCACCTCAATTGGCCCCGTCTTCATCTGAGTCTTTAGACGGGCCGGAAGCTATGGTGGTGGGGCAGTCCAAGCTCTTGTTAGCCGAGAAGCAGCGCCGCAGGGAATTAGGATTGTGTATGTACTGTGGTAGTAATGAGCATGAGGTAGAGTCTTGTCCCGTTTGGCCAAAAGAGTGGGTCCGTGCGTGGCAGTAGGGGGTCTCACGGACTCGTCTCGATCTAATCCCCTCACCAAGTGTCTCCTACCAATTAGATTTATTTACAAACATACCGAACTGCTCACACATGCACTGATTGACTCGGGGGCTGACCAGAGCTTCATATCGGGGGAACTGGCAACCCGGCTGGGGCTTCCCTGCCATCCACTTCAGTCTCCCCTAAGGCTCATTGCCCTGTCCAAAGCTCCCCTGGCAACGGTTTCTCAACAAACTGCCCCGGTGTCAGTCATCATTTCCGGCAACCATCGGGAGGACCTGTGCTTGTTTGTATTACCCATTTCAATTTCACCGGTCATTCTGGGCTACCCCTGGCTCCGGCTCCACAACCCCTTCTTTGATTGGCGTATGGGGAGTATCAGCTTGTGGAGCTCTTTCTGACTCAGTGCTTGCTTGCAGTCCGCAGCATGCTCTCCATCAGTGTCCCTGGCCCCTCACACCCCCCCTCCTCCTGACCTATCCAAGGTGCCGCCTGAATACCACGACCTGGGGGCGGTATTTAGCAAATCGCAGGTGCTGTCCCTTCCTCCCCACCACCCTTATAACTGTGCCATCAATCTCCAGGCTGGTGCCCCGCTGCCGTCGAGCTGCCTCTACAGCCTTTCGGCCCCGGAGCGGGAGGTGATGGATACCTACATCAAGGAGTCTCTCAGCTCGGGCATCATCCAGCCCTCTTCTTCGGCGGTGGGGGCGGGGTTCTTCTTCGTTGGTAAGAAGGATGGTTCCCTGCGGCCACGTATTGACTTCAGGGCCCTTAATGACATTACCGTGAAGGACAAGTACACCCTCCCACTCATGGACACAGCGTTCGACTCCCTCCAGGGGGCCTCCTGGTTCACCAAGCTCGACCTCTGTAACACCTACCATCTCGTGCGGATCAGGGAGGGGGACAAGTGGAAGACAGGGTTCCGGACCCCAAGTGGTCACTTCGAGTACCTTGTGATGCCGTTTGGGTTGACCAACACTCCAGCCATCTTCCAGCGCCTCATTAATGACGTTCTCCGGGACTTCCTTGGGTCATTTGTCTTCGTGTACCTGGACAATATTCTTATCTTCTCCCAGTCATTGGACGAACATCGGGTCCACGTGAGACGGGTCCTCCAATGGCTCCTAGAGAACAAGTTGTTTGTGAAGGCCGAGAAGTGTGAGTTCCACGCCAACACAACCTCATTTCTCGGCTTTGTCATCTCCCACAACCAGATTATTCCCGACCCTGTCTGTCATCGTCTGTGTGCCGATGTTGTCCACGCTCAGGCCATACATCTTCTCAGCCCAGCTTTTGTTATGACAGCGTCTCAGCGGGCTTCCGGCTGTCAAGCTCCACGGGACGGCTGGAGGCCAATTACCTCTCATCAGCTGATGCGCTGTCAACCGCTATATAAGGGAGCGGCCCTGTTTGCTCAGGGCTGCGACCTCACATTATCCACACGTACCTCTCGCTGTGGATTAGGCTGGAGTCCCTACGTCCGTCTCCAGCCCTCCTCTCTTCTCTCATCGTCATCCGTAAGTGTACCTCTTATATTATTTGTGTTTTGCCCCACGAGGCTTTTTTCCTTTGTTCTGTTCCCTTATTAATAAACTACGCAAACTCACTGGTTGGCCCTTGGCTCTTATTAATGGCTTGCAAGAGCCATTTGTGACAGTAGGTCGCCGCCAGTGAGTTGCCGGCCACCGTGAGTGTTGCATAAATTGGACTGTTGTTCCTACCTGTCTGGGTACTGTGCTGGAAGCATGCCCTCGCGGAGGGCCCGCACTCAGAGTCAGAGCAACAATCTGGCAGACACTCTCGAGTGCGTCGATGAAATCCTCATCACCGCCTCCCTCCTCAACTTCAGCAGCGACGTGCACCGGTACCTGGACCAAGCTGAGGATGTCCTTAATCATCTCCCCCGCTTCGCCAACCACCCTGAAGTAAGCGTGAGGAGAGATGACATCGCTGCACAGCGCAAGATACTCCGTGGGCTGGAGGGAAATCCCGGCAGGAAGCCGAAGAGGAGGAGACGTCGCCCCTTGCTTCGGGATCCCGCTCCTGCCTCCATTCCGGCCCGGGAGTTCGCACCATCCAGGGGTCTTCCCCAATCGAGCATGACGTCAGTCGGGATTCCCCCAGAGGAGCTGCAGCTGACAGCAATTAACATCTGGGACCGAATGGCTGCTGCTCGCTCCGCTGTGCATACTTCTGAAATCATTAAGCATGTGATGCAGCAGTCAGACTGGTGGAGAGGAATCCCGGGTTAAGTGACTTCCCTGAGTTTGCCGACCTCCTCGCCTCTGTCTCCACACAGGAGCGGCGATTCCCGGACCTCGCCTTCACCTCACCCTCTGCCAGAAACCATAGTCACCACCATCATCAACCTCAGCCTGTATCCCGTCCGGATCCAGTTCCGGGTCGCCGCAAGGGCTCAATCCCCCACACTGCTGTCATTCCTGCACCTCGTGAGAGGGGAATCCCCGCAGCCTCTCCCTCCGGGCCATCTCCTGCTGTCCCGTCAGCGCCCCGTGCCCTGCTCGTCTCGGCTGTCGCCCCCTCCTCCTTGTCGCCTATCCCGGCTGCTGTGTGTCTCTGGAGTCCTGTTTCGGGGAGCCCCGTCCCGGAACCTTCTCGAGCGGCTTCCCTTCATCCTCCCAAGGGGCCCTCTGTCACCGTCCGGCGGGGAAAGGGAGGAGGAACGTCCGCTGCAGCAGGCACCATCCTGCCTCCAGGAGACAGGCAAGTCCCAGTTCATTCATATTCTCTTTATGGTGATTTGCCTTGTCAGACTCCTGGGGGTGGAGTTCGGGGTTCGCAGCCCCCCAAGCTCCGACCACCTGCTGTAGCTTTAATTGTTAATCCCGCTTCCTCTGTGTCTCCCTCCGCTGAGCGGTCCTCGACGCCAGGCCAACGTCGCTGGATGAGGAGGGGGCCTGCGGTTCTGGAGAGCCTGGTTCTGGTCCCACAGCCATGACATTTGCCCCACTTATGGTACAACTTCTGTGATTGCCTAGTGTGTTCTGTGGTTAAAAAAAAAAAAAGTGTCTTTATAGATTTGTGTATTTCTGCACTGTGACCTGTTGGTCGGTGAGACTGTTTATAAAGTATTTTTCAGTATTGTATTTTATTTCCATTTCCGGCACGTGTTGCCGTGTCTATTCCCCTGTCGTAAATTGGGCCTTTATGGCTGTTTATGGTCATTAGGGAAATGTTTGCCACTGTGACAGGGTGGATTAAGTAGTGAAAACACAAGGCCACCTGTCAGGAATCTGAAACTCAGAACTCATAGAAAATAGTACTCTGTTAGGTTCGTACCTTAATCAGACTCGAGACATAAATATGATCAAAGATTTTACTTGCAAGGAGCATATCACCACACACCTCTGATTACAGACGGGAGTGAAAAGCTATCACATATAGTCAGCACTTCCCTTATATACACAAAGTAAAAGCTAGAAATAATTACACAATAACTGCCGCACCCTTGTGGGTGGTACACAGAAATCAGACTCTCCATCACAAGATTCATCGGTCAACAACATCACAAGATTCATTAGACAACGATTCAGCAGTTTCCAAACTTCAGTACAGACAAGAACAATTATTTTTAGGGTTCTTAGTAAGTCCTACCAGACATCATCAGACATGTTCATTAGAGGGCAATAGTTGAATAGTACAAATCAGCAAGTACAATTCAGCAGTCAAGTATAGTTCAAAATTCATTATGAAATGATAACATGTATTTACAATGCATAATTCTCAATGCATAATTCTCTGACATTCCCTCCTGTTTATCGTTTCATAATATTTTCATCACATGCAAACATCAGTACAATGTAACTTCAGCACAGATTTTCTACATTGACGTCACAAAGCATCATTTCCAAATTTATACAGGAGTACAGTCATCATTTTCCACAGGATTGGGGTTATGGCCAACAGCAGTCTCATAGCCTTCATCAGTCTCTCGGGACAGTGGGGCATATTGTCCATATTGTCCTTCAGGGGAAATGGCCAGAAGAGTTTGTTGGAACATGAATGCATGCTGTGAAAGAGCGCGGGATATCATGGATCTGATACATGGAATGATACATGGAATGATACAACAACAGAAAAATAACATACAGATCAAAATCACACCAAGTGGTATAAGACTCTTCAAAATTACCTGCCACCAGACACCTGAAAGGAACCATTGCAACCAACCTTGATCTGTCACATAATCTGCAGACATGGCTTTTTGGATATTACGTAAAGCAGTAAGGGCATTAGTCATGTTGTTATTGTGTACATTATCTGGGACATAAGTACAGCAGGTAAGATTAAATTTGACACATATTCCTCCATCAGCAGCTGTAAGCAAATCCAAGGCCATTTGATGCATCAGTACCAATTCCCTAAGAGAATCAAGTTCAGTATTTTGTAATTTCACAATATCATAGGAAGCGTTAATGAACAGCCCAAGTCTATAGTGTAGTGTTTCCATACGGAGCATTAACTTTGCAACTCCTTCCCAAGGAAACAATGAGAGGGCAATTTTTTGACTCTTAGTCCATAGTTTAAATTTCTCAGGGACATCTGTTCCCCAAATACGATCATGTGGTTTTACCGCTAGTACTTGTCGTTTCGTTCGTGAGGGTTGCTGCATTTCCTTATCAATTATGAATGTGTGATCACTTACAAATATTGGGGCACACACACCAGTCCAACCTGGTGAAAGCACAGGATAAGCCTTGTGTCCACACAGCCACCATCCCCCTTGAACCCAATAAGTGCCATTGCTTGCT
Source organism: Pholidichthys leucotaenia (assembly GCA_020510985.1). Lineage (NCBI taxonomy): Eukaryota > Metazoa > Chordata > Actinopteri > Cichliformes > Pholidichthyidae > Pholidichthys > Pholidichthys leucotaenia. The sequence continues at coordinate 193,607,548 of CM035842.1, read as the reverse complement.
CTGCCTAATGCTACTGGGGCTCCTTCACCGTGAACTGCAGTTTGCTCACAGTTTTCAGTAATGCCATATAATTCTGTACCTTTTGACTGTTTGTAACACATGGGGTGGTTATAGCCAGAATATTTCATAACAATTCTTTGTGGTTTAAACCTATGCTTAGTGGTGATTTTCCAATTTACCCAGAATGTTTTATCACATGTGCCATCTTTCAGGCCGCGGGAATAAGGATCTTTATCATCTATTTTAATATAATTATGCTGATAACCAATTCCAGCCATACTGGCATAACATTTGGCCTGGGATTTATTCATGTGCATTCCATAGATAGTTACCTGTTTAGCTGATTTAGGCATATAAGAGCATACATAACAATTTGACCTGTTAACAGACTTGACAACACTTGAAACATATTGATACCATGAATTAGAATATATTGGGTCAGGTTCATGATCTCCCTCTGTGATCCACCAGTGGTTTGTGTGATAAGTCCATCGTTTACGTCGCTCCAGGGTGGGTACGGTGACTAGGGCAATAGCCACAAAAGTCAATATGGCTGTGACCAAGATGGGCTGCCAGGGTTCCATGATGCCTGTTACCTCTGGGAGTGTACCTACAGACTTAGGCCACTATCTTCACCGGGTCTGGGATGAACCAGCCTGGACTTACCCTAGAGGTGGTTGAAGGTCGTCAATGGGTACCTGTAGTCTCTTAACATGCGAGAGATGTATCCACGAGGGTCTTTCAGCAATCCGTACTGCTGAGGGAGTGGTTAACAGTACCTCATAAGGTCCCTCCCACCTCACAGAAGTCCAGTTTCTGCGGTGGTGATTTTTGATGAAGATGTAATCACCTGGTTGCAGGGGGTTTTCCAACTCCACCTGCGGATCACAGAAAGTCCTAACAGAATCAATATAATCTTTATTCTGTTTATACACTCTCAAATGCTCTCCCAAAGTCTTGTATGGGTTAGCAGGTTGCAGTGGCAGTAATTCAGGTAATACATACGGTCTGTGGAACGCACACTCAAAAGGAGACAGGCCATTTCTCTTGTCTGGAATGGTATTAATTATCAGCTTAACTACAGTTAATGCTTTAGGCCAGGTGAGTCCTTGACCTTGCATCACTTTGTTTAGCATTTGTTTAATTGTCCCATTTTTCCTTTCCACTAGGCCTGCACTTTGTGGGTGATAGGCTGTGTGGAATTTCAGCTGTGTACCAACAGAGAAAGTCAAGTTCTTGACCATCTGTGCGGTAAAATGTGTACCATTGTCTGCATACAGGATTTCAGGAATGCCAAATGTTGGAAAAATGTTGTTCTGTAAAACCTTACAAACAAACTTGGCATCTGCTTTAGCAGTTGGATGTATTTCAGTCCATTTGGTGAATGTGTCGATGAGAACCAGACAATATTGTAATTGTCCAACCTTAGACAGCTCAATAAAATCCATACACCACTGTGAAAAGGGTGTTTTAGGTGGTGGAAAACTACCTTGTCTTGTTCTCATGGCACCTTGAGCATTATTTTGTATGCAAACTAAACATTGTTGACACACTTTTTTCAGTTCCTTCAGGATGCCTGGGCAATAAAAATGTTTTTCAGCTATTATCTTCATACCCCCTGCTGACACGTGGCCTCGGCCATGTGTCAGAAGCGCCACCCAGTGGTACAAGGAGGGAGGAAGAATTATTTTGTCATCATCTGTACAATAAACCCCATTGGAGGTTTTGACTGAGTGTGGAGGCATAGTCATTTGCTGTTGCTCGTCCAGTAGGACGGTAAGGTCCACTGTGGAGGACACAAAACTAGTGGCCAGGTGGCCCTTAGCAGCACAGTGAGCAGCATGGTCAGCTAAAGCATTACCTTTGGATACCAGGTCAGTGCCTTTAGTATGAGCAGGGCAATGGACAATAGACAGTGTTTTAGGAAGTTTGAGAGCATCAGTAAGTTCCTTAAGGAGATCACTGTGTTGTGTGGGCTTACCAGAAGAGGTCGTGAACCCTCGGAGTTTCCACAATGCAGTGTGAGAATGTGCTGCATTAAAGGCATATCTGCTGTCTGTGCAGATGGTGACATCAATATTAGCAGCCCAGTGTAAAGCAGCAATCAGAGCCAGCAGTTCTGCTTTTTGAGCAGAAGCTGGTTGAGGCAGGTTCTTAACAATTAAGATCTCTGTCAAGGTAGTCACAGCAAAAGCAGTTGAAGTGGACCCATCAGGCAATTTAGTAGATGATCCATCTGTAAAGAGCCAGAGGGAGTCCTGTTTTACCTGTTGTGAGAGATCTGGGCGAGGTAGAAAATCTGTTAATGACTGGTGAATGCAGTCGTGATCTGGTGGATCTGCGTTGTCACCTGCAGAGGGTAGCAGTGTAGCTGGGTTCAATGAGGCACATCTCACAAAAGTGAGGTGCGGTTGTGTGAGTAATGTCATGGTGTAACGGAGGCAACGTGCATTTGACAACATGGTGTGGCCATGCTCTGAAAGGAGGATGTCCACAGCATGTGGTACATGCACGACTAGTGAATGGTACAGGACAATGTCCAGCACCGCATTTACAGCGTCAACCGTGGCAGCAACTGCTTTCATGCACGGTGGGAGACCCATAGCAACTGAATCCAGTCTTTTGGAATAATAAGACAAAGGTTTATATTGCCCAGCATGCAATTGTGTTAGTACAGCTGACATGTGTCCTTCAACAGCATCACAAAACAAATGAAATGTCTCTTCATAATTAGGAATGTGTAGAGCACAAACATCAGATAGCATGGATTTTAGATGGTTAATAGCTTCTTCATGCTCAGGAGTAAGGACAACCGGGGAGTGCAGGTTGCCTTGAGGGCCCTGAAGTAATGCATACAGTGGTGCAGTGTGTTGTGAAAAGTTGGGTAACCACTGTCTGCAGTAATTCAGGGTACCTAAGAGTGACATGAGCTCTTTCTTTGTTTTTGGGAGTGGCAAGTTCTGTATTGTACTGACTCGTGATGTTTCTAACATTTTCCCTCCAGCCGACAATGTATGCCCCAGAAATTTGACACTGCTTCTGCAAAATTGCAGTTTTTTCTTGCTGCATTTTAAGCCACTGTCAAAGAGGAAGTGAAGCAAAGCCAGAGTGTCCTGTTTACACTGTTCCTCAGTAGCTGACGCTACTAGCACATCATCCACATACAGGAGGATTTTAGATCCTGCAGGTGGTGTAAACTTAGCCATTAAAGCTGACATTTCTTGTGAAAAAATGGTTGGGCTCTCACAGTAACCTTGTGGCAGTCTGGTGTAAGTGTATCTGTTACCCTTGAAGGTAAATGCAAACCAAAACTGGCTATCTTCATGTATTGGAATAGTGAAAAATGCATTACTGAGATCAATCACTGAGAAAACAGATGAATCATGACCCACAGTGTTTAACAATGTATGAGGGTCGGGGACGGAAGGAGCTCTGGGTATAACTGCTGCGTTCACAGTTTGTAGGTCTTGGACTAATCTCCATCCAGTACTAGGTGGAGCCTTTTTTACAGGGAAAAGAGGAGTGTTTACAGGGGAATTTAGACATGGTATGATCACTCCACTTTTCAACAGATCAGAGATGATTGGTTGAATGCCTTCTATTGCTTCTGGTTTTAAAGGATACTGTTTTTTGTAAGGGAATCCTCTCCCATTAGAATGAATTTGCACGGGAGTAGCACCTCTCAATTTCCCAACGTCCGCATTTCCTATAGCCCACAAAGTTTGAGGTAAAACCTGTAATTCTCATTCATTAACATATACAGGAGCAGACGGTACTGTGATTCCTAAAACGTCAGGTGGATGCTCTGTTCCACACAAATAGGTAATGTCAAAATGCAGAAGGATGGACATGTGCATAGGAACACGATACAACATTGTTGTGGGGGAATATTCAACATTCAAAACGTCTGTGTTCCTCCAGTCTGTTACCTGCTGTCCCTGTTGGACTAATTTGCCTGCATCTGCCCAAAAATACTTTTCAGGTCCCCTCATAGACATGTGTGGGGGCGTACCTGTATTATGTAAGGGTAGAAGGTTTTGAGGCAGTACTACATCCAGTGCTGCTTCTCTCCCGCGCATTGAGAATTATGCATTGTAAATACATGTTATCATTTCATAATGAATTTTGAACTATACTTGACTGCTGAATTGTACTTGCTGATTTGTACTATTCAACTATTGCCCTCTAATGAACATGTCTGATGATGTCTGGTAGGACTTACTAAGAACCCTAAAAATAATTGTTCTTGTCTGTACTGAAGTTTGGAAACTGCTGAATCGTTGTCTAATGAATCTTGTGATGTTGTTGACCGATGAATCTTGTGATGGAGAGTCTGATTTCTGTGTACCACCCACAAGGGTGCGGCAGTTATTGTGTAATTATTTCTAGCTTTTACTTTGTGTATATAAGGGAAGTGCTGACTATATGTGATAGCTTTTCACTCCCGTCTGTAATCAGAGGTGTGTGGTGATATGCTCCTTGCAAGTAAAATCTTTGATCATATTTATGTCTCGAGTCTGATTAAGGTACGAACCTAACAGAGTACTATTTTCTATGAGTTCTGAGTTTCAGATTCCTGACATTCGTGGTGCCGTGACCCGGATGGCCAATATCCAGACGGAGTGAGAGGAACAGCTGGATCTCCAGGTTGCAAAGTCCATGCATGGCCTGACCTAACAGTCAGCTTTTGGAAACCCGACTTCAGGGAACTCTGTGAGCGCCGCTGCCTCTGACTCTGTCTGGTGACGCCATCCGCCCGCATAACAGAGTCATAGAAGTGAGTGAATTTTATTTCCCTATTTTGAGAAGAAGCAGATTGTCAAGAACCACAGGTCAAGCTGACGCTAAGTAATGGTATTGTGTGGCGGCGACCCACAATTTTCCTGGTGGTAAAAATAATTGTTGTGTGAGAATCTATTTCCATCCAAAAAGTGAGCACAAATAATTTCAGGGTAGTGTGACGGCGTTTCACAGCTACATAAAAATGGGCAATCATATAGGAAAGACGGATAAACAAGGGAAAAGTAAACAGAAGAAGAGAGAAGACATTGCGCGCCGGACAGTAAAAAACTACAATAATAAACTAAGTGATAAGAAAAAAGTGAAGGATCCTAATAAGTATCTGAATAAATGGGAAAAGAATTTCTCATTCAAACCCACGTTGAGCGTGGATGAGTGTCAAGTGTTAGTGAGTACAATAGAAATGACGTCAAGAAATAGGGGAAAAAATAAAAGAACTAACAAACCCAACCCAGAATTACAATGCGCTACGCTTTGGGCAAATGCCGCGGCAGAAACTACAACAAAAGCAGATGAAGGTAAAAAGAAATATGCAGAGAAAGGAGCGGCGAGCACAAAAATAAATTTCCAAGCCGGCACCGGCTGCTCCAGCTCAGCGCCTCCTTTACCCCTGGTTCAGAGCGGCGCCGCGCCTCCGCCCCCTTACGCTAACACAGACTGTGAAGATCCTAAGGAGGGTCCATATGCTAAATTAATGGCGGAACTGCATAAAATAGAGAATGAAATTAAAACAACCGAAGAAATAAGTGCAAATTTTCCATTTATTGAAAGACCTATTTGTGTGCCAATTACTCATGAAACGGCCGGTGGTGGCAAAATTAAAACCAGTATAATTAGAACTGCCACTACCTACAAGCCTTGGACCTTAGCAGAAATGCATAACATTGCAAAGGCTGTACCCAAACCAGAGAGTGATATAAAAAGGTGCACTGAAGAAATAGATGAGATTAGGCTGATGTATAATCCAAGTGCTGAGGAAATGATTAAAATTCTCAGAGTGATCCTAGGAGCTAAATTTGATTTATTTTGCCAAGATTTGGAGAATCATGCATGGGGAGATGGCGAATATCAACCAGAGAGAGACAAACCTACTCTTGGTTATCTAATAGCAGAAATACTTGAAAGAATGTCAAGCCATTATAAACCCATTAAAACCCTCTCTGATGTGGCCATGACTAGGATGAAATCTGGGGAGGATATACAGGAATACTGGTGTCGCTTCAATAAAATATTTACAGATGTAGTGGGAGAAATAGACACTGCAAAAGAGCTTCTTTTGTTCAAATACACATTTTTAGACACTCTACCCACAGAACTTAAAGAGGCAATCAAAGTATCATGTGTGACACTTAAAACATGCACTCAGGAGGAATTCAAAGGTTATGTGTTTCATGTGGCTGAGGCAAAACTAAAAAAGAGAACCCCAACTAAACCGGTTCCGCTTTTTGCCTCTTCAGAAAGTGACACTGTATATGTGGCCCAAATGACAAGAGGAGGACCTAGACCGAGGACTAGGTATCAGATTAGGGAGAGAGATGAAGGAAATCAGGATGTGTGTTTTAATTGTGGACAACCTGGACACTGGTGGCGATATTGCCCCATGTCCAGGAGGCAGGGATTCTTTGAGAGAGGACGAGGAAGTAGAGGGAGAGGAAGGTTTGATGGATGGATGAGAGGAAGAGGCAGAGGGCCTTTTCAGGGACAAGGACAAAGCACTAACCCAGGACCCTCAGGGGGTCAAGGACAGCAGGAGAGGAGAGCATGACTAACCGACAAAGACCAGCTCTCCCCGGAGGACCAATTAATTATTGATGACCAAAAACGACGACTGGCTACAGCTGTAAATAGACTAACTGAGACTTTAGACTTGACTACTTTAAACATGTACTGCAGCACTACTGCAGCCCCCACCATTGTTTTACTGGTTAATGGGAAAGAAGTAACATTCCTGTGTGACACAGGAGCTACAAAAACAACAATGCGTGAAATTCCACCACAGTGTTTCCCTACAGGTGAAACTATAAGAGTCCAAAATGCTGGTGGAACTACCACAACCGAAAGTATTTGTGGCCCAGCAACCATAGTTGACCCAAATACTGGACACACCTGTGTCACTACGGTAGCAGTGGCACCCTCCTGCCCAGTGAACTTACTGGGTAGAGATGTGCTTTTTAAGCTAGACATCATTCTGGGTCCTGACAAGATTAAGGATGATTACACTATTCTCAGAAACCAGCATGCATTTTTTATGAATGATGAGGATTGTGATGACCACGGATGTGGTACCCTATATTCTTACAACCTCCAAATTGACAGCAAAACAGAAACTGAGCTCAGGTTAGAAAGCGCTAGACACATGACGAGTGTTCTTACCTGGTACCTTGTGAGAGATCTTCGTGAGCCAAAGCCACTGCATGTTACCATGAAGTACACTCACTGTTATGAGCCATTTGATTGTGTTTTGGCTGAAGCACTATACTGTGAGCCTACCATCACAGTGACAACACATCATCTTTATTTTAAAGCTGAGGGAGAAGCAGCACTGGATGTAGTACTGCCTCAAAACCTTCTACCCTTACATAATACAGGTACGCCCCCACACATGTCTATGAGGGGACCTGAAAAGTATTTTTGGGCAGATGCAGGCAAATTAGTCCAACAGGGACAGCAGGTAACAGACTGGAGGAACACAGACGTTTTGAATGTTGAATATTCCCCCACAACAATGTTGTATCGTGTTCCTATGCACATGTCCATCCTTCTGCATTTTGACATTACCTATTTGTGTGGAACAGAGCATCCACCTGACGTTTTAGGAATCACAGTACCGTCTGCTCCTGTATATGTTAATGAATGAGAATTACAGGTTTTACCTCAAACTTTGTGGGCTATAGGAAATGCGGACGTTGGGAAATTGAGAGGTGCTACTCCCGTGCAAATTCATTCTAATGGGAGAGGATTCCCTTACAAAAAACAGTATCCTTTAAAACCAGAAGCAATAGAAGGCATTCAACCAATCATCTCTGATCTGTTGAAAAGTGGAGTGATCATACCATGTCTAAATTCCCCTGTATTTTCCCCTGTATTCCCCTGTATTTTTCAGTATTGTATTTTATTTCCATTTCCGGCACGTGTTGCCGTGTCTATTCCCCTGTCGTAAATTGGGCCTTTATGGCTGTTTATGGTCATTAGGGAAATGTTTGCCACTGTGACAGGGTGGATTAAGTAGTGAAAACACAAGGCCACCGTTGTAGAGTGATTGTTGTGAGTGTGAGGTGCAGTAACGCCTATGTGTGAATGGTTTGTATATTGCCCTATTTTGTGTGATTATTGGGGAGTTCTCTGTATGTCTTTTGTATATTCTGTGAGTTTATGGGATTGGATACCACCATTGTCCATGTCTGTATTTGTTATGTGTTTAGCTTAGGAGGGATTAATTTACTTTGGTGTGTGGCTCAATTTTATTTCAGAGACTATTTTAAATACATAGCGGAGAGTTCCGCTGAGCCAGTGTGTGGTGTGAATGGATAGGCCTGTTCCCCTCTGTATTAGTATATGATTCAGGTACATATTGTTTGGTTGGGTAATTTGTGTGTTTGATTTTTTTCAAGGGGGGGGTGTAGGATAGTAATATAATGTAATATATTAGTGTGGCGGTACCCTAGGGCAGTGACGAACACAGGGAACACGGAGTGGGCTTCACAGTGAAGAACACCTTGCTGAAGATGGTGGAACCGGGCAGCAATGGCTCTGCATGACTCCTCACCCTCCGCCTCAACACCACTCAAGACCCAGTCACCCTCATCAGTGTGTATGCCCCAACACTGACAGCCACGCCAGAGGCAAAAGACGAGTTCTACGAGAATCTCGCAACAACTCTCAGGATCATCCCCAACTCTGAACAACTCATTCTCCTTGGAGACTTCAATGCCAGAGTGGGTGCTGACCACGACTTCTTGCCCTCCTGTCTTGGACCATTTGGCGTGGGCAGAATGAACGACAATGGACAGCGGCTGCTCGAGTTCTGCACATATCACAATCTGTGCATCACAAACTCGTTCTTCAAGACCAAGCCCCAACACAAGGTTTCCTGGCGACATCCGCGTTCAAAGCACTGGCACCAGCTGGACTTGATCCTGACCAGGCGCACCTCACTGAAGAACGTGCTAATCACCCGTTCGTTCCAGAGTGCAGATTGCGACACAGACCATTCATTGGTGTGTTGCAAGGTCAAGCTGCAGCTGAAGAAATTTCATCGTGCTAGACAGCCTGGAAAGGCACGGATTGACACCAGCAAGATGGCCCAACCAGAACTTGTTGAGCAGTTTGCCTCTACCTTTGAGAAGGAACTTGATGTACCACAAGAAGGAGAATCTGCAAAGCAGAAGTGGGAAGAGCTGCGAAACACCATCCACCGCATAGCCTTGGCTACCTTTGGGAGGAAGACCTCGAAGTTACAGGACTGGTTTGATGCCAAGTTGACCAAGATGACCCCCGTCATTGAAGCCAAGCGCTCAGCACTTGCTGAGTACAAGAAGTACCCAAACGAGAAGAATCTCCAGATTCTCAGGGCTGCGAGAAGCAAAGTTCAGCAGACTGCTCGGCGCTGTGCCAACGAGTACTGGACTCAGCTCAGCCAAGACATTCAAACCGCTGCCATAACAGGGAACATCCGTGGTATGTACGATGGCATCAAGAAAGCACTTGGTCCGGCTCAGAGCAAGATGGCCCCCCTCAAATCCTCCACTGGGGAGATGATCACAGAAAAGAACAAGCAGATGGAGAGATGGGTGGAACACTACTCCGACCTCTACTCCAGACAGAACACCGTGACACCGTCAGCCCTTGATGCCATCGACTGCCTGCCATCCATGGGTGAACTTGACGCTGAGCCAACCATCGATGAACTCAGCAAGGCCATTGATAGCTTGGCCGCTGGCAAGGCACCTGGCAACAACGGCATACCCCCCGACCTGATCAAGCACTGCAAGACTGCCCTACTGCTGCCATTGCATGACGTCCTCTGCCAGTGCTGGAAGGAAGGTGCCGTACCACAGGACATGAGGGACGCCAAGATCATCACCCTCTACAAAAACAAAGGGGAGAGGAGCGACTGCAACAACTACAGGGACATCTCCCTCCTCAGCATTGTTGGCAAAGTCTACGCACGAGTTGTTCTCGTTCGTCTACAGAAGCTTGCTGAACGTGTCTACCCCGAGTCTCAGTGTGGCTTCCGTGCTGAGCGATCGACGGTAGACATGATATTCTCCATCTGCCAACTCCAGGAGAAATGCAGAGAACAGAACATGCCCCTGTACGTTGCCTTCATCGACCTCACCAAAGCGTTCGATCTGGTCAGCAGAGAGGGCCTTTTCAAGATCCTGCCAAAGATAGGATGCCCACCAAAGTTGCAAAGCCTCATCGAATCGTTTCACACCAACATGCAGAGGATAGTGCAGCACGACGGCAATGTCTCAGAGCCATTCAACATACGCAGCAGAGTGAAACAGGGCTGTGTACTTGCGCCAACCCTCTTTGGGATTTTCTTTGCTATGCTCCTGAGGCATGCCTTCAGCACAGCAACAGAGGGAATCTACCTGCACACAAGATCTGACGGCAGGCTTTTCAACCTCGCCCGCCTTAAAGCCAGAACCAAAGTACGCGAGGCTCTAATCAGAGACATGCTGTTCGCAGACGACGCTGCAGTCACAACCCACACACAGCAGGAGCTTCAGACCCTGATGGACCACTTTTCCCAGGCATGTAAGGACTTCGGGCTTACCATCAGCCTGAAGAAGACTAACGTCTTGGCGCAAGGCACGGAAGCACCACCAACCATCACCATTGATGACTACGAGCTGGAGATCGTGAATCAGTTCACGTACCTGGGGTCCACGATCAGCAGCAACCTCTCCCTTGATGCAGAGATCGACAAGAGGATTGGAAAATCAGCCTTCACACTTGCTCGCCTCACCACACGAGTGTGGAAGAATCCCAAACTCTCTGTCAAGACGAAGATGGTAGTGTACAATGCCTGCGTCATCAGCACACTGCTCTATGGGAGTGAGACGTGGACAACATACGCCCAGCAGGAAAAGAGACTGAACTCCTTCCACTTGCACTGCATTCGCCACATCCTGGACATATCCTGGCAGGACAAAGTGCCCAACACAAAAGTTCTGTCCCGCGCCGGCCTTCTCTCCATGTTCACTCTACTCAGGCAGCGCAGGCTCCGCTGGCTAGGCCACGTTCACCGTATGGAGGATGGCAGAATCCCCAAAGACGTCCTCTACAGAGAACTGGCGACTGGCAGGAGAGACATTGGCCGCCCACAGCTGCACTTTAGAGACGTCTGCAAGAGAGACATGAAGACCCTGGAGATCAACACAGAGTACTGGGAGGACCTTGCAACAGACCGCTCCAAATGGAGAGGCACCCTGACCAGACAGCTCAAGGCAGGTGAAGAGAGACTGACTGCTGCAACAGATGAAAAAAGGACCCGCAGGAAGAACCGCCACAGACCCAGCAGCACGGAGACCACCCACAAGTGCGACCTGTGTGACAGGGACTGCCATTCGCGCATCGGCCTGTTCAGCCACAGGCGGTGCTGTTCCAGCAGAGTAGACGTTTAGGATTCTCTTCCATGGTCATCATAGACCGACGGAGGCCGACGGCCCTAGGCTGGGACGGGTGATGCCCCGCCTTCAGGGGATGTCGTCACCTGGGATATAAAAGCTTGGTGCAGGAGACATACTGTCTCCTTGCCAACACTCCTGTACTTGTGGTAGGGTCTCCCCAAGTGTATATTAGTTCTTGTCAATAAACCTTATAAACATCACCTCGCCTCCTTATTATTCAGACACTACAATTACTCTGCCCAGGAGAAACTCAGCTATGTACAGTAAGTTATTTTTGTTGCCTTTCTGTATTTGTCTACCCAGTTATTTCTTTTGGACTGGTTATGTTTTTTCTGTTAATAAATGTTCCACTGCAGTCAAGCACCTGGGTTTGTTTTTGTCTTGGAGGGACGTTCATGACAGAAACATCCTTACCTATTCAACTCTGCCCTCTCTTTTATGTCAGTTAGCCATTAGCTAACTGGCATCTTGTTTTTAGCCTCCTTCTAGTTCGGATGAGCGGTGCTGGTTCACTGATGCACAGTCGATGGTGCAGCATGCGCCACCTTGCCCCCACCCCCCCCAGCAACCATGCTTTGACTCCACAGCAAATTGCCAGCACTGCGCACCGGGCAGCCCCTCTGTTGCCACAACCAAACTGGGCTGGGATTTCAGGCTGCCAGCTGGAGGCCGAGCCAAGCTGCCGAGCCAAGCTGCCGAGCCAAAGGATCTCAGTGTCCTGCTCCACGGGACTCCGCTCCGGCAGCCAGCCAGGGGTCATCCCCTCACAAGGCAGCTACCCTACTCTGCTTGTGAGAGCAGGGTCGCGCAGAGCCCCGGAGGACGGTGGGGGAGCTGGCTGTGAGAGCCAGCAGCCTCCAGCCAGCAGCCTTTGTTCCCGGGACAGGTTGGTTGTAGTGACCGGTGTGCCGGTGCTGGCAATCTACAACAGAATCATGATGAAACAACTGGGAGATGGGCCGGAGTTACGCAAGGCATACCAGCAAACCAGGAGGTAACAGCAATGTTTATTAGGGTGACTAAGATCTGAAGAATATAACAATATAAGCTGTGCTTAGAGCCAGCCTCCTCGTACAAGTGTTAGCGCTTGGGTTAAAAGCTCAGGGGCTAATAGGCTACCATGAGCCCACCCTTCCATCTACATGATGGGCAGCTAAACGGGCCAATAATAGAGCAGTGGGTGGGTCTTTAGGATGGCAGTGGGTTGGCTTTTTCTAATTGTGACGTATACGATTTACCCAGAACAATTAAAAATTTTTCTGGGACCAAAAAACGAGATAAAGGCTGTGAGTGTGTGTGTGTTTTTTAGGAGAATTGACTGTTTTGAAATTTTTTTGATGATTATGTGACCAGTAGACTCATTTCAAACAGTTCCATCCATCTTCTTCTGCTTAATCCTTTTTGGGCCACGGGGGGCTGGAGCCTATCCCAGCATCTTTGGGCGAGAGGCAGGGTACATCCTGGACAGATCGCCAGTCCATCGCAGGGCCAACACAGAGAGACAAACAACCATTCACTCTCAGTCATGCCTAAGGACAATTTAGAATCCCCAGTTTGATGCCAATTAACCTAACTTGCATGTTTTTTGGCATGTGGGAGGAAGCCGGAGAAATCCCGGAGTAAACCTACGTAGACACGGGGAGAACATGCAAACTCCACACAGATCACTGTTGGTCGGGAGCTGGGATTGAACCCAGGATCCCCCAGCCAAGGGTTAGTTGCTGTGCTTCCGCAGTGCTAACCACTCCGCCACTGCGCTGCCCCATTTCAGACAGTGGCATTTCAGACAGTTAAAACCCATAAACAAAATTTGTCAGTCAATGACCCCTTTAAATTGATAATTAAAATGATGTTGCAATAGGTTTGAAATTAGAGTAACTGTACTTTTTGTTGCTTGAAATGATTGAAAAAAAAAAGATCAAGAAAGCCTGAGACTCAAACCCACCTAGCTTTACATAGCATGTTAATCAGTTTCCTCGCCACTTTCAGTCAATCAAAATTTTATTTATATTGCACTTTTCATACAAAAAGATGCAAAGCAAAGTGCTTCGCACATTGCAATAAAACACAATCCCCCCCCCCACACACACACACACAGACACACACACACATAAAGAAACTTTCATCAGTAGAAAACTTATGGCTAAATGCTTATGGCTGGACACCAAGCATCCAAGTGTGGAAGCACCACCACTAGGGAGCCATCAACCAGCAAGGAAAGTGTTAAGTCCATGGCTACAGGAACACCACCTCGGAGACCGCCCAAGTCCAACCCAAGGGGTCGACACCTCAGGCGCGATAATGGCCCCCAAAGTTGGCCAGACATTTTTATGATGTATACAAGATACATTAAACATCAGCAACCTATTTGGTACAACATACTAGTTCAGTAAAGTAGACTAGGTTCCGTGCTTGTAATCATTATTCCATTTATATTTTACCCATTTTCGATTCTGCATATGCACTACCTGGAGTGAATTTAGTGATTCTGTAGATATGCTTCACACCATGACGACTGTCAGGTATGACCGAAGTATTCCGACATTCTCAGAAACACTGTAGTTTGAACCATGTTAGTTGAAGCCAGTGTAGTTCAAAGTATGATTGTCCAACGTTGTTTTGAACATTATGAGAAACAGTCATAAGTTAGATGATCGATGGTTGACTGATACATCGTACTATGTTGGATCAAGGTTAACCTCCATTGTAGTTTGGGAAATGCAGCCCCAGACCTGACGTTAGCCGAGGCTGTCAAGCTAGCTCTCAAGGTGGAGACCGTGGACAAGCTAGCTTTGGCTTCAAAGCTAGCAAAGCTAGCTTTACTAGCTTTGAAGCTAAAGTGGCGCCAATCACAATGACAGCTGGGACCTGCTGCTGCAGCATTAGGATAGCGTGGCCGATGACAGCACGAAAACTTACTCCATCAATCTGAGGTCTGTCCCAAGAAAGCCTGGGTGTGTGGGCTGTGGGTCTGTTAACCCCTTGACGCCTGTCGTCGCGAATTCGCATCAAACCGCTTCCGCTCCAGATGCAACCAAAATACCGTCTGTATTCCTCCACTTCCGGTTGGAGCACTTCCAACACATACCTAGGAACCTTTTGCAAGCATTAGTTTCTCGTAGGAACGGTCAGAGACGGAGCACCATCCATTTCCTGATGCTAGGGTTAGGGTTAGGGTTAGGGTTATAGTTTGGCAGTCATGAGAGTTAAAGATACTGAAAATAACTTTGTTGCATAAATAAAAGACTCTTCATACTTGAGATGGGAACAGATGCTTTTTTACCATTTTTTTTTACCATAGATGCCTGTTGTCGCTAATTTGTATCATACCTAAAATTATACCTATTTTATGTGCTATAGTCAAATTAACTTTCTCAACTTAATTTAGCATCTACTTGAAAGCAAAAACACAAGTGAAATTTTTTTTTTCATAATTGGAAATAAATTCAGGCGTTAAGGGGTTAAGCACCGATACAAGGCTAGGGAATGCCCGGCTAGAAGGAAGCACTGTGGCATGTGTGGACGCTTGAACCATTTTGCCAGGGTGTGTCCAAGCCGGAGAGCCCATGGGGAATTACAACTGCGCCCGCCCCGATAATTGTCCATGCGGTGTCCCCGAGTACCAACGGGTTCAAGTATTGTATGGTGAGGCTGAATGACGAGGAGGTGCCACTGCTGATTGACATGGGAGTGGAGAGATCATTTTTGAATTGGGCCATGGTGAGGAAATTTTTCCCATACTACAGAATAAGAGATGACCCAATGCCGCTCTGTGGTTATGGAGGTGGCAGACTGCGCACAGTTGGAACGGTGGAGCTGACAGCTCGGTACAAGTCGGCGGTGATGCCTAACTGCACATTCCACGTGACGGCCTGAGGCGACAACATTATGGGCTGTGACCTGTTTTATGGACTGGGGTTTGTCATTAGAGACGACACTGGGAAGGAGTGGACTGGTTGTGTCTGGCTGAACCATCTGGTTCTGGTGGCGGAGGACAACATGTGTGGGGAAAGGATTTGGCTTGCAACACGGCAGTCAAGCCTGACCAGCCTCACTCAGGTTTGACACAGGAGGGTCTCAGCGCCGGCGCTCGGGATACCTTGGATGAAGGTACCGAGCATGATGGTGAGGCGCCTGTGTCAACGAGTGACGCAGACAAGTTTCCTCAGTTTCCTCCGGAGCTCGGCTGCAGTGGGCCGCAGTGGGCCGGAGGATCTGGAGCTTCAACGACGACCGCTGCAGCAGCTTTACAAGGAGTTGGGGCCAGACCAACAGGCACTGGACTGAGTGCCAATCAGCAACACTGCAGGCGGAGCAAAGTTCCATTGAGAGTTACAGACCGGGTTTGGGTTCGTGGGGAGGGACGTCCACGGCAAATACTGGCCAAACGACAGCCTGAGAATCACCAGGGACGGCTGCACATCATGGCTAAACGGGGTGCAGCCCACTTTCAACTGTCGGATGGTTCATGGAGGCACGCCAATGCTTCGGTGTGCCCAGGAGGAGGTTTCGGATGGTGGGTCCGGATGAGATGGGTGGCTGACGGCGAAGATGAGGCGCATCACTGTGTACACGATCAGCTGCAGCCCAGGAGGCATGCCGCCTCCAGGGGTGGACTTACTGAGAGACTGTCTGGGGCCCCCACAGGCCAGTTCCAATACTATCTCGCCAAGTGAAGTGTTAGTTTATATATGTAGTACAGAGGGAAACAAGTTCTAATAGTGTGGTTATTTGTAGGTGTTTAGAAGAAAAATAATAATAATAATAATAATAATAATAATAATAATAATAATAATAATAATAATAATAATAAAAATAAGTCTGGGCTTCTCTGCTTGAACTGCTGCCTCCACGACCCGGACCTCCAGAAAAACGGTAGAAGATGGATGGATGGATGGATGAAAAAAAATTCAATGTTTATATGTTTGGGCATGTGTGAAAAATAAGAGCGTTCTAATGTTCATAAGGTTGTATTTTGTTCTGGGATTATTTTCTGTGTTTTTTGTTTTTTTTTAGTCTAGGAACACGGCAGTAATTTTAGTTTATGTATGAACTTTATTTACTTTAGGTGGAAGATTAACCCACCTTCCCATGTGGGGTAGGATGGTAGTCCACCTATCCCCCCTAGCTTAGGTTTGTTGTGTGGATGTGATAGGCCTTTAGGGTTTCAGTTTTAGTTTTCTTAGTGTGTGATTTGGGTCTTAAATTGGGGAGGGTCTCAATTGTGTGTGTGTTTTGGACTTTTCTACTGGGAGGGTGGGTGTTGTATAGTTCAATGTTATTTAAATACTCTTAGTTGTGAGGTGCGGTGTAACGGCGCCCACTTCCGTTTCCGCCACTACACTGCTCCTGTAAATACCAGTGGGCATGGGAGCTCGGCCTCTTTGCCGATGCCCCCTGCCCAGTGGCTGTACACCGTGTGTTCTGACCCCAATAAAGTTGAGTTCCATTGTGCACCTGGCCTCGACATTTACAAGGTATTTCCAGACATAACAGTAACACGCAGAGACAAGATTCTCTCTCTTCTGCCACATGCCCTCTGTTCTTGGCTGTCTCCTCCTGGCACCAACTATTGCAGCCAATAGTTAAAACATGCTTTTTTGGGGAGTTCAATCCTAGTGTGATTAGCAGGAAATTGACACTAATTGAAACCTTAGTAAACACTCTCTACTTAAATACTCTCCTCCCCCAGATTTGTGCATTGACATGGCAACTCCTACAAATACATATACAATGAGACCAGTGGCAAAATTAACTTTGTCCACGCCTTTCCAATGTTAACTTTGCACTGCACCCTTCAGTAAATCTCGGCATCAGTTTTTTTAACACCAAAAGAGGGTTTTGCGCTGGGTCAGTGTGTTAGTAAATCTGGCCAAACTAATAATTTAATTTATTTTAGCCTACTTATGATGCACACCGAGGGGGGTAGTCTTCCACGTGTCACTTACAAATGGACAAATATAAATGGATGGATGCACAGCAGCCTGTGCTACAGGTTTGAGCTTCCAAAATACAGCCCATTTATACATATACAGTATCTCACAAAATTGAATGCATCCTGACACGGTTTAGACCCAAGAAGCAGACACGACTCAGGAAATACAATTAACCTTTTATTTATAATCGTGTATGTGTGAGTGCGTGTATGAGTGTCTGTTGTGAGTGTAGTGGGTGGATGAGTCAGCTTGGGGCGAGCAGAGCACCGTGCAACCTGGCAACCCTAAGGACAGAGCAGAGAGATAATTAGGGACACTCTGGGCAGATGAAGCACCCAATAATGCAAACACAGAGGATGAGAACTTGGTCTTCAGTTCGGCAAAGGCCGCCACCGCCTCCTCAGTCCACCAAAAAGGAACCTTGGGAGAGGTCAAACAGGTTAGGGGAAGAGCAATCAGGCTGTAGTTCTGGATGAAGCGGCGGTAAAAGTTAGCAAATCCCAGAAACTGTTGGAGCTGCTTTCTGGACGATGGAGTGGGCCACTCTACCACCGCTTTTATCTTCCCCAGGTCGGGGATGACCTCATTGTGAGAGATGACAAACCCAAGGAACGATGTCCGGGAGACGTGAAACTCACATTTTTCGGCCGTCACAAAAAGTTTGTTCTCCAACAGTCGCTGCAGTACCCGCCTCACATGTACTCGATGCTCTTCCAGGGACTGGGAAAAGATAAGGATATCGTCCAGGTAGACAAATACAAATGTGCCCAAAAATCCCTCAACACATCATTAATTAGCCGCTGGAAGACGGCAGGGGCATTAGTCAGCCCAAATGACATGACCAGATACTCAAAATTTCCACTAGGGGTCCGGAACACCATCTTCCATTCATCACCCTCCTGGATCCGCACCAGATGATAGGCATTGCACAGGTCTAATTTGGAAAACCAGGAGGCACCTCGGAGGAAATCAAAGGCTGAATTAATGAGTGGAAGTGTGTATTTGTCTTTGATGATTATGTTATTCAACTCCCGAAAGTCTATACACGGCCTCAGTGAGCCATCCTTCTTGCCAGTGAAAAAAAACCCTGCCCCCATCGCTGAAGATGATGGCCGGATTAGACCTGAGCTTAAGGACTCCTTGATGTATGTCTCCATTGCTTCCTGCTCCGAGGCAGACAGGTTGTAGAGTCTGCTGGATGGCAGTGGAGCTCCAGCACGGAGATGGATGGCACAGTTATACGGGCGGTGGTGGTGGTGGTGGTGGTGGTGGTGGGGGGGGCTGAGTTTTACTGAAAGCGACCCCTAAGTCGTGATATTCGGGATGAACTTTAACCAAATCAGGAGGAGCAGGGATCGGAACACTCAGAGGCACAGACGGCGAGCATGCAGCAGACTGAAGGCAGGCACTCAGACAGAAAGAGCTCAAGGCACAGACACTCCCAGACTGCCAGTCTATGGATGGATTGTGCAGGTGAAGCCAGGGATAACTAAGGATAACTGGGGAAGAAGAAACCAGCAGTACATACCACCTCAGCTCTTCCCGATGATTGCCCGATGTAATCACAGACACTGGGACGGTCCGGTGGGAAACTGTAGTGAAAGGGGCTTTAGAGAGGGTGATCAGTCTTAAGGGGGTCTCCATTAACTGAACAGGGAGCCCCAACCGGGTTGCCAGTTCCCCAGAGATAAAACTCTGCTCGGCCCCAAAGTCAATGAGTGGGTATGTGGTAAATTCCTTATGTTTGAGACAGAAACTGATGGGAATCTGGAAGCTAATGAGGGGATTTAATCGAGGTGAGTCCATGAGTCCCCCTACTGCGACACACGGACTCCCCCTTTTGGCCGTACAGGACATATCTCAAGCTCATGCTCCTCCCACAGTAAACGCAAAACCCCAACTCCTGGCATCGCTGTCTCTCAGCAGACGACAACTTAGCTCGGCCTGTCACTATCAGCTCTGTCTCATCTGGGGACTCAGCTGGAGGTAGCGCCAATAGGGGGGGCTGTAGGGAATGGCAGAACTGACTACCCGAGCGACCGGAAGTGTTCCGTTCGGCCGCCCGCTCCCTCAGTCTATTGTCAAGGCTAGTAGCCAAAGAAATCAACTTGATTAAGTTAGAGGGCTTCCCTAAGCGGGCTAACTTGTCCCATAGGCTAGGACAAAGGCTTCTGATAAAGATGCAACATAATAAGGCATCCTCCCACCCCACCTCCGTGGCCACCACCCGGAAGTCCACAGCATAGTCGGTGACTGCCCTAGCCCCCTGCTTCAAATTCAACAACCAGGAGGTAAGCACACTATCCCGGTCGGAGTGGTCGAACATCTCCTTAAACTCACTAACAAACTGCGAGTAGGTGAGAGAAGCATAGCTAGCCCTAGCCATGATGGCATAAGCCCAAGCTAAAGCCCGCCCTTCTAACAGATTAATCACATACCCAATTCAGCTATGATCCGAAGGAAAATCCTCAGGCACCCGCTGAAAAACAATGTCACACTGCATCAGAAAACCCCTTGCTTCTCCTAGCTTACCACCAAAACGGGTGGGAGTGGGTATGGGAGTAAGTCGTGACGAGGAACCTGATGTAGCCTGGCTAATAGCAGAGCTAACAGGAGCAGAGGAGCTAGCGGGAGTCGGAGGGAAAGCTTGTGGGTTAGTCAGGTGATCCAACCAATCAGTAACTTGAGTTAGCTGTGTTAGAATTATTTGCTGTTGATAGGCTAACTGGTCAACCCGAGCTTCTAAGTTGTTAACCTTGCGCGCTAGCGTGCTGTCTGCTGGGTCACTCTGGCAGAGTCATACTGACATGGTTTAGACCCAAGAAGCTTTCACGACTCAGGAAACACAATTAACCTTTTATTTATAATCTTGTAAGTGTGTAAGTATGTGTATGAGTGTCTGTAGTGAGTGTAGTGCGTGGATGTGTCAGCTTGGGGCGAGCAGAGCACCGTGCAACCTGGCAACCCTAAGGACAGAGCAGAGAGACAATTAGGGACACTCTGGGCAGATGAAGCACCCAATAATGCAATTCTTACTGTCTCAGCGTAGGAGTGAAACTCAGGTTAGCTCAACGGCCATGGCCAGGAGGGCAGTGTCAGCAGCCCCGAGGGAGATGGAGTAGGCAGGTGAACTGAGCAGGGATGTCCGCCACCAGGTGGAAGAGAGTCCGCCGCCAAGGTTTCACCCCCCTGTGCACAGGCGGTGAAACCTTGGTGAGAGGCACAGGTGAGAGGAATAAATGAAGGCTTACTTGGCTGCCGGATGGTGAGGAGTCCAAAGGCAAGCAGAAGCACTGGAGATTAGACGAGGCTGGAAGCTCAGCGTAGAGTTGGCGAGTACAGGTCCCTTGGAAAGGAAGCAGATGACTCCGCGCTGATCTTTGGGCCTCGCAGAATAAATAGCCAGAGCCAGATAGAAGACAGGTGTGTGCGCAGGTGCGCCTAATTGACAGCCATGACACATCCCTCACATTTTTGTAAATAATTATATCTTTTCATGGGACAACACTGAAGATACAACACTGAAGATACAACACTTTGATACGATGTAAAGTAGTCAGTGTACAGCTTGTATAACAGTGTAAATTTGCTGTCCCCTCAAAATAATTCAGCACACAGCCATTAATGTCTAAAACACTGGCAACAAAAGTGAGTACACCCCTAAGTGAAAATGTCCAAATTGTGCCCAATTGGCCATTTTTCCTCCCTGGTGTCATGTGACTGGTTAATGTTACAAGGTCTCAGGTGTGAATGGGGAGCAGCTGCATTAAATCTGGTGTTATTGGTCTCACACTCGCTCATACTGGTCACTGGAAGTTCAACATGGCACCTCATGACAAAGAACTTGCTGAGGATCTGAAAAAAAAAAAGAATTGTTTCTCTACATAAAGATGGCCTAGGCTATAAGAAGACTGCCAGCACCCTGAAATTGAGCTGCAGCATGGTGGCCAAGACCATACAGCGGTTTAACAGGACGGGTTCCACTCAGAACAGGCCTTGCCATGGCCGACCAAAGAAGTTGAGTGCACGTGCTCAGCATCATATCCAGAGACTGTCTTTTGAAAATAGATGTATGAGTGCTGCCAGCATTGCTACAGAGGTTGAAGGGTGGGGTCAGCCTGTGAGTGCTCAGACCATACTCCACACATTGCATCAAATTGGTCTGCATGGCTGTCGTCCCTGAAGGAAGCTCCTTTTAAAGATGATGCACAAGAAAGTCCACCAACAGTTTGCTGAAGACAAGAAGACTAAGGACATGGATTACTGGAACCATGTCCTGTGGTCTGATGAGACGAAGATAAACTTATTTGGTTCAGATGGTGTCAAGCACATGTGGTGGCAACCAGGCGAGGAGTACAAAGACAAGTGTGTCTTGCCTACAGTCAAGCATGGTGGTGGGAGTGTCTTGATTTGGGGCTGCATGAGTGATGCACTTGGGGGGGGGGGGGGAGCTACAGTTCATTGAGGGAACCATGAATGCCAACATGTACTGTGACATACTGAAGCAGAGCATGATCCCCTCCCTTCAGAAACTGGGCCACAGAGCAGTTTTCCAACATGATAACGACCCCAAACACACCTCCAAGACGACCACTGCCTTGCTAAAGAAACTGAGGGTAAAGGTGATGGATTGGCCAAGCATGTCTCCAGACCTAAACCCTAATGAGCATCTGTGGGGCATCCTCAAACGGAAGGTGGAGGACCGCAATGTCTCTAATATCCACCAGCTCCATGATGTTGTCATGGAACAGTGAAAGAGGATTCCAGTGGCAACCTGTGAAGCTCTAGTGAACTTCATGCCCAAGAGAGTTAAGGCAGTGCCGGAAAATAATGGTGACCACACAAAATATTGACATTTTCACTTAGGTGTGTACTCACTTTTGTTGCCAGTGGTTTAGACATTAATGGCTGTGTGTTATTTTGAGTGGACAGCAAATTTACACTGTTATACAAGTTGTACACTGACAACTTTACATTGTATCAAAGTGTCATATCTTCAGTGTTGCCCCATGAAAAGATATAATAAAATATTTACAAAAATGTGAGGGGTGTTCTCACTTTTGTGAGATAATTTCCATATTTTTTTCTTGTGAGTTCTGGGAACTCTTACAGGTTTACAGTCCCACAAAACAGCCCATTCATTCAACAGTCATCAATGGGTGCTGGGTTGATTTATTTATTTTGTGTTCATCTGAATCAGTGGTGCCCAGCCTTTTTTGAATCAAGCTCTTTTAAAGTTGTGAACCTGTTGAGATCTACCAGTTCACATAGGCCATATCCATTGCCCATCTAGACATTTAATATGCACACAACAAACAGAAAACCCATTCAGATATAATAAAAAAAGTAGTTTGCGAGTTGCAAAGCAGTTGCAATAAATGTATTTCCCTACCTCAGTGGGACCTATTGTATTGGGAGGAGGCAGCTAGTTTTTCATAGTCAGGGCAGTAGGAGCTGGTTGCAAGCCTTAAGTAGACCACAAGTGAGAGAAAGCAGTCACACAAATACAATGATCCAAAAAGTGCAGTCAAGTTCAAGGCACATCTTCTGAGTTTGGAATATTTTTGTTCCAGCGGTAGGTTCCAGAAATGTCCTTTCATGCCAGGTGTTGCCCTGGATTAGATCTCAATGTCATTTTTGCAGTGGGAGAATCTTATTCTCAACGGCAGAGCTATCCAGCTGAAACAGTGATGCAACTTTAGAAGCAATGTAATCCACATCAATGCCCTCCCCAAATGGAAAACACAGATACCTGGCAACAGGCTCCATGGATGTAAAGTCAGTAAAATGCTTCTCAAATTCTGAAAAGATGCTCTGAACTTGTTTCTCATATTGTGCACTGTCCAGCTGTGCAGAATCTTTGCCATGATGCTGGAGTTCTGTTTGCATGTGAGGAAAGTTTCACAGGTCATGGTGTTGCAGCCTTCTTGAAAGCAGTTGCAGCTTGCTTTTAAATGTATCCACTGAACTAATCATGTTGATCACATGCTTATGCTGGCCCTGGAGCTGTAAATTCAAATCACTGAGCATGTCAGTCAGATCTGTCAGGAATGCTAAGTCCAAAAGTCAATGGCAGTCCTCAAGCTGTACATATTCTGCTTGTTTTGAAAGCTGTAGAAAATCTTTGATTTCAGGCAACAACTCACTGAACCTCTCCAAAAATTTACTTCTCCTAAGCCATCTTTGATCTGTGTGAAGCAGCAGGTCTGTATGTTCAGCTCCTGTCTCCTCCAAGTGAGCCCTAAATAACCTTCTCTGTAGACTCCTGGCACAAACAGAACACACTGTTTTCATAGCAACATCCATCACTTCTTTCATGTTTAAAATCATCCCAGACAGTGCTTGCTGGTGAATAATACAATGATAATTAAGGATGTCTGGGAAAGATTCACTTCGTTTGCACAATGCAATGAACCTATTAGTGTGGCCTACCATCACTGGAGCACCGTCAGCTGTGATGGAGATGAGCTTGAAAAGGCAGTTGGCTCTTGTGAAAGCTCTTGTGAAACTCCCTGAAAGCGCTGAAAATATATTCACCTCTTGTATGTCCTTTCAATGGCAAAACTGTGACAAGCTCTTCTTTTGCGGTCATGTCGTCAATGACACAATGAAAACACGTAACTGAGCCACATCTACCACATAAGTCGACTCGTCAAACTGGAGGGAGAAACACTCACATGTGTCAATGTCCTTCTTTAATTGCTCCTCGACATCCTCTGCCATCACCTCACACCACCAACAGAATTCTGGGATAATTGCAAGTCCTTAATACCAGCAATGAGCTCCATTTTGTCCTTAAAATCACCAAAGAGTGCATCTGCAGCCACAACGTCTTCAAAAGACTTTTTATGTTTAGCAAGAACGTGACTGACTCAATATGATGCAATGGTTGCTGCTTTTCCCTTGGTGTTGGGCCTCGTAAAAATGGATTGCCGTGCTGCAAGCTGACTCTTCAATTCCTGCACTTTATGAGTGCATAGAGCAGTTTTAGCAGGGAACTCCGTCTCATAGTTTTTGTGCACTGTTCTGAAATGCCGCTCCAGATTGCCCTTCTTTGATATGGCCACGCCAACATTGCAAATGAGACAAATGGACTTGAATTTGAGTAAACATATTTTAAAAAAAAGGTATGTTTTTGTCTTTTTAGCTTCTGCCATCTTCATGGGCTGCTAGCGAACTTTAATGGCAGCCAGTCCAACACTTGTAAATCTGTTCCCTGGCATGCTGTATGCATGTGCATGTCAGTACATATGTATGGTGCATACAGCGTGTGTGGTCCGGTCAAGCAACGCTGTGTTAGGGTGTGTATGTATGTGTACTAAGGAGCAGTGGCAGAGAAAACTTTGCAACCTATGCAGTCATGATCGACTGAGAATCAGTCCACGATTGACTGGTTGAGCACCCCAGATCTGAATAATGACCCAGGTTAAGTTTTATGTATTTTTCAAAAAGGAGATGTTTGTTTTTTTTATTTTTAGCAGAGAACCTTTTGTTTTTTCTATCCCAAACCCCAGATTTTATGAAGGACATTCTCTTTGCCTCTCCTACCCTCCTCTTCACTTTTTTATGGAGCAGTTTCAGAGTCAGTGATTCAGCACAGAAAAAGATAAAATGAAACAATAGCAACTTCCACCCCCCAACCCCCCAGCTCTAAATACAAAATACTTCCCATCACATAGTCACGTTAAAGGTTAATGTTGATCATGTCATCACAAAGCTCCCAAGTAGTTCCGCTCCCACGACACCCTCTGGTTTTGTTGAGACGTCAGCGGTGATTGGAGCTACCATTTACCAGGTGTCTGTAGATCTCTTCACTGAGACATGCGGGACTCAGAAATTGAGTCATTCGAAGATAAAGAGCTTAGCTTACCTGGCGTGACAGCACAGCTTTGGGGGGACAGACCCATCCATCATCGTTCACAGCCCAAATATTATAACCTCACACAGGTGTCAATGATGGAAAAAAGGAAAACTTTGCTACATCAGCTCACACTTCCTTCTACTAGCTGTTTTTGTGAATAATTTTGTTTGCTACAATTTGGTTTTCTTATATACACAGGCAGGGCTGTTTTTAGCTTTTTGGGGACCCATGGCTTTGACTGGGGAAGAATGTGAATAATTTAAAATGAAAACATTGCAAATTCATAAGAAAAAGCTGCAAGTTTACCAAAAAAGTCACAAATTTAGATGAAATATAAAAAGAAGTTTAGAAGAAAGTAAAAAAATGAACAAGAAAAAAGTTACAAATATACAGTGCACTTGTCTGATCTCTTTCAGGTGCAGATATCAATCTCGTGTGGGGATCTTCTCAGAAGCAGCAACTCGTTCTTGTGTTTTCTCTTTGTTTTTTTTTCTTCCCCTTCCCCCCAGTCCTTGACCCCCCACCTCTTCTGACCACTTGCATAGCAAATCAGGGTATTTACTGGGAAAAATGAGATAAGTACAAGAAAAAACTAGAAAAGCACTTGGAGAGCGCAGACCTCCGCCAAGCGCCACAGTTCCCCCCATACAGTGTTTGTGTGTACGTTTTCAGATTCCTTGACCATGAAAACATATGACTAGCAATTGGATTCACAATGATTATTTGTTTCTTTGACAGGGACAGTACAATAAACATAGACAATTAATCAATGATGATCAATCTGATAGTGATAGGTGTAGGGTGAATTGCCTATAAAAATATTTGTCATAAGGTACAGGAATTATTTATTGTATTTAATAGTGGGTGTGAAAGGGGGCGGAGTTAAACCTTCACTTCTACACCCGCTAAATTAAATAAAAGCACTCGTAAAAGGGGCACCAGTCCTAACGGACAATAATATTAACTTTAATTTTAATTAATTTTGTACCTTAAATTACTTAATGAATCAGTCTCAAAGTTTCAGTGAGTTTTTGTCCTGCCGTGATTAGGAAACCTGTATATGCGAAAGGAAAACGCTTCAACTTCTCTTATTCACCCTTTTATTAAACTCATTCAGTTTACATGGCATGGCGTTCAAATGATGAATAAACAGATTCAGATGATGACAGTGTAAAATATCACATCAACTGATATAGGGTTCCTGAACATAAAATCCAGCGTTACACCTCTGCAGAACCAAGGAGGAACAGACTTATGTTTCAACGGTAAATGAGGCTGGAATGTTTTAACAAAACAACGCAATTTTATGGGGAAAATTCATAAGCTAATTATCTAAAAATGAATTCTGAATTAATCTACAAAAATTTAAGGGCAGTTACTTAAAAATGACTAAGAGTTTTCCTTCAGTTGATAGCTCTATCCTGTGGCTGAGAGACTAATTGAGCCCTGAAATACGGGCCATATTCAATCGTAATTTAATTGTTAGGACATCACGTTTTAACCCAGCAGATAGGAGAAATAAGAGTTTCACTCACACAACAGCCGTAGGTCCACGTTTCCGCGGGTCGGTACCGCTGGGTTTTGAAGTTAGGACGTCGGAGGAAGCGGCTGCTGTCCTCACAGCCATGGAGGTGATAACTCAGCTGGGGGTCCTTCAAGGAGACAGTGGCAGCCGTGGATGGTTTGTCTCAGGGCGGCGTGAAAAGTCCTTGAAAAAGAGTCCAAATTTGGGGTCTCTTGTAGCGGGATCGACCCAAAAACTGAAGGAGAAACTTCTCAGTCTCTGTTCACTTTAAACTAGGCAAATTAAAGGTCCACTTTAATGGCGTGAAAAGTCATGAAAAAAATGAGAAAAACATTTACTAGGATAAGAATGGCTTCTGAGGTGAAAGAAAAAGTTTGAGAATTTGATTCTCTAAAAGGACGAGCTCTAAAGAAAAATGGTTTCTCCTCAGTAACCAGAAAGACTTGACAAACTTCACAGAGAATAAAATAAAACTTCACAGGGCCTTGAAACGGTGGAATAAAATCTTCTTCTGAGATCTAAATTACTATTCTGCTTCTTTAATCTTAATTTAGTTCCTAATCCTTCTCAAAATCTCTTTCTTTCTTCTTTCTGTGTTTCTAATTCTTAATCTTATCACCGTTCTCTATCTTGCTTCTTGCTAATCTTCCTGCCTGTTCTTTGTCTCTACTGTTCTCTCACTAACTCTTACTTTTTTTCTACCAAACTCAAATCTAACTTCTCTCTTTTAAAGTTACCTCGCCGGATCATAAAACTGATGATGTTGGTCGCAAGACTGACCAATCGACTTTTTCAGAAGCAGTTTGAAATGGCTGCTATCCAATGTGAGAACACTTCTTTGTTTGAGAGCAGCCAATCAAATGAAGACACCATCCCATGAAATTTCAGAGGGAAAATCAACACTCAGTCAGTTCTTATGAAATAAATGCTCAATATAAAATCTAACTAAATTAAATGACTTGGCTAATATTTGGTGATCATGCATTTATACCACTACTCCAATATGTGTTTGAATAACACTCATGAATATAACATTTCTTATACATAATTATAATACATGCATTCACATTTAGATCAAAATGCAGCAAAACATGCAGCAAACCATGGTTGGTGATAAAAGAGGAATGATTTTCAGTGTCCTTAGGATCCAGAGGATAAGCTGAAAGAAACTTAATGTTTCGAACAAATTAAAAGTCATCTTACATACTGAAGACACATTTCGTAGGTATCCGCCAGGAGGTACTGTTGAGCTGTAGATGATTTCCTTTAGTATCTGGGCGAAAGTCTGGACAGCATCGGGCTATAAACCCGTCAGATTAAGCGGTTTATGACTCTTTTAAGAACATTGGTTTCCTGTGAAAAGGTATGTTATCAAATGCAGTGTTCACGTTGAGAGGTCTGGTCTCCTGAGTTTTATGTTCCTTTGAGCCTTTAAAAGCAAATTCTGATCCTTACACTCTCTGCAAGAGGCAACTGTTTACATTGGGGTCCTGGGAAAGCAAGCATCTTTGGTCAGGCCTGGAAGAAGCCTGCATGAGTCGACATAAAAGCCAGTGATATTCCTGAAAAGGCAGAAAGTGAAATTCCTATAAAATGAAGAGAAGTGATCTTCTGTCTTGGTTTGAGGAGACGATGATGCTACAGTTCCCCCCTTTGTAGCAATGGTGAGCATCGGTCAGCATTGGTACACACCCATGGCCGTGGGATTGTTAACCGGTAACGTGGTGGTTCTGTATTCTAGGCTTAGAAGGGGCATGGCCTCCAGAGTTAAGCCTAGATTGTCAAGCAAAGGAGCCGGTTGGAAAAATGCTTGTGGTTGCATAAGTTTCTGTCCTGTTTGAATGCATAGTTGGACCGGGTAGCACGTGACATTAGCAGGTATGAGACAATGTTGAGTGTTCAGTACCTGGCAGGCCTCAGGGATGGTCTTGCCTGACTTTAGAGTGTCAAGATCTGGTTTAGAGTGAGCGTCTCGAACTGAGGTGAGAGACCATAAGACATTGTTTATGGTGTCAACCTGGGTTCCAAGTCTCACAAGAAGATCACTGCCGATGTAGACTGCATGTGGCAGGTCGGGAACGACCAAGAAGGGATGCGTTAGCAGTCTGTGGTTCCACTGAAGGTGGAGGGCGCAGATACTTCTGGCGACCAATGTTTTGTTTGATTTGGTCCCAGCAGGGAAATGAAAAGACTTGTTAGTGACCATAAGGTCAGGGTATTTCTCGTGTAGAGAGTCGAAAAGTGTCTGGCTGATTGCAGATTTATCAGCCCAGAGAGCCAGTACCACATCTTCTACGTGGGAGCTTTGGATAGCTAGTCCTTTGACCACTTGGGGGCAGTACTCTTCATCGACTGCCCCTGGTTTCAGGGTGCAAAGAAATGAACTGTGTTCATTTAAGGTTGGGTTGTCAGATGTGGTGACCTGAAAAGGGGTGTCTGTTTCAGCCTGGTCCCCAAGGTCACTTTCCGTCAAACTTTGTTGGGTCAGCAGTGCGAGTGGGTGCACTCCTGGAACATCCAAAGTGTCAAGAGTGTAGCACTGTGATCCAGTTGCTTCAGGTAGAGTGGTTGGAAGAGGTTGTCAAACTTGAGCCCATAGCTTGAGATTCTTGAAGTCTATCAGAGGCTCAAAGCGATTAAGTAGATCCTTGCCTATCAGCAATGGAATTGAGTTGAGATTGGACACATAGACCGGGTGGATCGAGGTCATGGGCCCAATGGAGATTTGTATCAATGACATGTGTGACACAGCCGTGTTTGAGGGTGCATAAGGTTGAATAGCTAAGGAGCAAGGTCTTAGTTTCAAGTCTTTGTGCGCAAGGTTAGCAGTGACACGTAGGTGTTCGAAAAGGTCACGCGACATGAGTGTGATGTCCGCTGCAGTATCCAGTAGGGCTTCATGCGTCATCACATCTTCCAAGGTCAATGACAGAAAAAATTTTCGTGCAACCCCCCTCTCGGTTAAATCACACAGAAATTCTTGGACCGGTGGTTCAACGCAGATTAAAAAGTCGCCGGTTTCGGGCGAGTGAGGTTTCCCAGGTAGCTGGACTACCAAAATGGCACTGGGTGGCATTGCATTTTGGAGCTCCTCCTGAGTTTCGGGTGGAGGATGCTCGGTTGTGTCTTCGGTATCCTTCCCCTTTGTAGTAGGAGAATCCTCAGGGTTGACTTGTGGCAAACCTAAAGGATCGTTTGGGGTGGTCACAATATTTATGGCTAGGACATCTGGTTTCTTGTCCTCTTTCGCCTCCTTTTTCCTCTTCAGTTCGTCAAGTATGCATTGGAGAGTCTCCAGGTCTTCTCGGCTGGAAATGGGCTTTTCTTTCTTCTCCCAGGGTTTGGAGTTAAACTTTCCAGGGGGTGGTCTTGCTTCCCTGTTGAAGTTTTTCCGGCGGTACGAAGGAGGTGACCACCTCCCGCGATTATGCGAGTCTCGAAATCAATATCTGTCATCCCGGGTATCCGTACCGTATTCTCGTGACTTACCTGGTGGGCTTAGTCTCCGACGGTAGTCAGGTTTTGGTGATGTTGGCTTGGAACTTGGTGTCAAAAATTTTTCCGGGTCATGACTCGACTTATCTTGACTAGAGGACTGTCGTCGTTTTATTTGTGACTGAGATGCTGGAACAGGGGCTGGCCTTGGGGCGCCCTCTAGGTCCAGGGTGTCTGATGCGGTGTTGACTGCTAACACGGCGGTAGACTCAGTATGCTTCTGATTGCTTTGTCGCTGTTTCTGGAATGCATAATGTGCGAACTCTCTTAGCTGGTTTATCGAGTTTGTCTTTGGGTTAGCCATGACTCCAAGGTGGTGTCCAATCGTGGGATGGAGATTCTGAATGAACAGAGCCTTGAAATTGTGGTCTTCTTCCATCTCAGGCGTGTTTTGAGATCCGAAATATGCGCGCAGGAGTCGCTGGTAGTATGCCTGTGGGGGCTCTAAGCGACCCTGTTTCACAGCTAGGGCTGTCACTAGCCCTGACTGTAAGCAATCGTCAGAAAACTCTCTTTCGATGGCTTCATAGAGCTTCCGGTGGTTCATCTTGATGTCAAATGGTTGGCGATCTATAAATTTTGATACTGACCTGTTGGATGTCAACTTGATAAAATAAATGCGGTCGTCAACAGTAGCATCAAGGTATTTACGCAAGTAGTAGTCGATGTCTTGCAAATAAGCCCTGGTATCAGGTGACCCACTGGTTGAGGGGTCAAATTTTGTGACGTGGCAAGCGATCTTATTGAGATCTCCATCGGATGGAATTTGCACATGTCTTTCACGTTGCCGTTCGGGTCTGAACGGGTCAGGTGAGTGTGAGCCGGGGGAGTCCCCATCCCATGAGGGGATGCCCCCCTTTGTTGAGGGAACCGGCCTGTTCATGGATTCTGATCTCAGATCCCTTTGTTTGCGGTGGTCTTCCAGCTCTTCTTGGACGTCCTGAAGACCTTGTTGTGCTTCTCGTAGGAGCAGTTTGCATTTCCCATAATCGGAGCTTGTTTCATCCAATTGACCTTCAACTTCCTTGAGTTGATTCTCTTTGTGAAGCAGGGCGGTTTTCAATTCCTCATTTTCTTGCTGAAGTGAGGTATTGTTGTCTTCTAGTCGTTGCTTTTCTTCCTCTGCTTGTTCCAGATTTAGCAACGTCTGATCGAGCGTAGCTTGGGTGTCTTCTTTCTCTATGCGAGCTTGTTCCTGCTTTTTCACAAGGGATTTGTTCTCTTCCTGAAGAGAAAGGATGGTTGTTTGTCGTTTCACCAGTTCCCTTTCGGCGTAGAGTACTTGGGTTTCAGCTCGTTTTAGCCTTGCAACTAATGCTAGTGCAAACTTTCCTAACACACCGGGGATTTCCTTTGCTTTCGGTGGGTTAGCTTCAGCCGAAAGTTTTTCCGTGATTTGCTTCAAATCTTTGGGTGGAGTATCCCGAACATGTTTGGAGAAACCGGGTATAAGGTCGGAAGCCAACTCTTCCAATGTTACTTGAAGGTCATTTAATTCATCAAGTGGACTCGACATGTTTGACCGTTTGTGTAACGCTGAGCTTGAAATCAATTAGTTGATTATAGCTAAAGTTGTGCATCAAGAGTTAACCTTGAGTGTCGTTTTACAGTGAGGGTAATTACAAGCTTCTTTTTGGAGTTTGTTTCAACTTCCAGGCTTGTAAGAAGGAAAGCAAATATTTTGGAATTCTTTAGAAATGTGGAATACGTGTTAGTTTATTTGTTGACACTGTATTTTGATTTGTATTTCACAAGACAAAAGCAAAAAAAAAAAAAATTTTGTGTCGATTGACTTCTTTCAGTTCAGTTATCAAAGTGTAGTTTTGGAATAGTCCTCAACTAGGTTGTGAATTTTTTGCTGAATCTCACTTGAAAGTAATGATTTTATTTACAAAAGAAAAAGAAAGCAACAAAAATAGAAAAGGTTAAATGCTTTAAGGCTTTAGGGTTACAGTATAAGTCTTCACTTTGTTTTAAAGTTAGAACTGGCTTGGTTCTATTTGTTAAAGCTCATCTTCATTTAAAGCCTTTCAATGTTTTAATATTTACAAGTTAGGAAACAAATAAATTGTCTTTGCGTATTGTCACTCAGGCTTCCTTAGGATCAAAGTTAATGATTATTTAAAAACAGAAGAAGAGAAAAAAAAAATGTTTTAAAGACTAGTCAAAGTTTTCACCTTTTGACTTATTTCAAATCCTGGTGAGAAATAATGAGTTGGTTAAATGTTTTCCTTCTCCTGGGGAGGAAACATGAATCAAAAGCAACACTGACTGTAAATAAGCTAAAGCTTTCAAGTGTTAATTGCTGGATGTGGTTTTCTAATTATGGAGAATTTTGGTTAAATATTTAGTAAATCACTAAATCCTTTACCAACATGCACAGGATTAACATTAACTTGAGTCTAAATGAACATTGTCATTTATTTGAGTCCCTAAGTTGAATGGCTTCCTGTGAAAGAAATCGCACAAAGTGATCTTTAAAACAAAACACATATATATAGCTTCAAAAGTTTGCAGACTTTTAGCATAAGATGTGTGAATATATGCTTTTAACTAAAAAGATTAAAATATGTGGTTAACATATGTGAGTAAATACAAAGTCTATGCTTCTATGCTCTTTCAGTGTGTATATATGCAGTCAAAAGCTCTTCCACCAATGAGAACAAACTTCAAACCCACAAGTTTCCTTTTCCTTTTGGTTCTTGGGATAAAACTTTGATTTGGGTTTAAATTTAGGTTGTTCCGGATAATTCGGATTGATTTAAAGTCAGTTTGGAAGTTCTGTTTGATTATAAATCAGCTTAATAGATTTGCTCTGCTTTAATCCGAGTGTGCATTCATGCAAGAAATGCAACTCCTATAGTTGACCACACGATGGAGGCAGTTGTCTCTGTCCTCCCAGGGGGAGGAGACACTGGTGACGTCGCTCTGGGCGGGTCTACCGGTCTCACTCAAAATGGCGGCTAGGGTGACTCCCTCTTTGCGCCTTCAAGATGGCGTCTGCACGCTTACTCTGCTCATGCACAGTTTTTCGTGCACGCCTTTCAGTCACGCGCGTGACTGTGCGTGTTCACGTGACACGTGATGCGGGCGCGAGTCTCAGCGACAACGCCACGCCTTGCTTTTCAAAATGAGAGTTTAATCTCCAACTTTCACAAATAATGTTACCCCTTTAATTCCGGGTATAGTTTAGCGCTACTTCCCCAGCGGTTTATCCAGTGACCAAATCAAACCACGTCCAGCTTAATCTGACGTCACCACGCTTGGGTAATTAAATTACAGAACTGGCCAGTTTAACTACTCTTTTCGGGATAATCGCCGGAAGGTTAAACTGGCGAGAGACAGGACGGTTTTCTTCGCATTTCTGTCACTCTAGGCCTCTATGTTTCTTAATCCAGCATATAATAATATTGCTTAAACTTCTTTGCATGCATCAAAAACTGTTGACTTTAGTGGGTGAATCACTCACCCCCCTTTGCAGCTATCAGCCACCAGCCTCCTCAGCGGGAGGTTAGGTAAACAAGCACAGCAGACACACAGGCAGGAGCAGACGCAGGCCTCAGTCTCCCAAACAGCACACAGACTCGCCGAATAGTGGATCAATATTTGCAGGAAAAAAAAATTATGATTTCAATGAATTTTCTTTTTGCATATACGTTTCCCAATTACAGAGGCCTCACAGCGGGGCACCAATAAACTGTAGGGTGAATTGCCTATAAAAATATTTGTCATAAGGTACAGGAATTATTTATTTTATTTAATAGTGGGTGTGAAAGGGGGCGGAGTTAAACCTTCACTTCTACACCCGCTAAATTAAATAAAAGCACTCGTAAAAGGGGCACCAGTCCTAACGGACAATAATATTAACTTTAATTTTAATTAATTTTGTACCTTAAATTACTTAATGAATCAGTCTCAAAGTTTCAGTGAGTTTTTGTCCTGCCGTGATTAGGAAACCTGTATATGCGAAAGGAAAATGCTTCAACTTCTCTTATTCACCCTTTTATTAAACTCATTCAGTTTACATGGCATGGCGTTCAAATGATGAATAAACAGATTCAGATGATGACAGCGTAAAATATCACATCAACTGATATTGGGTTCCTGAACATAAAATCCAGCGTTACACCTCTGCAGAACCAAGGAGGAACAGACTTATGTTTCAACGGTAAATGAGGCTGGAATGTTTTAACAAAACAACGCAATTTTATGGGGAAAATTCATAAGCTAATTATCTAAAAATGAATTCTGAATTAATCTACAAAAATTTAAGGGCAGTTACTTAAAAATGACTAAGAGTTTTCCTTCAGTTGATAGCTCTATCCTGTGGCTGAGAGACTAATTGAGCCCTGAAATACGGGCCATATTCAATCGTAATTTAATTGTTAGGACATCACGTTTTAACCCAGCAGATAGGAGAAATAAGAGTTTCACTCACACAACAGCCGTAGGTCCACGTTTCCGCGGGTCGGTACCGCTGGGTTTTGAAGTTAGGACGTCGGAGGAAGCGGCTGCTGTCCTCACAGCCGTGGAGGTGATAACTCAGCTGGGGGCCCTTCAAGGAGACAGTGGCAGCCGTGGATGGTTTGTCTCAGGGTGGCGTGAAAAGTCCTTGAAAAAGAGTCCAAATTTGGGGTCTCTTGTAGCGGGATCGACCCAAAAACTGAAGGAGAAACTTCTCAGTCTCTGTTCACTTTAAACTAGGCAAATTAAAGGTCCACTTTAATGGCGTGAAAAGTCATGAAAAAAATGAGAAAAACATTTACTAGGATAAGAATGGCTTCTGAGGTGAAAGAAAAAGTTTGAGAATTTGATTCTCTAAAAGGACGAGCTCTAAAGAAAAATGGTTTCTCCTCAGTAACCAGAAAGACTTGACAAACTTCACAGAGAATAAAATAAAACTTCACAGGGCCTTGAAACGGTGGAATAAAATCTTCTTCTGAGATCTAAATTACTATTCTGCTTCTTTAATCTTAATTTAGTTCCTAATCCTTCTCAAAATCTCTTTCTTTCTTCTTTCTGTGTTTCTAATTCTTAATCTTATCACCGTTCTCTATCTTGCTTCTTGCTAATCTTCCTGCCTGTTCTTTGTCTCTACTGTTCTCTCACTAACTCTTACTTTTTTTCTACCAAACTCAAATCTAACTTCTCTCTTTTAAAGTTACCTCGCCGGGTCATAAAACTGATGATGTTGGTCGCAAGACTGACCAATCGACTTTTTCAGAAGCAGTTTGAAATGGCTGCTATCCAATGTGAGAACACTTCTTTGTTTGAGAGCAGCCAATCAAATGAAGACACCATCCCATGAAATTTCAGAGGGAAAATCAACACTCAGTCAGTTCTTATGAAATAAATGCTCAATATAAAATCTAACTAAATTAAATGACTTGGCTAATATTTGGTGATCATGCATTTATACCACTACTCCAATATGTGTTTGAATAACACTCATGAATATAACATTTCTTATACATAATTATAATACATGCATTCACATTTAGATCAAAATGCAGCAAAACATGCAGCAAACCATGGTTGGTGATAAAAGAGGGATGATTTTCAGTGTCCTTAGGATCCAGAGGATAAGCTGAAAGAAACTTAATGTTTCGAACAAATTAAAAGTCATCTTACATACTGAAGACACATTTCGTAGGTATCCGCCAGGAGGTACTGTTGAGCTGTAGATGATTTCCTTTAGTATCTGGGCGAAAGTCTGGACAGCATTGGGCTATAAACCCGTCAGATTAAGCGGTTTATGACTCTTTTAAGAACATTGGTTTCCTGTGGAAAGGTATGTTATCAAATGCAGTGTTCACGTTGAGAGGTCTGGTCTCCTGAGTTTTATGTTCCTTTGAGCCTTTAAAAGCAAATTTTGATCCTTACACTCTCTGCAAGAGGCAACTGTTTACATTGGGGTCCTGGGAAAGCAAGCATCTTTGGTCAGGCCTGGAAGAAGCCTGCATGAGTCGACATAAAAGCCAGTGATATTCCTGAAAAGGCAGAAAGTGAAATTCCTATAAAATGAAGAGAAGTGATCTTCTGTCTTGGTTTGAGGAGACGATGATGCTACATAGGATTAGTGGTTCAGTAGTAAAAGCATTGCCTCCTTGGTGGAGGTAATAAACTGAAGTGTTGCTGTTGTGTCCATCTCCTCCACTGACGGATGCTGATTGGGTAGACAGGTTGCCGTGGGTTTTATATTATATTATTGGGTTTGCGCTCCGCGGCAAAACAGAATTTAGAAGCTTCCCCGGCAGAGAGCTCGTTTTTGCGCAGCGCGTACGGCTGGCCGGTGAATTTCTGCCAAATGCGCAGCGCCTATGGCTGGGCGGGGAATTTCTGGCAAATAATCCGACGGCGGACAGCTGCCCGTGTCAGGTTTTGCAGCGTCGCGCAAACACAGGCACGCTGGCGGGCTCAGGCTACCAGTGTTTTCCGCGTGCTTTTGTGCCTAAAACGTTGAAGAACGCGGAGTTTGTGTTGGTCAGACACGACGACCAGCGCCCTCCATTGCGCCTGCGCACATGTTGAAAATGGCCGTATGTCACAGTGTTAAAAAATGCTTTAAAAAATTCCTGTATCCAGACGGTGATGCGGATCATCCCGAAAATTTAATCAGTTCTTGTTTGTGCCATTTCCAACAACGCCTGAAAGTTTCATGGAAATCCGTCCAAAAGTTTTTGAGTTATCTTGCTAACCAACAGACAAACAGACAAACAAACCCCGGCAAAAACATAACCTCCTCCTGGCCTTTTCGGCCTGGTGGAGGTAATAACAGGGTGTAGAAAAAAATGTGAAAAACACAATAAGTTCTAGAAAAAACAGAGTATATAATAAATATCAGACAAACACTGAAAAAAAAACAGGGTAAGTACCAGGAGAAAACAGTGTAAACACAGTGTAAATAAAGGGAAAAAAATGGGTACTG
The DNA here is from genome assembly GCA_020510985.1 of Pholidichthys leucotaenia. Lineage (NCBI taxonomy): Eukaryota > Metazoa > Chordata > Actinopteri > Cichliformes > Pholidichthyidae > Pholidichthys > Pholidichthys leucotaenia. The sequence continues at coordinate 193,570,365 of CM035842.1, read as the reverse complement.
TAAGTAACTTTTATTGTTTTGCTATTTTATTGTTGTCCTCTGATTTTCTTTTTTTTATTTCCCTGTTTTTAGTTTTTTTCCTGATACTTATTTAATTTATGGGCTATATTATGAAGTATTACGGAACTTACCTGAGTGAATGTACTTGAGTAAATGTAACTATATACTACCCAACTCTGAACACCTCAAAGCACCAAATTGCCTGGAAACTCTCATTGAGCTTGACTATGTGTATCATCTGGAGCTTGGACTTTAATCCAGTTTTACAGAAGTAAAAAAAAAAGATCATCAGTATTCATGCAGCTGTTCTCATTCTGTGAATATTTGAAAGATGATATGTGCTAAGTGTCAGTGAGTAATTCTGACTGAATTAAGTCCCAGCAGCTGAATGTGTTTCCTAAAGGAAATAATACCAGCTAATATTAAACATTCTGCTGCTGTACTATGAGTCAGTTTAAGACGCTCAGACTGTCAAAGTGTTTGACTTCATATCTGAGTTTCCTCTCTGAATTAGTGCCAGTGTTCCTGCCTCATTCCGATGCTGTACTACTGCTAATTAATTCTTCTACTGCTGCTGTGGCTGAAGCGCTCTACATTTACTCTTCATTTACTTTTTGTTTATCCTTTCAGCTACTTTTACAGACAGTCACCACAGAGAGTCACAGAGCTTTTTATTAATGAGACAGCAACTCTCCAAGCAAAGGAGGGGAATGTAATTCTGACAGATTATAACGAAGGCCTGTTTTTATATTAAGACAAATATTACAAAGAAGAATGTTTCTACTTAAAAACTAGTTACAAAAATGTCACATTTTCCAATCAAAGGAGATACTGTGCCACACGATAAAAAAAAAAAAAAAAAAAAATCAGTCCCACTCATCTTTATTATCTCCACCAGTGCAGGGCTGTTTCTAGCTTTTTGGAACACCTACTCAAGGTTGTGTTTGGGGAACCCTATTTTTGGAATGAGGTAGAGTTCAAACCATTTAAAATAATTAAAAAAAAGAATTGCACTCAATAGAGATGCACCCACCTCCTTCCCCCGCCCCGGAGCCCTCTCCTAATTGAGGTGGAAATTAATGGTAAATTCCAAGTATCTCACTCCCTATTGTAGTGGGAATACCCAGATTAACTAGAATCAGACCCTACCAATCTTCAGGGTTAAAAGCAGGGTCGAGGTCATGTCATATTTGGATGCTGTACGACATTATAGTGTGGCTTATATTCAAATTCTGCTAGTACTAAACCTGATAATAAAGGCAACATAAGGCAAGTTTAAAGGTGATAAGCCAGAATGTAAACTTTAAACTTAGTCACCCATCTTCAGACCCAATCGATCCTGAGGGTGAAAGCCAAGGCCGAGGTCATTTGGCATTTGCTATTTTCCCAAGACACCATTCTAATATGTACACAGATTTCTTGTCCTTAGCTCTAATAACAACGTCACTACTGACCAAAATCAATTTTGACCATTGGTGACCATGTGACCCCCAAAACATAGCAACACATGCTAAGCCCAACGTTGACCCGTACACCCAGTTTGGTGACCCTAGCATTATTCTCTGTCAAGTTACAGTCCAGACAAACAAATTGACCTTTTGTGACCCTGTGACCTTGACCTTTGACCTGGTGACCCCAAAAACAAAGCAACACATGCTAAGCCTGAGGTTCATCTGTATACTAAGTTTGGTAACCCTAGTTTCATTCTTTCTCAAGTTATAGTGCGGGCAGACAAACGGATCACCCTACATACACCTCAACACTGTCAGCGTGAGTTAAATAAAAGCTCTCCCCTCCCGACAAAATGATTACAAAATAGAAAAATTTACAAATTTTTATGAAAAAAATTGAAGGTAATTTTAATTCCTCTCAAAAAGTGCTGAGGTTGAACTTTTAGTTTGAAGTCCTAATAGTGGCTGTGGGGGCACACTGAATTACTGTGTTTTTGTTTTTTGTTTTTATTTTTTAAAAGGCTCTGTACTATGTACAGTGGTATGAAAAAGTGTTTGCCCCCTTCTTGATTTCTCATTTTTTTGTATGTTTGTCACACTTAAATGTTTCAGATCATCAAACAAATTTAAATATTAGACAAGGATAACACAAGGATAACACAAGTAAATACCAAATGCAGTTTTTTAAATGAAGGTGTTTATTATTAAGGGAAAAAATCCAAATCTTCAGGGCCCTGTGTGAAAAAGTGATTGCCCCCTAAACATAATAACTGGATGGGCCACCCTTAGCGTAAATACTGCAATCAAACGTTTGCGATAACTGGCAATGAGTCTTTTATAGTGCTGTGGAGGAATTTTGGCCAACTCATCTTTGCAGAATTGTTGTAATTCAGCCACATAGGAGGGTTTTCAAGCAGGAACCACCTTTTTAAGGTCATGTTACAGCATCTCAATTGGATTTAGGTCAAGACTTTGACTAGGCCTCTCCAAAGTCTTCATTTTGTTTATGTTAAGCTATTCAGAGGTGGACTTGCTGGTGTGTTTTGGATCATTGTTCTGCTGGAGAACCCAAGTGTGCTTCAGCTTGAGGTCATGAACAGATGGTCAGACATTCTCTTTCAGGATTTTTTGGTAGACAGCAGAATACATGGTTCCATTTACCACAGCAAGTCTTCCAGGCCTTGAAGAAGCAAAACAGCCCCAGACCATCACACTACCACCACCATATTTTACTGTTGGTACAATGTTTTTTTTCTGAAATGCTGTGTTACTTTTACACCAGATGTAATGGGACACACGCAGCATTTCCCTGTGCCTTTGGGTTGGGAAACGGGTCCTGACCATCATTTTTGCCTATGCACCAAATGATGGTTCAGAGTACCCACCCTTTTTGGAGTCTCTGACTGGGGTGATTGAGAGTGCTTCTCTTGAAGACTCCATTGTCCTACTGGGTGACTTCCATGTGCACGTGGGCAACGACAGTAAAATCTGGAGGGGGGTGATTGGGAGGAGCGGTCTGCCCGATCTGAACCCGAGAGGTGTTCAGTTATTGGACTTCTGTGCTAACCACAGTTTGCCCATAAAGAACACCATGTTCAAGCATAAGGGTGCCCATGTGTGCACCTGGCATCAGGACACCCTAGGTCGCAGGTCGATGATCGATTTTGTTATTGTGTCATCAGACCTGCAACTGTATGTCTTGGACACTCGGGTAAAGAGAGGTGCAGAGCTGTCAACTCATCACCACCTGGTGGTGAGTGGGATCCAATGGCAGGGGAGGATGCCATTCAGACCTGGTAGACCCAAATGAATAGTGAGGGTGTACTGGGAATGGGTCCTTGTCTGGGAGGTCTTCAACTTCCACCTCCAGAAGAACTTCAACCACATTCTGAGGGAGTCTGGATATATGGACTCTTCAGGAGGGAGCAATGTGGTTTTTGTCCTGGCCATGGCACATCGGACCAATTCTCAAGGGATTGTGGAAGTTTGCCCAACCAGTCTACATGTTTTTTGTAGACTTGGAGAAGGCATTCGACTGCGTCCCTCATGGTTTTTTGTGGGGGGTGCTTTGGGAGTATGGGGTATTGGGCTTGTTGTTCTGAGCTATTCAGTCTCTGTACAACCATTGTGAGAGTTTTGTTCGTATTGCCAACACTCGGTCAGACTCATTTCCAGTGAGAGTTGGACTCTGCCAGGGCTGCCCTTTGTCACTGATCCTGTTCATAATTTCTATGGACAGGATTTCTAGGTGCACCCAGGGAACGGAGGGTAACATGCTTGGTGACCACAGGATCTCATCTCTGTTGTTTGCAGATGAGACAATTCAATTCAGCTTTATTTATAATGCGCCACATCACAACAAAAGCCGTCTTGTGGTGCCTTTCAACCACAATTATTGTTAAGACTCAATTTTCGACATTCTCTTTTTCAGGACACCAGGAAAAAACAGGTGGACTCTGATGTTTGATGTGGACAATAATGGGTTTGAAATATATTAATCCTTGATTTTAGATATGTGCATGCTAAAATGTTTAAAAGAATGTTTATTCCTGCATGTTAATTTATAAGCACTGGTCATAAGTTGCATGAACATTGAAATAGATTAGAGTTTATACCTAAGGGTATAGAGGAATATTCCAGTATTAAAATGTGTGTATAAAATTTGTCAAAAAGTTTCTCAAATCATGTGACCACCAGCAGCCAATCTCTGCTTGACAACAGCTCTCTCAAGGTTCAGACAAAAGACTGTTTGTTCATTGAACTAAAGTTCATAAAGCCTGCCCACGAAGGAAGGCTATTGGTCTGGGCTTCTGTCAACCCGGAAGCCCACGGAAACTCGACTGAAGTTATAAAAGGAGGGAGACCCCTCGCCTCTCTCTCTTTCGGATCCACTTTTCTCCTTTGTCCTTTGTCCTGTTCACTTTGTCTACACTGCAGAGAACTTTTCGGAAGAACAAAAGACTGCCGAACAAAGACACCTTCTCCCACGTGTTTCTTTTCCACGATCACAGAGCCTGACGTATCATGTTTTTTTTTTTTTTTTGTAACTTCTTTGTATCTTAATGTTTCTTTAAACATCTAGGAATAATTCTTTCTTTCTTGAGCTCAATTCTAATTAGGAGTTAAAAACTCCAATCCTAGATGTCTCTATTTCTATATTTTTTCACCTGTTAAACTTTCTGTAAAACCACCATTTTAATTTTAATTTGTTTTAATCTTGACCTTATTTATATATATATATACGTATATATACGTATATATATATATATATATATATATATATTTATTTATTTTTTTTTTTTATTGACCATTCCCATAGCAGAAGTTCTTTTATCTAAAGTCTGAAACTCTTTTGATTTGATATCTGATTAGATATTTCAAATTATTCTCGAATTCCCTGGGAAGAGCTTGCCAACGGAGAAGAAAGAAGACGCTGCCTTGTTACCTAGCGCTGAAGAAACCATCATCGCCATCTTTGTTTTGACCTAAGCCCCAACTGTGATTTCATCCATCCATCCATCTTCTTCCGCTTAATCCTTTTCGAGTCGTGGGGGGGCTGGAGCCTATCCCAGCATCTTTGGGCGAGAGGCAGGATACATACAGTCAAAATCCAGCCTTGTTGACTGTTTGACTGTAAAGGTCAAACTGTGGACCCTGAAATATCTGCGGGCAGATATTTCCCCTTAACATCCATGAAATCTTGAGCTGAGGTCGCCACCGAGAGAAAACCGACCATCACGCCAGTCACGTGAGCCATATTCTGATTCATCTGCTGAGTTAAACGTCTGAGGTTTGATAATAATTGAGTATCAGATGCAAATTGAAGAGCAATTAACATAACCCTTCTTTTCATTAAAATCCCGTTTTCATTTCCTTAAGAATAATCCAGAACTTTTCATATAATTAGTACAATTTTCCCCATAAATTTGCGTTGTTTTCCATAATCTGTTAATTTCAAACTGATCTAAATTCAGCTCACATTTTAACCCTGGCTCTGCAAATGTTACATTGTTAATCTATCATTTACAAGTTTAATTTCATGGTTAATGAAATCATTGCAATGTCTCTCAATCATCATTTCATTTAATAAATATGTGAAAATGAGAGAAGTTGTTATTTCATTCTGAGTCTGTTCCAAGTCCCCAGTATCGGATTCACTGAAATTTTGAGACTCATTATTAATTAATTTATTGAGTGATTAAACAGGTATAAAGTGAAATTAAAGCTTAAAATTGCTCCTAGATAGGAGCTGCTGCCCCACGAGTGTTAATTTTTCCTCTGTGTGTGAACCGAGAATTCATCTCAGGTTCCAATACATTAATATAAATTAAATAATTTTTATACCTGATCATAATTATTAATCATAATATTGTTACACATACAAAAAGATGAGAAATCAGGTAGGGGGCAAACACTCTTTCACACCATTGTATATGACACATCCAAAATAATTAGTCTCATACACTGAGGTAGATTAGTTACATCATGTCACTTATTTTAGGAATAAGGTCACTGATTTTCATGAAAATAAAAACTAACAAATTTACAACCCCAATTCCAAAATGGTTGATACAGTGTGTAAAATCTGAATCAAAACAGTAAATCATCTAAAACACCATTTTATTCACAGTAGAATACACAGCACAAATACACCAGACTGGTTCCAAGTGAGATTTTACACTTTCGTGACAAACAATAGTCATCCTCAATTTTATATACTGTAAGTAACTCTTCTCAAAAGAGTTGGGACAGGAGTAAGAAAGCCTGGATAAGTAAGTAGTATGAAAAAGAAACAACTGGAGGGACATCCCTTCTATCCATACCTCCCCATTCTTAACTCCTTAACTCTTTTGGGTCATGGGAAGTGGGGTGGCTGGCACCTTTCCCAGCTTCTTTAGGCAAGAACTGACTGTGGAACCGGTAGAGCCAGTGGGGTCCGACTTATTTTTCTGCAATAAACCTACAAAGAGAGAGGGAGAAAAGAGAGAGATTCTAATTGTGCATCCTGGTGTGCATTTCTCCTGGTTAGTTTTGAGAACTGGATTTCCATATAGGCTGCTGTCGCGCCCCTACTCTTGGGCATTTAAAACGAGGTCACAAGGGGCAGTGGTTGAAAACTACCCCCAAGGCAGGGGATACCCCTTCAGGGCTGCATTACATCAGTAGTCACTGATGGCCTTTAGGTAAATAGACCACCTTTTGCCAGGAAAAAAAAAAAAAAAGAGAAAAAGAGAAATGATGAGAAAAAGTCTTAAATTTAGTGAAGAAAAAAGATCTCCAATTTACATGAAAAAAGTGTAATATGTAAGTAGGAAAAGTCAGAAATTTACTAGAAAGAAGCTATAAATTTGTGGGTAACGTGTTCAAATTATGTAGTAAAATGTATACATTCACAAGAATCTGGTTTTGAAAAATAATCACATTTAACTACAAAAGATTTCCTTACAATTTTCCAGGAAAGCTGCTGGGGTGAAAGCTGAATGTGAGGGAAGCACAGGCATATTCTGTGTTTCATAATGAGCTAGGGTTATTAATGAAATGGCAAAAAATAACAGACACAATGAAGGCTGTTATTTGGCACTAGTGGTGAGTTTGAATCCCTTTAAATTTCCTCCAAATATGAAGTATTGCGCTAACTGCCCTTTCATGGTCGTGTGTGTGTGTGTGTGTGTGTGTGTGTGTGTGTGTGTGTGTGTGTGTGTGTGTGTGTGTGACACTGTGTGAACACATGCTGTGGGGGGATGTGTTGGACCTGACCAAATCTTAAAACATTCCATGGTCCCTGAGGTTAAGCAACTTACAAAGGCAGACTCTATCAGAAGTATGGATGGGCAGAGATTCATCAACCTCAAAAAACTGTTTCTACAAATTGTGGGGCATTTTCAAAATTATGGTTCTCTGAAGCTAGATTAAGTGTTGAAGGAGAGAAAAATGGTCCTCAGCATCCTCATAGTCCTCAGGATCATCAGAGTTATGAGTCCTCGGGGTCCTGAGAATCCTCAGGGTCCACAGAGTAATTAAGGATCCTCAGAGTCATCAGGATTGTCAGGGTTCTTGGCTCTGGCCAGTAATTGTTTGGTGGAGCTGATGGTGGCTGTGGTAGTGAAAGATCATTTCTGATGTGGCTCTTTGATTATTCTGTGATCTCTATGGTTTATGACGGTATCAGGGCCATTTCCCCTGGTCCATTCACCCTGGGCTATTCTCCCAGAACCAGATTAAAAGAGCTGTGTGTTATGTAACTACTTGAATTGATTTTAATTGACTGACTGACTGATTGATTGATTGATTGAATGCAATTTTGTCTTCATTGCATTGTTGATCCATCCATCCATCCACCACTTATCTGGAAGTGGTGGATGGATGGATCCTTTTTGATATAGCCTATAGTTAGGGTAGGATCAGGTGCTCCTGAACCCTCCCTTAGTTATGCTGCTAATAGGTTCAGACAGTCGGGGGACCTCCAACAATGCACTGGGCTTCATTCCTTTCTTCACTCTCAATGAAATATTTTTGCTGGTCATTAACATCTTGTTTGTTCTGTCCCATAGATTGAGTCCCCATCATGCTGTTTGCTCTCTACATGTCTGTTCTTTTCTTCTTCTTCTTCTTCTTCTCTATCCCCTCACCCCCCAGCCAGCCATAGCAGATGACTGCCACTCCCTGAGCCTGGTTCTGCTGGACGTTTCTTCCTGCTAAAAGGGAGTTTTTCCTCTCCACTGTTGCCAAGTGCTTGCTCACAGGGGATCGCCTGATTGCTGGGGTCTTTCTGCAATTGTGGGGTTCCCCCTACAGTTGAAAGTGCTATGAGATGACTGTTGTGAAATGGCACTATATAAATAAAGGTGAATTGAATTGAAGTCTTGGCCGTAGAAGCAGGAGGCTAAGCAGAGAAGCCCAGCCTTCCCTATCCCCATCCACCTCCTCCAGCTCTTCAGGGATTATGCCAAGGCATTTCCAGGTCAGCTGTGAAACAGCTTCTCCAACATCTCCTGGGTCTGTCCCAGGATTCTGATCAACATCCAGATCACTGCAGATGCTCTGCCAATACATCTGTCAATTTTTCGCTCAATTCTCCTCCCACACGTGAATAAGAACCCAAGATACTTGAACTCCTCTTCTTCGGGCAGGAACTTGTCACCCACCTGGAGAGGACAATCCACCTTTTTCTGGTGAGGACCTTTGACTTGGACTTAGAGATGCTGATGCTCATCATGGCCAAATCGCACTCAGTAGCAAACCACCCCAGTAAGACCTGTAGGTCATTGTTCATTCCTCCCAATCACACCCCTTCAGGTTTCACTGTCATTGTCCACATGTGCATTGAAGTCCCCCAGTAAGACGATGGAGTGTCCTAGAGGAGCACTTTAGAGCAAACCAATCAAACCAACCAAAGGGTGGGTACAATGAGTCATCATTTGGCACATAGGCACAAATGATGGTCAGCACCCTTTTCCCAACCAGAAGTCTCAGGGGAACAATCCTTTCATCCACTGGGAAGAACTGCAATATAGAGGCAGCAAGGTGGGGAAAAGCAAGAACATCCACCCCTGGACTATGAATAAACCAATTAGTTTTTTGAGGTAATCCACAAGCTTATACCTCTGCCAAAGCCCTATCTTTATAATGGATGGATGGATGGATGGATGGATGGAGGAGGGAAGACTGGAGGGTGGGACAACTGGACGAAGAGAGCCTGGGCGGAGTTAGGCGCTCTCTGAGTGGAGAGGCTCAGGTCTGGCGAGGTAGTGGGCCTGTGAGGGCCCATTTATCGCTGCTTGAAGCTTTAACTTAATTTTATTTTATATTAGTTCAGTCTAAGGCAGCTGCATTAATTGCCATTGCAGCACCAGTCCACTCCGTGAACTTACATCTATTGTTGATTCCAGAGGATCAAAACAAAAAATATTTTTTTTCTGACCTCCACCTCGTTATCAACACATCAATGTCACACTCCAGAAAGTTTTTTTGTTTTTTTTTTAAGTTGTGGTTTCCCGCAGGATTGGCAATCATTCTTTGACAGAAGAGTGACAGAAGGGGCATAGTCATTTACATAGTCATTAGTGGGAGGAACAAGGTGGAGTAAAGAGATGGTGCACATGCGCTGGTTTTCACAGTGAATTGGGATATACTGTATAAAGAAGAGGAGTGGAGAATCTGGTGTTTTATACATCTGAAAATTTTTGTGCGCACACACTTTTAAGATTTTGTGAGTATGTCATTTTTCAGCATGAAAGCTGAACAGTCCTTTATACATGAGGCCTCTGAGCTTTTCTCATTGCTCTATCACTGTATAAGGCAACAGAGAATTGAATGTATTATTAAACAATTAAAAAGTATAGAAAACGTAAATATATGGAAACAGATAATTCACAAGTCTTGTATTGTAGACAATATAAAAAAGCAATAAACTTGATAAAGTTGAAAACATCCATCCATCCATCCATCTTCTACCGCTTTTCCGGAGGTCCGGGTCGCGGAGGCAGCAGTTCAAGCAGAGAAGCCCAGACTTCCCTCTCCCCCGCCACCTGCTCCAGCTCTTCAGAGAGGATACCAAGGCGTTCCCAGACCAGCTGGGAGACATAGTCTCTCCACCGTGTCCTGGGTCTGCCCTGGGGTCTCTTCCCAGTGGGACGTGCCTGAAACACCTCAAGTGGGAGGCGTCCAGGAGGCATCCTAATCAGATGCCCATACCACCTCAACTGACTCCTTTCAATGTGGAGGAGCAGCGGTTCTACTCTGAGCCTCTCCCGGATGACTGAGCTCCTCACCCTATCTCTGAGGGTGAGTCCAGCAGTCCTACGGAGAAAGCTCATTTCAGCCGCTTGTATCCACGATCTCGTTCTTTCGGTCATTACCCAAAGCTCGTGACCATAGGTGAGAGTAGGAATGTAGATTGACTGGTAAAACGACAGCTTTGCCTTAGAACTAAGCTCCCTCTTCACCACAACAGACCGGTACAATGTCCGACGTTGTACCAGTTGAAAACATTAAAATAAAAAAAAAAATCTCAAAAAATATATAAAAAAAATTATATCATTCCTTTGCATTGTAAAAAAATGTGATAAGTTACAAGTCTTAAACCTATGGAAGCCCGTTTCTGCCACTTGGAAAAAAACAAAACTGTCACATGAAACGGGCTTCCATATTAAACTGTGGAAAATTTTAAATAAAAACGTGGAAACACAGTTCAAAACTCTTGAGTCATAGAAAAGCTATTTAAAGTTGACATGGAAAAACTGAAATTATATCTTTAAGAAATTTAAAACACTATAATACTCCATGGCACTTCTTATTTCTGGAAGAAAAGTTTAATATTTCCTAAGCCCCAATTCTGTTTTCAGGGTTTCTCATTACATTCTATTGTATTCTGTAGAAATTTGTGACATATGTTTTTGAAAGCCAAAGAGTCCAAAGTCTGGCTGCACAGGGGTTCTCCTCTTCCATAAACATGCAGGACTACACACAGGTTGAAAGGCCTCTTTTGGGTTGACTGTTGCCTTCTGTGAGGTTATTACACCATGAATGAATGACTTAACAGACCTGATACAGGCCGACCTCCTGGATAGTCTGGTCCACTGTCACTGAGGCTCAGAGCTTTGTGTCATTCAAAGTTACTCAAGGAGCTCACTTAAGGTAAGTTTTTGTAATAAAACATGATACATGATGTCCTCCATGTTCATTTTAACCCCTCATTTTATTTGTACAACCGCAATTCCATTGAAGTTGGGATGTTTTGTAAAGCATAACTAAAACAAAATATAATGATTTAAAAAATCCTTTTCAACCTATATTCAACTGAATACATGACAAAGACAAGATATTTAATGTTCAAACTGATTAAGGTTTTTTGCAAATAATAATTTTAAATTTGATGCCTGCAACACGTTCCAAAAAAAGCTGAGACAGGGTCATGTTCACCACTGTGTTACATCACCTTTCCTTTTAACACTCAGTATGCATTTTGGAACTGAGGACACTAATTGTTGAGACTTTGTGGAATTCTTTCCTATTCTTGATGAAATCTTCCGGCGCCACATGAGTAGGCTGCCTTTTTGCAACAGCGGATCAATTTCTTCCTATTTATATTTACTATCTGGCTTCTCTTGCTAAACTTTCTGATCCGGCGACACCTTATCCGTCACAGACACACGGATCGCCCAAATGTCTCCTGAGCCAGCAGACGGAGCCACTGCTTTTAGGAGGCAGTACAATAGAGACCAGCTGTTAGCACTTAATCGTCCCACTATGCTAACACAAGAATTCAACATACCGGGAGAGAAAAGACAGAAGCGGCATGGTTGTCATGCTGGAGCAAGATGGCGGGCAAGAAATATAAGGTACAGACCCATCCTTCCATCCGTTATTATGGGGAATGTACGATCGTTACTCAATAAGACAGATGAGCTAGCGGCTATGGCTCGTTACCAGAGCGTCTTCAGAGAGATTAGCATGATGTTGTTTACTGAGACATGGCTAACAGCACTAACAACAGATGCTAACATCGTACTGGAGGGTTTCCACGCAATACGGGCAGACCGGACACCGGAGAGTGGGAAGGCAAGGGGCGGAGGAGTGATAATGTATGTCAATAACAGCTGGTGCAGACCAGAACATATCACGGTTAAAGAACAACACTGCAGCAAAGACATTGAGTTGCTAGCTGGTAGCATGCGGCCTACCTATCTCCCGAGGGAATACTCATACATGACCTGCATTGTTATTTATGCAAATCTGACGACGAACGCTGGGACAGCGCGTGACGCCATTCACTCAGTAACTGGGAGGCTGCTGACAGAACACCCAGATGCTCTCCTCCTTATCTCAGGTGATGTCAACCATATTTCACTGTCCCCCATTCTGCCCGTGTTCACCCAGTATGTCACATGCCACACTAGATACAATAAAACACTGGACTTATTCTATGCAAACACTAAGGAGGCGTACACCTCATCACCACTCCCCCCACTCGGGAGATCGGATCACAACTTGGGTGGTGCGGTGACGCAGTGGTTAGCACTGTGGCAGCACAGCAACTCACCCTTGGCCATGGGATCCCTGGTTCGATCCCAGCCCCTGACTAACAGTGATCTGTTTGGAGTTTGTATGTTCTCCCCGTGTCTGCGTGAGTTTACTTCGGGATTTCTCCGGTTTCCTCCCACAGACCAAAAACATGCAAGTTAGGTTAATTGGAGACTCTAAAGTGGCCCTAGGTGTGAATGTGTGTGTGAATGGTAAAGGGATAGCGCCGTACCGTGGCTGCTTCATCCATCCAGGTGGATGCCCTCAATTTCCCCTCTGGGGATCAATAAAGTACACAAAATCAAAAAAAAAAAAAAACTTGGTTCATCTCCTGCCGGTGTACAAACCCCTATTACACAGACAACCTCCGGTCATGCGCACGGTGAAGATATGGTCTGAGGAGGCGATGGATGCTCAAAAGGACCATTTTGAAATCACTGCCTGGGAGCAGCTCTGTGATCCACATGGTGAGGACACTGATGGCCTCACTCACACCATCACGGACTACATCAACTTCTGTGTGGACAACACCGTACCCACCAAGACCATACGGTGTTGCTCGGACAACAAACCCTGGATCAACCCTGAGATAAAAACACTTCTGAGAGAGAAGAAGAGGATCTTCAGGTTGGGGAACATGGAGATGCTGAAGTCCATATAGGGGGAGCTGAGGAGGAAGATCAGAGAAGGCAAGGACAGCTTCAGGAAGAAGATGGAGGACAAGCTGCAACAGAGCGACATTGGTGGGGTCTGGAGAAACCTCAAAACCATCTCTGGGCTCCAGAGTACCTCCACCCAGACCACGGGGGGCAGGGAGTGGGTGAAAAATCTGAACCTGTTTTTAATAGGTTTGACCAACCACCCTCTCCCCCCGCCTGCACACCAACCACTGCCACCTCTAAAGTCATCGAGACCTGCTGTCCACACCCCACTCCACCAACACCCCCCCCCCCACTCCCAGCACAAAGCCCCCCAACCTGACCCTCACTAAGACCCAGGTGAGGACAGAGCTGAGGAAGATCAAGGCAAGGAAGGCCTCGGGACCGGACGGCATCAGCGCAAAGCTCCTCAAGTCCTGCACAGACCAGCTATGTGGGATTGTGGAGCACATCTTCAACCTGAGCTTGAGGCTGGGGAGAGTACCACAGTTGTGGAAAACATCTTGTGTGGTACCCGTACCAAAGACTTCTCACCCCAGAGACCTGAACAGCTACAGACCAGTGGCCCTGACGTCTCACATGATGAAGACCCTGGAGAGATTGCTCCTTGCTCACCTTCGCCCCCTGGTGGGACCAGCGATGGATCCACTCCAGTTCGCCTACCAGCATGGCATCGGGGTGGAGGATGCAGTGATCTTCCTCCTTCACCGTTCCCTGTCCCACCTGGGGAAGCCTGGGAACACGGTGAGGATCATGTTCTTTGACTTCTCCAGCGCTTTCAACACCATCCAACCGATGATCCTGAAGGACAAGCTGCTGTGCGCAGGGGTGGACCAGCACTTGTCATCATGGATCCTGGACTACTTCACAAACCAGCCACAGTTTGTGAGAACCTGGGACTGTGTGTCCGACATGATCATCTGCAGCATGGGGGTCCCCCCAGGGACTTTTGGCTCCCTTCCTGTTCACACTTTATACTGCTGACTTCTCACACAACACAACACACTGCCATCTACAGAAGTTCTCTGACAACTCTACGATCGTCGGCCTCATCTCCAACGAAGATGAAGCTGAGTCCAGAAGACTTATCCAGGACTTCGTGGACTGGTGCCATCGGAACTGCCTCCAGATCAACGCAAGGAAAACTAAGGAGCTGGTGGTGGACTGCCGCAGGCAAGGACAGCCCCTCACAGCACCAGTAAACATCCAGGGAACAGACATTGAGATGGTGACATCCTACAAGTACTTGGGTGTTCTTCTGAACAATAAACTAGACTGGTCACACAATACTGATGCACTCTACAAGAAGGGACAGCACAGGCTGTTCCTACTGAGGAGGCTCAGGTCTTTTGGTATACAAGGGGTGCTCCTGAAGACATTCTACGACACGGTGGTGGCATCAGCCATCACTTTTGGAGTGGTCTGCTGGGGCAGTGGCATTACAGCAGCCGATAGGAAGAAACTGAACAAACTGATCAAGAAAGCTAGCTCTGTCCTGGGGCAAAGCCTTGACCCAGTGGAGGAGATAGGAGAGAGAAGGATGGTGGCTAAACTGTCATCTCTGCTGGAGTCCAAGTCCCACCCTATGCAGGACATATTGAACGCACTGAGGAGCTCATTTAGCAGTAGACTACATCATCCTAGGTGCGCAACCGAGAGGTTTCGCAGATCCTTCCTACCTACGGCTGTCAGACTTTATAACCTAAGCAGGGCTGCTCGCAGAAATAGCAAAAAAACGTGACGACCTAATAGTATTGAATGTATAAGACGCAACAGACTTACACAAATGGTCCCCTCCAGCATACAACTAGGACAATATCAGTCGCTACGGAGGGTGACAATATGTATAGGTACATATTCATACTATGTAGGATAACCAAGTAGACAGTTATGCTGTTTATTGCATCTAGCTACAATGCTCCGCACTGTGTATATATTTTTATATTTATGTGTACATATGTATATTCACTGCTCTTATTTTCTTATCTTCTAAATTACTGCTCTAAGTGTTGCTATCCCTGTGCTGTTGCAATCCTGGAATTTCCCCATTGTGGGACTAATAAAGGCTTATCTTATCTTCTTGCTTGATATACGACTGCAGTTGCTCAGCAGTCCGGGGTCTCTATTGTCGTATTTTGTGCATCATAATGCATCACACCTTTTCAATGGGAGACAGGTCTGGACTGCAGCCAGGGCAGTCTAATACCCGCACTCTTTTAAGCTACAATGTTGAAACATGCAGAATGTAGAAGGTCAGCGGCATTGAATGTTTGTTTTCGGCTTTGCTGCTTACATGTAGAAATTTCTCCAGCTTCTCTGAATCTTTTGACAATATTATCGACTGTAGATGATGAAATGCCTAAATTTCTTGCCATTTTATGTTGCGAAATGTTCTTAAAATGTTGGACTACTTGATCACACAGTTGTTCAAAAAGTCATGAATCTCGGCCCACCCTTGCTTGTGAATAGTTGACTCTTTTGGGGATGCTCCTTTTATACCCAATCATGATGCTCACCTACTTCCAATTAGCCTGTTCACCTGTGCAATGTTTCGACAAAGTGTTTTGTGAGCATTCCTCAACTTTTCCAGTCTTTTCTTACCCCTAGTCCAGCTTTTTTTTTTGGTATGTGGTGCATGCATCAAATCTAAATTGGGTGAATATTTGCCAAAAAAAAAAAAAAAGTATCAGTTTTAAAGTTAAATATATTGTCTTTGTATTTTATTCAATAGCATATATATTGAAAAGGATTTTTAAATCATTGTATTTTGTTTTTATTTACGTTTAACACCACATCCCAACTTCACTGGAACTGGAGTTGTAAAACACGGAGGGCCATATTCCAATGTAGCGTTGACCCTGGGTTCCAATCTATAAAATCATTCTTTGCTGAAGAAAAATTGTTTCAACTCAAAAGTTTGGTCATGAGCTGCTTCTCTCACCCAAGGACCAGAGTTGTAACACGACCCATCGTCCATAAAGTGGAAGTTAATCCCTTCTCCAGGACTTAGTTATTCTCCCTTTTCTGCTCTTTGGCAAAGGAATGCCCCAAATCGACAGGTTTATGGTCGATGTGTTCCAGACTTTTAAGTCAAGATTCCTCATTAACCAACCAGACAGTTTTACAGTGCCATCTGGTGGACGGCACAGGAATATTTAATTTTTTTTTCTCTCTCTCTGAAATGGAATCTCTGCAGTTGTGAACAATAAATTAATTCATATTCTTTCTCTCATGACAGCATCCGCTACTGAAAACGTTGTTGAACTCTGGGATGGACAATTGTGGTGAAATGTTTTTATTGATATGATTTGATATGTGTTGCTTTATTTTCAGGAAGAAATTAACTTTTGCATGCTTACAAGGAGTTAATTGCACGTACAATGTAGACATTGTGTGTTCTTTTTAATCAAGTAGAATATCTTAGTCACTGAAGTTTAAAGAATTTATGCTTTCATAGGCAGCACACATACTTTAGGAGGATTTCACTCTTCATATCAAATTTATCTCTCTCTGTCTGTGGGAGACCCCCACCTCAGAAATTTGAACTGACCCAATGGGCTCCCAAACCTATCTTCATTGCCTTTTTTGTCAGTTTAAGACTTCTGCTAAACAAAGAAGCTCAACTGTAATTGGTTCAGCCCAGTTGTCATGAAGTTTAGTACTATCCTGCCACACACAAGAAAAACTTGCTTTTTTGTTTCCTTAGTTTCAGTTTTGGGGCATTGGTCAAAAAGCCTTTTCTGCTCTTCCATTTTTTCTATCTTTTAAGTTGGCCCAGAGTCTTCCAGGCTCTGTGAAAATCCTGTTTCTTTTCTTTAAAATTCACTTTTCCTTATTTTAATCCTTTTCTTTAAATTACAGTGTAATAAGAATGTTTGATTTTTTCTAAGCTTAAACCAACTCATTCAAGCCACATACATTGGAAGAAACAGATCTGTGACATGTTTTTTTTTTTTTTTTCCCCCAGTTTGATTTTCTGATCGGACTTCGTACAATAAACAAACTCCTTCTTTAGTGCATAAGAGACAACCGCAGCCAGGCTGCTGAAGATCCAGCCCCTTTGTGATGTCGGGAGTAGACAATTACCGTGGTAAAGAACCTGTCAGTCTTCCAACAGAGCCCACTGTTATTTAATTTAAACATAATTCTTCAGAATATTCCTGGTATAAGTTCTTTAAACTTAATTTCATGCAAACCCCCATTAGAATTTTAACATGCATTTTGTCTTTTCATTAACTACATTCTTTTTCAGAGTAACACCAATTTTCCATTTTTATAAATAGTTTAATCATCATTTTCTTCATAAAATTGCGTCCACTTTTCTTAACCAATGCTGTTTTACGGTTTTCGAATTTCCAGTATATTGACAAATTAAACTGTTTTTTTTGGGTTGCAGAAATACTTGATTCACAGGTTATACTCAGTAACTCAGTCTATAATGCCCATGATACATGTTGAGTTCTTTGTTTTAAAGTTATCTGATTGTGTTAACCTATTTTGACATTTCTTTATTAAACTATTGAAAGACATATGGGAGTTATTGTTTGATTTCTTGTCCATCTTCTTGATTATCAGCAGACAACTTACAAGGTTTTTTTTTTGTTTTTTTTTGAGACCGATTCATATTTGGTACAAATAAAGAATTGCTAATAAAATTGTCTGTTATCTGGACTGGTGCACTACGAGGATATGGTTGTGTATTAGTAGGAAATTTTCAGCCCTACTCACATTCATATTACATCAATACTTGTACCAACAATAAAACACCAATAAAACCCATAAATCCACTACATTTTATAATGGCACCACCATTTCAGACTCTGCTAGAATCTAGAAATGGACATGAAATTATGATTTCACAAGCTGTGTGGGTATAGTCAAATCTGATCTTTCGCACTGTAAAACTTTTTTTTTTCCTGTATCTAACTGGCTGCTCAGCCAGTGTTTAACCTCCTTATCTGCTCAGCCAGGTCTCTGTGTGAGGAACACAAACAGGAGGAGGTGATTCACCACCCCCCCCCCCCCCATCTGCCTGAGCCTAGCAGTGTCTGTGTGTGGGAGCGCAGAAAGGGGAGGAGGGAATGTGCCCCCACTCAAAGCACCACCAACCCACAGACTATTTTTTTCACACATGCTAAAGTTGAAAAAGCATTGGCGTATGCTGAATTAATTAAAATAAGGCTTGAAAAGATGGAAACGTGATGAAATCCGATCCGTTTTTTGTTAATTCAACTCGTTCGGTGAGAATTCCTGGTGGGATAAGTTGAATTAACTTTTTTTTTTATATACCTCATTTGTAGAGCAGTGGAATTAACTACTTCATGCTGAACAACAGTAAGAAAAGTTACTGAGAGGAAATTGTTGAGGCAGTAGTGCCAAATTGCATGCAAAGTTAAAAATTGTGAGATTATTCTTGCATGAGTGACAAACCAAATTAAAGAGAGATTAACTCTCCAGCTTTTTAAAGAAACAAAGCAAGGCATGGTTGGTCAGCAGGCTGCGTTAGAATCCACGGGCCACGGTGCGCAGTCACATTCGAGTGTGACCAAAAAAGTCACGTCCCATTCCCCTTTGCATGAGTGCAGCACATTTACAGATTAAGCAGTGCAACTGCCATTTTACAAAATACCATTGTGAGTCATCCTGGCATCCATTTTGGTGCTGAGACAATGGAACCACCCCCAAGCGATGTCACTGTCTCCTCCTCCTTGAGAGCAGAAGGAACTGCCTCCATCTTGTGGTCATCCATGAGAACTGTATCCTTTAATAAAATCACATCTAAAACTTTTAATCTGTTAAGCCAATTTCTAACCAAATCGAGCATCCAAATTAACTTCAAAGCAATCCATATTATTCAGAATAACCTAAAATGCCAAAAGCAGCGAAAAAGAAACGTGTTTGCTCTTGAAGGTTTATTGTCACTGGTGGACCAGATTGGCCTATGCAGATGAATACCAGAAGGGCATGAAGCATACACTTTGTATTTAATCACTTATTTTAACCACCCATTTTAATCTTTAAAGTTAAAAGCAAATATATTTACACATTTTAAGCAACAATTGCAAACTTTTGAAGCTATATATGTGTGTTTTAAGCTGCATTGTTTGATCCCCCCCACCCACCCACAGGAAGTCCACTTTAACTTAAGGATTTGAATAAATACCAATATTTGTTCAAAAGCGACCTTAAAGTAGCGTTAACCCTGGGCATGCTGGTAGACAATTTAGTGATTCATTGAATTTTTTTTAATAGGAAACTAACTAACTAACCTATATAGCACTTTTCTAGTCACAAAGACCACTCAAAGTGCTTTCACTAGTACCAACCCTCTATTCTAAGGGCCTATAGGAAACAGATATCTAGGGACAATTTAGAACAGCCAATTAACCTAACATGCATGTCTTTGGATTGTGGGAGGAAACCGGAGCCCCCGGAGTAAACCCACACAGCACAGGGAGAACATGCAAACTCCACACAGAAAGGTTCCAACCCCTGCCAGTCTGGGGATTCGAACCAGGAACCTTCTAGCTGTAAGGCAACAGTGCTAACCACTGCACCACCGTGCTGCCACATTAATCAATTAACACTAAAAGCTCTAAGTGTTATTTAAATTCATTGTGCTATTCGTGGTTCATGTTTTTTTCTCCACAGGAAAAGGAAAACCTTTACCAACTCCCTGCTTCTCACTAGGATTTAAAAGAGAAAAGTCAAAAGGTGAAGACATTGATTATTCTCTAAATAAAACTTTGTATATAATCAAGTAAATCACCATTAGTTTTAATCCTAAGAAATCTTTGGGAGCAAAATACACAAAAATAATTCACTTGTGTTTCCTAATCTGTAAATATTAAAACATCTAAAGCTTCAGATAAAAATAGGCTTTAACAAATAAAGACAAAGTCAACCTTAACTTTAAAAGAAAGTGAAAGCTTATAACCTTAAATCTCTAAAACATTTAATCTTTTCTATTTTTGCTGTTTCTGTTCTGTAAATAAAATCCTCACTTTAAAAGTGACATTCAACAAAATTCCAAAGCTAGTTTTTCATGACAATTTCAATACTAGGCTTTGAAAATTTAAGTAAAGAAGTCAATCCACACAAATGTTAAACTACAAATCAAAATACAGTTTCAACAAACAAATAAATTAAAACATCTCCACATTAATACAATAATTCCAAAATTCTATCTCCCTTCTTACAAGCCTGTAAGTTGGAACAAGTTCTAAAAAGAACATAACTACCACAAATATAAAATAATAATCAAGGTTCTGTCATGGCGGCCGCTGGGCCGTCATCAGCTCCAGCTGCGCACACACCTGCCGCCAATAACCAGCAGGCTTTAAAAGCCGGTGTCTCTGACTGCTCTGCACGGAGTCGTCTGTCGTCTTCGCCACGCATCGCGTCGAGGACACGACCTCAAGTCAGAGCTATTACTAAGCCTCTTCGTCAAGCCACGTCACGTAAGCAACAGCAAACCTTACCTTGTCAAAGTAATTTCCCCTGTGCACAGGTGGAACTCCCTGGCGGGGGACTTGTCTCCCCTGACAACGGGGCTTCACCTCCTCCTCCTCGGATCTCCACCTCACCTTCACAGCACCAAGCACCATGCTCACCCAGCCACGCCAAGTCATGGAGCAGACAGAAGTCTCACAGCGGCACCTGCAAGTAAGCAGCACAAATCTCAGTTCCCCGTTTCTACGAGCTGCATTAATCCCTTGTGCTTGTGTGTTCCAGGGTTGCCAGGTCGCAGCGAGACTCGCTCAGCTCCAGCTGTCTGTCAGCATTGCACTCATCCACACATTCACACACTCACTAACTTCACTGAGTTAATAAATAATTGTCTAATCACTCTACTCGTGTCAGCGTCTGTCTCCTGGGTCAAACAACCCTGCCAGTACAACTCCGTCAAGACAACCCAGCGGACAGCATGCTGACATGCCATCTTAACACCCTTAGCACACGAGTAGATCTAATTGCCGGGGGAGGCACAGGGTTTCTTGCTACAATGTGAAACAGTTTTTCACCGTGTCCCGGGAGATTTCCCCACGTATCATAGCAAGATTGGGTACATCTCAAACCTGCTCGAAGGAAGGGCGTTAGCTTGGGCGAACACAGTTATGGCTAAACCCAGCTACACCCATTTAACATACCAGCAATTCGTGGCAGAGTTTCTTGAGATTTTTGACCATACTGACCAGGGCACGGTGTTAACAGACTGGTTGCTTAACCTTCGGCAGGGCAGCAAATCTGCCGCCGATTTTGCTGTTGACTTCCAGGTGCTAGCTGCAGAGATTGGGTGGGGGGATTCCGCTCTTTGGCTTATCCCGTGTTGCTAGTTCATCTCTTAGCTCCGAGCTAAGGCTACGGAGAAAAATACTGCAGACAGGTTAGGTGAATTGATTTCACTCGCCATTAGTTTGGACAACAGGCTGAAGGAGCGGGCGGCTGAACGTAGGGCTGCCAGCCGTTTGGTTAAACCACGCCCCCGCTCCTCCCGGGAGCCTCTCCCGGCTCTGCCCCCGCCGGAGGAACTTCTGGGGCAGGAGGAAATGATTATTGGGCAATCGGGTGTTTCGGCGGCCGAAAGACAGCGCCGAAGGGATCTGGGCCTGTGAATTTACTGTGGTAGTGAGTCCCACGGGGCAGCTGAGTGTTCCCACCGGTTAAAAGGGGAGATCCGTGGGTCACAGTAGGGGGATTCACGGACGTTAATCAGAAAAAAACCCTCACCAGTTGCCTTATCCCCATTAGATTAATTTATAAACACAGGGAACAGATGACACATGCCCTCATTGGTTCTGGAGCTAAGCAAAGCTTCATTTCAGGAGACCTGGCAACCCATCTGGGCCTCAGCTGCCAACCCCTTCGCCTGTCTGTCAACCTCGTTACGCTGTCAAAGGCTTCACTAACCAGTTTCCCACCAGACGGCTCCTGTATCGGTGATTATTTCTGGAAATCATAGGGAGGAGATCCGGTTTTTGGTGTTACCTAGCTCCTCCTCGCCCGTGATCCTGGGTTACCCGTGGCTACATCTTCACAACCCCACTTTCAACTGGCAAGCAGGAAACATCATGGCGTGGAGCATCTTTTGTCTCAGTGCCTGCCTCCAGTCTGCAGCATGTGCCCCCTCGGTATCGATGACCCCGCCCTCGACACTGCCCCCAGACCTGTCCAAGGTACCAGAGGTCTACCACGATCTGGGAGCGGTTTTCAGCAAGTCACGGGCGGTGTCCCCCCCCCCCCCCACACCACCCCTATGACTGTGCGATCAACCTCAGGGCAGGGGCCACGCTCCCGGCAAGTCGATTGTATAGTCTGTCTGCCTTGGAGCGTGAGGCCATGGACACATATATTAAGGAGTCCCTCAGCTCTGGAATCATTCGACCATCTTCCTCGGCGGTGGGGGCAGGTTTCTTCTTCGTGGGAAAGAAGGATGGTTCGTTACGTCCCTGTATCGACTTCCGGGGGCTCAATGAAATTACCATCAAGGACAAATACACGTTGCCCCTAATGAACTTGGCCTTTGACTCTCTCCAGGGTGCATCATGGTTTACGAAGCTGGACCTCCATAACGCTTATCACCTGGTGCGCATTAAGGAGGACAATGAGTGGAAGACGGTGTTCTGGACCTCAAGGGGCCACTTTGAGTACTTGGTGATGCCGTTTGGGTTAACCAATGCTCCTGCCGTCTTCCAGCGCTTAATCAGCGACGTCCTCCGGGACTTTCTGAACTCCTTCGTGTTTGTTTATTTGGATGACATCCTCATCTTTTCACGCACATTGGAGGAACACCAGGTGCACGTTATATGGGTTCTGCAGCACCTCCTGGAGAACCAGTTATTTGTCAAGGCTGAGAAGTGTGAGTTTCACACCAGTTCAACGTCCTTTTTGGGGTTTATTGTTGCACACAATCAGGTGCTCCCCGACCCGGCCAATGTCAAGGCGGTGGTGGATTGGCCCACGCCCACGTCCAGGAAACAGTTGCAGGGGTTTCTGGGATTCGCCAACTTCTACCGTCGTTTTGTGCCGAATTTTGGGATCATCGCCCAGCCCCTGACCAGCCTTACGTCCCCCAAGACCCCCTTTTGCTGGAGCGAGGAAGCGGCTGCGGCGTTCGGGAAGATGAAGGAGGAGTTTGCCTCGGCCCGCGTCCTGACCCAGGTGGACCCGGTCCTGCAGTGCTTGGTGGAGGTGGACGCCTTGGACTCTAGAGTTGGGGCGGTCCTCTCTCAACGCTCCCCTGTGGATGGGGTGATCCGGCTGTGCGCCTTCTTTTCCCACCGCCTAACACCTGCTGAGAGGAACTACGGCATCGGTGACAGGGAGCTGCTGGCTGTGAAGCTCGCCTTGGAGGAATGGAGGCACTGGCTGGAGGGGGCTGCCCAGCCGTTCATTGTCTGGACGGATCACAAAAACCTAGAGTATCTCCGGACGGCTAAATGGCTGAACTCCCGCCAGGCCCGCTGGTCTCTCTTTTTTGGCCGGTTTAATTTCACGATCACCTACCGGCCGGGGAACAAGAACACTAAGCCGGATGCCCTCTCCAGGCAGTTCGAGGCAGAGACCGTCGGAGATCAGGAGGAGACCATCCTGCCTTCATCCTGTGTGGTGGGCACCCTCGTGTGGGAGATCCAGGACAGAGTCAGCAGGGCGCAGGAGACTGAGCCCGACCCGGGTGGGGGTCCCCCGGGCCGTTTGTTTGTTCCCCCTTCGGTCAGGAGCGAGGTCATCCAGTGGGGTCATGCTTCTAAGTTGGCGTGCCATCCAGGAATCGCTCGCACGGCTGACCTGCTTCAGAGAGCCTCTCTGGGGGTTGCCTTCAGCACGGGAGACGGCGGATCTCCTGGTGCAGCATGTGGTCCGCCTTCATGGCATTCCTGAGGATATTGTCTCGGATCGAGGTCCGCAGTTTGTGTCCCAGGTTTGGAAGGCGTTTTGCACGGTGTTGGGGGCCACGGCAAGTCTCTCGTCTGGGTATCATCCGCAGAGTAATGGCCAGTGTGAGCGAGCCAATCAGGAGCTGGAGGCTGCGCTCCGCTGTGTCATATCCTCTTGTTCCTCTTCTTGGAGTACGTTCCTGCCCTGAATCGAGTACGCGCACAACGCCATGGTGTCTCCAGCAACTGGGATGTCCCCGTTCAAAGCATCTTTGGGGTATGATCCACCACTGTTCCCAGAGGAGGAGAAGGAGGTAGCTGTCCCTTCGGTGCAGGCTCATGCCAGGCGTTGTCGTCGGGTCTGGACCATCACCCGCTGAGCCCTCCTCAAGACCATGGAACGCAATATTCAGGTGGCCAGCCGTCACAGGAGGCCTGCCCCAGACTATAAGGTGGGTCAACAGGTTTGGCTGTCTACAAAAAATATCACTGTGCCGGCCGAGAAGCGTAAGTTAACGAAGCGTTTCATCAGTCCATATGTGATTTCAGGTATTGTTAACCCGGTGGCTGTGCGCCTAGCTCTTCCCCCTTCCATGCGCATCTGCCCTACTTTTCATGTCTCCAAGGTCAAGCCCTATATCTCCGACCCTCTGTGCCCGCCCCCCGCGATGATCGACGGCCACCCAGCTTTGGGGGTTACTGCCATCTTGGATGTCTGCCGGCGGGGCCGGGGTCTTCAGTACCTGGTGGACTGGGAGGGATTCGGCCCTGAGCACCGCTCCTGGATTCGCCCAGCGTTGATCCTTGACAAGCAGTTCAGCCACGATTTCCATCGGGCGCATCCAGGTAGGATAGGGCAGGTGCCTGGAGGCACCTCTAGAGGGGGGAGTACTGGCATGGCGGCCGCTGGGCCGTCATCAGCTCCAGCTGTGCACACACCTGCCGCCAATAACCAGCAGGCTTTAAAAGCCGGTGTCTCTGACTGCTCTGCACGGCGTTGTATGTTGTCTTCACCACGCATCGCATCGAGGACACGACCTCAAGTCAGAGCTATTACTAAGCCTCTTCGTCAAGCCACGTCACGTAAGCAACAGCAAACCTTACCTTGTCAAAGTAATTTCCCCTGTGCACAGGTGGACCTCCCTGGCGGCGGACTCGTCTCCCCTGACAACGGGGCTTCACCTCCTCCTCCTTGGATCGCCTCCTCACCTTCACAGCGCCAAGCACTACGTTCACTCAGCCACGCCAAGTCACGGAGCAGACAGAAGTCTCACAGCGGCACCTGCAAGTAAGCAGCACAAATCTCAGTTCCCCGTTTTTACGAGCTGCATTAATCCCTTGTGCTTGTGTGTTCCAGGGTTGCCAGATCGCAGCGAGACTCGCTCAGCTCCAGCTGTCTGTCAGCATCGCACCCATCCACACATTCACACACTCACTAACTTCACTGAGTTAATAAATAATTGTCTAATCACTCTACTCATGTCAGCGTCTGTCTCCTGGGTCAAGCAACCATGTCAGGTTCATCCTTGACTGTCAAATTTAGCTACAAACAACAAGTGATTTTTAAGCTAACTAACAAACAACGGTAAAACATGGTGGTTGCACGAACAACCAACCGATTTATCAAACTGGATGACCTTCAAGCAACATTAGAAGAATGGACTTCTGATTTTATACCTAGTATCACAATATGGGTCAAGAAAACACAGCCCGACAATCTGAAGCAGCTCACTGAAGAACTTTTGGACGGTTATGCAGAAAACCCACCAAAGGAAAGAATCTCCCCAGCGTGTTGGGAAAGTTTGAGATTGCATTAGTCACAAAATTAAATGTGACAGACATGAGTGGGTTTGACACTTAAGGAAACGAGGATGATGCCTGTGCAAACTTTCATAAACTTTTATTAACGATTGCATGGAAGTCACTCCCAGATGTGGAGAGATGGAGGGCTCCCTTTCCTGTTGCTTTCGCCGACCGAAGGTCTCCCCCTATCCATCCTGGGTAGGAGGGAAGGAGGCGATCTGACATGGCTTCCCGTCCACCTACGGCCCCCACCATGAAGTGGGCCCACTCTCAGCAACCTCTGCCAGGGGCTGATGGGTGGCTGTAGAGCTTGCTGGGCTGGACACTCAAGGCACATGGCCACCGCAGATGTGTACGCATCTCGTGTCTCCCTGGGGAGTTACAGTGAAAAGTAAAATGCTCTACACTCCTTGTTCATTCATTTATTCCAGTAAAAATAAACACATCAATACCTAATAAGTCTGTGACAAAAATGAAAATCCCTCCCTTTCCCCCGGTGTGCCGTGCATCACATTGGAACAAACTGGCACATATGCTCCCTGTTCATTCATCCATCCCCCCCCAAAAAAATCATACATTAATGCCTAATTTATAGACTCCAGTGGTAAGTCTGCAATTAAAATGAGAGGGTGGATGGAAAAAACAAAACAAAAACTAGTGTGTGATCATCATATAATTAAAATGATGGCTGATTTTATGATGACTGTTACAACTCTCTCTATTAAAATAAGATCACTGCATGCCGTTTTCTGATCTCTGGAGCTGTGCAATTTCAAAACACACAACTGAAACATTATTAAACAATGCGCTTTCTCCTTTTTCCTGATCAAAAGCGGATTCTCATGGAATGCACTATAATAGTAATGTGCATTAGATTGCTCACCACCACACCTTTTTGAAATGAGCCTCCGCCTGCAAGCGTATAGCGGGTACACTGTGTAACTGGTAATTTAATGGCATGATGCAAAGCGTAAAAAACAGGCAATGCGCTGCCAGAAACTGACAAAAACACTGGTGCACAATGGAAAATCTGGCGGAAAGTAATAACAAATTCATTTACAATCTCAATTCTCCAAACATCGTAAAACACACAAACACAGACTCAGTCATATACTGTGGATGAGATGCCTTCTCAATTTGCACTGGTTAACTGCCCTCAGCAGAGTTAGCTATTCACTCATTCAGGGTTATTTCTATGTACTGTACAGTATATTACACCCCAGGGACTGCTCATATGCTATCAAAAACTCAAACCCCACTCCCCTGTCTCTAATATTGATTTATTTGGGCTTTGACACTAACATGAATGAATGAATGAATGAATGAATGAATGAATGAATGAATGAATGAATGAATTTTATTTCGGATAATACAGTACAGGTTAAAAGAAACTGTATAATATAACAACAAGGTCAAATTAGACAAAGACTCCTTCTACTAAACAATTCCACGTGAGTTATCCGAAATGGGTGATGGTTGAAGCCGCAGCTTATATTGCCCACCCATATTCCATCCAAGAATTCAAAAGAAAAAAGAGTAAACAAGACAAGAGTGATTACAATTTAGAACAAAGCTAAGACAAAGTGTGACTGAGAGAAAAAAAAAGGAAAACTAAGCTAAGCTAAGTTGAACGGTTACTATTCAAGACAAATCTAAGACAGAATGTCACAGAGAGAAAAAAAAAAAAAACTAAGCTACAACACAACACAGGCTGGATATGTCAATCCTTATGTGAGTTTACATGTCGTCTTGTAAATATGTTTGGAGTATTTCTTCCTTTAGTTTTTGTTTAAATTGTCCAAGCGTTGTACATGATTTTAATTCAGGTCCATAATCGTTCCATAATTTGACTCCTTGCACTGAAATACAGTGTTGCTTGGTGGTTGTTCTCACTGTAGGCTTTTGAAATATACATGTTCCTCTGAAGTGATATCGTTTCTCCCTTGTTTGGAACAACTTTTGGATATTTGCGGGCAGTGATAAATTCTTCACTTTGAACATTATTATTGCGGTTTTAAAGTCAACCAGATCTTTCAACTTGAGAGTTTTTTGTTTAAGAAAAAGTGGGTTTCTTGGTTCCCTGTAAGCTGCTTTGTTTATTATTCTAATAGCTCTCTTTTGAAGCATAAAGAGTGGATATATGTTTGTTTTGTATGTATTTCCCCATACTTCATTACAATATGTCATGTATGGGAGTATTAATGAATGATACAAGGTGTATAGTGTGGGTTGATTCAGCAAATATTTCACTCTGTGTAATATTGCAATTGATTTGGAAACTTTACCTTTAATATAATTAATATGTGACTTCCAACACAGTTTGTTATCAATTATTACTCCAAGGAATTTAGTTTCAGATACCCTTTCAATCTCTACACCATTTACACTGAGTTTGGGTACTGGATTGTTGTGATGGTTGTTAAAGACTATAAATTTTGTCTTACTTAACAGTAACTTAACATTCAGCCATTAGTCAGACAACTGAAATTAAAGGCTAACATTTGCCTTAAACAAGGCAATGCCATCAAAGCTTAAACCTCAGTGAAATAATGGAAGAGGGAGGGTGCGGTAAACTGGGGCTCAATAGCATTTAAATGTGGACTATGTAGAAATTACAGGTAATTACTGGCAACACCAGAGGGAAGTAATGAACCTTGATCCACTGGACTGAAGCAAATTTAATAGTTTTTTTTGTTTTGTTTGTTTTTTGATGACCCATAATGACTTCTTCAAGTTTGCTTTATACAGGCTAGGTCCACTGAGAGTCAACCTCTCTTTTTAAAACGACGCATGGTTCACATTCCCACCTGGAAGCTGCCCAGTACAACCACAGACTGACCTGTGGCCGCTGTGTTATGTATGAAAATACCTGGGTGAAGGATGAGGCACGATAATGGTTGGCAAACACAGCCTTATTATCTGAACTATTATCTGAACTATTATCTGAAACATATTTACAAGACGACATGTAAACTCACATAAGGATTGACATTTCCAGCCTGTGTTGTGTTATAGCTTAGTTTTTCTTTTTTCTCTGTGACACTATGTCTTAGATTTGTTTTTGAATAGTAACCGCTTAACTTAGACTAGCTCAGTTTTCTTTTTCTCTCAGTCATATTTTGTCTTAGCCTTGTTTTAAATTGTAATCGCTCTTGTCTTGTTTTCTCTTTTTTCTCCTTTGAATTCTTGGATGGAATATGGGTGGGCAATATAAGCTGCGGCTTCAGCCATCACCCATTTCGGATAACTCACGTGGAATTGTATAGTAGAAGGAGTCTTTGTCTAATTTGACCTTGTTGTTATATTATACAGTTTCTTTTAACCTGTAATGTACTATCCGAAATCCGAAATAAATTCATTCATTCATTCATTCAACTATGTACAAGCAGTGACACTGTATGCACCAGCAGGATCATCCGGCAAAAAGGCAGTAACATGGCGCCCTTACCTTATATATGGGCAATGCGATGACATGCACGTCATCACACTGCACTTCACAATAAATATCTCACCCCCCCCACCCCTTTAGAAAAGTCCAAAACCATGCACACAATTGACCCCCCCCCAAAAAAAATTTGGGAGCTGACTCACACACTAAAATAACGAAAAACCATGTACTAAATTGGCCTAACACACTCACTCAAAACAACCTAAAAATACGGCTGACGGGTGGACTACCGTACAGCCCGCACAGTCGGGTGGATTATTCTTCCACTTATAAATTAAGAGTCTTTATTTCAAACTGAAAATATCAGCCGTGCTCCTAAACTAAAACACAAACACATAAAATGACCCCATACCATAACATACATGCAAAATACCAAAGAACTATAAATAAAGTGCTATTGCACAGTCATTTGGGTGAAAAAAATTGAAACCTGCATAGGGGGGTCCAGGGCAGCCCCGCAGCAGGCGCGCCCCTAGAGACGGCAGACCCCTGGAGCAATGGCTGATCTTCTGGATGGCGGAGCCTGGATCCCACACCACCATCACCGACTCCCATCCAGCCTCACCACCTGGAGCATCTCCCAGACATGCCGAAGCTGATTGCCGTGCCTCGACGAGCCGTTGGAAAACTTGAAGCATGCTGCACCCAGCTTAGCCACAGTGCGCAGACAACCTCAATGTTTTGCTGGCTGTCGTTTGGCCTATCTTCGCCATATCTTCACCCCGAACCAAGTCCACAACCCGGAGTGGACTTCTACTCGGCCTGATGTGCTGCTTCTGAGCATGTGGTAACTCCACGCTCAGCTGTCTGGCCCCGCCCTCCTCTATAAACGTTGTAGTGTTCACTGTTGTAGCCGCAGACCCCCCATCCAACTGTGGTCAAGAACCGGAGGCATTTGGGGCTAGCATGGTGTCGCTCATCGGCATGGGTATCGGACCTGAGCAAGAACTGGTCAATTTGAAAGCGAGGGCATCTGTTAGCTCTTCGCACCATTTGCTCCCAGTCTGTCGGGGGCGAGTGGGGTGATTTCTCCCTTGGGTGCCCTGAGTAAGACAAACGGCACACTCTGGCATAATGATACAAGAGTCCACATTTACCACAACATTTCCCTCTAGCCGGGCATTTCTTAGCTTTATGGCAGTGTGTCATGGACCCGCAACCCCTGCAACGGGAGTTTCCCGGGGCAGACCTGTGGCTGGCAGAGTTGATTTCCCAAAAATCTTCGTCCAAACTATCCTCGCGATCAGGGTTCACAGCATTAGCTGAGGCAAGCGGCTCCGGCTTCTTCTGTAGCTGGTGCCAATTTAGCTCCACAGCTAGCCTATCAACGGCTTCCCACCAGAGAGCTAGCTCCATTGCTTTAGCTAATGTTAAGTCATTAGGTGGCATTAATAGCCTAGCAAGCAGCTCAGCGTTACATGTGTGCTCTGCTAGTTGGTCGCATACCATTTCATCTTCAAGCAGTCCAAAACAACACTCACTGGCTAGCTGCTTCAAGTCAATGACATATTGGCAGATAGACTCATCTACCAGCTGGTGTCTCCGACAAAAACAAATTCTCCCAACAGTCACGTGGTCTGGGTTGGAGAAACGTTTAGCCAGCAGCCCCAAATCTTCCTTGTCTGAATCCGCCGTGCCGAGCGGCCACAGGACCCTCCGGCCCTCAATACCCAGGTTGTGAATGAGAAGCGCCCACGCTCTCGCCCCATCGAGCTTCCCATGGCCCAGTGCTGTAATATATGTCTGATAGGCCTCCAAGCCAATGTGGCCATAAAACTGGTGGTTCGCCCCAGAGCTCGAGAAAGGGATGAAGCAGTGTAATGCACACCTCCATGAGTTAATCACCCATCGTCAAATGTTATGTATGGAAATACCTGGGTGAAGGATGAGGCACGATGATGGCTGGCAAACACAGCTTTATTTTCTGAACTATGTACAAGCAGCGACATGATATGCACCAGCAGGAGCATCCGGCAAAGAGGCTGTAAGATGGTGCCCTTGCCTTATATATGGGCAGTACGATGACGTGATGGGAAGTGCACGTCATCACCTGCATTTCACAATAAGGGTGCCAAATACATATCTCACACACTGAGCAGCTCCACTGGAGCAGCTGAGGTTAAGGGCCTTGCTCATGGGCACCACAGTGTAAGGGTTAATGAGGGTGGGGCAAACATTGCTATGTCATCGGTCCAGGTATTAATGTGGGGTTTTTTTTGTTTTTTTTTTTTGTTTTTTTGGTTTTGTATACTTTATTGATCCCCAGAGGGGAAATTGAGGGCATCCACCTGGATGGAAGAAGCAGCCACGGTACGGCGCTATCCCTTTACCATTCACACAC
This sequence comes from Pholidichthys leucotaenia, assembly GCA_020510985.1. Lineage (NCBI taxonomy): Eukaryota > Metazoa > Chordata > Actinopteri > Cichliformes > Pholidichthyidae > Pholidichthys > Pholidichthys leucotaenia. The sequence goes on along the minus strand of CM035842.1, from coordinate 193,538,764 downwards.
ACATTTACACCTGGGACCACTTTAGAGTCTCCAATTAACCTATCCAAACCTAATGTTCTACCCTACTCTAGAAATTAACGTAATTAAGTTCAAACAAGGTAGAGCATCCGCCCCACGCCGGGGAGGCTGGGGTTCAAATCCCGGCCGAGTCATGCCGACGACCATATAAAAGTGGAACTTCCTGCCATCCAGCTTGGTGCTCAGCAATAATGGACTGGAGGAGCGAAATGTGGCGGCACCCTGCATGGCAGCGACCCCTCTGATTCTATATATATGATTAACAGTGTAGATAGGAGAAATGTAATTTCATTCTACTGTACATGATTGGCTGTATGGACTGAATGACAATAAGCTGGCTTATCCTTATCTTTGACTCTGGGATGAAAACCGGCTTAATACTCACCCTGATGGTGTAGACTGGCATTTATCACTTTATCAGCCCAGCAAACATCATCAATGAATTCATAGTTCTGCAATGTCATAAATTACCATATTTGGCATGACATCAAAATAAATATTTCTTTACACTCTGATAACTTTTTTTTAGGTATTTCTGGAATATTTGAAAGTTGAAAATAATGCATATATATGGGCTGCACGGTGGCGCAGTGGTTTAGCACTGTGGCAGCACAGTTTTACCCTCGGCGAGGGGATCATGAGATCGTGGGTTCGATCCCAGCCCCCGACCAACAGTGAGCTGTGTGGAGTTTGCATGTTCTCCCCGTGTTGCGTGGGTTTACTCCGGGATTTCTCCGGTTTCCTCCCGCATACCAAAAACATGTTTTAGGGCGCTCGCGCACGCAGCGACCAGCAGCCGGTGGCTTGTCACCAGACTGCAAACCAAATCTACCTACGGGTACAAATAAGTAACAAAAAAAAAAAAAAAAATTCTATCTTTAAAGCAATATGCTACTATAAAACAGCCCATTTTGAGGAGAGCTCCTTTCCCATGTGAAAAATGGACATGCATGATTCAACCCTTGAGCTATATTGAGCAACAATTCATTAACACCTCTGGGAGCTGTGTTAACGTGCGTGTGTGTGTGTGGAAGGGGCATGTATACAGGGGCTCCAAGAGGAAAAAAAAAAATCAATTTACTGATGTTGACAGGCTAGTCTTTTTTTCTTGTTGCGCAACTTTTTTACCTTTATTTTAAGGTTTTCTCAGTAGAGGTTGGCAATATCTTGGACAGCTGATGCGAAGCTCCAAAGAAACAGTTTTTAATTACTGCTGCCCTGTGACCACAAGTCTGTGCTACATGGATCGATGTTAGTGAATCTGTGTAATGGATCCATTTGTCCTTCTTATATGTATATAACGTTTTTCCACTCCTATAAATTCGTTTGCATTCCTCATCAGCAGTCTAATTTGTTTCAGATCTTTCAGAGAAGAGTCTGTGCCTAATAAGTTCACGCTCTGCTGATACTGTAAGTAATTAAAGTGACGGACTGTAGCTCAGCCCTAAAGGTTATCCCAAACTGGCAAATTACATTAATGAGTGGAAAAGGGAAAATTTGCAGAGTTTAGTTCAGGGGTTGGTAGCTTTAAAAGTGGAAAAAGCAATTTTGAGAAACTTTTGCATGCAGAAGTGAGTTCAGTACCTCACTGCAGGCAACTGTTGAGGAGAGTGTACCACCTGGACGTATATATTTTACCACAATATATTCTTTCCTTCCTCTACTAATGCTAATCGTTTGGGCTTCAGCAACATATTCAGTTACTGGGGTCAGTTCCAGTTGACCTCAAGCAGGCACCACAAGAGGTATCACCTGAGATTAAACATTTAAGCTTAAAAAAATGGCTGTTTTGCAAATATTCCTGTTTGCAAAGTTTTGAGTCCACCAAAGAAAGGTTTACTTTGGGATGGCTATCTACCTTATTCCTAGCCCCCATGATGCCTTGCGTGAATTATGGGCGCAATTTCTGGTACTAGTTTAGAAAGTGGGGTTGTCACAAAAATCGGACACTTTTCCTTATTAAAAAACAAGGACTTTAGCATCAAAAATGCGGGAACACGGCCTTTTACACCTCAAAAAGAGAAATATAATCATACTGAGACCCAAAATTAAAACACTCACAACTGCTAGACTATGTTGTGACTCACAAATCCAGTTTGCCAGAAATCCTGTCCACCAAAGTCCTCAGGGGAGCAGAATGTTCAACTGACCATTACATGGTGCAGTCCCAAATTAGGCTTAATCTTGTGATGCCTATGTGGAATAGGCCCAAATTGTCACAGCTCGTTGCTCTCAGGCATCCGCCTCAGCTGCGCACACACCTGCACCTCGTTAGCGCGGAGCTATTTATTCCACTTCGCCCTGAGCATCGGTCTGGAGCTGTCTGTTCTACAACGCGCTCAATCCCTCAGCAGGATCTCATCTCTCCAGTCCTGCCACTCATCGCTGCTTCACGTAAGCTGTCATATCACTTACCTGTTTTCTCAGCCTTCCCCTGTGCACAGGTGGATTCCTTGGCGGCGGACACCCTCACCTTCGCCATCTTCTCCTCCCGCATCTCCACTTCATTGTGTGCGCAGCAGGGCGCTGTCTCCCAGGCCTGTAATCCTCGCCAACGCCAGCCACCATTCCCTCTGCAAGTAAGCATAACTCTGCATCACCTTCCTGTGTGGTTTTGCCCAGCTCACTCCCTGTTTGTGTTTCTCCCATAGGGTTGCCTGGCCGCACGGCGTGCTGCTCTGTTCCTGTTCTCATCTTCCACCCACAAACCACTACCATATCTCATACACGCATCCAAACACACTTTCCTGGTTGAATAAAGCTTTCAAATCCATCTGAGCCTGCGTGCGTGTTTCCTGGGCCGAGAATTATGTCAGTACGGCTCCAGCAAAGCGACCCAGTGGACAGCGGGCTCGCACGCCGTTTTTCCACCCTCGAGGCTCGGGTGGATATGATAGCTCATCAACAACAGGTAATTTTCAACCAGTTGACGAGAATAACTCACCGGTTAGACCGTCTTGACCCCCAGCAGGCGTTCCCCCTGGCTCATCCAGGCGGCTCGGCTTCGGCCGCTTCCACGGCTGGCCAGCCTAACTCAGGAGCGCCGACCCGGCTCACACCGATTCCAACCCCCGCTCGCTTCAACGGGAAGCTCGGTGGGGAACGGGGGTTTATTTTACAGTGTGAGTCGGTGTTCCTGCGCGTTCCCGGGGATTTTCCCTCAGACCATAGCCAAATCAGCTACATGGCTAATCTCCTGGAGGGGCGAGCGTTAGCTTGGGCTTACGCAGTTATGTCGAAGCCCAGCTATGCGAACCTCTCCTATGACCGGTTCGTGCAAGACTTTCTTGAGGTGTTTGATCACTCGCGTCGTGACAGTGTCCTCGCCAATTGGCTCCTTAGCCTTCAACAGGGAAGCCGGTCGGCGGCGGATCACGCTGTTGACTTCCGGGTGGCAGCGGAGGAGGTTGGCTGGGAAGAGGCTTCTCTCTGCAGCATTTTCCTCCGTAGCCTCAATTCAGGTCGAGTTGGATTCGAGTTGGTTCAGGACGAACTGGCCAGTCGGAATCTCCCAGGGCGGCTGTCTGAGCTAATCTCCCTAACGATTAGTTTGGACAACAGGCTGCGGGAGCGGGCCGCAGAGCGGAAGTTAGTTAGCCGCTCGCGCGGATCCTCCGCCCGCTCTCCTCAGTCTCGCCCCCTGGTGTTACCCGCTCCGGAGTCCGCCGATGAGCCAGAGGCCATGTCGATCAGGCGCACCAGGCTCCCTCTAGCGGAGAGACAACGCCAACGGGAACTGGGTCTCTGCATGTATTGCGGAGGCGACCAGCATACCGTGGAGCAGTGCCCGGTTAAGCCAAACGGGGGGGTCCGCGAGTCACTGTAGGGGGCCTCACGGACTCTAACCGGTCAAATCCCCTCTCTAGTTGCACACTACCCATCAGATTTTGCCATAACTCCATCGGGCACCTCACTCACGCACTGGTGGACTCGGGGGCAGAGCAAAACTTCATTTCCAAGAGCCTGGCAACCCATTTGCGCATGCCCTGTCAGCCCCTCTTAATCTGGTCACCCTCTCTCGCTCTCCCCTGGGGGTTGTGACGCACCGCACCAAGCCGGTGCCTATAATTATCTCTGGCAACCACCGTGACGACCTAACTTTATATGTCTTATCTTCCTCTTCAGACCGTGTCATTCTGGGTTACCCATGGCTGTGCCTGCACAACCCCGTCCTCGATTGGAGGTCTGGCAACATCCTTTCATGGAGCCCCTTCTGCCTGAGCACCTGTCTCCAGTCTGTACCCCATCCTCTCCTCCGCCCGCGCCGGTCTCCGATCCTCCGGACCTCACCCTGGTGCCCCAGGAGTTCCACGACTTGGGTATGGCGTTCAGCAAGTCTAAAGCCATGTCTCTTCCCCCTCACCGGCCGTATGACTGCGCCATTAACCTCCGCCCGGGGGCACCCTTTCCATCCGGCCGTCTTTACAGCCTTTCAGCCCCTGAACGAGAGGCAATGGATACATACATCAGGGAGTCGCTCAGTGCTGGGATCATCTGTCCCTCCTCGTCCCCGCTCGGTGCTGGCTTCTTCTTTGTCTCCAAGAAGGATGGGTCCCTTCGCCCGTGCATCGACTTCAGGGCTCTAAATGACATCACGGTAAAGGACCGCTACACCCTGCCTCTGATGGACACCGCCTTCCACTCCCTCCAGAGGGCAACCTGGTTCACGAAGTTGGATCTCCGCAGCGCCTACCACCTCGTTCGGATCCGGGAGGGCGATGAGTGGAAGACGGCCTTTAGGATGCCCAGCGGCCACTTCGAGTACTTAGTGATGCCTTTTGGGCTCACCAATGCTCCTGCCGTCTTCCAGCGACTCATTAATGGCATCCTACAAGATTTCCTGGGGGTCTTTGTCTTCGTCTACCTGGATGACATACTCATCTTCTCCAGGTCACGGGAGGAGCACCAGGCTCATGTGAGGCGGGTCCTGCAGCGGTTGTTGGAGAACAGGCTCTACATCAAGGTGGAGAAGTGCGAGTTCTATGCCAAGACCACCTCTTTTCTGGGATTTGTCATCTCTCACAACCAGATTCTCCCCGACCCCGCCAAGGTAAAAGCGGTGGTCGAGTGGCCCACGCCTACCTCCAGGAAACAGGTGCAACAATTTATCGGCTTCGCCAATTTCTACCGTTGCTTTGTTCCCAACTTTGGTGCCATTGTTACTCCTCTGACCCGCCTCACTTCTTCCAAGGTGCCCTTCCAGTGGTCCGAGGAGGCGGCAACCGCATTCAAGACCCTCAAGACAGAGTTCTCATCCTCCCGGGTCCTAACCCAGGTTGACCCCGCGCTGCAGTGCCTGGTGGAGGTTGACGTGTCTGACACGGGGGTGGGGGTGGTGCTCTCCCAGCGTTCACGTGTGGATGGAGTCAAGCGACCCTGCGCCTTCTTCTCCTGACGGTTGTCAGCAGCCGAGCGAAATTATGACGTCGGTGACAGGGAACTTCTTGCTGTCAAGCTCGCGCTGCAGGAGTGGCATCACTGGCTGGAGGGGGCAGCTCAGCCTTTTCTGGTTTGGACGGACCACAAGAATCTCGAGTATTTGAGGTCAGCGCGGTGTCTGAATGCCCGCCAGTAGCGCTGGTCTCTATTCTTTGCTCGGTTCCAATTTACCATCACCTACCGTCCAGGCTCAAAGAATGGGTTGCCCGACGCCCTGTCTAGACAGTTCGCTCCTGAGGCCCCAGAGGAATCGGACCATACCATCCTTCCCAGCTCGTGCGTCGTGGGGCGGTCTCCTGGTCCATCAGGGACAAGATCCGGAAGGCGCTGGAGGCTGAACCGGACCCGGGTGGTGGTCCGGAAGGCAGACTCTTCATTCCATCAGTTGTTCGGGGGGAGGTAATTCACTGGGCCCACACGTCCAAGCTTGCCTGTCATCGTGGCGTCTCCTGACTGGTGGACCTCCTTCAACGCTCTTTCTGGTGGCCGGGTCTCCAAAAGGATGTTGCCAATTACGTCCGGGCTTGCCCCCAGTGTGCCACTGGCAAGTCTCAGAACTCTCCACCTGCGGGTCTACTCCAGCCCCTGCCGGTCCCAGGCAGGCCCTGGTCGCACATCGCTCTCGACTTTGTCACTGGTCTCCCTGTCTCTAACACCTACGACACAGTTTTGACGATTGTGGATCGGTTCTCTAAGGCCGCTCAATTTGTGCCTTTTCGGGGTCTCCCTTCGGCGCGAGAGACGGCTGATCTCCTCATCCAACATGTGGTCAGACTGCACAGGATTCCTTTGGACGTCGTATCGGATCGAGGGCCTCAGTTTGTGTCACAAGTGTGGAGGTGCTTCTGTAACGCCCTGGGGGCCACGGTGAGTCTTTCCTCTTGTCATCATCCCCAATCCAACGGACAGTGTGAATGCACCAATCAGGGGCTGGAGGCTGCCCTGCGCTGTGTGACCACTTCCAACCCATCATCTTGGAGCTCCTACTTGCCCTGGGTAGAGTACGCCCACAACACGGCACAGTCATCGGCCACTGGCATGTCCCCCTTCAGGGCGTCATTGGGGTACGATCCCCCCTTGTTTCCCGAGCAGGAGGGTGAGTTGGCTGTTCCCTCCATTCAGGCACATGTGAGACGCTGCCGGAGCTTGTGGACCAGGGTGAGAGAGGCGCTTTTATGCACGGCGGCGCGCAACAGCACCACTGCCAATCGCCACAGGAGGCCGGCTCCTAGTTACCAGGTGGGTCAACGCGTCTGGCTTTCATCACAGGACATCAATCTCAAGGCCAAGAAGAGAAAGTTGGCTCCACGGTTTCTTGGGCCCTTCGTTATTTCCAAAATTGTCAATCCGGTGGCTGTGCGTTTGGCCCTCCCTCCCTCCCTCCGTGTGTGTCCCACTTTCCATGTATCCAAGGTCAAGCCTGTTGTCTCCGATCCACTCTGTCCTCCTCCTAGGGCGCCATCCGCTCCCATGATGATCGACGGTCACCCGGCGTGGGGAGTTGCTTCCATCCTGGACTCTCAGCGCCGAGGTCGTGGGCTGCAGTACTTGGTGGATTGGGAGGGATATGGCCCTGAGTGGAGATCCTGGGTGCACTCTTCCTTTGTGCTGGACCGAGACCTCATCACGGAGTTCCACCGGGCGCACCCAGATAAACCAGCGCCAGGAGGCGCTGTTGGGTGGGGGGGAGTACTGTCACAGCTCGTCGCTCTCAGGCATCCGCCTCAGCTGCGCGCACACCTGTGCCTCGTTAGCGTGGAGCTATTTATTCCACCTCGCCCAGAGCATCGGTCTGGAGCCGTCTGTTCTACAACGCGCTCAATCCCTCAGCAGGATCATCTCTCCAGTCCTGCCACTCATCGCTGCTTCACGTAAGCTGTCATATCACTTACCTGTTTTCTCAGCCTTCCCCTGTGCACAGGTGGATTCCTTGGCGGCGGACACCCTCACCTTCGCCATCTTCTCCTCCCGCATCTCCACTTCGTCGTGTGCGCAGCAGGGCGCTGTCTCCCAGGCCTGTAATCCTCGCCAACCCCAGCCACCATTCCCTCTGCAAGTAAGCATAACTCTGCATCACCTTCTCGTGTGGTTTTGCCCAGCTCACTCCCTGTTTGTGTTTCTCCCATAGGGTTGCCTGGCCACACGGTGTGCTGCTCTGTTCCTGTTTTCATCTTCCACCCACAAACCACTACCATATCTCATACATGCATCCAAACACACTTTTCTGGTTGAATAAAGCTTTCAAATCCATCTGAGCCTGCGTGCGTGTTTCCTGGGCCGAGAATTATGTCACAAATATCCCAGCAATGAAAATCAATGTTTGGAGGCTGTAAAGCAAGGAGCACTAAGAACGGCTGGCATCAGCAATTTCAGCTGTTTTGGATGCAAACCCGTACAATGAATCAGCTACCAATAATGCTGAACAACAGTGGCAAATGCTAAGACAAATGGAGTACAACACATAAAAAGAAGTACTTGGACACTGGGACATCTAACTAGGGAATCTCCAGACTGGTTTGTAGAGAATGAGAAAGACATTGAGGGCCTGTTGGAAGACAAAGGATCGTCTGCAAGCACATGGAAGAGAACTCCACAGCCACCAAGTCAGCTTGCAAGGGGATAAAGTCCAGGATACAAAAAGAGACCAGAGCCATGAAGGACAAGTGGTAAAATACAAAAGAAAACAAGCTGCAGAAATGACTGACAAATGACTCTGATGGTCTGTTTGCTGGACTGAGAGCAGCCAATAGGCCAAAAACCAATGAAGTAGCCCCAATGAAGAGTGCAGATGGAAGTCATCACCACATAACCCCAGAGGACATCAAGGCCAGATGGAAGGGACATTTCTGCAATCTTCTCAATCAACAAGGCACTGCTGATCCTACCGTGTGTCATCTCATTAAGCAGAAAGCAATGAGAGAAGAACTGTGTGTACCAATTTGTGTACTGTGTGTACCAAGGCACTGAAGAATACCAGATGTGTCAAAGCTGCGGGACAAGATGGCATTCATGCTGAATTGTGGAAGAATGGAGGGCAAGCTTTGAGACAGGAACTACTCCGGTTTTATAATATATGTTGGACAAACTCATGCATCCCACAGGACTTCAAATATGCTATCATTGTCACCATCTACAAAAGGAAAGGATCAAGAAGTGAGTGTGGAAGCCACAGAGGCATTTCCTTGCTATCACTGGCTGGCAAAATCTTGGCCAAAATCATTCTGAATCACACCAAAAGGATCTCAGAAGAGGTGCTACCAGAAAGTCAATGTGGTTTCACAGCAGGTAGAGCAACAACAAATATGATCTTCAGATTAAGAAAACTTCAGGAAAAGGCCATCAAACAGCAAAAAGTACTATGTAGTCTTGGTTGATTTCTCCAAGGCCTTTGATACTGTAGACCAGCAAATGCTACAGAAGGTATTAACCCTTTAACTGCCCTAGGTGCCATGTGGCATCTGGGGCAATGCAAAGCAACTCAAGCCCCCCCCCCAGAGGTCAAGAGTGGTAAAAATTTTTCTCAATAAAATAGTTCAGATTTCCAAGGCTATAACTTGAAAGTTACAAGCGATAATGGCTTACTGTCAATTAGAAAGATGTAGAATATGATCCACAGTTTCAGACAGGAATAAATTTACGCATCTAATTTGCATAATGTCGCGCAGCTATATAAATTACATAACTCAGTCAAAAGTGGCCTTTGGACACATTTACATAAAGAATGGTCCGTTTATTTTTTTTTATGCCGATTTGTCTACAGGGGTATGTTTTTATCTAATCTTCGAAGTACATGAACCAGAAAATCAATAAAATGTAAAAAAAAACAAAACAAAACATATTTCTCTTACCTGTTGCCGGGTGGGGGGGGCTTGCCCGCCCACATGACCGGTCCGTTTTCATCCATCGTAGTCGATGTTTGTGTGTTTGCTCAGCCATTTACACTGTGTACCACATCTACAAACTCTTATGATTACCCCACGTGAATTTTGTTTGTATTAAGCGGCTATTTTTTCTGTTTGGTGCATTATTCCTGTGGGAATCCATGCCAACCGTGGGCGCTGCCATCTTGGTAATGGGAGCTCAGTTTTTCGTCCATCTTGGTCAATGTAACACATTTACTTAGTAATTTACACCCGTGTACCACATCTACAAACTCTTATGATTATCCCACATGAATTTTGTTTGTATTACCCGGCTATTTTTCCCGTTTCATGATGTTTCAGTCATCATCACGGCAGCGATGACCAAACATGGCGGCATCCACATTGGTGTGTGAGCTCAAAGCGGAAAAAGGAAGAAGAATAATGAGGATTTCTTCTTCTTTGCTATATTCCATGTCAGCCATGATTCCTTCGGCACGTGTCTGCCACCTTCTAAACTGTCAGATCAATAGAGATTAGTACAAATTTTCAGTATAACCGGGGGACGTCAATAAGTTGACGTGCAGTTGCTGCACTGTGCCACTGGGGGCGCGTGACCCATCCATTTAATCTGGGCAGTTAAAGGGTTAAAACTTTATGGATGCCCTGAGAAGGTAGTGCACATCATAAAACTTTTCCACAAAGGTATGGTGGGATCAGTGTCAATCGGTGGAGACCTAAGTGACACCTTTTCCATTAACCATGGTGTTAAGCAAGGATGTGTATTAGCTACGACTCTTTACATTCTACCTTTCAGTGGTGCTTGAAACCATGGGAAGAAACCTCAAAGGAGTATACCTGAATACAAGATCTGATGGGAAAACTTTTCAATCTTGCCAGGCTGAGAGCCTCTACAAAGATGAGAGAGTTATGTGTCAGGGAGCTTAAGTACACTGACGAATCTGCACTTGTAGTGACTGACTATCATGACATAAGAAATTGTCAGTCGTTTCTCAACAGTTGCGACCCTCTTCGGCCTCAAAATTAACATCTCCAAAAACAGAACTCCTCCACCAATCCTCTCTAAATGGTCCAATAGCATGTCCTGATGTATTGGGGGGGGGGGCGCTGAAAAGTTCATAGCGGTCAAATTTGACCAAATGTGGTTTATTTTTCAACAGTCTCCCCTTTGGTCCACACACTTCTCCCATCAGTGTTGCAGAGCTTGGATCCCCGCTGTTTAAAAATAAACCACGTTTGGTCAAATTTGACCACTATGAACTTTTCAGTCAATTAACTTTTCAGCCACCCCTCGTACATGTAAATAAGTCTCCATTAACGAAGTTGGAGCATTTCATGTACCTGGGCAGTGTCAATACAAGTACCAATTCATCAGACTTAGAAGTGGTTCAGCATATTCAAGCTGCAAACAAAGCCTTTGTGTCTCTCCATAACTGTTTATAGTCCAGGCGTGAAATCAAGAGAGCCACTAAGGCAAAAGTGTACAACACAGCTGTCCTGTCTGCTCTGCTTTACTTGACAGAGAGCATGATCCTGTACAAAAGACACATGAAGAAACTAACCAGAATACAGCTCTGTCACCTACGCCAATTACTTGGTATTACCTGGCAGGATAGAGATCTCTGTCACAACCCTGGATCACTGGCTTTTGATATAGAAAGGAGGCCACACGGAGGTGCCAGTTTAAACAGTAATTTATTTATTAAAGAAAGGCAATAAAAGAAAGTTTGTAAAATCAGTGGTGTATGTGCATAGGATGTGTGAAACAAACAAAACACCAAACAGTTACTAGACAATCCAATAACTGCACACCTCTGTCAGGGCTGCAATCATGCCCAGCGGCCAACCCAGAACCAGAGAAGAACAGCCCCGACCAGGTGACAAACAGAACCAGGCAGTAGGCAGAGCAGAGCACCAAGAAGGCAACCGGCCTCCACGGGAGCAGAATGCTACTGAGAGGCATGCAGGGATGACATTTATAGGCACCTCTCAGCCAGGGGAGGTCCTTCACAGCTTCACCTACAGCATAGGGAAAAACACAGAAAGGACCCACTCTCAAGAGGAGTGGGGCCGCTACCCCCACCACCACCACCACACACACACACACACACACACACACGTGCAAAAAAAGGACTTCCCTATAGGGAAGACCTCCACCTCCTGACCTACAAACAATTTACAACAATTCATCATTTAATAATAAATAATCAATTCATTTTATTTATAGTTCTTCCATGGCCCATTTAAAAATACAACAGACTACAGATCCACTATATTATTTATTTATCCACTATATTTATTATTTAAAATTGTAACGGGGTAGGCACTATATAAGCACTAGCTTCAGCCTACACCCTTTCGGTTGTTCTTTTGTGCGTTCTACATATTTTTGTTGTTCTTATTGTATGTATGTTTATTACTGAATAAATTCATTCATTCATTTCCCTTACCAAGTCCTGGCATAAGTACCCAGCCAACCCATTTAAACCTCATCAGCTACCCAGCAACTCCTAGCGCCTGGAGAAGCAATTTAAGAAGGCTAACAAACCAAGTTTCCCAACAAACGCTGCACACAAACGAATGTTGATGTCACCCGAATCACACAGCTTCTCACTCATTCCCAGAAAAAAAAGTCACGTCTCCACTTATACATGTGAGCAGATTTGCAAACGGAAAAAATGAAGCTGGGTCAAACAGAGAAAGCACCTCCACACAAATTGACACACTGGCAACTCTCTACCCTGACTAACTGGTCACAAAACTAAATAATGTGGACCATAGTCTTTGGGCAGCTACTTGCAGGAGGTTCTTTAATAACTAAACCACTAGGTTGGAAAGCAATCACTACTCGACGACCCACCAGGAACTCCTGTGAATGTGACCCCAGTGCCACTTTCACCATCACACTAAAGCAGAACATACAGTGAATCCCCTAATGGAACTCACTGTTAAGCCTGCCCGGAGAAATAACCAGTGAACTGATTGCATGGAAAACATTTACCTGTCTCAACCCAATAACAAACACACACACACACACACACGGATCTGTCACACAAACAAATAAGCTCCCATTTCTCTCACAAATGGACTCAAGCTCAAACAACCCACCAAAGGAGCCTCACACTTTATCCTTTTACAAACGGGTATACGGCTCAAACAAATGAACCAGGTTTAACAGACAAAACGAGCCTCCCTTCTATCATAAGGGTCCAAAGCTCAACCAGACTGGATTGAACCAGATAATCAGACAAATGACCCCCGCCCCCCCATTCTTTCTCAAATGTGTGAGATGTGTGTTCATGGGATGTGTGAAACAAACAAAACACCTAGCAGTCACTAGCCCATCCAGTGACTGCAAGTCTGTCAGGGCTAGTGATGGGAGGGTAGGCTCCGGAGCTTATCCAGGAAATATTTGGCAAAGCGCATTTTGAGGCGTGCATTGTGACGTGTGTGCTGACGTTGGACCACGTGACTGGGTCAGGAAGCTGTTCATGATTTTGCGCGTAACATGAAATAAAGTGAGCAGCGATACCCAGTGGAAATCCCCATCCCTCACATTTTGTGTTGTCATGTTTGACTGTGTAAGGGATTTATCACAGCTAATTTTCACATGGAGCCAGCAGCAAAAAGACAGACTTCTCCCGTTTGGGAACATTTTCACTGCATTTCTCCCATTAATGTATTTTCCACAAATAGTGGCTATTTATTATAACTGAGGTGATGGTTTAGCAGTAAAGCGTCTACTCTGCAAGCGGGAGGCCTGGGTTAGAATCCCAGATTTCTCAATCTTGTAATTTCATTTTTATTTGCAAGGTGAAGTGTCTGTTGTGTTTCAAAGAGCTTGGATCATTATTATGCATCACTATGCTGAGGCACTATTGCAGTTGTGCCCTGCATGAGAATAAGGCCAGAGTTGAATATACTGGGACAGTATAAGACTGTTGAAAATGTATTATTTCTTAATAAAAATGGATAAGTAGTACAAGAACAGGAAGTAACACAGACACATTCACTGGAGTCACCCCAGTTTTATTTTTTTTTTCCCTTATGATCATTGATATTTCTTAAAAGACAGCACATTTATTGAAATAAAAAAAAATACACATTAAACCAATAATGCCCTTGTGAAAATCTGCATGTTGTATACCTTTTGTCAACTACATGGCCTAGTAGAGCAAATGAAGTTTCACATGAGGCCTCATCTATATGAACCATTTTGATGAAAGGCTCAAGTGTTCAAGAAAGCTTCTACAACCCATGACTAAGTAGTAGCTTAGAGGTAAATTATCTGTCCTGCAACTGACAAGCTGGGGTTTAAGTCCCAGCTAGGTCATTCTAATAATTTATTTTTATTGGCACAGTGAAGTGTCTGTTGTGTTTCAAAGAGCTTGGATACAACAATAACACATCATTAAGCTGAGGCACTATTAAGATAAGATAAGATAAGTCTTTATTAGTCCCACAATGGGGAAATTCCAGGATTGCAACAGCACAGGGATAGCAACACTCAGAGCAACAATCAGAAGGCAAGAAAAAACAACATCTAGTAAACATATGTCCATATTACTATAAATGTATATATGTAGACACACAGTGCAGATCATTATGGTTGGTTGGTGAATGTGCAGCAGAAAGTCTAAGCTCTCTCTCCGCGGACGCTGCGGGCCAGCTGGAAGTCTTTGGGCTATTGTGCCCTGTATGAGTGTACCACAAGCACATTCGCTGTAGTCATTTATTTGCATTTATTGAAATGGATAAAAAAAAATGTCCTTGCAAAAATGTGCATGTCGTATATGCTTTGTCCACTAGATGGCCTAGAAGAGAAAATGAAGTCTCACATGAGGCCTCATCTATATGAGCCATTTTGATGAAAGGCCTCAAGTCCTCCAGAAAGCCTCATTTGGCCATCACTAGTCAGGGCTGCAATCATGCCCAGCGGCCAACTCAGAACCAGAGAAGCTCAATGGCTACAAAAAATTCAGACAGAGCCGCCAGCACAGCCCCAACCAGGTGACAGACAACAGCAGAACTAGGCAGTAGGCAGAGCAGAGCACCAGGAAGGCAACCCGCCTCCACGGGAGTAGAACACTACTGAGACGCATGTAGAGATGACTTTTATAGGCACCTCCCAGACAGGGACGGTCCTTCACAGCTCCACCTACAGCATAGGGAAAAAACAGAGACGACCCATTCCAAAGAGGAGTGGGGCCATAACAACCCAATGTGGAGGTTCTGGCTAAAGCGAAAACAGTGTTGAAGCCCTCATTTTATCATCCCAACTACACTGGGCCGGTCATGTCCATCGAATGCCAGACTACAGGTTGTCAAAGGTCATGTTCTATGGAGAACTGTGTAGTGGCAGCAGGAAGCGTGGAGGTCAGAAGCTAAGATATAAGGACATCATCAAGAGACATAAAAAGTCCAGGTATAAACCTTGACGCCTGGGACATGAAAATACCGTATTTTGGGGACTATAAGGCGCACCGGATTATAAGGCGCACTATCAATGAACGGTCTATTTGATGGCCTATTTTCATACATAAGGCGCACCGGATTATAAGGCGCATTAAAGCGAGGTAGTCGGAGCCGGGAAAAATTTTTTTTTTGCGTGCGTGGAAAGAAAATCCTATCTATAGTCATTATAGACACATATAGCGCGATTGTCTGCGAATGTCTGAATGACCTGTTCCACGAGCAGGCGGAAAGTTTTTAGTCCGTGGCTGTTCATCGCCATATTGGCCAGGATACTTGCTGGGTACTCGCTCGGTACTCGATACGGCTCGCTCTCCGGCGGCGGCCCTGATAAGTAAACATATGCCAGGACGCTTGAATTCTTTCATCCCAAAAATATCATTTTTGAATATTTAATTACAGCTAAACGGGAGCAGTTTCGATGCCGAAATTTCACATACAAATCCTAATATACGTGTTCTATACACCATCGGCTTTTGGGTATTGACTACCTTGCGAGGTAGTTGGATCTGGGAATTTTTTAATTTTTTTTGCGTGCATAGAAAGAAAATCCTATCTATAGTCATTATAGACCCATATAGCGCGATTGTCTGCGAGTGTGAATGACCTGTTCCACGAGCAAATGTACGTTTTTTGGTCCGTGGCTGTTTACATCGCCATAGTGGCCAGGATACTCGCTCGGTACTCGGTACGGCTCGCTCTCCGGCGGCAGCCCCGAGAAGTAAACAATGCAAACAAATGCCGGGACGCTTGAATTCTTTTGTCCCGAAAATATCATTTTTGAATATTAATTACAGCTAAACAGGAGCAGTTTCGATCCACGATCCATTGGCAGATAGTGGCGTAACTCGCTAGCAATTTAACTTTGAACGACCTGTTGACACCAATATAGTGGTTGGAGTTCTTTGGTTAATCCACCCGGAATGATGGCAAGTTCCGAATTAGTTTGTTTCACTTGGGTTTTGACAGTATCGGTGAGATGGGCGTGCATGGAGTGGCAGATCAATAGGGATGGAGATTTGTGGAAAAAGCCATCCGGCCATTATGTTGACGCACATATTACTCCGCGAGGCTCCTGACTACCGTAATGCTCCGACAATCCATCAAGCGGTTTGGCTTCGTAGCTTACCAAAGTCGTACTAAAACATTTTTGACAGATTTTTGAGCGCCGTGTACCACATAAAATCGGTTCGAGGTCAGTAAGCACAACCAGAATTAATACATAAGGCACACCGGATTATAAAGCGCACTGTCGATTTTTGAGAAAATAAAAGGATTTTAAGTGCGCCTTATAGTCCAAAAAATACGGTAATTGACAGGAAGAAGAAGAGAGTGTTAGTGCCTAAGAGTATCTAAGCAATCGAGGAAAAGAGACACCATGAATATATGCAAGCTCATGAGAGAAGGCACATAAAAGCAGCTACTGGACTGGTGTGCACGTTATATGGGCAACTGTGGTGCTCATGTTTGGGCTTTGTGGCCCACCAATGCTCCTGCAAAAGCTAACATTATTAATTCATCATCAACATCGATGGACTACAAACCAGCTTATACACACAATCAAATACAATGTGTTTGTTTGTGTGTATAACAATGTGTTTTATCAATGCGGCCTGCAGCATGTGAAGTGGGCCACACTGATGTTGACTTTAACGCTATACACATGCCTAGCAGTACAACAGTATGCATAGTACCATTACACAAATATAACGTCTGGTCAAAAGCTTTGTCAAATAGGAAAGTTTTCAGTTTTGTCTTAAATGCAGACAGTGTCTGTCTCACGGACCCAGGCTGGTTATTGGTTCCGTAAAAGAGGGACCTGAAACTGAAAGCCCTACCATCATGGTATTATTAGAGATCTCAGGGATTACTGGGAGTCCTGTGTTCTAAGAGCATAATATTCTGTTAGGATAATAGGGTAGTGTAGGGGCACAGAGTGTGAGCGTTTTCTCACACCCAAAGGGACCCAGGAGGAAACAGGAGAACAATGGACTGAGTGAGGAGGTCACCGGGGGGTTCAGACTGGACAGTAAGGACTATGGGAGAATGAATGGAGCAATCAGACAAAGTTATGTCTTTCCCCCCCTGCCGCGCCAAGCTGGCACCTAAAGACACAGGGGTGTGAATGTATTGTAATGAGACAAGCTCTGTGACATGTGTTTCAGGTTATGTTATGATAATTGGGCAACACATTGTCTTTGTTCATACAACAAGGTGTTATGGACAGAACCCTCGGTCTTCATGCATAGTAATAAAGGTATAAAAAGAGGAATATACAGAGACCAAGAGGCTTTTCAGCCTCCACACTGTGGAGCTGGAGATTATGACTGTTTGCTTTTATGTTGTTGGCAAAAGAATAAAGTTCTGTGTCGTCCAGCTCATGCCTTCACCTGCATCCTTTCGCTACACTGGCGACCCTGGATGTGCCATGGAGCATCTATTCCCTTCCCAACACTGGTGACTGAAGACATGCCATGGAGAGCGAGCTCGCCCGCATCCTTTCTCCACATCGGTGACCCAAGACGCGAAATGGATAGCGAGACGAGCACAGCCATGGAGACGGCCGGGAAAGAAAGCATCAGTGCCGCCTGCGCTGTTTCGATCACACTCCCGGACACTGGCTCCATGGGGGTTTTTGCACATAGAAGCCCCGTGTGCTTTGTGGGATTACGAAGATGACAAAATACTACTAAGTGGTCAGTGTACTGGAAGGGTGCACCATGCAACAGGCAGCAAGCCTGCTTCAAGAACCAATGGAAAGAAAGAAGCTGTTTGGTGTCACAGACACACGCTCGGGAAAATGGTTTCTGGTGGATTTCTGCGCCCAGAGGAGCATCCTGTTGGTCAACGCTGCAGGGTGGCAGTGGGCAGTGGTCCCAAGCTCACAGCCACCAACGGATTCACTATCAAGACATGTCACCCACGGACACAACTGGGTCGACCGCCTGTCCAGAGTTCCTTTAGGGCTGCGCTCCGCACCTAAAGAAGATCTGGCATCCTCACCAACAGAACTTATTTGTTTCTCAGCCGCTGCGCATCCCCCGAGAATTGGGCCGACCGCCTTCCCCGGATCCTTTTAGGGTTGCGCTCCGCACCTAAAAGGAGAATTTGGTAGAACTTTCTTTTCTCAGCCGCTGTGGATCACCGGAGAGTTTTAGCGGAAAATCCCACACCCAAGGCTGATCCGCCCACATTTTTTGCACAGCCCGGAGGCTTTTAACATACCGGGCCAGCCCACCATTGCTTTCCCCGCACCTTTGTCCCTAAAAGCCTGCAGAATGCTGGTTTTGTTCCATCAAGCACGATGCGCACCAGACCCCACTGTGCCCATTGTACAACGGACCCTTCAATGTGCTGGAACCTGGGTCAAAGCATAAGGTGTTTTCCTCCCCTCCCCCTTTCCCTCCACAGACTGACATGCCCTCCGATACACTTCACCAGCAGGATGGTTCTACTGGATCGGCAACCCCCCGCTACAGCTGCTACAAACGCCGGCTCGAGCCCAAAAGACCAGGGGGTTAGAGCCCCTCCTCGCACTGGGACTGCACGGTGTAGAGGCATGGCCCCCGGGTGGCGGATGGGGGATTGCACACGTGGACCAACGCAGTCTAAGGGAAGGACACCCTGACAGAAAACCCTGGTCCTCCAAGTCTGGGGGTTGGGCAGAAGGCCAACTACCTTCTCCTGTAAAAAAAAACAAAAAACAAACAAAAAAAACCCTACAGTTACAGAAACTATGGACATCAATCTACAAGACAACCTGGGAGGAGCAGGGATCGCCGACTCCGGCAACATGACGGCGGTGGGTGAAAGCCTACGGGAAGCTCAGCACCCGACAAGGTCCATTGCGAGCCCCAAATACAGACTGAACATCGGACACTGGAACATCAGGACTATGTTCAGAGAAGGAGCAGCAGCACAGATAGCGAGGGAGATGGAGAGATATAAATTAGACATTCTAGGGATCAGTGAATGCAGGTGGACGGGAGCCGGAAAGATACAGCTAGCATCAGGGAAGACAGTGCTCTACAGTGGGGACAAGAAGCTGCATGAAGGAGGAGTCGCCATCATGGTCAGCCAGCAAGCAACGAGAGCATTCATGGAATGGACACCCATCAGCAAGAGAATCATCACGGCTCGATTCTATTCAAGACAGAGAAGGGTCACCATCATACAAGTTTACATCCCCCACAACAAAAAGGAGGAAGCAGAGAAGGAGCAGTTTTACCAGGAGCTACAGGAAACAGTTGATGGATGCAACAAGAACGACATCATTATCATCATGGGCGACTTCAACGCCAAGGTGGGCAGGGGCAACACCGGATACGAGAGGACGATGGGGGTGCACGGCCTGGGAGAGCAGAACGACAATGGGGAGAGGCTGTGCGAGTTCAGCCAGATGAACGGCCTCGTCATAACCGGGACGCTAATTCCTCACAAGGATATTCACAAGGCCACATGGGTATCAGCTGATGGGAAGGTGAGGAATCAAATAGACCACCTGTTGATCAGCGGGCAGTGGAGATCATCTGTCCTGGACTCTAGGGTACAGAGGGGAGCAGATGCCAACAGCGACCACTACCTGGTGAGGACCAGCATCAAAATGAGACTCAAGGCCCACAGAGACGACAACAGAGTCAAGCCAAAGCTCAACATGGAACGGCTAAAAGATGAAGAAACGAGGAGGACATACTGCGAGGCAGTAAGGAGCAAAATGGAAGAAAATAGGACAGAGAGCGAAGATGTAGAAGAGGTGTGGGAACAACAGAGAAACGCATATGTCAACGCTGCAAAGGAAGTGTTAGGTTATAGGAAAGGGAAGAGCAAGCCATGGATCAGTGAGCATACCTGGAAACTGATCGATGAGAGGAAGGACATCAAAACAAGGATGGACAGCACCCACTCAGAAAGAATCTGGAACAGGAGGAGAGAGGAGTACAAAGAGAAAGACAAGGAAGTGAAAAGGAGTGCCAGGGAAGACAAGCAAAAGTGGATGGCTGAGAAAGCACAGAGAGCACAAACTGCAGCGGAGAATGTACAACAGAAAGAATTATACAACATTGTGAAGCAGCTAACAGGACAAGGCACAAGACAAGCAGCAGCAGTGAAGAGCAAGAACAGAGATGTACTGAAGAATAAGGAGGCAAGACTGGCAAAGTGGAAGGAGCATTTCCAGGAAGTCCTCAGAGACGCACTGGAGGAGCCCCCACAAGCAGAGGAAGAGGAGAGAGAAGAACTTGATATCTCAACCAAAGAAATAAGATCAGCTCTACGCACACTCAACAACGGAAAAGCAGCAGGAGTTGACCAGGTTACAGCAGAGATGTTGAAAGCGGACCCAGAGCACACCAGCACAGAACTGAAGAGACTATTCGATCTCGTATGGGAGAAGGAAGCAGGTCCCGCCCAATGGATGAAGGGGCTCATTTGCAAAATTCCAAAGAAAGGCAACCTTCAGGAATGTGGCAACTGGAGAGGAGTCACGCTACTGCCACTGGCCAGCAAAGTCCTCAGCAGGGTCCTGATTAATAGGATACAAACAGGGGTGGATCCGTTGCTCAGGAAGGAACAAGCCGGGTTTAGAAAAGGAAGAACAACAGAACAGATATTCATACTGAGGAACATCTTGGAGCAAACCAATGAATGGAATGCCACTCTATACATCCACTTTGTGGACTTTGAAAAGGCCTTCGACTCCATCCACAGAGACAGCCTCTGGATCATCATGAGCGAGTACGGAATCCCCAAAAAACTCATCAGAATGGTTCAAACGTTGTACAAGGACTTCCAATGCTCGGTCAGAGACGAAGGAGAGACAACAGACTGGTTCCCTGTTATCACCGGAGTAAAACAGGGATCAGAATCAGAATCAGAATCAGAATCAGGTTTATTGCCATTGTTCATGTAGTACACAAACTAGGAATTTGTCTCGGTACAATGATGCAACATTAAACATGATAAGATAAAAGAAATAAACTATACATGTAATAAAGTGTAGGATAAGATTAAGTGATACTGGTCAACAGTTAAAATATATTAGCCAGCAGCAGATACTGTGGAGAACTATATAGTGCAGTCGGTAATGCAGGAAGAAAACAGTGATGATTGACATGAGTCTGGTTGAGCTGCTGTACATAGTGCACGAGAGTCAATAAGTCACTTAGTGTTCAGCAGTCTGATGGCAGAGGGGAAGAAGCTGTTCATGTGACGGGAGGTTTTAGTCTGGATGGACCGAAGTCTTCTACCAGAGGGGAGGGGGGCAAACAGTACATGACCAGGGTGTGAGGGATCGGCTATGATCCGGCCAGCACGCCTCCGGGTCCTGGAGATGTACAGATCCAGGAGAGATGGGAGCTTGCAGCCGATCACCTTCTCAGCAGTGCGCACGACGCGCTGCAGCCTTAGTCTGTCCCTGGCAGTGGCTCCTGCGTACCACACGGTTATGGAGGTGGTGAGGATGGACTCGATGATGGCTGTGTAGAACTGCACTAACATCTTGGTGGGTAGCTTGAGCTTCCTCAGCTGCCGCAGGAAGAACATCCTCTGCTGGGCTTTTTTGATGAGTGAGCTGATGGTCGGCTCCCATTTGAGGTCCCTGGTGATGGTAGTGCCTAGGAAGCGGAAGGAATCAGCAGTGGTGATGGGAGAGCCTGAGAGGGTGAGGGGGGGCAGAGGAGTAGTGACTTTCCTGAAGTCTACAATCATCTCCACTGTCTTCAGAGCACTGTCTTCATGCTGCATGTCAGGGTTTCTGTTCCTGCTAGTAATTGACTGGGTCATGAAGAAGACCACAGATGGAGAAAGAACAGGCATAAGGTGGAACTTCTCAACCCTGCTGGAAGACCTCGACTTCGCAGACAATCTCGCGCTTCTGTCATCCGCCATGAATCACCTACACCAAAAGACAGCCAGATTGGAGGAAAATGCCTGCAAAGTAGGACTGAAGATGAACGACTACAAGTGCAAAGCCATGAAGGTGAACAGTAAGTCTGGGGAAAAGTTGAGAGTCAGAGGGAATGAAGTAGAAGAGGTGGAGAGCTTCACTTATCTTGGAGCCACGGTAGCCAAGGACGGAGGCGGAGGAACTGACGTCAAGAGAAGGATAGACCTGGCCAATGCCCAGTACAAGCAGCTGAGCAAAATCTGGGCAACTGGAAACATCAGCAAGAAGACGAAAACCTCCCTGCACAGAAGCCTGGTGCTGTCAGTGCTTTTGTACGGCTGTAAGACTTGGAAGCTGACCAAAGGAGAGGAGGAAAAGCTGGATGCATTTCAAGCCAAGTGTCTGAGAAGGATATTCAAGGTGCGCTGGCAGCAACACATATCCAACAAGAAAATCCTGGAAATGGCAGAAACCAAGAAAATCAGCGAGGTAATCAGAAGAAAGAGATGGAACTGGATCGGCCACATTCTCAGGAAAGACCCGAAGGACGACTGCGCTGTAGCCATGGAGTGGACCCCGGAAAGACACAGGAAAAGAGGCCGCCCAAAAACAACCTGGAGAAGGATGGTGGAAGTAGAGCGGACCGTTGCTGAGGCGAAGCACGCCACGCAGCTGCAGACTAACACCAGTGGCGGATTGATGTCCAGGCCTTATGTGCCTCCTGGCACGGAGAGAATTAAGGTTAAGGTGTAAGGTTAGAGCCCCTTCTGGGTGTTCGGGGGAGGGGGGTGGTTGTGTGGGGGCACAGAGTGTGAACGTTTTCTCACACCCAAAGGGAGCCAGGAGGAATCAGAACAATGGACCGAGTGAGGAGGTCACCAGGGGGTTCAGACTGAACAGTAAGGACTATGCACCCCCCCCCCCCCGGGAGAATGAATGAAGCCAACCAGACAAAGATGTGCCTTTCGCTCCCTGCCGCCCCAAGCTGGCATCTGAAGATGCAGGGGTGTGAATGTATTGTAACTAGACATGCTCTGTGACGTGCGTTTCAGCTTATGTTATGATAATTGTGCCACACATTGTCTTTGTTCATACATCAAGGTGTTATGGACAGAACCCTTGGTCTTTATGCAGAGTAAAGGTATAAAAAGAGGAATGTACAGAGACCAAGAGGCTTTTCAGCACCTGCGCTGTGGCGCTGGAGGTTATGGATTTTTTGCTTATTTGTTGTTAAAAAAAGAATAAAGTTATGTGTCGTCCAGCTTGTGTCTTCACCTGCATCCTTTCACTACAGTACGATCAATTGTTTAAGATAAAGAGGGGATAGATTATGTATGATTTTATTCGTCAAGAGGAGAACTGTAAATTTTGACTCTGGATTCAATTGGGAGCCAATGAAGGGAGGTTAATATGGGAGAAATATTATCCCTTTTTTTAGTCCCAGTTAATATCCTTGCTGCAGCATTTTGAATTAACTGGAGAATTTTTAGAGAGTTTTTAGGACAACCTGAAAGTAGTGAATTAAATAATTTAATCTAGACGTAACAAAGGCATGGATTACTTTTTCTGCATAATTTGACAGGATGTTACTAATTTTAGCAATATTTTGTCAGCGGCAGTAAACAGTTCTAGAGATTTGCTTGATGTGTGAATTAAAGGAATGTTATCAAGCCGAAAAATCGGTGCTTTTGCATTTGGTCTGAACGCACCTTCAGAACGTGGCTAGACTGTGGAGAAACTGGAAAACCTCTCAGTGTGAAGGCAATCATGCTGCTACACAGTGTGTGGCAGTCATGGAGACAAGCAAGAGAATAGAGATCACTTCTACCGGACCTAAAAGAACAGTTTACTGTGTAGGAGTCATCTTCACTTCCCAGTGCGTGCTGTAACTTTTGTTTGTCTAGTTCTCAACTTGGTAACCTGTGTGAGTCTGGTCGGGAGATGGCAATCCTTTTTTTTTTTTTTTTTTTTTTTGTTACTTATTTGTACCCGTAGGTAGACTTGGTTTGCAGTTTGGTGACAAGCCACCGGCTGCTGGTCGCTGCGTGCGCGAGCGCCCTAAACCTACATGTTTTTTTTTGGTATGCGGGAGGAAACCGGAGAAATCCCGGAGTAAACCCGCGCAACACGGGGAGAACATGCAAACTCCACACAGCTCACTGTTGGTCGGGGGCTGGGATCGAACCCACGATCTCATGATCCCCGCGGTCCCCCGGCCGAGGGTAAAACTGTGCTGCCACAGTGCTAAACCACTGCGCCACCGTGCAGCCCTCTCAACTCTCCTCAAATCCTCTCAACTGTTCTGTATTTTTACTGCAGTACCATTTTAAAAGACTAGCTGTTAGGAATACATCATGTTCCTTTAATTCTATCAGAGCTAGTTTTGAACTATGTATGATATACACCCTCATCAGAACATTTTCATACCTATATATACACAGTGCATCCGGAAAGTATTCAGAGCGCTCCACATTTTCCACAGTGTTATTCCAAAATGGATTAAATTCATTTTTTCCTCAAAATTCTACACACAATACCACACAATGATAATGTGAGAAAAGCTTTGAGATTTTTGCAAATTTATTCAAAACTAGAAAAGCACTCAGAGCGCATACCTCCACCAAGGCTCCTTCCGTTTCTCATGGATCACCTCAAATGTAATGGGTTTGTGTGTAGGCCTATAGCCACTTATGGTTAAAATTGCATCAAAGTCTGTCCATCAGTTTTGGAGTATTATTGCTAACACACTGTGAGAAGATAAGAGCCTTGGCTGAGGTATGCATTCCCAGATCATCACCAAAATATAATGGGCTCCTCTCTAGCCCAAAACCACCTCTGGTGAAAATTTCATCCAAATCCATCCAGTAGTTTTTGTGTAATCCTGCTGCACAAATACAAACAAAGCCCTTGGTGGAGGTATGCACTCTCAGATCATCACCAAAATCTAATCATCTGTTCCCCGTGCCATTACACACATTTCCTGAAAATTTCGTCAAAATCTGTTTATAACTTGTTGAGTTATGTTGGTAACAGACAGACAGAGAGACAGACAAACCCCGGTAAAAACATTAACTCCTTGGCGGAGGTAATAAAAAAAACTAAGAAATCACATGTACTGTAAGTACATGATACCTAAGCAAAATGTGACTTAGTGCATCAGACAGCAGCCTCACTCTGGCAGAGGAGCTTAACAGCTTCTTTGCCCGGTTTGAGCACACCTCCCCCTAACCCCTCCCTCCCACCCTCTCTACAGGTGCACAAGGTGAGGAAGCAACTGAGAGCAGTGAACCCTCACAGAGCTGCTGGTCCAGATGACATCCCAGGAGTGGTGGTCAAAGCATGTGCAGACCAGCTGGCAGGGATCCTCACCAAGTTGTTCAACCTCTCCCTGATGCATGCCATCGTCCCCTCCTGCTTCAAGGCCTCCACGATCATCTCTCCCCTCCCTGGAAGACATCCTCATATCCTCCTGTCTCAGAAGGATCAAGGTCATCACAGGAGACCCCTCACATCCCACCAACCACCTGTTTGACCTGCTTCTGTCTGGATGATGGATCAGTTCGATCAGGTCCCACACCTCCAGACTGACAAACAGTCTCTTCCCCTGTGCCATCCGAACTGCAAACAGTCAGAGGCCCCACCCCCTCACCTTCTGAACATTCACAGAACTAAGGACCTTTTAATTACCTCCGCCAGGCCGAAAAGGCCAGGAGGAGGTTATGTTTTTGCCGGGGTTTGTCTGTGTGTTTGTCTGTTTGTCTGTCTGTCTGTCTGTTTGTCTGTTGGTTAGCAAGATAACTCAAAAAGTCTTGGACGGATTTGCATGAAACTTTCAGGCGTTGTTGGAAATGGTACAAGGAAGAACTGATTAAATTTTGGGGGTGATCCAGTTCACCGTCTGGATACAGGAATTTTTTAAAGCATTTTTCCACACTGTGACATACAGCCATTTTCAACATGTGCGCAGGCGCAATGGAGGCCGCTGGGCGTCGTGTCTGACCAACACAAACTCCACCTTCTTCAACGTTTTAGCCACAAAAGCATGCGGAAAACACTGGTAGCCTGGGCCCCCCAGCGTGCCTGTGCCAGCCATAGGCGCTGCGCACATTGCGCTGGTCGTCGTGTCTGACCAACACAAACTCCGCGTTCTTCAACGTTTTAGGCACAAAAGCACGCGGAAAACACTGCTGCCCTGGGCCCGCCACCGTGACTGTTTTTGCGCCACGCTGCAAAACCTGACACGGACACCTGTCCGCCGCCCCATTATTTGCCACAAATTCCCCGCCCAGCTATAGGCGCTGCGTAAAAACGACCTCTCTGCCGGGGAAGACTCTAAATTCTGTTTTGCCGCGGACCACAACCCCAATATAATATAAAACCCACGGCAACCTGTCTAACCAATCTGCATCCGTCAGTGGAGGAGATGGACACACCAACACTTCAGTTTATTACCTCCGCCAAGGAGGCAATGCTTTTACAACCGTAAAACGGGGCTATAAGGGATGGCGGGGTAATAAGGGACACTTTTCTAAATGTAATTCTGCTTTTTTAATTTTGCTTCCGCCTAGATTTGATGAAGGATTCATGGATATTTGACAATAACAACACAACTCAGCGTCCTGCTCAAAATAAAAAAAGCAGAATTACATTTAAAACATTTCCCACAAAAGTGCCCCTTATTAACCCGCCGTCCCTTATAGCCCCATTTTACACTACTGAACCACTAATCCTATCACTATCACATTGATTGTCATTCATTAATTGTCTGTTTATTGCACTGTCCATGTCAAATAAACAAATAATCATTGTGAATCCAATTGCTAGTCATATCTTTTCATGCTCAGGGAATCTGAAAACGTACACACAAACACTCTATGGGGGAACTGTGCCGCTTGGCGGAGGTCTGCGCTCTCCGAGTGCTTTTCTAGTTATCACTATAACTCCCCTGTCGTTCCTTTGTCATTGTACAGTTGTACAATGACAAAGCCTATTCTGTTCTATTTACTGGAGAAAACCTTGTTGGCAAACACAGAGGACAGACATTTCTGTAGTATGTCACCAGGTTTGCACACATCTCAGGAGGGATTTTGGTCCACTTCTCTTTACAGCCACTGGAGTGGTGGCTCAGTTGGTAGAGCATCCGCCCCACACCCGGGAGGCAGGGGTTCAAATCCCAGCCGGGTCATGCCGAAGACCATATAAAAGTGGAACTTCCTGCCGTCCAGCTTGGTGCTCAGCAATAAATGGAATGGAGGAGGGAACTCTGTGGCGGCGCCTTGCATGGCAGCGGCCCTCTGATTCTGCACTTGGGGTGCGTGTGATTTACACTGTAGATAGGTAAAGCACAATCTCGTTCTGCTGTACATGACTGGTTGTACGGTTGAATGACAATAAGGGTGATTTAATTTAATTTAAAGATGCTCTACACATCCTGAAGGTTTACAGGCTGTTTCTTGGCAACTCAAAGTTTCAGCTCCCTCCACAGATTTTCTACAGGATTAAGGTCTGGAGACTGGCTAGGCCACTCCTCTTGTTTTCTTGATTTGGATGGGAAGACCCATCTGCAACCCATCACCAGTGTTCTGATGGCCAGGAGGTTCTCATCCAAGATTCTACGGTACATGACCCTGTTCATCAGTGCCTCAATGTGGTGGTCTTCCTGTACCCTTAGCAGAGAAACAGCCCCAAAGCAAAAAATTTCCACCTCCATATTTGACAGTGGGGACGGTGTTCTTGGGGTCATATTCGACATTTCTCTGTCTCCAAACACGGCGAGTCGAGTTGATGCCTAAGAGCTCAATTTTGGTCTCATCTGACCACACCACATTCTCCCAAGGCTTCTCTCAATCATTCAGGTGTTCATTGACAAACTTTAGATGTGCCTTCTTGAGTGTGGGGAAATTGCGAGCACTGCAGGGTCTTAATCCATTTCAGCAAAGTGTGCTATCAGTGTTTTTTTTTTTTGTTGTTGTTTTTTTTTTTTTGTGACTGGTCCCAGCTCCCTTGAGATCATTAACAAGCTCCTCCTGTGTAATTCTGGACTGATCCCTCACCTTTCTCAGAATCATCCTTACCCCATGAGGTGAAATCTTGCATGGAGCTCCAGAGTGAGGGTGATTGAGTGAGAGATAGATAGATACTGAGTAAGAGGTAAACTATGCTGTGCAAAATAGAACCATAAGGTGCAGGGTGAAATGTAAGGTACAAAGTAGACTGAAAAGTGCAGTGCATTTACTAACAAAATTTACAAGTGCTCCAGACCACTCGTAAGAGTTATGTGCAAAATAGTTTGCGCTTATTCTAAGCTTAGTTTTCACTAAATGGTTCTATACGTCATAAATCCAGGATGAAAACCCAAATGCTGAACTGTGAGTTGAAAGACATTTAATAACAAAAAACAAAAACTACACAAAAACACAGCGCTTACAAAAATAGGGAAACCAGGAGGAAATGACATGCAGGGACGCCGAGGAAGACGGGGCTCACATCTGGAGGAACAGGTGAAAACAGCCTGGAAGGAGCCAGGCTGAGGCGTACGGGAACGCCGGGAATATGGAGAATGAAGAGAACCCAGACGGAGCACACCCGTCTGAACACACAGTAGGACGCTGCAACAAGAAGCATTGCAGCTGTTCTTAAAAAGGCACATGGGAAAATCAACACAAATGATTACAGGTGTGGGTGACATGAGAGAGAGTAATCAGACAGCTAATGACAGATGTGACAGCCCGCGAACAGAACTTAAAAAACAGAAATAACAGACCACTTTCAAAGTAAAAGCACAGGAGGCTATGGCAAAAGGTAACAGGCTATAAATATAAAATGATACAAAATGAGAAATAAACCAGATCATACAAACAGGGGAAATAAGCACCAAGGAAAGGATAAGATAAATAAAAAACCACAAAAAGCAAATACTGGAATACGGATAACAATATACAGAATGACTGCAAGGTTCCAAGGTTGCCATAGCCAGGAGCGGTACTGGGGTTAAGCTCCCAGTGCTCATAAAATGCTCCTTACGGCGTGCATTTCGAAACGCCACTGACAACTAAGTCCAACTCCTAGCCTGCCCGCGTGGTTTAGTCTCTAAGCCCGGCGGAACTGCTTTTACTAATAGGAGAAGGGGCGAGGGCGGATCTCTGGCGCCTTAAAACCAGATGCTTCGGGTAGATGGTGGCTCGTCAACCTGGGAAGGTAGCCCATCTAGGGGAAGGTAAACCCTGATTTCAAACCTCCGCTGCCTTGCGGCACACCCGGTCATGGGAAAGGCTTCGGGAGTCAACCCTGAGGAAAAATCCGGAGTCAGAGCCCCTAAGGCAGTTCTCTGTTGTGCTCAACATCGTTCTGGCAGCTCCTGCGACGGCGCTGGTGCCAAACTATAGCAGCCCTGCTGTTTCTTTGGATTCATCAGTGACGTGGAGAGGGGGGACATGCTGCATGGGTAACATCTTGTCCTCCATATCTTCCTGCCCAGGCTTGAATCCTACCAACGCCCAACGCTGGAAGGTAGAACACCGGTGCGCATTGGCCTGTTCAGCCACAGGCGGTGCTGTTCCAGCAGAGTAGACGTTTAGGATTCTCTTCCATGGTCATCATAGACCGACGGAGGCCGACGATACAGAATGAGAGCTGAAGTCAAGGGTGAAAGTATGCTTGTGTCATAACGCAGATAAATAATTACGATACTAAACTGGACGGTATGGATGTATGATATAAAAGACAAAATACTAATTAAACTAGGAACAGACTAGGATACCTCGCGCTGGGACTGCACGGCGTAGAGGCGCGGCCCCCGGGTGGCGGATGGGGGATTGCACATGTGGACCAACGCAGTCTAAGGGAAGGACACCCTGACAGAAAACCCTGGTCCTCCAAGTCTGGGGGTTGGGCAGAAGGCCAACTACCTTCTCCTGTAAAAAAAAAAAAAACAAAAACAAAAAAAAAAAAACTAGAGTTACAGAAACTATGGACATCAATCTACAAGACAACCTGGGAGGAGCAGGGATCGCCAACTCCGGCAACATGATGGCGGTGGGTGAAAGCCTACGGGAAGCTCAGCGCCCGACAAGGTCCATTGCGAGCCCCAAATACAGACTGAACATCGGACACTGGAACGTCAGGACCATGTTCAGAGAAGGAGCAGCAGCACAGATAGCGAGGGAGATATAAATTAGACATTCTAGGGATCAGTGAATGCAGGTAGACGGGAGCCGGAAAGATACAGCTAGCATCAGGGAAGACAGTGCTATACAGTGGGGACAAGGAGCTGCACGAAGGAGGAGTCGCCATCATGGTCAGCCAGCAAGCAACGAGAGCATTCATGGAATGGACACCCATCAGCAAGAGAATCATCAGGGCTCGATTCTATTCAAGACAGAGAAGGGTCACCATCATACAAGTTTACGCCCCCCACAACGAAAAGGAGGAAGCAGAGAAGGAGCAGTTTTACCAGGAGCTACAGGAAACAGTTGATGGATATAACAAGAACGACATCATTATCATCATGGGCGACTTCAACACCAAGGTGGGCAGGGGCAACACCGGATACGAGAGGACGATGGGGGTGCACGGCCTGGGAGAGCAGAACGACAATGGGGAGAGGCTGTGCGAGTTCAGCCAGATGAACGGCCTCATCATAACCGGGATGCTATTTCCTCACGAGGACATTCACAAGGCCACATGGGTATCAGCTGATGGGAAGGTGAGGAATCAAATAGACCACCTGTTGATCAGCTGGCAGTGGAGATCATCTGTCCTGGACTCTAGGGTACAGAGGGGAGCAGATGCCAACAGCGACCACTACCTGGTGAGGACCAGCATCAAAATGAGACTCAAGGCCCACAGAGACGACAACAGAGTCAAGCCAAAGCTCAACATGGAACGGCTAAAAGATGAAGAAACGAGGAGGACATACTGTGAGGCAGTAAGGAGCAAAATGGAAGAAAATAGGACAGAGAGCGAAGATGTAGAAGAGGTGTGGGAACAACAGAGAAACACATATGTCAACGCTGCAAAGGAAGTGTTAGGTTATAGGAAAGGGAAGAGCAAGCCATGGATCAGTGAGCATACCTGGAAACTGATCGATGAGAGGAAGGACATCAAAACAAGGATGGACAGCACCCACTCAGAAAGAATCTGGAACAGGAGGAGAGAGGAGTACAAAGAGAAAGACAAGGAAGTGAAAAGGAGTGCCAGGAAGACAAGCAAAAGTGGATGGCTGAGAAAGCACAGAGAGCACAAACTGCAGCGGAGAATGTACAACAGAAAGAATTATACAACATTGTGAAGCAGCTAACAGGACAAGGCACAAGACAAGCAGCAGCAGTGGAGGGCAAGAACGGAGATCTACTGAAGAACAAGGAGGCAAGACTGGCAAGGTGGAAGGAGCATTTCCAGGAAGTCCTCAACAGAGACGCACCGGAGGAGCCCCCACAAGCAGAGGAAGAGGAGAGAGAAGAACTTCATATCTCAACCGAAGCCCCAACTTTAGAAGAAATAAGATCAGCTCTACGCACACTCAACAACGGAAAAGCAGCAGGAATTGACCAGGTTACGGCAGAGATGTTGAAAGCGGACCCAGAGCACACCAGCACAGAACTGAAGAGACTATTCGATCTCGTATGGGAGAAGGAAGCAGTTCCCGACCAATGGATGAAGGGGCTCATTTGCAAAATTCCAAAGAAAGGCAACCTTCAGGAATGTGGCAACTGGAGAGGAGTCACGCTACTGCCACTGGCCAGCAAAGTCCTCAGCAGGGTCCTGATTAATAGGATGCAAACAGGGGTGGACCCGTCGCTCAGGAAGGAACAAGCCAGGTTTAGAAAAGGAAGAAGAACAACAGAACAGATATTCATACTGAGGAACATCTTGGAGCAAACCAATGAATGGAATGCCACTCTACACATCCACTTTGTGGACTTTGAAAAGGCCTTCGACTCCATCCACAGAGACAGCCTCTGGATCATCATGAGCAAGTACGGAATCCCCAAAAAACTCATCAGAATGGTTCAAACGTTGTACAAGGACTTCTAATGCTCGGTCATAGACGAAGGTGAGACAACAGACTGGTTCCCTGTTATCACCGGAGTAAAACAGGGATGCTGCATGTCAGGGTTTCTGTTCCTGCTAGTAACTGACTGGGTCATGAAGAAGACCACAGATGGAGAAAGAACAGGCATAAAGTGGAACTTCTCAACCCTGCTGGAAGACCTCGACTTCGCCGACAATCTCGCGCTTCTGTCATCCGCCATGAATCACCTACACCAAAAGACAGCCAGATTGGAGAAAAATGCCTGCAAAGTAGGACTGAAGATGAACGACTACAAGTGCAAAGCCATGAAGGTGAACAGTAAGTCTGGGGAAAAGTTGAGAGTCAGAGGGAATGAAGTAGAAGAGGTGGAGAGCTTCACTTATCTTGGAGCCACGGTAGCCAAGGACGGAGGCGGAGGAACTGACGTCAAGAGAAGGATAGCCCTGGCCAATGCCCAGTACAAGCGGCTGAGCAAAATCTGGGCAACTGGAAACATCAGCAAGAAGACGAAAACCTCCCTGCACAGAAGCCTGGTGCTGTCAGTGCTTTTGTACGGATGTGAGACTTGGAAGCTGACCAAAGGAGAGGAGGAAAAGCTGGATGCATTCCAAGCCAAGTGTCTGAGAAGGGTATTCAAGGTGCGCTGGCAGCAACACATACCCAACAAGACAATCCTGGAAATGGCAGAAACCAAGAAAATCAGCAAGGTAATCAGAAGAAAGAGATGGAACTGGATCGGCCACATTCTCAGGAAAGACCCGAAGGACGACTGCGCTGTAGCCATGGAGTGGACCCCGGAAAGATGCAGGAAAAGAGGCCGCCCAAAAACAACTTGGAGAAGGATGGTGGAAGTAGAGCGGACCGTTGCTGGCTGGAGCTCTTGGGGCGAAGCACGCCACGCAGCTGCAGACCGACACCAGTGGCGGATTGATGTCCAGGCCTTATGTGCCTCCTGGCATGGAGAGAATTAAGGTTAAGGTATAGACTAGGATTAACAGAAACAAAATGACAAACTCAAATAGCAAGGTGCATCCAGCCAACCAGAATAAATTCTAACTAAAGTGGGGAAATACAGAAAATAACCAAAATGACAAAAAAGGAGCATGGTGTTCCCGTGTCCCCTCATCCTGTGTTTGAACCGGGATGAGGGGGTGTTTATGCTTTCCCACACCTGGGACTACATTCTCCAGAGACCATCGGACGGCGGAAAGCGGGGCCGGCTCGGTGGATCTGACAGGTTTGCTGGGCTGGCTCCGCCTACGAAAAGTCAGCTGATAAAATGACACCTCGCAGTAATTAGCTGACACTTCTGACGAAGGCTGCAGTGAACAGTCGAAACATGTAAAGAAGGTTAAAACATCTTTCTATTTTTGTTTTTAATAACAACAAAAGGTAAATAATTAAAAGAAGACAAAATTAACCTACTTGAGCTATACGGTGTTCCCCCCCATGCTCAGCATCATGACATGAAATCCACCCCTTGAGGGTCAGACACCCAAAGGGAACATCAAAAAGGAAAAGAACCCCCCCCCCCCCCCCCCCAACAGGAATAGAGAAATAACCTAATCCTGGAGGGCAGTGGGGGAACCCAGGCTAGGAGGGACTGAAACCAAAATACTCCCTCATGACCCACAAAACCGAACAGATAAGATGATTACAGAAAACCTAAGCCCACTGGGCGAGAAAACAAGGCAGATCAGGTGGCCGACTGGAGTCCCAAGAACCACCAGATCAAGTGGTGGAATAAATGAGGTGGCCTCCCAGAGTTCCAGAGCCACCCAAGCAGATGGCGTAGTCCGTCAGGTGGTCTCCAAGTATCCTTGAGCCAACGGACTGCGGGGCACAATGCCTCCCCCCCCCCGAGGCGGCAGTTGGAACCCGTGCCTTCTGCGGACCACAGGGACCGCAGCATAGATGGAATGAATCAGTGGCTGTGGGGAGCTGACACCCAACGATGGTTGCTGACCAACGGCAAAGCCAGACGGTGATGGCAGCTGGCCAGCGAGGAAACCAGGCAAAGGAAATGACTGGTCCATAGAGGAAACGGACGAAGGGGATGGCTGACCAGCAGAATTAGGCAAAGGGGATGACTGATCAGCAGGGTAGCCAAATTCAATTCACCTTTATTTATATAGTGCAATTTCACAACAGTCATCTCATAGCACTTTCAACTGTAGGGGAAACCCCCACAGTTGCAGAAAAACCACAGCAATCAGGTGATCCCCTGTGAGCAAGCGCTTGGCTACAGTGGAGAGGAAAAACTCCCTTTTAACAGGAAGAAACCTCCAGCAGAACCAGGCTCAGGGAGGGGCAGTCATCTGCTGCGACTGGCTGGAGAGTGAGGGGATAAAGAAGATGAAAAGAACAGAGATGTAGAGAGCAAACAGCATGATGGGGACTCAATCTATGGGAGAGAACAAACAACAGATGTTAATAACCAGCAAAAAAAAAAAAAAAAAAAAAATCATTGAGAGTGAAGAAAGGAGTGAAGCCCAATGCATTATTGGAGGTCCCCCAGCTGTCTAAACCTATTAGCAGCATAACTACGGCAGGGTTCAGAGACACATGATCCCTCCCTAATTGTAGGCTACATCAAAAAGGAAGGTTTTAACCCTATAACACATGGCATAGAGGAAACAATCTGCATAAATTTGGTAACATCATCTGAGAGGCATCTACTGTAGTAATATTTTTCTTTAGGAGCCAAATAGAAATAATAAAATCAAAGGTTAACAGACAATGGTCTGACAGTACAGGGTTATGAGGAGACACTACCAGATTTTCTGTTTCTATGCCATATGTCAGAACAACGTCCAACGTATGGTGGAGATAATGGGTAGAATTTCCTACTTTCTGAGAAAACCCCATCAAGTTTAATATTGAATTAAATGCCATATTAAGGCAATCACCATCTACATCTACATGTATATTAAAGTCCCCCACTGTAATTATTCTGATTTCAGCACTTAATCAGCTAAGAATTCGGCAAATTTGGATAAAAACTCTGAGTAGGTTGATGGAGGACGATAAACTATGGCAAATAAAATTGGGTTTAGCCTAAAATTGCTAAAATGACCAATACTGAGGACCAGGCCCTCAAAGGATTGATAATGTGTTTTTTGCTTTACATTAACTAGTAATTTGGAATGGTAAATTGTTGCTACTCCTCCTCCACGACCAGAACTTCTGGGATTTTGACAGTTTAAATAACCAGAGGGAGATGATTCATTCAGAACTACATAATCCTCTTGCCCTAACCTAGTCTCTGTAAGGGATATTAAATCAATCTGATGATCAATCAACAGATCATGGACTAGCAGAGACTTGGGAGTTAGAGACCTAATATTTAACAAACTGCATTTAATTTTTAAATTATGAGGAGGAAGAGGGCCAAATCATTCAATTTAGAGGCTTCAAGTTTAATTTGAGTTTTACCAACTTTTTGTTTAATCACTTTGGGATTCTAATACATTATATTTTTATTTACTTTGGAGGGAGCAGACGATTCTCTGATGGGGAAGACAGGGGCTAAGTTGAGGGGTGGCGGATGAAGAGGAGCTGCAGAGAGGCGTGTAAGACTGCGACTCTGCTTCCTGGTCCCAACTCAGTTGTCAAGGTTTTGGAAATTTGGATAAAAATGATGCTAGATTGTTAGATATATGAGACGCACCATCCAAAGTGGGATGGACACCATCTCGTATAATAAGACCAGGTTTTCCCCAAAATGAATTCCAATTATCTATGTAGCCCACATTGTTTGCAGGACACCACACAGACAGCCAGCGGTTGAAGGATGACATGCAGCTAAACATATCATCACTGGTCAGATTAGGGAATGAAGAATGGGGAACGAAGCCGTTTTTGTCATTTGAAAAATGACGAAAACGGCTGATCAGTAAGGAAACCAGGTGGCGAAGACAGCTGGTCAGTGGTGACCTTCAGGCGAAGGCGCCTCGGTGACCTCAGGCGAAGGACCTTTGGTGGAATCAGAAGAGGTCTCGGACAACAGAACAGACACAGGGTCAGAATCACCAGCAGCAGTGGAGCCCAACGAGGAAAAATCAGAAGCAATTGGCAGCTGCAACTGGTTCGCCTCATCAAGGGCAAAGAAAGACCTCTCTAAAACTGATAATGTGAAAAAAAAGAAAAAAAAAAGAGAACTTGCCTTAACTCAAGCTCCACTGCTGTCCAGGACTCTGGCGAATAAGGTGGGGGCATCTCGAATCCAGTCATCTGGGAATCCATCCCTGACATGGCCACCTCAGACAGGGATGAAGAGACAGACACCAGAATACCATTACTGGCAGCTGTGGTGCCCGGTGAGGAGAACTCAGAAGCAGAGGGCATCGACACCTGATTCTCCTTCCATGAGCGAGACAAGATTTCTCCAGAACTGATTGTGTCGAAACAAAACAGAGTACTTGCCTATACTACACTCCACCACCGTCCAGGACTCCAGCGACTCTGCTGCGGCGGCCCATGCAGCAGGCATGATGGCAGGTGAAACTTCATCCTCGATGTTCGCATCTGGCGGAACCTCAGATGTGGCGGCTGGCGATGGGGATCATCTCACCGATGACGCCGGGTACTGCAATGCCAAAATCAGGGGACACTCGCTTGTCGGTTCAGGTTCTGGGACACAGGAGGCAGAAGGCGCTCTTCTCCCATCCAAGACGTGGATGAAGGGCTGGAGCGAGACCCTCCAAAACCACAGGCCCCTCCATAGTCCGGCGGCCCCCTCCCCGGACAGGCAGACACAGATAGAACAGAGGGGGACAAGGGAGACGCAGGTGAGGCAACATGAATGACTGCAGTAGCAGGTGGTGAGAGCTCAGCCAAAGTGTACAGCTGCTGCTGAGCTCTCCCACTGTGAATAAGGCAAGGCATTTCATGTAAGGGTTTTAGAGAATGAAAATGTACTTGCATTAATTCCCATGGTGTGGTGGTGGCTGCTGCAGATGGCCCAGATGAATTCCTCTCAATGGCTGCAGCGGGCATAGGCCCCACTGTAGGAAATGGAAGAGCCAGCCCTGCAGACCTGCTGATGGCCCAACACTCAGCAGCAGGCGATGACATCAGATGAGAGGGGGACAGCAGCAGCATACAAGGAAAAAGGAGCTGACGGGACAGCCGGTGAAGAAAAGCTCTGATAAAACAAGAAAGCTGCTGGTGTGTTTCTCTGATGGGATGCAGCTGAGTGGTGGCGAGAGGCTGCCCAGTCAGCAAGGGTAATGTGGGCCAGATCTGGTTTATCTCTGGCATGTCTGGGGTAGGTGTGGATGTGGGGTGTCTGATGTGGGCCAGAGGTGGGTCACATTACGGGCAACAGTATCCAGTTTGAGTCATTCAGCCCAGATGTGGCCCAAGTCATTAGCAAAGTGTTCCCCCACCCCTGGGGGTGTCTTGGCGGCGGCGCCACCAGAGGGCGCTGTCGCGCATGCGCCAGGAACACATGCGCCAGTTTCGTGAACAGTCTGAGTGAACAGCCAGGAGTACACCGTGCAAAACTTCCTCAAATCTCCACGATATTATACGTTGTAAGAACAGTGTCGGAATGGTGAGTTGCATTTATTTCATTACTATTGTCATTGAAAAACAATGGGTGGTGGCTTTGCAAGTCAGTAGTTGATTCATTTCATGTAAACAATGCCTCGAATGGTACGAACAAGAGGAAAGACAAAGGCGAACCACGTGTTTCACTGCACACACAAAATACTCTGGTCAAGGCTTGTTGATGTATAGCTTAATTTTTATGAACATGCAACATGGAATCTTATTCAAATCTATGGTAGTACAATTGGGGAAAATGGTGCCTTGATGTTGTAAAGATGTCCACATTTGTGTTTGAGTTCAGTGGTGAGGTCTTGCTTGTATCTTTGCTTGTGTAACGGGTCCAATGACCTACTTTTGACTTGCGTGTCCAGCATGGTAAATCTATTTTTAGATACAGTGTAAAATGTGAACCAGACTCCTTTTATGTATTTCTGCCTCTGGACAATTTCAAGCACTGTTACTGAAATTATTACTTAGTAAAAATTTTAGTAAAAATAACAATTTTTTAGTAAAAAATTTTACTTAGTAATAATTTAAGCAATAGCTTTACTAACCGTTACATTTTACTAAGTAATAATTTCAGTAATAGCTAAGTAAAAAAAGTTGTCAAAAAACGAGTAATTAGCAATTCCTAAGTGAATTATGTACCAGTTTTGGGCATTAGAAATACTTGAAGTAAGTAATATTTTACTCAGTAAATCACTTTTTGTGTGTAAGTAAAAGTAAAGATTTTTTTTGAGTGAAGGCAATATCTGTCAGAAATTGAAATAGAAAATTATTAGCATGATACATTTAATGTTCTGCCTTCTGGTGTCAGTTGTGGCAAATGTTGGCACAGTCTTTCAAAAAAGTAGAAGAAAAGTTTTTACCCTCCGCCTGACTATGTCAGAGGAGGGTACTGTAATCGCCAGCGAAAAAGTTTGTCCGTCCG
Organism: Pholidichthys leucotaenia; assembly: GCA_020510985.1. Lineage (NCBI taxonomy): Eukaryota > Metazoa > Chordata > Actinopteri > Cichliformes > Pholidichthyidae > Pholidichthys > Pholidichthys leucotaenia. The sequence goes on along the minus strand of CM035842.1, from coordinate 193,500,554 downwards.
TGTGGGCGGGCGGGCGTTCCGGCGGGCATAGACCAGCAGTTTCCGGGCTGTATCTTGAACACTATTAAACTTAGGGTCTGAATATTTTATATGGACATAGTGTCTATCATGTAGATGTGCCTTTTGATAGTTTGATTGATAGAAAATAACTATTTTTTCTGAAATTCAGAAAAATAAAGAAAAATAATTTTTTCATTTCCGGACCAGAACTCCTATACTTTCATGTGAAATGCGTAGTTGGACCCTTAGATATATCACAAAATGAGCCTAGATGTGCCTTTTTGGGGTCTGATTGATGTTATGTGACAAAGTTGTGAAAAATAGCCAAAAATCAATTTTCCAGTATTTTCATTATATTTTGCCGTCCAGCTCATTCACTTATTGAGTCAGGCCATTCAAAATGTGCATGAGGAATAACTGAGGGACACCATTTAATGGTTTGATTTAAGTTTTGACAGATCTGGTTTAGTCGTTAAGAAAAGCTGGAAAATATGAAAAAATCGCAGGTCACTATAAACAGTAATAGCACCCCTACTCAATCAATACTACTCCCACACTGGTCAAAATGTGCACAGATCATCTTTCTTGGAAGCCAGATGTGTGTACGAAGGAAGAACCTACCTAGAAGTAATAATTTTGAAGTGACATAGGAAATTACACATAGCACTGATTCAAAGTCAGAAATCTGACAGAATTAATTTTGTATAAGATGCAACTGGATATTACATTTATACCTATTCCAAATGTTTTCTTATTCATATTTGTTTAGTTATTCTGAGGAATTTCAGTATTTCAACCAGAAAAAGTTTTTGTCTATTTTATGCATAGGTTGATATTGGGTGTATGGATGGATACCAGTAGTTTCCGGTGTAATTTCAAAATGCTAATTTTAAGAATATAGCGGTCTCTTTTGGTCAGGCGGAGGGTTAGCATCGGTTTCCGATGCCTATGTTTTAAATTGTCAATACTACTATTATCAATTATACTGTAGAAACTCTGCACAAGTAGCAGTAGTTAATGAAGTTAGTTCTATAATTTTTCAGCCATTTTGGGGGTCTGATTGTGATTATGATCAATTTCTGAAAAAATTGGGGAAAACAAATTTTCTGTATTTTCAATTTATTTTGGTGCCTATATGTGTGTGTATTTACTTATACATTGAAATGGACTATTATTAATTTCATGTATGGAGCAGTATATCAATGGTGGTACAGTAACTCTGAAGTTTATACAGTAGTGTTTTTTACCCTCAGCCATATTACTATGGCATGAGGGTATTGTACGTAATCACGTTTGTCCGTCCGGATAGGCGGGCAGTTGGGCGTAGAGATTTTGTTTCCGGGCTGTATCTCAGAAACTATATAATATAGAATCATGAATTTTCACACAGATATAGACACATCATATATGTGCATCAGTTTTGATATGTGTAGTAAAGTCTTCAAGAAAAGTGGAAAAATATGAAAAAAATCGCAGGTGCCTCAAATCAGTTATTTAAGCTTCTCTCAGCCAATTTTGGTCAGGTAGTAATGACACTTGGCAGAAATTATCTTTGAAGAAAGCTAAATGGGCATATAAAATCAGAATTTATCTAGATATAACACTTTTGAAGTGAGCAAGGAAATAATATGCAATTATTTTCATTGTTTTTGTGAATCATTTTCACTGCTGTATGTGTGGCACAGCAAGATGCTAGGTATTTTCTTTTCCCAGGTGATTTCTTTTACTATATGCTTGAGTTACTATGAGAATTTTTAAAATTTTGAGTAGAAACGTATCTTAGTGTAATTTAGGCTTGGGACATTATTGGGCATATCATATACAAACTGTCCCCGGCTGTATCTGAGAAACTATGTAGCTAATAAAGAATCATTCATTTTCACACAGATATACTAGTGGCTATGGTGCAGATGTGCCTTTTGATACTTTCATTGATGCATCTTTGCAAGATTTTCTGAAAATTGAAAAAAAAAAAAAGTATTTTTTTTTTTTCTTTTCCGGAGCAGAACTCCAAAATGGTGATGTATAGTACTTAGGTGAACCTATATGTATTATACATATATGTAACAAAATCTGGGCAGCACGGTGGCGCAGTGGTTAGCACAGTGGCAGCACAGCAAGAAGGTCATGGGATCGATTCCACCCTTGACCATCGTGGGTTCGATCCCACCCCCAGACCATCGGTGACCCTTCTGTGTGGAGTTTGCATGTTCTCCCCGTGTCTGCGTGGGTTTACTCCGGGCACTCCGGTTTCCTCCCACATGCCAAAAACATGCAAGTTAGGTTAATTGGCATCAAAACTGGGTATTCTAAATTGTCCTTAGGTATGGATGTGAGAGTGAATGGTTGTCTGTCTCTCTGTGTTGGCCCTGTGATGGACTGGCGATCTGTCCAGGGTGTACCCTGCCTCTCGCCCAAAAGATGCTGGGATAGGCTCCAGTCCCCCCGCGACCCGAAATGATTAAGCGGTAGAAGATGGATGGATGGATGGATGGATGGATGGTAACAAAATCTGATTGATCGTGATCAGTAATATTATTAGAGAAAAATGTCAAAACATTGAAAAAGTCATTGTGCTGTATTTTCACTCATTATTCAAAACAGATCATTGCTGGGAGTACTGTGTATGATTACTGGATGTGCCCTTTGAATGGGCAGGCTGAGGGTTTGTGTCAGTATACTGATGCCTATGTTTGCAGATATGGCTTCTCTAAGAGTGAAAAGCTACACACTGAAGAACATCAGTAGAAGGTCTAAAGCGAAAGTATTGAAGCGTCTTCGTGAGGATCACCATAATCAGTTGGTCCCAACCTATGATGCAACTAGGTTTGATACCACCTCACAGGCAGTCACAGCAACTGACGTAGAGAACAACTATCATGACACCAGCTTCACCATCAACCACCACAACTCTGACTCTGAGGACAATGCTCAAGCTCCGAGGACATTCCTCATCCAAGAAGAAGACTTCTGGTACAATGCTATGATGTCAGACTCTGAAGAAATGGAGGATGATACTGCAGGACAGGAAACTGTGCGAGATGTACTATCACAATGGGCCTTTGATCACCCTGAGGTCACACAAAATGCTCTAAGTGATTTGTTAAGAGGACTTCAGAAGTTTCACCATGAGCTTCCAAGGGATGCAAGGACTTTGTGCGGGACAGTTCTAGATTATAATGTGCATGAGAAAGCTGGAGGGTCATACTATCATTTTGGAGTGCTCAACTCCTTGAAGTGCTCCTTGAACAAGGCAAAGACTTCAGGAATGTTGCAGGATAACCAACAGTTGAAGCTTGACATCAATGTGGCTGGTCTACCCTTGTTTAAGAGTTCAGGAATGCAGTTTTGGTCAATACTTGGACTGATAAATCAAATACAAATGACAGAACCGGTCATTATTGGTTTGTACTGCGGATCCAAAAAACCAAATGATGTGAATGCATATTTTGAAGACTTCGTAAACGAAATGCGACACATGGAGACTGGCTTTGCATTAGGAGACTTAAACCTCAAACTGACTTTGGGAGCCCTATGCTGTGACACTCCAGCAAGGGCGTTTGCCAAAAACACAAAGAGTCACAATGGATATAGTGGGTGTGACAAGTGCTGGGATACTGGCGACCATATAGACTACCGTATGGCATTTCTTGCCACTGATGCCAACAGAAGAACTGATCAAGAGTTTCTGGATATGTCAGATCCAGACCACCATTTGTCAGATGAACCTGTGGCTTTGACAAAGTTGTCCATGGGCATGGTTACTAATGTACCAATTGACTACATGCATTGCGTTTGCCTTGGGGTGGTCAGGAGGCTCATACATTTTTGGATGAAGCCACCTGGACCTGTACAGTGCAGACTTCCGGCTCAGACCATAGAGGCTTTGTCATCAAGATTGCAATCTTTAGCAAGCAACGTTCCGTGCAAGTCTGCACGTAAACCAAGGACACTAAAAGATTTGGATAGGTGGAAAGCCAAAGAATTCAGACAATTTCTGTTGTATACCGGCCCATGTGCTCTCAAGAATGTCTTGGCAAAGCCATTATATGACAATTTTATGTTACTGTCTTCAGGGATACATATTCTGTGCAGCAAGAAACTTCACCTGAGGTACAGGGAATATGCCAAGTCTTTGCTTACAAGTTTTGTGTCTCACTTTGCAAGCCTGTATGGAAAAAATTATGTCACTTATAATGTTCACGCCCTGCTTCACCTTGCTGACAATGTTTTGGTACATGGACCATTAGACAAATTCTCATGTTTCCCATATGAGAATTATCTCCAGAAGGTGAAGAAAATGGTCAGACGGCCTTTGAATCCCCTGGCTCAAGTGATCAGGAGGGTGTCCGAGCTGCCCACAAATTCAGATGAAGAAGTGGTGGAGGGAATTCTAAAGAAGGAACACCATGACGGACCTGTAGTCCATGCCTTATTGCCATGTAGGCAGTTCAAAGAGGCTCAGCTGGGCATGTTCACTCTCAAGAACTCAACGGGCAACAATGCCTTTTGTTTTGATGACAGCGCTGTATGTTTGGTGAGGAATATCATTGATCACCAGGGTGAAACCTATGTGCTGTACCAAAAATTTTTGACGTCAGAAGCCTCATTCACATGCCCATTCACTTCTACCTTTGTTGGAATAAAAACAGTCTCCAACTTAAACTCAGCTGTGGAGTATTGTCACCTTAAGGATATCAAAATCAAATGTGTTCTCTTGCCTCAAACTACACCATCATTTACTGCTAGTCCACTGCTTCACATCTAACTCTATACTAGTTAGAGTCTGTTGGCGTAAGTACTAACAAGCAAGATGTAATGTGTGTTTTTCATATTCCTGGAATCTATCTTCACTTTGACTGTATTTCTAAACTAACGAATAGTTGGAACCAATGTTGACAAATGATGTTCTGTTTTTTCTCCAGGGTGACAAGCAGTACCAAGTTGTTGTGTTTGTCGAGGAAAACACAACGGCGATGGTCCCATGTTCCTGGGTGCAGGGAGGGGTGTGCAGGTGGCCAACCAATTATGGCAAGGCACGCCTGGATCGGGCAGTGAAGAACTGTGAAGAACCAGGGGAGTTGGAGGAGGGCTGGGTGGATCTAGATGTACGACTGATAGGGTCATCAGGTTAGTAAAGCTTTAGGAGTCTTCTGGCCGATATCAAACTTTTCCAGAAAGTAGAATTGTGACCCAGGCATTTACACACACCTGTCGTTTTCAGCAATTACTTCATTATTCAAACCTCAGACATGAGTACCATTGTATTTGTTGGTGCATTCAGGTTGCAACACCTAATAAATCATACCTGTTTCAGGGTCTTATGATGTCGCAAGCACAAAACTTGCTAAGAGTGAGTACACATCTGATGTTACAAGTCAGTCAGAAGCAGACATAGAGGACGCAGGTGTCAGGTCTTCCAAAAGAGCAAGAGGGTGACTATGATCTTGTAGTGCTGTAGGTGTAATGCTATACTTCCATTGTTTCAGTGATTCTAAATTTTTAAAACATTTTATGCTCTACCAGTACTGAATAGTTAATAATAATTAAAAATGTTAATTTGTGTGTTGTGTCTTGCTGTAGTGCTAATGAATTACATTTTACTATTGATTGTGATTAGGACCATGATCAGAGTTTTTAGTATGTTCTCTCTGTTTCCAGGTTAGATGCCTACAAACAAAGGGATGAGGATTCATCATCAGATGAGGAGGACTCCTCTGAGAAGCAGACGTCAGGGAAAAGGTCAGATTCAGACTTGGCAGCGAGCCGGGCAAAGGTCCAGAAGACTGCTACTGCTGCTACTTTGGTATCTGCCCCAGCGATGCCACCACCCATGAGCCCTTCTTCATCGGTTAGGAGCCCTGAACCATCCCCCAGATTCCCCTCGCTCGTGGTGACACCACATTCATCCAGCAGTGTGCAGTCAGCTGGTAACTTATCCAGCACTCCACGTCCACTTGCCAGGAGTTTGCTAGACTCACCTGTGGCCAGCACTAGCCAGTCTTCTCGAGATCTAGATTCAGGTGAGATTCCTATTACTCGGGATATAGATGTCTGCATGTGTATTTTGTAGTATTTTTAGTATAATTTCCCAAAGATTTGCCGGAACTATTGTTTAACCACTTGCGCTCCGTTGTTCCGCGGGCGGGCAAGTCTCTGCGTCCTATGACGCACGAGGGCGCACGAGAGCGCGCTCGTGCGCCCTCGTGCGCATGACGCATGATAAGGATATTGATGGTGATGGTGTAGGTGGTGTGCCCTCCAAGCGCCACTGAAAAAAAAAATCTGCAAACACAGCCGCGAACAGATTAGTTCATCTGATTGACCTCTCATTCAACTAATAAGAGCCTTGAATTGGGTTTCTGAAACCTTGACGAACCAATGAATGAAAACGTAGGAAGGAGGACCCGCCTCCCAACGCTTTGAATGCAGTGAGCCAATTGAAGCAGAGAAGTTCGTGAGCTGTTTTTTTTTAAGGCTGGGTGAAGACTGACTGCTGGAGCGGATCAAAAAAGGACACAGGAAGAGCTCCACAGACCCAGCAGCATGGAGACCATCCACAAATGCAACCTGTGTGACAGGGAGTGCCATTCGTGGATCGGCATGTTCGGCCCCAGGCGGTGCTTATTTTGTATTGGTTCCAGCAGATTAGACGTTATGATTTCTTCCATGGTCATTATAGACCAACGGAGGCTGACGACGAAGGCTGAGTGACACACACGCCTTCGCCAGTCTTTTTTTAATTACTACTGTTATTTGTTTTGAAAAATCGTTCGCCAAAAACCGCAATCATGGAAGCACAAAACCGCAATAATGGAATTATGTTTTGATCGAGTCGCGAGACCAGAACCAGAGCGGACCAGCGTCGCGTTCGTCTGACAATGAGAAAGAGAAGTTCGCCCAGACTCCGCTGTGAAGAGGTAAGGTGTTATAAGCTAAATTATTCTCTATCCCTGAAAATTGTAATCCAAAATGACTTTTGACCAATCAGTAAATTACAGCTGTGCGGTTCACGAAGTCTGAAGTTCGTGCGCTGCGGTACAAGGGGTTGCTCGCAGTGTACAGGCTGTGAACGCCCCCCACCCCCGCTATTCTTCTGCAGCGAGGGGGGGGGGCCGCGGTGACTGCACTGCTGTGCTACATCACCACATAAGGCTAATCCGTTGTGTAGCGATGGCTAAAGTCCATCCTCCCTAGCGAGCGGGGGGGGACAACCCCCCCCCCACACACACACACAGTAGCGGGGGGGGGGGGAGCCGCTGTGACAGCGTTGCTGTGGAAACATGCAACGAGTGTAATCTCATGTAGCGAGGGCCGAACTCTGTCCTTGATAGCGGGGGGGGGGGGACGACCCCCCCCCCACACACGGACACAGCCCTGAGTGTGACCTTTCCTTTGAGCCTAAAATGAAGCTTCTACATTGAATTATTCAAAAGTTACAGACGTTTTTCCAAACTGTGCCATTTGGCACAATTTGGCACAGTTCCAAAACGCCTGGGAACAGCCTGAGAACAAAACTGTGTAAAATATTCATTTTTTGTGGTATTGTTACCAAATTTGGATCTCAGCTGGATAACACTTGGTTCTACATTTCTGTTGCATTTTCCAGCCGGATCGGACAGCTGTGTGTTATTTACAAGCATTTGTATCCAAAAAAACACTGTGTCCAAATTTTTTTTCTTCAAGTTCAGTATGTTTAGATGACTGTAACTCAGTGGCCGGAGCACGTAGAGAAATTATGTTTTTTTTTGCCAAAAAATTCAAAGTGTTTTCTTTTAAATGAGACCAACCCCATGAAGATGCTGCAAAGGGTTGAATAACAGCTTTCGATTTACTTTGGGCACGTTTTTTTTTAGCATTTTTAGGAAAATTGCCCGGAGTACAAGTTGTTAATATTCAACTTTTGAAGTGGGTCAGTAATTTTATGTAAGAAATGTTAAACAAAAGCAACCTGCCAATAGTATTGCAGCACAATTTTGTTCACTGATGTCTCAGCAGATGATCATGCTTCACTGGACTGACTTGATGATCATCTGGCATTATTTTTGCGGCAAGGTGCAACTGTAGTCTGTAGAAGAGAAAAGCTGTAGTTATTAAACAGTGCATACAGAGACCATTCCTACAGCAAGATGTCTTGAGACATTATCAGATTATTGTAAAATTATTCCACTTCAAAAGTTGACTACTTGTACTTGGACCACATCTAGAGATAATTTGCTGTAAGGATACCCAAAACTTTTGTCTGTATATACACATGTATGTACATGTGGATGTGTGTGTTTGTTTCAGATTCTGTCAGGAGACTGGAAATGTTGCTGAGAGCAGTTGAAGTGAACAGGCAGCAACTGGTTCACCTAACCAACCTGGTTAACTCCCTGGTAGCCGGCAATATCAGACCTGTAGAGCAGCTGCCAGACAACATCACCCTGCACCTGACTACAAGTCGATGAGCTTGAGGAGCGTCTCAGCCGAGACTCAGCATTCGTCATTGTCTTGGTAAGTGTGACTTTGGTGGTGTTTGGATGAATGCTTTTTACCCTCAGCCATATTTATATGACAAGCGGGTATTGTAATCACATTTGTCCGGATGGGCGGGCGTAGAGATTTCGTTTCCGGGCCATATCTCAGAAACGACATAATATGTAATCATGAATTGTCACAGAGATATAGTTGCTGTGGTGCAGATGTGCCTTTTGATACTTTCAATGATGCATCTTAGAAAGTTTTTCTGACAAATTGAAAAAAAAAAAGAATTGTTTTTTCTTTTCTGGAGCAGAACTCCAAAACAGTGATGTATAATGCTTGGTGAGCCTATATGTATTATACATATATGTCATAAAATCTGATTGATAATGGATCTCACAGATCGCTTGCGTCACTTTTAAATTTTAATGAAACTTTCATGCTGAGCATCTGGGCGCATTGTGCATGGTGGAGTAAGAATTTATGGATTTCTCCGCAAAATTTGTTGTTTTTATAATTTCAAGAAAGCGCAAATGTTGTGAGAAGTTTACTGAACTGAGAAATTGTATATGATGTTGTTTTTGATTTTTTTACTGCAGGAGAACCATCTTGGCCTAATTGGTGGAACTGATGTAAAAGAGACAACAAGACGCATTCTTACAGCAGGCCTTGCACCAGAAGTACAAAGAAAGTTTGTCCTGATGGGAAGCCAAACAAAAAGAAAATTTGATGAACTGAAATTGAAGAAAGTAATCTGCAGTGAGTATCTTTCAAGAACTTATGACCAAAAATTGTCTCTGTGCTTATGATTAAAAACCATTGCCATAGAACCAGTAAGACAAAGTACTGATTCTAAGATAAAATACCATTATACCCATAAATATCCACATCTGCCATGCACAGAAATAGTTGTGAAATGTACATCGGTTTTTACTACATGAATGAAATGTACAGTTGGCTGTCAATGGAGTATTTGTGGTATTTGTGTGCAAATATATCTTGAGACTTACTTCTTCTTTTTTAACAATTATTTATGTATCTCTTTTATGATTTAAGATGCGGTGAGAAGGAATGCCTTAACAAAAAAAGCAACAGACGCTGAGATCCGCGCAGAAGTAAAAACATTTCTCCAAACAGCAGGAGACCGCAACGGAGGCAGGGTGGAGAGGGCGAACAAAAAGAAAGCGGCTTCAGGAAACTGAACACCAGTATCTGATGTAGTAATACACAAATACACATGTATCTGTTATGGATCTTATACACATGTATCTAAATTTTTGATGGTTTCGATTTTATTCACAATAAAGGATGTAATTTATAAATCAATCTTGTATTTGTTTATATGAAAAATATAACATAACTGTATTTTGTAAAGTTCATATTTATAAAGTAACAATTAAGAATAATAATACATCTGGGAAAGGCGTGTGATACCAAATCTGGGCCAGGCCATGTGGGCCATGTCAGTATTGCCAGATGTGGCCCATACCAGCTGGGCCACAACTGGGCCGGGGACCGAAAAGAGTCTGGTCCGCATGTGGTTGCCGGATTTGGCCCACATGAGTTGCCGGATTTGGCCCAAATCTGGGCCGCATTACCTTTGCTGACTGGGTGGGTGTGTCTGTTCCAGGGGAAGCTCTCTCGTCGGCTCAAGAACAGATGGTGGATAGCATGGGACGGAGGGAGGCACTAGAGGATGACGTCCCAAAACTGGCGAGAATCTGAAGGCATCTCTACCAGGGGACGCTTTCTCTTCGGCACAGGTACAGCGGGGAGGAAGCCTCTCACCAGCCTGCGAAATGTCAGCTGGAGGGTGGAGACGGTTGTCAAAAGCTCCGCAAACTTTGGATATTTCCTCATCCCGGCGACCTCAGGCAAAGGCAGATAACCATCAGCGACATCAGGCAAAGGCAGGGAACCCTCGGTGACCCAGGCGGATGACCCTCGGTTTTGGGGGCCCTATGCAAGATTGCTTTATGGGCCCCCCTAGTTTATCTGTTTGGTACCAAAAAAGAAAACAGTCTTCTCATTTCCCAGCAGCCTTTGCAGCTGATGGGACATGTTAAATGTTTTAAAGTGACACGCCGACAAAAATCAAGTTTTTTCTGTTGTTAACATGTCTTTAACATGTTTTTTGTGACTTCAAAGACATATCAAGAGTAAAATTTCACCAGTCTCAAGTCTATTTCTCTGCTGTGAAATTCCAGTTTGATGAGGTCCCCCTCCAACAGGAGAGTTTCGACAGATCATTTCTAGCTATGTAAGTATTCATGCTTAGCCTGAGTGGTTATAACATTAACCAATCAGACGGATTCTCTTGACTACCTCAAGGGAAGAGGAAGTAGCCGAGGAGCAGCAGGATTGAGGGGGCTGAAAGCATCCGCTTTGCATAGAAATTAGCCAAGCAGTGGAGGAGGAGGGGCGGGGAGACCCGGAGCGAGACTGCTGCTCTCAGCCCACTTCACCAGCAGACGGGGTGCCGAGCTGCGAAATGTGAGCTGCCCAGTGGGCCACTTTTGGTAAGCAGAACTGGCACCGGGTCACTGCAGTCGGTGGCGGATGGGGTGCTGCGCTCGACAAGACTGCTTTCAGAAAAATGTTTTGCTTTTAACTTTTGAAGATGTAGGCAAAACTTTAACGTCTGGAAGTGTCGTGAACAGAATAGCAGCCCACTTAACAGGAGTTGCACTGTTCAATCACATGCAAGTCCTGCAGGTCGGGGAGTCCACTGACCAATCATGTGCAAGCCCTGCAGGCTGCTAATTAGAATATTCATAGATCTGTGCATACTTAAGTAGGTGAAAGATGTAAAAGTTCTTTCCAAAATATTCTAAGGCAATGAAAGTTTTTTTGTGTGAATAAAAAGCAACAATATACTATTTTGGTCAATACATATTTGTTTTTGAGGTGGTTTTAGAGCCGCCGGAGTGCATCTTTACAATGAGAGTCTCCTCCTTAGTTGGAGTGTAAGTACACTCTGTGTTACTGTTATACATATAGCCAAAGGTTAGGATGCTGTGATATTTGAGTTTTAGATCAGTTTTATGCACCATGAGTATATGTGGTATGACAGTGATACAAGACCCCCCCAACCCCACCCAGAAAGCATCACCTTATATGGAAGTTTTATTGTGTCAGTTATGCAAATCTTCATTTTACACACACACACACACACACACACACACACACAAACACACACACACACACGCAAGGGCAGAATCCACAATTTTTTTTTACACACGTTTGTAGGACCAATGAGAGTTTGTTGAATCAGGAGTGGCTCGTTAGTACTAGCAACACTTACTAACAAAATTTTTTATTTTTTTAAATTTAATCTTTATTCAACAGGGTAGTTCCATTGAAAGGCAACCTCTCGTTTTCAAGGGTGCCCTGTTCACACTCATACTGTTACACATTCACACCCGGAAGCTGCCCAGTACAACCACAGACTTACGGGGCCACTGAGCAGCTGCATTGGAGCAATTGGGGTAAAGGGCCTAGCTCAAGGGCATCACAGTGGGATTAAGGAGGGTGGGGCAAACACTGCTATGTTATCTGTCCCACCCAAATCTGATCCTGCCAGTCCAGGGATTGAACCTGTGACCTTTCACTCACCAGTCCACATCCCTATCCATTAGGCCACAAATACATCTGATTTACACATACTAATACTAACATGTTTTTGCATGAGGCCCATTGTGTCAGACTATTTGCTACCAGCAGCCTGGAGGGTGTGCTAGCAGCTGAAGGGGCCTCCACAAAGATCTGGAGTTTCATTTTCAAGGAGACCCAGCAATATCTCTGTATAATTGTCTCACTATAGGGAGAAATGATGATAGCCTCCCTACCTGCCACCTTAAGGAAGCCTATTTTCCCATCACAACCCACAATTTGCAACTCTTTCACCATTTACGCAAGGATGCGACTCAGGCTTTCACTCTGGAGTTGCTGTTTATGCCTACCCATTCTCTTGACCTCCTCAAAACCAATGAAGAGACGTCCCAGTTTACCAAGCACATTCATGCCTAATATCCCGGGGGCACCCCCTTCCCATCCTCATTCCCATCATGCAGCACAAACATGCACTTACCCTGAATCTTTTTACAAGGACACTATGTCAGCGTAGAGGCACCTAATTATGGGGTGTCCAGCCTGTTCAATGCTATTAATTTAACCCACCTTGCAGGGGACAGTGCTTTTCCCTCAAACTGCTTCTTAAATTGTGTCTCGGATATAGTAGTCACTTCAGAGCCAGTATCTAAGATGCAGCAGGTCTCCACTCCAGAAACTGCCAAAGGCACTTTGTGGATCTATCCCCTGCTCTGACTCTGACCAAGTGGGGATGCAGTGGATTTAACCGTAGCTGTTCTGACACCTGCTTGTGCTTGCCACCCATCCTGCTTAGACTGTGACACTCTGGTGTTAGCCTTGTGCAATTTCCCTATGACCTACTAGGATGCCCGGGTAGTATGCCCAGGCTGTTAGCAAGTGTAACCTACATGTCTGCTGATGGCAGAAGTAGGTGCCACAAACCTGCAAAAGAAATGATCAGATCTTTTTCTTTAAACAAACTTTACTTTTTATTCCACATGGACTCCTCTCTGGCTTCACCTGCTCGCTGTCATCTTCTCTTTCCGTTCACACTCTGAAGTCCCTTCCCCTCCGCTGCTCACTCCACACCCGTTTTATCCTCCTGTCTAAAAGTTTATCACTTTTACAGGCTTGTCACAAATGATCCTCAGGTGGGCCTGAATTCAGTTTGTGTCCAAGGCAAAGGTCAGAGGTTAGGAAATGTTAGTGCTCTCACATTGGTTTCATCTGACTGAAATGATATACTCCGTCATTGACAGTCTGATTAAATTTAAGTTACTGTGAAAGATTTTTTTTTATTGCATACCTTAAATACATATACACTTTGTTCCTGATATTACAAAGCATATCATGTTTGTTCCTGTGATTCTGTAGCTACAGCAAATCAAGGTCAGACGGACAGACACTGGCTCCACTCTCACAGAAACTGCTGACTCAGCATTCCATGCTTATCTGTTCTGTCTTACTGTATTAAAGCTCTACTCTGTGTACTTAGACTCCAAGATCTTCCTGTCATGCTGCTTGAAAATGTAGCATTACGTGCTTGTTCCTTTCTTAACTATAATAAATCACTAAAAAATGCATCTTGGGGCTACAGCTTTGTTTGCCAGATCAAAGGGACATTTAAATAGTAGAACTAAAACTCCAGTACATTAATATATTTTCAATTTAAAATCAATATAAAAAGATTTTTAAAAAGATTGCCCAGCCTCTGGTTTTAATTATTATCCCTTTACTGGTCCCAATTATAACTGAATTTGACACCACTGCTATGAGGAAACTGCTTTTACTAGACTACAATTTCTGGATACTCTACCCACTCAAACACAATTATTTTCAGTCAACTGGTGATGACTAGGAGGCACAAATGTCAAACTAGCCCCATGATAGGAGGCACAGAGATATCGATCTGTGGTGGAGGGGAAGAAATAATAAATGGAGCTGTGAAGCAATGACATTCAGATCAGTTATCACACATCAAAGCCAACAGACCTTTGAAGCTAATTAATTTGTCCTTTTGAGAGGATTAATGTTGAGATGCTTTCCTGCTCTGGATTGTTTTTATCATCACCTCTGTCTGTGAACCCCATAAAGGTATAATAAATCAGATGTTAAAAAAGTGAAAATGTGAAGAAAGGAATTTTATAATTAAAGAATTCACCATCTGATTTAGTTTGCCTGAAAATGTTGGGTTTATTAATGCAGGTTTGAGCGGCGGACCTTTGTTCCAGCTCTCAGAACAGTCGAAATTCTTGTCATGATCCAAAAGTTTGTGAAGATGAGTGGAGCTGAATCACAGAGAAACGGGTAAAACCTGATGAATAAGACATGTAGATGAGCTCTGCCTCTGATGTTAACGCCGCTGTCTTCAAAAATGCCATATTTGAATATTTCAGTGCTTCACTGCACCCGACAAGCAAAGCAGACACTGAGTGACACGGTTTTGAAGAGGGGGGAAAGGATTGATTTAGTAACTGAAGCTGCTGAAAAAAATACAGAAAAATAAAATCAATGATTTTAACCACATTGTACAAAACCTACAAACAATTCATGTAGGTGCTTTTTTGAAACATAATTTTTGCTCTTTATTTTCACTCAGATTTATGAGAAAAGAGGTTGAAGATTTATGAGGGAAAATGGTGCAGATTTTAAAAAAGAAAAAAAAAAATATGAGGAAAAAAAAAGATCATAAACTGACAAGAAAGAAGTTGCCAAATTTTAAAAAAATAGTTCAAAATTTACAAGAAAATAAATGTTGCAGATTTGCAAGAAAAAAGTTGTAGTTTTATGAGAACGAAAATTGCAGATTTACTGGGGAAAAAGTTGCAGACTTAAGGGAAAAAGTTTTAAATTTCTGTGAAAATGTGGCAAATTAACGAGGAAGAAGTTTGGAGATTCACAAGGAAAAGTAACAAATTTACACAAAAAATTTCAAAATTTGAGAAAAAAAAAGCTGCTAATTTACAAATAAGAAATAACCAATTTCCAAAAAAGAATTTGTAAATTTACAAAAAAGTCACATTCAAAAGAAAAAAAAGTCAAATTTATCAGAAAGTCACATACAGAAAAAAGAAAAGAAAAGTCAAGAATTTACAAGAATATTTGCAAGAAAAAGTAACAAATTAAAAAAAGAAAGCAACAAAGAAAACAGACCAAAAGTACAATAAGAGGTAAAACCCAATGAATAAGACTTGGAGATGAGCTCTGCATCTGATGGAGTAGCTAATTCCGGCCTGATGAAATCACCAAGAGTGCTCAGATCTCCTGGCCTTGACCTTGAGCACAGCCTAGATGCAGACCCTCTCTAGGATCATTGTGCATAAGTTTGCTAAACATTGAGGCAATTGGCTTGGAGGAATAAAGATTTCTGTTACGTCATAAATGCCCCGATCTCCTGACCTGTAACAATGACGTTGCCCCTGAGCGCCATAACCGTTTCCTGCATAGGGCGATGCAAGGAAATGCTATCGACCCCCAGCAGCTGAGGAGGCCCCCAAGCTACAAAAGGCCAATCTTAGTATCATAGCGTTAAGTGCTCTAGTCATTGACTTAGTAGTAGTTCTAAAATTAGACCATTATTCACTTCTCATTAGGGACAATTTTCATCTCAAAGTGGTACAATGGGGGGGGGGGGTTCTCTCTGTTACACTGATGGTGATAAACAAAGGTTACTGAGGAGAACATGCTTATTTTCTAACATTTAACATTTCCCATCAGCCCTTGCAGCTACATTCACCTGGAAGGCTACAATGTTTCTGAGAGAATTAAAATGACCTTTATTCATTTGTAACAAGCCAAGCTCCTCATTTGTTTTGTGAAGCACTTAAAAAATAATGTAATATATAAAGAAAACTAAACTGCAGTGATAAGAAGCTGTGTGAGGGTAATCAGTCCACTCTTTGGGAGCAGCATGGTGGTGTAGTTAGCCCTATTGCCACAAAGTAAGAAAGTCATGGCCTATCTGTGAGGAGTTTGCATGTTATCCTCATGCTTGCGTGGGTTTACTCTGGATGCCTCAGTTTCCTCTCATAGTCCAAAAATATGCAAGGTTAATAGCAGTCTCTGAAGTGGCCCTGTGTGTGAATGGTGAAGAGATTGGTGCTGCACTGTGGATGCCCTTGAATTTCCCTTTGGGTTAATGAAGTTGAAATCTAAACAGAGATTTGTTTCTTTTTGACGAGCGCGGCAATTCTGTCATCTGTCATTCATTCCTATTGAGAGTTTATCACAGGATGGACTGTGATGGGCTCCAGCCTCCCCATGACCCCAAAAAGGATTAAGCAGTTGAAGATGAATGAATAGAAAAAGAAAAAAAAAACCCAACACAAATGCAGAGCATTGGTGAAGTACTTAAAGTGACACTCTGCCAAAAATCAAGTTGTTTTTTTTCCCCCCTCTCTCCTCTCCTCTTAACATGTCTGTAACATGGTTTTTATAACTTACAAGACAAGAGCCAAATCCCTCAAATGCCTCATCTCTTTTTGCTGTGAAGTTTCACTTAAGCCAGGGGCAGTGGTCGCCTCATGGTTCGGGGCGTGGACTGGTGAATGGAAGGTTGCCGGCTTGATCCCTGGACCAGCAGGATCAGATCTGGGTGCATCAGATAACATAACCTTGTTTGCCCCACCCTCCTTAACCCCACTGTGGTGCCCTTGAGCAAGGCCCTTAACCTCAGCTGCTCCATTGGAGCTGCTCAGTGGCCACAGGTCAGTCTGTGGTTTTACTGGGCAGCTTCCAGGTGTGAATATGTAACTGAGTGTAAATAGGGCATCCTTGAAAAGGAGAGGTTTCTTCTCAGTGGACTTTCCCTGTATAAATAAAGGTTAAATAAAAGCCCCACCACCCTGCAAAAAGGCAGCTGAGACAGAATGTTTTTGGTGACATTGAGGAGGAATAAGATCAGGCCAGATGCGTCAAGTCGGAAGGTTGCAGAGTTTTATTTCCTCCATCATCATGAGACACGCATCATAGCTCTGAGCTACTGTGTTACTGTGCCTCCCAGGCATGTATCGTCAGCTCTTTTATATGTTATACAAACACAGAGAATGCATGGCACATTAGCATATTGATATACATATCAGTCAATACATATGATTGGCATGACCAACTAGCGCCCAGACATCCTTTCCTTAATCCAGGGATGTATAAACAATAGTCCATTGTTCTGGTTGTCCCCCAGGGGCTCTCTGTCCGTATGCAAATTGCCTTCTGCTTCCTGCAGTCTTGCTGAGTGTGAGGAATGTTCCTGTAGAGTGTTGTGGGTCACCACACCATAACTATTCGTGGTGCTGCCACATGGGTAGTGTTGAGCCATTCAGGATTCTCTGGCTTAACTGAAGTTATCCTCCATGTTATGTCTGAAGTTGGAGTCAAGGAGGAAAGCAGTAGTGATGCTGTATACTCATTTATTATAGTACAGGGTGCGGTGCACCTGACTACACATACGACCGCAGGCAGAGGCAAAGGCGGAAGAGACCGCCCCCCTACCTGCAGCCCTTCTTATACTCACAGGGTTGGCAGGACCAGAACATGGAGCCCCCACCCCGTGCCACACAAATAAGAGCTCCAAATATAATACAATACGAACAATAAATAACTATACTACATACCCCCTCCCCCCTGCAAAAAAGGTCCAACACACACACACACACACACAATCAGCCCTCCCCAATTTGGAACCTGAATCATCCACTAAACATAACCGTACTAAAAAAAAAAAAAAAAAAAAAAGAATCACAAAAGGGGCCTATGGCATTCGCACGAAATAACTAAAATAAGGGGGTGATGGGTAGACTGCTGTCCTACCCCCCACATGGCGAGGCGAGTTATTCTGCTTCCTATGCTATATAAAAGTCCAGTTATAAACTAAAAGAAAATTGCTGCCGTGTCTCCTAATTAAGATAACACAAAAAAATAATCCCAGAGCTATAGATACAGATTTAGAACAAATAACCAATACCAGAACCACAGCCATAGCTCGGTGAGGATGACTTGTGGCCCCCACTCCCCTCAACATTCAGTCCGACCCTGGAGGTAGCTTGCTTCCCGAGCCGTAGCTGGTCGCCTCAATCCAGGTGCGCCTTCTCCTCCACATCTCCAAACGCTCCAATCGTCTGGGGCCGTGCCCAACTGCCTTCTTCGGGGCACGCCGTAACTCATTAGGATGGTGCCACAAGCCATCCGACAGCAGAAGGTAACCATCGTGCCACTCGCCCGTCACCTGCAGCCGGCCCTGGTACAGCTCCATCTTCTGCTTTTCTCTCACCTGCCTGGACCTCACCTCCGCCCAAGCCTGAACCTAGTCCACGACTCCAAGCAGGGCCCTGCACGGCCTGCTGTGTCTCCACCTGGCACTCGCTCTCCCAGTGCCACTCGGTCCTGCCCTGACTGCTTGTAAGTCTGCTGCAGACCCTGCCGATGTGGCTCTGTGTTCACCAGCCTACCACGACCTTGATCCGGGAACACCTGTGACTCGTCAATTAGAAAGAAAATGGCGCTCCACTAATTTAGATGAAATCTATTTAGCTTGGAGAAATCATCTTTTAATTTATAAAAAATCTCTTAGAAAAGCTAGAACGAGTTATTACTCTGCATTATTAGAAGAGAACAAGAATAATCCCAGGTTTCTTTTCAGCACTGTAGCCAGGTTGACAAAGAGTCAGGACTCTGTCAATCCTAGCATTCCCTTAGAGCTTACTAGTCAGGACCTTATGAACTTTTTCAATAATAAAATTTCATCCATCAGAGATAAAATCAATCAGATTCTTCCCACAGTTAACTTAAATACTGTAACTACTACAACTCCTTCTATTGATGTCTGTCTTGATGAGTTTACTCCAATCGACCTTTGTGAGTTAGACAAAATAGTTTCCTCATCCAAACCTTCAACTTGTCTTTTAGACCCTATTCCTACCAGGTTATTTAAAGAAGTCTTCCCACTTATTGGTAGCTTTATTCTTCATATAATCAATTCTTCATTAACTTTAGGCCATGTACCGCAGGCTTTTAAAATGGCTGTAATTAAACACTTGCTCAAAAAGCCAACACTAGATCCAGGAGCTTTAGCTAACTATAGACCAATCTCTAATCTCCCTTTCATTTCAAAAATCTTAGAGTTGTTGCTACGCAATTATTTGACCACCTGCAGGGAAATGGTTTACTTGAAGAGTTTCACTCTGGGTTTAGAATCCATCATAGTATTGAAACAGCCTTAGCGAAGGTCACTAACGACCTCCTCATCACATCTGATAATGGACTGGTTTCTGTACTTGTCCTTTTAGACCTTAGTGCAGCTTTTGATACCATCGATCATAATATTCTACTTGATAGATTAGAACACTATGTTGGACTTAATGGAACTTCGTTGCAGTGGTTTAGATCTTATTTATCTGATAGGTTCCAGTTTGTTTATGTCAATAATGAGTTTTCTTTCAACTCAAAGCTTAGTCATGGAGTTCCACAGGGATCTGTGCTAGGCCCTACTCTTTTTAGTTTATATATGCTTCCATTAGGCAACATTATTAGAAAGCACTCTATACATTTTCATTGTTATGCAGATGACACACAATTATACCTGTCAATGAAGCCAGATGATAGTAATCAATTAGCCAAGTTAGAAGCCTGTCTTAAGGAAATCAAAGCTTGGATGACTTGTAATTTCCTGCTATTAAATTCAGATAAGACTGAAGTTATTCTTGTTGGTCCAAAAAACCTTAGAAATTCCTTTCCAAATCAAACTTTCAGTTTGGATGTGGTTACTCTCTTTCTCTTGATAGCTCTGTGAGGAACCTTGGAATTATTTTTGATCAAGATCTGTCCTTCAATTCACATATTAAATTTGTTTCTAAGACTGCCTTCTATCATTTGCGTAATATTGCCAAGATTAGGAACATCTTGTCTCAGAGTGATGCTGAGAAACTGATCCACGCTTTTGTTAGCTCGAGATTAGATTATTGTAATTATTTATTATCAGGCTGTCCTAAAACATCTTTAAAAAGTCTTCAGCTGATCCAAAATGCTGCAGCAAGAGTTTTAACAGGTACTAGAAAGAGAGATCATATCTCTCCGGTTCTGGCCTCCCTTCATTGGCTTCCCATAGAGTTTAGAATTAAGTTTAAAATCCTTCTTCTTACTTACAAAGCTCTAAACAATCAGGCTCCTTTTTTATTTAAAAGATCTGATACTACCGTATTATCCTAACAGAGCACTACGCTCCCAAAATGCAGGATTACTTCTAATACCTAGAATCTCCAAAAGTACAATGGGAGGCAGAGCCTTCAAGCTCCTCTCTTGTGGAACCAGCTGCCAATCTGGATTCGGGAGTCAGACTCGATCTCTGTTTTTAAGAATAGGGCTAAAACCTACCTTTTTGATATAGCCTACAATTAGGGAGGGATCATGTGTTTCTGAACCCTCCCTTAGTTATGCTGCTAATAGGTTTAGTCAGCTGGGGGACCTCCAGTAATGCACTGGGCCTCACTCCTTTCCTCACTCTCAATGAATTATTTTTTTTTTGCTGGTCATTAACATTTGTTTGTTCTCTCCCATAGATTGGGTCCCCATCATGCTGTTTGCTCTCTACATGTCTGTTCTTTTCATCTTCTCTATCCCCTCACCCCCCAGCCAGTCGCAGCAGATGACTGCCCCTCCCTAAGCCTGGTTCTGGTGGAGGTTTCTTCCTGTTAAAAGGGAGTTTTTCCTCTCCACCGTTGCCAAGTGCTTGCTCATAGGGGATCGCCTGATTGCTGGGGTCTTTCTGTAACTGTGGGGGTTCCCCCTACAGTTGATAGTGCTATGAGATGACTGTTGTTGTGAAATGGCGCTATATAAATAAAGTTGAATTGAACTGAATCTTTTGGGCATTGCTCACTGCCACAGGCTCTTCCCCGTGCCTCCTGGTACTTTCGTCCAGGGTGACTCGGACACTGGCACCGGGGCCCTCCCGCAGCAACCCTGAGCGTGACAAGGCCTGTCCACTTTCCGGAGTGCCCAGCAACTGTTCATCCCACACAGCGTCGTCCCGAACTCTTGGAACTGGTCGGTCCCACAGTCCAACCACTCTTCCCTAGCACTGCTCCTGATGGAAAACCCGAGGCCATAGAATAAGTTGCAGCCAATGATGTTTGTGCCGCAGGCCATCATGATGAACTCCACATTGGCCATCTTCGCCGACTTGTACCGAGCCATCAGTCTGACGGTACCCACCGTGGCCAACCGTCCTCCTCCATAGCCGCAAAGCAGCACAGAGTCACCTCCAATTCTGTAGTGGGAAAAACATTGCCTAACTGTAGTACAGTTCAGCAGATAACGCTCCGCCCCCATGTCGATCAGCATCGGTACCAGAACTCTGTCCAACTCCACTGTGGAATATGTACGCCCATTGATGCTCAGGGACACAGTATGAATCACCCCCGGGGCGGAAGAGTCAAGCGCTTGTGCGGACTGTCTCGTTCCGCTGACTGGCACACCCTCGCAAAATGATTCAGACGGCCACAATTGCTGCGGCACTTTCTTCTTGCTGCACACCCTCTGGCCTTGTAGTGGTGTTTTATGGACCCGCAGCCCATACACCTGGTCTTCCCCGGGGCAGACCTCATCCGTACAGCGTTGGCACTCTTGGCGTCATCCTTGATACTCCTATTGCTGTCTGGGTCCACAACCTGTGTTGCCAAGGGGGATCGTAACTCTTGCAGTGACAGATGCTCGCTCCACTCCCGAGTCAGCTTATTTGCTGCCTCCAGCTGAAGGGCCAGCTCGATGGCCCCAGATAGCGTCAATTCACCAGGAAATATAAGCAGCTTAGACTGGACCGCAGCACAGTTGGTGTGTTCCACCAACTGGTCATAAACCATTTCTTTCTCCAAAAGTCCAAACTGACACTCAGCGACTAGCTGCCTCAAGTCCGATACAAACTGCTGGATGGGTTCACCAACCTTTTGGCAACACAACTTAATCCTCCTGATGATGATGTTGTCCGGTGCCCTAAAATGGCACACCATCAGCTCAATCACTTTTTCATAGCTGTCCATGTCACCAAGCATGCCCAAAATCCTTTGTCCCTCTGTTCCCAGGTTGTGCACAAAACGCACATGCCCTCAACTTCTCCATCCTTCCCAGGTCCAACGCCACCATATACGTACCAAAAGGTGTCACACCACTGAGGCCACGGTACAGACGGCTCACCTGGGAGCTCCAAAAATGGCCAAATTGGTGTCCCACATGCTGTCATGTCTTCGGTATTACCCGCTTTTATTCTCATCGCCAAATGTTATGTCTGAAGTTGGAGTCAAGGAGGAGAGCAGTAGTGGAGCTGAACACACGTTTATTATAATACAGGGTGAGGTGCACCTGACTACACATACGACCGCAGGCAGAGGCAAAGGTGGAAAAGACCGCCCCCCTACCTGCAGCCCTTCTTATACGCACGGGGTTGGCGGGACCGGAACATGGAGCCACCACCCCGTGCCACACAAAATAAGAGCTCCAAATATAATACAATATGAACAATAAATAACTACACTACAGGCTAGTTAGGATTTTTTAGCCAACTACTTTGAAAACTTGAATCAAATTAAGATGGGTTTTACCATTAAACTGCTTTTAAGGACTGATGCAGTTTCAGACATTCTGGGCCACTGTGCATACAACTGGGCTTGGGACTGTTCAGACTTACTGTTCAACCGATAAGTCTTTTTATCACATGATTTATTCTGATAATGTAGTGCTAGCCACTGTTAGCCTTGTGGTATGTGGTTGGGCCTAGTAATCACCGATTCTGGTGTTTTGTTTGTTTTGTTTTTTTGGGGGGGGGGTATTTTGACACAAAACTGTAAGCCAACAAAAGGTTTTTTGGATAAAAAGGGGGCATAAAATATTTCAGACAATGTAGATTTGTTTTAATAGGGGATTTATATCCACCTAAGTGTGTCTTTAAAGGTGATACAACATTGTGACCTCCTCACCAGTACATGTCACACTTACTCTTGAATCAGCTGCTTGGTAGAGACATGTTACAGCAACCCAGTAGTACCAGTTTTTTTAGGAGGAGAATTGTTTTTTTTTTGTTTTTTTTAAATCACATACAGTGGCAAGAATAAGTATGTGAACTCTTTGGAATTACCTGCATTAAGTGGTCATAAAGTGTGATCTGATCTACATCTACAGTATCTCACAAAAGTGAAACACCCCTCACATTTTTGTAAATATTTTATTACTTTTTTTCATTGGGCAACACTGAAGATATGACACTTTGATACAAAGTGTCATATCATAAGTGGGCTGCACGGTGGCGCAGTGGTTTAGCACTGTGACAGCACAGTTTTACCCTCGGCCGGGGGATCTCGGGGATCATGAGATCGTGGGTTCGATTCCAGCCCCCGACCAACAGTGAGCTGTGTGGAGTTTGCATGTTCTCCCCGTGTTGCGCGGGTTTACTCCGGGATTTCTCTGGTTTCCTCCCGCACACCAAAAACATGTAGGTTTAGGGCGCTCGCGCACGCAGCGACCAGCAGCCGGTGGCTTGTCACCAGACTGCAAACCAAGTCTACCTACGGGTACAAATAAGTAACAAAAAAAAAAAAAAAAAGTAGTCAGTGTACTGACTACACTGTATAACAGCTCGTACAACAGTGTAAATTTGCTGCCCCCTCAAAATAACTCAACACAGCCATTATTGTCAAAATTGCTGGCAACAAAAGTGAGTACATCCCGAGTGAAAATGTCAAAATTGTGCCCAAAGTGTCAATATTTTGTTTGGCCTCCATTATTTTCCAGCACTGCCTTAACTCTCTTGGTCATGGGGTTCACTAGAGATTCACAGGTTGCCACTGGAATCCTCTTCCACTCCTCCATGACAACATCATGGTGTTGGAGAGCTTGCGGTCATCCACCTTCCGTTTGAGGATGCCCCACAGATGCTTAATAGGGTTTAGATCTGGAAACATGCTTGGCCAGTCCATCACCTTTATCCTCAGTTTCTTTAGCAAGGCAGTAGTAGTCTTGGAGGTGTGTTTGGGGTCGTTATCATGTTGGAATACTGCCCTGCGGCTCAGTTTCCAGAGGGAGGAGATTATGCTCTGCTTCAGTATGTCACAGTACATGTTGGCATTCATGATTCCCTCAATGAACTGTAGCTCCCAAGTGCCGGGTGCACTCATGCAGCCCCAAACCATGACATTCCCACCACCGTGCCTGATTGTAGACAAGACACACTTGTCTTTGTACTCCTCACCTGGTTGCGCCACACACGCTTGACACCATATGAACCAAATACATTTACCTTGGTCTCAGACCACAGGGCATGGTTCCAGTAATCCATGTCCTTAGTCTGCTTGTCTTCAGCAAATTGTTTGCGGGCTTTCTTGTGCATCATCTTTAAAAGGGGCTTCTCTCTGGGATGACAGCCATGCAGACCAATTAGATGCAGTGTGTGGCATATGGTCTGAGCACTCACAGGCTGACCCCCCACCCCTTCAACCTCTGCAGCAATGCTGGCAGCTTTCATATGTCTATTTTAGAAAGACAACCTCTGGATATGATGCTGAACACATGCACTCAACTTCTTTGGTTGACCATGGCAAAGCCTGTTCAAGTGGAACCTGTCCTGTTAAACCGCTGTATGGTCTTGGCCACCGTGCTGCAGCTCAGTTTCAGGGTGTAGGCAGTCTTCTTATAGCCTAGTCTATCTTTATGTAGAGCAACAATTCTTTTTTTCAACTCCTCAGAGTTCTTTGCCATGAGATGCCATGTTGAACTTCCAGTGACCAGTATGAGAGAGTGTGAGAGCGATAACACCAAATTTAACACACCTGCTCCCCAGTCACACCAGAGACCTTATAATACTAACGAGTCACATGACAGCGGGGAGGGAAAATGGCTTACTGGGCACAATTTGGACATTTTCACTAGGGGTGTATTCACTGTTGTGAGATACTGTAAGTCCCAAGTATAGACAAAAACAATGGGATTAATCCAATGCTACACAAACAAAAATAATATTTTATGTCTTTACTGGACACATCCATTAAACATTTTCAGTGCTGGTGGAAAATAGTAAGTTAACCCTTTGATTTAATAACTGGCCAAACTTCATTTGGCAGCAATAACTTTAACAATTCCAGTAGCTGCTGGGCTGATCTACACAATGTTTATGAGGATTTTTTTGGATCATTCTTCCTGACAGAACTGCTTCAGCACAGTTATATTCTTAAGAAGTCTAGTGTGAACAACTCTTGAGGTTATTCAGCAACATCTCTATTGGATTCAGGTCCGGACTCTGAGCCACTCCAAAAGGCGGATTAAATTTTTAAAGCCATTTTGTAGTAGATTTATTTCAATGTTTAGGGTCATTGTCCTGCTGTATCACCCAACATCTACTGAACTTCAGCTGGCAGAGAGCCACTCTGACATTATCCTGTAGTGTACTTGCATAAACTTGATGCATGATGCTCTATCCACCACATTTCACCATTGGGATGATGCTTTCATGTTGGTATGCAGTTCTCTTTTTACACTGTACACAGTGCTGCATGGTCTTCCTGAACAATTTGACCTTAGTTTTCATTAGTCCTAAAACCTTTTTCCCCAGTAGCATTGTGGAGCCCCCCCACGGATCGTCACCTTATCGTGGTAGGGAATTTGCGTGCTCTAGTGATCCCATGAGCTATGTTGTCTGGGGCAATTTGTCTCTGGTAGGGTCACCCATGATAAACTGGTCCTGGGTGAAGGGCCAGACTAAGAATGATCCAAAAGACTCCTGATGAATGTTACAAGGATTCAGTGTACCCTGCCCAGTATGGCGTTACCGAGGCTCTATCCCAAAGCCTGGCCTGGGGTAGGGGCTCAGTGGCGAGTGTCTGGTGGCCAGGTTTCTGCCCATGAGACCCAGCCGGGCTCAGCCCAAAGGAGCTACATGGTTCCACCCTCCAGTGGGCTCACCACCTGCAGGAGGGACCATGGGGTCCGGTGCTATGGGGATCAGGTGGCTGGTGAAGGCAGAGACTTTGGTGATCTGATCCCCAGCTTCCTAAATTGGCTTTTGGGACATGAAATGTCACCTCTCTGGTGGGGAAAGAGCCTGAGCTGGTGCATGAGGTTGAGAGATAAGATAAGATAAGATAAGATAAGCCTTTATTAGTCCCACAATGGGGAAATTCCAGGATTGCAACAGCATAGGGATAGCAACACTCAGAGCAACAATCAGAAGGCAAGAAAAAACAACATCTAGTAAACATATGTCCATATTACTATAAATGTATATATATAGACACACAGTGCAGAGCATTATGGCTGGTGAATGTGCAGCAGAAAGTCTAAGTTCTCTCTCCGCGGATGCAGCGGGCCAGCTGGAAGTCTTTGGGCATGATGGTGACCCCCTTAGCGAAGAAGAGACCACCAGGTGGGCCTCGCTGGTCTCCTGCAGAGCCACGACGGCGAAGCTCAGGAAACGCAGGACGGTCTTGAAGTCCTGAGCGATCTCCCTCACCAGGCGCTGGACGGGCAGCTTGCAGATGAGCAGCTCCGTGGATCTCTGGCAGCGACGGATCTCTCTCAGAGCCACGGGCCTGTGACGGCGAGGCTTCTTCACTCTGCCGGTGGCCGGAGCGCCTCTCCTAGCAGCCCTGGTGGGGGGGGGGGGCTTCTTCCTCCAGTAATTTTACGGGCGGTCTGCTTGGTTCTTGCCATCGCTCTTTATTATTCTGTCTTATATTTCTTTCACGCCGCCTAAACTCCAGCCCGGCACCGCGTCGTTTTCGCTACAGCTCCCGGTATGTCGAGTTTCCCATTAGCACCGGGCGGCGGCCAAGTGCTAGCTAGCACTAGCTCCTCCCCGCTGTAACATCTCCCGCTGCAAACCGTGGCTCCGTCCGCCGACCCGGGAGACCCCCGGGGCGATCCGTGCGTCCGTGATATATATACAGAGTGAAAGGTGTAGAAAGAAGAAGGAAGATAAAAAAAAAGGCTGTTGCAACAGGCAGCCCACTCGTGTGGCGCCGCCGGTCCGGCGGAACCGGATAGATACCGACTAGATATAGGTCAGGCTCACCTCAGAATCAGAATCAGATTTATTGCCATTGTTCATGTAGTACACAAACTAGGAATTTGTCTTGGTGCCATGCTGCAACATTAAAAACATGATGAGATAAAGAGAAAAACTAAAAAACTAAAGGACTAAAAACGTGCAATAAGTGTAATAGTAATAATAATAATAATAATAATAATAATAATAGTAATAATGAGTAATACTAGTCAAGGCAGTTTTAAAAAAAATTAGCAAGTAGCAGATAATATGGGGTACCACAGTGCAGTTGATAATGCAACAGAAAAACAGTGATGAATGACATGAGTCTGGTTGAGCTGCTGTACGTAGTGCACGAGAGTCAATAAGTCACTTAATGTTCAGCAGTCTGATGGCAGAGGGGAAAAAGCTATTCATGTGCCAGGAGGTTTTAGTCCGAATGGACCGAAGTCTTCTACCTGAGGGGAGGGGGGGCAAACAGTACGTGACCAGGGTGTGAAGGATCGGCTATGATCCGGCCAGCACGCCTCCGGGTCCTGGAGATGTACAGGTCCTGGAGAGATGGGAGCTTGCAGCCGATCACCTTCTCAGCAGTGCGCACGACGCGCTGCAGTCTTAGTCTGTCCCTGGCAGTGGCTCCTGCATACCACACAGTTATGGAGGAGGTGAGGATGGACTCGATGATGGCCGTGTAGAACTGCACTAACATCTTGGTGGGTAGCTTGAGCTTCCTCAGCTGCCGCAGAAAGAACATCCTCTGCTGGGCCTTTTTGATGAGGGAGCTGATGGTTGGCTCCCATTTGAGGTCCCGGGTGATGGTGGTGCCCAAGAAGCAGAAGGAATCTGCAATGGTGATGGGAGAGCCTGTGATGGTGAGGGGGGTCAGGGGGGTTGTGACTTTCCTGAAGTCCACAATCATCTCCGCTGTCTTCAGAGCGTTCAGCTGCAGGTTGTTATGGCTGCACCAGGACACCAGCTGGGCCACCTCTTTCCTGTAGACAGACTCGTCGCCGTTGGAGATGAGCCCGATGAGGGTGGTGTCGTCCACAAACTTAATCAGCTTAACAGACTGGTGGGAGGAGGTGCAGGAGTTGGTATAAAGGGAGAAGAGTAGGGGGGAAAGTACACAGCCCTGGGGTGATCCAATGCTGATGCTAACAGAGTCCGAGACAGACTTCCCCAGCCGCACATGCTGCCTCCGGTCCATCAGGAAGTCGGTGATCCACCTGCAGAGGGAGTCAGGCACATCGAGCAGGGACAGTTTGTCCTGGAGCAGATCGGGGCAGATGGTGTTGAATGCGGAGCTGAAGTCCACAAACAGAATCCTGGCGTAGGTTCCCGGGGAGTCCAGGTGCTGCAGGATGGAGTGGAGGGCCAGGTTGACTGCATCGTCCACAGACCTGTTAGACCGGTAGGCAAACTGCAGCGGGTCCAGGAGGGGAGTGGTGATGGACTTGAGGTGAGACAGGACCAGGCGCTCAAAGGACTTCATGACTACAGAGGTGAGCGCTACAGGTCTGTAGTCGTTAAGTCCAGTGATCCGTGGCTTCTTGGGGACAGGGATGATGGTGGAGGATTTGAGGCAGGTCGGCACGTGACATTGCTCAAGGGAGGTGTTAAAAATGTCTGTGAAGACAGGAGCCAGCTCTTTCACACAGTGTCTCAGGGTGGAGGGAGACACACCGTCCGGCCCGGGGGCCTTGCGCGGGTTCAGTCTGGAGAACTGTCTGTGCACGTCCTGCTCACTGATGACAAGGGCAGGGGGGAGGAGGAGGAGGAGGAGGAGGAGGGAGGGACCGCTTTTGATGAATTAGGGGCTGAGGAGGCAGTGGAGCTGGGTGGAGTGGGTGAGTTGGACACAGCTGACGAGGTGTCAAAATGGGCGTAATGTTGGGACAGTTTTTGACAAAGGGCTTTGTCATCCTGACCTTTAGAAGCCTGAGGCCGATAGTTGGTGATTTGCCTCAGTCCTCTCCACACAGAAGCCGAGTCATTAGCAGTGAACTGCTGCTGGAGTCTTTCAGAATTTACAGATTTAGCTCTCCTCAGCTCTCTGTTAAACCGATATTTGACCTCTCTGTAGCAGTCCCTGTCTCCACTTTTCAACGCTGCTTCCTTCTCCTTCCTGATCTGTCTGAGCTTGGCCGTGAACCAGGGCTTATCATTAGAGTACCTCACCCTGGTGCGCGATGGAAGAATGTTCTCCTCACAGAAGTTGATATATGAGTTCACAGTGTCTGTGTACTCATTAAGATCATGTGTGGCTCCTTTAAACATGCCCCAGTCAGTTATTTCCATGCATGTGTTCAGATTCTCTCCAGCTTCACTGGTCAATTTCTTCGTGGTGGTCACAACAGGTTTAGTGAGTTTCAGTCTCTGTCTGTATGTGGGAATGAGGTGGACCATCACGTGATCAGATAATCCGAGCGCAGCACGGGGAACAGTGCGATATGCGTCCTTCATTGTAGTGTAACAGTGATCCAGCGTGTTATTTCCTCTGGTTGGACATTTAATAAACTGTTTGTAGCGGGGGAGCTCGTGACTCAGATTGCTCTGGTTAAAGTCGCCCACCACAATAACCAGGGAGTCTGGAAAATTCCGCTCCGTGTGTTGGATGTGATCCACGAGCACGCGCTGAGCTTCGCGCGTGTCCGCGTCGGGAGGGACGTACACAGCGACGAGGATGAATGAGGCATCCTCATTCATCAACCTCAACACACAGCTCTGGTTCCAGGACAAATCTCCTGCAGACCAGCTGGAACTTGGCCTACTCTGGAGTTGCCCTGGGAGAGACATGGCAAGCAAGGGTGGGTATTCTTGTATCACCCCCCCCCCCCCCCACCTTGCTGCTTCTACATTGGAGTTTTTTCCAGTGGACAAGGGTGGTTTTCCTGCGCTTTGGGTTGCGAAATAGGTCCTGATCATCATTTGTGCCTATGCAGCAAATGGTGTTTCAGAATATCCACTCTTTTTGGAGCCTCTGACTGGGGTGCTGGAGAGTGCTCCTCTGGGAGACTCAATTGTCCTATTGGGGGACTTCAGTGTGCACATGGAAATCTACAGTGAAACCTGGAGGGGGGTGAATTAGAGGAACTGCCTTCCCGATCTGAACCCAAGTGGTGTTCAATTATTGGACTTCTGTGCCAACCACAGTTTGTTGATAACAAACAGCATGTTCAAGCATAAGGGTGTCCATATCTGTACATGGCACCAGAACACCCTAGGTCGCAGGTCGATGATCGATTTTGTTATTGTGTCATCAGATCTGTGACTGTATGTCTGGGACACTTGGGTAAAGAGGTGCAGAGCTGTCATCTCATCACCATCTGGTGGTGAGTTGGATCTGATGGCAGGGGAGGATGCCATTCCAACCTGGTAGACCCAAACATATAGTGAGGGTGTGCTGGGAACGTCTGAGGTCCCTGTCTGGGAGGTCTTCAACTCCCACCTCCAGAAGAACTTTTACTACATTCCGAGGGAGTCTGGAGACATGGAGTCTGAATGGGCCATGTTCTCCAGCTCCATTGTTGAAGCGGCTGCCCAGAGCTGCAGCCACAAAGTTGTCGGTGCATCTCACGGTGGCAACCACCAAACCAAGTGGTGGACACCAAGCTGAAGAAGGAGTCCTATCAAGCTTGGTTGGCTGGTGGGACTCCTGAAGCAGCTTAGGTGTACTGGCAGGCAAAGCTGAGTGCAGCTCGGGTGGTTGCTCAAGCAAAAACTCGGGTGTGGAAGAAGTTGAGTGAGGTCATGGAACAAGACTTTTAGTCATCCTTATAAAGATTCTGGCAAACTGTCCAGCGACTCAGGAGGGGGAAGTAACTCTCCATCCACACTGCATGGTGCCGATAGGGCACTGCTGACTTCGATTGGGGTTAGTGTCAGGCAGTGCAAAGAATATTTTGAAGATCTCCTCAATCCCACTGACACGCCTTCCACAGAGGAAGCAAAACCTGAGGATGCACATCACAGGGGATGAGGTTGCTGAAGTGGTTAAAAAAACTTTGGTGGCCGGGCCCCAGGGATGGATGAGATTTGCCCCGAGTACCTCAATGCTCTGTATGTTGTAGGGCTGGCACAGGTGGCATGCCTTTGCAACATTGCGTGGAAGTTGGGGAGAGTATCTTTGGCATGGCAAACCGAGGTGATGATTCCCATTTTTAAGAAGGGGGGCCGGAGGGTGTAATCAAACTTTAGGGGGATCACACTTCTCAGCCTCCCTGGGAAGGTCTGTGCCAGAGTACTGGAGAGGAGAGTCCAGCTGTTGGTTGAACTTCAGATTCATAGATACTTTATTTCGAACAAGAAAGGAAAAAAAAAAAGCAATAAAAATGACAGTATACAGTGCTCAAAAGGGAGAAGGAAGAACACTTATTTACTCCAATTCATCTTTTTCCTAAATACAACCCATGTGAAATATATACCTATTACCTCAAGACCCCAAGTTGACAATTAACTATATTTTATCCATATCAACATTGACACCCATCCATCCCTACATACAGTCAACACATCTATACCCAGCCCCAAACAACACATATGCACAGTACTGTCCCACCTACCCTACCACAGTGTTCCAGAGTGAGCTTCATGCATCGTACATGTTAATACTGTCACGCCGCGCCATTCATCAGCGGCGCCACCTGCTCACGCACCTGACAATCATCAGCGGCGAGGGATAAAGGCCGTCTCGCCCGGAGGCTCGGCCTGAAGCCGTCAGACTTCGTCCCTCACCGTTGTGAGCATACTTCTCTTCAGCATCACCTTTTTGGTAAGAAGATCGCTTACCTCTCTTCTTCAGTCTTCTCCCCTGTGCACAGGTGGATTCCCCAGCGGCGGACATCTCCACTCCATCGCCCAATCCTCGCTGCTGTACGGAGCTCTCCAGGTGGCTGTCTTCCGGGCTTCGCCCCCTTGTTGTGCCAGCTGTCCTGACCCACCAAGTAAGTCCTTCTCTCGCCATAAATCCCTCCTGTGTTGGTGTATGCCCGTCACCCTCTCCCTGTGCTCTCTCCATAGGGTTGCTCGGCTGTACGGTCACCTGCCTCTGTGCCTGGAGCAGACACCATCACCAACACATTTACATCCCGCAGACACGCACTCATTCACTCCTGCTGTTAATAAACTCTTTGAACTACTCTAAGCCTGTGTGTGTGCGTCTCCTGAGCCGTGCATTATGTCAGTACGGCTTCAGCAGAGCGGCTCGGCGGACGGCGGGCTCGCACACCGGTTTACCACTCTCGAGGCTAGAGTGGATCAGATTGCTTATCAACAGCAGGTTATCCTCAATCAATTATTGAACTTAACTAACAGGTTGGGCCGCTTAGATCCTCAACAGCCGTTCCCCCCGGCTCGTCAGGGTGACGCGGCTCCTGCCGTTCCAGCGGCCGTCCAGCCGGCTCCAGTGGCACCGGTTCGGCTCACACCGATTCCGACCCCCGCCCGCTTTAGCGGTAAGCTCGGCGGAGCGCGGGGGTTCATTATGCAGTGTGAGTCCGTGTTCCACCGTGTGCCCGGAGATTTTCCCTCGGATCACAGTCGGATTGGTTACATAGGGAATCTTCTGGAGGGGCGTGCGTTAACTTGGACCTACGGCGTAATGGCGAGGCCCAGTTATGCCACCCTCACCTATGACCAGTTCGTGAGGCGCTTTCTGGAGGTCTTTGACCATTCTCAAACCGAGACGGTCCAGGTCGATCGGCTTCTCGCTCTCCCAGCAGGGAGGCCGGTCGGCAGCGGACTACTCGGTCGACTTCCGGGTAGCGGCGGAGGAATTGGGCTGGGAGGAACGCTCCCTCTGTGGCCTGTTCCTCCGCAGCCTCCATAATGATCTGAGGGACGAACTGGCTGGACGGGATATCCCTGGGATGCTAGCGGAGCTGACATCCTTAGCGATAAGTTTGGATAACAGGCTGCGCGAGCGCTCCTCGGGGCGGAAGTCTTTGTTCTTCTCGCCCTCGTGGAGTCTCGCCGCACCTGTTCCAAGCTCGCCCCCTGGCGGCGCCGCCAGCATCCTGCCCCGAGGAGTCGGAGCCGATGGTGACGGGCTGGACCAAGCTTTCCCCTGTGGAGAAACAACGCCGCCATGAGTTGGGCCTCTGCATGTATTGCGGAGGTGACCAACACACTGTGGAGCGTTGCCCGCGGAAAGCCAGTCGGCGGGGTCCGCGAATCGCTGTAGGGAGCCTCGCGGATCCCAACCGGTTAGACACTCTCACTCAATTAAAGCTGCCCATCCGTTTTTGCCACAATCCCACTGGGCACCTCACCCACGCACTGGTGGATTCGGGCGCAGAGGGCAGCTTCATTTCACAAGGCCTGGCAACCCGATTGGGCATCCGCTGTAAGGCATTAAAACACCCCATCTCCCTGGTCCATCTCTCCCGTGCCTCCCTTGGGAGAGTTTCTCACCAAACCATGCCTGTCCCAGTCATCATCTCAGGGAACCACCGGGAGGAGATGGTATTTTACGTCCTGCCCAACTCTGTGTCGCCCGTCATCCTGGGGTATCCCTGGCTACGCCTCCACAACCCTGTCCTGGACTGGAGGTCCGCTGGGGTATCGGCATGGAGTACCTTCTGTATGGGCACCTGCCTTCAGTCCGCTGCCTGCTCCCCGTCCGCGGCTCCCCCTGTGGCGGATACAGCACCTCCGGACCTGTCACTGGTGCCTCCAGAATTTCACGACCTGGGTATGGTATTTAGTAAATCGAAAGCTATGTCTCTTCCCCCGCATCGACCATATGACTGTGCCATCAATCTCCGCCAGGGGGCTCCCCTGCCATCTGGTCGGCTCTACAGCCTGTCGGCGCCGGAGAAGGAGACCATGAATACATACCTGAAGGAATCACTGAGCGCTGGGATTATTCGCCCATCGTCGTCACCCGTGGGGGCAGGGTTTTTCTTTGTCGGGAAAAAGGACGGATCCCTCCGCCCCTGCATAGACTACCGAGCGCTAACTGACATCACTGAGAGGGACCGTTACACCCTGCCCCTCATGGACACTGCCTTTCACTCCCTCCAGGGGGCGACCTGGTTTACCAAGCTGGATTTACGCAGCGCTTACCACCTCGTCCGGATCCGGGAGGAAGATGAATGGAAGACAGCCTTCCGTACCCCGAACGGCCACTTTGAGTATCTCGTCATGCCGTTCGGGCTGACCAACGCTCCTGCCGTCTTTCAGCGCCTCATTAATGACTTTTTGTGTTCGTCTACCTGGATGACATTCTTATCTTCTCCAGGTCCAGGGACGAGCACCAGGTCCATGTGAGGCGGGTCCTCCAAAGACTGCTGGAGAATCGTCTGTACGTGAAGGCTGAGAAATGCGAATTCTACGCTAGGACCACATCCTTCCTGGGATTCATCATCGCTCAAGACCAGGTGCTCCCAGACCCAGAGAAGGTGAAGGCGGTGGTGGAGTGGCCTACTCCCGCATCCCGGAAGCAGGTGCAACAGTTTGTTGGCTTCGCCAATTTTTACTGCCGCTTTGTCCCAAATTTCAGCTCGATCGTCGGACCGCTGACCCGCCTCACGTCCCCGAAGGTCCCGTTCCGGTGGACTGAAGAGGTCGCTGCTGCCTTTAGGGCGCTGAAGGCGGAGTTCTCCTCCTCCCGGGTCCTTCGCCAGGTCGACCCCGCGCTGCAGTGCATTGTGGAGGTGGACGCATCGGACACGGGAGTGGGAGCAGTGTTATCCCAGCGGTCACCTGACGATGGTGCCAAACGGTCGTGCGTCCTCGGAGCCATCTCTTGGGACATTGAAGACAAGATCCGGAAGGCGCAGGAGGTGGAACCTGATCCTGGCGGCGGACCGGAGGGAAGACTGTTCGTCCCATCTGCGGTCCGGGGAGAGGTCATCCACTGGCTCCACACCTCCCGGCTCACCTGTCATCCCGGCACCTCTCGGATGATCAGCCTCCTCCAACGGTCCTTTTGGTGGCCAGGCCTGCGGAGGGATGCAGCCCGCTACGCCCGGGCTTGCCCAATCTGTGCCACCAGCAAGTCGGGAAATGCCCCCCCAGCGGGTCTGCTCCAGCCTCTGCCCGTCCCCGGCAGGCCCTGGTCGCACATCGCACTGGATTTCGTCACCGGACTCCCCGTTTCCAACTCCTTTGACACCGTCCTGACCATCGTGGACCGTTTCTCCGAGGCGGCGCACTTCATCCCCCTGCGAGGTCTCCCTTCTGCCCTGGAGACGGCGGGCCTCCTCGTCCAACACGTGGTCAGGCTGCACGGGATTCCGGTGGACGTGGTCTTGGACCGGGGCCCCCAATTTTCATCCGAGGTTTGGAGATCTTTTTGTAACGCCATCGGAGCCAAGGTGAGCCTCTCCTCTGGCCATCACCCCCAGTCTAACGGGCAGTGTGAGAGGACCAATCAGGAGCTGGAGGCTGCGCTCCGCTGTGTTACTAGATCCAAGCCGACGTCCTGGAGCAACCATCTCGCCTGGGTGGAGTATGCCCACAACACCGCCCGCTCTTCTGCAACGGGGATGTCCCCCTTCAAGGCGTCCCTGGGTTACGACCCCCCGCTGTTTCCAGCGCAGGAGAACGAGGTAACTGTCCCCTCTTTTAGGGCGCACCTTAGGCAGTTCCGCTCCACCTGGGCCGCCGCGCGTCATGCGCTTTTACGCACAGCGGAGCGCAACAGGACCGTGGCGGACCGGCACAGAAGACCTGCCCCGGCGTACAGAGTTGGGCAACTCGTGTATGTGTCTACCCAGGACGTCACATTAAAAGGCGAGAGGAGGAAGCTGGCACAGCGATTCATGGGTCCCTTTCCCATCACCCGGATCATCAACCCGGTGGCTGTGCGTGTGGCTATTCCCCCCTCCCTCCGCATCCATCCCACTTTCCACGTGTCGAAGGTGAAACTGGCAGTCACTGACCCCCTTTGCCCTCCTCCTGCAGCGCAACCCGCGCCCCGGATGATTGGTGGCCATCCGGCCTGGTCCGTCTCCTCCATCCTGGACTCCCGGCGCCGAGGTCGTGGGTTGCAATACTTGGTGGACTGGGAGGGCTATGGGCCCGAGCATCGACAATGGGTGCCCCCGTCGTTTGTGTTGGACCCATCGCTCATCGCGGACTTCCACCGAGCGCACCCGGATAAGCCATCGCCAGGAGGCGCTGCTAGAGGGGGGAGTACTGTCACGCCGCGCCACTCATCAGCGGCGCCACCTGCTCACGCACCTGACAATCATCAGCGGCGAGGGATAAAGGCCGTCTCGCCCGGAGGCTCGGCCTGAAGCCGTCAGACTTCGTCCCTCACCGTTGTGAGCATACATCTCTTCAGCATCACCTTTTTGGTAAGAAGATCGCTTACCTCTCTTCTTCAGTCTTCTCCCCTGTGCACAGGTGGATTCCCCAGCGGCGGACATCTCCACTCCATCGCCCAATCCTCGCTGCTGTACGGAGCTCTCCAGGTGGCTGTCTTCCGGGCTTCGCCCCCTTGTTGTGCCAGCTGTCCTGACCCACCAAGTAAGTCCTTCTCTCGCCATAAATCCCTCCTGTGTTGGTGTATGCCCGTCACCCTCTCCCTGTGCTCTCTCCATAGGGTTGCTCGGCTGTACGGTCACCTGCCTCTGTGCCTGGAGCAGACACCATCACCAACACATTTACATCCCGCAGACACGCACTCATTCACTCCTGCTGTTAATAAACTCTTTGAACTACTCTAAGCCTGTGTGTGTGCGTCTCCTGAGCCGTGCATTATGTCAAATACTACCCCTCTAACATATCCTTTTAACAAATAATGTTTATACCTATTTTTGAATTGATTTCTGTTTGTACATAGTACAGATTCAATATAGATTCAGAAGGAGCAATGTGGTTTTCATCCTTACTGTGGCACATCGGACCAAGTCTTTACCCTCTCAAGAATCCTCGAGGGTTCGTGGGAGTTTACCCAACAAGTCTACATGTGTTTTGTGGACTAGGAGAAGGCATTCAACCATGTCCCTCTTGTTTTGTTTGTGTGTAGGGGTGCTTCAGGATTATGGGATATCGGGCTTATTGGTACGAACTATCCAGTTTCTATATGACCATTGTTAAAGTTTGGTTTGTATTGCCAACACTCAGTTGGACTCGTTTCCAGCGAGAGATGGATTCCGTCCGTGACCAATCCTGTTCATAATTTTTATGGACAGGATTTCTTGGCGCAGCCAAGGAATGAAAGCTGTCATGTTTGGTGTCCATAGGATCTCATCTCTGCAATTTGCAGATGATGTCATCCTGTTGGCTTCATCGAGCAATGACCTACATGTCATGATGGGATGGTTTGCTACTCAGTGTGAAGCGGCTGGGATGAGAATCAACACCTCCAAGTCCTAGTCCATGGTGCTCAGCCAGTAAAGGATAGATCGTCCTCTCCGGGTTGGGGGCGAGCTCCTGACCCAAGTACAGGAGTTTAAGTATTTTGGGGTTTTATTCACTAATGAGGGAGAAGCATCTGAGTGGAGCAGCATCTGCAGTGATGCAGATGTTGTACCGGTCTGTCGTGGTGAAGAGCTGACAGATCTGCCGTGTCGGTCACGCCCCCCCGTGCAATGGTCTTTGGAGGAGAAAGTCCCAAGTGTCTGAAAGCATGAAGGTTCAATCATCTCGGCTCATGGTGTTGTGGGCTCACTTCCTGATT
Source organism: Pholidichthys leucotaenia (assembly GCA_020510985.1). NCBI lineage: Eukaryota > Metazoa > Chordata > Actinopteri > Cichliformes > Pholidichthyidae > Pholidichthys > Pholidichthys leucotaenia. The sequence continues at coordinate 193,462,854 of CM035842.1, read as the reverse complement.
TCAGTTGCTTCTTTGATACAGCATTTGTTTTCCTCTGATCCAATTATTTTTGTGTTGTTCCAGTCCATGATGTGGTTGTTTATCTTGTTAATTTACAAGGGAAAAGTAGCAAAATTAGGAAAAAAATATTGCACATTTTCCTGAAAATAAAGACAAGGTATAAAAAACCCTTCTCCTCCTTACATGTTACAAGAACAATTTATTCTTTAAATTTGGTTGTTTTGCCTCTATTTTAAAGCTATTATAGGTTTTGTTGGTCCATGCTGATTTTGACTAAAACACACACACACACACACACACACACACACACTCAAAATGGCTCTTTCCAGGTCCCTTAAACAGATGAACTGCGGGGTCTGAGTGTGCTTTTCTGTAACTGTGGATCACTGGTCCATATTATGGGGGTTTTACGTTTTTCACTGGTGCTCTAAGGAGGATTTTCAGTTCTAGTGGGAAGACCGTTTTTGGCCCTGCAGCAGGCGGTGTTTCTGCAGAAATGTGATGCGTTTAATAATGGCAGCAAATCAGAATTGTTTTAACCTGTCAGCTATTTAAAACACACACACACACACACACACACACACACACACACACACACACACACACACACACACACACACAAGGAGAAAGAGTAACAGGAGGCATGGCCATGAAAAAAAAAAAAATAATAATACAATCCTGTTCCAGAGAGACTGAAATGGTGCTTGGATTGGATACAATTTACAAGCCTTTGACTATAAAAATCAGCCATTTAGAGGAGTTTTCATCCAAAAACATCTCCTGGGATCTGTTAAATATATCTGAGCCTTAAAATTAAGGTAAAACAGCCTAGTGTAAGAATAAACTGATCTGTAAACATTAGTAATAGATTTTTTTTCCCTATTTTTCTTTTAAATTTGGAACTTTAGTTCTGTGAAGTGATCATTGACATGATTTTGGTGTTAAAGACTCATAAGCAGACAGATTCAGAAGATTAAACAATTATTTATTATGCACAGGTGATAATCAGTGGAGAGTCTGACACCCTTGTAAGGTGAAGAGAGATGGGTGATGTGGTCTATATTAATCGATATCCCATAACCTACATATGTATAAGCATGTGAGAATGTTTGGTGATTACATATGTAAAGCGACTTCACACCTCAGAACAGGACAAAGAGGTCTCAACCGTCAGTGGAGATCAAAGAGCATCCGAGGCGCTGCGGTGGAGACCAGATCGATCGCCTTGACCTCCCAGGGCCAGGTGGAGGGATACGAAGACAAAGGAGGGGGATTAAGATAATGCGGGATGTCAGCTTTGATATGCATGTCTTTTGTTATGTGTAGGTATAAGTATGTAGAGCTGAATGTGTTCTCTCCCTATTCTACTTCTGCTTCTGCACTGAGATGAGACTTGTTAGAGGAGCGAAGCTGATAATAAACTTTGGTTTATAAGTCACATCGCCTCGTTATTCCAAGCTCTTCTACACTGGTGACCCTGACGCGAGGATGGACCAGAGGCGTTCTCCCGTGATTGACTCATCTGAGGCGACCCAGGCAGACGCTGGCGCCCATGCAGACAGGGGAACGGATGGAAGACGTTCCCCCACGGCAGAAGAGAGGGCTCAACCGAGCACCAGCCCCGCCGTGAGAGCAGAAGAAAGGCGCTCTCACCCGGCGGACACATCAAGGACGGCCCACACAAGCGGCGCCACCGTCAAGCTGCCAGATTACTGGCAAGAAGACCCGAGCTCGTGGTTCCAGCAAGCTGAGGCTCAGTTTGCACTGGCGGGCATAACGGCGGACGAGACGAAGTTTTATCACATCGTCGCCAAACTCGACGCTGCCACGTCAAGATGCGCGCGGAGCATAATCCGACAGCCGCCCGCCCATGACAAATACAGAGAGCTGAAGGTGACCATCGTCGAGAACTTCGTCCCCTCAGCCGAGGAGAGAGCAGAGAAGATCCTGGCGATCTACGGCCACAGAGGATGCAGACCCAAGGCCCTCATGGAGGACATGCTGCAGCTCAAGGAGGAGGACAACGACAACTTCCTCTTCCAACACATCTTCCTCAGCACTCTGCCGCCATACATGAGAGGGACGCTGATCAACATGCAGTGCAGCACCCAGCAGGACTTCCGCGTGCTGGCCCGAGAAGCGCAGCGACTCACCAACGCCTGCAGGGAACAGGTGGCCACAGCAGCATCCGCAGATGCCCAGAGCAACGGAGAACCACAGACAACCGAGCAGAGCCCGCCTACCATGGCGGCAACACGACCAAGACGCAGCAGGCGGAACGACATCTGCTATTACCACCACCGTTTCGCCGAGGGGGCGTACAAATGCGTTCCCCCCTGCAAGTTCAAAAGTTCGGGAAAACGCCCAAACCAAGAACTGTTAACGGCTGCGGTTCTTGGCAAAAAAAAATAAACTTCTTTATGTGACTGACGGACACACCGGCAAACAGTTCCTAATTGACACTGGAGCTCAACTGAGTTTTATCATGCCCTCCCACGCAGACCGGGCCATGGTCCCCCGGGGCAATGGAGCGATGGCAGCCAACGGCTCCATCATCGACACTTTTGGTGAAAGGAATCTGCCCCTCTGCATTCAGGGCTGCAACTACTGATGGACATTTGTTGTAGCGGCCGTGAGTTTTAAGTTGTTGGGCGCGGATTTTTTGTGTGCACATGGGCTATTAGTCGATCTAGCAAATAGGCGCTTAGTTAATGCACTGTCATTTGCTTCTATTCCCTGCTCAGCTCGAGTTTCTCCACCACCCGTGCAGGCCAGCGTCACTACAGCAGGAGGTAAGTTTGATCAACTCCTCACCCAATTTCCAGCACTCACAATTCCCAAATTCTCAGCTACAGTGGCTAAGCACGGGGTTGAACACTTTATTCCCACAACAGGCCCACCCGTATTCGCCAAAGCTCGGCGCTTAGACGCGACCAAGCTCGCCATAGCTCGGGACGAGTTTACCACCCTTGAAAAACTAGGCATTATCAGACGCTCAAAAAGCCCCTGGGCATCACCACTACACATGGTCCCGAAATCCGACAGTTCTTGGAGACCGTGCGGCGATTACCGCAGATTAAACAATGTGACAGCTCATGATCACTACCCAATTCCTCACATCCAAGATTTTTCACTACATCTGGCAGCTGCGCGCATTTTTTCTAAAATAGACCCGGTCCGTGGCTATCACCAAGTCCCCGTTCGAGCGGAAGACATTCCTAAAACAGCTGTAATAACCCCCTTCGGTCTTTTTGAATTTTTGCGGATGCCTTTCGGCCTCAAAGGCGCTGCTCAAACCTTTCAGCGGATGATGGACGCGGTATTACGCGACCTCCCTTTCGTGTTTGTCTACCTCGACGATATGCTGGTAGCCAGCTCGTCGGAGGAAGAACGCGAACAGCATCTCACTATGGTTTTTCAAAGATTAGAAGAGCACGGGTTAATAATCAATCCAGCCAAATGCAAATTCGGCGTGCCACAAATTGATTTTTTGGGACACAGAGTTTCACCGAAGGGGGCAGTCCCACTGTCAGACAAAGTTCGCGCAGTAAAAAGTTTTCCACAGCCACAAACGGTCAAATCGCTGCAAGAATTTTTGGGAATGGTTAATTTTTACAACCGTTTCCTCCCCCGTGCAGCTCAACTCTTGCAGCCCCTATATGACGCGCTCAGAAAACAAAAGCCTTCCAACGCGGTCGAATGGACCCCGGAGCGCGTACGCGCCTTCGCGGAAGTAAAAAGTGCCCTAGCTAACGCCACATTGTTGGTTCATCCTGATCCCTCGGCCCGCATTGCGCTAACCACAGACGCTTCAGACCTGGCCATAGGGGCGGTTGTAGAACAACACGTTGGCGGAACCTGGCAACCTTTGGCATTTTTCAGCAAATCGTTAAACCAAACTGAGCGTAAATACAGCACTTTTGACAGGGCGCTGCTAGCGCTTCATTTATCCATCCACCACTTCCAGTTCTGGTTAGAGGGGCGGCGTTTCACGGCTTTTGTAGACCACAAACCGCTCACCTTTGCGATGGCTAAAATTTCAGAACCATGGTCAGGCAGGCAACAAAGACAGCTAGCTGCAATTTCAGAGTTCACCACAGACATTCGACATGTGGCAGGCAAACTTAACGTGGTAGCAGACTGCCTCTCTCGCTGTGACATCGCCAGAGCGCGAGGAGACAGATTATACTACCTCAGCCGCAGAACTCTTCGCCAACGCGGACACATACGCAGCCTCAATCCACGTAGGGATAGATTACGCAGCCATGGTGGAGGAGCAAAGTAGTGACACAGACGTGCGCGCACTCCTGTCTGGACCAACAGGGTTAAGGCTGGAGAAAAGGGGTTTACGCGACGGTGTACCCCCCCTAATATGCGACATCTCAACTGGCCGTCCTCGCCCGGTAGTCCCAGCTGCATGGCGCCGCCGTATTTTCAACTCAATTCACGCCCTCGCACACCCGGGTGTGCGCGCCTCGGTTAAAATGGTCGCCGAAAAGTTTGTGTGGCCCAGCCTGCGCAAAAACGTAAAAGAATGGGCAAAAACTTGCATGTTTTGTCAGCGCGCCAAAATACACAAACACACAAAAGCCCCTCTAGAGCCTTTTCGCATCCCAGCTAGAAGGTTCGACCACGTTCATGTCGACCTCGTGGGACCACTACCTTCCTCCCAAGGTTTCACACATCTGTTAACAATGATAGACCGTACTACGCGCTGGCCTGAGGCGGTCCCTCTGGCGTCAACCACAGCGGAGGAAGTCGCTCGCGTTTTTTTGACAAACTGGGTGGCACGTTTTGGCGTCCCATCGGACATCACATCCGATAGGGGGCCTCAATTCGTCTCGGAGCTTTGGTCAGCCATGGCCAGCAGCTTAGGAGCGACAATTCACTGCACCACCGCTTATCACCCTCAGGCTAATGGGTTATGCGAGCGTTTTCACAGATCTTTAAAGGCCGCCCTCAGAGCCTCACTAACGGATACAAATTGGGTAAATAAACTTCCCTGGGTTTTATTGGGGTTGCGTGCTGCGCCCAAAGAGGAAATTGTTGCACTACTGTCAAGACCCATCGGGCCACGTGATGTGACCAACATAACGAGGCCTTGCTTGCTACGGTCATGTGACTATGGCTGTGCTGAAATGGTGCTCGATACGCAGCTCCCGACACTTCAGCTTTATATTGCTCGAATCAGAGTTGAGTGGGTGGTGTCGAGCATAACATCACTAGTGCACAAGTGGACCATCCTCCTGGCGGAAGGACCCTCTTCTCACTCCTACAGCTGTAAGTGAACATTCATTGACTGAAATGTCTTTAACAAATATTCCCTCGGCTGAGGCATACCTTGCACTAGCACTGTATATATCAGCACTTGTAGTTCACCAACTTTGACGGACAATGACAGCCGGGAGAAGAACATGGATTCATTAGTTTTCCACAGCCTGCAGCCTTCAACCCATAAGGCAATTATCTATAATATCAATTGTCATATTGTGCGCCGCAAATTACTCATCACCTGTAGAGGAGCTTGGAATAACGAGGCGATGTGACTTATAAACCAAAGTTTATCAGCTTCGCTCCTCTAACAAGTCTCATCTCAGTGCAGAAGCAGAAGTAGAATAGGGAGAGAACACATTCAGCTCTACATACTTATACCTACACATAAAAAAAGATGCATATCAAAGCTGACATCCCGCATTATCTTAATCCCCCTCCTTTGTCTTCGTATCCCTCCACCTGGCCCTGGGAGGTCAGGGCGATCGATCTGGTCTCCACCGCAGTGCCTCGGATGCTCTTTGATCTCCGCTGACGGTTGAGACCTCTTTGTCCTGTTCTGAGGTGTGAAGTCACTTTACATATGTAATCACCAAACATTGTCACATGCTTATACATATGTCGGTTATGGGATATATGATTAATATAGACCACAGCCCCCCCCCCCCAAACGACTAAGAAAAGGACAATAGAAAAATTCACAGTTTAAGATAATTATTATGACATACTAACTGCTACACCTCTTGACAAGGAAGAAACTTTCCAGCAGCTATGCTCCTGTAGAGAATTCAGTGGTAATCATAAAAGCGTAGTAATACGCCCATATTAGGGGGGGCACACCGTCGCATAAAACCCTTTCCTCCAGCCTTAACCCTGTTGGTCCAGACAGGAGTGCGCGCACGTCCGCGTCACTACTTTGCTCCTCTGCCATGGCTGCATAATCTATCCCTGCGTGGATTGGTGCTGCATATGTGTCCGCGTTGGCGAAGAGTTCTGCGGCTGAGATAGTATAATCTGTCTCCTCGCGCTCTGGCGATGTCACAGCGCGAGAGAGGCAGTCTGCTACCACGTTAAGTTTGCCTGCCACATGTCGAATGTCTGTGGTGAACTCTGAAATCGCAGCCAGCTGTCTTTGTTGCCTGCCTGACCACGGTTCGGAAATTTTAGCCATCGCAAAGGTGAGCGGTTTGTGGTCTACAAAAGCCGTGAAACACCGCCCTTCCAACCAGAACTGGAAGTGGCGGATGGATAAATGAAGCACTAGCAGCATTTGGCTGGATTGATTATTAACCCGTGCTCTTCTAGTCTCTGAAAAACCATAGTGAGATGCTGCAGGGAATAGAAGCAAAGGACAGTGCATAAGCGTCTGTTCGCTAGATCAACTAATAACCCATGTGCACACAAAAAATCTGCGCCCAACAAGTTAAAACTCACCGCCACTACAACAAATGTCCATCTGTAGTTGCGGCCGTGGATGGAGAGGGGCAGGCTCTTTTCACCAAAAGTGTCGATGATGGAGCCGTTGGCTGCCACCACTCCATTGCCCCAGGGGCCCATGGCCCGGTCTGCTTGGGAGGGCATGACAAAACTTAGTTGAGCTCCTGTGTCGATAAGGAACCGTTTGCCGGTGTGTCCGTCCGTCACATATAAAAGCTTGCTTTTTTCGCCGAGAACCGCCGCTGTTAACGGCTCTCGGCTTCGGCATTTTCCCGAAATCGTGAATTTGCAGGGGGGAATGCATTTATAAGCCTTCTCGGCAAAGCGGTGGTGGTAATAACAAACGTCGCTCCGTCTGTTGAGTCTTGGCCGTGTCACTGTCACCGCGGGCTGATTCTGCTCAATTCAATTCAATTCAATTCAATTCAACTTTATTTATATAGCGCCATTTCACAACAACAGTCATCTCATAGCACTATCAACTGTAGGGAGGACCCCCACAGTTGCAGAAAGACCCCAGCAATCAGGCGATCCCCTGTGAGCAAGCACTTGGCGACGGTGGAGAGGAAAAACTCCCTTTTAACAGGAAGAAACCTCCACCAGAACCAGGCTCAGGGAGGGGCAGTCATCTGCTGCGACTGGCTGGGGGGTGAGGGGACAGAGAAGAAGAAAAGAACAGACATATAGAGAGCAAACAGCACGATGGGGACTCAATCTATGGGAGAGAACAAACAAATGTTAATGACCAGCAAAAAAAAAAAAAAAAATATTTCATAGAGAGTGAGGAAAGGAGTGAGGCCCAGTGCATTACTGGAGGTCCCCCGGCTGACTAAACCTATTAGCAGCATAACTAAGGGAGGGTTCAGAAACACATGATCCCTCCCTAATTGTAGGCTATATCAAAAAGGTAGGTTTTAGCCCTATTCTTAAAAACAGAGATCGAGTCTGACTCCCAAATCCAGATTGGCAGCTGATTCCACAGGAGAGGAGCTTGATAACTGAAGGCTCTGCCTCCCATTGTACTTTTGGAGATTCTAGGTATTACAAGTAAACCTGCATTTTGGGAGCGTAGTGCTCTGTTAGGATGATACGGTAGTATCAGATCTTTTAAATAAAAAGGAGCCTGATTGTTTAGAGCTTTGTAAGTAAGAAGAAGGATTTTAAACTTAATTCTAAACTCTATGGGAAGCCAATGAAGGGAGGCCAGAACCGGAGAGATATGATCTCTCTTTCTAGTACCTGTTAAAACTCTTGCTGCAGCATTTTGGATCAGCTGAAGACTTTTTAAAGATGTTTTAGGACAGCCTGATAATAAAGAATTACAATAATCTAATCTCGAGCTAACAAAAGCGTGGATCAGCTTCTCAGCATCACTCTGAGACAAGATGCTCCTAATCTTGGCAATATTACGCAAATGATAGAAGGCAGTCTTAGAAACAAATTTAATATGTGAATTGAAGGACAAATCCTGATCAAAAATAACTCCAAGGTTCCTCACAGAGCTATTAAGAGAAAGAGTAACTGCATCCAAACTGAAAGTTTGATTTGGAAAGGAATTTCTAAGGTTTTTTGGACCAACAAGAATGACTTCAGTCTTATCTGAATTTAATAGCAGGAAATTACAAGTCATCCAAACTTTGATTTCCTTAAGACAGGCTTCTAACTTGGCTAATTGATTAGTATCATCTGGCTTCATTGACAGGTAAAATTGTGTGTCATCTGCATAACAGTGAAAATGTATACAGTGCTTTCTAATAATGTTGCCTAACGGAAGCATATATAAACTAAAAAGAGTAGGGCCAAGCACAGATCCCTGTGGAACTCCATGACTAAGCTTTGAGCTGAGAGAAAACTAACTAACTAACTAACTAACCTGCACTTATATAGCGCTTTTCTAGTCACAAAGACCACTCAAAGCGCTTTCATTAATACTAACCCTCTATTCTAAGGGCCTATAGGAAACAGATATCTAGGGACAATTTAGAACAGCCAATTAACCTAACATGCATGTTTTTGGCATGTGGGAGGAAACCGGAGAAATCCCGGAGTAAACCCACGCAACACGGGGAGAACATGCAAACTCCACACAGATCACTGTTGGTCGGGGGCTGGGATCGAACCCACGATCCCACGATCCCCACAATCCCCCGGCCAAGGGTAAACTGTGCTGCCGCAGTGCTAACCACTGCGCCACCGTGCAGCCCAGAGAAAACTCATCATTTACATGAACAAACTGGAACCTATCAGATAAATAAGATCTAAACCACTGCAACGAAGTTCCATTAAGTCCAACATAGTGTTCTAATCTATCAAGTAGAATATTATGATCAATAGTATCAAAAGCTGCACTAAGATCTAAAAGGACAAGTACAGAAACTAGTCCATTATCAGATGCAATGAGGAGGTCGTTAGTGACCTTCGCTAAGGCTGTTTCAGTGCTATGATGGATTCTAAACCCAGATTGAAACTCCTCAAATAAACCATTTCCCTGCAGGTGGTCAAATAATTGCGTAGCAACAACTCTTTCTAAGATTTTTGAAATGAAAGGGAGATTAGAGATTGGTCTATAGTTAGCTAAAGCTCCTGGATCTAGCGTTGGCTTTTTGAGTAAGGGTTTAATTACAGCCGTTTTAAAAGCCTGCGGTACATGGCCTAAAGTTAATGAAGAATTGATTATATGAAGAATAAAGCTACCAATAAGTGGGAAGACTTCTTTAAATAACCTGGTAGGAATAGGGTCTAAAAGACAAGTTGAAGGTTTGGATGAGGAAACTATTTTGTCTAACTCACAAAGGTCGATTGGAGTAAACTCATCAAGACAGACGTCAATAGAAGGAGTTGTAGTAGTTACAGTATTTAAGTTAACTGTGGGAAGAATCTGATTGATTTTATCTCTGATGGATGAAATTTTATTATTGAAAAAGTTCATAAAGTCCTGACTAGTAAGCTCTAAGGGGATGCTAGGATTGACAGAGTCCTGACTCTTTGTCAACCTGGCTACAGTACTGAAAAGAAACCTGGGATTATTCTTGTTCTCTTCTATTAATGCAGAGTAATAACTCGTTCTAGCTTTTCTAAGAGATTTTTTATAAATTAAAAGATGATTTCTCCAAGCTAAATAGATTTCATCTAAATTAGTAGAGCGCCATTTTCTTTCTAATTGACGAGTCTTCTGTTTTAAGCTACGAGTTTCTGTGTTGAACCAAGGAGTTAAAAATCTCTGATTAGACTTTTTCTTTTTTAAGGGGGCCACCAAGTCTAGAGCCTGATGCAGAGAAGCTGAAACACTATCCACCATGTTATCAATTACAGAAGGAGCAAGCTGTCTATAGCTTATTTCCGTTGTGTTGACACATGGCATAGAGGAAACAATCTGCATAAATTTGGAAACAGCATCATCTGAGAGGCATCTACTGTGATAATATTTTTCTTGGTGATTTGTGGCTCCTCGTGGCTCCGGACATCAGCGTTGAGGTCTGCGGATGCTGCTGTGGGTGTCTGTGCCTTGCAGGCGTTGACGAGCCGTTGAGCTTCATGAGCCAGCGTGCGGAAGTCTTGCTGGGTGCTGTTGTGTTGGGTTCTTTTATAAATAAATACTGCTGCTTTGGGTGAACACGGAGCCTCCTTTATTGACTGGCTGCAACACATTAACACACGAACTCCGCCATATTATTCTCCATCATGCTGTACTCCTGACAACATCCGGTCTGTGTCGCCCCCTAGTGGCTCCACATATGTAATACTTAGATTACACCACATCCCCCTTACTGAAGCCAAGCTGACCCCTTTAGCTGAAAAACAAAATACATTTCCACATGAAATCATTCCTGCTCACCTTGGTCAACTAACTATGATGGGCGATCTAACTTTTTCTAACCCTTTTTCTTTTTAAACACTTGTACCATGCGTGAGAACATTTTTATGCAGAAGCCTCTTATATCACATTTTTTCAACATTTCAAGAACTCAAACTCTGCATCTCAGAAGTAGCAATACATAATTTTTACAGATCCAGTTTTTGTGGTTTCTTCACTTCTCTGCCTGATCTTGTTCTCATGATGGCAGGTGTGCATTCCTGAGTCTGAGTTTCTGTGGAGGTTTCCTCAGACTGGACGTCCTGTGGAGTCTCCATTTGGCTCTCTGGAGAAGGCATAGGCACTAAATGGCTGCGATTCCTCCTCAGTGTTCCTTGTGGTCCACTGATGACATAAGACCGTGGAGTTTTGTGGACAGATGTCACTGTGCCCTGTGCTTTTGCATCTGTAATCCAAACAGAGTTTCCGGGTAACAGTTTATCCAAATCTCTCGTTCTGTGTCTTTTGTTAAAAAGTATTCTGTTTGCCTCATCCGTCTCTCCTTTTCCACGTGACGAATTTGTTGCAGATTCGGCACGCATGGCTGCAAGGCCTCTGGAAGCATTGGCAGGGTGGTACGAAGCCTACGCCCCATGAGAAGCTGTGCTGGGCTGTAGCCATTTGCCAACGCTGTGGTTCTGTAGGCTAACAGTGCTCAGTATGGATCACTGGCTTTCTTGATAAGATTTTTGACTGTTCTGACAGCTCTTTCTGCCTCACCGTTACTTTGGGGGTACCTGGGACTACTGGTCACGTGCTCAAAACAGTACTCCTTTGCAAAGTCTTCCATTTCCTGACTTGCGAACTGCGGGCCGTTATCCGTGATCAGTATCTCTGGTATTCCGTGACGTGCAAACATAGACTTTAAATGCACAATGACATTGGCAGAGCGAGTTGGGCTGAGCTGGGCAATCTCTATATACCTAGAGAAGTAGTCCACTAATAACAGATAGTTTTTGTCTTGTAGCGTGAACAAATCAGCTCCCAACTTCTGCCATGGCCTTTCTGGTAAATCTGTGGGCATTAAAGGCTCTCTCACATTAACTCTTTCCTGTATGCACTTTCTGCATTTGAGTACAATTTCACTAATCTGGTTGCTTAAACCTGGCCACCATACAGCCTGACGGGCGCGCTCTCTGCATTTAACCACCCCCTGGTGGCCCTCATGTATCTTGTCCAAAACTGCATTTCTCATGTTAGCGGGGATAACTAACCTCGTGCCTCTCAGTAGTAGTCCGTTATGCACACTCAAAACGGCTCTCTCAGACCAGTAGTGCTTCACCGCTCCCTGTAGCTGGTTACGATCCGGCCAGCCTTCTGTGCAGTATTTCATGACTTGTGAACAGACGCTGTCGGACTGCAGTTGCTCTTGGAGATCTGCAAGATATTTGCTGCTTGTAGGGAGTCCCTCTAGCACAGAGTCAACATAAATGTTAGTGTCCTCCATAAGATCCCTGTCTGTGTGAGTAACACTGTTTGTGAGCAGTAAGCGTGAGAGCGTGTCGGCAGTGGTGAGACTTTTGCCAGGGATGTGCTTTATAGTGTATGAGTACCTCATTAGGCGCATACGAAATCTCTGTATACGCGGTGGAAGCGCATCCAAAGCTTGTCCGCCCAGTAGGCTCACTAGTGGCTTATGATCAGTTTCTAGTTCAAAGTGCAGACCCAGGATAAAGTCATTGAATCTTTCACAGGCCCACGTGAGAGCCAGTGCTTCTTTTTCCAGCTGGGCGTAGCGCTGCTCTGTAGGTGTCAATGATCGGGAAGCGTAAGCAACTGGTGACCACACGTCTCTCTCCTTCTGTAGCATGACTGCCCCCAATCCGTATGAAGAGGCATCTGCAGATATTTTCTGTGGTTTGTTTGGGTCATAGAGCTGCAATACAGGAGCAGAGGACAGTTCTTGTTTGAGATTACAAAATGCATTTTGTTGTTCATGCCCCCAGTACCACATGTTCTTTGTTGAAAGCAAGTCTCTCAATGGTTTGTCCTTTTCAGAAAGGTTCGGAATGAACTTCCCCAGCTGGTTCACCATTCCGAGAAAGCTCCTGAGCTCACTCACGTTGCTTGGCTCTTTCATGTCCTGAACAGCTTGGGTTTTGTCTGGATCTGGCCTCATTCCTTCTGCTGAAACAATAAACCCAAGAAATTTGACCTCTCTTTTGCCAAACTCACATTTTGACATATTCAACGTAACGCCGGCTTTCTCTGCGCGCTTCAAGACAGCGTGCAGTCTTGCGTCGTGCTGCTCCTTGGTGGATCCCCAGACCAGGATATCGTCCATGTGACAGACGACTCCGTCGAGACCCGATGTAACCTCTGTTACCATCATGTTTTGGAAATGTTCAGGAGCACTGGAAATACCAAATGGCAAATGGTTGAAGTGGTATCTGCCAAATGGCGTAATGAATGTGGTGAGAAAGGCCGACTCTTTAGACAGTGGTATTTGCCAAAATCCCATATTTGCATCAAGCTTTGAAAAATACTGAGCACCTGTGAGCATGCCTAGCGTTTGGTCCACAGACGGGAGGATGTATCTTTCGCGACACACTGACTCGTTTAAAGGTGTCATGTCCACACAGATACGCACCTTTTCTTTGTCCTTTTTGGGAGCTACAACCATGCCACAGCACCAATCTGTTGGCTGCTCCACGCGACTGATAACTCTCAACTTTTCCATCCTCTCGAGCTCTTCTTTCACTTTACCCATGAGCGGCAGTGGCACACGCCTTGGCACCTTGAGCGAAAAGGGCTTAGCATCAGGTTTCAGTTTAATTGTGTATGGCTTTTGAACAAGCCCAAGTCCATCGCATAACTTGGGGTATGCTTTTCTCACTGTCTCTTGGTCTATAGTGTCAATTCTGGCAATTAGTTTCAGTCTTACGGAAGCTGTTCTACTCAGTAGTGCCATGCGCAGATTTTTGACAATATAGATTTTCTCAGTAGCGCTCTTGTCACCGTATGTAATAGTCTCTGTCATAGACCCCAACACGGTTAGTGCAGTTCCACCCGGTCCGTAGAGTGGTTTTTGTGCCTTTTCCAACTGTTCATTTTTTTCTTGAAGATTTCAAATGTTTGGTCAGAAACCGCTGTGACGTCTGCTCCGGAATCTAACTTAAAAGTCACTTTATTTCCTCTCACGTTTATGTCTGCCAGCCATGGATCCTCCCCTAGATCCACTTCACCCAGAAAAAAGTCTGTCTGCATTGTCAGCGACCTCATTCACAGTTGGGTTGGACCTACAGACTCTAATATAGTGTCCACGTTTTTTACAGTTATGGCATTCCACGTTTTTAGCTGGGCACTGTACTGCTGCATGTGCTGGTGCTTTGCCACACTTGGAACAAACTTTACTGTCTTGTTTTGTCTGCTGAGGTCTTGAGGACTTAATCTGTTTTTGTTCCTTGATTATGAACTTGTTTGGCTTGGCTTTTCTGATGTGTACCGCATCCACGGCTGTTCTGTTAATGCTAGTTTCACCTCTTAGGTCAGTTTGTTGTCGTTTTATTTCTTCAGATTGTCTTGCCATTGTTATAGCTTTAGCTAGGGTAAGATCTTTGTCAAGCTGCATTCTTTCTGACAGCGACGAATCTTTCAGACCCACTACAAGCCTGTCTCTCAAGAGGTCATCATGAAGTGCACCGTACTCACAGTTTTCTGCCAGTGCGTAGAGTGCTGTTATGAACGAGTCTACTGGTTCTGCCGGCTGTTGCACTCGCTTGTTGAATTTTGCTCGTTCATAAATCACGTTCTTTCTGGGAACGAAATGTCTATCAAAGGCTGTTTTAACGGCATCGTACTGCTGGCGCTGCACACTCGTTAGCTCGAGCCCTCTTAGCATGTTGTCAGCCTCATCTCCCACGCAATAAACCAGCGTATTTACTTGGTTCGCCTCAGATGAGTTATTCAGGTTACTTGCCAGTCTAAAACGCTCAAAACGTCTTATCCACTTTTCCCACTCTAGGGGTCTCGCAAACTCGAAGGGCTCCGGTGGTTTAATGGTGAAGGTTGTCGCTGGAGTAGCCGCCGCCATTACTGGATCAGTTGGCGCAGCTGCAGCTCTTTGAACTTCATCTGGCATAGCCGCTAGCCGGTTGCAAAGCTCACTTTTCTCACCTCAAAGCGCACCAACTTCTGACACCATGTTGTGTTGGGTCCTTTTATAAATAAAGACTGCTGCTTTGGGTGAACACGGACCCTCCTTTATTGACTGGCTGCAACACATTAACACACGAACTCCGCCATATCATTCTCCATCATGCTGTACTCCTGACAACATCCGGTCTGTGTCGCCCCCTAGTGGCTCCACATATGTAATACTTAGATTACACCACAGGTGCTGCATCGCATGTTGGCAAGCGTCCCTCTCATGTGTGGCGGCAGCATACTGAGGAATATGAAAAGGAAGAGGAAGTTGTCATTGTCCTCTTCTTTAAGTTGCAGCAAGTCCTCCATGAGGGCCTTGGGTCTGCCTCCTCTGTGGCCGTAGACCACTAGGATCCTCTCGGCTCTCTCCTCGGCTGAGGGGACGTAATTTGCCACGATGGTCGCTTTCAGTTCTTTATATTTGTCCTGGGCCGGCGGCCGCTGGATTATGCTCCGCGCACATCTCGAAGTGGCGCCGTCGAGTTTGGCGACGATGTGATAGAACTTTGTATCGTCAGCCGTGATGCCCACAAGTGTAAACTGGGCTTCAGCTTGCTGAAACCACGAGGCGGAGTCTTCCTGCCAGAAGTTCGGCAGCTTGATGGTGACGGCGTTTGTGTGGACCGTCACTGATGTGTCCGCAGGGTGAGAGTGCCTTGCTTCGGCTCTCTCCGCGGTGCTGGTGCTCGGTTGAGCCCTCTCTATCACTTCTGCTGTGGGGAAACGTCGTCCATCTGTTCCCCT
The DNA here is from genome assembly GCA_020510985.1 of Pholidichthys leucotaenia. Classification (NCBI taxonomy): domain Eukaryota; kingdom Metazoa; phylum Chordata; class Actinopteri; order Cichliformes; family Pholidichthyidae; genus Pholidichthys; species Pholidichthys leucotaenia. The sequence goes on along the minus strand of CM035842.1, from coordinate 193,447,403 downwards.
GTCTGCATGGGCGCCGGCGTCTGCCTGGGTCGCCACAGATGAATCGATCGCGGGGGAACGCCTCTGGTCCATTCTCGCGTCAGGGTCACCAGTGTAGAGGAGCTTGAAATAACGAGGCGATGTGATTCATAAACCAAAGTTTATTATCAGCTCCTCTAACAAGTCTCATCTAGGTGCAGCAGCAGAAGAAGTAAGAGAGCAAACACCTTCAGCTCTACGAACTTATACTCGCACATAACAAAAGACAAGCATATCAAAAGCTGACATCCCTAACTATCTTAATCCCCTCTTTTGTCTCCGTACTCCTCCACCTGGCCCTGGGGGGTCAGGGCAACCCATCCGGTCTCCACCGCAGTGCCTCGGATGCTCTTTGATCTTCACTGGCGGTGGAGACCCTTTGTCCTGTTCTGAGGTGTGAAGTCGCTTTACATATGTAATCACTAAACACTCTCACATGCTTAAACATATGTAGGTTATGGGATATATGATTAATATAGACCACATAAGCATCATTTTCTTATTATAAAAGATTGCTAATTACATTTGTTTGTTTTTGTTTAGGTGAAACACAGCACTCTCAAAGTGCAACAGCAGATGCCACAGTGGAAGTTCAATGTCATTTGTCTGAGCCTTACTGCTCTGTTACCGGGCAACACACAATACCAGATACCCAAACGTTTACAAGATGGCAAACTAGTATCTCCACATGCCAGCAACATCAGTGCTATGTGAGAGGGTCTTCTCCAAAGCTGGAGAGGTAGTCAGCCACAAGAGGAGCAGACTGAAACCACACACTGTTGAAATGCTCCTTTTTCAATAAAAATCTTTAGACACTCCTCGTTTAATAACACTCCCCAGCTGCAGAAGCACCAGCAAGTTCCCCTCATGTTCCACAACATAGATTTTCCCTATCTCCCTCTACACACTATAGATCACAGTTTTCGTTGACTGAAAATTGTCCTTCGGCAGTATTTTCCAGCAATGACTAAAAATTCTGAAAGCTGTCTATCATTTGACAGATTACATGAAGGGTGAGCTAATTAAAGTCAATTAAAATGATAGATTACAGATTGACAGACTTTTTACAAGCCCGTCTGAGAAAATGACAAAATGATAAAGTGTAGTGCAACCTCAGAAAGTCTCAATACTCTATGTATTGAGACTTTGTCAGGTCTTCCACTCAGATGCAGTTCTGACAGTCAGCAGATGGCTCTTTCAGAACACTGTGTTGATCATGAAGCAATTGTCTCACAATTGTTCATTGCTTCATAAGGCCTCAGTTTCACCATCATTAGAGCAGAGTGGAGATGGAGAAAACTGCTTACAAGTCTCCCACGTTGGAGAGGGTGACGACTGCGCAGTTAGAGCGGTTCTCTGTAGTATGCTGCAATCAACACCCTCATGCTGAAGTAAAGTTCTGCCCTCTATTTAAGGGCTGTCTTGATGAGGAGCGGCTGGTGGAGCTGCAGCAGCTGTGGAGGATGACAGTAATTAAGGGGACAGAACAACAGAGTGCAGCCTGGATTATCATGTATTTTTCCACGGTCATTTATGCATTTCTTTGTTAATTGTGTAGATTTAATGGCAAAACCACTGGTGGATTTGGAAGTGAGGTCCAAAAGTTCCCTATTGGCTGCCTTTCACATGGGAAAAAGAATTATCATGGGCCCTCTATGATGGCATTTAGTGCAATATATTATGATGGAGTGTCCTCTAGAGTAAAACACAAATCTGATCAAATGGCTGGATGGATGTCTTTAAATTGGAAAAAAATCTAAGCAAGGTGCCCTTCCAAGAAGTGTTTTCCGGAGGTCCAGGTCGCAGAAACAGCAGCTCAAGCAGAGAAAAACAGACTTCCCTCTCCCCAGCCATCTGGTCCAGCTCTTCAGAGAGGATACTAAGGCATTTCCAGACCAGATGGGAGACGTCCCCCAGAACACAAGCCGTAATTTAGACGTTGTATTTTGGGCTAAATCGGGTCTGTCGGTCCAATCCTTAATTTACCTCACACAGAGACGTTGAAAACTGGGTTGTGTTTAGTTCATCTAATGCAGACTGTATTTAATCCAAAAACAGACATTGAAAACTGGGCTGTGTTCAGTCTATCTACCACAGACCATATTTAATCAGAAAAAAAAAAAGTTGTTGAAAGTTGGCCAAAAATAGTTTAGTAGTTTTTGGTATTTGGTGATGGTGGTGGGGGTCTGTCTCTCAAAAGTCAAATACACTTTTACAACCACTAGGCCTCTTTGTTAAAAGTGCTTTATAAAAATCCATATTTTTTAACAGCTTTTTTAAGTTAGTCACATTTGGCATAATGCTTGTTGCATAATATCTGGAACCATCTGAAACCAGTGCTACTGTGCTATACACTTATAAAGCACAATTCATCCTACAAATTTCTCTCCATGTTGTCCTTTTATTGATGTTCACACGTTGGGCTGTGGGTGTCTCCAGACACCCCTGGTCTTGTCTGATCTTGAAAGTTTGGCAGGTTAAGGCTTAACCTACATACAGAGGTGTCTATATGAAGACGCCTTTCCAACAACCTGAAGGAGACTGCTTTTCATCCTTCACTTTTCAAGCAAATCTTGACATTTTTAGATGGTTGGCAAAGCCGTCTTTTCAACATTTTTTCCAACCAATTTTTGCTGGGAGGGTATATTTCATCTTCAGCACTTTAGCAGTCCTTGGGCACTGCGGGCTGAATTGTTGTTCTATGTTTGTGTTTGTTTTTGATGTGTCATGTCCTGTCTGTATCCCGTGCCTTTTAATTGCCATTTGAGGACAAATAGTGTTTTTAATTGAACTGAAGTGCCCTTTTAGTGGATATCATGTTGCAGGGCTGTCCAGGGTGCCCCCCGTTACAGCTTCTTTCCAGTAGCGAAAATGTGAGCTTATAGTAATAGTGACGTGCCTATCCAGTGGATGGAATCTTCCAGGGGTGTATAGTGTGCCTCTCTGACTGTCCCAAAGGGTGCACTTTTCTTTGGAGTAAATGAGAGCTGTTTAGGATTCTTCTCCTCTGCTTTCTTGCTCTGATAGTCACATGCAGAAGGTGGTGTCTGCCCACAGCTGACAGGCTGTGAGGAGAAATTCAGATATAGGGAACAAAGACGTTTAATCTTAAAACCGCAAGTGACTTTTTCTCTTATATTTGACTTTATTCCAATATTTTTTTAAACTTGTACTTCATTAATCTGTGACTGTTTCCTTTGTGACTTTTTTGTTAATCTGATGGTCTTTTATCTACCGAATGGCCCCCCTGTGATTGTGTGTGATTTGATGCAGCAATTGAAAAAACCTTGCTAGTTTTTTTTCTCTCTCTCTCTCTAATGCATCATTCAGCGGTTTGTGATTCAGAGTCATAGACAACTGCTGTAACTGACGGCAGCACTGATGACACCCACTGAAATGTCTGTAGAGGTTTTTATTTTTAACCTGCTTGTCCTTACTGTGAAAGTTTCCATTTGAAGGAGCAGTCAAGATTTTTATAAACCACTAGGGTTCCATTCTCAAAGCAAAACAAAGCTGTAGCTTGGCCACAGCTCATAATACACTGTTAGACATTACAAGGGGTGTTGCCAGTAACTTACTGTAATTTAAAATTACAGTACTATACTGTAATTCAATTACAGTATAGTACTGTAATTGAAAACAATGCAACAATGGTTCTTTCTTTAAATGAAGGCTTATTAATCTAAATATCATTATCGGCAATACAAAAAATGATAAATGATTTTCATTAAAATTTAATTTAATTAATTTTATTAAAATCTCTTTGTACAGACTGCTGTTTAATTTAAAAAAAAAGTTTGCCAAAGCCGTTACAGTAGGCTAAATACAGTAAGAAACTGTATTTTCAAAAAGTACAGTAACAAAAAGTCAATGACTGGATGTTACAGCTGGATTCAACAAAAAATCTCAATGCAACAGAAATTACAGTAACTCCCTGGAAAAATGTTTTACAGTATCATACTGGGTGAAATATGGTATCTAACTGCAGAAATTGCAGTCATGTTTAACAGTGTACCCACAATCACCGCCTTCTCTTCCAAGTACTAGCACCTTCCACGCTAACTGCTAACCCAACAGCTACTTTCCTACCCACATCGCAAAAGTGGACTGGCCAGTTCTGGCCCACACAATGCACTTACGTTTGGCCCATAAACTGCAAGGAATGATGAAATGCCAGAGGTGGCCGGCAAACCAGATTTGGGCCACCAAAGGGTCGTCACTCTTTGCAGCATGTAGGCCGAATGTCATTCTTGCTATGTGGGTACCCTCACATACAGTTATGAACTTTAGGTAATGACCAAAAGAATGAGATAGCTGATACAAGAGGCCGAAATGAGCTTTCTCTATAGGGATTCTGGACTCACTTAGAGATAGGGTGAGGAGTTCAGTAATCCAGAAAGACTCTGAGTAGAGCCACTGCTCCTCCACATTGAACGGAGCCATTTGAGGTTTTGGCATCTGATCAAGACGCCTCCCATTTGAGGTCCCGCAGGAAGGAGACCTAGCAGCAGACCCAGGACATGCTGAAGAGACTATGTCTCCCGGCTGGCCTGGGAATGCGTTTGTAACACTCACTAACACCTACTTACTTTAGGTGTAGTACCCTTTTGGTAGTGTTGTGTTATGGCAGTGTAGTTACCTTAACTTTACTACCTGAACAAAAGGGATAATTGGGCCAGATCAGACAGATTACAGGTTCGTAGGAGCCTGGAGGGCGTAGGACGTAGGGCGTAGGGTGTAGGCGTAGGAGCCTGGAGGGCATCTTGCGCCTTCTGCGCAAGATGGCGCCCACAGTGGTCGCCATGGTGCTTCGTTGCACCCTTTGTTTGTTTTTGTTTGTCAATTGTGTGTCTGCCTGCTCTTATACCCGTGAAGAGCTTCTAAATATCAGGACTTTCACTCCCACGGACCTACTCCCAGTTTTTTTTTGCTCCCGCCGCCGATCTGGTTCATTGCTTGGCTCGAAAAGTGAGACGGCAAAAGAGAGGAAGACGAGCGTGCGCTCTCGTTCGGCTCTGCAGGAGAGGCACGCGCACGGCTTTGCCTGGCATATTTCTGTCCAATGCCAATTCTCTCTCTAACAAGGTAGATGAACTAAGACTGCTGATGCATTTTAAAGACCTCTCTACCTTGGCTGCCCTCTGTTTTACTGAGACCTGGCTCAGGGAAAATACACCGGACAGCGCGCTGCGCCTCGAGGGGTTTCAGCTGTTTTGTGCTGATTGTGACACAGAGCTCTCCGGTAAATCCTCAGGAGGAGGAGTCTGCTTTTACATCAACAGCAGCTGGTGCTCTGATGTAACGGTAATTTCCAAACACTGTTCTCCCGCCCTGGAATTTCTTTTTATTAACTGCAAGCCATTTTATTCCCCGCTGGAGTTCGCTTCATTCATCCTCGCCGTTGTGTACGTTCCTCCCGACGCGGACGCGCGCGAAGCTCAGCGCGCGCTCGCGGATCACATCCAACATACGGAGCGCACTTTCCCGGACTCTCTGGTTATTGTGGTTGGCGACTTTAACCAGAGCAATCTGAGCCACGATCTCCCCCGCTACAAACAGTTCATTAAATGCCCCACCAGAAGAAAAAAACACGCTGGATCACTATTACACCACAGTTAAGGACGCGTATCACGCTGTTCCCCGCGCTGCGCTCGGACAATCTGATCACGTGATGGTCCACCTCATTCCCACTTACAGACAGAGACTAAAGCTCACTAAACCTGTTGTGAGCACTACGGAGAAATGGACCAGTGAAGCTGAGGAGAAGCTGGAAACGTGCATGGAAATAACTGATTGGGGCATGTTTAAAGGAGCCACGCATGATTTGGATGAGTACACAGACACTGTGAACTCATATATCCACTTTTGTGAGGAGAGCATTCTTCCATCGCGCACCAGGGTGAGGTACTCAAATGACAAGCCCTGGTTCACTGCTAAGCTCAGACAGATCAGGAAGGAGAAGGAAGCAGCGCTGAAAAGCGGAGACAGGGACCGCTACAGGGAGGTTAAATATCGGTTTAACAGAGAGCTGAGGAGAGCTAAATCTGTGTATTCTGAGAGACTCCAGCAGCAGTTCACTGCTAACGACTCGGCTTCTGTGTGGAGAGGACTGAGGCAAATCACCAATTATCGGCCTCAGGCTCCTAAAGGTCAGGATGACAAAGCCCTTTGTCTAAGACTGTCCCAACACTATGCCCGTTTTGACACCTCGTCAGCTGTGTCCAACTCCCCCCCTCCCTCCAGCTCCACAGCCTCCACGGTCCCTACTTCATCAAAGGCAGCCCCCCCTCCTCCCCCCCTGCCCTTGTCATCAGTGAGCAGGACGTGCTCAAACAGTTCTCCAGAATGAACCCGCGCAAGGCCCCCGGTCCGGACGACGTGTCTCCCTCCACCCTGAGACACTGTGCGAAAGAGCTGGCTCCTGTCTTCACAGACATAAGATAAGATAAGATAAGCCTTTATTAGTCCCACAACGGGGAAATTCCAGGATTGCAACAGCACAGGGATAGCAACACTCAGAGCAACAATCAGAAGGCAAGAAAAAAACAAGCAAGCAAGAGCAGCTAATATACATATGTACATATTACTATAAAATATACGTATATATACACACACACACACACACACACACAGACACACAGTGCAGAGCATTGTAGCTGGATGGAATAAATATATGAATATATGAACACAGTGCAGAGCATTGTAGCTAGATGGAATAAATATGTAAATATATAAACACCCACAGTATGGAGCATTGCAGCTAGGTGGAATAAATATGCAAGTATATAAACACACACAGTGCGGAGCAATGTAGCTAGATGGAATAATATGTAGATATATAAAAACACAGTGCGGAGCATTGTAGCTAGATGGAATAAATATATAGATATATAAATATAAACACACCCAGTGCTGAGCATTGTAGCTAGATGGAATAAATATGTAAATATATAAACACACACAGTGCAGAGCATTGTTGCTAGATTGAATGAAACAGCATAACCGTCTACTAGTTATCCTACATGGTATGATTATGTGCCCATACATATTCTCACCCTCCATAGCGACCGGTATGTTCCTAGTTGTATGCCGGAGGGGACCATTGTGTAAGTCTATTGCATCTTTTGCATTCAAAAAACTGTTAGTTTGTTACGTCTTTTTGCTATCTCTGCGAGCAGCCCTGCTTAGGTTGTACAGTCTGACAGCCGTTGGTAGGAAGGACCTACGAAACCTCTCAGTTGTGCACCTGGGATGATGTAGTCTGCTGCTAAATGAGCTCCTCAGTGCATCCAGTATGTCCTGCATAGGGTGGAACTCGGACTCCAGCAGAGATGACAGTTTAGCCACCGTCCTTCTCTCTCCTATCTCCTCCATCGGATCAAGGCGCTGCCCCAGGACAGAGCTAGCTTTCTTAATCAGTTTGTTCAGTCTCTTCCTATCGGCTGCAGTAATGCCACTGCCCCAGCAGACCACTCCAAAAGTGATGGCTGATGCCACCACCGTGTCATAGAATGACTTCAGCAGCGCCCCTTGTACACCAAAAGACCTGAGTCTCCTCAGCAGGAACAGCCTGCGCTGTCCCTTCTTGTAGAGTGTGTCAGTATTGTGTGACCAGTCTAGTTTATTGTTCAGATGAACACCCAGGTACTTATAGGATGTCACCATCTCGATGTCTGTTCCCTGTATATTTACTGGTGCTGTGAGGGGCTGCCCATGCCTGCGGCAGTCCACCACCAGCTCCTTAGTTTTCCTCGCGTTGATCTGGAGGCAGTTCCGATGGCACCAGTCCACGAAGTCCTGGATAAGCCCTCTGTACTCAGCTTCATCTCCATTGGAGATGAGGCCAACGACCGCAGAGTCATCAGAGAACTTCTGTAGATGGCAGTGTGTTGTGTTGTGTGAGAAGTCCGCAGTGTAAAGAGTGAACAGGAAGGGAGCCAGCACCGTTCCCTGGGGGGCCCCCGTGCTACTGATGATCGTGTCGGACACACAGTCCCGGGTTCTCACAAACTGAGGCCGGTTCGTGAGGTAGTCCAGGATCCATGATGACAGGTGCTGGTCCACCCCTGCGCGCAGCAGCTTGTCCTTCAGGATCATCGGTTGGATGGTGTTGAAAGCACTGGAGAAGTCAAAGAACATGATCCTCACCATATTCCCGGGCTTCTCCAGGTGGGACAGAGAACGGTGAAGGAGGAAGATCACCGCATCCTCCACCCCAATGCCATGCTGGTAGGCGAACTGGAGTGGATCCATCGCTGGTTCCACCAGGGGGCGAAGGTGAGCAAGGAGCAGTCTCTCCAGGGTCTTCATCAAGTGGGACGTCAAGGCCACCGGTCTGTAGCTGTTCAGGTCTTTGGGGTGGGAAGTTTTTGGTACAGGTACCACACAAGATGTTTTCCACAGCTGTGGTACCCTCCCCAGTTTCAGGCTCATGTTGAAGATATACGTCACAATCCCACACAACTGGTCTGCACAGGACTTGAGGAGCTTTGCGCTGATGCCGTCCGGTCCCGGCGCCTTCCTCGCTTTGATCTTTGACATTTGTCTTTGTCTTTGTCGCTTTGACATTTTTAACACCTCCCTTAAGCTATGCCACGTGCCGACCTGCCTCAAATCCTCCACCATCATCCCTGTCCCCAAGAAGCCACGGATCACTGGACTTAACGACTACAGACCTGTAGCGCTCACCTCTGTAGTCATGAAGTCCTTTGAGCGCCTGGTCCTGCCCCATCTCAAGTCCATCACCACTCCCCTCCTGGACCCGCTGCAGTTTGCCTACCGAGCCAACAGGTCTGTAGACGACGCAGTCAACCTGGCCCTCCACTCCATCCTGCAGCACCTGGACTCCCTGGGAACCTACGCCAGGATCCTGTTTGTGTACTTCAGCTCCGCATTCAACACCATTCGCCCCGCTCTGCTCCTGGACAAGCTGTCCCTGCTCAACGTGCCTGACTCCCTCTGCAGGTGGATCACCGACTTCCTGACGGACCGGAGGCAGCATGTGCGGCTGGGAAAGACTGTCTCAGACTCTGTTAGCATCAGCACCGGATCACCCCAGGGCTGTGTACTTTCCCCCCTACTCTTCTCCCTTTATACCAACTCCTGCACCTCCAGCCACCACTCTGTCAAGCTGATCAAGTTTGCGGATGACACCACCCTCATCGGGCTCATCTCCAACGGCGACGAGTCCGCCTACAGGAGAGAGGTGGCCCAGCTGGCGTCCTGGTGCAACAACAACAACCTGCAGCTGAATGCTCTGAAGACAGTGGAGATGATTGTGGACTTCAGGAAAGTCACAACCCCTCTGCCTCCCCTCACCTTCACAGGCTCTCCCATCACCACTGCTGATTCCTTCCGCTTCCTAGGCACCACCATCACCAGGGACCTCAAGTGGGAGCCAACCATCAGCTCCCTCATCAAAAAGGTCCAGCAGAGGATATTCTTCCTGCGGCAGCTGAGGAAGCTCAAGCTACCCACCAAGATGTTAGTGCAGTTCTACACAGCCATCATCGAGTCCATCCTCACCACCTCCATAACCGTGTGGTACGCAGGAGCCACTGCCAGGGACAGACTAAGGCTGCAGCGCGTCGTGCGCACTGCTGAGAAGGTGATCGGCTGCAAGCTCCCATCTCTCCAGGATCTGTACATCTCCAGGACCCGGAGGCGTGCTGGCCGGATCATAGCCGATCCTTCACACCCTGGTCACGTACTGTTTGCCCCTCTCCCCTCAGGTAGAAGACTTCGGTCCATTCAGACTAAAACCTCCAGTCACATGAACAGCTTCTTCCCCTCTGCCATCAGACTGCTGAACACTAAGTGACTTATTGACTCTCGTGCACTATGTACAGCAGGTCAACCGGATTCATGTCAATCATCACTGTTTTCTTCTTGCATTACCGACTGCACTGTATGGTTCTCCACATTATCTGCTGCTCGCTAATATATTTAAACTGCTGACTAGTATTACTCATTCTTATTCTACACTTTATTGCATGTATAGTTTATTTCTTTTATTTTATCATGTTTAATGTTGCAGCATTGCACCGAGACAAATTCCTAGTTTGTGTACTACATGAACAATGGCAATAAATCTGATTCTGATTCTGAACAACAGATGACTCACACACCCGGTGTATGGGAACTTGCAACTATGTATATTTCAAAGTTATGTACACATAAACAAATACACAGCACTGTACAATAATAAAAAAATAAAAATAAAATACTCCAAATATATTTACAGTGTGTACCTTCAGTGTCCGTTCCAGGTGATCAGTGGGATCACCTCTAGCAAGCGGTAGGTTCGAGCGATCGGCTCGCCATCCAGATCTGGAGAATCCACGCTTGTAATCCAGTCCAAACAAAAAACCTGACCATGCTAATCGACACGTACGTCATGGGGTTCCCGCGCTCAACGGTGTGAACAGCCTTTGGATCCAAATCAATCTCAAGTTTTATCCAAGACAAAGACTGCTATTAGCACGTTAGCTCACCGTCTCCGTAAGGGAACGCGCTCTCTCGATCGATGTCTGCTGTGACTGAAAGTGTTCTACAGGTTACACACAGACCGAGTGAGGGAGCGCGTGACCCCATTGGCTGGTGTGACCCCATTGGCTGTTGCTGCCAAACAAAAGACGCAGCCATTGGTTGCTCAAAATACCAATTAAAACATTTGGAACTTTATCAAAACTCCCCAGAAAATGTTCCCTACTGTTTTATGAATATATATTTATTTAAATATTCATCTTTAAATTATTTACTTCCATTGTGAAATGGGTGTTTTTCTTTTTAAAGCGGTATCAATATTCATATTTTTATTCAAGTTTTTTTTTTTTTTTTAAATTTAAGTTTTTGTAAAGGGTATACAGGTCATTACAGCACTGCATTGTTTACATTTTCATTGCACGTTCCCTTATATTTTGCTATTTGACAACATTGGTAGAATAGTTATTACAACACCCCCTTTTTTTAAGTGAAAGAAAAAGTGAAATTAAAGAGAATTAAATTTAAAAAAACAAACAAACAAAAAAATGAATAAACAAACAAATAGAACAGCAAAAAACAAACAAACAGAAAATTAAGTAATTAAAAGTAAAAGAGCATCTGAGTAGCATTGGAACAAAGAGTGGGACCATCATTGAAATGGTATTTGTCAAAGATTAGATCTAATGGCAGACACATATGCGATCCAGGGTTGCCAAAAGTTCATGAACCCATCCATGTCCTGTCTCAGTGCGAATGTCAACTTTTCCATCGAGTAAATGTCTTGAATCACGTTAATCCAATCTTCAGGTGTAGGACAGTCCTTCAGCATCCATTTTTTAGTTAGGGCTTTTTTACTTGCCAATATTAAAACATTGAATAAGTATTTATCTCCTCGTCTTTCCAGTGAGTCCGGTAGTAAACCCAAATACAAAGTTATAAAAGAAAAGGGAACTGTTATTTTGAATATTTTCCCCAATATTGTCTGTACATTGGTCCAATATTGGTGGATAACTGGGCATGACCAAAAAACATGAAAATGATTTGCAGTCTTTTCACCACACAAGCGCCAACAGTTCAACCCCTTATGGGTAAATTTGTTTTGTGCAGGTGTTCTGAAAAATCTTACCAAATTTTTCCATCCGAATTCTCTCCACTGCAGGGATGAGGTACTTTTCCATTGCTGTCTATTTAGCTTTTCCCATATTTCCAATTGTAAAGTGAAATTCCCCTCTTTTTCCCATCTCTCTTTTATATATGATGTGTTGTCTCCTTTAAAGTCTTGAAGACCTTGGTATATTTTAGAAATGTATCTGATCCCTGGGATCCCTTTATATGCCATTAAGAAGACCTTCAGAACACCTGACTGGGCCCTTTCCAAATCCTCCTTTTTAAGTATATTGTTTGTGTGGTGTCTAAGCTGAAAGAACCTGTAAAGGTCTTGATTTATTAGACCTTGTTTTTTCAAATCTTCAAAACTTCTTAAAGTTTGCCCCTTAAAGAAATTGTAATATTTTATCAGCCCTTTCTCTTTCCACTCTTTAAATCTAGTGTCTGTTTTATTGGGGGTAAAGTCTTGATCATAGGCAATCCATTGCAGAAGTCGATAGGGCTCTTTAGCTTGATTCTCTCTGACTATCTTAAACCAAATTTTTAGCGGGGTCTCTATCCATGGGTTAGTGTTATTCAAGAGTTTAGGTAAGGCATTGTTCCCTATTATTGCCTGTAGGGGGATGTCACTTGTTATTTGGCATTCCATCTCCTTCCATTGTGCAGTGTAGACTGGGTTACATATCTCTACTAAAGTTTTAATTTGTGCAGCTATAAAATAGTCCCTGATATTTGGCAGCGCGAGCCCACCTTTGTCTTTGTTTAGCTGTAGGGTTCTATATCTGATTCTAGGTCTCTTGCTCTGCCATATGAATTTTGAGATCCTTCTGTCTAGCTCCTGCCATGTTTTTTGGGGGGGTTCTACCGGTATTGTTTGGAAAAGGTATAGAAAACGTGGGAGTATATTCATTTTGACTGCTTCAATTCTTTGTGCAGTACCTAAGAATGGTATCATATTCCATCTTGCTAGGTCAGATTTTATTTTTGTCACCAGTGGATCATAGTTTAGTATTATAATTTTGTTGAGTTGTTTCGGGATATTGATCCCTAGATATTTCATAGATTCCAACTCCCAGTTAGTTTTGAGTTCACTTAGTGAATAATGATTTGGGTCATAGTTGAATGTTAAAACTTGGGTTTTATGCATGTTTAATTTGTACCCCGATAAATCTCCATAGTCTGAAAAAACTGAGATTAGTTCTGGTAAAGAAGTGTCTGGTTGCCCTAGGTATATTAAAATGTCATCAGCAAAGAGTGCTATTTTATGTTCCTTCTGACCAAGTGTAATACCTTGAATTTTTTGATTTTGTCTTATCCATTGGCTCAGAGGTTCTCTGAAGATTGCAAAGAGCAGTGGAGACAGGGGGCAGCCTTGACGACATCCTCTTTCCAGCTCAAAAGATGATGATAAATTACCGTTAATCCTTATTTTAGCTGTTGGTTTTTTATATAATGCCTGTATAGTTCTAATGAAGTTGTTATGAAAATTGAAACTGGATAAGAGTCTATATAGGAAAGACCAGTCAACCGAATCAAATGCTTTTTCAGCATCTAATCCCAATATGACTGCATTTAAGTTATATTTTTTTATATGATGAATTATGTGTAAAGTGCGTCGAATGTTGTCTTGTGTCTGTCTTTGTCTTATAAAACCTGTTTGGTCTAAGTGAATTAAGTCTGTCAGTATGTTTTCTAACCTTTTGGCAAGGATAATGGTAAAAAGCTTATAGTCCTGATTTAATACACTGATTGGTCTGTAGTTGGAGCATTCTAGTTTATCCTTTTCAGGTTTAGGTATAACTGCAATGACCCCTTCTCTCCAGGAGGGGGGGGGGTTTCCCCTATGTGGAGGACATAGTTAAATGTTTTCAAGAGGAGAGGAGATAGTTGCTGTTTAAAGGTTTTGTACCATTCTGCTGTATAGCCATCTGCTCCTGGGGATTTGTTAGCTTTAAGTTTCATAATTGCTTTTTCCAATTCTTTAGGTTGTATTTCTGACAGTAGTGTTTTATTTTGTGATTCCGTAAGTTGGGGAAGGTGTAATGTGTTTAGGAATGTCTCGGATGCGTTTTTATGTTTTTTGTGGGAGTATTAGTTCTTGTAGTAATTCTCGAAGCTTTTAAGAATATCCTGAATTCTGAATTTTATTTCCTTTGGTACTGGGTCTCTGATTTTGTAGATTGCTCTTTCTGTTTGTTGTTTCCTCAATTTATAGGCTAGTAATTTTGCTGATTTACTGCCTGCTTCATAGTGTTTTTGTTTCAGAAATGTAAGTTTCTTCTGGATTTCTATTGTGTAGATCTCATTTATTTGATTTTTAATTTCTTTAATCTTGAGCGAGCCATTAGAATGAGTGTTGTCTTTGTGTTCTTTTTCTAGATTCTTGAGTTCTGACTCTAGTGTGATTAGATTTTCTTGTCTCAGTTTCTTTTGGGTTGCCAGTTTTGCAATAATTTTTCCCCTTATTACAGCTTTGCACGCATCCCACAGTATTAAAGGGGATACTTCTCCATTATTGTTTTCTTCCAAATATTTGAAAATATCTGATTCCAATTCATCTTTCAGTGGTCCTTTCAGGACATTTGAATTCAACCTCCAGGAAAATGTATTATTTGTGTATTTTTGGATGTTTAAGTCCATATAGATCGGACTGTGGTCAGAGAGATCCATCAGTCCTATTTTACATGTTTTTACTCTTCCAACGTCTCTATTAAACATAAAAAAGTAATCAATCCTTGAGTAAGATGAATGTGGCGTTGAATAAAAAGTATAATCTTTTACATTGGGGTTGAATTCCCTCCATACGTCACAGATTCCCATCTCTTTTAGTAGCATCCGAGTTTTCCTATTTTGAGTGTTATTTTGATGTGAAGAATTACCTGTTGCATCCCAGTATGGATTCAGTCTTAGATTGAAGTCTCCACCACATATCACTAAACCTTGGGCTTTAGTTATCATTAGGTCGAATACATTTTTATAAAATTTCCATTTAGCCCCTGGTGGTGCATATACATTCAGCAGGGTGATATCTTCTCCCTCTAGCCGCCCAATTACCAAACTGTACCTCCCTTCTTTATCTTTGTGTTCTGATTTTTTTTCAAATGTAATTTTGGTTGATATCAATGTCGCTACTCCCCTCCTCCTCCGTGATTTATATGAAGATGAAGATATCATTTTAAACCCTTGTCTATTGAGTTTAGTGTGTTCCACGTCTGTTAGGTGGGTTTCTTGTAAAAATATTATTTCTGCTTTATCTTTTTTCATTTTGCGTAGAATCTTGGATCTTTTAACTGGATTCAGGATCCCTTTTACATTATATGAGGCTATTTTGGTTACACCCTGTTTCTCCATTGTAACACTGGTTACACTATCCCCCCTTAGAATCATTCAAGTCCCATTGCATGGGATTAGCTAAATAGTAATGACGGAATGACAAGTGTTCATGGGAATAATCTTATATCTGCTCTGTTAAAGCTCTGGTAAAAGCCAGGTTTGAATAATCTTAGGATCTGTCTCTGTTAAGGCTCTGGTAAAAGCCAGGTTTAGTCCTTGAAACAGGGACTGGGCAACAGTTATGAGAGGATTTCCCAATTGACTATACTGTAGTCTTTCTGGCTGGGCGGTTGTCCTCTCGGAGCGTCTCACAATCTTTGGGGTTTCCCTTTCAGATTCTCTGTCTTCCACAGGTTCATCACAGGTACTTTTATCAGAGAAGTTGGTTTCACTTTCACTCCATTTTCATTGTTTGATGGTTCCACATTTGTTTCAGTTTCCTCCAGGTTTCCATCATTCGATAAGTTGTCACATCCAGGTGAATTGTCATTTTCTATTTGATTGTCATTCTCAGGTAAGTGAGTTTTAGCAGGAATGTCTTCTTTAAAGAATATCTTTCGATGGGGAATTTCATAGACTTGAGTGAGCTTTATGGGCGTTTGGATTGGTTCTTCTCTGTACCAATAGACATCTTCATTTTCCGGTTCTGAATTCTCACATTCCTCACTTTGTTCAGGTGATTGTCTTGTCTCAGGTTTGTGGACACGTTTTGGTTGGACAGGTTCTTCTTCAACAGGGGCAAGAAAACCACAGGGAAGCAAGAGGTCGCGGTGAACGGTGAGAACAGGACCATCTTTTGTCTCAGGTTTTATAGTGTAAACAAGCAAGTCACCTGCTTGGCTCACCACAATGTGGATTTCAGCTTCCCACCTGTCTGCTACTTTGTGCTTTCCTCTGCGGCGGACTGCACGTACCAAAACTCTGTCGCCTGGCTCTAGTTTTGAGGGTTTCACTCGCATATCAAATCTTGTTTTGTTTCTTTCAGCCATCTTGTTAGCATTTTCTGTTGCTAGTTTGTAGCTTTCTTGTAGAGTTGTCTTCAGTTTTTCAATGTCCTGGGAATGTGACTTGAAACTTTTGTTGTGGAATGGGAGCCCAAATGCAAGATCAATTGGCAATCTTGGCTGACGACCGAACATTAACTCAGACGGGGCAAAACCAGTAGTGACATTCTTCGTACAATTGTACGCATGTACAAGTGGTTTCACATAGTTGTGCCAATGAGATTTGTTCTTTTCCTCCAGAGTACCCAGCATGCTCAATAACGTTCTATTGAAACGTTCTACCGGGTTACCTCTGGGATGATAGGGTGTCGTCCAGATTTTGCGAATGCCCATGATTTTGCAAAGTTCTTTTATAATATGGGACTCAAAATCGGGACCCTGATCACTATGTAACCGTTCAGGTATCCCGTAGTAGACTATAAAGTTGTCCCAAAGTGCCTTTGCAACGGTCTGAGCTTTCTGATTGCTGGTAAGGATGGCTATAGCGTATTTCGTGAAATGATCAGTTAACACGAGCACATCCTTAGTGTTACTTTGATCGGGCTCAATGGACAGGAAATCCATACAGACAAGTTCGAGCGGTCGGGTGGACTTGATATTGACAAGCGGAGCAGCTCGCTCTGGAACGGTTTTACGTCTTACGCAGCAATTACATGTCTCGATCTTCTTTTCAATATCTGCTGCCATGCGAGGCCAATAGAATCTTGTTCTGGCGAGATCCAAAGTACGCTCTGTGCCTAAATGGCCCATGTCACAGTGGAGGCTTTGAAAGACTGAATCGCAGAGTTGTTCAGGTAAGACGAGCTGGTACGTAACATTTCCTCCGTCTTGGCGAGTGCGGTACAGGATATTATTGCACATTTCAAGTCGAGTGAGCTCTCGGAGTAACAAGTTGATGTCAGGAAGTTCAGTTCGTACAGTTGGTGGAACTTTTAGCCCAGTTTCAATTTGTGCAATCACTTCTCTTAAACAGGGGTCAGTTCTTTGTTCGTTTTTGATCTGTTCAGGAGTCATGTGGAGTACAACTGGAAGACCACCACAGCCATCTTCATTGGCATAGCCATCTGGAATGGCGGCTACAGAGAGGGCTAATGAGTGAACCAAAGGGAAGGTGTTGTCTGGAGAGCTACAGACAAGGTGTTTTTCACATATAGCAGACGCTACCTCGGAACTTAAACTGCTTTCAGGAAGAGACAAGTGAGTTTGAGTGAACTGCTGTATGCGGTCAAGCTCCTTTTGGGACACTGCGTCATCAAGTAACTCGCCATGTGGCCATCTAGAGAGGCCGTCTGCATCTGAGTTAAGCTTGCCTGCTCTGTATTTGAGCTTAAAGTTAAACATCGACAGAGCAGCTAGTCACCTATAACTCATGGCATCCATCTTAGCAGTAATCAAAATGTACGTCAGGGGGTTACTGTCTGTAACGACAGTAAAATGATTGCCATATAAATAGTCTGCAAACTTCTCCGTTACTGCCCACTTTAGAGCTCAAAATTCTAATTTATGGGCGGGGTAACAGGACTCACTTCTAGACAACCCCCGGCTTGCATAAGCTATGACCCTAGTCTGGCCCTCCTGCTCTTGATAGAGGGCGGCGCCAAGCCCTGTAGTGCTGGCGTCAGTATGGAGTGTATATGGCAACTGAGGGTCAGGGAAACCCAGGACAGGCACAGTACTGAGCTTTTCAATGATGGTTTTGAATGCAAGATCACAGGAAGAAGTCCATCGCTCGCCAAACGGTCTTTTTGGGTCGTGGTACTGGGCAGGCTTATCTTTGGGCTTTGAGCTTTTTTGCAAAGGAAGGTAGCCTGCTGTTAAGTCAGTGAGGGGCTTAACAATGCTGGAATAGTTCTTAATGAACCGCCTATAGTACCCTGAAAAGCCTAAGAATGAGTGGAGCTGTTTGAGATCACGGGGCACAATCTAGGTACTTAGGGCTTTCACTTTTTCGGGGTCGGTCTCAACTCCTTTACTGGACACAATGTGACTGAGGCATCTGACAGAAGTTTGAAAAAATCTGCATTTCTCAGTGGAGAGTTTAAGCCCGTACTCTTTTAGACGATTAAGAACTTTCATTAAGCGAGCCTCATGTTCTTCGGGCGTCTTGGAGAATACAATGATGTCATCGAGGAACACAATCACCTCATGCAGATTCATGTCGCCCATACAATTCTCCATGAGGCACTGGAACATGCTGGGGGCGTTTGTAATGCCTTGGGGCATTCTATTGAATTCCCCAAAGCCCATGGGACATACGAACGCCGTCTTTGGTTTGTCCAGCTCCTCTACCTCAATTTGGTAGTACCCCGACTTTAAATCGAGGATGGAGAACCACTGCGAACCGGTCAAGGTGGAAAACGTTTCCTTCAAGTTGGGGAGGGCGTAAGCATCTTTTACAGTCTGCATGTTAAGCTTCCTGCAATCAATACAAAGGTGGACATTGCCATTTTTCTTTCCACCACTACAATAGGCGAAGAAAATGGGGAAGTGCACTCTCTTATCACGCCTGCTTGTTGGAGTTCTTTGAGATGCTTACACAGTCTATGAGACTGCTTCCAGGTCATTTGGATGTATGGGACGTGCTCTGTGTTTGAATGGTGTTTCATCTGATAATTTGATTGTGTGTTTCACTTGATCCATTTTGCCAAAGTCAAGATCATTTTGTGCAAATACTTCAGGCATTTGACTGAGTTTTTCTGTTAGGCGCTCTTTCCATTCAGCGCTAATGGGGGAAGAGTCAAAGTTGAACTTCAGAGTGGACTTTTGTTCAGTTTTGGACTCTGTAACTTTCACGGAGTGTTCTTGCGATAGGACTCGTTGATATGCACAAACTTCTCCAATGACACACTTCTGAGGGATGGTCACGTCATGTTCCGATTCATTGGTGAGTATAACTGGAACAAGGTAAGGTGCTCTTTCAGGTAAGTCTATGAGACATGGTTTTACTAGGATACCACCAGGTAAGGCTGACATTAACGGGTGTTGTAACAAGACAGATTTTTCACTGTTGCCGGCTGACACAGCTACAGCGCCATCTAGAACAACTGTTTGGCCTTCAGGAACTAACTGTGGCTCTTTGTTGCACATGGTCACTAAACCAAGGCTAGTGTCTTTGGACTGTCTGTGCCGTAGCTCAAGGACTTTTAACACTGCCTTATAACCAAGTGACATGGCTGGCTGCAGTTCAGAACATGCATCAGAGTACAGCTCGTAAAGTACATCTAATGTGTTTGTCCCTATTAACACTAAGGACTGATCAGCTGCACGTACATCGGGAACCACTAAGGCAAGTGTTGGCACTTCGGCTTCAATACCGAGAAAGTCTTTTGGGAAAGTGACATGCATTTCAATGTAGCCTAAGTAAGGTACACTCTGACTGTTAGCTTCCTCCAAATGAATTTACTGAGGCTGAAACAATAATCAATAGGCGGTTTTCCAAGTTCTGAGTCATTTATTCTCCTTCTGATCAGAAAGGAGGAAATCAGTAACAGCATACACTCGCCTCAGATCTTCACAGCACCGACTCCCTAACATGTGTTCAAGGATGTTGCTTTTTTATACCTCGGTCTCTTATCTGAGCTAGACTGGCAGGAGCCAACTCTCCAAGTGACTCCTTCTTTATCTGTGGTCAGCAATGAACATTCTAACATGATCTGGTCATCCTGACAATACAGTACAGTTTGGTATGATAAAACAATGAAACTTTCGTCATTATTCACAATCTTGCTCATCCTAATCTTGCTCTGAAAACAGACAGTCTTTTCAATCAGAATCAGAATCAGAATCAGAATCAGCTTTATTGGCCAAGTATGCACAACACATACAAGGAATTTGACTTTGGCTAAAAACTCTGAAACTCTGGCTAAAAGCTCTGAGACAATGAAAAAATATCACAGTGACCAAGACATTGGATTTTTATATGCACCAGAAACAATTAGAATACAAAATAGAATAATATAGCATTAAAATCATATAGAATAATTAATGAAACTTGAAAATATCCTATCATTCCCCCCTATGATGCTCAAAAAGCATCAGAGATGAAACATTATGGCTTCTAAAACCTCACTGAGCAGCTCGCCAAGTTCCGGTGCATTTCATGCCAAAGCATTGCATTGCAAAAGAACCTAACTTGCTTTTTAATGAGGAAAGTCCGCCATCGGCCTCGCTGCCACTCCTGAGCACCGCTGGAATGTTTCATCTCCTGGGGAGCATGTGAGGATATTACCTTTTATTTCAAAAAAAGAAATCAATCATCTAATTAAGTCATAAAAGAGAAAAATTGAATCAGTGATGGTGATTAGCCATAAATTAAGATGAAATAGTGTATGTATTTGTCGTTCTATGTGTCAGTAAATTAGCAGTGATTTAATAAAAAGTTAATACTTGTATGTAAATGTAAAGAACAATAAAAACAATAAAAATAACTAAAAACCTATTATGTGTAAAAGACATATGTGTATGTTTGTATCAGAGATCTATGTGTGCTAGCATCCTAACCTATGTGTATTAGTACCTGTCACGCCGCGCCACTCATCAGCGGCGCCACCTGCTCATGCACCTGACAATCATCAGCGGCGAGGGATAAAAGCCGTCTCGCCCGGAGGCTCGGCCTGAAGCCGTCAGACTTCGTCCCTCACCGTTGTGAGCATACTTCTCTTCAGCATCATCATTTTGGTAAGAAGATCGCTTACCTCTCTTCTTCAGCCTGCTCCCCTGTGCACAGGTGGATTCCCCGGCGGCGGACATCTCCACTCCATCGCCCAATCCTCGCTGCTGTACGGAGCTCTCCAGGTGGCTGTCTTCCGGGCTTCGCCCCCTTGTTGTGCCAGCTATCCTGACAAACCAAGTAAGTTCTTCTCTCGCCATAAATCCCTCCTGTGTTGGTGTATGCCCGTCACCCTCTCCCTGTGCTCTCTCCATAGGGTTGCTCGGCTGTACGGTCACCTGCCTCTGTGCCTGAAGCAGACGCCATCACCAACACATTTACATCCCGCAGACACGCACTCATTCACTCCTGCTGTTAATAAACTCTTTGAACTACTCTAAGCCTGTGCGTGCGTCTCCTGAGCCGTGCAATATGTCAGTACAGCTTCAGCCGAGCGGCTCGGCGGACGGCGGGCTCGGCGGACAGCGGGCTCGCACACCGGTTTTCCACTCTCAAGGCTAGAGTGGATCAAATAGCTTATCAACAACAGGTGATCTTTAATCAATTATTGAATTTAACTAACCGGTTGGGCTGCTTGGATCCTCAACAGCCGTTCCCCCCAGCTCGTCAGGGTGGCGCGGCTCCTGCTGTTCCAGCGGCCGTCCAGCCGGCTCCAGTGGCACCGGTTCGGCTCACACCGATTCCGACCCCCGCCCACTTTAGCGGTAAGCTCGGCGGAGCGCGGGGGTTCATTATGCAGTGTGAGTCCGTGTTCCACCGTGTGCCCGGAGATTTTCCCTCGGATCACAGCTGAATTGGGTACATAGGGAATCTCCTGGAGGGGCGTGCGTTAACTTGGACCTACGCCGTAATGGCGAGGCCCAGTTATGCCACCCTCACCTATGACCAATTCGTGGGGCGCTTTCTGGAGGTCTTTGACCATTGTCTGACCGAGACGGTCCAGGTCGATCGGCTTCTCGCTCTCCGGCAGGGAGACCGGTCGGCAGCGGACTACTCGGTCGACTTCCGGGTAGCGGCGGAGGAATTGGGCTTGGGGGAACGCTCCCTCTGCGGCCTGTTCCTCCGCAGATCTCAACGATGATCTGAGGGATGAACTGGCTGGACGGGATATCCCTGGGACGCTAGCGGAGCTGACATCCTTAGCGGTAAGTTTGGATAACAGGCTGCGCGAGCGCTCCTCGGGGCGGAAGTCTTCTTCTTCTCGCCTTCGTGGAGTCTCACCGCACCTGTTCCAAGCTCGCCCCCTGGCGGCGCCGCCAGCATCCTGCCCCGAGGAGTCGGAGCCGATGGTGACGGGCTGGACCAGGCTTTCCCCTGCGGAGAAACAACGCCGCCGTGAGTTGGGCCTCTGCATGTATTGCGGAGGTGACCAACACACCGTGGAGCGTTGCCCACGGAAAGCCAGTCGGCGGGGTCCACGAATCACTGTAGGGGGCCTCGCGGATCTCCACCGGTTAGACATACTTACCCAATTGAAGCTGCCCATCCGTTTCTGCCACAATCCCACTGGGCACCTCACCCACGCACTGGTGGATTCGGGCGCAGAAGGCAGCTTTATTTCACAAGGCCTGGCAACCCGCTTGGGCATCCGCTGTCAGGCACTCAAACATCCCATCTCCCTGGTCCATCTCTCCCGTGCCTCCCTTGGGAGAGTTACCCATCAAACCATTCCTGTCCCAGTCATCATCTCAGGGAACCACCGGGAGGAGATGGTTTTCTACGTCCTGCCCAACTCTGTGTCGCCCGTCATCCTGGGGTACCCCTGGCTACGCCTCCACAACCCTGTCCTGGACTGGAGGTCAGCTGGGGTGTCGGCATGGAGTACCTTCTGCATGGGCACCTGCCTTCAGTCCGCTGCCTGCTCCCCGTCCGCGGCTCCTCCTGTGGCGGATACAGCACCTCCGGACCTGTCGCTGGTGCCTCCAGAATTTCACGACCTGGGTATGGTATTCAGTAAATCAAAAGCTATGTCTCTTCCCCCGCACCGACCATATGACTGTGCCATCAATCTCCGCCAGGGGGCTCCCCTGCCATCTGGTCGGCTCTACAGCCTGTCGGCGCCGGAGAGGGAGACAATGAATACGTACCTAAAGGAATCACTGAGTGCTGGGATTATTCGCCCATCGTCGTCACCCGTGGGGGCAGGGTTTTTCTTTGTCGGGAAAAAGGACGGTTCCCTCCGTCCCTGCATAGACTACCGAGCGCTTAATGACATCACTGAGAGGGACCGTTACACCCTGCCCCTCATGGACACTGCCTTCCACTCCCTCCAGGGGGCGACCTGGTTTACCAAGCTGGATCTACGCAGCGCTTACCACCTCGTCCGGATCCGGGAGGGAGATGAATGGAAAACAGCCTTCCGTACCCCGAACGGCCACTTTGAGTATCTCATCATGCCGTTCGGGTTGACCAACGCTCCTGCCGTCTTTCAGCGCCTCATTAATGACGTCCTCCGGGATTTCATCGGCCTTTTCGTGTTCGTCTACCTGGACGACATTCTGATCTTCTCCAGATCCAGAGACGAGCACCAGGTCCATGTGAGGCGGGTCCTCCAAAGACTGCTGGAGAATCGTCTGTACGTGAAGGCTGAGAAATGCGAGTTCTACGCTAGGACCACATCCTTCCTGGGATTCATCATCGCCCAAGACCAGGTGCTCCCAGACCCAGAGAAGGTGAAGGCGGTGGTGGAGTGGCCTACTCCCGCATCCCGGAAGCAGGTGCAACAGTTTGTTGGCTTCGCCAATTTTTACCGCCGCTTTGTCCCGAATTTCAGCTGGATCGTCGGACCGCTGACCCGCCTCACGTCCCCGAAGGTCCCGTTCCGGTGGACCGAAGAGGTCGATGCTGCCTTTAAGGCGCTGAAGGTGGAGTTCTCCTCCTCCCGGGTCCTTCGCCAGGTTGACCCCACGCTGCAGTGCATTGTGGAGGTGGACGCATCGGACACGGGAGTGGGAGCAGTGTTATCCCAACGATCACCGGACGATGGCGCCAAGCGACCGTGCACCTACTTCTCCCGGCGCCTGTCCCCGGCGGAGAGGAACTACGATGTGGGGGACAGAGAGCTCCTGGCCATCAAACTCGCCCTGCAGGAGTGGCACCACTGGCTAGAGGGGGCGGACCTGCCGTTTGTGGTCCTGACGGACCATAAGAACCTAGAGTACCTACGATCTGCCAAGCGCCTGAATGCCCGCCAGGCGCGCTGGTCTCTGTTCTTTGCCAGGTTCCGCTTTTCAATCACCTTCAGGCCAGGCTCCAAGAACGGTCTGCCTGACGCCCTCTCTAGACAGTTCACCCCCGTGGAGGCTGAGGAAACGCCCCACACTATCCTGCCCAGGTCGTGCGTCGTGGGAGCTGTCTCTTGGGACATTGAAGACAAGATCCGGAAGGCGCAGGAGGTGGAACCTGATCCTGGTGGCGGACCGGAGGGAAGACTGTTCGTTCCATCTGCGGTCCGAGGAGAGGTCATCCACTGGCTCCACACCTCCCGGCTCACCTGTCATCCCGGCACCTCTCGGATGATCAGCCTCCTCCAACGGTCCTTTTGGTGGCCAGGCCTGCGGAGGGATGCAGCCCGCTACGCCCGGGCTTGCCCAATCTGTGCCACCAGCAAGTCGGCAAATGCCCCTCCAGCGGGTCTGCTCCAGCCTCTGCCCGTCCCCGGCAGGCCCTGGTCGCACATCGCGCTGGATTTCGTCACCGGACTCCCCGTTTCCAACTCTTTTGACACCGTCCTGACCATCGTGGACCGTTTCTCCAAGGCGGCACACTTCGTCCCCCTGCGAGGTCTCCCTACTGCCCTGGAGACGGCGGGCCTCCTCGTCCAACACGTGGTCAGGCTGCACGGGATTCTGGTAGACGTGGTCTCGGACCGGGGCCCCCAATTTTCATCCGAGGTTTGGAAATCTTTTTGTAACGCCATCGGAGCCAAGGTGAGCCTCTCCTCCGGCCATCACCCCCAGTCTAACGGGCAGTGTGAGAGGACCAATCAGGAGCTGGAGGCTGCGCTCCGCTGTGTTACCAGATCCAAGCCGACGTCCTGGAGCAACCATCTCGCCTGGGTGGAGTATGCCCACAACACCGCCCGCTCTTCTGCAACGGGGATGTCCCCCTTCAAGACGTCCCTGGGTTACGACCCCCCGCTGTTTCCAGCGCAGGAGAGCGAGGTAACTGTCCCCTCTGTTAGGGCGCACCTTAGGCAGTTCCGCTCCACCTGGGCTGCCGCGCGTCATGCGCTTTTACGCACAGCGGAGCGCAACAGGACCGTGGCGGACCGGCACAGACGACCTGCCCCGGCGTACAGAGTTGGGCAACTAGTGTATGTGTCTACCCAGGACGTCACATTAAAAGGCGAGAGGAGGAAGCTGGCACAGCGATTCATGGGTCCCTTTCCCATCACCCGGATCATCAACCCGGTGGCTGTGCGCGTGGCTATTCCCCCCTCCCTCCGCATCCATCCCACTTTCCACGTGTCGAAGGTAAAACTGGCAGTCACTGACCCCCTTTGCCCTCCTTCTGCAGCGCAACCCCTGCCCCGGATGATTGGTGGCCATCCGGCCTGGTCCGTCTCCTCCATCCTGGACTCCCGGCGCCGAGGTTGTGGGTTGCAATACTTGGTGGACTGGGAGGGCTATGGGCCCGAGCATCGACAATGGGTGCCCCCGTCGTTTGTGTTGGACCCATCGCTCATCGCGGACTTCCACCGAGCGCACCCGGATAAGCCATCGCCAGGAGGCGCTGCTAGAGGGGGGAGTACTGTCACGCCGCGCCACTCATCAGCGGCGCCACCTGCTCACGCACCTGACAATCATCAGCGGCGAGGGATAAAAGCCGTCTCGCCCGGAGGCTCGGCCTGAAGCCGTCAGATTTCGTCCCTCACCGTTGTGAGCATACTTCTCTTCAGCATCATCATTTTGGTAAGAAGATCGCTTACCTCTCTTCTTCAGTCTGCTCCCCTGTGCACAGGTGGATTCCCCGGCGGCGGACATCTCCACTCCATCGCCCAATCCTCGCTGCTGTACGGAGCTCTCCAGGTGGCTGTCTTCCGGGCTTCGCCCCCTTGTTGTGCCAGCTATCCTGACAAACCAAGTAAGTTCTTCTCTCGCCATAAATCCCTCCTGTGTTGGTGTATGCCCGTCACCCTCTCCCTGTGCTCTCTCCATAGGGTTGCTCGGCTGTACGGTCACCTGCCTCTGTGCCTGAAGCAGACGCCATCACCAACACATTTACATCCCGCAGACACGCACTCATTCACTCCTGCTGTTAATAAACTCTTTGAACTACTCTAAGCCTGTGTGTGCGTCTCCTGAGCCGTGCAATATGTCAGTACCTCAACGTGAAACTGCAACAAGGTATCAACAATGAAACAACAATCAATATAGTAAAACTGTATACTAGCTAAATAGTGATTAGTAATATAATGGTTTCAAATACGACATAAATTAAGACAGAACATAAACAGGATAAAGTGAAAAAAAATCTCAAATAAGGATAACAACTTCTCTGAACTTCAAGGCATATTTGATTACTCTTGCAATTCAGTACATTTCAAATTCACATCATGAACATACATCTCCTTTCGGTTTTCTGCATGTCAATCATAATCTGTACTCATAAAACATTAAGCTGGTGTTGTTTCCCCATCATCTCCAGTGGTGGCCTCGTGATATAACATTAAATTCACCTGAACAAGTTTCAACATCATATCACGGATACAAGGAATGAAACATGAAAAGATCAAAAGTATCACTACAATAATCACCACTAAGTTTATGACAAGACTCCTCCATGAGGAAAACAACCAGTTTATCCAGTGTGATGAATCATCAACATTATCCTTAGCCCCAGCAGTCTGCAAAGCAGTCAGATTGCGTATGGCTGAAGCAATAACGCCTCCATCTGCATCATGTGCAGGTATAAAGGTGCAACAGTACTGACCTTCAATTGCGCACACATCCCCACGGGCGGCAGTCAACTGATCAAGTACCATTCTATTCTGTGTTGCTACAAGTCTTATAGCAGTCATTTCCTCCCTTTCACCTTTCCAGGCAGCTAAGGAAAAATTCACAAAAGACTGTAGTCTATAATTAAGAGTCTCAATCCACAAGGTATTTTTTGCCACTCCCACCCAAGGGAATAGCGATTGAACTACCTTTTGACCTGTAGTAAGTATCTTGAACTGCTCTGGCACGTCCCTACCCCAGATGGAATCATGTGGTGTGAAAATGGCATCCTGTGATAGGTGTCTCTTCCCTCTGCTCGTCTGACCCGCTGACATAATCAGGGTGTTGTCAGTCACAAAGACGGGGGCACAGGTTCCTGCCCAGTTCATAGGCAGATGGGAATACGCCTTACGACCACACAGCCACCAACCACCCATCACCATATGTGCGCCATACATATGGAAGTTGCAGATAGCAGCACTGCAGAGCTCCAGCATGGTGATAGGTCCATAATGACAACGGTTGACCCGTGGACACCACCTGCCCACCTGATTGGTCAGGGTACTAGCATCACAGATGCGCTGTACCCTGTACACTGCCTCACACCGAGAAAGGGGTAGGTTGCCCAGAGGGTTGTTACCACTTCCCTTCAGACAAAAAGAAAAAGTTCCTGATGAAACTAACCTTGCCCTTACAGAGTAAGGGGTACCATAAGTTCTCTGACTGGTAGAGTGATGAAAGATTTCACAAGAGTGATTCAAAATAATTTTTTTTGTGTAGTCCTTTTTCATAGCCATCTGTAAAAAACAGAGAGCTTTTGCTGGTTCCATCATTTTAGCTACAACAGCAGTCTGTCCAGCTGACGTTGGCACTAAGGAGCAAACATAACAATTGGAACGATTAGCTGTCCTAGCCGTATAATTAGCATACCTCCACCACGTATTGGCAGCATATTCATGATTGTGATGCTCATGTAGCTCTAGCCAATTATGCTGAATATGTGCAAGGTCCCTAGCACTACGATGTATGGTTTGTGGTGCAGCTAAAGGAAACCAAAATAATAATGTCACCCCTAGGATGATGATGTAAAGGAAACAACAACTATACCCTTTAATGATCAAACGTCTTTCTTGCGCTTCTTGTCTCTCCATGATGGTCAACCACTCGCTTCCCTATCCCAAGCCAGTACTGGACACCATGTAGGGTGTCGTCAGTCGACACTTGTATAGGAAAACAATTAAGAAAAAGTCTCTTGCTGAGAGTCTTTAATGGAATGGAGTTGAAAATATTTATTCAGTAGTCCCTTACTGTGAGTTCAGAGCAGGGCAAAGTTTACAGTGTGTTAAATGCACCCAAGAGTCCCGTCCTTCAACTTTCACCGCTGTTGGCGTTGACAAAACGACTTTATGTGGTCCTTGCCAGGGTGAATCAGTCCAATTCTTCTTTTTGATGGCTTTGATGAGGAAGAGGTCTCCTGGCTTGGCCAAGATCGGTGCAGTTTCCTCGTGAACCCTCCTAGGGAGAGTAGCAGCGATAATATCTCTGTTAGTCAACATCCTTCTCATGTAATCTGCTAAACACACTTCTTCATCACCAGGATTGAATAGTCTCAAAGGTGGCAACAAGTATGGTTTGCCATACATGATTTCAAATGGAGACAACCCCCCTTTGGTTGGGATTATCCTCATGTAAAACAAAACTAATGGAAGGCAGTAAATCCAATTTTGTCTTGTTTCTGCCATTGTTTTTCTGAGTCTTTCTTTAATAGTTCTGTTTGTGCATGCTACCAGTCCTGCAGATTGCGGGTGATAAGCTGAATGATTCTTCAAACTGATGTTCAGTGCTGTGCCTAAATGTGATATAACTTGATTTACAAAATGTGTACCATTATCTGAGTAAATTTTCTCAGGTATTCCAAACCTAGGTACAATTTCTGCAAGCAATTTCTTTGCAACTGTGATTGCATTTGGATGTGTGCAAGGAAAAGCTTCTGTCCATTTAGAAAACATATCACAAATGACCAAACAATATTTCTTGCCTTCACATTTATTCAGTTCAATAAAATCCATGCAAATGTTCTGAAATGGATAAGTAGAGGCTGGGAAAGTGCCTCTCTGAGGTTTGAAGTTTTCCTGTACATTGTTTTTTTGCACAGATCAGACATTTCTTACAAAACTGTGTGGCAAACTGGCTAAACCCATAAGCAGTAAAGGTTTTATTCAATGTAGATACCATCCCCGCTCTTGCTACATGCGAAACGCCATGGAGCAAGGTAGAGACTTGGTGAAACAGTTTGCATGGTAGAATAGGCTTGTTTGCCTTACATTTATAGAGCTTTAAGGTGTCATCAAGGATAGCTCCCTTCTTTATCCATTTGTAAATTTCAGCCTGTGGTGCTGCTTTTTGAGCCTCAACAAGAACATCATGTGATAGCTCTTCAGTCAATGTCAAAACAGAATCAAACGTGCTTTGTTTAGGTTGCAAGCCTTGTGCTACCGCCTTTGCAGTTTGATCTGCAAAATGATTACTTTTCGAAACCGGATCATTACCATTCGTATGAGCAGCACATTTGCATATGGTCAGTTGTAATGGCAGTTTGACACTTTCAAGCAGCTCCAGAATGAGGTGTTTGCACTTTTTGTGCAAAGTGGTGAATAGTGTAAAATGCACACTGGCTATCAATGTAAACTGAGTATTTTTTTTTTTGTCCCAATTTGCATGCTTCAATTAGAGCGATCAACTCTGCTTCAGGTGTCCGCTCAATCTTGTCCACCTGTGCCATTGGTTTTTTGTAAATAAGGTCAGACAATGGTTGCACTTCAAATGAATAATTTGCAATCCAGGAGCGACAATAATTTAATGTCCCAAAGAATGACATCATGTCTCTTTTTGTGATTGGTTTAGGCGCTGCCAATATAGCCTCTTTGCGAACAGGATCAACATGTCTCCCTTCTGCTGACAGAATGTGGCCTAAGTATTTCACTTCTGGCTTCCACAACTGCAGCTTTGCTTTGTTGACCTTGTGACCCTGCTCAGCTAAAAATTTCAACAAGGCAATGGTGTCTTTTTTTTTTTTTTTTCAAATGATTTCATCAGGGGATGCCAGCAAAATGTAACTGGGCCAAATCTGCTGACATTGCCTGTGAAAAAATGGTTGGTGATTCACAATAGCCCTGTAGTAGCCTCGTGAATGTGTACCTCTTGCCTTCAAATTTGAATACAACCCAAAACTGATGATCTGGGTGGATGGGAATGCTGGAAAAAGCATTACTGATGTCAATCACTGTGAAAATTTTAATTTGTGATTGTAGATCATTTAACAAAGTGCATTGCACAGTATTTTTAGACCTAATACTATAACCCCTGCATCTATGAGTCCCTGTATACCAGGTTTAATACCTTCTTGAATTCAATTCAACTTTATTTATATAGCACTATATCTCAACAACAGTCATCTCATGGCTCCTGGGCATAAAAGATATTGTCTCTGATAAGGCCTAAAATAAGATTTTACATTTATTATTACCAATTCTGTATTATTCATTAAGCCTACGTCCTTCCATTGCATGTGTTTAGGCCTGCTCAATGCAATGTGTGGTGATTCCTAGTGTTTAAAGTGACCTTTATTTTTATCTGGTAACCTCACAGATGCTTCTGCATAGACCTTTGGTGACCAGTACAAATTTGCAATAATTGTTCTGGAGGATGAGTTTACAAAAAATGTTTTCTCAAATTTGTCATCTGAGCCACTCAGATATTTGTCATACATGTTGCAATGATTTTGATTTGTGGCTTGCACGGTTGTAGGAACCTGTGTTTTGAAATATTGCATTATTTTGGCTTCCAAACTCTCAGCCACTCCGGTTGGTCCGGCCGGTACCAAGCGAAGCGACCATGAGCTGGTACTGCAAAATCTTGCAAAATATGAATTTCTGATAAATGTGGGAATTGTGATGCCCTCATACCACCTTCTGTCGGAATTAGGGCGATATTGAGAGTTGTGAGCAAATCCCTTTCTAATAAGTTAACTAGACACACTTGTGACAAAATGAATGAACCTTCTGCACTGTCCTCTGTAACATCTTTTTACTGTTACAATTTCATAAAGATATTTCTTTTTTAGCTTCCCATTTGCTGATTTAATGATCACTGTGTGTTCTGATTTTGTGAGCCCCATAATCATGAAGAAATTTCAAAGAAGTTCCCTGAACTTCTAGAGTAACCTCTGATAAACCCTTTAGTGTCATGATTAGGTCAAAGTCAGGTAAATGAAATACTGTATGTCAAATGTCATTGTCAGTAGCTGTACTTAGTTTTGGTTCGGTCAGTCACAAGGCGGGATGTGATGAGTCCGGTTGTCGCTGTTGCTGTCGTTGTTGTGGCTTTGAGCAGGGCGTAGTCCCTTCCCCTCCCTCTGGCCTCCTGAATGTGGCCCGCAGATCCAGCACCAAGGCCTCTCCCCCCTCCTCCACGCCGGGGACCTTGGGAAAATACAGAAGTGGGGGAAGCAAAGGCCTCCCCCTGAGGGTCAGCTCAGTTGTTCTGCGTGTTTTGCATACATCAACACATCAGCAAATGAACATGTGTGATATATTACAAGGTGTATGCGTACATGCTGTGCTAAATTTGGATGCATGTTCTGTAGGAATACACTTCTCAAATGTTGTCAGTAGGGTTCTGAACCTGTATCTACAGTAGGATTTTCCAAACCTGAATGACTGTCCAAAAACATTTTGCAACCTACACCTATAGGCTTCAACACTTTCTGTTTTATGTTAAGTGGAATTCTGAATAGCTGTCAAATCATGTTTTAATCTCCACTTGTTCCTAATATGTTCATTTAATTCTTTCACCTGCTGAGCTAATGCTGCATCAGTCGGTGGTTAACTAGCACAGTAGGAATATTTTAAAGAATGTTTTGGCTATTGACTTCAGCACCTTCAGCCGCTGGACCAACATAAGCCGGGTTGTATAGTTTAACCATAGGAAACTGTCCCAATTCTATTGCATGTTCCTCTTCCTTAATGTGTTCATCTAAGGGTGAGGATGTGTGTGCTGTTGAAATGGCATAATGTGAAGGTGCATAATCACTTAACTTTTTTGTCAGATGAGAAAGCTGGACTCTAGGTTTGATATCTGGCCTGCCTTGAAAGGAAGGAAGAGGTGGGCGAGGAGGAGGAGGCCGGGGAGGAGCCAAGGCGGGCAGGTTCGCAGTTGGTGACGTGGGAGTGGTCACCGTCTCAAGATCCGGATGCAGAGAGGGAGGGGTCAGGTTGTCTCGCCACCTGCTCCGGCCATTATTTCCTTCGTCACCTCGGAATTTTGAGAAAAAAATGTGCATTAGTCAAACCCTTCTTATTACAAACATCCGAGTCTTTTAAGGTCTGGTCTTTCCTATTCAAATCAGCTTGCTGTTGCCTGGCAATCTGAAGCCATTGTTCAGCCTCAAAAAGTCCATATTTTAACTTTCGTCTGCTGCCGTCTGCTGCTAATTTGATGGTAGAAATCAAACTCTCACAATCTTTAACCTCAAGTTCCCCACTGAAATCAAATTTCTTTCTCCATTTTGCCAGAAACCTTGTACTATTTTTGTCCTTTTTGCTATAACAGCAACCCATGTTTGAAAGTTTTTTTCCTCTTCTTTTCTTTTTACCAAGTTTTCCACACACGAATCAGTGGCTACACGGCTTTTCTATTTTTTTTTTTTAATTCCCCAAACTCTCTGTTTCTTTTTCTCCTTCTCTCAAGGACACACACACAGAATCAGAAACAGATACACATAGATTTTCCGACATTACACATAGAGACAGACAGGTACAGACAGACAGGGCCCAGACATGTTTTCTTTTGCATTATCTCTACAAGGTCATACAATAAGAACTTTTAGGTTATGCCAAAGCCCAAAACAGCATGAGAATTACTTCAATTAATTTCCAGATCTGGCAACCTCAGCGGAAAAAATCAAATATGGCAACCCTCACACCGCCACTGGCAGCGTGAAGCTTCCCCTTTTATTTTTTTTTGCTCTTACACTGCCATAAAGCACAACATCAGTCCACTGTTTCTGCTCAAGGCTACTATTTTCAAATACCTATAATTTTAAACACTTCCCAAAAGATAATTAACTAATCAACCCTTTTATGCTCCACAAATATTAGGGAGAAAAAAACCACAGACATCAATTTCACACCTTATTCACTCCGCCTCCGTGGGAACTCAGCCTCTCTATGTTTCACACCGGAGCGGATTTCATGTAACACAGACAAAACAAACTCAGAACACAGTAACTTTTTTTTTTCTTCTAGCGCTTCAGCAAACTCACAAAATAAACTATTTCAGCGGTCACGTCAGCCCCCCTGCTGTGTGCCTAAAGCCCAGAGTTAAACCTCCCTCGGCATCTCACCGTAGCGGAGCCAATGGGCAATAAGCAGACCCGATAAGGGCATGAATCTTCCGTGAAAACAACTTTTTCCCTTTTTCGGGGTTCACGTCACCTCCCTACTAATGCTGACAAGTCCAAAACTGAAACATAAGCAGAAGCAGTCCCAAAAGGCAAGCCAAAAGGCACGAATCTTACCCCGAAAAATTAACTTCTCTGGGATCACGTGACTCTTCTGGACAGGAATGAGAACACAAATCTTTCCCGTTTTTTTTTTTTTTTTAACCCAGTACTGGCTTCTAGACCTCCATCTAGAACTTACTTCGAAAGTCGGAATCCAGCGAATTTCTAAGAATTACCCCGGATCTAGAAATATTGATCACCGCTTGGAAAGGAAGGCTCCATCTTCCCAAGGGATTATTGCGATACCCGCACCGTGAGTAACATAACTTATCAATTAGGCTGTAGGTCTCTTTCTTTCAGTCTTTCACCTAGTGTACAATCGGTCTAGGCAATCACTCGCTGGCCATAACAACAATAACAAAAACTGGAATAAATTACTCACACCTGGAATCCGCCTCTGAGTTCTGGTAGACCCGTCAGAGCTCCACGCCACTCCCCGACATCACCAGGGCCTTTGAAGAGGGAAATTCAGCGTTTTTTTTCAGCGCTTCCCACAAGTATGGGTCTCTCCTCTCCTTTGACTGTGCACTTGTCCAAAGTCCAGGCTCGTCGGAAAACGCCGTGGACCACTCTATATAGGGTCCCACGTCGGGCGACAATTATGTTAGAACAAAAATGAATTGACTGAGGCTGAAACAATAATCAATAGGTGGTTTTCCAAGTTCTGAGTCATTTATTCTCCTTCTGATCAGAAAGGAGGAAATCAGTAACAGCATACACTCGCCTCAGAGCTTCACAGCACCGACTCCCTAACATGTGTTCAAGGATGTTGCTTTTTTATACCTCGGTCTCTTATCTGAGCTAGACTGGCAGGAGCCAACTCTCCAAGTGACTCCTTCTTTATCTGTGGTCAGCAATGAACATTCTAACATGATCTGGTCATCCTGACAATACAGTACAGTTTGGTATGATAAAACAATGAAACTTTCGTCATTATTCACAATCTTGCTCATCCTAATCTTGCTCTGAAAACAGACAGTCTTTTCAAGCTCTGAGACAATGAAAAAATATCACAGTGACCCAGACATTGGATTTTTATATGCACCAGAAACAATTAGAATATAAAATAGAATAATATAGCATTAAAATCATGTAGAATAATTAATGAAACTTGAAAATATCCTATCAGTCTGTAATAGGACTCAGGGACAGTAGTCACCTGGGAGCCTGTATCTAACAAACAGCTCACAGTACAGCCATTCACTTTCACTTGTGCTGTACTTTTTGTACCAATTAGACCATTAGGAAAGTTAAAGGGGTCTGTTTTGTAGTGTGACTTCAGTTTAGCACGTGTCTTGAATGGAGCTTTTGGTTTGGGATGGGTCATCTCTGAACTAGCCCCTGTTTGTCTCGCAACAGGGGTAGACTTCAGTTTTAAAGAGGATGTGGGGTTCCGACTGTCCCAAATCTGTCTTTTTACTCTTAGTTCTTTGCATTTTGCAGCTACAAGTGCAGGGTTTGGCTCTGACTCACAAGTGGCTACAATATGCCCATCCTCGCCACAGCAGAAGCAATACCATGGTTTGGGCCTAGTACTGGGACGGCTGGACGAAGGTAAGTTTTCAGGTTTGGCATGGTCAGGTTTTTTATTTTCAGACTTCTTAGTTGGGTCTTTCTTCGGTGGTGCTTGTTTCTTTATTTTCACGACAGCAGCTAATTGGCTTTTTAGATCAGCGACTTGCTTTTTCAGTTCTTCCAGACTGTCAGATTCTACTTCACTATTTGTACTTGTTTCGGTGACTGTTTGTTCGTAGTAGGCTGCTTTTGGTTTTGTGGCGCCCAAGTGTCTTTTCATGCGTGTGTTTTTAACTTCTTGTCTGTTTTCAGCAGTGCGAAGGTGAAGCAATAACTCTGCATACGCAGGTGGATATTTATCTTTTAGTTCCAGCTGTAGCTCCTTTAGCAGATTATCATTCCAACAGCCTCTGTTAAACTGCTTGAGAAGCTGTTTGTCCACTTCTTGTGGCTCTAGACTGCCTCTATGCACTGTGAGATCGAGCGCCACCTGCAAACGATGCAGATATGCAGAGGGTTTTTCTCCATAATCTTGGAAAGTGTTCATGAATCGTACAAGCAGTTCCTCACCGTCTTCAACAGTCCCAAAAGCTGAGTCCAAAAGCTTAAGATAGTCGGCAGAGGTGGCTTCAGGCCCAAGAGGGCGAATAACATCAGACGCAGGTGCAAGAAGACGTTCAAAGATCTTGCGAGATTTTTCCAAGTCAGACAAAGAAGTATCTTCCATCATCAAGTCAACATATGAACGCCATGTTTCATAGTCAGCTTCAGTATACGGTCTTGGCGTTTTGCCAGAGAAAGCTCTGATTCCTCAAAGAGGAATAGGCGTTTGATGGCTTCTCTGCATGTTTAATGACATGCTCGACTACGATTTTCTGAACCTCGGGTGGGTTAAAATCAGCTGGACTCAACATTTGAGGTGTCAAGTTTGGTCTAAGAGGGCTTTGGAGGAGTGCTTGAGTGGTTTTAGGGGTGTGAGGCACTTCAACTTGGAGTGGAGGACAGACTCCATTTTGTGTGGGTTCTACAATAGGGGAAGCAGGATCAACATCAACAGAGACCGTTTCAGCTGTCTCAGCAGGTTCAATAGACTTCCCTATTGTGGACATAACCTCCCGCAACACCTCTTCAAAACCTTTTCCACTTAACTTAGCTAAACCCCTCAGGTTGCTAAGATAAGCCTCAGTAACACTGCCCCCCTACAGTTTTAGTGTACACATCAGTTAAGGCTTGAATGCAGTTCTTAACATCAGGATTGTCAGCGGATGAAAAGGAGCACGGCAACGTAGGTGCTAATGTTTCAATAGCTAATCCAGACTCGAACTCCACAAGGTGACTTTTGTCAAATTCAGACGAGTTATCATCAATGCTAAGCACCCTGCGAATAGTGCCATGTTGCTCTAGGAACTCAAAAACGTCTTTGTCTTTTTCTTTGTCGACCACACCACTGACAATGACTGCATTTGGAACTTCGACACCATATTTTGCAACAAAATCCATTTTGACAGTATATGAACTGTTTGGTCAGGGGTCAAAACAGAATCCACATCTGTTGTGCAACGCTCCAGGCACCTGGCTGGCTCGCCAGATTTTTTTGTAACACTCACTAACACCTACTTACTTTAGGTGTAGTACTCTTTTGGTAGTGTTGTGTTATGGCAGTGTAGTTAACTTTACTACCTGAACAAAAGGGATAATTGGGCCAGATCAGACAGATTACAGGTTCGTAGGAGCCTGGAGGGCATAACAACAGATGACTCACACACCCGGTGTATGAGAACTTGCAACTATGTATATTTCAAAGTTATGTATACATAAACAAATACACAGCACTGTACAATAATAAAAAAATAAAAATAAAATACTCCAAATATATTTACAGTGTGTACAGTTCTTTAGTGTCCGTTCCCGGTGATCAGTGGGATCACCTATAGCAGGCGGTAGGTTCGGGCAATCGGCTCACCATCCAGATCTGGAGAATCCACGCTTGTAATCCAGTCCAAACAAAAAACCTGACCATGCTAATCGATACGTGCGTCATGGGGTTCCCGCGCTCAACGGCGTTAACAGCCTTTGGATCCAAATCAATCTCAAGTTTTATCCAAGACAAAGACTGCTATTACCACATTAGCTCACCGTCTCCGTAAGGGAACGCGCTCTCTCGGTTGATGTCTGCTGTGACTGAAAGCGTTCTACAGGTTACACACAGACCGAGCGAGGGAGCACGTGACCCCATTGGCTGTTGCTGCCAAACAAAAGACGCAGCCATTGGTTGCGCAGAATACCAATTAAAACATTTGGAACTTTATCAAAACTCCCCAGAAACTTCCCTACTGTTTTATGAATATATATTTATTTAAATATTCATCTTTAAATTATTTACTCCCATTGTGAAATGGGTGTTTTTCTTTTTAAAGCGGTATCAATATTCACATTTTTATTCGCGTTTTTAACACTGGGTTACACGTTGGTGTCCCTTCTGAAGATCTGGAGAGAGCTGGGGAAAGGGCCAACTGGGCAGCTGCCTCCACGACCCAGATTCCCAGAGAAGTGTAAGAAAATAGATGGATGGATGGATAAGAAAATACAAATTTCTGAGGAAAAACACAATTTCTGATGTTTAATTGCATTTTGGGTCTTTTATTTTTCTTTTTTTTTTTTTTAAAAAGTGGTATTGTTGGTGACAGCAGGCTGGCAGCAGCATCAAGGTCTACCTTGTGAATGCCATAATTACTGAAATAAATGATGTTGGCTTCTCAAATCAATATCATGTTGTATCTAAGAAAAATCTTGGATGACTTTGAATTTTTCCTCAATCTTGTAAATGCAGTAACTACAGAAAGACATGATTTAGGCTTTTCAATTGATATTGTATCTAAGCCAGCGGCTGTGGTGCAGGTGTAGTGTGGTTGACTACTGATTGGAAGGTCAGGGGTTCGATTCCCACTCTGTCTGCAGTCTGCATGTCGAAGTGTCTTTAAGCAAGACACTGAACCCCCAGTTGCTCCTGGTGGGTCAGGCCAGTGCCTGTGCATAGCGGCTCTGCCGCCATCAGTGTGTGAATGGGTGGAAAGCAGGATCTGTAAAGCATGTTGGTCATCCAGAGACGAGTAAAAAGCCCTATACAAGTGAATGCCATTTACACATCTTAGACCCTGACTATGGATTTGGGGTCAAAAGGTCAAGGTTAGCATGCCCTATTATTATAGAACAAGTAAAGCTATTGTCGCCAAACTTTGTACACAGATTCACACTGTGACTCTGAACAGTAACTGTGGTTTTTGGATCGCAAGGTCAAAGATCAAGGGTCAAAAATGCCATACAAGGTACAGCTCAAGAACAAGGAAAACTAGGTTCACCAAACTTTGTAGACAGACTGACCTTGAGATCCTGACCTCAAACTACAGGTTTTGCAGTTAAAAGGTTAAAAGTCAAGGTTAACATTCCATATGGATTATTACTATAGAACAATTAAAGCTGGGGTCACCAAACTTTGTACGCAGGTTCACCTTGGGATTCTGAACTCCAACGATGGGTCTGGGGTCAGAAGGTCAAAGGACACGGTTTTAGATTTTCATTCAAATTCAGTTGAATTTCATTATTTTTCATTAGGGTTTCATTTGTTAAAGCGATGACCAACTGGTAATCACATTGGCACACTCAAAATTTCTATTGGAAATTTTCTAGTTGTATCTATGAAAAATCACAAGAAAAATCTCAAATGTATTTGAAATTGGGTGGTCTTGAACTCAAGGTCAAGGAAACAGGTCCGTTTTTACAAAAACAATGTGAACATGGTAATTCAGAAAGGAAATGATGAACACCCCCCCAGGAGAAGCCTTAATGTAGACTTTGTATTTTGGGCTAAATCAGGTCAGTCAGTCAAAGCCTTAATTTAGCCCCAAAATAGACATTGAAAATTGGGTTGTGTTTAGCCTGTCTAATACGAACCATATTTAATCTAAAAATAGACGTGGAAAATTTGGATGATGTTTAGTTCATTTAATAAAGACTCCATTTAACCCGAAATTGGGCTGTGTGGTACAGACCATATTTAACCAGAAACCGGTTGTTGAAAATTGAGCTGTGTCTGATGAACCAAAAAAAAAAAAGCCCATTAATTGAACTGTTTAGTCCACAGGATTTGGCCCAAAATATATCCTCAAATGTCTCTCAAAAGTCAAATATACTTTTACAAGCTCTGGGAGTCTTTTTATAAAAGTGCTTCATAAAAACACATTTTTAACAGCCTTTTTTTTTAGTTCAACATTTGGCATAATGTTACATAATATCGGGAACAATGTGAAACCAGTGCTAGTTCTGTTGTGCTATACACTTAAAAAGCAAGATCTGAATATGAGTATGTTCTACAAATTTCTGTCTATGTTGTGTCTCTTTACTGACGTCCATACCTTGGGCTTTGAGTGTCCCCAGACATCCCTTGTCTTGTCTCCTCTTGAAAGGTAAGTGAGGT
The DNA here is from genome assembly GCA_020510985.1 of Pholidichthys leucotaenia. NCBI lineage: Eukaryota > Metazoa > Chordata > Actinopteri > Cichliformes > Pholidichthyidae > Pholidichthys > Pholidichthys leucotaenia. The sequence goes on along the minus strand of CM035842.1, from coordinate 193,408,297 downwards.
TTACTTTGGTTAGTACTTGGCTGGGAGACTGTGGAGTGGTCATCTGTCCAGGAACTGAATGATGTGGGTTACTAGACAACAACTTTTTTAACTTTAAAAAGGCATCTTTTCAGCTTTTACTTTTTAAACCAAATTTAGTGCATACACAGACATCGATATGAAGACGCCTTTTCAACAATCTGAAAAAGAAGGCTTTCCATCTTTCACTTTTCAACCAAATCCCGACTTTTTTACATGGTTGCCAAAGCCATCTTTTCAACATATTTTCAACCAGTTTGTGCTGGGAGGGATTGTTTCACAATTCCCATAGCTGCATCCATGAAAAATCTGTGGCAATTACAGTTTTGGGTTACGCATAAGTGCTCTTAATGCCAGCAGGCTGAGGGGTATCTGTGGTGTACTAACATGGCGGCCGTGGCACCCTCCCTGGGTGTAGTGGGAGGTGACGACCCACCTCTTTGGTGGTGGCATCACCAGGGGTATAAAGGGTAAGGGTGGAAGAGACTCTGTCTCTTCATCGTGGACCCCTTGACCTGCATGGAGCGTCTATTGTATACTGGTTCTGTTTATGATTAAGTACATTCAACTGCATCCTCAGCCTCCTCGTTTCCTGAGATATGGGCATAACATTTGGTGACAAGGAGAACAAAGGTATGGAACAAGCTGTGACCACTGTTCGGCTGTTTTTTGAAGGCCCCGGGCGAGCTGCCTGTACCCTGGGCTAGGTGGTATGCAGCGTTTCGAAATTATTTGGTGGCCCTTAACCTCGGCGAGCTTGAAAAGCTGCGTGCGAGGGCTATCCTTGTTCATAGTCTTGGGATGGAGGGTCAGCGGATCCTTGGCATGTTAGAAGAGGCTGATAATTATGATGACATAGTGGAGCTAATGGCGTGCTATTTTTGCGCTCCTGAGAACGTCACAGTCCGGCGAATAAAGTTTCGGCAGCACCACCAGCAGACGGGAGAGTTGGTGCAGCATTTCACCGCAGACCTACATCAGCTGGCGGGGGAGTGCCGCTTCGGAGACCTGGAGGATGAAATGGTCTGTGATCAGCTGGCAGAGCATGTTCTTTGTTCTGCAGCACGGTCGAGGCTCCTGACCTACCTGGGTGAATTGATGTTAGCCACGGCTATTGAAATAGTGAAGCAGTGCGAGGCAGCGGAAAAGCTGTCTGAAGACCTCCGTGAGAGAGACATATCAAGGAGGGGAGAACCAGATTGGAGGATGCTGGCTGTGGACTCAGACAACGAGGATGGCATGAGTGAAGAAGAATATGCCGCCGTTGTAAAAATTAGGTCCACCCCAGGTACACCAAAATGCTATGGCTGCGGGTCCACAAGGCACCGGCACAAGGCAAGAGAGTGCACAGCGAAGAGCGAGCGATGTGGCAAATGTGGTCTCCTCCATCACTTCACCAGAGCCTGCAAGAATTTTGAGCAGGAGGACCGAAGATGTGGAATGGATTTCCCTGCTGTGGCTCCTACGGTGGTGCATACCGTCTCTCCAAGCACAAATGGGTACATCTCCTGCAATGTGTTGCTAGACGGCGTGGAAGTCTTGCTGTTGGCGGACACGGGAACGGTATCTTCAGTGCTGGGTTGGCCCACTGTGAGGAGGCTGTTCCCACATTACCGTTTGAGGGAGTTCACAATGCTGTGTTTTGGCTACGGAGGAAACAAAATGATGGTAGAGGGATCGCTGGAGTTGATTGCGAGGTTTAAGTCGGCGGTGATGACCAGAGTCCAGTTTGTGGTGACCACTTCGGGGTCGAACATCTTAGATTGTGATATGTTTTACGGCCTGGGACTCAAGATCGCCAGCGGTGCTGGAGAAGAATGGTCAGGCTGTGGATTATGGGACCGGCATGCTTTGCACGTGGAGGACGACGCGGTTGTGGGACAGTCATTGGCCTGGCATGTTGGAAGGTGATGAGGACCAGCGCCACAGAGACCCAGCACGGGAGAGCCCCGATGCCAGTGTCCAGGTTGTCCTGGATGTTGGAACTGGATGGCACGGCGAGATGCCCGAGAGGACAGCTGCTGGAGTCAAAAGAAAAGAGAGTGGGGCAGGACCAGTGGGCGCGGTCCTACGGCGCAGCAAAAATCGGCATTACAGGAGGGCTTCGGACCAGGTAGATGGACTGACACGACCCGGGAGGGAGGCCCGGTCGTAACATGGTGGACTGCGGAAGCATAATCGAGTTCCCCTGCACATCGGTGACGAGGTCCGACCAAGGGTGGAAGCTCAGCTGAGGGGCGTCCGTAGGAAAAGAGAGCGATGAGATGAACGGGGCAGCTGCGAGTGGTGGCTGCAAGGGAAGATTTTTACTTGGGTCTGTCGGACACATCATGGAGACACCCAACCAAGCTGTGATGTGTGAAGGAGGAGAGGCACCAGCGCAGCTCATCCCCGGAGGCCAAGAAGCGGAGGCGCTCTGGGCAGGATCCACCAGATGGAGACCCAGAGGACGGCCCTTCTCATCGAACCGGTAAAATGACTAAGGATGTTGTTTAATATTTGTTTGTTTTAATTTAGAGCCGGTTCCAAGGTTGTCATAGCCAGGAGCAGCACTGGAGTTAAGCTCCCAGTGCTCATAAAATGCTCCTTATGGCGTGCGTCTCGAAAAGCCTCTGACAACTAAGTCCAACTCCTAGCCTGCCCGTGTGGTTTAGTCTCTAAGCCCGGCGAAACTGTTTTTACTAATAGGAGAAGGGGCGAGGGCGGATCTCTGGTGCCTTAAAGCCAGATGCTTCGGGTAGATGGTGGCTCGTCAACCTGGGAAGGTAGCCCATCTAGGGGAAGGTAAACCCTGATTTCAAACCTCCGCTGCCTTGCGGCACACCCGGTCACGGGAAAGGCTTCGGGAGTCAACCCTGAGGAAAAATCCGGAGTCAGAGTCCCTAAGGTAGTTCTCTGTTGTGCTCAACATCGTTCTGGCAGCTCCTGCGATGGCACTGGTGCCAAACTGTAGCAGCCCTGCTGTTCCTTTGGATTCATCCGTGACGTGGAGAAGGGGGACATGCTGCATGGGCAACATCTTGTCCTCCATATTTTCCTGCCCAGGCTTGAATCCTACCAACGCCCAACGCTGGAAGGTAGAACACCGGATCACTGGAGAGGACACTCCAGCTTCGCCTTTGGCGTAGACAAAACAAGGAGAATGACAGTTACCGGTTATAAGCCACCACTCAATTGGCGTAGAGCGCGGCGCCAGGGGTTGGTCCCGACGGTGGGAGGGATCATCGGATCTCACTGGACAGCTACCGCCCGCCTCAAGCTGGGCAGCCCCCAGCCAATAAGGTGTTGTCCTGCCACAGCTTGCTTTCCTCATTGGGTGCATGGGGATGAGGAGAAGTCCGAATGGCAGGCTGAGAACCTTTGCACCAGGCAAGACAAAAAAACAAAAGAGACCAACTCTAAAACTGGGAACTTGGAACATCCGCACTATGATGACAGGACTCACTGCTAACCTCAAGGACATCAACGACACCAGGAAGACTGCCATCATCAATAATGAGCTGAAGAGACTGGAAGTGGATATCGCCACTCTCCAGGAAATCAGAATCAGAATCAGAATCAGAATCAGATTTATTGCCATTGTTCATGTAGTACACAAACTAGGAATTTGTCTCGGTGCTATGCTGCAACATTAAAAACATGATGAGATAAAGAGATAAACTAAAAAACTAAAGGATTAAAAACGTGCAATAAGTGTAGAAAAATAAGTAATAATAATAATAATAGTAATAATGAGTAGTACTAGTCAAGGCAGTTTTAAAAAAATTAGCAAGTAGCAGATAATATGGGGTACCACAGTGCAGTTGATAATGCAACAGAAAAAACAGTGATGAATGACTTGAGTCTGGTTGAGCTGCTGTACATAGTGCACGAGAGTCAATAAGTCACTTAATGTTCAGCAGTCTGATGGCAGAGGGGAAAAAGCTGTTCATGTGCCGGGAGGTTTTAGTCCGAATGGACCGAAGTCTTCTACCTGAGGGGAGGGGGGCAAACAGTACGTGACCAGGGTGTGAAGGATCGGCTATGATCCGGCCAGCACGCCTCCGGGTCCTGGAGATGTACAGGTCCTGGAGAGATGGGAGTTTGCAGCCGATCAACTTCTCAGCAGTGCGCACGACGCGCTGCAGCCTTAGTCTGTCCCTGGCAGTGGCTCCTGCATACCACACAGTTATGAAGGAGGTGAGGATGGACTCGATGATGGCCGTGTAGAACTGCACTAACATCTTGGTGGGTAGCTTGAGCTTCCTCAGCTGCCGCAGAAAGAACATCCTCTGCTGGGCCTTTTTGATGAGGGAGCTGATGGTTGGCTCCCATTTGAGGTCCCGGGTGATGGTGGTGCCCAAGAAGCAGAAGGAATCTGCAATGGTGATGGGAGAGCCTGTGATGGTGAGGGGGGGCAGGGGGGTTGTGACTTTCCTGAAGTCCACAATCATCTCCGCAGTCTTCAGTGCGTTCAGCTGCAGGTTGTTATGGCTGCACCACGACACCAGCTGGGCCACCTCTTTCCTGTAGACAGACTCGTCGCCGTTGGAGATGAGCCCGATGAGAGTGGTGTCGTCCGCAAACTTAATCAGCTTAACAGACTGGTGGGAGGAGGTGCAGGAGTTGGTATAAAGGGAGAAGAGTAGGGGGGAAAGTACACAGCCCTGGGGTGATCCAATGCTGATGCTAACAGAGTCCGAGACAGACTTCCCCAGCCGCACATGCTGCCTCCGGTCCGTCAGGAAGTCGGTGATCCACCTGCAGAGGGAGTCAGGCACGTTGAGCAGGGACAGCTTGTCCTGGAGCAGATCGGGGCGGATGGTGTTGAATGCGGAGCTGAAGTCCACAAACAGAATCCTGGCGTAGGTTCCCGGGGAGTCCAGGTGCTGCAGGATGGAGTGGAGGGCCAGGTTGACTGCGTCGTCCACAGACCTGTTAGCACGGTAGGCAAACTGCAGCGGGTCTAGGAGGGGTGTGGTGATGGACTTGAGGTGAGACAGGACCAGGCGCTCAAAGGACTTCATGACTACAGAGGTGAGCGCTACAGGTCTGTAGTTGTTAAGTCCAGTAATCCGTGGCTTCTTGGGGACAGGGATGATGGTGGAGGATTTGAGGCAGGTAGGCACGTGACATTGCTTAAGGGAGGTGTTAAAAATGTCTGTGAAGACAGGAGCCAGCTCTTTCGCACAGTGTCTCAGGGTGGAGGGAGACACACTGTCCGGCCCGGGGGCCTTGTGCGGGTTCAGTCTGGAGAACTGTCTGTGCACGTCCTGCTCACTGATGACAAGGGCAGGGGGGGAGGAGGAGGAGGAGGGGGGGGACCGCTTTTGATGAATGAGGGGCTGAGGAGGCAGTGGAGCTGGGTGGAGTGGGTGAGTTGGACACAGCTGACGAGGTGTCAAAACGGGCGTAATGTTGGGACAGTTTTTGACAAAGGGCTTTGTCATCCTGACCTTTAGAAGCCTGAGGCCGATAGTTGGTGATTTGCCTCAGTCCTCTCCACACAGAAGCCGAGTCATTAGCAGTGAACTGCTGCTGGAGTCTCTCAGAATACACAGATTTAGCTCTCCTCAGCTCTCTGTTAAACCGATATTTAACCTCCCTGTAGCAGTCCCTGTCTCCACTTTTCAACGCTGCTTCCTTCTCCTTCCTGATCTGTCTGAGCTTGGCCGTGAACCAGGGCTTATCATTAGAGTATCTCACCCTGGTGCGCGATGGAAGAATGTTCTCCTCACAGAAGTTGATATATGAGTTCACAGTGTATGTGTACTCATTAAGATCATGTGTGGCTCCTTTAAACATGCCCCAGTCAGTTATTTCCATGCATGTGTTCAGTTTCTCTCCAGCTTCACTGGTCAATTTCTTCGTGGTGGTCACAACAGGTTTAATGAGTTTCAGTCTCTGTCTGTATGTGGGGATGAGGTGGACCATCACGTGATCAGATAGTCCCAGCGCAGCGCGGGGAACAGCGCGATATGCGTCTTTCACTGTAGTGTAACAGTGATCCAGCGTGTTATCTCCTCTGGTTGGACATTTAATAAACTGTTTGTAGCGGGGGAGGTCGTGACTCAGATTGCTCTGGTTAAAGTCGCCCAACATAATAACCAGGGAGTCTGGAAAGTTCTGCTCCGTGAGTTGGATGTGATCCGCGAGCACGCGCTGAGCTTCGCACGTGTCCGCGTCAGGAGGGACGTACACAGCGACGAGGATGAATGAGGCGAACTCCTGCGGGGAATAAAATGGCTTGCAGTTAATAAAAAGAAATTCCAGGGCGGGAGAACAGTGTTTGGAAATCACCGTTACATCAGAGCACCAGCTGTTGTTAATATAGAAGCACACCCCTCCTCCAATAGACTTACCGGAGAGCTCTGTGACGCGATCAGCACGAAACAGCTGAAATCCCTCAAGGCTGATCGTGCTATCTGGAATGTTCTCTTTAAGCCAGGTCTCAGAGAAACAGATGACAGACAAGGAAGTGAGGTCCTTAAATCGCATCAGCAGTCTTAATTCTTCTACCTTGTTCAAGAGAGAATTGGCATTGGATAGAAATATGCCAGGCAAGGCTGTTCGCGTGCCTCTCCTTCGCAGCCAGGCGAGAATCCCCCCTCACTTTCCTCTTTTACGCCGTCCTACTCTTTGAGCCAAACAATGAATCAGATCGGCGGCAGGAGCTAAAAAAACTGGGAGAAGGTCCGTGGGAGTAAGAGTCCTGATATTTAATAACTCTTCACGGGTGTATGAACCGGCAGACGCACAATCAATGAACAAAAACAAACAAATTATAAAAATTAAAGGGCAGCGAAGCACCATGGCGACTGCTGTGGGCGCCATCTTGGAAAAAGAAGATGGAAACACAGTTGGCTAACGCAGGCACACTGAGAGAGAAGGACTACATGTTCTACTGGCAGGGAAAGGGCAGTGATGAAAACAGGGAACACGGAGTGGGCTTCGCAGTGAAGAACACCTTGCTGAAGATGGTGGAACCGGGCAGCAATGACTGCATGACTCCTCACCCTCCGCCTGAACACCACTCAAGGCCCAGTCACCCTCGTCAGTGTGTATGCCCCAACACTGACAGCCACACCAGAGGCAAAAGACGAGTTCTACGAGAATCTCGCAACAACTGTCAGGATCATCCCCAACTCTGAACAACTCATTCTCCTTGGAGACTTCAATGCCAGAGTGGGTGCTGACCACGACTCCTGGCCCTCCTGTCTTGGACCATTTGGCGTGGGCAGAATGAACGACAACGGACAGCGGCTGCTCGAGTTCTGCACATATCACGATCTGTGCATCACAAACTCGTTCTTCAAGACCAAGCCCCAACACAAGGTTTCCTGGCGGCATCTGCGCTCAAAGCACTGGTACCAGCTGGACTTGATCCTGACCAGGCGCACCTCACTGAAGAACGTGCTAATCACCCGTTCGTTCCAGAGTGCAGATTGCGACACAGACCATTCATTGGTGTGTTGCAAGGTCAAGCTGCAGCTGAAGAAATTCCATCGCGCTAGACAGCCTGGAAAGGCACGGCTTGACACCAGCAAGATGGCCCAACCAGAACTTGTTGAGCAGTTTGCCTCCACCTTTGAGAAGGAACTTGGTGTACCACAAGAAGGAGAATCTGCAAAGCAGAAGTGGGAAGAGCTGCAAAACACCATCCACCGCACAGCCTTGGCTACCTTTGGGAGGAAAACCTCGAAGTCACAGGACTGGTTTGATGCCAAGTTGACCGAGATGACCCCCGTCATTGAAGCCAAGCGCTCAGCACTTGCTGAGTACAAGAAGTACCCAAACAAGAAGAATCTCCAGATTCTCAGGGCTGCAAGAAGCCAAGTTCAGCAGACTGCTCGGCGCTGTGCCAGCGAGTACTGGACTCAGCTCAGCCAAGACATTCAAACCGCTGCCATAACAGAGAGCAACCATGGTATGTACGATGGCATCAAGAAAGCACTTGGTCCGGCCCAGAGCAAGACGGCCCCCCTCAAATCCTCCACTGGGGAGATGATCACAGAAAAGAACAAGCAGATGGAGAGATGGGTGGAACACTATTCCGACCTCTACTCCAGACAGAACACCGTGACACCATCAGCCCTTGATGCCATCGACTGCCTGCCATCCATGGATGAACTTGACGCCGAGCCAACCATCGACGCACTCAGCAAGGCCATTGATAGCTTGGCCGCTGGCAAGGCACCCGGCAACGACGGCATACCCCCCGACCTGATCAAGCACTGCAAGACCGCCCTACTGCTGCCATTGCATGACGTCCTCTGCCAGTGCTGGAAGGAAGGTGCCATACCACAGGACATGAGGGACGCCAAGATCATCACCCTCTACAAAAACAAAGGGGAGAGAAGCGACTGCAACAACTACAGGGGCATCTCCCTCCTCAGCGTTGTTGGTAAAGTCTACGCACGAGTTGTTCTCGTTCGTCTACAGAAGCTTGCCGAACGTGTCTACCCCGAGTCTCAGTGTAGCTTCCGCGCTGAGCGATCGACGGTAGATATGATATTCTCCATCCGCCAACTCCAGGAGAAATGCAGAGAACAGAACATGCCCCGTTACGTCACCTTCATCGACCGCACCAAAGCGTTCGATCTGGTCAGCAGAGAGGGCCTTTTCAAGATCCTGCCAAAGATAGGATGCCCACCAAAGTTGCAAAGCCTCATCGAATCGTTTAACACCAACATGCAGGGGATAGTGCAGCATGACGGCAATGTCTCAGAGCCATTCAACATATGCAGTGGAGTGAAACAGGGCTGTGTACTTGCACCAACCCTCTTTGGGATTTTCTTTGCTATGCTCCTGAGGCATGCCTTCAACACAGCAACAGAGGGAATCTACCTGCACCCAAGATCTGACGGCAGGCTTTTCAACCTCGACCGCCTGAAAGCCAGAACCAAAGTACGCAAGGCTCTAATCAGAGACATGCTGTTCGCAGACGACGCTGCAGTCGCAACCCACACACAGCAGGAGCTTCAGACCCTGATGGACCGCTTCTCCCAGGCATGCAAGGACTTCGGGCTTACCATCAGCCTGAAGAAGACTAACGTCTTGGCACAAGGCACGGAAGCACCACCAACCATCACCATCGACAACTACGAGCTGGAGGTCGTGAATCAGTTCACGTACCTGGGGTCCACGATCAGCAACAACCTCTCCCTTGATACAGAGATCGACAAGAGGATTGGAAAATCAGCCTTCACACTCGCTCGCCTCACCACACGAGTGTGGGAGAATCCCAAACTCTCTGTCAAGACGAAGATGGCAGTGTACAACGTCTGCGTCATCAGCACACTGCTCTATGGGAGTGAGACGTGGACAACATACGCCCGGCAGGAAAAGAGACTGAACTCCTTCCACTTGCACTGCATTCGCCACATCCTGGACATATCCTGGCAGGACAAAGTGCCCAACACAGAAGTTCTGTCCTGCGCCGGCCTTCCCTCCATGTTCACTCTACTCAGGCAGCGCAGGCTCCGCTGGCTAGGCCACGTTCACCGTATGGAGGATGGCAGAATCCCCAAAGACGTCCTCTACGGAGAACTGGCAACTGGCAGGAGAGACGTTGGCCGCCCACAGTTGCGCTTTAGAGACGTCTGCAAGAGAGACATGAAGGCCCTGGAGATCAACACAGAACGCTGGGAGGACCTTGCAATGGACCGCTCCAAATGGAGAGGCACCCTGACCAGACAGCTCAAGGCGGGTGAAGAGAGACTGACTGCTGCAGCAGATGAAAAAAGGACCCGCAGGAAGAACTGCCACAGACCCAGCAGCACGGAGACCACCCACAAGTGCGACCTGTGTGACAGGGACTGCCATTCGTGCATCGGCCTGTTCAGCCACAGGCGGTGCTGTTCCAGCAGAGTAGACGTTTAGGATTCTCTTCCATGGTCATCATAGACCAACGGAGGCCGACGAATTTAGAGCCTTAAGTCATTTAATTAACATGTTCTGAGTGTTCTTATTGTGAGTTGGCCTCAACTGTAAAAAAAATAAAATAAATCCCCAACACTGTAAGAATATAATAGAAAATGTGCTTTGATGTTAATTGCCCTGATTGTGGGGTGGGTGTGTTGGGGTTGGGGGGCACCAACAAGAGTGTGTATTATCTGTTATGGTTTGCTGTGTTGTGTAAATTTGAGAATATATATGTAACGTTCTGGGATTAATTTGGTTTTAGGTACATGGCTATTTTTCTTTTGGACTGTAGCAATCAAGGCGGCAGAATAATCCGCCTGGCCGTGTAGGGGGAGCCAGTAGTCCACCTGGCCCCTCTAGTTTATTTTGTGTGAATGGATAGGCCTGTTTATTTATTTCTGTACATATGCTTTTTGCCATGAGGGTATGAGTCGGGTCTAAATTTGGGAGGGCCTAACCTGAGTGCTTGGCATTTTTCTAAGGGGAGGGAAAAATGTGGTGTACCAACATGGCGGCCGTGGCACCCTCCTGGGTGTAGCGGGAGGTGATGACCCACCTCTCCGGTGGTGGCGTCACCAGGGGTATAAAGGAAAAGGGCAGAAGAGACTCTGTCTCTTCGTCGTGGACCCCTTGACCTGTACGGAGCGTCCATTGTATACTGGTTCTGTTTATGATAAAGAACGTTCAACTGCATCCTCAGTCTCCTTGTTTCCCAAGATATGGACATAACAGTATCACTGGGAGCCACTAGTATAGTTTAATAAAATAGCAGCAGAGGAAGACGAATCTCACTCCTCAGTGTTATGTATGAGGAATGAGAGGCAGGAGGCTCTTCACAATAAAGGCTCTTCATAATAAAGTTCACACTTTATTATAGAGAACTGGACTATTTATACACAAGAGCCGTGCCCGCCTGACATCACAGCAGAGGCGGGTACGGCAGCACGCACACACCACACTCACTACATCACACTTTCCCTCCCCCTTACAAAAATGCAAAACACACACAATCAAGACCCTCCCCAATTTAGGACCTGAATCGTGCACTAAGGAACAAGGAATCATAAAGTGTGGGAGAATAACCTATCACATTCACACAGAACAACTAAAACCAGCGTTTTTTTTTTTCCTTTTTTTTTTTAAATATACACAAAAATAACCAAAGTGGACCATGTCTAAAAACAGGTAAAATAATCCCATACCATACATACCCACATGCACATCAGCAGAGTATCTGCATACATATTTACATTAAGAATATTTAAGTCACACTTATGTCCGCCGGCAGCCAGAGGTAACACCGGCCCAGGGGGCCAGGGCAACCCCAAATCATGCAAGCCCCTAACCACTATTGATCAGACCGGCTTGGAGGTCCTGGGCAGCCCCATGGCCCCTGCCCCCCGTCTGCCTCCGGGATCAAAACAAACCTCTCCTGCAAAAATGTCACTCTTCACCACTGACTGCCTCATTCCTCGGGACCCGCCATGCTGCTGTCCGGCACATCATCTCTCCATGTGTGTCGGTCCGCTCCTGACTGCTTTGAACACCGCCGCAGCTGCCATCGTTGTCCCGAACACTCCGGCCCCCTGTGGCCGAATTCTGGGGAGACCCGAAGCCTGCTCGTCGGCGCCACTCACTGCCCCAGGCGCCTCTCCGTAACGCCCGGCACCCTTGTCCAGGGCAGCCTTGGCTCCAGCACTGAGGCACAGCCCGACCTCCATGGGGCACAGTTGCTGTTGCTCACTCCCGTGGCTCACAGCATTGCTTTCACCGGAGTTGTTTCCCGACCCCGGCACCTCGCCGCTGCTCCCAGCACCCTTGTTCCAGGCGCTCTGCTGTGCTGCCTCCGTGTCCGGCTGCTGTTGCTCTCCCTCGGGGCTCTCAGTGTCACTCTCATCGATGTCACTCTCCGACCCCGGTGTTTCATCACTGCTCTCGGTATCCTTGTTCCAGGCTCTCTGCTGCATCGTCTCCATGCCCGGCTGTCGCTGTTCTTTCCCGGGGCTCTCAGCTTCCATGGTCCTGCTCACTCACTGCCTAGCCTCCAGCTGCGGGGATGACTCCTGCTGCTCTCCCTCTCCGCTATTGTTGCACACCGCACCGTCCGACTCATCAGCGCTATGGTACTGTACAGTGCTGAGCTCCTTGACCGGCCCGCCGTCTTCAGTGACCGGGGACTCCTCCATTTGTGGTGCTGGTCCTCCCTCGAATTCTAGTTGGTAGCTCGTAGCTTGGTTTTGGTGTGAAGTTAGCTTAGTGACTAGCCTGTCCATAGGCATAGAACGGGTCATTAGCTTCCCCCAGCTAGCTAGCTTACTAGCGTTCCCGGTGCCAACAGCTCCATTACCCACAGCTTTGTGGTCCTCATCTGCTTGTCGAAGTACTTGGCCAGCCGCTCATCAGCATCCTCATAGTACTCCATTTCACCCAACATACCGAGAATTCTTCGGCCGTCCGCACAGAGATTGCAGGCCAGGAGTGCTCACCGTCGTCTCCCGTCCAGCCTACTTAAGTCCAGCGCCCTGATGTAATCCTCGAACATGGCCCTCTACTGGGGCCACAGGATCACCGGCTCTCCCATGTACTCTAGAAACGGTGCTAGTGGTGGAGGTAGCCCGTACGCTCCCATAAATTTTCTCCTTGTCGCCAAATGTTATGTATGAGGAATGAGAGGCAGGAGGCTATTCTGTCATGCAGTAAGTTTACACTTTATAATAGAGAACTGGACTATTTATACACAAGGGCCATGCCCGCCTGACGTCACACCAGATGCAGGTACGGCAGCATGCACACACCGCACTCACTACATCACACTCAGTTATTCACCTTTTTTTCTAAAATTACCTTTAATAATATTTTACTTCATTGTGAGCATTTTTAATCCTGATTTTTTAACATTTGTGATTCTGAAGATAAATGAGGTGAGGATGTATTGATTTTTTTTTTTTAATGTGAAACCAAAAACTGATGAAAAGAAAAACAGAGTTCAGTGTGACTATAATTCTTTTCTTTTTATAGTTTCCCCTGGAAGTAAGGTACAATCTAACATGATTTCCTGTTGATTATATTATTTGTACATTACATATGCAGTATTCTGGTTTGCACCACATTTGCTGTATCTCAGTTCAGGTTCTGCGTCCTCCAAGTGCACATTTCTAAACCAGATACATCACTATGCTGTCCAAGGCTGTCCCATTCAGTGGGCTCCTTCACATGTGGCCGACAAATGCAGCCTTCAAAACCCTGAAAACCAAGGATACATGAGAGCATCCTTGTGGTCTTCACATATCCCAGCATTCAGCACGTGGTTCAACCTGGCCTTTTTTTTCCCCCTCAGCTCTGGCAGAAGCACAGCTAGTCAGAAACAGTTCAAAGTAAGGTTTTTTGGGGTTTTTTGCTTGAATTCTGCAGTGGTTTGAACATAAAAACACCAATAATCCAGAAAACAGCAATATCTGATTATTAAAGTTCATGTTGCATGACATTATTTTTTTTCTTATGTGCTGTATGCTTTGCTTAATGTATTAACAGAACATGCTGAACTGTTATTTTTTCTGAAGGCAATTTTTTTCCCCATTAATATCAGTTTATTAACTAATGTCAGTAATATAAAAATACAGTATGACGTGGTTGAAATAACTTGCTTTAAAATAACTTCTAAAAATAACTTTTAAAGTCCGGTAGAGACATCGGGATGTTGAAGTTGATTTTTCTGATTTTTTTTTTTTTTTTCTGGTTTATTTCTGAGGTCCACGGTGGAGAACCTGCAGGAACCGAGGGTCAGCTGTGGAGAGAACGGGCTGGACTCAAGATTTATAAAACTGATATTTGACTCAAATGACCACAATAAAAGAGATTTGATAAATTGTTTTATTGATTGTGATTTTTTTTAGCAGTTTACTTTGCAAACTGAAACAAGCTAAATAAAAATATTACATGTTTACTGTTAATAGAAAAACTGCATTTCAATGAAGTAGTTTTTTGAAAAAGATGATTTTTTGCAAGATAATTCCAAAAGAGACTTTCATATATTTATTACAAACAGAGTGAAACATTTTAAACCTGATTTAATATTGATGATAATGATTGTAGTTTTTAAAATTAAATGACCAATCAGGAATTTCTAATTTACTGAGATGGTACAACTGAGATGAAAGATGAAGATGGAATCTGTTCTACTGCAGCTGAAAATCATTGAGGGTCATCAGTATAGGACTGTGGTCTGCTTTAGAATATTAAAACTAATTGTCAGAGCTGATACAAGGCAGAACATCTAATTATTTAGCTACAGTGCATCCGGAAAGTCTTCACAGCGCATCACTTTTTCCACATTTTGTTATGTTACAGCCTTATTCCAAAAGGGATTCAATTCAATTTTTTTTTCCTCAGAATTCTACACACAATACCCCATAATCTCAATGTGATTTTTTTTTTTTTAGATTTATGCAAATTTATTTAAAATAAAAACTAAGAAATCACATGTACATAAGTATTCACAGCCTTTGTCATGAAGCTCAAAATTGAGCTCAGGTGCATCCTGTTTCCACTTATCATCCTTGAGATATTTCTACAGCTTAATTGGAGTCCACCTGTGGTAAATTCAGTTGACTGGACACGATTTAGAAAGGCACACACCTGTCTATATAAGGTCCCACAGTTGACAATGCATGTCAGAGCACAAACCAAGCACGAAGTCAAAGGAATCGTCTGTAGACCTCCGAGACAGGATTGACTCAAGGCACAAATCTGGGGAAGGGTACAACAAAAGTTCTGCTGCTTTGAAGGTCCCAATGAGCACAGTGGCCTCCATCATCTGTAAATGGAAGAAGTTTGGAACCCCCAGGACTCTTCCTAGAGCTGGCCGGCCGTCTAAACTGAGCAATCAGGGGAGAAGGGACTTAATTAGAGAGGTGACCAAGAACCCGATGGTCACTATGTCAGAGCTCCAGTGTTCCTCTGTGGGAAGAGGAGAACCTTCCAGAAGGACAACCATCTCTGCAGCAATCCACTAATCAGGCCTGTATGGTAGAGTGGCCAGATGGAAGCCATTCTTTAGTAAAAGACACATGGTAGCCCACCTGGAGTTTGTCAAAAGGCACCTGAAGGACTCTCAGACCATGAGAAACAAAATTCTCTGGTCTGATGAGACAAAGACTGAACTCTTTGGCGTGAGTGCTAGGCATCATGTTTGGAGGAAACCAGGCACCATTCATAACCATGCCAATAGTGGTGGCAGCATCATGCTGTGGGGATGTTTTTCAGTGGCAGGAACTGGGAGACTAGTCAGGATAGAGGGGAAGATGAATGCAGCAATGTACAGAGACATCCTGGATAAAAACCTGCTCCAGAGCGCTCTTGACCTCAGACTGGGGTGACAGTTCCATCTTTCAGCAGGACAACGACCCTCAGCACACAGCCAAGATATCAAAGGAGTTGCTTCAGGACAACTCTGTGAATGTCCTTGAGTGGCCCAGCCAGAGTCCAGACTTGATTCCAATTGAACATCTCTGGAGAGATCTGAAAATGGCTGTGCACCGATGCTTCCCATCCAACCTAACAGAGCTTGAGAGGTGCTGCAAAGAGGAATGAGCGAAACTGCCCAAAGATGGGTGTGCCAAGCTTGTGGCATCATATTCAAAAAGGCTTGGGACTGTAATTGCTGCCAAAGGTGCATCAACAAAGTATTGAGCAAAGGCTGTGAATACTGATGTGCATGTGATTTCTTACTTTTTATTTTTAATAAATTTGCCAAATTTGCCAAAAAACTTTTTTTCACATTGCCATTATGGGGTATTGTGTGTAGAACTTTGAGGAAAAAAATGAATTGAATCCATTCTGGAATAAGGCTGTAACATTACAAAATGTGGAAAAAGTGAAGCGCTGTGAAGACTTTCCAAATGCACTGTACATAATGGTCATAAATGATAACAGTAAGCATTCATATTTTCTACTGTCATGTAATTAAGAATACATTTTAGAGTTCAGTCTAATTGATATACATATTTAAAGTAATAAAAATGAATTTATCTTCATTTATCTGTTTATCTTTAAAAATTTATTTATGAATTTATTTATCTTCCGGCGCCACACAAGTCGGCTGCCTTTTTGCAACAGCGGCTCAATTGAGTTTTTTTCTTCCTCTAACTTTCTGATCCGGCGACAACTTTCTGATCCGGCGACACCTTACACACCTTATACATCACGGACACACAGATCGCCCCAAATGTCTCCCGAGCCAGTGGACGGAGCCACTGTTAACAGCAGGAGACGGTACAACAGGGACCAGCTGTTAGCACTCAACCGCCACTCGGTGCTAACGAAAAAAATCGACATACCGGGAGAAATAAGGCGAAAACGACGTGGGTGTTGTGCTGGTCTAAGATGGCGGGCAAGGAATATAAGGTACAGACCCGCCCTCCCATCCGTTGTTATGGGGAATGTACGATCGATATTAGGAAAGGTAGATGAGCTAGCAGCTATCTCCCGCTACGATAGCATATACCGGGAGTGCTGCCTTATGTTACTCACTGAGTCATGGCTAAATGAACTAGCAGCGGATGCTATCATTGAACTGGAGGGTTTCCACGCGATACGGGCAGACCGAACACCAGACAGTGGCAAGGCAAGGGGCGATGGAGTGATAATGTATGTTAATAACAACTGGTGCAGACCGGGACATATCACTAAACAACAACACTGCAACAAGGACATGGAGTTGCTAGCTGTTAGCATGCAGCCTACATATCTCCCGAGGGAATACTCACATGTGATCTGCATTGTTATTTATGCAAATCCGACGGCGAACACTGGGACAGCGCGTGACGTCATCCACTCAGTAACTGGCAGGCTGCAGACAGAACATCCAGATGCTCTTCTTCTCATCTCAGGCGATTTCAACCATTTTTCACTGTCTCCCATTCTACCCACGTTCACCCAGTATGTCACATGCCACACTAGAGACAATAAAACACTGGACTTATTCTACGCAAATACTAAGGAGGCATACACCTCATCACCACTCCCCCCACTAGGGAGATTGGATCACAACTTGGTTCATCTCCGGCCGGTGTACAAACCCCTAGTGCACAGACAACCTCCGGTCATGCGCACAGTGAAGTTATGGTCTGAGGAGGCAATGGACGCTCTAAAGGACTGTTTTGAAACCACTGCCTGGGAGCAGCTCTGCGATCCACATGATAAGGACATTGATGGCCTCACTCACACCATCACGGACTACATCAGCTTCTGTGTGGACAACACCGTACCCACCAAGACCATATGGTGTTGCTCGAACAACAAACCCTGGATCAACCCTGAGATAAAAACACTTCTGAGAGAGAAGAAGAGGATCTTCAGGTCGGGGAACAGGGAGATGCTGAAGTCTGTACAGAGGGAGCTGAGGAGGAAGATCAGAGAAGGCAAGGACAGCTTCAGGAAGAAGATGGAGGACAAGCTGCAACAGAGTGACATCGGTGGGGTCTGGAGAAACCTTAAAACCATCTCTGGGCTCCAGAATACCTCCCCCCAGGCCACGGGGGGCAGAGAGTGGGCGAACTGTCTGAACCTGTTTTTCAATAGGTTTGACCAACCGCCCTCCCCCCCGACTGCACAACAACCACTGCTGACTCTGAAGACATCGAGTCCTGCTGCCCACACCCCACTCCACCATCACCCCCCCCCACTCCCAACACACAGCCCTCCAACATGACCCCCCCTCGGGACCGAACGGCATCAGCGCAAAGCTCCTCAAGTCCTGTGCTGACCAGCTGTGTGGGATTGTGGAGCACATCTTCAACCTGAGCCTGAAGCTGGGGAGGGTACCACAGTTGTGGAAAACATCTTGTGTGGTACCTGTACCAAAGACTTCCCAACCCAAAGATCTGAACAGCTACAGACCAGTGGCCCTGACGTCCCACTTGATGAAGACCCTGGAGAGACTGCTCCTTGCTCACCTCTGCCCCCTGGTGGGACCAGCGATGGATCCACTCCAGTTCGCCTACCAGCATGGCATTGGGGTGGAGGATGCGGTGATCTTCCTCCTTCACCATTCTCTGTCCCACCTGGAGAAGCCCCGGAATGCTGTGAGGATCATGTTCTTTGACTTCTCCAGTGCTTTCAACACCATCCAACCAATGATCCTGAAGGACAAGCTGCTGTGCGCAGGGGTGGACCAGCACCTGTCATCATGGATCCTGGACTACCTCACAAACCGGCCACAGTTTGTGAGAACCCGGGACTGTGTGTCCGACACGATCATCGGTAGCATGGGGGCCCCCCAGGGAACGGTTTTGGCTCTCTTCCTGTTCACCCTTTATACTGCGGACTTCTCACACAACACAACCCACTGCCATCTACAGAAGTTCTCTGACAACTCTGCGATCGTTGGCCTCATCACCAACGGATATGAAGCTGAGTACAGAGGGCTTATCCAGGACTTTGTGGACTGGTGCCATCAGAACTGCCTCCAGATCAACGTGAGGAAAACTAAGTTGCTGGTGGTGGACTGCCGCAGGCAAGGACAACCCCTCACAGCACCAGTAAATATACAGGGAACAGACATCGAGATGGTGACATCCTACAAGTACCTGGGTGTTCATCTGAACAATAAACTAGACTGGTCACACAATACTGACACACTCTACAAGAAGGGACAGCGCAGGCTGTTCCTACTGAGGAGACTCAGGTCTTTTGGTGTACAAGGGGCGCTGCTGAAGTCATTCTACGACATGGTGGTGGCATCAGCCATCACTTTTGGAGTGGTCTGCTGGGGCAGTGGCTTTACAGCAGCCGATAGGAAGAGACTGAACAAACTGATCAAGAAAGCTAGCTCTGTCCTGGGGAAACGCCTTGACCCAGTGGAGGAGATGGGAGAGAGAAGGATGGTGGCCAAACTGTCATCTTTGCTGGAATCCGAGTTCCACCCTATGCATGGCATACTGAATGCACTGAGGAGCTCATTTAGCAACAGACTACATCATCCTAGGTGCACAACCGAGAGGTTTTGCAGGTACGGCTGTCAGACTGTACAACCTAAGCAGGGCTGCTCGCAGAGATAGCAAAAAGACGTGACAACCTAATAGTATTGAATGCAAAAGACGCAATAGACTTACACAATGGGCCCCTCCGGTACACAACCAGGAAAATACCGGTCGCTACGGAGGGCGACAATATGTATGGGTACATAATCATACCATGTAGGATAACTAAGTGGACGGTTATGCTGTTTCATTCCATCTAGCTACAATGCTCCGCACTGTGTGTGTTTATATATTTATATATTTATTCCATCTAGCGACAATGCTCCACACTGTGTGTGTTTATATATTTATATATTTATTCCATCTAGCTACAATGCTCCGCACTGTGTGTCTATATATTTATATATTTATATGTACATATGTATACTCCCCACTCTTGTTTTTTCTTGTCTTCTGATTGTTGCTCTGAGTGTTGCTATCCCTGTGCTGTTGCAATCCTGGAATTTCCCCATTGTGGGACTAATAAAGGCTTATCTTATCTTATCTAGTTTGTGGTTTTAATTTACCTTAATTTTATCTGCTGACTTTAACATGAGTAAGGCTACGTGCCCACCAAATGTGTTTTTTTAGTTGTGGGTGACTATTTTCTATTCATTCTCTATGTAGTCTAGTGTCTACAGCGCTGAGCGCCCTTGGCACTGAAACACTCGGCGGTGGCCACTTTGTCACAGCACTCAGGGTGCTCAGAGTTGAAAAAAGTTCAATTTTCAGACTGCAGCTGAGCTCGTCAATGTCAGACCTTTCTAACCAGCCAATCAGAATAAGGAAGGGCGGGACATAGGATGCTGGTACAGTCTGTACTCGGACTCCTGTTTTCTGTGTCATCATATTTTACATCCAGAGCTGCTACCAATGCTAGAATACGTTTCCTGTCCGTTGTTATTTAGAGACTGCTAGGTCATCTTCTCATCCCTCGATAGTTGTGGGAAGTGATATGACTATATTACTCGTTTTGAGGTCCAAAAGGCCGTGTTCCAGCATTTTTGATGCTGAAGTCATTGTTATTTAATCCTGCTGGAAAAACCAGCATGGACCAGCATGCTGGTAACCAGCATGATTTGTTGTGTTTTGAAGCTTGTCATACCAGCATAGAGCAGCATAAACCAACATATGCTGGGATTTCAATGCTGGTCTATGCTGTTTTTTTTCTGCAGGATATGTGACAACCCCACATTCTAAACTAGTACCGGAAGTTGCGCACATAATTCATGCAAGGCATCATGGGGGTGGGGGGGTAGGAAAAAGATGGATACAATAATAATAAAAGATAAAAATATCTGTCTCTGTCAAAAATGTCAGCAAAAAAAACCCCCTAAACTGACACTGTCATGGTTGCTAGGTAACAGGGTAGTGCGTGGTCACGCACATACTATACATCTTTCAAAGACCAGACCGTCTCATTTAAGTCATAAATCAGCCTTTCGATGGAGCCTACCCAACCGTTGAGTGTTCTAGCCCCCTAGGCCACCGTCTTTGAGGCTGCAACACCTGAATTGAGACACAGCCATTGTCTCTCTCTTCTGCTAATCTGATCTGCTGCAGCTGCATCATTACCCTCACTTGCAACAATCAATGGCTGCCTTTTTAAAGGAGACTGTAGAGAGGTGTAGAGACTGGGTTAATCATTTCAGACTGGATGCAGAGGGTAAACAGAGAAGGACAATAGCTAGGGAGATCATGGTGAGATTGAAGGAAGAAGGAGTCGGGGGGAGAAAGGATAAATGTATTGTGATGTGAGATGTCATGCAGATGTGAGATGAGCGGTTGGAATAAAAGGAGAACCCATGGTGTATTGAGACATGCTTTTTCTGTGTATGACTGATGAGAGAGTGAATAAAGTCGTCTGCTACATGAATCGGTCTTGTTATTTACACTCTCCACACTGGTGACCCTTTGACGAATTATGGAACATGAGGCAAGAACCCCGGAGTCGGCCCAGATGGGAAGCCCCAGCGACGCGGCAAGCATCCCAGAGACGGCCCGGACGGGAACCCCCAGCAACGCGTGCACTGTTTGGTCAAACTACCGGACTTTTGGCTGCACAACCTGCGCTCTTGGTTCCACCACACCGAGGCTCAGTTCGCCCTCCGAGGAATAACGGCAGACGACACCAAGTATTACTATGTGGTTGCAGCGCTGGACGCTCGCACGTCTCAGCAGGTAGCGAGCCTGCTTGAACAGCCTCCAGCCTGCGACAAATACGGGGCTTTCAAGGCCGCGCTGACCCGGCGCTACACGCTCTCAGACTCTGAGAGAGCAGAGAGGCTCCTGAGGCGCTCCGGGTTAGGAGATGGTTCGGCGGTCGAACTGATGGAGAAGATGTTGGCGTTAATGGGCACGGACGACGGGCATTTTCTGTTTGCCCACCTTTTCCTCCAGAACTTCCCAACAGAGGCGAGAGCGGTTCTTGCCAATTCGCCGTTGCTGGCCACGCGTGACTACCGTGCACTAGCCCAGGAGGCAGATCGGATCATCCTCACCACCAGAGCCCCCACAATGAATGCGGCGGCGTCGGAACCCAGCGAGATGACCAGCGGAGGCGAGGAGCCACCGACGGTAGCGGCAGCGGGGGCCAGGAAGCGCCAGAGAGACACGCTCTGCTTCTACCACCGCCGCTTCAGAGAGAACGCATGCAGATGTGCGCCACCGTGCCAATTCCAGCGCTCAGGAAACGCCAAGGCCGGCAGTCGGTAGCAGCTGCAACCACTGGTGAAGAGAAGAAGCTGCTCTACATGACGGACTCGCGCTTGGGGAGACGCTTCCTCGTAGATACTGGAGCCCAGAAGAGCATCATCCTGCCTTCCTCCGCCGACCGGCTAGCAGGACCTAGCGGCCCCGGGCTGGTAGCAGTAAACGGCTCGGGCATTAAGACTTTTGGTGAAAGAACACTGACTTTATCCCTACACGGCCGTATGTACGAGTGGACTTTTGTCATAGCGGCATTGAGTTTCCCAATCCTTGGAGCTGATTTTCTGTGTGCACATGGGTTACTAGTCAATGTTGCTAACAGGCGCCTGGTTAATGCACGTCTTTTGATTCTCTCCCCTGTACAGCTCAAGGGGCCGGGCCAATAACACAAGCCAGCATCACAGCTCCAGACGGTAAGTTCCACACACTGCTCACTCAGTTTCCAGCATTCACGGTCCCAACGTTTTCAGCGGCCATCGCTAAACACGGGGTGGAACACTATATCACCACCACCGGGCTGCCCGTTTTCGCACGGCCTCGGCGCTTGGACACAGCTAAACTGGTCATAGCGCGCGAGGAGTTTGCCAACCTGGAAAGGTTGGGCATCATCAGGTGATCGAACAGCCCATGGGCATCCCCACTACACATGGTCCCTAAGGCCGAGGGATCGTGGCGACTGTGTGGTGATTTCCGCAGATTGAATAACGCCACAGTGCACAACCGCTACCTGATTCCCCATATTCAGGATTTTTCTGTTCACCTCGCCGGAGCATGCATTTTTTCTAAAATAGACCTGGTCCGCAGTTACCACCAGGTCCCAGTGTGCACGGAGAACATACCCAAAACAGCGGTAATAACTCCTTTTGGCTTGTTTGAGTTTTTACACATGTACTTCGGATTAAAAGGAGTGGCACAGACATTCCAACGCATGATGGATGTGGTGTTGCGCGATCTCCCGTTTGTGTTCGTCTACCTGGATGATATCCTGGTGGCCAGTGTGTCCGAGGACGAACACGTAACCCACCTCAGGACGGTTTTCCAGAGGTTGGAGGAGCACGGGTTAATAATCAACCCGGCGAAATGCCAGTTCGGCGTGACGGGGATTGATTTTTTGGGGCACCGCATCTCACCGGAGGGAGCGATACCCTTACCCGACAAAATGCGCGCCGTGACGAATTTTCCCCAGCCTCAGACGGTCAGGGCGCTGCAAAAATTTTTGGGGATGGTTAACTTTTATAACCGGTTCCTCCCCCGCACAGCTCAACTCATGCAGTCATTGTACGCCGCGCTCAAGAAACAGAAACCCGCTGATAGAGTCGAATGGACTCCGGAGTGAGAGCAGGCATTCTCTGAGATTAAAACAGCCCTGGCAAATGCCACACTGTTGGCGCACCCAGACCCGGCAGCCCGGATAGCGCTCACTACCGACGCCTCGGACGTGGCCATAGGGGCCGTCGTGGAGCAATGTGTCGCCGGTTCTTGGCAGCCACTTGCTTTTTTCAGCAGGGCTTTGCGCGACAGTGAGCGTAAGTACAGCGCGTTCGACAGAGAGTTGCTAGTTCTCCACCTGGCCATACGCCACTTCCAGTTCTGGCTGGAAGGGCACAGCTTTACCGCGTTCGTAGACCACAAGCCGCTAACGTTTGCGATGGCCAAGGTTTCGGAAGCATGGTCGGGCCGGCAGCAGAGACAGCTGGCCGCAATCTCAGAGTTTACGACTGATATTCAGCATGTGTCGGGTAAACTGAATGTGGTAGCGGACTGCCTCTCGCGCGCAGTAGTGGCCCCGGTCTGCGTGGGGATAGATTATACAGCCATGGCCGCAGAGCAGATTAGCGATACGGACGTGTGCGCGCTCCAGTCTGGACCAACAGGGTTAAGGCTGGAGAGCAGAGTACTGCAAGACGGCAAGCCCCGCCTAATCTGTGACGTCTGCATGGGATGCCCGCGCCCGGTGGTCCCAGTCGTGTGGTGCTGCCGCGTGTTTGAGTCAGTTCACACTCTGGCACACCCAGGAATGTGCACGTCAGTCAAAATGGTGGGAGCGAAGTTCGTGTGGCCAGGCCTGCGCAAACAAGTGAAAGAGTGGGCTGCAGCCTGCGTAGCGTGCCAACGAGCCAAAGTACACAGACACACGAAGGCTCCTTTGGAGCCGTTTCGTATACCAGCTAAGAGGTTCGACCATGTTCACGTGGACCTGGTGGGCCCCCTTCCGCCATCGCAGGGGTGCACGCACCTTCTGACAGTGGGGGGCCGTACCACACGCTGGCCAGAAGCAGTCCCGCTGGCGGCAACCACGACCGCGGACATGGCGCGCGCTTTTTTGACGACATGGGTGGCGCGTTTTGGAATCCCATCGGACATCACGTCCGATAGGAGCCCTCAGTTTGTTTCCGACCTCTGGTCCCCAATGGCCCGCAGCCTGGGTGTTGCAATTCATCGCACAACTGCGTACAACCCACAGGCCAATGGGTTATGCAAGCGTTTTCATAGGTCACTGAAAGCAGCACTCAGGGCTTCCCTGACGGATGCAAATTGGGTAGACCGGTTGCCGTGGGTTTTATTGGAGTTACATTCCGCACCAAAAGAGGATTTGGAGGCTTCTCCGACAGAGCTTGTTTTTTCTCAGCCACTGCGGCTGGCCGGGGAATTTTTGCCAGACAATCCCGCACCGGACAACTGCCCGTCTCAGCGTTGGCAGCATTGTGCAGACACAGGCACGCTGCCCGGCCCGGCCCACCACTGTTTTCCACGCGCTTTTGTGCCCAAAACTTTGAAGAACGCGGCTTTCGTGTTTGTCAGGCATGATGCCCACCGCCCTCCATTGCGCCCACCCTACGATGGCCCGTTCAGAGTGCTGGAAACAGGGGACAAACATTTTTTGTTAGACTTGGGGGGTCGTCGGGAGAAAATATGCATAGACAGACTTAAGCCCGCCTTTGTGGTGGCGGACCAGCAAGTGCTGTTGGCTCAGGCCCCTCGGCGTGGAAGACCCCCACTGAGAACTCCCCAGGTAAATGATTCATCAGGGCAGTCACACGGGCAAATTGAAGTTCCTCCCCTCGCCATGGCCCACCCACAGACAGACACACCCCCAGGAGCCCCCCGCCGGCACAGCAGCGCTGCGGAGGCGGTAAACCCCCGTTACAGCAGATATGGGGGGAGACTGAAGCCAAAAGGACGTGAGGACTGAAACTCTGTCTGAGATTCTGGGGGTGGGGGGGCATGTAGAGAGGTGTAGAGACTGGGTTAATCATCTCAGACTGGATGCAGAGGGTAAACAGAGAAGGACAATAGCTAGGAAGATCATGGTGAGATAGCAGGAAGAAGTAGTTGGGAGGAGAAAGGATGAATGTATTGCGATGTGAGATGTCATGCAGATGTGAGATGAGCGGTTGGTATAAAAGGAGAACCCATGGTGTATTGAGACATGCTTTTTCTGTGTATGACTGATGAGAGAGTGAATAAAGTCGTCTGCTACATGAATCAGTCTCGTTATTTACACTCTCCACAAGACTCACTCTACAGCTCGTCGTGGAGGAATCCAAATGGGGTTGAAGTTCTGGACAGTAGGATGGTGAAGAGGTGTGGATGGTGGCTGGCTACCACACTGTGAATGGACAGGAGATTGGAAAAGGAAGTGACAATACAGGTAGCGAGTTGGGGGGTGGACGTAGGTGGTGGAAAGTCTGAAAGCTGGAATGAGGTAATTTAAAAAAAAAAAAAAGCCAAACATAAAAAATCAGAGAAGCAGAAAGAAAATTCGATGTCAGAGGAGTCGGACAATGAGTATCTGAGAGTTGAGGAGGAAGATTACAAAGTCATCATCAAACTGGAACAAGAGGGCGCTTAGTGAGAGACTGGAGCAAAAGTCAACTGCTGCAACTGTGGGGGAGCACAGCTCTGCGTACAGAGGATGCGGGGTCCATAAGAGAGCAGGAGAGATCCAGAAAGTCAAAATGTATCAAAGAGTTACATACACAGAAGCAGCCATTCAGCAATAAAGTCAAGATGAGTGGTGCAGACAGTAATAATATAAAAAGAGATGAAGTGATTCAAAAAATAAAGAATGACACTGATAGTGGGGGAAAATCAGTTTATATTGTTCATGGTTGAGATCATAAATTGTACTGCACAAACAGACAAAAGATCAAAATAATGGTGAAAGCAGTGGCAAAATATCTAGGAATCAAGACTCTAGGGTGGAGGATATGTTGAAATCATCTTCATGGGGTGTTTGCCCCCTTCCTTATTTCTCATTTTTTGTATGTTTGTCACACTTAAATGTTTCAGATCACCAGAAAAAAAAATATTATACACACATAACACAAGTAAACACAAAAGGCAGTTTTTAAATGAAAGTGTTTAAGGAAAAAAAAAAATCCAAACCTACATGACCATGTGTGGAAAAAGTGATTGCCCCCTAAACCTAATCTCCCCCCTCCCGTCCTGTCTCTGTTTTCCCAGCTCCAGAGCTCATCAAGAGCACCTGCGTGACTACACACTGCTGCCTTATTCACCAGCTTATTTAAGGGCCAGAGTGGGAGAAGGTATGGACTAGATACTATTGATATAGCTAACACCAAGCCAGTGAGTAATGTTTCCCCCCTTGGCTGGTCCCTGGGAAAGAAGTAGACCTCAGTTTGCTGAGTTAAAAGGATGGGCATATAAATGAAGCTGACATTAAAACAAGCATTTTCCTCAGGAATAATTACTATAACTACTTACAGCTCTATACTGACGGTTCAAAAAACAAAGAGGGCTCTGTTGGAATTGGAGTATACATTCCAGAGTTTAAAGTGACCATCTCAAAAAGACTCTCCAACAATACATCCATGTTTACAGCAGAGATGGTGGCAATAATTGTTTTGCAGTTGGTGGAGGAGGTCAGACCGAACCGGGTGGTGGTGTGCACAGATTCACTTGCAGCTTTAAAAACCATACAGACACTAAAATCTACAAGGGAAGAATTGGTGATTGAGCTATATCACTTTATTTAGGGTATGCAGGGGTGGTGGAGATGTTCACGTTTGTTTGGTTCCTGCACCTGAATGGTTGAAAGAGAATGATTGAAGACAAATTAACAAAAAGCGCACTTGGGAAAGAAATAACTATACCATTGTCACTTGGAAAAGGAGAAGGAGAAAATGGTGATCAAGGAAAAAGGAATTGAGAGATGGCAAAAAAGAGGGGATGAAGATCACAAAGGTAGATCATATTACAAAATACAAAAATTTGTTGCAATAAAGAATTATAAAGGAACAGGAGGGAAGACCTCATTACAGCAAGACTCAGACTAGATCACACAGGTTTAAATAGCACTTCATCATGGGGAAAAGCAATGGTGACAAATGTGGAGTAAAAGAATGTAGAGTGCAATAAAATGTGCTCTACAGTCACAAGTATGGAAATGAAAGGGAGAGAATGGAAAATGAAGTTCAAGAGGCAGGTAGAGAATGGGATTTAACTTGGATTCTGGAAGAGATTGAGAGGCAATAAGGATCATGAGAAGGGCTCTTTTTTTTTTAAAATAACAGGATTAAGTCAGAATTTAGGGGTCGTGCTCAAACGACATAATGTTTCACACTCTTGTACAGTAGGTGGCGGTATGCACCTTTCAGTTGCTTGCTATCCACCAGTAACTGAGAGAAGAGCTCTCTACTGGACCATTGGGTTTGTGCTGCCATTCAACAGCAGTTCTTGTTGTTCAGCAAAATTATTATTCCCTTCTGTTGTCTTACATTTTTGTTCTCTTCCCTCACATTTGCTGCCGCCTCCAGTGGTGTGTCTCCGGAAGGGTGTTTGCTCGCTCGCCTGAATCATCAGCATCAGCATCAGCATCATCATCATCAGCATCATCATCAATCATCATCATCAACTTCTCCACCCAGGTCCTCCAGGTACTCCTCCTCCTCACCGCCCATCATCAGTTCTTCCTCTCTTCTCCCTGGCTGGAGTCATGGCCGAGCTCTATGGCAGTACCGTAAGACCCATTCCCTCAGCAGTATTGACCCTGTACTCCTCATCCATTATTAATCCTTCCTCTCCTCTACTTTTCCCTAGATCGCATGTGGCTCCAGCGTGCAATTGTTTTCTTGTACATAGTGTGGCATTTTGGTTGTGGGTTTCTTTAATTGGTGTGTGTGTGTGTGTGTGTGTGTGTGTGTGTGTGTGTGTGTGTGTGTGTGTGTGTGTGTGTGTGTGCGAGAAGAGGAGCCGAGTGCGTAAGTCTCCTCAGCTGGTACATAGCCTCTCCACTGCCAAGACTCAAACACGCCTCCTCGTGGCCACACACGGTAACTGGTACCTTGCGGTTTCCAGGCCAAGTTGTATGGGATCTCGGAGCAGCAGTGGACCCCAGAGTCGCGGCATGCAGGCCCACTGCTATGTGGATACGTCCTGCTGCCCGTCAACCACGGCCCCAGTTGTGGGTAAACAGCCCCAGTTATGGGTAAACAGCAAAGACCTCAACGGTGGACCAGGTGGAGGATGATGGTTGACCTTTGGGAAATATCACAACCGCTGGGAAGGCGGACAAAGGCTGCAGCAGAAACGGGTCACCAGTCATCTTGGAGTCCATGCCACTGGATCCTGACCCCGATCTGTCAAGGTCTGTGCGGTGGCTGTATGTGCACCAGCCTCCCCCCACTAAACAAATTCACGCACAGGCATCTTCTTCATGGGAATCCACCTAACATCCCGGGCTAAGTCCTGTGGCGACCAGTAAGTGGCGACGGGGGCAGGATTGTGAAGTCTGGAAGCCCCTAGTCACAAGCTGGCACATCAGGCGGTGGATGCCAGATGATCGCTGGGCTCTTGGACCGAGGCAGAAAGAGCCCTTCGGTAGCTACATCCATGACTGAGCAGTCCTTTTTAGGATCCACTCTGCTCACCCTTGATAGGGAAGGGGCTAGAAAAGGTGCCTTAAAAATAGCCTGCCTCAAACTTCCCATCTGGATTACCGCGTTCAGAGGGATCACCAATTTGCGGTCAGAAACACAGAACTATGAATTTTGGAGCCTGGAATGTGCGCACACTTGACAGTGCAACCAGTGACAAGCCGGAGAGGAGAACCGTCATCATTGCCAGAGAACTGAGGAGATGCCGGATTGACATAGCTGCTCTCTCAGAAACACGACGGGCAGAGGAAGGCCATCTGAAGGAGGAGAAGGGTGGCTACACTTTCTTCTGGAAAGGAAAAGCAGCAGATGAGCCCAGGATTCATGGGGTTGGGTTTGCCATCAGGAACCAACTGATCAGTCAGCTCTCTGAACTCCCTGTGGGAATCAGTGAACGTCTGATGACCCTTCGTCTAGTGCTTGCCAACAACCAGATGGCAACAGTCGTGAGTGCCTACACACCTACCCTTGTCTCCGAGGAGGAAGTGAAAGAGACCTTCTATGCCTGTCTGGATGAGACACTGTCAAAAATCCCCAAGGAGGATAAGATCATTCTTCTGGGAGATTTCAATGCCAGAGTTGGCCAAGACCACCACCTCTGGAAGGGCACCATTGGCAAGGAAGGCATTGGAAACATCAACTCCAATGGAGTTCTGCTTCTCGGCAAATGTGCTCAGTATGATCTTACCATCACTAATACCATCTTTGGCCAGAAGAACAAATTTAAGGCTTCATGGAGACACCCTCGTTCTAAACAGTGGCATCTTATTGATTATGTCATTGTCAGAACCAGGGATCTGTGCGATGTAAACATCACTAAGGCCATGAGCAACTCCGACGATTGCTGGACAGACCACCGTCTTATATGATCCATGATGTCCATCAAACTTAAGAGGAAGAGGAGATTGCAGAAGAAGCAGAAGTGGCTGAGACTAAACCTTGAAAGCCTTAATGAAACTACCATCCAGCAGCAGCTTCAGGCTTCTCTTGGAGAAAGTCTCAAACAGGAATATCCAGAGAACATCAAAGAGCACTGGAACCTGCTTAAGTCCACTATCCTCAACACCTGCCAAACCACCCTTGGGTACAAGTCCAGAAAACATCAGGACTGGTTTGATGAAAATGATGCAGAGATAGAACTGCTCATCTCCAAAAAAAAAAAAAAAAAGGGAAGCCTTTCATTCCTGGCAAAATGACATTACCTTCAAGGCCAAGAGACTGGCTCACTCTAGAGCCAAGGCTAACGCCCAGAGCCGGGTGAGACAGATTAAGAACTCCTGGTGGACAGAAAGGGCAATGGAAATCCAGCGTCTGGCAGACTCTGGAGATACCAGAGGCTTTTTCAGTGCCATTAAGGCTGTCTACGGCCCAAGCCGTCGTGGCTTGAACCCATTACGCTAAAAGGATGGACAGGAGCTGCTGAAGGACAATGAGTCTATTAATAAGCGATGGAAAGAGCACTTTCAGGAACTCCTCAACCGTAACACTGCAACCCAATCAAATTTCATCTGTTACATTCCTCAGAGTCCCATCAGGGAAGACATAGGGGCACCTCCCACCTTATCCGAGGTCCAAGATGCCATCAGGAGCCTGAAGAATAACAAGGCCACCGGTCCAGATGGGATCCCAGCTGAGGTCCTAAAGGAAGGTGGTCCAGAACTCCTGTGCCGTCTCCATGCTCTCCTTCTGAAGGTCTGGGAAAAGGAAGAACTCCCCTCAGAGCTCAGGGATGCTCTGATCATGACCATATTTAAGAAGGGGGACAAAGCTAATTGTGGAAATTACAGAGGCATCTCACTCCTGTCAACAACTGGCAAGGTACTTGCTCCTGTTCTCGCTAACCGTTTACTGCCACTTTCTGAGGAAATACTCCCAGAATCACAGTGCGGCTTTCGTCCATCTAGAAGCACAGTAGATATGATCTTCACTGCCTGCCAACTTCAGGAGAAATGCCGTAAGCACAAGTTGCCATTGTACATGGCTTTTATAGACCTGACAAAGGCCTTTGACTCAGTAGATCGCCAGGCTCTGTGTAGCATACTGTTGAGGTATGGCTGCCCAGAGAAATACATCAGGATTCTGAGGCTACTGCATGATGGAATGACAGCCACAGTGCTAAGTAACAGCGGCTGCATGTCTGAGCCTTTCACCATGGAGACAGGGGTCAAACAGGGATGCGTCATTGCACCCACCCTGTTTTCTAACTTTATTGCTGCCATACTTCAACTCATTGGCAAAGACCTACCATAGGGAATTCCGATCCGGTACAGAACCGACGGTAGGCTCTTTAACCTTGCTAGTTTCAAAACCAAAAGCAAGGTTAGAAACACCACCATTATGGAGCTCCAGTATGCAGATGACAACGCTATAGTAGCACACTCCGCAGAAGACCTACAGGGTATCCTGAATGCCTTTGCCAAGGCATATAGAGCCCTGGGTCTAACCTTAAACATCAAGAAGACCCAGGTGCTACATCAACCTCCACCCAATCAGCCATTTATTTCACCTATTATAAAAGTGAACAACACCCCTCTCGAAAATGTTGACCACTTCCCCTATCTCGGCAGTCTTCTCTCCTCCAAAGTGGACATTGACTCTGAGATCAACCATCGTCTGAACTGTGCCAATGGAGCATATGCCAGACTCAGGATGAAGGTCTTTGAGGATTGAGATCTCAGGATCGATACCAAGCTCTTGGTCTACAAGGCTGTGGTTCTCCCCACCTTGCTGTATGGGGCAGAATCATGGACCATCTACAGCAGGCACCTGAGAGCTCTGGAGCAGCTCCACCAAAGAAGTTTGAGAAAGATTCTGAGGATTAAATGGGAGGACCGACGCACAAACATCAGCCTTCTGGAAGAGGCCAAAATGCCCAGCATTTCCACCACAATAATAAAAACACCAACTACGATGGACTGGTCATCTCATTCCCATATCTGACACCCGTCTCCCAAAACAAATTCTTTATTCTGAACTGGAGAGAGGTTCGCGGGCTCCAGGAGGGCAAAAGAAACTGTTCAAGGACAATATTAAAACAAACCTTAAAAAATTCAATATCTTATCTCCTGACTGGGAGCACATGGCTCTAAATAGGCACCAATGGAAGGAAGCGGTGCAAGAAGGTGCTGCACACTATGAGAAGAAAATCCACCGTGTCGCAGAAACAAAACGACAGCTCCGTAAGGAAAGACAGAAAAAGGCTCCAGCACAACCACAACCCACCACCATTTTCCCATGTCAACATTGCACCAAAATATGCGGGTCACGGATCGACCTCTACGCCCACCTGAAGACCCACAAGTAGACGTTCCCATGAGGAATGACTGTCATACTCGCTCCGAGTGACCGCCGATGATGATGGTGTGTGTGTGTGTGTGTGTGTGTGTGTGTGTGTGTTGTATAGGGTTTGGGTTTTTCATTAAAGTGGTGTAAACCTCTCATCTGTGTCTGAGTGTTCTTCCGAAGTTGTTGCCCTGCACTTAAGCCTCCTCATACTATCCAAAATCATTTTTTTTTTTAAATTTTTATTTATTTATTTATTTATTTTTATTACTTATTTTGTACCCATAGGTAGATTTGTTTTGCAGTCTGGTGACAAACCACCAGCTGCCTGTCGCTGTGTGCGCAAGCACCCCTTAACTCCCTAAATCATGACATCAAATGTACAAGAAAAGTCAAATTTACACAAAATTACAAATGTGAGGAAAATGGTTTCAAATTTACAAAAACAGAAAAGTAGAAAACTATAAGAAAATTTGTATAAATTTTGGAGGAAAACCTCAAACCTTCAAGACTGAAGTCATTACTCAAGTTTAAGTGGGTGCGCTTTGTACCCTTCACTAGAAATTTTTGGTTTTCTACTTTTATTTAATTTCAAAGCACTGCTTTTACATGAGTAGAATTTCTGGCTACTAGACCCACCTCTGATCATATAATTTAAGTATGCATGAGTAAACTGCTGTTGTGACTTTTTTTTCCCCCCTTCCCTACTCTCTCAATGGGGGGGGGGGCACCAGAATAAAAATAAAAAAAACACATTTTTTGTCATTTGTTAACCATGACACAAATCCTGCAGGACAAAACATGACACTTGATGTTTTCTAACCTGTTTAGATAAGATAAGATAAGATAAGATAACCCTTTATTAGTCCCACATTGGGGAAATTCCAGGATTGCAACAGCACAGGGATAGCAACACTCAGAGCAACAATCAGAAGACAAGAAAAAACAAGAGCAGCGAATATACATATGTACATATAAATATCTAAACACACAGTGTGGAGCATTGTAGCTAGATGGAATAAATATATCATCCTCATCATCATCATCATCGGCGGTCACTCGTAGTCGAGTATGACTGTCCTCCCTCTTGGTCCTTGTGGGTCTTCAGGTGGGCATAGAGGCCAATTCTGGACCCGATTATTCTGCTGCAATGTGGGCAGGGGAATGTAATGGTGGTGGGTTTGGGTTGGTCCTGATTGTTGGTTGCTCTCTCCTTCCTGAGTCTGCGTTTGTCTTGTGCAGCATGATGGAGGTCAGCGTTGTACTGTGCGGCACCCTCACGGACAATGTTTCTCCAGGTCGCCCTGTCGGTTGCCATATTTTCCCAAGCTTTTAGGTCTATGTGGCACTTCTTTAGGTTTGTTTTTATGTTGTCCTTAAATCTCTTCTTCTGGCCTCCTGGATCCCGCTTCCCTTCAGCTAGCTGGAAGTACAGGACTTGTTTCAGGAGGCGAGAATCAGGCATTCGGATAACATGACCAGTCCATCTGAGCTGGTTTTGGGCAATGGTGGCAGTGATGGTGGGAAGGTTAGCCTCCTCCAAGACGCTGGTGTTGGTGCGTCTATCCTCCCAACTAATCCTGAGGATTTTTTGGAGGCATCTCTGATGGTGTGCCTCAAGTGCCTTTAAGTGCCTGCTGTATGTAGTCCAGGCTTCTGATCCATACAGGAGAGTGGGGAGCACCACCGCTTTATAAACCAGGATTTTGGTTTTCACTTGGAGATCGCGGTTCTCAAAGACTCTCCTCCTTAGCCTTGAGAAAGCTCCACTGGCACTGCTGAGGCAGTGGTGTATTTCATCATTGATGACGGCTTTTGATGAGAGGAGGCTGCCAAGATATAAGAAGTGGTCCACATTTTCCAGTCGGATGTTATCAATGGAGATGTTTGGGGGTATGGCAAGTGTACTGCAGTTTGGTGATGGCTGGTGGAGTATTTGTGTCTTCTTTATATTGACGGCCAAACCGAGCTGTTTGTATGCTTTGGCAAAGGCAGACAAGATGCACTGAAGGTCCTCTTCTGAGAGGGCTACGAGAGCGTTGTCGTCAGCATACTGCAGCTCCATAATGGATATGGTGGTGGTTTGACCTTTAGCTCTAAATCGGTTGATATTGAGAAGTTGACTGTCGATTCTGTACGTGATTTTGACTCCCGGGGGCAGATGTTGGCTCGTGAGATGGAGAATAGCAGCAATATAGATGGAGAATAATGTTGGAGCGATGACACATCCCTGTTTGACTCCTGTGTCAACCCTGAAGGGTTCTGTTTTGTCTCCACTGCCACTGAGTACCGTGGCAGACTTATTGTCATGCAGCAGTCTCAGTACCCGGATGTATTTTTCTGGGCAGCCAATCTCTTCCAGAACCAGCCAAAGGGCCTGACGGTTTACTGAGTCAAAGGCTTTGGTAAGGTCTATGAAGGCCATGTATAATGCTAGATTTTGTTCCCGGCATTTTTCTTGCAATTGACGAGCAATGAAAATCATGTCTGTGGTGCCTCTGTTTGGGCGAAAACCACTCTGGGACTCGGGAAAAATGCTCTCTGACAGGGGGGTGAGTCTATTGGCCAAGACCTGGGCAAAGGCTTTCCCTATGGTGGACAGGGGAGAAATGCCACGGTAATTCCCACAAACTGCCCTGTCCCCCTTTTTAAAGATGGAGACAATCAAGGCATCCCTGAGCTGTGCAAGGATTTCCTCTACTTCCCATATTTTCAGGAGCAGGGCATGGACGTGCTTCAGAAGATCAGGACCGCCTTTCTTCAGGACTTCTGCTGGGATGCCGTCAGGTCCAGCAGCCTTGTTGTTTCTCATCTTCCTGATGACGCCCTGTACCTCATCCAAGCTAGGTGGTTTTCCCATGCTTTCCTCTATGGGCTGTTGAGGGAGTTGATCAAGGGCCTCCATCTCAGGAGTGGTGTCCCTGTTTAAGAGGTCCTTATAATGCTCTTTCCACCTGTCTGCAATTGCCTCCTTGTCCTTCAGAAGCGAGAGCCCATCTCTGGAGCGAAGAGGGGTTAGGCAGCGGTGGCTGGGGCCATATACCACTCTTGTGGCATCGAAGAATCCTCTCGTGTCTCCAGAGTCGACAAGCTGCTGGATCTCGAGGGCCTTCTTTGTCCACCACTGGCTCTTCAATTTTCTAACAAGTGTTTGTACGGCTGCCTTCACTTTGACATGGGCTGCTCTTTTAACCTTGCAGTGAATGTTGTTTTGCCAGGTGATAAAAGTTTGCCGCTTGATGTCGATGAGCTGTTGGATCTCACTGTAATTCTCGTCAAACCAGTCTTGATGTCTCCGCTTTTTATGACCGAGGATGCTTCTGCAGGAGTCCACGATGGCAGTGGAAAGTGTGCTCCAGTGTTTTTCAGTATCCTCTGGGTACTGTTTGGGCAAAGCTGCCCTAAGAGTATCCTGCAGCTGTTGTTGGTAGATAATGTCGTCCAGCAGCACGATGTTAAGCTTTGGCCAGCTCTTTCCTTTCTGCAACCTTCTTTCCCACATTAAGCAGATAGACATGGTGGAGCGAATGAGGCGGTGGTCAGTCCAGCAGTCATCTGCACTGGTCATTGCTCTGGTGTTAAGGACATCGCGGCGGTCTTTGGAGCGGACTATGATGTAGTCAATGAGATGCCATAATTTGAAGCGGGGATGCATCCATGACGTTTTGAACTTGGTTTTCTGACGAAAAAGTGTGTTGGTGATGACCAGGTTGTGCTCTGAGCACTTGGGTAGCAGTAGTATGCCATTGGAGTTTGTGTTTCCAACCCCTTCTCTCCCCAGCGTTCCCCTCCATAGATGATGGTTTCGTCCCACTCTGGCATTAAAGTCTCCAAGCAGGATTAAGTTATCCTCCTTTGGGACTTCAGATAGTATTTTGTCCAGGTCAGCATAGAAGGCCTCCTTTACTTCATCCTGTGCATCAAGCGTTGGAGTGTAGGCACTAATAACGGTGGCCATTTGACTGCAGGCAAGCATCAGACGAATGGTCATTAGGCGCTCGTTGATGCCCACAGGGAGTTCATGGAGGTGGTTGATGAGGCAGTTCTTAATAGCAAATCCCACACCATGGATTCGTGGCTCATTTGCAGGCTTTCCCTTCCAAAAGAAAGTATACCCGTCTTTTTCCTCCTTCAGCTGCCCTTCATCAGCCAGTTGGGTCTCGGAGAGTGCTGCGATGTTGATCCGGAACTTCCTTAGCTCTCTGGAGATGATGGCAGTTCTCCTTTCAGGTCGATCACTGGCTTGGTTGTCCATAAGGGTTCGCACATTCCAGGCTCCAATATGTAGTTTTGTATGTTTCTGACCGCGTGGTGGTGATCCCTCTGGATGCGGTATTCCAGACAGGATTTTGTGAGGCAGGCTATGTTTGGGGTACCTTTTCTAACCCCCTCCCCTACTGGGGTGAGCACAGTGGATCCTGAATAGGGCTGCTCAGTCATGAGTGCAGCTGCCGAGAAGCTCTTTCTGCCTCAGTCCAAGAGCTTAACGACTGTATCACGCACCCATCGCCTGTGTGCCAGGTCGTGGCTAAGAACTCCCAGACTTCACTGTCCTGTCCCCGTTACCACTTCCTGATTGCCACAGGACTTTATCTTGTCCAAGATGTAAAGTGGATGGGCTCCCTTCGGGAGGACGCCTGCGCGTGACGTCTTTTATCGTGGGGAGACTGATGCGCCTGCAGCCACCACACGGTCCTTGGCAGAGAGGGGCCTGAATCCAGTGGCATGGAATCCAAAACAACTGGAGACCACTCTCTGTTGCAGCCTTCATCCGCCTTCAGTGTCGTTGTGACTCATGGTGTCATCCTCCGCCACTCCCACTGTTGAGGTCTTTCTTTCTTTCTTTGGATCGCTCTTGGTCTGGGACCTCCCCCTCGACCTTACCGCCATGGGTGACCCTACCAGGAGCCAAAAGGCCCCCGACGGCATCGCTCTCGGGATCATTGGAACACACAAGGTTCTCCACCGCGACAAGGTGGCGATCCATGGAGAACAATAAATAAATAAATAAATATATAAATATATAAACACACACAGTGCGGAGCATTGTAGCTAGATGGAATGACCAGCATAACTGTCTACTTAGTTATCCTACATGGTATGATTATGTACCCATACATATTGTCACCCTCCGTAGTGACCGGTATTTTCCTAGTTGTATACCGGAGGAGACCATTGTGTAAGTCTATTGTGTCTTTTGCATTCAATACTATTAGGTTGTCATGTTTTTTTGCTATCTCTGCTAGCAGCCCTGCTTAGGTTATACAGTCTGACAGCCGTAGGTAGGAAGGACCTGCGAAACCTCTCGGTTGCGCACCTAGGATGATGTAGTCTGCTGCTAAATGAGTGCCTCAGTGCGTTCAGTATGTCCTGCATAGGGTGGGACTTGGACTCCAGCAGAGATGACAGTTTAGCCACCATCCTTCTCTCTCCCATCTCCTCCACTGGGTCAAGGCGTTGCCCCAGGACAGAGCTAGCTTTCTTGATCAGTTTGTTCAGTCTCTTCCTATCGGCTGCTGAAACGCCACTGCCCCAGCAGACCACTCCAAAAGTGATGGCTGATGCCACCGCCGTGTCGTAAAATGTCTTCAGCGGCACCCCTTGTAATCTAAAAGACCTGAGTCCCCTCAGTAGGAACAGCCTGCGCTGTCCCTTCTTGTAGAGTGCTTCAGTATTGTGTGACCAGTCTAGTTTATTGTTCAGATGAACACCCAGGTACTTGTAGGATGTCACCATCTCGATGTCTGTTCCCTGTATGTTTACTGGTGCTGTGAGGGGTTGTCCTTGCCTGCGGCAGTCCACCACCAGCTCCTTAGTTTTCCTTGCGTTGATCTGGAGGCAGTTCCGATGGCACCAGTCCACGAAGTCCTGGATAAGTCCTCTGTACTCACCTTCATCTCCGTTGGAAATTACGCCAACGATCGCAGAGTCGTCAGAGAACTTCTGTAGATGACAGTGTGTTGTGTTGTGTGAGAAGTCCGCAGTATAAAGGGTGAACAGGAAGGGAGCCAAAACGGTTCCCTGGGGGGGCCCCCGTGCTACCAATGATCGTGTCGGACACACAGTCCTGGGTTCTCACAAACTGTGGCCGGTTAGTGAGGTAGTCCAGGATCCATGATGACAGGTGCTGGTCCACCCCTGTGCACAGCAGCTTGTCCTTCAGGATCATCGGTTGGATGGTGTGGAAAGCACTGGAGAAGTCAAAGAACATGATCCTCACCTCATTCCCGGGCTTCTCCAGGTGGGACAGAGAACGGTGAAGGAGGAAGATCACCGCATCCTCCACCCCA
Organism: Pholidichthys leucotaenia; assembly: GCA_020510985.1. NCBI lineage: Eukaryota > Metazoa > Chordata > Actinopteri > Cichliformes > Pholidichthyidae > Pholidichthys > Pholidichthys leucotaenia. Next base: position 193,370,179 of record CM035842.1, on the reverse strand, counting down.
ATGCCATGCTGGTAGGCGAACTGGAGTGGATCCATCACTGGTCCCACCAGGGGGCGGAGGTGAGCAAGGAGCAGTCTATACCACCATAGACAAAGAGAATTAGACAGAGCTCAGAGAGGGCAAGATGAGACAGAAGAGAGGAGCCAAGGAGAGGAAAGTGTTCAGGCAGAAGGTCCAGGAGAGGTGAGTGCAGAGGAAGGAGAGAAAGATGACACCAGTAAAAAGTCCCAACACAGGAGGTCTGGGTGGGACCCCCACTGGCCCAATATTCCGACATTCAAGCCTGGGTTGTACAGTACTTCAAATGGTAGGTTCCATATGCAAAAAAAAAATGTATGAAATTAACATTCTGTTTACAATAGTGTCATGTGTTTTCTGCCCCTTTCCCCTGGAAAAAAATATGTTGCCATCACTCCAAGGTCCTTGAGCCAGAGGAAAGAAACACTGTAGTAGTTCTACAGTGTCTCCATACGAGTCCGTCGGACCAAGCGTGTGAAAAATCTTCTGACCTATGTCCAGGTTGTGGACAAGCAGTGCCCATTTCCTTCCTTTATCCTGCTTTCCCAGGTCCAATGCTGCAACGTAGGTCTCGAACGCGTCCAGCCAGCATGGCCACGGGACAAGTGGTTCACCTGGGAGCTGAGGGAAGGCCTCAAGGGTCTTGGGCACACTTCCGTGGTTTGCTAATTCTCGTTGCCAAATGTTATGTCCACAAACCTGGGAATAATGCCGGACGAGAAGGCTGTGCTGGAACTGAACTTTATTACATAAATGTCCAATATACAGAGCATATTAATGTGCACTTGGCTCCTGACTATCCCCTGAGTGAGAGTACTGGCAGAAGAAACATAACATGGCAGACTCCTCCCTTATGTATGTTGGCGTGATGACGATATCAGCGGGCTACATCATCACGCCACTCTCTGTTGTAAACCCCTTGGGGTAGCTATTTTTGTCAAAAATGGAACAAAGTTTCATTTAATACAGTTGGGAAAAGAACATGAGTCTATAGCAGTTACAGTATGGGTAAGCAAGACAGAATTAATGGTGATTAATTACTACAATCCATGTAACTGACTGAATTTAGATATACTGAACACAATATTTGGGGAAGTGCAGGGGAATGTGGTGTGGAAACTTCAGTGCTAGCACCCTGTGGAGCAATGACAAGACTGATACAAATGGCCTTATCATAGAAGAATTTATAGAGGATAAAGGGTTAGTGTGTGAATGATGGGAGGGGAACCAGGTATAACTGTGTTCACAATAAGGAGAGTGTGTGATTGATTTCACTTTAACATCAGTTGAGATTGCAGGTATCACTACTTGGGAGGTGTTTAATAATTCAGTGGGCAGTGGTCACTATCCTATCACTTCAAAAATTGGAATAGAGCTTCACCAAGAGGAGAGCGTTAGGATTCAAAGATGGAGTTTGATAGATCCGAATTGGGGCATTTTCCAAGCAATAAGCTAATACATGTGAAGAGTTGCACAGAAAGGATTTCTTGGATGTGGAGGAATACAATGAGGAAATGGTTACAGCCATAATACAATTCAATTCAACTTTATTTATATAGCGCCATTTCACAACAGTCATCTCATAGTACTTTCAACTGTAGGGGAACCCCCACAGTTGCAGAAAGACCCCAGCAATCAGGCGATCCCCTGTGAACAAGCGCTTGGCGACGGTGGAGAGGAAAAACTCCCTTTTAACAGGAAGAAACCTCCAGCAGAACCAGGCTCAGGGAGGGGCAGTCATCTGCTGTGACTGGCTGGGGGGAGAGGGGATAGAGAAGATGAAAAGAACAGACATGTAGAGAGCAAACAGCACGATGGGGACTCAATCTATGGGAGAGAACAAACAGATGTTAACCCCTTGCACTCTGGTCAATTTCCCTAAAAAAACCCTAAAAATAACATACCCAAAGTAAATCAAAAGCTGTTCTTCAACCCTTTGCAAAATCTTCATGGGGTTGGTCTCATTTAAAAGAAAACACTTTGAATTTTTTGGCAAAACAGTCATAATTTCTCCAAGTGCTCCTGCCACTGAGTAACAATCATCTAAACATACTGAACTTGAAGAAAATAAAGTTTGCCTGGGTGTTTTTTTTAGATACAAATGCTTGCAAATAACACACAGCTGTCAGATACGGGCTGGAAAATGCAACAGAAATGTAAAACCAAGTGTTATCCAGCTGAGGTCAAAAATTTGTAACAATACCACAAAAAATGAATATATTACACAGATTTTTTCTCAGGTTGTTCCCAGGCGTTTTTGAACTGTGCCAAATTGTGCCAAATGGCACAGTTTGGATAAACGTCTAACTTTTGAATGATTCAATATAGAAGCTTGATCTTGGGCTGTAATGAAAGGTGACACTCAGGGTTGTGTGTGTGTGGGGGGGGGGGTTGTTTATTCATGAATGAATGAATGAATGAATGAACAAACAAGCCCCCCCACACACAAAGAAGCATGCCACATAAAAAATGTGTGGCCTTTTTTTAACGAGAAAAAATAACCTACAGTGCAATAAAAATTATACTAAAATATCTGCAATGTAGAGGATAATAACCCCCCCCCCCCGCTACAGAGGAGCGCAGCGCACAAAAAAACAGTCCGTCAACGGTCCGTCATGTGGCGATGACGCACAGTTGTAATTTACCGATCGGTCAAAAGTCATTTTTATTACTATTTTCAGTGATAAACAATAATTTAGCTTATAACACTTACCTGTCCACAACAGCAGTGTCGTTGGCGAACATCAGTTCCTCATTGTCAGACGAACATGAAGCTGGTCCGTTTGTTACGACTCGTGGTTCTGGTCACGCGACCCGGTCAAACCATGATTCCATTATTGCGGTTTTGCGCTTCCATGATTGCGGTTTTGGCGAACGATTTTTCAAAGCAAGTAAGAACAGTAGTAATAAAAAAAAGACTGGCGAACGCTACCGTTACACACAGCAGCTTACACAAAACAGATTTTACGCAAGGGACGCACGCTTTCAATCGTCGAACTTCTCTGCTTCAATTGGCTTGTTGTATTTGCAGTCGTTGGTAGGAGGGTCCTTCTTGCTAGGTTTTCAGTCATTGGTTCTTCAAGGTTTCAGAAACCCAATTCAAGGCTCTTATTAGTCGAATGAGAGGTCAATCAAATCTAAACCAATCAAAGCACTCCTTTGGCTTTCTGTTCGCGGCTGTGTCTGTAGTGGAAGAACGGAAATGCAGCGCTTTTTTTTTCAGTGCGCACTCAGATGCACAGTGCGCACTAGGACGCACGAGGACACACTAGGACGCAGAGACGTGACAGCCTGCGGTATCCCGGAGTGCAAGAGGTTAATGACCAGCAAGAAAAAAAAAAAAAAATCATTGAGAGTGAAGGAAGGAGTGAGGCCCAGTGCATTATTGGAGGTCCCCCGGCTGACTAAACCTATTAGCAGCATGACTAAGGGAGGGTTCAGAAACACATGATTCCTCCCTAATTGTAGGCTATATCAAAAAGGAAGGTTTTAACCCTATTCTTAAAAACAGATCGAGTCTGACTCCCGAATCCAGATTGGCAGCTGGTTCCACAGGAGAGGAGCTTGATAACTGAAGGCTCTGCCTCCCATTGTACTTTTGAAGATTCTAGGTATTACAAGTAATCCAGCATTTTGGGACCGTAGTGTTCTGTTAGGATAATACAGTAGTATCAGATCTTTTAAAGGGCCTATATCATGCAAAATCAACTTTTTTCAGCTTTTAAGCATGTTATAATGTTAATTCCTCACCAAAAACACCCCCAAAGTGGTATTCCTCCTCAACCCTGCTCTCTGAGCTGCTGCTCCGCCCTGTCCCTGATAATGACTGGGTCCCCACGTTCATACGTATGAACGTAGGTGAGCCGCCCACTCCAGGAAGTGCCTGTGCTGCCAGCACCGCCCCCAGGCTAACGCACACAACCACTTTCTCCGCGCAGCAAACGGAGTGGTGATCGGCAAAACTCTTTCACTTTAGCATTGACGCTGTGAAGAAGTAGTTCCTCTCACACCTAATCTGCTCAGTGACAACAACTGTTTGCTTTTTTACGTAAGACAATGTCTAAGTGGCATAAATGTGTCTTTGGCTGTGAGATTTAGGAGTTTGTTCAGCCTTCCTACTCGTCAGAAATGGTCAAAATAGACCAGAATGCAGAGGCTAAAATCATAATATTAAACGTGATTAACGATACACTACATAAGAATAATATTATAGGCTAAAATAATAACAGGAGGCTAAAGAGTTCAACATGCTCATCCATCTTTTCTAAAGTTTACTGTAGATGTTGTTTTCATGGGGGAACCCAGCGACACGCTGCAGCAGCCGGCTTAGGGGTTACGTCATGAAATGGGCGGCTGCCACAAGAAGGAGAGGCAGAGCCTCAGAGATTGAGGCATCTTACTTCAGGGCTCGTGAAAATAACTCATATTTCATAAGAAATTCATTCTCCAGTGTACCAAAGGTAATATACTATCACATACATGCATATAGTTTACTCTGAAAGGCTTAAAATAGCATGATATAGCCCCTTTAAATAAAAAGGGGCCTGATTGTTTAGAGCTTTGTAAGTAAGAAGGATTTTAAACTTAATTTTAAACTCTATGGGAAGCCAATGAAGGGAGGCCAGAACGGGAGAGATATGATCTCTCTTTCTAGTACCTGTTAAAACTCTTGCTGCAGCACTTTGATCAACTGAAGACTTTTTAGAGATGTTTTAGGACAACCTGATAATAAAGAATTACAATAATCTAGAGCTAACAAAAGCGTGGATCAGTTTCTCAGCATCACTCTGAGACAAGATGCTCCTACTCTTGGCAATATTACACAAATGATAGAAGGCAGTCTTAAACAAATTTAATGTGAACTGAAAGACAGATCTTGATCAAAAATAATTCCATGGTTCCTCACAGAGCTATTAAGAGAGTAACCGCATCCAAACTAAGTTTGATTTGGAAAGGTATTTCTAAGGTTTTTTTGGACCAACAAGAATGACTTCAGTCTTATCTGAATTTAATAGCAGGAAATTACAAGTCATCCAAGCTTTGATTTTCTTAAGACAGGCTTCCAACTTGGCTAATTAATTACTATCATCTGGCATCATTGACAGGTATAATTGTGTGTCATCTGCATGACAATGAAAATGTATACAGTGCTTTCTAATAATGTTGCCTAACGGAAGCATATATAAACTAAAAAGAGTAGGGCCTAGCACAGATCCCTGTGGAACTCCATGACTGAGCTTTGAGTTGAAAGAAAACTCATTATTGACATGAACAAACTGGAACCTATCAGATAAATAAGATCTAAACCACTGCAACAAAGTTCCATTAAGTCCAACATAGTGTTCTAATCTATCAAGTAGAATATTATGATCGATAGTCACTGCAACAGATACTGGAATCAGTTTGTCTTGGCCTGTCCTTGCCACTGATAATACCTCTATCTGCCTAGAATGTGCCGCTAGTCCAGCAAATGCTAGCAGTACTCAAATACTTTGCAAGCAGTTTCATGAAATGGTCAGTCAGAAAGCAACTCATACCGGCTCAAACGTTGCCTGGGTTAACAAGGTCAGGACTTCCTGGCAGCAGCGGGCGAAGGACAGAGCTGCGTGGAGGAATCTGATCAGACCTTAATGAAACAGTCATTGTCGCCCCCGACAGACTGCTATGATGATGAGTATCAAAAGCTGTACTAAGGTCTAAAAGGACAAGTACAGAAACAAGTCCATTATCAGATGCGATCAGGAGGTCATTAGTGACCTTCACTAAGGCTGTTTCAGTACTATGATGGATTCTAAACCCAGATCGAAACTCTTCAAGTAAACCATTTCCCTGCAGGTGGTCAAATAATTGCGTAGCAACAACTCTTTCTAAGATTTTTGAAATGAAAAGGAGATTATAGATAGGTCTATAGTTTGCTAAAGCTCCCGGATCCAGCGTTGGCTTTTTGAGTAAGGGTTTAATTACAGCCGTTTTAAAAGCCTGCGGTACATGGCCTAAAGTTAATGAAGAATTGATTATTTGAAGAATAAAGTTACCAATAAGTGGGAAGACTTCTTTAAATAACCTGGTAGGAATAGGGTCTAAAAGACAAGTTGAAGGCTTGAATGAGGAAGCTATTTTGTCTAACTCTAAAAGGTTAATTGGAGTAAACTCATCAAGACTCCAATCAATTGAAGGAGTTGTAGTAGTTACTGTATTTAAGTTAACTGTGGGAAGAATCTGATTTTATCTCTGATGGATGACAATTTTATTATTGAAAAAGTTCATAAGGTCCTGACTAGTAAGCTCTCAGGGAATGCTAGGATTGACAGAGTCTTGACTCTTTGTCAACCTGGCTACAGTGCTGAAAAGAAACCTGGGATTATTCTTGTTCTCTTCTATTAATGCAAAATAATAACTTGTTCTAGCTTTTCTAAGAGATTTTTTATAAATTAAAAGATGATTTCTCCAAGCTAAATAGATTTCATCTAAATTAGTGGCGCACCATTTTCTTTCTAACTGACGAGTCTTCTGTTTTAAGCTACGAGTTTCTGTGTTGAACCAAGGAGTTAGAAATCTCTGATTAGACTTTTTCTTAAGGGGGCCACCAAATCTAGAGTCTGATGCAGAGAAGCTGAAACACTATCTACCATGCTATTAATTACAGAAGGAGCAAGCTGTCTATAGCTTATTTCCGTTGTGTTGACACATGGCATAGAGGAAACAATGTGCATAAATTTGGTAACATCATCTGAGAGGCATCTACTGTAATAATATTTTTCTTTAGGAGCCAAATAGCGAGAAATAGTAAAATCAAAGGCTAACAGACAATGGTCTGACAGTACAGGGTTATGAGGAGACACTACCAGATTTTCTATTTCTATGCCATATGTCAGAACAAGGTCCAACGTATGGTGATGAGTAGAATTTCCTACTTTCTGAGAAAACCCAATCGAGTCTAATATTGAATTAAATGCCAAATTAAGGCAATCACTATCTACATGTATATTAAAGTCCCCTACTATAATTATTCTATCTTGGTTTCAGCACTAAATCAGTTAAGAATTGGACAAATTCGGATAAAAATTCTGAGTAGGTTGATGGAGGACGATAAACTATGGCAAATAAAATTGGGTTTAGCCTAAAATTGCTAAAGTGACCAATACTGAGGACCAGGCCCTCAAAGGAATTATAACATGTTTTTTGTTTTACATTAACTAATAGTTTGGAATGGTAAATTGTTGCTACTCCTCCTCCACGACCAGAACTTCTGGGATTTTGACAGTTTAAATAACCAGAGGGAGTTGATTCATTCAAACCAACATACATTGCCCTAACCAAGTCTCTGTAAGGGATATTAAATCAATGTGATGATCAATTAACAGATCATGGACTAACAGAGACTTGTGAGTTAGAGACCTAATATTTAATAAACCGCATTTAATTTTTATATTGAGATGGAAGACAGGCCAAATCATTCAATTTAGAGGCTTCATGTTTAATTTGAGTTTTACCAACTTTTTGTTTAATCATTTTGAGATGCTTTTCATTATATTTTTATTTACTTTGGAGGGAGCAGACAATGATTCTCTGGTGGGGAAGACAGGGGCTAAGTTGAGGGGTGGCGGATGAAGAGGAGCTGCAGAGAGGCGTGTAAGACTGCGACTCTGCTTCCTGGTCCCAACTCTGAGTTGTCAAGATTTTGGAAATTTGGATAAAAAAGATGCCAGATTGTTAGATAAATGAGACACACCATCCAAAGTGGGATGGACGCCGTCTCGTCTAAAAAGACTAGGTTTTCCCCAAAATGAGCTCCAATTGTCAGTGTAGCCCACAATGTTTGCAGGACACCACACAGACAGCCAGCGATTGAAGGACGACAAGCGGCTAAACATGTCATCACTGGTCACACTGGGGAGGGGCCCAGAGAATACTACAGAGGCAGACATCATTTCTGCAAAGTCACACACCGATTCCACATTAACTTTCGTGACTTCCAACTGCCGGAGACGGATGTCATTAATGCCAGTGTGAATAACAATTGTGGAGTATTTACAGTTACTTTTAGCCAGCATTTTCAAATTTGACTCTGTCGCCTGCTCTGGCCCCAGGAATGCATTTGACTATGGCCGCTGGAGTCTCTAGATTCACGTTTCTGACTACAGAGTCGCCAATGATCAGAGTTTTTTTCCTTAGCAGGTGTGTCGCTGAGCGGGGAAAAACGATTAGAAACGTGAACAGGTTGGTGGTTAACCGGGGCTTTGCGACTAGGTTTCCTTCTCACTGTCACCCACCCACTCTCCTCACTGCTGAGGACCAGAGGACCGCTAACAGGTCGCCCTAAGCTAGAGAGCTCCGCTGCAGCTAGGGGATGTCCGTCAAGAGTAACTGAAGCAGACGGTGTTTCAATGCTGCAGAGCCGGGATTCCAAATCAGACAACCGCGCCTCAAAAAGACAACATTTATTACATTTACCGTTATCACTAAAAGAGGCAGAGATGTAGCTAAACATCTGACAGAGAGAGCACACCAGAGGAGGAGAGGAAGGAGCGCAATCCTGGAATTTCCCCGTTGTGGGACTAATAAAGGCTTATCTTATCTTATCTTAGTAGCCATAGCTATTGGCTAACCCGAAGCTAACAAAAACACTGATAAAAGGTGAACAGAAGGCTGAAGAGGGTGATTAGATGGCACTGAGTGTGCACACAAGTGCAAGAGGCTTGATAAACAGAAATGAGAACTAATGGTAGATGGGGAAAAAAGTGGTTAAAATACAATTAAAAGCAAAATCCTGGTCACATGGGTACGCCGAGCAAGATGGCAGCACACTAATTTAGCTCTTCTCGCCCTGTCCACCAAACTGTTTTATACCTGACTATTTGCTACATTCCTGGAGCAAACCAGCCTCGGTCAGTGCCTGTATGTTTGTTTAAGCTGCCCGGCGATAGTTTTTGAGTCCAAATGACTTCTAAGGGAGGACACACAGGCCGCGTATCTACCAGGAAAAGTCCCAGCCATGTGGAGGAAGCTGCCATACCCACTTTAAAACCCAATACACAGGACGCCGAGCCAAGGAACATGGAGACTATGTTTGCTGAAATTACCAAAATAAGCATGACGCTTCAGGTGGTCGCAGCAGATACCTCAACCATTAAAACTACAACTACGGAGCTAAAGAATGCAGTGAACAACATACATGAGAGGTTGGAGGAGATGGAGGTACGGATTTCTAAACTGGAAGATACAGTAGACCCACTAGTGAACGACAATGAAGCCCGAGATAAAAAGATGGAAATATTACAGAACCGCCTACAGGAGCTGGAAAACCAGTCTAAGAGAAATAACGTGAGACTTGTGGGTCTGAAGGAAACATATGGAACAAACGGCACGATGGAAGCGTGCGTGAAGAAAATCTTATGCGAAGGGCTCGGCATTGACGTGGACGGAGAATTTGAGGTGGAGAGAGCACACCGGACAGCGGCCCCCAGACCTGTCGGGGACCAGCTGCCCAGACCGGTGCTCATTAGATTTCTACGACAATCAGCGAGGGAGAAAGTGATCACCATGGCGAGAGAGAAACGCGGAATAAAATGGGAGAATCTGAAATTATCGGTGTTCCCGGATGTTGCTAGAGAACTGGCGTTAAAAAGGAAAACTTTCACTGCAGCAAGGAAATCTCTGCAGCTCCATAACATAAGATACAAGCTGACATATCCAGCTACGTTGCGCTTTACATGGGAGGGGAAGAGCTGCAGCTTTACCGATGCAAGGGATGCTGAACAATATATCGAGGAGAATTTTACTAGGCATGAATGAATTTGTATACCATTATGCATATAGCGTGGACCAATGACATTCAATGGGTAATAGATTTAATATTATGTTGTTGAATTGGTGGTGGTGGTGGGGGGGGGGGGGTGAGGATTTAGTTTTGTGCTGCCTGAGCCAAGGCCAGAGGAGACACCTGGTGGCCGGGTGAGTGATACTCCACGGTCCAAGATGTTTTTGTTTTTGTTTTATATTTTTGAGTTGTTACTAAGGAGCAGGGACCTTATGCCCCTGTTAATGTCGTTTGAAGTGCATTTAAGTTTTTATTTTTGTTTCTTACCTCAGATGTTCAGAGGTATTCAGTTCAAAAATGTCCAAGTCTATATTAATATGTGTTTTGATAAGGGTATGGTACTGACTGAAATAACTAGGGAAATAACTGCTAGTATTATCACAAGTAAGACGCAAGTTTTAAAGTGGGATATTGGCTATAGAAGGACATCAGGTAGCCAGTCCCCTAGCATGAATATTCATGTTTTTAACCAAATACATGGCTAATAATTACGTTAAATATATCAGCTGGAACATTAATGGCTGTGGGGACCCTAAAAAGAGATGGAAGGTCCTAACATATCTCAAACATAATAAAGTAGATATAGCTTTCATTCAAGAGACCCACTTTAAGGGAGAGGAGGCAGCCAAATTGAAATGGGGCTGGGTGGGCCAGGTTTTTCATAGCTCCTACTCAAGCAAGAGGAATGGGGTTTGTATTCTAATAAATAAAAAAATGGGTTTTGTTTTGGTCAAAGAACGTAAGGATAATGAAGGCAGAATGGTCTGTATTGAGGCAATTATTAATGGGATAAAAATGGTGTTGTGTAACATATATGAACCTAATAAAGAAGACCCAAATTTCTTTAATGAAGTGAACAAAATTTTAGGGGAAACAGAGGGTCAAATTATATTGGCAGGTGACTTCAACCAAGTGATGGATGTATTTTTGGATAAGAGTAAATTCAGTGGATCGACAACTACAAAGGATAGTGTCATCACCCGCAGCTCACGGGCTTCCACCTCAGCTGCGCGCACACCTGCTCCTTGTTAAGCTCAGCTATTTATTCCATCCTGCCCTGTGCTGCGGCCTGGAGCCGTCTGTCTCCCTGCGTAACTTTCACAGCTACTTCCCTATCGTCGGGCCAGCTGTCTTCTCATCGGACACGTAAGCTGTCATTACTGCCTTACCTTCTCCTTTCAGACTTCCCCTGTGCACAGGTGGATCCCGTGGCGGCGGACTCACTCTCCCTCGTCATGCTGCTCCTCCACTTGCTGCATCATCCCGGACACACAGCAGGACGCTGTCTCCCAGGCTTGGGACTTGCCACGCCAGTCACCGCGCCGCTACAAGTAAGCACAGTAACATCATCACTTTCCCGTGTGGTTGTCCGGCTAATCCCTGCTCTCCTCTCTCATAGGGTTGCCTGGCCAAACGGCGAACTGCTCTGTCCTGATCTCATCCTCCACCCACATCACATTCACATCTCACATACACGCATCCACACACAAACATTGTTGCCAGATAAAGCCTTCAAATCTGTCTGAGCCTGCGTGCGTGTTTCCTGGGCCGAGTAATATGTCAGATAGGGCTGCATTACATATGCTGTGTGAAGATGTGGGCTTGGTGGATATTTGGCGACTGGTAAATCCGAGGGGGAGGGAGTACACCTTCTTCTCCCACTGCCAGAAATCATACTCCGGGATAGACTTTTTTCTAATGTCAAGTAATATTGTTAAATCTGTAATTGAGAGTAAAATAAATGCAATGGCCCTGTCAGATCACGCAGCTATAGAGTTATGTATTGATATTGACAAGGATAGAAAAGGCAGATGGAGGTTAAATACATCACTTTTACATGATGAAACATTTAACCTGACAATGAAGGAAGAACTCAAGTATTACTTTGAGCTCAATTCAGGTACTACAGGCTCAAGAGCCACAGAATGGGAAGCATGTAAAGCATTTATCCGGGGGAAAATCATAGGACAGGCATCAAAAAAGAAAAATGAAAATAGGGATAAAATCAAGGATCTGGAATATCAAATTAGAAAATTGGAAATAGTACTATCAAGACATTTTTCAGATAAATTATATCAAGATATATGTAAATTTAAATTCCAGTTGCAGGAAATCTATAATAAAAAAGCTGACTATGCCTTATTTAGGCTCAGAGCAACTTTCTATGAGGAGGGGGAGAAAACAGGCAAGCTGCTTAGTAGGCAACTTAAACAAAAGAAATACTACAACACGATACCAATAATTAAAAGGGGAATACCCTGGTGTCATCTAGTAAAGAAATAAATGATGTATTTAAACAATTTTATAGGGAACTTTATATATCACAAGGCAGCTTAAATCCAAACGACATCAATGATTTTTTTTCTAATATTACTCTACCAAAATTAGCCGATGAACATGTGGAACTTTTAGATAATCCTATAACAGAGACGGAGATTAGGATGGCAGTATCACAGATGAAAACTGGGAAATCACCCGGCATGGATGGATTCCCAGTAGAATATTATAAACAATACATTGAAATATTTGTTACGACTCGCCGCTCATCATCTGCCTCAGCTGTGCGCACACCTGCGCCTCGTCAGCTGCGGGCTATTTAGCCCACTCAGCCCTGTGCAGCGGTCTGGAGCCATCTGTTCGCATCGGCACTTCTTCGCGCTTGGATCACATCCTGATCATCAGCGAGACTACGCTTCATCGTAAGCATCCCTTACCTTTTCCAAGTCTTCTCCCCTGTGCACAGGTGGATTCCCTGGCGGCGGATACCCCGTCATCGCCACCCAATCCTCACCATCGTCACAGGCTCTGCAGAACGCTGTCTTCCGGGCTTCTTCCTTGGCCAACGCCAGCCACCTGCCACCCACAAGTAAGCATCACACAGCTCATTAATCCTGTTCAGGTGTGGTGCCCTTTACCCCTGTCCTTTGCTCTCTCCATAGGGTTGTCCGGCTGTACGGCGCACTGCTCTGCTTCCTGTGCATTGGCGGTCACCCTCATCATATACACATATCTCACACATCCATCCAGACACACCTGCTTGTTGAATAAAGCTGTTAAATCTACCCTGAGCCTGCGTGCGTGTTTCCTGAGCCGGACATTATGTCAGTACGGCTCCAGCCGAGCGGCTCAGCAGACAGCGGGCTTGCACGCCGTCTTTCCACCCTCGAGGCTCGGGTGGATTTAATAGCCCACCAACAGCAGGTGATCTTGAACCAGTTGGTAAATATCACTCACCGGTTAGACCGCTTGGACCCCCAGCAGGCGTTCCCCTCAGCTCGTCAGGGAGGGGTAGCTCCCGCCGCTCCGGTGGCCGGCCAGTCTGCCGCGGGAACACGAACCCAACTCACACCAATCCCAACCCCCGCCGGCTTCAGCAGGAAGCTCGGCGGAGCGCGGGGGTTCATCATGCAGTGTGAGTCGGTGTTTTTGCGCGTTCCCGGGGATTTTCCCTCAGACCACAGCTGAATTGGCTATATTGGTAATCTTCTGAAGGGGCGAGCGTTAACTTGGGCTTACGCCGTTATGGCGAAGCCCAGTTACGCGAACCTCTCCTACAGCCAGTTTGTGCAGAGCTTTCTCGAGGTGTTCGACCATTCCCGGCATGATAGCGTCCTTACTGACCGCCTCCTTGGCCTCCAACAGGGAAGTTGGTCAGCGGTGGACTACGCTATCGACTTCCGGGTCGCAGCAGAGGAGGTAGGCTGGGGTGAGGCGTCACTTTGTGGCATCTTCCTCCGCAGCCTCAGCTCGGGTCTGAGGGATGAGCTGGCCGGTCGAGACCTTCCGGAGACGCTCTCGGAGCTAATTTCCGTAACCATTAGTTTAGATAACAGGCTGTGCGAACGGCCCACCAAGCGGAAGTTAATCAGCCACTCGCGTGGAGGCTCCGTCCGCACGCCTCAAGGCCGCCCCCTGGCGTTACTTCCGCCGGAGTCTTCCGAGGAATCGGAGGCGATGGTGGTTGGTCGGTCAAAGCTCCCCCTAGCGGAGAAACAGCGCCTCCGGGAGTTGGGCCTCTGCATGTATTGCGGAGGCAATCAACATACCGTGGAGCATTGCCCGGAGAAGCCAAACGGGGAGGTCCGCGAGTCACTGTAGGGGGCCTCACAGACTCTAACCGGTCAAATCCCCTCACTAGCCTATCACTGCCCATTCGATTTTGTCACAATGCCACGGGGCATCTCACACACGCACTGGTGGACTCAGGAGCAGAGCAGAGCTTCATTTCAAAGAGCCTGGCAACCCAGTTGGGCATCCCCTGCCACCCTCTGGCCTCTCCTCTCAGCCTGGTCACCCTCTCCCATGCGCCCCTTGGACGAGTGACTCATCGCACCCAGCCGTTCCCTGTTATTATCTCAGGTAACCACCGGGAGGATCTCACCCTGTACGTTCTGTCCTCCTCTGTGTCGCCTGTCATCCTAGGGTACCCCTGGTTGCGTCTGCACAACCCTGTGCTGGATTGGCAGACAGGAAGAATCGCCGCCTGGAGCTCCTTCTGTATGGGTACCTGCCTACAGTCCGCAGCCTGCGCCCCGTCCTCTCCCCCTCTGGCCAAGGACGCTGCGCCTCCAGATCTCTCTCTGGTGCCCTCGGAGCTCCATGACCTGGGTCTAGTTTTTAGTAAGTCCAGGGCGATGTCTCTTCCTCCTCACCGGCCCTACGACTGCGCCATCAACATCCGCCCGGGGGTGCCCTTGCCATCTGGACGCCTTTACAGCCTGTCAGCGCCGGAGCAAGAGGTAATGGATAGTTACATCAAGGAGTCTCTCAACGCGGGAATCATCCGTCCCTCCTTGTCTCCGCTCGGCGCAGGGTTCTTCTTCATGTCCAAGAAGGATGGGTCGCTCCGCCCCTGTATCGATTTTCGGGCCCTGAACGACATCACGGAAAAGGACCGTTACACCTTGCCCTTAATGGACACTGCCTTCCACTCCCTCCAGGGGGCGACCTGGTTCACCAAGTTGGATCTCCGCAGTGCATACCACCTCGTCCGGATCCGGGAGGGGGATGCGTGGAAGACGGCCTTTCGTACGCCTAGTGGTCACTTCGAGTATCTGGTGATGCCCTTTGGACTGACCAACGCCCCCGCTGTATTTCAACGCCTAATCAACGACGTCCTGCGTGATTTCCTTGGCCTCTTCGTGTTTGTGTACCTGGATGACATCCTCATCTTCTCCAGGTCACGGGAGGAACACCAGGTTCACGTGAGGCGGGTCTTACAGTGGCTGCTGGAAAACAGGCTGTACGTCAAGGCCAAAAAATGTGAGTTTTACGCCAAGACCACCTCCTTTTTAGGATTTGTAATCTCACACAACCAGGTCCTGCCTGACCCCGCGAAGGTGAAAGCGGTGGTTGAGTGGCCCACGCCGACCTCCAGGAAGCAGGTCCAACAGTTTATTGGGTTCGCCAACTTCTACCGCCGCTTTGTGCCCAATTTCGGTGCCATCGTTGCCCCGCTGACCCGTCTCACTTCCCCCAAGAACCCCTTCCAGTGGACCGAAGAGGTCGCAGCTGCATTCCAGGCGTTGAAGACGGAGTTCTCCTCCTCCCGAGTCCTTACCCAGGTTGACCCCGCGCTGCAGTGTTTGGTGGAAGTCGACGCGTCTGATACGGGAGTGGGGGCGGTGCTATCCCAGCGATCACCCACCGACGGGGTCAAGCGACCCTGCGCCTTCTTCTCACTGCGTCTGTCTCCGGCCGAGCGGAACGACGTCGGGGACAGGGAGCTTCTCGCCATCAAGCTCGCCCTGCAGGAGTGGCGCCACTGGCTGGAGGGGGCTGCGTTGCCGTTCGTGTTGCTGATGGGACCACAAGAACTTGGAATATCTTAGATCTGCCAGAC
Organism: Pholidichthys leucotaenia; assembly: GCA_020510985.1. NCBI lineage: Eukaryota > Metazoa > Chordata > Actinopteri > Cichliformes > Pholidichthyidae > Pholidichthys > Pholidichthys leucotaenia. The sequence goes on along the minus strand of CM035842.1, from coordinate 193,354,499 downwards.
GTCTGAATGCCTGCCAGGCGCGCTGGTCCTTGTTCTTCGCCCGGTTCCACTTCACCATCACCTACCGCCCTGGCTCTAAGAACGGCCTGCCCGATGCCCTGTCCAGGCAATTTGCCCCCGAGATGTCAGAGGAGCCGGGTCATACCATCCTGCCCAGCTCGTGTGTGGTAGGGGCCATTTCCTGGTCCATCAGGGACAAGATCCGGAGGGCGCAGGAGACCGAACCGGACCCTGGCGGCGGACCGGAGGGAAGGCTGTTTGTTCCATCTACAGTCCGGGGGGAGGTCATTCATTGGGTTCACACCTCCAAACTCGCCTGTCACCCTGGTGTTCCCGGCTAGTGGATCTCCTCCAGCGATCCTTCTGGTGGCCAGGTCTTCAGAGGGATGCCACCAACTATGTCCGGGCGTGCCCTGTGTGTGCCACCGGCAAGTCAGGAAATGCTCCCCCCGCGGGCCTGCTCCAGCCCCTGCTGATCCCGGGCAGGCCCTGGTCCCACATAGTCCTCGACTTCGTCACCAGTCTCCCGACCTCTAACACCTATGACACTGTGCTGACCATCGTTGATCGTTTCTCCAAGGCTGCCCACTTCGTGCCACTTCGGGGCCTCCCAACGGCACGGGAGACAGCGGACCTTCTGGTTCAACACGTGGTCAGGCTGCATGGGATACCGGCGGACGTCGTCTCGGATCGGGGGCCCCAGTTTGTCTCAGAGGTATGGAAGTGTTTCTGCAACGCCTTGGGGGCCACAGTTAGCCTCTCCTCCGGCCACCACCCACAGTCCAATGGGCAGTGCGAACGGGCCAACCAGGAGCTGGAAGCTGCCCTACGCTGCGTCACTTCCTCCAACCCGTCTTCCTGGAGCACGCACCTGGACTGGGTAGAGTATGCCCACAACACTTCACGGTCTTCTGCCACAGGGATGTCCCCCTTTAAGGCGTCCTTGGGATATGATCCACCGTTGTTCCCAGAGCAGGAGGGTGAGCTGGCCGTTCCATCCATCCAGGCGCACCTGAGACGTCGTCGGAGCCTGTGGACCAAGGCACGCAATGCGCTTTTACGCACGGCGACGCGCAACAGCACCATGGCGAATCGCCACAGGAGACCGGCCCCTGCCTACCAGGTGGGCCAATGAGTCTGGTTGGCCTCTCAGGACATTCACCTCAAGGCTGAGAAGAGGAAGTTGGCCCCACGCTTCATTGGTCCCTTCACCATTTTGAAAATAATTAACCCGGTGGCTGTGCGTCTGGCCCTCCCCCCCTCCCTCCGCATATGTCCCACCTTCCTTGGTGTTGGACAGGAGTCTCATCACGGAGTTCCATCGGGCGCACCCGGACAAACCAGCGCCAGGAGCCACTGCTGGGGGGGGGGGGGAGTACTGTTACGACTCGCCGCTCATCATCTGCCTTAGCTACGCTCACACCTGCGCCTCATCAGCCGTGGGCTATTTAGCCCACTCAGCCCTGTGCAGCGGTCTGGAGCCGTCTGTTCGCATCGGCACTTCTTCGCGCTTGGATCACATCCTGATCATCAGCGAGACTACGCTTCATCGTAAGCATCCCTTACCTTTTCCAAGTCTTCTCCCCTGTGCACAGGTGGATTCCCTGGCGGCGGATACCCCGTCATCACCACCCAATCCTCACCATCGTCACAGGCTCTGCAGGACACTGTCTTCCGGGCTTCTTCTTTGGCCAGCGCCAGCCACCTGCCACTCACAAGTAAGCATCACACAGCTCATTAATCCTGTTCAGGTGTGGTGCCCTTTACCACTGTCCTTTGCTCTCTCCATAGGGTTGTCCGGCTGTACGGCGCACTGCTCTGCTTCCTGTGCATCGGCATTCACCCTCATCATATACACATATCTCACACATCCATCCAGACACACCTGCTTGTTGAATAAAACTGTTAAATCTACCCTGAGCCTGCGTGCGTGTTTCCTGAACCAGACATTATGTCAATATTAGCACCAAAGTTATTGGAAGTCTACAATGAGGCATTCATATTAGGATTCCTCCCACCATCATTTAATGAAGCCTTAATATCAGTAATCCCTAAAAAAGATAGACACAACAGAACCCTGTAATTATAGACCCATAAGTTTATTAAACGTGGACTGCAAAATTCTTACAAAGATTCTTACCCTTTGCTTAGAGAGAGTACTCCCTAATATAATTCATTCAGACCAGGCCGGATTTATGAAAAATCGATCTTCTACAGACCATATGAGAAATTTATTACATCTGATCTGGCTTAATCATTCAAACCAGGACCCGATTGTAGCCATTTCACTTGACGCCGAAAAGGCTTTTGATTGAGTGGAATGGGAATTTTTACTTTATACGTTAACACAGTTCGGCTTTGGACCAGTTTTTATTAATTGGATTAAGATAATATACAAAAACCCCAAGGCAGCCTTTACAACTAATGGGACGATTTCATCATTCTTCGACCTTTCGAGAGGTACCAGACGAGGTTGTCCACTGTCCCCCTTACTTTTCATCATTGTACTTGAACCACTTGCTATTGCCATCAGATCAGACGGAAATATTAAGGGAGTGGTGGGAGGGAGGAAAGAACATAAATTATTACTGTATGCGGATGATGTTCTGACACTAATCAGAGATCCTTTGAACTCTTTACCACATTTAATGACAACTATTCAGTCATATTCTAAACTATCAGGATACAAAATTAACTGGAGGAAATCAGAAGCCATGCCTATTTCTGGTACATGCCATCCTAGCTCAGTGTCTGGCTTTAACTTCAAATGGGTGTCAAATGGAATGTCATACTTAGGTATAAAGTTAAGCCGGAATATCGAAGATGTCCCCAGTCTGAATCTCGAGCCTATGTTACAGAAAATTAAAATTAAGTTAGATAAGTGGGGGAAATTAAAACTCTCATTATGGGGCAAGATCAGTGTTGTTAAAATGGTTGTTGCACCCCAGCTCAATTATGTAACAATGATGTTTCCAATTGCCATATCACCACAGTTTTTTAAACAATATGACTTCATAATTAAAGAATTTCCGTGGGAGGGGAAGAAACCAAGGATCGGAATGAACAAACTGTGTTGGCCAAAGGATAAAGGAGGCCTGGGGTTACCAAACCTGAGGCTATATCATATCTCATTTGGAATGACCAAATTAGCAAAACACTTAGGCAGACACAGTAAATTGGATTGGGTTGACATTGAAGCTGAAATGTGCTGTCCATTTACTCCTATAGATAGTTTTTCTCAGTCCCAACATAGATCCCTGAACCCTATCTTATCTCATTCAAAAGAGGTCTGGATCAGAATACATAGGATGTTAATGATCCCACACCTTAGCCAATCCTACTCATCTTTATGGTATAATCCAGCAATTATTATTGGGAAAACACCATTATACTGGAAAACGTGGCACCTTGATGGCATACGCCAGGTGAATGACCTGTACCAAGATGGTGTGCTCATGTCTTATACAGACTTGCTCAAGAAATATACTCTTACAGGGAAAGGTCACTTTTGGAAGTATCTCCAAATTAGGAGCTGTCTGACATCAATGAATCAGTATAAGGATTGTAACCCTATCATAGATTTTTTTAAATTACCATTGAAATGTCTTCATGCATCTGCTTTTTACAGACTAATTAATGGTCTACTTAGTAACGGATGTGACAGCTTGAGAAGAATATGGCAGGAAGACCTGGATTGTATAATGAGTGAAGAAAAGTGGTTAAACATTTTGTCAGATAGTGGGAAATATGTAAGGGAAGCCACAAGTAAACTTACACAGTATAAAATAATGCATAGATACTATTGGACGCCAGCAAGACTACATAGGATGGGTCTGTTAAATAATAATCTATGTTGGAAATGTAAGAAAGAAAAAGGAACTTTTTTGCACTGTATTTGGGATTGCCCACTTGTTCAGCCTTTTTGGACTAAAAATCTCAGGCATATGGGTGAGTGGTTGGGCAAGACACTCCCATTGTCACCAAGAATGTGTCTACTTGGAGACAAATCCCAAGTACCTATTTTATCGAAAGAAGAATTCTCAGTGGTCATGATTGGACTAACTACAGCAGCCAGAACTATACTTTCTCACTGGAAATCAATCGAACCCCCTAGAATGGAAGAATGGGTTAGCTATATGATAAAGACTGCCTCATATAAGTCCATGTTGAATAGGAGGACTGATGGAAATCACACTAAGGGACCAATATGGAGAGACTTTTGGAATTTTAACTCCTTGGCTAACAACTCAATCCCTTAATGAAGGCCCATCTTTCTCTCTTTTCATGTGCTTTTTTTTTTTTTTTTTTCTCTCGGGGTTATTGCCTTCCCTCACTGATATGATATGATATGGTTATCCTTGATTTGTAATCAGACACATATACAGTATATGTATATATATATATATTTTTTTTTTCTTTTCCCTATTTATTTACCCTTTTTGGAGACTGATGTGATACCTTGAAAATCAGTATGTGTAGTACCATCCTGTATAAAGTCAATAAAAACTTTAATTACAAAAAAAATAAAAGCAAAATCCTCAGGAGAATGAGGAGAGCAAACCACACGGACAGACAGCAATACAGGAAGTGACGATACGTTACCACAAGTGACATTACCCAGCTTCCTAACAGCTTCCTATCAATCAACAAAAGAAGCTATTCCAAAAAGTTCAGGATGCAGAGAGAAAGAATGTTCCATGGTGGGATGAAAACTGCAGATCTGTCGTTCGGAAACAGAATAAGGCAATACAGAAGGTCTCAAACAGTGGTGAGGAAAACGGTCAGGGCAACAAAACGTGAATACTGGAGGCAATATTTCAATAGACTAGGTAGGGAAACACACTTGTCGGAGATTTGGGGTATGATCAGGAAAATGAATGGAATCAGAAGAAACACAATAATCCTAGTATTGGTTAAAAACAAAACAGCAGTTGGCAATATAAATAAGGCAGTGCTTCTGGCTGAAACACTAAAGCACATAGCTCAGAAAATCTGTCAGCAGAGGCTAAACGGTGTAGGAGTTTCATGTTGTCACAGAATGCATGGGTAAATATAAAAAGTCAACAACTGGAGAAAGCTTAGATTCCACATTCAGCAGTTTGAATTAAGGAGGGCAATCTCAAATACTCAGCAATCAACACCAGGAAAAGATGACATTCATTACTGTATGTTAGAACATTTGAATGATTATTCACTTTTGACAATTCTGAGGATTTTTTAATAAAGTATGGGATGCAGGAGAAATTCCAGCTGCTTTGAAACATGCCGTTATGATACTAAAACCTGGTTAAGATTCAGACTAATCAAATTATAGACCTATAGCCCTTACGTCAGTTAGGGAAGACTATGGAGAGACTGGTAACAGAGCGGCTGATATTAACTAGAAAGCAAGGACCTTTTTTCACCATATCAAAGTGGGTTTCATAGGGGAAGAACCACAATGGACTCAGTGTTATGGTTAGAATCAGAGATTAGAAAAGCACAAACCAATAGTTTGTGTTGGCAGTATTTTTTGATATTGAGAAAGCTTGTATGTTCTGGAAGAAGGGACTTCTCATTAAATTAAACAGGTTGGGAATCGAGAGAAATTATTTAACTGGGTGTTAAGTTTTTTGTACGGGAGGGCAGTAGAGGTTAAGATAGGGACTGAGTACTCTAAGGTATACAAGGTTGAAAATGGAACTCTGCTGGGTTGTGTGTGTGTGTGTGTGTGTGTGTGTGTGTGTGTGTGTGTGTGTGTGTGTGTGTGTGTGTGTGTAGTCCAATATTGTTTAACTGTATGTTTAATGATATCTTTGAAAAGATTGAGACAGGAATTAGTAAATCACTATATGCAGATGATGGGGCAGTGTGGACAAGGGGGCACAGTCTCAAAATATGCAGAAAAAGCTTCAGGCAGCTGTAGATTCAATGGAGCAGTGGGCAAATCCATCCATCCATCCATCCAGTGAGAGAGAGAGAGAGAGAGTCAACTTTATTGTCATTACACATGTATGAATACAAGGTAACGAAACACAGTTTAGCATCCAATCAGAAGTGCAAAGGACAGCAGTGCAGTATATACGGTAATTAACAGTATGTGCAATTTAAGCAAATATATGCAAATATATGCAGCAGTGCAGAAAGTTAAAAGTACTGTTATGTGCAAATAATGTGCAATAAGTTAGATGTAGTTATGTAGTTATGCAGTTATGTACAGGTGAGGATGGTAAAAGATGATTGTAAGAGAGTCAGCGGGGAACTAAGTTCAATAACGTGACAGCTGTTGGAAAGAAACTGTTCCTAAACCTGCTGGTTCTAGTCCGAAGGCTTCTGAAACGTCTTCTGGAGGGGAGAAGCTGGAACAGTCCATGAGCAGGATGGTTGGAGTCCCTAAGAATGCTGCGTGCCCGGCGCAGACATCTTTTCCTGTAGACGTCCTCTATAGCTGGAAGTGGAGTCCCTGTGATGCGTTGGGCGGTTTTCACCACCTGCTGCAGCGCCTTGCGGTCAGCTACAGAGCAGCTCCCATACCAGAGTGTGATACAGTTGGTCAGGGTGCTCTCTATCACACAGCGGTAGAAGTTGCCCAGGATGTCAGTTGACAGATGGTTCTTCTTCAATGTCCTCAAGAAGAAGAGGCGCTGATGGGCCTTCTTGATCAGGCTGGTGGTGTTAACTGACCAGGACAGGTCCTCCGAGATGTGGGTCCCCAGGAATTTGAAGCTGGGGACACGTTCAACAGCTATGCCATTGATATGGATGGGGTCATGAGTCTCTTCCCTCTCCTTCCTGTAGTTCTTTGCAGTGGGCAAATATGTGGGAAATTAAGATATCTGTAGCAGTTTAACAGTTTTATTCATATATACTATATCACACATTATCAACAACAAAAATGAATGAGTTACAATATGAACTAGCAACAGCATAAATAGTAGTATACAATAGGCTTTTTCACATTGATTTGGAGTGTGAACGGTTCGTCCCAAGTAAGCTATTAAAAGCTTTTAGTAGGGAGCCCATTTCCACAGTAAAATGATGACAGAAATTGTTGGGATGTCTTTGTGTACAGGAACAAACTGTCATCAGCTGAGCTCTGGAAGTTTCGCCAGGCTCAGTCTTGTGGCTTTTCTCTATATTTATTTGTTGCATTTTTTGTGCCTTTTGGTTTTAGCTATCCCTGCATGTTTTCTATTTTCCATTTTGTCTTAGTTCTACTGTATTCTGATTCTGTGTTATTGGTACCTATTTCCCAGTTGTATTTGGTTGTAATTTATTAGGGCCTGAGCCACTGACAACGTCAGTCGGCGAAAGCCCTATTGTATCTGCTTGCGTTACTTTATTTTTTTTTCCGTTATTATTATTCTGCCTAAATGAAACAATTTTCACCCTCTGAACGTTAACCAAAACGCGATTTTTTTTGGCAAACCCCTCTGACCGGGCAAAAAAATTCGATAAACTGGAAAAAATATGTGCCCCCCCACCCCTCATTTTTGTGGGTGGGGTCAAACGTACAAGGTCTATGGAGACAGGAGACCATAAACTTTGCCGTAGACACATCAAATTTGGGTGAGGTGTGAATCACCTCAAGACATGCAAAAAACATCATTGTAGCCCATACCCACCGCCAACAGGAAGGCCGCCATCTTGCCTCAAAGTCGCCCCACCTCCAATTCGGAAAAAAACTCACACCTTGCATTTTAACGCACTTGTCCTAGGGACCAGATCCAATTGAGCTCATTTTTACATGGGGGCATCTACAGGCATTGGCCATTAAAAGTTATATAAATTAAGTAAAAATCTCAAAAGGCGTGGCCAGGGCACCATGGCGAAGTTTGACTCCTCCCCTTACAAATTCAACCACCTGTAACTCGGCCAAAACTTGTCCGATGTCCACAAAACTTTACATGAAGGAAAATAGTGCCACCCCGGATACAATGACATCAAAATACCGGGCAAAAGATATAGCGCCACATAGTGGTTAACGAAAGAATTGCTGAAAACTGTTTTATTTATTACTCACGCACGGCTGGCCAGAATTACGTGAAATTTTCAGAGATTCATCAGAACACAGACATGATCATAACTGAACATCAACGTTAGTATGACATCATACGTGTTACCATGGACACGCCCTTCTCGCCATTCAATCCATGAGCTTATGGGGAGGGGTGGGAAGGTCTCAATTTTTCAACATATGTTGAGGTCACTGTCATATGTGGTCCAATATGGGTGGACAACACATAACTTACAGGGAAGTGTTGCCATGGCAACATGGCGACGGTTGACTACACGCCATGAAATTTCGGAAAGTTGTATCTTGGACAAACTTTTTCTGATTTCCACCAAATTTTCAAAAATGGATAATAATACCACCCTGAACATTCCTATATAAAATAACAAAAGTTTTAGCGCCGCCTAGTGGTAACAACATTAGACCCTTGTAAACTGGACATACTTTGCACGATTTGCAACAAATTTTATACGATGAGTATTCTCCTTTCCCCGAACTCGTCTCTATACAAATAATAAACAACACTCATAGCACCCCCTAATGATTAAAGGAAGAATTACTGACGGGCAAAACTTGTCCGATGTCCATAAAACTTTCCATGAAGGAAAATAGTGCCACCCCGGATGCAATGACATCAAAATACCTGACAAAAGATATAGCGCCACATAGTGGTAAATGAAAGAATTGCTGAAAAATGTTTCATTTATTACTCACAAGCAGCTGGGCAGAATGATGTGAAATTTTCTGAGATTCATCAGAACACAGCCATGATAATAACTGAACATCAACAACAGTATAACATCAAACGTGTTAACATAGACTCGCCCTCCTCGCCATTCAGACCGTGAGCTTATGGGGAGGGGTGTGAAGGTCTTGGAGGTCTCAATTTTTCAACATATGTTGAGGTCACTGTCATGTGTAGTACAATATGGGTGGACAACACATAACTTACAGGGAAGTGTTGCCATGGCAACATGGCGACGGTTGACTACTCGCCAAGAAATTTCGGAAAGTTGTATCTTGGACAGACTTTGTCTGATTTTCATCAAATTTTCAACAATGGATAATAGTCCCACCCTGAACACTCCTATATAAAATAAAAAAAAGTTTTAGCGCCTCCTAGTGGTAACAACATTAGACCCTTGTAAAATGGCCAAACTTTGTACGATTTGCAACAAATTTTATACGATCAATATTCTCCCTTCCCCGAACTCATCTACATACAAAAAATAAACAAAACGCATAGCGCCCCCTAATGATTAAAGTAAGAATTACTGACGGAATAAACTTGTCCAATGTCCACAAAACTTTACATGAAGGAAAATAGTGCCACCCCGGACGCAATGACTTCAAAATACCTGACAAAAGATACAGCGCCACATAGTGGTTAATGAAAGAATTGCTGAAAACTGTTTTATTTATTACTCATGCGCGGCTGGCCAGAATGACGTGAAATTTTCTGAGATTCATCAGAACACAGCGATGATCATAATTGAACATCAACATTAGTATGACATCATACGTATTACCATGGACACGCCCTCCTCGCCATTCAATCCATGAGCTTATGGGGAGGGGTGGGAAGGTCTTGGAGCCCTAAATTTTGCAACATATGTTGAGGTCACTGTCATGTGTAGTACAATATGGGTGGACAACACATAACTTACAGGGATGTGTTGCCATGGCAACATGACGACGGTTGACTACTCACCAAGCTCTTCTGGCTGCCTGCAAGTCCACCACACTTCTGCTGTGTTCTGTGCCTGCCAGATGTGGCAGGTGTGGAAAAGCACATGGAAATTCATTTAAAGAATGTCCTGCTCGCAATGCAGACTGCAAGAAATGTCAGAAAAAGGGGCATTTTGCTGCTTTGTGTAAAACAAAAATGAGAGTGGAGGAACTTCAGCAGAGGGACATGAGTGAAAGTTTGGAGACATTGTTTTTGGGCACAATGACTACGGCACCTCCACCTAATTCTGCGTGGAAGAAGTCGATTGGAGTAAATGGTCAGCAGGTAGTGTTCAAAGCGAGGGAGGACGGGCGGCGGGTTCCGCGGTCGCGCGGGGGGCGAAATCCCGTTTACACCTGCCTGCAGGTTTAATTAGGGCCTGAGCCACTGACAACGTCAGTTGGCGAAAGCCCTATTGTATCTGCTTGCGTTTATTTTTTTTCTATATAATTCTGCCTAAATGATCGAATTTTTCACCGTCTGAACGTTAACCAAAACGCGATTTTTTTTGGCAAACCCCTCTGACCAGGCAAAAAATTCAATAAACTCGAAAAAATATGTCCCCCCCCATCCCTCATTTTTGTGGGTGGGGTCAAACATGCAAGGTCTATGGAGACCGGAGACCATAAACTTTGCCGTAGACACATCAAATTTGGGTGAGGTGTGAATCACCTCAAGACATGCAAAAAACATCATTGTGGCCCATAACCACCACCAACAGGAAGGCCGCCATCTTGCCTCAAAGTCGCCCCACCTCCAATTCTGCAAAAAAGTCACACCTCGCATTTGAACGCACTTGTCCTAGGGACCTGATCCAATTGAGCTTATTTTTGCATGGCGGCATCTATAGGCATTGGCCATTAAAAGTTATATAAATTAAGTCAAAATCTCAAAAGGCGTGGCCAGGGTGCCATGGCGAAGTTTGACTCCTCCCCTTACAAATTCAACCAGCTGTAACTCACGCAAAACTTGTCCAATGTCCATAAAACTTTCCATGACGGAAAATAGTGCCACCCCGGATACAATGACATCAAAATACCGGACAAAAGATATAGCGCCACATAGTGGTTAATGAAAGAACTGCTGAAAACTGTTTTATTTATTACTCACGCACGGCTGGCCAGAATGACGTGAAATTTTTAGAAATTCATCAGAACACAGACATGATCATAACTGAACATCAACATTAGTATGACATCATACATGTTACCATGGACACGCCCTTCTCGCCATTCAATCCATGAGCTTATGGGGAGGGGTGGGAAGGTCTTGGAGGTCTAAATTTTTCAACATATGTTGAGGTCACTGTCATATGTGGTCCAATATGGGTGGACAACACATAACTTACAGGGAAGTGTTGCCATGGCAACATGGCGACGGTTGACTACACGCCATGAAATTTCGGAAAGTTGTATCTTGGACAAACTTTTTCTGATTTCCACCAAATTTTCAAAAATGGATAATAATCCCACCCTGAACATTCCTATATAAAATAACAAAAGTTTTAGCACCACCTAGTGGTAACAACATTAGACACTTGTAAATTGGACATACTTTGCACGATTTGCAACAAATTTTATACGATCAATATTCTCCCTTCCCCAAACTCGTCTATATACAAATAATAAACAACACTCATAGCACCCCCTAATGATTAAAGGAAGAATTACTGACGGGCAAAACTTGTCCGATGTCCACAAAACTTTCCATGAAGGAAAATAGTGCCACCCCGTATGCAATGACATCAAAATACCTGACAAAAGATATAGTGCCACATAGTGGTAAACGAAAGAATTGCTGAAAACTGTTTTATTTATTACTCGTGCGCGGCTTGCCAGAATGACCTGAAATTTTCTGAGATTCATCAGAACACAGAGATGATCATAACTCAACATCAACGTTAGTATGACATCATACGTGTTACCATGGACACGCCCTTCTCGCCATTCAATCCATGAGCTTATGGGGAGGGGTGGGAAGGTCTTGGAAGTCTAAATTTTTCAACATATGTTGAGGTCACTGTCATATGTAGTCCAATATGGGTGGACAACACAAAACTTACAGAGAAGTGTTGCCATGGCAACATGGCGACGGTTGGCTACACGCCATGAAATTTCGGAAAGTTGTATCTTGGACAAACTTTTTCTGATTTCCACCAAATTTTCAAAAATGGATAATAATCCCACCCTGAACATTCCTATATTAAAATAACAAAAGTTTTAGTGCCGCCTAGTGGTAACAACATTAGACCCTTGGAAATTGGATATATTTTGCATGATTTGCAACAAATTTTATACGATGAATATTCTCCCTTCCCCGAACTCGTCTATATACAAATAATAAACAACACTCACAGTGCCCCCTAATGATTAAAGGAAGAATTACTGACGGGCAAAACTTGTCCGATGTCCACAAAACTTTCCATGAAGGAAAATAGTGCCACCCCGGACGCAATGACATCAAAATACCTGACAAAAGATATAGCGCCACTTAGTGGTAAATGAAAGAATTGCTGAAAACTGTTTTATTTATTACTCGTGCGCAGCTTGCCAGAATTACGTGAAATTTTCTGAGATTCATCAAAACACAGAAATGATCATAACTCAACATCAACGTTATTATGACATCATACGTGTTACCATGGACACGCCCTTCTCGCAATTCAATCCATGAGCTTATGGGGACGGGTGGGAAGGTCTTGGAAGTCTAAATTTTTCAACATATGTTGAGGTCACTGTCATACGTAGTCCAATATGGTTGGACAACACATAACTTACAGGGAAGTGTTGCCATGGCAACATGGCAACGGTTGACTAGTCGCCATGAAATTTCGGAAAGTTGTATCTTGGACAAACTTTTTCTGATTTCCACCAAATTTTCAAAAATGGATAATAATCCCACCCTGACCATTCCTATATAAAATAACAAAAGTTTTAGCACCGCCTAGTGGTTACAACATTAGACCCTTGTAAATTGGACAGACTTTGAACGATTTGCAACAAATTTTATACGATCAATATTCTCCCTTCCCCGAACTCGTCTATATACAAATAATAAACAACACTCAAAGCACCCCCTAATGATTAAAGGAAGAATTACTGACTGGCAAAACTTGTCCGATGTCCATAAAACTTTCCATGAAGGAAAATAGTGCCACCCCGGACACTATGACATCAAAATACCTGACAAAAGATATAGCGCCACATAGTGGATAACAAAAGAATTGCTGAAAACTGTTTTATTTATTACTCACGCTCAGCTGGCCAGAATGACGTGAAATTTTCTGAGTTTCATCAGAACACAGCCATGATCATAACTGAACATCAATGTTAGTATGACATCAAACATGTTACCATGGACATGCAATGACAAAAGGGATAATGCCACTTACTGCTCACAGGAAGATCTGAGCCAAATGGTTTACTTTATTATGCATGCAGCCGTTGCAGTGATATCGGCACCTTTACCCAGCCAGCGAGGGACTATGGGCACTGGGTTCCGCGGGCGCGCGGGGGGCGAAAGCCCGTTTACACCTGCTTGCAGGTTTAATTCTACTTATTGTTTGAGGTTGACGGCTGTCAAGGCATTTCCTTATTAGTGCCTCGTGTGGGCATAGCCCTGTCAATTGTCAGCTGGCGTGCTCGCATTTCATTATTTCCAGCTGATCCCATCACTACTCAGTTATTGCCTGCTCATGTGAACCCACACCTGTCACCACTTATGTAATGGTTTGTTGACCCTATTTAAAGGGAATCATTTTCATTCCCAATTGCCGCTGTCTTGGTTTGCATTCGCCTCGTCTCCACCAGAGCCCTGCCTTGCTCTGGTGCGTAAAATCTGTAAGTTTCTCCTTTGCTTGTTTTTTTTTTTGTGTGTGTGTGTTCTGAGCACTGTGTTGAACTGTGTGTCTGTTTCTTTTCAGTAAATTGGCCAAACTCACTGTTCAGCGCGTGGGTCTCATTTTCCTGCCCCGAAGGGCACTCATGACACAAACATAACAGCCATATAGCACATAATCCCAGCATTTGTTTACATTGAATTAGAAGGTGAGTTCAAGATACATAGTCAAGTTATTAAATACTAGTGAAGTGACATCAATATATAAAACAAAATTAAAATGGGGTAACAACTCAAGCAAGTTTTTGTAACGAATAGTGGATTAATTATATAATGATAGGGGTTGCATTTTTAGCTTTTTCGTGAAGATGGTGACGGAAGGTGACATTTTTAGATTCTCATCAAGCTCATTCCAAATCTGCGGTCCTCTGCACACAATACTTTGTCTTCATTTTTTTTCCCCCAGTATTTTTTTTTTTAATTTCTAGTAGAATAGGTGTGCATGGGAAGGAAGGTTGGAATGAGTTCACATAATTTATAGTTGAGTTTGTGGACAACCTGTGTCATGATCAGGTCAGCGCGTGCTCCCCCTCCCTCTTTGTGAGCATTTTCCCGGTGCCACAGGTAATCAATGCACCTGCATGAGTGGACACACCTGCTGTCTCTTCCTGGCCAGCGCTTCAAAGGACCAGTTTGTGAATGCTCCAGTGCTGGCTCGTTGGGTTGCTGCCATCTTTGCAGTGTGTCTCCGGGGCTCGTTGGGCGCTCACCTGCTCCATCATCTTCGTCATTGCTCAAGGTTGTTTCTCTCCACCCGGTCAGGCACTTCACTCAGCTCCATGCCTTCCCCACTCCGTGCCAGCTCCATCCCGCTGGTTCGTCTGTTCCTGCTGGGTTCCTCTTTCCGGTTCTCTGCTCCATCCATCCATCTTCTACCGCTTTTCCGGAGGTCCGGGTCGCGGAGGCAGCAGTTCAAGCAGAGAAGCCCAGACTTCCCTCTCCCCAGCCACCTGCTCCAGCTCTTCAGAGAGGATACCAAGGCGTTCCCAGACAAGCTGGGAGACATAGTCTCTCCACTGAGTCCTGGGTCTGCCCCGGGGTCTCTTCCCAGTGGGACGTGCCCGAAACGCCTCAAGTGGGAGGCGTCCAGGAGGCATCCTAATCAAGATAAGATAAGTCTTTATTAGTCCCACAATGGGGAAATTCCAGGATTGCAACAGCACAGGGACAGCAACACTCAGAGCCACAATCAAGAAGACAAGAAAACAAGAGCAGCGAATATACTGTACATATGTACACATAAATATATATACACACTGTGGAGCATTGTAGCTAGATGGAATAAACAGCATAACCGTCTACTTTGTTATCCTACATAGTATGCATGTGTACCCATACATATTGTCACCCTCCGTAGTGACTGATACTGTCCTAGTTGTATACTGGAGGGGACCATTTGTGTAAGCCTATTGCGTCTTTTGCATTCAATACTATTAGATCGTCACATTTTCTTGCTATCTCTGCGAGCAGCCCTGCTTAGGTTACACAGTCTGACAGCCGTAGGTAGGAAGGACCTGTGAAACCGCTCGGTTGCACACCTAGGATGATGTAGTCTACTGCTAAATGAGCTCCTCAGTGCGTTCAGTATGTCCTGCATAGGGTGGGACTCGGACTCCAGCAGAGATGACAGTTTAGCCACCATCTTTCTCTCTCCCATCTCCTCCACTGGGTCAAGGCGTTGCCCCAGGACAGAGCTAGCTTTCTTGATCAGTTTGTTCAGTCTCTTCCTATCGGCTGCTGTAATGCCACTGCCTCAGCAGACCACTCCAAAAGTGATGGCTGATGCCACCACCGTGTCGTAGAATGTCTTCAGTGGCACCCCTTGTACACCAAAAGACCTGAGCCTCCTCAGTAGAAACAGCCTGCGCTGTCCCTTCTTGTAGAGTGCGCCGGTATTGTGTGACCAGTCTAGTTGATTGTTCAGATGAACACCCAGGTACTTGTAGGATGTCACCATCTCAATGTCTGTTCCCTGTATGTTTACTGGTGCTGTGAGGGGTTGTCCTTGCCTGTGGCAGTCCACCACCAGCTCCTTAGTTTTCCTCACGCTGATCTGGAGGTAGTTCCGATGGCACCAGTCCACAAAGTCCTGGATAAGTCCTCTGTACTCAGCTTCATCTCCGTTGGAGATGAGGCCGGCGATCGCAGAGTCGTCAGAGAACTTCTGTATTTAGCAGTGTGTTGTGTTGTGTGAGAAGTCCACAGTATAAAGGGTGAACAGGAAAGGAGCCAAAACCATTCCCTGGGGGGCCCCCGTGCTACCGATGATCGTGTCGGACACACAATCCCGGCTTCTCACAAACTGTGGCCGGTTAGTGAGGTAGTCCAGGATCCATGATGACAGGTGCTGGTCCACCCCTGCGCACAGCAGCTTGTCCCTCAGGATCATCGGTTGGATGGTGTTGAAAGCACTGGAGAAGTCAAAGAACATGATCCTCACCGCATTCCCGGGCTTCTCCAGGTGGGACACAGAACGGTGAAGGAGGAAGATCACTGCATCCTCCACCCCGATGCCATGCTGGTAGGCGAACTGGAGTGGATCCATCGCTGGTCCCGCCAGGGGGCGGAGGTGAGCAAGGAGCAGTCTCTCCAGGGTCTTCATCAAGTGAGACGTCAGGGCCACTGGTCTGTAGCTGTTCAGGTCTTTGGGGTAGGAAGTCTTTGGTACAGGTACCACACAAGATGTTTTCCACAACTGTGGTACCCTCCCCAGCTTCAGGCTCAGGTTGAAGATGTGCTCCACAATCCCACACAGCAAGTCTGCACAAGACTTGAGGAGCTTCGCGCTGATGCCGTCCGGTCCCGAGGCCTTCCTCGCCTTGATCTTCCTCAGCTCCATCCTCACCTGGGTCTTAGTGAGGGTCAGGTTGGGGGCCTGTGTGCTGGGAGTCGGGGGGTGTTGGTGGAGTGGGGTGTGGACAGCAGGTCTCGATGTCTTTAGAGGCAGCAGTGGTTGTTGTGCAGTCGGGGGGGAGGGTGGTTGGTCAAACCTATTAAAAAACAGGTTCAGATTGTTCGCCCACTCCCTGCCCCCCGTGGCCTGGGGGGAGGGATTCTGGAGCCCAGAGATGGTTTTAAGGTTTCTCCAGACCCCGCCGATGTCGGCCTGTTGCAGCTTGTCCTTCATCTTCTTCCTGAAGCTGTCCTTGCCTCCTCTGATCTTCCTCCTCAGCGCCCTCTGTACGGACTTCAGCATCTCCCTGTTCCCCGACCTGAAGATCCTCTTCTTCTCTCTCAGAAGTGTTTTTATCTCAGGGTTGATCCAGGGTTTGTTGTTTGAGCAACGCCGTATGGTCTTGGTGGGTACGGTGTTGTCCACACAGAAGTTGATGTAGTCCGTGATGGTGTGGGTGAGGCCATTGATGTCCTCACCATGTGGATCGCAGAGGTTTCAAAACAGTCCTTTAGAGCGTCCATTGCCTCCTCAGACCATAACTTCACTGTGCGCATGACCGGAGGTTGTCTGTGTACTAGGGGTTTGTACACCGGCAGGAGATGAACCAAGTTGTGATCCGATCTCCCGAGTGGGGGGAGTGGTGATGAGGTGTACGCCTCCTTAGTATTTGCATAGAATAAGTCCAGTGTTTTATTGTCTCTAGTGTGGCATCTGGGTGAACGTGGGTAGAATGGGGGACAGTGAAATATGGTTGAAATCACCTGAGATGAGGAGAAGAGCATCTGGGTGTTCTGTCTGCAGCCTGCCAGTTACTGAGTGAATGACGTCACGCGCTGTCCCAGCGTTCGCCGTCGGATTTGCATAAATAACAATGCAGATCACGTGTGAGTATTCCCTCGGGAGATATGTAGGCTGCATGCTAACAGCTAGCAACTCAATGTCTTTGTTGCAGTGTTGTTGTTTAACCGTGATATGTCCCAGTCTGCACCAGCTGTTACTGACATACATTATGACATACATTACATTATGCTCGCTGCTCACAGCCAGAGATGCAGCCTTCAGAGCGAAGGACAGGATCGCCCTCCGCTCAGCCAGGTCTGCGCTTTCTAAGGGAATTAAGGCGGCAAAGCGCGCCTATGCGGAGAAAATCCAGGGACACCTCTGTGACACTAGGAACACCAAGCAGATGTGGCAGGGAGTTCGGACACTGACGGGCTTTAAGCCTAGGCAGGGGGTCGATGATGACGACGCTTTGCTTCCAGACAGGCTTAACGACTTCTTTGCACGTTTTGAAGCATCAAACTCGACAATCAGAGGGAGGGCTGGCCCTCCCCCACCATCGGTCGGACCAGCTTTTACCATCAACACAGCGGACACACGGAGGACCCTAACCAGAGTCAACCCACGCAAAGCTGCAGGTCCAGACAACATTCCGGGACGTGTGCTCCGTGACTGCGCGAGCGAGTTGGCGGATGTCCTGACTGACATTTATAACATCTCCCTGAGTCAGGCCATCGTTCCCAGATGCTTCAAGACCTCTATCATTGTACCGGTGGCAAAGAAACCAGTGGTGTCCTGTTTGAATGACTATCGTCCTGTTGCACTGACACCAATTGTGATGAAGTGTTTTGAGCGGCTTGTCAAACCACACATTACAGCCTGCCTCCCTGCATCACACGACCCACTCCAGTTTGCATATCGTTCAAACCGCTCCACGGAGGATGCTATAGTCACCACCCTACACTCTGTCATCACCCACCTGGACCAGAAAGACACCTACGCCAGACTCCTGTACATTGATTTCAGTTCACCATTCAACACCATTATTCCCCAGAGACTGATGGAGAAATTACTCCTTCTCGGTCTGAACACCGCCACATGTCTCTGGATCCTGGATTTTCTGACTGAGAGACCTCAGTCTGTCCGGGTTGGAAACAACATCTCCAAGTCTGTCACGCTGAGTACCGGATCCCCTCAAGTCTGTGTACTCAGTCCACTGTTGTTTACACTTCTAACACATGACTGTGTATCCAGACACGAGGGGAACCAGATTATTAAGTTTGCAGATGACACCACGGTGGTGGGACTTATCCAGAGGGATGAGGAATCAATGTACAGGGAAGAAGTGAGAGACCTGGAGGGCTGGTGCAGGGAGAACAATCTGGTGCTCAACGTGGGCAAAACGAAGGAGATGATTATCGACTTCCGGCGGTCGCAGCCTGAGCACGCCCCCCTCAGCATCGGCGGCCGTTTAGTGGAGAGAGTGGAGAACATCAAGTTCCTCGGAGTGCAGATCTCGCAGGACCTGACCTGGAGCAAGAATTCCTTGGAGATCAGGAAGCGGGCTCAGCAGAGACTGCACTTCTTGAGGAAACTCAAACAGGCCTCTCTCCCCATCTGCATCCTCAGGACCTTCTACAGAGGTGTGGTGGAGAGCGTTCTGACGTACTGCATTGCTACATGGTACTCCAGCTGCAGTATGTCAGACAAAAAAGCCCTGCAGAGGATAGTCAAGGGGGCGGAGAGGGTAATTGGAGTCTCCCTTCCCTCTGTCCAAGAACTTTTTCAGAACCGTTGTAGGAGCAGGGCACTAAACATTGTCAAGGACCGTTCTCACCCTCTGCATAAACACTTTGAACTTCTTCCATCTGGTAAACGATTCCGGAGCATCGGAGGCAGAACCACCAGACTGATCAACAGCTTCCTTCCACAAGCTGTCAGGATGCTGAACAGTTGACCCGGATCTCTCATACACACTACTGCACCTACGGACATTTTGTATATTATAGTTAGTTATTCTTTTTTTTCCCCCAAGTATGTCTCAGGGATGTGTGAATGGATGGGGGGGTGGGGGTGGGGGGGGCTATGTGGGAATGTGTCTTAAATCATGCTGCTTCTTATATGGATCCCGAGAGAAACGCAATTTCATCTTGCCTGCACTACAGTTGTATGTACAGCAATATGACAATAAAGATTGATTTGATTTGATTTGATTTGATTTGATTATCAATCCTTCGCCCCTTGCTTTCCCACTGTCTGGTGTTCGTTCTGCCCGTATTGCATGGAAACCCTCCAGTTCGATGTTAGCATCTGTTGCTAGTTCTGTTAGCTACATCTCAGTAAACAGCATCAAGCTACTCTCTCTGAAGATGCTCTCGTAGCGGGAGATAGCCGCTAGCTCATCAGTCTTATTGAGTAGCGATCGTACATTCCCCATAATAATGGATGGGAGGATGGGTCTGTACCTTGTATTCCTCGCCCACCGTCTTACTCCAGCTTGACATCCACGCCGTTTCCATCTTATTTCTCCCGGTATGTTGAGTTTTTGCGTTAGCATCGTGGGCCGGTTAAGTGCTAATAGCTGGTCTCTATTGTACTGCCTCCTGCAAGAAACTGTGGCTCCATCCGCTGGCTCAGGAGACATTTGGGCGATCTACGTGTCTGTGATGGATAAAGGTGTCACCGAATCAGAAAGATTAGCAAGAGAGCCAGATAGTAAATAGAAATAGGAAGAAATTGATCCGCTGTTGCAAAAAGGCAGCCTACTCGTGTGGCGCCGGAAGTTGATATTGATAATCAGATGCCCATGCCACCTCAACTGACTCCTTTCAATGTGGAGGAGCAGTGGTTCTACTCTGAGCCTCTCCTGGATGGCTGAGCTTCTCACCCTATCTCTGAGGGTGAGTCCAGCTATCCTACGGAGAAAGCTCATTTCAGCCGCTTGTATCCACGATCTTGTTCTTTCAGTCATTACCCAAAGCTCGTGACCATAGGTGAGAGTAGGAACGTAGATTGACTGGTAAATCGACAGCTTTGCCTTAGAACTAAGCTCCCTCTTCACCACAACAGACCGGTACAATGTAAGCATCACTGCAGATGCTGCTCCGATCCGTCTGTCAATCTCGCGCTCCATTTTCCCTTCACTCGTGAATAAGACCCCAAGATACTTAAACTCCTCCACTTGGGGCAGGAGCCTGTCCCCAACCCGGAGAAGACAATCCACTTTTTTCCAGCTGAGGACCATGGACTCGGACTTGGAGGTACTGATTCTCATCCCAGCCGCTTCACACTCAGCAGCAAACCGTCCCAGCAAGAGCTGTAGGTCATTGTTGGATGAAGCCAACAGGACAACATCATCTGCAAACAACAGATGAGATCTTGTGGTCACCAAGCATGACACCCTCCATTCCCTGGCTGTGCCTAGAAATCCTGTCCACAAAAATTATGAACAGGATCAGTGTCAAAGGGCAGCCCTGGCGGAGTCCAACTCTCACTGGGAATGAGTCCAATCGAGTGTTGGCAATACAAACCAAACTCTCACAATGGTCGTACAGAGCCACAATAGCTGGTAACAACAAGCCCGATACCCCATACTCCCAAAGCACCCCCCACAAAAAACCACGAGGGACACAGTCAAATGCCTTCTCCAAGTCCACAAAACACATGTAAACTGTTTTTGCAAACTCCCACGAACCCTCGAGCATTCTTGAGGGTAAACAGCTGGTCTGATGTGCCACGGCAAGGACGAAAACCACATTGGTCTTCCTGAATTCGAGGTTCGACCAACGGCCGGACTCTCCTCTCCAGTACCTTGGCATAGACCTTCCCAGGGAGGCTGAGGAGTGTGATCCCTCTAAAGTTGGAGCACACCCTCCGGTCCCCTTTTTTGAAGAGAGGAACCACCACCCCAGTTTGCCATGCTGAATGCACTGCCCCCAACCGCCACGCAATGTTGCAGAGGCGTATCAACCACGACAGTGCTACAACATCCAGGGCCTTGAGGTACTCGGGGCGAATCTCGTCCACCCCCGGGGCCTGTCCACCAAGGAGATTTTTAACCACCTTGGCGACCTCAGCCCCTGTGATGGGCAAGTCCATCCCCCTCGTCCACAAACCCTGCTTCCTCTGTGGAAGGTGTATCAGTGGGATTGATGAGATCCTTGAAGTATTCCTTCCACCGTCCGACGATATCCCCAGTCGAAGTCAACAGCGCCCCATCCGCAACATACAGTGTGGACAGGGAGCTGCTTTCCCCTCCTGAGCTGCCAGACAGTTTGCCAGAATCTCTTCAAGGCTGACAGAAAGTCTTGTTCCATGGCCTCACCAAACTCCTCCCATACCTTGGTTTTTGCTTCAGCAACCACCTGAGCTGCACTCTGCTTGGCCTGCTAGTACACCTCAGCTGCTTTGGGAGTCCCACAAGCCAACCAAGCCTGATAGGACTCCTTCTTCAGCTTAATGGCCCCCTCACCACTGGTGTCCACCACTTGGTTCGGGGGTTGCCACCACGAGATGCACCGACCATCTTGCAGCTGCAGCTCTGGGCAGCCGCTTCAACAATGGAGCTGGAGAACATGGCCCATTCAGAGTCCATGTCTCGAGACTCCCTTGGAATGTGGTTGAAGTTCTTCTGGAGGTGGGAGTTGAAGACCTCCTGGACAGGGGCCTCAGCCAGACGTTCCCAGCAAACCCTCACTATACGTTTGGCTCTACCACGTCTGAATGGCAGCCTTCCCTGCCGTCGGATCAAACTCACCACCAGGTGGTGATCAATTGACAGCGCCGCACCTCTCTTTACCAGAGTGTCCAAGACATGCGGTCGCAGGTCTGACACAATCACGAAATCGATCATCAACCTGTGACCTAGGGTGTCCTGGTGCCAGGTGCACATATGGGTACCCTTATGCTTGAACATGCTGTTCGTCATGGACAAACTGTGGTTAGCACAGAAGTCCAATAACTGAACACCACTCGGGTTCAGATCCGGCAGGTCGTTCCTCCCAATCACTCCCCTCCAGGTTTCACTGTCGTTGCCCACGTGCACGTTGAAGTCCCCCAGTAGGACAATTGAGTCTCTAAGAGGAGCACCCTCCAGCACCCCAGTCAGAGACTCCAAAAAGGGTGGGTACTCTGAACCATCATTTGGTGCATAGGCACAAATGATGGTGAGGACCCATTTCCCAACCTGAAGGCACAGGGAAACAACCCTTTTGTCCACCGGAGAAAACTTCCATATAGAGGCAGCAAGTTGGGGGTGATACAAGAATACCCACCCCTGCTTGTCGCCTCTTGTCCGGGGCAACTCCAGAGTAGGCCAAGCTCCAGCCCCTCTCAACGAGACTGGTTCCGGCACTGGAGCGGTGTGTTGAGGTGAGGCCGACTATCTAGCCGGTATCGCTCAACCTCATGCACCAGCTCAGGCTCCTTCCCCACCAGAGGTGACATTCCACGTCCCAAAAGCCAGTTTAGGAAGCTTGGGATCAGACCGCCAAGGTGTCCGCCTTTGACCACCACTTGATCCACATAGCATTGGACCCCTATGGCTACTTCTGCAGATGGTGAGCCCACTGGAGGACAGACCCATGTAACTCCTTTGGCCTGAACCCAGCCAGGTCCCATGGGCAGAAACCCGGCCACCAGATGCTTGCCATTGAGCCCCTTCCCGCAGGCCTGGCTCCAGAGTGGGGCCCTGGTAACCCCATACTGGGTGGGGTGCACTGAATCCTTGTTCTAGCATTCATCATGAGTCTGTTGGATCATTCTTAGTCCGGCCCTTCACCCAGAACCAGTTTGCCTTGGGTGAACCTACCAGAGGCAAATTGCCCCGGACAACATAGCTCCTGGGATCACTAGGGCAAGCAAACCCCCCTACCACGATAAGGTGACAATCCATGAGGGGATGTTTTAGTTTATTTTTATACTTAGCATAATCATTTTTATTGTTAATATTTGGATTGTTTATGTAGTGTTTATATAGTTTATTTGTGCTTAATAGATTTTAGTATGCCCTCATAAAGCCATGGATGTTGAATAGTACCACCACAGTGGTGTGAAAAGTATTTGCCCCTTCCTGATTTCTTTGTGTGTGTCACACTTAAATGTTTCAGATTATCAAACAAATGTTAAAAATTAGACAAAGATGACACAAGTAAATACAAATTGCAGTTTTTAAATAAAGGTGTTTATTTTTATAGGGAAAAAATCCAAACCTTCATGGCCCTGTTGAAAAGTGATTGCCCCCTAAACCTAATAACTGGTTGGGTCACCCTTGGTAGCAACAACTACAATCAAGCATTTGCGATAACTGGCAATGAGTCTTTTACAGCCCTGTGAAGGAATTTTGGCCCACTCATCTTTGCAGAATTGTTGTAATTCAGCCACATTGGAGGGCTTTCGAGCATGAACCGCCTTTTTAAGGTCATGCCACAGCATCTCAATCAGATTCAGGTCAGGACTTTGATTAGGCCACTCCAAAGTCTTCATTTTGTTTTTCTTAAGGCATTCAGAGGTCGACTTGGTGGTGTGCTTTGGTTCATTGT
Source organism: Pholidichthys leucotaenia (assembly GCA_020510985.1). Lineage (NCBI taxonomy): Eukaryota > Metazoa > Chordata > Actinopteri > Cichliformes > Pholidichthyidae > Pholidichthys > Pholidichthys leucotaenia. Next base: position 193,330,665 of record CM035842.1, on the reverse strand, counting down.
CTTGCTGCAGAACCCAAGTGCGCTTCAGCTTGAGGTCACAAACAGATGGCTGGACATTCTCCTTCAGGATTTTTTGGTAGACAGCAAACAGTGTAGCATATGCACTGCTCACAAAAAGTCAGGGATATTTGGCTTTTGGGTGGAATTTCAGGATGCACTTAAAATGCACTATCACCTTTACAGGTGAACTTAATTTGGCCTTCTCTAATCTTTTGAATGCACATGTCCAGCTATTCAATGTTTTAGTACTTTTTGCATAACTTACTGTCGTCTAACAAGGTGCTTAATGGCAACATTCGCAACAGGTGTTTGATCCATGAATCGACCAATAAATTTTCTGGTTCAGTTAGAATTGGTATTTAAGCAGTCCTCTTCATCATGGTGTTCATATTTTGACATCATGAAACCAAGATGACACCTAACAATTGATAAACAGTACCTCACCACTGCAAAGCTTCAAACAGGATGTTCTCAGAGGGAAGTGGCCACTGAGCTCAGAGTGTCAGTGTCATCAGCAGGTTGTAACAGAGATACAGAGAGACTGGAAGAGTCACAGGCATAGAAGTGGACTTCCTTTGGCCACATCCCATGCTGATTACCACTTCATTGTGAACAGTGCCCTGCAGAATCCGATGAATACCACTCAATTCCAGGCACATTTAAGGGAGGTGACAGGTACCGAAGTGTCACGTCAGACCATTTGAAACCATTTACATCAGCATGGTTTGCATGCTAGGTGACCTGCAAGGGTACCTGACCACACCAGCAGGCACAGGCATCATCGTCCTGTATCGGCCAGGGAGCATTTATGCAGGACAAAGTACCAGTGGGCCTCAGTGCTGTTCTCTGATAAAAGCTGATTCACGTTGAGTAGAAATGATGGGTGCCAACAATATTGGAGACATCAAGGAGAGCGCTATGCATCAGCCACTGTTGTCACCGTGTTACAGTCTGGGCAGGTGTGTCTAGTCAATACAGAACTGCCCTACACCTTGTGAATGGTACAGTGACAAGCCGATACTACCTGAATAACATCATTAATCCAGTCGTTGTGCCCCTGCATGAACAACACAGGCCTAATTTCATCTTCATGGACAACAATGCTCCAGCTCATGGAGGTTGCATCATTATGGAACAGCTGCTGGAGACTGGGATACCTCAAATGGAGTAGCCTGCATTTTCTCCAGACCTGAATCCCATAGAAAACCTATGGGATCAGTTGATTTGCCGTGTAGAGGCTCGCAACCCTGCATCCTACAACCTCAGTGTTACGTATGGCTCTCGCGAGCCATACAATGAGAGCCGAGGGCAAGCCAGTGAGTTTGCGATGTTTATTATGATGAAGAAAAGGGAATAAAGGAACAGGGCCTCGTGGGGCCAAAAACACAAATAAAAATACGAGGATAACACTTACATATAATGCAGAACGATGAGCAGGTGGCTGGCGCCAGATGAAGGGGTCCCAGCCTTACCCACGCCGGAGAAGAACGTGGATAATGATGTGAAGTCACAGCCCCAAATGATCGGAGCTGCTCCCTTAAATACCGGTTAACAGCGCCTCAGCTGATGAGGATTAATTGGGCTCCAGATGTCTCGTAAAGCTTGACAGCTGGGAGCCCGCTGAGACGCTGTCACCATAAGAGCCGGGTTGACGGGGAAATATGGCCTGAGCGCCGGATAGCACGGTGTCTCACCCCATATGACACAGCCCTCCCCTCACGGCCGGACTACGAACGGCCCGTAACACCCCCCCCCCCACACACACACACACCTAGGGTGGGCGGATGGGGCGCAGGTCAGGAGGGAGAGAATCAGCAAACAATCAAACAATACAGAGTACGAGGGGGAAAAGCCCAAACACAATACTCCATAAATCACAACATGAGAGAGAAAAAATACTCATTTAGGCAGAGGATAACTGTGGCAAAAACAGCCTGAGACACAGGGAAAAAAAACCCCACAATACTCATAGTCAACAATGTACAGGCAAATAGGAGAAAAAAAAACAACCCCGGAGACCATAGAATGAGAGGGAAAACTCCAAAGGGCGAAAACTAACAATTACAGGCATCCCTCAGACAGGAGGGGAGGAGAAAAAAGAAAATCACGCTAAACGCGGAGCAGTAACAAGAACTTAGCTGTACCCACCCAAAAACACAAGCACAGCAAAGGAGATTCAGTTTGGGGGGTCTCCCCGCACCCAGCGTCCATACCGCCAACAGGGGTGAAGGGAAAAGTTCCGGCGGCCTACCTGAACCCCAGGCCAGAAGACACAGTTCCTCGGGAGGCCGAACCAGATCGCCGAACAGGAACTCTAATGGGTCGGGCGGCTGCACAAACGAGCCGAATGGGCACGGCAGACCCTCCGGCGGCCCAACCACCAGGCCCGTAGGGGAGAGAGAGAGGTCCAAATGGGCCCTAGTGGAAGAAGCTTGGGGGAGAGATGATGTCGAGGTGGTCCAATGTCTGATGGCAGGGGATCTGCAGCTCCCTCACCGGACCTGGACATCGCTGATGCCGAACCCACGTCGGACCCTGATTGGGTCTCCGTTGAACCCACGTCGGACCCCGATTGGGTCTCCGTAGAGCCCACGTCGGACCCCGATTGGGTCGGCGCCGCACCAGAACCGACCTCTGATCTCGAACCAGGAACCTCTGGCACCACGGGCGATGGCAGCTCCTCGCCGGCGACCCTGGGAGAAGGCTCAGGAGAGAGAACAGAACCGGGATCAGGATCACCGGCAGCGCCAGAACCTGGCGAGATAAGCTCGGACACAGCGGACAGCTGCACCCGGCTCATCTCCCCTAGAGACAGGCTAAAGTGCTCTAAAGTGAGAAGGAGAAAAATAAGGTAGAGCACTTGCCTGATCTTGGGTTCTGACGCCATCCAGGACTGCGAAGATCCGGGTTCAAGCATCAGGAGGTCGTCGTCAGGCTCCCACTCAGCTGTGTCGGGCTCCGCAGCTGGCACCGGTGCCCACGCCGATGGCCCACACGGCGTGGTGGCAGGAGAACCTCGTCCCGCTGGACCGGACTGCTCCTCCGTGGAGACCCGGGGACACTTAGTCGTCGGCGGAGGCTCCACGCAGCAATCTGCTTTCCTCCTCCACCCACGGCGTAGCCGTGGAACCGGAACCAGGCTGTCCAGAACCGCAGGCCCCCTCCTCATCCCACGACATTGGCCTGGTGCCGGGGACCGCTCAGCGGAGGGAGACACAGAGGATGCAGGATTAATAATTACAGCTACAGCAGGTGGTGGGAGTTGCAAACCCCGAACTCCACCTCCAGGAGTCTGACAGAGCAAATCACAAGGTGAGTGTGAATGAACTGGGACTTGCCTGTCTCCTGGAGGCTGGATGGTGCCTGCTGTCGTGGACGTTGCTCCTCCCTTTCCCCGCCGGGCGGTAATGGAGGACCCCCTGGGAGGATGTCGGGGAGCCGCTTGTGACGATTCCGAGATGGAGCTTGCCAGGTCAGGATTCCGGATGCACACAGCAGCCGGGGAGCGCATCGAGGAGGAGGGGGCAACAGCCGAGATGAGCCGGGCCCGGAGCGCTGGCGCAACTGCGGAGGGAGGTGGCTCGGGAGACGAGGCTGCGGGATTTCCCCTCAGAAGAGGTGCAGGAGTGACAGCTGCATGGGGGAATGAGACCTTGCGGCGGCCCAGAACTAGATCCGGACGGGATTCGTGCTGAGATGGATTGACAGTGTGACGACGGCTACTTGCAGAGGGCGAAGCGAAGGTGAGACCCGGAAATCGCCGCTCCTAAGCAGAGACAGAGGCGAGGAGGGCGTCGAAATCGAGGAAGTCACGCAGCCCTGGATTCCTCTCCACCAGTTTAACCGCCGCCGCCACATGCTTCATAATTAAGGATGGGTGCACAGCGGAGCGAGCAGCAGCCACTCGGTCCCGGACCTTAATTGCAGTCAGCTGCAGATCCTCCGGGGGAATCCCGAGTGACGTCGTGCTGGATGGGGAAAGCCCTCTGGATGGCGCGAACTCCCGGGCCGGAGTGGAGACAGGAGCGGGATCCCGAAGCGAAGGGTGATGTCTCCTCCTCTTCGGCTTCCTGCTGGGATTTCCCTCCAACCCACGGAGCACTTCTCGCTGTGCGGCAATGGCGTCCCTCCTGGCACAGACATCAGGGTGGTTGGAGTGGCGAGGCAGTCTGTCCAGGAGATTCTCAGCATAATCTAGGTGCCAGCATCTATCGTTGGGGTTGTCGTACAGGGAGGCTGTGAAGAGCGACCCGTCGACATTTTCCAAGGCGGTCGTTAGCTCGTCGCCCAGGCGCCGAACGTGGCTCCTGGGAGACGGCATGCTCTCAGAGCAGACACCCAGACAGGGAAGAAACAAGTCCAAAACGGCAAACTCACAGCCGCTGGCAACTCGCTTGGCTGTGACTTACTGTTACGTATGGCTCTCGCGAGCCATACAATGAGAGCCGAGGGCGAGCCAGTGAGTTTGCGATGTTTATTATGATGAGGAAAAGGGAATAAAGGAACAGGGCCTCGTGGGGCCAAAAACACAAATAACAATATGAGGATAACATTTACATATAATGCAAAACGATAAGCAGGTGGCTGGCGCCAGACGAAGGGGTTCCAGCCTTACCCACGCCGGAGAAGAATGTGGATAATGATGTGAAGTCACAGCCCCGAATGATCGGAGCTGCTCCCTTAAATACCGGTTAACAGCGCCTCAGCTGATGAGGATTAATTGGGCTCCAGCCATCTCGTAAAGCTTGACAGCTGGGAGCCCGCTGAGACGCTGTCACCATAAGAGCCGGGTTGAGGGGGAAATATGGCCTGAGCGCCGGATAGCACGGCGTCTCACCCCATATGACACTCAGTGACCTGACGGCCGCCCTTCAAGAAGAGTGGAATGCCATGCCTCAGCAGACAATAAGCTGACTTGTGAACAGTATGAGATGTTGTCATGCTGTAATTGATGCTCAAAGGTACATGACAAGTTACTGAGACACTGACATTTTTTGTTGTGGTATACCCACCACTGTTGTTGACTTTTGTTTCAATAGATTGTTTGAGGAAATCACCATTGCATGCTTCTATTTAAATCATGATATAATATCACTGTAGAGTGAACTTTTTACATTTTCCATAAATTTCATGCAGAAGCCAAATATCCCTAACTTTTTGTGAGTATTGTATGTCAGCAGCAGAAATCCACCTCAAAAAATTTGATGTGGAACAGGCAAAAGGACTTAGGACATGCAGTGGAGCCTTTAAATCAGCTCTAATCACAGCATTACAAGTGGAAATGGGGGAAGAACCACTGTCAATTAGGACAGTTAAACTTATGTTGTCCTATTGGATATATCTACAAGCCACAGTGAAACTCACCCAGCTAAATCCATTTTAGAAGAGTGCTCAGAATATAGTAAATCCCGATTTTGGTACTCGGGATAGGTTGGAAATAGGAAAGCAGAAATCATTGGTTTGTGTAGCAGGAAATTCACTCCAAATGTTTATCTGTAAATAACTCTTCCATGGTTATTTCTGTTGCCATCAGTAGACCTCAGTATTCAACAGCAAATTAGGGAAAAGTCAGACCAGGGAACTGTGGGATTTTTAACACAAAGGTATATTGAACAGCGTTATGCAAATCAACTTGTAGTATTTACAGACAGCTCTAAAAACTAGATGTACTGAAGCTGCCTTTTTTATCCCCAAACTCAATGTAGCAATTAAAAAGAGTAACAGACAACACTGCAGTCTATACAGTTGAACTCCTGGCTATTATGTTGGCACTGCAGTGGTTTAAAGATAATGGTGAAAAAAAAATGCATTCATCGCATCTGATAGTTGAGCAGCACTAAGCAGTGTAAAAATCATTGAAATCTTGCAGGTAGGATGTAATCACCAAAATACATAGCTCTATGATTTACACCTAAAAGGTCTGACTGTTTGCTTTGTTTAGGTTCCATCCCATCCAGGGATTGAAAAAAACGAAGATGTAGACATCTTGGCAAAGCAGGTGCTAAGAATAGAAACTGTGGACATTGAAATTCCATTAAAGTGGCACAAATGGTGGAGTAACAGCTTTTCACTTCAGCTCCCGTGGCTCAGCCTGATTTAAAAAAATAAATAAATAAATAAAAAATTTGCAAAGCCGAGAGGACATTAAGAGGAAGCATCCTACGTTATGAATAACTCAAAATTCCCTATACAAAGAAGAAGCTTTCACTTTTAGAAAAGAACAGAAATGACCGTGCAAAATCGACCCCAAACTCTGAGACTAACATGTCATCACATGCCATGGAACATCTGAGTGTGGTGAAGATGGACTGCTTGAACAGAATTACAGCTAAAGTGCTTGAAGGGTTAGAAGCCTCCTTCGATGAAGAGTGATCCAGTCTTTAAAGGCCTCGGACGGTGACATTTTTTTATTGAACCAATAAACTGATTGCATGAAAATATTCCATTCTGGCCATTCCCGTGATTTAAAATGTGTCACCAGCCTCCATAAATGACTTTATTTGTTAATAGCCCATATTTCACTTAGTGATGCTGCAGTACCGCCATCTCTCAATAGGGGCGTGCAGCAGTGACGTCAGGTCAGGGAGAAACAGGAAATGGCTGCAGGAAATGGATGATCACTGGCCTGCAGAAATGGCTGAACGACAGCAGAGTGATTCGGACAGCGATTATTTTATCGAGTATGACGACCGCAATATAAGTGATGATATTGAAACTGACGAATCTGTGATGAAGTAGTTTTGGGTGGTGCTGATGGGGTTATTCAGCCGTATTTGTTCGAGCCCGAGGGTGCGGAGGAAGACGCGGACGAAACAGCGACCGGAGCAGAACGAGAGGCAAGAATGAGAGGCTCGCCGATTTATATTGGTAAAATATGCTTTGAAATTTTTTTTTTTAGGCGATATGCATGGTCACACACTTAATTATCAAAATAAAACTGCCAATTTTTCCCTCGCTGCCTTACTTGGCGACTTATAAACATTCTCTTTCTGCTCAAAATTTTTTACGTTTTAAATATTTTCTAATCAAACTTCATAGACCAATTTATATAGCACTCCCACGAGCCATTAGTTTATTATAAGCATCTGATTATACCATTTTTTTTAACAGGTGCACTTGTGAGAAATGCAACATTATGCCAACATCAACTGAATCTCGGTGCTGCCAGGAGGTATTGAAGGTGAAGAAGTGAGGGTGATACCTGCCTGTGCTGTGAGCCTCATCAGAGAAACATTCCCATCTGATCACAACAAGGGATTTTGCCTACCAAGATTAGATTTGTGATCAATGTTATTTAAATAAAGTTTTTTAAAATCATATATTGAGTTTATTAATGTGCATGTCAATTTTATAATTCTAATATTTCAGCATTCATCAAAGTCGGATCTCATATACATTAGAGTAATTTTTCTACCATTTTATGGTGTAAAATTCGTGTGCAATTTTTAAAAGCACATTTCTCTAAAAATCTTAGGCTTATATTTTTTTGTCTTAGCAAAATATGTTGCTTCCCTAACAATTGAAAGCTGAACTTTCATTGCTAATTGGAAATTTATTCTACTTTTACATGTTTGATTTTGAAAATCTAGATACATGTTTCTCAACAGCATCAGCTTTGATGGGACGCTGAAATTTGGCACTCAATGTTGCTGGAACTCTGGCTTGTACAGAGTGCCACTGCTCCAATAAGTGGGTTGGATCAACCAAGGTTTTGTCGAAAAGAGTATTCATCAGATCATCCACATATTCTGAAATAAAATTAATTTAATAAAAAATAGAAATCAAAAGCTCCTTGTAAGTGGTCGTGGAAATTCCAACGATACCGGCTGCATTTAGAACTCTGAGGACCTTGACATATGACGCACCAGTGAAGAGAATGGCGGATGAAAGCTGTATGTTACCAGCTGGGATGTCCCTGATCATCGGCTGGCTGTGCCAGGATCGATCCTCAACACAATGTGGACAATGTTGTTTGATCACCAACAGAGAGCCTTTAGTGTGACTTGTTACCTCACATGGATGACTGCAATGAGGACAATTGCTGAATAATCAAATTCAAAAAAAAAAAATCCACAGTATTTGAAGGTTGAGTGACAGTGGATAACATCTGCAAAAACAGTAGATCAACATAATTTCATTCCAGAGGTGTCAAATTGGATTACATATATAGAAATATAACTTGAGCAAACAGGCACAACCACCTCCCTATACAGCACTGAATATTTCATATTTGATTAGTATGAATACCCTAAAATTCTAATATTTGATAAGTTGTTAAGGCAATGAAATTCATTGCTTGTAAATAATTTTAGTAAATATTGGCAGTGAATATTTAAAAAAGAAAAATTGCCTTGTTTACTTATCTTTCTGACAGCAGATTGCTGTCAGAAAGATAAGGTTGATCAGAAAGATAAGGATATCCCAGGTTGGCCTAGGATAGCCGGCCCCGGCCGCTGCTGGAAGGGCTCTCGCGACCGGCCCGGGGGACGGCCGGAAGGTGGCCGCCCCTCCCCGCTCACGGACGCGTGTTCGTGGAGAACCCGGTGCTAAATAACTCGTAAACGACCTGATGCCGGGCGTGACCCGCTCCGGGGACAGTGGCAGGTGGGGAGTTTGACTGGGGCGGTACACCTGTCAAACTGTAACGCAGGTGTCCTAAGGCGAGCTCAGGGAGGACAGAAACCTCCCGTGGAGCAGAAGGGCAAAAGCTCGCTTGATCTTGATTTTCAGTATGAATACAGACCGTGAAAGCGGGGCCTCACGATCCTTCTGATTTTTTGGGTTTTAAGCAGGAGGTGTCAGAAAGTGTCAGAAAGATCGCATTGGTAGATCACCCTTGTTTTTCACGCCACTTCACTGACACTGTCTGAGAGTGGGACTTTGAAGTGAACGGATATATAGTTGGAACAGCCGATTTTTTTTATCAGCAATCTTTTTGCTAATTTCATTTCAAATTGCATCTTATTCTCAAAATCGCAGTCAACAAAATGTCTAATGCACATGTTGGGTGATTTTGCGACATAATTCCAATTTTTTAGCGTTTTCTGAACGAAATTCACCCATGGGGTTCTGATTTTCCCAGGCAGGGGAAGTTCCTAAACACTCACCGCGTGCTCCTCAGCGTGCTCCTCCTCCTACTCAGGTCGCTCCTGACCTGACGTCACACAGTCAGTGGCCATTTTAGGCGCTGATCGCTTGGCAGACAGACAGCTCTCAAGGAAATCATACTTCAATAGCACATTGTCACCTTATGCGACATTTGTTGACACCAAAACATGTGCGGTTCAAATTAGCTTGTCTCACACACAAATTTAAGATATGATTTAGCGATATTGTAATTTCGTCCGGCCGAGGCCTTTAAGAAGATGGAGGTCTATTCTTCAGAAGTTTCTGCTCTTTCTGGTCATGTCACCGAAGCAGAGGGCTGCATCTCTCACTCCGAGGATGCTATTGTTGCTAACTCAGCTAAGCAAACCAAAGTCAAGAAAGTTGGAGGCCACTTTGGAGAAAATTGACAACCTGAAAATAGAAGGCAACGGTGTAATACTTGCATCACAGGCCTGCCTGAAGGTACTGAAGGAACCAACCCCTTAGCCTTTTTCTTGTCTTGGCTGCCAGAGCTCCTTCATGTTAACTTCAAGGGAAAGCAGTCAAGATTGACCGATTGCCCCCCACCCCGACAACGACCTGGAGCCATCATCATAACAGTCCACAACTACCAGGATAAAGTCCATATTATGCAATTGGCGAGGAAAGTGCAAGGTTTGTCATACAAGGGCTCAAAAATCATGGTATTTGAGGATTTCTCCTTTGCAGTAGTTAAGAAATGTCAGTATGTCTACTCAGTCAAGCAGCAGCTGAAGGAGAAAGGGATCACCTTCACAATGCTATACCTGGCTGTCCTCAGGATCCACCACAGCTGCAAGGAGAAGGTCTTCAAATGCCCCCGTGACGTTAACACTTTTCTTAAAAATATTTAATAACTAAGACTTAGTTGCTGGTGTTTTGATATTCTGTCCTGCGACATTTAAGGGACCATGAGGCTGTTAAATTGCATACTTGGATTTTATAAGGGTTGAGTATTCTGCAGAATTCAAAGTTTTACCGCACTACTTTAATTTTTTCCAGCACCAGCCGCACTTATTGCCTGCAGTCCACTTGATGGATATCAGTGTCTCCTCTGGCTTAAAGACCTTGGAGTGGTGGCAACATATTTTGGCGGGGGGGGGGGCAGAAAACACATGACATGATGGTAACTGGAATATACCGTAATTTACACAATTTTTCTTTTAAATTTTGCAAAGTAATATTGCATAATGAAACTTAACATTTGAAGCATTGTCCAACCAAGACTTAAATGTTTGGAATATTGGGCCAGTTGGGGTCCCACACAGACGTCTTGTGTTGGGACTTTTAACTGGTGTCATCCTTCTCTCCTCCCTCTGCTCTCACCTCTCCTGGACCCTCTGCCTGAACACTTTCCTCTCCTTGGCTCATCTTGTCTGTCTCATCTTTTCCTGAGTCCTGTCTAATTCAGGTTCTCTCTCTGTCTATGCTGGTATACAAACAGGTTAGAAAATATCAAGTGCCACGTTTTGTCCTGTAGGACTTTTTTCATGGTTTACATAATGTGCATTTTTTGTATTTTTATTCTAGTGTTTCTTTTTTTTTTTCTTTGACAGAGTAGGAAAGGGAAGGGGGGAAAAGAGCATTCATAATAGTAATTTACTCACGCATACTTAAATTATATGATCAGAGATGGGTGTAGTAGAAAGAAATTCTACTTATGTAAAGGCAGTGCTTTGAAATTAATATTTTAAATTAGACAACCAAAAATTTCTAGTTAAGTTAAGGATACAAAGAGCCCCTACTTAAAAACTTGAGTAATGACTTCAGTCTTGAAGGTGAGGTTTTTTTCCAAAATGTATAACAATTTTCTTAGTTTTCTACTTTTCTCTCTAAATTTATCTAAATTTGCAACCATTTTCCTCAAATTTGTAATTTCCTCTTGTAAAATTGACTTCTTGTACATTTGAGACTATTATAAATTTGTGGATTATTTTATGGCTAATTATCTTTTTTAATCCAATCCAACTTTAGTTATAAAGCACTTTAAAAACAATTACAGCTGACACAAAGTGCTGTACATCAATGATAAAATAGAAAAACATAATACATAAAAACAATAAAATACAGCTAAAGAACAAAACTTCACAAACAAAAAAGTCATACAATAGATACAATAAGAACAAATAAAATCAGTGTATCAAACTGGGTCAAAAGCCAGAGAATAAAAATGGGTTTTAAGGAGTTTTAAAACTGGACAGTGAAGAGGCCTGCCTGATGGACAAAGGCAGATTATTATAAAATTACAGATTTTTTTTAAAATAAATTTGAAACAGAATGTGGTAAAAATTACTTTTTTCCTCATACAATTTGAACTTTTGACCATAATTTTGTACAGCCAGAACAGAAAAATGATTGTAACTCTGATTTCAAAGAAATATAATTATTAAAATTATATTTAAAGAATTAAATAAAATGACCAAAGATGCAGTTATTTCTGATATATATATATATATATATATATATATATATATATATATATATATATATATATATATATATATATATATATATATATATATATATATATTTATATATATATATATATATATATATATATATATATATATATATATATATATATATATATATATATATATATATATATATATATATATATATACTGTGTGTATATATATATATATATATATATATATATATATATATATATATATATTGTGGTGGACACACAGACGTGACCTGTTTTGGACTCACATTTTAGATCATAACAAAAGCAGAGCTTCCTTGGTGATTACAGGAAGCTGCAAGAATCTTAGCTTTGGTATGCAAGGCTGGAGACTGTGGGGGGTATAATTAAAGGATTAAAGAAGGGATGCAGGGGAGACAGTGGAAGTGATATCATGGAGTGAGGATGCATTGTTACTGTCATTATAATGCAACGTAATGCAACTGTCAGACCATTGTCTGTTAACCTTTGATTTTACCATTTCTGACTATTTGGCTCCTAAAGAAAAATATTATTACAGTAGATGCCTCTCAGATGATGCTGTTTCCAAATTTATGCAGATTGTTTCCTCTATGCCATGTGTCAACACAACGGAAATAAGCTATAGACAGCTTGCTCCTTCTGTAATTGATAACATGGTGGATAGTGTTTCAGCTTCTCTGCATCAGGCTCTAGACTTGGTGGCCCCCTTAAAAAAGAAAAAGTCTAATCAGAGATTTCTAACTCCTTGGTTCAACACAGAAACTCGTAGCTTAAAACAGAAGACTCGTCAATTAGAAAGAAAATGGCGCTCTACTAATTTAGATGAAATCTATTTAGCTTGGAGAAATCATCTTTTAATTTATAAAAAATCTCTTAGAAAAGCTAGAACAAGTTATTACTCTGCATTAATAGAAGAGAACAAGAATAATCCCAGGTTTCTTTTCAGTACTGTAGCCAGGTTGACAAAGAGTCAGGACTCTGTCAATCCTAGCATTCCCTTAGAGCTTACTAGTCAGGACTTTATGAACTTTTTCAATAATAAAATGTCATCCATCAGAGATAAAATCAGTCAGATTCTTCCCACAGTTAACTTAAATACTGTAACTACTACAACTCCTTCTTTTGATGTCTGTCTTGATGAGTTTACTCCAATCGACCTTTGTGAGTTAGACAAAATAGTTTCCTCATCCAAACCTTCAACTTGTCTTTTAGACCCTATTCCTACTAGGTTATTTAAAGAAGTCTTCCCACTTATTGGTAGCTTTATTCTTCATATAATCAATTCTTCATTAACTTTAGGCCATGTACCGCAGGCTTTTAAAACAGCTGTAATTAAACCCTTACTCAAAAAGCCAACGCTAGATCCAGGAGCTTTAGTTAACTATAGACCAATCTCTAATCTCCCTTTCATTTCAAAAATCTTAGAAAGAGTTGTTGCTACGCAATTATTCGACCACCTGCAGGGAAATGGTTTACTTGAAGAGTTTCAATCTGGGTTTAGAATCCATCATAGTACTGAAACAGCCTTAGCGAAGGTCACTAACGACCTCCTCATTGCATCTGATAATGGACTAGTTTCTGTACTTGTCCTTTTAGACCTTAGTGCAGCTTTTGATACTATCGATCATAATATTCTACTTGATAGATTAGAACACTATGTTGGACTTAATGGAACTTCGTTGCAGTGGTTTAGATCTTATTTATCTGATAGGTTCCAGTTTGTTCATGTAAATAATGAGTTTTCTTTCAACTCAAAGCTTAGTCATGGAGTTCCACAGGGATCTGTGCTAGGCCCTACTCTTTTTAGTTTATATATGCTTCCGTTAGGCAACATTATTAGAAAGCACTGTATACATTTTCATTGTTATGCAGATGACACACAATTATACCTGTCAATGAAGCCAGATGATAGTAATCAATTAGCCAAGTTAGAAGCCTGTCTTAAGGAAATCAAAGCTTGGATGACTTGTAATTTCCTGCTATTAAATTCAGATAAGACTGAAGTCATTCTTGTTGGTCCAAAAAACCTTAGAAATTCCTTTCCAAATCAAACTTTCAGTTTGGATGCAGTTACTCTTTCTCTTAATAGCTCTGTGAGGAACCTTGGAGTTATTTTTGATCAGGATTTGTCCTTCAATTCACATATTAAATTTGTTTCTAAGACTGCCTTCTATCATTTGCGTAATATTGCCAAGATTAGGAACATCTTGTCTCAGAGTGATGCTGAGAAACTGATCCACGCTTTTGTTAGCTCGAGATTAGATTATTGTAATTCTTTATTATCAGGTTGTCCTAAAACATCTTTAAAAAGTCTTCAGCTGATCCAAAATGCTGCAGCAAGAGTTTTAACAGGTACTAGAAAGAGAGATCATATCTCTCCGGTTCTGGCCTCCCTTCATTGGCTTCCCATAGAGTTTAGAATTAAGTTTAAAATCCTTCTTCTTACTTACAAAGCTCTAAACAATCAGGCTCCTTTTTATTTAAAAGATCTGATACTACCGTATTATCCTAACAGAGCACTACGCTCCCAAAATGCAGGACTACTTGTAATACCTAGAATCTCCAAAAGTACAATGGGAGGCAGAGCCTTCAGTTATCAAGCTCCTCTCCTGTGGAATCAGCTGCCAATCTGGATTCGGGAGTCAGACTCGATCTCTGTTTTTAAGATTAGGGTTAAAACCTACCTTTTTGATATAGCCTACAATTAGGGAGGGATCATGTGTTTCTGAACCCTCCCTTAGTTATGCTGCTAATAGGTTTAGTCAGCCGGGGGACCTCCAGTAATGCACTGGGCCTCACTCCTTTCCTCACTCTCTATGAAATATTTTTTTTTGGTGGTCATTAACATTTGTTTGTTCTCTCCCATAGATTGAGTCCCCATCGTGCTGTTTGCTCTCTACATGTCTGTTCTTTTCATCTTCTCTGTCCCCTCACCCCCCAGCCAGTCGCAGCAGATGACTGCCCCTCCCTGAGCCTGGTTCTGCTGGAGGTTTCTTCCTGTTAAAAGGGAGTTTTTCCTCTCCACCGTCGCCAAGTGCTTGCTCACAGGGGATCACCTGATTGCTGGGGTCTTTCTGCAACTGTGGGGGTTCCCCCCTACAGTTGATAGTGCTATGAGATGACTGTTGTTGTGAAATGGCGCTATATAAATAAAGTTGAATTGAATTGAATTGAATTGAACGTAGTCTGTGATACATGTGACCTGTGAACTGTAAGAGTCCTGATATTTAAGGACGAGAGTTTCCTGTGTGGCTCTCATTTCTGCTTTCTGCTTGAGATGATGGTGATGTGAATAAAGCTGACTTGAGAGAGAACTCTGCTTCGTCATTCTCACATCTCCACACTGGTGACCCGAGACGTATCATGCGAGAGGAGAATTCCCCCGGGCCAGCCTCGTCAGGAGCCCCCAGCCAAGCGAATGCCGCCACAGTCCAGCTACCGGACTTATGGCAGAACAATCCGCGCTCCTGGTTCAACACGGTTGAGGCACAGTTCAACCTCCAGGGGATATCGGTAGACGCCACAAAATTCTACCACGTAGTCGCAAAGCTGGACAACAACACGGCCTGTCTCCACAGCATGTGGAGAGCCTGATCGACCAGCCGCCGGACAGTGACAAATATGGCACGTTGAAGGCTGCACTCATCCAGCAATTCACCCCCTCGGCGGAGGAGCGTGCAGAGAGGCTCCTGGCGCTGACGGAGTTGGAAAACGACATGCCCGCGAACCTGATGGAGAAGTTGTTGAGGTTGAAAGACTCTGACGACGATCACTTCATTTTCACCCACCTTTTCCTCAGGACTCTACCGTCAGCAGCGAGAGCGACCCTGGCCAGTTCGCCACTGTTGGCCCAACGGGACTTCTGCACGCTGGGCCGAGAGGCGCAGCGGATTGTCAACGCCACCAAGCGGCGCGCAGCCACGGCCGCTTCAGCGGAACTCGGTGAGACGACCGGAGACGACAGGGGGCCAGACTCACCGACGACGGCGGCGGCAGGGGCCAGGGAACGCGGATCGGACGTCCTTTGTTTCTACCGTCGCCGTTTCGAAGAGAGGGCACGCAAATGTGTACCACCGTGCCAGTTCAGGCGTTCGGGAAATGCCAAGACCGGGGGTCGGTAGCAGCCGCGGCCCTCGGGGAGGAGAACAAGCTGCTCTACTTGTCGGACGCACGCTCGGGGAAGCAGTTCCTCATCGACACAGGCTCCCAGTTGAGTTTCATCACACCTTCCTACGCGGACAGACTAGCTGGTTCCGGAGGTCCCCGGGTGACAGCAGCGAACGGCTCGGAGATTAAGACCTTTGGTGAGAAGACTCTGCTTCTGTCTCTACATGGCCGTACATTTGAGTGGACTTTTGTTGTAGCAGCAGTAAACTTCAATATGTTGGGGGCTGATTTTTTGTGCTCACATGGTTTGTTGGTTGACCTCGCTAACAGGCGCCTGGTTAATGCACTTTCTTTTGATTCTATCCCCTGTACAGTGCGAGTGGCCCCGCCTACAGCACAAGCCAACGTCACAGCTGCAAGCGGTAAGTTCCACACACTGCTCTCTCAGCTCCCAGCACTCACGGTCCCCACATTTTCGGCAACAGTCGCTAAACACGGGGTGGAGCATTTTATTACCACTACTGGACCGCCCGTTTTTGCAAAAGCTTGGCGCTTGGACGCAGTTAAGCTGGCCATAGCGCGCGAGGAGTTCACCAACCTGGAGAGGTTGGGCATTATCAGGCGTTCAAACAGCCCGTGGGCTTCCCCGCTGCACATGGTCCCGAAAGCTGATGGATCATGGCGACCTTGCGGGGATTTCCGCAGGTTAAACAATGCTACAGCGCACGACCGCTACCCAATCCTGCATATCCAGGATTTTCCCGTTCATTTGGCAGGGGCGCGCGTTTTTTCTAAAATAGACTTGGTCCGCGGTTACCACCAAGTCCCAGTGCACGCTGAAGACATACCCAAAACAGCGGTAATAACTCCGTTTGGGCTATTCGAGTTTTTACGCATGCCATTCGGACTTAAAGGGGCTGCTCAGACGTTCCAACGCATGATGGACGCGGTGCTTCACGATCTCCCTTTTGTGTTCGTCTACTTGGACGATATGTTAGTAGCCAGCACGTCCGAAGACGAACATGAAAAACACCTGGCCACAGTTTTCCGAAGGTTGGGAGATCACGGGTTAATAATCAACCCAGCGAAGTGTCAGTTTGGGGTGGCGCAGAACGATTTTTTAGGACACCACGTCTCCCCCGAAGGAGCAGTTCCGCTTCCTGTCAAAGTGCGTGCGGTGGCAGATTTTTCCCGGCCGCAGACGATCAGGGCGTTGCAGGAGTTTTGGGGAATGGTGAATTTTTATAACCATTTTCTCCCCCGCGCGGCGCAACTCATGCAGCCGCTGTATGCCGCGCTCAAAAAAAAGAAACCCGCGGATAAGGTCGAGTGGTCCTTGGAGCGGGACCAAGCGTTCTCGGAGGTGAAAGCAGCCTTGGCAAAGGCTGCATTGTTGGCACACCCAGACCCAACGGCCCGCATAGCGCTCACCACTGACGCGTCACATGTGGCCATAGGGGCGGTTGTGGAGCAACATGTAGCCGGGGTTTGGCAGCCCCTCGCATTTTTCAGCAGGACCTTGCGCGATAGCGAACGTAAATACAGCACGTTCGACAGGGAGCTGCTGGCTCTCCATTTGGCCATCCGCCACTTTCAGTTCTGGCTAGAAGGACGCTCTTTCACCGCGTTCGTTGACCACAAACCGCTAACATTCGCGATGGCCAAGGTTTCTGAACCATGGTCAGGCCAGCAGCAGAGACAGCTGGCCGCGATATCAGAGTTTACCACTGATATTCGGCATGTGGCGGGCAAACTCAATGTTGTGGCAGATTGCCTCTCGCGCACCGTGGCGGCCCCAGTCAGCGTAGGAGTAGATTACACAGCCATGGCCGTGGAGCAGGTTGGTGACACGGATGTGCGCGGGCTTCAGTCTGGACCAACAGGGTTAAGGCTGCAGAGCAGGGTGCTGCAAGACGGTATGCCCCCCCCCCCCCCCAATCTGCGATGTCTCCACTGGACGGTCGCATCCAGTAGTACCGGCCGCGTGGCGCCGCCGCGTTTTTGACTCGGTTCATTCTTTGGCGCACCCTGGAGTGCGCACGTCGGTCAAAATGGTAGGAGAGAAATTTGTGTGGCCGAGCCTCCGCAAACAAGTTAAGGAGTGGGCAGCAGCTTGCACGGCGTGTCAACGAGCCAAAGTACACAGGCACACGAGGGCTCCTTTGCAGCCGTTTCACATTCTGGCCAAGAGGTTTGATCACGTTCATGTGGACCTCGTGGGCCCCCTCCCACCATCACAAGGGTGCACACACCTTCTGACAATGGTGGACCGCACCACGCGCTGGCCTGAAGTGGTCCCGCTGGCATCAACCACGGCCGAGGAGGTAGCGCGCGCGTTTTTAACAGCTTGGGTGGTGCACTTCGGCGTTCCGTCGGACATTATGTCTGACTTGAGAGAGAACTCTGCCTCGTCATTCTCACATCTCCACTATATATATATATATACTGTATATATATATATATATATATATATATATATATATATATATATATATATATATATATATATACACACTACCGTTCAAAAGTTTGGGGTCACCCAGACAATTAGTTTGTGTTTTCCATGAAAAGTCACACTTATTTACCACCATGAGTTGTAAAATGAATAGAAAATATAGTCAAGACATTGACAAGGTTAGAAATAATGATTTGTATTTGAAATAATAATTTTTTCCTTCAAACTTTGCTTTCGTCAAAGAATCCTCCATTTGCAGCAATTACAGCATTGCAGACCTAACATGATTGCACAAGGGTTTTCTAATCATCCATTAGCCTTCTGACACAATGAGCAAACACATTGTACCATTAGAACACTGGAGTGATAATTGCTGGAAATGGGCCTCTATACACCTATCTAGATATTGCACCAAAAACCAGACATGTGCAGGTAGAATAGTCATTTACCACATTAGCAATGTATAGAGTATATTTCTGATTACTTTAAAGTTATCTTCATTGAAAAAAAGTGCTTTTCTTTCAAAAATAAGGAAATTTCTAAGTGACCCCAAACTTTTGAACTGTAGTGTGTGTGTGTGTGTGTGTGTGTTATTTATATATATATATATATATATATATATAAACCGGGATTTTAGCAGATCTGTTTCACGGAGTCCTGGCTGAGTGAACACATCCCGGACAGCGCGGTGCGCCTGGACGGATTCCAGCTGTTTCGCGCTGATCGCAGCCGAGAATTCTCTGGAAAGACTAAAGGAGGTGGAATCTGCTTCTACATAAACGAAGGTTGGTGTACTGATGTCACAGTGTTGAAGAAGTTTTGTAGCCCTAACCTAGAGTCACTGTTCATAAACTGTAAACCCTTTTATTCACCGCGAGAGTTCTCCTCGTTTATTCTGGTCGGAATTTATATCCCGCCTGCTGCTTGTACAACGGAGGCACTGCAGCACCTCGCTGACCAGATAGCAGAGGTGGAGGAAAAACATCCAGACTCTCTGCTTATCATTCTGGATGATTTCAATAGAGCTAATCTCACAAATGAGCTTCCTAAATACAGACAGCATATTAAATGTCCCACCAGGGACACAAATACACTTGACCACTGTTACACAGTTTTAAGAAACGCCTATCATGCCGTCCCCCGTGCAGCTCTGGGTTTTTCTGACCACTGTCTGCTCCATCTTATTCCAACATACAGACAGAAACTAAAAACTTCCAAGTCTGTTGTAAGGACTGTGAAGAAATGGACTGAGGAATCAAAGCTGAAGTTACAAGCCTGCTTTGACTGTACAGATTGGAGTGTTTTTGAAGCTGCAGCCATTAACCTAAATGAACTCACTGACACTGTGACGTCATACATCCGTTTCTGCGAGGACATGTGTGTGCAGACCAAGACCTTCTGCACATACAACAACAATAAACCCTGGTTCATTCCTAAACTGAAGCAGCTACGTCAGACCAAGGAGGAGGCCTACAGGACTGGTGACTGGACTCTGTACAAGCGGGCCAGAAACATGCTGACGAAGGAGATCAGGCTTGCTAAGAGGAGCTACAGTGTGAAGTTACAAAAAAACTTCTCAGTCAACAACTCTGCTTCTGTCTGGAGAGGCCTACAGAATATCACCAACTACAGGAGACCATCCCCCCACCCTGTGGAAAACCTCCAGCTGGCTAACGACCTAAACAGCTTTTACTGTAGGTTTGAAAAGAACCTACAGTTCTCACCTCCCATCCACACAAAAGGATTATCTGCAGCCCCAGGAACTCCATCCCTCCTCCACTCTGACCTCCCACCAGCACTAACGATCTGTGAAGAGGAGGTGCGCTTGGTCTTTCAGAGACAAAAGATCAAGAAGGCTGCAGGACCTGATGGTGTGTCTCCGTCCTTCCTGAGAGTCTGCTCCAACGAGTTGGCCCCCATCTTCACCCGGATCTTTAACAGATCACTGGAGCTGCGTGGAGTGCCCTCCTGCTTCAAACGCTCCATCATCATTCCAGTTCCCAAGAAACCCTCTGTTACAGGATTAAACGACTACAGACCTGTTGCCCTGGCCTCTGTGGTCATGAAATCCTTGGAGAGATTGGTGCTGAACCACCTGAAGGTCATCACAGGCCCCCTGATGGACCCACTACAGTTTGCCTACCGGTCAAACAGGTCAGTGGATGATGCAGTGAATATGGGACTACACTACATCCTGCAACACCTCGACTCCCCAGGGACGTACGCCAGGATCCTGTTTGTCGATTTCAGTTCAGCGTTCAACACCATCATCCCAGGCATTCTTCATCAGAAACTCCTCCAGCTCAAGGTGCCCCCCTCCACCTGCCAGTGGATCTCCAGCTTTCTGACTGACAGGTGGCAACAGGTGAAGCTAGGGAGATTTACATCCAGCTCCCGAAAAATTAGTACTGGCGCCCCCCAAGGATGTGTCCTTTCCCCACTGCTCTTCTCCCTCTACTCCAACGACTGCACCTCAGAGGACCCTTCGGTGAAGCTCCTGAAGTTTGCGGACGACACCACAGTCATCGGTTTGATCCGGGATGATGATGAGTCTGCATACAGGCAGGAGGTGGAGCAGCTGATCCTCTGGTACAGCCAGAACCATCTTGAACTTAACACAGCCAAAACGATGGAGATGACTGTGGATTTCAGGCGACACCCCCCTTCATTCCCCCCACTCACCATCCTCAACAGCACAGTGTCCACTGTGGACTCCTTCAAGTTTCTGGGTACCACAATCTCCCGGAACCTGAAGTGGTCCTCCCATATAGACACTGTCCGGAAAAAGGCCCAGCAGAGGTTGTTTTGTCTGCATCAGCTCAAGAAGTTTGATTTGCCTCAGGAGCTGCTGGTTGTCTTCTACACCGCCATCATCCAATCTGTCCTCTGCTTTTCCATCACTGTCTGGTTTGGATCTGCCACTAAACAGGACAAGACCAGACTACAGCGGATCGTTAAGTCTGCGGAGAGGATCATTGGTACCGACCTACCCTCCATTGAGAACTTATATCGGTCCATAACCAGGAAACGGGCAGGAAACATCTGTGCTGACCCATCACACCCCGGCCACAAACTGTTTGAACTTCTATCTTCTGGTCGTCGTTACAGATCACTGAAGGTCAAAACCACCCGTCACAGGAACAGTTTCTTTCCTCAAGCCATCACTCTGATGAACTCCTAACTTTCACCTAGTCCTACCTGTTGCTGTACTCATGACTTTTCATCCATTATTACATTGCACATAACTCTCACACTATTTCTGCAAAGTGTGGTTAGTCTGAGTAAATAACTGCATATATTCCTGTATATATTTGCATCCTTTTATAGAAACGTGGACAGGCTGTAATTTACTGTACATACTCTGTTGTCATTGAATCCTTATTTAAATCCTCCACCTGAACAACGAGAGCAAGGTTTTAGCCAAAGTCAAATTCCTTGTATGTGTTGTGCATACTTGGCCAATAAAGCTGATTCTGATTCTGATTCTGATTCTGATATTAGAACTCTCACCAACCAGACAGCAGGAAAAACCTCCCTTATTTTGAAATCCAAATGTTTGCATGTTTAGTTTGTTTGAAGGCTGCTGACAGATTAAAGTCATTGACTTCATGAATTTCGGTTATCTTAAATTGCCAGGTACATAATGATGAACATACATTAATTAATATTGTAGTGGGTGGTGAAATAAATCCTCAGCTATTCATCAGTTACTCTTGCCTTTCCCTGCCATGAAGCCTAACCACACCTATTAGATAGGGGACTCTAAATTATTATTCCCGTTACCAGCTGGTTAAAACCACCATAAATGCCTCCACCGCTTAAATTAAATTACCCTTTATTGTCATTCAACTGTACAACCAATCATGTACAGTGGAACGAGATTGTGTTTTACCTATCTACTGTGTTAATCACACACACCCCAAGTGCAGAATCAGAGGGCCACTGCCATGCAAGGCGCCGCCACATTTTCCCTCCTCCATTCCATTATTGCTGAGCACCAAGCTGGACGGCAGGAAGTTCCACTTTTATATGGTCTTCGGCATGACCCGGCTGGGATTTGAACCCCTGCCTCCCGGGTGTGGGGCGGATGCTCTACCAACTGAGCCACCACTCCGGTATCACATACCTCTTCTGCTTTTTTCCACATTTAAAGTACTTTAATAAGCTCATCCTTCTCTCACACAGCGACGCTAGAGAGACACTCTGCCTGCAGACTGAAACGGTCAGCAGGCACTGGGTAAGTGGGGTGCTTTTGCGCAGTTGACGGTCACACGCATTGTTCATGTGCGCACTTGCAGAGTGTCATGGTTTCATTTTTTTTTTCTTAAATTAATATATCCTTGATGGTAATGGTGACGGTCAACGGTGGCGGTAGTGTGTGTGTGTGTGTGCACGTGTGACACACACACACACACACACACACACACACACACACACACACACACACACACCTTTTTGCTTTTTTTTTTTTTTTTTTAAAATGTGCTGTTTTACCTTTCCATCACCTATTTTGGGTCCACACCATCAGACACCAAAAACACACATTAATTTTAAATGACATTATGCCAGAGCTACAAAAACTATACAAAGGTCAAGTTTTACCGAGACTGACAGAACCCAGAAGAAAGTTAGTTTATACATTATAAATACAAATGCATATACAGATGTGGACAAAATTGTTGGTACCCCTCTGCTAATGAAAGAAAAACCCACAATGGTCACAGAAATAACTTGAATCTGACAAAAGTGGTAATAAATAAAAATTCTATGAAAATTAACCAATGAAAATCAGACAATGTTTTTGAACTGTGGTTCAACAGAATTATTAAAAAAAAAAAAACTCATGAAACAGGCCTCGACAAAAATGGTGGTACCCTTAACTTAATATTTTGTTGCACAACCTTTTGAAGCAATCACTGCAATCAGATGATTTCTGTAACTGTCAATGAGACTTCTACACCTCTCAGCAGGTATTTTGGCCCACTCTTCATGAGCAAACTGCTCCAGTTGTCTCAGGTTTGAAGGGTGCCTTCTCCAGACGGCATGTTTCAGCTCCTTCCACAGATGTTCAGTAGGATTTAGATCAGGGCTCATAGAAGGCCACTTTAGAATAGTCCAATGTTTCGCTCTTAGCCATTCTTGGGTGTTTTTAGCTGTGTTTTGGGTCATTATCCTGTTGCAAGACCCATGACCTGCGACTGAGACCAAGCTGTCTGACACTGGGCAGCACATTTCTCTCTAGAATACCTTGATAGTCTTGAGATTTCATTGTACCCTGCACAGATTCAAGACACCCTGTGCCAGATGCAGCAAAGCAGCCCCACAACATAACAGAACCTCCTCCATGTTTCACAGTAGGGACAGTGTTCTTTTCTTGGTATGCTTCATTTTTGTGTCTGTGAACATGGTGCTGATGTGCCTTGCCAAAAAGTTCCAGTTTTGTCTCGTCTGTCCATAGGACATTCTCCCAGAAGCTTTGTGGCTTGTCAACATGCAGTTTGGCAAATTCCAGTCTGGCTTTTTTATGATTTGTTTTCAACAGTGGTGTCCTCCTTGGTTGTCTCCCATGAAGTCCACTTTGGCTCAAACAACGATGGATGGTGCGATCTGACACTGCTGTACCTTGACCTTGGAGTTCACCATGAATGTTTTGAGGTTGTTCTGGGCTCTTTTGTTACCATTCGTATTATCCGTCTCTTCCATTTTTCATCAAGTTTCCTCCTGCTGCCATGTCCAGGGAGGTTGGCTATAGTCCCGTGGATCTTAAATTTCTGAATAATATGTGCAACTGTAGTCACAGGAACATCAAGCAGCTTGGAGATGGTCTTATAGCCTTTACATTTAACATGCTTGTCTATAATTTTCTAATCTCCTGAGACAACTCTCTCCTTTGCTTCCTCTGGTCCATGTTATGTGTGATACACACCATGTCAACAAACAGCACAGTGACTACTTGTCACCCTTTAAATAGGCCGACTGACTGATTACAAGTTTGTAGACACCTGTGATGTTAATTAGAGGACATATCTTGGCTGAACATGTCCCTATGGTCACATTATTTTCAATCTTTTCTAGGGGTACCATCATTTTTGTCCAGGCCTGTTTCATGAGTTTGTTTTTTAAAATAATTCTGTTGAACCACAATTCAAAAGCATTGTCTGATTTTCATTGGTTAATTTTCATAGAATTTTTATTTATTACCACTTTTGTCAGATTCAAGTTATTTCTGTGACCATTGTGGGTTTTTCTTTCATTAACAGAGGGGTACCAACAATTTTGTCCACGTCTGAAAAATTAAAGTAGCAGGAGGAAGAGGTAGGACGAGGAGGTCTTTCCAGTCCAAAGGAGCGTTGACGTCTCCGTGCAGATCAAAGGGCAGCACAGCTTTAGAAGGCTGTCTAATGATTGGGCCAGGTGTGCGTGCAGCTGTGAAGGCAATCAGGACAGCAGGCATGCAGAGAAGATCACCACAGTACCCCCCCCGCCCCCATGGGACACCTCTTGGTGGGCGATCCAACCTACCCGGGAGTGTCCGGTGGAAGTCCCTGATGTGCTGTAGATCCATCACAAAGGAGGGACACACCCAGGATCTCCATTCTGGACCATAACCCTCCCAGTCAACCAGGTACTGGAGGCCACAACCACTGCGTCGGACGTCTAGGATGGAGTTGACCTTCCAAGTGGGGTCACCATTAATCATCACCAGTGGAGGTGGAGTCTTGGGAGGGGGGCACAGAGGGCTGGAAACAAATGATTTAACCTGAGAGATGTGGAAGGTGGGACAGATGCGGAGGGGGGGAGAGCCAGGCACACAGCGACAGGATAAACAATATGGGTGATGGAGACAGGACCAATAAAGCACTAGGATAACTTCCTGGACTCAGTCTTTAGATTGATGTTTTTCGTGGACAACCATACCTGCTGCCCGACCTGGTAGGACAGAACCGGGGTCCTGTGGCGATTAGTGATGTCAGAGTTGTGGTCCACCATGTGTCAAAGCGCGGCCCGGGTAGCCTTCCACAGTTGGCGACAGCGCTTCATGTGAGCCTGCACGAAGGGCACAGCGATGTCTTCCTCCTCCTCCGGGAACAGTGGGGGGTTGCACCCAAGGGAGTCCTCAAACAGCAAAAGACCTGTAGCAGAGGAGACCATAGATTGATGAGCATACTCGACCCAAGGCGGGTGGGAGCTCCACGATGCCGGGTTGGAGACTGTAACACACTGCAGTACTGTCTCCAATTCCTGGTTGGTGAGCTCACACTGGCCATTACTCTGAGGATGGTACCCTGAGGACAGACTTACCGTTGCCCCGATGGCCTTACAGAAAGGTCGCCAAACCTGCGAGACGAACTGGGGCCCACGGTCAGACACGATGTCCACGGGGATGCCATGGAGCCGCACCATATGTAGGACAAGCAGGTTGGCTGTCTCCTTGGCTGTAGGGAGCCCCTGTATGGGAATGAAGTGTGCCGCCTTGGAGAACCTATCCACGACCGTGAGGACGACAGTGTTGCCTGCAGAGGGGGGGTGAAGACCGGTGACAAAATCTAGGGCCATGTGAGACCAGGGTCTGCTGGGGATTGGAAGGGGATGTAGCAGACCTGCTGGTGGAGAGGAGGATGCCTTGCAGGTGGTGCACTGGGAGCAGGCTCGAATGTATTCCCTGACATCCCTCCATAACGAAGGCCACCAGAAACTTCTCTGTAGTTGGGCCATTGTACGCGCCATCCCAGGGTGGCACAGCAGCTTGAAGGAGTATGCCCAATTGATGACCTCACCTCGGACCACAGAGGGCACATACATCCTTCCCGCTGGCCCCCCGCCCGCGTCAACCTCTGTCTCCTCTGCTCTCCTAAAACTCTCCTTGATGCCCCACGAGAGGGAACCCACAATGCACGAAGGAGAAACAACGGGATGTGGCGGCACCTCTGCTGCATCAGGGGAAAATTGTCTGGAGAGTGCATACGGTTTGGTGCTCTTAGACCCCGGGTGATGGTAAAATTAAATCTGCCAAAAAACAGGGACTAGTGGGCTTGACGAGAGTTGAGTCGTTTGGCTGCCCTGAGGTACTCCAAATTCTTATGATCAGTCCAAACAACAAAAGGCTGGGAGGCCCTCTCCAGCCAGTGACACCACTCCTCCAAGGCTAACTTAACTGCCAGCAGCTCCCTGTCCCCGATGTCATAATTCCTCTCTGCAGGGGATAGACGGCGGGAGAAGAATGCGCAGGGGCGGATCTTGTCATCAGCGGGAGAGCGTTGAGACAATACAGCTCCCACGCCGGAGTCAAATGCATCCACCTCCACCAGACATTGCAGTGTGGGGTCCACCTGGGCCAAAATAACTAACTGACTAACTAACTATCACTTATATAGCGCTTTTCTAGTCACAAAGACCACTTAAAGCGCTTTCACTAGTCCTAACCCTCTATTCTAAGGGCCTATAGGAAACAGATATCTAGGGACAATTTAGAACAGCCAATTAACCTAACATGCATGTCTTTGGATTGTGGGAGGAAACCGGAGCCCCCGGAGGAAACCCACGCATAAGAGGAGAGGAGAACAATGACTTCAACTCAGCAACGGCCGCCTCCACCTCCTCCGTCCACCAGAATGGCACTTTGGTGGAGGTGAGGCGAGTGAGGGGTAGGGCAATGATACTATAGTCTTTGCTGAAGCGGCAATAGAAATTGGCAAAACCCAGAAACTGCTGCAGCTGTTTCCGGGATGATGGGACTGGCCACTCTACCACTGCCTTCACCTTGTCTGGATCCATGATGATCTCGTTATGGGAGATGATGAAACCCAGAAACGTGGTGGATGGGGTGTAGAACTCACATTTTTCGGCCTTGACGAACAGTTTGTTCTCCAGTAGGTGCTGCAGAACCCGCCTGATGTGTACCCGATGTTCTTCGAGGGACTGGGAAAAAATAAGGATGTCATCGAGATAAACACACCTAAAAGAATCCCAAAAATCACTCAACACATCATTAATCAGTCGTTGGAAAACTGCAGGAGCATTGGTCAAACCAAAGGGCATCATCAAATACTCGAAGTGGCCACTAGGAGTGCGGAACCCCATCTTCCACTCATCCCCTTCCTTGATCCTCACCAGGTGATAGACGTTGCAGGGAATAAGTTCAGTGAACACTGAGGCCCCCTGGAGGGAATCGAAGGCGGTGTTAATGAGGGGGAGAGTGTACTTGTCTTTGACGTTATGTTATTTAGCTCCCTGAAGTCAATACAAAGCCTAAGCAAGCCGTCCTTTTTCCCCACAAAAAAAGAATCCCACCCCCACCGCTGAAGATGATGGCCTGATAATGCCAGAACTCAGAGATTCCTTGATGTACTTATCCATCGCCTCCCGCCTCCAGGGCAGAGAGGCTATAAAGCCGGCTGGATGACAAAGGAGCCCCTGGCAGGAGGTTAATGGCACAATCATAGGAACAGTGTAGGGGGGATGACAGTGCTTGAGCCTTACTAAAAACGGCGCCCAGGTCATGGTATTCAGGGGGTACTAATGAAAGGTCAGGTGAGGGTGCATCAGGAGAACAGAGGGGAACAGAGGGGGAGCAAGCAGCGGACTGTAGGCAAGCACTCAAGCAAAAGGAGCTCCAGACAATGCTTCCCAATCACCAATGGATAACTGGATAGTGCAGCCGAAGCCAAGGGTAGCCCAGAATAACAGGGGAGGCTGAAACGGGAAGTACAAAAAAAGCTAATCTGTTTCCAATGATTGGCTGATACCAACACAGACAGGAGCAGTTTGTTTCACGACAATGGCAAGTGGAACCTTAGACACAGCAATCAGTTTTACTAACTAACTAACTAACTAACCTGCACTTATATAGCGCTTTTCAAGTCACAATTTT
Source organism: Pholidichthys leucotaenia (assembly GCA_020510985.1). NCBI lineage: Eukaryota > Metazoa > Chordata > Actinopteri > Cichliformes > Pholidichthyidae > Pholidichthys > Pholidichthys leucotaenia. Next base: position 193,302,657 of record CM035842.1, on the reverse strand, counting down.
AATGGAGTATTCAGCTGGTAGCAAGGAAGCCCCAGCCGGGTTGCCAGATTCTCTGAAATAAAACTCTGCTCGGCCGCTGAATCAATGAGTGCATGGGTGGATATTTCATTGTGATTATGTAGGAAATGAATGGGGAACAGAAATTTAGTAAGGGAGTTAGCCCGGGGTGAGTCCGTGAGTCCCCCTACTGTGACGCACGGACCCCCCCCTTTTGGCCAAATGGGACAAGAGGCTAGCTCGTGCTCCTCACTAGCACAGTAAAGGCATAACCCGAGCTCACAGCGGCATTGCTTTTAAGTCAGGGGCAGCTTAGATTGGCCCATCACCATGGGCTCCTCAGTCTCCAAGGGATCAGAGGGCGGGAGGGCTAGCAGGAGGGGCTGCGGGGAGCGGCGAAACTGCGAGCCCAAATGACCGGGAAGTTGACGCTCACTGGCTCACTCCCTCAGCTGGTTATCAATACTAATACAATTCATCCATCCATCCATCTTCTACCGCTTTTCCGGAGGTCCGGGTCGCGGAGGCAGCAGTTCAAGCAGAGAAGCCCAGGCTTCCCTCTCCCCAGCCACCTGCTCCAGCTCTTCAGAGGGGATACCAAGGCGTTCCCAGACTAGCTGGGAGACATAGTCTCTCCACCGAGTCCTGGGTCTGCCCCGGGGTCTCCTCCCAGTGGGACGTGCCTGAAACACCTCAAATGGGAGGCGTCCAGGAGGCATCCTAATCAGATGCCCATACCACCTCAACTGACTCCTTTCAATGTGGAGGAGCAGCGGTTCTACTCTGAGCCTCTCCCGGATGACTGAGCTCCTCACCCTATCTCTGAGGGTGAGTCCAGCAATCCTACGGAGAAAGCTCATTTCAGCCGCTTGTATCCGCGATCTCGTTCTTTCGGTCATTACCCAAAGCTCGTGACCATAGGTGAGAGTAGGAACGTAGATTGACTGGTAAATCGACAGCTTTGCCTTAGAACTAAGCTCCCTCTTCACCACAACAGACCGGTACAACGTCCGCATCACTGCAGATGCTGCTCCAATCCGTCTGTCGATCTCTCGCTCCATTTTCCCCTCACTCGTGAACAAGACCCCAAGATACTTAAACTCCTCCACTTGGGGCAGGAGCCTGTCCCCAACCCGGAGAGGACAATCCACCTTTTTCCGGCTGAGGACCATGGACTCGGACTTGGAGGTGCTGATTCAATTCAGCTTTATTTATACAGCACCACACCACAACAGAAGCCGTCCCGATGCACCACAAATGCAGAGAAAACCCCACAATCTCAGAAAAACCCAGCAATCAGACAATCCCCTATGAGCAAGCACTTAGCAACAGTGGAGAGGAAAAACTTACATTTAACAGGAAGAAACCTCTAGCAGAACCAGGCTCAGGGATGGGCAGTCATCTGCTGCGACTGGTTGGGGGTGAGGGGATAGAGAGGGTGGAGAGGACAGACATAAAGAACATAACAGTGAGAAGCCAAGTACATTATTGGAGGTCAACCAGCAGTATGAATCAAATAACAGCAGAACAAAAATAGGGTTAAGAGACACAAAATCCCTCCTTAATCGTAAGCTACACTATCGTTCAAAAGTTTGGGGTCACCCAGACAATTATTTTGTGTTTTCCATGAAAAGTCACACTTATTTACCACCATGAGTTGTAAAATGAATAGAAAATATAGTCAAGACACTGACGAGGTTAGAAATAATGATTTGTATTTGAAATAATGATTTTTTCCTTCAAACTTTGCTTTCGTCAAAGAATCCTCCATTTGCAGCAATTACAGCATTGCAGACCTAACATGATTGCACAAGGGTTTTCTAATCATCCATTAGCCTTCTGATGCAATGAGCAAACACATTGTACCATTAGAACACCGGAGTGATAGTTGCTGGAAATAGGCCTCTATACACCTATGTAGATATTGCACCAAAAACCAGACATTTGCAGCTATAATAGTCATTTACCACATTAGCAATGTATAGAGTGTATTTCTGATTAGTTTAAAGTTATCTTCATTGAAAAAAAAAGTGCTTCTCTTTCAAAAATAAGGACATTTCTAAGTGACCCCAAACTTTTGAACGGTAGTGTATATTAAAGGAAGGATTTTACCCTGTTCTTAAAAACAGAGACCAAGTCTGACTCCCGGACCCAGAGTGGTAACTGGTTCCAGAGAGAAGGAGCTTGGTAGCAGAAGGCTCTGCCTCCCAATGTACTTTTTGGAGATTCTGGGCACCACAAGTAATCCAGCATTTTGGGAGCGTAATGCTCTATTAGGATGGTAAGGTAATATCAGATCCTTTATATATAGGGGGGGCTGATTATTAAGAGCTTTGAGAGTGAGAAGGATTTTAAACTTGATTCTAAATTCTATGGGAAGCCAGTGAAGGAAGGACAGAACCGGGGGGATATGATCTCTTTTTCTAGAACCAGTTAAAACTCTAGCAGCAGCATTTTGAATCAACTGAAGATTTTTTAAGGATATTTTAGGACAACCAGATAATAGCGAATTACAATAATCTAATCGAGAGCTGACAAAGGCATGAATTAGTTTCTCATCATCATTCAGAGACAAGGTGCTCCTAATCTTGGCAATACTGCGCAGATGATAGAAGGCAGTCTTGGAAACAAATTTAATATGTGAATTAAAGGACAGATCTTGATCAAAACTAACTCCAAGGTTCCTCACAGAACTATTCAGAGTGAGAGTGGTGGCATCTAAATTAAGGGCATGATTTGGGAAGGAATTTCTAAGATGTTTTGGGCCAACAAGAATGACTTCAGTCTTATCTGAGTTTAAGAGTAGAAAATTACAAGTCATCCAAGCTTTGATGTCCTTAAGACAGGCATCTAACTTGTCTAATTGATTACAATCATCAGGCTTCATTGACAGGTATAGTTGTGTCGTCTGCGTAACAGTGAAAATGTATACAGTGCTTTCTAATGATATTGCCTAATGGAAGCATATATAAACTAAAGAGTAGGGCCTAACACAGATCCCTGTGGAACTCCGTGACTGAGCTTAGAGTTGGAAGAAAATTTATCATTGATGTGAACAAACTGAAATCTATCGGACAAGTAAGATCTAAACCACTGCAACGGAGTTCCATTAAGTCCAACTTAGTGTTCTAATCTATCAAGTAGAATGTCATGATTGATAGTGTCAAAGGCTGCTCTAAGATCTAAAAGAACAAGAACAGAGACAAGTCCATTATCAGATGTGATCAGGAGGTCATTAGTGACCTTCACTAACGTAGTTTCAGTGCTGTGATGAACTCTGAACCCAGATTGAAACTCCGCAAACAAACCAACTCCCTGCAAGGGGTCAAACAATTGTGCAGCAACAACTCTTTCCAAGATTTTTGAAATGAAAGGCAAATTAGACATTGATCGATAGTTGGCCAAAACTCCCGGATCGAGCATCGGTTTTTTGAGTAAGGGTTTAATTACAGCAACTTTAAAAGCCAGTGGTACATAACCCAGAGTTAAAGATTGATTATAAGAAGAATACGGCTACCAATAATTGGGAAGATAATTTTAAATAACCTGGTAGGAATAGGGTCCAAAAGGCAAGATGAAGCTTAGATGAGGAAATTATTTTATCCAACTCTAAGAGGTCGACTGGAGTAAACTTATCTAAGCAGATATCAATTGAGGAAGTTGTAGTAGTTAATGCACTTGAGTTTATGGTAGGAAGAATCTGACTGATTTCATCTCTAATAGATAAAATTTTAAGATTGAAAAAGTTCAGAAAGTCCTGACTAGAAAACTTAGGGGGGATGTGAGGATTGATCAAGTCCTGGCTCTTTGTAAGCCTGGCTATAGTGTTAAAGAGAAACCTGGGGTTATTCTTGTTCGCCTCTATTAATGCAGAATAACAGCTTGATCTAGCTTTTCTAAGAGATTTTTTTTTTATAGATTAAGAAATGATTTCTCCATGCTAAATAGAATTCATCTAAATTAGTAGAATGCCATTTCCTTTCCAATTGATGAGTCTTCTGTTTTAAGCCATGAGTTTCTGAGTTAAACCAAGGGGTTAGAAATCTCTGGTTAGACTTTTTCTTTTTTAAAGGGGCTACCAAATCTAGAGTCCGATGCAGAGAGGCTGTAACACTATCAACCATGCTATCAATTACAAATGGAGCAGACTCTCCATCTTTTATTTCTGTTGTTTCTGTTGTGTTGACCCATGGTATAGAGGAGACAATCTGAAAAAATTTGGTAACGTCATCAGAAAGACATCTGCTGTAGTAGTATTTTTCTTTAGGAAACAAGTAATCAGAGATAGTGAAATCAAAAGTTAGCAGAGAATGGTCACACAGTACAGGATTATGAAGAGACACTACCAGATTTTCTATATCTATACCATAAGTCAAAACAAGGTCCAATGTATGGTGGAGATAATAGGTAGAATTTTTTACTTTCTGGCAAAACCTCATTGAGTCTAAGATTGAATTGAATGCCTTATTAAGACAGTCACTCTCTACATCACCGTGTATATTAAAGTCCGCTACAATAATTATTCTATCAGATTTCAGCACTAAATCAGCTAAAAATTCGGCAAATTTGGATAGAAACTCTGAATAAGCCAAGGGAGGATGATAAACTATGGCAAAGAGAATTGGGTTCACGCCAAGATAGCCAACATGCCCCACAATGAGGACCAAACCTTCAAAGGAATTAAAACATGATTTTTGCTTAACATTAGCTAGTAATTTAGAATGGAAAATTGCCGCCACTCCACCTCCACGACCAGAACCTCTGGGGTTGTGACAGTTTAAATAACCAGAGGGAGTTGATTTATTCAAACCAACATAGTCATCTTGCCCAAGCCAAGTATCTGTGAGGGATAACAAATTGATCTGATGATTGACCAAAAGATCATGAACAAGAAGAGACTTAGGAGTTAGAGACCTAACATTCAAAAAAACACATTTAATTTTTAAATTTTGGGGAGGAACAGAGGCAGGCCATCCATCCATCCATTTTCTACTGCTTTTCTGGAGGTCTGGGTCATGGAGGCAGCAGTTCAAGCAGAGAAGCCCAGACTTCCCTCTCCCCAGCCACCTGCTCCAGCTCTTCAGAGAGGATACCAAGGCGTTCCCAGACCAGCTGGGAGACATAGTCTCTCCACCAAGTCCTGGGTCTGCCCCGGGGTCTCCTCCCATGGGACGTGCCCAAAACACCTCAAGTGGGAGGCGTCCAGGAGGCATCCTAATCAGATGCCCATACCACCTCAACTGACTCCTTTCAATTTGGAGGAGCAGCGGTTCTACTCTGAGCCTCTCCCGGATGACTGAGCTCCTCACCCTGTCTCTGAGGCTGAGTCCAGCAATCCTACGGAGAAAGCTCATTTCAGCCGCTTGTATCCGCGATCTCATTCTTTCGGTCATTACCCAAAGCTCATGACCATAGGTGAGAGTAGGAACGTAGATTGACTGGTAAATCGACAGCTTTGCCTTAGAACTCAACTCCGTCTTCACCACAACAGACCGGTACAACGTCCGCATCACTGCAGATGCTGCTCCGATCCGGATCGGAGGAACAGAGGCCAATTTATTACGTAAATTTAGGGACTTGAGGTTAGATTTGAATTTTACCAACATTTTGTTTAATCAAGTTGGGATGTTTATGCATTCTATTTTTATTAACTTTTTTATAAACTTTGGGGGGGAGCAGAAAAAGGTTCTCTAAGGGAGGAGCGGGGCAAAGTTGAGGGGCGATGGATGAGGAGGAGCTGCAGAAGTGCATGTATTTTTCAAGTTGTGTTGTATTTGTCCTGGGTTACAATATTTAGGGCAACGGGAGCCAGACACAATCTCTGTAGGATTATAAATCGAAGGCTGATCGAAACGGTGAAGATTATTTGAATTAATGGGATTAATATGAGAAGTGGAAACACAACCAAAAAAGGGAAGGTTGGCAAACCCAGAAGCTTCAGATTGAGTAAACACACCAAGTTTCAGTCACTGCACCAAAAAACACTGAATGGAATAGAACGTCTCTTAAAACACGTGCACCAAGTCTATTTGAGTGGATGCCATCAGGCCTCATAAGTGATGGGCGGTTCCAAAACAAGTTAAAATTGTCTACAAAACAAATGTTAAAAACAGGACAAGTAAGACACAGCCAAGTATTAAGACTCAAAGTTTTTGCTAAAATAATTACAGCCTCATCTGAGAGGTGCCAAAGGCCCAGAGATAAACACACATCTGCCACAGTTCATAAGAGTGGACAGAAGGCTCCTGAAGTCACTCTTTAAAATCTCCGACACTTCATCTGGGATGTTATTGGATCCAACATGTACAACGACAGTTTGAACGTGGGGGAATTCATTTAGCAGGTCAGGGATAAGAGCCTCAATGTCAGAGACTCTAGCTTCAGGAAAAAATCAAGTGATACTGTACCTGATTCTGACGTTCCTCGTGATCGAGTCACCAATTACCAGCGTCGTCTGGGGGGGGGGGGTGTCAGTAGATTCTGACGTGAAGAATAATTTTGAAGAGGGTGATGTTGTTGTTGCGAAGGCGGGGTGATGTGCTCTCTATCTGGAGCTGGTGTGTAATTTGACACACCCAGAGTGGTCTTAATCTGGGGTTTGCAGATCTGAGCCGCCACTGAAGGAGAGGAGGGAGGATGAGGGGCGTCCACGGGCGGACGGCCAGCATCCAGGTGGGGAAAATCCTCCAGAGAAAGAATGTCAAATCTATTTTCCAAGGACAAGGGAAGAGAAGAGGCGCGGCCCTTTCTGGTCAATCGACGATGGTTGCTAGCTGGTCGAACCAGGGTCCAGGGCACGCATTGAGGATGAGAGGAACCAACCAGGGCTTTGGGTTTAGCACCGAGACGAAGCCAGTGATTGTTGCTGTGATCATGGACATCTGCAGAGGCTGGAGCAGGGGTAGAGGTGGACGGAGCTGCGCTGAGCTCACCCAGGTAAGTAGCCATCTCTGCCAGCTGCAAGTTGTTTGCCTGAGCCGATGTTCACCCGAGAATAATGGTGTTGAGGTGGTCTTCAGGCTCCCGAATCTTAGAAAGGTTGGAAAGTCTCACTTCCAACTCAGAGACCTTACTGAGGAGAGATACACAGCGGGTACACACCGGAGATGAAGCCGTGGCGTTTCAGGCGATGAGGAGGATAGCCAGCCAGCTAGCCAAAAACAGCTAAAATGGCTAAAAACAAGTTAGCTAAAAGTTTGCTAAAAACAGCTAGAAGGCTAAAAACAGGCTAGCAGGTAGCCTAGCCCGGTATAAATAGCCCAGCCAGGGGTCCGACCTACCCGCGCGTCCGAACGGGCTTTTAGGCGAGGCCAATACCGAGCTAACACCAAACAAAAACTAATATCAACAGAGATTAAAAAAAAATAAATTAAAAACAAAATCAATAAAAACAAATAAAAGAGGAAAAAATAGCACTCTAACGCAACTCTAATGCAACAAAGCACTAACATACGCCACACCTGTTTGATAGCTATGACAATGTGCTCCTGATCAGCCTGCTCTTACCCATGCAAAAAAAAAAAAAATAGCTAGGGAGATTAGCTTGTTCAATTTGTTAGGTTTGCCTCTGCGGGCTAATTCGTCCCACAGTCTAGGGCTAAGGCTGTGAGTAAATATGTTGCAGAGAGAGGCATCCTCCCACCCCACCTCCGCTGCCACCACCCGGAAGTCCACCGAATAATTAGTGACTGATTTACTTATTTGTTTGAGATTCAGTAACCGGGTGGTGACCACACTATCTTGGTCAGAGTGGTCGAAAACCTCATTAAACTCAGCCACAAACTGATCATAGGTCATGTTAACATAGTCGGGCCAAGCCATCACGGCGTAGGCCCAAGCTAAGGCCCGCCCCTCCAAGAGATTGACAACATACCCTATGTGGCTGATTCGTGGGGAAATCCCCCAGCACACGCTAAAAAACAATACCACACTGTAGCAAAAATCCCCGTGCTTCCCCTAGCTTACCACTGAATCTTGTGGGGGTGGGGACTGGAGTCAGCTGAGACTGCTGGGAGAGATGATGGGTGGAACTTGCTGGCCCGGCCGCCCCTCCGGGAGCAGATGGAAAGAGCTGTGTCTGTGTGTGGCGATCCAGGCGAGTGTTAATCTGCATCAGTTGTAAGTGTGACTTGCTGCTGATAGGATAACTGATCTAGCCGAGCCTCGACAGTGTAAAGTCTCTGTGCAAGAGCACTGTCTGCTGGGTTTGTCTAACGGAGACGCACTGACATGTCTGGTAAACCCAGAAGAAGACTCAGGCTCAGAATAAACACAATTATCCTTTATTAAAGAATTTGAATGTGTGTGGGTGTTATGACTCGCCGCTCATCAGCGGCACCAGCCGCGCGCACACCTTCTCCTCGTCAGCGGCGAGGTATTTAATCCATTCTGCCCTGGGCTTCGGCCTGAAGCCGTCTCTCTACTTCGGCCCCTTTGCTACTACGGATCTCAAACCTACTAGCGAAGATATCCTGGGTAAGCTCCCCTTACCTCTCTCCTCTAGCTTTCCCCTGTGCACAGGTGGACATCCCCGGCGGCGGACTTCATCACCTTGCCGTTGGCTCTACGCTGCTGCCACAGGTACCGCAGGTCGCTGTCTCCCGGGCTCCGCCCTTGTCGACGCCAGCCATCTGTCACAACCAAGTAAGCCAGCTATCATCATCATTTCCCTGTATTGGTGTGGTGCCCGTTACCCTTCTCCCTATGCTCTCTCCCACAGGGTTGTCCGGCTATACGGCCTCCTGCCCCCGTGCCTGACACAGACGCCACCACCAATACATTCTTATTCCACAGACACGCAGCCATACACTTCCCTGTTGCTAATAAAGCTGTTAAATCTATCCTGAGCCTGCTTGTGTGTCTCCTGGGCCGTGCGTTATGTCAGTACGGCTTCAGCAGAGCGGCTCGGCAGACAGCGGGCTCGCACGCCGTCTTTCCACCCTCGAGGCTCGGGTGGATTCAATAGCCTATCAGCAACAGGTGATATTAAATCAATTAATTAACATCACTAACCGATTAGACCGCTTGGACCCCCAGCAGCTGTTCCCCTCGGCTCGTCCGGGTGGCATGGCTCCTGCGGTTCCGGTGGCCGTCCAGCTTGCTCCGAGTGCGCCAACACGGCTCACACCAATCCCCACTCCTGCTCGTTTCAGCGGTAAGCTGGGTGGAGCTCGGGGTTTTATTATGCAGTGTGAGTCCGTGTTTCTTCGCGTTCCCGGAGATTTTCCCTCAGACCATAGCAGAATTGGCTATATAGGAAATCTCCTTGAGGGTCGTGCGCTTACCTGGGCTTACGCCATTATGGTGAAGCCCAGCTACGCTACCCTCACCTATGGCCAGTTCGTGCGACAATTTCTGGAAGTGTTCGATCATTCGTGTTTGGACAGTGTCCAGGTCGACCGTCTTCTCGGACTCCAACAGGGGAGCCGATCGGCGGCCGAATACGCGATCGACTTCCGGGTTACCGCGGAGGAAGTTGGCTGGGAAGAGCGCGCACTCTGCGGCATCTTCCTCCGCAGTCTAAACTCCGGTCTGAGGGATGAGCTGGCTGGACGGGATAACAGGCTGCGCGAGCGCACCTCCGAGCGGAAGCAGTCTTCTCGCTCGCGGGGTGCCTCTGCATGTCTGCCCCAAGCTCGCCACCTGGCGTTACCGCCGCCGGAGGTCTCCGAGGAGTCGGAACCAATGGTGACGGGCCGGACAAAGCTCCCCCTGGCGGAGAAACAGCGCCGTCGTGACCTGGGCCTCTGCATGTATTGCGGAGGTAGCCAGCACACGGTGGAGAATTGTCCGGAGAAGCCAAACGAGGTGGTCCGCGAGTCACTGTAGGGGGCCTCGCAGACGCTAATCGGTTAAATCCCCTCACACATTTGACGCTGCCCATCCGCTTCTGTCACAACCTCACTGGGCATCTCACACATGCACTGGTGGATTCAGGCGTGGAGGGTAGCTTTATTTCACAAAGCCTGGCAACCCGACTGGGCATCCACTGTCACCCCCTCGATACTCCTCTCGCCCTGGTTAATCTCTCCCGAGTTTCCCTGGGAAAGGTAACTCACCTAACATCCCCTGTCCCGGTGATCATCTCTGGAAACCATCGGGAGGATATCTCCTTTTACGTCCTGCCCACCTCAGTAACACCTGTCATCCTCGGTTATCCCTGGCTCCGCCTCCACAACCCCGCCTTGGACTGGAAGACTGGGAAGGTTTCAGTGTGGAGCACTTTCTGCATGGGTACCTGCCTCCAATCCGCGGCCTGCGCCCCGTCCTCGCCTCCCACAGCTCAGGACACCGCGCCCCCGGATCTCACCCTAGTGCCCTCAGAGTTCCACGACCTGGGTGCCGTTTTCAGTAAATCCAAGGCGATGTCTCTACCTCCTCACCGGCCCTACGACTGCGCCATTAACATCCGCCAGGGGGCGCCCTTACCCTCAGGACGCCTCTACAGTCTGTCAGCGCCGGAGAAGGAGGCAATGAACAGCTACTTGAAGGAGTCGCTCAGTGCTGGGATCATCCGACCGTCCTCCTCTCCAGTAGGTGCAGGGTTCTTCTTCGTTGGAAAGAAGGACGGATCTCTTCGTCCTTGTATCGACTATCGGGCTCTCAACGATATCACGGAGAAGGACCGGTACACCCTGCCCCTTATGGACACTGCCTTCCACTCCCTCCAGGGGGCGACCTGGTTTACTAAGCTGGATCTCCGCAGCGCTTACCACCTCATCCGGATCCGGGAGGGAGATGAGTGGAAGACCGCCTTCCGAACCCCAAACGGGCATTTTGAATATCTCGTGATGCCGTTTGGGTTGACCAACGCTCCAGCCGTCTTTCAGCGCCTCATCAATGACGTCCTCCGGGACTTCATCGGCCTGTTTGTATTTGTCTACCTGGACGACATTCTCATCTTCTCCAGGTCCAGGGATGAACACCGGGTCCACGTGAGGCGGGTCCTGCAGAGACTGCTGGAGAACCGTCTGTACGTCAAGGCGGAAAAATGTGAATTCTACGCCAAAACAACTTCCTTCCTGGGGTTCGTCATCTCCCATGACCAGGTGCTTCCGGACCCAGCGAAGATCAAAGCAGTGGTGGATTGGCCCACACCAACCTCTCGAAAGCAAGTTCAGCAGTTCATCGGGTTCGCCAATTTCTACCACCGCTTTGTCCCGACCTTTGGAGCCATCGTCGGACCCCTGACCCGCCTCACCTCTCCTAAGACCCCGTTCCGGTGGACTGAAGAGGCCGCTTCGGCCTTCCAGGCGCTGAAGACGGAGTTCTCCTCCTCCCGGGTCCTCAGCCAGGTCGATCCTGCGCTGCAGTGCATTGTGGAGGTGGACGCTTCGGACACGGGGGTGGGGGCGGTGTTGTCCCAGCGGTCCCCAGCCAATGGAGTCAAGCGACCCTGCGCCTTCTTCTCTCGGCGCCTGTCCCCGGCGGAACGAAATTACGACGTGGGGGACAGAGAGCTTCTTGCCATCAAGCTTGCCCTTCAAGAATGGCGTCATTGGCTGGAGGGGGCAGCCTTGCCTTTTGTGGTCCTCACTGACCACAAGAACCTGGAGTACCTGAGATCTGCCAAGCGTCTGAACGCCCGCCAGGCGTGTTGGTCCCTGTTCTTTGCAAGGTTTAAGTTCAGCATCACATATAGGCCTGGCTCCAAGAACGGCCTACCCAACGCCCTCTCCAGGCAATTTGCCCCGGAGGCCACAGATGACGTTGCTCATACCATCTTGCCCAGGTCGTGCGTCGTGGGGGCTGTTACATGGGACATAGAAGACAAGATCCGGAGGGCGCAGGAATCGGAACCGGACCCTGGCAGCGGACCGGAGGGAAGGCTCTTCGTGCCATCTGCCGTCCGGGGGGACGTTATACACTGGCTCCATACCTCCAAGCTCACCTGCCATCCTGGAGCTTCGCGGATGATCGACTTTCTCCAGCGATCCTTTTGGTGGCCAGGTCTGCGGAAGGATGCCGCCCGTTACGCCCGGGCCTGCCCCGTCTGTGCTGCCAATAAGTCGGGTAACGCCCCCCCTGCGGGTCTGCTCCAGCCCCTGCCCGTCCCTGGTAGGCCCTGGTCGCACATCGCTCTGGACTTCGTCACCGGGCTCCCTGTCTCCAACAACTTTGACACAGTTCTGACCATCGTTGACCGTTTTTCCAAGGCCGCCCACTTCGTGCCCCTACGTGGACTTCCCTCAGCCTTGGAGACGGCGGACCTCCTCATCCAGCACGTGGTCAGACTGCATGGAATCCCGGTCGATGTGGTCTCCGACCACGGCCCCCAGTTTTCTTCGGACGTCTGGAGGTCATTTTGAAACGCCCTGGGAGCCAAGGTAAGCCTCTCCTCCGGCCATCACCCCCAGTCTAACGGGCAGTGTGAGCGGACTAACCAGGAGCTGGAGGCTACGCTCCGCTGCGTAACTTCATCTAAACCCACGTCCTGGAGTTCTCATCTCGCCTGGGTGGAGTACGCCCACAACACCTCTCGCTCTACGGCCATCGGGATGTCGCGCTTTAAAGCATCCTTGGGCTATGATCCACCCCTGTTCCCCGCGCAGGAGGGCGAGTTGGCTGTTCCCTCTGTCCAGGCACATCTGAGGCGGTGCCGTTCCCTTTGGTCCATGGCGCGTAATGCGCTTTTACGCACGGCGGAGCGCAATAAGTCTACGGCGGACTGACATAGGAGACCTGCACCTGCCTACCAGGTGGGACAGCAAGTTTGGGTATCCACACAGGACGTAAACCTAAAGGGTGAGAGGAGAAAGCTGGCTCAATGGTTCATCGGCCCTTATCCCATAACCAGGATCATCAACCCGGTGGCTGTGCGTGTGGCTATTCCCTCCTCCCTCCGCATCCATCCCACCTTCCACGTCTCCAAAATCAAACCGGTGGTCTCTGACCCCCTCTGCCCTCCACCTGTGGCGCACCCCGCTCCCCGGATGATTGGTGGCCATCCGGCCTGGACCGTCGCTGACATCTTGGACGCCCGACGCCGGGGTCGCGGATTGCAGTACCTGGTGGATTGGGAGGGCTATGGACCCGAGTGGAGACAGTGGGTGCCTTCCTCGCTGGTGTTGGACCGGTCACTCATTTCTGAGTTTCATCGAGCGCACCCGGAAAAACCATCGCCAGGAGGCGCTGCTAGAGGGGGGAGTACTGTTATGACTCGCCGCTCATCAGCGGCGCCAGCCGTGCGCACACCTGCTCCTCGTCAACGGCGAGGTATTTAATCCACTCTGCCCTGGGCTTCGGCCTGAAGCCGTCTCTCTACTTCGGCCCCTTTGCTACTACGGATCTCAAACCTACTAGCGAAGATATCCTGGGTAAGCTCCCCTTACCTCTCTCCTCTAGCTTTCCCCTGTGCACAGGTGGACATCCCCGGTGGCGGACTTCATCACCTCGCCGTTGGCTCTACGCTGCTGCCACAGGTACCGCAGGTCGCTGTCTCCCGGGCTCCGCCCTTGTCGACGCCAGCCACCTGTCACAACCAAGTAAGCCAGCTATCATCATCATTTCCCTGTATTGGTGTGGTGCCTGTTACCCTTCTCCCTCTGCTCTCTCCCACAGGGTTGTCCGGCTGTACGGCCTCCTGCCTCGTGCCTGACGCAGACGCCACCACCAATACATTCTTATTCCACAGACACGCAGCCATACACTTCCCTGTTGCTAATAAAGCTGTTAAATCTATCCTGAGCCTGCGTGTGTGTCTCCTGGGCCGTGCGTTATGTCAGCGGGTGTGTGAGTGTAGAAGTAAGCAGGGGGGCGAGCAGAGCACAGATCAAACTGGCATCCCTAGGAGAGAGAGGAGACAGGTGAATAAGTTCACTGAAGCCAGGTTGAATAAACAAGAGAATGTACAGTCTTACAAGATGGGCGAAGGGCTGAGGCGCTGCAGAGCTTCCAGAGGTTCCGTACCCACTGCAGTCCAAGCCGTTGCCAACGAGTGAGGTGAGGTGGTGCAGATAAGTATTCAGTGAACATGCAGCGTGCGGGTAGGAGTCCCGGTGCGCCGCCAGGAGGAGGTCCGCCACCAGGAGGTTTCCACCTGTGCACAGGGGAGAAGAGGTGAATTGGAGAAAGGGATGGAATCCCGGTGGCTTACTTGAAGTTGGGGAGAGCTAGCTCCCAGAAGACCTGACGAGCAGGATGAAGTGAAGGAAGCGGAAGTCCGAAGTAGTTGACGTCTCCATGCAGACCAAAGGGCAGTGCGGCTTAAGTAGGCTGTCTAATGAGTGGGCCAGGTGTGCGCGCAGCTGTGGAAGCAATCAGGACAGCAGGCACGCAGAGCAGATCACCACACTAACTTTTGATTTAGTTTATTCTTTTTCCACACAACTATTTTTTGTTGTAATACTAAAATATTTCACTAACCCATTTTTGGATAACAGATTTGTTGTAGATGAGTGATTTTTCTTTTCCTCTCGGTGGACTTGACTCTTTACTTTTCGAACATCTTGTAACCGGTTTTAAATTTTTTGAATCACAATCAACAATGAAAACCTGAGTCACAAGGCATTTGCTGAAATTCAACGGTTCAGTTGAACACCTTTTTCAACACATTTTTTGCAGCAAAATAAAAGACGAGGCCTAAGGAACAACAAAACTCTCAACTATTTATCCATTTTTGAATAATTTGGATGAAAAAAAGAATATACTCCATATAATATAGAATATATAGAATATAATCCATACTTGAGTAAATGGTACATATTATTTTGTTCTTACAATCACAGCTAAAGTTAAACAAAAAAAACTTCAATATTGTAAACAGTTTTCAAAGTCAAAGTGCCTTTATTGTCATTCCATTGTTAAAAAAACAATACAATGAAATTGAGATGCTGCTCCCTAAAACAAACTATCACACTCATATTCATGAATTTAACATTCTCATAATTACAACAATAATGCCTAAAAACAATGATGCCTAAAGAAGTTAAATACAATATGTACATAATAATAAAAACATAATGAACAATAAATAAGACCAGCATATACACCAGGTTATTGCCACAAAATAACCTAATATAACATTAGCAGTCTGTATGTGTTACATAAGTTCCATTCAAAATACATACTGCTGTTGGGGGGGTGGGGGGAAACTATGATTAAACCTGGTCGTCCGGGTGTTATGAGATCTGTACCGCTTTCCTGAGGGGAGCAAGTGAAAGAAATCATGACCTGGATGAGTGCAATCCTTCATAATGACAGTAGCTCTGCTGAGGTACTGAGACCTGGAAATCTCTTCCAGAGAAGGGAGAGAACAATCACTGATTTCTTGCGCAGTCTCGATCACTTTCTGCAAGACTTTGCGGTCTGCGGCTGAACAGCCCCCATACCAAACAGTGATGCCATATGACACAATGCTCTCAATAGCAGAACGATAAAATAAAACCAACAACTGTGCATTCAGGCCATTCCTTTAAAGGAGCCTCAAAAAGTGTAGATGTTGTTGTGCCTTCTTTATTGTAGCTATGGTGTTAACTGCCCAGGTAGGTTGTGAGAAATATGAACACCCAGAAACTTAAAAGCCTCCACTCTCTCCTTGCCTATATATAGAGGTTTTGTACAACATACCTTGGTGTTCATGTTTGTGGAATCTAGCATAACGTTGTCCATGTTGTGTCATACACAATTATGCATTTTCTGTTGACAAAAACTGTTTTTAATGGTTATGTGTTCCTCAAATTGAAATTTACAAATTTCACGTATTTATTTCATTCACCTGCTTTGCTATTTTCGTGCAAACGTGGTTCAACATGATCCGTGTGGTTAAAACCTTCACTAGTTTTCTCAAAGAAACATTTGAAACAAGTATGTCTTCAGAATCAGAATCAGAATCAGAATCAGGTTTATTGCCATTGTTCATGTAGTACACAAACTAGGAATTTGTCTCGGTGCAATGCTGCAACATTAAACATGATAAGATAAAAGAAATAAACTATACATGCAATAAAGTGTAGAATAAGAGTAAGTGATACTGGTCAGCAGTTAAAATATATTAGCGAGCAGCAGATACTGTGGAGAACTATATAGTGCAGTCGGTAATGCAGGAAGAAAACAGTGATGATTGACATGAGTCTGGTTGAGCTGCTGTACATAGTGCACGAGAGTCAATAAGTCACTTAGTGTTCAGCAGTCTGATGGCAGAGGGGAAGAAGCTGTTCATGTGACGGGAGGTTTTAGTCTGGATGGACCGAAGTCTTCTACCAGAGGGGAGGGGGGCAAACAGTACGTGACCAGGGTGTGAGGGATCGGCTATGATCCGGCCAGCACGCCTCCGGGTCCTGGAGATGTACAGATCCTGGAGAGATGGGAGCTTGCAGCCGATCACCTTCTCAGCAGTGCACACGACGCGCTGCAGCCTTAGTCTGTCCCTGGCAGTGGCTCCTGCGTACCACACGGTTATGGAGGTGGTGAGGATGGACTCGATGATGGCTGTGTAGAACTGCACTAACATCTTGGTGGGTAGCTTGAGCTTCCTCAGCTGCCGCAGGAAGAACATCCTCTGCTGGGCTTTTTTGATGAGTGAGCTGATGGTCGGCTCCCATTTGAGGTCCCTGGTGATGGTAGTGCCTAGGAAGCGGAAGGAATCAGCAGTGGTGATGGGAGAGCCTGAGAGGGTGAGGGGGGGCAGGGGGGTAGTGACTTTCCTGAAGTCTACAATCATCTCCACTGTCTTTGGAAGAATTACAAAAAAAACATTTTGTTTAGTTTGTATAGTCAGCTATGTTACACAAAGCATGTCACATTTTTTTTCAGCTAAAGTGATTTGCAAACAAGAAAACCAAAACTTCGTTGATCGGAGGGGGTAGAAACTACTTTCGTTATATGTATACTCCTTTGCATAAGACCATTCTGACTCGTGTTTCATCCGTAAGTACATGTCTGAAGTATATTTATATATTTGAAGAAAGAATTACTAACTTACTCATTTTTTGTAACATGTCAGTGCAGTTGTACTTAACATTATTTATTTATATTGTAATGTTTGGGCTCTCTGTGTTCTGGGGGAGGTCGTGGAGGTAGGGGCTGTGTGGAAGGGGGAGAGCATGAGGAGGAGAGTGGATGTGTGAGGAGAGTTGGGAGAGAGAGATACACAGAAGTTTTTCTTGTTGCTTTTTTTGTTTTTGAAGTGGTCATGACCTACAGTGAGACATCCTGTTAAGAATAAAGGTCTTAAATTGGCAACCTCTTCGTGTTTGTTTTTTTTTTTTTTTTTACAACACGTCTCGTGGACAGTACAATATATTAAATACCTGATATAAATTTTGTAATTGCCAAACGCTCATGGTTTTCATTAAGTGCTCATGCATACCTGGGACGATGCAGTCAAATTTATAAAGCATCATTTTAGTTTAACATAGTGCTACGGTTGGTATTTTACATTTTGTTTTCATGCCTGCAACCTTTTTGTTGTTACAAATGCTTTTGTTACAAATGCACCACTACTGTGTGCATTTGTGTCTTTCAATTTACAATAAACACATCAGTGTCTGTAAAAAGATTTAAAAAAAAGACTACAACGTTTTCACGTCTGACAAGACTTCTTGCCATCATTAAACCCATCCTAACCCTAAACCACATATGGACAACAGGTTAAAATCACAATCTGTCAGTTTGACGAGAAGTTTCGGATCAAAGGTCATGTTTTCAAAACCCTTTTGATTGACAACCTAGTTTTTCCCGAAGTTTGCTTCATTTTTCCAATTTCCGGCTACTTATTTATCCGATTTAAACACGCTTCCACCCTTGTAGTTTCATTGGTCGATGGTAGGGGCCCACATGTAGACCGTTATGGGGGAGGACTCTCCCTCTCCGTTCAATGGATAGAATGACCCCACGTTTGTTGTGTAGATGGGTAGGTTCTTATACCGCATTTTTCTAATGTAGACGGTAAAATGGCATGATCTAATGCACCAAATGCTTTTTTAAAAGTCAAATACTCTTTAGCTCTCTATCACTGACTGTAGAGTGCAAAAATATTGTTTGGATCGTTTGGGGGGGGGGGGACCGAACGCAATGTTAAAGTCTGTTATCAGAAATAACACCTCGCCTCTGCCTTGACGGAGCGCCTTGGCTGTTCTCTGTCAGTCAACCTGCTGCTGCTCTCTATCCAAAGAGACTCACCTGCTCTCAATCAGAGTCAACCTTCTGCTGTGTGGAGTCAACCTGCTGCTGCTCTGAGTGTGGCTAGCTTAGCCTCCCTGGACTCAACCTGCTGCTCCTGAGTGAGGCTAGCTTAGCCTCCCTGGACTCAACCTGCTGCTGCTCTGAGTGTGGCTAGCTTTGCCTGCCTGGACTCAACCTGCTGCTCTTCTGAGTGTGGCTAGCTTTGCCTGCCTGGACTCAACCTGCTGCTCTTCTGAGTGTGGCTAGCTTAGCCTCCCTGGAGTCAACCTGCTGCTCTTCTGAATGTGGCTAGCTTAGCCTTCCTGGAGTCAACCTTCTGCTGCTCTGAGTGCGTCTAACTGGGCCTACCCAGAGTTAACCTGCTACTTCTTAACCTAGCCTACCTGGAGTCCAAACGCTACTGTTGCCCTGAGTGTGTCAAGGTAACGTTGGGAGAAGGGTGAGCATTGGATTGTTCTGAGCATTTTCAGGTTCTGTTGGCCCAGCATGTGTGCTGTTGCAAAGGTTAATATTTAACAGCTAAAGTTAAATATTAGAGTATTATTTTCTCCACTTTTGTTTGTTTTTATCGATTTCATTTTTAATTTTTTACCTCTGTTTGTGATACTAGTCTTTGTTTGCTGTTAGCTTGGCATTGGCCTTGCCTAAAAGCCCATTTGGGCTGCGTTTTACCGGGCTAGGCTACTTGCTAGCCTGTTTTTAGCCTTTTAGCTGTTTTTAGCTAACTTTGAGCTAACTTATTTTTAGCTATTTTAGCTGTTTTTGGCTAGTTAGCGGACTATCCATCTCAGCGAGTACAAGTCGGAGACGGAGCATTGGTGTTGCAGGGGCTGTTTCTCCCCTCGGTAAGCTCTCTGAGTTGGAAATGAGGCTCTCCAACCTTTATAAGAATCGGGAGGCCGAAGATCACCTCGATACCATCATTCTCCGGCATACATCGGCTCCAGCTACCGACTTGCAGTTGGCAGAGACAGCTACTTACTTGGGTGAGCTCAACGCTTCTCCATCCACCTCTACCCCTGCTCCAGCCTCTGCAGACACCCATGACCAAAGCAATAAACACTGGCTTCGTCTCGGGGCTAAATCCAAAGCCTTGGTTGGTCCCCCTCATCCTCAGTGCGCGCCCTGGACCTTAGTTCGACCAGCTAACAACCATCGTCGATCGACCAGAAAGAGCCACGCCACTTCTCTTCCCATGTCTTTGGAAAACAGATTTGATATTCTTTCTATGGAGGATTTTCCCCACCTGGACATTGGCTGTCCGCCCGTGGACGCCCCTCGC
Source organism: Pholidichthys leucotaenia (assembly GCA_020510985.1). Lineage (NCBI taxonomy): Eukaryota > Metazoa > Chordata > Actinopteri > Cichliformes > Pholidichthyidae > Pholidichthys > Pholidichthys leucotaenia. Next base: position 193,283,255 of record CM035842.1, on the reverse strand, counting down.
CCTCCCTCCTCTTCTTCAGCGGTGACTCATGTCCGCAAACCCCGGTTAAAGACCACCCTGGGTGTGTCAAATCACACACCAACTCCAGATAGAAGAGAGCGCTTCTCCCCGCCTTCGCAACAACAACATCACCCTCTACAAAATTACTCTCCTCGTCAGAATCCACCGACAACCCCCCCCCCCCCTCCCAGACGACGCTGGTAATTGGCGACTCGATTGTGAGGAACGTCAGAAGCAGGTACTATGTTACTCAATTTTTTCCTGGGGCTAGAGTCTCTGACATTGAAGCTCTTATCCCTGACCTGCTGAATGAATTCCCCCATGTACAAACTGTCGTTGTGCATGTGGGATGCAATAACATCCCAGATGAAGCATTGGAGATTTTAAAGAGTGACTCCAGGAGCCTTCTGTCCACTCTTTTGAACTGTGGCAGATGTGCGCTCATCTCTGGGCCTTTGGCACCTCTCAGACGAGGCTGCAATTGTTTTAGTAGAACTCTGTCTTAATACTTGGCTGTGTTTTACTTGTCCTATTTTTAACAATTTTCCATTCCAAATTACTAGTTAACCTGTTGAACTCTGTTCAACTTCCCTAAAAACGCCTAAAAATGACATGCCCAAAGTAAATCAAAAGCTGTTCTTCAACCCTTTGTAGCATCTTCATGGGGTTAGTCTCATTTAAAAGAAAACACTCTGAATTTTTTGGCAAAACAGTCATAATCTCTCTAAGTGCTCCTGCCACTGAGTAACAAAAAAGTTCGCCTGGGTGTTTTTTTTAGATACAAATGCTTGCAAATAACATACAGCTGTCAGATAGTGGCTGGAAAACACAACAGAAATGTAGAACCAAGTGTTTTCAAGCTCAGGTCAAAATTTTGTAAAAATTCCACAAAAAATGAATATATTACACAGCTTTTTTCTCAGGTTGTAACAAGGCTGTGTCTGTACTGGAAGACCGGAAACACAGCTTTTCTTTTCAGTGCGCACTGAGATGCACTAAGATGCAGAGACGTGACCGCCCACAGAATTCAGAGTTCAAGGGGTTAATGTTAAGCAAAAATTTTTAGTTAAAAAAATTAAAAGTTTTAATTCCTTTGAAGGTTTGGTCCTCAGTGTGGGGTTTGTTGGCAATCTTGGCTTGAACCCAATTTTCTTTGCCACAGTTTTTCATCCTCCTTCAGCCTATTCAGAGTTTCTATCTGAATTTGCCGAATTTTTAGCTGATTTAGTGCTGAAATCCAATAGAATAATTATTGTAGGGGACTTTAATATACATGTTGATGTAGAGAGTGATTGTCTTAATAAGGTATTCAATTCAATTTTAGACTCAATGGGGTTTTCCCAGAAAGTAAAAAATTCTACCCATCATTCCACCATACACTGGACCTTGTTCTGGCTTATGGTGTAGATATCAAAAATCTGGTAGTGTCCCCTCATAATCCTGTACTTTCTGACCATAGTCTGTTAATTTTTGATTTCATTATCTCTGATCACTTGTTTCCTAAAGAAAAATACTACTACAGCAGATGTCTTTCTGATGACATTGTTGCCAAGTTTTTGCAGATTGTCTCCTCTATACAATGGGTCAACACAACAGAAATAATAGATGGAGAGTCTGCTCCATTCGTGATTGATGGAATGGTTGATAGTGTTACAGCCTCTCTGCATCGGACTCTAGATGTGGTAGCCCCTTTAAAAAGAAAAAGTCTAACCAGAGATTTCTAACCCCTTGGTTTAACTCAGAAACTCGTGGCTTAAAACAGAAAACTCGTCAATTGGAAAGGAAATGGCATTCAACTAATTCAGATGAATTTTGCTTAGCGTGGAGAAATCATTTCCTAATCTATAAAAAAATCTCTTAGAAAAGCTAGATCAAGCTATTATATTGCATTAATAGAAGTGAACAAGAATAACCCCAGGTTTCTCTTCAACACTATAGCCAGGCTTACAAAGAGCCAGGACTCGATTAATCCTCGCATCCCCCCTGAGTTTTCTAGTCAGGACTTTCTGAACTTTTTCAATCTTAAATTTTTATCTATTAGAGATGAAATCAGATTCTTCCGACCGTAAACTCAAGTACATTAACTTCTACAGCTCCCTCAGTTGATATCTGCTTAGATAAGTTTACTCCAATTGACCTCTTAGAGTTGGATAAAATAATTTCCTCATCTAAGTCTTCACTTGCCTTTTAGACACTATTCCTTCTAGGTTATTTAAAATCATCTTCCCAGTTATTGGTAGCTGTATTCTTCTTATAATCAATTCTTCTTTAACTCTGGGTTATGTACCACTTGTCACGCCGCGCCATTCATCAGCGGCGCCACCTGCTCACGCACCTGACGATCATCAGCGGCGAGGGATAAAGGCCGTCTCGCCCGGAGGCTCGGCCTGAAGCCGTCAGACTTCGTCCCTCACCGTTGTGAGCATACTTCCCTTCAGCAAACCATTTTTGTAAGAAGATCGCTTACCTTTTTCTCTTCAGTCTTCTCCCCTGTGCACAGGTGGATTCCCCAGCGGCGGACATCTCCTCTCCATCGCCCAATCCTCGCTGCTGCACGGAGCTCTCCAGGTGGCTGTCTTCCGGGCCTTCACCCCCTTGTAGTGCCAGCTATCCTGACCCACCAAGTAAGTCCTTCTCTCGCCTTAAATTCCTCCTGTGTTGGTGTATGCCCGTCACCCTCTCCCTGTGCTCTCTCCATAGGGTTGCTCGGCTGTACGGTCACCTGCCCCTGCGCTTGGAGCAGACACCATCACCAGCACATTTACATCCCGCAGACACTCACTCACTCGCCCCTGCTGTTAATAAACTCTTTGAACTACTCTAAGCCTGTGTGTGTGCGTCTCCTGAGCCGTGCATTATGTCAGTACGGCTTCAGCCGAGCGGCTCGGCGGACGGCGGGCTCGCACACCGGCTTACCACTCTCGAGGCTAGAGTGGATCAAATTGCTTATCAACAGCAGGTCATCTTAAATCAATTAGTAATCATCACTGGCCGATTGGACCGCCTGGACCCCCAGCAGCCGTTCCCCCCGGCTCCTCAGGGTGGCGCAGCTCCTGCTGCTCCGGTGGCCGTCCAGCCAGCTCCAGTGGCACCGGCCCGACTCACACCAATTCCGACCCCCGCTCGCTTTAGCGGAAAGCTCGGCGGAGCACGGGGGTTTGTGATGCAGTGTGAGTCCGTGTTTGACCGTGTGCCCGGAGACTTTCCCTCAGATCACAGTCGAATCGGCTATATAGGGAACCTCCTGGAGGGGCGCGCTCTAACTTGGGCCTACGCTATCATGGCGAGACCCAGTTATGCCACCCTCACCTATGCCGAGTTCGTGAGGCGCTTCCTGGAGGTGTTCGATCATTCTCGTTCCGAGGCGGTCCAGGTCGATCGGCTTCTTGCTCTCCAGCAGGGAAACCGGTCGGCCGCGGATTATGCCATCGAGTACCGGGTAGCGGCGGAGGAATTGGGCTGGGAGGAGCGCTCCCTCTGCGGCCTGTTTCTCCGCAGCCTCAATAGTGATCTAAGGGATGAACTGGCTGGACGGGATATCCCCGGAACATTAGCGGAGCTAACCTCACTGGCAATCAGCTTGGACAACAGGCTGCGCGAGCGCTCCTCAGGACGGAAGCCGTCTGCTTCTCGCCCTCGGGGAGTCCCGCTACGCCTGCCCCAAGCTCGCCCCCTGGCGACGCCGCCACCATCGTGCCCCGAGGAGTCGGAGCCGATGGTGACGGGCTGGGCAAAGCTCTCCTCGGCAGAGAGACAGCGCCGCCGTGAGTTGGGTCTCTGCATGTATTGCGGAGACAGTCAACACACGATAGAGCTTTGCCCACAAAAGCCAAACGGCGGGGTCCGCGAGTCACTGTAGGGGGCCTCGCGGACGTCAATCGGCAAAGTCCCCTCACCCAATTGAAGCTGCCCATCCGTTTTTGCCACAATCCCACTGGGCACCTCACCCACGCACTGGTGGATTCAGGCGCAGAGGGCAGCTTCATTTCACAAGGCCTGGCAACCCGATTGGGCATCCGCTGTCAGGCATTGAAACACCCCATCTCCCTGGTCCATCTCTCCCGTGCCTCCCTTGGGAGAGTTTCTCACCAGACCATGCCAGTCCCAGTCATCATCTCAGGGAACCACCGGGAGGAGATGGTATTTTACGTCCTGCCCAACTCTGTGTCGCCCGTCATCCTGGGGTATCCCTGGCTACGCCTCCACAACCCTGTCCTGGACTGGAGGTCCGCTGGGGTATCGGCATGGAGCACCTTTTGTATGGGCACCTGCCTTCAGTCCGCTGCCTGCTCCCCATCCGCGGCTCCCCCTGTGGCGGATACAGCACCTCCGGACCTGTCATTGGTGCCTCCAGAATTTCACGACCTGGGTATGGTATTTAGCAAATCGAAAGCTATGTCTCTTCCCCCGCATCGACCATATGACTGTGCCATCAACCTCCGCCAGGGGGCTCCCCTGCCATCTGGTCGGCTCTACAGCCTGTCGGCGCCGGAGAAGGAGACCATGAATGCCTACCTGAAGGAATCTCTGAGCGCTGGGATTATTCGCCCATCGTCGTCACCCGTGGGGGCAGGGTTTTTCTTTGTCGGGAAGAAGGACGGATCCCTCCGCCCCTGCATAGACTACCGAGCGCTGAATGACATCACTGAGAGGGACCGTTACACCCTGCCCCTCATGGACACTGCCTTTCACTCCCTCCAGGGGGCGACCTGGTTTACCAAGCTGGATTTACGCAGCGCTTACCACCTCGTCCGGATCCGGGAGGGAGATGAATGGAAGACAGCCTTCCGCACCCCGAACGGCCACTTTGAGTATCTCGTCATGCCGTTCGGGCTGACCAACGCTCCTGCCGTCTTTCAGCGCCTCATTAATGACGTCCTCCGGGATTTCATCGGCCTTTTTGTGTTCGTCTACCTGGATGACATCCTTATCTTCTCCAGGTCCAGGGACGAGCACCAGGTCCATGTGAGGCGGGTCCTCCAAAGACTGCTGGAGAATCGTCTGTACGTGAAGGCTGAGAAATGCGAGTTCTACGCTAGGACCACATCCTTCCTGGGATTCATCATCGCTCAAGATCAGGTGCTCCCAGACCCAGAGAAGGTGAAGGCGGTGGTGGAGTGGCCTACTCCCGCATCCCGGAAGCAGGTGCAACAGTTTGTTGGCTTCGCCAATTTTTACCGCCGCTTTGTCCCAAATTTCAGCTCGATCGTCGGACCGCTGACCCGCCTCACGTCCCCGAAGGTCCCGTTCCGGTGGACTGAAGAGGTCGCTGCTGCCTTTAGGGCGCTGAAGGCGGAGTTCTCCTCCTCCCGGGTCCTTCGCCAGGTCGACCCCGCGCTGCAGTGCATTGTGGAGGTGGACGCATCGGACACGGGAGTGGGAGCAGTGTTATCCCAGCGGTCACCTGACGATGGCGCCAAACGGCCGTGCGCCTTCTTCTCCCGGCGCCTGTCCCCGGCGGAGAGGAACTACGATGTGGGGGACAGAGAGCTCCTGGCCATTAAACTCGCCTTACAGGAGTGGCGCCACTGGCTAGAGGGGGCGGACCTGCCGTTTGTGGTCCTGACGGACCACAAGAACTTAGAGTATTTACGATCTGCCAAGCGCCTGAATGCCCGCCAGGCGCGCTGGTCTTTGTTCTTCGCCAGGTTCCGCTTCTCGATCACCTTCAGGCCGGGCTCCAAAAACGGCCTGCCTGACGCCCTCTCTAGGCAGTTCACCCCCGTGGAGGCTGAGGAGACGCCCCACACTATCCTGCCCAGGTCGTGCGTCCTCGGTGCCATCTCTTGGGACATTGAAGACAAGATCCGGAAGGCGCAGGAGGTGGAACCTGATCCTGGCGGCGGACCGGAGGGAAGACTGTACGTCCCGTCTGCGGTCCGAGGAGAGGTCATCCACTGGCTCCACACCTCCCGGCTCACCTGTCATCCCGGCACCTCTCGGATGATCAGCCTCCTCCAACGGTCCTTTTGGTGGCCAGGCCTGCGGAGGGACGCAGCCCGCTACGCCCGGGCTTGCCCAATCTGTGCCACCAGCAAGTCGGGAAATGCCCCCCCAGCGGGTCTGCTCCAGCCTCTGCCCGTCCCCGGCAGGCCCTGGTCGCACATCGCACTGGACTTCGTCACCGGACTCCCCGTTTCCAGCTCCTTTGACACCGTCCTGACCATTGTGGACCGTTTCTCCAAGGCTGCGCACTTCATTCCCCTGCGAGGTCTCCCTACTGCCCTGGAGACGGCGGGCCTCCTCGTCCAACACGTGGTCAGGCTGCACGGGCTTCCGGTGGACGTGGTCTCGGACCGGGGTCCCCAATTTTCATCCGAGGTTTGGAGATCCTTTTGTAACGCCATCGGAGCCAAGGTGAGCCTCTCCTCCGGCCATCACCCCCAGTCTAACGGGCAGTGTGAGAGGACCAATCAGGAGCTGGAGGCTGCGCTCCGCTGTGTTACTAGATCCAAGCCGACGTCCTGGAGCAACCATCTCGCCTGGGTGGAGTATGCCCACAACACCGCCCGCTCTTCTGCAACGGGGATGTCCCCCTTCAAGGCGTCCCTGGGTTACGACCCCCCGCTGTTTCCAGCGCAGGAGAACGAGGTGACTGTCCCCTCTGTTCGGGCGCACCTTAGGCAGTTCCGCTCCACCTGGGCTGCCGCGCGTCATGCGCTTTTACGCACAGCGGAGCGCAACAGGACCGTGGCGGACCGGCACAGAAGACCTGCCCCGGCGTACAGAGTTGGGCAACTCGTGTATGTGTCTACCCAGGACGTCACATTAAAAGGCGAGAGGAGGAAGCTGGCACAGCGTTTTATGGGTCCCTTTCCCATCACCCGGATCATCAACCCGGTGGCTGTGCGCGTGGCTATTCCCCCCTCCCTCCGCATCCATCCCACTTTCCACGTGTCGAAGGTGAAACTGGCAGTCACTGACCCCCTTTGCCCTCCTCCTGCAGCGCAACCCGCGCCCCGGATGATTGGTGGCCATCCGGCCTGGTCCGTCTCCTCCATCCTGGACTCCCGGCGCCGAGGCCGTGGGTTGCAATACCTGGTGGACTGGGAGGGCTATGGGCCCGAGCATCGACAATGGGTGCCCCCGTCGTTTGTGTTGGACCCATCGCTCATCGCGGACTTCCACCGAGCGCACCCGGATAAGCCATCGCCAGGAGGCGCTGCTAGAGGGGGGAGTACTGTCACGCCGCGCCATTCATCAGCGGCGCCACCTGCTCACGCACCTGACGATCATCAGCGGCGAGGGATAAAGGCCGTCTCGCCCGGAGGCTCGGCCTGAAGCCGTCAGACTTCGTCCCTCACCGTTGTGAGCATACTTCCCTTCAGCAAACCATTTTTGTAAGAAGATCGCTTACCTTTTTCTCTTCAGTCTTCTCCCCTGTGCACAGGTGGATTCCCCAGCGGCGGACATCTCCTCTCCATCGCCCAATCCTCGCTGCTGCACGGAGCTCTCCAGGTGGCTGTCTTCCGGGCCTTCACCCCCTTGTAGTGCCAGCTATCCTGACCCACCAAGTAAGTCCTTCTCTCGCCTTAAATTCCTCCTGTGTTGGTGTATGCCCGTCACCCTCTCCCTGTGCTCTCTCCATAGGGTTGCTCGGCTGTACGGTCACCTGCCCCTGCGCTTGGAGCAGACACCATCACCAGCACATTTACATCCCGCAGACACTCACTCACTCGCCCCTGCTGTTAATAAACTCTTTGAACTACTCTAAGCCTGTGTGTGTGCGTCTCCTGAGCCGTGCATTATGTCACCACTGGCTTTTAAAACTGCTGTAATTAAACCCTTACTCAAAAAAACAACTCTCGATCCAGGAGTTTTGGCCAACTATCGACCAATCTCTAATTTGCCTTTCAATTCAAAAATCTTGGAAAGGGTTGTTGCTGTGCAACTAACTGACCATTTGCAGGGAGTTGGTTTGTTTGAGGTTTTTCAATCTGGGTTGAGAGCTAATCACAGCACTGAAACTGCTTTAAGGAAGGTGACTAATGACCTCCTGATTGCATGTGATAATGGATTTTTCTCTGTTCTTTTTCTTTTCGATCTCAGTGCAGCCTTTGACACTATCGATCATGCCATTCTACTTGATAGATTAGAACACTTTGCTGGACTAAATGGAACTCTGTTGCAGTAGTTTAGATCTTATTTGTCTGATAGATTTCAGTTTGTTCACATTAACAATGAAGTTTCTTCCAACTCTAGGCTCAGTCACGGAGTTCCACAGGGAACTGTGTTGGGCCCTACTTTTTTTTAGTGTATATATGCTCCCGTTAGGCAGTATCATCAGAAAGCACTGTATACATTTTCACTGTTACGCAGACGACAAACAACTATACCTGTCAATGAAGCCCGGTGACTGTAATCAATTAGCCAAGTTAGATGCCTGTCTTAAAAGGAACTCCGATTATATTGGCATGTTAGCTCTATATGCTTTATTTTTATGTTAGTAACATAACTATAATATCATTTTTTTGAAAATAATTCCCAGTTTTATATATTTTTAAAAAACTTTATTATGATGTAAATCACCATTTTTGTTTACGTCGCAATGCATTCTGGGTAGTGACGTAGAATGGTTGCAGCCATTTTTTCTGTCTTATACAAGCCAAGAAGCGAAGCTACTAACAACTGCCATTTGTCAGTGAAAATGCCACATTGCGCGGCTTTTGGATGTAATTTCCAATCAAAGGGAAATAAAGAGAGCGGGGTAAGCCTCCATAGCTTTCCTAAAGAGGGAAAGTTGAGGAAAAAGTGGGGCAGTAGTGGCTCAGCAGGTAGAGCAGGTTGTCTAATAACTCGAGGGTTTGCCGGTTCGCATCACGCTCTCCCCAGATATCCTGCCGTTGTGTCCCTGGGCAAGACACTTCACCCGAATTGCCTCCAGTGCCCATAACACTGGGTATGAATGTGTAAAAATGTTTAAATGCTCGGTGGTGGCCGGAGAGGCCATTGGCGTGGATTGGCAGCCACATTTCCGTCACTCTGAGTGTCTGTGATCACGCGCTATAGCGCATGCCTGATAAAGCTGACATATGTATTAATCATTAATTAATGTATTAATGGGCTGCACGGTGGCGCAGTGGTTTAGCACTGTGGCAGCACAGTTTTACCCTCGGCCGGGGGATCGCGGGGATCATGAGATCGTGGGTTCGATCCCAGCCCCCGACCAACAGTGAGCTGTGTGGAGTTTGCATGTTCTCCCCGTGTTGTGCGGGTTTACTCTGGGATTTCTCCGGTTTCCTCCCGCTTACCAAAAACATGTAGGTTTAGGGCGCTCGCGCACGCAGCGACCAGCAGCCGGTGGCTTGTCACCAGACTGCAAACCAAGTCTACCTACGGGTACAAATAAGTAACAAAAAAAAAAAAAAACAAAAAAAAATATGTATTAATCACGCTATGATAAAGCACAATATCGCTCAAAGCGCGTGCATGAGACATGTCTGTGATCACGCGCTATAGCGCATGCCTGATAAAGCTGACATATGTATTAATCACGCTATGATAAAGCACAATATCGCTCAAAGCGTGCGCATGAGACATGTCTGTGATCATGCGCTATAGCGCATGCCTGATAAAGCTGACATATGTATTAATCACGCTATGATAAAGCACAATATCGCTCAAAGCGTGCCCATGAGACATGTCTGTGATCACGCGCTATAGCGCATGCCTGATAAAGCTGACATATGTATTAATCACGCTATGATAAAGCACAATATCGCTCAAAGCGTGCGCATGAGACATGTCTGTGATCATGCGCTATAGCGCATGCCTGATAAAGCTGACATATGTATTAATCACGCTATGATAAAGCACAATATCGCTCAAAGTGCACGAGCGTGCGCTTTGCGCACGCTCAAGCGAATCACGGTTCGAATTTTGTCACGGTTCGAATTTTTATCAAGCGCACGCTTGATAAAGCTGATATATATTTATCACACTATGATAAAGCTCTATATCGCTAAAATGAGCGATATAGCGTGCCCTTGAGTGTCTCTCCGCTCCGCGAGTGTCTCTCCACTTTGAGTGTCTCAAGCGTGTGCTTGAGGAAGCATTATTTTAAGGTGAAACTTATATATTGTTGATTTACTTACAATAGAATGCTCAAACACAAAAAATTGTCTACAAGCATGATGGGCACTGAACTGATAAACATGGACTCTCAGCAACATAAAGCAATTTCTCTGTTGCTTTCTCAGACTGCGGGTTGAACGTCCATAAGCAGTGCTCCACAGTCATTCCGAATGACTGCCAGCCAGATCTTCGACATGTCAAGCCAAGCGTGCGCTTTGAGCGATATCATAGCGTGATTAATACATATGTCAGCTTTATCAAGTGTTGTGGGATGTGTCTGGTGCGTGTGTTTGGATGGGGCAGCTCGGTGCGTGGACATGAGTGAGTGGGAGCGTGCGCGCAGCCGAGGCGCCCCCCCCCCCCCCCCCGGTGTGTGTGGAATGACCCCGAGAGCGAACGGTGTGTGTGATTTGGTGCGGATGAGTAGAAAGAGAGCGAGACGATCGGAGCAGGTAGAATTTGTTGCTGACAACAGTGCGGTATATAAATAAAGCCCCAACGCTTCAGCAAAACGGCCTGTGCTTCTGTGTACCACCATATCCCTTTTTGACAAGAGTGAGGTTTACTCGGGAGTTGAACCCAAAGGAAGAGCTGCCTCCGGCCCTGGAGAAGATAGATCTCCCCTGCATCCCTCAACCACGGTTAGGAGACGAAAGGCAGGAACGGTCAACACAAGCGGGCGATCACAGACATGTCTCATGCGCGCGCTTTGAGCGATATTGTGCTTTATCATAGCGTGATTAATACATATGTCAGCTTTATCAAGCGTGCGATCGCAGACATGTCTCATGCGCGCGCTTTGAGCGATATTGTGCTTTATCATAGCGTGATTAATATATATGTCAGCTTCATCAAGCGTGCGCTATACCGCGTGATCACAGACACTCAGAGTGACGAAAATGTGGCTGCCAATCCACGCCAACGGCCTCTCCGGCCACCACCGAGCATTTAAACATTTTTACACATTCATACTCAGTGTTATGGGCACTGGAGGCAATGCGGGTGAAGTGTCTTGCCCAGGGACACAACGGCAGGATATCTGGGGAGAGCGTGATGCGAACCGCCAACCATCGGGTTATTAGATGACCTGCTCTACCTGCTGAGCCGCTGCCGCCCCACTTTTTCCTCAACTTTCCCTCTTTAGGAAAGCTATGGAGGCTTACCCCGCTCTCTTTATTTCCCTTTGATTGGAAATTACATCCAAAAGCCGCGCAATGTGGCATTTTCACTGACAAATGGCAGTAGTTCGTAGCTTCGCTTCTTGGCTTGTATAAGACAGAAAAAACGGCTGCAACCATTGTACGTCACTACCCAGAATGCATTGCGACGTAAACAAAAATGGCGATTTACATCGTAATAAAGTTTTTTAAAAATATATAAAACTGGGAATTATTTTCAAAAAAATGATATTATAGTTATGTTACTAACATAAAAATAAAGCATATAGAGCTAACATGCCAATATAATCGGAGTTCCTTTTAAGGACATCAAAGCTTGGATGACCTGTAATTTTTTACTATTAAACTCTGATAAGGCTGAAGTCATTCTTGTTGGCCCAAAATATCTTAGAAATTCCTTCTCAAATTATGCCTTTAATTTAGATGCCGCCACTCTCACTTTGAATAGTTCTGTGAGGAACCTTGGAGTTATTTGTGATCAAGATTTGTCCTTCAATTCACAAATTAAAATTGTTTCTAAGAGTCCCTTCTATCATCTGCGCAATATTGCCAAGATTAGGAGCATCTTGTCTCTAAATGAGGCTGAGAAACTGATTCACGCCTTTGTCAGCTCTCGATTAGATTATTGTAATTTGTTATTATCTGGTTGTCCTAAAGTATCCTTAAAAAATCTTCAGTTGATTCAAGATGCTGCTGCTAGAGTTTTAACTGGTTCTAGAAAAAGAGATCATATCGCTCTGGTTCTGTCCTCCCTTCATTGGCTTCCCATAGAATTTAGAATCAAGTTTAAAATCCTTCTTCTTACTTTCAAAGCTCTTAATAATCAGGTCCCCCAGTATATAAAAGATCTGATATTACCTTACCATCCTAATAGACCATTATGCTCCCAAAATGCTCAACTCATAGCACTTTCACCTGTAGGGGAAACTCCCACAATTGCAGAAAGACCCCAGCAATCAGGCGATCCCCTGTGAGCAAGTGCTAGGTGATGGTGGAGAGGAAAAACTCTGTTTTAACAGAAAGAAACCTCCAGCAGAACAAGGCTCAGGGAGGAGCAGTCATCTGCTGCGACTGGCTGGGGGTGAGGGGATAGAGAAGATGAAAAGAACAGACATGTAGAGAGCAAACAGCATGATGGGGACTCAATCTATGGGAGAGAACAAACAGATATTAATGGCCAGCAAAAAAAAAAAAATGTCTGAGAGTGAAGAAAGGAGTGAAGCCCAGTGCAATTATTGGAGGTCCCCCGGCTGTCTAAACCTAATAGCAGCATAACTAAGGGAGGGTTCAGAAACGAATGATCCCTCCCTAATTGTAGGCTATATCAAAAAGGAAGGTTTTAACCCTATTCTTAAAAACAGAGATCGAGTCTGACTCCCGAATCCAGATTAGCAGCTGGTTCCACAAGACAGGAGCTCAATAACTGAAGGCTCTGCCCCCCAATGTACTTTTGGAGATTCTAGGTATTACAAGCAATCCAGCATTTTGGGAGTGTAGTGCTCTGTTATGATAATAGGGTAATATCAGATCTTTTAAATAAAAAAGGGGCCTGATTGTTTAGAGCTTTGAAAGTGAGAAGAAGGATTTTAAACTTAATTCTAAACTCTATGGGGAGCCAATGAAGGGAGGCCAGAACCAGAGATATATGATCTCTCTTTCCATTACCTGTTAAAACTCTTAATGCAACATTTTGGATCAACTGAAGTCTTTTTAGAGATGTTTTAGGACAACCTGATGATAAAGAGTTACAATAATCTAATCTCGAGCTAAAAAAAGCGTGGATTAGTTTCTCAGCATCACTCTGAGACAAGATGCGCCTAATCTTGGCAATATTATGCAAATGATAGAAGACAGTTTTAGAAACAAATTTAATATGTGAATTGAAAAACAGATCTTGATCAAAAATAATTCCAAGACAGTAACTGCATCCAAACTAAGAGTTTGATTCGGAAAGGTATTTCTAAGGGTTTTTTGGACTAACAAGAATAACTTCAGTCTTATCTGAATTTAATAGCAGGAAATAACAAGTCATCCAAGCTTTGATTTCCTTAAGACAGGCTTCTAACTTGGCTTAATTGAATACTATCATCTGGCATCATTGACAGGTAGCAATTGTGTGTCATCTGTATAACAACAAAAATGTATACAGTGCTTTCTAATAATGTTACCTAACGGAAACATATATAAACTAAAAAGAGTAGGGCCTAGCACAGATCCCTATGGAACTCCATGACTGAGCTTTGAATTGAAAGAAAACTTATTATTGACATGAACAAACTGGAACCTATCAGATAAATAAGATCTAAACCACTACAACAAAGTTCCATTAAGTCCAACATAGTGTTCTAATCTCTCAAGTAGAATAGTATGATAGTATCAAAAGCTGCACTAAGGTCTAAAAGAACAAGTACAGAAACAACTTCCTTATCAGATGCGATCAGGATGTCATTAGTGACCTTCACTAAGGCTGTTTCAGTACTATGATGGATTCTAAACCCAGATTGAAACTCTTCAAATAGACCATTTCCCTGCAAGTGGTCAAATAATTGCATAGTAAGATTTTTGAAATGAAAGGGAGATTAGAGATTGGTCTATACTTGGCTAAAACTCCTGGATCCAGCATTGGCTTTTTGAGTAAGGGTTTAATTACAGCAGTTTTAAAAGCCTGCGGTACATGGCAAAAAGTTAATTGATTATTTGAAGAATAAAGCTACCAATAAATGGGAAGACTTTTTTAAATAACCTGGTAGGAATAGGGTCTAAAAGACAAGTTGAAGGCTTGGATGAGGAAACTACTTTGTCTAACTCAACTACAGCTCCTTCAGTTGACATCTGTTTGGATCAGTTTACTCCAATTGACCTTTTAGTTACTGTATTTAAGCTAATGGTGGGAAGAATCTGACTGATTTTATCTCTGATATATGAAATTTTATTATGGAAAAAGTTCATAAAGTCCTGACTAGTAAGCTCTATGGGAATGCTAGGATTGACAGAGTCCTGACTCTTAGTCTGGCAACAGTGCTGAAAAGAATCCTGGGATTATTCTTGTTCTCTTCTATTAATGCAGAATAATAACTCATTCTAGCTTTTCCCAGATTTTTTTTTATAAATTAAGATGATTTCTCCAAGCTATATAGATTTCATCTAAATTACTGGAGTGCCATTTTCTTTCTAATTGACAACTCTTCTGTTTTAAGCTACGAGTTTCTGTGTTGAACCAAGGAGTTAGAAATCTCTGATTAGACTTTCTTTTTTATAGGGGCCACCATGTCTAGAGTCTGATGCAGAGAAGCTGTAACGCTATCAATTACAGAAGGAGCAAGCTGTCTATAGCTTATTTCTGTTGTGTTGACACACGGCATAGAGGAAACAATGTGCATAAATTTGGTAACATCATCTGACAGGCATCTACTGTAATAATATTTTTCCTTAGGAGCCAAATAGTCAGAAATAGTAAAATCAAAGCTTAACAGACAATGGTCTCACAGTACAGGGTTATGAGGAGACACTACCAGATTTTCTATTTCTATGCCCTATGTCAGAACAAGGTCCAACATATGGTGGAGATAATGGGTAGAATTTCCTACTTTCTGAGAAAACCCCATCGAGTCTAATATTGAATTAAATGCCAAATTAAGGCAATCACTATCTATATGTATATTAAAGTCCCCTACTATAATTATTCTATCTGATTTCAGCACTAAATCAGCTAAGAATTCGGCAAATTCTGATAAAAACTCTGAGTAGGTTGATGGAGGACGATACACTATGGCAAATAAAATTGGGTTTAGCCTAAAATTGCTAAAATGCCCAATACTGAGGACCAGGCCCTCATAGGAATTATATCATGTTTTTTGCTTAACATTAACTAGTAATTTGGAATGGTAAATTATTGCTACTCCTCCTCCGCGACCAGAACTTCTGTGATTTTGACAGTTTAAATAACCAGAGGGAGTTGATTGATTCAAACCAACATAATCCTCTTGCCCTAACCAAGTCTCTGTAAGGGATATCAAATTGATCTGATGATCAATTAACAGATCATGGACTAGCAGAGACTTCGGAGTTAGAGACCTAATATTTAACAAACCACATTTAATTTTTAAATTATGAGGAGGAACAGAGGCCAAATCATTCAATTTAGAGGCTTCATGTTTAATTTGAGTTTTACCAACTTTTTGCTTAATCAGTTTGAGATGCTTATTCATTACATTTTTATTTACTTTGGAGGGAGCAGATAATGATTCTCTGATGGGGAAGACGGGCTAAGTGGAGGGGTGGTGGATGAAGAGGAGCTGCAGAGAGGCGTGTAAGACTGCAACTCTGCTTCCTGGTCCCAACTCTTGAGTTGTCAAGGTTTTGGAAATTTGGATAAAAATGATGCCAGATTGTTAGATAAATGAGACGGACCATCCAAAGTGGAATGGACGCCGTCTAATAAGAGCAGGTTTTCCCTAAAATGAGTTCCAATTGTCTATGTAGCCCACATTGTTTGCAGGACACCACACAGACAGCCAGCGGTTGAAGGATGACAAGCGGCTAAACATGTCATCACTAGTCAGATTGGGGAGGGGCCCAGCGAATACTACAGAGGCAGACATTGTTTTTGCAAAGTCACACACTGATTCTACGTTAAGTTTTGAGACTTCCGACTGCCGGAGTCAGCGTGGATAACAATTGTGGAGTATTTACAGTTAGTTACTTTCAGCCAGTATTTTCAAATTTGACTCAATGTCGCCTGCTCTGGCCCCAGGAATACATTTGACTATGGCCGCTGGAGTCTCTAGATTCACGTTTCTGACTACAGAGTCGCCAATGATCAGAGTTTTCCTCAGCGGTTGTGTCGCTGAGCGGGGAAAAGCTATTAGAAACATGAACAGGTTGGTGGTTAACCAGGGCTTTGCGGCTAGGCTTCCTTCTCATCGTCACCCACTCAGTCCCCTCATTGCTGAGGAGGACCGGAGGACCGCTAACAGGCTGCCCTAAGCTACGGAGCTCCGCTGCAGCTAAGGGACGTCCGTCGTTATTAACTGGCGCAGATGGTGTTTCAATACAGCGGAGCCGGGATTCCAAATCAGACAACCTCACCTTGAGCGCCTCAAAAAGACAACATTTATTACATTTACCATCATCACTAAAAGAGGCAGAGGTGTAGCTAAACATCTGACATAGAGAGCACACCAGAGGAGATGGGGAAGGAGAGCTAGTAGCCATAGCTAGTGGCTAATCCGAAGCTAACACAAACACCAATGAAAGGTGAACAGAAGGCTAAAGAGGGTGATTAGATGACACAGAGTGTGCACACAGGTGCAGGAGGCTTGATAAATAGAAGTGAGAGCTAACGGTAGATGGAAAAAAGTGATTAAAATACAATTAAAGGCAAAATCCTCAGGAGAATGAGGACAGAAAACCAGACAGCCAGCAACACAGGAAGTGACGATACGTTACGTTACCACAGGAAGTGACGAGTGGCCTTCTGACTCCGGGAGAGACTGTTATGATGCTGCTGAGGGAGGAGAGGCTTTGTTAGTTGTGTGAGATTTGAAAATTATTCAGCAGCGCACATAGAATTGGTGTATTTTGTCGTTAAAATACATAGACAGAAGTACTTTTTGGGAGAGCCAAGATGTTGATCCGTTAAAGCGTTCATTTTTAGTTGTTTAAAGCTTATAGTTAAACTGATATTTTCAGAATTCAGTTTTTCTCAGAGCCAGAATGTGTCGGTAACACAATTCTAAAAGCAGAAGGATCCTTAACCGGACAACCTCAGGCCTTAGGTCCCCAGTCTGAGAAATTGTTGAACCCAAGGTGGAGACAAAGTTGGTTGTGCAATATTTATTTCTGTAGGGAAAAAAAAAACCCAACAAAGTATAAACACAATGCCTGAACTAAAAGCTAAATTTACCGCATCTTGTTTTCTTTTTAAAAAAAAACAAAAAAAAAACAAAAACTACTTAAGGTTCATGCAGATGCATTTTTCTCTACACTTGAGTTTTTGACTGCATATGCCCGTCGGTAAAATACTGTGAGGTTGTTGTTTTGTATCAAAAATTGTTTTGGTGTTTTTTGGTTTTTTTTTTGTGAGAATGAAGGTTGTTTCAAAATATTAACCAGAAACTACTCTGGAGCTTGGTGGTTGACCAAAAAATTTCCGTTGTCTGTGCGAACAACTTAATTGAATCGCGTGCTGTGATAGACATAAGTTGCAAGTTTTGCTTTTGTACAAAATCAAAAGAAATCTACATGACTTCCGGTTATGGCTGCCACGTAGGATGGACGTGTCTCGCTCTGCTCTGCTCCTGGAGAAAAAAAATCGGCAAATAACTCTCTCATTTGGGACAGAACGTATCCCAGCATTTGGGCGAGGATATGTCGGCGAAGCCTAAGGCTGGAAAACCAGGAAAAGGAAAAAGCGAGCCGCCGAAACAGTCCAAATTAACGGACTTTCAGGTCTGTGACGCAGCAAACAAAACTCCATATATGGCGGAGGAGGCTGGCGGCGGTGCGATGTCTGCGGGGAATGGCGCAGATGCGCTGATGGCTGCCATGAGTTCAATGAGAGCGGACTTTTCCTCTAGATTTGATGGGATTATGACAGCGTTGGAAGGAATAAGAAAGGAATTGGGTGACTGTGTAGAACGAACGGCGCAGATGGAGCTCCGTCTCGCTAGTGCTGAAGATGACGTCACCCGTCTTCAATTAAAGGTGCGCACTTTGGAAAAAAAAAATAAATCTCTGGAAGATAATATTTTGGATTTGGAATCTCGGTCGAGACAGAATAATTTGAGGCTGGTGGGTCTTCCAGAGGAATCAGAAGGTCGGGACGTATGTTCCTTTCTGGAAAAGTGGATTCCGGAGGTGCTGGGCAGCGAGGAGTTGCAATCAGCAGTGGTTCTGGAAAAAGCACATCGTATTGGCCCACGGAGAGACAAGGGACCGCCGAGGACCTTAATTATGAAGTTTCTTAGCAACAGAGACAGGATGAAGATCTTCAACGCTGCACGTGCTAAAGGAGAGATTAAACACCAGGACCAGCAGGTGCGGTTCTACCCAGATTTGGCCACAGGAATCCAGCAATTGAGGAAGCAGTTTGATCCCATAAGTAAGGAGCTGCGCAACCTTGGGATTCGTCATGGTGTAATCTATCCTGCGAGACTGCTGACCACGTATGAGGGCAGAACCCACATCTTCAAGACCCCAGAGGAGGCGCAGGAGTTCATCAAGAAGATCAAAGAAGAAGAAGAGACTGGTGGGAGCTAAGCATGAACAAAATATAAGGTAGAATAATTAAGCATTTGCACAGGCATCTGACTGACTTGAAGTAAATAGTAAGTTTACAAAATATAGATTGTATTATATATTAAAAAAACAAAACAAAAACAAAACAAACAAAAAAAAACTATGATGTACAAAGTTGTTAAAAATTTTGGAGTTAAGTTGGAAAACTACAGAGGAGAGTTAATGTTACGTCATTAAAAGCAGTAGAGTTAGGGTGATTGGGAGGATGAAGAAGGAGTGGCTTAGGCTGTTCCCCGTGGGTGTGGAACGGTCGATGGCTATATCGGGAGACAGAATTTTTCTTTTGATTTTGGGGGGTTTGCCACAAGTGTGGGAAGGGGAAATTTGTTTGTGTGTAGTTTGTAGGATGAATGTTCAACCACTCATGTTTTTGCTTCTCTGTATGAGCATGTTTACACTGCAAGGTAATCCCAAACTCTCTATTGATCATGGACCAAAGTGTTAATCTTAATTTAACTTCATGGAATTGCAGAGGTCTACAAAATTTAAAAAAACTTAAACAAGTTATGAATAAAATAAAGGACATGGGTTCAAGAATTGTGTTTTTACAAGAAACTCATCTGATAGAGGAGGATGTTAAAAGAATTAGGAGTAGATGGCAGGGAAGTGTATTCACCTCTTCATTTTCATCCCGAGCCAGGGGAGTTATGACTCTCATACATAAATCAGTTCCTTTTCAGGTGAAAAATGTAATTGGAGACAAATTTGGAAGATATGTAATCATTCAAGGTTCTTTGCTATTAGAAAATATAAATCTTGTGAACTTATATGGTCCCAATATAGATGATCAGAAGTTCTTTGCTAATTTATTTCTCATCTTATCATCACTTACAGGGCAACATATAATAGCAGGGGATTTTAATTGTACATTGAATCCAGGGGTGGATAGATCAACAGGACTGGATTGTACGCACATTGGATGTAGGATGACTATTAATCATTTTATGAAAGAATTGAGATTGTTAGATATATGGAGAGAAATGAAACCACAAGTTAAAGCCTATTCTTGTTATTCCAGTACCTACAAGACATTCTCACGTATTGATTATTTTTTGATTTCCACAGAATTAAGGTCCAAGATTCAAAACTGCTTTTATGATAACATCGTGATTTCTGATCATGCACCCTGTTGTCTAATATATGTAGATAAAAAATTGACAAAGGAATCAGGTAGATGGCAATTTCAGCATAAATGGCTTCAGGATGAGGAATTTGTCAAGTATATAGAAAAACAGATAGACGAGTTCTTTGACATCAATACTACACAAACATCAGCATGTGTAAAGTGGGAGGCTTTCAAAGCTTTTATTAGGGGACATATTATTAGTTATACAGGATCAAAATCTAAGAAGACTCGAGAGGAGAGAGCTAAATTGGAACATAAAATAAAAAGTCTTCAGGAAAAAGTGTATGCAGGAAGTGACCCAAGGTTGGAGAATGAATTACTGATTTTGAGAGCTGAATACGACAAAAAATCAGCGAATAGAGCTGCCTCGAGTCTTCTAAGATTGAAACAATCTTTTTATGAACAAGGTGAAAAATCAGGAAAATTATTAGCATGGCAGATTAAACAATTGGAAATTAAAACACCAATTACCAGTATTATAAGTAACGGACAGGTAGTTATAGATCCTTTAGAAATTAATAGAGCCTTTAGAGATTACTATGAAAAATTATATGATACCAAAAATGAACCTGATTTAACAAAACTAAATGGGTTTTTGAACGAACTATCTATACCGTGTATTCCAAATGAAAACAGGGAGATATTGGAGTCTAAAATTAGTCAAGAAGAAGTTGGGCTAGCCATTGATAATATGAAATCAGGAAAAAGTGCAGGACCAGATGGTCTTCCAGTTGACCTTTATAAAAAATTCAAGAATAAATTAATAAAACCTTTTTTGGAAATGGTTTTAGAAGCATTTCAAAATAATAATTTACCATCATACATAAATAATGCCTTAATTATACTGCTGCCAAAACCAGGTAAGCCCTCTAATAAATGTGAAAATATGAGACCAATAAGCCTATTAAACGCCGACCTTAAGATAATCTGTAAAATTTTAGCAAGACGAATACAAGAAATTTTACCAAATATTATTAATCGAGATCAGAATGGCTTTATAAAGGGTAGACAAGGCTTCCATAATGTAAGAAGACTATTTAATATTATTTATTTTAATAAAGAAGCACCGGATACAGCTGTCCTATCATTGGACGCCGAAAAGGCCTTTGATAGAGTTGAATGGCCCTTTCTTTTTGAAGTCCTACAAAGGTTTGGACTTGGAAATAATTTCATAAAATGGGTTCAAATAATATACAATAATGCTACAGCAGAAATCCTAACAAATAACAATATTTCAAAACCAATAAAAATCAATAGAGGATGTCGACAAGGCTGTCCACTTTCACCTTTACTGTTTACTATGGCAATTGAACCTTTAGCGATAGCGATACGTTTACATTCACAAATATATGGAATTAAAGTTGGACCAACAGAACATAAAATCTCCCTGTACGCCGATGATATAATTTTGTTTATGTCGAATCTAAAAAAATCAATTCCAACCTTGTTGAATTTAATAAAGAATTTTGGGGAAATATCAGGATATAAAATAAATAAAACTAAATCTTCAATATTAATGCTAAATGAGACCCAGAGAAATTACCCAGCCCCTGAGGTAAATCAATTCAATGTTGTAAATCAGTTTAAATATTTAGGAATCCAAATTATGCCTAAGCTAGAATCAGTCGCCAGTGTCAACTATGAAGCCTTAATGTCAGATATCAATGAGTTAACTCAGAGATGGATGTCACTACCAATGTCGATGATCGGGAGAATCAATATACTTAAAAGTAATATTTTACCTAAAATACTTTATTTATTTCAATACATTCCCTTATCACCACCTTTAGATCTATTCTCAAGAATAAAAAAAAAGTTAGTGGAATTTATATGGAACAACAGGAGGGCTAGATTACGTTTGTCTTTATTATATTTACCATTTGATCGTGGAGGTCTGAAATGTCCAAATTTTATGTTGTATTATTGGTCGGCACAACTGAGGTCTATGACATATTATTTTTCATCAAATGATCTCCCTCACTGGACTGAAATGGAATCATACAATTTACCTTTACCTCTTCCCATATTCATATACTCAGATTCGGCAAAAAAATTACAAAAACAAGTTAAAAATCCATTTGTAAAGCATATGATCAAAATATGGTGTGAAGCTAAAAACTATTTAAAAGAACCACAGTTATTGTCACAATTTAGTCCAATATGGGGTAATCAATATTTTAAACCAGGGAGAGCGGACGCTGTATTTAAAGTATGGAATTTAAAAGGGATACAAAAGATTCAGGATTTATATTTGCCATGTGCAGACAACATAATGTCTTTTGAAGAGCTGAGGATCAAATTTAATCTCAATAGAACACATTTTTTTAAATATCTTCAACTTAGAAACTTTATTCGATAAAATCAAAATAAAGCTCTCACTCGACCTATTTATTCATCCTTGGAAAAAATGATGATGAAAGATAGTAAAAGAAAGGGTATTATTTCAGAGTTTTATAACTCATTGACACTATCTTCAAGTGAAAATTCACTGAAAAGATTAAACTACTGGAAAGAAGCTCTGCAAATTGAAATTTCAGAGGAACAATGGGAATTGGCTTGTACAGAAGCTCAAACCAAATCAATAAATGCACGCCTTAAATTGATACATTTCAAATGGTTAATGCGGATGTATGTTACACCGGAGGAGTTAAATAGATATAACAAAAATATACCAGATACATGCACAAAATGCATGGAAAGTAAAGGAACCCTATTTCATTGTTTATGGGAATGTAGATTAATAAGAATGTTTTGGGAGGAGGTGAGGGTAACAATTGAAAAAATAATCTCAAAACAAATCATATTGAATCCTAAACTGTTTTTGTTGGGTCTGTACCCAGAAAAGCATAATTTCAATAAAAGTGAAAGAACATTCATAGACCTCAGTTTGCTTAATGCCAAAAAATGTATTGCACTATTATGGAAAAAGACTCATAGACCAGATGTGACTCAGTGGTTAAGACAGATGTTAACAAACCTTCCATTAGAAAGAATAACATATATACTGAAATCAAAGGAAATTGTGTTTGAGAATATATGGAGACCTTTTATTGATTATGTAAAAAATTTAAACATAACTCTTGAAGAAGAAGGTGAATGATGTGTGTGGACCTTGTAAATTCCAAACTGGTGAACATAATATGTATACTAATATATTGGATTGTCTAGACTAAACAGAGGAGCATTGTTGAAGACTTGATTTTGTTGGTGGTTGTTGGTGTTTTTAGGGCATTTTTTTTTTTTTTTTTTTTTTGTAGTACTTTAGTGTTAGTGTTTGATTGTTTGTATCATGTTTGTTAAAAAAAAAAAAAAAAAAAAGGTTCAATAAAGATATTGTGGAATAAAAAAAAGAAATCGACATTGCAAAGCTTAGTGCTTTGTGAAATGTGGTGTTGTCAGAGAAAAAATATTGTTTTGATCATCAAGGAAAACTGGAGTGTTAAATTATCAGGAAAAAACCTTTTAAATAACACAAAACTGTTTGAAGGACTGACCGACGCTGAAAAATGCAAGCGGCCTTCTGACTCAGGAGACACAGTTATGGTGCTGCTGCTGAGGGAGCTGAAACTTTGAATTGCCAAGCAACAGCCTCAACCTTCAGGATTTGGAGAGTATCCATAAAGAGGAGTGGACCAAAATCCCTCCTGAGATGTGAGCAAACCTGGTGACCAGCTACAAGAAATGTCTGACCTCTGTGCTTGCCAACAAGGGTTTCCCCACCAAGTACTAAGTCACATTTTGGGGGGGTCAGATACTTATTTCCCTCGATCAAATACAAATTAACTTATAACCCTAATTTGATACTTTTTTCTGCATTTTTTTTTGATCTCCTGTCTCTCTCTGTTAAAATAAACTTACTATAACAAGTTATGGACTGTTCATTTCTTTGTAAGTAGGTAAACTTACACATTCAGTGTCACCATGGGGTGAGACGCCGGCTCGGCGCTCAGCCCATGCTCCTTTTATCCCTGCCTCTCATTGGGCAGTGCCTCAGCTGGTTCCCAGCTGTCAGTGTCACGGGACAGCTGGGGCCAATTAATCCTCATCAGCTGGGGCGCTGTTAATGAGTATAAAGAGGAGCAGCTTCGATCATTCGGGGCTGCGACATAAGCACTGCTAGGCTGAAGCCCCTTCGTCTGGTGTCAGCCTCAACTCCCCTTGCAGCATTCCGGTGTTTGTATCCCGCTGTGAGTATGCACGTCTTGTTACCCCCACGTCCGGTACAAGCTACCTACCCCTGCGCTGTGCAGCCTGAGAATGTACGTCTGTATGAGTATCTGTGCTCTCCTCATCCCTTATCCCTTACCCAGAATAAAACATCTCGACTCACTGGCTTGTCCCTGGCTCTGATTGCCCGGCTCCCTAGAGCCGGATATGACAGTATGTCGCAGCCAGAAGAGTTGCCGGCGGCCGTGAGTCGCTGTGGAAATGTACCTTTCTGTCCGGGTGTCAGCGCTGCTAGCATGCCGTTTCCCAGGAGTCACTTCCGGCGCCAGGGCGACGAGCTGAGGTCCATCTCGGAGGCTGTCGACGGGACGTTCTTCACCCTGCACGACGCCTCCAACGCGAGACGCTGGCATCCGGGCCGTGCTGAGGAACTCCTGGACTGTCACCCTCACTCTCTGTACCATCTGGAGGACAGCGCCAGGATAGACGCTGCAGGTACACAGCGAGAGAAGCTCCACGGGGTGGATGGAAATCCCGGCAGGGAGTCGAAGTGGGCGACGTCTTTCCCCGCTTCGGAGTCCCGTTCCTGCCGCCATTCCAGTCCGGGAGTTCGCGCCAACCAGAGGACTTCCCCCGACCTGCGCCACGTCACTCGGGATTCCCTTCAAGGAGCCGCAGCTGACAGCAGTTATGTCCGGGG
Source organism: Pholidichthys leucotaenia (assembly GCA_020510985.1). Classification (NCBI taxonomy): domain Eukaryota; kingdom Metazoa; phylum Chordata; class Actinopteri; order Cichliformes; family Pholidichthyidae; genus Pholidichthys; species Pholidichthys leucotaenia. The sequence goes on along the minus strand of CM035842.1, from coordinate 193,258,711 downwards.
TCGATTGGCTGTCGCGAGCTCTACTGTGTTCCCTGTCACACCCTTCAGGCATGTGGCGGCGGCAGTGAGATTGATGGTGAGGACTTCAGGGCTACGAAGCTTTCCCGTGCTCGACGCCTTCCTCGTCTCGATCTCCGATCTGGAGCGGCGAATCCTGGGTTTCCCCCTCGCTTCGTCCCCTGGGAGTAGTCGTCATCACATCGCCGAGTCACCTCTGCACGAACCTCGTCCGGATCCAGTTCTGGGTCATCGTCAGGACCGTTCCTCCCACGCAGCTGTCATCCCTTCGCCTCGTCAGTGTGGAGATTCTACAGCCTCGTCCCCTGAGCCTCGTTCCCCCGCTGTCATTCCTGGACATTCGGGCTGGCTCACCCCGGCTGTTTCCCCCTCCTCCTCGACGCGCTTCCTGACCGCTGTGTGTGCCTGGAATCCCGGCCTGGTGAGCTCTCTGCTGGAGACAACGCGAGCGATCCTCAGACGAATTCCCGGGGGGTCCTCCGTTATCGCCGGGCGGGGAGAGGAAGAAGCAGATTCCACTACAGCAGGCGATACTCAACCTCCAGGGGGCAGGCAAGTCATTGTTTTTTCACACCTGCTTAATGATTTGCTCTGTCACATCCCTGGAGGAGAAGTTCAGGGTTCGCAGCTCCCTGAACTCTCCCCACCTGCTGTAACCTGTATTCCTAATCCCGCATCCTCTGTGTCTCTCTCCGCCGAGCGGTCCCCGGCTCCGGGTCAACGTGGTGGGATATGGAGAGGGCCTGTGGTTCCGCTGCTACATTGCGGACGGAGGAGGGGGACTGACTGCTGCGTGGAGTCTACGCCGACGACTGAGCGTCCCCGGGTCTCCACGGAGGAGTGGTTCGGTCCGGCGGGACGAGATTCTTCTGGCTTCACGCCGAGTGGATCGTCGGCGGGGTCACCTGAGCTGGAGGGATCTCAAGCTGCGCTGACCATCGTGCTGGCTGCGGGGCCCGACGCGGCTAGATGGGAGCCTGACAACGACCTCCTGACGACGGATCCTGGATCTTCGCAGTCCTGGACGGCGTCAGAACCCGAGATCAGGCGAGTGCTCTCCTTTCTTTTCTCTCTTTTTATCTTTGAGCACTTCAGCCTATCTCCAGGGGAGACGAGCCGGGTGCAGCCGCCCGCTGTGTCTGAGCTCGTCTCGCCGGGTTCTGGCGCTGCCGGTGATCCTGATCCCGGTTCTGTTTTCTCTTCTGAGCCTTCTTCCAGGGTCACCGGCGAGGAGTTGCTGTTCCTCGTGGTGCTGGAGGGTCCGGGTTCAACGTTGGAGGTCGGTTCTGGTGCAGTGTCCAACGTGGGTTCGCCCGAGACCCAATCGGGGTCCAACGTGGGTTCGCCTGAGGCCCGATCGGGGTCCGACGTGGGTGCTGCCCCAGTGTTGTCCAGGTCCGGTGAGGAGGTGGCCGTTTCCCTGAGGCCCGCCGCCCTCATCATCGGCTCTCCCCTGAGCCTTTTCCACCGGGATCCGCTCTGACCCTTCGTCCGTCTCAACGGTCCTGGTGGTTGAGTGATGCGGGTCGACGACCCGACCCGCAAAACTTTCGGTTCGGCGATCTGGTTTCCCCCCACTGGTCTGTGTTTGCCTTTGGGCGGCCTGGTTCGGCAGCCGTTGGACTGGATTCCTGGGATCTGGGCCCAGAGTTCGCCGTCCGAACATTTCTCTTCCCCGGGTTGCCAACTGGACAATGGGCGGGGAGATTACCAGAACAATTCCGGCCGTTTTGGACTCTGCCTGCCGTCTCCTCGGGTGTCCTTTACTTCTTTTATTATTATTGAAGTCACTCGGGTGTAGTTTCTTTGTCCATTAGGGGAATATATGTTTTTGTGCTGTATGTTGTTTTTTTAACCATACTCAGCATTTTTATCGTATTGTTATCCTGTTACCCTGTCACCTTTTTTTTCCTCTTGGTGACTCACCTTATGTATCGCGCTGTGTATTGCATTTTCTTATCTTTACTCAGCGTTTTCATTCATCCTTACCTTAGCCTTGGCCTCGTCGGTGCATCATGGAGTATGCGTGTGGTTTCCTGTTCAACCATACTCTGTGATCACCCCATTCTGTCTTATTATCCTCGTGGGGGGCCTTCCCTGGCCCCGACTTTAACATTGACTGTTTGTTATTGTTTGAAGTAATGTGTTTCATTCCCACTTAACCGTACTTCATTATTACCCATTTGTCCTTGTCACCTCTGTTTCTTTAGGTGATCTTTTATATATTCAGTGCTGTGTGTTTTGTTTTCTTTAGTATCCATGCACAGCGTTTTTCATCATTTTTTGTCCTGACCTTTGCCTTGTTGGTGCATTATGGAGTAGTGTGTTTTGTTCCCCTTAACTATACTCTGTGATTGCTTTATTCATTCCTGCCACCTTTTTGGTGGGTTTTTGGTTTTCTTTTTTTTGCCCCGATCTATACGTTATTTGTATGCTGTCTGTAGTCATGTTTGGTATTTTCCCTACCTGTGTCCTAACTCAGTTTTCTCCCTAACTGTGCTCTGGGTTAATCCTTTTCCCTGTGTTGTAGGGTATTGTATTTGGGTTTTTTTTTTCTCTGCCCTGCTGCCCTACATTGGTCTGTTTTTTTTTTTGTTTTTTTTTTGTCCTTCCCTTTGTATCTTCCCCTCCAGTCCTGCCTCCCTTCCGCCCACCCTAGGTGGGGAGGGGGGGGGGGGCTGGGATGTTCCTGGTCGTTCGGGAGCCCGACCGTGAGGGGGAGGCTCTGTCACCATGGGGTGAGACGCCGGCTCGGCGCTCAGCCCATGCTCCTTTTATCCCTGCCTCTCATTGGGCAGTGCCTCAGCTGGTTCCCAGCTGTCAGTGTCACGGGACAGCTGGGGCCAATTAATCCTCATCAGCTGGGGCGCTGTTAATGAGTATAAAGAGGAGCAGCTTCGATCATTCGGGGCTGCGACATAAGCACTGCTAGGCTGAAGCCCCTTCGTCTGGTGTCAGCCTCAACTCCCCTTGCAGCATTCCGGTGTTTGTATCCCGCTGTGAGTATGCACGTCTTGTTACCCCCACGTCCGGTACAAGCTACCTACCCCTGCGCTGTGCAGCCTGAGAATGTACGTCTGTATGAGTATCTGTGCTCTCCTCATCCCTTATCCCTTACCCAGAATAAAACATCTCAACTCACTGGCTTGTCCCTGGCTCTGATTGCCCGGCTCCCTAGAGCCGGATATGACATTCAGCAGGGGATCAAATAATTATTTCCCCCACTGAACTCTCCTAAAATGGTCATCTTTGTAATTTCATGTCATTTCATGACAAGAAAATCTCTGGGATAGCCAACAAAACTATATTTAATGATTTAAAGGCTTATTTTTTCCTCCCATGATTTAGCCTTGGGCCTCTGTTCAAATTTTAAACAAATATTCATACAGTCAAACAGTTGTCAACCTTGCTTTTGTGCTTATAAGATATTTGTTGATTCACACAAACCCTCTCCAAATTCTGATTTAAACTTGTCATGAGTGGTTGAAAAAAACAACAAAAAAAAACTCTGCCTTAAAGTTGTAAACCTTTTTTTCAGATCACAGCAGATGATAAAATGTTTGAATAAAACTAATTTAACCATTGGTAAATATCACGTACAAGTTGTGGGATGTTTTACAGAATTGTTTCATGCAGACAATCCTTAGAAGGCTGTTGTATGGTCATTTTAAAAATGTAAACATATAAAATGCTTTTATAGGAGAACTGTTAAATTTCCTAATATCAGCACAAAATAAGATCTAATTGCCACAAGCATACAAATGAAAGTTTTTGTTTGTTTTAAAGTCGTATGTTACACTGGGGGGAGACCCCCTGTTGAAAAGAAAAAAAAACAAAAAATGACGTGTGGATGAACCACAGTGTAAAAAACAATGGTGTGTGTGTGTGCGTACTTTTGTAGACAGAGCACATCTGTTTTGAGAGAATGGCTGTGTGACATTCAATTCTCACTCCTCAGGGAGCGTCGCAGGTGTCTGGCTGAACTTCTGCAATCTATCCTGCTCTTAAAAATCACTCTCAACGTCTGTCAATCCTGCATGAGTCTGGAGTACTTTTTCCTGTAATTTGTGGAGGCCATGTCTGTAGAAAGCAAGTATTCTGAATGTGGATGAAACATGGAATAGAATCGCTGCTGTAAAATCCCTTCCTGCATGTGTGTGTTTGTACTGTAGACAGAGCTCAAATGTATGTTTTCACGGGGACACCTGCTTAAGACAGCTTCACACCACCTCTCTGGCACTTTTTTACCTAGACAAAGTCGTCCCTTTTCTCCTACTGACTCAGCAAACATCCTATTGTTAAAATTCCGATTCTTTAATTGAAAGATCCAAGAATAAGCCGGAGAATTCTTCAGTTCAAAGATGCAACATTTATTCAGAGGCCACATGTAAACCAAGCAGTGCTGGGTGCAGTGTGACTCAGACTCCTCGGAAGCGTCGCCAGACTGACCCTGACTTCCGGGTGCAATTTACATTCAGCTTCTTGGGTTTGCTGGACCAACCCCATACATTAGGATGGGCTTGTATGCAACCGTCTGATTGGCCAGTTTAACTCCGACTTGAACAGGCCATCCGCTATTCACGTAAACTATCTCCAAAGATGTAGTATAAAAGGGAGGGAGGGGGAGAGGGAGAGGGGGGAGAGGGAGGGAGATTTGATTTTTCAACACACCTTTATTGTCACAAGTTCAACAGAAAAACACTCCAACTAAAAGAAGCAATGAAGAGTAAAATAATTCACTGACAAGAAATCAAAGACACAAGTAACTAAACCAAGTAAACTTAAACAGAAACTTCTTACATCAGAACCACACCATAGGTAATTTTCCCCTCCTTAACACAACTCAGGATGTGCTTAAAGCACCACATAGCCTCAAAAGTTCCAACATTTTGCATCAGATGTGATAGTAATTATAATCAATCATTATTCAAGTCTTGATCATGCCTACCAGCATGTCTTTTACATTACAATCCGGCATTTGTTCAATTTTTCTTTTCCTACTTACATAAATAGCCATTTTGGCCTGACCCAGAATGAAATTTAAAAGTTCACTTTTTTCTTGCTTCTCTGTCTATATGGAAAACCCAAGATAAAAATCTGCAGGGAAAAGACTTCTCCAAACAGATAAAACAGCTTCCCCCCAAAAAACAAAAAACAAAAAACAATTGCAGTCTGTTACAGTCCAGAAAACAATGGAACACAGTCTCTTTCTGAGGACAAAATGAACAAACCTCAACAACATTTGGGTTTAAAATAGAGATAAAAGCATTTACAGCCACAGCACCATGTAAAACTCGCCATTGCAGGTCTCCAACCTTCTTAGTTAATGGTGGTTTATAGAGTGCTCTCCAGGCAGGCCTCACCTCTAAGCCCAAACCCAAGTGTTTCCTCCATGGTGTATCAGCTCGACCTTTTAACTTATTGACATTTAGAACTTTCACCAAAAGTCCATACATTTTTTTTTTTTTTACCAGAAGAGTCACAAATGTTAATGTGTTCAGTTTAAAAACACACCAGTGCCATCTTTAAAATAAGGAGATAAAACACTAAAAGGAAAAGGCTCATCAGCAGTTTGTATAGAGTTTTTGCAGTGTAAAACAATAGCAGAGTGTTCTTCTGCGGAGAGGCAGTCTCTCCAATCTTTCAGCAAGTTCATTATAATTCTGACTGAATAAATCCCAAGAACCGAGCACAGGGCAACAGCATTGTCCAGGTTAGGACCACATAAGTTCACCAAGTGTCCCAGCTTTGTAACCTTTGCAGAAAGGAACTTTTTTAAAACAGAAGGTCCTAAAACATTGCCCACATCAAAACGGGTCCTGAGCACAAGTTGTTCCTTTAAAAGCCAAAAAGGTGACAAGAAAGCCTGGAGAGTTCTTTTTTAAAAAGTCCCCAGATTTTAAAAGCACTTTGATAAAACTGGGGAAGTTCTGAGAGTTTTTGGCTCTTTAAGTCCATTAAAAACAATGACTCCTCTAGTCCCAGCCCTCCACAGCAAGCCAGGACAGCTCTGGCAATAGGTCTCCACACAAGGTCGAGAGGGCCACTCAGCAGTCGCTGAATGAACTGAAGGTGAAAGACAGCCCCCCTGCTGGCCAGATGGATGAGCCCTTGACCACCTTCTTCCCTCGGTAAAGACAGGATGCTCTGTGGAACCCAGTGAAGACGGTCCCAGAAAAAGTCCATGACTATAGATTGCATTCTGGCCAGCAAATTGGTTGGAGGGTCCAGACAAGGCAGTCGATGCCACAGCATTGAAGCAATCAAGTTGTTGATGATTAAAACACGACCTCTGAAGGACAAGTTTGGCAAAATCCATTTCCATTTTTTTAATCTTCCTTCAACTTTTTCCAAAAAACACTTCCAATTTTTCCCAGTAAAAGTCTGATTTCCTAAAAACACACCAAGATATTTAAAACCACCTTGTGTCCACGAAAGGCCACCAGGTAGGGCACTTTTTTGTAGTGTCCCCCCACCACAACAGCTTCACTCTTAACCCAATTCACTCCCGCTGAGGAGCACTCACCAAAAAAAATTAACAGTTCTTAAAAGGTAGTCTACATCATTTTGATTTCTTGTAAAAACAACATCATCAGCATATGCAGACACTTTAAAAACAGAGTCCGACTTTGTAAACTAAGGCAAGGCCTCACTGGTTTTAAAGGAGGGGCTCGATGGCAAGAGTACAGCATACCTGAGAGGGGGCAGCCCTGTCGGACACCCCTCTCAACTTTGAAAGGAGCACTCAAACCACCATTAATGTTAAGAATACTCTCAATGTCTCTATACAAGGCCTGGATCTTGGCAATGAACCCTGAGCTGAAACTGAAGGCTTCTAGTGTCTGCCAAAGGTATGGATGTTCAACTCGGTCAAACGCCTTTTCTTGGTCTATTGAAATGAGATCAAGTTCCTTGACCAATGAGCTGGAGAGGTCCAAAACATCACGAATTAAAAAAAATGTTGTCTGTAACCAACCTACCAGGTACACAGTAGGTCTGGTCTACATGTATGACCTGATCCATCGCCTTCCTTAGTTTGGTAGCCAACACTTCGGAGAGAATTTTGTAGTCAGTACAGAGGAGGGCCACTGGGCGCCAGTTTTTAATGTCTTTCAAGTCTCCTTTCTTGGGAAGGAGGGTGAGGACTGCTCTCCTACAACTTAAGGGCAGGTGACCCTTCCGCAGACTGTCAGACAGTACTTCCAGCAAGTCCTCACAGATCTCAGGCCAAAACGCCCTGTAGAACTCCAATGGTAGACCGTCTATCCCTGGGACTTTTCCACACTGAAGATTGGACAGCCACTGCTAGTTCTTGCAGAGTGATCCCACTCTCCAGCTCTGCATTCATGCTAGCCATCACCTTCGGCAAGTCCATCAAAAAATGACTCAGCACATGCGATTTCTCAAATTCTTTCTTAAAGAGATCTTTATAGTCGTCGGCCTCCGTCGGTCTATGATGACCATGGAAGACAATCCTAAACGTCTACTCTGCTGGAACAGCACCGCCTGTGGCTGAACAGGCCGATGCGCGAATGGCAGTCCCTGTCACACAGGTCGCACTTGTGGGTGGTCTCCATGCTGCTGGGTCTGTGGCGGTTCTTCCTGCGGGTCCTTTTTTCATCTGCTGCAGCAGTCAGTCTCTCTTCACCCGCCTTGAGCTGTCTGGTCAGGGTGCCTCTCCATTTGGAGCGGTCCGTTGCAAGGTCCTCCCAGCGCTCTGTGTTGATCTCCAGGGCCTTCATGTCTCTCTTGCAGACGTCTCTAAAGCGTAGCTGTGGGCTGCCAACGTCTCTCCTGCCAGTTGCCAGTTCTCCGTAGAGGACGTCTTTTGGGATTCTGTCATCCTCCATATGGTGAACGTGGCCTAGCCAGCGGAGCCTGCACTGCCTGAGTAGAGTGAACATGGAGGGAAGGTCGGCGCGGGACAGAACTTCTGTGTTGGGCACTTTGTCCTGCCAGGATATGTCCAGGATGTGGCGAATGCAGCACAAGTGGAAGGAATTCAGTCTCTTTTCCTGCCGGGCGTATGTTGTCCACGTCTCACTCCCATAGAGCAGTGTGCTGATGACACAGGCATTGTACACTGCCATCTTCGTCTTGACAGAGAGTTTGGGATTCTCCCACACTCGTGTGGTGAGGCGAGCGAGTGTGAAGGCTGATTTTCCAATCCTCTTGTTGATCTCTGTATCAAGGGAGAGGTTGTTGCTGATCGTGGACCCCAGGTACGTGAACTGATTCACGACCTCCAGCTCGTAGTCGTCGATGGTGATGGTTGGTGGTGCTTCCATGCCTTGCGCCAAGACGTTAGTCTTCTTCAGGCTGATGGTAAGCCCGAAGTCCTTGCATGCCTGGGAGAAGTGGTCCATCAGGGTCTGAAGCTCCTGCTGTGTGTGGGTTGCGATTGCAGTGTCGTCTGCGAACAGCATGTCTCAGATTAGAGCCTCGCGTACTTTGGTTCTGGCTTTCAGGCGGGCGAGGTTGAAAAGCCTGCCGTCAGATCTTGTGTGCAGGTAGATTCCCTCTGTTGCTGTGCTGAAGGCATGCCTCAGGAGCATAGCAAAGAAAATCCCAAAGAGGGTTGGCGCAAGTACACAGCCCTGTTTCACTCCGCTGCGTATGTTGAATGGCTCTGAGACGTTGCCATCGTGCTGCACTATCCCCTGCATGTTGGTGTGAAACGATTCGATGAGGCTTTGCAACTTTGGTGGGCATCCTATCTTTGGCAGGATCTTGAAAAGGCCCTCTCTGCTGACCAAATCGAACGCTTTGGTGAGGTCGATGAAGGCGACGTACAGGGGCATGTTCTGTTCTCTGCATTTCTCCTGGAGTTGGTGGATGGAGAATATCATGTCTACCGTCGATCGCGCAGCGCGGAAGCCACACTGAGACTCGGGGTAGACACGTTCGGCAAGCTTCTGTAGACGAACGAGAACAACTCGTGCATAGACTTTGCCAACAATGCTGAGGAGGGAGATGCCCCTGTAGTTGTTGCAGTCGCTTCTCTCCCCTTTGTTTTTGTAGAGGGTGATGATCTTGGCATCCCTCATGTCCTGTGGTACGGCACCTTCCTTCCAACGCTGGCAGAGGACGTCATGCAATGGCAGCAGTAGGGCGGTCTTGCAGTGCTTGATCAGGTCAGGGGGTATGCCGTCGTTGCCGGGTGCCTTGCCAGCGGCCAAGCTATCAATGGCCTTGCTGAGTTCGTTGATGGTTGGCTCGGCGTCATGTTCGTCCATGGATGGCAAGCAGTCGATGGCATCAAGGGCTGACGGTGTCACGGTGTTCTCTCTGGAGTAGAGGTCGGAGTAGTGTTCCACCCATCTCTCCATCTGCTTGTTCTTTTCTGTGATCATCACCCCAATGGAGGATTTGAGGGGGGCCGTCTTGCTCTGAGCCGGACCAAGTGCTTTCTTGATGCCATCGTACATACCACGGATGTTCCCAGTTATGGCAGCGGTTTGAATGTCTTGGCTGAGCTGAGTCCAGTATTCGTTGGCACAGCGCCGAGCAGTCTGCTGAACTTTGCTTCTCGCAGCCCTGAGAATCTGGAGATTCTTCTCGTTTGGGTACTTCTTGTACTCAGCAAGTGCTGAGCGCTTGGCTTCAATGGCGGGGGTCATCTCGGTCAACTTGGCATCAAACCAGTCTTGTGACTTCGAGGTCTTCCTCCCAAAGGTAGCCAAGGTGGTGCAGTGGATGGTGTTTTGCAGCACTTCCCACTTCTGCTTTGCAGATTCTCCTTCTTGTGGTACACCAAGTTCCTTCTCAAAGGTGGAGGCAAACTGCTCAACAAGTTCTGGTTGAGCCATCTTGCTGGTGTCAATCCGTGCCTTTCCAGGCTGTCTAGCACGATGGAATCTCTTCAGCTGTAGCTTGACCTTGCAACACACCAATGAATGGTCTGTGTCGCAATCTGCACTCTGGAACGAACGGGTGATTAGCACGTTCTTCAGTGAGGTGCACCTGGTCAGGATCAAGTCCAGCTGGTGCCAGTGTTTTGAGCGTGGATGTTGCCAGGAAACCTTGTGTTGGGGCTTGGTCTTGAAGAACGAGTTTGTGATGCACAGATCGTGATATGTGCAGAACTCGAGCAGCCGCTGTCCGTTGTCGTTCATTCTGCCCACGCCAAAAGGTCCTAGACAGGAGGGCCAGGAGTCGTGGTCAACACCCACTCTGGCATTGAAGTCTCCAAGGAGAATGAGTTGTTCAGAGTTGGGGATGGTCCTGACAGTTGTTGCTAGATTCTCGTAGAACTCGTCTTTTGCCTCTGGTGTGGCTGTCAGTGTTGGGGCATACACACTGACGAGGGTGATTGGGCCTTGAGTGGTGTTCAGGCGGACGGTGAGGAGTCGTGCAGAGCCAGTGCTGCCCAGTTCCACCATCTTCAGCAAGGTGTTCTTCACTGCGAAGCCCACTCCGTGTTCCCTGTGTTCGTTGCTGCCCTTTCCCTGCCAGTAGAACGTGTAGTCCTTCTCTCTCAGTGTGCCTGCGTCAGCCAACCGTGTTTCCTGGAGAGTGACGATATCCACTCCCAGTCTCTTCAGCTCATTATTGATGATGGCAGTCTTCCTGGTGTCGTTGATGACCTTGAGGTTAGCAGCAAGTCCTGTCATCATAGTGCGGACGTTCCAAGTTCCCAGTTTTAGAGTTGGTCTCTTTTGTTTTATTGTCTTGCCTGGTGGAAGGTTCTCAGCCTGCTGTTCGGACTTCTCCTCATCCCCATGCACCCAATGAGGAAAGCAAGTTGTGGCGGGACAACACCTTATTGGCTGGGGGCTGCCCAGCTTGAGGCGGGCGGTAGCTGTCCAGTGAGATCCGATTATCCCTCCCACCGTCGGGAACAACCCCTGGCGCCGCACTCTACGCCAATTGAGCGGTGGCTTATAACCGGTAACTGTCATTTCCCGTGTTTTGTCTACGCCAAAGGCGAAGCTGGAGTGTCCTCTCCAGTGATCCGGTGTTGTACCTTCCAGCGTTGGCGTTGGTAGGATTCAAGCCTGGGCAGGAAGATATGGAGGACAAGATGTTGCCCATGCAGCATGTCCCCCCTCTCCACGTCACTGATGAATCCAAAGGAACAGCAGGGCTGCTACAGTTTGGCACCAGCGCCATTGCAGGAGCTGCCAGAATGATGTTGAGCACAACATAGAACTGCCTTAGGGGCTCCGACTCCGGATTTTTCCTCAGGGTTGACTCCCGAAGCCTTTCCCGTGACCGGGTATGCCGCAAGGCAGTGGAGGTTTGAAATCAGGGTTTACCTTCCCTTAGATGGGCTACCTTCCCAGGTTGACGAGCCACCATCTACCCGAAGCATCTGGTTTTAAGGCGCCAGAGATCTGTCCTCGCCCCTTCTCCTATTAGTAAAAGCAGTTCCACCGGGCTTAGAGACTAAACCACACGGGCAGGCTAGGAGTTGGACTTAGTTGTCAGAGGCTTTTCGAGACGCACGCCATAAGGAGCATTTTATGAGCACTGGGAGCTTAACCCCAGTGCCGCTCCTGGCTATGACAACCTTGGAACCGATCTTTATAGAAAGCAGCTGTAAAGCGACGGATCTCTGCTGACTCATGGATCAGCCGCTCATCTTCAGAGCTGAGAGAGTGGATCACCCTCCTCTGACCATTCTTCCTCTCCAAACCAAAGAAAAAATGAGATGGAGCGTCCATTAGTGCGATGTTCTGGAACCTACTGCGTACCACAGCGCCCCTAGCGGCCACGCCCAGTAAGTCAGCTAAAGCAGACTTTTTGCCATTGAGGGCCTCAAAATGTCCTCTGTCTCCTGTGGAGTCGGCCAGGTCTGTCAGGGACCTGGAGAGAGAAGTAGTGGAGCTGCAGTCTTTGGCAAAGTCTCCAGAGACATGGCGAGTATACTGTAGGCACAGATCCTTTATTTGGCTCTTCCCTACATCCCACCACTGCTGCAAAGAACTAAAATTTGATTTTGTTAATTTAAAATTACTCCAAAAAAAACATAAAAGCAGTTTTAAAACTTTTATCCGATAAAAATGATGTTAAAATGCCAGTAAGCACTACTGCACTTTATATTCTTGATGAAAACACAACACTGAACCAGAGAGTGATCTGTAAAGCCAACAGGGACTATAAAAGCACTTTTAAAAATGCTAAAAAGGTGCTTAAAACTGTAAACCCTATCTAGTCTAGCTAAGGACAGAATATTGTCCTTGCTATGGCTCCACGTGTACTGTCTAGCCTTGCCATGAAAATTCCTTCACACATCACAGTTAGATCATGAGCTTCTATGAGACCTTTTAGACTCCCCTTGGATGCAGCATGTGGCTCTGGGTGATTCCTGTCCATAAAATGATTTTCTGTACAACTAAAATCACCTCCCACAAATAAAAATCATCATTACTGCAATTTTTGATCATGTCATTTAAAATATTTAAAAAGGCCAATCTTTCTGTGCCTACGGTTGGAGCATACACATTTATAAAAACAACTTTCACATTCTCAAAAACAGCTTGAACTTTTTAAATGTGGCCTGCAATTATCTCATCAATGTCATAAGAAAGTGGAATAAAATCTCGAGAAAATAAAATACCCACTCCACCACTGCTGCTATTTTTGTGACTGAGAATAATTTCCCCTTGAAATTCCCTCCTCCAGTCAGCAGCATTGTCCTCAGAACTATGAGTTTCCTGAACAAACAGAACATTAATTTTCTTACATTCTGCAAGAGTAAAAGCACACGCTCATTTGGATATTTCGCTTGCTCCATTGATATTGAGTATGCCAAAATTAAAACTGCACATGCGTATGAGAGGGCAATGCCAATACAAAAACAGAAAAGAAAGAATGAGCAATAAAAAACTAATCATCCTGGGCAATTTGGTTCTTAACTTTTAGTACAAGCTTTTTTAGTCTGTAGATCTCCTGATCAGCGAAACTTTGCTCGGGCCTAAATGAAAAATAGGGGAGAGCTTGAGCAGGAGAGTCAACAAAACATTTTAGATCAGGGAAAAAGTTTTCAACTCTAACCATTCTGGATCCCTTCGTGTCCTGCAAAAACTTCTGTATTTTTGTGAAGGGGTAACCACCTCCACTGGCCACATCATCACTGCTTTCACTATCACTCTCTATCTCAGATCCAGCATAAGAATCTGGTTGAGATAGAGAAACCTCAGAAATTTCTTTGACAACCCTTTTTACTTTACTCTTCTACTGTTTGTTTTCCAAATTCTTCCACTTGACTGAAACTTTAGATAACTCTTCATCTCTCTCAACGTCATCCACTGACATAATGGCTGACCCAGGGAACAGACACGGACTCAGAAATGGATTCAATTATCTTGTTCGTGTGTGAGTGCGTGAATGTGTTATGTAGTGTATGTGCATGCTGGCTGGAGACTCAGAGCAGCTGGGAGGAAGCAGAGCGCCGTGCAGCTTGGCAACCCTATGGACGGAGCAGACACACAATTAGCAAGATGCTAGCTGGGCTCACGCTTAGGTGTAACTGCGGCTTACTTGTTACAGGCAGATGATGATCACCCGTTGGCCAGGTAGACAGCGCCCACAGTCCCAGCGTTGCTGCAGCCGTAGTGATGGTGGAGAGGAGAGGATGGAAACCGCCGCTGAGGGAGACGATTCTGCCGCCGGGAGGTTCTGCCCGTACACAGGGGAGTAGTGGAGAACAGATGAGTTAAAGGTTAGGCTTACTTGAGTTTGAGGAGAGATCCTCCGGGAGTTGATGCCGAGATGGCGAGGTTGAGCGATGAGGAGGCTAGGAAGACGGGAGACGTGCTTCATAGCCAGGGAGACAGACGGCTCCGTACAGGCCAGCAGGCTAAGTGGGGTTAAATAGTCCTGTCCAGACAAGGAGCCGGTATGCGCACAGCTGTGGATGATAATGGCCCAGAGCGAGTCATCACATCCTCATCCTCCAACACTGACTCAGCCACCCTGGTAGCTGTCTCTTCTTGCTTTTCACTCACCCTGTGTTGTGGTTTTATATTCATCTTTATGGTCCCACCATCTACCTGTGCCTCATTTGGCTCATCTGTCTGGTCCTGAGCGTGATCCCTCTTGGTAATCTCACCCTTGTCCACAATGTTGGTCTGTGCAGTAGCCCTGCGATGTACTTTAACTTTTGTTGTTATTCCATTTATGATCGACAGGCTGGCTATGATCGACAGCCTCGGCCAAAGCCAGACGGCCGCGCCATCAGCCTCGGAGGACAGCGAAGCCGCTCCGTCGCCGGACAGCCCCGCGGCCGCTGCGCCCGACTGCAAGGCCGCACTAGCGGCCTCCCCCAGGCGATCACCCCCCACTCGCTGAGGACATGATCAAATCAAATGTCCCTCCATTCCGCAGCTGAAACATTTCATATTATCAGAGGTGGCGTGGATGGTATAATCAAAGCTGTCAATCCGGTATTTAAATATGAGGTTGAGGCTTTCCTCGCTGTTCTTTAAAATCATGAGCACCTGTCATCTAAAAGACATGACATGTTTTAAATGCGGGGACTTACAACCGAGAGGGATGTGTTTAATGGGGGACAAAAGCTGCACGTATTTCGACAGCTCCTTCTCCAACAGCTCATTCTTTAAAAACGGTGGGACATTGGATATTGTAATTCTCTTCGCGGGCTTTACCAGACACAGAACAGGAACCAGTGTGTCTTTAATCACAACCCCGCTCTCCACCACCTGATTAACTTTTTCAACACTGTCTAGGAAAATTACCATGGCATTATTCATTCTAGAAGCAGACCTCACGCTTTCATAGCCGACCAACTCCCCCACAGCCAGACTACATTCTTCCACTGAGCAGCTGACAGCCGGAGCCAGTTTGACAGTATGCCGGCGTGTCAGCTTCTCGAACCCGGAGCCTCGCTCCAAAACCTTGCTGACCAGCAAAGCTGGCAGCAGAAGCCCCCCTCCCAGAATGCCTACTCCACCCCAGCTACAGAAAACAACAAAACTTAAGATTATTTAACAAAAAAACACCTTAAACACAAAAAGAGAAAGGTTTGAGACAACTCACTCATGCTGTCACACGCTCCCAGTTCGCACTCACGACCACGCCCACTGAGAGAGAGAGAGAGAGAGAGATTTGATTTTGATTTTTAAAAGATCTTTAATAAACACACTTGTCCATCATTCAATACAATTTCTATGCCATGCTATATTACAAAGAAAATTATTCCCCCAAAAAACGCCCGAACAAAAGCTGCCCATCGCAAACTAAACAGAGGACATCCTCCAAGGACTAGAGGGTCCTAAAACCTTCCACATCACCATTTCCCATAAAAAAAAAACTGAAAGTCCAGCCTGATTCTGGCTTTAAGTAGCCTCACAAATAAGATTTTGGCATCAACATCATTCTCAACATTCTCAAGTTTTCTTCTCCGGCTTACATAAATAGCCAACTTTGCCTGCCCTAAAACAAAGTTCAGTAGTTGACACTTCTGCCTAAAACGACGATTGTACATAAAACCACAAATGAAAACCTGCTTAGAGAAAACTTCCTTAAAAATGTGAAAAAGTTCTGTGAGAAGTTCAAAGAGACCACTCAGGCGCTGACATTCAGTAAAACAATGAAAAACTGTCTGTCTAGAGGAACAAAAATCACACTGATCACTGACACTGCTGTTAATCACAGAAACAAAAGCATTGACAGCTATAATGCCATGCAGGACCCTCCACTGTAAGTCTCCATGCCTCTTAGGGAGAGGGGCTTTATAAAGAGCCCTCCAGGCAGGCCGATGCCCTTTTCCTAGTCTAAAATAGGCTCTCCATGGAGTGTCCACACAGGTGTTCAATCTGTCCTTGTTGAGTGCCATCACCACCAGTCTGTAGAGTGCCTTACCACTGGCTCCTCCAAAGTCCACACCAGTGGGAGCACAGAATGCCAGTAAGGAGCAAGGAGAGACGTCAAAGTCCATATAAAGCGTGAGAGAGGGAAAAGGGTCCGTGCTTTCTGGGTGTAGCGTGCCATTGCTAAAGCCCATGAGTAGGGAGCGCTCAAGTCCATGAAGCTCCTGTTTCCAGTGTGCAAGAAGACCATCGATGAAACGATTTGATCTGACACCAAGATGAGCTGCTAAAGCTGAGGCGTTGTTGAGGCCAGGACCAGCCAGTTCCACCACTTGCTTCAGAGTGATAAACATTCCTGGAACACAGCCTATAAAGGAAGGTCCTTCCAACTCCCGGCAGGACACCTGTCACGCCGCGCCGCTCATCAGCGGCGCCACCTGCACGCACACCTGCACATCATCAGTGGCGAGGGATATAAGCCGCCTCGCCCTGAGCTTCGGCCTGAAGCCGTCAGACTTCCCCATGCATCGCTGTGAGTTCCTTCACCCTCAGCTGATTACTCTGGTAAGAAGACCTTACCTCCTTTTCCTTCCTAGTCTGCTCCCCTGTGCACAGGTGGATTCCCCGGCGGCGGACGACGCCTCTCCATCGCCTGTTCCTCGCTGCTGCACCGGGTTCTCCAGGTGGCTGTCTACCGGACCTTGTCCCTTGTTGTGCCAGTCATCTGTCCTCTCCAAGTAAGCTCCTCTCTCGCTCTTATATCTCCTGTGTTGGTGTGTGCCCGTCACCCTTCTCCTTGTGCTTTTCCCATAGGGTTGTCCGGCTGTACGGCCTCCTGCCTCTGTGCCCGAAGCAGACGCCGCCATCAACACATTTACATCCCGCAGACACACATTCATACACTCCTGTTGTTAATAAACTATTTATTATCCCAAGAGAGCAGACGCTTTTTTCTTCTCTCCTGCTGATTTTTTCCTCCCCTCCTACTGGATCCCAGCTTGCTGTTGTCTGTCTGCGTCTGACTGCGACCGCCGAAAAGAAATTATGGAGTTAATAAGCTGGGCTTTGAACACAATTGACACTATTTTTTCAACAAGGAAAAGTGCTCCGGGGGAAGCTGTTTGCCCCGCTGGAACGGCTCCAGTGGGCTATCTATGTGACACAGGTATTTGGAAAATGCTGTGTCTCTCTAATCTCTCTATCGAAGATATTGAAGATTTGTTTATCTTCGTAATCTTGGTGATTGGGATAATTCTGATTGGGACGGGAATTGTCTTGGTTTACCGCAAATTGCTGAAGATGGATTCAACCTATCAAAATGCTGGCCAGGCGAGGTGCATCCAACAAATTGAGAAACTGGAGAAGACCCTGATAGCGACTACTGGAGAACTGTCTCGTAAGGTGGATTACATCATGGGTTCGCTCAGGTCTTTCCACGACGAGTTCAAAGCTGCGCAATGAAGGATTAATGTACTGAATCTACAGAAGAAATACAAGTCTTCTCTGTGATCAGTCCTATTTGGCATTATTATTCCCCATGAAAATTCCTCCTGGCTGTCTGCAGACTGTGTTTTTTTTCAAAATCATGAGCACAAGGCCTTGGACAGCCAGCTGCAGCGCCAGATAAGACTGGGCGCCAGACAGACAAAACATCTTCTGCCAAGGGTCCTTGGGTCTCTCTTATTATCATCAACACTGCTCAACACCGCACACACATTGATTCATGAACTGATTAAAGATATACTGTACACTGCTCTCTTGTGTCTCGTGAATTCTGAGTTGTTGCTCTGTGCTATTGAGAGATTTTTTTTCATTGTAATCACAATCTGCTTAAAAATAAGCTGTATTTTGATAACGAAGTTTTTTTTTCTCCTCCCCCCTTGTGTCGTTCCCTCCCTTCCCCTCCCTTTCTTATCTATCTCTGTTTGATGAGGCGCCTTTATGGCTGCCGTGTCGTTGTGTCGCGCGCATGCGCACCAATGTCAAGTCAAGTTCCTCGTGTGTTTTTTTTACATGCTTGGCAATAAAGTTTATTCTGATTCTGATTCTGATTCTGATTCTGAACTACTCTGAGCCTGTGTGTGTGCGTCTCCTGAGCCGTGCGTTATGTCAACACCAAGGTGACCACCAAAAACCAGCGGCTCCCTCAACAACCAGTGGAGGGAATCGCATGGCCCTCTTTGTTTTTTAAAAAGAGTCCATACTGAAAAAAGACTGCGGTAAAAACTGGGCAAAGACAGTGCACTAGAGTTCTTAAAATCCATTAAAAACACAGGGAGGTCTAGCCCAAGCCCAAGGACTCTCTGTAAAATAACACAGGCCAAAGGCCTCCATACCAGGTCCTGGGGGCCCGTCAGCAGTCTCTGTATGAAAGCCAGTCTAAAAGCAGCACCTCTACTAGCTAAATGAACCACTCCTTGCCCCCCTTCCTCTTTGGGAAGAAATAACAGGGCTTGAGGGACCCAGTGGAGTCCACCCCCCCAAAAAAGTCCACCACAACAGACTAAATTTTTGACAACAAACCAGCAGGGGGGTCCATGCACATGAGGCAGTGCCACAGGGATGAGGAAACAAGATTATTTAAAATGAGCACTCTTCCTCTAAAAGATATTTTTGGCATTAGCCACTTCCACTTATTTAGTCTCCCGTTGATTTTCTCTATGACCCCATCCCAATTTTTTTGCTCAAACTTGTGGGGAGCGTGAAATAAAGAGACTGAATTATTTCTCAATTCAGGTTTAATGCAGATTTCACATCCCCAGCTTTCTCTCAAGACAAGAAGAGAGTGAACTCTCCATAAACCCCCACATTTATACATGTCACATCAGAGGCAAAATCACACATTGCTGCCAAACCCCCCATTGGCAATAATTCTCCCCCCGAGTCCCTTCGTCGTCCGTCTGACCCCAGGAGGTCAGGAAGCCTTCTCACAGTCTTATCACGGCACCTCCGCCTCCTGCTGATATCCTCAGGAGGTCCAGACGTATTGTTCCATCCCAGACGTGAGGTCAAACCACACATGCAATACTAAGCATTTCACTCTTGTGCTTATACATATGCAGTCAAAATATGTGAGCCACATAACCCCCCCCCCCCAAACGTTGAAGAATGGACAATACAGCATAGTTCACACAACATGATAAAATCAACAGCATAGTCTACACAACATGATAAAATCCCACATCAGTCCGTACGCCGTCTGGGCTTCAAACATCTTCCAAACTTGCTGTAAGCAGGCTTTGCAGCCCTTGTGGCGCCGTCCTGCAGTGAATCTGCTAACTGAGGAAGAGAATGGTTATTTGCTCCAGGACATGCTCCCTGGGGGGTCTGCCACATCGAGGAGCCCTCGCCACCCGTACAGACTTGTCGTTCATCACAAAAGCAGGCTTTAGTCTGTCAATACTAACTGTTTCCTTTCTGTCCCCCAAATCTAACACAAAATGTTTATCACCTGTTTCCAGCACCCTAAATGGACCATCGTATGGCGGGCGTAGGCTTGGTCGCAGAGCCTCGTGCCTGACAAAAACAAACTTGGCATTTTTTAAAGCTTTGGGAACCAAAACACACGGAAAAGTGTGATGAACGGGGCCCGGGAGCATGTCTGCTCCCGTGCCGATCAGTGGCCCCAGAGCCGGGGGACGCCCCAGAGCCGGATGCTCCGGTAGGAACTCACCAGGCAGCCTGAGAGGCTGAGCGAAAACCAACTCCGCTGGGGAGGCATTCAAGTTCTCCTTGGGCGCAGACCGCAACCCCAATAAAACCCATGGTAGTTTGTTTACCCAATCTGCATCCGTAAGCGACGCTCTGGGGGCTGCCTTCAAAGACCTATGAAAACGCTCGCACAAACCATTAGCCTGGGGGTGGTAAGCGGTAGTGCAGTGAATTGTCACCCCTAAGCTGCTGGCCATCGCTGACCAAAGCTCAGACACAAATTGAGGTCCTCTGTCGGACGTAATATCCAACGGGACCCCGAAACGCGCTACCCAGGCCGTCAAAAATGCGCGGGCCACCTCTGCAGCCGTGGTCGATGCCAGTGGGACCACTTCCGGCCAGCGTGTGGTTCGGTCCACCATTGTCAAAAGATGTGTGAACCCCTGCGACGACGGTAGGGGTCCCACGAGGTCGACATGCACACGGTCAAATCTCTTGGCCGGAATGTGGAACGGTTCTAAGGGGGCTTTTGTGTGCTTGTGAATTTTGGCCCGCTGGCAAGCCATGCAGGTTCTTGCCCACTCTTTCACGTGCTTGCGCAGGCTCGGCCAAACAAACTTCTCCGCTACCATTTTCACAGAAGCGCGCACCCCCGGGTGTGCCAGGGAATGAACCGAGTCAAAAACGCGGCGGCGCCACGCGGCCGGTAGCTACATCGCAGATTAGAGGGGGCATACCGGTTTGCAAACTCCTGCTCTCCAGCCTTAACCCTGTTGGTCCAGACTGGAGCGCGCACACGTCCGCATCTCTACCCTGCTCCGCTGCCATTGCTGCATAATCTATCCCCACGTGAACTGGGGCCGCGTGCGCTTCTGCGCTGCTATTTTGCCCTGCGGCTGCGGTAGTATAATCTACCCCCGCGCGGACTGGTGCTGTTACCGCACGGGAGAGGCAGTCTGCCACTACATTGAGTTTACCCGCTACATGCTGAATATCAGTAGTAAATTCCGAAATTGCGGCCAGCTGCCTCTGCTGCCGGCCCGACCAAGGTTCCGAAATTTTGGCCATCGCAAAAGTGAGCGGCTTGTGGTCTAAAAACGCGGTGAAACGCTGACCTTCAGCCAGAACTGGAAATGGCGAATGGCTAAGTGGAGCGCTAACAGCTCCCTGTCAAACGCGCTGTATTTCCGCTCGGCTTCGCGCAAGGATCTGCTGAAAAAGGCCAGCGGCTGCCAAACCCCGGCAACATGCTGTTCCACAACCGCCCCTTTGGCCAAATCTGACGTGTCAGTGGTGAGCGCTATGCGGGCCGTTGGGTCTGGGTGAGCTAGCAGTGTAGCGTCTGCAAGGGCTTTTTTTACCTCCGCGAACGCGCGCTCTCGTTCCGGGGACCAATCGATCATATTGGAGGGTTTTTGCTTTTTAAGCGCGGCATATAATGGTTGCATGAGCTGTGCTGCGTGGGGTAGGAAACGGTTATAAAACCTCCTGTAATGCTTTGACCGTTTGTGGCCGGGGAAACTCCTCCACTGTGCGCACCTTGTCCGGTAGCGGAACCGCCCCTTCTGGGGAAACGCGGTGCCCCAAAAAATCGATCTGCGCCACGCCGAACTGGCACTTGGCTGGATTAATTATTAAGTCCCTTCGTCGTCCGTCTGACCCCAGGAGGTCAGGAAGCCTTCTCACAGTCTTATCACGGCACCTCCGCCTCCTGCCGATATCCTCAGGAGGTCCAGACGTATTGTTCCATCCCAGACGTGAGGTCAAACCACACATGCAATACTAAGCATTTCACTCTTGTGCTTATACATATGCAGTCAAAATATGTGAGCCACAAAACTGTTAATTTCCAATAAAGACACCAAGATACTTAAAACCTCCTTTTTTCCAAATCATCCCACCAGGCAGCGTAAGCTGATTTTCTAGTTTCTCCCCCACCATCAGAGCCTCGCTTTTTCCCCAGTTTATTTTTGCAGAAGAAAGTTGGCCAAAAAAATTAACACTCCTAACCAAAACGTCAATGTCACTCTGCTTGTTCAGCAGAATGACTACATCATCTGCATAGGCCGACAGCTTGAACGTGGTGTCACAGCCAGGAAAAGTGACTCCTGACAGGTTCCTTCTCAGGCAGTAAAGCAAAGGTTCTATGGCGAGGGAGTACAGCATCCCTGACAGAGGGCAGCCCTGCCGAACCCCCCTCTGGACTTTTAAAGGGGCAGACAGGCCCCCATTTATCTTCAGCACACTCTCAATGTCACTGTACAAGGCCCGTATCCTGGCTATGAAGCCTGGGCTGAACCCAAAAGTTGCTAAAACTGTCCATAAATATTGGTGTTCAACCCGGTCAAATGCCTTTTCCTGGTCAATTGAAATCAAACCAGTTTCCACCGCCAATGAACCAGAGACCTCCAAAACATCCTGAATTAAAGTGACGTTGTCACTAATCAGCCTGCTAGACACACAGTAAGTCTGGTCTGCATGAATGAGCTCGCTCATCACCTTTCTCAGTCTTCCGGCCAGAGCTTTTGAAAGAATCTTATAGTCCATGCAAAGCAGAGAGACTGGCCTCCAGTTCTTTAGGCTCTGTAGGTCCCCTTTTTTCGGCAACAGTGTGATGATGGCCCTCCTGCAGGTCGTGGGTAGGGTCCCCCTTTTCAACCTATCTTGGAGAACCTTCAGCAGGTCTGGACCAAGCAGGGGCCAGAATTCCTTAAAAAAGTCCACAGAGAGACCATCTATGCCTGGTGATTTTCCATTCTGAAGGCTCATTAGCGCCGTATGCAGCTCAGACAGAGACAGTGGAGCATCCAAGCCGGCAACAAGGTCCTCTGAGAGCACTGGAAGACCATCAAGGAAAACCTGGCCCAGTGACGTGTCCTCCCTCCACTCTGCTCTAAACAATTCACTGTAGAAACTAGCAGCATATTTCCTGATCTCTGCTGCTGTGGAGATTGTTCTCCCGTCATCGTCCAACAAGGAGTGAATGAGTTTTCACTGTCCATTCTTCCCCTCCAGTCCAAAAAAGTACTGGGAGGGCGAGTCCATCAGAGCTACATCCATGTAGCGCGAGCGGACCAGAGCACCTTGTGCGGTGACACCTAGCAAGCTAGCCAAGGCTGACCTTTTTGACTTAAGAGCCTCTAAGTGCTCTTGTTTTCCTGTAGAACTGAGCAACTCCTCTAGCTCTACCACCTCAGTCTCCAGAACTTTCAAGGATTGGGTCAAGCTACGAGTGACATTTCGAGTGTACTGCTGGCAGAGTTGTTTTATCTGTGCCTTACCAAAATATCCACCACATTTGGAGAGAACTAAAAGAGGGTTTTTGTTCCCTGTGCGACTTCCATACATCATGAAAAACTCCTTTAAAAAACACATCATTTAAAAGTGTATTATTAAAATGCCAAAAAGCACTCTTACACTTTACATTTTCAATAAACACAGAACAAAACAGCAGACAGTGATCAGTGAAACCAACAGGACAGATACAACTATTTTTAAAAACACTCATTTGATGTTTAAACCCATAAAAATGGTCTAACCTTGCCATAGATAAAAGGTTATCTTTAGCATGGCTCCAGGTGTACTGCCTCTGGTCCCCATGATGTGATCTCCACACATCAGCCATTTCGTGTGTCTTCACCAGTTCCCTCAGCCTATTGGCAGAAGCAGGGTGAGGCTCCTGATGGTTCCTGTCTAGTCTGTGGTTTAATGTACAGTTAAAATCACCCCCCAGAAATAAAAAACTATTTGGATTACAGGATCTAACCGTATCTGATAGCACATCAAAGACCCTGATCCTCTCTGCTCTCTGTGTTGGCACATACACGTTTATAAAAACCAAGTTCACGTTTTCAAACTGTACCTTTAATAAGAGTACATGTCCTTTCACCACCTCTTCTGTCTCATAAGAGACAGGCACACAACCCCTAGAGAAAAGTACTGCCACACCCCCCACTGCTATTAGATTTGTGGCTAAAAAAAAATGCAGCCATCCCACTCTTTTCTCCACTGGCTCTCAATGTCTATAGTGCTGTGAGTCTCCTGGAGCATCAGCACATCAAGTTTCTTTAAATTAAAAAGCTTGTATAAAGAGGCCCTTTTTACATCATCCCTGGCCCCATTTATATTAAGAGTGCCAATTCTAAGGTGGGGCATTAAAAAGGATAAAAATAAGGTACAGTAAAAAAAAAGCACACACGTAGCATAAAAGGGAAAAAACAAACTAAGAGTCAACATGACTGTTAGTGATTTGTGATTTCAGTTTAAGCACAAGTTTCTTTAAACGATATATTTCCTGATCAGTGAAAATATCATTCCCATCATTCAGTTTCATAAACTTGCGAGCTGATGCCACGAATAATTCCAGATCTGGAAAGTAATGTCCCACTTTCACAGCTCTGCTCCCCTTAGTCACCTGAAGAAATTTCCTAATCTTGGTAAAGCAATAGGAGCTTTGCTCCTCCTGCGTCTGCATCAGTTCAGACTCAGCTCCACTTTCCTTCGAAGCACTCCCGTCCAGTATTTCCAAATTCCCCACCCTACTAGATTTAGCAGAGCTCTGCGAGTTTTCAGCACTTTTTCTTTTTTGTGCAGCTTTAAAAGGATCCTCCTCAACAAAACTACATTCCTGCATTTCTTCATCAACTGTAGCATTTGTCATGCAGTGCTCACTCTGTGTATCCGCCACAGCCTCAGTCTGCTCCTCCCCCACCTGCAAAGTCTGTTCATTCACGCCTTTTCCTTTAACTGCACCCATTTTGCCCTTCACCTCTTTACTCCGGGTGACAGGCTCGTCACAATGATCAGAGCTGCCGCCAGACAGAAACTCCCCACCATCACTGTTTGGAGGGGCAACCACTGTGCCCGCGGTGGCGGACGCCACAGCGGCATCCACCGCACCACATGTAGCGCTACCCTCCAGACCACCAGCGTCACCTTTCTTACTCCGTGTTCTTTGTGTTCACCTTTTCAGGACATGATCTAATAAGATGGCCCTCTGCACCACATGCAAAACACTTCATAGTTTCAGATGCTGCGAAAACTAAGTAGCTAAAGCCGTCAATCCTGAAGTTAAAAGACAGGCTCAGTTCAGCAGAACTGTCTTTTAACACCATGAAACACTGCCTCCTGTGACACACCACATGCTTCAGCAGAGGTGATTTACTACCCAGAGAGACCATTCTGATGGAGGAAACAACTTGGCCAAAATGGGATAACTCTCTGATCAGCTGATCATTTTTAATGAAAGGAGGAGCGTTAGAGATTGTGATCCTCCTAGAAGGGTTCACCAGCGGTAAAACAGGAGTAAAAGTGTCATTTATGACAACTCCCTGTTCCACCACCTGATCAGCTTTTTCAGTAGAATCCAGAAAAATTACAATTGCACTGTTCATCCTCAATGCTGATTTTATACCGTCATGCCCAACCACCTGTCCTACAGCGAGACCGGCCTCCCCCACAGAACAGGAAACTGTCGGGAGGATTCTCATGCTATGCCTCCGGGTCAAGTGCTCGAACTCCACGCCACCGTCAAACACCGGCATGATGCCGGCCGGGAAAAAACGGGCAGCAGAAGCTACCATTCCCTGACACACTCACTCCAAAACTCACACCCCAGCACACACACGCTCAAACCGCTATATAATAAACACACGATAGAGAAAAGTTAGAAAAACAAAGTTTAGAGTACTCACTCGACACCACTCCACACACCTGCTCCCACAAACACTCGAGAGAGAGAGAGCAAGAGAGAGAGAGAGAGAGAGAGAGAGAGAGAGAGAGACACAAACAAAACAATAAAAACCCCTGTTAAATCAGAGGCTCCCCCCACACACAAAAAAAGGACTAAAGTTGATCTCATTTTCTGACACAGAAAAAATTATATTCTTATAACACCACTTGGAGTTGAAATCCTCTAAATTGTCCATAGCTTTGTAAAATTTAAGCTCCATCTGAATTTGGGCTCTAACCATAGACGTGAACAACATCGTAACCTCTAGACCCCGCTCCCTATTCCTGCTCATGTAAATGGCAAACTTTGCTTGACCAGATAAAAAATTTAAGAGCTGCTGTTTCATTGCATTGACCCGTTTGTATCCAGCACCAAATATAAAAATCATGCTGGACCCCATTACATCAAAACTAATAAAAATGTTGCTCAAAGGCATGATCAGTGGTTTCAGTCTAGGGCACTCAACGAAACAATGAAAAATAGTTTCAGTTGACCAACAGAAAGAGCAGTCCTTACATGTTCTAGGATTGATGCGGGAAATAAGAGTTGACGACCACAGCTCCATGCAGAATCCTCCATTGGAGATCACCTGCTCTTTTATGTAGAGGGGATTTGGAAAGGACCCTCCACACGGGCCTGACATTGTTTGTGACCTTCAGTCTCTTCCTCCACACCGTGTCCACTCTGTCATTTAACTGCCTTCTATTAAAAACCTTCACACAATAGTAATAAAACAGTTTAGTCTTTGCTGAATAAAGACTTGTGCATTTATTACGCAACATGGGCCCCTCTGCACCCTTCGATCTCACAGCAAAGCCCAACTCAGGAAATGGGTCACCTTCATCAGGCTCTTCTCTCTTGTAGCAATAGTCCCTCACCATCTCCCTCTCCTCAGCTGTCAATTGGAGCCGCCACAACTCTAAAACTTTGCTCACAAGGCATGCAGACTTAATGCCAAGAGCTTCAGAAGTTGCCAGAACATTATTCAGCTCTGGTCCTGCTACATCTATTATCTTACGCAGTGTAATACTGCCAGAGGAAACCAAGATGTGTGTCAGGGTAGGTAGGGACCTGACCTGGAGTTCCAATCTAGCTCTGAAGATCAGGGGTTCCTCCAAAAGCCAGTGCAGTGAAAGAGCAGGTTCCAGTCTCTTCCATGCAAACAAACTTCATATTTTAAAAATGTTCTGATAAAAGGTAGGCAGGGTGGACAGGTTAAAACAGCCAGGATCCATTAAAAAGGGTGACAAATCAAACCTAGTCCATTGACATGTCTTAAAATACTGCTGGCCACAGGTCTCCAAACCACATCTTGAGAGCCAGTGAGAAGCTTCTGAATAAACTGAAGTCTGTAGGATGACACTCGGCTGACCAGGTGAGCCAGTCCTTGCCCCCCCTCTCCTCTTTTGGCAGAAACAAAACGCACTGTGGAACCCAGTGCAGCCTGTCCCAGAAAAAGTCAATCATGCAGTTCTGTATTTGCTTCAGTAGGTTGTGTGTGTGTGGGCGGGGGGTCCACACAGGCAAATTTATGCCACAGTCCACTGGAAACCAAGTTGTTAATTATTAATACCCTTCCCCTATAAGACATCTGTGGCAACAGCCATTTCCATTTTTCCAACTTCCTTTTAACTTTTTCCATCAAACCCTCCCAGCTTTTATTTGCAGTAGCCTCATCCCCTAAAAACACCCCAAGATATTTAAGACCATCTTTTTTCCAGTATAGGCCTCCTGGCAGTGTAGGCAACTGCTTTGATTTAAAATGGACTGCAAGGGCTTCACTCTTGGACCAATTCACCTTCACTGAAGATGCCGTACCAAAATTTTTGACTACTTTTTGTAAACAGCTTACTTCTGTCTGTTTTTTTTTTACCATCACAATGATATCATCTGCGTAAGCTGAAAGTACCAGTTTTTTAACAGTCAGATAAAATCAGCCCCTCCATGGTGGACCACATCTTACACAGCATGGGTTCAATGGAAATGGCATACAACATGCCTGACAGAGCACAGCCTTGCCTCATTCCCCTCATTACTTTAAAAGAGGCACTCAGTCCTCCATTAATTTTCAACACACTCTCGATGTCCTGGTACAAAACCTTGATCATAGCAATAAGCCCAGGGTTGAGGCCAAACCGCTCCAAAAATTTCCAGAGGTAAGGGAGCTCAACCCGGTCAAATGCTTTTTCTTGGTCCAGTGAAATCAAACCAAGATCCTTGTCCAATGAACTAGAGATGGCCAAAATATCCCAAATTAAAGACACGTTAAGAATGGACCTACTGGGCACACAGTAGGTCTGGTCGTGGTGAATGATGTGGTCCATAATGTCTCTCAGCCTGATGGCCAGGGTTTTGGAGAAAATTTTAGTCTGTACAGAGCAGGGAAACAGGGCACCAGTTCTTAATCTCCATTAGATCAACTTTTTTGGGGAGTAAAGTGATTCCAGCCCTCCTGCAACTGATAGGTAGGAATCCTCTAGTCAGACTTTCATTCAAAACTTCCAGCAGGTCTCCACCTATATGGTGCAAGAAGGCCTTGAAGAAATCAACAAGAAGTCCATCAATCCCAGGAGCTTTCCCATTCTCCATACTCCGCAAAGCGGTGGACAACTCTTCAAGGTAGCCATCTGCCCAGTAGCAAATTGAAGTCTTCAAGAACTTGGGAAGTCCATCACAAAAGGAAGCTCACAATTGTTCATTTTCAACATATTCACACTTATACAAATCTGAATAAAACTCCACAGCACATTTCCTGATGTCACCAGGCTTCCTCAGCTCCTGTCCGGATGCTGACCGTAGAGCGTGAATGCACCTGCTCTACCCATTTAAATTCTCCAGTCCAAAAAAAAAAACTTTGAGCGGGCATCCATCTGGTTTACACTCTGGAACCTGGATCTGACGAGGGCTCCCTGAGCCCTGGTGCCCAGCAAGTCCGTAAGAACTTTCTTTTTCACTTTGAGGACTTCAAAATATCCTCTGTTTCCTGTAGAGTCTAACAAAGACTGAAGCTCTACAATATCACTCTTCAGGTCTTTTATTAATCTACTTATGTCCCGAGTGACATTGAGAGTGTATTGTTGACAAAAATTTCTTATTTCCACCTTCCCACAGTCCCATCATTGCTGTAAAGAGCCAAACTCAAGATGTCGCTCTCTAAAATTCCTCCATAAGAACCTAAAACTTTTTTAAAATTGTTGTCCAGAAGCAAGGAACTGTTAAAATGCCAAAAGGCACTTCAATACTTAAAATTACTAATAAAAACTTGGCATAAAACCAAAGAATGATCAGTAAAACCAGCAGGTACAATAGAACAGTTTGTAAAAATATTCCTTTGACGTTTAAAACAATAAAAACGATCCAATCTTGCAAGAGAAATGAGACCATCTCTAATGTGGGACCAGGTGTACTGTTGTACTGTCTATCCATATTATGGAAAGACCTCTAAACATCTACCAGATCATGAGTCTTAGTAACTTCCATAAAAAGGCGTTTAGAGGCTGGGTGAGGTTCTATATGGTCCCTGTCTATTGAATCATGTGCAGTGCAGTTAAATTCACCAGCTAAGAGCACAAAATCATCTGAGTTGCAGTTGTTTAAAAAGGTGTTTAACTCACTAAGAAAACCCAACCTGTCCGACCCTAAAGTTGGGGCATACACATTGATGAGACTAAGTGTACACCGACCAAAAACAGCCTGAATCACCAGTAGTCTCCCTTGTACAACTTCAGTGACACAGTAGGAAACAGGGGAACATCTTGGGGAGAAAAGGACAGCCATTCCCCCACTACTACTGCTACTGTTGCTCAGTACAACCTGCCTTCCCCACTCCCTCTTCCAGTCTATCTCATTAGATTTATCACTGTGTGTTTCTTGGACAAGCATAATATCAACATTATTCAGGATCATGAAATCAACCAGCATAGCTCTTTTACTTGCCTCTTTCGCTCCGTTCAGGTTTAAAGTCCCTACTTTAAAATTGCTCATGGAGGGAGAGGCAAAACAAGTTAACAGAACAGTTGAAAGGAACACTAAGGCAGAGAATTTACAAAGCCCCGCCATCGTCATCATCATTCTCAGCATCACTATTAAACAATTCTTGCTTAAGTCTAAAAACTACTTTTTTCAGACGATAATATTCTTGGTGGGTGAAGCCCCCCCCCCTTTCATTAAGACCCTCACTGAATCAAGGAAGCCCTTGTTATCTGGGAAGTAATTTTCAATTTTTTACTCCTCATGTTCTTGCTTTTTTGTAAGAACATTTTTATTTTTGCTGCTCTGTACTCCTTCTGGACTTGGTGATGTTGGGAGGACCTACAGTCAGACAGCTCACTGTCAGTCATCAGAGGGGGTGAAACTTCCCCTTCACTAACCTCTGAAGCGAATGCTGCTCCCTCATGTTCATCTGCCACTTTACATTTTACCCTTTTTGATGATCTTGCCTTCTCCTGTAAAACCTGCCTACCATTTTTAGTTTTTCTCTTAAGCTGAGAAGCATTAAGAGGGGTCTCTCCTTCCTCATTACTCTCCTCTGCAGCTCCAGCACTGATCACAACTGATTCACAGTCCACATCACCCACACACCATTGTCTCCACTTCCCCCTGATCACCTGTTTGACCGCCAGCTCCACTATGTCCTGCATCTGTCTGGCCATCAGCCCCACCCTCCTGTATGCCCCCCTGTCCGTTTGTCCTGTTTTTGAATACTTGTCAGATCATCAGTACTGTCACTTTTCCTTTCACCTACATTTTCCTCCTTGGTGCCCAATTGTCCACTCACTTCCTCCCCTGCACACCTGCCTGCCCATTAACTCCATCCCCCCACCCCACCCCCGTGCATCTGCACCTGCCTGCTCACCTTCTCGTCTCTCCCCCTCACCCTGCTTGTCAGACTGTTCACCAGCCCCCCCCACTTTGTGCCTGTCTCCCTGCAGCTGGAGTTGAGGCTCTGTGTGGACAGGCCCTGATGAGGTGTCCTTCTTCCCCACACGCAAAGCATTTCATGTTTTCTGATGTAACAAAAATAATGTAGTCAAAGTCCTCCACTCTTAGTTTAAAAACCAAATTAAGCTTGTCATTCCTGTTTTTAGGATCATAAACAACTGTCTTCTGTGAGACACAATGTGTCTCAGCTCAGGAGACTTGCAACCGGAAGGCAACTTTTTGATAGGAGACACTATCTTGCCATATCTCAGCAATTCCTTCTGCAAAACCTCATCACTAATAAATGGTGGGACATTTGATAATGTGATCTTTTTAGATGGAAGAGAGAGAAGAGACACATTAACAAAAGTATTGCTGATGATGCCGTTTTCCACAATTGAGTTTACTTTTTCCACTGAGTCTAGAAACAATACTACTGCTCCATTCATCCGGGCCGTGGATTTTATGCTCTGTGGTCCAACAACTTCAGCAACAGCCAGAGCGCACTCATTCACAGAGAACCGCGCTGCACCGGCAATCTTAATGCCATGTGTTCTGGTTAACTTGGTGAAATCCATAGGAAACAAACACTCCTTCCCACCCCGTGCACGCTGCACACACCGAGCCGACCAGCAAACGCTGGCTGCCACACCCACTTAGAGAGAGAGCGAGAGAGAGAGAATGAGAATCTAATTTTAACACTAAACATATTTGCTCGTAAGAATGTAAACAGAATATGTATAGAGCATAATGGGAGATTACCTACAGAATTATTATTTTGGCACTGTAACTTTTCATAACCCTTTCATTCCCCCTTTGACATGATTTTATCATGTCAACCATACATGGTGTGAGATACGCTAGTGGTTAGCATATGGTGAATGGTGAATAAAGTAAGTCCCTACATTGTGTGTCAACCCAAGATAGGCTTGCACCATTGGTTCTGATACCCTTGCCTCCCCCCCTCCCCTGTGGACACCCCAGCATGGTGCAGTGATGTCTTAGAGGGCATACTGACGCAACACGTCTTTGTCCAAATGAACTACAGTCACATCATTGTCCTTGTTCACCAAGTCCTGCACCCCCATCGAGGTCTCCTCCTGATCATCATGTGAATAGTTCTTTGTACGGTGGAGTGGATCATGTGGGGGTCATAAGGTTGAACAGGGTCAATCCATGAAGCCCACAAAATATTTGGTCCACCAGTTGACCTTTGCCAGGGCTCGCATCGTTCAGCTGCAGTCATCACACAGTTGCAACAGGGGTTTGACCTTCCTCTGTGTCTGCTTCCTGTATCCGCAGCTGTGGAGCACAGTCCCATCTCGTAGACACACACCGGTACCATTAGAAGCAAAACAACTGTGTGCCCACGCTCTAAGGCACATCTTGTCCTATGAGGTTTATAGGGCAGTCTGATGGATGCAGCAGAGAGTACACAACATCCAGTCCAGCTTGTAAACAGTTCAGTGATGCTGTCCCAAGGATGCCACCCACCAGTCTATGATTAGTGGACAGAGGTAGAGATGCTGGTGTTGATGCAGAAAATGCCATCTTCCCCGTGTGGCTGAGCTGACTACACCCCGGGTGCTAGAGGTGCGGTGGGTGCGCATGGGTACCAGTCCATCCTTCTTCTAGGGACTGAAGTCGTATAGTTCCTAGCCCTACAACCTCCTTTTCTACGTCGCAGGCACACGTCGTGTTGGTCTGGTGCCCCCTCTGCATGCACCTTCCCTGCACTCTACACCTTTGCTTGGGTGCTGATACAGAGGGCTCGGCCGGGACAGGATCAATAATGGCCTGGGGAGTTGTCACTGCAATGACTGGAGCCTGTACCATTTTATCCTTATTCACGACATCTGTAGCTGACAATGTGCTGTTGTAAGTTATCTCCCGTTAGCCTTGAGTGTGTGATTGTCGGCTATATGAAAGCTACAAGCAGTGGTTGTGTTGTGATAAGTGAGCTGGGTAATAGGACCTATGTGTTCTGCAGTAGGTTTGTTATGATGAATGAGTTGGGTGATGAGACCTATGTGTTGCAGTGTAAGTAGGTAGTAAACAAAATCGTTCAAAGTTAGGAGACATTCTTATCCATGCTTGTTGTATTCGGGCCTCTAGAGCATCTAACCTTCACAATTATCCTGACTACCTAACCGTAATTAGCATGATGTAAATAACAATGCAAGAATACTATGTCTCACACCCCTGCATGTGTGTGGTGAGCTATGTATGATTCATGTATTACACAGGGTTACAAAAATATTTTTTTTTGTAAGTGGTCTGTTTTTTTTCAACTGATTTAAGACAATTTTGCACCGCTGAATCCGAAAATGACAGTTTCTCTCGATCAGGTGCTAAGTAAAAACCTGTACTTACTTAGTACTGTGCATGTACTTACCTTTATATAAAGGTAAGTACATGTAAATTGAATGTTGCATCAGCATTGGTAAAAATTCAGAGAATTTCAAGATATAAAAAAATTTTGCATCACATAAAGCGAAAATACCTGTCCAACAAAAACGCATAAAACGACATGTGGCTATAATTCAAAAGGTTGACCTGATTGAGCAAAACCAATGTGATTTTTGGATTCAGCACATCAAAATTGTCCTAAATCAGCTAAAAAAATACTTAGACAATAAATTTGGTGTTGACCAGTGTTATCAGTAGCACACTGTGTTTACAAATAATCCGTAATAGCGCAATGGTCTTCCTCGTCATCATCTTTGATCTTGGGGTCTTCAGCTCCTCCTCTGGACTCAGCAATTGGTTTCTATGAGGAGGTATGAGATGTTCAAGATTTGCTGATGACTACCACTGTGGAAAATTGCATTTGGAGGTTTAGCTCATTTATCAATATGAGATTCTGGCATACAACGAGCACAAAGAGTTAGAGCTTTGTTAATTCCTGCAGGCCCTGTGTCATCAGGGTGTTTCCTACAGGACTGATGACGCTATGACATCTGCTGCTTTTAGTTTTTATGATCTGGTTAACACCTTTCTGGGCTTCTGAATGTATGGTCTATAGTGTCATACTCTGCTCCTTTTATTAGAGCTACATCTGTTTAACCTTTTACCATAACAAATTTAGAATTTGCTTCAAATTTTCTCATCCCTCGTTTGTTAATGTTTGGTCATGTAGGAGATTTCTGGGCGTCAGTATGCACAGCATTTTGTGCTGTGGTTACCCAGTTAAATGACAATGCACATGTTTCTAATTTAGGAGAATATTCTATCTTAACGTCAGGTGTTGATTTTCCATGGATGGCTATATTCCCCAGCAGAGGTGACAAAATGTCCAACATTTTCCAATCCATGTGTTTGGGTCTAACCAGCAGGATGTGTGGAACCCCCCATAGGTTGAAATGTCTCTTAGCCTCTTCAACTAGGATAATGGATGCTTCGACACATTTCCTTGTTTATCTGTCCAAGTTTTATGACCAATCTGGAGGATGGATTTGCAAATAATGGTTGTTCATAATTTGGATCAGATCCATTCAATTGCCTATAGTACATGGAATACAATGCTACTTTTACAGATGTTGATGGGTATTCTACTGGTAGCTTGCCATTTGCAGATTTTAACTGTTACTTTTTCTGACTTTTAAAAGTCCTGTATGTCATTACCCGAAGTTACTACTTTACATGCGCCTGCACCATACAAATTTAATCGAAGTACCTTGAACCTCAGAGTCAGGTAAATGGAAGATGTCTGCTATTTTCTAATAATTTAATTTTTGCAAATTTTCTGTATATGTGTAGAAGTGAGTCCACTTATCTGTTTTAGTCTTAAGCATGCAATCCAGTTTTTCCGTAGTGGGTGTGGATCATGGGTGCCTCCCCTCCCAGCTGCCGGTCTCGCCATCATCGTTTCCATTGTGGGTGCGTTGGCTCCTCCAGCTCCACTGCTGTCCTCCCCCTACTCCTTTTGGCTTCCTTTTATAAAAGAAACAGATTCATGGGGAGCCTCAGGCTCCCCATGAATCTGTGATCGTGTGTCAGCCATTCCATAAATAAGTGCGGGTTTTTCCTGCAAATTTTATTTTCCTTTATCTAGATTTCCAACTTTGAGTCAAGAAAGGCTTTAACTCCACGTGTTGTGTGAATAGTGTTTTGATTGCCCATTGTCCGGTGCAATATCTTTTCTACAGCCTTTCTTATAGTGGCTACATGTTTCACACAAGCGGATGACCTAGTACTTTTCTATCCGTGCCTGTCCCCACTCTCCCCCTTTCAAAACAGAACGGCACTAACACAAAGCCGTTGTTTTCATCAACATCCAAATGAGGACCATGTAGGGGAGGATACACATTGTGTTGCTAATTGAGAGAATCAGAATCAGAATCAGAATCAGAAAAAGATTTATTGCCAAGTACATTAACAGATCACTGATAACATACGAGAGAATTTGACTTGACACAGTAATGAACCTGCATTTCCGTGCCGCGGCGCATCTGCAACGCGCCTATCAGCAGGAGGGTACAGGTCGCATAAAGATGATACAATAGGAAGGAGCAAAAAAATCATTGATTCAAAATACTGGTTACATACTTAATCAATATTAAGAGTTCAAGGGAAAAAAAAGCTCATGCACATATATTCGCTACACAGAATTCACAGGACACAAGAGAGCAGTGTTATCTTTATTCAGTTCATGGATCAATGTGTGTGCGGTGTTGAGCAGTGTTGATGATAATAAGAGAGACCCAAGGACCCTTGGCAGAAGATGTTTTGTCTGTCTGGCGCCAGTCTTATCTGGCGCTGCAGCTGGCTGTCCAAGGCCTTGTGCTCATGATTTTGAAAAAACACAGTCTGCAGACAGCCAGGAGGAATTTTCATGGGGAATAATAATGCCAAATAGGACTGATCACAGAGAAGACTTGTATTTCTTCTGTAGATTCAGTACATTAATCCTTCATTGCGCAGCTTTGAATTCGTCGTGGAAAGACCTGAGCGAACCCATGATGTAATCCACCTTACGAGACAGTTCTCCAGTAGTCGCTATCAGGGTCTTCTCCAGTTTTTCAATTTGTTGGATGCACCTCGCCTGGCCAGCATTTTGATAGGTTGAATCCATCTTCAGCAATTTGCGGTAAACCAAGACAATTCCCGTCCCAATCAGAATTATCCCAATCACCAAGATTACGAAGATAAACAAATCTTCAATATCTTCGATAGAGAGATTAGAGAGACACAGCATTTTCCAATTACCTGTGTCACATAAATAGCCCACTGGAGCCGTTCCAGCGGGGCAGACAGCTTCCCCCGGAGCACTTTTCCTTGTTGAAAAAATAGTGTCAATTGTGTTCAAAGCCCAGCTTATTAACTCCATAATTTCTTTTCGGCGGTCGCAGTTGGACGCAGACAGACAACAGCAAGCTGGGATCCAGTAGTTAGGAGGGGAGGAAAAAGTCAGAGCAGGAGAGAAGAAAAAAGCGTCTACTCTCTTGGGAGGGCGGAAGGCACCCCCTGGGTGCCTTTATGAGTGTTGTGGGCAGTATTGAGCCCAGTGGCCAAATTGCCAACATAGGAAGCATTGGTCCCGTGGGTTGCTTCCCCCCCCCCCCCCCGCCCTGGGGTCTACCGTTAACATGGCCTCTGTCTCTATTATTAAACCTCTGACCATCTCCTGTGGTCTGCAGCTGATACTGATTGGGCAGATTAGGTGGGGGGTCTGGGTAGGGTCCATATTGTTGTGATGTGAGGTCCTGGGGTGCATAGATGGAGTTTGGTGGGGCATGGGTTATTGAAACATCTGCTTAGCAGAGGCTTTATTTTGGTTTTTACCTTATACATGGCTTTTTCTAAAAATACTTCAGTTTGCTCAGCATGTGATTTTGGCACCTCTCTGATAGGGCTTTTAGTGAAATCACATCTCAATATAATTGAGATGTGATTTTAGCTGTAGTTTTAGGCAGCAGATATGCAATCCTCAATTCTCATGAACGCGTGCTGACTACAGCTGATTCACGAATACTGGTTATGCACACTTAGAGAACATATGAGTAGTTTGCTGAATCTGGAATGGCTTGTTAGCACCAACGCAGCTTCCTGGCAAAACATGTATGGTTTACACAGACTAACACTGAAATGTTCATGAATGAGATTCAACATTTGAGACGCTGTCCGAAGGTAAATGGAAAGCAACAGTATAATGCACTTACATGTGCTCAGTTGATCATCTATGACCCGTCTTTTGATATACCTTGGTTTTACATTCTTTGACTGTTGTTACAGAGCGTGGAGGGGGAGGGCGGGCGCAGCTAATTCCAGCGGGCCTGAAGAGGGACTCACACAGTCACTGGGGGAAGGAGGTGATCCACAGCCACGACCATCGTCTCAGATTAATAGAGAAAAAGACAAGCCATTAAACAGCGTGTTTTAGTCCTTTTCCGTTTTCTCACATTTATTGATTATTTTTTGCTTTTCTTCTCACCATTGCAGCATGAGTCTCTTATTCTTATGTTTTTTTATTTCCTTCTTCCAATTGTTTCTCAATATTTTCTCGTGTCTTGCACAAAACTTTAGCAATTCATCAGCTTTCATTTTTTCTCTAAAACCAAACTTTCCTTTCCATTTTGTGTCCACTCTCACTTCCACAATGCTCATCTCCACAACTTTCTCAATATTTTCTCGTGTCTTGCACAAAACTTGCACAAAACTTTAGCAATTCATCAGCTTTCAATTTTTCTCTAAAACCAAACTTTCCTTTCCATTTTGTGTCCACTCTCACTTCTACAATGCTCATCTCCACAACTTCTATTTATTTATATATTCATTTATTTTAATTTTATTTTATTTATGTATTTGCTTATTTATTTATTTATTTATTCCAATTTGCAATTTTCCTTTTTTCTTTATTTAAATTGCCTTACCTTTATATATTGTCCACCTTGGATTTTTCTACACTTTTATTGTATAAGTAGGAATAAATCTCCTTATTCTCCCCTCTGCCCAAATTAAAGTTGAGCCTTTTCTCTCCAGCTGATTGGGCAGGCCTTGCCAAGTGTGGGAGGGCTTTATTTTGCCATGCACTGACTTAAAGCTTTCCTTTCAGCCAGAGAGATAAGGTTCCAAATGTATTAGGAAGATCTGAAGCTCTATTTGGCAGTAAATTTATAAAAGAATGCACTTCCTACATTTGGCCACAAGATAGAGGCACTGTGCGACAGTTTGAAGGGGGTTCAAGATGGTGTTTACCCGCACATGTGCACTGAATGCCACGTGGCTGCCTCTGCCATGTGCAATTGTGAACACGCAAGATGGCCCCAGAGCCTATTGTCCACAAACCACGACTTGTTTTTAAAAGAAACTGGAGAGCTGCCTCCTTAACTTCAGCTGTAAACATGCCAGAATAACCTAACAACTTTAATTTAGTGCTCCATTTTAATACAGTTACCTCAGATCTCCCCTCAGTAACCTGTTTTGAACAATCTCAACTCCACTCAGGAGTGGGGGCAAATTGCCTCCCTCCTTTGTGGAAAAACACACACCCGCCTTTTTCCCCACACGGCCCGAAGAGCGCCGTTAGTTAAATCATACTATGGGAAAAGGTTAGTAGATATTTCCAACCCCCTTTATTTCTCAAACCACCCATTTATCCCCTAAAGACACAGAAATAACACAGACATCCGCATGCACAATATGGACACTACAAACAAACCCTCAAGACATGGTGGGGCTGCACGGTGGCGCAGTGGTTTAACACTGTGGCAGCACTGTTTACCCTCGGCCGGGGGATCGCGGGGATCATGAGATCGTGGGTTCAATCCCAGTCCCCGACCAACAGTGAGCTGTGTGGAGTTTGCATGTTCTCCCCGTGTTGCGTGGGTTTACTCCGGGATTTCTCCGGTTTCCTCCCACATACTAAAAAAAACATGTAGGTTTAGGGCGCTCGCGCACGCAGCGACCGGCAGCCAGTGGCTTGTCACCAGACTGCAAACCAAATCTACCTACGGGTACAAATAAGTAACAAAAAAAAAAAAAAAGACACAGAATTAAAACAGAGATCAGCATGCACGATATGAAGAATACAAACAGAGCTTATTGTGTGTCCTTTCCTGCCACAAATTTGCATGTACTCTTTATCTCATAGCTTAACTTTTATGTAGAGGGTACTTTCATCGAGACCTCATGAGGTCATTGATACAAGAGGTATTACATCAAAGTTCAGTCTTACACTGATTTTAACAAGCTACCTTTATTGCTGTGTACAGTCACTCACTAATGATGTATAAAAGATTCTTGTGCTGTACTGTAAATCATCACCATTTTTATTCTATGAACAGTCGCTCACTAAGGATGTTAAAGATTCTCATGCTGTACTGTAAATTATTACTTTGTTCATAAAAAAAATATTTACAGTACAGCACGAGAATCTTTTAACATCCTTCATGGGTGACTGTTCATAAAAAAGTCACTCACTAAGGATGTTAAAAGATTCTCGTGCTGTACTGTAAATTATTACTTTTTTATTATGAACGGTCACTTACTAAGGATGTTAATATTCTCATGCTGTACTGTAAATTATTACTTTTTTATTATGAACAGTCACTCACTAAGGATGTTAATATTGCTTTGTGGTAATTTGGCCATTTTTAGGATTCCTGCGACTGCGTTCCAGAGTGCCTCTTTTTCCCCTTGGTCCTGGATTTTTTCACATGCGAGTTCTGTTGCGAGGATGTATTCTTCATGAGGTATTCTAGCTGGTGTGATGGCGAAGTTCAGTCCTCTGCTCAGCACTGTTTTCTCCGTGTCCGTGAGTGTGCGTTTTGCTAAGTTTTTGACCCACTTAGCGTTCATTTCCGTGTGTGTTTGTCTTTGTCCGTTCTTCCTTTCTGTGAGGTCGCATATGGTCGCATATGATCACGTGATACCAACAGCCTGTATCACCCCCCGGATCTATGGAACTCCAAAAATACATAAAAAGGATATCCCACTGCGGCCAATAATAGACAGTATCGGATCAGTCACATACAACTTATCAAAAGCCCTAGTTGAAATCATCAAACCCCTCCTTGGACTATCAGATTTCCACTGCAAAAACTCAAAAGAGCTGGCACAAGAACTCAAAGATATGAAAATAGAATCAGACAAGATCCTCATTTCACATGACATCATCTCTTTATTCACAACGACACCCATTGACGTCACACTACATATAGTGAAATAATGCCTCAACAATGACAGTACCCTAAAAAGACGCACCAATCTCACAGTCCATGACATATCCAAATTATTACAGTTTGTTGCAAAATCCACTTATTTTCAATTCAGAGGAAAAATTTACAGACAAAAAGAAGGATTTGCAATGGGAGACCCACTATCAGCCATTATGAGCAGCTTTTTCATGGAGGATCTGGAAAACAAAGCCATTAACACAGCACCTACACAATGCAAACTCACCCTTTGGAAGAGATACGTGGATGACATTCTGGAAAAAATAAGGAAAGGACACACACAAGAACTCACTGACCATCTGAACAGCACGGACAGCACTGGGAACATAAAATTCACACACGAAGAGGAGGAAAATGGCACCATAGCCTTTCCGGACATGAAAATCCACCACAACGATGACTGCAGCATAAAAATCACAGTCTACGGGAAACCAACCCACACAGATCAATACCTACTATGGACATCGGAACACCCCACAGCACACAAGCTATCAGTTGTCAGGATGTTATATGAATGAGCCACCATCATCACGGACCAAGAAGACAGACAGGAGGAGGAAAACCACATAAAACATGCACTTCTACGCTGCCAATATCCAGTATGGGCTATAAACAAAGGGAAACAGCAAGTCAAAAACAAAGAAAATAAACAGGAAATAAGACACAGAACAAAAGCTGAAATCAAAAACAAGGACACCATAATTATACCATACATATGAGGGATCACTGAACCAATTCAAAGGATCATGAAAAAATACAAAATAAACACAGCAGTCAAACCACACAAAAAATTAAGACAGTTGTTGGTACACCCTAAGGACAGAATAGAACAAGACAAAAATGCAATGTAATATATGAAATATCATGCAGATCATGCAACAAAACCTACATTGGAGAAACTGGAAGATTTTTCACCACAAGAAAAAAATAACACCAGAAGGAATGTGAGAAGGAAACACAAGGACGACTCACAAGATCACAAAAAGAAAAGGCAGAACAAGAAACATTAAAATCAGCAATATCAGATCACTGCAAAAGAAATAATCACATCATGGACTGGGACAACACAAAAATTATTGGATTGGAGAGCAACAGACACAAACGCTGGATCAAGGAGGCCATACTGATCAGGAAGCGGGGAAAAGACACCATGAACCGAGATGAGGGGGCCTTTATGCTTTCCCACACCTGGGACCACATTCTCCAGAGACCATCTGACGGCGGGAGGCGGGGCCGGCTCGGTGAATCCGAGAGATCTGCTGAGCTGGCCCCGCCTATGAAAATCAGCTGATAAATGTCACCTGGCAGTAATCAGCTGACTCTTCTGACAAAGGCTGCAGTGCAGTCGAAACATGTAAAGAAGGTAAAGACATCTCCTTTCTATTTTATTTTTTGTCTTTTACATGAACAAAAGATAAAAAAGGATGTTAATATTCTCATGCTGTACTGTAAATTATTACTTTTTTATTATGAACAGTCACTCACTAAGGATGTTAATATCCTCATGCTGTACTGTATATTATTACTTTTTTTATTATCAGAATCAGAATCAGAATCAGAATCAGCTTTATTGGCCAAGTATGCACAACACATACAAGGAATTTGACTTTGGCTAAAAACTTGCTCTCGTTGTTCAGGTGAAGGATTTAAATAAGGATTCAATGACAACCAGAGTATGTACAGTAAATTACAGTCTGTCCACGTTTCTATAAAAGGATGCAAATATATACAGGAATATATGCAGTTATTTACTCGGACTAACCACACTTTGCAGAAATATATGAAAAAATATACAATCACACAGTATTTCAATGTGGACTCAGATTCAGTGATATAATGTGAATGAAGTAAAAAGCAGTGTGAGAGTTATGTGCAATGTAATAATGGATGAAAAGTCATGAGTACAGCAACAGGTAGGACTAGGTGAATGTTAGGAGTTCATCAGAGTGATGGCTTGAGGAAAGAAACTGTTCCTGTGACGGGTGGTTTTGACCTTCAGTGATCTGTAACGACGACCAGAAGATAGAAGTTCAAACAGTTTGTGGCCGGGGTGTGATGGCTCAGCACAGATGTTTCCCGCCCGTTTCCTGGTTATGGACCGATATAAGTTCTCAATGGAGGGTAGGTCGGTACCAATGATCCTCTCCGCAGACTTAATGATCCGCTGCAGTCTGGTCTTGTCCTGTTTAGTGGCAGATCCAAACCAGACAGTGATGGAAAAGCAGAGGACAGATTGGATGATGGCGGTGTAGAAGACAACCAGCAGCTCCTGAGGCAAATCAAACTTCTTGAGCTGACGCAGAAAAAACAACCTCTGCTGGGCCTTTTTCCGGACAGTGTCAATATGGGAGGACCACTTCAGGTTCCGGAAGATTGTGGTACCCAGAAACTTGAAGGAGTCCACAGTGGACACTGTGCTGTTGAGGATGGTGAGTGGGGGGAATGAAGGGGGGTGTCGCCTGAAATCCACAGTCATCTCCACCGTTTTGGCTGGGTTAAGTTCAAGATGGTTCTGGCTGCACCAGAGGATCAGCTGCTCCACCTCCCGCCTGTATGCAGACTCATCATCATCCCGGATCAAACCGATGACTGTGGTGTCATCCGCAAACTTCAGGAGCTTCACCGAAGGGTCCTCTGAGGTGCAGTCGTTGGAGTAGAGGGAGAAGAGCAGTGGGGAAAGGACACATCCTTGGGGGGCGCCAGTACTAATTTTTCGGGAGCTGGATGTAAATCTCCCTAGCTTCACCTGTTGCCACCTGTCAGTCAGAAAGCTGGAGATCCACTGGCAGGTGGAGGGGGGCACCTTGAGCTGGAGGAGTTTCTGATGAAGAATGCCTGGGATGATGGTGTTGAACGCTGAGCTGAAGTCGACAAACAGGATCCTGGCGTACGTCCCTGGGGAGTCGAGGTGCTGCAGGATGTAATGTAGTCCCATATTCACTGCATCATCCACTGACCTGTTTGACCGGTAGGCAAACTGCAGTGGGTCCATCAGGGGGCCTGTGATGACCTTCAGGTGGTTCAGCACCAATCTCTCCAAGGATTTCATGACCACAGAGGTCAGGGCAACAGGTCTGTGAACAGCCAGGTTCTTATGAACAGCCACTCAAAACTAAGGATGTTAAAAATTCTCGTGCTGTACTGTAAATTATTACTTTATTATGAACAGTCACTAAGGATGTTAAAAAGATTCTTGTGCTGTACTTTAAATTATTACTATTTTTTATTTTAGGTTTTTCAATAGAATTAATTCTTTTACTCATGGATCAAATTTGATATTTCGTATTGCTACATTACTCACTCATTGATTAAGTTTGAGATTCTTATAATGTATTAGAGTACCTTATTTATGCTCGCTATTGATGTAAAAAAGATTCTCGCATTGCAAATATTCCTTATTCATAAAAAAATGGCTCTTTGATCCTTGGACATTTCTTCACTCTTCCTCGTGTGAGACTATGTGATTCATGCCTTACATGTGACTGCTGATTTCCATCACACAAACAATTTCTCCGGAGTTTAAATTTTTATTCCCCGTGTTATAAAA
Organism: Pholidichthys leucotaenia; assembly: GCA_020510985.1. Lineage (NCBI taxonomy): Eukaryota > Metazoa > Chordata > Actinopteri > Cichliformes > Pholidichthyidae > Pholidichthys > Pholidichthys leucotaenia. The sequence continues at coordinate 193,215,892 of CM035842.1, read as the reverse complement.
TTTGGAGATCGGAAATACCCCTTAATCAGACACCTGTAAATTTAGCATGAACAAAGTGCAGAAATTTGTGTAAGAAGGTATTCTGTCTACCTTTCTGTTTGCGCACCAAAGTCATCTAAAAAGGGTCCTTCTGATCTGTTCTGAACTTGTCTCAGAATAGTTCAGTCCGGATCACCGGTACCAAATTGTTAAAGTTCTGTTTAAGCTGTGCAAGGACATTTACCTGTGTGTGTGTTTTTTGTTTTTTTTTGTTTTGTTTTTTTCCCAGTGTGCTTTGGGTCATTAAGACCAAATAGGCCTGTTTGCTCAGGTCAGTCTTCCTCTAAAACCCTTTTTCTGAATGTGCAGAAGATGATGTTGCAGATTTGTGACTGGGTCGATGTGGGTGCGTGCTTTTGCACACAGAGCACAGATCTGTGTTTTTGCAAAATGTGGTCTCCCCATTGAGCATCTGTTTTAGCCAGGGATAATGGTTGTAAGAGAATATATAAATTAATAAATATGATCAGGTATAAATTATTTAATTTATATTGATGTATGGGAATCCGAGATCAAATCTCGTTTCATATTCACCAGAAAAATTAATAACACTCGTAGGGGCACCAGCTTCTATCTTTAAGAAGCAATTTTAATTTTAATTTCATTTTATACCTGTTTAATCACTCAATAAATTAATTAATAATCAGTCTCAATTTTTTTTTTTCATGAATTCGGTACCTGTGCTTGAAACAGACTCAGAATGAAATAAATTCTCAACAACTTCTCTCATTTTCACATATTTATTAAATGAAATGATTAACAGTTATTGCAGTAATTTCATTAATCATAAAATCAATCTTGTAAATGATAGATTAACAATGTCAATATTTTCGGAACCAGGGTTAAACTGAGAAATTAATTTTTATCAGTTTGAGTTAATAGATTATGGAAACAATGCAAATTTATGGAGAAAGTTTACTAATTATATGAAAAGTCATGGATTAATCTTAAGAAAATAAAAACGGAATTTTAACGAAAAGGAGAGTTCCGTTAATGGCTTCTTAATTTGCATCTGATTAGATATACAAATTATTACCGAACCTCAGACGTTTAATTCAGCAGATGAATTAAAGTTTGCAGCTCACGTGATTCCTCGATCTTGATCTGGTCAACGTTCTTTCGTCGACCTCAGCCCAAGATTTCGTGGATGTTTGGGGAAATATCTTTCCGCAGATATTTCAGGGTCCACAGTTCGACCTTTAAAGTCAAGCGGTCGAAGTGGCTGGATTTTGGCTGTATGACCCACAGTTGTAACTTGGATCGGAGCCAGATGGTGCCGACGTTTCTTCAGCGTGTAATGAGAGCTGCGCGTTTTCTCCTTCGTAGACAAGCGGCTCCAGAGGTCTTCGAGAATAATTAGATCTAATCAGATCTCAAATTAGAAAAAGATTTTCAGACTTTAGATAAAATAATAGCTTCTGGTGTGTGATTGGTCAGGAAAAATATTATAAAAATGAAGTCAAGATTAAAGTTTACATTAAAATTAAACAAACGGTGGTTTTACGGAACGTTTAACAAAGAAAAAAATAGAAATAAAAATTGGAGTTTAACTCCGATTAAGAATTGAACTCAAAGAAATAGGAATTCCTAGGCATTCAAGAGAAAAAGAAAAAAAACCCATTAAAATACAAAGTGTCATAACCCGAGTGTCGGTTCTGGCCACACTCGGGTCTCATATCTTTTTGTTCCCTGGCTTTGGCAGCTGAGGGTTCCTTCCAGCTCCTCGGGCTCTTATTGTGAAGGTGCCCGGGGGAGCTCCCTGCTGTCAAAGTCAGCTGCTGCTCTGCTGTCATTAGCAGCAGCTGTGCCGCGTTGGGGTCATTAGCCGCCAGAGATATAAGCGGGTGCTAAATGTCCTCCAGCGCGGCAGTCTCTGTTATATTCTGTTATATCCTGTTACGATCTCCTGTTATATCCTGCTACGTTTTGATGGTGCTCCTTTATGCTCAGGTATGTTCCTGTTTGCCTAGCTCATCATCAACGTTGTCGTCTGGCGCATCGGGTGTTCCCCGGCTCAGACTTCACTCAGCCGCTGTATGTGTTCTGTGTGTGTTCTTCCTTACTCTACAATAAATTACCACTGCAAACTCACTGGTGACTGAGGCGTCTTGTGACGGTCCGTGAGGGCCGTTGTGACAGTAGACTGCCGCCTAACGCCCGGAGAGGAGGCGTTGTTTCGAGACGCCAGTCACCGTGCAGTTTGCAGTAGGGGACTGTTAATTCCTACCTGTCTGAGTGTCTGCAGCGGGGAGTATGTCGTCATCCAGGGGCCATTGTCGGCGCCTTGGCAGGCAGCAAGCGGAGGTTCTGAAGGAGGTGGACTACACCATCTTCACCGCTACGCTGTTGGACGCTCCCAGCGACATTTGTAGATACCTGGACCTAGCCGAGGAGATTCTGGATTCTCTTCCCCGCTTCACCGATCATCCAGAGGTAAGCGTGAGGAGAGATGACATCGCCACCCAGCGTGAGAGACTCCGAGGGCTGGAGGGAAATCCTGGCAGGAAGCTGAAGCGGAGGAGACGTCGCCCCTCGCTTCGGGATCCCGCTCCTGCCTCTGTTCCGGCCCGGGAGTTCGCACCATCCGGAGGTCTTTTCCCATCGGGCATGTCGTCACTCGGGATTCCCCCAGAGAAGCTGCAGATGACAGCAGACAAGATCTGGGACCGGGTGGCAGCTGCTTGCTCCGCTGAGAATCCTCCAGCGTGTATGAAGCATGTGGTGGCGGCGGTCAGACTGGTGGAGAGGAATCCAGCGCTGCGTGAGTTTCCTGAGTTTGCTGACTTGCTTGCCGCCATTTCTGCTCAGGAACGGCGATTTCCGGACCTCACCTTCGCCTCACCCCCTACAAGGAACCGTCATCAATCCGGCTTCCAACCTCGGCTAGACCCCCGTCTGGATGCTGTTCCGGGTCGCCGCAAGGGCTCAACCCCCCACACAGCTGTCACTCCTGCGCCTCGTCAGAGGGGAATCCCCGCAGCCTCGTCTTCTCCCGGGCCCTCGCCTGCTGTCCCGTCAGCGCTCCATGCCCGACTGACCCCGGCTGTCGCCCCCTCCTCCTCGTCGCCTATCCTGGCTGCTGTGTGTCACGAGAGCTCCGTTTCGGCGAGCTTCATCCCGGATCTGCCTCGAGTGGCCTCGTCTCGTCTTCCCAGAGGGCCCTCTGTCGCCATCCAGCGGGGAAAGGAAGGAATGACGTCCCCCACAGCGGAGACTATCTTACCCTTAGGGGAAAGGCAAGTGCATGATAATTTCTCTTCTTTTGACATTGTTTTGCCTTGTCTGACTCCTAGGGGTGGAGTTCGGGGTATGCAGCCCCCCGAGCTCCCTCCACCCGCTGTGGATGAAAATATTAACCCTGCTTCCTCTGTGTCTCCCTCCGCTGAGCGGTCCTCGACGTCAGGCCAACGTCGCTGGATGAGGAGGAGGCCTGCGGTTCTGGAGAGCCTGGTTCCGGTTCCGCAGCCACGCCATGGGCGGAGGAGGAGAGCGGACTGCAGCGTGGAGCCATCGCCGATGAAGAAGCGTCCCCGGGGTTCCACGGAGGAGCGGTCCAGTCCAGCAGGGCGAGATTCTCCTGCCACCACGCCGTGCGGGCCACCGGCGTGGACATCGGTGCCGGAGGACTCTCTAGCTGCACGCACCATCATGCCAGCTGCGGAGCCCGACGCAGCTGAGTGGGAGCCTGAGGACGACCTCCTGACTTCTGAGCCCGGATCGTCGCAGTCCTGGACGGTGTCAGAACCCGAGCTCGGGGTCGCCGGCGAGGGGCTGCTCTCGCCTGCTGCGCCAGAGGTTCCGGTTTTGGGGTTGGAGGTCGAGTCTGGTGCCACGCCGACCGGGTCCACTGGGAGTTCGGTTCCGGTCCAGTTGGGGTCCACTGGGAGTTCGGTTCCGGTCCAGTTGGGGTCCACCGGGAGTGCTGTTCCGGAGGCCCAATCGGGGTCCACCGTGGGTTTGGTTCCGGAGGCCCAATCGGGGTCCACCGTGGGTTTGGTTCCGGAGGCCCAATCGGGGTCCACCGTGGGTGCTGCACCAGCAGGTCCTAGGTTCGGTGAGGGAGCTGCAGATCCCCGGCCACCGGATGCTGGACAGGCTCGTTTTCTTCATCTCCACAGTCATCCTCCTCGTCTCCCTGAGGAGCACTACCAATCTCCACCTGGGGCCGTTGGGGTCCCAAACGCTCCGCCCGGTTTCCCCTCATCTCCCCCCTTTTCTGCGGGATCACCGGCTGCTTTCTCCCAATGGTTCTGGTGGGCTGGTGTTGCGGGGCGGCCGCCTGAAGGGCTGTCTCGTTGGTTTGGTTCTCTGGGCCGGCCCCCCGACCTGTTTATCTTCCTGTGCGGCGACCTGCTCCGGCCGCCTGAAACTCTCTTCCCCCGAGCATGGGACTGGGGTAGGCCGCCCGAACTGTCCTCTTTTCCCCTCCCTGTTCTGTGGCCTCTTGTTGCCGGATGAACCCCCCGAACCTTCTGCCCCATCCCTCCGGGCCTGGACTGCGCCCTTTCTGGGTTCCTGATCTTGTCTGTGGGACTGTTGGGGTGTTTGTGGGGGGGGGGGGGATTGTTTTGTGTTTTTGTGTCACTCTGTTTGCCCAAGGGTGTGTTGCCTATTTTGTACTTATTGTGGTTTTGTTCTTGTTACCCGGGATTGTGGTTTTTTTTTTTTATAGCCTTGTTGGTTGTTTCTCTCTCCCTCCTGCCAGCACCCCATCCACCCACCCTAGGGGGGTGGGGGGGGGGCTTGGGTGTTACTCTGGCCGCTCAGAGCTCGGCCTTGAGGGGGAGGTACTGTCATAACCCGAGTGTCGGTTCTGGCCACACTCGGGTCTCATATCTTTTTGTTCCCTGGCTTTGGCAGCTGAGGGTTCCTTCCAGCTCCTCGGGCTCTTATTGTGAAGGTGCCCGGGGGAGCTCCCTGCTGTCAAAGTCAGCTGCTGCTCTGCTGTCATTAGCAGCAGCTGTGCCGCGTTGGGGTCATTAGCCGCCAGAGATATAAGCGGGTGCTAAATGTCCTCCAGCGTGGCAGTCTCTGTTATATTCTGTTATATCCTGTTACGATCTCCTGTTATATCCTGCTACGTTTTGATGGTGCTCCTTTATGCTCAGGTATGTTCCTGTTTGCCTAGCTCATCATCAACGTTGTCGTCTGGCGCATCGGGTGTTCCCCGGCTCAGACTTCACTCAGCCGCTGTATGTGTTCTGTGTGTGTTCTTCCTTACTCTACAATAAATTACCACTGCAAACTCACTGGTGACTGAGGCGTCTTGTGACGGTCCGTGAGGGCCGTTGTGACACAAAGTTACATAAACAAATTACGAATTACCTGCTCTGTGCTCGGAAAAGCAGCATGTGGGAGAAGCCTTTTGTTCAGGAAGTCCTTTGTTCTTCCCAAAGTCCTTTCTTGCTGTGTGTAGACAATAGACAAAAGAGAGAGACGAACGGAGGCGAAAGAAGAGCCGAAAGAGAAAAGCCAAAAGAGAACAAAGCAGGGGGTCTTCCTCCTTTTATAAGTTCTGTTGAGCTTTCGCGGACTTCCGGGTTGACCGGAATCTCAGCCAGTGAGCGTCCTTCGTGGGCGGGCTTGACAAACTTTAGTCCAATGACAGGCTTTGTCTGCGAGGGACCAATAGGAGGGAGAAGCTGGGGCTCGGTGAAGACTGGGTGAAATTGGATATCGGTCCACATGAATACACACAATTTTAAATACATTGGAATATGCTTTTACAAACTTATGTATAACTAAGCTAACTTTAACCTCTTGCACTCCGTTGTACCACGGACGGGCAAGTCTCTGCGTCCTAGAGCGCACGAGGGTGCACGAGAGCGCCCTCGTGCGCTCTAGGACGCATGATGGAGATGGTGATGTAGGTGGTGTATGGCGTCCAAGCGCGCACTGAAAATAAAAGCTGCAGACACAGCCGCGAACAGATTAGTTCATCTGATTGACCTCTCATTGAATTGGGTTTCTGAAACCTTGAAGAACCAATGACTGAAAACCTAGCAAGAAGGACCCACCTACCAACGCTGTGAATGCAGTGAGCCAATTGAAGAAGAGAAGTTCACCAGCTGTTTTTTTTAAGGCTGGGTGAAGACTGACTGCTGCAGAGGATCAAAAAAGGACCCGCAGGAAGAACCCCACAGACCCAGCAGCACGGAGACCATCCACAAATGCAACCTGTGTGACAGGGAGTGCCATTCGCTCATCGGCATGTTCGGCCACAGGCGGTGCTTATTTCGTTTTTGTTCCAGCAGAGTAGACGTTATGATTTCTTCCACGGTCATAGGCCGACGGAGGCTGACGACAAAGGCTGAGTGACACACATGCTTTTGCCAGTCTTTTTTTAATTACTACTGTTATTTGTTTTGAAAAATCGTTCACCAAAAACCGCAATCATGGAAGCACAAAACCGCAATAATGGAATTATGTTTTGATCGGGTCGTGAGACCAGAACCACGAGCGGACCAGCGTCACGTTCATCTGACAATGGGGAAGAGAAGTTTGCCAGGACACTGATGTGAAGAGGTAAGGTGTAATAAGCTAAATTATTCTTTATTCCTGAAAATTGTAATCCAAAATGACTTTGACCGATCGGTAAATTATAACTGTGCGGCGCACGAAGTCTGAAGTTCGTGCGCCGCGGTACACGGTTCGTTCGTCGCGTCCAGACCGTGAATGCCGCCCCCCCCCCCGCTATTCTTCTGTAGCGAGGGGGGGGAAGCCGCGGTGACTGAGCTGCTGTCCCACATCCCACATGAGGCTAATCCGTCATGTAGCGATGGCCGATGTCCATCCTCTGTAGCGAGGGGGGGGCAACCCCACACACACACAAACACAGCCCTGAGTGTGACCTTTCATTAGAGCCCAAAATGAAGCTTCTACATTGAAGCATTCAAAAGTTACAGACGTTTTTTCCAAACTGTGCCATTTGGCACAATTTGGCACAGTTCCAAAACGCCTGGGAACAGCCTGAGGAAAAAACTGTGTAATATATTCATTTTTTGTGGTATTGTTACAAAATTTGGACCTCAGCTGGATAACACTTGGTTCTACATTTCTGTTGCATTTTCCAGCCCGGATCTGAAGCTGTGTGTTATTTGCAAGCATTTGTATCCAAAAAACACCCAGGCCAAATTTATTTTCTTCAAGTTCACTATGTTTAGATGACTGTAACTCAGTGGCCGGAGCACTTAGAGAGATTATGACTATTTTGCCAAAAAATTCAAAGTGTTTTCTTTTAAATGAGACCAACCCCATGAAGTTGCTGCAAAGGGTTGAAGAACAGCTTTGGATTTAATTTGGGCACATTATTTTTTGGCGTTTTTAGGGAAATTGACCAGAGTGCAAGGGGTTAATGTAACTTATAAGCAGTGCTTCTAAATCAACATGCAGGAATAAACATTCATTTAAACATTTTTAACATGCATATATATAAAATCACAGATTAATGCATTTCACACATATTATTGATTTTCCACATTAAAAACATCAGAGTCCATTTGCTTTTCATAGTCCTGAAAAGAAGGGAAGATTTAGAATTGAGTTTGTAATAATGTACTTTAAAGTTCACTGTGTGGCGGTTCGGTTAACCCCCACAACAGACTAAGGACAGTCAGCTCGCTTCTCTTGGTTTTTTCCGCTGCACTACTGAGATGTAATGTGCCATTCATGCTTTGAGATGTTAATGTGCCATTCATGTATAGTGTCCATGCGTCCTGTCCTTACTGTGACCTAGAGACTGAGATCAATATGTAGATGTGCCTTGTAACCTCTTTGTCCTGCAAGCTGGAGCAGAGGCCAGCAATCTGCCTATTATGTATGTCTCTTAAATGCAAATGTCTCAACTGCTGTGAATACCCTTTGATGTATTGTCTGAGTTGGGTATAAGTACTGCACTGAAATCCATGTTCACTCTCTCACTCTCACTCCTGCATCTGCTGCTGACACGCACTTTGTGTCCCTCTGCTGAGAGCTGCTGGGCTCGCTCCCGGCGCGCATGCACGGCGCCAGGAGCGGGGCTCGTGACGGTGGTATGATTTGATAAACTCTACTTAAAACCTATCAACGCCGCTTTATTTCATGCCGCTTCAACTGGTTAAATCCAGCATGTCCCACAGTTTAAGGAAATTTTATTGAGCTGTGGATCGGTGTGGCAATGAGGGGCTCCACAGGTCTGTTGCATGTTTATGGGGGCAATAAAGGGGTGCAGGAGGAAATAGGTTGAATTCTTTTAGACTGGTTTTAGCAAAGGAATGGGATTTCAGCTGTGGCCTTGGGGAGAAATCCAGTTCTTGACTGTCTTACTCCTGGGTGAAACAAAATGTCTTTAAGCAGAAGAATAATTATTGCTGAGCCAAAGTGAGATGATGCTACATGGTGGCTTGATGTCTGCCACGGGCGGCCATGCTTTTAAAAACCTTTAGAGGTGGTCTGAAACCTTTGCTCTGAAACACTGCCAAAGCAAATGTTTAAACAAACTTGAAACTTCCATGTGCATTTGTGTGTCTGTTTTTTTTAAACATTTTTCAGACATTCTGATGTGTTTTTTTTGTAAATTGAAAGACTACAACGTTTTCACTTCTGACAAGACTTCTTGTCATCATTAAACCCATCCTAACCCTAAACCACATATGGACAACAGGTTAAAATCGCAGTCTGTCAGTTTGACGAGAAGTTTCGGATCAAAGGTTATGTTTTGACCCGCGGGGTCACGGGTCATGTTTTCAAAACACTTTTGATTGACAACCTAATTACACGGGGTCAGGGTCAGGTCAGGGGGCATGGCACCTTTCAAAAAGAGATTAGGGGCATGTACAAGTACTACCCTGCCTCTCTAACTCGATCTGGTTGATACCTAGTGTGTTTTACAACCTCATGATAAAAACCACATTTTATTCAACAGTACATAAACCTAGCAGTAGAAGTGACTTTTTTCTAACTCCCCACAAGTTGGTGGAATGTTGCAGTATTGGAGATATAGCTATATTGGACCATACCCCAATTTTTATGGAATTATTGAACTTGGATATCAGATCTGAGAGAGGACCATGGAGATATAACCATTTTCTGAATCATGACCCTGAATTTGACAAAAAAAAAATAACAGCACAAACAGGATACTTTTTTTTAAAGAAAACAAAGCCCCTGATGTGTCACCTGGACTTTTATGGGACACAGCTAAGGCTTACATTTGTGGTCAAATTATCTCTTGTGTGGCTCGCCTTAAAAAAACTAACAGGATGGAGCAGAGAAAACTTGAGCTCGAACTTCAAAATCTCAAGAATGAGTATAATGTCTCTCCATCTGAAGAGCTTAAATGTGACATTCAGACTGTGAAGACTGCTTTAAATACACTGTCTAGCAAAGAACACAGATTTTTCAGCTGTTTTTGTCAACAAAGGATGCATGAATTTATGAATAAACCAAATAGATATTTGGCTAACCTCCTAAAGAAAAGGACATACTCCCAGAGCATGCCATGTGCCAGATCATTTAGGCACTCCAAACTATAGCAGCAAGGACATCGATAATATTTTTCAGAAGTTTTATAAAAAGCTGTACACCTTTCAGTTTAACTCACAATTAGAACAAAAGCTGTCAGACTTCTTCACAAAGTTAGAGCTACCTAAATTTTCGTACTAACAGGCTGAAGACCTAAACAGACCACTAATTGCAAGTGAAATTAAGAACTGTATTCAACTGTTACCTAATAATAAAGCTCCAGGCCCCAGTGGCGTTAGTGCCAAATTTTACAAGAATTTTGGTCCCCTCCTAATTGACACAGTGATTGAAATGTTGAACTCCTCATTTATCAATGGTGCCCTTCCTCCATCTTTTATGGAAGTGAATATTTCCTTGGTACCAAAAAAAGGCAGACCACCTGAAGAGTGTTCCTCATACAGGCTCATATCTGTCTTAAATGCTGACATGAAATTACTAGAAAAACCTCTTGCCTTACGACTTCCTTCTGTTATCAATATTGATCAGACGGGTTTCATACAGAGTAGCTATTCCTCAGATGATGTAAGAAGGCTGCTTAATATTATCTAAGACTCTTTCTTATACAGTTTTGGGCTGCACGGTGGCGCAGTGGTTAGCACTGCGGCAGCACAGTTTACCCTTGGCCGGGGGATTGTGGGGATCGTGGGATCGTGGGTTCGATCCCAGCCCCCGACCAACAGTGATCTGTGTGGAGTTTGCATGTTCTCCCCGTGTTGCGTGGGTTTACTCCGGGATTTCTCCGGTTTCCTCCCACATGCCAAAAACATGCATGTTAGGTTAATTGGCTGTTCTAAATTGTCCCTAGATATCTGTTTCCTATAGGCCCTTAGAATTGAGGGTTAGTATTAATGAAAGCGCTTTGAGTGGTCTTTGTGACTAGAAAAGCGCTATATAAGTGCAGGTTAGTTAGTTAGTTAGTTAGTTTTGAGGCCCTAGTGACTTCTCTAGATGCTGAGAAAGCATTTGACCGGCTGGAATGATCCTACCTCTTTTTTACACTTCACCGATTTGGTTTAGGGGACAACCTCATCAAATCGATTCAGATTCTTTATGCCTCCCCTCTTTCAGCTGTAATCTCCAATGGGTTTAGGTCAGGCTATTTTAGGGTTGAACAGGGCACAAGGCAGGGGTGTCCCCTTAGCCCTCTGTTGTTTGCTATAGCTATGGAGCCATTAGCAGTCTGCATACAACAGAATGATTACATTAAATGATTTTTTGTGAATAATCACTGTCACAAAATCTTGTTATATGAAGATGATGCCTTAATTAATTTGGACTCCCCAAGAGAATCCATCCCTGTTTTGACTGTGATAATTGGTAATTATGGGTCCTTTTCTGGATACAAGATAAATTTCTCATAGTATGGTCATGCCCCTCAATACCCTGATTGCTTTAGACCTAAATATATCACATCCTTTACACTGGTCCCCTGCTGGCTTTTCTTATTTAGGTATAAGAATATCTCCATGTTTGAAGAACCTTTACAAATTAAACTATGCCCCAGTCTTCAGAATCATGCAGGATGACCTTGAAAAGTGGTGCAGCTTGCCCCTATCCTTACTAAGTTGTATTCACCTGAAAAAAAATGAATATTCTTCCCAGGCTTTTCTTTCTTTTGCAGATGCTTTCAGTCACCCTATCGAGGAAAAGTCACACTGTCATGATCCTGAGCATGGGTGAGGGCTATGCTCAGTCTCCAGTCTGAGTTTAGTTTTTTCCTGTTTGTTTGCTTCTATGGTCTGTGGTATTTGGTCTGTTATTTATGAGTGGTTTGTATTCTTAGTTTTGTCCTTATTGTCCTGTCTATATATGGAGTGTCATTCTGTATTTATGGTATTATTTACACCTGTTGGGGTTGTGTAATCTTATTCTTGTATTGTTATTTAGTTTCCGGTCTATGCTTTTGTTTTGAAAGTGCTGTGCAGCATCCGGCTGTGAAACTGTTTCATGGGCTGCACAGCTGTCACTTGTTGTTCTGATTATTTTTCCATTCATGTACCCATACCTGTCATTCATCTATCATTTATCCATTTACCTATTTAAGGACACAACGTTCTTCCGTTGCCGTGTTCTACTGTTACCCTCCTCAGAGGAATCTACTAAAACCCTGAGTGAGCAGGTTTGTGCGCCGAGGTGATTGGGTGAGCTCCGTCCAGGTATAATTCTCTTTTCCTGACATTTCCAGTCGTGAGCCCAGTGTCCGTTCGGGTGTGACTCTGTCTGGTTTAATCTCTTTTTTTTTGTCCGGCGTTCCCACACACCTTAGCCTGTATGTCTTCCAGGTTATTGTCTCCACCAGTAGACATTGAGCCCCATTCTCCTCCTGCACCTTCTCTTTTCCATTTTGTGTAGTGTTCGTGTTTATGTTCTCTCACAGAGAGCGTTTGGTGTCTTATGCAGCCCTTGAAAAAGGCAATTCATGACAGAAGAACATGGCCAGTGTGTGACACCAGCCTCTGTGGGTTTGCATTTTTTTCTTTTTCACGTAAATATTTTCCCCCCTTTTTGTCATCCCATGCCTGCTGAGATGTCAGCAGGCGGAAAACTGTATCCACAGAGCTTGGGGTTGGAGCTCTGCACTGCGCTCCGGGAGATAGATGGACATATTGCCGACGCCCATCAATCTTCCACCCCTAAAGACACTTTGTGGTGCTTGGGTCTTGTGAAGGTGGCTGTGCAGCATCACCCTCGGCTCGTGCTGCATGCTGAGGGAAGGGAGAGGATTTTCCTAGTGGAAGACCTGCAGCAGGAGCATCATGGGAAGGTCAAGAGTCCTGTCAGCAAACCAATGTCTGCGCCGACAAGAGAGCATTCCTGGACTTTGGTGCCATCAGCTCCTCGCCAGCCCCCAGCTCCTGCTCCGTTAGCTTCACAGCCACTCCGCGGGAGGAGGTCCGGCAAACCATCCACGCCGAAGTCTGTACTGACAAGTGAGCGTCCTCGGACTCCAGTCTCCTGCCCGCCTCCTCGCCTGGTGATCTCCGCAGCCTCCACCTTCCCAGGAGTCTCTTGCTCACAACTCTGGAGAACCGCAGCAGCAGCCTCCTCACCATTTTTGAATGGTTTCCCCTTGGCTGTCCCGTCATTCTCTTCCTCTTTGTCTGCCGCTGCTGTCCCCTTCTCCTCCACGGCGTCACCTCCCACTACTGAGTGGAGGGCCATTAGCATGCCTGCAGGGCCATTTCCTACTTTTTCTACATTGGTGCCCATGCCCACTGCAGCCATGAAGAGGAATTCACCTGGGTCTTCAGCAGCAGTTACCATCACGCCTCGGGGAATAAGGCAAGTACATTGTCATTCTCAAACACTTGCCATGCCTGAAATGCCTTGTCTCATTCCCGGTGATGAGGCTAAGCATTTGCAGCCCACACTGGTTAAGTCCTCACTGCCTGCTGCTGCCACCGGTTCCTCACCTGCCTCTCCCATGTCTCCTCCTTTGTTTCCTGATGTTTCCTGAGTGTCCGCCAGTCCTGGGATGGAGCCGCCAGACGGCAGAGGAGCCTGCGGCCTTGGAAGGTCCTGTTCCAGCCCCACAGCCACACCCCAGACGGAAGGAGAATGCTACCCATGCCCTGAAACTTGAACCAACGGGAGAGTGTACCCTGGTTTCAGCAGCACGGGAACCGGCATCTTTGGTGAGGAAACACCAAAGCTTTAGCCGCCACGCCTGGAGCTCCACTTGCGTTGGTTGCCATGCCTGGGTGGTTCTTGGGCTGCATCCATCATCACGTCTGCTGCTGGAGTCGTTGCAGCAGAGTCGCTGGAGTCCTGGATGACGGTGGAGCTCAAGTCTAGGCAAGTACTCTGCTCTGTACTGACACCTGAAGATCGAAAGAAATCTTTTCTGGCTCATGGTGAGGAGAACCGGCTGCAGAGGTCCTCTACTCCTGAATTCTCCTCAACAAGCTCCACCACTGCTGGTAACTATGTTCCAGTGTTTTTCTCTTCCTCCCCATCTGAGGTGACTGAGCTGGTTTGGCAGGGCCAGATGAATGGAGTCGAGGCATCCCAGCTAGAGTCGCCAGAGTCCTAGATGGTGGTGGAGCTTGAGCTTAGGAAAGTTCTGTTCTTTGTCTTCATATCATCAGTATTAGAGAAATCTTGCTTAGCTTTTGATGAGAAGAACCAGTCGCAGCCGTCGACTGTTCCCAAATTCTTCTCACCGGGCTCCACTGCTACTGGTGGTAGTAACCCGGTGTATGTTTCTTCTCCCCTGCTCGAGTCCCCGTCTGGGTCCACTGATGGTCATCCCCCATCTCTGCCCGAGGTCATTACGGGTCCTCCATCTTTGCCCGAGGTCGCTATAGGTCCTCCTCCTTTGCCTTGGTCTGGTCCTCCGCTGATCAATCATCTTCTTTGCCTGGTTTTCTCACGGGTCTGCCATTTGGTCTCACTTGGGTTCCTCGTTGGTCCTCTCTCTCCGCCAGAGGTCTCCGTAGGTGCTTCGCCTCCGTCCAAGGTTGCCATGGGTGCTTCACCTCCATCTGAGGCCACCGTGGGTGCTTCGCCTCTGTCATAGTCAGTAAGAGGCAAGAGTTCAAGCTACCGCCCCCAGGAGGTGGTGTGTCATGCCCTGCGGCCCATTGGCTCAGGGATGTGGGAAGACCACCCGATGAGCCTCATTGTCTGCTTGGGTGGATTTGGAACACTGGAAGGCCACCCAATGGACTGCTCCTTCTGCTGGGGTGGTCCTGGAACACGGGGAGGCCCCTCAACTTACTCCAGCACATGCGCCGGTGGTCTTGGGACTCTGGGAGGCCACCCAATTTGTTCCACCATGGGATTGGGTTGTTCTGGGACTCTTATAAACCACCTGAACTGCTTTATTTTGCCACCTAACATCCTAGAGTTCTGGCCACCTTGTGTTATCAGTGTTGTGGGACATGAGTGTTTTCTTTTGTTTTCTTTTTGGTTTCAGGCCCTTTTTTGCCAAGTTTCCCCCACCTCCTGCCTGGAGAGGGTTGTTTTTCTTGTTGGGGGTGGGGGGGGTCTCCCTTGTGGGTGGGTCCTCTTTTCCTTTTTGATGTTGCCCTGGGGGTGTCTGGGTTCCAACCCCCTGGTGAGGGGGGGGGGCACTGTCATGATCCTGAGCATGGGTGGGGGCTATGCTCAGTCTCCAGTCTGAGTTTAGTTTTTTCCTGCTTGTTTGCTTCTTTGTTTATTATGGTCTGTGGTATTTGGTCTCTGTTATTTATGAGTGGTCTGTATTCTTAGTTTTGTCCTTATTGTCCTGTCTACTGAGTGTCATTCTGCATTTATGGTACTATTTACACCTTTTGGGGTTGTGTTATCTGATTCTTGTATTATTATTTAGTTTCCAGTCTGTTTATTTTGACAGTGCTGTGCAGCATCCGGCTGTCAAACGCCGTTTCGCAGGCTGCACAGCTGTCACTTGTTCTGATTATTTTTCCATTCATTTACCCACATGTGGCATTCATCTATCATTTATCCATTTACCTTTTTAAGGACACAATGTTTTTTCCAATGCCGTGCCTTACTGTTAACCTCCTCAGAAGTTCCTGTTGTACTCTGAGTAAGATTGTTTTTTCCGCAGAGGTAAACAGGTGAGATCTGCCGTGGATTTAATCCTTTTTCCCATTCCTCTCCGCCGTGAACCCCATCTCCCATCAGGTGTGACGCCGACTGAGTTTTTCTCTTTTCCCAGGCGTGTCCAAGCGCCTCAGCTGGTGTTTTGTCCAGGCTGTTCTGTTCTCCTTTGGCAAGAGCCCTGTTCACCTCCAACACACCTCATCTCTCCTTATATGTAAGTTAGTGTTTTTTGTACTTTCATCTTTCTGTTGATAAATGTTGCAGACCCACAGCGTGCGTTTGGTGTCCTTCAACAGCCTTTGAAAAGGGTGTTTTCATGATACACACAGCATAATAGCTCTATATCATCGTTTATCTGCTGCAAAAAAAAGACCTAGGCTGAGATATAGCTTCCTTTGCTTACCCACTAAATGAGGGGGACTGGCAGCACCATGTTTTTCGTTTTATTATCTGGCTGCACAATAGTAGGTTCATTGCAGAATGGTGTTTAAACAACGCCAACTCCACCTGGCTCAGTTGCGATTCAGCCTCCTTGGATCATGTAACTCTGTGGAACTTACTTTGTCTCCCCTAACAAAGCATCAGCTTTAACCCAAAACAACATAATGTTGAAAAATTTGCTGTATGTATGGAGTCAGATTAGGAAAGAAAGCTTTTAGGTTTTCAGCTCCTGATGCATGGAACAAGATACAGTAAACTCTGAGCTCCAGCAACAAAACCCCATGCCTCTGACTGAATTTAAATCTCTTGTGAAATCAGTGGAGCCCAGGCTTTCTGTGTGCAAGTGTTTTATATGAGTATGTTTTTATAGCTAATTTATTTGTCTGTTTTTATTTTTAATACTGCAACTGTGTTGCTGCTGTCTTGGCCAGGTCACCCTGGTGAAAGAGATCTCTTATCTCAATGGGACTAACCTGGTTAAATTAAAGATAAATAAAAAAAACAAAAATTAACTCCCTTACATGGAAATCCCAACTTTTCTCCAGGACTTTGGGGTGAATTTGTTGACTGGAAACACAGTGGTAGAAAGGTAATTTGTGACCTGATGGATGAGGGTTCAGTTCATAGATTCAAACAAGCTAGCGAGAAGTTTGGTATTTCGGATAAGGATGTTTTTTCAATTTTCTAAAGGCCCATCAATTTATATTGCATAAATTTAAGGAGTTTAATGCCAGATCAACCATCTCTCCCATAAAATCAATGCTGTCTGATATTAGACAGCTGAAATTTATTAATAAAAACTTTTACAGAGTATTTTGTGGTATTAAAGAGGATAATTCTCATAAAACCAAAGACAAATGGGAATTTGAGTTAGGCTCCTCCTTAACTCCTGACACCTGGGATAGTTTATGTGGCCAACCTTTAAAATTTTTAGTTACAAATTCTGCCTAGGAGAGACAGTTTATAATACTGCACAGACTATATGTTGTGTTATAGTTTAGCCTTTTATTTGACGTACGGGTGGTTCCACTTCTGGTTCCACCACCACCCACAGCTATAAGAAGGCAGTGGGCAGGAGGGGCAGTCTCTTTGCCACCTCTGCTGCCTCACGGCCGCGTGTGTACTATGTAGTGCCTCCTTAATAATCCTGTGTTCGGTTCAACACCTGGCCTCGTCCTTAGCTACATATAAGCCTGTTTTCCACTAGCCCAGCACACCTCGGTACGGCTCGATTCACTTCAGTACGGCTCGGAATGCTTCTGTCTCCATTAGCACGGTGTTGTACTTGTGCTGTGATGGTTTGTGTTAGGAGGTTTTAGAAGCGAGGCGGCGCCAGACTCCCAGCGAGGCGGGGCCACACTCCCGTGACGTTACGCACCCAACTGAGTCCTTATTTACACGAGACAAAAAATGGAGGATCCAAGGATTATTGCCTTGCTCGCTCTGTGGTTTTATCTCACAATTAAGTCCAGAGAGTTTAACCAGAGAAGGCACTAGGGTACAGGCAGCAAGATGAAATATGAATGAATATTTCAATTTAATACTATCCCACTTGTACTTACAAAAACGTGTGAATATTCATAAAAAGCACACACATGAAAGGTAGCACCACAAGCAGTGGGTCACAGCGGTTTTGGGCAACACAACACAATTGTGTATCCTTTGCCAATCTGTCTGCTGTTATTTAATGTTTAACAGTTAAGGGACGGATGATTATATGCTCCAAAACTGGAGAAACTCTCTGATAAAAAAAGCTGCAACAACACAAGTCACTTTTGTTTTGAATTGACTGCCAAATGACCTAGAAATAATGAGCTGAAACTTGTTTTTATTCGTATTAAATAATGAGACAGTGGCACACTGGCCAACACCAAATTGTATTATTTTTTACATCCTAGGGCATTTTGGATGTACTGAATAAAAAAAATTCATGTTTTTCACCTTCAGGTCAACGTTTGGAACAACAGTATTATTATTTTCCGTTTAGATGATGCTACACTCCTTCTAAAGTATTGTAATTCTCTGAATTTGGAATGCCGATAGAACATTCAATTTACATATACTTGTACCTACTTTGACTTGTAAGCTTGATCAGTCTCTCCTGCTGCATTTTAAAGTCCAACTGTGCAACTTCTTATAAGTTAACATAAAAAATTTACCCAAAGTTTATAACTGTATCATGTGGTGCTAATTTTTTATGATATTTCAATAAAAAGAACAGAAAGCTTACAAAAACATTTGTTTTTTGGTCTAGTTAAAAATTACATTACCTTTACAATGGTTGACCCCTGACAGGATGATCAGCATCATTTTCATCAGACTAGGCAATGGAATTTCTATGTAATTATACTGTTTTATAATTCAGTGTTATAACAGACAAACCACACTTTCCAGAATAATTCCATTTTATTATTTACAAAATATTAAAATAAAAAAAAAACTTTGCAACACAACATGAAGGTTAATCGACATTTTATACACGCCGACCACTGAGTGCCTCTACACCAGCTTCCCAAACTGGGTCAGGAAGGCTCGGTTGAATGAAGCCGTCTCTGCCTGCTCTGGTTCAGGAAGGTTCGGTTGAATGAATCCGGGCGGGCGGGCGCGGCGGACCCTCACATGAATAATTAAAATAACAGCTTTAGTCAGCAGTGTGCTGCAATAAAGCAGCGATCATCATCCACAAATGAACCGCTTTTTTATTGCATAAATAAACTGAGCGTCTTACCGAATATATTTGCGAAAAAACGCACAATTAAAAAAAATTAAAACTCACCGTTAAAGGACTCCGATGTCGAGACCTCCCGGTATATTTTTTCATTCCGGGTGGCTCCGTCTAACTCGCGCTGGATACCTTCGTCTGACAATGCAGTGAGCAGACACTGCACCTCCTTATTGGTCCATGGAACACCCTTATTACGCGAAGCCATTTTTGATAGAGAATAAATGAAAATAGCACAGCAATACACTGAAAATAAACCGCCAACACTGGTTGCGTGCTGAGTAATGGCGGTCGTGAAGATTCTTTTTTTTTTTTTTCAAAAACTTTATTGAGAAGGTCGTGAAGATTCGGCAGAAGAGGAGGAGGAGAGGGGCGGTTACAACCTGACCAATCAGCGCCGGTTATGACCTGACCAATCAGCGGCGACCAGTCTGTTAACGTCTCAACACGGCACAGCTCAGCACTGCTGTACCCTGCCCTTGAGCGGGGCTGAGAATCGCGGCTGTTAAACCGTGTTGGGGCTTGTGGAAAAGCGTACAAAGCGTGCTGAGCCGTCCCGTGTCGCGCTAAAGCGTGCTCGTGGAAAAGGGCCTATACAGACAGAACATTTGCCACCGAGGAGAGAGGTGGATTAAAACAATGTATGGAAGCATGTGGGTTTGAAATTCGGCTGTTTTTGGAGTGCCCCGGTGAGCCATCGGTTTCCTGGCCGAGGTGGTGCACCGATTTCTGGACGTACATGGTGGCACTGAACCTTGGGAAGCTGGAGAAGTTCAGAGCACGTGAGTTGTTGGTGCACAATCTTGCAGTGGAGGAACAGCGTGTTCTGAGCACACTGGGTGACTGATAGTTCTGACGAAGTGGTTGAGCTGATGGCATGCTATTTTCACGCCCTGGAAAACGTCATGGTTCGCGAGATTTGGTTTTGACAACGCCACCAATGGGTGGGCGAGTCTTGTTAGTGGTTTGTGACAGACTTGGGGCTGTTGGTCAGCGTGTGCCAGCTCGGACTGTTGAAAGAGGAGATGATTCAAGACCAGTTGGCGGGAGTATACCAATGGCGCTGCAATTAGGTCAAAGCTTATGTTTTCGGATGAACTGACGCTGTCCACAGCCATCGGGTTAGCTCAACTGCTAGAAGCTGCAGATAAACTGTCACGGGAGCTGAGTGAGAGTTTGTCAAACCAACATCTTGGATGACCACCGACCGTGCATGCAGTGGACCAGGTCAGTGTTGGAAGTGTGGAGGACGACGCCAATCCTGGGAATGTGAGATCCACCCCGGGAAAGCCTAAATGTGTGGGTTGTGGATCCACAAAGCACTGTTTCAAGGCTAGAGAGTGTTTGGCAGGAACGAAGTGCTGCGGCAAGTGTGGCCGCTTGTGTCACATCATCAGGGTATGCCACAGATCTGAGCAAGGAAGTCCATGGCACAAAGAGGACTGTCTCTCCCCCATGGTTGTCCATGCTGTGTCCCCAAGCACCAACGGACACACATACTGTATGGTGGAGTTGGATGGGGTGGAAGTGCTTTTATGGATCGACAACGGAGCGGTGGGCTCCATGCTGGATTGGATGACTGAGATATTTTTCCTTCCACTTCAGGATTGAGAGTGGCCCAGTGCCACTTTGTGGTTGTGGAGGAGGATGGCTGGGAACGTTGGAACTGACGGCTCGGTGCAAATCTGCCGAGATGTGAGGTCGTCCAATCCTGAGAGTGGTAGATGGTGCAGTGTGAGATGAGGAACTGCATGGCACCCTGGATAGTGAGCAAGACCAATATTGTTCAGGGTCATCACAGGAGGGTCCCTGTGTCAGAGCTCAAGTAGCCCTGGATGAGGGTACCGGGTGGCACAGCAGGATGCCTGTGATGTCTGGCAAAGTCGAGAGGCTGGTTCTACCTGTTCCTGGATCTCGGCTGAAGTGGGCCGGTGAACAGAGGACCACGACGGTGATGGCGGCGGAAAAGTTAAGAGGTTGGGGCCGGACCGTCATGCACGGTAGAATGACGTGCCAAGCAGAGACACTGCAGGCCGAGCGGGCCCCCTCTGGGAGTCAAGGACTGGATTTGGGAGGAGAGGCAATCATGGCAGGTACAGGCCGGTTGGCGGTCGGAGGAGCACCAGGGACAGTCACGCATCGTGGCCAGATGGGAGGATGCTCATCTCCAGCTGCTAGACAGTTTGTGGGGGCACCCAAAAGTGCTGCGGTGTGCCCGGGAGGGAACTGAGGGACGTGGGCTTGGATGAGCGGAGCGGTCGGTGGTGATGAAGAGGAGGCGCACCAGTGCTGAAGCAACCTGCTGCAGCCCGGGAGGCTGGCGGCCTCCAGGGGCAGACTGATGGCAAGGCAGTCTAGGGGGGCCCACAACTTTTTTCCTCCGGCTGTATGTATATAGGTTGATTTGTGTGTGTAGTTGGAATGTTTTACTGTGTGTATATTATAAGTTGATGGTCATGTTGGTGTTCTGATTGTTTTGTTATTTCTATATACAGTTTTGGGGATTAATTTGTTTTATTTTAATTAAGAGACACGGCAGTGTTTTAGTTTCACATGGACTCATTTAGTTTAAGCGGCAGAATAACCTGCTTCGCCGTGTGGGGGGAGGTGGCAGTCTACTCATCTCCCCTAGTTTTAGTTATTTTGGAGTTACTGTGTTAGGTCATTTGTGCTGTATTGTTTAATTAATTTTAGTGTGTGACTCGGGTCCTAAATTGGGGTGGGTCTGAATTGTGTGTTTGTTGTTGGCTTTTGTGAAGGGGGGAGAATGTTGTTTTATAGTTTATGACATAATGCACAGACCCAGGGAACAGACACAAGCTCAAAAGTAAGTTCAATAATCTTTATTGTAATAATGTTCATGTGTGGATGCGTGTGTGCGAAGTAAATGTGGATGTAAGTATGTGGATCCATAGACTCGCGACAGCAGGGAGTGAGCAGAACACCGTGCTATCTGGCAACCCTGAGGACAGAGCAGAGGCATGGTGTTAGCACAGTTCAACACAGGGGTGTATTGGTGGATTGACTGAGGCTTACTGTTACAGCTGTGGTGGGGAATGGAGGTCGGCCTGGAGGCAATACCGAAGGACAGCGTCTGCCACCCAGCGCTGCTGACGAGAGACAGTGTGAAGTTGAAAGGCTGGCGTAGTCTGCTGCCTAGAGGAAAGGATTCCGCCACCTGCGAGTTCTGCCTGTGCACAGGGGACAATGCTGAACAGGTCAGTAGAATGAAGAGCTTACTTGGAGATAGAGGAGTATCCTTCCAGGAGAGAAGCTGGCACGGCAGGGATGACAAGGGCTGAATGTTAGGCTGGACGGTGAGCGTAGAGCTTCGCGTAGCCAGGAAGACAGACGGCTCCGTGCCAGTCTTGCAGGCAGAGCAGGTTATATAGCCTATGAGTGATGGGCAGCAGGTGTGTGCGCAGCTGTGGCAGATAATGGCAGAGAGCGGGTCATCACAGTTTAGGCTTTTATTTGTGAGGTATGGGTGGCGGCTCCACCTTCTGGTTCCACCACCACCTGTGGCTGTAAGAGGGTAGTGGGCAGGAGGGGTGGTCTCTTTGCCACCTCTGCTGCCTGAAGGCTGCATGTGTGCTGTGTAGTGCTTCCTTAATAAACGTGTGTTCAATTTGACACTTGGCCTCGTCCTTGGCTCCATATACAAACATAACATTGTACAATATTCCTGAAGTCAGATATAGGATCAACCCAGGCCTCTCAGATCTCTGCACTAAATGTCTGTCAGTAGTGGGTTCTCTTTTCCATTGTACTGTGTGTGGAGCTGCCCCTCTAGCCATCAGTTCTGGTGTACAATTATTCAGCAGCTTAACAGGATTTTTTTAACTGCACTCTACAGATTGGGGCACAAACCTGTTTGTTGGGGTTAACTGAACTACCGGATAATTTTTTGAGGCTGAAGCTTTTTCATATTCTTCTGTACAATGTAAGAAAATGTATTCTCACATCGTGGGCTTCTGATAAAGCCCCCACTTTGCACCAATGGCTGAATGGTGTGACTAGTACCATCTCTCTCGAGGCTTTCTCTACAGCTCTAATGAGCAAACCCTTTCTTTTCTATGGCACTTGGGACCCTTTTTTTTTTTAATACCTTGGGGCTACTAAAGCTCAGAAAATGCAATCTGGATTATTGGAGCTGGCTTGGAGGGAGGTTCCAACTCCATAAACTCACTACCTCTGACTGTGGTAAAGTGTATTACAAATAGGTTCTTCAGAGATGGAATCTGTTTCCCTACTATCTATAATGTGTATACACATGTGTGTGTGTGTGTGTACTGTATATATGTAACCCCCCCCCCCCCCAATTATTTTATTTACACTTGTGTTGGTTGTAATATAATGGGTTAATCAAAAGTAGTGGCGTGATGACACAGCCTGCTGGTGCCATTATCACACCAACCTACATAAGAGAGGAGTTGGCCATCTTATGGCCTCTTTGCCAGCCTTCTCTCAATAGGCACGATCAGGAGCCGAGGGCTCATTCACATGCATTGTATCGTAACCAGTTTCTGTAATAAAGTTCAGTCCCAGCACAGCTCACTCATCCATGATGATTCCCAGGTTTGTGGACATAACATTTGGCAATGAGAAGAGAAACCATGGAGGCATGCTTGAGGCCACTGAGACCTTTTCTCGAGTATCCTGGTGAACAGCCCATTCCATGGCCACGTTGGCTCGACGCTTTTGAAACGTGTGTAGCAGCATTGGATTTGGGCAAAGTGGACGAAGGATGGAAATGGCCACTACTGGTCCACAACCTGGGAATAGAAGGTCGGAGAATATTTCATACGCTCGGACCAGCAGACTCGTTCGGTGACACTGTGGAACTGCTTGTTAGCTACTTTGTTACACCGGACAACGTGTTGGTGTGGCATATCAGATTCCGCCAACAGTGACAGGGAGTAAGTAAGTTCACCCAACAGTTCGTCGCAGACCTAAGACATATGGCTAGCATGTGCAGATTTGAACTTTTAGAAGACGAAATGGTGCAGGACCAATTGGCCGAGCACACGAACTACCCGCGGCTGTGGGTGAAGATGCTAACAGAGCCAAAAGGCATGACACTAGCTAACACCATTGAGCTAGCATTCCAGCTTGAGTCAGCGGATAGGTTAGCATTGGAGCTAAGTGTGTGCCAACAGCAATAACAACCAGGACAGACACCCTTAACCAATGCAGTGGGCATGGAGAAACATAGGGACAAAGCAGAGGAGTTCAAGATGAACGCCATGGACCGGAGGACTGCTTTGAGAGGCCCCATGTGTGGTAACTGTGGTTCCCCGATGCCCCATGAGAGAGCATGGTTTTGCCTGGCAAGAGGACAATGTTGTAAGAAGTGTGGAAGATTTAATCATTTTGCCAAGGTTTGCTGGTTGCCAACACCTTGGAGCCCACTGGGCAAGCAAATCCGCCTGCCCGTGACCACCATCCACATGGTAAGCCCTGAACTTGCATCGTACATATACAGCATGGTAGAGTTAGATGACGTTGCTGTACTGCTCCTGCATGACACCACTGCAGTGAGGTCGATGTTAAAACCTAACGATGAATGTCACCAAACTGCACCATAAGCCCCTAGTGGTCAACAGTGGTAAAGATTTTTTTCAAGAAAATATTCAGATCAGATGTCAGAAATTTCCAAGGCTATAACTTGAAAGTGGTAAGAGATAATGGTTTACTGTCAATTAGAAAGATGTAGAATATGATCCAAAGTTTGACATAGGAGTAAATTTACGCATCTAATTTGCATAATGCCACGGCAGCAATATCAAATTACATAACTGATCAAAAGGGGACTTTGGACATATTTACACAAAGAATGGTTCTGCTTTTTGTCACCGTTTCTTGTTTGGAGCATTTTGTTATGTTATCTTCAAAGTATATGAACCAGAAAATCAGTACAATGTAAAGAAACAAAGAAATTTGTCACTTACCACTGGCAAAGGCGGCTCCTGGCTTCATCCATCCTGGTTGTTATTTTGCCTTCTGTCAGTAATTTGCACTTTCTCTCCCACATCCAAAAACTCTTATGATTATCCCACCTCAATTTCACTTTTATTCCGCTGCAATTTATCTTATATGACACCTTCTTATATGACGACATGCAACAGGGTGATTGTTCTGTAGTCGCATGGCGCTGGGGAGCGGCAGCAGGTGAATACCAGGTAGCACTGCACTCTCTATATTGTAACAAAATGTAAACATTTACCTTCATAAGTTAAATAATCTCTTTTTGAATCATAGTTGGCAAATTTGGGAGCAAATGCCCGCGAATTTGCTCCCCCATTTGCGATTTCAGTACATCCACAGCGCTGGGTAGCGGCTATATTTGTTTTCTAATCACAAAGTAGAAGAAGTATTTCTTCCTCTTTGGTGTATTCCGTGTCAGCCATGATTCCTCCAACATGTGTCTGCCACCTTGGGAACTGGCATAATTAGTACAAATCCTCAGTCCAGCTGGGGAGTGTTATGGCATGTCATATCAGTTGGCAGGCGCAGCACTGCGCTGTACCACTTGCGGCGCAATCTGTCCAAGAAATAAACAGTCAATGGGCCACAGTGATGAAAATTTTCCCCAACCACCCGATTAGAAAAGGCCCAGCGGAGCTGTATGGTTATGGTGGTCATAGAGTTAGCAACGTAGGGACAATCATGCTAACAGTTTGCTACAAGTCAAAGATTGTTTATGATTTCGAGTTTCAAGTGGCTACGTAGTATGGTGAAAACATACTGGGATGCAACCTCTTCTACTGACAGGGTTTCACAACAGCAACGTGCTCAACTTGTCAGGCTATGGCAATTGAGACACAACTTACATCGATGACGTGGTGTGGGATGAGATTATAAAGGACAACGCCAACGAGAAACCAACGGTCTTGTGTACACAGTAGGAGAGCTGCACCGAGGGGGGGCAGCGACTGGACTCACCTCAGATCCTCGCCCAGCAGAAGTCTACGGGAGCCACTGCGAAGTTGCAGGAGAGGGAGCCCACGCATACAGAGAATCCCGAAACACAATGACTCGGTATAGTGCATCTTAGGGATATTTGGCTTTAGTGTGAAATTTCAGGATGCACCTAACTTTTTGTGAGTAGTGTATATATATATATATATATATATATATATATATATATATATATAGCATACAGTGCAAAGTTGGGGCAAGAAAAATGCTGGGCAGGAATCATAGGGAAGAAATAATCATTACCTGTTTGAGGTTGAGGCACACTTCTCTTAATCACACTCTTCATAGAATAGGCAAACACGCAACTGTGAATTGTAGTTTTTGCAAATGGCCTGAATCTGTTCAGCATGTGTTACTGGACTGTTAGGGATATGAAAAGGAGAGGAAAGTAATGAAAATGTCACTGCATAAAACAGAGTTCACATTAGAAAACCTACTCAAAGACTCAGGAGACAACTACAGGCATTTAATTCTTTGAAAGAGACAGTGTTAATCGAGAAGATTGATTTCCCCCCCACCCCACCCCATCTCCTGATCCACACTCAGTCTGGTTGGTGGCGGCAATGCCCCTTACATTGTGTGCCAGCCGCCAATCAATATCAGGAGAAGAAGAAGAAGAAGAAGAAGAAGAAGAAGAAGAAGAAGAAGCTCATCGTGGAGACATTAGACACACTACCCTCCTGGAGTGCTCCTCCTGGACTCCTCAGTGCTGCCAGAATACTCTGCTGCCTACCTTCCCCTCCTACTTAAGATTTTGTAAGCCTCATTCACTATCGACATTATCGCAAACCTCTAATCTGCTTCCAGGATTCTTACCTGTGCATAAGCGAACCGGATTCATCCCTGGGGGGCTTAGATCACTCCCTGCTCATCTTGGCCGTAAGTCAGCAACTCTTCTTCTGCTCCCTGTTATTCCAATGTGGATCATAGGCTGCTGACAACAGGTTTCCGTCTTGATTGGTTCTGTGCTCCCTTCTCTAGTTGTTTCCAGTTATAAAAAGCTACCTCCAATTCTGCCATGGTATCCCTCCCCCAGGTGTTTTGCAGCCTTCTCGGTTTGCACTTTCCTTGTGGAATCCACTTTAATGCATGTTTAGTGATGTTGCCGTCCGGTTTCCTCAAAGTATGGCCAATTCGTCCCCTCTTTTTTCATTTGATCTGCTCTACTATTGGGGATTCATTTATTCTTCCCCAAAGATCTTCATTAGAGAGCTTATTTGGGCACCAAACATTCAGGATTCTCTACAGGCACTTGTTGATGAATGTCTGTAGTCTGTGGACCATTTGTTTAGTTGTCCTCCAAGCTTCTGCGCCATACACAAGGACAGATTTTACATTAGCACTGAACATGCTAATGCACAGCACCTTGGTCCAGTTTGGTTGTTTTTTAAGGTGCTTATCCACCTTATTCCTAGGCCCCATGATGCCCTGTGTGAATTATGGTAGCAACTTCCAGTACTAGTTTAGAACATATGGTTGTCACTGAAACGGGACACTTTCTCTTTTTAAACAATGACTTAGGCATCAGAAATGTGAGAACATGGCCTCTTGCACATCTAAACAGTAATATAATCCTACCACTTTCCACGACTATCAAGAGATGGGAAGATGACCTTATAAAGTGGCCTCATAGATAGTAGCTCCATTAGTTAGTGCCGCTGCTAAGACGCTAACGCTGTAAACAAATGACCCGTGCTGGCAAAATGAGTCACTTTGAGGACATTTTCAAAACTGATGTAACGTTATTTCCATATTCTGTATTGAAAGATCTTCAAAATGATATTTAATTTGTAGAAAGTGCACAAAAACTGACTCAGAAAAAGCCAATTTGTTTATAATATTTTAGCTAGGTTGAAAACTCGCGTTTTATCGGTCTGGAATTATGTCTTCCTCAAAAACATAGGCATTTTTAGAAAGTACAATTTCTAAGCTTTCCAATGATACCAGGCACTCATATGGGTTTTCCTGAGACTTTGCCTCTACCAAACAAAGAGAGTCATGATTTATGACTTCTCGTTGCCTGCATAATGACGCAGTGGGCATTCCGACCATCATGTCTCCACCGCAATAAAGTCAGATGATTTTGTTAAAATATGTTGGACATGATCAAATTTATCTTAGAGCAGACGTACACCGTGTGGTGAGAAGCCTCCATTTATCCAGTCTGGCACAACCATGAACACGAGAAACAAGTACCAGAACTACGCCAAAACATTCAAAAAATACAAAAACTAGAAGAGTTGAAATTAGCTGCCACTTGAGTGCAAAAAAAAAAAAAACGTATGTGGACTGTACATTAAAATGAATTTGAAAAACTTTTAAAAATGCTACTTTAAATGCCCCTGCTACTCCACTCTTATTGACTGATTTAACACTACGTCAGCTGAAACTGGAAGCTCTGCCCATAATCGTTCTTACAGCGGCACCCCCAGGAATAAGGTGGATAAATAAAATTGGATTGGATCCGGAGTTTTGTTGCAGTGAAGATGCTTTTGGCTTTACAAAGGTTAACTGTGTCTATAACTCCTTTAATAATAACCAGGCAAGAGGTGTAATGAAGGTAGCTTTATTATAATACCAAATGATAACAGTCAGTAGACTTACGCGCATTATGCTTACCAAGGGTTGATGGCGGAAGAGACCTAACCTCTTCCTGCAGTGCCCTTTATACCCCGGGTGATGCCACCACTGGAAAGGCGGTCCGCCACCCATTGCTATTCCCTAGGAACCCCGGCCGCCATTTTACTAGTTAACACCCCCCCCACCCCCGTAGAAAAAATGTCAAGCACACCAATTAAACCCTCCCAAAATCTGTGACCCCACTCACGCACTAATAATAAAATCATATGTACAAAAATAAACAAACATACCTATCCATTCACACAACATAAACTAGAGGGGCCAAGTAGACTGCTGCCACCCCCTACACGGCCAGGCGGGTTATTCTGCCTCAAAAGTCCAAAATTTTAAAAAAAATAGCTGTGTTCCTAAAATGAAAAATAATTCCAGAACAATTATAATATATACACAACAAGCAATATACACACCCCAATTGGCGGCCCCCTCCCCAACACACCCACCCCACACTTGAGCACATTACAAAAACAAAATTACAGTGTTGGGAATCACAAATTATTGACAACAATTTACTCATTTTTGTCTTTTCTTTACCATTTCAATTCAAACAAAGTGTTTGTTTCGAAATGTCCTCCTTTTCCTATAATTCAGTAAAATGGGTAATTATACACCCTTTTCCTCGTTAAATCCAAATACACACGGGACACAAACCCAATAGGTCCATGTGAAAAAACTATATACAATATGACATGGGGAACATAAAACCAGAACATCTCTTTAAATACATCCCAGTCACTGCACAAATCCCATGGAGCCCCCCCCCACCCCGTCATGTCCTGTGTGTAACTTTGCAACGGACAATAATTTAGTTCGAGCCCAAAATGCAGGTGAAGAGGACGTGTTAATTAACAGAAAGGGGGAACTCAAGACTACACAAAAATACAAGAAAATGTTCAGTAGAACAATACAGTCTGGCACACAAGCGTTGGACGTCCGAGCTTAGTTGGTAGAAGGAGGAGGCCCCACTCTCTCCCAGGACAGAACCGGGTAGCGGATAAAGAAGGGGAATTAATGACGGAGGAAGACTTACATTCAGTGTCAGAGCTCAGCGGGTTCTGGGAAAAAACAACACCATAGTAGTCCAAAGGGAAGGGGAACCAACAGCTCCAGGACATAAACATAGGCTGGTAACTACAGACCGAACTGTGTAGTGCTGAATTATGCCCCAACACTGAATGCCCCCACTGTCACCCAATTAATACCAAACAGGTTAATGAGTGACAAATGGACGCAGGTGTGCTGCAGGAGTCTGTGTATGAGCGTGTGTCAGGATAAGTGTGTGTGTGTGTGTGTGTGTGTGTGTGTGTGTGTGTGTGTGTGAAACCCCAGGTGATGGCAATCAGCTGATAGGTGTCTGGAAGAGAGAGGTGAGAGGAGGGCTGTGGCTGAGGACTGGCGGAGGAACCAATAATCTGCCAGCTGGAAATGATAACAGCAATCAGAGGCCATAGCCACAGGTCATGAAACGGGGCAGGAAACAACAACCCCGTACATGACACCCCCTTTGGATTACCATCTGGTGGCTCCCACCCAGAGCGCCTCCGTCTCTTGGCCTCTGGAGAAGGACTCTGCTGCCTACTCTTCTCCACCACGCAGCGTAGTTCATTGGGGTGCCTCCACGATTCATCAGACAAGCCCAGATAACTGTCCCTCCGGGTAGCCGTCACCTGCAGCCGCCCCTGGTCATCACGCTGTTCACGAAGTTTGTGGGTCCCTCTCAGCCGAGCTTCAACCCTTGGTCAGACCTCATCACCAATGCGAAGGGGAGCTCTGTTATGCTTCCTCGGACCACCATGTCGTGAGTGGGCCTAGTTTTCAGAGCTGGCCGTTTTGCCAGTCCGGCCCGAAGCCCTCTTGGAAGGCCGTCGTTAGGTGCGTTTTAAAACTGCACCAGCTAATCTTGCCTGGGTTTCGTTCAGCACTGGCACCTCAGTCCAACCTGCCATCCCGGAGGTCCCACCATGCCGTCCAGTTCCCACACCAAGGGCAACTCGGACACTGGTATCGGGTCCGTCCCCAGATGGTGCACCGTGGTGCTGAGCTTGCACTCCCCCCCAATACCAGACCAGTCACTGTCCCACACCGCGTCATCTTCCACACACGGAGCAGGTCGGTCCCACAACCCACAGCCCGACCGCTCCTCTCCGCTGCCACTGGCGATCAAAAGGCCAAGCCATAAAATATGTCACACCCCATAATGTTGGATCCAGCAGCAGTCACTACGAACTGAACACTCGCCATCATCGCTGATTTATATCTCGTTGCCAACTCTACAGACCCCACAACGGATAGCCTGTTTATTCCGTAGCCATAATAGGGTGCAGACAGTTTGCTTATGCGTGTAGCATCATCTCACTTTGGCTCAGCAATAATTATTCTTCTACTTAAAGACATTTTGTTTCACCCAGGAGAAGGACAGTCAAAAACTGATCTTTTCCCCAGGCCACAACTGAACTTGCCATTCCTTTGTTAAAACCAGTTTAAGGAATTCAACTAATGCATTTCCTGTTTTGACTTTATAGTCCCCATAAGTGGTGGACAAGAGACAGACATGGAAAACCCCTCATGGGCCACACAGATCCACAGCTCAATTAATTTCCTTACACTCTGGGACATGCTGGATTTAACCAGTGAACTTTAAAGTGCATTATTACAAACTCAATTCTAAACCTTCTCTTCTTTTTCAGGACCATGAAAAGCAAATGGACTCTGATGTGTTAATGTGGAAAATCAATAATATGTGTGAAATGTACCAATCTGATTTTATATCAAAACAATGTTTAAATGAATGTTTACTCTTGCATGTTAAATTAGAAGCACTGCTTATAAGTTACATTAATCACTAAGGTTAGCTTAGTTTATACATAAGGGTATAAAAGCATATCCCAGTACGGTATTGAGATTTGACTCTAAAATCATGTGACTCCAGCAGCCAATCTCTGCATGACAACAGCTCTGTGTTTGCTCCAGAAAAGACTGTTGGTTTATTGGACTAAAATTCATCAAGCCCACGAAGGAAGCTTATTGGCTGGAGTTCCTGTCAACCTGGAAACCCGCGAAAGCTCAACTGAAGTTATAAAAGGAAGCGACGCACTCGCTTCTCCCCTCTCTTTTTTCTTTTCCTTTCTCTTCCATTGTCCGCACAGCAGAGGGAACTTTGGGAAGAACAAAGGACTGTCCGGACAAAGGAGCCTTCTCCCATGTGTTGCTTTTCCGATCACAGAGCAGATAACTCGTAATTTGTTTATGTACCTATGTATTTTAATGTTTTTTTTCTTTTTTCTTAAATGCCTAGGAATTCTCCCCTTTTGAGCTCAAAATTCTTAACCTGGAGTGAAACTCCAATTCTTACCTATCACTTTTTCCTTGTTAAACTTTCTGTAAAACCACCGTTTTTAATTTTAATGTAAGCTTTAATCTTGACTTTATTTTTATATTTTTCTTAACCAATCACACACCAGAAGCTGTTTTATCTAAAGTCCGAAATTCTTAATTTGAGATCAGAATAGATATATTTAATTAATTATTATCAAAGGCCTCTGAGAAGACGCAGCTCTCCACCATCACGCGCAGCTGAAGAAATCAGTGTGCTTCTGCAGGATTTAAACCATTGGGATCAAACATATCGATCTCATCTATCGTCAAAGAATATTTGCTGGACAAATATTCTGGGTTTTGGCCCTGATCAACACATCGAAAGCTTCATGAGGACAACGCCGACTAAGAATCACCGAGGAATCACCGAAGAAAAAAACACGTGAGCTGTACCTCTCTTCTCCATCTGCTGAATCAAACATCTGAGGTTCAATAATAATTTGATATCTAATCAGATGCAAATTAAGAATCCATTAACATAACCCCTCTTTTCATTAAAATTCTGTTTTTATTTTCCTAAGATTAATCCAGAACTTTTCATATACTTAGTAAACTTTCTCCATAAATTTACGTTGTTTCCATAATCTGTTAACTCAAACTGATCGAAATTCGTTTCTCAGTTTAACCCTGGTTCCAAAAATCGTCATCGGCCTCCGTCGGTCTATGATGACCATGGAAGAGAATCCTAAACGTCTACTCTGCTGGAACAGCACCGCCTGTGACTGAACAGGCCGATGCGCGAATGGCAGTCCCTGTCACACAGGTCGCACTTGTGGGTGGTCTCCGTGCTGCTGGGTCTGTGGCGGTTCTTCCTGCGGGTCCTTTTTTCATCTGCTGCAGCAGTCAGTCTCTCTTCACCCGCCTTGAGCTGTCTGGTCAGGATACCTCTCCATTTGGAGCGGTCCGTTGCAAGGTCCTTCCAGCGCTCTGTGTTGATCTCCAGGGCCTTCATGTCTCTCTTGCAGACGTCTCTAAAGCGCAGCTGTGGGCAGCCAACGTCTCTCCTGCCAGTCGCCAGTTCTCCGTAGAGGACGTCTTTGGGGATTCTGCCATCCTCTATACGGTGAACGTGGCCTAGCCAGCGGAGCCTGTGCTGCCTGAGTAGAGTGAACATGGAGGGAAGGTCGGCGCGGGACAGAACTTCTGTGTTGGGCACTTTGTCCTGCCAGGATATGTCCAGGATGTGGCGAATGCAGTGCAAGTGGAAGGAGTTCAGTCTCTTTTCCTGCCGGGCGTGTGTTGTCCACGTCTCACTCCCATAGAGCAGTGTGCTGATGACGCTGGCGTTGTAGACTGCCATCTTCGTCTTGACAGAGAGTTTGGGATTTTCCCACACTCGTGTGGTGAGGCGAGCGAGTGTGAAGGCTGATTTTCCAATCCTCTTGTCAATCTCTGTATCAAGGGAGAGGTTGTTGCTGATCGTGGACCCCAGGTACGTGAACTGATTCACGACCTCCAGCTCATAGTCGTCGATGGTGATGGTTGGTGGTGCTTCCATGCCTTGCGCCAAGACGTTGTTCTTCTTCAGGCTGATGGTAAGCCCGAAGTCCTTGCATGCCTGGGAGAAGCGGTCCATCAGGGTCTGAAGCTCCTGCTGTGTGTGGGTTGCGACTGCAGCGTCGTCTGCGAACAGCATGTCTCTGATTAAAGCCTCGCATACTTTGGTTCTGGCTTTCAGGCGGGCGAGGTTGAAAAGCCTGCCGTCAGATCTTGTGTGCAGGTAGATTCCCTCTGTTGCTGTGCTGAAGGCATGCCTCAGGAGCATAGCAAAGAAAATCCCAACGAGGGTTGGCGCAAGTACACAGCCCTGTTTCACTCCGCTGCGTATGTTGAATGGCTCTGAGATGTTGCCGTCGTGCTGCACTATCCCCTGCATGTTGGTGTGAAACGATTCGATGAGGCTTTGCAACTTTGGTGGGCATCCTATCTTTGGCAGGATCTTGAAAAGGCCCTCTCTGCTGACCAGATCGAACGCTTTGGTGAGGTCGATGAAGGTGATGTACAGGGGCACGTTCTGTTCTCTGCATTTCTCCTGGAGTTGGCGGATGGAGAATATCATGTCTACCATCGATCGCTCAGCGCGGAAGCCACACTGAGACTCAGGGTAGACTGTTCGGCAAGCTTCTGTAGACGAACGAGAACAACTCGTGCATAGACTTTTCCAACAACGCTGAGGAGGGAGATGCCCCTGTAGTTGTTGCAGTCGCTTCTCTCCCCTTTGTTTTTGTAGAGGGTGATGATCTTGGCATCCCTCATGTCCTGTGGTATGGCACCTTCCTTCCAGCGCTGGCAGAGGACGTCATGCAATGGCAGCAGTAGGGCGGTCTTGCAGTGCTTGATCAGGTCGGGGGGTATGCCATCGTTGCCGGGTGCCTTGCCAGCGGCCAAGCTATCAATGGCCTTGCTGAGTTCATCGATGGTTGGCTCGGCGTCAAGTTCGTCCATGGATGGCAGGCAGTCGATGGCATCAAGGGCTGACGGTGTCACGGTGTTCTGTCTGGAGTAGAGGTCGGAGTAGTGTTCCACCCATCTCTCCATCTGCTTGTTCTTTTCTGTGATCATCTCCCCAGTGGAGGATTTGAGGGGGGCCGTCTTGCTCTGAGCCGGACCAAGTGCTTTCTTGATGCCATCGTACATACCACGGATGTTCCCTGTTATGGCAGCGGTTTGAATGTCTTGGCTAAGCTGTGTCCAGTACTCGTTGGCACAGTGCCAAGCAGTCTGCTGAACTTTGCTTCTCGCAGCCCTGAGAATCTGGAGATTCTTCTCGTTTGGGTACTTCTTGTACTCAGCAAGTGCTGAGCACTTGGCTTCAATGATGGGGGTCATCTCGGTCAACTTGGCATCAAACCAGTCCTGTGACTTCGAGGTCTTCCTCCCAAAGGTAGCCAATGCTGTGCGGTGGATGGTGTTTCGCAGCTCTTCCCACTTCTGCTTTGCAGATTCTCCTTCTTGTGGTACACCAAGTTCCTTCTCAAAGGTGGAGGCAAACTGCTCAGCAAGTTCTGGTTGGGCCATCTTGCTGGTGTCAATCCGTGCCTTTCCAGGCTGTCTAGCACGATGGAATTTCTTCAGCTGCAGCTTGACCTTGCAACACACCAATGAATGGTCTGTGTCGCAATCTGCACTCTGGAACGAACGGGTGATTAGCACGTTCTTCAGTGAGGTGCGCCTGGTCAGGATCAAGTCCAGCTGGTGCCAGTGCTTTGAGCGCGGATGTTGCCAGGAAACCTTGTGTTGGGGCTTGGACTTGAAGAACGAGTTTGTGATGCACAGATCATGATATGTGCAGAACTCGAGCAGCCGCTGTCCGTTGTCGTTCATTCTGCCCACGCCAAATGGTCCAAGACAGGAGGGCCAGGAGTCGTGGTCAGCACCCACTCTGGCATTGAAGTCTCCAAGGAGAATGAGTTGTTCAGAGTTGGGGATGATCCTGACAGTTGTTGTTAGATTCTCGTAGAACTCGTCTTTTGTCTCTGGTGTGGCTGTCAGTGTTGGGGCATACACACTGACGAGGGTGACTGGGTCTTGAGTGGTGTTGAGGTGGAGGGTGAGGAGTCGTGCAGAGCCATTGCTGCCCGGTTCCACCATCTTCAGCAAGGTGTTCTTCATTGCGAAGCCCACTCCGTGTTCCCTGTGTTCGTCACTGCCCTTTCCCTGCCAGTAGAACGTGTAGTCCTTCTCTCTCAGTGTGCCTGCGTCAGCCAACCGTGTTTCCTGGAGAGTGGCGATATCCATTCCCAGTCTCTTCAGCTCATTATTGATGATGGCAGTCTTCCTGGTGTTGTTGATGTCCTTGAGGTTAGCAGCGAGTCCTGTCATCACAGTGTGGACATTCCAAGTTCCCAGTTTTAGAGTTGGTCTCTTTTGTTTTTTTGTCTTGCCTGGTGCGAAGGTTCTCAGCCTGCCGTTCAGACTTCTCCTCATCCCCATGCACCCAATGAGGAAAGCAAGCTGTGGCGGGACAACACCTTATTGGCTGGGGGCTGCCCAGCTTGAGGCGGGCGGTAGCTGTCCAGTGAGATCCGATGATCCCTCCCACCGTCGGGAACAACCCCTGGCACCGTGCTCTATGCCAATTGAGCGGTGGCTTATAACCAGTAACTGTCATTCCCCATGTTTTGTCTACGCCAAAAGCGAAGCTGGAGTGTCCTCTCCAGTGATCCGGTGTTCTACCTTCCAGCGTTGGGCGTTGGTAGGATTCAAGCCTGGGCAGGAAGATATGGAGGACAAGATGTTGCCCATGCAGCATGTCCCCCCTCTCCATGTCACTGATGAATCCAAAGGAACAGCAGGGCTGCTACAGTTTGGCACCAGCGCCGTCGCAGGAGCTGCCAGAACGATGTTGAGCACAACAGAGAACTGCCTTAGGGGCTCCGACTCCGGATTTTTCCTCAGGGTTGACTCCCAAAGCCTTTCCCATGACCAGGTGTGCCGCAAGGCAGCGGAGGTTTGAAATCAGGGTTTACCTTCCCCGAGATGGACTACCTTCCCAGGTTGACGAGCCACCATCTACCCGAAGCATCTGGTTTTAAGGCGCCAGAGATCCGCCCTCGCCACTTCTCCTATTAGTAAAAGCAGTTCCGCCGGGCTTAGAGACTTAACCACATGGGCAGGCTAGGAGTTGGACTTAGTTGTCAGAGGCTTTTCGAGACGCACGCCATAAGGAGCATTTTATGAGCACTGGGAGCTTAACCCCAGTGCCGCTCCTGGCTATGACAACCTTGGAACCTTCCGAAAATATTGACATTGTTAATCTATCTATTGTTAATCTAACATTTACAAGATTGATTTTATGATTAATGAAATTACTGCAATATCTGTTAACCATTTCGTTTAATAAATATGTGAAAATGAGAGAAGTTGTTGAGAATTTATTTCATTCTGAGTCTGGTTCAAGCCCCAGTATCGAATTCACGGAAATTTTTGAGACTGATTATTAATTAATTTATTGAGGGATTAAACAGGTATAAAGTGAAATTAAAGATTAAATTGCTTCTTAGAGATAGAAGATGGTGCCCCACGAGTGTTATTAACTTTTTTGGTGTATATGAAACGAGATTTGATCTCAGATTCTAATACATCAATATAAATTAAATAATTTTTATACCTGATCATAATTATTAATTCACATATTCATACATGCGGTAGTGGGGAAACAGACTCCTTACCGTTGCCAAATTTAACACAGAAGCCACTGATCCCGTGTCCACCAGTAACAGTACTTCAGCGTCATCCAGCGAAACGGTGCAGTAGATACGTCCATCTGTAGCCATGGAGACTGCGTGGATGACTGTAGGAGTCTTTGTAGAGGGGCCTGCTTCTTGTCTTCGGTCCCCTTGCTCAGAGCTTTTGCAGATTCTGGCAAAATGGTGCAGCAGGCCACATTTGCCGCAGTGCTTGCCCTTTGCCGGAAACTCTCTGGACTTATAGCGGTGCCTAGCGGACTCACAGCCGTAACACCTCAGCGTACCGGGGAAAGACCTACTCTTCACAACAGAGGCACATTCGTCATCATCTCCACTGCCTTTATTGTCGGGGTCCATCATCAGCGCCTTTAAACAAGGCTCATCTTGAGTTGGGGTTGACCTCCCACTGATGCCCCTCACTATTGTTTCTGCTGCCTTGAATTGCTGTGCTACGTCGATAACCGTGGCTAGTGTCAGTTCACCCAAATAAGTTAGGAGCCTTGACTGAGCCGCAGGACAGTGTAAATGCTTCGCTAGCTGATCCCGGATCATTTCATCCTGCAGGGCTCCGAATTGGCACTCACCCGCCAGCTGACGTAGGTAAGTAACATAGCATTTCACTGACTCTGCCGTCTGCTGGTGGCACTACCGAAACTGAATGCGTCGGACTATGATATTCTCAGGGGCGCAAAAATAACACGCCATTAGCACCACCACTTCATCAAAGCTATCGGCTCCTCCCAGAGTATTGAGGATTTTCTGGCCCTCCATGCCAAGGTTATGGACCAAAATTACCCTCGCAAGCAGCTTGTCGAGCTCGTCAAGGTTAAGCACCACCAGGTCAAGGCACGGGTGGCTCACCTGGGTCCTCCAGAAATGGCCAAAAGCTAGTAGCAGCTTGCTCCATCAACGTGTTCTCTTCACCAAATGTTGTGTCCATAACTCCTTTAATAATAACCAGGCCGGAGGTGCAATGAACGAAGCTTTATTATAATACCAAATGATAAGTCAGTAGACTTACGGAGCACTATGCTTGCCAGGGGTCAATGGCAGAAGAGACCTAACCTCTTCCTGCCATGACCTTTATACCCCGAGTGACGCCACCACCAGAAAGGCAGTCCGCCACCCCTTGCTATTCCCCGGAATCCCCGGATGCTATATTACTACTTAACATTAGCCAGCATGGCAAAAGTTGTTTTGGCCTTTCCACTTCTTACTTTTATGTCTTCATCTGATGGTCCTGTCTTGTCTAACACATTGCCTAAGTACAGTGGAGAAAATAAGTATTGAACATGTCAACGTTTTTCTCATTAAACATATTTCTGATGGAGCATTGATCTGAGAGTTTCACCAGATATCAGTAACAACCCAAGTAATCCATACATACAAAGAAATCAAGGCAACTGTGTTCACAGAACAGCTTATATTTAATAAAGTGGAATGACAGAGAAAAATATTGAACACATGAAGAAAAAGAGGTGCAAAATAGGCATAGAAAACCAAGAAACCAGTTGAAATCCATCAGAATTTAGGAAGGTATCACATCCCCCATCAGTGCAAATTAATTTCAGCTGGTTAAGTCCTGACTCATAGCCTTTAAGAAGGTCTGTGAATATTAGATTGTCACACTGCAAAGAACTCATGATTGGGTAGATTCAAAGAGCTCTCTCTAGACGTTCTCGACCTTATTGTTGCAAAACATAATGATGGTATTGTTTACAGGTGCATTTCTAAACTGCTCAATGTACCAGTGAGCACTGTTGGAGCCATCATTCGGAAGTGGAAAGAACATCATTTTACCATAAACTTGCCACGACCAGGAGCTCCTCGCAAGATTTCTGACAGAGGAGTCAGAAGAATGATCAGAAGAGTTATCCAACAGCCAAAGCCCACTTGGTGAGAGCTCCAGAAAGACCTGGAGTTGGCAGGTACTGCGGTTTCAAACAAAACAATAAGTAATGCACTCAACCGACATGGGCTCTATGCCCGCTCACCTCGCAAGACTCCATTGCTGAAGAAAAAGCATGTTGAAGCTTGTTTGAAGTTTGATGCACAGCATTTGGACAAGCCAATAAAATACTGGGAGAATATAGTCTGGTCGGATGAGACCAAAATTGAACTTTTTGAATGCCACAACTCACGGAATGTTTGGAGTTAAAATGGCACTGCACATCTCATCATGATGTGGGGTGTTTTTCAGCACATTCTACAGGCAGACTTCATATAATTGAAGGAAAGATGAATGAACAAATGTAGAGACATGCTAGAAAAGAACCTGTTGCCATCTGCCAAGATGTTGAAGATGAAACGAGGGTGGACATTTAGCAAGACAATGATCCCAAACACACAGCCAAGGAAATGCTCAACTGGCTCCAAAGAAGGAAAATAAAGCTGTTAGAATTATCCAGTCAGTCACCTGAACTGAATCCAATTGAAAATCTATGGAACAAACTGAAGATCAGAGTTCATAGAACACACCCGGGGAACCTTCAAGATTTGAAAGTCTGTGTGGAAGAATAGGCTAAAATCACTCCCGAGCAATGCCTGCACCTAGTTTCTCCATATAGGATGTGTATGGAAGCTGTTATTAGCAACAAAGGCTTTTCTACTAAATATTAAATGAATTTTACCAAGTGTGTTCAATAATTATTCCCTGTATGATTCCGCTTTATTAAATATAACTTGTTTTGTCAACACAGTTGCCTTGATTTTGTTGCATGTATAGATTACTTGGGGTGTTACTGATATCTGTCATGAACTGAGCACTGGGGGTTTCTGCCATGCTCAGTTTCATGGCCTTTTCCATATTGGTATATTTGTGTATTTTGGGTTCTTGATTCCTGTCTTTTTATCCATGGTTGATTTTCATGTGTTTTGTATCGTTTCTCTTTCTTCTTATTCCCCTTGTTTATGTTATCATAGTTTTGCTACTCTTTTATTTGGTACAGTGGGGTAAAAAAGTATTTAGTCAGCCACAAATTGTGCAAGTTCTCTCACTTAAAAGATGAGAGAGGTCTCCAATTTTCATCATAGGTATACCTCAACTATGAGAGACAAAATGAGGGGGAAAAAAATCCAGAAAATCACATTGTCTGATTCTTAAAGAATTTACTTGCAAATTATGGTGGAAAATAAGTATTTGGTCACCTGCAAACAAGCAAGATTTCTGGCTCTCACAGACCTGTAACTTCTTCTTTAAGAGGCTCCTCTGTCCTCCACTCGTTACCTGTATTAATGACACCTGTTTGAACTCATTATCAGTATAAAAGACACCTGTCCACAACCTCAAACAGTCAGACTCCAAACTCCATTATGGCCAAGACCAAAGAGCTGTCAAAGGACACCAGAAACAAAATTGTAGACCTGCACCAGGCTGGGAAGACTGAAGAGATTTGAAGTAGATTTGAAGAGATGGGTTTTGAGTTGACTTTTGAAGGAAGCAAGTGTGTTGGCGGACCGGATGTGAAGGGGCAAGGAATTCCAGAGGGTTGGTGTGGCGATGGCGAATGATCTATCACCCAGGGTGTGGAGTTTTGTCTTGGTGATGGGGGTGAGAAGGTGAATGTCAGCAGAGCGGAGGAGGCGAGTGGGGGAATGACGAGACAGAAAGTCAGTTAGGTACTAGGGGGCGAGGGTTATGAAGAGCTTTATAGGTGATGAGGAGGATCTTGAAGTTGATGTGCTGTCTAATGGGTAGCCAGTGGAGTTGTCGGAGGAGAGGAGTGATGTGGTCTCTGGAGCGGGAGTGAGTAAGTAGGCGGGCGGCTGAGTTTTGGACATACTGTAGTTTTTGGAGGATGGTGGAAGGAAGTCCATACAGAATGCTGTTACAGTAATCAAGTCTGGAGGTGATGAAGGCGTGGATGAGTATTTCAGCAGCAGAGGGGGAGAGGGTGGGACGGAGGCGTGCAATATTACGAAGATGAAAAAATGATGTTTTGGTGATATGGTTGATGTGAGATGTGAAGGAGAGGGTGGGGTCCATGATGATGCCGAGGTTTCTGGCCAGGGGGGAGGGGGTGACTGAGTGACCATCGATTTGGAATGAAAAGTTCTGGGAGGAAGGGAAAAGAGATTTTGGTCTAAAAATGATGATTTCTGACATAATGTCCGGCTCAGGAAACATGCACGCAGGCTCAGGATAGATTTAACAGCTTTATTCAACAAGCAGGTGTGTCTGGATGGGTGTGTGAGATATGTACATGTGATGAGGGTGAATGCTGATGCATAGGAGGCAGAGCAGTGCGCCGTACAGCCGGACAACCCTATGGAGAAAGCAAAGGACAGGGGTAAAGGGCACCACACCTGAACAGGAATAATGAGCTGTGTGCTGCTTACTTGTGGGTGGCAGGTGGCTGGCATTGGCCAAGGGAGAAGCCCGGAAGACAGCGTCCTGCAGAGCCTGTGACGATGGTGAGGATTGGGTGGCGATGACGGGGTATCCGCCGCCAGGGAATCCACCTGTGCACAGGGGAGAAGACTTGGAAAAGGTAAGGAATGCTTACGTTGAAGCGTAGTTTTGCTGATGATCAGGATATGATCCAAATGCGAAGAAGTGCCGATGCGAACAGACGGCTCCAGACCGCTGCACAGGGCTGAGTGGGCTAAATAGCCCGTGGCTGACGAGGCGCAGATGTGTGCGCAGCTGAGGCAGATGATGAGCGGCAAGTCGTAACAGTACTCCCCCCCCCAGCAGCGCCTCCTGGCACTGGTTTGTCCGGGTGCGCCCGATGGAACTCCGTGATGAGACTCCTGTCCAACACCAAGGAAGATCGCACCCAGGACCTCCATTCAGGGCGGAATCCCTCTCAGTCCACCAAGTACTGCAGCCCGCGACCTCGGCGCCGGGAGTTCATGATGGAAGCGACTCTCCAGGCCGGGTGGCCGTCGATCATCAAAGGCGTGGGCGGCACCGCGGACGGGGGACAGAGGGGATCGGAGACCACGGACTTGATTTTGGACACGTGGAAGGTGGGACATATGCGGAGGGAGGGGGGAGGGCCAGACGCACAGCCACCGGGTTAATAATTTTCGAAATGGTGAAGGGACCAATGAAGCGTGGGGCCAACTTCCTCTTCTCAGCCTTGAGGTGAATGTCCTGAGAGGCCAACCAGACTCGTTGGCCCACCTGGTAGGCAGGGGCCGGTCTCCTGTGGCGATTCGCCGTGGTGCTGTTGCGCGTCGCTGTGCATAAAAGCGCATCGCGCGCCTTGGTCCACAGACTCCGACAATGTCTCAGGTGCGCCTGGATGGATGGAACGGCCAGCTCACCCTCCTGCTCCGGGAACAATGGTGGATCATATCCCAAGGACGCCTTGAAGGGGGACATCCCTGTGGCAGAAGACCGTGCAGTGTTGTGGGCGTACTCTACCCAGGCCAGGTGCGTGCTCCAGGAAGATGGGTTGGAGGAAGTGACGCAGCGTAGGGCAGCTTCCAGCTCCTGGTTGGCCCGTTCGCACTGCCCATTGGATTGCGGGTGGTGGCCAGAGGAGAGGCTTACTGTGGCCCCCAAGGCATTGCAGAAACACTTCCATACTTCTGAGACAAACTGGGGCCCCCGATCCGAGACGACGTCCACCGGTATCCCGTGCAGCCTGACTACGTGTTGAACCAGAAGGTCCGCTGTCTCCCGTGCCGTTGGGAGGCCCCGAAGTGGCACGAAGTGGGCAGCCTTGGAGAAACGATCCACAATGGTCAGCACAGCGTCATAGGTGTTAGAGGTCGGGAGACCGGTGACGAAGTCAAGGGCTATGTGGGACCAGGGCCTGCCCGGGATCGGCAGGGGCTGGAGCAGGCCCGAGGGGGGAGAATTTCCTGACTTGCCGGTGGCACACACAGGGCACGCCCGGATGTAGTTGGTGGCGTCCCTCTGAAGACCTGGCCACCAGAAGGAACGCTGGAGGAGGTCCACTAGCCGGGAAACACCAGGGTGACAGGCGAGTTTGGAGGTGTGAACCCAATGGATGACCTCCCCCCGGACTGTAGATGGAACAAACAGCCTTCCCTCCGGTCCGCCGCCAGGGTCCGGTTCGGTCTCCTGCGCCCTCTGGATCTTGTCCCTGATGGACCAGGAAATCGCCCCTACCACACACGAGCTGGGCAGAATGGTATGACCTGGCTCCTCTGACGTCTCGGGGGCAAACTGCCTGGACAAGGCATCAGGCAGGCCGTTCTTAGAGCCAGGGCGGTAGGTGATGGTTAAGCAGAACCGGGCGAAGAACAAAGACCAGCGCACCTGGCGGGCATTCAGACGTCTGGCAGATCTAAGATATTCCAGGTTCTTGTGGTCCGTCAGCACCACGAACGGCAATGCAGCCTCCTCCAGCCAGTGGCACCACTCCTGCAGGGCGAGCTTGATGGCGAGAAGCTCCCTGTCCCCGACGTCGTAGTTCCGCTCGGCCGGAGACAGATGCCGTAAGAAGGCGGCGCAGGGTCGCTTGACCCCGTCGGTGGTTGATCGCTAGGATAGCACAGCCCCCACTCCCGTATCAGACGCGTCGACTTCCACCAAACACTGCAGCACGGGGTCAACCTGGGTCAGGACTCGGGAGGAGGAGAACTCCGTCTTCAATGCCTGGAACGCAGCTGCGACCTCTTCGGTCCACCGGAAGGGGTTCTTGGGGGAAGTGAGATGGGTCAACGGGGCAACGATGGCACCGAAATTGGGCACAAAACGGCGGTAGAAGTTGGCAAACCCAATAAACTGTTGGACCTTCTTCCTGGAGGTCGGTGTGGGCCACTCAACCACCACTTTGACCTTCGCGGGGTCAGGCAGGACCTGGTTGTGTGAGATTACGAATCCTAAAAAGGAGGTGGTCTTAGCGTAAAACTCACATTTTTCGGCCTTGACGTACAGCCTGTTTTCCAGCAGCCGTTGTAAGACCCGCCTCACGTGAACCTGATGTTCCTCCTATGACCTGGAGAAGATGAGGATGTCATCCAGGTACACGAACACGAAGAGGCCAAGGAAATCATGCAGGACGTCGTTGATTAGGCGTTGAAATACAGCAGGGGCGTTGGTCCAAACGGCATCACCAGATTCTTGAAGTGACCACTAGGCGTTCGAAAGGCCGTCTTCCACTCAGCCCCCTCCCGAATCCGGACGAGGTGGTATGCGCTGCGGAGATCCAACTTGGTGAACCAGGTCGCCCCCTGGAGGGAGTGGAAGGCAGTGTCCATTAAAGGCAGGGTGTAACGGTCCTTCTCCGTGATGTCATTCAGGGCCCGAAAATCGATACGGGGCGGAGTGACCCATCCTTCTTAGACACGAAGAAGAACCCTGCACCGAGCAGAGACGAGGAGGGACGGATGATTCCTGCGTTGAGTGACTCCTTGATGTAACTATCCATTGCCTCTTGCTCCGGCGCTGACAGGCTGTAGAGGCGTCCGGATGGCAGGGGCGCCCCCGGGCGGATGTTGATGGCGCAGTCATAGGGCCGGTGAGGAGGGAGTGACATCGCTCTGGACTTACTAAAAACGAGACCCAGGTCATGGAACTCCGAGGGCACCAGAGAGAGATCCGGAGGCGCGGCGTCCTTGGCCGGAGGGGGAGAGGAAGGGGCGCAGGCTGCGGACTGTAGGCAGGTACCCATACAGAAGGAACTCCAGGCGGCAATTCTTCCTGTCTGCCAATCCAGCACAGGGTTGTGCAGACACAACCAGGGATACCCTAGGATGACAGGTGACACAGAGGAGGACAGAACGTACAGGGTGAGATTCTCCCAGTGGTTACCTGAGATAATAACAGGGACCGGCTGGGTGCGATGAGTCACTCGTCCAAGGGGCGCACGGGAGAGGGTGACCAGGCTGAGAGGAGCGGCCAGAGAGTGGCAGGGGATGCCCAATTTGGGTTGCCAGGCTCTTTGAAATAAAGCTCTGCTCTGC
The DNA here is from genome assembly GCA_020510985.1 of Pholidichthys leucotaenia. Taxonomy (NCBI): domain Eukaryota; kingdom Metazoa; phylum Chordata; class Actinopteri; order Cichliformes; family Pholidichthyidae; genus Pholidichthys; species Pholidichthys leucotaenia. The sequence goes on along the minus strand of CM035842.1, from coordinate 193,171,573 downwards.
TCCTGAGTCCACCAGTGCGTGTGTGAGGTGCCCCGTGGCGTTGTGACAGAAACGAATGGGCAGTGATAAACTAGTGAGGGGATTTGACCGGATAGAGTCCACGAGGCCCCCTACAGTAACTCGCGGACCTCCCCGTTTGGCTTCTCCGGGCAATGCTCCACGGTATGTTGATTACCTCCGCAATACATGCAGAGGCCCAACTCCCGGCGGCGCTGTTTCTCCGCTAGGGGGAGCTTTGACCGACCAACCACCATCGCCTCCGATTCCTCGGAAGACTCCGGAGGACGTAATGCCAGGGGGCAGCCTTGAGGCATGCAGACGGAGCCGCCACGCGAGCGGCTGATTAACTTCCGCTCGGTGGACCGTTCACGCAGCCTGTTATCCAAACTAATAGTTACGGAGATTAGCTCCGAGAGCGTCTCCGGAAGGTCTCAACCGGCCAGCTCATCCCTCAGACCGGAGCTGAGGCTGCGGAGGAAGATGCCACAAAGTGACGCCTCATCCCAGCCTACCTCCTCTGCTGCGACCCGGAAGTCGATAGCGTAGTCCGCCGCTGACCGGCTTCCCTGTTGGAGGCCAAGGAGGTGGTCAGTGAAGACGCTATCACGCCGGGAATGGTCGAACACCTCGAGAAAGCTCTGCAAGAACTGGCTGTAGGAGAGGTTTGCGTAACTGGGCTTCGCCATAACGGCGTAAGCCCAAGTTAACGCTCGCCCCTCCAGAAGATTACCAATATAGCCAATTCGGCTGTGATCTGAGGGAAAATCTCCGGGAACGCGCAAAAACACCGACTCACACTGCATGATGAACCCCTGCGCTCCGCCGAGCTTCCCGCTGAAGCGGGCGGGGGTAGGGATAGGTGTGAGTCGGGTTGGCGTTCCCACGACAGACTGGCCGGCCACTGGAGCGGCAGGAGCTACCCCTCCCTGACAAGCCAAGGGGAACGCCTGCTGGGGGTCCAAGCGGTCTAACCGGTGAGTGATATTTACCAACTGGTTCAATATCACCTGCTGTTGGTGGGCTATTAAATCCACCCGAGCCTCGAGGGTGGAAAGACGGCGTGCGAGCCCGCTGTCTGCTGAGCCGCTCTGCTGGAGCCGTACTGACATAATGTCCAGCTCAGGAAACACGCACGCAGGCTCAGGATAGATTTAACAGCTTTATTCAACAAGCAGGTGTGTCTGGATGGATGTGTGAGATATGTACATGTGATGAGGGTGAACGCTGATGCATAGGAGGCAGAGCAGTGCGCCGTACAGCCGGACAACCCTATGGAGAAAGAAAAGGACAGGGGTAAAGGGCACCACACCTGAACAGGAATAATGAGCTGTGTGCTTCTTACTTGTGGGTGGCAGGTGGCTGGCGTTGGCCAAGGGAGAAGCCCAGAAGACAGCGTCCTGCAGAGCCTGTGATGATGGTGAGGATTGTGTGGCGATGACGGGATATCCGCCGCCAGGGAATCCACCTGTGCACAGGGGAGAAGACTTGGAAAAGGTAAGGAATGCTTACGTTGAAGCGTAGTTTTGCTGATGATCAGGATATGATCCAAACACGAAGAAGTGCCGATGCGAACAGACGGCTCCAGACCGCTGCACAGGGCTGAGTGGGCTAAATAGCCCGTGGCTGACGAGGCGCAGGTGTGTGCACAGCTGAGGCAGATGATGAGCGGCGAGTCGTGACAATTTCTGTTTTATTGCTGTTTAGTTTGAGAAAGTTGTTAGTCATCCAGGTTTTTATGTCTGTGAGGCAGTTGGTGATGATGGAGAGAATGGCGGGGGTGATGGATTTAGAGGAAATGTACAGCTGGGTGTCGTCCGCGTAGCAGTGAAAGTGAAGACCATGTTGACGGATGATGTGACCAAGCAGAAGCATGTAGAGAGTGAAAAGGGTTGGACCGAGCACAGAGCCTTGAGGGACACCATGTGATACGGGGGTGGTGCGTGATTTGTGATTGTTGATGGAGATGTACTGGAATCTGTCAGACAGGTAGGAGGTAAACCAGGAGAGGGCGGAGTCAGTGAAGCCAATAGAAAGCAGACAACGGAGCAGGATGGAATAATTGATGGTATCGAAAGCTGCGCTGAGATCAAGGAGGAGAAGAATGTTGAGGGAGCCAGAGTCAGAGGCGAGCAGAAGGTCATTGGTGACCTTGAGGAGGGCAGTTTCAGTGCTGTGGTGAGAACGGAATCCAGATTGAAATGTTTCGTAGAGTTTGTTGGAGAGGAGGTGTTTCTTGAGTTGGGTGGCAACAGCTTTTTCCAATATTTTAGCCAGAAATGGGAGGTTGGAGATGGGTCTGAAATTGTTGGGGTCGTCAGAGTCCAGGCCAGGTTTCTTAAGGAGGGGGGTGATGGCAGCAATCTTGAGTGATGGTGGGACAATTCCAGTGGTGAGGGAGGAGTTGATGGTGTCAATGATAAGGGGGGCAAGAGGGGTGAGACAGGCTTTGATAAGGGGGGAGGGGATGGGGTCCAGGGGGCATGTGGATGATTTCATGCTGGAGAGTATTTCGGAAAGTTCATCAGTGGTTATGGGTGAGAAAAGGGAGAGATGTTTATCTATGGGTGGAGAAAAAGTGGGTTCTGAGTCAGGGGTGATGGCCGAGGAGGAGGCAAGCTGATTGTGAATATTATCAATTTTGGAATGGAAAAATGATAGAAAGTTATTGCATTTTTCAGGGGTGAAGGAAGATGAAATGATGTCCTGGGGTTTGAGGAGTTTGTTGATGGTGGAGAACAGAGTGCGGGGGTTGGAGGATCCAGAGTGAATGATGCTGGAGTAGTAGGCGGACCGAGCTTTATTGAGTGAGGATTGGTATAGGTGCATCAGTTCTTTGTGAGCGAGGGTGTGTACAGTCAGACCAGTTTTGCAGCTCAGGCATTCAAGCTGTCGCAGTTGTTTTTTTGAGTTTGTGAAGTTCTGAGATGTACCAGGGGCTGAATGAGTGAAAGTAACGGTTTTTGTTTTCATGGGAGCCAGTTTGTTGAGGAAGGTAGACAGTGTGTTGTTGTAGATGTTTACTAAGTCTGTATGGGTTGGGTTTACAGGGAAGGTGAGGTCGGAGAGAGTGTTTGATATGCATGTGGAGAGAGAAGCTGAGCAGATGGACTTAAGATTCCTGAAGGTTATTGTTCGGTCTTGTTTGGGTTGAGGGACCGGGATGTCAATGACCAGTGGGATGGCGAGATGATCCGAGATGGTGAGGTCAGTGTTAGAGATGTTGTGAATGTGGAGACCAGTGGAGCAAACCAGGTCCAGGATATGCCCACAGCTGTGGGTGGGGAAAGTTATGTGTTGGGTGAAGTTGAGACACTCGAGTAAGTCCAGAAAATCATTTGCATTTTTGCAATCAGGGGAGTCAATGTGGAGGTTAAAATTGCCAAGCAGTAGGACAGTTGGTGAGGTTGCAGACAGTACTGTAATGAGTTCTGAAAGATCTGATAAGAAGGATGAATTTGGTTTGGGAGGGCGGTAGATAATCGCAGTGAGGAGAGGTTTTGGGCCGGGGAGTTTAAAAGTCAGATGTTCAAAAGAGGACACAACGGGTATGGAGAGAGGTTGTGGATTGAGGTCATGAAGGTGAATAACAGCAATGCCTCCTCCATGGCCTTCAGGGTGTGGGTTGTCCAGATATGAATATCCAGCAGGGGTGGTTTGCTTAAGTGCAATGTAATCCAGGGGCTTTTGCCAAGTTTCAGTGAGACAGAGGAGATCCAGTTTATTATCAGTGATGAATTCGTTTAGAATGAGGCTTTTATTGTTAAGGGATCGTGTGTTGAAGAGGGCAAGTTTCAGTTGCTTTTGTTTTGAAAAAACAGTGGAAGTCAGGATAGGGCGGAGGTTGAAAGGGTTCACGTTGGGGTTGTTCTGATGACGCGACACATTGTTGTGATGACGCAACGCGGAAGTGCGGAAGCCGGTGTCCATGCAGCGATTTGACCAGAGAACAGGGATACAGTTTGTTGTGTGGAAGTGGTAATTAAACTTACGGCATGAACTTCAGTGGATATATCGGGGCCGGAGGAGAAGTCTGGAGCTTTTTAGTGAGGCAATGAGTTCCAAAGAGGGAAAGGTTTGGTGGTTTAGCCGGAGGAGTTGCGCGGATGTGTAGCGTAGCACCATAACTGGGGCTATGCCAGTACCGGAGGTGGGTGATGGAGGTCCAAGTTTGTTGCAGGCATTAAAACCAATGAGTCGGCAGAGTTGCAGGATGGAGTGACAGAACGTGTCAAGCATGGAAGGACGCTTCCCAGCCTCTCTGATTTCTAGCCGAGCAGCGCTAGCACCAGGCAGCAGCCAGCTAGCTGTTGACCCGCCAGCTTGTAGCGAGACACCCGGTAGCGAGCTAGCTGATGGCCCAGCGATGTTAGCAGGGAGTCCCAGACAGATGACAGCCGAAGCACGGACAGGTAGCAATCGGCCAGCCATCAACTGGCTGGCTAACAGCCAGTTTCCCGCTAGCCCGCTTTCCCGCAGGCCAAGGCCACCAGCACGTCGCGGGTAGATGTTCCAGAGATGGAGAGTAGAGAGGCGGATGAAGACAATCCAAACCATGACAGGACAACAGAACAGTTTGTGACCGGAGTGGCACTTGAGTCAGCCCAGTGGGTGAAGTTGACAGCCAAGATCGTCTTGCAGGTAAGCGTCCACACCACCAGTAAAATGAACAAAAATAGTAGTATCCAGGTCCAGCAATGTAGGGAAGCAAACAAACAAACAAACAAACAAGAAACACAGAAACTGTAAAGTTTAAGAAAAAAATTACGAATGAGTCACAAATGGGGAAGCGGCGAACAGAGCAGCGCCAGCGTCCTCCCCCGTCAATTCAATAACTTTACCATCACGCCATCTGCCAGGTCTGGGACTTTAGCTGGCCACCTGAACTGTCAACCTCTTTGGTCCAAGGGGCCTAGGTACCTGGTTCTGCGTAGGTGTGGGCCCTGAGCAGGGTTTGTGTTTTGTTTCCCCCACCACCCACCTGGGGTGGTTTAGTGTTATACTCCTTTTTGGGAGTGGGAGGGGGGTGTCTTTTTTTCTTTTTTGATGTGACCCTGGGTTTCTGGTGTCCACCCCTTGAGATGGGGGCTCTGTCATGAGTTGAGCACTGGGGGTGTCCGCCATGTTCATTCTCATTCCCTTTTTCCATATTTGTATATTTGTGTATTTTGGGTTCTTGATTCCTGTCTTTTTACCCATGGTTGGTTTCCGTATGTTTTGTATTGTTTCTCATTCTTCTTATTCCCCTTGTTATCATAGTTTTGCTACTCTTTTATTTGGTATTAGTTTGTATTTATTTCCCAGCTTCATATTTTTTGGCATTTAGTTCTTTGTCATTGTACGGTTGTGTTTTCTCTCTCTCTCTCCCTCTCCAGAGTGACAGCTGTCAGTGGCACTTCTGGGTTTTTGCTCGGTTGTGGGTGGTGTCCCTGCCAACTGTCAGTCCCATCTTCTCCCCTCTCATTTTTCCCAGCTAACCCGAGTTTATAATCATTGTTTCCCCCTGCCCGCTTATGGTATCCACACCTGCCATCATTTGTGTTCAATTGTCTCTAGCTCTATTTAAGGATTATGATTTCTCCCCTTTATTGCTGGAATCTCAAAGAATCATCTGCATCTGAACCCTATTCCCGTTCAGCCTTTTTTCATCCATGTGTATCCTGTTTTCTTCTCACCATTCCTGTTCGTGTTTTGTTTTGTGCACTGTTTGGATTTTTGTGTTTTGTGCACAGTTGGGACTTTGTGTTTTTCAATAAATATCACAACTAGCAGTTCAGCACGTGAGTCTCCATTCCTGCCTCGAGGGGCAAATCATGACAATACCTGGTGAAAATCTCAGGTCAATGGCTCCATCAGAAAAATGTTTGAGAAAAATGTTGACGTCTTCAATACTTATTCTCTTCGCTGTATATACACTGGATATAAAAAGTCTGCACACCCCTGTTCAAATGCCAGGTTTTTGTGATGTAAAAAAATGAGACAAAGATAAATCATTTCAAAACTTTTTTTTTTCCACCATTAATGTGACATATGAGCTGTACAACCTCAATAAAAAGGGGAAAAAAAATTTTAAAAATTAAAAACTTGCAATAACCTGGTTACATAAATATACACGCCCTTAAACTAAAACTTTGTTGCAGCACCTTTGGCTTTTATTACAGCACTCAGTCTTTTGGGGTAGGAGTCCATCAGTGTGGCACATCTTGATCTGGGCAAATATTGCCACTCTTCTTTGCAAAAATGCTCCAAATCTGTAATTGTAAGGGCATCTCCTGTGCACGGCCCTCTTCAGATCACCCCACAGATGTTCAGTCGGATTCAGGTCTGGACGCTGGCTGGGCCGTTCAAAAACCTTAATCTTCTTCTTGTGAAGCCATTCTTTTGTTGATTTGGATGTGTGTTTTGGATCACTGTCTTGCTTAAAGATGAAGCTAAGATAAGATAAGCCTTTATTAGTCCCACAATGGGGAAATTCCAGGATTGCAACAGCACAGGGATAGCAACACTCAGAGCAATAATTTAGAAGCTAAGATAATAAGAGCAGTGAATATACATACAGTATGTACACAGAAATATACACAGCACGAAGCATTGTAGCTAGATGGAATAAGCAGCATAATGGTCTATTCAATTACCCCACATAGTATGAATATGTACCCATAGAGCATATTTCGTATTCACAGCTGAGTCACGCATCGCGTCAACGCGTTACCGTCATTTTTAATTTTTTTTAATCTCTTTTTACGGATACTAGCTTTTTACTTAGTGTTAGCTTAGTGTTGGCCTAGCAGAAAGCCGGATTGGCACACAGGTGAATCAGACCCCGGACAGGGTTGTTTTCACCAGGCTAGGCTAACCTGTTTTTAGCTGTTTTTAGCTAAAAACAGATAGTGACTGAGATAGTCACTATCTTAAACTTTAGATAGTGACTGTCTTAATAAGGAATTCAATTCAAAATTAGACTCATTGGGGTTTTCCCAGAAAGTAGAAAATTCTACCCATTATCTCCACCACACATTGGACCTTGTTCTGACTTATGGTATAGAAATAGAAAATCTGGTAGTGTCTCCTCGGAATCCTGTACTATCAGACCATTGTCTGTTAACCTTTGCTTTCACTATTTCTGATTATTTGACTCCTAAAGAAAAATATTGCTACAGCAGATGTCTTTCAGATGATGCTGTTACTAAATTTTTGCAGATTGTCTCCTCTATACCATGTGTCAACACAACAGAAAGGTGGAGAGCTTGCTCCTTCCATAATTGATAGCATGGTAGATAGTGTTACAGCCTCTCTGCATCAGACTCTAGACTTGGTGGCCCCTTTAAAAAAGTAAAAAGTCTAATGAAAGATATCTAACTCCTTGGTTTAACACAGAAACTCATAGCTTAAAACAGAAGATTTGTCAATTAGAAAGAAAATGGTGTTCCACTAATTTAGATGAATTTGATTTAGCGTGGAGAAATCATCTCTTAATTTATAAAAAATCTCTTAGACAAGCTAGAACAAGTTATTACTCTGCATTAATAGAAGAGAATAAGAATAATCCCAGGTTTCTTTTCAACACTGTAGCCAGGCTGACAAAGAGTCAGGACTCTGTCAGTCCTCGCATCCCCCTAGAGCTTACTAGTCAGGACTTTTTGAACTTTTTCAAGTATAAAATTTTTTCTATTAGAGATAAAATCAGATTATTCCCACTGTAAACTTAAGCACAGCAACTACTACAACTCCTTCAATTGGTATCTGTTTGGATAAGTTTACTCCAATTGACCTTTTAGAGTTAGATAAAATAATCTCCTCATCCAAGCCTTCAACTTGCCTTTTAGACCCTATTTCTACCAGGTTATTTTAAAAAAAAGTCTTCCCATTTATTGGTAGCCATATTCTTCAAATAATCAATTCTTCTTTAACCTTAGGTCATGTACCACAGACTTTTAAAATTGCTGTAATTAAACCCTTACTCAAAAAGCCAACGCCCGACCCAGGAGTTTTAGTTAACTTTCAACCAATCTCTAATCTGCCTTTCATTTCAAAAATCTTAGAAAAAGTTCTTGGTACGCAATTATTTGACCACTTACAGGGAAATGGTTTATTTGAAGTTTCAATCTGGTTTCAGAATTCATCATAGTACTGAAACAGCCTTAGTGAAGGTCACGAATGACCTTTTCGCATCTGATAATGGACTTCTTTCTGTACTTGTCCTTTTAGATCTTAGTGCAGCCTTTGATACTATTGATCATGATATTCTACTTGATAGATTAGAACACTATGTTGGACTAAATGGTACTTCGCTGCAGTGGTTTAGATCTTATTTGTCCGATAGATTTCAGTTTGTTCATATCAGTAATGAGTTTTCTTCCAACTCTAAGTTCAGTCACAGAGTTCCACAGGGATCTGTGTTAGGCCCTACTCTTTTTAGTTTATATATGCTTCCATTAGGCAACATCATTAGAAAGCACTATATACATTTTAATTGTTACGCTGATGACACACAATTATATCTGTCAGTGACGCCTGATGATTGTAATCAATTAGCCAAGTTAGATGCCTGTCTTAAGGAAATCAAAGCATGTGTAGAAGCATGCTCAAACAACGAGGCTGAGTTTCAGTCATAAAACCAGCTTTATTTGACAGAACGCAGCTTCTAGCATTCTCAAAGCAGGAAAGAGAAAGAATCATATTTCAACACCCTTTTATACATTTCCAGCATCAGAATTCAAGTCACATGGTGTCTTCAGTCAACATACAGTTACAAAGCATCCCCTTGAAGCTTCACCATTGTCTCTCATATCCTGATGAACCGGAATACCCTCCGGAGCGTCTTCTGTGGGACAAAGAGACAAATCTCACACTTCCTTGTTACCTCCTGTAGATTCGAGTCCTTAGTCCTTGCAGACGTGACACCCCACAATACACATTCAGTCCTGTCTCTGTGGCAGCGTGAGCCCACAATGTGTGTCAGCCACACTACCCCCCCCAAACGTCTAGTAAGGCAAAATCTAAATGGCATACAAAAAGAAAAACACAAAGCACTCCATACATGGCTAATCAATCCACCAACTGCCTAGGTTTTAATCTTCTGCCGAATCTGCTGCAACTTGGCTTGGCTGCACCTGCAACATCTCTCTGCACCTGTGGATTAAAGCCGTTAGCACCTCTCTGTCAAGACTTTGGAGAATGTCTCCTCGGCGGCCTGCCCCGGCGGGGGGGCCTCGCGAGCTGCACCTCCTCGTCAGCCAGAACAAAAGCGGGTTTTAGTCTGTTAATGCAAATCAGCTCCCGTCTGCCCCCTAAATCTAGCAGAAAATGCTTCTGCCCGGTGTCCAGCACTCGAAACGGTCCGTCGTAAAACGGCCGCAAACTTGGACGCTGGGCGTCATGTTTAACAAAAACAAACTCTGCATTTTCTAAAGCCTTGGGCACAAAAACGTGTGGGAAACTGTGATGGACTGGGCCAGGAAGCGTGTTTGCTCCTGAGCCGCTCTGCCACGGCTGAGCGGGGGGGCCACTAGGTGCGGGATTATCAGGAAGAAATTCCCCGGGCAAACGAAGCGGTTGAGCGAAAACTAATTCAGCCGGGGAAGCGTGCAAATCTTCCTTAGGTGCAGAACGCAACCCTAATAAGACCCATGGAAGTTTGTCTACCCAATTTGTATCCGTTAGCGACGCTCTGAGGGCTGCTTTCAATGACCTGTGAAAGCGTTCGCATAAACCATTAGCCTGGGGGTTATACGCGGTGGTGCGATGAATCTTCACCCCCAAGCTGCGGGCCGTCGATGACCACAGCTCGGAAATAAATTGGGGACCCCTGTCGGACGTTATGTCCGACGGTACACCAAAACGCGCAACCCATGCTGCTAAAAATGCTCGCGCAACTTCTTCCGCTGTGGTTGATGTCAGAGGAACCGCCTCTGGCCAGCGCGTGGTGCGGTCTACCATCGTCAAAAGATGTGTGTGCCCGTGTGATAATGGAAGCGGGCCGACCAGGTCAATATGCACATGATCAAAACGCTTAGCGGGGATGTGGAAAGGTTCTAACGGGGCCTTAGTGTGTCTGTGTATGTTAGCTCGCTGACACGCTACGCAGGCTGCTGCCCATTCCTTGACCTGTTTGCGCAACCCGGGCCAAACAAATTTCTCCCCCACCAATCTGATCGATGCACGCACCCCCGGGTGCGCGAGAGAGTGGACCAAGTCAAAAACACGGCGACGCCACGCGGTTGGCACCACAGGGCGGGGCCGTCCCGTGGAGACATCGCAGATTAGCGGGGGCATACCGTTTTGTTGCACCCTGTGCTCCAGCCTTAACCCTGTTGGTCCAGACTGGAGCGCGCGCACGTCCGCGTCGTTAACCTGCTCCGCAGCCATAGCTGCATAATCTAACCCAACACAGACCGGGGCTGCGCGCGCTCCCGCGTCGCTGCCCGGGCCCGCAGCCATGGCTACAGAGTCTGCCCCTATGGGGCTTGGCGGTGCTACTGCACGCGAGAGGCAGTCTGCTACAACATTGTGTTTACCCGCGACATGCTGAATATCAGTAGTAAACTCCGATATTGCGGCTAGTTGCCTTTGTTGCCGGCCTGACCAGGGTTCTGAAATTTTGGCCATCGCAAACGTTAGCGGTTTATGATCCACAAAAGCAGTGAAACGTCGCCCCTCTAACCAGAACTGAAAATGATGGATGGCCAAGTGTAGGGCCAAAAGCTCCCTGTCAAACGCGCTGTATTTCCGTTCACTATCGCGCAAGGTCCTGCTGAAAAACGCGAGGGGTTGCCAGGTACCTGCCACAAACTGTTCAACTACCGCCCCCACCGCTACATCGGAAGCGTCAGTGGTGAGCGCCATGCGGGCCGTTGGAACTGGGTGCGCTAACAAAACTGCGTTTGCCAGGGCTGATTTGACCTGGGCAAAAGCGCGCTCCCGCTCCGGAGACCATTCAACTTTATTTGCGGGCTTTTGTTTTTTTAACGCGGTGTACAATGGCTGCATGAGTCGTGCTGCGCTTGGGAGGAAACGGTTGTAAAAATTAACCATCCCTAGAAACGCCTGAAGCGCCTTGACCGTTTGAGGTGCGGCACGCACTTTATTTGGAAGGGGAACTGCTCCCTCTGCCGAAACGCGATGTCCCAAAAAATCAATCTGCGCCACCCCAAACTGGCACTTCGCTGGGTTAACTATCAACCCGTGCTCTGCCAACCTCTGGAAAACTGCTGTGAGGTGTTTTTCATGTTCGCCTTCGGACGTGCTGGCTACCAAAATATCGTCCAAATAAACGAACACGAAAGGCAGGTCACGTAAAACTGCATCCATCATGCGTTGGAAAGTCTGCGCGGCCCCCTTGAGGCCAAAAGGCATGCGCAAGAACTCAAAAAGGCCGAAAGGCGTTATGACCGCTGTTTTGGGTACATCCTGCGCGCGCACTGGAACCTGGTGATAGCCGCGCACCAAGTCTATTTTAGAAAAAATGTGCGCCCCCGCCAAATGAACAGAAAAATCCTGGATGTGCGGAATTGGGTAGCGGTCGTGAGCTGAAACGTTATTCAACCTGCAGAAATCGCCGCAAGGTCACCACGAGCCGTCAGCCTTTGGGACCATGTGTAATGGCGAAGACCAAGCGCTCTTGGAGCGTCTAACAATGCCTAGTTTTTCCAGATTAGTGAACTCCTCGCGCGCGATGGCCAGTTTAGCTGGGTCCAAGCGCCGAGCTTTTGCAAAAACGGGAGGGCCTGTGGTTGTTATGAAATGTTCTACCCCATGTTTGGCCACCGTTGCTGAAAACGTGGGGACTGTGAGTGCTGGAAACTGAGCAAGCAGAGTGTGAAACTTACCACCCGCAGCTGAGACGCTGGCATGTGCAGTTGGCGGGGCCACCCGAGCTGTGCAGGGAATAGAATGAAAGGACAGTGCATTAATCAGACGTCTATTAGCAAGGTCAACCAATAAACCATGTGAGCACAAAAAATCAGCCCCTAACATGTTGAAACTGACTGCTGCTACAATAAATGTCCACTCAAATGAACGGCCCTGTAAGGACAGAAGCATGGTCCTCTCACCAAACATTTTAATCGTGGAGCCGTTCGCTGCTGACACTGACACCCAGGGGGCTTTAGAAGGCGACAGCCGTTCCGCGTAGGTGGGTGTGACGAAGCTCAGCTGAGAGCCCGTGTCCACGAGGAACTGTTTCCCCGAGCGTGCATCCGTCAGGTAAAGCAGCCTGTTCTCGTTGCCGAGGGTCGCAGCTGCTAAATTGCACGGTGGGACGCACCTGTGCGCTCTCTCTGCAAAACGGCGGTGGTAGAAGCACGAGCCGTCCTCCGCTCCGCGTCGTCTGGCTCCTGTCGCCGCCGTTGTTGGTGCGTCAGGCGCCGCGGCCGCTGGACCCGCACTGTCTCCGGACGCCGTTCCCGGACTGGCCGCCGCGGCCGAAACCGCGCTCCGCTTGTGGGCGTCGACCAACTTCTGCGCCTCCTTGCTCAACCCACGGTAGTCTCGCTTGGCCAATCGGGGTGACTCTGCCAGGGCCACTCTCACTGCTGGTGGTAGGGTTCGGAGGAAAAGGTGGGCGAAAATGAATTCGCCATCCTCAGAGGCTTTGAGCTGCAGCATCTTCACCATCAGGTCCGCAGGTCTATTGTTTTCTGCCTCCGACAGTGCCAGGAGCCCCTCTGCTCGTTGTTGGACTGAGGGGGTGAAATGGCTGATCAGCGCGTCCTTCAATGCGCTGTACTTGTCGCTGTCTGGTGGATGATTAACCAGATCTTCCACTCTCTGGACCGTGTCGCTGTCCAGCTTCGCTACCACGTGGTAGAATCTTGTGTCGTCATTGAAGATTCTCCGGAGGTTGAACTGCGCCTCGATTGCGCTAAACCATGAGCGCGGGCTGTGCTGCCAGAAATCGAGCAGCCGGATCGTGGAGGCGGCCATCAGGCTGGCTTCCACCGAGCCCCGCTCGGGAGAATTCTGTCTGCTCATTTTCCGTCGTAGGTCACCAGTGTAGAAGCATGCTCAAATAACGAGGCTGAGTTTCAGTCATAAAACCAGCTTTATTTGACAGAATGCAGCTTCTAGCATTCTCAAAGCAGGAAAGAGAAAGAATCATATTTCAACACCCTTTTATACATTTCCAGCATCAGAATTCAAGTCACATGGTGTCTTCAGTCAACATACAGTTACAAAGCATCCCCTTGAAGCTTCACCATTGTCTCTCATATCCTGATGAACCGGAATACCCTCCGGGGCGTCTTCTGTGGGACAAAGCGACAAATCTCACACTTCCTTGTTACCTCCTGTAGATTCGAGTCCTTAGTCCTTGCAGACGTGACACCCCACAATACACATTCAGTCCTGTCTCTGTGGCAGCGTGAGCCCACAATGTGTGTCGGCCACACTTGGATGATTTGTAATTTTCTGCTGTTAAATCCAGATAAGACCAAAGCCATTCCTGTTGGTCCAAAAAACCTTAGTAATACCTTTCCAAATAAAACTCTTAATTTGGATGCAGCTACTCTTACTCTGAATAGTTCTGTGAGGAGCCTTGGAGTTATTTTTGATCAAGATCTGTTTTTTAATTCACATTTTAAATTTGTTTCTAAGACTGCCTTCTGTCATCTGCGCAATATTGCCAAGATTAGGAGCGTCTTGTCTCTGAGTGATGCTGAGAAACTGATCCGCACTTTTGTTAGCTCTAGATTAGATTATTGTAAGTCGTTATCAGGTTGTCATAAAATATCTTTAAAAAGTCTTCAATTGATCCAAAATGCTGCAGCAAGAGTTTTAACAGGTACTAGAAAGAGTGATTGTATCTCTCCAGTTCTGGCCTCCCTTCATTGGCTCCCCATACAGTTTAGAATTAAGTTTAAAATCCTTCTTCTCACTTACAAAGCTCTTAATAATCAGGCCCCCTTGTATATAAAAGATCTGATATTACCCTATCATCCTAACAGAGCACTACGCTCCTAAAATGCTGGATTACTTGTAATACCTAGAATCTCCAAAAGTACAATGGGAGGCAGAACCAGTTACCAATCTGGGTTCGGGAGTCAGACACAATCTCTGTTTTTAAGAGCAGGGTAAAAACCTTCCTCTTCAATATGGCCTACGGTTAGGGAAGGATCTTGTGTCTCTTAATCCTCCCTTTGTTTTGCTGTTAATAGATTTAGACTGCCAGGTGACCTCCAATAATGTACTCGGCTTCTCTCCATTAATGTTTGCTCTCTTTATGTCTGTTCTCTCCATCTTCTCTATCCCCTCACCCCCCAGCCAGTCGCAGCAGATGACTGCCCCTCCCTGAGCCTGGTTCTGCTAGAGGTTTCTTCCTGTTAAGAGGGAGTTTTTACTCTCCACCGTTGCCAAGTGCTTGCTCACAGGGGATCGCCTGATTGCTGGGGTCTTTGTGCAATTGTGGGGTTTCCCCTACATTTGAAAGTGCCATGAGATGACTGTTGTTGTGATATGGCGCTATATACAGTAAATAAAGTTGAATTTAATTGAACTGAATTTGAGTCAGCCTAGGGGACCGTTATTGTGCAAGTTTGTTACGTTTTGTGCATTCAGTACTTACTAGGTCGTAAAATTGTTTTTTTTTTGTTTTTTTTTTAATGGCCTCTACAAGCAGCCCTGCTTAGGTTATGAAGTCTGACAGCTGTAGGTAGGAAGGACCTGCGGAACCTCTCAGTCGCACACCTTGGATGGTGCAGCCTACTGCTAAATCAGCTCTTCAGTGCATTCAGCCTGCCCTGCATGGGGTGGGACTTGGACTCCAGCAGAGATGACAGCTTAGCCACCATCCTCCTCTCTCTTTCACTAGGTCGAGGTGCTGCCCCAGGAAAGAGCTAGCTTTCTTGATCAGTCTATTCAGTTTCTTCCTGTCTGCTGCCATGATGCCGTTGCCCCAGCAGACCACTCCAAATGTGATGGCTGATGCCACCACTGAGTCGTAGAAGGTCTTCAGGAGTACCCCTTGTAAACCAAAAGACCTGAGCCTCCTCAGGAGGAACAGCCTGTGCTGTCCCTTCTTGTAGAGCACGTCGGTATTGTCTGACCAGTCCAGTTTATTGTTCAAATGAACACCCAGGTACTTGTAGGATGCCACCATCTCAATGTTTGTTCCCTGGATGTTTACTGGAGGTGTGAGGGGTTGTCCTCGCCTGTGGCAGTCCACCACCAGTTCCTTAGTTTTTCTTGCATTGATAAGATAAGATAAGCCTTTATTAGTCCCACAATGGGGAAATTCCAGGATTGCAACAGCACAGGGATAGCAACACTCAGAGCAATAATTTAGAAGACAAGAAAATAAGAGCAGTGAATATACATATGTATACATAAATATATAAATATATGTACACAGTGCGGAGCATTGTAGCTAGATGGAATAAACAGCATAACCGTCTATTTAGTTACCCTACATGGTATGAATATGTACCCATACATATTGTCACCCTCCATAGCGACTGATATTGTCCTAGTTGTATACTGGAGGGGACCATTTGTGTAAGTCTGTTGCGTCTTTTGCATTCAGTACTATTAGGTCGTCACTGACATATTATTCGGCCCAGGAAACACGCACGCAGGCTCAGGCAGATTTGAAAGCTTTATTGTTAACCAATGTGATGTGTATGGATGCGTGTGTGATAGATGAGGATTTATTGTGGGTAGAGGATGCAGGTCAGGACAGAGCAGCACGCCGTGCAGCCAGACAACCCTATGGGCGAGAGGAGAACAGGGGTTAGCTGGGCAAACCACACAGGAGAGTGACAAGGTTGTGTGCTTACTTGTAGTAATTGTGGTGGCTGGCGTTGGCAAGGTCCCGAGCCTGGGGAACAGCGTCCTGCTGTGCGTCCGAGGAGAAGCGGCGAGGCAGAGGAGCGGCGAGGCGAGGGAGAGAGTGTCCGCCGCCGGGGAATCCACCTGTGCACAGGGGAAGGCTGACAGGAAAACAGGTGAGACAATAACTGACAGCTTACTTGTCACGAAGAGGAATCAACAGGCCTGGAGGGAAGGAAACTGCTGAAGGTTCCAGTACGCAGGGAGACAGACAGCTCCAGGCTGCAGCTCAGGGCGAGGTGAAATAAGTAGCTGCGCACTAACGAGATGCAGGTGTGCGCGCAGCTGAGGTGGATGCCCGTGAGCGGCGAGTGATGACAGTACTCCCCCCGCTACCAGCGCCTCCTGGCACTGGCTTACCTGGGTGCGTCCGATGAAACTCCGCGATGAGGTCCTGATCCAACACCCACGGAGAGCGCACCCAGGGTCTCCACTCTGGACCATAACCTTTCCAATCCACCAGATATTGCAGCCCACAACCTCGACGCCGGGAGTCCAAGATGGCAGTAACACCCCACGCCGGGTCACCGTCGATCATCCTAGGCGCAGGAGGAGACCTAGGAGGGGGGCAGAGTGGATTGGAAAGGACAGGTTTGATCTTAGATACGTGGAAGGTGGGACACACACTTAGGGAGGGGGGGAGGGCCAAACGCACAGCCACCGGGTTGATAATCTTTGAAATCACGAAGGGGCCGAGGAATCGCGGCGCCAGCTTCCTCTTCTCAGCCTATCCTGGGAAGAAAGCCAAACCCGCTGACCCACCTGGTAGACAGGAGCCGGTCTTCTGTGGCGATTGGCGGTGGAACTGTTGCGCGCCGCTGTGCGTAAAAGCGCATTCCTTGTCTTGGTCCACACACTCCGGCAGCGCCTCATGTGCGCCTGGACCGGTGGGACAGCTAACTCACCCTCCTGCTCGGGAAACACGGGGGGATCATACCCCAAGGACGTTTCGAAGGGTGACACACCAGTAGCAGAGGATCGGGCCGCGTTATGGGCGTATTCCAACCAGGTCAGGTAG
Organism: Pholidichthys leucotaenia; assembly: GCA_020510985.1. Classification (NCBI taxonomy): domain Eukaryota; kingdom Metazoa; phylum Chordata; class Actinopteri; order Cichliformes; family Pholidichthyidae; genus Pholidichthys; species Pholidichthys leucotaenia. The sequence goes on along the minus strand of CM035842.1, from coordinate 193,154,736 downwards.
GAGCTCCAGGATGATGGATTCGAGGATGTCACGCAGCGCAGGGCGGCCTCCAACTCCTGGTTAGTGCGCTCGCATTGCCCATTAGACTGGGGGTGGTGACCAGAGGAGAGACTAACCGTGGCCCCCAAAGCATTGTAAAAGCACCTCCAAACCTGGGAGACAAACTGCGGACCCCGGTCCGAGACCACGTCCAGCGGGATCCCATGCAGCCTGACGACATGTTGGACCAGGAGGTCGGCCGTCTCACGTGCCGAAGGGAGACCCTGAAGAGGCACAAAATGGGCGGCCTTGGAAAATCTGTCCACAATTCTCAGGACCGTGTCAAAGGTGTTAGAGACAGGGAGACCGGTGACGAAGTCTAGGGCGATGTGTGACCAGGGCCTGCCCGGGACCGGCAGGGGCTGGAGTAGACCCGCAGGTGGAGAGTTTTGGGATTTGTGCACTGGGGACAGGCCCGGACATAATTTGTGACATCCTTTTGGAGACCCGGCCACCAGAACGAGCGTTGCAGCAAACTCACCAAGCGGGTGATGCCAGGGTGGCAGGTGAGCCTGGAGTATGGGCCCAGTGGATCACTTCTCCTCGAACTGCCAAAGGAACGAAAAGCCTCCCCTCTGGCCCCCCGCCAGGATCTGGCTCCATCTCCTGAGCCCTAAGAATCTTGTCCTTGATGGACCAGGAAATCGCCCCCACAACGCACGAGCTGGGCAGGATGGTGTGTTCAGACTCCTCCGGGTCCTCAGGGGCGAACTGTCTGGATAGGGCGTCGGGCAACCCATTCTTCGAGCCTGGATGGTAGGTGATGGTGAATTGAAAGCGAGCAAAAAATAGAGACCAGCGCGCCTGGCGGGCATTCAGGTGCCTCGCTGACCTCAAGTACTCGAGGTTCTTATGGTCCGTCCAGACCACAAAAGGCTGGGCTGCCCCCTCTAACCAGTGGCGCCACTCCTGCAGCATGAGCTTGACAGCGAGGAGCTCCCTGTCGTCGACGTCATAATTGCGCTCCGCTGCCGATAACCGCCGGGAGAAGAAGGCGCAGGGCCGCTTGACACCATCCACCGGCAAGTGCTGGGAAAGCACCGCCCCCACCCCCGTGTCGGACTCGTTGACCTCCACCAGACACTGCAGCACGGGATCGACCTGGGTCAGGACCCGGGAGGACGAGAACTCAGCCTGGAGAGTCTTGAAGGCAGTGGCCACTTCCTCTGACCACTGGAAGGGCACCTTCGATGACGTGAGGTGGGTCAGGGGGGTGACAATGGTGCCGAAGTTTGGGATGAAGCGCCGGTAGAAGTTAGCGAACCCAATAAACTGCTGCACCTGCTTCCTGGAGGTAGGCGTGGGCCACTCGACCACTGCTTTAACCTTAGCGGGGTCGGGGAGGATCTGGTTGTGTGAGATAACGAACCCCAGGAAGGAGGTGGTCCGGGCGTAGAACTCGCACTTCTCTGCTTTAATGTACAGGCGATTCTCCAGCAGCCGTTGCAGAACCCGCCTCACATGGACCTGGTGCTCCTCCCGTGATTTAGAGAAGATGAGTATGCCATCAAGATATACAAAGACAAATACTCCCAGGAAGTCCCGAAGAACGTCGTTTATGAGACGCTGGAAAACGGCAGGTGCGTTGGTGAGCCCGAACAGCATCACAAGATATTCAAAGTGGCCGCTGGGCGTCCTAAAGGCCGTCTTCCATTCGTCTCCCTCCCGGATCCTAACGAGATGGTAAGCGCTGCGGAGGTCAAGCTTGGTGAACCAGGTCGCCCCCTGGAGGGAGTGGAAGGCGGTGTCCATAAGCGGTAATGTGTAGCGGTCCTTGATGGTGATGTCGTTTAGCACTCTGAAGTCGATACAGGGGCGTAGGGACCCATCCTTCTTTGCCACGAAGAAGAAACCCAAGCCAAGCTGGGACGAGGAGAGGCGGATGATCCCAGCGCTGAGCGACTCCTTGATATAGGTGTCCATCACCTCGCGTTCTGGCGCAGAGAGACTGTACAGGCGGCCAGATGGCAGAGGGGCCCCTGGGTGGAGGTTAATCGCACAGTCATATGGCCGGTGAGGGGGAAGGGACAAGGCTCTGGACTTGCTGAACGCTACCCCCAAGTCGTGGAACTCCTGCGGCACTAGAGTCAAGTCCGGGGGCTCGGAGACCAGCGCCGGCGGAGGGGAGGATGGAGCACAAGCCGCCGACTGGAGGCAGGTGCCCAGACAGAAGGTGCTCCAGGACAGGACACTGCCGGTTCTCCAATCCAGGACAGGGTTATGCAGCCGCAGCCAGGGGTAACCCAGAATGACACGGTCCGATGAGGAGGGCAAGACATAAAGGGTCAGATCCTCCCGGTGGTTGCCGGAGATGATGATGGGGACTGGCTTAGTGCGATGCGTCACTGTTCCCAGGGGAGAGCGAGAGAGAGTGACCAAGTTAAGTGGGGTAGACAGCGGTTGGCAGGGTATGCCCAAACGGGTTGCAAGGCTTCTAGAGATGAAACTCTGCTCTGGCCCAGAATCCACCAGTGTGTGTGTGAAATGCCCGGTGGAGTTGTGACAGAAACGTATAGGCAATGTGCATGATGATAGGGGATTTGGCCGGTTAGAGTCCGTGAGGCCCCCTACAGTGACTCGCGGACCTCTCCGTTTGGCTTAACTGGGCACAGCTCCATGGGATGCTGGTCATCTCCGCAATACATGCAGAGACCCCGTTCCCGCCGGCGTTGTCTCTCCGCAAGAGGGAGCCTAGTGTGCCCGATCGCCATGGCCTCTGGTTCATCGGCGGACTCCGGAGCCGGTAACGCCAGGGGGCGAGACTGAGCTGGGCGGGCGGAAGCTCCGCGCAAGCAGCTGACAGACTTCCGCTCCGCGGCTCGCTCACGTAGCCTGTTGTCCAGGCTAATGGTGAGCGAGATCAGCTCGGAAAGCCGCCCTGGGAGATTCCGACTGGCTAGCTCATCCCTCAGACTGGAACTGAGGCTACGGAGGAAGATACTGCAGAGAGAAGCCTCTCCACAGCCCACTTCCTCCGCTGCCACCCAGAAGTCGACAGCGTATTCCGCCGCTGACCGGCTTGCCTGTTGGAGACTAAGAAGCCGATCAGCGAGGATGCTGTCATGACGCGAGTGGTCAAAGACCTTTAAAAAGTCCCGCACGAACCAGTCATAAGAGAGGTTTGCATAGCTGGGCTTCGTCATTACGGCGTAAGCCCAAGCTAACGCTCGCCCCTCCAGGAAATTAGCCATGTACCCGATTCGGCTATGGTCTGAGGGAAAATCCCCTGGAACGCGCAGAAACACCGACTCACACTGTAGGATAAACCCCCTCGCTCCACCGAGTTTCCCGTTGAAGCGAGCGGGGATTGGAATGGGTGTGAAACGGGTTGGCGTTCCCGAGCTAGGCTGGCCAGCTGGGGAGGCGACCGGAGCCGAAGCACCGAGAGGACCCGGAAGGAAGGCCCACGGAGGATCCAGACGGTCTAACCGGTTAGTAATTGTGGTTAACTGGTTAAGAAGAACCTGTTGTTGGTGTGCTAACATATCCACCCGAGCCTCAAGGGTGGAAAAGCGGCGTGCGAGCCCGCTGTCTGCTGGGCCGCTTTGCTGGAGCCGTACTGTCATATTATTCGGCCCAGGAAACACGCACGCAGGCTCAGGCAGATTTGAAAGCTTTATTGTTAACCAATGTGATGTGTATGGATGCGTGTGTGAGAGATGAGGATGTATTGTGGGTGGAGGATGCAGGTCAGGACAGAGCAGCACGCTGTGCAGCCAGACAACCCTATGGGCGAGAGGAGAACAGGGGTTAGCTGGGCAAACCACACAGGAGAGTGACAAGGTTGTGTGCTTACTTGTAGTAATTGTGGTGGCTGGCGTTGGCAAGGTCCCGAGCCTGGGGAACAGCGTCCTGCTGTGCGTCCGAGAAGAAGCGGCGAGGCAGAGGAGCGGTGAGGCGAGGGAGAGAGTGTCCGCCTCCGGGGAATCCATCTGTGCACAGGGGAAGGCTGACAGGAAAACAGGTGAGACAATAACTGACAGCTTACTTGTCACGAAGAGGAATCAGCAGGCCTGGAGGGAAGGAAACTGCTGAAGGTTCCAGTACGCAGGGAGACAGACAGCTCCAGGCTGCAGCTCAGGGCGAGGTGGAATAAGTAGCTGCGCACTAACGAGATGCAGGTGTGCGCGCAGCTGAGGTGGATGCCCATGAGCGGCGAGTGATGACAGTCACGTTTCTTTGCTATCTCTGCAAGCAGCTCTGCTTAGGTTATACAGCCTTTTATTGGAGGCAGTTCCGATGGCACCAGTCCATGAAGTCCTGGATAAGTCCTCTGTACTCTGTATCATCTCCATCAGAGACGAGGCCGACGATCGCAGAGTCATCAGAGAATTTCTGTAGATGGCAGTGTGGTGTGTTGTGTGAAAAGTCCGTAGTATAAAGGGTGAAAAGAAAGGGAGCCAGAACTGTTTCCTGGGGGGCCCCCGTACTACAGATGATAGTGTTGGACACACAATCCTGGGTTCTAACAAACTGTGGCCAGTTTGTGAGGTAGTCCAGGATCCATGATGACAGGTGCTGGTCCATCCCTGTGCACAGTAGCTTGTCCTTCAGGATCACCGGTTGGATGGTGTTGAAAGCACTGGCGAAATCAAAGAACATGATCCTCACTGTGCTCCAAGGCTTCTCCAGGTAGGACAGGGAAGGGTGTAAGAGGAAGATCACTGCATCCTCCACCCCAATGCCATGCTGGTAGGTGAACTGGAGTGGATCCATCGCTGGTCCCACCAGGGGGCGGAGATGGGCAAGGAGCAGCTTCTCCAGGGTCTTCATCAGGTGAGATGTGAGGGCCACTGGTCTGTAGCCGTTCAAGTCTCTGGGGTGGGATGTCTTTGGTACGGGTACCACACAGGGTGTTTTCCACAGCTGTGGTACCCTCTCCAGCTTCAGGCTCAGGTTGAAGATGAGCTCCACAATCCCACACTGGTCTGCGCAGGACTTGAGGAACTTTGGGCTGATGCAGTCCGGACCTGAGGCCTTCCTTGCCTTGATCTTCCTCAGCTCCGCCCTCACCGGGGTCTTAGTGAGGGGCAGGTTGGGGCAGGGGGGCTGTGTGCTGGGAGTGGGGGTGTTGGTTGGGGCGGGTGGGTGGGCAGCAGGACTAGATGATGGTAGAGGCAGCAGTGGTTGGTGTGCAGGCGGAGGGGAGGGCGGTTGATCAAACCTGTTAAAAAACAGATTCAGGTTGTTCACCCACTCCCTGCACCCTGTGGCCTGGGAGGAGGTATTCTGGAGCCCAGAGATGGTTTTGAGGCTTCTCCAGACCCCGCTGACGTCACTCATTTGCAGCTTGTCCTCCATCTTCTTCCTGTAGCTGTCCTTGCCTTCCCTGATCTTCCCGCTTAGCCCCATCTGTATGAACTTCAGTTTCTCCCTGTTTTCCAACCTGAAGATCCTTTTCTTTTCTTTCAGTAAGGACTTTTTCCTGGGGTTGATCCAGGGTTTGTTGTTTGAGCAACACTGTATGATGTTGGTGGGTACGGTGTTGTCCACACAGAAGTTGATGTAGTCTGTGATGGTGTGTGTGAGGCTGTCAATGTCCTCACCATGTGGCTCGCAGAGCTGCTCCCATGCAGTGATTTCAAAACAGTCCTTTTGAGCGTCCATTGCCTCCTCAGACCATACTTTCACTGTGCGGGTAACAGGAGGTTGTCTGTGTACGAGGGGTTTGTACACAGGCAGGAGGTGAACCAAGTTCCTCTTCATCTTCAGATTTCTAGCAGAAACTTGGAGGTTTTGGCCCAACACTGACTGGTATTTGGAACTGTTCATAATTTCCTCCACCTTGACAAAGGCCACAGTTCCAGCTGAAGAAAAACAGCCCCAAAGCATGATGCTGCCACCACCATGCATCACTGTAGGTATGGTGTTCTTTTGGTGACGAGCAGTGTTGTGTTTGCACCAAATTGCGCATAATTTGGAATTATGGCCAAAAAGTTCAACCTTGGTTTCATCGGACCATACCACATTTTCCCACATGTGTTTGGGAGATTTCAAATGTGTTTTTGCAAAATGTAGCCGGGCTTGTACGTTTTTCTTTGTAAGATAAGGCTTCCGTCTTGCCACCCTACCCCATACCCCAGACATATGAAGACGATGGGAGATTGTTGTCACATGTACTAAACAGCCAGTACTTGCCAGAAATTCCTGCAGCTCCTTCAATGTTGCGGTCAGCCTCTTGGCAGCCTCCTTGACCAGTTTTCTTCTCATCTTTTCATCAATTTTCCAGTCTCTCAATTTCTTGTCCACTGCTGTTTTAATACGGACAAGAAGGACCCATTTAGCACTTTCCCTGGTGTTGATAGAAGCATGATTCCTTGATAATTTCCATATAGACTGAGGTCCCCCTTTCTTAGTAGTTTTATGTCACATCGAGATGGTGACATCCTATAAGTACCTGGGTATTCATCTGAACAATAAACTAGACTGGTCACACAATACTGATGCACTCTACAAGAAGGGACAGCGCAGGCTGTTCCTGCTGAGGAGACTCAGGTCTTTTGGTGTACAAGGGGCGCTGCTGAAGTCATTCTATGACACGGTGGTGGCATCAGCCATCACTTTTGGAGTGGTCTGCTGGGGCAGTGGCATTACTGCAGCCGATAGGAAGAGACTGAACAAACTGATTAAGAAAGCTAGCTCTGTCCTGGGGCAGCGCCTTGATCCGATGGAGGAGATAGGAGAGAGAAGGACGGTGGCTAAACTGTCATCTCTGCTGGAGTCCGAGTTCCACCCTATGCAGGACATACTGAATGCACTGAGGAGCTCATTTAGCAGCAGACTACATCATCCCAGGTGCACAACCGAGAGGTTTCGTAGGTCCTTCCTACCAACGGCTGTCAGACTGTACAACCTAAGCAGGGCTGCTCGCAGAGATAGCAAAAAGACGTAACAAACTAATAGTTGTTTGAATGCAAAAGATGCAATAGACTTACACAATGGTCCCCTCCGGCATACAACTAGGAACATACCGGTCGCTATGGAGGGTGAGAATATGTATGGGCACATAATCATACCATGTAGGATAACTAAGTAGACGGTTATGCTGTTTCATTCCATCTAGCAACAATGCTCTGCACTGTGTGTGTTTATATATTTGCATATTTATTCCATCTAGCTACAATGCTCAGCACTGGGTGTGTTTATATATTTATATATCTACATATTATTCCATCTAGCTACATTGCTCCGCACTGTGTGTGTTTATATACTTGCATATTTATTCCACCTAGCTGCAATGCTCCGTACTGTGGGTGTTTATATATTTACATATTTATTCCATCTAGCTACAATGCTCTGCACTGTGTGTTCATATATTCATATATTTATTCCATCCAGCTACAATGCTCTGCACTGTGTGTCTGTGTGTGTGTGTATATATATATATTTTATAGTAATACGTACATATGTTTATTAGCTGCTCTTGCTTGCTTGTTTTTTTTCTTGCCTTCTGATTGTTGCTCTGAGTGTTGCTATCCCTGTGCTGTTGCAATCCTGGAATTTCCCCGTTGTGGGACTAATAAAGGCTTATCTTATCTTATCTTATCTTATATGACGTTTCCTCCATTCCTCAGGTATATCCCCAGCTCTCCAGATCTTCCCAAACAGCTCATGTAGCATGTTAGTGGAAGTTTTGATATCAGCCTTAATTGCTTCACCGGGAATGTTGTCTGGACCTGAGGCTTTGCCATTTTTAACTGTTTGTTGGCTTTTCTGATTTCTATTTTTGATGGTACCATGCAATTTATATTTAGAGGAACTTCAGCTGATTGTATTTCTGCTCTTTCAGCTGGTAGAATTTGGTTAAGCAATTCTTTGAAGTATTCTGCCCATCTGTTTAGTTGCTGTTTAGTGGTATTAAGCACTTTGCCATCCCTGTTCTTGATTAAGCGAGAAACTTTCCCGATCTATTTAAGAGCTTTCATATTCCTGTTTTGTCATTTTCCTTGAAAGTCAATTTTTGAATAATCTTTATCCAGGTAGCAGGTAAATGTGTTAACTTCAGTGTATTACAGCCTCAGCTGTCTGATGGAAAGTGACTATTTTCACGTCTTCAGTCTGTAACGACGTATCTGACAATTAGTTGGTTTAATTCTTGCTGGGTCACAAACTGTCCAGTTGCATACCTGTGCTTGAAATCCAGCCATGGCTGTTGAGACAAGAATATTTCCACTTTACATGTAGCCGTGGCTGTTCGGATAGAGTAAATCCACTAACATGGTGTTGTTAGCATAGCTAGCCGTTACTTAGCACTAGCTTTGTTGGACCTTTGTTGCTGTTTTCAAGCACTTCTGAAGATTGCAGAAGGTCTCAACCGACACTTTAGCTTCAAACCCACTAATATGCTTTTGTCCTTTACTTTTCCTTTGTTATGGTTATCTGTCTATTTCCACAAAAACAAAGTAGCTTCATCTTTTCCTCCACTCAGAAGTGAAGACTCAACTTTCTGCAACAGGTCCTGTCAACTGACAGCTCGTCTCAGCTACGGTAGGGTTGGTTTGTATATTTATTTATTTGTGCTAAAAATATCTATCCATATTAATAAAATGAGTAACGAGTAACATGTCTGATCAAATTTCAGTAACTGTAATGCATTACTGAATTTTTAAACAGTAATGTCATTACACAGCACATTACTGCAAAAGTAGTGGTGTCACAGTAACTCATTGCTTTGTAACGCGTTACTCCCAACACTGGTTACTTATGGTTTTCTTGGTGATTGTGGTCTGAGCTCCCTTGAGATCATTAACAAGCACCTCCAGTGTAATTCTGGGCTTATTTCTCACCTTTCTCAGAATCATCCTTACCCCACGAGATGAAATCTTGCATGGAGCTCCAGAGTGAGGGCTATTGACTGTTATCTTGTATTTCTTCCACTTTTGAATTATCACACCAACAGTGGTCTCTTTCTCACCAAACTTCTTGCTGATGGTCTTATAGCCAATTCCAGCCTTGTGGAGGTTTACAATCTTGACACTGACATCCTTTGACAGCTTGTTGGTCTTGGCCATGGGGGTGGAGAAGTTGGAATTGAAGAGGCTGATTCTGTGACCGGAGTCTTTTTTACACTTAATGAGTTAAGATTAGGAGTATTTTCCTAAAGGGTCAGGACTAATTTATTCACCTCATGGATACATAACCGGTCTGTGTGGGTCAAAATTCTTGCTGATTGGTAGCAGATCAAATACTTATTTCCCTCGATCAAATAGAATAAAATAGGCTGTATTGTCATTGTACAGTTGGACAGCACAACAAAATTGTGGGTGCTCCACCAGGCTCCGGCACAGTAAAGTAAGAGAATGATTAGATAAAACGGTTACAGAACTGTTAGATCAAAAATGAATTGATTGAGACTGAATCAATAATCAATAGGCAGTTTCCAAGTTTTGAGCCATTTATTCTCTTTCTGATCAGAAAAAGGAGGTAATCGGTCACAGCATAACGTGCCTCAAAGCTTGCTCACACCAACTCCCTAACATGTGTTCAAGGATGTTGCTTCTTATACCCTGGGCAGGCATCCCTGACCTTATCTAAACCTAAAGACAGCTGAAGCCATCTTTCCAAGAGACTGCTTCTAATCTATGGTCAGCACTGAACATTCTGCTATGATCTTTACATGACCTGGTCATCCTAAGTCATCCTAACTTTGGGCATTCTAATCAGAACAGCTTGGTATGATAAAACAAAAACCTTCATCATTAATTACAATCTTGCTCAGCCTAATCTTACACTGAGAAACATACATTCTTTTCAAGCTCTGAGACAATGGAAAAACACAGAGTATCAGACATTGGCTCATTATATGCACCAGATACAGTTATAATATAAAATAGAATAATACAGCATTAAAATCATATAGAATAATCAATGAAACCTGAAAATATCCTATCAAGAACACATGATTAAACACATGACTGAAATAAAAATGGCCCGGTTTATGGGAATATACACGGCATGGTAGTGGCTTCATGGATGCAACGATGTACATAAAAGTGTGGAGTGCCGAACACACAATTGGACACATGATTAGATAAAATGGCCCTAGGATTATGGAAAATATACATAAGTATGTTGGTGGTTTCATGGATGGGTGCAAGTGCGGACTGCAAAGATAGGCGTTATTATTATGATAACTGAAAGGTCCTCAGTTCTGTGCCTGTGAGCGCTCGGAAGGAGGGGAGTGGGGCCTCTGACTGTTTGACAGTTTCTTCCCCTCTGGCATTCGAACTGCAGTCTCAAGGTGTGGGACCTGATTGATCTGAACCGTCGTCCAGAGGGAAGCAGGCCAAACAGGTGGTGGGCAGGAAGTGAGGGGTCTCCTGTGATGGCCTTGGTCTTTCTGAGACAGGAGAATCTGGAGATTTCCTCCAGGGAAGGCAGAGAGCTGCCTTTTTTTTTTTTTTTTTTTTTTGCAGTGTTGATGACCCTCTGCACAGCCTTCTGGTTCTCAGCCGTAGAGCCGGCGTACCACACACCCAGGCAGTAGGTGAGCATGCTCTCCACTGAGCAGTGGTAGAAGGCCAGCAGTGGCTTCTGGTCCAGGTTGTTCTTCCTCAGGACGTGGAGGGAGTGCAGCCACTGCCAAGCTTTCTTCACCAGGGCCTTGGTGTTGACAGACCAGGAGAGGTCAGAGGAGATGTGGGTGCCCAGGAACCTGAAGGTGGGGATGGTTTCCATACAGTCACCATTTATAGGGGGGGGGGGGGTAGTTCTGTCTGTTCTTCCTGAAGTCCAGTATGAGTTCTTTGGTTGTTTGGACATTCAGTTTCAGGTTGTTTGCTTGGCACCACAGCAGCAGATTCTTTACCTCTGTCCTATATGCCATCTCATCGTCATTGGTGATGAGCCCAACCAAGGTGGTATCGTCTGCGTACTTCACGATGATGGTGGTTGGGTGGGTTGGAATACAGTCAAAGGTGTACAGGGAGTACAGTAGAGGGCTTAGCATGCAGCCTTGGGGTAGACAACACCAATAATGCAAATTGAAATTAATTTATAACCATTACTTAAAGTCTAGGAAGAAATTCGGTGAAATCACCTGTTGAAGATACTGGGTGGAGGTAAAACCTGTAGGGTCTTAGTCCTCCATGGGATGAGTTTAACACCCATAACCTAGACCATGTCATCCTATTATCTGCTCATAACTGGTGTGATCTGAACCTACTTTTGCATTAATGTCTCCAGTCAAGATGGTTACCTCTCTTTTCCTAGACTTTTTTCCACTGCTCCTAGCCTCTCATAGAAAATATCTTTAAGTGCTTCCTGTGCTTCATTTGTTAGCGCATAGCACTGGATCACATTCAGTTGGATACATCTATGGCTGGTCAATAACATTGCTGTTATCTTTCTTGAGCTCACCAATTCCCAACCAAAAAGTGCTTTCTGTACCTTTTTGCTGAGCATGAGTGCAACTCCTTCTGTTTAGTCATCTGGATGGGTATGAGTATGGGGTATGAGTGTGAGTTTCCCTGTTTGCAGCTTTGCCTGATCTGTCTGTAGCCATCTTGCCTCTGAGATACCAAGGACTTGCAATTTACAGTTCTTCATCTCTTTGGCGATGATATCTGCCTTGCCTGACATTAAACAGTCCATGTGCCTATTTGAATTGCAGATCATGGAATTAAACAATTCTGCCCTACAGCTTCCTTTTTGTTTTCACTGCACTGCTTCATGCTTCTTTCTCTTAAGGGTCTTTCTTCTCCCCGACCAATATTAAAATCTGCTGTCAAGGTTTCAGTAATCAACTTTACACCAGGGTGGGTGATTGGCCCTTCCTGAGTTCCTGTCATATTTGTGAAGGCATCCAGTTGCTGCCTCCCGAAGAGCCACTGGCCAGTGTAGACTCATCCCTCTTACGCCTTTCACCTTCGTTACACCCTGGTTATCGTCTGCTGGGAATGTGATTCTCCCCACTATTTATCCCATAGCTTGGCTTTTTTTTTTTGTGGTGTGGTCCATTAGATCCCATGCAGTTTATCCTGGAGCCAAAGGGCATCCAGTTCCCATGGAGTGTCACTTGGAGGCACTACATGAGTCATGGTTTAGGAGAGGCTATGGACCAGCAGGAAAGACTTACGCACTCTGCTTCCTTTTCCCCTCTTCGGTAGCAGGCGTCTGTAGTTGCAAGTTTGAGGTTAGTCACAGCTACTAAAGAAACCAGTGGTGTCCTGTTTGAATGACTATCGTCCTGTTGCACTTACACCAATTGTGATGAAGTGTTTTGAATGGCTTGTCAAACCACACATCACAGCCTGCCTCCCTGCATCACACGACCCGCTCCAGTTTGCATATTGTTCAAACCGGATGCTATAGTCACCACCCTACACTCTGTCATCACCCACCTGGATCAGAAAGACACCTACGCCAGACTCCTGTACATTGATTTCAGTTCAGCATTCAACACCATTATTCCCCAAAGACTGATGGAGAAATTACTCCTTCTCGGTCTGAACACCGCCACATGTCTCTGGATCCTGGATTTCCTGACTGAGAGACCTCAGTCTGTCCGGGTTGGAAACAACATCTCCAACTCTGTCACGCTGAGTACCGGAACCCCTCAAGGCTGTGTACTCAGTCCACTGTTGTTTACACTTCTAACACATGACTGTGTATCCAAACACGAGGGGAACCAGATTATTAAGTTTGCAGATGACACCACGGTGGTGGGACTTATTCAGAGGGATGAGGAATCAATGTACAGGGAAGAAGTGAGAGACCTGGAGGGCTGGTGCAGGAAGAACAATCTGGTGCTCAACGTGGACAAAACGAAGGAGATGATTATCGACTTCCGGCGGTCACAGCCTCAACACGTCCCCCTCAGCATCGGCGGCCGTTTAGTGGAGAGAGTAGAGAACATCAAGTTCCTCGGAGTGCAGATCTCGCAGGACCTGACCTGGAGCAAGAATTCCTTGGAGATCAGGAAGCGGGCTCAGCAGAGACTACACTTCTTGAGGAAACTCAAACAGGCCTCTCTCCCCATCTGCATCCTCAGGACCTTCTACAGAGGTGTGGTGGAGAGTGTTCTGACGTACTGCATTGCTACATGGTACTCCAGCTGCAGTATGTCAGACAAAAAAGCCCTGCAGAGGATAGTCAAGGGGGCGGAGAGGGTAATTGGAGTCTCCCTCCCCTCTGTCCAAGAACTTTTTCAGAACCGTTGTAGGAGCAGGGCACTAAACATTGTCAAGGACCGTTCTCACCCTCTGCATAAACACTTTGAACTTCTTCCATCTGGTAAACGATTCCGGAGCATCAGAGGCAGAACCACCAGACTGATCAACAGCTTCCTCCCACAAGCTGTCAGGATGCTGAACAGCTGACCCGGAATCTCTCATACACACTACTGCACCTATGGACATTTTGTATATTATAGTTAGTTATTCTTTTTCCCCAAGTATGTCTCAGGGATGTGTGAATGGATGGGGGGGTGGGGGTGGGGGTGGAGCTATGTGAGAGTGTGTCTTAATCATGCTGCTTCTTATATGGATGCCGAGAGAAACGCAATTTCATCTTGCCTGCACTATAGTTGTATGTACAGCAATATGACAATAAAGTTTGATTTGATTTGATTTGATTTGATATACTGTACTACAGCACTAGAGCTGGACTCATGCTGCTTTTCCGCTCTGGTCCGCAGAGGTGTGTGTCTGCTTTGGATGAGGCTGGTACACACAGTTGTGTATATGTGTCACTTTTTTCATTTTCTAGGGGGCAGCTGTGGCGCAGGTGTAGTGTGGCTGACTACTGATCAGAGGATCAGGGGTTCAATTCCTGTTCTGTCTGCAGTCTGCATGTTGAAGTGTCTTTGAGCAAGACACTGAACTACCAGTTGCTCCTGGTGGGTCAGGCCAGCGCCTATGTATGGTAGCTCTGCCACTATCAGTCTGTGAATGTGTGTTTGAATGGGTGGATAGCAGGATCTGTAAAGTGTTTTTTTTATCTTTGAGATGAGAAAAACTGTTATATAAGTGAATACCATTTACTAGGCCAAGTGGTTGACGCATGCACACAACTGTTATTTGTAGTTTCACCCCTGTCCTACAGGTAGCGTAAATGTGCTAACACACGAGTTTGTTCACCAGCTATATAAAAGTGAAGAAATGCGTGATCGATGCACATTTTTTGTAGCAACAAAATGGCATTTGTCATAAATTGCCCTTTCAGGGCAAGATGAAGACATTAATCACAAAGAAAAACACAAAATAACAAAACGCAACACTTACAGACTGAGGCTTGATTTGAAGGGTAACAGCATGGAGGCTGAGGCGATGGAACGCCAGCGAATGGGGAACACCCGGCGGATACAAAATATTAAGAGAGACGGGGACTCCATCTGAACATGGAGAGAAGGAAGCTGCGAGGAATGAACCGAGCAGCCATCCTTAAATAGAGTAAGCACAAATGATCAACAGATGTGGGTCACATGAGCGAAAATAATGAGATCAACAGTAACAGGTGTGACAGCCCACGAACAGTGTTTGACACATGGAAGTAACAAAGGTGCCTGTCAAAATAAAAGCACAACTGGGAACGAATGAAAACAAAAGATACACAAAGCAATCAATAATAACTGATGAAACAAAGACAAAGACCGGACAGCAGTAAATGACAAGACTACTAAATGTAAAACAAAAGTAAACTAAGGTCATGACAAGGGAGACTCTTAAACAAACACAGGCAAAAATATAAAATACAAAACCGGATAATCATGGGCACACAAACTAAAAGAATCAGACTAATAGGGACAAAACTAAGAATGCAGGACAACTCATAAACAAACAGAGACAAATGGCAACCCAGAGAACATAATACAGAAATACATGAATTAACCAAACTAAGAAAATAACAGGAAACTAAGCACAACAACAGACAAACTCAAATAACAAAATACACCAAATCATACTAAATACAAAATAAACTGAGATGCATAAGTACAGATCATAATAGAGAAATCTGAAGCATGCGCCCGGTGCTCCCCCCATGCTCCGCTTCATGACAGAGCCCCTCCCTCAAGTTGTGGAATTTCCAGACAGCGGAACGTAACATCAAAATGGAGAAAAAAAAAGAAACACCCACAACCCCCCCAACAAAAAACACAAAAAATAACCCACTTCGGGACAATGTGGGGGAACACAGGGAAGAGGGACTGAAACAACAACAAAAAATGCTCATGATCCACAACACTGAATGGATAAAGTGACAACAAAATACCAACGATACTAGGTGAAAAAATAAGGCAGTTCAGGTGGCCTGTTGGAATCCCAAGACCACCAGGTCACACGACGAATAGGTCGGGTGCTCTCCCAGAATTCCAGAGACACCTAAACAAACACAGTAGTCCATCGGGTGGCCTCCCAGTGTTCCGGAGCCACCCAAGCAGATGGCATAGTCCATCGGGTGGTCTCCCAGTATCCCTGAGCCAAAGGATCGCGGGGCACAATGCCCCCGCTCCTGGAGGCGGCAGTTGGAACCCGTGCCTCCCGCAGACCGCAGCATGGATGGAATGAGTCAGTGGCTGCGGGGAGTTGTCACCTGATGATGATTGTTGGCCACCGACGAACCGAGACGGCGATGGTGGCTGACCAGCGAAGAAACAAGAAGGCAAAGGTAGAGGACCCTCGACAACCTTGGGCGAAGACAGAGGACCCGAGGCAACCTCAGGCGGAGATGGAGGACCCGAGGCAACCTCAGGCAGAGATGGAGGACATCCAGTGACATCAGGCTGAGATAGAGGACCCGCTGCAACCTATGGTGAAGAGGGTGGACCCACAGCAACCTCAGGTGGACCCACGGTGACCTCAGGCAGAGATAGAGGACCCAAAGCAACCTCAGATAGAGAAGGAGGGCCCACGGTGACCTCAGGTGAAGGAAGAGGACCCACGGTGACCTCAGGTGGAGAAGAAGGACCCACAGTGACCTCAGGCAGAGATGGAGGACCCAAAGCAACCTCAGAGAAGGAGGACCCACAGTGACCTCAAGTGTGGACTCGGACAGGAGAGGAGAAACATACAATGGATCAAAATCACCGGCAGCAGTGGATGGAGCCTTGCAAGGAGACCTCAGGAGCAGAGGATGTCTGCAACTGATTCTTCCCACTACAAGCAAGACAAGATTTCTCTAGAACTAATGGCGTAGAAACAGAACAGAGCACTTGCCTTGACTCAGGCTCCACCGCCGTCAAGGACTCCGACGATTCAGGCAGGGTCGTCACCAGTTCATCCATCTGGAAGTCCATAACCAACGCGACCACCTCAGATGGGGAGGAAGAGACAGACACGGGAACACAATTACAGGCAGCAGTGGAGCCGGGCAAGGAGAACTCAGGAGCAGAGGGCACCTGCAACCGATTCTCCCCACCACGAGCAAGACAAGATTTCTCTAGAACTGGTAATGTAGAAACAGAACAGAGACCTTGCCTTAATTCAAGCTCCACCGCTGTCCAGGACTCTGGCAAATCAGGCTGGGACGTCTCAGATCCATTCATCTGGGCATTCATTCCCGACATGACCACCTCGGATGAAGCAGGAAGAAAAAACCCGCAATTACTGGCAGCAGTGGAGCCCGGTGAGGAGGACTCAGGAACAGAGGACATCTCCAAGTGATTCTCCGACCACGAGCTAGAGAAGATTTCTCTAGATCTGAAGGTGTAAGAACAGAACAGAGTATTTGCCTAGACTCAAGCTCCTCCACCATCCAGGACGCCAGTGACTCTGCTGCAGCAACCCTGACAGCAGACATGATGATGGTTGCAGCTGAAGGACCCTCAAGCATGGCAGCCAACACAGGTGGAGCTTCCAGCGTGATGGCTGACACTGGAGGTTGCCTCACTGATGACACTGATTCTTGTGCTGCTGAAGCCAGGGGATACTCCTGTCAGCTCAGTCTTCATGGCACAGGGGATGCTGTCCTCCCATCTAGGATGTAGCTGCAGGGCTGAAACAGGCCGTTCCAGGCCCCTCCGTCATCCGGCGACTATCTCTCAGGACCGGTGGACATTCAGGGAAAACAGGAGAAGACACTGGAGAAGCAGGTGAGGGAAAAGTTACAGCTGCAGATGGTGAGGGCTCAGTTAAATTGGGCTGCTGTTGCTGAGCCTCACCACCGGGAATAAGGCAAGACAGTTCATTTTTAAATGCAGGAGAATGAAAAAACACTTGCCTTAATTCCCGGGGCGTGATAGAGGCTGCTGCTGTTGGACCAGATGATGTCCTCCCGGGAGCCATAGAGGTTGCCTGGCGAGGAGGTGAAGACAGGCTAGACGCCAGGGTCCGGGGATGCTGGTTCGTCGGCGCAGACCTCGGTGCAGATGGTTTACTCAGCCGCCTCACGTGGGATGACTGTGGGGCTGCAGCAGATTGAACCCCAGCCCTCAGTAGCAGTGCCGGGGAATGCCTCACCGATGGTATCGGCTCCTGCAATGCCGAAACCAGGGGACACTTTGTTGGCGCAGGCTTCGGGACACGGGGCACTTCTCTCCCATGCAGGACTTGGCCGTGGGGCTGAATCTAGACCCTCTGGAACCACAAAACCCTCAATCATCCAGCGGCTCCCTCCCAGGACCGGTGGGCACTCAGGAAACAAGGAGAGGGACACAGGAGCAGCAGGTGAGGGGGAGATAACAGCAGCAGGCGGTGAGGACTCAGCTAAATTGGGCTGCAGCTGCTGCACCTCACTACCGGGAATAAGGCAAGACAGTTTATTTTTACATGTAGGAGAATGAAAGAAACTTGCCTTAATTCCCGGGACATGATGGTAACTGCTGCTGCTGAGCCAGACAATGTCCTCCCAGGAGCAGTGGAGGTCGTCTGGTGAAGAAGCAGAGTTGTCTGCACCAGGGGACACTTCTTCAATGGCACAGGTTCAGTAGGTGTAGAGCTTCTCACCCACTCGAGGAGTTGATGTTGTGACTCAGAAACGGAGGCAAGGAGAACCATGAGTCCCGGATAGCTCCATAGGCTGGGGTGTGCCTCAATTGCCTGTGCCACGCTGTCCAGACATCTCAGGGCTGCTAAGGGGGTGTGGGAGGCACGAGCATCCGAGATAAAGTCCACCACTAATCCCGCAGCCCCACACTCCTCCTCATCCAGTCCCAAAACACTCAAGTCCGTACTTGCTGAGTCCATTGATGGTGACATACTACTCAGTACTCCCTCCGGTAGAACTGGCAACTCAAAATGACAGGTAGAAAAAAGGGAGGGGGGGAGGCAAACCCACAGCTGCTGGTGGCTAAACTGGCAGCGTCCTTCTGTCAAAAATCGCCTTTTCAGGGCAGGATGAAGACACCAATCACCAGCTGTGAGTTTGCACATTTAATAAATAAAAACACAAAACTTACAGACTGAGGCTTGATTTGAAGGGTAACAGCACGGAGGCTAAGGCGATGGAATGCCGGCGAACTGGGAACACCCGGCGGATACAAAATATTAAGAGAGATGGGGGCTCCGTCTGAACATGGAAAGAAGGAAGCTGCGAGGAATGAACCGAGCAGCCATCCTTAAATAGAGTAAGCACAAACGATCAACAGATGTGGGTCACATGAGCGAAAATCATGAAATCAACAGTAACAGGTGTGACAGCCCGTGAACAGTGTTTGACACACGGAAGTAACAAAGGTGCCTGTCAAAATAAAAGCACAATTGGGAAGAATAAAAACAGAAGATACACAAAGCAACAAATAATAACTCATGAAACAAAGAGAAAGACCAGATAAGAGTAAATGACAAGTCTACTAAATGTAAAACAAAAGGAAACTAAGGTGAAGATGAGGGAGACTCTTAAACAAACACAGGCAAAAATATAAAATACAAAACTGGATAATCATGGGGACACAAACTAAAGGAATTAGACTAATAAGGACAAAACTCAGAATACAAGACAACTCATAAACAGAGACAAATGGCAACCCAGAGAACATAATACAGAAATACATGAAATAACCAAACTAAGAAAACAACAGGAAACTAAGCACAACAACAAAAGGACAAACTCAAATAACAAAATACATCAACTCATACTAAATACAAAATAAACCAAGATGCAAAAGTACAGCTCATAACAGAGAAACCTGAAGCATGCGTCAAGTGCTCCCTCCATGCTCGGCTTCATGACAGCATTGTTTCGAGAAAAAGGAGGAATTACGGGTTATGACCTTATGAGAGGTCATGACTGAATATTTACAACCCTTCAGTCATCTTAATGGACAGCAGTAAATTATAGTGCAACCTCAGGTGCCAGATGATGGTCACCATCAGTTAGAGTTCACTTCATCCTGCCAATTTCTAGAGAATATGGCAATGCCACAACAATTTTGTCTTCTGCATATTCAAATGAAGCTTGAAGAGGAAGAAGACCATGATGCTGTACTGGCTGCTTCATGTGCATCAAGGCCAGGTCAACAGAAGGCCAAGGCGCTAGTGGGTCCAATCCTGGATCACGAGACGGTGGCTGTTTGGCTAGTACCAGACACTCTTCTTTCCATGAGCTGGACAGAGAATGTCCAGGACACCACATGGCCTTCAGCCAGATGGACCGCAGCCTCTTTGCTGAATTGCTGCAGTGTGTCTCACCCCACCTAACCAAGGGACCAAGGTTAGTATGATGCTTATTTCACTTAGATTATGGTGTTATTTTTAGAATTTGGAAAAAATATTACAATGCTGTACTGTACCATCAAAATATTTTAACACGTACAGTAGGGCAAAAAAGTGTTTAGTCAGCCACCAATTGTGCAAGTTCTCCCACTTAAAAGATGAGAGAGGTCTCCAATTTTCATCATAGGTATACCTCAACCATGAGAGACAAAATGAGAAAAAAAATCCAGAAAATCACATTGTCTGATTTTTAAAGAATTTATTTGCAAATTATGGTGGAAAATAAGTATTTGGTCAATAACAAAAGTTCATCTCAATACTTTGTTATATACCCTTTGTTGGAAATGACAGAGGTTAAACGTTTTCTGTAAGTCTTCACAAGGTTTTCACACACTGTTGCTGATATTTTGGCCCATTCCTCCATGCAGATCTCCTCTAGAGCAATGATTTTTGGGGCTGTCGCTGGGCAACACGGACTTTTAACTCGTTCCAAACATTTTCTATGGGGTTGACATCTGGAGACTGGCTAGGCCACTCTAGGACCTTGAAATGCTTCTTACGAAGCCACTCCTTCGTTGCCCGGGCAGTGTGTTTGGGATCATTGTCATGCTGAAAGACCCAGCCATGTTTCGTCTTCAATGCCCTTGCTGATGGAAGGAGGTTTTCACTCAAAATCTCACGATACATGGCCCCATTCATTCTTTCCGTTACACGGAGCAGACGTCCTGGTCCCTTTGCAGAAAAACAGCCCCAAAGCATGATGTTTCCACCCCCATGCTTCACAGTAGGTATGGTGTTCTTTGGATGCAACTCAGCATTCTTTCTCCTTCAAACACGACAAGTTGAGTTTTTACCAAAAAGTTCTATTTTGGTTTCATCTGACCATATGACATTCTCCCAATCCTCTTCTGGATCATCCAAATGCTCTCTAGCAAACTTCAGATGGGCCTGGACATGTACTGGCTTAAGCAGGGGGACACGTCTGGCACTGCAGGATTTGAGTCCCTGGCAGCATAGTGTGTTACTGATGTAGCCTTTGTTACTTTGATCCCAGCTCTCTACAGGTCATTCACTTGGTCCCCCCGTGTGGTTCTAGGATTTTTGCTCACCGTTCTCGTGATCATTTTGACCCCACGGGGTAAGATCTTGCGTGGAGCCCCAGATCGAGGGAGATTATCAGTGGTCTTGTATGTCTTCCATTTTCTAATAATTGCTCCCACAGTTGATTTCTTCACACCAAGCTGCTTACCTATTGCAGATTCAGTCTTCACGGCCTGGTGCAGGTCTACAATTTTGTTTCTAGTGTCCTTTGACAGCTCTTTGGTCTTGGACATAGTGGAGTTTGGAGTCTGACTGTTTGAGGTTGTGGACAGGTGTCTTTTATACTGATAACGAGTTCAAACAGGTGCCATTAATACAGGTAACGAGTGGAGGACAGAGGAGCCTCTTAAAGAAGAAGTTACAGGTCTGTGAGAGCCAGAAATCTTGCTTGTTTGTAGGTGACCAAATACTTATTTTCCACCATAATTTGCAAATAAATTCTTTAAAAATCCTTCAATGTGATTTTCTGGATTTTTTTTTTCTCATTTTGTCTCTCATAGTTGAGGTATACCTATGATGAAAATTGGAGACCTCTCTCATCTTTTAAGTGGGAGAACTTGCACAATTGGTGGCTGACTAAATACTTTTTTGCCCCACCGTATGTGAAAATGAGAGAAGTTGTTGTGAATTTATTTCATTCTGAGTCTGGTTCAAGCCCCAGTATCAAATTCACGGAAATTTTTGAGACTGATTATTAATTTATTGAGTGATTTAACAGGTATAAAGTGAAATTAAATATTAAATTGCTTCTTAGAGATAGAAGCTGGTGCCCCACGAGTGTTATTAACTTTTCTGGTGTATATGAAATGAGATTTGATCTCAGATTCCAATACATCAATATCAGTTAAATAATTTTTATACCTGATCATAATTATTAATTCACATATTCCTACATTATTTATGGTGCTATCCGTGTGGTGCTGGCTGAACTTGAAACACACTCAGAATGAAAGACATTAATACATAAGCTGTGTGGAGTTGGTCAACTTTTAACTTATAAGTATACCTATGATGAAAATTGGAGACCTCTGTCATCTTTTAAGTGGGAGAACTTGCACAATTGGTAGCTGACTAAACACTTTTTTTTCCCCACTGTACCCTAATTTTTCTTCCCAGGAGCCTTAAAAACAGTGACATGCTGTCAGGGGAGGCAAGTGAGGCTGAAAATCAGTCAGAGGCTGCGCAGTACCATTGCCACAACGAGAGGGGGGGTGCTTGAGCACTGTAAGCACAGTTTTATATATATGTGTGTGTGTGTGTGTGTGTGTGTGTGTGTGTGTGTGTGTGTGTGTGTGTGTGTGTTTTTATATATATATACATATATGTGTGTGTGTGTGTGTGTGTGTGTGTGTGTGTGTGTGTGTGTGTGTGTATATATATTTGTCCATTAAAAGGCTGTGTGATGTGTCTAGTGCGTTATAGAAGTGTACACTTCTGTCCCGCCGCTAGCTGGCCTGCTGTTTGCAGCAAGCAAAAAGGGAGCCGAGTGCGTAAGTCTCCTCTGCTAGTACATAGACTCTCCACAGCAAGCCCCATGCGTACCTCCTTGTGGTAATGGATGGAGACTGGGTACCGTGAGACCCCAGGCTAAAATGCAGGGACTCGGAGGAGGTTTGGACCCCAGACTTGCGGTACTCACGGCCCACCGGCATGTGGACATGCCCTGATACCCATGAACCAAATCCCCAACTATGGGTTAAATAGTATACGGACTACATAGTCCGTTAGGAAAGTCCACAATGGCGAGTAGTCTTCTACTTCGGCAGATGAGGGCAGTGCCTGGCGGGCAGGTGCTAGAGAGGTGGGCCTTGATAAACAAAGCACCCGGCAGCCCGTTGCAGCCAACTTCATGAAAATCACACATTTCGGCCTGCCGAACCGCGTTGGACATGCTGATGGCCAAGAGCGTGTACGTGGCCCTTGCACAGCCACGACCACCCTAAACAAATTCACAAGCGATTGGCCTTTGTCTTCAACTCGGACGATCCCTTCAAACCCAATGGCGATGGAACTGCGAGTAACAGGGGCAGGTTTGGTATGACTGGAAGCTTCTAGCTCGCAGCCACACATTGGCGGCGGATCTAAGATGATCGCCTTCCAATGAACTCTGCGGTGACGTTGGATTTTGGTAGCTGGATCCGTGACTGGGCTGGCCTATTTAGGACTCCTGCAGCCCACCCCATATGGGGAGGCCCCTAGAAAAGGTGGGGCAAACATCGGGCACTGCAGACTTATCTGGCTAGCATGCAGCGGCTAGCAGATTACCCATCACAGTGGTCGACCTACATATCAAAACCATAAAAACTCAAACTCAACTGCTCTCAACCATCGCCTGGATTCTCAACCACCGATTGGATCTCTCATTACAAAACCCTTCATCCTGGGTGCTTGGAACATCCGCACACTGCAGGATACGAGGAGCAGCGAGCGCCCAGAACGTCGTACAGGTCTGGTATGTAAAGAACTTGCACACTTTAACATAGATATAGCAGCTCTAAGTGAGACTAGACTTGCTGAAGAAGGCAACATCAAGGAAACTGGATCAAACTACACCATTTTCTGGAAGGGAAAGGATACAGAAGATCCACGTATCCATGGTGTAGGCTTTGCCATCCAATCCCAGCTTGTGGACCAATACAACCTTGTCCCAACTGCAATCAATGAGCAAATAATGACCATCCGAATCCCGCTCACCCAAAAACGTTTCCTCACTCTGATCTCAGTGTATGCACCTATACTTACATCTGAAGATGAAAGCAAGACCTCCTTCTATGAACAGCTCACACATACCATTCTGACAGTCCCAGAATCCAACAAGCTTGTTATTCTGGGTGACTTCAATGCCAGAGTTGGCAGTGACCACCAGCTGTGGAAAGGCATCATAGGCCACCATGGTATGGGAAAATGCAATGCAAATGGGGAACTTTTACTGGGCCTTTGTGCCTAACACAATCTTATTGTAACAAACACCCTTTTCCAACTCCCCCATCACCAGAAGACGACCTGGAAACACCCTCGCTCCAAAAAGTGGCACACCCTCGACTATGTCCTCACAAAAACAAGAGACCGAAATGATGTCCGCATCACGCGATCCATGCCTGGAGCAGATGACTGCTGGACAGATCACCACCTCCTGATCTCCCAACTCAATATTACGATCCGGCGACCACCAAAGCGCATTTTGGCAAACGTTCCTCACCATCGCTTTGACTGTGACAAGCTCCGCAATCCCCAAATGTTGCAGTCCTTTAGAGAGGCCATTGGTAGAAACATGAATGAACTGAGCCTTCCAGACAATGCCTCAATTGAAGACCGATGGACCACTCTCCGTGATGCGTTGACTGCCGCCGCCAAAGAAACGATTGGTCACAAACACAAGAAAAACCAAGACTTGTTCAACGAGAATGATGAAACAATCACCAACCTCATAGAGGCTAAACGCCATGCACGTCTTGCATTTGAAAATGATCCGTCTGCAAAGAATCAACAGAAACACCAGCAAGCAAAAGCGGCATGCCTGAGAGGGATTCGTAAAGCCCAAAACACTTGGTGGCAGCAAAAAGCAGAAGATTTGCAAAATATGCCGACCAACGGGATATGCGCCATTTTTATGCTGCAACGAAGGATATCTTTGGCCCCACCAGATCATCTGTGGGCAGCCTAAAAGATGCAAATGGCTCCACCATTATCACAGACACCAAGGGGATCCTTGACCGTTGGAAGTCCCACTTTGAGAGTCTATTAAATAGTCACTTTTGCACCCCTAGTGATCTCCTCTGCAAGACCCCACAACACCCCACTCGCGAGTGGATGTCTACACCACCTTCACTACATGAGCTAAATAAAGCTATAAAGCACATGAAGACAGGCAAAGCACCAGGACCAGATAACATCCCGCTGGAGTTCTATCTTCATGGAGGTCCCGAGGTGAAAAACTATTTAATGCAGGTTCTACTTAAAATATGGGAAACCAAGACGTTACCAAGTGACTTTAAAAATGCAAATATAGTCACCATTTTCAAGAAGGGAGATAGAGAGAACTGCAGTAACTACCGCGGCATCTCACTACTGAGCATTGCAAGCAAGATCTTTGCTCGTATCCTTCTCAACCGTCTTCTTGTAGTAGCCGAAGATGTACTTACTGAGTCCCAATGTGGCTTTAGACCCTCTCGTGGTCAAGTAGATATGATATTCTGTGCTCGACAACTCCAGGAAAAGAGCCAAGAACAACAACAACCATTTATGTTCATCTTTTGGGACCTCAAGAAGGCCTTTGATCGAGTTCCTCTCCCTGCTATGTGGGCTGTTCTTGCTCGTTTTGGATGTCCAGATGATTTCATCGCTCTCGTTCGCGCTCTTTATGATGGCATGGTTGGTAGGGTTTGCCACCAGAATACCCTCTCAGACCCTTTTCCCATCACTAGTAGTCTCAAGCAAGGATGTGTCCTTGCTCCAACCTGCTTTTCGTTGTATATGGCTGCAATGCTAAATGAAATACCACCAACAACCCCTGGTATCAATCTGCGATACTGCTTGGATGGGGGGCTTTTTAATCTTGCTCGCTTTCACGCGAAATCCAAAACCTCAGTCACCAGTGTTCATGAATTGCAGTTTGCAGACGATAATGCCACACCAGCTCAGACTGTTGATGACCTCCAGAGGATAGCTACCGTTTATAATGACTCTTATGAGCATTTTGGAATGGAAGTTAACACTGACAAAACCAAAATCCTCAACCAACCAGCACCTGGTCAACCTTCCTCAAGGATCAACCTTAAGATTAACGGAAATCCTGTCGATGAAGTGGAGCATTTCTCTTACCTTGGTAGCATCCTCTCAAATATACCAACTTGTGCAACGGACATCGAAAACCACATAAAAGCTGCACACTCCGCATATGGACGCCTTTGTCATCGAGTCTTCAATAATCATGCAATAACCATCCGCACCAAAATCATGGTTTTTCGGGCCGTTGTTCTTTCCACCCTTCTTTACGCCTGTGAAGCCTGGACCTTGTATCGTCACGATATCAAGCGCCTTGAGAACTTCCAACAGAGAAAGCTCAGACAAATACTTGGCATTCGCTGGGAGGATCAACTTTCAAACAATGAGATTGTCAAACGTGCTCTGCTGCCTAGTGTGGAAGCTACCATCTTGCAGCACCGCCTTCGATGGACAGGACATGTCATGCGGATGGACCCCACCAGACTACCACAAATCATGCTCCAGGGGGATCTTGAGACAGGAAAAAGATCACATGGTAGGCCAAAACTGCGCTACAAGGACCAGCTAAATTGTTCCCTGAAGCAAAAAAGATCTTGGGAACAACTTGCCACCGACAGAGCAGCCTGGAGAAGAAGAACTCGGGAAGGCACAGACTCATTTGAGAGGCACAGAAAACAACAGGATGATAATAAACACAAATGAAGACAAGAAAAACAAAACCAACCACGTCCCCCACCCACAATAAAATGTGACTTCTGCCCACCACAGTTCTATCATAGGCTGGGCCTTCAGAGCCACATCTGTCATCGACATCGATCACAGATGGCAACGTCTTGAAAACTAAGACGAAACCAATGCTCGGACGCAAGCTGGAGCCGCCGCTGACAACGAATATATATATATACAGTATATATATATATATATATATATATATATATATATATAATGGGTGTGTGTATATACAGTATATATGTGTATATGTGTGTATATATAAAGGAAGATAAGGATTTTTTTACAAAGTACTTTTTTTTGTCCAGAAGGATAGGCACATTTTCTTAATTTACAAGTAAAGGTAAGACCATGCATGCATAGGAATTGTAAATACTAATAATTTGTAATAATGAGTGTAAATTATGGAGCTGAAACAAACAGAGATGCAACCTCTGAACCACTATAATTTAATTATTCCTTGGCTAAAAAAGTATAAAGTTTTGAAAAATGACTTTATACATTATACTTGTGGTCCAAAAAACCTTAGAAATACCTTTCCAAATCAAACTTTCAGTTTGGATGCGGTTACTCTTTCTCTTAATAGCTCTGTGAGGAACCTTGGAATTATTTTTGATCAAGATCTGTCCTTCAATTCACATATTAAATTTGTTTCTAAGACTGCCTTCTATCATTTGCGTAATATTGCCAAGATTAGGAGCATCTTGTCTCAGAGTGATGCTGAGAAACTGATCCACGCTTTTGTTAGCTCGAGATTAGATTATTGTAATTCTTTATTATCAGGTTGTTCTAAAACCTCTTTAACCTGTTGAACTCTGGTCAATTTCCCTAAAAATGCCTAAAAATAACATGCCCAAAGTAAATCAAAAGCTGTTCTTCAACCCTTTGCAGCATTTTCATGGGGTTGGTCTCATTTAACCCCTTGCACTCCGGTCAATTTCCCTAAAAACGCCTAAAAATAACATACCCAAAGTAAATCCAAAGCTGTTCTTCAACCCTTTGCAGCATCTTCATGGGGTTGGTCTCATTTAAAAGAAAACACTTTGAATTTTTTGGCAAAACAGTCATAATCTCTCTAAGTGCTCCTGCCACTGAGTAACAGTCATCTAAACACACTGAATCTGAAGAAAATAAAGTTTGCCTGGGTGTTTTTTTTAGATACAAATGCTTGCAAATAACACACAGCTGTCAGATACTGGCTGGAAAATGCAACAGAAATGTAGAACCAAGTGTTATCCAGCTGAGGTCAAAATTTTGTAACAATACCACAAAAAATGAATATATTACACAGCTTTTTTCTCAGGATGTTCCCAGGCGTTTTTGAACTGTGCCAAATTGTGCCAAATGGCACAGTTTGGAAAAACGTCTATAACTTCTGAATGCTGAAACATAGAAGCTTGATCTTGGGCTCTAATGAAAGGTGACACTCAGGGCTGTGTGTGTGTGTGTGTGGGGGGGGGGGTTGTTTATTCATTTATGAATGAATGAATGAACAAACAAGCCCACCCCATACAAAGAAGCATGCCACGTAAAAAATGTGTGGCCTTTTTTTACAAGAAAAAATAACCTGCAGTGCACTAAAAATTATACTAAAATATCTGCAATGTAGAGGATAACAACTCCCCCCACCCCCGCTACAGAGATGCTTGGCGCACAAAAACGGTGCGTCAAGTGGCCATGACGCACCGTTGTAATTACCGATCAGTCAAAAGCCATTTTTATTACTATTTTCAGTGATAAAGAATAATTTAGCTTATAACACTTACCTGTCCACAACAGCAGTGTCGTTGGCGAACATCTGTTCCTCATTGTCAGATGAACATGAAGCTGGTCCGCTTGTTACGGACTCGTGGTTCTGGTCACCCGACCCGGTCAAACCATCTCCACTTCCATGATTGCGGTTTTGGTGAACGATTTTTCAAAACAAATAAGAACAGTAGTAATAAAAAAAGACTGGCTAACGGCTGAGAGTGGCGAACGCTATTGTTACACACAGCGGCTTAGACCAAACAGATTTTACACACGGGACGCACGCGTTTCAATCGTCGAACTTCTCTGCTTCAATTGGCTCTTTGTATTCGCGGTCGTTGGTAGGCAGGTCCTTCTTGCTAGGTTTTCAGTCATTGGTTCTTCAAGGTTTCAGAAACCCAATTCAAGGCTCTTATTAGTCGAATGAGAGGTCAATCAAATCTAAACCAATCAAAACACTCCTTTGGCTTTCTGTTTGTGGCTGTGTCTGTACTGGAAGAACAGAAATGCAGCTTTTTTTTTCAGTGCGCACTGAGACGCACTAGGACGCAGAGACGTGACCGCCCGCGGTATCCCGGAGTGCAACAGGTTAAAAGAAAACACTGAATTTTTTGGCAAAACAGTCATAATCTCTCTAAGTGCTCCTGCCACTGAGTAACAATCATCTAAACATACTGAATTTGAAGAAAATAAAGTTCGCCTGGATGTTTTTTTTTTAGATATAAATGCTTGCAAATAACATACAGCTGTGTGAAACATGCTGGAAAACAACAGAAATGTAGAACCAACTGTTTTCAAGCTCAGGTCAAAATTTTGAAACAGTACCACAAAAAATGAATATATTACACAGCTTTTTTCTCAGGTTGTAACAAGGCGTTCTTGAACTGTGCCAAACTGTGCCAAATGGCACAGTGTGGAAAGCTATGTTCCAGAGTTCACTATCTCAGCAGTTTGCACAGTAAAACTATGGGGTAATGACCCAGACATCCACAGCACAGTTCCTGGGTTTTTTTTACAGGCATAAATAGCCTACAGTGTAAGAAAAATTATGCGAAAAATTAATACATTTCACTAAAGTATACACAAAAACAACCCTCTCCCCCCTCCAATTTTTCCAGAGTTCACTATCTCACCAGTTTACACAGATACAGGTCAACTGGACCCCTGACCAAGTGTGCACCCCAAGCGGACCACGGAATCCAATCCGTGCATGTACAGGTACATTCTCCATCCAGTGATATATAAATGCTGCCCCAGATGAAAACCAGTGTGGGACTATAATGTTCTGAATGAGGCTTTAGAAAATTATGAATCACTTTGTAAATCACTGGATTGAAAATGTACAGACTGAATACCGAGGTCCACCTGGGGTGCTTACAATAGTGTGCTCACATGGTCAGGGCTCCATTTCACCAGATCACATTTACACAGTAAAACAAAGGCATAATAACTCAGACATACACAGCACAGATCCTTTTTTTTTACAGGAAAAAATAACCTACAGTGAAATAAAAATTATACTAAAAAATTATTAAATTTTTCTGCAATATACACAGTAACAAATAACCCCCCCCACACACACACACGGCGCACACAAAAACGTCACCATGCAGGACCCTTGTAATTACCGATTGGTCAAAAGTTATTTTTATTACTAATTTTATCGATAAAGAATAATTTAGATTATAAGACTTACCTGTCCACAACCGCAGTGTCGTTGGCGAACATCTGTTCCTCATTGTCAGACGAACATGAAGCTGGTCCGGTTGTTACGGACTCGTGGTTCTGGTCACCCGACCCAGTCAAACCATCTCCGCTTCCATGATTGCGGTTTTTGCGAACCATTTTTCAAAACAAATAAGAACAGTAGTAATAAAAAAAGACTGGCTAATGGCTGAGAGTGGCTAACACTACCGTTACGCACAGATCTCAATGTGAGTCACCCAGCGGCTTAGGCAAAAAAGATTTTACGCACGTGGACGCACGTGTTTTAACGGCAATATAAACACATAACAAAGGCATGTCAGGTAATGCTGAATTCAGAATTTCATTGGCTAAACGACACGTCAATCGTCGAACTTCTCTGCTTCAATTGGCTCATTTTATTCGCGGTCGTTGGTAGGCAGGTCCTTCTTGCTAGGTTTTCAGTCATTGGTTCTTCAGTGTTTCAGAAACCCAATTCAAGGCTCTTATTAGTCGAATGAGAGGTCAATCAAATCTAAACCAATCAAACACTCCTTTGGCTTTCTGTTCACGGCTGTGTCTGTACTGGAAGAATGGAAATGCAGCTTTTTTTTTTTCAGTGCGCACTGAGACGCACTACGACGCAGAGACGTGACCGCCCGCGGAATCCCGGAGTTCATCTGGTTAAAAAGTCTTCAGCTGATCCAAAATGCTGCAGCAAGAGTTTTAACAGGTACTAGAAAGAGAGATCATATCTCTCCGGTTCTGGCCTCCCTTCATTGGCTTCCCATAGAGTTTAGAATTAAGTTTAAAATCCTTCTTCTTACTTACAAAGCTCTAAACAATCAGGCTCCTTTTTATTTAAAAGATCTGATACTACCTTATCATCCTAACAGAACACTACGCTCCCAAAATGCTGGATTACTTGTAATACCTAGAATCTCCAAAAGTACAATGGAAGGCAGAGCCTTCAGTTATCAAGCTCCTCTCCTGTGGAACCAGCTGCCAATCTGGATTCGGAAGTCAGACTCGATCTCTGTTTTTAAGAATAGGGTTAAAACCTTCCTTTTTGATATAGCCTACAATTAGGGAGGGATCATGTGTTTCTGAACCCTCCCTTAGTTATGCTGCTAATAGGTTTAGTCAGCCGGGGGACCTCCAATAATGCACTGGGCCTCACTCCTTTCTTCACTCTCAATGATTTTTTTTTTTTTTTTGCTGGTCATTAACATCTGTTTGTTCTCTCCCATAGATTGAGTCCCCATCGTGCTGTTTGCTCTCTACATGTCTGTTCTTTTCATCTTCTCTATCCCCTCCCTCCCCAGCCAGTTGCAGCAGATGACTGCCCCTCCCTGAGCCTGGTTCTGCTGGAGGTTTCTTCCTGTTAAAAGGGAGTTTTTCCTCTCCACCGTCGCCAAGTGCTTGCTCACAGGGGTCCGCCTGATTGCTGGGATCTTTCTGCAACTGTGGGGGTTCCCCCTACAGTTGAAAGTGCTATGAGATGACTGTTGTTGTGAAATGGCGCTATATAAATAAAGTTGAATTGAACCAAGGGTCTTTGCACATTGTCTATACTCAGGAGAGTCCAAAAATGAAGGAGAAAAAAAAAAAACTTTTATTACTGCCTTTTATGTCTTCCATTTTAGGGGTTAGTGCAGGGACAAATATTAATGATTATATCTGTGTAGGTGGGAATGAAGATTTCTCTCCATTACCAACACACATAAGCTTGTCGGGGCACCAGTCCAGAAAGAATGGACACTTTAATTAATAATTTCATTGTACCTTTAAGCGTTTCATGATAAAACACATGCACTGTGTGTTCATATATTCATATATTTATTCCATCCAGCTACAATGCTCTGCACTGTGTGTCTGTGTGTGTGTGTATATATATATATATTTTATAGTAATACGTACATATGTTTATTAGCTGCTCTTGCTTGCTTGTTTTTTTTCTTGCCTTCTGATTGTTGCTCTGAGTGTTGCTATCCCTGTGCTGTTGCAATCCTGGAATTTCCCCGTTGTGGGACTAATAAAGGCTTATTTTATCTTATCTTATCTTATAAAACTCAGATAAGGTATTACTAACTAACTAACTAACCTGCACTTATATAGCGCTTTTCTAGTCACAAAGACCACTCAAAGCGCTTTCATTAATACTAACCCTCTATTCTAAGGGCCTATAGGAAACAGATATCTAGGGACAATTTAGAACAGCCAATTAACCTAACATGCATGTTTTTGGCATGTGGGAGGAAACCGGAGAAATCCCGGAGTAAACCCACGCAACACGGGGAGAACATGCAAACTCCACACAGATCACTGTTGGTCGGGGGCTGGGATCGAACCCACGATCCCACGATCCCCACAATTCCCCGGCCAAGGGTAAACTGTGCTGCCGCAGTGCTAACCACTGCGCCACCGTGCAGCCATGCCGTATTACATTCAAGAGACTTTTAAGACGATGCAAAATGATCAACAAGTATCAAACACCACATTCAAGTTTCTGAGAATTTACTGTGTGGACTCATGAGGAACCATAGAAGGGAATATGAAATATGAAATTGGGTTTATGAACCTTAGTGGAGTTGTGAAATGAAATAAACCAAAGGTTACTGTAACCAATAAGTAAATAAACATAGATTTAAGTAAAATGATTACTGACAAAAATCGGCTAAGAGGAAAACTTGCAAAAGAGACATTTTAAATCACAGAGGCTGGTAAAAAGAAGAAAATTACCATCCATCCATCCATCTTCTTCCACTTAATCCTTTTCGGCTTGTGGGGGTGGGGGGGGGGGGCTGCAGCCTATCCCAGCATCTTTGGGCAAGAGGCAGGGTACACCCTGGACAGATCGCCAGTCCATCGCAGGGCCAACACAGAGAGACAGACAACCATTCACTCTCACAGTCATACCTAAGGACAATTTAGAATCCCCAGTTTGATGCCAATTAACCTAATGTGCATGTTTTTGGCATGTGGAAGGAAACCGGAGAAATCCCAGAGTAAACCCACACAGACACGGGGAGAACATGCAAACTCCACACAGATCACTGTTGGTCGGGTGCTGGGATCGAACCCAGGATCCCCCGGCCAAGGGTGAGTTGCTGTGCTGCTGCAGTGCTAACCACTCCGCCACCGCTCTGCCCAAGAAAATTACCACCTTTTCTAAATTTTCATAACTCTGGTCAGAGTTTGTGATCTGACATATCTTAGAAGAAATTTGTAATAATTAAATTTGGAATGACATCAGAGCGGAGCAGAGCAGGGGGAAAATGGGTCATGCTTACTCTTGTAGCAGGAGGCAGTGACGGGACATCAGTGGATCCTAACTGGTCCGTCAGGTGGAACCCGCAGATAATTTCTTCCAAAACCCATGCTGCTCTTTGAAGCTGCGACCAACAGGAGCTGAACGAATGGTGTGGCTGTCTTCTTCGATCTGAGCTTTATCAGTATGGACCAGAACATGGTTTCAGAGGAATCAAATGAGTTCCAATAGTACCTATGTTGTTCAAGGGCCTATCACAGTCACAAAACTTGAAGAAAATTTCACGCCACGAAGTTCGAGTTCTTCCGATAATGTGATAATTGAGTGAGGATAAGTTTTAGTTAAATGTGACAAAAAATCAAAATCAATCCTCTTGGCATGGAGATTTAAGAAAAAGAAACAAAGAAAAACTTTTAGAAAAATAAGTGCTAAAAATATGTAGGAGGAGAGAAAAACAGAGTTTTACTCCAAGAAAGAGATGAGGTTCAAACTCATTAGCCACGGTTACATGTGCAAAATTTCTTCAATCTGATTACAATTCATTTCAGAACTTTACTGTTTACTTGGATCCTGAAAAAGCTGATCCAATTAGGATGTGCGTTTCCATGTGTCACACATTTGAACGGACTAAATCATTTTGACATGCGCACAATTATCCAACGTTCTGGAAATAGAAGAAGCAACTTCCGATGTAAACAAACCCTGCTTTGTGTCTTTCTCTTTTTGAAATGGACCTGTATTTTGTTATTCAGACTGTACTTTTGCTTCTGCTGGTCTCCATAATGAAGCTGCAAGTCCAGCAGTACATACTTCTGCATATGATGAACAGAGGGAGATAGCAGGATGATACAGACCACTTCTGTTTTACTCCTGCCATGTCTTCTGCTAGCTGCTGTAAATGTGGAAATCTGTCATATCGACATGTGGCTGACATACATACATGTGCAGCAAACATATTTTCTACCCAAACTTCGGAATAAGTGTTTATATGCGCACCAATCGGATTAGCAATTGGCATAACCCACCCGTCTCAGTTAGAAAGAAATTTTGATCAGAATCAGCATGATCAGGTCAAAATGTTCAGATTGGCATGTTTACATGAAATATTTTTATTCCAATCAGGCTTTTAATCTGGTTACTTGTGTCCATGTAAACATGGCTACTGAAAAAGGAAAAGGATATCTGCTCAAAGAGAGAGAAGGAAAGGTCTATCTTAACTGGGAGTTTCTCAACTTTTAAACCAGTCATATCCAATCATGTGCCATGGAGGGCCAAGATCCTGCAGGTTTTCTCTTCTACCCAGTCTCTTCAGCAGGTGTTTTCAGTTTTCACCAATCAGTGAGAAGAAATTCAATGAAATCTGCTGTTGAAGACACTGGTTGGAGGTAAAGTCTGCAGGGTCTTGGCCCTCCATGGCACATGATTGGACACCCCTGTTTTAAATGAAGCACATTCCAAAAGGAAAAAAAAAAAAGCAGCAAACTTGACTGGCAGTCAAAAGGACCAATTACATTTGAGAGCTGGAGACAGGGATGGACTTAACAAACCTGTTGCCTAGTCAGGAAAGGTTTCTTTGTCTGACACTGACCAATCGAATGAAAGAGGTGTCACTATGAACAAAATTAGTTGGTGATAGACTGTTTCAAGTCAGATGGTCTATGGTCTACAACAGAGTTGACTGGAATTCACATTATATAAGCTAAAATTAAAACTTCAGTGATTCATGACTACTTTTCATTATTACAACAATAAACATGCAAATCCCCCCCAAATAACTGCAATCTCATTGTGGCATGCAGCAAATATAATTTTCTTGTGACATACTTTTCAAACATAAAATAAATTCACATCAATGATTAATGAAACACTTCAAACCATAATTGTCCTTTATGGGGTTCATCCATAACTTCCAGTGTGTTCTGAGAAGTATTTTCTGAAAAGTGAGAATCGTAACTCCTTAAGGATTAAATTTGATTACATGATCTACCTCTCCTGCGGATGGTGTTGCAGATATGCACCTGTCATGTGGTAGGTCAGTCTATAATACGATGAATCCATCGCTCTCACCTCAATGGCTGGGAAACCTCCTAACCATGTTCTTGAGGACAATGGCCAACACTTATGCTTTGCAAGTAGAATGACTGAGCCTTGTGGCATGGGCCCATGGTGCTTTCTTAGGGTCATCAGGTGGGTACCCTCCTTCGTCAGTGTTTCATCAGTTAGCCCACAACACCTCCAAAGGGCTTGACAGCTAGCCCCAGCATCCTAAGGCAGGCCCCTCGGCCCCATGGGTTCCACCACCACTGCTCTAAGGTGTTTCCTTTGTGCCCGATGGGTTGTTCCAACGCTCGCAGCGCTTCAGCCACAGCCATCTCGATGCTGCCTTGGCTCGCTTGGTGATATTAGCCACTAGCCTTCTTCTATTGCAACCTTTAATTCCGAGTCTGGACAGGCCACTCCAGAGTGACTGCCCAGGAAATCCTCGGCAACCCACTTCCAGTGGCAAGTTCCATGCCCGCCATCCCCTCTGCTGACACTCATAAATGAGGGGTTGGTACTTCCCAAGTTTCCTTTCATGGGCCTCCTCCATCCTCTCCTCCCATGGCACAGTCAGCTCAAAAATGACCACTTGTTTTGATGCTCTAGACCATAAAACTATGTCTGGTCTGAGGGTTGATGATGTAATCTCCTCTGGAAACTTAAGTTGCCTCCTGAGGTTAACTCTCATGTCCCAATCAGCAGCAGATGCCATGATTCTTACACTTGTTTGTGTCCTACTAGATGTTTTCCCTGTCCTAACAAACCTAATCAGGCAGGGCCCTGTTATCCTGGTGGCGTTATGGGTCTTCCTCCTCTCCACCTCCAGACCTACGGCAAGCTCAGACAATATCTGATCATGCCTCCATCTGAACTTGCCGTCCACCAGACTAGCTTGACATGACAACACGTGTTCAAGACTTGCCGGCTTTCCACACAGCATACAACCTGGATTCTCAGCCAGCCCCCAACAGTGGAGGTTTACCGGTGTTGGCAGGACATCATATGTGGCGCCTAAGAGGAATTTTATTCACTGGTCCTCCATGCGAATAAAGGAGTAAAAGTATGGAGACAAAAAATAAAACCAGATGAGCCAACCATTTCACATCACTAGATGGCAGATACATAGCTTACTGCCCTTCACTGCAGGACTCAGTTAGCCCACCAGGCTGCACGGTGGCGCAGTGGTTTAGCACTGTGGCAGCACAGTTTTACCCTCGGCCGGGGGATCGCGGGGATCATGAGATCATGGGTTCGATCCCAGCCCCTGACCAACAGTGAGCTGTGTGGAGTTTGCATGTTCTCCCCGTGTTGCGCGGGTTTACTCCGGGATTTCTCTGGTTTCCTCCCGCATACCAAAAACATGTAGGTTTAGGGCGCTCGCGCACGCAGCGACCAGCAGCCGGTGGCTTGTCACCAGACTGCAAACCAAGTCTTCCTACGGGTACAAATAAGTAACAAAAAAAAAAAAAAGAAAAAAAAAAAAGAACTTCTTTGAATTGGATATCACTTCCGGGGTGCAAAAGATGAGACGTATAAACAATTGTGCAACATATACAGTGGGGTAAAAAAGTATTTAGTCAGCCACCAATTGTGCAAGTTATCCCACTTAAAAGATGAGAGAGGTCTCCAATTTTCATCATAGGTATACCTCAACTATGAGAGACAAAATAAGAAAAAAAAATCCAGAAAATCACACTGAAGGATTTTTAATGAATTAATTGGTAAATTCCTCAGTAAAATAAGTATTTGGTCAATAACAAAAGTTCAACTCAATACTTTGTTATATAGCCTTTGTTGGCAATGACAGAGGTCAAACGTTTTCTGTAAGTCTTCGCAAGGTTTTCACACACTGTTGCTGGTATTTTGGCCCATTCCTCCATGCAGATCTCCTCTAGAGCAGTGATGTTTTGGGGCTGTCGCTGGGCAACACGGACTTTCAACTCCCTCCAAAGATTTTCTATGGGGTTGAGATCTGGAGACTGGCTAGGCCACTCCAGGACCTTGAAATGCTTCTTACAAAGCCACTCCTTCGTTGCCCGGGCGGTGTGTTTTGGGATCATTGTCATGCTGAAAGACCCAGCCACGTTTCATCTTCAATGCTCTTGCTGGTGGGAGGAGGTTTTCACTCAAAATCTCACGATACATGGCCCCATTCATTCTTTCCTTTACACGGATCAGTTGTCCTGGTCCCTTTGCAGAAAAACAGCCCCAAAGTATGATGTTTCCACCCCCATGCTTCACAGTACGTATGGTGTTCTTTCTCCTCCAAACACAACAAGTTGAGTTTTTACCAGAAAGTTCTATTTTGGTTTCATCTGGCCATATGACATTCTCCTAATCCTCTTCTGGATCATCCAAATGCTCTCTAGTAAACTTCAGACGGGCTTGGACATGTACTGGCTTAAGCAGGGGGACAGGTCTGGCACTGCAGGATTTGAGTCCCTGGCGGCGTAGTGTGTTTCTGATGTAGCCTTTGTTACTTTGGTCCCAGCTCTCTTCAGGTCATTCACTAGGTCCCC
Organism: Pholidichthys leucotaenia; assembly: GCA_020510985.1. Lineage (NCBI taxonomy): Eukaryota > Metazoa > Chordata > Actinopteri > Cichliformes > Pholidichthyidae > Pholidichthys > Pholidichthys leucotaenia. The sequence continues at coordinate 193,117,291 of CM035842.1, read as the reverse complement.
CCATGTGGTTCTGGGATTTTTGCTCACCGTTCTCATGATAATTTTGACCCCACGGGGTGAGCTCTTGCGTGGAGCCCCAGATCGAGGGAGATTATCAGTGGTCTTGTATGTCTTCCATTTTCTAATAATTGCTCCCACAGTTGATTTCTTCACACCAAGCTGCTTATCTATTGCAGATTCAGTCTTCCCAGCCTGGTGCAGGTCTACAATGACATAACGCACGGCTCAGGAGACGCACACACACAGGCTTAGAGTAGTTCAAAGAGTTTATTAACAGCAGGAGTGAGTGAGTGCGTGTCTGCGGGATGTAAATGTGTTGGTGATGGTGTCTGCTCCAGGCACAGAGGCAGGTGACCGTACAGCCGAGCAACCCTATGGAGAGAGCACAGGGAGAGGGTGACGGGCATACACCAACACAGGAGGGATTTATGGCGAGAGAAGGACTTACTTGGTGGGTCAGGACAGCTGGCACAACAAGGGGGCGAAGCCCGGAAGACAGCCACCTGGAGAGCTCTGTACAGCAGCGAGGATTGGGCGATGGAGTGGAGATGTCCGCCGCTGGGGAATCCACCTGTGCACAGGGGAGAAGACTGAAGAAAAGAGGTAAGCGATCTTCTTACCAAAATGGTGACGCTGAAGGGAAGTATGCTCACAACGGTGAGGGACGAAGTCTGACGGCTTCAGGCCGAGCCTCCGGGCGAGACGGCCTTTATCCCTCGCCGCTGATGATTGTCAGGTGCATGAGCAGGTGGCGCCGCTGATGAATGGCGCGGCGTGACATACAATTTTGTTTCTGGTGTCCTTTGACAGCTCTTTGGTCTTGGCCATAGTGGAGTTTGGAGTCTGACTGTTTGAGGCTGTGGACAGGTGTCTTTTATACTGATAACGAGTTCAAACAGGTGCCATTAATACAGGCAACGAGTGGAGGACAGAGGAGCCTCTTAAAAAAGAAGTTACAGGTCTGTGAGAGCCAGAAATCTTGCTTGTTTGTAGGTGACCAAATACTTATTTTTCTGAGGAATTTACCAATTAATTCATTAAAAATCCTTCAATGTGATTTTCTGGATTTTTTTTTTTCTCATTTTGTCTCTCATAGTTGAGGTATACCTATGATGAAAATTGGAGACCTCTCTCATCTTTTAAGTGGGAGAACTTACACAATTGGTGGCTGACTAAATACTTTTTTGCCCACTGTATTTCAACAAGGAAGAAGCATGTGCGCCAATGTTTGCCAACTATGATTCTAAAAGGGATTATTTGGCTTCTTAAGGGAAATATTTACCTTCTGCGACAGCAGAAAATGGACTGAAGCATGTACACTTTTTGTCCACCATTGACGAAGCAGCACATGATGGAGAGAATAATGCTGCCATTTCAACGGCATTATCTAACCAAATTGAAGGTGGAATAAATCAGACGATAAATGAGAGTTTCTGGATGTGGGATAGAAAGCAAAAATGGAGGACGGTCGGTGCACGCCATGAAGGCAACAGCATAGAACCTCTGCTCCCGGCACGGTCATATTGAAAAAGCCCTTAAAACGCGAAAACCTATAGAACTACCAGCTCAAGACGATCAACTAAAAGGGCAATGGTAAAAGGCAAGTCAAAAACCAAGAAACAGGCTGAAACTACGGAGTTTGATACTGAAGAAACTGAAGCTAACGACGACAGCATCGGTTTGGCTAGTGCTGGTGCCAGCAAAATGGAGGAAGACGACAGCATTGATTTGAAGGTGATACTGATGGAAATCAGGGACTTCAGGAAAGAAAATATGCAACAGTCGAATGAAGGTAAAGCAGAAATCAGCAAGATTAATGCAAGACTCGAAACAGTGGAGGGACGCATTTTGGAAACGGAGGAACGAGTGGAAACAATAGAGGAGGTGATTACAGAGCTCGTGAAACTCCAGTCTAAGCTACAGGCCCAAATCACCGACCAGGAGGGGCGTTCTCGTAGAAATAATGTACGGATATATGGTGTGATTGAAAATGAAGAGAAAGGTGCTCCGACTATGATAGATTTTGTTGAAAATCTTCTGAGGGAAAAGCTCCAACTGCCCTCGACACTGGACTTGCATATTGAACGCGCACACCACGCCCTAGCGGCAGTTCCCCCGGCTGGAGCACCACCTCGATCCATCATTGTACGCTTTACCAGTTACAAGAACAAGGAAGAGGTACTAAGGAAAACTTGGCAAATGAGGGGATTTTAGTGGAAGGGCAAACAGATCAACCTTGATCACGATTATGCACCCAATGTCCTTAAACAGAGACAGACATACGCAGAGGCTAAAAAGATCCTAAAACAACGAGGGATACGTTTCCAGACCCCGTTCCCAGCTAAACTCCGAGTGTTCTACTCAGACGAAACAAAACTTTATAACACCGCTGAAGATGCAACTAAAGACATGTTTGACAGAGGATTCCCAGTCACTGTCTACAAACCACCGGAGACACTGATGGCACAGATTCAGAAAACAGCGTGGACCACTAAACGAAGCACAAGAGGAGAGCGACGCATACCGCTGGATCTGGGTCAGACTGGACCGTCATCAATAAAGGAGAAACTGCAACAATACAGAAGGGAATCCATGTAAAAACGCCAATATAAATTCAATTCAATTGAATTCAATTCAACTTTATTTATATAGCGCCATTTCACAACAACAGTCATCTCATAGCACTATCAACTGTAGGGGGGAACCCCCACAGTTGCAGAAAGACCCCAGCAATCAGGTGATCCCCTGTGAGCAAGCACTTGGCAACGGTGGAGAGGAAAAACTCCCTTTTAACAGGAAGAAACCTCCAGCAGAACCAGGCTCAGGGAGGGGCAGTCATCTGCTGCGACTGGCTGGGGGGTGAGGGGACAGAGAAGATGAAAAGAACAGACATGTAGAGAGCAAACAGCACGATGGGGACTCAATCTATGGGAGAGAACAAACAAATGTTAATGACCAGCAAAAAAAAAAATATTTCATAGAGAGTGAGGAAAGGAGTGAGGCCCAGTGCATTACTGGAGGTCCCCCGGCTGACTAAACCTATTAGCAGCATAACTAAGGGAGGGTTCAGAAACACATGATCCCTCCCTAATTGTAGGCTATATCAAAAAGGTAGGTTTTAGCCCTAATCTTAAAAACAGAGATCGAGTCTGACTCCCGAATCCAGATTGGCAGCTGATTCCACAGGAGAGGAGCTTGATAACTGAAGGCTCTGCCTCCCATTGTACTTTTGGAGATTCTAGGTATTACAAGTAGTCCTGCATTTTGGGAGCGTAGTGCTCTGTTAGGATAATACGGTAGTATCAGATCTTTTAAATAAAAAGGAGCCTGATTGTTTAGAGCTTTGTAAGTAAGAAGAAGGATTTTAAACTTAATTCTAAACTCTATGGGAAGCCAATGAAGGGAGGCCAGAACCGGAGAGATATGATCTCTCTTTCTAGTACCTGTTAAAACTCTTGCTGCAGCATTTTGGATCAGCTGAAGACTTTTTAAAGATGTTTTAGGACAGCCTGATAATAAAGAATTACAATAATCTAATCTCGAGCTAACAAAAGCGTGGATCAGTTTCTCAGCATCACTCTGAGACAAGATGCTCCTAATCTTGGCAATATTACGCAAATGATAGAAGGCAGTCTTAGAAACAAATTTAATATGTGAATTGAAGGACAAATCCTGATCAAAAATAACTCCAAGGTTCCTCACAGAGCTATTAAGAGAAAGAGTAACTGCATCCAAACTGAAAGTTTGATTTGGAAAGGAATTTCTAAGGTTTTTTGGACCAACAAGAATGACTTCAGTCTTATCTGAATTTAATAGCAGGAAATTACAAGTCATCCAAGCTTTGATTTCCTTAAGACAGGCTTCTAACTTGGCTAATTGATTACTATCATCTGGCTTCATTGACAGGTATAATTGTGTGTCATCTGCATAACAATGAAAATGTATACAGTGCTTTCTAATAATGTTGCCTAACGGAAGCATATATAAACTAAAAAGAGTAGGGCCTAGCACAGATCCCTGTGGAACTCCATGACTAAGCTTTGAGTTGAAAGAAAACTCATTATTTACATGAACAAACTGGAACCTATCAGACAAATAAGATCTAAACCACTGCAACGAAGTTCCATTAAGTCCAACATAGTGTTCTAATCTATCAAGTAGAATATTATGATCGATAGTATCAAAAGCTGCACTAAGGTCTAAAAGGACAAGTACAGAAACTAGTCCATTATCAGATGCAATGAGGAGGTCGTTAGTGACCTTCGCTAAGGCTGTTTCAGTACTATGATGGATTCTAAACCCAGATTGAAACTCTTCAAGTAAACCCTTTCCCTGCAGGTGGTCGAATAATTGTGTAGCAACAACTCTTTCTAAGATTTTTGAAATGAAAGGGAGATTAGAGATTGGTCTATAGTTAGCTAAAGCTCCTGGATCTAGCGTTGGCTTTTTGAGTAAGGGTTTAATTACAGCTGTTTTAAAAGCCTGCGGTACATGGCCTAAAGTTAATGAAGAATTGATTATATGAAGAATAAACCTACCAATAAGTGGGAAGACTTCTTTAAATAACCTAGTAGGAATAGGGTCTAAAAGACAAGTTGAAGGTTTGGATGAGGAAACTATTTTGTCTAACTCACAAAGGTCGATTGGAGTAAACTCATCAAGACAGACATCAAAAGAAGGAGTTGTAGTAGTTACAGTATTTGAGTTAACTGTGGGAAGAATCTGATTGATTTTATCTCTGATGGATGAAATTTTATTATTGAAAAAGTTCATAAAGTCCTGACTAGTAAGCTCTAAGGGAATGCTAGGATTGACAGAGTCCTGACTCTTTGTCAACCTGGCTACAGTACTGAAAAGAAACCTGGGATTATTCTTGTTCTCTTCTATTAATGCAGAGTAATAACTTGTTCTAGCTTTTCTAAGAGATTTTTTATAAATTAAAAGATGATTTCTCTAAGCTAAATAGATTTCATCTAAATTAGTAGAGCGCCATTTCCTTTCTAATTGACGAGTCTTCTGTTTTAAGCTACGCGTTTCTGTGTTGAACCAAGGAGTTAGAAATCTCTGATTAGACTTTTTCTTTTTTAAGGGGGCCACCAAGTCTAGAGCCTGATGCAGAGAAGCTGAAACACTATCCACCATGTTATCAATTACAGAAGGAGCAAGCTGTCTATAGCTTATTTCCGTTGTGTTGACACATGGCATAGAGGAAACAATCTGCATAAATTTGGAAACAGCATCATCTGAGAGGCATCTACTGTAATAATATTTTTCTTTAGGAGCCAAATAGTCAGAAATGGTAAAATCAAAGGTTAACAGACAATGGACTGACAGTACAGGGTTATGAGGAGACACTACAAGATTTTCTATTTCTATGCCATATGTCAGAACAAGGTCCAATGTATGGTGGAGGTAATGAGTAGAATTTCCTACTTTCTGAGAAAACCCAATCGAGTCTAATATTGAATTAAATGCCACATTAAGGCAGTCACTATCTACATCCACATGTATATTAAAGTCCCCTACTATAATTATTCTATCAGATTTCAGCACTAAATCAGCTAAGAAATCAGCAAATTCGGATAAAAATTCTGAGTAGGTTGATGGGGGACGATAAACTATGGCAAATAAAATTGGGTTTAACCTAAAATTGCTAAAGTGCCCAATACTGAGGACCAGGCCCTCAAAGGAATTATAACATGTTTTTTGCTTTACATTAACTAGTAATTTGGAATGGTAAATTGTTGCTACTCCTCCTCCACGACCAGAACTTCTGGGATTTTGACAGTTTAAATAACCAGAGGGAGTTGATTCATTTAAACCAACATAATCCTCTTGCCCTAACCAAGTCTCTGTAAGGGAAATTAAATCAATCTGATGATCAATTAACAGATCATGGACTAACAGAGACTTGGGAGTTAGAGACCTAATATTTAGTAAACCACATTTAATTTTTAAATTATGAGGAGGAACAGAGGCCAAATCATTCAATTTAGAGGCTTTATGTTTAATTTGAGTTTTACCAATTTTTTGCTTTATCACTTTGGGATGCTTATGCATGATATTTTTATTTACTTTGGAGGGAGCAGACAACGATTCTCTGATGGGGAAGACAGGGGCTAAGCTGAGGGGTGGCGGATGAAGAGGAGCTGCAGAGAGGCGTGTAAGACTGCGACTCTGCTTCCTGGTCCCAACTCTGAGTAGTCATGGTTTTGGAAATTTGGATAAAAAAGATGCCAGATTGTTAGATAAATGAGAAGCACCATCCAAAGTGGGATGAATGCTGTCTCGTCTCATAAGACCAGGTTTTCCCCAAAAAGAGCTCCAATTGTCAATGTAGCCCACGTCATTCTGTTATAAATCTGCTGTTCAATTTATAACCCAGTTACAGGTAATCTGATTTAATAATGACTTATCCGTGGTTTATTTTATTTTATTTTATTTTATTTATTTTATTTATTATTATTTTTTTTTTTTTACATATACATGGTTTTTCTATTAAGAGATAATACAATAACTAAACACGAGAAATGAGTGAAACCTAAGACTTATTGCCAATCTAAATCAGCTGCCGGGAAATGACTGTTCAGGCATAATATGGAGGAAAGGCGTGACGATGGACGCTCCACTAGAGGGCCCACCCTGACGCAAGTGGCTTACCCTCTTAAAGACTCACAACATCAGGTCTTACAGGGTTTGTTTTCTTTAAACCCCACAAACGGAAATCCTGGTTTATTTCCTCAAATGTTTGTTATTGTTTTGTTTGGCTGCAGTTCAGAGCAGCACTGTTTGGACAAGTGGTATACTTATGTTTATTAAGGAAGAGAAAAAGAAAAACAAATTATAGCCAACAATCAGACTATCAATGTCATTTCCTTTAATGTAAATGGAATTATCAGCCCACAAAAAAGGTCCAAAATACTCTCCAAACTCAAAAAAGAAAAGATACATGTGGCCCTTCTACAAGAAACGCATGTATTAGACCAAGAACTCAAAAAGCTTAAACGAGGTTTTTATTAGCATGTCTATGGATCATCATACAAACTTGGCCACCGTAGAGGTGTTGCAATTCTCATTTCACGACAGATTTGTTTTGAATATTTATCTGACAAGAAGGATAAAGAGGGACGATATATATTGGTAAAAGGAAAAATTGATGGCGCATTAGTAACTATTCTCAACATATACGCACCACCAGGAAGTAATTGGAATTTTTATAAACAGATGTTCGAAATGATGGTATCTGAAACTGAAGGAATGTTGATATGTGGAGGGGACATGAATGTACGGTTGTCAAAACTGGACAGTTCTAAGAATGACTCCGCACAAAAAAAATCAATAATACAGAAAATAAACAGTATCATGAGTGAAACCGGAATTATCGATATCTGGAGAGATTTTAACCCTTCTGGACGCGATTATACACATTTTTCTGCCCCCTATTCTACATATTCGAGAATTGATTACTTCTTCACATTTAATAAAGACAGATATAAGATTAAAACAAGTGATATTGGCACAATTGATCTGTCAGATCACTCTCCAATATATTTATCTATCTGTATGAATGATACTCGCAAAACCACAACTTGGAAACTTAATTCCAATATTTTGAATGATTCAAAAATGAAAGAGAAATTAAAAGAAGAAATTGATGAATACTTTAAGGAAAATGATAATGGGGAAGTGTCACCATCCATTTTATGGGATGCTTTTAAAGCGGTTATAAGAGGCAAAATTATTGCCAGCACCTCTTTCATTAAAAAACAAAAAAAAGAAAAACTCGAAAAATTACAAATGGATCTTAAGGAACTACAAAGACAACACAAAATTACTTTAAACAATGACAAACAATATGAAATAAAAAGATTACAAAAAGAAATTGATAACATATATTCTGATGAAACGCAAAAAAAGCTTATCTATCTTAAACAAAATTATTATGAGGCTGGAGGGAAGTCAACAAAATGGCTAGCTTTTAAACTAAGAAAACAACAGGCTGATAACACAATTTATAGAATAAAAAATCCCAAAACTGGGATTACACATGATGATATTACAGAAATTCAGGAGAGTTTTGTAACCTATTACAAAGACCTTTTCTCACAGCCTAAATTAAACAATGGTGACCACATTGAAATCTTTTTAAGTTCACTAAATCTCCCCGGTGTCACCAAACAGGAGAACAGTAACCTAATAAAAGAAATCACAAATAAAGAAATCAATGATGCAATTACAAGACTAAAACCACATAAAAGCCCTGGCCCAGACGGCTACTCTGGTGAATGGTATAAGACCTACAGGGAGGAATTAATTCCAAGACTGAGGGAAGTGTGTAACTGGGTGTTGAAGGGAGGGGATCCACCTCCCTCATGGAAAGAAGCGATTATCACTGTCATCCCAAAAGAGGGAAAATATAAATTGAATTGTAGCCAGTATCGACCAATATCAGTCTTAAACTTAGACTACAAAATATACACGTCCATAATAGCAAAGCGACTTAACAATATTATACCCAGACTTATTAATCATGATCAAACTGGTTTTATCCGCCAGAGGCAGACTCAAGACGGTATTAGAAGGACCCTCCACGTTATACACCATATTAAAAAAAATAAGATTGAGGCATTGCTTATGGGTTTAGATACTGAAAAAGCATTTGACTCAGTGAGATGGGCATTTCTTTATAAAGTTTTGAATAAATTTGGATTTCACCATATAATCATTAAGGCCATCCAGGCAATTTACCACAAACCAACAGCCAAAATAAAAATAAATGGTAGTCTTTCAAAACCAGTCTCACTTGAAAGATCATGTCGCCAGGGCTGCCCCCTTTCACCAATTTTATTCACTTTATTTATTGAACCGCTTAGCCAATACATTAGACAAGATAATTTAATTGAGGGAATTGATATACATGGGGACATTCAGAAGATATCACTTTTTGCAGACGATGTCCTAATTTATTTAGGTCAACCAAATAAATCTCTACCTAGATTGATGGAGATATTAGAGCAGTTTGGATCACTTTCAGGTTACAAATTAAATATTGAAAAAACACAAATTATGACCTTAAATTATCAACCCTCAATGGAGTTAAAAAATAAATACGATTTTAAATGGGACAAAGACTCCATGAAATATCTTGGCGTGATATTAAGTAGAGACACTGGAAAGTTGTTTGAAAAGAATTATGGCCCATTACATTCCAAAATAAAATCGGATTTAAGAAAATGGAGTCTAATACCAACTTTAGGACTAATTAATAGAATAGAATCAATAAAAATAAACATTTTACCCTGATTACTTTACCTTTTCCAAACTCTCCCAATTGAAGTGTCAAAACAACAATTTGTAGAATGGGACAAGTTGATTTCCCGCTATATATGGCTTGGGAAAAAACCTCGAATAAGATACAGTACATTACAACTGCCGAAGGACAGAGGTGGTTTATCTTTGCCATGTATGAGGGACTACTACTACTCTGCCCAATTAAGACCATTGGTTTGCTTATGTGATCCAATGTTCAAATCTAGGTGGAAAGATATAGAGGAAAAAAACACTAAGGGCCCTCCTATACAAGCAATGATAGCAGACAGGAAATTGCAATCACATTTGAAAGACCCGGATAATCCCTGGCTAAAATTCACTTTTAAGATTTGGAATGACGTAAGTAGAGAGAACAAACTAACCAAGACTGAAATGATGTTAAGATGGTGCGCTTACGACACTGAATTTTTACCAAACCGTAATGACACAAGATTTCAAAAATGGACATCAATGGGGCTCACTTCATACTTCACATTTAACCACAAGGGGGAGCTAGCAGACTTCCAAACCCTTAAATCAAAAAAGGGGCTAAATAACCAAGACTTTTTTAGGTACCTACAGTTGAGACATAGATATAATGAAATTATAAGGACCAAGACTGATAAGGAGGATAATAAAATTCTAAATATATTTCAAATGGCCTTTAGCACTACTACTGTTCAGAAAATTATAGCAAGATTTTATCAGGGACTTCAAGCAAACAAATCCCCCAATACCCTATATATTAAGAAGAAATGGGAAAAAGAAACAGGATCAGCAGTAGATGATCGTGACTGGGAATCATTATGTACAGTGCAATGGAAAACTACTTATTCAACTATTTGGAGGGAATTTGGATGGAAAAATTTAATTTGTTTCTTTATCACCCCAGTCCAAAAAAAACACCAAAATTTAGGTACCGGTTGTTGGAGACTATGTGGAAATGAAGAGGCTAATCATTATCATGTATTCTGGGCCTGCCCAAAAGTTACCCCATCTTGGAAAGACACACATAAGTGCCTGGAAAAGGTTTTCTCTACCCATGTCCCCTTTGACTTCCTGTACATGTTCTTAGGTTTGGAAATTCCTAACATAGCCTCATTTGCAGATAAATATTTAATGAGAATTGTACTATTGTCAGCAAAGAAAGTCTTAACGAGAAAATGGCTCCAAACAGACATACCAAAAATTCAGGATTTACATGATATGGTATACCAGATATTTATGATGGAAAGGATTACCATGTCTTTACGACTACAAAGAGATAAATTTGATAAATACTGGCTTAAATGGACCCAATATACAGGAAGTCAAAGGAGAGACTTTAAGTAATCTATCCCATTGAAGGGAAGAAAAGAGCAAAACCGAAAAATTTAATACCACTTGTCCACTGTTCAGTTTATTTGTTTATATGTTATTTTTTATACTGCAAAAAAAAAAAACTTATGGGAAGATTAATCGAGGGCATTTTCTTGTGTATTACTTTTTATTTACCTTTCCTTTGTAATAAAGTACTGCTCTCAATGTAAACAATCTGACCAAAATCACCAATAAAAATATAATTAAAAAAAAAGAAAGCAAAAATGACCAACAGAAAACAAAATAAGGACCGGGGATGAGCACACAGATGCGTGGCGACACATGACAAGCAGTAAATCTGATGTTTTTATCAGTTTGTTTACGTTCTACTGATTTTCTGGTTCATATATTTTGAAGAAAACAAAAAACAAAACGAAAAGGCAAACAAAACCATCCTTTGTGTAAGTATGTCCAAAGCCCACTTTGACTGAAAGTTATGTAATCTGATGTGGCTCCCGTCACATTATGCAAATTCATTCATTCATTCATTTTCTTCCACTTAATCCTTTTTGGGTCGCAGGGGGGCTGGAGCCCATCCCAGCATCTTTGGGCGAGAGGCAGGGTACACCCTGGACAGATCGCCAGTCCATCACAGGGCCAACACAGAGAGACAGACAACCATTCACTCTCACAGTCATACCTAAGGACAATTTAGAATCCCCACTTTGATGCCAATTAACCTAACTTACATGTTTTTGGCATGTGGGAGGAAACCGGAGAATATTCCGGAGTAAACCCACGCAGACACGGGGAGAACATGCAAACTCCACACAGATCACTGTTGGTCGGGGGCTGGGATCGAACCCAGGATCCCCCGGCCGGCCAAGGGTGAGTTGCTGTGCTGCCGCAGTGCTAACCACTCCGCCACCGCGCCACCCATTATGCAAATTAGATGTGTAAATTTACTCCTAGCATAAACTTTGGATCATATTCTACATCTTTCTCATCTACAGTAAGCCATTATCTCTTACCACTTTCAAGTTGCAGCCTTTGGAATTAGTGATATCTAACCTGAATATTTTCTTGAAAAAAAATCTTAACCACCAGAGGGTGCATACAGATGGTGCAAATCTACGACACAAAACCTCAACCAGTTATTAAAGGAGAAAACATTAATTTCCTGTGGGATTCAACAGTGTGAGGGTGAGGCATAATACTTCTTTTGTCCATTTGAGGGCACTATTGAACTTTCACAGTTTTGGAGGAAAAGTTAAGTAGAGATGAGTCAGCGGTCTGGAGAATCTCACAGAATTATAAACTCATACAGGTATCAGGTTTGGATCTCTTGTCAGGTTGATGTTAGGGGCTCAGGAACCAGTTCCTGAGCAGAAACTTTGTTTATCCTGTTTTATGGCCGATGGTATAGCTTCAAAAGCTCTGTCCTTGGGTGAAGGAAAAGGGGGTTTTACTACTGGTTCTGAAGTCAAAGACTCTTTCTTCAGAAAAGATTAGTTTTAATTCCGAACCAGCTGATGATGCTACACCATTAAGAGGTAATTCAATTAAATACCTTACACTTTTTTGTTAAAATTATTCATAAAATCTGATTTGTATATCTGACCCAGACAGCATCACAGCCTCACCAGAAATGAAACTGTCCACACAGCACTGCTTAAAAGTCCGTCTTACAGGCAAACTCCTTGTGGGTGAAGCACATTACACTTGCAACCTCTTGTTCAGAGAGTTTGTGGAGTTTGAACATGTTTTACATCCTCCGTACATGCTTACATGCTCTAAAAATTTGCAAGAAACACTTGCGAGGCACGTGACATTCGACCCAAAATTTGCACGCAAACTGAGCATCAGTCACAACAGACTATACAGACTACTACGACCTAATGATTAATTGTATGATAAGAAAAAAAAACACCACGATAAGTTTTCTGGCCACTATAAATCACTCTTCACGTGTGTATGTGTTTCTTTACCTTATCCACCAACAATTTGGCACACCTGTTCCTCTGCACGCTCCCCGTGGGAGGTGGAACTCATGATCTTCGCAGGGACAGCCGGAAGCAGTGAGCAGTAAGGTCATCTTACAATTTCAACTTTTTCCTGACTGAGCCTCAAAAGTCTGCTCCTTTTTAACAGCATTATCACTTCGTACAGCAAAGCCCTCAGTTTTTGCCCAATTGAAGAGGTCGGCTTCAACTCTGGCTAGGTTCCTCACATAACACCCATGTTCATCCTACATTTGTATGAATGGTCCGACCATTCTTACTGTCATTAGCAGCTGTACTAGAGAGCACTACTGGAAAAAAAAAAAAAAACTCAAAATAGACGGTAAGGGCTATTAGTAGTAGTAGATTAGTTTATTTGACAGGGACAGTGCAATAAACATAGACAATTAATCAAAAACAATCAATCTGATGTGTTGCACATAGAGTGTATAGCTATTAGCTAATTTGCAACTCTTGTCCCTGGATGGGCTTTAGAAAAAAGAATCAAGATAAAAATATACACAATAACCACATACATCAATGCAGAAAAATTATAAATACACAATTATAAATATTATAAATATTATAAATACACAAATATAACAGCCTGACTCACCTTTAACATAAATATTATAAATACACAAATATAACAGCCTGACTCACATTTAACACATATAACATAACTCACATTTGCCTATTTCAGGCCTTCCTCCCTCCGTCACTCACTATAAACAAACACATTTATTCCTTCCCTTCATTCACTCTCACTTTGCAGACAAATAATTCATACATTAAGTTGAAGTGTTCACTCTGTAGTTCTCTACTGTGCCTGAGACACGAACACTGTAAACATGCGGTGCTTACCAATGACATAAAGCCATGGGTCTTGGTCGTCCATGGCAACTGTGTTTATTGTATTTGTTTTATTTATTTAGGATTTTTTTCCGTATTTCTATTCCAGTGTTTAATATTGTTCATAAATGAAAGTTCAAAGCTTTTTGAAAAGTTGTACATAGACTGTTTTAAATATATCACTATATCCTGGGCATCAAATGGACTTAATGATGTAAACAATAATATAATTTATCATGATAATTTTGGGGAAAATTTATCATCCATCAAAATTTGTTAATGTTACAGGCCTACCATTGTGTGTATCAAAGAAAAGTAATATTACAAGAAAAAATAAAATTCAAAGAACACTTGAAATATATGAAAAATACTCCAGTTTTACACTAGAAAGCACAAATTTACAAGAAAAAAGTACTAGTAACTATTATCTTTCAGATATGTCTGCTGCTTCTGCTGATGATGATAGTTGTTAATTAATCAAACAAATGATGGATAAGTTCATTTAGTACAAAATGTAAATCTTGTTAACTTTAAGCTTCTTTTCTTAATTTTTTTTGTTAAATCATAGCTTTTGATGAAAACCATCTAAATTTTCTTGTAATTTTGATTTTTAGTTTGTTGAATTTGTAAATACTTTCTTGTAAATATACAGTGTTTTTCTTAATTCACTTTCTTTCATGAATCTGCAACTTTTTTGTATATACTGTATGTCTCAACTCCTTGTGTAATTTTCAGAGGTGGGTAATGACATTTTTGATGATCACTCCTACTTATACTTCACTAATCAATAACGTAAAGTAACACTACTTGAGCACAGTTTCTGTCTACCATCTGCAGAGTTTTAGGTGCAATCATCCTGTGGCTGATATGGTGACAGACAGCAGCACCCATCTGTCTCCCATCAGTCATCATCTTTTTAACTGAAGTGACGTGCGGTTTGCAGGGTGAGTGCGCCACTCACACGCACACAGGCACACACCTAGATGCTAACGGATCCTGCTGTTCTCTCTGCTCTCAAATAACAGATTGAGGAGCTCTGAGACTCTACTGTCAACTCCACAAACATCAGAGGTCCTGACATCATCATCACAGGCTGTTGAAGCTGAGGAGGAGTGAGGATTTCAAGGAGATCACAGGTGTGTTTCTGATTTACAGTTTTTTTTTTTTTTAAGGAGGTGACAAACGGTAATTGTAATAGAAATTTTACACAAGACATCAACCTGTGTGCTATGACATCTAGGATTAAGTCAACAGTAGGGATGTGTCATTTGGAAAACTATTTGATTAAAAAAAATATTTTGGGTTAATGAATTATTTAAATGTGATTCACTCCTTGGCCTGTAAACAAATCACTAAATCAGTCATTCACTGACTGGGTTTATCCCTATGTACCCCAGTGTTGTACTCAAGCCCAGACCAAGACCAGAGTCTCCCAAAACCAGTGGCAATTTCAGATATGGGCGATATGGGCGGTTGCCCAGGGCGGCATTTTATAAGGTGCGCCATGAGAATGAGGACAAAAAAAAAAGATTCAGATTCATTGTGCTCAGCTTATTTATGGTAAATGGGCACCCTCTACAGATGGGATGCTCCTCTCCCTGTCTGCAGCACAGACTCTCCGAACACATAAACGCCCCCTACTACACCTTCTCTGACCAGTGTGCAGATGAATCATTTTTGCTTTACAGTTTAGTAATTTTTTTTTTAAATAAATTGTGTTTGTGTGTTTGCACTTTTTAGTTGGTGGGGATGTATGTTTTTATGATGTGTTTCATGTGAAGCCACACACCACAAAAAGCAGGATACTTTTTTTTTGGAGGAGCTGTCGCAGAAAAGAGTAGTGGAGCATTAATGCGGGGCCATGATGCATGAACAAGCACAGTGCTAAGCTGAAGGGGCAGGCTGGTGTCGCTTCACAGCTGCCGAAGACGGTCTGCTTGTTCATTTAACCGTCTGTTAATGGAAACAGATGCCTAGGTGCACCTCCTCCACATCAGGAATCTGTCAGTAGTGTGAATGGGCAGAAACCAGGCAAGATTCATGGAGCTCCAGCCCATCCATCTATCAGCCCCTGGTAAGTCTCATTTTCAAACGAATTTGTTCTCGGGGTAACTGGAATATTAAGGCTTATTTATATGTAATTGTGCCACATATGAAATAGAAATGTGTAATCATACAGTGACCACTACTGAAACTACAAGATAAGCCCCTTTTCCACTAGTACCTACTCAGCCCGACTCACCTCGCCTCTACTCGCCTCTACTCAGCTCGACACAATGTGGTTTGTTTTCCATTTCAACTGAGTACCACCTCAATGTGGGTGGGATCTTTACGGCAAGGTGGCTCGACACTCCCGTGACATCATTTGTATGTGACACAAGCAAAACACAAGATGGAGGATATCGAGGGATGGTATACAGTATTTGCTGCTTGCTCTATATGGCTTTTTGTCAGAGTAAAAGCAAAAAAGGAGAGCCAGAGAAGGCTACAGGCAGTGAGACGGAACACTCTGGAAAAGTACTGGAGAGTTTTGGAAGCCATACAGCAATATAAAACCGAAGACTTGAGGATACAAACTAGATCACATATGACGATAAGCAAATGATTGCTAATGCTAGTTTGCTACAGTCATTAATAAGTCCCCCATACTGCATTGTAATGGCGGCAAGTTATCGCTGTTAGGTATTAAAATATGTATGCTCTGTGTGTGTGTGTGTGTGTGTGTGTGTGTGTGTGTGTGTGTGTGTGTGTGTGTGTGTGTGTGTGTGTGTGTGTGTGCGTGTTTCAGATGGCTCTCTTGTGACAAAATTATCAAATCAAACCGTCGGTCTGGGTATTCAACTGAGCCTCCCAGTGGTGAGACGTCACCCCAGCTTCACAAACTTGCAGTGGTTGCAGAACTTCAGAATGTCTGTAAAAACATGTAGCTTCCTGTGCAACAAATTGCTCTGATCTGTGTGAAAATCATGGAGAGACTGCTGAGACATCATGGGATGTACCTACTCCAGCAGCACCCGAGCCTGTGGTGCCAAGAAAGTGATCAGCTGCCAAAAATTGATCACCAGGTGCCATGTTGTAGTTATGGCGTTATATCGGCCGTAAAATATATATTTCAACAGGTAAACAGTACTGAGTTAGGTATAATAAGATATTTAACAATTATGATGCATTTTTAACCCAAAACAAACTTGAGCTACAGTAGGATTAAAAGCAATAAAACAATGCAGTCATGAGCTGTCATGATGCTGAGCATGGTGAGCTCACCATGCTCATGCTTTCAGTTCATAGGTTATTATTTTCTGTATTTCTTTGTCTCAGTGTTATTTAATTTCATGTCTGGTTTGGGGTGTATTATGCGTTTTGAATTTGTCAGTGGTTTCTGTTTATGAAAGTTCCTGTTCTTAGTTTTTATTATTATTATTGTTCTGCGAATTACATTATGCATCCATGACCATTCAGGTTTAGTTTAAATATTATCCACTTGTTTGATGTGAGTCTACCCTTTCCTTTTCCTCCAGTCTACCTTTTGTCATATCCTGTTGTTTTGTTCTTTATCCTACTCTGTTTTCTGATGGGAGTTCCACATTAATTCTCTGTATTTATCCCACATGTGCTCCACGCTCATTTCTCTTATTTTTCGTATGTTCCACAATTCGCTAGCATTTCCATGTGCCTCAGCTGCCGTGGTGTTCAGCACCTTGTTTATTCCGCATCATAAGTTTTTGTGCTTTTTCTCTCTCCTTTCCCTCCAGTTATTTTGAAAAGTCCACTTTTCCTCTGCTGATATGTCAGCCCACATGGACTATGATGGAGTTTGCGGACTTAGTAAGGTGGAGTGTATGACTGTGGAAGTGCTACTCGACATCTTCTCAAAGGCTCGTGCTTCTCGCAATCACGAAGCGACCCGGGAGTGTCTGGTTGGAGCGGCACAGGTGCTCGAAGCGTGCCTTAGCCTGTGGAGCTACCCAGAGCTCATGAACCTACTCCTCTCCATCATCAGCTCACAACCCATGCTCCATGGGCTGGAAGAATCTTCTTCCACATCTGTACCTGTGCCAACAAGGAAGTGCCCCTGGGCATGGAGGTCCCAAGCCTCTCACTGCTCTCCAGCAGCAGCCCTGCCTTCTCCTCCCGAACAGTGGCCCACACCATTGGCCGAGGAGCTGGAGGAGCGCCGGTGGGTCAAATTATCGGAGACAGAACTTCTGCTAGATTACAAGCCATGACTCCTCCCAGAATATGTGCAAAAGCTGGAAGGAGTTTCACCGGGTGGAGCGGAGTTTGAGCTGACGATTGAGCGTCCCCTGACTCCGGATCCTTAGCCCCCTTGCCATGATCCCATGTCTCCGGCTCCTCGCCAGTTGGGCTCCACAACTCCTGGGAGGACATAGTCTGGCCCAGTAGCACCAGCTACCATCATGCCCCAGAAATTAAGCCAAGTGCTTTCTCATTCTCCAACACATAAAATTGAACTTTCTTGCCTTATTCCCGGTGGTGAGGCTCAGTATCAGCAGTCCACTGTAGCTGAGTCCTCACTGCCTGCTGCTTCCATTCCGTCCTCACCTGTTCCTCCCGTCACCCTCTCCATTCTTCCTGAGTGTTCGCCAGTCCTGGGAGGGAGCCACTGGACGATGGAGGGGTCTGCAGTTCCAGAGGGTCCTAATCCAGTTCTGCAGCCACATCCTTCATGGGAGAAGAGTGCCCCTTGTGTCCCGAAGCCTGTGCCGAAAAAAAGCATCCCCTGGTTTCAGCCTCATGGAACTCGGTGCCATCAGTGAGGCGTTCCCTGGCTCCATCACACAAGGCTGGGGTTTCATCTGCACCGAGGTCTGAGCCAACGAAGAAACATCCCCTGACTCCGGCGCCTCACCCCCCCTTGCAAGAAGCCTGTGTCACCGCCATCTTGCCAGACAACCTCAGCTATCTCCAGAAGAGCTTTGTCTGGTCCTTCAGCAGCAGATACCACCACGCCCCGGGAAATAAGGCAAGCATGTTTTCATTCTTTTGCACATAAAAATGAAATGTCTTGCCTTATTTCCAGTGGTGAGGCTCAGCATCAGCAGCCCATTTTAGCTGAGTCCTCAATGCCTGCTGCTGCCACCTGTTCCTCAACTGCCTCTCCCATGTCTCCTCCTGTCTCCTCTGAATGTCCGTCGGTCTTGGATGGAGCCGCCGGACGACGGAGGGGCCTGCGGCCCTGGAAGATTCCGTTCCAGCCCTGCAGCCACATCCCAGATAGGAGGAGAGTGCTACCTGTGCCCCGTAGCTTGAGCCAGCAAGAGAGTGTCCCCTGGTTTTCACGGCACAGGAGCCAGCATCATCAGTGAGGCAACCTCCAACATCAGCTGTCATGCCAGGAGTTCCACCAACATTGCCCGCCACACCTGGAGGTTCTTCAGCTGCATCCACCATCGCGCCTGCTACAAGTATCGCAGCAGCAGAGTCGCCGGAGTCCTGATGGCGGTGGAGCTCAAGTCTAGGCAAGTACTCTGTTCTGTTTCTACGCCATCAGTTCTAGAGAAATCTTGTCTTGCTCCTGGTGGGGAGAATCAGCTGCAGACATCCTCTGCTTCTTAGGTATCCTCGCCGGGCTCCACTGCTGCCTGTAATTCTGAGCCGGTGTCCGTCTCTGTCCTTTTGTCCGAGCAATCACCTGAGGTCACTGAGGATCGTCAACCTTTGCCGGAGGTCACCAAGGTTCCTCTATCTCCGCCTGAGGTCACCAAAGGTCCTCCATCTCCACCCAAGGCCGCCATTGGTCCTCCTTCTCTGCCCAATGTTGCCGTGGGTCCTCCTCCTCCCGAGGTCACCGTGGGTCCTCCTGCTCCACCCAAGGTCGCCGTGGGTCCGCCTTCTCTGCCCGAGGTCGCCGTAGGCCCTCCATCTCACCCAAACCCTTGTTGCCAAGCACAGAGATCAGATGTTTCTTGTTGGTCACCAGGTTTGCACAGATCTCAGGAGGGATTTTGGTCCACTCCTCTTTACAGATATTGTGAAAGATTCCTTTCGTGCTTATGTTCAGGTTCAGGTTCAGGTTACTTTATTTGTACCCGTAGGTAGATTTGTTTTGCAGACGGGTGACATCCATATTTACAAGCCACAGTTACAATCAACATAAACACAAACACAGGCACACATGAAGCTGACTATAAACATGATAAAAATACTTAAAAATACTTAAGGCTCCATCAATCAGGGTATAAAGACAAAGAGATGAGAGAAAAAACAGAGATAAGAGAGAAGGGTCGTATTAAAAACTTAAAGACTAGTCAAAGAGGATAAAAACTCAAAGGTCTAAAACCCAATAAAAGATTAAGAACCCAAATAAAATCCTACAAAAATAAGTAAATATAAAATGGAGTTAATAAATAGGTACCTAAATTATGTGCACTATATTGTTACAATTTGTTCAACTCTTTGACAGCAGTAGGAACAAAGCTGTTTTTGTAGCACTGGGTTTTGCTTTTTGGGACAGCAAACCTCTGTCTTGAGGGAAGAAGCTGAAAGTTGCAGTGCAAAGGGTGGGAGTCATCATTTAAAATAGAGGTAGCCATCCTCTGTACTTGTCTGGTGTACAGGGATGTCAGGCTCAGCTGTGACTCACCAAGCAAACGACTGGACCATCTAACTACCTGATCCAAAGATTTCCTCTGTTTCAGTTTTATCTGACCAAACCATGACACTAAAGAAAAGGATAAAACAGATTCAATAAAAGCCCGATAAAACATTGTCATTATGGTTCGGTCAATTTGGAAGCGTGCAAGTTTCCTCAAGCAATGCAAATGTTGCTGACCCTTTTTGCACACCCTTTCACAGTTCTCTTCAAAGTTTAAATTATTGTCAATAATCGTCCCAAGATATTTGTAGGATTGTACACATTCGGTGGTCTGACCTTTTAGTACGGTGACTTTGTGCCTGGGAGTTTTCCTCCTAAAGTCAATAATGATATCTTTAGTTTTTGTCGTATTCAGCTGCAGGTAGGAATCCTCACACCAGTGAACAAAATCATCAACTACTGGGCCATGGCCACTCTCACCATCCTGGAGGAGACTGACAATAACTGAATCATCAGCATACTTTATATTATTAAGTATTATTTTTATTGAACACTTTGTTCCAGACATTGTATCCTAAAACACAGTACATCATGTTTTTACGCGGTCAGTCTCGCACTCAAGGACAGACAGAAACCTCTGGCCAGATGTAAATAAACTTTACTAAATGAAGAGTTTGTTTGCAAAAAACCGATAAACACCACTTCCAAGAAAATTTCCCTCTTTACATCAAACAACTGTTAACATTACCTACTTGTAGAAGTTCAAAAGCCGATAATCGCCGGGAGCATTTTTTTTTTTTTTTTACAAAAGCAGATAACTCCACAGTGCAAATCAATGCTCGGTATTTGGGTCATGTGACTCATCTTGCTCATCTTGGCTGCCTTCCTGGTCTGCTCGCTCTGACTGATTTCCCTGGCTGTGTTCAGAATGTTCATTCACTCACTCCCTCCCTACTCGCTATATAGTGAATTTAGATATAGTGGACTATACAATAAACTCAATATAACAATAAAATTAACCGCTTTCGGACACTACTGGGCTTGTTTTCGCGGCACGGTTAATAACGTCATCACGTGAGACAGTAAAATGTAACAGACTTACGGTGGTAAAAAAAAATAATACCTGCATGCAATTTGTAGTAAATATGTATTAAATCAAATTGTTTTTGCTGAATTATTAAATATAAATACCTTGGCTCTTTTCTCACTGTTCCGTTAGCTGCGCACTCACTATATAGTACACTTTATGGGGAAAGAGTGAGCATTTCAAAAACAGCACCTGTTTGCTGTGAGTCATTTCCCTGCCAGTTTTTTTTTCTACAGTTTTGTTGCATTTTATGTCAAATATGGATAATTTTGATGAAGCAGATGAACTAGTGATGCGTTCACCAGTAGGGCGCAAACGAGGTCGGAACAGTGAACAATATTCAGAATTCTTGCTGCTGTTATCTTATATTATCAGAATTCTTGCTACTTTCCTGCTGTATGTCTCTGCACATAAACATTAACCGCAACCACTTGCATAAGTGCTGTCTGTCTGCCACTGCAATACTGATCACATGCAGTCCTATCTGTTACTCTCTGCACCTACACTACCACATTGAACTGCAACTACAGGTATTACATCTCTAGTTGTCTGTATATAGGATTGCTGGGTTTATCACTGTTAGTCGTTTATCTCAATTTTGCACTATGGGAGGTCTGGGTCTTTCTTGTCGCCATTTGCACCATGGATTGCATTACTGTACATATTGTATATTAGACTGCTGTTGTTGTTGTTTTCTTTTTTCCAGCCTTATTCCTTTTCTTTTTATACTGTGCACACTAATGAAAAGAGAGCAAAACGCCATTTCAGTTCTCCTGTATGTCCTGTATGTATAGTAGTACTGACAATAAAATCTTTGAATCTTGAATTATAGCTTTATTATAGCTATATTACACTATTTGACTGAGTGGATATGTCTAAATCAGTGTGTCAGTAATACTACATTGATGCTTATACATATTCAAGTATGTTCCAGACAAACTAGCATGGTTTTCGGGACATGTCTGTTTTTGGAAAAGAATGGCTTGTGGACTTTTCTGTTTTTGTGAAAAGAAGTACTAATAAATTAACAAAAAGTAACTATGAGTTAATGTTTGATTTTTTTTCCTGTGTTATGTCTGAGATACTCATATTTCAAGTGACCATGTCTTAGAAGCTGATTTGGAAATATTAACACCTATAAACCTATAGAAGAAAAGGTGTTTTTTTCTCATTTTGAACACAACTGGGCTTATCTGTTTTTGCAAAAGAACTCATGTCTACTTTCTGTATAGACTTTGATCTTTTGGAGCCAGCAGCAAGATAATGATTCTGTTTTACTCTTCAGTGATACAGAGTATGCTGTTGTACTGCAGCACAGTCTGGCTCAGTAGCCTGACTGTCAAACTTAAAACCAAATGCAAAAAAAAAAATCAACTAAAAATCTGTGCAAAGATCATGGGTCAACCACTCATAAGAAGATTTCATGAAGTACACAGAAAAAGCTTGATCAGGTTAGCTAACCCCATCTCCTCTGACTCCTCACGTTCTAAACAGTGAATACCAACTTCTTCCCTCAGATGATTCAGAATCCCCTCATTTAAACACTATAAACTCAAATTAATGTATTCACCAATCTCCCTGGCTGCTGAAGCAGAATCAATGAATGACTAAATACGATCAAGCCCACGGACTAAATGCATTAGGTGTTGTATGTCTGTTCCCGCTGTTTTATTTGTATGGTGTGTTCAACTGGTATGCTTTGTGTAACCTGTATATTTTGGCCAATCTTTGTGTTTTGTTTACCCTGAATGTCTGAAAATGGGGTGTCTCATGAAATGCAAAACAAATTTCAGTAATAACTGACAAAGTTGTATCATATCTCGAAAGAAAAGAGTAAACTAATAATTGAAAAAGACAAAATGAACCTACTTTAGCTATCATACACCATTATTTGTTTTCCAGTCCCTCCAGGATTTTGCGGGATGTTTGTTGCGGCCCAAAAATGCCCTAAACCATGTCGGGGTGAGTAAAGTTGTGGCAAGTCGAGCTGAGCAGGTGCTAGTGGAAAAGTGGCTTTAGTGCCCAGCCTCTCATACAACTCACTATATGCCTTTTCCACTTCTCTCTTTGTCATGTGCCTAATTCAAACTTTAAGAGTTTGAATTACTTAGTCATTTGGTAGTCATTTTATGATAAATGTGTATGTGATCAAGTAGTTCAGATTAATCTTTTTTTTTTCAAAATAAATTATAATTACTCCAATTTATGGCCATGTAGTCAAAATGCAGTAACTGCTTGTTAAAGACTTTAAAGTTTCTATTTTGTTGATCAACATATAAAAATCATTAACCATACAGTTCATAGGGCTGCCTCCTCACGATATCAATTTTCAAGATTCTCTATAGTCCATTGTCTAGTTCAGGGGTCAGCAACCCGTGGCCCCGGGGCCGTATGCGGCCCTTCAGCCCCCATGCTGTGGCTCCCTGCAGTTTTATCTCAAAACACATGGAAATTAATGTTCTGAATTAAAGTTCATTTTAAATTTACTTTATAAATTGTTTATTGCAATGAGATACAGTTCTCAATGGAAATGCATACTTTTATCTGTCATGGTCTGCTCTGCTCATTGTCTCCAGCTGCACAAACACCAGCTCTCCATCAAGCCCTGGCCTATTTATGCCGCACTGCCCAGGCTTCAGCGTGGAGATGTCTCACTGTGCTCCAGACGAGCGTCATCTGCCATCCTCGACGTTCTACCACAGCGTATCATTGTCCTTGACCCAAGCCTGCTTCCACTGTTCTCTGAGTCCCCCATCCTGGTGCAGGTGGATCCTGCTCTTCAGTGCCTGGCGGAGGTGGACGCCTCAGATTCTGGAGTGGGTGCCGTCCTGTCCCAGCACTCCCTGACGGATGGCAGGGTTCGACAGTGCGCTTTCTTCTCCCAGCGGCTGTCTCCAGCAGAGCGCAACTACAGTATTGGTGACAGGGAGTTCCTGGCTGTTAAACTTGCGCTGGAGGAGTGGCGCCATTGGCTGGAGGGCTCCTCTCAGCCGTTCATGGTCTGGACGGACCACAGGAACCTGGAGTACCTTCAGACGGCCAAGTGCCTGAATGCCCGCCAGACCCGCTGGTCCTTGTTTTTTGGGCGCTTTGATTTCACTATCACGTACTGCCTGGGGTCCGAGAACACCAAGCCGGACGCCCTCTCCAGGCAATTTGCCATTGATGTCTTGGATCCTGAAGATCATCCCATCCTTCCTTCCTCTTGTGTCATGGGCACCCTCTCGTGGGGGATCAAGGAGAAGGTCCGGAGGGCGCAAGAGACTGAAATGGACCTGGGCAGGCGGCCGGCGGGTAAGCTGTTTGTTCCTTCGGCCATCCGGGGTGAGGTTATTCTTTGGGCCCATTCCTCCAAGTTTGCTTGTCACCCAGGAAGACGATGCATGGAGAAGCTCCTGCGGTGAACGTTTTGGTGGTCATCTCTCCTAAAGGATGTCAGGGAGTACGTCTGTGCTTGTCCCCAGTGTGCCACCGGCAAGTCTTCATCATCTTCTCTATCCTCTCCCTATCCCCGGCAGGCCATGGTCCCATGTGGCGTTGAATTTTGTCTCCAACCTCCCTCCTTCCAACACCCACACTGTGGTGCTCACCAACGTAGACAGGTTCTCCAAGGCTGCCCACTTTGTTCCCCTTCAGGGGCTGCCTACGGCCAGGGAAACAGCAGACCTGCTTGTTCAGCATGTGGTGAGGCCGCATGGGATCCCCCTGGATATCATCTCTGACTGGGGGCCCCAGTTTATCTCCCAGGTTTGGAGGTCATTCTGCAATGCCCTTGGGGCTACAGTGAGCCTGTCGTCCGGTTACCATCCCCAGTCTAATGGCCAGTTCGAACGGACCAATCAGGAGTTGGAGGCTGCGCTGCGGTTTGTGGCCACCACCAATCCAGCATCTTGGAACTCGCATCAGCCATGGGTCGAGTATGCCCACAACTCGACGGTTTCTTCGGCCATCGGTATGTCCCCCTTCCAGGCCTCGCTCAGGTACACTCCTCCATTATTGCCTGAGGAGGAGGGTGACATTGCCGTGCCATCAGTTCAGGCGCACCTGAGGCACTGTCACCAACTGTGGAAGGCGACCCGGGCTGCGCCGCACGGCAGAACACAATTCCTTGGTTGCCAACCGCCACAAGACTCCAGCCCCTTCTTATCAGGTGGGTCAGCAGGTCTGGTTGTCTGCCAAGAACATCAATCTGAAGGCTGAGCCCAGGAAGATGGCGTAGCACTTTATTGGACCATTTGTCATCTCACGCATTATTAATCCAGTGTCTGTGCACCTAGCACTCCCCCCCCCCGCCCTCCGCATACAGTATGTTCCACCTTCCACGTCTCTCAAGTTAAACCTGTTTGTTCCAGCCCTCTGTGTCCCCCTCCCAGGTCTCCACCTCTTCCGAGGATGGTCAACGGCAGCCCGGCATGGGGAGTGACCGCCATCCTGGACGTCTGTCGCCGGGGTCGTGGCCTGCAATACCTGGTGGATTGGGAGGGCTATGGGCCAGAGTGGAGATCCTGGGTGCATCCTTCCTGCGTGTTGGATAAGGACCTCATCAGGGAGTTCCATCGGGCACACTCAGGTAGGCTGGAACAACCGCCAAGAGGTGTTCCGTAGGGGGGGGAGTACTGTCATGTTCTGCTCTGCTCATTGTCTCCAGTTGCGCACACACCTGCTCTCCTTCCTTGACGTTCTACCACAGCCTATCGTTGTCCTTGACCCAAGCCTGCTTCCACCGTTGTCTAACAACCTCACCGGCTGCTCATGTAAGCCCATTCAATTCCCTTACCTTGTCTGCTAGTCCCCTGTGCACAGGCGGAGCTCCGTAGTGGGGGATTCTCCTTTCCTCTGTGGCGGCGGACTCCTATTCATCTATCCTATACGACACCTCCACTTCCAAGCCACACACCAGCAGGAGCTGCAACCTCACCAGAACACACTGTCCTCCTGGCCGTAGCCACCGTGCTGAACCTGGGCCAACTACCAACACTGCTCACAGTAAGCCTCAGCATAAACCATCCACCCCCACCTGTAGCTGTCACTAACTGTCCTGCTCTGTGTGTTCATAGGGTTGCCAGGCTGTACGGTGTCTCGCTCTGTTCCCTGCAGTTCCTGCCTACACCTACACGCATGCACACACACACACTTACACGTTGAATAAACCTAATTGAATCTATTCTGGAGTCTGTGCCTCGTCACTGGGTCATAAACCATGTCATTATCAACATAAAATATCTATATTAAAATATTTATGTTGTCAACCATGCGTGACTGCATCACAACTGACAGTGGCTGCAAAGTCAGCTTCTCCTCAGTGCATGTGGGCAGTTGCAGCCAGACGTGAACAAATTCAGAAAAAAGTTAAATCACAGAGGAAATGGAGAGTTTAATTCTGTGTGGACATATTAATTTGCTTTCTTGTAAGGTTGTTGTGCAGGGAATTTCTCCATGAGAACACAACCAATGAAAAACACCCACCTCCTTAGGGTCTACAGGTCCATAAAAATTCTGAAATGTGATTATCTAAAATAAACACCTTAATTATCCTTAAAAACGAGAAACAATCCTTGAATTGCTGCTCAATAACCTTAAAATTAGTTGCCTGCACTATAAATGCTGGATTATTTACTTACTTACTACTCCTGTGGGGTGAGGGTTGGGTGCTCATCACCATGCGGAGAGCAAATCAGGTTAACCAGTGCATGCAAACATTGCCGGTTTTCGGCCAGCTCCTCTGCGTCATCAACAGCGACTCCGAGCTGTCGGAGGTCTCTCTCCACCACATCGAGCAATCTTGTGCATGGCTGGCCCTGGGGTCGAACATGAGGATGACTTTTGTTGAGTGTTCTGGTGGGAGGCAGAGGACATGGCCAAACCAGCGGATACATCGCTGTGTAATAAGGTGGGATACTGTAGGCTGATGCGTCATTAGAAGCATGCTGGGGCCACCTGTTGTTCTTGATGGTTCTGAGGGCCCGACTATCAAACCCATCCACTCTCGAGGCCAGAGTCTTATTCAGTAGCCATGCCTCTGACTCATAGAGTAGAATGGAGAAGATTGATGCATTGTATATACGGTGCTTCGTCATTTGGGAGCTTGAACAATGGCGCCATAGAGGTTTCCATAGTGCCTGCAGGGCTGATGCAGCGAGGTCACATCTGTGGTTGATCTCTGGTTTCATGTCCCCGTTGTTGGTCACTGTGGAGCCCAGAAACACACAAAGGAATTTGCAAACTCAACGGCATCATTCCCGAGCTGTAACGGGGGTGGGTCTGGTCCATCATCAACATGCATTAGCTTAGTCTTCGTCCAGCTCACCTGAAGGCCCAGCTTTGCTGCCTCTTCATGGTAGACAACTAGAGAATCTCTCAGCTGACTATAGGATGGGCTGAATAGGATGGTATTGTCAGCATATTCAAGGTCAGCCAGATGGTAGTTGCCAAACTGCATTCCAGGGACCTGGTCACAGACCTTGGTTATCAGATAGTCTGTGACGCAATTGAAGAGATCAGGAGCGGCCACACAACCCTGTCGGACCCCACTGTTGATGGGAAACCAGCTGGACTCCTTTCCGTTCACACGGACACAGCTCTCCAAGCTGCTCTAGAGCCGCTTAAACAAGGCTACGATCTTGGGTGGGGCTCCGAGGGTCTGCAGGATCGTCGTCGGCCTCCGTCGGTCTATGATGACCATGGAAGAGAATCCTAAAGGTCTACTCTGCTGGAACAGCACCGCCTGTGGCTGAACAGGCCAATGCGCACCGGTGTTCTACCTTCCAGCATTGGGCGTTGGTAGGATTCAAGCCTGGGCAGGAAGATATGGAGGACAAGATGTTACCCATGCAGCATGTCCCACCTCTCCACGTCACTGATGAATCCAAAGGAACAGCAGGGCTGCTATAGTTTGGCACCAGCGCCGTCGCAGGAGCTGCCAGAACGATGTTGAGCACAACAGAGAACTGCCTTAGGGGCTCCGACTCCGGATTTTTCCTCAGGGTTGACTCCCGAAGCCTTTCCTGTGACCGGGTGTGTCGCAAGGCAGCGGAGGTTTGAAATCAGGGTTTACCTTCCCCTAGATGGGCTACCTTCCCAGGTTGACGAGCCACCATCTACCCGAAGCATCTGGATTTAAGGCGCCAGAGATCCGCCCTTGCCCCTTCTCCTATTAGTAAAAGCAGTTCCGCCGGGCTTAGAGACTAAACCACACGGGCAGGCTAGGAGTTGGACTTAGTTGTCAGAGGCTTTTCGAGACGCATGCCGTAAGGAGCATTTTATGAGCACTGGAAGCTTAACCCCAGTGCCGCTCCTGGCTATGACAACCTTGGAACCTCTGCAGGATACTGCAAAGAGAAGCATGGTCTACGGTGTCGAAGGCAGCCTTAAGATCTATAAAGGCTGTATAGAGATGGCGATCCTTGTGGAATTCATAGGCCTTCTCTATTAATAGGCGAACAGCAGAGATGTGGTCTGAGGTCGAGCAGTTGCCTGCTGAGGGTGATGGCCACCTCTGATGACTGGAAGGGCACGACTGAGGAGGATCCTGGTGAAGAGCTTTTTTTTTTTTTTTATTATTACTTATTTTGTACCCGTAGGTAGATTTGTTTTGCAGTCTGGTGACAAGCCACCAGCTGCCGGTTGCTGCGTGCGCAAGCACCCCTTATCCCTAATCTGCATGTTTTTGGCATGTGGGAGGAAACCGGAGAAATCCCGGAGTAAACCCACGCAACACAGGGAGAACATGCAAACTCCACACAGATCACTGTTGGCCGGGGGCAGGGATCGAACCCACGATCTCACGATCCCCGCGATCCCCCGGCCAAGGGTAAACTGTGCTGCCACAGTGCTAACCACTGCGCCACCGTGCAGCCCAGAGTTTACCCAGAATGGACAAAAGGGTGATGTTTCTGTGATTGCTGCAGACAAGTTTGTCGCCCTTTCCCTTCCAGAAGGGGAGGATGATGCCCCTGGTCCAGTCATTGGGCAACTGCTCTGTCACTCAAACATGATTGATGATGTGGGTGAGCCACTGGATTGTGCAATTTCCACCTTCTTCAGCATTTTGGCGGTTATAGCACAAATTCCAAGGGCTTTGTTTATCTTGGCCAGGGCAGGCGTGACCTCTTCGGGGGTGACTAGATCAGTCCTGCAGGAATCACAGGAAGCAGTGGTATTGGCAGTGGCTAAGAGACTGGGGTCAACGGGAACAGGAGAATGATGCAGGAGATGATTAAAGTGTTCTTTCCAGCAGTCGAGGCAGTCCATCTCAGTGTTAATGAGTTTGCCATTGATGTCCTTCCTCTGGGCTGTCTTGGTGTGAGGGCCATTGCGTGTTTTACAGAGCATACTGAATATGCGGCTCATATTGTTATTTCTGGCCGCTGACTCCAGGCACTCGGCTTCTTCGGACCAGCACCTCTCTTTGACCTCTCCGATGGCCACATTGCATAGATGGTTTAATCTGCGGTACTCCATCAGGTCGCCTCGGAGGCAGGCCTCTCTGTAATGTCCGATGATGTACAGAGTCCGCCAAGAGATCCAAGGTCATTTTGGGGAAGATTGTAAACATCCCAGGGCTTTGTGGGCAGAGTGGATGATGTTTTTCTTGAAAATCTCCCAGTCGCACACTTTGTCCATGGCCAGGACACTGAAGCGGTTGTTGATAGGGCATCAGAACTTGGTGGAAATGTTGGGATTGCAAAGGTGGGAGGAGTCCAGGCGGGACTGGTACTTGGCAGAAGGATCGGCCCATAGCTTCAGCTTAAGTTGCGCAATCAGCAGGCGATGGTCAGTGTTACCAAGCTCTGCTCCTCTGAACACACGGCAGTTTGTTACAAATGACTTCCAACAGCAGGAGATGATAATGTGGTCGAGGGCCTTTTGGATTCTGTCATCCAGGCTGTACCAAGTCCAGTGATGGATGAGTTTCTAAGGAAACTAGGTGTTGGCTATGCAGAAATTGTGGGAGTGACAGAACAGAACCAGACGGTTACCACTGTCGTTCATTGATGGGTCGGCAAAGGTGGTGCCAACAGGTGGGCCAGCAGACTGGGCTGGGAGCAGATCTCTGGAGGAAAGGGTAGCGTTGGCGTCGGTAAGAATGATGGTGATGATGTGCGGTGGAACCTGTCCAACAACCTGATGAAGGAGGTTAAAGATTCATGCTGATAAATGCTGGATTCACCAGACATAATCCAAGACTGAATTAGTGTAAATCTATTTTCACCATCACAACTTAATACAGCCTGAGTGACTGTATATAAAAATAAAAGTCCTCTACAGCAGTTCAGTTTTCAAAATGTTTGTTTTTTTGTGCTTTTATTATGAAATGCCATCAACCGGATATGCTTGCCTAAAATAAGACCTACAGCCAACAGGGTTCCTTCATTATCTGTAAATAAAAACAAAAAAAAATGGTAAAAGGAGTTGAAATTAGTGAAAAAAGAGAGAAGAGAAGATTCTGTGACAGTGATGTAGAGGTGAGCCTTTTATTTTAAGATAAGATAAGATAAGATAAGATAAGCCTTTATTAGTCCCACAATGGGGAAATTCCAGGATTGCAACAGCACAGGGACAGCAACACTCAGAGCAACAATCAAGAGACAAGAAAAAACAAGAGCAGAGAATATACATACAGTATGTACACATAAATATATAAATATACGTATATACACACAGTGCGAAGCATTGTAGCTAGATGCAATAAACAGCATAACCGTCTACTTAGTTATCCTACATAGTATGAATATGTATCCATACATATTGTCACCCTCCGTAGCGACTGATATTGTCCTAGTTGTATACTGGAGGGAACCATTGTGTAAGTCTATTGCGTCTTTTGCATTCAATACTATTAGGTTGTCACGTTTTTTTGCTATCTCTGCGAGCAGCCCTGCTTAGGTTATACAGTCTGACAGCCGTAGGTAGGAAGGACCTGCGAAACCTCTCGGTTGCGCACTTAGGATGATGTAGTCTGCTGCTAAATGAGCTCCTCAGTGCGTTCAATATGTCCTGCATAGGGTGGGACTCGGACTCCAGCAGAGATGACAGTTTGGGCTGCACGGTGGCGCAGTGGTTAGCACTGCGGCAGCACAGTTTACCCTTGGCCGGGGGATTGTGGGGATCGTGGGTTCGATCCCAGCCCCCGACCAACAGTGATCTGTGTGGAGTTTGCATGTTCTCCCCGTGTTGCGTGGGTTTACTCCGGGATTTCTCCGGTTTCCTCCCACATGCCAAAAACATGCATGTTAGGTTAATTGGCTGTTCTAAATTGTCCCTAGATATCTGTTTCCTATAGGCCCTTAGAATAGAGGGTTAGTATTAATGAAAGCGCTTTGAGTGGTCTTTGTGACTAGAAAAGCGCTATATAAGTGCAGGTTAGTTAGTTAGTTAGTTAGTTTAGCCACCATCCTTCTCTCTCCTATCTCCTCCACTGGGTAAAAGCTCTGCCCCAGGACAGAACTAGCTTTCTTGATCAGTTTGTTCAGTCTCTTCCTATCGACTGCTGTAATGCCACTGCCCCAGCAGACCACTCCAAAAGTGATGGCTGATGCCACTACCGTGTCGTAGAATGTCTTCAGCAGCACCCCTTGTACACCAAAAGACCTGAGTTTCCTCAGAAGGAACAGCCCGCGCTGTCCCTTCTTGTAGAGTGCATCGGTATTGTGTGACCAGTCTAGTATATTGTTCAGATGAACACCCAGGTACTTGTAGGATGTCACTATCTCAATGTCTGTTCCCTGTATGTTTACTGGTGCTGTGAGGGGTTGTCCTTGCCTGCGGCAGTCCACCACCAGCTCATCAGTTTTCCTCGCGTTGATCTGGAGGCAGTTCCGATGGCACCAGTCCACGAAGTCCTGGATAAGTCCTCTGTACTCAGCTTCATCTCCGTTGAAGATGAGGCCGACAATCGCAGAGTCATCAGAGAACTTCTGTAGATGGCAGTGTGTTGTGTTGTGTGAGAAGTCCGCAGTATAAAGGCTGAACAGGAAGGGAGACAAAACCGTTCCCTGGAAGGCCCCCGTGCTACCGATGACCGTGTCGGACACACAGTCCCGGGTTCTCACAAACTGTGGCCGGTTAGTGAGGTAGTCCAGGATCCATGATGACAGTTGCTGGTCCACCCCTGCTCACAGCAGCTTGTCCTTCAGGATCATCGGTTGGATGGTGTTGAAAGCACTGGAGAAGTCAAAGAACATGATCCTTACCGCATTCCCGGGCTTCTCCAGGTGGGACAGAGAACGGTGAAGGAGGAATATCAGAATCAGAATCAGTATCAGAATCAGAATCAGCTTTATTGGCCAAGTATGCACAATACATACAAGGAATTTGACTCTGGCTAAAAAACTTGCTCTCGTTGTTCAGGTGGAGGATTTAAATAAGGATTCAATGACAACAGAGTATGTACAGTAAATTACAGTCTGTCCATGTTTCTATAAAAGGATGCAAATATATACAGGAATATATGCAGTTATTTATTCAGACTAACCACACTTTGCAGAAATATATGAAAAAATATACAGTCACGCAGTATTTCAATGTGAACTCAGATTCAGTGATATAATGTGAATGAAGTAAAAAGCAGTGTGAGAGTTATGTGCAATGTAATAATGGATGAAAAAGTCATGAGTACAGCAACAGGTAGGACTAGGTGAATGTTAGGAGTTCATCAGAGTGATGGCTTGAGGAAAGAAACTGTTCCTGTGACGGGTGGTTTTGACCTTCAGTGATCTGTAACGACGACCAGAAGATAGAAGTTCAAACAGTTTGTTGCCGGGGTGTGATGGGTCAGCACAGATGTTTCCCGCCCGTTTCCTGGTTATGGACCGATATAAGTTCTCAATGGAGGGTAGGTCGGTACCAATGATCCTCTCTGCAGACTTAATGATCCGCTGCAGTCTGGTCTTGTCCTGTTTAGTGGCAGATCCAAACCAGACAGTGACGGAAAAGCAGAGGACAGATTGGATGATGGCGGTGTAGAAGACAACCAGCAGCTCCTGAGGCAAATCAAACTTCTTGAGCTGACGCAGAAAAAACAACCACCCATATCACTGCATTGTCCACCCCAATGCCATGCTGGTAGGCAAACTGGAGTGGATCCATCGCTGGTCCCACCAGGGGGCGGAGGTGAGCAAGGAGCAGTCTCTCCAGGGTCTTCATCATGTGGGACGTCAGGGCCACTGGTCTGTAGCTGTTCAGGTCTTTGGGGTGGAAAGTCTTTGGTACAGGTACCACACAGGATGTTTTCCACAACTGTGGTACCCTCCCCAGTGTCAGGCTCAGGTTGAAGATGTGCGCCACAATCCCACACAGCTGGTCTGCACAGGACTTGAGGAGCTTTGCGCTGATGCCGTCCGGTCCCGAGGCCTTCCTCGCCTTGATCTTCCTCAGCTCCGTCCTCACCTGGGTCTTAGTGAGGGTCATGTTGGGGGGTTGTGTGCTGGGAGTGGGGGGGTGTTGGTGGAGTGGGGTGTGGGCAGCAGGACTCGATGTCTTTAGAGGCAACAGTGGTTGTTGTGCGGTTGGGGGGGAGGGCGGTTGGTCAAACCGCCAAATCTAACAAATCTACCTACGGGTACAAATAAAGTAACCTGAACCTGAACCTGAAACCTATTAAAAAACAGGTTCAGATTGTTCGCCCACTCCCTGCCCCCCGTGGCCTGGGGGGAGGTATTCTGGAGCCCAGAGATGGTTTTAAGGTTTCTCCAGACCCCGCCAATGTCGCTCTGTTGCAGCTTGTCCTCCATCTTCTTTCTGAAGCTGTCCTTGCCTTCTCTGATCTTCCTCCTCAGCTCCCTCTGTACGGACTTCAGCATCTCCCTGTTCCCCGACCTGAAGATCCTCTTCTTCTCTCTCAGAAATGTTTTTATCTCAGGGTTGACCCAGGGTTTGTTGTTCGAGCAACACCGTATGGTCTTGGTGGGTACGGTGTTGTCCACACAGAAGCTGATGCAGTCCGTGATGGTGTGAGTGAGGCCATCGACGTCCTCACCATGTGGATCGCAGAGCTGCTTCCAGGCAGTGGTTTCAAAGCAGTCCTTTAGAGCGTCCATTGCCTCCTCAGACCATAACTTCACTGTGCGCATGACCAGAGGTTGTCTGTGTACTAGGGATTTGTACACCGGCAGGAGATGAACCAAGTTGTGATCCGATCTCCCAAGTGGGGGGAGTGGTGATGAGGTGTACACCTCCTTAGTATTTGCATAGAATAAGAATTTTAAGGATGTTTTCAGCTTTTTGTCTGTAGGATCACTGCTAGTTTGTTACCTTTGGGGTTTTGGACAGTGAATTATAAATGCAGGCTGTCTATCAATGTCATGAGGCTGACCGCAGTGTTCCACCATGCTCATGCTCTTAATTTATTTTTGATTTTTTCCCTGCATTTTCCCAGTGTTGTGTTTACCTTACTGTTTGTTGGTTTAGGATGCATTCTTAGTTGTCAGTTGTTCTGTTTATGTATCTTATTATTCTGTCAGTTCTTTAGGCGTCTCTTCCCATTTAGTTCCTAGTGTTGGTATATGATTCTGTTTGACATGAATTCCCCACCGTTTCCTTCAGACACTCTCACTCTGGTATCATCTTGTATGTGTAGCTCTGTAATTAGGTCAACATGCCCACTCACGTGATCCACACCTGATGTCAGTTGTCTTGATTGATTGCTTTCCCTATTTATAGTCTGGCTTTGTCATCACTACTTGTCAGAGCCTCATCAAGAATCTGCTCACTCCCACCAAAACCATTTTCCTCTTCTGGTGCATTCTCCTGTATTGGTCTCGCCTACAGCTTGTTGTAAGTTTATTTTTTGTCCACTTTATGGACTTTGTGTTTCCTTTAATAAATACCACAAACTGATGCTGCAATGCTCTTTGATGCTTTCAAGGACTGCGACAGGGGTGTAAGGATCCGGTTTTGCACTGACGGCAATGTATTCAACTTGCAACGTTTAAAGGCTAAAACAAAGACGTCATGCATGATGCTGCGAGATCTTCTCTATGCCGACGACTGCGCACTCATCGCTCACACTCTTGAAGACGCACAGTTCATCGTTGACCAGTTTGCTAGAGCAACAAATCATTATGGACTCACTATTAAGAAGACAGAGGTTTTACATCAACCTCATCCTGGTACGCTCCCAATAAATCCTGTTATTACCATCGGTGGCAAACCCCTCCAGGCAGTTGACAAGTTCTGCTACCTGGGGGCACCATCTCGCAGAACGCTAAAATTGATGATGAAGTTACCCACCGTATCAGCAAGGCTAGCACATCCTATGGACGTCTACAGCATCGTCTATGGTTGAAGCGTGGCACCAAGATCAAGGTCTATTGCACCGTTGTTCTATCTACACTTCTCTATGGGTGCGAGTCGTGGACAACCTATTGCCCCCATGTGAAGAAACTTGAACAGTTTCACATGCGGTGTTTAAGGAACCTGTGTGGAATCACGTGGCGAGACAAAGTTGCCAATACAGAAGTCCTCCACCGATGCAATATCACCAGCATCGAGTCATTCATCATACGTTCCCAGTTGCGCTGGACCGGCCACGTTGTTCGGGTGACAGATCAGCGCATTCCTAAAATCCTGTTATTTGGCCAGTTAGACGAAGGGTGGAGGTCACGGGGCCGTCATTGGAAGTGGTATAAAGATGTACTCAAAGCCTCACTCAAGTTGTGTGGGATTGATCCTATGACATGGAAAATGCAGGCCAAGAACCGCTCCCTTTGTCGAAAGATCTGCCATGAAGGTGTTGACCTCTTTGAGACAGAGAGAACTGCCCGTTTGGATGCCCACCATAAAGCACGTCATGGTGCCGCCCAGTAACAGAGACATCTACAGCAATCGGTGTCATCCACTCAGCCAATTATGTACATCAGTCCTGATTGCGATATGCCATGTGCTTCACGCATCGGCCTCATCAGTCATTGCCGTCACAAGCACCCCCTTACAATTTAATGCAGCAAGAAGGCGGGAGATCCGTCGCTGGCGACGGCTCAATCCATCATCACCACAAACTGCAGTTCAGTGCCTGGGTCTGTCCTTTCTGTCCCAAAGGGGCGATTCATGACAATCAATGCCACACAAAAAAAGAAATATATATATATATATATATATATATATATATATATATACGTATATATACGTATATATACATACATGCATGTTCTCCCCATGTTGCGTGGGTTTACTCCGGGATTTCTCCGGTTTCCTCCCGCATACTAAAAACATGTAGGTTTAGGGCGCTCGCGCACGCAGCAACCAGCAGCCGGTGGCTTGTCACCAGACTGCAAACCAAGTCTACCTACGGGTACAAATAAGTAACAAAAAAAAAAAATGTATATACATATAATATAAACAACATTTAGCTCAGTGGAAAAAAGTATTTGTGCCAAATTATTTTTAAAGTTATATTATTTAGAAAGTTGTTTAGAATCCTTTTTGTTTTATTCCAACATAAAAAAGAATATCAGAAAACCAATTATCAGACAACCAATCCACTAGTTGTCAAATTGAGAGTCTGGACAACAGGTGAAGGATATAGATGTATATTATATTAATACATTTGAATAAGGAGCATTATGAGGAAACATAAAAAGGATGAAAAGTAGCTTCTTCTAAATAAAACTTTTGTCTCTAATTTATTAAAATATCAGGAACTAAAGCTGTGTGATGTTACGAACCATTACCCCAAACGAGGTCCCATATGTCACACACCCGGCTCCAGGCTCTGACAAAGAAGGAGATGTTTGAACATAAAAGGGAGACCACACGGAGGTGACGATTTAAACAATAATTTATTTATTAACCCTTTAGGACTGAATTTGATTACATGATGTAATACATCCTCATGGAACAAATATAAGAATGTAGGTTGCAAATGTAATTCTGATACTGTTTAGGCCTGCAGAGGAGGCGTTGCTGGCCCTGAGGGTCCACCACTGCGTTTCATAAACGTGATTTTTGGAACATTAACAGAATTGCATAAAATTTGGTGGTTAGCTGAAGAATACTGTTGTGATTGTGAACTTCCATGAAATTTGAATCACTATGTCAAGAGTTTAAACACAAAAACACATGCCAGAGAGACACTATACAACTTGATTGGCCTAGAAAATCAAAACAGATTGGCAATTTTAAGAACTTTTCATTATCACTGTCTGTAGATGTTCTCTGCTTAATTTTAAGCAGTTTGAATGAATGGTGTTGGAGATGTTCATTGTGAGATCACTTACACGTTTTTGAAAATGTGATGCAGAAAACGTCATTTTTAGAGTTTGCCGCCATTGACAAAAAGTTTTAGGCCCAACCATTCTGAAGATATTTGCAAAAACATAAGTGTTTATTATAATGCCACCTATGTAAGCAGTGCCTTGATGTTTTTGTCTCTGAGTAGTGGGGAGAGTTTTTGAGCATACTGTAAAATTGAAAGTTTTTCAAGTAAAATTGCAAGTTTTGGCTCCCTATGCACTTTTAGCTGTTTTAAGCAGCAACATTCAGCTTATTTAGCATTTTAAAGAAGCATAAGCCCCTTTTCCACTAGGACCTATATAGCCCTACTCACTTCAACACGGCTTTACTCAACTCAGTTTGCTTTTGTTTCCATTACAGCTGAGTACCGCCTGGGGTGGGCGGGATTTTTTTACAGCAAGGCGGCGCCAAACTCACATGACGTAAAACATGCAACACAAGCAAAACACAAAATGGCGGATTACAAGGCGACTGCTCGGTCTCTGGCTTTTTGTCAGAGTAAAGGCAAAAAAGGAGAGCCAGAGAAGGCTACAGGCAGTGAGATGAAACACTCTGGAAAAGTACTGGAGCGTTTAGGAAGCCATATAGCCATAAAGCCAAAGACGTGAGGATACAAACTAGATCACATATGAAGGTAAGCTAATAATTGCTAATGCTAGTTTGCTTTAAGTCTGCCATACTAAATTGTAATGTCTGCAAGATATTGCTATTAGGTACTAAAATATGTGTGCTATGTGTGTGTTTCAGATGGCTGTCTTGTGGCAAAATTACCGCTTCAAACCGTGGGTCTGGGCGTTCAACACAGCCTCTCACTGATGTCACCCCAGCTTCACAAATGCTCAGTGGTGACAGAACTTAAGAATGTCTGTAGAAATGTTTAGCTTCCTGTGCAACAAATTGCTCTGATCTGTGTTAAAATCACAGGGAGACTGTTGAGACATCATGGGATGTACCTGCTCCAGCAGCAGAGTCTGTGATAGTGTCGTGGCAAAAAGTGATCAGCTGCCAAAACTTGATCGCCAGGTGCCATATTGTAGTTATGGGGTTATATTAGCTGTAAAATGTCATGAACTTGGGTTTGATGGTCTCAAACCCAGTACCGACGCTGTAGCTATTTTGACTGTGTTGGATATTGTATGCCTATTTTCCATCAGGCGCTGTCTGGGAGCCTCTTGGGTCCTTCGCTCCCTAACAGCTCAGCCACGCCTCCTCCTCTTGTCAGTGTCATCAACTGTTTCTTGTTATTGTTTTTTCCCCTTATGCACGCACACACACACACACACACACACATGCCTCCATTCATCTTCATTCACATGCTCAGACACTCACTCATGCACACCTGTTTTCCATTCAGTCCAGCCCACGCACTTCCACACTGGTGGTCTCTTTCTTCATTAGTATTGTCATTACGTAAGCTCTGTATTTGTGGAAAGAGATCGCCAGATCATTGCGAATCAACACAGTCGCTTTTCCCCTCTGTGTTGTTGCTACCACCCACGTCTAGAAACCCTGCCAAGTTTTATTTGGTGCCGCTTCACACTGGGTGGCATGCGTCATTATTTTCCGTGCATTGTACTTTCAGCCTGATTATTTAGTCTTCTCTAACATTACCTGACGCCTGCTCATTACCTGATGTTAGCGGTTGTTCCTGTTTTGCCTTCTCTCACCGGACAGCACGGACTGCCTCGGACCGCTCCAGCCTGTAAGTTTATGTTTGCCTTTCTCCTTGTGCCGTTCAGCTGTCCTGCGGTACTAGGCATTCTCTCCCTCGGGCTGTTGAGCGTCCGAGAGGCGTCCCTGTTCTCCTAGTGTCCTAGTGTCCTCCATGACTGTAAACTCACCTCTCTGTTTGATAATCAGAACTGTCTGCTGGACTGAACTTTATTTGTTGTTCAATCAAGTGCACGCAACCATCTTTGCACGTGGGTTTTAATTCCTCCCTCTGTGCGCTGCGTTAAAGCGCACGAGGGATCATAGCAGTAAAATATATATTTCAACAGGTAAACAGTACTGAGTTAGGTATAATAACATATATTTAACAATTATGATGCATTTTTAAGCCAAAACAAACCTGATAGGATTAAAAGCAATTAAAATAATAGTCACAAGGTTACATGGAGAAATACAATGATTAACTGGATATATACATGTACTATATAAATATATATTCTCTGCATCAACAATGTACTACACATGTATTCATTTAGTATTGCACTGGGAATTTTGACAAACCTTTGTACTTTTTGCAGATGTCTCCACTTTTGTTTTATGTGTGAAGATTACCACCAAGTGACATAAATTAAATACTAAAAGATTGGAAAAGCTGTCTAAGATCAATCCAGCAGTTTGAGAAATCATTTTTGGATTGGTGTAAGTCTGTCAACAGAAATATGAACCATAAAGCAATTTGTGTTAAAATGTTAAATCCCATTAAACCCTAACTCAGGGGTGTCCAGTCATGTGCCATGGATGGCCAAGACCCTGCACGTTCTCTCTTCTACCCAGTCTCTTCAGCAGGTGTTTTCAATGATCAATCAGTGTGAAGAAATTCAGTGGAGTCTGCTATTGAAGACACTGGTTGGAAGGAAACCCTGCAACCCATTATTAGAAAATACAGATGCTAATATGGCCCAGAATTCCTCCATATACTGGTACTATCATTAAAGTGTGCAGTGTCTTCTGCACTGGCATATCCAACAATACAGTCTTCAGTAAATAAAATAATTTTATAATTTTAATTTGGCTTTTAATAAACCTGTTTAACTATTACTGAAGTAGTCATTTATGTTCCATTGTTTTATGTTCTTTTTGGCGCTATTTGTTCTTAGATTTTCTCATCTTCTTATTGATGTGTTTAGTTCAGGGTTTTTTTTTTTTGTTTTTTTTAAGTATGGGCTTTTTAGTTTCTGTTTTTATATGTTCTTAGTTCTTTTTGTACCTTTTTAAATTTTGGCTTTTAACAAACCGTTTAACTTTCATCTCTCGGCGCCACACCAGTCGGCTGCCTTTTGCAACAGCGGCTCGATTCCG
Organism: Pholidichthys leucotaenia; assembly: GCA_020510985.1. Taxonomy (NCBI): domain Eukaryota; kingdom Metazoa; phylum Chordata; class Actinopteri; order Cichliformes; family Pholidichthyidae; genus Pholidichthys; species Pholidichthys leucotaenia. The sequence goes on along the minus strand of CM035842.1, from coordinate 193,076,928 downwards.
AGTTTTTTTTTTTTCCCTTCCTCTCTCTTTTGATCACTTTTTTTTTTTCACCCCACTTATATCACGGACACACAGATCGTCCCAAATGTCTCCTGAGCCGGTGGACGGAGCCACTGTTTATAGCAGGATTCGATACAACAGGGAAGAGCTGCTAGCATTTAACCGCCACCCGGTCCCACTGGAAAAACTCGACATACCGAGAGAACTGAGGCGAAAACGCCGCGGCTGCCGGGCTGGAGTAAGGCGGAGGACAAAAAATATAAGGTACAGACCCTCCCTTCCATCTGTTGTCATGGGAAATGTACGGTCGATACTGGGAAAGTTAGATGAGCTAGCGGCTATCTCCCGTTATGATAGCACTTACCGGGAGTGCTCTCTCCTTTTGTTTACTGAGACGTGGCTAACTGAACTAGCAGCAGATGCTAACATTGAGCTGGAGGGTTTTCACATGATACGAGCTGACCGAACACCAGAGAGTGGCAAAACTAGGGGCGGTGGAGTGATAATGTATGTTAACAACAACTGGTGCAGACCGGGACATATCACTGTTAAACAACGACACTGCAGCAAAGACATTGAGTTGCTAGCTGTTAGCATGAGGCCTACATATCTCCTGAGAGAACACTCACACGTGATCTGCATTGTTGTTTATGCAAATCCGACGGCGAACGCTGGGACAGCGCGTGACGTCATCCATTCAGTAACCAGCAGGCTGCAGACAGAACACCCAGATGCTCTTCTCCTCATCTCAGGCGATTTCAACCACGTTTCACTGTCTCCCATTCTGCCCACTTTCACCCAGTATGTCACATGCCACACTAGAGACAATAAAACACTGGATTTGTTCTACGCAAACACTAAGGAGGCGTACACCTCATCACAACTCCCCCCACTTGGGAGATCGGATCACAACTTGGTTCATCTCCGACCGGTGTACAAACCCCTAGTGCACAGACAACCTCCGGCCATGCACACTGTGGAGTTATGGTCTGAGGAGACAATGGACACTCTAAAGGACTGTTTTGAAGCCACTGCCTGGAAGCAGCTCTGCGATCCACATGGTGAGGACATCGATGGCCTCATTCACACCTTCACGGGCTACCTCAGCTTCTGTGTGGACAAATCCGTTCCCACCAAGAAAATACGGCGTCACTCAAACAACAAACCCTGGATCAACCCTGAGATAAAAACACTTCTGAGAGAGAAGAAGAGGATCTTCAGGTCGGGGAACAGGGAGATGCTGAAGTCCGTACAGAGGGAGCTGAGGAGAAAGATCAGAGAAGGCAAGGACAGCTTCAGGAAGAAGATGGAGGACAAGCTGCAACAGAGCGACATCAGCGGGGTCTGGAGAAACCTCAAAACCATCTCGGGGCTCCAGAATACCTCCCCCCAGGCCACGGGGGGCAGGGAGTGGGCGAACAACCTGAATCTGTTTTTCAATAGATTTGACCAACCGCCCTCCCCCCTGTCTGCACAACAACCACTGCTGCCTCTAAGAAATCAAGTCCTGCTACCCACTCCCCACTCCACCGACACCCCCCCCCCACTCCCAACACACAGCCCCCCATCCTGACCCTGACCAAGACCCAGGTGAGGACGGAGCTGAGGAAGATCAAGGCGAGCAAGGCGTCGGGACCAGACGGCATCAGCGCAAAGCTCCTCAAGTCCTGTGCAGACCAGCTGTGTGGGATTGTGACATATATCTTCAACATGAGCCTGAAACTGGGGAGGGTACCACAGCTGTGGAAAACATCTTGTGTGGTACCTGTACCAAAAACTTCCCACCCCAAAGACCTGAACAGCTTCAGACCGGTGGCCTTGACGTCCCACTTGATGAAGACCCTGGAGAGACTGCTCCTTGCTCATCTCCGCCCCCTGGTGGAACCAGCGATGGATCCACTCCAGTTCGCCTACCAGCATGGCATTGGGGTGGAGGATGCGGTGATCTTCCTCCTTCACCGTTCTCTGTCCCACCTGGAGAAGCCCGGGAATATGGTGAGGATCATGTTCTTTGACTTCTCCAGTGCTTTCAACACCATCCAACCGATGATCCTGAAGGACAAGCTGCTGCGCGCAGGGGTGGACCAGCACCTGTCATCATGGATCCTGGACTACCTCACGAACCGGCCTCAGTTTGTGAGAACCCGGGACTGTGTTTCCGACACGATCATCAGTAGCACGGGGGCCCCCCAGGGAACGGTGCTGGCTCCCTTCCTGTTCACTCTTTATACTGCGGACTTCTCACACAACACAACACATTGCCATCTACAGAAGTTCTCTGATGACTCTGCGATCGTTGGTCTCATCTCCAGCGGAGATGAAGCTGAGTACAGAGGGCTTATCCAGGACTTTGTGGACTGGTGCCATCGGAACTGCCTCCAGATCAACGCGAGGAAAACTAAGGAGCTGGTGGTGGACTGCCGCAGGCATGGGCAGCCCCTCACAGCACCAGTAAATATACAGGGAACAGACATCGAGATGGTGACATCCTACAAGTACCTGGGTATTCATCTGAACAATAAACTAGACTGGTCACACAATACTGACGCACTCTACAAGAAGGGACAGCGCAGGCTGTTCCTGCTGAGGAGACTCAGGTCTTTTGGTGTACAAGGGGCGCTGCTGAAGTCATTCTATGACACGGTGGTGGCATCAGCCATCACTTTTGGAGTGGTCTGCTGGGGCAGTGGCATTACTGCAGCCGATAGGAAGAGACTGAACAAACTGATTAAGAAAGCTAGCTCTGTCCTGGGGCAACGCCTTGATCCGATGGAGGAGATAGGAGAGAGAAGGACGGTGGCTAAACTGTCATCTCTGCTGGAGTCCGAGTTCCACCCTATGCAGGACATACTGGATGCACTGAGGAGCTCATTTAGCAGCAGACTACATCATCCCAGGTGCACAACCGAGAGGTTTCGTAGGTCCTTCCTACCAACGGCTGTCAGACTGTACAACCTAAGCAGGGCTGCTCGCAGAGATAGCAAAAAGACGTAACAAACTAATAGTTTTTTGAATGCAAAAGATGCAATAGACTTACACAATGGTCCTCTCCGGCATACAACTAGGAACATACCGGTCGCTATGGAGGGTGAGAATATGTATGGGCACATAATCATACCATGTAGGATAACTAAATAGACGGTTATGCTGTTTCATCCCACCTAGCAACAATGCTCTGCACTGTGTGTGTTTATATATTTACATATTTATTCCATCTAGCTACAATGCTCTGCACTGGGTGTGTTTATATTTATATATCTATATATTTATTCCATCTAGCTACAATGCTCAGCACTGGGTGTGTTTATATTTATATATCTATATATTTATTCCATCTAGCTACAATGCTCCGCACTGTGTTTTTATATATCTACATATTATTCCATCTAGCTACATTGCTCCGCACTGTGTGTGTTTATATACCTGCATATTTATTCCACCTAGCTGCAATGCTCCGTACTGTGGGTGTTTATATATTTACATATTTATTCCATCTAGCTACAATGCTCTGCACTGTGTGTTCATATATTCATATATTTATTCCATCCAGCTACAATGCTCTGCACTGTGTGTCTGTGTGTGTGTGTGTATGTATATATATATTTTATAGTAATATGTACATATGTATATTAGCTGCTCTTGCTTGCTTGTTTTTTTTCTTGCCTTCTGATTGTTGCTCTGAGTGTTGCTATCCCTGTGCTGTTGCAATCCTGGAATTTCCCCGTTGTGGGACTAATAAAGGCTTATCTTATCTTAACTATTATTGAAGTTGTGGAGGGTGCAAAGGAAAGGATGTGGAGGCGAGGCACAAGCTTAGGTCAGCACAGATTCTTTATTTACCCTCTAACATGAATACTGCCTGTTGGTCCCAGCGTGGCCGCTGGGGCCCGGTTAGTCGTGATGAGAGTAGAAGTGTAAGAGTGAAGAGAGAGAGATGAGGAAGAGCCGCTCTTTTATACCGTCATACAGACAGAGAGAATGCATCACACATTAGCATATCAATTGTCATCTAATACCAATGGTCAATACACATGATTAGCATGACATTGGTTGGCACGAAGATGTATGCATTCAGTCCCATCTGACTGTCTCCTGTGGTTCTTTTGGTCATGTGTCAATTATCCTCTGCTTCCTCCGAGCCCCTGCTGGGTGTGAGGCAAGTTACAGAAGAATGTCCCAGAGGAATGTCTCCCCGCTGTGTTTAGTGTCACCACACCAGCCCCCCCCCCCCCGAACACCCAGAAAGGGCTGTGACCCCCCCCCCCCCATCGTTTGGGCTCAAGTCGACGCCAGTGGAGGCTGTAGTGGGGGGGGGGGGGTTGCCGCTCCAGTCGAACTGCCTGCTGGTGAGGAGTGTTGGAGGGCCTGTAAGTCTGTGGGGGGAAAAGGGGAGGGGTGGAAAAGCCTGTGGTTGTGAAAAAAAAAAAAAAATTACGTCTCTGACTCATCTCGCGGCTCGTCCTGCGAGGATGTGGGGAAGGCAGGCGGTCAAATTCCCCGAGGATGCGTAGCGGCTGTGAAACAACTGTAGCTGTGGGAGGGACTTGGCGGTGTGGCCGTAGATGCACAAGGGACAGCAATCGACTAAATCCCCATTGTGTGCCACGGCTGAGAAACCCATACAAACAATGGAGCTGGTTTGTCCCTGATGTGTAGCACGCGCTGCGGCCACATAGCTTCCAGTTGCGCTGTCCTCATAATCCTGCAGTGTGCGTGCGTGGCTTCAGTGCGCGGAAGGTCCGTTGCCGAGAGGTGAGTCAGGGTCAGGGAGTTTGATGGAAATCAACGTAGTAAGCGCCGATGGTCTTCCCTGTTCAGGCTGTTTCTGTGCATTGCTTGTGTCGCTGATCCTCATGCGTCTCGGTCCCAGCGCTGCGCTCTCCATCCGGCCCTGGAGGTCGCCATCGTGGATAGAGGACAAGGCGCGCTCACTCCCGTGTGGGTGTGAAGGATGTAGGCGATCCCCGGTCTCTGGAATCCACAGCGTGGTGAGAGGGAGAGATAGTCCATTTCACATTAGGTCACCAATGTGGAGGGACAAAATAGTCCACAGCGCGGCAGAGGGGAGAGACAGTCCATCACGTCGCGGTCACCAATGTGGAGGGTGCGAAGGAAAGGATGTGGAGGCGAGGCACAAGCGTAGGTCAGCACAGATTCTTTATTTACCCTCTAACATGAATACTGCCTGTTGGTCCCAGCGTGGCCGCTGGGGCCCGGTTAGTCGTGATGAGAGTAGAAGTGTAAGAGTGAAGAGAGAGATATGAGGAAGAGCTGTCATACCGTCATACAGACAGAGAGAATGCATCGCACATTAGCATATCAATTGTCATCTAATACCATTGGTCAATACACATGATTAGCATGATATTGGTTGGCACAAAGATGTATGCATTCAGTCCCGTCTGACTGTCTCCTGTGGTTCTTTTGGTTGTGTGTAAATTATCCTCTGCTTCCTCCAAGCCCCTGCTGGGTGTGAGGCAAGTTCCAGAAGAATGTCCCAGAGGAATGTCTCCCTGCTATGTTTAGTGTCACCACAAAGTAGTCATTTATGTTACATTGTTTTTTTCATTCTTCTTAGCTCCATTTGCTTTTAGATTTTCTAATTTTGATGTGTTCTTTGCTCAGTTTCTAAGTATGGGTCTTTAGTTCCCTTTGCTCTTTGTGTCCTTAGTTTTATTTCGTGTGGCCCCGGTTCCGGCGCCACACGAGTTGGCTGCCTTTTGCAACAGCGGCTCAATTCTGAGTCTTTTTATATTCCTTCTTCTTTCTGATCCGGTGATAACTTTCTGGTCCGGCACACCTTTCACTCTATATATATCACAGACACACAGATCGCCCCAAAGGTCTCCCGAGTCAGCGGACGGAGCCTCTGTTTACAGCAGGAGACGATATAGCAGGGAAGAGCTAGCTAGCACTCACCCGCCACCCGGTGCTAACGGAGAAACTCGACATAATGGGAGAAACTAAAGCGAAAACGACGCGGGTGCCGGGCTGGAGTTTAGGCAGCGTGCAAGAAATATAAGACAGAATAATAAAGAGTGATGGCAAGAACCAAGCAGACCGCCCGTAAGTCTACTGGAGGAAAAGCCCCCAGGAAACAGCTGGCCACCAAGGCTGCTCGAAAAAGCGCTCCGGCCAGTGAAGAAGCCTCACCGTTACAGGCCCGGTACCGTGGCTCTGAGAGAGATCTGTCTCTACCAGAAATCCACGGAGCTGCTCATCCGTAAGCTGCCCTTCCAGCGCCTGGTGAGGGAGATCGCTCAGGACTTCAAGACTGACCTCCGCTTCCAGAGCTCCGCCGTCATGGCTCTGCAGAGGCCTACCTGGTGGGTCTCTTCGAGGACACTAACCTGTGTGCCATCCACGCCAAGAGGGTCACCATCATGCCCAAAGACATCCAGCTGGCCCGCAGCATCCGCGGAGAGAGAGTTTATACGTTCTGCTGCACATCCACCAACCACAATGCTCCGCACTGTGTCTATATATATATATATATATATATATATACTGTATATATATATATTAATATGTACATATGTATACTAGCTGCTCTTGTTTTTTTCTTGCCTTCTGATTGTTGCTCTGAGTGTTGCTATCCCTGTGCTGTTGCAATCCTGGAATTTCCCCATTGTGGGACTAATAAAGGCTTATCTTATCTTATCTTATTTTATTTTGTATTTATGTGTTTTAGCTCAAGTGTTTCTTCAGGATGGTTGCTCCTTCACGTGGTGCCTCGGTGCCGAGCAATGTCTCCTTTATTTTATATGTGTGTAAGAGAAGTAGGGGGTAATGTATGTGCCTGTGTGTGTTGTGTTTGTGGGTATGTTTATGGGATTGTTGGAAGGAGTGGGGCTGTATCATGTAAAATATGTAATTAAATGTGTCTATTGTTTTTATCTATGTAAAGCACTTTGTGCAGCATCTAATGTTTTAGAAGTGCTTTACAAATAAAGTTTGAATTGTTTTTGGTTACTTTTTCTTAAAAATGAGCCATTATTTTCAAAGTCACCAATAAATGGTTTGTACTGTTGATTATTTTCCCACCGGTGTCTTAACAGACAAAATAGAAAATCATGATGCAAACACATAAGTCACTAAATTGTTTATTACAATCAGCAGCAAAATCCAGATTATCTAGAATGCGCAAAATTCAAACTCTAAACTGTAAAAAAAAAAAAAAAAAAAAAAAAAACTTAGAATGGGTCTCCCATTCTACCCATGTTCACCCAGTATGTCACATGCCACACTAGAGACAATAAAACACTGGACTTATTCTACGCAAACACTAAGGAGGCGTACACCTCATCACAACTCCCCCCACTCGGGAGATGGGATCACAACTTGGTTCATCTCCGGCCGGTGTACAAACCCCTAGTACACAGACAACCTCCGGTCATGTGCACAGTGAAGTTATGGTCTGAGGAGGCAATGGACGCTCTAAAAGACTGCTTTGAAACCACTGCCTGGGAGCAGCTCTGCGATCCACATGGTGAGGACATCGATGGCCTCACTCACACCATCACGGACTACATCAGCTTCTGTGTGGACAAATCCGTACCCACCAAGACCATACGGTGTTGCTCGAACAACAAACCCTGGATAAACCCTGAGATAAAAACACTTCTGAGAGAGAAGAAGAGGATCTTCAGGTCGGGGAACAGGGAGATGCTGAAGTCCGTACAGAGGGAGCTGAGGAGGAAGATCAGAGAAGGCAAGGACAGCTTCAAGAAGAAGATGGAGGACAAGCTGCAACAGAGCGACATCGGTGGGGTCTGGAGAAACCTTAAAACCATCTCTGGGCTCCAGAATACCTCCCCCCAGGCCACAGGGGGCAGGGAGTGGGCGAACAATCTGAACCTGTTTTTTAATAGGTTTGACCAACCGCCTTCTCCCCCGACCGCACAACAACCACTGCTGCCTCTAAAGACATCGAGTCTTGCTGCCCACACCCCACTCCACCAACAACCCCCCCACTCCCAACACCCAGCCCCCCAACATGACCCTCACTAAGACCCAGGTGAGGACGGAGCTGACGAAGATCAAGGCGAGGAAGGCCTCGGGACCGGACTGCATCAGCGCAAAGCTCCTCAAGTCCTGTGCAGATCAGCTGTGTGGGATTGTGGAGCTCATCTTCAACCTGAGCCTGAAGCTGGGGAGGGTACCACAGTTGTGGAAAACATCTTGTGTGGTACCTGTACCAAAGATCTCCCACCCCAAAGACCTGAACAGCTATAGACTAGTGGCCCTGACGTCCCACATGATGAAGACCCTGGAGAGACTGCTCCTTGCTCACCTCCGCCCCCTGGTGGGACCAGCGATGGATCCACTCCAGTTTGCCTACCAGTATGGTATTGGGGTGGAGGATGCAGTGATCTTCCTCCTTCACCGTTCTCTGTCCCACCTGGAGAAGCCCGGGAATGCGGTGAGGATCATGTTCTTTGACTTCTCCAGTGCTTTCAACACCATCCAACTGATGATCCTGAAGGACAAGATGCTGTGTGCAGGGGTGGACCAGCAACTGTCATCATGGATCCTGGACTACCTCACTAACCAGCCACAGTTTGTGAGAACCCAGGACTGTGTGTCCGACACGATCATCGGTAGCACGGGGGCCCCCCAGGGAATGGTTTTGGCTCCCTTCCTGTTCACCCTTTATACTGCGGACTTCTCACACAACACAACACACTGCCATCTACAGAAGTTCTCTGATGACTCTGCGATCGTCGGCCTCATCTCCAACGGAGATGAAGCTGAGCACAGAGGACTTATCCAGGACTTCGTGCACTGGTGCCATCGGAACTGCCTCCAGATCAACGCAAGGAAAACTAAGGAGCTGGTGGTGGACTGCCGCAGGCAAGGACAACCCCTCACAGCACCAGTAAACATACAGGGAACAGACATCAAGATGGTGACATCCTACAAGTACCTGGGTGTTCATTTGAACAATAAACTAGACTGGTCACACAATACCGATGCACTCTACAAGAAGGGACAGCACAGGCTGTTCCTACTGAGGAGACTCAGGTCTTTTGGTTTACAAGGGGCGCTGCTGAAGACATTCTACGACACGGTGGTGGCATCAGCCATCACTTTTGGAGTGGTCTGCTGGGGCAGTGGCATTACAGCAGCCGATAGGAAGAGACTGAACAAACTGATCAAGAAAGCCAGCTCTGTCCTGGGGCAGCGCCCTGGCCCAGTGGAGGAGATAGGAGAGAGAAGGATGGTGGCTAAACTGTCATGTCTGCTGGAGTCCGAGTCCCACCCTATGCAGGACATACTGAACGCACTGAGGAGCTCATTTAGCAGCAGACTACATCATCCTAGGTGTGCAACCGAGAGGTTTCGCAGGTCCTTCCTACCTACGGCTGTCAGACTGTATAACCTAAGCAGGGCTGCTCGCAGAGATAGCAAAAAAAACGTGACGACCTAATAGTATTGAATGTAAAAGACGCAATAGACTTACACAATGGTCCCCTCCAGTATATACAACTAGGACATTATCGGTCGCTAAGGAGGGTGACAATATGTATGGGTACATATTCATACTATGTAGGATAACTAAGTAGACGGTTATGCTGTTTATTCCATCTTGCTACAATGCTCCGCACTTTGTATATATATTTATATATTTATGTGTATGTATGTATATCCACTGCTCTTATTTATATCTTCCGTATCTTCTTAATTATTGCTCTGAGTGTTTCTATCCCTGTGCTGTTGCAATCCTGGAATTTTCCCATTGTGGGACTAATAAAGGCTTATCTTATCTTATCTTATCTTATCACACACCGGCCATGCTGCCTCACTGAGAAGCAACTGGATGTACCGCTCACACTGCTCCCAGTTCAGCAGATCTTCAGCCTGCATCTCTGTTAATAGTGATGCAAGTTCCGATTTGGGGTGGATCGTTTTCCTCTTGCCTAGACGAAAGACAGAAATGGGTGGTGGATAATTAAAACAAGTTTAAAACATATTTGGGAAAATACACTTTTTGCTAATAGCCAGTCGTGGAATGTGACAAAAAAGTGCTTTGTTGTTGTAATTAACGACAATTTTCATGTAGCTGCGCTTCACTAGATTTTACAAGGGCTGCGTTTCATTTAAAATCACTTTTTTTACTGTGGCCTCAGCAATCAGAATGAGTTAATACCTTCAGCTGAATAGAATCTAGTACTTTAACTGAAGGTGTGCATCCCCAAGTATGGAGTCGCTCAGTCAAAATATGTCATTTTTATCAATACAAGTTTAGCCACCACTCTCTCTTCTTGCCCTGGCTTCAAGTGTGGGCGGTGTTTTGTACTTGTTTTGCTAAAATATAAAAGGATGCACTACAATGGGTCTCAAATATTTGTAATGTCTCCCATTCCTGCATGAGTTTATTGATGATAGACTATAAACTACACATATAAACTAAATTATATTGGTGACTGAACAACCCCCATTCCCCAAAGTGCAAGATACACTATTATGAATATAATTCAAAGGATCACACAAGTGATCTGACAAAAAATAAACAAGCGGTTCTTAAACAGTGGCTAATATTGGATGTCCCATTCATTTTCAATTATTCTGTAATTAATATTCACACAATCAAATAAATCTCAGTTCAGTCCCTTTCATATTAAGTGGAAATTGTGCTACTTTAGTTTTGGCACTTTATCTATACTTTAACTTAAAAAGCAAAGGATTTGAGTACTTTTTTGTCCACCAATACTGAAAAACAGCAGGGTCTGTAACTTACCAATCATAACATATTGCTGTGTTGTGCTATGTTGCAGTGTCAAAGAAGATGCTGGTCGGACTCTAGAATGAAAATACTTGCAACTGAAGTACATGCACAGCACAAAAGTGCAACATGTAAAAGAACACCGTTTTAACCAGGATTTAGCTGGAGTTTTTTTTAACCGGCGTTAGCATTGATAGCTAACTAGCTAGCTCATTCTCTGCAGCCAGGAGACAATGGTGTTATTTATTCAAAGTGAACTTTCCACCGCTCGGATAAATAACCTAAAAGATGCATAATATCACGTCATATCACATCACATTGCTCACCATCCTCTATATCCTAATATCATGGCTTTCAGCTGCTGTGGTCAGGTGCTCCCATTATTTGCCGGTTGGTGGCCATAAATACATTTCGGGTGGCTCTGTCTAGTTCCCTCTGGATTCTCTCATCAGCCAAAGGCACAGAAAACTCTGCTGGACCATGTTGTTGATGTCTGTGAAGCTGTGGGGATCCACTTCAGTACTCAGACGTAAAAGACAAAAAGGAATTGTCATGGGGGGTTTGTGTGTGGATGTGGGGGTGGTGTGTTGGATGTGTACAGTGACAAAGAGAATGGAAATTACAAAGGCTTTGATGTTAAGGCAGCACACAGAGAAGGCTGACCGAGTGGTATGATTTAAGCGCAAAGGTGCCTGAGAGCTGTTACTCTTTTGTGGCTTGTGTTTCTAGAGAAATGGAGAGAGAGAGCTGAATAAAGTCTGATATGATCTGGACCTCTCTGCCTGATTATTTCTCTCTCCACAAAGCCATTGTATCGTTGTTGGTTATACTGACGCTTGCTTGCTGGCTCACGGACAAATCTTTGCAAATGGTGCCTGGAGATTCTACTGAAGATGTCGCTTTCATGACGTTACACCCTGACCAATCAGTGGCCTGCAGTCTGTTGACATCACATTTTCAGCTCGACTCAGCTCGCTTGGAACCTGAATCAGATGGGTACGAAAAAAGTACCTGGAAGCTGGTACCAGGTACTAATGGAAAAGCCTGCAAGCTTGCTGAGTCGAAGTGAGTACAGCCAAACAGGTACTAGTGGAAAAGGGCCAATATTCAGCTAACAGCATTCACATTGTATTTTGTAATTTTACTTGTCTTTGTTCAGTAGTGTTTAAAACAGATCTTAAGTAATACTGTTGCAGCTATTGAACCAAAGATACAGCCACCTCTTCAAAAGGAAACTGTTCTCTTCTTAATTGCCAGACTAAAGGCTGAGGTGCAAAACTCTTTCAGCAGCATGTCTTGTTCGAAGCCACCCCTGCTGTGATAGGTAGGAAGCTGTAAATTGAGGGCTTAGCTTCACTGTTCACAGACCCAGTGAGCAGCAATGTCATCTTGTATTGTAGCACTCCATAGGGGGCTGAAAGCATGACAACACACAGGCATGAACGCTGTTGTATTTATGCATTTAGTTCAACTTTAGTTGTTAAGATCACAAACAGGCAGATTTTTGCAGCAAAACAATGAAACAAATCAAGACACAAGAAAATATTCTTTACAACTCAACAGTCCACACAGCAAAATATTAACCTGTATCATTTTAAAACTATACAATTACCTCACTATACATACATTTAGGCAATATTACATGAGGGAGTAGGATGGTTCGGTCATAGGCCCAATGTGCACCAAGACATCACCAGTGTTGCACCCCTAGCTTTTTAATATTTATTTATTTATTTATTTAAAAGGGACAGTGCACATTAATGAAGATCAGTTACAAAACAGACGTAAGTGTGCCAAAGTTAGCGGAAGCTAATTTTCATTCAGAGTCCCTTTGGTAGATGAAAGAAAAAAAAATATGTTACATTTAAGTAAAGTGATTTAAACAACAACACAAGACAAAAAATGTATATTTTGACTGCCTGAAAACGCAGCGAGTAAACCAACTGGAAAAAGAGCTTTTGTAAAAGAAACACCAGAGTTCCATGGGGCCTAGAAGAACCTGCGGGCTGAGGAAGTCGACGATATTAAAAGTAGCTAGAATTTCTTGCAAAGGAGGTTTCTGCTGTCAGGCTGCAGCAGAAGTGCATCATGGACCTGGTTGAGGAAATAAAGCCGTAACAGATTCAGAACACTGAAAAGGACACAAAAATAGCCATTTTGGACAGAGTGGCTGTGTTGGAGCAATATACAAGAATGAATGAAGTTGTCATTTTGGGGCTTAATATTAAACCGTGTTCGTATGCTCAAGCGGTGGCTGCTGGAAGTGAGATTGACCCAGTGGACCTGGAGGCTAATTCCATGGAGCTACAGGTGACTCTAACTGAAGGGGACTGAGCTGGACTGCGGTGCCATAGAAACATGCTATTGCTTGCTCCAGAGAAATGAGGGAGACAAACCTACTGTCGTCATGAAGTTTGTTAATAGAAAATGTAAGGTAGCACTGCTCAAATAAGGTAGGAAATTAAAAGGAACAGATGTGTTAATTAATGAGCATTTTATGAAACGGAATGCGGATACAGCAAGGAAAGCACACTACCTAAAGAAACAGAAGAAAATACAAAACACCAACACTACAAATTGTTACAGTGTGTATTTATATTATATATTGTATATGTATGTGTGTGTGTGTGTATGTGTGTGTGTGTGGTTGTGTGTGTGTGTGTGTGTGTGTGTGTGTGTGTGTGTGTTATTAATATGCTGAGTATTTATCAAATTAAATGGATCACCAGAGGAGGCCAAGGTACTGTTCATCAAAAGTATGCAAGACCTGGACAAATATCAATGATATGTCATGGGATTGTGAGGTAACAGACACACCAACACAGCACATGACATTTCATCAAGAGACAAGAAACACACCATACAGATGACTCGTGTTCATGATAAATTGGAATTGAAATATTTGAATGTACTAATCACAGTTTCCAGGATTTGGAGTATGATATCGACCCAGACAATCATGTTCTATACACTATCAATAATGGCTGTAGGTACTATACAGAGGCTCAGTTCAGAAGAGGCATTGAAATGAATGGGAAATTGTCAATTATACATTTCAACAATTGGAGTTGTTATGCTAACTTCACCAATATCAAGGAATATTTGGGACAGTTTCATCAACCATTCAGTGTAATTTGTATCAGAAATTTGGATTAAGAAGGAAAAGGGGATGGACATTGGACTAGATGGATATGATTTTAATTATAGGAAAAACAAGGGTGGTGGAGGTGTGGGAATATATATGAATAAAACATTGGATTACAAGGTTGTTTATGATATGTTTGGTGGCATTGATGATGTTCTTGAATATGTAACAACTGAGATTTCTTTGAACAAAAATAAAAATGTCATAAGTTGTTTTAATAGAACACCTGGCTCTCGAACTGAGATTTTAAACTACTGGATTGAAAATACATTTACAAAAAAAGTCATAGAACTATATTCATCTATGGAGACTTTAATATTGACTTGTTAAATTTTCATAATCATAAACTGACTGACGAATTTATTAATGCAATGTATAGTTTAAGAATTTTTCCCAAAATTACAAGGCCAAGTAGGATAACAACCCAAACAGCTATATTAATTGACAATATATTCACTAATGTTATCAACAACAATATAAGTAGTGGACTATTAGTAGGTGATATTAGTGATCACTTGTCAGATTTTGTAATTTATGAAGGTAAAGTTAATATCCAGTCAGTTAAAAGTAGATCATCTAACTAGATGGGCAGCTTGAACACATCATCAGTGAAGAACTCCAGGTCATTGGGTGTTTCGGGTCATTGATCTTCAGATACCCTCACCAGAATGACCCAGCCGGGGGTAATCAGTCCCCGGTTTGGGTTCAAGCAGCGTGATACACCAAGGGTCCCCCCTTTTGATCCACAACCACCTTGAAGCTTTCTCTGCAGCTTCGCTGATGTTCTTGGTGGCGTTTCTTTCCTACAGCCCTCTGACACCAAGTAACCTGAGTGTACAGTGCAGTGATTGCCCAGGAAATCTCCTGCAGCCCACCTCGATGCATTCACATCGGGCCTTCCACCCATTACTCCTGCAGATCTGAAGAAGCTCTTGGTATTTCGCCTTTTTCCACTCATGTGCTTCCTCAATCCACTCTTCCCAAGGGACTGTAAGTTCCAAAAGCACAACCTGCTTGGATTAGACTGATGTTCAGACCAAGTCTGACCTTAGTGATGTGTAGCGTTGACCTGGGGTTCCAATTTATAAAATCATTATTTGCTGAAGAAGATTGTTTCACCTCAAAAGTCTGGTCATGACCTGCTTTTCTCATCCAAGGACCAGAGTTGTAACACTACCCATCAGCCATAAAGTGGAAGTTAATCCCTTCTCCAGGACTTAGTCATTCTCCCTTCTCTCTGTCTGGCAAAAGAATGCCCCAAAATGACAAGTTTATGGTTGATATATTCCAGGGTAGAAAGTCAAGATTCTTCATTCAACAACCAGACAGTTTTACAGTGTCGTCCTGTGGACAGCTCAGGAATATTTAATCTTTCCTCTCTCTGCAGCAGAACTTGTGAATTCTGGATAATAAATTTATTCATATTCTTTCTCTCAAGACCGTATCCTCTACTGAAGACCTGGCTGAACTTTGGAATGGACAATTGTGGTTTGAAATGTTTTTTTATTGATATGATTTGATATGTGTTGCTTTATTTTCAGGAGGAAATTAATTTTTGCATGCATACCATTAAGAAATTAATCTCATGTACAATTTAGAGATCTTGTGTGTGTTCCTTTCATCAAGTAGGATGTGTTAATCACTAAAGTTTAAAGAATTTATGCTTTATTTAGCAGCATATATGTGTGCAGGAGTATTTCACTTTCCCTATCAAGTTTCTCTCATCTCAGATTTCCCCCTCCTCTTTCTGTAATTTCCCAGTTTGGGATCAATAAAGTACATCTATCTATCTATCTATCTATGTATTTGGTTCAGCTCAGTTTTCATGAAAGTCAGTGAAATTCTGCCACGCCTGACAAAAATCTTCCCTTTTGTTTCAGTTTTTGGGCATTGGTCAAGCTGTAAGGAGCAGACTGCTCTCCCCTTTTTTTTTTTCTTTTTAAGTAGGCCCAGAGTATTCCATGCTCTGTGAAAATTCTTTTTCTTTTCTTTAAAGTTCACTTTTCCTTATTTTAATCATTTTCTTTAAATCGCCATGCAACAAGATTTTTTTTTTCCTAAGCCTAAACCAACTCATTCAAGCCACAACACATCAGAAGAAACTGATCTGTGGCTTGTGTTTGTCTCAGTTTCACTCTCTGATGGGACGCTGTACAATAAACAAATTACTTTTCAGTGCATAAGAGGAGACCTCGCCCAGATTGCAGAAGAACAGCTGAAGAACAGCGATCTCAGGGGCACGGCCTTGTGGGAGAATCTGTCTATCAGCATCTCCATCAACAGAGTCCACGGACATCCAGCTGAATCAAAATTGTCACGGGGGGGGGGGGGGGGCTGCTGCCACCTGGGATGTGATCTGACTCTGTGGCTGATGTTCTGTTGTTCAGTTTAATCTTAACCCTTTGAGCATGAGATTTTGTGTGCCTCTAGTGGCAGAGCGCAGCACTGCACCTGTCAACTGATTCTGAAATCCCTTTAACTCCCCAGCTATACTGATGACTTGTACTGGTTGTGCCAGTTCAGAAGGTGGCAGGCACACGTTGGAGGACTCATAGATGACACGTAATACACCACAAGAAGAAGAAATCCTTATTTCCTTTTCCTGTTTTTCCTTCTTTAAGCCCAGAAAGCAAATATGGCCACCATGCACCATCAGGTACCGTCACATAAAACTATGTCATACTCCAAAAATTGCTGGGGTATACAAATGAAATTGACGTGGGATAATCATAAGAGTGTCTAGATGTGGGAGAGAGTGCAAATGACCAACAGAACGGAAAATAATGACCACGATGGACGAAAACGGACCACACACTCCAACGAGTGAGTCCCCTTCACCGCCGGTAAGTGATGAATTTCTTTGTTTGTTTACATTGTACTGATTTTCTTGTTCATATACTTTGAAGATAAGATGACAACGTACCCCTGTACAAAAAAACGGTGTCAACAGACTGAACCATTCTTTGTGTAAATATGTCCAACGTCCGCTTTTGACTGAGTTATGTAATTCAAAATAGCTGCCATGGCATTATGCAAATTAGATGCGTAAATTCACTCCTATCTGAAACTTTGGATCATATTTTACATCTTTCTAATTGACAGTAAGCCATTATCTCTTACCACTTTAAAGTGATAGCCTTGGAAAGTTCTGACATCTGATCTGACTAGTTTCTTGAAAAAAATCTTTACCACTGTTGACCACTAGGGGTTATGTCGCAGTTTGGTGACAGTCACACTCAAACAGTTAATTCTGCAGAATATTCCTGGTGTAAGTTCTTTAAACTCCCCTGCCTCCCGGGTGTGGAGCGGATGCTCTACCAACTGAGCCACCAAAATGGTGCTTTCTGCCTTCTAGCGTGGTGCTCCGCATAATGGAATGGGGAAAGTAAAGTTACACACAGAGCTACCAGAGGACTGACCCCCCGCTGTAGCTTTCACTACTTACAGTAGCTGTGTGGCCTAGGGTCAGAGAAACGGAGATAGGCACCGCCCATATACACCTTCAGGTGTGAAGGGATTAACTAACTAACTAACTAAGTTCTTTAAACTTAATTTCATGCAAACTCCGAATTTCAAAATGCATTTTGTCTTTTCATTAATTTCCGTTCCTTTTCAGAGTAACACCAGTTTTCCTTTTTATAAAATAGTTTAATCATTTTCTTCATAAAATTGCATCCACTTTTCTTAACCAATGCTATTTTACAGTTTTCCAATTCCCAGTATATTGCCAAGTTAACCATGGTTTCTTTGCTTCCTCAAATGTTCGATTCACATGTGATGCTCAGTAACTCAACAGTCTATGATGCTCATGATACATGTTGCATTCTCTGTTTTAAAGTTATCCAATTGTGTTAACCTGCTCTGACATTGCTTATTAAACTATTGAAAGACATATGGGAGTTATTGCTTGATTTCATGTCCTTCTTCTTGATTATAAGCTGACAAGAATTCACGAGGGTTGTTTTTTTTTAGACTGATTCATAATTGGTACAAATAAAGAATTGTTTATAAAATTGTCCATTATCTTGACTGGTGTCCCAATGAGGACATGTTTGTGTAATCTTTATCCCTACTCACATTCATATTTACATTAATACTTGTACCAACAATAAAACACCTATAAAACTTGTTAATCTAAAATCCATTACAGATGTTAAGGCAATGTGCTCTGGAAACTTTAATTGCCTCCCTAGGTCCACCTGCAGCTGCCTGTCACAAGCTGAAGCTAGAAGGCCTGTTAAGTCCGTCAGCTGTTTTGAAGGGTACTCTCCTGCCTTGACAAAAACAGTGTGCTTTGTTGGGATCTGGTGTAAGGAATGGTAAATCCCTGTGCTGATGGCATCAGCTACTGCCTTCAAAACCTGATTATGCCACCATGTGTACCTCCCTTCTCCCAGGGCTTTAGGGAAACAGCTCAGAATGTTCTCTAGGGAGCCTATTGCCTGACACAGTGGACATGTTGGAGTTTCCACAAGCCCCCAGGTGTGCAGGTTGGATAGGCTTGGCAGAAAATCATAAACTGACTGGATTAGAAATCAGAGCCTTTGCTGGCTCCCATTTCCAGATCTCTGTCCAGGTGATCTTTCTCTCTGATGCCTGATCCCATTTGGTCCAAGCTCCTTGCTTGCGCATGGCCACTGACTTACTGAGATGATCTTTCTCCACTTCTGCCCGGCTCTCTCACTGAATCAGGACCCTCCCCTCTTTCTCCTGAGTGTTCTCAAAGTGAGGTCTTGCATGAGTCCTCAACCCAGCTCATCCAACTGCCAGAGAGCCTACCAGAACCTTGTGCCTCAGCGTGGCTTCTGCTTGATCAACTGCCTCCTGGGCCCACCACTTCTGCCCTGTCTTTACAATTCCTACAGAGGAGACTCTGATGTCTGTTGAGTCTTTGTAAAATAACACCTCCCTGACTCTGATGACCTTAAACTCTTCTGTCAGGCTGGAGAAGGGAAGTTGTAGCTTGTTGGTATTTCTGTAAAAGGCAGGCCAAGCCACCTTTGAAGGAACTGGCTTATATTCCTCTCAAAGCCCTCCACAATGGTAATAGGGAATTCATAAATCAGGAGTGGCCAGAGAAGTTGAGGCAGGATCCCATGTTGATCGAGCCATGCCTTGAATTTTCCCAGTAGTGCTGACTTATCCACTGCTGATAGCCAGGTCTTCAGTTCCTTGTGAGTAGACTGGATAGCAGATGTGTCTCTCAAGGTTCCATCAAAGATCTTCCCCAGGCTTTTCACGGGCTTCTCGGACACTGATTGAATTGGGGTGCCCTCCACGCAGAAGCAGCACTTGTACACTACCTTCCCTTTTTCTCAGAATAAGAGATCTAGATTTAGCCACCTTGAAGGACATCCTTGTCCATGCGAAGATCTTCTCCAACCCATGAAGAAGCTAACGGCATTCCACCAATGATGAAGATGTGACTGTGAGGTCATCCATAAAGGCTCGAATTGGGAGTTGGCAGACACCAGATTTAGACAGAGGGCCTTGACATTCTACCTCTGCCACTTTGACAAGCCAGTTCATCGCTAGGGCAAACACTCCTGAAATGGCACAGCCAGTGTTGATGCCTTTCTCTAGATGATTCCATGCAGATTTTAACTCCCCAGAGGTGAATCTTAGACTGAAACTACCATAGTAGTCCCGAAACAGCTGTCTGATCTTCTCTGGTACATGGTAGGCTGCCAAGGTTGATGTCACCAGCTTGTGTGGAATGGATCCATAAACACTGGCAAGGTCAAGCCGCAAGACTGACACATCTCCTCGGTTCTCTTTTGTTTCGTGGATCAGTTGTGTGTCCACTTCTAAATGCTCTTTACAGGCTGGCACACCTGCAACACCACCTTTCTGTACTGCTGTATCAATGTAAGAATTCCTCAGGAGATACTCTGTGAGGCGGCTGGCAAGGATCTTAATAAAGACTTTGCCTTCCACACTGAGCAACAAGAAAATGTGAAACTGAGTCATATCTTCTGTCTTCTCCTCCTTTGGAATCCAAACCCCTTCCACATTACGCCACTGCTTAGCTACTTTCCCCCTCCACCATACTGCCCTAATGAGTCTCCATAGCCTCACAGAGGTCTCGGGCAATGCTTGTATACTCTGTATGGCACTCCACTCTGCCCCAGAGCTGCACTAGACCGTGCTGCTCTGACCACTTCCTTGACTTCTGCCACTTTAGGCTTCATAATGTTAAATTGGGTGGAGGGTTCCAGCGGCAAAATAAGCTCTCTGCAAGAAGCCAGCTCTTCATACTTCCTGCACACTTCACTGTAGGTATGACTGAGATGTTGCTTGAGCTCCTTTTCTGAAGACACAAGGGACCCACTCCGTCTCTGCCCAAGCAGTTGTTTGGCAAATCCAAAGTGATTTGCTATAAAGGCAGACTGCTTGCGGGCCCTCTCCAGACCTCTCTTTCTGTGGCACTCTGCTGTCCCGAGAGAGATGAACTTCTTCTTCAACATGTTCTGGAGCTCTGTCAGGGTTGGTCTTTCTTCCTCCCTTGCTTTCCTGTACTGATTCTTCAGGGACCTCAGCTCTTTCCTGAGCTGTAAGATCTTAATTTCATACCAGTTTGACCTGGCTACTTTGCTGCCTCTTATGTTGGGTTTAGGTTGTTTGATGCCAAATCTCTCCGCACAGATGCTGACAATCGGGGTGCACATCAACTGAAGTCATGGATCCACTCCTCCCAGCCCCCCCCCCCCGATTATGCCTCAAGGGCTGAATCAACATCTTCATCAAAGTGGCGTCACTCTGGCCCCTTATGTGCAGCAGGCCATAGGACCCGCAATGTTCAGATGGACAGGCAGGTGTGGCATGTAGACACTGGGGGTTCCGGACACTGTAGGATGCCTCTGGATCCTGCTTCTTTTCTGTCTCACCAGAGACAGTCCTAGGCACTTGCTGTATGCATTGCTCAACTTGCCTACCCCTAGTACAGCCCATTTTGGTCTGGTGGATCTTCAGACCTCTCAGGTTCTTGCAAATCTTGCTGCACACAAAGGTTGCACTCAAAGTCGATAATCCAATTCCTCATCAAATGCTATTACAAAATACAATGGATATAAAAAGTTTACACACCCCTCTTCAAATGCCAGGTTTTTGTGATGTAAAAAAATGAGAACAAGATAAATCATTTCAAAACTTTTACCACCATTAATGTGACCTATAACCTGTACAATCCAATTGAAAAATAAACTGAAATCTTGTAAGGGGAAAAATAAAAATAAAAACTTACAATAACCTGTTTGCATAAATGTGCACACCCTTAAACTAATACTTTGTTTCAGCACCTCTGGTTTTTATTACAGCACTAAATCTTTTTGGGTAGGAGTCTATCAGTGTGGAACATGTTGATGTGACAATATTTGCCCACTCTTCTCTGCAAAAACGCTACAAATCTGTCAGATTGTGAGGGCATTTCCTGTGCACAACCCTCTTCAGATCACCCACAGATGTTTGATCGGATTCAGGTCTGGACTCTGGCTGGGCCATTCCAAAATCTTAATCTTCTGACAAAGCCAATCACTTCTTCTGCTGCACGGTGGCGCAGTGGTTAGCACTGCGGCAGCACAGTTTACCCTCGGCCGGGGGATCGCGGGGATCATGAGATCGTGGGTTCGATCCCTGCCCCCGACAACAGTGATCTGTGTGGAGTTTGCATGTTCTCTCCGTGTTGCGTGGGTTTACTCCGGGATTTCTCCGGTTTCCTCCCACATGCCAAAAACATGCAAGTTAGGGATACGGGGCGCTTGCGCACGCAGCGACCGGCAGTTGGTGGCTTGTCACCAGACTGCAAAACAAATCTACCTACGGGTACAAAATAAGTAATTTAAAAAAAAGCCATTCGTTTGTTGATTTGGATGTGTGCTTTGGGTCGTTGTCGTGCTGAAAAATAAAGTACCTCTTCATCTTCAGCTTTCTAGCAGAAGCCTGAAGGTTTTGTGCCAACAGTGATTGGTATTTGGAACTTTTCAAAATTCCTTCCACCTTGACTAAGGCCCTAGTTCCAGCTGAAGAAAAAACAGCCCCAAAGCATGATGCTGCCACCACCATGCTTCACTGTAGGTATGTTGTTCTTTTGGTGATGAGCAGTGTTGCATTTGTGCCAAATATACCTTTTGGAATTATGGCCAAAAAGTTCAACCTTGGTTTCATCGGACCATAATACATCTTCCCACATGTGTTTGGGAGATTTCAAATGTGTTTTTGCAAAATGTAGCCGGGCTTGGATGTTTTTCTTTGTAAGATAAGGCTTCCGTCTTGCCACCCTAGATGGGAGATTGTTGTCACATGTACTAAACAGCCAGTAATTGCTAGAAATTCCTGCAGCTCCTTCCATGTTGCTGTCAGCCTCTTGGCACCATCTGTGACAAGTTTTTTTCTCGTCCTTTCATCAAGTTTGGAGGTACATCCAGTTCTTGGTAATGTCACTGTTATGCCATATTTTCTCCACTTGATGATGACTGTCTTCACTGTGTTCCATGGTGTATTTAATGCCTTGGAAATTCTTTTGTACCCTTCTCATGACTGGTACTTTTGAACAATGAGATCCCTCTGATACTTTGGAAGCTCTCTGCAGACCATGGCTTGTGCTGTAAGATGTGCCTACAAAAATGTCAGGAAAAGCCCACTAGAACAGCTTAACTTTATTTGGGGTTAATCAGAGGCACTTTAAAGGGTCCCCCTCATGGATCGTCACCTTATCGTGGTGGGGGGGGGTTGCATGCCCCAGTGATCCCAGGAGCTATGTTGTCCGGGGCAATTTGCCTCTGATAGGGTCTCCCAAGACAAACTGGTCCTGGGTGAAGGGCCAGACTAAGAACGATCCAACAGACTCTCATGAATTGTGTGTCAAGGATTCAGTGTACCCCGCCCGGTATGGGGTTACCGGGGCCCCACCCTGGAGCCAGGCCTGGGGGAGGGGCTCGAAGGCTAGTGTCTGGTGGCCGGGTTTCCACCCATGGTACCCGGCCGGACTCAGCCCGAAGGAGTTACATGGGTCCGCCCTCCAGTGGGCTCACCACCTGCAGGAGGGATCATGGGGGTCCGGTGCTATGTGGATCAGGTGGCGGTCAAAGGCGGAGACCTTGGCGGACTGATCCCAAGCTTTCTAAACTGGCTTTTGGTACGTGGAATGTCACCTCTCTGGTGGGGAAGGAGCCTGAGCTGGTGTACGAGGTTGAGAGATACCGGCTAGATATAGTCGGCCTCACCTCAACACACAGCTCCGGTTCCTGAACCAGTCTTCTGGAGAGGGGCTGGAGCTTGGCCTTTTCTGGAGTTGCCCCGGGCGAGAGGCGACGAGCAGGGGTGGGTATTCTTGTATCGCCCCACCTTGCTGCCTCTATATTGGAGTTTTCCCCGGTGGACGAAAGGGTTGCTTCCCTGCGCCTTCGGGTTGGGAAACGGGTCCTGACCATCATTTGTGCCTATGCACCAAATGATGTTTCAGAGTACCCACCCTTTTTGGAGTCTGTGACTGGGGTGCTGGAGGGTGCTCCTCTTGGAGACTCCATTGTCCTACTGGGGGACTTCAATGCGCACGTGGGCAATGACAGTGAAACCTGGAGGGGGGTGATTGGGAGGAACAGCCTGCCCGATCTGAACCCGAGTGGTGTTCAGTTATTGGACTTCTGTGCTAACCACAGTCTGTCCATAACGAACACCATGTTCAAGCATAAGGGTGTCCATATGTGCACCTGGCACCAGGACACCCTAGGTCGCAGGTCGATGATCGATTTTGTTATCGTGTCATCAGACCTGCGACCGTATGTCTTGGACACCCGAGTAAAGAGAGGTGCAGAGCTGTCAACTGATCACCACCTGGTGGTGAGTTGGATCCGATGGCAGGGGAGGAAGCCATTCAGACCTGGTAGACCCAAACGTATAGTGAGGGTGTGCTGGGAGCATCTGGCTGAGGCCCCTGTCCGGGAGGTCTTCAACTCCCACCTCCGGAAGAACTTCAACCACATTCCGAGGGAGTCTGGAGACATGGAGTCTGAATGGGCCATGTTCTCCACCTCTGTTGTTGAAGCGGCTGCCTAGAGCTGCGGCCGCAAGGTGGTCGGTGCATCTCGTGGTGGCAACCCCCGAACCAAGTGGTGGACACCAGTGGTGAGGGGGGCCATTAAGCTGAAGAAGGAGTCCTATCAAGCTTGGTTGGCTTGTGGGACTCCCAAAGCAGCTGAGGTGTACCGGCAGGCCAAGCAGAGTGCAGTTCGGGTGGTTGCTGAAACAAAAACCCGGGTATGGGAGGAGTTCGGTGAGGCCATGGAACAAGACTTTCGGTCGGCCTCAAAGAGATTCTGGCAAACTGATACTACTCTGAACAAATACTTCGAGGAACTCCTCAATCCCACTGATACACCTTCCACAGAGGAAGCAGGGTTTGGGGACGAGGGGGATGACTCGCCTATCACAGGGGCTGAGGTCGCCAAGGTGGTTAAAAATTTCCTTGGTGGCCGGGCCCCAGGGGTGTATGAGATTCGCCCCGAGTACCTCAAGGCCCTGGATGTTGTTGGGTTGTCATGGTTGACACGCCTCTGCAACATTGCGTGGAGGTCGGCGGCAGTGCCTTTGGCATGGCAAACCGGGGTGGTGGTTCCTCTCTTTAAAAAAGGGGACCGGAGGGTGTGCTCCAACTTTAGAGGGATCACACTCCTCAGCCTCCCTGGGAAGGTCTATGCCAAGGTACTGGAGAGGAGAGTCCGGCCATTGGTCGAACCTCGGATTCAGGAGGAGCAATGTGGTTTTCGTCCTGGCCATGGCACATCGGACCAGCTCTTTACCCTCTCGAGAATTCTCGAGGGTTCGTGGGAGTTTGCCCAACCAGTTTACATGTGTTTTGTGGACTTGGAGAAGGCATTTGACCGCGTCCCTCGTGGATTTTTGTGGGGGGTGCTTCGGGAGTATGGGGTATCGGGCTTGTTGTTACGAGCTATCCGGTCTCTGTACGACCGTTGTGAGAGTTTGGTTCGTATTGCCAACACTCGGTCGGAGTCATTCCCAGTGAGAGTTGGACTCCGCCAGGGCTGCCCTTTGTCACCAATCCTGTTCATAATTTTTATGGACAGGATTTCTAGGCGCAGCCAGGGAATGGAGGGTGTCATGCTTGGTGACCACAGGATCTCATCTCTGTTGTTTGCAGATGATGTTGTCCTGTTGGCTTCATCCAGCAATGACCTACAGCTCTTGCTGGGATGGTTTGCCGCTGAGTGTGAAGCGGCTGGGATGAGAATCAACACCTCCAAGTCCGAGTCCATGGTCCTCAGCCGGAAAAAGGTGGATTGTCCTCTCTGGGTTGGGGACAGGCTCCTGCCCCAAGTGGAGGAGTTTAAGTATCTTGGGGTCTTGTTCACGAGTGAGGGGAGAATGGAGCGAGAGATCGACAGACGGATTGGAGCAGCATCTGCAGTGATGCGGACGTTGTACCGGTCTGTTGTGGTGAAGAGGGAGCTTAGTTCTAAGGCAAAGCTGTTGATTTATCAGTCAATCTATGTTCCTACTCTCACCTATGGTCACGAGCTTTGGGTAATGACCGAAAGAACGAGATCGCGGATACAAGCGGCTGAAACGAGCTTTCTCCGTAGGATTGCTGGACTCACCCTCAGAGATAGGGTGAGGAGCTCAGTCATCCGGGAGAGGCTCAGAGTAGAACCGCTGCTCCTCCACATTGAAAGGAGTCAGTTGAGGTGGTATGGGCATCTGATTAGGATGCCTCCTGGACGCCTCCCACTTGAGGTGTTTCAGGCACGTCCCACTGGGAGGAGACCCCGGGGCAGACCCAGGACTCGGTGGAGAGACTATGTCTCCCAGCTGGTCTGGGAAAGCCTTGGTATCCCCTCTGAAGAGCTGGAGCAGGTGGCTGGGGAGAGGGAAGTCTGGGCTTCTCTGCTTGAACTGCTGCCTCCGCGACCCGGGCCTCCAGAAAAGCGGTAGAAGATGGATGGATGGATGGACTTTAAAGGGTGGCAGGTTTGTGCTGACTCCCATTTAACATGAGTTTGGATGTGACTGGTTAATTCTGAACACAGCCACATCCCCAGTTATAACAGGGTGTGCATATTTATGCAACCAGGTTATTGTAAGTTTTTTTTATTTTTTATTTTTCCCCTTAAAAGATTTCATTTTGTTTTTCAGTGGGGTTGTACAGGTTATAGGTCATATTAATCTTGGAAAAAGTTTTAAAATGATGTATCTTGGTCTCATTTCTTTACATCACAAAAACCTGGCATTTGAACAGGGGTGTGTAGACTTCTTATATCCACTGTATAAACACATGAGACAGAAGAATCAATAAATGCTTTGAAACATGATTTGCTTGTCAAGAACTGGTATGATGTTTATAAAGAAATTGATGTTGATAGAGCCTAAGATGTGTTTTTGGCAATGTTCAAACATTTATATGATAAAAAACTGTCCAATTAAAAAATATACATATGAAACTAAAACTAGTGTATGTCCTTGGCTTACACATTCTCCACTGGTGCACTGTTCCCTCTGGCTCCCGCACTATTGCTTGACTTCTTGCACACAGAGTGGCACCGAGGTTTCAAGTAGCCCTTCCTCTGCTGGCGGACTCTATAATTGCATGTAAGAATGCGGTTCCAAATACGGCAAATGTGATATCAATAAATATTTGATTTTTGGAAATTGACTGGCAGGCTGCAGTGGATGAGTGGGTGGGCTACCTGTGGCCCGTGGGCCACCAGTTGCCCATCCCTGATCTACAATGATGGATTGATTGATTCCACTGAAGACATTACCAAGGCCATAGACAACAAAAAATATGCAGTGGGGATATTTCTTGACCTCAAAAAGGCATCTGATACTGTTGATCACAATTTTTTAATATATAATTCAATTCAATTCAATTCAACTTTATTTATATAGCGCCATTTCACAACAACAGTCATCTCATAGCACTTTCAACTGTAGGGGGGACCCCCACAGTTGCAGAAAGACCCCAGCAATCAGGCGATCCCCTGTGAGCAAGCACTTGGCGACGGTGGAGAGGAAAAACTCCCTTTTAACAGGAAGAAACCTCCAGCAGAACCAGGCTCAGGGAGGGGCAGTCATCTGCTGCGACTGGCTGGGGGGTGAGGGGACAGAGAAGATGAAAAGAACAGACATGTAGAGAGCAAACAGCACGATGGGGACTCAATCTATGGGAGAGAACAAACAGATGATAATGACCAGCAAAAAAAAAATATTTCATTGAGAGTGAAGAAAGGAGTGAGGCCCAATGCATTATTGGAGGTCCCTGACATAATTCTCGGCCCAGGAAACACGCACGCAGGCTCAGGTAGATTTGAAAGCTTTATTCAACCAGGAAAGTGTGTTTGGATGCGTGTATGTGATATGGTAGTGGATTGTGGGTGGAAGATGAGAACAGGAACAGAGCAGCACGCCGTGCGGCCAGGCAACCCTATGGGAGAAACACAAACAAGGAGTGAGCTGGGCAAAACCACACGGGAAAGTGATGCTGAGTTATGCTTACTTGCAGAGGGAGTGGTGGCTGGCGTTGGCGAGGATTTCAGGCCTGGGAGACAGCGTCCTGCTACGCACACGATGAGTGTGGAGATGCGGGAGGAGGAGATGGCGAAGGTGAGGGTATCCGCCGCCAGGGAATCCACCTGTGCACAGGGGAAGGCTGAGAAAACAGGTAAGTGATAAGACAGCTTACGAGAAGCAGCGATGAGTGACAGGACTGAAGAGATGATCCTGCAGAGGGATTGAGCGCGTTGTAGAACAGACAGCTCCAGACCGATGCTCAGGGCGAGGTGGAATAAATAGCTCTGCGCTAATGAGGCGCAGGTATGCGCGCAGCTGAGGTGGATGCCTGAGAGCGGCGAGTGGTGACAGTACCCCCCCCCCTAACAGCGCCTCCTGGCGCTGGTTTATCCGTGTGCGCCCGGTGGAACTCCGTGATGAGATCGTGGTCCAGCACAAAAGAAGAGCACACCCAGGATCTCCACTCTGGGCCATATCCCTCCCAATCCACCAAGTACTGCAGCCCACGACCTCAGTGCCAGGAGTCCAGGATGGAAGCAACTCCTCACGCCAGGTGACCGTCGATCATCATGGGAGCGGGTGGCGCCCTAGGAGGAGGACAGAGTGGGTCGGAGACAACAGGCTTGACCTTGGAAACATGGAAAGTAGGACACACATGGAGGGAGGGGGGAGGGCCAAACGCACATCCACCGGGTTGACAATCTTGGAAATAACAAAGGGCCCAAGAAACCATGGAGCCAACTTCCTCTTCTCGACCTTGAGATTGATGTCCTGTGATGAAAGCCAGACCCGTTGACCCACCTGGTAACTAGGAGCCGGCCTCCTGTGGCGATTGGCAGTGGTGCTGTTGCACGCCACCGTGCGTAAAAGCGCCTCTCTCGCCCTGGTCCACAAGCCCCGGCAGCATCTCACATGTGCCTAAATGGAGGGAACAGCCAACTCACCCTCCTGCTCAGGAAACAAGGGGGGATCATACCCCAACGACGCCCTGAAAGGGGACATACCAGTGGCCGATGACCGGGCCGTGTTGTGGGCGTACTCTACCCAGGCCAAATAGGAGCTCCAGGTGGATGGGTTGGAAGAGGTCACGCAGTGCAGGGCAGCCTCCAGCTCCTGATTGGTACGTTCACACTGTCCGTTGGACTGGGGATGATGACCAGAGGAAAGACTCACCGTGGCCCCCAGGGCGTTACAGAAGCACGTCCACACTTGTGATACAAACTGAGGCCCTCGATCCGATACGACGTCCAAAGGAATCCCGTGCAGTCTGACCACATGTTGGACGAGGAGGTCAGCCATCTCTCGTGCCGAAGGGAGATCCCAAAGTGGCACAAAGTGGGCGGCCTTAGAGAACCGGTCCACAATCGTCAAAACCGTGTCGTAGGTGTTAGAGACAGGGAGACCAGTGACGAAGTCGAGGGCGATGTGCGACCAGGGCCTGCCTGGGACCGGCAGGGGCTGGAGTAGTCCCGCAGGTGGAGAGTTCTGAGACTTGCCAGTGGCACACTGGGGGCAAGCCCGGACATAATTGGCGACATCCTTTTGGAGACCCGGCCACCAGAAAGAGCGCTGAAGGAGGTCCACCAGTCGGGAGACGCCAGGGTGACAGGCGAGCTTGGACGTGTGGGCCCAGTGAATTACCTCCCCCCGAACAGCTGATGGAACAAAAAGTCTGCCCTCCGGGCCACCGCCAGAGTCCGGTTCCGCCTCCTGTGCCTTACGGATCTTGTCCTTGATGGACCAGGAGACCGCCCCCACGACGCACAAGCTGGGAAGGATGGTGTGGTCCGACTCCTCCGGGGCCTCAGGAGCGAACTGTCTTGACAGGGCGTCGGGCAACCCATTCTTTGAGCCTGGACGGTAGGTGATGGTAAATTGGAACCGAGCAAAGAACAGAGACCAGCACGCCTGGCGGGCATTCAGACGCCGCGCTGACCTCAAATACTAGAGATTCTTGTGGTCCGTCCAAACCACAAAAGGCTGAGCTGCCCCCTCCAGCCAGTGATGCCACTCCTGCAGCGCGAGCTTGACAGCAAGAAGCTCCCTGTCGCCGACGTCATAATTTTGCTCGGCTGCTGACAACCATTGAGAGAAGAAGGCGCAGGGCTGCTTGACTCCATCCACTGGTGAACGCTGGGAGAGCACCGCCCCCACCCCCTTGTCAGACTCGTCAACCTCCACCAGGCACTGCAGCGCGGGGTCAACCTGGGTTAGGACCCGGGAGGATGAGAACTCCGTCTTGAGGGTCTTGAATGCGGTTGCCGCCTCCTCGGACCACTGGAAGGGCACCTTGGAAGAAATGAGGCGGGTCAGGGGAGTTACAATGGCACCGAAGTTGGGGACAAAGCGACGGTAGAAATTGGCGAGCCGATGAACTGTTGCACCTGTTTCCTGGAGGTAGGCGTGGGCCACTCGACCGCCGCTTTAACCTTAGCGGGGTCGGGGAGGATCTGGTTGTGAGAGATGACAAATCCCAGGAAAGAGGTGGTCTTGGCTTAGAACTCGCACTTCTCCACCTTGATGTAGAGTCTGTTCTCCAACAACCGCTGCAGGACCCGCCTCACATGAGCCTGGTGCTCCTCCCGTGACCTGGAGAAGATGAGTATGTCATCCAGGTAGACGAAGACAAAGACCCCCAGGAAATCTCATAGGACGTCATTGATGAGTCACTGAAAGACGGCAGGAGCGTTGGCGAGCCCAAACAGCATCACTAAGTACTCGAAGTGGTCTCTGGGCATCCTAAAGGCCGTCTTCCACTCATCGCCCTCCCGGATCCGAACGAGGTGGTAGGTGCTGCGGAGATCTAACTTCATGAACCAGGTCGCCCCCTGGAGGGAGTGGAAGGCGGTGTCCATCAGAGGCAGGGTGTAGCAGTCCTTTACCGTGATGTCATTAAGAGCCCTGAAGTCGATGCACGGGCGAAGGGACCCATCCTTCTTGGAGACAAAGAAGAAGCCAGCACCAAGCGGGGACGAGGAGGAATGGATGGTCCCAGCACTGAGCGACTCCCTGATGTATGAATCCATTGCCTCTCGTTCAGGAGCTGAAAGGCTGTAAAGACGGCCGGATGGCAAGGGTGCCCCCGGGCAAAGGTTAATGGCGCAGTCATACGGCCGGTGAGGGGGAAGAGACATGGCTTTGTACTTGCTGAACGCCATCCCCAAGTCGTGAAACTCCTGGGGCACCAGGGTGAGGTCCGGAGGATCGGAGACCGGCGTGGGCGGAGGAGAGGATGGGACACAAGCCGCAGACTGGAGACAGGTACTCAGGCAGAAGGGGCTCCATGAAAGGACGTTACCAGACCTCCAATCGAGGACGGAGTTGTGCAGGCTCAGCCATGGGAAACCCAGAATGACACGTTCCGAAGAGGAATAGAAAAGCGCTATATAAGTGCAGGTTAGTTAGTTAGTTAGTTAGTAATACAAGACATATAAGGTAAGGTCCTCACGGTAGTTGCCAGAGATAATTATAGGCACCGGCTTGGTGCGATGCGTCACTACCCCCAGGGGAGAGTGAGAGAGGGTGACCAGATTAAGAGGGGCTGACAATGGCTGACAGGGTATACCCAAACGGGTTGCCAGGCTCTTGGAAATGAAGTTTTGCTCTGCCCCCGAGTCCACCAGTGCGTGAGTGAGGTGCCCGATGGAGTTATGGCAAAATCTGATGGGCAGTGTGCAACTAGAGAGGTGATTTGGCCGGTTAGAGTCCGCGAGGCCCCCTACAGTGACTGGCGGGCCCCCCCGTTTGGGTTTGACTGGGCACTGCTCCACGGTATGCTGGTCGCCTCCGCAATACATGCAGAGGCCCAGCTCCCGTCGGCGTTGTCTCTCCGCTAGAGGAAGCCTGGTGCGCCCGATCAACATAGGCTCTGGTTCATCGGCAGACTCCGGAACGGGTAACGCCAGGGGGCAAAACTGAGGAACAGGGGCAGAGAATCCGTACGAGCGGCTGACAGACTTCCGTTGTGCGGTCCGCTCCCGCAGCCTGTTGTCCAAGCTAATTGTTAGGGAGATTAGCTCGGACAGCTGCCCAGGGAGGTCCCGGCTGGCCAGTTCGTCCCGCAGACCTGAACTGAGGCTACAGAGGAAAATGCTGCAGAGGGATGCCTCTCCCCAGCCAACCTCCTCCGCTGCCACCCGGAAGTCAACAGCGTGATCCGCCGCCGACCGGCTTCCCTGTTGAAGGCTAAGTAGCCGGTCGGCGAGGATACTGTCGCAACACGAGTGATCAAACACCTCAAGAAAGTTCTGCATGAACTGGTCATAGGAGAGGTTCGCGTAGCTGGGCTTCGACATGACGGCGTAAGCTCAAGCTAACGCTCGCCCCTCCAAGAGGTTTGCCATGTAGCCAGTTCGGCTGTGGTCTGAGGGAAAATCCCCGGGAACGCGTAGGAACACCGACTCACATTGTAAAATAAACCCCCATGCCCCACCGAGCTTCCCGTTGAAGCGAGCGGGGGTCGGTATCGGTGTGAGCCGGGTCGGCGCTCCCGAGCTAGGCTGGCCAGCCATGGAGGCGGCCGAAGCCGAGCCGCCTTGATGAGCCGGGGGGAACGCCTGCTGGGGGTCAAGACGGTCTAACCGGTGAGTTATTTCAGTCAACTGGTTGAAGATTACCTGTTGTTGATGAGCTATCATATCCACCCGAGCCTCGAGGGTGGAAAAACGGCGTGCGAGCCCGCTGTCCGCTGGGCCGCTTTGCTGGAGCCGTACTGACATAATTCTCGGCCCAGGAATCATGCACGCAGGCTCAGGTAGATTTGAAAGCTTTATTCAACCAGGAAAGTGTGTTTGGATGTGTGTATGTGATATGATAGTGGATTGTGGGTGGAAGATGAGAACAGGAACAGAGCAGCACGCCGTGCGGCCAAGCAACCCTATGGGAGAAACACAAACAGGGAGTGAGCTGGGCAAAACCACACGGGAAAGTGATGCTGAGTTATGCTTACTTGCAGAGGGAGTGGTGGCTGGCGTTGGCGAGGATTTCAGGCCTGGGAGACAGCGTCCTGCTGCGCACACGACGAGTGTGGAGATGCGGGAGGAGGAGATGGCGAAGGTGAGGGTATCCGCCGCCAGGAAATCCACCTGTGCACAGGGGAAGGCTGAGAAAACAGGTAAGTGATAAGACAGCTAACGAGAAGCAGCAATGAGTGACAGGACTGAAGAGATGATCCTGCAGAGGGATTGAGCGCGTTGTAGAACAGACGGCTCCAGACCAATGCTCAGGGCGAGGTGAAATAAATAGCGCTGCGCTAACGAGGCGCAGGTGTGCGCGCAGCTGAGGTGGATGCCTGAGAGCGGTGAGTGGTGACAGTCCCCCGGCTGACTAAACCTATTAGCAGCATAACTAAGGGAGGGTTCAGAAACACATGATCCCTCCCTAATTGTAGGCTATATCAAAAAGGGAGGTTTTAGTCCTATTCTTAACCCCTTGCACTCCGGTCAATTTTCCTAAAAACGCCAAAAAAATATGCCCAAAGTAAATCGAAAGCTGTTCTTCAACCCTTTGCAGCATCTTCATGGGGTTGGTCTCATTTAAAAGAAAACACTTTGAATGTTTTGGCAAAAAAAACATGATCTCTCTAAGTGCTCCGGCCACTGAGTTACAGTCATCTAAACACAGTGAACTTGAAGAAAATAAATTTGGGCTGGGTGTTTTTTTGGATACAAATGCTTGCAAATAACACACAGCTTCAGATCCGGGTTGGAAAATGCAACAGAAATGTAGAACCAAGTGTTATCCAGCTGAGGTCAAAATTTTGTAACAATACCACAAAAAATGAATATATTACACAGCTTTGTTCTCAGGCTGTCCCCAGGCGTTTTGGAACTGTGTCAAATTGTGCCAAATGGCACAGTTTGGAAAAACGTCTGTAACTTTTGAATGATTCAACATAGAAGCTTCATCTTGGGCTCAAATGAAAGGTTACATTCAGGGCTGTGTCTGTGTATGTGTGTTTCGGGGGGGGGGTTGTCCCCCCCCCGCTACAGAGGACGGAGATCCGCCCTCGCTACAAAACGGATTACACTCGAATAAGGCATGTTTCCACAGCACCACTGTCACCACGGCTCCCCCCCCCCCCCCCGCGACAGAATCGTAGTGGCGGGGGGGGGCGTTCACGGTCCGAAGGCGACGAACGAACCGTGTAACGCGGCGCACGCACTTCGGACATCGTGCGCCGCACAGTTGTAATTTACCGATCGGTAAAAAGTTATTTTTGATTACAATTTTCAGGGATAGAAAATAATTTGGCTTATAACACCTTACCTCTTCACAGCCACATTGTCCTGGCCAACTTCTCTTCCTCATTGTCAGACGAACCGACGCTGGTCCGCTCTGGTTCTGGTCTCACGACCCGATCAAAACATAATTCCATGATTGCGGTTTTGGCGAATGATTTACGACCGTCGTCGTCGGCCTCCGTCGGTCTATGATGACCATATAAGAGAATCCTAAACACTCTGCTGGAATTAAAAAAGAAAAAAAATAAAGCACTGCCTTTGGCTGCTGAAGCAGTCTCTCTTCACCCAGCTTTAGACAAAACAGCTCGGCGAACTTCTGTGCTTCAATTGGCTCGCAGCCTTTGGGAGGCTGGTCCTTCTGGCTAGATTTTCATTCATTGGCTCTTCATGGTTTCAGAAACCCAATTCAAGGCTCTTATTAGTCGAATGACAGGTCAATCAGATGAACTAATCTGTTCGCGGCTGTGTCTGCAGCTTTTATTTTCAGTGCGCGCTTGGAGGCCACACCACCTACATCACCATCATCAATATCTCTATCATGTGTCTGAGCGCCCTCCTGCACCCTAGGACGCAGAGACTTGCCCGCCCACGGTACAACAGAGTGCAAGAGGTAAAAAACAGTGATCGAGTCTGACTCCCGAATCCAGATTAGCAGCTGGTTCCACAGGAGAGGAGCTTGATAACTGAAGGCTCTGTCTCCCATTGTACTTTTGGAGATTCTAGGTATTACAAGTAATCCTGCATTTTGGGAGCATAGTGCTCTGTTAGGATAATACGGTAGTATCAAATATTTTAAATAAAAAGGAGCCTGATTGTTTAGAGCTTTGTAAGTAAGAAAAAGGATTTTAAACTTAATTCTAAACTCTATGGGAAGCCAATGAAGGGAGGCCAGAACCAGAGAGATATGATCTCTCTTTCTAGTACCTGTTAAAACTCTTGCTGCAGCATTTTGGATCAGCTGAAGACTTTTTAAAGATGTTTTAGGACAGCCTGATAATAAAGAATTACAATAATCTAATCTCGAGCTAACAAAAGCGTGGATCAATTTCTCAGCATCACTCTGAGACAAGATGCTCCTAATCTTGGCAATATTATGCAAATGATAGAAGGCAGTCTTAGAAACAAATTTAATATGTGAATTGAAGTGTCACCATGGGTTGAGATGCCGTCTCGGCACTCAGCCCATGTTTTCCCTCATCCCTGCTTCCC
This sequence comes from Pholidichthys leucotaenia, assembly GCA_020510985.1. NCBI lineage: Eukaryota > Metazoa > Chordata > Actinopteri > Cichliformes > Pholidichthyidae > Pholidichthys > Pholidichthys leucotaenia. The sequence continues at coordinate 193,042,085 of CM035842.1, read as the reverse complement.
ATTGAGCAGCGTCTCAGCTGGCCCCCAGCTGGCAGCATTATGGACGGCTGGGGCCAATTAGTCTTCATCAGCTGGGGCGCTGCCAATGAGGATAAATAGGAGCAGCCTCGATGACTCGGGGCTGCGACATAAACACATTGCTAAGCTGAAGCCCCTTCGTCTGGTGTCAGCTTATACTCCTCTTGCAGCATTCCTGTGTTTGTATCCCGCTGTGAGTATGTACGTCTTGTTACCCCCACGTCCGGTACGAGCTGCTTACCTCTGCGCTGTGCAACCTGTGAGTGTACGTCTGCATGAGTATCTGTGCTCTCCTCATCCCTTCCCCTTTTCCCTGAATAAAATATCACGACTCACTGGCTTGCCCCTGGCTCTGATTGCCCGGCTCCCTAGAGCCGGATATGACAGTATGTCGCAGCCAGAAGAGTTGCCGGCGGCCGTGAGTCGCTGTGGAAATGTACCTTTCTGTCCGGGTGTCAGCGCTGCTAGCATGCCGTTTCCCAGGAGTCACTTCCGGCGCCAGGGCGACGAGCTGAGGTCCATCTCGGAGGCTGTCGACGGGACGTTCTTCACCCTGCACGACGCCTCCAACGCGAGACGCTGGCATCCGGGCCGTGCTGAGGAACTCCTGGACTGTCACCCTCACTCTCTGTACCATCTGGAGGATAGTGCCAGGATAGACGCTGCAGGTACACAGCGAGAGAAGCTCCACGGGGTGGATGGAAATCCCGGCAGGGAGTCGAAGTGGGCGACGTCTTTCCCCGCTTCGGAGTCCCGTTCCTGCCGCCATTCCAGTCTGGGAGTTCGCGCCAACCAGAGGACTTCCCCCGACCTGCGCCACGTCACTCGGGATTCCCTTCAAGGAGCCGCGGCTGACAGCAGTTATGTCCGGGGTCGAGTGGCTGTCGCGAGCTCTACTGTGTTTCCTGTCACCACCTTCAGGCATGTGGCGGCGGCAGTGAGATTGATGGTGAGGACTTCAGGGCTACGAAGCTTTCCCGTGCTCGACGCCTTCCTCGTCTCGATCTCCGATCTGGAGCGGCGAATCCTGGGTTTCCCCCTCGCTTCGTCCCCTGGGAGTAATCGTCATCACATCGCCGAGTCACCTCTGCACGAACCTCGTCCGGATCCAGTTCTGGGTCATCGTCAGGACCGTTCCTCCCACGCAGCTGTCATCCCTTCGCCTCGTCAGTGTGGAGATTCTACAGCCTCGTCCCCTGAGCCTCGTTCCCCCGCTGTCATTCCTGGACATTCGGGCTGGCTCACCCCGGCTGTTTCCCCCTCCTCCTCGACGCGCTTCCTGACCGCTGTGTGTGCCTGGAATCCTGGCCTGGTGAGCTCTCTGCTGGAGACAACGCGAGCGACCCTCAGACGAATTCCCGGGGGGTCCTCCGTTATCGCCGGGCGGGGAGAGGAAGAAGCAGATTCCACTACAGCAGGCGATACTCAACCTCCAGGGGGCAGGCAAGTCATTGTTTTTTCACACCTGCTTAATGATTTGCTCTGTTACATCCCTGGAGGAGAAGTTCAGGGTTCGCAGCTCCCTGAACTCTCCCCACCTGCTGTAACCTGTATGCCTAATCCCGCATCCTCTGTGTCTCTCTCCGCCGAGCGGTCCCCGGCTCCGGGTCAACGTGGTGGGATATGGAGAGGGCCTGTGGTTCCGCAGCTACATTGCGGACGGAGGAGGGGGACTGACTGCTGCGTGGAGTCTACGCCGACGACTGGGCGTCCCCGGGTCTCCACGGAGGAGCGGTTCGGTCCGGCGGGACGAGATTCTTCTGGCTTCATGCCGAGTGGATCGTCGGCGGGGTTACCTGAGCTGGAGGGATCTCAAGCTGCGCTGACCATCGTGCTGGCTGCGGGGCCCGACGCGGCTAGATGGGAGCCTGACAACGACCTCCTGACGACGGATCCTGGATCTTCGCAGTCCTGGACGGCGTCAGAACCCGAGATCAGGCGAGTGCTCTCCTTTCTTTTTTCTCTTTTTATCCCCGAGCACTTCAGCCTATCTCCAGGGGAGACGAGCCGGGTGCAGCCGTCCGCTGCGTCTGAACTCGTCTCGCCGGGTTCTGGCGCTGCCGGTGATCCTGATCCCGGTTCTGTTTTCTCTTCTGAGCCTTCTTCCAGGGTCACCGGCAAGGAGTTGCTGTTCCTCGTGGTGCTGGAGGGTCCGGGTTCAACGTTGGAGGTCGGTTCTGGTGCAGTATTCAACGTGGGTTCGCCCGAGACCCAGTCGGGGTCCAACGTGGGTTCGCCTGAGGCCCGATCGGGGTCCGACGTGGGTGCTGCCCCAGTATTGTCCAGGTCCGGTGAGGAGGTGGCCGTTTTCCTGCGGCCTGACGCCCGCCGCCCTCGTCATCGGCTCTCCCCTGAGCCTCTTCCACCGGGATCCGCTCTGATCCTTCGCCCGTCTCAACGGTCCTGGTGGTTGAGTGATGCGGGTCGACGACCCGACCCACAGAACTTTCGGTTCGGTGATCTGGTTCCCCCCACTGGTCTGTTTCCCTCTGGGCAGCCTGGTTCGGCTGCCGGTGGACTGGATTCCTGGGATCTGGGTCCAGAGTTCGCCGTCCGAACACTTCTCTTTCCCTGATTCGCCAGCTGGACAATGGGCGGGGAGATCTCCGGAGCCATCTCGGCCATTTTTGGACTCTGCCTGCCATTCACCTCGGGTGTCACTTTTTCTTTTGTTATTAAGGTCACTCGGGTGTAATGTTTTGTCCTGTTGGTGGATTCGTTTTTATAGTGCTGTGTTTTCCATGGCTCATGCTCAGCATTTTACTTTTTGTGCCATGTTTTTAGCCTCGTTTTTTGTATTGTAGAGTTATGTTTTGTTTTCCATAACACCATGCTCTGCAGTTATCCATTTATTCCAGTCACTTTCATTTCTTTAGGTGACTGGGTATTTATATATTCGTGTGTGTGGGTTTTTCTTTGCCTGCACTCAGTATTTCTTTTTTGTCCTGTTGGTTCATTATAGTCATGTGCCTTGTTTTCCGTAACACCATGCTCTATAATTGTCATTTGTTCCAGTCACCCTCACTTTTCTTGGTGACTGTGTGTGTATGTACTTAAATTAGCGCTGTGTATAGGTTCCCCTTTATTTAACCGTACTCAGCATTTTTTGCCCTGTACCTTTTTGGTGGTTCTTTTTTCCTTGCTCTGGGTCACGCATGGTTGGTACTCTCTGGGTAGTATGTAACCGGCGTGCTGACCCAGTTCTTCTCCCCATCTGTACCTGGGTTAATTATTCTGTTTTGTCAGTATTGTATTTGGGTTTTTCTTTCCCGCTACCCTACATTGCCCCATTGGTGTTGTCCTTCCCTTGGCTTCTTCCCCTCCGGTCCGCCTCCCTTCCTCCCACCCTAGGTGGGGGGGGGGGGGGGCTGGGATGTTCCTGGTCGTTCAGGAGCCCGACCTTGAGGGAGGGGCTCTGTCACCATGGGTTGAGATGCCGTCTCGGCACTCAGCCCATGTTTTCCCTCATCCCTGCTTCCCATTGAGCAGCGTCTCAGCTGGCCCCCAGCTGGCAGCATTATGGACGGCTGGGGCCAATTAGTCTTCATCAGCTGGGGCGCTGCCAATGAGGATAAATAGGAGCAGCCTCGATGACTCGGGGCTGCGACATAAACACATTGCTAAGCTGAAGCCCCTTCGTCTGGTGTCAGCTTATACTCCTCTTGCAGCATTCCTGTGTTTGTATCCCGCTGTGAGTATGTACGTCTTGTTACCCCCACGTCCGGTACGAGCTGCTTACCTCTGCGCTGTGCAACCTGTGAGTGTACGTCTGCATGAGTATCTGTGCTCTCCTCATCCCTTCCCCTTTTCCCTGAATAAAATATCACGACTCACTGGCTTGCCCCTGGCTCTGATTGCCCGGCTCCCTAGAGCCGGATATGACATGAAGGACAGATCTTGATCAAAAATAATTCCAAGGTTCCTCACAGAGCTATTAAGAGAAAGAGTAACAGCATCCAAACTGAAAGTTTCATTTGGAAAGGTATTTCTAAGGTTTTTTGGACCAACAAGAATGACTTCAGTCTTATCTGAATTTAATAGCAGGAAAATACAAGTCATCCAAGCTTTGATTTCCTTAAGGCAGGCTTCCAACTTGGCTAATTGATTACTATCATCTGGCTTCACTGACAGGTATAATTGTGTATCATCTGCATAACAATGAAAATGTATAAAGTGCTTTCTAATAATGTCGCCTAATGGAAGCATATATAAACTAAAAAGAGTAAGGCCTAGCACAGATCCCTGTGGAACTCCATGACTAAGCTTTAAAGTGCTATATAAGTGCAGGTTAGTTAGTTAGTTAGTTAGTTAGTTAGTTAGTTAGTTGAAAGAAAACTCATTACTGACATGAACAAACTGGAACCTATCAGATAAATAAGATCTAAACCACTGCAATGAAGTTCCATTAAGTCCAACATAGTGTTCTAATCTATCAAGTAGAATATTATGATCGATAGTATCAAAAGACTAAGGTCCTTTGTCCTTTTAGACTAAGGTCTAAAAGGACAAGTACAGAAACAAGTCCATTATCAGATGCGATGAGGAGGTCGTTAGTGACCTTCGCTAAGGCTGTTTCAGTACTATGATGAATTCTAAACCCAGATTGAAACTCTTCAAGTAAACCATTTCCCTGCAGGTGGTCAAATAATTGCATAGCAACAACTCTTTCTAAGATTTTTGAAATGAAAGGGAGATTAGACATTGGTCTATAGTTAGCTAAAGCTCCTGGATCTAGTGTTGGCTTTTTGAGTAAGGGTGCGGCGGATGATAAAAATATAAGCCAGGGATGCTGTGGTTTTAAGTAGAGTTTAATTATATCATACCGCCGTCACGGGCTCCGCTCCCGGCGCCGTGCATGCGCGCCAGGAGCGAGCCCACGGCTCTCAGAGAGGGAGGACACAAGAGTCTGTGTCCAGCAGTAGCAGATGCAGAAGTGGAATTGAGCGAGCGAGTTACAGAACCTGTGCAGTATTTATACCAAACTCAAACAATACATCAAAGCAGATTCACAGCAGTTGGTCTGATCAAAGGGACTGCAGAACAGGCATGAGACATTTGCATTTGTAAGACCTACATAACAATAGGCAGATGCAGCCTCTGCTCCGGCTTGCAGGACAAAGAGGTTACAAGGCACATCTACATATTGAGCTCAGCCTCTAGGTCACAGTAAGGACAGGACGCATGAACACTATAAATGAATGGCACATTACATCACAATACATGAATGGCACATTGCATCACAATACATGCATGGCACATTACATCACAATACATGCATGGCACATTACATCTCAGTAGTGCAGCAGGAAAAACCAAGAGAAAAGAGCTGACTGTCCTGTGTGTTGTGGGGAGGTTGAATTACAGCCATTTTAAAAGCCTGCGGTACATGGCCTAAAGTTAATGAAGAATTGATTATATGAAGAATAAAGCTACCAATAAGTGGGAAGACTTCTTTAAATAATCTGGTAGGAATAGGGTCTAAAAGACAAGTTGAAGGTTTTGATGAGGAAACTATTTTGTCTAACTCACAAAAGTCGATTGGAGTAAACTCATCAAGACAGACATCAATTGAAGGAGTTGTAGTAGTTACTGTATTTAAGTTAACTGTGGGAAGAATCTGATTGATTTTATCTCCGATTGATGAAATTTTATTATTGAAAAAGTTCATAAAGTCCTGACTAGTAAGCTCTAAGGGAATGCTAGGATTGACAGAGTCCTGACTCTTTGTCAACCTGACTACAGTGCTGAAAAGAAACCTGGGATTATTCTTGTTCTCTTCTATTAATGCAGAATAATAACTCGTTCTAGCTTTTCTAAGAGATTTTTTATAAATTAAAAGATGATTTCTCCAAGCTAAATAGATTTCATCTAAATTAGTGGAGCGCCATTTTCTTTCTAATTGACAAGTCTTCTGTTTTAAGCTACGAGTTTTTGTGTTGAACCAAGGAGTTAGAAATCTCTGATTAGATTTTTTCTTTTTTAAGGGGGCCACCAAGTCTAGAGTCTGATGCAGAGAAGCTGTAACACTATCCACCATGTTATCAATTACAGAAGGAGCAAGCTGTCTATAGCTTATTTCCGTTGTGTTGACACATGGCATAGAGGAAACAATCTGCATAAATTTGGTAACAGCATCATCTGAGAGGCATCTACTGTAATAATATTTTTCTTTAGGAGCCAAATAGTCAGAAATAGTAAAATCAAAGGTTAACAGACAATGGTCTGACAGTACAGGGTTATGAGGAGACACTACAAGATTTTCTATTTCTATGCCATGTGTCAGAACAAGGTCCAATGTGTGGCGGAGATAATGAGTAGAATTTCCTACTTTCTGAGAAAACCCAATCGAGTCTAATATTGAATTAAATGCCACATTAAGGCAGTCACTATCTACATCTACATGTATATTAAAGTCCCCTACTATAATTATTCTATCTGATTTCAGCACTAAATCAGCTAAGAAATCAGCAAATTCGGATAAAAATTCTTAGTAGGTTGATGGAGGACGATAAACTATGGCAAATAAAATTGGGTTTAACCTAAAATTGCTAAAGTGCCCAATACTGAGGACCAGGCCCTCAAAGGAATTATAACATGTTTTTTGCTTTACATTAATTAATAGTTTGGAATGGTAAATTGTTGCTACTCCTCCTCCATGACCAGAACTTCTGGGATTTTGACAGTTTAAATAACCAGAGGGAGTTGATTCATTTAAACCAACATAATCCTCTTGCCCTAATCAAGTCTCTGTAAGGGATATTAAATCAATCTGATGATCAATTAACAGCTCATGGACTAAAAGAGACTTGGGAGTTAGAGACCTAATATTAAATAAACCACATTTAATTTTTAAATTATGAGGAGGAACAGAGGCCAAATCATTCAGTTTAGAGGCTTTATGTTTAATTTGAGTTTTACCAATTTTTTGCTTAATCACTTTGGGATGCTTATATATTATATTTGTATTTACTTTGGAGGGAGCAGACAGTGATTCTCTGATGGGGAAGACAGGGGCTAAGCTGAGGGGTGGCGGATGAAGAGGAGCTGCAGAGAGGCGTGTAAGACTGCGACTCTGCTTCCTGGTCCCAACTCTGAGCAGTCAAGGTTTTGGAAATTTGGATAAAAAAGATGCCAGATTGTTAGATAAATGAGACGTACCATCCAAAGTGGGATGGGCGCTGCCTCGTCTCATAAGACCAGGTTTTCCCCAAAATGAGCTCCAATTGTCAATGTAGCCCACATCATTTGCAGGACACCACACAGACAGCCAGCAGTTCAAGGATGATGAGCGGCTAAACATGTCATCACTGGTCAGATTGGGGAGGGGCCCAGAGAATACTACAGAGTCCGACATTGTTTTGAGAAAGTCACACACCGATTCTACATTAAGTTTCGTGACTTCCAACTGCCGGAGACGGATGTCATTAATGCCAGCGTGAATAACAATTGTGGAGTATTTACAGTTACTTTTAGCCAGCATTTTCAAATTTGACTCGATGTCGCCTGCTCTGGCCCCCGGAATGCATCTGACTATGGCCACTGGAGTCTCTAGGTTCACGTTTCTGACTACAGAGTCGCCAGTGATCAGAGTTTTTTCCTCAGCGGGTGTGTCGCTGAGCAGGGAAAAACGATTAGAAACGTGAACAGGTTGGAGGTGTACCAGGGCTTTGTGACTAGGCTTCCTTCTCACCGTCACCCACCCAGTCTCCTCGCTGCTGAGGAGAGCTGGAGGACCACTAATGGGGCCTATGCTAGCTAGCTCCGCTGCAGCTAGGGGACATCCGTCGAGAGTAACTGGCGCAGACGGTGTTTCAATGCAGCGGAGCCGGGATTCCAAATCAGACAACCTCGCCTTGAGCGCCTCAAAAAAACAACATTTATTACATTTACTGTTATCACTAAAAGAGGCAGGGGTGTAGCTAAACATCTGACAGAGAGAGCACACCAGAGGAGAAGAGGAAGGAGAGCTAGTAGCCATAGCTAGTGGCTAACTAAAGCTCAGGAGAGTGAGGAGAGCAAACCACAAGGACAGACAGCAAAACAGGAAGTGACGTTACCACAAGTGACGTTCCAGCACCATCCAGAGAGTACTCAAATTAAAAGTACTCAAATTATAAATTAGAACAATATGGCATAAGAGGAACAGTCTTGGAATAGATTAAGAATTATTTGAGTAACAGGTGTCAATTTGTTTAATAGGGTAAATGCAGGCCATCATGTTTGAGCATTGCCTGTGGTGTCCCTCAGGGGTCAGTGTTGGGACCTCAACTGTTTATTTCATGTATAAATGATTTATATAACATCTCTACAGTTTTAAAGATGGTTTTGTTTGCTGATTATACTAATATATACTACTCACCAAAAGTTAGGGATATTCAGCTTTCAGGTGAAATTTCAGGATGAACCTAAAATGCACTTTACATACCTATTACAGGTGAACTTAATTTGACTTTCTCTAACCTTTTGAATGCACATGTCCAACTGTTCAGTGTTTCAATACTTTTTGCATAACTTGCTGATCCCGCACAAGCTTAACGGCAAAATTTACAACAGGTTTTTGATCCATGAATCAACCAATAAATTTCCTGGTTCAATTAGAATTGGTATTTAACCCCTTGCACTCTGGTCAATTTCCCTAAAAACGCCTAAATATAACATACCCAAAGTAAATCAAAAGCTGTTCTTCAACCCTTTGCAGAATCTTCATGGGATTGGTCTCATTTAAAAGAAAACACTTTGAATTTTTAGGCAAAACAGTCATAATCTCTCTAAGGGCTCCTGCCACTGAGTAACAGTCATCTAAACATACTGAACTTGAAGAAAATAAAGTTCGCCTGGGTGTTTTTTTAGATACAAATGCTTGCAAATAACACACAACTGTCAGATGCGGGCTGGAAAATGCATCAGAAATGTAGAACCAAGTGTTATCCAGCTGAGGTCAAAATTTTGTAACAATACCACAAAAAATGAATATATTACACAGCTTTTTCTCAGTTTGTTCCCAGGCGTTTTTGAACTGTGCCAAATGGCACAGTTTGGAAAAACGTCTATAACTTTTGAATGATTCAATATAGAAGCTTGATCTTGGGCTCTAATGAAAGGTGACACTCAGAGCTGTGTGTGTGTGTGTGGGGGGGGGGGGGTAGTTGTTTATTCATTCATGAATGAATGAATGAACAAACAAGCCACCACACACAAAGAAGCATGCCACGTAAAAAATGTGTGGCCTTTTTTTACAAGAAAAAATAACCTGCAGTGCACTAAAAATTATACTAAAATATCTGCAATGTAGAGGATAACAACTATCCCCCTCCCGATACAGAGGAGCTCGCGCACAAAAAAAACGGTCCGTCAACGGTCCGTCATGTGGCGATGACGCACAGTTGTAATTTACCTATCGGTCAAAAGTCATTTTTACCTCCGCCAGGCCGAAAAGGCCAGGAGGAGGTTATGTTTTTGCCGGGGTTTGTCTGTGTGTTTGTCTGTGTGTTTGTCTGTCTGTCTGTCTGTCTGTCTGTCTGTCTGTTTGTCTGTTGGTTAGCAAGATAACTCAAAAAGTCTTGGACGGATTTCCATGAAACTTTCAGGCATTGTTGGAAATGGTACAAGGAAGAACTGATTAAATTTTGGGGATGATCCGGATCACCGTCTGGATACAGGAATTTTTTAAAGCATTCTTTAACACTGTGACATACGGCTATTTTCAACATGTGCGCAGGCGCAATGGAGGGCGCTGGTCATCGTGTCTGACCAACATAAACTCCGCCTTCTTCAACGTTTTAGGCACAAAAGCACTCGGAAAACTGTGTTTGCGCGACGCTGCAAAAGCTGAGACGGGCAGCTGTCCGCCGCCGGATTATTTGCCAGAAATTCCCCGGGCAGCCATAGGCGCTGCGCAAAAACGAGCTGCTCGGCAGCGTGCTGTGTGCCTGTGTTTGCGCAACGCTGCAAAAGCTCAGACGGCCAGCTGTCCGCCGCTGGATTATTTGGCAGAAATTCCCCAGTCAGCCATAGTAGCTCCGCAAAAAGAAGCTCTCGGCCGGGGAAGTTTCCAAATCATCTTTGGCCGCGGAGCGCAACCCCAATAAAGATAAAGATTAGATGTACCACGAAGGTCGAGTGCAAGCAAGATGTTTGTGTCTGTGAACATTCCGTCTTTTGGCGAGTTGATACGTAACGATGTTTACAGTTTGATGAGAAGGTTGCTGCCATGTAACAATCATCTTATATCAGCAATTGTCAACTCGTCACTCACACTTCAGCATTTAGAAGTGGTGGCGTTCCATTTTATACTGAGTCCAATATTGTATGTTATTGTTGTTACAAGACCGCCGACTGTCTGCTGATCTGTATATACTTTTATTTATTTATTTATTTTCTACTCCTTTTAGTTCTGCATTTAATATGAACCCTGAGTTTGAAATAAACGTTTGAATTTTGAATAAAACCCACGCCAACCCGTCTACCTAATTGGCATCCGTCAGTGAAGCCCTCAGTGCTGCTTTCAGTGATCTAAAACACTCACATAACCCATTGGCCTGTGGGTTGTACGCAGTTGTGTCATGACTTCTTTTGTTTTTTCTTTTGAATTCTTGGATGGAACATGGGTGGGCAATATAAGCTGCGGATTCAGCCATCACATATTTCGGATAACTTATGTTGAACTGTATAATCAGAGGAGCTATTGTCTAATTTGACCTTGTTGGATTTTATTACCCCCTTTGTTATATTATTCACTTTCTTTTAACCTGTACTCTTAATCTATTCGAAATAAAGACTAATTCATTCATTCATTCAATTGCAACGCCCCCAGCCTGGGACTTTGCAGATGCAGGACATGGACACAACACCAACACTTCAGTTTATTACCTCCGCCAAGGAGGTAATGCTTTTACTACTGAACCACTAATCCTGTCATTGTGAATCCAATTGCTACTCAGATGTTTTCATGGTCAAGGAATCTGACAACGTACACACAAACACTATATGGGGGGAACTATGGCGCTTGGCGGAGGTCTGCGCTCTCCGAGTGCTTTTCTAGTTATTACTATTTTCAGTGATAAAGAATAATTTAGCTTTTAACACTTACCTGTCCACAACAGCAGTGTCGCTGGCGAACATCTGTTCCTCATTGTCAGATGAACATGAAGCTGGTCCGCTTGTTACGACTCGTGGTTCTGGTCACGCGACCCGGTCAAACCATGATTCCATGATTGCGGTTTTGGCGAATGATTTTTCAAAACAAATACAAACAGTAGTAATAAAAAAAGACTGGCGAACGCTACCGTTACACACAGCGACTTACACAAAACAGATTTTACGCATGGGACGCACGCTTTCCATCATCGAACTTCTCTGCTTCAATTGGCTCGTTGTATTCGCAGTCGTTGGTAGGCGGGTCCTTCTTGCTAGGTTTTCAGTCATTTGTTCTTCAAGGTTTCAGAAACCCAATTCAAGGCTCTTACTAGTCGAATGAGAGGTCAATCAAATCTAAACCAATCAAAGCACTCCTTTGGCTTTCTGTTCGCGGCTGTGTTTGTAGTGGAAGAAAGGAAATGCAGCTTTTTTTTTTTCAGTGCTCACTGAGACGCACAGTGCACACTAGGATGCACAAGGATGCAGAGATGTGACCGCCCGCGGTATCCCGGAGTGCAAGAGGTTAAACAGTCCTCTTCATGATGCTGTCAACATTTTGACATCATGAGACCAAGACGACACCTAACAATTGATCAACAGTACCTCGCCATTGCGAAGCTTCAAGCAAGATGTTCTCAGAGGGAAGTGGCCACTGAGCTTAGAGTGTCACGGAGTTTCATCAGCAGGTTGCACCAGAGATACAGAGAGACTGGAAGAGTCACAGAAAGGCATAGAAATGAACGTCCTTTGGCCACATCCCACGCTGATGACTGCGTCATTGTGAACAGTTCCCCGCACAACTGGATGATGAATGCCATTCAACTCCAGGCACATTTATGCAAGGTGAAAGGCACCCAAGTGTCATGTCGGACCATTTGAAACCGTTTACATCAGCGTGGTCTGCATGCTGGACGACCTGCAAGGGTACCTGGCCACACTACCAGACACAGGCATCATTGTCTTGCATGGACCAGGGAGCATTTACGCTGGACAAGGGACCAGTGGGCCTCAGTGTTGTTCTCTGGTGAAAATCAGTTCATGTTGGGCAGAAATGATGGCCACCAACGATGCTGGAGTCATCAAGGAGAGCGCTATGCATCAGCCACTGTTGTCACCAAACAAGCCTTTGGTGGTGGTGGTGTTACAGTCTTGGCAGGTGTGTCTAGTCAATACAGAACTACCCCACACCTTGTGAATGGTACAGTGACAAGCTGATACAACCTGAATAACATCATTAATCCAGTCATTGTGCTTCTGCATGAACCACACAGGCCTAATTTCATCTTCATAGACGACAGTGCTCCAGCTCATCAAGGTTGCATCATTGGAGAATGGCTGCTGGAGGTTGGGGTGCCTCAAATGGACTTTCAAATGGACCTGCACTTTCTCCAGACCTGAATCCCATAGAAAACCTATGGGATCAGCTAAGTCGCTGTGTAGAGGCTCGTAACCCTGTGCCCGACAACCTCAGTGACCGGTATGGGTGGCCGCCCTCAGCATGAGATGTTGTTGTCAAGCTGTAATTGATGCTCAAGGACACATGACAAGTTATTGAGACCTTGAGATTTTTTGTTGTGGTATACCTACCACTGTTGTTGACTTTTGTTTCAGTAAATTGTTTGAGATGAGGACATCACCATTGCATGTTTCGACTTACGGTGGTGTGAAAAGGTGTTTGCCCCCTTCCTGAGTTCTCATTTTTTTGTATGTTTGTCACACTTAAATGTTTCAGATCTTCAAACAAATTTAAATATTAGACAAAGATAACACAAGTAAACACAAAATGCAGTTTTTAAATTAAGGTGTTTATTATTAAGGGGAAAAAAATCCAAACCTACATGGCCCTGTGTGAAAAAGTGATTGCCCCCTAAACCTCATAACTGGTTGGGCCACCCTTAGCAGCAACAACTACAATCAAGCATTTGTGACAACTGGCAATGAGTCTTTTACAGCGCTGTGGAGGAATTTTGGCTCACTCATCTTTGAAGAATTGTTGTAATTCAGCCACATTGGAGAGTTTTCGAGCATGAACCACCTTTTTAAGGTCATGCCACAGCATCTCAATCAGATTCAGGAAAGGAATTTGATTAGGCTATTCCAAAGTCTTCATTTTGTTTTTCTTAAGCCATTCAGAGGTGGACTTGCTGGTGTGTTTTGGATCATTGTCCTGCTGCAGAACCCAAGTGCACTTCAGCTTGAGGTCATGAACAGATGACAGGATATTCTCCTTCAGGATTTTTTGGTAGACGGCAGAATTCATGGTTCCATTTACCACAGCAAGTCTACCAGGTCCTGAAGCAGCAAAACAGCAGCAGACCATCACACTACCCCAACCATACTTTACTGTTGGTATGATATTCCTTTTCTGAAATGCTGTGTTAATTTTACACCAGATGTCATGGGACACACACCTTCCAAAAAGTTCAACTTTTGTCTTGTCAGTCCAGAGTATTTTCCCAAAAGTATTGGGGATCATCAAGATGTTTTCTGGCAAAACTGAGACGAGACTTTATGTTCTTTTTGCTCAGCAGTGGTTTTCGTCTTGGAACTCCGCCATGCAGGCCATTTTTGCGCAGTCTTGTTCTTATGGTGGAGTCATGAACACTGACCTTAACTAAGGAAAGTGAGGCCTGCAGTTCTTTGGATGTTGTTGTGGGGTCTTTTGTGACCTCTTGGATGAGTCGTCGCTGTGCTCTTTGGGTAATTTTGGTCGGCCGGCCACTCCTGGGAAGGTTCACCACTGTTCCATGTTTTCGTCATTTGTGGATAATGGCTCTCACTGTGGTTCACTGGAGTCCCAACGCTTTAGAAATGGCTTTATAACCTTTTCCACACTGATAGATCTCATCATCATCATCATAATCATCATAGCAGTCTGTCGGGGGTGACAATGACTGTTTCATTTAGGTCTGATCTGATGAATGAATGAATGAATGAATGAATGAATGAATGAATCTGAATGAATGAATGAATCTTTATTTCGGATAGATTAAAAGCACAGATTAAAAAGAAACAGAATAATATAACAAAGGGACAAAGGGGGAAAGAAAATCCAACAAGGTCAAATTAGACAATAACTCCTCTGATTATACAGAGGATTATACAGAAGCAAGATTTCTCCACCAGCTTTGTCCTTTGCCCTCTGCTGCCAGGAACTCCCGGCTTTGTTAGGCCAGGCAACATCCGAGCCGGTATGAGTTGCTTTCTGACTGACCATTTCATGAAACTGCTTGCAAAGTATTTGAGTACTGCTAGCTTTTGCTGGACTAGCGGCACATTCTTGGCAGATAGAGGTATTATCAGTGGCAAGGACAGGCCAAGACAAACTGACTCCAATATCTGTTGCAGTGACTGACCAGATGATAGGTTTGTTTATCTCTGCTCTTTATGTAGTGCATGTCACGATGCATCAACTGGCACAGTCCACCACAGACCTTGTGACAGATGTGCTTATCTGCCAGGATGTCCAGTCTCACCCCGTGTAACGGAGTGGTCCACCACAGGCCTGTGACAGATATTGTTTTTAGTTCTGCCAGGATAATGTACAAACATACACCTGTCATGTGCTGGCAAGCGCTCGCCCCCTCCTTCCTGTTCACTGGCTCCCTCATCAGACGCACCTGCTGATTCCTGCTTGGCCAGCGTTTATAAGGAGGAAATCCTTATAAACGTCCATCTTACAAGCTCTTCTCCTCCACTTTTCTAGATTGCTGCCAACAAAGCAGTGCGTCTTCAGGACATTGGTGCACTCGCCAGCCTGTTGCTCCACCCCGAGGCAACCTTCCTCCTCCGCCCGGTCAGACCCACTCATCATACCTGACTGGCAGCTCTGCCTGCTGGCTCATCTCCTTCGCTGGGTTCTGTGCCAGTCTCGTCTCATCTCTCACGTCATCATCATCATAGCAGTCTGTCATGGGCGACAATGACTGTTTCATTTAGGTCTGATCAGATTCCTCCACACACCTCTGTCCTTAGCCTTCTGCTGCCAGGAACTCATGTCTATGTCCAACTTCTTCAAGTTTCTTTTTACAGTGTCTTTAAATCTGAGCCTTGGTCTACCCTGATCGCATTTGCCTTTGCATAACTGTGAGTAGATTAAATGCCAAAGGAGATGCTGGTGGTCCATCCTCTCAACATGTCCGAGCCATCTCAGGTTAATCTGTATTAGCATGTCCTCCATTGATGGTAGACCAGCTCGTTTCAACACTTCTATGTTGGTTACCTTGTCTTTCCATGAGATGTTCATTATGGCTCAAAGGTGTCTCATCATGTACACGTGGAGTTTCTACACCTGCACTCTGTAGACAGTCCAAGTTTCATCACCGTACAATAGAGTAGCCAGTACTGTCGCTCTGTACACTTTGCATTTCACACGGATAGACACATGTCGATTGTTCCACAGTATCTCCCTCAAGTTTCCAAACACAGCGCTCGCGCTTCCCATTCTGAGAGATAGTTCATCCTCCAGCCTAGCATTCTCTGAAACAGTACTCCCTAGGTATTTGAAAGTCTTACACTTGAGTAGTGGCTCTGTACCAATGCTGATCTCTTCTGGCAGTGATGCTGATAACTGCAACTTTGGTGGTTGATAAAGGCACTCTGTCTTCTTGATGTTGATTCGGAGGCTGAATTGGCTAGCTGCTCTTGCAAACTTCTCCACTAAAGATTGCATATCTTCAACGCTGTGTGCAACTAGAGCACTGTCATCGGCAAAGAGCATTTCTCTTACTACCTTTATCGATGTCTTACTCTTGGCTTTAAACTGTGCCACATTGAACAAGTCTGCTTCTTTCCTTGTTTGAATATATACTCCTTCTGAAGTGTCTTTGAAGGCCACCTCAAGCATGGCTGCCAGGTATAGCGAGAAGAGTGTAGGTGCCAGCACACACCCTTGTTTCACCCCGTTGCTTACTGAAAAGTCTTTAGCTACTGAACCACTCATTGCCACATTTGCTTGCATACCTGTATGGAGTGCCTCAGTCAGGCTGACAAACTTCTCTGTACAACCATATTTCTTGAGTACCTGCCAAAGTCCTTGTTGCGAAACAGTATCAAAGGCTTTACTGAAGTCTATGAAGACTACATAAAGCGGCATGTTCTGTTCAATACACTTTTCTTGTATCTTTTCTTTTCTCTCACGTGAGTGGTACTGTTTGTTTCCCCATACACTCTCCATTCCTCTCTAACCAGTCTCGTCTTCCCTCTGAAGGGCTCCTGTGAATCTGGCGAATGACTGGCGTTTTTCCTCAAGATTGCTGTTTTGAATATTCTAATAAAAGGTCAAACATTTTTTGTATGTTCGCTTGGTGATTGCACACTGCACTCAGGTTGCTTGTCCAGCCAATATGACAGAACGAGCCAGCCAGAGTCACAACCTGCAGGTGCATCATCACCAACCGATCACTCCGCGCTCCACCGCCTCGACGTTACAGAGAGGCAGGTGGCTGAGCACACTCAGCTGCTGCAGGCAATTATGCAGCAGCTGAATGTCCTTACTGATCGACTGGGCTATGAGGGTGTCCCGGCTACTCCACCTCCACCTGCTCCTTCTTCTTCTTCTATTGTTCGCCAAACCTTTGCTATTTCCTCTCCTGCTCTGTACGCAGGGGAGGTGGGGAAATGCAAGGATTTCTTGTGTCAGATACGGATTTATTTTGGGCAGGTGCAGGGAGAGTTCCCGGATGACATTTCTAAAATACATCAGTTTACTCTTCTGCTTCAGGGCCGTGCCCTTAGTTGGGCACGGGCTGTTATCAATAGTCAGAACTTCGCCACCTATGTTTGAGCAATTTGTGGCCAAGTTTACCCACACGTTCGACCGTTCCGAGAGTCAAGGGAATATTATGAGTTGCCTGATGTTGCACCGCCAGGGCAGCCAGTCTGTGGCCGACTTCTCGGTGGAGTTCCGGGTTGAGGCAGCAGATTCAGGGTGGACCGAAGTTGCGCTATGCAGTGCATTCCTCCACGGACTGAATCCTCAGCTCCGTGATGACTTGGCGGTTCATGCCGTTCCTGCCACCTTGGACGGCCTGATAGATCAGGTGGTCGGGCTGGATAATTGATACCATGAGCACGCGTGATGCCTCCACTCCCCAGCTCGTTACTCACTCTCTTCCGAAGTCTACTGACCAAGGTGAGTTCAACTCCGCCCCCAAGCCAATGGAGCTCAGCTGTGCAGTGGCGGCAGATCGGGGCATGTGCCTACTGTGGCTCTTTGAATCACAAGTTAGACGCAAGCCGCCTACGGCCAAAAGAATCAGCCCGTCAGTAGCTGCGGGGGGTCTGGCGGGTGGGACTCAATCCGATCCCCCCGATAACTTCTCTATTTCGGCCCTCATCCAACTACCGGGGGTCAAGAGGAGGGTCTCCGCCCTAATCGATTCCGGGGCAGAGGGTAATTTTGTCTCCACTAAGCTGGTGCACGAGATGGGGATTCCGACGGTTAAACTGCCGGGTCCCCGTTCCGTGCGTACCCTTTCCGGCCAGACGGTGGTGTCCGTTACCCATTGCATGGCGCAGTTATCCGTCCTGTTGTCCGGTAACCTCCGGGAGAAGCAGACTTTTTATGTGTTTCCACAAGCTTCTCACATGGTGGTACTCGGTTACCTGTGGCTCCAGAGGCATAATCCAATTATTAATTGGGCACAAAATTCTATCACCTCCTGGCGCCCCAATTGTTAGGCAACATGCCTAAATTCGGCCAGTGTTTCTCGTCCCTTCCCATCTCCTCGCCTCAGGCTGAGCCGCGGGACCTCATCCTCGTACCCAAGGTCTATCACGACCTCGGGGAGGTGTTTAGCAAGTCACGAGTGTTAGCGATTCCCCAGCATCGCTCGTATGACTGTGCCATTGACCTTCTTCCGGGTGCGAGGCTGCCAGCCAGCAAACTCTATAGCATTTCTGGGCCTGAGAGAGAGGCGATGGAAGGGTACATAAAGGATTCATTGAACACTGGCCTTATTCGGCCATCCTCGGCTCCCCTTGGGGCGGGGTTTTTCTTTGTGGACAAAAAGGACGGGTCTTTGCGTCTGTGCATTGATTACCAGAAACTTAACACCATCACTGTCAAAGATAATTTGCCTCTGATGAACTCTGCTTTCGAGCTCCTGCAGCGTTCATGTGTATTCTCTAAGCTTGACATACGTAACGCTTATCACTTAGTTAGAATACGCAAGGAGGACGAGTGGAAAGCAGCGTTCAAAACACATCTGGGGCATTTTGAGTACTTGGTTATGCCTTTCGGATTAACTAATGCCCCCGCTGTTTTCCAGTGTTTAGTCAATGACGTCCTTCCCGATGTGCTTAATCGGTTTGTTTTTGTCTATTTAGACGACATTCTGATTTTTTCTCGCATGCCAGAGGAGCACGAAACTCATGTCATTTGTTCCTGAATTTCTTTGTACTGCAGCATGATGTCCAGCATTTGAGGGTCTACTTCTCTTTGTCAGGCAGGTCCTATTTAAGTGATTTTTTGATTGAGAACAGGTGTGGCACCAATCAGGCCTGGGTGTGGCTAGACAAATTGAACTCATCTTTCCAAAGATGTGATAAACCCCAGTTAATTTATGTTTTAACATGGGGGGGGGACACTTTTTTACACAGGCCATGTAGGTTTGGATTTTTTTTTTCCTTAATAATAAACATCTTCATTTAAAAACTGCATTTTGCATTTACTTGTGTTTTCTTTGTCAAATATTTAAATTTCTTTGATGATCTGAAACATTTCAGTGTGACAAACACACAAAAAAATGAGAAATCAGGAAGGGGGCAAACACTCTTATTTAAGTTACTGTGTTGAAATCTGGGGAAACAATTATAAGAGTTTACTGTCTTCACTCATTGTACTTCAAAAAGGAGCAATAAGAATTATTCATAATGTTGAATATTTGGATCATACTAATGTAATATTTTTACAGTCTAAACTATTGAAATGTATGTTCATTGTTGAATTCCAAACAGAACAAAAAAAAAAAATCTACCACCAAATAGTCTAAGATGTTTTTGTTTCCATGATGTTACTTACAGTTTAAGTGGAGAATTTAAGTTGAAAACTTAAAGATACAAACCATGATGAGAAGCTTTTGTGTTACTGTACAAGGTATAAAATTCCAGAATGGTCTGTCAAGTGAGTTAAAGCAGTGCTCAAGTATGACCCAGTTCAAAAAATGTACAAGCAGATGATTTTCTGGAGCTACAGCAACATGAGAAATGTTTGACTGATATGAGTTTTCCTAGTTTGTTATACTTTTGAGTGTGATAACGTTATAATATGTTGTGCTTATTGTCGATGGGCCCATTCTAAGTTTGGTTTCGATAATCTTTTAAGGGAGCAGAATAAGTTGTTGAAGGAGAAGGAGTGGGGTTTAATAAGTTTGTAACTTCCCCTCACTCCTTTTTGAGCGTTTAGTTTGAATCTACAGTTTATACTTCTGTTATTTATATATTAATACTTGTTCTTCATTTCTTGATGTATTTTCTTGATGTATCTTCTTTCTTCAGTTTGACTGATTGATTGATTGATTGATTGATTGATTGATTGATTGATTGATTGATTGATTGATTGATTGATTGATCGAACCTCTGTTCCAAGTTTGGTGACCCTAGTTTCACCCGATCTAGAATAATGGGGCATAGTTGCCGTGTCTCAGATCAGAGGTTGCAGTCTCGTAGACCTGAGGCTGTTAAATGAGAAGGTCTAGTCTTTGAATGGCATATGTGTTATATAGTTATTTTAATATGAAAGGACAAGATGGACACGCACCTCCAGGTGGCGCCTCTGCATCGCCCTATATAAGGCCAGGTCTGCCATCTTATCACCCTCTGTCTCACCTGAGCTTAGCCAGTGATCTGTCAGTGGCTTTCAATAGCTGTCAGTGTGAGTCTGTCAATAAAGCTGTGTGTTCCCAGTCACCTCACCTCGTCTGTCCAGCAGCAGGTAATTCCAGACATAACGTTGGCGACAACAATAAATCATGGAGGCGTGCATGGTCCTTATTCGCCCATTCCTCGAGGCGCCCGGAGAGCTGCCGGTGCCTTGGCCCAGATGGAACAAGGCCTACCAGAACTACGTTGTCGCATGGGGTCTCCAAGAGATTGACAAGCAGAGAGCCTGGGCACTATTGGTTCACAGTTTGGGCATAGAAGGCCAGCGAATTCTGGGAACGCTTGGTGCTGCCAACACATGTAAAGAGGTAGCAGAGTTGCTAGCTAGCCACTTCGGCACCCCGGACAATGTGACGACCCAGAGGATCCGTTTTCG
The DNA here is from genome assembly GCA_020510985.1 of Pholidichthys leucotaenia. Taxonomy (NCBI): domain Eukaryota; kingdom Metazoa; phylum Chordata; class Actinopteri; order Cichliformes; family Pholidichthyidae; genus Pholidichthys; species Pholidichthys leucotaenia. The sequence continues at coordinate 193,021,672 of CM035842.1, read as the reverse complement.
GCAGCGGCGTCAACGGGTAGGTGAACCCTGTCCAGCAGTTTTTCACCGATTTAAGACAGCTGGCTAGTGAATGCCATTTCGGAGCACTGGAGGAGGAAATGGTCCGTGACCAGCTAGCAGAACATTGTTGTAGCGCCACGTTGCAGGCTAGGCTGCTTATGGCCCCAAATGAGCTCACGCTAGCCAGAGCCATTAAGCTAGCTCTCCAGATGGAAACAGTGGAAAAGCTAGCTCTGAAGAAAACTGGGAGCCAGCCACAGCAGCCGCTAGAGCCTCCCGCTGCGGCAAATGCCACGTACCTGAACAGCAAAGATAGCTCGGACGGAGAGGAGACGGAAGCCAAAGCTGCTGGCCGGGGGGTGGCCCCGGGAAAGTCTCTCTGTATGGGCTGCAAGTCTAAGACACACCAGAAAAAGTCTAAGGATTGCCCGGCGAGAGGAGCACGGTGTAACAGATGTGGTCGCTTGAACCATTTTGCCAGGGTCTGGTGTGGATTTAACCCAGAGAGCACACGGAAGAAATCACTCCACCCGCCCCCGACTACCATCCACACGGTGCGGGCTGAAGAACTACCGGGCATCATGGTGGTCAAGCAGGACCAATTTTGCCCAGGTTTGGTACCTAGACCGACGAGCGATTCCAATGGGTTGGCCCCAGATGCCTCCGGAGCCTGGCCGTGGAAGGATGGAGGGTCTGCGTCTACGATGGTGAACGTTGCAACGGTATTAGAAGAGGTCGGGGCAGGACCGAGAAGCACGGAGGATCAGCGTGCTCGACAACAATGTCTCATGCCGAGCCGGGACCCGTTGAGGGTCGTGGATTTGGTTTGGAGCCGAGATGAGGAACGTCTGCGGCGAAAATGGACCAGACAACGACCTGAGGAGCATTGGGAGCTTCTGCGCAAAGTGGAGAAAATGGGCGCAGCGCACTTCAGACTCTCTGACAGCTCGGTATGGCATGTAAATCATCTCTCGGCGCCACACCAGTCGGCTGCCTTTTGCAACAGCGGCTCGATTCCGAGTTTTTTTTCCCCTTCCTCTCTCTTTTGATCACTTTTTTTTTTCACCCCACTTATATCACGGACACACAGATCGTCCCAAATGTCTCCTGAGCCGGTGGACGGAGCCACTGTTTATAGCAGGATACGATACAACAGGGAAGAGCTGCTAGCATTTAACCGCCACCCGGTCCCACTGGAAAAACTCGACATACCGAGAGAACTGAGGCGAAAACGCCGTGGCTGCCGGGCTGGAGTAAGGCGGAGGACAAAAAATATAAGGTACAGACCCTCCCTTCCATCTGTTGTCATGGGAAATGTACGGTCGATACTGGGAAAGTTAGATGAGCTAGCGGCTATCTCCCGTTATGATAGCACTTACCGGGAGTGCTCTCTCCTTTTGTTTACTGAGACGTGGCTAACTGAACTAGCAGCAGATGCTAACATTGAGCTGGAGGGTTTTCACATGATACGAGCTGACCGAACACCAGAGAGTGGCAAAACTAGGGGCGGTGGAGTGATAATGTATGTTAACAACAACTGGTGTAGACCGGGACATATCACTGTTAAACAACGACACTGCAGCAAAGACATTGAGTTGCTAGCTGTTAGCATGAGGCCTACATATCTCCCGAGAGAACACTCACACGTGATCTGCATTGTTGTTTATGCAAATCCGACGGCGAACGCTGGGACAGCGCGTGACGTCATCCATTCAGTAACCAGCAGGCTGCAGACAGAACACCCAGATGCTCTTCTCCTCATCTCAGGCGATTTCAACCACGTTTCACTGTCTCCCATTCTGCCCACTTTCACCCAGTATGTCACATGCCACACTAGAGACAATAAAACACTGGATTTGTTCTACGCAAACACTAAGGAGGCGTACACCTCATCACAACTCCCCCCACTTGGGAGATCGGATCACAACTTGGTTCATCTCCGACCGGTGTACAAACCCCTAGTGCACAGACAACCTCCGGCCATGCACACTGTGGAGTTATGGTCTGAGGAGACAATGGACACTCTAAAGGACTGTTTTGAAGCCACTGCCTGGAAGCAGCTCTGCGATCCACATGGTGAGGACATCGATGGCCTCATTCACACCTTCACGGGCTACCTCAGCTTCTGTGTGGACAAATCCGTTCCCACCAAGACCATACGGCGTCACTCAAACAACAAACCCTGGATCAACCCTGAGATAAAAACACTTCTGAGAGAGAAGAAGAGGATCTTCAGGTCGGGGAACAGGGAGATGCTGAAGTCCGTACAGAGGGAGCTGAGGAGAAAGATCAGAGAAGGCAAGGACAGCTTCAGGAAGAAGATGGAGGACAAGCTGCAACAGAGCGACATCAGCGGGGTCTGGAGAAACCTCAAAACCATCTCGGGGCTCCAGAATACCTCCCCCCAGGCCACGGGGGGCAGGGAGTGGGCGAACAACCTGAATCTGTTTTTCAATAGATTTGACCAACCGCCCTCCCCCCTGTCTGCACAACAACCACTGCTGCCTCTAAGAAATCAAGTCCTGCTACCCACTCCCCACTCCACCGACACCCCCTCCACTCCCAACACACAGCCCCCCATCCTGACCCTGACCAAGACCCAGGTGAGGACGGAGCTGAGGAAGATCAAGGCGAGGAAGGCGTCGGGACCGGACGGCATCAGCGCAAAGCTCCTCAAGTCCTGTGCAGACCAGCTGTGTGGGATTGTGACATATATCTTCAACATGAGCCTGAAACTGGGGAGGGTACCACAGCTGTGGAAAACATCTTGTGTGGTACCTGTACCAAAAACTTCCCACCCCAAAGACCTGAACAGCTTCAGACCGGTGGCCTTGACGTCCCACTTGATGAAGACCCTGGAGAGACTGCTCCTTGCTCATCTCCGCCCCCTGGTGGAACCAGCGATGGATCCACTCCAGTTCGCCTACCAGCATGGCATTGGGGTGGAGGATGCGGTGATCTTCCTCCTTCACCGTTCTCTGTCCCACCTGGAGAAGCCCGGGAATATGGTGAGGATCATGTTCTTTGACTTCTCCAGTGCTTTCAACACCATCCAACCGATGATCCTGAAGGACAAGCTGCTGCGTGCAGGGGTGGACCAGCACCTGTCATCATGGATCCTGGACTACCTCACGAACCGGCCTCAGTTTGTGAGAACCCGGGACTGTGTTTCCGACACGATCATCAGTAGCACGGGGGCCCCCCAGGGAACGGTGCTGGCTCCCTTCCTGTTCACTCTTTATACTGCGGACTTCTCACACAACACAACACATTGCCATCTACAGAAGTTCTCTGATGACTCTGCGATCGTTGGTCTCATCTCCAGCGGAGATGAAGCTGAGTACAGAGGGCTTATCCAGGACTTTGTGGACTGGTGCCATCGGAACTGCCTCCAGATCAACGCGAGGAAAACTAAGGAGCTGGTGGTGGACTGCCGCAGGCATGGGCAGCCCCTCACAGCACCAGTAAATATACAGGGAACAGACATCGAGATGGTGACATCCTACAAGTACCTGGGTATTCATCTGAACAATAAACTAGACTGGTCACACAATACTGACGCACTCTACAAGAAGGGACAGCGCAGGCTGTTCCTGCTGAGGAGACTCAGGTCTTTTGGTGTACAAGGGGCGCTGCTGAAGTCATTCTATGACACGGTGGTGGCATCAGCCATCACTTTTGGAGTGGTCTGCTGGGGCAGTGGCATTACTGCAGCCGATAGGAAGAGACTGAACAAACTGATTAAGAAAGCTAGCTCTGTCCTGGGGCAACGCCTTGATCCGATGGAGGAGATAGGAGAGAGAAGGACGGTGGCTAAACTGTCATCTCTGCTGGAGTCCGAGTTCCACCCTACGCAGGACATACTGGATGCACTGAGGAGCTCATTTAGCAGCAGACTACATCATCCCAGGTGCACAACCGAGAGGTTTCGTAGGTCCTTCCTACCAACGGCTGTCAGACTGTACAACCTAAGCAGGGCTGCTCGCAGAGATAGCAAAAAGACGTAACAAACTAATAGTTTTTTTTGAATGCAAAAGATGCAATAGACTTACACAATGGTCCTCTCCGGCATACAACTAGGAACATACCGGTCGCTATGGAGGGTGAGAATATGTATGGGCACATAATCATACCATGTAGGATAACTAAATAGACGGTTATGCTGTTTCATCCCACCTAGCAACAATGCTCTGCACTGTGTGTGTTTATATATTTACATATTTATTCCATCTAGCTACAATGCTCAGCACTGGGTGTGTTTATATTTATATATCTATATATTTATTCCATCTAGCTACAATTCTCCGCACTGTGTTTTTAAATATCTACATATTATTCCATCTAGCTACATTGCTCCGCACTGTGTGTGTTTATATACTTGCATATTTATTCCACCTAGCTGCAATGCTCCGTACTGTGGGTGTTTATATATTTACATATTTATTCCATCTAGCTACAATGCTCTGCACTGTGTGTTCATATATTCATATATTTATTCCATCCAGCTACAATGCTCTGCACTGTGTGTCTGTGTGTGTGTGTGTGTGTGTGTATATATATATTTTATAGTAATATGTACATATGTATATTAGCTGCTATTGCTTGCTTGTTTTTTTTTCTTGCCTTCTGATTGTTGCTCTGAGTGTTGCTATCCCTGTGCTGTTGCAATCCTGGAATTTCCCCGTTGTGGGACTAATAAAGGCTTATCTTATCATATCTTATCTTAAATCGGCTTTGCTGTGTCTGGGAGAAGACTCTGGGAGACAAGGCTGGACATGGGACGAGGTCGAGAGTGAGGAGGAGTGGCTTCAGCGTCCGGAGGGCCAGTCACCGCCCCGAAGACCAGCAGTTTCCAGGAGTGCATCTGCTGAGAGGGTGCCCTGGGCCCCCATACCAGTTATGTCCTTTTTACTGGAACACTTGGATTGTAAATAGTATATATTGAAGTTCTAGTGTTGTTGTTGGTGTTCATCGTCTTCCGCTTAATCCTTTTTGGGTCGCGGGGGGGCTGGAGCCTATCCCAGCGTCTTTGGGCAAGAGGCAGGGTACACCCTGGACAGATCGCCAGTCCATCGCAGGGCCAACACAGAGAGACAGACAACCATTCACTCTCACAGTCATACCTAAGGACAGTTTAGAATCCCCAGTTTGATGCCAGTTAACCTAACTTGCATGTTTTTGGCATGTGGGAGGAAACCGGAGAAATCCCAGAGTAAACCCACGCAGACACGGGGAGAACATGCAAACTCCACACAGATCACTGTTGGTCGGGGCTGGGATCGAACCCAGGATCCCCTGGCCAAGGGTGAGTTGCTGTGCTGCCGCAGTGCTAACCACTCCTCCACCGCGCCGCCCGCTGTTGGTGTTGTTGTTTAAAAAACAACAGGAACGTCTGCGTCAACAACAATGATGTTGGGGTTTTTTTAAACAACAACACGTTGGTGTTGTTGTTTAAAAAAAAAGAATGTTATATATTGAATGTTAATGTTATATAAGGGATTATTTTGTTTTTTGTCTGTCTTAGTTTAGGAACACGACAGTTTTAGTTATTTATGGACTTTAATTTACTTTAGCAGGTGGCAGAATAATCCACCTTGCCATGTGGGCAGGATGGCAGTCCACCTGTCCTCCCTATTCTAGGTTTTGTTGTGTGAATGCGTTAGGCCATTTAGACATCAGTTTTCGTTTGTTAGTACGTGATTTGGGTCCTAAATTGGGGAGGGTCTTAATTGAGTGAGTGGTTTTGGACTTTTTAAAGGGGAGGATGTTATATAGTTATTTTAATATGGAAGGAAAAGATGGATACGCACCTCCAGGTGGTGCCTTCGCCCCGCCCTATATAAGGCCGGTTCGGCCATCTTATCACTCTCTGTCTCGCCTGAGCTTAGCCGGTGATCCGTCAGTGGCTGTCAGCAGTTGTCAGTGTGAGTCTGTCAATAAAGCTGTGTGTTGCCAGTCACCTCGCCTCGTCTGTCCAGCAGCAGGTAATTCCAGACATAACAATATGTTTGCGTGATGACGCACTAATCTGTCATCTAGCAAACATGACAGGGTTAGTTGAGATTATTTTACTGACATTTTTGATGGAGATGGAACTTTATTTTTGACTTTTTTATTATTGTATTTTGTCAATCTTTTACTGAAGAATCTTCACGAGACACAGAGGACCATAACCAGATAAAATAAGACTTTTAACTCATGTTAAAGTCAGCAAGTAAACAAGTGTTAAATTAAGGCAAATTAATACCACAAAATAGATAAATTACTTTTAATTATTTTTAATAAGATTGAATGATAGAGCATATTCTTAATTACATGGTCAGTGAAAAATGACAGTTTAATTACCATTATGTAGCTAAATAATTAGATGCTTTGCCTTGTATCAGCTCTTGACATTTAATTTTTAATTTTCTAAACCAGACCACGGTCCTGTACTGAAGGATGATGACCCTCAGTGCAGCAGTAGAATAGATTCCAAGTTCATCTTTTATCTAAGTTGTACTAGCGCATTGCAGTACATTAGAAAATCATGATTTGTAATTCAATTTCAAGAACTATGTTCATAACCTCAATTTTAAATCAGAACGGTTTGAAATGTTTTACTGTCTGTAATGTGTAACGAGAACACTCTTTGAATTATCTTGCAAAAGACAATGTTTTTCTATAACATACATTAAAATGCAGCTTTTTGATTAAAAGTAAACATGCAATATTCTTATTTAGCTTGTTTCAGTTTGCAATGTAAACTGCTAAAAAAGTCACAATCAAAACAGTTCCTCAAATCATTTTTAATGTGGTTATTTCTGTCAAATATCAGTTGGGTTTTTTTTGTTGTTTTTTTTTATATATCTTGAGTCAAGCTGTTCTCTGCACAACTCCAAACAGCTGACTGGTTCCTTCAGGTTCACCACCGTGGACCTCAGAATACATGGGAAAAAAAAAGAAAAATCTGATTATCACTGTGATAGAACATTTTTAAGATCAGTATAATCAAATTACAGATACAGTATCCTGTCCCCTCCCCCCTCAGCTTCATGAACTGCTCTGTTTTGTCTAAAAAAAAAAAAAAACCTTAAGCGGGTTTTTACAGCACCACATCTGCTTTTCTTTAGAAAGTCAGCAAATAAATAGAAAAAATAACTTAAAGTTACAAATTTCTCAACAGAACTTCACGATAATCAACCACATCACACTGTAGTGTTCATATATGTATATATATACAGTATATATACAGTATATATATATATATATATATATATATATATATATATATATATATATATATATATATATATATATATATATATATATATATATATATATATGTATATATATATATATATATATATGTATACACACACATACACATTCCCCACATACAGCGGGGAAAATAAGTATTAAAATATTAAAAAATTAAAATTAAAAAAATTAATTAAATTAATTTAAAAAATTAAACATATTTCTGATGGAACCATTGGCATGAGATTTTCACCAGATATCAGTAACAACCCAAGTAATCCATACATACAAAGAAATCAAGGCAACTGTGTTCACAAAACAAGTTATATTTAATAAAGTGGAATGACACAGGGACTAAATATTTAACACATCAAGAAAAAGAGGTGCAAAAAGGCATAGAAAGCCAAGAAACCTGCTGAAATCCATCAGAATTAAGGAAGCTATCCCATCCCTCATCAGTTCAAATTAATTTCAGCTGTTTAATTCCTGACTGATAGCCTTTAAAAAGGTGTGTGAATATTAGATTGTCACACCACAAAGAACTCATGAAGGGTGGAAGCAAAGAGCTCTCTCTAGACGTTGGATCCCGGGCATCTCCTGGAAGGACCATGTGCCAAACAAGGACGCCTTGGACTCGAGCCAACAAGCCAAGCATGCTCACGCTCCTCTCACAGCAATGTTTGCGTTGGATCGGTCATATCCGCCATATGCAAGATGGCTGCATTACCAAAGACAACTTGTATGGCAAGCTGGCTACAGGAACCCGACGATCAGGTCGCCCACTACTGAGATACAGGGACACTTGCAAAAGGAACCTGAAGTCTGCCGACATTAATGACACATGGGAGGAGATGGCAGAAAACCGAGATACTTGGCGACATGTTGAAAGCACAGGCATCGCCACAGTACAGAAGAGGAGAGTCCATCTGTGGTTAGACAGGAGAGAGAGGAAAAAAGCAGTAGCAGTGACTCCCCAGCCACCACCGTCAGCATTCATGTGCAGCAACTGTGCCAAGGATTGCCATTCCATGATTGGCCTGCCTAGTCACAGCCAACGTTGCTCCACAACCAAGACCTCAACCAGACGCATCCATTGTCTATCTAGACAGAGAGCTAATCCATGAATGGATTACTTGGATTGTTACTCATTTGTGGTGAAAATCTCAGGTCAATGGCTCTGTCAGAAATAGGTTTAATGAGAAAAATGTTGACGTGTTCAATACTTGTTTTTCCAGCTGTGTATATACATACTGTATATATCTATGCACACACAGTATACAGAAAAAATAAATAATAAATAAATCAGCTTGACTTTAAAAAAAATATCATTTGATATGACAAAACACAGCATATCTTCTTCTTTTTCTTCTTTTGGCTGTTCCCTTTAGGAGTCGCCACAGCGATGAGATGGAAGCGTCTGCTTCCATCTCACCCTATCCCTTGCATATTCCTCTGTAACACCAGCCCTCTCCATGTCCTCCTTCACTACATCCATGAAATTTCTCTGTCATCTTCCTCTTTTCCTACTCCCTGGCAGCTCAATGCTCAACATCCTTTCTCCAGTATATCCACTCTCCTCCTCTGCACATGTCCAAACCATCTCAGCCTTGCCTCTCTCACTTTGTCTCCAAACCGCTCAACCTGAGCTGTCCCTCTGATATACTCATTTCTAATCCTGTCCCTCCTAGTCACTGCCAATGAAAATCTTAGCATCTTCAACTCTGCCACCTTCAGCTCAATCTCCTGTCTTTTTGCCAGCACCACTGTCTCAAAGCCATACATCATAGCAGGTCTGACTACCATCTTGAAAATCTTCCCTTTCACTCTTGCTGCTACCCTTCTGTCACAGATCACCCCCGACACTCGTCTCCACCCAGTCCACCCTGCCTGCACTCTCTTCTTCACCTCTCTTGTGCATTTTCCATTGCTTTGGATGGCTGACTTCAGGTATTTAGACTCATCTACCTTCACTACCTCTACTCCTCCATCTTCACCGTTACAACTGCCTTCCTCTGATTTACACTCATGTATTCTGTTGTCACTGATAATACCTCTATCTGCCAAGAATGTGTCGCTAGTCCAGCAAAAGCTAGCGGTACTCAAATGCTTTGCAAGCAGTTTCATGAAATGGTCAATCAGAGAGCAACTCATACTGGCTCGGACGTCGCCCAGGTTAACAAGGTCAGGAGTTCCTGGCGGCGGAAGGCGAATTACAGAGCTGAGTGGAGGAATCTGATCAGACCTAAATTAAACAGTCATTGTCACCCCTGACAGACTGCTATGATGATGATGATGATGATGATGATGATGATTCCGTCTGACTTTCACTGATTTTCATTCATCTTCTTTCCAGAGTATGCCTCCACCTTTCCAGGTTCTTTTCCACCTGCTCCCTTCTCTCACTACAGATCACAATGTCATCTGCAAACATTATGGTCCATGGAGACTCCTACCTGACCTCATCTGCCAGCCTGTCCATCACCATGGCAAAAAAGAACTGGCTCAGAGCCAATACCTGATGCAACCCTACCCCCACCTTGAACCCATCTGTCACTCCTACAGCGCACCTCACCACCATCTCGCTGCCCTCATACATGTCCTGCACCACGTTCACATACCTATGTGCCACTCCTGACTTTCTCATATAGTACCACACTTCCTCTCTCTGTACCCCATCATATGCTTTCTCTAGATCCACAAAGACACAGTGCAACTCCTAAAATACAAAAACAGTACAAAAATAGAGCACATCAGAAAAAAATAATGTTGCCCAAAAGCATGCACAGAGACTGAGTCACTTTCAAGTGCAAAACAAGGTTTATTGATAAAAGTGAGTGCACGAAGATCTGTCAACCCTGTGGAGAGAGGAAAAGAGACACTATGAGTTTGGCAATAATGCCTGGGCAGAAAATATTGATTATAGACTATGCTTTTTGTTACAGTTGGTAGTGATGAGTAGTGATGAGCAATGTAGTTGGTTGCCAGAAATCTTCGGGTGATGAGGTTCAGGGTTGAGAGAGAGAGCGGTGATTCTTCCTGAAGATGAAAGATGGCTGCCCCAGCACCGGGGACTTAAACAGCTAGTAATAATGTTGGTGCCAATCTGTCTGGGAGGAGAGATTTCCTGGAAGACAGGTAGGATTGGAGAAGGTTAGAGAGGGTAAAGGCATAGGATGATCCTGTGTTAGAGGAGAGCACGAGAGCATCCAGGTATTCACAGGATGAAAGCCTGCAGAATGGAAAGTCCAATACTCCCGTGAAGAGGAGGAGCCTTCAGGAGTCTTATGAAGGCTGTCTTAACGAGACACAGGTGGAGCAATTACAGCAGATGGAAATGATAAGCGCAATCAGCAGAGGAGTTGAGTGCACAAACTTGAGACACTACAGTGCCCCTCCAACTCCCCAAGGGGTGCCACCTGGCATCCAACCAGGCGTATACGGTGGAATTCACGCTCCGTGTTGGGGTCCATGATGAAAGACCTCGAGATCCAGGAGTGTTCCTCAGGTCCATCACCCTTCCAGTGAACCAGGTACTGGAAACCTCTGCTCCATCAACAGACGTCCACGATGTGGCTGATGGAGTAGACCAGACCTCCATCAATCATCTTGGGAGCAGGTGGAGGGTTGGAGAGAGAATAAAGGGGACTGGAAGAAATAAGTTTGATCTGAGACATATGAAAGGTGGGGTGACTGTGAAGGGAAGTAGGTAGGCTAAGGCAAACAGCAGAGAAGTTGGCAATCTCAGTAATGGGAAAGGGACCAATGAATCAGGGAGACAGGTTCCCAGAGTCAGTTGTTAGTGGAATGAACCAGAGTGGTGGCTCGGTTGGTAGAGCATCCACTCCACACCTGGGAGGCCGGGGTTTGAATCCCAGCCAGATCATGCCGAAGACCATATAAAAGCAGAGCTTCCTGCCGTCCAGCTTGGTACTAAGCAATAAGGGAATGGAGGAGAGAAATTTGCAGCGGCGCCTTGCATGGCAGTGACCCCTCTGATTTTATATATATGTGTGTGTGATTAACATTGTGGATAAGAGAAACGTAATTTTGTTCTACTGTACATGATTGGCTTTATGGATTTGAATGTCAATAAAGATGGCTAATCCTTATCCTTATGATTTTGGTTGAGAGCCATCCCTTCTAGCCAACGGAGTAGCTGGGAGCCAGAGTTCTCCACCTACTGGCAATCGCAGAGTTCTGGTCGGCAGTGCAGAGGAGAGCAGCCTGGGTGGACCTCCAGATGCATCTACAGCATCTGATGTTGTGCTGGACAAATGGAACCGCGATCTCCTTGGAGATGGAAAGCAGAGGAGGGCTGTACCCCATGAAGACCTCAAAACGAGAGACCCCAGTGGCCAAGGAGGTTGTGATATCTACAGTAGGTGTACTTTATTCAGGGCAAATAGTCACTCCACATGGTAGGGTTCAATGCCGTGATGCAGCTGAGGGCTGCCTACAACTCCTAATTGGTTCTCTCACACACTCAGTTGCTCTGTGGATTGTACTCAGATGTGAGGCTGACATCGGAACCAACTGCCTTGCAGAATACCTTCCGGACCTGTGAGATGAATTTTGGGCCACAATCAGAAACAACATTGACAGAAATACCATAAAGGCAAACAACATACAGTGTAAGAAGCCCAGCATTTTCTCTGGATGTGAACTGATTTGTTACCTGCCAGGCTCTGTTTTTTTAGTCTTAGCATGCCTGAGGTGATGTCATTCTCACTACTTATGCAATAAAAACAAAGCCATGCCTCTTGCTTGATGATGGCGTTCCTCCAGCAAGAGCCAGGAGCAACCCACCACCATCAGCTCAACATTGTAAGCAGACCTGGGAGGAGGTAAGGCTGGGAATCGGAGTTTAGATGGTGAATAGCTTGATGGTGTGACGCAGTTTGGGTGCTGTAGCTTGCGTGAGCATTCGCAACTCTGGTTATCTAATTTAATGGTTAAAGAAATTAACTCATCCAGAGTGGAGGGCTCATCACAGCTAACTAGTTCAACATGAATTGATGCCAAAAAACTGAATATAGACAGTGTGCAATGCCGTTTTGTCCCACCCAGCTTCTCTTGCCAAAACCAGGAAATCAACCAAATGTTCAGTAATGATCTTGGAACCCTGACAGTGGTTCATGAGCCGATTAGAGACGTTCCCCTCTATGAACTCATTCCAAGTTGTCCACAAAACGGGAGAATGAATCAAAATCATACTCCGTGCGGTTGATAATGGCAACAAGTTGGTAACAAAAATCTTGCTGTGGGCTGAGGGAAAATCATATGAGACTCGTTGGAAAACAAGTTGGCACTGTAATAAAAAGATACCCCCCTCTCCCAATTTAATCCCATTGGAAAGAGTTGTTGAAGCCAGGTTAAGAGGAGAGGTGTCAACCAGTGAGCAGCAGTATGGTTTCATGCCAAGAAAGAGTACTACAGATGCAATGTTTGCTTTAAGAGTGTTGATGGAGAAGTATAGAGAAGGTCAGAAGGAACTGCACTGTGTCTTTGTGGATCTAGAGAAAGCATATGATAGGATGCCAAGAGAAGAAGTGTGGTACTGTATGAGGAAGTCAGGAGTGGCAGATAAGTATGTGAGGGTGGTGCAGGACAAGTATGAGGATAGCGAGATGATGGTGAGGTGTGCTGTAGGAGGGACGGATGGATTCAAGGTGGGGGTGGGGTTACATCAGCGATTGGCTCTGAGCCCATTCTTGTTTGCCATGGTAATGGACAGGCTGACAGATGAGGTCAGGCAGAAGTCTCCATGGACCATGATACTTGCAGACAACATTGTGATCTGTTGTGAGAATAGGGATCAGGTGGATAGTAATGGGACGACAGGCTCCGGAGCTTCAAGGGTGCGTCAAGCTTGTCCAAGAAATATTTGGCAAAGTGCGTTTTGAGGCATGTATTGCTGACGTTGTACCACGTGACTGGATCAGGAAGCCCTTCATGATTTTGCACGCACCATGAAATAAAGTGAGCAGCGATATACAATGGAAATCCCTGTCCCTCATGTTTTGTGTTGTCGATGTTTGACTGTGTAAAGGATTTGTCACAGCCAATTTTCAGATGGAGCCAGCACCAAAAACATGGACTTCTCCCGTTTGGGAACAGTTTGATCTCATTTCTCCCACTGATACATTTTTCACAAATAGTGGCTATTTATTGTAACTGAAGTGATGGCCTAGCAGTAAAATATCTGTCCCACAACTGGGAGGCTTGGGTTCAAGTCCAAGCTAGGCCAGTCTTGTAATTTTACTTTTATTTGTAAGGTGAAGTGTCTGTTGTGTTTCAAAGATCTTGGCTCATTATGCAAGGCACTATTGTGCCCTGCATGAGAATAAGGACAGAGGTAAATTTACTGGGAGAGACAGAAACACGTCTCAGAAAAGAATCAGAATCAGAAAAGATTTATTGCCAAGTACATTAACAGATACTGATAACATATGAGGGATTTGACTTGACACAGAAAATGAACCTGCATTTCCAGTGACACGGCTGCATCTGAAACGCGCCTGCCAACAGGATGGTACAGATAAGAAATCATACAATAGGAAGGAGCAAAAAAATCATTGAATTCAGAATATTGACCATAAGTAATCGATATTATGATTACAAAGACAAAAAAATCCCTCAATGCACATTCAACAGACCAAAGATCACAGGACACAAGGAGAGCAGTGAGTGTTATCTTGTTGTCAGTTTCTGGATCAGTGTGGATGTAGTGTTGAAGCAGTGTTGTATCAATAAGAGCACAAGGACACTTTGGCAGGAGATGTTTTGTCTGGCTACTTGCAATTGTCCTTGGCAATTGTCCAAGCAGCTGCTGTCCGGAGGCCGTGTGCTCAGTGTTTTGAAAAACAAAGACTGGGGATTATCAGGAGGATTTTTGTAAGGGAAATTGAGCCAAATAGAACTGATCACAGAGAAAGAACTTTATTTTCTTCTGCAGATTCAGTACTTAATCCTTCATTGCGGGGCGTTGAGTCCGTCGTGGATAGACCTAAGCGTAACCATGATGTAATCCACCTTCCGAGACAGTTCTCCATTTGTCGCTATCAGGGTCTTCTCCATTTTTTTCAATTTGATGGATGCACCTCGCCTGGCCAGCATTTTGATAGGTTGTATCCATCTTCAGCAATTTGCGGTACACCAGGACAATCCCAGTTCCAATCAGAACGATCCCAGTCACCATTATTACGAAGATATACAAATCTTCAATATCTTCGATAGAGAGATTACTCAGGCACAAGATCCTCCAATTACTTGTCACCCGTAAATAGCCCGCTGGAGCCGTCCCTGCGGGGCAAACAGCTTCCCCCGGAGCACTTTTCCTTGTTGAAAAAATAGTGTCAATTGCGTTCAAAGCCCAGCTTATTAATTCCATAATTTCTTTCGATAATCAGCAGTAGACGCAGACAGATGACAGCAAGCTGGGATCCAGTTAGTTAGGGAGGTGGGGAGCTAGAGCAGAGAGAAAAGAGAGAAGCGTCTACTCTCCTTGAAGAGCGGAAGTGAAGAGCCTACACTGTACAAAATTGCAGTAGCCTTTCTTTGCAAACCTGCATCCTCTGTGCTCTGAGAGAGTATTCTCTGTGCTCTGAGAGAGTATTCTCCAAAACTGGAGAAATAATCTAAAAAAAAAAACATCGCCTTAATCCAAAAACTGTTGAAGTTATTTCTTAATAAAATTGGATAAGTAACACAAGCACATTCACTGTAGTCACCCGAGTTTTATTTCTTTTTTCCCTTGATATCATTGATATTTCTTAAAAGACAGTGCATTTATTCAAATGGAAAAATAATACACATTAAATCAATAATGCCCTTGTAAAAATCTGCATGTTGTATACATTTTATCCACTAGATGGCCTAGTAGAGAAAATGAAGTTGCACATGAGGCCTCATCTAAGGTGAGATGGAGACAGATGATCCGCTGTAGCGACCCCTAAAGAGAGCAGCTAAAAGGTGCATTCACACCAAACGTGAACAGGCGAATTTTTCACGCGGCATGATTACATTATAAATCAATGTAAACATGCCAACAGACATGAATAGTGAAATGCAGACAGGCGAAATTGTCTTTAAAACTTCTGCAGCTGTGTTCAACCTGCTGTGGAAAAGAGACACGAGTTTGGCAACAATGACTGGGCAGAAAATATTGATTAGAGACCGAGTCTTTTCTTACGGTTGGTGCAGTAGTGATGAGCGATGTGTATTTACAGAACTCTTTGGGTGAAGAGGCTCATGGCTGAGAGTGAGAGCAGTGATTCTTCCTCAGGATGAGAGATGGGTGCTCTGATGCTGGGGACTTAAGTCAGTTACAATACCATTGGTGCACATGCAGAGAGCTGTACGGGGTTCCAATTCCACCAAAGGGAGAGTCAACTCTGTCTGGAAGGAGAGAGGTCCTGAAAGGCAGGTGTGACTGGAGAAGATTAGAGATTGAACGCTTACAGTGACCCTGTACTGGAGGCGGGCACTAGAGCATTCAGGTGTGCATAGCCTGAGCACTTTGACAGAACTGCAGACTGAAAACGAGGAGCCTGCATGAGTCTTATGAAGGCTGTCTTAATAAGACACAGGTGGAGCAATCAGAGCAGGTGGAAATGATCAGCGCAATCAGCAGAGGAATTGAGTGCACAAACCTGAGACACTAAGCTTAAATAATCAGATGTTACTGTAACTTACTTTGAACTGTTTTACTAGTTTGCGCCACTTGCTGACCCGAAAAAACCCTGGCTGAACCACATGCAGAATGCTGGGATGTGGCTGGCTGTTGTCGTAGATTTTCTTTATATTGATAAATGCCCCTTGTTGATCTGGTGAATAAATAAAGTGCAGAGTCAAAGATGCCTTTTCTGGGTATTTAATTACATCTTGGTCAAGAAGGGAAAATGGCATGTCTCGCTCGCAGGCGAATGCCACAAGAAGATTCAAAGTCTCAGAACAGAGCAGAGAGTTTTAATACAATAGACCAAACAAATAAGCGTTGTTTTGAGAACACTGGGTCAGCAGTGTTCAAGGCTGGGCTGGATCCTTGCTGCCTCATGGGAAAAGTACTAGGTGTAATGTAATTTATGATTACAGGAGACATAATAATTTAAAAAATAATAATAATTTATTTTTTTTTTTATAACACTGCAAGGATACTCTCCATGTATCCTCTATGATAGCCTTCGTTTTTGGGGCTTTGAATACTGCATTTGTTGGCCACATATGTAAGAGCCCAAGGAATGGAAGAGCCTTTGACGCAGCACAGTGATGTGTCCAGCCTTCAAATGCGCACTTGGAGGACGCACAACCTGAATTGAGACACAGCCAGTGAATGCTAATGTTGACCTTTTCATCCCAAATCCAAGGTGTCAGAGTGAACATCTGCACCAATTTTGGCGACCCTAGCTTCACCTGTTCAAATATAATAGGATCTAGGGAATACTAACTTGACCTTTGACCATTTGACCCCAAATCTGACCCCAAATCTGAAAGACTGTCTCAGACTCTGCTAGCATCAGCACCGGATCACCCCAGGGCTGTGTACTTTCCCCCCTACTCTTCTCCCTTTATACCAACTCCTGCACCTCCAGCCACCAGTCTGTCAAGTTGATCAAGTTTGCGGACGACACCACCCTCATCGGGCTCATCTCCAATGGCGACAAGTCCGCCTACAGGAGAGAGGTGGCCCAGCTGGCGTCCTGGTGCAACAACAACAACCTGCAGCTGAACGCTCTGAAGACAGTGGAGATGATTGTGGACTTCAGGAAAGTCACAACCCCTCTGCCCCCCCTCACCCTCACAGGCTCTCCCATCACCACTGCTGATTCCTTCCGCTTCCTAGGCACCACCATCACCAGGGACCTCAAGTGGGAGCCGACCATCAGCTCCCTCATCAAAAAGGCCCAGCAGAGGATGTTCTTCCTGCAGCAGCTGAGGAAGCTCAAGCTACCCACCAAGATGTTAGTGCAGTTCTACACAGCCATCATCGAGTCCATCCTCACCACCTCCATAACTGTGTGGTACGCAGGAGCCACTGCCAGGGACAGACTAAGGCTGCAGCGCGTCATGCGCACTGCTGAGAAGGTGATCGGCTGCAAGCTCCCATCTCTCCAGGATCTGTACATCTCCAGGACCCGGAGGCGTGCTGGCCGGATCATAGCCGATCCCTCACACCCTGGTCACGTACTGTTTGCCCCTCTCCCCTCAGGTAGAAGACTTCGGTCCATCCAGACTAAAACCTCCCATCACATGAACAGCTTCTTCCCCTCTACCATCAGACTGCTGAACACAAAGTGACTTATTGACTCTCGTGCACTATGTACAGCAGCTCAACCAGACTCATGTCAATCATCACTGTTTTCTTCCTGCATTACCGACTGCACTATATGGTTCTCCACATTATCTGCTGCTCGCTAATATATTTAAACTGCTGACTAGTATTACTCACTCTTATTCTACACTTTATTGCATGTATAGTTTATTTCTTTTATTTTATCATGTTTAATGTTGCAGCATTGCACCGAGACAAATTCCTAGTTTGTGTACTACATGAACAATGGCAATAAATCTGATTCTGATTCTGATTCTGATTCTGAATCTATAATCATAGGTCAGTGTGTAAGCCATCCAAGTATAGGAGGAAATAGGTGGGATATTAATAAATATGAATATGATCAGGTATGAATTATTTAATTTCTATTGATGTATTGGAATCTGAGATCAAATCTCATTTCATATACACCAGAAAAGTTAGTAACACTCGTAAGGGGCACCAGCTTCTATCTTTAAGAAGCAATTTAATCTTTAATTTCACTTTATACCTGTTTAATCACTAAATAAATTAATCAATAATCAGTCTCAAAAATTTTCCGTGAATTTGATACCTGGGCTTGAACAGACTCAGAATGAAATAAATTCTCAACGACTTCTCTCATTTTCAAATATTTATTAAATGAAATGATTAACAGACATTGCAGTAATTTCATTAATCATAAAATCAATCTTGTAAATGATAGATTAACAATGTCAATATTTTCGGAACCAGGGTTAACTTGAGAAACCAATTTCTATCAGTTTGAGTTAACAGATTATTGAAACAATGCAAATTTATGGATAAAGTTTACTAATTATATGAAAAGTCCTTGATTGATCTTAAGAAAATAAAAACGGAATTTTAATGAAAAGAAGAGTTATGTTAAGGGCTTCTTAATTTGCATCTGATTAGATACACAAATTATTACCGAACCTCAGACGTTTAATTCAGCAGATGAATTAAAGTTTTGCAGCTCACGTGATCCTCGGTGATGATGGGTCTGTGGTCGTCCTCATGAAGTTTTGAAGTGTTGTTCAGGGGCAAAACCCAGAATATTTGTCCCGCAAATATTCTCTTGACGATTAATGATATTCATGAGATCGTAAGTTGGATCTCGATGGTTGAGATGCTGCAGAAGCGCGCTGATTCCTCAGCCTGCGTGTAATGTGGAGAGCTGCATCTTTTCTTCCTGGTAGACAAGCAGCTGCAGGTCTTCGGGAATAATTAAAGATATCTGATCAGATTTCAAATTAGAAGAGAAAAAAAAAACTTTCGGACTTTAGATAAAATAATACCTTCTGGTGGGTGCTTGGTCAAGAAAAATATAAAAATAAAGTCAAGATTAAAGTTTACATTAAAATTAAACAAACGGTGGTTTTACAGAAAGTTTAACAAAGAAAAAGAGATAAGTAAAAATTGGAGTTTAACTCTGATTAAGAATTGAGCTCAAAGAGATAGGAATTCCTAGGCATTTAAGAGAAAAAGAAAAAGACATTAAAATACAGTTACATAAACAAATCACAAATTATCTGCTCTGTGTTCAGAAAAGCGACACGTGGTCGAGTCTTTATTCAGACGGTCCTTTGTTCTCCCTTGCTGTGTGTAGACAATAGAGAGATGATCAGTGAAAGGGGAGCCGGAAAAGAGAGCAGCCGAAAAGAGAAGCGAGGAAAAAGAGTCCGGAAAAAAAAAAAGAAGCAGGGGTCCCTCTCCTTTATATAAGTTCTGTTGAGCTTCACGGGCTTCCAGGATCTCAGCCAATGAGAGTCCTTCGTGGGGGGGGCCGATGAACTTTCCATCCAATGAACAAACAGTCTACAAGGGACCAATGAGATGCAGAAGGTGGGGTCTCTCTGAAGACTGGGTGAAATGTGATATCCACAGGAATACACACAATTTTAAATACAGTGGAATATACTGTTACACACTTATGTATAACTAAACTAACCTTAGTGTATCTTATAAGCAGTGCTTCTAAATCAACATGCAGGAATAAACATTCATTTAAACATTTTTAACATGCATATATATATATATATATAAAATCACAGATTAATGCATTTCACACATATTGATTTTCCACATCAAAAACATCAGAGTCCATCTGCATTTTCATAGTTCTGAAAAGAATGAAGGTTTAGAATTGAGTTTATAATAATGTACTTTAAAGTTCACTGGTTAAACCCAGCATTTCCAGAGTTTAAGGAAATTAACTGAGCTGTGGATCTGTGAAGGCCAGGTCTGTAAGCATGTTTGTGGGGGCAATAAAAGCAAAGCCGGACATTGGGGAAATTCCTTAGGCTGGTTTTAACAAAAGAAAGGGGATTTCAGCTGTGGCCTGGAGGAAGAAAATCCATTTTTTTGTCTTACTCCTGGGTGAAACAAAAATGTCTTTAAGCAGAAGAATAATTATTGCTGAGCCAAAGTGAGATGATGCTACACAAGATTTGTCTTAGAAACAACAATGATATCCAATTGAAAGCCTACGTCATTTCTGTCTCTAGTTATGGTGTTCACAAGAGTTAAGGAAAATTGACCTCTGATCTTGACCTAAAGATCAGAGGTCAACCAAATTCAAACTTGTCTGAGATTTTTTCATAGATACACCAATGGTGTCAATTTGTAAAGCCAATGTCATTTCTTTCTCTAGTTATCGCATTCCTAGGAGTTGGTGAAAATTGACCTGACCTTGACCTAAAGGTCAGAGGTCACCCAAATTTGATCTCACCTGAGAGTTTTCATAGATACAACTATGGTATTGATTTCAAAAGCCTACGTCATTTGTTTAATTATCCTGTTCACAAGGTAGGTGTTGACGCCACCACCATCCATCCACCCAGTGTGGTGATGCCAACACCCCTCCAGTCATTAGAGGCTGATGGGTAAAAAGATATAATTTGTGTGAGATCTTTTGGGTTTCTTTGGACTTGACAGGCAGTTAGGTTGTCCTCATTTGTACACCGTCAAAAAGTTGTAAAATCATGGCTTTTCTTTTCTTTCCAAAGTCATGGGGAGCCATTGATTATGAAAAAAGGAGTAACAGGTTGCAGTTTCCTAGATTCAGGAATAGTTCTGTGTCAGGTATTATCTTCTAACCTGGAAAACTGCACTTTTTTAACTTTCATTTTGAACCATCATTGTCTCACCTGTGTTGAATGTAAAGATCGTAGTTCTCAGAGAGACTGACACCCCAAACTTTTGGAATAATGTATGCTTTCATTGTTGAGCTCAAACCCCCAATATGCCCTCTGGGAAATGAAGACAGCAGGAACAGTGATCTGAAGGAATATGAAGACATTTTTACAGTGTGGGGAACATTTCATGTCCCTGCTGCCCTGAAAATAAAATACCCAGAGACTGTTGCCGAGTTTAAGATGAGGACAGCCTGAGGAAGAATGTTAGAAATCTGAAAATGTGAAGCTAAAAATCAGCAACCACCAAGGAAGCAGAGCAGATACATGAATTTACCAGCCATACTCAAGAATAGTGATTTAGAGGGAGCTTTTCTTGTTTCTTTTTATAGTGTGTCCAAAGTCACTTCCCCATCTGGTCTGTCACTTTGTGTCCTCCTCACGGTTGGTTTTGCATGCATATCTGAATTTCCAATTGCTTTGAGTATTTGTAATGTATTTCTCTATTTGCTGTTCTTGTCTGCATTTGCAGCACGTCTCTATTTGCTGTAGCTGTGAGTATTTGCAGCCGTTTTGTTGCCATTTTGATGCAGATGCTTTGAGTTTGGTTGTGCTTTGTCTAATTGCAGTAGCTTTCTTATCCTGCAGTGCAGTTGAGCTTTCAGGATCACCATAGAAAGCTAAAAAATAAGCTTAAACAATCAAGGTTAAAACCTGAAACAGCTTAAAACTGGCCAATGCTATCTTAAAAGCAGAAATGACTAGAAGCTGAACACTAGCTTTAAACATGAAATAGCTTAAAGTTGAAGAAAGTCACCTAAATAATATATTTAAAATATATATATGCTACTGATTGCTAGTTTAGAAGATAAAATTGCCTAAATATGCTTATTAGTATAAAAGAGGAAAATGCTTAAGCTGAATAAAGCTAGCTTAAAATACTTAAAAGTGTAACTGGCTTAAAGTTATATGATTGTAGTGTTAAAGCTGATGTGGCTAAAGGGTAAACCAAGTAAAAAAAAAATGCAAAACAAACATTTAATGCTGAAAATGGTAGTTTATAAGCTAAAATTGTCTAAATGTGCATATCATTAGCTTGGAGCTCTTTTTCGGTGCACAGTTAGCTTAGCGGCTAGCCTGCCCATAGGTAACGAATGGGCCGTTAGCTTCTCCAAGCTAGCTAGCCTAGCCTCCCCTGGTGCCAAAACTCCCGCCACCCACAGCTTCATGGAGCTCGTCTGCCCGGTGAAGAACTCGGTCAGCCACTCGACAGCATCCTCATACACATCCGTCTCTCCTAACGTAGCGAGAATTCTTCGGCCCTCTGCACTGAGATGGTGAGCCAAAAGCGCTCGATGTCGCCTCCCGTCAAGTCTGCTTAGGCCCAGTACACCGATATAACCCCCAAACGCGGCCTTCCACTTCGGCCACAGGATCACTGGCTCCCCTACGTACTCCAGAAATGGAATTAGAGTTTGAGGTAGCCTATATGCTGTCATGGTTTACTCCTCGTTGCCAAAATGTTATGTATGAGAAATAAGAATCAGAGTCTCGTTTGCAGGAAACATCAACACCAACCAACCAACCACTTTATTACAGAGAACAGAACTATTTATATACAAGGGCCGTGCCCGCCTGACGTCACGCCAGGGGTGGGCACACACACACTACCACACTCACTACCGGTACACCACAACTGGGGCTGACAATACATAGACACAGGGATAATCAACACAACAACAAACAGGTGGGCACAATTAGGGACAAAGGGAGACAGCCAGGATTGATCATAGACACAGGATGGGTGGGGCTGCACAGATGTTCACAGACCGAGAGTGCACAAAACATGAACAAAGGAACCAGGGGAGACAAGACCATGACAATGATGACAGTAATGATGATAATAACACCGATAACTTAAATTAAGAGGAAGATCCATGGAGAAATAAATATACAAGACAGAATAGTAATAATGGCAATAATGGCAACCCAGGATAATATTAATAATAATGAAGGTGAAGTAAGGTGATCCAATCTTTTATCACAAGATACTGTTTTTAGTACTGTGGAACCTTTGCTTTTATCTGAGGAAACGCTGAAGAGTTTTGCCCTGGTTGATGCTAAAACTTTTGGTTGAGTTTTCTCCCAGGTCAATCCAACAACTTGTCTTTTATATCCCATTCCCACATCACTTTTAAAAACAGTTTGTGGATTTTTCCAGGAGGAACTTTTAAACATAATGAATTACTCTCTCCAGATGGGTGTTTTCCCTGCTGCCTTTAAAACGGCAGTGGTGAGACCCCTTCTGAAGAAGAGTAATTTGGATCCTGATAACCTTAATAATTACAGACCAGAATGCAACTCACTATTTTTAAGCAAAATTTTAGAAACACTTGCTTTTACTCAGTGAAATATTTTTTTTAATATCAAATAACATATTTGATGAAAACCAGTCTGGTTTTAGGGCGAACCACAGTACTGAGACAGCTCTGGTCAGGATTGTTAATGACTTAAGGCAGAACATGGACTCATGCAGAATTTCAGTCCTGGTTCTACTGGATCTAAGTGCTGCCTTTGATACACTAGACCACCATATTCTTTTAACCAGACTAAAGGATCTGGTTGGCCTCTCTGGTACTGCTCTTAATTGGTTCAAGTCCTACCTCACAGACAGGAACTTTTTGGTAAGTATGGATACATGTTCTTCAAAAGTCTACAAAATAAATTGTGGTGAGCCCCAAGGTTCAATTTTAGGTCCAATACTTTTTAATTTGTACATGCTGCCCCTTTTGGATGTTATCAGGAGACATGGCATCAAATACCATAGTTATGCTGATGACACATAGCTGTATGTCACTGTTTCTCCTGATAACATGGAACCAAGTAACACCCTTGTTAACTGTATTTCAGACATTAAGTCATGGATAGCAGCAAGCTTTCTTCATCTTACAGTGCATCTGGAAGGTATTCACAGCGCTTCACTTTTTCCACATTTTCTTATGTTACGGCCTTATTCCAAATGGGATTAAATTCATTTTTTCCCTCAAAATTCTACACAGAATACCCCATAATGACAATGTGAAAAAAAGGTTTGTTGAGATTTTTGCAAATTATTAAAAATAAAAATCTAAGAAATCACATGTACATAAGTGTCAGGAGCCGAGCCGGCTTGGTTTCCCCCGGCTTAGTCCTGATCGCTCTGTGGGTTTAGGTGCCACTGTGTATGTGCATATTATGTATTCTGTGCTGTTTCCTTACCCATAGCCACTGCTTTCTGGCCGGCAGCGGTGAGGCAGCCCCTTTGGCTCACGCTGGTGTGAGCGCTGTCTGACTGTCTGCTGGTCCGACCACGCCCCCTCTCTAATTACCGTCAGCTGTTCCCACTCCTGTTTGCCATCTCCCCGCTCCTCGCCCAGGTGTGATCAATCTTACCATCTCCAGCAATGCGGGTACTTAAGGAGCCTTACTGAGCATATTCAATGTCTTGTGTATTGTCTCAGGATCGTCTGTTTCATGAAGGAGTTTTCGCCACACCATCACTGTTCCCCTCGGTGTGTGTAAACCATCTCTCTGGTTCTGATGCCCTGCCTTTGTACCATATCCAACCGAGAGACATGACTGTCTGTGTTTATTGTTTGTGCTTGGGAATCTTGGACTTTCTCGGATTGCTCCAGCTTGTGAGTATTGCTGTCTGCATTTCCCCATTGCTGCCTGCTTGTCGCGCTTTGGGTCATGTCACAAGTTATACCCCATAAGACTGTAGAGTGTCCTGGAGGACTCCTTAAGTTTTCCTGAGCTGAATGTTATTTGTCCTGTATGTCTTGTGTTGGAATCATGTGACTCTTGGTGTGTAATAAATGTGTGGTGTTCACCCTGCGCGTAAATCCTCATCTTTTCACCCCTCGCCGTGTGCAATGGTGAAGCGCACGGGAGGGTTCATGACACATAGGTATTCACAGCCTTTGCCATGAAGCTCAAAATTGAGCTCAGGTGCATCCTGTTTCCACTGATCATCCTTGAGATGTTTTTACAGCTTAATTGGAGTCCACCTGTGGTAAATTCAGTTGATTGGGCATGATTTGGAAAGGCACACACCTGTCTATATAAGGTCCCACAGTTGACAGTGCATGTCAGAGCACAAACCAAGCATGAAATCAGAGGAATTGTCTGTAGACCTCTGAGACAGGGTTGTCTCAAGGCACAAATCTGGGCAAGGGTACAGAAAAAATTTCTGCTGCTTTGAAGGTCCCAATGAGTACAGTGGCCTCCATCATCCGTAAATGGAAGAAGTTCAGAACCACCGGGACTCTTCCTAGAGCTGGCCATCCATCTAAACTGAGCGATCGGGGGAGAAGGGCCTTAGTCATGGAGGTGACCAAGAACCTGATGGTCACTCTGTCAGAGCGCCAGTATTGCTCTGTGAAGACAGGAAAACCTTCCAGAAGGACAACCACTTTTGCAGCAAGCCACCAATCAGACCTGTATAGTAGAGTGGCCAGATGGAAGCCATTCCTTAGTAAAAGGCACATGGCAGCCCACCAGATATGAGATGAACTTTCTTGTTCCAGAAGGGGAAATTTGTCTTGGGCTTATCACCCATGCTGCAACCACACAATCCACACATACACAATGGATGTAGCACACAAGATCCTTCATATAAAAAAAAAATATAGATGAAACAAAACCCAATAAATAATACAAATAACATCTAAACATCTAAAAGCCACATCTAAAATCCATTTACATCTTAAAAAAAATACATGCATAAATAAATATATTACAGCAATCATTAACAGCAGGAGTTATAAGTGTCCCTGGCCTATCTATTTGAGTTTAGAAGTTTTTGTCATCTTCTGGGTCGTGACCCTGGGCATGATTGTTGGCTGTGGGTCAATTATTGCTTGTTAATTTTCAGCTGGCGGATTGAGCTGCCTCTCCGCCAGTCCCACAGCCACACATCCCTGTCACGACTCGCCGCTCATCAGCGGCGCCAGCTGTGCGCACACCTGCGCCTCGTCAGCGGCGAGGGATTTAAGCCGCCTTGCCCTGGGCTTCGGCCTGAAGCCGTCTGTTCTCATCGGCTACTCTTGCTGCAAGGAACCCCCTTCGTCAAGCAAGATAAGACGTAAGCATCTCTTACCTTTTCCTCCCAGCATTCTCTCCTGTGCACAAGTGGACTCCCCGGCGGCGGACAACGTTCCCTTGCCACCATCTCCTCGCTGCTGCTTCAGGCGCTCCAGGTCGCTGTCTACCGGGCTACGCCCTTGCTTAACGCCAGCCACCTGCCCAGACCAAGTAAGCCAGCTGTCACTATCATTATCTCCTGTATTGGTGTGGTGCCCGTTACCCTTCTCCCTCTGCTTCTCCCATAGGGTTGTCCGGCTGAATGGCTTCCTGCCCCCGTGCCTGACGCAGACGCCACCACCAATACATCCACATATCACAGACACGCAGCCACACACACACTTGTTGTTGAATAAACTGTTAAACCTATTCTGAGCCTGCGTGTGTGTCTCCTGAGCCGTGCATTATGTCAGTACGGCTTCAGCAGAGCGGCTCGGCGGACAGCGGGCTCACACGCCGTCTCACCACTCTCGAGGCTCAAATAGATTTGATAGTTTATCAGCAACAGGTGGTGCTGAATCAATTAGTTAAGATCACTCACCGGTTAGATCGCCTGGACCTCCCGCAGCCGTTCCCCCCGGCTCGTCAGGGAGGTGCAGCTCCTGCCGCTCCGGCGGCCGGTCAGACTGTTCCCGGGTCGCCAACCCGGCTCACACCCATTCCGACCCCCGCCCGCTTTAGCGGACAGCTCGGCGGAGCGCGGGGGTTCATCATGCAGTGTGAGTCAGTGTTCTCCCGCGTCCCTGGGGATTTTCCCTCAGACCACAGCCGAATTGGCTATATGGGAAACCTCCTGGAGGGGCGGGCACTCACCTGCCCAGCTATGCCAACCTCTCCTACGGCCAATTCGTGCAACAGTTCCTCGACGTGTTTGACCATAGTCGTCGAGATAGTGTGTTAGTTGATCGCCTTCTCTGCCTTCAACAGGGAGGTCGGTCAGCTGCAGACTACTCGATCGACTTCCGGGTCATCGCGGAGGAGGTTGGCTGGAATGAGCCCTCGCTCTGCAGCATCTTCCTCCGCAGTCTGAACTCTGGTCTGAGGGATGAGTTGGCTGGTCGCAATATTCCGGGGAGGCTTTCGGAGCTGATATCACTAGCGATTAGTTTGGATAACAGGCTTCGCGAGCGGTCTTCAGAGCGGAAGTCTGCTTCTCGCTCGTGGGGAGGCTCGTCTCGCCTGTCCCAAGCTCGCCCCCTGGCGTCGCCACCGCCAGACTCCTCCGAGAAGTCGGAGGCGAAGGCGGTGGGCCGATCAAAGCTCCATCTAGCGGAGAGACAACGTCGCCGGGAGTTGGGCCTCTGCATGTATTGTGGAGGCAGTCAACACCCTGTGGAGCATTGTCCAGAGAAGCCGGTTAGGGGTCCGCGAATCACTGTAGGGGGCCTTGCAGATTCTAACCGGTCAAGTCCCCTCATGAATTTGACGCTGCCCATCCGATTCTGCCATAATCCCACAGGGCACCTCACGCACGCACTGGTGGATTCAGGCGCGGAGGGGAGCTTCATTTCACAAGGCCTGGCAACCCGATTGGGCATCCGTTGCCACCCTCTCGAGTCTCCTCTCGCCCTAGTAAATCTCTCCTGTGTCTCCCTGGGAGAAGTAACACACCGGATGACCCCTGTCCCAGTAATCATCTCAGGAAATCACCGGGAGGATATCACCTTCTACATCCTACCATCTTCAGTAACACCTGTGATTCTTGGATACCCATGGCTCCGCCTCCACAATCCTGTCCTGGACTGGAAGACCGGCAGAGTGTCCGCCTGGAGCTCTTTCTGCATGGGCACCTGCCTCCAATCCGCTGCCTGCGCCCCGTCCTCCCCTCCCACTCCCAAGGACGCCGCGCCTCCGGATCTCACCCTGGTGCCCTCGGAGTTCCACGACCTGGGCATGGTCTTCAGCAAGTCCAAGGCGATGTCTCTTCCTCCACACCGGCCCTATGACTGCACTATTAACATCCACCAGGGGGCACCCTTACCCTCAGGACGTCTCTACAGCCTGTCAGCGCCGGAGAAGGAGGCAATGAACACCAATTTGAAGGAGTCGCTGAGTGCCGGAATCATCCGCCCCTCATCATCACCATTAGGCGCAGGGTTCTTCTTCGTGGGCAAGAAGGATGGCTCTCTTCATCCTTGTATTGACTACCGTGCCCTCAATGACATCACGGAGAAGGACCGCTACACCTTGCCCCTAATGGATACCGCCTTCCACTCCCTCCAGGGGGCGACTTGGTTCACCAAGCTGGATCTTCGCAGCGCATACCACCTCGTTCGGATCCGGGAGGGAGACGAGTGGAAGACAGCCTTCAGTTCCCCGAACGGCCATTTCGAATACCTGGTTATGCCGTTCGGGTTGATCAACGCTCCAGCTGTCTTTCAGCGCCTTATTAAAGACGTCCTCCGGGATTTCATCGGCCTGTTTGTGTTCGTCTACCTGGATGATATCCTCATCTTCTCCAGATCCAGGGACGAGCACCGGGTCCATGTGAGGCAGGTCCTTCTGAGGCTGCTGGAGAACAGGTTATATGTTAAAGCGGAAAAATGTGAATTCTACGCCAAGACTACATCCTTCCTGGGGTTCGTCATCTCTCATGACCAGGTGCTCCCGGACCCAGCAAAGGTTAAAGCAGCGGTAGAGTGGCCCACTCCTACATCTAGGAAGCAGGTACAACAGTTTATAGGGTTTGCCAATTTCTACCGCCGCTTCGTCCCAAATTTTGGAGCCATCGTCGGTCCCCTGACCTGCCTCACCTCCCCTAAGACCCCGTTCCGGTGGACTGAAGAGGCCGCAGCTGCTTTCCAGGTGCTGAAGGCGGAGTTTTCCTCCTCCCGGGTTCTCAGCCAAGTCGACCCCGCGCTGCAATGCATCGTTGAGGTGGACGCTTCGGACACGGGGGTGGGGGCGGTGTTGTCCCAGCGGTCGCCTGTCAACGGGGCCAAACGGCCCTGCGCCTTCTTCTCTCGGCGCTTGTCCCCGGCGGAACGTAATTACGATGTGGGGGACAGAGAGCTCCTCACAATCAAGCTCGCGCTTCAGGAGTAGCGCCACTGGCTGGAGGGGGCTGCCCTGCCGTTTGTGGTACTTACCAATCACAAGAACTTGGAATATTTAAGATCTGCCAAACGTCTGAATGCCCGCCAGGCGCGTTGGTCCTTGTTCTTCGCCAGGTTTCACTTTAACATCACCTTCAGGCCTGGCTCCAAAAACGGCCTGCCCGACGCCCTCTCTAGGCAATTTGCCCCTGAGGCTTCAGAAGACGCTGTCCACACCATCTTGCCCAGGTCGTGCGTTGTGGGGGCCGTCTCGTGGGACATCGAGAGCAAGATCCGGAAGGTGCAGGAATTGGAACCGGACCCTGGCGGCGGACCGGAGGGGAGGCTTTTTGTGCCGTCCACTGTCCGGGGGGAGGTTATCCACTGGCTTCACATATCTAAGCTCACCTGCCATCCTGGGTCCTCTCGGATGATCGACCTCCTCCAACGTTCCTTCTGGTGGCCGGGTCTGCGGAGGGACGCCGCCCGCTACGCCCGGGCCTGCCCCGTCTGTGCCACCAGCAAATCAGGTAACACTCCCCCCGCGGGCCTGCTCCAGCCCCTGCCCGTCCCTGGTAGGCCCTGGTCGCATATCGCCCTAGACTTTGTCACCGGTCTCCCTGTCTCCAACACCTTCGACACAGTCCTGACCATTGTTGATCGTTTCTCCAAGGCTGCTCACTTCATGCCATTACGGGGGCTCCCTTCTGCCTTGGAGACGGCGGACCTCCTCATCCAGCATGTGGTCAGGCTGCACGGGATTCCGGTAGACGTGGTTTCGGACCGAGGCCCCCAGTTTGCCTCGGACGTCTGGAGGTCTTTCTGCAACGCCCTGGGAGCCAAGGTAAGCCTCTCCTCCGGCCATCACCCCCAATCCAACGGACAGTGTGAGCGGACCAATCAGGAGCTGGAGGCTGCGCTCCGCTGCGTCACTGCATCCGAGCCTGCGTCCTGGAGCACACACCTCGCCTGGGTGGAATACGCCCATAACACCGCCCGCTCTTCTGCTACCGGGATGTCCCCATTCAAGGCATCCCTGGGCTATGATCCTCCTCTGTTCCCTAGGCAGGAGAGCGAGTTGACTGTTCCCTCAGTCCGGGCGCACCTCAGGCGGTGCCGCTCCATTTGGTCTTCAGCGCGCAGCGCACTTTTACGCACAGCGGAGCGCAACAAGTCCATGGCGGACCGGCACAGGAGACCTGCCCCTGCCTATCAGGTAGGCCAACGAGTCTACGTGTCCACTCAGGATGTCTGTTTAAAGGGTGAGAGGAGAAAGCTGGCACAACGTTTCATGGGCCCATACCCCATCACCAAGATTATCAACCCGGTGGCTGTGCGTGTGGCTATTCCCCCCTCCCTCCGCATCCATCCCACCTTCCACGTCTCCAAGGTGAAACTGGTGGTCTCCGACCCCCTCTGCCCTCCCCCTACAGCGCAGCCCGCGCCCCGGATGATAGATGGCCATCCGGCCTGGACAGTCTCTACCATCCTGGACTCCCAGCGCCGGGGTCGCGGGTTGCAGTACTTAGTGGATTGGGAGGGCTACGGACCTGAATGGAGGCAATGGGTGCGCTCCTCGTTTGTGTTGGATCCGTCCCTCATCGCTGAGTTCCACCGAGCGCACCCGGAGAAACCATCGCCAGGAGGCGCTGCTAGAGGGGGGAGTACTGTCACGACTCGCCGCTCATCAGCGGCGCCAGCTGTGCGCACACCTGCGCCTCGTCAGCGGCGAGGGATTTAAGCCGCCTTGCCCTGGACTTCGGCCTGAAGCCGTCTGTTCTCATCGGCTACTCTTGCTGCAAGGAACCCCCTTCGTCAAGCAAGATAAGACGTAAGCATCTCTTACCTTTTCCTCCCAGCATTCTCCCCTGTGCACAGGTGGATTCCCCGGCAGCGGACAACGTTCCCTTGCCACCATCTCCTCGCTGCTGCTTCAGGCGCTCCAGGTCGCTGTCTACCGGGCTACGCCCTTGCTTAACGCCAGCCACCTGCCCAGACCAAGTAAGCTAGCTGTCACTTTCATTATCTCCTGTATTGGTGTGGTGCCCGTTACCCTCCCTCTGCTTCTCCCATAGGGTTGTCCGGCTGAACGGCTTCCTGCCCCCGTGCCTGACGCAGACGCCACCACCAATACATCCACATATCACAGACACGCAGCCACACACACACTTGTTGTTGAATAAACTGTTAAACCTATTCTGAGCCTGCGTGTGTGTCTCCTGAGCCGTGCATTATGTCAATCCCTCTCACCAGGCATCCACCAGCAATAGGTTCACCACTTTCTCACTCACACACTCATGCACGCACACACACATCCACACACATTCATTTTCATTCGTATACTCACATACACGCATCCATACACGAGTTCAATCAGTCACGCACCTGTTGCCACATGGCTGGTCTGCCTGCTGTCATTGGTGCTGTGCATGAATAGCAGGGCAGCGAGTCCAGCCGATGTGGCAGCTTTGTTGTGTAAATGACTTGGACATCCAGACTCGCTTGGGTTGGTTCTTCCCTTGGACTTTGAAGTGTGTTGTTCTCCCAGAGCCTTGCAACTCCAACGCCTAGTAAGTCTTTGCTTTGTGCCTTTCCCTCCGCTCCAGCCAGTTCGAGCGCGTGAGGTACATTTTGGAACTACCGAGCTTGTAGCGGGGTGTCTTTCCTTGTTGTGACTGTTTTTGGACTTTTTGTACAGATTCACCCATTGTAAATAAACACATTACTTGCTCTGCATTTTGGGCTCGCTGCCAATTTATATGTTTGCTGCGCTTTCCCGCAGCCGTACATGACAGTTTTACTGACATCAGGATAAATGAGTTCTTATATCTACTGAACCTGCACTTGGGGACTTTGTAGCTCCTCCCTGAGGGCAGCCTCTCATATTCATTGTTTAGTACATGGCTTATGTCACTGATTAGTTTTTTTTTGGCTGCCTGTTTGTATAAGGTCTGCAAGGATACATACTCTTTAACTCCAAAGATTTTCCATGCAGTATGAATTAAATGCAGCACTCTGTTCATTAGTTTCACGAAGAGGTTGCCAAACCAAACTGTGATGCTGTATCTAATACAGCTCTCCAAAACAGCCTGGTAAAATATTAACATAATCCTTTTATTGACGCCATAGATTCTTAATCTACACAAAAAATGCAGCCGCTGTTGTAGTCTACTGCAGAAGTAATCAATATGTGTAATCCAGGTTAATGAATTGTCAATACATACTCCCAAATATTTATAGGAACTAACCTGTGGTATAGTGTAATTGTGGATGACCACAGGCTTGTGGTCACCAACTCCCCGAGGGTCAAATACCATCTCCATTGTTTTATCAGTATTCAAAATAAGATAAGATAAGATAAGAAAAGAAAAGATAAGCCTTTATTAGTCCCACAATGGGGAAATTCCAGGATTGCAACAGCACAGGGATAGCAACACTCAGAGCAACAATCAGAAGGCAAGAAAATACAAGAGCAGCGAGTATACATATGTACATATAAACATAAATATATAGACACACGGTGCGGAGCATTGTAGCTAGATGGAATAAATATATAGATATATAAACACACAGTGCGGAGCATTGTAGCTAGATGGAATAAATATATGAATATATAAATACACACAGTGCGGAGCATTGTAGCTAGATGGAATAAATATGTGAATATATAAACACACACACAGTGTGGAGCGTTGTAGCTAGATGGAATAAATATATGAATATATAAACACACACAGTGCGGAGCATTGTAGCTAAATGGAATAAATATGTAAATATATAAACACACACAGTGCAGAGCATTGTAGCTAGATGGAATGAAACAGCATAACCGTCTACTTAGTTATCCTACATGGTATGATTATGTACCCATACATATTGTCACCCTCCGTAGCTAACGGTATTTTCCTAGTTGTATACCGGAGGCGACCATTGTGTAAGTCTTTTGCGTCTTTTGCATTCAATACTATTAGGTTGTCATGTCTTTTTACTACCTCTGCGAGCAGCCCTGCTTAGGTTATACAGTCTAACAGCCGTTGGTAGGAAGGACCTGCGAAACCTCTCGGTTGTGCACCTAGGATGATGTAGTCTGCTGCTAAATGAGCTCCTTAGTGCATTCAGTGTGTCCTGCATAGGGTGGAACTCGGACTCCAGCAGAGATGACAGTTTAGCCACCATCCTTCTCTCTCCCATCTCCTCCACTGGGTCAAGGCGCTGCCCCAGGACAGAGCTAGCTTTCTTGATCAGTTTGTTCAGTCTCTTCCTATCGGCTGCTGTAATGCCACTTCCCCAACAGACCACTCCAAAAGTGATGGCTGATGCCACCACCGTGTCGTAGAATGTCTTCAGCAGCGCCCCTTGTACACCAAAAGATCTGAGTCTCCTCAGTAGGAACAGCCTGCACTGTCCCTTCTTGTAGAGTGCGTCAGTATTGTGTGACCAGTCTAGTTTATTGTTCAGATGAACACCCAGGTACTTGTAGGATGTCACCATCTCAATGTCTGTTCCCTGGATGTTTATTGGTGCTATGAGGGGTTGTCCTTGCCTGCGGCAGTCCACCACCAGCTCCTTAGTTTTCCTCACATTGATCTGGAGGCAGTTCCGATGGCACCAGTCCACAAAGTCCTGGATAAGCCCTCTGTACTCAGCTTCATCTCCGTTGGAGATGAGGCCAACGATCACAGAGTCATCAGAGAACTTCTGTAGATGGCAGTGTGTTGTGTTGTGTGAGAAGTCCGCAGTATAAAGGGTGAACAGGAGGGGAGCCAAAACCATTCCCTGGTGAGATGAGATGGTTGTCATCACACTAACTGACAAACCTCTGAATTTCTATAAGATAGCTTGACAGATCATGAGCCTTTTGAAGTAGGGATAAAAGTGCAGTGTCATCAGAAAACAATAATTCGATTGCCTGGATAAACACTTCTGCACTCATCAGTGTACAAGGTGTCATAAGCATGCATAAATGCAGCGCATGGATTTGAGATGAAAATCCAACACTGGAGAGTGTTGAGTGTCAGTTCATTAAGCACAATAGGTGATGACATGAAAGTGATACACGGCTCCAATGAGCGAACAGAGCAGGACGCAAAATACACGTTCGTCTGTACTCTTCGGTTCATTGGACATGGAGGAGGATAGATGAGCCCCATGCTCTCGCAGGCGGGACTGGGCAGCGGAGGAAAGGGGCGAATCATGATAAGGAAAAGCCCCCGGCGGAACGGTGGGCAGAGTACTTACAAATGGAGACTCGACAGAGTGGGCATGACAGCCAATGAACAGACAAGCAAACAAGTCTTAAATACTAAGGAACATGAACAGAGTGAACACAGGTGTGCGCGTGTGCTGAGTGCAGCATGTGTGTGTGTGTGTGTGTATGTACGTGCATGAATGAGTGTGGATGGGGCTGATGAGTGCAGGTGTGGCGAAAGCATGTGTGCGTGTATGAGTATGCGTGTAAGAGAGTGAATGTGCTGAGTGAAAACACGAATGACAAGCAGCTGTTGACCCTGACAGGAGGAGGAGCCGTGGTTGTCAGTTGACAGAGAGCGGGCCAACCCAGAGGTGCCCAAAGCGCTGCCTGACAACAACTAACTAACTAACTAACTAACCTGCACTTATATAGCGCTTTTCTAGTCACAAAGACCACTCAAAGCGCTTTCATTAATACTAACCCTCTATTCTAAGGGCCTATAGGAAACAGATATCTAGGGACAATTTAGAACAGCCAATTAACCTAACATGCATGTTTTTGGCATGTGGGAGGAAACCGGAGAAATCCCGGAGTAAACCCACGCAACACGGGGAGAACATGCAAACTCCACACAGATCACTGTTGGTCGGG
Source organism: Pholidichthys leucotaenia (assembly GCA_020510985.1). Taxonomy (NCBI): domain Eukaryota; kingdom Metazoa; phylum Chordata; class Actinopteri; order Cichliformes; family Pholidichthyidae; genus Pholidichthys; species Pholidichthys leucotaenia. The sequence goes on along the minus strand of CM035842.1, from coordinate 192,986,989 downwards.
GGCTGGGATCGAACCCACGATCCCACGATCCCCACAATCCCCCGGCCAAGGGTAAACTGTGCTGCCGCAGTGCTAACCACTGCGCCACCGTGCAGCCCGAACAAATATAATGGCAAAAGACAGCCACAACGTCATGAAGCAGGGTTTGAAAGAAGTCAGAAAACCCTGCTCATGACACAAGATGAACAAGACTGGTGAACTAACACAGCCTTGGGGAGCACCTGTGCTGAGGGTTCTAGATTTGGATAAAGTTCCACACAGACTTGCTGTTTATAATAAGTTAAAAATGAGTGGTACCATTTAATAATATCAGGATGCACATTAAAATCATTTAACCTCTTAACTAAAAGGTGTGGCTGCAGTGTGTTAAAAGCTAAACTAAAATCAACCAATAAAAGGCGTGCATATGAGGTTGTTGCCTCCAAATGTTTAAAAACAGAATGAGTTAAGGATAAAATGGCATCCTCTGTACTACTATTATTTTTATAAGCAAACTGCAGAGGATACAATAGTCCTCCAATATCAGTTTTCAGAATGTCATTGACAGTCTTCTCAAGGCACTTCATTACCAGTGAGAGTACTGCAACAGGACGGTCGTCATTATTCACTTTACAGCTTGCTTTTTTTGGTACAGGAATTATAATAGAGCTTTTCCAAATTACTGGGACAGAACAAGTATCTAAGGACTTAGTATCTAAGGACTTGGTAGATGGGACTCCAGGCTTCTGCTAGCTCCTTACTGCATGACTTCAGCAAGCGCCCAGAGATTCCATCTGGTCCAGGTGCCTTCTTGGGGCACATACCTGGGCAAAATCTTTCCACAACATGCTGGTCAACTATAATTTTGTGGCACCTGAAACAGGTATAACATCCAGAGCAGCTTTTTGTTCATGAAAAAAAAATCTCTAGTCTAAAATCTAAAAAAAAAAAAAAAAAATTCAACTCATTTGCCTTTTCCTCCTCATTTATTACATTAATGCAGCTTTTGGATGGAGTCATCTTTGTCATTACTTTAACTGAGTCCCACAATTTCCTAGAATGTTTTGCTAGGCATTCGGATTCAAATTTCTTCCTCGTCTCATCTCTAGCTGTTCTTAGTTTATGATTAAGTTCTTTCTGTATATTTTTCATGCTTAACATGTCCACATTCTTAAAAGCAATCTTTTTCTGTACTATGCACTGTTTTATTTCCTTGGAAATCTAAGACATATTATTAGGGTACATAATGATCTTTGATGATTTGGTCTTACCGGAGAGTGCATCCCTGTCCTACCGCACCAGGGAGAAGCCATCCGCGGATAGTAACAAATCAGGTACGTCCTCCTGAAGCCACAAGTCCGTGAAAACGAGCAGGCATGACTCCCGGTACTCGTATAGGAACCTGGTGTTGATTTTGAGTTCCTCCATTTTGCTCTTTAGTGAGCAGACGTTGCAAAGCAACATGGATGGCAGTGGCAGCCTGTTCTCTCTCCTCCGAAGTCTCTGTCGTACTCCGCCGTGTTTCCCTCTCTTCCGCGACCTGCTTCTACGCCCTTCTGTTGGGTTTTGTAAGAGTTAGGCAGGAGGGGTGCCGAGACATGGTTGGAACAAAGAAGCAGGAGTTGGTCTCAACTGTAGCTCAGGAGTGTGGTCGGCATCATGTCCCGGTTCACTTGGATACAGTGGCATATTATCCTGAGCATCAAAATAACAGGCAGTTCCTTTAGCAAAAACATCATTATGATACTTCAAACTGAGCACTAAAAACTGAGTACTACAAACACATGCACACAGTAGCAACACAAGGTAGACTGGATCGCAGCAGAGCAACGCCACACCTATCAGCTGTCTGCTGTCGGCTCAGCTGTCAGAGATTGTCTGGAGTTTGCCAAAAGGCACTTGAAGGACTCTCAGACCATGAGAAACAACATTCTCTGGTCTCATGAGACAAAGATTAAACTCTTTGGCGTAAATGCCAGGCATCATGTCTGGAGAAAACCAGGTACCGTTCATAACCATACTAATGTTGGTAGCAGCATCGTGATGTGGGGAATTTTTTCAGCAGCAGGAACTGGGAGACTAGTCAGGATAGAGGGAAAGATGAATGCAGCGATGTACAGGAACATCCTGGATGAAAACCTGCTCCAGAGCGCTGTTGACCTCAGACTGGGGCGATGGTTCATCTTTCACCAGGACAACAACCCTCAGCACACAGCCAAGATATCAAAGGAGTGGCTTCAGGACAACTCTGTGAATGTCCTTGAGTGGCCCAGCCAGAGCCCAGACTTGAATCCAATCGAACATCTCTGGAGAGATCTGAAAATGGCTGTGCACCGACGCCTCCCATCCAACCTGATGGAGCTTGAGAGGTGCTGCAAAGAGGAATGGGCCAAACTGCCCAAAGATAGGTGTGCCAAGCTTGTGGCATCATATTCAAAAAGACTTGAGGCTGTAATTGCTGCCAAAGGTGCATCAACAAAGTATTGAGCAAAGGCTGTGAATACTTATGTACATGTGATTTCTTAGTTTTTTTTATTTTTAAATAAATTTGCAAAAATTTTTAAAAAAATTAAAAAAAAACTTTTTTCACATTGTCATTATGGGGTATTATGTGTAGAATTTTGAGGAAAAAATTAATTTAATCCCTGAAAGAATGAGGGAGTAACAAATAAATAAATAGCGCATTGAGATAACTTTTGGTGTGATTAGGCGCTATACAAATAAAGTTGAATTAAATAAATAACCTCTATAACCGCAGGCAATAAAAAAAATCTGACTTGGAATATTTAATGAGTCTTCAGTCATAACTTTTACAAAAGCATTACAAGTAAGAAAAAAAGTAATATTAGCACAGCAGCGCAGAACTAGATTTGAAACATCATCTGCTCCACAGTGATTTGTTCATCATTCAGCAAAGGTAGGCATCCTGCTTGTTTATAATTTTGATGATTATTTAAGAAATATTACACAAGACAGTTACGGTATGGTGATGATAGTAACTGTGGCTGTGATGTGGCTTATTAAGAGTATCACAGCTGGAGTTAGTATAATCATTGTACCGTAATGACCTCAAGTGTAATATTGCTTTTAAACAACAGTTACGGCAAGCAAAATGTATTAAATGAGAACAATGCTGGACAAAATATCACGATTTGTTTGTTTAACCAGTTATTTTGTGCAGCTGAGAAAAAAAAAAGTCCCTAAATCTAGCCAGTAACTTGCTAAACATCTCAGTCAGCATGAAGACGTCTATTATCATTTCACACCCATGTAAACAAATTAAATATTGTCAAGTGCAGATGTAATAAGTTTTTATAAAACATACTTGTTAAGTCGATACTTCAGAAAATCCCAGATCAAAACATCCAATACTGCTCACAGGAGTTAGTCATTAGCATGCTAGCGATTTAGCACGTTTTGCTCCCTTTTCTTTGCATTTTCAGATTAAACAAAGAGCCCATCACCACAAAGGTATTGTGATTTGTTAATTGAGGCAATATCAAACTCTAACACTGCCTATTTTTTTAAACAGATGTGAAGATGTAAAATGACTGAGTAGACTGAAGTAGACCTTTGCAAAAGGATGGGACTTACGAGTCACAGAGGTTTAATTTTTTTTTTTTTTTTTGTCCAACAGTGCTTCACTGTGGAAATTAAGGTATCCAAAACAGTACTGCAATTGTCAGAGTTGACTGAAAACTACTGTTGTAGTGCACATACACTACCGTTCAAAAGTTTGGGGTCACCCAGACAATTATTTTGTATTTTCCATGAAAAGTCACACTTATTTACCGCCATGAGTTGTAAAATGAATAGAAAATATAGTCAAGACATTGACAAGGTTAGAAATAATGATTTGTATTTGAAATAATAATTTTTTCCAGATACTCAACCTGCTCAAAGGAAGGTCAGTTTTATAGCTTCTCTAACCAGCTAAACTGTTTTCAGCTGTGCTAACATGATTGCACAAGGGTTTTCTAATCATCCATTAGCCTTCTGACGCAATGAGCAAACACATTGTACCATTAGAACACTGGAGTGATAGTTGCTGGAAATGGGCCTCTATACACCTATGTAGATATTGCACCAAAAACCAGACATTTGCAGCTAGAATAGTCATTTACCACATTAGCAATGTATATTAGATATTAGAGTGTATTGCTGATTAGTTTAAAGTTATCTTCATTGAAAAAACAGTGCTTTTCTTTCAAAAATAAGGAAATTTCTAAGTGACCCCAAACTTTTGAACGGTAGTGTATGTGGGTGCCATATGCTTCACATGTGTATCACTGTATGCTTATTGTGTGCTTCACGTCTCAGAGGAACAAAAGATCTGAACCTCCTAGGGGTAACAGGAGGATGTGAAGTCTGGCCTTTTGTATGCAGAGAGATGGCCTTGAAGGATTTCCTGACCACCAGGACTTTAGGTGAAGACGAGAAGACCTGGAGGGGGAGACATTGTGAGTTGGGATTAAAAGACCATGTGACTGTGGCTTTGATGTCCCGAGGTATTAAAGGGACAAATGTGGGGGGTTCCTTTCTCTTTTCCGTTTTTGAATGTTGGAGAATGTGAACGTGAATAAAACTGGTCTTGAGAAATAAACTCAGCCTCGTCCTTCCACATATCCCCACACTGGTGACCCTAAGACGTATAATGAGCGGAGACGAATCTCCCAACCCAGACTCGCCGGGAGCCAGCCAAACGAATGCTGCCACAGTCCAACTACGGGACTTCTGGCCGAACAATCCGCGCTCCTGGTTTAACGCAGTCAAGGCACAGTTCCACCTCCGGAGGATTTCGGTAGATGCCACAAAGTTCTACCATGTGGTTGCAAAGCTGGACAACCACACAGCCCAGCGAGTGGAGAGCCTGATCAACCACCCACCGGACAGCGACAAGTACAGCACGTTGAAAGCTGCACTCATTCGTTACTTCACCCCCTCGGTGCAGGAGCGAGCAGAGAGGCTCCTGGCGCTGACTGAATTTGAGGGCGACAGACCTGCAGACCTGATGGGGAAGATGTTGAGTTTGAGAGACTCCGAAGATGATAACTTCATCTTCACCCACCTTTTCCTCAGAACCCTACCGTCAGAGGTGAGAGTGACCCTGGCCAGTTCACCACTGCTGGCCCGACGAGACTACCACGAGCTGGGCCATGAGGCGCAACGACTCGTCGACGCCAGTAAACGGCGCGCGGCTGTGGCTGCGGCAGCGGGGCCAGGCGCAACGTCCGGAGACGGCAGGGGGCCAGAGGCTGCAGCACCAGACTCACCGACAACAGCGGTGGCAGGGGCCGGGAAACACGGAGCAGACAACATCCTTTGCTTCTACCATCGCCGTTTCGCAGAGAGGGCAAGCAAGTGCATTCCACTGTGCCACTTTAAGCGCTCGGGAAACTCCAAGACCGGGGGTCGGTAGCAGCTGCTGCCCTCAGAGAGGAGAACAAGCTGCTCTACTTGAGGGATGTGCACTCGGGGAGGCATTTCCTCGTGGAGGCATTTCCTCATGGACACGGGCTCCGAGCTGAGTTTCATCACACCTTCCTACGCTGACCGGCTGGCGCCTTCCAGTGGTCCCCGGGTGTCAGCAGCGAACGGCTCGGTGATTAAGACCTTCGGTGAGAGGACTCTGCTTCTGTCTTTACACGGCCGTACATTCGAGTGGACTTTCGTCATAGCGGCAGTCAATTTCAACATGTTAGGGGCTGATTTTTTGTGCTCACATAGTTTGTTGGTCGATCTTGCTAACAGACGCCTGGTTAATGCACTCTCTTTTTCTTCTATCCCCTGTACAGCTCGAGTGGCCCCGCCAACAGCACAAGCCAACGTCACAGCTGCAGGTGGTAAGTTCCACACACTCCTCACTCAGTTCCCAGCACTCACGGTGCCAACATTTTCGGCAACAGTGGCTAAACACGGGGTGGAACATTTTATTACTACCATCGGACCGCCCGTTTTCACAAAAGCCCGGCGCTTGGATTCAGCTAAACTGACCATAACGTGCGAGGAGTTCGCCAACCTGGAGAGGTTGGGCATCATCAGGCGTTCGAAGAGCCCATGGGCTTCACTGCTTCACATGGTCCCGAAAGCTGATGGCTCCTGGCGGCCTTGCGGTGATTTCCGCAGGCTGAACAACGCTACAGTGCACGACCACTACCCAATCCCGCACATCCAAGATTTTTCAGTTCATTTGGCGGGGGCACACGTTTTTTCTAAAATAGACTTGGTACGCGGTTACCACCAGGTCCCAGTGCGTGCTGAGGACATACCCAAAACAGCGGTAATAACTCCTTTCGGGCTTTTCGAGTTTTTGCACATGCCGTTTGGGCTTAAAGGCATGGCGCAGACGTTCCAACGCATGATGGACGCAGTTTTGCGCGAGCTCCCTTTCGTGTTCGTCTACCTGGACGACATATTGGTAGCCAGCGCGTCCGAAGACGAACACGAAAACCACCTCACGCCAGTTTTCCGGAGGTTGGCAGAGCACGGGTTAATAATTAACCCGGCGAAGTGTCAGTTCGGGGTGACGCAGATTGATTTTTTGGGGCATCGCGTCTCCCCAGAGGGAGCGGTCCCTCTGCCCGACAAAGAGCGCGCAGTAACAAATTTTACCCAGCCACAAACGGTCAAAGCGTTACAGGAGTTTTTGGGAATGGTAAATTTTTATAACCGTTTCCTCCGCCGCGCAGCGCAGCTCATGCAACCATTGTATGCTGCATTAAAAAAACAAAAACCCACAAATAAAGTCGAATGGTCTCCGGAGCGACAGCGCGCATTTTCCGAAGTCAAAACAGCCCTGGCAAACGCTGCATTGTTAGCACATCCAGTCCCAGCGGCCCGCATGGCGCTCACTACTGACGCGTCAGATGTGGCCATAGGGGCAGTCGTGGAACAGTTTGTAGCCGGAGCCTGGCAACCGCTCGCCTTTTTCAGTAAGACCCTGCACGACAGCGAACGAAAATACAGCGCATTCGACAGGGAGTTGTTAGCTCTCCACTTGGCCATTCGCCACTTCCAGTTCTGGCTGGAAGGATGCCGTTTCACCACGTTCGTTGACCACAAGCCGCTGACTTTCGCAATGGCCAAGATTTCAGAACCTTGGTCGGGCCGGCAGCAGAGACAGCTGGCCGCGATATCGTAGTTTACTACCGATATCCAGCATGTGGCGGGTAAACTTAATGTAGTGGCGGACTGCCTCTCGCGCGCCGCGGGGGCTCCAGCCCGCACGGAGGTAGACCCTGCAGCCATGGCCGCGGAGCAGGTTAGCGACGCGGAAGTGCGCGCGGCCCAGGTCCGCGTGGGGATAGATTATGCAGCCATGGCCGCGGAGCAGGTTAGCGATGCGGATGTGCGCGCGCTCCAGTCTGGACCAACAGGGTTAAGGCTGGAGAACAGGGTGCTGCAAGACGGTATGCCCCCCCAATCTGCGATGTCTCCACTGGGCGGCCGCGTCCGGCGGTTCCAGCTGCGTGGCGCCGCCGCGTTTTTGACTCGATCCATTCTCTGGTGCACCCGGGAGTGCGTGCTTTGGTCAAAATGGTAGGAGAGAAATTTGTATGGCCGAGCCTGCGCAAACAAGTTAGAGAGTGGGCGGCAGCCTGCACGGCTTGCCAGCGGGCCAAGGTTCATAGACAAACGAGAGCTCCCTTGGAGCCGTTTCACATCCCAGCTAAAAGGTTTGATCATGTCCACGTATACCTCGTAGGCCCCCTCCCGCCCTCACAAGGGTGCACACATCTTCTGACAATGGTTGACCGCACCACACGCTGGCCGGAAGTGGTTCCGCTGTCGTCAACCACAGCCAAGGAGGTGGTGCCCGCGTTTTTAATGGCATGGGTAGCGCATTTTGGAGTCCCGTCGGACATTACGTCCGACAGAGGCCCACAATTTGTTTCCGAACTTTGGTCAGCGATGGCCTGCAGCCTGGGGGCAACGATCCACCGCACGACCGCTTACAACCCGCAGGCTAACAGGTTATGCAAACATTTTCACAGGTCACTGAAGGCGGCTCTCAGAGCGTCGCTTACGGATGCAAATTGGGTGGACAAGCTACCATGGGTTTTATTGGGGTTGCGTTCTGCACCTAAAGAGGATTTAGAAGCCTCCCCAGCTGAGCTAGTTTTCGCACAGCCACTTCGGCTGCCCGGGGAATTTCTCCCAGATAATCCAGCGCCAGAGTGCTCCCCGGCTCAGCGGTTACAGAATAGCACGGGCCCGAGCACGCTACCTGGCCCCGTTCACCACAGTTTTCCGTGTGTTATTGTGCCTAAGGCTTTAAAAAATGCGGAGTTTGTTTTTGTCAGACATGATGCCCATTGTCCGCCTTTACGCCCACCTTATGACGTACCATATAGAGTGCTGGAAACAGGGGATAAGCATTTTTTGCTAGATTTGGGGGGCAGAAAAGAAATGATTGGCATTAACAGGCTCAAACCCGCTTTTGTGGTAGCTGACGAAGCTGTGCAGTTGGCTAAGGCTCCTCGACGCGGCAGACCCCCTAGAGAGCATTCCCCAGAACACCCAGAGGTTGACTAACAGTTCTCATCCCCAGGCAGCGACTCCACAGCAGGAAGACGCCGCGGAAGTGGTACAGCCTGCTTACAGCAAATACGGCAGAAGGTTGAGACCCAAGCGGCACGTGGACTGATGTGTAGTGATTTTATTATGACATGCAATCTGTGGTTATGTTGTTCCATCTTAGACGTTTGGGGGGGGGGGGGTCATGTAGTGCACATATGTGGGTTCCATATGCTTCACATGTGTCTCACTGTATGCTTATTGTGTGCTTCACGTCTCAGAGGAACAAAAGGTCTGAACCTCCTAGGGCAGGGGTGTCCAACCATGTGCCATGGAGAGCCAAGACCCTGCAGGTTTTACCTCCAACCAGTGTCTTCAACAGCAGATTTCAGTGAACTTCTTCCCACTGATTGCTGATAAGTGAAAACACCTGCTGAAGAGACTGGGTAGAAGAGAAAACCTGCAGGGTCTTGGCTCTCCATGGCACATGGTTGTACACCCCTGTCCTAGGGGTAACAGGAGGATGTGAAGTCTGGCCTTTTGTATGCAGAGAGACGGCCTTGAAGGATTTCCTGACCACCAGGACTTTAGGTGAAGACGAGAAGACCTGGAGGGGGAGACATTGTGAGTTGGGATTAAAAGACCATGTGACTGTGGCTTTGATGTCCCGAGGTATTAAAGGGACAAATGTGGGGGGTTCCTTTCTCTTTTCTGTTTTTGAATGTTGGAGAATGTGAACGTGAATAAAACTGGTCTTGAGAAATAAACTCAGCCTCGTCCTTCCACATATCTCCACACTGTTAGTAATTAATGTTACTGGAACACCTTTGAAGCGGAGCAATATACAGTATATATCCAGTGAAATCGGAGTGCAATTATCACGGATTATAGTAACTCCTGGAATCCCTATTGTCCAATCAAATTGTTCGGTCGGGACTAACTGTTATATAATTTAAAATTTTAATTTTAAAAAAGCAGTTTTAAAAATACCATTAAGAGCCAATTTTTAACTGGATCCTAACTATAAACACATTAGGCTTAAAGTTTAATCACAGAGCTTGTATTTCTGAGAGAAATACAGAAATGTAAGCTCCGTATTTGTGTTTCTCTGGGAGAAATGAATCCCCCTTGGTGTGTTGATTGGCTGAAATCTGTTGTAAATTGGGGCTCTATCATGCCGTAGGTCTTTTTTTCTGTGCATACATACACACAAAATCAACACTGTGAAAACGTCTCCACTCTGGAGACTGGTTTCAAATCTCTTCACTTTCACACCTCCAAATACCCAGCATAGTATGCACATACAGCTGAACTGTAGACGAACTTCCACGGTTTGGGGTAAAAACATTGTCGTGTGCTGGGTCCCTGGGTGCCATTTTGTGGCCTTTCCCTCAGCAACACAGACTTTTCACACAGGTGTCAGAGGCGGAACAAAAGGTCCCCTACCCACACCTCTGGGAGTTTTGTTACTACAGCTACTGAAGAGGAGCCTCTGGAACTCTGTTTGCATTGCTTGTTTGTCATAAATATCTCTCTAAATTACTTCTCAACATTTCACATTTTTTCATTAAACAGAACTCTTAAGAGAGAGTATTAATTATAATTAGCTATTTTTTCTCTGTTCTTGTTTGTGCTCAAATTGTGTGTTTTTTGTAATTTTTCTACATATAAACACATTATATTATGTGGGTTACAATCCCATCTTGGTGAGCTAGCTCACACAGGGGGCTCCTAGTTTGGAAATCGCTCTGCAACACATAGAAATGTGTTGCCTTGTTCATTTTCAGTTCTGTTACCAAAAGCTATGGCAATTTTTATTAGAAAATACTTAAAGCGTAAAATATTCTATTGCTGAACTTTTTGAAAGATGGTATAAGAACTCTTAATTCTGCTCCAGTTAGCTAATAAAGAATATTTAAAAAGAAACAAAGTTTCTTCATTAAAATAAGAAACTGTGGGGGGGTTCCGAATTCCACTGAGGCAATATGTTATGCATCAAAAGAGTGAGACGTGAGCCATTCTATGCCAAACAATGAACTGAACTTTATTAACATAAGTTGCTCTTGTACACACTGGCCATAGCCCGCCTGACGTCACCGCATTGTGCACCCGACACCAGCTACGGCAAGCCTCAAAGACCAAATCCCCACACAACACCCCCCCCCCACTTCACAAAGTGTAGAACCACATCAAACAAATCAAATCCCCCTCCCCAAAATTTAGCAGTTAAACACCCCAAAACACATGCATGGAACAAAATTTCACATTTCAGTAACACAATTAACTAACTGGGCATCTGGATGGACTGCCAGCATGCCTCTGTGTTGAGGTGGATTATTCTGCCACCTAAAGGTCAACACATTCTAGCTAACCCAGTCCAACCACAAAGTCCTTCAGGTACTTAGGCCTCTGATGGGTTCTAGCTGTGCGCCTCACAGATGGAGGTCCTGCTCCAGTCTCCATTGGCTGTACCCAGGCGCCCCCCAGCGTCATATCAGTCACGTCCCAACCAGTGCCTGTCTTGTCTGCTGCAGCTCCCGGATCCTGGGCCAACGACAATTTCCTGAGGCAGCTGGAATGCCACTGAGATCCGTCCGAGAGCCAGAACATGTCTGGGTCCAGTCGCTTCACGATTTGCATTGGTCCCATCCAGAACGGCTGCAGCTGCAGGTGCCTGATTCTGACCCAGTCCAACACACCGAGATTCATGAGCGCTCGCCCTATGCTTCTTGTTGAAGCGCTGTTTCATCCTTCACTGTTGCTCAAGGATTTATCACGTGATGGTTCTGTATCTGCTGGAGAAGAGGTCACGGGGTGTCGCAGCCGATCCAGGGGTAGATGTAGTTTGCGTCCCAGCATGAGCTTCGCTAGAGAACACCTCGTCATGGCGTGGGTCATTGCCCTGTAATGGAGGAGCGTGTTCTGAAGGGTGTCAGAGAACGTGAAGCTATCCGCCAGATGTGCTCACAGTTTTTAGCGTCTTGTTGAAAGGTTCCACACCCTCATTAGCTTGAGAATTATAGATGGTTCTAATGTGCTCCACGCCCCTATCCCTCAAAAACTCCTCAAACCCCCCGGAGATGAACTGTGGACCATTGTCCGTAGTAATGGAACCCCCCACCCAGCAAAAAGCGATGAGAGGAAACTGGTGACCACATCCGTCATGACCAAGCCAGTGGGCAACACCTCCGGCCATTTTGAAAACAGATCATGAGCCATCAGCAGGAAACGGCTGTTCGTGGGGACTTTGTGTAACTCGCTACAGATGTCCAATTGGATGTGCTTCCAGGTGGGGGCGGCACTCTGGTTTTCCCGCTCTCCAACCACAGTCTCAATGTCTTTGTCAATACCTGGCCACCAAACCGAATCCCTGCAGCGTTGTTTCATCCTAACCACCCCCAGATGGCCCTCATGGAGCATAGCCAAAACGCGAGGCCTTAGCGACACTGGAACCAGCGTGCAGTGAAGCCTTACCATGCACACATCATTGCAGCAACTCAGTTCATCCCTGACCCTGTGAAAAAGTGCCAGGACACCTTGCATCTTCATGGGCCAACCCCCCCGATGAACGAGTGCATTTATGACAAAGTTGGGTCCCGTTCCGACTCTGCCTGGAGTTCCTGGAAGTACACCATGTCCCAGAGGGGTTCATGGAGCGTGTTGATCAGGTTCACCTCCAAGGAATCACAATTGTCAGGTTGCGCAGTGTTAATTGTGGCAAGCGACAGGAGGTTCGCCACCACGTGTTCCCTGCCTGGGCTGAACTGAGTAGTGAAGTTGTTGGCTTTTTTTTTTTTTTTTTTGTTACTTATTTGTACCCGTAGGTAGACTTGGTTTGCAGTCTGGTGACAAGCCACCGGCTGCTGGTCGCTGCGTGCGCGAGCGCCCTAAACCTACATTTTTTGGTGTACGGGAGGAAACCAGAGAAATCCCGGCGTAAACCCGCGCAACACGGGGAGAACATGCAAACTCCACACAGCTCACTGTTGGTCGGGGGCTGGGATCGAACCCACGATCTCATGATCCCCGCGATCCCCCGGCCGAGGGTAAAACTGTGCTGCCACAGTGCTAAACCACTGCGCCACCGTGCAGCCCCGGCTTGCAGTCATTCCACCCACCTGTGGATCTGCAGGGGTCTGTGTCCTGAGCCAGTCGTCTCCAGCAGGGTCGTCAGCGCCCTATGGTCGGTGCGCAGGGTGAAATGGCATCCATAGAGGTAAATGTGCCACCTTTCACATGCCCAAACACATGCAAGCCCTTCTCTCTCACCCACCACGTACCTCTGTTCAGCTGATGTGAGGGACCTCAAAGCGAACGCCACCAGGTGCCCCATACCATTTTGAAGTTGAGACATGACCACTCCTACTGCCAAACCAGACGTGTCACAAGTCACAAAAGTGTGGTATTGAGGGTAAAATGGGCCAACACTGGCGGGGAGGCGAGTCGAGATTTCAGTTTAGCGACTGCCGCTAAGCAGGCCGGGCTCTATTGCCACGGAGCATTTTGCTTCAGGAGGGCTCGAAGAGGTTCAGTAGTCTCTGAATAATGTGGAATATGACGTCCGTAGAAATTTGTCATGCCAAAAAATGAGGAAATTTGTGCAGCACTGCTCACCGAAAAATATGAAACCTTTTAATGGTATGTGTTTCACATATAGTATTCTGTCCTGATAATACGGCTGGGTATTGTAGACAGATAGCGAACAATAAAGACAGCAGGCTGATTCCAGGTTGACTGATTTACTGAAATCAGTTTTTGTCTTGTTTGTTTTGTAAAACTGAAACACAATGAAATATACATAATACAGAATGTTACATAAGAAATAATACATTTTTTTATTTTACAGAGGACAGCTACACAGCTAAGTAAGCAGGTAAGCATAGCCAAATGAATAGTTAACTAGCTTTCACACGAAGCACCATTACAACACAATATAACTTGGGCTAACAAAGGGCTAAATGACTCAGCAGTTAGCTAAGTACCATTGCAAACGATTAGCCATTAACACCTTTTAATCGCGATCTTTTTATAGCTTAAATTTAGCGTTTTTAACATCATATTCCAAACCATGGTCATCTTAAACAAGTATTACAACAATTTTCAGCAATAACTTACTGTTGGTTCCTCTCCTAGGTTAGTACATCCAAATTTCTGGCGAGCACATTTTCACATTGCTTTCATCATGGCAGATTGAACAAAAAAAGGGTTTATGCAGGAAACAGGAAGTAGCTACAATTAAAGGTGCAGTAACGCAAACCACCACTAGAGGGAACATAACCCCACCCAATATCTGACAGGTCAGCACACTCCCCGCTTGGTATACATGTATACCACTATTTACTCTTCTCTAGTGACATCAATAGCACAACATCAGAGATGGGTCTAAGGTACTCTTTAACTACCCCTTGGCTAGAGGTCTTAACTGTGACCTTACGGACCTTGTTGTCTGAACTAGGAATGGCCTTAACTATTCACCCTAGAGGCCACATGTTGCGCTTTGCTTGATTGTCCTTTATCAAAACAATGTCACCTTCCTGGAGACTGGACTTCTCAGAGGTCCACTTCCTCCGTGGTTGAAGTGTGGCCAGGTACTCCGACCGCCACCTCTTCCAGAAGAAGTCCGCCAAGCTCTGGACCTGGCGCCACTGGACCTGGCTGAGGTGATCCAGGTCGAAGTCTCCCAGGGGTGCAGGACTGACACTCGCCTTCTGGGTGAGCAGAGTGGCAGGTGAGAGGATTTCGGGTACCTCTGCATCATTGGAGACTGGGACTAGCGGGCATGCATTCATGATAGCCATAACCTCAGCCATCAAGGTTGTAAAGACTTCATGAGACAGTCGGGTAGCACCATCCTTCGCAAGCAGTCCATCCAGTATGCATCTTGCCACTCCAATTAACCTCTCCCAGGCTCCACCCATGTGTGAAGAATGGGGAGCATTGAAGGTCCATGTACATCCCTGCTCTTGCAGATAGTTCTTGATCTCAGGATCGTCAGTGTTGATTTGAAGCTCGCGGCATGCACCAATGAAATTAGTGCCTCTATCCGACCTTAAGTGCTTGACAGATCCACGGATGGATAGGAAACGCCTCATGGCGTTGATGAAGCTTGAGGTCGACATGGATTCAATAACCTCAAGGTGCACCGCTCTGGTGCTCAGGCAAGTAAAGATGACTGCCCACCTTTTGCTCTCAGCGGCACCACCTCGTGTCCGCCGAGTGGTGACAGTCCATGGGCCAAAGACGTCGAGCCCTACGTGAGTAAAGGGGGGATCCGTTGCCAGCCTATCTGCCAGCAGATCTGACATCTTCTGCACTTCTCTCCGTCCTCTCAACTTCCTACAAGTAACACATTTGAAAATGATGCTGGAGATGAGCTTCCTACCTCCTACTATCCAAACACCAGCGGTACGCAGTGCACCCTCTGTGAAGTGCCGACCCTGGTGGGCTACTTTGTCATGGTAGTGTCGGACCAGGAGAGTGGCCACATGATGGCCGGCTGGTAGGATGAGTGGGTGTTTCTCTTGGTCTCCCAAGTCTGCCCTGCGTATCCGACCTCCGACTCTGATCAATCCATTCTCATCGATGAAGGGGTCAAGCTTTGCAAGGGAGCTTTGACAGTGCACTGTGGAACCCTGAATTAAGCATTTCAGCTCCTCTTCATAAACATCCTCCTGTACAGCCTTGAAGATTTTTGTCTTTGCTTGGGACCGCTCTGTGGCGAGAAGCTGGCTGCATTGATGCCATCCCTTGCAACCATCACTATTCTCTCCAGAGAAAGACTTGGCTACATGAACAAGAAGTGCCATACCTCTTACTAGGCTCTTCCAAGAAGGGAAGCGTTCAAATCTTTCTGAGCCAAGAGGCTGTTTTGTGACTTTGGTAAGTAGACAGGTGGCTTGTGGCCTAACTTCTTTGTCTGTGTCTGCATCAACAAGCTCAAACGTTTCAGCCTCCTCAACCTTATCCGTGGCTGACTGCCTGAGAAACTGGGGACCGAGCAACCAGCTGGAAGATGAAAGTTGAGCTGCTGAAAGTGGTCTGGTTCCCTGGTCTGCAGGGTTCTGGTCTGTCAAGATGTACTGCCACTGTTCTGGTTCAGTAGATCCACGAATGCGAGCTACTCGGTTACCTACGTAGGTGTAGAATCTTCGTGAACTGTTGTGAATGTAGCCCAGCACAATGCGGCTGTCAGTGAAGAACTTGACTGCCTGTAGCTCTATGTCTATCTCAGACTGGATCACTTCTGCCAGCTCAACGGCCAAGACAGCTGCACACAACTCCAGGCGTGGAATGGTGTGCATGGGGTAAGGTGCAAGTTTTGATTTACCCATAACAAATCCTACGTGCCATCTTCCTTCAGAATCTAAGGCACACAGGTAAGCTACGGCAGCTATCGCTAGAGTTGAAGCATCTGCGAAAACACAGAGTTCTATCCTGTTACAGCATGACAAGGAGGTAGGTAGGTATGATCTGCTAATGCAAAGCTGCTCCAGGTCTGTTAAGGAGTTGATCCATGTTCTCCAGTGTGCCTCTTTCTCTGGTGGGAGAGGCGTGTCCCACTCATACTGTTCAGAGGAGATGTCTCTCACCAATGCCTTTCCCTGGACAGTGATGGGAGAAGCGAATCCAAGGGGATCGTAAAGACTGTTTATGGTGGACAGCATGCCTCTCCGACTAAATGGCTTAATGTCTCTTGAGACTCGGAATGTGAAGCTGTCAGTCTGGAGCACCCAGTTCAAGCCTAAGCTCCTTTGAAGGGGCAATGGGTCTGCTCCCAGATCGAGATCTTTCAGGTCACTTGCTCGTTCCTCCACTGGGAAAGCCTCCATGACCCTCGGACTGTTTGAGGCGATCTTGTGGAGTTTTAAGTTGCTCTCAGCTAGCAGAGCCTTGGTTCGCTGCAGGAGATCGATCACCTCATGCTCCTTGGCCAATGACGTGAGCCCATCATCGACGTAAAAGTTCCTGAAGATGAACTCCTTTGCATCACTACCATGCTCAGCTTCTCCTTGCTCTGCAGCTCTCCTCAGCCCATAAGTCGCTACTGCTGGAGACGGGCTGTTGCCGAATACATGCACAGTCATCCAGTAGTCAATGATGTCCTTGTCTGGATCATTGTCTTTGTGCCAGAGAAACCTGAGGAAGTGGCGGTGGTCCTCTCTGACCTTGAACCCATAGAACATTTGCTCTATGTCAGCGGTAGCAGCAATTTGTTCTCTTCTGAACCGTAATAGGACTCCTATTAGTGTGTTGTTCAGGTTGGGTCCACTGAGAAGCACATCATTCAATGATGTCCCCTTGTACTCCGCGCTGGAGTCAAATACAACTCTTATTTTCCCCGGCTTCTGGGGGTGGTATACGCCAAATGTCGGCAGATACCAGCACTCCTGCCCGAGCTGTAGTGGAGGAGCTGGCTCGGCCTGTTGGTTGTCAATGACCTTTTGCATAAAATCAAAGAAGTGCTGTTTCATGTCAGGTTTCTTCCTGAATGAGCGTTGGAGGGATTGGAGTCTTTTAGCAGCCTGCTCTCTGTTGCACGGAAGACGCTTACGAGGAGTATGAAAGGGTAGTGGCACCACCCAGTGGTTTTCATTGTCCATATACACCTCGTCTTCCATTATTCTCAGAAACTCACTGTCATCTACTGACATGGCTGGTTTGTTGTCGGCTGGTGTTGTCTGGAACACACTTTCACCAAGACCATCCCTACATGTCTCTGGAATGGCTTCCTCACTGCGAGTTGGGAACTGAAGGCTGCACTGAATCGGTTCACTGGGTCTCTCCTTGATGTGAATGCTGTTAGTGCAGGGCTTAAAGAAGGAAGGGCGTCCATTTTGGAGGACATGGGTCTTATAAGCATTGACTTCCTGAGTCTTGTGAGCGCCACCCAGACACAGCTCTCCCACTATGACCCAGCCGAGATCAAGGCGCTGAGCGTATGGCGAGTTGTGTGGTCCGTTGCGCTGCTCTCGCACCTTGTGCAAACTCAAAACATCTCGGCCTAGTAGCAGAAGAATGGGTGCACTGTTGTCAAGTGCAGGGATTTTGTCAGCCACTGGTCTGAGGTGAAGGAAATATTGTGCGCACTCAGGGGTCAGGATCTCTGACCGGTCACCAGGTAAGTATTCACACTCCAGCAATGTGGGCAGTGTGACCTTGGTCTTCCCATCGAGAGATTCCACAATGATGTTGGTTGCTTTCCTTCCTGCAGTCTCCACTCTGCCTGAGCATGTTTTTAGCGTGTAGGGGGATGCCCTGCTGTTAATACCCAACAGACTGAAGAACTCAGATTTCACTAAAGACCTATTGCTTTGGTCATCGAGTACAGCATATACTCTGTGAGACTTGCTTGGATTATCAGCATGGGAAACCTTGACCAAGCAGATTTTAGAACAGGATCTAGGCTGGGGTGCATCGCCACATATCTCTGTGCACTTAGAAGTGACAACAGGAGTTGCTGCAACTTCACTCTCCCCGCTTTGCTCCCTTCCTTGCTCCCCGCTCTGGTCATTCCCAGGTGAGTGCCCAGCCTGCCCATGAGGCGACCATGGTGCTGGACCAGGATGCATCGCTGAAGTGTGCTTGTCACTCTCACACTCTCTGCATTTGAGTGCGGTCTTACAGTCTTTGGCAATGTGCTTGGTGCTGGCACAACATCTAAAGCAGATCGAGTTCTCCTTTAAGTACGCTTTCCTCTCATCCAGGTGCTTTCCTCGGAACCCACGGCATTTTGTGAGCGGATGTGGTTTGTTGTGGATTGGACATTCTTTGTCCGGTTCAGTTTTCTTCACAGATATGCTGTCCTGAGATGCACCACCTGCGGCTGTGACATCAGTTTTCCTCACTGTTACAGCAGATTTGTAGATGTGTTTTTGGTCTTTCTCACCTTTTGACTGATTGGGAGTAGAGGAAAGGTTGAATGCGAAACTGGGGTCATTGCGAGTCTTAGCTTGAGAACATACAAATTCCACAAAGTAGCTGAATGGTGGGAAAGGCACATGATAAACTTCCTTGTACCTGGATCCCTGTGTCATCCAGCGTTCACGAAGTGAGAATGGAAGCTTCTCCACAATTGGATTTACCCCTCGAGCTGTATCAAGATACATGAGCCCAGGTAAGAATCCCTCTGACTTAACAGCTTGTAGCTCTTTTAACAAGTCTCCTAACTCTCTGAGCTTGTGTCTCTTTGTTAGAGATGACTGGGAAGGCGTCCAATTTTTTCATTAGGGCACTTTCAATCACCTCTGGGCTTCCATAAGTTTCCTCCAAGCGCTCCCATACCGTCCACACACCTAGTCTAGGATTGTTTACATGCACAGACCTGATCCTCATGGCTTGAGCTGACGACTTGGGCCCCAACCATTTGATCAGTAGGTTGAGCTCTTCTTGCTCCGAGAGGTTAAGCTCCTTTGTGGCTGCTAGGAAGGAGGCCTTCCACGCCCAGTAGTTTTCTGGGCAGTCGTCAAAGGTAAGGAGTCCTGAGCTCACCATCTCTTTTCTCATGAGATACTGGGCCAAGACATGGGTTTGTGTTGATGGAGGTGAGGATTTGTTTTCCTGGTTGGGATGAGAGGCTGGAGGGTTAGCTGCAGTGTCTTTCCTTTTAATGTCAGGGAGAACAGGTGAATGTTCCTGCTTTGGAACAAATGGCTTTGGGGCAGAATGAGGAACGTTGTGTCCAACCATCATGGGCTTGTGTTTATTTCTGTCCACGAAAGACTCATACAGTGAATCTTGTTCTTTAATGCTAGAGAGGTGTGAATTCACCAGTGCTTGATGATCAATTTGTTGCTGTGGAGTTGGGCCTGGTTGCAACTGTGGTGCATGTGCATCGAATGGCTGTGTTTCCACGTAGCGTTGTGTGCGTCTCACTGGATCATCAAGGGCTAGATTCTGTAGCTCACCAAGAGAGTCGCTGTGTCTTGGATCGAGCTCTGCTGCTGCAGCTTCTTCCAATATAGCTGCCTCTCTTGATGCTGCAGTTGCTTCTTTCTCTTGTTGTAGCACGTGAAGATTTGCGTCTATTGAAGCCCTTTCTTTAATCATGGCAGCCTCTGCTGAAGCCCTTTGTTCCATTATGGCAGCTTCTACTGAAGCCCTTTGTTTCATCATGGCTGCCTCCTTCTCTGCAAAGGATGCTTTGACTTTAGCTGCTTCAGCCTTAGCTCTGGCTCTTGCTGCAACGATGCTGGCAGATGACCGGGTTGATGCTCTGGAGGACTTGTGTGAATTTGAGGCTTGAGACCTTGTCTCCAACTGAGACGGACGGTCCTCCTCACCAGCGTGGCTCATCTTGGCTTGCTTCTATGTGCTGTTCACCGTATTTCAGCTGCCTATCCCCACTGCGTGGTCAACATTATACTATTCTGTCCTGATAATACGGCTGGGTATTGTAGACAGATAGCGAACAATAAAGACAGCAGGCTGATTCCAGGTTGACTGATTTACTGAAATCAGTTTTTGTCTTGTTTGTTTTGTAAAACTGAAACACAATGAAATATACATAATACAGAATGTTACATAAGAAATAATAATACATTTTTATTTTACAGAGGACAGCTACACAGCTAAGTAAGCAGGTAAGCATAGCCAAATGAATAGCTAACTAGCTTTCACACGAAGCACCATTACAACACAATATAACTTGGGCTAACAAAGGGCTAAATGACTCAGCAGTTAGCTAAGTACCATTGCAAACGATTAGCCATTAACACCTTTTAATCGCGATCTTTTTATAGCTTAAATTTAGCGTTTTTAACATCATATTCCAAACCATGGTCATCTTAAACAAGTATTACAACAATTTTCAGCATTAACTTACTGTTGGTTCCTCTCCTAGGTTAGTACAACCAAATTTCTGGCGAGCACATTTTCACACTGCTTTCATCATGGCAGATTGAACAAAAAAAGGGTTTATGCAGGAAACAGGAAGTAGCTACAATTAAAGGTGCAGTAACGCAAACCACCACTAGAGGGAACATAACCCCACCCAATATCTGACAGGTCAGCACATATAGTCCATTCGGATCCCCAACAAGGATAGCAGGACACTGTCCAGGGAGGGATAATTTTTTTCAGACAAGGGGAGTTGTTCAGAACTCCTTATAAGAACGCCTTATACAAAGATATAGAGTGATGATAATCGAGTCAGTGTAAGCTGGTCGCCAACCGCCAATCAAATCTAAAAGAAGAAGAAGAATGGTATGTGTTTTGTTCATGCATGCAGCACCCTGGTGAGGGTTTTGATGCATTTTTGACGGACTTAAAATTGAAAGCAAAAAAATGCAACTTTGGTGTTCTGCAAGACTCATTGATCTGTGATCAAATTGTATTTAAGATTAATGACTAGAAAGTGAGAGAGGTTGCTGAGAGAGACTGAACTGACCTTAGCTGGAGAAGTGAACATATGCCACGTCAGTGAATTAGCCCTGCAGCGTGCCACAACTTTTAGTAACGGTGTGAAGGAAACTGATAAAAATAATACAGCAGTTGCCACAGTGTCTGCTGGGAAATATAACCAGAGAAAAGGGCAGGCTGAAAGGTCAAATGATTCAGAGACTTTCAATTGCAAAAGATGTGGTACTCACCATGCACCGAAATAATGACCAGCTTATGGCAAAGTGTGCAACAAGTGTAAAGGACAAAATCACTAGTAAGTAATAAGTAAGTAAAATTTATTTATATAGTACTTCTCACAGAAAGAATCACAAAGTGCTTCACAATAAAATAAAACACACAATCACAAATACAACAATAAAGGCATTAAAAACAAGTATAAAGACATTAAAAACATAAAAACCATAATCCATAATCAAACTAAAAAGCCTGTTTAAACAGGAGTGTCTTCAGCTGCTTTTTAAAAGCCTCAACAGAGTCCACTGAGTGCAAAGACAGTGGTAGAGCATTCCACAGTTTTGGTGCCACTGCCTGAAAGGCTCTATCACCTTGAGTTTTAAAATGGGTTTGAGGGACAGCCAGTAAAAGTTGATCCGAGGACCTCAAAGACCGTGAGGGGTTTTACACTTTAAGCAGCTCGATGATGTATTTAGGGACCTGGTCATGAATAGCTCTAAAAAAAAGAACTAAAATTTTAAACTGAGTCCTAAAACCAGCTGGGAGCCAGTGAAGTGCTGCTAAAACTGGTGTAATGTGAGCCCTTTTCTTATGCCTCTTTTCCACTAGCCCGGTTCGGCTCGCCTCGTTTCGATTCGCCACTACTCGGTTCAGCCTCGGTTGTGTATCCATTACAACCGCGTAAAGCTGGGGTGGTTGGGATTGAGGCGGCGCCACACTCTCCTGACGTAAAGCACGAAAAATTCAGTACATTTCAAATTCACATCATGAACATACATCTCCTTTCGGTTTTCTGCATGTCAATCATACTTTTACTCTGTACTCATAAGACATTAAGCTGGTGTTGTTTCCCCATCATCTCCAGTGGTGGCCTCATGATATAACACTAAATTCACCTGAACAAGTTTCAACATCATATCACGGATACAAGGAATGAAACATGAAAAGATCAAAAGTATCACTACAGTAATCACCACTAAGTTTATGACAAGACTCCTCCATGAGGAAAACAACCAATTTATCCAGTGTGATGAATCATCAACATTATCCTTGGCCCCAGCAGTCTGCAAAGCAGTCAGATTACGTATGGCTGAAGCAATGACGCCTCCATCTGCATCATGTGCAGGTATAAAGGTGCAACAGTACTGACCTATAATTGTGCACACCCCCCCACGGGCGGCCGTCAACTGATCAAGTACCATTCTATTCTGTGTTGCTACAAGTCTTATAGCAGTCGTATTCCCCCCTATGATGCTCAAAAAGCATCAGAGATGAAACATTATGTTTTCTAAAACCTCATTGGGCAGCTTGCCAAGTTCCGGTGCATTTTATGCTAAAGCATTGTATTGCAAAAGATCCTAACTCGCTTTTTAATGAGGAAAGTCCGCCATCGGCCTCGCTGCCACTCCCGAGCGCCGCTGGAATGTTTCATTTCCTGGGGAGCATGTGAGGATATTACCTTTTATTTCAAAAAAGAAATCAATCATCTAATTAAGTCATAAAAGAGAAAACTTGAATCAGTGATGGTGATTAGCCATAAATTAAGATGAAATAGTGTATGTATTTGTCGTTCTATGTGTCAGTAAATTAGCAGTGATTAGCAGTGATTTAATAAAAAGTTAATACTTATATGTAAATGTAAAGAACAATAAAAACAATAAAAATAACTAAAAACCTATTATGTGTAAAAAAAAACATATGTGTATGTTTGTATCAGAGATCTATGTGTGCTAGCATCCTAACCTATGTGTATTAGTACCTCAACGTGAAACTGCAACAAGGTATCAACAATGAAACAACAATCAATATAGTAAAACTGTAAATAGTGATCAGTAACATAATGGTTTCAAATACGACATAAATTAAGACAGAACATAAACAGGATAAAGTGAAAAAATCTCAAATAAGGAAAACAACTTCTCTGAACTTCAAGGCATATTTGATTACTCTTGCAATTCAGTACATTTCCTCCCTTTCACCTTTCCAGGCAGCTAAGGAAAAATTCACAAAAGACTGTAGTCTATAATTAAGAGTCTCAATCCACAAGGTATTTTTTTTTTTATTCTAGCGCTTCAACAAACTCACAAGACAAACAATTTCAACGGTCACGTCTGCCCCCCTGCTGTGTGTCTAAAGCCCAGAGTTAAACCTCCCTCGGCATCTTGCAATAGCTCACCGTAGCGGAGCCAATGGGCGATAAACAGACCCGATAAGGGCACGAATCTTCCGTGAAAACAACTTTTTCCCTTTTTCGGGGTTCACGTCGCCTCCCCACTAATGCTGACAAGTCCAAAACTGAAACATAAGCAGAAGCAGTCCCAAAAGGCACGCCAGAATTTGGCACGAATCTTACCCCGAAAAATTAACTTCTCTGGGATCACGTGGCTCTTCCGTAGAGGAACGAGAACACGTATCTTTCCCGTTATTAACCCAGTACTGGCTTCTAGACCTCCACTGTGACTTATTCGAAAGTCGGAAAACAGCGAATTTCTAAGAATTACCCCGGATCTAGGAATATTGATCACCGCTTGGAAAGGAAAATCCCATCTCCCCAAGGGATTATTGCAATATCCGCACCGTAAGTAACATAACTTATCAATTAGGCTGTAGGTCTCTTTCTTTCAGTCTTTCACCCAGTGTACAATCGGTCTAGGCAATCACTCTCTGGCCATAACAACAATAACAAAAACTGGAATAAATTACTCACACCTGGAATTCGCCTCTGAGTTTCGGTAGACCCATCAGAGCACCACGCCGCGCCCTGACGTCACCAGGGCCTTTGAAGAGGGAAATTCAGCGTTGTTTTTTTTTTTCCAGCGCTTCCCAGAAATGTGGGTCTCTCCTCTCTTTTGACTGTGCACTTGTCTAAAGTCCAGGCTCGTCAGAAAACGCCGTGGATCACTCTATATGGGTCCCACGTCGGGCGCCAATTATGTTATCCTCCACAACAAAGAAACGGAGGATTACGAGTGGAGGATTTCCACGTTGGTCGCTCTGTGGCTTTTTATCACAATGAATATGTTTAACCAGAGAAGACAGTTTTACCGGAGAAGACGACGTGCATTGAGACAACGCACGTTGGAGCAGTACAGGATACTCGCGGTTGCCATGGCGGAATATGAAGCAGCGGAATATGAAGCAGCGGAATATGAAGCAGAGAGCTTAACTGCCCGGCACATGAGAGAGCAGATGTCGGTAAGCTAATGCTTTCTATTGTCATTTTATAGTCATGTCATTGTTGTGTACAGCATTTTGATGTCGCCAGGTTATCAGTATTAAAGGCATTACATTATGTATGTTGTGTGTGTGTTTCAGTTGGCTGCGTTGTTGCGAACTAAACGCTGCAGACCATCGGCCTGGGCAGTAAACCGTAGCTCGCAGTGGTGGGAGAATATTGTCCCCGGCTTCTCAAGCACGCAGTGGTTGCAGAACTTCCGGATGTCCAAGGACACTTTTACCTACTTGTGCCACAAATTGCGTCCATGCATGGAGCTTCAAGATACGACATTCCGCCAGCATGTGCCTCTGAGGAAGAGAGTGGCCATTGCACTGTGGAAGCTTGCTACCGGTTCAGAGTACCGCAGTATTGGACATCTATTTGGGGTCAGCATCACAACGGTGTGCAGGTGTGTGCAGGACTTTTGTGCAGCAGCAGAGTCATTGCTGGTTCCAGAACAACTCCATTTTCCTGATGAAGGGAGGTTCACGGAAATGTTGGCCTACATCGAGAGTCGGTGGGGGGAGTCCATCAATGTGCGTTGGTGCCATTGATGGATCCCACATACCCATCATAGCACCAACACAATATCACACCAACTACTTTAATCGTAAAGGCTGGCACTCTGTACTCCTTCAAGGTGTTGTTGATGGAAAGGGGTTGTTGTGGAATGTGTTTGCAGGGCTGCCTGGGAGCATGCACGATGCTAGGGTGCTGAGACTGTCCACACTGTGGGAGTTAGCCAGTCGGGGAAACCTCTTCCCACCTAAAATCAGGAACATTGGTACGGTACGTGTGGGCTACTTCATCCTTGGAGACTCTGCTTATCCACTGCAAAACTGGCTGTTGAAAACATTCCATGACACCAGACGACTGACTGAAGAACATCACACGTTCAACCAGACCATCAGTCGAGTACGGGTGGTTGTGGAGAATGCTTTCAGCAGGCTGAAGGGAAGGTGGCGCTGCCTTCTAAAACGGAATGACTGTGACATCGCACTGGTTAAATCGATGGTGTTGACTTGTTGTGCACTGCATAATCTGTGTGAGAGTCATGGAGAGGCCTTTGACACTACATTGGATGATGCAGCAGATGAACAAGTGGTGGTGGCAGCGTCACAGGGAGTAGAGGAGCAGGATGGAGATATAAGAGATGCTGTGATGCAGTACTTGTGTAGCAATAAGTAGAATCAGAATCAGATCTATTGCCATTGTTCATGTAGTACACAAACTAGGAATTTGTCTCGGTGCAATGCTGCAACATTAAACATGATAAGATAAAAGAATAAAAAACTATACATGCAATAAGTGTAGAATAAGAATGAGTAATACTAGTCAAAGCAGTTTTTAAATATATTAGCGAGCAGCAGATATTGTGGAGTACCACATAGTGCAGTCAGTAGTGCAAAAGAAAACAGTGATAATTGTAATGAGACCGGTTGAGCTGCTGTACGTAGTGCACGAGAGTCAATATGTCACTTAGTGTTCAGCAGTCTGATGGCAGAGGAGAAGAAGCTGTTCATGTGCCGGGAGGTTTTAGTCTGAATGGACCGAAGTCTTCTACCTGAGGGGAGGGGGACAAACAGTATGTGACCAGGGTGTGAAGGATCGGCTATGATCCGGCCTGCACGCCTCCGGGTCCTGGAGATGTACAGGTCCTGGAGAGATGGGAGCTTGCAGCCGATCACCTTCTCAGCAGTGCGCACGACGCGCTGCAGCCTTAGTCTGTCCCTGGCAGTGGCTCCTGCGTACCACACAGTTATGGAGGTGGTGAGGATGGACTCGATGATGGCTGTGTAGAACTGCACTAACATCTTGGTGGGTAGCATGAGCTTCCTCAGCTGCCGCAGGAAGAACATCCTCTGCTGGGCCTTTTTGATGAGGGAGCTGATGGTCGGCTCCCATTTGAGGTCCCGGGTGATGGTGGTGCCCAAGAAGCGGAAGGAATCTGCAGTGGTGATGGGAGAGCCTGTGAGGGTGAGGGGGGGCAGAGGGGTTGTGACTTTCCTGAAGTCCACAATCATCTCCACTGTCTTCAGAGTGTTCAGCTGCAGGTTGTTGTGGCTGCACCAGGACGCCAGCTGGTCCACCTCTCTCCTGTAGGCGGACTCGTCACCATTGGAGATGAGCCCGATGAGGGTGGTGTTGTCCGCAAACTTGATCAGCTTAACAGACTGGTGGGAGGAGGTGCAGGAGTTGGTATAAAGGGAGAAGAGTAGAGGGGAAAGTACACAGCCCTGGGGTGATCCGGTGCTGATGCTGACAGAGTCTGAGACAGTCTTCCCCAGCTGCACATGCTGCCTCCGGTCCGTCAGGAAGTCGGTGATCCACCTGCAAAGGGAGTCAAGCACGCCGAGCAGGGACAGCTTGTCCTGGAGCAGAGCGGGGCGGATGGTGTTGAATGCAGAGCTGAAGTCCACAAACAGGATCCTGGCGTAGGTTCCTGGGGAGTCCAGGTGCTGCAGGATGGAGTGGAGGGCCAGGTTGACTGCGTCATCTACAGACCTATTGGCTCGGTAGGCAAACTGCAGTGGGTCCAGGAGGGGAGTGGTGATGGACTTGAGGTGGGGCAGGACCAGGCGCTCAAAGGACTTCATGACTACAGAGGTGAGTGCTACAGGTCTGTAGTCATTAAGTCCAGTGATCCGTGGCTTCTTGGGGACAGGGATGATGGTGGAGGATTTGAGGCAGGTCGGCACGTGGCATAACTTAAGGGAGGTGTTAAAAATGTCTGTGAAGACAGGAGCCAGCTCTTTCGCACAGTGTCTCAGGGTGGAGGGAGACACGCCGTCCGGACCGGGGGCCGTGCGCGGGTTCAGTCTGGAGAATTGTCTGTGCACATCCTGCTCGCTGATGACAAGGGCAGGGGGGGGAAGAGGGGTGGACCGCTTTTGATGAAGTAGGGACCGAGGAGGCAGTGGAGCTGGGGGGAGGGGGGGAGTTGGACACAGCTGACGAGGTGTCAAAACGGGCATAATGTTGGGACAGTCTTTGACAAAGGGCTTTGTCATCCTGACCTTTGGAAGCCTGAGGCCGATAGTTGGTGATTTGCCTCAGTCCTCTCCACACAGAAGCCGAGTCGTTAGCAGTGAACTGCTGCTGGAGTCTCTCAGAATACACAGATTTAGCTCTCTTCAGCTCTCTGTTAAACCGATATTTAACCTCTCTGTAGCAGTCCCTGTCTCCACTTTTCAACGCTGCTTCCTTCTCCTTCCTGATCTGTCTGAGCTTAGCAGTGAACCAGGGCTTATCATTTGAGTAACTCACCCTGGTGCGCGATGGAAGAATGCTCTCCTCACAAAAGTGGATATATGAGTTCACAGTGTCTGTGTACTCATCCAGATCATGCGTGGCTCCTTTAAACATGCCCCAGTCAGTTATTTCCATGCACGTTTCCAGCTTCTCCTCAGCTTCACTGGTCCATTTCTTCGTAGTGGTCACAACAGGTTTAGTGAGCTTCAGTCTCTGTCTATATGTGGGAATGAGGTGAATGCCATAAAGGCGCCTCATCAAACAGAGATAGATAAGAAAGGGAGGGGAAGGGAGGGAACGACACAAGGGGGGAGGAGAAAAAAAACTTCGTTATCAAAATACAGCTTATTTTTAAGCAGATTGTGATTACAATGAAAAAAAATCTCTCAATAGCACAGAGCAACAACTCAGAATTCACGAGACACAAGAGAGCAGTGTACAGTATATCTTTAATCAGTTCATGAATCAATGTGTGTGCGGTGTTGAGCAGTGTTGATGATAATAAGAGAGACCCAAGGACCCTTGGCAGAAGATGTTTTGTCTGTCTGGCGCCCAGTCTTATCTGGCGCTGCAGCTGGCTGTCCAAGGCCTTGTGCTCATGATTTGAAAAAAAAAACACAGTCTGCAGACAGCCAGGAGGAATTTTCATGGGGAATAATAATGCCAAATAGGACTGATCACAGAGAAGACTTGTATTTCTTCTGTAGATTCAGTACATTAATCCTTCATTGCGCAGCTTTGAACTCGTCGTGGAAAGACCTGAGCGAACCCATGATGTAATCCACCTTACGAGACAGTTCTCCAGTAGTCGCTATCAGGGTCTTCTCCAGTTTCTCAATTTGTTGGATGCACCTCGCCTGGCCAGCATTTTGATAGGTTGAATCCATCTTCAGCAATTTGCGGTAAACCAAGACAATTCCCGTCCCAATCAGAATTATCCCAATCACCAAGATTACGAAGATAAACAAATCTTCAATATCTTCGATAGAGAGATTAGAGAGACACAGCATTTTCCAAATACCTGTGTCACATAGATAGCCCACTGGAGCCGTTCCAGCGGGGCAAACAGCTTCCCCCGGAGCACTTTTCCTTGTTGAAAAAATAGTGTCAATTGTGTTCAAAGCCCAGCTTATTAACTCCATAATTTCTTTTCGGCGGTCGCAGTCAGACGCAGACAGACAACAGCAAGCTGGGATCCAGTAGGAGGGGAGGAAAAAATCAGCAGGAGAGAAGAAAAAAGCGTCTGCTCTCTTTGGAGGGCGGAAGTGAATGCCGTGGCTGCCGTGTCGTTGTGTCGCGCGCATGCGCACCAATGTCAAGTCAAGTTCCTCGTGTGTTTTTTTACATGCTTGGCAATAAAGTTTATTCTGATTCTGATTCTGATTCTGATTCTGACCATCACGTGATCAGATAGTCCGAGTGCAGCACGGGGAACAGCGTCCTTCACTGTAGTGTAACAGTGATCCAGCGTGTTTTTTCCTCTGGTTGGGCATTTAATAAACTGTTTGTATCGGGGGAGATCGTGGCTCAGATTGCACTGGTTAAAGTCGCCAACCACAATAACCAGAGAGTCCGGGAAAGTCCGCTCCGTATGTTGGATGTGATCTGCGAGCGCGCACTGAGCCTCGCGCGCGTCTGCGTCAGGCAGGACGTAGACAGCGGCCAGGATGAATGAGGCGAACTCCCGCGGGGAATAAAATGGCTTGCAGTTGATGAATAAAAATTCCAGAGTGGGAGAACAGTGTTGGGAAATCACCGTTACATCAGAGCACCAGCTACTGTTGATGTAAAAGCAGACTCCTCCTCCCGAGGACTTACCGGAGAGCTCTGTGATGCGATCAGCACGAAACAGCTGAAATCCCTCTAGGTGAAGCGCGCTGTCCGGTATATTTCCCCTGAGCCAGGTCTCAGAGAAACAGAGAGCAGATGAGGAAGTGAGGTCCTTAAATCGCATCAGCAGTCTCAATTCATCTACCTTGTTTGAGAGAGAGTTGGCATTGGAGAGAAATATGCCAGGCAAAGGCGTGCGCGTGCCTCTCCTGCGGAGCCGGACGAGAGCGCCCACTCGCCTACCTCTTTTTCGCCGTCTCACTTTTTGAGCTAAACAGTGAATCAGATCGGTGGCAGGAGCTAAAAAAACTGGGAGTAGGTCCGTGGGAGTAAAAGTCCTGATATTTAGTAGCTCTTCACGGGTGTAAGAGCAGGCAGACACACAATTGACGAACAAAAACAAATAAAGAAAAGCGCAGCAAAGCACCATGGCGACCACTGTGGGCGCCATCTTGGAAAAAAAAAAGTAGACATTTCATTTGGTCAGTATTCATGTGCATACATATGTCAAACGTGTGTTTTTTAAATAAAATGTTGTGCACTTTTCATCTACGTCTCCTCTGTTGTTCATAACGGTTAACTGTTAAGGGACGGGTAATTAAATGCTAAAACACCAGAGTAATTGTCCGCCAAAAAATGCAGAAGCTTAATCCTAACCCACTTTTACTTACAAAATAATTTTAAATATTTTAAAAAAGCCAATCCAAATGTAGCCCCATTTTGTGTGTTGTGTATCATTTGAGTATCATTTTCCCATCTATTGTTTTTTATAAGGGATATCTGTTCAGGGATGGGTAATTACACGCTAAAACACCGTAGAAAATGACTGCAAAAAAATGCAGCAGCTAGACAACTCACTTTTGGTTTGATGGAATTGCCAATTGACCTTGGAATTATATGTGGAAACTTGTTATATTTCCAGTTAATCCTAACCCACTTTTACTTACAAAATAATTTTAAATATTTTAAAAAAGCCAATCCAAATGTAGCACCATTTTGTGTGTTGTGTATCATTTTCCCATCTATTGTTATTTATAAGGGATATCTGTTCAGGGATGGGTAATTACACGCTAAAACACCGTAGAAACTGACTGCAAAAAAATGCTGCAGCTAGACAACTCACTTTTGGTTTGATGGAATTGCCAATGGACCTAGAAATTATATGATGAAACTTTTTTTATTCCTATTAAATACTGTGACATTGTCACACTGGCCAACACCAAATTATAATTTTCTTTTTCAAACCTATGACACTTTGGATGTATTGAATCAGAAAATCATAGGTTTATCATATTCATGTCAACGTTTACAACAACGAAACTGTTATGTTTGGGTTTACATGTATGGGTATTTTCCCTTTATATTATACTAGACTCCTTATAATGTATTGAAATTCTCTGAATTTTGGAATGCCGATAGAACATTCAATTCACATGTACTTACCTTTTACCTACTTCGACTTTTTACCTTCATAAGTGTCTACTGCTGAATGTAAAGTACACCTGTGCAACTGCTTACAATTTAACTTAAAAACTGTACCCAATGTAGAGAAATGGATACAGCTGTGCTAATTTTTATTAAATTTAACAATAACAATTACATTACCATTAAAAATTTGGACACCTTTATGGATGAACAGCGGCATTTGGGTCATATGAGGGAATGGAATGTGTATGTAATTATTCGCCTTTCTCATCCAGTGTTATAACAGACAAACCACACTTTTATCCAAAACACTAACATTTTATTACATTCGAAATATTAAAAAAAAAAAACACTTAGGGGGACATGTTTACAAACGGGGACCTTTCAGTACTTCGACCAGACTGCCAAAATGGGTTAGGAAGGCTCGGTTGAAGGAAGCCATCTCTGTCAGCTCATCCCTTCTGAATGCGGCTTCCTGCTCCTGGGCTAACTGCAGGTTTGCTGCAGCATTCGTAGCTCTTGATGGTGTCGTTCGCGCTGTTCGTGGAGCCGTTCATGCTGTTCGAGCACCCTTTCATGGATCCGCATCTCATCAGCATGAGTCTGGGCCATCACTGATGCACGGTCGGCGATGGTGTTGCACCTTTTCCTCTTGGCTAGATGAAAGACAGAAGTCATTGTTTTTAGATAACGCTGGATCAAAACATGTCAGAAAAAATATTATGGAATTAAACTGTTGAAAGCCTGTGGTGGGATACTTCGTTGCTGTATTTAAGCTCAACTGTCATGTTGCTGCCCCTCAGTAGAGTGGATTGTGCAACGTCTGGGGTGCTGTGGTTAGGCTACATCCCCCCTTCATTCCGAAAAGGATTAATTTGAAAAAGTTTTTTGATTGGATGGGTTATTTTTAAAAGAATTTCTTTGTACTGTGGCCTCAGAAATCAGAATGGGTTAATACTGTTAGCTGACGTGAAGAATTTCAATGAAACATGTTGATTTGAAAGTCAGTACATGTGCTGCTTTTTTTTTTTTTTTTAAATACAACAGTATTTCCACCACCACCACACCTAAAAATGGGACTGGGTTGTTATGAACACCCTTGAATCTAGTGTTTTTGTACACGTACAAAGACATTTTAAATTCCTTATTATGCGTCTATAGAAAATAGCATTAATCACATAAAAACAACCGGGTGGTAATTTTCAGTTTGTTGTGCCTTACCAGAACTTGACCGGGACATTCCGGATGCTGATGGAGCTGGCGATGTGGCAGACAATGGTGTCGGCACCGATTCTGGTCCCCCGACAGACGCAGGAGAGTCTGGGCAGTCTAGTGAGGCGGACCCCTGGGATGTGAAAAGTGATTCTAGAAGGAAAATGCACACAATAAAGCTCACCAACAAAGTGCAACATGTACAGAAAACACAAAACTTTTTAACCAGAATACAATAAGCTTATTTCAGCGTTTTGTTCACATGAATACTGAAATAAAAGCGTGATTCCACAGCTTGCTGCGAGGTAGCAGCAAGGTACGGAGGTAGCTAGCTATTAGCTGGCTAGCCATCATCACTAACCATTGCCCACAATCGAACAACTTTCTTTATTGCTTAAAAAAAGTGAGCTTTTGACCGAAAGGACAAATTGGCGAAAAGACGGACAATATCAAAACAACACTCACCGTCAACGGTTTCCAATTGCGTGGCCGTGTTGAGCCCAATGTCTCTGCCATTGCTAGCTGGCCGATGTCCGTAGATCGCGTCCATCTGCTCGTACCACTTCCACTCCTTCCTACTCGCACCACTGCGTCCGTTGTGGTCCTTTATGGCCCGATAATCGCTCTTCATTTTTTTTAGTTTTTCACGACACTGTTTGGCAGTCCGGTTGTACCCTTGGGCTGCCATGTGGTCGGACACCTCCTGGTATATTTTTTCATTGCAAGTTGCCCCGTCCAACTCGCTCTGGATGTGGTCGTCGGCTACGAAGGACAGAAAAGTCTGCACCTCCTCGTTTGTCCATGGAATAAACTTGCGCGAGGACATCGTTATGAGAACACAATTGTGAAGCCGCTCACCGTGGTTACTCGCTGAAATTACAAATGGCGGTCGTGTAGCTTCAACAGAAAACGGACGCTTTTGTGACGTTATGCCTTGACCAATCAGTGGCTAGCAGTCTATTGACGTCACAAACGGACGCTTTTGTGACGTTATGCCTTGACCAATCAGTGGCTAGCAGTCTATTGACGTCACGTCTCGGCTCGCTTCAGCACGGTTGTACCCTGCCCTCGAACGGGCATGAAAATAGTGTTGGTTAAACCGTGCTGGGTACAGTGGAAAGGGCGAGAAAGCGAGTAGAGTAGAAGTGAGTAAGGCCAAAACAATACTAGTGGAAAAGGCCCTTTAGTGTGAGTTAAAAGTCTAGCAGCGGAATTTTGAACAACCTGGAGGCGTTGAAGATGCTATGTTTGCTTCGCCAAACAGTGTTTTTCCAAGCAGAAACAGAACACAGGTGAACGTGTGCGCATTGTGGAAGAAACAGCTCTCTTTAGTGCCATTTAATTTTTACCAGACGAGCTGAAACAGATAGACGGACAGATCCACACGATGACGCACTGAGTGGACAGAACCACACACAGATGCACTGAGTGATTGTCATATCGTCGTTCACCAAGGCATAATAAGTGAGCGGCACATCAGTGCCATGAAGGTAAAGCCTCACATTCATCCAAAGACCAGTTCACTCAAAGTCTACAATTGATAACCCATTGTCACTCAGGGCAAGTGCAAACTGAAAGTGAGTGTTAAAGAAAACTGCAGTGGCCCACCACAATCTACATGGACATTCATAACACTCAGATAGGGCATGAAGCAGAACAATTTGCATACCATCAGAGAGCCCCTTGAGGGACAACCAGAACAATGACTATTGTTATACATCCCCGGAGTAAAGACAGGAATTCCGGCGCCAGTTAATCACGCGATTGATATGTATTGACTGATATGTATATACCAATATTTAATTGTGCCATGCATTCTCTCTTGTCTGTATAAAAGAGCTGACTTTACATGCCTCACTGACAGGCACTCACAACAGCACACACACAGCACAGCGCTACTGTGTGTCTCACAATGATGGAGGAATAAAAACTCTTAAACCTTTCAGCTCGCCATGTCACGCCTGAACTTATTTTGCTCCTCCACACTGGTGACCCTTGACGAAGAATGGAACACGAGGCAAACATCCCAGAGATGACCCAGACGGGAAGCCTCAGAACGCGTTGCGGTGCGTCCCTCGCCTGATCTTTTACCTCCACGCTGGTGACCTGATGAGGGTGAATGACCGTCTGCTCCCTCTCACCGTGCTGTGGATCCCAGAGGACCAGAGATCGCCTACATCCTTCACACCCACACGGGAGCGCGCGCGCTTTGTCCTCTCTCCATGATGGTGACCTCCAGGGCCGGACGGAGAGCGCAGCACTGGGACCGAGACACATGAGGATCAAGTGACATGAGCAATGCACAGAAACAGCCTGAACGGGGACAATCATCGATGCCGACTGCGCTGATTTACACTGAGCTTCCCAACTCTGGCTAAACTCCGGACAGCGGACCTCCCACGCACAGAAGCCCTGCACGCACTCCGCAGGATTACGAGGACGGCACAACTGCCAGCTATGTGGTCACTGCGCCAGGTGCGCGCCACGCATGGGACAAACTGGCTCTACAGACTGATACATCGTCCTCCGCCGCTGCACATGCCCGAGAAAAACGGCCGATCGACATCCTCGGAACCTTCAGGGCTGCTCACACACCTGAAGCAGACGTGCAACCCGCACACAGGACGTTGTATGGGTTTCTCAGCCGCGGCGCACATCGGGAATTTAGCCGATTGCTTTCCCCGATGACTTTAGGACTGTTTCCCCACACCTAAAGCCAAACTGCCGAGTCCCTGACACAGCTTCACTTTATTACAGCCGCTACACATCCTCAGGGAATTTGGCCGCTCACCTTCCCCAGACCCTCGCTTGGTCGAGCCACGAGAGAAATCAGAGATATAATTTTTTTTTTTTCACAGCCGCTATGGATCTCCGCCACATTTAACCAGAAAGTCTCTCACCATTGCAGATCCACACGCAATTTTTGTGCAGCCCAGGCACCTTTGATGTCCCAGGCCGGCACTCGCTTACTCCCACCCCCCTCCCCCTCCTCCTGCACAGAGCTTTTCTCGCACCGCACTCCCTAAGCCGACCGATCGCCATCTTGTTCCATTACACACGACAACACACCGGCCCATGCGCCCACGATCCATGCCCGTTCAACGTGCTGGAACTCGGAGCGGAGAACACTGCCCTTTCCACCACCACCCCCCGTCCCCCCATGGACTGACATGCCCTCCGACAGTTCTACCGGAGCTGGAGCCCAAACGATGGTGGGGGGGGGGGGGGTCACAACCCCTGCTGAGTGTTCTGGGGAGGAGCACTGTGGTGACCCACCACAATCTACTAACTAACCTGTACTTATATAGCACTTTTCTAGTCACAAAGACCACTCAAAGTGCTTTCACTAATACTAATCCTCTATTCTAAGGGCCTATAGGAAACAGATATCTAGGGACAATTTAGAACAACCAATTAACCTAACATCTACATGGACATTCATAACACTCAGCTAGGGCATGAAGCAGAACAATTTGCATACCATCAGAGAGCCCCTTGGGGGACAACCAGAACAATGACTATTGTTATACATCCCCGGAGTAAAGACAGGAATTCCGGCGCCAGTTAATCACGCGATTGATATGTATTGACTGATATGTATATCAATATTTAAATGCGCAATGCATTCTCTCTTGTCTGTATAAAAGAGCTGACTTTACATGCCTCACTGACAGGCACTCACAACAGCACACACACAGCACAGCGCTACTGTGTATCTCACAATGATGGACGAATAAAATCTCTTAAACCTTTCAGCTCGCCGTGTCACGCCTGAACTTATTTTGTTCCTCCACAAAACGAACAAAACCCGGTTGTACATTGTTCTTATGTCTTTTATTATTTACTGTTTTTTTATTGTCTTTTATTTATTTACTGCTTGATTTTATGGAAAGCACTTTGTGACCCTGTGTGTGAAAAGTGCTCTACAAATAAACTTATTATTATTATTATTATTATTATTATTATTATTATTATTATTATTATTATTATTATAACGTCATGTTTGTAGTTGTTCCAGATGGCCATGGCTCACTGTTAGGTGATGAAGCATGTGAAAAATTGGGTTTGGTCAAGAGAGTCTTTTGGAGTAACATAAATCCACACAACAGCATAGAGTCAATTGTGGATCAGCATCCAGATATATTCAAGAGGTATGGTGTCTTACCATTCATCTAAAAATACAGCTTAAGGAGGATGCACAGCCTGTTGTCCATGTCCCCAGGTGGGCTCCAACACCACTGTGAGACAAACTGAAGCAAGAACTTGAGCGAATGACTTCACTAGGTGTCATCAAAAAAGCAGAGGAACCTACAGAGTGGGTGAATTCAATGGTGCGTGCCAAAAAGCAGAAAGGAGACCCATGTGTGTGCATGGATCCTAAAGACCTCAATGCCAACATAAAAAGAGAACATTATCAGATTCCTACCAGAGGTGAAATAATAAGTGAGATGGCTGGTGCAAAATTCTTCAGTAAGTTGGATGCATCCCAGGGGTTCTGGCAGATCAAGTTACATGACAATAGCACAGAGTACTGTACTTTCAATACACCTTTTGGTCGCTACTCTTTTCAAAGGATGCCTTTTGGAATCTCATTGGCTACTGAAGTGTTCCATAAGACCAAGGAGCACATCATAGAAGGCATTGAAGGGGTATGTGTGTATGTGGATGATATCATACTCTGGGGGTCCACATTGGAGCAACATAATGAGAGGCTCATCAAAATGCTACAAAGAATACAGCATTATGGACGGAAGCTGATCAAAGTAAAATGTCAGTTTGGTGTGGATGAAATCATCTTTCTGGGAGGCAAGCTGTCTGGGGTGGGTGTTAAGCTAGACAAGAACAAAGTTAAAGCAATACTGGAGATACCCCATCCTGAAGATAAAAAAAGGTGTGCTGAGAGTGCTGGGGATGATTAATTTTATGGGAAAATTCATACCCTGCCTACCTTTAAAAACAGTGCACATGAGACAGCTGTTCAGTAATGTGAATTTAAGTGGAATGATCACCATGAAGAGGAATGGGCACGACTAAAAAAAACACTCTCACAACAGAATCAGTCTTGATGTTTTTTGATCCATCCAGAAAGACAAAGATATCCACTGACTTATCCAAAAATGGGATTAGAGCTGTGCTTCTTCAGTCTGATGGAGAAAATTGGAGGCCGGTTGCATACGCCTCAAGGACAATGACCATGGCTGAATTGTCACTATGCACAAAAAAAAAAAGAATGCTTGGGACTAGGTTTGAGAAATTCCAGTTATATCTATGGCCTACCAAAATTCATGGCAGAAACAGACCATAAGCCACTAATAGCCATCATTAAAAAAAAAACAAAACTCAGTGAGATGTCACCACAACTCCAGAGACTAATGATGAAGCTACAACGTTATGATTTTGACCTGATCTATACACCAGGTAAGCATATTGTGCTCGCCGATACTCTGTTCCGGGCAACAACGCTAAGTGAGGCAGAGAGTGAGGGCTCCATGGAGACTGATGTGAATCTCCATGTGAACCTGAGAAAGGAGTCACTGCCTGTGCCTGACATGAAATCCAAGCAGATTGCAGATGAAACAGCAAAAGACACAGTCCTATAGAGCGTCATCACAGATCTACAGGAAGGTTGGCCTAGAGGTGATTGTCAGCAGTATTACAACATCAGAGCAGATCTGAGTGCTGTTGATTGACTTCTGCTTAGAGGGAACAGGATAGTCATCCCACAGTCACTGAGACCAGAGATGCTGAAAGGGCTGCATGAGGGGCACCTCGGCATAGAGAAAGAGGAGGGCCAGAACAGCCATTTATTGGCCAGGGATTAATGCTGATATTGAGAGGATGGTCTCAGGATGTGACACGTTTGAAGTTTCAAGCAAAACAGCCAAAAGAGCCTATGGTGATCACTGATCTACCTGAGGAACCATGGCAGAAGGTAGGGACTGACCTGTTTCACTTGGATGGGAAGAACTACATGCTGGTAATAGATTATTTTTCAAACTATCCAAAAATGGCACTACTCCCAAGTATATCTGCAACCTGTGTGATCAGCCACATGAAATCGATTTTCGCTAGATATGGCATTCCCCAAACTGTCTGAAAGGGTTAATGTACAGGTATAGTTAGTGCCAGAATAATAATTCTGTAGGTGATCTCCCATTATGCTCTACACATATTCCATACAAATTCTGTTTGCATGCTTATGAACAATTATGTTATGATAAACTGATATAATAGGAATGAGACAAAAGTATAGAGCTCTCTCTCTTTTCTCTCTCTTTTAAGTCAGGTCTTTCACATTAGTTACACACCCAAAACAACATTCTCACATACGCTTTTGATAGTACATTTTAGGAGAAACTAACGTGAACAGCGGATGGCCTGTTCACGTCAGAGTTAAACTGGCCAATCAGACGGTCGCATATAAGCCCATCCTATTGTACTGGGTCGCCCCACCCGAGAGGATAACTGTAACACGCACCTGGAAGTCGGGGTTCAGTGTGGCAACGCTCCAGAGGGAGCTGCGTCATGCTGCACCCAGCGCTGCTTGTTTTACATGTGACTTCTAAATAAATGTACCATCCTTTAAATTGAAGAAATCTCCGGTTTGTTCTTGGATCTTTCAATCAAAGAATCGGGTATTTTTCTAACAAATTGGTGCCGTGACCCAGATTGAATTATTCCGAGACGAGCCTGAACACAACACATCACATCAGAAGGACCCTTTTGCAGACCACTGTGGCGCCTGAATAAAAAGGTAAGCAGAGCCTTTTGTCTACAAAATTCTGCAGTTTGGCCATTTTAAATTTACAGTTGTCTGATAAAGGGGTATATCCGATCTCGAAATTTATCATTTGGTTGGGAGTCGCATGTAAAGTCTAAAACAATAGTTTGAAAAGTTAAAGAGGGTGCACATGTTCTATTTTCAGTCTGAGGTAGAACAGCCGCGGTTATGGATGTACATTACAGGTGTATAGTCCATCAAATAAAACATTTTGGAGTCAGTCTGAACCAAAATGACGAGACTTAGGAACTAGAGTGACTAATAATCACCCTGGTATGTCTCCTCAAATGAAAAGAGCCAGGTTTTAGGAACCTGATGCCGAGGGGAGCCATTGAAAGTGTTCGACTCGATTCCACTGTGGGGAGTGAAGCCGCGATCATTTAATTTGCTGAAATACAAGACACCGCTTGTTCTCGGAGCCGAAAGAAGACCCCGAGGGAAAGTGTCCGCTGTATATCAGAGCTAATCAAACTACCGCTTGTGCATGGGGGACCTGCCGAGGCCTCAGCAAAAGTAGTCTCTGTTTAACAAAAGATTAAATGGATTTGTGAGGTTCCGGGATGCAGTCTGTACCCAGAACTTAATAAGACTTAGGGGCAACGGCCGTGCCAGTCTTCTCAAATAAAAACAGTCAGGATTAGAACCTGATACCACGTAAGTGAAGTA
Source organism: Pholidichthys leucotaenia (assembly GCA_020510985.1). Classification (NCBI taxonomy): domain Eukaryota; kingdom Metazoa; phylum Chordata; class Actinopteri; order Cichliformes; family Pholidichthyidae; genus Pholidichthys; species Pholidichthys leucotaenia. The sequence goes on along the minus strand of CM035842.1, from coordinate 192,947,537 downwards.
TTCTGGATGCAGTCTGTACCAGAATAAGAGACTTAGGGAAGCGGAATTAACCGCTTTGTCTCCTCAAATATGGGAACAAGGGTTAGCCTGGTCCCGCAAATTTCGGTTACAGTCTGTGCCAAAATAAGAGACTTAGGGAAGCGGAATTAACCGTTTCGTCTCCTCAAATATGGGAACAAGGGTTAGCCTGGTCCCGCAAATTTCAGTTACAGTCTGTGCTGGAATAAGAGACTTAGGGAAGCGGAATTAATCGTTTCATCTCCTCAAATATGTGAACAAGGGTTAGCCTGGTCCCGCAAATTTCAGTTACAGTCTGTGCTGGAATAAGAGACTTAGGGAAGCGGAATTAACCGTTTTGTCTCCTCAAATATGGGAACAAGGGTTAGCCTGGTCCCGCAAATTTCAGTTACAGTCTGTGCTGGAATAAGAGACTTAGGGAAGCGGAATTAACTGTCTTCATCTCCTCAAATATGGGAACTAGGGTTAGCCTGGTCCTGAGTGTCTAAAATTTTGTGTCTTTAGGGGATAAAAATGTGATTTGAGAAATACCAGGAGTTGGAAATATCTGCTGAACCTATCCCATAGTATGATTTAATTCAGTGTCTCTAGGGGATAAAAGTGTGGTTTGGGAAAATACCGGGATTTGGGAATATTTATAAAAATTTTCCCATGATGATTTAACTTTTTCCCATAATGATTTAACTAATGGCGGGCTCCGGACCGTGTGGTCAGAACAAAGGGAAGTAATGGACCCCCACCACCGAGTGGAGGTGAAATTGGTAAAACAGGTTACTGAAAGTAGAATTATTTGAGGTACCAGCATTAAAATGAAGCGCTAAATTAAAGTTGTAAAGCTATTCTACTGTGCTAGTGTGTGCATAGCTGGGGTTAAGGAGACAGTGCTCCATTTTCTTAAATTAAAAAAAAAAAAAAATGTGGTTTGTGAACAATAGGCTCAGGGGCCATCTTGCACGTGTCCCATTTACTGTGCATGTGAGGGCGCCATCTTGAATCACCTTCAAGCTGTGGCACAGTGCCTCCATCGTGTGGCCAAATATAGGAAGTGGACTATTTCACAAAATTACTGCCAACAAAAACTTAAATCTTAATAATAAATCTGGAACTTTATCTCTCTGGCTGAAAGGACAGCTAAATCCATGCATGGTAAATAAAAACAAAGACCTCAGGGGCCTGCTAAATGCAGGTTTGCCTATAATGAGGCAAAGCACGCCCATTCAGCTTGGAGAGAAAAAGGCTCAACTTTAAATTAGACAGAGGGAAGTATACAATACAACTGGAGAATAAGGACATTTATTCCTCAACAAAACTGTAGGAAATCCTAGGTGGACACTATATAAAGGTGAGAGCAGTTTAAATGAAAAATTGCAGGTTGGTACAGATAAGTAAATATATAAATGAATTAAATTATAAATACAAAATAATTGAATAAATACAATAAACTAAAATGAATGAATGAAGTAAATAGGAGTTATTGTTGTGGAGATGAGAGTGGGCAGAATATGGAAACGGAAATTTGTTTTTGAAGAAAATTGAAAACTGATGAAATGTTAAAGTTTTGTGCAGGACGCAAGACAAAAAAATATGGAGAAACGATTGGAGGAAGGAAAACGTAAGAATAAGAGACTTATGCTGCAACGGTGAGAACAAATGCAAAATAATCAATAAACACGATATAACAGAAAAGGACAAAAACACGCTGTTTAATAGCCTGTTTCTCTCCATTAAATTTGAGACAATATTGGCTGTGGATGACCCCTCCCCCAGCAGCTGCGTCCATCCTCCTCCTTCAAGCCATCAGTGACCCCCTTCCCCCTCCACTTCGCTGTCCCACTTCAGCAATCAAAGAAAGCAAAACAATGGGTCAAAGAGGAACAATTAAGCACATCAGCAGAGGTTGATTGAGAACGGGGGTGAGTCCTCACACATCTGATATTGTATAGTATTCCTGTATATGTACCAAGCCGCTGTGGCTGGTAGAAAATTAAGTTTGTTATTCTCTATTTGTGAAATGTGGGGTGGTTCATCACTCAATTGATATCTTTACTGTATTCCTGTGTGTGTATCAACCAGTTGAGACTGATTGAGAATTCCACACAGCAAAACAGATCTTGAGTGATAGTGTAAATACAAGGGGTTGGACTAGGATAGCAGGAATACAAGCAGATATGGTACCACTGTTGCCCTGAGTTAAAACGTGTAGATAGGCTGGCGTTAAGTCCCAGCTAACAGGCGCACAGGCGGCTAGTGTCTGTGTAGAAGCTTCCTGTTGGGGTCTAAATACACGGACAATACGTCACTCAGCTGCAGCAAAGGGTACGGGTAACACCTGTATGAAATGTCTCAAGAAACAATGGAACGATGGCAGGCCTGTAAGCCTGGCTCCCTGGGGTTGGCACTATCCCAGACAATGGCTAGATGGTTGACAAAGGTCCCAGTCACGGATCAAAAGAAAGGAAGGGAGAGATTTGCCAGATGGGTCAACAAATGCAGGACAGAGGAATGTTTGCAGAATAGGGGGATCTGGCTATGTTTATGAGACAAGCTAGAGGGGGGCATGAGCAAGCAAGCAATAGGCACCGGGAGGCCAGTATATTTAGGAGGGGGAGAACACGGAAGGAATTAAAAAGAGCAGGAGGATTTCTCTCAGACTGTCAATGTTTTTTTGGGGAAATTAAACTCACCCTGCAGAGGATGTCAGGTAACAGGTACTGACCAAGACACATCATCTGTCAACGCCCTCACTGTAGCCCTTCAGGATATGGGAACATATCCACGTCATGCTGCCTCCTCTGCAGAACACAGCCCACACATGGCAGCCCACACACCTAGCCATGGTAACGTACACACAGGTATGGATAGAAGCCATCCCCCCAAGCGAGGCAAATGCCACTGACCACGGTGACGCCAGTTGTAGGCTGTGTGACCACAAACTACACTCCATTTTCACTCCAAGACACAGTCTTGATAAAATCACAGCTGCCAAATGCAACCACCTCAAGACCTCACATTACAGCAATATAGACCTTACCCGGACACCCCACCCAGTCTGACCTATCAGTATCAGCTGCATGACCACAGGAGGTCAGAATAGTCAGAGGCCCCCATGGGACTAATACTTCCTATGTTAAGCAATTTGACCACTGAGCTCAAACACCAAAAAGGGTACCCGGGGGGGTCCCCCAATTAGCAACACAATGGGTATCCTTCCCTACAGGATGTTGAAAAAGAACGGCTTTGATATTAAGCCGTTCTGTTTCAAGGGGGGAGAGGTCAAGACGAGAGGTCAAGACAGGAACAGATAGAAAAGTTACTAATCCATTAAGGTTTGAAGGCTCCATTAAGGCTTGAAGTCTTATAGCTGAGAGGTCGGTGTGCTTTCTCATCTAAAATGCTACCATGTATGCAAACTATTGAGTAACTACAGAAAGAGCGCATAAATATGAATGAATGTTTATTTTTTGGAAAAAGATTAAAAGAAAGGAATAGAACAATATATCAAGGAAAAATCCAACAGGGACAAATTAAACAATAACTCCTCTGATTGCACAATTCAACATAAGTTATCCGAAAAGCATGATGGCTGAAGCCACAGCTTATATTGCCCACCCATTCTCCATCAAAGAAACATCTAATAAAACAAAGGCTAGCAACTAAGACCAAAATCTGAAAAATTTCTGACGCTTGACAGGTCATTATTCCACAGAATATCAGGCAGTCTGAACTTTTGCTACAAGAAAACTAGCCACCTAGTGACCAAGAGAAATGAGGCAGGTTTAATGCTTCTTAATATTTAAGGGCCAATACATATTTGGAGGTTCCCAGACCCTCCTATCTGTATTTTTTGCACATCTCTCAAAACTTTATGGATATGAACTACACTTATTAGCACATTTTCTAGTCTCAAAGACAACCACTAGTGCTAGCCCTCTATTCTGAGGGCCTATAGGAGAGGGATGTCTGGGGACAATTTGGAACAACCAACTAACCAAACATGTGAGAGCAGTGCAGCCAAGAGTTCAAGAAAAGCTAGAGAAAGTATTGCTTATGCTTTACAAATCTGGTGAAATCTAATAACATTGTTAAAGATGTACAGTAGACATTTTAACTTAACATAAGGTATGAGCATGGAGGTGCAAAATATGATAAAAATGCTGATTTACAATCACAACTTAAGACAAAGGTTGAAAATTTATGCAAAAGGTACAAGGGTAGAACTGCAAGGTTTGGAGGAAATTGCACAATTGAGGAAATTTGCCAAATATTAGAAAATGTCACAAATTCCTGAAAAAACTTGCAAATTTACAAAGAAAAAATCCAAAATTTGTTAGGGGAAAAATGACAATTTAGAGAAAAGCTGTAAGCTCACATGAAAGTCACATTAAGATAAGATGAGCCTTTATTGGTCCCACAGTGGGGAAGCTCTAGGATTGCGGCAGCACGGGGATAGCAACACTCAGAGCAATAATTTAGAAGATATGAAAATAAGAGCAGTGAATATACATATGTACACATAAATATAAATACACAGTGCGGAGCATTACAGATTTCCTTACACTTTGTATGGAGATGGGGGATGGCAGCGTAACAAGGGTTATGGTTTTTGATCATCCAGAGATGAGTAAAAAGCACTATAGAAGAAGATGAATTAAAACAAACACGACTAGAGTAGACTAGAGAAACAAGAAGATATTTTGGGGTAAAAACAGCAAACACTTGGCCGAGTAGACTCAAGAATGAAGCATATACATACATATAGCTGTGTGCACACCAGCCTTATCCAAGGGGTACAAGCATCATAGATGCACGCACAGAGCGGAGGTGGAGCATAAACAAGGCTTTAATGTCATGTGCACATAGATCTGCAGCTCTGACACACACAAGACAACCAGTGTAGCTTGACAAACAAACCAGCGGTTCACACCCACGTGGTCTGTGTGTCACATGGTTAAGTCTTGATTTAAATATCACTTAGAATTGTTTTGGGGGGCTAATGAAAGTTTTATATTTTTGTATCTAAAATTGTTATAGTTTTGTAGGCATAATGTTAGTTCGTCTGGAGGTTATCTGTTCAGAAGAAAAAAGACAGAAGACTTCACCACACCAAGATACAGTTGACTCTTAAGTTACTTAAATTTTCATAGTAATCAGCAGATGTCTTATTTTAATGCATTCCTTGAAAGGCACATCAGATGTTCAGACCCAGAGGCATTATTTAATTCCAAAACAAATTCAAAAGGTCAGTAATTAAAAGGCATCCAATGCCAGGGTAGAAATCAAGAGATGAGTTTTGTCACAAAACAGAATTTTGAATTGAGCCATGTTGGTTTATTATAAAGCTGACTTTTCAGAATGAAACCGATCACTTTTATGTGCAGGATCTTGCATGGAGCATTAGCTGTGGACAGTAGTCAGTAGTATGAACGACGGGACAGTGAATCATGAATAAGACAAGCAGGTGGTAACAGAATGTTGATGAAGGCTGAAGAGAACGGGGACCAGATGAACAAAAGGAAGTTTTAATCCTGAAAGAGATTATAGATGTGAGATGTTTCATCAGCTAGTCCAGGGAAAGGTGAAGTCTTGTACACAGATGGATAGTGAATGGAAAAGAATTGAGTGAGTGTTTCTGATGGGAAAAAGTACGTAGGGGAAGAACGGTGGATTTAGCAAGTGTAGAAAATATTTCTGATGTTGAGATAGAAAATGGAAAAGAAATGAAAGCAGAGTATGTGTTAGTAGGAAAAATAAAGATCTAAGTAAGATTTGCAGCTTTAGCTTTAAAAAACAAACAAACAGAAAACCAACAATAAATAAATAAAATTTTTGCTTAAGAATGTCAGGAAGAAGGCACAAATGCAGGTAGCCATCTTAAATGTTTCCAAGTACTTAAAGCAGCAATGAGACATTAGGTGTCCATTCTTTCAGTGAATTTCCTCAATTGTGAATATTAACATCAATGAGCAAACACTCACAGCAAAGATTATAGCCTTACTATATACACAGTAATTTAAAGTCAATCTAACAACCTAGTTATGTTCCTCCCCAACAGAGGGTATGCATAGGATGTCATTGAACAGAATTCTTGGAAGACAAACACTGAGTGGAAGGAATTGGTGTCAGCATGGAGGTGTATGCCAGTGCAACACAAAGGTCCGCACAGCGTTCAATTACAGTAGTGCAGATAATATCTGTTGGCATGGTGGAGAGTTAATCTTATTATCCCATCTTATATTAATTAGGAAAATTAAATGAAGACTTTGAAGCATTTCCTTTCTTGACTCAAGGTTGGAAATCTAGATAAGAAGGGAAAAGAAAATTTGGAGAAAAACTGAACTTATTCATGGAATGGCTGACACAAGGGGAGCCTGAGGCTCCCCATGAATCTGTTTCTCTTATAAAAGGAGGCCAAGAGGACAAGGGGGGAGGATGGCGAGGAGGAGGAGGAGGGAGCACGCCCCACAATGGCCGCTGCTGGCAGGAGAGAGGCGTCCACCTCCACCACTGAAAAACTGGACTGCATACTTAAAGACTAGAACAGATAAGTGGACTCATTTCTACACATATGCAGAAAATTAGCAAAATTAAATTATTGCATGTAAAGTAAGAACTCCAGGTAATGACATACCGGACTTTTCAAGGTCAGAAAAGTAACGATCAAATTCTGCAAATGGCAAGCTACCAGTAGAGCACCTATCAACATCTGTAAAGGTAGCATTGTACCCCATGTACTATAGGCAATTGAATGGATCTGATCCAAATTATGAACTACCATTATATGCAAATCCATCCTCCAGATTGGTCATAAAATTAGACTGATAAACAAAGAAATGTGTGGAAGCATCCATTGTCCTAATTGAAGAGGATAAGAGACATTTCAACCTATGGGGGGTTCCACACATCCCGCTGGTTAGACCCAAACACATGGATTGGAAAATGTTGGACATATTGTCACCTCTACTGCGGAATAGAGCCATCCATGGAAAACCAATACCTGACCTTATCATAGAATATTCTCCCAAAATAAAACCATAAGCATTGCCTCTTAACTGGGTAACCACAGCACAAAAAGCGGCACACATTGATGCCCAGAAATCTCCTATATGACCAATTTTAACATTAACAAATGAAGGGATGAGGAAAATTTGAAGCAAATTCCAAATTGGTTATGGTGAAAGGATAACTAGATGTAGATCTAATAAAAGGAGCAGAGTACGACACTATAGGCCATATATTCAGAAGCCCAGAAGGGCGTTAACAAATGCAATTTTCCACAGTGGGAGTCGTCAGCAAGTCTTATACCAATTGCTGGGTCGAGAGGAAGAGCTGAGGACCCCAAGATGGAGGATGATGACGAGGAAGACCATTCTGCCATCACAGATTATTTGTAAACACAGTGTGCTAATGATAATACATAAATCATACATAGCTCACCACACGGATGTAGGGGTGTGAGACTTATAGGGTTCTTGCGTTATTTATCTCCATCATGCTAATTACGGTTAGGTAGTCTGAATAAGGATGAAGGTTAGAAGCTCTGAATGCCTGAATACAACAATGCATGGATATGGATGTCTCCTAACGTTGAACAGTATTGTTTACTACCTACCCACTGCTGAACATATAGGTCCCATCACCCAACACACACATCACAACACAATCACCACATGCAGATTTCATATAGTCAACAATCACACACTCAAGGCTGCTGGGAGATAACTTACAACAACACATAGATAACTACAGATGTAGTGAATAAGGATAAAACTTTACAGGCTCCATACATTGTGATGGCAACCCCTCAGACCATTATTGGTCCTGCCCCGGCTAAGCCCTTTGTATCGGCACTTGAGTAAAGGTGTAGGGTACAGGGAAGATGCATGCAGGAGAGCACCAGACCATCATGACGTGTGCCTGCGACATGGAAAAGGTCGTAGGGTGAGTGACTGTATGACTTAAGTCCCCAGAAGAAGAATGGACTGGTACCCGAGCGCATCCACCGCACCTCCAGCATCCAGGGTGGAGCCAGGAGCTCGAGCCTTACCAACACCAGCATGTCCACCTCTTTCCAGCGACAGGAAGGGGGTGGCATCCCTGGGACAGCATCACTGAACTGTTCACTGGCTGGACTGGATGTTACATACCCTCTGCTGCACCCACCAGACTGTCCTGTAGACCTCATGGGATGAGGTGTGCCTCTGAGAACGGGGACACACAGTTGTTTCGCTTCTGTGTCAATAAGATGGAACTGTGCTCCACAGCTGCAGATACGGGAAGCAGACACAGAGGAAGGTCAAACCTCTGTCGCAACCGTGTGATGAGTGCAGCTGAATGATGTGAGCCCTGGCAAGGGTCAACCAGTGGACAAAGGTTTTGTGGACTTTGTGGACTGACTCTATTCTACCCTATGACCCCTACATGGTCCACTCCACTGGACAAAGAACTATGATCAGAAGGAGACCTCGAGGGGGGGTACAGGACCTGGTGACAGTTCACCTCTCAGACATCACTGCACCGTGCTAAGGTGTCCACGAGGGGGGAGGCAAGGGTAGCAGAACCAATGGTGCAAGCCTCTTGGGTTGACACACAATGCAGGGACCTGCCTTATTCACCATCTGTTAATTGCTAGAGTCTCTCACACCATACATGGTTGACATGATAAAATCATGTCAAAGGGGGGAATGAAAGGGTTAATGTATAGTTAGTGCCAGAATAATAATTCTGTAGGTCATCTCCCATTATGCTCTACACATATTCCATACAAATTCTATTTGCATGCTTATGAACAATTATGTTATGATAAACTGATATAATAGGAATTTATTTATTTAGCGAATGCAAAGTCCTTAAGCCAAGCAGTTGCCTCCTGGTTTGCTGTATGGAGGGTGTGTAATCCTCCTTCCAGTCTTTGGAGTGGGCAAACCTCTATGATGTGTTCCATTGTTTGCTCCTCTCCACATGCGCACAGTGGGCTAGGGCTTGGGGTTGTTTGCTTTCGGCTTTAGGACTGTGACTAGGATTCTTCTTTGACTTGGCACAGAGGCGTCGTCTCTTCGAATTTAGTCTGCTGGTAGGATCATTAGCTTCCCCAGGCGAGCCCGGGTACTGGCGGAGGGTGCGACGAGAACGCTGATCCATTGCCCCCCATAATAGGAATGAGACAAAAGTATAGAGCTCTCTCTCTTTTCTCTCTCTTTCAAGTCAGGTCTTTCACATTAGTTACACACCCAAAACAACATTCTCACACACACTTTTGATAGTACATTTTAGGAGAAACTAACGTGAACAGCGGATGGCCTGTTCACGTCAGAGTTAAACTGGCCAATCAGACGGTCGCGTATAAGCCCATCCTATTGTACTGGGTCACCCCACCCGAGAGGATAACTGTAACACGCACCCGGAAGTCGGGGTTCAGTGTGGCAACGCTCCAGAGGGAGCTGCATCACGCTGCACCCAGCGCTGCTTGCTTTACATGTGACTTCTAAATAAATGTACCATCCTTTAAATTGAAGAAATCTCCGGTTTGTTCTTGGATCTTTCAATCAAAAAATCGGGTATTTTTCTAACATGTCCATAGTGACAATGGACAATGTTATAGTTGTAAAGAGTTTGAGACCTCTGCTAATGAGAATGACTTTCAACATGTGACTTCAAGTCCTCTCGATGCTCAGTCAAATGGTAAAGCAGAGAAAAGCATTCTCATTGTTAAACAGCTATTCAAGAAAGCAAAACACAGCAACTCTGACCTATATTTGGCTCTGTTAAGCTATCGATCTTTCCCGCTTGAATATGGTATGTCTCCTGTTGAGCTTCTGATGGGTAGAAGACTATGAACCACCCTTCCTCACTCTGTAAACAAAAAGAAACACAAAGAGTTGAGACAGAAACAGAAGCATCTCCAAAAGAGACAAAAGATCAATTATGACAAGTAAACAAGAAGCCTGGTGCTGCTAGCAAAGCACAACACAGTGAGACTTGAAGATTCTAATTTGTGGAGGAAAAGAGCCACTGTCATGGAGGAAGTGAGTCCAAGATATTTTACTGTCAGTACAGATGATGGTCAAATCCTGAGGAGAAATTGTAAAAGTTTGCTGAAGACAAATGGGACGCTCCAAGATCAACTGCAACAAGAACACTCAACCTGCACCACTTTAGTGAAACCACCACCAGTGACCGAGAACAGCAGAATTGCTGAGCAGCTACACTCTGCACCCATGCTGAGGAGATCAACACACAACATCAAAGCACCTGACACACTGAACGTTTGAAGTCACTGAAGTGAGTTGTAGCCTTTAAAAAAAACACAACAGCAACAGAACTGGGGGGATCTTCCCCCACCCCTGTTGCTTTCCTTCTGCCGGGGGCCTAGGGCCCCGGTGGGAGGCCTGGGGCCCGTCTTGTTGTCAAAATCCCTGGGTGCTGCCGAATGAATAGGTGCGAGCAAGGGAGTGAGAGAGTCATTGAACACAAGAGTAAGCGAGCGTGAGGAAGTGATGAGTGGAGATGGTGATGGTGGGTCATTTTTCTGTGGTGCTTTGCATGTCGGGTGGCATCTCGGAGCGCTTGTGGTGGTCCGCTGATCAGTTGCTCGACTGGGCGTTGGGGGGGGGTGGTCTGCTTCTGTGGCCGCAGCCACCCGGGGGTGGGTCAGCGGGGGTGTGGCTACTGGCCTGTGCTGGTGGTCTGCGCTGGTGCACATTCATGCTCACTGCATCTGCACCACGGCCACCCTGAGTAATAAGGGTGAATGAGTGTGTGTGGGAGACCACGAGTGGATGTGAGTAGGTCAGAGCATGAGTGAGAGTGTGTGTATGGGTGAACATGAGTGAGTCTGGGTGACTCTGAGGGCAAGTGGGAGTGGGAGTGAGATTGAGTGGGTCTGGAAATGCGAGTGTGGGATTGTGTGGGGATGAGAGCAAACGAGAGTGAGTGAGTGCATGTGGGTGCATATGAGAGCATGAGGGTGTGAGTGCATGGGAATGGGTGTGTGTGCTGTTCAGGAGGTGCTGCATTGAGTGGGTAGCACCTCTTGGCTGCATGGACTCCCCTGGATGGGGGGCCAGCGCCCCGTGGGGACCCTGTACCTTGCTGCCGCCTTCTTTGGGCATGGGGGGTCCCCGGGGTGTGCGGCAGTGGTGCTGGGGTGGGGGCTAGCGTTGGCCCTGCTGGGAGGGCGGGGGTTGGCCGGTCTGGGGGCGGGGCCCGCCGCGCCAGCGGCTTGGCAGCCCGGCCTCCCTCAGCTGTCCCTCCTGGGGCAGATGCCTTGCTGTCCTGGGGCTTATTGGCCTTGGGACACTTGTGCTCTGTGGGGGTTGGTAGCATTGTCCTGCTTGCTCGGGGTTTACGGCAGGGGGGAAGGGGTGAGTTGCTTTGACCAGCCACCCTCTTCGTATCAATCAATCAATCAATCAATCAATCCATCTTTATTGTCATGATGCTATGCATACAACTGTAGTGCAAGCAAGATGAAATTGCATTTCTCTAGGCATCCGTATTGTAAAAAGAACATAATTTAAAAACACACTCACACCCCCCACCCCAACAGCCATTCACACATCCCTGAGACACATTTGGATATTAGAGTAATGTTAACTTTTTACAGTTGCAGTTAAAACTAGAAAAGCACTCGGAGAGCGCAGACCTCTGCCAAGCGCCACAGTTCCCCCCATACAGTGTTTGTGTGTCCATTTTCAGATTCCTTGACCATGAAAACATATGACTAGCAATTGGATTGACAATGATAGGATTAGTGGTTCAGTAGTTATTCACGGAAATGGCATTTTCCGTAATGGCGGCCACAGTTCCCCCATACAGTGTTTGTGTGTACGTTTTCAGATTCCTTGACCATGAAAACATATGACTAGCAATTGAATTGACAATGATAGGATTAGTGGTTCAGTAGTTATTCACGAAAATGGCATTTTCCGTAATGGCGGCCACAGTTCCCCCCATACAGTGTTTGTGTGTACATTTTCAGATTCCGTGACCATGAAAACATATGACTAGCAATTGGATTGACAATGATAGGATTAGTGGTTCAGTAGTTATTCACGAAAATGGCATTTTCCGTAATGGCGGTTCTCTTCTGGACGGTGATCCGGATCACCACCAAAATGTAATCATCTGTAGGATACCCCATTTCTGACAATCTGTGAAAATTTCATGAAAATCCGTCCATAAGTTTTTGAGTTATCTTGCTAACAAACAAACAAACAAACAGACAAACAAACAGACAAACAGACAGACAAACCAACGCCAATGATCACATAACCTCCTTGGCGGAGGTAATGATAATAACTGCCTATGTATATATAAAACAATTAAAATGGCTAAGTGAATCTAAGTAGCTAAGAGAAATAAATACTTAAAACTGACTAAAACTATAATATACATATAATATACATAATGTCTATAAAGTGCAGTAATATGTGTAAAGGATTCCGATTCAGCTGTTCAGCATCCTAACAGCTTGTGGAAGGAAGCTGTTGATCAGTCTGGTGGTTCTTCCTCTGATGCTCCGGAATCGTTTGCCAGATGGCAGCAGTTCAAAGTGTTTGTGCAGAGGGTGAGAGTGGTCCTTAACAATGTTCAGTGCCCTGCTCCTACAACGGCTCTGAAAAAGTTCAGAATCAGAATCAGATTTATTGCCATTGTTCATGTAGTACACAAACTAGGAATTTGTCTTGGTGCCATGCTGCAACATTAAAAACATGATGAGATAAAGAGATAAACTAAAAAAACTAAAAGACTAAAAACATGCAATGAGTGTAGAATAATAAGTAATAATAATAATAATAATAATGAGTAATACTAGTCAAGGCAGATTTAAATAAATTAGCAAGTAGCAGATAATATGGGGTACCACAGTGCAGTCGATAATGCAACAGAAAAACAGTGATGAACGACATGAGCTGCTGTATATAGTGCACGAGAGTCAATAAGTCACTTAATGTTCAGCAGTCTGATGGCAGAGGGGAAAAAGCTGTTCATGTGCCGGGAGGTTTTAGTCTGAATGGACCGAAGTCTTCTACCTGAGGGGAGGGGGGCAAACAGTACGTGACCAGGGTGTGAAGGATCGGCTATGATCCGGCCTGCACGCCTCCGGGTCCTGGATATGTACAGATCCTGGAGAGATGGGAGCTTGCAGCCGATCACCTTCTCAGCAGTGCGCACGACGCGCTGCAGCCTTAGTCTGTCCCTGGCAGTGGCTCCTGCATACCACACGGTTATGGAGGAGGTGAGGATGGACTCGATGATGGCCGTGTAGAACTGCACTAACATCTTGGTGGGTAGCTTGAGCTTCCTCAGCTGCCGCAGAAAGAACATCCTCTGCTGGGCCTTTTTGATGAGGGAGCTGATGGTTGGCTCCCATTTGAGGTCCCGGGTGATGGTGGTGCCCAAGAAGCGGAAGGAATCTGCAATGGTGATGGGAGAGCCTGTGATGGTGAGGGGGGGCAGGAGGGTTGTGACTTTCCTGAAGTCCACAATCATCTCCGCTGTCTTCAGAGCGTTCAGCTGCAGGTTGTTGTGGCTGCACCAGGACACCAGCTGGGCCACCTCTTTTCTGTAGACGGACTCGTCGCCGTTGGAGATGAGCCCGATGAGGGTGGTGTCGTCCGCAAACTTGATCAGCTTAACAGACTGGTGGGAGGAGGTGCAGGAGTTGGTATAAAGGGAGAAGAGTAGGGGGGAAAGTACACAGCCCTGCGGTGATCCGATGCTGATGCTAACAGAGTCCGAGACAGACTTCCCCAGCCGCACATGCTGCCTCCGGTCCGTCAGGAAGTCAGTGATCCACCTGCAGAGGGAGTCAGGCACGCCGAGCAGGGACAGCTTGTCCTGGAGCAGAGCGGGGCGGATGGTGTTGAATGCAGAGCTGAAGTCCACAAACAGGATCCTGGCGTAGGTTCCCGGGGAGTCCAGGTGCTGCAGGATGGAGTGGAGGGCCAGGTTGACTGCGTCATCTACAGACCTGTTGGCACAGTAGGCAAACTGCAGCGGGTCCAGGAGGGGAGTGGTGATGGACTTGAGGTGAGACAGGACCAGGCGCTCAAAGGACTTCATGACTACAGAGGTGAGCGCTACAGGTCTGTAGTCGTTAAGTCGGAGTCGGAAAAAGTTCTTGAAAAGAGGGGAGGGAAACTCAATTACCTTCTCAGCTCCCTTAACTATCCTCTGCAGAGCTTTTTTGTCTGACATACTGCAGCTGGAGTACCATGTTGCAATGCAGTACGTCAGAACACTCTCCACCACACCTCTGTAGAAGGTCCTGAGGATACAGATGGGGAGAGAGGTCTGTTTGAGTTTCTTCAAGAAGTGCAGTCTCTGCTGTGCCCGCTTCCTGATCCCCAAGGAATTCTTGCTCCAGGTCAGGTCCTGCGAGATCTGCACTCCAAGGAACTTGATGTTCTCCACTCTCTCCACCGAACGGCCACTGTTGCAGAGAGGGACGTGGTCAGGCCGTGACCGCCGGAAGTCGATAATCATCTCCTTCATTTTGTCCACGTTGAGCACCAGATTGTTCTCCCTGCACCAGCCCTCCAGGTCTCTAACTTCTTCCCTGTACATCGATTCCTCATCCCTCTGAATAAGTCCAAACTTAATAATCTGGTTCCCCTCATATCTGGACACACAGTCATGTGTTAAAAGTGTAAACAACAGTGGACTGAGTACACAGCCTTGAGGGGATCCAGTGCTCAGCGTGATGGAGTTGGAGATGTTGTTTCCAACCCAGACAGACTGAGATCTCTCGATCAGGAAATCCAGGATCCAGAGACATGTGGCGGTGTTCAGACCGAGAAAGAGAAATTTCTCCATCAGTCTCTGGGGAATAATAGTGTTAAATGCGGAACTGAAATCAGTGTACAGGAGTCTGGCATAGGTGTCTTTCTGATCCAGGTGGGTAATGACAGAGTGCAGGGTGGTGACTATAGTGTCCTCTGTGGAGCGATTTGAACGATACGCGAACTGGAGTGGTTAATGTGATGCAGAGAGGCAGGCTGTTTTGTGTGGTTTAACAAGCCATTCAAAACACTTCTTCACAATTGTTGTCAGTGCGACAGGACAATAGTCATTCAGACAGGACACAACCGCTTTCTTTGCCACCGATACTATGATAGAGGTCTTAAAGCATCTGGGGACGATGGCCTGACTCAGGGAAATGTTATATATGTCAGTCAGGACATCCGCCAACTGACTCGCGCAGACTCGGAGCACACGTCCCGGGGTGTTGTCTGGACCTGCAGCTTTACGTGGGTTAACCCTGATTAGGGTCCTCCGTGTGTCCGCTGCATTGATGGTGATAGCTGGCCCCACAGATGGTGAAGATGGGCCAGCCCTCCCTCTGATTGTTGGGTTTGATGCTTCACAACGTGCAAAGAAGTTATTGAGCCTGTCTGGAAGCAAAGCGTCATCATCATCGACCCCCTGCCTAGACTTTTAATCCGTCAACACCCGTACTCCCTGCCACATCCGTTTGGTGTTCCCTGTGTCACAGAAAAGTCCCTGGATTTTCACCGCGTAGGCGCATTTCACCATCTTAATTCCCTTTGCAAGCGCAGACCTGGCTGAGCGGAGGACGATCCTGTTCTTCTCTCTGAAGGCTGCATCTCTGGCTGTGAGTAGCGAGCACACCTCTCCAGTCATCCAGGGTTTGTAGTTGCCTCGTGCAGTGAAGATCTTCACTATAGTGACATCCTCTGTGCACTTCGCGATGTAGCTGGTGACCACTTCAGTGTACTCCTCCACATCAATCCTGTCTCCCTGGGAGGCTGCTATTTTGAAAACTTCCCAGTCTGTATGCAGAAAACAGTCCTGCAGTGCCGAGGCTGCACCCTCTGGCCAAGTCCTGAATTGTTTCTCTACTGGCCTGCTGCACTTCAGTAAGTTTGCTGACAAACCACTCACATGCACACACTTATTTTGCAGACGCTCTAATACACACGCACACGTATGCACACACACATATGTCTCTCCTTTAACAGGTGCAGATCCCAGACTCTTGTTGAGACCTCTTCAGTAGAAGAAACAGTCTGTCTTCTGTTTGTTTCAGTTGTTAGTTTGTCTTCTTTGTTTGTTTCTCACCTTTTCTTTCCCCCCCCAGTTGTGTCCTTCACTGGTAAAACAATTTAAATAAAGTAATAAAAGTTATTATAAGAGGAGTTTATAAATAATATACAGCACAAACAGTGGTGTGAAAAAGTGTTTGCCCCTTCCTGATTTCTCATTTTTTTGTATGTTTGTCACACTTAAATGTTTCAGATCATCAAACAAATTTAAATATTAGACAAAGATATCACAAGAGAACACAAAATGCAAATTAACTGTGGTTTATCACATCTTTGGAAAGCTTAGATCAATTTCTCTAGCCACACCCAGGCCTGATTACTGCCACACTGGCTCTCAATCAAGAAATCACTTAAATAGGATCTGCCTGATTAAGTGAAGTAGACCAAAAGATCCTCAAAAGCTAGACATCATGCTGCAATCCAAAGAAATTCAAGAACAAATGAGAAACAAAGTAATGGAGATCTATCAGTCTGGAAAAGGTTATAAAGCCATTTCTAAAGCTTTGGGACTCCAGTGAATCACATTGAGAGCCATTATCCACAAATGGCAAAAACATGGAACAGTGGTGAACCTTCCCAGGAGTGGCCGGCTGACCAAAATGACCCTAAGAGTGCAGTGATGACTCATCCAAGAAGTCACAAAAGACCCCACAACATCCAAAGAACTGCAGGCCTCACTTGCCTCAGTTAAGGTCAGTGTTCATGACTCGACCATAAGAAAGAGACTGGGCAAAAATGGCCTGCATGGCAGAGTTCCAAGACGAAAACCACTGCTGAGCAAAAAGAACATAAAGGCTCATCTCTGTTTTGCCACAAAACATCTTGATAATCCTCAAGACTTTTGGGAAAATACTTTCTGGATTGACAAGACAAAAGTTGAACATCTTGGAAGGTGTGTGTCCCATTACATCCAGTGTAAAAGTAACACGGCATTTCAGAAAAGGATCATTGTACCAACCATAACATATGGTGGTGGTAGTCATGATGTGAGGCTGTTTTGCTGCTTCAGGACCTGGAAGATTTGCTGTGGTAAATTGAACCATGAATTCTGTGTCTACCAAAAAGTCCTGAAGGAGAATGTCCAGCCATCTGTTTGTGACCTCAAGCTGAAGCGCACTTGGGTTCTGCAGCAGGACAATGATCCAAAACTCACCAGCAAGTCCACCTCTGAATGGCTTAACCACTTGCACTCCGTTGTTCCGCGGGCGGGCAAGTCTCTGCGTCCTAGGGCGCACGAGGGCGCACGAGAGCGCACTCGTGCGCCCTCGTGCGCATGACGCATGATAAGGATATTGATGGTGGTGGTGTAGGTGGTGTGGCCTCCAAGCGCCACTGAAAAAAAAATCTGCAAACACAGCCGCGAACAGATTAGTTCATCTGATTGACCTCTCATTCGACTAATAAGAGCCTTGAATTGGGTTTCTGAAACCTTGAAGAACCAATGAATGAAAACCTAGGAAGGAGGACCCGCCTCCCAACGCTTTGAATGCAGTGAGCCAATTGAAGCAGAGAAGTTTGTGAGCTGTTTTTTTTTTTAAGGCTGGGTGAAGACTGGCTGCTGCAGTGGATCAAAAAAGGACACAGGAAGAGCTCCACAGACCCAGCAGCATGGAGACCATCCACAAATGCAACCTGTGTGACAGGGAGTGCCATTCGTGGATCGGCATGTTCGGCCACAGGTGGTGCTTATTTTGTATTGGTTCCAGCAGAGTAGACGTTATGATTTCTTCCATGGTCATTATAGACCGACGGAGGCTGATGACGAAGGCTGAGTGAAACACACGCCTTCGCCAGTCTTTTTTTAATTACTACTGTTATTTGTTTTGAAAAATCGTTCGCCAAAAACCGCAATCATGGAAGCACAAAACCGCAATAATGGAATTATGTTTTGATCGAGTCGCGAGACCAGAACCAGAGCGGACCAGCGTCGCGTTCGTCTGACAATGAGGAAGACAAGTTCGCCAAGACTCCGCTGTGAAGAGGTAAGGTGTTATAAGCTAAATTATTCTCTATCCCTGAAAATTGTAATCCAAAATGACTTTTGACCGATCAGTAAATTACAGCTGTGCGGTTCACGAAGTCTGAAGTTCGTGCGCCGCGGTACAAGGGGTTGCTCGCAGTGTACAGGCTGTGAACGCCCCCCCCACCCCCGCTATTCTTCTGCAGCGAGGGCGGGGGAGCCGTGGTGACTGCACTGCTGTCCTACATCACCACATAAGGCTAATCCGTTGTGTAGCGATGGCTAAAGTCCATCCTCTGTAGCGAGCGGGGGGGGGACAACCCCCCCCCCCCCCACACACACACACAGTAGCGAGGGGGGGGGGGAGGCGCTGTGACAGCGTTGCTGTGGAAACATGCAACGAGTGTAATCTGTCATGTAGCGAGGGCCGAACTCTGTCCTTGATAGCGGGGGGGGGGACAACCCCCCCCACACACACACAGACACAGCCCTGAGTGTAACCTTTCCTTTGAGCCTAAAATGAAGCTTCTACATTGAATCATTCAAAAGTTACAGACGTTTTTCCAAACTGTGCCATTTGGCACAATTTGGCACAGTTCCAAAACGCCTGGGAACAGCCTGAGAACAAAGCTGTGTAAAATATTCATTTTTTGTGGTATTGTTACCAAATTTGGATCTCAGCTGGATAACACTTGGTTCTACATTTCTGTTGCATTTTCCAGCCGGATCGGACAGCTGTGTGTTATTTACAAGCATTTGTATCCAAAAAAACACTGTGTCCAAATTTTTTTTCTTCAAGTTCAGTATGTTTAGATGACTGTAACTCAGTGGCTGGAGCACGTAGAGAGATTATGTTTTTTTTGCCAAAAAATTCAAAGTGTTTTCTTTTAAATGAGATCAACCCCATGAAGATGCTGCAAAGGGTTGAAGAACAGCTTTCGATTTACTTTGGGCACATTATTTTTTGGCATTTTTAGGAAAATTGCCCGGAGTGCAAGTGGTTAAGAAAAACAAAATGAAGTCTTTGGGGTGTCCAAGTCAAAGTCCTGACCTGAATCCGATTGAGATGCTTTGGCATGACCTTAAAAAGGCAGGCAGTTCATGCATGAAAACCCTTCAATGTGGCTGAATTACAACAATTCTGCAAAGATGAGTGGGCCAAAATTTCTCCACAGCACTGTAAAAGACTCATTGCCAGTTATCGCAAACACTTGATTGCAGTTGCTGCTGAGGGTGGCCCAACCAGTTATTAGGTTCAGAGGGCAATCACTTTTTCATACAGAGCCAAATAGGTTTGGATTTTTTTCCTTAATAATAACCACCTTCATTTAAAAACTGCATTTTGTGTTTACTTGTGTTATGTTTGTCTAATATTTAAATTTGTTTGATGATCTGAAACATTTAAGTGTGACAAACATACAAAAAATGAGAAATCAGGAAGGGGACAAACACTTTTTCGCACCACTGTATATAATTTTTTTTTCCACAATATCTTTATTGAACCTTTTTTTTTTTTTTTTAACAAACATGATACAAACAATCAAACACTAACACTAAAGTACTACAAAAAAAAAAAAAATGCACTAAAAACACCAACAACCACCAACAAAATCAAGTCTTCAACAATGCTCCTCTCTTTAGTCTAGACAATCCAATACATAAGTATACATATTATGTTCACCAGTTTGGAATTTACAAGGTCCACACACATCATTCACCTTCTTCTTCAAGAGTTATGTTTAAATTTTTTACATAATCAATAAAAGGTCTCCATATATTCTCAAACACAATTTCCTTTGATTTTAGTATATATGTTATTCTTTCTAATGGAAGGTTTGTTAACATCTGTCTTAACCACTGAGTCACATCTGGTCTATGAGTCTTTTTCCATAATAGTGCAATACATTTTTTGGCATTAAGCAAACTGAGGCCTATGAATGTTCTTTCACTTTTATTAAAATTATGCTTTTCTGGGTACAGACCCAACAAAAACAGTTTAGGATTCAATATGATTTGTTTTGAGATTATTTTTTCAATTGTTACCCTCACCTCTTCCCAAAACATTCTTATTAATCTACATTCCCATAAACAATGAAATAGGGTTCCTTTACTTTCCATGCATTTTGTGCATGTATCTGGTATATTTTTGTTATATCTATTTAACTCCTCCGGTGTAACATACATCCGCATTAACCATTTGAAATGTATCAATTTAAGGCGTGCATTTATTGATTTGGTTTGAGCTTCTGTACAAGCCAATTCCCATTGTTCCTCTGAAATTTCAATTTGCAGATCTTCTTTCCAGTAGTTTAATCTTTTCAGTGAATTTTCACTTGAAGATAGTGTCAATGAGTTATAAAACTCTGAAATAATACCCTTTCTTTTACTATCTTTCATCATCATTTTTTCCAAGGATGAATAAATAGGTCGAGTGAGAGCTTTATTTTGATTTTATCGAATAAAGTTTCTAAGTTGAAGATATTTAAAAAAATGTGTTCTATTGAGATTAAATTTGATCCTCAGCTCTTCAAAAGACATTATGTTGTCTGCACCTGGCAAATATAAATCCTGAATCTTTTGTATCCCTTTTAAATTCCATACTTTAAATACAGCGTCCGCTCTCCCTGGTTTAAAATATTGATTACCCCATATTGGACTAAATTGTGACAATAACTGTGGTTCTTTTAAATAGTTTTTAGCTTCACACCATATTTTGATCATATGCTTTACAAATGGATTTTTAACTTGTTTTTGTAATTTTTTTGCCGAATCTGAGTATATGAATATGGGAAGAGGTAAAGGTAAATTGTATGATTCCATTTCAGTCCAGTGAGGGAGATCATTTGATGAAAAATAATATGTCATAGACCTCAGTTGTGCCGACCAATAATACAACATAAAATTTGGACATTTCAGACCTCCACGATCAAATGGTAAATATAATAAAGACAAACGTAATCTAGCCCTCCTGTTGTTCCATATAAATTCCACTAACTTTTTTTTTATTCTTGAGAATAGATCTAAAGGTGGTGATAAGGGAATGTATTGAAATAAATAAAGTATTTTAGGTAAAATATTACTTTTAAGTATATTGATTCTCCCGATCATCGACATTGGTAGTGACATCCATCTCTGAGTTAACTCACTGATATCTGACATTAAGGCTTCATAGTTGACACTGGCGACTGATTCTAGCTTAGGCATAATTTGGATTCCTAAATATTTAAACTGATTTACAACATTGAATTGATTTACCTCAGGGGCTGAGTAATTTCTCTGGGTCTCATTTAGCATTAATATTGAAGATTTAGTTTTATTTATTTTATATCCTGATATTTCCCCAAAATTCTTTATTAAATTCAACAAGGTTGGAATTGATTTTTTTAGATTCGACATAAACAAAATTATATCATCGGCGTACAGGGAGATTTTATGTTCTGTTGGTCCAACTTTAATTCCATATATTTGTGAATGTAAACGTATCGCTATCGCTAAAGGTTCAATTGCCATAGTAAACAGTAAAGGTGAAAGTGGACAGCCTTGTCGACATCCTCTATTGATTTTTATTGGTTTTGAAATATTGTTATTTGTTAGGATTTCTGCTGTAGCATTATTGTATATTATTTGAACCCATTTTATGAAATTATTTCCAAGTCCAAACCTTTGTAGGACTTCAAAAAGAAAGGGCCATTCAACTCTATCAAAGGCCTTTTCGGCGTCCAATGATAGGAGAGCTGTATCCGGTGCTTCTTTATTAAAATAAATAATATTAAATAGTCTTCTTACATTATGGAAGCCTTGTCTACCCTTTATAAAGCCATTCTGATCTCGATTAATAATATTTGGTAAAATTTCTTGTATTCGTCTTGCTAAAATTTTACAGATTATCTTAAGGTCGGCGTTTAATAGGCTTATTGGTCTCATATTTTCACATTTATTAGAGGGCTTACCTGGTTTTGGCAGCAGTATAATTAAGGCATTATTTATGTATGATGGTAAATTATTATTTTGAAATGCTTCTAAAACCATTTCCAAAAAAGGTTTTATTAATTTATTCTTAAATTTTTTATAAAGGTCAACTGGAAGACCATCTGGTCCTGCACTTTTTCCTGATTTCATATTATCAATGGCTAGCCCAACTTCTTCTTGACTAATTTTAGACTCCAATATCTCCCTGTTTTCATTTGGAATACACGGTATAGATAGTTCGTTCAAAAACCCATTTAGTTTTGTTAAATCAGGTTCATTTTTGGTATCATATAATTTTTCATAGTAATCTCTAAAGGCTCTATTAATTTCTAAAGGATCTATAACTACCTGTCCATTACTTATAATACTGGTAATTGGTGTTTTAATTTCCAATTGTTTAATCTGCCATGCTAATAATTTTCCTGATTTTTCACCTTGTTCATAAAAAGATTGTTTCAATCTTAGAAGACTCGAGGCAGCTCTATTTGCTGATTTTTTGTCGTATTCAGCTCTCAAAATCAGTAATTCATTCTCCAACCTTGGGTCACTTCCTGCATACACTTTTTCCTGAAGATTTTTTATTTTATGTTCCAATTTAGCTCTCTCCTCTCGAGTCTTCTTAGATTTTGATCCTGTATAACTAATAATATGTCCCCTAATAAAAGCTTTGAAAGCCTCCCACTTTACACATGCTGATGTTTGTGTAGTATTGATGTCAAAGAACTCGTCTATCTGTTTTTCTATATACTTGACAAATTCCTCATCCTGAAGCCATTTATGCTGAAATTGCCATCTACCTGATTCCTTTGTCAATTTTTTATCTACATATATTCGACAACAGGGTGCATGATCAGAGATCACGATGTTATCATAAAAGCAGTTTTGAATCTTGGACCTTAATTCTGTGGAAATCAAAAAATAATCAATACGTGAGAATGTCTTGTAGGTACTGGAATAACAAGAATAGGCTTTAACTTGTGGTTTCATTTCTCTCCATATATCTAACAATCTCAATTCTTTCATAAAATGATTAATAGTCATCCTACATCCAATGTGCGTACAATCCAGTCCTGTTGATCTATCCACACCTGGATTCAATGTACAATTAAAATCCCCTGCTATTATATGTTGCCCTGTAAGTGATGATAAGATGAGAAATAAATTAGCAAAGAACTTCTGATCATCTATATTGGGACCATATAAGTTCACAAGATTTATATTTTCTAATAGCAAAGAACCTTGAATGATTACATATCTTCCAAATTTGTCTCCAATTACATTTTTCACTTGAAAAGGAACTGATTTATGTATGAGAGTCATAACTCCCCTGGCTCGGGATGAAAATGAAGAGGTGAATACACTTCCCTGCCATCTACTCCTAATTCTTTTAACATCCTCCTCTATCAGATGAGTTTCTTGTAAAAACACAATTCTTGAACCCATGTCCTTTATTTTATTCATAACTTGTTTAAGTTTTTTTAAATTTTGTAGACCTCTGCAATTCCATGAAGTTAAATTAAGATTAACACTTTGGTCCATGATCAATAGAGAGTTTGGGATTACCTTGCAGTGTAAACATGCTCATACAGAGAAGCAAAAACATGAGTGGTTGAACATTCATCCTACAAACTACACATAAACAAATTTCCCCTTCCCACACTTGTGGCAAACCCCCCAAAATCAAAAGAAAAATTCTGTCTCCCGATATAGCCATCGACCGTTCCACACCCACGGGGAACAGCCTAAGCCACTCCTTCTTCATCCTCCCAATCACCCTAACTCTACTGCTTTTAATGACGTAACATTAACTCTCCTCTGTAGTTTTCCAACTTAACTCCAAAATTTTTAACAACTTTGTACATCATAGTTTTTTTTTTTTTTGTTTGTTTTGTTTTTGTTTTGTTTTTTTAATATATAATACAATCTATATTTTGTAAACTTACTATTTACTTCAAGTCAGTCAGATGCCTGTGCAAATGCTTAATTATTCTACCTTATATTTTGTTCATGCTTAGCTCCCACCAGTCTCTTCTTCTTCTTTGATCTTCTTGATGAACTCCTGCGCCTCCTCTGGGGTCTTGAAGATGTGGGTTCTGCCCTCATACGTGGTCAGCAGTCTCGCAGGATAGATTACACCATGACGAATCCCAAGGTTGCGCAGCTCCTTACGTACGGGATCAAACTGCTTCCTCAATTGTTGGATTCCTGTGGCCAAATCTGGGTAGAACCGCACCTGCTGGTCCTGGTGTTTAATCTCTCCTTTAGCACGTGCAGCGTTGAAGATCTTCATCCTGTCTCTGTTGCTAAGAAACTTCATAATTAAGGTCCTCGGCGGTCCCTTATCTCTCCGTGGGCCAATACGATGTGCTTTTTCCAGAACCACTGCTGATTGCAACTCCTCGCTGCCCAGCACCTCCGGAATCCACTTTTCCAGAAAGGAACATACGTCCCGACCTTCTGATTCCTCTGGAAGACCCACCAGCCTCAAATTATTCTGTCTCGACCGAGATTCCAAATCCAAAATATTATCTTCCAGAGATTTATTTTTTTTTTCCAAAGTGCGCACCTTTAATTGAAGACGGGTGACGTCATCTTCAGCACTAGCGAGACGGAGCTCCATCTGCGCCGTTCGTTCTACACAGTCACCCAATTCCTTTCTTATTCCTTCCAACGCTGTCATGATCCCATCAAATCTAGAGGAAAAGTCCGCTCTCATTGAACTCATGGCAGCCATCAGCGCATCTGCGCCATTCCCCGCAGAAATCGCACCGCCGCCAGCCTCCTCCGCCATATATGGAGCCTTGTTTGCTGCGTCACAGACCTGAAAGTCCGTTAATTTGGACTGTTTCGGCGGCTCGCTTTTTCCTTTTCCTGGTTTTCCAGCCTTAGGCTTCGCCGACATATCCTCGCTCAAATGCTGGGATACGTTCTGTCCCAAATGAGAGAGTTATTTGCCGATTTTTTTCTCCAGGAGCAGAGCAGAGCGAGACACGTCCGTCCTACGTGGCAGCCATAACCGGAAGTGGCTGTATATAATTTATTTAATATTTGCACTCACACTTTCGTAGGCCTCCATTGGTCAGGGTTGACCATGGGTGAAGAATCCTTGTTCTGGTTGTCTGCTCACCTGGAGAAGCGTCATCTGTGGCTAAATAGACCGATGCGGGAGTGGCAGTCTCTATTGCAAAGGTCACACCTGTGTGTAGTCTTTGGTCTGTTGGAGCTACTGCTTTCCTTCCTGCGTGCTCGTTTTTCTGCAGCAGCGGTCATCATTTTCTCCTCCCCTGATTTCAAGTGTTGCTTCAGGGTCCTTTTCCACTTTGCACGGTCACCTGCTAGGCTCTCCCAGGTCTCTGTGCTGATGTTGGTGGCCTTCATGTCTCTCTTAATGACATCTTTGCACCGGAGCTGGGGGCAACCAGTGGATCTCCTCCCAGATGCCAGTTCTCCATACAGGGTGTCCTTTGGGATGCGCCCATCGTCCATGCTGTGGACATGGCCTAGCCAGCGCAGCCTGCACTGTCTGAGGAGAGTGAACATGCTGGGAAGTCCCGCGCCATTCAAGACATCTGCGTTGGTTACCCTGTCCTGCCAGGATACGCCCAGGATGAGGCAGGTGCTTCACAGATGGAAGGTGTTGAGCCGCTTCTCCTGTCTGGCATATGTTGTCCATGACTCACTGTCGTACAGCAGTGTGCTGATGACACAGGTGTTATACACTGCCATCTTAGTCTTCACTGACAATTTGGGGTTTGTCCACACTCTGGTTGTGAGGCGAGCGAGTGTTGTAGCTGCCTTCCCGATCCTCTTGTCTATTTCTGTGTCAAGGGAGAGGTTGTCGGTTATGATAGAGCCAAGGTAGGTAAAGTGGTGGACGACGTCGAGTTCATAGTCATCGATGGTGGTGGCAGGTGGTGATTCAGTGTCTTGTCCCAGGACATTGGTCTTTTTCAGGCTAATGGTGAGTCTAAAATCCTTGCAGGCCTATGAGAAGCGGTCCATCAGTGTCTGCAGATCCTGTTTGGTGTGTGTTGCAATTGTTGTGTCGTCAGCAAACAGCATGTCTCTGATGAGCATTTTGCAAACCTTCGTCTTGGCTCTTAGGCAGGCAAGGTTGAACAGCCTTCCATCTGACGTGGTGCGTAAGTAAATTCCTTCAGTTGCAGTGCCAAAGGCATGCTTTAGGAGAACGGGGAAGAATATCCCAAAGAGTGTGGGTGTCACGACTCGCCGCTCATCAGCGGCTTCAGCTGCGCGCACACCTGCGCCTCGTCAGCAGCGGGCTATTTAGCCCGCTCGGCCCAGTGCTGTGGTCTGGAGCCGTCTGTTCTCATCGGCACTTCGTAGCTCGTGAATCAACCTCTGATCACCAGCAAGACTTCAACCACGCGTAAGCATTCCTTACCTTTCTCCAGGTTCTTCACCCCTGTGCACAGGTGGATTCCCCGGCGGCGGATTTCCCCCGTCATCGCCGACCCATCCTCACCATCTACGCAGGCTCCGCAGTACGCTGTCTCCCGGGCTCTTCCCTTGCCAACACCAGCCACCTGTACCCACAAGTAAGCAACACTCAAACTCATTATCCCTGTCCAGGTGTGGTGCCCGTTACCCTTGTCCTCTGCTCTCTCTCCATAGGGTTGTCCGGCTGTACGGCGCGCTGCTCTGCTTCCTGCACATCGGCGTTCACCCCCAACACATACACATACCGCATACATCCATTCAGACACACCTGCTTGTTGAATAAAGCTGTTAAATCTATCCTGAGCCTGCGTGCGTGTTTCCTGGGCCAGACATTATGTCAGTGGGAGCAAGGACGCAGCCTTGTTTGATGTCACTGCAGATGCTGATGGGTTTGGAGGAACTCCCGTTGAACAGCACAGTCCCCTTCATGTCTGAGTGAAAAGACTCGATCATGCTCTGCAGCTTTGGTGGACAGCCTATCTTTGAATCTTGAACAGGCCGTCTCTGCTGACAAGGTCAAGCATCTTGGTGAGATCTATGAAGGTGACATACAGGGGCATCTGCTGTTCTCTGCACTTCTCCTGGAGTTGGCGGAGAGAGAAGACCATGTCTACTGTTGATCTCTTGGCACGAAAGCCACACTGCGACTTTGGGTAGACGCGTTCTGCCAGCTTCTGCAGGCGGATCAAAATGGCCAGAGCAAAGACTTTGCCAACAATGCTGAGTAGAGAGATCCCTCTGTAGTTGTTGCAGTCACTTCTTTCGCCCTTGTTCTTATAGAGGGTGATGATCTTGGCATGCCTCATGTCCTGTGGTATAGTCTCTTCTTGCCAGCACTGACAGATAACTTCATGCAATGGGAGCAGGAGGATAGTCTTGCAGTGTTTGATCAGGTCCGGGGGAATCCCATTGCTGCCTGGGGCTTTGCCTAAGGCCAAGCTGTTGATGGCCTTCCCGAGTTCCTCTATGGTTGGTTCTACATCCAGCTCCTCTATGATTGGCATACACTCGATTGGAGAATTGTGAGAGTAAAGAGACTGGCCTGTAATTTGTGAAATAATGACTGTATCCTGTTTTGTATAGTGGTATTACTTTTGCTATTTTTATTTTGTTTGGAAATTTACCAGTTTGAAATGACAGGTTACAGATGTGGCTGAGTGGTTTAACACTTCCTTCAATTACTTTTTTCACTATTGTCATGTCAATTTCATTCCAGTCAGTTGATTTTTTGTTCTTAAATTTACTCACAGTCTCGATAATTTCCTTTTCAGTAACTGCACCCAAAAAGATTGTGTTTGGATTTCTATCTTCTATTTCGTTTACAGGCCCACTATCGTTTGTTCCTGGGGTCACTATTTTTGCTAATTCTGGTCCAACATTTACAAAAAAATTATTGAAACCACTAACCACATCCTCCATATTATTTATCAAATTGTCATTTTCAATAAAATATTCTGGATAATTTGCATTCTTTGTTCGGTTACTAATAATCCCATTTAGCACTTGCCATATTCCTCTTAAGTTATTCTTCTTATCCTCTAATATTCTGTTGTAGTATTCTTTCTTACAAGTCCTCATTATATTAGTAAGCTTGTTTTAATATCTTCTATATTTGATCTCAGCCTCTACCATTCTACACTTAATGAATTGTTTATATAAAGCATTCTTCTTTTTACACGCATTTATTAACCCCTTGGTGACCCATGGAATATTGTTGTTTTGTCTGTCACTGTATTGTTTTATAAGACAGTTTTTATTGTACAATGATTGAAATATTTGTAAAAATTCATCATATGCTTTATTTATATCATTGTCATCACAAACTATCTTCCAGTCTTGTATTAATAATTCCTTTGCCAGTAAATACATAGATTCTTCAGTTCTTATTCTTTTATATTTAATATTTTTGGTATA
The DNA here is from genome assembly GCA_020510985.1 of Pholidichthys leucotaenia. Taxonomy (NCBI): domain Eukaryota; kingdom Metazoa; phylum Chordata; class Actinopteri; order Cichliformes; family Pholidichthyidae; genus Pholidichthys; species Pholidichthys leucotaenia. Next base: position 192,919,148 of record CM035842.1, on the reverse strand, counting down.
CTTTTTTTTTCCTATAATCACATTGATAGACAACAAAAAATCGGCAGGTGGTCACTGATATTCAATAAAAGCCCACTCCTGATATTATTTTCCATAATGTTTGTGAATATGTTATCTATTAGTGTGGCACTGTGTGACGTGATTCTGCTAGGTCTGGTAATTGTTTGGATGTAAGCCCATGCTGTACATTGTGTTGATAAATACATACTATGCTGTTTTGAGTTCATAAGATCTATACTGAAATCCCCACAGATGAACATAACTTTATAAGTAAGTTTTGCATACATTTTTTCCATCCAGTCCTTAAATAAGTCAATATTTGATCCAGGTATTCTATAGACACAGCTCACTACTATATTCTTCATATTGTCCAAACAGATTTCTATTGTAATACATTCAAATAAATCATCCACAGTCACTAACACATTTTCAACAACCTTGTATTGCAAGCTCTTGTCAACATAAATTGCAACTCCTCCTTTTTTCACGTTTCTATTCATATAATTTAATTCATAGCCATCCAATGTAAAGACCACTCCTTGCTCTTCACTGAGCCACATCTCTGATATTGCCACTATATTGAATGGCTCTTTAAACTGATGTAAATAATCTTTAATGTTATTAAAGTTGGCATAGAGACTTCTGCTGTTGAAGTGGCTCATAGAAATATTGATGTCATGACCCGAGCGCCGATCTCGTCCGCGCTCAGGCTATGCATCATCTCTGCCGGCCTTGACAGCTGTGGATTACATTCTGGCTCCACCGGGCTCTTATTGTGATAGCGCTCGGTGGGGTTTCCGGCTGTCAAGGTCGATCAGCTGTTCTGCATCACCGCTTGTTAGTCGCCGGCTTTATTAGCGGGCGCTGACAGCTGGTTGATGCTGGAGTATTGTCGAAACATCCTGAGAGATTCCTGGTGTGTCAGCACGCTCATGTCAGGTTTGTGTCTTGTTCATGTCATAGTTTAGGTCGTAGTGGCTGGGGTTAGCCTTACGATCCCTCGTATTCTGGAATGTATGTTCATGTCATAGTTTAGGTCGTAGTGGCTGGGGTTAGCCCTACGATCCCTTGTATTCGGTAGTGTGTGTTTTGCCCTCAGCGGCTCACAGCTTTATGTCTCGTCTTGTCTTGTTAAAATAAACATCTAATGCAAAACTCACTGGTGACTTTTGGCGTCTTATGGTGTCCCGCGAGGGTCACCGCATGACAGTATACTCCAGCCAGGTCGTCTAAACGGAGACGCCACACCGAGACGCCTTTTCACCGTGAGTTTTTGCTTAATTAGACGTTTGTTCTTCCCTGTCTGGGTAACTGCGTGCTGGGAAAATGCCGTCACGGAGGGGCCACACTCGGAGTCGGGACTACGAGCTGCCGGAGGCTTTGGAATACGTGGACGAAATGCTTATCGCCGCCTCCCTCCTCGACTACCACAGTGACGTACGCTGGTACCTGGACTGCGCTGAGGATGTCCTAAATCATCTCCCCCGCTACGCCGACCACCCTGAAGTCGGCGCGAGGAGGGATGACATCGCCACACAGCGCGAGATACTCCATGGGCTGGAGGTGGACTACGGAAGGAAGCAGAGGAAGAGGCATCCTCGCTTCCCGCGTTGGGAGACCGTTCCTGCCCCTGATCCGGTCCAGGAATTCTCACCATCTGGGGACCGTCGAAGACGTCGGCACCACGGCCAAGGTGAACCTCAGCAGAATCCCTGGCTGGACCCGCTGACGGCGAAGCCCGTCAGCAGACCTCCGAGAGCGGCTCCACCTCGTCCTTCCAGGGGGCCCTCTGTCGCCATCCAGCGGGGAGAGGGAGGAATTATGTCCCCTACAGCAGGCACCATCCTCCCTCCGGGAGAAAGGCAAGTGCAAGTTTGTTCTTTACACCATAATTGTAACCTGCCTTGTCTGACTCCTGGGGGCGGAGTTCCGGATTTGCAGCCCCCCAAGCTCCTGCCACCTGCTGTAGTTATAATAACCAAACCTGCTGCCTCTGTGTCTCCCTCCGCTGAGCGGTCTGTGACGCCAGGTCTACGTCGCGGGGTGAGGAGGGGGCCTGCGGTGTTGGAAAGCCTGGATCTGGCCCTGCAGCCACGTCGTGGACAGAGGAGAAGAGCGGACTGCGGCCCGGAACCTGTGCCAACGATGAAGCATCCCTGGGTCTCCTCGCTGGAGCGGTCCGAGCCAGTGGGTCAAGGGTCCCCTGCCTCCACGCCATATGGGTCATCGGCGTGGGCATCAGCGCGAGAGGAACCTCAGGCTGCAAAACCCATCTTGCCAGCTGCGAAGCCCGACGCAGCTGAGTTGGAGCCTGCACACGAACTTCTTCACCCTGAGCCTGGATTGACGGAGTCCTGGACGACAACAGAACCCGAGTGCAGGCAAGTACTCCCTCTTGTGTCTCTGTCCCCTGTGTTGGAGCATTTTTGCCTGCCTTTCGAGGAGGCGAGCGAGGGGCAGCCGCCTGCTGTGCCCGAACTCGTCTCGCTGGGTTCTGTTGCTGCCGGTGACACTGATCCTGGTTTTTCTCTGTGTTCTGAGCCTCCTTGCAGTGTCACTGGTGTAGAGCCAGTGGGGGCCGCCGAGTTGGAGAACAATTACACGACCAGACCACCACCAGGAATGACCTCTACCCCCGACAGTTCATGCCGACCGGCGGAGACCAAATGCCACGGGAACAGTTCAGGCAGTCTCCCCGCGTCCAACGTCCGACGGGTGGTCATGGGAGGCGGAACATGACCGGGCGGCTTACAACAGTCCCAGGCCCAGAAAGTCCACTCCTCCGGTGGCCGAACCAGATCGCCCAGTGAAACACACAATATGTCGGGTGGCCGACCCGAGGCACCGAACTGGCGAAACAGTTCCTCAGGCGGCCGACCCACGTCCCTCAGCCACCAGTACCGGGGGAGAACAGCCCGCGGCGGACTCCCTGGCGAGGACAAAACTCAGGAGAGCCGGGGCGAGCGAAAAGGGACCCCCATGGCCCCCGGTGATGATGCGCAGGGGCGATGACTCTGAAGAGGGGACAGACATAGTGGAAATGCTATGGGAGAGGCTGCTGATGGCGCTGGACGACCTGTCATTGGCAGTTGTGGTGGAATTAGCCTTCCAGCTAGAGGTAATGGCCCAGTTAGCGTCACAGCTAGTGAGCCCTGACACACGCTCCCCACATTCTGCTCCGCTGGTACAAGCTGTTGCCCTGGCTGCTCAGCCCTTCGACCCCAGGTCTCCTCGCAATGGTTCCATGTCTCTTCTCAATGGCCCTGAGGTAGACGTTGCAGGACAGCAAGGCACCACAGCACCCTGCAATAAGCTTAGTTTGACCGACAGCAGCCAGAGTCCACTGCATTCAGACATGGACGCAGCCAATTCCTGCTTCGCACTGCACACCGACCAGAACCCTGTAGAACCACAGCTGATCCTCACACAGCACAAGTGTCCTCAAGCTGCCACCTCACCACAGGAGCTCCAGACTGCATCCACACTGGGTCCAAAGCTGATCCTCACACAGCATGAGCTTCCTTGAGCTGCCGCCTCTCCACAGGAGCTCCGGACCACATCCACGCAGGACCTGGAAGAAGGTAGAGCCTACCTCGTCAATGGCAAGACCGGCCTGCCTCCACATTTTCCGCCGGACCGCTCACATCTTCCACCAGACAAGACTCCAGTAATGGCACCCTTCTCTGGCAGTGGGATGGAAGAGCAACGACAGAAGTGCCTCATGCAGCACGAGCCTCTTTGAGCTGCCGCATCACTGCAGGAAGTGCAAGCTGTAGCTGAATAGGAATGGCCACATTGTCTATCGGATGACACCCCAGTGATGGCACTCTCTGATAACAACAGGGTGGCAGAGCGACAACAGTACGTCAAGAAGAAGGAATGCCGAGTGGAGCGCGCTTCACTCATGGTGCTTGACTGGGTCCGAGTACATTGATCCAGTCGCTCGTATAAGCTGCAATCATTCTGGCCACCGCTGACCTGGATCATCGCTCAGCTAGGACCAACCATCTTCCTTCTCACTGATGGGTCACGATGGCACACCAGCCACTGCAGAAGGATGACACCACCTCCCACTTCTGACCAAGAGACTGCAACCAAGCCGGACCGTCCAGACTGGGACTTCGCCGATGAATGGTCCAAAGCTCCAGCGGGGCACCTGCCTAAGCCATCCGATCCAGCGCAGCCTGAGCCCCACTCGGCATGAGTCCGATGGAGGCCTCATCATCTTGAAGACCATGTTACTAACTTTAAATACATTGGTAATGAGGACATGGTCTACTCAGTGGCAGAAAAACCCACATGACCATGCAGGCACACCGGCAGTCTACCCAGTTGCCCAGTTAGAAATGTTGTGGTTGACATACTTTGTACTTAGACAAAGTTGACATACTTTGTACTTAGAAAGTAGTCTACTCACCCCCTTCTTGTACACAGCATCAGTGTTGGATCTTCAGTCCAGTCCGTTGCTGATCATGGAACCCAAGTATCTGGTTGTCCTCCACAACCTCCACATCCTCCCCCAATCCACAATAGCTGTGAAGGTGTCCACTTCTTCCTCAAGTCAATCACCATCTCTCTGGTGTTGCTGATGTTCAGCCTCAAGTGATTCTGCTCGGTGCACTCCACAAATCTGTCTACCAGTACTCTGTACTCCACCTCCTCTCCCCCTCTTATACACCCAACAATAGCCGAGCCATCAGAGAATTTCTGCAGGTGGCATGACTCAAAGTTGTACTGAAAGTCGGTGGTGTATTAGGTGAAGAGAAAAGGAGAAAGCACAGTCCCCTGTGGAGTTCCTGTATCACTAACCACCACATCAGACAAGACACTGCCCAGCCAGACAAACTGTGGCCTGCCTGTCAGATAGTCAGTAATCCAGGAGATCATCCCCCGCAGCTTCTCACCCAGCAGCAGTGGCTGGATGGTATTAAAGGCACTGGAGAAATCAAAAAATGTGATTCTCACAGTGTCTCCTCCGCCATCCAAGTCCAAATGGGCTTGTCGCAGCAGGCAGATGACAGTGTCTTCAACTCCTAAATGGGGCTGATATGCAAACTGCAGAGGGTCCAGCCACGTCTTCACCTGCGGCCTCAGGTGGGCTAAGATCAGTCTCTCCAGGACCTTCATCACATGAGATGTGAGGGCAACTGGTCGATAGTCATTCAGGTCAGAGGGAGATGACTTCTTGGGGACAGGAACCAGGCAGGACATCTCCCACAGCACCAGTACTTTCTCCAGACTCAGGCTCAGTTTGTCAAATATGTTCTTATGCCAGCACGTTCCTGCTAAGCTAACTGAGTGAGTAAATGTTCTTAGCTTCTCGGGGGTGGGGGGTGGGGATGGATAAATGTGGCATATGTGAAATGCCGTGACACACTACGCTGCGGTAACACACACGCATGAGTGGCGTCAGTGCGCCTCAGGGTATATTAGGCGACTGGCCAGCACCAGTCAGACTCTTCCTGTCTCTTCCTGCTTCCAACCACACCCTGCATTGTGTACTGCTGCTGTGAACATTTAATAAAGCTAACTGCAACATATGGTCATGTCCACCCATATTTCCAGACAAAACAACCACATAGACATGTTTGTACAACTATATTTATACCCAGATGTGCACCAATTTCTATGCACTTTTGATAAATGAGGGATGTTTATTCTGGCTTCCTTTTTGATTAAAACTGCACTTCCCAGAAATCTGTTTTTATTAGTAGCTTGTTGCTGCTCATCAGCTCTGCTTCTAAACTCCCGTAATATGTTTGGATTTATTTTAATTACGGTGGCGATGTCTTCCTCAATGACACCTCCTATAGTTTGCTCATAACCTGATTTCTGTGTTCTCCATGGACACGGAGAATAACTTTGATCTCTGCGATAGACTCAGGCCTGTTTGTTTATTGTCAGATAAGATCACGTTTTATTAGAGGCATTGGCATGAAGCATGCAGCAAAATCAAATTATGTTCAACAATGAGGTGGGGAGATGAATGTCCTGCAGCATCGCATTAATTCTTTGGTGGAGATTATCGTTGTGTGTGGAGCAAAGTAAAGTTGAGTCGTTTGTCTTTCCATCGGGCCTTCACTCCGAATTAATTGTTCTCTGTGTGTGGAAGAATGGGAGAGAATCTGACTCTTTCCAGACTTCATTTGTTATAATTACCATGTCTGGAAAAAAACCATGTTCTGATGTGTGGAATAATTTGACTCATTCATCAGCTGCAGTTGCTGCAGTTAGATTGGTCCCCAGTAGAACCAGCAGGCAAAGTAAACTGAGGGAAGATGTTGGAAAATTATTAAAACACATCAACAAGCATCCAGTGGCATCATAACCAGACTCATTTCTGGCTATGCAGCAGACTTTGCAAATGCAACAGGCCCCCTCTGCCACACACAACCCATTTTGAATGAATGAATGAATCTTTATTTTGGATAGATTAAAAGTAAAGATTAAAAGAAGAAACAATAATATAACAAAGGGGGAAAGAAAATCAAACAAGGTCAAATTAAACAATAACTCCTCTGATAATACAGTTCAACATAAGTTATCCGAAATGGGTGATGGCTGAAGCCGCAGCTTATATTGCCCACCCATATTCCATCCAAGAATTCAAAAGAAAAAACAAAACAAGAGCGATTACAATTCAGAACAAAGCTAAGACAAAATGTGAAAAAAAACCTAAGCAACAACACAACGCAGACTGGATATGACAATCCTTATGTGATTTTACATGTCATCTTGTATATACGGTATGTTTGGAGTATTTCTTCTTTAGTTTTTGTTTAAATTGTCCAAGCGTTGTACATGATTTTAATTCAGGTCTAAAATCGTTCCATAATCTGACTCCTTGCACTGAAACACAGTGTTGCTTGGTGGTAGTTCGCACTGAAGGTTTTTGAAATATACATGTTCCTCTGAAATGATATTGATTCTACCTTATTTGGAACAACTTTTGGATATTTGTGGGCAGTGATAGATTCTTCACTTTAAACATTATTACTGCAGTTTTAAAGTCAACCAGATCTTTCAACTTGAGAGCTTTTAATTTAAGAAAAAGTGGGTTTGTTGGTTCCCTGTAAGCAGCTTTGTTTATTATTCTAATTAAAGACGCACTCCAACGGCTCTAAAACCACCTCAAAAACAGATTAGATTAGATTATTTGTTTATTTGACAGGGACAGTGCAATAAACATAGACAATTAATCAAATGACAATCAATCTGATGTGTTGCACAAAGAGTGTATAGCTATTAGCTAATTTGCAACTCTTGTCCCTGGATGGGCTTTAGAAAGGAGAAACAAGTAAAAAGAAAAAAGGATAAGGAAAGGAAAAAAAGAAAACAGAATAAACAGTAACCACATATATCAATGCAAAAAAGATTATAAATACACAATATAAAAACCTGATTCACATTTGCCTATTTCAGGCCTCCCTCCCTTCGTCACTCACTATAAACAAACACATTCATTCCTTCCCTTCATACACTCTCACCCTGCAGACAATCATTTCATACATGGGTACATTCTTGTTTATTTTTCAGCCAGTTTTTAACCTTTGTAGTGAATGTTTTAAAGTCCGTTATTATTTTAATTTCATTTGGCATTGTGTTCCAGATGTGACTGCCCTTTATAGAGAAAGCTGTTTGCCCAAATGTGGTTCTGCCGTGGAATATTTTACAGTTATTGTTAACAGAACTCCTGGTGGCTCTGCTGCTGTCCTGTCTTTGGATGAAACCAGCAAGTGGCTCAGGCGCTGATTTATGGAAACATTTAAAAATTAATTTCAGAAAACAGAGGTCATTGAAATTCTCAAAACTCAATAGATTGTATTTTTTTTTAAAATATAACAGTGATGCCACCTAATGGGCTTTTTGTCCAAGATTTTTAGAGTTTGATTATATAATGAACCTATATGTTTTGTTGTGGAAGGGGCTGCTTGAGCCCAGACTGTCAAACAGTATGATATATGAGAAAAAACATAGAATGCATATACAGTACAGCTGCTTAGTATGGTATGTAATATCTAATTAATTTAAAGCAGTTCAGATTTTTTTTACTGTTTTAGAAATTTTCTTTATATGAAGATTAAATTTGAATTGAGGATCTAATACAATGCCAAGGTATTTGAATTCTGTAAATAAACTGATGTCTTGATCATGTATATTAACTTTAAAACATTGCAGGTTACATTTTTTGATTGAAAAGTACATTGAAACTGTTTTCTGAAGGTTCAGCAATAGATGGTTCTGGAAGAGCCACTCTTGGACATCAACCATACTTGTGGACAGTACATCTGCAGCCTGTGCTGGAGTCTTGGCAGCTGTGTGTCACCATGGGTTGAGATGCCGTCTCGGCACTCAGCCCATGTTTTCCCTCATCCCTGCTTCCCATTGAGCAGCGTCTCAGCAGGCTCCCAGCTGGCAGCATTATGGACGGCTGGGGCCAATTAGTCTTCATCAGCTGGGGCGCTGCCAATGAGGATAAATAGCAGCCTCGATGACTCGGGGCTGCGACATAAACACATTGCTAAGCTGAAGCCCCTTCGTCTGGTGTCAGCTTATACTCCTCTTGCAGCATTCCTGTGTTTGTATCCCGCTGTGAGTATGTACGTCTTGTTACCCCCACGTCCGGTACGAGCTGCTTACCTCTGCGCTGTGCAACCTGTGAGTGTACCTCTGCATGAGTATCTGTGCTCTCCTCATCCCTTATCCCTTACCCAAAATAAACCATCACGACTCACTGGCTTGTCCCTGGCTCTGATTGCCCGACTCCCTAGAGCCGGATATGACAGTATGTCGCAGCCAGAAGAGTTACCGGCGGCCGTGAGTCGCCGTGGAAATGTACCTTTCTGTCCGGGTGTCAGCGCTGCTCGCATGCCGTTTCCCAGGAGTCACTTCCGGCGCCAGGGCGACGAGCTGAGGTCCATCTCGGAGGCTGTCGATGGGACGCTCTTCACCCTGCACGACGCCTCCAACGCGAGACGCTGGCATCCGGGCCGTGCTGAGGAACTCCTGGACTGTCACCCTCACTCTCTGTACCATCTGGAGGACAGTGCCAGGATAGACGCTGCAGGTACACAGCGAGAGAAGCTCCACGGGGTGGATGGAAATCCCGGCAGGGAGTCGAAGTGGGCGACGTCTTTCCCCGCTTCGGAGTCCCGTTCCTGCCGCGATTCCAGTCCGGGAGTTCGCGCCAACCAGAGGACTTCCCCCGACCTGCGCCACGTCACTCGGGATTCCCTTCAAGGAGCCGCAGCTGACAGCAGTTATGTCTGGGGTCGAGTGGCTGTCGCGAGCTCCCCTGTGTTTCCTGTCACCACCTTCAGGCATGTGGCGGCGGCAATGTGGTTGATGGTGAGGACTTCAGGGCTACGAAGCTTTCCCGTGCTCGACGCCTTCCTCGTCTCGATCTCCGATCTGGAGCGGCGAATCCTGGGTTTCCCCCTCGCTTCGTCCCCTGGGAGTAGCCGTCATCACATTGCCGAGTCACCTCTGCACGAACCTCGTCCGGATCCAGTTCTGGGCCATCGTCAGGACAGTTCCTCCCACGCAGCTGTCACCTCTTCGCCTCGTCTGTGTGGAGATTCTACAGCCCCGTTTCCTGAGCCTCATTCCCCCGCTGTCATTCCTGGACATTCGGGCTGGCTCACCCCGGCTGTTTTCCCCTCCTCGACGCGCTTCCTGACTGCTGTGTGTGCCTGGAATTCCGGCCTGGTGAGCTCTCTGCTGGAGACAACGCGAGCGATCCTCAGACGAACTCCCGGGGGGTCCTCCGTTATTGCCGGGCGGGGAGAGGAAGAAGCAGATTCCACTACAGCAGGTGATACTCAACCTCCAGGGGGCAGGCAAGTCATTGTTTTTTCACACCTGCTTAATGATTTGCTCTGTCACATCCCTGGAGGAGAAGTTCAGGGTTCGCAGCTCCCTGAACTCCCTCCACTTGCTGTAACCTGTATTCCTAATCCCGCATCCTCTGTGTCTCTCTCCGCCGAGCGGTCCCCGGCTCCGGGTCAACGTGGTGGGATATGGAGAGGGCCTGTGGTTCCGCAGCTACATTGCGGACGGAGGAGGGGGACTGACTGCTGCGTGGAGTCTACGCCGACGATTGAGCGTCCCCGGGTCTCCACGGAGGAGCGGTTCGGTCCAGCGGGACGAGATTCTTCTTGCTTCACGCCGAGTGGATCGTCGGCGGGGTCACCGGAGCTGGAGGAATCTCAAGCTGCGCTGACCATCATGCTGGCTGCGGGGCCCAACGTGGCTAGATGGGAGCCTGACAACGACCTCCTGACGACGGATCCTGGATCTTCGCAGTCCTGGACGGCGTCAGAACCCGAGATCAGGCAAGTGCTCTCCTTTCTTTTCTCTCTTTTTATCTTTGACCACTTCAGCCTATCTCTAGGGGAGACGAGCAGGGTGTAGCCGCCCGCTGCGTCTGAGCTCGTCTCGCCGGGTTCTGGCGCTGCCGGTGATCCTGATCCCGGTTCTGTTTTCTCTTCTGAGCCTTCTTCCAGGGTCACCGGCGAGGAGTTGCTGTTCCTCGTGGTGCTGGAGGGTCCGGGTTCAACATTGGAGGTCGGTTCTGGTGCAGTGTCCAACGTGGGTTCGCCCGAGACCCAATCGGGGTCCAACGTGGGTTCGCCTGAGGCCCGATCGGGGTCCGACGTGGGTGCTGCCCCAGTATTGTCCAGGTCCGGTGAGGAGGTGGCCGTTTTCCTGCGGCCTGACGCCCGCCGCCCTCGTCATCGGCTCTCCCCTGAGCCTCTTCCACCGGGATCCGCTCTGATCCTTCGCCCGTCTCAACGGTCCTGGTGGTTGAGTGATGCGGGTCGACGACCCGACCCACAGAACTTTCGGTTCGGTGATCTGGTTCCCCCCACTGGTCTGTGTTTCCTTCTGGGCGGCCTGGTTCGGCTGCCGGTGGACTGGATTCCTGGGATCTGGGTCCGGAGTTCGCCGTCCGAACACTTCTCTTCCCCTGATTCGCCAGCTGGACAATGGGCGGGGAGATCTCCGGAGCCATCTCGGCTATTTTTGGACTCTGCCTGCCGTACCCCTCGGGTGTCACTTTTTCTTTTATCGTTATCAAGGTCACTCGAGTGTAATGTTTTGTCCTGTTGGTGGATATGTTTTTATAGTGCTGTGTTTTCCATCTCACATACTCAGCATTTTATTTTTTGTACCATGTTTTTAGTCCCGTTTTTGCATTGTAGAGTTATGTTTTGTTTCCTTTCAGACCATGCTCTGCAGTTATCCATTTATTCCAGTCACTTTCATTTCTTTAGGCGACTGTGGGTATTTATATATTCGTGTGTGTGGGTTTTTCTTTGCCTGCACTCAGTATTTCTTTTTTATGCCCTGTTGGTTCATTATAGAGTCATGTGCCTTGTTTTCCGTAACACCATGCTCTGTAGTTGTCCATTTGTTCCTGTCACCTTCTCTTTTCTTGGTGACTGTATGTACTTAAATTGGCGCTGTGTATTGTGTTCCCCTTTATTTAACCATACTCAGCATTTTTGCCCTGTACCTTTTTGGTGGTTTTTTGTTTCCTTGCTCTGGGTCACGCATTGTTGGTACTCTGAGTAGTGTGTAACCGGTGTGCTGACCCAGTTCTTCTCCCCATTCGAACCTGGGTTGATTATTCCCTGTTTTGTTCAGTATTGTATTTGTTTTTTTTTTCCCTGCCACCCTACATTGCCCCATTGGTGTTGTCCTTCCCTTGGCTTCTTCCCCTCCAGTCCTGCCTCCCTTCCTCCCACCCTAGGTGTGTGTGGGGGGGGGGGGGGGGGGGGGGGGGCTGGGATGTTCCTGGTCGTTCAGGAGCCCGACCTTGAGGGGGGGCTCTGTCACCATGGGTTGAGATGCCGTCTCGGCACTCAGCCCATGTTTTCCCTCATCCCTGCTTCCCATTGAGCAGCGTCTCAGCAGGCTCCCAGCTGGCAGCATTATGGACGGCTGGGGCCAATTAGTCTTCATCAGCTGGGGCGCTGCCAATGAGGATAAATAGGAGCAGCCTCGATGACTCGGGGCTGCGACATAAACACATTGCTAAGCTGAAGCCCCTTCGTCTGGTGTCAGCTTATACTCCTCTTGCAGCATTCCTGTGTTTGTATCCCGCTGTGAGTATGTACGTCTTGTTACCCCCACGTCCGGTACGAGCTGCTTACCTCTGCGCTGTGCAACTTGTGAGTGTACCTCTGCATGAGTATCTGTGCTCTCCTCATCCCTTATCCCTTACCCAAAATAAACCATCACGACTCACTGGCTTGTCCCTGGCTCTGATTGCCCGGCTCCCTAGAGCCGGATATGACACTGTGTAAATAACTGCATCATCTGCATAAAGTTGACATGTTGCAGCTGAGCAGTGTAGCGGCAAGTCATTAATAAAAATGCTGAAAAGTAAAGGACCAAGAATGGACCCTTGTGGGATACCCATACGGTTGTTTAAAAATGAGGATTTATCCTGGTGAACTTTTACACTCACTTACTCTATTCTGGAGATAAGATGCAAACCATTCTAATGTATCTGGAGAGAAGTTAAAAGATTCCATTTTGGATAAAAGCAAACTGTGGTTTACAGTATCGAAAGCCTTTTTGAGATCTAGAAAAACAGCCCCTACCACATTACCCCTGTCCAAGGACTGTTTGACATTTTCAATAAGGCAACAATTTGCTGTTTCTGTTGAGCATCCTGGTCTAAAACCAAATTGATGTGGATGAAGAAGTTGACTGTCTTGTAAATAGTCTATCAGCTGTGTAGCTACAACTTTTTCAAGAACCTTAGACAGGACTGGTAAAATAGAGATTGGGCAGTAATTGCATATATCATCTTTACTTCCTGATTTATAAACTGGTATGACGACAGCTTTTTTCCAGCCAGATGGAAATGTACTAGACCTAATGGAGAGATTAATGAGATGAGTCAGTGGTTTGATTAATATTTTGCTGTGCGTTTTGAGAAAGGAAGTGCTCATATTGTAGATATCATTAGTTTTTGAGTTTGACAGTGTTTTAACAATACCAGCAATTAACTTCTCATTTACCTCATCGATGTGAAAAGAATCTGTTGAAAGTATTGATTTTGTGTTGTTAAGCACATTTGGCAGCACAAAGTTTTTTGTTAAGTCTTCCACAGAGTAAACAAAATATGAATTAAATTCATTTGCCAATGTAGCCTTGTCACTGATGGTCTTGCCATTGATTCTGAGTTCCTTTACCCACTTCTGAACATTTTTTTTTTTTATTAGTTAAGTTATTTAAATGTACCAAAAGCCAGTTTAGAAAGCTTGGGATCAGTCCGCCAAGGTCTCCGCCTTTGACCGCCACCTAATCCACATAGCACCGGACCCCCATGATCCCTCCTGCAGGCGGTGAACCCACTGGAGGGCGGACCCATGTAACTCCTTCGGGCTGAGCCCGGCCGGGTCCCATGGGTGGAAACCCGGCCACCAGACGCTAGCCTTCGAGCCCCTCCCCCAGGCCTGGCTCCAGGGTGGGGCCCCGGTAACCCCATACCGGGCGGGGTACACTGAATCCTTGATATACAATTTATCATGAGAGTCTGTTGGATCGTTCTTAGTCTGGCCCTTCACCCAGAACCAGTTTGTCTTGGGAGACCCTATCAGAGGCAAATTGCCCCCGGACAACATAGCTCCTGGGATCACTGGGGCACGCAAACCCCCCCACCACGATAAGGTGACGATCCATGAGGAGGATCTCCTCAATCCCACTGATACGCCTTCCACAGAGGAAGCAGGGTTTGGGGACGAGGGGGATGACTCGCCTATCACAGGGGCTGAGGTCGCCAAGGTGGTTAAAAATCTCCTTGGTGGCCGGGCCCCGGGGGTGGACGAGATTCGCCCTGAGTACCTCAAGGCCCTGGATGTTGTTGGGTTGTCATGGTTGACACGCCTCTGCAACATTGCGTGGAGGTCGGGGGCAGTGCCTTTGGCATGGCAAACCGGGGTGGTGGTTCCTCTCTTCAAAAAAGGGGACCGGAGGGTGTGCTCCAACTTTAGAGGGATCACACTCCTCAGCCTCCCTGGGAAGGTCTATGCCAAGGTACTGGAGAGGAGAGTCCGGCCGTTGGTCGAACCTCGGATTCAGGAGGAGCAATGTGGTTTTCGTCCTGGCCGTGGCACATCAGACCAGCTCTTTACCCTCTCGAGAATTCTTGAGGGTTCGTGGGAGTTTGCCCAACCAGTTTACATGTGTTTTGTGGACTTGGAGAAAGCATTTGACCGCGTCCCTCGTGGATTTTTGTGGGGGGTGCTTCGGGAGTATGGGGTATCGGGCTTGTTGTTACGAGCTATTCGGTCTCTGTACGACCGTTGTGAGAGTTTGGTTCGTATTGCCAACACTCGGTCGGAGTCATTCCCAGTGAGAGTTGGACTCCGCCAGGGCTGCCCTTTGTCACCGATCCTGTTCATAATTTTTATGGACAGGATTTCTAGGCGCAGCCAGGGAATGGAGGGTGTCATGCTTGGTGACCACAGGATCTCATCTCTGTTGTTTGCAGATGATGTTGTCCTGTTGGCTTCATCCAGCAATGACCTACAGCTCTTGCTGGGACGGTTTGCCGCTGAGTGTGAAGCGGCTGGGATGAGAATCAGCACCTCCAAGTCCGAGTCCATGGTCCTCAGCCGGAAAAAGGTGGATTGTCCTCTCCGGGTTGGGGACAGGCTCCTGCCCCAAGTGGAGGAGTTTAAGTATCTTGGGGTCTTGTTCACGAGTGAGGGGAAAATGGAGCGAGAGATCGACAGACGGATTGGAGCAGCATCTGCAGTGATGCGGACGTTGTACCGGTCTGTTGTGGTGAAGAGGGAGCTTAGTTCTAAGGCAAAGCTGTCGATTTACCAGTCAATCTACGTTCCTACTCTCACCTATGGTCACGAGCTTTGGGTAATGACCGAAAGAACGAGATCGCGGATACAAGCGGCTGAAATGAGCTTTCTCCGTAGGATTGCTGGACTCACCCTCAGAGATAGGGTGAGGAGCTCAGTCATCCGGGAGAGGCTCAGAGTAGAACCGCTGCTCCTTCACATTGAAAGGAGTCAGTTGAGGTGGTATGGGCATCTGATTAGGATGCCTCCTGGACGCCTCCCACTTGAGGTGTTTCAGGCACGTCCCACTGGGAGGAGACCCCGGGGCAGACCCAGGACTCGGTGGAGAGGCTATGTCTCCCAGCTGGTCTGGGAACGCCTTGGTATCCCCTCTGAAGAGCTGGAGCAGGTGGCTGGGGAGAGGGAAGTCTGGGCTTCTCTGCTTGAACTGCTGCCTCCGCGACCCGGACCTCCGGAAAAGCGGTAGAAGATGGATGGATGGATGGAAGTTATTTAAATGCCTCCATAGGGAACTGTTGTTACCCTTTGCATGATCTATCAGTTTATTGTAATAAGATACTTTTGATTTTCGCAGCTCTTGTACCACTTTATTTCTTAAACTTTTGTACACAAGGTGATCATTTTGTAGTTTAGAGGTTAATGATGTTTTCAATGCAGAGTCTCGCCTCTTCATAAGTTTTCTTATTTCATTATTTAACCATGGTAGGTTAATCTTCTGTTGTCTACTTTTAATTTGCTTTGTAAATTTTTCTTTAGACTTTGTAATTGTTGCAGTTATAAAATTACAACAATCATCTACTTCATATATTGACATGAGCTGCTCCCAATTTTGATTCTCTAAGTAATGTTCAAACTCCGCAGTTTTTGATTTGGGAATAATAAAATTTAATTTGTCAATATCGACTCCCCCAAAATACTGTACTCGCTTTTTAGTAAGTTTTCTGACAGCAAGAACCATGTTATGATCTGAGAGACCAGTTACAAGATTATAGGTTCTGGTTATTCGTTCTGGTTTATTAGCAAATACCATGTCAATAAGTGTTCTAGATTGTTTGGTTATCCTGGTGGGTCCTTTGATCATTTGTTGATCAACAAATGTGCATTGCCCAAAATAGTATATTGTGGCTTTTTATCCACAAAAAAACTTACTGCCTTAGAAATGTTTGGAAAGAGCTTTTACATCTGCCATCTACTTAATTATGCACGGATCTATGAATATTCTATTTAGCTCCACCCATACTCCCGCCCACCAGTAGCAGATGCTGCAAGGCCAGCCCACCACTCTCCTCTGACGTGAGAACACCGAAGACTGCTTTGCTAAACAATGGCTAGTCAAAACATTGGAGTGATTCAGCCATACATGTACACACCGCCAACCCCCACCAAAGCAAGCTGGCTCTCGGTGGTCCACCTCGGGGCTGACGGGAGTCCGCCAGGCAGCTCGCTGGAGGCCGGTGGTCCGATGGGCCCGCCGTCGTGGAACCACAACCTCAGGGTGGCAAACGCGTCCTCACCCCGGCCATTGCACCATGCAGCCCCCACCCCCCCACCCCCGCCTACCCAACTTGCCTCGCTCCTTTGGAGGGAGTGGGGGGTTTAATGTCTCCTCCTCCATCCTCCCTGGCAGGAGCGGAATGGACCACCCGGGGGGGGGGGGGGGTATGGGACAGGCTGTGGCGCAGGTGTAGTGTGGCCGACTACTGATCAGAGAGTGAGGGGTTCGATTCCCACTCTGTCTGCAGTCTGCATGTCAAAGTGTCCTTGAGCAAGACACTGAACCCCCAGTTGCTCTTGGTGGGTCAGGCCAGCACCTGTGTATGACAGCTCTGCCGCCATCAGTGTGTGAATGTGTGCGTGAATGGGTGGATAGCAGGATCTGTAAAGTGCTTTGGTCATCCAGAGATGAGTAAAATGTGCTTATAAGTGAATGCCATTTTTATGCCCCCCCCCCCAAAAAAAAAAAAAAAAAAACCTTCACTGAACCAAGTCAAACGAATGCAAAACAGACAGGTGGCAGTCTTGGTACCTTTATCCCCCCCCCCCCCCCCCCCCCATCTCTCTCTGGTTCGGCCTTTCGACTGTGTGCTTCCCATTCCTCCGTAGGCACCTCTGGGATCCCACTCGTGCAGGCGCGGCAGCCCGGGGACTCCGATCTCCGAGTTGACCACACCCCGCATGTGCTATGGGGTTCCAGAATACTGTAGCTCCAGTGGTGGAAAACTACGGGCAGCCACAGTCGGTTTCGCACCATCCCTAGGAAGGGACACTGACTGTCAGCGTGGTCAGTGGTAGGCAGACCGTGTTTTGCCGTGCCCAGTGCCAATGGTTAATGTTATAACCAATCTGGCTAAGCAGGAATGCTTACATAGCTAAAAACACTCTATCCAAACTTGCATTCTTTTTTTTGGGGGGGGGGCAGAACTTAACTGGACATTCACAGCAAAAAAACATAGACTTGGGATTTGTGACTGATTTTGCTCTTGATATGCCTTGTAAGTCATTAAAACATGTAAGACATGTTAACAACAGAAAAAAAAACTTGATTTTTGGTGGAGTGTCACTTTAAAAATGCTCAAATGTATGAGAATAAAATAAAATCAAAAAGATCAAAAATTTATTAGCAGAAAGTCAGACATTTGCCCCCAAAAAGCCAAAATGGACCAAAATAAAGCTTTAAATTTATGAAAGAGTCTCAAAGGTAGGGTGTCACCTTTGATGGATGAGCCTCAGACTATGAAGTCGCAGAGATAACAGCCTTCTCCTTCAGAGGTGTCAGCAGTCTGCTCTCTGCTCTGATATCATTGAAACTGCTCTTCATCACTAAAGGCAGGTATCATCCTCTCAAAGCCCTCAGCTCTCAGCACACACTTCAGCTCCTTAAACGGAGGCAGAGTGCTGTGGAAATGTTCATTTTTGCTCTCTGAGTCTGTGATGAAGGTCTGAACCCGAGTTTAGATGATCGTCTGAACTCTGATGACCCCACACATTCAGCTCCACTGAAACCTCAAGGTTTTCAGGGAAATATCAACAGGAGAGCATTCAGAATGAATTCAGCCACTCAAAGGTCCAATGACAAAGGAAAATCAAGCATGGGTAAGAGCAGGGGTCTTCAAACTGTGGCCCCATGACCAACATGCGGTTCTTTCCAGAGGTGTGTAGTAGTTGTGACTGGCCTTACCGCGCATCACTCAGAAAGTCTTTACCCAGTGAAGTTAGTGATTCCAATCTGCCCAGTCACTAGAGAATATCGCCTATATTGAAGAATCCATAAACTCATTTCATGCAGTTGGCAGTTCTTTGCAGGCCAGCTCCCTGTATCTTTGGCTGATGTTACTGTTTCTTTGTTGTTGTTTTTTTTGTTGTTGATTTTTTTTTACTCCTCATATGCCTCCAAGAGAGCTTGTAACCAGCCCCACCAACCCCCCCCCCCCCGAGATATAATTCTCTCTTCTCCTTCACTGCCTTTAGTTTCTGTGCTCAGCACATGCTGTCTTGGTTTGCTGTGAGCACAGACGTCTCTAGGTCAATCAGTTCTGAGTTGGCCAATCAGATTCATGAACCAGAAACTCAGAGTAAGCTTTGGTATGTTGACTTAACTCCGAGTTCAGGGTTTATTCTAGGCTATGCTAACCTTGCTTTCTGGAATGCTCCCCTGGTCACCTGGTCTTAGCTACCTCCTATACTTCAGAACTCTATACCCTTCAGAATTCATCCGGCTGCTTCTGTCTTCTGTCACATCATCTGTCACATAAACACTAGTGACCCAGTGCCATAGAGATGAAGTCACGCCACCTCTACTTCCGCATATGGGACTTTAAATCGAAAAAAATTCTCCATAGAAATGAATGGCAAGAGTGAAATTATCTTTTGATCCCAATCAAATTTTGCCACGAGTTACACATATGATGTTTGTCAATTTAAAACATAAATTTCCACACAATTAAAGTTGTTGGTTATCGTATAATAACAGAGTAATATTTAGTTTTTGTTTAAACGACTAGCAGACTACATCTCCCATCATCCCACATCACTAAACTGTAATCGTGTTTAGTCATATCATATCATGACATATCATATTTGTCATTCATGGCAAAATTCAGTCAGGATCAACAGATAATTTCACTCTTGCCATTTATTTCAATGGAAAGGGTTTTTTTTAATTTAAGGTCCCATATGCGGAAGTAGAGGGGGCACAACTTAGGCTCTCTATTGGAAGACATGCATGCCCATGCATCACACTGCCTCCACCATGTTTTACAGAAGATGTGGTGTGCTTTGGCTCATGAGCTGTTCCAAGACTTCTCCATACTTTCTTCTTCCCGTTATTCTGGTACAGGTTGATTGTGGTTTCATCTGGCCAACGAATGGCATTTCAAAGTCTAATCTGGCCTTTCCATTTTTGAGGCTGATTAGTTGTTTGTACCTTGATGTGAACCCTCTGTATTTGCTCTCATGAATTTTTCTCTTTGAGGTAGGGGCAGCTCGGTGATGCAGTGGTTAGCACTGTGGCAGCACAGTAAGAAGGTTGTGGGTTTGATCCCACCCCCTGACCATTTGTGACCCTTCTGTTTGGAATTTACATATTCTCCCCGTGTCTGCATGGGTTTATCCCACGTAGTCCGGTTTCCTCCCACAGGCCAAAAACATGCAAATTAGGTTAATTGGAGACTCTAAAGTGGCCCTAGGTGTGAATGTGTGTGTGAAAGGTGAAGGGACTGGCACCACACCATGGCTGCCTTATCCATCCATGTGGATGCCCTGAATTTCTCTCTGGGGATTAATAAAGTATACAAAATAAAAAATAAATAAATAGACTTAGATACCGATATACGTACTTCCTGGAGAGTGTTCTTCATATGGGTAAATGTTGTGAAGGAGTTTTTCTTCACCATGGCAAGGATCCTGCGAGCATCACAGTTAGTCTACAGAACAGCCCATTTGACGGTGTATTGGCAAAATGCAAAAAGGGATTGGGCCGTTTAAACACAGTCCACAAAATGCAGCAGATCTAGGACTGCAGCAATTTGAATATCTTGGCAAAAAAGAATCACTCAGACAGGACATGCCGACAAGGTGGAACAGCACCCTAGAGATGATCACACGTGATCACACAGCCGCTGAGCTGGAGAAACTGAAGCATTTGGAAACCTAGCTGGAGCACTGCAGGTAATTTATACTCTTCTTTATGTGTGCATATGTAGATGTAAATTGGAGGGGTGGAAACCTCCCCCCTCGCCATTATAAACCTTTCTACATCATGTTACATAACTGAATAACATGACTTTGAAGCACCAATGCTAAACTCAAATGCATTTTCTTTCTTGAAAATTTGTAGCTCTTCTCATAAATTTGCAAGTTTTTCTTTTAAATTTGACTTTTTGTGAATTTACAATTTTTCTTGTACATTTGCAATTTTTATTGTAAAATTGCATTTTTTTTCTTATAAACTTGTGACTTTTCTTGTAAATTTGCAACTTTTTCTTGTAAAGTTGCATTTTTTTCTTACAAATTTATGACTTTTTTTCTTGTAAATTTGCAGTGTTTTTTCTCAATAAATGCAGTTTTTGTAAATTTGGGACTGACTACAATAATAATACTCTGCAGAAAATGTTCTGGTTATTGTCCCTCCCAGCAGGGAAGTGGAATATCCACCCATGTGCGTGTATAATTGTTAAAAGCTCCTAACTGAAGTGGTTTTCTCTATTACTGCAGGTACATAACTGATCTTCTGGGAAGAGAGAAGTTTGCTCCCTGCTCAGTGGTGCTTCCGGCATTATGCCATCTATCACGAGTGATGGAAGCCACTGAGAATGACCCAGTTTATATAGTTATATTCAAGGAGACCTCCACAGCAGACCTGGAGAAATGCAAAGAAAAAACTAAGCTGAAGGCGGCATAGCTGAGGGTGGCAACAGCACTGGATCCTCAGTTTATTGACCTCAAGTGTCTGAGCAAACCTGAGAGGGCTGAGGTGTGGCGTTCCATCACTGCCTTGTTGAGAGAGAGATGGACAAACCTGCACAGCCGCAAGCGCCAGAAACGTCTTCAGAATCAGAATCAGAATCAGAATCAGGTTTATTGCCATTGTTCATGTAGTACACAAACTAGGAATTTGTCTCGGTACAATGCTGCAACATTAAACATGATAAGATAAGAGAAATAAACTATACATGTAATAAAGTGTAGGATAAGATTAAGTGATACTGGTCAACAGTTAAAATATATATTAGCCAGCAGCAGATACTGTGGAGAACTATATAGTGCAGTCGGTAATGCAGGAAGAAAACAGTGATGATTGACATGAGTCTGGTTGAGCTGCTGTACATGGTGCACGAGAGTCACTTAGTGTTCAGCAGTCTAATGGCAGAGGGGAAGAAGCTGTTCATGTGACGGGAGGTTTTAGTCTGGATGGACCGAAGTCTTCTACCAGAGGGGAGGGGGGCAAACAGTACGTGACCAGGGTGTGAGGGATCGGCTATGATCCGGCCAGCACGCCTCCGGGTCCTGGAGATGTACAGATCCTGGAGAGATGGGAGCTTGCAGCCGATCACCTTCTCAGCAGTGCGCACGACGCGCTGCAGCCTTAGTCTGTCCCTGGCAGTGGCTCCTGCGTACCACACGGTTATGGAGGTGGTGAGGATGGACTCGATGATGGCTGTGTAGAACTGCACTAACATCTTGGTGGGTAGCTTGAGCTTCCTCAGCTGCCGCAGGAAGAACATCCTCTGCTGGGCTTTTTTGATGAGTGAGCTGATGGTCAGCTCCCATTTGAGGTCCCTGGTGATGGTAGTGCCTAGGAAGCGGAAGGAATCAGCAGTGGTGATGGGAGAGCCTGAGAGGGTGAGGGGGGGCAGAGGAGTAGTGACTTTCCTGAAGTCTACAATCATCTCCACTGTCTTCAGAGCGTTCAGCTGCAGGTTGTTATTGCTGCACCAGGACGCCAGCTGGGCCACCTCTCTCCTGTAGGCGGACTCGTCGCCGTTGGAGATGAGCCCGATGAGGGTGGTGTCGTCCGCAAACTTGATCAACTTGACAGACTGGTGGCTGGAGGTGCAGGAGTTGGTGTAAAGGGAGAAGAGTAGGGGGGAAAGTACACAGCCCTGGGGTGATCCGGTGCTGATGCTAGTATAGTCTGAGACAGTCTTTCCCAGCCGCACATGCTGCCTCCGGTCCGTCAGGAAGTCGATGATCCACCTGCAGAGGGAGTCAGGCACGTTGAGCAGGGACAGCTTGTCCCGGAGCAGAGCGGGGCGGATGGTGTTGAATGCGGAGCTGAAGTCCACAAACAGGATCCTGGCGTAGGTTCCCGGGGAGTCCAGGTGCTGCAGGATGGAGTGGAGGGCCAGGTTGACTGCATCGTCTACAGACCTGTTGGCTCGGTAGGCAAACTGCAGCGGGTCCAGGAGAGGGGTGGTGATGGACTTGAGGTGGGACAGGACCAGGCGCTCAAAGGACTTCATGACTACAGAGGTGAGCGCTACAGGTCTGTAGTCATTAAGTCCAGTGATCCGTGGCTTCTTGGGGACAGGGATGATGGTGGAGGATTTGAGGCAGGATGGCACGTGGCATAACTTAAGGGAGGTGTTAAAAATGTCTGTGAATACAGGAGCCAGCTGTTTCGCACAGAGTCTCAGGGTGGAGGGAGACACGCCGTCTGGGCCGGGGGCCTTGTGCGGGTTCAGTCTGGAGAACTGTTTGAGCACATCCTGCTCACTGATGATAAGGGGAGGGGGGGAGGAGGGGGGGGGCCTTAAATGAAGTAGGGAATGTGGAGGCTGTGGAGCTGGAGGGAGGGGGGGAGTTGGACACAGATGACGAGGTGTCAAAACGGGCATAGTGTTGGGACAGTCTCTGACAAAGGGCTTTGTCATCCTGACCTTTAGGAGCCTGAGGCCGATAGTTGGTGATCTGCCTCAGTCCTCTCCACACGGAAGCCGAATCATTAGCAGTGAACTGCTGCTGGAGTCTCTCTGAGTACACAGATTTAGCCCTCTTCAGCTCTCTGTTAAACCGGTATTTAACCTCCCTGTAGCAGTCCCTGTCTCCACTTTTCAGCGCTGCTTCCTTCTCCTTCCTGATCTGTCTGAGCTTAGCTGTGAACCAGGGTTTGTCATTAGAGTAACTCACCCTGGTGCGTGATGGAAGAATGTTCTCTTCACAAAAGTGGATATATGAGTTCACAGTGTCCGTGTACTCATCCAGATCATGCGTGGCTCCTTTAAGCATGCCCCAGTCAGATATTTCCATGCACGTTTCCAGCTTCTCCTCAGCATCACTGGTCCGTATCTTCGTAGTGCTCACAACAGGTTTAGTGAGCTTCAATCTCTGTCTGTATGTGGGAATGAGGTGAACCATCACGTGATCAGATAATCCCAGCGCAGCTCGAGGGACAGCGCGATATGCGTCTTTCACTGTGGTGTAACAGTGATCCAGTGTGTTTAATCCTCTGGTGGGGCATTTAATAAACTGTTTGTAGCGGGGGAGATCGTGGCTCAGATTGCACTGATTAAAGTCGCCAGCCACAATAATCAGCGAGTCTGGAAAACTCCGCTCTGTGTGTTGAATGTGATCCGCGAGCACGCGCTGAGCTTCGCGCGTGTCCGCGTCGGGAGGGGCGTACACAGCGATCATTATGAAAGAAGCAAACTCCCGCGGGGAATAGAAGGGCTTGCAATTGATAACAAGAAATTCCAAGGCAGGAGAACAGTGTTTGGAAATTACCGTTACATCAGAGCACCAGCTACAGTTGATGTAGAAGCAGACACCGCCTCCTGTGGTCTTGCCGGAAAGCTCTGTGTCACGATCAGCACGGAAGAGCTGGAAGCCGTCGAGGCGCAGTGCGCTGTCCGGTATATTTTCCCGGAGCCAGGTCTCAGTAAAGCAGAGGACAGCTGAGGAGGCGAGGTCCTTAAAACGCATCAGCAGTCTCAGTTCATCCACCTTGTTAGAGAGAGAGTTGGTATTGGACAGAAATATGCCAGGCAGCGCCGTTCGCGAGCCTCTCCTGCGAAGTCGCACGAGAGCGCCCGCTCGTCTTCCTCTCTTCCGCCGTCTCACTTTCCGAGCCAAACAATAAACCAGATCGGCGGCAGGGGCTAGAAAAACTGGGAGGAGGTCCGTGGGGGTCAAAGTCCTGATATTTAAAAGTTCTTCACGGGTATAAGTGCAAGCAGACACACAATTGACAAACAAAAACAAACAAAGAGCGCAGCGAAGCACCATGTCGACCGCTGTGGGCGCCATCTTGGATCGAAAACTTAGCCACCAAAGAAAAGATTCTCTCTCATGCGTTCACCAGAGTTTTCTTCTGATGAAGAGAATGACGGCATTGAGAAGTGTCTTGAGCACTACAGGGCAGAGCACGCTATTGGCATGGAGGACTGTCCCCAACAGTGGTGGTCCAAGCATGAAGGGGTGCATACACAGCTGGCTCTGCTTGCATGCAAGTACCTAGCAACGCCTGCCACATTGGTCCCCTGTTAAAGGTTGTTTTCACGATCTGGGCATGTGATTCAGAAGAAGAGAGCTGCTCTGTCATCTGAAAATGTAAACAAGCTTATCTGTTTGGGCATCTGGCTCAGTGCAAAGTGAATGGGAGCAACCCATGTATGTTGTAGTTCTGTCCTTATGTAGTGTTAACTTTTAGGTTGGGTGTTCATGTTCATTTTTTAGGACAAAGTTAAAATAGCTGGAATGGCTGGATGTGAGTAGGTCGGAGTGTTAGTGAGAGTGCGTGCATGGGTAAATGTGAGTGAGTGTGGATGACCCTAAGGGCGAGTGGGAGCGAGATTGAGCGGGTACAGGAGTGAGAGAGAATGGGTGGGTCCGGGAGTGCGAGTGTGGGACTGTGTGGGGAAGTAAAATGGTAAATGGTATTCACTTATATAGCACTTTTATTCTCATCTCTAGATGACCAAAGCACTTTACAGATCCTGCTATCCACCCATTCACTCACACATTCACACATTGATGGTGGCATAGGTGAACGAGAGAGAGTGAGTGAGTGAGTGAGTGAGTGCATGTGGGTGCATATGAGAGCATGAGGGTGTGAAGGTGTGGAAATGGGTGTGTCTGCTAGTTGGGAGGTGCTGGATTGAGGGGGTAGTGCCTCTCAGCTATGTGGGCTCCCCTGGACGGGGGGGAGGGGGCTTTTTTGGGCATGGAGGGGGGGCGGGCCTGCTGGAGGGGTGCCTGTGGGGGCTCGCGCCAGGGGTGCGGGGCGGTCTCCAGCCTGGGGGGTGAGGGCACTGGCCTCCCAGCGCCTGGGGTCCAGGGGCTGGCGTTGGTCCCGGTGGTGGGGGTTGGCAGGCCTGGGGGTGGATGCCTGGCTTTCCTGGGGCTTGTTGACCTTGGACATCTGTGTCCTGTGGGGGTTGGTGGCGCTGCCTTGCCTGCTCGGGGGTGTCGGGGGGGGGGGCACTTTGTATGTTTCCTGACAAACCACTCACATGCACACACTTATTTTGCGCACACTCTCATACACACGCACACATATGCATACATACATATGTCTCTCCTTTAACAGGTACAGATACCAGACTCGTGTTGAGACCTCTTCGGTGGAAGAGGAAGTCTGTGTTCTGTTTGTTTTAGTTGTTGGTTTGTCTTTTTTGTCTGTTCCTCTCCCTTTTATTTCCCCCTCCCCACACTTCCTTTCCCCACTCCCCATCCTGTCGGGTCCTTCATGGGTGAAAATAAATAAAGAATTTAAATAAAGAATTAAAAGTTATTTCAGGAAAAGTTTACATCAATATTCAGTTCATAGATAGGCACTGTATAATGCTCCTTTTGGCAAAGTAAATCTGTTTTGGCACAATAAGAGTAGCAGATTTCTGTTCTGCTCACCTAGCTTCCTGACAGGACAACGGGGGGAAAAAAGAAGAAAAGCCTGTTTCATCCAAAGAAGTTGAAGTATAAGCCGAGTAATAGTACTATATAGGTGAAGTCCTGGTTCTGTGCCCTGCCATTCTTCTTTCTTTAGGCAGTGTGGACACTATGCAGTGTATTACTGCCATCCACCGGACAGAAGCCATATAACCTTATGGGCTTCAAATTCTCACATAGAGGCCTGAATCATGCAGTAACTGTAAGACTGCTTCTATTATTGGTTGGTGGTTGTTGCAATGACTAAAGAAGGATTTGTCTGAAAATGTTGTAACTCCCAGATCTGAAAGGGTTTTATAAAATGTAGTCCCCTCTGTGCGATATTTACTACATTCCAGAAAAAAAAAACAACCATGCAAACATGCTTGATTGTTTCAGTGACTCCACAATCACAGAGCCCAGTAGGATGCTTTCCAATGATATGTAAATGTTGATTCAAACCACAGTGACCCAGTTGGAGAATGCATATTTGAACAGAATCCCTTCTTTTTCATGAACAGCAACTGACTGATTTAATATTTGGTTGAATAGAGAAATAGTCTCCCTTTGGTCCCTTTCTCCCACAGTTCCCTCTGTCAACACACTCTTTAATCTTCTGTCTAAGTTCCACTCTTCTATATGGCACTATCAAATATATTCCACTTTTCTTAAGTCCTGCCTTTGCCATAACATCTGCAGTCTCATCTCCTGCGATTCCTGCATGACCTGGACCCCAACAAAATTTAACTTTGCAGTCCACTTTCTTAATTGTAAGAAGAATAGTTAAAATTTCAGTCAAATGTCAGTATGGGCTTTTGAATGGTCCCCTTTTAAAGCCCATAGTGCAGCTGCAGAATCAGAACAGATTAATGTTTTATATGGCTTAATTTCCTCTCCCCACAAAATAGCCATCAATTCAGCAGTGAACACAGAACTTTCATCTGAGATCCTCTTGCTTGTTATAATCTCAGGCTGATTAGCGTATACTCCAAAACCTGAAATCCCCCTTTCTGGATCTATCAAACCATCTGTAAAAACAGTCATAGCTTGTGTTGCTACAGTATTCAAATATCTCTTTATTTTGGTTGCAATCCCTGAATCATTTGTACCATTTCGAAATGATATGTTTACATCAGCTTCTTCTAATAACCAAGGGGGCACCAGTGACCAGATCATATGTTCTGGGATGTTTTATGTTAACTGTGTTAACAGTTTCATGTCACCATGGGTTGAGATGCCGTCTCGGCACTCAGCCCATGTTTTCCCTCATCCCTGCCTCCCATTGAGCGGCGTCTCAGCTGGCCCCCAGCTGGCAGCATTATGGACGGCTGGGGCCAATTAGTCTTCATCAGCTGGGGCGCTGCCAATGAGGATAAATAGGAGCAGCCTCGATGACTCGGGGCTGCGACATAAACACATTGCTAAGCTGAAGCCCCTTCGTCTGGTGTCAGCTCATACTCCTCTTGCAGCATTCCTGTGTTTGTATCCCGCTGTGAGTATGTACGTCTTGCTACCCCCACGTCCGGTACGAGCTGCTTACCTCTGCGCTGTGCAACCTGTGAGTGTACCTCTGCATGAGTATCTGTGCTCTCCTCATCCCTTCCCCTTTACCCTGAATAAAACATCTCGACTCACTGGCTTGCCCCTGGCTCTGATTGCCCGGCTCCCTAGAGCCGGATATGACAGTATGTCGCAGCCAGAAGAGTTGCCGGCGGCCGTGAGTCGCTGTGGAAATGTACCTTTCTGTCCGGGTGTCAGCGCTGCTAGCATGCCGTTTCCCAGGAGTCACTTCCGGCGCCAGGGCGACGAGCTGAGGTCCATCTCGGAGGCTGTCGACGGGACGTTCTTCACCCTGCACGACGCCTCCAACGCGAGACGCTGGCATCCGGGCCGTGCTGAGGAACTCCTGGACTGTCACCCTCACTCTCTGTACCATCTGGAGGACAGTGCCAGGATAGACGCTGCAGGTACACAGCAAGAGAAGCTCCACGGGGTGGATGGAAATCCCGGCAGGGAGTCGAAGTGGGCGACGTCTTTCCCCGCTTCGGAGTCCCGTTCCTGCCGCTATTCCAGTCCGGGAGTTCGCGCCAACCAGAGGACTTCCCCCGACCTGCGTCACGTCACTCGGGATTCCCTTCAAGGAGCCGCAGCTGACAGCAGTTATGTCCGGGGTCGAGTGGCTGTCGCGAGCTCTACTGTGTTTCCTGTCACCACCTTCAGGCATGTGGCGGCGGCAGTGAGATTGATGGTGAGGACTTCAGGGCTACGAAGCTTTCCCGTGCTCGACGCCTCCCTCGTCTCGATCTCCGATCTGGAGCGGCGAATCCTGGGTCTCCCCCTCGCTTCGTTCCCTGGGAGTAGTCGTCATCACATCGCCGAGTCACCTCTGCACGAACCTCGTCCGGATCCAGTTCTGGGTCATCGTCAGGACCGTTCCTCCCACGCAGCTGTCATCCCTTCGCCTCATCAGTGTGGAGATTCTACAGCCTCGTCCCCTGAGCCTCGTTCCCCCGCTGTCATTCCTGGACATTCGGGCTGGCTCACCCCGGCTGTTTCCCCCTCCTCCTCGACGCGCTTCCTGACCGCTGTGTGTGCCTGGAATCCCGGCCTGGTGAGCTCTCTGCTGGAGACAACGCGAGCGATCCTCAGACGAATTCCCGGGGGGTCCTCCGTTATCGCCGGGCGGGGAGAGGAAGAAGCAGATTCCACTACAGCAGGCGATACTCAACCTCCAGGGGGCAGGCAAGTCATTGTTTTTTCACACCTGCTTAATGATTTGCTCTGTCACATCCCTGGAGGAGAAGTTCAGGGTTCGCAGCTCCCTGAACTCTCCCCACCTGCTGTAACCTGTATTCCTAATCCCGCATCCTCTGTGTCTCTCTCCGCCGAGCGGTCCCCGGCTCCGGGTCAACGTGGTGGGATATGGAGAGGGCCTGTGGTTCCGCAGCTACATTGCGGACGGAGGAGGGGGACTGACTGCTGCGTGGAGTCTACGCTGACGACTGAGCGTCCCTGGGTCTCCACGGAGG
Organism: Pholidichthys leucotaenia; assembly: GCA_020510985.1. Taxonomy (NCBI): domain Eukaryota; kingdom Metazoa; phylum Chordata; class Actinopteri; order Cichliformes; family Pholidichthyidae; genus Pholidichthys; species Pholidichthys leucotaenia. The sequence continues at coordinate 192,890,422 of CM035842.1, read as the reverse complement.
AGCGGTTCGGTCCAGCGGGACGAGATTCTTCTGGCTTCACGCCGAGTGGGTCGTCGGCGGGGTTACCTGAGCTGGAGGGATCTCAAGCTGCGCTGACCATCGTGCTGGCTGCGGGGCCCGACGCGGCTAGATGGGAGCCTGACAACGACCTCCTGACGACGGATCCTGGATCTTCGCAGTCCTGGACGGCGTCAGAACCCGAGATCAGGCGAGTGCTCTCCTTTCTTTTCTCTCTTTTTATCTTTGAGCACTTCAGCCTATCTCCAGGGGAGACGAGCAGGGTGCAGCCGCCCGCTGCGTCTGAGCTCGTCTCGCCGGGTTCTGGCGCTGCCGGTGATCCTGATCCCGGTTCTGTTTTCTCTTCTGAGCCTTCTTCCAGGGTCACCGGCGAGGAGTTGCTGTTCCTCGTGGTGCTGGAGGGTCCGGGTTCAACGTTGGAGGTCGGTTCTGGTGCAGTGTCCAACATGGGTTCGCCCGAGACCCAATCGGGGTCCAACGTGGGTTCGCCTGAGGCCCGATCGGGGTCCGACGTGGGTGCTGCCCCAGTGTTGTCCAGGTCCGGTGAGGAGGTGGCCGTTTCCCTGAGGCCCGCCGCCCTCGTCATCGGCTCTCCCCTGAGCCTCTTCCACCGGGATCCGCTCTGACCCTTCGTCCGTCTCAACGGTCCTGGTGGTTGAGTGATGCGGGTCGACGACCCGACCCGCAAAACTTTCGGTTCGGCGATCTGGTTTCCCCCCACTGGTCTGTGTTTGCCTTTGGGCGGCCTGGTTCGGCAGCCGTTGGACTGGATTCCTGGGATCTGGGTCCAGAGTTCGCCGTCCGAACATTTCTCTTCCCCTGATTCGCCAGCTGGACAATGGGCGGGGAGATCTCCGGAGCCATCTCGGCTATTTTTGGACTCTGCCTGCCATACACCTCGGGTGTCACTTTTTCTTTTATCGTTATTAAGGTCACTTGGGTGTAATGTCTGTCCTGTTGGTGGATGTGTATTTATAGTGCTGTGCGTTTTCCTTCCCTCGTACCCAGCATTTTATTTTTTGTACCATGTTTTTAGTCTCGTTTTTGCATTGTAGAGTTATGTTTTGTTCCCTTTCAGACCATACTCTGCAGTTGCCCATTCATTCCAGTCACTTTCATTTCTTTAGGTGACTGTGGGTATTTATATATTCATGTGTGTGGGTTTTTCTTTGCCTGCACTCAGTATTTCTTTTTTATGCCCTGTTGGTTCATTATAGAGTCATGTGCCTTGTTTTCCGTAACACCATGCTCTGTAATTGTCCATTTGTTCCAGTCACTTTTCTTGGTGACTGTGTGTATGTACTTATATTGGTGCTGTGTATTGTGTTTTCCCTTTATTTGACCATACTCAGCATTTTTTGCCCTGTACCTTTTTGGTGGTTCTTTTTTTTTTCTTGCTCTGGGTCACGCATGGTTGGTACTCTCTGGGTAGTATGTAACCGGCGTGTTGACCCAGTTCTTCTCCCCATCTGTACCTGGGTTAATTATTCAGTTTTGTCAGTATTGTATTTGGGTTTTTCTTTCCCGCTACCCTACATTGCCCCATTGGTGTTGTCCTTCCCTTGGCTTCTTCCCCTCCGGTCCGCCTCCCTTCCTCCCACCCTAGGTGGGGGGGGGGGGGGGGGCTGGGATGTTCCTGGTCGTTCAGGAGCCCGACCTTGAGGGAGGGGCTCTGTCACCATGGGTTGAGATGCCGTCTCGGCACTCAGCCCATGTTTTCCCTCATCCCTGCCTCCCATTGAGCGGCGTCTCAGCTGGCCCCCAGCTGGCAGCATTATGGACGGCTGGGGCCAATTAGTCTTCATCAGCTGGGGCGCTGCCAATGAGGATAAATAGGAGCAGCCTCGATGACTCGGGGCTGCGACATAAACACATTGCTAAGCTGAAGCCCCTTCGTCTGGTGTCAGCTCATACTCCTCTTGCAGCATTCCTGTGTTTGTATCCCGCTGTGAGTATGTACGTCTTGCTACCCCCACGTCCGGTACGAGCTGCTTACCTCTGCGCTGTGCAACCTGTGAGTGTACCTCTGCATGAGTATCTGTGCTCTCCTCATCCCTTCCCCTTTACCCTGAATAAAACATCTCGACTCACTGGCTTGCCCCTGGCTCTGATTGCCCGGCTCCCTAGAGCCGGATATGACATTTCATGGCTCGCTGATTGATGCTGCCAAAAAAGGGTCTCTGCTTCGTTTAGTGACTGGGATCCCATGACTCTGTTAAAATACACCCAGCTGGAAAAGAGTGTTTTGTTCCTTTCAGTTTAGCCCAGTACTGCAGTCCCAGTTTAAGGTGCCTCACTAGTAATGGAATTTCTCCCATTTCCACTTGCAGTGCTGGGATTAGCAAGGTCCACAACAGAGTCTCAGTGCCTTGGACTGCAGAGTATCTAACTCACCAAGAACTGACTTAGCAGCTGAACTGTAACGTATGGCGTGAGCGGCCTAGGCATAGCTGACCAGAAATGGAGGCTTCCCGACAATTTGCAATCAGCAATTTTCATTTATTCAAAAAAAAGTCTTCACAGGCAATAACTTCAACAAAACACCCGACACCTTCACACCGACACGACTCTCAAGAACTTACTTTTTCACATGAAACCAAATACCAACACCTGTTATATACTGTGTGATAATTAGGGTCAATTGGAACATACCATAACTCCAGGTAAGACAATAAACATTTTCATCTTTCCACACATACCCAATAACATCTAAAAGTCATAAATAATTAAATAATTCTCCCACCTATTTACAGAATAAATAATACACCATAAAGAATACAATAAATAATTTAAACCCCTATTTACATATTAAATTACCCCTAAACTTACCATCACATGCTTCCTTCCTGCTGGTATCCTTTAAAAAGGCATTCAACCCCTAAAGAGTCTTTTGCCCGGACACCATCAGGAAGCATGTTGGCAAAGGTATGTGGATTTAATAATCACCAGTTGCCTCACCCAATCAACACAATTAATTAACCATAGCAATTATCTCACAAAAGGCATTCAAATTAGTCAAAAACAGATCCTGAAATAATATGTGCACTTTAACAATTATATTGACATTTACACATACTACACAAATAATATAATTACAAATACAGGAAACCATAGCAGTGGCGACACTCCGTCGTCACATGAACCATATACAAAACAACCATAATCTAGGACTGATCTAATCATTGATTGACAAATTAAGTATATAGACCCCCGATCACATCCTCCTAGATTTTTCAGTACATTGAATACCTTTGGTTATCATTTTTATAACACGTGCTCTCCAAATCATTCTTTCATTGAACCAAACTGTCATGTTTGCCCCTCCGGGGCGGAAAGGCAGACCCAAGTGCTGAACTCTTTAGTGACATTTATTAATGGAAAAAACACAAAACAAACTGTGCAAGATACAAAAATGCAAACTTAAAGTAACTTACAGGGGTAGGATCAGTCCAAACGAGTCTTTAGACATGAGACAATTGAGAGTAGACATTTGACATGAGTCAATTGACAAGAGAGGGTTGACAATGCTACTGCACTGAGGGAATGTACAGTCAGCCTTAAATAACAGGCAATAGATGAGCAACAGGTGCGTGTCACTGAGTGAGCTGGCAGAGTGAGTCGACAGGTGCGTGAGCCGACAAGTGCGTGTCACTGAGTGAACTGCTGCCGGCAGCTGCGGAGTCCCGCGAGGCAAGCTCAGGCACAGCAGGCGGCTGCTCCCAGCTCTTCTCACCAAGAGTCAGGCAAGACCTCTCTAAAACTGAATAGAGAAAAACTAGAGAGAGCACTTGCCTGAGCTCGAGCTCCACTGTCTTCCAGGACTCTATCAATCCAGATGTCGACGATGTCTCGGGCCTGGTCTCATGGTGGTCCAGCTCAGTTGTAGCCTCTACTGCGGTGGCCTCTGCAGCAGGCATGATGGTGGTTGCAGTTCCCAGGCGAAGTGACCCAGGCTGGTAATTCCTCCGGCATGACAGCTGGGGTTCCGCTCACCACTGGCACTGGAGTGGGGTCCTCCAGGGACACAGGCTCCTCCCTCGTCCAGCGGTTCAGTTCCGGGGTTGGCAGACTCTTAGGAATAACAGGAGGATACACAGAGAGGGTAGGGGAGGGTTTAGTAATTGCTGCAGGTGGAGAGAGTTCAGGGGACTGCATAACCTGAGTCTCTCTTCTGGGAATAAGGCAAGGCATATCATCACAAATAGAAGGAGAAATAAATGACACTTGCCTGACATCCCGGTGTGCGATATTCTCTGCTGCAGCAGGTGGGCTGTCATCCCTCTCCTTGTCTATGGTGAACCTGGGCCCCTCTGTGGATTGTGGAGGAGCCGCCCCTGTAGACACGGAAGTGGGCGTAACCGGGAAAAACCTGGAGGACCTCTCGGCAGCAGGAGGACATGTCGAGGCGACAGAAATTGGAGCAGCAATGGAGAGAGATAGGGATGATGGGACAGCCAGCGAAGAAAAAGAGGAGAGGCTCTGCCACGGGAATTGTTGGGCTTGATGTCAGGGGAATGGCTGCCAAAGAGGAGGGTTTCCTCCAGCGGTCCGGTGCAGGATGACAGCGCCGTCATGGATCCGACGGCACACACGCTGGCACTGGATCTGGAGAGCCAGAAGAGGAGGAAGACGTCCATTGAGGGGAGTGCCTCCGTGACGACTTCAGTCCATCGGGAAACGACCCCATCTTCAGCCCGGGGAACGATCCCTGAAGCGTGGTGACTGTGGCCAGCAGTCCCGCATATTGGGGGTATTTCCTAAAGCCGGGATGTGCCTCCAGAATCCCCACCGCTCCATACACAATCCACCAGCCCTTCTTGGGTCCGCGGGCGGCGAGAGCTTCATCCACGTAGCTCTGGATAAAGTCCGCCGCCCATTCTTCCCCCAGGCTTGGAGACCCCCGCTGCCAATCCTCCTTTGTTTGGGTGAGGCCGACGAGCTGGGGGCATAATGAGCTCTAATGCACAGATGAGTGAAAAGCGAAAAAACACAGAAAGGAAAAAGGGCGAAAAAACACAAAAAAGTAGCTGGATCTTTAATCTGGCAGCAGCATTCTGTCATGTTTGCCCCTTCGGGGCGGAAAGACAGACCCAAGTGCTGAACTCTTTAATGACATTTATTAACAGAAAAAACAAGAAAAAACTGTGCAAGATACAAAAATGCAAACCTAAAGTAACTTACAGGGGTAGGATCAGTCCAAACGAGTCCTTAGACATGAGATGATTGAAAATAGACATTTGACATGAGTCAATTGACAAGAGAAGGTTGACAATGCTGCTGCGCTGAGGGAATGTGCAGCCAGCCTTAAATAACAGGCAATAGATGAGCAACAGGTGCATGTCACTGAGTGAGCCGGTGACCTAATTACAACTGCCCACAGCTGAGATGGAAAAGGAGCAGGCAGTGAGCAGCTGGTAGGGAGTGTCTTGAGAAGAGGAAAGGCTCTCTCACAAAACCAGAAAATATACAAAAACTGACAACATAATAATAATAACAGATATACAAAACTTAGAAATAATGTGAGAGTCTGAGCTCTGTGGTCACACACTCAGACACATGACACAAACAACCGAGTATTTAAAATGTTTCAGCCTCTCTAATGAAGAACCATAAAAAGACAAACCAAAATTAGGGAGCTTAGGTTTTGAGCCGAATAGCATAAATTTAGATTTTGCTAGGGAGATTTTTAAAACCCCATCTATTTGCCTCTTCCTCAACTGATGCTAAAGCCTTTTTGCTTTCCGCTTTACCAAACTGCCCCGTGACCTGCAAATAAAGATAGTCCAAATCATCTCCCAATGTCACTAAAAATGTCACTGATCATTAATTAAACAAAGTTGGACTAATAACACTTCCCTGAGGGGTGCCATTTTCTATTTCAACTATTTTACAATAATCCCCATTCACCTGCACTTGTATTGTTCTATTCACAAGAAAATATTTAATCCAGTTGAACATTCTCCCTCTAACTCCTAACCCATAAATTTTAATCATCAGTCCTTCCTTCCACAGAGAATGATCAGTGTTCTCTAAATCAAGGAAAACACTCACCACTGTTTATTTATTATCAGTTGCCTTCTTAACTGCTTAACATTCTGGTGTCCTGCCCATGGGTCATTTTAGATTGGCTGGAATGCTAAGGGATAATACCATGATCTAATATGGAGACTGCCTCCATTGTTGATCCTCCATTTCTAAATCCATTCTGACAGTCTGCAAGAAGTTCCTTTTATACTAAGTGATTGGTGACCATTCTTCCATAATTTACAAAGGACTGATGTTAAAGCTATATGACAGTATGAAACGGGGTCTGCTGCATCTTTTCCTGGTTTCAGGATAGGAACTATGATTGCATGTTTCCATTCTTTTTGTAAAATACCATCTGCCCACACAGAGTTAATTAGTGCTAATACTTCATCTAAAGCAAAATTTTCTAAATGTTTGAATAATTTATATGACAACCCTTCTCTCCCAGAACTAGTGTTAGCACCAGACCTAATGGCTTCTCTAAGTTCTTTCATTGAGAAGTTCAAATTAATTGGATCATCATTCTGAGTTTATTCCTAACTTCCACTGATTGCTTATCATCATTTCTATCCTCTTCATATGACTATCACTTCCCAGAACACCTGAACTATGCACGGCCTGAAAGACACCTACAAACATGTCAGGTTTTCTTTATTGGATATTGATTCCATATCACCATTCTTCAATACTGGAATAGTAGTTCTTTTATAAACTCCAGATGTTTTATGTACAGCTGACCACAGCTTACAGGAACCTCAGGACCTAATTTTTTGCAAAAGCTTCTTCAACTATTTCTCTTTGCATCTCTGACTACTTTTGTTGCCACAGCTCTTAATCTTTTGAACTCAATAATATTGCATATCATCAGGTGTTTCCTTAATTTCCAATATCCTCTATTTCTGTTTATTATGGCTAACCAATGCAAAATATCACTGTATCTCAACCAAAGGAGTTCAATTACGGAATAATTTTACTGATGAAATGAAAACCTGTGGGTTTTCAATTTAAAAGACTCTTTAAAAATTATATATTTGACATAATGCACGGCTCAGGAGACGCACACACACAGGCTTAGAGTAGTTCAAAGAGTTTATTAACAGCAGGAGTGAATGAGTGCGTGTCTGCGGGATGTAAATGTGTTGGTGATGGTGTCTGCTCCAGGCACAGAGGCAGGTGACCGTACAGCCGAGCAACCCTATGGAGAGAGCACAGGGAGAGGGTGACGGGCATACACCAACACAGGAGGGATTTATGGCGAGAGAAGGACTTACTTGGTGGGTCAGGACAGCTGGCACAACAAGGGGGCGAAGCCCGGAAGACAGCCACCTGGAGAGCTCCGTACAGCAGCGAGGATTGGGCGATGGAGTGGAGATGTCCGCCGCTGGGGAATCCACCTGTGCACAGGGGAGAAGACTGAAGAAGAGAGGTAAGCGATCTTCTTACCAAAAAGGTGATGCTGAAGAGAAGTATGCTCACAACGGTGAGGGACGAAGTCTGACGGCGTCAGGCCGAGCCTCCGGGCGAGACGGCCTTTATCCCTCGCCGCTGATGATTGTCAGGTGCGTGAGCAGGTGGCGCCGCTGATGAATGGCGCGGCGTGACAGTACTCCCCCCTCTAGCAGCGCCTCCTGGCGATGGCTTATCCGGGTACGCTCGGTGGAAGTCCGCGATGAGCGATGGGTCCAACACAAACGACGGGGGCACCCATTGTCGATGCTCGGGCCCATAGCCCTCCCAGTCCACCAAGTATTGCAACCCACGACCTCGGCGCCGGGAGTCCAGGATGGAGGAGACGGACCAGGCCGGATGGCCACCAATCATCCGGGGCGCGGGTTGCGCTGCAGGAGGAGGGCAAAGGGGGTCAGTGACTGCCAGTTTCACCTTCGACACATGGAAAGTGGGATGGATGCGGAGGGAGGGGGGAATAGCCACGCGCACAGCCACCGGGTTGATGATCCGGGTGATGGGAAAGGGACCCATGAATCGCTGTGCCAGCTTCCTCCTCTCGCCTTTTAATGTGACGTCCTGGGTAGACACATACACGAGTTGCCCAACTCTGTACACCGGGGCAGGTCTTCTGTGCCGGTCCGCCACGGTCCTGTTGCGCTCCGCTGTGCGTAAAAGCGCATGACGCGCGGCAGCCCAGGTGGAGCGGAACTGCCTAAGGTGCGCCCTAACAGAGGGGACAGTTACCTCGTTCTCCTGCGCTGGAAACAGCGGGGGGTCGTAACCCAGGGACGCCTTGAAGGGGGACATCCCCGTTGCAGAAGAGCGGGCGGTGTTGTGGGCATACTCCACCCAGGCGAGATGGTTGCTCCAGGACGTCGGCTTGGATCTAGTAACACAGCGGAGCGCAGCCTCCAGCTCCTGATTGGTCCTCTCACACTGCCCGTTAGACTGGGGGTGATGGCCGGAGGAGAGGCTCACCTTGGCTCCGATGGCGTTACAAAAAGATCTCCAAACCTCGGATGAAAATTGGGGGCCCCGGTCCGAGACCACGTCCACCGGAATCCCGTGCAGCCTGACCACGTGTTGGACGAGGAGGCCCGCCGTCTCCAGGGCAGAAGGGAGACCTCGCAGGGGGATGAAGTGCGCCGCCTTGGAGAAACGGTCCACGATGGTCAGGACGGTGTCAAAGGAGTTGGAAACGGGGAGTCCGGTGACGAAATCCAGTGCGATGTGCGACCAGGGCCTGCCGGGGACGGGCAGAGGCTGGAGCAGACCCGCTGGGGGGGCATTTCCCGACTTGCTGGTGGCACAGATTGGGCAAGCCCGGGCGTAGCGGGCTGCATCCCTCCGCAGGCCTGGCCACCAAAAGGACCGTTGGAGGAGGCTGATCATCCGAGAGGTGCCGGGATGACAGGTGAGCCGGGAGGTGTGGAGCCAGTGGATGACCTCTCCCCGGACCGCAGATGAGACGAACAGTCTTCCCTCCGGTCCGCCGCCAGGATCAGGTTCCACCTCCTGCGCCTTCCGGATCTTGTCTTCAATGTCCCAAGAGATGGCTCCGAGGACGCACGACCTGGGCAGGATAGTGTGGGGCGTCTCCTCAGCCTCCACGGGGGTGAACTGCCTAGAGAGGGCGTCAGGCAGGCCGTTTTTGGAGCCCGGCCTGAAGGTGATTGAGAAGCGGAACCTGGCGAAGAACAAAGACCAGCGCGCCTGGCGGGCATTCAGGCGCTTGGCAGATCGTAAGTACTCTAAGTTCTTGTGGTCCGTCAGGACCACAAACGGCAGGTCCGCCCCCTCTAGCCAGTGGCGCCACTCCTGTAAGGCGAGTTTAATGGCCAGGAGCTCTCTGTCCCCCACATCATAGTTTCTCTCCGCCGGGGACAGGCGCCGGGAGAAGAAGGCGCACGGCCGTTTGGCGCCATCGTCAGGTGACCGCTGGGATAACACTGCTCCCACTCCCGTGTCCGATGCGTCCACCTCCAGGCTTAGAGTAGTTCAAAGAGTTTATTAACAGCAGGAGTGAATGAGTGCGTGTCTGCGGGATGTAAATGTGTTGGTGATGGTGTCTGCTCCAGGCACAGAGGCAGGTGACCGTACAGCCGAGCAACCCTATGGAGAGAGCACAGGGAGAGGGTGACGGGCATACACCAACACAGGAGGGATTTATGGCGAGAGAAGGACTTACTTGGTGGGTCAGGACAGCTGGCACAACAAGGGGGCGAAGCCCGGAAGACAGCCACCTGGAGAGCTCCGTACAGCAGCGAGGATTGGGCGATGGAGTGGAGATGTCCGCCGCTGGGGAATCCACCTGTGCACAGGGGAGAAGACTGAAGAAGAGAGGTAAGCGATCTTCTTACCAAAAAGGTGATGCTGAAGAGAAGTATGCTCACAACGGTGAGGGACGAAGTCTGACGGCTTCAGGCCGAGCCTCCGGGCGAGACGGCCTTTATCCCTCGCCGCTGATGATTGTCAGGTGCGTGAGCAGGTGGCGCCGCTGATGAATGGCGCGGCGTGACAATATTGAACAGCTATGAAATGGACTTATAAGATTTATATTGGACTGATTTCTTCTGGGCCGGAATGTATGGCTCTATTGTATTGATTATTATTATTATTTTCCTCTTTTGATTGTGTGTGCAGTATTTCTTCTCTGGTTTGTTAATGAGTGAAGTCACTGATACGAGTGACTGATATTTGAGTTTCTTTTTTTAAAAAAAAAAGCTATAAAAGGGGGTAGGACAAGGAAAAGTTTTTTTGTTTTTTTTTAAACTTCATCCTACTCCTTTTCATACATACATTGCTGATCTGATTTAATAAAAAAAATGTTGAAGATCTCTTGTCTACAATGTTTCTATTTTTTAATTTCCATTTTATCTTTTTATTTTTTTGTTTACATGTCTGAAATAAAAAAGTCAGTCTTTATTGACATAATGGCTGACCCAGGGAACAGACACGGACTCAGAAATGGATTCAGTTATCTTTATTGACCCGACCAACAGTGATCTGTGTGGAGTTTGCATGTTCTCCCCGTGTCTGCGTGGGTTTACTCCAGGATTTCTCCGGTTTCCTCCCACATGCCAAAAACATGCAAGTTAGGTTAATTGGGATCAAAACTGGGGATTCTAAATTGTCCTTAGGTATGACTGTGAGAGTGAATGGTTGTCTGTCTCTCTGTGTTGGCCCTGCAATGGACTGGCGATCTGTTCAGGGTGTACCCTGCCTCTCGCCCAAAAGATGCTGGGATGGGCTCCAGCGCCCCCACGACCCGAAAAGGATTGAGCGGAGGAATGAATGACCCAGTGTATCGTGTGTGGATGCGTGAATGTGTTATGTTGTGTATGTGAGTGCTGGCTGGAGACTTCGAGCAGCTGGGAGGGAGCAGAGCACCGTGCAGCCTGGCAACCCTATGGACGGAGCAAGACACACAATTAGCAAGGAGCTAGCTGGGCTCACGCTTAGGTGTAACTGTGGTTTACTTGTTCCAGGCAGACGGTGATCACCCGTTGGCCAGGTAGACAGCGCCCACTGTCCCAGCGTCGTTGCAGTCGTGCCGTTGGTGGAGAGGAAAGGGTGGAAACTGCCGCCAAGGGAGACGATTCCGCCGCCGGGAGATTCCACCTGTGCACAGGGGAGTAGCGGAGAACAGGTGAGTAAAAGGATTGGCTTACTTGGGTTTGTGGAGAGATCCTTCGGGAGTTAATGCTGGGCTGCACGGTGGTGCAGTGGTTAGCACTGCGGCAGCACAGTTTACCCTTGGCCGGGGGATTGTGGGGATCGTGGGATCGTGGGTTCGATCCCAGCCCCCGACCAACAGTGATCTGTGTGGAGTTTGCATGTTCTCCCCGTGTTGCGTGGGTTTACTCCGGGATTTCTCCGGTTTCCTCCCACATGCCAAAAACATGCAGGTTAGGTTAATTGGAGACTCTAAAGTGGCCCTAGGTAAAGACATGCATGTTAGGTTAATTGGCTGTTCTAAATTGTCCCTAGATATCTGTTTCCTATAGGCCCTTAGAATAGAGGGTTAGTATTAATGAAAGCGCTTTGAGTGGTCTTTGTGACTAGAAAAGCGCTATATAAGTGCAGGTTAGTTAGTTAGTTAGTTAGGTAGCGAGGTAGAACGTCGTGAAGGCAATGGCTAGGAAGTCGGGAGATGCCCTTCATAACCAGGGAGACAGACGGCTCCGTGCAGGCCAGCAGGCTGAGTGGGGTTAAATAGTCCTGTCCTGACGAGGAGCCGGTGTGCGCGCAGCTGTGGATGATAAAGGCCCAGAGCGAGTCATCACATTTATTCCACCAAGGGACTAACATGCGAGGTTTGGATAACCATTTTACAGGAATTATGCCCTCAGAAGTTTTACGGATTGCCAAGCTCAGAGATAAAAACCACTCATTTACTGAGCCATCACTATTAACCTATCCTACAAAATTTTTTGTCCTTGCTTGAAATACATCCGACTTGGTCTGTGAAGAGTTGTACCTAATCATTCTCTTGTCCCTTTCTATTCTCAGTTTTTGACCAAACCTGCATAGGCTTGGAAGGTCACTACCTAGCATGTGTCTCTCGAAAGTATCCAGTTGTCCGAGACAAATTTAGACCTTACAGAGACGTCTATATGAAGATGTCTTTTTAATGACCTTAAAAACACGGCTTTTCATCGTTCACTTTTCAACCAAATCTGTGTCTTTTAGACAGTTGGCAAAGCCATATTTTTCAACCATTTTGTGGTGGAAGGGAAGGCTATGCCAAGTTCTAAGGCTTTAAATCACTACGCATACCTTTCTTCAGGCCTCTCTCCTCAACAATGACTCAGTAAAATAAATTTCACTGTATTTCAGGGGATGAAAATGACTTGTTTTTTCTTGTTTCAGGACAAACTTGAGAATGGATAATGGAGAAAATCCTGAAAAATTGACATTGCGAGGAGGCAGTCCTGTGAACTATATGGTTAATGAGTTTTACTCTGTGTTCACAAACAAAAAAAAAACAACTGAAAAGTCTTTAACAAGCAATTACAGCATTTTCAATACATAACCATAAGTTGAGTGATAATTTGGTTTGTAAAACAAAGATTTATCTAAACTATATGATTATTATTGTTAGTTCAGTTTGTATTCATAAATGACATTACTGTCATGAACCGGGCTTGGGATCCTCCCAAGCTCGGCTTCATGGCTTTTTCCTGTTTCTTAGTTACCTGTGTTTCATGATACCTTTTGAGTTCCATAGTATGTTTCATTTCTGCCTTGTCATTGTCTAGCCTGTTGCCATGTTCTGTTGTATTTTTGGTGCTTATTATTTGTCTGTTTTTGCTCTTGATCATTTGAGTTATTTGTAGTTATTCCTTAGTTTGCTTTTGGTTTTGTGTTTATTTATTTTATGACTGGCAGCCACTCTCCCCTCTCCTGTCAGTGCCTGACAGGTGATTCCAATCTGTCATTGCTTCTCCTCTCTGCTCAGGTTGACTCATACACACACACACACGCACATTCACACCCACACTGATGCACACACATACACGTAACTACACACACACGTACACACTCACTCACACCTGTGCTCACTCAGCGCAGCACACACCCACACATTCCTACACACACGCACACACTCATTCACACCTGTAATCACTCAATTTATCATGTCTTGTATTATTTAAGCTCTGTCTGTGCACTTGTGAATTTGTCAGGTCATTGATTTGTCATCCCTCACCCGAGCAGTGTTTGGCTCTGGTGATTCCTGCTATGTAAGTACCTACACCTGCCTGTTTCCGGAGTGTTAGGTTATCTCTGTTTTTCCCCGGCGCTGCCTTGGTGCAGCCGTAGAGCCTTGGGTTGCTTGGCTCCGGTCTGCACTTTTGTCTCAGGAGCGTTCTGGGGTAATTTATCGCTTCCACCCCCCCGCTCGCCATTTACACATGGAAGTGTTTGGGTTCATTTTTGTATTATTGTCCATTGCCATATTGTTTGGGGACAATTACTCTGACTGCTCACCGTACTTGTTCACCTATCTGCTCTTTGGATTTATTGTTTGGGACATTTTATGTTAATAAACACACAACATCCTCCTGCAAGTGAGTTTTTTGTCTCTTCTGCCTCTAAAGTGGCAGCTAATCATGATAATTACACTCGGTACTTTTTCCCATGGGACAGCAAGAATCCAACACAACCAGCCTTGAACATTGTAATCTGAATATTTGTATCTCTGAGATAGCGCTCTGAACACTGCTGACTCAGCATTCTCTGACTCAGCATTCTTATCTGTTTGGCCTATTGTATTAAAACTCTGTGGCCTGTTCTGAGACTCTGGAATTTTCCACTGTACTGCCTGAGTCCTGTGCTGCGTGACAATTTCCCTTCTTGGCCAAGATGTAAATAAAAAGACAAAAAGGCATCTTCGACTCTGCGCTATTTATTCACCAGATCAACAAGGGACATTTATTAATATGAAGTATAAATGTGAATTATAAATATGTTTATTAATATGAAGTATAAATGTCAGGGTTTGGGCATGGGCTGTGCTCATGTCCTCCTTTTGCTTTTATTATGTCTCTCTGTGTTTTCTTTCATTCATGTTTTATCCCTGCCTCAGCTTTGGTGTTGTGCGGTCATTGTGTTCATTATTATTAACATCTTGTTTTTTTCATTATTATCATATTATTACTGATCAAGACACTGAACACCCAATTGCTCCTAGTGGGTCAGGCCAGTGCCTGTGTATGGCAGCTCTGCCACCATCAGTGTGAGAACGTGTGTGTGTGAATGAGTGGACAGCAGGATCTGTAAAGCGCTTTGGTCACCCAGAGATGAGAAAAAGCGCTATATAAGTGAATGCCATTTACCATTTTACTATTTATTCCTGCCTTGTCTTGTGTTCTGTATGTTCTTTAAACTTTAAAACTTTAAACTATTTATTTATATAGCACCTTTCATACAACAAATTGCAGCTCAAAGTGATTTACAGTTAAAAAGAATTCCAGATAAAGCACAAACAAAATAAAAAGACAAAGAGAAGCCTTCCCAAGCCCTCCCCCCGCCCCCACTCCCGTCCAAGACCTCCATACACCTGACCTCCAACCCACCCCAGAGCCCACCTCCTCCCACCCTGTTCCACCCCCCCCCCCCCACACACACACACACACACAAGTAACATGGCTGAGGACTGAGGACCAGAGTAAGGAAATACCGAGGGACTGTCAGCACCAGGAGCCGGTCTCAGTCCACAGCTGCAGAGACACCGCCACAGGAGCCACCCTGGCCCAGGCAGACAGAGGAGTCCACACCACAACCAACAGGCTGTGATTGAACTCCCCCATCCCACCAAGCCAGGGCCACCACCACAGCAGCATCCCTACTGCCAGTGTCAATTACAGCTCCAAGTGCCCAGAGCCCCCCAATGAGGAAACACTAGAGCTAAAAACAACATAAGATAAAATAAAATACAATAAGAAGCAGAGTAATCATGGATAAAAATAAATAAAATGATTAATGGGATAATATATATATATATATATATACACTACCGTTCAAAAGTTTGGGGTCACTTAGAAATTTCCTTATTTTTGAAAGAAAAGCACTTTTTTTCAATGAAGATAACTTCAAACTAATCAGAAATACACTCTATACATTGCTAATGTGGTAAATGACTATTCTAGCTGCAAATGTCTGGTTTTTGGTGCAATATCTAGATAGGTGTATAGAGGCCCATTTCCAGCAACTATCACTCCAGTGTTCTAATGGTACAATGTGTTTGCTCATTGCATCAGAAGGCTAATGGATGATTAGAAAACCCTTGTGCAATCATGTTAGGTCTGCAATGCTGTAATTGCTGCAAATGGAGGATTCTTTGACGAAAGCAAAGTTTGAAGGAAAAAATTATTATTTCAAATACAAATCATTATTTCTAACCTTGTCAATGTCTTGACTATATTTTCTATTCATTTTACAATTCATGGTGGTAAATAAGTGTGACTTTTCATGGAAAACACAAAATAATTGTCTGGGTGACCCCAAACTTTTGAACGGTAGTGTATATATATATATACAGTATATATACGTATATATATAATGGCAAGCCGTTCAGGAAAAAAATATATATATATATATTACAAAGAAAAGCTCGGAATATATTGAATGAACTTCGGAATATATTGAATGAGCATTGGAATATATTGAATGAACTTCCGAATATATTGAATGAACTTCCGAATATATTGAATGAAACTGGGAATATATAGAATGAACTTTGGAATATATTGAATGAACTTCAGAATATATTGAATGAAACTGGGAATATATTGAATGAACTTCCGAATATATTGAATGAAACTGGGAATATATTGAATGAATTTTGGAATATATTGAATGAACTTCTGAATATATTGAATGAACTTCTGAATATATTGAATGAACTTCCGAATATATTGAATGAACTTCAGAATATATTGAATGAAACTTGAAATGTATTGAATGAATTGCAGAATATATTGAATGAAACTGGGAATATATTGAATGAAAATGGGAATATATTGAATGAACTGCAGAATATATTGAATGAACTACATTTCCCATCAGCCTTTGGGGCTCCAGTTTCATTCAATATATTCCGAAGCGTTTTGTATATATATATATATATATATCAAAGTTTCATTCAATATATTCCGAAGTGTTTTGTATATATACATATATATATCAGAGTTTCATTCAATATATTCCGAAGTGTTTTGTATATATATATATCAGAGTTTCATTCAACATATTCTGTGTTTTGTACGTATGTGATCAGGACCATTTGGACGTTTAGCATTGTTTTCCATTTGTGTTCTATGTAATGAACGGAGATGGGAGAAGTGCAGCTGTGAGTGAATCAGCAGAAAAGTTAGTTGCAGCCATCCTCAGTAATGCAGAGCTGGTTAACATCCTGGCAAATGTATGTAGTGGCCAAAATTCTACCGATGAAGAAATGTATTCAGTGTGTTTCACCGTGGGGGACACTTCAGTAAAGGTGGCAAGATTCGGACACAGATTCGGACTTTGTGCATCAATAATTCGTGAACAAAACGCTGTTAAAACACAAACCACACCAATCTAATACATTGGTAAAGTGGACAACGAGCTACAACCTCATTTTCTTTTAAACAGAGCCGTTCTCTGAGCTCCAGCAGTTAGATTGGAGTCTATGAGCTGCGATAGAGGAGACGAATGTTCAGGGACCGTCTGCAAATTGCAACTCCGAGGAAAAACAAAAAAACAACTTAAAATTAATTACTGTCATGATCATCAGGTGTAATGTCACCAGAATCAATTCATACGTCGATTGTGTCGTTTTGTTCAGACTAAAATGCTTAGTGTGCATAAATTTTATTTTTCATAGTTTGGGGAAATATTTATTTAAAAAATAAGATAAGATAAGATAAGATAAGCCTTTATTAGTCCCACAACGGGGAAATTCCAGGATTGAAACAGCACAGGGATAGCAACACTCAGAGCAACAATCAGAAGGCAAGAAAAAAACAAGAGTGTCACCATGGGGTGAGACGCCGGCTCAGCGCTCAGCCCATGCTCCCTCTCATCCCTGCCTCTCATTGGGCAGCGCCTCAGCTGGCTCCCAGCTGTCAGTGTCACGGGAGGGCTGGGGCCAATTAATCCTCATCAGCTGGGGCGCTGCTAATGAGGATAAAGAGGAGCAGCCTTGATCACTCGGGGCTGCGACATAAGCACTACTAGGCTGGAGCCCCTTCGTCCGGTGCCAGCCCTTGTCTCATCATCCAGCATTTCTCGTAAGTGTTTTCCTGTAAGAAGTATTTGTGCCTCTGTGCCCCCATGTCCGGCGCAAGCCCTCTACTTGTCTTACTGAATCACTTGGGAGCGCCACCTTGTTAACTGTTAACTCTGTTGCTGTACTGCCCATGAGTGTAACTGTGTATGAGCATCTGTGCTTTCCTCATCCCTTACCCCTGTCACCAATAAACATCACAACTGACTGGCTCGCCCTTGGCTCTCATTGTGTGTGGCTCCCTAGAGCCACACGTGACAAAGAGCAGCGAGTATACATACGTACATATAAACATAAATATATAGACACACGATGCGGAGCATTGCAGCTAGATGGAATAAATATATAGATATATAAACACACAGTGCAGCGCATTGTAGCTAGATGGACTAAATATATGAATAAATACCCAATAAATACCCAATAAATACCCATAAATACTCAATAACTTGAAAACTACAAAGTGTGGCTTCACCAAAATCACCTCACATGCAATCCATCTTCTTCTAGTCAGACTACAACACATAGTTTGGATTAAAAGAAATGTTTTCATAGCTTTGGGAATATTTATTAGGATTAAATTTCAACATCATTAAGGTTAGTGCCACTAAATGCTGCCCAGCCACTAGGGTCTCCTGTTAGTAACTCTTGTTAGTTGGACAAAAAAAAAATATCATAGGTTAGGGAAATATTTATTAGAAATGATAGTTAAAAACTTCTAAATAACTGAGTGCAGCTTCACCAAAATGACCTCACATATCATCCTTCATCTGATGATCATATTATATCACCAGCTACAATGCTCCGCACTGTGTGTCTATATATATATATATATATTGTGGGAC
Organism: Pholidichthys leucotaenia; assembly: GCA_020510985.1. Taxonomy (NCBI): domain Eukaryota; kingdom Metazoa; phylum Chordata; class Actinopteri; order Cichliformes; family Pholidichthyidae; genus Pholidichthys; species Pholidichthys leucotaenia. The sequence continues at coordinate 192,872,311 of CM035842.1, read as the reverse complement.
ACATATGTGGGTTTCATATGCTTCACATGTATATTACTGTATGCTTATTGTATGCTTCACATCTCAGAGGAACAAAAGGACTGAACCTCCTAGGAGATAACAGGAGGATGTGAAATGTGGCCTTTTGTATGCAAAGAGATGACCTTGAGGGATTTCCTGACCACCAGTGACTTTAGGTGGAGGTGAGAAGACCTGGAAGAAGACGCATTGTGACTTGGGATTAAAAGACAATGTGACTGTGTGCTTTGATGTCCTGGGGTATAAAAGGGACAGATGTTGGGGGATTCTCTCTCTTTCTGTTTTTGGATGATGTTGGAGAATGTGAATAAACCTGACTTGTGAAATAAACTCAGCCTCGTCTTTCCACATTCCCCACACTGGTGACCCTAAGACGTATCATGAGTGGAAGAAATTCTCCCGAGCCAGACTCGTCAGGAGCCAGCCAAACGAATGCAGCCACAGTTCAGCTACCAGACTTCTGACAGAACAATCCGCGCTCCTGGTTTAACGCGGTCGAGGCGCAGTTCAACCTCCGGAGGATTTCGGTAGACAACACAAAGTTCTACCATGTGGTTGCAAAGCTGGACAACCACACAGCCCAGTGGGTGGAGAGCCTGATCAACCAGCCACCAGACAGCGACAAGTACAGCGCGTTGAAGGCTGCACTCATCCGTTACTTCACCCCCTCGGTGGAGGAGCGAGCAGAAGGGCTCCTGGCGCTGACTGAATTTGAAAGCGACAGGCCTGCGGACCTGATGGAGAAGCTGTTGAGGTTGAAAGACTCTGACAATGATCACTTCATCTTCACCCACCTTTTCCTCAGGACCCTACCGTCAGCGGTGAGAGTGACCCTGGCCAGTTCACCACTGCTGGCCCAACGAGACTACCGCGAGCTGGGCCAGGAGGCGCAGCGACTCGTCAACGCCAATAAACGGCGCGCGGCCGCGGCCGCAGCAGCGGAGCTCAGCACAACGTCTGAAGATGGCAGGGGGCCAGAGGCTGCAGTACCAGACTCACTGACGACGGCGGCAGCAGGGGCCAGGAAACACGGAGCAGACGACGTCCTTTGTTTCTACCATCGCCGCTTCGCAGAGAGGGCACGCAAATGTATACCACCGTGCCATTTCAAGAGCTCGGGAAACGCCAAGACCGGGGGTCGGTAGCAGCTGCGGCCCTCGGAGAGGAGAACAAGCTGCTCTACTTGAGGGATGCGCGCTCGGGGAGGCATTTCCTCGTGGACACAGGCTCCCAGCTGAGTTTCATCACACCTTCCTCCGCTGACCGGCTGGTGCCTTCCAGTGGTCCCGAGGTGTCAGCAGCGAACCGCTCGGCGATTAAGACCTTCGGTGAGAGGACGTTGCTTCAGTCCCTACACGGCCGTACATTCGATTGGACTTTCGTCATAGCTGCAGTCAATTTCAACATGTTAGGGGCTAATTTTTTGTGCTCACATGGTTTGTTGGTTGATCTTGCTAACAGACGCCTGGTTAATGCACTCTCTTTTTATTCTATTCCCTGTACAGCTCAAGTGGCCCCGCCAACAGCACAAGCCAACATCACAGCTGCAAGTGGTAAGTTCCACACACTCCTCACTCAGTTCCCAGCACTCACGGTTCCAACATTTTCTGCGACCGTGGCTAAACACGGGGTGGAACATTTTATTACTACCACCGGACCGCCCGTTTTTGCAAAAGCTCGGCGCTTGGATTCAGCTAAACTGACCATAGCGCGCAAGGATGTCACACGTGGCTCTAGGGAGCCACGCAATAAGAGAGCCAAGGGCGAGCCAGTCAGTTGTGATGTTTAATAGTGACAGAGGTAAGGGATGAGGAAAGCACAGATGCTCATACATAGTTACACTCATCGGCAGTACAGCAACAGAGTTAACAGTTAATAAGGTGGCGCTCCCAAGTGATTCGCTAAGACTAGTAGAGGGCTTGCGCCGGACATGGGGGCACAGAGGCACAAATACTTCTTACGGGAAAACACTTACGAGAGATGCTGGATGATGAAACAAGGGCTGGCACCAGACGAAGGGGCTCCAGCCTAGTAGTGCTTATGTCGCAGCGCCGAATGATCGTGGCTGCTCCTCTTTATACTCATTAGCAGCGCCCCAGCTGATGAGGATTAATTGGTCCCAGCCGTCCCATGACACTGACAGCTGGGAGCCAGCTGAGGCGCTGCCCAATGAGAGGCAGGGATAAAAGGAGCATGAGCTGAGCGCCGAGCCAGCGTCTCACCCCATGGTGACAGAGCCTCCCCCTCACGGTCGGGCTCCCGAACGACCAGGAAAATCCCAGCCCCCCCCCCCCCCCACCTAGGGTGGGCAGAAGGGAGGCAGGACCGGAGGGGAAGATGCAAAGGGAAGGACAAAACAAAAAAAAAACCAATGGACAATGTAGGGTTGCAGGGCAGAGAGAGGAAAAAACCCAAACACAATACGTTACAAAACAGGGAAAAATTAACCCAGGGCACAGATGGGGAGAAAACTGAGTAGGACACAGGTTACGCTCTACTCAGATAACACAACGTGTAGCCCAGGGCAAGAAAGGGAGGAAAAAAAAAACCCAAAGAGGTAACAGGACAAATAAAGCAATTACAGAGTATGGTTAAGGGGGAATGAAACACACTACTCCATAACGCACTCCTACAAAGCTAAAGATAAAATAAGGGTGATGAAAGACGCTGAGTACGGGTGGCAGGGAAAACAATACACAGCGCCATATACAAAGAGGGACACCCAGGGAAATAACGGTGACAGGGTAGGAACAGGATGAACATGAGGGAAAAATGCTGAGTACGGTTTACAAGGGGGAGAACGCAATACACAGCACCAAATAAACGGAGAATTACCTAGAGGAATAAAGGTGACAGGATCATAGGATAACAATAAGGTAAAATGCTGAGTATGGTTAATAAGGGAGAAAACACAATACACAGCACTAAATACAAGGAGGGTCACCTAGAGGGATAATGGTGACAGGTGAAACAGGGTAACAATAAGGTAAATTGCTGAGTACGGTTATAAGGGGAAAAAACACGATACACAGCACCAAATACAAGGGTCACCTAGAGGGATAATGGTGACAGGAGCACAGGATAATGATAAGATAAAAATGCTGAGTATGGTCAATAAAAAAAACACAACACACAGCACAAAAACATATATTCCCCTAACGGACAAAGAAACTACACCCGAGTGACCTCAATAATAATAAAAGAAGTAAAGGACACGCGAGGAGACGGCAGACAGAGTCCAAAACGGCCGGAATTGTTCTGGTAATCTCCCCGCCCATTGTCCAGTTGGCAACCTGGGGAAGAGACAATGTTCGGGCGGCCAAGTCCAAACCCAAGTTCCAAAAAACTAGGCCACCGGTAACCGTGCCAGGCCACCCAACAACAATACAGTTCGTCAGGAGGTTGGACCAGCTTGCCGAACCAGAAGACTTGCAGGTCGAGCCGTCGACCCGCGTCACTCAACCACCAGGACCGTTGAGACGGGCGAAGGGTCAGAGCGGACCCCGGAGGAAGAGGCTTAGGGGAGAGCTGATGATGAGGCAGACGAGCGTCAGGCTGCAGGGGAACAGCCACCTCCCCACCGGACCTGGACAACACTGGGGTGGCACCCGCGTCGGACCCCGATTGGGTCTTAGGCGAACCCACGCTGAACGCCGCTGGAGCAGCACCCGCGTCGGACCCCGATTGGGTCTCGGGCGAATCCACGTCGAGCACCGCTGGAGCAGCACCCACGACGGACCCCGACTGGGTCGGCACCGCACCAGAACCGACCTCCAACACTGAACCTGGACCCCACAGCACCACGAGGAACGGCAACTCCTCACAGGCGACCCTGGAAGAAGGCTCAGAGGAGAAAATAGAACCGGGGTCAGGATCACCGGCAGTGCCAGAACCCAGCGGAACGAGCTCGGATGCAGCGGGCGGCTGCACCCGGCTCATCCCCCCTAGAGACAGGCTAAAGTGCTCAGAGAAATAGAGGGAGAAAAGAGAGAGGAGCACTCGCCTGATCTCAGGTTCCGACGCCGTCCAGGACTGCGAAGATCCAGGATCCATTGTCCGGAGGTCGTTGTCAGCCTCCCATTCAGCTGCGTCGGGCCCCGCAGCCAGAACGATGGTCAGCACAGCTTGAGGTTCCTCCAGCGCAAGTAGCCACGCCGACAGTCCATGCGGCATGATGGTAGGAGAACCTCGTCCTGCTGGACCGAACCGCACCTCCGTGGAGACCCGGGGACGCTTGGTCGTCGGCGCAGACTCCACACAGCAGTCGGTCTTCCTCCTCCGCCCACAATGTAGCTGCGGAACCGCAGGCCCTCTCCTCGTCCCACCACGTTGACCCGGAGCCGGGGAGCGCTCGGCGGAGAGAGACACAGAGGATGCAGGATTAAAGGCACGGGTTACAGCAAGTGGTGGGAGTTCAGGGAGCTGCGAACCCCGAACTCCACCTCCAGGAGTGTGACAGAGCAAATCATTAAACTGATGTAAATAAACTGAGACTTGCCTGCCTCCTGGAGGTTGGGTGGAGCCTGCTGTGGTGAACATTGCTTCCTCCTCTCCCCGCCAGGCGATAACGGAGGACCCCCTGGGAAATCGTCTGGGGACCGCTCGCATCGTCTCCAGGAGAGGGCTCACCAGGCCGGGATTCCAGGCACACACAGCAGTCGGGGAGCGCGTCGAGGAGGAGGGGGTATCAGCCGGGGTGAGCCAGCCCGAATGCCCTGGAGTGACAGCGGGGGAATGAGGCTTAGGGAACGAGGCTGTAAAATCTCCACACTGACGAGGCGAAAAGGTGACAGCTGCGTGGGAGGAGAGGTCCTGGTGGGAGCCCAGAACTGGATCCGGACGGGGTTCATGCTGAGGTGACTTGGCGAAGTGATGACGGCTATTCCCAGGGGACGAAGCGAGGGGGGAACCCAGGAATCGCCGCTCCTGATCAGAGACCGAGGCAAGGAAGGCGTTGAGCTCGGGAAAGCTTCGCTGCCCTGGAGTCCTCTCCACCAATCTCACTGCCGCCGCCACGTGCCTGCAGATGGTGAATGGATGCACAGCGGGAATCGTGTCAGCCGCTCGGTCCCAAACGTAACTGCTGTCAGCTGCGGCTCCATGGGGGGAATCCCGAGTGACGTGATGCAGAACGGGGGAAGCCCTCTGGGTGGCGCGAACTCCCGGGCTGGAATGGCAGCAGGAACGGGGTCCCGAAGCGGGGGGCAACGTCATCCACTTCGGCGTTCTGCCGGGGTTTCCATCCAACCCGCGGAGCTTCTCTCGCTGTGTGTCCATGGCATCAATCCTGGCACTGACCTCAAGATGGAATAAGGAGCGAGTATAACTGTCCAGGAGATCCTCAGCACGGCCCGGATGCCAGCGTCTCGCGTTGGAAGCGTCGTGCAGGGGGAAGAGCGTCCCGTCGACAGCCCCCAGGATGGACCTCAGCTCATCGCCCTGGCGTCGGAGGTGACTCCTGGGAAACGGCGTGCTAACAGCGCTAACACCCGGACAGGAAGGTACAAGTCCAAACCATTTACGGCCGCCGGCAACTCATTCTGGCTGCGACATACTGTCACACGTGGCTCTAGGGAGCCACGCAATAAGAGAGCCAAGGGCGAGCCAGTCAGCTGTGATGTTTAATAGTGACAGGGGTAAGGGATGAGGAAAGCACAGATGATCATACATAGTTACACTCATGGGCAGTACAGCAACAGAGTTAACAGTTAATAAGGTGGCGCTCCCAAGTGATTCGCTAAGACTAGTAGAGGGCTTGCGCCGGACATGGGGGCACAGAGGCACAAATACTTCTTACGGGAAAACACTTACGAGAGATGCTGGATGATGAGACAAGGGCTGGCACCGGACGAAGGGGCTCCAGCCTAGTAGTGCTTATGTCGCAGCGCCGAATGATTGTGGCTGCTCCTCTTTATACTCATTAGCAGCGCCCCAGCTGATGAGGATTAATTGGCCCCAGCCGTCCCGTGACACTGACAGCTGGGAGCCAGCTGAGGCGCTGCCCAATGAGAGGCAGGGATAAAAGGAGCATGGGCTGAGCGCCGAACCGGCATCTCACCCCATGGTGACAGAGGAGTTCGCCAACCTGGAAAAGTTGGGCATCATCAGGCGTTCGAAAAGCCCATGGGCTTCACCGCTTCATATGGTCCCGAAAGCTGATGGCTCGTGGCGACCTTGCGGTGATTTCCGCAGGTTTAACAACGCTACAGCGCACGACTGCTACCCGATCCCGCACATCCAAGATTTTTCAGTTCATTTGGCGGGGGCGTGCGTTTTTTCAAAGATAGACTTGGTACGCGGTTACCACCAGGTCCCAGTGCGCGCTGAGGACATACCCAAAACAGCAGTAATAACTCCGTTCGGGCTATTCGAGTTTTTGCGCATGCCATTTGGGCTTAAAGGCGCGGCGCAGACGTTCCAACACATGATGGACGCGGTGTTGCGCGATCTCCCCTTTGTGTTCGTCTACCTGGATGACATATTGGCAGCCAGCACGTCCGAAGACGAACACGAAAACCATCTCACGGCAGTTTTCCGGAGGTTGGCAGAGCATGGGTTAATAATCAACCCAGCGAAGTGTCAGTTCGGGGTGATGCAGATTGATTTTTTGGGGCATCGCGTCTCTCCAGAAGGAGCGGTTCCTCTGCCTGACAAAGTGCGCGCAGTAACAAATTTTCCCCAGCCACAAACGGTCAAAGCGTTACAGGAGTTTTTGGGAATGGTGAATTTTTTATAACCGTTTCCTCCCCCGCGCAGCGCAGCTCATGCAACCATTGTATGCTGCACTAAAAAAATAAAAACCCACAAATAAAATCGAATGGTCTCCGGAGCGAGAGCGCGCATTCTCTGAAGTCAAAACAGCCCTGGCAAACGCTGCGTTGTTAGCACATCCAGTCCCAACGGCCCGCATAGCGCTCATTACTGATGCGTCAAATGTGGCCATAGGGGCCGTCGTGGAACAGTATGTAGCCGGAGCCTGGCAACCGCACGCCTTTTTCAGCAGGACCTTGCGCGATAGTGAACGAAAATACAGCGCATTCGACAGGGAGTTGTTAGCTCTCCACTTGGCCATTCGCCACTTCTAGTTCTGGCTGGAGGGATGCCGTTTCACCGCGTTCGTTGACCACAAGCCGCTGACTTTCGCGATGGCCAAGATTTCAGAACCTTGGTCGGGCCGGCAGCAGAGACAGCTGGCCGCGATCTCGGAGTTTACTACCGATATCCAGCATGTGGCGGGTAAACTTAATGTAGTGGCAGACTGCCTCTCGCGCACCGTGGCGGCTCCAGCCCGCGTAGGGGTAGATTTTGCAGCCATGGCCGCGGATCAGGTTAGCGACGCAGAAGTGCACGCGGCCCCAGTCCACGTAGGGATAGATTATGCAGCCATGGCCGCGGATCAGGTTAGCGATGCGGACGTGCACGCGCTCCAGTCTGGACCAACAGGGTTAAGGCTGGAGAACAGGGTGCTGCAAGACGGTATGCCCCCCCTAATCTGCGATGTCTCCACTGGGTGACCACGTCCTGTTGTACCGGCCGCGTGGCGCCGCTGCGTTTTTGAATCGATCCATTCTCTGGCGCACCCGGGAGTGCGTGCATCGGTCAAAATGGTGAGAGAGAAATTTGTATGGCCGAGCCTGCGCAAACAAGTTAGAGAGTGGGCGGCAGCCTGCATGGCTTGTCAACGAGCCAAGGTACACAGATACACGAGACCTCCCTTGGAGCCGTTTCACATTCTGGCTAAGAGGTTTGATCATGTTCACGTGGACCTCGTAGGCCCCCTCCCGCCCTCACAGGGGTGCACACATCTTCTGACAATGGTTGACCGCACCACGCGCTGGCCTGAAGTGGTCCCACTGTCGCCAACCACAGCCGAGGAGGTAGAGTGCGCGTTTTTAACAGCATGGGTAGCGCATTTTGGAGTCCCATCGGACATTACGTCCGACAGAGGCCCTCAATTTGTTTCCGAACTTTGGTCAGCGATGGCCCGCAGCCTGGGGGCAATGATCCACCGCACGACCGCGTACAATCCGCAGGCTAATGGGTTATGCGAACGTTTTCACAGGTCATTGAAGGCGGCCCTCAGAGCGTCGCTTACGGATGCAAATTGGGTGGACAGGCTACCATGGGTTTTATTGGGGTTGCGTTCTGCACCTAAAGAGGATTTAGAAGCCTCCCCAGCTGAGCTAGTTTTCGCACGGCCACTTCGGCTGCCCGGGGAATTTCTCCCAGATAATCCGGCGCCAGTTTGCTCCCCAGCTCAGCAGTTACAGAGTAGCACGGACTCGAGCACGCTACCTGGCCCCGTTCACCACAGTTTTCCGCGCGTTTTTGTGCCTAAGGCTTTAAAAAATGCGGAGTTTGTTTTTGTCAGACATGATGCCCATCGCCCACCGTTACAACCACCTTATGATGGACCATATAGACTGCTGGAAACAGGGGATAAGCATTTTTTGCTAGATTTGGGGGGCAGAAAAGAAATGATTGGCATAAACAGGCTCAAACCCGCTTTTGTGGTGGCTGACGAAGGTGTGCAGTTGGCTAAGGCTCCTCGGCGCGGCAGACCCCCTAGAGAGCATTCCCCAGAACACCCACAGAGATTGACTAACAGTTCTCATCCTCAAACAGCAGCTCCCCAGCAGGAGGGCGCCGTGGAGGTGGTAAAGCCTGCTTACAGCAAACACGGGAGAAGACTGAGGCCCAAGGAGCATGTGGACTGATGTGTAGTGATTTTATTATGACATGCAAACTGTTATTACGTTGTTCCATCTTAGACGTTTGGGGGGGGGGGGTCATGTGGGACACATATGTGGGTTTCATATGCCTCACATGTATATTACTGTATGCTTATTGTATGCTTCACGTCTCAGAGGAACAAAAGGACTGAACCTCCTAGGAGATAACAGGAGGATGTGAAGTGTGGCCTTTTGTATGCAAAGAGATGACCTTGAGGGATTTCCTGACCACCAGTGACTTTAGGTGGAGGTGAGAAGACCTGGACGAAGACGCATTGTGACTTGGGATTAAAAGGCAATGTGACTGTGTGCTTTGATGTCCTGGGGTATAAAAGGGACAGATGTTGGGGGATTCTCTCTCTTTCTGTTTTTGGATGATGGTGGACAATGTGAATAAACCTGACTTGTGAAATAAATTCAGCCTCGTCCTTCCACATTCCCCACAATATATATATATATATATATATATATATATATATATATATATATATACTGTATATACGTATATTAGCTTAGTTCTAAGGCAAAGCTGTCGATTTACCAGTCAATCTGCGTTCCTACTCTCACCTATGGTCACGTGCTTTGGGTAATGACCGAAAGAACGAGATCGCGGATACAGGCGGCTGAAATGAGCTTTCTCCGTAGGATTGCTGGACTCACCCTCAGAGATAGGGTGAGGAGCTCAGTCATCCGGGAGAGGCTCAGAGTAGAACCGCTGCTCCTCCACATTGAAAGGAGTCAGTTGAGGTGGTATGGGCATCTGATTAGGATGCCTCCTGGATGCCTCCCACTTGAGGTGTTTCAGGTACGTCCCACTGGGAGGAGACCCCGGGGCAGACCCAGGACTCGGTGGAGAGAGTATGTCTCCCAGCTGGTCTGGGAACGCCTTGGTATCCCCTCTGAAGAGCTGGAACAGGTGGCTGGGGAGAGGGAAGTCTGGGCTTCTCTGCTTGAACTGCTGCCTCTGCGACCCGGACCTCCGGAAAAGCGGTAGAAGATGGATGGATGGATGGATATATATATATATATATATATATATATATATATATATATATATATATATATATATTTATTTATTTATTTATTTATTTATATTTATATGTACATATGTATACTTGCTGCTCTTGTTTTTTTTCCCCTTGCCTTCTGATTGTTGCTTTGAGTGTTGCTATCCCTGTGCTGTTGCAATCCTGGAATTTCCCCGTTGTGGGACTAATAAAGGCTTATCTTATTTAGTTTGGGTAGAAAACATGTTTTCATATTTTTTGGAAATATTTATTTGAAATAAAATTCAATACCTTCTCAGGTATTAAGTGCAGCTTCATTAAAATCGCCTCACACATCATCTATCATCTACTAGTCAGACTACATCAGTAGACCATTTATTGACACAGAAAAGCACTGAATTCTTATAGGACTGACTCCTGCACTGACAAATAAATCACAAGGATTAATTTTAGCCTGACGTAGCCTGCTCTGGACCAGGCTAGCTGTGGAGAATAAATCTCAGTAGCAACTTGACTGGGCTGAATTTATCCTACTTTTATTCAACCAAGTCAAGTATTGATTAAGCAGAAATTATTTAAAAATCCTGGCTTAATCCTTTATCTTGGTTTCATGAGATATGCATCTGAGGTGACCTAATTAATCTGCTGCACACAGAGCAGTCCTAACACTTTCAACCAATCAAATAGCTAAGGCATGGGGCTGGTGACGAAGTCACTAGCCAATCAGCAGACATTTCCAATTAGTCCTCCCTGCAGCTGTGGTTTTGGTCTCCAAAATGATTCTCATGTTGAAGATTACTCTAATACTGGATGTGTTCATTGTCATATCTGGACAAAGTTTCCAACCATATCCACATTTTCTGTTGGTTTTGAACTGCTGCGCCTTTATTTTGTTATCATTAGTTTGTTGGGTTATGCTCGGGTTCTTAGTTCAGTTATGTTTTCTCCCAGATTTGGTTTATTTATGATTATTGTTTGCATTATTTGTCCTCTCTGTTCTCCAGTGTCCTCCTTCTGCACAGCTCTGCCCATTCTGTTTGTAGCTGTTCCCCTGTTATCTCTTAAGTAGTGCAAGCTGTCTCATGCTAGTGCAATTATCTCTCACCTACAGTGGTGTGAAAAAGTGTTTGCCCCCATCCTCATTTTTCATTTTTTTCTATGGCTGTCACACTTAAATGTTTCAGATCATCAAACAAATTTAAATATTAGACAAAGACAACACAAGTAAACACAAAATCCAGTTTTTAAATAAACGTGTTTATTACTAAGGGTAAAAAAAAAAAAATCCAAACCCACATGGCCCTGTGTTAAAAAAAAAAAAAAAAAAGATCTCCCACCCCATTAAAACATAAATTAACTGTGGTTTATCACATCTTTGGAAAGCTGAGTTACATTTCTCTAGCCACACCCAAGCCTGATTATTGCCACACCTGTTCTCAAACAAGAAATCACTTTAATTGGACCTGCCTGACACAGTGAAGTAGACCAAAATATCCTCAAAAGCTAGACATCATGATACGATCCAAAGAAATTCAGGAACAAATGAGAAACAAAGTAATTGAGATCTATCAGTCTGGAAGAGGTTATAAAGCCATTTCTAAAGCTTTGGGACTCCAGCGAACCACAGTGAGAGCCATTATCCACAAATGGCGAAAACATGAAACAGTGGTGAACCTTCCCAGGAGTGGCTGGCCGACCAAAATTACCCCAAGAGCACAGCAACAACTCATTCAAGGGGTCACAAAAGACCCCATAACAACATCCAAAGAACTGCAGGCCTCATTTGCCTCAGTTAAGGTCAGTGTTCATGACTCCCCCTTAAGAAAGAGACTGGGCAAAAATGGCCTGCATGGCAGAGTTCCAAGACGAAAATCACTGCTGAGCAAAAAGAGCATAAAGGCTCGTCTAAGTTTTGCCAAAAAACATCTTGAGGATCCCCAAGACTTTTAGGAAAATACTCTGTGGACTGACGAGACAAAAGTTGAGCTTTTTTGGGAGGTGTGTGTCCCATTACATCCGGGGTAAAAGTAACACAGCATTTCAGAAAAGGGACATCATACCAACAGTAAAATATGGTGGTAGTAGTGTGATGGTCTGGGGCTGTTTTACTGCTTCAGGACCTGGAAGACTTACTGTGGTAAATGGAACCATGAATTCTGCTGTCTACCAAAAAATCCTGAAGGAGCATGTCCGCACTTGGGTTCTACCGCAGGACAATGATCCAAAACACATAAGCCAGTCCAGCTCTGAATGGCTTAAGAAAAACAAAATGAAGACTTTGGAGTGGCCTACTCAAAGACCAGACCTAAATCCGATTGAGATGCTGTGGCATGACCTTAAAAAATTGGTTCATGCTCAAAACCCTCTAATGTGGCTGAATTACAACAATTCTGCAAAGATGAGTGGGCAAAAATTTCTCCACTGCGCTGTAAAGACTCATTGCAAGTTATCGCAAATTCTTGATTGCAGTTGTTGCTGCTACAGGTGGTCCAACCAGTTATTAGGTTTAGGGGGCAATCACTTTTTCACACAGGGCCATGTAGGTTTGGATTTTTTTCCTCTTAATAATAAACACCTTCATTTAAAAACTGCATTTTGTGTTTAGTTGTGTTACCTTTATATATTTAAATCAGCATATAAAGAAATTATTTGTGAGCAATATAAAAATAAAGGACAGTAATATTACAATGTGTCTTCAATGAAGAAAGATTGTTATTGTTGTATATATGCTGAGTACTATTATTATTGATATTATTACTAGAATATTACAACAGTATTATAGTATTAGGATTGTTGTTAGGATGGAATTATTTGAAGTATTATATAGGCCAGGTGGTATTATTATTATTATTATTATTATTATTATTATTATTATTATTAATATTATTAATAATAATAATAATAATAATAATAATAAATAATTAAATAATAATTTAAATAATTTAAATAATTAAACAATTTAAATAATTTAAATAATAATTATAAAATTATTATTATTATTATTATTATTATTATTATTAATAATAATAATAATAATAATAATAATAATAATAATAATAATAATACCATCAGATGAAGGATGATATGTGAGGTCATTCTGGTGAAGCTGCACTCAGTTATTTAGAAGTTTTTAACTATCATTTCTAATAAATATTTCCCTAACCTATGATATTTTTTTTTTGTCCAACTAACAAGAGTTACTAACAGGAGACCCTAGTGGCTGGGCAGCATTTAGTGGCACTAACCTTAATGATGCTGAAATTTAATCCTAATAAATATTCCCAAAGCTATGAAAACATTTCTTTTAATCCAAACTATGTGTTGTAGTCTGACTACAAGAAGATGGATTGCATGTGAGGTGATTTTGGTGAAGCCACACTTTGTAGTTTTCAAGTTATTGGGTATTTATCTGTTTTTCAATAGATTTGACCAACCGCCCTCCCCCCTGACTGCACAACAACCACTGCTGCCTCTAAAGAAATCAAGTCCTGCTGCCCACTCCCCACTCCACCAACACCCCCCCACTCCCAACACACAGCCCCCCATCCTGACCCTGACCAGGACCCAGGTGAGGACGGAGCTGAGGAAGATCAAGGCGAGGAAGGCGCCGGGACCGGACGGCATCAGCGCAAAGCTCCTCAAGTCCTGTGCAGACCAGCTGTGTGGGATTGTGACGTATATCTTCAACATGAGCCTGAAACTGGGGAGGGTACCACAGCTGTGGAAAACATCTTGTGTGGTACCTGTACCAAAAACTTCCCACCCCAAAGACCTGAACAGCTACAGACCGGTGGCCTTGACGTCCCACTTGATGAAGACCCTGGAGAGACTGCTCCTTGCTCACCTCCGCCCCCTGGTGGAACCAGCGATGGATCCACTCCAGTTCGCCTACCAGCATGGCATTGGGGTGGAGGATGCGGTGATCTTCCTCCTTCACCGTTCTCTGTCCCACCTGGAGAAGCCCGGGAATATGGTGAGGATCATGTTCTTTGACTTCTCCAGTGCTTTCAACACCATCCAACCGATGATCCTGAAGGACAAGCTGCTGCGCGCAGGGGTGGACCAGCACCTGTCATCATGGATCCTGGACTACCTCACGAACCGGCCTCAGTTTGTGAGAACCCGGGACTGTGTGTCCGACACGATCATCAGTAGCACGGGGGCCCCCCCAGGGAACGGTGCTGGCTCCCTTCCTGTTCACTCTTTATACTGCGGACTTCTCACACAACACAACACACTGCCATCTACAGAAGTTCTCTGATGACTCTGCGATCGTTGGCCTCATCTCCAATGGAGATGAAGCTGAGTACAGAGGGCTTATCCAGGACTTCGTGGACTGGTGCCATCGGAACTGCCTCCAGATCAACGCGAGGAAAACTAAGGAGCTGGTGGTGGACTGCCGCAGGCATGGGCAGCCCCTCACAGTACCAGTAAATATACAGGGAACAGACATCGAGATGGTGACATCCTATAAGTACCTGGGTATTCATCTGAACAATACACTAGACTGGTCACACAATACTGATGCACTCTACAAGAAGGGACAGCGCAGGCTGTTCCTGCTGAGGAGACTCAGGTCTTTTGGTGTACAAGGGGCGCTGCTGAAGTCATTCTATGACACGGTGGTGGCATCAGCCATCACTTTTGGAGTGGTCTGCTGGGGCAGTGGCATTACTGCAGCCGATAGGAAGAGACTGAACAAACTGATTAAGAAAGCTAGCTCTGTCCTGGGGCAGCGCCTTGATCCGATGGAGGAGATAGGAGAGAGAAGGACGGTGGCTAAACTGTCATCTCTGCTGGAGTCCGAGTTCCACCCTATGCAGGACATACTGAATGCACTGAGGAGCTCATTTAGCAGCAGACTACATCATCCCAGGTGCACAACCGAGAGGTTTCGTAGGTCCTTCCTACCAACGGCTGTCAGACTGTACAACCTAAGCAGGGCTGCTTGCAGAGATAGCAAAAAGACGTAACAAACTAATAGTTTTTTGAATGCAAAAGATGCAATAGACTTACACAATGGTCCCCTCCGGCATACAACTAGGAACATACCGGTCGCTATGGAGGGTGAGAATATGTATGGGCACATAATCATACCATGTAGGATAACTAAGTAGACGGTTATGCTGTTTCATTCCATCTAGCAACAATGCTCTGCACTGTGTGTGTTTATATATTTACATATTTATTCCATCTAGCTACAATGCTCAGCACTGGGTGTGTTTATATATTTATATATCTACATATTATTCCATCTAGCTACATTGCTCCGCACTGTGTGTGTTTATATACTTGCATATTTATTCCACCTAGCTGCAATGCTCCGTACTGTGGGTGTTTATATATTTACATATTTATTCCATCTAGCTACAATGCTCTGCACTGTGTGTTCATATATTCATATATTTATTCCATCCAGCTACAATGCTCTGCACTGTGTGTCTGTGTGTGTGTGTATATATATATATTTTATAGTAATACGTACATATGTATATTAGCTGCTCTTGCTTGCTTGTTTTTTTCTTGCCTTCTGATTGTTGCTCTGAGTGTTGCTATCCCTGTGCTGTTGCAATCCTGGAATTTCCCCGTTGTGGGACTAATAAAGGCTTATCTTATCTTATCTTATTTATTGGGTATTTATTGGGTATTTATTGGGTATTTATTCATATATTTATTCCATCTAGCTGCAATGCTCCGCATCGTGTGTCTATATATTTATGTTTATATGTACATATGTATACTCGCTGCTCTTGTTTTTTTCTTGCCTTCTGATTGTTGCTCTTAGTGTTGCTATCCCTGTGCTGTTGCAATCCTGGAATTTCCCCATTGTGGGACTAATAAAGGCTTATCTTATCTTATCTTATTTTTTAAATAAATATTTCCCCAAACTATGAAAAATAAAATTTATGCACACTAAGCATTTTAGTCTGAACAAAACGACACAATCGACGTATGAATTGATTCTGGTGACATTACACCTGATGATCATGACAGTAATTCATTTTAAGTTTTTTTTGTTTGTTTATTTGTTTGTTTTTCCTCGGAGTTGCAATGTGCAGACGGTCCCTGAACATTCATCTCCTCTATCACAGCTCATAGACTCCAATCTGCCCTTTTCCACTAGCCTCACTTAGCCCTACACCGCACCACTCAGCCCGCTTTGGGCGCTTTTCCACTAGCCCCAGCACCGGTTAGCAGGTACTTTTTTCGTACCTGATCCAGGGCAGGGTCTAACCGGGCTGAGTAGGGCTGAGTATGGCTGTGATATGACTTTAAGAGACTGGTCGCCGCTGATTGGTCAGGTTGTAACGTCATGAAAGCGACTTTTTCTGCTGAATTTACTCCACGACCGCCATTTGTAATTGTTCAGCCAGTGAACACAGTGCGCCCCTTTAATACGGTATATTATATTAATATACTGTATAATATACTTATATAATAATATACTCCTAATATTATATATTAGGAGGTGCGCAATTTTCTTTCTATATTAGGCGATGATCGCATCCAGCACGAGTTGGACGGATCTACTCGAAATGCAGGCGTCCGAGCAGATGGCTTCCCAAGGGCACATCCGTACTGCCAAACAGTGTCGGGAGAAGCTGAAAAAGCTGAAAAGCGATTACCTAGCAGTGAAGGACCACAATGCTCGAAGTTCAGTGGATTGGAAGGAGTGGAAGTGGTTCGCTGAGAGACACTGGGCTCGACACGTCACTGTCACGGTCACGGCCTTGGAAACCGTGGATGGTGAGTGTTTATTTGATATTGCGCATCTTTTTGCCACTTGATCCTTTCTGTGCCAAGCTCACTGTTTTTAAGAAATAGGAAGGCTGTTAGATTGTGGGTAATGGTTGTTACTGAGACTTGCGTATTGCTTTGCAGCCAACTGCAGATTCACGCTTGCTTTGTGTTAAGTATTAGCGCGAACAAAACGCTGAATTACGCTTATTGTATACCGGTTAAAAACTTGAGAGTGTTGTGTACATGTTGCACTTTGGTGTTAAGTTTTAAATTGCGTGCATTTTCTTTCTAGAATCGCAGTTCATATCACAGGGGTCCACCTCAGTGGACAGACACAGCGGACTCTCCTGGCGCTGCGTCTGCGTGTGCGTCTGCCGGAGCGCCAGCTGGATCGACTCCCATGTCAGCCACATCACCAGCTCCATCTGGATCACGTTCAAGTGCCGGTAAGGCACAATAACCACGATTTTTTTTTTTGGTTGAAACAGGTCCAGCAGCGGAAACCAGGGTCGAAAATCCATCCATCTTCTACCGCTTAATCCTTTACAGGTCGCGGGGGGGCTGGAGCCTAACAAGTTATGTCCCAAATTGATTAATGCAATTTCCTGTAGCTGCATATTAATTAATTGAAAATGTCTTTTTAAATGTACAAAAAGGTTATTCTTTGGTCTTCACTTATCGGTGTTCCACAACCATTTTTAGGTGTGGTGATTGGTGCTGTTGTAACTCCTGTTTTAGACAAAGTGCATGAACTACTGTTGAAATCAACATGCTTCATTGAAATGCTTTGCGTCAGCTGACTGTATTAACCCATTCAGATTTCTGCGGCCACAATACAAGCAACTAGTTTAAACATTACCCATCCATCCATCCATATTCTTAATCTTAATCCTTTTTAGTTTTGCAGGGGGGCTGCAGCCGAAGACAGCACCCTGCGTGTTGCAAAATCTGCTCTACTGAGGGGCAGCAACATGACAGTTCAGCTTATATACAGCAATGAAGCATAATATAATAGTGACATTCCACCACAGACTTTCACCTGTGTAATTCCATAATATATGTAGTGATCCAGCTTTAACGACCATGCCTTTCTGTCTTTCCATCTAGGCAAGACGAAAACAGACAACTCCCATCGCTGACCTTACATTAGCGATGGTCAACATGCATGACGAAGAGATGCGGCTCTTGGAACGGCAACATGACCAGCGGCAAGAATCAGGAGTACATGCAGCATTTGCGACAGGTGGCCGCAGATGTGCGGGCAGATGCGCGTGAAGCCCTGGAGCAGGACGCTGCGTTACGAAGGGAAGAGTTCACAGAGATGTCATCACCCAGTCTGGTTTTTTTTGTTTGTAAATTTTGCTTCTGGAATAAAATTGTATTGTTTGCATCAAAAGTCTGGTTTATCTGTTATGACACCGTATGAGAAAAGCCAATAATTACATACACATTCCATTCTCTGTTCACTCCACATGCTGCTGTTCATCAGGTCAGGTGTATAGCCTTCTAATGGTAATTTAATTTTTAACAACACAACGAAACGTAATGTCTTGGTAGGTTTTTTTTTTTTATTTTAAACAAATTTGCAATGCTGAATCCATTTCTCTTGAACGGGTACATTTTTTAGGTTATAAGCAGTTGTACAGGTGTGCTTGAACTTGTAGACACTGCTAAAGGTAAGTACGTGTAAGTTGAATGTTGCATCACCAGTCAAAATTTAATAAATTAAGAAGGAATCTAGCAAAAATTTGGCACTAATAACAGTAGACAAATCGGACAAGGAGACACAACTGTGTTTTTGTTGCACACAGCTGTTGTTACCAACAAGTGCAAAATTTATATTCCCTTTTCCCAAAAATTAAAAATCAATTTGTAAGTAAAAGTGGGAGACCTTTACATGGGAAAATATGACATGTATCAGCACATGATTTATAGTTCAATTTGCATTTCCACCTAAGCAAAAGTGGCTTGTCGAGCTGGATTTTTGTGAAGATGGCCTGTGCAGTGTTTCTGCATGTAATTACATACCTGTCACGTGATACGGTTTCGCCGTATTTTAATACGGGGAAAATGCAATTTTAGCAAATACGGGCGTATTGCCATTTCTGTACGCCAAAGAGAAAAATATACGGGAAAAAAAATTGAGAGTGTGGGGAGGAACACGTCGTGTGTGACCCCCACAGCGTACGGGGCTGTCAGAGTGCTCAGCGTGAGCAATTATCACAACAGAAGTGTGGACTCATCATTAGGCTGATGGCTTCGCACCTTCTTAACAGATAAGCGTTATGAACAACAGGACAGTTAGATGGACCATGCACAACATTTTATTTACAAAAAACATTTTGAAATATGTATGCACATAAATGTGGACAAAATAGACAAGTATTGCATCACAGCATCTCGTGTTATATTGTAACGTGCAGCTCGACATGGCAACGTCCCACCGGGAGATTTGAACTCATGCCTCCTGCTCCGGAGTCCTGCACTCTACCTGTGTCGCCAATAGGGTTAACCCACTTGTCAAGCCAAGTAGGGTGCTTATATTGAGTTCGCTACAATATCACCACCCTGCTCCTCTGCTCTCTGTGCCGCTGCCACCACTGGTTCATCTACTGCATCATCCAACGTAGTGTCAAACGTCTCTCCATGACTCTCACACAGATTGTGCAGAGCACAACAAGTCAGCACCATAGATTTAACCAGTTTCATGTCACAGTCATTCCTCTCTCCTTCTCTCCTCATCATCAGCCATTTTGTTTGTTGTGGAGGATTCGGTCGCATGTTTCACGTCACGAGGGTGTGGCGCCGCCTGCTGTTCAACAAATCCCACCCACAGCAGGTGTGCCAGCAGGTGCGCCAGCAGTAGTTGAAAAGCAACTGAGGCTGAACCGAACCGAAGTGAGTAGAGCCGGGTTTTCAAATCGGGGCTGAGCGGGGCTAGTGGAAAAGGGCCTTAACTGCTGGAGCTCAGAGAACGGCTCTGTTTAATGAAAATGAGGTTGTAGCTCTTTGTCCACTTTACCAAGGTATTAGATTGGTGTGGTTTGTGTTTTAACAGCGTTTTGTTCACAAATTATTGATGCACAAAGTCCGAATCTGTGTCCGAATCTTGCCACCTTTACTGAAGTGTCCCCCACGGTGAAACACACTGAATACATTTCTTCATCGGTAGAATTTTGGCCACTACATACATTTGCCAGGATGTTAACCAGCTCTGCATTACTGAGGATGGCTGCAACTAACTTTTCTGCTGATTCACTCACAGCTGCACTTCTCCCATCTCCGTTCATTACATAGAACACAAATGGAAAACAATGCTAAACGTCCAAATGGTCCTGATCACATACGTACAAAACACAGAATATATTGAATGAAACTCTGATATATATATACAAAACACTTTGGAATATATTGAATGAAACTCTGATATATATATACAAAACACTTCGGAATATATTGAATGAAACTCTGATATATATATACAAAACACTTCGGAATATATTGAATGAAACTGGAGCCCCAAAGGCTGATGGGAAATGTAGTTCATTCAATATATTCTGCAGTTCATTCAATATATTCCCATTTTCATTCAATATATTCCCAGTTTCATTCAATATATTCTGCAATTCATTCAATGCATTTCAAGTTTCATTCAATATATTCTGAAGTTCATTCAATATATTCCCAGTTTCATTCAATATATTCGGAAGTTCATTCAATATATTCAGAAGTTCATTCAATATATTCCAAAGTTCATTCAATATATTCCCAGTTTCATTCAATATATTCGGAAGTTCATTCAATATATTCAGAAGTTCATTCAATATATTCCAAAGTTCATTCAATATATTCCCAGTTTCATTCAATATATTCGGAAGTTCATTCAATATATTCAGAAGTTCATTCAATATATTCCAAAGTTCATTCAATATATTCCCAGTTTCATGCAATATATTCGGAAGTTCATTCAATATATTCCCAGTTTCATTCAATATATTCGGAAGTTAAGATAAGATAAGATAAGATAAGCCTTTATTAGTCCCACAACGGGGAAATTCCAGGATTGCAACAGCACAGGGATAGCAACACTCAGAGCAACAATCAGAAGGCAAGAAAAAAAACAAGCAAGCAAGAGCAGCTAATATGTACATATTACTATAAGATATATATATACACACACACACACACACAGACACACAGTGCAGAGCATTGTAGCTGGATGGAATAAATATGTAAATATATAAACACCCACAGTACGGAGCATTGCAGCTAGGTGGAATAAATATGCAAGTATATAAACACACACAGTGCGGAGCAATGTAGCTAGATGGAATAATATGTAGATATATAAAAAACAGTGCGGAGCATTGTAGCTAGATGGAATAAATATATAGATATATAAATATAAACACACCCAGTGCTGAGCATTGTAGCTAGATGGAATAAATATGTAAATATATAAACACACACAGTGCAGAGCATTGTTGCTAGATGGGATGAAACAGCATAACCGACTACTTAGTTATCCTACATGGTATGATTATGTGCCCATACATATTCTCACCCTCCATAGCGACCGGTATGTTCCTAGTTGTATGCCGGAGAGGACCATTGTGTAAGTCTATTGCATCTTTTGCATTCAAAAAACTGTTAGTTTGTTACGTCTTTTTGCTATCGCTGCGAGCAGCCCTGCTTAGGTTGTACAGTCTGACAGCCGTTGGTAGGAAGGACCTACGAAACCTCTCGGTTGTGCACCTGGGATGATGTAGTCTGCTGCTAAATGAGCTCCTCAGTGCATCCAGTATGTCCTGCATAGGGTGGAACTCGGACTCCAGCAGAGATGACAGTTTAGCCACCGTTGAAGTTCATTCAATATATTCAGAAGTTCATTCAATATATTCCAAAGTTCATTCAATATATTCCCAGTTTCATTCAATATATTCGGAAGTTCATTCAATATATTCCAAGCTTTTCTTTGTAATATATATATTTTTTTTCCTGAACGGCTTGCCATAATATATATATATATATATATATATATATATATATATATATATATATATATATATATATATATATACTGTATATATATATATATATATATATATATATATATATATATATATATATATACCCATCTTTATACAATATATATATTGTAATGCAAAACTGATTTGAAATAATCTAAAAATATAAAGATAGATAAATAAATAAGTGTATAAACATGAATGATAAAATCAGTTAAAAACTAAACTATAAAGATGGGTCTGGAGCTTCCTTTTAATATTTGTCTTTGCCTTTGTTATCATGGTCTTGCTTGTGGTGTCGCCCCTGCATGGTTTGTGGTCCTCGTCATCTGTATCCTTGTCATGGTCGCTTCCTCTTAGTCCTGCATGTGTGTCTTCTGTGTATTCCCTGTCCTTGTTTATCTGTACTTCCCAGTCCATCCTGTTTTCTGTATCCACTGGCTCTGTTTTCCCCGTGTATAACCTGTTAGCCTTGATTGGTTTCCCCAGCTGCCCTGTGTTTGCCAATTACCCGTCATCCTATTTGCAGCTTTAAAGAGCCGGAGTATCACATCCAATCCCCTGTCTGCAAACATGCCCATCATCCCAACATGACAGGTCGCCGGCAGCTCCGTAACATCACCTGAGCAGATGAGCGGAGCCTCTCAAAGGCGGAAGGTCAGAGGGTATGCCGCTCATGGCCCCATGCCCTGCTGTCGGCAGTGGTTTGGTCTTTGGACTGGGGAGGTCCCACTGAAAACTGATGAGAAACGTCTTCATTCCTCACAGCATCCTTCTCTCCAGGTTCAGACGGAGTCCCCATCTCTCTTAATATTTTGCATCCTCTGGGTGTTCCCTGTTTGCCGACGTTCCATTGACTAAGCCTCTGTGCTGTTACCCTTCATATCCAGCCTCAGTCTGGATATGAAGTCTCAGCACGGTGACACACTGCGCTCAGCCTCTTGACAACTTGTGGCAACAGGAGGGCACTGACATGACAAAGGTGAATCACGTGGCACAGGTCCAAACCTTGAATCAACCAGTGAAAGTTCAGAAAAGTCAGGCAACACTGAGGGGTTGAGGTCTGAGATGTTTTAGTATTTCCCCAAGGGCAAACATTAAAGGGTCAGGAAGAGCTCCTGAAAAAGAGAAAGTACAACAGAAACCTTAAAAATTCTTCATTGAATATCTTCCAAGTTTAAACTTGTAAACCAACAAATAAATAAATCAAGTTAATTCATCCATGATGGTAATCAATAGTAGCCGTATAACAGATGAAAACTGATCTGTGGGCTATACAGATAATACCCTCCGCACACACACTGCCATCCAGGATCCATAGAAGAGTGGCAAATTTTAATAATCATAATGATTAAAGTTTGTATTGTGGAGGTAATAGAACAGGCGAGATGCAACGAGCTGGAAGGGTGCAAGGTTTTATTTCCTCCAACATAATGAAACATGTTTTGTAGCTCGGTGAGCTACTGCTCTGCTTAGGCATGTGAAAACAACCTCTTTTATACACATTATACAGACAGAGGGAACGCATGGCACATTAGCATAGTGATTGTCATTTAATACGCATCATTAGTATGACATCAGCTGGCACTTGGATGTCCTCTCCGTCCTCGGGGGACGCATACAGTACATAACAGTCCAGTCTGACTGTCCCCTGGGGCTCTCTGTCCGTATGTCAATTGTCCTTCCCTTCCTCCAGCCCTGATGAGTGTGAGATAATATCCGTCCGCAGCATGCTGGGTCAGCACACAACTCCCCCCAGAACATTCAGAAGGGGATGTGACCCCCCGGGTCGTTTGGGCTCCACTTGGTGCCCATGGAGGCTGCAGTGGGGGTTGCTGCTCCAGTAGAACTGTCCTGCTGTAGAGGAGTGTTGGAGGGCATATCAGCAGTCCGTAGGGGGGGAAGGGGATGGGGGAAGGGTGGAAGAGACAGTGTGCTCCACTCTGGGTTCCAGCACGTTGAACGCCCGTGGATCGTGGGCGCACGGGGCCAGTGTGCATCGTGCGTAATGGAACAAACCGGCGATCGGCCGGCTTTAGGGAGTGAGATGCGGGAAGAACGATGTGGAGGAGGAGGGGGAGGTTGATGGGAATAAGTGAGTGCCGGCCCGGGACGTCAAATGTGTCTGGGCCGCGCAAAAATTGCTTGTGGATCCGCCATGGTGAGGGATTTTCCCAGTAAACCTGGCAGTGATCCGCAGCGGCTGTGAAAAAATTTAGTCTCTGACTCCTCGTGCGGGCGCAGTCCTGCGAGGATGAGGGGAAGGCAAACGGCCAAATTCCCCAAGGATGCGTAGTGGCTGTGAAAAAACTGAAGCTGTGTGAGGGACTTGGCAGTTTTGCTTTAGGTGCGGAAGCAGCCCTAAAGGCATCGGGGAAAGCAATTGGCTAAATTCCCATTGTGCGCAGCGGCTGAGAGACAAACACATGTCCTGCGTGCGAGGCTGCACGTCTGCTTTAGGAGCGGCAGCAGCCCTAAAGGTTCCCAGGATGGCAATCGGCCATGTTCCCAGGGCATGTGCAGCTGCGGAGGCTGGTGTGTGAGTCTGTGGAGCCGGTTTGTCCCTGGTGCGTGGCGCGCGCTGCGGCCATGTAGCTGGAAGTTGCACTGTCCTCATAATCCTGCGGTGTACGCATGGGACTTCTGTGCGCTGAAAGTCCACTGTAGGGAGGTGAGTCAGGGTTGGGGAGCTTGATGGAAATCAACGCAGACGGCGCCGATGATCTTCCCCATTCAGGCTGTTTCCTTCAGTTCACTCGTGTCGCCGTTCATGGTGCGTGTCGGTCCCAGCGCTGCCTGCTCCGGAGAGCGCGCTCCGGTGCGGATAAAGAGAATGCAGGCATTCTCTGGTACTCTGGACTCCACAGCGCGGTGAAAGGGAGCAGACGGTCATCCTCAGTCAGGTCACCAGTGTGGAGAAAATGGCATAGTCGAGAGACGCACCATGCACGTCCAGGGTCACCAATGTGGAGGTAATAGAACAGGCAAGATGCGACGAGCTGGAAGGGTGCAAGGTTTTATTTCCTTCAGCATAATGAAACATGTTTTGTAGCTCGGTGAGCTACTGCTCTGCTTAGGCATGTGTAACAACCTCTTTTACACACGTTATACAGACAGAGAGAATGCATGGCACATTAGCATAGTGATTGTCATTTAATACGCATCATTAGCATGACATCAGCTGGTGCCTGGATGTCCTCTCCGTCCTCGGGGGACACATACATGACAGTCCGGTCTGATTGTCCCCCGGGGCTCTCTGTCCGTATGTCAATTGTCCTCCCCTTCCTCCAGCCCTGATGAGTGTGAGATAATGTCCGTCCGCAGCGTGCTGGGTCACCACAGTATTATTTTTAAACCAATAATGCTGAAAACTTGGGAGCTCTAAACCATAAATTTTGTGATGCATTACTCTCCTAATCAATAATACAATACAATACATAATGGCCACCACCTGTATGGGCTTGGTACAGTGTTGATTTGCACAGGGTCTTGGTAGATGGTTTAGAACCAGGTCCTGAACGGGTTCTGTACAGATGCCCTGAAATCATACACACATCAAACATGACATCATAGACCAGGGGTGGGCAATCATATGCCCTGGAGGGCCATTCCACTGCAGTTTTTTCTGTTCCACCCAGTGTCTTCAGCAGGTGTTTGCTCTGATCAGCTTCAATGATCACTAATAATTGAAAACACCTGCTGAAGACAGTGGGTGGAACAGAAAATCTGCAGTGGAATGGCCCTCACTGCCCACCCCTGTCATAGACTTTTCGCAAAAAATATTATTAACCAAACATGAATATATGAATGGCATTTCAGAACACCAAAGTCCAACTTCATTTTGAGTCAGAGTAAATCTGCAACAGCAGTAACATTTTAACCCCTTACACTCAACACAGCTGCTTCAGCATAAGTATGGTACTGAAAGCTATACATCTACATAAACATTTTAATAATTTAACTTTGAACAAATATCAGTTCTGACACATTGTTGGGTGTGTAATAAATACAGCTGATAAATGACTAATAGAAATATCTCAAACCAAAAAGTGGAAGGGGTTAAAAAAAACAACGTTTAGTCCTTATCCTATCATAAAAACCTGGAATGAGTGCGGGACTTCTCTCTTCCTCATCGACCGGTGACACCTGCATCTGACTACAACCGAATCAGAATCAGAATCAGAATAAAATTTATTGCCACTGTTCATGTAATACACAAACTAGGAATTTATCTCGGTGCAATACTGCAACATTAAACATATTTTTTTTTTTTTTTTTAAAAAAGGAAAACTATGCATGCAATAAAAAATTAAATAAAAATAAATAATGCTATTCTATACAGTTTTTAATGATAATTGTACATGAGTTGAGCTGCTGTACCTAATGCACAAGAATCTAATAAGTCATTTAGTGTTCAGCAGTCTGATAGCAGAGGGGAAAAAACTGTTCATATAGCGAGAAGTTTTAGTCCGAATGGACCGTAGTCTTCTGCCTGAGGGGAGGGGAGCAAACAGTGCGTGTCCAGGGTGTGAAGGGTCGGCTGTGATCCGACCTGCATGCCTCCAGGTCCTGGAGATGTACAGGTCCTGGAGAGATGGAAGCTCACGGTTGATCACCTTCTCAGCAGCGCGCACAACACGCTGCAGTCTTAATCTGTCCCTGACAGTGGCACCAGCGTACCACACGGTGATAGAGGTAGTGAGGATGGACTCGATGATGGCTGTATAAAACTGCACCAACATCTTGGTGGGCAGCTTGAGCTTCCTCAGCTGCCGCAGAAAGAACATCCTCTGCTGGGCCTTTTTGATAAGGGAGCTGATGGTCGACTCCCACTTAAGATCCCGGGTGATGGTGGTACCCAAGAAACGGAAGGAATCCACAGTGGTGATAGGAGAATCTGCAAGGACAAGGGGAGGCAGAGGGGCAGAGACTTTCCTAAAATCCACAATCATCTCCACTGTCTTCTGAGCATTCAGCTGCAGATTGTTATGGCTGCACCAAGACGTCAGCCGGGCCACCTCCCTCCTGTAGACGGACTCATCGCCATTGGAGATGAGCCCGATGAGGGTGGTGTCATCCGCAAACTTGATCAGCTTGACAGACTGATGGCTAGAGGTGCAGCAGTTGGTGTACAGGGAGAAGAGCAGGGGGGAAAGTACACAGCCCTGTGGTGATCCGGTGCTGATGCTTACAGAGTCCGAGACAGTCTTTCCCAGCCTCACATGCTGCCTCCGGTCCGTCAGAGAGTCAGTGATCCACCTGCAGAGGGAGTAAGGCACGTTGAGCTGGATCAGCTTGTCCTGGAGCAGAGCAGGGCGGATGGTATTAAATGCAGAGCTGAAGTCCACAAACAGGATCCTAACATAGGTTCCCGGGGAGTCCAGATGCTGCAGAATGGAATAAAGGGCCAGATTAACTGCATCGTCCACAGACCTGTTGGCTCTGTAGGCAAACTGCAGTGGATCCAAGAGAGGAGTAATGATGGTCTTGAGGTGGGACAGGACCAGGTGCTCAAAGGACTTCATGACTACAGAGGTAAGCGCTACAGGTCTGTAGTCATCAAGTCCAGTGATCCGTGGCTTCTTGGGAACAGGGACGATGGTAGAGGTTTTGAGACAGGCCGGCACGTGGCATGACTCCAAAGAGATGTTAAAAATGTCTGTAAAGACAGGAGTCAGCTCCTCCGCACAGGGTCTCAAGGTGGAAGGAGACACGCCGTCCGGACCGGGGGCCTTGCGCGGGTTCAGTCTAGAGAACTGTCTGTGCACGTCCTGCTCACTGATGACAAGAGCAGGAGGGAAGGAGAGGGGAACCGCCTTTGATGAAATGGGGACCATGTATGCAGTGACGCAGGGGGTAGGGGGAATATTGGGCACAGCTGACGAGGTGTCAAAATGGGCATAGTGTTGGGACAGTCTTTGACAAACGACTTTGTCATCCTGTCCCTTAGAAGCCTGAGGTCGATAGTTGGTGATTTGCCTCAGTCCTTTCCACACAGATGCAGAGTCATTAGCAGTGACCTGCTGCTGGAGTCTCTCAGAATACACAGATTTAGCTTTCCTCAACTCTCTGCTAAACCGGTATTTGGCCTCCCTATAGCAGTCCCTGTCTCCACCCTTCAGCGCCGCTTCCTTCTCAGTGCCGCTTCCTTCTCAGCACCGCTTCCTTCTCAAATCCAGAAAATCACATTGAAGGATTTTTAATGAATTAATTGGTAAATTCCTCAGTAAAATAAGTATTTGGTCACCTACAAACAAGCAAGATTTCTGGCTCTCACAGACCTGTAACTTCTTCTTTAAGAGGCTCCTCTGTCCTCCACTCGTTACCTGTATTAATGGCACCTGTTTGAACTCGTTATCAGTATAAAAGACACCTGTCCATAACCTCAAACAGTCAGACTCCAAACTCCACTATGGCCAAGACCAAAGAGCTGTCAAAGGACACCAGAAACAAAATTGTAGACCTGCACCAGGCTGGGAAGACTGAATCTGCAATAGGTAAGCAGCTTGGTGTGAAGAAATCAACTGTGGGAGCAATTATTAGAAAATGGAAGACATACAAGACCACTGATAATCTCCCTCGATCTGGGGCTCCACGCAAGAGCTCACCCCGTGGGGTCAAAATTATCACGAGAACGGTGAGCAAAAATCCCAGAACCACATGGGGGGACCTAGTGAATGACCTGCAGAGAGCTGGGACCAAAGTAATAAAGGTTACATCAGAAACACACTACGCCGCTAGGGACTCAAATCCTGCAGTGCCAGACGTGTCCCCCTGCTTAAGCCAGTACATGTCCAGGCCCGTCTGAAGTTTGCTAGAGAGCATTTGGATGATCCAGAAGAGGACTGGGAGAATGTCATATGGTCAGATGAAACCAAAATAGAACTTTTTGGTAAAAACTCAACTTGTGGTGTTTGGAGGAGAAAGAACACCATACCTACTGTGAAGCATGGGGGTGGAAATATCATACTTTGGGGCTGTTTTTCTGCAAAGGGACCAGGACGACTGATCCGTGTAAAGGAAAGAATGAATGGGGCCATGTATCGTGAGATTTTGAGTGAAAACCTCCTTCCACCAGCAAGGGCATTGAAGATGAAACGTGGCTGGGTCTTTCAGCATGACGATGATCCCAAACACACCACCCGGGCAACGAAGGAGTGGCTTCATAAGAAGCATTTCAAGGTCCTGGAGTGGCCTAGCAAGTCTCCAGATCTCAACCCCATAGAAAATCTTTGGAGGGAGTTGAAAGTCTGTGTTGCCCAGCGACAGCCCCAAAACATCACTGCTCTAGAGGAGATCTGCATGGAGGAATGGGCCAGAATACCAGCAACAGTGTGTGAAAACCTTGTGAAAACTTACAGAAAACGTTTGACCTCTGTCATTGCCAACAAAGGGTATGTAACAAAGTATTGAGATGAACTTTTGTTATTGACCAAATACTTATTTTACCGAGGAATTTACCAATTAATTCATTAAAAATCCTTCAATGTGATTTTCTGGATTTTTTTTCTTATTTTGTCTCTCATAGTTGAGGTATACCTATGATGAAAATTGGAGACCTCTCTCATCTTTTAAGTGGGAGAACTTGCACAATTGGTGGCTGACTAAATACTTTTTTACCCCACTGTAATTCCTTCCTAATTTCAACCAGAGTAGTGAAACAGCAGTTTGCACAATATACAAGAGAATAAACAATTTTAAATTTGCTGCAACCACAACCACCAACCACTCACCACCCTCGGCTGCCCCTGCCATTCTGTTCTTCTTTCTTCTTTACGATGGTTGGCATCCAGCCTAGTGGTGCATTACCACCCCCTGCTGCTCTGGAGTGTGGGTCAGAGGCAGGTTCACAGACTAATACCTGAAATACAGACACGCACTTTTGCCTTTCACCCTCTATCTCGACCAATTTTCCTCTACTTTAATCCCCTCCTTATACCACACAATAAATTCCTGTGTAAGTTAAAAAAGTCCACCAAAACCCTAACCTGTCCCTGCTCACCCACGCTCAATAGCCCCCGAAGTGTAAGTTCCTGCACCCCTAGCTCCTTAGTCTACAGTACTGACCATTTTGCCTCATACCCTTTGCACCTCAACAGAACATTTTCCCCCAGCTCCTCTTCAATCTCTCACACAAGCCTGTCTGGTGTTTCCCTAAATAATCTCAGTGTTTTATAAAACCCACAGTGACCCAACCTCAACCTTGTGGACACATTTTTCTTCCTTCTGTCACCACATCCCACTTTGTCTCTTTAACACTTCTCTGAATTTGAAATAGATGCCTACCTCTCCTCTCACTATCCCACCTACCTTGCCAAAGCTACGTGACTTCTTCCCTAACTATAGACTTCACCTCCGACTTACTAATGTGCATTTCTGCTGTATTTTTCTTGAGCCCTCTTTGCTGATCGCGTCACAGAGCTCTCCGGTAAGTCTATTGGAGGAGGAGTGTGCTTCTACATTAACAGCAGCTGGTGCTCTGATGTAACGGTGGTTTCACAACACTGTTCTACCGATCTAGAATTTCTCTCTGTTAACTGCAAGCCATTTTATTCCCCGCGGGAGTTCGCATCATTTGTTTTGATCGCTGTGTATGCCCCTCCCGACACGGACGCGCGCGAGGCCCAGCGCACGCTCGCAGATCACGTCCTACATGCGGAGCGGAATTTTCCAGACTCCCTGGTTATTGTGGTTGGCGACTTTAACCAGAGCAATCTGAGTCACGAGCTCCCCCGATACAGACAGTTTATTAAATGTCCAACCAGAGGAAATAACACGCTGGATCACTGTTACACTACAGTGAAGGACGCGTATCGCGCTGTTCCCCGCGCTGCACTCGGACTATCTGATCACATGATGGTCCACCTCATTCCCACATATAGACAGAGATTGAAGCTCACTAAACCTGTTGTGACCACCACGAAGAAATTGACCAGTGAAGCTGGAGAGAAACTGAACACATGCATGGAAATAACTGACTGGGGCATGTTTAAAGGAGCCACACATGATCTTAATGAGTACACAGACACTGTGAACTCATATATCAACTTCTGTGAGGAGAACATTCTTCCATCGCGCACCAGGGTGAGGTACTCTAATGATAAGCCCTGGTTCACTGCAAAGCTCAGACAGATCAGAAAGGAGAAGGAAGCTGCGTTGAAAAGTGGAGACAGAGACTGCTACAGGGAGGTTAAATATCGGTTTAACAGAGAGCTGAGGAGAGCTAAATCTTTGTATTCTGAGAGACTCCAGCAGCAGTTCACTGCTAATGACTCGGCTTCTGTGTGGAGAGGACTGAGGCAAATCACCAACTATCAGCCTCAGGCTTCTAAAGGTCAGGATGACAAAGCCCTTTGTCAAAAACTGTCCCAACATTACGCCCGTTTTGACACCTCGTCAGCTGTGTCCAACTCCCCCACTCCACCCAGCTCCACTGCCTCCTCGGCCCCTAATTCATCAAAAGCGGCGCCCCCCTCCTCCTCCTCCCCCCCTCCCCTTGTCATCAGTGAGCAGGACGTGCACAGACAATTCTCCAGACTGAACCCGCGCAAGGCCCCAGGGCCGGACGGTGTGTCTCCCTCCACCCTGAGACACTGTGCGAAAGAGCTGGCTCGTGTCTTCACAGACATTTTTAACACCTCCCTTAAGCTATGCCACGTGCCAACCTGCCTCAAATCCTCCACCATCATCCCTGTCCCCAAGAAGCCACGGATTACTGGACTTAACGACTACAGACCTGTAGCGCTCACCTCTGTAGTCATGAAGTCCTTTGAGCGCCTGGTCCTGTCTCACCTCAAGTCCATCACCACTCCCCTCCTGGACCCGCTGCAGTTTGCCTACCGTGCCAACAGGTCTGTGGACGATGCAATCAACCTGGCCCTCCACTCCATCCTGCAGCACCTGGCCTCCCTGGGAACCTACGCCAGGATCCTGTTTGTGGACTTCAGCTCTGCATTCAACACCATCCGCCCCACTCTGCTCCAGGACAAGCTGTCCCTGCTCGGCGTGCCTGACTCCCTCTGCAGGTGGATCATTGACTTCCTGACAGACCGGAGGCAGCATGTGCGGCTGGGGAAGTCTGTCTCGGACTCTGTTAGCATCAGCATCGGATCACCCCAGGGCTGTGTACTTTCCCCCCTACTCTTCTCCCTTTATACCAACTCCTGCACCTCCTCCCACCAGTCTGTTAAGCTGATCAAGTTTGCGGACGACACCACCCTCATCGGGCTCATCTCCAACGGCGACGAGTCCGTCTACAGGAAAGAGGTGGCCCAGCTGGTGTCCTGGTGCAGCCACAACAACCTGCAGCTGAACGCTCTGAAGACAGCGGAGATGATTGTGGACTTCAGGAAAGTCACAACCCCCCTGCCCCCCCTCACCATCATAGGCTCTCCCATCACCCGGGACCTCAAATGGGAGCCAACCATCAGCTCCCTCATCAAAAAGGCCCAGCAGAGGATATTCTTTCTGCAGCAGCTGAGGAAGCTCAAGCTACCCACCAAGATGTTAGTGCAGTTCTACACGGCCATCATCGAGTCCATCCTCACCTCCTCCATAACCGTGTGGTACGCAGGAGCCACTGCCAGGGACAGACTAAGGCTGCAGCGCGTCGTGCGCACTGCTGAGAAGGTGATCGGCTGCAAGCTCCCATCTCTCCAGGACCTGTACATCTCCAGGACCCGGAGGCGTGCAGGCCGGATCATAGCCGATCCTTCACACCCTGGTCACGTACTGTTTGCCCCCCTCCCCTCAGGTAGAAGACTTCGGTCCATTCAGACTAAAACCTCCCGGCACATGAACAGCTTTTTTCCCTCTGCCATCAGACTGCTGAACATTAAGTGACTTATTGACTCCCGTGCACTATATACAGCAGCTCATGTCGTTCATCACTGTTTTTCTGTTGCATTATCGACTGCACTGTGGTACCCCATATTATCTGCTACTTGCTAATTTATTTAAATCTGCCTTGACTAGTATTACTCATTATTATTATTATTATTATTACTTATTATTCTACACTTATTGCATGTTTTTAGTCTTTTAGTTTTTTAGTTTATCTCTTTATCTCATCATGTTTTTAATGTTGCAGCATGGCACCGAGACAAATTCCTAGTTTGTGTACTACATGAACAATGGCAATAAATCTGATCCTGATTCCTGATCTGATCCTGATCCTGCCAACTTGTCAGCCTCCTTGTTTACCTTGATGCCTATATGAGCTGGGACCCACACATATTTAACCTGATTTCCTGTGTTTATCATTCTGGAGGAACTTCATAGAGAATATCCTGTCAGTTGTTTTAATAGAATGACCTAATACTTGAAAGAACTGATGAGTAATCTGAACAAATTAACACCTTACTCTGCTTGCTTGTTTCCACTCACCATAATACTACCAAAATTGCCACCATCTCCACCGTGTAAACCCCTAATTTTTCAGTCCTTCTTCTGTTTTTTCCTATACCTTTTCCCAGTAATACCATCCCAAATCCTGTTGCCCCAGTTTCAGGTTGTTTTGCACCATCTGTGTATATCAGATAAAACTCAACAATCAAGTCAGGTATGCCTTTTCCTTTCCTCTTCCTCTCTAGCAGGTGCCAGTCTATGTCTGGCCATACCAATAACCAAGAAGCTACCACCGGATATATCACTGTTGGACTCATTTTCATCCCAAACACACCAAAAGACTTTGCTATCGCACACCACCATCCCCTCCTGCCTCAAGGCCTCCACCATCATCCCCATCCCAAAAAAGTCCACAACTGACAGCCTGAATGACTACAGACCCACAGCACTCACATCTGTAGTCATGAAGTGTTTTCAGAAACTGGTGTCGCAGCACATCAGGGACTGACTTCACCCCTCCTTCAACCTCCACCAGTTTGCCTACAGGGAGAACCGGTCTACAGAAGACACCATCGCTATTACGCTCCACAGAGCGCTGAGCCACCTAGAACCCAAGGAGCTACGTGAGGATGTTCTTTGTGGACTACAGCTCAGCTTTCAACACCATCATCCTGAACATCCTGATCAATAAACTGCACCTCCTCCAGATCCTCCCCACTGCCTGCTCCTGGCTAAAAAACTTTCTTACCAACCGCCTACAAACAGTCAGATTTGGCCCCCACCACTACTCCACACTGTCCCTCAGCACCAGTTCCCCCCAGAGTTGCATGCTAAGCCCTCTACTGTACTTCCAGTACACCTTTGACTGCATTTCAACCCACCGAACCACCGTCATCGTGAAGTACACGGATGACACCACCTTGTTTGGGCTCATCACTGATGACGATGAGAAGGCATACAGGGCAAAGGTAGAGAATCTGCTGCTGTGGTGCCAAGCAAACAACCTGAAACTGAACGTCGAAAAAATCCCAAAGAACTCACACTGGACTTCAGGAAGAACAGACAGGACCCCCCCCCCCCCATAAATGGCAACCGCATGGAAAACATCCCCGCCATAAGGTTCCTGGGCACCCACATCTCCTCTGACCTCTCCTGGACTGTCAACAACAAGGCCCTGGTGAAGAAAGCCCAGCAGCAGCTGCACTTCCTCCGTGTACTGAGGAAGAACAACCTGGACCAGAAGCTGCTGCTGGCCTTATACCTCTGCTCAGAGGAGAGCGTGCTCACCTACTGTCTGGGATTGTGGTACACCGGCTCCACAGCTGAGAACAGCAAGGCTGTGCAGAAGGTCATCAACACCACCCAAAAAATTATTGGCAGCCCTCTGCCCTCCCTGAAAGACATCTCCAGATCCTCCTGTCTCAGAAGGATCAAGGCCATCAAAAAACACCCCTCACATCCCGCCCACCACTTATTTGACCTGCTTCCCTCTGGACGATGGTTCAGATCAATCAGGTCCCACACGTCCAGACTGACAAACAGTTTCTTCCTCTGGGCCATCTGAACTGCAAACAGTCAGAGGCCCCACCCCCTTCCCTCTGAACGTTTGCATGCACAGAACTGAGGACCTTTTAATTATCACAATAACACACCTGTCTTTGCACTCCGCACTTTCATGCATATTGACCCATTCATGAAACCACTACTGTGTATATTTTCCATAATCCTTGGGCCATTTTACTCAATTGTGTGTTCAATTGTGTGTTCTGCACTCTGCACTCTTATGTACAGTGGTGTGAAAAAGTGTTTGCCCCCTTCCTGATTTCTCATTTTTTTGTATGTTTGTCAAACTTAAATGTTTCAGATCATCAAACAAATTTAAATATTAGGCAAAGATAACACAAGTAAACACAAAATGCAGCTTTTAATTGAAGGTGTTTATTATTAAGGTTAAAAAGAAATTCCAAACCTACATGGACCTGTGTGGAAAAAATGGTTGCCCCCTGTTAAAACATAAATTAATGTGATTTACCACATCTTTGGAAAGGTGAGTTAAATTTTTTAGCCATTTCTAAAGCTTTGGGACTCCGGCAAACCACAGTGAGAGCCATTATCCACAAATGGCAAAAACACGGAACAGTGATGAACCTTCCCAGGAGTGGGTGGCCGACCAAAATTACCCCGAGTGCAGCGACAACTCACCCAAGACGTCAAAAAAGATCCCACAACAACATCCAAAGAACTGCAGGCCTCACTTGCCTCAGTTAAGGTCAGTGTTCATGACTCCACCATAAGAAAGAGACTGGGAAAAAATGGCCTGCATGGCAGAGTTCGAAGACAAAAACCACTGCTGAGCAAAAAGAACATAAAGGCTCGTCTCAGTCCCCAAGACTTTTGGGAAAATATTCTGTAGACTGACAAGACAAAAGTTGAACTTTTTGGAGGGTGTGTGTCCCATTACATCTGGCGTAAAAGTAACACACCATTTCAGAAAAGGAACATCATATCAACAGTAAAATATGGTAGTGGTAGTGTGATGGTCTGGGGCTGTTTTGCTGCTTCAGGACCTGGAAGACTTGCTGTGATAAATGGAACTATGAATTCTGCTGTCTACCAAAAAATCCTGAAGGAGAATGTCTGGCCATCTGTTCAAGACCTCAAGCTGAAGCGCACTTGGGTTCTGCAGCAGGACAATGATCCAAAACACACCAGCAAGTCGACCTCTGAATGGCTTAAGAAAAGCAAAATGAAGACTTTGGAGTGGCCTAATCAAAGTCCTGACCTGAATATGATTGAAATGCTGTGGCATGACCTTCAAAAGGTGGTTCATGCTCAAAATCCCTTCAATGTGGCTGAATTACAACAATTCTGCAAAGATAAGTGGGCCAAAATTCCTCCCCAGCGCTGTAAAAATCTCATTGCCAGTTATTGCAAATGCTTGATTTCAGTTGTTGCAGTTGTTGCAGTTTTTGCCATCTCTGTTGTCATTCAGTCCATACAGCCAATCATGTACAGTAGAACAAAATTATGTTTCTCCTACCTACAATGTTAATCACATGTAGAATCAGAGGGGTCACTGCCATAAACAACTTCTCCTTCACCCATTCTGTTATGCTGAGCACCAAGCTAGAAGGTGGGAAGTATCATCTTTATGTGGTCTTTGGTTTGACCCAGCTGGGACTTCAACCCCCAACCTCCACAACTGGGGGGTGGGGGGGGGTGGGGCTGATGCTCTATCTACTAGGCCACCACTCTGATTATCTGTAATGTCTGTAATGAAGAGTTGGCTGCTGACCCATAAGCTATGAGGCCATAATTAATCACAGAACTTATTAAAGGTCTGATGGCACGATTTTGACTTCATCTAATTTTGCAACACATAATTTCAATATGACGAAATAGGTTGGTCTGTGCAGTTCTAAGTCAAACAGGCTTTTTTCACGCAAATATCCAATG
The DNA here is from genome assembly GCA_020510985.1 of Pholidichthys leucotaenia. Taxonomy (NCBI): domain Eukaryota; kingdom Metazoa; phylum Chordata; class Actinopteri; order Cichliformes; family Pholidichthyidae; genus Pholidichthys; species Pholidichthys leucotaenia. Next base: position 192,835,984 of record CM035842.1, on the reverse strand, counting down.
TTTTCATGAGTGCCAGTTGAGGTGGTATGGGCGTCTGAACGCACGTTGGAACTCTGGTGTGCACCAAATAAGCGACATCTGGACCTCTCAAAAACAAGGGTCTCAGTTCACTTGCTTGTATGAATCCAAACGGAGTATCCAGTGGACCAAAGGGCGGAAGTGCCCCTCGGTGTTTGTGTAACCATAGCAACATGTAGTGTGAGAAGAGGAAGTGGCATTTACCATAGTGCATTTTGGGTAGAAAACCACGCAAATCTGAGAAATCCTTTTACTGGAGAAAGCCGAGGAGAAAAGATAAAAAATTTCTCATTTGTGGCAGACAAACAAGCCAGCTGAAGGGAACGGATTTCCGTTTTTGGTCCTGGCCAATCAATGAGCCTGATTTTTCTTCTTCGCCAGGATTTATTCTTCCTGGTTAGTGTTGGTATCGGCTACACTGTCCCAGATGAGCAGTTGTTGTAACTGCATGACATTGTCCAGGCAGTTTGGTCCGCTGCAGTGTGAATGCAAACCAAACCAAACAAAGGTATGAAAATTCTTGGTATTCCTCACCCAGTAGATCTGACACCCCTGGACTATCCTGGTATGAATGCAGCCTGAGACCCAGGTGGGAGCTGAGCTGAAGAAGATCAAGGAAAAGAAGGCTGCAAGTCCGGACGGCATCAGCTCGAGGCTCCTCGAGTCCTGTGCAGACCACCTGTGAAGGGTTGAGGAGCACATCTTCAGTCTGAGCTTGAAGCTAGGGAGGGTACCACAGCTGTGGAAAACATCCTGTGTGGTACCCTTACTGAAGACTCCTCACCCCAAGAAGCTGAACAGCTACAGATCAGTGGCCCTCACATCACACCTGATGAAGAGCCTGGAGAGGCTGCTCCTCACCCACCTCCGCCCCCTGGAGGGACCAGCGATAGACCCATTTCATTTTGCCTACCAGCATGACATCAGGTAGAGGATGCAATGATCTTCCTCCTACACTGTTCCATGTCTCACTTGCAGAAGCCTGGGAGCACTGTGAGGATCATGTTCTTTGATTTCTCCAGTGCTTTCAAAACCATCCAACCAGTGATCCTGAGGGACAAGCTGCTGTGTGCAGGGGTGGACCAACACCTGTCATCATGGATCCTGGACTAAAATGGTAAAATGATAAATGGCATTCACTTATATAGCGCATTTGACTCATCTCTGGATGACCAAAGCACTTTACAGATCCTGCAATCCACCCTTTCATGCACACATTCACACACTGATGGCAGCAGATCTGCTATACACAGGCTACCTCACAGACTGACCACAGCTCATGAGGACCCAGGACTGTGTGTCTGACACCATCATCTGCCATATGCCCCCCCCCCCCCCCAGGGAACAGTTCTGGCTCCCTTCCTGTTCACCTCCTACACTACTTGACTTTTCACACAACACACCACACTGCCATCTACAGAAGTTCTTTAATGACTCTGTGATCATTGGCCTCATCTCTGATGGGGATGACGTGGAGTACAGAGGACTTATCCAGGAGTTTGTGGACTGGTGCCTGTGGAACTGCCTCCAGATCAATGCAAGGAAAACCAAGGAACTGGTGGTGGACTGCTGCAGGCATGGACAACCCCCCACAGCACCGGTAAATATTCAGGGATTCAGGGAACAGACACTGAGATGGTGACATCTTACAAGTATCTGGGTGTTCACCTTAACAATAAACTGGACTGGTCACACAACACCAACGCGCCTTACAAGAAGGGGCAGCACAGGCTGTACCTCCTGAGGAGACTCAAGTCCTTTGGAGTGTGGGGGGCACTCCTGAAGACCTTCTACGACTCTGTGGTGGCATCAGCCATCATGTATGGAGTGGTCTGGTTGGGCAGCGACATCACGACAGCCGACAGGACGAGACTGAACAGACTGATCAAAAAAGCCAGCTCTGTTCTGGGGTGCCGCCTCGACCCAATGGAGGAGATGGGAGAGAGGAGGATGGTGGCTAAGCTGTTATCGCTGCTGTAGTCCGAGTCCCACCCCATGTGAGACACATTGAAGGCACTGAGGAGGTCATTTAGAGGTAGGCTGTGCCATCCTAGGTACTCAAGGGAGAGGTTCCGCAGCTCCTTCCTACCTACAGCCATCAGACTTTACAATCTGACCTGTGCTCCACATAGAGGCCGTACTAAACACCCCTACCTTGCAAAACAGGGATCATCCCCTCCAGTACACAACTAAGTTAATTACAATTATTATTGAGGGTGGCAACGACATTGCCCCCTTTCCTTTTCCCCAGGCCACAGTTCACATCCCCGACAGTTCCCATTATACATACAAGTACATGTGTTTAGCTTTCTGCGTGTGTACGCTGCAGGCAGCAGCAGAGCTCTGTACGGTTTTTCCTGTGAACCAACGCTGCAAATATGCCATTATATGGTAACTATAAGTTAGAAACCCATTCAGTAAGTTACACATGGGTTCAAAGAGCGTTACTGATATGTTAGAAATAATTTTTGGGTACACTAGACATTAAATTCAACGTATTTCGACTTTGTAGTCGAAAGACTGCTTACCTTTGTGTTAAACAACAGTTTTCTGGTCGTTCACACAGAATATTTGAGGTGGCTGAATCCATCCATTGGTTAAATAAACATGAGCCTCTAATGATTTATAGTTTTTAAATTGCTCATGGGTTTATGTGCTCACCACACAAACAAGAAAGGCAAATACATCTGACAGCATGACTCGAGGCAGCTGATCGTGATCCGTGGTCCATTTCTTGTGCTCATATCAAGCTATCCCATTTATTTCTTTAATTTTTTTATAGGTAGTGTTTTCCTTTGCTTCCTTATTCAGCTTCTCTGAATAAGGAATTTGAATTTTCTGCTTGCTCCATTCCATTGCACATTATGTCTGTTCATGTTAGCAGCTGACTAGACTACAGGTAAACAAAGAAGCCAGACCATGACGATGGCAACAACGGCCCAGAATGTAGCGTGGCATGATGTCAATGCCCATTCTCTATTCCTGTTGAAAAGAAAATCTTTAACCCAATTATACATTCTTCCATTAATACCCATCTTACACAGGTTAAGCAACAAGCCCTCCTTCCACATCATATGCCTTTTCAGTATTAAAAAATACTGTTATCCTGAGCTTGGGATCAGTCCGCCAAGGTCTCCGCCTTTGACTGCCACCTAATCCACATAGCACCGGACTTCCATGATCCCTCCTGCAGGTGGTGAACCTACTGGAGGGCGGACCCATGTAACTCCTTCGGGCTGAGCCCGGCCGGGTCCCATGGGTGGAAACCTGGCCACCAGACGCTAGCCTTCGAGCCCCTCCCCCAGGCCTGGCTCCAGGGTGGGGCCCCGGTAACCCCATACCGGGCGGGGTACACTGAATCCTTGATATACAATTTATCATGAGAGTCTGTTGGATCGTTCTTAGTCTGGCCCTTCACCCAGGACCAGTTTGTCTTGGGAGACCCTATCAGAGGCAAATTGCCCCGGACAACATAGCTCCTGGGATCACTGGGGCACGCAAACCCCCCCACCACGATAAGGTGACGATCCATGAGGGGGCAGGCCAAGCGGAGTGCAGCTCGGGTGGTTGCTGAAGCAAAAACCCAGGTATGGGAGGAGTTCGGTGAGGCCATGGAACAAGACTTTCGGTCGGCTTCAAAGAGATTCTGGCAAACTGTTCGGCGGCTCAGGAGGGGAAAGCAGCTCCCCGTCCACACTGTGTATGGTGCGGATGGGACACTGTTGACTTCAACTGGGGATATCGTCGGGCGGTGGAAGGAATACTTCGAGGATCTCCTCAATCCCACTGATACGCCTTCCACAGAGGAAGCAGGGTTTGGGGACAAGGGGGATGACTCGCCTATCACAGGGGCTGAGGTCGCCAAGGTGGTTAAAAATCTCCTTGGTGGCCGGGCCCCGGGGGTGGACGAGATTCGCCCCGAGTACCTCAAGGCCCTGGATGTTGTTGGGTTGTCATGGTTGACACGCCTCTGCAACATTGCGTGGAGGTTGGGGGCAGTGCCTTTGGCATGGCAAACCGGGGTGGTGGTTCCTCTCTTCAAAAAAGGGGACCGGAGGGTGTGCTCCAACTTTAGAGGGATCACACTCCTCAGCCTCCCTGGGAAGGTCTATGCCAAGGTACTGGAGAGGAGAGTCCGGCCGTTGGTCGAACCTCGGATTCAGGAGGAGCAATGTGGTTTTCGTCCTGGCCGTGGCACATCGGACCAGCTCTTTACCCTCTCGAGAATTCTTGAGGGTTCGTGGGAGTTTGCCCAACCAGTTTACATGTGTTTTGTGGACTTGGAGAAGGCATTTGACCGCGTCCCTCGTGGATTTTTGTGGGGGGTGCTTCGGGAGTATGGGGTATCGGGCTTGTTGTTACGAGCTATTCGGTCTCTGTACGACCGTTGTGAGAGTTTAGTTCGTATTGCCAACACTCGGTCGGAGTCATTCCCAGTGAGAGTTGGACTCCGCCAGGGCTGCCCTTTGTCACCGGTCCTGTTCATAATTTTTATGGACAGGATTTCTAGGCGCAGCCAGGGAATGGAGGGTGTCATGCTTGGTGACCACAGGATCTCATCTCTGTTGTTTGCAGATGATGTTGTCCTGTTGGCTTCATCCAGCAATGACCTACAGCTCTTGCTGGGACGGTTTGCCGCTGAGTGTGAAGCGGCTGGGATGAGAATCAGCACCTCCAAGTCCGAGTCCATGGTCCTCAGCCGGAAAAAGGTGGATTGTCCTCTCCGGGTTGGGGACAGGCTCCTGCCCCAAGTGGAGGAGTTTAAGTATCTTGGGGTCTTGTTCACGAGTGAGGGGAAAATGGAGCGAGAGATCGACAGACGGATTGGAGCAGCATCTGCAGTGATGCGGACGTTGTACCGGTCTGTTGTGGTGAAGAGGGAGCTTAGTTCTAAGGCAAAGCTGTCGATTTACCAGTCAATCTATGTTCCTACTCTCACCTATGGTCACGAGCTTTGGGTAATGACCGAAAGAACGAGATCGCGGATACAAGCGGCTGAAATGAGCTTTCTCCGTAGGATTGCTGGACTCACCCTCAGAGATAGGGTGAGGAGCTCAGTCATCCGGGAGAGGCTCAGAGTAGAACCGCTGCTCCTCCACATTGAAAGGAGTCAGTTGAGGTGGTATGGGCATCTGATTAGGATGCCTCCTGGACGTCTCCCACTTGAGGTGTTTCAGGCACATCCCACTGGGAGGAGACCCCGGGGCAGACCCAGGACTCGGTGGAGAGACTATGTCTCCCAGCTAGTCTGGGAACGCCTTGGTATCCCCTCTGAAGAGCTGGAGCAGGTGGCTGGGGAGAGGGAAGTCTGGGCTTCTCTGCTTGAACTGCTGCCTCCGCGACCCGGACCTCCGGAAAAGCGGTAGAAGATGGATGGATGGATGGATGGATGTTATCCTGAGCTTTTCTTATTTCTGGTTCTAGCCTTATTATTGCATCCATGGTGTACCTCCCTTTTCTAAACCCATTCTAATATTCTGTCAGCATTCCAGCCTTCTCAAGTTTACATGTTAGCCTTTCCGTTATCATTCTTTCCATTATTTTGCATATATTTGATGTCAGTGCTATGGGTCTGTAACTGGTAGGCCTACTGGGATCCTTGCCTGTTTTTTGTATTGGAATCACTATTACTTCGTTCCAAACACTTGGTAACCTGCCCTCCTCCCACACCCTGTTATGAAGATATATCAGCTTCAAGAGTGTGCCTTCACCTCAGTTCTTCAACATGACACTAGAGATGTGTTCATTTCCCGGAGAAGTTGGTCTGGATTTTTTTAATAGCTCTTACCATCGCTGCTAGTGTAAACGGTTCCTCAGCTATATCTGCTGTGCTCTCCCTCCTGCTTAGCACATCTGGGTGCAAAGTTAATGTTCTTTCCATTCTCCTTCTCCCTTCCTCTGACAGATTTTCTGTATTGTGTATACTTGCAAATGTTTTTGCCATCACCTCTGCCTTCTCCTTATCAGACACTGCTGTTTTCTCACCATAGGTTATTACTGGATATTTCCATTCTCTTGTGTCTCCTCCCATTCTCTTTATCATTCCCCACACCTTTCGCACAGGTACAGTTCTTCCCATTTTGCTGCAGAAATGCCTCCGACTTTCCCTTTTAGCCTGATGTACTGATCTCCTTACCACTGCCTGTGCTTTCTTATACTTGATCAAGTGATGCATGTTGTGTTCCTGTCTTTTACAGCCTGATGACATTCCTCTGTCCACCATGGATCCAAATTGATATTACCCCTTCGATTATTTCTGGGTATGGTTTCATTTGTGCCATAATCAGTGCTGAAATAAATTGGCTATTCCATTTATCTACATCTCCCACTATATCTATTTTTCTTATCTTTCCGTCACTCAGTTCCTGAAATCTACCCCAGTCTGCTTTCCAAAGACCCACCTTGGGATTCCACCACTTGACCTTCTTTCTACTCTCTCACCCACTGAGCAAGATGCTAGAAAATGATCACTACCCATAGTCCTCCTTGTACAAACTACCCAAGCTGTAATACCTGCCAATGAATTGGACACTAATGTTACATCTAAGGCAGATTCAATCCCTGTAGTTACATTAAATCTGGTTCCACACCATCATTCATACACACCAAATCACTATTATCCATCAAGTTTTCTATTATCTTTCTTTTTGCATCTGTACACATGCCTCATACACACACACACACACACACACACACACTGAACGGTGAGCATTAAAATCTGCACACCATACAACCCTGTGTCTGTTTTGTCTTGATAGCCTCATTAAATTGTCTGAATCCAACCATTTACATGGATAATAATAACTGATTAGGACTATTGCCTGCCCTTTTCCCCACAGTTCTGCCACTATATATTCCTGCTCATCTCCTCTCTGCAGTCCCCTGAATGGTATCCCTTGCCTGATGAATGTAGCACAACCTCCCCCTCCCCCTGTGGTTCTATCTCTTCTCAGTACAGTATATCCATGCATCACAAAATCTTTATATAGCACAAAATTTATATCCAGCTTTGCAACCATTTCTTTAATGAAATGCTTGAATTACTGCCCATTGGCCAGTAAGCTCCTAGCATTCTGCTGTAAAAGTAACACCATCATGAATATTAACCAACACGATGCTTCCTGAGTTGACTGATTAGTGAGGTTCTCTCTGACTTCTTCCCATCTCAGTCCTATGAATCCCAGATGATTTACAGCCGCATTAACAACCAGTTGGATTTTGACATTCTTTGACTTCACTTCAGCCGTACTGTTACTCACTCCTGCTTCTTCCTCACTATCCAACCTCTCACTCTGAGCTTCTCGTATTCTCTTATTCTGTTTGCGCCGTCCTTATGTCATCCACCTTCCCATTTCGCCCTCATTCCCCTCACAGTATTCCATATTATCTGGTGAGCTCCCTACATCTGACCCATTCATGGAGCAGTCCTGCTCAGCTGCCTTAAACACATTATCTTCCAGCTGATTAGAAGTCCAGGCAGTATGGCAATTTGTATGACCAGCTGTTTCTGCTGCCATTTTTCCTTTCATCTGACAGCTGCCTGCAAGAAGCAGTGAGGGGCACTGATTCTGGACCTATACAGGCAGTCGGCCGATACCCTCACACCCCCACCTGCTCAGCAGCTGTCAAACTTTCTGTTGTCCTATGTAGAAATCAACAATCCAGAATCCAAAGCCAAATCAGGTACTAACAAATTTTTAAACTCGCCACCACTCAAACAACTTCTGCCAGACGTTCCTCACTGCACCCCTGGGCCTGCCATTCTTTTGTTTGCACATGCAGTATTTGTAGTACTCTGGGTCTGCACACTATTTTCCTCCTGCTGCTAGTTATTGCAGCTGCATAATTAGTCTTACCTGCAGTGATTACAAGCCTGCCCTTTAAAAGAAGGAAATGGCCCACTGCTCAGCATGGTGATGTTAGACTAGCTACCCCAGCAGTCCGAAGCGATCCTCCGCATTGTGTGCAACCTGATCTTAGTGATGTTAAAACCGAGGCATCATGAAACAATGAGCAACTTTGAGACTATTGCTTTACGAGCGACACAGTGTTATGAAACATCTGAGAAAGACTGCCATCTGGTGACTGACTGTCAGAACTGCATTTGAGTTGAAAATCTGAAAAAGGGCAATACTCTGTATCACAGGTCGCACTTAACTTTTTGTGAAGGCATTTTCTCAGACAGGCTTGTAAAAAATATGTCAATCAGTTATCTATCATTTTAATTGACTTTAATTAGATCACCCTCCATATAATCTGTCAAATGATGGCCAGCTTTCAGAATTTGTAGTCATTGCTGGAAAAATTCTGTGGAAGGACAATTTTCAGTGAACGACACCTGTGATAGATAGATAGATAGATAGATAGATAGATAGATAGATAGAGAGAGAGAGAGAGAGAGAGAGAGAGAGCAAGAGAGAGAGAGAGAGAGAGAGAGAGTATGCAGGGCTTGACATTAACATCGGCCAATGACTGGTGAATTTCAGCAGAGGCTGGTAAGACAGCTACACTCTACAGCCACTTTGGCCATGTGCAGCCATGAAGTGGTGTCCCAGTCCATAAGGGTAGGGGTGATGTTACGTTCTACACTGCCCACTCAACACTGATTCGCGGAATATAAAGCGGAAGTGTCATGAGCAGCTTTTTTAATTTAATAGAACAAATTACAACATACAAATTCTCGATGAGGATAAAAGTTACAAAAGAGTTACAAAATCAGAACTTTCACAAAGTCCAACTTCACATTCCAGTTAACAAGAAAAAAGGGGTATATTAAAAGAGAGAAAGAGAGAGAGTAAAGAGCACAACAATTCTCTGATAGCCTTTTTTTATTATAGTAATAGGAGCTGTCCAATGTCTCTTGCCATTTTTTTTGCATAATGAGCAGTGCATGGAGTGCTGTTTCAGCATGCCCACAGTCACGTGAACGTATCAAGCGAGGCCTCGTTATGTCGGTCACATCACGTGACTTGAGGGCTCGCGGGAAATTTGAGAGGGTTCTATTGGAATTAGGTCTTTTTTGTTTGCTTTGGATTGTTTGTTCCTGCCATCCAATTTTGAATAGACCTGGGATGGGCAAATGCTCAGAAAAAAGTACTGAGATTTTTTTCAGGTTTTCTTTACTCAGATGCAGTTCTGACAGTCAGCAGATGGCACTCTTTATTAGATGTTTCATAACACTATCATGAAGCTATTGTCTCAAAGTTGTTCATTGTTTTAAAAGGCCTCAGTTTCACCATCACTAATGTATCTATGTGTAATATTTAGTACATGTAATGTGTTGTTTAATGTTACTAAACCTAATTCTAGCTTGTGTAATACTGTCCCTAACTTCTACTCAAATTGCCAAGGCAATGTGTTGTGTTAGAGTTTGGTCTTTTATTTGTGTGGTGTGGGTGGTGGCTCCACTGTCCAGTTCTGCCACCACCCGTGGCTATAAGAGGGCAGCGGGCAGGAGGGATGGTTTCTTTGCCACCTCTTCTTCCTGACGGCTGCATGTGTGCGGTGCAGTGCCTCCTTAATAAACGTGTGCTCAGTTCAACACCTGACCTCGTCCTTAGCTCCATATACAGACATAACATTTGGCGATGAGAATAAAAGTGAATTAAAACAGGGTATGGAAGTGTGTGGGTTTGAAATCGAACCGGTTTTGGAGTCCCCCGGCGATCCATCGGTTCCCTGGCCAAGGTGGTGCACTGTCCTCCGGACGCACATGGTGGCACTGAACCTTGGGAAGCTGGAGAAGTTGAGGGTATGTGAGTTGTTGGTGCACAATTTTGCAGTGGAGGAACAGTGTCTTCTGAGCACACTGGGTGACTGTGATAGTTTTGTTGAAGTGGTTGAGCTAATGGCACGCTATTTTCGTGCCCTGAAGAACATCATGGTTTGCAGGATTCAGTTTCGACAGTGCCGCCAATGGGTGGGCGAATCTATTCAGCGGTTTGTGGCAGACTTGGGGCTGTTGCTCAGCGAGTGCCAGCTCGGACCGTTGGAAGAGGAGATGATTCGCGATCAGTTGGCAGAGTTTATCAACGGTGCTGCGATTAGGTCGGAGCTGCTTACGTTATTGGGCAAACTGACACTGCCCACAGCCATCGAGTTAGCTCAACTGCTGGAAGCTGCAAATAAACTGTCACGGGAGCTGAGTGAGACCTTGTCACACCAACATCTGGGATCACCACCGATTACGTGTGCAGTGGACCTGGTCAGCATGGGAAGATTGGAGGATGACGCTAATGCTGGGAATGCGAGGTCCGCCCTGGGAAAGCCCGAGTGTGTGGGTTGTGGGTCCATGAAGCACCATTTCAAGGCCAGAGGTTGTTCAGCGGGAGCGAAGTGCTGCGGCAAGTGTGGCCACGTGCTTCATGTCACTAGGGTATGCCACAGATCTAAGTGAGGAAGTCCGTGGCACAAAGAGGACTCTTGTGCCACCATGGTCGTCCATATTGTGTCCTCAAGTACCAACGGACACACGGGCTGGGCTGTATGGCAGAGTTGTACAGGGTGGAAGTGCTTTTATGGATCGACACGGGAGCGGCGGGCTATTGAGAGTGACCCAGCGCCACTTTGTGGTTGTGGAGGAGGATGGCTGGCCACAGTGGGAACATGGGAATTGACGGCTCAGTGCAAATCGGCCGAGATGTGGGACCATCCAGTCCCGGGAGTAGTAGATGGCGCAGTGTGGGATGAGGAACTGCTTGGCACCCTGGAGAGTGAGCAAGACCAATATTGCTCAGGGTCATCGCAGGAGGGTCCCTGTGCCAGAGCTCAAGTCGCCTTGGACGAGGGTACTGGGCAGCACAGCGGGACACCTGTGATGACGGGCGACATCAAGGGGTTGGTTTCACCTGTTCCCGGATCTCGGCTGAAGTAGGCCAGTGAACAGGGGGCCACAATGGCGATGGTGGCGGCGGAGTTAAAAGAGGTCGGGGCCGGACTGTCGGGCACGGTGGGACGACGTGCCAAGCAGAGACCCTGCAGTCCGAGCGGGACCCCTCTGGGGGTCAAGGACTGGATTCAGGAGGAGAGGCAACCACGGCAGGTACGGGCCGGTCTACGGTCAGAGGAGCACCAGGGACGGTCACGTGTGATGCCTAGATGGGGGGACGCTCATCTCCAGCTGCTAGACGGTTTGTGGGGGCACTGGAATGAGCTGCAGCGTGCCCAGGAAGGAACTGTGGGACGTGGACCTGGAAAAGAGGAGCGGCTGGTGGTGATGAAGAGAAGGTGCAACGGAGTTGAAGCGACCTGCTGCAGCCCAGGAGGCTGGCTGCCTCCAGGGGCGGACTGATGACAGGGCGGTCCAGGGGGCCCATGGACTTGTGTTCTCCAGCCGTTTGTTTAGATTACCTGCTGTACGTATGTTGGAATCAGTTATGTGTGTGTCATAAGCTGACTGTTGGTATCTGGTTTAGATGTTGTACACGTGTATATTTTGATGTTCATGGGGATTAATTTGATGTTAAGTTTACAGTAGGACACGGTGGTGTTTTGTGTTAAGTGGCTTGTACTTATTTGAAGTACAAGCGGCAGAATAACCCGCTTCGCCATGTGGGGCAAGGTGGCAGTCTACCCATCTCCCCCGAGTTTTAGTTATTTTGGAATAACTCCATTAGGCCATTTGTATTGTGTTATATCATTATTTTAAGTGTGTGAGTCAGGTTCCATATTAGGGTGGGTTCAAATTGTGTGTGTGTGTTTTTGGCTTTTGTGAAGGGGGGGGGGGAATGTTGTGTTCAAGTTTGGTCTTTTATTTGTGTGGTACTGGTGGCAGCTCCACCTTCCAGTTCCACCACCACCCGTGGCTATAAGAGGGCAGCGGGCAGGAGGGGTGGTCTCTTTGCCACCTCTTCTGCCTGACTGCTGCGCGTGTGCAGTGTAGTGCCTCCTTAATAAACGTGTGTTCAGTTCGACTCCTGGCCTCATCCTTGGCTCCATATACAGACATAACACAATGATAATAACAAATCTCCTCTCAAAAAACCCTCAGTTTCAGTGCTGAATCAGACCCCTTTTAAATCTTTCCCTATTGACGTATGCAACACCCAGCCCTCTCAAATTTCTCGCTAGGTATCAAATCACGTAATGTGACAACGAGGCCTTGTTCGCTACGGTCACGTGACTGTGGCCATGTTGACACAGTGCTCGACACTCTGCTCACGACATTTCCGTGTTATATTGCTTGAATCAGTGGTGAGTGGGCGGTGTTGAGCATAACATCACTACTTGATCTATCTTTGTGCCACCTACCCTCCTCTTCACCATTGGAATCGTAAGCTTTCAATCTCTTTACCACTTTACAAAATGCTTCCTGCCTAGTTTCTTCTAGGACCTCCTACCTGTGTACAGGTGGATTGCATTCCTCCTGGTGGATTCAGGATTCTCCTGTCATCTCACCCCTGGCCGTAAGTCACTAATCTCCAACCCTGCAATATAACCGATCATACGGTAACTACCTTCACCTCTGCAGCCTCCACTCTAACAGCAACACTCGCAGGATTGAAGCCAACAGCAGCAGCAAGGAACTCTCGTGGCTATCCATCTCTTCGCCTTGTCTGCATCTGGGTCTATTAAAACTGTGAAATATGTCAGTATTTCTGGAGTACTTGTAAGGAATTCTTCTTTCGGCTGCTCCCTTTAGGGGTCGCCATAACAGATCATCTGCCTCCATCTCACCCTATCCCTTCATCTTCTTCTGTAACACCAACCCTCTCCATGTCCTCCTCCACTACATCCATGAATCTTCTCTGTGACCTTCCTTTTTTCATCCTGCCTGGCAGCTCCATCTTCAACATCCTTTGTCCAATATATCCATTATCCCTCCTCTGCACATGTTCAAACCATCTCAGCCTTGCCTCTCTTACTTTGTCTCCAAACTGCTCAACCTGAGCTGTCCCTCTCATATACTCATTTCTAATCCTGTCCATCCTAGTCACTCCCAATGAAAATCTTAGCATCTTCAACTCTGCCACCTTCAGCTCCATTTCCTGTCTTTTTGTCAGCGCCAAGGTCTCCAAACCATAAATTATCGCAGGTCTCACTACCATCTTGTATATCTTCCCTTTCACTCTTGCTGCTACGCTTCTGTCACAAATCACCCCTGACACTCACCCAGTCCACCCTGCCTGCACTATCTTCACCTTTCTTGTGCATTTTCTATTGCTTTGGATGGTTGACCCCAGGTATTTAAACTCATCTACTTTCACTACCTCTACTCCTTCCATCTTCATTGTTACACCTGCCTCCCCCTTATTCATACTCATGTGTTCTGTCTTGCTTCTCCTGACTTTCATTTCTCTTCTCTCAACAGCATATCTCCACCTCTCCAGGTTCTCTTCCACATGCTCCCTACTCTCACTACAGATCACAATGTCATCTGCAAACATCATGGTCCACAGAGACTCCTGTCTGACCTCATCTGTCAGCCTGCCCATCGCCATGACAAACAAAAGGGGCTCAGAGCCGATCCCTGATGAAACCACACCCCCACCTTTAACCCATCTGTCACTCCTACAGCACATCTCACCTCACTGTCCTCATACATGTCCTGCACCACCCTCACATACTTCTCTGCCACGCTTGGCTTTCTCATACAGTACCACACTTTCTCTCTTGGCACCCTATCATATGCTTTCTCTAGATCCACAAAGACACTGGAGAATATTCTGGATAATTCTTGTCATTTTTGACATGTTTAGAGCTTTAAAAATTGCAGGTGAAAAAAGCAAGCATATCTGTCCACTCCCATGTTAATAAGAGTATGAGAAACTCAAAAAATCACGAATTTAAGGTACATTGTATTTAAAAAAAAAAAATCCAGGATTAACACCCAATTAGTTGCAATTAACTAGCAATTTCTGAAGATCAGTCATGACTAAAACTTTTGTCCTTCACCACTATTTTTTCCATTATACCATCTGAGCTCAGTAACACCTGGAGACATGACCTAAAAGACGAAGCAGGGATGACTCCTGTTGCTCCTCCAGAGGCAGAAATATTTTTCTTTCTCCGATCCAAGACATCTCTCTACAGGCCTGCTCACCGTAATGGCTGTCTGACAGTGTTTAACAAGCACAGAAAATCTCATGATGGGGAGGTTCACTGGAACAGAGCCCTGGCCCTCAAAAAAAAAAAGGAAAAATAATTCACATAGATGTGACAGACTTTTTATGTATGATGCTATTGTTCTGGATATTTTTAACGCAGCACTTCCTGCAGCTGTAGAAGTGAAAAACACTACCCACAAGATAAAAGCTCACTGACTTTAAAACTTTTGAAACCATTTTATCCTCCACCTACTGTGACTTCAACTTTTCAGCTTTCCATCCCTCCAGCTGGTCTTTAGTTTTTAGACTTCATTTAACATTTCAACGAACATAAGATATGACATGAATGAATGAATGAATTTATTTCGGATAGTACAGTACAGGTTAAAAGAAACTGTATAATATAACAACAAGGTCAAATTAGACAAAGACTCCTTCTTCTATACAATTCCACGTGAGTTATCCGAAATGGGTGATGGCTGAAGCCGCAGCTTATATTGCCCACCCATATTCCATCCAAGAATTCAAAAGAGAAAAAAGAGAAAACAAGACAAGAGCGATTACAATTTAAAACAATGAACAATGAACGACATATGACATATGACATATGAAAATATTGTGAAAAAGTCAAGAGGAGTTGCCCTATGACGTCTTGCTAATGTAGGGTGACATGCTTCTGCTTAAGAAAAGATAATCCTTTATTAATCCCATAGTGGGGAAATTTGCAGTATTGCAACAGCAAAGGGGTAGCAGCAGTATACAGTAAACATATAGAGAGAGTGCAAGAAGTTTAAAATAGTAAAATAGTTTTTACAGTTAAAAATAAGTAAAATAGTATTTCTAGTGCTAGTAAGCAGTTAAATTATTCATATATATATATATATATATATATATATATATATATATATATATATATATATATATATATATATATACTGTATATATATATTTCATAAAAAATACAAAAAAATCACTGCTTTTGAGAATAACTTCTATTGCACAGTGTTGGATATGGTGTTGCATGGATGTTAGTAAAGATGTTAGTAAAGAAAATGTCACTACTTTAAGTCAGGAGAAAGAAGTTAGAGTTCTTTGGTCATGTATCAAGACAAGCTGGGATGAAAAAAGAGTTCTCGAAGCTTGCATCCCTGGGAAGTGAAGGAGAGGGAGACCAAGAACAGCATGGGAAAAGTAGGTTTTCGACTCCATGGTGAGGGCAATGACAATGACACAAAGGAGACCGTTGTATAGCACTGCTGTAAGAGACACTACATTCTGTACAGAACATGCTATGAAGAAGATACATATTAGCAGTATATTTCACAGTTGAATGAGTACAGTGTTGTTGCTTCACTAATAATTATATTAGTAGTGGACTGGAACAGAATGTTCCTTATTTGTGCAACTTAATAGTAGTATGATGCGCAGTCTCTATGATTCTACACTTAAGAAACACTGGTTGAATACAAGTATGTTTTACACATTTCTCTCGGTGTTGTGTCTTTTTATTGATCTTCACAGCTCAGGTTCCAGGGGTTCCCAGACACCATTGGTCTTGTCTGATCTTGAAAGCTGTGATCTACCTTGGTTAGCACTTGGATGGGAGATTGCCTGGGCTGTGATGGAGTAGCGATCTGTCCTGGATGTACTCTGCCTCTTGCTCAAAGATGCTGTTATAGGTATGCTCCCACACAGCCTGAAAAAGGGTCAGAAGAAGAATTGTGTTAATTACTATACAATGGCTTCCTTTTAAAATAACAACTTTAAAAAGACGGCTTTTCATTTTTCACTTTTCAACCAAATCCAAGCATTTTAAGATAGTTGGAAAAGCCGTCTTTTCAACATTTTTCAAGCAATTTGTGCTGGAAGGGTAGAAATCGACTACACACTAGCACAGCATGCTGAATGTTGTTAGTGCCCCCACCACCACCACCACCAGCACAAGCCATAATTTAGACATTGTACTGTATTTTGGGCTAAATCAGGTCTGTCAGTCCAAGCCTTAGTTTAGCCCACAAATTGATGTTGAAAACTGGGTTGTGTTAGTCCGTCTACCACAGACCATATTTAATCAGAATAAAAGTTGTTGAAAATTGGGCAAAAAATAGTTCAGTAATTATGTTGTTTAGTCCACAGGATTTGGCCCAAATTTATCCTCAATATAGTTTTTTGGCATTTGGTGATGCTGGTTGTGGTGTAAGAAAACCACAAGTTTGGTTGGCATCAGCATGGTGACGCGACCACTTGATGAGGTCATCGCGCCGAGTGAAGAGGATGATAAAATAAAGGCAGCGTTGGATTTTTAAATAGCTTTATTATCATCCGCCTTCATCAGAACTCGGCTGCAGCCCATGGCTTGAGCCGGCTGCAACTTCGTTCCTCCAGCTCTCAAAGAGGGGGAGACACACAGTGCGTGTGTCCAGCAGCAGTTGAAGAGTGAGTGAATGAGAGGCAGATTTACAGCACAGTGCAGCATATATACTCAACTCAAACAATACATCAAAGACATTCACAGCGGTCAGTCTGGGCATTTGCATATCAGAGGTACAGACAGGATGCATGAACACAATGCATGGATGACACTTTAACCTCACAGCTGTAAATGCAGCATGCAGCGGAAAAAACCCAGGAGTGCGAGCTGACTGTCTCTGTGTGTTGTGGGGGGGTTGAATCAAACCGCTACACCGAGCACATATAATGTGAGGGACGGGCATTACAGTCTCTTGGCTCTTTTCCAGCTCTCTGTTACAGCGCTCAGCCTCCTGACAACAGCCTGTATTCTGTTAATCTGCACAGTTTGTAATAAAGTTTGTGTTCTCAGCAAACACCACTCTCTGTTGGTCCTTCCCCAGTTTTCCAGACATAACATTTGGCAACGAGCGTTAACCATGGATGCGTGTTTGAGGCCACTACAGCCATTTCTGGAAAGCCCTGGTGAGCCGTCTGAACCGTAGCTGCGCTGGTACAGTTTCTTCACCACCTACATATCACCTACATACGAATACGAGCTCTACTGATTCAAAATCTGGGCATAGAAGGCCAACATATTTTCTACACGCTAGGACCAACAGAAAAGTTTGCTGAGTCAGTTGAGCTGCTAGCTAGCCACTTTGCCACACCCAATAACATATTGGCACAGCGCATTAGGTTTTGCCAACAGCGACAGAATGCTGGAGAGACAACACAACAATTCGTCATGGACCTTTGCCACCTAGCTAGCATGTGCAGATTTGGTTTGTTGGAGGACAAAATGGTGCAGGACCAGTTTGCTGAGCACACTAGCAACCCACGGCTGCGAACGAAGATGCTAACGGTGCTAAAAGACATGACGCTAGCCAGGACAATTGAACTAGCATTCCAACTAGAGTCCTCCGACAGGTTACCATCACAGCTAGGAGTGCAACAACAGCAGCAGCAGTCAAGCCACACACCGGTAGCACACGCGGTGACCACAGAAGGGCCCGGTGAGACAGCAGAAGATGCCGAAGTAAACACTGCAGATCAGAAGAATGCTACGAGGCACTTCTCATGTGGCAACAGTGGCTTCCCAACGCACCAAGACAGAGTCCGTTCCTGCAAGGGGGCAACGATGTAAGCAATGTGGAAAATTCAACCACTTCACCAAAGTTTGCAGGTCAGCACCACCACCAAGCCCGCTGGTCAGTTCAAGTCACTCACCCGTGACTACCATCCACACTGTCCCTGTCAAATAAACTAATCTACTACTACTACTACGGTGAGTTCTGGAGGTGCGGCATACGCATTCTGCATGGTAGGGCTGGACGACATCAGCTTGCCATTCCTGCTCAACACCACCGCAGTGAGATCGATGTTGAACTGGGTCACCGTGAAGAAGTTCTTCCCCAGCTGTACGGAGCTGTATGGGTATGGTGGCTACTAGGTCAGCAATGTAGGGACCATCACACTAACAGTCTGCTATGCGTCAAGAGTCATTCCTGATTTTGTTTTCCAAGTAGTTCAGCATGGAGACAACATACTAGGTTGTGACTTGTTTTATCAACTGGGCTTCTCCATCCTCAACAGTAACGGACTCCATTTGACCAACGATGAAGACTGGGATGCAACACACCCAGACGACAATGATGAGGGTACAGGCATCCCGTGCTCATAGAAGGAGCACCGCCCGGAGGAAGGGCTGCAACTAGACTCGCCTCAGATCCTCACCCAGCATGAGCCTCAGGGAGCTGCTGCAGAGCTGCAGGAGAGGGAGCCCGGGTCTATTGGGAACCACGGGACACAACAACCCAGTGCAGGTTCTACCAACGGCGACAGCAACACATCACCACGACCAGACTTCTCAGGAGAGGGGGAGAGGAGGCTGGACACCTTCCGAATCCAAGCCCAGCACCAGCTTCTAGGAGCTGCCGCTGAGCCGCAGAATGAAGAGTCTGTGACCCAACAGGATGTAGCAGAGTCACCACAACCTGGTGAACTCCCTACAGCAGACGTAAGCCACACCATCGCAACCACGATGCCAAATGCAGCTGAACAGAGCACCACTCGCAATGATGGACTGGGTTCAGGCCCGCAGAACCAAATGACCAGACCCGGAGCTGGCTTCAACACCATCTCCACCATTACCAGAACCCATCGAGATCACTGCGCAGCTGGGGCTAGCGACCTTCCAAGTGGCAAATGGTTCGGTGTAGCACGCCAACCGTCTACGCCAGGTTCGAGCAGCGGCCCCAGATGACAAGGCTTCGCGGAGTCATCTCGCATGGTGTGGGACCCAGACTGGGGTTTTGAGGAAGATGATCCCGGTCCACGGGCCTCCGCACCTCCAGGGGTATGCCCACCATGGGCTCACCACAAGGTCCCTCCAACTGAACTGCCTTTCTCAACAAAAGGACTGTTTAGCTAGGTGTACAGTTGCCAACGTATAGTGGCATAATAAACCACTCAGCTGCGCTGGGCCATGCAGTAGTCTACCCACTGGCCCTAGCTAGTTTGGGGTTCTTCACTGTACCAAACTGGGGAGGGTCAATTCGGACATGTGTGTTGTTCTGTTTTTCAAAGGGATGGGGGTGAATGTGGTGTAAGAAAACCACAAGTTTGGTTGGCATCGGCGTGGTGACGTGGCCGCGTGGTGATGTCATTGCGCTGAGCACATATAATGTGAGGGGCGGCCATTCTACAGTCTCTTGGCTTTTTTCCTGCTCGCTGTTATAGGGCTTAGCCTCCTGACAACAGTCCGTTTTCTGTTAACCTGCGCAGTTTGTAATAAAGTTCGTGTTCTCAGCAAACTCTACTCTCTGTCGGTCCTTCCACAGTTTTCCAGATATAATAGTGGTGGGGTCTGTCTCTCAAAAGTCAAATACACTTTTACAGCCACTGGGATTCTTTGTTAAAAGCGCTTTATAAAAATGCATATTTATAACAGCTTTATTTTTAAGTTTGACATTTGGTAAAATGCTTGTTAAATAATATCTGGAACAATTTGAAAGCAGTGCTAGTGCTTTTGTGCTGTACACTTTAAAAGCACTATTTGAATACAAGGACATTCTACAAATTTCTATGTTGTCCCTTTTTATTGATGTTCACACCTCGGGTGACTGATGACATAGAAAACTGGTGTTCTTTACATGGTGGAAGGGGTATAGCTGATAACTCTGCTGTTTTACTTTTATTTTAATGATCAAATATCCCGTGGCCCCATCTAAAGTTTTTGGGCCAGAAATAGCTTCAAATTGCTTTTAATAAGGTTGCCAACCTTGATTCTAATTGATATCGGCAGTAGGAGTGATTGCATATGTGTAGTTGTCTGTAAGAACTGAAGAAATATATATATTTGGGCAAGTAATGATTGCAAAAGTATTCCAGTTAATAAATAAAATGCTGTCTTCAAGAACCATACAAGGAAGTGACCTTAAGAACAGCAGCATGAAAGAGTGACACTGATTTAATACACTCACCTGCACTCAGAAAAACTTTCCAGTTGTGTGAACTTTTAAGATAAATAAGGACTTAATTTAGAATAAGTGAATCCAGGTCTTTAATTTAATGTCACCATGATAAACTGGTTAACTAGAATCAGCTGGCTGCAGTTTGTCAACTATAACATATTGGTCCAGATATTAGGAGGAAATGCAATTCATTATAGCAGGGGGTGTAACTTGCAGCTCCAGATCCTCATGCAGATCTTTTAGAAATAATCAGTGGCTCATTATGACTTTGGTAAAACTAAAGGAACACGTTAGAAATTTAAGAGAAATTGTCGCAAAACTAAGAAAAAAAATACAAGATGTAAAAAGAATATATTTTTGAATTTTTTGTATTGTACTCTTGTGGCACACATATATGCACATATGTATATGATTGTATGATTCATACGTATACCACCTTAGGCTTCACATCTGAGACGGAACAAAAGACTGAGCCGTTCTGGAGATAACACGAGGGTGTGAAAGTTTAGTCTTTGGCATGCAAAGAGATAGCCTTGGGGGATTTCTCCCAACGGCCAGAGATTGGGAGGTGGGGTGAGTTAAGATCGGGGGGAAGTTACATTGTGACTGGGATTAAGTACCATGTGACTGTATGTTTGATGTCCTGGGTATAAAAGGGACAGATGTGGGGAAATTCACGCTCTTTCTGTGTTTGGAAGATGTTGGAGAATGTGAATAAAACCGATTTGAGAAATAAACTCAGCCTCGTCCTTCACCATTCCCCACACTGGTGACCCTTAGACGTATTATGAGATGAAGCAATTCTCCCGAGCCAGACTCGTCAGGAGCCAGCCAAATGGATGCAGCCACAGTTCAGCTACCGGACTTCTGGCAGAACAATCCGCGCTCCTGGTTTAACGCGGTCGAGGCACAGTTCAACCTCCGGAGGATTTCGGTAGACGCCACAAAGTTCTACCATGTGGTTGCAAAGCTGGACAACCACACAGCCCAGCAAGTGGAGAGCCTGATCAACCACCCGCCGGACAGCGACAAGTACAGCACGTTGAAGGCTGCACTCATCCGTTACTTCACCCCCTCGGTGGAGGAGCGAGGAGAAGGGCTCCTGGCGCTGACTGAATTTGAGAGCGACAGACCTGCAGACCTGATGGGGAAGATGTTGAGGCTGAGAGACTCCGAAGATGATAACTTCATCTTCACCCACCTTTTCCTCAGGACCCTACCGTTAGCGGTGAGAGTGACCCTGGCCAGTTCACCACTGTTGGCCTGGCGAGACTACCACGAGCTGGGCCAGGAGGCGCAACGACTCGTCAACGCCAATATACAGTGCGCGGCTACGGCCGCGGCAGCGGAGCTAGGCACAACGTCCAGAGATGGCAGGGGGCCAGAGGCTGCAGCACCAGACTCACCGACGACAGCGGCGGCAGGGGCCAGGAAATATGGAGCAGACGATGTCCTTTGCTTCTACCATCGCCGCTTCGCAGAGAGGGCACGCAAGTGCATTCCACCGTGCCATTTCAAGCGCTCGGGAAAACACCAAGACCGGGGGTCAGTAGCAGCTGCGGCCCTCAGAGAGGAGAATAAGCTGCTCTACCTGAAGGATGCACGCTCGGGGAGGCATTTCCTCGTGGACACAGGCTCCCAGCTGAGTTTCATCACACCTTCCTACGCTGATCGGCTGGCATCTTCCAGTGGCCCCGGGGTGTCAGCAGCGAACGGCTCGGCAATTAAGACCTCCGTGAGAGAACTCTGCTTCTGTCTTTACACAGCCGTGCATTCGAGTGGACTTTCGTCATAGCGGCAGTCAATTTCAACATGTTAGGGGCTGATTTTTTGTTCTCACATGGTTTGTTAATTGATCTTGCTAACAGACGCCTGGTTAATGCACTCTTTTTATTCTACTCCCTGTACAGCTCGAGTGGCCCCGCCAACAGCACAAGCCAACATCACAGCTGCAGGTGGTAAGTTCCACACACTCCTCACTCAGTTCCCAGCACTCACGGTTCCAACATTTTCGGCGACTGTGGCTAAACACGGGGTGGAACATTTTATTACTACCACCGGCCCACCCGTTTTTGCAAAAGCTCGGCACTTGGGTTCAGCTAAACTGACCATAGCGCGCGAGGAGTTCGCCAACCTGGAAAGGTTGGGCATCATCAGGCGTTCGAAGAGCCCATGGGCTTCATCGCTTCACATGGTCCCAAAAGCTGATGGCTCGTGGCGACCTTGCGGTGATTTTCGCAGGTTGAACAACGCTACGGCGCACGACCGCTACCCGATCCCGCACATCCAAGATTTTTCAGTTCATTTGGCGGGGCCGCGCATTTTTTCTAAAATAGACTTGGTACGCGGTTACCACCAGGTCCCAGTGCGCGCTGAGGACATACCCAAGACAGTGGTAATAACTCCTTTCGGGCTTTCTGAGTTTTTGTGCATGCCGTTTGGGCTTAAGGGCACGGCGCAGACGTTCCAACGCGTGATGGACGCGGTTCTGCGCGACCTCCCCTTCGTGTTTGTCTACCTGGACGACATATTGGTAGCCAGCGCGTCCGAAGACGAACACGAAAACCACCTCACAGCAGTTTTCCGGAGGTTGGCAGAGCATGGGTTAATAATCAACCCAGCGAAGTGTCAGTTCGGGGTGGCGCAGATTGATTTTTTGGGGCATTGCGTCTCTCCAGAAGGAGCGGTTCCTCTGCCCAACAAAGTGCGCGCAATAACAAATTTTCCCCAGCCACAAACGGTCAAAGCGTTACAGGAGTTTTTGGGAATGGTGAATTTTTATAACTGTTTCCTCCCCCACGCAGCGCAGCTCATGCAACCATTGTATGCTGCACTAAAAAAACAAAAACCCACAAACAAAATCGAATGGTCTCCGGAGCAAGAGCGCGCATTCGTGGAAGTCAAAACAGTCCTGGCAAACGCTGCATTGTTGGCACATCCAGACCCAATGGCCCACATAGCGCTCACCACTGACGCGTCAGATGTGGCCATAGGAGCGGTCGTGGAACAGTATGTAGCTGGAGCCTGGCAACCGCTCGCCTTTTTCAGCAGGACCTTGCGCGATAGTGAACGAAAATACAGCGCATTCGACAGGGAGTTGTTAGCTCTTCACTTGGCCATTCGCCACTTCCAGTTTTGGCTGGAGGGATGCAGTTTCACCGCGTTCGTTGACCACAAGCCGCTGACCTTCACGATGGCCAAGATTTCAGAACCGTGGTCGGGCCGGCAGCAGAGACAGCTGGCCGCGATCTTGGAGTTTACTACCAGATATCCAGCATGTAGCGGGTAAACTTAATGTAGTGGCAGACTGCCTCTCACGCGCCGTGGCGGTTCCAGCCCGCGCAGGGGTAGATTTTGCAGCCATGGCCGTGGATCGGGTTAGCGACGCGGAAGTGCGCGCGGCCCCAGTCCGCGTAGGGATAGATTATGCAGCCATGGCCGCGGATCAGGTTAGCGACGCGGACGTGCGCACGCTCCAGTCTGGACCAACAGGGTTAAGGCTGGAGAACAGGGTGCTGCAAGATGGTATGCCCCCCGCTAATCTGCGATGTCTCCACTGGGCGACCGCGTCCTGTGGTACTGGCCGCATGGCGCCGCCGCGTTTTTGACTCCATTCATTCCCTGGCGCACCCGGGAGTGCGCGCGTCGGTCAAAATGGTGGGAGAAATATTTGTATGGCCAAGCCTGCACAAGCAAGTTAGAGAGTGGGCAGCAGCCTGCACAGCCTGCCAACGAGCCAAGGTGCACAGGCACACAAGAGCTCCTTGGGAGCCGTTTCACATCCCGGCTAAGAGGTTTGATCATGTTCATGTGGACCTCGTAGGCCCCCTCCCGCCGTCACAGGGGTGCACACACCTTCTGACAATGGTTGACCGCACCACGCGCTGGCCGGAAGCGGTCCCACTGTCATCAACCACAGCCGAGGAGGTGGCGTGCACGTTTTTAACAGCATGAATAGCGCGTTTTGGAGTTCCGTCGGACATTACGCCGACAGAGGCCCGCAATTTGTTTCCGAACTTTGGTCAGCAATGGCCCGCAGCCTGGGGGTGACGATTCACCACACAACCGCGTATAATCCGCAGGCTAACGGGTTATGCAAACGTTTCCACAGGTCATTGAAGGCAGCTCTCAGGGCGTCGCTTACGGATACAAATTGGGTGGACAGGCTACCATGGGTTTTATTGGGGTTGCGTTCTGCACCTAAAGAGGATTTAGAAGCCTCCCCAGCTGAGCTAGTTTTCGCACAGCCACTTCGGCTGCCCGGGGAATTTCTCCCAGTTAATCCGGCGCCAGAGTGCTCCCCAGCTCAGCGGTTACAGAGTAGCACGGGCCCGAGCACACTACCTGGCCCCGTTCACCACAGTTTTCTGCATGTTTTTGTGCCTATGGCTTTAAAAAATGCAGAGTTTGTTTTTGTCAGACATGATGCCCATCGCCCACCTTTACGCCCACCTTATGGACCATATAGAGTGCTGGAAACAGGGGATAAGCATTTTTTGCTAGATTTGGGGGGCAGAAAAGAAATGATTGGCATAAACAGGCTCAAACCCACTTTTGTGGTAGCTGACGAAACTGTGCAGTTGGCTAAGGCTCCTCGGCGCGGCAGACCCCCTAGAGAGCATTCCCCAGAACACTCACAGAGATTGACTAACAATTCTAATCCTCAGGCAGCAGCTCCACAGCAGGAAGACGCCGTGGGGGTGGTAAAGCCCACTTACAGCAGATATGGGAGGCGACTGAGGCCCAAGCGACATTTGGACTGATGTGTAGTAATTTTACCATGACTTGCAAACTGTTATTACGTTTGTTCCATCTTAGACGTTTGGGGGGGGGTCATGTGGCACACATATATGCACATATGTATATGATTGTATGATTCATACGTATACCACCTTAGGCTTCACATCTGAGACGGAACAAAGGACTGAGCCGTTCTGGAGATAACATGAGGGTGTGAAAGTTTAGTCTTTGGCATGCAAAGAGCTAACCTTGGGGGATTTCTCCCAGCGGCCAGAGATTGGGAGGTGGAGTGAATTAAGATCGGGGGGAAGTTACATTGTGACTGGGATTAAGTACCATGTGACTGTATGTTTGACGTCCTGGGTATAAAAGGGACAGATGTGGGGAAATTCACGCTCTGTGTTTGGAAGATGTTGGAGAATGTGAATAAAACCGATTTGAGAAATAAACACAGCCTCGTCCTTCACCATTCCCCACACTCTCAAAATTTCACTGCATATACCTGCCATACACTATATTTGTAATTTAGTTGACCCAGGTGATGACATTTAGACAGTGGGCCGAGTGGCTCTGTCTGCTTTGGTTTTTGACATGACTGCTCCCCATCCACACAGTAGCTGATTTTCACAGAGCATGTCTTTCAAAACATGAATCTCTTTGTTGGCAGGCTAAGTAAATTCATATTTTTATGGAAATTAAACTTTAGTTACGAAATCCGATAAGGTGGCTCTGAGGCATCACTAAGGACCGCTATAGGCTTAACCAATCAAAACAGCGCTCCATGGTCACCCGACTTGAATTCCACCAATGAGCTGCGTCATTTTCAGAAGTAAATGTGAAAGATGGGTTGACAAGGCTGCTAGGTAAGCATAATAACGCTATATTTACGTATGTCCTTGTATTTTCTTTTCATGATACAGCTCTCCATAGTTAATATTAGAGCTAAATGCTGCTCCCCATTGTCCCTTGTCTTGTGTACATTGCTAAATAAAGTAATCACACGTCATTTGCATTGTTGTCCTGCTGATATGAAAGGACCCCTGCTGAAAAACCAGCATGCACCTTAAATACTGTAAAGGAGGCAAAATTGGGTGGGAAGCATAAGGCTGCGTGTCTACAAACGCATTTTTTGTCGCCTGACCACCCTGAGCTTTTTTTTCAGCATTTGTGTGCTGCGCTCTGGAAAAAAAAGTCTGTGCCCTGTAACCCAGCAACAGCTTGTCACTCTCAGCTCAGCACTTCCGCTTTTCCTATGGTCAGACTTTCTACTGATTTTTTAATAGCAGTCTTTGTCATATCCGGCAATCAGAGCCAGGGACAAGCCAGTGAGTCGTGATGGTTTATTTTGGGTAAGGGATAAGGAGAGCACAGATACTCATGCAGAGGTACACTCACAGGTTGCACAGTGCAGAGGTAAGCAGCTCGTACCGGACGTGGGGGTAACAAGACGTACATACTCACAGCGGGATACAAACACAGGAATGCTGCAAGAGGAGTAGAAGCTGACACCAGACGAAGGGGCTTCAGCTTAGCAATGTGTTTATGTCGCAGCCCCGAGTCATCGAGGCTGCTCCCATTTATCCTCATTGGCAGCGCCCCAGCTGATGACTAATTGGCCCCAGCCGTCCGTAATGCTGCCAGCTGGGAGCCTGCTGAGACGCTGCTCAATGGGAAAACATGGGCTGAGTGCCGAGATGGCATCTCAACCCGTGGTGACAGAGCCCCCCCTCAAGGTCGGGCTCCTGAACGACCAGGAACATCCCAGCCCCCCCCCCCCCCCCACCTAGGGTGGGAGGAAGGGAGGCAGGATTGGAGGGGAAGAGGCCAAGGGAAGGACAACACCAATGGGGCAATGTAGGGTGGCAGGGAAAAAAAACCAAATACAATACTGAACAAAACAGGGAATAATCAACCCAGGTTCGAATGGGGAGAAGAACTGGGTCAGCACGCCGGTTACACACTACTCAGAGAGTACCAACAATGCGTGACCCAGAGCAAGGAAAAAAACCACCAAAAAGGTACAGGGTAAAAATGCTGAGTATGGTTAAATAAAGGGGAACACAATACACAGCACCACTAAGTACATACACAGTCACCAAGAAAAGTGAAGGTGACTGGAACAAATTGACAACTACAGAGCATGGTGTTACGGAAAACAAGGCACATGACTCTATAATGAACCAACAGGGCATAAAAAAGAAATACTGAGTGCAGGCAAAGAAAAACCCACACACAATATATAAATACCCACAGCCACCTAAAGAAATGGAAGTGACTGGAATAAATGGATAACTGCAGAGCATGGTCTGAAAGGAAACAAAACATAACTACAATGAAAAAACGAGGCTAAAAACATGGCACAAAAGGTAAAATGCTGAGCATGAGCGATGGAAAACACAGCACTATAAAAACGAATCCACCAACAGGACAAAATATTACACCCGAGTGACCTTCACAAAGATAAAAGAAAAAGTGACACCCGAGGAACATGGCAGGCAGAGTCCACAAATAGCCGAGATGGCTCCGGAGATCTCCCCGCCCATCGTCCCGTTGGCGAATCAGGGAAAGAGAAGTGTTCGGACGGCGAACTCCGGACCCAGATCCCAGGAATCCAGTCCACCGGCAGCCGAACCAGGCTGCCCAGAGGGAAACAGACCAGTGGGGGGAACCAGATCACCGAACCGAAAGTTCTGTGGGTCGGGTCGTCGACCCGCATCACTCAACCACCAGGACCGTTGAGACGGGCGAAGGATCAGAGCGGATCCCGGTGGAAGAGGCTCTGGGGAGAGCCGATGACGAGGGCGGCGAGCGTCAGGCCGCAGGGAAACGGCCACCTCCTCACCGGACCTGGACAATACTGGGGCAGCACCCACGTCGGACCCCGATCGGGCCTCAGGCGAACCCACGTTGGACCCCGATTGGGTCTCGGGCGAACCCACGTTGGACACTGCACCAGAACCGACCTCCAACGTTGAACCCGGACCCTCCAGCACCACGAGGAACAGCAACTCCTCGCCGGTGACCCTGGAAGAAGGCTCAGAAGAGAAAACAGAACCGGGATCAGGATCACCGGCAGCGCCAGAACCCGGCGAGACGAGCTCAGACGCAGCGGGCGGCTGCACCCTGCTCGTCTACCCTGGAGATAGGCTGAAGTGCTCAAAGATAAAAAGAGAGAAAAGAAAGGAGAGCACTCGCCTGATCTCGGGTTCTGACGCCGTCCAGGACTGCGAAGATCCAGGATCCGTCGTCAGGTCGTTGTCAGGCTCCCATCTAGCCGCGTCGGGCCCCGCAGCCAGCACGATGGTCAGCGCAGCTTGAGATTCCTCCGGCTCCTTATCCTACACTTTATTACATGTATAGTTTATTTCTCTTATCTTATCATGTTTAATGTTGCAGCATTGTACCGAGACAAATTCCTAGTTTGTGTACTACATGAACAATGGCAATAAACCTGATTCTGATTCTGATTCCGGTGACCCCGCCGACGATCCACTCGGCGTGAAGCCAGAAGAATCTCGTCCCGCTGGACCGAACCGCTCCTCCGTGGAGACCCGGGGACGCTCAATCGTCGGCGTAGACTCCACGCAGCAGTCAGTCCCCCTCCTCCGTCCGCAATGTAGCTGCGGAACCACAGGCCCTCTCCATATCCCACCACGTTGACCCGGAGCCGGGGACCGCTCGGCGGAGAGAGACACAGAGGATGCGGGATTAGGAATACAGGTTACAGCAGGTGGGGAGAGTTCAGGGAGCTGCGAACCCTGAACTTCTCCTCCAGGGATGTGACAGAGCAAATCATTAAGCAGGTGTGAAAAAACAATGACTTGCCTGCCCCCTGGAGGTTGAGTATCGCCTGCTGTAGTGGAATCTGCTTCTTCCTCTCCCCGCCCGGCGATAACGGAGGACCCCCCGGGAGTTCGTCTGAGGATCGCTCGCGTTGTCTCCAGCAGAGAGCTCACCAGGCCGGGATTCCAGGCACACACAGCGGTCAGGAAGCGCGTCGAGGAGGAGGGGGAAACAGCCGGGGTGAGCCAGCCCGAATGTCCAGGAATGACAGCGGGGGAACGAGGCTCAGGGGACGGGGCTGTAGAATCTCCACACAGGCGAGGCGAAGAGGTGACAGCTGCGTGGGAGGAACGGTCCTGACGATGACCCAGAACTGGATCCGGACGAGGTTCGTGCAGAGGTGACTCGGCAATGTGATGACGGCTACTCCCAGGGGACGAAGCGAGGGGGAAACCCAGGATTCGCCGCTCCAGATCGGAGATCGAGACGAGGAAGGCGTCGAGCACGGGAAAGGTTCGTAGCCCTGAAGTCCTCACCATCAATCTCACTGCCGCCGCCACATGCCAGAAGGTGGTGACAGGAAACACAGTAGAGCTCGCGACAGCCACTCGACCCCGGACATAACTGCTGTCAGCTGCGGCTCCTTGAAGGGAATCCCGAGTGACGTGGCGCAGGTCGGGGGAAGTCCTCTGGTTGGCGCGAACTCCCGGACTGGAATAGCGGCAGGAACGGGACTCCGAAGCGGGGAAAGACGTCGCCCACTTCGACTCCCTGCCGGGATTTCCATCCACCCCGTGGAGCTTCTCTCGCTGTGTACCTGCAGCGTCTATCCTGGCACTGTCTTCCAGATGGTACAGAGAGTGAGGGTGACAGTCCAGGAGTTCCTCAGCACGGCCCGGATGCCAGCGTCTCGCGTTGGAGGCGTCGTGCAGGGTGAAGAACGTCCCGTCGACAGCCTCCGAGATGGACCTCAGCTCGTCGCCCTGGCGCCGGAAGTGACTCCTGGGAAAAGGAAATGCTAGCAGCGCTGACACCCGGACAGAAAGGTACATTTCCACAGCGACTCACGGCCGCCGGTAGCTCTTCTGGCTGCGACATACTGTCATAGCCGGCTCTAGGGAGCCGGGCAATCAGAGCCAGGGACAAGCCAGTGAGTCGTGATGGTTTATTTTGGGTAAGGGATAAGGAGAGCACAGATACTCATGCAGAGGTACACTCACAGGTTGCACAGCGCAGAGGTAAGCAGCTCGTACCGGACGTGGGGGTAACAAGACGTACATACTCACAGCGGGATACAAACACAGGAATGCTGCAAGAGGAGTAGAAGCTGACACCAGACGAAGGGGCTTCAGCTTAGCAATGTGTTTATGTCGCAGCCCCGAGTCATCGAGGCTGCTCCTATTTATCCTCATTGGCAGCGCCCCAGCTGATGACTAATTGGCCCCAGCCATCCGTAATGCTGCCAGCTGGGAGCCTGCTGAGACGCTGCTCAATGGGAAAACATGGGCTGAGTGCCGAGATGGCATCTCAACCCGTGGTGACAGTCTTTAAATAACAATGGACAGGAAATGTATTCTAGCAGCTCTGGATGTAAAATATGATGGCACAGAAAGCAGGAGTCTGAGTACAGACTAGCACCGGCGTTCTATGTCCCGCCCACGCAGCACTTCTGATTGGCTGCTTAAGGTCTGACATTGATGAGCTCAGCTGCAGTCTCTGAAAAGTTGAACTTTTTTCAGCTCTGAGCGTCCTGAGCACCGCAACAAAAAACAGCCACCGCCGAGAGTGTTTCAGTGCTGAGGGCGTTCAGCACTGTAAACGCTGGACTACATAGAAAATAAGATAAGATAAGATAAGATAAGATAAGCCTTTATTAGTCCCACAACGGGGAAATTCCAGGATTGCAACAGCACAGGGATAGCAACACTCAGAGCAACAATCATTCAAAATGAATGGAAAATAGCTGCCCAGAGCGCAAAAAGTGTGTTTGGTGGACACACAGCCTAATTGTGGACAACTACACTGTATGAAAGCTCAGTTAAGTCAACTGGATTCAAATATTTTTTTTTTACTCTGAAATGTTTCCGTGTCTGCGTGGGTTTACTCTGGGATTTCTCCGGTTTCCTCCCACATGCCAAAACATGAAAGTTAGGTTAATTGGCATCAAACTGGGGATTCTAAATTGTGCTTAGGTATGAATGTGAGAGTGAATGGTTGTCTGTCTCTCTGTGTTGGTCCTGCAATGGACTGGCGATCTGTCCAGGGTGTACCCTGCCTCTCGCACAAAGATGCTAGGATAGGCTCCAGCCCCCCCGTGACCCGAAAAGAATTAAGCAGAAGAAGATGAATGAATGAATGAATGTATGTTTCATTGTTCATTCAATTCACCATTCACAGTGAAAAATACTTGATTCCAGTTGACTAGACTGAGCTTTCATACAATATACTTACCCACCTGGATGACTGAGAATCTTCAACAAAGTGTGGACTATGTCATTACCAGTGTTGGAAGTGACCTGTTACTTTGTAAATGCGTTACTGTAATGCCACTACTTTTGCAGTAGCGTGCTGTGTAACAAAATTACTGTTTAAAACTTCAGTAATGTGTTACAGTTACTGAAACTTGATAAAGATGCATTACTCATTACTTGTTTTAGTAATACTAGTACATACTTGTGCATACCCGTCCATGCCCATAGAAACCAAGTATAAGCAAGTTTTTCTGCATGCCCATTGCTGAAGGGTCTCCTCCTGTGTTGTTCACAGTCATGCCTGCGGCATACTGCTCGAACCTGAGGTGTTTCATCTTCACAGCATCTTTTGTGACATGCAGCAGTTCTCCTCACTGTATTGCTCTCCATGTGGTGGGTCTTCTTCTGCTTCTTTGTTCAGACCACTTGGCATTTTACCCATTTGTAGTGTAGACTGCCATTCTTCAAGGGTACTGGTTCGAATGGGTGTGGTTTAGTGTGTCCTATTCTTAATCGGGTGACACAGTGATGCACTCGAACCTCAGGTGTTTCATCTTCACGAGATCTTTCTTGACATGCAGCAGTTCTCCTCACTCTATTGCCCAAACCTCAGTTGTGTCATCTTCACTGGATCTTTCCTGATGTGCAGCAGTTCTCCTCACTCTATTGCTGTCCATTTATATAGCGTCTGGTTTAAATTAGTGTGTCCTATTCTTTTTTGTAACTTAGATTTTTATTCATTTTTCATTATATATATTGCATTCAGATCACAGTCTACATTTAAAAAACAAAGGGGCTAGAGTAAGAAAGAAAAAAAAGGAAAGAAAAAAAAGGGGGGGGGACAAATGTTGGAGCATCAAGTTTTTAGCTTCCATCTCTTAATTCTTCTGGTTTTTCTAGTGTCTTTGGTTATTCTTTCAATTTCTGTCTCGTTGTTGCACTTTGTAGTGTGTCCATTTCCGCCATTTTTTTTCATATAGTCCTTCTTGCATTCGTTGTCGATATGTTAGTTTTTCCATCATACGTATGTCCTCAACAATGTCAGTCCATTGCTCTTGGTCAGGAAGAACTTCTGATCGCCATTATTTTGTGATTGTTTTTTTACATGCAATCAACAAGATTTTAACTAGATATCTGTCCTCAGCCTGTATTACATTGTCTCTTTTAAGATCACATAAGTACATCAGGTTACAGTTCATTGGTATATTATATCCTAATATCCTCTGTATTGTCACATGTATAGATTTCCAGAATGATGAGATTTTGCTGCATTTCCAAAACATATGTGAGTGGTCTGCATTTTGAGCCCCACATCCCCTCCAGCATAAAGATTGGGTATTTGTATATTTTCCTTGAATCTGTGGTGTAATGAAAAAGCGAATCAGGTTTTTCCATCCAAATTCCCTCCATATCCTTGAATTTGTTGATGTGTGTTGTGTTTTCCATATTTCCTGCCAGCTTTCTTCTGTTATGTTTAAATTGAGCTCTTTCTCCCATTTCTCCTTTATATAGTTACTTGAATGTTTGTTTGCCATAAGTTTCTGATATAGCTTTGAAATAATTCTTATTTTATTTCCTGTATATGAACTTAAAATGAATTGTATAATCTCGCTCACATCTGTTTGGAGGTTATGCCTAATCTTCTTCATATAATAGTCTCTCATCTGCAGATATCTGAAGAATTCCGATCTTTCTAGTTTAAATTTTCTTCTGATGTTTACAAAGCTCCCGAGATCTTTTTTTCCGATATTGCCCCATGCTGTGATTCCCTTGTTCACCAGATTTTTGTATCCCCTATCTTGCTTTGCCGGTTCAAACTGACTGTCAAATGCTACCCATTTCAGTAGTTTTATGTCTTCCTTTATATTATACTTTTGTACTATTTTATACCACAGTTCCAAAGTAAATTTAGTGATTGGGTCTATTTGTTTGATTTGCTTATGTTATGACCCGAGCATCGGTTCTGATCGCGCTCGGGTTAAAGTTATGTCTCGCTGCCAGCCTTGACAGCTGCGGGCGGTATTCTGGCCTCTCCGGGCTCTTATTGTGAAAGTGCTCGGTGGGGCTTCCGCCTGTCAACGGTCGGCCAGCTGTGTGTCATTGTCATTAGTACCTTGTCTATTTAAGTTGAGCAGTGGCGTCGTTAGGACGCAGCAGTGTCTGATCGCATTCTGGTCACGAACCTGACCGCTATTCTGTTCACCCATTGTCACGTTGCGGATGCCTGGACTGTATTCACACCTCGGCTGCCTAGGGCTTGACCGTCTTTCACCGGCACCAGTAAGTGAGCTGTATTAGCCTTATTCCCTCCGGTGTTATTTGTGCTGTAAGTCCCTGCTTTAGCAGCCCGAGTGCTATTATTTACCAAGCCTGACTGTGTGTGACTGTCTCCTGCCTTGGACCTATAGTGTGCTGTATAGCCCTATGCTTCCTGTTCTGCGTAGACTCCTGTCATTATCTCAGCAGCTTGTATTAACACCTTTTCACCGTAATAAAACTCACTGAAAAACTCACTGGTGACTTCTGTGCGTCTTATGCTGGCTCGTGAGGGCCAGTGCATGACAGCTTATATGCATCTTTATCTCCTATTATGCTTTGTACTGGGAGTCCCTCAATTTCCTTTTCCATTTCTTTCCATTTTGCCTCATATCCTTTGTCGCACCAATATATGATATATCTTATTTGTGCTGAGTAGTAATATTCCTTCAGACTCGGTAGGCCCATGCCTCCTTTCTCTTTTGGTAACTGGAGAGTTTTATATTTCACTCTTGGCTTTTTACCTCCCCAAACAAATCTCAATATCATCCTGTCCCACTTTGAGAACTGGGCACCTGGAATCTCTGTTGGTAGAGCCTGGAAGAGGTAAAGTAATCTAGGTTGTATGCTGATTTTGACTGTCTCAATTTTTGAATTCAGATCCATTTTTAAGATTGACCATCTATCAATATCTTTTTTTATTTCTTGTTCCAACCTATCATAGTTTGCTTTATAGATTTTGCTTAGATCTTTAGGTATGTTCACTCCAAAGTATTTTATTTCTTTTTGTTTCCAGTTTAGTTTGATCTTATCAGTTATCTGGTTTAGAGGGTTATAGTGAAATGTCAGTATTTGTGTTTTTGTTATGTTTATCTTGTATCCTGATAATTTTCCAAAATTTTCTATCAAGTTCATCATTTCCATTATTGATTCATCTGGTTGTTCAAGGTAAACTATAATATCGTCTGCAAATAGCCCAATCTTGTGTTCCGCTCCCTTTATTGTTACACCTTTTAATTTCTTATTTTGTCATATCACTTGAGCCAATGGTTCTATGAACAGAGCAAACAAGGTGGGCGATAAGCAGCATCCCTGCCTGGTTGATCTTTGTATATTTACTTTGTCTGTTAAGCTACCATTTATCTTGATTCTTGCCACAGGTTCTTGACATAACGTCCTTATGCATTGTACTGATTTTTCATTAAATCCAAAGCGTTCCAGCACACTATATAGGAATTTCCAGTTAACCCTGTCAAATGCTTTTTCTGCGTCTAAACTCATTATTACTGCGCTTTTCTTTTCTTTATGTATTTGATTAATTATATGTATTGTTCTCCTGATATTGTCATGTGTTTGGCGCCCCTCTATGAAACCAGTTTGATCATCTATCAATTCCGTCAAGAATGTCTTTATTCGTTTACATATAATTGTTGTATATATTTTATAATCCACATTTAATAAAGAGATTGGTCTATAGCTTCCGCATTGTTCTCTATCTTTCCCTGGCTTTAAAATAACTGAAATAATGGCTTCGTTCCATGATGGAGGTATTTTGTTGTTGTTCAACGTCCAATTAAATGGCTTTAGGAGCTGTGGCGTGAGTTCTTCTATAAACAGTTTATAAAACTCAGACGGGTACCCATCACTACCTGGTGATTTACCGTTTTTAAGTGACTTAATCACATCTTTAATCTCTTGTGTTGTTATTTCTGCTGTTAGCTTTTCATTTTGTTGATTTCCTATTGATGGCAAGTCCAATGTGCATAGAAATTTTTTAATATCCTTAGTATTTGTTTCTTCAGGTTGCGAGTATAGTTCTTGATAGAAATTATGGAATATTTCTTCAATGTTTTCTGGGTTAACTGTGGTTTTATTTGTGATGGGGTCTTTAATCTTATATACATTATTCACTGTTTGTTGTTTTCTTAACCGTTTTGCCAGCAGTTTTGTGGCTTTTGGTCCCGTTTCATAATATTTTTGCTTTAGATATCTATTTTTCCTTTCAATTTCATCTATTTGTGTTTCTTTTATCTTTATTTTTTCTTCTTTAATTTCTTGGTATATTTTTGGGTCATTTGTGTTTTGATGTTTACGTTCTAATTCCCTCAGTCTCTCACATCTTTTTTCATATGTTTCCAGTTTAGACTTATTTGCTTTTCCTGTTTCAACAATTAATTTACCTTTTAACACGGCTTTTAGTGCATCCCATAGTATTGTTGGGTCCACTTCTTCATTGTCATTCTCTTGGATATACTCGTTTATGTTTACTTTTATTCTTTCTTTCATTTTCTCATCATTTAACAGTCCTACATTAAGTTTCCATGTTGTTTGTCATTTTCTATTGTTTAAATATATTTCCATGTATATAGGATTAGGATCTGATATTTCTGCCCCTCCAATCCGACAATTTCTCACCCTGTGTCTGTCACCTTCATTCATAAGGAAGTAATCTATTCTAGAGTGTACTTTATGGACTGCTGAATAATGTGTATAGTCTTTTTCGAGTGGGTGCAGGTCCCTCCATATGTCTACCATACCCATTTCTGCCAGTGAAGTTCTTATGAACTTTGTTACATGTTTTTTTTTGTCTTCTTAACACTTGTTGTGTCAACTTCATGATCCATGACAGCATTTAAGTCTCCTCCACAAATTAGGACTCCTTCACTGTGTGTTGCTATGAGACCAAACAGATGTTGAAAAAAACTCTTGTCACTTTCTGGTGGGGCATAGATGTTCACTAATGTGATCTGCATACCATCTATTCTTCCCTTTATTATTACATATCTGCCTTCTTTATCCTGGATTTCTTGTTCACATTCAAATTGTATTTTATTTGAAATTAGTATCATAACCCCTCTTTTAGTTCCTCCCTTAAATGAACTGTAGTAGGAGTTCTTATAGCCAAATCTCTTTAGTTTCACATGTTCTGTCTTGCTCAAATGTGTCTCTTGCATAAATATAATTTCGGCTTTTTCCTTCTTGAATTTTCTTATTATTCTTTCCCTTTTAACAGGTGAGTTCAGACCATTCACATTTAGTGTCATTATCTTAAGATTTTTACCCATATTCATGTTTTTCCATTTTTTTAACTTGTGCTCCTAGCCCCTTTAACAACAAAAATAACACATATTTATATAAAAACACATTAAAAAATCTCGACCTCCGTACTTTGGGCCTTTCTTCTGCCCAATGGTCCCTGTTGGTGGGTGGAGGGAATGTCCTCACCGAGTGAGGGGCCCTCCCTAGACCTGTATTTACTATCCAAGTAATAGTCATTAGTCTAGAAATGTCCAAAAAAAATCACTTAAACCTCTCCTAGCCGTTTGTTTCTCTTTTACCTTGACTTCTTGGCCTTCATTTCTTCTGTGCCTTTCTTAATCTTTGTTATAATCTAGGCTTTCAGTTGAAAGCCTTGCAGTTTTTCCTGGGCCCGCTGCTCCACGTCTCCTCCCTTCTTCTGCCGTTCACTCGTCTCCACTCCGGCTGTCGTGATGCGTTCAGTGCCGCCGCTGCTCCAGCCGCTTCCTCCGGCACGCTCACCACAAGGCCCCACTCCATCATATCCCGCGCTGCCTCTCTGGCTGTGTTGTATGTCTTCACGCCGTCCTCCCAATGAATCCTCATCTTCGTTAGCGGCATTTGGAATCTAATTTTTTTTCTCTTTCAGCGTTTTTTTAATGTTGGCATATTTCTTTCTCTGCTGCACAATTTCTGTCGGGTAGTCATGATC
Organism: Pholidichthys leucotaenia; assembly: GCA_020510985.1. NCBI lineage: Eukaryota > Metazoa > Chordata > Actinopteri > Cichliformes > Pholidichthyidae > Pholidichthys > Pholidichthys leucotaenia. Next base: position 192,799,017 of record CM035842.1, on the reverse strand, counting down.
AAAGAATATCTGTTTGTCGCCGATTCGTATCTTTTTTTTCCACGCTTGTGTCAGGATTCTTTCCTTTACATCATATTTCAGAAAGTTTACCACAACTGACCTGGGTGGAGAGTTTGGTTTCGGGTTCTGTGCCGAGGCTCTGTGCGCTCGTTGAATCTGCAGATCCGCTTCACCGGGCAGCTCCAGCTCTTTTTTTAAGAACTGATCCATGAATTTCGTCATCGAGTTGACTTCAATGCCCTCCGGGATCCCGAAGATGCGTATATTGCTCCGTCTGGACCTGCTCTCCAGGTCGGTTATTTTCTCCTTCATCCTCTACGTTTGTGCCGTCAGGGTCTGCAGCTGCTCGCTTGCCTCGCTCTTCCAGTCTTCCAGCTCCGATATTCGGGCCTGTGCTTCTGTCATACACGCCCGTTGAGAGCGCAGCTCCTCCATGTTTTCTGGTAGCTTGTGCTCCATTTCTCTTCGGAGGCCCATAATTTCCTCCTTCATCTCTTTTTTCAGCTCCTCCTTAAGAGCCGCTAAATCCTGTTGGAGTTGCCGCTTGAAGTCTTTTAACTCTTTACCTAAATTGGCGATGCCAGTGTTCATGGTATCGAGTTTGGCGTCCTCCATTTTCCCTGTTGCAGTCACCTCGTTTTTTTGGGCCTCGTGTTCAGCGATTTCTCCTGCGTTGTTGAAGAGGAATTCTTTAATTTTACCCTGCTTTTGTCCATGTGTCCGGCTCCTTCGTGTTTTCATCCCTTGGTTTATTGATCTGTTTATGTCGAGTTGGCCATTTACCGATGGTTTTTAATCCGGCTAGGGAGAGCTCTCTGTTTAAGCGTTATGTCTCTCCGCCATCTTCCCGGAAGTCAGTGTGTCCTATTCTTAATCGAGCGATGAGTATCTCTTCTTTCCTGTTTCTGGCAACTCCCATTCCACAGTTTCTGTGGTTTTGAATTGCGGGTGTGGTCTAAAAGTGCTGTGTCCTATTCATAATCCGGTGATGTAACACAGGATTAAGTCATAGAATTTAGGGATCGGGCTCAGATGACATAATGTTACACACTCGTGTACAGTAGGTGGCGGTATGCACCTTTCAGTTGTTTGCTATCTGACAGTAACCAAGAGAAGAAGAAGAAGAAGATAATCGGGTGATGAGTATCTCTTCTTTGGTGAGTGATGGTCTATATGACATGGTAAAGTCATCAAGGCAGCCATCGTGCATGATGGTCTATATGACATCCTAAAGACATCAAGGCAGGCATCATAGGACACTACATCATAGGTAGGCAGTCCTAAAATACATCAAGGCAGGCATCGTGAGTGATGGTCTATATGACATCATAAAGACATCAAGACAGGCATCATAGGACACTACATCATAGGTAGCCAGTCCTATTGTCTATATGACGGCATCAACTATATGACGGCATCGCGAGTCCTGTGTTGTCTGATGTCATAGGATCATCATAGGACATCATGCAAACATCATAGGCCATCCTATGATGTGCTGTGATCGTGACACACACACACACACACACACACACACACAGAGATTTCTTAAATTTATAGCGTGATGATAGAGTGATGGATATTTTTAGTGCAAAGAAATAAATATACAAACTGACCCTACCATGACTGAGACAAGCCGTCAGTCGACGTAACCTGTTGCAGAGAGCCGAGTCTTCACTACTGAGAGGAGGAAAAGATTAAGCTATTTTTGTTTTGGGGGAAAATAGACAGATTAGTTTTCCTTTGTCACGGTTAAGGACAAAAGCATATTGGTGGGTTGGAAGCTAAGTGCTGGTTGAGACCTACTGCAATCTTGAAAAGTGCTTGAAACACCAACAAAGTTCCGACAAAGTTAATGCTAAGTAATGGCTAGTATCATGTGAATGTACTGTGCTGGGACTAACTTGTGCGTAAGGTTACATTGCTCAGCTATCACGGTAAATAGGCTATGAATATAGTCCAAGTGAGCAGTCCAGATCAGAGGAGCGTGGCTGCTGTAGTTGCATTATAATTGTAGTTGTTGGAGAAAATCTATTAAAACCCTACTGAGTCAGATCAAAGTCACCAGTGTTTATTCGTAAGTCATTAGATTTACACATGGTATCAGAATCATGTATCAGTATCATGGTATCATAGCGAAGTTTAATCCTCTCGAAAATATGGACTTTAATCAACCAGAACAGTGGCCAAAGTGGTGCCAATGGTTTCAGAGGTACCACATTGCAACCAAGCTACACCTGGAAGATGGAGATGTACAGGTTAGCACCCTGCTATATGCTCTTGGCAAGAAGGCCAAGCAAGTCTTCAACACGTTCGTCTTTGAGGAAAATGAAGATGATGAGGATTATGACACCATGTTGTTGCAAAACTGAACAGTTACTTTGTGCCGAAAGTAAACGATTTCCACGAAAGGGCTCGTTTCTACCTCCGAACACAGAAGCTGGGTGAATCAGTGGAGGAAAATATCCGTACGCTTTATGAGCTGGCTGAGACGTGCCAGTTCGGGCCAGTGAAAGTGGAAAACATCCACAGCAAACTGGTCATCGGAATTTTAGACAAAGAACTGTCAGAAAAACTACAGTTAACAGCAGACCTGACGCTGGACAAAGGTGTGAAGATGGTGAGACAGTCTGAGCAGGTGAAGAGCAAAGTCAGTCAGCAGGCAAAAGATGCCAGCTGCCTCAGTGAAGTAACACAGAAACATGCACGCGCACTAGCCCCGCATCCTCATCGGCAGCATGGAAGGAGCGTAAAGAGTGGAGAAAATGATAGTTTCCACACAGGACACGGCAACAGAGGTCGCAAAGTACATAAATGCTCCAGATGCGGCAAAAACCACCCCACACATGCAGTCTGTGCAGCTAAGAATGCTCAATGTAGAAAATGCAATAAAATTGGATATTTTGCCGCTGTGTGCCGTTCAGCCAAAATAAATGAACTTACAACTGTGAAGCAAGGGGCCAGAGAACACTTTTTGGGTGAACTAACAGACAAGTACACAAGCATTGCAGACTCCAACACACCCTGGACAGTAAACCTAAAAATCAGAGACATTCCTGTGGCCTTTAAAATCAATGCAGGTGCAGATACAACTGTGATATCAGATGAAACCTACTACAAGCTTAGACGCATCCCTCAGTTAATGCCTAATGAGACCGACTTTGACAGTCCTGGAGGCAAAATAGACTGTTTGGGACAAAGTTCAAAATGCACGTGATTAAAAATGCAAATTGCAGCAACCTGTTGTGCAGAAATGTGGCAGTAGCAATGAGGCTTGTAAAAAGAGTGGATGAAATTCAGAGCACATTCAGTTTGGATTTGGGGCTTCTGAAGATACAGCCTGTTAAAATATGCCGAAAAGAAGGTGCTGTATCTTACAGTGTTAATACAACAAGGAGAGTGTTTGCATCACTGCACCAGCAAATTGGTTTGAAAGGAACAACACTAAGACGGTTCCCAGTTTGTCTATGTCCATAAAAAGTCCTCCATCCAGACCACAGGTAGCTATGGAGTTTTGCAGGGATCAGTACTCTGACCAATACTGTTTACATTATACATGCTGCCTTTGGGAGACATTATGAAGAAACATTCTATTCATTTTCATTGTTATGCTGATGACAGTTATATTTATCCATCAATCCAGATAATTCCAGCCATTTGGGTTCACTCCAGGAGTATCTTAAGGGTATTAAAACCTGGATGAACTACAGCTTTCTATTGCTGAATACAGATTAACTGAAGTCATTGTTCTTGGCCCCAAACATGCTAGAAGTACTCTTTCTAGTAAGATAACAACACTAGATGGCATTGCACTGGCTTCTAAGTTTTCTGTTAGGAATCTTAAGAGTTGTCTTTGACCAAGATATGTCTTTTAACTCTCATATACAGCAAACCATTAAGACTGCCTTCTTCCATCTACGTAATATTTCTAAAATTAGGTCCATCCTGTCTCATAAAGATGCAGAGAAACTTGTCCACACTTTTATCACCTCTAGGCTGGACTACTGTAATTCACTTTTATCAGGTTGTCCTAATAAGTCCATAAAGTTTCTCCAACTCATTCAGAATGCAGCTGCACGTATCCTGACAAGAACAGGGAGAAGAGATCGCATTACCCCAGTTTTAGCTTCTTTACACTGGCTCCCAATAAAATATAGAATTGAATTCAAGATATTACTCCTAACTTATAAAGCCCTTAATGGTATGGCTCCTTCCTACCTGCAAGAACTCATAGTTCCCTATTATCCAACCAGTGGTCTGCGCTCCCAAAAATCCAAACTACTGGTGGTCCCCAAGGTCTCCAGAAGTGGATTGGGAGGTAGAGCTTTTAGTTATCAAGCTCCCCTCCTGTGGAACCATTTTCCCAGTTCAGTTCGAGAGGCAGACACTCTCTCTTTATTCAAGAGTAAGTTGAAATCTTTTCTCTTTAATAAGGCCTATAATTAAAAATGTTGCTGCTGCCAGGCCTTCTCACGCATGTGGAGCCTAACCCGGCTTGATACTGGAAGGTCTGGCTGTTAATGTTAATGTTGAATTGTATTTGTTACGCTTGTTTTGAATGTAGCTACTGCCAGGCCTCCTACTTTTTACCTCTTTTTTTCAACCCAGCCGATTGAGGCGGATGGCCGTTCTCTATGAGCTATGGTTCCGTTCGAGGTTTCTGCCCGTTAAAGGGAAGTTTTTCTTCGCCTGTGTCACCACAGTGCTTGCTCTTAGGGGTCGCTAAGAGCAGAGACCCCTAAGAGCAAGCCCCTAAATTTGAGAGCATGGCCTAAACCAACTCTTTTTTGTAAAGTGCCTTGAGATGACCTATGTTGTGATTTGGCACTATATAAATAAAATTGAACTGAATTGAATTCATACCAAGGGAATCCCCTGTCTCTTCCTTATTTGTATCCATAAGTTTGAGTTTCGTGTATTTTGCGTTTGTGCGTCTTTCAGTTAATAAATGTGCAAAACTCACAGCCTGTGATTGGTGTCCTGTGTTTAGCCTTTGTAAAGGTGATTTATCACAGAAGACCACTGCCATGTGTGAGACCCCAGCAGCTGTGAGTTTTTGCTTTTTTTCCCTTTTCCTACCGTCTATTTTTTGTACTTTAGTCTGTCCTTTTTTGCAGTATGTCTACCCACACGGACTACAGTATTTTTGGGCTGGAGGAGGTAGAGTGTTGGGCTGTCGGAGTGCTGGAGAGCATAATATTGGTGGCTCATGCCTCCCACACTTCCAAGGCGGCCCAGAAGTATCTGGGAGGCGCGGCACAGTTTCTTGAAGCGTGCCCCAGTCTGTAGAGCCGCGCAGAACTCATGGACCTCCTAATGTCAGCCACTAATCCACAACTCATGCTCCACGGGCTGGGGAAACCCTCGAAGAGGGGTCCTCGGGTGCGGAAATCCCCAGCTTCTCTTCGGCATCCAGTAGCAGCCCCACCCTCTCCTCCTGAACTGTGGCCCACACCATCTGCTGAAGAGCTGGAGGAGTGCCAGCGGGCTTTATTATCTGAAACAGAGCTCTTGCTTGAATACAAGCCATGGCTCCTTCCAGACTATGTGGCCCAGCTGGAGGGAAATTCACCGGGTGAAACGGGGTCTGAGCTGACGAAGGAACATCCCCTGACTCCGGTGTTTCACCCACCTTGCCAGACGACCTCTACAGCTCCCAGAAGTGCTTCGCCTGGACCCACAGCAGCAGCCACTATCAAGCCCCGGGAATTGAGGCAAGTGTCTATTCATTTTGAAACTTCTAAAAATGAATTGTCTTGCCTAATTCCCGGTGGGAGGGCTCAGAGGCAACTGCACACCGTTACTGATCTCTCATCACCTACTGCTGCAGTTAATCCTGATTCCTCACCTGCTTCTCCCATGTCCCCCTCTGCTATCTTTGGTTGTTCGTCAGTCCTGGGAGGGAGCCGCTAGATGACGGAGGGTCCTGTGGTGCCAAAGGGTCCTGTGCCAGTCCCGTAGTCACTTTCTCAGTGGGAGAGGAGCGCCCCCTGTTTCCCAAAACCTGAGCCGACAAAGGAGTGTTCCCTGGTTTCGGCATTGCGGGACCCGATGCCATCGGTGAGGCGTTCTCTGGATTCATTTCGCCAAGCTGGAGTCCTTTTTGCTTCAGCCACCATGTCCAGAGGTCCACCAGCATCAGCCACCATGCCTGGAGGTCCAGCAGCACCCGTCGCCTCATCTGGGGTCCCACCAGTGTCAGCCGCCACACCTGGAGGGCCGCCAGCTTCCTCAGCCACCATGCCTGCTGCTTGGGCCGCCGCAGCAGAGTCACTGGAGTCCTGGATGGCGGTGGAGCTCGAGTTCAGGCAAGTACTCTGTTCTGTTTTAGCACCTGCAGATCCAGAGAATTCTTGTCTGGCTCGTGCTGGGGAGAATCAGTTGTAGATGTCCTCTGCTCCTGAACTCTCCTCACCGGGCTCCACTGCTGCCGGTGATTCTTCTGTGGTGCTTTTCTCTTCTCCTTCTCCCGAGATGGTCATTTCGGGAGAGGATGCCCAGACGGTGGAGGCCGAGACGTCTCAACTGGAATCACCGGAGTCCTGGACGGCGGTGGAGCTCCAGATCAGGCAAGTTCCCTTTTTTTCCCTAGAGAAATCTTACCTGGCTCGTGGTGGTGGGGGGGACCAAGTGCAGCTGTCAGCTGTACTTGAACTCCCCTCACTGGGCTCCACTGCTGCCGGTGATGCTGACCCGGTATTTGTCTGTTCTCTATCTGAGTCTTCTCTTGAGGTCACCGTGGATCCTCCATCCTCACCTGAGGTCATTGCGGGTCCTCCATCTTCACTTGAGGTTGTTGTGGGTCCTCAACCTTCACCCGAGGTTTCTGTGGGTCTTTCCTCCCTGTCAGAGATCTTTGTGGGTCTTTCCTCCCTGCCAGAGGTCACCGCGGGGGTTATGCCTCCATCCAAGGCCACAGTGGGTGCCATGCCTCCATCCAAGGCCATAGTGGGTGCCATGCCTCCGTCCGAGGCCACCAAAGATGCCACGCCTCCTTTCGAGACTACCATGGGCGCTACACCTCCGTCCGAGGTCACCGCGGGTGCTATGCCTCCATTTGAGGCCACCATGGGTGCTATGCCTCCGTCCAAGGCCACTGTGGGTGCTACGCCTCAGTCCAGGGCCACCATGGGTGCTACACCTCAGTCCGAGGTCTCCGTGGGTGCTATGCCTCAGCCCGAGGCTTCCAAGGGTGCTACGCCTCAGTCCGAGGTCCCCGTGGGTGCTACGCCTCAGTTTGACGTGACCGTTGTGTGTGCCACACCTCCACCCGAGGCTGTTGAGGGACCTCTGCTGTCGCCCGAAGTCGTCGTGGGTCCTCAACTTTTGCCTGAGGTCACCAAGGGTCCTCCTTCCTCACCTTCATCTGGTGCCCCACTGATTGAGCACCTCCTTTGCCTGGTTTCCTTGCGGGTCAGTTGTTTCGCCATGGGTGTGTAGCATCATCTCACTTTGGCTCAGCAATAATTATTCTTCTGCTTAAAGACATTTTGTTTCACCCAGGAGTAAGACAGTCAAGAACTGATTTTCTCCCCCAGGCCACAGTTGAAATCCCATTCCTTTGCTAAAACCAGTCTAAAAGAATTCAACCTATTTCCTCCTGCGCACCTTTATTGCCCCCATAAACATGCAACAGACCTGAGGAGCCCCTCATTGCCACACCGATCCACAGCTCAATAAAATTTCCGTAAACTGTGGGACATGCTGGATTTAACCAGTGAACTTTAAAGTACATTATTACAAACTCAATTCTAAATCTCCCCTTCTTTTCAGGACTATGAAAAGCAAATGGACTCTGATGTTTTAATGTGGAAAATCAATAATATGTGTGAAATGCATTAATCTGTGATTTTATATATATACGCATGTTAAAAATGTTTAAATGAATGTTTATTCCTGCATGTTGATTTAGAAGCACTGCTTATAAGTTATACTAATCACTAAAGTTGTCATATCCCGAGCGCTTTGTCCGCGCTCGGGTTATTCCTCATCCCTGTCAGCTTTTGACAGCTGGTGTCGTCACACGGGTTTCCCGGGCTCTGATTGGCCAGACGCTCGGGAGCTCTCAGCTGTCAGAACCTGGGCAGCTGTGCCGAGTTTCCAATCATGAGCAGCTGGCTTTAAATGTCAGTGCGAGTGAACTGGACGGCGCGGCTGTCTCGTCAGAAGTCCTATGACTTTCCCCTGTCTTCTTACCACATGCTCCCTGGGTTCCTCGACGTATCCCGCTGCATGTAAGTGATTTATTTGGAACTGTCTTCCCCCTCGCTGACGTTCCTTCCTAACTACGGCAGACGAGAGCTCCTCGTCACTGCCATAACTCTCTTTTGTGAATTTATGTTGTGTTGTGTAACAAAGCCTGCGTGGCAAAGTTATGTTGTACACCTAAGTCCTGTGCTTTATAAATAAAAGAACTGAACTGCAATTTACTGAACTGAGGCGTCTTATGCTGGCTCGTGAGGGCCAGCCCTGACAGTAGACAGCCGCCAGAAGGAGACGCCGTTCTCAGTAAGTTGCGTTCTGGGAACTTTGTCCTTCCTGTCCAGGTACGCGGCGTTGGTAATATGCCATCTCAGCGGAGTCATTCTCGGGGTTCCCACGTCCTGCTGACCAAGGCGCTGGAGGAGGTAGATGAAATCCTCATTATCGCCTCCGACCTCGATGGGTATCCAGACACCTCCCTCGCCCCTCCTCTCCTCGGTTATCAGCCCAGTGAACAGTGGTATTTAGACCGGGCTGAGGAGGTGCTTGACCGTCTGCCTTCCCGCTACAACGGTCACCCCGAGGTCGACGCGAGGAGACTCGACATCGCTGCCCAACGCCAGACAATTCTGATGTACGAAGAGGAGGAGGCTGCAAGGTGGAGTGATCTCTGGCTCCAGCTGCCTGAGGCGCTGGAGGAGGTGGATGACTTCATCAGCGCTTCCGCCAGCCTTGACGACTCATCCGAAGCGCACTACTACCTGGACTGCGCTGAGAGAACGCTCGACCGGTTGTCTTCCCGCTACACCGACCACTTGGACGTCCAAGCGAGGAGACAAGAGATCGCCGTCCACCGCGAGGTGCTCCAGGAGATCGAGGAGGAACGAGGCCAAAGGCAGAGTGATCGGAGCTCCCGCTGCCCGCTCTGGAATCCGGATCCTTCCCTCGATCCAGTCCTGGAGTTCGCACCATCCGGGGCCCGTCGTAGACGTCGACACCGTGGCCAGAGACGTTCTCAGCGTGACTCCCCTCCGGAATCCGCTCCGGTTCACTGGGCTGACCCCATTCATCCCACTGCTGTCTCTTCGGCGTCTCACCTGGAGGAGACCCCAGCAGCCTTTCCCCCCGGGCCTGCTTTCCCCGCTGAGCTGTCAGCGCGTCACGCCCGGCCTGACTTGGCTGTTGCCCCCTCCGCTTCGACGCCTTCTCCAGCGGCTGGGAGTTTGAGAGGTTTTGCTCCAGTGGACAGCGCGGCTACACCATCCCGAGTGGCCCCCTCCCCTCCAAGAGAGTTTCCGGCCACCACCCGGTGGGAGGAGGATGGAATGACGTTCTCAACGGCAGGTTCCACCGCTCCTCCGGGAGCCAGGCAAGTTCAAGTTCACTTTTTTCCATCTAATAGTGATTTGTTCTGTCTGACTCCTGGGGGTGAGGCTCGGGGTTTGCAGCCCCCCGAGCCTCAACTCCCTGCTGATATGTTAATTAAACCCGCTGCCTCTGTGTCTCCCCCTGCTGAGCACGCTTCGACCTCTGAGGAGCGTCACCAGACGAGGAGTGAGCCTGCGGCCCTCGGGCAGAAGACCCCAGCCCCGCAGCCATTTTCTGGGCAGAGGAGGTCGGACGATTGGTTGGAGCCTGTGCCGACGACGGAGCGTCCCCGGGACTCCGCAGATGAACAGTCCTTTCCAGCGGGCCGAGAGCCCCTCACCTCCACGCCGCATGAACTGCCAGCGTGGACGATGACGTCGGGGGGTCCTCGAGCTGCAAGAGCCCCTCTTCCAGGGGCGGATGACGTCGCGACGGAGTGGGAACCGGACGACGACCTCCTCCCGTTTGAACCCGGAGCATCGAAGTCCTGGATGGCGGCAGAACCCGAGATCAGGCAAGTGCTCTATTTTCTATCCCTCCTCTTCTTTCTGGAGCATTATTGCCTGTCTCTCGGGGGGGCGAGCCGGGTGCAGCCGTCTGCTGCGCTCGAGCCTGTCTCGCCGGGCCCTGCCGCTGCCGGTGATCCTGATCCCGGTTCCTTTTGTCCCTCTGAGCCTCTCCCCAGGGTCACTGGAGGCGAACCTGCTCTTGGTGCCACCTTGGAGGGTCCGGCTCTCGGCATGGGGTCCACCAGGAGTGCTCCGCCGGTTCAAGCGGAGCTTGACGTCATGGAGGTTCCGGCCCAATCGGGGTCCGACGCGGGTGCTGCTCTCACCCGATCGGAGCTTGACGTCATGGAGGTTCCGGCCCAATCGGGGTCCGACGCGGGTGCTGCTCTCGCCCGATCGGAGCTTGACGTCATGGAGGTTCCGGCCCAATCGGGGTCCGACGCGGGTGCTGCTCTCGCCCGATCGGAGCTTGGCATCATGGAGGTTCCGGCCCAATCGGGGTCCGACGCGGGTGCTGCTCTCGCCCGATCGGAGCTTGACGTCATGGGGGTTCCGGCCCAATCGGGGTCCGACGCGGGTGCTGCTCTCGCTCGATCGGAGCTTGACGTCATGGGGGTTCCGGCCCAATCGGGGTCCGACGCGGGTGCCGCTCTCGCTCAATCGGAGCTCGGCACCATGGTCGTTTTGACCCAGGTGGGTTCTGGAGACTGTGTAGCTGACACGCCGCTGAGCGCTTTCCAGGCCATGCCCCGTCCTCGCCGTGGCCCCTTTTTCCCCGCCTTTGAGACTGCGGGGGTAAATTCCGGCTGGCCCGGTTCGCCGACCTTCCCCCAGCCATTCTGTTGGCAGGCCGATACTGCTCGACCACCCGGTGACCGGCTCTTTCCTTTTGGCGTCCGGGTCCGGCCTCCTGACAAGCTGGATGGTTCTTTTGGCGCCCTGGTCCGCCCACCGGAGACATGGTTTCCCTCGGCCCGGGGTTTGGCTGGGCCGTTAGGGCACGTTCCGCTGCTTTTGCTGGCGGCCTGGGTGCTGGGAGGCCTCCTGAGCGGAGTTGTTTTACTCTATTCCCCAATGGGTTTTTTTTTTCCTCTCCTTCTCTTGCCCCACCACTGACTTGTGACTAAAATACCCCACTTGGGATTGGACTTCATGTTTAAGGTGACTGTTTTCCGTGGATGGACATATGTTCTCTTGCCATGGCTATCATGAGTATTGCATGTTTCTTTAGGGTTTGGTTGTTTATTTCCTATGTTACTCCCTTACTCGGGTCTAGTTCTCTTTTTTTTTTTTGGCACCTGTGTTGTCTTTTGGTTTTGACGGTTTTCTGTACACATTAACTTGGAGAAGAAGGTATTATTTGTCCTTTTATTTCCTTGATCCTGCCTTGTGGTATTGACTGGTGTTCCTTGTACCCTCATCTTGGCTTTCTTTTTTGTGGTTATGTGAGTGATGTCAATCTAGCGTTGGCTTTTCTTTTTATTCATCTTTGTCCCCGTTTATGTACGGTTTCTGCCTTTTTTTTTTTTTCTCTCTCCCTCCCTTCCCCGATGTTTTTGCCCCCTTGTTGTGAGTTGTCCCTGCTCTCCCTCCACCTGCTTCCCCCTCCACCTTCCCTGGGGTGGGGTGGGGGGGTCTGGATGTTGCGCGCGACCAGGAGTTCGCGTAGAGGGAGGGGCCCTGTCATATCCCGAGCGCTTTGTCCGTGCTCGGGTTATTCCTCATCCCTGTCAGCTTTTGACAGCTGGTGTCGTCACACGGGTTTCCCGGGCTCTGATTGGCCAGACGCTCGGGAGCTCTCAGCTGTCAGAACCTGGGCAGCTGTGCCGAGTTTCCAATCATGAGCAGCTGGCTTTAAATGTCAGTGCGAGTGAACTGGACGGCGCGGCTGTCTCGTCAGAAGTCCTATGACTTTCCCCTGTCTTCTTACCACATGCTCCCTGGGTTCCTCGACATATCCCGCTGCATGTAAGTGATTTATTTGGAACTGTCTTCCCCCTCGCTGACGTTCCTTCCTAACTACGGCAGACGAGAGCTCCTCGTCACTGCCATAACTCTCTTTTGTGAATTTATGTTGTGTTGTGTAACGAAGCCTGCGTGGCAAAGTTATGTTGTACACCTAAGTCCTGTGCTTTATAAATAAAAGAACTGAACTGCAATTTACTGAACTGAGGCGTCTTATGCTGGCTCGTGAGGGCCAGCCCTGACAAAAGTTAACTTAGTTTAATACATAAGGGTATAAAAGCACATTCCAGTATGTATCAAGATTTGCCTCTAAAACCATGTGACTCCAGCAGCCAGTCTCTGCATGACAACAACTCCTTCCCAAAGCTCCAGACAATAGACTGTTTGTTTATTGGACTGAAAGTTCATAAAGCCCGCCCATGAAGGACGCTCATTGGCTGAGATTCCGGTCAACCGGGAAGCCCGCGAAAGCTCAACAGGACTTATAAAAAGAGGAAAACCCCCCTGCTACTTCCTCTTTCAGCTCTCTCTTTTCGCCTCCGTTCACCTCTCTCTTTGGACGCTCTTTTTGGCTTTTTTCTTCATCTCTTTCACTGCTCTTTTCGCTCTTCTTTCGCCTCCGTTCGTCTCTCTCTTTTGTCTGTTGTCTACACACAGCAGACAAGGTTGTCATAGCCAGGAGCGGCACTGGAGTTAAGCTCCCAGTGCTCATAAAATGCTCCTTATGGCGTGCGTCTCGAAAAGCCTCTGACAACTAAGTCCAACTCCTAGCCTGCCCGTGTGGTTTAGTCTCTAAGCCCAGCGGAACTGCTTTTACTAATAGGAGAAGGGGCGAGAGCGGATCTCTGGTGCCTTAAAACCAGATGCTTCTGGTAGATGGTGGCTTGTCAACCTGGGAAGGTAGCCCATCTAGGGGAAGGTAAACCCTGATTTCAAACCTCTGCTGCCTTGCGGCATACTCGGTCACAGGAAAGGCTTTGGGAGTCAACCCTGAGGAAAAATCCGGAGTCGGAGCCCCTAAGGCAGTTCTATGTTGTGCTCAACATTGTTCTGGCAGCTCCTGCAACGGCGCTGGTGCCAAACTGTAGCAGCCCTGCTGTTCCTTTGGATTCATCATTGACGTGGAGAGGGGGGACATGCTGCATGGGCAACATCTTGTCCTCCATATCTTCCTGCCCAGGCTTGAATCCTACCAACGCCCAACGCTGGAAGGTAGAACACCGGATCACTGGAGAGGACACTCCAGCTTCGCCTTTGGCGTAGACAAAACACGGGGAATGACAGTTACCGGTTATAAGCCACCGCTCAATTGGCATAGAACACGGCGCCAGGGGTTGTTCCCGAAGGTGGGAGGGATCATCGGATCTCACTGGACAGCTACCGCCCGCCTCAAGCTGAGCAGCCCCCAGCCAATAAGGTGTTGTCCCGCCACAGCTTGCTTTCCTCATTGGGTGCATGGGGATGAGGAGAAGTCCGAACAGCAGGCTGAGAACCTTCACACCAGGCAAGACAATAAAACAAAAGAGACCAACTCTAAAAGTGGGAACTTGGAACGTCCGCACTATGATGACAGGACTCGCTGCTAACCTCAAGGACATCAACAACACCAGGAAGACTGCCATCATCAATAATGAGCTGAAGAGACTGGGAGTGGATATCGCCACTCTCCAGGAAACACGGTTGGCTGACGCAGGCACACTGAGAGAGAAGGACTACATGTTCTACTGGCAGGGAAAGGGCAGTGACGAACACAGGGAACACGGAGTGGACTTCGCAGTGAAGAACACCTTGCTGAAGATGGTGGAACCGGGCAGCACTGGCTCTGCACGACTCCTCACCCTCCGCCTGAACACCACTCAAGGCCCAGTCACCCTCGTCAGTGTGTATGCCCCAACACTGACAGCCACACCAGAGGCAAAAGACGAGTTCTACGAGAATCTCGCAACAACTGTCAGGATCATCCCCAACTCTGAACAACCCATTCTCCTTGGAGACTTCAATGCCAGAGTGGGTGCTGACCACGACTCCTGGCCCTCCTGTCTTGGACCTTTTAGGGCCTTTTCCACTAGCACGCTTTAGCGCGACACGGGACGGCTCAGCACGCTTTGTACGCTTTTCCACAAGCCCCAACACGGTTTAACAGCCGCGATTCTCAGCCCCGCTGAAGGGCAGGGTACAGCAGTGCTGAGCTGTGCCGTGTTGTGACGTTAACAGACTGGTCGCCGCTGATTGGTCAGGTCGTAACCGGCGCTGATTGGTCAGGTTGTAACCGCCCCTCTCCTCCTCCTCATCTACCAAATCTTCACGACCTTCTCAATAAAGTTTTTGAAAAAAAACAAAAAAAAGAATCTTCACGACCGCCTTTACTCAGCACGCAACCACTGTTGGCGGTTCCTTTTCAGTGTATTGCTGTGCTATTTTCATTTATTCTCTATCAAAAATGGCTTTGCGTGATAAGGGTGTTCCATGGACCAGTAAGGAGCTGCAGTGTCTGCTGACTGCATTGTCAGACGAACGTATTCAGCGCGAGTTAGACGGAGACGCCCGGAATGAAAAAATATACCGGGAGGTCTCGACATCGGAGTCCTTTAACGGTGAGTTTTAATTTTTTTTTATTGTGCGTTTTTTCGCAAATATATTCGGTAAGACGCTCAGTTTATTTATGCAATAAAAAAGCTGTTCATTTGTGGATGGATCGCTGCTTTATTGCAGCACACTGCGGACTAAAGCTTTTATTGTAATTATTCATGTGAACAATACGCTGAAATAAGCTTATGTATTCTTGTTAAAAACTATTGTCTTTTCTGTATATATTTCGTGCTGTATTTTATTGTGTGCATTTTCCTTGTAGAATCATCCCACGCGTCCGCCGCGACAGCCCGCATGGATTATTCAACCGAGCCTTCCTGACCCACAGCTGGCAGAGACGCCTTCATTCTACTGAGCCTCAGCACTCAGTGGTCGGCATGTATAAAATGTCAATTAACCTTCATGTTGTGTTGCAAAGTTTTTTTTGATTTTAATATTTTGTATATAATAAAATGGAATTGTTTTGGAAAGTGTGGTTTGTCTGTTATAACACTGAATTATAAAACAGTATAATTACATAGAAATTCCATTGCCTAGTCTGATCAAAATGATGCTGAGGGTCAACCATTGTAAAGGTAATGTAATTTTTAACTAGACCAAAAAAGAAATCTTTTTGTAAGCGTTCTGTTCTTTTTATTGAAATATCATAAAAAATTAGCACCAAGTCAAAGGTACAAGTATATGTAAATTGAATGTTCTATCGGCATTCCAAATTCAGAGATTTACAATACTTTAGAAGGAGTGTAGCATCATCTAAACGGAAAATAATAATACTGTTGTTCCAAACGTTGACCTGAAAGTGAAAAACATGAATTTTTTTAATTCAGTACATCCAAAATGCCCTAGGATGTGGTGTTGGACAGTGTGCCACCGTCTCATTATTTAATACGAATAAAAACAAGTTTCAGCTCATTATTTCTAGGTCATTTGGCAGTTAATTCAAAACAAAAGTGACTTGTGTTGTTGCAGCTTAATTATGAGATAAAATTAATTGTGAGATAAAACCACAGAGCGAGCAAGGCAATAATCCTTGGATCCTCCATTTTTTGTCTTGTGTAAATAAGGACTCAGTCCGGTGCATAACATCACGGGAGTGTGGCCCCGCCTCGCTGAGAATCTGCTGCTGCCCCGCAACACTCTGCTAATGGAGACAGAAGCATTCCGAGCCGTACTGAAGTGAATCGAGCCGTACCGAGGTGTGCTGGGCTAGTGGAAAACAGGCTTTTGGCGTGGGCAGAATGAACGACAACGGACAGCGGCTGCTCGAGTTCTGCACATATCACGATCTGTGCATCACAAACTCGTTCTTCAAGACCAAGCCCCAACACAAGGTTTCCTGGCAACATCCGCGCTCAAAGCACTGGCACCAGCTGGACTTGATCCTGACCAGGCGCACCTCACTGAAGAACATGCTAATCACCCGTTCGTTCCAGAGTGCAGATTGTGACACAGACCATTCATTGGTGTGTTACAAGGTCAAGCTGCAGCTGAAGAAATTCCATCGTGCTAGACAGCCTGGAAAGGCACGGATTGACACCAGCAAGATGACTCAACCAGAACTTGTTGAGCAGTTTGCCTCCACCTTTGAGAAGGAACTTGGTGTACCACAAGAAGGAGAATCTGCAAAGCAGAAGTGGGAAGAGCTGTGAAACACCATCCACCGCACAGCCTTGGCTACCTTTGGGAGGAAGACCTCGAAGTCACAGGACTGGTTTGATGCCAAGTTGACCGAGATGACCCCTGTCATTGAAGCCAAGTGCTCAGCACTTGCTGAGTACAAGAAGTACCCAAACGAGAAGAATCTCCAGATTCTCAGGGCTGCGAGAAGCAAAGTTCAGCCGACTGCTTGGCGCTGTGCCAACGAGTACTGGACTCAGCTCAGCCAAGACATTCAAACCGATGCCATAACAGGGAACATCCATGGTATGTACGATGGCATCAAGAAAGCACTTGGTCCGGCTCAGAGCAAGACGGCCCCCCTCAAATCCTCCACTGGGGAGATGATCACAGAAAAGAACAAGCAGATGGAGAGATGGGTGGAACACTACTCTGACCTCTACTCCAGACAGAACACCGTGACACCGTCAGCCCTTGATGCCATCGACTGCCTGCCATCCATGGACGAACTTGACGCCGAGCCAACCATCGACGAACTCAGCAAGGCCATTGATAGCTTGGCCGCTGGCAAGGCACCCGGCAACAACGGCATACCCCCTGAGCACTTGACCTGATCAAGCACTGATCAGGTCAGTGCTTGATCAGTGCTGACCTGATCAAGCACTGCAAGACCGCCCTACTGCTGCCATTGCATGACGTCCTCTGCCAGTGTTGGAAGGAAGGTGCCGTACCACAGGACATGAGGGACGCCAAGATCATCACCCTCTACAAAAACAAAGGAGAGAGAAGCGACTGCAACAACTACAGGGGCATCTCCCTCCTCAGCATTGTTGGCAAAGTCTACGCACGAGTTGTTCTCGTTCGTCTACAGAAGCTTGCCGAACGTGTCTACCCTGAGTCTCAGTGTGCCTTCTGTGCTGAGCGATCGACGGTAGACATGATATTCTCCATCCGCCAACTCCAGGAGAAATGCAGAGAACAGAACATGCCCCTGTACGTCGCCTTCATCAACCTTACCAAAGCGTTCGATCTGGTCAGCAGAGAGGGCCTTTTCAAGATCCTGCCAAAGATAGGATGCCCACCAAAGTTGCAAAGCCTCATCAAATCGTTTCACACCAACATGCAGGGGATAGTGCAGGATGATGGCAATGTCTCAGAGCCATTCAACATACGCAGCGGAGTGAAACAGGGCTGTGTACTTGCGCCAACCCTCTTTGGGATTTTCTTTGCTATGCTCCTGAGGCATGCCTTCAGCACAGCAACAGAGGGAATCTACCTGCACACAAGATCTGATGGCAGGCTTTTCAACCTTGCCCGCCTGAAAGCCAGAACCAAAGTACGCGAGGCTCTAATCAGAGACATGCTGTTCGCAGACAATGCTGCAGTCGCAACCCACACACAGCAGGAGCTTCAGACCCTGATGGACTGCTTCTCCCAGGCATGCAAGGACTTCGGGCTTACCATCAGCCTGAAGAAGACTCAACGTCTTGGCGCAAGGCATGGAAGCACCACCAGCCATCACCATCGACGACTACGAGCTGGAGGTCATGAATCAGTTCACGTACCTGGGGTCCACGATCAGCAACAACCTCTCCCTTGACACAGAGATCAACAAGAGGATTGGAAAATCAGCCTTCACACTCGCTCGCCTCACCACACAAGTGTGGGAGAATCCCAAACTCTCTGTCAAGACGAAGATGGCAGTGTACAACGCCTGCGTCATCAGCACACTGCTCTATGGGAGTGAGACGTGGACAACATACGCCCGGCAGGAAAAGAGACTGAACTCATTCCACTTGCGCTGCATTCGCCACATCCTGGACATATCCTGGCAGGGCAAAGTGCCCAACACAGAAGTCCCGCGCCGGCCTTCCCTCCATGTTCACTCTACTCAGGCAGCACAGGCTCCGCTGGCTAGGCCACGTTCACCGTATGGAGGATGGCAGAATCCCCAAAGACGTCCTCTACGGAGAACTGGCAACTGGCAGGAGAGACATTGGCCGCCCACAGCTGCGCTTTAGAGACGTCTGCAAGAGAGACATGAAGGCCCTGGAGATCAACACAGAGCGCTGGGAGGACCTTGCAATGGACCACTTCAAATGGAGAGGCACCCTGACCAGACAGCTCAAGGTGGGTGAAGAGAGACTGACTGCTGCAGCAGATGAAAAAAGGATCCACAGGAAGAACCGCCACAGACCCAGCAGCACAGAGACCACCCACAAGTGCGACCTGTGTGACAGGGACTGCCATTCGTGCATTGGCCTGTTCAGCCACAGGCGGTGCTGTTCCAGCAGAGTAGACGTTTAGGATTCTCTTCCATGGTCATCATCGACTGACAGAGGCCGACGACACACAGCAAGAAAGAACTTTGGGAAGAACAAAGGACTCTGAACAAAAGGCTTCTACCACGTGTTGCTTTTTCGAGCACAGAGCAGATAACTCATAATTTGTTTATGTAACTTTGTATTTTAATGTTTTTTCTTTTTCTCTTAAATGCCTAGGAATTCCTATTTCTTTGAGCCCAATTCTTAATCGGAGTTAAACTCCAATTTTTATATATCTCTTTTTCTTTGTTAAACTTTCTGTAAAACCACCGTTTGTTTAATTTTAATGTAAACTTTAATCTTGACTTTATTTTTATAATATTTTTCTTGACCAATCACACACCAGAAGCTATTATTTTATCTAAAGTCCGAAAGTCTTTTTCTAACTTTAGATCTGATTAGATCTAATTATTCTCGAAGACCTCTGGAGCCGCTTGTCTACGAAGGAGAAAACGCGCAGCTCTCATCACACGCTGAAGAAACGTCGGCACCATCTGGCTCCGATCCAAGTTACAACTGTGGGTCATACAGCCAAAATCCAGCCACTTCGACCGCTTGACTTTAAAGGTCGAACTGTGGACCCTGAAATATCTGCAGGCAGATATTTCCCCTAACATCCACGAAATCTTGGGCTAAGGACGACGAAAGAACGTTGACCAAATCATCGAGGAATCACGTGAGCTGCAAACTTTAATTCATCTGCTGAATTAAACGTCTGAGGTTCGGTAATAATTTGTATATCTAATCAGATGCAAATTAAGAAGCCATTAACATAACTCTTCTTTTCATTAAAATTCTGTTTTTATTTTCTTAAGATTAATCCAGGACTTTTCATATAATTAGTAAACTTTCTCCATAAATTTGCGCTGTTTCCATAATCTGTTAACTCAAACTGATAGAAATTCATTTCTCAGTTTAACCCTGGTTCCGAAAATATTGACATTGTTAATCTATCATTTACAAGATTGATTTTATGATTAATGAAATTACTGCAATGTCTGTTAATCATTTCGTTTAATAAATATGTGAAAATGAGAGAAGTTGTTGAGAATTTATTTCATTCTGAGTCTGTTTCAAGCACAGGTATCGAATTCACGGAAAATTTTTGAGACTGTTTATTAATTAATTTATTGAGTGATTAAACAGGTATAAAGTGAAATTAAAATTAAAATTGCTTCTTAAAGATAGAAGCTGGTGCCCCCTACGAGTGTTATTAACTTTTCTGGTGTATATGAAACGAGATTTGATCTCAGATTCCAATACATCAATATAAATTAAATAATTCATACCTGATCATATTTATTAATTTTATATATTCTCTTACAGGTGCTTTGCCTCTATCCGAGGCCTTCGTGGGTCCTCCATCTCCGTCCGAGTCACTGCCTGGTTCCCTCACTGGTCAGCGGCTTCCCTCATCTGGTTTCCTCACTGGTCAGCCGCCATCACCATCTGGCTCCATTGTGGGCCAGCAGTCATCAGCAGAGGGCAACTTTAAGCAGCTCCTGTTCCGCCTTATCCCCACTGCCATCCCTGTGGCCTGTTGGGGGCACGGGTTCCAGCTACTGCCTCCAGGAGGGGGCATGTTGTGCCCTGCAACCCGCCGGCTCAGGAATGCTGGGAGGCCACCTGACAGACTGCACTGTTTGGTCGGGTGGCTCATGAACCCTGGGAGGCCACCCGATGGACTACATCTCCTGCTGTGGCAGCTATGGAGCTCGGGGAGGGCATCTGACTTACTCCACCACAAGCTCCAGTGGTCTTGGGACTCTGGGAGACCACCTGAATTGTATCATTTTCCCTCTCCACTTTTCTAGAGTCTGTCACCACTGTTTTTTGTTCTCTCTGTGGGTCGTGAGTGTTTTTTTTTTTAAACTTCTTGTTTGGTTTCAGTCCCTCCGTGCCTGGGTTCCCCCTCCTACCCCCCAGGGTGGGTTGCTTTTCTTGTTGGGGAGTCTTCTTTGTGGGAGGGGCTTTCTTTCCTTGTGGATGTTGCCCTGGGGTGTCTGGTTCTACCCTTTGGGGGGGGGGGGCACTGTCATGATCCTGGGTATGGGTGGGGGCCGTGCCCAGTCTCCAGTCTGTGTTCAGTCTTTTTCTGTTTGTTTGTTTCTTTATCATCATCATAGCAGTCTGTCGGGGGCGACAATGACTGTTTCATTTAGGTCTGATCAGATTCCTTCACGCAGCTCTGTCCTTCGCCTTCTGCTGGCAGGAACTCCTGACCTGTATGAGTTGCTTTCTGACTGACCATTTCATGGAACTGCTTGCAAAGTATTTCAGTACTGCTAGCTTTTGATGGACTAGCGGCACATTCTTGGCAGATATTATCAGTGGCAAGGAGAAGCCAAGACAAACTGACTCCAGTATCTGTTGCAGTGGCTGACCAGATGATAGGTTTGTTTATCTCTGCTCTTTTGTGTAGTGCATGTCACGATGCACCAACTGGCAAAAGTCCACCACAGACCTTGCGACAGATGTGCTTATCTGCCAGGATGTCCAGTCTCACCCTGTGTAACTGGGAGTGGTCCACCATAGACCTGTGACAGGTATTGTTTTTAGTTCTGCCAGGATACCCAGTTTCACCCTCCAAGACTTCGGAAGGGCGGGGTTGCCGGTTAAGTCGCCAACAGCCCATGAGACAGGTAGTACCAGTTTTCATGGTTATCCGGTAGCAAGCAAATCATTGTCTGACCTGACAGGGTTATTTACTTATCGTGAACTGTTGTATATTATCTGGTTATTTTTGGAGTGTTTGCATCCTTGTAGTTTAGTCCTTACTGTCTTGGCTGTTTATTGTGTGTTATTTTGCATTTGTGGTTTTGGCTGTATCTTTTTTGGGGGGTTGTTGTTTTATTCTTGTATTCTGATTTAGTTTCCAGTCTGTGCTTTTATTTTGGCAGTGCTGTGCAGCTTCCGGCTGTCAAATTGTTTTGTGGGCTGCACAGCTGTCATTTGTTGCCTGATTATTTTGTCACTCATGTACCCACACCTGATTATCATCTAGTTCCTTTCTATTTATGCTAGCCTATATTAACTCATTCTTTGCAGCGGTCTTTTTGTACCAGATGTTAGCGTTACGCCTGTTTCATTCCCAGACAGAGCTTCCGTCTGTTTTCATTCATACCAAGGGAATCCCCCGTCTCTTCCTCGTTTGTATCCGTAAGTTTGAGCTTCGTGTATTTTGTGTCTGTGTGTCTTTCAGTTAATAAATGTGCAAAACTTAGTCTGCGATTGGTGTCCTCTGTTTAGCCTTAGTAAAGGCGATTTATGACAGAATTAAACCAACTAATTGCCAGAGATGTTGTTACAGACTGAAGACATCATATAAACAGTGACTTTCCATCAGACAGCTGAAACTATTAGCCACTGAAGTAAAAACACATTTACTTGCTACCTGGATAAAGCAAAAATGGATTTTGATCTCCAAACGGAATTTGAGGGACAGAATCATGTCTCTGTCACAGCAGACATTTGGACTGTGGATAATGGACATTTTCTTTGGATCACTGCACATCGAATTAAATCCATATCATAAAGGTAAGATAAACATGGACAGCTATATACAGTGTTGCCAACTCTCACTCCAAAATGAGGAAATTACTGGCAATATCATGTTGATTTTCTTAAGATTTTTCCCAAAATAAGAGCTCTTAAGGCATGATAAAACAGACTGAACATGTTCTAAAAGCTCTGCCTGAAACAGTCTTGTTTTTAGCCTGACATTAATAAGCCCGTAATCCATTAATTAAATTATCTTGCTATGTGTGCAAGATGATTTAAGTACGCATTTAAAAGTAATGTGAAAATTACTTTTCCAAGTAACTAGTTACTTTAACCCTGCAGTAATTGGTAAAGTAACTCATTTACTTTTAACTAGTAACTGTAATTAGTTACTATTTTTTTTAGTAACTTGCCCAACACTGGTCATTACTGTATAAATGTGCATTTTAAAGAGAACTAGCTACATTGTGTTAACATTTTCTCTTCTGTTCTCCAGGTAACTCACAACTGCTCAGACATTCCTGACATCTCCTGGACCAGTCTGGATCACTGTCTCTTTATCTTGTTTGTCTTAAATTGAATGTTAATGTTTAGTCATTAATGTACATGGTCAGTTCAGCTGGAGTTAATCAGATTAAAGCTGCTTACTCACTATCAATCACTTAAGCTGATTTTTGTCTCATTTTTTGGGCTCTTAATATTTCTTTTATTAGTAATACTGCATGTAGCATTATCTATGAAAGGCTGTGTGGACTGGCACATCTGAAGTGTGGCTATCAAGCACCTTATATTTTTATACCTTTACAGTTATTTTGCTTTCGTTTGTATCAAGATTCACAAAGTCCAGAGAACTTTCATCCATCCATCCATTCATCCATCCATCTTCTTCCGCTTAATCCTTTTCGGGTCGCGGGGGGCTGGAGCCTATCCCAGCATCTTTGGGCAAGAGGCAGGGTACACCCTGGACAGGTCACCAGTCCATCGCAGGGCCAACACAGAGAGACAGACAACCATTCACTCTCAGAGTCAAACCTAAGGACAGTTTAGAATCCCCAGTTTGATGCCAATTAACCTAACTTGCATGTTTTTGGAATTCAATTCAATTCAATTCAATTCAACTTTATTTATATAGCGCCATTTCACAACAACAGTCATCTCATAGCACTATCAACTGTAGGGGGGGACCCCCACAGTTGCAGAAAGACCCCAGCAATCAGGCGATCCCCTGTGAGCAAGCACTTGGCGACGGTGGAGAGGAAAAACTCCCTTTTAACAGGAAGAAACCTCCAGCAGAACCAGGCTCAGGGAGGGGCAGTCATCTGCTGCGACTGGCTGGGGGGTGTGGGGATAGAGAAGAAGAAAAGAACAGACATGTAGAGAGCAAACAGCACGATGGGGAATCAATCTATGGGAGAGAACAAACAAATGTTAATGACCAGCAAAAAAAAAAAAAAAATATTTCATAGAGAGTGAGGAAAGGAGTGAGGCCCAGTGCATTACTGGAGGTCCCCCGGCTGACTAAACCTATTAGCAGCATAACTAAGGGAGGGTTCAGAAACACATGATCCCTCCCTAATTGTAGGCTATATCAAAAAGGTAGGTTTTAACCCTATTCTTAAAAACAGAGATCGAGTCTGACTCCCGAATCCAGATTGGCAGCTGATTCCACAGGAGAGGAGCTTGATAAATGAAGGCTCTGCCTCCCATTGTACTTTTGGAAATTCTAGGTATTACAAGTAATCCTGCATTTTGGGAGCGTAATGCTCTGTTAGGATAATACGGTAGTATCAGATCTTTTAAATAAAAAGGAGCCTGATTGTTTAGAGCTTTGTAAGTAAGAAGAAGGATTTTAAACTTAATTCTAAATTCTATGGGAAGCCAATGAAGGGAGGCCAGAACCGGAGAGATATGATCTCTCTTTCTAGTACCTGTTAAAACTCTTGCTGCAGCATTTTGGATCAGCTGAAGACTTTTTAAAGATGTTTTAGGACAGCCTGATAATAAAGAATTACAATAATCTAATCTCGAGCTAACAAAAGCGTGGATCAGCTTCTCAGCATCACTCTGAGACAAGATGCTCCTAATCTTGGCAATATTACACAAATGACAGAAGGCAGTCTTAGAAACAAATTTAATATGTGAATTGAAGGACAAATCCTGATCAAAAATAACTCCAAGGTTCCTCACAGAGCTATTAAGAGAAAGAGTAACTGCATCCAAACTGAAAGTTTGATTTGGAAAGGAATTTCTAAGGTTTTTTGGACCAACAAGAATGACTTCAGTCTTATCTGAATTTAATAGCAGGAAATTACAAGTCATCCAAGCTTTGATTTCCTTAAGACAGGCTTCTAACTTGGCTAATTGATTACCATCATCTGGCTTCATTGACAGGTATAATTGTGTGTCATCTGCATAACAATGAAAATGTATACAGTGCTTTCTAATAATGTTGCCTAACGGAAGCATATATAAACTAAAAAGAGTAGGGCCTAGCACAGATCCCTGTGGAACTCCTTGACTAAGCTTTGAGTTGAAAGAAAACTCATTATTTACATGAACAAACTGGAACCTATCAGATAAATAAGATCTAAACCACTGCAACGAAGTTCCATTAAGTCCAACATAGTGTTCTAATCTATCAAGTAGAATATTATGATTGATAGTATCAAAAGCTGCACTAAGGTCTAAAAGGACAAGTACAGAAATTAGTCCATTATCAGATGCAATGAGGAGGTCGTTAGTGACCTTCGCTAAGGCTGTTTCAGTACTATGATGAATTCTAAACCCAGATTGAAACTCTTCAAGTAAACCATTTCCCTGCAGGTGGTCAAATAATTGCGTAGCAACAACTCTTTCTAAGATTTTTGAAATGAAAGGGAGATTAGAGTTTGGTCTATAGTTAGCTAAAGCTCCTGGATCTAGTGTTGGCTTTTTGAGTAAGGGTTTAATTACAGCCGTTTTAAAAGCCTGCGGTACATGGCCTAAAGTTAATGAAGAATTGATTATATGAAGAATAAAGCTACCAATAAGTGGGAAGATTTCTTTAAATAACCTGGTAGGAATAGGGTCTAAAAGACAAATTGAAGGTTTGGATGAGGAAACTATTGTGTCTAACTCACAAAGGTCGATTGGAGTAAACTCATCAAGACAAACATCAATAGAAGGAGTTGTAGTAGTTACAGTATTTAAGTTAACTGTGGGAAGAATCTGATTGATTTTATCTCTGATGGATGAAATTTTATTATTGAAAAAGTTCATAAAGTCCTGACTAGTAAGCTCTAAGGGAATGCTAGGGTTGACAGAGTCCTGACTCTTTGTCAACCTGGCTACAGTACTGAAAAGAAACCTGGGATTATTCTTGTTCTCTTCTATTAATGCAGAGTAATAACTCGTTCTAGCTTTTCTAAGAGATTTTTTATAAATTAAAAGATGATTTCTCCAAGCTAAATAGATTTCATCTAAATTAGTAGAGCGCCATTTTCTTTCTAATTGACGAGTCTTCTGTTTTAAGCTACGAGTTTCTGTGTTGAACCAAGGAGTTAGAAATATCTGATTAGACTTTTTCTTTTTTAAGGGGGCCACCAAGTCTAGAGCCTGATGCAGAGAAGCTGAAACACTATCCACCATGTTATCAATTACAGAAGGAGCAAGCTGTCTATAGCTTATTTCCGTTGTGTTGACACATGGCATAGAGGAAACAATCTGCATAAATTTGGAAACAGCATCATCTGAGAGACATCTACTGTAATAATATTTTTCTTTAGGAGCCAAATAGTCAGAAATAATAAAATCAAAGTTTAACAGACAATGGTCTGACAGTACAGGGTTATGAGGAGACACTACAAGATTTTCTATTTCTATGCCATATGTCAGAACAAGGTCCAATGTATGGTGGAGGTAATGAGTAGAATTTCCTACTTTCTGAGAAAACCCAATCGAGTCTAATATTGAATTAAATGCCACATTAAGGCAGTCACTATCTACATCCACATGTATATTAAAGTCCCCTACTATAATTATTCTATCAGATTTCAGCACTAAATCAGCTAAGAAATCAGCAAATTCGGATAAAAATTCTGAGTAGGTTGATGGGGGACGATAAACTATGGCAAATAAAATTGGGTTTAACCTAAAATTGCTAAAGTGCCCAATACTGAGGACCAAGCCCTCAAAGGAATTATAACATGTTTTTTGCTTTACATTAACTAGTAATTTGGAATGGTAAATTGTTGCTACTCCTCCTCCACGACCAGAACTTCTGGGATTTTGACAGTTTAAATAACCAGAGGGAGTTGATTCATTTAAACCAACATAATCCTCTTGCCCTAACCAAGTCTCTGTAAGGGAAATTAAATCAATCTGATGATCAATTAACAGATCATGGACTAACAGAGACTTGGGAGTTAGAGACCTAATATTTAATAAACCACATTTAATTTTTAAATTATGAGGAGGAACAGAGGCCAAATCATTCAATTTAGAGGCTTTATGTTTAATTTGAGTTTTACCAATATTTTGCTTTATCACTTTGGGATGCTTATACATTATATTTTTATTTACTTTGGAGGGAGCAGACAACGATTCTCTGATGGGGAAGACAGGGGCTAAGCTGAGGGGTGGCGGATGAAGAGGAGCTGCAGAGAGGCGTGTATGACTGCGACTCTGCTTCCTGGTCCCAACTCTGAGTAGTCAGGGTTTTGGAAATTTGGATAAAAAAGATGCCAGATTGTTAGAAAAAGTGAGGAAAAAGTGAGAAAAAAAGTGAGAAAAATGAGAAGCACCATCCAAAGTGGGATGAATGCTGTCTCGTCTCATAAGACCAGGTTTTCCCCAAAAAGAGCTCCAATTGTCAATGTAGCCCACGTCATTTTTAGGACACCACACAGACAGCCAGCGGTTCAAGGATGACAAGCGGCTAAACATGTCATCGCTGGTCAGATTGGGGAGGGGCCCAGAGAATACTACAGTGGCAGACATCGTTTTTGCAAAGTCACACACCGATTCTACATTAAGTTTTGTGACTTCCGACTGCCGGAGACGGATGTCATTAATGCCGGCGTGAATAACAATTGTGGAATATTTACAGTTACTTTTAGCCAGCATTTTCAACTTTGACTTGATGTCGCCTGCTCTGGCCCCAGGAATGCATTTGACTATGGCCGCTGGAGTCTCTAGGTTCACGTTTCTGACTACAGAGTCGCCAGTGATCAGAGTTTTTTCCTCAGCGGGTGTGTCACTGAGCGGGGAAAAACGATTAGAAACGTGAACAGGTTGGTGGTGAACCGGGGCTTTGCGACTAGGCTTCCTTCTCACCGTCACCCACCCAGTCTCCTCGCTGCTGAGGAGAGCCGAGGGACCGCTGACAGTGGGGCCTAAGCTAGCTAGCTCCGCTGCAGCTAATGGGTGTCCGTCAAGATTAACTGGCGCAGACGGTGTTTCAATGCAGCGGAGCCGGGATTCCATATCAGACAACCTCGCCTCGAGCGCCTCAAAAAGACAACATTTATTACATTTACCGTTATCACTAAAAGAGGCAGAGGTGTAGCTAAACATCTGACAGAGAGAGCACACCAGAGGAGGAGAGGAAAGAGACCTAGTAGCCATAGCTAGTGGCTGGAGAGCAACCACACAGGCAAACCACACAGGCAGACAGCAAAACAGGAAGTGACGATACGTTATCACAAGGAAGTGACGATCCCAAGGAAGTGGGAGGAAAGTGGGAGGATGTGGGAGGAAACCAGAGAAATCCCGGAGTAAACCCACGCAGACACGGGGAGAACATGCAAACTCCACACAGATCACTGTTGGAATTGTATGTACATATGCAGCACTCCACAGATCGCCCTGCTGACATTCATAGTAACTAATGAAAACGGGTGTCTGATTTGACATAAGAGATATTACCAATAAAGATAGGGCCATACCAAGGCCCCATCAATTGGGTAGCAGACAAAGAGTGAGACAAAATAGTTTATTTTGATATTCTGATCAGATTTAAATACACAAATGATGTTGGTGTAATAGTCAATTATGAATCATTAAATTTGATAAAGATGTTGTGATAAAATAGTCTTGTGGTATTTTTTTAAAGAATAAATGGGATAATCTCGGTAATGATCAGAGGTAATGAATCAGAGCTTATTAATAAATATGTTCTATAATTTTGCACTTGTCTGGTTGTTTACTTCAACCAATGTAATACTTTTTTTAGCTAGTTTTAGACATTCTTATATTTCTTAAAACTTTACTGAAGAAAAACAAAGTACAAAAAAATCAGTACATACACATAACACTGGTCAACACCAAATTTATTGTCTTAAGTTTTTTAGCTGATTTAGGACAATTTTGATGTGCTGAATCAAAAAATCACATTGGTTTCGCTCAGTCAGGTCAACTTTTTGAACTATGGCCACATGTTTTTTACGTTTTTGTTTACATGTACGGGTATTTTTGCTTTACATGATGCAAAATTCTTTTTTATTTCTTGAAATTCTCTGAATTTTGAACAATGATGATGTAACATTCAATTTACATGTACTTACCTTTATCAATGTCTACTATTCAATTTACAGTACAACTGTACAACTGCTGTACAACTGCTTACAACTTAGTATAAAAACCTGACGTGATCGAGAGAAATGGATGTCATTTTCAGATTCAGCGGTGCAAAATTGTCTTCAATCAGTTGAAAAAACACAACTTAGAAAAAAATTATTTTTGTTATGTTTTGTAATCAGTAAAGAATATGTTCAATGGAATACAGGGAACATAGATTGAAAACAATCCAGGGGGTATCCGATAAAAATAATAATGTGGTGGCCACACATATGTGACCTACTTTATGACTGATGTAAGGCCTCACATTTTAGATCAGAACAAAGACAGAGCTTCCTTGGAGATAACAGGAAGCTGCGAGGATGTTAGCTTTGATATGCAGGGTTTGAGACTGTGGGGGTGTTATTAGAGGATTAAAGAGAAGATGCATTGTAGACTGGGGGGGTGATATCAGAGAGAGGAGATGCATTGTTACTGGCGATTATAATGCAATGTGACCTGCGATGCATGTGACTTATGAACTGTGAGAGTCCAGGTATTTAAGGACGAGAGTTCCCTGTAATGCTCTCTTTCTTCGTTGAGATGATGGTGAATGTGAATAAAGCTGCTGTGAGAGAAATCTGTCTCATCATTTTCACATTCCCACACTGGTGACCCAAGACGTAGCATGCAGCAACAGGAGATTTCCCCGGGGCCAGCCTCGTCAGAAGCCCCCAGCCAAGCGGCTGCCGCTACGGTCCAGCTACCGGACTTTTGGCAGAACAATCCCCGCTCCTGGTTCCACGCGGTTGAGGCACAATTCAACCTCCGAGGAATATCGGTAGACGACACAAAATTCTACCATGTGGTCGCAAGACTGGACAACCACACGGCTCAGCATGTGGAGAGCCTTATCGAGCAGCCGCCAGACAGTGACAAATATGGCGCGTTGAAGGCTGCACTCATCCAGCGCTTCACCCCCTCCGTCGAGGAGCGAGCAGAGGGACTCCTGGCGCTGACTGAGTTGGGAGATGACACGCCCGTTAATCTGATGGAGAAGATGTTGAGGTTGAAAGGCTCAGATGACGACCACTTCATCTTCACCCACCTCTTCCTCAGGACTCTACCGTCAGCGACGAGAGCGACCCTGACCAGTTCGCCGTTGTTGGCCCAGCGGGACTACCGCGAGCTGGCCCGGGAGGTGCAGCGAATTGTCAACGCCAGCAGACAGCGCGCAGCCATGGCCGCAGCAGCGGAACTCGGCGCGACGACCGCAGATGGCAGGGGGGCCAGGGGCAGCAGTAGCAGACCCACCGACGACGGCAGCGGCGGGAGCCAGGGAACGCGGAGGAGACGTCCTTTGTTTCTACCATTGCCACTTCGCAGAGAGGGCACGCAAATGTGTACCACCGTGCCAGTTCAAGCGTTCGGGAAACGCCAAGACCGGGGGTCGGTAGCAGCCGCGGCCCTCGGGGAGGAGAACAAGCTGCTCTACTTGTTGGACGCACGCTCCGGGAGGCATTTCCTCGTGGACACAGGCTCCCAGTTGAGTTTCATCACACCTTCCTACGCAGACAGGCTGGCAGGTTCCAGAGGTCCCGGGGTGGCGGCAGCGAACGGCTCTGAGATTAAGACCTTTGGTGAGAAGACTCTGCTTCTGTCTCTGCACGGCCGTACATTTGAGTGGACTTTTGTTATAGCAGCAGTGAATTTCAATATGTTGGGGGCTGATTTTTTGTGCTCACATGGTTTGTAGGTTGATCTCGCTAACAAGCGCCTGGTTAATGCATTTTCTTTTGATTCTATTCCCTGTGCAGCGTGAGTGGCCCCGCCAACAGCACAAGCCAACGTCACAGCTGCAAGCGGTAAGTTCCACACACTGCTCACTCAGTTCCCAGCACTCACGGTCCCCACATTTTCGGCAACAGTCGCTAAACACGGGGTGGAGCATTTTATTACCACTACCGGACCGCCCGTTTTTGCAAAAGTTTGGCGCTTGGACACAGTTAAACTGGCCATAGCGCACGAGGAGTTCGCCAACCTGGAGAGGTTGGGCATTATCAGGCGTTCAAACAGTCCATGGGCTTCCCCGCTACACATGGTCCAGAAGGCTGACGGATCATGGCGACCTTGCGGGGATTTCCGCAGGTTAAACAACGCTACAGCGCACGACCGCTACCCAATCCCGCATATCCAAGATTTTTCCGTTCATTTGGCAGGGGCTCGTGTTTTTTCTAAGATAGATTTGGTCCGCGGTTACCACCAAGTCCCAGTGTGCACTGAGGACATACCCAAAACAGCAGTAATAACTCCATTTGGCCTATTCGAGTTTTTGCGCATGCCATTTGGGCTTAAAGGGGCTGCACAGACGTTCCAACGCATGATGGATGCGGTGCTTCACGATCTCCCTTTCGTGTTCGTCTACTTGGACGATATTTTGGTAGCCAGCGCGTCCGAAGACGAACACGAAAAATACCTGGCCACAGTTTTCCGAAGGTTGGGAGATCACGGGTTAATAATCAACCCAGCAAAGTGTCAGTTCGGGGTGGCGCAGATCGATTTTTTAGGACACCGCGTCTCCCCCGAAGGAGCGGTTCCTCTTCCTGACAAAGTGCGCACGGTGGCAGATTTTCCCCGGCCGCAGACGGTCAGGGCGTTACAGGAGTTTTGGGGAATGGTGAATTTTTATAACCGTTTTCTCCCCCGCACGGCGCAATTCTTGCAGCCGCTGTATGCCGCGCTCAAAAAACAGAAACCCGCGGATAAGGTCGAGTGGTCCCTGGAGCGGGACCAAGCGTTCTCGGAGGTAAAAGCAGCCTTGGCAAAGGCTGCGTTGTTGGCACACCCAGACCCAACGGCCCGCATAGCACTCACTACTGACGCGTCAGATGTGGCCATAGGGGCGGTCGTGGAGCAGCATGTAGCCAGGGTTTGGCAGCCCCTCGCCTTTTTTCAGCAGGACCTTGCGCGATAGCGAACGTAAATACAGCACGTTCGACAGGGAGCTGCTGGCTCTCCATTTGGCCATCCGCCACTTTCAGTTCTGGCTGGAAGGACGCCGTTTCACCGCGTTCGTTGACCACAAGCCGCTAACATTCGCGATGGCCAAGCTTTCCGAACCATGGTCAGGCCGGCAGCAGAGACAGCTGGCCGCGATCTCAGAGTTTACCACTGATATTCAGCATGTGGCGGGCAAACTGAATGTAGTGGCAGATTGCCTCTCGCGCGCCGTGGCGGCCCCAGTCAGCGTAGGAATAGATTACGCAGCCATGGCCGCGGAGCAGGTTAGTGATGCGGACGTGCGCGCGCTCCAATCTGGACCAACAGGGTTAAGGCTGGAGAACAGGCTGCAAGACGGTATGCCCCCCCCTAATCTGCGATGTCTCCAGTGGATGGCTGTGTCCAGTAGTACCGGCCGCGTGGCGCCACCGCGTTTTTGATTCGATTCATTCTTTGGCACACCCGGGAGTGCGCGCGTCGATCAAAATGGTAGGAGAGAAAATTGTGTGGCTGAGTCTTCGCAAACAAGTTAAGGAGTGGGCAGCAGCCTGCACGGCGTGTCAACGAGCCAAAGTACACAGACACACGAGGGCTCCTTTGGAGCCATTTCACATTCCGGCCAGGAGGTTCGATCACGTTCATGTAGACCTCGTGGGACCCCTCCTGCTGTCGCAGGGGTGCACACACCTTCTGACAATGGTGGACCGCACCACGTGCTGGCCTGAAGTGGTTCTGCTGGCATCAACCACGGCCGAAGAGGTAGCGCGAGCATTTTTAACAGCTTGGGTGGCGCGTTTCGGAGTCCCGTCGGACATTATGTCCGACAGAGGCCCTCAATTTGTGTCTGAACTTTGGTCGACTATGGCCCGCAGCCTGGGTGTCACAATTCACCGCACAACCGCGTACAATCCACAGGCTAACGGGTTATGCGAACGTTTCCATAGGTCATTGAAAGCGGCTCTCAGAGCGCCACTGACGGATGCAAATTGGGTAGACAAGTTACTGTGGATTTTATTGGGGTTGTGTTCTGTGCCTAAAGAGGACTTAGAAGCCTCCCCAGCGGAGCTCGTGTTTGCGCCACCACTTCGGCTGCCTGGGGAGTTTCTCCCAGATAACCCTGCACCAGACACCTCCCTGTCTCAGCTGTTGCGGAGTAACATAGAATCAAGCACGCTGCCTGGCCCCGTGCACCACAGTTTTCTGCGCGTTTTTGTGCCTAAAGCGTTGAAGAACGCAGAGTTTGTTTTTGTCAGACACAATGCACATCGACCCCCGTTGCGACCACCTTATGGCGGGCCGTT
Organism: Pholidichthys leucotaenia; assembly: GCA_020510985.1. Classification (NCBI taxonomy): domain Eukaryota; kingdom Metazoa; phylum Chordata; class Actinopteri; order Cichliformes; family Pholidichthyidae; genus Pholidichthys; species Pholidichthys leucotaenia. The sequence continues at coordinate 192,766,110 of CM035842.1, read as the reverse complement.
CAGAGTGCTGGAAACAGGGGACAAGCAGTTTTTGCTAGATTTTGGGGGTAGGAAAGAAAAAAGTTGGCATAAACAGACTCAAACCCGCTTTTGTGGTGGTGGATGAGCAAGTGCTGTTGGCAAGAGCCCCGCGGCGAGGTAGACCCCCACGGGGGGCTTCACAGAGTAATGTTTCCCCAGAACACCCGCAGGGACTGACAAAAGGTTTCCACCCCCAGACGGCAAACCCCCAGCGTGACAGCGCCGCGGAGACATTGAATCCAGGCTACAGCAGATACGGCAGGAGACTGAAGCCTAGACAGCATGCGGACTGATGTGTATTGATCCTATCACAGCATGCATGTTGTTATTCTCTTGTTTGTTCTAAAATGTTTGGGGGGGCTGGTGTGGTGGCCACACATATGTGACCTATTTTATGACTGATGTAAGGCCTCACATTTTAGATCAGAACAAAGACAGAGCTTCCTTGGAGATAACAGGAAGCTGCGAGGATGTTAGCTTTGGTATGCAGGGCTTGAGACTGTGGGGGTGTTATTAGAGGATTAAAGAGAAGATGCATTGTAGACTGTGGGGGTGATATCAGAGAGAGGAGATGCATTGTTACTGGCGATTATAATGCAATGTGACCTGCGATGCATGTGACTTGTGAACTGTGAGAGTCCAGGTATTTAAGGACGAGAGTTCCCTGTAATGCTCTCTTTCTTCGTTGAGATGATGGTGAATGTGAATAAAGCTGCTGTGAGAGAAATCTGTCTCGTCATTTTCACATTCCCACAATAATAAACCAGAATCAAATATGTAGAAAAAAAAAACTTAAGTAAAATTCAACAGTTTTAAAGGAGGTAAAGATTGTTACAGTCTTTACTGCTTTGGGGTATTTTGTTTTTTGTTTTTGTTTTTTTTAAGAAATTAATTCTTATTAATAAATCAGCTGTTAGAAACACCCGCTATACTTTACCCTCAGGGTCCTGATTAAGTCAAACGTGATTGGCGTATGCAGTCACCTGGGGGACAAAACCGCAACGTGATTGGTTCATTAGCTAACGCTGTTCTGAAAGATGCTAGAGAGGACTAACAATAAAAAAGTATTAAAAAATGTGGTCAGACCAAGGCTGCCAACAAATTTTCTCAGATTTACCAAACACAGAGAAGACTATATTTAAAAAATGGTGTACTCTTCCGATTCGGATCGATCAGTGACATGAAAAACACATTTGGCTCACCGCCTAATTATGTTTTTCTTGCTTTTTAATTTAATTCCAAAGTTATATTGTTCCAACAAGACTGTCACTACATCAAAGTAAGTACAGTGCTGTGAAACAGTATTTAGCCATTCCTGATTTCTTATATTCTAATATATTTCTTACACTTAAGTGTTTCAGCTGATCAAACAAATTTTACTATAAGACAAGAACCTCAGATTCAGGAGGAGCAATGTGGTTTTCATCCTGGTCGTGGCACAGTGGGCCAACTCTTTGCCCTCTCAAGAATCGTCAAGGGTTCGTGAAGTTTGCCCAACCAGTCTGCATGTGTTTTGTGGACTTGGAGAAGGCATTTGAAGGCATTTGTGTTTTTTTGTGGGGGGTGTTTCAGGAGTATGGGGTATCAGGCTTGTTGTTACGAGCTATCTGTAAACGATCGTTGCAAGAGTTTGGTTCCTATTGCCAGCAATCAGTCGGACTTGTTTCTAGTGAGAGCTGGACTCTACCAGGGCTGCCCTCTGTCACCGATCCTGTTCATAATTTTAATGGACAGGATTTCTAGGTGCAGCCAAGGAATGGAGGGCGTCATGTTTGGTGATCACAGGAGCTCATCTCTGCTGTTTGCAGATTTTATTTAATTTAATTTATTGGTTTATTTAGCAGGGACAGTGCACATTAATGAACAGTTTTGTAAATGTGCCACAATTAACCAAAAGGCTATTTGTCATCCGTAGTCCCTGGACAGATGTTACAAGTCACCCTAAAAGTCAAAACAAATGAATATAAAATTACAAGAAATGTAGAAGAAAACTAATAACAAAAAAATTGGCATTAGTATAAAAGCTTTTTAAAAAATCCTTATGTTGACATGTTTGACAGACCCGGGGAACAGACACAGACTCGAGAGTGGATTCAGTTATCTTTATTGTAGAAAGTGAGGGTGTGTGAGTGTGTGTGTGTGTGTGTGTGTGTTGTGGATGTGGATGTGAATGTGTATGTCTGCAGTGGTGTCGTAGCTGGGGGTGAGCAGAGCGCCGTACGACCTGGCAACCTTTTGCAGAAGGGGAGATGCACCCAGGTTAACCCGGAGGCTACAGCCAGGAGGACAGCGCCTGTCGTCACGACACCGCTGGTGAGGAGATGGACCCGCTGGGATGAGCGAGGCTGGGTCCGCCGCCAGGAGGAACAATTCCGCCGCCAAGGAATTCCGCCTGTGCACAGGGGATACAACATAGGAACAGGTGAGTTGGAAATGGCTTACTTGGTGAAAGAGGATGATCCTTCCAGAGGATGAGGCTGAGACAAGGAGGACTTAGGCAGGAACGACGAAGGCAGGATGATAGGCTAGGAAGTCGAGAGTTAAGCTTCTTCAGCCAGGGAGACAGACAGCTCCGTGCCGGTCTGAAGGCAGAGCGGGTTAAATAGCCCGAGTGTGATGGTGAACCAGTGTGCGCGCAGCTGTGGGAGATAATGACACAGAGCAAGCCATCACAATGTTGTAGACTATTGTCACAAAAACATGTGATTAAGACATTTAACATTTAAAACATGAGACAAACAGTACAAATCATGCAAAAAAATAAAATAAAATGAGAAATGTTGGTATTAGTTAAAATATGAGCCAAGTTAAAAACCACATACAGTGGTGTGAAAAAGTGTTTGCCCCCTTCCTGATTTCTCATTTTTCTTGTATGTTTGTCACACTTAAATGCTTCAGCTCATCAGATTTAAATATTAGACAAAGATAACCCAAGTAAACACAAAATGCAATTTTTAAATGAAGTTATTTATTATTAAGGGTAAAAAAAATCCAAACCTATATGTGTTGTGGTTCTGACTCGTTATGATTTGTCCTAGTTTTCCCTCTGACAGCTCTGGCATGCCCTCTCCTCCTGTCAAGCTCCGTCAGCTGCACTGTCACTGGTGCTCACACACATACACATTCACACTCACACACACACACACACACACACACACACACACACACGCACGCTCATTCACATACGCTCTCACACACCTGTTCCCAATCAGTTCTGCCCACACATTCACACCGGCAATCTCTTTCCTCGTTAACGTTTGGAGTATTTGTTTGCCACCGCTGAGGAAGGAGATTGTCGGGACATTTCCCTTCATACGTGGCGGCGTTTCCCTCTACGTATGCTCATTCACTCCCAGCGTTCTACCCAGCCTGACATTGCAAGACGATCCATACCATGGTGTTTTGGCTGGTCCGCTTCTCTGCCTCTGCCTCCAGGCTGCACGGCTCACCCCGAATTAACTCCAGACCTGTAAGTATTCTTAGCCTTTCTCCTGCCTGCAGCCTGCCTCCTGCCTGCAGCCTGCAGCCTAATGCCTGCAGCATTAGGCTGCTTGCCTTTCCTGTTTCGTGCTTTATGCAGCCCTGTAGGACCAGGCTTCATATTCACCAGGGTGTAGAGTATTCGGCAGGCGCCCTGTGTCCTTGGTGGCCAACTCAGTCATTACATCTCCCCATTTACTGTGTGGTGGATTGAACTGTATGTGGTGTTAGTTGGATTTGTTACGTTGGTGAACTTTAATAAACATAGCACTCTCTACTCCTGCGATTGGGTTTTTCATTCTCTCCCGTGTGTGCCGTGTAATGGCGCACAGGGGCTCATGACAATATGGCCCTGTGTGAAAAAGTGGTTGCCCCCCCCTTCCCTGTCAAAACATATTTGCTGTGGTTTATCACATCTTTGGAAAGGTGAGTTCAATTTCTCTAGCCACACCCAGGCCTGATTACTGCCACACCTGTTCTAAATCAAGAAATCACTTAATTAGAACCTGCCTGACAAAGTGAAGTAGATCAAAAGATCCTCAAAAGCTAGACATCATGCTGCGATCCAAAGAAATTCTGGAACAAATGAGAAACAAAGTAATAAGATAAGATAAGCCTTTATTAGTCCCACAATGGGGAAATTCCAGGATTGCAACAGCACAGGGATAGCAACACTCAGAGCAACAATCAGAAGGCAAGAAAAAACAAGAACATCTAGTAAACATATGTACATATTACTATAAATGTATATATATAGACACACAGTGCGGAGCATTATGGTTGGTTGGTGAATGTGCAGCAGAAAGTCTAAGTTCTCTCTCCGTGGATGCGGCGGGCCAGCTGGAAGTCTTTGGGCATGATGGTGACCCTCTTGGCGAAGAAGAGACCCACCAGGTGGGCCTCGCTGGTCTCCTGCAGAGCCATGACGGCGAAGCTCAGGAAGCGCAGGACGGTCTTGAAGTCCTGAGCGATCTCCCTCACCAGGCGCTGGACGGGCAGCTTACGGATGAGCAGCTCCGTGGATTTCTGGTAGCAACGGATCTCTCTCAGAGCCACGGGCCTGTGACGGCGAGGCCTCTTTACTCTGCCGGTGGCCGGAGCACCTCTCCGAGCAGCCCTGGTGGCTAGCTGTCTCCTGGGGGGCTTCTTCCTCCAGTAGATTTTACGGGCGGTCTGCTTGGTTCTTGCCATTGCTCTTTATTATTCTGTCTTATATTTCTTGCACGCCGCCTAAACTCCAGCCCCGCACCCGCGTCGTTTTCGCTACAGCTCCCGGTATGTCGAGTTTCCCATTAGCACCGGGCGGCGGCCAAGTGCTAGCTAGCACTAGCTCCTCCCCGCTGTAATGTCTCCCACTGCAAACAGTGGCTCCGTCCGCCGACCCGGGAGACCCCCGGGGCGATCCGTGCATCCGTGATATATATTCAGAGTGAAAGGTGTAGAAAGAAGAAGGAAGATAAAAAAAAGGCTGTTGCAACGGGCAGCCGACTCGTGTGGCGCCACCGGTCCGGCGGAACCGGAACCGGAAAAAAAAAAATTATTATAAAAAAATAATTGAGATCTATCTGTCTGGAAAAGGTTATAAAGCCATTTCTAAAGCTTTGGGATTGTAGCGAACCACAGTGAGAGCCAATATCCGCAAATGGCAAAAACATGGAACAGTGGTGAGCCTTCCCAGGAGTGGCCGGCCGACCAAAATTACCCTCAGAGTGCAGTGACGACTCATCCAAGAGGTCACAAAAGACCCCACAACAACATCCAAAGAACTGCAGCCCCATTTGCCTCAGTTAAGGTCAGTGTTCATGGCTCCACCATTAGAAAGAGACTGGGCAAAAATGGCCTGCATGGCAGAGTTCCAAGACGACAACCACTGCTGTGGAAAAAGCTGCAGATAAAGAGCAGCAGAAATTCAGCAGGTGGAAGTAATGCACCTGTAAGCTGGTTGTCAACCGCCAATCAAATCTAAAAGAAGAAGAACATAGAGGCTTATCTCAGTTTTGCCAGAAAACATCTTGATGATCCCCAAGACTTTTGGGAAAATACTCTGTGGACTGATGAGACAAAAGTTGAACTTTTTGGAAGGTGTGTGTCCACTTACATCAGGCATAAAAGTAACAGCATTTCTGAAAAGGAACATCATACCAGCAGTAAAATATGGTGGTGGTAGTGTGATGGTCTGGGGCTGTTTTGTTGCTTCAGGACCTGGAAGACTTGTTGTGATAAATGGAACCATGAATTCTGCTGTTTACCAAAAAATCATGAAGGAGAATGTCCGGCCATCTGTTCATGACCTCAAGCTCAAGCGCACTAGGGTTCTGCAGCAGGACAATGATCCAAAACACACCAGAAAGTCCACCTTTGAATGGCTTAAGAAAAACAAAATGAAGACTTTGGAGTGGCCTAGTCAAAGTCTTGACCTGAATCCAATTGGGATTGTGTGGCATGACCTTAAAAAGGCGGTTCATGCTCAAAGCTCCTGACCACACTCCAAGGAAGGATAATTTTTTCATACATAAGGAGTTGTTCAGAACTCCTTATAAGAACTCTTATACAGATCTTGGCCGTGGCAGTTGCCACGGCCAAGATGTGTAGAATGATGATTTAGAGTGAAGTGATGATAAGGAGTGGAGTACGAGGAGACGAAGAAGAGAGATGTATGAAGATAGAGTTGAGGTTCGATTGGACACAGCAATGATGATAGAAGGACTACAGCTCCTGACCAGATAGTGATGATATAGAGTGAAGTACGTGGCGGTAATGCACCTGTAAGCTGGTTGCCAACAGCCAATCAAATCTAAAAGAAGAAGAAAAAGAAAACCCTCCAATGTGGCTGAATTACAACAATTCTGTAAATACGAGTGGGCCAAAATTCCTTCACAGTGCTGTGAAAGACTCATTGTCAGTTATCGCAAATGCTTGATTGCAGTTGTTGCTGCTTCTTTTTCTTCTTCTTCTTTTAGATTTGATTGGCGGTTGGCAACCACCTTACAGGTGTATTATTCTTCTTACTTCTTCTTTTAGATTTGATTGGCGGTTGGAAACCAGCTTACAGGTGCATTACCGCCACTGACTTGATTATCATCACTCTTTATCTTTGTATAAGGAGTTCTGAACAACTCCTTATGTATGAAAAAAATATCCGTTCTTGGACTGCGTCTGAGGTGCGGCTGATCTTCTTGTTTTAGATTTGATTGGTAGTTGGCAACCAGCTTACAGGTGCATTACCGCCAAGTACTTCACTCTATATCAACACTCTATCTGGTCAGGAGCTGTAGTCCTTCTATCATCATTGCTGTGTCCAATTGAACCTCAACTGTATCTTCAGACATCACTCTTTTGTGTCTCCTCGTACTTCACTCTATATCATCATTTCACACATCTTGGCCAGGTGCACATTCCAGAGTTTAAAGTGACCATCGCAAAAAGACTGTCCAACAATACATCCGTTTTTACAGCAGAGATGGTGGCAATAATTATTGCTTTGCAGTGGGTGGAGGAGGTCAGACCGGACCGGGTGGTGGTGTGCACGGATTCACTTGCAGCTTTAAAAACAAGAGGTAATACGATCTACCTTTATGATCTTCATCCCATCTTTTTTTTGCCATAGCTCAGTTCCTTTTTTCTTGATTACTGCTTCCCCTTCACCTTTTCCAAGAGACAATGGTATAGTTATTTCTTTCCCAAGAGCACTTTTTGCTAATTTGTCTGCACAGTCATTCCCTTTCAACCCTTCATGTGCAGGAACCCAACAAAATTGAACTTCTCCACCACCCCTGTGTACCCTAAATAAACTGTGATATAGCTCAATCACCAAGTCTTCCCTTGTAGATTTTAGTGTCTGTATGGTTTTTAGCACTGCAAGTGAGTCCGTGCACACCACCACCCGGTCCAGTCTGACCTCCTCCACCCACTGCAAAGCAATAATTATTGCCACCATCTTTGCTGTAAACACGGATGTATTGTTGGACAGTCTTTTTGCGATAGTCACTTTAAACTCTGGGATGTATACTCCAACTCCAACAGAGCCCTCTTTATTCTTTGAACCATCAGTATAGGGCTGTAAGAAGTTATAGTAATTGTTCCTGAGGTAAATGCTTGTTTTAAGACCAACTTCACACATATGCCAATCCTTTTTCCTCATTAGCAGACTAGCGTCTACTTCTATTCCCAGAAACAGCCAAGGGGGAACATTACTCACTGGACTGGTGTTTGCTGTATCAATAGTGTGCAGCCCATACATTCTGATCCTTCTTTCAGTTGTCCACCTAAACCCATGTCCCTGGAAATTAGAGTATTCCCAGCAATCTTGTGGTGTTGTTTTTGAAATATTTGCTTTGTCACTTCCTTTCAGCTTGACCCAGTATGATAATGCGAGTTTATCTCTCCTCAAGTCCATTGGCATTTCTCCTGCTTCTATTAAAACTGTATTGTTTGGTGTTGTTTTGATGGCTCCAATGCACAGGCGAAGTGCTCTATGCTGCATTCTGTCTATTTTTTCCAGAGTCGTCTTTGCTCACCATCATTATCATCATAGCAGTCTGTCGCGGGCGACAATGACTGTTTCATTTAGGTCTGATCAGATTCCTCTACGCAGCTCTGTCCCCTGCCCTCTGCTGCCGGGAACTTCCGACCCTGCAAACCCGGGCAACGTCCGAGCCAGTATGAGTTTCTTTCTGCTGCTGCTCCATAAATCATTCATCCACAGTCTATTGTTGATCGCATTAGTGCTCTGTAAATGTCAATTAACCCTTTAACTGCCCAAGGTGCCATGTGGCACCTGGGGCAATGCAAGGCAACTCAAGCCCCCCCCCCCCCCCCCCCCAGTGGTCAAGAGTGGTAAAAAAAATTTCCCAATAGTTCAGATTTCCAAGGCTATAATTTGAAAGTTACAAGAAATAATGGCTTACTGTCAATTAGAAAGATGTAGAGTATGATCCAAAGTTTCAGATAGGAATAAATTTACGCATCTAATTTGCATAATGTCGCGGCAGCTATATAAATTACATAATTCAGTCAAAAGTGGACTTTGGACACATTTACATAAAGAATGGTCTGGTTTTTTTTTGATGCAAATTTGTCTACAAGGGTATGTTTTTATCTAATCTTCAAAGTATATGAACCAGAAAATCAATAAAATGTCAAAAAAAACATGTTTCTCTTACCTGTTGCTGGGTGGGGGGGCTCGCCCACCCACATGACCGGTCCATTTTCGTCCATCATAGTCAAATGTTTATGTGTTTGCTCAGCCATTTACACCGTGTACCACATCTACAGGCTCTTTTGATTACCCCACGTGAATTTCGTTTGTATTACATGGCTATTTTTCCTGTAAAATGTAGTTTTCCTGTGAGAATGCATGACGATCATGGGTGCCACCATCCTGGTACTGGTAGCTCAGTTTTTCGTCCATCGTGGTCAATGTATCGCGTTTACTTAGTAATTTACACCCGTCTACCACATCTACAAACGCTTATGGTTATCCCACGTGAATTTCATTTGTATTATGAGACTATTTTTCCCATTTCATGCAGTTTCAGCCATCATCGCGGAAGCGATGACCAAACATGGCAGCATCCACATTGGTGTGTGAGCCCAAAGCGGAAAAAGGAGGAAGAAGAATGAGGATTTCTTCTTCTTTGCTATATTCCATGTGAGCCATGATTCCTTCGGCACATGTCTGCCACCTTCTAAACTGTCAGATCAATAGAGATTAGTACAAATTCTCAGTATAGCTGGGGGGCGTCAATAAGTTGACCCATCCATTTTAATCTGGGCAGTCAAAGGGTAATGCCTGTTTATCTGCACCCTGTTCGTGTCCAGCTACAGCTTTTATGAGGTTAATGACTTTTTTGCATTTTGTCTCCAGATTTTCAACATGAACTCTCCATGTGTATGCACTATCAAACCACAATCCTAGATATTTGAACTCACTGACTTTCTCTATTGGTTGATTATATTATGTTAATGGTTCTGTACCAGTTCTGCGTTTTTTGGTGAAAGACCGCCATACACTCCATATATGTCTGTCTTTCTGTGTGTCTGTTTTTCCTCATAGCTTTGTGACGTTTTCCGCATCGCTTTGTGACGTTTTCCTCAGAGCTTTGTGCCGTTTTCCTCATAGCTTTACGATGTTTTTCTCATAGCTTTGTGACGTTCTTCTTTTTTAATCCGTATCTGCGTCTCATGTCATTCTTCTTCTCCTTTTAGACTTGATTGGCGGTTCATCCACCAGCCCATGATGTCTTTGAACTTAACAAGTCCTCATCTGTTTCCCACTGTAGCCCCTTAATGCCAAGATATTTTTCTGCTGCTTTTTCTGCTGCTTTCACAATGATTTTGATTTTTTTCTGTTTTCTTGGAAGTCTGTGCAGTGCAGTTTATCACATCTACCACAAATAAGACAAAATTATTTTCCTTCAAAACCAGAGTATCTTCCTTAATTCCACTGCATGCACTGCAAGTTTGCACACTTCCCCTGTTCGAGTCCACTCCCACTTTTTTAGCTGGCACCTTTTTCGCAGCTTCTGCATGTGTTAGTCCCTGGGAGACTTTTATCTGCTGAATTTCTGCTGCTCTTTTGCTGGCTTCACAACCTCGATATGCAGAGCTATGTTCACCACCACAGTTACAGCACTTTAATTTGGCTCCTTTTTCACACTTTCCATATTCATGTTCACCAGAGCATCTGGCACATTGTAGTCTACCTTTGCATATCGCTGCTACATGACCAAACTTTTGACATTTGAAACATCTGAGTGGAGGAGGAACATAAAGTCTGACTTCATAGCTCATGTAGCCCCAATATACACCTTACTTGGCAGTCTTGTTTCATCAAATTTTAACATTACTGACAGACTACCACATTTTTCGTCATTTCTATTAGCTTTCAATTTCTGTACCTCTGTCACTTTTGCTCCAGTTAAGTTCCTCATTATTTCATCAGTTGAGACAGCTGTTGAAATGCCCAATATCACTCCTCTCATTGCCTTATTTCCTTCCAATACTGAACACTGCATTTTTTCCCTCCATCTGAGTGACTCTGATTGATTTCCCTTGTTGAACACTATCTTTACATGTAACCAGCAATGAACCACTACGAAGAACCCTTGCTTTTAAAACTTCTCCAAGTAACCCATTAATTGCATTTGTGAGCTTAATTGGGCTCCACTCGCGAAACGATGCCCCTTCCTGAGTAAATTTAATGATTACTTTCCACTCCTGTTCATTCCGGGATCGTTCATCTTCTGATTCCTCAGCACTTGATAATGGTCTTGATTGAGTTTCTTGACGTCTACATTTGTTTCTTTTAGACTCCACCATGCTCCAAACTTCCTTTTCCTCGCTTCCCACCTCCATTCCTCCTAGTAGTCTTCTTCTTCTTCTTTTAGATTTGATTGGCGGTTGGTAACCAGCTTACAGATGCATTACCGCCACTGACTTGATTGTCATCACTCTATATCTTTGTATAAGGAGTTCTTATAAGGAGTTCTAAACAACTCCTTATGTGTGAAAAAGTTATCCGTCCTTGGACTGTGTCCTCGGCGGCGTCAATTGCTGTGCCAGCCAGCCAGCCGGCCAGCCGTAGTCTTCTTCTTCTTCTTCTTCTCTCGTTTACTGGCGGATAGCAAACAACTGAAAGGTGTATACCGCCACCAACTGTACAAGAGTGTGTAACATTATGTCATCTGAGCCCGACCCCTAAATTCTATGACTTAATCCTGTGTTCTTTAAAAAAGAGAAAAGAGCCTTTCTCGACAAATTCATAATTAAAGAAATCTTTGCGTGTCTGTGTGTCACGACCATAGGACTCTCTAAAAGATCATAGGATTGCCTGTGGTGTTCCTATGATGTCTACATGATGTCTATATGACATCATAGGATCGCCTATGATGTTCCTATGATGTCTATATGATGTCATATAGACCATAGGACTCGCTAAAAGATCATATCATAGGATCGCCTATGACGTTCCTATGATGTCTACATGATGTCTATATGATGCCATATAGATCGTAGGACTTGCTAAAAGATCATAGGATCACCTATGATGTTCCTATGATGTCTACATGATGTCTATATGATGCCATATAGACCGTAGGACTTGCTAAAAGGTCATAGGATCGCCTATGATGTTCCTATGATGTCCACTTGACACCATAGTATAGAGTAATTCAAGAAAATATATGTGTCACAGTGTCTTTCTTCTTCTTCTTCTTTTAGATTTGATTGGCGGTTGGCAACCAGTTTACATGTGCATTACTGCCACGTACTTCACTCTTAATCATCACTCTATATTCTTCTTTCAAGTTGGATTCTCGTGTCACAGTGTCTTTGACTATGTGATCAAAGGCAGGCATCACTCACGATCATAGGACTTGCTATGACATCATCAAAGATCAGAGGCAGGCATTATTCAAGCTCACTCACGATCATAGGACATCAAAGATCAAAGGCAGGTATCACTCACAATCATAGGACTCGCTATAACATCATTAAAGATCAAACACAGGCATCATATGACATCATCAAAGATCAAATGCAGGCATCATAGGACTCATTATGCCATCATCAAAGATCATAGGACTCACTATGACATCATCAGAGAGCATAGGACTTGCTATGATACCATCAAAGATCAAAGGCAGGCATCACTGAACGAGTGCAGACATGCTTGCTTACATCCTTGCTTACATTTGCTTTCTATGGGCAAGCAGAAATACTTGCTTATGCATGGTTCCTACGGGCATGGACGGGTATGCACTAGTACAAAAAAATGAGAAATCAGAAAGGGGCAAACACTTTTTCACACCACTGTATAGTAAACAGAATTATTAGACACAAAAGAAACATGCAAAACAGAAGTAAACAAAATGTACATAACAAGGCACAATGGCTCATACATGCAGGCACATAAAAACAAAGACAGCTGATGTTGTCTAATGACTGATGACAGATAATGCTGTCCTGTTGGTTTCATCGAATAATGACCTACAGGTCTTGCTGGGATGGTTTGCTACTAAGTGTGATGCAACTGGGATGAGAATCTGCACCTCCAAGTCCGAGTCAGCGGTGCTCAGCCAGAAAAAAGTGGATTGTCCTCCTCAGGTTGGGTCCCGGGTTGGGGACGAGCTCCTGCCCGAAGTGGAGGGGTTAAAGCATCTTACAGCCTTATTCACGAGTGAGGGGAGAATGGAGTGGGAGATTGACAGATGGACCAGCATCTGCAGTGATGCGGAAGTTGTACTGGTCTGTTCTGGTGAAAAGGGAGCTGAGTTCTAACGCAAAGTTTTCTATTTACCAGTCAGTCTCCATTCCTACCCTCACCTACGGTCATAAGCTTTGCGTAATGACCGAAAGAATAAGATGGCGGATACAAGTGACTGAAATGATCTTTCTCCGTAGGATTGCTGGACTCACCCTGAGAGATAGGGTGAGGAGCTCAGTCATCCGGGAGAGGCTCACAGTGAACCGCTGCTGCTCCACATTGAAAGGAGCCAGTTGAGGTGGTTTGGGCATCTGATCAGGGTGCCTCCTGGACACCTCCCACTTGAGGTGTTCTGGGCACGTCCCACTGGGAGGAGACCCCAGGGAAGACCCAGGACACGCTGGAGAGACTATGTCTCCCAGCTGGTCTGGGAACGTCTTGGTATCCTCTCTGAAGAGCTGGAGCAGATGGCTGGGGAGAGGGAAGTCTGGGCTCCTCTGCTTGGAACCGCTGCCTCCATGACCCGGACCTCTGGAAAAGTGGTAGAAGATGGATGCATGGATGGAAAGATGGATGGATGGATGGACATAGATAATCCTAGTAAATATAAAATGCAGTTTTTAAATGCTCAATAATTCTCAATAAATTTAAATGCTAAATAAATTTAATTTATCAAGGAATAAAGTTATCCAAACCTCTTCTTCTCCTTTCGGCTGTTCCCTTTAGGTGTCTCCACAGCAGATCATCTGCCTCCATCTCACCCTATCCCTTGCATCTTCCTCTGTAACACCAACCCTCTCCATGTCCTCCTTCACTGCATCCATGAATCTTCTCTAGGGTTTTTCTTCCTGCCTGGCAGCTCCATCTTAAACATTTTTGTCCAATATATTCAATTCAATTCAACTTTATTTATATAGCACTATTTCACAACAAAAGTCATATCATAGCACTTTCAAACTGTAGGGAAAAACCCCACAATTGCAGAAAGGCCCCAGCAATCAGGCAATCCCCTGTGAGACAGTGGAAAGGAAAAACTCCCTTTTAACAGGAAGAAACCTCCAGCAGAACCAGGCTGAGGGAGGGGCAGTCATCTGCTGTGACTGGCTTGGGGGGTGAGTGGATAGAAAAAAAGAAGAAAAGAACAGGCATGTAGAGAGCAAACAGCACGACAGGGACTCAATCTATGGAAGAGAACAAACAGATGTTAATGACCAGCAAAAATATTTCATTGAGAGTGAAGAAAGGAGTGAAGCCCAGTGCATTGTTGGACTGGGCTTCACTGTGTGACATGAAACCGTACTGCTGCTCACTGATTATCAGCTCTCCTCTTAACCTGGCTTCAACAACTCTTTCCATTTCACACATGAGTTGTTCAGAACTCCTTATAAGAACTCCTGATACAAAGATATACAGTGATGATAGAGTGAAGTACGTGGCGGTAATGCACCTGTAAGCTGGATGCCAACTGCCAATCAAATCTAAAAGAAGAAGAGGAAGAATTCATAGTGTGGCTGATCAACTTTATGCCTCTGTAGTTACTACAGCTCTGAGCATCACTTTTGTTCTTGAAAATTGGTACAAAAACACTTCTTCTCCACTCCTCAGGCATCCTCTCACTCTTCAAGATTGTTTAAAACAATTTGCTTAAAAAGTCCCTTGCCATCTCTCCTGAACATCTCCATACCTCGACAGGTATAGTGGGGTAAAAAAGTATTTAGTCAGCCACCAATTGTGCAAGTTCTCCCACTTAAAAGATGAGAGAGGTCTCCAATTTTCATCACAGGTATACCTCAACTATGAGAGACAAAATAAGAAAAAAAAAATCCAGAAAATCACATTGAAGGATTTTTAATGAATTAATTGGTAAATTCCTCGGTAAAATAAGTATTTGGTCAATAACAAAAGTTCATCTCAATACTTTGTTATATACCCTTTGTTGGCAATGACAGAGGTCAAACGTTTTCTGTAAGTTTTCACAAGGTTTTCACACACTGTTGCTGGTATTTTGGCCCATTCCTCCATGCAAATCTCCTCTAGAACAGTGATGTTTTGGGGCTGTCGCTGGGCAATACGGACTTTCAACTCCCTCCAAAGATTTTCTATGGGGTTGAGATCTGGAGACTGGCTAGGCCACTCCAGGACCTTGAAATGCTTCTTACGAAGCCACTCCTTTGTTGCCCGGGCGGTGTGTTTGGGATTATTGTCATGCTGAAAGACCCAGCCACATTTCATCTTCAATGCCCTTGCTGGTGGAAGGAGGTTTTCACTCAAAATCTCACGATACATGGCCCCATTCATTCTTTCCTTTACACAGATCAGTCGTCCTGGTTCCTTTGCAGAAAAACAGCCCCAAAGTATGATGTTTCTACTCCCATGCTTCACAGTAGGTATGGTGTTCTTTCTCCTCCAAACAAGACAAGTTGAGTTTTTACCAAAAAGTTCTATTTTGGTTTCATCTGACCATATCACATTCTCCCAATCCTCTTCTGGATCATCCAAATGATCTCTAGCAAACTTCAGACGGGCCTGGATATGTACTGGCTTAAGCAGGGGGACACGTCTGGCGCTGCAGGATTTGAGTCCCTGGCGGTGTAGTGTGTTTCTGATGTAGCCTTTTTTACTTTGGTCCCAGCTCTCTGCAGGTCATTCACTAGGTCCCCCCATGTGGTTCTGGGATTTTGGCTCACCGTTCTCGTGATAATTTTGACCCCACGGGATGAGATCTTGCGTGGAGCCCCAGATCGAGGGAGATTATGAGTGGTCTTGTATGTCTTCCATTTTCTAATAATTGCTCCCACAGTTGATTTCTTCACACCAAGCGGTTTACCTATTGCAGATTCAGTCTTCCCAGCCTGGTGCAGGTCTACAGTTTTGTTTCTGGTGTCCTTTGACAGCTCTTTGGTCTTGGCCATAGTGGAGTTTGGAGTCTGACTGTTTGAGGTTGTGGACAGGTGTCTTTTATACTGATAACAAGTTCAAACAGGTGCCATTAATACAGGTAACGAGTGGAGGACAGAGGAGCCTCTTAAAGAAGAAGTTACAGGTCTGTGAGAGCCAGAAATCTTGTTTGTTTGTAGGTGACCAAATACTTATTTTACTGAGGAATTTACCAGTTAATTCATTAAAAATCCTTCAATGTGATTTTCTGGATTTTTTTTTTTCTCATTTTGTCTCTCATAGTTGAGGTATACCTATGATGAAAACTGGAGACCTCTCTCATCTTTTAAGTGGGAGAACTTGCACAATTGGTGGCTGACTAAATACTTTTTTGCCCCACCGTATGTCATCTGGACCAACTACCTTTCCATTCTTCATCCTCTTCAAAGCTGCCCTCACTTCTGCCTTGCTAATCCTTGGGACTTCCTTGTTCACTATATTTCCTTCATCCATGCTCCTCTCTCTCTCATTTTCTTCAATCATCAGCTCCTCAAAGTAGTCCTTCCACCCTCTCAACACAGTTTCGTCATTTGTTAGTACATTACCAATTCTGTCCCTGATCAACCTAACTTGCTGCACATCTTTTCCAGCTTGAGCTCTTTGTCTAGCCAATCGATACAAGTCATCTTCTCCTTCCTTAGTGTCCACCCTCTCAAACAACTCTCTATATGTCTTTCCCTTTGCCTTTCCCACCTCTCTCTTTGCCATGTGCCTAGAATCCAAATACTCCTGTCGACTATATCTCCCTGACTATCCCACTTTTTCTTTGCTAACATCTTCCTTTGAATACTTTCCTGTACCTCCTCATTCCACCACTAAGTCTCCTTGTCTTCCTTCCTCTGTTCAGAGGATACACCACATACCTTTCTACCCGTTTCCCTCAATATTTTTGCTGTACTTTCCCAGTCATCTGGTAATTCTTCTCTACCAATCAGATCCTGTATCAACTCCTTCCTGAACCCTGTGTGACCTTCTTCCTTCTGTAACTTCCCTCACTTAATCTTTGGTTCTGACTTTACTCTGTTCCTCTTCTTGTTTTCTAAAGTTATCCTACCATCTGATGCTGTCTAGCTACATTCTCCCCTGACACCACCTTGCAGTCTCCTCTTTCTTTCAGATTTCTCCTTCTGCATAAGATGTAGTACCCCTGTATACTTTACGTTTCAGTGAAATTTACTATCTCCAGTTATTTCTAGAAACTTTATTTTTCACACAGTGTTGATTGTAAGTCCTTGAACCCAGGTTTTCAGAATGTGAAAAAGGAAGTCTAAATACTACAATGTCAAAATCAGTAATAAAAGGTGATATAGGGACTGCCACTGCTTCAAAAAACACAAAATCAGTAAGAGACAGAATCTGTAAGAGACAGAAGCATCTACTGCAGTAACACCTACTAAATATAAAGTTCCCAAGACACAATTCCCAGAGGTGTGAATGAAATGTCTATACTAAGCTTTGGTCAGAATTCCTTAGGATTTAATTATTTCAGCACCATTTTCCACAAAGATGAAACCCATGTCACTTAAGGGCATGTTTCTTTCAATGCTAATCTGCGGCACTTCACCCTGCCCTCCCTCTTTTGTTATGTCTGAGATCTGAAGTTGCAGCCATATTGAGGCTAACATTACCTGGTTGCTACTAGCTTTAGTATCAAACACAGCCTGAGCTAACTAATGTAAAGTTGTCTGAATGTGAAAATGTAAAAGCCCAAATAAAGCGTTATCATGGGCAGTAATGTACTGTATGTCCTTTAACATCAACCCTGAAGGTAAAAAGGGGGTTCCAATGAAGTGGTCAGTGAGTACAGACTGTCAACACTTTGCTTTTAGTCTGATTTTTCAACCCTTAGTAAAGGTACCTAAAAAAACAATGCTGATTACATCTGGCACATAATGTGAACACAAAGTGCCTTTCCTCTGAAACTACTGTCAGAATTTACAATGTCATAACACACATAAACTATCTTTCCCACCACATGCTAATGCACTCCATCTTGTTTATGCTCTCCGTGACATGGTGCGATAACAGCGGTCAACAGAGCTGTCAAAAACATCGTCCTGACAACAGCCATGTCGAGAGGCCCCCCTCATTATCGCACCGACAACAACGCTCGGTGAGCTGGGAGCAGAGCGCAGGGTGACCCATATTCCCGCCCCGTTATCTTCGATTGCTGCACTGTGGCAAGAGCTTGATTAAGTGTTTTCAGCCGCTGAGCTGCTACTGCTGCTGGTGCTGCTGCTAGCGTGGCTCTTCGAGTGCGATGGGAAGAGTACAGGCGAGCATTTGACTTTCAAATGAGGCTGGCACAGCTAATCTTGGAAGCCACATAGAGATGAGACTATTCCTGAGCACTGGAAACAAAATAGAGACGGGGAGGTTGAAAGGACGTAAACAAAGGCTGAAGATGTGAGATTGGTTGACAACTGATGAGTCGAGAAACTTTGTTGAGTAAACAGTCTAGAGCAAGTGAAGTTACCCAGAGGATGATCACCATTATTATATGTAGGGCACTATGTTTGCTGTAAAAATTTCAATCTATCTACATATTGATTAACATGAAAGTATTAATTGATGTGTGCTTTCCTTTCTGAAAGAACCAAAACATGAGCATTGATTCATAAATTATTTTTGTTATCATTCTTTTTCCTCTTATACCTTGTCTTTATTGTTCTTCTCACTCATGTTCACTTTTTCCTTTGCCATGTAGGTAATATTTTCTTTATGGATTGTTTGCTTGAAAGTCTGTCTGCTTTGGTAAGATATTATAATACAGCTCACAAATTGTAAGGTAGTACAGAAAAAAACAAGGAACACCACCGAAAAACAGGGAAAATGGAAAAACAGGGTAAGGAAAAAAATAGAAAAACGGGAAAATTAGGGCAAAAACACAGTAAAAGTACATTAAAACCAGGAAAAAAACATGGTTAAAAAAGAAGGGCAAAAAGAGTAAAAACACAAGGGAAGAACAGAGTAAAAAACACAGGGAAAAGTGGGAAATGCACATTGTAAAAACAGGTAAACAAATAACAAGAGCACCGCACACAGTATATGCCCGTCCATAGACGTTATTGGTATTACATAAGTAGACACCTCCAACTGAAAAATCAGTTACAAATTCAAGCTACAATATTCTGTAGATCTGTAATAAACCTAATAACCATGTCATGGCAAGAAGTTTACACAAAAAAAATCTACAATTCAGAGTGGAACAAATTTAGACAATATATCAGAAAATCATTTAACTTCATAAAATATGCACATCTTTAATACGTACATGGACAAACACTGTGTGAAATGAAAACGTCCTAGCTTGAAAACTGTAGGAGGACTTTGCTGGATAATCCATGGGAATTGAAATTGCTGTGAAAAAATGACAAGTCCTTAATCTTGTAATTTTGACAAGATAAATCAAAATCGTAGTCATATGCACTTCTGCAGTACATGAACAACACACACCTGCAAAGGTAGGCATGAACTGATGCCCTAGACTGCCCCTTTGCCTTTTGCCCCCTGAAGTACCCTTTTGGAGAGCTTTTTTTTTTTTTTTTAAAGGTATTATATGTATATGGCAAGATTGGGAGTGACGAGGAGGGACAGGATTAGAAATGAGTATAGGAGAGGGACAGCTCAGGTTGAGCGGTTTGGGGACAACGTAAGAGAGGCAAGGCTGAGATGGTTTGGACATGTGCACAGGAGGGACAGTGGATATATTGGACAAAAGATGCTAAAGATGGAGCTGGCAGGAGGAAAAGAGGAAGACCAAAGAGAAGATTCATGGATGTAGTGAAGGAGGACATGGAGAGGGTTGGTGTTACAGAGGAAGATGCAAAGGATAGGGTGAGATGAAGGCAGATGATCCGCTGTGGTGTCCCCTAAAGGGAGCAGCCGGAAGAAGAAGAAGAAGGTTGTAAAGGTCTAGAGAGAGCTCTTTGCTTCTACCCATCATGAGTTCTTTGTGGTGTGACAGTCTGATATTCACAGACCTTTTTAAAGGCTATCAGTCAGGACTTAACCAGCTAAGATATATACACTGATGGCGTATGGGATGGCTTCCTAAATTCTGATGGATTTCAGCTGGTTTCTTGGCTTTCTATACCTTTTTGCACCGCTTTTTCTTCGTGTGTTCAACACTTATTCCCTGTGTCATTTCACTTTATGAAATATAACTTGTTTTGTGAATACAGTTGCCTTGATTTCTTTGTATGTATGGATTACTTGGGTTGTTACTGATATCTGGTGAAAATATCAGTCCAATGGCTCCATCAGAAATATGTTTAATCAGAAAAATGTTGACATGTTCAATACTCATTTTCCCCGCTTTATATGTATATACAGTATGTAGCCAAAACTTATTTCCTATTTGCTATTGTAGTTTCATTATGACTAAATTATGCATGCCACATTCAACGGATATTGCTGCTAAACATATAATATGTCCTGTCTCTAGAGACATGCATATAAAAACAGGCAAAAACATGGGAAAACATGTAAAAAGGAAAGTGCCAGAAAAACATGGTTGAAAGGAGAAGAACTGGGGGAAACTGTAAAGGACAAAAAACAAGGATAAAACAGGATAAAAGAGGTACAAAAACCCCAAATAAAAACATGGGAAAAACTAGGGCAAAACAGCATAAAAAACAGCAAACACATCTGTTAGCAGACTGTGTTCACCTTCTCTGTGAACATCATCAGCAGGCATTAAACTCATTTTCTCACCCACATCAGGACTTATTCTCAGGTATTTAGTCAGCTTAGGTTCAGTTTATTTCAGGTGTAAATTACCTCATATGTTGGTTCAGCTTTAAAACTTTAGCTGAAAGGGAATAAATTATCGAATCAAATTAAAATGTGAAGGCAAAATTAAAACTCAGTGGGTGTTTAAGGTGTCAATAATTCTGACTCAGGTGTAAAGTGTTGCTGTCACAAAACTAAAAGTGCAGTTTAGTGACAAATAATCACTTTTCTTTTCTCCTAACAGATCCCTGAAATCACTTTTTTTAAATTTTGAGAAAAAAGTCATAATTTATGAGAAAAATCCTGCAAATTTATAAGAAAACTACTGCTAATTTAAGAGGAACAAAGGCCACAAATGCATGACGTAAAAAGTAGCTAATTTATTGGGAACTAGTCACAAAGTTACAAGAAATACAGTGGTGTGAAAAAGTGTTTGTCCTGATTTCTCATTTTTTTGTATGTTTGTGACACAGATATTTCAGATCATCAAACAAATTTAAATATTAGACAAAGATGACTCAAGTAAACACAAAATGCAGTTTTTAAATTAAGGTGTTCATTATTAAGGGGAAAAAAATCCAAACCTACATGGCCCTGTATCAAGAAGTGATTGCCCCCTAAATCTAATAGCTGGTTGGGTCACCCTTAGCAGCAACAGCTGCAATCAAGCATTTGCAATAACTGACAATGAGTCTTTTACAGCGCTGTGGAGGAATTCTTGCAGAATTTTTCTACTCATCTTTGCAGAATTGTTGTAATTCAGCCACATTGGAGGGTTTTTGAGCATGAACCGCCTATTTACGGTCATAGCACAGCACCTCAATCGGATTCAGGTCATGACTTTGACTAGGCCATTCCACAGTCTTCATTTTGTTTTTAAGTCATTCAGAGGTGGACTTGCTGATGTGTTTTGGATCATTGTCCTGCTGCAGAACCCAGTTGCACTTCAGCTTGAGGTCACGAACAGACGGCCGGACATTCTCCTTCGGGATTTTGTGGTAGACAGCAAAATTCATGGTTCCATTTACCACAGCAAGTCTTCCAGGTCCTGAAGCATCAAAACAGCTCCAGACCATCACACAACCACCACCATGTTTTACTGGTGGTGTGTTCCTTTTCTGAAATGAAAAAGGCTGATCCAAAATGCTGCAGCAAGAGTTTTAACAGGTACTAGAAAGAGAGATCATATCTCTCCGGTTCTGGCCTCCCTTCATTGGCTTCCCATAGAGTTTAGAATTAAGTTTAAAATCCTTCTTCTTACTTACAATGCTCTAAACAATCAGGCTCCTTTTTATTTAAAAGATTTGATACTACCGTATTATCCTAACAGAGCACTACGCTCCCAAAATGCAGGATTACTTGTAATACCTAGAATCTCCAAAAGTACAATGGGAGGCAGAGCCTTCAGTTATCAAGCTCCTCTCCTGTGGAACCAGCTGCCAATTTGGATTCGGGAGTCAGACTCGAGCTCTGTTTTTAAGAATAGGGCTAAAACCTACCTTTTTGATATAGCCTACAATTAGGGAGGGATCATGTGTTTCTGAACCCTCCCTTAGTTATGCTGCTAATAGGTTTAGTCAGCCGGGGGACCTCCAGTAATGCACTGGGCCTCACTCCTTTCCCCACTCTCAATGAAATATTTTTTTTGCTGGTCATTAACATTTGTTTGTTCTCTCCCATAGATTGAGTCCCCATCGTGCTGTTTGCTCTCTACATGTCTGTTCTTTTCATCTTCTCTATCCCCTCACCCCCCAGCCAGTCGCAGCAGATGACTGCCCCTCCCTGAGCCTGGTTCTGCTGGAGGTTTCTTCCTGTTAAAAGGGAGTTTTGCCTCTCCACCATCGCCAAGTGCTTGCTCACAGGGGATCGCCTGATTGCTGGGGTCTTTCTGCAACTGTGGGGGTTCCCCCTACAGTTGATAGTGCTATGAGATGACTGTTGTTGTGAAATGGCGCTATATAAATAAAGTTGAACTGAATTGAATTGAATTGAAATGCTGTATTATTTACGCTGGATATAATGGGACACACATCTTCCAAAATGTTCAACTTTTGTCTCATCAGTCCACAGAGTATTTTCCCAAAAGTCTTGGATTATCAAGATGTTTTCTGGCAAAACCAAGACGAGCCTTTATGTTCTTTTTGCTCAGAAGTGGTTTTCGTCTTGGAACTCTGCCATGCAGGTCATTTTTGCCCAGTCTCTTTCTTATGGTGGAGTCATGAACACTGACCTTAACTGAGGAAAGTGAGGCCTGCAGTTCTTTGGCTGTTGTTGTGGGGTCTTTTGTGACCAAGATCTTGGATGAGTCGTCGCTGCGCACTTGGGGTAATTTTGGTCGGCCTGACTCCTGGGAAGGTTCACCACTGTTCCATGTTTTCGCCATTTATGGATAATGGCTCTCACTGTGGTCCACTGGAGTCCCAAAGCTTTAGAAATGGCTTTATAATCTTTTCCAGACTGATAGATCTCAGTTACTTTGTTTCTCATTTGTTATAATTTCTTTTGATTGCAGCATGATGTCTAGCTTTTGAGGATCTTTTGGTCTACTTCACTTTGTCAGGCAGGTCCTATTTAAGTGATTTCTTAATTGAGAACAGGTGTGGCAGTAATCAGGCCTGGGTGTGGCTAGATAAATTGAACACAGCCTTCCAAAGATGTGGTAAACCACAGTTAATTTCTATTTTAACGGGGGAAGGGGCAATCACTTTTTCACACAGGCCCATGTAAGTTTGGATTTTTTTTACCCTTAACAATAAACACCTTCATTTAAAAAAAAAAAACGTTTTGAGTTTACTTGTGTTATTTTTGTCTAATATTTAAATTTCTCTGATGATCTGGAATGTTTAAGTGTGACAAACATACAAAAAATGAGAAATCAGGAAGGGGGCAAACACTTTTTCACACCACTGTAAGATACAGTTTTTCAGAAAAAAATTCCTTTTATATTTTATAAAATATCATTTTTAAAAAGTCAGTAATTTGCAACAAAATAAAGTTCTGAGGGAAAAATGTAGAAGAGCAAATTAGTGGAGGAAGGTGGCTATGGAAGAGGATTTATCTTTTGTTCTTATTAAAGACAAAAATAGAAAGGAGATGTCTTTACCTTCTTAACATGTTTCGACTGTACACTGCAGCCTTCGTCAGAAGAGTCAGCTGATTGCTGCCAGGTGACATTTATCAGCTGATTTTCGTAGGCAGGTAGGTTACAGTCGAAACATGTTAAGAAGGTAAAGACATCTCCTTTCTATTCTTGTCTTTAATAAGAACAAAAAATAAATAATTAAAAGAAGACAAAATGAACCTACTTGAGCTATGGAAGTGGATGGTCAAATTGCCACTTACGTGAGCTGAGTAAAGAACACGACAGAGGAGGACCCAGCAGTAATAGACAAAGCAGCGGGAAGAAGCTGGCAGGAAACAGGTAGGGAAGGAACTGGGTGGTGTCTGACTGGGTGGAGAAAGGCTGCTGAAGCGGGATGAGGATGATGAGGGCAGGTGAGCACACAACAATCCCCAAAGACGCACCACACAAATGGCAGCAACCTGAGAAAGGGAGAAAGCAGAGGAATTAATTAGGTTATCCTCTACTGATGACATTAAACTCGATTCCACTTGCTGAGGCAGTTTACCCAACGAGCCAGCGCTGAAGTCTCCGCTTAGTGGTTCTTCATGCGCCGGCAAGGCAGGAGTGACAGATGCGTCTAATCACGCAGGTGTAGTGATTGCCTGTGAGGTCGGGGAAACTTTTCACAGGAAGGAGGGGGTGTGCGCTCACCTGAACATGGCAATGCCCCCCCCCCCCCAAGGGGCGCCGCCTGGTGGTCTACTGGGCTTCTCTGGATGATCTTGGTGGAAGGCCCAAACCATCCCCTTGTCATGAAAGTAGGACTTGGGGCTCCATGATCTTTCTTCCGGGCCGTAGCCCTTCCAGTGAACCAAATACTGGAGGCCCCGGCAGCGAACGTCCAAAATTCTCTGAATAGTATAGGTGGTCTGACCGTCGAGGATCCAAGGAGGAGGAGGCGGCTTGGGGGGTGGGACAGAGAGGACTGGCAGAGAGGGATTTGATGCGTGAAACGTGGAATGTTGGATGGACGTGTAGAGCCCGTGAGAGCCATAGGCGGACCGTGGCGTCGTTGATGATCTTGGTCATAGGATATGGACCCAAGAAACGAGGTGACAACTTCTTAGAGTCAGTTTTCAATGGTATTTGGTCCACCGATAACCAGACGCGCTGCCCGACCTTGTGCTTGAGAGCCAGGACCCGTTTCCGGTCTGCATATTGGCGGTTGCACTCCGTGGAGTGATGGAGGGCAGCTCAGGTGGCTCTCCAGAGTCGGCGGCAGCGCCGTGCGTGAGCCCCCACGGATGGCACAGCAACCTCTCTCCCCGCCATGGGCAATGGGGGGGGGGGGTGATACCCCACAGAGGCTTCAAATGGAGTGAGTCCAGTGGCAGCGGAAACAGCTGAGTTATGTGCATATTCCACCCAGGCCAGACGCATGCTCCATGTGGACGGGTTCTCGGCTGCCACACATCTGAGGGCAGTCTCCAGGGACTGGTTGGTGCGCTCAGCCTGCCCGTTGCTCTGGGGGGTGGTAACCAGACCTGAGGCTGACAGTCATCCTAAGCGATCAGCAGAAAAATTTCCAAACCATTGAGGTGAACTGTGGACCCCAGTTAGACACGATGTCCAAAGGAATGCCATGGAGGCGGATCACATGTGAGGTTAGGAGGTCATCAGTTTTAGAAGCAGTGGTATTCTGAGGAGGGCTACGAGATGGATTGCTTTGGAAAAACGGTCGAAAATGGTGAGAATTACAGTCTTGCTTTAAGAAGGGGGAAGTCCAGTCACAAAGTCTAAGGCAATATGGGACCATGGTCAGCCGGGAACTGGTAAGCGATGCAGCAAGCCAGCAGGGGGTGAGGAGTTAGATTTATTATGGGCACAGGTCTGACATGCCTTTATGTACTCCTGCACGTCCCTCCGCAGGGTGGGCCACCAGAACACTCGTTGGATGAGGTCAGTAGTCCGGGCCACCCTCGGATGACAGGTGAAGTGACTGTAATGGCCCCACTGGATGACGTCGCTGTGGAGGGCAGCAGGAACAACCTGACGATTACTAGACCCTCCCGCCAGTTCGGGCTCTAGTGACTGAGCCTGTCGGACCCTCTGCTCAATCTGCCAGGTAAGGGCTCAGAGGATGCTTGAAGGCGACACAATAGGCTGGGGAAGGGATGGGGGGGCTGGAAGATCTGGGCTAAATTGCTGGGAGAGAGCATCTGGTTTAACATTGTGTGAACCAGGCCTATTGGTGATGGGGAAATTAAATCTAAGGAAAAATAGGGTCCAGCGGGCCTGCCTGGCGTTGAGTCAGCGGGCTGACCGGAGGTATTTTAAATTTTTTATGGTTGGTCCACACAGCTATGGGATGGATAGCCCCCTCCAACCAATGCCTCCACTCTTCAAGAGCCAACTTAATGGCTAGGAGCTCCCGGTCTCCTATGTCGTAATTCCTCTTGGCTGGGGTGAGCCGCCGAGAGAAATATGCGCACAGGTGGAGCTTCTGGTCGGACGCCGAACGCTGTGAGAGGACAGCACCCACCCCTGAGTCAGGTACATCCACCTCTAGGGTGAACTGGAGCTGAGGGTCGACCTGGGCCAAGATTGGTGTAGAGAACAGGCTCTTTAATTTGGAAAAAGCCTGTTCTGCTGCCTTGGACCAAAGAAATGGCACCTAAATGGAGGTCAGCTGCGTGGGAGGCTGTGCAACCCCACTATAGTTCCTGATGAACCTGCGATAAAAGTTTGCAAACCCCAAGAAGTGCTGGAGCTCCTTGTGGGAGTGGGATGTAGGCCAATCTAGCACAGCCTTCACCTTGGTCGGGTCAGCTCTCAGTTCCCCCTCCGCCACAATAAATCCGAGGAAGGAAGTGGAGCAGGTGGAAAACTTGCACTTTTCAGCCTTCACAAACAATTGGTTTTCCAGAAGCCGTTGTAACACAGCTCTGACATGGACCTTGTGTTCCTCTGGCGTGCAGGAAAAAATGAGAATGTCGTCTAAATAGACAAAAACGAATTGATTAACCATATCGCGGAGGACATCATTAATGAGTCATTAGAAGACGGCAGGGGCATTAGTGAGACCAAAAGGCATAACCAGGTATTCAAACTGCCCCAGGTAAGTTTCAAAAGCCATCTTCCACTCGTCCCCCTCGCGAATACGGACTAAATGATATGCATTGCGTAGGTTGAGTTTGGTAAACACCCGTGCGTGCTGAAGGCACTCCAACGCGGAGTTTATCAGAGGCAGGAGGTATTTGTCTTTAACAATAATGGCATTAAGTTCCCGGTAATGAGTGCATGGACACAGAGATCCATTCTTCTTACCGACGAAGAAAAATCCTGCCCCAAGAGGAGCCGAGGATGGCCGAATGAGGCTGGCATTCAGCGAATCCTTAATATATCTCTCCATCGCTTCCCTCTCCGGGCCAGAAATACTATAGAACCAGCTGGATGGCAGCCGCACACCCGGGAGGAGGTCTATAGCACAGTCGTACGAGCAATGAGGTGGTAAAGAGAGCGCTTTCGACTTGCTAAAGACCTCCCCAAGGTCATGAGAGACCTCGGGTATGAGGGTGAGGTCCAGTGGCTCTGCCGGAGGGGAAGAGATCCATAAGGATGGCGAACACTCAGCCGAACTCAGACAAGATGCCAAACACTGTGGACTCCAAGAGGAAATGAAATTCTGTGCCCAATTAATTATGGGGTTATGCCTCCGGAGCCATGGGTACCCTAGGACCACCGGGGATGAAGAATTTGGGAGATTGAGGAACGACAACTCCTCCTGGTGGTTCCCGGAAAGAAGGACGGTATCGGCGCCATGCAGTCAGTTATTGAAGCCACATTTTTGCCCGATAAAGTGGTGACGTTCAGTGGAGGAGATAATTTAGTGAATGGAATACCCATCTCCCGCACGAGCCGGGATGAAACAAAATTCTGCTCCACCCCTGAATCAATTAAAGGCATAACCCTCCTCTCGACCCCCGGTAACTGAATAAGGGCCGAAATAGAGAAATTATCGTGGGATGAAGAATGGTCCGCCCGTCAGACCCCCCCCCCCACAGCTACTGACAGGCCGTGTCTTTTTGGCTTCAGGTGGCAATCATCCAATTTATGCTGTAACGAGCCACAATACATGCATGCAACGATCCTCCTCCAGAGTCAAACAGACCCGGCCGAGCACCATCGGTTCAAAGGAGTCGGCTCCACCTGAATCAGTAGCCTGGACGGGCACTCGCGCAAAGGGCGGGCGAGAGGAGGATTTGCGTACCTTCACGTGTTCGCAGTAGCAGTTATCCAAACCGACAGTTTGGTCAATTAAGCCATCCAGAGATGAGGGAACAGCATGAACCGCCAGGTCGTCGCAGAGGTTAGTGTTTAAACCCTGGAGGAACAGGCTGCGTAATGCTACGTCATTCCATCCAGAGTCCACCGCAACCACCCGAAACTCGACTGAGAAGTCAGCTACAGACTAGCTTCCCTGGCGGAGAGACAAGAAGCAGCTCATAATATTACCCTCACTCTCCGTGCGGTCAAAAGTACATGAAAATTCTGTAACAAAATGATCAAATGTATAAGTAGGGCCCTCCGGGGTGTCGAGTACGGACCAGGCCCAACTGAGGGCTCGGTCCCACAACAGGAGGGTCATGAAATGAATCTTGGAAATCTCGTCCGGGTATTCCCCACCCACCTGGCCCAGGTAAAGCCAAACATGGCAAAGGAAATCCTTACATTTCCCCACCTCCCTAGCGTACGGAGCAGGTGAGGGAACGGAAGTTGTTCGGCACACGGTGGAAGAAACAGGGGCCACAGGTGAAGCGGGGAGTGCCAAACGAGAGATATGGACCAAATGCTCGGTGACCGTGCCCAATTGCTGCGTGATAGTTTGCAGCTGTTGAATGAGTGCAGCCACCTGCCTCTCTGTGACGTCTAAGCAGCGGAGAGCAGGGTGTTCTGCTGATGCAGCTCCCGCTGAGCTCCCGCTGGCTCGTTCTGTCATATTGATAGAAAAATCAGCTCATGTGCAGGGAACCACACCAGAGTAAACACTCACGACACAGAGAAACAACGTTTAAAGTTTATTAATTTCAAAAACATCACTCGCCAGAGGGAGACTAAGCCTGTGGGGAGAGACGAGAGCAAATTAGTGGAGGAAGGCGGCTATGGAAGTGGATGGTCAAATTGCCACTTATGTGAGCCAAGCAGAAAACCCAACAGAGGAAGACCCAGCAGTAATAGACGAACCAGCAGGAAGAAGCTGGCAGGAAACAGGTAGGGAAGGAACTGGGTGGTGTCTGACCGGGTGGAGAAAGGCTGCTGAAGCGGGATGAGGATGATGAGGGCAGGTGAGCACACAACAAGCCCCGAAGACGCACCACACAAATGGCAGCAACCTGAGAAAGGGGGAAAGCAGAGGAATTAATTAGGTTATCCTCTACTGAAGACATTAAACACATTTACATTTGCTGAAGCAGTTTACCCAACGAGCCAGCGCTGAAGTCTCCACTTGGTGGTCCTTCATGTGCTGGCGAGGCAGGAGTGACAGATGCGTCTAATCATGCAGGTGTAGTGATTGCCTGTGACGTCGGGGAAACTTTTCTTTGGAACGAGGGGGCGTGCGCTCACCTGAACATGACAAAATCTAAGAAAAAAGTAGTTATTTTAAGAAAAAAGTCACAAATTTATCCACCTTTGTACTCGGCCCCATGAGGCCTTGCGTGAATTATGGTAACAACCTCCCGTACTAGTTTAGAACATATTGTTGCCACTGAAACGGGACACTTTTCCTTGTTAAAAACAATGACTCTGGCATCAAAAATGTGGGAACACAGCCTTTTGCACCTCAAAAACAGTAATATAATCATTCCACATCCCACGACTATGGAGGGATGAGAAGACGACCTTAAAAAGTGGCCAGTAGCTCCGTGGACAGTCGCTCCGTTAGTTAGCTCCGCTGCTAACATGCTAATGCTGTAAACAAATAAAAGCTCTGAGATGCATCATTGTTTCCACCGCAATAAAGTCGGCTGCATTTTGTTAAAATATGTTGGACATAATCAAATTTACCTCAGAGCAGACATAGAGTCTAGTCAGAGTCACAAAGAACCACAACACCGTCCTTGGGTGTTTTAAATTCGGGGTAAAATGTCAGATCTGTGACATTTGTACAAGTGAAAACATATCTGGTGCTGCTTTGTCTGTACCACCGATCACACGAACAATCATTTAGTGTTCAGTGCATGATCTACTCATTGTTGTTGAAGCCACAGATTTAGCTGTGCTTATCTGTGAGGAGCCTCACACCACGAACAGCAACAAGTACCAAAACTACGCAAAAACATTCAAAAATACAAAAACTACAAGTGCTGAAATTAGCTGCCAGTTGAGTGGAAAACACATGTGGACTATACATTAAAATGAATTTGAAAAACTTTTAAAAATGCTATTGTAAATGCCCCTGCTACACCGCTCTTACTGACTGATTTAACAGTAGGTTAGTTGAAACCGAAAGCTCCGCCCATAATCGTTCCTACAGCGGCACCCCCGGGAATAAGGTGGATTAGTAAAAATTTGCAAATTGCTATACATTCAATAGAAAAGGTTGTAAAATTTTAAAAGATGAAAAAGTTTGTGAAAAATGCCATTTTTAATACAAAAATGAGCAAAAATTTAACAGTAAAAGGAACCTACGAGAACACACACACACCCGAGATTAAAAAAATGTATTAATGAAATGTCACATGTTTTCAAAAAGGGCAAATTTGCTAAATTTCTAAAATTAAAAAAGAAAGTTGCAAGTTTAGAGAAAATATATATTTTTTAATTCACTGTCAAAGGTCACGAATTTGTCAATTAACATAATTTTGAGGAAAAAGATGACAGAAGAAAAAAACACATTTACAAGAAAAATTTCAAGTGGAAAATGTAAATACTTGAGTAAAAAGTAACAATTTCAAAGTTTAAAAATCTAAAAGAAGTCATAACTTGTCCCAAAATGACAAGAAAAGTGTTGCAAATTATATTTCTTATTTTAAACATTTGCAAATTTAGAAGAAAGAAAATCACAAAATTCTGAGAAAAAATGTGGACATTTTTGAGGGAAAAAAATCATATTTTACAAGAAAAATTGCAAACATAAAAATATAGCAAATTTAAGAGAAAAATGCATATTTATTAGTAAAAAGTCTCAATATTGCAAGAAAAAATATTGCAAATTCTAAAGTTATCAAAATTTAATAGAAAAAAATGCTAATTTTGTGAAAAATGTGTCATGAATGCCCCTTCAGGGCAGAAAGACAGACCCACGTGCTGAACTGTAGCTGTGACATTTATTAACCAAAAGAACAGAAATCCAAAAACTGTGCAGAAGATACAAAATATGCAAACAAAGAAAACGTACAGACAGTGACGCTCCAGAGCTCAAATAGTTCTGGAGGAGATGAGGAGTAACTTGAAGAAAAAGTGCAATCATGATTCAATACTGCCGCAGTGAGAGGGCGAGCAGGCAGTGAATAAATAGGTGAAAGAAAATGAGCGGCAGGTGACCTAAATACCTAACTGCTCACAGCTGGGGTGACAGGAGAGCAGACTGTGAGCAGCTCGAGAGGTGTCTGGAGAAGAGAGGGCACAAGTGTCAAAAAACCAAAAATATATACAAAAACTGACAAGATAATAATAGCAGACATACAATATGCAAAATAAATTGAGGGTCTGGGCTCTGTGGCAACACTGTGCCCAGACTCATGACAAAATGCATTTTTTTTTTATTTTGAGAAATCTAAATTAAGTATAAAAAGTCACTAATTTGTGAGGGGGAAAATCACAAATGTTCAATAAAAGCTACATATTTAACCCCTTGCACTCTGATCAATTTCCCTAAAAACGCCAAAAAATAACGTACCCAAAGTAAATCAAAAGCTGTTCTTCAACCCTTTGCAGCATCTTCATGGATGCTGCAAAGGGATGGAGGGAGATGGAGGGAGATGCTGTCCCTCCTAGACTTTTTAAAGAGGTGCTTCCCAGTATAGGCCAGTCAGTTCTCACCATCTTGAACTGCAGCCTGTCATCTGGTGTGGCTCCTGCAAATTTTAAGCATGCAGTAGTACAGCCCTTGATTAACCCCTTGCACTCTGGTCAATTTCCCTAAAAACGCCTAAAAATAACGTACCCAAAGTAAATCAAAAGCTGTTCTTCAACCCTTTGCAGCATCTTCATGGGGTTGGTCTCATTTAAAAGAAAACACTTTGAATTTTTTGGCAAAACAGTCATAATCTCTCTAAGTGCTCCTGCCACTGAGTAACACTCATCTAAACATACTGAACTTGAAGAAAATAAATTTCGCCTGGGTGTTTTTTTGGATACAAATGCTTGCAAATAACACACAGCTTCAGATACTGGCTGGAAAATGCAACAGAAATGTAGAACCAAGTGTTATCCAGCTGAGGTCAAAATTTTGTAACAATACCACAAAAAATGAGTATATTACACAGCTTTTTTTCTTAGGTTGTTCCCAGGCGTTTTTGAACTGTGCCAAATTGTGCCAAATGGCACAGTTTGGAAAAACGTCTATAACTTTTGAATGATTCAATATAGAAGCTTCATCTTGGGCTCTAATGAAAGGTGAAGGGCTGTGTGTGGGGGGGGGGGGTTGTTTATTCATTCATGAATGAATGAATGAACAAACAAGCCCCCACACACAAAGAAGCATGCCACGTAAAAAATGTGTGGCTTTTTTTTTACAAGAAAGAATAACCTACAGTGCACTAAAAATTATACTAAAATATCTGTAATGTAGAAGATAACAACTCCCCCCCCCTCCCACTACAGAGGACAGACATTGCCCATCGCTACATGACGGAAAGCGGTGACGGTGCACCGCAGTCTACTACGCACAGTTGTACTAAAATATCTGCAATATATCTGCAATCTGCTACAGAAGAGTAGCGGGGGGGGGGGGGCGTTCACAACATGACGGGGGGGCTGTTCGCAACATGACGGACCCGGACCGGAGCGGTCCGGGTCCGTCATGTTGCGATAACGCACAGTTGTAATTTACCGATCAGTCAAAAGTCATTTGGATTACAATTTTCAGGGATAAAGAATAATTTAGCTTATAACACTTACCTGTCCACAACAGCAGTGTCGCTGGCGAACTTCTCTTCCTCATTGTCAGACGAACATGACGCTGGTCTGCTTGTTACGGACTCGTGGTTCTGGTCACGCGACCCGGTCAAACTATAATTCCATTATTGCGGTTTTGCGCTTCCATGATTGTGGTTTTGGCGAACGATTTATCAAAACAAATAAGAACAGTAGTAAGAAAAAAAGACTGCCGAATGCCTGTGTGTCACCCAGCCTTACACAAAACAGCTTTCGAGCTTCTGTGCTTCAATTGGCTGGCTGTATTCGCAGCCGTTGGTAGGCGGGTCCTTCTTGCTAGGTTTTCAGTCATTGGTTCTTCAAGGTTTCAGAAACCCAATTCAAGGCTCTTATTAGTCAAATGAGAGGTCAATCAAATCTAAACCAATCAAAGCACTCCTTTGGCTTTCTGTTCGCGGCTGTGTCTGTAGTGGAAGAACGGAAATGCAGGGTTTTTTTTCTTCAGTGCCCCCTCGGACGCACAGTGTGCGTACTAGGGCGCCCTCGTGCGCTCTAGGACGCAGAGACGTGTCCGCCCGCGGTACACCGGCGTGCAAGAGGTTAAAGGTGAACAGGACTGTATTTTCATGAAAGTAAGGATTTAAAAAACTAATACATAAAAAACTCAAAAGAATCAAAATCTAAATATTTTAACACTTTTTACGGGACCTAAATAATGATAATATTTACATCTGAGCAGCTGGATGGCAAGACTCCAGTCTATGCTCCAGTGGCCGGTAACAGATACGTACGTCTATGATAGGACACGACTAACGTTTTCATGGCAAACATATTCTGTAGGTAACTAAAATGGCGTTGTGGTAACGGGACACAAAATGCATTGTATTTTTTTATTATATTATAAATTAAAAATATAAATTATTATATGATAAAAACTGTCGAATTAAAAAAAATCAGTAAGAGCCAAAAAATATTCAGGCAGTCCATGGATGACCAAGGGATTAAAAAATACCTGCAAAAAGAAAAATATCTTGTATAGAGAATTCACAAGACATTAAACTAAAGAGGTAGAAAATAGATATTAAAAATATAAAAATAAGTTAAGTAATATTATGAGAGTAAGTTAAAAGAAATACTTTAGTAAATTAATAGATAGTAACAAAAATGATATTAGAGGTATATGGAATATATTAAATAAAGTAATTTGAATTTTTTAGACAAGATAATTATCCTCAATATTATATAGATAATGATATAAATATTTATAATATAAATTATGTAGTAAATAGATTCAATGAATTCTTTGTAAATATTGGACAAAAATTAGCTGAAAAAAATACCTGATCCATTCATATCTGAAAAGGGGAATAGTAAATTAATCAAACGAAATCCAAATTCAATGTTTTTTACACCAGTGGAAAAGAGGGAAATCACTGTACATAAATTCAAAAATACAGCTGACTGATGACATTGACATGGTAGCTGTTGAAAAGGTTATTGAGGAAATTGCTAAACCACTGAAACACATTTGCAACTTATCATTCCAAACTGGTACAATTCCAAGTAAAATGAAAATAGCTAAAGTTATACCTCTATACAAAACTGGAAACAAAAACCACTTCACAAACTACAGGCCTGTTCCTCTTCTGCCCCAAATCTCAAAAATACTGGAAAAACTCTTTAATGACAGATTAGACAAGTTCGTAGCTAAATGCAAACTACTCACAGACAGCCAGTATAGATTTAGAATCAACCACTCTACATCATCAGCTTTAATGGATGTTATAGAAGAAATTGCTAAATGCTACAGACAGAAAGAAATTTGCAGTGGCATATTTATTGATTTTAAGAAAAAAGCATTTGATACATTAAATCATGAAATATTACTTAATAAATTGGAATGATATAGATTCAGGAGAGTAATAATGAATTGGGTCAGAAACTATTTTAAAAAATAGGCAACAATTTGTGATGATGGGACAATATAAATCTGACATTTTGGACATTGTTTGTGGTGTCACCCAGGGGTCAGTGTTGGGACCTAAACTTTTCATTTGATGTATCAATGATATTTGTCATGTTTCTGGATTGTTGAAGATTGTGATGTTTGCACATGACATAACTGTTCTGGGTACTGGTGAGGATTTACAGCAAATTTTGAATATAATCACTACCGAATTCAGTAAAATAAAAGAATGGTTTAGTAAAAATAAATTATCATTAAATTTGAGCGAAACAAAATTCATGTTGTTTGGAAATGATAAGGCAGATGTTCATTCAAAAATACAGATAGCATCAACATTGAAAGAGTTCAAGACAATAAATTTCTAGGTGTGATTAGAGATGAAAAAATGTGCTGGCAACCTCACATTAAATACGTAGAAGCTAAACTGTCTAGAAGTATTTCGGTCATGAGCAGAATAAAGTACATACTGGATCAGAAATTACTCCATACTCTGCATTGTTCACTGGTTTTACCATATTTACTGTAAATTGTTGCTCAGAAGTTTGGGGAAATACATATAAAAGTTCATTACAGCCACTTGTTATTTTACAAAAAAGAGCAATAAGAATCATTCATGGTGCTGGTTTCTGTGATCACACAAATTGTCTATTTTTGCAGTCAAAAATTTTGAATTTCTTTGATCTGGTGGAATATAAAACTGCCATAATAATGTACAAACTAAGAAACAATTTACAGCCAGTTGACGTCCAGAATATGTTTGTTGAAAGACAAAAGGTTTATCATTTAAGGGGGAGTTACTTTTAAAGACAGGGGGTGTACAAACAACTCAGAGAAACGAAGTTCTTGTGTTTCGATCTGTGGGCTTAAATTATGGAATGGATTAAATATGAAGTTAAAACAATGTCCAAATATTTTGAGTTGGAAAAAAGTACACATAAGAACTGAGATAAATACAGGGAGGAAGGTGGTTCTGTTAATCACTAGGGTTGGTTGGGTGAAAGTCTATGAGCATCACTCGTGGATTGTATGATCAGTGGAAAGTTGTTTACTTGTGTTTTCATTTTTGAATTTCTATTATTTTAATAAGTAGTAAGATTTTGAAATGTGTGTTGAGATTTGTTTATTCATATCCTTGTTCATTAAGTTTCCATTTGTTGTTATGGCAATGTATGTATGTATTATGTATGTATGTGTATATGAGCAAGCAGGTATATACGGTAGGTATATTAATTAGTTAATGATGGGACAGGACAGGATAAGTTTTGGCTTTAAGCCTGTTCCTTTTCGGACTGCATTTAATTTTTTTATTTTTATTCTTGTTTTTATGTTTTGTTCAAAATAAAATAGTATCAATCAGTCACTCAAACAGTCAATTGTAATCCTATAAGTAAGCTATGTATATGAAATGTGACTAGCCATTCTATTTAATGTTTATATTCTACGGCTGGTAAAGATGCCACGGCCGGTCCCAGCCAATACCATGACTGGGTTGGTGTCACTTTTGTCTACTGCCCATTTAGTGCAGGAGTAGGTGTCATCTCTATCACCTTTAAGAAAAAGAAGAAGGAGAAATGCTCATCACATATTTTTGCCACCACCGTAAGTTCCACTGCAGTAAAACCAAAAAAATTTAAACTCATCCCATCCTTTGTGAATTCCACCTTAAACATGAAGCAGCCTCCTCCTTCATCACAGAGACACTCTGACAGGATGTCTGGAGCGTCTGCTGCTGTTGAAAACAGAACCCATAAACCAGATCACTGACACTCCTGGAGAGACGAACTCTTCACCTTCAATCAGCAAGGCTGCTCAGAGGCGATTTCCTCCAGTATAAGGAGTATGTGGAGGAGGAGGAGACACTACAGTTGATAGGAGTGGGTGTCACACATCTGAAACAGCAGCAGTGGTGGTAGAGTCCTGTTAGAGGAGAAGAGCCAATTTCCTGAGAGAGACTCGGCCAGAATGAGAGAGACCATCCAGGAGAGGCTCAGATGATGATGATGATGATGGGAGGAGGAAACCTGTAAACAACAACTGGTGGAGAAATGGTGCAAGGAGAGCTGAGTGGTTGTCACAGCAGCAACCAAGCAATGACATCCAGCCAAGCAGATTCAAGGACAGCTGATTGCATTTGTTTTCTTTAGGGGTCAGAAAACTGAAAACAAAGGGAAACAACTGCATTATAAGAACAAACTGATCGATTAACATTGAAGTGCACTTTTATGCACACAGTCTCCAGAAGTTAGTGAAATGTCAGACCTGCTTTGGTCAAAAAACCTCACGGTTTCATCAGTGTAGGGTTATGGCTTTTAACATATGTGTGTTTTTGACAAGATGGTGCCAGTGTATGGGGCTGGCCGTCTGTCTCTGACAGCTTTGCTTGTTTTTATACTGTTCTTAACCACTGGCATTCAAGAAATCAGGTCTCTACTGGGGTACGACCGCCAGATATTGTTGGATCTTAGACTTCCAGCCGAGGATCTTATTTTGTTTGATTATGGTGGACAGAAGTCCTTGCTTCCACTCCTGTCAGGCATCCCGCCTCACCTGTACTGGGCCTCAGCCCCGCTCTTCAAGCAAAGGAGGAGGTGTCACCGTTACCGTGGGAAACATAGCAGTCGAGTGGTGAAACTGAAGGCCCACCTGGCACATTCCTTCACTGTTCCCCAGACTCCGGACGGATTATATCCCTGTGTTTCTGTGTCCTGGCTTTTCCTGGATCCTGTTGATGCCTGCCTGGTCCCTGTCACTGGCCTTGGTGAGGTGATTTGGTCCCGGTGCTGCTGCTCTTCCCAGCCTCGCCAGCGTGGGGTAAATCCCTGGCACCTGAGACCACTGCACCACGTCTCCTGTTCTGCTGAGGCCCAGGCTCCAGCTCCAGCCAGGATTGGCCTGGTTCACGTCAGATCACTGGCAAATAAATCCTACATCCTGAGAGATTCCATTAGCTCCGGGGATCTCGATTTTTTTTGTGGCGGAGACATGGCAGACTGTGGGTGAATTCACTGCTCTGTCCAAAGTTTTACCTCAAGGTTACTGTTATTTTAATTCTCCGCGGACATCAGGATGAGGAGGAGGAACAGCAACAGTCTACAAAAGTGACTATAAATGTCAGCAGTGCTTTTTACCTTTCCATTCTCCAGCTTTGAACTGACTTTCTTTGAGGTGGGTCACTCAAACCCGCTACTGTGTGCTGTCATATCCAGACCACCCAAATTCAATAAAAACTTTTTAAATGACTTCGTCAATTTCTTGGCTGGTATTGTTACACATTATGATCGTGTTCTTATTGTCGGAGATTTTAAGATACATGTATGTTGTCCTTTTAAGCCGCTGGTGAAAGACTTTTTAAATGTCATTGATTCTCTAAATCTGGTGCAGTCTGTGACTGGCGGTGCTACACACGAGCACGGACACACGTTAGATCTTGTCCTCTCGTATGGCCTGTCTGTTTTTAATTTAGAAATTTGTGACATTGTACTGTCCGACCATATGCCTGTATTATTTGAGGCTGATCTGTCACGCACTGCAGCTAAAACGCACGCTCCTGCTCAGCGCTGCCGGATTTTTAACCCCTCCACTGCCGGTCGGTTCTCCACTGCTTTGACCAGCTCTGTGTCCCTCCTGGCTCCATCTCATCTGTGGAGGAACTCAGCTCCTGGTTTCACTCCTCCTGCCAAACCATCTTGGATTCTGTGGCTCCATTGCAAATCAAGCAGCCTTGATCCAAACCTGACCCGTGGTTCAATGACAGAACTCGTGCAATCAGACAGGAGTGACGCAGAGCTGAATGCAGATGGAAGAAGGACAAACTGCAGGTGTCATTGCAGATTTTAAAAGACTGCTGGCGTCAGTATCAAAATACTGTCAAGCAGGAAAAAAGCAAATATTTTGCTAATATTGTTTCATCTCATTGTGATAATCAGCGTGTTTTATTTAACACTATTGACTCTGTTCCTCTCCTGCGAAGCCGCACGAGAGCGCCCGCTCGTCTACCTCTGATAGACGCATTCAACACCATCCGCCCCGCTCTGCTCCGGGACAAGCTGTCCCTGCTCAACGTGCCTGACTCCCTCTGCAGGTGGATCATCGACTTCCTGACGGACCGGAGGCAGCATATGCGGCTGGGAAAGACTGTCTCAGACTATACTAGCATCAGCACCGGATCACCCCAGGGCTGTGTACTTTCCCCCCTACTCTTCTCCCTTTACACCAACTCCTGCACCTCCAGCCACCAGTCTGTCAAGTTGATCAAGTTTGCGGACGACACCACCCTCATCGGGCTCATCTCCAATGGCGACGAGTCCGCCTACAGGAGAGAGGTGGCCCAGCTGGCGTCCTGGTGCAGCAATAACAACCTGCAGCTGAACGCTCTGAAGACAGTGGAGATGATTGTAGACTTCAGGAAAGTCACTACTCCTCTGCCCCCCCTCACCCTCTCAGGCTCTCCCATCACCACTGCTGATTCCTTCCGCTTCCTAGGCACTACCATCACCAGGGACCTCAAATGGGAGCTGACCAATTGCTGACCAATGAGCTGCTCACTCATCAAAAAAGCCCAGCAGAGGATGTTCTTCCTGCAGCAGCTGAGGAAGCTCAAGCTACCCACCAAGATGTTAGTGCAGTTCTACACAGCCATCATCGAGTCCATCCTCACCACCTCCATAACCGTGTGGTACGCAGGAGCCACTGCCAGGGACAGACTAAGGCTGCAGCGCGTCGTGCGCACTGCTGAGAAGGTGATCGGCTGCAAGCTCCCATCTCTCCAGGATCTGTACATCTCCAGGACCCGGAGGCGTGCTGGCCGGATCATAGCCGATCCCTCACACCCTGGTCACGTACTGTTTGCCCCCCTCCCCTCTGGTAGAAGACTTCGGTCCATCCAGACTAAAACCTCCCGTCACATGAACAGCTTCTTCCCCTCTGCCATTAGACTGCTGAACACTAAGTGACTTATTGACTCTCGTGCACCATGTACAGCAGCTCAACCAGACTCATGTCAATCATCACTGTTTTCTTCCTGCATTACCGACTGCACTATATAGTTCTCCACAGTATCTGCTGCTGGCTAATATATATTTTAACTGTTGACCAGTATCACTTAATCTTATCCTACACTTTATTACATGTATAGTTTATTTTATATATCTACATATTATTCCATCTAGCTACATTGCTCCGCACTGTGTGTGTTTATATACTTGCATATTTATTCCACCTAGCTGCAATGCTCCATACTGTGGGTGTTTATATATTTACATATTTATTCCATCTAGCTACAATGCTCTGCACTGTGTGTTCATATATTCATATATTTATTCCATCCAGCTACAATGCTCTGCACTGTGTGTCTGTGTGTGTGTGTGTGTGTGTGTGTGTATATATATATTTTATAGTAATATGTACATATGTATATTAGCTGCTCTTGCTTGCTTGTTTTTTCTTGCCTTCTGATTGTTGCTCTGAGTGTTGCTATCCCTGTGCTGTTGCAATCCTGGAATTTCCCCGTTGTGGGACTAATAAAGGCTTATCTTATCTTATCTTATC
This sequence comes from Pholidichthys leucotaenia, assembly GCA_020510985.1. Lineage (NCBI taxonomy): Eukaryota > Metazoa > Chordata > Actinopteri > Cichliformes > Pholidichthyidae > Pholidichthys > Pholidichthys leucotaenia. The sequence continues at coordinate 192,726,057 of CM035842.1, read as the reverse complement.
TTATTTCTCTTATCCTATCATGTTTAATGTTGCAGCATTGTACCGAGACAAATTCCTAGTTTGTGTACTACATGAACAATGGCAATAAACCTGATTCTGATTCTGATTCTGATTCTGATTCTGATTCTGTTCTTAATACCCCACAGACTGACTGTTTGGAGCCTCCTCTGAGTTATGTAATGATTTTATGCACTTTTTTATTGATAAGGTGGCCACCACCAGGGCTCTCAGCCCAGCCCCTGCCTCTGTCCCTTGTTCTGCTGTTTTTAATCAGTTTGAACCTGTGACTCTGTCATTGTTAGAGGATGTGGTTGGCCACATTAAGCCCTCAGGGTCTCCCTGTGATGCTGTCCCTCCTAGACTTTTTAAAGAGGTGCTTCCCAGTATAGGCCAGTCAGTTCTCACCATCTTGAACTGCAGCCTGTCATCTGGTGTGGCTCCTGCAAATTTTAAGCATGCAGTAGTACAGCCCTTGATTAACCCCTTGCACTCTGGTCAGTTTCCCTAAAAACGCCTAAAAATAACATACTCAAAGTAAATCAAAAGCTGTTCTTCAACCCTTTGCAGCATCTTCATGGGGTTGGTCTCATTTAAAAGAAAACACTTTGAATTTTTTGGCAAAACAGTCATAATCTCTCTAAGTGCTCCTGCCACTGAGTAACAGTCATCTAAACATACTGAACTTGAAGAAAATAAATTTCACCTGGGTGTTTTTTTGGATACAAATGCTTGCAAATAACACACAGTTGTCAGATCCGGGCTGGAAAATGCAACAGAAATGTAGAACCAAGTGTTATCCAGCTGAGGTCAAAATTTTGTAACAATACCACAAAAAATGAATATATTACACAGCTTTTTTTCTAAGGTTGTTCCCAGGCGTTTTTGAACTGTGCCAAATTGTGCCAAATGGCACAGTTTGGAAAAATGTCTATAACTTTTGAATGATTCAATATAGAAGCTTGATGTTGGGCTCTAATGAAAGGTGACACTCAGGGCTGTGTGTGTGTGTGTGTGGGGGGGGGGGTTGTTTATTCATTCATGAATGAATGAATGAACAAACAAGCCCCCACACACAAAGAAGCATGCCACGTAAAAAATGTGTGGCTTTTTTTACAAGAAAAAATAACCTACAGTGCACTAAAAATTATACGAGGACGGACATCGCCCGGTGCGCCGCGGTCACGGTGCGCAGCGGTCTACTATGCACAGTTGTAATTTACCGATAGGTCAAAAGTCATTTTTGATTACAGTTTTCAGGGATTAGGTCTCTCCCAAGTCTCTGTTAGTCCATGATCTGTTAATTGATCATCAGATTGATTTAATTTCCCTTACAGAGACTTGGTTAGGGCAAGAGGATTATGTTGGTTTAAATGAATCAACTCCCTCTGGTTATTTAAACTGTCAAAATCCCAGAAGTTCTGGTCGTGGAGGAGGAGTAGCAACAATTTACCATTCCAAATTACTAGTTAATGTAAAGCAAAAAACATGTTATAATTCCTTTGAGGGCCTGGTCCTCAGTATTGGGCACTTTAGCAATTTTAGGTTAAACCCAATTTTATTTGCCATAGTTTATCGTCCCCCATCAACCTACTCAGAATTTTTATCCAAATTTGCTGATTTCTTAGCTGATTTAGTGCTGAAATCTGATAGAATAATTATAGTAGGGGAATTTAATATACATGTGGATGTAGATAGTGACTGCCTTAATGTGGCATTTAATTCAATATTAGACTCAATTGGGTTTTCTCAGAAAACAGGAAATTCTACTCATTACCTCCACCATACATTGGACCTTGTTCTGACATATGGCATAGAAATAGAAAATCTTGTAGTGTCTCCTCATAACCCTGTACTGTCAGACCATTGTCTGTTAACCTTTGATTTTACTATTTCTGACTATTTGGCTCCTAAAGAAAAATATTATTACAGTAGATGTCTCTCAGATGATGCTGTTACCAAATTTATGCAGATTGTTTCCTCTATGCCATGTGTCAACACAACGGAAATAAGCTATAGACAGCTTGCTCCTTCTGTAATTGATAACATGGTGGATAGTGTTTCAGCTTCTCTGCATCAGACTCTAGACTTGGTGGCACCCTTAAAAAAGAAAAAGTCTAATCAGAGATTTCTAACTCCTTGGTTCAACACAGAAACTCGTAGCTTAAAACAGAAGACTCGTCAATTAGAAAGAAAATGGTACTCCACTAATTTAGATGAAATCTATTTAGCTTGGAGAAATTATCTTTTAATTTATAAAAAATCTCTTAGAAAAGCTAGAACGAGTTATTACTCTGCATTAATAGAAGAGAACAAGAATAATCCCAGGTTTCTTTTCAGTACTGTAGCCAGGTTGACAAAGAGTCAGGACTCTGTCAATCCTAGCATTCCCTTAGAGCTTACTAGTCAGGACTTTATGAACTTTTTCAATAATAAAATTTCATCCATCAGAGATAAAATCAGATTCTTCCCACAGTTAACTTAAATACTGTAACTACTACAACTCCTTCTATTGATGTCTGTCTTGATGAGTTTACTCCAATCGACCTTTGTGAGTTAGACAAAATAGTTTCCTCATCCAAACCTTCAACTTGTCTTTTAACCCTATTCCTACCAAGTTATTTAAAGAAGTCTTCCCACTTATTGGTAGCCTTATTCTTCATATAATCAATTCTTCATTAACTTTAGGCCATGTACCGCAGGCTTTTAAAACGGCTGTAATTAAACCCTTACTCAAAAAGCCAACGCTAGATCCAGGAGCTTTAGCTAACTATAGACCAATCTATAATCTCCCTTTCATTTCAAAAATCTTAGAAAGAGTTGTTGCTACGCAATTATTTGACCACCTGCAGGGAAATGGTTTACTTGAAGAGTTTCAATCTGAGTTTAGAATCCATCATAGTACTGAAACAGCCTTAGCGAAGGTCACTAACGACCTCCTCATTGCATCTGATAATGGACTAGTTTCTGTACTTGTCCTTTTAGACCTTAGTGCAGCTTTTGATACTATCGATCATAATATTCTACTTGATAGATTAGAACACTATGTTGGACTTTATGGAACTTTGTTGCAGTGGTTTAGATCTTATTTATCTGATAGGTTCCAGTTTGTTCATGTAAATAATGAGTTTTCTTTCAACTCAAAGCTTAGTCATGGAGTTCCACAGGGATCTGTGCTAGGCCCTACTCTTTTTAGTTTATATATGCTTCCGTTAGGCAACATTATTAGAAAGCACTGTATACATTTTCATTGTTATGCTGATGACACACAATTATACCTGTCAATGAAGCCAGATGATAGTAATCAATTAGCCAAGTTAGAAGCCTGTCTTAAGGAAATCAAAGCTTGGATGACTTGTAATTTTCTGCTATTAAATTCAGATAAGACTGAAGTCATTCTTGTTGGTCCAAAAAACCTTAGAAATTCCTTTCCAAATCAAACTTTCAGTTTGGATGCGGTTACTCTTTCTCTTAATAGCTCTGTGAGGAACCTTGGAGTTATTTTTGATCAGGATTTGTCTTTCAATTCACATATTAAATTTGTTTCTAAGACTGCCTTCTATCATTTGTGTAATATTGCCAAGATTAGGAGCATCTTGTCTCAGAGTGATGCTGAGAAACTGATCCACGCTTTTGTTAGCTCGAGATTAGATTATTGTAATTCTTTATTATCAGGTTGTCCTAAAACATCTTTAAAAAGTCTTCAGCTGATCCAAAATGCTGCAGCAAGATTTTTAACAGGTACTAGAAAGAGAGAGATCATATCTCTCCGGTTCTGGCCTCCCTTCATTGGCTTCCCATAGAGTTTAGAATTAAGTTTAAAATCCTTCTTCTTACTTACAAAGCTCTAAACAATCAGTCTCCTTTTTATTTAAAAGATCTGATACTACCGTATTATCCTAACAGAGCACTACGCTCCCAAAATGCAGGATTACTTGTAATACCTAGAATCTCCAAAAGTACAATGGGAGGCAGAGCCTTCAGTTATCAAGCTCCTCTCCTGTGGAATCAGCTGCCAATCTGGATTTGGGAGTCAGACTCGATCTCTGTTTTTAAGAATAGGGCTAAAACCTACCTTTTTGATATAGCCTACAATTAGGGAGGGATCATGTGTTTCTGAACCCTCCCTTAGTTATGCTGCTAATAGGTTTAGTCAGCCGGGGGACCTCCAGTAATGCACTGGGCCTCACTCCTTTTCTCACTCTCAATGAAATATTTTTTTTTGCTGGTCATTAACATTTGTTTGTTCTCTCCCATAGATTGAGTCCCCATCGTGCTGTTTGCTCTCTACATGTCTGTTCTTTTCTTCTTCTCTATCCCCTCACCCCCCAGCCAGTCGCAGCAGATGACTGCCCCTCCCTGAGCCTGGTTCTGCTGGAGGTTTCTTCCTGTTAAAAGGGAGTTTTTCCTCTCCACCGTCGCCAAGTGCTTGCTCACAGGGGATCGCCTGATTGCTGGGGTCTTTCTGCAACTGTGGGGGTCCCCCCCTACAGTTGATAGTGCTATGAGATGACTGTTGTTGTGAAATGGCGCTATATAAATAAAGTTGAATTGAATTGAATTGAGTTGAATTGAATTGAATTGAATTACAATTTTCAGGGATAAAGAATAATTTAGCTTATAACACTTACCTGTCCACAACAGCAGTGTCGCTGGCGAACTTCTCTTCCTCATTGTCAGACGAACATGAAGCTGGTCCGCTTGTTATGGACTCGTGGTTCTGGCCACGCGACCCGATCAAACCATAATTCCATTATTGCGGTTTTGCGCTTCCATGATTGCGGTTTTGGCGAACGATTTTTCAAAACAAATAAGAACAGTAGTAAGAAAAAAAGACTGGCGAACGCGTGTGTGTCACCCAGCGGCTAAAACAAAACAGATTTTGCAAGGGAGGCACGCTTTCAAACTACTGTACTTCAATTGGCTTGCTGTATTCGCAGCTGTTGGTAGGCGGGTCCTTCTTGCTAGGTTTTCAGTCATTGGTTCTTCAAGGTTTCAGAAACCCAATTCAAGGCTCTTATTAGTCGAGTGAGAGGTCAATCACATCTAAACCAATCAAAGCACTCCTTTGGCTTTCTGTTCGCAGCTGTGTCTGTAGTGGAAGAACGGAAATGCAGCTTTTTTTTTTTCAGTGCCTCCTAGGACGCACAGTGTCGCCGTGCTCCTAAAATAAGTAACATAAAACAATCCCCATAACAGAACATATATACAAACAGGTTATACTTCCATTAACAAATCCTATAAACAACTTGAATAATTCTCATTTCAACATCATGCATCAAACATATCAGTATAACTACTATAACCCGGGCAATTTACATACTAACAACATGTATTGAACACATTGCCCCCCCCCAACTACCAGTCAGTCCCGGTAGAGAACCCCCCCACCCACCCCAGAGACCCATCAAGCGGGTCCCGTCCCAAGCATTTTCTTCTCTTCTTGCCCAGAGATGACCCACGGCGAAGTCTAGACACCTCCATCTCATCATTGGTGCACTGCAGCTTGTTGGGATGTCTCCATGAGCCGTCAGACAGCAGAAGGTAGCCATCCCCCTGAACAGCCACCACATGCAGCCGCCCCTGGTCCTCCTGTCATTTGTGCTTTCTACGAACCCTTCTTGACCAGGCCTCCTCTCTGGGTCAGACCACATCAGCGACCCCTAGAGGAACCCAACTTGGCTTCCAATGTCCCTGAGTGGCACATTGTTTCACCGTGCCATCCAGTCTTGCCCGGCTCGCTTTCATTTCAGATGCTGGCAAAGCCGTTGTGACCCCTTGCTTCTCGATACCTCCCAGCCAAACTCTGGAAGCAGAATGGACCAGCCACTCGGCTCCACCCGCCGTCACGGGTGTCCCACCGTGCAGCCCAGTTCCCTGAGCTAGGGTAACTTGGGCTGTGGTGCAGGAACCCTCCCACGATGGCCCTAGGTGGAGTTGGTCCCGTTCATCTTCCAGAATACTAGGCCAAGGTTTGTCCCATACAGCACTCGTGGAACCGGCCAGTCCCACAAGCCACGGCCCATGACCGTAAAACCCAGTCCATAAAAAAGGTCACAGCCCATAATATTCTCACCACTGATGGTCACCACGAACTTCAGATTGGAGACCTCAGCCGACTTGTACTCTCACTTGGTAGTATGGGAAGAAACTCCTCACAGTAGGCCAATTCAGCACGGACCTCACTGTGCCCGTGTCAATCAGCAACAGCACCTCCACTCCGTCCAGTTTCACCATTCAGTATGTACAGCCATCGGAGATGGTGTGAATAACCGTAGGAGTTGGAGTAGGGGTGTCCACTTTGCGTGCCTGTTCCCCTCGTTCAAACCTATTACAGGCCCTGGCAAAGTGGTGCAGGAGTCCGCACTTGCCGCAATGTTTACCTCTTGCCGGACACTCTCCAGCCGTGTACCAGTGCTTAGTGGACCCACAACCCAAGCACCTGGGCGATCTCGGGGCAGACCTTATCTTCACAAGCCATAGTGCATTCCTCCTTCTCCAGCTCGCAATCATCGCTGTCCGGGTCCACAGCCTGCGCCGTTGATTGTGATTAAGAGTGGTGCAGCGTAGTTCTCTCACCGAGGTCACGTGACAGTTTGTCCGCTGCTTCACACTGCTGAGCTATCTTGACAGCCATGGCTAACGTCAATTCGCTGGAGTGCATGAGGAGCCTCGACCGTGCCGTCGAGCAACGCGTGTGTTCCAACAACTGGTCGCGGACCATCTCTTCCACAAATGCACCAAACCAGCAGTCCCCAGCCAGCCAACGCAGGTCCACAACAAATCGCTGCACCAACTTGCCGGTCCGCTGGTGGCGCTGCCGAAACTGAATCCTCCAGATGATGACGTTCACAGGGGCGCGAAAATGTTGCACCATTACCTCAACAACGTCCTCAAAGCTATCGCTAGCATCCAAGGTAGCAAGGACACGCTGTCCTTCCATACCTAAATTATGGACCAGAATTGCCCGAGTTCGTATCTTCTTCAGTTCACCGAGGTTCAGAGCCACCAAGTAATTTTGGAATGCGGCAAACCATCTCGCCCAAAGGACCGGAGGCTCTCCCGGAGACTCCAAAAACGGCCAAACTGTAGACACACCAGCATCCATACTTTTATCCTCGTCGCCAAATGTTATAAACGTGAACCAACGACGAGACCGAATGGTGAACTAGACAGGACTTTATTATAGACTCACAGATTATACAGAGGCACTCCCGCTAGGCTGAGAGGTGGTCAAAGAGATTGCCCCTCTTCCACACAGCCCTCTTATACTCCGGGTGGCGGCGGAACTGGAAGGTGAAGCCACCACCCGTGTCACACCATAATATGTCCCAAGAACAACACTACCACGGGAACCATGTTCAGGCTAACGTCTAACCAGCTTTGGTACGAAACATAGTCTGAGGTAAAATTGGCGTGTGAGGGTGCAAAAGTTCAAATAAATCTTTATAATAAACAGGGGAATGTGGTGTGAGTGGCTGATAGGATTTGACCAGTCCCTGTGATGTAATAAGTACAGAAACAACCCTGAATGAGATTACTACCACTAGCTTCACTTCACTCTATTGTTCAGGTAAAGTAAAAGAAAAAAAGTCAAAGCTTTATTATAAAGGAAGTTGGAAATTTATGAGTAGAAAAAGTTAATTTATGAGTAAGATAGTAAAAATTATGTAGCAAAATATAGGAAAAATATTTTTCATTAATTTGTGAGACAAGTGCGATAATATGTGCTTCCTTTTAACGATTTTTCTTAGTCATTTGGTGCATTTCTCAGAACAGGATTGAACTTTGCACAATGCTAAGTGCATTTCTGAAAACAAAGTGTGCAAACTACAGAACACAGTAGTGACCTGCAAAAGCGTGGCACTTGCTCAAAATGTTTGTCCATGTGCCAAAAGCAAATGTTTTTGTCAATGAAACTGTCGCGACCATTAGAATGAAGGGTCATTATGTCATCTTGATGAACAAGACCATTAAAATGTTCAACCATGTTGTCAATAGAACAGTTTATGCTGTAAGTATTTTCTAATGAAAAGTGTCATGGTTTTCGGTAACAGTGACTGAAAATGAACAAGTCAACACTTTTCTCTGTGTTGCAGAGGTATTTCAAAACTATAAAGTCACATATTACTGTGTGAGGGAAATAAACTGTAAGACACAGAATATGATTCAAAGTTTTTTCTGTACTGTTTTAATGAATTATGGATTTTGGTGTTTTACACTAAGCGTATAGCATTTCTGTATGCACATGTCACGGGGTTCTACTTTAACTTCTTCAAATATTCAAAAATAATGGCAAAGTTTAACAGATGGTGATGAGTTTGTTATTTTGCTGGCCTCCCAAGTAAAAAAAATTAAGATATAAGTGAGGAACAAAAATAGTAAAAACAAAGGCAGAGGCTGTGTCTCAATTCAGGTTCTGCGTCCTCCAAGTGGGCATTTCTAGGCCAGATACGTCACTGTGCTGCGTTCAAGGCTGTCCCATTCCGTGGGCTCCTATGGCAAGCCGTTTTAACATTTAATAGCTAGCCTGGATATGTACTGTAGATATCTATAACTCAGTTTTTCCTAGGAAAAATTAACATTTCAGATATCTACAATGAAATTCTTCCTCTCTATAATGATCTTTTCAGATGTCAATGAACATCATTCTTCCTAAGAGAAAGACATCACTTTTCCCCATTCATGTGTATTGGGTTTTCACTTCCAGGTATCTAAAATTACATTCTTCCTATCTAGAAAGAACATTCTGGATATCTGAAATAGAATTCTTACTAGGAGAAACTCTTATTTCAGATATCTACAATCCAGTTGTAACTAGTCATAATTTTCATTTTGGATATTTCATTTTGGTTAAACATTCCAGATATCTATAATATACTTTTGGACATCCAAAATACATTGTAGATAGGAAGATATCATTAAGGTATAAAACAAGACGGCCATAGACACACAATAATAATGACCGGGACTATAATGGTAAAACTAAGGTTATAATAACAGGGACTCAAATACAGTACATACAGTAAGAGACAAATGGCAACTCATAAACATAATACAAACAAAACCATACTCAAGTATAAATTAAAACCGAAATGAGGAAGGTACAGAAAAATAATCTGAAATAACTGAAAGCATGAGCACAGTGCTCCCACCGTGCTCCGCATCATGACAGTTGCAAGCTAAAGTGCCGGTTGAGAGCCACTGCAATCTTCAGAAGCGCTTGAAAACAGCAACAAAGCTCCGAAAAGGTTGGTGCTAAGTAACGGCTATACTAACAACAATGTGAAGTGGATCTACTGTATTCTGAACACCCACGGCTGGATTTCAAGCACAGGTATGCATCTGGACAGTTTGTGCCTCAGCAAGAATTAAACCGACTGATTGTCAGGTACGTTGTTACGGACTGAAGACATGATATAAACAGTGACTTTCCATCCGACAGCTCAGGCTGTGATCCACTGAAGTAAAAACATTTACTTGCTACCTGGATAAAGATTATTCAAAAATGGATTTTGATCTCCAAAAGGAATTTGAGGGACTGGATCATGTCTCTGTCGCAGCAGACATTTAGCCTGTGGATAATGGACATTTTTTGGGGGGGATCACTGCATATCGGATTAAATCCATATCATAAAGGTAAGATAAGCATTGACAGCTTTATGCAGTGTTGCCAACTCACTCTTTTGGAGTAATTCTCATTCGTTTCCCCCCCCCCCTCTCTCTCTCTCCACAAACCCCATTTCTCACTTCAAAATGAGGAAATTTTGGTATGTGAGTTTGGCCCTTGGGGCTTGCCGTAGCCATCTGGGGGATGACATCAGGCGGGCTGTGGCTGATGTATATATTCACTGCTGTCTGTAATAAAGTTCAGTTTATTGCTCAGCACAACCTGACTCATGTCTCGCTTATTCCATACATAACATTTGACGATCGAGGATTAACTCATGGAGGCGTGCGGAGCACCTCTACGGCCGTTTTTAGAGCATCCAGGAGAACCAGCAATTCTATGGCCTCGCTGGCTGACTGCGTTTGAGGCGTATATTGCAGCAATGGGCCTGGGTGGACTCGACGGAGTAAGGAAGCGAACACTTGTGGTTCGCAAACTTGACGTAGAAGGTCAGAGAATTTCCACGCATTAGGGGAGACGGAGTCATATGCAGATGCTGTCGGGCTGCTTGCTAGCTACTTTGCCGAACACACACGTAGAATGAAGCTGTGGGTTGAAAGGCTATTGGTGCCAAAAGATGCTAAGCTAGCTAGCTCGGGAGAGCTAATGGCCCAGCTAGTAGCAACAGAGAAGTTAGCCACGGGGCTAATTGGGCACCAAACACAGAAGCTAGATGCTACAGGCTACAAGCTAGATTTATTTAGCGAATGCAAAGTCCTTAAGCCAAGCAGTTGCCTCCTGGTTTGCTGTATGGAGGGTGTGTAATCCTCCTTCCAGTCTTTGGAGCGGGCAAGCCTCTATGATGTGTTCCATTGTTTGCTCCTCTCCAAATGTGCACAGTGGGCTAGGGCTACTGCCCCATCTGTGAAGGCTGGCCAAGCAGGGGCCATGTCCAGTCCTGAAGCGATTGAGTGTAGACCACTGTCTCCTTGGGAGGTTGGTGCCCGGGACCTGTTGGTTGGGGTTTGTCACCAGGTGTTTGTTTGGGACATCCTTGGTCTCCCATTCCTCTTGCCAAGCTGTCTGAATGGTAAAGTCAGCTGGGGGAGGGTTTTTCCAAATCAGTCGTCTGGATGGAAGTCGGGCAGTAGGTGGGGTGTAGATATCTGCATGGATTGGTAGGTGAGGAGAATCTTTAGCTTTTTGAAGCATCCTTTGAGTTAATGCTGCTCGCCGGATGTGTGGAGGGGCTATGTTTGACAGTACAGGGAGCCAGAAGAGTGGTGTTGAGCGGATTGTTCCAGTTATAGTTCTCATGGTTGTGTTGAGCTGGGTGTCTACGTAGTGTGTGTAAGATGACCTGGACCAGACAGGAGCACAATATTCTGCTACAGAGTATGAAAGGGCCAGTGCTGAGGTACGCAGGGTGGAGGCTGCCGCCCCCCATTTTGCACCGGCGAGCTTGTAGAGCAGGTTGTTTCGTACCTTCACCTTAGCAGCCGTCCCCTTTAGATGTTCCTTGAAGGATAAGGCCCTATCAAGGGTCACTCCAAGGTAGGTTGGATTCGGGGCATGCTTAAGCTTGAGTCCGCTCAGGTGGATGTTTAATTCTCTGGCAGCTTTTACATTGTGGAGATGGAATACACTGGAGATGGTTTTTGCTGGGCTTGGTTTTAAGCGCCAGATTTTGCAGAACTGGTCCAGTTTGGCAATATCTTCCGTGAGCACCCGTTCCAGTGGCTCAAAATCTGGTGCTTGGAGTGCCAAACAGATGTCGTCTGCATAGATGAATTTGCGGGACTTTGTAGTGGGCAGGTCGTTTATGTAGAGGTTGAACAGAGTTGGAGCTAGAACTGAGCCTTGTGGGAGTCCGTTTTTCTGTGTTCTCCATGCACTTGTGTTCTGACCGAGGTGGACTCTGAACCTTCGGTTGGTCAGCAGGGTTTTTATAATTGCTGTTGCCCAGGCAGGGATTGCCTTTATAAGTTTCAGGAGGAGGCCTTTGTACCAGACCGTATCATAGGCAGCTGTAAGGTTGAGAAACACAGCCCCTGTCTTCAGTCTGCTCTCGAAGCCATTTTCGATGAAGGTGGTTAGGGCCAGTACTTGTTCTCCTGTACTGCGGTCCTTGCGGAATGTCCTTGTTTGATCCACACTTAGAATTTCCTCGATTCCTGGGGAAATACGTTGCAGTATTAGGCGCTCCATGATTTTGTAAGGAACACTGAGTAGGGAGATTGGGCGGTAGCTTGCTGGTAGTTTGTGGTCTTTGCCAGGTTTTGGAATGGCAATGACCTTTGCTGTCCGCCATTTCTTTGGGATCGAGTTTGTTTGTGTGATCCTTGTGTAGAATTGTGTCAACCAGGTTAGGGCTCGGGGGCCAAGATTTTTCACGAATTCTGGGAAGATGTTATCGTATCCTGCTGCCTTTCCACATTTCAGGCCCTGTAGGACTTTCTCCAGTTCAGCAGCCTCGAAGGGTTCAGGGTTCGTTTCCTCTACGGGCATTTTTTGGTGTTTTTTTTAGCTCAGTTGTAACTGCTCTTCTGGTGTCTTTGTCTTGGGGTGCTTTGGCAATAGTCAGTAGGTGGGATGCAACTTGGTTGGGTGTGAAAGATGCTTGGCTTTGGCTAGGGGGCTTCTGTGCAGCTCCTAGGCGACGGATGAGGCTCCAACATTTCCTGCTAGAGTGGGTAAAGCTCCGGTCAGCAACTGTCTCCTCCCATTTCTTTCGCCGGGCTGTATTTAGCGATTCAATGAGATGGTCTGCTATCTCTGGGTCCCCTGATATTTGATAGGATTGTAGGAGGGTAGCGCGTTCTCCGTCCAGACATGGGACATAGAGGGGTCGGTAGCCTCGTGGGATTGCAGTATGGGCAGCCTCGAAGATTGCGCTGCAGAAGCGGTTGTATGCTTCATCTATAGTGATGGTGTGGAGTGGGATGGTAACAATACTCCGGTCCAGAGTTTCACTGAATTTCTTCCAGTTGGCTTTGCGGAAGTTCCAGCGCATCTTCCTTGGGCTGTTTATGACTGGAAGTTGTAGGCCAATTTGTACAAGCAGGGGCCGGTGTTGGCTGTGTGGAAAATCATCAAGAATGAGGATCTGTGTAGGATATGGCGCCCCATTCAAAGAGTTGACCCAGCACAGGTCAGGAGAATAGTCCTTCTTCCACCTAGCAGAGTGGAGGGTTCCTCTTTGTTTGGGGTCATATATCAAAGCGAGGTCATTTCTAGATGCCCAGTCTGAAAGTGCCTCCCCATCACTGTCCACTGCTGGGTACCCCCAGTCAGGGTGATGGCTGTTAAAGTTCCCCACATAGATGGCAGGGTGGGGTAGGATGGGTAAGACCTGCAGATCCCAGTTGGCACTAGGGGGCTTGTACACATTGACAATATGGAAGCCACCAATGGTTATGGTGTCTGAGAAATGTGTTGTTGTCAGGTGATTTGCTTCAACTATGTCAGAACGCACATAGGTGGCACGTCCATGTTTAGCATGTGGAACATAGCACAAAAGGTCAAAGCCTTTGATGGTGTAGCGGCCAGCTTCCTCTGTGCCAGTATGAGTCTCTTGGAGGCAGATTACATCAATTGAATGTTGGAAGGCGAGGACTTCGATAAGGCTTCGCTTGGCTGCAGATAGGCCTTCAATGTTTAGTTGTAGTATGCGAAGCGCAGATCCTACCACAAAGTGCTCTCGGGGCAGTTTGCTTTCGGCTTTGGGACTGTGACTAGGATTCTTCTTTGACTTGGCACTAAGGCGTCGTCTCTTCGAATTTAGTCTGCTGGTAGGATCATTAGCTTCCCCGGGCGAGCCCGGGTACTGGCGGAGGGCGCGACAAGAACGCTGATCCATTGCCCTCCAGCTAGATAGCACAGTGGAATCGGAGCCACAAGAGAGGGAGCCCATGTCCATCAGGAACGACAAACCAACCGAAGAGCACAGCACGAAGAACGCAACGACAGGGCAGGAAAACAAGTAAGGTGCTGCTTCATGTTATGGATTGGGTTTGCGCTGGTGGGAGACCGGGACAGCGACTGACCAGGAAGCAATGGACGCCACTGAGGATCATGGCTAAGCTGGGTGCAGCACACTTTGGGTTGTCCGACAGCTCGTCAAGGCATGCCAATCAGCTTCGGCGTGTCCAGGAAGACGCTCCGGGTGGCAAGGCTGGACGGGAGTCGATGATGGAGGTGTGGGATCCAGGCTCTGCCATCCAGAAGATTGGCCATCACTCCGGGGGTCTGCAGTCTGCAGGGGCGCACCTGCTGAGGGGCTGCCCTGGACCCCACATGCAAGTTCCAGTTTTTTCACACAAATGACTGTGCGGTAAGCACTGTGTTAATAGTTCTTATGTTATGGTATATGTTTATGTGGTGATATGGGATTATTTTGTGTATTTAGCTTTTAGTTAGGAGCACGGCTCTGATTTTTAGTTTTAATAAAGACTCTTGTTATTTTATGGGTGGCAGAATAATCCACCCCGCCGTGTGGGCTGCACGGTAGTCCACCCACCAACCCTATTTTGAGTTATTTTGTGTGAATGTGTTAGGTTTTTAAGTGCATTGTTTTCATTATCTTAGTGCATGATTTGGGCCCCAAATTTGGGGAGGGTTTCAACTGTATCTGTGGTTTTGAACCTTTCTAAGGGGGGGGGGGTATGTGAGTTTGGCCCTTGGGGCTTACCATCGCCGTCTGGGGGGATGACGTCAGGCAGGCTGCAGCTGCTGTATATATTCACTGCTGTCTTTAATAAAGTTCAGTTCATTGCTCGGCAAAACCTGACTCGCGTCTCACTTATTCCATACATAACAGAAATTACTGGTAATTTTGTGTTGATCTTCAGATTGTTCCCACAATCAGAGTTCTCAAGGCAGCATAAAGCAGACTGAACATGTTCTAAAAGCTCTGTCTGGAACAGTCTATTTTCAGCCTGGCATTAATAAGCCCGTAATGTAATCCATTAATTAAATTATCTTGCTATGTGTTAAAGATGATTTAACCCCTTGCACTCCGGTCAATTTCCCTAAAAACCCCTAAAAATAACATACCCAAAGTAAATCAAAAGCTTTTCTTCAACCCTTTGCAGCATCTTCATGGGGTTGGTCTCATTTAAAAGAAAACACTTTGAATTTTTTGGCAAAACAGTCATAATCTCTCTATGTGCTCCGGCCACTGAGTTACAGTCATCTAAACATAGTGAACTTGAAGAAAATAAATTTGGCCTGGGTGTTTTTTCGGATACAAATGCTTGCAAATAACACACAGCTTCAGATTCGGGCTGGAAAATGCAACAGAAATGTAGAACCAAGTGTTATCCAGCTGAGGTCCAAATTTTGTAACAATACCACAAAAAATGAATATATTACACAGCTTTTTCTTCAGGTAGTTCCCAGGCATTTTTGAACTGTGCCAAATTGTGCCAAATGGCACAGTTTGGAAAAACGTCTGTAACTTTTGAATGATTCAATATAGAAACTTCATCTTGGGCTCTAATGAAAGGTGACACTCAGGGCTGTGTGTGTGTGTTGGGGGGGTTGTCCCCCCCCCCTCGCTACAGAGGACGGACATCGCCCGTTGCGCCACGGTCTGTCATGCAGCGATGACGCACAGCTGTAATTTACCGATCGGTCAAAAGTCATTTTGATTACAATTTTCAGGGATAAAGAATAATTTAGCTTAGATCACTTAACTCTTCACAGCAGAAGCGGAGCTGGCGAATTTCTTCCTCATTGTCAGACGAACGCGACGCTGGTCTCACGACCCGATCAAAACATAATTCCATTATTGCGGTTTTGCGCTTCCATGATTGCGGTTTTTGGCGAACGATTTTTCAAAACAAATAACAGAAGTAATTAAAAATAGACTGGTGACTGGTGTGTCACTCAGCCTTAGTCGTCGGCCTCCGTCGGTCTATGATGACCATGGAAGACAATCCTAACGTCTACTCTGCTGGGACAAAAACAAAACAAGCACCGCCTGTGCCCGAACATGCCGATGCACGAAAGGCAGTCGCTGTCACACAGGTTGCACTTGTGGATGGTCTCCGTGCTGCTGGGTCTGTGGGGTTCTTCCTGCGGGTCCTTTTTTTCATCTGCTACAGCAGTCAGGCTCTCTTCACCCAGCCTTACACAAAAAAGCTCGCGAACTTCTGTGCTTCAATTGGCTCGCTGCATTCACAGCGTTGGTAGGCGGGTCCTTCTTGCTAGGTTTTCAGTCATTGGTTCTTCAAGGTTTCAGAAACCCAATTCAAGGCTCTTATTAGTCGAATGAGAGGTCAATCAGATGATCTAATCTGTTTGCGGCTGTGTCTGCAGTGGAAGAACGGAAATGCAGCTTACGCAGCTCCATCGTGCGCTTTGGGACGCAGAGACTTGCCCGCCCACGGTACAACGGAGTGCAAGAGGTTTTAAGTATGCATTTAAAAGTAATGTGAAAATTACTTTTCCAAGTAACTAGTTACTTTAATCATTCAGTAATTAGTAAAGTAACTCAGTTACTTTTGAAAAGAAGTAACTAGTAACTGTAATTAGTTACTATTTTTAGTAACTTGCCCAACATTGCTTATGAGGGGAAATGTGTTCATAATGACAGTCCCTCCAGGATTTCACGAGATGTTTTTATGATTGTTGCAGCCCAAAAAGCCTGAATTCGCAGGAGCTTTTTTAAAAAGTTGTGATAAAAGTTGTGATGTTTTTAGAGTGTTTTTTGCTGTAAAAGTTGTGGGAAGAATTATAAATTTTAAAGCAGATGGTTTTTTTCAGTTTACTGCAGTTATATTCTACATAACAATACAAGAAAATTTTCGCCAACGTGCGGTGGCGCAGTGGTTAGCACTGTGGCAGCACAGTTTTACCTCGGCGGGGGGATCGTGGGGACCGTGAGATCGTGGGTTCAATCCCTGCCCCTGGCCAACAGTGATCTGTGTGGAGTTTGCATGTTCTCCCCGTGTTTGCGTGGGTTTACTCCGGGATTTCTCCGGTTTCCTCCCACATGCCAAAAACATGCAGGTTAGGGAGTTAAGGGGCGCTTGCGCACACAGCGACCGGCAGCTGGTGGTTTGTCACCAGACTGCAAAACAAATCTACCTACGGGTACAAAATAAGTAATAAAAAAAAAAAAGAAAAGCACAGGATTGTCAAAAATTTCCTGTTATAGCGATTTGTAAATTAAGCAGAAACTTCTGCTATACAGAAAAACTCTTTTGTGCAACAGCAAATACAAACATTAACACAATATCCATTACAACAGCTAAATTGCATTGAATGCATGTTAAAGAGTAGAGATTTAGAAATTATTAGAAATTATTTGTCATGAATCTGGGTTTGGAGGGCCAACCCAGTTCTGACTCATTGTTATGTTTTGCCCTAGTTTTCCTCTGACAGCTCGGGCACGACCCTCCTCCTGTCTCGTGCCATCAGCTGCACTGTCATGGGTAGTCGCACACATACACACACCCACACACACACGCACACGCTCCTTCCATTCTCATTCACACGCTCTCTCACACACTGGGTGCCAATCAGTCCTGCCCACGCATTCTCACACCGGCAATCTCTTTCCTCATTAGCTTCAGGAGTATTTGTTTGCCGCTCCAAAGGAAAGAGATTGTCGGGGCATTCACCCTCGTTCATTTCATCATGCTGTTTATTCCATCTTGCTACAATGCTCCACACTTTGTATATATATTTATATATTTATGTGTACGTATGTATATCCACTGCTCTTATTTATATTTCTCATATCTTCTTAATTATTGCTCTATATTGCTATTGAGTGTTGCTATCCCTGTGCTGTTGCAATCCTGGAATTTCCCTATTGTGGGACTAATAAAGGCTTATCTTATCTTATCTTCATGGCAGCTAGCTCTCTATGAATAATGTATCACTCCCTCCACATACTCAGCCCGACATCTTCAGACAATCAGTCCCTGGGTGTTCGCAGCTGCCTCAGCTTCCTATCCTCATCCACCAGACTTCTCGAACAGCTCCAAATTGTTCCAACCATAAGTGTTCATTTGCCTTTCCTTTTGCGCTATCGCTGTGTCAGCACTAGGCTGTCGCCTTTCCCTGTTGTGCGTTTAGCAGTTCGGTAGCACTAGGCATTCCCCTCCCCGGCTGTAGAACATCCGGGTAGCCCCCATTTGTCTGGTGGCCCTTATCTCTGCATATTCATCTCTCTGTATTGTGGGCATTATTGGACTTGTTATTTTCATTGTGTTTGTTAACAAAAGTGCACCATCTACTCTCACTTTTGGGTTTCATTCTCTCTCTCATGTGCCAGGCCATGGCGCACGGAGGTTCATGACATTATTAGCAGCACCTTCATTTGAAAACTCCCTACGGTCCCCAACCACTCGGTACCACGCGGAGAGGAAAAAATAAATGATTTATTCTGTTAGTCTGTATTGTCTATAGGAGTCTGTGTTTTTCTGAAAAAAAAAAAATACAGAGAATATTCTCTCTCTTTCCTGTGTCTAGCTTTCATTTATGGTGGGGCGGTGGGGGTGGGGGTATGTTTGTCCATCCAGATCAGAGATCGACAGCTTAAAAGCTCATTGACCAGATGTAGTAATGATTTTACCTCTAAAGATGTGTAAAATGTTAACACTCACTGTAGCGTTAATAGTTTTATGGCGTTTCTCCTCACACGCTCTCCTGCGACGGGGTGCTTTTGGGGCAGGCGGACATTTTTCAACACAAACCCAGCGCTTCGTACACGCGGTCAGGACGGAGACGTGGCGAGACATCCAACGGCAGGCTGGGGGAGATGGAGGAAGGGACGGCATTGGAAACCTCGCGGGTGAGTGTTTTTTTTAAATCACACACTCCGTTTGCTGATGTGTTCCATTAATACTCCTGTAAACACGGAAGTGAACGCAATGCATTTGGTTGGTTAGACTGACCACTTGCACACCAGTCAGAGACAAATTTGATTTGTGAAATTGGCAGAAGTTGACGAGGATTGGCCAAAATTGCAGGAAAGTTGCGGTGATTGGACAAAGTTGCAAGGTTGTTCAGTAGTTGCGCTGATTGGCTAATTTTGCGTGAATTGGTGCAATCGCAATGTCGTGAAATCCTGGAGGGACTGTAATGAGGTCAACCATTGACCTTCCCGTTCTCTACAACAGCTCAGAGGTGAATTCTATGAACCTTCAATTGGCAACATATACAGTATAAAGTCTTCAGAGAGTGGTTACCATTTCTACCACAAAAATGGAAGGACATCAGGAGAATGACCAGGGTCAATATCCCAAAAGAAGAGGCATAAGGGTGTGAGGTGGAAAAATAAGAGGAAGAGGAAGATAAGCCAAGTACATATGCCTGTTCTTGATGAAATTAGGGCCACAGTTGTTGACCACTCTACATCATGGTCTTACAATGGGTGAGGTTGGTCGGAGGGTTCACCCAAATATTGGGTGAACCACTACATCCTCAAACATCCAAACATTTCATCGAAAGAATAGGTAGGTAACCCAAAAAATGTGCACTGTACTATATACAGTATACAGAAAACCTCAAACTGTATAATTCAGTTAAAACAGCACAGTAAAAACTTTGAATCATACCGAGTTTCTTTCAGTCTATTTCCCTCACACAGTAATATGTGACTTTTTAAATTTTGAAATCACTCTGCAACACAGAAAAGTGTTGCCTTGTTCATTTTCAGTCACTGTTACCAAAAGCCATGATAGTTTTCATTAGAAAATACTTACATCAAAACCTGTTCTATTGACAGTATGGCTGAACATTTTGATGGTCTTGTTCATAAAGATGGAATAAGGACTCTTCATTCTCATGGTAGTGACAGTTTCATTGATATAAATATTTGCTTTTGACACATGGACTAAACATTTTGAGCAAAAAAAAGTCGCCAAAGCAACTGAAAAAAAAACCACTAAATCATTTCCCCTCATAAGTGAAAGTAAAGAGTCACCTAAAACAATCTGTCACGAGCTGAGCTCTGGACGTTCTGCCAGACTCAGTCTTGTGGCTTTTTCTCTGTATTTATATACATATATTTGTTGTATTTTATGCCTTTGAGTTTTAGTGCTGCTTTCTGTTTTTCTGTTTAGTCCTCAGTTTTGTTTCATTTCAATTTGTAATTATTTATTAGTCTGCATTTGATTATGTTTTTTCCTTATATTTTTACTGTGGTGTCCTTCTCTGGGCTGACAGCTGTCAGACAGCATTTCCGGTTGTGTGCTCTGCATGGGCGTCGCCCTGTCAACTGTCAGGTCCAGCCGCTCCTCCCTCATCTCTTTCAGCTGATCCCGATCACCATTCATTGTTCCCTTTTTGCCCGCTCATGTGAACCCACACCAGTCATCACTTACGTATTTGGTTTTGACCGTATTTAAGGGAAGTTATTTTGTTATCATTTGCCACTTCCTTGACTACTCAAATGTTTCTTCATGTCTTTCTTCGTCTCCACCAGAGTCTGTTCCTTCTCTGGTGCACCATCCTTGCAAGTTTTCTCTCTCATAGTTATTTTGTATTTTGAGCACCTCGTTGAACTTTGCGTTTCTTGTTTATTTTTTCAATAAATTGCCCAAACTCACAGTTGGTGCGTGGGTCTCAATTCTCTGCCCCGAAGGGCATTTATGACACAATCAATTTAATACATGTTTTTTTTTTAAATGTATATAAATATACACTACCGTTCAAAAGTTTGGGGTCACTTAGAAATTTCCTTATTTTTGAAAGAAAAGCATTTTTTTTCGATGAAGATGACTTTAAACTAATCAGAAATACACTCTATACATTGCTAATGTGGTAAATGACTATTCTAGCAGCAAATATCTGGTTTTGGGTGCAATATCTAGATAGGTGTATAGAGGCCCATTTCCAGCAACTATCACTCCAGTGTTCTAATGGACATCTAATGTGTTTGCTCATTGCATCAGAAGGCTAATGGATGATTAGAAACCCTTGTGCAATCATGTTAGGTCTGCAATGCTGTAATTGCTGCAAATGGAGGATTCTTTGACGAAAGCAAAGTTTGAAGGAAAAATTATTATTTCAAATACAAATCATTATTTCTAACCTTGTCAATGTCTTGACTATATTTTCTATTCATTTTACAACTCATGGTGGTAAATAAGTGTGACTTTTCATGGAAAACACAAAATAATTGTCTGGGTGACCCCAAACTTTTGAACGGTAGTGTATAAAATCTGCTTGGTGTAATGATAAGTAGAAGAAGAAGAATCCAATTTTACTGTCATTCAATCCATACAGCCAATCATGTACAGTAGAACGAAATTACGTTTCTCCTATCTACAAAATAAATAGCATCTAGAATGAGAGGGGTTGTTGTCATGCAAGGCGCCACCACAAACAACTTTTCCTTCCCCCATCCTATTATGCTGAGCACCAAGCTAGAAGGCAGGAAGTACCATTTTTTAATTTGGTCTTTACGATGACCCGGCCAGGACTTGAACCCACGACCTCCCGGTTGTGGGGCAGATGGTTTATTGCCACTGGAGTGGTGGCCTAGTTCAGCTACTTCAACTAGTTCAACACTTTTGCATGTAATGACTCAAGAAATGAACAAACGCTTATATGTTTTGGGGTGAACGACTATTCAACAGAAAACCTGTTTAATGTATTTTGACCGACATGACAGTAGCAAATGATAATGTAAATAATAACAGACAACTGTACACAAACAGCTGCATAATGCACAAAAGCATTCGCTGTTTGTTCAAAACGATGAGAAATTGCTTTCATGATGAGCACAAATGACAAGGTGATGTGGAGATTGAACTAATAATTTTGAGAGTTTCATTTCTGTGCTGAGAAATGCACCAAAGCAACTGAGAAAAACTGTAATTCTTTTTCCTTGTGAATTTGTGTGTAAAGCACAGCCTGTAGTAGATAAAAGAGGATCTGAAAACAGATGTTGTAGCCTGAAGTGTGCTCAAAGACGACAACAGCAACAAAAAAACACGCAAACTTTTGACTTTTCTGTTTCTGATGTGTTCACATTTAAAGTGCCCCTGGGACCTTCCAGGCCATAAACTCCAGCTTTAGTTTTTCTCTGTCAGCACAGAGACCCTCTGCATGTTTGGGCAGAGCCATAAATATGCTGAAATCATTCTGAAAGGCAGCCCCGCTCCACAATTGGAGTGTTTGATATTTTTACGATGGCCTAATGAGTGCACACGCATAAAAACTCCAGAACTATCCATGCGCTGAACGTGCAAACAGGCCTGTGTGTATCATTATGCGTTAACACAGAAAATATTTGTGAGAAAACGGAGGTTTTATTTTCACCTCCTGTCTCTAAAAGGTTGTGATTTGCATATAAATTGTCCATTTTATTTCTCCCACTGCAGCACTTGCAGCCTTTATTTAATTTGCCGTAGTGTTAATGAGTTCTGCTGCTGCCATGGCTGTTTATGCATGGCATTCAAATGCATTT
This sequence comes from Pholidichthys leucotaenia, assembly GCA_020510985.1. NCBI lineage: Eukaryota > Metazoa > Chordata > Actinopteri > Cichliformes > Pholidichthyidae > Pholidichthys > Pholidichthys leucotaenia. The sequence goes on along the minus strand of CM035842.1, from coordinate 192,704,020 downwards.
TCTTCGTTTATTATTCTTGATTAGACCTCCATGTCCTAACCTTTGTAAAACGTGCATTATTTTTGTTTTTTAAATGGAGATAAATCGAGGTGGGTAGAATGTATGAAGAAAATGTTTTTTTTAAATGAACTTTAAACTTTTGAATACAAAATATAGTCCACACACCCCCGGTGGTTAATGCACATACTGCAGGGTGGTAATGAGGCGTAGTTTATGCTAAATGGCGTTCACTTATATAGCACTTTTTCTCATCTCTAGATGACCAAAGCATTTTACAGATCCTGCTATCCACCCATACATTCACAAACTGATGACAGCAGAACTGCCATAAAGAGGCACTGGCCTGACTCACCAGGAGCAACTGGGGGTTCAGTGTCTTGCTCAAGAACACTTCGACATGCAGAAAGAGTGGGAATCGAACCCCTGACCCGCCGATCAGTAGTCGGCCACACTTCCACACTTTTCTGCAGCTCTCAGAAGTGTTAATGAAACGTCAAAATACTTCAGGGTTGAAATACTGCAGCACCATTGTAACCCCAGCTGAATGAGCCTACATTAAAATGGACAATTTCAATTAATTTTTGTTTTAAACAGTACCATTTATGTTTTATGTTGTTGACACAGCCACCACCATATTAAGGCTTACAGCTACTAGCTTCAGTAGCTTACATAACCTGAGCTAAATAGCTAAAATAAATTTGATTGAATGTGAGAATGTAAAAGCCCAAATAAGGCTGCGTGTCTACCAAACGTGTTTTTTTTCCCACTGTGGGTGACTATTTTCTATTCCTTCTCTACACCGCATTCCAAATTATTATGCAAATAGGATTTTAATGTCATAAACATTCAGTTTTTTGTTTTTCCATTAAACTCATGGATGGTATTGTGTCTCAGGGCTCTCTGGATCACTGATATCAGTCTCAGACACCTGACTTAATTAGTTTGCCAGGTGAGCCCAATTAAAGGAAACCAGTACTGGTCATTATAACAACATTAATCCTGCTTTAGGTATTACTTATAAACCAAAAATGTGTTTATTCAGTAAAAATAACCCCCTAGAGTCAGAATACTGAATAATTTTATCCCATGAAAACTGCTCGGACAAAAACAATGGGGAGCAACCATCACCAGCCTGAAGTGAAGTACAATCGTTGTTTCCGGCTTTACCACTTACGAATAACGTGTTTACCACGGATGAGTAAACACGTTCAGCAGATGTTCAGTGGGTTGAGATCCAAGTAGAAAACGGCACAAAATCTACACAGATATACAGTATACTGCACAAACCATCCTTGGAAATGGCATTCATTGACGGCATGATCCACAGGTACCTCTGAGGACCAGCAGCTGAAGGTGACCTGACGAACAGGCAAGTTCCCAGTCAAGTAACTTCAGACCACACCGAATAAATCTTGATATACTAGAATTTTATTTCAATAAATTATATGCTGGTAGATTTACTTGTGCATGGTTGCAAAAAATTACATAAAATTCCGATGTTAAAACTTTGTGGACTGCTATACTGCAGCCCAGTCAATCGCAAAAAGCAATGACTGTGCACCACTATTGGCTCTTTTCCATAGTCACAGTTCTTTTTTACTTGTTTCGATTCTCCACTACTTCTTTCTCCCTGGGTTGTTGATCCATTACAACCCTGTAAAGCCGCGTAAACTCGGTAGTGGGCGGGATTGAGGTGGCGCCACACTCTGCTGACGTCAAGCACGCGACCGACTCCTTCACAACAAAGAAAATGGCGGATTACGAGCGGAGGATTTCCACGTTGGTTCTTCTCTGGCTTTTGAACACAATGAATGTTTTTTAGCGGAGAAGAGAGTTTTACAGGAGAAGACGACGTGCATTGAGAGAACACACGTTGGAGCTGTACCAGAGACTCGTTGATGCCATTGGGGAATATCAAGCAGCGGAATATGAAGCAGAATATGAAGCAGAGAGCTTAATTACCCAGCACATCATGCACATCAGACACATCAAGCACACGAGGAAACAGTTTTTGGTAATTTAATGCTTTCTATTGTCATTTTATCGTCATGTCATTGTTGTGTACAGCATTTTGATGTCGCCAGGTTATCAGTGTTAATATGTATGCTGTGTGTATGTTCTAGTTGGCTGCGTTGTTGCAAAATCAACACTGCAGACCATGGACCTGGGCAGTAAACCATAGCTCGCAGTGGTGGGAGAATATTGTCCCCAGCTTCTCAAGCACACAGTGGTTGCAGAACTTCCGGATGTCCGAGGACACTTTCACCTACTTGTGCCACAAATTGCGTCCATGCATGGAGCCTCATTCATGTGCATACATATGTCAAACGTTTGTTTTTTAAATAAAATTTGGTGCACTTTTCGTCTATGTCTCCTCTGTTGTTCATAACGGTTAACTGTTAAGGGACAACTAATTAAATGCTAAAACCTTGTAATTGACCTTGGAATTATATGTGGATACTCATTATATTTCCAATTAATCATAGCCCTATTTTGCTTACAAAATAATTTAAATTACTTTAAAAAAGCCAATTCAACTGTAGTAAAATTCTTGTCTTTGTGTATCATTTTCCCATTGATAGTTATTTTTAAGGGATATGTGTTCAGGGATGGGAAATTACACACTAAAACACCGTAGAAAATGACTGCAGAAAAATGCAGCAGCTGAACAAGTCTCTTTTTGTTTGACTGAATTGCCAATTGACCTTGGAATTATATGTGGACACTTGTTATATTTCCAGTTAATCCTAGCCCACTTTTACTTACAAAATAATTTTAAAAATTTTAAAGAAAGGCAATCCAACTGTAGCACCATTTTGCATGTTGAGTGTCATTTGAGTATCATTTTCCCATCTATTGATATTTACTGTATAAGGGATATGTGTTCAGGGATGGGTAATTACACGTTAAAACACCTTAGAAAAATGACTACAACAAAAAAGGCAGCAGCTAGACAACTCACTTTTGGTTTGATGGAATTGCAAACTGACCTTGGAATTATATGTGGAAAATTGTTATTTCTAGTTAATCCTAGCCCATTTTGTCTAACAAAATAAATTTAAAAATGTTAAAGAAAGTCAATCAAACTGTAGCACCATTTTTTATGTCAAGTGTCATTTGAGTACCATTTTCCAATCTATTGATATTTATAAGGGATATGTGTTCAGGGATGGGTAATTACACGTTAAAACACCTTAGAAAATCACTGCAAAAAAAAAACAAAACAGCAGCTAGACAACTCACTTTGGGTTTGATGGAATTGTCAATGGACCACGAAATTTTCTGATGAAACTTTTGTTATTCCTATTAAATACTGTGACATTGTCAGACTGGCCAACACCAAATTATAATTTTATTTTTCAAACCTATGACACTTTGGATGTATTGAATCAGAAAATCATAGGTTTATCATGTTCATGTCAACGTTTACAACTACAAAACTGTTATATTTGGGTTTACATGTATGGGTATTTTCCCTTTATATTATACTAGACTCCTTATAATGTATTGAAATTCTCTGAATTTGTAATGACGATAGAACATTCAATTCACATGTACTTACCTTTTACCTACTTCGACTTTTACCTTCATCAGTGTCTACTGCTGAATGTAAAGTACACCTGTGCCTCTGCTTACAATTTAACTTGAACACTGTACACAATTTAGAGAAATGTATACAGCCGTGATAATTTTTATTAACTTTAACAATAACATTTACATTACCTTTTAAAATCGTGACTCCTTTATGGATGAACAGCGGCATTGGGCTTTATTTATTTAGCGAATGCAAAGTCCTTAAGCCAAGCAGTTGCCTCCTGGTTTGCTGTATGGAGGGTGTGTAATCCTCCTTCCAGTCTTTGGAGCGGGCAAGCCTCTATGATGTGTTCCATAGTTTGCTCCTCTCCATATGCGCACAGTGGGCTAGGGATACTGCCCCATCTGTGAAGGCTGGCCAAGCAGGGGCCATGTCCAGTCCTGAAGCGATTGAGTGTAGACCACTGTCTCCTTGGGAGGTTGGTGCCCGGGACCTGTTGGTTGGGGTTTATCACCAGCTGTTTGTTTGGGACCTCCTTGGTCTCCCATTCCTCTTGCCAAGCTGTCTGGATGGTAAAGTCAGCTGGGGGAGGGTTTTTCCAAATCGGCCGTCTGGATGAAAGTCGGGCAGTGGGTGGGGTGTAGATATCTGCATGGATTGGTAAGTGAGGAAAATCTTTAACTTTTTGGAGCATCCTTTGAGTTAATGCTGCTCGCCGGATGTGTGGAGGGGCTATGTTTGACAGTACAGAGAGCCAGGGGAGTGGTGTTGAGCGGATTGTTCCAGTTATAGTTCTCATGGTTGAGTTGAGCTGGGTGTCTACATGGTGTGTGTAAGATGACCTGGACCAGACAGGGGCACAATATTCTGCTACAGAGTATGAAAGGGCCAGTGCTGAGGTGCGCAGAGTGGAGACTGCCGCCCCCCATTTTGCACCAGCGAGCTTGCAGAGCAGGTTGTTTCGTACTTTCACCTTAGCAGCCGTCCCCTTTAGATGTTCCTTGAAGGATAAGGTCCTATCAAGGGTCACTCCAAGATAAGTTGGATTTGGGGCATGCTTAAGCTTGAGTCCGCTCAGGTGGATGTTTAGTTCTCTGGCAGCTTTTGCATTGTGGAGATGAAATACACTGGAGACGGTTTTTGCTGGGCTTGGTTTTAGGCGCCAGATTTTGCAGAACTGGTCCAGTTTAGCAAGATCTTCCGTGAGCACCCGTTCCAGTGGTTCAAAGTCTGGTGCTTGGAATGCCGAACAGATGTCGTCTGCATAGATGAATTTGCGGGATTTTGTAGTAGGCAGGTCGTTTATGTAGAGGTTGAACAGAGTTGGAGCTAGAACTGAGCCTTGTGGGAGTCCGTTTTTCTGCATTCTCCATGCACTTGTGTTCTGACTGAGGTGGACTCTGAACCTTCGGTTGGTCAGCAGGGTTTTTATAATTGCTGTTGCCCAAGCAGGGATCGCCTTTATAAGTTTCAGGAGGAGGCCTTTGTGCCAGACCGTATCATAGGCGGCTGTAAGATCGAGAAACACAGCCCCTGTCTTCAGTCTGCTCTCGAAGCCATTTTCAATGAAGGTGGTTAGGGCCAGTACTTGTTCTCCTGTACTGCGGTCCTTGCGGAAACCTGCTTGATCCACACTTAGAATATCCTCTATTTCTGGGGAAATGCGTTGCAGTATTAGGCGCTCCATGATTTTGTAAGGAACGCTGAGTAGGGAGATTGGGCGGTAGCTTGCTGGTAGTTTGTGGTCTTTGCCAGGTTTTGGGATGGCAATGACCTTTGCTGCCCACCATTTCTTTGGGATCGAGTTCGTTTGTGTGATCCTTGTGTAGAATTGTGTCAACCAGGTTAGGGCTCGGGGGCCAAGATTTTTCATGAATTCTGGGAAGATGTTATTGTATCCTGCTGCCTTTCCACATTTCAGGCCCTGTAGGACTTTCTCCAGTTCAGCAGCCTCGAAGGGTTCAGGGTTCGTTTCCTCTACAGGCATTTTTTGGTGTTTTTTTAGCTCAGTTGTAACTGCTCTTCTGGTGTCTTTGTCTTGGGGTGCTTTGGCGATAGTCAATAGGTGGGATGCAACTTGGTTGGGTGTGACGGATGCTCGGCTTTGGCTAGGGGGCTTCTGTGCAGCTCCTAGGCGACGGATGAGGCTCCAACATTTCCTGCTAGAGTGGGTAAAGCTCCGGTCAGCAACTGTCTCCTCCCATTTCTTTTGCCGGGCTGTATTTAGCGATTCAATGAGATGGTCTGCTATCTCTGGGTCCCCTGATGTTTGATAGGATTGTAGGAGGGCAGCACTTTCTCCGTCCAAACATGGGACATAGAGGGGTCGGTAGCCTCATGGGATTGCAGTATGGGCAGCCTTGAAGATTGCGCTGCAGAAGCGGTTGTATGCTTCATCTACAGTGATGGTGTGGAGTGGGATGGTAACAACGCTCCGGTCCAGAGTTTCACTGAATTTCTTCCAGTTGGCTTTGCGGAAGTTCTAGCGCATCTTCCTTGGGCTGTGTATGACTGGAAGTTGTAGGCCAATGTGTACAAGCAGGGGCCGGTGTTGGCTGTGTGGAAAATCATCAAGAATGAGGATCTGTGTAGGATATGGCTCCCCATTCAAAGAGCTGACCCAACACAGGTCAGGAGAATAGTCCTTCTTCCACCTAGCAGAGTGGAAGGTTCCTCTTTGTTTGGGGTCGTATATCAAAGCGAGGTCATTCCTGGATGCCCAGTCTGAAAGTGGGCATTGGGCTAATATGAGGCAATGGAATGTGTATGTAATTATTCGCCTTTCTCATTTAGTTATAACAGACAAACCACACTTTTATCCAAAAAAGTAACAATTTAATAACATTAGAAATATTCCCAAAACATGTTTAAAAACGGGGATTTTTCAGTACTTCGACCAGACTGCCAAAATGGTTTAGGGAAACTCTGTTGAAAGAAGCTGTCTCGGTCAGCTCATCCCTTCTGAATGCTTCTTCCTTCTCCTGGGCTGACTGCAGGTTTGCTGCAAGCATTCGTAGCTCCTGATGGTGTCTTTCGCGCTGTTCGTGGAGCCGTTCGTGGAGCTGTTGATGCTGTTCGAGCATCCTATCATGGGCCAGCATCTCAGGTTGTTATGAAAACACCCCTGCATCTAGTGTTTTTTTTAAATGTACAAAGACATTTTAAATTCCTTATTATGCGTCTAAAGAAAATAACAATAATCACATTAAAAAAAACCGGGTGGTCATTTTCAGTTGTGCCTTACCAGAACTTGCCCGGGACATGACAGTTACTGATGGAGCTGCCGATATTGCGGACAATGGTCTCGACACCGATTCTGGCCCCCAGACAGACGCCGGAGTGATTCTAGAAGGAAAATGCACACAATACAGCTCACCAACAAAGTGCAACATGTACAGAAAACACCAAACTTTTTAACCAGAATACAATAATAAGCTTCTTTCAGCGTTTGGTTTAAGTGAATACTGAAATAAAAGCATGAAGCTGCTACCTCACAGCAAGCTGCGGAGGTAGCCGGATATTAGCTGGCTAACCATCATCACTAACCATTGCCCACAATCGAAAAAATTTCTTTATTGCTTAAAAGAAGTGAGCTTTTGACCGAAAGGACCAATTGGTGAAAAGACAGACAATATTAAAACAACACTCACCGTCAACGTTTTCCAATTGCGTGGCCGTGTCGAGCACATTGTCTCTGCCATTGCTAGCAGGCCGATATGGCGTCCATCTGCTCGTACCATTTCCACTCCTATCTACTCGCACCACTGCGTCCGTTATGGTCCTTTATGGCCCGATAATCGCTCTACATTTTTTTTCTTTTGGACATCGTTAACACAATTGTGAAGCCGCTCACCGTGGTTACTCGCTGAAATTACAAATGGTGGTTGTGTAGCTTCAACAGAAAACAGAAAACGGACGCGTTTGTGACGTTACGCCCTGACCAATCAGCGGCTAGCAGTCAATTGACGTCAAATCACACCTCGCTTTTTCGCTCAGTTATACCCTGCCCTTAAACTGGTACGAAAATCGTATTGGTTAAAGCGGGTAGGGTACTGTGGAAAGAGCGAAAAAGTGAATAAAGTAGAAGTAAGTAAAGCTAAGGTGATACTTGTGGAAAAGTGCCTTATGGGTATTGAATCTGGCCATGGAGGAGGCAAGATGTCACTGACGATGACTGGCTGAGAGAGCAGGGACTTGAAATTCGTGCATATTTGAGAAGGAATCATGATCAAAATTACTGGACGGAACCACTGGTATCATATTTGATCCTTTGAAATAGCTTTTGATTAAAATTCACTAGAGGTACCCTGTAAAGGAAAACTGCTTCAGAAGGATGTTTCACATTATTAAGCATGTCACAGGTTTCAAGCAATATGGGAAAGAAAAAGGATCTCTCTGCTGCCAAAAAGCATCAAATAGTGCAATGCCTTGGACAAGATGGTAAATGGCGTTCACTTATATAGCGCTTTTTCTCATCTCTGGATGACCAAAGCTCTTTACAGATCCCGCGATCCACCCATTCACACGCACAATCACACACTGATGGTGGAGGAGCTGCCATGCACAGGCGCTGGCCTGACTCACCAGGAGCAACTGTCAGTTCAGTGTCTTGCTCAAGGACACTTCGACATGCAGACAGAGTGGGAATCAAACCCCTTACCCTCCAATCAGTAGTCAGCTGCAATACACCTGCAACACAGCTGCCCCAAAGTATGAAAACATTAGATATTTCACAAAAACTTAAGCATGATCGTCGTACTGTGAAGAAATTTGTGGCTGATTCAGAGCACAGATGGGTTTGTGCGGATAAAGGCATAATGAGGAAGGTTTCTGCCAGACATATTCATTGGATTAAGAGAGCAGCTGCTCAAATGCCATTATGAAGCAGCAAACAGGTAGTTGAAGCTGCTGGTGCCTCTGGAGTCCCACGAACCTCAAGGTGTAGGATCCTTCAGAGACTTGCAGTTGTGCATAAACCTACTATTCAGCCACCCCTTACCATTGCTCACAAGCAGAAACAGTTGCAGTGGGCCCAGAAATACATGAAGACCAAAAAAAGTCAAAAAGTCTTTTCAAAAAGTCTTGTTTACTGATGAGTGCTGTGCAATCCTGGATGTTCCAGATGGATGGAGTAGTGAGTGGCTGGGGGATGGGCACCATGTCCCAACAAGGCTGCAATGTCAGCAAGGAGGTGGCGCAGTCATGTTTTGGGCTGGAATCATGCGGAGAGTGCTGGCAGGCCCCTTTAGGGTTGCTGAAGGTGTAAAAATGGCCTCGGCAAAATATATAGAGTTTCTGACTGACCACTTTCTTCCATGGTATGAAAAGAAGAGCTGTGCCTTCCGTAGCAAAATTATTTTTATGCGTGACAATGCACCATCTCATGCTGCAAAGAATACCTCTGTGTCAATAGCTCCTATGGGCATAAAAAGAGAGAAACCCATGATGTGGCCCCCATCCTCCGCTGACCTCAAGCCCATTGAGAACCTATGGAGCATCCTCATTCGAAAGATCAATGAGGGTGGGAGGCAGTTCACGTCAAAACAGCAGCTTTGGGAGGCTATTCTGACATCTTGCAAAGAAAGTCAAGCAGAAGCTCTCCAAAAACTCACAAGTTCAATGGATGCAAGAATTGTGACAGTTATATCAAAGAAGGGGACCTGTGTTAACATGTAACTTGGCCTATTAAGATGGTTTTGACTGAAATAGCTTTTGATTTCAGTAAATATGACCTCCTAATGCTGCAAATTATTTAATGAACAAGCAGTGGAGCATAAAGAGATGCCCCCCCCTTCCGTTGCACACACACATTTACACATACATATAGACAGACATACATCTATGCATGCAGGCACGCACAAATGCATACACACACACACAACATAGGACTTGCCCTCCCCTTCCCACATCCATCTCCCAATTTGGATTTGGACTGTGTCTTTGATGTTTTGCTACAAGTCTTTTATGTGTTTTTATGTGTTCTGTTTTCATTTATTTTAATGAAGGGGTGTTGCAACACAAATTTCCATGTAAACTGACAATAAAGATCTTATCTTAAATTCAACAAATGACCATTTTCAATTCTTTACAACTTATAAAATGTTTTGAAACTCTGTTGTGCATAATAATTTGGAACAGTGCATTTGGAGTTTTTTTATTATTTTTGAAAAAAAATAGTTCAATCAATCAAACTTTTACAGCGTGTCACAATTGATTATAAGTGTAATAAGGTACAAGGATTATTTAATTTATATTTGGAGTTGTGTGTGGGGACGGAGGTTTACTTCATCACCACAAATACTCACAAAACAAAAGAGAAACACTCATAAAGGGGGACCAGTCCAACTTGGACAATTTATTAATAAATAATCCTTGAACCTTTCATTAACTAGTCTCAACATTGGTGAATTCTTCTGCTGTGACCCAGAAAAGCACACACGCAAAAGAAATCAAGCAGAAACTTCTATATGCCATTAACAGTTTTAATAATCAAACTCAAGTTAAGTGACATTACATTCAATTGATTTGTAAGCAGGTGAAATAATCAACAAGTATCAAATATCATATTAACTAGTAACAGATTCCTGAGTATGACGTCTATAGTTAAACCTTTGCAGAAACAAGAGAAACCAGATTTTGAATTTGTGACTGTAATGCAATGGGAGACTATGGAATAACTGTAACAAAAATATGCATAAAATTGGGCACAGTTCTATGGGAAAATGCTAAAAGCTGATTACATGAAAAAGAAAACTCTGAGTTACTCTACAAAAAAATGGAGGTTATTGAATAGGAGAGTATTAATTTTCCTTCAGCTTATAGCGCCTATCGTAGCTTATAGACTAACTTCTAACATGAAGAATTGGTCATATTCAGTTATAATTAGACATCACATTTAGTCCAGCAGATAGGAAGAATAAGTCTGGCTTACGAACAGCTGTGTCTTCAGAGTCCAGCGGTGATCTTGAATGCCAGCAGATGGCAAAAAGGAGGAAAGCCTTCCCGCAGTTCTTTCCAGTTGTTATAGATTTTACAGACTCAGCAGCGGGGTGACCATAGAGTGTAGCCGGCAGGAGAGTGGACAACTGGCCCCGGGGCAGGTGTGATATCTTTCTTGGGCAACAGATCCATTCCTGGGTGTCCATTCCTGGGGTGTCCACCAGCCCATTTGAAAACCACAGGCTGAAGGAAAAATGTATTTAGACAGTTCCACCCATGAAATCCTAGTTCTTCTGATGTTGTGGGACATGGGTGAGGCAGTCTTGAGGGGAAAAAGTTCAAAAATCACTATCAGTCCACTTTAACGGCAAGTTAAAGAAAATCAATAGGAAAAGTTCAACGGAATAAACACAGTCTCTGAGGAGAGGGAAAAAGGCATTTTGGAGTTTCACTTCAAGTAAGAAGGTTGAGCTCAACAAGAAAGGATGATCTCTCCTGAGATGCCAAGGAAAAACAGAAAAAGGCAACACAAAACTTCTGAAATCGACAAAATTCACAGAAAACTCGACAAAGACTGAACTGAACAGAACGAAGACAAAAATTGAACTACTAGGGCGGTTCTCTCTATTTAACTGAGTGTGCTCCTTGGATCATAAAATATGACTGGCAGCAGGAAGAACCAATTATCGGCTATTGTGGGAGATTCGAATGGCTATGGTCCAATAAAAAAGCAGTCCTTTGTCTATAACCGACCAATAGAATGAAAGGGGCATCATCCAACACGGACGGCCTGGTGATTGGCTGGTACCAGTCAGATGACTGGCATAGGTTTCAGAAAGCATATACACATTTTAACTGTGAAAATCATTATATGCTTAACTCTTTGAGCGTGTTTGTCGCCAAATTGTGACATAACCCCTAGTGGTCAAGAGTGGTAAATATTTTTTGTCAATAAAATAGTTCTGATTTCCAAGGCTATAACTTGAAAGTGGTAAGAGATAACTGCTTACTGTCAATTAGAAAGATGTAAAATATGATCCAAAGTTTCAGATAGGAACAAATTGACACATCTAATTTGCATAATGTCACGGCACCTCTTTAAATTCCATAACTTAGTCAAAACTGGACTTTGGACGTATTTACACAAAGAATGGTTCAGTCTTTTGACACTGTTTTTTGTACAGAGGTACCTTATCATCTTATCCTCAAAGTATATGAACAAGAAATCAGTACAGTATAAAAAAAAACACAAAAAAAAAAACAGAAAATGCTCACTTACTTTTGACAAAGCGGGGCTGGCTGGTTGGCGTGGTCGCTGCGTTTTCACCCATCATGGTTGTTATTTTGCGTTCTGTCGGTCATTTAAAGTCTCAGGTTCAGGTTCAGGTTACTTTATTTGTACCCGTAGGTAGATTTGTTTTGCAGTCAGGTGACATCCTTTTAGACACATACAGTGTTTACAAACCACATCTACAACATCTACAAAGTCTTATGATTATCCCACATAAATTTTGCTTGTATACCGCAGCTATTTTCCACGCACAAAGCCGATAAAAGTGACGTGACTGATCGCGGACATATTACCTTTCTGGGCTAAAATGTTAAAAACAGGAAAAGGAAATGAGGAGTTCTTCTTCTTTGGTGTATTACGTGTCATCCACTGAGTCCTCCAACAGATGTCTGCCACCTTTTGAAACTGGGAAATCAATACAAATAGTACAAATCCCAAATGCAGGCAATCATGTGAGAGTGAGACAACAGGCGCAGTGCCGCGCTCTGCCACTAGGGGCACGCAAATTCACACACTCAAAGGGTTAATATAAAATCTAAGCTAACTTCAGTGATTCATGACTAACTTTCAGTGAGCATGCACTTTTATAAACTTGTCCTTCTATAAGTACCATGCATTAGAATAAGGGTCATTTAAGCATTTTCAAACATGCGACACATTTAAAATCAATGATTAATGAAACATCTTAAACTCATCATTGTCCAACACAGAGGCGGTCATCTTCAACAGTGTTCTGAGCAGTATTTCCTGGAAAAGTAAAGTCTTGAGGAGAAAGGATTATTTCAGCAGATAAAACAAAATTCCCATGTTGATTAAATCCAACATATCCCTGAATTGACAGAAGGGGGCAATGTTGAGCTGTAGATAATTCCTAGCGACCTGTGGAATGCAGTCCAGAGTCTCTGGGGTGTCTCAAAACAGTACTTTAAACATAAAACTGCCTTGCTGGGGAGGAAGCTCCCAGCATGATTTATGACTGGAAACTAATCCATTCCTGGCACAAAATGGGATTCTTATCAGCCTTTTTATCATGGAACTGTGGTTATTAGATGAAGGAAACAATTCTTGACCAGACTTTTGGGTGAAATAATTTCTTTAAGGTCAAAAGTAATTTTCTGGATTGGAGCCACATGGATTGATGCTACACTTTATTTCTAAAGCACATTAAAAACATACTACAGCTGATACAAAGTGCTGTACATCAGGAATAAATAAAATGAGAAGGACGTGTAAGACATAAAAGTAAATAAAAGACAATAAAATGCAACTAAAAAGTATAAAACAAAACAGGTAAAAATGACAATCATATAATAAAAGCAATGAAACAAGTAAAATCAAAATCTCATGCTGGGTTGAAGCCCAAGGAGTAAAAATGAGTTTTAAGATAAGTTTTCCCAGTTATCACTGGGAGGTTTGTTCAATAAAATTTTAATTGTGCTCAAACGGCTGAAGACTTGAAAATTATACTGACTGTCATTTGCATCGACTATTTAGGAAAATCAGAAAGAAATATCATTTGCATAATAATTTAACGCGGTGTATGTAGTCCAGTGTATAAAGTGCTGCGCACCCTCAGGGCTAAAATGCTCTCCGCGGTGCTGAAAGTTGAAAAAAGTTCAACTTTTCAGAGTAATCCTGCGCTCATCAATGTCAAACCTTTCTAACCAGCCAATCAGAATTAAGGAAGGGCAGGACATAGGATGCCAGTATAGGAAGAAGAAAACGGTTTTGCTTCTAACAATGATGGAGAGCCTGATCCTCGCTGTATCAGTCAACACAGCCCTCTTTGATCTGACACTAAAAGGACACCATGATCAAAATTTGAAAGCAAATGTTTGGAGTAATCTGTCCACATCTGTTGGCATGTCAGGTGAATGTTTGTGCCTTTGTCATGGTCATATTTCTTACAAGTTTGTTGTGGTAGATAGGGCAGTTAACTGATACGATGTGAATTTATACAGTTGATGAGTGCAAAAAAATGGAAATACCTCCAATGTGAAATGTGATCATTTACCGAGTCATTTATGAGTACAGGAAATCATGTGTTCAGAAAATCTCATCATGAATTTTACTAAAAATAGATGTAAAAATAAACAAAATTTTGAGCATAGACTATTCATCTCAGAAGGGCAGATAGGCTTTCTGTAATTAGTCTGCATCCAAGAAATTGATGGGCTGATCTTCTCCAAAACCAGTTCAAAGTGACTCTGAGTCAGTCTAAAATACTCCTTGAATTGGGCACCATCAAGACGTAACTCCTCTACAAGTCGGTTGTACTCTTCCAGCTGTTTCCTGGACCAGTTGATGTCATGCACCCAGACTCTTGTTTTCTTTTTTCTTTTCTGTTTTCTTTTATGTGTGATTGCCTACATATAATAAAAAGGCATCAGATTTATATAGCACTTTGTCATAGACACTCAAAGAAAACAAATCTACAAAACAAATCTACCTACGGGTACAAATAAAGTAACCTGAACCTGAACCTGAAAGACACTTTACAATGGACACATTAGTCATTCACTCCACAGACATTGGTAGTGGTAAGCTGCTACTGTAGCCACAGCTGCCTTGGGGCAGACTGACAGAAACATGGCTGCCAATTTGTGCCAATGGCCTTTCCAACCACTACCAAGCATTTATACACATCCATGCCCAGTGTCATGGACACTGGAGGCAAGGTGAGTAAAGTGTCTTGCCCAGGGGCACAACGGCAGGATGTCTGGCGAGAGCGGAATTTGAACCACCAACCTTCCAGTTATTAGACAATCCGCTCTACCTCCTGAGCCACTGTCGCCTCTTTGTCCCAAGCCACTGACACCTCTTTGTGTTCCACTTTCAAAGACAGCCTACATTTGGGCATGTAAAGGCTAATTGGGCTACCAGTTTTTTACAGGAAGACTTGCTTTCTGCGGGCAATGCACTTGTAGCAAAAAAAAGAATATGAACTACACAAGCCTTTACTGTACCAACCATATCTATGCATGAGACTGTATAGTCTACACAGAATGCCTAAACATTCTATGGATAGAGATGCTCAGCAGAAGTGGGTCAAGGCTGTTAACAGGGAGGATTTTGTTCCCTATGGATGTTCATTAAAGATTGAAGTACGTGGCGGTAATGCACCTGTAAGCTGGTTGACAACTGCCAATCAAATCTAAAAGAAAAAGAACAAGAAGAAACAATAGTAACAAGAGCAACCTACGGCGAGTGCAATATCCCCCACTTCCATTTTCTTTGAAGCTCCAATACTTACTGACAGAGAGCAG
This sequence comes from Pholidichthys leucotaenia, assembly GCA_020510985.1. Taxonomy (NCBI): domain Eukaryota; kingdom Metazoa; phylum Chordata; class Actinopteri; order Cichliformes; family Pholidichthyidae; genus Pholidichthys; species Pholidichthys leucotaenia. The sequence goes on along the minus strand of CM035842.1, from coordinate 192,688,989 downwards.
TTTTCAACTTTTCAATATAATTACTGTGGCAGAACCAAATTATGATAAGGTCATTATCCACGAATATATAACAAAGCACACAACCCTTAGCTGTAGGGCAGGATCCGGAGGTGAACCTGTGTAGCAAGTTTGGTGATCCTAGAGAGCTTTACACATTCTATAGTAACAGAGCATAGGGAGTGCAAACTTTGTCCTTTTGACCTTTTGACCCCAAACCTGTAGTCAGAGGTCATGGTCTCAGAGTGAACTTGTGTACCAAGTTTGGTGACAGTAGTTTTCTTTGTTGTTGAGATATAGTTTATAAGCCATTTTGATGTTGACCTTTGACCTTGCAATCCCAAAACCATAGTCACACTTCAGGGTCACAGGGTGAATCTGTGTACAAAATTTGGTGACCCTAGCTTTACTCATTTTATAGTAATAAGGCATCGGGAATGTTAACCTTGACCCTTGACTTTCTGACCCCAAATGCATATTCAGAGGTCATTATCCCACGGTGAACCCATGTAGCATGTTTGGTGACTTAAGCTTTCTTTGTTGTTGAGATATAGTTTATAAGCCACTTTGATGCTGACCTTTGACCTTACAACCCCAAAACCATAGTCACACTTCAGGGTCACAGGGTGAGCTGGTGTACCAAGTTTGGTGACCCTAGCTTTACTCATTTTATAGTAATAAGGCATAGGGAATGTTAACCTTGGCCTTTGATCTTTTGACCCCAAACCCATATTCTCAGGTCAAGCTCCCAAGGTGAACCTGTGTACCAGGTTTGGTGGCCCTTGCTTCACTTATTTTATAATAATGACAAATTTAGCATTTACCATAGCACAAATGGAAAGTTAACTTTGACCTTTTCATCCCAAACCTATAGTCAGGTCAGGGTGTAAATCATCCAAAATTTGTCTTAGATACAACTACTGCATCGATATGAAAAGCCTACATTATTTCTTTCAGTAGTTATTGGGTTTAGAAGATTTAGGAAAAATCTGACCTCTAATCTTTTACCTCAAGGTCATCCGGTGAAAGTCAAATTGCAATATGCACATCATCAGAGTATATCAATCCATGGTACCAAGTTTCAAACATTTGAAACAAAACTGTAAGAGTTGATTTCCCAAAAGAGTTAAGGCCTATACATACTCCCCAAGAACAGAGACATTTGTTCCCTCTCCCAGGGCTGCAAGAACAAATTGACATCATTTTGTTCTTGCAGCTCTGGTTTAGGAGTTCTTGACGCATCATTGTGGCAGAACTTTTTTCTTGCGTGGTGTCCAAGAACTTTTGTGTGACTGGCCAGAAATTTGAAGTTCCCAAAAGTTCTGCACTTGAGACTATTATGAAGTATGAAATGTCCTGACCAGAAAGAACTTCTTTCTTCTACTTGCCACCACAAAAATAAAAAAAAATATCTGTTCTTACCGAGTATGTAACGGCCTTTACTGTCTATGGAGTGAGGTGAAATAGGATGTCATAGGCCAGAGGCTACAACTCCTGCAAAAAATATTCGATGAGAACCAAAATGCAATATTCAAGATTCAAAGATTTTTCTTTGTCAGTACTTCTATACTTACAGGACATACAAGTGAATTGAAATCCCGTTTCTCTCTCTCTTAGTGATGAGTGCAATATACTGTATATATGAAAAGAAGGAGTAAGGATGAAAAACAACAACATCAGTCTATGTACAGTAATGCTACCCATAGTGCAAATAAAGATAAAAGATAAAACCCAGCAATCCCATAGTGCACATCCTCAGCACATCCTCAGTCAGAGGAGTTGATTTCACAAAAGTGGGACAGACAGGCAGATGGACAGACGGACGGACTGACCCATAACATAATCCCCCGCCGGTCGAAGCCCAAAGGGGTCTAACAATCCCCCTTCAGTATGGGATAAAAATGATCAGCATACAGCTAGCTACACTGCTCAGCTAGCTAACATTAATGTGCTAACATACTTTCCAGGGGCTGTAGTGTTTCCACATAAAATCTCTGCCTGTGTATGTGGCTCTGCCGCCATTAGTGTATGAATGTGTGTGTGAATGGGTGGATAGCAGGATCTGTAAAGCACTTTGGTCATCAAGGGATGAGTAAAAAGCACTATATAAGTGAACGCCTTTTACCATTTTTACCATTCTGAAATTTAAAATCAATTGCTCAAGCACAGAAAACCTAATGACCACTAATGTAAACATGTTAAGAAGGTAAAGACATCTTTCTATTCTAATTTTGTCTTTAATAAGAACAAAAGATAAATAATTAAAAGAAGACAAAATGAACCTACTTGAGCTATCTAGGAACCACAACCAGAATAACGGTGGCAGTCATAGGTTTCATAGAACTGAAGGACTTGTCAGCACTTTCAATAATGTTTGCATTTCATTTTAGATTAAAACATCAACAACCTTTTCAAAAGGTTAAAAGGGTCATTGATTGCACTTTTTCCACATTTTAATAGCTCACATTGTCATGCGGTGGCCCTCGCGAGCCACCATAAGATGTCAAAAGTCACCAGTGAAGTTTGCATAGGTGTTTATTAACGAAGGCAACACAAAACCATGAGCCACGAAGGGCTAAACGTACAACACTACAGACACATGAGGCAATAATGAAGCTCACTTACAATCATGACCAAGAACACACGTTGACGTGGAATTGTTGACGATCCGTTGACGAGACTGCTGCATCATACTGCTCCCAGCACCCGCTTAAATACCGGGCTGCTGATGAGCCGCAAATGCAGCACAGCTGTCAGGCTTTGACAGCAGGAAGCCCCTCCGAGCGCTGTCACAATAAGAGCTCGGGGAGCCAGAAGGTAAACACTGCTGTCAAACCTGGCAGAGATGATGCATGGCCCGAGCGCGGACGAAATCGGCACACGGACCGTGACACACACATGTCTTAATTAAAGGTTTGTAACATATTTCGTTCACATTTCTTTAATATTTTTAATTATTGAAGCAAATTTGGGTTTTTGGGGGTTTTTTTGTATTTTTCCTGGCTTTCATGAAATGCTCTAATTTAAGATAAGACAAGATAAGCCTTTATTAGTCCCACAATGGGGAAATTCCAGGATTGCAACAGCACAGGGATAGCAACACTCAGAGCAACAATCAAGAAGACAAGAAAACAAGAGCAGCGAATATACATATGTACATATAAATATATAAATACACAGTGCGGAGCATTGTAGCTAGATGGAATAAACAGCATAACTGTCTACTTAGTTATCCTACATAGTATGAATATGTACCCATACATATTGTCACCCTCCATAGCGACCGATATTGTCCTAGTTGTATACTGGAGGGGACCATTGTGTAAGTCTATATTAATAATATTAATATAGATTAATATTAATTAATATAGATTAATATTAATATATATTAATATTAATATAGATTAATATTAATCCTGATCTATTCCCAGCTTTTGCAATGTTGCGTTTTTGTCTGTGTTTAGTCGCTCTTCTTCTGCTGAATCTTAATCTAAACGGAAATTATGGATTTGGAAGCGGCTTAAATGTGCTATTGTCACTATTTTTCAACAAGAATTGGGCCAAGGGGGAGCCCAAGAATTGGAACCTACGAGGAGACTCATGGACATTGGAATTCATGCGTCTGTGGAAACATTATTGGTTATGATCTCAGGACTTCTATTTTTGGCTGTGGAGTTCCCTGATGCATCAGAAATTGAAGGAAGGTGAGAGAGCTGATCAAAGCGGACCCGGCAAGCTCCTTCATCAAATTCGACCAGTTGGGGAGGGCACGAGTAGCGGCAAACGGTGAACTGAATGACAGTGATTCAGTGGAGGAATAAATCTGGAGCCCTGTGCTCTCCATGGAAAAACAGTTTAAGCCTGCACATATAATGGAAGCACAGAATTACACGGGTGAGGACAAATTCTATTCTCTGAGTGCACTGTGCTGTTTTGATTTGATTTGACCTTGTTTGCCCCGTGTTTACATTCCTCCTGATTGAGATAAGCGGAAGAACCGGCTCTTCTACCCAAACAATCGACAATCAGTTGTTGTCGTATCAGCGGATTGGACCCTCAAGGACAATGCCCATGTGCCTTCTGCAAGCAAGAGAGAGAGCAAGAGAGATAGACTCTGGACTCTGGACTCTGGACTTGTTTATAAGTCACATGATTATAACATCTATCCACTGCCAGGAGGCACCCTCTGCTGCTCACTAACAACTGTTACATTTACACTACACAATGCGTACAACATTACATGCATACAATACACTGCCTCTCAACTTTTGTGTGTGATCTCCTGCTAAATGTCTGCTAAATGTGCATTGAGGGGTTTTTTTTGCCTGCAAATCAAAATTTCGCTCACTTGCCGAGCGTCATTCTGATAAAACATGTTTTTTTCTCTCGCCTACTGTGTCATACCCATTCTCTTTTTCTTTTTTTTCCTTTCTTCTTTATGACTGGCGCCTAGCGGCTGCCCCGTCCTTGGATGCGCTCTGCAGAGCGTGCCCAAATGCCAAGTCATGTTTCGTTACCTTGTATTCATACATGTGTAATGACAATAAAGTTGAATCTCATCTCTCATCTCACATACACTACCGTTCAAAAGTTTGGGGTCACCCAGACAATTATTTTGTGTTTTCCATGAAAAGTCACACTTATTTACCACCATGAGTTGTAAAATGAATAGAAAATATAGTCAAGACACTGACAAGGTTAGAAATAATGATTTGTATTTGAAATAATAATTTTTTCCTTCAAACTTTGCTTTCGTCAAAGAATCCTCCATTTGCAGCAATTACAGCATTGCAGGCCTAACAAGATTGCACAAGGGTTTTCTAATCATCCATTAGCCTTCTGACGCAATGAGCAAACACATTGTACCATTAGAACACTGGAGTGATAGTTGCTGGAAATGGGCCTCTATACACCTATGTAGATATTGCACCAAAAACCAGACATTTTCAGCTAGAATAGTCATTTACCACATTAGCAATGTATAGAGTGTATTTCTGATTAGTTTAAAGTTATCTTCATTGAAAAAAAACTGCTTTTCTTTCAAAAATAAGGAAATTTCTAAGTGACCCCAAACTTTTGAACGGTAGTGTATGTATATTCGCTGCTCTTGTTTTTCTTGTCTTCTTGATTGTTGCTCTGAGTGTTGCTATCCCTGTGCTGTTGCAATCCTGGAATTTCCCCATTGTGGGACTTCTTCTTCGTCGATCGCTAGATGGTCACACCAGCTGCCCTGACAAATGCTGCCGTCCTGTGGAGGTCCCCGAGGTCCCCGTGCAGCTTTTGGTTCAGCGATGTGGGGTCAGGCCACGTAGCTCGTCTGAGTGCAGCGTGGTCTGGGCAGTCTTGGAGGAGGTGTTCGCTGGTCATTTGGGCAGTACCACATGGGCATCTGTCCGATTGTCCAACTTTAAGTTTCTGGTGCATGTGAGCATGCATTCTGTTATGTCCAGTTCGGAGTCTGAACAGAACGACTTGGTCAGCCCTGCTCAGACTATAGTAGTTGTCATCCTTGCAGAAGTTTGGGTGTTGCTGCTGCCACTTCTTGTGAGACAGGGCCTTAATAATGGTTTTCTCCTCACTGTAAGAGACCTGCCTGTCTTCCTGGTCTTGCTGCCCACCCTCCTTAGCAAGTCTGTCAGCCGTCTCACTTCCATAGATTCCACAGTGGGCAGGAATCCATTGGAGTGATACGTTCACCTGTGCTGCTAGTTGAGACAGAGTGAGGGCGAGTTCATTCAGTTCTTTACGTCGGGGTTCCTGAAGTGCATCCAAGACAGAGAGGGCATCAGTGAAGATGACGACCCGCTTGTGTGCCTTGTCTTGATGTTCCCTGATGTGGGCCGCTGCTGTTCTCAGGGCGCTGTTCTCTGGGCCTCTGCCTCAGCCCTGAAATTGGTGGCGTACTTTCCAGTCACAATGGGAATGTGGGTCTCCTCGTCAGCGTACCTGATGTACACGCCGCCTCCGCCATTCCTGGTTGCTTCCATGGCAGAGCCATCTGTGTAGACGTGAGTCCACTGCTCTTTAGGGTAGGCAGACTGAATGAACTCCAGGGCCAGCGACTTCCTCTCTTGGTCTGACTGTGTTCCTTTCTTCCCAATGCCCGATATGTCTGTGCATATGGCTGGGAAGTTCTGTCGGTTCCAGGAGGGAACAGATGCTATGGGTGGTATTGGTGTGGGTATGTGGTCCATCAGTTCTGGGTCTCTCCTTTCAAGTGTCCTGCTCTGGTGGATGAAGCTCGATCTCTTAAGTCTCCCTTTTGTTGGCTTGTTCAGTCTGTCCTTCATGGGATGGTTTTCCAGTCTTTTGAATTTGGCGGCCTGGGTCAGTACCTTGACGTTTCTTCTGTCTTCCAATGGTGCAAGGCCTGTTGTTGTCTCCAGTGCTTTGATAGGGGTACTGTGCATGGCTCCTGTCATCATTCGCATGGCTTGGTTTTGGAGTCTGTCCAGCTTCTCAGTGTTGCTTTTGGCAGCTGTTGAGGTTGCTGCCATGCCATACTCCAGAACAGGCAGAATCCTCCCCACATAGAGCTTCTTCAGGACACCCTGGTCTGCGCCCCAGTCTGTTCCTGACAGTTTCTTCATTAGGGCCATCCTGATCTTTGCTCTTGCCTGGTTCTTGTGCAGCTGGTTCTTCCAAGTCAGTCTGCGATCCATGGTGATCTCGAGGTATGTGGGTGCATATTCAGCCTGGAGCTCACGGGAGTTGATCTGCAGTTTCACCTTCTGGGGTTGGGTGGACAGGGTGAAGACGGTGTATGTAGTCTTCCTCTCATTTAAGCTTACAAGCCATGACTTGGTCCATGCCTCTATCAGCCGGAGAACTTGCTGCACTCTGTAGTTTGCAGTCATGATGCTTTCCTCACTGCACCAGAGGGCTAGGTCATCGGCATAGATGGCACCTTGTACGTTCCTTGGCAAACTCTGGATGATGTCCTTAATGAATACAAGGAAGAGTGTTGGGGAGAGCACTCCTCCTTGTGGGACTCCTTCCCTCAACACCTTCTTCTTGCTGGAGTACTGTCTGACCTGGACTCTGGCTCTTCTGTTGTGCAGGTATTGGGCAATCCACTTGTACATGTGCCCAGCGATACCGCACTGGCGCAGTTTCAGCTTGAGGCCATCTTTCCATACCCTGTCAAACGCCTTTTCTAGGTCAATCCATACAGCGGGGGGGGGTGCTTTTTTTCTTGGAAGGCACCTTCTATGGCTTGAGAGATGCATGTTATTTGGTCCTCTGTAGACCGGTTCTGCCTGAAGGCTGCTTGCTCTGGGCCAATGTGTTGTTTTCCTTCCAAGTGCCACATGAGTCTGGTGTCGATGAGACGCTCTAGCAGCTTTCCTATGCAGCTTGTAAGGCTTATGGGGCGATAGCTTTCAGCCTTCAACTTATCTTTGCCTTTTTTGTGCACTGGAATCATCGTGGCTTCTCTCCAGATCGGAGGCACAGTCCCTGATCTCCAACTGTTGTTGAAAAGCTGCAGAAGTTTCTTCTTGGTTTTGGGGCCAAGGTTCAGCAACATTTCATTTGTGATCTTGTCAGACCCAGGGGCTTTTTTCAGCTTCAGTGTTGTCATTGCATCCTCCAGCTCCTTGAGAATGAATGGCGAGCTCATCACTGGTTCAATCTGTGCGTTCTGATGAATTTGCTGGGCTCCTCTGACAACCTTTCTTCTCTCTGGTGGAATCTGAAGATGGCTCATCTTCACATACTGGTTGATGAAATGGTCTGCTGCTTTCTTGCCAGTCAGCAGTTCTTGATCTGCCTGTACTGTGATCGGCGAGCTTTTGCTGTTCTCATCATTGAGGGCTTGAGCCAGTTTCCAAAGCTTGTTGCCGTCCTTGTCCAAGTTGAGCTGCTCTGTCTTTTCTTGCCATCTCTTTCAAGCTTCCTGTATAAATGTCTGCCTGTGTTTTGCAGTGGCCGCCTTCAGGGCAATGTTGTTTTCTACTGTAGGATCTGCTTCCACTTTTTTCCTTGCCTCTGCCACACTGTCTTCAAGCTGCTGAAGCTGTTCTGTCCAGTAAGGCCTATAGTTCTTTCTGGCTCCCCGAGGTATAGATTCATTTGCAGCCTTCAGAATAGCATGGTTCAGCACCCTGACTTTCTTGTTGAGGTTCTGCTGCTTGTGACAGATCTCCGCAGAGTACCGGTCCACCAGTGTTTAGAAGCGCACCCAGTTGGCCTTCTTGTAATTCCACCTGGGGAATGTCTTAGCTTCTTGTGGTTTGTAGCTGATGTCCAGTCTGATCTTCACAGGTTTATGGTCACTTCCCCCGAGCTGGCCAAGTACTGTTCTTGTTGCCAGCCTGGCCATGTCGTTGGTGGCAAACGCAAGATCGGGCGTGGTGTTACTCAGCCATACCCTGGAGAAGAACGTTGGTGGATCATCAGGATCATTCATTAGCAGAAGACTGTTTTCGACTTGCCAATCTTCCACCTCCTCTCCTCTTCTATCTGCTTCACTGTATCCCCATGCCTCTAAGTGACTGTTGAAGTCACTGATGACTAAGCATCGGTGGTCTGGGAGTTCCATTTGGTCAAGTGTGAGCTCTCGCTCTGGGGGGCAGTACACATTGAAGATCGTGATGCTTTCATTGTGAACCATAATTCGAACTCCATGGATTTCTGCCTGGTTGTTGGTACTGACGTCAAACTCTTGTGCTGGTATGGCGTTTCTGACAAGAATCACCACTCCTCCTTTTGTTCTTCCTTTTCTGTCTTTCCTGAAGACCTGGTATCCCCTAACACTGAAGCGTTGGTTTTTCTTCAGGTGTGTCTCCTGTAGGCAGGATACATCAATGTCTTCTGAGTGGAGTCTTTCGGCAAGGGATATTTTTTTATTATAGACTCCTTCTGCGTTCCACTGGAGGATGTTGACGTTCCTCTCCTTTGGCGTCTCTTTTCGGCCAGTAGCATTCCTCGTTCCCCGTCCCCTGGTCGTGCAGGACGAGGTGAGGTGACCTCCGGTAGCTGAGGGTGGGCCCCTTTGAGGCTGAGGGCCCGGCACTCTTCCTCCCCGGCGGATCCCCAGAGGACGAGCACCATCACGTGCAACATCAGTGTGACTCATCATGAAGCGAATATGCGTGATGCAGGGGTTTGTTGGGGGTCCCTCCCCTAGACCAACTGCCTTCCATGGCTGGGCTGTTGAGAGCTTGGTCCACCCTGTAGAAAGGTTGCCTGCCAAGGCTTTCCGAGACCCTTCTTCCCATGCAACTGTCTGTCCTCCTCCGCCTTCCCAGCCGTTGGGAGTTCGCGCTCCTCTCCGCCTGTTCCGCTGTTGGGACATTTGTTGCTGTAACAAAACTTGGGTTTTACATGAGGGATTTGTTACATGCTGCACAACCCCCAACCTGGAGGACCAGGGTGCACTCTTTAGTGTGGCCTCTACCCCACGCGGACCTGTTCGACATGGTTGAACCTTCTGGGAGCACTAGGCTCCCATCGACATAGCTCCGGGGGTTGCTGAGGCACGCAAGCCGCTGCACCCCGACAAGGTATGTGCACCATTGGCAGCAGACTGTGGGACTAATAAAGGCTTATCTTATCTTATCTTATCTTATCTTGTCTATTGCGTCTTTTGCATTCAATACTATTAGGTCGTCACGTTTTTTTGCTATCTCTGCAAGCAGCCCTGCTTAGGTTACACAGTCTGACAGCCGTAGGTAGGGAGGACCTGTGAAACCTCTCGGTTGCACACCTAGGATGATATAGTCTGCTGCTAAATGAGCTCCTCAGTGCGTTCAGTATGTCCTGCATAGGGTGGGACTCGGACTCCAGCAGAGATGACAGTTTAGCCACCATCCTTCTTCTCCTATCTCCTCCACTGGGTCAAGGCGTTGCCCCAGGACAGAGCTAGCTTTCTTGATCAGTTTGTTCAGTCTCTTCCTATCGGCTGCTGTAATACCACTGCCCCAGCAGACCACTCCAAAAGTGATGGCTGATGCCATCACCGTGTCGTAGAATGTCTTCAGCAGCGCCCCTTGTACACCAAAAGACCTGAGTCTCCTCAGTAGGAACAGCCTGCGCTGTCCCTTCTTGTAGAGTGCATTGGTATTGTGTGACCAGTCTAGTTTAGCACAGTACCAGTAAACATACAGGGAACAGACATCGAGATGGTGACATCCTACAAGTACCTGGGTGTTCATCTGAACAATAAACTAGACTGGTCACACAATACCGACGCACTCTACAAGAAGGGACAGCGCAGGCTGTTCCTACTGAGGAGACTCAGGTCTTTTGGTGTTCAAGGGACGCTGCTGAAGACATTCTACAACACGGTAGTGGCATCAGCCATCACTTTTGGAGTGGTCTGCTGGGGCAGTGGCGTTACAGCAGCCGATAGGAAGAGACTGAACAAACTGATCAAGAAAGCTAGCTCTGTCCTGGGGCAGCGCCTTGACCCAGTGGAGGAGATGGGAGAGAGAAGAATGGTGGCTAAGCTGTCATCTCTGCTGGAGTCCGAGTCCCACCCTATGCAGGACATACTGAACACAATGAGGAGCTCATTTAGCAGCAGACTACATCATCCTAGGTGCACAACCGAGAGGTTTCACAGGTCCTTCCTACCTACGGCTGTCAGACTGTATAACCTAAGCAGGGCTGCTCGCAGAGATAGCAAAAAAAACGTGACGACCTAATAGTATTGAACGCAAAAGACGCAATAGACTTACACAATGGTCCCCTCCAGTATATACAACTAGGACAGTATCGGTCGCTACGGAGGGTGACAATATGTATGGGTACATATTCATACTATGTAGGATAACTAAGTAGACGGTTATGCTGTTTATTCCATCTTGCTACAATGCTCCATACTTTGTATATATATTTATGTATTTATGGGTATGTATGTATATCCACTGCTCTTATTTATATCTGCCGTATCTTCTTAATTATTGCTCTGAGTGTTGCTGTCCCTGTGCTGTTGCAATCCTGGAATTTCCCCATTGTGGGACTAATAAAGGCTTATCTAATCTTATCTTATCTTATCTTTATTGTTCAGATGAACACCCAGGTACTTGTACGATGTCACCATCTCAATGTCTGTTCCCTGTATGTTTACTGTTGCTGTGAAGGGTTGTCCTTGCCTGCGGCAGTCCACCACCAGCTCCTTAGTTTTCCTCACGTTGATCTGGAGGCAGTTCCGATGGCACCAGTCCACAAAGTCCTGGATAAGTCCTCTGTACTCAGCTTCATCTCTGTTGGAGATGATGCCGCCGATCGCAGAGTCGTCATAGAACTTCTGTAGATAAGCCTGTCACTTTAAGAATCATATGTCACCTTTTCAACTCCGCCCTCCCTCTTACATTAGTTAGCCATTATAGTTGACCAGCTTCTAGCCTCCCAGCTCAGATGAGCAGCACTCTGGTTCACTGATCCACAGTTGATGGTGTATCTCGCAGCTTCCCTGATCGCCTCAACCAAGACCTGTCCCATAACACGAGACGAACTGCTGAGCCAAGGGATCTCTAAGGGCATTGTGGCTCTGTGGGACTCCATGCTGCTCTCACAGCCAGCTGAAAGCTGGAGCGACTATGTCGCCTGTGAGAACAGCGCGGAGTCCCGCAGATACACGGAGGATGGTGGGGGGCTGGGTGTGAGAGCCAGAAGCCTCCAGCCAGCAGCATCTGGTCCCATGACATTTTGATTGCAGCGAGCCGGAGGTTTCATCGTGATTCCGCGGCGGCTCGCCATCTGTACCAGCTCATGGCTCGCACATCAAGCTAATTTTTTTGATGTTTTATTTATTTATTTATTCCGATAAAATGACACTAAATATGGTATACAAACACAGAAAATGTAAATATACATTTATTAGAAAAGTGACAAATTTGCCAGGAAAAAGTGTCAAGTTTATCACGGAAACAGTTTTAATTTTTCTAGAAAAATGTTATAAGATTGTAAGAAAAGCCTCCCAAATTAGTCCAAAAATGTGATATTTATGAATTTATTGTCAATTTTGGACTTGCTTATGGCACTTCAGTACTTTTAAAAACGTGTTAAATTAGCAGATTTTTATATTGTTGTACCTTTACTTTTTTGTGTTTATAAGTAACTTATGCTAAATTTGTCATAAACGCCCAGGCGGGGCAGAATGGAGACCCAAATGCTGGACTGTGAGTTTGCAAACGTTTAATGAAAACATAAAATGCAACTGGAACGAAAACTTACAAAGCAGGATACGAGGAGGTTGAATAGCCAAACGGCTAAGACATGGGACACACGTCGGATTAATAAGGAGGCTGAAGCGTGGGACACACGCCAGTTAGACCAAATAGCCAAAGGAATGAAGCGTGAGACACACGCCAGGATACAATGATGAAGCATGAGACACGTGCCAGGAAACAGTGAAGGACGTCGCCCTGAACTGTGGGATGGCATCCCTAAAATAAGGCAAAGAGGGATTAAACAAATAGTTAACAGTTGTGGGTAACAGGAGCAAGGATAATTTGTTCACAATAACGACAGCTGTGAGAACTGTGATCTTGAGCTAATCAGAGGAAGTAAGCAAAGAGCGCTGTCAAAATAAAAGCACAGAAGGAACCATGGCAACAGATAACTAACTATGAATATGGGATGTTTACAAACAGAGAAGTGACGGCGAAGGCGAGAGCAGGCTCACGTCAAAGCACAGGGAAATATAATTCAAAATACAAACAAGATGGCCGTAGACACAAGATATCAATAAACAAGACTATAATAACCAAACCAAGATAATAGGACAACTCGAAACAAACAGAGACAGAGGGCAAACTTGGATGACAAAATACAGACAAACCAAACTCAAATACAATAAAACTAAAGTGGGGAAAGTACAGAAAATAATTGGAAATAACAGAAAGCGTGAGCACGGTTCTCCCACTGTGCTCCGCATCATGACAAAATTTGAGCTAACAAGTGTTTTTCTTTTCTTCTCTCTCTCGACTATACAAAGTGATTGGAGAAAAAAATTATTTGGTCTGAAATTATGCAGATCTTCCAATATGCATGTTTAAGGAGTAAGTGGAATAGTTCTATTTGCACTGATCATAGCTGCTTTGTTGTATTAAACCAGAGATTGTTGACTTTATCCCAGTCCCAAGGGAAGCAAAATTCCCATGAAGCATTTGACACGTTTATGATGTAAACAATGCCTCGTTTGGAATGGTCACATGATGTTTGAGCACCACAAAGCAGGTGTCAATTCACTTTTGTGTGACACTTCCACTTCAAATGCTCGACACAATGTCGAGCTGTTTGGGTCGCGCGTCATATCACTAGTCTTCAATTTTGCTCAACATGGCTCCTGAGTGTTTGTGCAGGATTGGTAACAGGATTGGTAACAAAGAGCAGCCCTGGTGGAGTCCAACTCTCACTGGAAATGAGTTTGACTGAGTATTGGTAATACAAACTAAACTCTTGCAACAGTTGTATAGAGACCGGATAGCTCATAGCAGCAAGTCCGATACCCCATACTCCCGTAGCACCCCCCACAAGAGACCTTGAGGGACTCTCCAAGTCCACAAAACACGTTGGCTGGTTGGGCAAACTCCCACAAACCCTCCAGGATTCTCGAGAGGGTAAAGAGTTGGTCTGATGTGTCACGGCCAGGGCGAAAACCACATTGAGCCTCCTGAATCTGAGGTTCAACCAATGGTCTGACTTTCCTCTCCAGTACCGTGGCATAGACCTTCCCAGGGAGGCTGAGGAGTGTGATCCCCCTAAAGTTGGAACACACCCTTCAGTCACCCTTCTTAAAGAGAGGAACCACCACCCCAGTTTGCCATGCCAAAGGCACTGTCCCCGACCTCCATGCAATGTTGCAGAGGTGTGTCAACCATGACAGCCCTACAACATTCTGAGCCTTGAGTTGCTCAGGGCAAATCTTATCCATCCCGAGGCCTTGCCACCAAAGAGTTTTTAAACCACTTCGGCGACCTCAGCTGGGCGAGTTACCCCCTCATCTTCAAGCTCTGTTCCCTCTATGGAAGGTATGTCAGTGGGATTGAGGAGATCCTTGAAGTATCCTTCCACCACACAAAGATGTCCACAGTCAAAGTCAGCAGTGCCCCATCTGCACCATACACAGTGTGGACAGGGAGCTGCCTCCCCCTCCTGAGCCACTGGACAGTTTGCCAGAATGTCTTCGAGGCCGACTGAAAGTCTTGTTCCATGGCCTTACCAAACTCCTCCCACACCCATGTTTTTGCTTCAGCAACTACCTGAGCTGCACTCCACTTGACCTGCCGGTACACCTCAGCTGTTTTGGGAGACCCACAAGCCAACCAAGCTCAATAAGACTCCTTCTTCAACTTGAAGGCTGCCCTCACCACTGGTTTCCACCACTTTGTTTGGGGGTTGCCACCACAAGGTGCACCAATGACCCTGAGGCTGCAGCTCTGGGCCGCCACTTCAACAATGGAGGCAAAGAACATGGCCCATTCAGACTCCATGTCTCCAGACTCCCTCGGAATGTGGTTGAAGTTCTTCCTTTCCTCAGATGACTTGCCTAATTACTTAATTAACTAATTATTGTTTGTGGTAGAAGTGATTGGTTTATTTTTAGTATTGAAGTACTTAATTTGTATGGGAAATTTCATTTAAAAACAAAGCAATGGCACATGATATCAACCTAGTGTTGCTACTGGCTGTGACATCAAGGACTGTGTCAACCACTATCAGCTGCTCAGATGTAAATATGATTTTTTTGGACCCGAAAACAAAAATTTTATCAATATATTTTTTGAAGAATACAGTATAAGGATTTTAATTTGGCACCTTTCTAAACTCTTTGTTGATTTTTTTTAATAAATATTTGTTTTCATGAAAATCCTGTCCTTTTCACTTTTTAAATAACTGGGCAAACATTTAATTTATTCATGTATTCCCACTTCTGCTTGTAATAGAACTGATGAGGGCAGACTCACTCCTCTGTCTGGTTAAAATTCTGACCATGCACAGTTTCATGAATACTACACTGACCTTGGTGTACTTTTATTTATGCACCCAAATGTGCACCACTTTCTACACACTTTTAATGAATGAGAGCCACTGTGATTAAATCTTAGGGTCAGTAACGTCTACTCTGTAACCTGTGCAAGTTTGAGCAGCTTTTTGTTCAGCAACATGGAAACAAAAGATAAATCTTCATGGCCCCACTGAAGTTTTAAAATGAAGTTAAAACAGCTGAGTGAAAAGAATAAAGTGGCCTGTCAGGATTAGTAATAAGATTTTTTTTCCCTTTTTTTCTCATAAATTTGTGAATTTATTCTGTCAGATATTAAAGGTCAGAAGTGTGGAAGAAAAGCAAAAATACAGACTGTTATAATCCTTGTGTGCTGGGAATGTTTGGGGTCACATCTCAGAGGGCAAAAATAAATGGATTTTAGGAGTGTAATTATTTGTGGGGAAATAATTACAGCAGAAAGCATCTTTGGATCGATCACTGAGTTCCCCAGTGATATTTCTGCTGCTTCCTCTTCATTTTCCAAAAGAAACTTAATCTGCTTTCTGTTTTCCAATTACTGGACCATTAATATATGAATGACTTTGTGTTTTCTTCTCGGAGGTTAATATTCCCGCAGTAATCCTCCATCTTGTTTGGAGTGTCATTTTTAATGAAAGGGAGTAAAATAAGTTTGTCATTGATTTTCCAACCTTTAGAAATGTGTTGTTCTCTGATGTCTTCCTGATTTGCAGAAAAAATGTCACACATTTATAAGGAAAAGCTGCAAATTTACAGGGGGGTGGGGGACAGACAGATTTATGGGTAAAAACTCACGTTTATGTGGAAAAGATCACGTATTTATAAGAAAAAAGTGAGAAATTTCTGAGAACAAGTTTGCAAGTTTACAAGAAAAAAAAGTCAAATGTACAAGAAGTTTTATTAATTCATGAGAAAAAAGTTGGAAATTTACAGGAAAAAGAAAGATTTTATAAGGGGAAAAAATCATAAATGTCTGAGAAAAATGTTGTAAAGGTTGCAAATTTACAAGAAAAAGTCACAATTTTTTAAGCAAAAAGTAAAATTTATTAAGAAAGTATATAATAGTAATATAATAAACTTATGTCCTGGCTAGCGCTCGCCCCCTCCTTCCCATTTCACCCTGATCTCCTAATCAACTCATCTGACGCATCTGCTGAGCCAGCGTTTATAAGGAAGCGCTCTTCAGTGATTCAACGCTGGCTCGTTTGGGTATACTGCCTCGAGCAAATTAATTTAAAATTAGCAAGCTGCTTGTGTTTTAGGTTTCCTACCGGACATGTTCTTCTCCCCCTCCTTTCTTCCACGTTGCTGCCGACAAAGCGGTGCGCCTTCAGGGGTTTTGGTGCTCTCGCCAGCCTGTTGCTTCCCCGTCACAGCTCATCCTCTCCACCCGGTCAGACTCTACTCCTCATTCCCCTCCCAGCGGCTCCAACCTGCTGGTCCCTCTCTTTTGCTGGGTTCTGTGCCGGTCTCTCTTCTCCTCCCACGTAAGTGGCATCATTTGGTTTTCCCTATCCTTCTCCATTCCTCTTTTAATCACCCTCGTTTCGTCCTCTGCAGGGTTGCTGCTCCTCTGGCGAGTGACTGGTTTTCTCCAAGTTTACATGTTTTGAAAATTAATAAAGGGTCAAATGTTCCTTGTGTGTGTTTCTTTGGTGACTGCATCTTGCACTTAGGCTGATTGTCCAGTCAACATGACATATTATACATATATAGTATATGTGGCAGACCACTAGGAGGCTCCACTCACATCCACTCACTAGGAGGGAAGTGATTGATATGTATGTGCCTTGGCACCAAGATCTTACTCTTGTTCTTGCTGGAGTAAAGTAAAGTTGTGGACTGGCAGCTCTTATGTGTCGTCTCTTCAATCCTCCACACTGGTGACCTTTGACGTTGATCATGTTCAAGTCGGAAGATGAAGCAAGCTCCTCTTTGGGAATATCCACGGTAGGGTTTCTCTCCGGGACCTCGGCCTCATCCACTGTGGCAGTCAAGCTCCCAGACTTCTGGCTCCATGATCCCACTGTCTGGTTCCTCCATGTTAAGGCTCAGTTTGCCTTTTGTGGAATTTCTGCAGACAATACTAGATACCATTACATGTTGGCTTTGCTTGACCCGCACTCCATCCATCATACCATGAGCCTGCCCCAAGACCCCCCAGCCCGGGGCTCTTAAGTAGCTACTATTATGGCGCTACATCCTCTCTGACGGGGAGAGAGCTCCTCTCTAACTCTGAGTTAGGCAACAGCTCAGCTGTGGAATTAATGAAAAGTATGCTAGCTCTGCTGGGCATACATGACGGATTCTTTCTCTTTGCCCATCACTTCCTCAAGAAACTGCCAGCTTCAGTGCGGGCCATTCTAGCCAACTCACCGCTGCTGGCTGCCAGAGGTTACCGCGTGCTGACAGAAGAAGCAGACCACATTATTCTGGCAAATAGGAGTTTTGGTGTCCAGGCGGTGACACCGGGACCTTCAGCATCATCAACAGAAGTTGTTGAGCCAGCGGTTGTGGCCGGGATAGCTACTTGGAGACACCAGGTCAGGACCATGTGCTTCTACCATCAGCACATTGGTGCCGATGCATGGCATTGCCTTCCACCATACTGTTTCAAGATGCCGGGAAACTGACCAGCCAGCGGTCAGTAGCAGCTGCAGCCACTGGCGACAAAGAGAAGCTGCTTTTCCTCCAAGACACGCATTCCAGAAGGCATTTTTTTTTGTCAACTCTGGTTCCCAGAAGAGTATTATTCTGCTGGCTGGTTCTGATGGACTTGTGGAAGGTTGTGGCCCATCATTAACAGCCACTAATGGCTCCCTACCAAAACTTTTGGTGAAAGGTCAGTGTCGATGTGTTTTCACAGACGCAACTACAAATGAGACTTTCTGGTAGCTTCCAGCTTGATTCTTATCATAGGTGCTGATTTTCTGTGTGCTCATGGTCTCCTTGTAGATGCTGCCAATAGACATCTGATTGATGCTGTTTACTTTTCTTCACTGCCTTGTATAATATAGGGAGCTGAGCCACTAGCATATGCTAATATTTAGCTTCTGGAGAATGTGTTTCAGTGCTTGCTTTCTGATTTTCACTCACTTACAGTGCCTAACTTTTACTCTGCTGTGACCAAGCATGGAGTTAAGCATTTTATCGGCAAAAAGGGCCCTCCAGGTTTTATGTATGCACCGCCTCAATTCAACTAAGCTAGCCATCGAGTGAGAAGAGTTTGCTAACATGGAGCAATTAGAGATCATTAGGCACTCCAATAGCCCTTGGACTTCCCCATTGCACATGGTACCAAAGTCCAATGTTTCGTGGTGGCCATGCAGTGATTTTCGTCGCCTGAACATTACGGAGCACAACCTTAGTACAGAGACAGCCCTAGTGAAAGTTACTAATGACCTTTTCATGGCATCTGACAAAGGACTTGTCTCTGTCCTGGTCTTATTGGATCTTAGTGCTGCCTTTGACACCATCGACCACCACATCCTGTTAAAGAGACTTGAACAGTAAATTTGAAAGGAGCAAGACTAAGATGGTTCCAGTCTTATTTATCAGACCATTCCCAGTTTGCTTATGTCCACAACAAGTCCTCTATCCAGACTACGGATAGCTATGGAGTTCCGCAGGGACTGGTACTTGAACCAATACTGTTTACCTTATACATACTGCCTTTAGGAGATATTATGAGGAAACATTCTATTCATTTTCATTGTTATGCTGATGACACTCAGTTATATTTATCCACCAACCCAGACGATTCCAGCTATTTGGGTTCACTCCAGGAGTGACTTAAGGACATTAAAACCTGGATGAACTACAAATTTCTACTGTTAAATACAGATAAAACTGAAGTTATTGTCTTTTGCCCCAAACAGGCTAGAAATACTCTTTCTAAAAAAATAGCAACACTAGATGGCATTTGACCAAGATATGTCTTTGACCAAGATATGTCTTTTAACTCTCATATACAGCAAACTGCTAAGACTGCCTTCTTCCATCTGCATAATATTTCTAAAATTAAGCCCATTCTGTCTCATAAAGATACAGAGAAACTTAACCATGTCTTTGTCACCTCCAGGCTAGACTACTGTAATTTACTTTTATCAGGCTGTCCTAATAAGTCTATAAAGAGTTTTCAGCTTATTGAAAAGGCAGCTGCACATATCCTGACGAGAACAGGAAAAAGCCATCATGTTACTACAGTTTTTGCTTCTTTACATTGGCTCCCAATAAAATATAGAATTGAATTCAAGATTTTACTCCTAACCTATAAAGCCCTTAATGGCTTAGCTCCATCTTACCTGCAAGAACTCATAGTTCCCTATCACCCAACCAGAGCTTTGCGCTCCCAAAACTCCAAACTACTTGTGGTCCTCAAGGTTTCCAGAGATTGGGAGGTAGAGCTTTTGGTTATCAAGCTCCCCTCGAACCATCTCCCCAATTTAGTTTGGGAGGCAGACACTCTTTATTTAAGAGTAAATTGAAATCCTTTCTCTTTGATAGTTAGCAATAAAGACGTCTGCACTTAGTCAGTGCAATTTTCACTTTACTGCTAAGCTTTCGGTCCTGTCAAACCTTCATCAGAGCATACAGACTGTAGCAATGGACAGGGTTAAATGGGAGAGCATTCCCATATTAGTTATTAGAAGCATGCAGTACACCTGTGTACACACCTCTGTGGCAGTGCCATGTCTTCTGAGAAATGTAGTTCAAACTATCAGAATTAAAGAAAGGAGGCATATCATACCTCAAACTTTTCTAAGAAAAAGGGAGAGGTGTGTCAAAGGTGAACAGAAAGACAAACAAATCATAAAGAACAAATCATAAATCTGTTCTTAACCAACAGGGCGCAGAGAGTAAGGGTCAATGGTAAATTGTCTGACCTAAAGTGCTCTTCTACTGGCTCTCCTCAGGGGTGTGTGTTGTCACCACTACTCTTCATCCTGTACACAAACATGTGTCGGAGCAGACATGACAACAGACATATCATAAAGTATGCTGATGATTCAGTTATTGTCAGTCTCCTCCAGGATGGTGAGAGTGGCCACGGCCCAGTAGTTGATGATTTTGTTCACTGGTGTGAGGATTCCTACCTGCAGCTGAATACGACAAAAACTAAAGACATGATTATTGACTTTAGGAGGAAAACTCCCAGGCACAAAGTCACCGTACTAAAAGGCCAGACCACCGAATGTGTACAATCCTACAAATATCTTGGGACGATTATTGATAGTAATTTAAAGTTTGAGGAGAACTGTGAAAGGGTGTGCAAAAAGGGTCAGCAACATTTGCATTGCTTGAAAAAACTTGCACGCTTCCAAATTGACCGAACCATAATGACAATGTTTTATCGGGCTTTTATTGAATCTGTTTTATCCTTTTCTTTAGCGTCATGGTTTGGTCAGATAAAACTGAAACAGAGGAAATCCTTGGATCATTTAGTTAGATGGTCCAGTCGTTTGCTTGGTGAGTCACAGCTGAGCCTGACATCCCTGTACACCAGACAAGTACAGAGGATGGCTACCTCCATTTTAAATGATGACTCCCACCCTTTGTACTGCAACTTTCAGCTTCTTCCCTCAAGACGGAGGTTTGCTGTCCCAAAAAGTAAAACCCAGCGCTACAAAAACAGCTTTATTCCTGCTGCTGGCAAAGAGTTGAACAAGCTGTAACAATATATTGCACATAATTTAGGTACCTATTTATTAACTCCATTTTATATTTACTTATTTTTGTAGGATGTTACTTGGGTTCTAAATATTTTATTGAGTTTTAGACCTTTGAGTTTTTAACCTCTTTGACTAGTTTTTAACTTTTAATATGACTCTTCTCTCTTACCTCTGGTTTTTCTCTCATCTCTTTGTCTTTTTATACCCTGATTGATGGAGCCTTGAGTATTTTTATCATGTTCATAGTCCATTTCATGTGTGCCTGTGTTTGTGTCTATGTTGAATGTAATTTGTGGCTTGTAAATATGGATATTACCAGACTGCAAAACAAATCTACCTACGGGTACAAATAAAGTAACCTGAACCTGAACCTGAACCTAAAGTACAATAACATTACCAATATCAATAAATAGGTCAAGATACCATTTTTTAAAATCTCAAAAGAAACAAGGGCTATAAAAACATCAGGTTAAGGCCATCATAAACCATAGAGCTCAAGTTTCACAATACAAGAACTGAAAAGAAGGGCTGGAACACATCTTGAATCACAGCATAGCACTCATATCAAAATCTTCATTGAGACCTTTTGTCATGGTCCGAGTGCCGATCTCGTCCGCGCTCGGGCCATACATCATCTCCACCAGGCTTGACAGCAGTGTTTACCTTATTGCTCCCCGAGCTCTTATTGTGACAGCGCTCGGAGGAGCTTCCTGCTGTCAAAGCCCAACAGCTGTGCTTCATTTACGGCTCATCAGTGGCCCGGCATTTAAGCGGACACTGAGAGTAGTACAATGCAGCAGTCTCGTCAATATCCTTCGCCAGACGTTGAGCGAGCAGTTCTCATCTCAGATGTCCCTTATTCCTTGTTCCTGGTCAAGATTGTAAGTAGCTGTGTGTTAGCCTTACGATCCCTTGTGTCTTGTGTAGTGTGTTTTAGCCCACCGAGGCTCATTGCTTTGTGTATGTTACCTTGTGTTCGTGAATTAAACATCCTGCAAACCTCACTGGCGACTTTTGGCATCTTATGGTGGCTCGCGAGGGCCACCGCGTGACAGTAGACTGCTGCCAAGGCGCCTAAACGGAGACGCCAAACCGAGACGCTGTTCCCGGTGAGTTTTGCTTATTTGGACAATTGTTCTTTCCTGTCTGGGTGACTGTGTGCTGGAAGAATGCCGTCTTCCATGAGCCGTGTTCGGCGCCTGGGCTACGAGCTAGCGGAGGCTCTGGAGTACGCAGATGGAGCGCTTCTCGCCGCTACGTTTGACGACACCCCCAATGAGGTGCGCTGGCACCTGGACATTGCTGAGAATATCTTAAATCATCTCCCGCACTACGCCGACCACCCTGAAGTCAGCGCGAGGAGGGATGACATCGCCGCTCAGCTCGAGATACTTTGTGGGCTGGAGGAAGACTGCGACAGGAAGCAGAGGAGGAGGCATTCTCGCTCCCCGCTATGGGATCCCGTTCCTGTCCTCGATCCAGTCCAGGAGTTCGCGCCATCCAGGGGCTGTCATAGACGTCGGCGCCACGGCCAAGGTAAATCTCAGCAAGATCCCCGTCTGGACCCGCTTCCGGTGAAGCCCGTCAGTGAACCTTCGCGAGTGGCTCCTCCTTGTCCTTCCAGGGGGCCCTCTGTCACCATCCAGCGGGAGAAGGGAGGAACAACGTCCCCTACAGCAGGCACCATCCTCCCTCCGGGAGATAGGCAAGTGCAAGTTCATTCCTCCCATCATAATTGTGATCTGCCTTGTCTGACTCCTGGGGGCGGAGTTCAGGGTTTGCAGTCCCCCGAGCCCCCACCACCTGCTGTAGCTGTAATTACTAAACCTGCTGCCTCTGTGTCTCCCTCCGCTGAGTGGTCCACGATGCCAGGCCTACGTCACCGGACGAGGAGGGGGCCTGCGGTTCTGGAGAGCCTGGTGCCAGCCCCGCAGCCACGTCATGGGCAGAGGAGAGGAGCGGACTGCAGCCTGGAGCCTGCGCCGACAATAAAGCACCATGTGATTGTTAAGTATGTGCCTTGGTGCCAAGATCTTACTGTTGTTTTTGCTGTAGTAGAGTAAAGTTGTGAACCGGCAGCTCTCGTGTGTTGTCTCTTCAATCCTACACACACACACACACACACACACACACACACGTACGCACACACACGTGCATACACACACACACACACACACACACACATATACTGTATATGGTAAATGGTAAATGGCATTCACTTATATAGCGCTTTTATTCTCACCTCTTGATGACCAAAGCGCTTTACAGATCATGCTATCCACCCATTCACACACACATTCACACACTGATTATATATATATATATATATATATATATAATCCTTTATTAGTTCCACAATGGGGAGAGTTAAAATATTGCAGCAGCAAAGGGGTAGCAGCACTCAGAGCAATAATAAGGTAAAAAGTGGTAAAAGAAAAGAAACAGTATATACACCGTGCAAGAGGTCAGGGAAAGTATAGTATTTTTTACAATTAAAAAAGTAAATAGAGTATCATTTACAGGATTACAGTTAAATAAGATAAGATAAGATAAGATAAGCCTTTATTAGTCCCACAATGGGGAAATTCCAGGATTGCAACAGCACAGGGATAGCAACACTCAGAGCAACAATCAGAAGGCAAGAAAAAACAAGAACATCTAGTAAACATATGTACATATTACTATAAATGTATATATATAGACACACAGTGCGGAGCATTATGGTTGGTTGGTGAATGTGCAGCAGAAAGTCTAAGCTCTCTCTCCGCGGATGCGGCGGGCCAGCTGGAAGTCTTTGGGCATGATGGTGACCCGCTTGGCGAAGAAGAGACCCACCAGGTGGGCCTCGCTGGTCTCCTGCAGAGCCATGACGGCGAAGCTCAGGAAGCGCAGGACGGTCTTGAAGTCCTGAGCGATCTCCCTCACCAGGCGCTGGACGGGCAGCTTACGGATGAGCAGCTCCGTGGATTTCTGGTAGCGAAGGATCTCTCTCAGAGCCACAGGCCTGTGACGGCGAGGCCTCTTCACTCTGCTGGTGGCCGGAGCGCCTCTCCGAGCAGCCCTGGTGGCTAGCTGTCTCCTGGGGGGCTTCTTCCTCCAGTAGATTTTACGGGCGGTCTGCTTGGTTCTTGCCATCGCTCTTTATTATTCTGTCTTATATTTCTTGCACGCCGCCTAAACTCCAGCCCGGCACCCGCGTCGTTTTCGCTACAGCTCCCGGTATGTCGAGTTTCCCATTAGCACCGGGCGGCGGCCAAGTGCTAGCTAGCACTAGCTCCTCCCCGCTGTAACGTCTCCCGCTGTAAACAGTGGCTCCGTCCGCCGACCCGGGAGACCCCCGGGGCGATCCGTGCGTCCGTGATATATATACAGAGTGAAAGGTGTAGAAAGAAGAAGGAAGATAAAAAAAAGGCTGTTGCAATGGGCAGCTGACTCGTGTGGCACCACCGGTCCGGCGGAACCGGAACCGGAAAAAAAAAAAAAAAATTTTAAAAAAATAGGATTTACAGCTGTCAGAAATTTGGGGGTGATTTTTGACAGCCATTTAAAATTTGATAAACAGATTGACAATGTAGTCAAGATGAGCTTTTATCAATTACGTCTGTTATCCAAAGCCAAACCTTTCCTGAGCCGTCATGATCTTGAGATAGCCGTCTATGCTTTAATCACATCTCGACTTGATTACTGCAATGCACTTTACGTATGTTGGCATCTCTCAGTCTTCTCTCGGCCGCCTTCAACTTGTGCAAAATGCAGCGGCCCATCTTTTGACCAACACACCTAGGCGAGAGCACATTACTCCGATCCTTTTTTCACTTCAATGGCTTTCAGTCCATTTTAGAATTAATTTTAAACTTTTGCTTTTTGTTTTTAAAGCTCTTAATGGCCTTGCTCCGGTTTATATGTCTGAGATTTTGACTGTCCGTGACCAAGGCAGGGCTTTGAGGTCATCCAATCAGCTTTTGCTGGATGTGCCTACGTCAAGGTATGAACATTGGGGTGACCAAGCCTTTTCTGTTGCCGCCCCCAGGCTCTGGAATAATCTCCCCCTGACCGACATGCTATCTCTGACCTGACCCTTTTTAAATCAGAACTTAAGACATATTTGTTTAGGATGGCTTTTAATACCCAGTAGTGGTGATATTTGTCTTGGCATTTGTTTTTATTTTATTCTTATTTTTAGGTATTTATTCTTATTTCTTTGTTTATGTTATTTGTTTTTAATGCTGTGTGTGTTTTTAATGCTGTTTAATTTTCTGTAAAGCACTTTGGTCACCTACGGGTTGTTTTAAAGGGCTGTATAAATAAAGTACATTACATTATACATTGCTGCTGATTGCATATATTGCATTATACGTATATTGGAGAGTTGTGATACCATATTTTCTGATTACCAGTCTATATTATTTGAGACTATTTTCTCCTCTGCTACAGTCAAAACCTGCACTTCTGCTTTACCAGATTTGTTTTGCTCCGGATTCCATCACCTTGGACATAGAGGAGCTTTGTTCCTGGTTCCACTCCTCCTGCCTAACCATCTTAGACCTTGTTACACCATTTAAAACCAGGCAGCCTAAAGTTACACTTGAGCCCTGGTTTAATGATAGAACCAGTGCAGCTCCGCAGGAGTGCCACAGAGCCAAACGTAGGTGGAGCAAGGACAAACTGCATGTGTCTCTACAGATCTACAAGGACTGTTGCGGAAATATCAAAATATAGTTAGAGAATCTAAACGGGAACACTTTTCAGGAATTATCTCTTCCAACAGTCACAACCCACAGGTGCTTTTTAAGACTACTGACTGTCTTCTCAATGCCCCACAGACTGCCTGGAGCCCTCTGTTCAACTGTGTAATGACTTTCTGCAGACTCTCATCTCAGCCCCTGATTCTGATCCTTCTGCTATGGTCACTAGTTTAGTTGTTTTTAACTAGTTTGAACCTGTGACTATGTTGCTATTAAAAGATGTGGTGGACCATATTAAGCTCTCAGGTTCCCCCCATGATGCTGTTCCTCCTTGACTTCTAAAAGAGGTTTTTCCCAGCATAGGGCACCTGGTTCTCGCCATTATTAACTGCAGTCTTTCCTCTAGTGTGGTCCCTGCTGATTGTAAACATGCAGTAGTACAACCAATTTAAAATAAATCTGGACTAGATCACAATGTATTGGCTAATTTTAGGCCTATCTCTAAACTGCCATTTCTCTCAAAAATTCTAGATTAAATTGTGTACTCTCAGCTTAAACTTTTCCAAGACAAGTATGACATTGTGGAAATCTTTCAGTTTGAATTTAAATACCTTCATAGCACTGAGTCAGCACTGCTAAGGGTCTTTAACAACATTTTTTTTGGCTTGTGATATTGGTGAAATTGTGATTCTGGTACTGCTTGATTTAACAGCTGCTTTTGACACTGTGGACCAAAACATTTTGATTTCACGTTTAAAAAACACAGTGGGCATTTTGAGAACTCCTCTTGAGTGGCTTAAATCTTGTTTGTCAGGCAAATTTTAGTGTCAAGCCCAATGGTTTTGAATCCTTCCATGCTCCTTTGTTATGTGGTGTGCCGCAAGGCTTAATTTTAGGTCCATTGCTTTTTTCTTTGTACTTGTTTCCTCTGGGTTCTGTTCTCAGAAAACACAGCATCTCATTCCACCTTTATGCTGACGATTGTCTGATTTATCTGCCACTGAAACATGGGAATGCCTCTTCTATTAAACCCCTTCTAGCATGCCTCGGTGACATTAAATGATGGATGGAAATATACTTTTTAAATTTTAATGAAAGAAAGACGGAAGTAATCTATACAGTACAAAATAATGCATAGATACTATTGGACGCCAGCAAGACTACATAGGATGGGTCTGTTAAATAATAATCTACAGTATGTTGGAAATGTAAGAAAGATAAAGGAACTTTTTTGCACTGTATTTGGGATTGCCCACTTGTTCAGCCTTTTTGGACTAAAAATCTCAGGCATATGGGTGAGTGGTTGGGCAAGACACTCCCATTGTCACCAAGAATGTGTCTACTTGGAGACAAATCCCAAGTACCTATTTTATCGAAAGAAGAATTCTCAGTGGTCATGACTGGACTAACTACAGCAGCCAGAACTACACTTTCTCACTGGAAATCAATCAAACCTCCTAGAATGGAAGAATGGGTTAGCTATATGATAAAGACTGCCCCATATGAGTCCATGTTAAATAGGAGGACTGATGGGAATCACACTAAGGGACCAATGTGGAGAGACTTTTGGAATTTTATTTCTTTGGCTAACAATTCAATCTCTTAATGAAGCTCCTGTCTTTCTCTGTTTCCCTGTTTTTGTTTTTGTTTTTTTTTTGTTTTTTTTTTTGTTTTTTTTTTGGGGGGGGGTATTGCCTTCCCTCACTGATATCCTTGCTTTGTAATCAGCCACATATACAGTATACATATATACATATATATATTTTTTTTCCCTATTTATTTACCCTTTTTGGAGACTGATGTGATACTTGGAAGATCAGTATGTATAGTACCATCGTGTATAAAGTCAATAAAACTTTAATTACAAAAAAAGAAAGACGGAAGTAATCATGTTTCGATCCAGTAATTCTTGTGAGCCCCTTTCTGTTGATCTGGCCTCTTTGGCTGCACATGTTAAGCCAACTGTTAAAAATTTGGGTTTCAGGATGAACGGTAATCTTAAATTAGACAGTCAGATTAGTGCTGTAATTAAGTTCAGCTTTTTCCATCTGAGGCAATTGGCAAAATTAAAATTGTTCCTTTCTAGGAAGCAACTGGAAACAGTGATCCATGCCTTCATCTCATCATGAATGGATTACTGTAATTCCCTTTACACTGGAGTAAGCCGGTCTTCTCTCGCACATCTACAGCTGGTGCAAAATGCAGCTGCTAGACTTAACAGGTATAAAGAAAGGAGATCACATAACCCCTGTTCTGTTCTCACTCCATTAGCTGCCTGTCTACTTTAGAGTTAATTTTAACATTATTTTTTTTGTTTTTAAAGTTTTAAATGGTGTTGCCCATCTTTAGCTTACCGAGCTGTTACAGCACCACAATCCTGCCAGGGCCCTCAGGTCAGCTGATCGGCTGCTCCTGGACATTCCCAAGTCCAAGTGAAAACTTCGAGGGGACAGGGCTTTTTCTGTCATTGTCCTGAGCTTGTGGAACAATCTGCCTTTGCACATTGAACAAGTGTCTTCTCTAAACACTTTTAAAACCTATCTTTAAACCTTTTATTCCATGGCCTTTAATCCCACATGAGACTAGCCACGGTTACATGGGCAAAATTTCTTCTGATTACAATTCAGATCAGAACTTTACTGTTTACATGGAACCTGAAAAAGCTGATCCGATTAGGACGTGCGTTTCCATGTGTCACACGTTTGAACGGACTAAATCATTTTGACATGCGCACGTCGACATGTGGACAGGGGAGTAGTTGAAGGTGGAAGCAGCAGGAGTTGTAGAGCAGGGGGATCAGTAGGTGGCTGATCAAACCTTCATTCAGGTCATTTATCCACTTGCTACCCCCACAGCCTGCAAGGTGCCATCGTGGTGCCCAGAACTACCTGGGCATTGATTGTAATTAATGCCTGACTTAATGCCAAGCAAGGCAAGTTTGCACACGTCTTCTCTTTGCTTATACGCATATCCTTTGGCCAGCACAAAATCCATCTGCCCTCTGAGGTAAACATGCCATCATAATCCCACTTAACCTTAGGTTGCATTCACACCAGGATAGTCCAGGGGTCTCGATTTGATTGGGTGGGGAATGCCGAGAATTTTCGCACCTTCGTTTGGTTTGGTTTGCATTCACATTGCAGCGGACCAAACTGCCAGGACAGCATCGTGCATTTACAACAGCTGCTCGTTTGGGACACTGTAGCCGAAACCACCACTGACCAGGAAGAAAAATTCTTAGCGAAGAAGAAAAATCCTGCTCATCAATTGGTCAGGACTGAAAACGGAAATCCATTCCCTTCAGCCGGGTTGTTTGTCCACTACAAACAAGACATTTTTTAACTTTTCTCCTCAGCCTTCTCCGGTAAAAGGATTTCTCGGATTTGCGCAGTTGTCTTATTTGTTATTTTCTACCCAAAATGCATTACGGTAAATGCCACTTGTTCTTCTCAGACTATGTGTTGCTATGGTTACATTAACGTCGAGGGGCACTTTCGCCCTTTGGTCCGCTGGATAGTCCGTTTGCATTCACACTGTAAGCGAAGCGGTCTCAGTTCACTTGCAAGTGACCTGAGACCTTCATTTTCAGGCGGACCAGACTTTGCTTGTTTGGTGCACACCAGAGTTCGAATGCACGTTCAGACGGTACCAAACAAACCAAACTATCCACAGATAGTCCATTGGTCCAGACCAAACTGTGGCCATGCAAATGCGCCCTTAGGTCATGGGCCCTTGTGTATTAGAGGCAAGGACAGGAGCCCTCCTGATTGGGTTGTTGCATGTTGCACCAAAAACACACCTCTGAATAATCAAGAGAGTTAGGACAGCCCTTTTGTAATTTTTGCCAATGCATGCAAAATCCATTTTTGCAGTACTGAAATAGTAAAATGGGCTTGAATACACACATTAATGAGCTTTGCACCTTAGACAATAGACTGTTGACCAGATCATTCATAACTGAATGACTGAAGACCCAAAAAGCAGTACAAGGAGGTCTGGAAGCTAGACACCTACAGGTGGAGATAATCAGCCAGTTGCTTCTGATTAATTCCAGTCCAGCTCCTTCAAGAGAAGGGCAGGGGAGATACACTGCCCAATGAAGGAGTCATGAATGAAAAAATATTCTGAATCTGTAAGATCATTGTAATAGGGCCCTTTATGTTTCAAGGGTTTCAGCCAGAGTCAATACAAAGAGCTCCATATGGAATCCTTTACTGTATGTCCTCAGCATTTTATCCACAGCCTATCCAGGGGACTGTTAAAAAAGCCCTTTTAAAAGGGTTCCTCTTGTAACCTTGCTGTGTTCTGAATAACCATACAGGTTTTATAAATAACCATACTGTACTGAATTGATCAGGTAAGGGAAAACTTTACCATGATAATGCGTCAACTGTAGCAATTGCAGTCTGCTTTGCAGTTACCTGTTTATAGTACTAAGACTGGGAAAACAGTCAATTTGTCTAACAAAATGTTTTGCCTTTTTTTTTAAATCAGGAAACGATGGATAAAGCAAGATAAGGATGGGTAGAGCATCAAGAACAAGAGAGACTGTAGTTCACACAAGATCATCTAAAAAGTTAGTTAAGTGATCTAGCATGTTAGCTTTCCCTATTACCAAACCTTGTCATTGATTTTTTAGATTTAGATTTAGAATCCTTTATTAGTCCCACAATGGAGAAACTACAGGGCATCCACATGAGTGGATGAGGCAGCCACTGGTGCGGCACCCAGTCCTTTCACCATTCACACACACATTCACACCTGGGGCCACTTTAGAGTCTCCAATTTACCTAACTTGCATGTTTTTGGCATGTGGGAGGAAACCGGAGAAATCCCGGAGTAAACCCACGCAGATGTGGGGAGAACATGCAAACTCCACACAGGTCACTGTTGGTCAGGGGCTGGGATCGAACCCAGGATCCCCCGGCCAAGGGTGAGTTGCTGTGCTGCCGCAGTGCTAACCACTCTGCCACTGCGCTGCCGGAGGTGGTGACGTCCAGCAAACGGACAAAATTTAACAATTCATCCCCTTGCAACCGGAGGCCATAAAAAAATCTGAGTTTCACAGCAACCCAAGTAAGAACTGTTCTCATGCACAATTACCCCTAGACTTCTTCTTCCCTCAGGACTCTTGTTGGCCTGTGACCTACTGGTTGAGGAACCTCACTTGTCTCTCACCACAGGGACTAAGAACTCTTGCCTGCAACATTAAACATACTTACCATTCAGCAGCCCCAAATACTTACCCCTCTTCTTCTCTGCTCCCCACTGCAGGATTACTCTCCCTGTGCTGTGAGACTTCCTCATAAATAGTTCAGTAAAATATCACTCACTTGCCTCAGTCCTTGTCTCTGTGTTGTGTCCTGTGTTTCGTTCGTAACCTTGTTAAAACCAGACAAATTCTCCCACACAGCCAGGTTTTTCTGCAGCACTGCAACTCCTAAACGACTTGAAAACTTGCATTCATAAATTTAGACCTGTTGTAAGAGTTCGGCATATCCTACGACTAGAGTGGTGGCTTAGAGGTAGAGCATCCACCCCACAACCAGGAGGTCGGGGTTCAAGTCCCTGCCGGGTCATGTCAAAGACCATATAAAAATGGAACTTCCTACCATCCACCTTGGTGCTCAGCAAAAATGGAAAAGAGGGAAATGTGAGTGGCAGTGGCTCAGGAGGTAGAGCAGGTTGTCTAATAACCAGAGGGTTCGTGGTTCAAATCCCGCTCTCCTCAGCCATCCTGACATTGTGTCCCTGGGCAAGACACTTTACCCACCTTACCTCCAGTGTCCATGACACTGTGTATAAATGTTCGGTAGTGGTCGGAGAGACTGTTGGTGTGGAGTGGCAGCCACATTTCCGCCAGCCTGTCCTAGGGCAGCTGTGGCTACACTACTACTACTTACCACTATCAATGTCTGTCTGGAGTGAATGAATAATGGACTCACTGTAAGTGCTTTGAGACGTCACTTGACATGTAAAGCACCATATAAATCTAATCCATTATTATTATTATTACATTGATGTCCAGATTAATCATTATTGAGCTTTACATTGAAATGATCGCACGACCAGTTTCCTTTCTTATGCATGTTTGATAAATGAGTGCCATTGAGCATAATACAGAATATCCATCCATCTTCTACTGCTTAATCCTTTTTGGGTCGTGGAGGGGCTGGATGTGCAAGAAATGAGTTGTTGCACAGTGCAGAAGTCATTGTTTATATATATATACACAGTCCTCCTCTGAGCTCCTTTGATCTGTTGAGCAGGTCTGCTAGCGATCTAGCTCAAAAGTTGGATTGCTGGATAAATGTATGATTCCGTTATCACCACATAGTTATTCTGAGTGGCCAGCTGGGGTGATAAAAACAATTTCTGCTCATCCATTTTGTTGGTAATGGACCTGATGTTTGCTGTAAAGAGAATGGAGAGAGGTCTGTCTCTGTGGGCTGATATTTAATCTCGTCTCATTTCCACTCCAAGTCAATTCCAGTTTGTTTGCTGAAAAGTGCTGTTCAAAATATTTGTATACCGAATCACTCAGTGCTACAGTACTGGAACGCCAACTGCCTACCACTCACTGAACTGCAAGTCTGCTGAATGGAGGGGGCAGGGTGCCCTTGGCCGGTGATTCAGCTGGTGATGCCTGGCTTCCAGTACATTTCCAGTGAGTGATTCAGTACAGTACGTTCACCCATAAAAATTACATTTGTTTGCAAACATTACATCATTACCTCTTGGCATCTTCTGATGAAATAAAGAGCCAGAAGCATGAATTATACTGTGTCCATTACCATAAACCAGGAACTTTCCCCATGTTTGTGTTTCCATTACCAGGAACCTCCCAGTAATGAAGAGTTTTCAGGGACCTTTTCTGGCTGAAATAGAGCCCTGGTCAGGAGTAGGTACTTCAGAGTACCTCAAAAACTACTGGGTGTGGTTTAGGATTGATTCACTTTGTGCTGCACTGGCTTAGTGTGACAAAACACATGTAAATTAAAAAAACAAAACAAAACAGTAAACCTGACCAGAAAAAGATAGTAGTGAAGATATCGTGGTGTGGTGTGTGATGCACAGAGCATTGTGATGCATAAGTGCTGTAGCACAGTATAGTGGACACTGGTGTTTTGCCTCTCTCATTTTCAGCTGCAGTCACTGGCTAGGCCAGAAGGCTGAAAAGAGGGCCGAGTGCGTTAGTCCCTCCTGCCAGTACATAGCCTCTCCTCTGTCAAGACTCCTGCTTTTTCTCTTCGTGGTGCACCACAGATACTGGGTACCCTGCGGTCCCAGGCAGAAGTACAGGGGATCTCGGAGCAGGTTGGAGCCCCAGAGGTGCAGTGTGCATGGCCCACCGGTGTGTGGACATGACCTGGCACTCACCAATCCAACCCCCAGCTATAGGTCTAAATAGTGAAACCACGGCAGCAGGCAGTGGATTTTCCCCCCTTGCGTCTTCGACATTTCGGAGAAGCAACAGGAGGATTTTTGGCCAGGTGTCTTCGACATTTCAAAGTAGCAGCTGGGCAAGACTATCAGCATGAGTCTGACACTGCGGGCCAGTCATGTTGTTGGCAAGTCATCTGGTTCTTTTTCCTGCCACTTGATTCCCCAACCACATGACCCAGAGGATGGGAGAGTACCTGCACAATGGTCTCCTTACCTAATCTTTGTGCAGGCCACTTCGGCAACCAAAGTCGCAGAACGACATTGCCGAAGTCATCACACTCCACAGGCGTAACAGTACGAAAAAAAAAAAGAAGATCTAATGCTTAAAAAAAATTATAATGCTGCCATGATTGGTGATGGACTAGATGACTATAGGGCATATGTGGAGGACACTGAGCATTACAGCAGTGCTACTGGTGCTACTCGTGCTGTTCATACTGTTTAATCAATCAGTTCCTCAAACAAAGTATCATCTGTTGTCACTTGTAACTGTCAAGTAATAAATTACATTTGTTAAGCTGTGCTGCAGTGCTATATTCATTGATTGTGCACTCCCTCTCATATATTGCCTACACTTAAACATTCCAGTGCTGTTATTTTGTATAACAGCACTCATGGGATGCTTATTGTCCAAATTACTCAGTAAGAGTTAATTGTTGTATAATGTATTTTTGCATCTAGGAGCTGAGGAGGATCTGAAGATGAACGGCATCATTGCTTCTAATTCAGAGTTGATTCATGATTCACGTTTAACATATAAAGTAATTTCTAAAACCAGGGAAGTAAGGATTAGTCAAAAAAAAATGTTCAGGAGTTTTCTTCAGGGCAGCAGGATTACATGTGTCTTCTGTGTGTCAACATCTCTTTCAGAGCAGTAAAATCTCTAAAATAAACTAAAGCAGCTCAGCATGTGTGAGGCAGTTTGAGGTCTAATCTGTCCTCCAAAGAGCCGACTCATCCCACTGAGTTCAGGTGAGGTGAGGAGAAGAAGAAGAAGTGAGACCAGGGTGGTACTCTGGCATCTGGGGCAGGTCGTTTATCGTCGCTGTAAATGGATAAATAAATTCCTGATAATTACCTGCTGATCAGGAGCTTAATGTCATCAGAGGTGGTGAGTTTAATCGACAGGCTGCCAGTGAGAAATACCTTTTATGTGAAAGGGATGTAAAAAGTGTAACACAAAGGAAATGTTAAAAAAAATTAAACTCATGAATTGCTGAAAAACATATCTGTTGATATGAGTAATGTGTTTCCTTTGAAAATGTGTTTTTCTTTTCATTTTTTAAATTTGCATATCTTGTTTTCATCATAGTTTGAAAGATTTAGACCAAATTTTGTAATCATTTTTGTGTTGTAACTTTGAAAAGCTTTTATTGTAAACTGGACAGTGTTATGTCATAACTTGCAGACAAGGATGACGCCAGGAGTGGAGCTGAACACTTCTTTATTATAAAGCTGACCTCAGTGCACCTGCCGTGCATGCAGCAGCTGGCAGAGGTAAGGCAGAAGAGACCGTCCCTCTAACCGCAGCCCCTTATATGCCCAAGGGGTTCATCCCACACAGCATCGTCCCTAACTCTCGGAACTGGTTGGTCCCACAGTCCGCAGCCCGACCACTCTTCCCCCAGCGCCACTTTTGATGGAAAATCCAAGGCCATGAAACAGGTTGCAGCCAATGATGTTAGAACCAATGGCCGTCACGACGAACTCCACATCGGCCATCTCCACTGATTTGTACTAAGCCGTCAGTGTGACGGTATCCACTATGGACAACCGTCCTCCTCCATAGCCCCAAAGTAGCGCTGAGACACATCTAATCCTGTAGTGGGGAAAACATTCTCTAACCGTAGCCCAATTCAGCACCAATCTCTCCACTCCCGTGTCGACCAGCATCGGTACTGGAACTCCATCCAGAACCACCATGCAGCGTGTGCACCCACTGATACTCAGAGACACCGTGTGTATCATCATCGGGGCAAGGGGAGTTGAATTTCTGCGTGGGCTCTCCTGCTCTGCTGACTGGCATACTCTCGCGAAGTGGTGTAGACGGCCACATTTTCCGCAGTGCTTCCCTCTTGCCGCACACTCTTTAGTCTTATAGCGGTGCTTCGTGGACCCACAACCCATACACCTGGGCTTCCCCGGGGCAGACCTTATCCATGCAGTTTTAGCCTCCTCCACGTCGTCCTCGACATTCCCATCGCTGTCCGGGTCCACTACCTGCACGGCCATGGGGGATCTTGAATTTCCTGGTGAAAGGTGCTCGCTTAGCTCCTGAGTTAGCTTGTCCGTTGCTTCCAGCTGTAGCGCCAACTCAACAGCCCTAGTCAGTGTCCACTCACCTGGGAATGAGAGCAGCTTGGAGCGGACCGCAGCACAGTTGGTGTGTTCCGCCAACTGGTCGCGAACCATGTCCTCCTCCAACGTCCCAAACCAATCAATCAATCAATCAATACATCAGATTTATATAGCGCTTTATCATAGACACTCAAAGACGCTTTTACAGAAATTAAGGGTCATCCACCACCTGGATGGATGAAGCAGCCACAATACGGCGCCATCCCTTTTAACCATTCACACACACATTCACACAAAGGGCCAATTTAGAGTCTCCAATTAACCTAACCTGCATGTTTTTGGCATGTGGGAGGAAACCGGAGAAATCCTGGGGTAAACCCACGCATACACGGGGAGAACATGCAAACTCCACACAGATCACTGTTGGCCGGGGGCAGGGATCGAACCCACGATCTCATGATCCCCGCGATCCCCCGGCCGAGGGTAAACTGTGCTGCCGCAGTGCTAACCACTGCGCCACCGTGCAGCTCACGGCCAACCGGCACTCAGCGGCCAACTGCCTTAAAGTCCGACATGAACCGCTGTGTCATTTCACCTACCTGTTGGCGGCGCTGTCTGAACTTAATCCGTCTGACGATGACGTTGTCCGGTGCCCTGAAATGGCGTGCCATTAACTCGACCACTTCTTCGTAATTGTCCATGTTTCCAAGCGTGCCCAAAATTCTCTGTCCCTCCATTCCCAGGTTGTATACTAACAACGCACAAGCTCTCAGCTTCTCCATTCGTCCCAGGTCCAACTCCACCATGTATGTCTGGAAAGCCTCATACCAGTGAGGCCACGGTACTGGCAGTTCCCCCGGGAGCTCCAGGAATGGACGAATAGGTGTTCCGCACGCTTCCATGAGTTTACCTCTCGTTGCCAAATGTTATGTCATAACTTGTAGACAAGGATGACACCAGGAGTGGAGCTGAACACTTCTTTATTATAAAGCTGACCTCATTGCACCTGCTGTGCATGCAGCCGCTGGCAGAGGTAAGGCGGGAGAGACAGTCCCTGTGCCCGCAGCCCCTTATATGCCCACGGGGTTGGTGGAACTGGAAGGTGGAGCCACCACCCCGTACCACACAAATAAGAGCTCCAACAGTATAACCATATACAATGCATCTGGAAAGTATTCACAGCGCTTCACTTTTTCCACATTTTGTTATGTTACAGCCTTATTCCAAAAGGGATTAAATTCATTTTTTTCCTCAAAATTCTACACGCAATACCCCAAAATAAAAACATGAAAAAAGTTTTTTTTTGAGAGTTTTACAAATTTATTAAAAATAAAAAACTAAGAAATCACATGTATATTAGCATTCACAGCCTTTGCCATGAAACTCAAAATTGAGCTCAGGTGCATCCTGTTTCCACTGATCATCCTTGAGATGTTTCTACAGCTTAACTGGAGTCCACCTGTGGTAAATTCAGTTGATTGGACATGATTTGGAAAGGCACACACCTGTCTATATAAGGTCCCAGTTGACAGTGCATGTCAGATCACAAACCAAGCATGAAGTCAAAGGAATTGTCTGTAGACCTCCGAGACAGGATTGTCTCAAGGCACAAATCTGGGGAAGGGTAAAGCAAAATTTTCGCTGCTTTGAAGGTCCCAATGAGCGCAGTGGCTTTCATCATTCGTAAATGGAAGAAGTTCGGAACCACCACGACTCTTCCTAGAGCTGGCCGGCTGTCTAAACTGAGCAATCGGGGGAGAAGGACCTTAGACAGAGAGGTGACCAAGAACCCAATGGTCATTCTGTCAGAGCTCCAGTGTTCCTCTGTGGAGAGAGGAGAACCTTCCAGGACAACCATCTCTGCAGCAATCCACCAATCAGGCCTGTATGGTAGAGTGGCCAGATGATTTTTTTTTTTATTTTGTATACCTTATTGATCCCCAGAGAGGAAATTGAGGGCATCCGCCTGGATGGATGAAGCAGCCACAGTACGGTGCTATCCCTTTACCATTCACACCTAGGGCCACTTTTAGAGTTTCCAATTAACCTAACTTGCATGTTTTTGGCCTGTGGGAGGAAACAGGAGAAATCCCGGCGTAAACCCACGCAGACACGGAGAGAACATGCAAACTCCACACAGATCACTGTTGGTCAGGGGCTGGGATCGAACCAGGAATCCCATGGCCAGTGGTGAGTTGCTGTGCTGCCGCAATGCTAACCACTGCGCCACCACACTGCCCAATGGAAGCCACTCCTTAATAAAAGGCACATGGCAGCCTGCCTGCAGTTTGCCAAGAGGCTCCTGAAGGACTCTCAGACCATGAGAAACAAAATTCTCTGGTCTGATGAGACAAAGATTGAACTCTTTGGTGTGAATGCCAGGCGTCATGTTTGAGGGAAACCAAGCACCATTCATAACCATGCCAATGTTGGTGGCAGCATCATGCGGTGGGGATGTTTTTCAGTGGCAGGAACTGGGAGACTAGTCAGGATAGAGGGAAAGATGAATGCAGCAATGTACAGAGACATCCTGCATTAAAACCTGCTCCGGAGCGCTGTTGACCTCAGACTGGGGTGACGGTTCATCTTTCAGTAGGACAACGACCCTAAGCACACAGCCAAGATATCAAAGGAGTGGCTTCAGGACAACTCTGTGAATGTCCTTGAGTGGCCCAGCCAGAGCCCAGACTTGAATCCAATTGAACATCTCTAGAGGGATCTGAAAATGGCTGTGCACCGACACTTCCCATCCAACCTGATGGAGCTTGAGAGGTGCTGCAAAGAGGAATGGGCCAAACTGCCCAAAGATAGGTGTGCCAAGCTTGTGGCATCATATTCAAAAAGACTTGAGGCTGTAATTGGTGCCAAAGGTGCATCAACAAAGTATTGAGCAAAGGTTGTGAATACTTATGTACATGTGATTTCTGTTTTTTTTTTAATTTTTAATAAATTTTCAAAAATCTCAAAAAAACTTTTTTCACATTGTCATTATGGGGTATTGTGTGTAGAATTCTGAGGAAAAAAATGAATTTAATCCCTTTTGGAATAAGGCTGTAACATAAGAAAATGTGGAAAAAGTGAAGTGCTGTGAAGACTTTCCAGATGCACTGTATATGAACAATAACTACATAATAGACAATTTGAGTGGTTTTTTTCCTTTAAACTGTGATTATTTTTTCTTGAAATTTTGCACCCTTGTTTGTAACCATTTTTTAGTAATCTTTACTCAGAGCGTTTGACTTTTTTAACATAAATTTCCCCAAAAAGAAAAATTATTGTAGCTAGTTTTTACTGCATAATTGCAACCTCCCTTGAAACATTTTTTTAATGTATCTCATATTTGCAATCTTTTTAGCCAGATTTGGTGATTTTTGGTCTCACTAATGGAAACTTTCTTTTTTGATTAATTAAAATTGTATTTCTGAAAAAAATGTGCAACTGTAAATGTAGCTATTTTTCTTAAAAACTGCAACTTTTGCTGCTTTTAAAACATTGAAATGCATGACTTTATGATAAATTGCAAATACAGTATATTAAAAAAAGGCATTTTTTTGCATATTTGCAATCTCTGCAATCAACCTTTTTTTTGGTAGCATACAGCTCTGGGAAAAAAATAAGAGCACAAAGAGACCACTGCAAAATTATCACCTTTATTATTTATACATATGTGTTTGAGTAAAATCAACAATTTTGTTTTATTCTCTAACCTACTGAAAACAGCTCACCCAAATTCCAAGTCAAAATATCATCATTTAGCATTTATTTACAGTTTTGTCATCGGCCAAAATAAAAAAAAAGATGCTGCTTTTTGATGTGCTTTTAGATCAAATAATGCTATGAAAACAAGTTCATATCTATTTTTAAGCACTAAAATACTTAAGTTTTTGGAAAAGTTTCAGAAATCTCTTGACATGGTGTAATACTCAGATACATGAGCAGACACGGAGGACAACGTTTTAAGGTAAGTATAACAATAATCTTTATTGACAATAATATGGCAATAATGTAATAGTGGTGAGGCTCTGGCAATCCTGTAGGGGAGAGAGCAGAAACAACAATGAGCTTATGATGTGATGACAGGGAGATTATGGTGTCACTGAGACTGATGGGATTTGTAAACTGAATGATTAATGTCATCGCTCCGCTTACCTCTCTGCCCAGCTGTAATGGCTGTGCCAAGATCCAGGAAGCTGAGGTTCACCTGGATACAGTCATTCTCGGCCAAACTCAGTCTTCTTCGACTAGTGCTCAGCTAGCAGGCATGGTACCAGTGGAGACTGCTGTGGTGAGCGCCACTTCTCTAGCTGTTGATTCCAGTATGCCCACCACTGCTGCTTCTCTGGCTGGCCCGGCTTCCTTTCCATCTGTGGTGGCCTCTGCACCGACCCTGTCGGCTTCTCTTCCAGCTGCCGCTCCCATCGCCACTGTTGACCGCTTGCTCCAGTTCGGAGCTAGACCAAAAGACCGAGTTAGCTCCACTCCCCGATACCCAGAGCCCTGGATCTTGGTCGGGGCATACAACAAGTGCCCGGAGCTAGCTGGAAGCCGGTGTCTTTCCGCCTGTCCACTTCCACTGGAGAATCGATTTGATATTCTCGATCTGCAGGATTTTCCTCTGGCTGCTGTCTATG
The DNA here is from genome assembly GCA_020510985.1 of Pholidichthys leucotaenia. NCBI lineage: Eukaryota > Metazoa > Chordata > Actinopteri > Cichliformes > Pholidichthyidae > Pholidichthys > Pholidichthys leucotaenia. The sequence continues at coordinate 192,649,283 of CM035842.1, read as the reverse complement.
GTCCTCCAGCTCCTTCAGTGGTGTCCCTCCGGCCTCTATCAACACTGGTTCCTACCTCAAAAACTCGGGCAAAAACCATCCGGGCAGAGGTGAACTTTACTCTGGCTCCAGAGACTGTCATGCCACAGGAGTGTGGTGCTGAGCAGAGGCTCCAGATCCCTCTGCCGCCGCAGCCGTGCCCCTCATCAGCGAAGTCTCTCCCGCTGGAGCCTCTCCCAACTGTTCTGATTATCGGTGACCCCATCACAAGGAACATCAGAACCAGGTACACCGTGACCCAGTGCTTCCCAGGTGCTAGGGTTACTGATATTACAGCTCTGTTACCTAATTTGCTGGATGAATGTTCTTACATTCAAACTGTCATCGTCCACGTCAGATGTAATGACTTTCCCAGCGAAACATCCGAGATCCTAAAGGTGATTTTAGAAGGCTCTTGAATGTTCTTAAAAACTGCGGTAAACATGTTTTTATTTCTTGAAGAGTTGTTCTGTTCTGGATTCATTTCAGTCACCTTATCTTGCATTGGCTTCAAAAGTCCGACATTTTTTTCCCTGCCAGATTTGGACATCAGTTGTAACACCTAGCAGTTTGTGCCATTTCAGCCCTAGCTTGTCCAAACAGGCCCTGACCTCCACGAACAAATCACTCCCCGTTGTCGTCCCTTTCATTGCTCCAGATTTCCCGTGATGTCCTCAACCCTTCTCCTTCCGTTCGTCTGGAGAGGGATATATTCTCAAACACTTCTTCTTTCTCAAGACTGCACTGCAGAGTCCACCAAACACTTCCTGATAACCTCCCCATCAGAAAATGGCTTACTGGTTTTTGCTATTTTGTGGGCTACCACAAAACTAGTCCTGACTGCTGCATCCCTGGATGTGTAAATTTTAGTAAAAATTCCCTACTGCTTTCTTGTCAGCTCCCCCTCAGTCAAGTTCTTGTATTTCTCTGCGTTTAGTCTCATGGCAATTCAAATTGTAATCCTTAGACACTACAATCTGCTCACCATACACCAAGCACACAGCTCTATCTTTGACTTCAGTAAGCAAACACTTCGAAGTCTTTCTTTTTTTAACAGGAGGTGACATTTTTGAGGGCTACCAATGTCTGTTGACCAACAGAGCGGTACTCCCGCTCACGGGCCCAACCAACGGTGCGTAAACTGAAAAAAAAAAAAGCTGTCGCCTTCCAAATAAAAGCAATGCGGTTGTGACGAGTGCATTATTCACGTTTAATTCCTAATCTTCCATTGACTTGGCATGGGCTGGTCAGGACCAGGCAGCGGGCCGGATGTGGCCCGCGGGCCGTGAAATGCCCAGGTCTGTGCTATGAGGTGGTGACACTTTTGACGATGTAGTGGAGCTAATGGCGGCCTATTTTTGCGCCCCAGAAAACAACACCATGAAAAGAATCCAGTTTAGACAGCGACCCAGCGGCCGGGTGAGTCGGTGCAACAGTTTGTAGCAGACTTACGGCAGCTGGCAGGAGAGTGCCAATTCAGCGTTTTAGAGGAAGAAATGATCTGCGACCAGCTGGCAGAGCATGTACTTAGTTCCTCCGCGAGGGCACGTCTCCTTACATACACGGGGGAATTGACGCTGATTGTCACCACGGAATTAGCGCAGCAGTACAAGGCAGTGGAGAAGCTGGCCCAAAATCTCTGCAAAGATGAAAAGCTGTGGAGGGACGAGAAACAGTGGAAGGCGCTGGCCACAAATCTGGACAGCGAAAGTGATGAAGAATATGCTGCCGCCATAAAAATTAGGTCCGCCCCAGGGATGCCAAGGTGTTATGGCTGTGGGTCCGCCAGACACTGCTACAAGGCAAGAGATTGTCCAGCAAGAGGGAAGTGCTGTGGAAAGTGCGGTCTGTTCCACCACTTCACTAGGGTCTGCAAAAACTTTGAGCAAGGGGACCGGAGACCAAAAGGGGGCTCCTCCACAAGGGAACCAACACTGGTCTACATGGTCTCACCAAGCACAGATGGACATATTTATTGTAACGTTGAATTGGACGGGGTTGAGGTGCCGCTGAAGCTAGATACGGGATTGGAGGTCTCCATCTTGAACTGGTCCACGGTGAAGAACTTTTTCCCACACTACAGGGTGAGCGAGTCGGACACGACCTGCTATGGCTACGGAAACAACCCTTTTGACATTGTGGGCTCACTAATGCTGTCAGTGAGATACAGGTCTGCAGTGATGTGTGCTGTTGAGTTCATGGTTTCTACCGAAGGGTCGAACCTGATGGGCTGTAACCTGTTTTATGGGCTCGGGTTCTCAATAGCCTATGGTGTCGAGGAGAAGTGGTCTGGCTGTGGGCTATGGGACCGACTCTTCTTTGTGAGAGATGATAACGAAGTGTGGGACTGTGATTTGCCCAGGACAAGTGAAGACAGGCTGGACCAGCATTATGGAGCACCATCACAGGGAGTTTCTGGTCCCAGAGTTCGCGGCGCCCTGGATGAGGGACCCAAACGGCACAGACGGACACCCATGGTGGCGAATGGAGCCAGCATGCAGGCACCTTGTAGTTCCGGAGTCCGGCCGAGTACTACCGTAGAACTGGGCACTGCTGTGGCTGATTCGGCCCTAAAAATGAAAGAGAGTGGGGCGAGACCGAGTGGTGCGATTCCCAGACGCACCTGTGAGCGGGATCTGGGCAGAGCTCAGACCGGGTCGGCGGGGCTCTCCGATACCGAAGATATGCCCAGTCATGATGTGTTGGACCCAGAAAGCCAGTGAGAACTCCCCTAAACATCAGGGATGAGATCCGACCTAGAGTTGAGTCTCGGCTTGGAGGAGTCCGCAGAACACAAGCTTGATGGGATGACCAGGGACGGTTGCGGGTGGTGATGGCCCGCGAGGACGGCTATTTAGAACTGTCTGATGGATCCAGGAGGCACCCAAATGAGCTGCAGCGTATGGGGGAGAAGACACATCAGCGCAGCCTGTCTCCAGAGAGGAAACGTCGAAGACGCTCTGGAATAGAGCCGCCAGACGGACATTCCAGAGGTGGGCCTCCAGGGGGTCCCTAGTAAGACTTTAAAGGGGGGGTTAGCGGTATGTTGTCTTATGCTATGTTATGTTAATATTGTTGTTGTTCTCTTGAGTTTGAAACTGCGTAACTTTTGTCTGAGTTCCCCTGTGTGTGTTTAAGTTCCCCGTGTTGTGGGGTGGGAGTGCTGAGTGGGGGTTTTGGGACCTCCAGTAGATTAATGTACATACTATTTGTAAATGTTCATTGTTTGAAATGTTTTAGAAGTGTATGTAATTACTTCGCGATTAATTTTACGTGGTCTTTTTATGTTTAAGGACTGTGATGATTGAAATGCGGAATAATCTGCAGGGCCTATGTTGTGTGCATGGATAGCTTCGTATATTTATGTTGTATATTTTGATGATTAGTGTGTGAGTCGGATTGTAAATTTTGGGAGCGCCCAATTAGTGTGCTTGCTATTTTCTTCAGGGGGGCGAAAATGTTAGATATTAATATTATGTATATAGTTAGGTGTACCAATATGGCGGTGCCCTGGGTGTAGTGGGAGCTGATGCTCCACCTTTCCAATGGTGGCGTCACAGGGAGTATAAGAGGCCATAGCGGAAGGGGCTCTGTCTCTTTTGCTGTGGACCCTTGACCTGTGCGGAGCGACTCCCGTTTGGTTCCTATTGGTTTTAATAAAGAGTGTAAACTGTCACCTCGCCTCCTCCCTTTTTACGGACACAACACAACCCAATTGAAAAACAAACTGAAATTTTTTAAGGGGAAAAACAAAAAAAACCTTACAATAATATGGTTGCATAAATCTGCACACCCTTAAACTAATAGTTTGTTGCAGCCCCTCTGGCTTTTATTACAGCACTCAGTCTTTTTGGGTAGGAGTCTATCAGCATGGCACATCTTGGTGTGGCAATATTTACCCACTCTTCTTTGCAAAAACACTCCAAATCTGTCAGATTGCAAGGGCATCTCCTGTGCACAGCCCTCTTCAGATCACCCCACAGATGTTCGATCAGATTCAGGTCTGGACTCTGGCTGGGCCATTCCAAAACCTTAAAGGTGATGGACAGTGACATTTTTTTATTGAACCAATCAAATGATTGTATGAAAATATTCCATTCTGCCCATTCCCCTGATTTAATATGTGTCACCATCCTCCATAAATGTCATTATTTGGTCATAGCCCATCTTTCACTCAGTGATGCTGCAGTACCGCCATCTCCCGATAGGTGCGGGCAGTCGTGACGTCATTTCGGTTTGGCCGAGAAAATGTCTGAACGAGAGCAAAGTGATTCCGACAGCGATTACTTTCTCGACTTTGACGACCATAATATAAATGATGACATTGACAACGAAGAATCTGATGATGAAGTAGTTTTGGGTGGTGCTGAGAGGGGTAGTCAGCCTTATTTGTTCGAGCCAGAGGGAGAGGAGGAAGATGAAACGGCGACGGGAACAGACCACGTTGACCAGGATCGGCTTGAAGATTTATCTTGGTAAACTACGCTTAGAAATATTTTTCTTTGGCAACATGCATGGTCACACACTTAATTTTCAAACTAAAACTACCCATTGGTCACTCGCTGCCTGATGACATGTTGTTAATCATCATCTTCTCAATACTTTTAACAGCCGCTGATTAGCACCTGCTGGTCTGTGCGCAGCTGGAGTTGATGAGACAGATGACGTCGTCCACACGAGTGAGTTTATAAACAATATTTATTCATTTGATTTAATTTCCCAGATGAATTATGAAGAAATCATTCAATACATTCAATAATCAATGCAAACGGAATAATCAATGCCAACCCCATATATTTCAGGCGATACAGATTCATAGCCTACAGGCAACTGGTCCGGTGGTGTTGGGGATTTTTTGGGGGAAGAAGTGAGGGTTATGTTGCCTGCCTGTGCTGTGAGCCTCATCAGAGAAACCTTCCCATCTCATCACTACAAGGGATTTTGCCTACCAAGATTAGATTTGTGAACAATGTTATTTAAATAAAGTTTTGTAAAATCATATATTGAGTTTCTTAATGTTCATGTCAATGTTATAATTCTCATAGTTCAGTATTCATCAAAGTCGCATGTCATATACATTTCAATAATTTTTCTACCATTTTATGGTATAAATTTGGATTTACATAAAAGTCCTATTCATCAGCTTCCTACACTATTTTAAGGTTGAGTGACAGTTGATAAAATCTGCAAAAAAAGTAGATCATCATAATTTTATCCCAGAGGTCTCAAATTGGATTACATACATAGAAATATAAATTGATCAAACAGGCACAACCACCTCCCTATACAGCACTGAATATTTCATATTTGATGAGTATGAACACCCTAATATGCTAATATTTGATAAGTTGGTAAGGCAATGCAAACCATGGCTTGGAATTCATTTAAGATGTTTAGTAAACATTTGCAGTGAATATTAAAAATAAAAAAACTTACCCTGTTTACTTCTCGTGTTCTGACAGTTGATCGCATCGGTAGATCACCCGTGCTTTTCACGCCACTGTCACTGACCCCTTTCTCAGAGTCACACTTGGAAATCGAGGCATATATAGTTGGAATAGCCATTTTCTTTATCAGCAATCTTTTTGCAAATATCATTTCAAATTGACATAATGTCTGGCCCAGGAAACACGCACGCAGGCTCAGGATAGATTTAACAGCTTTATTCAACAAGCAGGTGTGTGTGAATGGATGTATGCGGTATGGGGATGTGCTGACGAGGCGCAGGTGTGCGCGCAGCTGAAGCCGCTGAGGAGCGGCGAGTCGTGACACAAATTGCATCTTATTCTCGAAATCGCTGTCAACGAAATGTCTACTGCATGTTGGGTGTTTTACCGACATCAGTCCATTTTTTTTCGCGTTTTCTGAACGAATTTCACCCATGCCATTCTGATTTTCCCAGGGACGGGAAATTCAGAAACACTCACAGCATGCTCCTCTGGTATAACGTCACACCCGTAGACAACACAACGACAAACCATAATTAATTCGATTCCTGAAATCCTAATGTTAATAAATAATCTATTTGTAATCCACAAGTATTCTGAGAAATATCGGAATACTTGGCCACTGACCGTGTGCCTAACCGAAATGACGTCGCACAGTCAGTGGCCATTTTAGCCGCTGATCTTGGCTGGGTCAGACAGCTCTCCACAACAGCGTACTTCAAGAGCGCATTGTCACCTTATGCGACATACGTTGACACCAAAACATGTGGGGTTCAAATTAGCTCGTCTCAGACAACAATTTGAGATATGATTTAGCGATATTGAATTTTCGTCTGTCCGTCGCCTTTAAAGGCTTGATCTGAAGATGGAGGAAGAAGGTGGTTGGAAAAATAGGGCTTTGGAGGGGAAAAAAAAAATCACACATTTTAAAATGTTTCCTGAACTGAGGTCACACTCTGAGAGATTGTTGGACTTCTGGGTTAGTTATGGGCTGAGGTGTGGAGAGGTGATATGAGGCACCCAAAACAGCTCCAAGAGAAGTATTTTGAGCTGAGCTGACTTCCATAGCCAACTATGATGTAGAGCTGGTCTGGCTACCATTTGCCCAATATAACAGAGGGCGGATATTAGCCGCCCAATAGTACAGACAAAAATTAGGTAGTGCTAGCCCACCATTTAGCTTGGACCTCTGTAGGTATATTCTAGATTCCCGAGGGTGTTTACCTTTCCAAATGTAAGAACTAATTATCAAATCTAAAGAATAAAAAAAGACTTTGGGATAAAGACTGGAATTTACTGGAACAGGTAAAGGAATTTGTGGAGAAAGTTCATTTTTACAGTGTTAACCCACCCAGCTAAGGTGATGGATCGGGGTGACCAATTTGACAAGCTCTGCTTAACCTGATTTAGAAGTTTGAAAAGGTTTTTTTTTTAACATTAGTTGACGGTTTCTTGTAACATTGACTCCAAAATAAGTAAACTGTTATTTTACTAACTTGAAGGGAAAAAGAGAAAAATCTAACTCAAGAGCTATATTATTTATAGGAAACAGTTCACTTTTGTGCAGATTTAATTTATAACCTGAAAAATGACCAAAATCAGAGAGCAGGGATAATATGGAAGGAAGTGTGAAAGAATGGTTTGAAATGAAAAGCAATAAATCATCAGTGTCACCACGGGTTGAGATGCCGTCTCGGCACTCAGCCCATGTTTTCCCTTTTCCCATTGAGCAGCGTCTCAGCAGGCTCCCAGCTGCCAGCATTACGGACAGCTGGGGCCAATTAGTCCTCATCAGCTGGGGCGCTGCCAATGAGGATAAATAGGAGCAGCCTCGATGACTCGGGGCTGCGACATAAACACATTGCTAAGCTGAAGCCCCTTCGTCTGGTGTCAGCTTATACTCCTCTTGCAGCATTCCTGTGTTTGTATCCCGCTGTGTGTATGTACGTCTTGTTACCCCCACGTCCGGTACGAGCTGCTTACCTCTGCGCTGTGCAACCTGTGAGTGTACCTCTGCATGAGTATCTGTGCTCTCCTCATCCCTTATCCCTTACCCAAAATAAACCATCACGACTCACTGGCTTGTCCCTGGCTCTGATTGCCCGGCTCCCTAGAGCCGGATATGACAGTATGTCGCAGCCAGAAGAGTTGCCGGCGGCCGTGAGTCGCTGTGGAAATGTACCTTTCTGTCCGGGTGTCAGCGCTGCTAGCATGCCGTTTCCCGGGAGTTACTTCCGGTGCCAGGGCGACGAGCTGAGGTCCATCTCGGAGGCTGTCGACGGGACATTCTTCACCCTGCACGACGCCTCCAACGCGAGACGCTGGCATCCGGGCCGTGCTGAGGAACTCCTGGACTGTCACCCTCACTCTCTGTACCATCTGGAGGACAGTGCCAGGATAGACGCTGCAGGTACACAGCGAGAGAAGCTCCACGGGGTGGATGGAAATCCCGGCAGGGAGTCGAAGTGGGCGACGTCTTTCCCCGCTTCGGAGTCCCGTTCCTGCCGCTATTCCAGTCCGGGAGTTCGCACCAACCAGAGGACTTCCCCCGACCTGCGCCACGTCACTCGGGATTCCCTTCAAGGAGCCGCAGCTGACAGCAGTTATGTCTGGGGTCGAGTGGCTGTCGCGAGCTCCACTGTGTTTCCTGTCACCACCTTCAGGCATGTGGCGGCGGCAGTGAGGTTGATGGAGAGGACTTCAGGGCTACGAAGCTTTCCCGTGCTCGGCGCCTTCCTCGCCTCGATCTCCAATCTGGAGCGGCGAATCCTGGGTTTCCCCCTCGCTTCGTTCCCCGGGAATAGCCGCCATCACATCGCCGAGTCACCTCTGCACGAACCTCGTCCGGATCCAGTTCTGGGCCATCGTCAGGACAGTTCCTCCCACGCAGCTGTCACCTCTTCGCCTCGTCTGTGTGGAGATTCTACAGCCCCGTTCCCTGAGCCTCATTTCCCCGCTGTCATTCCTGGACATTCGGGCTGGCTCACCCCGGCTGTTTTCCCCTCCTCCTCGACGCGCTTCCTGACTGCTGTGTGTGCCTGGAATTCCGGTCTGGTGAGCTCTCTGCTGGAGACAACGCGAGCGATCCTCAGACGAATTCCCGGGGGGTCCTCCGTTATCGCCGGGCGGGGAGAGGAAGAAGCAGAATCCACTACAGCAGGCGATACTCAACCTCCAGGGGGCAGGCAAGTCACTGTTTTTTCACACCTGCTTAATGATTTGCTCTGTCACATCCCTGGAGGAGAAGTTCAGGGTTCGCAGCTCCCTGAACTCTTCCCACCTGCTGTAACCTGTATTCCTAATCCCGCATCCTCTGTGTCTCTCTCCGCCGAGCGGTCCCCAGCTCCGGGTCAACGTGGTGGGATATGGAGAGGGCCTGTGGTTCCGCAGCTACATTGCGGACGGAGGAGGGGGACTGACTGCTGCGTGGAGTCTACGCCGACGATTGAGCGTCCCCGGGTCTCCACGGAGGAGCGGTTCGGTCCAGCGGGACGAGATTCTTCTGGCTTCACGTCGAGTGGATCGTCGGCGGGGTCACCGGAGCCGGAGGAATCTCAAGCTGCGCTGACCATCGTGCTGGCTGCGGGGCCCGACGCGGCTAGATGGGAGCCTGACAACGACCTGACGATGGATCCTGGATCTTCGCAGTCCTGGACGGCGTCAGAACCCGAGATCAGGCGAGTGCTCTCCTTTCTTTTCTCTCTTTTTATCTTTGAGCACTTCAGCCTATCTCCAGGGGAGACGAGCAGGGTGCAGCCGCCCGCTGCGTCTGAGCTCGTCTCGCCGGGTTCTGGCGCTGCCGGTGATCCTGATCCCGGTTCTGTTTTCTCTTCTGAGCCTTCTTCCAGGGTCACCGGCGAGGAGTTGCTGTTCCTCGTGGTGCTGAAGGGTCCGGGTTCAACGTTGGAGGTCGGTTCTGGTGCAGCGTCCAACGTGGGTTCGCCCGAGACCCAATCGGGGTCCAACGTGGGTTCGCCTGAGGCCCGATCGGGGTCCGACGTGGGTGCTGCCCCAGTATTGTCCAGGTCCGGTGAGGAGGTGGCCGTTTCCCTGCGGCCTGACGCCCGCCGCCCTCGTCATCGGCTCTCCCCTGAGCCTCTTCCACCGGGATCCGCTCTGATCCTTCGCCCGTCTCAACGGTCCTGGTGGTTGAGTGATGCGGGTCGACGACCCGACCCACAGAACTTTCGGTTCGGTGATCTGGTTCCCCCCACTGGTCTGTGTTTCCCTCTGGGCAGCCTGGTTCGGCTGCCGGTGGACTGGATTCCTGGGATCTGGGTCCGGAGTTCGCCGTCCGAACATTTCTCTTCCCCTGATTCGCCAGCTGGACAATGGGCGGGGAGATCTCCAGAGCCATCTCGGCCATTTTTGGACTCTGCCTGCCATTCACCTCGGGTGTCACTTTTTCTTTTGTTATTAAGGTCACTCGGGTGTAATGTTTTGTCCTGTTGGTGGATTCGTTTTTATAGTGCTGTGTTTTCCATCGCTCATGCTCAGCATTTTACTTTTTGTGCCATGTTTTTAGCCTCGTTTTTTCATTGTAGAGTTATGTTTTGTTTCCTTTCAGACCATGCTCTGCAGTTATCCATTTATTCCAGTCACTTTCATTTCTTTAGGTGACTGTGGGTATTTATATATTCGTGTGTGTGGGTTTTTCTTTGCCTGCACTCAGTATTTCTTCTTTATGTCCTGTTTGTTCATTATAGAGTCATGTGCCTTGTTTTCCGTAACACCATGCTCTGTAATTGTCCATTTGTTCCAGTCACCTTCACTTTTCTTGGTGACTGTGTGTATGTACTTATATTGGTGCTGTGTATTGTGTTTCCCCTTTTTTTTTTTTTGACCATACTCAGCATTTTTGCCCTGTACCTTTTTTGGTGGGTTTTTTTTTTCCTTGCTCTGGGTCACGCATTGTTGGTACTCTGAGTAGTGTGTAACCGGCGTGCTGACCCAGTTCTTCTCCCCATCTGTACTTGGGTTAATTATTCCCTGTTTTGTCAGTGTTGTATTTGGGGTTTTTTTTTCCCGCTACCCTACATTGCCCCATTGGTGTTGTCCTTCCCTTGGCTTCTTCCCCTCCGATCCTGCCTCCCTTCCTCCCACCCTAGGTGTGGGGGGGGGGGGGGCTGGGATGTTCCTGGTCGTTCAGGAGCCCGACCTTGAGGGGGGGGCTCTGTCACCACGGGTTGAGATGCCGTCTCGGCACTCAGCCCATGTTTTCCCTTTTCCCATTGAGCAGCGTCTCAGCAGGCTCCCAGCTGCCAGCATTACGGACAGCTGGGGCCAATTAGTCCTCATCAGCTGGGGCGCTGCCAATGAGGATAAATAGGAGCAGCCTCGATGACTCGGGGCTGCGACATAAACACATTGCTAAGCTGAAGCCCCTTCGTCTGGTGTCAGCTTATACTCCTCTTGCAGCATTCCTGTGTTTGTATCCCGCTGTGAGTATGTACGTCTTGTTACCCCCACGTCCGGTACGAGCTGCTTACCTCTGCGCTGTGCAACCTGTGAGTGTACCTCTGCATGAGTATCTGTGCTCTCCTCATCCCTTATCCCTTACCCAAAATAAACCATCACGACTCACTGGCTTGTCCCTGGCTCTGATTGCCCGGCTCCCTAGAGCCGGATATGACAATCAGTGTATAGCGCCAGTTTTTGTTCAATATGGTTCCTATGAGTACCGGAAATAGAGGGGCTATTACAGAGTGATATTGCAAGTGGTTCAATGGCTATGTCAAATAGCAAGGGACTTAGAGGGCAGCCTTGGTGCGTGCCTCTCTGTAAATAAATGGGTTTGGATTTTTGCTGATTGGTGAGAACACAAGAGGTGGGACAGAGATAAAGTAATTTTATCCATGATCTAAAATTGGAGCCAAAGCCAAATTTCTCTAAAGCTTTAAACAAATAGGGCCAATCAACGCTGTCAAAGGCTTTTTCCACATAAAGGAAAAGAAAACATTCTCGTACAGTGTTTGGAAAAGTGTAAATAATGTTTAGTAAATGATGTATATTAAATAAAGAGTGGCAATTTTTTACGAAGTTTGTTTGCTCTTCACAAATTATTGAAGGTAAGTGCTTTTCCAATCTGCGGGCTAGAATTTTTGCTCAAATTCTAAGATCAGTGTTTAATAAGGAAATTGGCCTGTAGGATGAACATTCTATTGGATCTTTATCTTTCTTTGAAATAAGAGTAATGGATGCCTTGTACCATGTAGAAGGAAGTTTACCTTCACTAAGTGACTCCAGTAAAACGGTATGTAAATAAGGCATTAGCAGAGTGGAAAAGGACTTAAAAAATTCCACTGGGAAACCATCTGGACCAAGTGACTTCCCGGATTGTAGGGAGGAGATGGCAGCAGCAATTTCTGCCTGGGATATCAGGTCATCAAGCTCATTTTTTCTAACCTCAGTAAGAATAGGAAAATCTAGCCCATCTAGGAATTGTTCCATTGCAGAATTGTTGTTGGAAAATTCAGACGTATACAGTGATGAATAATAATTCCTGAAAGAGGTGTTTATTTTCCCTGGGTCTGAAGTGATTCCTGTGTCCAAGATGATACCACAAATAAACTGTTTTGCATTAGACCTCCTTAACTGATTAGTCAACAACTTTCCAGCCGTCTCTCCATGTACATAAAAATTTACCTTGCTTTTTAAAAGTTGTCGCTCTACTACATGAATTGATAAAAGGTTAAAGTGGGTTTGGAGTTTACTGTAACACGTCTTTTATATGTTTCAGAGTTTTTTGTGCAGGCATATTAGTGGTCTAATTATTTAATCTTCTTTGATCATTCTAATCTTTCCTTAAAGTTCTTCTTTTTCATGTTAGCTGTATAAGAGATAATTTGGCCCCAGATATAGTGTCATGAACCGAGCCAGTGTTTTCCTTAGGCTCGGTTCTGGCCGTTCTCTGTGGATCAGGTATTGGGTTATTTAGGTATTGTGTCTTCTTTTGAGTTCTTGTTGTTTTTATGTTTTTGTCCTTTTCTTTTCCATGCCTGTAGCCATCGTTCTGGCCGGCAGCTGTTAGGCAGCTTCTTTGGCCTACTTTCTTGTAGGCGTTGTCTAACATTCGCAGGTCCGACCACGCCCCCTGTCCTCTGACAGCCAGCTGATTCTACTCTGGTGATTGTCATTCCCGCACCTCACCCAAGTGTACTCAATTGGTGGAACCAGCACTGCTCGCATTTAAGAGGCGATTGCCAGTCAAGCATTGCTGGTCTGTTGAATTGTCTGTTCATGTGCACAGTCGTGTGTAAATTGTGTGCCACGAAGTGTTCGCCACTCCACCTCAGCTGTGGTTCTCTGGTGCCACTGAAGCGATGTCGGCTCTTGGACGCAATTGTGGTTGATCGCTTCTCCTCATGCGTTCGCTGGGCGATGCCGGCCCAGGAACGCCCATTGTAAGTTTTGTTGTATTTTTGTACGTCCTCATCTTTTTGGGAACTGTTTGTTATTACTTTAATAAATGTGTTGTGGTGCAACCCAGTGAGTAGATCCATCCTTCCTTCCCCTCCTCTGTGCGCTGCGTAAAAGCGCACAAGGAGGTCGTTGACAGAAAGGACCAGCCAGCGTAGGATTTAGTGGGTGCACCGACACATCTGTTTTTCTTTTTTGAACTAGTTTTCCTTTTTATTGCCCACTCACCTGCTTCCCGGGTGCTATGGCTGATCGGATGGAGAGGGAGCTGCGCTCGCTGTGTTTTCTGGAGGAGATTCTCTCGTGGACACGGGAGCCCTGTTCCTCCGAATCAGCTCGACGGGCTCGGGACACAGCGGTGAAAGTTATGAACCGGGACAGTCTTTGGAACCATCTTGAGGCAATGGAGATTCTCCAGGATATTTTCGTGGTGCCATGCGAAGGGTCAGAAGAGGAGCTCTCGGCGCTCGAGCCCCCCTTGGCAACCCCACCCCCCCTTCATTTTTGAACACTCCGGAGCCTCTCCGCACTTGTGACTCTCAGCCCAGTGATATGCTGAGAATTCCGGATCATCTGGTGCCCGAACTGTCTGCGAGGAGGAAGAAGCCTTGCCGAAAGAAGCCTTCGGTCCCTCCAATGACAGCCCCGCCTCCTCGCTCCGAGCCATGGCCCGTCCCATCTCCGGAGGAGCTAGAGGAACGTAGACTGGTTCTGCTGGCGGAGACCGATCTCCTCTTGGAGGCGAAACCGTGGCTCCTCCTGGAGTTGGCCGGGAGGTTGGAGAATTCCCCAATGGAACCGGAGCTTCAGCCTGAGGAGGAGTGGGCTCTGACCGTGGAGTCACCACACCTCCCCAACCCAGAGACAACAGCTGATGTCATCACTTCCCAGGAATTCAGGCAAGTACTTATTCAGTCACTTTTAATGTCATTTGAAACTGCTTGCCTGACTCCTGGGGAGGTGTCAGCTGGTGACCTTGATTGCCCACCTGTCTCTCCTGTTTTCCCCATGCCATCGTCTATGCCAGGAGATGGATCCCGGATGCAGTAGAGGCTGTCACCAGGGGAACCAGAGCCCTCACCGCCTGTTTCCTCCCGTCGCCGCCGTTCCCAGAGGGGCCACTAAAAGAGGCCTGGGAGTCCGCCACCAGTCTCTGCGATCTCCATCACCACTCTCCACGAGAGGGCCTGAATCCAACCTAGGCATGGAGACAGACGACTGGCTTCCGCCTGAAGCTTTTCACATCAGAGACCGGGAGGACAGACAAGTGTTTTGTCATTCTTTTCCAGCTAATTATGATAAACCTTGTCTGTCTCCCGAGGGGGAGGCCCAGTCCCAGCAATCCGCTGGGCTTTCCCCTTCGGCTGCAACAGTTCAATGTACACCCATTTTCTCTGTGTCTCCGCCATTTTCTCCTGAGCGTCCGCCGGCTCCTGAACCTAGCTGCCAGATGATGGAGGAGTTTGTGGCCCTGGAGGAGGTCGGACCAGTCCCAGCACGGAGTGAGCCCGCAGCCCCCTCACTGGATCAGTCACCAGCGCTGGAGTCTTTGCCTGGGGGCACCAGGACTGTCACAGCGGAGAGGAAACTGCACCAGACCACCGCAAGGATGGGCCCATGTCGTCATCTGGATCGACGGAGACCTGGACAGCGGTGGAGCTCGAGTCCAGGCAAGTGCTCTCATTTGTTTCTCTTACCTGTACATTGGAGCAATCTTGTCTGGCTCTTGGTGAGGAGAGTCAGATGCAGCCCTCAGCTGCATTGGATCTCGCCTCGCTGGGCTCCGTTGCTGCCGGCAACCCAAACAACTTTCTTCCTGTCATCCCTGAGCTCCTTCCTAGGGTCGCCAGAGAGGAACTGCCACTACCTGGGGGGTCCGCAGACTACAGTGAAGTGAGTCCAGCCGCCCCGGTAGAGGTCAACATGGGTATAGCACCTCCCGGACCTACAGAACCTGCGCACCCTAGATCATCGGAGTCCTGGACGGTGGTGGAGCCCGAGTTCAGGCAAGTGTGCTCCATAATGTCTCCTGTGCCTTTGTTGAAGTCACACTGCCCGAGTCATGGTGAGGAGGGTCAGGGGCAGCTCGCTGCAGCTCCTAAGCTCACCTCACCGGGCTCTGCTGCTGCCGGCAACCCTGACTCAGTCTCTTTCTCTCTCCCTCCAGTTTCGGAGCTGCTCACCAGGGTTGTAGGAGAGCAGCCAAATCCACCTGAGGCCACCGAGGATCCAGGTCCAGCGCCGGAGGCTATGGGAAGTCTTACCTTCCTCGCTGGGGAGGTCACTGCAGGAGCAATGAGGTCCCCAGTGGGGTCCACTGCAGGTGCAATGGTGCTCCAGCCAGATCCCACGGCGGGTGCTGCAGAGCTCCAATTGGGAGCCACCGTGGGGGTAGTGTTGGACTGGTCTGGGCCCACCGAGGGTGCAGTGTTGGCCACCGAGGGTGCAGCGTTGGCCCGGTTGGGGCCCACTGAGGGTGCAGCATTGGCCTGTTTGGGGTCCACCGCGGATGCTGCTGTGTCCCAAACCGGGACCACCAAGGGTGCGGCGGGTCAGCCTAAGGACGCCATGGTCCCCTTCTCCTCCCTGTCCGACGTCATGGGGATTCCCTCCCTACAGTCTGGTCACCCACCAGTGAGCCTCCCGGTGGGCAGGCAACCTCCGGCTCCACCTCTTTGGTCCTGGTGGCTCTACAATGCTGGCCGACTGCCAGAGGGACTGAGTCTCTGGGCCAGATGGCCCATGTTTTCCGGCAGACCACCGGACTCAATTCGCCGGACTGCTTGCTGGGACTGGGACTCTGGGCGGCCTCCCGAGCCTCCTCGCCTTTGGACTTGAGGGGATTAATTGTGGACCCTGGGCGGGGTGTATAGTGTTCCCTCGTTGCCTGTTCCCCCTACCTCCCACCTGGGTTTGTCATTGTTGTTCCTGTTGGGGGGGGGGGGGTTCCTTTCCTTGTGATGTTGCCATGGGTGTCTAGAATCCACCCCTGGGGGGGGAGCTCTGTCATGAACTGAGCCAGTGTTTTCTTTAGGCTCGGTTCTGGCCGTTCTCTGTGGATCAGGTATTGGGCTATTTATGTATTGTGTCTTCTTTTGAATTCTTGTTGTTTTTATGTTTTTGTCCTTTTCTTTTCCATGCCTGTAGCCACCATTCTGGCCAGCGGCTGTTAGACAGCTTCTTTGACCTACTTTCTTGTAGGCGTTGTCTAACATTCACTGGTCAGGCCACGGACCCTCTCCTCTGACAGCCAGCTGATTCTACTCTGGTGATTGTCATTCCCGCACCTCACCCAAGTGTACACAATTGGTGGAACCAACAATGCTTGCACTTAAGAGGTGATTGCCAGTCAAGCATTGCTGGTCCATTGAATTGTCTGTTCATGTGCACAGTCGTGTGTAAACTGTGTGCCACGGAGTGTTCGCCACTCCACCTCAGCCGTGGTTCTCCAGCACCAATGAAGCGATGTCGGCTCTTGGACGCAATTGTGCTTGATCGCTTCTTCTCATGTGTTCACTGGGCGATGCCAGCCCAGGAACGCCCATTGTAAGTTTTGTTGTATTTTTTGTACGTCCTCACCTTCTTGGGAACTGTTTGTTATTACTTTAATAAATGTGTTGTGGTGCAACCCAGGGTGTAAATCCATCCTTCCTTCCCCTCCTCTGTGCGCTGCGTAAAAGCACACGAGGAGGTCGTTGACATATAGGCCTTCATGGTGTCCCAGATTATTGAGCTAGAAACATCTGATGTGGAGTTTGTCTGCCAAAATAATGTCATCTGTTCTTTAAGGAATTCCAAAAAGTTTGGATTTGAAAGCAAGGTAGCATGGTTTGTTTTTAACAGAGACCTGCCTTAGCAGTGATGCATCAGCAGCCCTCATTGAAGCCTCCCCACACATCATTTCTCTTACTCCTGCAGGAATGGTCAAAAGGGTGAGGGTACAGCAACAACTCTGTTACAGACACTTGGTTTTATGGACATTAATTTTAATCATTACAAATCTTTTGAATATAACTGCCTTGGTTTTTAATTATCATTCTAGACTCTGTATGACAGTTTACCATCCCTCGGGAAGATGCGTCTTTTATTTCTGATTTTGCAGAGTTGCTTTCAATTATTTTAATAACTCATAATAAAATTATTATTTTAGGTGCTAATCAGACACATTTGCTTTAGAATTTTTTAACTTAATTAACTGCTTGAATATACTCATGCCAAAGGCCACATTTTAGATCTTGTAATAACTCATGGTCTCTAATGTGATATCACCTCAGCTGATGATATAGGTTTGTCTACACACAAAAAACACACTACTGTGTGTTTTTTAAGGTTCATGGTTTTAATCCACAGAGGATTGCTGAATGAACTGTTAGGAAGAAGCACTATGTTACTGCTGAAATGGCAGCAAATTTTATCAAAGGTTTTATGTGAGTCTCCCACTGATATTTTACCCTCTTCCTGTGATTTTATGGTGGACAGTTTTAACAGTAAATTACAATCCATTTTTGACAAAGTGGCCCCTCTGAAAACCAAAAAAGTAAAAACCAATCTACCCCCCCCCCCCATGGAGAAATGAGGAAATAAATCAATTAAAGAGGAAATTTTATATGGCAGAAGATGGAGAAAGAATAAACTAACAATAAATCAAATATTTCGAGAACAGATGACCATCTATAACAAACCATAAAACAAGCCAGACATGCACATTTTTCTAAATTCATTCAAGACAACCATAAAAAGACCAAAATCCTCTTCTCCACCATTGACTGTTCAGTCAACCCCAGTACTAAACAATATATTTTAAATGATTTTACCTGTGATGATTTTGCTGTCCATTTCATCAGTAAAATTGAAGACATTAGATCATGTTTGATTACACAAGGTTACAGAAATAATTTTTTTTGTAAGATGTCTGTGTTTTTTCAACTGATTTAAGACAATTTTGCACCGCTGAATCCGAAAATGACATCCGTTTCTCTCGATCAGGTGCTAAGTAAAAACCTGTACTTACTCAGTACTTACTTAGTACTGTGCATGTACTTACCTTTATATAAAGGTAAATACATGTAAACTGAATGTTACGTCATCATTGTTCAAAATTCAGAGAATTTCAAGACATAAAAAAGAATTTTGCATCATATAAAGTGAAAATACCCATACATGTAAACAATTCAATTCAATTCAACTTTATTTATATAGCGCCATTTCACAGCAACAGTCATCTCATAGCACTTTCAACTGTAGGGGAAACCCCCACAATTGCAGAAAGACCCCAGCAATCAAGTGATCCCCTGTGAGCAATCGCTTGGCGATGGTGGAGAGGAAAAACTCCCTTTTAACAGGAAGAAACCTATAGCAGAACCAGGCTCAGGGAGGGGCAGTCATCTGCTGCGACTGGCTGGGGGGTGAGTTGTTTTAAACAAAAACATATAAAACAACATGTGGCCATAATTCAAAAAGTTGACCTGATTGAGCAAAACCAATGTGATTTTTGGATTCAGCACATCAAAATGGTCCTAAATCAGTTAAAAAAAAAACTTAGACAATAAATTTGGTGTTGACCAGTGTGATCAACAACTGATAAAGTCTAACTCTGCAAAACGTTTTTACCTATGTGAGGAAAAACTGGAGGAGTTTTCCCTGGTTGATGCTGAAATACTTCCTAAAATTATTTCTTCACTCATTTCGGCAAGCTGTCTTAATTTAGATCCCATTGCCACTGACTTTTTAAAACATTTTAAGGCTTCTTTAAGGATGATATTCTTAACATAGTAAACTATTCTCTTCAGATGGGAATCTTTCCCTCAGCACTCAAGACTGCTGTGGTTAAGCCCCTTCTGAAGAGAAAAAAACTCAGACCAGTCCCAAATGAACAATTATAGGCCCCATATCTAATTTACCATTTTTAAGTAAAATTTTAGAGAAGATTGTTTCGAGCCAGTTACATGACTTCTTAATTTCACACAATGTATGTGAGAAACATCAATCTGGTTTTCGGGCTTATCACAGTACAGAGACTGCATTAGTCAAGATTTTAAATGATCTCAGATCCAATATGGATCAGAATACGCCTTCAGTTTTAGTGCTACTTGACTTAACTGCAGCCTTTGATACTGTGGACCACTCAGTTCTTTTAGATAGACTTCATTTTATTGGCCTTTCTGGTTCAGTTTTAAAATGATTTCAAACATATCCCACTAACAGAGAGTTCTTTGTAAATATTGAGGGTCAGGCATCTAAAAGCTATAAGATAAATTACGGTGTTCCGCAAGGTTCAGTTTTAGGTATGTCACTTTTTAATCTCTATATGCTGTCACTGGGTGAGGTCATCTAGAGGCACGGCATAAATTTCCATAGTTAACGCCGATGACACCCAGCTGTACATGGCTGTGTCTCCTGATGTCCATTGACCTATTGATTCTCTTTTAAACTGTATTTGTGATATTAAACAGTGGACGGCAGACAGCTCAACTAGGACAAAACATAAGTTTTAGTTTTTGGGACAGAAGCTCAGAGAGAGAAACTGTCAGCACATTTACAGATACTGGCAACAAAGTCCTCCAAAAGTGTGAAAAATTTGGGAGTGATCTTTGACCGGGATCTTAGTTTTAAACAACATATTAGAAATGTACAGTGGTGTGAAAAAGTGTTACGCTTAAATGTTTCAGATCATCAAACAAAGTTAAATATTAGGCAAAGATAACACAAGTAAACACAAAATGCAGTTTTTAAATGAAGGTGTTTATTATTAATGGAAACAAAAATCCAAACCTACATGGCCCTGTGTGAAAAAGTGATTGCCCCCTAAACCTAATAACTGGTTGGGCCACCTTTAGCAGCAACAACTGCAATCAAGCATTTGTGATAACTGGCAATGAGTCTTTTAGAGCGCTGTGGAGAAATTTTGGCCCACTCATCTTTGCAGAATTGCTGTAATTCTGCCACATTAGAGGTTTTCGAGCATGAACCTGACATATTTACTAGACCCAGGGAACACACACACAGGCTCGAGTGAATTCCATAATCTTTATTTGTACCGTGTGAGTGTGTGAGTGCATGTATGTGTGGTGTATGTAGTGATAACTGTGATGTTGTGGCCGGGGGAGAGCAAAGTGCCGTTCAGCCTGGCAACCCTATAATAGAACCAAAGCACAGATGTTAGCGCTGTCCACCCATGAATGAACAAGGTAATGACTGGGGCTTACTTTGTAGGTGGACGAGGAATGCTCAGGTTGGCCTGGAGGCTACAGCCAGGAAGACAGCGTCCGCTGCACACACCAGAGATGGACAGGTGGCCCCGTTGGAGTGATGAAGGCTCGTTCTGCTGCCAAGGGGAACAGATTCTGCCGCTTGAGGAATCCACCTGTGCACAGGGGAAGAGGCTGGAAAGGTGAGTAGCAATAAGGCTTACTTGAGGTGATGAGACGATCCTAGTCAGGAGAGAAGAGGCCTGGACGTAGGCTGTAAGACGAGAGACGTGATTCTGTAGACAGGACGACAGACGGCTCCATGTCAGATCCTAGGCAGAGCAGGCTATAAAGCCCGTGGGTGATTGGGAGCAGGTGTGCGCGCAGCTGTAGCAGGTGATGGCCCAGAGCGAGTCATGACAGAACCACCTTTTTAAGGTCATGCCACAGCATCTCAATTGGATTCAGGTCAGGACTTTGATTAGGCCACTCCAAAGTCTTCATTTTGTTTTTCTTAAGCCATTCAGAGGTGGACTTGCTGGTGTGTTTTGGATCATTGTCCTGCTGCAGAACCCAAGTGCGCTTCAGCTTGAGGTCACGAACAGATGGCCGGATATTCTCCTTCAGGATTTTTTGGTAGACAGCAGAATTCATGGTTCCATTTACCACAGCAAGTCTTCCAGGTTCTGAAGCAGCAAAACAGCCCCAGAACATCACACTACCGCCACCATATTTTACTGTTGGTATGATGTTCCTTTTCTGAAATGCTGCGTTACTTTTACGCCGGCTGTAATGGGACACACCTTCCAAAAAGTTCAACTTTTGTCACATCAGTCCACAGAGTATTTTATCAAAAGTCTTGGGGATCATCAAGATGTTTTCTGGCAAAACTGAGACGAGCCTTTATGTTCTTTTTGCTCAGTAGTAGGTTTCCATCTTGGAACTCTGCCATGCAAGCCATTTTTGCCCAGTCACTTTCTTATGGTGGAGTCATGAACACTGACCTTAACTGAGGCAAGTGAGGCCTGCATTTCTTTGGATGTTGTTGTGGGGTCTGTTGTGACCTCTTGGATGAGTCGTTGCCGCACTCTTGGGGTAATTTTGGTCGGCTGGCCACTCTTGGGAAGATTCACCACTGTCCCATGTTTTCACCATTTGTGGATAGTGGCTCTCACTGTGGTTTTTTTGGAGTCCCAAAGTTTTAGAAATGGATTTATAACCTTTTCCAGACTGATAGATCTCAATTACTTTGTTTCTCATTTGTTCCTAAATTTCTTTGAATTGCAGCATGATGTCTAGCTTTGGAGGATCTTTTGGTCTACTTCACTTTGTCAGGCAGGTCCTATTTAAGTGATTTCTTGATTGAGAACAGGTGTGGCAGTAATCAGGCCTAGGTGTAGCTAGAGAAATTGAACTCAGCTTTCCAAAGATGTAATAAACCACAGTTAATTTATGTTTTCACAGGGGTGGGGGACAATCACTTTTTCCACACAGGGCCATATAGGTTTGGATTTTTGTTTCCATTAATAATAAACACCTTCATTTAAAAACTGCATTTTGTGTTTACTTGTGTTATCTTTGTCTAATATTTAAATTTGTTTGATGATCTGAAACATTTAAGTGTAACAAACATACAAAAAAATGAGAAATCAGGAAGGTGGCAAACACTTTTTCATACCACTGTAACTATGGCTGGTTTTTATCATCTAAAAAATATCTCCAGAGAGCAGAAGTTCCTCTCTCAAGCTGACGCAGAGACACTTTTACATGCTTTTATTTTTTCTAGAATAGATTATTGCAATGCTCTTCGTTCCGGTCTTCCTAAAAAGATTATATTCCACCTACAACTACTCCAGAACTCAGCCGCCTGTGTTCTGACCAAGATGGGAAAGAGAGCACACATAAAACCCATTTTAAAGTCTGCACTGGTTTCCTGTCAGCTTCAGAATAGACTTTAAGGTTCTCTTATTGGTTTGGATCTTCATGATCTGTAGTAGCCCCATCCAGAAAGGTCGCAGCTTATCCATATGGTTGGGGTGCTTGATCCAGTCCAACACACTGAGTCCATGAGCCCTCGCCCTGTACTTTCTGTCGAAATGTTGTTTCATTATCCGCTGTTGAGCGATGACCCGATCTTGTGATGGCACTGTGTCCGCCGGAGGAGAGGTCATGGGGGGCCGCAACCAGTCCAGGGGCCGATGTAATTTGCACCTCAGCATGAGCTTCACTGGAGAGCACCCCATCGTGGCATGGGCTGTCACCCTGTAGTGGAGCGTGTTCTGAACAGCATCAGAGAACTTGAAGCCGTCTGCCAGATGGGCCCACAGACCATTTTTCAGTGTCTTATTGAAAAGTTCTACATCCCCATTAGCCTGCGGATAGTAGAACGCGGTTCTAATGTGCTCCACGCCCTTTTCTACCAAAAACTCGTCAAACACTTCCGGTTATGGCTGCCACGTAGGACGGACGTGTCTCGCTCTGCTCTGCTCCTGGAGAAAAAAAATCGGCAAATAACTCTCTCATTTGGGACAGAACGTATCCCAGCATTTGGGCGAGGATATGTCGGCGAAGCCTAAGGCTGGAAAACCAGGAAAAGGAAAAAGCGAGCCGCCGAAACAGTCCAAATTAACGGACTTTCAGGTCTGTGACGCAGCAAACAAAACTCCATATATGGCGGAGGAGGCTGGCAACGGCGCGATATCTGCGGGGAATGGCGCAGATGCGCTGATGGCTGCCATGAGTTCAATGAGAGCGGACTTTTCCTCTAGATTTGATGGGATTATGACAGCGTTGGAAGGAATAAGAAAGGAATTGGGTGACTGTGTAGAACGAACGGCGCAGATGGAGCTCCGTCTCGCTAGTGCTGAAGATGACGTCACCCGTCTTCAATTAAAGGTGCGCACTTTGGAAAAAAAAAATAAATCTCTGGAAGATAATATTTTGGATTTGGAATCTCGGTCGAGACAGAATAATTTGAGGCTGGTGGGTCTTCCAGAGGAATCAGAAGGTCGGGACGTATGTTCCTTTCTGGAAAAGTGGATTCCGGAGGTGCTGGGCAGCGAGGAGTTGCAATCAGCAGTGGTTCTGGAAAAAGCACATCGTATTGGCCCACGGAGAGATAAGGGACCGCCGAGGACCTTAATTATGAAGTTTCTTAGCAACAGAGACAGGATGAAGATCTTCAACGCTGCACGTGCTAAAGGAGAGATTAAACACCAGGACCAGCAGGTGCGGTTCTACCCAGATTTGGCCACAGGAATCCAGCAATTGAGGAAGCAGTTTGATCCTGTACGTAAGGAGCTGCGCAACCTTGGGATTCGTCATGGTGTAATCTATCCTGCGAGACTGCTGACCACGTATGAGGGCAGAACCCACATCTTCAAGACCCCAGAGGAGGCGCAGGAGTTCATCAAGAAGATCAAAGAAGAAGAAGAGACTGGTGGGAGCTAAGCATGAACAAAATATAAGGTAGAATAATTAAGCATTTGCACAGGCATCTGACTGACTTGAAGTAAATAGTAAGTTTACAAAATATAGATTGTATTATATATTAAAAAAACAAAACAAAAACAAAACAAACAAACAAAAAAAACTATGATGTACAAAGTTGTTAAAAATTTTGGAGTTAAGTTGGAAAACTATAGAGGAGAGTTAATGTTACGTCATTAAAAGCAGTAGAGTTAGGGTGATTGGGAGGATGAAGAAGGAGTGACTTAGGCTGTTCCCCGTGGGTGTGGAACGGTCGATGGCTATATCGGGAGACAGAATTTTTCTTTTGATTTTGGGGGGTTTGCCACAAGTGTGGGAAGGGGAAATTTGTTTGTGTGTAGTTTGTAGGATGAATGTTCAACCACTCATGTTTTTGCTTCTCTGTATGAGCATGTTTACACTGCAAGGTAATCCCAAACTCTCTATTGATCATGGACCAAAGTGTTAATCTTAATTTAACTTCATGGAATTGCAGAGGTCTACAAAATTTAAAAAAACTTAAACAAGTTATGAATAAAATAAAGGACATGGGTTCAAGAATTGTGTTTTTACAAGAAACTCATCTGATAGAGGAGGATGTTAAAAGAATTAGGAGTAGATGGCAGGGAAGTGTATTCACCTCTTCATTTTCATCCCGAGCCAGGGGAGTTATGACTCTCATACATAAATCAGTTCCTTTTCAAGTGAAAAATGTAATTGGAGACAAATTTGGAAGATATGTAATCATTCAAGGTTCTTTGCTATTAGAAAATATAAATCTTGTGAACTTATATGGTCCCAATACAGATGATCAGAAGTTCTTTGCTAATTTATTTCTCATCTTATCATCACTTACAGGGCAACATATAATAGCAGGGGATTTTAATTGTACATTGAATCCAGGTGTGGATAGATCAACAGGACTGGATTGTACGCACGTTGGATGTAGGATGACTATTAATCATTTTATGAAAGAATTGAGATTGTTAGATATATGGAGAGAAATGAAACCACAAGTTAAAGCCTATTCTTGTTATTCCAGTACCTACAAGACATTCTCACGTATTGATTATTTTTTGATTTCCACAGAATTAAGGTCCAAGATTCAAAACTACTTTTATGATAACATCGTGATCTCTGATCATGCACCCTGTTGTCTAATATATGTAGAAAAAAAATTGACAAAGGAATCAGGTAGATGGCAATTTCAGCATAAATGGCTTCAGGATGAGGAATTTGTCAAGTATATAGAAAAACAGATAGACGAGTTCTTTGACATCAATACTACACAAACATCAGCATGTGTAAAGTGGGAGGCTTTCAAAGCTTTTATTAGGGGACATATTATTAGTTATACAGGATCAAAATCTAAGAAGACTCGAGAGGAGAGAGCTAAATTGGAACATAAAATAAAAAGTCTTCAGGAAAAAGTGTATGCAGGAAGTGACCCAAGGTTGGAGAATGAATTACTGATTTTGAGAGCTGAATACGACAAAAAATCAGCGAATAGAGCTGCCTCGAGTCTTCTAAGATTGAAACAATCTTTTTATGAACAAGGTGAAAAATCAGGAAAATTATTAGCATGGCAGATTAAACAATTGGAAATTAAAACACCAATTACCAGTATTATAAGTAATGGACAGGTAGTTATAGATCCTTTAGAAATTAATAGAGCCTTTAGAGATTACTATGAAAAATTATATGATACCAAAAATGAACCTGATTTAACAAAACTAAATGGGTTTTTGAACGAACTATCTATACCGTGTATTCCAAATGAAAACAGGGAGATATTGGAGTCTAAAATTAGTCAAGAAGAAGTTGGGCTAGCCATTGATAATATGAAATCAGGAAAAAGTGCAGGACCAGATGGTCTTCCAGTTGACCTTTATAAAAAATTTAAGAATAAATTAATAAAACCTTTTTTGGAAATGGTTTTAGAAGCATTTCAAAATAATAATTTATCATCATACATAAATAATGCCTTAATTATACTGCTGCCAAAACCAGGTAAGCCCTCTAATAAATGTGAAAATATGAGACCAATAAGCCTATTAAACGCCGACCTTAAGATAATCTGTAAAATTTTAGCAAGACGAATACAAGAAATTTTACCAAATATTATTAATCGAGATCAGAATGGCTTTATAAAGGGTAGACAAGGCTTCCATAATGTAAGAAGACTATTTAATATTATTTATTTTAATAAAGAAGCACCGGATACAGCTCTCCTATCATTGGACGCCGAAAAGGCCTTTGATAGAGTTGAATGGCCCTTTCTTTTTGAAGTCCTACAAAGGTTTGGACTTGGAAATAATTTCATAAAATGGGTTCAAATAATATACAATAATGCTACAGCAGAAATCCTAACAAATAACAATATTTCAAAACCAATAAAAATCAATAGAGGATGTCGACAAGGCTGTCCACTTTCACCTTTACTGTTTACTATGGCAATTGAACCTTTAGCGATAGCGATACGTTTACATTCACAAATATATGGAATTAAAGTTGGACCAACAGAACATAAAATCTCCCTGTACGCCGATGATATAATTTTGTTTATGTCGAATCTAAAAAAATCAATTCCAACCTTGTTGAATTTAATAAAGAATTTTGGGGAAATATCAGGATATAAAATAAATAAAACTAAATCTTCAATATTAATGCTAAATGAGACCCAGAGAAATTACCCAGCCCCTGAGGTAAATCAATTCAATGTTGTAAATCAGTTTAAATATTTAGGAATCCAAATTATGCCTAAGCTAGAATCAATCGCCAGTGTCAACTATGAAGCCTTAATGTCAGATATCAATGAGTTAACTCAGAGATGGATGTCACTACCAATGTCGATGATCGGGAGAATCAATATACTTAAAAGTAATATTTTACCTAAAATACTTTATTTATTTCAATACATTCCCTTATCACCACCTTTAGATCTATTCTCAAGAATAAAAAAAAAGTTAGTGGAATTTATATGGAACAACAGGAGGGCTAGATTACGTTTGTCTTTATTATATTTACCATTTGATCGTGGAGGTCTGAAATGTCCAAATTTTATGTTGTATTATTGGTCGGCACAACTGAGGTCTATGACATATTATTTTTCATCAAATGATCTCCCTCACTGGACTGAAATGGAATCATACAATTTACCTTTACCTCTTCCCATATTCATATACTCAGATTCGGCAAAAAAATTACAAAAACAAGTTAAAAATCCATTTGTAAAGCATATGATCAAAATATGGTGTGAAGCTAAAAACTATTTAAAAGAACCACAGTTATTGTCACAATTTAGTCCAATATGGGGTAATCAATATTTTAAACCAGGGAGAGCGGACGCTGTATTTAAAGTATGGAATTTAAAAGGGATACAAAAGATTCAGGATTTATATTTGCCATGTGCAGACAACATAATGTCTTTTGAAGAGCTGAGGATCAAATTTAATCTCAATAGAACACATTTTTTAAAATATCTTCAACTTAGAAACTTTATTCGATCAAATCAAAATAAAGCTCTCACTCGACCTATTTATTCATCCTTGGAAAAAATGATGATGAAAGATAGTAAAAGAAAGGGTATTATTTCAGAGTTTTATAACTCATTGACACTATCTTCAAGTGAAAATTCACTGAAAAGATTAAACTACTGGAAAGAAGATCTGCAAATTGAAATTTCAGAGGAACAATGGGAATTGGCTTGTACAGAAGCTCAAACCAAATCAATAAATGCACGCCTTAAATTGATACATTTCAAATGGTTAATGCGGATGTATGTTACACCGGAGGAGTTAAATAGATATAACAAAAATATACCAGATACATGCACAAAATGCATGGAAAGTAAAGGAACCCTATTTCATTGTTTATGGGAATGTAGATTAATAAGAATGTTTTGGGAAGAGGTGAGGGTAACAATTGAAAAAATAATCTCAAAACAAATCATATTGAATCCTAAACTGTTTTTGTTGGGTCTGTACCCAGAAAAGCATAATTTTAATAAAAGTGAAAGAACATTCATAGACCTCAGTTTGCTTAATGCCAAAAAATGTATTGCACTATTATGGAAAAAGACTCATAGACCAGATGTGACTCAGTGGTTAAGACAGATGTTAACAAACCTTCCATTAGAAAGAATAACATATATACTGAAATCAAAGGAAATTGTGTTTGAGAATATATGGAGACCTTTTATTGATTATGTAAAAAATTTAAACATAACTCTTGAAGAAGAAGGTGAATGATGTGTGTGGACCTTGTAAATTCCAAACTGGTGAACATAATATGTATACTTATGTATTGGATTGTCTAGACTAAACAGAGGAGCATTGTTGAAGACTTGATTTTGTTGGTGGTTGTTGGTGTTTTTAGTGCATTTTTTTTTTTGTAGTACTTTAGTGTTAGTGTTTGATTGTTTGTATCATGTTTGTTAAAAAAAAAAAAAAGGTTCAATAAAGATATTGTGGAAAAAAAAAAAAAAAAACTCGTCAAACACCCCAGAAGTGAACTGAGAGCCACTGTCCATTGTGATGGTGTCCAGAACCCCACACCTGGTGAACAGTGACAAGAGGAAACCAGTGACCACATCCGTCGTGACCGATCCAGTGGGCAACACCTCCGGCCATTTCGAAAAAACATCGTAGGCCACCAGCAGAAAATAGCTGTTCACGGGGGCTGTGTGTAGTTCACCCCAGATGTCCAATTGGACGTGCTTCCAAGGGCCCTCCAGGTACTGTAATAGGCACAGAGGTGGAGGAGGTGACACTCCGGTCTTCCCGCTCTCCAAACATGGTACACAGTTCTTAACCATAGTCTCAATGTCCTTGTCAATGTCAGGCCACCAAACCGAATCCCTGCAACGGTGTTTCACCCTGACCACCCCCAGATGACCCTCATGAAGCATAGCCAAGACACGCGATCTCAGTGACACCGGAATGAATGTGCAGTGTCCTCTCGCCATCCACACATCATTCCAGCAACTCAGTTCATCCCTGAGCCTGTGAAACGGTGCCAAGTCACCCTGCAATTTTGTGCCCCCCCCCGCCCCCAGTAAAAGAGCGAAGTTGCGACAATGCTGGGTCCCTTTCCAACTCCATCTGAAGTTCCTGGAGCGACACCATGTTCCAGAGGGGCTTGTGCAGCATGTTGATCAGATCTGCCTCCAAGGAATCGTTGTTGTCTGGTTGTGTGGTGTTGGTTGTGGCACGGGATAGGAGGTCTGCCACTGTGTTTTCTTTGCCAGGGGTAAACTGCGTGGTGAAGTTGTAGGCCCACAGTCATTCCGTCCACCTGTGGATCCAAAGGGGCCTGTGTCCCGAACCAGTCGTCTTCAGCAGCATCGTCAGTGCCCGGTGGTCCATGCGTAGCGTCCATAGAGATAGATGTGCCACCATTCGCATGCCCAAACACATGTGAGCGCCTCTCTCTCACCCATGGCGTACTTCTGTTCAGCTGGAAATAGGAATCTCAATGTAAAAGCCACTGGACGTTCCGTACCATTTTGCACCTGAGACATGATCACCCCCACTGCTGAACCAAACATGTCACAAGTCACAAAAGTGGGCCATTTGAGGTCAAAATGCGCCAGCACTGGCGGGGAGGTGAGTTGAGACTTCAGTTTAGCGACCGCCGCCGAGCAGGCCGGGGTCCATTGCCACAGAGTGTCCCGCTTCAGGAGAGCTTAGAGAGGTTCAATAGTCCCTGAGTAATGGGGACTGAAACACCCATAGAAGTTCACCATGCCCAGAAATGCGGAAATTTGTGCAGGTGTCATGGGGTCGGTGACATAACGTTCGGCTCAGGAGACGCACACACACAGGCTCAGAGTAGTTCAAATAGTTTATTGGCAACAGGGGTGAATGGATGAGTGTCTGCGTGATGTTAATGTGTTGGTGGCGACGTCTGCTTCAGGCACAGAGGCAGGAGACCGTACAGCCGGCAACCCTATGGGAGAGAGCACAGAGACACAGGGTGACGGGCACACACCAACACAGGAGGAGAATAGGCGAGGGAGAAGCTTACTTGCTAGGAACAGATGACTGGCACAACAAGGACGGAACCCGGGAGACAGCCACCTGCAGGGCTCGGTGCAGCAGCGAGGAACGACGAGGGAACGGGGTTGTCCGCTGCCGAGGAATCCACCTGTGCACAGGGGAGCAGACTGGAAAAGATGAGGTAAGGATTTCTTACCACACAGCGTCGTGCTGAAGAGTAGGTTGCTTCACGTTGAAGGGGGATGAAGTCTGACGGCTTCAGGCCGAAGCTCAGGGCGAGGTGGCTTATATCCCTCGCCGCTGATGATGAACAGGTGTGTGAGCAGGTGGCGCCGCTGATGAGCGGCGCGG
The DNA here is from genome assembly GCA_020510985.1 of Pholidichthys leucotaenia. Classification (NCBI taxonomy): domain Eukaryota; kingdom Metazoa; phylum Chordata; class Actinopteri; order Cichliformes; family Pholidichthyidae; genus Pholidichthys; species Pholidichthys leucotaenia. The sequence goes on along the minus strand of CM035842.1, from coordinate 192,619,394 downwards.
CGTGACAGTACTCCCCCCTCTAGCAGCGCCTCCTGGCGATGGCTTCTCTGGGTGTGCTCGGTGGAAGTCAGCGATGAGCGATGGGTCCAACACGAACGACGAGGGTACCCACTGTCGATGCTCGGGCCCATAGCCCTCCCAGTCCACCAAGTACTGCAACCCATGACCCCGGCGCCGGGAGTCCAGGATGGAAGCGACGGACCAGGCCGAATGGCCACCAATCATCCGGGGCGCGGGTTGCGCAGCAGGAGGAGGGCAAAGGGGGTCGGTGACTGCCAGCTTCACCTTAGACACGTGGAAGGTGGGATGGATGCGGAGGGAGGGGGGAATAGCCACGCGCACAGCCACCGGGTTGATGATCCGGGTGATGGGGTAGGGACCCATGAATCGCTGTGCCAGCTTCCTCCTCTCGCCTTTTAAAGTTACGTCCTGGGTTGACACGTAGACACGTTGCCCAACTCTATACGCCGGGGCAGGTCTTCTGTGCCGGTCCGCCACCGTTCTGTTGCGCTCCGCTGTGCGTAAAAGCGCATTGCGCACGGCAGCCCAGATGGAGCGGAACTGCCTGAGATGCGCCCTAACCGAGGGGACAGTTACCTCACTCTCCTGCACCGGGAACAGCGGGGGGTCATAACCCAGGGACGCCTTGAAGGGGGACATCCCTGTAGCAGAAGAGCGAGCGGTGTTGTGGGCGTATTCAACCCAGGCAAGATGGTTACTCCAGGACGTTGGTTTAGATGCTGTTACACAGCGGAGCGCAGCCTCCAGCTCCTGATTGGTCCGCTCACACTGCCCGTTGGATTGGGGGTGATGGCCGGAGGAGAGGCTCACCTTGGCTCCGATGGCGTTACAGAACGATCTCCAAACCTCAGAAGAAAATTGGGGCCCCCGGTCCGAGACCACGTCCACCGGAATCCCGTGCAGCCTGACCACGTGTTGGACGAGGAGATCCGCCGTCTCCAGGGCAGTTGGAAGACCTCGCAGGGGGACGAAGTGCAAAGCCTTGGAGAAGCGGTCCACGATGGTCAGGATGGTGTCATAGGAATTGGAGGCTGGGAGTCCGGTGACGAAATCCAAAGTGATGTGTGACCAGGGCCTGCCAGGGACAGGCAGGGGCTGGAGCAGACCTGCTGGGGGGGCGTTTCCCGACTTGTTGGTGGCACAAATTGGACAAGCCCGGGCGTAGCGGGCTGCGTCCCTCCGCAGGCCCGGCCACCAAAAGGACCGCTGGAGGAGGTCTATCATCCGGGAGGAGCCAGGGTGACAGGTGAACTTGGAGGTGTGCAGCCAGTGGATGACCTCTCCACGAACCGCGGATGGCACGAACAGCCTCCCCTCCGGTCCGCCGCCAGGGTCAGGTTCCGCTTCCTGCGCCTTCCGGATCTTGCTCTCTATGTCCCAGGAGATGGCTTCCACGACGCACGACCTGGGCAGGATGGTGTGGAGCGTCTCCTCCGACTCCTCGGGGGTGAACTGCCTAGAGAGGGCGTCAGGCAGGCCGTTCTTGGAGCCAGGCCTGAAGGTGATGGAAAACTGGAACCTGGCGAAGAACAAGGACCAGCGCACCTGGCGGGCGTTCAGACGCTTGGCAGATCGAAGATATTCCAAGTTCTTGTGGTCCGTAAGGACCACGAATGGCAGGTCCGCCCCCTCTAGCCAGTGGCGCCATTCTTGCAGCGCGAGCTTGATGGCCAGGAGCTCTCTGTCCCCCACATCGTAGTTCCTCTCCGCCGGGGACAAGCGCCGGGAGAAGAAGGCGCAGGGCCGTTTGGCGCCGTCGTCAGGCGACCGCTGAGATAGCACCGCCCCCACTCCTGTGTCCGAGGCGTCCACCTCCACGATGCACTGCAGCGCGGGGTCGACCTGGCGAAGGACCCGGGAGGAGGAGAACTCCGCCTTCAGCGCCTGGAAGGCAGCAGCGGCCTCTTCGGTCCACCGGAACGGGACCTTAGGGGACGTGAGACGGGTCAGTGGTCCGATGATGGAGCTGAAATTGGGGACAAAGCGGCGGTAGAAATTTGCAAATCCAACGAATTGTTGCACCTGCTTCCGTGATGCAGGTGTAGGCCATTCTACCACCGCCTTTACCTTCTCTGGGTCTGGGAGCACCTGGTCCTGAGAGATGACGAAACCCAGGAAGGACGTCGTTCTGGCGTAAAATTCACACTTTTCAGCCTTCACGTATAGCCGGTTCTCCAGCAGTCTTTGGAGGACCCGCCTCACATGGACCTGGTGCTCGTCTCTGGACTTGGAGAAGATGAGAATATCGTCCAGGTAGACAAACACGAAGAGGCCGATGAAGTCCCGGAGGACGTCATTAATGAGGCGCTGAAAGACGGCAGGAGCGTTGGTCAACCCGAACGGCATTACCAGGTATTCAAAGTGGCCGTTCAGGGTACGGAAGGCTGTCTTCCACTCATCTCCCTCCCGGATCCGGACGAGGTGGTATGCGCTGCGTAGATCCAGCTTGGTGAACCAGGTCGCCCCCTGGAGGGAGTGGAAGGCAGTGTCCATGAGGGGCAGGGTGTAACGGTCCTTCTCAGTGATGTCGTTGAGAGCCCGGTAGTCTATGCAAGGGCGGAGGGATCCGTCCTTTTTCCCAACGAAGAAGAACCCTGCCCCCACGGGTGATGACGATGGGCGAATTATCCCAGCGCTCAGTGATTCTTTTAGGTAGGCGTTCATCGTCTCCTTCTCCGGCGCTGACAGGCTGTAGAGCCGACCAGAAGGTAAGGGAGCCCCCTGGCAGAGGTTGATGGCGCAGTCATAGGGCCGATGAGGGGGGAGAGACGTCGCTTTAGTCTTGCTAAACACCATACCCAGGTCGTGAAATTCCGGAGGCACCAGAGACAGGTCCGGGGGTGCAGCGTCCGTAGCAGGGGGAGAAGCGGACGAAGAGCAGGCAGCGGACTGAAGGCAGGTGCCCATGCAGAACGTGCTCCATGCCGATACCCCAGCTGACTTCCAATCCAGGACCGGGTTGTGGAGGCGTAGCCAGGGATACCCCAGGATGATGGGCGACACAGAGTTGGGCAGGACGAGAAAGGTTATCTCCTCCCGGTGGTTTCCAGAGATGATCACCGGGACCGGGACAGTCTGGTGGGTGACTCTCCCAAGGGAAGCACGGGAGAGGTTGACCAGGGAGATGGGGTCCTTGAGCGCCTGGCAGCGGATGCCCAACCGGGTTGCCAGGCTTTGTGAAATGAAGCTGCCCTCTGCGCCCGAATCCACCAGTGCGTGGGTGAGGTGCCCAGTGGGGTTGTGGCAGAAACGGATGGGCAGCTTTAATTGAGTGAGGGGACTTAACCGATTGACGTCCGCGAGGCCCCCTACAGTGATTCGCGGACCCCCCCCCCCCCCCCCCGTTTGGCTTCTGTGGGCAAAGCTCTACCGTGTGTTGATTATCTCCGCAATACATGCAGAGATTCAACGCACGGCGGCGTTGTCTCTCCGCCGGGGAGAGCTTTGTCCAGCCCGTCACCATCGGCTCCGACTCCTCGGGGTGCGATGGTGGCGGCGTCACCAGGGAGCGAGCTTGGGGCTGGCGCGACAAGGCTCCACGAGGGCGAGAAGATGACGACTTCCGCCCCGAGGAGCGCTCGCGCAGCCTGTTATCCAAGCTGATGGCAAGGGAAGACAGCTCCGCTAGCGTCTCAGGGAGGTCCCGCCCAGCCAGTTCATCCCTCAGATCGTCATTGAGGCTGCGGAGGGAAAGACCGCAGAGGGAGCGTTCCTCCCAGCCTACTTCCTCCGCTGCTACCCGGAAGTCGACCGCATAGTCCGCGGCCAACCGGCTTCCCTGCTGGAGAGCGAGAAGCCGGTCGACCTGGACCGTCTCGGTTCGAGAGTGGTCAAAGACCTCCAGGAAGCGCCTCACGAACTGGTCATAAGTGAGGGTGGCGTAACTGGGCCTCGCCATAACGGCGTAGGTCCAAGTCAACGCGCGCCCCTCCAGGAGATTCCCGATATAACCAATCCGGCTGTGATCCGAGGGAAAGTCTCCGGGCACGCGGTGGAATACGGACTCACACTGCATGATGAACCCCCGCGCTTCGCCGAGCTTTCCGCTAAAGCGGGCGGGGGTCGGAATGGGTGTGAGCCGCGCCGGTGCTACCGGAGCCTGCTGGACGGCCACTGGAGCGGCAGGAGCCGCGCCACCCTGATGAGCCGGGGGGAACGGCTGCTGGGGGTCCAGGCGGTCCAATCGGTTATTAATGAGGATCAATTGATTTAGGATCACCTGTTGCTGATAAGCTATTTGATCCACCCGAGCCTCGAGGTTGGTAAGCCGGTGTGCGAGCCCGCCGTCTGCCGAGCCGCTCTGCTGAAGCCGTACTGACATAACGTTCGGCTCAGGAGACGCACACACACAGGCTCAGAGTAGTTCAAATAGTTTATTGGCAACAGGGGTGAATGGATGAGTGTCTGCGTAATGTTAATGTGTTGGTGGCGGCGTCTGCTTCAGGCACAGAGGCAGGAGACCGTACAGCCGGCAACCCTATGGGAGAGAACACAGAGACACAGGGTGACGGGCACACACCAACACAGGAGGAGAATAGGCGAGGGAGAAGCTTACTTGCTAGGAACAGATGACTGGCACAACAAGGACGGAACCCGGGAGACAGCCACCTGCAGGGCTCGGTGCAGCAGCGAGGAACGACGAGGGAACGGGGTTGTCCGCCGCCGAGGAATCCACCTGTGCACAGGGGAGCAGACTGGAAAAGATGAGGTAAGGATTTCTTACCACACAGCGTCGTGCTGAAGAGTAGGTTGCTTCACGTTGAAGGGGGATGAAGTCTGACGGCTTCAGGCCGAAGCTCAGGGCGAGGCGGCTTATATCCCTCGCCGCTGATGATGAACAGGTGAGCGAGCAGGTGGCGCCGCTGATGAGCGGCGCGGCGTGACAGTCGGGGAGACGCAGGCCCGCCTCCACGTTCGAGTGCAGAAGGCTCAGGCCCTCACCCGATAGCCAGAACCCAACAAACTCAATGGACTCCACTGCAAAGATGCACTTTTCGCCATTCAGTGTAACCTCGTACTCTATTACTCGTTCCAAGCGTTCATCATATGTCACCCATGACGTGCCATGGACTACGATGTTGTCCATGGGCGCTCTACACCCCTGAGCCCGGCAAGGATCCTAGACATGATTTTTTGAAAACAGCCAAAAACTCAAGCCAAAAGGCATGTGAGTGTACCTGAAAACACCCATGTGGGTCATGAACGCCGTCAGGTCGTGGCTGGCTGGGTGGAGGGGCACTTGTAGATAACCTTGGCAGAAGCCCAGTTTCGAAAATACTGTGGAGCCGCTGAACATCGCAGTGAGTTCCTCCATTGTGGGCAGTGGGTATTTGTCCGGGATGATCACTTTATTACACTGGTCAACACCAAATTTATTGTCTAAGTTTTTCTAGCTGATGTAGGACAATTTTGATGTGCTGAGTCCAAAAATCACATTGGTTTTATTCAATCAGGTCAACTTTTTGAACTATGACCACATGTTTTCTTACATTTTTGTTTACATGTACGGGTATTTTTGCTTTATATGATGCAAAATTCTTTTTTTTTAAATTTTTTATTTTCTTTTATTTATTGTTTACAATTTTTGTAGTCTTTTTTCCTTATTGTCAATCCTAATAACGTTTAATACTTTATTTTAATTGTTTTACCCATGGAAGACCCAACAGGATGGGGAAGAGGGAAAGGAAGTGTGTGAAGGGGAAAAGAAAAGGGAGGGGAACAGACAAAGCAAACAAACAAACAAACAACTAAAACAAACAAAAGACAAACTGCTTCTTCCACCGAAGATGTCTCAACACGAGTCTGGTTTCCGCACCTGTTAAAGGAGAGACACTTGTGTGTGTATGTCTGTGTGCATATATATGAAAATGCACACAAAATAAGTGTGTGCATGTGAGTGATTTGTCAGGAAACATACGATCGGAGGGCTGGTCGCAGCAGCTATACCCCCGGGAACCCCGGGCAGGCAAGGCAGCACCACCAACCCCCAGCCCCGAGGTCAGCAAGCTCCAGGAAAGCCAGGCATCCGCCCCCGGAGGGACAATCAAGGGAGGCCAGGCTGCTCGGCGGTCGGCGCAGTGAGCCCACACCCCCGAACCCGCCCGACCCCCACCCGAGCGGGGCCAACATCCACCCCCAGGCACCAGGAGGCCAGCGACCCCACCCCCCAGGACAGAGACTGGCCCGCACCCCCCCCCCCCCCGCGCGAGCCCCCCAGGCACCCCCACAGCGGGCCCACCCCAGCGCCTCTGTCGCACACCCCGGGGACCCCCACATCCAAAGAAGTCAAAGAATTTTGTGATTCATTTGGACATTTTTACTGTATATTAGCATGCTCTTCCATCATTGTTTGTTGGCGCCGCTCAACCCAGCCGTGACAATGTAGGCATCAAACGCCTCCAACCAGTGGCACCACGGTGTAGCTGGCACACCCGGTGACTCCAAGAACGGAGGAGGTGGTCTTGCGCATGCCTCCATGGTTTAATCTGACATCGCCAAATGTTATGTATTAACAAAGCGAGACTTGAGCCATGCTGTGCCGAGCAACAAACTGAACTTTACTGAGTAACTGCCTCAATATACACACACTGGTCATAGCCTACCTGATGTCATCCTGTCAACTGTCTGGCGTCGACTATGGCAAGCCCCAAGGGCCAAATTCCATACAACAGGTAGGTCGATTAGTCGGTGTGTTCTGAGTGTATGTGTGGGTGGGTGGGGTTTTTTTTTTTTGGTTTTTTGGGGGGGTTTTTTGTTACTTATTTATACCCGTAGGTAGATTTGGTTTGCAGTCTGGTGACAAGCCACCGGCTGCTGGTCGCTGCGTGCGCGAGCGCCCTAAACCTACATGTTTTTGGTATGCGGGAGGAAACCGGAGAAATCCCAGAGTAAACCCACGCAACACGGGGAGAACATGCAAACTCCACACAGCTCACTGTTGGTCGGGGGCTGGGATCGAACCCACGATCTCATGATCCCCGCGATCCCCCGGCCGAGGGTAAAACTGTGCTGCCACAGTGCTAAACCACTGCGCCACCGTGCAGCCCAGGGTTGGTGCAGGGTTGGTGGGTGAGACTATGTTTTTGCTTTTGGTGTATGTTGTTTATTATTTTGTACAGCACTTTGAGCTGCTACACTGTATGAAAAGTGCTTTACAAATAAAGTCTGATTGATTGTCTTTATGCTTACAGATTTCTTCTGGTGAAAGCAGTGGTGAATTACAGCAGATCAAATGATGGCGCTCGTCAGGGAAGGAGTCCTTTTGGTGCAGGTGAGGGCCAGAAGGGGGAGAGGCTGGCCTGGCCTGGGTGCTGGAGAAAAGGAGGTGAAGATGCAGGTGATAAATGGTGGTAAGTCAGCTTACTTGGAGAGGTGGTATTGTGCACAGTCCGAGAATATCCAAATCCAATCTGTAGGCAGTTTCCAGAATCCAGAGGCAGGCAGGGGCCAGAGCCTGGTGGGCTTGGACAGAACAGGCAGACAAATCCAACCAGCAAGCAGGCACAGAGTCTAGAGACAGGCAAGGGTCAGATCACAGCAGAATCAACCACAAGGTAGAAACAGGATAACCACAAGGCAGGATACAGGCAGGTTGTAAATCAGATGTGACCAGACAGAGTAATGGGAGCACGTCCTACTCATACGGCCCCACTAACTGGCTGCAGGTGGCGATAGCAGCTGCAGGGAGGGGAGTGTAGTCAGTTGGGAGCGAGAGAAGCAGACAGGCAGATGAGACAGGAATCCTTACATCTGTATTTGTGGAATAACTGATTTTTATTCACAGCTTTCATGTGTCTTACCATGCTTAGATGATCACCTAACCAGTACCTCCTGTAGTAGATTGACGTGTCCTTGTGTTGGAATTCAACAGATACTCAAACTGAATGGCTGCCATACATGAAGCAATGCTAATTTAGGAAAGATTTTGCAGTAGTCTCTTAATTTTTTCCAGAGTTGTATTTATGACTTTTCTCTCAGAAATTTACCAGAATTTTGTGATTCATTTGGACATTTTTACTGTATATACAGCTCAAGAAAAAAAAAATAAGAGATCACTTGTGTCCACAGTTAGTCAAATGGGTGAAATTTAAAGCTCTCCTGTTTCCATCTACCATCCACGCTGACTAGAAAACAACCCCTGGCTGTGAGTATTGGACCTGTCACAGTTGTTTTCCTTCTGCCATGTTTTTCTTTTCCTCTCTCCCACTGCATGCTGGGAAAGACTCTGGACCTCCCGCTGACCTCCAACATCAGGAGTAAATAAAGGACAGGTGGAGAAATCAGACTGGATGGAAACGAGATGAACTGTCTCACGTTGGTTATTTTTGGCTGAAATACAGAGATGTTCACTACTTCACTCACTTCTAGCTGTGAGGGTTCAGTGCTAACCACCATGCTGCTGAGTCATCAGCAGCATGGTGGTACGCTTTCTACAGTATCCTGGAAAGTTTGCTACCTTTCTAGGAAACACAATTTAAAGATTTAAACACACACAGAAAATTTTACACATTAGAGCAGCAAGAAGAAACATGGCAATAAAAGGAAATAGAGAAATATACTTAAATAATAAAAACTTGCATGCACTTGAAAACATAAAAATGGGTTGACAGAGCGTAAGCTGCAGTATATGACTTTAACCTTGATGGAAAAAATATATTTACTCACAATGTGTGAATGTATTTTGTAAAAAATATTTGGATTATTACTGCCCAGAACCAGTATTAAAACATTTTCACTGAGTTACATAGAGGCAAAAAAAATGACATCAGTAACATAAATACAAAGATATGGAAACGGGAAATAACTACACAGTAGCTTATTTAGCTGATGTAAAAGTTTTTCTTTTCATTTTCTTGACTGACCTGCTGTTTTAGATCCAAACATTTTGTTGAATTTACCACATTTGGCTGTCTGTGGTAAGAGCTTTTCAGCTTCCCTCTCTGCTCCTCCTCTCCAACACTTGTTCGGCCACTCTAGCTCCTGATAGGCCAGTCAACCAGGAATTGTCCCACCCTTTCCTTGTCTGCCCCTGATTGCCATTCTTCCCCAAATGTTCTCAGTGGGATTCAGATGAGGGGAACACACAGGATGGTGCAAAAAATGACGTTATTCTCCTGGAAGAAGTCCTTCATCAGGCAGGCGTGAGCTGCAGCGTTGTCCTGTTGAAAGACCCAGTCATTACCACACAGATGAGGTCTCTCTGTCTAGGGATGCTCACTGCAACATCTGCACATATAGCCAGCCACCATTTGACACCCCTGCACAAACTGCAGCACCATTGTTCCACTGAAGGAGAAAACACCCCAGATCATGATGGAGCCTCCTCCACTGCGTCGCGTAGAAAACATCTCCTTGATCTCCTTGTCATGCTGCACTCTAAGAAATGAAATGTATTTACTTAACCAAGTTATGTCAACCGGTCCCACACAACTGTGTTGTTTAAATAGGAAAAGAAATATACTATTAATGTGAACAATACATATTAAGTAAATCTGTGATGGTTGGGTGAGAGTGCTCCCCCCCTCCCTTCCTGTTCCTGGTTTCCCGCTCCGGGAGATTGAGCACACCTGCGTGACTGTCCCCCTGCTGCATCCGATGAGCCAGTGTATTTAAGGCCCAGCGTGAGGAGAGCTCATCGCTGGATAGTCTGGGTTTGCAGCCTCAAGTCTAGTCAAGCTTTGTCTCGTTGTCTTGTATTCCTGAACTCTTACCTTGTGCTTCCTGTTCCTCAGGTTGCTGCCACCTGCAGGTGTGTCTCCCAGAGCTGATCACGCTCACCTGACTAGGAAGATCATCACGTCCACCCAGGCCTTGCCTTCCACCTGTCCCCTGGGCCCCGCTGGAGTTCCCTGCCAGGCCCCTCTGTTCTAATTGTAAGTGTGCTTCCCCACATTATTCTCCCTTCAGAGAATCTGTCCCTCATCATCTCTGTCTGCTCTCTCCTGTAGGCTACGTGCGCTCCAGGTGGCACCTGTCTTGTCTGGAAATTTAAGTTGGTGTTCTTGTGTTTCGTTTTCTTTAGTTTATGTACTTTATTTTCTGTTGTGTTTTTCAGTAAAACTGTGAAAGTTTTATTGGAGTCTGAGTGATCATTCTGGTAGCGCTGTTTCTGAGCCTAACCCCGGTCTGAGTCATGACAAAATCTAGCTTTATTCTCTTACATTAAAGCTACATGATATTACTATAATGCATAAAAACAACGTTATTTTGGATTTTAGAGCACCACATTCAATTAACTTAACATGACTAAGTTCAATTTACTTAACACAAATGAATGTTATCAATGTGCTAGATTTGTGTTAATGCAACAATTTAGCTGTGCTGTTTAAAACATTGTCAAATAAATGCAGTTTAAATTGCTTTAATTCACTTAAGCCTTTATTATACTCAGGCCTGGAAACATTAGTGGAACTATGACAAACGAGAGCACTACACATGGTACATTATATCCTCATCCATAGCAATTATGGATAGTGCACAACTGGCACACCAACATCTGAAAAATCGATTACAAATTCAAGATTCAATATACTCTAGATGTGTCATAAAACTAATAATCATGTTATTGCAAGGAGTTTAAGCAAAGCAAACAACCTACAATTCAAAGTAGAACAAATTAAGAGAAAATATCAGGAAATCATTGAACTCCCTACAACATGCACATCTTCAGCACATACAAAATCAAAATCCTAGTAACGTGCAGTTTCAAATATAGAGTAATAAGATGGAATTAACAAGTGTGATCATGATAGATGCTCATGACTTTATGCTTTTATAATATATTTAATTTTATGGTTCTAAAGCATATTTGAGCTTTATTTTAAGTGAAGACCTTCTACAGTGACTTGCAAAAGTATTCACCCCCTCAGCATTTTCCCTACTTTGTTATGTTGCAGCCTGATGCTACAATCATTTAAATTCATTTTTTCTTAATTAATCTACACTTAGTAGCCCATAATGACAAAGGGAAAATAGGATTTTTTGTAAATTTATTAAAAAGAAAAAACTGAAATATCTCGTGCATAAGTATTCAGCCACTGCAAAAACTCTTGAAATCTGGCTCCTATATCTCTTGATCATTGCTGGGATGTTTCAACACATTGTTTGGAGTTCACCTGTGATGAACTGACTGGACATGATTTGGAAAGACAGCTGACAATGCATATCAGAGCAAAAATCAGGCCATGAGATCAAAGGAACTGCCTACAAAGCTCTGAGACAGTGTTGCTGCAATGCATAGATCTGGGGAAAACCAGAAAAATTTCTGCTGCACTCAAGGTTCCTAAGAGCACAGTGGCCTCCATAAAACTCAAATGGTGGAAGTTTGGCACACCCACGACTCTTCCAAGAGCTGGTCACCTGACCAAACTGAGCAAGGGAGGGAGACAGTTCTTAGTCATAGAGGCAACCAAGAACCTGATGGTCAATCACTGACTGAGCTCCAGAGATCCTGTGTGGAGATGGGATTAAGTTCCAGAGATCTAGGCTTTATGGCAGAGTGGCCTATTCTCAGCGCAAAACCCACGAAAGACTTCTTCAGTCTGTCAGGAGCTTTTTTGTAAACTCCAAATGGGCTTTTACATGTTTTGCACTGAGGAAAAGTTTCTATCTAGCCACTTTGCCATAAAGCTCAGATCTGTCGAAGATTGCAGTGATGGTTGTCCTTCTGGAACTTATTCCCATCTCCAGACAGGATCTCTGGAGCTCAGTCAGAGTGATCATCAGGTTCTTGGTCACTTCTCTCACTAAGGCAGTTCTGCAGCAACCATCCCTCTGAGCTCTGTAGCAGTTTCTTTGGCCTCATGACTTGGTTTTTGCTCTGATGGTCAGCGGTGAAGCCTTCTATAATCAGGTGCGTGTCTTTTCAAATCCTGTCCAATCAATATAGTTTACCACAAGTGGACTCCAATCAATGTGTAGTAACATCTCAACAAAAATCAAGAGAAATGAGAGGTATCTGGGTTGTTAGAATTCCTGCCTGCTTTGTGTTCATGTCTGGGTCTTGCTCTTTCCCTTCTGATTAGGCACCACTCCCTGCAGCTGATTGCACCACCTGTCGTCAATTAGGGGAACCCTTTATATTGGACACTCTCGCACCACTCTGTCTGATTACGTCAGACTGCCTGTCTGCCTGTATACTACCTGAACTCTGGTTGCATTAAGCTTGTTATCCTGGGTCTTGTACTTTGACCTTTGCCTGCCCTAGAACCCTGAGCCTGCCTGCCTACTTGGATTTGTCTGCCTGCCTGTTGTGTTTGCCTGCCGTGCTCTAACCCTAGCCTGTCTGACCCCAAGCCTGCCTCACTGATTGGATTATTTGCTTCTCAGATTGTGCACAGCCCCCTCACTACAAGTAAGTCGACTTACCACTGTTCTCTTCAGCTGCTTCCGCTACTCCTTCTCTCCACTCCCAGGGCTGGCCAGCCTGCCACGGTTCCCCACTGGAGGATCCTCAGTGGTTCTTCCCCTCGGAGGAGCCTCACCCTGCACCCAGCTTCCCTTCACTGGAGGGTTTCTCCACGCAGCACTCTCTAGAAGAAAACTGTAAGAAAAACCAAAATTGATTTACTTTTCACAAATAGACCTGAAAGAATCTCCCAAACTTACTGTATAACCTTTTAACAGGACTGTCTGGCCACAATATAATATTGGCAACAAGAATACTCCCATGGAAACAGCTTTCAAATCCATTTAAGAAGTCATCAGGTAAAACAGTAAGTTATATAATCCCCCCAAAAAACCAACAACAAAATATAACAATGGCAATAAACGGAATTAAATGGAAGGAAATCACCTCCTCCAATGACATAAATCACAGCAATTATTTTTTTTATGATGAAAATCAAAGAGGTTTTTGTGGCATTTTCAAAAAAAGGAAACAACAGAAGAAGAATCAACTTACCATGGCTCAACTCTGAATGTCTACAACTAATGAAGACCAGAGATCAACTTCTTAAAATAGCTCCAAAAACAGGTTAAACAACAGACAAAAATTTACATCTGCTAGAAATAAGGTAACACAGACTCTGTGGAAGGCTAAGGCAAACGTTTTATAACCATTATTGAAAATGCAAAAGGAGATGGCAAAAAAATCGGAATAATATTAACAAACTGACGAATAAACAGAACAAAAGAGATGATGGAGACATGGAATTTAAAATTAATAACAAATTGGTACAGAATCTCACTGTCATTGTTACAGAGTTTAACAACTTTTTCATAAATTCTGTGCTAGAAATATCCCATTCATTTAATCCACCTGACCATAACTCTCGTCCTATAAACCCCTCACAACCAGTTTTTAGTATATTAGAAATTACTGAAAATGAAGTCACAAATATCATCAGCTCATTGAATAGCTCCAAAGCAATAGATGAACATGGTCTTAACACCAATTTTTAAAAGAAAATAAAGAATCTCTCATTTGTCCAATTACTCACTTAATCAATCTATCATCGCCTCGGTCCAGAGCTATTGTGGGTGCTATGCCCCCGTCTGGGGCCACCACGGGTGCGTCGCCCCAGTCCAGGGTCGCAGTGGGTGCATTGCCCCAGCCGTGGGTGCTGCGTCCTTGCTCGAGGCTGCCGCAGGCGACACGCTCCCCTCTGAGGTCGCCATGGATCCCTCGCCTTCATCGTGGTCCATTGGGGGTCGTCAGGCGTCGCTGGAAGGTTCCCGCTGATCGGGTGCTTAGACCAGCTGCCACACCCAGGGGGAGAGCATGTTGTTGGCCATGGCTTGCTGGCTTAGGGATGCTGGGAGGCTGCCCGATGGGCTGCCCCTCCTGCTCAGATGTTTCTTAAACATGAGGAGGCTGCCCGATATGTTCCAGCACAGGTGCCGGTAGTGTTGGGACTTAGGAAGGCCGCCCAAACTGCCTCATCCACTAATCAGTCGGGCTTTGGGTTCTGTGCTACCTCCTGTTGTACAATGTTGTGGGTCATGAGTGCTTTCTTTTTGTTTGTTTGTTTTTCTTTGTTTTGTCTCGGTCCCTCCGTGCCTGAGTTCCCCCCTGGGTCTTCTGTGTGGGGAGGGGTTCTTTTTTCTTTTGATGTTGCCCTGGAGTGTGTGGGATCCACCCCTTGGGGGGACACTGTCATGATCCTGGGCACGGGTGGATGCCATGCCCTGTCTCCAGCTTAAGTTTAGTCTTTTTCTGTTTGTTTCTCTGTTATGTTGTCCAGTTATTGTATCACTCTAGATGAACATGGTCTTAACACCAATTTTTAAAAGAAAATAAAGAATCTCTCATTTGTCCAATTACTCACTTAATCAATTTATCATTCAAACATGCTGTCTTCCCAACTTGTCATGACCCGTGCCCAGTCTCCAGCTTAAGTTTAGTCTTTTTTCTGTCTGTTTCTCAGTTATGTTATGCAGTTATTGTGTCACTCTGTATTTGTAGCGATGTTTACATGTTGGGGTTGTGTTGTTGTTTCCGGTTTATGTTTTATTTTGACAGCGCTGTGCTGTTTCCAGCTGTCAACCAGGTCGGAGCCGCACAGCTGTCATTCATTCTATTTTCTCCACTCATACACCCACACCTGTCACGCATCATGAAACCATATTTAAGGGGCACGACAATCTCTCCCGGTTGTCGTGTCCTTCTTCTATGCTGCTTCCCTCAGTTGCCATCCCAAGTGCTGAGTGTATTTTAGTTGTTGTGGAGGAGAACGGGAGAGCTCCATCCAGGTTAGTTTTCCCTTTATTTTCAGCCATGAGCCCTGCGTCTCTCTGGGTGTGCTCCGGCTGATTCCGTCCCCTTGTCTGGCGTTCCCAGACTTCATCCCCCTGTAGACATTGAGCCCCCGCTCAGCACAGGGGCCAGCACCCTCGGTGAGGTCACCTCCATCATCAGCCATCCAGCTGGGAGACCCACCAACGCAGGGCATCAAGCCTGGAGACCTATTGGCTGCATCTACCATCATGCCTGCTGTTGGAGTCGTTGCAACAGAGTCGCCGGAGTCCTGGGCGGCGGTGCAGATCAAGTCCAGGCAAGTATTCTGTTCTGTCCTAACACCCACAGATCTAGAGAATTATTGTCTGGCTCATGGCGAGGAGAACCGGTTGCAGACGTCCTCTGCTCATGAATTCTCCTCGCCAAGCTCCACTGCTGCCGATAACTCTGTTCTGGTGTTTTTCCCTTCGTCCCTGTCTGAGGTGGCCGTGCCAGGAGAGGACATCCAGACGGAGAGGACCGAGACCCCCCCCCCCCTTCCCGTCTGAGGTGGTCACGTCAGGTGTGGATGCCCAGACAGAGAGAGCCGAGACGCCCCAGCCTGGATTGCCAGAGTCCTGGATAGCGGTGGAGCTCAAGCTCAGGAAAGTTCTCTTTTTTGTTTTCACTCTATCTTGAGAGATCTTGCCTGGCTTTTGGTGGGGAAGGCTGAGTGCAGCCATCCGCTGCACCTGAGCCCTCCTCGCCGGGTTACACTGCTGCTGGTGACCCTGACCCGGTGCCTGTTTTCCTTGTGTTTGAGCCTACTCCCAGGGTCACTGTGAGTGCTCCCTCTGCATTGGGGGTCTCCATGGGTGCTGCTCCCTCTCTATCTGAGGTCTCCATGGGTGCTGCTCCGCTTCCATCTGAGGCCTCTGTGAGTGCTGCTCCCCCTCCATCTGAAGTCGCCATGGGTGCTGCTCCCCTTCCTTCTGAGGTTGCTGTAGGTGCTGTGCTCTAATATGGGGCCTCCATGGGTGCTACACCTCGGTCCAGAGCCATCATGGGTGCTACGCCCCAGTCCTATGCCACTGTGGGTGCGTTGCCTCAGCCCGGGGCCACTGTGGGTGCGTTGCCCCAGCCGTGGGTGCTGCGTCCCTGCCCGAGGCCGCCGCGGGTGCCACGCTCCCCTCTGAGGTCGTCATGTATCCCTCGCCTTCACCGTGGTCCATTGGGGGTTGCCGGGCATCGCTGGAGGTTCCCGCTGATCGGGATCCCCACTGTCATGATCCTGGGCACGGGTGGGTGCCATGCCCTGTCTCCAGCTTAAGTTTAGTCTTTTTCTGTTTGTTTCTCTGTTATGTTGTCCAGTTATTGTATCACTCTAGATGAACATGGTCTTAACACCAGTTTTTAAAAGAAAATAAAGAATCTCTCATTTGTCCAATTACTCACTTAATCAATCTATCATTCAAACATGCTGTCTTCCCAACTTGTCATGATCCTGGGCACGGGTGGGTGCCGTGCCCAGTCTCCAGCTTAAGTTTAGTCTTTTTCTGTTTGTTTCAATTCAATTCAACTTTATTTATATAGTGCCATTTCACAACAACAGTCATCTCATAGCACTATCAACTGTAGGGGGGAACCCCCACAGTTGCAGAAAGACCCCAGCAATCAGGCGATCCCCTGTGAGCAAGCACTTGGCGACGGTGGAGAGGAAAAACTCCCTTTTAACAGGAAGAAACCTCCAGCAGAACCAGGCTCAGGGAGGGGCAGTCATCTGCTGCAACTGGCTGGGGGGTGAGGGGATAGAGAAGAAGAAAAGAACAGGCATGTAGAGAGCAAACAGCACGATGGGGAATCAATCTATGGGAGAGAACAAACAAATGTTAATGACCAGCAAAAAAAATATTTCATAGAGAGTGAGGAAAGGAGTGAGGCCCAGTGCATTACTGGAGGTCCCCCAGCTGACTAAACCTATTAGCAGCATAACTAAGGAAGGGTTCAGAAACACATGATCCCTCCCTAATTGTAGGCTATATCAAAAAGGTAGGTTTTAGCCCTATTCTTAAAAACAGAGATCGAGTCTGACTCCCGAATCCAGATTGGCAGCTGATTCCACAGGAAAGGAGCTTGATAACTGAAGGCTCTGCCTCCCATTGTACTTTTGGAGATTTTAGGTATTACAAGTAATCCTGCATTTTGGGAGCGTAGTGCTCTGTTAGGATAATACGGTAGTATCAGATCTTTTAAATAAAAAGGAGCCTGATTGTTTAGAGCTTTGTAAGTAAGAAGAAGGATTTTAAACTTAATTCTAAACTCTATGGGAAGCCAATGAAGGGAGGCCAGAACCGGAGAGATATGATCTCTCTTTCTAGTACCCGTTAAAACTCTTGCTGCAGCATTTTGGATCAGCTGAAGACTTTTTAAAGATGTTTTAGGACAGCCTGATAATAAAGAATTACAATAATCTAATCTCGAGCTAACAAAAGCGTGGATCAGTTTCTCAGCATCACTCTGAGACAAGATGCTCCTAATCTTGGCAATATTACGCAAATGATAGAAGGCAGTCTTAGAAACAAATTTAATATGTGAATTGAAGGACAAATCCTGATCAAAAATAACTCCAAGGTTCCTCACAGAGCTATTAAGAGAAAGAGTAACTGCATCCAAACTGAAAGTTTGATTTGGAAAGGAATTTCTAAGGTTTTTTGGACCAACAAGAATGACTTCAGTCTTATCTGAATTTAATAGCAGGAAATTACAAGTCATCCAAGCTTTGATTTCCTTAAGACAGGCTTCTAACTTGGCTAATTGATTACTATCATCTGGCTTCATTGACAGGTATAATTGTGTGTCATCTGCATAACAATGAAAATGTATACAGTGCTTTCTAATAATGTTGCCTAACGGAAGCATATATAAACTAAAAGGCGTAGGGCCTAGCACAGATCCCTGTGGAACTCCATGACTAAGCTTTGAGTTGAAAGAAAACTCATTATTTACATGAACAAACTGGAACCTATCAGATAAATAAGATCTAAACCATTGCAACGAAGTTCCATTAAGTCAAACATAGTGCTCTAATCTATCAAGTAGAATATTATGATCGATAGTATCAAAAGCTGCACTAAGGTCTAAAAGGACAAGTACAGAAACTAGTCCATTATCAGATGCAATGAGGAGGTCATTAGTGACCTTCGCTAAGGCTGTTTCAGTACTATGATGAATTCTAAACCCAGATTGAAACTCTTCAAGTAAACCATTTCCCTGCAGGTGGTCAAATAATTGCGTAGCAACAACTCTAAGATTTTTGAAATGAAAGGGAGATTAGAGATTGGTCTATAGTTAGCTGAAGCTCCTGGATCTAGCATTGGCTTTTTGAGTAAGGGTTTAATTACAGCCGTTTTAAAAGCCTGCGGTACATGGCCTAAAGTTAATGAAGAATTGATTATATGAAGAATAAAGCTACCAATAAGTGGGAAGACTTCTTTAAGTAACCTGGTAGGAATAGGGTCTAAAAGACAAGTTGAAGGTTTGGATGAGGAAACTATTTTGTCTAACTCACAAAGGTCGATTGGAGTAAACTCATCAAGACAGATCAATAGAAGGAGTTGTAGTAGTTACAGTATTTAAGTTAACTGTGGGAAGAATCTGATTGATTTTATCTCTGATGGATGAAATTTTATTATTGAAAAAGTTCATAAAGTCCTGACTAGTAAGCTCTAAGGGAATGCTAGGATTGACAGAGTCCTGACTCTTTGTCAACCTGGCTACAGTGCTGAAAAGAAACCTGGGATTATTCTTGTTCTCTTCTATTAATGCAGAGTAATAACTCGTTCTAGCTTTTCTAAGAGATTTTTTATAAATTAAAAGATGATTTCTCCAAGCTAAATAAATTTCATCTAAATTAGTAGAGCACCATTTTCTTTCTAATTGACGAGTCTTCTGTTTTAAGCTACGAGTTTCTGTGTTGAACCAAGGAGTTAGAAATCTCTGATTAGACTTCTTCTTTTTTAAGGGGGCCACCAAGTCTAGAGTCTGATGCAGAGAAGCTGAAACACTATCCACCATGTTATCAATTACAGAAGGAGCAAGCCGTCTATAGCTTATTTCCGTTGTGTTGACACATGGCATAGAGGAAACAATCTGCATAAATTTGGAAACAGCATCATCTGAGAGGCATCTACTGTAATAATATTTTTCTTTAGGAGCCAAATAGTCAGAAATAGTAAAATCAAAGATTAACAGACAATGGTCTGACAGTACAGGGTTATGAGGAGACACTACAAGATTTTCTATTTCTATGCCATATGTCAGAACAAGGTCCAATGCATGGTGGAGGTAATGAGTAGAATTTCCTACTTTCTGAGAAAACCCAGTCGAGTCTAATATTGAATTGAATGCCACATTAAGGCAGTCACTATCTACATCCACATGTATATTAAAATCCCCTACTATAATTATGTTTCTCTGTTATGTTGTCCAGTTATTGTATCACTCTAGATGAACATGGTCTTAACACCAGTTTTTAAAAGAAAATAAAGAATCTCTCATTTGTCCAATTACTCACTTAATCAATCTATCATTCAAACATGCTGTCTTCCCAACTTGTCATGATCCTGGGCACGGGTGGGTGCCGTGCCCAGTCTCCAGCTTAAGTTTAGTCTTTTTTCTGTCTGTTTCTCAGTTATGTTGTGCAGTTATTGTGTCGCTCTGTATTTGTAGTGATGTTTACATGTTGGGGTTGTGTTGTTGTTTCCGGTTTATGTTTTATTTTGACAGCGCTATGCGGCTTCCAGCTGTCAACAGGGTCAGAGTCGCACAGCTGTCATTCATTCTGTTTTTTTTCTCCACTCATGCCCCTACACCTGTCACACATCATGAAACCATATTTAAGGGGCACGACAATCTCTCCCGGTTGTCATGTTCTTCTTCTATGATGACTTCCCTCAGTTGCCGTCCCAAGTGCTGTGGAGGAGAACGGGAGAGCTCCATCCAGGTTAGTTTTCCCTTTATTTTCAGCCATGAGCCGTGCTCCGGCTGATTCCATCCCCTTGCCCAACGTTCCCACACTAGATCCCACTGTAGACGTTGAGCCCCCCCTCTCCTTCATCACCTGCTGTTGTGTGTTATTTGTAATGTAGCGTTTTGTGTGTCTTTGTGTTAATAAATGTGCAAACTCACAGAGAGTGTTTGGTGTCCTGCTTAGCCCTTGAAAAGGATGCTTTATGACACAACTGCTAGGAAGGAAGGAGTGGTCAGACCAATTTATAAAGCAGGGAGTAAAACTGATATAAACAACTACAGACCAATCAGCATTTTACCTGTCATCTCCAAAATAATTGAAAAATGGGTGGCCACACTATTATGTGAACATCTGAATTATGGGAACACCCCCCTGCATCAGGCACAGTCTGGGTTCCATGCCCACCATTCAATTCAGTCTGCAATAAGCTTGTTTTTAGAGAAAACTTAATCTTTCTCAGATAAGTGCAATTATGTAGGAACTGTTTTTAGATATGAAGAAGGCATTTGACACCATTGACCACAACATCCTTTTAACCAGCCTTACTCAGTTTAATTTTTCAGAACATGCTATCAAATGGATGAAATCCTATTTAACCAACAGACAGCAGTGTGTAATGGTCAGCAGTATCAAATCGCCTTATTTGAAATGTCAGATGGGTGTCCCACAAGGTTCTATACTTGAACTAATATTATTCTCCCTTTACATAAATGATTTACCAGATGCATGCAGAAACATTCATATACAAATGTGTAGATAGATGGATAGATGTACTTTATTGATCCCAAACTGGAAAATTATATTGTAACAGCAGCATGACACAGACAAAGACAACCCAACCAAGAGAAATACACACAGCATAATAGAAAAGTAATTACCCAGGCAAGTAAAGTAAAAATGCTTATATAATTTTATATATAACATAGGCTACTACTAGGTTAAATAGATGGTGAAACTTATGAGTCAATGGACAGTACTGACTGTACAGACAAGGGTTATAAGGCACAGGGTGAAATACGAGGTACAATTATACTGTAAGGTGCAATATGGCAACATTGTTATGACCAAAATTCAACATTGGAGTGAATTATTGTACAGTGAAATGGCATCTGACAGGAAAGATTTCCTGTACCTGACCGTTCAGCAGCAAAGCTGTAGCAGCCTGCTGGAGAAAGTTGCTGTCTGTCCAGTGCGTGGTGGAGGGGGTGATCAGGATTGTCTATGATGGATCACAGTTTGTTCAGTGTCCTCCTCTCCACCACAGATTCAAAGGTGTCCAAACTGAGACCAGTTACAGAGCCAGCCTTCTTGATAATCTTGTCAAGTCTATTGGTGTCACTCTGATACTGCTACCCCAACAGGCAACAGCAAAGAAGATGGCACTGGCAACAATGCCTGGTAGAAAAGCTCCAACATCTTATTGTACATGTTGAAGGATCTCAGCTTCCTCAGAAAGTAGAGTCTGCTCATCCCCTTCTTGTGCACAGCATCGGTGTTAGATCTCCAGTCCAGTCCGCTGCTGATCGCAACACCCAGGTATTTGTAGTCCTCAACTACCCCCACATCCTCCCCCCTAATCCGAAATGGCTGTGAAGGTGTTCTCTTCTTCCTGAAGTCAATCACCATCTCTCTGGTCTTGCTGACATTCAGTCTCAGGTGATTCTGCTCGGTTCAGACGGCAAATCTATCTACCAGTGCCCTGTACTTCCCTTCCTGTCAGGTAGTCAGTAATCCAGGAAATCACAGAGCTGTTAACGCCCATCACCCACAGCTTCTCACCCAGCAGCAGCAGCTGAATGGTGTTAAAGGCACTGGAGAAATCAACTAACTAACTAACTAACTAACCTGCACTTATATAGCGCTTTTCTAGTCACAAAGACCACTCAAAGCGCTTTCATTAATACTAACCCTCTATTCTAAGGGCCTATAGGAAACAGATATCTAGGGACAATTTAGAACAGCCAATTAACCTAACATGCATGTCTTTGGCATGTGGGAGGAAACCGGAGAAATCCCGGAGTAAACCCACGCAACACGGGGAGAACATGCAAACTCCACACAGATCACTGTTGGTCGGGGGCTGGGATCGAACCCACGATCCCACGATCCCCACAATCCCCCGGCCAAGGGTAAACTGTGCTGCCGCAGTGCTAACCACTGCCCCACCGTGCAGCCCCAAGATCAAAGAATGTGATTCTCAGTGTCTCCTCCTCCATCCAGGTGCAAGTGAACTCATTGCAGCAGATAGATGACAGTGTCTTCAACTCCTAAATGGGGCTGATATGCAAACTGCAGAAGATCCAGCCACGTCTTCACCTGCGGCCTCAGGTGGGCTAAAACAAGTCTCTCCAGGATCTTCATCAAATGTGATGTGAGGGCAACTGGTCGATAGTTGTTCAAGTCCAATGGAGACAACTTCTTGGGGACAGGAACCAGGCAGAATGTCTTCCACAGCACCAGTACTCTCTCCAGACTCAGGCTCAGGTTGTATAGGTGCTTCAGTACTGGAGCTAGGTGGTTGGCAAGGTCCTCAGGATCCAGGCGGAGATGCCATCAGGGCCCGCAGCCTTCCGCTGGTGAAATCTCTCCAGCTGTTTCCTCACCTGGCCTGTAGTCACAGTTATGTGGGGGGTGGTGCTGATGTCATCAGTTGATAGGAGGGGAGCTGAGGGGAGAGAGAGATGCTGCACAGGGGAGTGAGGGCGGTGGGGTCTGTGGGGGTCTGGCTGTGTTGTGGGGGTAGCAGATGGTGAGTTGACCCTATTAAAAAAACAGATTCAGGTCATCGGCTCGCTCATAGCTCCCCGCTGTCTGTCTGTCTCTCCCCTTACACCCAGTGATTTTTTTCATTCCAGACCACACCTCATATTCTTCTGCTGTTGTTTTTCCTCCAACTTCCTCCTGTAATTGTCTTTACACCTCCTCAGCATCTCTCTCAGTTCATGTTGCACTCTCCTCAGTTCCGCCCTGTCTCCAGACCTAAAAGCCCTCTTCTTGTTAAGAAGTGCTTTCAGGTCACTGGTGATCTGTGGTTTGTTGTTGGGGAAACAGCACACGGTGTGGGCTGGCATGGCTGTGTTTTCACAGAATCTGATGTATTCTGTGATGCAGTCAGTCATGTTGTCTATGTCCTCCCCATGTGGTCCACAGAGTACATCCCAGTCCGTTGTGTCGAAGCAGTCCTGTAGTGTTTCGGCAGCCTCCTGTGTCCACCTCCTTACAGTCCGTGTGTGAGCAGGCTGCCTTTTCACAAGGGAAATGTACTTGGGTGATAACAGACCCAGGCTGTGATCAGATCTGCCTGGGGATGTAGAGCTGTGGAACTGTATGCATCTCTGACATTAGCATACAGGAGATCCAGTGTTTTATTTTCTCTAGTTGGACAGTCAACAAACTGGTGGAAGTCTGGTAATGTTTTGTCCAGTGAGACGTGGTTAAAATCTCCTGTGATGGCCATGAATGCGTCAGGATGCTGGGTCAATAGAGTGGCAGCAGTGGAGCTGATGACATCACATGCCGCCGCTGCATCAGCTGACAGATGAATGTAAACAGCAATTACAATGAGTTCTCTCGGTGTGTAATAAGGTGGCATACTCACAGCGAGCAGTTCAATGTCTGGGCTGCAGAGACGTTCTTTCACATAAATATGTCCAGGATTACACTATTCCTCATTCACAAAAAGCACAATCCTCCTCCCTTCCTTTTACCGCTCCCTATAATGCCCCTGTCCGCATGGATAGTGTTGAAGCCGGATAGCACCATGTTGTTGTCCGGGATGTGTGAGCAAAGCCACGTCTCTGTAAAACACATGATGCTGCCCTGTATTCTCTCTGCATCCTGACCAGCACTGTGAGCTTGACCCGCTTATTTCCCAGAGACCTCATGTTACCCATGATTAACACCGGTACGGTTGGTTTAAGACTTTCTCCTCCTCATTCTAACCTTACTTCTAGCTCCTCGCCCCTGGAAATTCCCTGTGAGCTTGTCCGCGATAAGGGGCTTAGCTCCGGGTATCCCATTCAGCACAAACAGCTGGTCATGTGTGTAAACAATCCCATTAACTCCATTGTTCTCCATAACCACGGGGAAGAAAAATAGCAGGAAAACCAGCAGAAAATAGTAAAAAAAAATTAAAAAATAAATTAAAAATAAATTAAAAAAATAAAAAAGTAGTAAAACTTGGTCCAGTCATTACTCAAGTCTTATTACCCAGTCTTGATAAGAAAGAACACACTCAAGACAGAATACACTAAAAAAAAGACACAAAGTTAGGAAAGATGTTAACAAGAGCTGCTGCATGCAGATGACATGGTAATATTCACACCTGTGAAAAAACACACAAGAAGCCGCCTGTATTCTTACAACAGTGATGACCCAAATCCATGACTGGCTGAATAATTCATGCCTCCTACTAAACACTAAAGCTGTTTGCATGATGTTCACCAAACAACAATCAAATATTACAAACTCAAACATTTTCTAAAAAGGGGAGCAGCTGCAACTAGTCGAGGAATTTAAGTACCTCGGCGTGATTTGAGATTCGTCATTAACCTTTAAAAACACATCAAAAAATATCAAACATAATCAAATTCAACCTAAGAAATTTTAAACAAATTAGACCATCATTGACAGTTAGTGCAGCCAAAATGTTCCTTCATGCAATGGTCTTCTCACACATCGATTACTGTTTCACCAACTGGTCACTCACTGGTGTAACAATAATCAAACTCATTGAATCTTTATACAAAAAAGCCATAAAAATCTTTGATAAGAAATATCCCACACATCATTGCTGTCACATTTACAAGAAATACAATTTCCTGTCTTTTGAAAATTATAAAAGTCTCAAATTTGCCTGTTCAATTTATAAAATATTAATTGGTTGTGCACCCCCTCCCCCCTGGAGAATATGTTAAACTGACAACTGTCACCAGTACAACCACCAGAGCAGTCACTAGAGGAGACTGTGAGGTCCCCCACAGACACACCGCATTTGCTCAATCTGTACTATCAGTGAGGGGTGAGGCCGCCTTAATTAACGGGCTAGACTGGGCTGAAGCCCAGTGGCCTACAAAGGTTGGGGGCATATCATGAGCCAATAAAAAAGATCACATTGTTGTCAGTTGGTCAAATTCTATGTCCATCACTTGATATTCTTGTGTGGCTGGCTGTTGATTGGTCCAATTTACATGTGGCCCACATGGGTACCATCAGAGCCGTATTATATAAGAGTTGTGACGCTCCGGTAACTTCTATAGAAACTGCGGAATGCGGAAGTCATGTGGGTCATGGAGTGGCTAATAGTTCCAAACAATGGATATTTCTCCATAAACCACCATTCATTTCACGGAGTGTCTGCTTAATAATCCTGGGTAAGTTGATGAATGGCCGTTGTTTTGGTCATTTCACCACTTAATAAGTTAATATGTAGATTCTTTAGTCTGTGATCTGTTTTATTTTGCCAGCTTTTTTCTTGTTTATGTGGAGTAAAAGCTCATAAACATGTAGTTGTTATTAACCTGTGCTAGCTCAACTAGTTAGCCGGGTCAGCCCTTATTTCAAAAATCTGTTGTGCAGTTATTGGGTGAAGGCACAGTTTCTGAGAGGCATTAAAGATGGGTAGTAGCATTATATGATGGGACATGGTATGAAAACCTGTGACAGAGCACATGTGACTTATTATTTTGTTTATAGCAATTGTAGTAGCATTAGCAGCATAACAGGACTATGGTGGTGGATTTAAAAGACTGCTTACAAAAATGAAATTGTTCTACTTTTTTATAGAGGAAAACATGAAACCATGAGAGACTGATATGTTTACCAGCAAACCTGCTTTCTACAAGGAGGAAATGTGGAGCAAGATAGGAAATTACCAAATACAGTTCTTTACATCCTCCAAAATCTTCATCATCAGTGTTAACCCATGATAATGGCAATGTTATTATTAGCATCCATAAATTGGCACTATTAATATTTTAGGATTCTGCTGAAATAGTCTATACTTATTTGAACAAACTCTTGTGAGAAGCACGATAAGAAAGGCACTCAGGATGAAGACTGGTTTAATTTTTTAATGCAGTTGTAAACAAAGTGGAAACAATTCAAATCTACACAACTTAATGGAATGAAAGTAATGGAAGTTGTGTTAATGCTGTGTGTTTATTTTAACAGTAAATCAAGAATTGAATGCTAAAACCAGTCAAAGATATTTTGGAAACAACTGGCATATTTGTAAATGTAAAATATTCTCTTGTATCAAATAGCTCACCATATTTTTTTTCCTCATGTGAACACATTTAAGAGAAAAATCTAGTTTTCCAAATAGTTCTCTAAAGTAGGCATAAAAACTAAAAATGTGCATGAAAAAGTTGCCCATTTAATAGAAAAATTAAGAAAAAAGCAATGAGTTATTTTAACTTTTTAACTGGCCACATTTCATGGACAGGTCACGTGCCCCCAGTGGCACAGCACAGCAACTGTGCCTGTCATCTCACTCTGACATCCCTGTAACTCCCCAGCTGTACTGGCAATTTGTACTGGTCTGCCATTTCAGAAGGTAGCAGGCATGCATTGGAGGACTCATGGATGACACGTAATACACCCAAGAAGAAGAAATCCTTATTTCCTTTTCCTGTTTTGCTTCTTTGAGCCCAGAAAGCAAATATGGCCGCCAAGCGTAAATGACCATCAGAATGCAAAATAATGACTACGACGGACGAAAATGCAGCGACCACCCCAGCCAGCCAGCCCCCTTTGCCAACAGTAAGTGACAAATTTCTTTGTTTCTTTACATTGTACTGATTTTGTGGTTCATATACTTTGAAGATAAGATAGCAAAATGCCCCTGTAGAACAAACATTGTCAAAAAACCAAAACATTCTTTGTGTAAATATGTCCAAAGTCCACTTTTGACTGAGTTATGTAATTTATATAGCTGTCATGACATTATGCAAGTTAGGTTAATTGGCATCAAAACTAGGGATTCTAAATTGTCCTTAGGTATGGATGTGAGAGTGAATGGTTGTCTGTCTCTCTGTGTTGGCCCTGCGATGGACTGGCGATCTGTCCAGGGTGTACCCTGCCTCTCACCCAAAGATGCTGGGATAGGCTCCAGCCCCCCCGCGACCCGAAAGGATTAAGCGGTAGAAGATGGATGGATGGATGGATGGATGGATGGACATTATGCAAATTAGATGCATAAATGTATTCCTATCTGAAACTTTGGATCATATTCTACAGCTTTCTAATTGACAGTAAGCCATTATCTCTTGCAACTTTCAAGTTATAGCCTTGGAAATCTGAACTATTTCACTGACAAAAAATCTTTACCACTCTTGACCACTAGGGGATATGTCGCAATACTGCGACTGGGACAGTTAGAAAACATTTTTTTTATTTCAATATGAAAACTGTCTCAAAAGTAGCAAATTTATGCAAAAATTATTCAAATTTAGGAGGAATAAATAAAAGTAGTAGAATTAAAAGAGAAAAGGCACAGATTCATGAGAAAAACCTTCCTATTTGGGCAGGAATCATCAAGTGTTAAAAGTCACAGTGGTGTGTCATTTTGCTGCAGCTGATAGAGGATCGTTGGAGACTGGAGCAGTGACCACCGGGGCTGGTGGAGTCTTCACTACTGTGAGCAGTGACATCACAGTAAGGGTTTGTGGGGCAGCTGGAACAATGGAATGGTGAAGGAACTGTGGTTTGATGATGATTAAGCTGTCAGAGTAAAATGGAACACAATATTGTGTAGAAATAGTTAAATGACACTGACACTAAACTAAATTAATTCTAAAGAAGTTTTTGACCTCTGTAATGACAACATGGACATGTTAGTGTTACAGGGCAGGTGGGTGTGACATATTCATTGAATTCAGATATTTTGGTTATTTCTGTGACTCATATTCATACCAAAGTTATTTTGAGAACAGTACATGTGGTCTCATCACATGCAGTAGAGGTTCTGGTACACACGTCACTGACCCTGGTTACATGGTCACAATAAAACTATCACTGGGAATAAACTGATAATGACAATATTCAGTTTTGTTGTGTTTACATGCACTGATTAAATGGATTATTGGAGGGTAAACCACTTGAATTAATGACCATAGTTGCATGGCCACTTGAATAATCAGATCGCAGAGCTGCTCCCAGCTCTGCGATCCAAATGGTGAGGACATCGATGGCCTCACTCACACCATCATGGACTACATCAACTTCTGTGTGGACAACACCGTACCCACCAAGACCATACGATGGTGCTCGAACAACAAACCTTGGATCAACCCTGAGATAAAAACACTCCTGAGAGAGAAGAAGAGGATCCTGAGGTCGGGGAACAGGGAGATGCTGAAGTCCGTACAGAGGGAACTGAGGAGGAAGATCAGAGAAGGCAAGGACACTCCACTCCCAGCACACAGCCCCCCAACCTGACCCTCACTAAGACCCAGGTGAGGACAGAGCTGAGGAAGATCAAGGCGAGGAAGGCCTCGGGACCGGACGGCATCAGCGCAAAGCTCCTCAAGTCCTGCGCAGACCAGCTGTGCGGGATTGTGGAGCACATCTTCAACCTGAGACTGAAGCTGGGGAGGGTACCACAGTTGTGGAAAACATCTTGTGTGGTACCTGTACCAAAGACTTCCCACCCCAAAAACTGGCTACAGGCCAGTGGCCCTGACGTCTCACATGATGAAGACCCTGGAGAGACTGCTCCTTGCTCACCTCCGCCCCCTGGTGGGACCAGCGATGGATCTACTCCAGTTCGCCTACCAGCATGGCATTGTTTTGGAGGATGCAGTGATCTTCCTCTTTCACTGTTCCCTGTCCCACGTGGAGAAGCCCGGAAATGCGGTGAGGATCATGTTCTTTGATTTCTCCAGTGCTTTCCACACCATCCAACCGATGATCCTGAAGGACAAGCTGCTGTGCGCAGGGGTGGACCAGCACCTGTCATCATGGATCCTGGACTACCTCACTAACCGGCCTCAGTTTGTGAGAACCCGGGATTGTGTGTCCGACATGATCATCAGCAGCACGAGGGCCCCCCAGGGAACGGTTTTGGCTCCCTTCCTGTCCACCCTTTATACTGCAGACTTCTCACACAACACAACACACTGCCATCTACAGAAGTTCTCTGACAACTCTGCGATCGTCGGCCTCATCTCCAACGGAGATGAAGCTGAGTACAGAGGACTTATCCAGGACTTCGTGGACTGGTGCCATCGGAACTGCCTCCAGATCAACGCGAGGAAAACTAAGGAGCTGGTGGTGGACTGCCGCAGGCAAGGACAACCCCTCACAGCACCAGTAAACATCCAGGGAACAGACATTGAGATGGTGACATCTTACAAGTACCTGGGTGTTCATCTGAACAATAAACTAGACTGGTCACACAATACCGATGCACTCTACAAGAAGGGACAGCGCAGGCTGTTCCTACTGAGGAGGCTCAGGTCTTTTGGTGTACAAGGGGTGCTCTTGAAGACATTCTAAGACATGATGGTGGCATCAGCCATCACTTTTGGAGTGGTCTGCTGGGGCAACGCCATTACAGCAGCCGATAGGAAGAGACTGAACAAACTGATCAAGAAAGCTCGCTCTGCCCTGGGGCAACGCCTTGACCCAGTGGAGGAGATACAGTAGGAGAGAGAAGGATGGTGGCTAAACTGTCATCTCTGCTGGAGTCCGAGTCCCACCCTATGCAGGACATACTGGACACACTGAGGAGCTCATTTAGCAGTAGACTACATCATCCTAGATGCGTTACCGAGAGGTTTCGCAGGTCCTTCCTACCTACGGCTGTCAGACTGTATAACATAAGCAGGGCTGCTCGCAGAGATAGCAAAAAAACTGTGATGACCTAATAGTATTGAATGCAAAAGATGCAACAGACTTACACAAATGGTCCCCTCCAGTATACAACTAGGATAATATCAGTTGCTATGGAGGGTGACAATATGTATGGGTACATATTCATACCATGAAGGGTAACTAAATAGACGGTTATGCTGTTTAGTCCATCTAGCTACAATGCTCCACACTGTGTATATATATTTATGTGTACATACTGTATGTATATTCACTGCTCTTATTTTCTTATCTTCTAAATTATTGCTCTGAGTGTTGCTATCCCTGTGCTGTTGCAATCCTGGAATTTCCCCATTGTGGGACTAATAAAGGCTTATCTTATCTTATCTTATAACTCCAGAAATCCAATCATCACCTGTTTATTTGTGTCCATGCAACCATGGTTACTGTTGGACTCTTCCTGGTCTTGTGATTGGGAGGACAGCATCAGTCCTTGGTCTGGGTTTGTCAGTTTTAGTTCTTGTGAATTACTGCTTCTTAGAATGGGCCTGCACATTGATTCAGTTTAATTTCCTCATTAATATCATTGTTTTACTTCAACATTAAAAAAAAATAATCACAATTTGTGTGCCATCATACTGTAAATGTTTGAGCTTGGAGATGGAAATGTTTAGTGGAAATAAAGGTACTGCATAAAGTTTTCTGTTGTACTGTAGCATTAAAGTGATGCTGTTTTTGCTAATTTGTCTCAAACATTTTTTCCTCCTTTGTGTGTCTGCTGGAAACCCAAAGATCTGGATCACATTCTCAGCTTGATTTGTGTATCCAAAAGCTACACAGAAAATCATCCTGAAAACCTGACCTGTGAACATTTTAGGATTTTATTGTTTTTGGCATCAAAATACAATTTATGGAGTCAAACCCTTCTGACATTGGAGGAAAATATTCATTTTCCACAATTGTGTGATGTTTCAATACGGATTAATAAAAAAACAGAAAAAAAGGCATTTTTATTTGAACCACTGGTGCTGTTATTATCTATTTAAATTCAATCATGTAACCCCAGTCACCACCTGGAAGAGGAGGCAATTGTGCCAACATGCTGCTCACTGGTATTAGCTGACACTAATTTGTCATGCAGAAGTTCAAAGTGAAAAATGAGAAAATGAGAGCATGTCTTTGCATTTTTATTAATTTTTATTAAAAAAAACACAATTTCATGACATTTGTACTACATTGAGTATATGTTGCAGTACTCTGCTCTCCAGCCTTAACCCTGTTGGTCCAGACTGGAGCGTGCATTCGTCCGCATCGCC
This sequence comes from Pholidichthys leucotaenia, assembly GCA_020510985.1. Taxonomy (NCBI): domain Eukaryota; kingdom Metazoa; phylum Chordata; class Actinopteri; order Cichliformes; family Pholidichthyidae; genus Pholidichthys; species Pholidichthys leucotaenia. The sequence continues at coordinate 192,588,559 of CM035842.1, read as the reverse complement.
AATCTGCTCTGCGGCCATGGCTGTATAATCTATCCCTACGCCGACTGGGGCCACTACTGCACGCGAGAGGCAGTCCGCCACCACATTCAGTTTACCTTCCACATGCTGAATATCAGTTGTAAACTCCGAGATCACGGCCAACTGTCTCTGCTGCCGGCCCGACCACGGTTCCGAAACCTTGGCCATCGCGTATGTTAGCGGCTTATGGTCGAACGCAGTGAAGCTGCTCCCTTCCAGCCAGAACTGGAAGTAGCGTATGGCCAGGTGGAGAGCCAGCAACTCTCTGTCGAACGCGCTGTATTTACGCTCACTGTCATGCAAAGCCCTGCTGAAAAACGCGAGCGGCTGCCAAGAACCGGCGACACGTTGCTCCACGACAGCCCCTATGACCACGTCCGAGGCGTTGGTAGAGAGCGCTATCCGGGCCGCCGGGTGCGGGTGTGCCAACAGTGCGGCATTTGCCAGGGCTGTTTTAACCTCAGAGAATGCCTGCTTCCGCTCCGGAGTCCATTCGACTATGTCTGCTGGCTTCCGTTTCTTGAGCGCGGCGTACAATGACTGCATGAGCTAAGCTGTGTGGGGGAGGAACCGGTTATAAAAGTTATCCATCCCCAAAAACTTTTGCAGAGCCCTGACTGTCTGAGGCCGGGGAAAATTCGCCATGGTGCGCACCTTGTCGGGCAAGGGTATCGCTCCCTCCGGTGAGATGCGGTGCCCCAAAAAGTCAATCCCCGTCACGCTGAACTGGCATTTCGCCGGGCTGATTATTAACCCGTGCTCTTGCAACCTCCGGAAAAACGTCCTGAGGTGTTCGTCCTCGGACGCGCTGGCCACCAGGATATCATCCAGGTAGACAAACACAAACGGCAGATCATGCAACACCGCATCCATCATGCTTTGGAATGTCTGTGCCACGTCTTTTAATCCGAAGGGCATGCGTAAAAACTCAAACAAGCCAAACAGAGTTATTACCACTGTTTTGGGTATGTCCTCTGCACGCACTGGGACCTGGTGGTAACCACGGACCAGGTCTATTTTAGAAAAAATGCGTGCCCCAGCGAGGTGAACAGAAAAATCCTGAATATGGGGAATTGGGTAGCGGTCATGCGCTGTGGCGTTATTCAATCTGTGGAAATCGCCGCATGGTCGCCACGATCCCTCGGCCTTAGGGACCATGTGTAGTGGGGATGCCTATGGGCTGTTTGAGCACCTGATGATGCCCAACCTTTCCAAGTTGGCAAACTCCTCGCGCGCTATGGCCAGTTTAGCTGTGTCCAGGCGCCGAGGTCATGCGAAAACGGGCGGCCCAGTGGTGGTGATAAAGTGTTCCACCCCGTGTTTAGTGATGGCCGCTGAAAACGTCGGGACCATGAGTGCTGGGAACTGAGTGAGCAGTGTGTGGAACTTACCGCCTGGAGCTGTGACGTTGACTAGTGTTATTGGCCCGGCCCCACAAGCTGTACAGGGGAGAGAATCAAAAGACATTGCATTAACCAGGCATCTGTTAGCAACATCGACTAGCAACCCGTGTGCACACAGAAAATCAGCTCCCAAGATTGGGAAACTGCATGACGGAAGTCCACTCGTACATACGGTCGTGTAGAGATACAGTCAGTGTCCTCTCACCAAAAGTCCTAATGTCCGAGCCGTTTACGGCTATCAGCTCGGGGCCGCTAGCTCCCGCTAGCCAGTCGGCATAGGACGGCAGGATGATGCTCTTTTGGGAGCCGGTGTCTACGAGGAACCGTCTCCCCGAGCGCGAATCCGTCATGTAGATCAGCTTGTTTTCTTCACCGGTGGTCTCAGCTGCTACTGACTGCCGGCCTTGGCATTTCCCGAACGCTTGAATTGGCATGGTGGCACACATCTGCATGCGTTCTCTCCAAAACGGCGGTGGTAGGAGCAGAGCGTGTCTCTCTGGCGCCTTCTGGCCCCCACTGCCTCTACCGTCGCCGGCTCCTCGTCTCCGCTGGTCGTTTCGCTGGGTTCCAACGCCACTGCGTTCACTGTGAGGGCTTTGGTGGTGAGGATGATCCGATCTGCCTCCTGGGCTAGCGCACGGTAGTCGCGTGCGGCCAGCAATGGCGAGTTGGCCAAGACCGCTCTTGTCTCTGTTGGGAGGTTCCGGAGGAAAAGGTGGACAAACAGAAAATGCCCATCATCCGTGCCCATCAACGCTAACATCTTCTCCATCAGTTCGACCGCCGACCCATCTCCTAACTCGGAGCACCTCAGGAGCCTCTCTGCTCTCTCACAGTCCGAGAGTGTGTAGCGCCGGGTCAGCGCGGCCTTGAGAGTCCCGTATTTGTCGTGGGCTGGAGGCTGTTGGAGCAGGCTCGCTACTTGCTGAGTCGTGCAAGCGTCCAGCGCTGTGATCACATAGTAATATCTGGTGTCATCTGCCGTTATTCCCCGGAGGACGAACTGAGCCTCAGTATGGAGGAACCAAGACCATGGGTCGTGCAGCCAAAAGTCCAGTAGTTTGACCAAAACAGCGCACGCGTTGCCGGGGCTTTCCGTCCGGGCCGTCTCTGGGATGCTTGCCGCATTGCTGGGGCTTCCCATCTGGGCTGACTCCGGGGTTCATGCCTTGTGTTCCATAATTTGTCAAGAGTCACCAGTGTGGAGAGTGCAAATAAAGGAACCAGACTTACACGACAGACGAACTTTATTTCTCACTCTCACTTCATTCATACACAGAAAAAGACTTCCTCAATACACCAGGGTCTCTCTTTTTATACCACTCCATTCCTTCACCCTGCTGCCTGAAATCTTGCAATACGTTCACACATTCACCCCTTACTGTCCCCGCAGCTACTCCTTCCTGCTGCACCGTGGGCTGCACCGTGGCACAGTGGTTTAGCACTGTGGCAGCATAGTTTACCCTCGGCCGGGGGATCGCGGGGATCATGAGATCGTGGGTTCGATCCCAGCCCCCGACCAACAGTGAGCTGTGTGGAGTTTGCATGTTCTCCCCGTGTTGCGTGGGTTTACTCCGGGATTTCTCCGGTTTCCTCCCGCATACCAAAACATGTAGGTTTAGGGCGCTCGCGCACGCAGCGACCAGCAGCCGGTGGCTTGTCACCAGACTGCAAACCAAATCTACCTACGGGTACAAATAAGTAACAAAAAAAAAAAAAAAAAAATTACCATCTTTTCCCATTACAATACATACTGTCCTTCTCCATTAAATCCTCCACGCTCTGCCGGCAGAGGGAATATTCCCCTCCCCTCTGCTTCCAGTCTGAGATGAATATCCCAGCGTGAGTTCCCTACAATGTACTAATACATCTCAATAAATAGAACATCATGATTTACATTTTCATTTCAAAAACTATAATCAAAGTTGAATTTAAAAAAGGCCTGAAATATTTCCTTGTGCCCGTAATGAATATTGAACATATGAAAGTTTACTTTTTTGAATGATAAAAAAAAAAAAAATTCATAATATTCAAATTTATTGAGAGGCACTAATGTGTTATATTTACATTCACACACAGAAAATCTTTCTTAACTTGAAAGGCTTAGGAGTAAAGTGCAAAACCTAGTAATTTAGCTAAATCACAATAAACTCACTGACAGCAGGTTTTTTTTTGTTTTTTTTTTGCTACATATTTTCAATTCAGATAATTCTGCCTAATCTTGCAAAATAACCCAATGTATTCAGGAGTTGATAATTCAGTAATCAGTCCACTGAAGCCATAATATAAGGTAAGGCTAGACACAGCTAGACCGATATTTACACTGCAGCTTTCATCATTGTGAATCAGCAGTTCTCCTTCCCGATCATCGATGGCGAAGAGAGTCTGGAACTTCGAACCAGTGTGGCACAACCGGGTTGTGAATGGACAGGAGATGGCAGAGCAGGCAGCGGAAGGTGATGAAACAGGGAGTGGACTAGGAGGAATGGAGGTAGGAAGCGGGAAAGATGAAGTTTGGAGTTTGGTGGAGTCTAAAAGAAGTAAACGTAAACGTAAAGAAAATCCATCAAGAGCGCTATCAAGTGCTGATGAATCAGAAGATGAACAATCCCGGAATAAACAAAAGGAGTGTAAAGCAATCATTAAACTTAATCAGGAAGGGACATCATTTCGTGAGTGAAACTCCATTAAGCTCACAAAAGCAATTAACAAGTTACTTGGAGAAGTTTTAAATGTAAGAATTCTTCATAGTGGCCCATTACTAGTTACATGTAAAGATAGTGTTCAACAAGGAAAAGCAATCAAAGTCAATAAGATGGAGGGGGAAAAATGTGCAGTGTTCAGTATTGGAAGAAAATAAGGCAATGAGAGGAGTGATATCGGGCATTTCAATGGCTGTCTCAACTGATGAAATAATGGAAAACTTAACTGGAGCAAAAGTGACAGAGGTACAAAGATTGAAGACTAATAGAAATGGTGAAAAATGTGATAGTCTGTCGGTAATGTTAAAATTTGATGAAACAAGACTGCCAAGTAAGGTGTATATTGGCTACATGAGCTATGAAGTCGGACTTTATGTTCCTCCTCCGCCCAGATGTTTCAAATGTCAAAAGTCTGGTCACGTAGCAGCAATATGCAAAGGTAGACAACGATGTGCCAGATGCTCCGGTGAACACGAATATGGAAAGTGTGAAAGACAAGCCAAATTAAAGTGCTGTAACTGCGGTGGTGCACATGTTATGTCGGGAATAACACAGAACGGAGAGCTTCTCTGGGAACATACAACTGAACTTTATTAGGTTCTTATTCCATTTTATATTCCCCACCGTAGCCCGTCTGACGTCACCTACTCCCCCCACCCTGGCAGTGCTACGGCAAACCCCAAAGTCCAATTTCCATACATAACATTTCTCCACCCCCAACACAAGTTCCAAACACAACATACCATCAAAATCAACACAAGTTAATATAATAAACTGAGTCCTCTCTTTTTTTTTGGGGGGGGGGCATAAACAAGTGAACCTAAAGGCGTCTGAGTAGACTGCCAGAGTGTCCTGCCAGGTTGGAGCAGGTTATTCTGCCGCTAGATCCAACCGGCACCGTCCATGATAGTTCTAGTGACATAATGATGATCTTCCTCCTCCACCGTTCTCTGTCCCACCTGGAGAAGCCCGGGAATATGGTGAGGATCATGTTCTTTGACTTCTCCAGTGCTTTCAACACCATCCAACCGATGATCCTGAAGGACAAGCTGCTGCGCGCAGGGGTGGACCAGCACCTGTCATCATGGATCCTGGACTACCTCACGAACCGGCCTCAGTTTGTGAGAACCCAGGACTGTGTGTCCGACACGATCATCAGTAGCACGGGGGCCCCCCAGGGAACGGTGCTGGCTCCCTTCCTGTTCACTCTTTATACTGCAGACTTCTCACACAACACAACACACTGCCATCTACAGAAGTTCTCTGATGACTCTGCGATCATTGGCCTCATCTCCAATGGAGATGAAGCTGAGTACAGAGGGCTTATCCAGGACTTCGTGGACTGGTGCCATCGGAACTGCCTCCAGATCAACGCGAGAAAAACTAAGGAGCTGGTGGTGGACTGCCGCAGGCAAGGACAACCCCTCACAGCACCAGTAAATATACAGGGAACAGACATCGAGATGGTGACAGCCTATAAGTACCTGGGTGTTCATCTGAACAATAAACTAGACTGGTCACACAATACTGATGCACTCTACAAGAAGGGACAGCGCAGGCTGTTCCTGCTGAGGAGACTCAGGTCTTTTGGTGTACAAGGCGCGCTGCTGAAGACATTCTATGACACGGTGGTGGCATCAGCCATCACTTTTGGAGTGGTCTGCTGGGGCAGTGGCATTACTGCAGCCGATAGGAAGAGACTGAACAAACTGATCAAGAAAGCTAGCTCTGTCCTGGGGCAGCGCCTTGATCCGGTGGAGGAGATAGGAGAGAGAAGGACGGTGGCTAAACTGTCATCTCTGCTGGAGTCCGAGTTCCACCCTATGCAGGACATACTGAATGCACTGAGGAGCTCATTTAGCAGCAGACTACATCATCCCAGGTGCACAACCGAGAGGTTTCGCAGGTCCTTCCTACCAACGGCTGTCAGACTGTACAACCTAAGCAGGGTTGCTCGCAGAGATAGCAAAAAGACGTAACAAACTAATAGTTTTTTGAATGCAAAAGATGCAATAGACTTACACAATGGTCCCCTCCGGCATACAACTAGGAAAATACCGGTCGCTATGGAGAGTGAGAATATGTATGGGCACATAATCATACCATGTAGGATAACTAAATAGACGGTTGTGCTGTTTCATCCCATCTAGCAACAATGCTCTGCACTGTGTGTGTTTATATATTTACATATTTATTCCATCTAGCTACAATGCTCCGCACTGGGTGTGTTTATGTTTATATATCTATATATTTATTCCATCTAGCTACAATGCTCCGCACTGTGTGTTTATATATCTACATATTATTCCATCTAGCTACATTGCTCCGCACTGTGTGTTTACATATTCATATATTTATTCCATCCAGCTACAATGCTCTGCACTGTGTGTCTGTGTGTGTGTATATATATATTTTATAGTAATATGTACATATGTATATTAGCTGCTCTTGCTTGCTTGTTTTTTTTCTTGCCTTCTGATTGTTGCTCTGAGTGTTGCTATCCCTGTGCTGTTGCAATCCTGGAATTTCCCCGTTGTGGGACTAATAAAGGCTTATCTTATCTTATAATCGTCCAGATATGCAGACCTCCGACGCACTCTAGCCGGGCGTCCCCTACGAGTGGACTCTGCACCATGCACCATCAGTTCAGCCTGTGAGTCTACATCAGGTGGGGCTGCCCAGTCCCAGCTCTCACTGAGACATCCCGTGGTATCCAAATTCCTCTGGCCAGGCAACGAACGTTTCAGTCTGCTGACAGGCCACCTGGACCCATCATCGAGTTCAAAAGTGTCCGGGCCCCGCTGCCTCGTGATCTGCCATGGTCCCATCCAAAGTGGCTGCAACTTGTGAGTCCGGACAGGATGCTTGACCCAAACTCGATCCCTCTCTCTCAGGCAGTGGTCCCTCGCTCTATGCTTCTTATCAAACCGCCGCTTCATCTTGCGCTGCTGACCAGTGACCCTGCTCCTCAGTGCCTCCATATCCTTCTGGGGAGACACCACCGGTGGTCCCAAATGGTTTACCAGCAAAGACAGTTCTCGCCCCAGCATGAGGGCTGCCGGGGAACAGCCCATCGTGGTGTGGACTGACGCCCTGTAGTGAAGCAGTGTGTTCTGGAGGGCATCCGAGAAGGTGAAGCCATCTGCCAGGTGCGCTCTCAGTCCATTCTTTAGGGTCGTATTAAATCTTTTGACCCCTTCATTGGCCTGCGGATGATAGAATGCCGTCTTCACGTGCTCCACACCCCTGCTGCTCAAAAACTCCTCAAACGCCCTGATAGAAACTGTGGGCCATTGTCTGTTGGGAGCATGTTCGGGGTCTCCCACCTAGCAAACAAAGATGTCAGGTACCCCGTAATCACTTCTGTCGTTACTGAGCTGGTAGGGAGCACTTCCAGCCACTTTGCGAACATGTCACAGGCCACCAGTAAGAATTGGCTGTTTGAAGGCGCTGCATGGAGTTCACCACAGATATCCAGCTCAATATGTTTCCAGGGCCCCTCCTGGTATATGACTGGCCTAAGTGGTGGAGGAGGAGGTCCACCAGTCTTGCCGCTCTCCAGGCATGGCACACAGTGCTTCACCATGGCCTTGATGTCTTTATCAATGCCCAGCCACCAGACCGATCCTCTACTACGTTGTTTCACTCTCACCACCCCCAGGTGGCCATCATGCAACATTGCCAGAACCCACGCCCTCAGGGAAGTTGGGATCAGGGTGCACTGGCCCCTGGCCACACACACCTCTTTCCAGCAACTTAACTCATCCTTGAAACGGTGATAGGGTGCCAGGTCACCTTGCACTCTCGCTGGCCATGCCTCTCTGATCACAGCACGTAATTGTACCAAAACCGGGTCGCACTCCGACTCCTCCCTGAGCTCTTAAGGAGAAACAACCACCTGGAGAGGTCTGCACAGTGCGCTGACCAGTTCATCCTCAGCTGAGTCATCGTCATCATCGTCCACTCGGGGAGTCTCCGCTGTGGCTCGGGATAGGAGGTCCACCACTATGTTTTCCCTGCCTGGGGTGAACTTGGCTGTAAAGTCATAGGCTCTCAATCTCTCAGACCACCTATGGATCCTCATTGGTCTATGCCCCGACCCAGATGTCTCCAGCAGGGTTGTAAGTGCCCGGTGATCAGTCCTCAAGGTGAAACGGTGCCTGTAGAGGTATATATACATGCCATCGCTCACACTCCCAGACACAAGCTAGCGCATCCCTCTCACCCACAGCATATATTTGTTCCGCCGCCAAAAGGGACCTTGACGCGAACGCCACTGGTCTCTCCATACCCCCCTGTACTTGTGACATGACTGCACGCAGCGCCGAACCAGATGCATCGCAGGTCACCACCGTCTCAAGGTTGGGGTCAAAGTGCGCCAACACCAGTGGGGAGGTGAGCTGACGCTTTAATTTGGAGACTGCCACTGAACAGGCCGGTGTCCACTCCCATGGCGCATCTAGCTTTAACAGGGCCCGGAGAGGCTCAATCGTTTCCGAATAGTGCGGAATGAATCGCCCATAAAAGTTCACCATGCCTAGGACCGATGAGATCTGGGCAGGTGTAGAAGGGTCCAGGATGCAAAGGACCGCTTCCACATTTGAGTGTAGTGGTTGAAGTCCCCTCCCTGTCAGCAGAAAACCCACAAATTCAATGGCGCCCGCCGCAAAGAGACACTCTTCTCCATTTAGGGTGACCCCGTAGTACCTGCAACATTTTCAGAACTTTCTCCAGCCTCCCATCATGCTCCTCCCTTGACGTGCCATGCATCACAATATCATCCAAATAGGCTACCACGCCCTTAAGACCCGCCAGCATCGTTGACATCACCTTTTGGAAGCAGCTGGGGGTGAAGCTCAGTCCGAACGGCATCCTGGTATACCTAAAGACACCCATGTGGGTCACGAAAGCCATCAGATTCCTGCTGTCCGGGTGGAGCGGCACCTGTCGATAACCCTGTCGGAGGTCCAGCTTCGTGAACACCTGGGATCCATTAAATGTCGCTGTAAGATGCTCCATGGTTGGAAGGGGGTATTTGTCTGGGATGATCGCTGATAAAAAAATTCCATCTTATCTACATTATTATTGATATTCATTCATTCAGCTTCTTCCGCTTAATCCTTTTTCGGGTCATGGGGGGGCTGGAGCCTATCCCAGCATCTTTGGGCGAAAGGCAGGGTACACCCTGGACAGATCGCCAGTCCATCGCAGGGCCAACACAGAGAGACAGACAACCATTCACTCTCACAGTCATACCTAAGGACAATTTAGAATCCCCAGTTTGATGCCAGTTAACCTAACTTGCATGTTTTTGGCATGTGGGAGGAAACCGGAGAAATCCTGGAGTAAACCCACGCAGGCACAGGGAGAACATGCAAACTCTACGCAGATCACTGTTTGTCGGGGGCTAATAATGTATTATTATATTTGAGAAGTATCATACCTTTCATATGCCATGTTTAATGTTTATTAAATTAAATTAAATTAAATTAAATCACCCTTTATTGTCATTCAACTGTACAACCAATCATGTACAGTAGAACGAGATTGTGTTTTACCTATCTACTGTGTTAATCACACACACCCCAAGTGTAGAATCAGAGGGCCGCTGCCATGCAAGGCGCCGCCACAAATTTCCCTCCTCCATTCCATTATTGCTGAACACCAAGCTGGACGGCAGGAAGTTCCACTTTTATATGGTCTTCGGCATGACCCGGCCGGGATTTGAACTCCTGCCTCCCAGGTGTGGGGCGGATGCTCTACCAACTGAGCCACCACTCCGGTGGTGCATATATGTGCATTCCATGTGGAATAAGTTCATATATTCTTGGCATGTTTCAGTGAGCAATTTCAGAGAGTTCAGATTGAAGATCAGTACAGGATCAGTACATGCGTAAGAAATGATCTAAGCCACTCTTATAATCTCTTTGACATGTCCTGTTTTGGGTCACAGGAATGCACAGGAACTCCTCAGGCTGTTTAGATCAGTGGTAGAGATTAGGTATGTAGACATTCTGTTAGTTTTATGGACCTCATGTGCATGTCTCCATGACCCCATGTCTCCAGAGTGTCTGTAACGTTTCCCCGGATAAGCTTTGATTATCAGGACTGTCCCGTTCTGTCCCTTCCCTTACTCTCATCCTCCCTCTCCTTTCTCCTACCTATATACTGTATATCAGACCTAAAGAAATTAATCCTTTAGAGATTCTAGGTGTGTCTGAACGCCATGCATTGTAATCTCTCCCTCAAGACGGCCATTTGAGGTTAAATAAATGTACATAGATCCAACTTTCCGCCTGATTTTTTGGACTTTGAATAATTTAAGCTCAAAATTATTCTAACATTTTGGCACGCTGAACAGCGGATCCACATATCTCCATCTTTCCGGCACTTCTGCTTGATTTCAGCAAGTGCACAGTTGATAAAAGACCTTCCCAGGCTGAGTGAGAAAAAAAAAGGCTCAGTGTTACTGTAGTGAGGGCATTTCAAACCGGGGTGCTGGAACTGACTGGGTGACGGATCTGAGAATCCTACAAGCGGCTTGGATGTAAGTACATTTGTTGTTGTTATTTATGGATAAAAGGTAGTGTGATTACCTGGACCGACTGAACATCACGGATGCTGTTTGGGTGCATTATTACGGCTTGATCACTGGGTCATTCCTGCCCACGGTGAGTGATATAGCAATAATCCCTTGGGAGGAATGAGATTTTCCTCTGCAGACGGTGAGCGTTGCATATCGAGGTTGTGAAGCCATCAAAAGAACAGCAGAAATTCAGCAGGTAAAAGTCTTCCAGGGATTTACATATGCAGAAGCTGCGAAAAAGGTGCCAGCTAAAAAAGTGGGAGTGGACTCTAACAGGGAAAGTGTGCAGGCTTGCAGTGCATGCAGTAGAATTAAGGAAGATACTCTGGTTTTGAAGGAAAATAATTTTGTCTTATTTGTGGCAGATGTGATAAACTGCACTGCGAAGACTTCCAAGAAAACAGAAAAAATTAAAATCATTGTGAAAGTAGCAACGATTTTAATTTTTTTCTGTTTTCTGTTTTTTCTGTTTTCTTGTGAAAGCAGCACCCCCTCATGGATCGTCACCTTATCGTGGTGGGGGGGTTTGCGTGCCCCAGTGATCCCAGGAGCTATGTTGTCCGGGGCAATTTGCCTCTGATAGGGTCTCCCAAGACAAACTGGTCCTGGGTGAAGGGCCAGACTAAGAACAATCCAACAGACTCTCATGATAAATTGTATATCAAGGATTCAGTGTACCTCGCCCGGTATGGGGTTACCGGGGCCCCACCCTGGAGCCAGGCCTGGGGGATGGGGCTCGAAGGCTAACGTCTGGTGGCCGGGTTTCCACCCATGGGACCCGGCCGGGCTCAGCCCGAAGGAGTTACATGGGTCCGCCCTCCAGTGGGCTCACCACCTGCAGGAGGGATCATGGGGGTCCGGTGCTATGTGGATTAGGTGGCGGTCAAAGGCGGAGACCTTGGCGGACTGATCCCAAGCTTTCTAAACTGACTTTTGGTACGTGGAATGTCACCTCTCTGGTGGGGAAGGAGCCTTAGCTGGTGTACGAGGTTGAGAGATACTGGCTAGATGTAGTCGGCCTCACCTCAACGCACAGCTCCGGTTCCAGAACCAGTCTCCTGGAGAGGGGCTGGAGCTTGGCCTTTTCTGGAGTTGCCCCGGGCGAGAGGCGACAAGCAGGGGTGGGTATTCTTGTATCGCCCCACCTTGCTGCCTCTATATTGGAGTTTTCCCAGGTGGACGAAAAGGTTGCTTCCCTGCGCCTTCGGGTTGGGAAACGGGTCCTGACCATCATTTGTGCCTATGCACCAAATGATGTTTCAGAGTACCCACCCTTTTTGGAGTCTGTGACTGGGGTGCTGGAGGGTGCTCCTCTTGGAGACTCCATTGTCCTACTGGGGGACTTCAATGCGCACGTGGGCAACGACAGTGAAACCTGGAGGGGGGTGATTGGGAGGAACGGCCTGCCCGATCTGAACCCGAGTGGTGTTCAGTTATTGGACTTCTGTGCTAACCACAGTCTGTCCATAATGAACACCATGTTCAAGCATAAGGGTGTCCATATGTGCACCTGGCACTAGGACACCCGAGGTCGCAGGTCGATGATCGATTTTGTTATCGTATCATCAGACCTGCGACCGTATGTCTTGGACACCCGAGTAAAGAGAGGTGCAGAGCTGTCAACTGATCACCACCTGGTGGTGAGTTGGATCCGATGGCAGGGGAGGAAGCCATTCAGACCTGGAAGACCCAAACGTATAGTGAGGGTGTGCTGGGAGCGTCTGGCTGAGGCCCCTGTCCGGGAGGTCTTCAACTCCCACCTCCGGAAGAACTTCAACCACATTCCGAGGGATTCTGGAGACATGGAGTCTGAATGGGCCATGTTCTCAACCTCTGTTGTTGAAGCGGCGGCCCAGAGCTGCGGCCGCAAGGTGGTCGGTGCATCTCGTGGTGGCAACCCCCGAACCAAGTGGTGGACACCAGTGGTGAGGGGGGCCATTAAGCTGAAGGAGTCCTATCAAGCTTGGTTGGCTTGTGGGACTCCCGAAGCAGCTGAGGTGTACCGGCAGGCCAAGCGGAGTGCAGCTCGGGTGGTTGCTGAAGCAAAAACCCGGGTATGGGAGGAGTTCGGTGAGCCCATGGAACAAGACTTTCGGTCGGCCTCAAAGAGATTCTGGCAAACTGTCCGGCGGCTCAGGAGGCAAAAGCAGCTCCCCGTCCACACTGTGTATGGTGCGGATGGGACACTGTTGACTTCGACTGGGGATATCGTCGGGCGGTGGAAGGAATACTTTGACGATCTCCTCAATCCCACTGATACGCCTTCCACAGAGGAAGCAGGGTTTGGGGACGAGGGGGATGACTCGCCTATCACAGGGGCTGAGGTCGCCAAGGTGGTTAAAAATCTCCTTGGTGGCCGGGCCCCGGGGGTGGACGAGATTCGCCCTGAGTACCTCAAGGCCCTGGATGTTGTTGGGTTGTCATGGTTGACACGCCTCTGCAACATTGCGTGGAGGTCGAGGGCAGTGCCTTTGGCATGGCAAACCGGGGTGGTGGTTCCTCTCTTCAAAAAAGGGGACCGGAGGGTGTGCTCCAACTTTAGAGGGATCACACTCCTCAGCCTCCCTGGGAAGGTCTATGCCAAGGTACTGGAGAGGAGAGTCCAGCCGTTGGTCGAACCTCGGATTCAGGAGGAGCAATGTGGTTTTCGTCCTGGCCGTGGCACATCGGACCAGCTCTTTACCCTCTCGAGAATTCTTGAGGGTTCGTGGGAGTTTGCCCAAACAGTTTACATGTGTTTTGTGGACTTGGAGAAGGCATTTTACCGCGTCCCTCATGGATTTTTGTGGGGGGTGCTTCGGGAGTATGGGTATCGGGCTTGTTGTTACAAGCTATTCGGTCTCTGTACGACCGTTGTGAGAGTTTGGTTCGTAATGCCAACACTCGGTCGGAGTCATTCCCAGTGAGAGTTGGACTCTGCCAGGGCTGCCCTTTGTCACCGATCCTGTTCATAATTTTTATGGACAGGATTTCTAGGCGCAGCCAGGGAATGGAGGGTGTCATGCTTGGTGACCACAGGATCTCATCTCTGTTGTTTGCAGATGATGTTGTCCTGCTGGCTTCATCCAGCAATGACCTACAGCTCTTGCTGGGACGGTTTGCCGCTGAGTGTGAAGCAGCTGGGATGAGAATCAGCACCTCCAAGTCCGAGTCCATGGTCCTCAGCCGGAAAAAGGTGGATTGTCCTCTCCGGGCTGGGGACAGGCTCCTGCCCCAAGTGGAGGAGTTTAAGTATCTTGGGGTCTTGTTCACGAGTGAGGGGAAAATGGAGCGAGAGATCGACAGACGGATTGGAGCAGCATCTGCAGTGATGCGGACGTTGTACCAGTCTGTTGTGGTGAAGAGGGAGCTTAGTTCTAAGGCAAAGCTGTCGATTTACCAGTCAATCTACGTTCCTACTCTCACCTATGGTCACGAGCTTTGGGTAATGACCGAAAGAACGAGATCGCGGATACAAGCAGCTGAAATGAGCTTTCTTCGTAGGATTGCTGGACTCACCCTCAGAGAAAGGGTGAGGAGCTCAGTCATCCGGGAGAGGCTCAGAGTAGAACCGTTGCTCCTCCACATTGAAAGGAGTCAGTTGAGGTGGTATGGGCATCTGATTAGGATGCCTCCTGGATGCCTCCCACTTGAGGTGTTTCAGGCACGTCCCACTGGGAGAAGACCCCGGGGCAGACCCAGGACTCGGTGGAGAGACTATGTCTCCCAGCTAGTCTGGGAACGCCTTGGTATCCCCTCTGAAGAGCTGGAGCAGGTGGCTGGGGAGAGGGAAGTCTGGGCTTCTCTGCTTGAACTGCTGCCTCCGCGACCCGGACCTCCAGAAAAGCGGTAGAAGATGGATGGATGGATGGATGGGTGAAAGCAGCAGAAAAATATCTTGGCATTAAGGCTACATTGGAAAGCAGCTGAGGACTTGTTAAGTGGGGGTCTTTAAGTTTACCGACATCATGGGCTAGTGGATTATAATGGTAATCACGATTTTGCAATGGAATGCCAGGAGTTTAATATCAAATGGGCAAACAAACCCCAGGTAATCTATATACAGGAAACATGGCTAAAACCTCAGTTGGATTTTGTATGTTAGGAACTACAGTCAAAGAAATATATGTAAGTCTATTTAGATACAGTATTTAAGTGCAACTGAATTAATTAAAGGAATTTAGTTTGGGGTTTTTTTTCTGCCATTCTCTTGTCCACACTCCAACCCGGTAGGTGGCGGTAATGCACCTGTAAGCTGGTTGCCAACTACCAATCAAATCTAAAAGAAGAAGAAGTTCTCCTTCCCTCCAAAACATACTCCAACTGTCTTTTTAAAGCTGCTCTTTATATCAGAATCCATTGAAATCTGTTCATTTTTCCGGTTCCGGTGCCACACGAGTTGGCTGCCTTTTGCAACAGCGGCTCAATTCTGAGTCTTTTTATCTTCCTTCTTCTTTCTGATCCGGTGATAACTTTCTGATCCGGCACACCTTTCACTCTATATATATCACAGACACACAGATCGCCCCAAAGGTCTCCCGAGTCGGCGGACGGAGCCACTGTTTGCAGCAGGAGACGATACAGCAGGGAAGAGCTAGCTAGCGCTCAACCGCCACCCGGTGCTAACGGAGAAACTCGACATACCAGGAGAACTGAAGCGAAAACGACGCGGGTGCCGGGCTGGAGTTTAGGCGGCGTGCAAGAAATATAAGACAGAATAATAAAGAGCGATGGCAAGAACCAAGCAGACCGCCCGTAAATCTACTGGAGGAAAAGCCCCCAGGAAGCAGCTGGCCACCAAGGCTGCTCGGAAAAGCACTCTGGCCACCGGTGGAGTGAAGAAGCCTCACTGTTACAGACCTGGTACCGTGGCTCTGAGAGAGATCCGTCGCTACTAGAAATCCACGGAGCTGCTCATCTGTAAGCTGCCCTTCCAGCGCCTGGTGAGGGAGATCGTTCAGGACTTCAAGACCGACCTGCGCTTCCAGAGCTCCACCGTCATGGCTCTGCAGGAGGCCAGTGAGGCCTACCTGGTGGGTCTCTTTGAGGACACCAACCTGTGCGCCATCCACGCCAAGAGGGTCACCATCATGCCCAAAGACATCCAGCTGGCCCGCCGCATCCGCAGAGAGAGAGAGCTTATACTTTCTGCTGCACATCCACCAACCACAATGCTCTGCACTGTGTGTCTATATATATATATATTTATATTAATATGTACATATGTATACTAGCTGCTCTTGTTTTTTCTTGCCTTCTGATTGTTGCTCTGAGTGTTGCTATCGCTGTGCTGCTGCAATCCTGGAATTTCCCCGTTGTGGGACTAATAAAGGCTTATCTTATCTTATCTTATCTTATTATAAGTTGCACGTGATCGGGCAGCGGCGAGATCAAAGAGTGTCGCAACTCTCATACAGCTCTGAGTACCATGTAACAATAGCCTATCAGAGGAATTGTTTTGACATTTGACTATGCAAGTGCCTGTGAGAGGTAAGAAGTAATTAGTTCGGTCAAAATGTCCGGAAAAAGTTTGTTTTTTATGAGTGGCGCTCATAAAATTATTGAGAGGAAAATGTTATGTCTGTAAACCTGGCATGAAGGGAGGCAGACGAGAGGTTGTACTAGAATGGAACTTTATTAATTCACAGGTTGAATTACAGCAGGTGCTTGAGAGTGGGGGGCGTCTAGGCAAGAGATCCCAGAATGGTGGAACCCCCCCCCCCCATTTATAGGGCGGTGTGGTGGCGCATCGGAAGGTGGCGTCATCACACTATATTTCACAATAAACCCTTCATCACATTTCTCCCTCCTCTGTATAAAGCAGAAAAGCACGCCTAATTATAACCCCCCCCCACAAAAATTAGTAGGAAAAAAACCTTAAATAACCTTATTAAACAACAACAACAACAAACTCAGGAACTAGGGCCGGTGGGTAGACTGCCACCTGACCTGCACGGCCAAGTGGTTTATTCTGCCACTTTTACCTGTAATACTGGCTGTGCTCTTACTTAAAGTGTCCAAAGTTTCTCCTTCACAGTTTCCCATGACAAGGGAGGGTCTGCCAGGGGGCCCTTCGGCAGCCCCACGGCAGATGTGCCCCTGGAGGCGGCAGGCCCCCAGGACCAGGGCCGATCGTCGAAACACAGGGGATCGGGTCTCCCACCACCTTCGCCGACTCCTGTGCAGCCCCGTCAGTCAAAACCTCCACCTGGACACATTACAGCTGGTTTGCATGTCGGATCGAGTCATCTGCCAGCCAGAAACACGCCGCTCCTACTTTTGCTGCAATCCTCAGCGGCGTCCGATGTCCCACAAGCTGCAATCCAGCCAGTCGTCGCCCCGGTCTCTCCTCAGCATGGACTTGAACCCAGTCTATGACCCAGAGCAGTTCCTTGCTCAGTTTGAAGCACTGCTGCAGTCCCGGCAGCTCCGCGTTTTCTACCCATGTTACGTCGTCAAGACACCACAGCAGCTTCGCATCCACCGCTGTTGCAGCAGACCCCTCATCCCTCGTCATCCAAAGCTTGATGCTGGCACCGAAAATGTCCAATGTCTCCCTGGTGACACCCGTCGGACTGGACCCTCCACTCGCTGACTCGGTCACTCTCAAAATAGCTAGCCAAGCGCGGGCCTTGGAGTCATCTGGTTCCTCCACTGAGCAATCACCTCCTTAGGTGTCAGCAACCTGTGTTTCAGTTCCAGCATCATTAGCGGGTGCTTCATCCCACACCATGACATCATCCACCGGGTCTGGCGATCGCTACCGTCCACATCTGAACCACTCAAACCCAGCACTGTCTTTAATAGCAAACCTCAGTCCATGAAACAAGTCACACACCATAACGTTGTTGCCATGTGATGCCACCTGGAACGTGAAGTTGTTCACCGCCTTGGTGTTGTAGCGGGCAGTCAACACCACAGTCCCAACAATCCAGTCTATTACCACCATAGCCATACAGTGGCACTGGGTTTTTCCTAATCCTGTAGTGCGGGAAAAACTTTTTTACCGTGGCCCAATTTAGCACTGATCGCACCGCCACCATGTTGAGTATTAACGATAAAGTCACACCATCCAAGTCCACCATGGACGGTACTGCCTTATGCCCCAGTGAAGGGTACCAAGATCTGGAATAACATACCATCTGCAATCAGAGAACGTACTACACTAAACACTTTTAAGAATCATTGTAAAAATTGGCTTTTAAACAATCAAAACTGTGCCTATAACTAGTGGTTGTTCTGCAGCATACTCATATATGTGCCCATGCGTCTCACACATACTATGCCCCGCCTCTTGTTTGTTGTTGCTGTGAGGTGCTTGGGTTCATGAGTGTGTATGCGTACACAGCACTTCACTCGTGTGACAATTGAATGTTTTGTTTTGTAGCACCTGAACTCTTGCACTTTTGCATATCCACTTTGTACAGTTTAGGTTAATTGGCTGTTCTAAATTGTCCCTAGATATTTGTTTCCTATAGGCCCTTAGAATAGAGGGTTAGTATTAATGAAAAGCGCTTTGAGTGGTCTTTGTGACTAGAAAAGCGCTATATAAGTGCAGGTTAGTTAGTTAGTAGTTTCATTGCAGTTGTTTTTCTCGTGTATGATTGTTTGTGTGTTTTTGTGACCCTCTGGGGGACTACAGATGCAAATTAGCAGTATTGCTAAATCTGGCATACTTACATTTGTATTAATGTTCATTAGTATGTAATGTCCCTTTCAAATAAACATTAAACTTAAACTTAATTATTCCCAAAATTCCACCCACTCATTCTATTCTTGTGCATTTACTCACCTCTATGTTTCTCTACCCCTCCAGGGTTGCCAGACCTCCGTCACATTTATTTTCCTGCACTAAGTGATCAATAAATCTTTGTTTAACCACTCAAACGTTCTCATCCGTGTCTGCCCCTGGGTCTGGGTTTTGCACATCATGTCTTGAGCTAAATTTCAAGAGTTTTTGCAGTGTCTGAATACTTTTGCACATATTTCATTTTTTAAATAAAATTTACAAGCAATCCTAAAATTCTGCTTTTGCTTTGGCATTATGGGGTACTGAGTGTAGATTAATTAGGAAAAAATGTAAACCATTGTACCATAAGGCTGCAACATAACACAAGAGCACCGCGTACGGTACATTATACAGTATACCCATCCATAGCAATTATTGATAGTGCATAACTAGCACACTAACAACCAGAAAATCAATTAAAAATTCATGAGTCAATATATTTTAGAGCTACAGCCAAACTAATAACCATGTAACTGCAAGCACTTTAAGCAAACAACAATTTAAAGTGGAACAAATTTAGATAAAATCATTTCACCCTCTACAATATGCACATTTTCAATACATGTACAAACACCGTGTCAAATGGAAATGTCCTAGCCTGAAAACTATAGGAGGAGTTCACAGGACAAGTAGTATGGATGAACAGACAGACATCATCATACCATAATCCATCCTGCCTTTAGAAATGGGTGTAAAAAAATAGGAAAACTGCTGAGGGGGTGAATATTTTTGCAAACCACTGTAAGAGCGAAAGAGGTTAAGGTGTGCTACACATTAGGTTTCACAATCCACAGCAGAGGCATGTTGTATTTCAGAAGAATAAGATTTCCGTGGGAAGATACAAACCTAGGACCTCAAGCATACAAGACAATTGCTTTAAAAGGAACTCTGATTATATTGGCATGTTAGCTCTATATGCTTTATTTTGATGTTAGTAACATAACTATAATATATTTTTTTTGAAAATAATTCCCAGTTTTATATATTTTTAAAAACCTTTATTACGATGTAAATCACCATTTTTGTTTACGTCGCAATGCATTCTGGGTAGTGACGTAGAATGGTTGCAGCCGTTTTTTCAAGCCAAGAAGCGAAGCTCCTAACTACTGCCATTTGTCAGTGAAAATGCCACATTGCGCGGCTTTTGGATGTAATTTCCAATCAAAGGGAAATAAAGAGAGCGGGATAAGCCTCCATAGCTTTCCTAAAGAGGGAAAGTTGAGGAAAAAGTGGGGCAGCAGCAGCTCAGCAGGTAGAGCAGATCGTCTAATAACCCCATGGTTGGCGGTTCGCATCACGCTCTCCCCAGATATCCTGCCGTTGTGTCCCTGGGCAAGACACTTCACCCGCATTGCCTCCAGTGCCCATAACACTGGGTATGAATGTGTAAAAATGTTTAAATGCTCGGTGGTGGCTGGAGAGGCTGTTGGCGCGGATTGGCAGCCACATTTCGCTCACTCTGAGTGTCTGTGATCACGCGCTGTAATGCATGCCTGATAAAGCTGACATATGTATTAATCACGCTGTGATAATAGCACAATATCGCTCAAACACAAAAAATTGTGTACAAGCATGATGAGCACTGAACTGATAAACATGGACTCTGAGCAACATAAAGCAATTTCTCTGTTGCTTTCTCAGAATGCGGGTTGAACATCCATAAGCAGCGCTCCACAGTCGATCCACTTTTTTTTTTTTTTTTTTCTGACTGTTGCCAGCCAGATCTTCGACATGTCAAGCCAAGCGCGCGCTTTGAGCGATATCACAGCGTGATTAATACATATGTCAGCTCTATCAAGTGTTGTGGGATGTGTCTGGTGCGTGTGTTTGGATGGGGCAGCTCGGTGCGTGGACTTGAGTGAATGGCAGCGTTTGCGCAGCCGAGCCCCCCCCCCCCCCCCCCCCGGGTGTGTGTGGAATAACCTGGTGAGCGAACGGTGTGTGATTTGGTGCGGATAAGTAGAAAGAGCGAGGCGACCAGAGCAGGTAGAATTTGTTGCTGACAACAGTGCGGTATATAAATAAAGCCCCAATGCTTCAGCAAAACGGCCTGTGCTTCTGTGTACCACAAGAGTGAGATTTACTTGGGAATTGACCGCGGAGGAAGATACATCTCCCCTGCGTCCCAAAACCACGGTTAGGAGACGAAAGGCAGGAACGGTCAACACAAGCGTGCGATCACAGACATGTCTCATGCGCGCGCTTTGAGCGATATTGTGCTATTATCACAGCGTGATTAATACATATGTCAGTTTTATCAGGCATGCGTTACAGCGCGTAATCACAGACAGAGTGAGGGAAATGTGGCTGCCAATCCACCCCAACAGCCTCTCCGGCCACCACCGAGCATTTAAACATTTTTACACATTCATACCCAGTGTTATGGGCACTGGAGGCAATGCGGGTGAAGTGTCTTGCCCAGGGACACAACGGCAGGATATCTGGGGAGAGCGTGATGCGAACCGCCAACCATGGGGTTATTAGACGACCTGCTCTACCTGCTGAGCCGCTGCCGCCCCACTTTTTCCTCAACTTTCCCTCTTTAGGAAAGCTATGGAGGCTTACCCCGCTCTCTTTATTTCCCTTTGATTGGAAATTACATCCAAAAGCCGCGCAATGTGGCATTTTCACTGACAAATGGCAGTAGTTCATAGCTTCGCTTCTTGGCTTGTATAAGACAGAAAAAACGGCTGCAACCATTCTACGTCACTACCCAGAATGCATTGCGACGTAAACAAAAATCGTAATAAAGTTTTTTAAAAATATATAAAACTGGGAATTATTTTCAAAAAAATTAAATTATAGTTATGTTACCAACATCAAAATAAAGCATATAGAGCTAACATGCCAATATAATCAGAGTTCCTTTTAACCACTACATCACAAACTTCTTCATAATACATGTGTAGCTTTCTGAAAACATACTGTTATGTATGCAAACCTGGTGATGAATGAGGAAAGACGAGGTAGCGTCGAACACAGCTTTATTGATGGCAGGAACAGCGGTATACAGCAAGCACCTGGCGTGGCCATCTGGCACAAGAGAATGTGCTATGGCAGCTTGCCCATTATATAAGGTAGTGTGGTGACATGACAGGAAGTCGATGTCACCACATTGCACTTTACAATAAGGTGCCATCACCACACACCCCCTTTACAAAGTCCAAAATCACACACACAATCGAACTCACTCCAATTTAGAACCCAAGTCACACTCTAACATAACATAAATTAATGTACCTAAATGGCCTAACACATTCACGCAAAACAACCTTAAACAGGGCTGGTGGGTGGACTACCACACAACTCGCGTGGCATGGTGGATTATTCTGCCACTGGATAAGCTAAAAATCTTTTATTAAACTAAAATATATGCCGTGCTCCTGGTGGTTTTCCATCGAATCCGATGATGACGTTTGCATTCTGCAGCTCATCGATGCACGTGAAGGTGGCTCTGCAGTCCTAGCCTGGTTGTGCAGAGTCTTGAACAGTGGGGGCATTGGAAGTCCGTTGTTGTAATCACTGCTGATGCAGCTCTGTGTTGCTTTTCTCTGGCATCAGTGAGTTTCTGGCATCGTGCTTCTTCGTAGTTGGCAGCAGCTTTGTGGATTGAGGCTCTTCCTTCTAGTCTGTCCATAGCACGCTCCTCCAGTTCCTTTGGCTTGACGTGACACCACTGGATGTTTGCTTTCACAGTATCTTTGTATCACAGCTTTGGGCAGCCTCGGTTTCTCTTGCCGAGCTGGAGCTCACCATACATCAGGCGTCTTGGCATCCTAAACTCCTCCATTCGGATGACATGCCCCACCCATCGAAGTTGGGCCTTAATGAGCATGGCCTCAATGCTGGTGGAGCTGGCACGCTCCGGGACCTCCAGGTTGGTGATGTGGTCTTGCCAGCTGATTCCGAGTATGGAGCGGAGAGCTCGCATGTGGAAGTACTCCAGCTTTTTGACGTGTCTGCGATACAGCGTCCATGTTTCACAACCGTAGAGGAGGGAGGGGAGTACCACAGCATTGTAAACTTTCAGTTTCGTTGATAACTGGATACTGTGTTGGTTGAGCACTCGGGTGCGGAGTCTGCCCAGTGCCTGGCTAGCCTTGCCGATTCTAGAGGCGATTTCTTTGTCCAGGGAGCCATCACAGGAAATGGTGCTTCCCAGGTACTTGAAATGTTCGGCATTGGCAAGTGGTGTGTCGTCGATGACAATGTTGGGTGCAGGTGGATGAGTGTTAGGTGCAGGTTGGTGAAGCACCTCTGTCTTGCCGAGGCTGACGGTCAGGCCGAAGAGCTTTGAAGCCTCAGAGAAGCGGTCTAGCATCATCTGCAGGTCGGATTCTGCGTGAGCCACAAGGGCGCAGTCATCAGCAAAGAGGACTTCTTGGAGGAGGGTTTGCAGGGTCTTTGTATTGGCAGTGAGACGACGCAGGTCGAAAAGGGAACCATCCAAACGGTAGCGAATGTAGACCCCCTTCACCAGGTCTCGGACGGCATGGGACAGCATGCAGGTGAAGAACACGTTAAATAGGACTGGAGCTAGGACACAGCCCTGCTTCACACCGTTGCTGATTGCAAAGGCTTCCGACACATTCACGCTGGAGATGACCTGGCCAGTCATACCGTCGTGGAAAAGCCTGATCATCGATATAAACTTTGGGGGGCATCCGATACACTCTAAGACTGTCCAGAGGGCCTCTCTATTGACCGTGTCAAAAGCCTTGGTCAGATCTATGAAGACAGAGAATAGGGGCATGTTTTGTTCAATGCACTTCTCTTGGAGTTGTCTCATGGCAAAAATCATATCAACAGTACTTCTGCCAGGCCTGAAGCCGCACTGTGCCTCTGGGAGAGTCTGCTCTGATACTGTGATAAGTCTGTTGAGTATGACTCTGGCAAAGATCTTCCCTGTGATAGAGAGGAGGGAGATGCCCCTGTAGTTGCCACAGTCGGATTTGCTTCCCTTGTTCTTGTAGATGGAGACAATCAGTGCATCACGGAAGTCATCAGGCATCTCCTCCTCTTCCCAGATACTCAGCAGGACATCATAAAAGGCTTCAAGGGGGCTGGGGCCTGCTGCCTTGTAGATCTCGGCAGGAATGCCATCCTTTCCTGACGCTCTGCCCGAGTTCGTCTGAAGGATCGCTTTCTTAATTTCGTCTATGGACGGGGGTTCTGTGAGCGAGTCTTGCATTAGCTGCTGGGGGATCTGGTTCAGTGCGTCTGCGTCAACTGATGAGGGTCGGTTAAGCAGATTACTGAAGTACTCTTGCCAGCGCTTGATCAAGCCCTCTTGGTCTTTAATCAGGGTTGAACCATCCGAGGACAGCAACGGGGAGCAGCCTGATGCGGAGGGGCCAAAGACTGTCTTCAGAGCACTGAAGAATTTTTTTGGAATTGTGGGTATCCGCGTAGTGCTGGACTTCGGCCGCTTTATCCTGCCACCACTGGTCCTGCATCAGTCGAAGACTGGACTGGACTTTTGCCTGCAGAGTTTTGAATCTTTCACGCTTGGAGACGGAGGATGGGTCATTCTGCCACTCGATGTAAGTCTTGTTCTTAGTATGGAGGGCTTCTCTGATCTTGTCATCGTTTTCATCAAACCAGTCTTCATGGGTTCTAGTTTTGGCTCCGAGCACTTCCTTTGCAGTCTCAGCGACGGTATCTTTGAAGGAAGATCATTTCTCGGAGCTGCTTTCGGAGGTCAGACCATCTTGGAGTTTTTCGTCAAGTGCTTCTTGGAACTCTGTCAGACAGATTGGATTCTTCAGTCTGGTGACATTGTAGGAGGCCCTGACAGTCTTGGTTCGATTTCTGTGAGGCGGAGCGATGTGCAGTGTCATTACAGCCCTGACCAGCCTATGATCAGTCCAGCATTCAGCACCTCTCATGGTACGGGTCACTCGGACGTCCTTGATGTCACGTTGGCATACAATGACAAAATCGATCATGTGCCAGTGTTTTGACCTCGGGTGCATCCAGGTGGTCTTATACTTGTCTACCATCCTGAACAAGGTGTTAGTGATGCAAAGGCTGTGTTCTGTACACTTACTGAGGAGGAGCAGGCCGTTGTCGTTGATCTTGCCTACTCCGTGTCTGCCCAGAACGCCTTCCCAGTTGCTGGGGTCCTTTCCTATTCTAGCATTGAAATCGCCGAGCACAACAAGTTTGTCACTCTGTGAGGTTGACCTGATGACCTGGTCAAAGTGTTCATAGAACTGCTCTTTGTCTTCGTCCGGGCAGGTGAGCGTAGGAGCGTATGCACTGATGACTGTGAGGTATCTGGACTTGCTGAGAGGAATGCGCAATTTCATGAGACGCTCGCTGATTCCAACTGGCAGTGCTGGTATGTTCTTCAGCAGTGCTGTTCTAATGGCAAATCCAACACCATGTATCCTGTCCTCAGCTTGCGGCTTTCCTTTCCAGAAGAAGGTGTACCCACCTCCCTCTTCTCTCAGGGACCCTTCATCAGCAAGGCGGGTTTCGCTGAGTGCGGCAATGTCTATCCGATATCGCTGGAGCTCTTTTGCAACAAGCGCCGTTCTTCCTCCGGTCTCAATGTACCAGCTCTATCCAGAAGTGTTCTGACATTCCAGGCTTCCAAAATGAACCTCTTGAGTTTTTCCTTCTTTTGTATTGTTCGACCGCTGTGAGGATGAGTCTGTCAGCCGCGGTAAGCTGACCAGACGCTAAAAGGGAAAACATTTGTCTGGGGCACCTTTTCTAGCCCCCTCCCTCATATGAGGGTGGGCAGTGCTGTCCTAAAGAGGCTGCCCAGTCGCCCACAGGTGCTGCCAAACTGTCCTGTTGCCCTTGGACTCAGGACCAGAGCGACCACTTGCCCATGGACCGCCTGCGTGCAGGTTTGTGACTACAATCGCCAGTGATCATTTCCACCTGTTGCTTCGCCACACGCCCATCACCGCAGGACTTGGGGGTGTGAGTTGACAGATCGGTAATGAATTGCAAAAGGGGCCTGTGCGTGAAGGCTTTATTGTGAGAAGACCGTTGCACAGGGGCAATCCCACTCTCTCGGCCTGGGGAGTCTTGATCCAGTGGCATGGGGAACCGTTACGTCGGGAGGCTGCCAGGCTGCAGTGGATGACCAGGACTTCTATCGGTGCCATGTCCAGCTCTAGGTGCTCCACGACACTTGCTGCCACCGCCTTCACAACTGTTGGATCTCAGGTGATCTCTTCCGCTCATTCCGCCGGGAGTCAGTCTTCGCATGCAATAAGGCTGACACAGCCCAAGCCTAACTCACTGAGGGTTACAGACCCGTCAGCTACCTTCACCTGGTTCAGCCGGCTCGCCAAAGTCGTTGTCCGGGGGTTGGCCACTGTTGCATGCAACAGCTTCAAGGAGCCACAGGTGAAAGTTGAGTGTCAGGTGAGGACCAGTGGCAGGCAAGCTGCCCTGGAAAGGACATGGCGTGCCCCCCCTTGCCACCCCCCCCCCCCGCCGTGCTCCTAAACTAACACAATAAACACATAACACCATAAACACCCCAAAGCATAAAAGACATAAGAACACTCAGGACTATAAACATACTGCTACAGCACAGTCACTTGGGTGGGAAAGGTGGAACTGGCGTGGGGGGGGGGGGGGTGCCCAGGGCAGCCCCTCAGCAGGCACACCCCTGGAGGCAGCAGGCCCCGGAGCGATGACTGATCTTCTGGATGACGGAGCCCGGATCCAACACTGCCATCATCGATTCCCGTCCAGCCTTGCCACCTGGAGCATCCTCCTGGATGCGCCGTAGCTGGTTGGCATGCCTCATCAAGCTGTCGGACAACTGGAAGCGCGCCACTCCCAACTTCACCACTATCCGCAGACGTGCTTGATATTTTGCTGGCTGTTGTCTGGCCCATCTTTGCTGTGGTCATTCATCACCTGGTAATATTTTACTTGATAGATTAGAACACCATACTGGACTTAATGGAACTTCGTTGCAGTGCTTTAGATCTTATTTATCTGATAGGTTCCAGTTTGTTCATGTCAGTAATGAGTTTTCTTCCAACTCAAAGCTCAGTCATGGAGTTCCACAGGGATCTGTGCTAGGCCCTATTCTTTTTAGTTTATATATGCTTCCGCTAGGCAACATTATTAGAAAGCACTGTATACATTTTCATTGTTATGCAGATGACACACAGTTATACCTGTCAATGAAGCCAGATGATAGTACTCAACTAGCCAAGTTAGAGGCCTGTCTTAAGGAAATCAAAGTTGGATGACTTGTAATTTCCTGCTATTAAATTCAAATAAGACTTAAGTCATTTCAGTTTGTCCAAAAAACCTTAGAAATACCTTTCCAAATCAAACTCTAAGTTTGGATGCGGTTACGTGTTCTCTTAATAGTTCTGTGAGGAACCTTGGAGTTATTTTTGATTAAGATGTGTTTTTTAATTTGCATATTAAACTTGTGGGCAGTGCGGTGGTGGAGTGGTTAGCACTGCGGCAGCACAGCAACTCACCCTTGGCCGGGGCATCCTGGGTTTGATCCCAGCCCCCAACCAACAGTGATCTATGAGGAGTTTGCATGTTCTTCCCGTGTCTGCGTGGGTTTACTCCAGGATTTCCCCAGTTTCCTCCCACATGCCAAAAACATGCAAGTTAGTTTAATTGGCATCAAACTGGGGATTCTAAATTGTCCTTAGGCATGACTGTGAGAGTGAATTCTGTGAGAGTGAATTCTGTCTCTCTGTGTTGGCCCTGCGATGGACTGGCGATCTGTCCAGGGTGGACCCTGCCTCTCGCCCAAAGATGCTGGGATAGGCTCCAGCCCCCCCGCAACCCGAAAAGGATTAAACAGAAGACGATGGATGGATGGATGGATGGATATTAAACTTGTTTCTAAGACTGCCTTCTATCAGTTGCTTAATATTGTCAAGATTAGAAGCATCTTGTCTCAGAGTGATGCTGAGAAACTAATCCATGTTTTTGTTAGATCTAGATTAGATTATTGTAACTCTTTATTATCAGGTTGTCCTAAAACATCTTTAAAAAAGTCTTCAGCTGATCCAAAATGCAGCAGCAAGAGTTTTAACAGGTACTAGAAAGAGAGATCATATCTCTCCGGTTCTGGCCTCCCTTTACTGGCTTCCCATAGAGTTTAGAATTAAGTTTAAAATCCTTCTTCTCACTTAAGGCGACGGACAGACGAAAATTCAAAATCGCTAAATCATATCTCAAATTGTTGTCTGAAACGAGCTAATTGGAACCCCACATGTTTTGGTGTCAACGTATGTCGCATAAGGTGACAATGCGTTCTTGAAGTACGCTGTTGTGGAGAGCTGTCTGACCCAGCCAAGAACAGCGGCTAAGATGGCCACTGACTGTGTGACGTCATCTCGGTTTGGCACACAGTCGGCGGACATTGCTTTGTTTTATTTGAAGTTTACGTTTTAAAATCGGCGATTACGGATATTTCTCGGAATACTTGTGGATTAGAAATAGATTATTTATTAACATTAGGATTTCAGGAATCAAATTAATTATGGTTTGTCGTTGTGTTGTGTACGGGTGTGACATTATACCAGAGGAGCATGCTGTGAGTGTTTTTGAATGTCCCGTCCCTGTGAAAATCAGAACGGCATGGGTGAAATTCGTTCAGAAAACGCAAAAAAAAAATGGACTTATGTCGGTAAAACACCAAAAATGTGCAGTAGAGATTTCGTTGACAGCGATTTCGAGAATAAGATGCAATTTGTGTCACGACTCGCCGCTCCTCAGCGGATTCAGCTGCGCGCACACCTGTCCCTCGTCAGCACATCCCCATAAATCCATTCACACACACCTGCTTGTTGAATAAAGCTGTTAAATCTATCCTGAGCCTGCGTGCGTGTTTCCTGGGCCAGACATTATGTCAATTTGAAATGAAATTTGCAAAAAGATTTCTGATAAAGAAAACGGCTATTCCAACTATATATGCCTCGATTTCCAAGTGTGACTCTGAGAAAGGGGTCAGTGACAGTGGCGTGAAAAGCACGGGTGATCTACCGATGCGATCAACTGTCAGAACACGAGAAGTAAACAGGGTAATTTTTTTTATTTTTAATATTCACTGCAAATGTTTACTAAACATCTTAAATGAATTCCAAACCATGGTTTGCATTGCCTTACCAACTTATCAAATATTAGCATATTAGGGTGTTCATACTCATCAAATATGAAATATTCAGTGCTGTATAGGGAGGTGGTTGTGCCTGTTTGATCAATTTATATTTCTATGTATGTAATCCAATTTGAGACCTCTGGGATAAAATTATGATCTACTTTTTTTGCAGATTTTATCAACTGTCACTCAATGTTGATGTTTCTGACCAAGCAGAGGAAGCTGATGAACAGGACTTTTATGTAAATCCAAATTTATACCATAAAATGGTAGAAAAATTATTGAAATGTATATGACATGCGACTTTGATGAATGCTGAACTATGAGAATTATAACATTGACATGAACATTAAGAAACTCAATATATGATTTTACAAAACTTTATTTAAATAACATTGTTCACAAATCTAATCTTGGTAGGCAAAATCCCTTGTAGTGATGAGATGGGAATGTTTCTCTGATGAGGCTCACCGCACAGGCAGGCAACATAACCCTCACTTCTTCTCCAAAAAAATCCCCAACACTATGAATCTGTATCGCCTGAAAAATATGGGGTTGGCATTGATTATTCCGTTTGCATTGATTATTGAATGTATTGAATGATTTCTTCATAATTCATCTGGGAAATTAAATCAAATGAATAAATATTGTTTATAAACTCACTCGTGTGGACGATGACGGCCACTGGGCCGTCATCTGTCTCATCAGCTCCAGCTGCGCACAGACCAGCAGGTACTAATCAGCGGCTGTTAAAAGTATTGACAAGATGATTAACAACATGTCATCAGGCAGCGAGTGACCAATGGGTAGTTTTAGTTTGAAAATTAAGTGTGTGACCATGCATGTCGCCAAAGAAAAATATTTCTAAGAATCTTTTACCAAGAAAAATGTTCCAGCCGATCGTAAAAGTGTTCTGTTCTCCGTCTGTGTTGCGTCTTTCTCCTCTCCCTCTGCCTCGAACAAATAAGGCTGACAGGCCACACACCACCCAAAACGTCTTCATTGTCAATTTCATCATTTATATTGAGGTCGTCAAACTCTAGAAAATAATCGCTGTCCGAATCACTTTGCTCTCGTTCTGCAATTTTTTTTCATACCGAATTGACGTGAAGGCTGCACGCACCTATCGGGAGATGGCGGTACTGCAGCCTCACTGAGTGACAGATGGGCTATGACCAAATAATTTCATTTATGGAGGATGGTGACACATATTAAATCAGGGGAATGGGAAGAATGGAATATTTTCATACAATCAGTTGATTGGTTCAATAAAAAAAAAGGCACTGTCCGTCACCTTTACAAAGCTCTAAATAATCAGGCCCCTTTTTATTTAAAAGATCTGATACTGTAGGAGCATGTTCAAATAACGAGGCTGAGTTTCAGTCATAAACCAGCTTTATTTGACAGAACACAAGCTCCTAGCATTCTCAAAGCAGGAAAGAGAAAGAATCATATCCCCACACCCCTTATATACATTTCCAGCATCAGGATTCAAGTCACATGGTGTCTTCCGTAAACATACAGTTACAAAGCATCCCTTTGAAGCTTCACCCATTGTCTCTCATCTCCTGATGAACCGGAATTCCCTCCGGGGCATCTTCTGTGGGACAAAGAGACAAATCTCGCACTTCCTTGTCATCTACTGCAGATTCGAGTCTTCTTGTCCTTGCAGACGTGACACCCCACAATACACATACAGTCCTGTCTCTGTGGCAACGTGAGCCCACAATGTGTGTCGGCCACACTACCCCCCCCCCCCAAACGTCTAGTAAGGCAGAACCTGCATGGCATAAAAAAAAAGAAAAAAAGAAGGACACAAAGCACTCCATACATCGCTAATCAATCCACCAACTGCCTAGGTTTTAACCTTCTGCCGAATGTGCTGCAACTTGGCTTGGCTGCCTCTGCAACATCTCTCTGCCTCTGTGGATTAAAGCTGTTAGCACCTTTCTGTGAAGACTTTGGAGACTGTCGTCTCGGCGGCCTGCCCCGGCGGGGGGGCCTCGCGAGCTGCACCCCCTCGTCAGCCAGAACAAAAGCGGGTTTGAGCCTGTTAATACAAATCAGCTCCCGTCTGCCCCCTAAATCTAGCAGAAAATGCTTCTGCCCGGTCTCCAGCACTCAAAACGGTCCATCGTAAAACGGCTGCAAACTTGGGCGCTGGCCGTCATGTTTAACAAAAACAAACTCTGCATTTTTTAGAGCCTTGGGCACAAAAACGTGTGGGAAACTGTGATGGACTGGGCCAGGGAGCGTGTTTGCTCCTGAGCCGCTCTGCCACGGCTGAGCGGGGAGGCCATTAGGTGCGGGATTATCAGGAAGAAATTCCCCGGGCAAACGGAGCGGTTGAGCGAACACCAATTCAGCCGGGGAGGCGTGCAAATCTTCTTTAGGTGCAGAACGCAACCCTAATAAGACCCATGGGAGTTTGTCTACCCAATTTGTATCCGTCAGCGACGCTCTGAGGGCTGCCTTCAATGACCTGTGAAAGCGTTCGCATAAACCACTAGCCTGGGGGTTATACGCGGTGGTGCGATGAATCTTCACCCCCAAGCTGCGGGCCATCGATGACCATAGCTCGGAAATAAATTGGGGACCCCTGTCGGACGTTATGTCCGACGGTACACCAAAACACGCAACCCACGCTGCTAAAAATGCTCGCGCAACTTCTTCCGCTGTGGTTGATGTCAGAGGAATTGCCTCTGGCCAGCGCGTGGTGCGGTCTACCATCGTCAAAAGATGTGTGTGCCCGTGTGATAATGGAAGCGGGCCGACCAGGTCAACATGCACATGATCAAAACGCTTAACGGGGATGTGGAAAGGTTCTAACGGGGCCTTAGTGCGTCTGTGTATTTTGGCTCGCTGACACGCTACGCAGGCTGCTGCCCATTCCTTAACCTGTTTGCGCAACCCGGGCCAAACAAATTTCTCCCCCACCAATTTGATCGATGCGCGCACCCTTGGGTGCGCGAGCGAATGGACCAAGTCAAAAACACGGCGACGCCACGCGGTTGGCACCACAGGGCGGGGCCGTCCCGTGGAGACATCGCAGATTAGCGGGGGCATACCGTTTTGTTGCACCCTGTGCTCCAGCCTTAACCCTGTTGGTCCAGACTGGAGCGCGCGCACGTCCGCGTCGTTAACCTGCTCCGCAGCCATGGCAGCATAATCTAACCCAACACAGACCGGGGCTGCGCGCGCTCCCGCGTCGCTGCCCGGGCCCGCGGCCATGGCTACAGAGTCTGCCCCTATGGGGCTTGGCGGTGCTACTGCACGCGAGAGGCAGTCTGCTACCACATTGTGTTTACCCGCGACATGCTGAATATCAGTAGTGAACTCCGATATTGCGGCTAGTTGCCTTTGCTGCCGGCCTGACCAGGGTTCCGAAATTTTGGCCATCGCAAACGTTAGCGGTTTATGATCCACAAAAGCGGTGAAACGTCGCCCCTCTAACCAGAACTGAAAATGACGGATGGCCAAGTGTAGGGCCAAAAGCTCCCTGTCAAACGCGCTGTATTTCCGTTCACTATCGCGCAAAGTCCTGCTGAAAAACGCGAGGGGTTGCCAGGTACCTGCCACAAACTGTTCAACTACCGCCCCCACCGCTACATCGGAAGCGTCAGTGGTGAGCGCCATGCGGGCCGTTGGAACTGGGTGCGCTAACAAAACTGCGTTTGCCAGGGCTGATTTGACCTGGGCAAAAGCGCGCTCCCGCTCCGGAGACCATTCAACTTTATTTGCGGGCTTTTGTTTTTTTAACGCGGTGTACAATGGCTGCATGAGTCGTGCTGCGCTTGGGAGGAAACGGTTGTAAAAATTAACCATCCCTAGAAACTCCTGAAGCGCCTTAACCGTTTGAGGTTGCGTAAAATCCGTTATGGCACGCACTTTATTTGGAAGGGGAACTGCTCCCTCTGCCGAAACTCGATGTCCCAAAAAATCAATCTGCGCCACCCCAAACTGGCATTTTGCTGGGTTCACTATTAACCCATGCTCTGCCAACCTCTGGAAAACTGCTGTGAGGTGTTTTTCATGTTCGCCTTCGGACGTGCTGGCTACCAAAATATCGTCCAAATAAACGAACACGAAAGGCAGGTCGCGTAAAACTGCATCCATCATGCGTTGGAAAGTCTGCACGGCCCCCTTGAGGCCAAAAGGCATGCGCAAGAACTCAAACAGGCCGAAAGGAGTTATGACCGCTGTTTTGGGTACATCCTGCGCGCGCACTGGAACCTGGTGATAGCCACGCACCAAGTCTATTTTAGAAAAAATGCGCGCCCCCGCCAAATGAACAGAAAAATCCTGAATGTGCGGAATCGGGTAGCGGTCATGAGCTGAAACGTTGTTCAACCTGCGGAAATCGCCGCAAGGCTGCCACGAGCCGTCAGTCTTTGGGACCATGTGTAACGGCGAAGCCCAAGCGCTCTTGGAGCGTCTAACAATGCCTAGTTTTTCCAGATTAGTGAACTCCTCGCGCGCGATGGCCAGTTTAGCTGGGTCCAAGCGCCGAGCCTTTGCAAACACGGGAGGGCCTGTGGTTGTTATGAAATGTTCTACCCCATGTTTGGCCACCGTTGCTGAAAAAGTGGGGACTGTGAGTGCTGGAAACTGAGCAAGCAGAGTGTGAAACTTACCACCCGCGGCTGAGACGCTGGCATGTACAGTTGGCGGGGCCACCCGAGCTGTGCAGGGAATAGAATGAAAAGACAGTGCATTAATCAGAAGTCTATTAGCAAGATCAACCAATAAACCATGTGAGCACAAAAAGTCAGCCCCTAACATGTTGAAACTGACTGCTGCTACAATAAATGTCCACTCAAATGAACGGCCTTGTAAGGACAGAAGCATGGTCCTCTCACCAAACGTTTTAATTGTGGAGCCGTTCGCTGCTGACACTGACACCCAGGGGGCTTTAGAAGGCGAGAGCCGTTCCGCGTAGGTGGGTGTGACGAAGCTCAGCTGCGAGCCCGTGTCCATGAGGAACTATTTCCCCGAGCGTGCATCCGTCAGGTAAAGCAGCCTGTTCTCATTGCCGAGAGTCGCGGCTGCTACCGGCCCTCGGTCCTGGCGTTTCCCTGGCGCTTAAAATTGCACGGTGGGACGCACCTGTGCGCTCTCTCTGCAAAACGGCGGTGGTAGAAGCACGAGCCGTTCTCCACTCCGCGTCGTCTGGCTCCGGTCGCCGCCGTTGTTGGTGCGTCTGGCGCCGTGGTCGCTGGACCCAAGCTGTCTCCGGACGCCGTTCCCGAACTAGCCGCCGCGGCCGAAACCGCGTTCTGCTTGTGGGCGTCGACCAACTTCTGCGCCTCCTTGCTCAACCCATGGTAGTCTCGCTTGGCCAATCGGGGTGACTCTGCCAGGGCCACTCTCACCGCTGGTGGTAGGGTTCGAAGGAAAAGGTGGGCGAAAATGAATTCGCCATCCTCGGAGGCTTTGAGCTGCAGCATCTTCACCATCAGGTCCGCAGGTCTATCGTTTTCTGCCTCCGTCAGCGCCAGGAGCCCCTCTGCTCTTTGTTGGACTGAGGGGGTGAAATGGCTGATCAGCGCGTCTTTCAATGCGCTGTACTTGTCGCTGTCTGGTGGATGATTAACCAGATCCTCCACTCTCTGGACCGTGTCGCTGTCCAGTTTCGCTACCACGTGGTAGAATCTTGTGTCGTCGTTGGAGATTCTCCGGAGGTTGAACTGCGCCTCGATTGCGCTAAACCATGAGCGCGGGCTGTGCTGCCAGAAATCGGGCAGCCGGAGCGTGGAGGCGGCCATCAGGCTGGCTTCCACCGAGCCCGGTTCGGAAGAATTCTCATTGCTCATTCTCCGTCGTAGGTCACCAGTGTAGGAGCATGTTCAAATAACGAGGCTGAGTTTCAGTCATAAACCAGCTTTATTTGACAGAACACAAGCTCCTAGCATTCTCAAAGCAGGAAAGAGAAAGAATCATATCCCCACACCCCTTATATACATTTCCAGCATCAGGATTCAAGTCACATGGTGTCTTCCGTAAACATACAGTTACAAAGCATCCCTTTGAAGCTTCACCCATTGTCTCTCATCTCCTGATGAACCGGAATTCCCTCCGGGGCATCTTCTGTGGGACAAAGAGACAAATCTCGCACTTCCTTGTCATCTACTGCAGATTCGAGTCTTCTTGTCCTTGCAGACGTGACACCCCACAATACACATACAGTCCTGTCTCTGTGGCAACGTGAGCCCACAATGTGTGTCGGCCACAATACTACCATATTATCCTAACAGAGCACTACGCTCCCAAAATGCAGGATTAAAAAGTACAATGGGAGGCAGAGCTTTCAGTTATCAAGCTCCTCTCCTGTGGAACCAGCTGCCAATCTGGATTAGGGAGTCAGACTCATTCTCTGTTTTTAAGAATGGGATTAAAACCTCCCTTTTTGATATAGCCTATAATTAGGGTGGGATCATGTGTCCCTGAACCCTCCCTTAGTTATGCTGCTAATAGGTATAGACAGCCGGGGGACCTCCAGCAATGCACTGGGCTTCACTCCTTTCTTCACTCTCAATGACATATTTTTGCTGGTCATTAACAGCTATTTGTTCTCTCATATAGACTGAGCCCCGTCGTGCTGTTTGCACCCTACATGTCTGCTCTTTTCTTCTTCTTCTCTATCCCCTCACCCCCCAGCCAGTAGCAGCAGATGACTGCCCCTCCCTATTAATAAAGTTGAATTGAACTGAATTGAATCACCGCAAACCTGAACCAAGTCCAAAGCCCAAAGTGGAATCTTACTCGGCCTGATGAGCTGCTGCTGAGCAAGCGGTAACTCCATGCTCATCGGTCTGGCCCCATCCTCTTCTATAAATGCTGTAGTGTTCACCGTCGTAGCTGCAGAGCCCCCACCCAACTGTGACCAAGTACCAGAGGCATCTGGGGCTAGCATGGTGTTGCTCATCGGCATGGGTACTGACACTGAGCAAGAACTGGCCGACTTGAAAGCGAGGGTGTCCGTTAGCTCTTCATACCATTCACTCCCAGTGTTGTCCGTCTGGGGCGGGTGGGGTGATTTCTCCTGTGGGTTCCCCGGGTAAGACACACAGCACACCCTGGCATAGTGATTCAAGCATCCACATCTACTATAATGTTTTCCTCTTGCTGGGCACTCCTTCACTTTATGGCAGTGCATCAAGGACCCAAAACTCCTGCAACGGGAGTTCCCCAGGGCAGGCCTTCGGGTAGCAGCATTGGTTTCCCAATAATCTTTGTCCAAGCTATCCTTGCTATCAGGGTCCGCAACATTAGCTGAGGTGGGCGGCTCCGGCGGCTTCACAGCTTGCTTATCAATGGCCTCCAACTGGAGAGCTATCTCGATGGCTTTAGCTAATGTCAAGTCATTAGGTGCCATTTATAGTCTAGCACGCAGCTCGGTGTTGCACGTGTGCTCTGCTAGTTGGTCGCATACCATCTCGTCTTCAAGCGGCCCAAAATGACACTCACTCATTAGCTAGCTGTCTCAAATCAACGACATACTGGCAGAGAGGCTCACCGATACATTGGCATCTCTGGTGAAAGAAAATTCTCCGAACAGTCATGCTGTCTGGGGTGGAGAAATGTTTAGCTAGCAGCTCCATGACGTCCTCATACAAGTCTGATGCACCGAGCATCCACAGCACCTTCCGGCCTTCAATACTCAGGTTGTGGAAGAGAAGTGCACGTGCCCTTACCTTATCGAGCTTCCCGAGAACTAGCGATGTAATGTACATTGGATAGGCCTCCAACCAATGCGGCCATGGCACCAATGGCTTGCCCATGAGCTCGAGAAAGGGACGGAATGGTGCAATGCACACCTCCATACGTTAATCCTCAGTCATCAAAAGTTCTGTATGCAAACCTGGTGATGAATGAGGCAAAATGAGGTAGCATCGAACACAGCTTTATTGATGGCAGGAACGGCGGTTACACGGCAACCACCTGACATGGGCATCCGGCACAAGAGAATGTGCTATGGCGGCTCACCCCACTATATAGGGCAGTGTGGTGACATGAAAGGAAGTCGACGTCACCACACTGCACTTCACAATAAGGTGCCGTCACCACACATACATGTTCCACTGACAATGGCATCCAAGCAGCTGAGAAGAACAGCATTTAAAAGTTAGGATGTGCTACACATTAGGTTTTCAAACAAACAATGGAGGCATGTTGTACTTCAGAAAATTGAGGTTTTGCTGGACAGATTTGAACTTTGGTCTCCAACATAGCAGACACCACATGATTGCTTTGGGTCACTGTCAGGAATGGCACGGTCTGAGGCAAGATCTTCGGTTCCAATTTTCAGATTTTTATTTTATTAAGCTTACATGTAAATAGTTCCAAAACATCCGACACGATTCTTCATCAACAATCCACAAAGTTACAGCGAAACTCTCGACTGCAAGACTGAAGATCAACTCTCCTCAACAACTCAAAACCCAACACCTGTTATATAATACTGGAGATAATTAGGGCTGATTAGCCCCTACCATAACCCCAGGTAAAACAATAAACATTTCCATTGTTTACACATACCCACTAATCTCTAAAAATACCATAAATACTTCCCCGACTATATACAATGTAAATATAAATAACATATAATAAATAACAATATAAATAATTCAATAAATAGTTCAAACCCTTATTTACAAAAGCTAAACCACCCCTCTAACTTACCATACATGCTTTCTTCCTGCTGGTGTCCTATAAAAGGCCCTCAACCCCTAACGGAGTCTTTTGCCCGGACACCCACTTCTTCCGGCTATCAGAGAGAGCAGACGCATTTCTTCTCCTTTCCCTTCTCCTCCTCCCCTTACTGATCCCAGCTTGCTGTGTCCTGTCTGTGTCTCGCTCTTCTTCTGCTGCATCTTGACCCAAACGGAAAATTATGGAATCGGTGAGATGGGCTTTAAACGCAATTGACACCACTTTTAAACAGAAAATCGGGCCAGGGGGAGCCCAAGTGGAGAGACTCATGGGACAATTGGAACTCATGTGTCTGTGTGATTTGATTGAAGATGTGGAAGACATCTACCTGTTTGGCTACATGATCACAGGATTTCTGCTGTTTGGCCTTGGAGTTTTCCTGGTGTATCGGAAATTAAAGAAGTTGGAAAGAGCTAATCAAAATGCGGACCCGGCGAAGTTCCTTCAACAATTTGACCAGCTGGGGAGAGCACTGATAGCGGCTAATGGTGAACTGAATAGGAAGATGGGTAACATCTCGGAGTCGCTGGGTGCTCTCCAGGAAATGATTTTAAAGCCTGGAAATGTATATGGAAATGTACATGCAAACTGCGATGCACAGAATCGCATGAGAGGTGAAATTTCTATGCTCTAAGTGAACTGTGCCTATCAGGCCTTGATTCAGCGTCCTTGAGAATCATTCCTCCAGGAGAAAAGATAAGGCACAAGGGAGTTTTGGCTTGGCTTCTCTTTAACCCAAACAATTGCTGATGTGCAACAATCTGAACTCTCCAAGGACAGCCATGTGACTAACATGGAATTTTACCATCTGGCATGAACTGAAGAGAGATGAACTCTGTGGACATGTTATCTATGTTTTAGGACATTAAGGACATAACATCTAGCCGTTGCCTAAGAGAGGATTTTTGTTGTCCATCAGTAACTGATACTTCACACCCTGCATTCACACTGATATCACATGACTGACATACACACACTGGTCTCTCTCTTGCTTTGTTAATGTGTGGATCTGTATTGTCTGCTAAGTGTGCTTAGAGGGTTTTTTTCTATGTGATCACAATCTTGCTCACTCGAGCCATATTTTGATAACTATGTTTTTTCTCTCTGCCCAATGTGTCACCCCCTTCCCCCTCCCCCTCTTTACCCCCCACTGCATGAGGCGCCTGTATGGCTGCCGCGTCATTAGGGAGCGCTTAACACGAGCGCACCTTAGTGATATGTAAAATTCCTGTATGTGTAAGCATACTTGGCAATAAAGTTGATTCTGATTCTGAAGCATGCTGGCAAAGGTATGTGAAATAAATCATTATCCATTATTTTACCAAAATACTTAACCATAACAATTATCTCCCAAGGGCATTCAAATTAAACAAAAGACAGATCCCAAAATAATGTGTGCACTTTATAAATAATGATAATAACATTTAACATACTACAAATACAACATGATCACACAATACAATAAATCATAACAGTGGTGACACTCCATCATCACAGTCACACACTGACGTTCTCACACACTAAGGAAATGATTCATTGACAAGGCACATAAGGCTGGTAGACATTTCATAAAGATGATTTTTGGTACATGAACAGAATCACATGAAATTTGGTGTTTTGTTAAAGAATGCTGTTGTGCTTGTGAGTGTGACATTTCATCAAGTTTGAATTCTTACATACGTAAGAATATGAATTAGGAATCAACCTTTTTCTTCTAAATGTTCAACTTTTTTTGCAAATTTTTAAGTTTTTTTCTTGTAAATCTGTGATTTTTCTTCTGATAAATTTGCTACCCTTTTTCTCATTACTTTTTTCCTCAAAAAAATTCCACTTTTTTCTCAAAAATGTTGACTTTTTCTTGTAAATTTGTGACTGTTCTTGTAATTTTTTAAAAAAAATGTAACATCGTGGCTGTGATCAGGGGCGGGGGGAATGCTCCCGGCATGCTTTGCTCCTTGGGGTATTCACAGACCGTTATTATCCTTGTGTTCTGAGCATTATTGTTGCACCATTGTAACTGTGTTATAAGTCTGGTTGTTCTCGTGTTGTTTCCCCTGCGTGTGAGACATTATGTGTCCGTGTCACCCTGAGTGAAGTGAGTGTGTGTGGATGACCTCCCCTCTGTTCTGCGTAATTCGTCAGTGATGAAATAAATGCCTACTATGTTCCAAATCCTCTCTCATCATTGTGTGAACCCGTTAAACGTCACAGCATGTAACTTTTTGTGATTGCTTTTCTTGCAAACTATAAACTTTTTTCTTGTAGATTTGAAAAGTTTTTCTCACATAAATTTACTACTTTAAAAAAAATAAATTGCAGCTTTTTCAATGTAGTTTTAAAACTTTTTTCTTCTAAATTTTCAGAATTTTTCTCATAAATTATAAACTTCTTTTCTAGTTAGTTTGCAATTTCTGTCATAATCTCCTCGTGCGCTTTTCCACAGCGCGGAGGAGGGGGAAAAGGACGAGGATTTATGTGCTGGGTTACACCACACACACGTTTATTTAGTTCAACACACTGGTAACAGTTATCGTGTCTACAAATCACACTGGCTAGGGAGTCCTCCAGGACACTCAACAGTCTGGATGAGATTACCAGGGAGAGAACTCACACAGATGATACTCACGAGACTGGAGCTGTCCGAGTAAGTTCGAAAAAAGCACAAGGTGAAACACAGTCCTTAGTTGACGTGACTCCATACAATAACTGTCGATGGAGTACATGACTGGAGACAGGCTCCTTAAGAACATGCATTGCTGGTTTCACAAGTTAGGTACACCTGGGTGAGGAGCGGGAAGATGGCATACAGGAGTGGGAACAGCTGGCAGCAATAGAGAGGGGGCGTGGTCCGATCGGCAGACAGATAGTGCTCACTCCAGCGTGAGTGCAAGAGGCTGCCTCACCGCCGCCACCCAGACAGCAATGGCTATGGGTATGGCAGAGTACACAGAAATACATATTAACATAC
The DNA here is from genome assembly GCA_020510985.1 of Pholidichthys leucotaenia. NCBI lineage: Eukaryota > Metazoa > Chordata > Actinopteri > Cichliformes > Pholidichthyidae > Pholidichthys > Pholidichthys leucotaenia. The sequence goes on along the minus strand of CM035842.1, from coordinate 192,548,291 downwards.
ATACAACACGGCCCATACCCACAGAAAGGCCAGGACCGAGCCAGGGGGAACCAAGCCGGCTCGGTTCCTGACAACTTCTTTTCTTGTAAACTGCCAGTATTGATATGGATGCTGGTTAAATTTCTATTCTTTGTAATGGTTTAATTTATTTTCTGATCATGTAAACAATGACCCAAGTTTATTTATGTTTGCACTCATCCCCGTCACAAAAATAAGGGCCTCCACATGCAATCATGCATCCACCAAAAAGCCGGAAACGGCTCTGTGTGTTGGTATGTTGCATCGCTGGATGGCACCCAGCCACGTGATGAGCGTAGATCACTGGTGGCAGATGTTTGTCAAGCACGGATGTCCTTTTTAATGGTTATATTTCTTCTGAAAGGATGACAGCAGACACAATGGTTCCATGTGTGGGGCCCTGTGGGAACCGTTGGGAATCAGTGGGTCTGTGGCATGAGTTACGATGCTGACTCCTATGTTTCCTTATCTGAGTGCTACACGTGTGTTGATAAATGGGTCTTCACACAACCGCCTCTTTTTTTAATAAATGACTTTTTTTGCATGATGCTCCATAGCTGCTCCATTTTTTTTTTTTACCACGTTAATGCTCCATCTTTTTTAAAACTGTGGTCTGGTATAAAAACAATTTGTCACTCATGGTTCACCAAGATGGTTTTCACACTGCAGCATTCACAATGGAGGAAATGATCACTGCCTGAGAGAGAAGATTTGAATTTGATCTATTTTATTCCCCCTGTGAATCAGGCAGTTGCTGTGAATCTGTTCATGCGGACAAACATGTGAATGACGTTCTGTCAGGAACACCAACAGCATAAAAAAATAAGGCTGAGCTGAGTTGTCATTTTTTAAATTAGTTTTTCACTGCTTGCATGATCCTATTAAAAACTTTTTTTTTTTTTAGAAATGGGTCTATTTTTTGGTCACAAAATTTCTGTAAAAATTGTATTTCATACCTATAACTGCCTTCTGCTGGATTTGCTCCCCTCGGTAACTCCTGAGTCACTGTGAATGTTTTCACCTTCTGGCGTTGCTGCAATAATAAAACCCTCAGTTTGATTTTCTCCTCTTTGATGAGTCTGACCTCATTCTACCATTAGAAGGTTAGCGAAGGTAGAAGCTTTTTCCCTTTACTCACTTCTCTTATTGAATCTGTGTCAATCAGAGAGAAAAACATTTAGAGAGCCAAAAAATATCAAATTTCACAGAAAGTTGAAAGGACAGATCTTCCTAAAACCCCTGGTGTTTATTTGTATGACTATCAGCTCACAGTCTAGGGTAATTGCATATCATACAAATTTAAAACGATTACAGACACACCTTCCAATAAGAGAGAAAAATGTTTAGACAGCCAAAAAATATCAAATTTCACAGATGATATAAAGGATGGATCTTCCTAAAAGCCCTGATGTTTATTTTTATAACTACCAGCTCAGTCTAAAGAGAATGATATGTGGCATGCCTTCCAATTAGAGAGAAAATTTTTAGTAGTAGTAGTAGTAGATTAGTTTATTTGACAGGGACAGTGCAATAAACATAGACAATTAATCAAAGACAATCAATCTGATGTGTTGCACATAGAGTGTATAGCTATTAGCTAATTTGCAACTCTTGTCCCTGGATGGGCTTTAGAAAAAAGAATCAAGATAAAAAAATATACACAATAACCACATACATCAATGCAGAAAAATTATAAATACACAATTATAAATATTATAAATATTATAAATACACAAATATAACAGCCTGACTCACATTTAACAAATATTATAAATATTATAAATACACAAATATAACAGCCTGACTCACATTTAACATAAATATTATAAATATTATAAATACACAAATATAACAGCCTGACTCACATTTAACACATATAACATAACTCACATTTGCCTATTTCAGGCCTTCCTCCCTCCGTCACTCACTATAAACAAACACATTTATTCCTTCCCTTCATTCACTCTCGCTTTGCAGACAATTAATTCATACATGAGTACATTCTTGTTTATTTTTCAGCCAGTTTTTAACATTTTTAGTGAATGTTTTAAAGTCTGTTATTATTTTAATTTCATTTGGCATTGTGTTCCAGATGTGACTGCCCTTTATAGAGAAAGCTGTTTGTCCAAATGTGGTTCTGCGGTGGAATATTTTGCAGTTATTGTTAACAGAACTCCTGGTGGCTCTGCTGCTGTCCTGTCTTTGGACGAAACCAGCAAGTGGCTCGGGTGCTGATTTATGGAAACATTTGAACGTTAATTTCAGAAGACAGAGGTCAATGAAGCTCTCAAAACTCAATAGGTTGTATTTTTTTAAAACATTACAGTGATGCCACCTAATGGGCTTTTTGTCCAAGATTTTTAGGGTTTGATTATATAATGAACCTATATGTCTTATTGTGGAAGGGGCTGCTTGAGCCCAGACTGTCAAACAGTATGATATATGAGAAAAAACCATAGAATGCATATACAGTGCAGCTGCTTCGTAAGGTATGTAATATCTAATTAATTTAAAGCAGTTCAGATTTTTTTTTTACTGTTTTTGAAATTTTCTTTATATGAAGATTAAATTTGAGTTGAGGATCTAGTACAATGCCAAGGTATTTGAATTCTGTAGCTAAACTGATGTCATGATCATGTATATTAACTTTAAAATGTTGCAGGTTACATTTTTTGATTGAAAAGCACATTGAGACTGTTTTCTGAAGGTTCAGCAATAGATGGTTCTTGAGGAGCCACTCTTGGACATCAACCATACTTGTAGACAGTACATCTGCAGCCTGTGCTGGAGTCTTGGCAGCTGTGTAAATAACTGCATCATCTGCATAAAGTTGGCATGTTGCAGCTGAGCAGTGTAACGGCAAGTCATTAATAAAAATGCTGAAAAGTAAAGTTAGGAAGACCCTAAAAACATTAGATTTCACATAAGGTATCAAAGATGGACATTTCTGAAACCCCTGATGTTCATATGTATAAATAATCAGCTCACAGTCTAGTAAGAAAGATGTTTGTCATACGTGTCATACATGTCATACATAACTGTCACAGAGGTGGTGGAGTGTCCAAAATTGTAGTCAAGTGAAAGTATGTAGGAAAAGTATTTTTTCTATTTTGGTCTGTAATTTTTATTATTATTATTATTATTATTATTATTATTATTATTATTCAAATTTAGATGTTTTTCCCCTAAAGTTCAAAGGCCAGATTTATTAACATGGTGAGCCAACGCAAAACCTTTTTTGGGGGTTAAAAAACTGCTGTCAGGATTTACTAAAGGACACAGCGTAAAGTTAGCGCTAGAAAGGCATGGGCAATGTTTACTTTGCAGCCGGCCTCATTGAGTATTTGTGGGAGTTGTCGTGTCAAAGTGCAAATTTGAGGGAGGAGAATGTTGAAATGACTGGCACAAGGTGATTTACTGAGGTTTGCGGTAGTCGATTTCCTACTAACTGTACCAAGACTTAACACCCAAAAAAGCATGTCTTTCCTTATTTACATCTGGCATGGCAGCGATAGTTGGTGCCAGGAGGAGACACAGGCAGGAACAGAGGGCGCGTGGCAGAAGAGAGAGAATTTTCTCTCTGCGCGTTACTTTATTTGGCATGACAGAAGAACAGATTATACAAATATAAACGGTCTCATAGAGATCAGTGTTGTGCTGAATTGGACATCAGCCGGCAGAGGTTTTTTTTAATTTCATTTGTTTACATATAGCCTAATAAATGAATTTGTATCCCTAAAATCGACCTAATGTCTGTAGCCCTTCCTACCTGGAGTGGACATACAGATGTGTCAGTGGACAGTGGCTTATTTTCTTTTCTGCAGAGGTTCAGACTCGGAGTTCTCCTCACCTCTCCATCGATCAGACTCCCCCTCGCGCAGGTCTTGGAAAAGTACCAAAAGCTCTTCACCAATGTTTATTTTCTTTGGGATTTTTTTCAATCCATATTTCTATATTTATTTCTTTTTGTTACCTGTGCATAAAATGGTGATTCAGTTCCCTATTCTTCTCTCTAGTTCTCTCTCCCAGATCTGGACACACAATGTAATATTAGGAGGAAAACCACAAGATGATTATTAAAAAAAAAAAACACACACCCATGGAAACACCACCTGAAATTGCAACATTGTAGTAACTCCATTTATGGGCATAATTCCTTATTTGGTATACCTGCCGCCAGCTGTGGTCACATGATACAGCTATTGTAGTTATTGTAGTAACTCCATACATGGCCATAATTCCTTATATGGTTATAACCTGCTGTGGCCTAAATGACAGGATTCTCTGTGTGGCTGTCTGAAGAATAAGTGAAATTGTATTTTTAATTTTATTACGTTCCACACTTCAGAAAATATAAAACACACATATTTACACATGGATATGAGTACCGTATTTTTTGGACTATAAGGCGCACTTAAAATCCTTTAATTTTCTCAAAAATCGACAGTGCGCTTTATAATCCGGTGCGCCTTATGTATTAATTCTGGTTGTGCTTACTGACCTCGAACCGATTTTATGTGGTACACGGCAGTCAAAAATCTGTCAAAAATGTTTTAGTACGACTTTGGTAAGCTACGAAGCCGAACCGCTTGATGGATTGTCAGAGCATTACGGTAGTCAGGAGCCTCGCGGAGTAATATGTGCTTCAACATAATGGCCAGATGGCTTTTTCCACAAAATCTCCATCCCTACTGATCTGCCACTCCATGCGCGCCCATCTCACCGATACTGTCAAAACCCAAGTGAAGCAAACTAATTCGGAGCTTGCCATCATTCCGGGTGGATTAACCAAAGAACTCCAACCGCTATATTGGTGTCAGCAGGTCATTCAAAGTTAAATTGCTAGCGAGTTACGCCACTATCTGCCAATGGATCGTGGATCGAAACTGCTCCTGTTTAGCTGTAATTAATATTCAAAAATGATATTTTCGGGACGAAAGAATTCAAGCATCCCGGCATTTGTTGCATTGTTTACTTCTATGGGCTGCCGCCGCAGAGCGAGCCGTATCGAGTACCGAGCGAGTACTGAGCGAGTATCCTGGCCACTATGGCGATGTAAACAGCCACGGATCAAAAAAACGTGCATTTGCTCGTGGAACAGGTCATTCACACTCGCAGACAATTGCGCTATATGTGTCTATAATGACTATAGATAGGATTTTCTTTCCATGCACGCAAAAAAAAAAAAAAAAATTCCCAGATCCGACTACCTCGTGAGGTAGTCGATACCCAAAAGCCGATGGTGTATAGAACACGTATATTAGGATTTGTATGTGAAATTTCGGCATCAAAACTGCTCCCGTTTAGCTGTAATTAAATATTCAAAAATGATATTTTTGGGACGAAAGAATTCAAGCGTCCCGGTATATGTTTACTTATCAGGGCCGCCGCCAGAGAGCAAGCCGTATCGAGTACCGAGTGAGTACCCAGCAAGTATCCTGGCCAATTTGGCGATGAATAGCCACGGACTAAAAACGTTCCGCCTGCTTGTGGAACAGGTCATTCACACTCGTAGACAATCGCGCTATATGTGTCTATAATGACTATAGATAGGATTTTCTTTCCATGCACGCATTTTTTTTTTTTTTTCCCGGCTCCGACTACCTCACTTTAATGCGCCTTATAATCCGGTGCGCCTTATGTATGAAAATAGACCATCAAATAGACCGTTCATTGATAGTGCGCCTTATAATCCGGTGTGCCTTATAGTCCCAAAAATACGGTGTAAACTACCCGGTTGCAAAGCTTCTGCTAAAGGACAGAATGGGGTTACCTTGAATTGCAACTACCCCCCAGGTCACCCTTGGGCAAGGTATAGTACCTGTAAGTCTCCCTTGCTGGGGTACAGCTCCACTGCCTTGTGGAAAGACTATTTAGTCAAAGGCTAAGGTACCATACCCTAACAAGAAAAGGCACATTTGCTGAGGGTACAGCAGATGGAATTCGTCATCCTTGGCAGGCCATCCATCTAGGGAGCTATTCACCCAAACAACCCACAAAGACTGCTTTGGCGGACCAGGCGAAGGAAATCTTTCTTTGATTCAAGACTGTGAAGGCGATGCAGCAACGCACTGTGGAGTGCGAAGGGTGTGACAGAGCACACAAGACGTTACAGCCATCCCCTGCAGCCCAAGAAGCCCCCAGACATAACAATCTTTTCGTGCCACTGGACCCAGACTTCTGAGGCCAAGAGAGTATGATTGTCCCTGTGCAATGACTTTTCCACTATAATACTCTTCATGCACGTTACGTTGTGCACTATTCATCTTTACATCCCTATCCTTCATTTCCCAAAGTCCTGCGGCGACAGGGGAATGGCGAAGCAACAGGTGGAGGTGACCACTGACAGTTGTAGTCATGAGCCTGCACGTAGGTGACTGTGGACAAGTGGTCACTCTTCTCTCTACCCGGGGCAGCGGAGAAGTTCGGCAGTATCCACGGCGACTGAGCAGCTCTCTTCAGGGACAGCCCTGCTCACCCTAGTAAGGGAGGGGCCTAGAAAAGGTGGCCTAAAAATTGCCTGCCCTACATGCATCTGGCCAGCTAGCCGCGGTTTGCAGATCATCCACAAATGCGGTCAAAATTATAGCAGAAAAAGAAAAAAGAAAGCTCCTTATTGGAACATGGAATGTCCGTACACTTATGGACCGAGAGAACACTGCTAGACTCCAGAGGAGAACGGCATTAGTTGCCAAGGAGCTGGCATGCTATAACATTGACATGGCAGCCTTAAGTGAGGCTAGGCTTGCAGAAGAAGGCTCTCTCACCGAACTTACTAGTGGCTATACGTTCTTCTGGAAAGGGAAGGCACAGGCAGAGGACAGGATTCACGGAGTTGGCCTTGCTGTCAAGACATGCCTGATGAAACAACTTCCAGACTTACTCACTGGAATCAATGAAAAGCTTATGGAGCTGCCCATACCCCTCAGCCACAAGTGCCACACAACTATCATCAGCGCATATACCCCGACCCTGACTAGCTTAGAGGAAACAATCGAGCAATTGTACGCCAACCTCAGTTCCACGCTGGGTGTTGTCCCCACCAGTGAGAAGCTCATACTGCTTAGACTTCAATGCCCAAACTGGTCGTGACCACAGTAGGTGGGAGGGGATACTTGGCAGACACGGCATTGGCAAGATGATCAGTAATGGCCTTCTGTTGTTGAGCAAGTGTACAGAATATGACCTTGTCATCACAAACACGGTATTCAGAATGGCAGACAAATACAAGACTACTTGGATGCACCCCAGATCCAGACAATGGCACTTGATAGATTCTATCATTTTCCATCAGCGAGATATCCAAGATGTTCTTGTCACCAGAGCCATGCGTGGAGCAGAATGTTGGACAGATCACAGACTTGTTCACTCCACCCTGAAACTGCACATCGCTCCACACTATCCAAAGCCTCCGAAGCTTGTCCACTCTACCTTCAACACAGCCAGACTCCTGCAGCCTTTCCACCTGCGTAAGTTCCAGGACAGACTGGACGAGAAGCTGTCTACTGAGGGACCACTGACTGGACACCCAACCCAGAAGTGGAACCAGTTCAGAGAAATGGTGACAGAGACAGCGAAGTCAGTGCTTGGCCCCAAGCGCCGAACCCAACAGGACTGGTTCGATAAGAACAACAGTGCCATTGAAGACCTACTTACCAAGAAAAACAGGGCATTCACTGAGTGGCAAAACGACCCAGGCTCCATCCCCAAGAGGAAGAGGTTTAAATCTTACCAGGCTCTAGCCCAAAGGGAGATCTGAAGGATGCATGACAAGTGGTGGGAGAAGAAAGCTGAGGAGGTTCAAAGCTTTGCTGACTCCAACAACTTAAAGCAGTTTTTCAACTCCAAGACCAAGTCGGTCTTCGGTCCTTTGAAATCTGGTTCCGCCCCCTTGCTGTCAGCAGATGGATCCACCCTCATCAAGGACAAGGCTACCATCAACACCAGATTTAAAGAACACTTCAGCCAACTCCTGAACCACCCTTCTTCAGTTGATCAATCTGCACAGGACCAGAACCTCAACAGCTGGCCATCCAAGAACTTGACAACCCTCCTTCCCTGATCAAAGTCAGGAAGGCTATCAAACAGATGAGCTGTGGCAAAGCATCTGGCAAGGACAGCATTCCCAGTGTGCAAAGCACTTAGTGAAGAGGCTCTGCAGGCATTTCATACTGTTCTAACCAGTATGTGGGAAGAGGAGGTAATGCCAGCAGACCTGCATGACGCAACGATTGTCGCCCTGTACAGAAACAAAGGCTCCAGAGCAGACTGTGGGAATTACAGAGGCATATCCCTCCTCTCCATTGCCGGAAAAATCCTTGCCCGCATCATCCTGAACAGGCTGATCTTGACAGTCTCAGAAAAGAACCTTCCTGAATCACAGTGTGGTTTCTGCCCTGATTGCAGCACTGTTGACATGGTCTTTGCAGTGAAACAGATTCAGGAGAAATGCTTGGAGCAGAACATGAACCTCTACACAGTCTTCATTGATCTAACGAAGGCATTTGACACTGTCAACAGAGACGCATTATGGATCATTCTGGGAAAACTCGGCTGCCCAGTGAAGCTCACCATGCTCATCCAACCGTTTCACGACAACATGACAGGAGAGGTTCTGTCAGACAGTGAACTATCTGAGAAATTCAGCATCTCCAATGGTGTGAAACAGGGCTGCGTCCTCACACCTGTATTGTTCAACCTCTTCTTCACACAAGTGCTGTTGTGAGCTGTCAGAGACCTCAACCTGGGAACCTACATCAGGTACCATCTGGAAGGCTCACTGTTTGACCTGAAGCGTCTTACGGCAAAGACCAAGACACTGGAGAGGCTTATGACAAGAAGCCCTGTTTGCTGACGACTGTGCTCTGATGGCCCACGAGGAGAACCACCTACAGTTAATTGTCGATAAGTTCTCCGAAGCATCTAAGATGATTGGCCTGACAATCAGCCTCAGCAAGACAGAAGTCCTCTTCCAGCCCGCACCACGCAGTCTCCCCCAACAGCCAATCATCACCATAGATGGCATAATGCTGAAGAATGTTGATAACTTCAAGTACCTGGGCAGCACCTTCTCATGTGATGGATCCCTGGACAGCAAAATATCAGCAAGGATCCAGAAAGCAAGCCAGGCATTTGGCAGACTCCATACCAAAGTCTTGAAGCACAAAGATATCCGTCTCTCCACCAAGTTCAAGGTGTATAGTGCTGTGGTCTTATCATCACTGCTCTATGGCCGCGAGACATGGACCCTCTACCGCAGACACATCAAATGGCTGGAACAGTTCCACACATGCTCTCTGTGGTCAGTCATGCGAATACGTTGGCAGGACCGCATTACCAACCAAGAGGTCCTTTACCGAGAAGGCCTTACAAGCATCGAAGCCAAGATCCTCCAGGCACAGCTTCGATTGTCTGGTCATGTCATCCGCATGGATGAGTCCCAAATCCCCAGACAGCTCTTCTACGGAGAACTGGCACAGGGCAGTCGCAACCAGGGTCGCCCAAAGAAGAGGCTCAAGGACAACCTCAAGGCAAACCTCAAGTGGGCAGACCTCCAGCAGCGAGAGCTTGAGGCCACTGCAGCTGACAGAACTGCTTGGCGTGCTGCAATAAGGAGGTCCTTATCAGCATTTGAAGACGACCGCCACCAACGCCTTGCAGCGGCACGTGATCAACGACACAGAACGTCTTCCACCGTCCTGACAGCCGGCGTTCCATGCCTGACCTTCAACCCACTGTGCGCTTCGGACTTCAGCCTCCAAAGTCACATGCGTGTCCATAGAGCAGGTTCAGGTTCAGGTTCAGGTTACTTTATTTGTACCCGTAGGTAGATTTGTTTTGCAGTCAGGTGACATCCATATTTACAAACCACAATTACATTCAACATGAACACAAACACAGGCACACATGAAGCTGACTATAAACATGATAGAAGTACTCAAGGCTCCACCAATCAGGACATAAGACAAAGAGATAAGAGAAAAAAAAACAACAAGGAGATAAGAGAGATGACTGCACAACATGTCATTCTTGGCTCCCAAGAGACTACCAAGAGAAGAAAGAGATACTGGGAGACCTGAAGATTTTGTTAAAACAAAATTATTGACATAATAAAACCCAGCAGATCATCTTGATGGTTCTACAGTCAATAAAATAAGCACGTTTGACAAATCAATTTATTCATGAGTAGTCCTTTTTTAATTAGATACAAATACTTCCTTTATACATACTGAACAAAAGTCTGCCATGTGATTTCACATTTGACACATTTTCTTGAAAATTTTTAACTTTCTCATAAATTATGAACTTTTTTTTACTGTAACCTTGCAACTTTTTCTCATAAATTTGTGGCTTCTTTCTTGCAAATTTGTAAACTTTTTCTTGTAATTTTGTAACGTTCGTAAATTTGCCACCTTTTTACTGTAATCCTGCGACTTTGTTCTCAAAAATTTGTTGCTTTTTCCCTGTAAATTTGTTTGTGACTTTTCCTATAAATTCGCAAAATTTTTCTTGTAAATTTGGAACTTTCTAAAAAAAAAATTCAAATTTTTTACTGTGAACTTGCAATTTTTCCTCATACATTTGTGACTTTTAGCTCATTAATTTATCACGTTTTTCTTGTAAATTTTCAATTTATTTACTCCTATTTGCTACTTTTTTGTTAAATTGCAGCTTTTTCTAAATTTTTCCTCATAAGTTTGTGACTTTTTCTTTTAAATTTGCAAAATTTTTCTTGTAAGTTTGTAAATTTAAAGTAATTTTACTATTTTTTTTCTTGTCCACCTCATTCCTGGGGGTGCCGCTGTAGGAACGATTATGGGCGGAGCTTCCGGTTTCAGCTGAAGTAATGTTAAATCAGTCAGCAAGAGTGGAGTAGCAGGGGCATTTAAAATAGCATTCTTAAAAGTTTTTCAAATTCATTTTAATGTATAGTCCACATACGTGTTTTGCACTCAAGTGGCAGCTAATTTCAGCACTTATAGTTTTTGTATTTTTCTGAATGTTTTGGCGTAGTTCTGGTACTTGTTGCTGGTGTTCGTGGTTGTGCCATAGACTGTATAAATGGAGGCTTCTCACCGGCAATGCGTAGATCATGCACTGAAAACAACAAAGGACTGCTGGTGTGATCTGTGGTACAGACGCAGGACAGACAGAAGAGCACACTGTCATGAATTGGCCCCTTTGGGGCAGAAAGCCAGGTCCAAGCGCTGAACTGCAGTGTGACATTTATTAACAAAAATACCAAAACAGTGCAGATAACACAAAAATACAAACAGAGATAACTTACAGATGATACACCCCAGAGCTGTTCCAGCTCTGGAGGAGATGAAGAGAACACAGAGGGGAAGAAGTCCAAACAAGTCCAAACAATGCACTGCTGCAGCAGTGAAGCAGTGAACTTGCAGTCCTTAAATACCTGGACAAACAAATGAGCAGCAGGTGTGGGCTAAGCAGGCAGGTGACCTAATTACCCACCGCATGCAGCTGGGAACAGACTGTGAACAGCGAGTGGGAATGTCTGAGAGAGGAGGGCACATAAGTGTAATTAAACCAATATATACAGAAAACTGACAACATACTGAAGGCTGCATGAAGTAAAATAAAAAATAGTAACAGTTTGCTTCCTAAGGCTTAACAATTTAAAAAAGATATCAAATAGTTTTTTGGGGCGGGTTTGCATTTGTTGCATTGCCTTGGAATGATATGGACTTGATATTAGCAGCTTCAGCATGCATTCATTTTTTTAAATTATCACAAAATATAGATCAATAAAATTTTGAACAATTGTCAGAAAAGGTCTGTACGTGTTAAGTTAAATAACAAGCATTCACGGCATGACAGCAGCATGAGCATTTTAATTTTGGGGTAAAACAGACAGCTGCAGCTGTCTGTATTTACCCCAACATTAAAACACAAAAGCACGGTGTTGTGGTTCTTTGTGGCGCTGACTATATTCTACGTCTGCTCTGAGATAAATCTGATTATGTCCAACATCTTTTAACAAAATGCATCCGACTTTATTGCGGTGGAAACATTGATATATCTCAGAGCTTTTATTTGTTTACAGCATTAGCATCTTAGCAGCAGAGCTAACAAATGGAGCTACTGTCTGCCAGGCCACTTTTTAAGGTCGTCTTCTTATCCCTCCATAGTCGTTGGATGTGGTATAATTAGATTACTGTTTTTGAGGTGCAAAAGGCCACGTTCCCACATTTTTGATGCCGAAGTCATTGTTTTTTAACAAGGAAAAGTGTCCTGTTTCAGTGACAACCACAAATTCTAAACTAGTACTGGAAGTTGCGCCAATAATTGACACAAGGCATCATGGGGGCTAGGAATAAGGTGGATAAATTTGCAACCTTTTTCTCCTGAATTTTTCAAATTAATTTCTCATAAATTTGTCTTTTTTCTCATAAATTTGCTACTATTTTTTTTAAATTTTCAACTTTTTTCTCATAAATTTGCAATTTTTTTCTCATAAATTCTCACTTTTTTTGCCTTAAATTTGCTATTTTGTTTTAATTTTCCCATTTTCTCTCATAAATTTGTGACTTTTTCTCATAATTTTGCAGATAGTGCCAGTGTTACTGAGACCTGATCACCCATAACCCAATGACTGCCACAGGCACTCTGTGGCGCCATAAGCCCCTAGTGGTCAAGGTTTTTTTTCAAGAAAATACTCAATTCAGATGTCAGAGATTTCCAAGGCTATAACTTGAAAGTGGTAAGCGATAATGGCTTACTGTCAATTAGAAAGATGTAGAATATGATCCAGTTTGAGATAGGAGTAAATTTAAACAACTAATTTGCATAATGCGACCCAGCCATATTGGATTACATAACTTTCGGTCAAAAATGGACATTTGGACATATTTACACAAAGAATGGTTTTGTTTTTTGTCACCGTTTCTTGTTTTGTTTTTTTCTTAATCTTCTCTTCAAAGTATACGAACCAGAACATTAATAGAATATCAACAAACAAAGAAATTCGTCAGACTTACCGCTGGCTGGATGGCTCACTCACTTCGTCCTTTTGCGGCATCCTGGTCGTTATTTTCTCTTCTGTCAGTCATTTTATTTTTCCCCCTCACATCCAGAAACTCTTATGATTATTCCACCTCAATTTCACTTTTATTCCACTGCTATTTATCGTATATGACGACATGGAACCAGTGCAATTGTTCTACCCAGTCATATATATTTTTTTTTTTTTGATTTTGTATACTTTATTGATCCCCAGAGGGGAAATTGCGGGCATCCATCTAGATCAGGGGTGGACAATCATGTGCCATGGAGGGCCATTCCACTCTAGGTTTTCTATTCCACCCAGTCTCGTCAGCAGGTGCTTTCACTGACTAGCAATCCTTGAAGGTGATCAGAGCAAACACCTGCTGAAGAGACTGGGTGGAACAGAAAATCTGCAGTGGAATGGCCCTCGCTGCCCACCCCTGATCTAGATGGATGAAGCAGCCACGGTACAGCGCTATCCCTTTACCATTCACACACACATTCACACCTAGGGCCAATTTAGAGTCTCCAATTAACCTAACCTGCATGTTTTTGGCCTGTGGGAGTAAACCGGAGAAATCCCGGAGTAAACCCACGCAGACATGGGGAGAACATGCAAACTCCACACAGATCACTGTCGGTCAGGGGCTGGGATCGAACCATGGATCCCATGGCCATGGGTGAATTGCTGTGCTGCAGCAGTGCTAACCACTGCGCCACCGCACTGCCCATGGCAATGGCGTCGATAGTAGGTGAACATCAACCAGCTTCACCCACCCTCTGTTATAACAAAATGTAGACATTTACCTTCATAAGCTAAATAATCTCTTTTTAGAATCATGGTTGGCAAATTTGGGAGCAAATGCTTCTTCAGTCTGTTTCCTCAGTCTTCTGATCAAGTAAGAGCTAGATTTGTTTACAAACTCTTCTTCTCTGGTGAGGTTTCAGTATGGTTCTATGTCCGCCATAAGTCCTCCAAGGCAAGAGCAGTAAGTTATACGTGTCTGCCATTTTGTGAGGTGGAATCCTTTGTACAACTTAAATCAACTGGGGAGTTTTTGGCCTCGTCATATAACATCACATGACAGGCGCAGTGCTGCACCTGAGGCAGTGGGGGCGCTATCTGTCCATGAAATCTTGCCACAAGAAAGGTTAAATCCATGTGGGGCCCAGATGGGGTTAAAGCAGATTTCCCACTCACCTGGACCACAGGTAAAGTCCATGTGGGCAAACACAGATGTGGCCAACATGGAGCCCGTGGACAAACCCACATGGGACCATAAGACAGCCCATCTTCAACCTTTGGTGGGGTCCACCTGGATGTGCTGGCTGGTGTGTGCCGCTGCTCTTGGTGGATGAGTGGTCATTACTGAAGTGAAGTGATGGTGTCTGTCGCCATAATTTAGTGTGTTGTTAGTAGATCTCTTGCAAAAAATGGCCACTCCCTTAGGTGCTCTGTCTAAATTATGCACGCACTAATGTGTGCTGCCTCAGTAAATCTGCCCCGAAGTGTCACTGGTTTCCTTTCCCTCCCATCTTCAGCATTTGAGACTGTTTCATTTGTCAATATGCAACTCTTACCCCCGGTCTCATAAAATTGTGACTTTTTTCTCCAGTCTTGAAAACTTGCCATTTCCTTTTCCCAATCTTAAAAATGTGGAACTTTTGTCCCAGTATTAATAATTTGCAACCATTTTTGATCTTGTCAATTTGGCAGTATTCCTTTTCTCTATAATCTGAGAATTTGTGCCTTTGTTCACTCCAGTAAATTGGCAACTGCTTCCCCTATCTTATAACTTTGCAATCTTTTTCCCAGTTCTTGAAAATGTTTCACATTCCCCTCAATCTGTGAACTTGTGACTTTTTTTCTTGCTCATGTAAATTTGTGAGTTCCCCGCAGTCTTGTAAATTTATAACTGTTTCTTCTGATTTCTTTCATTCTCTTAAATTTGTGATTGTTTCTCCTAGTCTTGTAATTTTTTGCCATTTTTCCCCCAACCTTGAGAATTTGCAGTTTTTTTGTTCTTGTAAATTTGTGTCTGTTTCCTCTTGTTATGTAAATTTGTGACCTTTTTTTCCCCAAATCATGAAAATTTAAAAAAAAAAAATCCATTTTAGAAGGTGTTTACTCCTCCAGCTCGTTTTAATTTTCCCCAGTGGCCTTGACATTCCATCACAGCAACAGCCAAATAATCTAATATTAAAATAATTCTGTTTGTATTTTCCACTTCTTCACCACTGTCCCTGCCTTAGGTCAACAGTCCATTCAGTTTTCCTATTAAAAGACAAATCTCATCAGTTATATGGTGTGAAACAAATATAAATATCACTGTCATGATCTTTAATCCTTATGAGCAATAACTGAAGTGATACTGTCAGCTATATTGACTCAAAATGATGAATAAACAGAGCAGAGAAAGTCAGTCAATTAGTCGAACGCCCCTCCCTGGAGACATGGAGGGACAGCAAGGGACATCCATCTTCTCGTGACAGCTGTTTTATTTACTGACCACTCCATCCACGGGGAAAACATCTTCATTACCCATGCCAATGATAGCCAGAATGTGAGTGGACTTTTTCCCATCCACCCACTGAAAAACAAGAATGACTGCAGATATCAATGCCAAACTCGGTGTATGAATTGTACACATGAAGTTCTAGAAATGTTTTCATTTTGATGTCAAAAGGTCAAAGATCATGGGGTCAGCATGGGCCTGTACGTCAAACGTCTGCTTTGGAGTGAAACACACTCAGGTGAATGTGGAGGCATGGCAGTGGTTAAATTAAAACAGAGAAAATGTTCACAAAATTTACATCAAGAACATACCAAGGCCAGAGTCTGCCAAAACCAAGACTATAGTCAAGGTGTCAAGACAAAACCTACATACACAGTGGTCTTGGTTTGACTTGGTCTCTATACGCTCTCGTCTTGGCTACAACACTACTGCCAAGGCTATTAAAAAGAGAAAAAGTGAAACAGAATCTGCATACGGCTCTGAATCTGGAATCAAACTCTTGTGAAATTTTTACAAACATCCATCCAGTAGTCTTTGGATAATCCTGGTAACTAAGCAACTAAGGGTGCTTTCACACCTGCAGGCTTTAGTTCATTTCAATCGAACTCAAGTTCGTTTTCTCCGTTAGTGAGGTTCATTTTTTCTGGTGAGAGCACAGTAATTGCACTCAGGTGTGCACCAAACCAACTGTGCCGAGACCTCCTGAAAGAGGTGGTCTTGATTCGAATCAACTGACGAACTCTGGTGCGGTCCTGCAGGTGAGAAAGTGACCGTACTAAAACAGGATCAGTGGAAAATGGTAAAATATTTTATGTCACAGTACATACCTGATGGATGGTCAAAAATATCTGTGGCTGAGCACAGCATAGTTCTGGAGGATCAATGAACCTTAACATGTTATTTTCCATCCGTAGTTGCGCTTCATTTTCAAACTGTACGATTTGCCGAAAGTGGTATATGCACGTAATCAACAGTAACCAAGGCAATGAAGCCACCACCCCGTAAATTACGTTATGATTTGTATTATTTTTTTCCAAGAAATACATAAATGTACAGTAGTCACCCTACTTCCTGTATTTACCTTTCCTGTTCTCGCAGCAAAAAAATCTGACCAATAATAACAGAGAACGTTCTGAAGTAAGTCTCACGGGATTTAACGTGATGGAATTTGGTCCACTTGAATGTTTGCCTGTGTGAAAAGGAACCGAACCATGGAGAAAATGATGCAAAGTAACAAACTTGTCAACTGATTTGGAGAAAAGTAAACAAATTTAAGTGTGAAAGCGTCCTAAGTCACTCAGTTTTCACTCCTGAAAGCCTGCACCAAGGTCTGGGCCAAGGCTTATGTCTTTGTTCCATTGTCTAGATTTGGTCTGGATAGATATGGTTTCACACTGCTCCTTATCCAAATGAACCAAACAACTTGATATGGCACACTTGCATCCCCTTGTCAAGGGGACTGTGGTAGCTAAACATGCTACTCACCCTCTGAGGTTTTTTCTGACACTCTGGGCACATTGATAACCACACTAAGTTGAAACTGGGGAAGACTCCACCACATTAGACAGTGAGCAAGTTTAGTGATTTTAGACTGTTATCAAAGTCTTCATTAAAAAGGACATTTATCCTTCCCATTGGCCTTGAGAATCTTCAGGTGGCATTTCTTGTCCAGGTTTTCAAGTACTCGTGTTTCATGTGTCACACTCTTTCCAAAAATATCTGGCAAGTGACACAATCAGGGCACAGCTAGGGACCGTGCCCACATTTTTATGTTCATTTTAGTCTTTGCTTTTCACAGTATCATTATTATTCTGTTATGATTATGATTATTTAGTGTCCTCATGTGCTCTGATCATTGTTTGTCATGTCATGTCATTCCTTGTTGTCTGTGTCTTAAGGTTGTCTTTTGTATTTGGTTATATTCTATGATCCTTGTTTATTTTCACTGTTTAGTATTGTTGTCCTGCATGTCCATTGTCTTGTCTTCTGTGCATTTCCATCTGTGAGTGTGTGTGCAGCCCCGCCCGTCCTGTCTCCCTCACCTGCTGCCCTGATGATTTGTCCCAGCTGTCTCATGTTAAGTTTATTATCTGTTCCCCTATATATGTGAGTCTGTCTTTGTTTCTTGGAGAGCTCATTACATTGTTACCCTGCCATGTCCCTATCGATGCTCCAGTAGTGATGTTAAAACCAAGGCCTCATGAAACAATGAGCAATCCAATTGTTACTAGTCATAATTTTCATTTTGGATATTTCATTTTGGATAAACATTCCAGATTTCTATAATATTATCTTAGACATCCAAAATATATTGTAGATATCTGAAATAAAGGTTTCTCCTAGTAAAAATTCTATTTCAGATATCCAGAATGTTCATTCTAGTTGGGAAGAATGTAACTGTAAATATCTGGAAGTGAAAATCCAATACACATGACTGGGGAAAAGTGATGTCTTTCTCCTAGGAAGAATGATGTCATAGATATCTGAAAAGATCATTATGGAGAGGAAGAATTTCATTGTGGATATCTGAAATGTTCATTTTTACTAGGAAAAATTGAATTATTGATATCTACAATACATATCCAGGCTGGCTATTAAATGATAAAACGGCTTGCCATATGTGACAACGAGCCCTCATTCACTCCAGTTACGTGACTGGGGGTATATTGAAACAGTGCTCGACACTCTGTTCACGACACTTTCGTGTTATATTGCTCGAGTCAGTCTCAAGTGGGCGGTGCTGAGCGTAACATCGCTATGCTCCAGTTCCATGTAAGTTTACCCTGCCATGCTTTTGCCAAGTTTTAGTTTAGTGTTGCCATGCTCAGTTTAGTTTAGTTCTCAGCCAATGTGCTGCCTTTTGTTTTTCCCGTTTTTTTGGTAATAAATTATCATTTTTCACTGCATCGTCACCTGCATACAAGTCCTCTCTTGAAATTCTTGTCTGCCCGGAGGGCAAAACATGACAGTAAGTTTCTGCATTTGTATATTTTTTCCATTGACCATTTATGTCACAACTGGTTATATTTCAGTTAAAAATTTACTGCTACTGTGGCTCATTTTCTCTCTTTTCAGCTTCTGTATTTTCCTGTATTTTGTCCAAAACTTCAAGGCTTTCTGAAAATTGCTGTCACACAAGAAACAAGCAAACTGGATCAAAGTTCAGTTTGATCTGGACTGAGCCCATTTATTTTTGCTAGACCAAATTTCATCTTTTTGGTCCAGACTGTGGTGCAGGGAAGGTTTGATCCCTATAATTTTGAACTGAATCAAATGTAAAAATCTGAAAATCAGGACCAAACAGGTCAGGTGTGAAAGCATTCATAGAATTTCCAAAAACCCCTGACCCATTTCTATGTCAGCCTGGTTAATAATAGCAAATTTACAATTAGTCAATCAATTAATCAATCAATTAGCTGGAAAGTAAGTAAGTCGGTAGAAATACCCCTAAGAAGAGAAACATATTGTGTACCTGAAATGACTCCATAAAAAAACATAAATCATAAATGTACTGTATATGCAAATGAAAACTCTTCCATATTTCATTTACATTTTAATTCCTTCCAGTTAACAACCACAGATGAAACAAAGCAAATGCCTCTTTGTTCCCTGAATAGCATGAAGGTCAGCGTGTGAAATCAAAGCTGCATCTCACAAACATGTTAATTAGAATCTGCAGCCTCTAACGTTTGTGATCCCACCTTGGTACAGGCTGATAACAATTAAATAACTCACAGTATCAATCACTTCCACTCGTGACTGTAACCAGATTAGCTGCACTGACTGTAGCAATAATGATAATAAGTTCAAGTGTTTAATTCAGCCCACGCTGAGGCCGGGGTGTCAGCAAGCCTCAGACATCAATGTCTAAGACTTGCTGACTGGCTTATTTTAAAGCCTCCACACTGCCGGCAATGAATCTTCTAAACCACGGTGGTTAAACATGACAAGGAAAACTGAAGAGAACATGGATACCTCTCCTGTAGAAAAGACTAGATTCCTCTGAGTTTGACCGAAAAATAAAGCACTTTCAAGAAAGGCAGATCGCAATTGAATCAATCAACCTTAAATCATCAATTTTTCAAAAAACATTTCTGCTCTGCCATTTCGCATTTTCCTAAAAAAAAACTATTTTCCAAAGTTTAGCATTTGAACTATATATATGAAGGGGCGCTGAAAGGTATAGGCTGAAAAGTTCATAGTGGTGAAATTTGACCAAATGTGGTTGATTTTTTGGTCCACACACTCCTTCCATTCTTCCATTGGTGCTTGGATCCCTGCGGTTGAAAAATAAACCACATTTGATCTATGAACTTTTCAGCCCCTCCTCGAGTGTGTGTGTGTGTGTCTGTGTGTGTGTCTGTGTGTGTGTCTGTGTGTCTGTGTGTATCTATCTATCTATCTATCTATCTATCTATCTATCTATCTATCTATCTGTGAGTGAGTCCCTGATGGACCCACTGCAGTTTGCCTACCAGTCAAACAGGTCAGTGGATGATGCAGTGAATATGGGACTACACTACATCCTGCAACACCTCGACTCCCCAGGGACGTACGCCAGGATCCTGTTTGTCGACTTCAGCTCGGCGTTCAACACCGTCATCCCAGGCATTCTTCATCAGAAACTCCTCCAGCTCAAGGTGCCCCCTCCACCTGCCAGTGGATCTCCAGCTTTCTGACTGACAGGTGGCAACAGGTGAAGCTAGGGAGATTTACATCCAGCTCCCGAAAAATTTGTACTGGCGCCCCCCCAAGGGTGTGTCCTTCCCCCACTGCTCTTCTCCCTCTACTCCAACGACTGCATCTCAGAGGACCCTTCGGTGAAGCTCCTGAAGTTTGCGGACGACACCACAGTCATCGGTTTGATCCGGGATGGTGATGAGCCTGCATACAGGCGGGAGGTGGAGCAGCTGATCCTCTGATGCGGCCAGAACCATCTTGAACTTAACCCAGCCAAAACGGTGGAGATGACTGTGGATTTCAGGCGACACCCTCCTTCATTCCCCCCACTCACCATCCTCAACAGCACAGTGTCCACTGTGGACTCCTTCAAATTTCTGGGTACCACAATCTCCCGGAACCTGAAGCGGTCCTCCCATATAGACACTGTCCGGAAAAAGGCCCAGCAGAGGTTGTTTTTTCTGCGTCAGCTCAAGAAGATTGATTTGTCTCAGGAGCTGCTGGTTGTCTTCTACACCACCATCATCCAGTCTGTCCTCTGCTTTTCCATCACTGTCTGGTTTGGATCTGCCACTAAACAGGACAAGACCAGACTGCAGCGGATCATTAAGTCTGCGGAGAGGATCATCGGTACCGACCTACCCTCCATTGAGAACTTATATCGGTCCATAACCAGGAAACGGGCGGGAAACATCTGTGCTGACCCGTCACACCCCGGCCACAAACTGTTTGAACTTCTATCTTCTGGTTGTCGTTACAGATCACTGAAGGTCAAAACCACCCGTCACAGGAACAGTTTCTTTCCTCAAGCCATCACTCTGATGAACTCCTAACATTCACCTAGTCCTGCCTGTTGCTGTACTCATGACTTTTCATCCATTCTTACATTGCACATAACTCTCACACTGCTTTTTACTTCATTCACATTTTTTTTTTTTTTTTTGTTACTTATTTGTACCCATAGGTAGACTTGGTTTGCAGTCTGGTGACAAGCCACCGGCTGCTGGTCGCTGCGTGCGCGAGCGCCCTAAACCTACATGTTTTTGGTGTGCGGGAGGAAACCGGAGAAATCCCGGAGTAAACCCGCGCAACACGGGGAGAACATGCAAACTCCACACAGCTCACTGTTGGTCGGGGGCTGGGATCGAACCCACGATCTCATGATCCCCGCGGTCCCCCGGCCGAGGGTAAAACTGTGCTGCCACAGTGCTAAACCACTGCGCCACCGTGCAGTATATCACTGAATCTGAGTTCACATTGAAATACTGTATGACTGTATATTTTTTCATATATTTCTGCAAAGTGTGAATAGTCTGAGTAAATAACTGCATATATTCCTGTATATATTTGCATCCTTTTATAGAAACGTGGACAGACTGCAATTTACTGTACATACTCTGTTGTCACTGAATCCTTATTTAAATCTTATTTAAATCCTCCACCTGAACAACAAGAGCAAGTTTTTAGCCACAGTCAAATTCCTTGTATGTGTTGTGCATACTTGGCCAATAAAGCTGATTCTGATTCTGATCTCTCTCTCTCTCTCTCTCTCTCTCTCTCTCTCTCTCTCTCTCTCTCTCGTGCGCATGCGTGGGCGTTTGTGGGAGCAGGGGTGTGGAGTGGTGTCGAGTGAGTACTTTAAACTTTGTATTTTCTAACTTTTTCTCTATCTTGTGTGTTTGAGGTGTGTGTGTTTAATATAGTGGGTTGAGTGTGTGTGTGCTGGGGTGTGAGTGTTGGAGTGAGTGTGTTGGGGGACGGTAGCTTCTGCTGCCGGTTTTTCCCGGCCGGCATCATGCCGGTGATTGATGGTGGTGTGGAGTTTGAGCGCTTAACCCGGCGTCATGGTGTGAGAATCCTCCCGACAGTTCCCTGTTCTGTGGAGGAGGCCAGCCTCACTGTAGGACAGGTGGTTGGGCATGGCAGCATAAAATCAGCATCGAGGATGAACAGCGCAATTGTGATCTTTCTGGATTCGACTGAAAAAGCTGATCAGGTGGTGGCACAGGGAGTGGTCATAGGTGACACTTTTACTCCCGTTTTACCGCTGGCGAATCCATCTAGGAGGATCACCATCTCAAACGCTCCTCCTTTTGTTAAAGATGATCAGCTGATTAGAGAGTTGTCCCGTTTTGGCCAGGTTGTGTCCCCTATCAGAATGGTCTCTCTGGGTAGTAAATCACCCCTGCTGAAACATGTTGTATGTCATAGGAGGCAGTGTTTCATGGTGTTGAAAGACAGCTCTGCTGAACTGAACGCGTCTTTTAATTTCAGGATTGACGGCTTTAGCTACTTGGTGTTTGCAACATCTGAAACCATGAAGTGTTTTGCGTGTGGCGCAGAAAGCCATCTTATTAGGTCATGTCCTGAAAAGGCGAACACAAAGAGCACTGGCGGTAAGAAAGGTGACGCCGCTGTTTCTGGTGGTCCGGAGGGTAGCGCTAAGTGTGGTGCGGCGGATGCCGCTGCGGCGCCCGCTTCTGCTGGGGCGGTCGCGTCCGCGTCCGCGTCCGCATCCGCGTCCGCTTGTGCTGGGGCGGCCGCGGCCGCCTCTGCTGGGGTGGCCGCGGCGGGCGCGGTAGTTGCCCCCCCAAACAGTGATGGTGGGGAATTTCTGTCTGGCGGCAGCTCTGATCATTGTGACGAGCCTGTCGCCCGGGGTAAACAGGTGGAGGGTGTAAGTAAAAGTGCAGTTAAACGAAGGAACGTGAATGAACAGACTTTGCAGGCGGGGGAGGAGCGGTTTGAGGCTGTAGCGGACACACAGAGCAAACACTGCATGACAAACGTTGCGTTTCATGAAGAAATGCAGGAATGTAGTTTTGTTGAAGAGGATCCTTTTAAAGCTGCACAAAAAAGGAAAAGTGCGGAAAACTTGCAGAGCTCTGCTAAATCTAGTAGGGTTGGGAATTTAGATTTACTGAATGAGAGCGCTTCTGACGAAAGTGGAGATGAGTCTGAACTGATGCAGACGCAGGAGGAGCAAAGCTCCTATTGTTTTACTAAAATTAGGCAATTTCTCCAGGTGACTAAGGGGAGCAGAGCTGTGAAAGTGGAAAATTACTTTCCAGATCTGGAGTTATTCGTGGCATCAGCTCGCAAATTTATGAAACTGAATGATGGGAATGAGACTTTCACTGATCAGGAAATTTATCGTTTAAAGAAACTGGTTGCTAAACTGAAATTGCAAATTACTAACAGTCATGTTGACTCTTAGTTTGTTTCTTCCCTTTTATGCTATGTGTGTGTTTTTTTACTGTACCCTATTTTTATCCTTTTTAATGCCCCACCTTAGAATTGGCACTCTCAATATTAATGGGGCCAGGGATGATGTAAAAAGGGCCTCTTTATACAAGCTTTTTAATTTAAAGAAACTTGACGTGCTGATGGTCCAGGAGACTCACAGCACTGTGGACATTGAGAGCCATTGGAGAAAAGAGTGGGATGGCTGCATTTTTTTTAGCCACAAATCCAGTAGCAGTGGGGGGGTGGCTGTACTTTTCTCTAGGGGTTGTGTGCCTGTCTCTTATGAGGTAGAAGAGGTGGTGAGAGGTCATTTCCTCTTATTAAAGGTACAGTTTGAAAACGTGAACTTCGTTTTTATAAACGTGTATGTGCCAACACAGAGAGCAGAGAGGATCAGGGTCTTTGACGTGCTTTCGGATACGGTTAAGTCCTGTGATCCAAATAGTTTTTTATTTCTGGGGGGTGATTTTAACTGTACATTAAACCACAGACTAGACAGGAACCATCAGGAGCCTCACCCTGCTTCTGCCAATAGGCTGAGAGAACTGGTGAAAACACATGAAATGGCCGATGTGTGGAGATCACATCATGGGGACCAGAGGCAGTACACCTGGAGCCATGTCAAAGATAACCTTTTATCTATGGCTAGGTTAGACCGTTTTTATGGTTTTAAACATCAAATGAGTGTTTTTAAAAATAGTTGTATCTGTCCTGTTGGTTTCACTGATCACTGCCTGCTGTTTTGTTCTGTGTTTATTGAAAATGTAAAGTGTAAGAGTGCTTTTTGGCATTTTAACAATACACTTTTAAATGATGTGTTTTTTAAAGAGGTTTTTCATGATGTTTGGAAGTCACACAGGGAACAAAAACCCTCTTTTAGTTCTCTCCAATTGTGGTGGGATTTTGGTAAGGCCCAGATAAAACAACTCTGCCAACAGTACACTCAAAATGTCACTCGTAGCTTGACCCAATCCTTGAAAGTTCTGGAGACTGAGGTGGTAGAACTAGAGGAGTTGCTCAGTTCTACAGGAAAACAGGAGCACTTAGAGGCTCTCAAGTCAAAAAGGTCAGCCTTGGCTAGCTTGCTAGGGGTCACCGCACAGGGTGCTCTGGTCCGCTCACGCTACATGGATGTAGCTCTGATGGACTCGCCCTCCCAGTACTTTTTTGGACTGGAGGGGAAAAATGGACAGAGAAAGCTCATTCACTCCTTGTTGGGCGATGACGGGAGAACAATCTCCACAGCAGCAGAGATCAGGAAACACGCTGCTAGCTTTTACAGTGAATTGTTTAGAGCAGAGTGAAGGGAGGACACGTCACTGGGCCAGGTTTTCCTTGATGGTCTTCCAGTGCTCTCAGAGGACCTTGTTGCCGGCTTGGATGCTCCACTGTCTCTGTCTGAGCTGCATACGGCGCTAATGAGCCTCCAGAATGGAAAATCACCAGGCATAGATGGTCTCTCTGTGGACTTTTTTAAGGAATTCTGGCCCCTGCTTGGTCCAGACCTGCTGGAGGTTCTCCAAGATAGCTTGGAAAGGGGGACCCTACCCACGACCTGCAGGAGGGCCATCATCACACTGTTGCCGAAAAAGGGGGACCTCCAGAGCCTAAAGAACTGGAGGCCAGTCTCTCTGCTCTGCACAGACTACAAGATTCTCTCAAAAGCTCTGGCCCGAAGACTGAGAAAGGTGATGAGCGAGCTCATTCATGTAGACCAGACTTACTGTGTGCCTGGCAGGCTGATTAGTGACAACGTCACTTTAATTCGGGATATTTTGGAGGTCTCTGGTTCATTGGCGGTAGAAACTGGTTTGATTTCAATTGACCAGGAAAAGGCATTTGATCGGGTTGAACACCAATATTTATGGACAGTTTTAACAGCTTTTGGGTTCAGCCCAGGCTTCATAGCCAGGATACGGGTCTTGTACAGTGACATTGAGAGTGTGCTGAAGATAAATGGGGGCCTGTCTGCCCCTTTAAAAGTCCAGAGGGGGGTTCGGCAGGGCTGCCCTCTCTCAGGGATGCTGTACTCCCTCGCCATAGAGCCTTTGCTTCACTGCCTGAGAAGGGATCTATCAGGAGTTACTTTTCCTGGCTGTGACACCACGTTCAAGCTGTCGGCCTATGCAGATGATGTAGTCATTCTGCTAAACAAGCAGAGTGACATTGACGTTCTGGTTAGGAGTGTCAATCTTTTTGGCCAACTTTCCTCTGCAAAGATAAACTGGGGAAAAAGCGAGGCTCTGATGGTGGGGGAGAAACTAGAAAATCAGCTTACGCTGCCGGGTGGGTTGATTTGGAAAAAAGGAGGTTTTAAGTATCTTGGTGTCTTTATTGGAAATCAGCAGTTTGAGCAAAAAAATTGGGATGGGGTCATAGAGAAAATTAACGGGAGACTAAACAAGTGGAAGTGGCTAATGCCAAGAATATCTTTTAGAGGAAGAGTGCTCATTTTAAATAATCTTGTTTCCTCATCCCTGTGGCACCGCCTCATGTGCATGGACCCCCCTGCTGGTTTGTTGTCCAAAATTCAGTCTGTTTTGGTGGACTTTTTTGGGGGGGGTGGACTCCACTGGGTTCCTCAAGCCCTGTTATTTCTTCCCAAAGAGGAGGGGGGGCAAGGAGTGATTCATTTAGCTAGTAGAGGTGCTGCTTTTAGACTGACTTTCATACAGAGACTGCTGACGGGCCCCCAGGACCTGGTATGGAGGCCTTTGGCCTGTGTTATTTTACAGAGAGTCCTTGGGCTTGGGCTAGACCTCCCTGTGTTTTTAATGGATTTTAAGAACTCTAATGCACTGTCTTTACCCAGTTTTTACCGCAGTCTCTTTTCAGTGTGGACTCTTTTTAAAAAACAAAGAGGGCCATGCGATTCCCTCTACTGGTTGTTGAGGGAGCCGCTGGTTTTTGGTGGTCGCCTTGGTGTCCTGCCGGGAGTTGGAAGGACCTTCCTTGATAGGCTGTGTTCCAGGAACGTTCTCACTCTGAAGCAAGTGGTGGAACTGGCTGGTCCTGGCCTCAACAACGCCTCAGCTTTAGCAGCTCATCTTGGTGTCAGGTCGAATCGTTTCATCGATGGTCTTCTTGCACACTGGAAACAGGAGCTTCATGGACTTGAGCACTCCCTACTCTTGGACTTTAGCAATGGCACGCTGCAGCCAGAAAGCACTGACCCCTTTCCCTCTCTCACGCTCTATATGGACTTTGACGT
This sequence comes from Pholidichthys leucotaenia, assembly GCA_020510985.1. Taxonomy (NCBI): domain Eukaryota; kingdom Metazoa; phylum Chordata; class Actinopteri; order Cichliformes; family Pholidichthyidae; genus Pholidichthys; species Pholidichthys leucotaenia. The sequence goes on along the minus strand of CM035842.1, from coordinate 192,521,612 downwards.
CGCTCCTTGCTCCTTACTGGCATTCTGTGCTCCCACTGGTGTGGACTTTGGAGGAGCCAGTGGTAAGGCACTCTACAGACTGGTGGTGATGGCACTCAACAAGGACCGATTGAACACCTGTGTGGACACTCCTTGGAGAGCCTATTTTAAACTAGGAAAAGGGCATCGGCCTGCCTGGAGGGCTCTTTACAAAGCCCCTCTCCCTAAGAGGCATGGAGACTTACAGTGGAGGGTCCTGCATGGTATTATAGCTGTCAATGCTTTTGTTTCTGTGATTAACAGCAGTGTCAGTGATCAGTGTGTTTTTTGTTCCTCTAGGGAGACTGTTTTTCATTGTTTTATTGAATGTCAGCGCCTGAGTGGCCTCTTTGAACTTCTCACAAAACTTTTTCATATTTTTAAGGAAGTTTTCTCTAAGCAGGTTTTCATTTGTGGTTTTATGTACAATCGTCGTTTTAAGCATTAGTGTCAACTACTGAACTTTGTTTTAGGGCAGGCAAAGTTGGCTATCTATGTAAGCCGGAGAAGAAAACTTGAAAATGTTGAGAATGATGTTGATGTCAAAATTTTATTTGTGAGGCTACTTAAAGCCAGAATCAGGCTGGACTTTCAGTTTTTTATGGGGAATGGGGATGTGGAAGGTTTCAGGACCCTCTGGTCCCTGGAGAATGTCCTCTGTTCAGTTCATGATGGACAGCTTTTTTTGGGGCGTTTTTTGGGGGATTAATTTTCTGTGTAACATAGCATGATATAGAAATTGTATTGACTGATGGACAAGTGTGTTTATTAAAGATCTTTTAAAAATCAAAATCTCTCTCTCTCTCTCTCTCTCAATATATATATATATATATATATATATATATATATATATATATATATATATATATATATATATATATACACACACACACACACGGACAAAATTGTTTGAACCCCTCTGTTAATGAAAGAAAAACCCACAATAGTCACAGAAATAACTTGAATTTGACAAAAGTGGTAATAAATAAAAAGTCTATGAAAATTAACCAGTGAAAATCAGACAATGCTTTTGAATTGTGGTTCAACAGAATTATTTTAAAAAACAAACTCATGAAACAGGCCTGGACAAAAATGATGGTACCCTTAACTTAATATTTTGTTGCACAACCTTTTGAGGCAATCACTGCAATCAAACCATTTCTGTAACTGTCAATGAGACTTCTGCACCTCTCAGCAGGTATTTTGGCCCACTCCTCATGAGCAAATTGCTTCAGTTGTCTCAGGTTTGAAGGGTGCCTTCTCCAGACGGCATGTTTCAGCTCCTTCCACAGATGTTCAATAGGATTTAGATAAGGGCTCATAGAAGGCCACTTTAGAATAGTCCAATGTTTCGCTCTTAGCCATTCTTGGGTGTTTTTAGCTGTGTGTTTTGGGTCATTATCCTGTTGCAAGACCCATGACCTGCGATTGAGACCAAGCTGTCTGACACTGGGCAGCACATTTCTCTCTAGAATACCTTGATAGTCTTGGGATTTCATTGTACCCTGCACAGATTCAAGACACCCTGTGCCAGATGCAGCAAAGCAGCCCCAGAACATAACAGAACCTCCTCCATGTTTCACAGTAGGGACAGTGTTCTTTTCTTAGTATGCTTCATTTTTGCGTCTGTGAACATAGAGCTGATGTGCCTTGCCAAAAAGTTCCAGTTTGGTCTCGTCTGTCCATAGGATATTCTCCCAGAAGCTTTGTGGCTTGTCAGCATGCAGTTTGGCAAATTCCAGTCTGGCTTTTTTATGATTTGCTTACAACAGTGGTGTCCTCCTTGGTCGTCTCCCGTGAAGTCCACTTTGGCTCAAACAACGACAGATGGTGCGATCTGACACTGATGTACCTTGACCTTGGAGTTCACCTTGAATGTGTTTAGAGGTTGTTCTGGGCTCTTTTGTTACCATTCGTATTATCCGTCTCTTCCATTCTTCATCAAGTTTCCTCCTGCGGCCATGTCCAGGGAGGTTGGCTACAGTCCTGTGGATCTTAAATTTCTGAATAATATGTGCAACTGTAGTCACAAGAACATAATGCTGCTTGGAGATGGTCTTATAGCCTTTATCTTTAACATGCTTGTCTACAATTTTCTTTCTAATCTCCTGAGACAACTCTCTCCTTTGCTTCCTCTGGTCCATGTTTAGTATGGTACACACCATGTCACCAAACAGCACAGTGACTACTTGTCACCCTTTAAATAGGTCAACTGACTGATTACAAGTTTGTAGACACCTGTGATGTTAGAGAACACATCTTGGTTGAACATGTCCCTATGGTCAAATTATTTTCAATCTTTTCTAGGGGTACCATCATTTTTGTCCAGGCCTGTTTCATGAGTTTGTTTTTTTAAAGTAATTCTGTTGAACCACAATTCAAAAGCATTGTCTGATTTTCATTGGTTAATTTTCATAGAATTTTTATTTATTACCACTTTTGTCAGATTCAAGTTATTTCTGTGACCATTGTGGGTTTTTCTTTCATTAACAGAGGGGTACAAACAATTTTGTCCTCGTGTGTATATACAGTTCTGGGGAAAAAATAAGAGGCGCTGCAAAATCTTTCCTAAATTAACACATCTACATGTATGGCAGTAATTCAATTTGAGTATCTGTGAAATTCCAACACAAGGACACCTCAATCTACTCAAGAAGGTACTGATTAGGCGATCATCAAAGCATGGTAAGATGCATAAAAGTGTCAGGAGCCGAGCTGGCTTGGCTTTCCCCCGGCTCGGCCCTGATCTATCTGTGGGTTTTGGTTCTACTGTTTATGTGCATTTTTGTGTATTCTTGTACTTATTTCCATATCCATAGCCACTGCCTGACCGGCAGCTGTTAGTCAGCATCAGTGACCTACTTTCTCCCATGCTGCTAACAGTCTACCGGCCCAGCCACAACCCCTTGCTCTCCCTCTGAATTCCATCCGCTGTTCCCAGCCCCAGTAATTATCTTTCCCGCTCCTCGCCCAGGTGTGCCCAATTTGTTTGGCCAGCAGTGTTTGTATTTAAGCAGCTCTTTGCTAGACAAACACTGCTGGACCATTATGTACGAGTTAGATGTTTTTTCTCTGCTGCCTAACCGTCACGTCTCCTAAGGACTGTTCATATATGTGCTCGCTGGAAAACGCTGTGACTACTCGGACTGCCCCCTCACTGTGAGTACTCGCTGTTAGTGTTTCTGTTCGCCGCTGTGCTGCTATGCTTTCCGTAGCGTTTCTCCCCTTGCAGCACAGCCGCTATGCTTTGGCTTCCGCCCAGTGTTTTCCTCCTGTGTATGTTGGGCGTCCTGAAGGACTTTTGAGTGTAACCCGAGCTGTCTTGTCTTTTGTATATTCACTTTGGTGTCAGTAAATGTGTGTTTGGTGAGACCCTGCACATAAATCCATTTGTCCTTTTCTCCTCATCTGTGCGCTGTGGAAAAGTGCACGGGGAGCTTATGACAGAAAGCTGTGAACAAAAATCAGAGTTATTACACAAATACAGATTTCTGAGTTCTTCCTAAATTAAAACATAAATATTGTAGTGTTTAAGAATGAAAATGAATTTATTTTCTGTGCATTAGTTGATCTAAACACACATCAAAAAGCAACACCTTTTTTGTTTCTGTGTCCATTAAGTACCCAATTATATATTCAGTTCTTTAAGAAATGTTCACAATTGATGTCTAATCTTGTTTTTATTTATCTCTGGAAAAGGTGATTTAATTGCAGTTAAATAACAAAAATTAATCTTGTTTTACGCATTAATCAAAAGATATCAACAAAAATGCATATTCTGAGGAAAAAGTTAGGACACCCTACCGCCAAAAAGCTAGTGTTACCCCCTGTATCTGAAATAACTTCAGTGAGACACTTCTTGTAGCCATCTGCCAGTCTCTGACATCGGTCTGATGAAAATTTGCTCCACTCCTCAATGCATAATTCTTTCAGCTGTGAGATGTTTGATGGGTTTCTTACATGTGCAGCCCGTTTCAAGTCACCACACAGTATCTCGATGAGATTAAGATCTGGGCTATGATTTGGCCATTCCAGGACACTTCTTAGTTTTTAGCCAGTCCTTGATGGATTTACTGGTATGTTTTGGGTCATTGTCATGTTGCAGGGTCCAGTTCCGCTTCAGCTTTAATTTTTTTACAGATGGTCTCGCATGCTCCTCAAGCACCCTCTGATACATGGTAGAATTTATGGTGAATTCTATGAGGTCATGGTAAACTTTATTATCCCCAATGAGGCAATTTGCTCTACAGCAGCTCTAAGCAGCTTTTTGCTAGACAAACACTGCTGGACCATTATGCACGAGTTACACACGTGGACAAAATTGTTGGTACCCCTCTGTTAATGAAAGAAAAACCCACAATAGTCACAGAAATAACTTGAATCTGACAAAAGCGGTAATAAATAAAAATTCTATGAAAATTAACCAATGAAAATCAGACAATGCTTTTGAATTGTGGTTCAACAGAATTATTTTAAAAAACAATCTCATGAAACAGGCCTGGACAAAAATGATGGTACCCTTAACCTGTTGGACTCTGTTCAACTTCCCTAAAAACGCCTAAAAATAACATGCCCAAGGTAAATCAAAAGCTGTTCTTCAACTCTTTGCAGCATCTTCATGGGGTTAGTCTCATTTAAAAGAAAACTCTCTGAATTTTTGGGCAAAACAGTCATAATCTCTCTAAGTGCTCCTGCCACTGAGTAACAAGAAAGTTCGCCTGGGTGTTTTTTTAGATACAAATGCTTGCAAATAACATACATCTGTCAGATACTGGCTGGAAAACACAACAGAAATGTAGAACCAGGTGTTTTCAAGCTCAGGTCAAAATTTTGTAAAAATACCACAAAAAATGAATATATTACACAGCTTTTTTCTCAGGTTGTAACAAGGCTGTGTCTGTACTGGAAGACCAGAAACACAGCTTTTTTTTTTTCAGTGCGCACTGAGACGCACTAAGATGCAGAGACGTGACCGCCCGTGGAATTCACAAAGTTCAAGGGGTTAACTTAATATTTTGTTGCACAACCTTTTGAGGCAATCACTGCAATCAAACGATTTCTGTAACTGTCAGTGAGACTTCTGCACCTCTCAGCAGGTATTTTGGTCCACTCCTCATGAGCAAACTGCTCCAGTTGTCTCAGGTTTGAAGGGGGCCTTCTCCAGACGGCATGTTTCAGCTCCTTCCACAGATGTTCAATAGGATTTAGATAAGGGCTCATAGAAGGCCACTTTAGAATAGTCCAATGTTTCGCTCTTAGCCATCCTTGGGTGTTTTTAGCTGTGTGTTTTGGGTCATTATCCTGTTGCAAGACCCATGACCCGCGACTGAGACCAAGCTGTCTGACACTGGGCAGCACATTTCTCTCTAGCATACCTTGATAGTCTTGGGATTTCATTGTACCCTGCACAGATTCAAGACACCCTGTGCCAGATGCAGCAAAGCAGCCCCAGAACATAACAGAACCTCCTCCATGTTTCACAGTAGGGACAGTGTTCTTTTCTTGGTATGCTTCATTTTTGCGTCTGTGAACATAGAGCTGATGTGCCTTGCCAAAAAGTTCCAGTTTTGTCTCGTCTGTCCATAGGACATTCTCCCAGAAGCTTTGTGGCTTGTCAACATGCAGTTTGGCAAATTCCAGTCTGGTTTTTTTATGATTGTCCTCCTTGGTCGTCTCCCATGAAGTCCACTTTGGCTCAAACAACGACGGATGGTGTAATATGACACTGATGTACCTTGACCTTGGAGCTCACCATGAATGTGTTTAGAGGTTGTTCTGGGCTCTTTTGTTACCATTCATATTATCCGTCTCCTCCTGCAGCCACTTCCAGGGAGGTTGGCTACAGTCCCGTGGATCTTAAATTTCTGAATAATATGTGCAACTGTACTCACAGGAACATCAATCTGCTTGGAGATGGTCATATAGCCTTTACCTTTAACATGCTTGTCTATAATTTTCTTTCTAATCTCCTGAGACAACTCTCTCCTTTGCTTCCTCTGGTCCACGTTTAGTGTGGTACACACCATGTCACCAAACAGCACAGTGACTACTTGTCACCCTTTAAATAGGCCGACTGACTGATTACAAGTTTGTAGACACCTGTGATTTTAATTAGAGGACACATCTTGGTTGAACATGTCCCTATGGTCACATTATTTTCAATCTTTTCTAGGGGTACCACCATTTTTGTCCAGGCCTGTTTCATGAGTTTGTTTTTTTAAAGTAATTCTGTTGAACCACAATTCAAAAGCACTGTCTGATTTTCATTGGTTAATTTTCATAGAATTTTTATTTATTACCACTTTTGTCAGATTCAAGTTATTTCTGTGGCCATTGTAGGTTTTTCTTTCATTAACAGAGGGGTACCAACAATTTTGTCCCCGGCTGTAGATGGTTTTTCTCCGCAGCCTAACCGTCATGTCTCCTAAGGACTGTTCATATATGTGCTCGCTGGAAAATGCTGTGACTACTCGGACTGCCCCCTCACTGTGAGTACTCACTGTTAGTGTTTCTGTTCGCCACTGTGCTGCTACGCTTTCTGTAGCATTTTACCCCTTGCAGCACAGCCGCTACACTTTGGCTTTCGCTCAGTGTTTTCCTCCTGTGCGTGTTGGACGTCCTGAAGGACTCTTGAGTGAAACCCGAACTGTCTTGTCTTTTGTATATTCACTTTGGTGTCAATAAATGTGTGTTTGGTGAGACCCTGCATGTAAATCCATTTGTCCTTCTCTCCTCCTCCGTGCGCTGTGGAAAAGCGCATGGGGAGCTTTTGACAGAATGGTCCAGCCATCAAAAAGGATTTAGTGGGTTCACCCACATATCACTTTTTTCTTTCATTGTGAACTGTTTTTCTTTTTTGGACTGACCTGTGTTGGAGTACGTCATGCACCGGTTTCACCAAGGAAGAGGAACAGCAGAGGGATTCCCCACGGTGGAGGAGGAATGGGTCTGCCGAGTTCATCCGAGACTTTGTTCATGACGCCCTCGCCGCCCGGGATCCTAAGAAGAAGCTGGAAAGCCTGGATGGAGCAGTAGGCATCTTGGAGGCGCATCCCGGGTTATGGAGCTACCCGCAGTACACCGACCTGCTCTATACAGTCTGCTCACTCCAGCGTTCCTTCCCTGGTCTGGCATTCCCCACGACGCCGAGACAGAGGTCCGTTTACCCGCAAACTGGCAGCCTCCGTGACGCTTCGCTCGACCCTCTACTCGCTCCAGCACAGTCTGCTCCGAAACACAAAGGACAGCGCCGTCCCACAAGGAGACACCGGGAGAAGCCTCCCTCTTCATCAGCGGCCATCATTGTTTCAGCTATGGTGAGGTCCGCCAAATTCACCCTGGCCCCGCCTACCTCCGTCATCAGGGAGACGGCTCCTCCAATAGTCTACGGTGGAGTCCATGGCATCGTTGGTACGGAGAGGGACGAGTGTCTGCCACTTGCAGCTGTGGATGTCATCAACTGGGATGACAGGCAAGTATTTTTTCATTCAAAATCATTCACTAACATTGAATCTTGCCTGTCTCCCGAGGGAGAGGCCCAGTATCAGCAGTCCACTGGGTCCTCTCCTCCAGCTGCAATTAATGATTGTTTCCTTCCCCTCTCTGTGTCTCTTCCTCTAATTTCTGAAGGCCTGCTAGTCCAAGAACCGGGCCACCTGACGATGGAAGAGGTTGAGGCCCTGGATGATCCTGCCCAGGAGCCCGCACGGAGGCGTTTCCCCGCAGTCACACCGGTGGACGAGGAGTGGACAAACCTGCTCGCCATAGTCAACCGCCAGGTCAAGGAGGAGCGCTGTGAGAGGGAGGTCCGAGGACGCACTTCCTCGGCTGTGAGGGTTCCACCGCCTACGCCTGCTCAACCCCCGGATTTACCTTCAGATGAGGAGTGGGCTAAGCTGCTCGTCATCGTCAACAGCCAGGTCGAGGAGGAGTGTCAGAGGACCAGGACTGCAAGCACCATCACGCCTGCTGTGGGGACCACCACAGCAGAGTCAGCCCCCGGACCAGACTCCCAGCCGCCGGGACCTGGACCGTCATCGTCGACAGCGTCGGAGTCCTGGACGGCGGTAGAGCTCGAGCACACGCAAGTCATCTCTCCTGTAGTTCAAGTGCCTTTGATTGAGGGATCTTGTCTGGCTCTAGGGGAGGAGAGTCATCATGAACATGAACTTATTTTCTGTGCATTATTTGATCTAAACGCACATTAAAAAGCAACATCTTTTTTGTTGTTGTGGCCATTAAATACCCCATTATATACATATTTACTTCTTTAAGAAATGTTCAGAAGCTGAGCGCCTGGAGTCAGCAGCCACAAATAACAACATGAGCCACGTGTTCAGTATGCTCCGTCAAACACACAATGGCCCACACATCAAGACAGCCCAGGTGAAGGACACCAACGGCAAACTCATTAACACTGAGAAAGACTCCCTCGATCACTGGAAAGAACACTTCAGCCATCTCCTGCATCATCCTCCTGTTCCCGTTGACCCCAATCTCTTAGCCAATGCCACTGTTTGCTGTGATTCCTGCAGGACCAATCTAGTCACCCCCGGAGAAGTCGTGGCTGCCCTGACCAAGATAAACAACAGGAACGCTCCTGGAATTTGCACCATAACCGCCGAGATGTTGAAGATGGGCAGAAATTGCACATCATCAATCATGTTTGGGTGACAGAGCAGCTCCCCAATGACTGGACCAGGGGCATCATCCTCCCCTTCTGGAAGGGAAAGGGCAACAAACTCATCTGCAGCAATCACAGAGGCATCACCCTTTTGTCCATTCCTGGTAAGCTCTTCACCAGGATCCTCCTCAGTCGTGAACCTTCCAGCCATCAGAGGCAGCTGTCGCCCTCAGCAGGCAAGCTTCATACCCAGCCGCTCGACCTCAGACCACATCTCTGCTGTTCGTCTATTAATAGAGAAGGCCTATGAATTATGCAAGGTCTACCATCTCTATATAGCCTTTATAGGTCTTAAAGCTGCCTTTGACACCATAGACCACACTTCTCTTTGGAGTATTCTGCAGACCCTTGGAGCCCCACCCAAGATCGTTGTCCCATTTAAGCAGCTCTACAGCAGCTTAGAGAGCTGTGTCCGCGTGAACGGAACGGAGTCCGGCTGGTTTCCCATCAACAGCGGGGTCCGATAGGGCTGTGTGCCCGCTCCTGATCTCTTCAATTGTGTCATAGACTATCTGATGACCAAGGTCTGCAACCAAGTCCCTGGCATGCAGTTTGGTAACTACCATCTGGCTGACCTTGAATATGCTGACGATACCATCCTGTTCAGCCCATCCTATGGTCAGCTGAGAGATGCTGTAGTTGTCTACCATGAAAAGGCAGCAAAGCTGGGCCTTCAAGTGAGCTGGACAAAGACTAAGGTAATGCATGTCAGCGACAGACTGGACCCACCCCCGTTACAGCTCAGGAATGATACCGTTGAGTTTGTCAATTCCTTTGTGTATCTGGGCTCCACAGTGACCAACAACAGGGACATAAAACCAGAGATCAACCACAGACATGGCCTCGCTGCATCAGCCCTGCAGGCACTATGGAAACCTCGATGGCTCCATCGTTCAATCTCCCGAAAGACGAAGCGCCGCATATACAATGCGTTAATCCTCTCCATTCTACTCTACGGGTCAGATACATGGCCATTGAATAAGACCCTGGCCTCGAGAGTGGATGGGTTTGATTGTCGGGCCCTCAGAACCATCGAGCACATCAGGTGGCCCCAGTGCACTTCTAATGACACGCTCTGAGCCCGCACACATCATCCTACAGCATCCCACCTTATTACACAGTGATGCATCTGGTGGTTTGGCCATGTCCTTCACCTCCCTCCAGAACACCTGACAGAAGTCTCATGTTCGACCCCAGGGCCTCAGGGTGGAAAAGACCCCAGGGCAAGCCACACACCAGATAGCTTGATGTGGTGGGGAGAGACCACCGACAGCTCAGAGTCACTGTTGACGGCACAGAGGATCTGGCCCAAAACCAGCAATGTTGGCATGCACTGGTTAACCTGATTGGCTCTCCGCATGGTGATGGCCACCAGCCCTCACCCCGCAGGAGTAGTAAGTAAGTAAGTCATGTGCAATGTGCCTGTGCACCCCAAATATCACCCTGTCTTCAAGGCTTCATTACAAATCAGTGGGGGGAGTACGTGACTTTTTTTTTGTTGATTAAACTACCTTTTCACAACATTCTACCAAGACCCCAAGTGCCTCTGTGTGTACAGTAGCTATGTCAATAAACATATGCGTAAAGTTTGAAATGCAACAGTCTCACCCTTTTCCTGGCACACTTCATTCATTTACAATAGTAGTGTAAATGCAAGCTGTATATAACTATAAAGGATGAGATTTGCATTTTGGACATAAAATATGTACTTGTCACTTCTAATGTGATCTGCTTTCAACTGACAGGTGACCTTGGCTGCCCACGAAATAGGTTCATATTGTTTTCTTTTTCATGACTGTTTTCCTTTAATTCAACCAGCTGATCCACCTGGCTGATCAAAAATTGATTGCTTGATTGATTCATCATTTAAAATAACATTGTATAAAAGATACAACATATATTTCAAAACAATGGAATGACACAAGAAAGTGTGCACACTTATTTCCATTGTGGTACCTAAAAGAGGTTGCAGCTGGTCTCATTCCCAGAACTTTCTACTTTGTAATCTGGCACTTTAACCATTGAGCCATGCAAACTACAAATCACAGCAATCAGCTGATGCTTCTGAGGATGACTCCAGACGTCAGTCAAAACATGTCAAGGTTAAATAAACACCTCCTTCTCATCCCTGTCTGAACTAGAAAAGCACTCGGAGAGCGCAGACCTCCGCCAAGCGCTACAGTTCCCCCCATACAGTGTTTGTGTGTACGTTTTCAGATTCCTTGACCATGAAAACATATGACTAGCAATTGGATTGACAATGATAGGATTAGTGGTTGAGTAGTTATTCACGAAAATGGCATTTTCCGTAATGGCGGCCACAGTTCCCCCCATACAGTGTTTGTGTGTACGTTTTGAGATTCCTTGACCATGAAAACATATGACTAGCAATTGGATTGACAATGATAGGATTAGTGGTTCAGTAGTTATTCACGAAAATGGCATTTTCCGTAATGGCGGTTTTCTTCTGGACAGTGATCCGGATCATCCCCAAAATTTAATCAGTTCTTCCTTGTACCATTTCCAACAACGCCTGAAAGTTTCATGGAAATCCGTCCAAAACTTTTTGAGTTATCTTGCTAATCAACAGACAAACAAACAGACAAACCCCGGCAAAAACATAACCTCCTGGCGGAGGTAATAAAAGAAAACAATAAACTAATCTTACAGGGCTGTGAGCAGGCTATTGAATCACCTGTATCTGGTGCTTATGCCGGAGGACAGCGTACCAAACAAAACGTTTTTATGTGCCTCTACCTCATTCAGGAGCACCTCCAACTCACAGTCCATGAAATTCCATTACATCCATTATTTTTGATCGTGGATACAGGAGAATCAAATGTGCTGGGCTTGTATATATCTATTTGCATATCTTATTTGCATGTAATTGCATATTCAAATGGAGGTGTGTCAAGGGAGGAGTCCGGTATTTCCTCACATGTGCTCAATTTCAAGTAGATTGAGATGTACAAAGGAAATGTGCTTGGATTCCTGCGTACGCACTGTTTCATACATCTGGATTTTTTTTTTTTTTTGCTTACGCCGTTTTCTTGATTTAAACGTACCTCATCTTTCAGTAGGAAATCCACGCAAGTCTTTGTACATGAGGCCCCTGCTCTTTGTCTACGTTCTCTCTGGCAAACTTCAGTCTGGCCTTCATGTTGGATCAATAAAGTACATCTATCTATGTTTCTCTGAGAGCAAAGATTTCCTCCTTGCACACCTCCCACGCAAGTTAAACTTTTGCAGTCTCCTTCTGATCGTTGAGGCATGCACTTTCACATCAACAGTAGCAAGAGCCTGCTCTAGGTCCCGGGATGACATTTTAGGGTTTTTGAAGACTTCTGTTAGCATCTTGCTATTGTGAGCTGGACATGTTGTCCACGCTTTCTGTAATTTTTTTAAATGTTGTGCAACTCTGTTATCATTAGTTTGTTGGGTTATCCTCAGTTTCTATGGTAAATGGTGCTCACTTATATAGCGCTTTTTCTCATCTCTGGATGACCAAAGCGCTTTACAGATCCTGCTATCCACCCATTCACGCATACATTCACACACTGATGGCAGCAGAGCTGCCATACACACACAGGCGCTAGCCTGGCCACCAGGATCAACTGGGGGTTCAGTGTCTTGCTCAAGGACACTTCGACATGCAGACTGCAGACAGAGTGGGAATCGACAACAATTTGTCAGTTGTTTTTTAGTCTCTCCCATCATCCTCCCATTCCTCCAGCCACTCACGTCACATGTGTTTTCATTTGGCCCTAATTAGTTACCCAGCTGTCTTATGTTAGTCCAATTATTTGTTCCCTGTTTATATGTCAGTCTTAGTTTGTGTGGTTGTGGCATCATTACAGAACTTTCCCTCCAGTTTGTCTTCATCGTCTATGAGTGATTTGGCTTGTTTAATAAATCTTTTTTTTCGCACTTAAAGCCCTACCTGCCTGAAGCAGTCATTTTTCCTGCCTGCCAGAGGTTGCCTTCTGTCAGAATGATGCCACCAAACAAGGACTCCGCGGGCACGGATTTTAGTGTTTACAGCCTGGAAGAGGGGGAGTGTTGGGCGGTGGAATTAGTGGAGGACTTTATCCCGGACGCTTGATCTCCCCACACTCCCGAGGCAGCCCTGAGATTTCTGAATGGTGCGGCGGAGGTAATAGAGGCATACCCCAGCCTGCGGAGCTGTCCAGGACTCATGGGTCTCCTCATCTCCATTCCCAATCTCCAGCAGATGCTCCGTAGGCTGGTGAAAAGCTCTCCCCCATCTGTACCTGTGCCAACAAAGAAGCGTTCCCAGGTGCAGACTTGACTGAAGGAGTCATTCTTCCTGCCTGCTGGAGGTTGCCTTCTGACACTTGTGGTCTGCCTTCCGAATTTGCTTAGACGGCCAGATCTGGAGCCTCATGTACAAAGGGTACTTACACACAAAAACATGGCGTACATCTTCTTCCTCAGAAAATACCAGATGAATCAAGAATGAAATGACCATGGCAATATGTGCAGACCCATGCCAATTTCATGGCTGGCATACATACATTTCTACAGTTATTGGTCTGTTGGCGACACTTAGAGGTGATGTTGGGAGACTGAAAATGACGTAAAAATTATTCTACACACCAGAGACACGGGATGAACAAACATCCAAGTGTGCGCAATTAGATGAGTGGATATAAAAGCAAGCGCAAAGAAGTGCAGAAAATGCCTCGAACAACAATGGCGTTAGCATTATTAGAGGATATTGCAAATCGCACAGTGAAAAGAGAGAGGGTATTTAGAACGGAGAAGATTTTCTGGCTCAGGATGATGACTGGCTTGTCAGCCGGTTTAGGTTTCCACAGTCAGTTCTTTTGGAACTGTGCTCAGAGCTATGGCCACTCTTGGAGCGCAACACGGCGAGAAGCCGTGTGCTGCCTGTCCCAGTGCAGGTGCTGACAACTCTGGGATTTCTGGAAACGGGCATTCCAGAGGGAGCTGGCAGACCAATCAGGAATCTCCCGGTCAACCCTGAGCCGAGCTATGCCAGCTGTGTGGGATGGCATTATCTAGCTATCACCCAGGTATATCATATTCCCATACAATGCAGTTGAACAGGCCAACATTACAGCATAATTTGCAGTGAGAGACAGTTTTCCCAATGATTCTGATGAACAGCATTGTTGGGAACAAACTATGAGCTGGCACTGTGCAGATGGGTGGCTTCTTGGTGAGTAAATTTGTGTAATTGTCCTAATAATAAACCCACCTCATGCACAACGCCCCTGTGTGCCCTCAAATATCACCCAGTCTTCAAGGCTTCAGTGAGTCGAGTGAGTGACTTTCTTTTTTTGCTGATTAAACTACACTTTCACAGCATTCTACCAAGCCCCCAAGTGTCTCTGTGTGTACAGAAGTTATGTCAATAAACACATGCTTAAAGTTTGAAATGCAACAGTGTCACCCTTTACCCAGCACACTTCATTCATTTACAATAGTAGTGTGTGTGATCCATGTAAGTTGGATATCACTATAAAGGATGAGATTTACAGATGATTTACAGATAAAGGATGTCAGAGGATCTCCGTGGCCTGGGTATTCTCCACCAGTCCTCCACACCCTGGGACTCGACTGCCGTGTCTCATCCCAAATGGAGATGCCGTAGACGGTGTGAGCAGAGAAAAAAGAGAGGTAAACGTGGAGGTATCTGAACAAAGCTCACCACTAGCCTGCATAGACTGCTGATTCTTTCAGTCATTCTGGCCAACGTACGCTCACCAGACTACAAAATAGACCACATACAGCTCCTGAGAATGACACAACATGATGCGCGGAACTGCTGTGTTTTTATCTTTACGGAAACATGGTTAAATGACAATATACCGGACTCTGCCATCCAGTTAGTTGGGCTAACATGCTACCGTAGCAACAGAGTGTTCACGGAAGGAGGGAAAATGTGAGGCGGCAGGGTCTGTGTGCACATCAATGAGGCCTGGTGCCGTGATTCTATTATTGTGCATAAACACTGTTCTCCATTAGCGGAGTTTATGACCATCAAGTACTGACCTTTTTACATGCCGAAAGAATTTTCAGCTGTCCTACTAGCCACTGTGTATGCCCCGGTACCGGCACCAGCGAGAGGAGAAAAGCACTAAATGAACTCTATCAGGCTGTAAGTGAGACACAAACGGTGCATTCAGACAGATTCCTCATCACAGCAGGAGACTTCAACCAAGCAGATTTAAAAGCCCTCCTACCAAACCGACATCAACATGAACAGGAGACAGTTTGCTGGACCTGGTGTACACAACTCATAAGAAAGAGTACAGACCCCCCCCCCCCCCCAACCCCGGGTCTCTCTGATCACGTCATCATCCTCTTAAGGCCAACATACAAACCCAGAGTGAAAACAATCAGACCAACAAAAAAGCAGGTACGTGTCTGGCCAGAGGGGGCCTCTGATGCTCTGAAAGACTGCTTCAGCACTACAGACTGGGCCACTTTCAAGCACGCAGCCACTCACAATGGACACACAAACATAGAGGAGTACACTGAGGTTGTTGTGGCATACATAGCGAAATGCATTGATGATGTCACTCACTGCAAAACCATTACTGTTGGTGCTAACCAGAAGCCATGGATGACAGCAGAGGTCCGCAGGCTCCTAAGGGTTCAGGACACAGCCTTCTGGGCCGGCAACATTGCAGGACTAACAACAGCTAGGGCAAACCTGTCCCGTGGTAACAAGGAGGCAAAACGACAGTACAGCAAGAAAATATCTGGACACTTCAGCAACACCAGAGATGCACGTTCTCTCTGGCGTAGCATACAGACCCTCACCAACTACAAACCTCCATCCCAGACCTGTATGAGTGACATCACACTGCTCAACAACCTAAGCGACTTCTTTGGCCGCTTTGAAGCACAAAACAGCACATCAGCACAGAAGACCAGTCCTCCGGTCGGGCAGGCCATGAGTCTGGATCCAGCTAGCGTGAAAAGGACCCACTGCAGGATCAACTCATGCAAGGCAGCTGGCCCACACAACATGCCGGGTCGCGTCCTGAAGGACTGTGCAGAGGAGCTCAAGAATGTCCTGGCCGACATCTTCAACATCTCCCTGACTCAAGCTTTTGTCCCCACATGTTTCAAAACTGCCACCATAATACCAGTTCCAAAAAAGCCTGTCCCATCAAGCTACAATGATTACCAGCCCATAGCACTGACCCCCATTATAATGAAGTGCTTCAAGCGACTAGTCATGTAGAACAACAAGTCCAACCTGCCTCCCTCCCACGACCCATCCCACTTTGCATACAGGTCAAACAGATCAACAGAAGATACCATCACTGCTGCTCTCCATCCAGCCCTCACCCACCTGGACTCAAAAAACTCCTATGTGCAAATGCTGTTCTTGGACTTCAGTTCTATCGTGATCCGCGCTGTGTATTCTCTGCCTCTAATTATCTCCACAGCTGCGCTCACACCTGCTCCTCCCAATTAAGCAGCCTTTATCTGGAGTGCTGCCCTGCAGCCTGCACAAAGACATCAAAGCTCCTCCTGGGTGAAGAACTCTATGCTGGAGTCTTTCCCTTTCCTTCTTACAGCAAGTTTTGCCTCCCTCACCTCTATGACTACAATTCACCGTCTGGGAGTGTCATCTCCCCAACTCATCCATAAGCTACTTTTGGAAATTATCACCCTTGATCCTGCCTCTCTCTCTTTTCCCAGTGCACAGGTGGACCTACCTCTTGGCAGACTTCTTTCCCCTCCAGGCAGCAGACCGGACCAAGACCTATGAGCTGGGGGCTCCACTCATCTCTACAGCAGAAGTGCCACATCCTAAAACTGAACTCTCTCTTCTGCTCAGGCACCCAGTACTGTAATTATCTGCACAAACTCTGCTTCACGCCAGTGGGACTCTGGTTAACAGGTGGAAGACAGGTTACTCTTCGGTGCTTAAACTACCCCTCATGCGCCATAAGATTATTTCATTATTCTGTTTATTCAACCAGTGAATTCAGTGAGCTCATGTTCCTGTCTCTCTTCTCTTCACAGGGTTGCCAGACTCGTCCTGCTCTGCACCCTGCAAACCACACATCCACACACACACCCTCACTCACACTCTCAATTATGCAATAAAGATCATTGTGGTATTTTGTGCCTGTGTCTGTGCTTGGGTTTTGTCTGAAACATGTCAAGTTCAGCATTCAACACAATCATCCCCCAGCACCTGATACAAAAACTCAGACACTTGGGACTCAAAATCTCTCTCTGTAACTGGGTGCTGGACTTTCTCACAGGGAGGCCACAGAACGTGCGGGTTGGCAGCAACACCTCCCAGGCCACCACACTGAGCACAGGGGCCACACAAGGGTGCATGCTCAGCCCGCTGCTCTTCACCCTGCTGACCCATGACTGCGTACCAGCCTACAACACCAACCACATCATCAAGTTTGCATACGACACAATGGTGGTGGGCCTCATCACCAACAACGAGGAGGCCAACTACAGAAATGAGGTGAGCCAACAGGTCCAGTGGTGCAAAGACAATAATCTCTTCCTGAACCTGGGAAAAACCAAGGAGATTGTGGTCAACTTCAGGTGGGGTCACACACAGCAACCCCCTCTGATCATCGATGATGCAGCTGTGGAGAGAGTGAGCAGCACCAAGTTCCTGGGAGTGCACATCTCTGAGGACCTCTCCTGGTCCAACAACACCACATCACTGGCCAAGAAGGCTCAAACTCGCCTCCATTTCCTCCGCAAACTGAGGAGAGCACGAGTCCCACCCCCATCATGTGTTCTTTCTACTGGGGCACCATTGAGAGCATCCTCACCAGCTGCATCACAGTGTGGTATTGAAGCTGCACTGTCTCCTGCCGGAAGACACGACAACACACAATGAAAGCAGCCAGCAAGATCATTGGTGCCCCTCTGACCCCCTCTCAGACATCTACCTCACTCGCCTCACCCACAGAGCCATCAACATTGCAGGTGGCACCTCCCACCCCTCACACTCCCACTTCAGTGCCCTGCCCTTGGGAAAAAGGTACCAAAGTCTCTAGGCCAGCTCCACAAGACTGCTTAACCGCTTCGTTCATCAGGCCATCAGGACCCCGAACTCTGTCCACTTCCTCCCCACCAGACACTGACACAATCACCAGCACAATAACTACCTTAGTTGTTGGCACAGAAAGACTGGCACACCAACAATAATACATTTGCTGCTGTACGTCTCTGCACTTTAACTGCAACCATTTGCACAAATGCCAGATCTGCTGCTGTCTGTCTGTCATTGCAATACTGATCATGTGCAGTCCTATCTGTTACTATCTGCACCTACACTACCGCATTGAACTGCAGCTATGGATATTACATCTCTAGTTGTCTGTATGTAGGATTGCTGGGTTTTATCATCATTACTCGTTTATCTCTATTTGCACTATGGGAGGTCTGGGTCTATCTTTTGTCGCCATTTGCACTACGGGTTGCATTTTACGGGAGTTTGCTTCTTTCATAATGATCGCTGTGTACGCCCCTCCCGACGCGGACACGCGCGAAGCTCAGCGCGTGCTCGCGGATCACATTCAACACACAGAGCGGAGTTTTCCAGACTCGCTGATTATTGTGGCTGGCGACTTTAATCAGTGCAATCTGAGCCACGATCTCCCCCGCTACAAACAGTTTATTAAATGCCCCACCAGAGGATTAAACACACTGGATCACTGTTACACCACAGTGAAAGACGCATATCGCGCTGTCCCTCGAGCTGCGCTGGGATTATCTGATCACGTGATGGTTCACCTCATTCCCACATACAGACAGAGATTGAAGCTCACTAAACCTGTTGTGAGCACTACGAAGATACGGACCAGTGATGCTGAGGAGAAGCTGGAAACGTGCATGGAAATATCTGACTGGGGCATGCTTAAAGGAGCCACGCATGATCTGGATGAGTACACGGACACTGTGAACTCATATATCCACTTTTGTGAAGAGAACATTCTTCCATCACGCACCAGGGTGAGTCACTCTAATGACAAACCCTGGTTCACAGCTAAGCTCAGACAGATCAGGAAGGAGAAGGAAGCAGCGCTGAAAAGTGGAGACAGGGACTGCTACAGGGAGGTTAAATACCGGTTTAACAGAGAGCTGAAGAGGGCTAAATCTCTATACTCAGAGAGACTCCAGCAGCAGTTCACTGCTAATGATTCGGCTTCTGTGTGGAGAGGACTGAGGCAAATCACCAACTATCAACCTAAGGCTCCTAAAGGTCAGGATGACAAAGCCCTTTGTCAAAGACTGTCCCAACACTATGCCCGTTTTGACACCTCGTCATCTGTGTCCAACTCCCCCCCTCCCTCCAGCTCCACAGCCTCCACATTCCCTACTTCATTTAAGGCACCCCCCCTCCTCCCCCCCTCCCCTTATCATCAGTGAGCAGGATGTGCTCAAACAGTTCTCCAGACTGAACCCGCGCAAGGCCCCCGGCCCAGACGGCGTGTCTCCCTCCACCCTGAGACTCTGTGCGAAACAGCTGGCTCCTGTATTCACAGACATTTTTAACACCTCCCTTAAGTTATGCCACGTGCCGTCCTGCCTCAAATCCTCCACCATCATCCCTGTCCCCAAGAAGCCACGGATCACTGGACTTAATGACTACAGACCTGTAGCGCTCACCTCTGTAGTCATGAAGTCCTTTGAGCGCCTGGTCCTGTCCCACCTCAAGTCCATCACCACCCCTCTCCTGGACCCGCTGCAGTTTGCCTACCGAGCCAACAGGTCTGTAGACGATGCAGTCAACCTGGCCCTCCACTCCATCCTGCAGCACCTGGACTCCCCGGGAACCTACGCCAGGATCCTGTTTGTGGACTTCAGCTCCGCATTCAACACCATCCGCCCCGCTCTGCTCCGGGACAAGCTGTCCCTGCTCAACGTGCCTGACTCCCTCTGCAGGTGGATCATCGACTTCCTGACGGACCGGAGGCAGCATGTGCGGCTGGGAAAGACTGTCTCAGACTATACTAGCATCAGCACCGGATCACCCCAGGGCTGTGTACTTTCCCCCCTACTCTTCTCCCTTTACACCAACTCCTGCACCTCCAGCCACCAGTCTGTCAAGTTGATCAAGTTTGCGGACGACACCACCCTCATCGGGCTCATCTCCAACGGCGACGAGTCCGCCTACAGGAGAGAGGTGGCCCAGCTGGCGTCCTGGTGCAGCAATAACAACCTGCAGCTGAACGCTCTGAAGACAGTGGAGATGATTGTAGACTTCAGGAAAGTCACTACTCCTCTGCCCCCCCTCACCCTCTCAGGCTCTCCCATCACCACTGCTGATTCCTTCCGCTTCCTAGGCACTACCATCACCAGGGACCTCAAATGGGAGCTGACCATCAGCTCACTCATCAAAAAAGCCCAGCAGAGGATGTTCTTCCTGCGGCAGCTGAGGAAGCTCAAGCTACCCACCAAGATGTTAGTGCAGTTCTACACAGCCATCATCGAGTCCATCCTCACCACCTCCATAACCGTGTGGTACGCAGGAGCCACTGCCAGGGACAGACTAAGGCTGCAGCGCGTCGTGCGCACTGCTGAGAAGGTGATCGGCTGCAAGCTCCCATCTCTCCAGGATCTGTACATCTCCAGGACCCGGAGGCGTGCTGGCCGGATCATAGCCGATCCCTCACACCCTGGTCACGTACTGTTTGCCCCCCTCCCCTCTGGTAGAAGACTTCGGTCCATCCAGACTAAAACCTCCCGTCACATGAACAGCTTCTTCCCCTCTGCCATTAGACTGCTGAACACTAAGTGACTTATTGACTCTCGTGCACCATGTACAGCAGCTCAACCAGACTCATGTCAATCATCACTGTTTTCTTCCCGCATTACCGACTGCACTATATAGTTCTCCACAGTATCTGCTGCTGGCTAATATATATTTTAACTGTTGACCAGTATCACTTAATCTTATCCTACACTTTATTACATGTATAGTTTATTTCTCTTACCTTATCATGTTTAATGTTGCAGCATTGTACCGAGACAAATTCCTAGTTTGTGTACTACATGAACAATGGCAATAAACCTGATTCTGATTCTGATTCTGATTACTGTACATGTACTGCTGTTGTTGTTTTCCTTTTTCCAGCCTTATTCCTTTTTCTTCACATTAAAGAGAGAGAGAAACACCATTTCAGTTCTCCTGTATGTCCTGTACATATAGTAGTATTGACAAAAAAAATCTTTGAATCTTGAATCTTATTTGCATTTTGGACATAAAATATGTACTTGTTGAGTCTCATATGATCTGCTTTCAACTGACAGGTGACCTTGGCTACCCACTAAATAGGTTCATATTGTCGTCTTTTTCATGACTGTTTTCCTATAATTCAACCAGCTGATCCACCCAGCTGGTCACAAATTCATCCATCCATCCATCCATCCATCTTCTACCGCTTAATCCTTTCGGGTCGCGGGGGGGCTGGAGCCTATCCCAGCATCTTTTGGGCGAGAGGCAGGGTACACCCTGGACAGATCGCCAGTCCATCGCAGGGCCAATTCATTTCATCGTTTCAAATAAAATTGTATAAAAGACACAACATATATTTCAAAACAATGGGATGACTCAAGAAAGTGTGCACACTTATGGTCCCTAAAGGAGGTTGCAGCTGGTCTCATTCCCGGAACTTTCTGCTTTGTAATCTGGTACTTTAACCACTGAGCCATACACACTACAAATCACAGTGATCAGCTGATGCTTCTGATGACTACTGCAGACATTCAGTTGAAACATGTCAAGGTAAAATAAACACCTCCTTCTCGTCCCTGTCTGAATAAAAGAAAACAATAAACTAATCTTACAGGGCTGTGAGCAGGCTATTGAATTACTTATATCCAGCGCTAATGCTGGAGGACAGTGTGCCAAACAAAACATTTTTACGTGCCTCTACCTCATTCAGGAGCACCTCCAACTCACAGTCCATGAAATTCCATTACATCCATTATTTTTGATTGTGGATACAGGAGAATCAAACGTGCAGCACTTGTATCTATCTATTTGCATATCTATTTGCATGTAATTGCATATTCAAATGGAGGTGTGTCAAGGGAGGAGTCCAGTATTTCCTCACGTGTGCTCAATTTCAAGTCGATTGGGATGTACAAAGGAAATGTGCCTGGATTCCTGCGTACGCACTGTTTCATACATCTGGATTATTTTTTGTGTGTGTGTGCCGTTTTCTTGATTTAAACGTGCGTCATCTTTCAGTAGGAAATCCACGCAAGTCTTTGTACATGAAGCCCTTGGGCATGTTGGCAGCTGTTTTGAATGTCCTCCACTTGTAGACTGTTTTCCAGATGATGGAATGGCTGATTTCAAATTCTCTTGAGGTCTTTTTAAATCCCTTATCAGAGTCATAAGCTACTACAGTCTTCTTTCTGAAGGCCTCAGACAGCTCACCATGGTGTTCACTCTCACTTCAACAGTCAGGAGCACACCAATCTAAATATCTGAGGTTTAAATAAGACAAGCCTCCTTCAAAATGCTGAGTAATGACGTTCCAATCATGTGTGATCCTGTCTGTTCTTTCTGAAATCCAGTATGAGTTCTTTGGGTTTTTTTGACATTCAGTTTCAGATTGTTTGCTTGGCACCACAGCAGCAGATTCTCTACCTCTGCCCTGTATGCCTTCTCATCGTCATCAGTGATGAGTCCAACCAAGGTGGTATTGTCCGCGTACTTCACAGTGACGGCGGTTGGGTGGGTTGGAATACAGTCAAAGGTGTACTGCCCTGGGGGGAGCCAGTGCTGAGAGACAGTGTGGAGGAGTGGTGGGGGCCAAGTCTGACTGTGTGTGGGTGGTTGGTGAGAAAGGTTTTTTAGCCAGCAGCAGGTGGGGGGAGGGGGGATCTGGAGGAGGTGCAGTTTATTGATCAGGATGTCCGGGATGATGGTGTTGAAAGCTGAGCTGTAGTCCCCGAAGAGCATCCTCATGTAGCTTCTCGGGTTTTCCAGGTGGCTTAGCGCCCTGTGGAGTGTGGTGGCGATATCCAATCTTTAGACCATAAAATATGTAGTTAAATTGGACATGGTCAGGTGGAAGGCCCACAGTGATTTAAGATGGAATGAAGCAATTAAAAACTTTGTATTATATTTACAGTTAAAATGTCTTACTAATACAAACATACTGTATATTACTTTTATTTTTTTGACATTTTTTGATTTATTTGTCCCAAATTGTAGATAATGAACCAATTATATAGAGGGAAAAGGCAGTGAAAATTTCACTTTTATCTTGAATAAAACCCTGAAATGGAATGCCCAATGTATTCTTGTATTGGGCCTCATGCAAGAACATGTTAGTATTAATATGTGCAAATCCTGCATATTTTGTAAGGAAGCCAAATTAGTACAAATGACCTACTCCATATTCAACAAACACTTGTATATCCTACAAAAGTGTGTAAACAGTCCAGGTAAAAATGATGAATTTCACCTGTGTGTAAGTCAGCACGTGTTCATGAGTATTGAAGATTTGCTACTACGACTACATAAGGCCACGCTTAAGTAGCTATGACACAAGTTTCCTTGACAAAGACGGCTTCAAAGTCTAAGAAAAAAAAACTTGTCATGCAAAATTGAGGTTCTCTTGTCTGACATCCAAAAAGGGCAAAAAAAAGGATTTAAGTAGCATCAGCAAGGGAATCAAAGAACCCATCAGATGATAAGATAAATGGCATTCACTTATATAGTGCTTTTTCTCATTTCTAGATGACCAAAGCGCTTTACAGATCCTGCTATCCACTCATTCATACACTGATGGCAGCGGGGCTCCCATGTACAGGCGCTGGCCTAACCCACCAGCAGCACTCAGAGCAATAATAAATAAGATAATGTAAGAATTGGTTAGCCAAAGCAGTAAATATGCATATGTACACAGTTATATACACAGTGCAGTAGCATTACAGCTAGATGGTATCAACAGCATTACAGTTAGTTAAATTACCCGGCAATATAGAAATATAGATGCAGACAGTATATTTCACGGTTGAATGAACAGTGTTGTCACCACCCTCAATAATAATTGTACTTGTATAAGTGGTGTATTGGAGGGATCGACCTCTATTGTGCAAAGAAGCAGTGTTAGGTGCGGTCTCTATGAGGAGCACAGGTTAGATTGTAAAGTCTGACAGCAGCAGGTAGGAAGGACCTGCAGAACCTCTCCCTTGAGCACTTAGGATGGCACAGCTTACCGCTAAATGAGCTCCTCAGTATGTTCAGCATGTCTCACATGGGGTGGGACTTGGACTCCAGCAGAAATGTCTGCTTCGTCACCATCCTCCTCTCTCCTATCTCCTCCACTGGGTTGAGGCAGTGCCCCAGAACAGAGCTGGCTTTTTTGATCAGCCTGTTCAGTCTCTTCCTGTCGACAGCCGTGATGCCACTGCCCCAGCAGACCACTCCAAATGTGATGGCTGATGCCACCACAGAATTGTAGGTCTTCAGGAGTGCCCCCCCACACACACACACTCTGAAGGACCTGAATATCCTCAGGAGGTACAGCCTGCACTGCCCCTTCTTGTAAAGAGTGTTGGTGTTGTGTGACCAGTCCAGTTTATTGTTCAGGTGAACACCCAGGTACTTGTAAGATGTCACCATCTCAATGTCTGTTCCCTGGATGTTTACCGGTGCTGTGGGGGGTTGTCCACACCTGCAGCAGTCCACCAACAGTACCTTGGTTTTCCTTGCATTAATCTGGAGGCAGTTCCCAAGGCACCAGTCCATTAAGTCCTGGATAAGTCTTCTGTGCTCTGCATCATCCCCATCAGAGATGAGGCCAGTGATCGCAGAGTCATCAGAGAACTTCTGTAGATGGCAGTGTGGTGTGTTGTGTCAGCAGTGTAGAGGGTGAACAGAAAAGGAGCCAAAACTGTTCCCTGGGGGGCCCCTGTACTGCATTTGATGGTGTCAGACACACAGTTCCAGATCCTCATGAACTGTGGTTGGTCTGTGAGGTAGTCCAGGATCCACGAAGCCAGGTGTTGGTCCACCCCTGCACACAGCAGCTTGTCCCTCAGGATCACTAGGTGAATGGTGTTGAAAGCACTGGAGAAATCAAAGAACATGATCCTCAAAGTGTCCCCAGGTTTCTCTAGGTGAGACAGGAAACAATGTAGGAGGAAAATCACTGCATCCTCCACCCCGATGCCATGCTGGTAAGCAAACTGAGATGGGTCCATTGCTGGTCCCACCAGGGGGTGGAGGTGGGTGATGAGCAGCCTTTCCAGGGTCTTCATTCGGTGTGATGTGAGGACCACTGGTCTGTAGCTGTTCAGGTCCTTGGGGTGCGCAGTCTTCAGTACGAGTACCACGCAGGATGTTTTCCACAGCTGTGGTACTCTCCCTAGCTTCAGGCCAGACTGAAGATGTGCTCCACAATCCCACACAGCTGATCTGCACAGGACTTGAGGAGCCTCAAGCTGATGCCGTCTGGACCTGCAGCCTTCCTTTCCTTGATCTTCTTCAGCTCAGCTCTCACCTGGGTCTTAATGAGGGTCAGACTGGGGGGTTGGGCCTGTGAGGGGGAAAAACAGCAGGGGGTGTGTACTGAGAGCTGAGGGATGTAAGGGGAGGTGGAGGGGGGCAGTGGACAGGGGGACTAGATGAAGGTGGTGGTAGCAGGGGCTGGTGGGCAGGCGGAGGGGAGGGCAGTTGGTCAAACCTGTTGAATAGGTTCGGGTCGTTCACCCACTCCCTACCCCCCATGTCCTGGGAGGAGGTATCCTGGTACCCAGAGATGGTTTCGGGGCTTCTCCAGACATCTCTGATGTCACTCTGCTGTAGCTTATCCTCCATCTTCTTCCTGTAGTTGTCCTTCCCTTCTCTGACCCTTCTCCTCAGCTCCCTCTGTATGGACTTCAGCTCTTCCTTGTTTCCCGACCTGAAGATCCTTTTCTTCTCCTTCAGCAGTGTCTTTATCTCAGGGTTGATCCAGGGCTTGTTGTTTGAGAAGCACCATATGGTCTTGGTGGGTACAGCGTTCACAGAAGTTGATGAAATCTGTGATGGTGTGTCTGAGGCCGTCAGTGTGCTCCCCATGTGAATCACAGCGCTTTTCCGGCATCACAGCAGCAAAGAGGAAGAGACTGAACAGGCTGATCAAAAAAGCTAGCTTTGTACTGGGGTGACGCCTCGACCCAGTGGAGGAGTTAGGTGAGAGGAGGATGGTGGCTAAGCTGTCATCTCTGCTGGAGTCCAAGTTCCACCCCATGCAGGACACGCTGAATGCACTGAGGAACTCATTTAGCAGTAGGCTGTGTCATCCTATGTGCACGACGGAGAGGTTACGCAGGTCCTTCCTACCTACGGCTGTCAGACTTTATAACCTAACCAGGCCTGCTCATAGAGGTCATATTAAATCTACTAAACAAACAACTTTGCACAATAGAGATTGTCCCCTCCAATACACACCAATGACAGTTAATAATCATTACTGAGGGTGGCAACAACACTGTTGATTCAAATGTGAAATACAGTGGTGTGAAATAGTGTTTCATTTTTTTCTATGTTTGTCACACTTAAATGTTTCAGATCATCAAACAAATTTAAATATTAGACAAAAATAACACAAGTAAACACAAAATGCAGTTTTAAAATGAAGGTGTTTATTATTAAGGAGAAAAAAAATCCAAACCTACATGGCCCTGTGTGAAAAAGTGACTGCCACCTAAACCTAATAACTGGTTGGGCCACCCTTAGCAGCAACAACTGCAATCAAGTGTTTGTGCCAACTGGCAATGAGTCTTTTACAGCGCTGTGGAGGAATTTTGGCCCACTCATCTTTGCAGAATTGCTGTAATTCAGTCACATCGGAGGGTTTTCGAGCATGAGCTGCCTTTTTAAGGTCATGCCACAGCATCTCAATCGGATTCAGGTCAGGACTTTGGCTCGGCCACTCCAAAGTCTTCATTTTGTTTTTCTTAAGCCATTCAGAGGTGGATTTGCTGGTGTGTTTTGGATCATTGTCCTACTGCAGAACCCAAGTGTGCTTCAGTTTGAGGTCACGAACAGATGGCTGGACATTCTCCTACAGGATTTTTTGGTAGACAGCAGAATTCATGGTTCCATTTACCACAGCAAGTCTTCCAGGTCCTGAAGCAGCATAACAGCCCCAGACTATCACACTACCACCACCATATTTTACTGTTGGTATGATGTTCCTTTTCTGAAATGCTGTGTTACTTTTAAGCGAGATGTAATGGGAGGCACATAATCTAAAAAGTTCAATTATTGTCTAGTGAATCGAAAGAGTATTTTCCCAAAAGTCTTGGGGATCATCAATATGTTTTCTGGCAAAACTGAGATGAGCCTTTGTTCTTTTTGGTCAGCAGTGGTTTTTGTCTTGGAACTCTACCATGCAGGTCATTTTTGCCCAGTTTCTTTCTTATGGTGGAGTCATGAACACTGACCTTAACTGAGGCAAGTAAGGCCTGCAGTTCTTTGGATGTTGTTGTGGGGTCTTTTGTGACATCTTGGATGAGTCGTCGCTGCGCTCTTGGGGTAATTTTGGTCAGCCGGCCACTCCTGGGAAGATTCAGCACTGTTCCATGTTTTCGCCATCAGTGGATAATGGCTCTCACTGTGGTCTGCTGGAGTCCCAAAGCTTTAGAAATGGCTTTGGAGTGGCCTAGTCAAAGTCCTGACCTGAATCCGATCGAGATGCTGTGGCATGATCTTAAAAAGGTGGTTCATGCTCAAAAACCCCCAATGTGTCTGAATTACAACAATTCTGCAAAGATGAGTGGGCCAAAATTCCTCCACAGTGCTGTAAAAGACTCATTGCCAGTTATCGCAAATGCTTGACTGCAGTTGTTGCTGCTAAGGGTGTCCCTCAGCAAGACCAGACTAGCCGAAGAAGGATCTGTGGCCGAACTAAAAGGCGGCTACACCTTCTTCTGGAAAGACAAGGCCAAAGATGAAGAGAGGATCCATGGAGTAGGACTGGCCATCAAGACATCAGTTCTCAAGAAACTTCCTGACCTACCAACGTCAGTTAATGAACGGCTGACGACACTCTGTTTCCCCCTCAACCATAACCAGCACGATACCCTCATCAGAGCGTATGCTCACAACTCTCACCAGTAGTGATGAAGAGAAGGAAGCCTTTTATGAGGAGCTCAGTACCCTTGTGAAGGACACTCCTCCCGGTGACAAACTCATTCTGCTAGGCGATTTCAACGCCAGAGTCAGAACAGACTGCTGTAACTGGAAAGGGGTGCTAGGGCCACACGGCACTCGAAAATTGAACTCCAACTGCTTGATGCACTTGAGCCTTTATGCTGAAAACCACCTCACTATCACAAATACACTGTTCTGACAAGCAGACAAATATAAGACAACATGGATGCACCCAAGATCCAAGCAGTGGCATTTGACAGACTTTGCCATTTGCCGTCAGATAGACATCCGTAACATCAGGATCACCAGGGCCATGCGCGGAGCAGAGTGTTGGATGGACCACCATCTAGTCAGATCCATCCTATCCCTGCATATTGCCCCAACATGCCGCGAGATACCGAAAGTCATCAGGCCAGCGTTCAATGTCGCCAAACTTGAACAACCTCAGCAACGTAGTGAATTTGCAGAAGATCTGGGACAGCCGACTGATTGCCCATGGACCCCTGACTAGCTGTCCAACACAAAGGTGGAAACAGTTTAGAGCACTGGTGACGGAGTCAGCAAAAAACATCATTGGCCCCAGGAAACGAGTGCACCAGGACTGGTTTGAGGAGAACATCAAGACACTCCTGGATGACAAGCAGAAGGCCTTTGTTGAGTAACAGAATGACCCCGCTTCCATTTCCAAGTGTGATTGCTTTAAGCACCTCCAGAGACAGGCACAAGCAGCGCTGCCAAAGATGCAGAATGAATGGTGGGAGAAGAAGGCAGATGAGGTGCAGAGATACTGTATGCCGACACACAGAATTCCAAGATGTTCTTCAGTGTCATCAAGGAAGTATATGGACCTTCCAAGCCATGTACTACCCCACTCCTGTCAGCAGACGTTTCAACTCTGCTGAAGGAGAAGAGCAGCATCAATGCGCGATGGAGAGAGCACTTCAGCTACCTGCTCAGCAGGCCCTCCACTGTAGACCCCCACGCCCTCAATCTGATCCCACAAAAACCCACCATCCACAGCCTTGACCTCCCCCCTACAATGGATGAAGTCTTGAACGTGATTAGGCAGACCATTTCAGGCAAAGCACCTGGGATGGATGGAATCCTGGTGGAAATATTCAAATCAACTGGTCCTGTGGCCCTTGAAACCTTCCATTCCCTCCTCACCAGCATCTGGGATGAAGAACAACTGCCCAAAGACTTCAAGGATGCCACTGTTGTCTCCTGTTCAAGAATAAGGGTAGCAAGTCTGACTGCAGCAATTACCAAGGTATCTCCCTTCTATCTATTGCTGGAAAAATACTGGCCTGGGTCCTCCTCAACCGACTGATTAACAACATCTCTGAAGGGAACCTGCCAGAAACACAGTGTGGATTCCACCCAAACCGCAGTCCCGTGGACATGATCTTCTCTGTCCTCCAAGTGCAGGAGAAATGTCTAGAACAAAACATGGATTTATATGCGGTCTTTATCGACCCGACTAAGGCCTTCGACACGGTGAACAGGGAGGCCCTCTGGATTATCCTATCCAAGCTTGGATGCCCAGACAAGTTTGTAAACCTTATAAGCCAGTTTCACAACAACATGACTGGGCAGGTTCTCTCAGGTGGAGAGGTATCGCAGCCATTCAATATCAGCAATGGCATCAAGCAGGGGTGCATTCTGGCCCCGGTCTTCTTCAACCTCTTTTTCTCTTGTGTCCTCAACCATGCCATCAGGGACTTGGACCTTGGGGTATACCTGCGATACAGACTTGATGGCTCACTGTTCGACCTCCGCCAACTGAAGGCTAAGATCAAGGTCGCAGAAAAGATTGTCCTGGAAGTGCTTTTCGCTGACGACTGTGCCCTCATGGCCCACACGGAATTTGACCTCCAGATTGTCATGAATAAGTTTGCAGAAGCCTCCCGCCTTTTTGGTCTCACCATCAGCCTCAGCAAGACAGATGTACTGTTCCAACCAGCACCCGCCTTCACCGTCCCTCCCCCCCTCCATCTCCATTGAGGGTACCCAACTGAAGACGGTAGATGACTTTAAGTACCTCGGCAGCACCATCAGCAACGATGGCAGCCTGCATAAAGACATCAACGCCAGAATCTGCAAGGCCAGTCAAGCTCTCGGTCATCTCCGAGCTCACGTCCTGAACCAGCACAACATCCAGCTGTCCATGAAGCTCAAAGTGTACAGGGCCGTTGTCCTCACCAGCCTTTTCTACGGATGTGAGACGTGGACCGTGTACAAAAAAACACCTGAACCAGATGGAGAAGTTCCACATGAGAAGCCTACGGATGATCATGAACATTCACTGGCAAGACCAGGTCACATACCTTGAGGTCCTGGACAGAGCTGAGATGACCAGCATCAAGGCCATGATTCTGAAAGCCCAGCTCTGATGGGTTGGTCATGTGATCCGGATGGATGGTGATAGAAAAATTCCAAATTATTATTCTTATATTATTCTTATATTATTCCATGCCTTTCCTATCTCATGTCTGATGTTTATATGTGCATTCCATGTAGAATAAGTTCATATATTCCTCCATATTATTCTTTCATATTATATGTCTGATGTATTTTTGGTGTGTTCCTGTAAGCAATTATTCTCTATCTGTGGTCTTCATGTCCCAGAGTTTTGAGTGAATGTGCGTGTGAGTGCTGAGAATGTCGGTCAGCAGAGACGTAAAAGGTGATCTAAGCTGCACTGATAATCTTTTTGTTTTATTGACCTGCTCTGCTAAGTTTCTGTGACCGAGGAATGTGCAAAAACTTCCAGTTCATGAAGATTAGATTTTTAGACACTCTGTCTGTCTCCGGGAGATGCCACAAGGACATCTCCCTCTTTGTCTATCTATCCTGAAGGGCTATAAAATACCAGGCTCGGAAATGCATGGCCAGAAAGGTGCATGAACAACTCTGTGGGACGTTGAATGTAGTTGTTCTCCTAGCCAGAAATAAATGGCTCATAACTCAGAATCTGCCTAGTGAATTTTTGACTCAGTCTCATTTAATTCAATTTTATTCTATCAGATGGCCACAGGCTGCCCAAGCAGCTCATGTACGACGAACTCTGCTCTGGGAAGCGGAACCAAGGCAGACCACGCAAAAGATTCAAAGACTACGTGAAGCTCAACATCAGACACACTGGCATCCTTCCCAAACTTAGAGCTGCGGGCTATGGACAGGCCAGGCTGGCACACTCTCACTACCTAGGCGCGAGACTACTTTGAAGAGAAGAGATGAGCTGATGTAGCTGAAGCACGGGCACAAAGAAAGGCGTCATTATCTGGGCAGTTTCCTTGCCCCTACTGCAGCCATGTCTGTCTATCGAGGATCGGCCTAAACAGCCATCTCCGTGCACACACAAGAAGAGGACTTAACGCATGAGGGACAGTCATCATCGGATCGATGGACAACCAAGAAGAATGCTGTTTATTCCATCTAGCTGCAATGCTCCTGCACTGTGTTTATATCTGTGTACATATGTATATTCATTTACTGCTTTGGCTAACCAGTTTTTATCATCTTGTTGACTATTGCTCTGAGCGCTGCTTTCCCTTTGCTGCTGTAATCCTGGAATTTCCTCACTGTGGGACTAATGAAGGCTTATCTTATCTTATCTTATAGGTGATACTGTATTTCTGTGTGTGTTTACTGCAGATGTTCCTCAGTGACCAAGATGAAAGCACAGCTGAGCACAGCACACTTTGGTTACTTCTGCCATCTGTGCCCACTGTAGTGAAAATGTCCCACTTTGCTGAGCCGTATGACACATTTCAACAATTTGGGCTTAAAATGTGTATAAAAGTGGTAAAAATTACTTTTGTTCATTTTCAGATTATAATGTTTGTTTATATAAAAATACAGTCTTCTCTCTCAAAATCACTCGTAAAATGGACCTTGCTCTGCACCCTAACCCTGATGTGAAGTCAGCCCTCACATGAAAGCAGCAAATTAAGAATGATACCCATGTGATTTGCCTTGTGATAATTGGTAAGTCACTTACCAATCAGCCAGCCATCAGCATCACCTTGAGTCAGACATACTGTCACTGCACTGCCCAGGCATTGACATTTACAATCTGATATTCTGCATCTGATAGGATTTGGACATTGATGAACTGACACTGATTTTTTAAGTATTTTTAATTATTTAAATTTTAATTATATCTTGAGTCAAAGTATAACATGGTGCCAACTAAATATCACGTTTATTACGGTTCACACTCATATTTGATTCAGACAAATAAAATATGGGGCCATTAAGGTTAGAATAACGGCAATCTATTTACATAATCTTCTTATAACTGGTCTGGACCACTCCTTAATTTTGTTAGTACCTGTACTAAATTTCAAGATATTAAAAGACTGATGAATCCCACAAGTTCACGTCAAGTTTGTAAATAAATGTGCTCATACTAATGGTTCTAGCATGAGGCTCAATTGCTCAGATTTCAAAGTGCAAAAAAAGACAAACACCACACACTGGAAGTTGGTCAAGAATATTTATTGTACTCCTTCACCAGTTATAAAGGCTGCTATTAAATCCAGCAAAGAGACACAGAAAAGTGAATGTGACGATGAAACTAGAAATGGATGTTCTGACAATGTCACGCCAACCACTATACATCTGGGTGTAGTGCTGTAGTCAAGACCAATCTGAGAATTAAATGGACCAAGTCCCAGATAAGACTATGATAAGGGGCCAAGACCAAGTGGAGACTAGGTCAAAACTGAAAAGTACAAACACAGTAATTTTAGTCTTGACCTGGTCTTTGCCTGTCTTGTTTTGGTCTTGACTTGGCCTCAGTCCTTTAAGTTCTTGGGGCTCTATTATGATGGTCTATTCAACAGTCTAATGCCTATAGTGCAGACTGCATTTATGAATGTGTCCAAGTCAGTTTCGTTATCACGACAGTGGGAAAACGGTCTCTGCACTGGGCGAAAAGTGCAAAAGAGGCTGGTCTAATTATTCAGAGGTAAGGTTTGAGTAATACATTCCAAATTGCTGTGCGATTTCAAAACACACCACTGAAATAGCATTAAACAATGTGCTTGTGATGATATGCCTCCTTGTTCCTGATCAAAACTGCATTGTCATAAAATGCATTAAAATACCATTGCACAGAGATTACACTACTGCCACACCTCTTTTGAACAAGCCCCATCCTTGCAGTGCAAAGCTGGCACACTGTTTACTGGTAATTACATGGCATGGTGCAAAGTGTAAAACAGACAATGTGCTGACAGAAACTAACAAAATCACTGGTGCTAAGCATGAAATGTGGCAGAAAAGCCCATTGTAAACTGTAAAAATAGGGGTCTTGGTCTCAGAAAACTCTGGTCTTGGTGTGGTCTTGACTATAACACTGGCTAGGAACAATCCAAATAGTCTTGGAAGATGGTTGGTGAGGAATTTACAGAACAACAAGCTCAACATTTTTTATTGTCCAGAGCCACTTTTAAAGAATTATTATATAGTGACCTGTTGTACAGCTGTAACATCATCAGTAATCCTCACTGGATACCATTTCCATCTGCTTTACTTGGTTCAGTTTCAAGTGATTCATTAATTAATCCACCTCTGTAAACATATAAATTTTGAATGTACATTTTGGGTTTAATTGATGATCATGCATTTCCATCCAGGATTTTCTTCAGCACATATCCAAAAAAGTATTGTTGGATGTAAGCACAGCGAGTCTGGTTCGTTAGTTGAGTTGTGAAGACGTGAAGAGCTGTGAATAGCAGCGAATGCTGACAAAGTTACAATTTTTGGGGTATCGTCAGGGTTCCTAAAAGGTTGTAAAACAGTTCGCCAACAGTTTTTATGGTTGCAAACTGTAAAAACTGTTGCCAAACTTTTGTGCAACTGCTTATGAACCCTGACAAAACCCAAAAAGTTGCAACATTTGCCAACGTTCGTCAACATTTGCCACTTAGTGAGATACATGCATTAGTTCCATCTAGATGAAAAACTTTTTGATGATAAAATCATCCAAGGACATTAGACCCTGATAGCAAGATGGAGGTCAACACTATCATAACTCTGGAACATGGTAATTGTGGCCTTTCAGCTAAGTTCTCTGTGTTTTCCTAGATTTTATCTTTGCTTTGGATGAGAAACTGTGAGAAATGCTTGTTGTGATTGAGAAGGTTATGATTCCAATACTAACATGAAACACAAATGGACCTTTATGTTAGGACCAATCAAAGACACCACCATAATCAAAATCTGTGTCTGTTCTCAGCAGGAGCTGAAATATTTCCTGAGAAGGCATTTTCAGGAATGAAAAATCAAAGTAGCACTGTCAAATATGATGATTAAAAAAAACAAAAACAAACATCAACTATACTGCCAGAGAGTCCCAAGACCTTGGAAAGTTCCTGTGGTGGAAAAATGACTGAATACTTTGGGTTTTTTCAAGACATTCTGAGTGGCAGGAAATAGTTAGCCATAGTTCCTAATTTTGCACACCACCATTTGAAATCTAAGCATAACGATAGTTCCCAAAAATCCATTTTCAGGAACCATTCTAGTTCCAACTCCAGTGCAGGGACTATAAAGGTGTGTTCAGACCAAAGGAGTGAATTTTTCAGGCGGCACGATTACATTTTAACTCAATGTAAACACATGTATAAACATGAATTCACCATCTGAGTGAGTTGCAGACAGGCGAAGTTGACTTTAACTTCTGCAGCTGTGTTCAACCTGCTGTAGAAATTCCCAAAACACCGTCATGCTTAGGTTTACATTATCCAAAGGGGTCTCACCTGAAAAAAAAATGTTCCTGCCTCCAAAATTTCACCTGGATGAAGGGTTGTTTACATTGCTAGCTTGCTAGCCTTGTTAGCACGTCCTTTACAGGAGTCCTTGGATAAAAAACTCAACACTCCGATTCAGCTGCAGAGCTCCCAGTCCATCTGTCTCCAGGTGAGTGGCAGTCTCATTTTCAAACTAGTTTACTCTCCAATGTTGATACTTTTACTCTGGTGACAGCAGAATCTCAAGGCCTAGCTAGCATGATCCCTCGGACATGAATGTGCACTCACCTCTTTCCATTGACTTTGTATGCATTTGCGCCATGTGAAAAATTCGCTTCACGTTTGGTCTAAATGCACTTTAAGAACACACTGACACCTTTCAGTGGCATTGGCTTCGCTGGCAGTAGTATTTTATTGTCTCCTCTGTTTGGGTTCCTGCTGTTTTCTCTGAGTCTCACCCCCACACATAGTTCTAAACTTTGGTGTTTACCAGCCACTGCAGTTTTCCAAGATCACCAGCTCTTCAGCATGATTATTAGTCATAAGTTTGCATTATTTGACATTGGTATGTGTTATGTCTGGAAACTCAAATGACACACAGAGAGTGGTATCTGCTTGGAACAGGAACTTTATTGCAACAAGCTATATGACTTACAATACTGGTGTGTTATTGTATGCTGAGCCAAAGAAGAAAAAGAGGCCGTAAAATGGCCAGCTCTCTCATTATATCAGCTTGGTGTGATGACATCACCAAACGGCTGCATCATCACACTGGTGTCATTTAAGATAAGATAAGATAAGCCTTTATTAGTCCCACAATGGGGAAATTCCAGGATTACAACAGCACAGGGATAGCAACACTCAGAGCAATAATTAAGAAGATACGAAAAATAAAAATAGAAATAAAAATAAGAGCAGTGGATATGCATACGTACACATAAATATATAAATATATATACAAAGTGCGGAGCATTGTAGCAAGATGGAATAAACAACATAACCGTCTACTTAGTTATCCTACATAGTATGAATATGTACCCATATATATTGTCACCCTCCGTAGTGACTGATATTGTCCTAGTTGTATACTGGAGGGCACCATTTGTGTAAGTCTGTTGTGTCCTTTGCATTCAATACTATTAGGTCGTCACGTTTTTTTGCTATCTCTGCGAGCAGCCCTGCTTAGGTTATACAGTCTGACAGCCGTAGGTAGGAAGGACCTGCGAAACCTCTCGGTTGCGCACCTAGGATGATGTAGTCTGCTGCTAAATGAGCTCCTCAGTGCGTTCAGTATGTCCTGCATAGGGTGGGACTCGGACTCCAGCAGAGAAGACAGTTTAGCCACCATCCTTTTCTCTCCCATCTCCTCCACCGGGTCAAGGCGCTGCCCCAGGACAGAGCTAGCTTTCTTGATCAGTTTGTTCAGTCTCTTCCTATCGGCTGCTGTAATGCCGTTGCCCCAGCAGACCACTCCAAAAGTGATGGCTGATGCCACCACCATGTCGTAGAATGTCTTCAGCAGCGCCCCTTCTACACCAAAAGACATGAGCCTCCTCAGTAGGAACAGCCTGCGCTGTCCCTTCTTGTAGAGTGCGTTGGTATTGCGTGACCAGTCTAGTTTATTGTTCAGATGAACACCCAGGTACTTGTAGGATGTCACCATCTCAATGTCCGTTCCCTGTATGTTTACTGGTGCTGTGAGGGGTTGTCCTTGCCTGCGGTAGTCCACCACCAGCTCCTTAGTTTAACCCTGTGGTTTCCTATACCACATCCCCCCCTTGGAAAAACAGAACAGCATATACTCAAATTAATCCTCCCCAATTTGGTACACATGAAACCCCCAAAACTAACTAGGGTTAGCGGGTAGACCACCATGCAGCCCAGTGCGGCTGAGTGGTTTATTCTGTCGGCAGCCGTGCCCCTAACTAAACAGTCCTCTTTTCTTTTCTCTGAGGGGGCAGTTCAGTTGGAGGGGGGCCCTGAGGCGAGCTCGTGGTGGACGTGCCCCTGGAGGTGCCAGTTGCAGCAGGCCCGGGTGCCATCCCGCTGGAGCTGCGGCACGCTCATCAACAATGTCCCAGCTGGGATCCCACACCAGCTGGGTTGGCTCCAATGCTGTGTCTTGATCCGCAGCAGCTGCTATCACCTTCTGCAGATGGCTGGCTCGCCATCTCGATCCATCCACCATCTGAACGGCGGCTGGTCTCAGCTGCATGGTGATTTTCGTAGGTGTTAGTGATAGTGACGATGTTAAGGCTGACTGAGTCCGGTCGCTTGGTCCTGTGGACCCGAACCCAGTTCATCACTGTGAGTGGCACTCTGTTCGGCTGCGTTCAGCATTGTGGTTGTGATGTTATGACTCTTACACATGCTGTGGGGCATCCACGAGGTTGTGGTGGTTCTGCTGTGTCCTGTTGGGTCACGGACTCTTCATCCTGCGCCTTGGCGGTGGCTCCTGGCAACTGATGCTGGTTGTAGATTCGGAAGACATCTGATGGCTCTATTGCACTCTGTTCGGTCATGGACTCTTCATCCTGCAGCTCAGCGGGGACTCCTGGACTCTGGTGCTCTGTGCAGATTCGGAAGCAGTCCGGTTTCTTCTCTC
Organism: Pholidichthys leucotaenia; assembly: GCA_020510985.1. NCBI lineage: Eukaryota > Metazoa > Chordata > Actinopteri > Cichliformes > Pholidichthyidae > Pholidichthys > Pholidichthys leucotaenia. The sequence continues at coordinate 192,484,392 of CM035842.1, read as the reverse complement.
TCACCCAGTGCTGGTTGAGATCGGGGTGATGTGTCGCTGTCATTAGTGACGGAATGCACACTGGGCCGTCTTCGGTCACCGGGGTCCCTTTCTCCATGAACTCCCTCTCCTGCAGCTCCACAGCAGGTGTCTGAAGCTCATGCCAGGCGAGGGTCGTAGGTGAGTTTGTTTTTATTCTCTCCCTCTCCTGGGAACTCTGGTTGTGGCGATATGTTGCCGTCGCTATTGGTGAACCTGCACCAGGTTGTTGTGTCCCAGGGTTCCCAATAGACACAGGTTCCCTCTCCTGCAGCTCTGCAGCGGCTCCCTGAGGCTCATGCTGGGCGAGGAACTGAGGCGAGTCCAGTCGCTGCTCTCTCTCTATGCTATGTTCGCTCTCTGCACTGTGTTCACTCTCTGCGCTGTGTTCGCTCTCTGTGCTGTGTTCTTGCACTAGCTTGTTACAGGTTAGTTCATCTTCTAAGGGCCTGAGGGCGCATGTGCTCGCTAAGACTTGGAGCTCTGTAGCATAACGTTGAATTGACTCACCAGCATGCTTTTCACTGGGTTGTTGCTCTGTGGTGCCCTGCTGTCCTGCAGTGTCTAACTCAGGGCCCTCCCGAGAGGGTATGGGGTCAGCGGGATTAGCAACTGGGGCAACCGTCCGTGGAACAGTGAGCTGTTCAGTCAGCAACGCTACATAGTCGTCATACGTAGCTTTCTCTCCTAAATTTTTGGCTATCTGTTGTCCCTCTTTACCCAGGTGACCATACAGAACCACTCACATCCACAGGTCTCTGAATCTCTCCAGGTTTACAGCCTCTGCATAGCTGGCAAACCACTCGAACCAGCAAGCCTATAGAATGGGCGGCTCAACTGGGGTGTCAAGGAACAACAGTGGTAGCTGGGGGTAGCACTTCCATCTTCGGGAACGGTCGTAGTGGTCTCAAGCACGCTTCTATGGTTTAACTCTCATCACCAAATGTTATGTCTGGAAACCCGAATGACACACAGAGAGTGGTGTCTGCTTGGAACACAAACTTTATTGCAACAAGCTACATGACTTACAATACTGGTGTGTTATTGTATGCTGAACCAACAGAGAAAAAAGAGGCCATAAGATGGCCAACTCTCTCATTATATCGGCTCGGAATGATGACGTCACCAAACAGCTGCGTCATCACACCGGTGCCATTCAACCCTGTGGTTTCTTATACCACAGTATGATAACATTATCAAAGCTGAAACCAGAAGTTCACATACACTGTATAAAAAGGCACATAATCTTTTTACCTCACTGTCTGACATTAAATCAGACTAAACTTTTCACTTAGGATTACCAAATTATTTTATTACTGTGAAAGATTAAAAATAAAAAAAAATTTTTATTGCATATTTTAAAATTACACTTTATCCCAGATATCCCAAGACACAGTACATCATGTTTTTATTCTGTCCTGGACCCAAGGCTAACTCACAGTTACGTGACTCCACCCACTTTGAAAAGTGAATACTACAACAAAATGTTTGTTGGGTTAGTGTATGCAAGAAGATTGTCTGGGATTACTTCAATACATCTTAAGGAAACAATACACAATTTCTTGTCTTTTAAACAAATGTCAATTGAGTCTAGAGGAAGATTTATTTTTATAGAGAGACAAACAATTTAGATTTAACTTTGTTAAATCTAAATTTAACAAAGCTCCTCCTCGAGGGATTTCAGCTGTTTCGTGCTGATCGAGACACAGAGCTCTCCGATAAGTCCTCAGGAGGTGGAGTCTGCTTTTACATCAACAGCAGCTGGTGCTCTGATGTAACGGTGATTTCCCAACACTGTTCTCCCACTCTGGAATATTTATTCATTAACTGCAAGCCTTTTTATTCCCCGCGGGAGTTCGCTTCATTCATCCTGGCCGCTGTTTACGTCCCGCCCGACGCGGACGCGCGCGAGGCTCAGCGCGCGCTCGCGGATCACATTCAACAAACGGAGCGCACTTTCCCAGACTCTCTGGTTATTGTGGTTGGTGACTTTAACCAGAGCAACCTGAGCTACGATCTCCCCCGATACAAACAGTTTATTAAATGCCCCACCAGAGGAAAGAACACGCTGGATCACTGTTACACTACAGTGAAGGACGCGTATCACGCTGTTCCCCGCGCTGCACTCGGACTATCTGATCACGTGATGGTCCACCTGATTCCCACATACAGACAGAGACTAAAGCTCACTAAACCTGTTGTGAGCACTACGAGAAAATTGACCAGTGAAGCTGGGGAGAAGCTGAGCACGTGCATGGAAATAACTGACTGGGGCATGTTTAAAGGAGCCACGCATGATCTGGATGAGTACACGGACACTGTGAACTCATATATCCACTTTTGTGAGGAGAGCATTCTTCCATCGCGCACCAGGGTGAGGTACTCCAATGATAGGCCCTGGTTCACTGCTAAGCTCAGACAGATCAGGAAGGAGAAGGAAGCAGCGTTGAAAAGTGGAGACAGGGACTGCTACAGGGAGGTCAAATATCGGTTTAACAGAGAGCTGAGGAGAGCTAAATCTGTGTATTCTGAGAGACTCCAGCAGCAGTTCACTGCTAACGACTCTGCTTCTGTGTGGAGAGGACTGAGGCAAATCACCAACTATCGGCTTCAGGCTTCTAAAGGTCAGGATGACATAGCCCTTTGTCAAAGACTGTCCCAACATTATGCCCATTTTGGCACCTCGTCAGCTGTGTCCATCTCCCCCCCTCCCCCCAGTGCCACTGCCTCCATGGTCCCCACTTCATCAAAGGCGCCCCCCCTCCTCCCCCCCCTGCCCTTGTCATCAGTGAGCAGGACGTGCACAGACAGTTCTCCAGACTGAACCCACGCAAGGCCCCCGGTCCAGACGGCGTGTCTCCCTCCACCCTGAGACACTGTGCGGATGAGCTGACTCCTGTCTTCACAGACATTTTTAACACCTCCCTGAAGTTATGCCACGTGCCGACCTGCCTCAAAACCTCCACCATCATCCCTGTCCCCAAGAAGTCATGGATCACTGGACTTAACGACTACAGACCTGTAGCGCTCACCTCTGTAGTCATGAAGTCCTTTGAGCGCCTGGTCCTGCCCCACCTCAAGTCCATCACCACCCCTCTCCTGGACCCGCTGCAGTTTGCCTACCGAGCCAACAGGTCTGTAGACGATGCAGTCAACCTGGCCCTCCACTCCATCCTGCAGCACCTGGACTCCCCGGGAACCTACGCCAGGATCCTGTTTGTGGACTTCAGCTCTGTATTCAACACCATCCGCCCCGCTCTGCTCCGGGACAAGCTGTCCCTGCTCAACGTGCCTGACTCCCTCTGCAGGTGGATCACTGACTTCCTGACAGACCGGAGGCAGCATGTGCGGCTGAGAAAGACTGTCTCTGACTCTGTTAGCATCAGCACCGGATCACCCCAGGGCTGTGCACTTTCCCCCCTACTCTTCTCCCTTTATACCAACTCCTGCACCTCCAGCCACCAGTCTGTCAAGCTGATCAAGTTTGCAGACGACACCACCCTAATCGGGCTCATCTCCAACGGTGACGAGTCCGTCTACAGGAAAGAGGTAGCCCAGCTGGCATCCTGGTGCAGCCACAACAACCTGCAGCTGAACGCTCTGAAGACAGTGGACATGATCGTGGACTTCAGGAAAGTCACAACCCCTCTGCCCCCCCCTCACCCTCACAGGCTCTCCCATCACCACTGCAGATTCCTTCCGCTTCCTGGGCACCACCATCACCCGGGACCTCAAGTGGGAGCCGACCATCAGCTCCCTCATCAAAAAGGCCCAGCAGAGGATGTTCTTCCTGCGGCAGCTGAGGAAGCTCAAGCTACCCACCAAGATGTTGGTGCAGTTCTACACGGCCATCATCGAGTCCATCCTCACCACCTCCATAACCGTGTGGTACGCAGGAGCCACTGCCAGGGACAGACTAAGGCTGCAGCGCGTCGTGCGCGCTGCTGAGAAGGTGATCGGCTGCAAGTTCCCATCCCTCCAGGATCTGTACATCTCCAGGACCCGGAGGCGTGCAGGCCAGATCATAGCCGATCCTTCACACCCTGGTCACGCACTGTTTGCCCCCCTTCCCTCAGGTAGAAGACTTCGGTCCATTCAGACTATAACCTCCCGTCACATGAACAGCTTCTTCCCCTCTGCCATCAGACTGCTGAACACTAAGTGACTTATTAGACTCTCGTGCACTACGTACAGCAGCTCAACCGGACTCATGACAATCATCACTGTTTTCTTTTTGCATTACCGACTGCACTATGGGGTACTCCACAATATCTGCTGCTCGCTAATATATTTAAAAATTGCTTTGTCTAGTATTACTCATTCATATTCTACATTTTATTGCATGTATAGTTTTTTTATTTCTATCTTTTATTTTTATCATGTTTAATGTTGCAGCATTGCACCGAGACAAATTCCTAGTTTGTGTACTACATGAACAATGGCAATAAATCTGATTCTGATTCTGTTACAATTACATTCTGAATCATTTTTAGCAGTGTACCCCAGCCAGCCTTGGGATTTCAACCTGGAGCCTTCCAGCTGCTCAGCAACACTGCAAACCACTGTACTACCCCAGTAGCCTATGCATAGTTGTAGAAAAACGCTCGGTATGAGGTACGAAGGTGAGATGTCATGGTCAGGATTGGGGTGGGTCTCCATCATTCCAGTTGCTCACAAATATTTCTTGTTATAACTTTGTGAGACTAAACAAAACAGAAGAGGAACAGCTCTTCAGTCCTGCTGCATAAATATGAATTTCTGTAATCCTAATGTTGCCTTTGGGCTCTGGAGGCTCCTTAACGCCTCACAAAAACACTTCAGAATGTTTCATAGCTCTGATATTTCATTTTGTTTATGAATATAATGACAAATTCTTTTCAAATCCAAAATGAGTCTATTAGGATTGCTGTTTCTACACCAGTTAATTAACACAAGTCAATAAAGATGTTTTAGAAGAGAAAGATGTGAGTAGAATTAAATCCTGCACTTTCCTCTACTACACAGAGAAAGAATGAATGTGTTTATGATGATATTTCATAGTTCCAACTTCAGTACTTTTAACTGCTGGTTTGTATTGTGGAAACCACGAAGCAACTGTTGGATAATTATTATGTAACAGGTAGAACTGTACCTGTGTGTAGGGGATAACTATAAACTTCTCCAGATGGTTGGAAGATCAAAGGATCTTGGCCCAATTCCCCAGCCAATTAAACTCACATTCACTCTGTATTTAGTAAAAGGGGCAAGCTACAGGATTTAAAGTGTCACAGGCTAAACCTGGAATGAGGTTTTACACTGAGGGTGGTAAATGGGACCTGTGCAGTGAACCTGACCCACGCTTGTGGGTCAGGTTACAAACCAGTAACCTGACCCTTACAAACCAGTAGTGGGTGTGAGTTACCCCTAAACTGATGACAAGGTCTATATTGTCTTTAAAACAAAATAGGTTTATTTGTTAAAGCTCATCCAAACAGAACCATCCACTTCTGGGCAAACTACGATACTAAAAAAAAAAAAAAGATTTGAGAGCTTCTGTATAACATCGCTCACAGTACTTTATCTGATGCTGTATACACGCTTCTAATCATGGACAGTTGGTACCATGAGACTCAGCCAGTGATGAAGCACATAAAAAAGATTACTGTGATCGACCCAGGTTCACAGGAGAACTAAATCACTATGTTCACATATTACAGCAGGCTTAACCCTGTAACTCTCTCAAATAAGAACAAAACATACACACACAAAAAGGAAAAAAATGAACTTTCAGCATGGAGCAAATTCACACAAGATAAATGCTACATGTTTATCATCCGGCTATTCAGTTCTAGACGTTTGTGTGGAGAGTCTTGTGGCAGGATAAGAAAAATAGTTACTCACACACTGGACCAGTAATCCACACTTTTCTGTTCTGCCACGGATGTCCAGTTCTCAAGGAGAAAATAAAAAACTAGAAAAGCACTCGGAGAGCGCAGACCTCCGCCAAGCGCCACAGCTGACCCCATACAGTGTTTGTGTGTACGTTTTCAGATTCCTTGACCATGAAAACATATGACTAGCAATTGGATTCACAATGATAGGATTAGTGGTTCAGTAGTTATTGACGAAAATCGCATTTTCCGTAATGGCGGTTTTCTTCTGGACGGTGATCCGGATCACCACCAAAATCTAATCATCTGTAGGATACCCCATTTCTGACAATCTCTGAAAATTTCATGAAAATCCGTCCATAACTTTTTGAGTTATCTTGCTAACAAACAAACAAACAGACAAACAGACAGACAGACAGACAGACAAACCAACGCCGATGAAAACATAACCTCCTTGGCGGAGGTAATAAAAATAAATCCAATTGTCCGATGTGCAAAGACGCATCCAACAGGTGAATGGGAGGGAGGAGGGAGAGCAGCGGTTGCAGTGACTTCAAAGGCAACGTCCGTCTCCACCAAGTCGGTCCACACAGTACTGTACATCAAGCACGTGTTACTCCCTCGACAAAACATGGAGGAAAAATGATCATAAAGAAGCCAAAGCTGGCAGATAGTGTTAGTTAACTACTTTTACTTGAGCTACAAAAGAGGACAGGTGCCCCCGACGATATGCGGGCAAGAGCACACACTTCTTCAGTCGGGTTGGTGATATAAGCTAGATGCTAGCAGTAGCCATCGTCTTTGGCTAGTGGTCACTCCTCTTTGCCCAAGGGACACAAACACTCCACTAACCGGCACTTATCATGGCTACTAACTGTTGCAGCAATGTGCACGCACCGCGACACTCTTAGCTCTACTACCTTGGCACACCCCAGCTCTCTCCACAGCTTGAGGCACAGTTCTTCTACTCAGCTCTGGGTCCTAACTGCTCTGCTGGGTGTCTCTCCTCTTCCCAAGCACGCTCACTCACCCTCCTCCCCCACCATCTGCCCGCAAACATCATCCAGGAAGCTGATTGGCTGGGAACTTAAGTATTCAAAAAAATAGTTCAGAAGCTTTAGTTGGGGATGAGAAAAGTTTGTGACAGTTTTATCGCAGTCTGGCTACATCCCCCATATTCCCCCCCTTCCAAATCCTGCCACCACAGCGACCTCTCCACACTCTAAATCAAAGATGATTATTGCCAAAGAAGAACAATGTTTTAAACAGCAGAATATAACATCAGATAACATACAAAACTGGTAAACATCTCTTTATACCTATTATGTGACAAAATCTTTGTATCTAATTGGAAGTTTACCTCGAGTACTCCTTTGAGATCTAAGGGGTACCTCCACCTCACTTTCTGTGCTTGACTTATCAGCATCATGTGAGTGCACCTCCTCCCTCAGTCCATCTTGCATCCCCTGGACCCACTCCTCTCCACTGCCAACAGTAGACATGTCACTGAGGGATTCTGTATGAACAAGCAGTGACTGAGGTTGTGGAGCTAAGCGGTGAGGAAGGAGAATGAGCATTACTTCACGGGAACTAGAATCTGAGGGATCTAAAGGCTTTGTTGCTTGAATTGGAGAGTTTTGTTGGACAGGAGTCTCAGAATTACAGGGTTTCATTTGGTCCCTATGAACAACCTTGGTAGGGCCACCAGCCTCAGGCTTTACAGCGAACACAGGCATATCGGCTTGGTTTTGGGCAACAAGATATGGTTCAGGTTTCCACCTATCTTGAATTTTGTTTCGACCCCGGGGATGGTAGTTTAGAAGAAGCACTCTGTCTCCAGGCCTAATGAGCACCCCTTTGGCATGCCAATCATACAGCCTTTTCCTTCTTGTCGAGGCATTCTGTGCTGCTGCTCGTGCTACATCAGCGGCTGACTGCAACCGCTGATGATGACTCAGTACCCAATCATCCAGGTTCTCTAAGTAAGTAAGTTCATTCCCCATTTTGCTGAAAGAGCAGCAATTTTGACTGACCTCACTAAGGCTTCAGCACCGAATAGGGTAAAATGGACAGAGGAGTGTGATAGAGCTTTTGAAGATTTGAAGAGTGCTATTTCTGGTGAGAAGGTTCTCTACAGTCCAGATTTTGCTCGCCCATTCATTTTACAGACAGATGCTTCAGGAGTTGGCATTGGAGCAGTATTTCTGCAGGAGGAGAAGGGAGAGAGACACCCAGTACTGTTCTTGAGCCGTAAGTTGTTGGACCGGGAGACGAGATACTCTACGGTAGAGAAGGAATGTCTTGCCATGAAATGGGCAATAGGGTCTCTTAAGTACTATTTACTGGGGTGTCATTTTGTGTTGGAGACAGATCATCGGGCCCTACACTGGCTGAACAGGATGAAGGACATGAACAGTCGTCTCACAGGGTGGTATGTGTCCCTTCAACCGTATAACTTTACTGTTCGGTATGTGGCAGGAAAAACCAACCTTGTGGCAGATAGTCTCTCCAGAATACATGACTCTTAGAGTACTGTACTCTTGGGAAAGGGGGGAGGAAATGTGACGACAGAGTGTCGCCACTGCCATGGTTTCCTGAAATTGTGATTATATGTGTAGTATTTGTGAATGTTAATATGATTGTTAAATGCACATATAATTTTAGGATCTGTTTGACTAATTCTGAATTCCCTTTGTGAGATAATTCTTATGTTAATTGTGTTAATTGGGTGAGGCAATTGGTGAATCTTAAATCCACATACCTTTGCCAACATGCTTCCTGATGGTGTCCAGGCAAAAGACTCTTTAGGAGTTGAATGCTTTTTAAAGGATACCAGCTGGAAGGAAGCATGTGATGGTAAGTTTAGGGGTGATTTAAATATGTAAATAGGGGTTTAAATTATTTATTGTAGTATTTATGGTGTATTTATGGTTTGTTGTTTATTCTATATTATTTCTATTTATTCTGTAAATAGGTGGGAATTATTTATGACTCTTTTAGATGTTATTGGGTATGTGGGGAAAATGAAAAATGTTTATTGTCTTACCTGGGGTTATGGTATGTTCTAATTGACTTTGATTGTCTCACACGGTATATAACAGGTGTTATTTGGTTTATGTTCTTGTAAAGTCAAGTCAAGTCGTGTCGGTGTGAAGATGTCGGGTGTTTTCGTTGAAGTTATTGCCAGTGAAGACTTTTTGGAATAAATGACAATTGCTGATTGCAAACTGTCTGGAAGCCTCCTTTTCTGGTCTGGTGTGCCTAGGCCGCTCAGCATACGTTACAAGGCCTAATGAGCACCCCTTTGGCATGCCAATCATACAGCTTTTTCCTTCTTGTAGAGGCATTCTGTGCTGCTGCTCGTGCTACATCAGCGGCTGACTGCAACCGCTGATGATGACTCAGTACCCAATCATCCAGGTTCTCTGCCCCACTGGACTCGAAATCACCTCCACCAAGAATGTCCCACGGGAGTCGGGTATCACGGCCAAAGAGCAGGTAGAAGGAAGCATACCCAGTGGAGCAATGGACATGGCTAGTGTATGCCAGGACTAGCTCAGGCAAATACTCCTTCCAGGTGCGTTTGTTTTCTGGAGGAAAGGACCTCAACATTTTGTGCATGATGCAATTGAAATGCTCACATTGAGCATTACTTTCTGGATGATAGGGGCTCGTTCGGCTCTTGGCAATTCCATAAAGCTCTTTGATGACACTAGCTTCAATACTCCGACCTTGGTCAGCATGGAGTCTGGCTGGGCAACCATAATAAACAAACCACTGTTTGACTAGGGCAGCTGCGGTTGTCGTTGCTGTCTGATCTTTTGTCGGTACAGCAATCGTAAATCGGGTGAACATGTCTGTTAGCACCAACACTTTTTCATAGCCCCCGGCTGAAGGTTCAAGGATAGTCCATAGCCAGCACCTCGAGAGGGGTAGTGACATTGGTGCTGGTCATGGGCGCCTGTGTTTTGGGGAATACATCTCTCACCAGCGCACGTCTCTTATACTGTTGCACTTACTGTTGCATCCAGCAATGTACATCCTTGGACAGGGCAGGCCAATAATAACTTCTCCTTAATCTGTTGATGGTGCTTCTGTCACTTAAATGTCCACCCTGTTCATGCACTGTTTCAAAAGCATGCAGCATTCAACCTTCCTGGCTTGTAGTGTACCTCAAAGTGGAACTCCACAAGCTGAGCCACCCATCTCTGCTCCACTGCTCCAAGATTTGCAGTTTCCAGGTATCGTAGTGGGTTATGGTTAATGACAACTGTGAACCTGGAATACATCAGCAAGTCTCAGAACTTTTCCATGAGTGACAGCCCACTTTAGAGCATGCAGCTCCAACTTGAATGCACTATAGTTTCTATCATTCCTCTCAGAATCTCGTAGCCCACGGCTGGCAAATGCTATGACTCTCTCCACCCCGTCCTGGTACTGGCTCAACACTGATCCAAGCCTCTTATGACTTCCATCTGTAGGGAGGATGAAGGGCAGCTTAAGATTGGGGAATGCAAGTATTGGAGGAGCAAACATTTCTTCAGCTGTTCGAATGCCATCTGGCATTCTTCTGTCCATAGGAATGGTGGACTAGGGACCCTTGACTGCCTCTTAGCTCCACCCATAAAGGCATGTAGGGGCCTGGCCACCTATGCAAAATGGGGTACAAAGCGACAATAGTAAGACATAAAACCCATCACTTGCCGATCTTCCTTCACAGACCTTGGGGTAGGCCACTGTTCCAGCACTTTAACCTTGTCCATGTTCACCTGTACCCCTTCTGCTGACACCACATGGCCAAGAAACTTCACCTCTGTCTTGAGTAGGAAGTACTTTTTAGGTTTCAGCTTAAGACCATGGTCTCTGAGGCGGGTGGACACTATATCTAGTTTCTTCAGATGATCATCAAAATCATGGGAGACTACTAGGACATCATCGAGGTAGATAAGCAGCACCTCAAAGGCCAAGTCTCCCAGAACAGCCTCCATCAGGCGTTGAAAGGTCGCTGGGGCGTTACAAAGCCCGAATGGCATACGGGTCCACTGGAAGAGGCCAAACGGGGTGGTGACTGCTGTTTTTTTCTTGGTTCTGCTCATCTACAGCAACTTGGAAATATCCCGCTGTTAGGTCAAGGGAAGAGAACAGTCGAGCTTGCCCCAGGGCATCAAGGGACTCTTCCACTCTTGGGAGGGAGAATGCATCTTTGTGTGTCACACTGTTCAACTTCCTGAAGTCGCAACAAAATCGGATTGTCCCATCCTTTTTCATAACAATTACTGCAGGAGATGCCCAGGGGCTCGAACTCTCAGCCAGCACACCATGTGAGACCAAGTCTTGGATATGGTGCTTTACTTCTTGAAATATGTGGGGGGAATCCTCCTGTGTTTTATAGGTGGTGTGTTACCAGTCGGCACATGATTCTTCACTGTGGTGGTGTAACCAAAGTCGGTGTCACTTTGTGAGAATACAGCACTGTGCTTTTTCAGGAGCTGATTCAATTGGAAGATCTGGGTAGGAGAAAGGCCTTCAAGATTCGCCTGCACAGGAACAGCCAATGACCCTGTGCTCACTGACTCAAGTTCGTCTTCCCCTTCCATGGCCATAACATGAATTTCCCCTTCTCCTTCTTCGAATCTGACAAGTTCTTTGGAGAGTACTTTCTCTGGCTTGCTGGCAGAGGCCACTCTTGACCTAGACTGTAAAACAAATGGTGTTGGACTTGTATTCAGGAGCCTCACAGCTACTTTCCCATCCACTGTACATGTCAGAACATTAGCAACTAACAGTCCGCGTGGCAGGCATGCAGTTTGGGGGGCTCCACCAACACATGCCATTTCCCTTTTGAGGGGACTCCACAGCGACCCTTGATGACGACTTCACAGCATGGTGGGATGACAACAGGCCTCCGGCCAGCTACCTTGACATGGCCTATCTTTCCACTTGTGCCCCCAACCGCTTCGTTGACAAGTTCTGCTAGGACTCGATGCAGACCTGCCATGGCTGATGGGGAGTGCCATTTCATCAGCTGGACTCCCTCCATGTTGCTGAATTTGTGATGGAGATCCCCCAGCACATTCATAGCCAGTATTCCTGGTATCTTCCCCCTCACCTCATGGGAGGGGTCATCTTTAAGCACAAATATACACTTCTCTGGGATTAACTTCTCCATGCATTCAATATCAGCATAGAGACAGCCCAATACTTGAATGTCAAACCCAGTTGCAGCAGTTAGTTTAATCCAGTTAGCAGTGGATAACTTCTTCCCCTCACAATAGTCATGGAAATGAGAGGCAGAGATGGTTGTGACTTCTGAGGCAGTATCAAGCAAACAACGTGTCTTAATTCCATCAATGGTTATTTCCACAGTGAAACAGTTTCCACAAACACTCTGGGCTGTCTGTATTTCAGGAGGGGACACTGGAAAGACTGGCCAGACTGAAGCAGTGTTGGTAACTTCCAGGGCTGGGCAACTTTTGCCACCCCCTCTAAAACATCACTGGCCCCGACAGAAGCTCCCTGATGTCCCACTGGCTCTCTGCGGCATTCACGAGTGGTGTGACCTGGTTCTCCACATATATAACAGATCATCCTCCCCTCATTGTCTCACAGTGGGATTCTCCAAGGTCTACTCTGAGTGGCCTCAGACCTTGACTGCATGGCTTTGAACAATTCTTCTTGGCGGGCAGCTACCTTCTGGATCATAGAGTGACTGTAAAGATAGAGGTGATCATGTGTCAGAACCCTGCACAACATGCACTGTTCCATATGCCAGAAACTGGCCAGAGGTGGCTACAGGGACTTCTTCCTCCAACCAATCAATTGCCAGCTGCATTAATGAGTTGAAGGACTGGAATGGGTTCTCTCATACCTGTCTCCTCTTTTTGCGCTGCAATGCATCATCATGAAGCCAAAGCACAAACTGTTCTTTTAATATCACTTCAGGGTCTGGGACACGAGATGGATAACATGACTTGAAACGGTTGACTTTGTCTAAGAGGAAATAAGCAAACGCTCTGACGTTTTCACCAGCCATTTGTCTTCTATCATAAAATTCCCTAAGCTGCACTCCGATGGGTGTCTTATCACCATACACTTTTCCAAGGGCAGCAAAAACATCTTCTGCAGTTTTTGCTCCACCCTCCACACTTAATTTTACAGTGAAGTTTGCTTCCCCCTTCAGATGCTGCTGCAGAATTTCAACTTGACCTTATTCTGGGATTCTGCATACTTGAAAGTGGGATTTCATGGAAGCAATCCATTCTGCAACATTAATTTCTCCTTGACCACCACTCCCAGAGAACTCGGGGCATTTTCTCTTTCTCTTTGGATATAAACTGTTGCTGAGGTTTTTTGCTTGATGATTCCTTTTGCCATAGTCAGTGCTTCCCTCTGGTCCAGCCTGGCCTGCTCTAGGAGGGCTATTTGGTCTCTCATGTATGCAGACTATTCAGAGAATCTGGTCAGTAGTTCTTCCAGCTGGCGCTGCAACTCTTCCATATTTTTCTCCATACATGTTCTGCCTGAAGGCTGTGACCCACCGCAGTTGGAATAAAAATTAAAAAATAAATCTTGCTTCTAGCTCACGTTAGCACAAATAGATCTATCCTGTTTGTAACGCCAAATGTAACAGGTAGAACTGTACCTGTGTGTAGGGGATAACTATACACTTCTCCAGATGGTTGGAAGATCAAAGGATCTTATCCGGATACCCCAGTCAATTAAGCTCACATTCACTCTGTATTTATTAAAAGGGGCAAGCGACAGGATTTAAAGTGTCATGGGCTAAACCTGGGGTGAGGTTTTGCACTGAGGGTGGTAACTGGGACCTGTGTAGTCAACCTGACCCACGTTCGCATTTCCCTTACAAACCAGTAGTGGGTGCGAGTTACCCCTACTCTGGAGAATAAAACTGATGACAATGTCTATATTGTCTTTAAAACAAAATAGGTTTATTTGTTAAAGCTCATCCAAACAGAACCATCCACTTATGGGCAAACTACGATACTAAAAAAAAAAAAAAAAGATCTGAGACCCCCTGTTAGCACCATGAGACTCAACAAGTGATGAAGCACATAAAAAAAAAAAATACTGTGATCGACCCAGGTTCACAGGAGAACTAAATCACTATGTTCACATATTACAGCAGCCTTAACCCTGTAGCTCTCTCAAACAACAACAAAACATACACACAAAAAAAGAAAAAAAAAAGAACTTTCAGCATGGAGCAAGTTCACACAAGATAAATGCTACACGTTTATCATCCGGCTATTCAGTTCTAGACGTTTGTGTGGAGAGTCTTGTGGCAGGATAAGAAAAACAGTTACTCACACACTGGACCAGTAATCCACACTTTCCTGTTCTGCCACGGATGCCCAGTTCTCAAGGAAAAAATAAAAAAAATAATAAATCCAATTGTCCGATGTGCAAAGATGCATCCAACAGGTAAATGGGAGGGAGGGGGGACAGCAGCGGTTGCAGTGACTTCAAAGGCAACGTCCATCTCCACCAAGTCGGTCCACGCAGTACACCAAGCACGTGTTACTCCCTCGACAAAACATGGAGGAAAAATGATCATAAAGAAGCCAAAGCTGGGCTGCACGGTGGAGCAGTGGTTAGCACTGCGGCAGCACAGTTCTACCCTCGGCCGTGGGATAGTGGGGATCGTGAGATCGTGGGTTCGATCCCTGCCCCCGGCCAACAGTGATCTGTGTGGAGTTTGCATGTTCTCCCCGTGTTGCGTGGGTTTACTCCGGGATTTCTCCGGTTTCCTCCCACATGCTAAAAACATGCAGGTTAGGGTAACGGGGCGCTTGCGCACGCAGCGACCGGCAGCTGGTGGCTTGTCACCAGACAGCAAAACAAATCTACCTACGGGTACAAAATAAGTACAAAAAAAAAAAAAAAAAAGCTGGCAGATAATGTTAGTTAACTACTTTTACTTGAGCTACAAAAGAAAACAGGTGCCCCCGATGATATGCGGGCAAGAACCACTATTGCCAACTCCTCAGTAAGGAAAGTAGCTATTGGCTATCCTAAAAGTCGACAAAAGTCAATAAATGACATCATCACCTAAATTGCATAATTGGTCATTTACATGTAATTGTAATGGACGCTGTAGTAGAGAAGAATAATGTCACGGGAGAGACACAAAGTGAGTAAAAAACACCCTAAATATGTTTAGAACTACAAGTTATCTTTCTTCGGTTGATTGTTGGTTTGTTTTAATTTTGCCATTTAAATAGGCCATCACTAAGTGACAGTGAAGAAACATTTGCATCCCACTCTGTAAAACAAGGCAGGTTTGGTGGGAGGTTTGCACATGCGCAATTCATTTGCAATCTGGACCCGAGTGGTATGTGGATCTCCTCTCTGACTGCAGCTAAGCTAACTGCTGCACAGTGTTGTGTTGCTAGATATACGATAGTTTTAGGGCCTATACAATATACAATCAAACTTTTTAAAAAGGCCAAATATACAATAGTCGGCAAATATACAATAATCGGCATTTCCATGTGCACCCCCCGTTGTGTGTAGAATGTGATGTGTGTGTGTGTGTGTGTGTGTGTGTGTGTGTGCTTGGCCCTTAGGGCTTGCCTTACCTACCCTGTGTGATGTGACGTCAAGCGGGCTACAGCTAGACTGCATATAGTTGTGTGTGTCTATAATAAAGTTCAGTTCGCCGCATGGCATAAGAATGACTCCGACTCTGATTTTCCGGACATAGCATCCCCCCCCCCAAAAAAAAAAAAAAAAGTTTTGATTTACGTGAACACCCACACATCACCAGAAACTGAAGCTTGCTCTTAACCGATCCGATCAGCTCATACCTGGGCTGGCTGGCTGGCTCCTCCTCACTGACTGCCACTGCCAGTCAGTCACATCAGCAACACTCAGCTCATGTTTGAACATGAGTTTGGACTTGGAGGAAAAACAAATGAAAAGAGTCCGGCATCACTGACACAGACGCTGGTAAGAAAACCAAGCAACCCTGCCGGGGTGGTCACAGCAGCTTTATCGCCCTCTCTTGGCGTTATACCGTTCTGCATACATTTAAGGGATGGCTTCAACCTGTTGCTGGGAAGAAGGCTAAAGCACTTTGCCGCTGCTGCAGCATTCAGTTGGTATCAGACATTGCAGTTCTGAAAATACTATTAATTTATTGTAACTGCAACACTGCTGCTGCACGAGGCTACTGTGAGACTGACTGAGACTGCCTGTGATTGGCTGCTTTGGGATGGGAAGGGGGCAGGAGAGCCTCACATGTACCACCCACTGCTTGTTGAGGATGGTAACTGCAGAGCAACCGCGCACTTTCATGTCAGTGTCCAAAACACCAGAAAAGTCTTTGATAACACCAGGAAAAGTCGTTAGATTTGTCGCTGGTCGCTTTTCACAAAAAATGTTGAGGGGGGCTGAAAAATCACCAGATTTAACAACAAAATCGCCGAGTTGGCAACACTGGCAAGAGCACACACTTCTTCTTCGGGTTGGTGACGCAACCTAGCTGCTAGCAGTAGCCATCCTCTTTGGCTGGTGGCCGCTCCTCTTTGCCCAAGGGACATGAACATTCTGCTAACCGGCACTTATCACGGCTACTAACTGTTGCAGCAATGTGCACGCACCGCGACACACTTAGCTCTACTACCTTGATGCACCCCGGCTCTCTCCACAGCTTGAGGCACAGTTCTCATCGGCTCTGGCTCCTAACTGCTCTGCTGGGCGTCTCTCCTCTTCTCAAGGACGCTGACTCGCCCTCCTCCCCAACGTCTGCCCGCAAACGAAATCCAGGCAGCTGATTGGCTGAGAACTTAAGTATTCAAAAGAATAGTTCAGAAGCATTAGATGGGGATGAGAAAAGTTTGTGACAGTTTTATCATAGTCTGGCTACATCCCCCACAATTACACCATCTGACCTCAGAATCATCAACTGTGGCTGTGGTTTTGCAGTCAAAAGATCTAAGGTCAAAGTCATTCACAACACACGAGTGAAGCTAGAGTCAGCAAACTTTATATACAAACTGAATTTTGCCTCATGGATCATCTGGAATCTCAGAATCAGAATCAGAATCAGAATCAGATTTATTGCCATTGTTCATGTAGTACACAAACTAGGAATTTGTCTCGATGCCATGCTGCAACATTAAAAACATGATGAGAAAAAGAGATAAACTAAAAAACTAAAGGACTGAAAACGTGCAATAAGTGTAGAAAAATAAGTAATAATAAGTAATAATGATAATAATAATAATAACAATACTAGTAATAATGAGTAGTACTAGTCAAGGCAGTTTTAAAAAATTAGCAAGTGAAGTACCACATAGTGCAGTCGATAATGCAACAGAAAACAGTGATGAATGACGTGAGTCTGGTTGAGCTGCTGTACATAGTGCACGAGAGTCAAAAAGTCACTTAATGTTCAGCAGTCTGATGGCAGAGGGGAAAAAGCTGTTCATGTGCCGGGAGGTTTTAGTCCGAATGGACCGAAGTCTTCTACCTGAGGGGAGGGGAGCAAACAGTACGTGACCAGGATGTGAAGGATCGGCTATGATCCGGCCAGCACGCCTCCGGGTCCTGGAGATGTACAGGTCCTGGAGAGATGGGAGCTTGCAGCCTATCACCTTCTCAGCAGTGCGCACGACGCGCTGCAGCCTCAGTCTGTCCCTGGCAGTGGCTCCTGCATACCACACAGTTATGGAGGAGGTGAGGATGGACTCGATGATGGCCGTGTAGAACTGCACTGACATCTTGGTGGGTAGCTTGAGCTTCCTCAGCTGCCGCAGAAAGAACATCCTCTGCTGGGCCTTTTTGATGAGGGAGCTGATGGTTGGCTCCCATTTGAGGTCTCGGGTGATGGTGGTGCCCAAGAAGCGGAAGGAATCTGCAATGGTGATGGGAGAGCCTGTGATGGTGAGGGGGGGCAGGGGGGTTGTGACTTTCCTGAAGTCCACAAATCTGGCCTACTTTGTTATTTTTTCCCAGCATGACATGGTCACTGGTGCCGTGAGCATGGCTAGCCAAGGAGCACAAATCAACATGATGAGGAATTTTATGGCTTTTTGTAAATTGTAGTAATAGACCAGCATTTTCATGCTGGTCTATGCTGGTATGACCAGCTTCAAAACACAACAAATAATGCTGGTGGCCAGCATGCTGGTCCATGCTGGTCCATGCTGGTTTTTTCCAGCAGGGCTACCAAACCATGATCATATCATCCCAGATATCCTGATCAATAAATTGCACCTCTTCCAGACACCCCCCCCCCC
The DNA here is from genome assembly GCA_020510985.1 of Pholidichthys leucotaenia. Taxonomy (NCBI): domain Eukaryota; kingdom Metazoa; phylum Chordata; class Actinopteri; order Cichliformes; family Pholidichthyidae; genus Pholidichthys; species Pholidichthys leucotaenia. Next base: position 192,466,241 of record CM035842.1, on the reverse strand, counting down.
CCACACACACACCTGCTCCTGGATAAAAAACTTTCTCACCAACAACCCACAAACAGTCAGACTTGGCCCTCACCACTCCTCCACACTGTCTCTCAGCACTGACTCCCCCAGGGCTGCGTGCTAAGCCCTCTGCTTTACTCCCTTTACACCTTGGACTGTATTCCAGCCCATCCAACCACTGTCATCGTGAAGTATGCGGACAATACCACCTTGGATGGGCTCACACTGATGATGATAAGAAGGCATACAGGGCGGAGGTAGAGAACCTTCTGCTGTGGTGGAACGCAAACAACTTGAAACTAAATGTCCAAAAAACCAAAGAACTCATACTGGACTTCAGGAAGAACAGACAGGACCACCACCACCCTCCTCATGGCAACCGCATAGAAACCATTCCCACCTTCAGGTTCCTAGGCACCCACATCCCCTCTGACGTCTCCTGGACTGTCAACACCAAGGCCCCGGGGAAGAAAGCCCAGCAGCAGCTGCACTTCCTCCGTGTCTTAAGGATGAACAACCTGGACCAGAAACTGCTGCTGACCTTCTACCGCTGCTCAGTGGAAAGCACGCTCACCTACTGTCTGGGTGTGTGGTACGCCGGCTCCATGGCCAAGAACAAGAAGGCTGTGCAGAGGGTCATCAACACCGCCCCAAAAAAATCATTGGCGGCCCTCTGCCCTCCCTGGATCCTCCTGTCTCAGACAGATCCTCTTGTCTCAGAAAGATCAAGGCCATCACAAGAGACCCCTCACATCCTGCCCACCACCTGTTTGACCTGGCTTCCCTCTGGACGACGGTTCAGATCAATCAGGTCCCAGACCTCCAGACTGACAAAGTTTTTTTCCAGTGGGCCATCCGAACTGCAAACAGTCAGAGGCCCCACCCCCTCCCTCCGAATGCTCACATGCACAGAACTGAGGCCCTTTTTAATTATCACAATAACACACCTGTCTTTGCACTCCGCACTTTCATGTATATTAACCCATTCGTGAAACCACTACCATACCGCTGTATATTTTCCATAATCCTTGAGCCATCTTATTCAATTGTGTGTTCAATTGTGTGTTCTGCACCCCCCACTCTTATGTACATAGTTCCATCCACAAAGCAACTACCATACCTGTGTATATTTTCATAATCCTGGCCTATTTTTATTTTTATTTCAGTCATGTGTTTAATCATGTGTTCTGTAACCGTGTTTTATCAAATCCTTCTCTCTTACTTTATTGTGCAGTAGCCTGGTGGCGCCCCCATAATTTCGTTGTGCTGTACAACTGTACAATGACAATAAAGCCTATTCTATTCTATTCTATTCTATTCTATATTTCATCCATGAATGTTATTTTAGCACATTTTGTAATAGTTTATTATACACATGTAGGGTGGATGTTGATGTTGTCCTCTTGAGGGCGCCATTAGCCTAGTTCTTTGGGAAGTTTGTGGCTAGTTTGTCCTAGTGGGCCACCGTATTGTGGATATACTTGCGCTTGGCGCCATTTTTGTTCACTCTGTTTTATGTTGCTGAAAGGTAAGCTTGTTGGCCAGTATGTTGCACTGAAAGAGCAGTATTAACAAGTTGAATGGACATTTAATGAGTTTCTGTGTGTTTGTGCTTGTTTAAAAAGTCAGACTTTATTTTGAGATGATTCATTTCTGTACGCTTGAGTAATTTTGCATGTTTTTTGTTCACTCTGTTTTATGTTACCGAAAGCATGTCGAGGGGTCTGCCACGTGTGATTGAGCCATGCTCAAAGAAGAATAAATGACAGTCGGGAGTCCACTGCTGCATTCCAGAAACCTGCCTCCAGTGTCTCATTCTTCACCCACCACATCTTGTATATTAAAACACAACGCAGAGGCTCAGGAGGGCTAAGTTTGAGGAACTGGCGCCTAGCAAGTGGGTTACGCACGGGACTGGACAACTCCTCATTTAGCAGCAGTTAGCTGCTGTTTGCAGACATTCACACATTCAGGGTTGTTTATGTGCTCTTTACACCCTAAAGACCAATCATATATATATCACCCATTCTAACCACACACCCCTTGATCTGATACTGCTTTATTTGAGCTTTTAAACTCCAATATTTACCCACTATTTGTTAGTATGTTACTTAGTCCAACAACTGTAGCTAGAAGCTAGCATTAGTCTCAAACATGATGTTTCCATCAAAACATAAATCTCAGAGAAATAAAGGAGGGGGAGATGGGGTCAACTGTTGCTCATTAGATTTTGATTTTGTGTATTTTATTATCCCCAGAGGGGAAATTCAGGGCATCCACCTGGATGGATGAAGCAGCCACGGTACGGCGCTATCCCTTCACCATTCACACACACACACATTCACACCTAGGGCCACTTTAGAGTCTCCAATTAACCTAACCTGCATGTTTCTGGCCTGTGGGAGGAAACCAGAGAAATCCTGGCGTAAACCCACGCAGACACGGGGAGAACATGCAAACTCCACACAGATCACTGTTGGTCAGGGGCTGGGATCGAACCTGGGATCCCATGGCCAAGGGTGAGTTGCTGTGCTGCCACAGTGCTAACCACTGCGCCATTAGACTTTAAACCAATATGCTATGAAACAGCATTGTGAGGGGACCTCCTTCCCCATGTGTAAAATGGTGCTGCAATAATTAAACCCTGAGGTGTTTCATGAACACCTCTGGGAACTGTGTGGTCATGTGGAAAACAAAAGCGCAATAGGGTTCTTTAATGATTTTTTTATATGATTGGGATTATATTAGAGGGAATATGTGGATAGTTTAGATTTTATTTTCTCTGATTAACACTTTATAGTATTTTCTCATCATTAGAAAGAATAAACTTGATCAAAGGGACTCATTAGGTAACTTTCCAATAGTCACATAATCCACTGTAACCCACTTGCGTGGCTAAATAAGATCCTGAAGTGAGGCCACTTCTACGTGACTATTTGTCCTCCTGTCCTACATCCCTACCAGCATCTGCAGCCGCACACACTTTGTGCACTGCGCTAATCTCGCGCTAATCTGCGTTGCTTTAATCCCCGCGGACGCAAGCGGCAGCGTGGCCAAAGTGGCTCATTTTTACGCGCAGTAATCGCGCCCACGGGGGTGTTTGTGCAAAAGGTGCCGCATTTGTGGCAGACCCATCCTCCTCCTCCTCCTCTTCATTTAGTTGTCGGTACCGGTGACTGTCCGCCGCTGTTTCCGCTGCGGTCCCCCCCCCCCCCCCCCCCCCCCCGTGCGTATTTTTTCCGGCTGGACTGAAGAACTCCTGGTTCGTTGAAGTAAAAACACCGAACTTCTCCCTCCCGTTCTGGATATTATGCTACTTTTTTTTTTAACTGTAAATTCTTTCCTCCTGTTTGGATGCTCGCTTGAGGGAGGAGAAGAGTCGCGGACGGGAAGGGGAGTCAGGGGCGCAGCGGCAGCGCTGCCGGGGGATCGTCAGACGGAGGTGGCGCGTTTGTGCTGCGGGCAACGAAGCTGCCGCTGTCTTCTGTCTGCGCTTGTTTTTCGCAGCTCCTGCCTGCGCTCTTCCCTTGGATTTATTGTCAGTGGCTGATCGTGGAGGGAGCGGCTGCGGCTCCCGGGTCTGGACGGAAAACCCGAGGAAAGGGCAGGAGAAGAGCCATGGATCGTCCTCCTCCGGCGCAGGTAAGAGCCCGGCAGCCCGAGCCCGGCGCTCCTTCCCGCTGTGCTGTTTAAGAGGAAAACTGCTGCTTTTTTCTTGTGGCATCGCTGCGCGGTGCATTGTCAGAGGTGACCCAGTGTGTGTGTGCGTGAGCGTGTGCGTGTTTTCGTTAACTGGATGAAGGCGAGCTGACACTTCTGTAACTTGGACGATGGTCCCATGTCTGGTGAAATCACCCACCCGGGGTTGGATGGATGGATGGATGGAGCTGTGCCCGACGCCTTCTCATCCTGAAGCGTGTGTATGTGCGCGCGCTTTGCGTGCGTGCGTGTGAGAGCGGTGATGATGATGAGGAGAGACCGGCCTCCTCTCTCCAAAATGCCCCCGTGTGATTACAGCGGGGAAGGGGGGGGAGTCGTCTTAAGTTGCCGCGTGTGCGCACGAGGCGTAAACGCGCGCGGAAGGTGCGCGTGGGTGTTTGTTGGGTTGGTGGGTGGATGGCCGCCGGTGAGGCGCCACCGCCGCCCCCCGGAGTCGCTTCCCTCCTGCTGGATCTCACGCCAATTTTGTCCGGGTAAAAGCCCCGGAGGTCCGGCGGCGTCTTCTGCCTCCTCCAGGCCAGAAACAAGCTCCCTCCTCTGGTGTTGGAGGCGCTCCAGCACCCGGGGGGGGGGGGGGGGCAGCGAGTGGCTGGAACTCCTGCACTCTGGCTTCCCAAGGCATATTGGAGGCTTTTTACGAAAAATAATCCATTTAGACGCCAAAATGAGTCAGTGACACGGTAGACGTGTGATATTTTCTCTCCAGTTGGAGGGTCTGAAAAGAACTGAAATATTAAAGAATGAATTAATTCCATTATTTCTTTCACTTCAGAGTTGTTAGTTATGGTTCAGAATTACTGAAGAAAAGGAACATTCCAGCATTACTGAGGTCTACAGCCACGAAATAGCAGAACTGGTTCTCGCTTTTTTGGTGACCTTATGCAGGCTTGTGCTGGGAGGTGGGCATGGGGATATTTTTGTAGTTAGAAAGTCTTAAAACTTGTTAGAATGGTTGGGAAGACAAAAAAAAATTTCCCAACCACAAACATTAAAAAATAAATTAATCTGGGTCATTGTCCAGAATGGATGAATAGAAAGGAAACAAAAAATCATCCCATAGAACAAAGATTTAACCAGCATCCATATGGAAGTTGCACATTTACATGAAATGCACGAGTATCCCACCATGCACGAGTTCTTTGGGACACAAAAGCTAAACCAAAGGGGATCCTCGGCAGACATTTAAACATACGGAGCATAATCCCCAAAAGAGATGAGATTTCGGTGTTGTTGTTGGACTCAAATCTGGACTATCTTTGTCTTTCAGAAAGCTGGCTACACAGGAACATAGACACTAATATGATTGATATTGTGGGTTATCAGTGTTTTAGAAAAGACAGGCAGGTAGGGAGGGGAGGAGGTGTTTTAATTTACATCAAGGAGAAATTTAAATGTCAATTGGTTGATTTGAATACTTCACTTGAATGTTTAGCTGTTAATGTATGTCTCTCACCGGTAATGAATTTCAACATTGCAGTATTGTACAACCCACCGTCATACAATTCTTCTTTCTATAATGAATTAAGTGATCTGGTTAAACAACTTGAGAGGTGCAGAGAAACAATATTTTATGGTGACTTTAATATTAACTGGTCTGATAAAAAGAACAAACAGAAACTGAAAAGCCTCATGACTAAATTTAATTACCAACAAATCATCAAAGGACCCACCAGGATAACCAAACAATCTAGTACACTTATTGACATGGCATTTACTAATAACCAGAACCTATAATCTTGTAACTGGTCTCTCAGATCATAACATGGTTCTTGCTGTCAGAAAACTTACTAAAAAGCGACTACAGTATTTTGCGGGAGTTAATATTGACAAAGTAAATTTTATTATTCCCAAATCAAAAACTGCGGAGTTTGAACATCACTTAGAGAATCAAAATTGGGAGCAGCTCATGTCGATATATGAAGTAGATGATTGTTGTAATTTTATAACTGCAACAATCACAAAGTCTATAGATAAATTTACAAAGCAAATTAAAAGTAGACAACAGAAGATTAACCTACCATGGTTAAATAATGAAATAAGAAAACTTATGAAGAGGCGAGACTCTGCATTGAAAACATCATTAACCTCTAAACTACAAAATGATCACCTCGTTTACAAAAGTTTAAGAAATAAAGTGGTACAAGAGCTGCGTAAATCAAAAGCATCTTATTACAATAAATTGATAGAACATGCAAAGGGTAACAACAGTTCCCTATGGAGGCATTTAAATAACTTAACCAACAACAAAAAAAATGATCAGAAGGGGGTAAAGGAACTTAGAATTAATGGCAAAACCATCAGTGACAAGGCTACATTGGCAAATAAATTTAATTCATATTTTGTGGAGTCAGTGGAAGAATTAACAAAAAACTTTGTGCTGCCAAATGTGCTCAACAATACTAAACCGATACTCTCAACAGTTTCTTTTCACATTAATGAGGTAAATGAAGATTTAATTGCTGGCATTGTTAAAACACTGTCAAATTCAAAAACTAATATCTACAATATGAGCACTTCCTTTCTCAAAACGCACAGCAAAATATTAATCAAACCACTGACTCATCTCATTAATCTCTCCATTAGGTACTGTACATTTCTATCTGGCTGGAAAAAAGCTGTCGTCATACCACTTTTTAAATCGGGTAGTAAAGATGATATATGTAATTACCGCCCAATCTCTATTTTACCAGTCCTGTCTAAGGTTCTTGAAAAAGTTGTAGCTACACAGCTGATAGACTATATACAAGACGGTCAACTTCTTCATCCACACCAATTTGGTTTTAGACCAGGACACTCAACAGAAACAGCAAACTGCTGCCTTATTGAAAATGTCAAACAGTCCTTGGACAGGGGTAATGTGGTGGGAGCTGTTTTTCTGGATCTCAAAAAGGCTTTTGACACTGTAAACCACAGCTTGCTTTTATCCAAAATGGTATCTTTTAACTTTTCTCCCAATACAATAAAATGGTTTGCATCTTATCTTCAGAACAGAGAACAGTGTGTAAAAGTTCACCAGGATAAATCCTTCCTTTTAAATAATTGTATGGGTATCCCACAAGGGTCCATTCTTGGTCCTTTACTTTTCAGCATTTTTATTAATGACCTGCCATTACACTGCTCAGCTGCAACATGTCAACCTTATGCAGATGATGCAGTTATTTACACAGCTGCTAAGACTTCAGCTCAGGCTGCAGACATCCTGTCTTCAAGCATGGTTGATGTCCAAGAGTGGCTCATTCAGAACCATCTACTGCTGAACCTTCAGAAAACAGTTTCAATGTGCTTTTCAATCAAAAAATGTAACTTGCAACATTTTAAAGTTAATATACATGATCAAGATATCAGTTCAGTTACAGAATTCAAATACCTTGGCATTGTACTAGATCCTCAACTCAAATTTAATCTTCACATAAAGAAGATTTCTAAACAGTAAAAAAAAAATTGAATTGCTTTAAATTAATTAGACATTACATACCACACCAAGCAGCTGTACTGTATATGCATTCTATGGTCTTTTCGCATATATCATACTGTCTGACAGTTTGGGCTCAAGCAGCTCCTTCTACAATAAAACATATAGGTTCATTATATAATCAAACTCTAAAAATTCTGGATAAAAAGCCCATTAGGTGGCATCATTGTTATATTCTAAAAAAATATAATCTACTGAGTTTTGAGAGTTTCATTGACCTTTGTTTTCTGAAATTAATTTTCAAATGTTTCCATAAATCAGCGCCAGAGCCACTTGTTGGATTCATCCAAAGACAGGACAGCAGCAGAGCCACCAGGAGTTCTGTTAACAATAACTGTAAAATATCCCACCGCAGAACCACATTTGGACAAACAGCTTTTTCTATAAAGGGCAGTCATATCTGGAACACAATGCCAAATGAAATCAAAATAATAACGGATTTTAAAACATTTACTACAAAGGTTAAAAACTGGCTGAAAAGTAAACAAGAATGTACCCATGTATGAAATGATTGTCTGCAGGGTGTGAGTGAAGAAGGGAAGGCAAATGTGTAACAGGCATTTTACTGTAACAGGCAAATGTGAATCAGGTTTTTATATTGTGTATTTATAATTTGTTTGCATTGATGTATGTGGATAATGTTTATACTGTTTTCATTTTGTTTTTTCTTCATCTTTTTCTCTTTTTCTCTGTTTCTTTTCTCTAAAGCCCATCCAGGGACAAGAGTTGCAAACTAGCTTAATGCTATACACTCTCTGTGCAACACATCAGATTTTCTTTTTTGTCTATGTTTATTGCACTGTCCCTGACAAATAAACAAATAAAATAAATAAAAATAAAAAAAGTCACAAATCTAAGCGGAAAATGTGAACATTTATGAGAAAATAGTCACAAAGTAATGACAAAAAAAGTTGCAAATTAATGATAAAATGCAGTGGCTATGGAACCACACCCAGAGAATTCTTGCGACAGATACGGTTCAAATCGGATTGGCCAGTACGTTCTGTTAGGTAAAGCCAACTTTGTCATTCAGCCCATCATGTACAGTAGAAGGAAATTATGTTTCTCTTATCTACAATGTTAATCACATCTAGTCAGAGGGGTTGTTGCCATGCAAGGCATCACCACAGATTTCCCTTCTCTGTTCCATGATTGCTGAGCACCAAGCTAGATCGCGGAAGTTCCACTTTTTTTATATGGTCTTTGGCATGACCCAGTGAGAATTTGAACCCAGACCTCCCAGGTGTGGGGCGGATGCTCTACCAACTAGGCCACCACTCCGGTGCACATTAATGCATATCTTAAAAGCAGCAGGCTACAGGTATGGAAATTTGGGGCTTTTACTTGTTTCAGAATTTTAATTCATATGTATTCACTACCTTTTTAACCTTACCCGCTCCCAAATCCTAAGGCAAACCTCTTAATTTTTAAATTTCATCTCATATCAAGTAAAATGGTTTGGAAAAAGTGCCATTAGCAGGATGCGAACCAGCAACTTTCTGGCTCACAGGCCCAACATACTATCCACCTGTCCACAGCTGAGCTGGTCTGAAAGGGTTTTGTCGGATTGTCAGCGCTTCTGTACCAATAGAAACTTCATCGAGGGATACATCCTCCGTATCCGTAGCCACTGCCATGAGGGAAACGTCACAAAATTTCAAGAAAAGTAGCAAATTATCAGAAAAAGTTAGTTTAATGAGGAAAAGTCACAAATTTACACAAAGACTGTTGTAAAATTACAAGAAGAAAAAAATTACAAATTAGAAAAGAAAAAAGTTGAAATTTATGAGAAAAAATAAATTTGTGCTGATAAAAGTAGCAAACCTACGAGAAAAGTTTCATATTCAAAAGCTTAAAAAGCACAAATTTATCATATGAGTGTTGCAAATTTACAAGAAAAAAATCACAAATATAAAAGCCAAAAATTTATTTTCATAAGAAAAAAATGTTAAAAAGCAAAATTATGTAACAAAATGAATTGCAAATCATTCTTTACATAAATTACACATTTCTGCAAAAACCCAGTCAGCCAGCTGGACCACCTATGTGGTGTTACTCTTCATTTCATCTGAAGATGCCTAAAAGAAGCGGGCTCACTAATGAGCGGAATCAGGTCTTGGTTAGCTGCTAATGTCAACACGCCAGCAACAAACTGGATGAGCTGAGGCTGGACTGACCATCCACTATGCAGCTGCAACTCAGGTGTTTCCCACAACCGGCGATTAAAGTACAACCGTGGTACTTACAAAGTCTGATGCATCGTTGAACCACAGCTGTTTCCCCAAACCACAGTTCCAGCGAAGGTTCGCAAACACTGTAAGACTGTTGTTGCAACGGCAGCTGAGGAGCTGCAGTAGAAGTTTAGTAGCCGGAGAAAATGTTGACCGAGGACACAGCTGGCAGTAATGATGGAATTAGTGGTGAGCATTATGTGTAATTATTGTTTAAAATATTTGACTTATATTAAAAATAATATGATTAATTCTGAATAGTCATTCATTTTCACATATGATATAGTAATTTAAACAACTTTTAAAACCTACCTACCCACCTGTTTTTTTTTAATGATTTCAATGTTAACATTTAAATCTTTGCTCAATTACACTGTGTATATAACTATTAGACAACAGATTGTGAGCTGATACACCATTTCTGATTATTTTAATTAAAATAATATGGCAGTAGGATTGAAATTAGAGGAACAGTGCTTTTTACTGCTTGAGATGAGGTAAAAAAGAGAAATAAAGCCCTGAAACTCAAACCCACACAACTTTGTGAATCATGCATTGTAGTCGGTTACCTAACCAACATCACCACTAAGTCATGGCTCAGACAATTGGCCAGACATTTTGATGATGTATACTAGGGCTGCAACTAATGATTATTTTGGTAGTCAACTAATCTAACGACAACTTTTTCGATTAGTCAATGAATCGCGATTATTTTGGTCGTGTCCACCATCTCAGCTTCCTGTTGGCGCGGCTCTTGTTTAAGGCTCTAGTACATGTTTTACCTCACCTGTTTAAGACTGCACACCTGTGAAAATCACCTTGTCAGTCCCTGCCCTAATATAACATTTTATTAGCAGTTTCCAGAGCTAAATAAAATGACCCATGAAACACAAATTTGAAACTGAAGCTTCCACAGGAGTTCTGCACTTGAGTTTCTTGTGAAGTATGAAGTGTCCTGGCCAGAAAGAACTTTGTTCTTGTTCTTGCCACCTAAAGGAAAAAAAACAAATTTCTCTGTTCTTATGGAGTATGTACAGGCCTTTAGATGATCGTTAGTTGAATGATGCTTCGTGCTATGTTGGTTCAAGGCTAACCACCATCGTAGTTTGGGAAACGCAGCCCTATCAACCACTCATAATTCCTATGTGGTGATAACAGGAGCCAGAAATTGTTCTCAAGTAAAAGGAGTGATACCATATGATATTAATTACTTGAACAGATATGAGAAGTCTCCAGAAAAGTTACATAAGAGCAATGTGTTATTTTTTTTTAAACTGGGAGTATGCACACAACAATGCACAATGCATAATCACATCATAAAGAACATTATACAGCAGTTAGTTCTGGTACCACAGTGTAAACTGCAACTTCCTTTCCACAATGAGGAGCTGTTTGACAAGAGAGTCCTCCTGAAAATCCAGACTTCTATGATCAGAATGTGCTTCCATGGAAGCATCCGTTGAACGAAGTGTGCAGAAACTAACGTGGAAATGGGTTGAAGCTAAACCACGGTTCGCCGCCAACTGCTAACCACGTCAGTCTGTCCCCTAATGGTGGCTGAGCCCAATGATGTCACGAATGTGAAAACAGACCCCTGGAGAATGGCACAGTTGTCGGGGGAAAGGTTACAAATTTGTGAAGGAGGGAAAAATTAACACATTTACACGACTGGAAAAAAGTTGCTTTATGAGACTCTGGGAAACAGTCGTAAGTTTACAAAGGGGGGAAAAGTAAAAAAAAATTACAAGACTGGGGAAAGAGTTGTGAATTTACGAGGGGGGAAGAGTTGCAGATTTATGAGATTCTGGAAGACAAATTTACAAGAGGGAAAAGTCAAAAAGTTGTATGACTGTGGGAAAAAGTTGCAAATTTTTTTAGCCTTTTTTATTAATAAGCTAAATGGGTTGGTGTGAATGTCAGTCAGACAAAAATTAAACAAGGAAAATGTTGAAAAAAAATTTCCCCCTGTCCTGTCAAGCAGCTAGATAAGCAGAACAGAAATCTGCTTCTCTGAAGCTGGATTCATGCTGCACCTCCGCTGTCCGCTACGTGCCACTGGAAGCCTCGTGTGATGAAATTTACATCATCGTCTCCAGTCTGCTAGTGTACGCAGGGCTCTGCTGCAGATGACTGCATGCAGCCCAAATTTTTATGACCGCGCGGCCTGCCCACGATCTGAACGCGTTGACAGAACATGCACAAGACTGAACGTCCCATTCACGAGGTGGGGCTACCAACACAGCATACAAAGACAAAGTAGACGAGGAAGACGGGGACAGGGAAGAGGAGAGTAAACATACATGAATCCTTTTGCAGCAGCAGCAGCTTGAGTGGAGAAGAGCACTGGAAAACTAATAAAAAATATTCCTCCTTTTCCTTGAAATGACGCCATTGTTGTTGCTACAAAAAAAATTGTGTGTCACTCGTGTTTATAGTCAGTGAACAAGCTGGCGTGCTAGCGCATTTGCGCTACCCATAGGGCTGGGGTGAAACTACAAATAACAGTTGTGTGCATGCGTCAACCGCTTGGCCTGGTAGATGGAAAAAAGTGAGCACGTACAACTCCACGTGCGCGCCAGACTCGTCCAAAGTGCACGCGGACCAAAGCGAACCAGAGGGGAAATGCGGCATGAATAAGGCTTTAGGCTGAGTGTCCACCAAACGCGTTTTTTTGTCACCCGACTACCCTGAACAGCTTTTTTCAGCGTTTGCGTGCTGCGCTCTGGAAAAAAAAAAAGTCTGTGCCCTCTATCGCAGTAACAGCTTGTCACTCACAGCTCAGCATTTCCACTTTTCCTATGGTCAGACTTTCTACTTATTTTTTAATAGTAGTCTCTAAATAACAATGGACAAGAAATGTATTCTCATATTGGTAGCAGTTCTCGATGCAAAATATGATGACACAGAAAGCAGGAGTCTGAGTACAGACTATACCAGCGTCCTATGTCCCCGTCTGATTGGCTGCTTAGATAGATCTGACATTGACAAGCTCAGCTGTTTTCTGAAAAGTTGAAATTTTTTCAACCCTGAGCGCCCCGAGCGCTGCGACAAAAAGCGGCCAGCACCGAGAGCGTTTCAGCACTGAAGGTGCTCAAAACTGTAGACACTGGACGTAGAGAATGAATAGAAAATAGTCGCCCACAGCGGAAAAAAACGCATTTGGTGGACATACGGCCTTATTGTGTCAAACAGATTTACTTTGCCAAAAGGAACTTTATACAGCACATAGTATCTATGTACTGTATGCTATTTATAGACTCCTCTTGTAATACATTTAAATACTTTATTTAAATTGTTTTACCCATGATGGACCCGACCGGGGGTGGGGGGGGGAGAAGAGGAACAAACAGAAAAAACAAACTGAAACTGACAGAAGACAAACTGTTTCTTCTTCTGAAAAGGTCTCATCATGAGTCTGGTATCTGCACCTGTAAAAGAACAGAAATATATGTGTGTGTGTGTGTGTGTGTATACGTGTGTATGAGAGCGCACGCAAAGTGAGTGTGTGCGTGTGAGTGGTTTGTTGAAAATTTTAATAAAGTCACATTTTAAAAAAGTCCCATAGTAACAGAAAGGTGTAAATCCAGCCACGTTGTTCATTATACATTTAAATACTTGTTAGTGTCGTTGTTAGACGTTTGTTCCCCTCCCCATCTGCAGAGCACCAGAATCCATTTTTATTGTGTTACTGTCTTCAGCTCCTTAGCTTGTGCTCCCAGCGGAGGCGTCTCCTCTGATATGTGACTATCAGGAGTTGTTATTGTCTGTCGATGATGCTGCAGGCCCAGTGCTGCCTTCTGTCTGTTCGCCCAGACTGATTGGCCCACTCTGACAGATGAAGTGCACAAACGCAATTTACGGCTTTGGCCAAATGGAAGACAACGACACGCTTCCAAGTAGGACAGCTCTACCTCGGGGAGGAGCTGCTGGAAAATTTGAAAGAAATACAGAATGTCCATCCATTTCTCCGGTTTCCTCCCACATGCCAAAAACATGCAAGTTAGGTTAATTGGCATCAAACTGGGGATTCTAAATTGTCCTTAGGTATGACTGTGAGAGTGAATGGTTGTCTGTCTCTCTGTGTTGGCCCTGTGATGGACTGGCGATCTGTCCAGGGTGTACCCTGCCTCTCACCCAAAGATGCTGGGATGGGCTCCAGCCCTCACCGCAACCCGAAAAGGATTAAGCGGAAGAAGATGGATGGATGGGCTACTTAACATATTATTAGAGCACAAAAAACAGGTGGGGAGCCACTACTTCACGCTTTCTTGTTCTTATTGTTACCATGCAGTTGCAATCAGTTCTCCTCCGTCTCACTCGTATCTAACGTTATTTTTATATAATCAGGGTTTCCTCTGGCAACATTTCTCGGTGGCGGCCTGCTACACCAGAAATTTTTACTGCCACCCCAAGGTGATATGAATTTATTAAGAAAAATATATGAAGCAATGACTTTCCGCAAGCGCGTACACAAACAACGTGCGTGGCCATCATCCGCGCGGAATTTAGAAGCGCCCCGCTCACACAAGTTTTCCAGTCAGTCAGCAAACAGTGTCTTGCTAAGCGTGACTGTCCAACAGAAACATGAGTTTATTAAAGTACCTTAAATGCGGAAAAAAATCATTAGAGGTTTGTAAGCACTGGCGTTTATCATGGTTTTAACCCGGTGGAAACGGGGCCAATAATGGAAGAGTCGCTTAGTTAAGAGATGTGGTTAGAATTCATATGCAGCCACTTCATATGAAGGGAAAGGCGAGGGGGACTGATGAATTGCTGAGGATATATTTCACCAGCCACTACAATATTAAGTTATGTTCAGTAGGAATTGCAGGAATGAAGAGGCTGGCAATTTCTCTCCGTTCTCGCACGAGCAGGCGTGCCATTTTTATTCTCCAGTGGCAGTGACAAAAAGCAACAGCTAAAAATGGTAGCTCTAAACTGAGGTCCTTCAGCGGCTGCCTAGAGAGGTGCCTGATGGGAAAGCCTGAGTGCACAACTATAACTGCCTAAACAGATCATTCTGTACATGAACACATATTGTGGTGAATTATGTCTTTAGAGTCCGCTACAGTTCCCTATTATGTACCTGGCAGGTTAAGCTGACCGAAATTCATGAAGTCAATGACTTCAATCTGTCAGCAGCCTTCAAACAAACTAAACGTGTCAACATTTGATTTCAAAATAAGGGAGGTTTTTCCTGCTGTCTGGGTGGTGAGATTTCTAAAAAAAACAAAACTATAAATATATAGAAATATTATAAGAGAAATAATGGCATCCTTGGTCATTTAAGTTAATTTTTCTTTGTAATCAGAGTTAAATTATTGTTCTGTTCTGACCGCAAAATTATGGTCAAAAATGTAAATTGTTACAAGGAAAAAGTAAAAAAACTTACCACAGTCTGTTTAAGATTTATCTAAAAAAAACAGTAATTTTATTTTAAAAAACAGACAAAAATTAGTCATAAAATAATCCACAAATTTATAATAAAGTTTCAAATGTACAAGAAAAGTCAATTTTACAAGAGGAAATTACAAATTTGAGGAACATGGTTTCAACTTTAGATTTATAGAGAAAAGTAGAAAACTATAAGAAAATTGTTATAAATTTTGAGAAAAACCTCAAACCTTCAAGAGTGAAGTCATTACTCAAGTTTTTAAGTGGGTGCTCTTTGTACCCTTAACTCAAGTAGAAATTTTTGGTTGTCTACTTTTAATTATTAATTTCAAAGCACTGCTTTTACATGAGTAGAATTTCTGGTTACTATACCCACCTGATCATATAATTTAAGTATGAATGAGTACATTACTATTATGAATGTTTCTTTCCCTTCCCTACTCTCGCAATGGAAAAAAGAAACACTAGAATAAAAATACAAAAAATAATCATATTTTTATGATTTATGTAAATCATGACAAAAAAAATCCTCAGGACAAAACATGACACTTGATATTTTCTAACCTGTTTGTATACCACCATAGACAGAGAGAGAAGCTGAATTAGACAGAGCTCAGAGAGGGCAAGATGAGACAGAAGAGAGGAGCCAAGGAGAGGAAAGTGTTCAGGCAGAGGAAGAAGAGAAGGATAACACCACTAAAAAGTCGAAACACAGGATGTCTGGGTGGGACCCCAACTGGCCCAATATTCAAGCCTCGGTTGTACAGTACTTCAAAGGGGAAGTTCCATATGCAACACTACTGTGTAAAATTTTAAAAAGAAATAAATAGTATAAAATTAACATATTCTGGTATGTAAGTGGGAAAAACCTTTTCTCTTATTGACAGTCCAGTTTATTCTTATTATTCTCGGCTCCATGCAGATTTTTTAAAAACAAAAACCTCTCTAAATGTCTTTCTGTAGTATACGGTGGTGCTTGGAAGTTTGTGAACCCTTTAGAATTGTATACATTTCTACATAAATATGACCTTAAACATCATCAGATTTTCATACAAGTCCTAAAATTAGTTAAAGAGAACCAGGTTAAAGAAATGGGACAAAAAATTACTTTTTCATGTATTTATTGAGGAAAATGATCCAATATTACATATCCGTGCTTGACAAAAGTTTGTGAACCTCTAGGATTAGTAGGTAATTTAAAGGTGAAATTAGTCAGGCATTTTCAAACAATTGGATGGCAATCAGGTGTGAATGGGTAAAGAATTTTTTGTATAAAGGTCTATCAAAATGTCAACATGTTTGTGGAAGAGTATCATGGTACAAACAAAGATTTCTGAGGACCTCAGAAAAAGGGTCGTTGATGCTAATCAGGCTGGAAAAGGCTAAAAAAAAAAAAACATTTCTAAAGAGTTTGGACTCCACCAATCCACAGTAAGACAGACTGTGCACAAATGGAGGAAATTTAAGACCATTGGTTACTATCCCCAGGAGTAGTTGACCAACTAAATCACTCCAAGTGTAAGGCGTGTAATAATCAGTGAGGTCACAAAGGACCCCAGGGTAACTTCTAAGCAACTGAAGGCCTCTCTCTCATTGGCTAATGTTAATGTTCATGAGTCCACCATCAGGAGAACACTGAACAACAATGGTGTGCATGGCAGAGTTGCAAGGAGAAAGCCGCGACTCTCCAAAAAGAACATTGCTGCTCATCTGTAGTTTTCTAAAGATCATGTGGATCAGCCTGAAGGCTGTTGGAAAAATGTCTTGTGGACAGATGAGACCAAAAGAGAACTTTTTGGTTTGAATGAGAAGTGCTATGTTTGGAGAAAGGAAAACATTATTCCAGCATTAGAACCTGATCCCATCTGTGAAACGTGGTGGTAAGATCATTGTTTGATCCTGTTTTGCTGCATCTGGGCCAGGACAGCTTGCCATCATTGATGGAACAATGAATTCTAAATTAAACCAGCAAAAACTAAAGGAAAATGTCAGGACATCTGTCTATGAACTGAATCCCAAGAGAAAGTGGGTCATGCAGCAAAACAGTGATCCTAAGCACACAAGTCCTTCTACCAACGAATGGTTAAAGAAGAATAAAGTTAATGTTTTGGAATGGCCGAGTCAAAGTGCTGACCTTAATCCAAATGAGATGTTGTGGAAGGACCTGAAGCTAGCAGTTCATGTGAGAAAACCCACCAACATCCCTGAGTTGAAGCTGTTCTGTATGGAAGAATGGGCTAAAATTCCTCCAAGCCGATGTGCAGCACTGATCAACAGTTACCAGAAATGTTTACAGTTATTGCTGCAAAAGGGGGTCCCACCAGATACTGAAATCAGAGGTTCACAAACATTTGCCCCTCACACATATGTAATATTGGATCATTTTCTTCAATAAATACATGGAAAAGTAAAATATTTTTGTCTCATTTATTTAACTGGGTTCTCTTTATCTACTTTTAGGACGTGTGTGAAAATCTGATGATGTTTTAGGTCACATTTATGCAGAAATATAGAAAATTGTAAAGGGTGCACAAACTTTCAAGCACCACTGTGCATAGTCTGGTGCCTCCTGCATTAAGATGTCACCTCTGATGATCCAATACAATCACAGTTATCTGAAACTGGAGCCAATTTGGTCGTTTTTCTGGTTTCGAGGACCAGTTTCTTATCTGCTGTTAGCAAGCACTTTAAACACATTAGCAGAAGCCATCATGGCATTGGATTACAACCGCTGTTGTTCATGTTGTTGTTTTTCTCTGTTTCTGACCCCGTTCCCCATCTCTCCCTGGTGAATCCTCTTGTGTTTTAATGGAGGATTCATTCATCACAGTCAGCATGAACGGCCTGCCGCAGCCCCTGGAGTTCAGCTTACCTTCACATTTTAAAAACCTCACAGCTGAAAGTAAATGGAGGTCATGTGACAGATGCATCCTCCATAAGTCTGAACGCTGTATCTGATCATTATTTTGGGCCTGATGGATAAGGATGTGTCATAGGCTCATTTACACATTTGTCACATATTTCTGCCACCATCCATTACTTCCTGTTACAGTTCTCAGCTCAAAGACTCAGAGGAGAAATGTGGCTGAAATGCGGTCTTCAGTCTTTCTTTGACAAACAGATGAATTTTTTTTTCTTCTTCTAGCTTTATTCCCATGTTTTGGTGGGGTCACTGCGGCAGACATCAATATAAGATAAGATAAGCCTTTATTAGTCCCACAACGGGGGAAATTCCAGGATTGCAACAGCACAGGGATAGCAACACTCAGAGCAACAATCAGAAGGCAAGAAAAAAAAAAAAAAAAAAAAAAAAAAAACAAAACAAAGCAAGCAAGAGCAGCTAATATACATATGTACGTACATATATCTGCCATATCCATAGGTTGGAGCTGAGTTTTATGCTGGATGCCCTCCCTGACACAACCCTGCCCATTTTTATCCGGGCTTGGGACCGGAACAGGGAGTACACTGGCTTGTGCACCCCTTGTGGCTGGGTAACCAACATTTTCCTCCTCCGTTCCATTTTGCTGAGCACCAAGCTGGCCGGCAGGAAGTTCCATTTTTATATGGTCTTTGACATGACCTGGCCAGGACTTGAACCCCAGCCTCCCGGTTGTGGGGCGGATGCTGTACCTCCAGGCCACCACTCCGGTCTTTGATCAACAGATGAATAATAAAGAGAATTTGTGTTGTCCCATGACTGAGCCATGGTGAACCCTACATAAGCAAGCAGTCATTTTACAAGAAAAGCACACTATAACTATAAGGGTGGTTAAATAATCATTTTTCCAATGCGTTGTCATGCGTATGTGAACAATTCTGAATTGATGCACAAATGTCAAGAATTCCATCGTTAGTAATTAATAACATAGTTAATTTTGATGCGTTGTAAATATGAGGCCTGTCCTCCCACCCTAATGGAAAGTCATCACTGAAGGGCCTTTCAGAGCAGCCATTTTAATAGATGTAAAGTTGCATAGATAGGACAATGTGCCAGCACACTGTTTTCTGCAGATTTATTTGCTGCTGTGGAAGACAAATCAAACACGTCAATAAGTCTTCCTCCACACAGGCACATCTGGCTCCCTCAGCAATGTCTAACAGCATTGTGAGCTTTTAAATGTTCATGTATTACAAAAATTATAAGAAATGAAACACAACAAAATATGTTCTGGGCATCTATAAATAGCTTACTACAATACAGATTTATACTATACAGCTACCTGCTGCTGTCAGACTTTATAATCTGTGCTGCTCGTAGAGACCGTACATAACACCACTACTTTGCACAGTAGGGATCGTTTCCTTCCATTACACTACTAATATAATTACAATTATTATTGAAGGTGGCAACAGCACTGTTCATTTAACTGTGAAATATACTGTCTGGATTTATATTTATATATATTGCCAGGGAAATTAACTGTCATGCTGTAAATACCATTTCTTTGCTTATGCACTATGTATACAGTGGATATAAAAAGTCTACACACCCCTGTTCAAATGCCAGGTTTTTGTGATGTAAAAAAATGAGACCAAGATAAATCGTGTCAAAACTTTTTCCTCCATTAATGTGACCTATAACCTGTACAACCCAATTGAAAAATAAACAAATCTTTTAAAGGAAAAAAATTAAAAAAAAACCTTACAATAACCTGGTTGCATAAATATAGACACCCTGTTATAACTGGGGATGTGGCTGTGTTCAGAATTAACCAATCACATTCAAACTCCTGTTAAATGGGAGTCAGCACACACCTGCCAATATTAAAAGTGCCTCTGATTAACCCCAAATAAAGTTCAGCTGTTCTAGTAGGTTTTTCCTGACATTTTTGTAGTCACATCTTACAACGCAAGCCATGGTCCACCAAGAGCTTCCAAAGCATCAGACAGATCTCATTATTCAAAGGTATCAGTCAGGAGAAGGGTACAGAAGAATTTCCAAGGCATTAAATATACCATGGAACACAGTGAAGACAGTCATCAAGTGGAGAAAATATGGCACAACAGTGACATTACCAAGAAATTGACGTCCCTCCAAAATTGATGAAAAAACAAGAAGAAAACTGGTGAGGGAGGCTGCCAAGAGGCCGACAGCAACATTGAAGGAGCTGCAGGAATTTATGGCGAGTACTGGCTGTTTAGTACATGTGACAACATTCTCCAGTCTTTGTCATATGTCTGGGCTATGGGGTAGGGTGGCAAGATGGAAGCCCTGTCTTACGAAGAAAAACATCCAAGCCCGGTTACATTTTGCAAAACACATTTGAAATCTCTCAAACGCATGTGGGGAAATGTGTTATGGTCCCATGAAACCAAGGTTGAACCTTTTGGCCACAATTCCAAAAGGTATATTTGGTGCAAACACAACACTGCTCATCACCAAAAGAACAGCATATCTACACTGAAACATGGTGGTAGCAGCATCATGCTTTGGGGCTGTTTTTCTTCAGCTGGAATTGAGGCCTTAGTCAAGGTAGAGGGAATTATGAACAGTTCCAAATATCAGTCAGTGTTGGCACAAAACCTTCAGGCTTCGGCGAGAAAGATGAAGAGGAACTTCATCTTTCAGCATGACAATGACCCAAAGTACACATTCAAACTAGAAAAGCACTCAGAGAGTGCATAGCTCCGCCAAGGCTCCTTCTGTCCATTATGGATCACCTCCAAAATGTAATGGATTCGTGTGGGGGCCACGAGCCAGTTCTGGTGAAAATTGCAACAAAGTCTATCCAGTAGTTCTGGAGGATTCTTGTGAACACACTGAGAAGAGCCTTGGTGGAGGTGTGCATTCTCAGATCATCACAAAAATGTTACGAGTTCCTCTGTAGGCCAGGGACCTCCTCTGGTAAAAATTTCATCCAAATCCATCCAGTCGTTTTGGAGTATTCTTGCTAACACACTGAGAAGATGAGCCTTGGTGTAGGTATGCACTCTCAGATCATCACCAAAATTTAATGGGTTCATCTTTGGCCCAAGGGCTACCTCTGATAAAAATTTCATCAAAATCCTGCAAACAGACAAACAGACAGACAAACCACCCTGATTACATTACCTTCTTGGCGGAGGTAATCAACAAAAGAATGGCTTCACCAGAAGAAGATTAAGGTTTTGGAATGGCCCAGCCAGAGTCCAGACCTGAATCTGATCGAACATCTGTGGGGTGATCCGAAGAGGGCTGTGCACAGGAGATGCCCTTGCAATCTGACAGATTTGGAGTGTTTTTGCAAAGAAGAGTGGGTAAATATTGCCACACCAAGATGTGCCACGCTGATAGACTCCTACCCAAAAAGACTGAGTGCTGTAATAAAAGCCAGAGGGGCTGCAACAAACTATTAGTTTAAGGGTGTGCAGATTTATGCAACCACATTATTGTAAGTTTTTTTTTTATTTTTCTCCTTAAAAAATTTCAGTTTGTTTTTCAATTGGGTTGTGTTGTGTCCGTAAAAAGGGAGGAGGCGAGGTGACAGTTTACACTCTTTATTAAAACCAATAGGAACCAAACGGGAGTCGCTCCGCACAGGTCAAGGGTCCACAGCAAAAGAGACAGAGCCCCTTCCGCTATGGCCTCTTATACTCCCTGTGACGCCACCACTGGAAAGGTGGAGCATCAGCTCCCACTACACTCAGGGCACCGCCATATTGGTACACCTAACTATATACATAATATTAATATCTAACATTTTCGCCCCCCTGAAGAAAATAGCAAGCACACTAATTGGGCGCTCCCAAAATTTACAATCCGACTCACACACTAATCATCAAAATATACAACATAAATATACGAAGCTATCCATGCACACAACATAGGCCCTGCAGATTATTCCGCATTTCAATCATCACAGTCCTTAAACATAAAAAGGCCACGTAAAATTAATCGCAAAGTAATTACATACACTTCTAAAACATTTCAAACAATGAACATTTACAAATAGTATGTACATTAATCTACTGGTGGTCCCAAAACCCCCACTCAGCACTCCCACCCCACAACACGGGGAACTTAAACACACACAGGGGAACTCAGACAAAAGTTACGCAGTTTCAAACTCAAGAGAACAACAACATTAACATAACATAGCATAAGACAACATACCGCTAACCCCTCCTTTAAAGTCCTACTAGGGACCCCCTGGAGGCCCACCTCTGGAATGTCCGTCTGGCGGCTCTATTCCAGAGCGTCTTCGACGTTTCCTTTCTGGAGACAGGCTGCGCTGATGTGTCTTCTCCCCCATACGCTGCAGCTCATTTGGGTGCCTCCTGGATCCATCAGACAGTTCTAAATAGCCGTCCTCGTGGGCCATCACCACCCGCAACCGTCCCTGGTCATCCCATCAAGCTCGTGTTCTGCGGACTCCTCCAAGCCGAGACTCAACCCTAGGTCGGATCTCATCCCTGATGTTTAGGGGAGTTCTCACTGGCTTTCTGGGTCCAACACGTCATGACTGGGCATATCTTCGGTGTCGGAGAGCCCCGCCGACCCGGTCTGAGCTCTGCCCGGATCCCGCTCACAGGTGCGTCTGGGAATCGCACCACTCGGTCTCGCCCCACTCTCTTTCATTTTTAGGGCCGAATCAGCCACAGCAGTGCCCAGTTCTACGGTAGTACTCGGTCGGACTCCGGAACTACAAGGTGCCTGCATGCTGGCTCCACTCGCCACCATGGGTGTCCGTCTGTGCCGTTTGGGTCCCTCATCCAGGGCGCCGCGAACTCTGGGACCAGAAACTCCCTGCGATGATGCTCCATAATGCTGGTCCAGCCTGTCTTCACTTGTCCTGGGCAAATCACAGTCCCACACTTCGTTATCATCTCTCACAAAGAAGAGTCGGTCCCATAGCCCACAGCCAGACCACTTCTCCTCGACACCATAGGCTATTGAGAACCCGAGCCCATAAAACAGGTTACAGCCCATCAGGTTCAACCCTTCGGTGGAAACCATGAACTCAACAGCACACATCACTGCAGACCTGTATCTCACTGACAGCATTAGTGAGCCCACAATGTCAAAAGGGTTGTTTCCGTAGCCATAGCAGGTCGTGTCCGACTCACTCACCCTGTAGTGTGGGAAAAAGTTCTTCACCGTGGACCAGTTCAAGATGGAGACCTCCAATCCCGTATCTAGCTTCAGCGGCACCTCAACCCCGTCCAATTCAACGTTACAATAAATATGTCCATCTGTGCTTGGTGAGACCGTGTAGACCAGTGTTGGTTCCCTTGTGGAGGAGCCCCCTTTTGGTCTCCGGTCCCCTTGCTCAAAGTTTTTGCAGACCCTAGTGAAGTGGTGGAACAGACCGCACTTTCCACAGCACTTCCCTCTTGCTGGACAATCTCTTGCCTTGTAGCAGTGTCTGGCGGACCCACAACCATAACACCTTGGCATCCCTGGGGCGGACCTAATTTTTACGGCGGCAGCATATTCTTCATCACTTTCGCTGTCCAGATTCGTGGCCAGCGCCTTCCACTGTTTCTCGTCCCTCCACAGCTTTTCATCTTTGCAGAGATTTTGGGCCAGCTTCTCCACTGCCTCGTACTGCTGCGCTAATTCCGTGGTGACAATCAGCATCAATTCCCCGGTGTATGTAAGGAGACGTGCCCTCGCGGAGGAACTAAGTACATGCTCTGCCAGCTGGTCGCAGATCATTTCTTCCTCTAAAACGCTGAATTGGCACTCTCCTGCCAGCTGCCGTAAGTCTGCTACAAACTGTTGCACCGACTCACCCGGCCGCTGGGTCGCTGTCTAAACTGGATTCTTTTCATGGTGTTGTTTTCCGGGGCGCAAAAATAGGCCGCCATTAGCTCCACTACATCGTCAAAAGTGTCACCACCTCATAGCACAGACCTGGGCATTTCACGGCCCGCGGGCCACATCCGGCCCGCTGCCTGGTCCTGACCAGCCCATGCCAAGTCAATGGAAGATTAGGAATTAAATGTGAATAATGCACTCGTCACAACCGCATTGCTTTTATTTGGAAGGCGACAGCTTTTTTTTTTTTTTTTTCAGTTTACGCACCGTTGGTTGGGCCCGTGAGCGGGAGTACCGCTCTGTTGGTCAACAGACATTGGTAGCCCTCAAAAATGTCACCTCCTGTTAAAAAAAGAAGGACTTCGAAGTGTTTACTTACTGAAGTCAAAGGTAGAGCTGTGTGCTTGGTGTATGGTGAGCAGATTGTAGTGTCTAAGGATTACAATGTGAATTGCCATGAGACTAAACGCAGAGAAATACAAGAACTTGACTGAGGGGGAGCTGACAAGAAAGCAGTAGGGAATTTTTACTAAAATTTACACATCCAGGGATGCAGCAGTCAGGACTAGTTTTGTGGTAGCCCACAAAATAGCAAAAACCAGTAAGCCATTTTCTGATGGGGAGGTTATCAGGAAGTGTTTGGTGGACTCTGCAGTGCTATTATGTCTTGAGAAAGAAGAAGTGTTTGAGAATATATCCCTCTCCAGACGAACGGAAGGAGAAGGGTTGAGGACATCACGGGAAATCTGGAGCAATGAAAGGGACGACGACGGGGAGTGATTTGTTCGTGGAGGTCAGGGCCTGTTTGGACAAGCTAGGGCTGAAATGGCACAAACTGCTAGGTGTTACAACTGATGTCCAAATCTGGCAGGGAAAAAAATGTCGGACTTTTGAAGCCAATGCAAGATAAGGTGACTGAAATGAATCCAGAACAGAAATTAGTATTTTTACACTGTATGATACACCAGGAGGTATTGTGTGAGTCTGTTCTAAAAATTAACCATGTTGTTGATGCTGCAACTAACCCTTGACTTTCAGTGTGGATATGCACCCAGTGATGCTCAGCTTGAACTGGTTGACTTGCAGTCTGACACACTGATTGCAGAGCATTTTAAGTCAGTATCACTGCTGGATTTTTTTATTCTTCTCTTAAAGAAGAGAACTTTTCACACATGGGGAGGCATGGTCAGAAGATGTTAGTTCTCTTTGGATCGACCTACATATGTGAACAGGCGTTCTGTGATGAAATTCAACAAGTCAAGATACAGATCCCCTCTCACTCATAATCACCTGTCAGCTGTCCTCCGCATATACTCCTCTGACATTCTGCCTGACTTTAGTGCACTTGTTCAGGCTCAAAACAGACTAGATTTTTCCAACTGAACATGAAAAAAGAATTAAAATGTGCAATGTGGTGATAAACTGTAAACAGGATAGCAGCAGTAAATTGTATAAAGTTGATTTAATGCTGGTCTTTGAAATACTGCAAAAATGCATATTTTGTTGAAAATTGCTGCCATTGTTAATTAAATGATAATTTAATGTTGGCCTTTTTGCCACACCTGTTTCATATTTTAATTGCAAATTATAAATCTACTTTTACCTATAAAAGTTTATCCAAACTATACAATTTCAAGTTTTTTACAGTGATAAAATTAATATTAATAAGCAGAAGTGAGTTCAGCTTATTGAACAAAGCCCTCCACAACAGTCTCAGTCTGTAATGTGGCCCCTTGTGAAAATTAATTGCCCACCCCTGTCCTAGCATAATCAGGATCCTCTGGCCTTCCATTCCAAGACTATGGACCAGGATCGCCTTCGTACGCAGCTTTTCAAGCTCGCTGAGGTCCAGAGCGATGAGATAGTTTTCAAAGGCCACATACCACCTGGCCCAGGGAACGGGTGGCTCTCCCAGAGCCTCCAGAAACGGATGAAAGGCGGTAGCAGCTCGCTCCATACCTTTTGTCCTTGTCGCCAAATGTTGTGTCCGTAAAAAGGGAGGAGGCGAGGTGACAGTTTACACTCTTTATTAAAACCAACAGTTACCAAAGAGGAGTCGCTCCGCACAGGTCAAGGGTCCACAGCAAAAGAGACAGAGCCCCTTCCACCATGGCCTCTTATACTCCCCGCGATGCCACTACCGGTAAGGTGGAGCGTCACACCCAGGGCACCGCCATATTGATACACCTAACTACTGTATATACATAATATTAATATCTATCAGGTTGTACAGGCTATAGGTCACATTAATGGTGGAAAAGGTTTTGAAATGATTTATCTTGCTTTGAGCTTTCTCCGTAGGATTGCTGGACTCACCCTCAGAGATAGGGTGAGGAGCTCAGTCATCCGGGAGAGGCTCAGAGTAGAACCGCTGCTCCTCCACATTGAAAGGAGTCAGTTGAGGTGGTATGGGCATCTGATTAGGATGCCTCCTGGACGCCTCCCACTTGAGGTGTTTCAGGCACGTCCCACTGGGAGGAGACCCCGGGGCAGACCCAGGACTCGGTGGAGAGACTATGTCTCCCAGCTAGTCTGGGAACGCCTTGGTATCCCCTCTGAAGAGCTGGAGCAGGTGGCTGGGGAGAGGGAAGTCTGGGCTTCTCTGCTTGAACTGCTGCCTCCGCGACCCGGACCTCCGGAAAAGCGGTAGAAGATGGATGGATGGATGGATGGATGATTTATCTTGGTCTCATTTTTCTACATCACGAAAACCTGGCATTTGAACAGGGGTGTGTAGACTTTTTATATCCACTGTAGCTACTGTTCATGAGATCCTCAGTTTGATTCCTACCTAGCCTAAATGTCTGTCCAGCCGATTCCCTTTCTCTGTTCACTATCCAGTAAATGCATATGGCAAAAAGTCTAATCTAGTAGAATTTTAGAATTGACAAACCTATCTAGTCTGACTCCCCAGAAAGCCACGGATATAAAGGATCCTTCTAAATATTCCTGTCAGATACCTTAAATATTTAAACCTGACAGGTGGTAACAGCAGATACTTATTTAACAGTACAATATTTGTGTGTCTGGATCTATGTAGAAAAGACAATCACCACTTACCACTTCAAATCTTTGTTTTTATTCCGAAGACCTCCAAGGTCACCTTACAAACTAAAAACGAAGCAACACGCTGTGTGGAGTGTTGCTAATGAGGGCTGGTGAGCACCCACTGGCCCACAGCAGTGAAGGTGATTGGTTTGCATCTTGTCTCTCTTTAGATAAACATTTGTGGTAATTAAATGGTAGCATAGGTGTGTGAAGCCCGCATTTGACTGTAGTCACAAAGTCGCGCGGCGATGAGAGAAAACATCCTCAGCATGACAGTTGGCAACAGAAAAAGCCATTTAGCTCCAGAGATCTGAAATGGAGAGCTTGTGGTGCGATAACATTCAGGCTCTGCATCAGTGAAGGACCTGTAATTTAGAGAGGGGCTGGAGGGGCTTATCTTCCTGAGTCCCCGGGCAAAATAAATAAAAAAGAAAAAACACAAGACAGAAGCGATGAGTCACTGAGTGGCATCGCTGTCTGGATGGAGAAAAGAGAGAGCAGACTGGTGTGTTAGTCAAAGAATGTGAAGGGAAACATAGTGAGATTCACCAGACTTGGTCTAAAAGGTCAATTTTTTCACATGCATGGCAAATGTCTGGAGGTGAATATTCTGGATTTGGACAAAAATGTGTGGAAGTGATAGATTGTTGGAGTTGGTTCTCATTTAAAGAGCAACACCCAGGTTAACTATATCAGTTGTTGAGAAACGAGCCAGTAAACACAATTTACAAAAATATCGTTGTCTGTGCCCAAGAACAACTTTAATAGTCCCTCTTTTAAAACAGCAGGCTGTTTTGGAAGAGGGACTACAGAGTGCTACAGACCATGTCACTGTCAGTAGTGGGGAAATCTGCAGCAGTTTATTCTCTGAAGAGCAGGAACATGTAAGTCTTTATTCAAAGTTAGACATCATAGAGACTAGAAACAGAGAATTAAGAGAAATAACTGCCGCCAGGCAGAAATTAATCTGTGGTGTGAGGGGAAACCAGTGGAGAACCACATAGTTGTTATGGTGAGTTGATTAGCTTACGATTATTGTTGGCTTATGATGGTTAATACTATGAAAAATCCTGCAAATTCCTCTGTGACACATATGTGACAGCTTTATTTGAAGGCTGGCTCTGAAATTGTGGTGACTTTTAACCTGAAGTCTAGCTTTGATTTACTCCATTATTAACAAGCACCGTTTATCATCAGACAGTTTTTTGCTAATGTTAAAATGATGGTATGAAGCTGATATTTGTTTGGAAATGTTTTGGAAATCTTTTTGTTGCTGTAGAAAGGAGCTCGTGTTAGCCACAACAGCTAGCATATAGTGTCACATCTGATGTTCATTGGAGGTTGTGTTACCGGATATTGTCAGGCATTGACAGAAAAATCTGAAGTCTGTCATTTCTCAGCAACTTCTTAGCTTACAATTATTGTTGGCTTATGATTGTTAATACTGTCAAGGTCCTGTAGATTTATTTGAAGGCTGACTCTAAAATTGTCGTGAGCTTTAATCTGTAGTCTGACTGTCCTTTTCTCCATTAACAAACCAGGTGATTATAATTGGTGAGTTTCATTATTAGAAGTACTGAAGCAGGGAAACATTCCTGGTAACCTGCTCACGGTTACATTATCTGTAGTTTACGGTACTAACACAAAATTTCTCCTGTACTATAATGATTACCAGTGTTCCGTCAGCCCATAGACCAGCTGTTAGCTGTTTTCCTTCTGTGTCCAGCAAAGTAAAACATCTCTTTCACATTACTGGGGAGATATTGCCAATTTTCCCTGATAACGACATTAAGGACATCTGAATTACTTCATCCAATGTAGCATGGCCTCTTGATTATATCCTCGGGGGGGGGGGGTATCTGCAGTGGATTTGGATGTAAACATTATATTAGGAGCCGTTTCATCTCTGGACAGACAGTGCCCCTCCCCCCTTTTCCTCTAGTTTGCACACCTTAGGCAAGGCAAGTTTATTTGTGTAGCACATTTCGTGTACAAGACAATTCAAAGTGCTTTACATAAAACACTAAAGCATTAAAGCAAGTTGCAAAAGGAATCTACATATTAGAAGGCCTTGAACCTCCTTTTCTTTCCTTTTATTTTTTATACGTGAAAAAAATAGACAATGTTTTGACTAATCCAAATAGCCTTAGGTTCTGTCAGTCCCTTTAAAGAGCCTCAAATTCCTTTTATCAGGGGGGCCTCTAACCTTAGATAAAGTTAAGTAAGCAGAAGCGGCTATGATCAGGTGATACAAGGGTTGGTACGACCCGCACAAACCCAGTTGTTATCACTATGGATACCTCCCACTACTATCATTGCTGTACAGACAGCTACAATCACTAGACTGTTTTTCTCATAAATACAGTATGTTAGGGTTTTGTATTAAATGTGCTTATTTATTTTTCTTGCAAATGTGCAACTTTTTCCTCATAAATCTTCTAGGGTTTTTACATAATTACCCTTCATTGTTTTCTTGTAAATTTGTGACATTTCCAATTAAATGTGAGGGGGGCTGAAAAGTTCATTGGCTGACTAAGAAGATACAGTGGTGTGAAAAAGTGTTTGCCCCTTCCTGATTTCTCATTTTTTTTTGTATGTTTGTCACATTTAAATGTTTCATATCATCAAACAAATTAGATTAGATTAGATTCAACTTTATTGTCATTACACATGTATGAATACAAGGTAACAAAACACAGTTTAGCATCCAATCAGAAGTGCAAAGGACAGCAGTGCAGTATATACGGTAATTAACAGTATGTGCAATTTAAGCAAATATATGCAAATATATGCAGCAGTGCAGAAAGTTAAAAGTACTGTTATGTGCAAATAATGTGCAATAAGTTAGATGTAGTTATGTAGTTATGCAGTTATGTACAGGTGAGGATGGTAAAAGATGATTGTAAGAGAGTCAGCGGGGAACTAAGTTCAATAACGTGACAGCTGTTGGAAAGAAACTGTTCCTAAACCTGCTGGTTCTAGTCCGAAGGCTTCTGAAACGTCTTCTGGAGGGGAGAAGCTGGAACAGTCCATGAGCAGGATGGTTGGAGTCCCTAAGAATGCTGCGTGCCCGGCGCAGACATCTTTTCCTGTAGACATCCTCTATAGCTGGAAGTGGAGTCCCTGTGATGCGTTGGGCGGTTTTCACCACCCGCTGCAGCGCCTTGCGGTCAGCTACAGAGCAGCTCCCATACCAGAGTGTGATACAGTTGGTCAGGGTGCTCTCTATCACGCAGCGGTA
This sequence comes from Pholidichthys leucotaenia, assembly GCA_020510985.1. Lineage (NCBI taxonomy): Eukaryota > Metazoa > Chordata > Actinopteri > Cichliformes > Pholidichthyidae > Pholidichthys > Pholidichthys leucotaenia. Next base: position 192,436,392 of record CM035842.1, on the reverse strand, counting down.
GAAGTTGCCCAGGATGTCAGTTGACAGATGGTTCTTCTTCAATGTCCTCAAGAAGAAGAGGCGCTGATGGGCCTTCTTGATCAGGCTGGTGGTGTTAACTGACCAGGACAGGTCCTCCGAGATGTGGGTCCCCAGGAATTTGAAGCTGGGGACACGTTCAACAGCTATGCCATTGATATGGATGGGGTCATGTGTCTCTTCCCTCTCCTTCCTGTAGTCCACTATGAGCTCCTTGGTTTTGCTGGTGTTAAGGAGCAGGTTATTGTCAGCGCACCAAGTAGCCAAGTGCTCAACCTCTGCCCTGTAATCTGACTCGTCGTTGTCCCTGATGAGCCCAATCACCGTGGTGTCATCTGCAAACTTTATGATGGAATTGGATCCATACATAGGCTTGCAGTCGTGGGTGTAGAGGGAGTAGAGGAATGGGCTGAGCACAAAGCCCTGTGGTACACCAGTGTTGAGTGTGATAAAAAAAAATGTTTTGTCCCCTCTTGTGTGACAGGAGACATGCTGGTAGAATTTAGGAAGCACTGTCTTGAGGTTAAGAGTGGTTAAAATCACTTGCCACAATAAATGCTGCCTCTGGGTGTGCAGTTTGTTGTTTGCTAATAGCTGCATGCAGTTCTTTCATAGCAAGCTTAGCATTAGCATCCGGAGAAATGTAAGCGGCTGTTATGATGGTACAAGTGAACTCGCGTGGCAGATAGAAAGGTCTACATTTAACCATGAGAAACTCCAGGTTAGCTGAGCAGTGTCTCTCAACAGTGACAGAGTTCGTGCACCAAGCCTTGTTAATATAAATGCACAATCCCCCCCCCCCCTCTTGTCTTACCGGAGTCAACTGCTGCTCTGTCTGCCCGGAGCGTGTGTAGGCCGGCTAGCTCGATAGCATTGTCAATGCTATCAATTGTCAAATTTAAATATTAGACAAAGATAACACAAGTAAACACAAAATGCAGTTTTTAAATGAAGGTGTTTATTATCAAGGGAGAAAAAAAAATCCAAACCTACATGACCCTGTGTGGAAAAAGTGATTGCCCCCTAAACCTAGTTACTGGTTGGGCCACCCTTAGCAGCAACAACTGCAATCAATTAACTAACTACTAACTAACCTGCACTTATATAGCGCTTTTCAAGTGTTTGCGATAACCAGCAATGAGTCTTTTACAGTGCTGTGGAGGAATTTTGGCCCACTCATCTTTGCAGAATTGCTGTAATTCAGCCACATTGGAGGTTTTTCAAGCATGAATCGCCTTTTTAAGTTCATGCCACAGCATCTCAATTGGATTCAAGTCAGGACTTTGACTAGGCCACTCCAAAGTCTTCATTTTGTTTTTCTTAAGCCATTCAGAGGTGGACTTGCTGGTGTGTTTTGGATCATTGTCCTGCTGCAGAACCCAAGTGCGCTTCAGCTTGAGGTCACAAACAGATGGCCGGACATTCTCTTTCAGGATTTTTTTGGTAGACAGCAAAATTCATGGTTCCATATATCACAGCAAGTCTTCCAGGTCCTGAAGTAGCAAAACAATTCCAGACAATCACACTACCACCACCATATTTTACTGTTGGTATGATGTTCCTTTTCTGAAATGCTGTGTTACTTTTACACCAGTTGTAATGGGACACAGACCTTCCAAAAAGTTCAACTTTTGTCTTGTCAGTCCACAGAGTATTTTCCCAAAAGTCTTGGGGCTCATCAAGATGTTTTCTGGCAAAACTGAGATGAGCCTTTATGCTGTTTTTGCTCAGCAGTGGTTTTTATCTTGGAACTCTGCCACGCAGGCCATTTTTGCCCAGTCACTTTCTTATGGTGGAGTCATGAACACTGACCTTAACTGAGGCAAGTGAGGCCTGCAGTTCTTTGGATGTTGTTGTGGGGTCTTTTGTGACCTCTTGGATGAGTCGTCGCTGCGCTCTTGGGGTAATTTTGGTCACTCCTGGGAAGGTTCAGCACTGTTCCATGTTTTTGCCATTTGTGGATAATGGCTCACACTGTGGTTCACTGGAGTCCCAAAGCTTTAGAAACTGCTGTATAACCTTTTCCAGACTGACAGATCTCAGTTACTTTGTTTCACATTTTTTCCTGAATGTCTTTGGATAACAGCATGATGTCTAGCTTTTGAGGATCTTTTGTCTACTTCACTTTGTCAGGCAGTGTCACGAGCCGAGCTGGCTTGGCTTTCCCCAGCTCGGGCTCGATCTCTCTGTGGGTTTGGTTTCACTGTTTATGTGCATTTTGTGTATTTCTGTACCTATCCTATTACCATAGCCACTGCCTGACCGGCGGCTGTTAGTCAGCTTCTGTGATCTTTTTCCCACGCTGCTGACAGTCTGTCGGTCCAACCACGAACCCTTGCTCTCCTTAATTCCACCAGCTGTTCCCAGCCCCGTAAGTATCTTTCCCGTGCCTCGCTCAGGTGTGCCCAATCTGTGTGGCCAGCGGGCGTTTGTATTTAAGCGGCTCTTTGCTAGACAAACGCCGCTGGGTCATTGTATGAGTCACTCTCGTTCTCCATGGTGTGACCGCCACGTCAGGAAGGACACTTGGATTATGCTCGCTGAGAGAATCGGACTTTCTGGATGGACTGTTCCTACTCGTGAGTAAACTGTTTGCATTTCTTCGTGCGGTTGCTGCAATGCTGGACCAGAAGCATTTCCCCCCTTGCAGTAATTCTGCTACGCTTCTGGTGGCGTTTCTCCCCGCAGCATAACTGCTATGCTTAGGCTGTTGCCCTGTTTGCATTCCCCCCTGAGTAGTTGAACTCCCCATAGTCTTCCTCGCTCTCCGAGCGCATTCATATTGTATTGTGACCAACTTGTTTGTCTGTATTTGTGAACAGCGTTTGTCAAATGTGTGTGTGGTGAACTCTTGCATTTAAATCCTTCCATCCTTCTCCTCCTTAGAGTTTATGACAGGCAGGTCCTATTTAAGTGATTTCTTGATTGAGAACAGGTGTGGCAGTAATTGGGCCTGGGTGTAGCTAGAGAAATTGAACTCAGCTTTCCAAAGATGTGATAAACCACAGTTAATTCATGTTTTAACCGGAAAGGGGGGGGGGGTCACTTTTTCACACAGGGCCATGTAGGTTTGGATTTTTTTTTGACCCTTAATAATAAACACCTTCATTTAAAAACTGCATTTTGTGTTTATTTGTATTATCTTTGTCTAATATTTAAATTTGTTCGATGATTTGAAACATTTATGTGTGACAAACATACAAAAAATGAGAAATCAGGAAAGGGCAAACACTTTTTCACACCACTGTATGCTACAGCAACAAAACTAGTCATGCATTAAATTCAACCTTTTCTGATACTAACTGCATTGTTTCTTTTCAGATACACTGACATTATGTTGAAAAATAACCCACATTTGGTCAGATTTGACCACTGCATCATGGTCAGCCTAAGAACTTTTCAGCCCCCCTCTGTATGTTAGAATTTTCCATGAATTCGGTCTATTTTTCATGTAAATTTGTAACGTCCATCCATCCATCCATCCATCTTCTACCGCTTTTCCGGAGGTCCGGGTCGTGGAGGCAGCAGTTCAAGCAGAGAAGCCCAGACTTCCCTCTCCCCAGCCACCTGCTCCACCTCTTCAGAGAATACACCAAAGCATTCCCAGACCAGCTGGGAGACATAGTTTCTCCAGTCCTGGGTCTGCCCCGGGGTCTCCTCTCAGTGGGGCATGCCTGAAACACCTCAAGTGGGAGGCACCCAGGAGGCATCCTGATGAGATGCCCAAACCACCTCAGCTGGCTCCTTTCAATGTGGAGGAGCAGTGGTTCTACTCTTAGCCGCTCCCGGATGACTAAGCTCCCCACCCTATCTCTGAGGGTGAGTCCGGCAATCCTACGAAGAAAGCTCATTTCAGCCGCTTGTTTCCGCGATCTTGTTCTTTCGGTCATTACCCAAAGCTCTTGACCAAAGGTGAGGGTAGGAACGTAAATTGACTGGTAAATCGATAGCTTTGCCTTAGAGCTTAGCTCCCTCTTCACCACAACAGACCGGTACAACGTCCGCATCACTGCAGATGCTGCTCCGATCCGTCTGTCAATCTCTCGCTCCATTCTCCCCTCACTCGTGAATAAGACCCCAAGATACTGTACTTAAACTCCTCCACTTGGGACAGGAGCTTGTTCCTAACCCGGAGAGGATAATCCACCTTTTTCCAGCGGAGGACCATGGACTCGGACTTGGAGGTACTGATTCTCATCCCAGCCACTTTACACTCAGCGGCAAACTGTCCCAGTAAGACCTGTAGGTCATTGCTGGATGAAGCCAACAGGACAACATCATCTGCAAACAGCAGAGATGAGATCCTGTGGTCACCAAGCATGACACCCTCCGTTCCCTGGCTGCGCCTAGAAATCCTATCCATAAAAATTATGAACAGGATCGGTGACAAAGGGGAGCCCTGGCGGAGTCCAACTCTCGCTGGGAATGAGTCCGACCGAATGTTGGCAATACGACCCAAACGCTCACAGTGGTCGTACAGAGACCAAATAGCTCGTAACAAGCCAGATACCCCATACTCCTGAAGCACTCCCCACAAAAAAAACCACGAGGGACGCAGTCGAATGCCTTCTCCAAGTCCACAAAGCACATATAAACTGGTTGGGCAAACTATCACGAACCCTTGAGGATTCTCAAGAGAGTAAAGAGCTGGTCCGATGTGCCACGGCCTGGACAAAAACCACATTGCTCCTCCTGAATCTGAGGTTCGACCAACGGCCGGACTCTCCTCTCCAGTACCTTGACATAGACCTTTCCAGGGAGGCTGAGGAGTGTGATCCCTCTAAAGTTGGAGCACACCCTCCGGTCTCCTTTTTTGAAGAGAGGAACCACCACCCCGGTTTGCCATGCCAAAGGCACTGCCCCCAACCTCCACGCAATGTTGCAGAGGCATGTCAACCATGACAGTCCTACAACATCCAGGGCCTTGAGGTACTAAGGGCAAATCTCGTCCACCCCCGGGCCCCGGCCACCAAAGAGATTTTTAACCACCTTGGCGACCTCAGTCCCTGTGATAGGCGAGTTGTCCCCCTTGTCCACAAGCCCTGCTTCCTCTGTGGAAGGCGTGTCAGTGGGATTGAGGAGATCCTCGAAGTATTCCTTCCACCGCCCAAAGATATCCCCAGTCGAAGTCAACAGCTCCCCATCCGCACCATACACAGTGTGGACAGGGAGCTGCTTCCCTCTCCTGAGCCGCTGGACAGTTGGACAGAATCTCTTCGAGGTCGACCGAAAGTCTTGTTCCATGGCCTCACCGAACTCCTCCCATACCCGAGTTTTTGCTTCAGCAACCACCTGAGCTCACTCCGCTTGGCCTGCTGGTACACCTCAGCTGCTTCGGGAGTCCCACAAGCCAACCAAACTTGATAGGACTCCTTCAGCTTAATGGCCCCCCTCACCACTGGTGTCCACCACTTGGTTTGGGGGTTGCCACATGAGATGCCCCAACGACCTTGCGGCCACAGCTCTTTGCAGCCGCTTCAACAATGGAGGTGGAGAACATGGCCCATTCAGACTCCATGCCTCCAGACTCCCTCGGAATGTGGTTGAAGTTCTTCCGGAGGTGGGAGTTGAAGACCTCCCGGACAGGAGCCTCAGCCAGACATTCCCAGCACACCCTCACTATATGTTTGGGTCTACCAGGTCTGAATGGCATCCTCCCCTGCCATCGGATTCAGCTGACCACCAGATGGTGATCAGTTGACAGCTCTGCACCTCTCTTTACCCGAGTGTCCAAAACATACGGTCGCAGGTCTGATGACACGATAACAAAATCAATCATCGACCTGTGACCTAGGGTGTCCTGGTGCCAGGTGCGCATATGGACACTCTTGTGCTTGAACATGGTGTTCATTATGGACAAACTGTGGTTAGCACAGAAGTCCACTAACTTAACACCACTAACTACGGGTTCAGATCGGGCAGGCCGTTCCTCCCAGTCACCCCCCTCCAGGTTTCACTGTCGTTGCCCGCATGCGTATTGAAGTCCCCCAGTAGCACAATGGAGTCTCCAAGAGGAGCACTCTCCAGCACCCCAGTTAGAGACTCCAAAAAGGGTGGGTACTCTGAACCATCATTTGGTGCATAGACACAAATGATGGTCAGGACCTGTTTCCCAACCCGAAGGCACAGGGAAACAACCCCTTCGTCCATCGGGGAAAACGCCAATATAGAGGCAGCAAGGTTGGGGGGGATACAAGAATACCCACCCCTGCTCGTCGCCTCTTGCCCGGGGCAACTCCAGAGTAGGCCAAGCTCCAGCCCCTCTCCAGGAGACTGGTTCCGGAATCGGAGCTGTGTGTTGAGGTGAGGCCGACTATGTCGAGCTGGTATCTCTCAACCTCATGCACCAGCTCAGGCTCCTTCCCCACCGGAGAGGTGATATTCCACGTCCCAAAAGCCAGTTTAGGAAGCTTGGGATCAGACCGCCATGGTCTCCGCCTTTGACTGCCACCTGATCCACGTAGCACCGGACCCCCATGGTCCCTCCTGCAGGTGGTGAGCCCACTGGAGGGCGGACCCATGTAACTCCTTCGGGTTGAGTCTGGCCGGGTCCCATGAGCGGAAACCCGGCCACCAGACGTTAGCCATCGAGCCCCTCCCCAGGCCTGGCTCCAGGGTGGGGCCCCGGTAACCCCATACCGGGCGGGGTACACTGAATCCTTGTTCTAGCATTCATCATTTGTAACTTTTTTTTCCTCATAAATATGTTAGGTTACTTCATAAATTTACTTAACCCTCTATCTGACAAGATTTTTTCATGATGAATGAATGAATGAATGAATATTTTTTAGATATCAGAAATCCAAGACATAATGACAAATTTAGAATATGATCCAAAATTTATAATGGGAATAAATTTACTCTTCTAATTTGCATAATGTGATGGCAGCCATATTGGATTGTGTAACTTTCAGTTAAATTGGACTTTGGGCATATTTACATACTGTAGAGAATTTTTTTTTGTCTAATCCTCAAAATATATGAACCAGAAAATCAGTAGAATGTAAACGGTAATAAAAAACATCGGGCCTACTGCGCCGTTGTGAGTCACCATTGTCCATGCGCCCATCCTATCCCTTTTTATTGTAACTGACATTTTTTCTTTTAAAATTATGACTTTTTTCTTGAAATTTTGCAACTTTCTCTTGGCGTATTTGCACTTATTTTCTCTTCTGTTTTTGTCAAATCTAAATGGAGCCTATGGCCAAAGAGCCCATGTGGCTGTGGAGCCACAGGTTTGTTGCAAACATTCCAATCTCCCCTGAGAGTCTTCATCTGAATCACCGCCGTCACCAGCAGCATGCTGCCATAAGTGCTCATCTCTGGCGACTCTCCACATTTCAGTCTCACAGTCGTCCACACTCACTTATAAATTGCAGTCATTAAGGCAGAAAATGTACCAATTCTGCTTTAAAGCTGAAGTTCCCTCTCAGCAGCAGCAGCATCTTTGATGAATTGATAGCAGCTCTTTTAATCTGGCCGTGCTCCTTTTGGGCTCCTCCCCGGTGATTGCCCCATTGTTGATGGGTTCTTTTTAAAGTGGCGGCAGAGGTGAGTGAACATCTGAGTCAGCATGAGCTCTTCAACACCACTGCTTCCTTTTTAATTGTTTATCAGATATGCAGCAGATGAGACAGAAATGTTTTCCTTGGAGCAGAACTCCCTGACAGAACTCATCAGCATGATTTAATGGTTGTAGGACGTAAATTAAACTGCGTTCTTATGCTGTCAATGAAATTAATCTAGAAAATAAGACTGGATGATTAATTAATTTAATTCTGGGGCTTTTTTGCATGTCCCCCTCAACTTGGAGAAAGCAGTGCATTTGCCCCCCCCCCCCATTGTCATCATAAACCTTTTTATGTTATCTATATGATTGAATAAAGTGCATTTGAACACCCATACTTAGCCTAAAGGCAAAACAATATCCTTGTTTTGATTTTAAAATATGCCCCCCCCCCCCCGATTCCTCCAGTGGTTTGCTCCACAACAGCCTTGCTGTGCTCATGGTACCTCAAAAACCAGCAATCAAAATGTCTGCCTGCACTTGTAATAAAACAAAGTAGGGAAACAAGCCTATGGCTGTCTCTAGGTTTTATTTGCTGCTTGTCTACCAAGAGCAAATGCTTGTTAGTAGACACAAGTCATCTATTTTTTTTCTTGCCTTCTGATTGTTGCTCTGAGTGTTGCTATCCCTGTGCTGTTGCAATCCTGGAATTTCCCCGTTGTGGGACTAATAAAGGCTTATCTTATCTTATCTTATCTTATTTAAAAGAAACAGCATCGATAAGAACATGCAAATGCTAATTTTTATTAATTAGACAAAAATGTAGGGCTGCAGCTATCAATTATTTTAGTAATCGAGTAATTTGTCACTGTAATTGAACAATTACTTGAGCAATCTGATACTTTATTTTTTTTTGTATTGAATAAACTTGCAGTGACCAACATGTGCAGAAGTTTTTTCCTTAATTAAGAGCAGTAGTAATTGTACCAAAGACTCAATAACAAAGGTACACATTTATTGCAATGTTTATTGCATATAACTTAACTTTAAATGTTACATTACTCCTAGTGGTGTCAGGCGATCCAAATTCTTAATCACGATTAATCGTTTGAAGCGGTGAGTTAATCGCGATTAATAACGCGATTAATCACTTGTTTTTCCATTCAACTACACTGTACCTTAAGTTGGTAATTTTTAAGTTTCTCATACTGTTATAAACATGGGAGTGGACAAATATGCTTTGTTTCTTCACCTCCAGGTTTATTAAAGCTCTCAACATATCCAAATTGACAAAAACTATCCAGAATATTCTCCATAAAATCTTCAAAAGTACTACTGCGTGTGCAAACAACAGCATAACGTCACTGCAACATTGTTTACAATACTGACACGATTCAGCGTCCAACTCCACTCCCATAGCAAACATCCACCGCTTTCAAGCAGCTGAACATAAAACAATGGACCTCGTGTGTCACAATAGACACAATTTCCCCTTTAGTAGAAAAATCATAAACAAACAACTCTCTTACCATGATGATGTCACCAACCGCGCTGCGAAAATGGGGCGTGGAAATGTGTGGACATTACTAACACAGCTTAAAAATTACAGAATTTTAGACTGCTACTCACCTGCCGACAGTTGGACCTGAAGCTATGACGATGGAAAAAGGCAGAGTGTCCGTCTGTGTCAACTGCTAGCAGCCGGCTACATCCATAGCACATAGCTGTTTAAACTGCTAGCTGTCTAGCCAGCTTCCAAAGAAGAACAGCCGACATCCAGGCGAAGTTTTGGAGGAGGCTGTGACAATTATCCAGGTGATTTGGGGATTTCCATGGCTGTGATGGTGCAGAGTGGCTTCGGTACGAAGTGCAGCTAGGCCAAAAAAGTACCATTTTTGTGCGTTCTGCCGTTAACTGCGGTTAACTGTAATCACAAAATTTGTGTTGGAATAGTGTTTTTGGTGTTTTTGGGTGACATGCAGTGTCATTTCTCCTCCAAGCATGGTGTGTAGTATGACAGCCACACAGTTCTATTTTCACCTCATCTGACCACATTCCCAGTACTTCATAGACTTGTCTAAACTTTGAACGAGCTTCAAAGGGCCTTTTCTTTAATAGTCGAATCTTCTGAGGTGAGGTTGTATGATGGTGGAGTACATTGCCTATCGTTTTCTCTGTCACAATTGTACAGTACCTGCTGCCTTCAGGTCTTTCTGGAGCTCTTTTATAGTTGTCCTTAGTTCTTGGGTTAGTCTTTTGGCTATCCTTCTGACCTCCTGGTCAGATATCTTGTGAGGACCTCCTGTGTGTGGTCAGTTGATGGTAGAGTGATGACCATTGGGGCCATTATACATAGCTGGAAGGAACAAGATATCTGGCCAGGAGGTCAGGATTGTCAGAAGAGTAACAATGAAGAATAACAGTATTTCAGAATAAATCAAGTATTAATTCAAAAAAAGATCCAGAGTTTATTATTTGTTAATACTACTATATTCAATTCAATTCAATTCAACTTTATTTATATAGTGCCATTTCACAACAACAGTCATCTCATAGCACTATCAACTGTAGGGGGAACCCCCACAGTTGCAGAAATATATGTACAGGACAGTTGCAGAAATATATGTACAGGACATACAGGAGAATTGAAATGGCGTTTCTCTCTCTCTTCAGTGGTGTGCACAATATAAAAAAGAAAAAGAAATAAGGCTGGAAAAACAACAGCAGCCTATGTATAGTAATGCTACACGTAGTGCAAACGGCGACAAAGATAAACCCAGATCTCTTATAGATAAAGGATGAGACCCATCAATCATATACATACAGAAAAGTACAGCAGTGATATTCGTAGTTCCAAGTTCAGTGCGGTAGTGTAGGGGCAGACAGTGGCAGATAGGACTGCACATGATCAGTATTGCAATAACAGCAGCAGGTATGACATTTGTGCAAATGGTTGCAGTAAAGTGCAGAGCCATACAGCAGCAAACGTATTACTGTTGGTTTGCCAGTCTTTCTGTGCCAACAGCTCAGGTGGTTATTGTGCGGGTGAGGGCGTTACGGTCTTGGGGGGGTGGGGGGGGGGGTGGACAGAGTTCAGCGTCCTGATGGCCTGATGAACAAAGCTGTTTAGCAGTCTTGTGGAGCGGGCCCAGAGGCACCTTTTCCCCGAGGACAGGGGGCTGAAGAGGGAGTGTGAGGGGTGGGAGGTGTCGCCTGCACTGTTGATGGCTCTGAGGGTGAGGCGGGTGAGGTAGATGTCCGGGGGGGGGGGGGGCACCGATGATCTAATTAATACATTAATACAGTGTTCTTTAATTTTGATCTCCACTGTGCATCTGTAACCATATCCATCAATGTGTTTTACAACAATCAGGTTGTGAAGATCTTGGTAGACATCTTGGCTGGTTTTATGACACCTTGGAAACGACAGTAAAAAAACCCAAAAACTTTTATAGCCACTCATAAAGTACCCACCTGACTGATTTTATTTTCCACAGATAGAAAGTAGAACTACTTTTGAACAATTTACGTATGTATTTCAGCTAATTCCTTGCCTTACCATGCCTTGGGGTACTGCTTTTTCAATACTGATACTGCTGATGCATATAATACTTATTTGCTCTCTTTGTGTACCATATTTTGGTGTTAAAAGCTCGCTTTCATGTGTATTGCAAAGACAATTTAGGTTCCTTCTTAATTTATTTGTCAGATTTACATGACAGCTCTTCAAACAATACCAGCTAGTGAGGTTTTTGTGACTCACCCAAAATCACTGCTGTGATCCAGCAGTTACACAAACCTGAGAATTAACACATGCAAACAAAGCGGCTCTAATTTTCAGTCTGACTTGTGTGGGAAGAATTCTTTTTAAACATTTGCTAATATTCACGTGGGTGGAGATATCCATCATGTCAGTAATTTAGAATCATTTTTCTGTCAACTCTCGTCACAATCCATGGTTCTTTTGTGCAGGATTCTGTGTGAAATGTGAAATAACCCGTCAGACATACCGGGAGATAATCAGAGAACAATACTCCGCTGGACCCGCCAAATTCAGCTCCTCTGGAAAGCAAATTATCCCCAAAACTGCCACCTCATTCCTCTGCTGGAGTAAATTGCTTCCACCTCCTTCTGCTAGTGATGATAGCCGTCTCAGCTGCAAAGACTCTGGCCAAAAAAACCAAAAAGGGCCACTCAACCTTTTCGTCTATCATTGAGCTCATTTCAGAGGAACAATTTTTTTTTAGAGCAGAGTGGGTTGTCACTCACTGGTTTTAGGGGACAAACAGGATGCCGAGCCACACTTGGATCAACAGGGAGAGTCTGAAGGAGCCCCGGCAAGCTCAAGGATGTCTGAGAGTCTGGAACGGTTCCTCTCCACTGATGCCAACATAGTCTGTTCGATTTTTAGATGAAAACAAGAAAATATCAAAGCAGTCAAAACAGTTCCAGGGGGAATCACATTCTCCAAGCTCCACTTATGGTGGGGTTCTCAGACTGTCTGCAGGCCCATAAAGGAGATCTATGCAATGTTCATTCTTAGCAACCCATGAGCAATTCCCAGGTTTACCACTCCAGTTAATTAGTATGATGAGAAAAGATTCAAGAAACAGATATGCCTTACCTTTTCAGCCCCTCATCAAAAACAGCAGCCTGTCGTGATGTCACTGATGGCCACTACAGACCACCCGCTCACTGTCGGTAATGAAATGTGCAGCAATTTATCCTCTGAAGACGAGGAAAATATAAGTCTGTATTCATACAAGGTATCACAACCTTTTTACCGTGAACCTGTCACAGAGACCAGGGGCCTCATGTATAAAGGACGGCGCAGCTTTCATACTGAAAGATGGTGTAGTAACAAAATCTGAAAGGTACGTGCACACAGAAATTTCCAGATGTGTAAAACTGTTACCACACCAGATTCTTTGCTCCTTTTCTTTATACATCCCAGCTCAGTGTGAAAACAAGCCCACATGTCCACCTTGGTTCCTTTCAATAATGACTAATTAATGGCTAAAAACACCCCTTCTGTCGTTATTCTGTCAAACATTGATCGACAATCCTGCGGGAAAGTGCAACATGAAAAATAATAACTTCACAGAGTGTGACACTAGCCATGTTTACACGGACACAAGTAACCGGATTAACCCTTTAACTGCCAAATTCGCCATATGGCACCTGGGGCAATGTAAGGCAACTCAAGCCCCCGCCCCCCTAGTGGTCAACAGTGATAAAAAAATTTGTCAATAAAATAGTTCAGATTTCCAAGGCTATAACTTGAAAGTTACAAGAGATAATGGCTTACTGTCAATTAGAAAGATGTAGCGTATGATCCAAAGTTTCAGACAGGAATAAATTTACCCATCTAATTTGCATAATGTCACGGCAGCTATATAAGTTACATAACTCAGTCAAAAGTGGACTTTGGACACACTTGCATAAAGAATGGTCCGTTTTTTGTTTTGTTTTTTTTTTACGCTGATTTGTCTACAGGGGTATGTTTTTATCTGATCTTCAAAGTATATGAACCAGAAAATCAATAAAATGTCAAAAAAACATATTTCTCTCTTACCTGTTATCGGGAGGGGGGCTCGCCCGCCCATGTGACCGGTCCGTTTTCGTCCATCGTAGCCGATGTCTGTGTGTTTGCTCAGCCATTTACACCATGTACCACATCTACAAACTCTTATGATTACCCTCACGTGAATTTCGTTTGTAATTATTTCTGTTTGGTGCATTATTCCTGTGGGAATCCATGCCGCCCGTGGGTGCTGCCATCTTGATACTGGGAGCTCAGTTTTTTGTTACATCGACCTTGATGTAACATGTTTACTTAGTAATTTGCACCCGTGTACCACATCTACAAACTCTTATGATTATCCCACGTGAATTTCTTTTGTATTACGCGGCTATTTTTCCTGTTTCATGCAGTTTCCATCATCATCGCTGTCGCGATGACCAAACTTGGCGGCATCCACATTGGTGTGTGAGCTCAAAGCGAAAAAAAGGAAGAAGAATAATGAGGATTTCTCCTTCTTTGCTATATTCCATGTCAGCCATGATTCATTCGGCTCGTGTCTGCCACCTTCTAAATTGTCAGATCAATAGAGATTAGTACAAAATCTCAGTATAGCTGGGGGACGTCAACAAGTTGACACATGCAGTTGCTGCGCTGTGCCACTGGGGGTGCGCAACCTGTCTATTTAATCTGGGCAGTTAAAGGGTTAAAAGCCTGATCGGAATAAAAATGCTTCATGTAAACATGCCAATCTGAATATTCTGACCCGATCACACTCATTCGGATCGAAATTTCCTTCCGATTAGCCACGGTTACATGTGCAAACTTTCTTCAATCTGATTACAATTCAGATCAGAACTTTACTGTTTACATGGATCCTGAAAAAGTTCATCCGATTAGGACGTGTGTTTCCATGTGCCACATGTTTGAACGGACTAATTCATTTTGACATGCGCACAATTATCTGACATTCCAGAAATAAGAGAAGAAGAAGCAGCTTCCTATGTAAACAAACCCCGCTTCATGCCTTTCTCTTTTTGAAATGGACCTGTATTGTGTTATTCAGACTGTACTTTTGCTTCTGCTGGTCTCCGTAATGAAGCTACAAGTCCAGCAGTACATACTTCTGCATATGATGAACAGAGGGAGACAGCAGGACAATACAGACCAGTTTTGTTTTACTCCTGCCATGTCTTCCGCTAGCTGCTGTAAAGGCAGAAATGCGTCACGTCGACGTGTGGCTGATGTACAGACATGCGCAGTAAACATATTTTCTACTCAAACTTCGAAATAAGTGTTTATATGTGTACCAATCGGATTAACAATTAACATAGCCCACCCATCTCAGTTAAAAGGAAATTTTGATCCGAATGAGTGTGATTGGGTCAGAATATTCAGATTGGCGTGTTTACATGAAGCATTTTTATTCTGATCAGGCTTTTATTCCAGTTACTTGTGTCCATGTAAACATGGCCATTGAGACGGGTAGATTATACTAATTGTTGATCCGATTGGTGCGCATATAAACAGTTATTCCGAAGTTTGGGGAGAAAATGTTTACTGTGCATGTGTGTATGTCAGCCACAAGTCAGCGTGACATATTTACGCCTTTAGAGCTGCTAGCAGAAGACATGGCAGGAGTAAAACGAATCTGGTCTGTATCGTCCTGCTGTCTCCCTCTGTTTGTCATATGCAGAAGTATGTACTGCTGGGCTTGTAGGCTTCATTACGGAGACCAACAGAAGCAAAAGTACAGTCTGAATAATACAAGACAGGTCCATTTCAAAAAGAGAAAGACACAAAGCGGGGTTTGTTTACATTGGAAGTTGCTTCTTCTTCTACTATTTCCGGAATGTCGGATAATTGTGCGCATGTCAAAATGATTTAGTCTGTTCAAACATGTGACACATGGAAACGCACGTCCTAATAGGATCAACTTTTTCAGGATCCATGTAAACAGTAAAGTTCTGATCTGAATTGTAATCAGATTGAAAAAATTTTGCCCATGTAACCGTGGCTACTGAGGTGTTGATAATGGAGGTGAAGGTCAGAAAAAATACTCTTATTTTGTTGTGACCCTCCAGAATCAGCAATAAGTGTAAAAACAGCAGTTAATGCAGTTGCCTTTGACTGAAATATAATAAAATAACATAAAATAGTCTTGTGGTGACCCACCACAATCTACAGGGACATTCATCCTCACACTCGGAAAGTCCGGAAGAAGCAGAGGACCATTCACATACGGACAGAGAGCCCCTGGGGGGACAACCAGAACAATGGACTATTGTTTATACATCCCCGGATTAAGGAGAAGACGTCCGGGCGCAAGTTGGTCAGGCTAATCATATGTATTGACTGATATGTATATCAATATGCTAATGTGCCATGCATTCTCTGTTTGTATAACATATAAAGAGCTGACGATGCATGCCTCAGTGACACAACACAGCACAGTAGAGCACTGTAGCGCACAGCGCTACAAGTGCATCTCATTTTGATGGAGGAAATAAAACTCTGCAACCTTCCAGCTCATCATATCTCACCTGAACTTATTCCTCCACACTGGTGACCCGACGTGTCATGGTGTACCCCTCGCCTGATCTTTTCTCCCCACACTGGTGACCTGATGAGAGAATGACCGTCTGCTCCCTCTCACCGCACTGTGGACCCCAGAGGACCAGAGAATGCCTGCAACCTCTTCATCCTCACTGGAACACGCTCCCTCAAGCGGGCAGTGCTGGGACCGACACGCACCATGAACGGCGACACGAGGGAAACGAAGGAAGCAGCTTGAACGGGGACGGTCACCGGCGCCGACAGCGTTGATTTCCACCAAGCTCCCTGACCCTGACTCAGCTCGCGACAACAAAGCCCCGCACGCACACCACAGGATTACGAGGACAGCACAACTGCCAGTTATGTAGTCACTGTGCCAAGCGCGTGCCACGCACGGGACAAAACCAGCTCCACAGACTGATACAGCGTCCTCCGCCGCTGCACGTGCCCGAGAAACATGGCCGATTGCCACCCTCGGAACCTTCAGGGCTGCTCACACACCTGAAGCAGACGTGCAGCCCGCACACAGGACTTTATATGGGTTTCTCAGCCACGGCGCACAAGGGGAATTTAGCCGATTGCTGTCCCTCGTGGCCTTAGGGCTGCTTCCGCACCTAAAAGCTAAACCACTAAGTCCCTCACACAGCTGCAGTTGTTCCACAGCCACTATGCATCCTCGGGGAATTTGGCCGTTCGCTTTCTCCACATCCTCGCTGGGCCGAGTTGCTAGAGGAGTCAGAGACTTAATTTTTTCACAGCCGCTGTGGATCTCCACCAGGTTTACCGGGAAAGTCCCTCACCATCGCGGATCCACACGCCATTTTTGCGTGGCCCAGACACCTTGGACGTCCCAGGCTGGCACTCACTTACTCCCACCCCCCTCCCCCTCCTCCTCCACAGCGCTCTTCCCGCACCTCACTCCCTAAAGCCGGCCGATCACCGTCTTGTTCCATTACGCACGATGCGAACCAGCCCCGTGCACCCACAATCCACGGCCATTCAACGTGCTGGAACTCGGAGCTGAGCGCACTGTCCTTTCCACCCCTCCCCCGTCCCCCCCACGGACTGACAAGCCACGCACGGGACAAAACCAGCTCCACAGACTGATACAGCGTCCTCCGCCGCTGCACGTGCCCGAGAAACATGGCCGATTGCCACCCTCGGAACCTTCAGGGCTGCTCACACACCTGAAGCAGACGTGCAGCCCGCACACAGGACTTTATATGGGTTTCTCAGCCACGGCGCACAAGGGGAATTTAGCCGATTGCTGTCCCTCGTGGCCTTAGGGCTGCTTCCGCACCTAAAAGCCAAACCACTAAGTCCCTCACACAGCTGCAGTTGTTCCACAGCCACTATGCATCCTCGGGGAATTTGGCCGTTCGCTTTCCCCACATCCTCGCTGGGCCGAGTTGCTAGAGGAGTCAGAGACTTAATTTTTTCACAGCCGCTGTGGATCTCCACCAGGTTTACCGGGAAAGTCCCTCACCATCGCGGATCCACACGCCATTTTTGCGTGGCCCAGACACCTTGGACGTCCCAGGCTGGCACTCACTTACTCCCACCCCCCTCCCCCTCCTCCTCCACAGCGCTCTTCCCGCACCTCACTCCCTAAAGCCGGCCGATCACCGTCTTGTTCCATTACGCACGATGCGAACCAGCCCCGTGCACCCACAATCCACGGCCATTCAACGTGCTGGAACTCGGAGCTGAGCGCACTGTCCTTTCCACCCCTCCCCCGTCCCCCCCACGGACTGACAAGCCATCCAACACTCCTCTACAGCAGGACAGTTCTACCGGAGCTGGAGCCCAAATGACAGGGGGGGGGGGTGTCACAGCCCCTTCTGAGTGTTCTGGGGGGAGCCCTGTGGTGACCCACCACAATCTGCAGGGACATTCATCCTCACACTCAGAAAGTCCGGAAGAAGCAAAGGACCATTCTTATATGGACAGAGAGCCCCTGGGGGGACAACCAGAACAATGGACTATTGTTTATACATCCCCGGATTAAGGAGAAGACGTCCGGGCACCAGTTGGTCAGGCTTGACTGATATGTATATCAATATGCTAATGTGCCATGCATTCTCTCTGTTTGTATAACATATAAAAGAGCTGATGATACATGCCTCAGCGACACAACACAGCACACACAGCACAGCACAGTAGACCACTGTAGTGCACAGCGCTACAAGTGCGTCTCATTTTGATGGAGGAAATAAAACTCTGCAACCTTCCAGCTCATCATATCTCGCCTGAACTTATTCCTCCACAGTCTTGCATTAAAGTTAAAGTCAATAGACAGATGACTGTTCATAGGCAGAGTGCAGCTGCTGCCAGGTCGGGCAACGGTGTTGCCGGTGCTCCCCCTCTGCTGTGGGAGAAATCGTTTAATCTGCCATCCACATATGTAACACAGAGACAGGCGGACGGAAGGACAGGATGTTATCCGGAGTATGTTAGTAAACACCGGCAAACACCAATCTTAAATCAAATCTGTCCATCCATCCATCTTCTACCGCTTTTCCGGAGGTACGGGTCGCGGAGGCAGCAGTTCAAGCAGAGAAGCCCAGACTTCCCTCTCCCCAGCCACCTGCTCCAGCTCTTCAGAGAGGATACCAAGGCAATTCCAGACCAGCTGGGAGACATAGTCTCTCCACTGAGTCCTGGGTCTGCCCCGGGGTCTCCTCCCAGTGGGACGTGCCCAAAACACCTCAAGTGGGAGGCATCCTGATCAGATGCCCATACCACCTCAACTGGCTCCTTTCAATGTGGAGGAGCAGTGGTTCTACTCTGAGCCTCTCCTGGATGACTGAGCTCCTCACCCTATCTCTGAGGGTGAGTCCAGCGATCCTACGAAGAAAGCTCATTTCAGCCGCTTGTATCCGCGATCTGATTCTTTCAGTCATTACCTAAAGCTCGTGACCATAGGTGAGGGTAGGAATGTAGATTGACCGGTAAATCAACAGCTTTGCCTTACAGCTCAGCTCCCTCTTCACCACAACACATCGTTACAACGTCCGCATCACTGCGGATACTGCTCCGATCCGTCTATCAATCTCTCGCTCCATTCTCCCCTCACTCGTGAATAAGACCCCAAGATACTTAAACTCCTCCACTTGGGGCAGGAGCCTATCCCCAACCTGGAGAGGGCAATCTACCTTTGTCCAGCTGAGGACCATGGACTCGGACTTGGAGGTACTGATTCTCATCCCAGCCGCTTCACACTCAGCGGCAAACCGCCCCTGTAAGAACTGTAGGTCATTGCTGGATGAAGCCAGCAGGACAACATCATCTGCAAACAGCAGAGATGAGATCCTGTGGTCACCAAGCATGACACCCTCTGTTCCCTGGCTGCGCCTAGAAATCCTGTCCATAAAAATTATGAACAGGATCGGTGACAAAGGGCAGCCCTGGCAGAGTCACTGGGAATGAGTCCGATCGAGTGTTGGCAATACGAACCAAACTCTGACAATGGTCGTACAGAGACCGATTAGCTCGTAACAACAAGCCCGATACCCCATACTTCCAAAGCACCCTCCACAAAAAACCACGAGGGACACGGTCGAATGTCTTCTCCAATTCCACAAAACACATGTTAACTGGTTGGGCAAACTCCCACGAAACCTCGAGGATTCTCGAGAGGGTAAATTGCTGGTCCGATGTGCCATGGCCAGGATGAAAACCACATTGCTCCTCCTGAATCCGAGGTTCGACCAACGGCCGGACTCTCTTCTCCAGTACCTTGGCATAGATCTTCCCAGGAGGCTGAGGAGTGTGATCCCTCTAAAATTGGAGCACACCCTCCGGTCCCCTTTTTTGAATAGAGGAACCACCACCCCGGTTTGCCATGCCAAAGGCACTGCCCCCGACCTCCACGCAATGTTGCAGAGGCGTGTCAACCATGACAGTCCTACAACATCCAGGGCCTTGAGGTACTCAGGGCAAATCTCATCCACCCCCGGGGCCCGGCCACCTTGGCGACCTCAGCCCTCGTGATAGGCAAGTCGTCCCCCTCGTTCACAAGCCCTGCTTCCTCTGTGGAAGGTGTATCAGTGGGATTGAGGAGATCCTCGAAGTATTCCTTCCACCGCCCAAAGATATCCCCAGTCGAAGTCAGCAGCACCCCGTCCGCACCATACACAGTGTGGACAGGGAGCTGCTTCCCCCTCCTGAGCCACTGGACAGTTTGCCAGAATCTCTTCGAGGCCGACCGAAAGTCTTGTTCCATGGCCTCACTGAACTCCTCCCATTACGTGTTTTTGCTTCAGCAACCACCCGAGCTGCACTCCGCTTGGCCTGCCGGTACACCTCAGCTGCTTCGGGAGTCCCACAAGCCAACCAAGCTTGATAGGACTCCTTCAGCTTAATGGCCCCCTTCACCACTGATGTCCACCACTTGGTTCTGGGGTTGCTACCACGAGATGTCCCAACAACCTTGTGGCCACAGCTCTGGGCAGCTGCTTCAACAATGGAGGTGGAAAACATGGCCCATTCAGACTCCATGTCTTCAGGCTCCCTCGGAATGTGGTTGAAGTTCTTCCAGAGGTGGGAGTGTAAGACCTCCCGGACAGGGGCCTCAGCCAGACATTCCCAGCACACCCTCACTATACGTTTGGGTCTACAAGGTCTGAATGGCATCCTCCCCTGCCATCGGATCCAGCTGACCACCAGGTGGTGATCAGTTGACAGCTCTGCACCTCTCTTTACCCGAGTGTCCAAGACATACTGTATGGTCACAGGTCTGATGACACGATAACAAAATCAATCATCGACCTGCGACCTAGGGTATCCTGGTTCCAAGTGCACATATGGACACCCTTATGCTTGAACATGGTGTTTGTTATGGACAAACTGTGGTTAGCACAGAACTCCAATAACTGAACACCACTCGGGTTCAGATCGGGCAGGCCGTTCCTCCCAATCACCCCCTTCCAGGTTTCACTGTCATTGCCCACGTGCCTATTGAAGTCCCCCAGTAGCACAATGGAGTCTCCAAGAGGAGCACCCTCCAGCACCCCAGTCAGAAACTCCAAAAAGGTTGGGTACTCTGAACCATCATTTGGTGCATAGGCACAAATGATGGTCAGGACCCGTTTCCCAACCCGAAGGCGCAGGGAAACAACCCTTTCGTCCACTGGGGAAAACTCCAATATAGAGGCAGCAAGGTTGGGGGGATATAAGAATACCCACCCCTGCTCGTCACCTCTCGCCCGGGGCAACTCCAGAGTAGGCCAAGTTCCAGCCCTTCTCCAGGAGACTGGTTCCGGAACCAGAGCTGTGTGTTGAGGTGAGGCTGACTATATCTAGCCGGTATTTCTCAACCTCATGCACCAGCTCAGGCTCCTTCCCCACATGAGAGGTGACATTCCACGTCCCAAAAGCCAGTTTAGGAAGCTTGGGATCAGACCGCCAAGGTCTCCGCCTTTGACCGCCACCTGATCCACATAGCACCGGACCCCATGGTCCCTCCTGCAGGTGGTGAGCCCACTGGAGGGTGGACCCATGTAACTCCTTCGGGCTGTGCCCGGCTAGGTCCCATGAGCAGAAACCCGGCCACTAGACGTTGGCCATCGAGCCCCTTCCCCAGGCCTGGCTCCAGGGTGGGGGCCCAGTAACCCCATACCGGGCGGGGTACACTGAATCCTTGTTGTAGTATTTATCATGAGAGTCTGTTGGATCGTTCTTAGTCTGGCCCTTCACCCAGGACCAGTTTGTCTTGGGTGACCCTACCAGAGGCAAATTGCCCCAGACAACATAGCTCCTGGGATCACTAGGGAACGCAAACCCTCCCCCACGATAAGGTGACGATCCATGAGGGGACACCAAGTCTGTCCACTGTTGCAATCCATATTCTGCACGATAACCAGGCAGAGCACACTGAGTTACACGTAGGGCTGTGTGATATGACAATATGTATCCGGTGACACAATAAAAAATCTACCATTTCATATAAAACTGTATCGTTCATATCAGTATGTAAAAGGCACATACCCCGTTTCTACTTGTTATGGCCCCACGTCTCCCCTCCAGTGCACCATGTGTGTGGTTTCCGGTGGTTTGCACAGTAGCTAACTCCAAGCTAATGTTTTGGTTATATAGCCACTACTTCTGTTTGCCAGGGATGTGGGACTTCTTCCCACTGTGCTGCACCAGAGAGGATCGTCCTCTAACCTCGTTTTAATTGGAGGTAAGTCACGTTAACACCATCTCTCTCTAATTGTAACACAGCAAATGCTAAATTGTCACAAATAGGAAACATTATAGTGTATGAGACCATCATTTCTTTGGTTTATAGTACTGCTGAGTTTGTTAATTTTGTGTGTGTGACAGCGTCCACATACACACTAAATAAATAATAAATAAATTAAAACGTGTCAAAGGAACAAACCCAGCTCTTAATGTAACTTACCTGATTTTTAACAACTTTTAATTAGTCAAGTAACAATAATGAATAAAGTTGAAGTCATCACTTGTATTTCATCGCATCACCTTTTGCACCTTTGATTTTCAGATCATGTCCAATCTGAAATATTTTTTACAAGGAAGCAAACAAGTTAAATCAGTCCAGAATGGCGTCTTCAGGCTGTAGATCAGATGAATTTGTACAACTGATTTTTTTCAGTATGTAATTTAAAATTTAAAAAAAGAGATGGTCCTTTTTTGTGATTATTATATCTTAACTATAGAATTTACAGAAAATGCATTATCGTGATGTATATTGTTATCAAATAAGATGCCTTATATCATGACATGAAATTTTGGTCATACCGCACAGCCCTAGTTACACAATATAAATGCCTTCTATTTCCAGACTCTAATCTCAAACACGAGATATTGGCACCAGGGATACATCCCCGCAGTCCACAAGACCGTGTGTTTGGGTCCAGCTCCACTGCAGCAGGGACCTACTGGTCCCACTGCTGAGGGGCGGCAGTCAGGCTGAATGCTGCGCTGGAAACACATAAATAAAATCCGATAATAAGGCCTAATGTTCTTGGTGACAGAACATTAGGAACATTATCATTATGCAACAACAAACAAGTGGTTAAAATAAGGAAAAAGTGTCAGTTTGGCTCTTTGAAATTCGCAGTCTGTGTATCACATCAAACAGCACCACTTTACTAATTCAGAGAGCTAAGTCAAAATCATCAAATTTAAAAAAAAAGTTTTTAAATAGCTTGCTTTACTGTATGTATGAATATAGAACATACTGCATCAAAGTTGATCTCTTGTAATTGAATTATGAAACAGCTGTTGTTAATGCGCCACAAATATGCAACATGTCTTCTTGTGCAAAATGCCACAGCTGATTTTGTTTTACTTGCATAAGGATCGAACAATTATTTAAAGTGCATATTGCTGAATTCAGGACACCAAAAGGGCATTTTGCTGCTCCTAATTCCTTTCAGGAAAGATGGATGTGTGCGTCATGCATAGACTGTGTGTGTGCCTCAACAACTGTTCAGCCTCTGGCAAATTTTAATATCTTTGCTGGTTTTGGTCCAGTGAGTGAGGCTGGTTATCTGAGGGAACTAAGTTATTATTAACTAGGTTTTCATTTGCACTGAATAGGCCAAGTTAGGGAGGTAAATCTCGACATTATGGGTCTGTGGTTTTTCCACAGAATATTTCATAGACAAAGCATTTTAACTTAAGCAGAAACATTATTTTAACACTTTTCTGTGAGTGCCACTTGTGTTGTGGTTTGGCAGACCCACCTGATAGAGCAAGACAACAACTTCTCACAGCAGGTGGAAATTTTGCAGCTCGGTCCGAAGATTCTCATGTCATGTTTGTTTTTATACATCCCGCTGTGTGCATGAAAACCAGCGTACGCCATGTTTTTGTACGTGCGTACCATTTTAACAAGAGGCCTCAGGAGCAGAGGAGAATTAGGAGGAATGGCGGACACCAGTCAGAAATTAATCTGTGGTGTGAGAAAAAAAATCTGTCCATCTGTCTGTCCGTCGGTCCATCCGCTTCTGCTCATTCGGGGATCCGGGCCATGGAGGCAGCTTTCTCAGCAGAGAAGCCCAGACTTCCCTCTTCCCAGCCACCTCCTCCAGCTCTTCATGGAGGATACCAAGGTGTTTCCAGGCCAGCTGGTAGACATAAGGTGCTTTCACACCTGCAGGGTTTAGTTTGTTTCAATTGAACTCGAGTTTGTTTTCTCCGTTAGTGTGGTTCGTTTTGTCTGGTGAGAACCCAGTAATCGCACTCAGGTGCGCACCAAACCAACCGTGCCGAGACCTCCTGAAAGAGGTGGTCGTGATTCGAATCAGCTGGCGAACTCTGGTGCGGTCCCGCAGGTGAAAAAGTGACCGCACTAAAACAGGACCAGCGGCAACCGGTAAAAACACTGTACATACCTGATGGATCTTCGAAAACATCTGTGGCTGAGCATGTCACTGTTCTGGAGGATTAACAAATGTTAACATGTTGTTTTCCTTCTGTAGTCACGTTTCATTTTCAAACTGTACGATTTGCCAAGAGTGGTATATGCATGTAATGTAATAAATGATAACCGGGGCGATGAAACACCCATAGATTATGCTACGATTTGTATTATTTTCTCCCCAGAAATGCATAAATGCACAGTAGTCATCCTACTTCCTGTATTTACCTTTCCTGTTCTTGCGGCAAAAAAAAATCTGACCAATAAGAACAGAGAATGTTCAGACATACGTAAGTCTCATGGGAATTAACATGAGGGAATTTGGTCCACTTGAATTTTTGCCTGTGTGAAAGGGAACCAAACCAAGGAGAAAATGATGCAAAGTAACAAACTTATCAACTGATTCAGATCAAAGTAAATGACTTTAGGTGTGAAAGCAGCCTTAAGCCTGGTTCATACACCTGCACACCATTGCCGATATACAATATCTACGCATTCCTCAGCAAAATTTTCTTCAGCGCCGGTTTGTCAGCATCGGTTTGCAATTCACTGTGTGGTGAAGAGTGATTTGTGTTCATTGTGTGTTTTTGTTTATGCAATAATGATGGACAAGAGCAGATTGTGATGGAGTTGGAGCTAAAAAAATGTTAAGAAAAGCAACTTTTAATACGATTGTTGCACAGAGAAAAAGAGAAGTTGGCGAAAATGATGCGCGTGACCACCGCTGCTGCCGTTTTGACAATCTGTGTAATTACTGGGGTTAACGAGCCACAAAATGTTCTGTATGTGCTTACTAGCTCAATGGATGGGGGCAATGGATCAGCGTTCTCGTCGCGAGTACCCGGGCTCGCCTGGGGAAGCTAATGATCCTACCAGCAGACTAAATTCGAAGAGACGACGCCTCTGTGCCAAGTCAAAGAAGAATCCTAGTCACAGTCCTAAAGCCGAAAGCAAACAGCCCCAAGAGCACTTTGTGGTAGGATCTGCCCTTCGCATATTACAACTAAACGTTGAAGGCCTATCTGCAGCCAAGCGAAGCCTTATCAAAGTCCTCGCCTTCCAACATTCGATTGATGTAATCTGCCTCCAAGAGACTCATATTGGCACAGAGGAAGCTGGCCGCTTCACCATCAAAGGCTTTGACCTCCTGTGCTATGTTCTACATGCTAAACATGGACGTGCCACCTATGTGCGTTCTGACATAGTTGAAGCAAATCACCTGATAACAACACATTTCTCATACACCATAATCATTAGTGGCTTCCATATTGTCAATGTGTACAAGCCCCCTAATGCCAACTGGGATCTGCAGGTCTTACCCACCCTACCCCACCCTGCCATCTATGTGGGGGACTTTAACAGCCATCACCCTGACTGGGGGTACCCAGCAGTGGACAGTGATGGGGAGGCACTTTCAGACTGGGCATCCAGAAATGACCTCGCTTTGATATACGACCCCAAACAAAGAGGAACCTTCCACTCTGCTAGGTGGAAGAAGGACTATTCTCCTGACCTGTGTTGGGTCAGCTCTTTGAATGGGGAGCCATATCCTACACAGATCCTCATTCTTGATGATTTTCCACACAGCCAACACCGGCCCCTGCTTGTACACATTGGCCTACAACTTCCAGTCATATACAGCCCAAGGAAGATGCGCTGGAACTTCCGCAAAGCCAACTGGAAGAAATTCAGTGAAACTCTGGACCGGAGCGTTGTTACCATCCCACTCCACACCATCACTGTAGATGAAGCATACAACCGCTTCTGCAGTGCAATCTTCAAGGCTGCCCATACTGCAATCCCACGAGGCTACCGACCCCTCTATGTCCCATGTTTGGACGGAGAAAGTGCTGTCCTCCTACAGTCCTATCAAACATCAGGGGACCCAGAGATAGCAGACCATCTCATTGAATCGCTAAATACAGCCCGGCGAAAGAAATGGGAGGAGACAGTTGCTGACCGGAGCTTTACCCACTCTAGCAGGAAATGTTGGAGCCTCATCCGTCGCCTAGGAGCTGCACAGAAGCCCCCTAGCCAAAGCCGAGCATCCGTCACACCCAACCAAGTTGCATCCCACCTACTGGCTATCGCCAAAGCACCCCAAGACAAAGACACCAGAAGAGCAGTTACAACTGAGCTAAAAAAAACACCAAAAAATGCCTGTAGAGGAAACAAACCCTGAACCCTTCGAGGCTGCTGAACTGGAGAAAGTCCTACAGAGCCTGAAATGTGGAAAGGCAGCAGGATACGATAACATCTTCCCAGAATTCATGAAAAATCTTGGCCCCCGAGCCCTAACCTGGTTGACACAATTCTACACAAGGATCACACAAACAAACTCGATCCCAAAGAAATGGCGGACAGCAAAGGTCATTGCCATCCCAAAACCTGGCAAAGACCACAAACTACCAGCAAGCTACCGCCCAATCTCCCTACTCAGCGTTCCTTACAAAATCATGGAGCGCCTAATACTGCAACGCATTTCCCCAGAAATAGAGGATATTCTAAGTGTGGATCAAGCAGGTTTCCGCAAGGACCGCAGTACAGGAGAACAAGTACTGGCCCTAACCACCTTCATTGAAAATGGCTTCGAGAGCAGACTGAAGACAGGGGCTGTGTTTCTTGATCTTACAGCCGCCTATGATACGGTCTGGCACAAAGGCCTCCTCCTGAAACTTAAAAAGGCGATCCCTGCTTGGGCAACAGCAATTATAAAAACCCTGCTGACCAACCGAAGGTTCAGAGTCCACCTCAGTCAGAACACAAGTGCATGGAGAATGCAGAAAAACGGACTCCCACAAGGCTCAGTTCTAGCTCCAACTCTGTTCAACCTCTACATAAACGACCTGCCTATTACAAAATCCCGCAAATTCATCTATGCAGACGACATCTGTTTGGCATTCCAAGCACCAGACTTTGAACCACTGGAACGGGTGCTCACGGAAGATCTTGCTAAACTGGACCAGTTCTGCAAAATCTGGCGCCTAAAACCAAGCCCAGCAAAAACCGTCTCCAGTGTATTTCATCTCCACAATGCAAAAGCTGCCAGAGAACTAAACATCCACCTGAGCGGACTCAAGCTTAAGCATGCCCCAAATCCAACTTATCTTGGAGTGACCCTTGATAGGACCTTATCCTTCAAGGAACATCTAAAGGGGACGGCTGCTAAGGTGAAAGTACGAAACAACCTGCTCTGCAAGCTCGCTGGTGCAAAATGGGGGGCGGCAGTCTCCACCCTGCGCACCTCAGCACTGGCCCTTTCATACTCTGTAGCAGAATATTGTGCCCCTGTCTGGTCCAGGTCATCTTACACACACTATGTAGACACCCAGCTCAACTCAACCATGAGAACTATAACTGGAACAATCCGCTCAACACCACTCCCCTGGCTCTCTGTACTGTCAAACATAGCCCCTCCACACATCCGGCGAGCAGCATTAACTCAAAGGATGCTCCAAAAAGTTAAAGATTTTCCTCACTTACCAATCCATGCAGATATCTACACCCCACCCACTGCCCGACTTTCATCCAGACGGTCGATTTGGAAAAACCCTCCCCCAGCTGACTTTACCATCCAGACAGCTTGGCAAGAGGAATGGGAGACCAAGGAGGTCCCAAACAAACAGCTGGTGATAAACCCCAACCAACAGGTCCCGGGCACCAACCTCCCAAGGAGACAGTGGTCTACACTCAATTGCTTCAGGACTGGACATGGCCCCTGCTTGGCCAGCCTTCACAGATGGGGCAGTAGCCCTAGCCCACTGTGCGCATGTGGAGAGGAGCAAACTATGGAACACATCATAGAGACTTGCCCGCTCCAAAGACTGGAAGGAGGATTACACACCCTCCATACAGCAAACCAGGAGGCAACTGCTTGGCTTAAGGACTTTGCATTCGCTAAATAAACTAGCTCAATATTGTTTTCAGTTTGGACTGCTGTTTAACCAACTCACCTCGGAAATTGTGCCACGGTGAACAGGCAGCGCGAAACAGCGGTGAGAACCAGGAAATGTGAAGGAGGAGACAAAGCGGACCAATTACAGCTCTTACATCGCCGACGTACACCTCTCCTTCTCTGGAGAGGTGCACGTCGGGCTACGCAATAGGAACGCACGTTGATGCTGTGTTGACACGGTCACAGCTGTGTTGTGTGGACGCGGGAGCATGACTTGTTTTTAAGTCTCTCCAGTGTGTCCTGGGTCTACCCTGAGGTGTCCGCCCAGTGGGCCGTGCCCAGAAGATCAGGAAGCATTATGATCAGATACCCAAGGAGGTGGAGGAGTAGTGGCTGTGCTCTGAGCCCCTCCCAGATAACTGAGCTCCTCACCCTGTCTCGAAGACTGAGTCCAGCCACCTTTTTGTGAACATGTTCAGACATACTTTTCAGTCAGCCAACATTTCTATTAAAAATTAATTTTTAAAAATTGACCTTATGTAAAATTACATTTTTTTGAAAAACTGAATTTTGGGTTTTCATTAGCTGTAAGCCATAGTCATTAAAATTAAAAGAAATAAATGCTTGAAATATCTCACTCTGTGTGTAATGAATCTAGATAATGAGTTTCACTTTTTGATCTGAATTACTGAAATAAATCAACTTTTCTATGTTATTCCAAGTTATTGAGATGCACCTGTAAATTTAGCATTTTTTTCTCATAAATTTGCAACTTTTTTCATGTAATCAGTTTTTTCTGTATTTTTTCTCATAAATTTGCAGTATTGTTCCTATTACAATTTGTGACATGTTCTACATAATTTTGTGATTTTTTTATTTTAAGCTGAACTTTTTTTTCCTTCAAAATTAACATTTCTTTTAATGTAAAATGCTCCTAAATTATTAAGGCTGATATATTTTGTGGCATTTTTTTTTTTTTTTTTTGGACAAAAGTTTTTCTGAATAGCTCTTTTTGTCTTTGAATTATCTCAGTAGCTCCCTTCTTCCTCCACTACTCCATAATGCCATTGGCACTTATATATTACCAGACCTTTATCATTACATTTACTCAGTGGTGAAAAAAATGTTTGTTTGGAGTAGAAACACTTGAAAAAGTCCATCAGTATTTTCACAGCTCACCAAGAGCCAGAAACAACAATAAATTACTCCTGCTGGAAGCGCGGCGTTATGATGGCAGCCTCACTGCTTGACATAAGGCTCTATAGCATTAGCCTGCAATTATCAGCCAGTTGATTATCAATTCGTGTGAAATGCTGCTGTAAACACTATCTCTGAGTGGTTGTTTAAATGGAAGAACTGTGGCGATAACGGTGTCTGGATTCAGGTGATGTGATGGTGGTGAGACAAAGAAAAAGGCCAGAAGTGCCCTGAGGGTCACGCTGTGATTGGAAGGTAAATGAGGATGGAATGAGCTTAATTAGCACTCATTAATGGAAGTTAACTGTGATCGCATTAGTACCAGAGATTGTTAGTAATGAGGTGCAGCTGCATCTAAAAAAGTAGAATATTATAAAGCTTTTTCACTTTTAAGAAGTTGGACATTTCTGTATTTCATGCACATTCATATACAGTGGTGTGAAAAAGTGTTTGCCCCCTTCCTGATTTCTCATTTTTTTGTATGTTTGTCACGCTTATATTTCAGATCATCAAACATACTTAAATATTAGAAAAAGATAAGGCAAGTAAACACAAAATGCAGTTTTTAAATGAAGGTGTTTATTATTAACTGTAAACAAAAATCCAAACATCCAAAAGTCCAAACCTACATGGCCCCCCGTTAAAACATAAATTAACCATCATCCCTGTCCCCAAGAAGCCACGGATCACTGGACTTAATGACTACAGACCTGTAGCGCTCACCTCTGTAGTCATGAAGTCCTTTGAGCGCCTGGTCCTGTCCCACCTCAAGTCCATCACCACCCCTGTCCTGGACACGCTGCAGTTTGCCTACCGAGCCAACAGGTCTGTAGACGACGCAGTCAACCTGGCCCTCCACTCCATCCTGCAGCACCTGGACTCCCCGGGAACCTACGCCAGGATCCTGTTTGTGGACTTCAGCTCCGCATTCAACACCATCCGCCCCGCTCTGCTCCGGGACAAGCTGTCCCTGCTCAACGTGCCTGACTCCCTCTGCAGGTGGATCATCGACTTCCTGACGGACCGGAGGCAGCATGTGCGGCTGGGAAAGACTGTCTCAGACTATACTAGCATCAGCACCGGATCACCCCAGGGCTGTGTACTTTCCCCCCTACTCTTCTCCCTTTACACCAACTCCTGCACCTCCAGCCACCAGTCTGTCAAGTTGATCAAGTTTGCGGACGACACCACCCTCATCGGGCTCATCTCCAACGGCGACGAGTCCGCCTACAGGAGAGAGGTGGCCCAGCTGGCGTCCTGGTGCAGCAATAACAACCTGCAGCTGAACGCTCTGAAGACAGTGGAGATGATTGTAGACTTGAGGAAAGTCACTACTCCTCTGCCCCCCCTCACCCTCTCAGGCTCTCCCATCACCACTGCTGATTCCTTCCGCTTCCTAGGCACTACCATCACCAGGGACCTCAAATGGGAGCTGACCATCAGCTCACTCATCAAAAAAGCCCAGCAGAGGATGTTCTTCCTGCGGCAGCTGAGGAAGCTCAAGCTACCCACCAAGATGTTAGTGCAGTTCTACATAGCCATCATCGAGTCCATCCTCACCACCTCCATAACCGTGTGGTACGCAGGAGCCACTGCCAGGGACAGACTAAGGCTGCAGCGCGTCGTGCGCACTGCTGAGAAGGTGATCGGCTGCAAGCTCCCATCTCTCCAGGATCTGTACATCTCCAGGACCCGGAGGCGTGCTGGCCGGATCATAGCCGATCCCTCACACCCTGGTCACGTACTGTTTGCCCCCCTCCCCTCTGGTAGAAGACTTCGGTCCATCCAGACTAAAACCTCCCGTCACATGAACAGCTTCTTCCCCTCTGCCATTAGACTGCTGAACACTAAGTGACTTATTGACTCTCGTGCACCATGTACAGCAGCTCAACCAGACTCATGTCAATCATCACTGTTTTCTTCCTGCATTACCGACTGCACTATATAGTTCTCCACAGTATCTGCTGCTGGCTAATATATATTTTAACTGTTGACCAGTATCACTTAATCTTATCCTACACTTTATTACATGTATAGTTTATTTCTCTTATCTTATCATGTTTAATGTTGCAGCATTGTACCGAGACAAATTCCTAGTTTGTGTACTACATGAACAATGGCAATAAACCTGATTCTGATTCTGATTCTGAACTGTGGTTTATCACATCTTTGGAAATCTGAGTTCAATTTCTCTAGCCACACCCAGGCCTGATTACTGCCACACCTGTTGTCAATCAAGAAATCACTTAAATAGGACCTGTCTGACAAAGTGAAGTAGACCAAAAGATCCTCAAAAGCTAGACATCATGCTGTGATCCACAAAAATTCAGGAACAAATGTGAAACAAAATAATTGAGATCTATCAGTCTGGAAAAGGTTATAAAGCAGTTTCTAAAGCTTTAGGACTCCAGTCAACCACAGTGAGAACCATTATCCACAAATGGCAAAAACATGGAACAGTGGTGACCCTTCCCAGGAGTGGCTGGCCGACCAAAATTACCCCAAGAGTGCAGTGACGACTCATCCAAGAGGTCACAAAAGACCCCACAACAACATCAAAAGAACTGCAGGCCTCACTTGCCTCAATTAAGGTCAGTGCTCATGATTCCACCATAAGAAAGAACTGGGTAAAAATGGCCTGCATGGCAGAGCTCCAAGAGGAAAACCACTGCTGAGCAAAAAGAACGTAAAGGCTTGTCTCAGTTTTGTCAGAAAACATCTTAATGATCTCCAAGACTTTTGGGAAAATACTCTGTGGACAGACAAGGCAGAAGTTGAACTTTTTGGAAGGTGTGTGTCCTATTACATCCGGCGTAAAAGTAACACAGCATTTCAGAAAAGGAACATCATACCAGCAGTAAAATATGGTGGTGGTAGCGTGATGGTCTTGGGCTGTTTTGCTGCTTCAGGACCTGGAAGACTTGCTGTGGTAAATGGAATCATGAATTCTGCTGTCTACCGAAAAAATCCTGAAGGAGAATGTCCAGCCATCTGTTCGTGACCTCAAGCTGAGGCACACTTGGATTCTGCAGCAGGACAATGATCCAAAACACACCAGCAAGTCCACCTCTGAATAGCTTCAGAAAAATAAAATGAAGACTTTGGAGTGGCCTAGTCAAAGTCCTGACCTGAATCCGATTGAGACGTTGTGGCATGAGTGGCAAAATTCCTCCACAGTGCTGTAAGACTCATTGCCAGTTATCACAAACGCTTGATTGCAGTTGCTGCTGCTAAGGGTGGCCCAACCAGTTATTAGGTTTAGGGGGCAATCAGTTTTTCACACAGGGCCATGTAGGTTTGGATTTTTTTCCCTTAACAATAAACACCTTCATTTAAAAACTGCATTTTGTTTACTTGTTATCTTTGTCTAATATTTAAATTTGTTTGATGATCTGAAACATTTAAGTGTGACATAGAAAAAAAATGAGAAATCAGGAAGGGATCAAACACTTTTTCACACCACTGTACTCAGTCATCATCATCATCATCATAGCAGTTTGTCGTGGGCGACAATGACTGTTTCATTTAGGTCTGATCAGATTCCTCCACACAGCTCTGTCCTTAGCCTTCCGCTGCCAGGAACTCCTGTCTGTGTCCAACTTCTTCAAGTTTCTTTTTACAGTGTCTTTAAATCTGAGCCTTGGTCTACCCTGATTGCGTTTGCCCTCGCATAACTGTGAGTAGAGTAACTGCTGAGGGAGACGCTGGTGGTCCATCCTCTCAACATGTCCAAGCCATCTCAGGTTCATCTGTATTAGCATGTCCTCCATTGATGGTAGACCAGCTCGTTTCAACACTTCTATGTTGGTTATCTTGTCTTTCCATGAGATGTTCATTATGGCTCGAAGATGTCTCATTACGTACGCATGGAGTTTCTTCACCTGCACTCTGTAGACATTCCAAGTTTCAGCACTGTACAATAGAGTAGCCAGTACTGTCGCTCTGTACACTTTGCATTTCACATGGATAGACACATGTCGATTGTTCCCCAATCTCTCCCTCAAGTTTTCAAACACAGTGCTCGCTCTTCCCATTCTGAGAGATAGTTCATCCTCCAGCCTAGCATTCTCTGAAACAGTACTCCCTAGGTACTTGAAAGTCTTGCACTTGACTAGTGGCTCTGTACCAATGCTGATCTCTTCTGGTAGTGATGTTGATAATTGTAACTTTGGTGGTTGATAAAGGCACTCTGTCTTCTTGATGTTGATTTGGAGGCTGAATTGGCTAGCTGCTCTTGTGAATTTCTCCACTAAAGATTGCATATCTTCCACGCTGTGTGCAACTAGAGCACTGTCGTCGGCAAAGAGCATTTCTCTTACTACCTTTCTTTTTTTTTTCCCCTTGTCCTGTCAGGCAGCTAGGCAAACAGAACAGGGATCTGTCACCCTTATTGTGTCAAAACAGATATACTTTGCCAAGAGGAGCTTATACAGTACCTAACTGTGTATTGTATATTGTTGTAAACTCCTCCTGTAATAACTTTTAATACTTTATTTTAATTGTTTTACCCATGGAAGACCCAACAGGATGGGGAAGAGGGAAAGGAAGTGAGTGAAGGGGGAAAAGAAAAGGGAGGGAAACAGCCAAAAAACAAACAAACAAACAAACAACTAAAACAAACAAAAGACAAATTGCTTCTTCCACCGAAGATGTCTCAACACGAGTCTGGTTTCCGCACCTGTTAAAGGAGAGACACTTGTGCGTGTATGTCTGTGTGCATAAATATGAGAACGCACACAAAATAAGTGTGTGCATGTGAGTGGTTTGTCAGGAAACATACGAGCGGAGGGCTGGTCGCAGCAGCTCTTCCCCCGGGAACCCCAAGCAGGCAAGGCAGCGCCACCAACCCCCAGCCCCGAGGTCAGCAAGCTCCAGGAAAGCCAGGCATCCACCCCCGGAGGGACGATCAAGGGAGGCCAGGCTGCTCGACGGCCGGCACGGTGAGCCCACACCCCCGGACCCCCCCCGACCCCCCCCCCCCCCCCCCAAGCGGGGCCAACGTCCGCCCCCGGGCCCCAGGCACCAGGAGGCCAGCGACCCCACCCCCCGGGGCAGAGACTGGCCCACGCCCCCCGACGCGAGCCCCCCCCAGGCAACCCCACAGCGGGCCCGCCCCAGCGCCTCTGTCGCACACCCTGGGGACCCCCACGTCCAAAGAAGTCCCCCTGCCCAGGGGAGCCCACGTTGCCAAGAGGTACTACCCCCCTTAATCCAGCACCACCCGACTTGCAGACACACCCCTCCCCACACCTTCACACCCACATGCTCCCATGCACACACCTCTCACTCACCCAGACCGACCCATTTTCTCTCACTCCTGTACCCATTCAAACTCACCTCTCATTCACCTTTGTTTCATAAGGTGGCTGCGAAGCAGATGCAGCGAGCCTGAACATGCACCAGTGCCCGGCAGTGACCAGGGAGACCACCGGCGCAGGCCACAGAAGCAGACCCCACCCCCGGCGCCCATCTGAGCGAACAATCAGCAGACCACCGCAGGCCCCCCAAGATGCCACCCGGCATGCAAAGCGCCACACAAAACCGACCCACCATTACCACCTCCATTCATCACCCCCTCACTCTCACTTAGACTCATATTCAGCCCCTCTCTAACTTCCTTGGTTGTATCTATATATTCAGTAGCACCCAGGGATTTTGACAACATGATAGGTCCCAGGCTGCCCACCAGACCCCCATGCCCCCAGCAAGAGCAGGGCAACAGGGGTGGGGGAAGACCCCCACCCCCCTAACCCCGCACAGAACATGGTGGGTGTGTGTCGGTCATCCGAGCCAACAGGTCTGTGGATGACGCAGTCAACCTGGCCCTCCACTCCATCCTGCAGCACCTGGACTCCCCGGGAACCTACGCCAGGATCCTGTTTGTGGACTTCAGCTCTGCATTCAACACCATCCGCCCCGCTCTGCTCCAGGACAAGCTGTCCCTGCTCGGCGTGCCTGACTCCCTCTGCAGGTGGATCACCGACTTCCTGATGGACCGGAGGCAGCATGTGCGGCTGGGGAAGTCTGTCTCAGACTCTGTTAGCATCAGCATCGGATCACCCCAGGGCTGTGTACTTTCCCCCCTACTCTTCTCCCTTTATACCAACTCCTGCACCTCCACCCACCAGTCTGTTAAGCTGATCAAGTTTGCGGACGACACCACCCTCATCGGGCTCATCTCCAACGGCGATGAGTCCGTCTACAGGAGAGAGGTGGCCCAGCTGGTGTCCTGGTGCAGCCACAACAACCTGCAGCTGAACGCTCTGAAGACAGCGGAGATGATTGTGGACTTCAGGAAAGTCACAACCCCCCTGCCCCCCCTCACCATCACAGGCTCTCCCATCACCATTGCAGATTCCTTCCGCTTCTTGGGCACCACCATCACCCGGGACCTCAAGTGGGAGCCAACCATCAGCTCCCTCATCAAAAAGGCCCAGCAGAGGATGTTCTTTCTGCGGCAGCTGAGGAAGCTCAAGCTACCCACCAAGATGTTAGTGCAGTTCTACACGGCCATCATCGAGTCCATCCTCACCTCCTCCATAATCGTGTGGTACGCAGGAGCTACTGCGAGGGACAGACTAAGGCTGCAGCGCGTCGTGCGCACTGCTGAGAAGGTGATCGGCTGCAAGCTCCCATCTCTCCAGGATCTGTACATCTCCAGGACCCGGAGGCGTGCAGGCCGGATCATGGCCGATCCTTCACACCCTGGTCACGTACTGTTTGCCACCCTCCCCTCAGGTAGAAGACTTCGGTCCATTCAGACTAAAACCTCCCGGCACATGAACAGCTTTTTCCCCTCTGCCATCAGACTGCTGAACATTAAGTGACTTATTGACTCTCGTGCACTATATACAGCAGCTCAACCAGACTCATGTCATTCATCACTGTTTTTCTGTTGCATTATCGACTGCACATCATCTGCTACTTGCTAATTTATTTAAAACTGCTGTGACTAGTATTACTCATTATTATTATTATTATTATTATTATTATTATTATTATTATTATTATTATTATTATTTATTATTCTACACTTATTGCATGGTTTTAGTCTTTAATTTTTTTTTAGTTTGTCTCTTTATCTTATCATGTTTTAATGTTGTAGCATTGCACCGAGACAAATTCCTAGTTTGTGTACTACATGAACAATGGCAATAAATCTGATTCTGATTCTGATATGATATAATTGTGTGTAAATGTGTGGACTACCAAAGTGCAATTAAAATTGGGGGGATAGTGATTGGAGCATCGCTAGCCACTGCAAAGGGCAGCAGGGTCCCCATTCCCCCAAGCCCTCAGTGTCTAAAATGCAATTAAAATTGAGATGAGTGCAGCCCCACCATGCAGCAAAGGTATCCCCTTCATCGACACAGTGCAGCACACCCCCACCCCAAAGCCCTAAATGTAACAAAAAAGATGTATATTCCACCCAGAGTCGGGGGGAGAGGGAGGGCGGGAAATAAGAATGGGAGGTAGGCGGTCTAAAAGCGAGGCCGTCCCCCCCTCAGAAGCCAGCTTGCAGACTGGTTCATGAGGCCACCCACTGCCCCCAAATCCCAAACCATGGAGAGGGCTGCCAGTGGAAGCAGCCCAGGACCCACCAGCATCACACCCCGGCGCTCCCAGCACCACTAACGTGATGGGGCAGCCAAACATATTTCCACTCATCTTACACACACAAACATGGACAACAATAGTCACAAAAGTGAACAATGGGCCGGACCCACACGGCGCCCAACATGCCAGGCGACACCCCTGAGCGCCCACGACCACCAACCCCAGACGCACACCGACAGCTGCAGGCCGCCCTGCAACCACAGCCACCCCGGAGCAACCCAATGGAAACACGGCCATCAACCCGTGCCAATGGCCCCCCCAACCACCCCAAGCACCAACACACACCCACCGCCAATGACACCAGGGGCGATGCGACAAAGTGCCTCACCCCGCAACACAACAGCAGGGCGGCTGGGACAAGCAGGTCCCGAAACGCCAGCCCCCATGCCACTAGATGGACTGCCCAACCCCTGCCACCCAACAAAGTTCTCCTACCCATACACACATCCTCCACCCCCCAGACATCTACCCACAAGTAACCGCTTCCATACACACACGTACCTCCACCCACCATCACACATACCCACCTACACCCACACACAGCCCCACCTGCTCACTCAACACACACCCACTTCCGCATCCGCTCATACACAAGCCCACACTCACACCCACTCTCACACACACACACACACGCACACCCACAGACCCCAGTGGACGGGGAGGGTGACCCAGGATGCAGGCACCAACTCCAGGGTGTCACCAGGGCCCCAGGGAAAACACGACTCCGCCGTGCAAGGATGCACTGGGGACAACCCCCACCACTGGCGCACACCCGACCCTGGCCCGGGGGGGGGGGTGCCCCCTCCCCCAGCACCAGGGGCCCAGGGCCAGACCCAGGCCCCCCCAAGGGGCGAGGCCAGCTGGCCGGGGGCCACAGCCCAACCCCCCCGGCCCGCCCCGCAGCCCCCCCAACCCCCCCCCCCCCCCAGGGCCAGACAGACGGCCATCCCGGAACAGGCCCCCCGGACACCCGCAGTCGGGGCGCAGCCAGCCGCCAGAGGTGGCAAGGAGAGCGAGTCACTGCCGTCACCCCTCAGATTATAGAATTAATAAGCGGGGACCAGAGAGAATTGAATTCCGCCAATTGATTATTTGAGGAGGCTGACAATCTCTCCAGGCTAATATAATCCAATAGTAAGTTATTATAATAAGTCATGCATAAGTTATTTCTTGATTTCCAATTCATGAAGATAGTTTTCTTTGCGATGCATAAGGCAGTGAGAACCATGTGTGACATCCTTGCATCTATATTTATTTCACTTAAATCACCTAATATGCAAAGTGTGGGTGAGGATGGGACACTATACCCAAGCCATGCCGACAGGTCTTCACATGTCTTCTGCCAGAACTTTTGAACCGGTGCACAGGACCACATAGCATGCATATAGCTATCCGGGACGTTGCTAGTTCAGTGAGAGCAGATATTTGTGTGACTCACGCCTATTTTGAACATCCTTTGTCCTGTGTAATGAATTCTATGTAGAACTTTATACTGTATAAGTTGTAAGTTAGAGTTTTTAGTCATCTTTAAAGTGTTTAAACATATTTGTGTCCAGAAACTTTCCTCCTTATTAATTGATAAGTCTGTCTCCCATTTTGATATTGGAAGAGATATGGACTCATCCAACTTTGATAATAGTCCATGTATTTTCAATATCAATTTTGGGGAACGGAGATTTAGAAACTCTGCCACCTTAACTGGTACTTCTAAATCTGTCTGATTAAGATTAAATCTTGCTTTTATTATGGATTTAAGCTGTTAATATTCAAAATACTTTTTATCACTGATTTTGTATTGTGACACTAGATCCTGTATTGTGACACTAGATCCTGAAATTGGATAAAATTTCCACTGTGGGTAACCCCCACAACATACTGGGACAAGCATACCGCCACACTGGTGACCCCGAACGAAAGCACACGCTTTGTGCAACGCAGCCTTATGATCTGGACATCTACATTGGTGACCCCAAGAAAAGAACACGCTGGCAGCCCCCGGCGGTGATTCTCCGACAAAGCGAACGCAGC
The DNA here is from genome assembly GCA_020510985.1 of Pholidichthys leucotaenia. Lineage (NCBI taxonomy): Eukaryota > Metazoa > Chordata > Actinopteri > Cichliformes > Pholidichthyidae > Pholidichthys > Pholidichthys leucotaenia. Next base: position 192,397,661 of record CM035842.1, on the reverse strand, counting down.
AGCCTGACGCAAAAGGACTGCCCTCCCTTCTGCTACAGGGAGACCTTGACGCAGAGCCACCACCAGGCGAACTCTCCGGAGATCATCCACGACCAGGAAAGCGGCAGAAAGCTTCGTGGTGCGTCCTTCGCCTGAGATCTGGACATCCACGCTGGGACCGGCCGCTCTCACAGCTCCTCCGCATACACACGAGAGCGCATGCACCTCGTCCTCTCTCCACGACGGCGACCTCCAGGGCCGACGGAGAACGCAGCGCGTGGACCTGAACGCACCATGACCCGGCACTAGCGAACTACAGCAACAGCCAAGACAGGGAGGACCATTGGTGCCGACGACGCTGATCTCCATTAAGCTCCCTGACCCTGACTCGCCTCTGAACAGCGGGACACCCACGCACCGAACCCCCACGCGCACACCGGGGGGTTACGAGGATGGCGCACCATGCACGGGACAATAACGGCTCCACAGACCGCCATCGTCCTTCGCCGCTGCACACAGAACCTTCAGGGCTGCTCACACACCTGAAGCACGCACGCAGCTCGCTCACAGGATTTTGTATGGGTCTCAGCCACGGCGCACAAAGGGAATTCAGCCGTCAGCTGTCCCCGAGGGCTTTAGGGCTGCACGCGCGCACCTAAAGCCAACACGCCAAGTCCCTCACACAGCTGCAGCTCCTTTTTTCTCACAGCCGCTACGCAGCCTTGCAGCTCCTGTTTTTCTTCATAGCCGCGAGAGGAGTCAGAGACAAGTTTTTCTTCTCATAGCCGCTGTGGACCACCGCACGTTCAACGGGACAGCCCCTCAACACCGTGGATCCACATGCAATTTTTGCGTGGCCCAGACAACTTCGTTCCCGGGCCGGCACTTGCTACCCCCACCCTCCTCCCTCCCCTTCCGCCGCTTGTACAGAGCTTTTCCCGCAACTCGCTACCCAAACCGGACGATCGAGGCCTCAACCCCCCGCTGAGCCCTCTGGGGGGGAGTAGTGTCGGTAACCCCCACAACATACTGGGACAAGCAGAGCGCTCAGCTGGAGCAATTGGCAGAACAATGAGATATGTGTATTGAGATCAATAGGCATCTTCTCTTTGTCTAGCTCCTTCCTGCCAGTTTCCTGCTCTGTACTGTGATGCAAATGTGCCTTTCATGTATTGTCTGTAGTGGGGTATTTAAACTGCATATCGCTCTGTAACTCTCTCTCTCTGACCACTGCTTCTGACTACACGCATAGACTTTCTGCTGACGAGAGCCCGCTCCGGCGCGCCTGCACGGCGCTGGGGTGAGTTCTGTGATGGCGGAATGAAATAAAACCCACTTTTAAACCTCAGTTCGCCGCTTATTATTCCATACCGCCACACCACCTTGAATAAGATGTTCTAAGTTATTTATTCCCTTCTCTTGTTATAGTGGAAATTTTAATGTCCTCTTTTGTTGCAGGATATCAGGATTATTCCAAATGGGCGTGAGTTTACAGGGGACAAGTGAAGACCCTGTTATTTTTAAAAATTTCCACCAAGCCATCAGAGAGGAGCTGATATTAATACTTTTAAAACAGTCATGGCGTTTAATACAGGGACTTATAAAAGGTAAGTCAGAGATATTTAGCGACCCACAGAGAGCCTGTTCAGCATCTAACCATGGGTTTCCTAGTGGGGTTGATTTTGTCCATTTTGAAACAAAACGGCAGTCTATTGGCTAAAAAGTAATTAAAAAAATTTGGTAACACTAAGCCTCCGCACTCTTTCGCTTTTTGGAGGGTTTTTAAACTAATCCGTGATGGTTTATCCTTCCATAAAAATTTACTTATATTTGAGTCTAGACTCTAGACTGGCCTGGCTTGGTTTAAGTCTCTAGACTCTAGAGACTTAAACCAGGCCATTGATGGTTGGGTAGGGATCATTGAGAACAAATAATTGATTTTAGGAAGGACCATCATTTTAACGGTTGCGACTCTTCCCATTAATGATAAAGGTAGTGTCCTCCAGCGCATAAGGTCGTCTTGTATTGTTTTTAAAAGGGGAATATGATTTAGTCGCAATAACTCTGAGAGCCTGAGGGGAATATCTATTCCTAAATATTTATCATTTCCTGATTGTATTGGAATAGTAGATGTATTTGAGAAATTGCAATTTATAGATAAAACTATTGATTTTACCTAGTTAATAGTCTGATAATGATGAAAATTTATCAATGAGCGCCACTGTCTGAAGAAGAGATCTTTGTGAGTTTTCAAGGAAAATACAATTCATCATCAGCATAAAGACTTACCTTGTGTTCCTTTTCTCCAGTTTGAATACCTCTGATATCAACATTTTGTCATATGGCTGCTGCTAATGGTTCAATAAAGATGGTAAAAAGTGAGGGAGAGAGTGGAAACCCCTGCCTAGTACCTCTCTGGAGATTAAAGCTTCGGAAAGTCTGATCATTTGTTCGGACAGACGCAGCTGGACAGCTATATAGTGTTTTAATCCAGTTATGAAAGATGAACCAAACCCAAACTTGTTAAACACCGTAAAAAGAAATTTCCAGTTAACATGGTCAAAGGCTTTCTCTCCATCCAGGGACAAGATTGTAGTTTCTACATTATTGATCTTGCAGTAGTCTATTAAATTAAATAGCATGCGTGTATTATCAGCCGAGTGCCTACCCTTGATGAAACCTGTTTGATCTGGGTGTATAATAAACGGAATTATCCTTTCCAGTCTTTTGGCGAGAGCTTTGCAAATTATTTTAAGATCGACGTTCATAAGTGAGATGGGACGGTAGCTGGATGGAAGCATAGGTTCTTTTCCAGGTTTAAGGAGCAGGATAATACTAGCCAAATTCATATTCGGAGGAATTACATTATCTTCTTTAATTTGGTTCACCATTTTAAAAAAAGTAGGTGCCATCACAGGCCAAAATTCTTTATAAAATTCTACTGGAAAACCATCTGGTCCCGGGGCTTTGTTGTTTGGGATGTGCTTAAGTGCCTCCTGGAGTTCAGACATCTGAAGAGGTGCATCCAGAGCTGCAGTCTGTTCATTACCTCCGCCAAGGAGGTTATGTGATCATCGGCGTTGGTTTGTCTGTCTCTGTCTGTCTGTCTGTTTGTTAGTTAGCAAGATAACTCAAAAACTTATGGACGGATTTTCATGAAATTTTCACAGATTGTCAGAAATGGGGTATCCTACAGATGACTACATTTTGGTGTTGATCCGCGTCACCGTCCAGAAGAAAACCGCCATTACGGAAAATGCCATTTTCGTGAAGAACCACTGAACCACTAATCCTATCATTGTCAATCCAATTGCTAGTCATATGTTTTCATGGTCAAGGAATCTGAAAACGTACACACAAACACTGTATGGGGGGAACTGTGGCCGCCATTACGGAAAATGCCATTTTCGTGAATAACTACTGAACCACTAATCCTATCATTGTCAATCCAATCGCTAGTCATATGTTTTCATGGTCAAGGAATCTGAAAACGTACACACAAACACTGTATGGGGGGAACTGTGGCCGCCATTACGGAAAATGCCATTTTCGTGAATAACTACTGAACCACTAATCCTATCATTGTCAATCCAATCGCTAGTCATATGTTTTCATGGTCAAGGAATCTGAAAATGTACACACAAACACTGTATGGGGGGAACTGTGGCCGCCATTACGGAAAATGCCATTTTCGTGAATAACTACTGAACCACTAATCCTATCATTGTCAATCCAATTGCTAGTCATATGTTTTCATGGTCAAGGAATCTGAAAACGTACACACAAACACTCTATGGGGGGAACTGTGGCGCTTGGTGGAGGTCTGCGCTCTCCGAGTGCTTTTCTAGTTATTTAATTGTGGTAAATTAATATCGTCCAAAAAATTATTTTTCTCTGAATCAGTTGGGATAACCTGAGATGAGTAGAGGTTTTCATAAAACTTTCTGAAGGAGTTATTTATTTCTTCAGGCTCATGGGTAATATTTCCAGTCATATCCTTGATAGAGTGGATAGTTGTTTTTTCTTTATTCAATCTAAGCTGGTTTGCAGGATATCGCCCTGATTTATTACTGTGTTCAAAGTTCTCAAGATGCAGTCTTTGTATTAAAAACTGTGCTCTTTTGTTTGTAATTTCTTTTAATTCCAGCTTTAATTATCTCAGATCGTTACGTGTCTGTTCCTGTGGGGAAACGGCACAGGTTGTCTCCAGTGATTTAATTTTCTGTTCTAAGTCCAGTACCAGTGCTTTTTCTTTTTTATTCTTATATGAACAGTAAGAGATTATTTTACCTCGCATGACCACTTTTGCTGCTTCCCAAAGAACACCTGGGGATATACCTGGCACATCATTATATTCCAGATATGATTCCCACTCTTTATTAAAGTAGTTAATAAAGTCTTTGTCTTTCAGTAGTGATATATTACATTTCCAGCTCCTAGTTTCCCTTGTAGCTTTCCTATTTACTAGTGTAAGAGATACTGGATGGTGATCGCTAATAGCTTGATTTGAACATACAGTGGGGTAAAAAAGTATTTAGTCAGCCACCAATTGTGCAAGTTCTCCCACTTAAAAGATGAGAGAGGTCTCCAATTTTCATCATAGGTATACCTCAACTATGAGAGACAAAATAAGAAAAAAAAATCCAGAAAATCACATTGAAGGATTTTTAATGAATTAATTGGTAAATTCCTCGGTAAAATAAGTATTTGGTCAATAACAAAAGTTCATCTCAATACTTTGCTATATACCCTTTGTTGGCAATGACAGAGGTCAAACGTTTTCTCTAAGTTTTCACAAGGTTTTCACACACTGTTGCTGGTATTTTGGCCCATTCCTCCACGCAGCTCTCCTCTAGAGCAGTGATGTTTTGGGGCTGTCACTGGGCAACACGGACTTTCAACTCCCTCCAAAGATTTTCTATGGGCTTGAGATCTGGAGACCGGCTAGGCCACTCCAGGACCTTGAAATGCTTCTTACGAAGCCACTCCTTCGTTGCCTGGGCAGTGTGTTTGGGATCATTGTCATGCTGAAAGACCCAGCCACGTTTCATCTTCAATGCCCTTGCTGGTGGAAGGAGGTTTTCACTCAAAATCTCACGATACATGGCCCCATTCATTCTTTCCTTTACACGGATCAGTCGTCCTGGTCCCGTTGCAGAAAAACAGCCCCAAAGTATGATGTTTCCACCCCCATGCTTCACAGTAGGTATGATGTTCTTTCTCCTCCAAACACCACAAGATGAGTTTTGACCAAAAAGTTCTATTTTGGTTTCATCTGACCATATGACATTCTCCCAGTCCTCTTCTGGATCATCCAAATGCTCTCTAGCAAACTTCAGACGGGCTTGGACATGTACCGGCTTAAGCAGGGGGACACGTCTGGCACTGCAGGATTTGAGTCCCTGGCGGCGTAGTGTGTTTCTGATGTAGCCTTTGTTACTTTGGTCCCAGCTCTCTGCAGGTCATTCACTAGGTCCCCCCATGTGGTTCTGGGATTTTTGCTCACCGTTCTCGTGATCATTTTGACCCCACGGGGTGAGATCTTGTGTGGAGCCCCAGATCGAGGGAGATTATCAGTGGTTTTGTATGTTTTCCATTTTCTAATAATTGCTCCCACAGTTGATTTCTTCACACCAAGCTGCTTACCTATTGCAGATTCAGTCTTCCCAGCCTGGTGCAGGTCTACAATTTTGTTTCTGGTGTCCTTTGACAGCTCTTTGGTCTTGGCCATAGTGGAGTTTGGAGTCTGACTGTTTGAGGTTGTGGACAGGTGTCTTTTATACTAATAATGAGTTCAAACAGGTGCCATTAATACAGGTAATGAGTGGAGGACAGAGGAGCCTCTTATAGAAGAAGTTACAGGTCTGTGAGAGCCAGAAATCTTGCTTGTTTGTAGGTGACCAAATACTTATTTTACTGAGGAATTTACCAATTAATTCATTAAAAATCCTTCAATGTGATTTTCTGGATTTTTTTTTCTCATTTTGTCTCTCATAGTTGAGGTATACCTATGATGAAAATTGGAGACCTCTCTCATCTTTTAAGTGGGAGAACTTGCACAATTGGTGGCTGACTAAATACTTTTTTGCCCCACTGTATTTCAGTGTCTGTGATGTCCCTCACAATAGAGTTACTGGCTAAAAAGAAATCTAGACGCGAATGTGAACTATGAACTGATGAAAAAAAAGTGTATTCCCGAAGAGTTGGGTGAAGAGAACGCCATTCATCGCAAAGACCAAAATCATTCATGTACTGTTTGAGAGTGTCAGTAGCCTGCCATTTTTGGTAATTCCCCGATGTACTGAGCCTGTTGATTGCAGGGTTTAATACCAGGTTGAAGTCCCCTCCTATTATAAGTGTAGTGTCCAAGTGCTCAGAAAGAGAAGTGAAAAAAGCGTGAAAATAGGATGGTCGTGAACATTTGGGCCATAAACGCTTGCAATACATAGATCCAAATTTTGGACTGAGATTTTTAATATTATAAATCTACCTTCCGGATCTATTATGGTGTTATTCACAACAAAGTGTATTCTTCTGTTTACCAGTATAGCTACCCCCTTTGTTTAGAATTAAAGCCGGCTGAGTACATGTGGGGGAATTCCGGGGAGGTGAGCGCATCTACAGACGACTTAGAGACATGTGTCTCCTGCAATAAGACAAAGTCTGCCTGTAGATCGTTCAGTCGATTAAAAACTTTTAGCCTCTTCTTCCTGGTTCCAATTCCATGTATATTCCACGTGACAAACTTAAATGGGGACATGTTTTCACTAACTGGTTGTGTACTAAAGACTAAATAAAAGTGCCTATGTGATTATATGTCTGTAATGTATGCATATATGTGTATATACAGTATATGTTGTGTGTAAAGTATACACCTACACATATATAATTGGGTGTGTGTGCATGATGTCTCTGTGCCATTTGTCTGCAATTGCAAGCAAATGTGGTGCATATTTTTCAAGTTATTTCCTATAAACCAGAAGTATGAGAAAAAACAGACATAAAGGTTAGTAAGTGGTGAAAAAATGCAGATAAAGCGGCATGTTCTGTTCAATACACTTTTCTTGAACCTGTTTCAAGCAGAAAATCATGTCCATTGTGCTTCTGCCACTTCTAAAGCCGCACTGTGTTTCCGGTAGTACATTCTGCGAGATGTGTTCACTGAGTCTAAGTAGTACACGTGAGAGAATCTTACCAACAGTGGCTAGCAGTGATATACCTCGGTAATTTCCACAATCCTTCCTGTTTCCTTTCTTGAACAAAGGCACAATACTTGCATCCTTCCAGTCTTGAGGTACTTTCTGGGCATCCCATATATCTTGGATGAGCTTGTGCAGGCAGTTGGTCAGCTGAACACCACCAAATTTCCACACTTCTGCTGGAATTACATCCCTTCCTGGAGCTTTACCATCCTGTGTTGTCCTGATAGCTGCCATTAGTTCATCAAAATCTGGTGGTTCATCCAGACTTGACACAGCTGGTCGCTGCACTAGAGCTTCTTTAGCCTCTTCAGTGAGATCTCCAGGGTTGTTTAGTAGTTGGTCAAAGTGGTCTGCAAATCTGTCCAGGATCTTGTCTTTCTCCTGCAAAACCGTTTCACCATCCATAGTCTTTAGTTGGATCAATCCTCTTGGTTTAGGGCCATAGATTTCTCTCAAACCTGTGAAGAATGTTTTCATGTCCATCCTGTCTGCTGCAGTTTGAAGTTTCTCCGCTTTTTCATCCCACCAGTTGGACTTCATCTCTCTGGTGTACTTCTGTAGCTCACTCTGATCTTCTGAGTATTTTTTCTTCTTTGACCTTGTGTTACACTGTAGGTTTTCCTGCCTAGCTGTATTCCTCGCTTCTAGTAGTTTCTTCAGGTGTTCATCATGCTCATCAAACCAATCTTGATGTTTCCTCTCAGGGTAGCCTAATACATCACTTGCAGTCTGATACACCGTATCCTTCAGTGTTGCCCATTTCTCTTCTATGTTATTTTCCGAGTTGTTGCTGTCCCAGTCTTTCAAGTTTTCATCCATTTCCTGTGCAAGTTCTTCCTGCTTCTTTTGGCCTTTCAGTGCACTAGTGTTTAGCTTCCGTGGTGGCTTCGCACCTGTCCTGCAGTGCTGTTTTCGTCTCCAAATCCTTAATCTAGATCTCAGCATAACATGATCAGTGCCACAGTCCGCGCCTCTCATTGCTCTGGTGTCCAATACATCCCTTCTGTCTCTCTGCCTGACTATGATATAGTCTAATAAGTGCCAGTGCTTGGATCTTGGGTGCATCCATGTCTTCTTGTGTGTGTCCTTGTGCTTAAATAGAGTGTTGGTTATCACAAGGTTGTACTCTGAACATAGTGCAAGTAGAAGTTCTCCATTAGCATTGCACTTGCCTACTCCATAAACTGCCTAGCACTTCTTTCCATTTCTCAGTGTCCGAACCAACTCTGGCATTAAAATCTCCAACGAGTATCAGCCTGTCATCAGTCGGTACACGCCTGATAGTCTCATGTAAATCACTGTAGAACTCCTCCTTCACCTCCTCTGTGTTGGTCATTGTTGGGGCAGATACACTGATGAGTGTGGCATACATCTTCCGCTGTAGTGGGAGTCTCATAGTCATTATCCTGTCGTTGATTGGCACCGGTTCCTCATCAAGCATTGCTGCTATCTCCTTTCAAACTGCAAAGTCCACTCCTGCTTCTCTCCTTTCTTGAGTTGATCTCCCACTCCAAAAGATGATGTACCCATGGTCTTCCAAGCTGCCATATCCAGGCAATCTTGTTTCACTAAGTGCAGCTATGTCTACATTGTACCTGTTCATTTCCAGGGCCACAAGCGCGGTCTGTCTTTCTGGCCGCTGTGATGTTGTTCTGTCCAACAATGTGTGTACATTCCATTCTGCTACACACAAGGTTGCTGTTTTCCTCTTCTTTTGTCTTCCTACTCCTAGCTTACTTTTCGCTGCCTGTCAGAGTGTGAACAGATCAGCGCTACAGTCAGCGCACCGAAATCATATACAAATGTGAGTCTAAAGAGAAAGAAGGAAGGCAAGAAAAACTAATTCCAATTTTAGAAAGAAATCTAAATCATACGGTGCAAATGGTTTTTGACAAGCAAGGATTTAAATTATCTAATATTTTTTGAGCATGTAAGGTTTTGTCTGAATTGTTCCTCATTTGAACAGCATAAATGAAAATACACTGTTGTTTTAAAGATAAGGTTGAAAAGCTGGTTTTAAATTGAAGTTTTCTAATAGTTCCTCATGGTGAATAATTTCTGTAGAAGAAGTGGCAATAAGCCGTCTGATGCCCCTAACATGAATAATTAAATTTTCAGCACAGTCAGATCATGAAGTTTTAATAGCTTTGATTTAAAGTGACACTCCGGCAAACATTCTCTGTTGTTAACATGCCTCTACATGTTTTTTGTGACTTACAAGACATATCCAGCGCAAAATCTGACCGCAGTCAACAAGTCTGTTTTTCTGCTGGGAATTTGCAGTTAGCCCCCCCCCCCCCCCCAAAAAATGTGAGCGTTTGGACAGCGTATGTCTAGCAATGCAAGCAATCCTGATTAACCTGATTGGTTCATGTTATAACCAACCAGGCTAAGCACTGAGACCCCTACTTGATTCTCTCTGGGGAAGAGGGAGGAGCAAATGAGAGGCAGAGAGGAGGGAGTGGGGGGGGCTTGAGTGGGGCCGGCGAGATAATGCTACAGCTCAAATTTCCTTCCTGGGGACAGTGCGACTCGACCGTGGCCGCCGTTTTCCACTGCTGGGGCTACCATATTCCGGAACCCCATAGTGCATGCGGGGCAGGTTCCGCTCGAAGACCGGAGTCCACCGACTGCTGGAGGCGCCCACAGAGGAATGGGAGACACATGGTCAGAAGGCCAAACCAGAGAGAGATGTCTGCTCTCGGGGGATGAAGGTGCCAAGACCGCCATCCATCCGTTTTGCATTCGTTTGACTCTGTTCGGTGAAGGGGTTTTCGGGGGGAAGGGGGACACAAAACCTCCCGGGCACTACATCCCCCCCACCCCTTCCCTGCCACGGCAGCCTCTGGAGCAGGGAGTCAAGTTGGCCATTGTTTAGTAGTCAGTGTTCTCAGGTAAGATGGGGAGCCCTCCCCTCTCCTCTCAGAGGAGGAAGGGGGCTGGCCTTGCAGCATACATTACTGCTGGGCGGGGGTATGGGTGGAGCTAATTAGAATATTCATAGATCTGTGCATACGTAGGTGCAAAAGCTCTTTCCAAACAATTCTAAGCCAATGGAAGTTTTTTTGTGTATAAAAAGCCACAATATACTATTTTGAGCGATACACATTTGTTTTTAAGGTGGTGTTAGAGCTGCCGGAGTGCGTCTTTAACCCTTTAACTGCCCAGATTAAATGGACGGGTCACACACCCCCAGTGGCACAGCGCAGCAACTGCACCAGTCAACTTATTGACGTCCCCCGGCTATACTGAGAATTTGTACTAATCTGTACTGATCTGACAGTTTAAAAGGTGGCAGACATGTGCAGAAGGAATCATGGGTGACATGGAATACAGCAAAGAACAAGAAATCCTCATTATTATTCTTCCTTTTTCCGCTTTGAGCTCACAGCACCAATGTGGATACCTTCACGATCGGTCATCGCGGCAGGGATGACGACGGAAACTGCATGGAACGGGGAAAATAGACGCATAATACAAACAAAATTCACGTGGGATAATCATAAGAGTTTGTAGATGTGGAAGCGGGTGTAAATTACTAAGTAAACGCGATACATTGACCACGATGGACGAAAAACTGAGCTACCAGTACCAAGATGGCGGCGCCCGCAATCATCATGCATTCTCACGGGAAAACTGCATTTTACAGGAAAAATAGCCGCGTAATACAAATGAAATTCATGTGGGATAGTCATAAGGGTTTGTAGATGTGTAAGCGGGTGTAAATTACTAAGTAAACGCGAAACATTGGCAACGATGGACGAAAACGGACCAGTTACGTGTGCAAGCGAGCAACCCCCCCTCCCCATCGGCAACAGGTAAGAGAAATATGTTTTTTTTTACATTTTATTGATTTTCTGGTTCATATATTTTGAAGATTAGATCAAAACATACCCCTGTAGACAAATTGGCATCAAAAAAAGGGACCATTTTTTTGTGTAAATGTGTCCAAAATCCACTTTTGACTGAGTTATGTAATTTATATAGCTGCCATGACATTATGCAAATTAGATGCGTAAATTTATTCCTATCTGAAACTTTGGATCATATTCTACATCTTTCTAATTGACAGTGAGCCATTATCTCTTGCAACTTTCAAGTTATAGCCTTAGAAATCTGAACTATTTTATTGACAATTTTTTTTTACCACTCTTGACCACTAGGGGGGACCTTGACCACCCTTTAAGCATTCCTGTTGCCATACGGCGCCTGGGGCATCTAAAGAGTTAAATCAGACTTCCAGTTTATGATCGCTCATCACACCAAGAAATTTGATTTCATCCACTCTTTCACTGGTTTAATTGATTTTTGGACCAATTTGTGAATTTTGTAGCATTTTATAGAATTTTTTTTTTTTAGAATTTTTAATTTTTTAATGTAATGCAAGTTAATTTTTATTTATAAATGTTACTTGTGAATTATCTGCCTCTACATTTTCATATTATTGTTGCATTTTTATTGTGTATTTTCAGCTTCCTGTATCAAGAAAATAATAAAGGGAAAATTACTGTACTGGTATAAATGTGCTTTTTCTGACCTTTCCAAGATTTTTGTCTTCAGGTGTTCGATCTTTTTCATGCTGCAGACTCTTTGTGAATCCAAAGACATGCATGTTAGGTTAATTGGCTGTTCTAAATTGTCCCTAGATATCTGTTTCCTATAGGCCCTTAGAATAGAGGGTTAGTACTAGTGAAAAGTGCTTTGAGTGGTCTTTGTGACTAGAAAAGCGCTATATAAGTGCAGGTTAGTTAGTTAGTTAGCCATGAAATAAAGTGGCTCATCACACAACGATATCTCAAACATCATAACAAATTTTAGACATAAAAAGCCACTTTAGACTCAATCATTCCAGCGACTGAATACAGCTTTATAATCAGGTTTTCTGAACTCTGAAGACATCTTTAGTTGCAGAGGAATTGCTGTTGAAAATTGAAGTTGAAAGCAGATTTTTCACAGCAGCTTTTGGTGTAATTTTTCTAAAGAGTTTCCACATGAACACACAATCAAGTTCAGTCATATTCAGATTTGCTGACTCAGTACTGATAGGAAGTAAGGTGTTTTTAACAAAGGGGATGAAGTTTTAGAGCAGTTGGTGGTGGTATATAGAGTGATGATATAGAGTGAAGTACGTGGCGGTAATGCACCTGTAAACTGGTTGCCAACCACCAATCAAATCTAAAAGAAGAAGAACAACAACAAAGGGGATGGTCCACATTGGGGGTGGGGGGATTTGGGATCATTAATTTTACATAAATAAGATGCTGATGTAAATTAGGTACTAATTTACAAGAATAAGGGTGCAAAAATATGATAAAATATGCAGATTTACCATTAAAAGTCCCAAATCTACATAAGCAGTTCCAAATGTACAAGATGTTCAAGAATAAGAAAAAAACAACACATTTCCAGTAAAAAAGTAATAAATTTATGAAAATAAAGTTATAAATTTACAATTAAAATGTGGCACATTGACAAGAAAAGTTATATAAATGAAAAAAAAATAAATAAAGTTAACTGCTAACAGCAGCGAACTGCTGCTGACCTGGAATTGTGTAGTCCTGAGTATAATAAATTATAATAAAATAACTTAAAATAATGTATTGTGGAAATGTGAAAATGACGAGGCAGAGTTTATCTCACGAGTCAGGATTATTCACATCTTCCAACATCAGCAAAGCAGAAAAAGAGATCAAACACAGACATTCGTCCTTTATATATCCAGGACCTTCAAAGCTCACAGTCATATTGCACTTAATGACAAGTAACAATGCCTCTTTCCTTAAATCCTATCACATCCTCCTCATAGCCTCTGGCAGACCAGGAAATCCCCCAAGGTCGTCTCTTGCATACCAAAGGCTAAATTTCCACATCCTCCTGTTATCTCACAGGAGGCCCCGTCCTTTGTTCTACTCTGAGATGTGAAGCTTAAAGTCATACATACTGTATATGTCCCACATGACCCCCCCCCAAACATCTAAGATGGAACAACAGAATAACAGTTTGCATGTCATGATGAAATCATTACACATTAACCCACGTGCTGCTTGGGCCTCACTCTCCTCCCGTATCTGCTGTAAGCGGGCTTCGCCACTTCTGCGGCGCCATCCTGCTGGGGAGCTGCTGTCTTAGGGTGAGAACTGTTTGTCCCTCCCTGTGGGTGTTCTGGGGAATGTCCCCGAGGGGGTCTGCCGCGCCGAGGAGCCCTGGCCAACAGCACATCCTCGTCCGCCACCACAAAAGCGGGTTTGAGCCTGTTTATGCCGATCTTTTCCTTCCCGCCCCCCAAATCTAGCAAAAAATGTTTGTCCCCTGTTTCCAGCACTCTAAATGGTCCATCATAAGGTGGTCGCAGCGGTGGGCGATGGGCATCGTGTCTGACAAAAACAAACTCCGCGTTTTTCAAAGCCTTAGGCACAAAAACGCGCGGAAAACTGTGGTGAACGGGGCCAGGCAGCATGCCTGATTCCGTGCCACGCTGCAACCGCTGAGATGGGGAGCTATCTGGCGCAGGATTATCTGGGAGAAACTCCCCGGGCAGCCGAAGTGGCTGTGCAAAAACTAGCTCAGCCGGGGAGGCTTCTAAGTCCTCTTTAGGTGCAGAACGCAACCCCAATAAAACCCACGGTAGCCTGTCCACCCAATTTGCATCCGTCAGCGATGCTCTGAGAGCCGCTTTCAATGACCTATGAAAACGTTCACATAACCCATTAGCCTGCGGATTGTACGCGGTTGTGCGGTGGATCGTTACCCCCAGGCTGCGGGCCATTGCTGACCAAAGTTCGGAAACAAATTGAGGACCTCTGTCGGACGTAATGTCCGACGGGACTCCAAAGCGCGCTACCCATGCTGTTAAAAACGTGCGCGCCACCTCCTTGGCTGTGGTTGACGCCAGTGGGACCACTTCCAGCCAGCGTGTGGTGCGGTCCACCATTGTCAGAAGGTGTGTGCACCCCTGTGACGGCGGAAGGGGGCCTACGAGGTCCACGTGAACATGATCGAACCTCTTAGCCGGGATGTGAAATGGCTCCAAGGGAGCTCTCGTGTGTCTGTGTACCTTGGCTCGTTGACAAGCCATGCAGGCTGCTGCCAACTCCTTAACTTGTTTGCGCAGGCTCGGCCATACAAATTTCTCTCCTACCATTTTGACCGACGCACGCACTCCCGGGTGCGCCAGAGAATGAATCGAGTCAAAAACGCGGCAGCGCCACGCGGCCGGTACCACAGGACGCGGTCGCCCCGTGGAGACATCGCAGATTAGGGGGGGCATACCATCTTGCAGCACCCTGTTCTCCAGCCTTAACCCTGTTGGTGCAGACTGGAGCGCGCGCACGTCCGCGTTGCTAACCTGATCCACGGCCATGGCTGCATAATCTATCCCTACGCGGACTGGGGCCGCCACGGCACGCGCAAGACAGTCTGCCACTACATTCAGTTTACCCGCTACGTGCTGAATATCGGTAGTAAACTCTGAGATGGCAGCCAGCTGTCTTTGCTGCCGGCCCGACCACGGTTCTGAAACCTTCGCCATCGCGAATGTCAGCGGCTTGTGGTCAAAGAACGCGGTGAAACGGCGTCCCTCCAGCCAGAACTGGAAGTGGTGAATGGCCAAGTGGAGAGCTAACAACTCCCTGTCGAATGCGCTGTATTTTCGTTCACTATCGCGCAAAGTCCTGCTGAAAAAGGTGAGCGGCTGCCAAGCCCCGGCTACATGCTGCTCCACAACCGCCCCTATGGCCACATCTGACGCATCAGTAGTGAGCGCTATGCGAGCTGTTGGGTCTGGATGTGCTAACAACACAGCGTTTGCCAGGGCTGTTTTGACCTCCGAGAATGCTCGCTCCGGAGACCATTCGATCTTATTTTTGGGTTTTTGTTTTTTGAGTGCGGCATACAATGGTTGCATGAGCTGCGCTGCGCGGGGGAGGAAACGGTTATAAAAATTCACCATTCCCAAAAACTCCTGTAATGCCTTGACCGTTTGTGGCTGGGGAAAATTTGCTACAGCGCGCACTTTGTCAGGCAGCGGAACTGCCCCTTCTGGAGAGACACGATGCCCCAAAAAATCAATCTGCGTCACCCCGAACTGACACTTCGCTGGGTTGATTATTAAACCGTGCTCTCCCAACCTCCGGAAAACTGCCGTGAGGTGGTTTTCGTGTTCGTCTTCGGACGTGCTGGCTACTAAGATGTCGTCCAGGTAGATGAATACGAAGGGGAGATCGCACAACACCGCGTCCATCATGCGTTGGAATGTCTACGCAGCGCCTTTAAGCCCAAATGGCATGCGCAGAAACTCGAATAGACCGAACGGAGTTATTACCGCTGTTTTGGGTATGTCCTCAGCGCGCACTGGGACTTGGTGGTAACTGCGGACCAAGTCTATCTTAGAAAAAACGCGCGCCCCCGCCAAATGAACAGAAAAATCTTGGATATGCGGGATTGAGTAGCGGTCATGTGCTGTGGCGTTGTTCAACCTGCGGAAATCTCCGCAAGGTCGCCACGAGCCGTCAGCTTTCGGGACCATGTGCAGTGGGGAAGCCCATGGGCCGTTCGAACGCCTGATGATGCCCAACCTTTCCAGGTTGGCGAACTCCTCGCGCGCTATGGTCAGTTTAGCTGAATCCAAGCGCCGAGCTTTTGCAAAAACGGGCGGTCCGGTGGTAGTAATAAAATGTTCTACTCCGTGTTTAGCGACGGCTGCTGAAAATGTGGGAACCGTGAGTGCTGGGAACTGAGTGAGCAGTGTGTGGAACTTACCGCTTGCAGTTGTGACGTTGGCTTGTGCTGTTGGCGGGATCACTCGGGCTGTACAGGGAATAGAATAAAAAGAAAGTGCATTAACCAGGCGCCTGTTAGCAAGATCAACCAACAAACCATGTGAGCACAGAAAATCAGCCCCCAACATATTGAAATTCACTGCAGCTATGACAAAAGTCCACTCAAATGTACGGCCGTGTAGGGACAGAAGCAGAGCCCTCTCACCAAAGGTCTTAATCTCCGAGCCGTTCGCTGCTGACGTCCCGTGACCTCTGGGAACCGCCAGCCGGTCAGCGGAGGAAGGCGTGATGAAACTCACTTGGGAGCCTGTGTCCACGAGGAATTGCCTCCCCGAGCACGCATCCTTCAAGTAGAGCAGCTTGTTCTCCTCCCCGAGGGCCGCAGCTGCTACCGACCCCCGGTCTTGGCGTTTCCCGAGCGCTTGAATTGGCACGGTGGTATACATTTGCGTGCCTTCTCTGCAAAGCGGCGATGGTAGAAACAGAGGGTGTCTCCTCCGCGATCCTTGGCCCCCACCGCCGCCATCGTCGGTGGGTCTGCTACCGCCGTCTCTGGCCCCCCGCCATCTCCAGCCGTCGCGCCGAACTCCGTCGCTGCCGCGGTGGCCGCGCGCTGTTTGCTGGCGTTGAGAATCCGGTGCGCCTCTTGGGCCAGCGCGCGGAAGTCCCACTGGTCCAACAACGGCAAACTGGCCAGGGTCGCTCTCGTGGCCGACGGTAGGGTCCTGAGGAAAATGTGGGTGAAGAGGAAGTCGTCGCCGTCTGAGCCTCTCAACCTCAGCATGTTCTCCATCAGGTCAATAGGTGTGCCATCTCCCAAGTCGTTCAGAGCCAGGAGCCTCTCTGCTCTCTCCTCAACTGAGAGAGTGAAACGCTGGATAAGCGC
This sequence comes from Pholidichthys leucotaenia, assembly GCA_020510985.1. Taxonomy (NCBI): domain Eukaryota; kingdom Metazoa; phylum Chordata; class Actinopteri; order Cichliformes; family Pholidichthyidae; genus Pholidichthys; species Pholidichthys leucotaenia. The sequence goes on along the minus strand of CM035842.1, from coordinate 192,380,817 downwards.
AGCCTTCAACCCGCCGTATTTGTCGTTGGCAGGTGGCCGCCCCAATAGGCTCTGCACATGCCGAGCCGTGCGGTTGTCGAGCTTTGCGATCACATGGTAGAACTTCGTGTCATCTACCGTTATCCCCCGGAGGGCGAACTGTGCTTCGACCAAGTGGAACCAGGAGCGCGGGTTGTCCTGCCAAAAGTCCGGTAGCTGGACTGTAGCGGCATACGCTTGGCTGGAAGCTCCTGACTCGGCTGGCCCGGGGGAATTTCTTTCATCCATGATACGTCTTAGGGTCACCAGTGTGGAAATGTGAAAATGACGAGGCAGAGTTTATCTCACGAGTCAGGATTATTCACATCTTCCAACATCAGCAAAGCAGAAAAAGAGATCAAACACAGACATTCGTCCTTTATATATCCAGGACCTTCAAAGCTCACAGTCATATTGCATTTAATGACAAGTAACAATGCCTCTTTCCTTAAATCCTATCACATCCTCCTCATAGCCTCTGGCAGACCAGGAAATCCCCCAAGGTCGTCTCTCGCATACTAAAGGCTAAATTTTCACATCCTCCTGTTATCTCACAGGAGGCCCCGTCCTTTGTTCTACTCTGAGATGTGAAGCTTAAAGTCATACATAAGTGGCCCACAGTATATGAATAAAATATATGGCTAACAGACTCCTGTCTCAGAGACAGACTCTGCCCAATGCATTCTGGTATCATGGCCAAAATATAACAAAACAAGCCAGGATAGCTTCTCCCCTGCCATCACCTTGCAGTCTCCTATCTCTTTCGGATCTTCTGCATCAGATGTAGTCCACCTGTGTGCACCTTCCTCCACTTTTGTAAGTCACCCTATGTTCCTCTCTCTTCTCGAAGTATGTGTTCACCACAGCCATTTCCATCCTTTCAGCAAAATCCACAGCCATCTGTTCCTCCACATTTCTCTCCTTTAGACCACACCTACCCAGGACCTCCTCATCACCTCTGTTCCCTTCACCTACATGTCCATTAAAGTCAGCTCCAGTCACCACTCTCTCTCCCCTGGGAACACTCTCTACCACTTCATCCAACTTAGCTCAGAATTCCTCTTTCTCTTCTACCTGATATCCAACTTGTGGGGCATACACAGTGTACAGTGTAATAATGAAATATGCAATAAATGAATCTTTGACACAGAACTGTTTTGGTATCCATTTGAAAAACTACTAGTATTACTCTTCCATAAATCACGGTATTTCCAACTTCACTAAGGATTATTGATTACACTGTTATGTATGTACAGTATATTTTAGGTTCTCATTTATCACTAGGTTATAGAATTTACCACTAGGTTATACACAGGTTGAAAATACTTTAGTTTTGCATAGAGGTGAGGTAAACCATCACTTTATGAATTTCTCACACTGAATCACCAATAGGTTTCATCCTCTACAGGTAACTGAAAGGGCACAAATGAAGTCAGGTATTCACCGTTTTACATCTTTTTTTTAAATATATTTAAAACACAATAAAACGTATCACATTTACAACCTAAGACGAACTGGAACTGAGATAAATGACTGCTGGAGCCTCATAGCAACAGCTTGTTTTTTAAAAAAGCATAAACGGCTGAATATAAACAGACCACAAAAGTGTGATTCAGCATATCTACACAGACCACACAACAACAACCAACAGCAACATCCGAACTTAAGTGTTGTTAAATTATATTGTCACAATTAGAGAAATATCAGGTTCAATCTCTGCTGTACTACAGTGTTAGCATTAGCATTGCTGTCAATGACACTTATACAATATAGTTATTTAAAAAAAAGTTTAACGGAGATCCATATCAGATTATGTTAAATTCACGGTTCTATACCTCAAGAGAGTCCTTGCTTGGCACACTGTGTCTGGCTCATAATCACCAAAGAACTGAGATTTTAGTATAGTCTGTCATGTGTTGTTTGTCTCCAGCAAGCACAGTGTTTAACTGTACCTGGCAACCAGGGCAAGATTATTTTGAGTCAACAGTGAGTGTGACATCTACTGGCCAGGAGGGCAAAATCCTATCTGTATCATCTTAAAATCCCTCGTCATGCCGATTTACATCCCAAAGCTAAACGCTAACTGCCTCTGGACCTGTGTCATGTCAAAAAAAAGAGACCAGACTAACATGAGATACTGTGCATTATTGATGAAGAAGCTGGGACCACAGATGTCCAGTGCAGTGCCTAGAATTTACAGAGGAGAGCTCTAAAAACCCTGGTCACATCACGAGCTATCTCACTTGTTAAGCTAGCTGCACTGCAGCTGTGTGAGCATCGATGCTTTGGGGGGAACTTCCTCTTCTCCTCTGAGGAGAGGCCGTACCAGACTGTCCAGGAGGCAGGTCTGTGCCAGATCTGTTAAGTAATAACATGACAACCTCACAGAAGAGAACAGCCAGTCCAGACTAGATCTGCACTCAGTAGAGATGCAGACCCACACCTTTTGCAGCCCTAGTACACACACAGACACACAGACAGACAGACACACACACACGATCAACAAAATAAATGAATAGTTCCTACCACGTTTTTTTAATTGAAGTCACTATGAGCCAAAATGGATTTTGACCTTTTATGACCCTGTGACCTTGACATTTGATCTTTTGACCACACTAGTATAGCCATAGGTGCTAGTCCAAAGGTGAAGCTATATAAGCTTCATTCTTTCTAAAGTTAGTCTGGTCAGAAAAAAAAATGACCTTTTGTGACCCCGCAACCTTGACCTTAGACCTTGTGACCCATAAACATAGCAACACATGCTGATCATGAGGTTCACCTGTATACCAAGTTTGGTGACAGTCCGGACGGACAAACGGGCAGACGGGAGGCGACTGCTCTACCAAGGTGTTTCAGATAGCTCTGCAGTCTGTGGGAGAGGAAAACTCCTATGGAGGAGGACTTGGGGCTGTTTGACTTTGCAGGCCATATAATGTCACTGAAATCTTACAGAACACACTAGAATAAAAGGAAAGCCCCACAAGCAGAATTGGAGCCGTTCAGACCCTCTGTGGATCGCCACCTTATCGTGGTGGAGCGGTTTGTGTGCGCTAATGATCTCAGGGGCTGTGATGTCAGGGGTCACTTGCCCCTGGTAGGTTCTCTCAAGATAAATTGGTCCTGGGTAAAGGGTCAGACTAACCCTTTTTCCACTGACTCCAGATGCAGTCCGTTATGGTTGCGATCTGGACTCCGCAGCATATAGTTCCCATCCTAATTAATTTTCTGATCCCCACCTGGACCGGACCACAGTGGAACAAATTCGGTTCGTCGGATTTGGCTCACTAATGAAACGCAGCAAGTCTGTTTATGCCGGATGCTGGATCCAATCCGCAAGGAAATGCTGCGGTATCTTGTGGTATTTAACAGCTGTTTGTTCATTACAAATGATTTAAGGATCATCCATTATTTTCTGAGGTCTATTCCTCCACCACTGTGTCAACAAAGATAAAAACTTTGAGATAACATACAAACACTTCATAAAATTAAACTCAACAGGCTACTTACATATTATTAGAGCACAAACTGGGAGTTTTTAGCCAAAGTCAAATTCCTTGTATGTGTTGTGCATACTTGGCCAATAAAGCTGATTCTGATTCTGAAAAATCCAGGTGGCGAGCCGGTCCATCACGCTTCCTTGTTGTTATCACTTGATTGCAATTGGTCCTTCTCCGGTCTTTCTCAAGATCTTGCGTTATTTTATATTATTCTTGTGTGAGCTTGTATTTTGAACCCTGTTCTGATCTGTGCCGGACCAAAACACAAACGGAGGGGGTGGGGACTGCCGCAAGGCTCCGACTGCACTGCATCTGCAACGGACTGCACCTGAAGTCAGTGTAAATCCAGGGTAAGGGCGGTCCAGTAGATTCCTATGAAAAGTGCACCCCAGTGTACCCAAAGGAGTCACATGGGTCCGCCCTCCAGTGGGCTCACTACCTGCAGGAGGGATCGTGGGGATCAAGGTGCTCTGTGAACTTGGCAGCAGTCTGGGCTGCTCTGTTTGGGCTGCTGCTCCTGCGACCTGGACCCACAGATAAGAGGATGGATGGATGGATAAGCAGTTTAAGGTGTGCCACTGATTGACTCCTTTTAAGTGCAGTGTTTGGCTGTGAAGCCACAGGTTGGAGACCCTTGATTCCATAGGGACCAGCTGTAATTGGTGAGGATGGGAAACGTCTCTGTGGTAGTGCTGATGATTGAACAGGTGTAGCTGATGTGCTTGAATGGAGAAAACAATCAGGCTGAAAAAGCTGCATATGGTCCCGTGTTTATTTCATCAACATTTTAATTTAATCAGCTGCTGAATATTGGTGCCCAAACCCAGAATGTCTCCTCTGTTGTCTTGTTAGGATGAAATGGTGTGAAATGAGGTTAAAACATTCACCAACGGGTTAACTGCAGCTCTGGTTAACACAACATGGATCTGTTCAGAGACTCAGGAGCGAAGAACAGTGATACTTTTTTTTTTCTCGTCACGGATAACAAGGTTTGACTGGTTCAGTTGTGTCTCAATCCTTGATCTTTTTGACCTCAAAATTAATTCTGTAGTAGGGCTGCAGCTAACGATAATTTTCATAATCAGGTAAGTTGAAAATACAGTTGATTGATTAATGAAGTGGCAGTTAGTATTTTGCCCTTCTGAACAGAAGTCCAAACATGAGACATGGACTCATGTGACTTTTGTGACTGTTAGTGGCTCTCGTGTGATGCTAGCACTGGTGCTATTGTTAGCTGTTAGCATGTTAGCCATAGTAAGGATTTTAGTGACTAACGTCACTGCTCTATATTAACCCAATTTCTTAATCATGACAATGCTTAATGACTCTGTTTCTGTATGACAGATGTCTCTGTTGGTTGCTAGCCAACAGGTCTGTTAGCATGCTTACTAGCAGTAGCGTTAGTGATTAGCTTCGCTGAAGACATAAGGTCTGGAGCACTTCTTACGTTGGTTTTAGCTCTTAGTACTTTGACTCAGAGCGCTTGTGTGTTTTGGCAGTTTACAGGCCATGACTGACATTCAGACCTTTGAACCAACTGTGTTGTTTTTTTTGTTTTTTCCCCAGCTGTTACCAGTGTTGCCAGAGACCATATAGAAATGGTACTTTCTGCCTTCTAGCTTGGTGCTCAGCAAAAATAAAATGGAGGAAGGAAAGTTGGTTACCCAGCCACAGGGGGAGCACAAGCCAGTGTACTCCTTGTGCCCGGTGTTGCCAACTCCTCAATAAGGAAAGTAGTTATTGGCTGTCCTAAAAGTGGCTAGAAGTCACTAAATGACATCATCGCCTAATTTACATAATTGGCCCTGTGTATGTAATTGTAATGGATGCTGTGGGAGGAAGGAATAACATTGTGGGAAAGAGAAAACGTGAGTAAAAACACTCTAAATATGTTTAGAACTACAAATGAACTGCTGTTGATTCTTGTTTTATTTATTGTCACAATTCCAATGGACTGGCGATCTGTCCAGGGTGGACCCTGCCTCTCGCCCAAAGATGCTGGGATAGGCTCCAGCCCTCCCACGACCTGAAAAGGATTAAGCGGAAGAAGATGGATGGATGGACTGGCAAAAGTGACCAAAAAGAGGTACTCTGGCAGAGTTACTTCGGTTTTTTGAAGAAAATTTTACAACATTCATGATCAGTCAGTGGCGGCTTTGCGCAGGTGCCATTGATTTGCAGTCTGGCTGCAGATGGGTGAACACCTCCTGGTCTGACTGCAGCTGAGAGAGACTGCTGCTTGAGGACTGGGCCACCCGTGGGTGCTTTGGGACAGGGGAGGGGCCCACGGCCTCACTCGCTGCTCGTCGAGAAGAGTAAGAACTATACGTACTTTCACGTCAGTCTCCAAAAGTCTCCAGTTACACCAGAAAAAGGCACCAAGAGGATTTGAAAAGTTGTCAGATTTAGAGAGAAAGTTGCCAAGTTGGCGACACTGCTTGTGGCAGTCTCAAGCCTGGATTAATGTGGAGGGTTGCGTCAGGAAGGGCATCCAGCGTCAAAGTCCTTGCCAAATCAACATGTGGATCATTGCAATATAAGGTATAAGATAAAAGGAGCAGCTGAAAGACCAAAAAAAAAATTATATATATATTGTATATATAGTTTGCAAAGGCAAGAGTAGTTTGACAGTAAACACAAACAGCTTGCCTTTTTAAACTTTGAATAACTTAAAATTTTAAACTTTTAAACTATGATTAAAAGAAAAAAACATGCATTATGTATAAGGAACAGTAAACTGATAGTAAATGCAGTCAGCATAAAAACATTGAGAAACTTTTAAACTCTTTTAAACGCCAATTAAAAGAAAAAAAAACATAAAAGAGAAATCTCAAACAGGGTTAGGTTTTTTGTGCTTTTCGGTGCCAGCATGCTCTATTAAATCTGCATTTTGAGCATGTATTTCACACTTGCAAAATCGACATATACCTTCAGTTCATCTCCAACTTGAGGATGGATCCACTCCTTCAGTCTACTGTCTCTCTTCCAAGCTTTATTATATTTTTTTTCCATATTTTCCCCACCAGTGTTAATTTTGACAGCATTTTTTTAAATTTAGTTTTCGTCGGTCATCGTAAAAATAGCTTGGAGGGGGTTGAGAGGGTTTAGTTCACCTCAGAAGACGTCTTATTTGTTCTTCACAGATAACTAGTCAGAGGGAGGTCTGCTGCAGGCCAGTACAGGAGAAGCTGCGGACGGTCTCCTCTCATCCTGTTCTCCACACCGCTGCCTGGCGAGGAGAAATGCATGGTGGGTGACAGACAACAGACCATAATCTCTGCTCTGGATACCCATTGTAAAACAAGCCCAAAGACCTGCAACCTGCGACTGATGATATTTGTGAGAGACTTTACAAAAAAACAAGCCCACAGTCGCTTAGAACAAGTGGACTTGGGAACACTGTCTGTTGTTCTCCCAGCACTAGCTGTAATTTATACATACTGCACTTCCTTACTTAGGCCCACAGCTCACCATGGAGCATAGACCATCGACGACCCCTCGCCATCGCACTCAGTTCTGGGCATAATTTATACATATTTTGGGCTAAATTAAGCCTTAGACCAGATTTAATACAACATGTAGATTAGTATTAGTGCTTGGTATGGCTGTTGATATGATCTTTTAATGCACTGTCCCTTTATATATGTGGACCTAAATAAATGCTTTATTATATTCAGAATGAAATATTATCACAGTGCTTTATGACAGCGAATAATGGAGTAAAGATCTGAGAAGCACATTTTGCTCTCTGTGTTTTGGAATCTTATTGAACATGTAGTCCACTTTATAGGGAACTTAATTAAGCAATATTACACCAGAGGGAGTACGGTATCAATGACTATAGTAACAGCGGGCGTGATACATCTAAGTGTCACACCCATAGTTAGTATATTCATGATACTGTAACGACCTTGAGTGTAATATTGCTTTTATACAACAGTTCCGCAAGCACAATTTATTATATGACAGCAACACTGGACAAAGTATTATCATTTGTTTGTTTAACCAGTTATTTTGTGCAGCTGAGAATAATAGTCCCTTCTAAATGTAGCCGGTAACTGTTGCTAAACATCTCAATCAGCATGAAGACATCTATTGTCATTTCACACACATGGAAACAAATTAAATATTGTTAAGTGCAAAAGTAAGTGTTTCTAAAACATATACCTGTTGCGTCGGTACTGCAGAAGACCCGAGATAAAACATAGTCAATGCAGTAGCTAGCTGGTGGCTAGTAGTTAACATGCTAGCGATTTGGCAGACTTCACTTGCTTTTCTTCACATTTTCAAATGAAACAAAGAGTCCATCGCCACAGAGATATTGTGATTTGTTAACTGAGACAATAAATCCTACTCTAGCACTGCCTTATTTTTTTTAAATAGATGTGAAATAGCTTCACGGTGTTTATACAAGGACAGACTGTAAACTGAATAAAGCTTCTTTCAAAAGGGTGGGACTTCCGGGTCAGGTAAGAAATTTTTTCAAATGGCGCCTCACTGAGGAAATTAAGATATTCAACACAGTATTGCAATTGTCACTGAGAGTTAATTGAGAGTAAATTAGTGTTAGTAATTAACGGTTATATGAACACCTTTGAAGCAGAGTGAGACATATCCAGTGAAACGTTGTAGTGCAATTATCGTGGATTTTAGTAACTCCTTGAATCCCTATTGTCCAATCAAATTGCTTGGTTGGAACTAACTGTTGTATAATAGAACTTAATTCATGGATCCTCACTGTTAGCTCAGAGATACTAAAGGCTAACTCTTCAATATTAACAGTTGCATTGCGGATGTCAGAACTACATTGCACACATCATGGACCAGTGTCCTATTATTTTTCCTCATCATCTCATACAGCTGCAGAACCTCTGTTCCTAGTAAAAACTCAAGTAACACAGTAACCCTGTTGGCAGTTTTACGCACTTTCACTCTGACTGATACACTGCAGCAGTTTTTTTTAAAGACCGATTTCAGACTTGAATCCTGAGACAGAAAACTGATCCCGACGGTGACGGCTCAGAAGTTTAAAATAAACTCCAGACAGCATCTCAGTCTCCCAGCAGACTCTCCACCAGCAGCGCCGTGTCAGCTGTCAGTTTCCCAGCATGCTCAGCTCCTGCATCCTCCACGTAGGTTCTCATAAATAATAGAAAGAGCTGCGGATGTGGAGCACATGTACCCAAAACAATGGAGGAGTCACGCTGATTTTCCCCCTCATTTTGCTCTCTGTGGGCTCAGCTAAAGTCATTGACTGTTTATTTTTTTATAAGCAGCGATCAGAGTTTTTGACCCAGGTTATCTGAGGTGATTTTCTCTGAGAAGGCTTTGTCAGAAAGTCACTTTTTTTTAGATGGAATTTAATACGTTTTTTTGTCTGTTTTTGTAATTTATCTTAAATTTACATTTTTTTGTTTCATAAATTTGCGGTGTTTATTTTTCATTACAAATTTGTAAACTTATTATTAGGCCATGAAGTTAATTATGTTTATTATTATTATTATTATTGTTTTGTTTTAAGTTTTTGTCTTGGTTGCAATTTATAAATGCAAATTCCCAACTTTTTGTGTAAATTTGCTCTTCATTTCATTTTAACTTTTATACTTTTTTGGTTATATATTTTTTCTTTTTTTTTCCTCCCCCTTGTCCTGTCAAGCAGCTAGGGAAGCAGAACGGAAATCTGCTTCCCTTATATTTTTAAAGACACATTCCGGTGGCTATAAATCCCCTATAAAAACAAATCTACATTGCCTAAAATGTTATCTTATGCCCTTTTTTCTATAAACAAAACCTTTAATTGTCTACAGATTCATGTCAAAATCTTTTCACCTCCTCAAGTGCCTGAATCGGTGACTAGACTCAACCCACACGCTACAAGGCTAACAGTGGCTAGAGCTACATTAAACAGCACGAATGCTACGATAAAAAGACTTACTGGATGAAGGACATGTCCAGTTGTATGCATGTTGGTCAAGGATAATAACTGAAATTGCACTGTTCCTTAAAAGCAGTTTAATGGTAAAACCCATCTTAATTTGGGTTGTTTTTAAAGCAGCTAGCCCAAAAATGCTAACTGGTCATGGAGGCTAACTTCAGTTAGGCCAGAGAGTCCTGATTGGCTCAACACTAGACATGCCAGCATGGTGTTAAGGTGTGTTCACGCCAAACGCGAACGGGTGGTGCAAATCCATACAAAGTGAATGGGAAGACGCGAGTACGCATAGTTGCGCATTCGTGTCCGCTAGCTAGCAGCTAACTAGCTATCTGCTAGCTTTGAGATTCTGCTGTCACTGGAGTAAAAGTATCACCATTGCAGAGTAAACTAGTTTGAAAATGAAACTTACTCACCAGGAGACAGGAGGACCGGCAACTCTCCAGCTGAATCAGGATTTTGGAGTTATTTAACCACAGTTCCCGGCCACAGACATCCTAGCAAGCTAGCAAGCTAGCAACGTAAACACCCATCATCTGTGAGGTTTTGGAGGCTTGAGACGACATTTTCAGGTGAGCCCCCGGTCGGACAATGTAAACCTAAGCATGATGTTATTTTGGTAATTTCCACAGCAGGTTGAACACAGCTGCAGAAGTTTTAAAGACAGTTTCGCCTGTCTGCATCTCACTATTCATGTCTGTTGGCGTTTACATTGATTTATAAAGTAATTGTGCCACGCGAAAAAGTCGCCTGTTCACGTTTTGTGTGAATGCACCTTTAATCTTATGTCACCAAAAATGGTCCGTCTAAATTCGCCTTTTTGCAGGGGGCGGGGCTTAAGTGAAACTTTACAGCAAAAACACAGAGACATGACACAGTTGAGTGATTTAGCTCTTGATATGTAATGTAAGACATAAAAAAACATGTTACAGACTTATTTACAAAAAAAAAAGATTTTTGGCCGAGTGTCACTTTAAGTTTTTCCCCTCATAAATCTGCAAGTATTTTGCCTTAATTATTTTGCATTTTCTTTGTAAAGCACTTGTAGGAAATGGCCATATTTTTTGGCTCATTGCAGCAAAGCAACAGGGATTAATTGCACTGATTTAATTGATTTGATTGTTAGCAAAACAATCCCAAACCCATCCATCCATAGAGTGTTAAGGATAGTTTGCAGTACAGCTGAGTTTGTCAGTGATAGTATAGCTGCAAATGGAAACAATTTGAAAATATTTGAGAAAAAAATTAAGAGTAATAGAAAAAAGTTTCACATTTATGAGTGTTGTAAAGTTTTGTGTGGAAAAAAAGGTGTAACTTTATCACAAAAAGTGGGAAAATTATAGGAAAACGTTTATAATAAAAGTCACAAGTTTGTCAGAAAAAGTTGCAAAATTATCAGAAAAATCCATTTTCAAGAAAACGTTTACAAGAAAAACGTCACAAATTGGTGAGAAAACAGGAAATTTACAAGAGAAGAAAAGAAAAAATGTATACAGATATGCAGCTTTTGTTCTTTTCAAAATTTTCATGTAAATTTCTGACTTTTACTCTTATAAATGTGACTTTTTTTTTCTTGGAAATGTGTTTTTCCCCCTTTTTTTCTCGAAACAGGGAATTTGTCGCTTTTTTCTCACAAATTCGGTTAGTTGCTTATTGTAAATTTGGGACTTTAGTAATATTGGGATTTTTATCATATTTTTGCACCTTCTTGCAAATTTGTACGTAATTTACCTCTGTATGGTTCTACCTTACACTAAATGTGTGACTACCCTCCCCACCCACCATCACGCGTTGTTTAAAGGTGACATCATCTACTGCTGATGGTACTGTGCTCGTCTGTCTACATTTCACCAGAACTGCTCCTCCTCCTCTGGCTCTGATGACGTGCCTCATCTGCATCAAAGTCATGATTTTGCAGTTGCTTTTTAGGAATTGGATTTTTTTCCATCATGGATTTGCAAAACTTTTCTTGTAAATTTGCACATGCTTTTAAAAGATAAAAAAAAAACCTAAATATATTTATTCCCTGTGAATTTGCAAAACTTTCTTGCAAATTGAATTTTTAGATTTTTTTTCTTTTGCCCAATCAAGTTTTAAAAAAAATGTCATCATTTTCACTCGTTTTCATCTCAAACAATGGATTATAGTTCTGTATCTGACCAGATAAAAGTACAGAGCAGACTGACAGAATAAAATAAATGGTTAATAAGTTCCTGGAAATCTCTCATAACCTCTGATGGACTCTTTTTTCCCCCCAACAAAGCTGGAGTTCAGAGACGCTTTGGGGAGTTCAGACCTTTTTTCTTTCCATACCGACTGTAACAAAGATTATAATGGGTGAAGAGAAAAGCAGGCTGGAAAGACCTCTGACCTCCGATGAGTGTCTCCATTACCATCTGTGTCACATGATAATGGAGCGCCTTCCCCTAAACACTGAACCGCAACCAAATGGACAGAGCAGAAAAATGAGGAGTAAAAGAGATTTTTACTGCGTTTGATTGGATAACAGCCACTAAAGATTCTGATTTAATCTTAAAATGACATATTTTGGACATTTGTAGACTTTCTTTTATTTTGCAGTGTTTCTTTGAAATGTCAATCTATAAATGCAAGGAAACGCTGTGTGTGTGTGTGTGTGTGTGTGTGTGTGCGTGTGTGTGTGTTCCTCGCACATCTCTCGACATTCATCAGACTGATCTCAGATTTGTTACGTGCTTTGCTGAGGTTATGAGGGTGTGCATCCCCAATTATGGAGTTGTTCAGTCACAATATGTAATTTTTATCAATGAAAGTTTAGCCTTCTTAACTCCTTATAAGGAGCTCTTATAAGGACTTCAGAACAACACCTTATATGGTCATGTGACCAAAATTGTATGACCTCTTCTGGGAACATAGTGTGTCTGTGTTCTTAACTCCTTATAAGGAGTTCTGAACAACGTTCGGAGTTCTCAGACCGTATAAGGTGTTGTTCAGTTCAGCAGGAACTGAGCAACACCTTATATGGTTATCAGAATCAGAATCAGAATTCTGATTCTGAGCAACTGGTGTTGCTGAGGTGTTGCACTGAGGTGTTGCACTGAGGTGTTGCAACTGAGCAACACCTTATATGGTTATGTAACTGTCATGAGCTGGGTTCTGGAGGTTCTGCTGGACCCAGTCTCGTGGCTCTGTCTCAGTATTGTATATTTATTTGTTGTATTTTTTTATGCCTTTTTGAGTTGTCACACTGCTTCCTATTTCTCTGTTTATGTTTCAGTTTGTACTGGTCAGGTCTCGCGTCATTTGTTATTATCATCTAATTTGTATTGGTTATCCATCCATCCATCTTCTTCCGCTTAATCCTTTTCAGGTTGCGGGGGGGCTGGAGCCTATCCCAGCATCTTTGGGCGAGAGGCAGGGTACACCCTGGACAGATCACCAGTCCATCGCAGGGCCAACACAGAGAGACAGACAACCATTCACTCTCACAGTCATACCTAAGGACAATTTAGAATCCCCAGTTTTGATGCCAGTTAACCTAACTTGCATGTTTTTGGCATGTGGGAGGAAACCGGAGAAATCCCGGAGTAAACCCACGCAGACACGGGGAGAACATGCAAACTCCACACAGATCACTGTTGGTCGGTGGCTGGGATTGAACCCAGGATCCCCTGGCCAAGGGTGAGTTGCTGTGCTGCCGCAGTGCTAACCACTCCGCTACCGTGCTGCCCCTGTATTGGTTATGTTTGTATTTATTTTGTGGGCTGACAGCTGTCAGGCGCTATTTCCAGGTTTGTGCTCTGAGTGACAAGCTGTCAGTCCAGCCGCTTCTCCCTTACCTCTCATCATTACCAGCTGATCCCAATCACTATTATGGTTTCCTCTTTTCCCACTCAGGGGCATCCACACCTGTGATCATTTACGTTGTTATCCGCATGTATTTAAGGACTGTCTGTTCATTGTTTCATTGCTGCTCTATTGAATGTCTCCACATATGTTCCTCTGCATTATTCCACGTTTGCAGAGCGATGCCGGGTCTGGAACGCCAGTTGTAAGTCTTTCGTCATTTGTATGTTTGTATGTTTTGCACAGTTTTTTGGACTTCAGTTCTTTTTGTTAATAAATGTTACGAAGGTAATTCAGCGCTTGGGTCTGTTTTCCTGTCCCGGAGAGGCATACATGACAGTAACCAAGTACTGCACTAGTTGTTCTTGTAATCTGTGACTTTTCTCAGAATTTTTTTTTTTTTTTTTTTGCTTTAAAGAGTCCCTGTTATGCTCTTTTCCCCCACATGCTGACACAGTTCTCAGTGGTGTTAATGAAATGTTTGTGACGTGCGTTGGACAAAACAACTCAAGGTTTAATCATTGCAGCATCATTTTGCACATGAGGAAGGAGCGTTCCTCAAGACACGTTGTTTTTATATCATATTGCTTTAACTGCTCATGAGCCCCAGTTCAACCCACCCTCCCACTATTGTCACTGCTGAAGTGTGTGTGTGGTTTATGGCAATGCTATATTTGAGGTTTTGGCGACGCCAGCACACTGCGGACGGACATTATCTCTCACCCAGAAGCAGACAGGGGCTGAATAATGGACTGGGGGGGGGGGGGTAGCACCCATCCATTCATCCATCTTCTTCCGCTTAATCCTTTTCGGGTCGCGGGGGGCAGGAGCCTATCCCAGCATCTTTGGCCGAGAGGCAGGGTACACCCTGGATAGATCACCAGTTCATCGCAGGGCCAACACAGAGAGACAGACAGACAACCATTCACTCTCACAGTCATACCTAAGGACAATTTAGAATCCCCAGTTTGATGCCAGTTAACCTAACATGCATGTTTTTGGCCTGTGGGAGGAAACCGGAGAAATCCCGGAGTAAACCCACGCAGACACGGGTAGAACATGCAAACTCCACACAGATCACTGTTGGTCAGGGGCTGGGATAGCACCCCACAGGGGTAATTACACCAGACTCTAAGACGCCTCCGCCTCCTGCTGCTTTAAACTACAGCGCAGGGAGGCAAATGTATGGTAGGAAGGTAGCATGTGTTATGTTAATAGTGCCAAACAGTGCTTTTGTATATAACATGTGTTATTATAATCTTGCCACTCACAGCCTTTGTCAGACCTAATGAATATGCGCCAGCCTCAGTTCCTACGCGCAGGTCAATAAAGCTATATAAGAGACCACAGAGGAACTGAGGCAAAGCTTTTTCCACACGAGGCTCTTCATGGCCCCATCGCCCACGCTGGGGTCCCAGGCTGTACATATGATAGAGGGTTCAATAAAGAACCTGTGTCGACCTATGCTCGTGCCTCGCCTCCACGTCTTTTCCCTTTTACCCTCTACAAGTTAACATTAGCTGGTTAGCCACGGATGTCAGACTAATGTAAATTTAGTTGAATGTGAGAATGTAAAAGCCCAAATAAAGCATTATCAGTGACAGGTGCGTGTGTAGTTTGAGTAGTTGAAAGCATATGACTTGACCCTGGGGTTTAATAAACACAATCCTGAATGAGTGAGAGAACAGCTAACTCTGCTAACAGCTGCTAACCGCTGCTGAACATGGAGGTGTCCAATCCAGAGTATAATAAGCTAGCATAAAATAAGCTAAAATACCATTTATGACTGAAATATATGGTCAAGTGATGGTAGATGATTCCACCAAGAAGCCTGGTTGGGGGGGGGGGGGGGCTATCAAAGGTAAAATAAAACAAAATAAACCAGAATGGCCACCAATGGCTTGGTGACCACAGGATCTCATCTCTGTTGTTTGCAGATGATGTTGTCCTGTTGGCTTCATCCAGCAATGACCTACAGCTCTTGCTGGGACGGTTTGCCGCTGAGTGTGAAGCGGCTGGGATGAGAATCAGCACCTCCAAGTCCGAGTCCATGGTCCTCAGCCGGAAAAAGGTGGATTGTCCTCTCCGGGTTGGGGACAGGCTCCTGCCCCAAGTGGAGGAGTTTAAGTATCTTGGGGTCTTGTTCACGAGTGAGGGGAAAATGGAGCGAGAGATCGACAGACGGATTGGAGCAGCATCTGCAGTGATGCAGACGTTGTACCGGTCTGTTGTGGTGAAGAGGGAGCTTATTTCTAAGGCAAAGCTGTCGATTTACCAGTCAATCTACGTTCCTACTCTCACCTATGGTCACGAGCTTTGGGTAATGACCGAAAGAACAAGATCGCGGATACAAGCGGCTGAAATGAGCTTTCTCCGTAGGATTGCTGGACTCACCCTGAGAGATAGGGTGAGGAGCTCAGTCATCCGGGAGAGGCTCAGAGTAGAACCGCTGCTCCTCCACATTGAAAGGAGTCAGTTGAGGTGGTATGGGCATCTGATTAGGATGCCTCCTGGACGCCTCCCACTTGAGGTGTTTCAGGCACGTCCCACTGGGAGGAGACCCCGGGGCAGACCCAGGACTCGGTGGAGAGACTATGTCTCCCAGCTGGTCTGGGAGCGCCTTGGTATCCCCTCTGAAGAGCTGGAGCAGGTGGCTGGGGAGAGGGAAGTCTGGGCTTCTCTGCTTGAACTGCTGCCTCCGCGACCCGGACCTCCGGAAAAGCGGTAGAAGATGGATGGATGGATGGATAAACCAGAATGGCACCAAATAAACTGAGCATTAATGAACCAGCTGGTCTAGAACAGTGACTACAATTTAATAGAAAAGAGCCATCAGACAGCGCTGTAGTCCTAGATTCAGTGGGAGAAGAGCAGAAGGACTTTAATCTTGTAAATTTAGAATAGAATAGGCTTTATTGTTACTGTACAGTACAGTACAATGGAATTGTGGGTGCTCCACCAGGTTACTGCGCAATAAAGTAAGGGAGAAGGATTAGATAAAAACACAGCTACAGAGCACACGATTAAACACAAGACTGAAATAAAGATCAATGAAAATAAAATGAAAGTAAGAACAGCCCAGGATTATGGAAATATACACAGGTATGGTAGTGACTACGCAGGTGGAACTATGTACATAAAAGTGCAGACACACAATTGAACACACAGTTGAGTAAAATGGCCCGAGGATTATGGAAAATATACGCAGTAGTGGTTTCACACATGGGTCAATAGACATGAAAGTGAATTTCATTTACTTTATGAAGGATTTTTATTGTATTTTTTTATTATATTTTTATTGTGATTTCTTGGCTTTTCTTCGTCCACATTTTTTTTTTTTCGTAAATTTGAAGCTTGTGAGTTTGATCACAGATTTTTTTTGGTCAAAGTTACAGGAAGTCATTGAGTTTGGACAAAAGATTGGATGAAGATATGAGGATTTTGCCATTTTTCCCTTTTTAAATAATGCTAAGTAAACACTTAAAAGAGAAAATATACGCAGCACGTTGCTGATTTCAGACAAATGAAAACACATGGAATGAGTCTTTGTTGTGCTGAAGTGTTTTGATATTGAAACGTTCCTATGTGAATATATAAAAAGGAAAACATTATGGAGGCTTGGCTGCAGAGCACAAATGAACAGTGATGAGGAGAATGGAGGAGGAACGGAGAGGAGACGGAATAATGAGATTTGTTTGTGAGTCCAGATGAGCATCGAGCAAAACACCTGAGCTCCACGTCTGGAAGAACATGTGAGCAGGAGAATTTAAAAAAGACTAGGAAAATACAAATCTGATAACCAGGCAGGTGTTCAAGCTACCATTTTTTTTCTCCAGATTTCCTTTACTTTGTGAAAAAAAATGGCACAAATAAAAACAAATGGATATGAGAAATTTGGTCCAACCCCCACCTTATATTTTAGAATAAAAACTCTCCTGTTACACACTCCAAAAGCTGCATCGAGGCAAAACAGTCAGACGATCACATCTGATTACATCTCTTTTCTCCTTCTGTATAATGTACGGCAGCGTCTCTCCAAAAAAGTCTGAACAAAAAAGTCAACATGGTGTAGCATCTAAATATATCCGGGCTTATCTGGATATTTGTGGATCATTGTGTTACGTCCATAACCAGTATTCCAATAACGAGGCCGGAGGTGAAATAGAACTTGACTTTATTACGTGACTCACATATACACAAGGCGCTCCTATACAGGCAGAGGCGTAGGTCAAAAGAGACCGTGCCTCTTCTGCATCAGCCCTTTATACCCAGGGTGGCGGCAGAACCGGAAAGGTGGAGCCACCATCCACATCACACAATAATACGTCATATTAATACATAATACACTGCACACTGCCCATTTGACACAAGGCTTTGACATTTAGTGAATGTAAAATCATACTGTTAATAGACTACAGTAACGGGCACATTACAGGCTAATGGCAGCTAGCACTACATTACACAAATAGAATAAATCCTGTGATAAAATACAGCCTTACCTATTGAAGGACAGATCCACTTTTATGCATGGTGGCCCAGGATAATGGGTGGATCTGCATTGGTCCTTAAAAGTGGTTTAATGGTAAAACAGCTTAATTTGGGTCAAGTTTTCAAAGCAGCTGTCCAAAAATGCTAACTGGCACTGGAGGCTAAGCTGAATCCTTAGTTCTACCCTCTTCTTCCGAGGCCATACCCAGTGCTTGGTCCTGATTGACTCCCTGTTCTAAAGGTCATTATAACGGTTTGTCTAAACTAGCCTTTTAGAAGGGGGAGAAGCTGAACTTTCACAGCAGAAAAACACAGACATGACACCTATTTCACTCTTGATGTATCTTTAAGCACTGTTGGGCAAGTTACTAAGAAATAATAACTAATTACAGTTACTTATTTTCAAAAGGAATTGAGTTACTTTCCCAATTACTGCATTTCATTACACAACAAGTTACTGCAAAAGTAGTGGCGTTACAGTAATGTGTTACTCCCAACACTGCTTGTAAGTCATAAAAAAGGCATCTTAACAAGAAAAAAACTTGATTTTCACCGGAGTGTCACTTTAAAATGCTTCTTCCCATAGCCGGGCTGGGTGATATATCAGGATTTCATGATACAAGGATGTATTTTCATAGGAGATGAGACATACAGTAGATGAGACATACATTGAAATCAGAGTATGCTACCTGGAATATTTTGATAGTATCTGGCATATTACTGCATATATACATCATACCCTACAGTACTTATTGACAGTATGCCCAGGATTACAGAGAGTGATGCAAGAGAAATGCAAACATTTTGGCAGCGTGATGCAGAAAGAAAAGAGAAAAAAATTCTCTCCAACATTACGACCCCATCCCACCAGTATCGTCATTCACCACGCTCTGGTCCTTTGTGAAAATGACTGTGTCAAAGGGAGGGAGATGCTCAGTGGCTATTGCTGTTTTCTCCCATTGACAATAATGAGGTAGCTAAGTCAAACCTGAAATGCAGCTTAAGCTACGGTCACAAAGATTCTTACGAATGTTGGGTTCATAAGAATCTCCCAGTTCCTGTGAATTCTGGAGTTCGCAGACATTCGTGGAGGGGGGCATAGTTTCTTACGGCTGTCGTTCAATTCCCAAGAGCAACTTGAGGCATTCTTGAGAAATGAGGTACTTTTCTGTCGTACGATGGCCCTAGAGTTGTTGGGTTCTTCATAAGGGTGCCTTGGGATCTTACTACGGCATACTTACTGCCATCTTATGAAAATTTTTTGCAACTCACGGCACGCTCAAGTTGTTGGTAGGAAGATCTTACAGCTTTCAGCACATTTTGTCGGCACAAATATGGCATGAATGACATACTTCTGCCTTATGGCCACCTTACTACTGTCTTACCCACACTGTACATACAGTATCTCTGCGGCCCTCAAAAACAGGATGTTCTTGAGGCATACTTACAGCCAACATCTCACGTAGGTCTCACATTGTTCCTATGGCATTTGTATGGCCGCCCTACGATGAGGGGTTTTTATGGGGCGTTCATAGAAACCTTGGACAAGACCATCCACCTGGCCACAAACTTGCGAACAGTCTACGAACACTGGATTATTCCAGGGACAGACTAAGGCTGCAGCGCGTCGTGCGCACTGCTGAGAAGGTGATCGGCTGCAAGCTCCCATCTCTCCAGGATCTGTACATCTCCAGGACCCGGAGGCGTGCTGGCCGGATCATAGCCGATCCCTCACACCCTGGTCACGTACTGTTTGCCCCCCTCCCCTCTGGTAGAAGACTTCGGTCCATCCAGACTAAAACCTCCCGTCACATGAACAGCTTCTTCCCCTCTGCCATCAGACTGCTGAACACTAAGTGACTCTCGTGCACCATGTACAGCAGCTCAACCAGACTCATGTCAATCATCACTGTTTTCTTCCTGCATTACCGACTGCACTATATAGTTCTCCACAGTATCTGCTGCTGGCTAATATATATTTAACTGTTGACCAGTATCACTTAATCTTATCCTACACTTTATTACATGTATAGTTTATTTCTCTTATCTTATCATGTTTAATGTTGCAGCATTGTACCGAGACAAATTCCTAGTTTGTGTACTACATGAACAATGGCAATAAACCTGATTCTGATTCTGATTCTGATTCTTCTACAGCCGCCTTAAGAAGGCTGTACGAAATGGTTCAAAAATCATTCGTATGGTGTTTGCAGTCATTTGAAAGGGTATTTGTGACCGTAACTTTACATTTGGAAATATGGAGCCAACAGGTGAGGCCTGCATTTTGAGTACTACCTCTTTCCAATCAGTGCCTCACTGTGAATATTAAGGTACACAACACAGCATTTACAATTCTCACGTTATGAAAAGTTACTGTACTTTAAAGATTTTCAGGATACCACTGATGGAGTGGTTAAAATTAAAGGAATACATCAGGGTAAAAACAAAGTGTGTGATTAGAAAATTTACCTTAAAGCGTACCTGTGGTGGTCGTGAAAAAAAAGATATTATATTGAGCCCCTGTCTCACGTTCTAGTTCAAGTTTAAGTTGAAATTCATGTTCAAAGCAATTTGATATAAATCCATTGCTGATGTGCTGGTTCAGCTATGTCAGCAAAACGTGAGTGCAGCCATACTAGTGGCTACATGGCCTGCCAGGACGCTTCCTGTGACATAATTTCGTTGACACCGCGATCTGGATCAGTATTGGCTGAGCCTGCAGTGCCCGGATGTGCAGTGGCTTTCGGGATATTCAAATTCAAATTCAAACTCAGGGTTCATATTAAATGCGGAACTAAAACGAGTAGAAAATAAATAAATAAATGCTTAAATTCAGTGGGCCGTCTTGTCTGATCTGAGCTCGTAACTGCCGATGATTCTAAAACTATGCGATCTGGATCATTATTGGCTGAGCCTGGAGTACCCGGATGTGCAGCGGCTTTCGGGATATTCAAATTCAAATTCAAACGTTTATTTCAAACTCAGGGTTCATATTAAATGCAGAACTAAAAAGAGTAGAAAATAAATAAATAAATGCTTAAATTCAGCGGCTTGTCTCGTCTGATCTAAGCTCGTAACAGCCGTGAGACGGGCTGGGCTCCTCCCTCGCCACGGGAGCAGCAGAGAGAGAGAGCAGCAGAGCAGAGCAGCAGACACTCGGCACTCTTGTAACAACAAAAAGATACAATGCGATATGGATATTGCAACATGGCGGAGTGTAAAGCCTTTGGATGTCTCAATAATAAGCGCAAAAACAAAGATAAACACTTCTTTTGTGTAGCCAAACCCAGCTCACCTTGTCAGAAGATCGGAGCGGAAAAGTGATCTCGGAACAGGGCACAGACGAATCCTTTCAGACGAAATTGCGTTGTGTGTGAGGACCACTTCGTCACTTTAACCCTCAGAAGACCTTTCTGGCTCAAACCTGTAGCCATGTTGGACGAATTCTTCCCCAGAGTCCGACAATTCAGCCATAATAGAATAAAAACACTCACAAAAGCACCCTAGTCTGTCATACAGGCGGAGCATTGACTGTTGAGTATCAACGAAGTGACGTCACATCCGCATGTGTCATGGCTGCGCTCAGAGTTTTCATTGGCTGGCCATGCCTGCGGTCGTATTTGCATATTTCTCTGGTGGTATTTGGCTGGCAATAATTATTTAACCAAATAACAAATAATTTGCCTAATGTTTTCAAGTTGAATGCGTTTAGACGACCACCACAGGTACCCTTTAATACCAAATCAGTTAGAGCACTGAGCTCGTTTCCCTACACTGAGACAGTCCATCTGCTGTGTCATCATTGGGCCTTTTCCACATTCCTCAGAAACACTCTCAGTGCGACAGTTTTTAGCTCATTTCAGCAAAACCAAAAGGAGCGGTGTCTATCATGCTTCTGTCTGTTCACGGGAATCGCTACTCCTCCAAGGCAGTTGCTCCGATAGTCACCAAACACCCCCCCCCCCCCACACACACACACACCCCACACATAATGATCCTCAGGTGGGTCTGTAGCACTGTCTGGCTTTCTTCATCAGTTCAGTAAATGAATAGATGGATGCATAGTCAGAATGCTGCATCCTTTAGTTTTGTGATTAAAACTGAACATGACAGGTAATAATAGATAGAATTTTTACAAACCTGTCTGATAAAATGAGAGATACTGAAAAAAGGTTTAGTGCAACCTCTGCTGTCAGTCTATATTGTGCCTAAAAATACTGTTATACTCTATGTATAGGTCATATCGTCCAGCCCTGTTGCGTATTCAAGTCTTCTGACCCCTGGATTGACTACTATAATCTGTCCTGAGAAGTAAATGCAGAGTGAAGATGAGCAGAGCAGATGCAACATTATACTACAGACTGTGATGGTGTTCATGTCCCTGCTGCATGCTGTATATTTTAGCACCAACCACCTCTGCTGATGCAACTTAATGCATTTTAAGGTGCGGAGGACATGTAGATTAAAGGCCAAATTTCCTCCAAATTTAATCCCACAGCCGCTCAAAGGTCAAGGCTGCAGCAGCTCTCAGGGTTGGAAAGTGTCCAGAGTGAAAACGTGTTTCTGCCCTCCCACAGCGTCACAGTTTATATGATAAATGTGTGAAAAGGCAAGCTGAGCTTTTTTCCTCTGTGTTTAATCATGTGTTCACCGCTGTGATGAAATCCAAATTCAGAGGTTTTTTTTTTTTTTTACACCAACATAACATCATCTTATGTCCTACTTTGGTCAAACTTCTCTCTAAACTCACAGGAAAGGAAAAAAAGAAACACTGCCTGTAAAGAAAAAAAAACTGTCCAACTGGTATTACTAAAACACATTAAAAAATGTACTAACACTGAAAAATTTTCATCGAAAAAGTATTGAAATTTATAGGGGAAAAAAGTACAAACTTAAGAGAAAAAATAGCAAATTTAAAAGAAAAAAGGAAACATTTTGGGCAAAATATTAAGCTTTTTAAAATTATAAATAAAGGACAAGCAAATTTATAATAATATAGTAAAGTATCTTATTCGAAAAAAGTTCCAGATTTAAGAGAATTTAAAAAAATCAGAGGGAAAGTTGCAAACAGGTTATAGACAAACACAAATTTAATAAGTTGCAATATTTTTCTTGTAAGTTTGCAACTTTTTTGTCATAAATTTGCCACTTTTATTCTTGTAATTTTGTAACTTCTTTCTTGTAAATTTTCAGAATTTTTCTTGTAAATATTCAGTATTTTTCTCAAAAGAATTGACTTTTTTTAATGTAAATTTGTGACTTTTTTCCTGTAAAGCTGCCACATTCCAAAGGATGTTGGTTTACTTTTTATTCTGTGCAACAGTTTAGTTTCCAAAATATTTGTTAGAATATTTTTGCAGGGAAGGGAGAGTTTTTTTTCCTCCCATTTTAAGGGGTGTGAACTCTTTCCCAAATGGCTGTTTCCACTGTAGACGTTGCTGACTCCTGAGTCAAAGAATTCATAAAACTGATGAAAACTTATTAATTGGCTTTACCTATAAGAGAAAAGGATATTAAATCTTAATGAGTATTGTAAAGCTGAAAACTGCTAATCCCATTTCTGAGGCATTCTCCTTACTTCTTCAGAAAGATAATTTGGAGCTTATGTGTAAAGTGATAAAGTTAATTATTGATGAAGCGTTTAATCAAACCTCAGATGAAATTAGATCTGTTGTCTCTGCAGACGTGTATGGAGGCCAGAGTGGCTTCTGGGCAGAGGTTGGGTTCACTGAAAATTGTCCTTCATTTACAGATTTTCTTTCAGCAATGACTGAAAATTCTGAACGCTGTGTGTCATTTGACAGATAACACTGAGGGTGATCTAATTAAAATCAATTAAAATGATAGATGTTAATAGATTATGACATAATTTTTACAATCCTGTCTGTCAAAATGACAGATAAGAAAAAGATGTAGTGCAGCTTGTGCTGCTGGGAAGACATAGCAACAGATGATGATGGAGCTGGTGTGGGCGGCACTCTCATGGTCTGCCAAATAATCTCACAGCTGAGCGGCTGAGAAGTGAGAAGCGTCGTGTTGGAGTGGCTTTTAAAAAGGGCTGCAGGCTGGGAGCTGGTGTTTGAATAATCTGCTGGATAACTGAATAAAGTGGCGCCGTTTGACTCTGTTTGGCGCTCCGGGAAACGTTGGGAGTTGATGGGTTTCGACTGAGCAGTTCCAGGCAGCATCAGCAGCATCGGTGGGGCGCGTGTCCTCTGCTGTTAATTGTCTAAAAAAAGACGAATTAAAATACTCAGGCTCATGCAGCACATTTGCATCAGCCCCGTCGCTCACACTGCTGGATTCACAGACCAATCCGGTGTGTGTGTGGCTCTGTGCTGTGGTGCCTCCTGTGGGGGATGTGGAGGTTGATGAGGGGGGATGCCTTTCCCCTTGTGAGCAAAATGATCCAAAACACAGGTGTCAGTAACAAGACTTGGTCCTCATGTATATTTCTTCACCCTCCCAACTTTTTACCATCTTGTAAAATTGCAGCCCCCCCCCCCCATAAATTAGACTTCTTTCGGTTTCAACTACAACTGCAATTTCTGTCTTTTTCCATCTTGTAAATTTGCCACTCCCTCCACGCTTTTATTAATTTGTCACTTTTCTCCTTTATGAATTTGCAGTTTCCCCACCAACCTTGCTAATTTGCAACTTTTACCTACCGTCTGGTAAATTTGATTGGATAATAATGCACCACGACCAGTCACCAGAGCGCTCCGGGAACAAAACAAGGAAGTGAAAACCAAAAAAATTTGACCTGAAAAAGACAATACTGATGATTTAATGCTTAAAAAATTATACTATAATGTTGCTGTGATTGCGTTGCTCTAAAGCAGGGATGTCAAACTCACTCCATTCTGGGCCAAGACCCTGCACATTTTACTTCCTCCCAGTCTCTTCAGCGGGTGTTTTTACCGATCAGCAATCAGTGAGAAGAAATTCCATTAAATCACCTGTGGAAGACACTGGGTGGAGGTAAAACCTGCAGGGTCTTGGCCCAGAATGGAATGAGTTCGACATCCCTGCTCTAAAGGATAATTCGACATATGTGGAGAACAGAAGGTGCGTGGGCGGGCTGGGGGGTGGGGGGCAGCAGACGGGCCACCTTACTGCAGTCCTTCACAGGGAGCCAAACCCAGCCTGCCCAGTTAACGGGAGTCTTGGCTGCTGCTGCCCTCGTGTACCACTGCTGTCCTTTGCCACACCGCGGGTTCAACGTGGCGTTCCTCCCGGTGCTGGTGAGCTCACACGGCTATCTAAAAATTAAGTTAATAATAATACCTCCATGATTGTGGAGCAGAATAGCCAGATCAATTGCGTATCATATGCAGACACATATGCGTGCTTTGACTAAATGACGACCATGACAAAAACCGCCCAAATAAGAAAATAAATCATTTTTTTATTTACTAATAAATGGGCAACACTGATGCAACAGTTGCAGTCAAACGGGTCATTCTGCTGTGTATAATAATGTTCGGCAGTGTTGCCAGGTTTCACGAGAGAAACCAGCGACCAGCTCTATGGAAACAAGCCCAAAAAAGCCCAACAGGCAACCTACCACATTGTAAAAGAGAGGCTGCTTGATAACATATATTGATATATCGATTTATTTTTGTTTGCAGTGAATTGACTGTGAACACAGCATTGAATAACAGAATTTTATGAACTCTAATTAAAGGAAAATACATATGCATTCTGCATAAGCAACAGCAAATTTATAGTAAACAGTAAACATAAAAACTTTGAATAAATTACATTTTTAAACTCTGATCAAAAGAAGAGATGTGCATTCTCCAGAAGTAACAGTTTAGTGATGTGGGATGATGGGAGTTGTTGTCCGCTAATTGTTTAAACAAAAACTAAATATTACACAACAGCCGACAACTTTAATTACGTGAAAAATTATCTTTTAAACTGATGGACATCATACAGCCGTGGACAAAATTGTTGGTGCCCCTCTGTTAATGAAAGAAAAACCCACAATGGTCACAGAAATAACTTGAATCTGACAACAGTGATAATAAATAAAAATTCTATGAAAATTAACCAATGAAAATCAGACAATGCTTTTGAACTGTGGTTCAACAGAATTACTTTAAAAAACAAACTCATGAAACAGGCCTGGACAAAAATGATGGTACCCCTAGAAAAGATTGAAAATAATGTGACCATAGGGACATGTTCAACCAAGATGTGTCCTCTAATTAACATCACAGGTGTCTACAAACTTGTAATCAGTCAGTCGGCCTATTTAAAGGGTGACAAGTAGTCACCGTGCTGTTTGGTGACATGGTGTTTACCACACTAAACATGGACCAGAGGAAGCAAAGGAGAGAGTTGTCTCAGGAGATTAGAAAGAAAATTATAGACATGCATGTTAAAGGTAAAGGCTACAAGACCATCTCCAAGCAGCTTGATGTTCCTCTGACTACAGCTGCACATATTATTCAGAAATTTAAGATCCACGGGACTGTAGCCAACCTCCCTGGACGTGGCCGCAGGAGGAGACGGATAATACGAATGGCAACAAAAGAGCCCAGAACAACCTCTAAACACATTCATGGTGAACTCCAAGGTCAAGGTACATCAGTGTCAGATCACACCATCCGTCGTTGTTTGAGCCAAAGTGGACTTCATGGGAGACGACCAAGGAGGACACCACTGTTGAAAACAAATCATAAAAAAGCCAGACTGGAATTTGCCAAACTGCATGTTGACAAGCCACAAAGCTTCTGGGAGAATGTCCTATGGACAGACGAGACAAAACTGCAACTTTTTGGCAAGGCACATCAGCTCTATTTTCACAGACGCAAAAATGAAGCATACCAAGAAAAGAACACTGTCCCTACTGTGAAACATGGAGGAGGTTCTGTTATGTTCTGGGGCTGCTTTGCTGCATCTGGCACAGTGTCTTGAATCTGTGCAGGGTACAATGAAATCTCAAGACTATCAAGGTATTCTAGAGAGAAATGTGCTGCCCAGTGTCAGACAGCTTGGTCTCAGCTGCAGGTCATGGGTCTTGCAACAGGATAATGACCCAAAACACACAGCTAAAAACACCCAAGAATGGCTAAGAGCCAAACATTGGACTATTCTAAAGTGGTCTTCTATGAGCCCTGATCTAAATCCTATTGAATATCTGTGGAAGGAGCTGAAACATACCGTCTGGAGAAGGCACCCTTCAAACCTGAGACAACTGGAGCAGTTTGCTCATGAGGAGTGGGCCAGAATACTTGCTGAGAGGTGCAGAAGTCTCATTGACAGTTACAGAAATCGTTTGATTGCAGTGATTGCCTCCAAAGGTTGTTCAACAAAATATTAAGTTAAGGGTACCGTCATTTTTGTCCAGGCCTGTTTCATGAGTTTGTTTTTTTTAAAATAATTCTGTTGAACCACAATTCAAAAGCATTGTCTGATTTTCATTGGTTAATTTTCATAGAGATTTTATTTATTACCACTTTTGTCAGATTCAAGTTATTTCTGTGACTATTGTGGGTTTTTCTTTCATTACCAGAGGGGTACCAACAATTTTGTCCACGTGTGTATGTGTAACTAGTGGCAAAATTTGATTGGATCAAAAGATAATTTTGCTCTTGCCATTCATTTCAATGGAGAAATTTTTTTCAATTTAAGGTCCCATATGCACTGATCTGCATAAAAAATCTGGATATCTCACGCCCCATTAGCGAGTACAGAGCCGAGTGGAGTCGGGTGGGCCACTGATCTCTATAGAAAAACTGGATGGCTCCTTGGCTGCCAGAAGTGAAGCCCCTGGTCGGCCACTTTCACCTCAATAACTTCCCCCAAAATTAACAGATTTTGAACTTCTTGGTATAGAGATACAGCTTATAATCTTGCACAACCGTGCTGGGAGAGCTGTCACACAGACAGCAAAGCAAGCCCAAATAAGCAACTACACGTTAAAAAACAAGCCCAAAAACCTGCAACCCGCGACTGACGAGATTTGCAAGTGACTTTAGAAAAAAACAAGCCCAAAGTCGCTTATAATAACCGGACTTGGCAACTATGATGTTTGGTGTTTTGTACTTATAATACTGCTAAAATATAAAAGCATGCACTACAGTGATATTTGTAAACGTGTCTGGTTATAGTACTGCAGGAGTTTATTGACAATAGACTTTAAACTACACATGTAAACTAAAACAGTTATAATGATGACTGAACAATTCCCATTCCCTAAAGTGCAAGATACAACACTTATGAATATAAGTCATAAAATATCACACAAATGAGTCTGACAAATAAATAAACAAGGGTTCTTAAACAGTCGTTAATATTGGATGTCCCACTCATTTTCAATAATTCTGTAATTAATATTCACACAATCAAATAAATCTTAGTGCCATTTACTCCCTTTTATATTTGTCATAGTCTAACGTGTAATTGCCTACATATAGGCTACACCTCTTTGTATTCCACTTTCAAACACGGCTTACATTTGGGCCTGTAAAGCCTGACTGGGCTTCCTGTTTTCAGACAAGAATACTTGCTTTCTACGGGCATGCACTAGTATTAATGAAATAGCATAATTACCAAAGCTTGTTGCATCATCCAGTATTTGAATGAAGCACAAGTATCAGCACTGGTTTAATAAGGTCTCAGGGCACATTCAGATGGCCACCGTTTGGTTCAGACCAAAGGACCAAACAGTGGCTTCCTCGGATAGTTTGGTTCCTTTGGTGCCGTCTGAACACGCATTGGAACTCTGGTGCGCACCAAACAAGTGAAGTCTGGACCCCCTGAAAACAGGGGTCTTGGTTGTCTTGCACATGAAGTCTGGTGCGCTCCGCTTGTAGTGTGAATCCAAATGGAGTATCCAGCAGACCAAAAGGCGGAATTGCCCCTCGGTGTTTGTGTAACCATGGCAACATGTAGTCTGAGAAGAGGAAGTGACGTTTACTGTAGTGCATTTTAGGTAGAAAATAACAATAAAAACAACTGTGTGAATCTGAGAAATCCTTTTACCGGTGAAAGCCGAGGAGAAAAGTTAAAAAAAAAAAAGTCTCGTTTGTGGTGGACGAACAACCCGGCTGAAGGGAACACATTTCTGTTTTCAGTCCTGGCCAGTGAATGAGCCTGATTTTTCTTCTTCGCCAAGATTTTTTCTTCCTGGTCAGTGGATGTTTCGGCACAGCGCCCCAAACGAGCAGTTGTTGTAACTGCGTGACGTTGTCCAGGTGGTTTGGTCCGCTGCAGTGTGAATGCAAACCAAACCAAACGAAGGTGTGAAAATTCTCAGCATTCCCTGCCCGGTCGAACCGAGACCTCGGACTGTCCTGGTCTGAATGCAGCCTTGGATACCAAAGCCTCCAGAGGGATTCGGATGATCACGACTGTCATAGCAGCCTTTCAGAGAAAACTGTCAAAGGAAAAAAAAAAGAAGCGATGTTGCTGAATTCAAACATGTACAAAGGCTAATAATCTCATTGCATGTTCATTAATTATTCGGCCTTTACTTCAATGCCAGTTCAAGTGCCACTGTGCCAAGAGACAAGGAGTGCTTCTTTTGTTTTCTTTTTGGTGTTTGCTGTGAATTGAATTTTATAAAAACATTAATGAATAGATTAAATTATGAAGTTATGACATTTTAGCAAATAAGGGATCTTCATTACAGATGTGGCCCTTACCTCCTTGTGGCTTTGATAAAAAAAAGTGATAAAAAAGTCAGAAATTTCCAATAAAAAGTCACAGATAGTACAGTATGTGAATACTCTTCCCATAAGCATATGCGGTTGATCAGCGGGGTTTTTGTTCCATCGGTGATTGTTATTCAGGTCATGCCAGCAGTGCCTGTACAGAAAGACTCAAGGTTGCACAGCCAGTGTGTTCTGGCTGAGCTGTGTTAATGAGAATCTCTGAGGTTAACTCTTTACTTTTCAACCAGGCTGCACGGAGAAAACAAAATACCAGCCCTCTGAGGACGTTTCTGCAGCTCTGGGCTCATCCGAAACCACAGTTTAAGTTGAAACTGGGCAAGAATCCACCACATTTTTTTTTTGTCCTGTCTACCATTTTGGCAAGAAAACAAATATCTGCTGCTTCCCTTACTGTTCCAAACAGATTTACTTTGCCAGAAGCAGCTCAGCTCATATTTGATATATGCTATATATACGTAAATAGTATTTATAGACTCCCCTTGCTACATAATAACTTTAACATTTAATAATTAATTATGCTGGACCTGACAGAGGGGAATGGGAGAGGGAATTGAAGGGATATGAAGTGGTTAGGGGGTGGGAGTGAAGGGGTGGGGAGGGAGAGAGAAATAAAGATAGAGGAAAAAAATAGAAGAAACAATTGCTACTTCTGAGAAGATCTCGACACAGGCCTAATATCTGCACCTGAAAGAGAACAGACTGATGTGTGTGCGCGCGCGTGCAAGAAATCTTGTGTGTATGTGTGTGTTTTGTATGTGAAACATACAAAAAAGGAGGTAGGAGGTCGTAGCAAGCAAGACAGTGCCCCCCCCCTTCCCAATCGCCTGGGTAACCTGGAGCCCCCACACAGCACAAATGCCTCGAGGCCACCCAGCCCCAGGACAGCCAGGTACCTGCCTGGGCTGGGATTGGTGTGATGAAGAGAGTGGAGAGTGTAGAATACAGACAGCGCTGGACTAACAAAATCTAAGGGGTGGCTACCATTTTC
The DNA here is from genome assembly GCA_020510985.1 of Pholidichthys leucotaenia. Classification (NCBI taxonomy): domain Eukaryota; kingdom Metazoa; phylum Chordata; class Actinopteri; order Cichliformes; family Pholidichthyidae; genus Pholidichthys; species Pholidichthys leucotaenia. Next base: position 192,350,382 of record CM035842.1, on the reverse strand, counting down.
CGTATGTAAGGCATGGAAATGTTCCCTGGCCCATTGCTTCCTGTCCCTCAGATGGGTGGCCTGGTGGACCCTTGTGTGGTGTCCTTCCTTGGTCTGCTGGGTTGTGTTTCACCTCTTACCTCTTGATGGTGGTGGGTATTTGAGGCTGAGGTTTGTCTTACCCTCCCTGCTCCAAAGTTGGTTGACCTATGTGCCCTAGATGTGTTGTTTGGTGTTCTTCTTATCCTCTCGACCAGTTCATCAGACTTTGTTTGAGGCCCTAGTACACTAGTGGAGGTTTTTAATATCACTGGGGGTTGTCGAGATAGTTTTTTCTGCTCTGGCTTCATGCTGTACGGATGTGTGAACTGGGATGGTTTTAACCACTTGTTAATAATTTACAGTTATTCTTCATATCCTTCCTCTTTTCCTCACTGTCTCCATTAGTTCTGTGTCTGTGTGGCACTGTGGCTTATTCTGCTCTTTGATGGAAAATACATATTAGTTCCAAATAAAGGACAGTAGGTTAGACTTTTAAATAAATAAAATAAAGCTGCTGTAAGGTCAACCCGCTTATATCTCCAACAAAACAGCTTATACCATTGTATCAATATGCAGCAGCTGATTGGACAGTTCTGTATGTGTTTGTCTGTGTATGAGCATGGACACTAATGAGCATCTCTGTGCCTCCTAACTAAACTCTGATGGGCGCAACAGCTGACCAGCAGGCTGCCATCAGTGTCCTAACTGTCCGTATTAGCCTCCCGGCGAGTGGCAGCAATGTGGTGTCACTCATCATATTGAGATAACAAAGCCCTGACCCCCGGTGACCCTGGGCTGGAACGGATTCTCTGTCCGCGGACTGGAGGGAATATCAGATTCAGAATCAGCTGACCTCAACCACGCTGCTGGAAATCCCGGTTTGGCCGTAAGAGGCTTTACGCTGAGCTGGAGGCGGTCAGTCGGGGATAATTTAATGAAACATTAAACCAATGCAGTCCTTTAACAAACTGCCTTTCTGGCTGTCAGTCTGGGCTCTGTTTAGGTTGCCTGAAGGAACAGCCAAGTGGAAGCAAGAGGGAAGAAAAGGGAGGAAGGAAGTTATTCACCTTCAGAAGTAAGTGAGGAATCAGTTTAACAAAAATGCTGAAGACAACGCTCTGCTGGGAGGACCTGCTGAATATTCACACAGAGAAATAAGGTTCTCATTTCCGTACCTGAAGAGACAGTTTTCATCCCACATTGTCTTATAAAACAAAGCATAGTAGCTGGTCTGTTACTCTCAAATACCAGAAAGGATGTACAGTATATTAACAAATGAAATGAAGTTGACCCCACAAAATATAAAATATGTTGGGTTAATGAAATGAAATGTAAAAAGTATTTTTAAAGAGCCTCTATTCTGGTTTTTCCATATGTTCATACACTTTACAGAGGTAATAATAATAATAATAATAATAGATTAATTTATATGGTGCTTTACATGCCAAATGACATTCAAAGTGCTTACAGTGAGTCCATTATTCATTCACTCCAGACAGACACTGGTAGTAGTAAGCTACCTCTGTAGCCATAGCTGCCCTGGGGCAGACTGACAGAAACATGGCTACCAATCCGTGCCAACGGCCTCCCCGACCACCACCGAACATCCACACACATTCATACCGAGTGTCATGGATACTGGAGGCAATGCGGGCAAAGTGTCCTGCCCAGGGACACAACAGCAGGATGGCTGGGGTGAGTGGAACTCTAACCTTCAACCCTCCAGCCACTGGATGACCCGCTCCACCTCCCGAGCCACTGCTGCTCCAGTTGGTGTTAATGAAATGTCTATAGCGTGCTTTATTCGAAACACCTCAAGAGTTTAGCTACTGCAGTGCCATTTTACACATGGGGAAGGACTTCTCCTCAGAAGTGTATAACAGCATATTGCTTTAAATTCTAATGAGCCCCAGTTCATCCCACATCTCTCTTTTGTCATTTCTCTGAAATTCAATTTTTTATGGCAATGACATGTTTGAGACTAACATCAGCTTTTAACTTTTGTTATAACCGCTAACTAAAATATTAATAGAGATTGGCTGATTCTGAGAGATAAAGCCCACAAAAGTATTATTGGAGACAGAAGTGTTGGAGTGGTTGATAGCCTATGACCAACCCCTGTTGAGTGGTAACCACAGAAACAGCACTGAATGAGAATGGTTAACTTTGCTAATGACAGCTGATCACTGCTGATCTAGGAGATGTCCAGGCCAGCGTATAATCTACTGTATATCACTCTATAAGAGCAAGAAATCTCTGTGTGTCTGTCTGTGTGTCTGTCTGTCACGTTCATAGGACATCATAGGACAGCCTATGAACTCAGGCATCATAGGACACATAGACAAATGTGTTTTTATGATGTCATATAGACCATGAACTCAGGCATCATAGGATGACTCGCAGTGCCTATATGACGGCACATAGACAAATGTGACTTTATGATGTCATATACAGTGAGTCCATGCCAGAAAGCCTCTTTTTGCTCAGATCTATTTTCATGATCTTGTCGATGAACCGAATTACGATGCACCTATCCCTCAACCAGTGGTCTCGAAGAAGAAGAAGAAGCAGAAGAAGAACCAGATGGAGAGCAATAAAATAACAACTGCTGCACATCAGAAAAGATGCCAAGAAGATGAAACACCTGAGGTTCCAGGAGTACATCGCACCCGTCTGAGACAGGAGGACACACTTCACCAGCATAGGGTACGACAGACTTCAAAGCACGTTTCTAGGACATCATAGGATGGCCTATGATCTCTGCCTCATCATCATAGCGCGTCCTATGAACTCAGGCATCATCGGATGACTTGCCTTGCCTACGTGATGGCAAATGTGTAACCTTGACGAATGCCAGTCTACACTACAAATGTGTAAAATGCCAAGCAAAGCGCTGATTTTCTCCAGGTGCTCCGGTTTCTCAAGATTGTGCCCATGAACTGGAATTACAATGCACCTACCCCTCAACCAGTGGTCTGAAAGAAGAAGACCCACCAGATGGAGAGCAATAGAATGAGGAGAACTGCTGCACATCAGAAAGGATGCCGTGAACATGAAACACCTCAGGTTCCACCAGTACGCCTCAGGCATGACTGTGAACAACACAGGCGTCTGACACAGGAGACCCTTCAGTGGTCTGAACGAGGAAGAAGACCCACCATCCATCCATCCAGATGATGTCTATATGACAGCACACAGACAGAGCACATGACTCCCTACAAAACATATATACAGTATATACAGTATATGTGTGTGTATGTGTGTGTATATATATATATATATACAGTATATATACAGTGGGGTAAAAAAGTATTTAGTCAGCCACCAATTGTGCAAGTTCTCCCACTTAAAAGATGAGAGAGGTCTCCAATTTTCATCATAGGTATACCTCAACTATGAGAGACAAAATAAGGGAAAAAAAATCCAGAAAATCACATTGAAGGATTTTTAATGAATTAATTGGTAAATTCCTCGGTAAAATAAGTATTTGGTCAGTAACAAAATTTCATCTCAATACTTTGCTATATACCCTTTGTTGGCAATGACAGAGGTCAAACGTTTTCTGTAAGTTTTCACAAGGTTTTCACACTCTGTTGCTGGTATTTTGGCCCATTCCTCCATGCAGATCTCCTCTACAGCAGTGATGTTTTGGGGCTGTCGCTGGGCAACACAGACTTTCAACTCCCTCGAAAGATTTTCTATGGGGTTGAGATCTGGAGACTGGCTAGGCCACTCCAGGACCTTGAAATGCTTCTTAAGAAGCCACTCCTTCGTTGCCTGGGCGGTGTGTTTGGGATCATTGTCATGCTGAAAGACCCAGTCACGTTTCATCTTCAATGCCCTTGCTGATGGAAGGTTTTCACTCAAAATCTCACGATACATGGCCCCATTTATTCGTTCCTTTACACGGATCAGTCGTCCTGGTCCCTTTGCAGAAAAACAGCCCCAAAGTATGATGTTTCCACTCCCATGCTTCACAGTAGGTATGGTGTTCTTTCTCCTCCAAAAACGACAAGTTGAGTTTTTACCAAAAAGTTCTATTTTGGTTTCTTCTGACCTTATGGCATTCTCTCAATCCTCTTCTGGATCATCCAAATGCTCTCTAGCAAACTTCAGACGGGCCTGGACATGTACTGGCTTAAGCAGGGGGACACGTCTGGCACTGCAGGATTTGAATCCCTGGCGGCATAGTGTGTTACTGATGGTAGCCTTTGTTACTTTGGTCCCAGCTCTCTGCAGGTCATTCACTAGGTCCCCCCATGTGGTTCTGGGATTTTTGCTCACCGTTCTTGTGATAATTTTGACCCCACAGGGTGAGATCTTGCTTGGAGCCCCAGATCGAGGGAGATTATCAGTGGTCTTGTATGTCTTCCATTTTCTAATAATTGCTCCCACAGTTGATTTCTTCACACCAAGCTGCTTACCTATTGCAGATTCAATCTTCCCAGCCTGGTGCAGGTCTACAATTTTGTTTCTGGTGTCCTTTGACAGCTCTTTGGTCTTGGCCATAGTGGAGTCTGGAGTCTGACTGTTTGAGGTTGTGGACAGGTGTCTTTTATACTGATAACGAGTTCAAACAGGTGCCATTAATACAGGTAATGAGTGGAGGACAGAGGAGCCTCTTAAAGAAGAAGTTACAGGTCTGTGAGAGCCAGAAATCTTGCTTGTTTGTTGTGACCAAATACTTATTTTACTGAGGAATTTACCAATTAATTAATTAAAAATCCTTCAATGTGATTTTCTGGATTTTTTTTTCTCATTTTGTCTCTCACAGTTGAGGTATACCTATGATGAAAATTGGAGACCTCTCTCATCTTTTAAGTGGGAGAACTTGCACAATTGGTGGCTGACTAAATACTTTTTTGCCCCACTGTATATACACACACACTACCGTTCAAAAGTTTGGGGTCACTTAGAAATTTCCTTATTTTTGAAAGAAAAGCAGTTTTTTTCAATGAAGATAACTTTAAACTAATCAGAAATACACTCTATACATTGCTAATGTGGTAAATGACTATTATAGCTGCAAATGTCTGGGTGTTGGTGCAATATCTACATAGGTGTATAGAGGCCCATTTCCAGCAACTATCACTCCAGTGTTCTAATGGTACAATGTGTTTGCTCATTGCGTCAGAAGGCTAATGGATGATTTAAAAACCCTTGTGCAATCATGTTAGGTCTGCAATGCTGTAATTGCTGCAAATGGAGGATTCTTTGACGAAAGCAAAGTTTGAAGGAAAAAATTATTATTCAAATACAAATCATTATTTCTAACCTTGTCAATGTCTTGACTATATTTTCCTATTCATTTTACAACTCATGCTGGTAAATAAGTGTGACTTTTCATGGAAAACACAAAATAATTGTCTGGGTGACCCCAAACTTTTGAACGGTAGTGTATATATATATATATATATATATATATATATATATATATATATAAAGACACAGGTAAGCAACATAACACAGAACAGTAACAGGCAGGAGAAGAAGTAACAAGCAGGGGCAAACAGCCCCAGATGGCAGGACATATTTTGTGTGATTTTTATGTTTTGCTGCATACAAAAGCCATCATATGTGATTGCCACTTAGTGCTGTGTTGATATACCAACTGTCCTGTAACTCCCAAGTATTCTGTTCCAATGCTTCCCCTCTAAGGGCGTGCATGGGTTTCTATGGGCATGAACATGATAATATGTCAGTCATGTTAAGTCAGACCTATTTTCATTCGCTACTGGGAATATCAGCAGAGGGAGGTGTGGAGTACTGGAACAAGCTCTTCAGAAAATATAATTCAGTATTCAGATAGGAAAGTTCTCTGGACTTTGTCAGTCTTGATACAAAGGAAAGCAAAATAACTGAAAAGCATATAGAAATATAAGTTGCTTGATAGCCACACTTCAGATGTGGCCATCCACATAGGCTTTCATAGACAATGCTACGTGCAGTATACTAATAAAAGAAATATTGAGAGAGCCCGAAAAATGAGACAAAAATCAGTTCAAACGATGTGAAGTGAATATGGAATTCTATTCTGGTTAACTCCAGCAGAACTGAGCATATACATTAATGACTGTAAACATTAATAGTCAATTTAAGACAAGATAAAGAGACAGTGATGCTGACAGGTCCAGGAGATGTCAGGCATGTCTGAGCAGCTGGAGTTACCTGTAGAACAGAAAAGAAATGTTAGCACAATGTAGCTAGTTATCTTTAGAATGAACATTTATGCAGTAAGTAATAGTAATATAATAATAAATAATGTAAACAATAGTGATAGTTGTCCACACTTTGATTCTCAGTCATCCAGGTGTGTAAGTTTACTGTGTGAAAGCTCAGTCAAGTCAACTGGAATCAAGTATTTTTTTACTCTGAATGGTGAATTGGATAAATGACAAAACTACGGATGCAAGTTATCAATCAATCAATCAATCAGTCAGTCACAACTTTATTTATATAGCACTTTTCATACAAAAAAATGTAGTACAAAGTGCTTTACAAATTAAAAACACAACTACACCCCTTCTGGGCAGCTCGGTGGAACAGTGGTTAGCACTGTGGCAGCACAACAAGAAGGTCATGGGATCGATTCCACATGCAGACCATCGGTGACCCTTCTGTGTGGAGTTTGCATGTTCTCCCCATGTCTGCGTGGATTTACTCTGGGAACTCCGGTTTCTTCCCACATGCCAAAGACATGCAGGTTAGGTTAATTGGTATCAACTGGGGATTCTAAATTGTCCTTAGGTATGATTGTGAGAGTGAATGGTTGTCTGTCTCTCTGTGTTGACCCTGCGATGGACTGACGATCTGTCCAGGGTGTACCCTGCCTCTCGCCCAAAGATGCTGGGATAGGCTCCTGCCCCCCGTGACTCGAAAGGGATTAAGCGGAAGAAGATGAATCTGAATTCCCCTTGGTACAAACGGTCTTTCTGTCTTTAACATATAAAAAGTTAATTATAAAAAGTTAAAAGTTAATTTTTGATATACTGAATAAAACATGACCATCATATTCCTCACTGATTCACTGTACCATTTGCATTTTTTTACTACAGACAATGGCATTTTTTGTAGTTTAATAAATTTTGTACTGTATAATGTGTACTACGTATGTGCTGGTATGTCTCAGTAAATTACAAATGTCATGATTTTTAATTTATTTTAAAAACTATTACCAATAACATAAATTTATCTTTTTTAGTTATATTACAAAAAAAAAAAAACAACTTTCAAATTCTAATTTACTGAGATGCAGTAGTTGACAGTTTTAACAGGAAAATAAATTGTGAGCTGCTTCATCTGTTGCATGTTAAACATTATCACAGTACCCCGGCAATCCAGACAAACCCAGTACGATCTGGGCTCCTCTGATGTCTGTTACCTCAGTGGGAACTTGAGTTCGGTCTGCTCTTTCCGTCTTGCAGCGTGGAGCAGCGGGGATGGGTTTTTTGCATTTGTATTGTCTTTTTCTTTGCTTCGGTCCATTTCTCTGCTATGCTAATTTGAAGCAGGTGGACCTTCAAGCATGCGTGCTATTAGAACTTGTGGTGCTCTGACGTAACCCGGAAGGGTGAGTTTTTTTGCTCTGCACAGTGCATGCATGCGCTCTGGGGACTTGGTGTCTTCTGCTTTTTCGGTTGAAATGCGGCAGTAGGTGACCGCCTGCACCCCCACCTGGATGGCGACGCCACTACATTCCATAAAATAAACTCCCATTGAAAAGGACTGCTGAGTTATCAGTTACTTAACAACTAATTTAATTTACTTAACTAAATTCTTAATGACAATTAATCAAAAGTCAATTAATCATTAACATCCCTAGATGAAACGTTTCGGAGTAAGAAAACCCCCCAAACAAACAAACAAAAAAAGCTGGAATCCAGTTGACTTAACTGAGTTTCCATACAGTGTAATTGTCCACAATTATACTTCCCGTCCAATTTTGTCTGCTTTACAATATTTTAAATGAGCAACCACATACTTCAGATACAAATCCTCAACCAAACCAGAGTTTCTGCTCAACAAAAACAGGTTCCAGTCTACCTAAGAGCACCACATCTGGAACAGATGTTAGCTCATTGTCATAGTAGACACACTGGTCAAGTGAATCCACACTCATTAACAAGGTCTATTAGATTTGTTACTTCCAACTGAAAAACAAAACAAAACAAACAAAAAACCCCACAATATAGACCAGCATCAAAACCAGCATAAACCTGCATGCTGAGTTTGTTGTGTTGCGGTGTTGGGCTGATGCTGGTGTGTACTGGTTTTTTTTTTTTTTCAGCTTTCACATCAGCAGGAGCAACGCAACATGAAGGACATGTAATTACGTCATTCAGCAATATGCTACACAAGACAAAGAACAGCGGGAAGCATGGATTTGGTTCTAATATTAACTATGGAGGTCTGTAACACAAAAAGAAAATACAGGGACATAAATATAACATTATTATGCTTACCTAGCTGAGGAAATTGCAGCTTTATCACCCAAACTCTTTGCTGGGTGTTGTTTACTTCAGACAATGACATAGATCATTGGTTGGATTCAAGTCAGGTGACCGCTGGAGCTGTTTTCATTGGTTAAGCATATAGTGGTCCTTAGTGATCAGCTGATCAGGTTTCAAAGCTAAACTTTAATTTTCACAAAACCGCGCCCATATTTAGCCTGCCAACAAACAGATTCATGTTTAGAAAAATCAGCTACTCCCTCGATGGGGATCGGTCAACTCAGAAACTAAAGCAGCTAGAGCCGCTCAACCCACTGATTTTGTGGGAGAAGAGGAATCCTGTCAAGCAGGTCTTTGGAGACCATGCATGGATAAATCTGTTGGCTCTCTTCCAAGAAAAAAAAGCACATCTCTGAAATAACTTGAAACTGATGGAAGTTTAAAGACCAACTACAATGGCTTAAACTCCTTCCGAAGTGTGATATTTATGCCTCAAAATTTTGCATGTCAGTATTTTAGCAAAAAAACAACAACAACAAAAAACTGACTTATTCACCTTATTCCTAGGTCCCATGATACCTTACGTGAATTATGGTACTAGTTTAGAACATATGGTTGTCATTGAAACGGGACACTTTTCCTTGTTAAAAAACAATGACTTTGGCATCAGAAATGCGGGAACATGGCCTCTTGCACCTCAAAACAGTAACATAATCATACCACTTGCCACAACTATCAAGGGATGGGAAAATGACCTTAAAAAGTGGCCTCGTACACAGTAGCTCCGTTAATTAGCGCCGCTACTAAGATGCTAACAATATAAACAAATGACCCTTGCTGGTAAAATGAGTCACATTGAGGACATTTTCAAAACTGATCAATCAATCAATCAGTCATCCATCCATCCATCCATCGTCTACCGCTTTTCCGGAGGTCCGGGTCGCGGAGGCAGCAGTTCAAGCAGAGAAGCCCAGACTTCCCTCTCCCCAGCCACCTGCTCCAGCTCTTCAGAGGGGATACCAAGGCGTTCCCAGACTAGCTGGGAGACATAGTCTCTCCACCGAGTCCTGGGTCTGCCCCGGGGTCTCCTCCCAGTGGGACGTGCCTGAAACACCTCAAGTGGGAGGCGTCCAGGAGGCATCCTAATCAGATGCCCATACCACCTCAACTGACTCCTTTCAATGTGGAGGAGCAGCGGTTCTACTCTGAGCCTCTCCCGGATGACTGAGCTCCTCACCCTATCTCTGAGGGTGAGTCCAGCAATCCTACGGAGAAAGCTCATTTCAGCCGCTTGTATCCGCGATCTCGTTCTTTCGGTCATTACCCAAAGCTCGTGACCATAGGTGAGAGTAGGAACGTAGATTGACTGGTAAATCGACAGCTTTGCCTTAGAACTAAGCTCCCTCTTCACCACAACAGACCGGTACAACGTCCGCATCACTGCAGATGCTGCTCCAATCCGTCTGTCGATCTCTCGCTCCATTTTCCCCTCACTCGTGAACAAGACCCCAAGATACTTAAACTCCTCCACTTGGGGCAGGAGCCTGTCCCCAACCCGGAGAGGACAATCCACCTTTTTCCGGCTGAGGACCATGGACTCGGACTTGGAGGTGCTGATTCTCATCCCAGCCGCTTCACACTCAGCGGCAAACCGTCCCAGCAAGAGCTGTAGGTCATTGCTGGATGAAGCCAACAGGACAACATCATCTGCAAACAACAGAGATGAGATCCTGTGGTCACCAAGCATGACACCCTCCATTCCCTGGCTGCGCCTAGAAATCCTGTCCATAAAAATTATGAACAGGACCGGTGACAAAGGGCAGCCCTGGCGGAGTCCAACTCTCACTGGGAATGACTCCGACCGAGTGTTGGCAATGCGAACTAAACTCTCACAACGGTCGTACAGAGACCGAATAGCTCGTAACAACAAGCCCGATACCCCATACTCCCGAAGCACCCCCCACAAAAATCCACGAGGGACGCGGTCAAATGCCTTCTCCAAGTCCACAAAACACATGTAAACTGGTTGGGCAAACTCCCACGAACCCTCAAGAATTCTCGAGAGGGTAAAGAGCTGGTCCGATGTGCCACGGCCAGGACGAAAACCACATTGCTCCTCCTGAATCCGAGGTTCGACCAACGGCCGGACTCTCCTCTCCAATACCTTGGCATAGACCTTCCCAGGGAGGCTGAGGAGTGTGATCCCTCTAAAGTTGGAGCACACCCTCCGGTCCCCTTTTTTGAAGAGAGGAACCACCACCCCGGTTTGCCATGCCAAAGGCACTGCCCCCGACCTCCACGCAATGTTGCAGAGGCGTGTCAACCATGACAACCCAACAACATCCAGGGCCTTGAGGTACTCGGGGCGAATCTCGTCCACCCCCGGGGCCCGGCCACCAAGGAGATTTTTAACCACCTTGGCGACCTCAGCCCCTGTGATAGGCGAGTCATCCCCCTCGTCCCCAAACCCTGCTTCCTCTGTGGAAGGCGTATCAGTTCAGATTCAGTGTACCCCGCCCGGTATGGGGTTACCGGGGCCCCACCCTGGAGCCAGGCCTGGGGGAGGGGCTCGAAGGCTAGCGTCTGGTGGCCGGGTTTCCACCCATGGGACCCGGCCGGGCTCAGCCCGAAGGAGTTACATGGGTCCGCCCTCCAGTAGGTTCACCACCTGCAGGAGGGATCATGGAAGTCCGGTGCTATGTGGATTAGGTGGCAGTCAAAGGCGGAGACCTTGGCGGACTGATCAATCAGTCAATCAAACTTTATTTTTATAGCACTTTTAAAACATTAGATGCTGTGCAAAGTGCTTTACATAGATAAAAACAGACACATTTGGCCTGGGCCTGGGCCAGTATGAAAAAAATTGCAGGCCTTCAGAGCACAGAGCGCAGTAATCGTGTGTTTTTAGATGGTTTTAGTTCAGACACAGAGCTGGCTAATGCTCTTAATTGTTTTTATGGTCGTTTTGACTCCTTTGATTTTAGCACAGAAATCCAAGATTTGAAACAGAAACTCAAAGACAATCAGCACTTTAATATTGAGATGCAGGATGTTGAAAGGGAGTTCCGCGCTGTAAAAGTGAACAAAAGTCAGGGCCCTGATAATATATGTGGACGCCTGGTAAAGTCCTGTGCACATGAACTGAGTCCTATATTTCACTACATTTTCAATAAGTCCTTACAGACACAACATGTGCCTAAGATCTGGAAAGATGCCGTGGTTGTTCCCGTTCCAAAATCCAGCTGTCCTAAAACGGTAAATGACTTTAGACCAGTTGCTTTGACTTCAATTTTAATGAAAATTTTTGAAAAACTGGTCAGATGTGAGGTCCTAAAGCAGACTGAACATGCATTGGATCCTCTGCAGTTTGCCTATAGGCCTCACAGAGGAGTGGAGGATGCCACTGTCACTCTGTTTAACATGCTTTTTAAACATCTGGATTTTAATGGGACACACGCCAGGCTTTTATTTGTGGACTTTTCTTCTGCCTTTAATACAATCCAACCTCATATTTTAGTTGAAAGGCTCCTGCAACAATTTGATTTAAGCAATAATCTGGTGGGTTGGATTCTGGATTTCTTAACCAACAGGACGCAGAGAGTAAGGGTCAATGGTACATTGTCTGACCTAAAGTGCTCTTCTACTGGCTCTCCTCAGGGGTGTGTGTTGTCACCACTACTCTTCATCCTGTACACAAACATGTGTCGGAGCAGACATGACAACAGACACATTATAAAGTATGCTGATGACTCAGTCATTGTCAGTCTCCTCCAGGATGGTGAGAGTGGCCATGGCCCAGTAGTTGATGACTTTGTTCACTGGTGTGAGGATTCCTACCTGCAGCTGAATACAACAAAAACGAAAGATATGATTATTGACTTTAGGAGGAAAACTCCCAGGCACAAAGTCACCATACTAAAAGGCCAGACCACCGAATGTGTACAATCGTACAAATATCTTGGGACGATTATTGATAGTGGATTGAACTTTGAGGTGAACTGTGAAAGGGTGTGCAAAAAGGGTCAGCAAAATTTGCATTGTTTGAGGAAACTTGCACGCTTCCAAATTGACCGAACCATAATGACTATGTTCTATCGGGCTTTTATTGAATCTGTTTTATCCTTTTCTTTAATGTCATGGTTTGGTCAGATAAAACTGAAACAGAGGAAATCCTTGGATCAGGTAGTCAGATGGTCCAGTCGTTTGCTTGGTGAGTCACAGCTGAGCCTGACATCCCTGTACACCAGACAAGTACAGAGGATGGCCGACTCGATTTTAAATGATGACTCCCACCCTTTGCACTGCAACTTTCAGCTTCTTCCCTCCAGACGGAGGTTTGCTGTCCCAAAAAGTAGAACCCAGCGCTACAAAAACAGCTTTGTCCCTGCTGCTGTCAAAGAGTTGAACAAGCTATAAAAATTATATTGTACATATTTTATATTTACCTATTTTGTAAGATGTGTGCCTGTGTTTGTGTCTATGTTGAATGTAATTGTGGCTTGTAAATATGGATGTCACCAACTGCAAAACAAATCTACCTACGGGTACAAATAAAGTAACCTGAACCTGAACCTGAACCTGAACATTTAGTTACATATTTTACATGATACATCTCCACCCCTTCCAACCCCCCATAAACATACCCACAAACATAACACACACAGGTACATACATCACCCCCTACTTCTCTTACACACATATAAAATAAGAGACATTGCTTGGCATCGAGGCACCATGTGAAGGAGCAGCCATCCTGTGGAGTCCCCCACACCGGGATACCATACAGCCAGTAACCACAGAAGGCACCACACGGGCCACCCCACCCAGGACAGGCTGGGCCCGCACCACAGCTATAGGCAGTGGTATAAAGCCCCCACCCACCCAAATTAGAGCCACCCACGAGACCAGCACCCCTGCAGATGGGCCAGGCAGCATTTGGCATGAGGGGCCCCACTGAGGAAACACTGGAGCTTAAACACATAAATACAAAATAAAACTAAGAACACACAGAGCAAAGGGAACTAAAGACCCATACTTAGAAACTGAGCTAAGGGCACATCAAAATAAGAAAATCTAAAAGCAAATGGTGCTAAGAAGAAGGTAAAACAATGGAACATAAATGATTACTTCAATAATAGTTAAATGGTTTGTTAAAAGCCAAAATTTAAAAAAGGTACAAAAAGAACTAAGAACACATAAAAACAGGAACTAAAAACCCATACTTAAAAACTGAACTCATCATCATAATCATAGCAGTCTGTCGGGGTGACAATGACTGTTTCATTTAGGTCTGATCAGATTCCTCCACGCAGCTCTGTCCTTCGCCCTCCGCTGCCAGGAACTCCTGACCTTGTTAACCCGGACGACGTCCAAGCCGGTATGAGTTGCTTTCTGACTGACCATTTCATGAGACTGCTTGCAAAGTATTTGAGTACTGCTAGCTTTTGCTAGACTAACGGCACATTCTTGGCAGATAGAGGTATTATCAGTGGCAAGGACAGGCCAAGACAAACTGACTCCACTATCTGTTGCAGTGACTGACCAGATGATTGGTCTGTTTATCTCTGCTCTTTGTGCAGTGCACGTCACAATGCACCAACTGGCAAAAGTCCACCATAGACCTTGTGACAGATGTGCTTATCTGCCAGGATGTCCAGCCTCACCCCGTGTAACTGGGAGTGGCCCACCACAGACATGTGACAGATATTGTTTTTAGTTCTGCCAGGATGCCCAGTTTCACCCTCCACACCCTCGGAAGGGCGGGGTTGCTGGTTGAGTCACCGATGGCCCGACCCATGAGACAGGTAGTACCGGTTTTCATGGTTATCCAGTAGCAAGCAAACCAATGCCTGACCTGACAAGAAAAAAAACTAAGCACATCAATAAGAAGATGAGAAAATCTAAGAACAAATGGCGCCAAGAAGAACATAAAACAATGGAGCATAAATGACTACTTCAGTAATAGTTAAACGGGTTTATTAAAAGCCAAATTAAAAAGGTGGGTCTTGAGCCTGTTCTTAAAAACATCTATTGACTCTGCAGCCCTGAGGCTCTCTGGCAGGCTGTTCCACAGGACCATAATACTGAAAGGAAGCTTCACCAAAGGTCTTGGTCTTGACTTTGGGAATCATTAAAAGGCCAGTACCAGAGGACCTCAGGGTTCAAGAGGGCTCAGAAGATAAAAGCAGCTCAGATAGATAAGAAGGCCCAAGACCTTGGGCCTTGGGATATCTAAAATACAGTTCAAAAGGGCATTAATTGGTTTTGTGTCATCAGGAGACGTGGCAATGTACAGTTGTGTATCATCAGCATAGCTATGAAAATTGATTCCATGTCTCCCGATAACATTCCCAAGTGGTAACATATAAAGATTAAAAAGTATTGGCCCTAAAATTTAACCTTGGGGTACCCCACACTTGATTTCATGGATTGCCGAAGAACATGTATCCATACTTACAAAATAGCAGCGATCTGTGAGATAGGAATGAAATCATTCAAGAACAGTACCTGAGAGGCCCACCAGGTGTTTGAGTCTGCTTAATAAAATGTGGTGATCTACTGTATCAAAGGCAGCGTTGAGATCCAGCAGCACTAGGATTGACAGTTTGTGGGAGTCCATGTTACACCTGATATCATTCATGATTTTTAAAAGGGCTGTCTTGGTACTGTGGTTTGTCCTTAAACCAGACTGAAATTTCTCAAAAATGTTGTGGTCAGTAAGAAAATTGTTTAACTGCATAAAAACATTTTTTTCTAAAACTTTACTTAAAAACGGTAAGTTGGACACAGGTCGATAGTTACTGAGGATATCAGGATCCAAATTACTCTTCTTCAAAACGGGCTTCACCACAGCCGTTTTAAAGGCAGCGGGGAAAACACCAGTCTGAAGAGAGCAATTTACAATGTTTAAAATCTCATATTCGAAGAGTCCATAAAATGTAACCCTCTAACTGTCCCAGTTGCTGTATGGCGACATAACCCCTAGTGGTCAAGAGTGGTAAATATTTTTTGTCAGTAAAATAGTTTAGATTTCCAAGGCTATAACTTGAAAGTTGCAAGAGATAATGGCTAACTATCAATTAGAAAGATGTAGATTATGATCCAAAGTTTCAGATAGAAATAAATTTATGCATCTAATTTACTTAATGTTGCAGCAGCTATATAAATTCCATAACTCAGTCAAAAGTGGACTTTGGACATATTTACACAAAGAAAGGTTCATTTTTTTGACACCATTGTCTCTGCAGGGGTATGTTGTTATTGTATCTTCAAAGTATATGAACCAGAAAATCAGTACAATGGAAAGAAACAAATAAATTTGTCACTTACTGGTGGTGGACGTAGGCTCGCTCGCTCGCGTGACCGGTCCGTTTTCATCCATCGAGGTCGTTATTTTGCATTCTGTCCATCATTTTTGCTCTCTCCCACATCTAGAAAGCCTTATGATTATCCCACATAAATTTTGTCTGTATTCCGCTGCTATTTTTGGAGTACGAAGCCGTTTATGTGACGACAAACGATCCATGGCGGCCATATTAGCTTTCTGGGCTAAAAGAATGAAAACAGGAAAAGGAAACAAGGACTTCTTCTTCTTGGATTTATTACCTGTCATCCATGACTCCTCCAACGCGTGCCTGCCACCTTCTGAAACTGGCAGATCAGTACAAATCAGTACAAATCCTCAGTACAGCCAGAGATGTCAGAGTGAGTTGACAGGTGCAGTTGCTGCCCTGTGCCACTGGGGGTGCGTGAAATCTGACAGTTAAAAGGTGATGTGGGAATCGGATCTAAAAGGCAGGAGGTCAAGTTTACCAGGGAGAAAACTCTACCAAGCATCTTAGCATCAACCAGAGCAAAACAGTCCAGTGTTTCCTCAGCTAAAGGTGAGTCCAAGATTCCATTAAAAGCAGTCTTCTGGTCAGATGAAATGTTGGACCTAACAGAATCAACCTTGCACCTGAAGTGATCTGCAAAACTCTCAGAGAGAGTTGGATGGCAGGTTTGTGTTTTTATTAAAATCTGGGTTGATTAAGTGATCAATGGCTGCACGGTGGCGCAGTGGTTTAGCACTGTGGCAGCACAGTTTTACCCTCGGCCGGGGGACCGCGGGGATCATGAGATCGTGGGTTCGATCCCAGCCCCCGACCAACAGTGAGCTGTGTGGAGTTTGCATGTTCTCCCCGTGTTGCGCGGGTTTACTCCGGGATTTCTCCGGTTTCCTCCCGCACACCAAAAAAAAACAAAAAAAACATGTAGGTTTAGGGCGCTCGCGCACGCAGCGACCAGCAGCCAGTGGCTTGTCACCAGACTGCAAACCAAGTCTACCTACGGGTACAAATAAGTAACAAAAAAAAAAAAAAAAAAAAAAAAAAAAAAAAAAAAAAAATGGTTGCGAAAAGGACTTTAGGGTTATTGTTATGGGTTGAGATTATGTTGGAAAAATACTCTGTCCTCGATGTCTTGACTGCATTATTGTATATTTTTAATTTATTCTGTAGTATTTGGTAATTGGTAGTTAATTTGTTTTTCCTCCAATTCCTCTCAGCCATCCTGCACTCTCTTTTCAGTTGTTGGATTTGGTTATTTCTCCATGGAGGCTTTGGTTTATTCCTAACTGTCCTTGTGACTGTTGGGGCAACTCTGTCAATGGTTGATCTTAATTTACTGTTAAAATTATCAACAATAAAATCATAGGATTCAGATAAAATAACTGGGGGAGTGTTGCATAAGATTTTGATAAAATCAGCAGCCACTTCAGGTGTCAGATGGTGCTTTCTCACAGTTCGCACCGATGTCTCCCGTTGCATAAAACCAGTGATGTTAAAAAACACTCAGTAATGGTCAGATACAGCCAAGTCAACAACAGAGGACACACTCGTGGGCAGGCCATGGCTAATGACAAGATCCAGAGTGCGTCCCCTGTTGTGAGTCGGCTGCATGATATGTTGAGTAAAATTCATGGACGTAAGCAGGTCATTAAAATCTTCTGACATATGGTCACCCTGCTTATCAGTGTGTAGATTAAAGTCACCAGAAATGAAAACAAAATTATATGAGGAGTGGATTATTGATAAAAACTCAGAAAACTCCGGCTAAACCACCAAACCTCTCCCTCCTTGGAACTCATTGCCTCACTAAAAAGCTCCAGACTTCTCCTCCGGCCCCGATATATCCACCGAAGTTCACGCCGCAAGTTTAATTACCACTTCACCACAACAAACTGTATCCCCGTTCTCTGGTCAAATCGCTGCATGGACACCGGCTTCCGCACTTCCGCGTTGCGTCATCACAACAATGTGATGCGTCATCAGAACAACCCCAACGTGAATCCTTTCAATCTCCGCCCTATCCCGACTTCCGCACCCGCATTTTCAAAACAAAAGCACCTGAAACTTGCCCTCTTCAACACACGATCCCTTAACAATAAAAGCCTCATTCTAAATGAATTCATCACTGATAATAAACTGGATCTCCTCTGTCTCACTGAAACTTGGCAAAAACCCCTGGATTACATTGCACTTAACCAAACCACCCCTGCTGGATATTCATACCTGGACAACCCACGCCTTGAAGGCCGTGGAGGAGGCATTGCTGCTATTCATCTTCATGACCTCAATCCACGACCTCTCTCCATACCCGCTGTTTCCTCTTTTGAACACCTGACTTTTAAACTCCCCGGCCCAAAACCTCTCCTCATTGCAATTATTTACCGCCCTCCCAAACCAAATCCATCTTTCTTATCAGATCTTTCAGAACTCATTACAGTACTGTCTGCAACCTCACCATCTGTCCTACTGCTTGGCGATTTCAACCTCCACATTTATTCCCCTGACTGCAAATACGCAAACGATTTTCTGGACTTACTAAAGTGTCTAAACTTCACCCAACACATAACTTTCCCTACCCACAGACGTGGACATGTCCTGGATCTGGTTTGCTCCACTGGTCTCCACATTCACAACATCTCCAGCACTGACCTTACCATCTCGGATCATCTCGCCATCACACTGGACATTGACATCCCGGCCCCTCAACCCAAACAAGACCGAACAATAACCTTCAGGAATCTTAAGTCCATCTGCTCAGTTTCTCTCTCCACATGCATATCTAACACGCTCTCCAACTTCACCTTCCCTGTAAACCCAACCCCTACGGACTTAGTAAACATCTACAACAACACATTGTCTACCTCCCTCAACAAACTGGCCCCCATGAAAACAAAATCCGTCACTTTCATTCATTCGGCCCCCTGGTACACCTTAGAACTTCACAAACTCAAAAAACAACTGTGACAGCTTGAACGCCTGAGCTGCAAAACTGGTCTGACTGTACACACCCTCGCTCACATAGAACTGATGCACCTATATCAATCCTCACTCAATGAAGCTCGCTCTGCCTACTACTCCAGCATCATTCACTCTGGATCCTCCAACCCCCGCACTCTGTTCTCCACCATCAACAAACTCCTCAAACCCCAGGACATCATTTCATCATCCTTCACCCCTGAAAAATGCAAAAGCTTTCTATCATTTTTCCATTCCAAAATTGACAATATTCACAACCAGCTTGCCTCCTCCCCAGCCATCACCCCTGACTCAGAACCCACTTTTTCTCCACCCATAGATAAACAGCTCTCCCTTTTCTCACCCATAACCACTGATGAACTTTCCGAAATACTCTCCAGCATGAAATCATCTACATGCCCCCTGGACCCCATCCCCTCCCCCCTTATCAAAGCCTGTCTCACCCCTCTTGCCCCCCTTATCATCGACACCATCAACTCCTCCCTCACCACTGGCACTGTCCTCCCATCACTTAAGAGTGCTGCCATCACCCCTCTCCTTAAGAAACCTGGCCTGGACTCTGACGACCCCAACAATTTCAGACCTATCTCCAACCTCCCATTTCTGGCTAAAATATTGGAAAAAGCTGTCGCCACCCAACTCAACAAACACCTCCTCTCCAACAAACTCTACGAAACATTTCAATCTGGATTCCGTTCTCACCACAGCACTGAAACCGCCCTCCTCAGGGTCACCAATGACCTCCTGCTCGCCTCTGACTCTGGCTCCCTCACCATTCTTCTCCTCCTCGATCTCAGCTCTGCTTTCGATACCATCAATCATTCCATCCTGCTTCGTCGTCTGCTTTCTATTGGCATCACTGACTCCGCCCTCTCTTGGTTCACCTCCTACCTGTCTGAGAGATTCCAGTACATCTCCATCAACAATCATAAATCACGCACCACCCCCGTCTCACACGGTGTCGCTCAAGGCTCTGTGCTCGGTCCAACCCTTTTCACTCTCTACATGCTTCCGCTTGGTCACATCATCCGTCAACATGGTCTTCACTTTCACTGCTACGCCGACGACACCCAGCTGTACATCTCCTCTAAATCCATCACCCCCGCCATTCTCTCCACCATCACCAACTGCCTTACAGACATAAAAACCTGGATGACTAACAACTTTCTCAAGCTAAACAGCAATAAAACAGAAATCATCATTTTTGGACCAAAATCTCTTTTACCCTCTTCCCAGAACTTTTCATTCCAAATCGATGGTCACTCAGTCACCCCCTCCCCCCTGGCCAGAAACCTCGGCATTATCATGGACCCCACCCTCTCCTTCAAATCTCACATCAACCATATCACCAAAACATCATTTTTTCATCTTCGTAATATTGCACGCCTCCGTCCCACCCTCTCACCCTCTGCTGCTGAAATACTCATCCACGCCTTCATCACCTCCAGACTTGATTACTGTAACAGCATTCTGTATGGACTTCCTTCCACCATCCTCCAAAAACTACAGTATGTCCAAAACTCAGCCGCCCGCCTACTTACTCACTCCTGCTCCAGAGACTACATCACTCCTCTCCTCCGTCAGCTCCACTGGCTCCCCATTCAACAGCGCATCAACTTCAAGATCCTCCTCATCACCTATAAAGCTCTTCATAACCTTGCCCCCTCATACCTAATGTACCTTCTGTCTCGTCATTCTCCCACTCGTCTCCTCCACTCTGCTGACGCTCACCTTCTTACCCCCATCACCAAGACAAAATTCCGCACCCTGGGTGATAGATCATTCGCGATCGCCGCACCAACCCTCTGGAATTCCTTGCCCCTTCACATCCGGTCTACCAACACACTTGCTTCTTTTAAAAGTCAACTCAAAACCCATCTTTTCAAATCTACCTATAAAAACTGACTGCCTCTTCTACCTATGTGTACCTACCTTGTCTGTTTACCCGTTCTCTGTATGTTTGTCCCTATGCTGCTTTGTAAAGCGTCTTTGAGTATTTAGAAAAGCGCTATATAAGACTGATGTATTATTATTATTATTATTATTATTATTATAAAAACAGGGCAGTATTTGGGTGGTCTGTAAACTGTGACGCATAAAATAGCGGGGCTGCTAAAGACAAAAGCGTGGTGCTGAAATGCGGTATATTGATCAGGTAAAATTTGCTTTACTGCAGGTGAGGAAGAAAAAATAGAAGCAGCCCTTTCTTATGGAAAAACCACAACTAAAATTTGGTGGGGAGGCCTCAGTGAAAACCGCTGGTGCATCTGTGCCAAGCCACGTCGCTGTTAAAAATATCTTATTATCTAAAATCAGGTCATTGATGATAAAAGTCTTGTTAGCAAGTGACCGTATATTTAATAGAGCCATACGGATGTAACATTATTTCCATATTCCGTATTGAAAGACCTTCAAAATAATATTCAATTTATAGGTAGTGTGCAAAAACTGACCCAGAAAAAGATGATTTGTTTACATTTTAGCTAGGTTGAAAACTCATGTTTGACCGGTCGGGAGTTACGTTTTCTGCAAAAACATAGGTATTTTTAGAAAGTACAATTTCTAAGCTTTACAATGATACCAGGCACTCATGGGGGGTTTCCTGGGACTTTGCCGCTACCAAACAAAGAAAGAATCATGATTTATGACTTCTCATGCCTGTAGCTCGGTGCACATTCTGACTCATTTTGCCAACACGGGTCACATATACCAATGTCTCCACTCAATAAAGTTGGCTGCATTTTGTTAAAATTTGTTGGACATAATCAAATTTACCTTAGAGCGGACGTACGCCACAACACTGTGCTTTGATGTCGTCTGTCACCGTGTGGTGAGAAACCTTCATTTATCCAGTCTGGCACAACCATGAACACCAGCAAGTGCCAGAACGATGCCAAAACATTTAAAAAATATAAAAACTAGGAGAGCTGAAGTTAGCTGCCACTTGAGTGGAAAACACATATGTGGACTATACATTAAAATGAATCTGAAAAACTTTTAAAAACGCTATTTTAAATGCCCCGCTACTCCCCTCTGACTGACTGATTTAACACTACTGCAGCTGAAACTGGAAGTTCCATCCATAATCGTTCCTACAGCGGTACCCTCAGGAATAAGGTGGATTCAGTCTTATTGAGAAACATCATTCATGGTGCTCATTAGCTATGCGCCTCTGGCTAGAGGGCACCCTCCCTTCCCACGTGGCAGCTCCTTCCTCATGTGTACCGGAGGCTCAGAAGCCACTCCCACAGCCTTCTCTGGCACATTCCCTAGTCTCCTGATGGAAGGTTGAGATTGGAGCTGATTGGTTTCGTCTTGCGACATAGAAGAATCAGGCCAGGTCCAAACGGTGCAATTTAGGCTTGAACTGGAAGTAACTAGAATCACACGCAAGATATGCTGTATTAGGCTCTATGGCTGATTTTGTTATTGATATGTGTTGGAAGTGATGATAAACACTTTTTAAACATGTTAAAGGATAAAACTAGTCGATTTTGACTGCAGTGGTTCTTTTAAGGCATATCTTATTATTAATATCATATTTAACACAAATCAGACTTTATTTTTGGGTATTGATTCAGTTTAATGTGTTATGTAATTAGCCGGCGCGGTGGAGGAGTGGTTAGCACTGCGGCAGCACAGCAACTCACCCTTGGCCGGGGGATCCCGACCAACAGTGATCTGTGTGGAGTTTGCATGTTCTCCCCGTGTTTGCGTGGGTTTACTCCGGGATTTCTCCGGTTTCCTCCCACATGCCAAAAACATGTAAGTTAGGTTAATTGGCATCAAAACTGGGGATTCTAAATTGTCCTTAGGTATGACTGTGAGAGTGAATGGTTGTCTGTCTCTCTGTGTTGGCCCTGTGATGGACTGGCGATCTGTCCAGGGTGTACCCTGCCTCTCGCCCAAAGATGCTGGGATAGGCTCCAGCCCCCCGCGACCCGAAAAAGGATTAAGTGGAAGAAGGTGAATGAATGTAATTAAATTAATATGGCATGGGCAGAAAAGATGGTACCCTTAAATTAATTAATTAATTAATTAATCAAATAATATTAATTTATTTACAAACCCCAAATGCAGTGAAGTTGGGATGTTGTTTAAAACGTAAATAAAAGCAGAATACAATAGCTTGCAAATCCTTTAAAGTCTTTACTCAGTTGAATACACTACAAAGACAAGATATTAATGTTCAGACTAATGAACTTTATAGGTTTGGTTTTTCTTTTTTGTTTGTTTTTTTTCAAATATTCACTCATTTTGAATTGGATGCCTGCATCACATCCCCCAAAATGCTGGGACCGGGGCATATGTGCCATTATGTATCATTACCTTTCCTTTTAACAACTCAGTAAGCATTTAGGAACTGAGGACACTAATTGCTGAAGCTTTGTAGATGGAATTCTTACCCACTCTTGCTTGATGTCAACTTCAGTTGCTCAACAATCTGGGGTCTACGTTGTTCTATTTTGTGCTTCATAATGCGCTACACATTTTCAATGGGAGACTGGTCTGGACTACAGGCCGGCCAGTCTAGTACCTGCACTCTTTTTTTTTTTTCCACAATATTTTTTATTGAACCTTTTTTTTACAAACATGACACAAACAATCAAACACTAACACTAAAGTAATTAAAAAAAAACACTAACTACAAGAAAAGAAAAAAAATGTACTAAAAACACCAACAACCACTAACAAAGGCAAGTCATCAACAATGCTCCTCTGTTTAGTCTAGGCAATCCATTACATAAGTATACATATTATACATTCACCAATTTGGAATTTACAAGGTCCACACACATCATTCACCTTCTTCTTCAGAAGTTATGTTTAATTTCTTTACATAATCAATGAAAGGTCTCCATATATTCTCAAACACATTTTCCTTTGATTTCAGTATGTATGTTATTCTTTCTAGTGGAAGGTTTGTTAACATCTGTCTTAACCACTGAGTCACATCTGGTCTATGAGTCTTTTTCCACAGTAGTGCAATACATTTTTTGGCATTAAGCAAACTGAGGTCTATGAATGCTCTTTCACTCTTATTAAAGTTATGCTTTTCTGGATACAGACCCAACAAAAACAGTTTAGGGTTCAATGTGAATTGTTTTGAAATTATTTTTCCAATTGTTACCCTCACCTCTTCCCAAAACATTCTAATTTTTCTACATTCCCATAAACAATGAAATAGGGTTCCTTTACTTTCCATACATTTTGTGCATGTATCTGGTATGTTTTTGTTATATCTATTTAACTCCACCGGTGTAACATACATCCGCATTACCCATTTAAAATGTATCAATTTAAGACGTACCTTTATTGATTTGGTTTGAGCTTCTGTACAAGCCAATTCCCATTGTTCCTCTGAAATTTCAGTTTGCAGGTCTTCTTTCCAATAATTCAGTCTTTTCTGTGAGTTTTCACTTGAGGATAGTGTCAATGAGTTATAAAACTCTGAAATAATACCCTTTCTCTTACTATCTTTCATCAAAATTTTTTCCAAGGATGAATAAGTAGGTCGGGTGAGAGCATTATTTTGATTTGATCGAATAAAATTCCTAAGCTGAAGATATTTAAAAAAATGTGTTCTATTAAGATTAAATTTGATCCTCAGTTCTTCAAAAGACATTATGTTATCTGAACGTGACAAATATAAGTCTTGAATCTTTTGAATCCCTTTTAAATTCCATACTTTAAATACAGCATCCGCTGTCCTTGGTGTAAAATATTGATTAGCCCATATTGGGCTAAATTGTGACAATAAGTGTGGTTCTTTTAAATATTTTTTGGTTTCACACCATATTTTGATCATATGCTTTACAATTGGATTTTTAACTTGTTTCTGTAATTTTTTAGCCGAGTCTGAGTATATGAATAAGGGAAGAGGTAAAGGTAAATTGTATGA
Source organism: Pholidichthys leucotaenia (assembly GCA_020510985.1). Lineage (NCBI taxonomy): Eukaryota > Metazoa > Chordata > Actinopteri > Cichliformes > Pholidichthyidae > Pholidichthys > Pholidichthys leucotaenia. The sequence goes on along the minus strand of CM035842.1, from coordinate 192,325,705 downwards.
TTCCATTTCAGTCCAGTGAGGAGGATCATTTGATGAAAAATAATATGTCATAGACCTCAGTTGTGCTGACCAGTAATACAACGTAAAGTTTGGACATTTCAGACCTCCACGATCAAATGGTAAATATAGTAAGGGCAGACGTAATCTAGCCTTCCTATTGTTCCATATAAATTCCACTAACTTTTTTTAATTCTTGAGAATCGATCTGAAGGTGGTGGTAAAGGAATGTATTGAAATAAATAAAGTATTTTGGGTAAGATATTACTTTTAAGTATATTGATTCTCCCGATCATCGACATTGGTAGTGACATCCATCTCTGAAGTAACTCATTAATATCTGTCATTAAGGCTTCATAGTTGGCACTGGCGACTGATTCTAGCTTAGGAACAATTTGAATTCCTAAATATTTAAACTGATTTACAACATTGAATTGATTTACCTCAGGAGCTGGGTGATTTCTCTGGGTCTCATTTAGCAACTAATATTGAAGATTTAGTTTTATTTATTTTATATCCTGATATTTCCCCAAAGTTCTTTATTAAATTTAACAAGGTCGGAATTGATTTTTTAAAATTCGACATAAACAAAATTATGTCATCGGCATACAGGGAGATTTTATGTTCTGTTGGTCCTACTTTAATTCCATATATTTGTGGATGTAAACGTACTGCCATCACTAAAGGTTCAATTGCCATAGTAAACGGTAAAGGTGAAAGTGGACAGCCTTGTCGACATCCTCTATTGATTTTTTTTGATTTTGAGATATTGCTGTTTGTTAGTATTTCTGCTGTAGCATTATTGTATATTATCTGAACCCATTTTATGAAATTATTTCCAAGTCCAAACCTTTGTAGGACTTCAAAAAGAAAGGGCCATTCGACCCTATCAAAGGCCTTTTCGGCGTCCAATGATAAGAGAGCTGTATCCGGTGCTTCTTTATTAGAATAAATAATATTAAATAGTCTTCTTACATTATGGAAGCCTTGTCTTCCCATTATAAAGCCATTCTGATCTTGGTTAATAATATTTGGTAATATTTCTTGTAGTCGTCTTGCTAAAATTTTACAAATTATCTTAAGGTCAGCATTTAATAGGCTTATTGGTCTCATGTTTTCACATTTATTAGAGGGTTTACCTGGTTTTGGCAACAGTATAATTAAGGCATTATTCATGTATGGTGGTAAATTACTATTTTGAAATGCTTCTAAAACCATTTCCAAAAGTGATTTTATTAATTTATTCTTAAATTTTTTATAGAGGTCAACTGGAAGACCATCTGGTCCTGCACTTTCTCCTGATTTCATATTATCAATGGCTAGCCCAACTTCTTCTTGACTAATTTTAGACTCCAGTATCTCCCTGTTTTCATTTGGAATACACGGTATAGATAATCCGTCCATAAACCCATTTAGTTTTGTTAAGTCTGTTTCATTTTTTGTATCATATAATTTTTCATAATAATCTCTAAAGGCACTATTAATTTCCAAAGGATCTACAACTGCCTGTCCATTACTTATAATACTGGTAATTGGTGTTTTAAATTCTAATTGTTTAATCTGCCATGCCAATAATTTCCCTGATTTTTCACCTTGTTCATAAAAAGTTTGCTTCAATCTTAGAAGACTCGAGGCAGCTCTATTCGCTGATTTTTTGTCATATTCAGCTCTCAGAGTCAATAATTTGTTCTCTAACTTTGGGTTACTTCCTGCATACACTTTTTCTTGAAGAATTTTTATTTTACGTTCCAATTGGACTCTCTCCTCTCGAGTCTTCTTAGATTTTGAACCTATATAACTAATAATATGCCCCCTAATAAAAGCTTTGAAAGCCTCCCACTTTATACATGCTGATGTTTGTGTAGTATTGATATCAAAGAACTCATCTATCTGTTTTTCTATGTACTTAACACATTCCTCATCCTGAAGCCATTTATGCTGAAATTGCCACCTACCTGGATCCTTTGTCAATTTCTTATCTACATATATTAGACAGCAGGGTGCATGATCAGATATCACGATGTTATCATAGAAACAGTTTTGAATCTTGGACCTTAATTCTGTGGAGATCAAAAAATAGTCAATACGTGAGAATGTCTTGTAGGTATTAGAATAACAAGAATAGGCTTTGACTTGTGGTTTCATTTCTCTCCATATGTCTAGCAATCTCAATTCTTTCATAAAATGATTAATGGTCATCCTACATCCATTGTGCGTCCAGTCCAGTCCTGTTGATCTATCTATACTGGGATTCAATGTACAATTAAAATCCCCTGCTATTATATGTTGCCCTGTAAGTGATGATAAAGTAAGAAATAAATTAGTGAAGAAGTTTTGATCATCTATATTGGGACCGTATAAGTTCACCAGATTTATATTTTCTAATAACAAAGATCCTTGGATGATTAGATATCTTCCTAATTTGTCTCCAATTACATTTTTCACTTGAAATGGGACTGTTTTATGTATGAGAGTCATAACTCCCCTGGCTCGGGATGAAAATGATGAGGTGAACACATTTCCCTGCCATCTTCTCCTAATTCTTTTTTACATCCTCCTCTATTAGATAAGTTTCTTGTAAAACACAATTTTTGAACCTATGTCTTTTATTTTATTCATAACTTGTTTAAGTTTTTTTAAATTTTGTAGACCTCTGCAATTCCATGAAGTTAAATTAAGATTAACGCTTTGGTCTTTGATCAATAAGGAGTTTGAGATTACCTTGCAATATAAACATGCTCATACAGAGAAGCAAAAACATGGATGGTTGAACATTCATCCTACAAACTACACAAAAACAAATTCCCTTTCCCCACATTCGTGGTAATCCCCCCAAAATCAAAAAAAAAATTCCATCTCCCGTTATAGCTAGTGACTGTTCCACACCTGCGAGGATCAGTCAAACCACTCTCTCTTTCTCCTCTCAATCACCCTGACTCTACTACTTTTTAATGACATGACATTAACTCACTTCTGTAGTTTTTCCAACATAACTCCAAAATTTTATAGCAACTTTGTACATCATAGCTTTTTTTTATATATATAATACAATCTATATTTTGTAGACATGCTATATGCTTCAGATCAATCAGATGCCTGTGCAAATGCTTAAATATTCTACCTTTGTATCTTGTTCATGCTTCATGCTTAGCTCCCACCAGTCTCTCTTGGATCTGCTTGATAAGCTCCTGCGCCTCCTGAGGGGTCGTGAAGGTGTGGGTTCTCCCTTTATATGTGACCAGCAGTCTTGCCGAATGAATCACTCCGTGACGGATCCCGAGGTTGCGCAGCTGTTTACGGGCGGGGTCAAACTGTTTCTTTAATTGTTGAATTCCTGTGGCCAAATCTGGGTAGAACCACACCTGTTGATCCTGGTATTTAATTTCTCCTTTAGCTCGCGCCGCGTTGGTGACCGTCATCTTGTCTCTGTAGCTGAGGAACTTCATAATCAGCGTCCTCGGTGGTGTCTTATTATCTCTTGGTGGGCCGATTCGGTGAGCGCTCTCTAAGACGACCGATGACTGCAGATCCGCATTGTTCAGCGCTTCTGGAATCCACTTTTCCAAAAAGGAACATGTATCCTGTCCCTCCGCTCCCTCCGGGAGACCCACCAGCCTCACATTATTCCGTCGTGACTGGGATTCTAAGACCAGGACATTTTCTTCCAGACGTTTATTTTTTAATTCCAATGTTTGCACCTTTAATTGTAGGCTGGTGACGTCATCTTCAGCGCTTGAAATTCGGAGCTCTGCCTGCGATACTCGTTCCATACAGTCGCTTATTTCTTTTCTCATTCCTTCTATCGCTGCTATAATCCCATCAAATTTAGACGAAAAGTCTGCTCTCATGGAGCTGATGGCAGCAAGTACCGCACTCGTGCCCTCCTCAGCAGTCACCGCTCCGCCGCTAGCTCCCTCCGCCATCGTCTTTGGAGATTTTCCTGCTTCGTCACGAGCGTGGAAGTCTGTTAGCTTGGATTGTTTTGACGAATCACTTTTTCCTCTGCCTAATTTCCCAGCCTTGGTCTTTACCATATCCCCGCCTAAATGCTGGGATAGGTTTTTGTTCCAATTGAGAGAGTTTTAGCCTACTTTTTATTTTTAGGAGCAGAGCAGTGTGAAACACGTTTTCCTATGTGACCGCCATAACCGGAAGTCCACCTGCACTCTTTTACTACGAAGCCATGCTGTTGTAACACATGCAGAATGTGGCTTGGCGTTGTCTTGCTGAAATAAGCAGGGATGTTCCTGAAAAAGACGTTGCTTGGATGTCAGCATATGTTGCTCCAAAACCTATATGTACCCTACAGCATTAATGGTGCCTCGACAGATGTGCAAATTACCCATGCCATGGGCACTAACACACCCCCATACCATCACAGATGCTGGCTTTTGAACTTAACATTGATAACAATCTGGATGGCCCTTTTCCTCTTTAGCCCAAAGGACATAACGTCCATGATTTCCAAAAACATTTTGAAATGTAGACTCGTCACCACAGCTCACTTTTCTACTTTGTGTCAGTCCATCTCAGATGAGCTCAGGCCCAGAGCAACTGGCAGCGTTTTGGGTGCTGTTGATATATGGCTTTCGCTTTGCATGATAGAGTTTAAACTTGCACCTGCACATGTAGCAATGAGCTGTTAACTGACCATGCTTTTCCGACATGTTGCTGAGTCCACTTGGTAATATCCTTTGCAGAATGATGTTGGTTTTAATGCTGTGCTGCCTAGGGATACAAGTTATCAATTAATTCCTTAATTGTTAATTGCTTCACCTTATCAATTGATTGATGATTAATTAATGAACAGCGTTTTTCCTGAGAATTTGAATTTCCCTTGGTACATTTTGGTTTATAACATTCATTCATTCATTCATTCATTCATCTTCTTCCGCTTAATCCTTTTCGGGTCGCGGGGGAGCTGGAGCCTATCCCAGCATCTTTGGGCGAGAGGCAGGGTACACCCTGGACAGATCGCCAGTCCATCACAGGGCCAACACAAAGAGACAGACAACCATTCACTCTCACAGTCATACCTAAGGACAATTTAGAATCCCCAGTTTGATGCCAATTAACCTAACTTGCATGTTTTTGGCATGTGGGAGGAAACCGGAGAAATCCCGGAGTAAACCCACGCAGACACGGGGAGAACATGCAAACTCCACACAGATCACTGTTGGTCGGGGGCTGGGATCGAACCCAGGATCCCCCGGCCAAGGGTGAGTTGCTGTGCTGCCGCAGTGCTAACCACTGCTCCACTGCGCCGCCGGTTTATATCATAAAAAGTCAATTATTGTTTGATATGCTGAATAAAAAATGCAAGTCATATTCCTCAAGGATTTGATTTACAGGTGCATCTCAATAAATTAGAATGTCAACAAAAAGTTGATTTATTTAGGTAATTCAATTCAAAAAAATTAAACTTCTATATTATATAGAGTCATTACACAGAGAGTGATATATTTTAAGTGTTTATTTATTTTAATTTTGATGATTATGGCTTACAGCCCATGAAAACCCCAAATTCAGTTTCTCAAAAAATTAGAATATTACATAAAATTAATTTTAAACAACTGTTTTTTAATAGAAATGTTGACCGACTGAAAAGTATGTCCATGTACACACTCAGTACTTGGTCAGGGCTCCTTTTGGATTAATTACAGTATCAATGTGACGTGGCATGGAGGTGATCAGCCTGTGGCACTGCTGAGGTGTTATGAAGGTCCAGGTTGCTTTGATAGTGACCTTCAGCTCGTCTGCATTGTTGGGTCTGGTGTCTCTCATCTTCCTCTTGACAGTCCTCCATAGATTCTCTATGGGGTTTAGGTCAGGAGAGTTTGCTGACCAATCAAACACAGTGATACCATGGTCATTAAACCAGGTTTTGATACTTTTGGCAGTGTGCGTGTGTGGGGGGGTTTCCAAGTCCTGCTGGAAAATGAAATCAGCTTCCCCATAAAGCTTGTCCGCAGAGGGAAGCATGAAGTGCTCTAAAATTTCCTGGTAGACGACTGTGCTGACTTTGGTCTTGATAAAACACAGTGGACCAACACCAGCAGATGACATAGTTCCTCAAATCATCACTGACTATGGAAACGTCACACTAAACCTCAAGCAACTTAGATTCTGTGCCTCTCCACTCCTTCTCCAGACTCTGGGACTTTGATTTCCAAATGAAATGCAAAATTTACTTTTATCTGAACAGAGGTCATCTGCTGGTGTTTGTCCACTGTGTTTTATCAAGACCAAAATCAATGCAGCTGGTCATCAAAATTAAAATCAAAATCAATCATCAAAATTCAAATAAATAAACACTTGAAATATATCACTCTGTGTGTAATGACTCTATATAATATAGAAGTAAATTTTTTTTGAATTACCTAAATAAATCAACTTTTTGCTGACATTCTAATTTATTGAGATTGTCGTCGGCCTCCGTCGGTCTATGATGACCATGGAAGGGAATCCTAAACGTCTACTCTGCTGGAACAGCACCGCCTGTGGCTGAACAGGCCGATGCGTGAATGACAGTCCCTGTCACACAGGTCACACTTGTGGGTGGTCTCCGTGCTGCTGGGTCTGTGGCGGTTCTTCCTGCGGGTCCTTTTTTCATCTGCTGCAGCAGTCAGTCTCTCTTCACCCGCCTTGAGCTGTCTGGTCAGGGTGCCTCTCCATTTGGAGCGGTCCGTTGCAAGGTCCTCCCAGCGCTCTGTGTTGATATCCAGGGCCTTCATGTCTCTCTTGCAGACGTCTCTAAAACACAGCTGTGGGCGGCCAACGTCTCTCCTGCCAGTTGCCAGTTCTCCATAGAGGACGTCTTTGGGGATTCTGCCATCCTCCATACGGTGAACGTGGCCTAGCCAGCGGAGCCTGCGCTGCCTGAGTAGAGTGAACATGGAGGGAAGGCCGGCGCGGGACAGAACTTCTGTGTTGGGCACTTTGTCCTGCCAGGATATGTCCAGGATGTGGCGAATGCAGCGCAAGTGGAAGGAGTTCAATCTCTTTTCCTGCCGGGCGTATGTTGTCCACGTCTCACTCCCATAGAGCAGTGTGCTGATGACGCAGGCATTGTACACTGCCATCTTCGTCTTGACAGAGAGTTTGGGATTCTCCCACACTTGTGTGGTGAGGCGAGCGAGTGTGAAGGCTGATTTTCCAATCCTCTTGTTGATCTCTGTATCAAGGGAGAGGTTGTTGCTGATCGTGGACCCCAGGTACGTGAACTGATTCACGACCTCCAGCTCGTAGTCATCAATGGTGATGGTTGGTGGTGCTTCCGTGCCTTGCGCCAAGACGTTAGTCTTCTTCAGGCTGATGGTAAGCCCGAAGTCCTTGCATGCCTGGGAGAAGCGGTCCATCAGGGTCTGAAGCTCCTGCTGTGTGTGGGTTGCGACTGCAGCGTCGTCTGCGAACAGCATGTCTCTGATTAGAGCCTCGCGTACTTTGGTTCTGGCTTTCAGGCGGGCGAGGTTGAAAAGCCTGCCGTCAGATCTTGTGTGCAGGTAGATTCCCTCTGTTGCTGTGCTGAAGGCATGCCTCAGGAGCATAGCAAAGAAAATCCCAAAGAGGGTTGGCGCAAGTACACAGCCCTGTTTCACTCCGCTGCGTATGTTGAATGGCTCTGAGACGTTGCCATTGTGCTGCACTATCCCCTGCATGTTGGTGTGAAACGATTCGATGAGGCTTTGCAACTTTGGTGGGCATCCTATCTTTGGCAGGATCTTGAAAAGGCCCTCTCTGCTGACCAGATCGAACGCTTTGGTGAGGTCGATGAAGGCGACGTACAGAGGCATGTTCTGTTCTCTGCATTTCTCCTGGAGTTGACGGATGGAGAATATCATGTCTACCGTCGATCGCTCAGCGCGGAAGCCACACTGAGACTCGGGGTAGACACGTTCGGCAAGCTTCTGTAGACGAACGAGAACAACTCATGCGTAGACTTTGCCAACAACGCTGAGGAGGGAAATGCCCCTGTAGTTGTTGCAGTCGCTTCTCTCCCCTTTGTTTTTGTAGAGGGTGATGATCTTGGCGTCCCTCATGTCCTATGGTACGGCACCTTCCTTCCAGCACTGGCAGAGGACGTCATGCAATGGCAGCAGTAGGGCGGTCTTGCAGTGCTTGATCAGGTCAGGGGGTATGCCGTCGTTGCCGGGTGCCTTGCCAGCGGCCAAGCTATCAATGGCTTTACTGAGTTTGTCGATGGTTGGCTCGGCGTCAAGTTCGTCCATGCATGGCAGGCAGTCGATGGCATCAAGGGCTGACGGTGTCACGGTGTTCTGTCTAGAGTAGAGGTCGGAGTAGTGTTCCACCCATCTCTCCATCTGCTTGTTCTTCTCTGTGATCATCTCTCCAGTGGAAGATTTGAGGGGGGCCGTCTTGCTCTGAGCCGGACCAAGTGCTTTCTTGATGCCATCGTACATACCACGGATGTTCCCTGTTATGGCAGCGGTTTGAATGTCTTGGCTGAGCTGAGTCCAGTACTCGTTGGCACAGCGCCGAGCAGTCTGCTGAACTTTGCTTCTCGCAGCCCTGAGAATCTGGAGATTCTTCTCGTTTGGGTACTTCTTGTACTCAGCAAGTGCTGAGCGCTTGGCTTCAATGACGGGGGTCATCTCGGTCAACTTGGCATCAAACCAGTCCTGTGACTTCGAGGTCTTCCTCCCAAAGGTAGCCAAGGCTGTGCGGTAGATGGTGTTTCGCAGCTCTTCCCACTTCTGCTTTGCAGATTCTCCTCCTTGTGGTACACCAAATTCCTTCTCAAAGGTGGAGGCAAACTGCTCAACAAGTTCTGGTTGGGCCATCTTGCTGGTGTCAATCCGTGCCTTTCCAGGTTGTCTAGCACGATGGAATTTCTTCAGCTGCAGCTTGACCTTGCAACACACCAATGAATGGTCTGTGTCGCAATCTGCAGTCTGGAACGAATGGGTGATTAGCACGTTCTTCAGTGAGGTGCGCCTGGTCAGGATCAAGTCTAGCTGGTGCCAGTGCTTTGAGCGCGGATGTTGCCAGGAAACCTTGTGTTGGGGCTTGGTCTTGAAGAACGAGTTTGTGATGCACAGATCGTGATATGTGCAGAACTCGAGCAGCCGCTGTCCGTTGTTGTTCATTCTGCCCATGCCAAAAGGTCCAAGACAGGAGGGCCAGGAGTCGTGGTCAGCACCCACTCTGGCATTGAAGTCTCCAAGGAGAATGAGTTTTTCAGAGTTGGGGATGATCCTGACAGTTGTTGCGAGATTCTCGTAAAACTCGTCTTTTGCCTCTGGTGTGGCTGTCTGTGTTGGGGCATACACACTGACGAGGGTGACTGGGCCTTCAGTGGTGTTCAGGCGGAGGGTGAGGAGTCGTGCAGAGCCAGTGCTGCCCGGTTCCACCATCTTCAGCAAAGTGTTCTTCACTGCGAAGCCCACTCTGTGTTCCCTGTGTTCGTCACTGCCCTTTCCCTGCCAGTAGAACGTGTAGTCCTTCTCTCTCAGTGTGCCTGCATCAGCTAACCGTGTTTCCTGGAGAGTGGCGATATCCACTCCCAGTCTCTTCAGCTCATTATTGATGATGGCAGTCTTCCTGGTGTCGTTGATGTCCTTTAGGTTAGCAGCGAGTCCCGTCATCATAGTGCGGACGTTCCAAGTTCCCAGTTTCAGAGTTGGTCTCTTTTGTTTTATTGTCTTGCCTGGTGCGAAGGTTCTCAGCCTGCTGTTTGGATTTCTCCTTATCCCCATGCACCCAATGAGGAAAGCAAGCTGTGGCGGGACAACCCCTTATTGGCTGGGGGCTGCCCAGCTTGAGGCGGGCGGTAGCTGTCCAGTGAGATCTGATGATCCCTCCCACCGTCGGGAACAACCCCTGGCGCCACGCTCTACGCCAATTGAGCAGTGGCTTATAACCGGTAACTGTCATTCCCCGTGTTTTGTCTACGCCAAAGGCGAAGCTGGAGCGTCCTCTCCAGTGATCCGGTGTTCTACCTTCCAGCGTTGGGCGTTGGTAGGATTCAAGCCTGGGCAGGAAGATATGGAGGACAAGATGTTGCCCATGCAGCATGTCCCCCCTCTCCACGTCACTGATGAATCCAAAGGAACAGCAGGGCTGCTACAGTTTGGCACCAGCGCCGTTGCAGGAGCTGCCAGAACGATGTTGAGCACAACATAGAACTGCCTTAGGGGCTCCGACTCCGGATTTTTCCTCAGGGTTGACTCCCGAAGCCTTTCCCGTGACCGGGTATGCCGCAAGGCAGCGGAGGTTTGAAATCAGGGTTTACCTTCCCCTAGATGGGCTACCTTCCCAGGTTGACGAGCCACCATCTACCCGAAGCATCTGGTTTTAAGGCGCCAGAGATCCGCCCTCGCCCCTTCTCCTATTAGTAAAAGCAGTTCCACCGGGCTTAGAGACTAAACCACACGGGCAGGCTAGGAGTTGGACTTAGTTGTCAGAGGCTTTTCGAGACGCACGCCATAAGGAGCATTTTATGAGCACTGGGAGCTTAACCCCAGTGCCGCTCCTGGCTATGACACTTATCCTACACTTTATTACATGTATAGTTTATTTCTCTTATCTTATCATGTTTAATGTTGCAGCATTGTACCGAGACAAATTCCTAGTTTGTGTACTACATGAACAATGGCAATAAACCTGATTCTGATTCTGATTCTGATTCTGATTCTGACAACCTTGAAAGGAACCAATTTATTGAGATACACCTGTAATATTAAAAACTACATAAAATTGGACATGCTCTCTGTGAGAAGAACTGCTGATTTTTCATGCCACTCATTATCAATGTAGTGGCAAGTGATTGTAATTTAGCTTTCTATAGTTAGCATTGTCAGCACCACATTTTCAGTGGCTAGCTGTGCTTTCAAGTCATTTTTTTTCTTCTTGTAGTATGCTTCCAAGCGGGTAGTTATCGTTCCTCTAGATGGAACATTATACCCTGGCTGCATAAAGTGTATCAGCTCCCAAAAGCCCTCTCCTTCAACATTACTTATTGGCATCATATCTTTTTCAGTCATCTTGCAAATCCTCTGAGTAATGCTCTCCGTCTTCCTCTCACTACATACCTGCCTCCCCAAGCCTGCAGTAACTGTCGGTAGTGATGAAGCCAAACTAGTTGCTCCTTCTAACACAGCTGAATGTGAGTTCTTTAGGTGGTAAGTTAGCGACCTGGCTGAACTGTTGCATTTAAGGGTAGTACCGCATAAAGTGTACATTTAGTTTCATTGTTAGCGTTTACCAGTTTAAAATAATCCCACACTGCACTCCATTTAGACCGCTTCATTTTCTCCGGTGAAGTACGTCAGGTGCGGTAGAGATTAGCAGGGCTTAAAGTTTTCCGGCACTGTGTCACCATTTTTTGGGGGGGCTGCGGGGAAATTTGTGCTGTTTTCTTTTTTTTTTTGCTGCAGGGAAATTTACTTCCTATTTCTGTATGCAGAAACACTTTTTGTTCAAGCGGAGTTGCCGTATCTAGCTCCACTGATTGCTATAGAAAATCTAGATAGCTCATGCCCCATGAGCGAGTACAGAGCCGATTGAAGCCGCCTGGCTGCCATATTCGTACACCCAAAACACTCAGTACTAATATGGCGGCCAGGTGGCTTCACTCCTGGCAGCCAGTGATCCATCCAGTTTTTCTTTAGAGATCAGTGTGGCGTGCTCCTAATCAAACAGTGACAGCGAGAGTGAGTGACTGGAAACGTGAGTGTTTCATCCTTCAACATACACACAAAACCTTTCATACATTCTGTGGGATGGAGAGTAAATTTTTAAGCTGGGGTAAGATGTTCTAATTGACAAAGGACTTAAAAACAAATGGCAGTGGGCGTGGACCGAAGAAATGGGCAGAGATGGCAAGCCTTTTGGTAACTGGGGCAAAAAAAAAAAAAAAAATAGAGAACTAGGAGCTTGTTTCTGCATGTTGTGCTTGAAAAAGCTCATGTATGCAGCTAGCGGTAAAAAAGTGTTACCATGTCACAAACTAGATCCCGGCCACAGGGTAGCTGTTCGTTTTTGTTAATTGAATTAAATTGTAGTTTTTTTGTAGTAATTTGGCTTTGTGCTCTTCCTCTTTTATGTTTTATAGTATTTAATTTACTATTATTTCTTTTGAACACAACAATTATGGAAATAATGCAGAGTATTATATACAGTTCACTGTTGCTGTTTACAATTTGTTATTAACATACATGGTGCAAATGTTGCACATTCCATTAAAAAAATAGTAAATCAGTGGCCTTTTCCATATAGCCTTTACTGAGTGGTTGCTTATCAAATCTTATTCCACCAGTGAATTAGTTCTCTTGACTGTTTCACATACCCTTATTCATAAATTTCATGTTACAGATTGTAGGTCATTCTGTACATAATTTATATAACTTGATAGCAACAGCATCTTAAATGTTTAGAGTGAGATGGAGTACTTTTGCCACCTACTGACCTTCTTTGGTACTGCGTTTCAAACTGTCGACGTGTGTGTGTGTCCACCCCCGTGACCCTGCCCCCGGAAAAAAGTTCAGGCTCAGATTCTCTTTTTGCTTTAACCACTGGATTAGGCTGTATCGCCCTCTCCAGGACTGGCAACGCCACTACATTTAATGAAAATAAACTGTTGAAAAGAACGGCGCCACTTTCAATTAATTGATAACTAATTTAATTTAGTTGACTAAATTCTTATTGACGATTAATCGAAAGTCAATTAATCATTAATGTCCCTAGCTGCCTGAGGGATCGAAAATCACGGGCATTCATAATAATAATAATAATAATGGATTAGATTTATATGGCGCTTTACATGTCAAATGACATCTCAAAGCGCTTACAGTGAGTCCATTATTCATTCGCTCTAGACAGACATTGTTAGTGGTAAGCTACTACTGTAGCCACAGCTGCCCTGTGGCAGACAAAAATGTGGCTGCCAATCCACGCCAACGGCCTCTCTGACCACTACCGAACATTTATACACATTCATACCTAGTGTCATGGACACTGGAGGCAAGGTGGGTAAAGTGTCTTGTCCAGGGACACAACGGCAGGATGGCTGGGAAGAGCAGGATTCCAACCGCCAACCCTTTGGTTATTGGACGAACCGCTCTACCTCCTGAGCCACTGCCACCCATATTTCCCTCCTCCGTTCCGTTTTTGCTGAGCACCAAGCTGGACAGCAGGAAATTCCATTTTTATTTGCTCTTTGGCACGACCCATCCGGGACTTCAACCCCGACCTCCCGGTTGTGGGGCGGATGCTCTGGTGGCTTAGAGCTGCATTCAGTATTAGTTTTTGGCCTTGCCGCTTACGTACACAAATTTCTCCAGATTCTCTGAATCTTTTGATGATATTATGGACTGTAGGTGATGAAATCCCCAAATTCCTTGTAGTTGTACATTGAGAAATATTGTTCTTAAACTGTTGGACTATTTTTCCCACGCAAATGTTCACAAAGTGGTGAACCTCGCCCCATCCTTGCTTGTTAACAACTGAGCTTTTTGTGGATGCTGCTTTTATACCCAGTCATGACAATCACCTGTTTCTAATTAATCTTTTCACCCCTGAAATGTTCCACAAAGGTGGTGTTGTTTTTGTTGTTGAGAAAGCTGAAGCATTCTTCAGCTTTCTCAGTCTTTCTTGTTCATGTCCCAGCTTTTTTGGAACATGTTACAGGCATCAGATTCAAAATAAGTGAATATTTGCAAAAAATTAAAAAATAATGTTTATGACTTTGAACATTAATCTTGTCTCTGTAGTGTATTCAATTCAGTATAGGTTGAAAAGGATTTGTATTCTCTTTTTATTTACATTATTCAATTCAAGATCCAAAGATTTTATTTGTCAATACTACTATACGTACAGGACATACAGGGGGATTGAAATGGCGTTTCTCTTCAGTGGTGTGCACAATATAAAAAAAAAGAAAAAGGAATAAGGCTGGGAAAACAACAACAGCAGTCTGTGTGCAGTAATGCTACTCGTAGTGCAATATACGGGTACACACAACATCCCAACTTCATTGGAATTGGGGTTTTATATACATATTAATTTATTAATATTAATTTAGTCAGTATTTTGTGGCACCATTTTTGGAGCAGTCACTACCAATAAGCAATCTTAATTGGCATCACGGGCGCCTTCAAGCTTTTCAGCAGCCATTCACTTATTTTATTTAAAGGGGAAAAAACATGCTACTATGTAGTTTGGTATCATTGTGTGTACCACACTGAACATGGACCAGAGAAAGCAAAGGATAGAGCTGTCTGAGGAGCTCAGAAAGAAGATTATACCAGGGCACCATTGAGAGCATCCTCACCAGCTGCATCACTGTATGGTACGGAAGCTGCACCGCCTCCTGCAGGAATGCTCTACAATGCACAGAGAAAACAGCCAGCAAGATCATCTGTTTCCCTCTGTTCTCCCCCCCGTCACCCTCAGACAGCTACCACAACTGCCTCACGGGCAGAGCCATCAACATTGCAGGCGACACCTCCCACCCCTCAAGCGCCCTCTTCAGCCCTCTGCACTTGGGAAGAAGGTACCGGAGCCTCCGGGCCCGCTTCACAACACTGCTAAAGAGCTTTGTTCACCAGGCCATCAGGACCCTGAACTCTGCCCCCCGCCCCGACTGTAACACACTTACCCACACAACACCTACCTCAGCTGTTTGCACAAAAAGACAGCACACCAACAGTAATACATCTGCTGCTGTATGTCTCTTTACCTTACTGCAACCATTTGCACAAATGTCATACCTGCTGCTGTCTGTCTGTTATTGAAATACTGATCATGTGCAGTCCAATCTGTCACTGTCCGCACCTACACTCTGGCATTGACCTTGCAGCTATGGGTATTACAGCTCTACTTTTTTTCTATACATAGGATCGCTGGGTTTTATCTTTTATCTTTATTTGCACTATGGGTAGCATTACTGTACATGGACTGCTGTTGTTGTTTTTCATCCTTATTCCTTCTTTTTTTATATATTGCGCACACCACTAAGAGAGAGAGAAACGGCATTTCAATTCTCCTGTATGTCCTGTACGTATAGAAGTATTGACAAATAAAAATCTTTGAATCTTGAATCTACATAACCATGTTAAAGGTAAAGACTATAAGACCATCTCCAAGGAGCTTCATATTCCTCTGACCACAGTTGCCAATATTATTATCAAGTATAACATTCAGGGGAGTGTAGCCAACATCCCAGGATGTGGAACCAAGAAAAAATGCAACTATCACAATTTTTCTGATTCTGAGAACTACTTTTGTTTCCCTGACCACATGCCTTTTAGACAAAAAAAAAAAAAAAACGAATGTAAAGAAGGTACTTAGACTTCACATTTTTTAAATTACAGTTCTCTTCTATTTGATTACTGCTGAAGCCATGAAGCATTTGTACCAGTTATGTCCAGTCCCTTTACTTTAGTTCCTCCCTATCTATGAGAACTTTCTGTGGGACGGATTAACCACAATGTTAATCTGTTGAGGTGAAGACACTCTTCCACTGATTTGGGTGCAAGAACAGGTGGCTGCTGGGTAATGACTGGAGGTGACCAAACAGGGGCTCCGGTTAAAATGTTCCCGGGCAGCCTTTTTTTTTCTTCATTCCGTGGCGTCACAGAGCGGATTCACCCGCCATGGCCCTCTCTGTCCGGCATATTGTTCTTAAGCCGGGGATTTAACAGTTGACTTGAATTAGCTTAACGAGAAGGAGCAGGCACATGACTTGGAGCTCACGTGGAGAAAAAGTCATAAACACTCAGAGCCAGTGAGGCGACTGCTTTTATTAATAATGATAATAAAATATGAAAAAAAATGTGAACTCATAGCATCCTTGATGGAGGTAATGGATTCAGGATTCAGGAGGAATAATCTGTCTGTGGTCTGTAGATTGTGTTTCATTCTGTAATAAAGCCGAGCCAGCAGACACGGTGTTGGTGCGTATCTGTAACTTCAGCTCGTCCACAGAGACGGTTTCAGACTGTGAGTGGCTGAGATGAGCTCCCGATATAAGCCTGTCGGGGTGGTCCCTTATTGTGGACTGTAGCGACTCTGTAGGGACGGAGACAGGACAGAGTCTGTGTTTAGAACCTTTAAACACTCCCAGTGTTTCTGTGTAATTAAACATCTCATTCAGTGGAGTATTTGCTGTTAAAGCTCCCTGGATGCCACACAAATGTTTGTTCGGTGCTTTCATGTTGTAACTGTAAGTGCTGGTTGTGTTCTCATTTAATCAGCCAGGAACACCTGCTTACTGGGATTTAAAAGGAGATTTTCCTCAGTAAGCACCTCTGTTAATAACAGAATTTCACATTTTCTACCTGGTTAAATCTAGCTCACACTACACCAGTTTAAGCCTGATTTATGTAAATTTGGAAACAAGTCAGTGATGAGCCATCAAGGTGGACCCCAATTGACTTTGTGCAGAAGTGTGGAGACAAACTTCCAGTCGTGCAGCGACTCGGCAAAGTCATTTCCTGCTTATGTCCCATCTCCAGCTCCATTCAACAAATGATGTCCACATCATCGATGCCCCTTCCCCTACTCTCAGAAGCAAGAGAGAAAATGGATTCCGCCTCTACCTATCGAGTTATTTCCATAAGTACAAGGGTGACAGCTAGCTAGCGATAGCTTGCGTGGGGTTGTGATTGGTCATGATTGTGGGGGATCTTAGGAGCTGCTGCACAGACTGTAATGGCAGGAACGTGATGCTGTGGCTCAGCTTCACAGTCTCTACTGCTCAGACTCTGACTCTAAGGGCCCTATTAAAACCATCTAAAAAGCACACTGGCGCTGCACTTTGAATATCTGCCGGTGGTTTTAGCAGTTTCTGGCAGCACACTTCCCATTTTCACACTTTGCACCCTCATCATCCAAATAATGATCAACTGTGCCCATACTTTACACTCATAGGAGTGGACTCAGTTAAAAGGGATGTGGCAGGGTGCAAAGTTGGTGCATTGCTACAGTGGTGCTTTTCTACATTTGATAACAATTGATAACAATCTGGATGGTCTTTTTCCTCTTTAGCCCGGAGGGCACGATGCCCACGATTTCAAAAAACAATTTGAAATGTTGACTCGTCAGACCACAGCACATTTTCCACTTGTGTCAGACCATCCCGCAGTCTTTCTGAGTGTTGTTGATATATGGCTTTCACTTCGCACGGCAGTGTCATGAATCCTCGTGCGCGGAAAGAATGGAAAACCCAGTTGCGAGAGTAGAAAGTGCCATTTATTAACTTAAACCACGAAAATAACAAGTCCAGCTTAAACCACACAAATACAGGAAGATGCAATGATGAGTTAAGCCACCAGAGATACAGGGCACCACTCGGATGCTCAACAGCCCGGCGACGGGAATACCTAGTGCCACAGGGCTACCGTTGACACAGGGAGAAAGGCAAATATAGCTTACTGAACTGAAGTGATCTGGGGCTATCCGTGCAGTCTGGTGGAAGAAGAAGTGAGGCAGAGTCAGCTGCTAACATCCAGGAATAAGACGTCTGTAAATGTTAGGCTGAATACGCGAAGGTGGTTGTACAACACTCATGGAGGAACACGCTGCCACGAATGAGGGTGAATGCTCTGACAATCTCTTTCCACAAACGCAACGTATTTATTATCCTGATGCAAATGAGGAAAGAGATTGCTGGTGTGAGGAAGCGTGGGCTGAACATAATTGAACCAGGTGTGTAGGAATGCGTGTATGAGCGTGTGAATGGGAATGAATGGAGTGTGTGTGTAAGTGTGTGGGAACACTCATGATGAAGCACAGCTGATGGCACTTGACAGGAGGAGGGGGCATGCCCGAGCTGTCAGGGAGCGAAGGACCCAAACAGCTCCCTGACGCACCTGACGGAAAATAGGGCAAAAATAAACAATAAGTCAGAACTGGGTTTGGAACAACCAAACCCAGATTCATGACAGGTAGAGTTTAAACTTGCAGTTGTAGATGCAGTGAAGAACTGTGTTAACTGACAGTGGTTTTCCGAAGTATTTCTGAGCCCACGTGATAATATCCTTTAGAGAATGATGTTGGTTTTTAATGCAGTACCGCCTGAAGGATTGAAAGTCAGTGTTGGTTTTCGGCCTTGCTGCTTATATGCAGAAATTTCTCCATATTCTCTGAATCTTTTGATGATATTATGGACTGTAGCTGATGAAATCCCTATACTCTGT
Organism: Pholidichthys leucotaenia; assembly: GCA_020510985.1. Taxonomy (NCBI): domain Eukaryota; kingdom Metazoa; phylum Chordata; class Actinopteri; order Cichliformes; family Pholidichthyidae; genus Pholidichthys; species Pholidichthys leucotaenia. The sequence continues at coordinate 192,307,550 of CM035842.1, read as the reverse complement.
GCAGTTGTATGTGTCATGCTCTGCTTCACAGCAGATGAGGTTTGAAGGCAGGAAGTGCAGGCAGGGTCAAGTGTGAACAATGATTTATGAACAGAACTTAACTCAAAAGCAACACAAAGCAGCGCATAGGTTGAGAGCTAAACTAACCTAAACTGAGGAGGATAAAATTAAACTAAAACTTGGCAAAACATCACACACGGCATGGCAACACACACGTGGTATGGAGCAGAGACAAGCAGAGTTGTGTCACATAGAATGACACGATGACCTCTCAAAGAATACAGGACAAAGCCAAACATATATAGGGGAACTCATAAAGAACTTAATCTAAGACAGCTGGGACAGTCAGGTCAGCAGGAGAAGCACACAGGACGGGGAGGGCTGCACACACACTCATAGACATAGAGACAGAAACAATGAACATGCAGGCCAAAGACAGAGACACCAGGCAACAGGGGAAGACTAGACATGACGAGGAGCAGAGAACATAGGGGCACTTCATAATAATCATTATCAGAATAATAATAACAATGAAACACAGAACTAAATTAACATAACACGTGTTGTGAAATGTTCTTAAACTGTTGGACTTTGGCCCAACCAGTTGTTGACAGAGTGGGGAACCTCACCACATCCTTGCTTGTGAACAACTGAGCTTTTCGAGGATGCTCTTTTTATACCCAATCATGACACTCACCTGTTTCCAATTAACCTGTTTTTTGTTGTTGTTGATGTTGTTTTTTTAGCATTCCTCAAATTTCCAAGTCTTTTCTTGCCCCTGTCCCAGCTTTTTTGGAACATGTTGCAGGCATCAAATTCAAAATGAGTGAATATTTGCAAAAAAAATAAAAAGTCAATAAAGTTGATCACTTTAACATTAAATATCTTGTCTTTGTAGTGTATTCAGATGAATACAGGTTGAAACGGGTTTTGAAATCATTGTATTCTGTTTTTATTTATGTTAAGTTAACCAGATAACAATATAATGTCTGTAGTTATTCACACCCTGTGAGACTGTTGTGCTGTAGGCAAAGATCAGAGACCCGTCTGTTCTGTGGCTGCATGTGTTTGCTGTCCATTGTGCAGAGAAACCAGAAGAAAACGTGCGTGGGTTCATGGAATTATGCAGTGAATCCTTCTTTACTATCAAACCCTTTCATTCGTTTTGCACAATGAGGAAAGTGAATAACTTAAAATAATTCAACTTCGATCCAATCATTTCAAGGCAGTTGCCCCAATGCTCACCAGACACACACACAGGGATCCTCAGTTGGGTCCTCATTCAGGTTGTGTTCAACGTCAAGGATAAGGAGATCTGGTATCTTTTATATAATTTCAGAAAAAATTGCTTCTTCTCCTAGGCGATTGACCTGATGCTCACCAAGCTCACACACAGTGATCCTCAGGTGGGACTGCATCCAGTTTGTCCTCAAGGTCAAGTTCAGGGTCAATGGTTAAGAGATCTAAGTACTCTTGGGGTGATTTTGACAGGCTGGAATGAGATTCTCCATCATTTACCCTCTAGTTGTGTTTTTAACTCACAAATTTTGAATTTTACCATACATTTGCAACATTTTAATCTGCAAATTTAAGATTTTAACCACTAACTTGTGACTCTTTCCATTTGTTACATTATTGTTGTAAATTTGTGACTTTTGTATTTTAGTAAATTTACAGCTTTGTCACATTTTCTTATAAATTTGCATTTTTTTACATGTAAATTTGTGAATTTAAAGCCGCTCTGGTGGCTATAAAACCATCTCAAAAACAAATGTATATTGCCCAAAATAGGATATAGTGGCTTTTTAAACACAAAAACTTTAATTGCCTTAGAATTGCTTGGAAAGAGTTTTTGCATCTTTCACCTACTTAAATATGCACGGATCTATGAATATTCAAATTAGCCGCCTGCAGGACTTGCACGTGATTAGTCACCACAACTCCTGGTGGATGAGTTGCTAGTCTTTTCACAATGCTTCAGGACGTTAAAGTTTTGCCTATATCTTCAAAAGTAAAAAGCGAAACATTTTTCTGAAAATGGTTGAGGCAAGTGATAAATGTGTAGTTGCCAAATATGTGTTTACTTTTTACTAACAACCAGTCCCCCGTCCACCGGCAGCTGAGCAGGGAGGGTGGGGGGGCAATTTGAATGTGGCTGCTGTCAGCTCACAGCACGTCGCCCTGTCTGCCGAAGAAGTGAGCTGAGAACAGCTTGATTTGAATGTGGGTCTCGCCAATCCACATCCAAATCGGGTCCCCACCTATCTGCCTCTCTCTGCCTCTCTCCGCTCTTTCTCTCTGCTGCTACCCCAACCCGCTCTGTTTCAGTCCTGCTGCTCCTCGGCTCCTCCCTCTTCCCCTGAAGTAGCCAAGAGTATCCGTCTGATTGGTTAAGGTTATAATCAATCAGGCTAAGCAGGAATGCTTATGTAGCTACTAACAGTCTGTCCAACTTCGCCCGTTTCAGGGGGGCGTCACCAGACTGGAAATTCACAGCAAAAAACACAGACTTGGGACTGTGGTGAGCTTTTATGCTTGATATTTCTTGTAAGTCACAAAAAACATGTTAGACATGTTAACAGAAAAAACTTGATTTTTGCCAGAGTCTCACTTCTTAATTTATTGCTTTTTTGTGCAAATTTGTTACCTTTTAATTGAAATTTTAAGGGTTGTTTTTTTTTTTTTGTATATCTGCAGCTTATTACATCAGTGAATTTAACATTTTTAATGAAAATTTATGCATTTCTCCTCAATTTTCTTAGAATAGCTCCATAAATGTGAAGATTTTTTACTCATAAATTTGTGACTCTTCTTGTACATTTTTGTCTTTCTAACTCATTTGTGTGGCTTTTTTAATTTGAAACTTTTTTTTACCCAGCAAATTTGTGTATTTTCTTATAAACTTGCTGTTAAATTTCTCTGGATGCCACCCAAATGTTTGCTAAGTGCTTCCAGATTGTTGTAAAGTGCAAGTGCTGGTTGTTCGTATTTAATCAGCCAGGAACACCTGCTCACTGGGATTTAAGGTGGAATTTTCTTCAGTGAGCACCTCTGTTAACATTTATAGAATTTCACATTTCTTTACTGGTGAGAAGGCTTAAAGGGCAGGACTAAAAACATCCACAAGCTTGAGTTTATAATTTTAATTCCTGCCATTTGAAAATGACCCCAGTCCAGAGACTCACATGTGAATGAAAATGCTTTGAACAGCTGTAGAAGAACAGTCACACCAGCAGGACTTGTGGTCTTGTGCTAAGTCAGTTGTACCTTTGTGATCTATGTTTGGTCTTATAATGGCTCCAGTTTCTCCTTCTAGTCAGGAGCAGGTGTGAAAGTCAAATATTTCTGGTCAGCTAATAACAATCTTATACCAAAGGGACCAGTCAAGTTTGATTTTATATCACACTATTAGAAAAGATTGACAGAAACAATCAACTGGACATAAACAATGATGAGGAGATGAGTGAAAGGTTATGATTTATATAAACTTGCTTCATTAGCTTTATCAGACTCTTCTTAACATAGCCCATGCTGTTAAAGTGGCTGGAAGTTAAGTTTTTGCAGCCCCCCCCCCCTCCCGTTGTGTCGGTATAAAGAGCACAAACACATGCATACAATTGGAACCCTTCCCAATTTGGAACCCGAATCACCAAATCATGCACTAAAAAACTAAACAGAAATACCTAAACAATCTATCACATTTAGTCAAAACAACTAAAACTAGGGGGGAACAGGTGGACTACCGTCACACCCCCGCACGGCAAGACGGATTATTCTGCCGTCTGAACTAAATAAAACAGTCCATATGAAACCAAAATACTGCCGTGTTCCGAAAATAATATGAAACACAAAACAATCTCCTTAACAGACCTAATTTACAACCCGGTCATCCCCTATTTTCAACACCATGCATCACATACAGTATCTCACAAAAGTGAGTACACCCCTCACATTTTTGTAAATATTTTATTATATCTTTTCATGACACAACACTGAAGATATGACACTTTGATACAATGTAAAGTAGTCAGTGTACAGCTTGTATAACAGTATAAATTTGCTGTCCCCTCAAAATAACTCAACACACAGCCACTAATCAAAACCGCTGGCAACAAAAGTGAGTACACCCCTAGTGAAAATGTCCAGATTGTGCTCAAAGTGTCAATATTTTGTGTGGCCACCATTATTTTCCAGCACTGCCTTAACTCTCTTGGGCATGGAGTTCATTAGAGATTCACAGGTTGCCACTGGAATCCTCTTCCACTCCTCCATGACAACATCACAGAGCTGGTGTATGTTAGAGACCTTGTGCTCCTCCACCTTCTGTCTGAGGATGCTCCACAGATGCTCAGTAGGGTTTAGGTCTGGCAACATGCTTGGCCAGTCCATCACCTTTACCCTCAGTTTCTTTAGCAAGGCAGTGGTCATGTTAGAGGTGTGTTTGGGGTCTTTATCATGTTGGAATACTGCCCTGCGGCCCAGTTTCCAAAGAAAGGGGATCATGCTCTGCTTCAGTATGTCCCAGTACATGTTGGCATTCATGGTTCCCTCAATGAACTGTAGCTCCCCAGTGCTGGCAGAACTCATGCAGCCCCAAACCATGACGCTCCCACCACCATGCTTGACTGTAGGCAAGACACACTTGTCTTTGTACTCCTCACCTGGTTGCCGCCACACACACTTGACACCATGTGACTCAAATAAGTTTATCTTGGTCTCATCAGACCACAGGACATGGCTTCACTAGTCAATGTCCTTAGTCCGCTTGTCTTCAGCAAACTGATTGTGGGCTTTCTTGTGCATCATCTTTAAAAGGGGCTTCCTTCTGGGACAACAGCCATGCAGACCAATTTGATGCAGTGTGCGGCATATGGTCTGAGCACTGACAGGCTGAACCCCCACCCCTTCAACCTCTGCAGCAATGCTGGCAGCACTCATACGTCTATTTCCAAAAGACAACCTCTGGATATGATGCTGAGCATATGCACTCAACTTCTTTGGTCGACCATGGTGAGGCCTGTTCTGAGTGGAAGCTGTCCTGTTAAACCGCTGTATGGTCTTGGCTACTGTGCTGCAGCTCAGTTTCAGGGTGTTGGCAGTCTTCTTATAGCCTTGGTCATCTTTATGTAGAGCAACAATTCTTTCTTTCAGATCCTCAGAGAGTTCTTTGCCATGAAGTGCCATGTTGAACTTCCAGTGACCAGTATGAGAGCATGTGAGAGCGATAACACCAAATATAACACACCTGCTCCCTATTCACACCGGAGACCTCGTAACACTAACAAGTCACATGACACCAGGGAGGGAAAATGGCTAATTGGGCATAATTTGGACATTTTCACTTAGGGGTGTACTCACTCTTGTTGCCAGCGGTTTAGACAATAATGGCTGTGTGTTGAGTTATTTTGAGGGGACAGCAAATTTACACTGTTATACAAGCTGTACACTGACTACTTTACATTGTATCAAAGTGTCATATCTTCAGTGTTGCCCCATGAAAAGATATAATAAATATTTACAAAAATGTGAGGGGTGTACTCACTTTTGTGAGATACTGTACATTGCCCAGCCATCAGTCTGCAGTATGCACACTGTGCATAGGCTTATGTCATCTCAGGTTCATATCATCGCTGATATCAATATACCACTGTCCACTATAGTCACCCAGGGAATTTCAAAATTCGTTCTTCTTGTTTCCTCTAGTTATTCTGTGGTTTGGTTCTGTGTTATTACCTCATTAGTATTGTTGTGTACCTATTACCTTGACATTTGTTTGGAGAGCAGAGTAAGAATTTCATTGCTCAGGAAATGTTACATTTCTTAACTGTGCACATGATAATAAAGCCTTTGAATCTTGAATCTAATGAGCCCTAGGTGACCCCACTTTCCCTTATTTATCACTTATGAGATCTGAGGATGATGCCATATTAAGGTAACTGTTAGCTGGTCAGCTAATAGCTTCTGTGGCAAAACCAGCCAAAACTATATAACTTAAAATTATAAAATAAATCATTAATAGAGACAAGGGTGTGTGGTTTGAGTAGCTGATATTATATGACCCTTCCCTGGAGTATATTAAGCTCAGAAACAGTCATGCTAGCTAGCTAGCTAGTTAGCTGTCTGGCCACTTGACAAAAGAGACCAGACCGACTCTGTTAACATACAGTGGCGTGAAAAAGTGTTTGCCCCCTTCTTGATTTCACATTTTCTTGTATGTTTGTCACACTTAAATGTTTCAGATCATCAAACAAATTTAAATATTAAACAAAGATAACACAAGCAAACACAACATGCAGTTTTTAAATGAAGGTGTTTATTATTAAAGGTAAAAAAAAAAAACTCCCAACCTACATGGCCCTGTGTGAAAAAGTGATTGCCTCTAGCCAGTGATTGTCTCTAGCCACACCCAGGCCTGATTACTGCCACACCTGTTCTCAGTCAAGAAATCACTTAAAAATAGGACCTGCCTGACAAAGTGAATTAGACCAAAAGATCCTCAAAAGCTAGACATTAATGCTGCAATCCAGTCATCGTGGGTCCAGCTCCCCCCGCTGAGGTTGTTGCAGGTGCTCTGTCCCAGCTGGGCCCTCCGTGGATGCAGCTCCCCCTGCTAAGGACGTCGCGGGTGCTTCGTCCCTGCCCGGGACCTCCAAGGGTGCAGCATTGATCCAGTCCTGGTCCCCCATGGGTGCAGCCATGGCCCAGTCCGGTTCCACCATGGGTGCTGCATCGCTCCAGCCCGGAGCCACCGGGGGTGAAGCTCCGCTCCAACTCGGAGCTACCGACGGTGCAGCTCCGCTCCAGCCCGGAGCCACCAAGGGTGCAGCTCCGCTCCAGCCCGGAGCCACCTAGGGTGCAGCTCCATTCCAACCTGGAGCCGCCGAGGGTTCTGCCCCATTCCAGTGCAGAGCCACCGAGGGTGCGGCTCCGCTCCATCCCGGAGCCACTGAAGGTGCAGTTCCGCTTCAGCCCGAAGCCACTGCAGGTGCTACCTTGTCCCCATCCGGGACCATCATGGGTGCAACCTCGCTCCAGTCCGGAGCCACCGTGCGTGCAGCCTTGTCCCAATCCTGGACCATCGAGGGTGCTGCTGGCCTGACTGGGGGTGTCGTGCTCCCTCCTCCTCCGCCAGACACCATCGTGGACCTCTCTTCTTCTTTGCCAGATGCCGCCGTGGTTCCTCCTCTGCTACCTGACGCGGTCGTGGGTCCTCCTCCGCTGCCTGACATCATCGTGGTTCCCTCGACTCCCCTCACCTTCTCACTATTCACCCTTCCCACCGGGCAACTGCCTCCTGGGCCACTTCTTCTGTTCGGGTGGGTAAAGAACTCTGGTAGGCCACCTAACATACTGAACTGCAGAGTTTAGTGGCCCATGTTCTCTGGGAGTTCACCTGACTCGTATTATCATACCATCTGGAGGGCCTGGAACTCTGGTTGCCTGGCTGAATTGTTCAGCTCCTTGGTCCAGGGGGCTTTGGGAGGGTTGAGGGTCTGACTGGTGTGGGTCCTGAGTGTGGTTTTTTTTTCGTTTCCTCCTAGTCTGTTTCCCCCATCACCCACCCTGGGTGAGTTATTGTTGTGCTTTGCTGGGGGGGGGGGGGAGGTTTTTTCTTTTTCTTTTGGTGCTACCCTGGTGCGTCTGAGTTCCGCCCCTTGAGAGTAGGGCTCAGTCATGAACCGAGGGCTCGAGTTTTCTGCTAGACTCAGTCTCATGACTTCATCTGCCGTATTATTCATCTGTTGCATTTTATGCCTTTTGGGTTTATGTGTTTTTGTGTTGCTTGCCATTTTTCTGTTAGTGTCATATTTTTTATTCTGTATTTATTTTTATTTAGTTTGTTATTTCATTCTGCATTTCTCTAATCTTTCCTGTTGACAGCTGTCAGGGGCATGAAGTTTGTGTGGGCGTGCCTGTCAGCTGCCAGTTGGGTTTGCCTCCCTCTCACGGTCACAGCTGATTCCAATTATGTATCTTTGCTTTCTCCTGCCTCTTCAGGTACCCACACCTGTTGTCTATTATGTGTATAGGTTTGATCCATATATACGGGCCTTATTTTCATTTGGTCTTTGCCGCTGGATTGTTTATCTCCTTCTTGTCTCCACCAGAGCCCCGCCTCGCTCGGGTGCGTATTTCTCAAAGTAAGTTTCTTCTCACTCGTTGCATTTTGTGTTCTGAACGTTCTGTTGAATTTTGTGTTTAATTTTCGTTAATTCAGCATTCCAAACTCACAGTTGGTGCGTGGGTCTCAAATCTCTGCCCTAAGAGGCAAATTCATGACAGTAATATTGCTTAATTAGGACACTACTAAAGTGGAGTGATGCATATTCAGGAAACATTTGAGTGTAGTTTTCTTGGAATAGTCACTTTTGGAATCCCTATTGTCAAATCAGTTTGCTCGGTCAGAACTAACTGTTGTATAGCACATTTTCATAATATGCTCAGTGTGTTAGCTACCAGCATCTACTGGGAACTCCTTGTTTTTGCATGGTAATACTAGTCGTTGTAAGCCAGTGTTTGGCTTCATAGAAACAAATGGCCAGAAGATAAATAATTAGCAGGTTTAATCGTTTTTTGTTTTTTTCTGTTCGGCAAAAGAGACAAGTCTATTTAACTCTCTTAATGTCTCTGGGCATTTTGGAGAGAGAGCCGTCATGTCGCCTGTGGGAGTGGCGAGTCCCTGAAAGTTGGTGCAGCCCCACAGATCTGTGATTCCTCTGCCCTCTGCTAATGGAGCTGCAGGACGAGTGCATCTGCTACAGAGAAGGGAGTAAATAGAGTGGAAAACACGAGCAGAGCGGGAGGCTGTGGCTGGACTCACGCTGCTCTGTTTATTTGGCTCTGCGGGTGCAGGAATCCAGGTGGGCGAGAAGTGCATTTAATGTCCCCGCTGCATATCAACAACTGCGTTGACCTCACGAATCTGCAGACATCAAGCACAGAGACTCATACATATAGGAACTTCAGAGAAAAGTCCAAAAATGAAAGATTCTTGTTTTTTAACCACAAATGACTGCATCCATTTAGTCAATTTATCGTTATATTTCACGAAAATCAGAAATGAAATTGTTGCTTTTCTATTCTGGATCAGTGAATGTTTTTATTACCGTCTACTATTTCTTTATAGGATTTTCCTGTAAATTTGTAATGTTTGTCTGTTAAAACTGAGAACTTTCCAGCTTTAAATGTGCTGATATTTTTCTGCAAATTTGCAACTTTTTCCTATAAATTTTTAATTTTTTTTGTTACATTTTGCAGCTCTTTTCGTAAATCTATGACTTTTTCTGGTGAAAATTGCTAAATTTTTTCTTGTAAACTTGGAACTTTTTTTCTAGCAAACTTTTTCTGTAAATTTGCAACTTTTTTCTTGTAAGTTTGCTACTTTTTCCTTGGAAAACTTGTAGTTTTTTGAAATTGAATTTGTGACCTTTTTTTAAGTAAACTAAGCAACTTTTTCTTCTTAATTGTGCTTCTTGAATTTTTATCCTGTAAATGTTCAATTATTTTTTGTATAAATAAAGCTGCGACTTTTTTTCCCCCTTGTAAATCTGTCGGGGTTTTTTTCAAGAAAATTTGCAACTTGTTTATGACTTTTTTGGGTAAAATTTCCTACTTTATCATAAATTTGCAGTGTTTCGTCATATAAATGTATGAGTTGCATTTTTTCTTAAAATTTTCAACCCTTTTCCTCTAAATTTGAAACTTCTTAATTTTTTTAAATTAATAAAATTTATCAATAGTTTTCATTCATTCAAAATTTGCAACTTTTTTCATCATTAAATTTGCCTTTTTCCCTTGTAAAATTTGCAAATTTTTCTCTGTAAATCTGTGAAGTTTTTCTAATACAATTTACAATGTCATAATGCAAATTTGTGACTTTTTAAGCAAACTTCGCAATTTTGTTCTAAAAAAAATTGCAATTTTGATTCTTTCGTGATTTTCTTTCCCTTTAAAATTGTGGCTTTTTGGGGAAAAAAAAATCAACTTTTTCCCTCTTAAAATAGCAATTATTTTCCTGTAAATATATAACAGTTTTTCAGGAAAAATTTACAACTTTTTTTTAAAATTTTGAACTTTTTTTAAAGTTGCAATTATGTTTGAACTTAATTTGCAGCTTTTTTCCCTATAAATCTGCACCATTTTTTCATCAGAAAATTTGCAATTTTTTAAAGTACATCTTACAGACTTTTATTTAGAAATTTAGATTTTTTTCCTTTAATAAATGTAATTTTTTTTTTCCCTCTGTAAATTTGCAATGTCCACACATGAATCCATCCATCTTCTATCGCTTATCCTGTGATCCGGGTCATCAGTCCAGGCAGAGAAGCCCGGACTTCTGCCCGGTTCACATAGCACCATGACCCCCATGATCCGTCCTGCAGGTGGTGAGCCCACTCCAGGGTGGACCCATGCACCTCCTTTGGCTACACTGGGTCCTTGATGTTACATTTTTCATGGACCTCCATGGGACCACTCGTAGTCTGGCCCTTCACCCAAGACCAGTTTGCCTTGGGAGACCCTACCAGGGGCAAGTTGCCCCCACAGTTTCTGGGATCATTCGTGCACTCAGACCCCTCCACCACGATAAGGTGGCGATCTACGGAGGGGGATTTGTAATTTCTTTTAACCTCTAATTTCCATTTTTTTTCCATTAATATTGGCATTTTTTCCTCTGTATCCATCCATCCATCTTCTACCGCTTTTCCGGAGGTCCGGGTTGCGGAGACAGCAGTTCAAGCAGAGAAGCCCAGACGTCCCTCTCCCCAGCCACCTGCTCCATCTCTTCAGAGAGGATACCAAGGCGTTCCCAGACCAGCTGGGAGACATAGTCTCTCCACCGAGTCCTGGGTCTGCCCCGGGGTCTCCTCCCAGTGGGACGTGCCTGAAACACCTCAAGTGGGAGGCGTCCACAAGGCATCCTAATCAGATGCCCATACCACCTCTGTACGTTTTTCGTCTGTATGTTTTATATATTTATTTTGTAATATCTCTAAATGTCTGGCAAAGAGACTACTGATCCATCAAATTATGCACAACGAGACTCCCAGACAGCCTCTTTCCCTGGGCCGTATGAACCCTGAATACACAAAGCCTTGCATCTGCAAGACCTGGTCACATGCAGTAAAATCTATTCATACATTTTGCATTTAATTTTAAGCAGGATTCACCATCAAGCAATACAAATTGATGCACACCTTGCGCATTAATTTTGAAATGGCTTTTTCTTGTGTTTTTACCTCCGCCAAGGAGGTTATGTGATCATTGGCGTTGGTTTGTCTGTCTGTTTGTTTGTCTGTTTGTTTGTTAGCAAGATAACTCAAAAACTTATGGACGGATTTTCATGACATTTTCACAGATTGTCAGAAATGGGGTATCCTACAGATGATTACATTTTGGTGGTGATCCGGATCACCGTCCAGAAGAAAACCGCCATTACGGAAAATGCCATTTTCGTGAATAACTACTGAACCACTAATCCTATCATTGTCAATCCAATTGCTAGTCATATGTTTTCATGGTCAAGGAATCTGAAAACATACACACAAACACTGTATGGGGGGAACTGTGGCGCTTGGCGGAGGTCTGCGCTTTCCGAGTGCTTTTCTAGTTTAAAAATTGTAACTATTTATTAGTGTTAACATTAAATGTTAACACTAATAAACAGTAATAATTTTAAAAAATGTTATTGTGTTTTTATACTATTTATTACATTTTATATTATTTAGTGCTTTTATATTTTATACCCTCATACACTGTTTTAGAGTATCCAATAGCTGATTCTGATTCTGATCAAAACTAGCCTTTTGGCTAACTCGGGTACATTTACATTTGTTTGAATGTCAATTAATATACACTGCCCCTTCTATAAATAAATGAAAAAAAAAATAAATCTCAACTTTTAAACTGTATTTGTGATTTTTTTTTTCTTGTAAAATTGACCCAAAAGCCAGTTTAGGAAGCTGGGGATCAGACCGCCAAGGTCTCTGCCTTCAACCGCCACCTGATCCACATAGCACTGGACCTCCATGGTCCCTCCTGCATGTGGTGAGCCCACTGGATGGTGGATCCATGTAACTCCTGGCTGAGCCTGGTCAGTTCCCATGAGCAGAAAAGTTCCCTCAAGTTCCCTCAGCTTGATTGAAAGCAGCCAGTTTTGGTGGTTCAGGCATCTGATCAGGATGCCTCTTGGATGCCTCCCACTTGAGGTGTTTCGGGCACGTCCCACTGGGAGGAGACGCCGGGGCAGACCCAGGACTCTCTGGAGAGACTACGTCTCCCAGTTGGTCTGGGAACGCCTTGGTGTCCTCTCTGAAGAGCCGGGGCAGGTGGCCGGGGAGAGGAAAGTCTGGGCTTCTCTGCTTGAGCTGCTGCCTCTGTGACCCGAACCTATAGAAAAATGGTAGAAGATGGATGGATGGATGGATAGATGGATGAATGGAAAATTGACATTTTTTTCCTCTGCAAAATCCTGTAATTTAATTATTTCTGCCAAAATTTGACCCCCCCCCCCCCCACCGGTGTATCTGATGTATAAAATTGTCATTTACCCCCATAAAAGTAAACTGTTTTTCTCCATAAGTCTTTCCATTTCTGCTGAACCCACTGTGCCACCCCGCAGCTTGTGAAATGACTCCACCGTGGTGCAGCCTGGGGTCAGTGGGGTAATTGAGGGTCCATCCTTGTGTCCTGACGACTCGAACACGTTTTTCCTGCCCACTGCCTTGCAGCATACATTGCTCAGGCACCGGCCCACTCCACCGGCGGCTAAGCGCGACGCCAATTATGGCGTGACACAGCCATCCATCCGTATCTGCTCTTTTCTGAAATTCATAATTTACGACACGTCCCGTTTCTGCCTGGGGGGGCTGAATGCCATTATCCTGCTGAAGTGGGATTAGACTGGGCAGCTGCTATGTTTGAAGTCTCATTTTTTTTTGTCTTTGCCCCGCACTCAACCTCATGTGTCGTTTTCCAGCAAAAAAGAAAAAAAAGATTTTAGTGTCTGTCTGCAAATGGTAAGACTGCAGAGTTCAGATTTCACCCAGATAACTGCACTTATGAACCAGAAAAGTCCACTTTGGAAAGCATTGTTTTCAGCCTATTTGTCGAAAGTAATGAGCATTAAACCACTAAAGAGGTTTGAGAGCTTAAAGAAATCTTGAATTATCAAAATAAACTGACTTTTCATTATTAGTAATAGGAGCTTTTTGTCTTGAATTTCAGCTTTTTTGTCCTAAATTTGCAATGTTTTAGTACAATTTGCAGATTTTTACCTGTAATTACAATTGTTTTTTTTCTAGTATTATTGCCATTTTCTCTGTAAATTTACATTTTGCCTGAAATTTTGTAACTTTTTTCCTATTAAAATGAGCACTATTTTGTTCTAAAATACCATGAACAGAGATATTTTCACCTATTTGTGTAAAAAAAAATAAATCTTACTGCATCCTCAGAAACTTAAAACGGTTGAATAACTTGAAAATGTGCATTCCCTAAAGAAAATAGAGTATGAATACTGTTAATTCAAAATTCAAAAAGGATATATGATATAGGAATATAAATAAATAAACTATAATAATAATGAAATACATATGACAGCTTAAATCCTAGAATAGATTAAAACTGAATTTGTAATTTCAAAGCAAAATAGCTTAAAGCTGAATATAAAAATAGCTTAAAGCTGAATAATACTTCAACAAATGTTTAGAAAGGTGCAGAATTAAAGTCTTTGGGCCGTATTACAAGGACGTGGTCCATCATCAGTTGTCACTGACGCAGAACGCGTTCATGGGTGTTTCCAAATTCATTTCCTTATCACAGCAATGTAAAAATGATTTTTTTTATTGTGCAAATGAGTTTTTTTTTCCACAGTATTTTTTATTGAACCTTTTTTTTACAAACATGGCACAAACAGTCAAACACTAACACTAAAGTAATTTAAAAATTAAAAAAAAACACTAACAACAACAACAAAAAAATGTACTAAAAACAACAACAACCATTGTTGTTGTTGACAAAGCAAGTCAACAACAATGCTCCTCTGTTTAGTCTAGGTAATCGACTACATAAGTATACATATTATACATTCACCAGTTTGGAATTTGCAAGGTCCACACATATCATTCACCTTCTTCTTCAGAAGTTATGTTTAATTTCTTTACATAATTAATGAAAGGTCTCCATATATTCTCAAACACATTTTCCTTTAATTTCAGTATGTATGTTATTCTTTCTAGTGGAAGGTTTGTTAACATCCGTCTTAACCACTGAGTCACATCTGGTCTATGAGTCTTTTTCCAAAGTAGTGCAATACATTTTTTGGCATTAAGCAAACCGATGTCTATGAATGTTCTTTCACTCTTATTAAAGTTATGTTTTTCTGGATACAGACCCAACAAAAACAGTTTAGGGTTCAATGTGAATTGTTTTGAAATTATTTTTTCAATTGTTACCCTCACCTCTTCCCAAAACATTCTGATTTTTCTACATTCCCATAAACAATGAAATAGGGTTCCTTTACTTTCCATACATTTTGTGCATGTATCTGGTGGTATGTTTTTGTTATATCTATTTAACTCCACTGGTGTAACATACATCGGCATTAACCATTTAAAATGTATCAATATAAGACGTACATTTATTGATTTGGTTTGAGCTTCTGTGCAAGCCATTTCCCATTGTTCCTCTGAAATTTCAATTTGCAGGTCTTCTTTCCAATAATTCAGTCTTTTCTGTGAGTTTTCACTTGAGGATAGTGTCAATGAGTTATAAAACTCTGAAATAATACCCTTTCTCTTACTATCTTTCGTCAAAATTTTTTCCAAGGATGAATAAGTAGGTCGGGTGAGAGCATTATTTTGATTTGATCAAATAAAATTTCTAAGCTGAAGATATTTAAAAAATGTGTTCTATTAAGATTGAATTTAATCCTCAGTTCTTCAAAAGACATTATGTTATCTGAACGTGACAAATATAAGTCTTGAATCTTTTGAATCCCTTTTAAATTCCATACTTTAAATACAGCTTCCGCTCTCCCTGGTGTAAAATATTGATTACCCCATATTGGGCTAAATTGTGACAGTAAGTGTGGTTCTTTTAAATATTTTTTGGTTTCACACCATATTTTGATCATGTGCTTTACAATTGGATTTTTAACTTGTTTCTGTAATTTTTTAGCCGGGTCTGAGTATATGAATAAGGGAAGAGGTAAAGGTAAATTGTATGATTCCATTTCAGTCCAGTGAGGAGGATCATTTGATGAAAAATAGTATGTCATAGACCTCAGTTGTGCTGACCAGTAATACAACGTAAAGTTTGGACATTTTAGACCTCCACGATCAAATGGTAAATATAGTAAGGACAAACGTAATCTAGCCTTCCTATTGTTCCATATAAATTCCACTAACTTTTTTTAATTCTTGAGAATAAATCTGAAGGTGGTGGTAAAGGAATGTTTTGAAATAAATAACGTATTTTTGGTAAGATATTAGTTTTTAAAGTATATTAATTCTCCCGATCATCGACATTGGTAGTGACATCCATCTCTGAAGTAACTCATTAATATCTGTCATTAAGGCTTCATAGTTGGCACTGGCGACTGATTCTAGCTTAGGCAAAATTTGAATTCCTAAATATTTAAACTGATTTACAACATTGAATTGATTTACCTCAGGAGCTGGGTGATTTCTCTGGGTCTCATTTAGCATTAATATTGAAGATTTTGTTTTATTTATTTTATATCCTGATATTTCCCCAAAGTTCTTTATTAAATTTAACAAGGTCGGAATTGATTTTTTAAAATTCAACATAAACAAAATTATGTCATCGGCATACAGGGAGATTTTATGTTCTGTTGGTCCTACTTTAATTCCATATATTTGTGGATGTAAACGTACTGCCATCGCTAAAGGTTCAATTGCCATAGTAAACAGTAAAGGTGTAAGTGGACAGCCTTGTTGACATCCTCTATTGATTTTTATTGATTTTGAGATATTGCTGTTTTTTAGGATTTCTGCTGTAGCATTATTGTATATTATCTGGACCCATTTTATGAAATTATTTCCAAGTCCAAACCTTTGTAGGACTTCAAAAAGAAAGGGCCATTCGACCCTATCAAAGGCCTTTTCGGTGTCCAATGATAGGAGAGCTGTATCCGGTGCTTCTTTATTGGAATAAATAATATTAAATAGTCTTCTTACATTATGGAAGCCTTGTCTTCCCATTATAAAGCCATTCTGATCTTGGTTAATAATATTTGGTAATATTTCTTGTAGTCATTTTGCTAAAATTTTACAGATTATTTTAAGATCAGCATTTAATAGGCTTATTGGTCTCATGTTTTCACATTTATTAGGGGGTTTACCTGGTTTTGGCAACAGTATAATTAAGGCATTATTCATGTATGGTGGTAAATTACCATTTTGAAATGCTTCTAAAAGCAAATTAATTTTTTTATTCAATTTTTTTTTGTGCAAGGTGTAAAAGAGGCTGGTCTAATTATTCAGAGGTGTGTTTTGGATAATCCAATCCAAAGCACTCCTGCCAATCCCTTTAATGCACAGAGGCTGAATATCTAAAGTGAACTCTGATCATGACGGCTTGTTTAAAACGGGTTTTGTGCTGGCCAAAGGGTGTGCGCATGAGTGAAAATACACACGATAATAACACTGCTTGGTAATAAGGAAGATATCAATCACAGTTGATCCCCAGTTAGATATTTTAGAGAGAACAAATGGGAAGAGATGATGCTCAGCTCAAAAATCGAGCAGAATGGTTAAACATAATGCACATGGATGCAACACACAGACATGAATGGGTTTGAAACTTCAGGTAAAGAGGATGATACATCCTCATTGGGCGCCCCCCAAGGATGTGTCCTTTCCCCACTGCTCTTCTCCCTCTACTCCAACGACTGCACCTCAGAGGACCCTTCGGTGAAGCTCCTGAAGTTTGCAGACGACACCACAGTCATCGGTTTGATCCGGGATGATGATGAGTCTGCATACAGGCGGGAGGTGGAGCAGCTGATCCTCTGGTGCAGCCAGAACCATCTTGAACTTAACCCAGCCAAAACGGTGGAGATGACTGTGGATTTCAGGCGACACCCCCGTTCATTCCCCCCACTCACCATCCTCAACAGCACAGTGTCCACTGTGGACTCCTTCAAGTTTCTGGGTACCACAATCTCCCGGAACCTGAAGTGGTTCTCCCATATACAGTAGACACTGTCCGGAAAAAGGCCCAGCAGAGGTTGTTTTTTCTGCGTCAGCTCAAGAAGTTTGATTTGCCTCAGGAGCTGCTGGTTGTCTTCTACACCGCCATCATCCAATCTGTCCTCTGCTTTTCCATCACTGTCTGGTTTGGATCTGCCACTAAACAGGACAAGACCAGACTGCAGCGGATCATTAAGTCTGCGGAGAGGATCATTGGTACCGACCTACCCTCCATTGAGAACTTATATCGGTCCATAACCAGGAAACGGGCGGGAAACATCTGTGCTGACCCATCACACCCCGGCCACAAACTGTTTGAACTTCTATCTTCTGGTCGTCATTACAGATCACTGAAGGTCAAAACCACCCGTCACAGGAACAGTTTTTTTCCTCAAGCCATTACTCTGATGAACTCCTAACATTCACCTAGTCCTACCTGTTGCTGTACTCATGACTTTTCATCCATTATTACATTGCACATAACTCTCACACTGCTTTTTACTTCATTCACATTATATCACTGAATCTGAGTTCACATTGAAATACTGTGTGACTGTATATTTTTTCATATATTTCTGCAAAGTGTGGTTAGTCTGAGTAAATAACTGCATATATTCCTGTATATATTTGCATCCTTTTATAGAAACGTGGACAGACTGTAATTTACTGTACATACTCTGTTGTCATTGAATCCTTATTTAAATCCTCCACCTGAACAACGAGAGCAAGTTTTTAGCCAAAGTCAAATTCCTTGTATGTGTTGTGCATACTTGGCCAATAAAGCTGATTCTGATTCTGATGATGCCGGCGCAAAATTTCATAAAACAGAAGCATCATTAACAGTGGTGCAGAAGTCGCTCCTGGCCCGTGGGGAGATGGAGGGCCCCCTCTCCTGTTCCTTTTGCCGACCCAGGGTCTCCCCTGTTTCATGCGAGGGTCCGCCAAGGTTTGTGGCTCTCTGTCCCAGTCCCTCCCAGGCGGAAGCAAAGGAGGAGGTCCGGCGTGGCATCCCATCCACTGCCGACCCCCACCACAAAATGACCCCTCTTTCGCTGGCCCTTCCCAGGGGCTATAACATTGGCAGTTGGGGTTCCCACAGCTTGAGAAGCCCGACCATAGGAGCGGTGTGGGTGGCCTCAGCTCTGTTTTAAACCTGGGGGCGCGTGGCCGCAGGCAGATGTGGACACATCCCCTGTCTCTCTGGGGAGTTATAGTGACAACTTCCCTAAAAATAAACACATTAATGCCTAATAAGTCCATGATAAAAATGAAAATGTGGATGGAATAAAAATCTTCAGATTGATACGCCTCCCCCCATGCGCCGCATCCACACCAGAACACACACATAGCCCCATGTTCATTCATTCATTCCCCTTAAAAAAAATCATACATTAATTCTTAATATATAGACTCCAATCATAAATCCGTAATTAAAATGAGAATGTAAATGGAATTAAAAACAACTAGTTAGTGTATCATCATATAAATGAAATAACAGGTGATTATATTATGACTGTTACAACTCTCTCCATTAAAATAACAGACAATCCCAGCACATGCTGTTTCTTCATGAGCTCCGGAGCTGCGCGATTTCAAAACATGCCACTGAAATAGCATTAAACAAAGCACTTCTGACAACAGACTTCCTTTTTCCTGATCAAAAGTGCATTATCATAACATGCACCATAATACCGATCCGCAAGCTCATACGCACCGGTATTATGGCCACACTGCTTTGAAATGACTCTCCACCTCCCAGCGCAAAGCGGGCGCATTGTCTACAGGTAATTAGATGGCATGACGCAAAGCCTAAAAAACAGAAAATGTGCTGAGAGACACTAACAAAAACACTGGCGTATGATGGGAAGTCTGGCACAAAAATCCACTCATGACCGTCAAAATAGGGCCGTTTATATTCTTCAAAAAGGATGTATTCCTGAAAAAAAATCCTTGAAAAATTTTTATGGATCCAAAATAACCATAATATTTACATCTGAGCAGTTGAATGACAAGGCGACAGTGGTGAGTAAGAGAGATAAATGTAAATGCCAGATAGGACATGGCCAACGTTTTCATGACAAGGCACCAACAGCAGTTGCTTACAGTGCAAGCAAACAGTCTACAAATGGAGACACTTTGGGACTGTGGCTACTCTACCAAGAAGTGGGCGCCCAGTCAAACTGACTCGAAGAGCACAACGAAGACTCATCAGAGAGGTAAAGAAACAACCCCGAGTGTCTCGCACCTTAACAATTGGTTGTACGAATCGCTGATTCCTCCACTTCCCTGTTCATAATTTTTTTCTTTGTTTTTTAGGTCATCTAAATGTATTTAGACATACTGGTCCATGACAACAGATATGATGAGGATGTAAAATTATGCTCTTGAAATAGATCGTCAACCTCACCTTTGAATATACACAGAAATGATGAGACTGTGCTGAGTCATGTTAATCAGGAAAGCATTCAGACATGTGAAAGTCCTTGTTAACCTTTCATCATTCCGACAAAGCTCCGGGCATGGTCGTCTTCTGTGTTAGCTTTTTAAATGAATATCAGGCTGATGGTGATATGCATATGAGTTAATGAGAATAAAACACAGGCTGCTAAATATGAAGTCAAAGGTTGATGTGGTAACCATGGAGACAGATGGGTTAAAAAAAAAAAGAATCATTCTAATTCTGAGTTTTGGGTTTTAAAAGTTAATTTTTTTTTAAAATTAAAAATGTTATGATGTTGATGATTGTGATGGTGATAGCGATACTGACTATGGTGATAGTGAAGATGATGATAATGGTGATGGAGATGTGGCGATAATTATGGTGGTGATGATGATGGTAATGTACTCTGATGATAGTGATAACCATGGTGATAGTGAGGGTGATGATGATTATGATGATGATTGTGATGATGAAATTGGTGGCAAGGGTTATGATGTTGATGATGGAGATGATTATGGTGATGATAACAATGATGATGATGGTGATTCTCCTGATTGCAGTAGTGATGACGATAATGATGATGTGATGATGGTTGTGATGATATTTTTTTTATTTAACCAGGCAATACGGATTAAGTACAGTTTCTTATTTACAACTGCGGCCTCTCAAAAGGCATGGTCTTTTGGAGGAAATGGAAAAAAGTTAGCAATAAAACAAAACAACTTATGCACCCCTGTGTCTGATAACGATTTCATGCCAACAAAAGAGTACTACAGATGCGATGTTTGCTTCTAAGAGTGTTGATAGAGAAGTATAGAGAAGGTCAGAAGGAGTTGCACTGTGTCGTTGTAGATCTAGAGAAAGCAGATGATAGAGTTCCAAGAGAGGAAGTGTGGTACTGTATGAGAAAGTCATGAGTGGCAGAGGAGTTTGTGAGGGTGGTGCAGGACATGTATGAGGACAGCGAGACAGTGGTGAAGTGCGCTGTAGGAGTGACAAATGGGTTCAAGGTGGGGGTGGGGATACAGCAGGGATCGGCTCTGAGCCCCTTCTTGTTTGCCGTGGTGATGGAAGGCTGACAGACAAGGTCAGGCAGGAGTCTCCGTGGACTGCGATGTTTGCAGACAGCATTATGATCTGTAGCGAGAGTAGGGAGCAGGTGGAAGAGAACCTGGAGAGGTGGAGGTATGCTCTGGAGAGAAGCGGAATGAAAGCCAGTAGAATCAAGACAGAATATGAGTGTGAATGAGAGGGAGACAAGTGTAGCAGTGACTGGAAAGAATAGAGGTAGTGAAAGTAGATGAGTTGAAATAGCTGGGGTCAACCATCCAAAGCAATGGAAAATACACAAGAGAGGTGAAGAAGAGAGTGCAGGCAGGGTGGAGTGGCTGGAGATTAGTGTCAGGGGTGATCTCTGACAGATGGATAACAGCTAGAATTAGGGCTGTGCGATATGACCAAAATGTCATATCACAATATAAGTAATCTTTTTTGACCATAACAATATATATCACGATATACATTTTCTGTAAATTCTATAGTTTATATGATAACCAATAAAAAAGGACCATCTCTTTTTCTACATTTTAAATTACATACTGAAAAAATTAAGTTGGACAGATTCATCTGTCATTAAGCTTGTGCACTTGTTTCTCTTTTAATTTTGCAGTGTTGTTATAAAATTGTTTTTAATGTGCATTTGAGATTACTTCAGCTTTATTCTTTGTTGCTAGTGGACTAATTAAAAATGATTAGAAATCAAGTTACATTAAGAGCCAGTTTGTTCCTCTGACACGTTTTAATTAATTTGTTATTTATTTAGTGTGTATGCGGCCACTGTCACACACTTTTGCAGCTTTAGTAATGTTTTGTCAGAAAAAATTAAGAAAATCCCCAGTGATTTAAACCAGAACGATGGGTTGATACACTATGATGTTTCCTATTAGCGACAAGTTAGAATTGTCATTTAGCATTTGCCTTCTTATAATTAGAGAGAGATGGTGTTAATGTGACTTACCTCTAATTAAAATGAGGTTAGAGGACTATCCTTTCTGACACAGCATGGTAGGGAAAAAGTCAAACATCTCTGGCTGGCCCAGAAGTAGCGGCAAATCATTGGCTTGCTGTTAGCTGCTGTGGCACACCTGGTGCACTGCGAGGGAGAGGCAGGGCGGTGACAAGTAGAAACGGGTATGTCTCTTAAGTCCTGATATAAACGATACGGTTTTATTTGAAACGATAGATATTTTTTATCGTGTCGCTGATATACACTACCGTTCAAAAGTTTGGGGTCACCCAGACAATTATTTTGTGTTTTCCATGAAAAGTCACACTTATTTACTACCATGAGTTGTAAAATGAATAGAAAATATAGTCAAGACATTGACAAGGTTAGAAATAATGATTTGTATTTGAAATAATAATTTTTTTTCCTTCAAACTTTGCTTTCGTCAAAGAATCCTCCATTTGCAGCAATTACAGCATTGCAGACCTAACATGATTGCACAAGGGTTTTCTAATCATCCATTAGCCTTCTGACGCAATGAGCAAACACATTGTACCATTAGAACACTGAAGTGATAGTTGCTGGAAATGGGCCTCTATACACCTATGTAGATATTGCACCAAAAACCAGACATTTGCAGCTATAATAGTCATTTACCACATTAGCAATGTATAGAGTGTATTTCTGATTAGTTTAAAGTTATCTTCATTGAAAAAAAGTGCTTTTCTTTCAAAAATAAGGACATTTCTAAGTGACCCCAAACTTTTGAACGGTAGTGTATATTGTCATATCGCACAGCCCTAGCTAGAATGAAAGGGAAGATTTACAAGACAGTTGTGAGACCTGCTATGATGTATGGTTTGGAGATGGTGGCACTGACAGAAAGACAGGAGGCAGAGCTGTAGTTGTCAGAGTTGAAGATACTAAGATTCTCATTGGGAATGATTTAGAGGGACAAGATTAGAAATGAGTATATCAGAGGGACAGCTCAGGTTGAGCCGTTTGGAGACAAAGTAAGAGGCAAGTCAGATGGTTTGGACATGTGCAGAGGAAGGATAGTGGAGATACTTGACGAAGGATGTTGAAGGCAGACAGGAAGAAAAGAGGGAGACCACAGAGAAGATTCAGGGATGTAGTGAAAGAGGACATGGAGAGTGTTAGTGTTACAGAGGAAGATGAAGGGATAGGGTGAGATGGAGGCAGATGATCCACTACGGCGCCCCCTGAAGGGGGCAGCTGAAAGAAGATGGTGACGATTGTGATGATGATTATTATGATGATTGTGATGATAATGATGATGATGATGGTCATGTAATGATGCTGGCTGTGGTGGTGATGGTCAAGATGATGATGGTGATGTTGGCGATGGTGGTAGTTAGGGCTTGGCAGCACAGTGGTACAGTGGTTGGCACTGTTGCCTCATAGCTTGAAGGTTCCAGGTTTGAATCCCCAGGCTGGCAGGAGGGGGGAACCTTTCTCTTTGGAGTGTGCATGTTCTCCCTGCGCCGTGTGAGTTTACTCCGGGAGTTCCGGTTTCCTCCTGCAATACACACACACGCACACACACACACACACACACACACATGCATCCCCACGCACACCTGTGACTTCCGGTGTGGGCACCAGCCTCCAGAGCACCGCCGGGACCCTTGGGGGGGGCAGCCCCACCCCACGGGGGCACGCCCAGGGAGGCCCACACCCCCCAGCCCTAGCCACCTGCCCCAGGCAGAGGCAGGCATTCTTTCCAGGCTAATGTGGTCTAATTGGAAGTTCCTACATTGGGTGGTACATAAATTCTTTTTAGATTTCTAACTCATAGGAATGGTTTTCTTGGTGATGCATGAAGCAGTGAGAACCATGTGGGACATGTTTACCTCCATATATACCTCACTTCAATCGCCCAGTGTGTGGGAGAGGATGGGGTGCGACGCTGGAGACATGCTGATAGGTCTTCACGTGTCTTTTGGCAAAATTTTTGCACCGGTGCGCAGGGCCACATAGCACACTTATAACTTTCGGAGGTGTTGCTGGTGCAACGAGAACAGATGTTTGAGCGACTAAAGCCCATTCTGGACATCCTTGGTCCTGTGTAATGAGTTCTATGTAGAACTCTGTACTGTACGAGTTATAGGTTAGAATTTGTCGTCATCTTAAAGGTGTTTAAGCATATTTGTGTCCAGAAGACTGCATCTTGATTGGTAGATAAATTCATCTTTGTTGATTTGAATGAATGAATGACTGAATGATTAGTGGAGGAACTGTAATGTTGTGTATTTCTCTGTATTGCTGTGTGATGGAGATGCCTGTGACTGTGGATGATCAAGGGCAGCATCTCACCGCGTCTCCCTCCATGTCCAATATTTGTGCTGCAGGCGAAGCGGTGAACATATGAGGCGGAGGACAGGAACAGAAAAAAAATACACAAACCCGAGAAACCACGCAGGAGGACGTCACGTCTCAGTGTGGGTGTGTGGGAGGAGACGTGGGGATTGCTCACAGCCACGCCGGGAACTCAAGGTCAGAGTGTGCACGTGTGTTGTGTGGAGTTCAGACAGAGACAGCTTCAGGCAGAAATCATCATTAATTTACTACATGTTTTTATTTAATACAAGATAAAGATGGGGAGACAGAGATGAGGTTCTCTTTGTTTCTTCCTTACCTCTTTTCTTCCTTCACTCCAACCTTTCTGCTTTTCTTCCTTCCTCAGTCTTTCCATCCCTTCTTCCTTTAGGTTTTCCTTTATTACCTCCGCCAAGGAGGTTTTGTTTTTGCCGGTGTTGGTTTGTCTGGCTTGTCTGTTTGTCTGTCTGTTAGCAATATCACTCAAAAAGTTCTCAACGGATTTTGATGAATTTGTCAGGAAAGGTGTGTAATGGCACGGGGAACAGCTGATTACATTATGTACATTATGTATGCACTCTCTGATGATCAGAGAGTGCATACCTCCACCTAGGGCTTTGAATTTGTGCAGCAGGATTACACAAAACTAGCGGATGGATTTGGATGAACTTTTCACCAGAGGTGCTTCTTGGACTAGAGACGAACCCATTACATTTTGGTGATGTTCCGAGAATGCGTACCTCTGCCAAGGCTCTTATTTTCCCACAGTGTGTTAGCAGCAAAACTCCAAAACTACTGGACAGACTTTGATGCAGTTTTCAGCAGAAGTGGCTCTGGGCCCACACACACACCCACTACATTTTGGAGGTGATCCGTGAGGGACGGAAGGAGCCTTGGCAGCGGTGTGCACTCTCTGAGTGCTTTTCTAGTTTTTTCCTCCCTCCCTTTTGTAGTTCTTCAGTCCTTCCTTCATTCTTCCTCCCTCCCTCCATCCCGCCTCTGATCTCTCCATCCAAACGAACAGGAACCCCGTAGGTTAGTCTCTCTGTTTAAGCTGTTTTTCCTGTGAAGTGGTCATACTGGGCAGGATGTGGATGTTAATGATTTCCCCCTCCATCATTAGATCTCACTCTCCCGCTTTCACAGAAAAACTGGGTTAATGACAGGAGCAGACAGAGATCTGCTGCAGGCTATCTCCACCACTTTTACATGCAGATTTCTCCTTCTGATGGAACAGCGTTTGACATGCGCGTTACAGCACTCCCTCTGTTATTTTGTGAATTCATTTATATGGTAAAACGTCATTACTGAAGCATGTTCTTACTTTGCTGACAGTCCCAGTTTAAATAAAAAAAACATATGGACCACAACGCAGACAAAATATTAGATTTAAATGCATTTTTCTGAGACACATATTTAATTTTGTTTTATTCAGGCTAATGTTTATCTGATCTCAGTAATTCATTGTTTTTTGTCCATCATTCCCAAAGCAACTTCGACAGCTGTTATTGACTCTGAATATTCAGCTTGTATAAATAATTTAATAGATGAAAAAGATTTAAACATTTGTTTGTTTGCACTGTACACAGCCCGAGGAAATGTGCCCAGCTGAGGACAACTGATGCAGCTTAATAATGATGAGAAATAACTTTATTGTCAACATTTTTAAGAGCTGAATTTTACATATATTGGCTGGCTCCAAAGATTGTTTTACTTTAACAGCATTCACACAGTTGTTGTTCACATCTCTAATTTTTATTCTTCTGGGCATTAATTCTTCTGCACACTTGAAACGAGAAACTCTATTCTGTATTGGTCTCTTCAGCCTTTTAAGGACATCTGTGCCTCAGTTTTCCTGTTTTATAACCTTCATACTTTTTTCTAATATTTACAGTGTACAATGATATAATGGAAGTGAACAGAGAAGTTCTTCAAACTCTTAGTTCCACCAGCTTTTAGTACAACAAAACTTCTGTATAATTTCAGCTAGAGAAACGCTTTGACTTTTAATATACTACATGGTTTAAGTCTTGATGATAAGATTGTTCAGCTTTAAGTCCCTTTAGCTTTTAAGATTTTAGCTCTTATTTAGTATCCATCCATTTTCTTCTGCTTAATCCTTTTCGGGTTGCGGGGGGACTGGAGCCTATCCCAGCATCTTTGGGCGAGAGGCAGGGTACACCCTGGACAGATCGCCAGTCCATCGCAGCTCTTATTTAGTATTCTAATTTTCATCCTTTTTGAGGTAGTTTGACTTTGTGCTAACATTGTGTCAGGCTAGGCCAGATTAGATTTTAAGATAGCATTTTAAGATTACTTTATTCAACTTAAAGCTGTTTTCACTGTGATGCCAATATGTTAGTTATTTTATAGCTTTTAAGCTTCAAGTTTTTTTTAAGATAACTTTGTTCAACTTTCAGCCATGCTAACATTGCCATTTTTGCTTTCAATTAAGCTAGCATTTATCATTGTCAAACTTTTATTTAGTATTTTTAAACTAACTTTCTTCCACTGTAAGCTACAGGTGCATCTCACTAAATTAGAATATCATCAAAAACTTGATTTATTTCAGTAATTCAATTCATAAAATCAAACATATTTTATATAGATTCATTACAGACAGAGTGATATATTTCAAGTGTTTATTTCTTTTAATTTTGATGGTTATGGCTTGCAGCTCATGAAAACCCAAAAATCAGTTTCTCCAAAAATTAGAATATTACATAAGATCAATTTTAAAAAATTGATTTTTTTAATAGAAATGTTGGCCGACTAAAAGTATTTCCATGCACACACTCAGTACTTGGTCAGGGCTCCTTTTGCATGAATTAATACTGCATCACTGTGTCATGGCATTAAGGTGATCAGCCTGTGGTACTGCTGAGGTGTTATGAAGGCGCAGGTTGCTTTGATAGCAGCCTTCAGCTCATCTGCATTGTTGGGTCTGGTGTCTCTCATCTCCCTGTTGATGATACTTCATAGATTCTGTATGGGGTTTAGGTCAGGAGAGTTTGCTGGCCAGTAAAATATGGTGATATCATGGTCATTAAACCAGGCTTTGGTACTTTTGGCAGCAGTGTGGGCAGGTGCCAAGTTCTGTTGGAAAATGAAATCAGCATCTCCATAAACCTTGTCAGCAGAGGGAAGCATGAAGTGCTCTAAAATGTCCTGGTAGACAGCTGCATTGACTTTGGACTTGATAAAACACAGTGGAATAACACCAGCAGAAGACATGGCTCCCCAAATCAGGTGCCAAGTCCTGTCACTTGGAAATCAAGGTCCCAGAGTCTCGAGGAAGAGTGTACAGGCACGGAATCCAAGTTGCTTGAGGTCCAGTGTGAAGTTTCCACAGTCAATGGCGAGATGTGGACAATTGCCATGCAGTCTTACTCCAGACGGGAGAGGAGCGCCCCTCGTGGCCCGAAACCTGAGCCAACTAACAGTCCCCTGGTTTTGGCATTGCGGGACCCTTTACCATCGGTGAGACGGTTCCTGGCATTGTCACACCAAGCTGGAGTTCTCCCTGCTTCAGCCACCACGTCTGGGGGTCCGCCAGTGTTAGCCACCATGTTTGGAGGTCCACAAGCACCCGTCGCCTCATCTGGGGTCCCGCCAGTGTCAGCCACCTCGCCTGAAGGGTTGCTAGCTTCCTCAACCACCATGCCTGCTGCTTGGGCCGCTGCAGCAGAGTCGCCGGAGTCCTGGATGGTGGTGGAGCTCGAGTCCAGGCAAGTGCTCTGTTCTGTTTTTACATCTGTAGATCCAGAGAATTCTTCTCTGGCTCATGGTGGGGAGAATCAGTTGCAGAAATCCTCTGCTCCTGAGCTCTCCTTACCGAGCTCCACTGCTGATGGTGATTCTGCTCCGGTGTTCTTTTCTCCTTCTCCCGAGGTGGTCTTGTTGAGAGAGGTTGTCCAGATGGTGGAGGCTGAGGAGAATCAGCTGGAGTCCTGGACGGCGGTAGAGCTTGAGCTCAGGCAAGTTCCCTTTTTTGTCCTAGAGAAATCTTGCCTGGCTCTTGGTAGGGGAGACCAAGTGCAGACATCAGCTACACCTGAACTCCCCTGGCTGGGCTCCACTGCTGCCGGTTACTCTGACCCGGTGTTTGTTATCTGTCTGAGTTTTCTCCGGAGGCCGCCATGGGTCCCCTACCTCCACCTGAGGTCACCGTGGGTCCTCTACCTCTGCCTGAGGTCACCATGGGTCCTCTACTTCTGCCTGAAGTCGCCTTGGGTCCTCAACCTGCACCAGAGGTCTCTGTGGGTCCTTCCTCCCTGCCAGGGGTCTCCGTGCATCCTTCCTCCTGCCAGAGGCCACCGCGGGTGCTACACCTCCGTCCGAGGCCACCACAGGTGCCACGCCTCCGTCCGAGGCTGCCACGGGTGCCAAGCCTCCATCTGAGGCCTCCGTGGGTGCTACACCTCTGTCCGAGGCCCCCGTGGGTGCTATGCCTCCCTCCAAGGTCCCCATGGGTGCTATGCCTCCCTCCAAGGTCCCCATGGGTGCTATGTTTCTGTCCAATGTCCCTGTGGGTGCTACACCTCCGTCCAAGGCCCCTGTGGGTGCTACGCCTCCGTCTGAGGTCCCCGTGGATGCTATGCCTCCGTCTAAGACCCCCGTGAGTGCTACACCTCTGTCCGAGGTCTCCGTGGGTGCTATGCCTCAGTCCGAGACCTCTGTGGGTGCTGTGCCTCAGTCTGAGGCCTCCGTGGGTGCTATGCCTCAGTCTGAGGTCACCGCCGTGGGTGCTTCGCCTCTGCCTGGGACCGCCGTGGGTCCTCCGTCTCTGCTCAAGGTTGTCGAGGGTCCCCAGCTGTCACCCGAGGTCGTGGAGGGTCCCTTGGTATCTCCCGAGTTCATGGAAGGCCCCCTGCTGTCGCCCGAGTTCGTGGAGAGTCCTCTGTTGCCGCCCAAGATCATCATGGATCCTTCGCCATCATCGGGGGTCGCCGAGGGTCATCGAGTGCCGCTGGGGGGTCCCCTCTGACCAATCATCTTCACCGTTTGGTTGCACCACAGGTCGGGTGTGTCCTTTCCCTGGTGTCCTTGCTGGCTCGCTGTCATCACAGTCTGGCTCCGCTGTTGGCCAGCAATCAGCGTCGGGAACCAACCGTCCGCAGCCCTTGTTCCATCTCATCCACGTTGCAGTCCATGCTGTCCGTTGGGGGCATGTGTGTCAGCTACCGCCTCCTGGAGGGGTACGTCATGCCCCGCGGCCCGTTGGGTTTGGGATGCAGGGAGACCACCCGACAGACTGTGTCACTTGGTGGGGTGGCTCAAGACCTCTGGGAGACCACCTGACGGGCTATGCCAGCTGTTCAGGTGGCTCAGGAACTCACTGGTAGACCACCAAACTTGTTCCACCGTGTAATCTGGTGGTCCTGGGACTCTGGTAGGCCCCCCAAACTCACTTATCTACCCTTCAGGGGTCCCTAGAGCTCTGTGCCGCCATATCTGTTTGGAGTGTGGGTCATGAGTTTTTTTTTTGTTTTGTTTGTTTGTTTTTGGTTCAGTCCCTCCGTGCCTAGGTTCCCCCTCCCCCCTCCCGGGGTGGGTTGTTTTTTCTTGTTGGTGGGGGGGGGTTCTCCTTTGTGGGTGGGTCCTCTTTTCGTTTTTGATGTTGCCCCGGGGTGTCTGGGAACCACCCTCGGGGGGGGGGGGCACTGTCATGCAGTTTCCAGTTGGAGTTCAGTCTTTTTCTGTTGGTCTGTTTCTTTATTTATCATGATCTGTGGGATTTTATCTGTTTATTTTTGGAGTGTTTGTATTCTTGGTTTCGTCTTTATGGTCTTGTCTATTTATTGTGTGTTATTTTGTATTTACGGTATTAGTTACGTCTTTTTGGGGTTGTGTTATTTTATTCTTGTTTTATTTAGTTTCCGGTCTGTAGTTTTATTTTGACAGTGCTGTGCAGCTTCCAGCTGTCAAACTTTGTTTCGCAGGCTGCACAGCTGTCACTTGTTATTTTGATTACTTTCTCACTCATGTTCCCACACCTGGTGATCATCTGGTCCATTCCCATTTAAGCAGACCAGTATAGTTCATTCTTTGCAGCGGTCTTGCATTTCCTGGAACGTTATTGTTGCGTTCGTACCTTCCCAGACGGAGCTCCTGTCTGTGGCATTCTTTTCAGTGGTATCCCCCATCTCTCCCGTCAGTGTGTGTTTTGTGTTTGTACGTCGTCAAGTTAATAAATGTGCAAGCTCACAGTCTGCGTGTGGCGTCTTCAGTAGCCCTTAAACTGGGTGTTTATGACAGATGGAAACAGTTTTTTTCAAATGGGTGGGACTTCCAGGTCACGGATGTATGACTTCTTGTCAAACAGCGCCTTACTGTGGTATCCAAAACGGTACTGCAATTGTCAGAGTTGATAGTAAATTACTGTTAGTAATTAACGGTTACATGAACACCTTTGAAGTGGAATGATACATATCCAGTGAAGTTGGAGTGCAGTTATCATGGAATATAGTAACTCCTGGAATCCCTATTGTCCAATCAAATTGCTCGGTCGCAACCAACTGTTGTATAATGTATTTTTAACCATGACGCAGTACTGTAGGTGCTATGGTGCACATCTGCTCAGCAGACAACAGATTTTGTCCTCCGCTATGTCTACATAAATAACAGTGTACTTACGCCATTCTGCAGAGGAAGTCAGTGTGCATCAGGGTTGTCTGTGTGCATCATGCTCCAGTGGGAGAAAATTATCATTGAAATCAAAGTTTATAAATATCCCATATAAATGCTGATGTTTACAGCAATGTTCTTGTAAAGTAGGTTTGAAAAATGTCTGAGGCTTCAGTATAGACATGTAAATGCATACAGTATTGCCCCTTGAGAGACTTTAAAGACCCACTGCAGCCAAAATCGACTATTTTTTAACTTTTAACATGTTTAAAAAGTGTTTATCATCACTTCCAACACATGTCAATAACAAAATCAGCCACAGAGACTAAGACTGTGTATCTTGAGTGTGATTCTGACTACCTCCGGTTCAAGCCTAAATTGTGCCATTCAGATCTGGCCTGACTCTTCTACGTCGCAGAGCCAAGCCAATCAGCTCCAATCTCAACCTGCTATCAGGAGACTGTAGGGAATGTGCCAGAGAAGGCTGTGGGAATGGCTTCTGAGCCTCCGGTACACAGAGGCTCACACACAGAATCGCATAGCTAATGAGCACCAGAAACAGTGTTTCTAAATAAAACTTTTTAGGCTGATTTAAGTTGGGTTTTTTTTGTTGTTGTTGTTTTTTGCTAAAACATTGATGTGCAAAATTTTGAGGCATAAATATCACATTTCAGAGGGAGTTTAAGCCATTGCAGTTTGTCTTTAATGTTGACTGTAGCTGAATATATCCATGCACTTGTAGTACAGAGTAATGCGTACAGTATGGTATTGTTTGCAGAGCTAAAATGCTAATACACACAGTCCCACATTAAAGACCATAAGAAGCACATTTTAATTATGAATAATAACTGGGAAAATACACCCTGATAATCACATTTTACCATATTTAATTTAAATACCACACATCTGTGCTGTGGGAAAGGGTTTGGGTCACAAATATCAGGTGTTTGGAAGCTAAAATTAATCTTGGGCAGCACTTTTAACTAAAGCTTTCATTTGCCCCCTCCCTGGTAAACCGCAGACTCCGCTCTCTCTCTTTGTCTCTGTAACGATGAGGTTTGAGTGGTGAATTTCCCCTCAGGACTGATGCCTGACCCACAGTCCGTGTAAAATATTCTACTCTGACTGAAGATAATAATTCCCTTTTTATAGGTTTTCAATCCCAGGGCACCGTGAAGGACAGATGGGGTCACTGGACACACAGAGAGATGAAAACATTTGTTTCAGCACCAGGAAACATGAAAGGTTTGATGATTGGAGAGTTTTACTTTAAATGGAAGTGGCATCTTATCCTAATGGACAATATTTACATATACCTGACGTGACCAGAATATTTTTAGCTTATTTGAACAAAGGCAAAATGAGCTAATGCAATGCAATGCAAATGCATCTGTTAGGCCACCCATTCACATTTGATGATAATCACT
Source organism: Pholidichthys leucotaenia (assembly GCA_020510985.1). Classification (NCBI taxonomy): domain Eukaryota; kingdom Metazoa; phylum Chordata; class Actinopteri; order Cichliformes; family Pholidichthyidae; genus Pholidichthys; species Pholidichthys leucotaenia. The sequence continues at coordinate 192,275,498 of CM035842.1, read as the reverse complement.
AGTCCTCCTAGGCAGCTGCCCAAATGCTTACCGGTCTCAGGTTGAAGTCAAGACCAATGTGTTATTGCGGGTTTGTGTAGGCCTAGGCTATGTACATCTGTATAGATCTACACAAGCAATAGTGGAATTGGACAAGCCTCCATTAATATGGCAGGGTATTTGTGTGTTTGACAGCAGTTCCCAATTACAACCACAAAATTATTAGCATGCAGTTGCCTAGCTTACCATGCAATAGTAATATTTTTTAACACTGTGTAGCTGTGCTAACATACTCTTTAGAGGATGGGGAGGGCCCACACAGTAAGGCTTTTTCTTCAGGGCATTTTACAGGAGCTCTTTAAAAAAGTCTCAACCATGTATCTTAGCATCCGTTTGACCCGCCACTTAAAGCTTGGCTTTGGCTTTTCACACTGACATCCTCTACACGCAAGCTATACTATACTGCAGCAAACTGGTAAGAAAACACTCATCCCTCCAACCATTTGCTTTCAAATATTGATCATGGTATAATTTTAATCTAATTCTGATTGGGTGGTTACAGAGGTGTGCCACTGACTTTTTTCAATACCCAGTGGTCTGGGTGCAGCAACAAAAACCACTGACCACCAAGAGAGTTATTGTGCTGAGGGTGGTTTTAGGTCGATTAAATGTAATCTCTGTGATATTAAAAAGTGAGTTGTCTCTTTAACTGTCCACATTAAATGGACGGGTTACGCACCCCCAGTGGCACAGCGCAGCAACTGCACCTGTCAACTTATTGACGTCCCCCGGCTATACTGAGAATTTACACTGATCTGTGTTGAGCTGACAGTTCAGAAGGTGGCAGACACGCGTCGGCGGAATCATGGCTGACATGGAATACAGCAAAGAAGAAGAAATCCTCATTATTCTTCTGTCATGGTCTGAGTGCCGATATCGTCCGCGCTTGAGTCATGCAGTATTTTCCTCCCGTTCTGTAGCGGTTTTCCCTAGGGCCTTCCCGGGCTCTTATTTTGACAGCGTCTAAGTGGAACTTCCGGCTGTCGGAGCAGAGTTCCTCAGTGACAGCTGTTTGCCATTTCAGCTGATGACATCCTCATCAGCTGATTATTCCTCTTCCCTGTTTAAGGGAGCAGCTTAGGTTACTCTGGGCTGCGACTTCACCTTTTCCAGACTGGTTTCCCTACGCCCAAAGCCAGTTCCTTTCAGCGTCAGGTTCCGCCCTCGCTATTCTTATGTAAGTGTTGTATCCTTGTCTCCCATCAGTCTCCCTAGTTCTCTGTTGTCATTGGTGCGTTCTAGTCACAGTCTTTATTTGTGTTTTGTCCCACATGGCTCATTATTTTGTACCTTGTTCCTTCATTTTATAAATACGCAAACTCACTGGTTGCGTATAGTGTCTCATTAGTGGTCCGCCAGGACCGCACCATGACAGTAGGTCGCAGCCAAACGAGACGCCGGTGACCGTGAGTTTGCTTAATTGGGCTTGTAGTTTTCCCCTTTCCGCGTACCAGTGTGCTGGGAGATGGCGTGGCCACACAAGGGCTACACCATGAGCCTGGGCTACGAGCTGATGATGGCCCTTATCGAGATCGATGGGATCATTTCCAGCGCTCGCCATCACACCGTCCCCAGCACCTCACGCTAGTACCTGGACCTCGCTGAGGTGACTATTAACTGCCATCCTCGCTACGCTGACCACCCTGAAATCACGGCGAGGATGGGGAACATCCCTGCTCACTGGGAGAAGCTCCGTGGGCTTGAGGGAAACTCCGGCAGGAAGCCGAAGAGGAGACTTCCTCGCTCCTCGCCTCAGGATCCCATTCCTGTCCCTCATCCAGTCCAGGAGTTTGCACCACCCAGGGGTCATCCCCAGCGGAGAGAGACGTCAGTCGGGATTCCCTCGGTGGATTTACAGCGGACAGCTATTACCATCCAAGACCGAGTGGCTGCAGCTCGCTCTGCCTCCCATCCAACCCAGATAATGAAGCATGTGACGGCAGCGGTCAGGCTGGTGGAGAGGAATCCGGAACTTTATGATAACCCCGAATACACTGACCTGCTCGCCTCTGTTTCTGCGCAGGAGCAGCGTTTCCCAGATCTCATCTTCACCTCGCCCTCTGCCAGTAAACGTCGTCTCCATGCTTATTGCAAGTCTCAGCGAGAACCCCGTCCGGATCCAGTTCCGGGTAGCTGCACGAACTCTGTCTCCCAGCCAGCTGCAGCCTCTGTGTCTCATCAGAGGGGTAAGACAGCCGCTGCCCCCTCCGGGTTTTATGTGCCTCGTCCCCGGCCCGCCTCAGCTGTTCCTCCCTCCTCCTCGATGCTCTCTCCAGCTGCTGAGAATGCCACAAGTCCTGCTGCGGCTGTGCCTGTCATCAATCCGGTGTGAGCGGCTCCTCCTCGTCCTCTCGGGGGGCCCTTCATCACCATCCAAAGGGGAAGGGAGAAAACGAAGCCCACTGCAGCAGCTTCCTTCAGCCCTCAGCGGATCAGGCAAGTGTCTTTTCATTCTTTTCCTTCACTGGGTGAATATGCCTTGTTTGATCCCTGGGGGTGGAGCTCAGGGTTCTCAGTCCCCCGAGCTTCCTCCACCTGCTGCAATCATTAATTGTGAACCTGCTACCTGTGTGTCTCCTTCCCCTGAGCGTTCCCTGGTGCCAGGACTACACCGCCGGATGAGGAAGGAGCCTGCGGCCCTGGAGTGCCTGGTTCCAGCCCCGCAGCCACGTCATGGGCAGAGGAGGAGGGCGGACTGCCAATTGGAACCTGCGCTGACGACTAATCGTCCCCGGGTCTCCACAGAGGAGCGGTTCGACCCAGCAGGCCAAGGATCTCCTGCCACCACGCCGTGTGGTTTTCGGCGTGGACGTCAGCGTCAGGGAATCCCCAGACTGAGGATGCCATCATGCCGGCTGTGGAGCCCGCCGCAGTCAAGTGGTAACCAGAAGTGGACCTTCAGCGCGCTGAACCTGGATTGTCGAAGTCCTGGGCTGTGGTGGAGCCCAAGATCAGGCAAGTGCTCTATTTTGTCTTCCTTTCTTCTATTCTGGAGCATTTTTGCCTGTCGCTTGGGGAGACGAGCCGGGCGCAGCCGTCCGCTGCGTCCGAGCTTGTCTCGCTGGACTCTGCCGCTGCCGGTGATTCTGATCCCAGTTCTCTGTTCTCCTCTGAGCCTTCTCTCAGGGTCACTGGTGAGGAGCCTGCTCCAGTCGTCGCCTTGGAGGTTCTGGGTTCGGGTCTGAAGGTCATCCCTGGTGCTGTGCTGGCCCAGTCGTGGTCCGTTGTGGGTGCAACTTTGACCCAATCGGGTCTGACATGGGTGCAACGCGGACCCAATCGGGGTCCGTCATGGTCACTGTTCTGGCCCAGTTGGGGTCCGTCATGGGTGCAGCACGGTCCCACTTGGGATCCAACGTTAGCCCAGTGCTAGTCTGTGTGGGGTTCGGAGAAGGAGCTGCAGATCCTCCGCTGATCGACGCCGGACTGGCCCCTCATCATTTCCCCGATCCCTTTTTCCCTCCACCTGGTGCCGCTGGGATTCCCTTATCCGACGCGGCTCTCCCTCGCTATCCCTCTCGATAGGGAGGCCGCCTCCGAGTTCTCCCCTGCGGTCCTGGTGGCTGGATGACGCGGGTTGGCCGCCTTGGAAACTGCTTCGCCCCTTTGGCATTCTGGGTCGGCCACCCGACAAACTGGACTTTTTGTTCGGCGACCTGGTCCGGCTGCCAGAGGTACGGGTTCTCCGGGCCTGGGACTGGGGTAGACCGCCCAAACTTTTTCTTCTTCCCCTGCTAGCGATCTGGACGCTGGACGCAGGTAGACAACCAGAACTAATTGTTTTTTCTTGTTTTCTTTGTGCTCTGCCTGCTGTCATCCCTGTAGTTTTTTTCCTCCCCTGTGGTTCTGGGATGACCTTGTGTTTTGTTTCTATGAACTACAGTATATTATACTGTGTATTTCGCCGCTCTTTAGCGTGTTTTTTTCATTTCCCCTTTGTCTAGTATTATTAGGGTACGTTGTATTTTGGTATGTGCCTGTATCTCAGTTTCTCCCTCCTCTGTTGTTTGAAAGGCTCTTTTAGATAGATAGATAGATAGATAGATGTACTTTATTGATCCCAAACTGGGAAATTACAGTGTAACAGCAGCATGACAGTTGACAACCAAACAACAGAAACACACACATGACAGACAAAGGGATTACCCATGGAAAGTAAAAACTAACACGACTATAAAACCTATATACATCATAGCTTAATATATGATGACCCGTATAAACACATGAATCATCCCATTGCACAAAGAAGGACTATCAGGAGCAGAGTGAAAAGTGATGTACCAGTTAGTCTGTAAGATGCAGTGTGGCAGCATAGCTATGCCAGAATACAACATCATAGTGAGTTATTGTACAGTGAAATTGCATGTGGCCGGAAAGATTTCCTGTACCTGGCCGTTCGACAATGAAGCTGTAGTAGTCTACTGGAGAAAGTGCTTCGCTGTCTATCTAGTGTGTGGTGGAGGGAGTGATCAGGATTGTCCATGATGGATGGCAGTTTATTTAGTGTTCTCCTCTCCATCACTGTCTCAAAGGTCTCCGGTCTGAGACCAATTACAGAGCCAGCCCTCTTGATAATCTTGTCAAGTCTGTTGGTATCTCTGGCCCTAATACTGCTACCCCAACAGACCACAGCAAAGAAGATGGCGCTGGCGACAACAGTCTGGTAGAAAAGCTCCAGCATCCTGCTGCACACGTTAAAGGATCTCAGCTTTCTCAGGAAGTAGAGTCTGCTCATCCCCTTCTTGTGCTCTGCATCGGTGTTGGATCTCCAGTCCAACCCGCTGCTGATCCTGACATCCAGATATTTGTAGTCCTCAACCACTCCCACATCCTCCCCCCTAATCTGCAGTGGCTGAGAAGGAGCCTTCCTCTTCCTGAAGTCAATCACCATCTCTCTGGTCTTGCTGACATTCAACCTCAGGTGATTCTGCTCCGTCCACTCCACAAATCTGTCTACCAGTGCCCTGTACTCCCCCTCCTCTCCTCCTCTTATACACCCTACAACAGCTGAGTCATCAGAGAATTTTTGCAGGTGGCATGACTCAGTGTTGTACTGAAAATCCGTGGTGTATAAGGTAAAAAGAAAAGGAGAGAGCACAGTCCCCTGTGGCGCTCCCGTATCACTAGCCACCACTCCAGACAAGACACTGCCCAGCCTGACAAACTGTGGTCTGCCTGTCAGGTAGTCAGTAATCCAGGAGATCATAGAGCTGTCAACTCCCATCACCCGCAGCTTCTCACCCAGCAGCAGTGGCTGGATGGTGTTAAAGGCACTGGAGAAATCAAAAAAAGTGATTCTCACAGTATCTCCTCCACCATCCAGGTGCAGATGGGCTCGTTGCAGCAGGTAGATGACAGCATCTTCAACTCCTAAATGGGGCTGATATGCAAACTGCAGAGGGTCCAGCCACGTCTTCACCTGCGGCCTCAGGTGGGCTAAGACCAGTCTCTCCAGGTCTTTCATCACATGAGATGTGAGGGCAACTGGTCGGTAGTCATTCAGGTCCGATGTTTTGTTGCTTATACCTGTATTTATTGTACTATCTGTATTTCGCCGCTGTTTAGCGTGTTTTTTTTTTTTTTACTTCCTCTGTTTGGGAGACGCTCTGTGGTTGCCTTTTTTCTTGTGCCTGTGTATCATGGCCTTTAGGCATAGTATCTGTTATTTGCATCCATTGTTTTGTTTCTGTATTTTCACTTGTGCTTTATGGAGTATGTTTGTGGTTCTGTTTTTTTTCCATGCTCTGTTGCGCCATGTTATTTTTCAGTATTGGGCCTTGTCATTTTTTCCCATTTTTTTTTTTGACTCTCGCCCTCCTGGCCTTTCTTTTTCCCGCTCCTCCCGCCCTGGGGGGGGGGGGGGGCATTGTAGCCTTCTGGATGGGGGGAGGCTTGGATGTTACATCATGCCCAGAGTGCGTCGTTTGGGGGGAGTACTGTCATGGTCTGAGTGTCGATATCGTCCGCGCTCGGGTCATGCAGTATTTTCCTCCCGTTCTGTAGCGGTTTTCCCTGTGGCCTTCCCCGGCTCTTATTTTGACAGCGTCTCAGTGGGGCTTCCGGCTGTCAGAGCAGAGTTCCTCAGTGACAGCTGTTTGCCATTTCAGCTGATGACATCCTCATCAGCTGATTATTCCTCTTCCCTATTTAAGGGAGCAGCTTAGGTTACTCCGGGCTGCAACCTCGCCTTTTCCAGACTGGTTTCCCTACACCTGAAGCCAATTCCTTTCAGCGTCAGGTTCCGCCCTCGCTATTCTTATGTAAGTGTTGTATCCTTTTCTCCCATCAGTCTCCCTAGTTCTCTGTTATCGTTGGTGCGTTCTAGTCACAGTCTTTTATTTGTGTTTTGCCCCACGTGGCTCATTATTTTGTACTTTGTTCCTTCCTTTAATAAATACGCAAACTCACTGGTTGCCTATAGCAACTCATTAGTGGTCCGCCAGGACCGCACCATGACATCTTCTTCCTTTTTCTGCTTTGAGCTTACAGCACCAATGTGGCCGCCGCCGTGATCGGTCATGGCGATGGCGATTCTGACTGAAACTACATCATACAGGAAAAGTAGTTGCGTAATACAAACAGAATTCAGAATTCACGTAGGATAATCATAAGAGTTTGTAGATGTGGTAGAGGGTGTAAATGACCGACCAAATGCAAAACAACGACCACGATGGGGAAAAAACTGAGCTCACGATACCAAGATGGCGGCGCCCACATTGTCATGGAGTCTCACAGGAAAAATTCATCAAACAGGAAAAATGGCCACGTAATACAAACAAAATTCACGTGGGATAATCATAAGAGTTTGTAGATGTGGTAGAGTGTAAATGACTGAGCAAACAAAAAACATTGACCACGATGGACGAAAACGGACCGGTCACGTGAGCGAGCGAGCCTCCCCCCCACACAGGTAAAAGAGGAATATATTTTTTTTACATTCTATTTATTTTCTGGTTCATATACTTTGAAGATTAGATAAAAAAAAAACATACCCCTGTCGACAAAACGGTGTAAAAAAAACCCCGAACCATTCTTTGTGTAAAAGTGTCCAAAGTCCACTTTTGACTGAGTTATGTAATTTATATAGCTGCCGTGACATTATGTAGATGCATAAATTTATTCCTATCTGTAAATTTGGATCATATTCTACATCTTTCTAATTGACAGTAAGCCATTATCTCTTGCAACTTTCAAGTTATAGCCTTGGAAATCTGAACTATTTTATTGACAAAAATTTTTTACCACTCTTGACCACTAGGGGCCTTGACCACCCTTTAACTGTTCCAGTCGCCATACGGCGACTGGGACAGCTAAAGAGTTAAGTGACATGAAACAGTTCACAGTAATGCAATATGCTTAGGAAATAGTTAAGCACACTTACTTGTCCTTGCCTAACATCACCAATCCAATTTCCTAGATGCTAATCATCTGCCACTGGCTACCGCAGTAATAATGCTGCAACTGGTTACCAGATTGGTCAACATACAGTGAAGAAAAGGATTTTGGTGACCTCTGGGTGCATTTATCAGGTTTAAATGAGCTACTCTGTCATGAACATTCTGCTTTTGAACTCCATGGGCTGTATTGCAGCAGTGCAGTCCTAACCAGTTGTCTGAGAGGTGAGTGCATTTATGGGCATTTCCAAGTTCATTTTACTATTACCTCAGCAAAGTACACACACACACAAAAAAAAGAATTTTGTGCCGGGTGCAAAGTGCAAAGGGGCTGTCCTAATGTTCTCAATTATTCATAGGTGTGTTTGGAGCGTAACATGAAATAAACCAATGTCTCATTGGTCTCATTGTCACTGTCTTTGCTCTCATTTTTTTTTTTTTTGATGAGCAGGGGTGCAAGATCAAAGGCTTAATGGTAAATATGACAGCATTTAAATGAGAAGACAAATCTACGATGCTTGGTGGCACCCAAGTTTTGTAGCGACACAAACAATCCATAGATCAAATTCTGCTATAACATCTGGTTCCCATTCAGCTCTGGAGTAAGACCCAATCAATAGTCATGTCATGTCAAAGTTCAACCTTACAGTCCACAATTAAAATAAAAATGTTGATGGAATAAAAAACTATTAAGTGTGTCATCATATTATAATTTCAAAGATGGGTGATTAGATTATAACTTACATCTCTCGCTATTAAAATAACAAAAAATCATACCACATGCTGTGTTTCTTCGTGTGCTCCTTTCAGTAGCTGCACGCTTTCAAAGCACACCGCTGAAATAGCATTGACAATGCGCTTCTGATGATAGACTTCCTGCTTCCGGATCAATAGGGAATTGTTCTAAAATGCACCAAAATACCAATGAACGTGAGATGGTGTAACCCAGCTGAGAAAATGACCCTTTTTCTCAGATTTCATTTGTATTAATGAAAGTTTGTGATTTTATTTTGAAAACCGACTATCTTGGGGAAGAGGAAGTGCAATCCTCGTCATCCAACTTTTGAATTTCCATTTCATGGTCACGTTGGGTGATCTGGGTCTTTCCATTCGTTAAGAGCGATATTAGCCCGGCCTTCTGAGCAAAGTGCTGAGGCGCTCTGCTGGAAATCGGTCTTTCACGATATGAGAGCGGACGAGAGAGGCTGCGAGCGATCTGGTTCACACTGATACCTCTTCTTGGTGAGTTTCATTCAGAAAGATGCTATAAATGGATCTAAACACTCTCCAAACGCTAATTTGCAACCTTTATTATCTTAAGTTGACGGGAGCACGAGCTTGAGAGGCCGTGAAACGGTGACTTTTGCTGTGTTCACACTGAGACCTCATCTTGGTGAGTGAGATACATGCTAATGTTATGTTAATATTAGCGTTATGCTAATGCTAATCGCGAGTGGATTTTTTCCTGTTTAAAAGCAATGGGAAAGGCTGTCTTTGTGTCTGTATGGTTTCCCTAAATGTGATTTCAGTTCCCAACAGTATGCTGAAGTACTTTTAGTTCTTATGCACTATTTCTGTCAAATGAAATGTGTAGGTTGATGCTAAAAGCACATGGTGTTAGTCCCCTATGTAAAAGCATAGGTTATGCTGAACCCAGTAGCTCAGACCGGGTTTTACTGATTTTTAAAAGGGAATATTGGAAGTTATGGGACAGTATATTCCCTGGTTATGTGGTAAATTAATTGTATTTCATTTCATGATTTACAGAGACAAGGTTAGAGAGGATTAATCATAATTTCATGGTTAAATGATGTAGAGATGAGCAGAGGAATTCATTTAATTGGTTACATGAAAAAAAAGGTATTTCATGTGCTATTAGAGAGATTGTGAGAAAGAGAACACATGCATGTAAGATGTGAAATGTAAGATATTACTATATTGCTGGATTGTGATAATAGTAATATGAGAGAAGAATTTAAACACTAAGCTATGGTGTTATATAAGAAGGGATTGGAAGATGAATTACTCTAGCTGTAAACAATAATACCGTTATTGTTGTGCAGGCTAGGATTTTTTTGGTTGCCGACCAAAAACCTTCTGGATCCTGGATTTTCTCCAAATGGAGATGGCGAACCTGACCCGAGATTGAACAGAGGTCTGACCAAGGTCTCAATTGAAGGACATCCCTCCTCTCTCCAGTGCACAACATTGAAGTGGTAACAACTCAAGCTGCCGCTTTAAAAGAGGAAAAGAAACCTGAGCCCGGAGATACAAGATATCTTGACTGGTCAAACGGCTAAACCAAATGAACACACAAACACTGAGCTCAGTAGGACATTTTTGGGGTTTTATTTCATGCCGGCCGTTGTTATATTTGTATATTTGTACATTGTTTGTATATTTTGCTCCTTTTATCTTTATTAACAACAGATATGAATTGCTCATTTCTTGCCTCCAGCTATTTCATTCCACACTCACTCTAATTCCCTATTGTAACCCTTACGAACCTAGCAACTGGTCTACACTTAATAATTTCCCTTACCTAATTAACATAAGGCAAGGGTTACAATAAGAAGTGGCGAACCAGCCAGGAGCCTTTTTTTTTCTCTCCCTTACGTTATTTCAAGCCTATAACGTACCCAAAATGGATATTGTTGAGCGTGAATCTGTGAAAATTCCAAATGCAGTGATAGTGAGTGAAATCGCTGGAGATGAGCAACTTGATGAGATGATCAAGTTACATCGCACTGATATTAAAAACCTAGCGAAGATGAGTGGCAGAGATTTTGCAGATGTCCTGAAAGACATGATGTCACAGTTTTCTGAGTCAAATCACACTGCGAGCACCCCAGCTCAAAGTATGCCCACCACTCCTGCACATGATTCAAATCCCCCAGAAGTGCAATGTGTGGTAGTCAAGCACATTGTAAAAAGGGAGGATTTTTCCGTGCAGCCGTTTTCGCAAAAGCTCGGAGCTTTTTCTGGCAAAGACCTCTGACCAACTTATGAGCTAGATTATGATACTTGGCGCTCCAGTGTAGAATTAATCTTGACTGATCCTGCTCTGTCCAAATTGCAACAATCCCGAAAGATCATTGAGTCTCTTTTACCCCCAGCAGCTGATGTAGTCAAGTACTTAAACCCCAACAGCTCACCATCAGAATATCTTAAGCTGTTAGATTCTGTTTATGGTACAGTTCAAGATGGCGGAGAGCTTTACGCCAAGTTTATTGACACCTTCCAAAACACAGGTGAGAAACCCTCATCATATCTACAACGTCTTCAAGTAGCTTTGACTCGCACTGTGAAGCGTGGTGGTGCTTCAAGCTAGGATTTTGACAGGCTGCTTGTCACACAGTTTTGTCGAGGTTGTTGGGATGATTCCCTTTTAACTGCACTCCAGTTAAAACAAAAACGAACAAATCCCCCAACTTTTTCCTGATTTGCTTCGCTTGCTACGTACTGAAGAAGACCAAAATGTTGCCAAAACCTTGCGAATGAGACAACATTTGAGCAGTTCAAAACAAAAAGTGACATCCCACTTGCAAACTGTGCAATGTAGTTCAGATGAAAATGAGGACAAAATCACGGTAAACTCAATTCAAGAACTCTCAAAACAAGTTGCAGAAATTCAAAATCAACTAGCAAAACTAACTGCAAAACCAAAAGCTCAAAACTCAAAAAGTACACCCAGTACAAAGCCAAAAGAGAAACAAAAGCCGAATAAAGTGACAAAGGAACCCACAGAACAAACGGTCAGAACTCGAAGTACCCCACCCAAACCCTGGTACTGTTTCCAATGTGGAGAGGATGGCCACATCAAGCCGAGCTGCGAAAACGAACCAAACCCAGCTTTAGTTACCAAATAGTGTAAGCTGTTTAAAGATAAACAAAAGAGATGGGGGTCTGAAAATCCCACAGCTAATAAAGACCGGTTAAACTAGGAACAGTCTCTATTACGGGGCAAATGGAGACTGTAGCCAGACACTCACGTCCCCCTAAGTACAAGCAACGCGCTAGCCTTAAGCAATCTGTTACTAACCCACCTAAGTATAGCCTTCCAAAAGGGTTAGTTGGCTCCAATTGCACAGCTGTAGTTAGCATTTCTGATGTTAATGTGCATTGTCTTCTTGACTCAGGGTCACAAGTGACTACAGTCACCGAGTCGTTTTACAAACAGAACTTTCCCGATCAAAGCCTTAAACCACTCTATGACCTTTTAGAAGTAGAGGGCGCTGCAGGTCAGCCCGTTCCCTATTTAGGTTATATAGAGATGTGTATCACCTTTCCAAAAGACTTCTTATGCACAGAGATTGACATACCAACCTTAGCTCTCGTTGTTCCAGATGCCAATCCTAATAGTCAGACACCAGTGTTAGTGGGAACAAACACACTTGATGTTCTTTATGGAAAGTATTTAGACATGAAGACTCCTGATTACTTACCTAGCTCTTATGGTTTTAGGACACTGTTGAAAATCCTCGAACCAAGACATACAAAGAACAAAGATGGGAACATTGGATTAGTTACCTTGTCAAGCAAAGCCCCAGCTGTAGTCCCAGCAGGTAAAACTGTAGTTTTAGAGGGGTCTGCCAACGTTCACTGTACCTCAGACACCTGTGCTATAGTGGAACACCCCTCTCAGTCTTCCTTGCCGGGTGGCCTTTGTGTTAAAACTTGCCTGGTAACACTTCCTTCCCGAGCTCCACACAAAGTGCCTGTAATGATTACGAATGAAACAGAGCAAGATGTCACAATGCCATCCACGTGTGTCATCGCAGAACTTGGAGCTTTCCATTGTATCCTGTCCCAGCACAATGTCGTCAGTGCAAATGAGTCGGCCACAAACAAGACACAACTGAGTTTCAACTTTGGTGACTCACCAATTCCACAAGAGTGGAAAGAGCGAATAACCAAACAACTAAATGACATCCTGGAAGTATTCGCTTTCCATGATTTGGACTTTGGGTGTACGAGCAAAGTGAAACACTCCATCAGTCTTCATGATCCGACTCCCTTTAAGCACCGTGCACGCCCTATACACCCCCAAGACCTTGAGGCGGTGCGTAAACACCTTCAAGAGCTGCTCGCTGCAGGCGTGATAAGAGAGTCCCAGTCTCCCTACTCGTCCCCCATTGTTGTGGTGAGGAAGCGAAACAATGATGTGCGTCTATGTATAGACTTTCGCAAACTCAATTTGCAAAAAAGAAAGGAGTCTTACGCTCTCCCAAATCTAGAGGAGACGTTCTCGGCGCTCACGGGATCCAAGTGGTTTACAGTCCTCGATCTTAAGTCTGGATATTACCAGATTGAAGTAGAAGAAGCAGACAAAGAAAAGACTGCTTTTGTAACACCCCTTGGGTTCTGGGAGTTCAACCACATGCCACAGGGCACAACCAACGCCCCAAGCACCTTTCAGGGGCTCATGGAGCGCTGCGTTTGGTGACATGAACTTAAATGAGGTGCTAGTCTTTCTAGATGACCTCATCATCTTTTCATATAGTTTGGAAGAACATGAACGGCGACTCATGCAGGTACTCCATCGTCTTAAAGAGTACGGGCTAAAGTTTTCGCCAGAAAAATGTAAATTTTTCCAAACAACAGTCCGGTACCTAGGTCATGTAGTCTCTGAAAGCGGTGTCGAGACAGATCCTGAAAAGATTCACGCCCTTAAGACTTGGCCACGACCTAAGAATCTCACGGAACTGAGATCCTTTTTAGGGTTCTCAGGGTACTACAGACGCTTCATTGAAGGGTACTCGTCTATAGTACGCCCTCTTAATGACCTCACACGCGGTTACCCGCCACTCAACAAAAAGTCAAAATCCAAAGTCACTGACCAAACCTACTTTGATCCCAAACTGCCATTTGAGAGTCGATGGACCACAGACTTTCAAAAAGCTTTCGACTCCATCATCAAAAAGTTAACATCAGCTCCTATCTTAGGCTTTGCAGACCCGAAGCTGCCTTACGTACTCCATACCGATGCTAGTACCACTGGCTTAGGGGCAGCACTCTATCAGGAGCAGGACGGTCAGCTTAGGGCCATAGCTTTTGCCAGTTGCGGGTTATCAAGGAGCGAAGCACGTTATCCAGCTCGTAAGCTAGAGTTCTTAGCTCTAAAATGGTCAGTAACTGAAAAGTTTCACGACTATTTGTATGGTGGTAAGTTCAGGTTAGTTACAGATAGTAACCCATTCACCTACATATTGACCTCTGCTAAATTAGACGCCACAAGCTACAGGTGGCTTGCAGCTTTGTCTAACTACAACTTTAAGTTACAGTATAGAGCAGGCAAGAAAAACCTAGATGCAGATGAGTTGTCTAGACGTCCTCATGGTGAACTCGTTGACGATGTCCAGTCCAGGAAAGAGCAGGAGCGTGTAAGCCGCTTTGTAGAGCGCCACCTAGCTGACAGTGACACCACAGAGATTGTAAATGATGAAGCTGTTCAAGCCATTTGTCAAAACCACCTTGTTTAAATTCGTGATGACAATCAGGATAGTGGTGTTACACTTGTGGAGTCACTTACCATCTCAGCTGACGCAATTCCAGACTTGTATGTCTGGGAGCAAGACAATGCCTTACCCACTATCCCTGTCTTGTCTCAAACAGAAATCAAAGACAAACAAAGAGCGGACTTGACACTCAGACAAGTTATTGAACAAATCGAACGTGGCCAAACACCCCCACCAACTGCTAGAGAAGAACTCCCAGATCTCCCTCTTTTACTCAGAGAACTCCATAGGTTGGAGATGTACAATGAAGTGTTGTACAGAAAAAGACAAATTGGAGAACAAGTGACCCACCAGCTCGTTCTTCCCGAGGAGCTCAGAGCTCCCGTACTCCAAAGTCTGCACAATGACATGGGCCACTTAAGTATTGTCAGAACCCTTGATCTGGTCCGAACACGATTCTGTTGGCCACGTATGGCAACAGATGTCGAGCAAAAGGTAAAAACATGTGATCGGTGCATACGAAGGAAGAGTCCTCCTGAAAAAGCGGCTAGCCTGGTCAACATAACCACCACACGATCTTTAGAGCTAGTCTGCATGGACTTCCTCAGTCTGGAACCAGACAGTAGCAATACCAGCAATATTCTCGTAATAACTGATCATTTTACTAAATTTGCCATTGCATTGCCTACCTCAAATCAAAGGTCCAAAACCGTTGCCAGGTTCTTGTGGGATCAATTCATCATTCGCTACGGTATACTTGAGCGCCTGCACAGCGATCAGGGTCCTGATTTTGAGGCAAAACTAATAAAAGACCTTTGTGAGATCTCAGGCATAAAGAAAATAAGAACAACCCCATACCACCCCAGGGGTAACCCTACTGAAAGGTTCAACCGAACGCTACTGAGTATATTAGGAATGCTTGAGTCCAAACAAAAGTCCCACTGGAAAGACTATGTTATGCCGTTAGTACATGCATACAACTGCACACGCAGTGATGTAACCGGGTTTACTCCCTACGAATTAATGTTTGGTAGAAAACCCAGATTGGCAGTTGATCTTGCGTTCGGACTTCCTCTCAACAAAGATCAGAAAGTTACTCACTTGCAATACGTTGAAAATCTCAAGAAAAGGCTCGAAGAAAGCTACAAGTTAGCTTCACAAAATGCACAAAAGATTGCAGACAAGAACAAGGCCAGGTTTGACCGCAAAATCACTGTTTCTGAACTTGCACCTGGGGATAGGGTTTTAGTTAGAAATGTGAGACTGCGTGGAAAAAATAAGCTTGCTGATAAATGGGAGGCCGATATTCATGTGGTAGTCAAATGTGCAGGTAATTTACCCGTTTACACGGTTAAGCCCGAGTCAAAGCAAGGTCCCTCAAGAACTTTACACAGAGACCTTTTGCTTCCCTGCAGTTTCCTCCCTGTTGCCACAGCAGAAACACCTGAACCAGAGCCTATTCACCGCCCTAAGACACGCCAAACAACTGTTGCAGAGAACAATGATCACGACGAGTTAACCGAAATTGAAAATTAATTTTTGATTCCGTGGGTTGAGGATTCCCCATGTAGAGAGATGACCACATTTACTACTGTACATGATTATCCAAAACCTTTGCAAACAGCGGAAATGACAAACCCACCTGGTTGTGATTTACGTGAGACCACTGCCAATGCAGAACCGGATAGGGAGCATAATGCAATTGAGATTGAACCTTCCTATAATTCGCCTGTGGAAATGACACCGGAAGGAGACAATACTGAGAATGACAAACCTGTGGAAAATGGAACAGCAACAATACTAGAGGAACCTTCTGACAATTCAGTCGAGGGGCAAGAACACCAATCGAATGATTTGCCTGATGGAATGGACAAAAATGATCACATTGCAATTCAACCAATACGACGATCTGAAAGAATCAGACAACTCCCAAAAAGACTAGAGTATCCTGAATTAGGAAATCCTCTAGTGACTGTTGTTAAGTCCCTTTTTCAAGGTTTGAATACAGCTTTCTCAGTTTCTAAATACTGACGATGGACAGTCTTGGTTACACATGCAACGGGACGTGCATGATATTTAGCGGGGGAGGGTGTAACCCAGCTGAGAAAATGACCCTTTTTCTCAGATTTCATTTGTATTAATGAAAGTTTGTGATTTTATTTTGAAAACCGACTATCTTGGGGAAGAGGAAATGCGATCCTCGTCGTCCAACTTTTGAATTTCCGTTTCATGGTCATGTTGGGTGATCTGGGTCTTTCCATTCGTTAAGAGCGATATTAGCCCGGCCTTCTGAGCAAAGTGCTGAGGCGCTCTGCTGGAAATCGGTCTTTCACGATATGAGAGCGGACGAGAGAGAGGCTGTCAGCGATCTGGTTCACACTGATACCTCTTCTTGGTGAGTTTCATTCAGAAAGATGCTATAAATGGATCTAAACACTCTCCAAACGCGAATTTGCAACCTTTATTATCTTAAGTTGACGGGAGCACGAGCTTGAGAGGCCGTGAAACGGTGACTTTTGCTGTGTTCACACTGAGACCTCATCTTGGTGAGTGAGATACATGCTAATGTTATGCTAATGTTAGCATTATGCCAATGCTAATCGCGAGTGGATTCTTTCCTGTTTAAAAGCAATGGGAAAGGCTGTCTTTGTGTCTGTATGGTTTCCCTAAATGTGATTTCAGTTCCCAACAGTATGCTGAAGTACTTTTAGTTCTTATGCACTATTTCTGTCAAATGAAATGTGTAGGTTGATGCTAAAAGCACATGGTGTTAGTCCCCTATGTAAAAGCATAGGTTATGCTAAACCCAGTAGCTCAGACCAGGATTTACTGATTTTTAAAAGGGAATATTGGAAGTTATGGGACAGTATATTCCCTGGTTATGTGGTAAATTAATTGTATTTCATTTCATGATTTACAGAGACAAGGTTAGAGAGGATTAATCATAATTTCATGGTTAAATGATGTAGAGATGAGCAGAGGAATTCATTTAATTGGTTACATGAAAAAAGGGTATTTCATGTGCTACCAGAGAGATTGTGAGAAAGAGAACACATGCATGTAAGATGTGAAATGTAAGATATGACTATATTGCTGAATTGTGATAATAGTAATATGAGAGAAGAATTTAAACACTAAGCTATGGTGTTATATAAGAAGGGATTGGAAGACGAATTACTCTAGCTGTAAACAATAATACCGTTATTGTTGTGCAGGCTAGGTTTTTTTTGGTTGCCGACCAAAAACCTTCTGGATCCTGGATTTTCTCCAAATGGAGATGGCGAGCCTGACCCGAGATTGAACCGAAATTGAACAGAGGTCTGTCCAAGGTCTCAATTGAAGGACATCCCTCCTCTCTCCAGTGCACAACATTGAAGTGGTAACAACTCAAGCTGCCGCATTAAAAGAGGAAAAGAAACCTGAGCCCGGAGATACAAGATATCTTGACTGGTCAAACGGCTAAACCAAACAAACAAACACTGAGCTCAGTAGGACATTTTTGGGGTTTTATTTCATGCCGGCCGTTGTTATATTTGTATATTTGTACATTGTTTGTATATTTTGCTCCTTTTATCTTTATTAATAACAGATATGAATTGCTCATTTCTTGCCTCCAGCTATTTCATTCCACACTCACTCTAATTCCCTATTGTAACCCTTACGAACCTAGCAACTGGTCTACACTTAATAATTTCCCTTACCTAATTAACATAAGGCAAGGGTTACAATTGCGTGCTGCCACACCTCTTCCACTCCTCCAAGTGCCAAGCCAGCGCACTGTCTACTGGTAGTTAGATATCTTGATGCAAATGCACTGAGAGAAACTAACAAAAGCACTGGGGCAAGGCAGGAAGCGTGGCACCAAAACGCACTGTTGATCATCATAATAGGGCCCCATATGTGACATGCCTAATTCTCAACATCATGGCTGATGTTTGCTAGCGTTTTGGACTTATAACTTAGAGAAAGGGAAAAAAAAAACACCTGAATTTCCCATATGATCACATGTGAAAAACCACAAATCTTTATGGACATGTGAAATGTGTTTTTTTTTTTTCTGCAAGTGATATAACTTCTTCACACTGCTGGAATAGATTACGGTCAGACTACCTGAACATACATCAGCAGTGTCATTGAACTTGGTATACAGCTGGTATATTGTCAAGAGGTGAAAATAAAACTGAGGTGCCAGCAGCTGTTTGAATGAAGTGGATCTCTGTTATTTAATCTGCTGATGTCTCTGTGGTGTGGTGGAATATGGAGAAATATATGTACGATGTGTTCAGAACCTTCCCCAAATGAACTGAGTGGAAGAAAAGCTGAGCTAAACCGAAGCCGACAGTCAAATAGAATCCATTTTCGTGCAGATTTATAGAAAGAGTGTCTCATGAAGCTGGAACAGAAATATGTGACTTAGCTTAGATCAAAAAAAAAAAAAAACAACAACTTTTGGATGCCGAGATCCTTGAATAGCTCCTTCACTCCCGCAGCAGCTGTTTATTGGGAACTCGTCCCAAAACTGTCACCCTGCCTGGCAAGCAGCTCCGAACCCTTGGAGCGAGGTTGTGGAGAGGAGTCGGAATGTTTCCACTCTTCTGTACATTCATCTGATTCTCACATGTACATCAGTCGTGTGGTTTCTCTCTCTTGCATTACAGCGGCAGAGTTGACGGAGAGCAGTTGCTGTGCCCGAGGTTGTGCTGTACAGTAACTTACACCCAAGTGTACTCTCGTATGTTCTCAGCTATAGGAGGGATGCATATTGAGAACGGGCTGCTGTGAGTGCATTGTTCCTGCTAAGAGTTGAGTCGGCTGGGATGTTAACTGTGTGATGTTGTTTATACATCTGAGACTGAGACCCAAATGTAAAGTGTAATAAAAATGAAGCTAGTCTTTATTATAATCCTTGGCCTACTTTTTAGCACTTCTTACAAAAGGCTGCATCCAGGCCTTGCGATGCACTGGCGATCTATCCAGGGTGGACCCTGCCTTTCCGCTCAAAGGTGCTGGGATAGGCTCCAGCCCCCCCGTGACCCAAAAAGGATTAAGCGAAAGAAGATGGATGGATGGATGGCTGCATCCAGCTGTGAGCTCATTGTTTTCAGAGCCAATCATTGAAGACCTTGGATTAGGCTTCTCAAGGAGACATGCTGCATTTTTCTATTTAAAAGTGAGCCATTCACAGTGTTTTTTTTTTTTTTTCTCTGTGGTCAGCATCTTTATATATATGGATTCACGGATCCAGGATTTTCTTTTAGCCAATCCTGATCTGATATCAGTGTTAAAAGGGACAAATTATCCACATGTCAACACAACTCCCAGCAGTCTTAATGAAATGTCTGCGTTTGCTTAAAATACCACTGGCTGCTGCGGCCTCCTACCCTAATTTTTACCTCCGCCAAGGGAGGAGGTAATGTTCCCAGTGGGGTTGCTTTGTTGGTTTGTCCGTTACCAACATCACTCAAAAAGTTATGAATGGATTTTGATGAAATTTTCAGGAAAAGGTGTGTAGATTTTGGTGATGATCTGAGAGTGCATACCTCCACCAAGGGCTTTTTTGTATATGTGCAGCACGATTACACAAAAACTAGTGGGTGGATTTGGATGAATTTTTCACCAGAGGTGGTTCTCTGGCTAGAGAGCAACCCATTACGTGTTGGTGAGGATCCGAGAATGCATACCTCCACCAAGGCTCTTATCTTTCACAGTATGCTAACAACAACACTCCAAAACTAATGGACAGACTTTGGTGCAGTTTTCACCACAAGTGGCTCCAGGCCTACACACAAGACCATCACATTTTGGAGGCGATTCATGAGGGACAAAAGGAGCCTTGGCAGAGGTATGTGCTCTCTGAGTGCTTTTCTAGTTTTGGTATGTTTTCTGGCAAGCCACACACGCACACACAGACACGCACACACACCCTGCCTCTCACGTGCGCGCACATACCACACACACATATACAGTATGTGTAGCTCTTCTCTTTCAGGTCAAGATCCCAGGCTGGTGCTGAGATCTCAGAAACAGGCGTTGTTTGATGTCCTTTCTCTCCATTTTTTTTTTCTTTCTCTGAATTTCCCTCAGGGATTAGTTAAGTTTGACAAACAAACCCCTCCCGACCACTTCATATCCCTGCAATTCCCTCCCTCATTCCCCCATATCAGGTCCAGCATAAGTAAGACAATTAAAAAAAAAAAGTATTAAAGTTATTATACAGCAAGACTGTATAATAAGGGGCTGCACGGTGGCGCAGTGGTTTAGCACTGTGGCAGCACAGTTTTACCCTCGGCCGGGGGACCGCGGGGATCATGAGATCGTGGGTTCGATCCCAGCCCCCGACCAACAGTGAGCTGTGTGGAGTTTGCATGTTCTCCCCGTGTTGCGCGGGTTTAATCCGGGATTTCTCCGGTTTCCTCCCGCATACCAAAAACATGTAGGTTTAGGGCGCACGCAGCGACCAGCAGCCGGTGGCTTGTCACCAGACTGCAAACCAAGTCTACCTACGGGTACAAATAAGTAACAAAAAAAAAAAGACGAGTCTATCAACACTATTTATATACAGAACATATCAAATATGAGCAGAGCTCCTTTTGGAAAAGCAAATGTGTTTGGCCCAATAAGGCCTGCAGGTATCTGTCCTGCCTGCCAAACTGCTGGACAGGACATGCTAAAAAAAATACCACAAGAGTTAAATACCTCAGCACCATCCCCCACCTTGATTAAATACCCCCCTTTTCAATGACCCGTTTCTTTAAATGCTAATGATCCCAAGTTTGCCCACCCTCCCTGAGTACAAGGTAGCTTTGTTTGTCGGACACAGCCTGAGCTGAGTAATGAAAATCTGGCTGAATGTTCGAGTTTAAAATACCAGAGAAAGCACCATCAGAGACGGGGATGTGTGGCTTCAGTAACTGATGGTACGTGAAGGTCCCTGTAGTGCTGGCCCTGCTAACTGCTGCCCGCTGATGCTAACCGCTGTTGGTGGAAGGGCAAAAACAATAAACAGTTTTCCATTTGGTGGGTCTTTATTTCTAAATTTATAACTCCGTTTTCTGACATTACATTTCATATTTCCAAACTTAAAGTGCACAGACCACTGCTGTAGTTTTGGGATTATTGTGGGTTGATTTTTGGTAGCCTGTTTTACATGTGAGAGTGAAGTAAGCCCAACAAAAGAGATTTTCTGGCTCTATTCTGGCCTGATCCAACACAACTAAACCCATTGAAATATATTAATGTAACAGCTCTACAAATTAACTTCTTGCAATATTTTTATATAAACGACTGCCCCCATTATGAGCAGAAATGTAGGCTAAATTGGCCGTTTGTGTTTCATATTTCACTTTGTTAAACAAAGGAAGGCAGAACAAATGGGAATGGCTTTTTAATTTAATTAGCCGATTGTACAGCAGTGGTTTTAATAAGGCCATTTTTGTTGTTGTGAATGTACTTGATACCAGTTTGTGATATTTATTCTGCTGTTAACTGGCAACTCCTGAACATTGTGACTCCAATTAACATGGCCCCACGGAGCGATGTGATTGTTGTTGGAGCGTAGTGTTATTGTGTGTAGTTTGATTAAGTGTGAAATGTCTACCAGCGATTTATTAAATCTATTCATCTAATAACAGTTTAATTTAATGTTTCTTCTTTTTTGCATCTTTCTTATTTTGAATGTGTAGCTTTTTCTGATACATTTTCAAACTTTTCCTTTTTGTAAATATGAGACTTTCTTCATAAGAACTTGTACAGCTTTTTCTCATAAGTTTATTCTTGTTAAGTTAATCCCTTCCACACCAGGCGGCGTATGGTGCGGCGCCTGTTTCCGTTTGACTGACCCTAGGCCACACAGCTGCTGTGAGTAGTGAAAGCTACCGGGCGGGGTCAGTCCTCTGGTAGCGTTAACTTTCCCCGTTCTGTTATGCTGAGCACCAAGCTAGAAGGCTGAAAGTAGCATTTTGATTTGAACCCACAGCCTCCCGGTTGCGGGACGGATGCTCTACCAACTAGGCCACCACTCCGGTGACTTTATTCTTGTAAATATGCATTAATCTTTTTTGTCAATTTGGACCTTATTTCCTGAAAATTTTCATAATTTTTTTTAAAGATTTTCTTCTGATTTAACAACTTTTTCCTGTTTAGCTTCAACTTTTCTCATGAATTTAATTGTTTATGCTTATTCTCCAATTTGTGTAAAACTGTTTTGTAAAAAAATTGCTATGTATTTGGAATTTTTTTTGTTACTGTCTTTTCTGAGCGTGAGTAGCACCCATCTGTTAGCTAGTTTATTGGCACAAATGTGATTTTTTTTTCATTATTATAAATTTTGTAAATTTGCATTTTTCCTTAAACATTTAACTTTCTATTTTTAAATTAGTTTTTACTTTAATTACTTTTTAGCTTATTATTGTTTTATTCTCACAAATTTACAGCTTTTGCATATTTCTTCGTACAAAAAATGAAAGACTTTTCCCCTATATTTGCAGGGTTTTTGTTAAAATTACTGATTTTATCTCTGAATAACATGCATAACCCTAAACTGGTTTATTTGTGCAAATGTGATAGTTTGCAGCTCTTTTTCTCATAAATGCACATTTATTTGTTATCAAATCGTGAATTTTTCTCAAATTTATGACTTTTTCCCTCTTAAAAGTTATAATTAAATCAGATGTCCTGTCATTTGGAAATCAAAGTCCCAGAGTCTGGGGGAAGAGTGGCGAGGCACACAGTCCACGTTGCTTGACGTCCAGTGTGATGTTTCCACAGTCACTGATGACCGGGGAGCCATATTATCTGCTGGTGTTGGTCCACTGTGTTTTAACAAGTTCAAAGTTAGCGCAGTCGTCTACCAGGAAATTTTAGAGCACTTCATGCTTCCCTCTGCTGACGAGCTTTATGGAGATGCTGATTTCATTTTCCAGCAGGACCTGGCACCTGCTCACACTGCCAAAAGCACCAAAACCTGGTATCACTGTGCTTGACTGGCCAGCAAACTCTCCTGACACCAGACACCAGACCCAACAATGCAGACGAGCTGAAGGCCGCTTTCAAAGCATCCTGGGCTTCCATAAGACCTCAGCAGGACCACAGGCTGATCGCCCCCGTGCCGCGCCGCACTGATGCACTAATTCATGCAAAAGGAGCCCTAACCGAGTAAAGTACATGGACATACTTTTCAGTGGGCCAACATTTCTATAAAAAATCCATCTTTTCTCATTGGTCTATTGGTCTGGTATTATTCTAATTTTTTGAGAAACTGAATTTGGGGTTTTCATCAGCTGTAAGCCATAATCATCAAAATTAAAAGAAACAAACTTTAAATGTCACTCTGTGTGTAATGTACAGTATCTATAGAATCTATGAGTTTCACTTTTTGAATCGGATTAATGAAATAAATTCACTTTTCAGTGACATTCTAATTTACTGAGATGCACCTGTTTGGATGGATGGATGGAAAATGAGGAAAATAAACCTGGACGCCGCAGTCGGGGCGGTGTCGTGGCGTGCATCCCACCCAAGAACGTAAGCCTCCCGTTACCATTTACCACAGTAGCTGCGCGTCCACCAAGCAGCTATTTTCTCTTCATTTTTAGTCTGGTGTTTCCCTCCTTCGTCACAGCGGCACGTCCATCTTCCCCCACTAGAGATTCAGGTTGAGTGACCTATTGAACCTAATATCTAATAGTGGGCTCACTGGTTCTCTCTTCTGATCTGTAAAATTTGGTAAAAGGCCAGATATAGTTTGGAGATCAGGCATGGATCTCATGGGTTTCTGTTTTATTCACTGTAATATTTTGCATTGAGGAACATTTAATAACCATGTAGATATAGCCACACTTAAGCTTGATGTTCAGAGAAGAAAAGGGGAAAAAAAAAACCTTCTGTTATTTAAAATAATCATTTTTGCTTTAAAATGCAGGATAAAAATGTATTAAGGTTCAGCAAGGATAAAAGCATCACAAAATGGAAAACAAAATTTCATTCATTATCATCTTATTCTATTTTCTTATTTATTTTCTTATTTATTATTTTTTATCTTCTGATTATTGCTCTGAGTGTTGCAATCCCTGTGCTGTTGCAATCCTGGAATTTCCCCATTGTGGGACTAATAAAGGCTTATCTTATCTTATCTTATCTTAGTGAAATCATTAAATTTCACAGTTAAAATTTTAAATCAACAAGTCAGAATTCCTTATAATGTCAATGCCTGGTGTAGAAAGATTTTCTTTTCCTTTGCTGAAGATTTAAGGAGGTTAAGTGGCTGTTTTTTAACTTCCTTTCCTGGCTCGGTGATGCCACAACCCAGCAGGCTGAGTTGAAGAAGGGCGAGGTTTGACTCCTGTAGCTGGTAACTTCTCTTCACGGCTAAAATAGAGGTGAGAGCTGTCCAAAACATTGGGAAATGATATTCTACTGCTGCTGGCAAAAAAATGGTTCAGATCCCATTGAAGAGAGTTCTTTAGGGGACGAACTCCCGGGACGGAACAATGTCTGGGGTATTGGTCATTGTTTTATACAGAGGTTCACTGCCTTTGTGATTGGCTAAAGGTATTTCTCCTCACTCCTCGCCGTTTTGCTGCCTGGGCTACAGTTGTCCTCCATTTTGAGACTCTGAGCTCATACAGGCAAATATTGGAACCAGTGACGTGTGGTCAGGGGAGACAGATGAGGCTCAAAATCACAGTCAGAGGCTGCGCAGTACCATTTTTCCAGTGAGGGGGGTGTTCTTGAGCACTGTGAACATGTTTTTTTTTTTTTTTAAATAAAGCAAAATAATGACATTTTTAATAGTGTCACAGCGATTTTTGTCCAGCAGGATAAGCAACTTTATTTCATTTACAGGTTACAGTAAGACCATGCATGCATAGCAGTTTAAATAGGACTAATGATTTGTAGTAATGAGTATAAATTGTGGAGCTGCAACACAGAGAGACAGATGCAGTTCTCTGAGCCACTATAATTTGCATTATTCCTTGGCCAGAAACAAAGTATAATGAATTTTGTGCCCAAAAAAGTTATTGGTAAAATAACTTAATACATTATACTTGTGTAAACGAGGGTCTTTGCACGTTTATACTCAACTCGAATTATAAAATGAAAACATGGACTTTTATCACTGCCTTTTCTGTGTATTCCATTAAGAGGTAATTCACTAAAATACCTTACACTTGTTTTGTTAAAATTGTTTATAAAATCCAATTAAAGACAGAAGGAGTCAGATGAATTCTGAAGTGTATAGGGATATGCAGCAGAGCTGATTGGATGGCGCTTCACAGTACAGATGGAGAATGACCCAGAACATACTGAGAAAGCAACCCAGGAATTTTTTTAGACAAAGAAGTAGAATATTCTGCAGTGGCCGAGTAAATCCCCTGATCTCAACCTGATTGAGCAGCATTTGACTTGCTTAAGATGAAACTTAAGGCTAACAGACCCAGAAACAAACAGCAACTGAAAACAGCTGGCCTGGGAAAACATCACAAAGAAAGAAACCCAGCGTTTGGTGATGCCCATAACTTCGAGACTTGAGGCAGTCATTGTCTGCAGAGATCTGACTCAGTCTTTCCTGTACTTCAGATCTTCAGTCTGGAGGTACAGGGGGCCAAAATCACTCCGAAGCACAGACAAAACCTTTATTTTTTTCTTTTTGCAGTTTTCAGCAAGCTGTGTGCAACTGTGGATCTTCTTTTGCAGAAATGAAAGACATCTTGTACCGTAGAAAAACTCCAGAGCATTTCATGCATCTGTCATGAATAGTTCAAAAGTAATAACTTACTGAACTTGGCATCTTTTTCTGGACCAGTTGATTTTTCAGTAAAAACCATGCCACGCCCCATTTTCAGAGCCTTAACTTTTCAAAAAAAACTATTGAAGATATACAATAAGGATGAAATTTTGCATAGTGGTTACTGCGACTAATAGCATTATTTTGTAAAAGTATGAAGCAAATCAGAGATGATCAGTCAGGAGGCCTCTCGTGATTCCACGTGGACTGACCCTAATGAGCAGGTAGACATACCGGTGCATGTATTTCACAGCACTGTAAGCAATGGCTATTGTTGTCTGGAGTGATAACGTTTCTGATTATTTAAATGACCCAGTGCAGCTAATCACCGTGTCCATGTTTTCGGAGGAGCAGCGGTGCGATTAAAAAAGCACAAGGAATTCAGACAATTACCCGGCCGTAATCACTCATCAGACTTCTGAACAACAATCATCGTCAAACATTTAATTCCGCTGTCACAACGACCTAACCCTGCCAACAGGGCCGCCTGCCAAAAAATGTGAAGCGGTCCCTCAGACTAGAGCCAAGTCAATTTACAGGAAGTTAATGTCATTTCTGCTGCTGGAATACACATACTATATGGTTTTGGAGTCTTTATCTGAGGGTTTGGTAGCTCAGATCTTTTTGTGTGTAAAGAACTGCCTGTGTTCAGTGCTGTTGGGTAGTAACAAGCAGTGTTGAGCAAGTTACTAAAAATAGTAACTAATTACAGTTACTAGTTACTACTTTTCAAAAGTAATTGAATTACTTTACCAATTATTGCATGATTAAAGTAATTAGTTACTTGGAAAAGTAACTCAGGTTACTTTTAAATGCATACTTAAATCATTTTGCCCACATAGCAAGATAATTGAATTAATGGATTACATTTCAGGTTTATTAATGACGGGCTGAAAACAGACTGTTTCAGAAAGAGCATTTAGAATATGTTCAGTCTGCTTTATCCTGCCTTGAGAGCTCTTACTGTGGGAAAAATCTGAAGAAAATCAACACCAAATTGCCAGTAATTTCCTCATTTTGGAGTGAGAAATGGGGTTTGTGGAGTGAGAGAGAGGGAAAAACAGTGAGAGCTGGCAACACTGCATGAAGCTGTCCATGTTTATCTTGGATTATCTTGGAATCTTTATCTTGGAATTAATCCGATGTGCAGTGATCCAAAGAAAATTCAAAGATTTTTATTTGTCAGTACTGCTATACGTACAGGACATACAGGAGAATTGAAATGCTGTTTCTCTGCAGTGGTGTGCACAATATGAAAAAACAGAATAAGGCTGGAAAAACAACAACAGCATGTCTGTATACAGTAATGCTACGGTAACTCGGGGTGGGCAGTATGGCCTAAAAATGATATCATGTTATTTGTGTGAATTTTCACGATAACGATATTCTTTACGATATCAAGGAATACAGTTTTTTTCCTTTAAATTTATAAAGGACAGTTTCACAGGCCAGTGTTAATTATGTTCAATATATTCAGTAAAAACAAAACAAAAACTCTCATTTCTCCAGTTTGCAAAGAGCAGTTTAGAATGTGTTTCAAACATTTTTTAATTCTGTGTCAAATATTACCAGAAAATATTATAAACATCACATCGTAAGTGCACCAAGTGGTGGACTGGGACAGAAATTCAGGCTGGGAATTTGACTTCATCCTAGGCCACCCTGTTGCTGAAAACCAGAAACCACCACAATTTTAATAGTCAACTGATCTATTGATTATTAGAACAACTGACTGACTAATCTTAATTTAAATCTGGTGCTGCTTTGATTTCTTAGCCTTTTCAGAGTAAAAGCACAAAGTAAGAGGTTTTAGGTTTAAAGTTTTAAAGTTACAATTTTGCATGAAAAAGGTCACAAATTTGTCATCAAAAATGTTTAACATTTTTAAAAAATGTACCTTTATGAAAAGATGTTTAAATAATGAGAAAAAACAAATTTAGGAGAAAACGGTAAGCAGATGAGAGTAAAGTTGGTGCTGCAGACTAAATATAGCCTATCCACCTTATTCCTGAGGGCGCTGCTGTGGAAACGATTATCGAGGCAACTTCCGGTCTCGGCTGAAGTAGTGTTAAATCAGTCAGCAAGAGTGGAGTAGTGGGGCATTTAAAATAGTGTTTCTAAAAGTGTTTTAAATTTGTTTTAATGTATAGTCCGCATACCTGTTTTGTTGTCAAGTGGCAGCTAATTTCAGCATTTGTAGTTTTTGTATTTTTGGATGTTTTTGCATAGTTCTGGTACTTGCTGCTGTTTGTGGTGTGAGACTCCTCACAGATAAGCACAGCTAAATCTGTGGCTGCAACAGTAGTGCATAGATCATGCACTGAAAACTGAAAAGGACTGTTGGTGTGATCAGTGGTACAGACACAGGACAGACTCTACAGCACCAGGTATGTTTTCACTTGTATGAATGTTCCAAATCTGATGTTTATATACGTCACCTGATGCAAGGCTGCATGAAGTAAAATAATAAATAAAAAAATACAGTTTCCTTCCTAAGGCTTAACGGTTTAAGAAAGATATCGTTTTTTGTTTGGTTTTTTTGCATTCCTTGCACTAATTTGGAATGATGTGGACTCGATATTAGCAGCTTCAGCATGCATTAATTTTTAAATTATCACAAAATATAGATCAATAAAATTTTGAACATTTGTCAGAAAAGGTCTGTACGTGTTAAGTTAAATAGCAAGCATTCACAGCATGACAGCAGCATGAGCATTCTAATTTCAGACATTAAAACACCCAAGCGCGGTGTTGTGGTTCTTTATGGCTCTGACTAGATTCTACATCTGCTCTAAGGTAAATTTGATTATGTCCATCTTTTAACAAAATGCAACCGACTTTATTGCGGTGGAAACATTGATATATCTGAGCTTTTATTTGTTTACAGTGTTAGCATTTTAGCAGCGGAGCTAACTAACGAAGCTACTGTCTGCCAGGCCACTTTTTAAGGTCATCTTCTCATCCCTCCATAGTCGTGGGAAGTGGTATGATTATATTACTCTTTTTGAGGTTCAAAAGGCCGCATTCCCACATTTTTGATGCCAAAGTCATTGTTTTTCAACAAGGAAAAGTGTCCCATTTTCGTGACAACCCCACTTTCTAAACTAGTACCGGAAGTTGCGCCCATAATTCACGCAAGGAATCATGGGGGCTAGGAATGAGGTGGATAGTTTTGGAAATTCTGCATATATTTCTTAAAACATCTGAATAGTTCTGAAAACATTGCCTTATGAATGTAAAAGCAATTTAGCTATAGTTAATATGGTTTTTATATTAAAAACATAAAAGCTACAACAGTATAATGTAACCACAGACATCATTAACTACATTACTTCTGTCTTCATCTCATTTCTATGGTCTGGGGCATGAGAGATTTTTGCTTCTTCAGCAAATTAATTTAATCTAGTATGTTACTTCACCGGGTCAGGAAGAGGGTCTAAATAAAACAGGGAGGGAGTGAGCTTATTTAAAACTATTGTCATTTCATCTTTTTTATCATATTGAATATATTCTGGCTTACCTGTCTGCCGTTTCGCCAGACAAGACACTTCTGCAGGTAAATGACTGCTGCATCAGACCTCCCGTCTCTCTCTCTCTTTCTCTTAGTGCTCCCGTGTTAGAAGTCTCCATTGCACAGACAACTCCTGGGGCTGTTAACAGTTTTTTTTTTTTTCTTTCGGTTGGTTGAATAAATCAAGCTGGAGCAGCCACAATGGAACAAAAATAAATGTCTGGACACTTTGGATGTCAATAACAACACTTCAGGGTGAAGTAAAGCCTTTCCCCGAAGCGACGTTGTTGACATGCAGAAAAAAATGAGGGCAGATTATCCGCATCACTGTACTGTTTTTCTTTAAAGATGGCAGCAGTCTGAAATGGCCTTAAAACTAAATTACTTCCTCACAACCAGACACAGACGTTCCAAGCACGGAGCGCTGCTTCCCGCACCATGTTTCTTTTACCATTTCTATGGTAAAACATAACTTCTGTTGGCTATGTAACGGACCCCAAATATCATGATATTCATTTTTTCACCAGTATCAAAATTTATAGTGGTATTATCATCAACGATATGATATGGCACACCCCTAATGCTACCTAGGGCTGTGTGATATGACGATATATAGGTGACGCGATAAAAAATGTCTGCCGTTTCATATAAAACTGTATCGTTTATATCGGATTTAAAAGACACATACCCATTTCTACTTGTCACTGCCCCGCCTCTTCCTCCGCAGTGCACCAGGTGTGCCACAGCAGCAAACTGCAAGCTAATGTTTTGCCGCTACTTCCGTGCGAGGGATCTGGGACTTTTACCCCATTGTGTTGTATCGGAGAGGATAGTCCTCTAACCTCGTTTTAATTGGAGGTAAGTAATGTTAACACCATCCTCTCTAATTATAAAACGGGAAATGCTAAATGATGATGCTAACTTGTCACTAATAGGAAACATTATATTGTATCAGACCATCGTTCTAGTTTAAATCACTGCAGAGTTTCATAATTTTGTCTGAAAAATATTACTAAAGCTGCAAAACTGCATGACAGCAGCCGCAAACGCACTAAATAAATAATAAATTAATTAAAACATGTCGGAGGAACAAACTGGCTCTTAATGTATCTTGATTTCATTTTTTTGACACTTTAATTTTTATTGTTTTCCATATACAATCATTTATCAATCAATCAATCAACTTTATTTATAAAGCACTTTAAAAGCAACACTCGCTACACAAAGTGCTGTACAGCAAGAGAACATAAAAGCAGGGCACTAACACAAAGGGCGCTAACACAAGAACCACAGTAAAAAATAAATAAATTCATAAATAAAATAAAAAGTAAAATAAATAAAAATTCATTTCATTTAATAAAATCAATGTCTCATACTGGGTCAAAGGCCAGGGAGTAAAAGTGTGTTTTAAGACATGTTTTAAAAATGGACAATGAAGGTGCTTGTCTGATGTCCAGGGGTAAATCATTCCATAACCTGGGGGCCATGATCGAAAAGGCTCTGTCCCCTCTGAGCTTGCGCCTCGCCCGTGGTACCTCCAAAAGCAGCTGTTCAGCTGACCTAAGGGGACCGGGTGGGAGCGTAGGGATGCAGAAGCTCAGAGAGGTAAGGCGGAGCAAGACCGTTCAAGGATTTAAAAACAAATAAAAGAATTTTAAAATGAACTCTAAAATACACGGGCAGCCAGTGGAGTGAAGCTAAGATGTGTGTGATGTGATCTCTTGCACGTGTACCTGTTAAAAGACGAGCAGCGGTATTTTGAACCAGCTGCAGACGGGAAATTGATGACTGGCTGACACCGGTGTAAAGTGTGTTACAGTAATCCAGCCGAGATGAAATAAAAGCATGGATTACTGTTTCCAGGTGTGGTCTAGAGAGAATGGGTTTTACTTTTGCTAAACACCTTAGATGAAAGAAGCTGGATTTTACCACAGAACGAATCTGCGTGTCTAATTTAAAATCATTGTCCATGATAAAACCAAGGTTCCTAGCTGTGGATTTGACATAAGGAGTAAGGGGGCCCAAGTATACAGGAGGGGACTCACAGGGGCCACAAGGTCCAAACACCATCACTTCTGTCTTCTTATCATTAAAATTTAGGAAGTTTAGGGCCATCCAAGACTTTGTCTTCAATGCATGCCAGGAGTGAGTTTACTGATGAGGCAGCTTTTTGTTTTAGAGGGACATAAATCTGACAGTCATCAGCATACAAGTGGAAGGAGATACCATGCTTTTTAAAAATGGAACCTAGTGAAAGTATGTACAAAGAAAAAAGCATGGACCCTAGAATTGACCCCTGTGGGACCCCGTATGGCAGAGGAGCAGAAGAGGATTCAAACCCAGACATGCTAACTTTAAAAGTCCTGTCTGCCAGATAGGACCTAAACCAGTTGAGAGCAGTGCCACAAATGCCCACTAGGTGCTGCAAACGGGAAATTAAAACATGATGGTCCATTGTGTTAAAGGCAGCAGTTAAATCAAGCAACACAAGAACAGCATATTCACCTGAATCACATGCCAAGAGAATATCGTTAAAAACTCTTAACAAGGCTGTCTCTGTGCTATGAAGAGCTTTGAAACCAGATTGAAAAATCTCCAAAATACCGTGTTCATCCAGAAAACATTTCAGCTGCATATAGACAATTTTCTCTAAAATTTTTGAGAGAAATGGCAGCTTGGAAATAGACCTAAAATTTGCCAACATGGTATGACTGAGACCAGGTTTCTTAATCAAGGGCTGTACTACTGCATGTTTAAAATTTGCAGGAACCACACCAGATGACAGGCTGCTGTTCAAGATGGTGAGAACTGACTGGCCTATACTGGGAAGCACTTCTTTAAAAAGTCTAGGAGGGACAGCATCACAGGGGGACCCTGAAGGCTTAAAGTGGCCAACCACATCCTCTAACAATGACAGAGTCACAGGTTCAAACTGATTAAAAACAGCAGAACAAGGGACAGAGACAGAGGGATCAGAGGCAGGAGCTGAGATGAGAGCCCTGGTGGTGGCCACCTTATCAATAAAAAAGTTCATAAAATCATTACATAACTCAGAGGAGGCTCCAAACAGTCAGTCCGTGGGGTATTAAGAACAGAGTCAATAGTGTTAAATAAAACACGTTGATTATGACAATGAGATAAAACAATGTTAGCAAAATATTACTAACTATAGGCCAATTTTTCCATTGTATATACAGTATTTCTCTAATGATATTCAACCACTGTTTTGTAGATGGAGGGTCCAGCTGGCACCACTTTCTTGTTATGGCTTTTTTTTTTATAAGCAATCAGTGGAATCTTGGTCAAATACAAATCACATGACAAGATACCATCCTTAAGGTTTCCAAGATACATGATTTTAAAATCCTTCTGTATTTGATACCCCAGAATTTTTCCAATAACAGAATTCACATTGCTCCAAAAAACTTGGTAGTTTTGGGCATTTCCAGAGCACATGTGTATGGTGTGCATCTCTACTTTCACACTGTCTCTAGCATGGAAGCTGAACTGAGGTTTGTCTGCTTTTAATTCTTGGTGTAATAAAGAATCTGATTAAATGTTTCCACCCAAACTCTCTCCACAGTCTGGAGTTTGTTGTTGTATACTGAGCCTCACACATAGCTAACCATTCATCATTTATTCTTTCCAATTTTGTCTCTTCCTCCCATTTGGCTTTTAGGTAATTAGTTGACATTTGGTATCTTGATTTCTAATAATTTTTAATTAGGCAAGTGGCGATAATGAATAAATTTGAAGTCATCTCAAATACAGATTGAAAGACAATTTAATAACACTGCAAAATTTAGAGGGATGCATAAATTTGCATAAAATGCATAAAATTAATGACAGATGAATTTGTATAATTGATTTTTTCAATATGCAATTTAAAATGTAAAAAAAGAGATTATTCTTTTTATTGGTTATCATATATATAGAATTTACAGAAAATTTATATTGTGCTATACAGTGATCCCTCACTTATCGCGGTTAATGGGTTCCAGAACCGACCGCGAAAAGTGAAAAACCGCGAAGTAGCGTCACCCCTAATGACGTCATCCATAAATAATACGTACGTTCATTCTCTCACTCTCTCTCTCTCATATGATACGTGTGTGTGTGTGTACGTGTACATACATACGTAGATGTAAATAAAGTGTACATAAATATGTTTTTAGAACTCTTTTATTCTTATAATAAGATACGTAACTCAAGATGAAGATGATTTACTTCACAGGTTAATGAGAGCTTTACTGCTCCTCAGGTGACGCCTCATCGTCAGGTGCTAGAAGTGCAGGATCGTCGAGGGCAGCTTCCGATAGAGCTGGAGAAGCTGCAGGAGGCGGCGTAGTGGCTCGACGGGAAGACTATTTCGCACAAAATGGCACAAGAGAACAGCAAAAAGTTCCACGCTGCGAGACTACGTAACACGAGCGATAAAGAGCAATGAATGCGGTCTTCCTTCCCTTCATGGGCGCTCGCCAGGGAGAGGAGGTGGGTGAAACGTCTCGGCCAATCAGCTTGCGGGGTGAAACGTCTCGGCCAATCAGCTTGCGAGATTTCCGAGCCGAGCCAACACGAGAACAGCGAACAGAGAGGTGGATTTTTTGAGTTGTGCGGCTCTCCGTGTTGATACCTGATGGTCTAATGTAGTCTCCCTGCCTTCTGCTAGCGCCCGCCCATTATTTCTCAATTTTGAATTTTTGATGAATATTTTTGAAAAATCCGCGATGCACTGAGGGCGTGAAAGGTGAAGCGCGAAGTAGCGAGGGATCACTGTATATCTTTATTGTCAAATAAGATTACTTATGTTGTGATATGAAATTTTGGTCATATCGCACAGCCCTAATGCAACCCGTAGTGCAAATAACGGTAAAAAGTAAAACCCAGACATCCCATAGTGCAAATAAAGATAAAGATAAGATAAGCCTTTATTTGTCCCACAATGGGGAAATTCCAGAGAACGATAAATGATAAAACCCAGCAATCCTATATATAGAAAAGGTCGGGCAGTAATACTCATAGTTGCAAGTTCGATGCAGTAGTATAGGTGCAGACAGTGACAGATTGTACTTCACATCATCATTATTGCAGTAACAGACAGCAGCAGGTGTGGCATTTGTGCAAATGGTTGCAGTAAAGTGCAGCAGATATATTACTGTTGGTGTGCCAGTCTTTCTGTGCCAACAGCTGAGGTAGTTATTGTGTGGGTGAGTATGTTACGGTCTTGGAGGTGGTGGTGAGTGTACAGTGTTCAGGGTCCTGATGGCCTGGTGAACAAAGTTGTTTAGGAGTCTTGTGAAGCAGGAGGCTCCGGTACCTTTTCCGCAAGGGCAGGGGGCTGAAGAGGGAGTGTGAGGGGTGGGAGGTGTTGCTTGCAATGTTGATGGTTCTGCGGGTGAGGCGGGTGAGGTAGATGTCCCGGGGGGGGGGGGGGGGGGCACTGATGATCTTGCTGGCAGTTTTCACTGTGTGTTGTAGTGTCTTCCGGCAGGAGGCGGTGCAGCTTCCGTAGCACACTGTGATGCAGCTGGTGAGGATGCTCTCAGTGGTGCCCTGGTAGAATAAGCACATGATGGAGGGTGGGACTCATGCTGTCCTCAGTTTGCGGAGGAAATGGAGGTGAGTTTGAGCCTTCTTGGCCAGTGATGTGGTGTTGTTGGACCAAGAGAGGTCTTCAGAGGTGTGCACCCCCAGGAACTTGGTGCTGCTCACCCTTTCCACAGCTTCTTCGTCGATGATCAGAGGGAGTTGCTGTGTGTCCCCTCTTGACATTGATCACAATCTCCTTGGTTTTTCCCAGGCTCAGGAAGAGATTATTGTCTTTACACCACTGGACCAATTGGCTCTTCTCATTTCTGAAGTTGGCCTCCTCGTTGTTGGTGATGAGGCCCACCACCGTTGTGTCATCCGCAAACTTGATGATTTGGTCGGTGTTGTAGGCTGGTACACAGTCATGGGTCAGCAGGGTGAAGAGCAGCGGGTTGAGCACACACCCTTGTGGGGCCCCTGTGTTCAGTGTGATGGTCTGGGAGGTGTTGCTGCCAACCCACACGTTTACAAAAAAAGTCATTAATCTATGAGAATAAAATTTTATGAGAAAAAAGTTGGAAATTGACAAGAAAAAAATGAAGTTTATTTTAACCCCCCCCCCAATAAAAAAATTCTGAGGGTGAACTTGTTGCGTGGGGGCCAAATAGATAGATAAACATACTGTACATGAAAAACTAACATACTGCCATCGCTGTATTTCTTCCTCCAAATTTTTAAAGCAACATTTCACAGAGTGGCTCCTCTGTGTATACAGTATATAGCATTTGTGTACTCTGCTTGATAGCCGGAAACAGCTCTGTGAACCTGACACCACTGAGGAGGATGTGAATCAGCCAGTCAGGTTCAGGGTGGAGGCTGCTGATGAATGTAAGTGCAAATACGGAAACAGAAATGACTATCGCCATCTCATAAAAGTGCTTCAGCTCACCATCCTTCATTATGCTGCATTAAAGATATGAGTGGAATGTGAAATCAGATCTAGGAAGAAAAAACTGTAGCTGTTAACCTCGCTGCAGGCAGCGAGGGATGAAGTTCTTCATCAAAAAGATGGCAGCCACCTGAGAAGAAAAAATGCCTGCCTTGATGAAAAAGTATTGATTGAGGAAAAAGAGGGGTGGCTGTTTTTTTTTTCTTAAAAACCAGATTGCTCAAAGCTCGCGGGCCTGTGGGAAGGCGATTTTAAACAGAGCCCTCTCTCATTTCCACTGACGACCAGACACAATGGAAACAGCGTGAAGCACACGGTTCTAGAGCGGCGTGGGTAATTCCTCCTCTCTCTCTGCTCCTTTCCTGGCACAAGCACAGAGACAATAAGACGAGTAATCATTATAATGTGGATGTGTGCACACAGAGCATCCCGCAGCCTACGCGCTCTTTTCAGTTTGCTCTGGCGCTTCCTGGATGTTGACAGCGTTGTTCGGACAGCTGTTTGTGAGTCAGACTCTGTGAAATCCTCCTGATGTGCTCCCATCTTTTCCCTCCTACCACCACCGTTATGTAAAAGAACTAAAAGTAACCTATGGATTGTGGGTTTTTTAATAGTTTCAATAGGATTTTTTACTGAAGTACAGTTATGGGGGGGGGGGGGGGGGTGGAAAGTTCCTAGTGGTCACATTTGACCAAATGTGGTTTATTTTTCAACTGCAGGGATCCAAGTGCTGCAACACCAATGGAAGAAGTGTGTGCACCGAAGGGGAGACTATGTTGAAAAATAAACCACATTTGGTCAAATTTGACCACTATGAACTTTTCAGCCCCCCCGTATATAAAAAAATTAAGACACCCAAAACAACCTAGACAAACCTAGAGAAGGATCACACGCTCTGGAAAAATGTGGAAAGTGGCAATCCTCAAGTTTTATTACAGTGAAATTTATGTTATATACAGATGCATCTCAATAAATTAGAAATCATAGAAAAGTTGATTGATTTCAGTAATTCAATTCAAAAATGAAAATCATGTTGATTCATTACACACAGTGATATATTTCATATATTTATTTCTTTTAATTTTAATGATGATGGCTTATAGCTAATGAAAACCCAAAATTCAGTTTCTCAAAAAAATTAGAAAATTACATAAGATCCATTTAAAAAAAAAAAAATAGAAATGCTTACCGACAGAAAAGCATGAGCATGTACACACACTTTACTTGGTTGGGGATCCTTTTGTATGAATTAGTACTGCATCAATGTAGCGTGGCATGGAGGTAATCAGCCTGTGGTACTACTGAGGTGTTATAGAAGCCCAGGTTGCTTTAGCGGCCTTCAGCTCGTCTGCATTGTTGGGTCTGGTGTCTCTCATCTTCCTCTTGACAGTACTCCATAGATTCTCTGTGGGGTTTAGATCAGGAGCGTTCGGTGGCCAGTCCAGCACAGTGATGCCATGGTCATTAAACCATGTATTGGTACTTCTGGCAGTGTGAGCAGGTGCCAGGTCCTGCTGGAAAATAAAATTAGCATCTCCATAAAGCTTGTCAGCAGCGGGAAGCATGAAGTGCTCTAAAATTTCCTGGTCGGTGGATGCACTGACTTTGGACTAAATAAAACAGTTGACTAAATAAAACCAGTAGATGACATGACTCCTCAAATCAGGTGCCAAGTCCTGTCATTTGGAAATCAAAGTCGCAGAGTCTGGAGGACGAGTGGAGAGGCACAGAATCCAAGTTGCTTTAGGTCCAGTGTGAAGTTTCCACAGTCACTGATGTCTGCAACACATTCTGAAAAAGCTGGGACAGGGGCATGAAAGACTGGAAACTTGAGGAATGCTAAAAAAAAAACAAACAAAAAACCAACAACACCTTTTTGGAACATTCCACAGGTGAACAGGTTAATTGGAAACAGTGTCATGACTGGGTATAAAAAGAGCATCCCCGAAAGGATCAGTTGTGCACAAGCAAGGATGGGGCGAGGTTCACTACTTTGTGTGTTAGGAGCTAGTCTAAAGGTTTAACAATATTTCTCAACGTACAATTGCAAGGAATTTTGGGATTTTATCACCTGCAGTCCATAATATCATCAAAAGAGTCAGAGAATCTGGAGAAATTTCTGCACGTAACCAACAAGGTCGAAAACCAGCATTAAATGCCTGTGACCTTTGATCCCTCAGGCAGCACTGCATTAAAAACAGACATCACTCTGTAAAGGATAGTACCAAGTGGGCACAGACAAATTTACATTAGTTTCTTCACACTCACTATCCAAGCCAGGAGCTAGAGTTCAGTTAACTGTGCTTCCTGGGAATTTAAAGAGACATGCACTGAAACAAGCCATTCTGAGGAAGCCTGCAAAAGATGATTCACAATTATGTAGTAATAATTAAATAATTAAAGAAAATCTGACCAATGTATGTCACAAACAAACATTTCATTGAGACCGGTGGAAGCTGTCAACATGTGGAGTAAGTACAGTTAAGGACCCCTTTAAATCTGTGGCCACACAGCCATGGTGGAGGTATGTACTCTCTGGCTGTGTTCCAGTTTGAGATGCATCTGTGAATTTCTGTCTATATGTACCATGTTGTCATCCCAGTGACGAACAGTCTTCAAGTCATTCATTCATTCATTGACTACAGCTGAGACAAAGGTAGAAAATGGGATGAATCACTCATTTCTGGAAGTTTTTTTTAATTTTGTTTGAGGCCCCCTGCGTTGGTGCAGAGGTAATGAGGATCCCTGAGAAACTAATGAAATAATACGGCAGGGAAAGTGAGGAAGAAAACTACGGTCTAAATTCATCTTTCAGAGGACACAGAGGTCAGAAAAATATTTAATGATTAATAATTACTGCCATGCAAGAGGGACGCCTCTTCAGTTAATTAGAATTAGCAGCATGTGGTGAACCTGCGTAGGAATCATTGTTATGCTCAGGAAAAAGGAAACTGAGAAAAACTGAGTGACTGCCGACAATAGCTCTCATGTTTCCTGATCAAAGGATCCATTGGTGGAGGGATGTTTTTTTCGCCCATCTCATTAGCCAATGGCACGCATAAATCAAATAAAAATATATAATGAATGTATTCTTCTGCCAGACAAGAGGAGTTCTGCATCATGGAAATGTAGAGCAACTTTTCATTTGCCTCCTCGTAGCTAAAAATAGAGCCAGCCCCGTTTTTCCATCGTTCTTGCCTCTCTGGGGTGTTTCTGTTTTTACTTTTTAATTTCAGCGCTTCAGCATCTTGTTTTCGCCGTCAGCAGCTGGATTTACAGAATCCAGCTTGTCATCAACAGACATCGGCGGCTGATCAAAGGGCCGCAGTTTGGCTCATATTTCACCAGCTGACAGCCATTGTGAATTTTTAATGGAATATTTTAGGGTTGTTTTTCGAGAAGCCCGTCACGTGCATTGGCGACTTGTTATCGATCGGCGTGGGATTAACATTGCCTGGCTTTGTTTAAGAAAATGCAATTTTCAGCCGAGGCCATAAACTGTTTCAGGTGATTTAACGCTCGGCCAGCTGCTAATGGGCTCATTTATTTACCCATTGTCTGCTTTTTTTCTGCTGTTTTCTGCTGTGACGTATCTCTTGTCTTATTAATTCTTTATCGATTTGGCCATGCTGCTGTATCAATAAAACCAACACGTTTTAAACCGTTGCTCCCCGGAGCATCATAGGAGAAATCCAGTTGTGTTGAGGTGATTACTGAGGAATGGAGACAAACTTGTGTTTAGTTTTAGAGCTGTTTGCAGCTGATTCTCTTTTTTCTAATCAATGAGGCTGAATGTATTTCAAATGAAAAAGCCTTTTAGACTTCTTGCACAAAGCACCATGCCGTACTTTTAGTGCTTCCTGGTCAGTTCACAGTCTTTTCTTTTGTACGTTGATCATATGTTAGCCAGATTAGCTTAGTGTAGCATTAGAATCATGTTGTTTACATCTCTTATCCATTCAAAATGATACTGAATGGGCTTTAATGAACCCGTGAAACACACTAAAATATATGTCTTACTTCTAATTGTTATAAGGGAAGCTCTAGCAGAGATGGATAGAATATACAGAAACTGTAAGACAAAAATAATTATCAACCAACAGCTAAGCTAAATGCTAGTAGGTTCACGTCTTGGCCTGACCTCAAAGTCGATCTGAAAACATGACCGAGGATGCTCAGCCTAGCTAATGCTACCAGCAGTCTACTTTGCATTGCTAAGCTAACTTGTTAACGGGCCAATTAAGTGGGTACACCGGTCAAAAAGGAATACCAACATAGGCCAGACTGACATAAAACATATTATCAACTGTGGACTATTGAATGAGCAGTGTGGAAGTACAGAATAAACATTCTGCACAACATTAAACCAGAACCAGCTCTCTGAACTGTGGATACAAGGTACAACAAATCAATGGCTTTTTGTTGTTCAAAACAAATTCTGACCACAGCAGAAATCTAGACTGTTCTTGTTCTTAGCTGACAGGAGTCTCCATGGTGTGGTCTTCTGCTACTGTTGCCCATCTGCATCAAGGTTATACTTGCTGTACCTTCAGAGACGCTTTCTTTAGTTGTAAAGATGGATTT
Source organism: Pholidichthys leucotaenia (assembly GCA_020510985.1). NCBI lineage: Eukaryota > Metazoa > Chordata > Actinopteri > Cichliformes > Pholidichthyidae > Pholidichthys > Pholidichthys leucotaenia. The sequence continues at coordinate 192,235,249 of CM035842.1, read as the reverse complement.
TTTTCCCCCTCCGGTCAAAGAACAAAGGGGTTGAAGACCGAAGAAGGATTGTGTTATGGGTCAGCCCGTCCGTCCGTCTGTCGCACTTTTGTCCGTCTGTCCATCTGTCCTACTTCTGTGAAATCAACTCCTCCTACACTTTTGTTCCAAATGTTTTGAAACTTGGTACCATGGTTTGATATACTCTGGTGATGTGCATATTACAACTTCACTCTGATTAGATGACCTTGAGGTCAAAGGTCAGAGGTCAGATTTTTCCCTAAATCTTCTAAACACAGTAACTACTGAAAGAGATGATGTAGGCTTTTCAAATTGATACAGTAGTTGTATCTAATGTACATCTTGGACAACTTACACCCTGATCTAACTGTGGGTTTGGGGTCAAGGGGTCAAAAATCAAAGTTCAAAGTTAACATTCCAGTTGCACTATGGGTGAATGCTAAATTTACTATTACTATAAAACGAGTAAAGCTAGGGTCACCAAACCTGGTACACAGGTTCACCTTGGGATCCTGACCTCAGACTATGGGTTTTTGGTCAAAAGGTGAAAGGTCAAGGTTAACATTCCCTATGCCTTATTACTGTACAACAAGTAAAGTTAGGGTCACCAAACTTGATACACAGGTTCACCCTGTGACCCTGAAGTGTGTCTATGGTTTTGGGATTCCAAGGTCAAAGGTCAACATCAAAATGGCTTATAAACTGTATCTCAACAACCAGCAAAGGTAGGCTTACCAAACCAGGTACACAGGTTCACTCTGAGACCATGACCTCTGACTACAGGTTTGGGGTCAAAAGGTCAAAGTTCAAGGTTGACAACTCCCTATGATATCTTACTATAGAACGTGTAAAGCTCTCTAGGGTCACCAAACATGCTACACGGGTTCACCTTCGGATCCTGCCCTACAACTATGGGTTGTATACTTTGTTGTGCATTCGTAGATGGTGGGCTTATCATAATTTGGTTCTTCCACAGTAATTATATTGAAAAGTTGAAAACTGCTCTGTCAGTAAGTATTGGGATCTTCCAAGAAAACGGAGGCGGGGGATATTGCACTTGCCTCGGAGTGCTCTTGTTTTAGTTGCTGATGTCTTCAAACAGCTTGAAATCTGAAATCAACAATCATGTATTTTCCACTACTGGATATTCTCCCTGCTTCCGACAATTCTCTGTCACCCTAAGAAATGAATTTGGTGAAAATGCCAGTAGAATACTAAAACCACCAATCATTCCCAATATGATGCTGGTTTGAACTTTAGCAGACTTTCTTCCTCATGTCTACAGGATTAAATGCATTAATTTGCTGCCATGTGATTGGTTGATTAGATGTCTGTGTTAACGAGTGGTTAAACAGGTGTACCTGATAAAGTGTCCAGTGAGACTGTGTAGCGCCATGACTCCAAAACTCCTCCTAGTGAGTCATTTCATTACTTCACTCACGCTCAATCCATAAAAGTGACAGAACTTAACCTTAATTATTCCCTGTTGTGATTATTAATGGACAATAAATGGCCTTTAAGTTAATCTTTTGCTGTTAATAAAAATGTCTTGACGTTAATTAAAAATCTGTCTGCTTGACAAATGCCCGTGCAAGTCAACGTCCGAACAGCATGGATGTTTTTCATAAGTGTGTGTTTTTAAGTGATGCTCGAAGGGCCGTACGTGTTGCTCATATTTCACTGAATGTTTCTCAGCACTTCGGGGATGTTCTCGTAACAGAGAAGCAACATCATAATGGTACCGCCGTGACTCGCCGTTTGCTGAAGAGGGAACAAAGAGGCGGCGTGCCACGAGTGGAGGGGTTAGCACGTATTCATACTGTATGCTTCGACCTTTTCAAATGCCAGCTTTTGTTATCAAGGGATGACCCTTCATCAAAGTGGGGCCACATCGCCACTGCAACACCGCCCACGAGGACCGCTGTGCTCTTAGCGAGGATCTCTGAGAGTTAGAATATAAACCAGGGTCAGCAGCCTGTACTATGGAGAGAGGCATTTTTGTCCCAAAAAACCCCCCACTGTACAAAGTATTATATAACGTGTTATTTGAGCTTTGAATGAAAATAAGAGGGGAAATTGATGAATAAACTGGCCTGTGAACAGCAGTAGGAGAAATTAATCTTTTTTTTGTCTTAAATAGGAATTTTTTTCTCTAAAATTTTAGTTTTTCTCATAAATTTGTATTTTTTCTTGTTTTTATTGCAAACTACATTTTACATTCTTTATTCCTCATTGGTCAAAACCTAAAGGGGTTTGGGCGAAGACCGAAGGGGGATTATGTTACGTTATGTTATATTATGGGCCAGTCCGTTCGTCCGTCTGTCCGTCTGTCCCACTTTTGTGAAATCAACTCCTCCTACGCTTTTGATCTGATTGTTTTGAAACTTGGTACCATAGTTTGATATATTCTCATGATGCACATATTGCAAATTGACCATGATCGGATGACCTTGAGGTCAAAGATCAGAGGTCATATTTTCCCTAAATCTTCTAAACACAGTAACTACTGAAAAAGAATGATGTAGGCTTTTCAAATCGATATAGTAGTTGTATCTAATATACATCTTGGACAACTTACACCCTGACCTAACTATGGGTTTGGGGTAAAGGGGTCAGAGATCAAAGTTCAGTGTTAACATTGCAGTTGCACTATGGTAAACGCTGCATTTACTATTACTATAAAACAAGTAAAGCTAGGGCCACCAAACCTGGAATACAGGTTCACCTCGGGATCCTGACCTCAGACTATGGGTTTGGGATCAAAAGGTCAAATGTCAATATTAACTTTCCCTTGGCCTTATTACTGTACAACGAGTAAAGCTAGGGCCACCAAACTTGGTACACAGGTTCACCCTGTGACCCTGAAGTGTTACTGTGGTTTTGGGATTGCAAGGTCAAACGTCAACATCCAGATGTCTTTTAAACTATATCTCAACAACAAAAAATGCTAGGGTCACTAAACTTGCTACACAGGTTCACCTTGAGATCCTGACCTCAGACTATGGGTTTGGGGTCAAAGGCCAAAGTTAACATTTCCTATACGTTATTACTGTACAATGAGTAAAGTTCAGGTCATAAACCTGGTACACAGGTTCACACTGAGACCATGGCCTCTGACTACAGGTTTGGAGTCAAAAGGTCAAAGTTGACACCCTCTATCCTCTCTTACTATAGAACATCTAAAGCCCTCTAGGGTCACCAAACTTGCTACACAGGTATACCTCAGGATCCTGCCCTACAACTAAGGGTTGTATACTTTGCTGTATATTCATGGATGATGGGCTCATCATCATTTGGTTCTTCCACAGTAATTATATTGAAAAGTTGACAACTGCTCTCTGTCAGTAAGTATTGGGATCTTCAAAGAACACGGAGGCAGGGGATATTGCACTCACCTCAGAGTGCTCTTGTTTCCTAACTGTAAGGGCCGTATTATGACAATCTAGTCAACAGTCTCTTCTCTAAGGTGCAGAGCGCATTTATAGGTGTGTCCAAATCCATTTTGTTATCACGGCGGTGCAAAAACAAATTGTGCACCTGGTGAAAAGTGGGAAAAGGCTGGTCTAATTATTCAGAGGTGTATTTGGGGATGTCCAATCCAGAGCTTTTTTGCCCTTTACTTTAATGAGCAGAGGCACATAATCTAAGACAAATGGTGATCATGATGTCTTGTGTAGAAGACAGGTGTGCCCTGAGCGAAAATGCGCGTCACGGTAAAGCTGCTTGGCATTAAGTCAGGCATTAATTACTGTCAGTGCCCAGTCACTTATTTTGAAGGAAGAGGAAGATATGATTGAATAAATAGACTAAACAATTAAGCTGAATTAATTTAGGTTTAACATAGTATACACATAACATACACGGATGCAGTCCTTGTTGTGCTCCACACATTGTTTTCGGTTTTTGTCCAAAGGGGTCTTCATCTGATAGGGGATTATGTTATGGTGTGGTTCATCCATCCGCCTGTCCCACTTTTGTGAAATCAACTCCTCCTACAGTTTTGTTCCGATTGTTTTGAAACTTGGTACCAGAGTTTGATATACGCTGATGATGTGCATATTGCAATTAGGCTCCAACTGGATGATTTTTGCAGGAATTATAGACCTTGAGGTCAAGATCAGAGATCAGTTTTTCCCTAAAACTTGTAAACACAATAACTACTGAAATAAATAATTTCAAATCCATGCCATAGTTGCATCTTCGACAAACTTGGACAGCTTACCCTGGATTTACACTGACTGTGGATGCAGTACGTTGCAGATGCAGTGCGGATGGCCCCTTGCATCTGTCCTTACCAAATCTGTTTGTGTTTTGCAGCAGCATGGATGGGAACAGAGTTTGAAATACAAGATCATGTGAGAATTATACAAAATAACACGAGATCTCGAGAAAGACCCAAGAGTGACCGAGATGAACTGTTCACGATCACGTGATGACAACAAAGAAGTGTGATGTAGTGGCTCCCCACCTGGATTTTTGGGCTCTAAATAAAACGTAAGTAGCCCGTTAATTTTAATTCTATGAAGCGTGTTAAGTCAAGATTTTACCTTCTTTGACACAGTGGTGGAGGAGTAGACCTCAGAAAATAATGGACGATCCTTAAATTGTTTTTAATGATCAAACAGCTATACCGTGGGATTTCCTTGCAGATTGTAACCAGCATCCGTCAAAAATAGACTTGTTGCATTTCATTAGCAAACCGAATCTGACAAGTCGGATTTGTTCCACAGTGGTCCGGACCAGATGGGGATTAGAAAATTGACAAGAATGGGAACTATTTGCTGTGGACACCGGATTGCAGCTGTAACAGACTGCGTCCGTAGTCAGTGTAAATCCAGGGTTACACTCTGACCTGACTATGCGTTTGGGGCCAAATGGTCAAAGTTAATATTACATTTGTACTATTACCATAGAACGAGTAAAGCTAGGGTCACCAAACTTGGTACATAATTACGTATGTTCACCCTGAGACCCTCATCCCTGACTATGGGTTTGGTGTCAAAAGGTCAATGGTCAAGGTTCCATTTGCATTATTTCTATAGAACAAGTAAAGCTAGAGTCACCAAACCTCATAAACAGTTTCATGCTATAACCCTGAACTAGCTACAACACATCCAGGCAGCACAGTGGTACAGTAGTTAGCACTGTTGTCTAACAGCTAGAAGGTTCCAGGTTTGAGTCACCAGGCTGGCAGGGGTAGGACCCTTTCTCTGTGGAGTTTGCATGTTCTCTCTGTGCTGTGTGGGTTTACTCCAGGTGCTCCGGTTTCCTTCCACAATCCAAACACATGCATGCTCGGTTAATTGGCCATTCTAAATTTTCTGTAGGTATCTGTCCCCTATAGGCTCTTAGAATAGAGGGTTAGTACTAGTGAAACGCTTTGAGTGGTCTCTGAGACTAGAAAAAGTGCTATATAAGTACAGGTCCTCATCCCTTATTCAGAACTCTTCTGCTTGTCTCCTCACCCACACTCGTATCCGTGACCACATCACCCCCATCCTCAACAAGCTCCACTGGATCCCCATCCCCCAGAGAATCCATTACAAAATCCTCCTCGTGGCTTACAAAGCCCTAGGTAACCTTCCCCACCGCCTACCTCACTGAGCTCCTCCATCAGTACACTCCCTCCCACACACTGTGCTCTACTGATGCCAACCTTCTACCCCCTCACCCCCCACCCCAGGACTAACTACAAGTTGTGGGGAGACAGGGCCTTCTCCATTCTGTTGTAGCGGAATTGGTGCCAGATGGAGAGACTTTTATGACTACTAGAGGGACTGTTGCACTTCACAGAATAGATGCCATCATGAGGAGAGAACATTATGTGGAAATATTGAAACAACATCTCAATATATCAGCCAGGAACTTAAAGCTTGGGCATAAATGGGTCTTCCAAATAGACAATGACTCTAAGCATCCCGCCAAATTAGTTACAAAGTGATTTAAGGACAACAAAGTCAGTGTTTTGGAGTGGAGATCACAAAGCCCTGATCTCAATCCCATAGAAAATTTTGTGGTCAGAGCTGAAAAGACGTGTGTGAGCAAGGCAACCTACAAACCTGACTCAGTTCCATCAGTTCTGTCAAGAGGAATGGGCCATAATTCCAGCAAACTATTGTGAGAAGCTTGTGGAAGGATATCCAAAATGTTTGACCCAAGTCATACAGTTTAAATCATCATCATCATCATGTTTTCCCTCGTGGCACATGATTGGCCTTGGGGCACGGCTGCTTAGAGCATGGGAATCGAATCTCCAACATCCGCATGAAGCTTTCTTTCCTCATCATTGTCTTCAGGGCCTGCTGTTTATCGACACCAAGCAGTTTTTCAACCCTACTCCAATTTCTCCTCTTGTCAAACATAACAAATTTTGGGATTGTGTCATTTGGCATTTTGCACACGTGCGCTATGTATTTCAGATGTTGGATGTGACAGAAAACTTCAGTGGGTTGTGACTGGGTTATTTGGTAGAGCTTAGTGTTTGAGATCTTGAAAGCCCAACCCAAGTCCTCATCGACTGTGGATGCTGGGTCTGTCTCCTTCTTACATCTTATGTCTCCTAAAGGCAATACTACCAAATACTAAGGGACTGGATGTAAACTTCTGACTTTGAAGAAAGTAATAAAAATTCTCTAAAAAAAATTATTTACCAAATTTAAAAAAAATAGCAAATAAAAATTTTGTATTCCTAAAACAGGAAAAGTTGAGTCTGATTTAATGTCAGACAGTGAGAAGAAAAAGGTTATGTGTCTTTTTATACAGTGAATGTAAACTTATGGTTTCAACTGTATTTATGTGATTTTTTTCTCTAAACTTGACTTCTCATGTAAAGTTGCAACTTTTTGGGATGTAAATTTGTGATTCTTTTTGACATAAATTTGCAGCCTTTTTTCCTCACACATTTGGGAATGTTTTTCACATAAATTGCCCATCTGTTTTGCACAAGCAGTATTTGTGAGGTTTTTTGTGGAGCAAATTCTGGGTATTATTTGTCATCACACAACAGTTAGTTCTGACCAAGCAATCTGATTGGATAATAGGGTTTCCAGGAGTTACTACATTCCCTGATAATCACACTCAGATGTTTCACAGAATATGTACATATCACTACACTTCAGTAGTGTAGTGATCGAATCTCCAACATCCGCATGAAGCTTTCTTTCCTCATCATTGTCTTCAGGGCCTGCTGTTTATCGACACCAAGCAGTTTTTCAACCCTACTCCAATTTCTTGGAGTCCGGTTGACATCAGTGTAGTCAGGAGTTTACTTGGAGCTGGTGTACTTGGTAACAGCCTTGGTTCCCTCAGACACGGCGTGCTTGGCCAGCTCACCGGGCAGCAGGAGGCGCACTGCGGTCTGGATCTCCCTGGAGGTGATGGTGGAGCGCTTGTTGTAGTGGACAATGGACAAGAAATTGCCATTGGACACAATGGACACAATGCAAAAGCTGCCAGAGAACTAAACATCCACCTGAGCGGACTCAAGCTTAAGCATGCCCCAAATCCAACTTATCTTGGAGTGACCCTTGATAGGACCTTATCCTTCAAGGAACATCTAAAGGGGACGGCTGCTAAGGTGAAAGTACGAAACAACCTGCTCTGCAAGCTCGCTGGTGCAAAATGGGGGGCGGCAGTCTCCACCCTGCGCACCTCAGCACTGGCCCTTTCATACTCTGTAGCAGAATATTGTGCCCCTGTCTGGTCCAGGTCATCTTACACACACCATGTAGACACCCAGCTCAACTCAACCATGAGAACTATAACTGGAACAATCCGCTCAACACCACTCCCCTGGCTCTCTGTACTGTCAAACATAGCCCCTCCACACATCCGGCGAGCAGCATTAACTCAAAGGATGCTCCAAAAAGTTAAAGATTTTCCTCACTTACCAATCCATGCAGATATCTACACCCCACCCACTGCCCGACTTTCATCCAGACGGCCGATTTGGAAAAACCCTCCCCCAGCTGACTTTACCATCCAGACAGCTTGGCAAGAGGAATGGGAGACCAAGGAGGTCCCAAACAAACAGCTGGTGATAAACCCCAACCAACAGGTCCCGGGCACCAACCTCCCAAGGAGACAGTGGGCTACACTCAATCGCTTCAGGACTGGACATGGCCCCTGCTTGGCCAGCCTTCACAGATGGGGCAGTAACCCTAGTCCACTGTGCGCATGTGGAGAGGAGCAAACTATGGAACACATCATAGAGGCTTGCCCGCTCCAAAGACTGGAAGGAGGATTACACACCCTCCATACAGCAAACCAGGAGGCAACTGCTTGGCTTAAGGACTTTGCATTCGCTAAATAAATAAACTACACTTCAGTGATGTTCTAATAATCTTCAAATTAATGTTAATATCAGGGGCTTCTTATATGTGGGAATTGTTATACTATATTGGGTAGATTAAGACCTGCAAAACCTACTGAACAGGTGGAGCGGTATGTATTCTGTCAGAAGCCGAGCCGGTTTGGTTTCCCCCGGCTCAGTCCTGGCCTCTCTGTGGGTTTAGGTGCCGCTCTGTATGTACAGTATGTTTAGTATGTATTTCTGTGTGCTTCCTTACCCATAGCCACTGCTGTCTGTCTGGCAGCGGTGAGGCAGCCCCTTTGGCTCACGCTGGTGTGAACGCTGTCTGACTGTTCGCCGGTCCGACCACGCCCCCCTCTCCCTTGACAGCCAGCTGTTGCCTGCCCAGTGATCGTCATTCCCGCACCTTCGCCAGGTGTGCCCAATTTGTGGAGCCAGCAGTGCTTGACTGGCAAAGGATGCCTAAGTACATTGGGTCATTGCACTTCACATACAGTCGTTAATCGTCGTATGAAGTCACGTCATAAAAGGATCGCTTTTCTCTCGGTGCTTTATGTGGACTACTCGGACAGTTCCAGTCCAGTGAGTGTTATCTGTGTGTGTTTTCCCTGGAGGTCCTCACCTATTGACTGTTGAGCGTCCTGGAGGACTCCTTAAGCTACAGTGGAATATATGACTTGGGACTGTTTGTCAGTTGATGTGTTTAATAAATGTGTGTGTGTGGTGTAAACCCAGCGTGTAAATCCTCATCCTTTCTCCCCTCGCCATGCGCAATGGAGAGGCGCACGGGCGGGATCATGACAGTATTCAATCACTGACTGATGCACTGGACAGTGTTTAATTTGGTTACATGTATGTGTAAGGACAATAGGCCTATTCTTTTTTTTTTCTATATTATGCTCATTGAGGTGCTTAGCAGCAGTTAACTGGGTGCATTCAGAATGGACTGTTTTTCTCGGAAGAGCAAAATAACTGGTCACACAAACAAAAAAAATCAGAATATTTTTTTCCTGTATTGTTTTCTTTTAATTAACTGTACTTGTGCTTGACAGTGATATATTCATTGATACCGGACGCCCTCTCATGTAAAAAGTTTGGACACATTTACCTACTGAAAATGAATGGGCAGAGGTCCAAACTCAGAATATTCAGAATGTTTTTCTCATTCTCTTATAAAAAAAACAAAAAAACAAAAACCATGAAACAGAAGGTTGGATATTTTCCCTGGTAAAGCCCTCTGTATTTTCATCTGTGACCAATTGGTTTCATCTGTGGTTTCTGCTCCCTGAACACAAAGTCTCCTGTGGGTTGTAGGATGTTGCCCTCCATGAGTCGTACATCCTCCAGAGCGAGTCATGCACGCTTGGCTAGATTTATACAAAGTTGTTAGATTGTACTCTGGCCTTTTGTGTTTCCTCCATGGTAAAATCTGCTACTTAGCACCAACCTCCATCCGTCCTGCCCAGCCAGTATTCCCTACGGTGACGGCACGGCAAAGCATCATGGTAATGACTTAAAGACCCCCTCCCCCCACCCCCGCTTTGAGTTGTCATAACATTAATTCCTTCAGAGGTGATTTTTGCTCAAACATGTATGAATTATGTAGCGAGTGGTGCAGAGCCGGAGAAGGAGCCAAGATCAGGTCAAGTTTACGGGTGTTCGTGTGAAGCCGCAGCAGCAGAGCAGGTTCAAAAGGATGAGAGAGCATATTTAATAACAATCCATATGAGAGAGAGCAGAGATGTGTGTCATAAATAATGGATGGCACAGTTGGACCACCGTGAGACGTTGCACGAGAGTGTGACTTAAGTCCAAAGAGGGAACCAAAGCATCTCAGAGTGTTTGTTCGGTAACTTTTCTGAAGGTGAAAGTGTCCCCACAGAGACATCGGGAGATGCCAGCATTACACTTTTCTGAATCATACCATTAACAGCAGGTGATGTGTGGCAAAAACACTATGAGGGCTTTCCAGCATAGCTACTGTTCTGTAATTCCTCAGCTGATTATTGACGTGCATCACTAACTCAGGGACACTTTCCTCACTCGGTTGTGTTCACAATACAAGTAGGGACTATAAAGAGAAAAGATTTAAAGGGGGCATTGACTGAAAAATGGTGGGCTTGTAGGTTTTAACCGTCGCAAATGTGTTAACTAGTCACATAAATAACCCAAAATTTTCCAAACAGTTAGCGATCTGAAAAAAGCACTCTGCCTTTATCTCGTTTTTCTCTCAGAAAAATTTCTAGAAATTTTTTTTGACTCTTCCAGATAAGTATCTTACGTCAAATCTCAAAAAAGCCCACCCACTGCTCTATTATTGGGCCACTTAGCTGTCTGACACGTAGATTGAAGTGGTGGCTAAAGGTAGCCTATTCACCCCTGAGCTACTAAAGGATGAGAACCTGCACTTATGTAGCGCTGTTTCTAGTCTCAAAGACCTTCACTTGTACTAACCCTCTATTCTAAGGGCCTATAGGAGACAGACACCAAGGGACAATTTAGAATGACCAATTGACGTAACATGCACATCTTTAGAGTGTGGGAGGAAACTGGAGCTCCCAGAGGAAACCCACACAACACAGGGAGAACATGCAAACTCCACACAGAAAGGTCCCTACCCCTGCAAGCCTGGGGATTTGAACCTGGAAACTTCTAGTTGTTAATTAACAGTGCTAACCACTGCACCACTGTGCTGCCCACTGTGCTAGCCCACGAGCTAACACTGGTACCAGGACACTGGCTGTAAGCTGTAAGTGTGGCTTTTATTATTTTTTTCAGACCTTAGTCATCCCTGTTACCACCTGGTTCACTCTGGCCCATCTCCGAGTAGTTTCATCGTGATTCCACAGCGGATCACCTGCCCTGGTACACCGATTGCTTTTATGGCCTGCGACCAGGGCTACTGGCCACTGTTATACCGAGAACTTCCTTACATTGGTGGAGGAGTTCTCGGCATAACACCGGTACATGCAGTCCGCCGCGGAATCAGGATGAAACCACTGTGAGATGGGCCACAGTAACGTGAGGCACATCGCTGAACCAGGTGATAACAGGGATGGCTATTAGGGTGACTTGGAGCTGAAGAAAATAACAATCTAAGCCGCACTTTCATCCTGGGTCCAGTGTTAGCCTGTGGGCTAATAGCTCAGGGGCTAATAGGCTGCGTTTAGCTGGCCGTACAGGTGATCGGCCCTGGAATCACAACGAAGTCTCCAGCTCCCTGCAGTCAGAACGTCCCGGGACCAGATCCTGATGGCTCTCATGCTCAGCAACCCCACCGTCCTCCGTGGACCTGCTCTGCTCTCGCGGGCAGCGTAGTCGCTTCAGCTTACAGCTGGCTGTGATAGCAGAGTGGAGTCACACAGAGCCACACTGCCCTTTAAGATCCCTTGGCTTGGTAGCTCGCCTCGGGTTGCGGCAATCATCCAGCACACGGTGCTAGCAAAGAGCAATTTGCTGTCATGAGGTTGAGCGTGGTGTGTCACGGTGCTCATGCTCTCGGTTTATTTCTGATTATTTCCTGTATATTATTTTATTATGTGCTGGCTTTGGTTGTATGTTGTGTTTTGAGTTTACCAGTTGTTTCTGTTTATGTAATTCTTGTTCTCATTACTATTCTGTCAGTTTCTTTAGGCATCTTCGTTCATCTAGTTCTCAGCCTTAATATTATGTTTCTGTTTGACATGAGCCCCTCACCTCTCCTCCAGTCTGTCCTATGTTTGGAAACATTCTGTATTTGTAGTTGTTACCCTTTTGAGCTCATTCTGTTTTCCTCTGTCATTGGTTCAAGTTCATGGGTCGTCACAGCTGACACCTGTCAAATAATTAGGTCTACCTCCCCGCTCATGTGATCCACACCTGCTACCCCTTGCTGGTTGTCCTATTTAAAGACTAACTAACTAACTAACCTGCACTTATATAGCGCTTTTCTAGTCACAAAGACCACTCAAAGCGCTTTCATTAATGCTAACCCTCTATTCTAAGGGCCTATAGGAAACAGATATCTAGGGACAATTTAGAACAGCCAATTAACCTAACATGCATGTCTTTGGCATGTGGGAGGAAACCGGAGAAATCCCGGAGTAAACCCACGCAACACGGGGAGAACATGCAAACTCCACACAGATCACTGTTGGTCGGGGGCTGGGATCGAACCCATGATCCCACGATCCCCACAATCCCCCGGCCAAGGGTAAACTGTGCTGCCGCAGTGCTAACCACTGCGCCACCGTGCAGCCTACTACTACTACTATTTCATCCACTCATTGCTGGAATCTAAAACCCAAATCCCATTGGAACCCATTCTTGTTTTGATGTGCGTGCCTACGCTCATCCTGCAAACTACCAGTTTTGTCTTTATTGTAAGTTTTGTTTTGTGCACTGTTTGGACTTTATGTTTTACGTTAAATCTCACAAACTCACAGTTCAGCACTTGGGTCTTCCTTCCTGCCCCGAGGGGCAATTCATGGTATTTGTTGTGGAATCACGGCAAACTTATTGGGAGATAAACCGGACAGACTCAAGATACACCATCGAGTGTGGATCAGTGAACCAGACTGCTGCTCAACCAAGCTGGGAGGCTGGAAGCTCGTTAGCTATAATGGCTAATTGGCATAAGAGGGAGGGCGGAATTGAAACATTGAAGGATGGTTCTTAAAGTGACGGGCTTTAAATCAGAGTGTTTAAAGAAAGCCAGGAAAAATTAAAAAAAACAAATTTGCTACAATAATTTTAAAAATTACAGAAAATGTGAACAAAATATGTGACCCATGCTGGAAAAATGAGTCGGAATGCGCACTGCGTCATTATGAGCTGCAGGCATGAGAAGTCATAAATCATGACTCTTTCTTTGTTTGCTAGTGGCAAGTCTCGAGAAAACCCCCAAGAGTGTCTGGTACCATTGGAAAGCTTAAAAAACATACTGTTTTTGCGGAAGACGTAACTCCCGACCAATCGAAAGCAAGTTTTAAACCCAGCCAAAATATAAACAAATTGTCTCTTTCCGGGTCCGTTTTTGTGCACTTCCTACAAATTAAATATCATTTTGAAGGTCTTTCAATACAGAATATGGGGGGGAAAAAAAACAACGTTAACTCAGTTTTGATAATTTCCTCAAAGTGGCTCATTTTGCCAGCACAGGTTACATACAGTGGGGTAAAAAAGTATTTAGTCAGCCACCAATTGTGCAAGTTCTCCCACTTAAAAGATGAGAGAGGTCTCCAATTTTCATCATAGGTATACCTCAACTATGAGAGACAAAATGAGAAAAAAAAATCCAGAAAATCACATTGAAGGATTTTTAATGAATTAATTGGTAAATTCCTCGGTAAAATAAGTATTTGGTCAATAACAAAAGTTCATCTCAATACTTTGTTATATACCCTTTGTTGGCAATGACAGAGGTCAAACGTTTTCTGTAAGTTTTCACAAGGTTTTCACACACTGTTGCTGGTATTTTGGCCCATTCCTCCATGCAGATCTCCTCTAGAGCATTGATGTTTTGAGGCTGTCGCTGGGCAACACAGACTTTCAACTCCCTCCAAAGATTTTCTATGGGGTTGAGATCTGGAGACTGGCTAGGCCACTCCAAGACCTTGAAATGCTTCTTACGAAGCCACTCCTTCATTGCCCGGGCGGTGTGTTTGGGATCATTGTCATGCTGAAAGACCCAGACAATTCAATTCAATTCAATTCAATTCAATTCAATTCAACTTTATTTATATAGCGCCATTTCACAACAACAGTCATCTCATAGCACTATCAACTGTAGGCAGTTGATAGTGCCTACAGTTGATAGTGCCTACGACACATTTCATCTTCAATGCCCTTGCTGGTGGAAGGAGGTTTTCACTCAAAATCTCACGATACATGGCCCCATTCATTCTTTCCTTTACACGGATCAGTCGTCCTGGTCCCTTTGCAGAAAAACAGCCCCAAAGTATGATGTTTCCACCCCCATGCTTCACAGTAGGTATGGTGTTCTTTCTCCTCCAAACACGACAAGTTGAGCTTTTACCAAAAAGTTCTATTTTGGTTTCATCTGACCATATGACATTCTCCTAATCCTCTTCTGGATCATCCAAATGCTCTCTAGCAAACTTCAGACGGGCCTGGACATGTACTGGCTTAAGCAGGGGGATATGTCTGGCACTGCAGGATTTGAGTCCCTGGCGGCGTAGTGTGTTTCTGATGTAGTCTTTGTTACTTTGGTCCCAGCTCTCTGCAGGTCATTCACTAGGTCCCCCCATGTGGTTCTGGGATTTTTGCTCACCGTTCTCGTGATCATTTTGACCTCACAGGGTGAGATCTTGCGTGGAGCCCCAGATCAAGGGAGATTATCAGTGGTCTTGTATGTCTTCCATTTTCTAATAATTGTTCCTACAGTTGATTTCTTCACACCAAGCTGCTTACCTATTGCAGATTCAGTCTTCCCAGCCTGGTGCAGGTCTACAATTTTGTTTCTGGTGTCCTTTGACAGCTCTTTGGTCTTGGCCATAGTGGAGTTTGGAGTCTGACTGTTTGAGGTTGTGGACAGGTGTCTTTTATACTGATAACAAGTTCAAACAGGTGCCATTAATACAGGTAACGAGTGGAGGACAGAGGAGCCTCTTAAAGTAAGAAGTTACAGGTCTGTGAGAGCCAAAAATCTTGCTTGTTTGTAGGTGACCAAATACTTATTTTACTGAGGAATTTACCAATTAATTCATTAAAAATCCTTCAATGTGATTTTCTGGATTTTTTTTTCTCATTTTGTCTCTCATAGCTGAGGTATACCTATGATGAAAATTGGAGACCTCTCTCATCTTTTAAGTGGGAGAACTTGCGCAATTGGTGGCTGACTAAATACTTTTTTGCCCCACTGTATGTCATAAACATTTCATTGAGACGTGTGAGCTATTAAAGTGTGAAAAAAAGTGCATTCAATGACTCCTTTAAAAAGCATCCCAGTTATGCACTTTTTTCCACATGTTGATGCAGCTCCCAGAGGTGCTCATGTCAAAACATCACAGGGTTTAATTATTATGGTGCCATTTTACACATGGGGAAGGAGCACTACTCAAAATGGGCTGTGTTTTTTTTTATAGCATATAGCTTTAAATGCTAGTGAAACCCCAGTTCACTCCACACTCCCTTTTTTGTCATTCCTCTTTTGATGCCAATGTCATGTTTGAGGTTAACATTGGCTTTTAGCTTCGGTTGTTGGACTGGCAGAATGTGAGAGTTTAAAAGCCCAGATAAAGCATTATTGGAGACAGCATTTGACTGGTCACTGCACAGAAACAACTCTGAATGACTGAATGGTTAACTCTGCTAACATCAGCTAACCAGTGCTAATCAAGGAGGTGTCCGGTCCAGAGTATAATAAACTATAAAATAAGTTCAAATAGCATCTAGGAATGAAATATATGGTTAAGTAAAGGATTCAGCTGGGTAAATGGGTCTCTACCTGGAATGAAGGGAGTATATAAAAACTGATTTCAGATTGCAGCTACGCCAAAGGTTAGTGGCTGCTTTGACCAGCTAATATTAGCAGCCAACTCTACCCTGCAATTATATGAGGTGTGTCAGAGAAGAAACAGGACTGGGGTCACAAAAAAAAAAAAATAAAATAAATTCAAATGTAGACTACAAACTACAAGTTTTCCCCTTCGAAATAATCCCCCTCGAGTCTAACACACTTTCTCATCCTTCTGCACCACACCTCCATGCACTCCTGGAAGGATTCTCCCGGAATTCTTTGCCGCTTTCCTGGCCCTTTTGATGGCTTCCACATCTGGAAAACGTATCCCCTTGATGATCCCCTTGAGCTTGGGGAAAATGAAAAAATCATGAAGCCAAGCCAGGTGAGAAGGTAGGTTGCTCCACCATAGCAATGTTTTTCTGAGCCAGGAACTGCCAGATACTCAGGGTGTTTTGAACTGGTGCATTGTCGTGGTGAAGCAGCCATGAGTTGTTTTGCCACAACGCTCGCCTCACCTCATGCACCGAACAAAGCAAATGCAGCAGGATCTCTTTGTAGACATGCTAGTTGATCATCTGGCCCTGTGGCAAAAACTCAGTGTGGACGATGCCGCTGACACGGAGCAGCACACTAAGTCCTGTTACTTTTCTGACACACCTCGTAGCCAAAATATAACAAAACAGGCCAGAATGGCATGAGGCAAATGATCGACTGGATTAATGAACCACCTGGCTAGTACATGACTGAAATTGACAAAAAAGTGCTGTAAAATGTAAAGTCTTGCATTCTGTGTGCTCAACAGGATAGCACTGCTTCAGATGGTAAAAAAGACTTGTCATGTTACCTGATTTTGCGGGAACATGCATGTGACACAGTTTGCAGCGCACACTAAGCTGAATTCCTCGGACCCTTTTTTTTTCCCAACAATCTCCTTGTCTATTGAGCATTGGGCAGCATCTGTTTTGGTGTCTTCTTTGGGAACGCTGTTGCTTTTCATTAACATTTTCAGTCGTCATTTTCTTTTTAACCACGCTCCAACTCCTACTTGGCTGCACTAGCCCAAACATTAGCAGGTGTGCTGCTGCTCCGGTGTTGTGCCGAGAAAAGCATGTCTGCTGCAGAAAGCATCCCCCTTCGCGGGACCATGTAGCTGAGGATCGATGCTGTAAAACCACAAACAAGTGAGAAATATAACAGTGCAGCCAGTGTTGTAACCCTTCATACGGTTTTAGAAGTGAAAAAAAGGGGGATACTTTCCTTGGCAAACATGATTTTCTCGGCACACCACTGGCTGCTACTCCTCTGCTCGCTGCTGTGTGCGTCAATTAAACATGACTAACTGTATTCCAGCCACATGATTGGTTCGTTGGGTATATTCTCATTATCCTTGGCTTTTCATGTTGTCTGTCAAAACATGGATTGAATGAGTTCTATCAATGTTTTATTGACCATTATCGTTATTGTGTTATTGCCCAGCCCTACTGTGGAATAATGAATGAGCTGGGATCACAGATACAAAGAAGAGTTGTAAAAACTACTGGCAGACTGCTAGCTAGCTCACTAGCAGCTATGTGAGCTCCGTGGATCAGTGAGAATCTTTTTGTTCTCCTCTGAGAAGGTGGTGTACCAGACTATTCAGGAGGCAGGTCTGTGTCAGGTCTGTTAACATCATCATCATAGCAGTCTGTTGGGGGCGACAATGGCTGTTTCATTTAGGTCTAATCAGATTCCTCCACACAGCTCTGTCATTCACCTTCCGCTGCCAGGAACTCCTGACCTTGTTAACCCGGGCGACGTCCGAGCCGGTATGAGTTGCTTTCTGACTTTCCATTTCATGAAACTGCTTGCAAAGTATTTTGAGTACTGCTAGTTTTTGCTGAACTAGCGGCACATTCTTGGCAGATAGAGGTATTATCAGTGGCAAGGACAGGCCAAGACAAACTGACTCCAGTATCTGTTGTAGTGACTGACCAGATGATAGGTTTGTTTATCTCTGCTCTTTGTGTAGTGCATGTCACGATGCACCGACTGGCAAAAGTCCACCACAGACCTTGTGACAGATGTGCTTATCTGCCAGGATGTCCAGTCTCATCCCGTGTAACTGGGAGTGGTCCACCACAGACCTGTGACAGATATTGTTTTTAGTTCCGCCGGGATGCCCAGTTTCACCCTCCACACCCTCAGAAGGGCGGGGTTGCCAGTTGAGTTGCTGACGGCCCGACCCATGAGACAGGTAGTACCGGTTTTCATGGTTATCCGGTAGCAAGCATACCAATGCCTGACCTGACATGGTCTGTTAACTAATGACATAATAACCTGACAGAAGAGAACAGACAATCCAAACAAGGTGTTTCAGACAGCTCTGTAGTCCTAGGTTATGTGGGAGAGGAGAACTCCTGTGCAGGAGGACTTTGGATTGTTTGACTTTACAGACCAAATAGTGTCACAAACATCCTACAGATAGGGGTGGGACAAAAGATTGATTCAGTGATGGATCGTGATACTTGACACTAACAACAATACACCGATCCCTAAACGCATGGATAGATTTTTTATTAATTATCATGTAAACGTTGCATACTCTCTTGGGTAGTTAACCACTTGCATTTTCAGTCCACTAGATGGCACAAAGCAAGCGCCCAGTCAAGTGAAGACCAGAGTGGTGGCCTAGTTGGTAGAGCATCTGCCCCACAACCAGGAGGTTGTGGGTTCAAATCCTGGCTGGGTCATACCAAAGACCATATAAAAATGGTACTTTCTGCCTTCTAGCTTGGTGCTCAGCATAATAGAATGGGGAAAGTTGACGCACAGAGGACTGACCCTCACTGTAACTTTTACTACTAACAGTAGCTGTGTGGCCTAGGGTCAGTGAAACAGAGATAGGTGCCGCCCCATACACCACATGGTGTCCCACATGCTGTGGAAGGAGGAACTTAACAGTCAAGTGAAATGATAACTTGTATCACGAGATTTGCAGCCAGCTTTGAAAGTTAGGAAGCAGTTAGCTCAAATGTCAGGCCTTTTTTGAATTTTATAACAAAGACTGAAGGAAAGACCTTGACATGACACACAACCCACAAGAAGCGCTGCATGAAAAAAACCATAAAACACAGAACACGTGGGCCAGCATATATCTCGGAGCAGCGGTAGCAACAGCTAAGCTAAAAACACACCAGCATGGAGCTTTTTCTTTGAGAACCAAGTAAGTAAAGTTTATTAATGAAGCGCTTTTCACAGACATGTACATTTAGTCACAAAGCACTGCACAATAAATGGAATATAAGGCAGTTGATAGATAAAAATAATTTTAAAAATACAAAAACAGGTTTAAACACAAGATTAAAATAATTAAAAAATATAAGACTTACCATTAAAGAGCAGTTGAACTGAAACTAAATGGAAATCCTCATTCAACAAAAAAAGTTTTCAGCTGCTTTTGTAAGAGTCCATAGAGTCAGCTAAACGTAGCTGGAGTGGGAGTCTCTTGCAAACACTGTCCACTGCCCTCCCTGTGCGCAGAGACGTGTCTCCATGGAAAATGAAACCCTGAGAAGAGTTTATTATATGAAAGAAATGTCAACAGTTTTACTTTGGGACATGATTTGAGGCCAAGTTGGTCCTACAGTAGGTCTTGACTTTGTTGTAAGTTAGTCCAGAAAACGCTGCCCTTAGACACATGGTGCCTTCACTGTTATTATTCAGCTGTGGTGGATTTGGTATCCATCTATCTGCTTGTTGACTCGGGAGGGGGAGTCATTTGTAACAAAATGGTTCATGTCAGTCACTGGTTTGTTGCTCCTGCATAAGGACAGCATTTTGAAGAGCGCAAGTATGAGGTGACTTGAGGGCGTGTTACCTCTTTGAAGACGTTTCTCATCAGCATTCAGAGGGACCTCCCCGGTCCAAAGATCAAACCGCTGCCGACAGCAGGGCGTGGGGCCGTGAGCAGCATCCCCTCTGACCTCCCGCCTTTGAGAGGCTCCGCTCATCAGCTCAGGTGATGTCACGGAGCTCCCGGCGACCTGCCATGTTGGGATGATGAGCATGTTTGCAGACAGGGGATTGGATGTGATGCTCCGGCTCTTGCAGGCAGCGATGAGGAGTTTTTCATGACGGCGGTGCAGAGACCATGAAGGACGAGACAATGTCAGTGAAAACTCTCTGGACCTCTGGTGGATTTCCTCCCTCGTCAAACACTGCTGTGTGAAAGCGCCCCACTGTTCAGTGTCATGTGAGACTAAAAGCTGATGAGGTCCAGAGATAATTTTTGCAGCTCTTATTATTATCTTTCAGCCCGAGAGACTTTCTGGGATGTTTTTAAAGTTTTAAAGAAGTTATTCAGGTTTCATGTTTTGCACTTTTTTAAGCAAGCTAGCTCAGGGGTCACCAACCTCTACCACAGAAAAAGGCTGTTGTATTTTGTTTACCAAATAGACCCAGAAAACATATTGAGTCTTAAAATTAATCATAGCATTGATATTTTATCTAAAATGTGTAACTTGTCCTTCATAATGGAGTGGGGTCGGGGGTGCAGAAAACACATGACACTATTGTAACCGGATTATGTTAATTTTGTACTATTTATTTCTTTTTAAAAATTTTGCACAGTTACTTTGCATGTGGAACTTACCATCTGAAGTATTGTACTACCAAGGCTTGAATGTTGGAATATTGGTCCAGTTGGGGTCCCACCCAGACGTCCTGTGTTTGGACTTTTTACTGGTGTCATCCTTCTCTCCTTCCTCTGCTCTCACCTCTCCTGGACCCTCTGCCTGAACACTTTCCTCTCCTTGGCTCATCTTGTCTGTTTCATCTTTCCCTCTCTGAGCTCTGTCTAATTCAGGTTCTCTCTTTGTCTATAGTGGTATACAAACAGGTTAGAAAATACCAAGTGTCACGTTTTGTCCTGCAGGATTTTTTTTTTCATGGTTTACATAAATGACAAAAATATGTGTATTTTTTTTTGTATTTTTATTCTAGTGTTTCTTTTTTTCCCATTGAGAAAGAATAGGAAAGGGAAGGAAAAAAAAAACATTTATAATAGTAATTTTATTTTTAATTTTATTTTATTATTAAGCAGCTCTTCATTATTGTTCCCGTTACCAGCAGGTTAAAACCCCGATAAATGCCTCTACTGCTTAAATACGTCTTCTGCTTTTCTCTGCATTTAAAGTACTTTAATAAGCTCATGCTTCTCTCGGACAGTGACACTAGTGAGACACTCTGCCTGCCGACTGGAATGGTCACACGGGCGAGGCTCTTCTGAACTCCTTGTGGATGATGGTCACTCGCGTTGTTCGTGTGCTCGCTTGCAGACCATCATTCCTTCAAATTTTTTTCTTAAATTTATATTTCCTTGGCGTGGCGGCATAACTTCAAGGGTGGCGTCCAGTCACGCAGAAATGTTACCAGAGGAAACCTTGTAATTTCTTTGTTAATAATAAGGAACTTACAGTATTTTCTTGATAATTTACAGCTTTTTTACTTTTATAAAGCTGGGACTATTTTATTCTTGCAGATTTGGACTA
This sequence comes from Pholidichthys leucotaenia, assembly GCA_020510985.1. NCBI lineage: Eukaryota > Metazoa > Chordata > Actinopteri > Cichliformes > Pholidichthyidae > Pholidichthys > Pholidichthys leucotaenia. The sequence continues at coordinate 192,213,948 of CM035842.1, read as the reverse complement.
TTCTCATAAATGTACAACTTTCTTTTCACTTTACTTTTTCTCACAAATTAAGGACTTTTATATTTGCAGCTTTTTTTTTGCAAATTTATTGCTTGTAAATTCTGGAGTTTTTTATCTAATAGTTTTTTTTTACTTTTTTTTCTTAAATTTGAAACTTTATCTGGTGTATTTGCATCTTTTTTCTGTTAATTATGTGTTTTTCTAGTAAATATTTCATCCTTTTGGCTTGATTTTGAAGCTGTTTTTCAAGGGAGGAGGTAATGTTTTTAGTGGCGTTTGTTGGTTTGTCTGTCTGTTAGCAACATAACACAATAAATTACACTGGTCAACACCAAATTTATGTCTATGTTTTTTTTTTTTAGCTGATTTAGGACAACGTTGATGTGCTGAATCCAATAATCACATTGGTTTTGCTCAATCAGGTCAACTTTTTGAATTATGGCCACATGTTGTTTTATACGTTTTTGTTTACTTGTACGGGTATTTTCACATTGTATGATGCAAAATTCTTGTTTATGTTTTGAAATTCTCTGAATTTTGAACAATGATGATGTAACATTCAATTTACATGTACTTACCTATATATAAAGGTACAGGTTTTTACTTAGCACCTGATCGAGAGAAACAGATGTCATTTTTGGATTCAGCGGTGCAAAATTGTCTTAAATCAGCTGAAAAAACACAAGACAACTTACAAAAAAAAAAATTATTTTTGTAACTTTGTGTTGTCAGCGGATTTTGATAAAAGTTTCAGGAAAGGTGTGTAATGGCACGGGGAACAGATGATTAGATTTTGGTGATGATCTGAGAGTGCATACCTCCACCAAGGGCTTTGTTTGTATTTGTGCAGCAGGTTTACACAAAAACTGCTGGATGGATTTGGATGAAATTTTCACCAGAGGTGGTTCTTGGGCTAGAGGGGACCCCATTACATTTTGGTGATGATCTGAGAATGCATACCTCAGCCATGGCCCTCATCTTCTCACAGTGTGTTTGCAACAAAACTCCAAACTAATGGACAGACTTTGATACAATTTTCACCAGAAGTGGCTTTAGGCCTACACACCCATTACATTTTGGAGGTGATCCATTGGTGACTGAAGGAGCCTTGGCGGAGGTATGCACTCTCTGGGTGCTTTTCTAGTTTTAAATGTGTCTCTTTTTTTCCAGGCTTCACAGACCAAATGTTTCTGTTTGGTTTATATTCAGATTTAAAAAAAAATCTCTGACTTGGGTTTTAACATAAATATCTGACATGCATTTATGAGGTGCATGGCATGCAAAGTAATTGTGATGACTACTGGTTTAAGAAGTTTGAGATCCAGATTTAGTGAGAGAATTGACAACATTTACTTCAGCTTGCTACTGCTTGGATTGTTTTCTTGGTCATTTGACCATTAAATGGACCTCCATCCATCCATCCATCTTCTACCGCTTTTCCGGAGGTCCGGGTCGTGGAGGCAGCAGTTCAAGCAGAGAAGCCCAGACTTCCCTCTCCCCAGCCACCTGCTCCAGCTCTTCAGAGAGGATACCAAGGCATTCCCAGACCAGCTGGGAGACATAGTCTTTCCACCAAGTCCTGGGTCTGCCCCGGGATCTCCTCCCAGTGGGACGTGCCTGAAACACCTCAAGTGGGAGGCGTCCAGGAGGCATCCTAATCAGATGCCTGTACCACCTCAACTGACTCCTTTCAATGTGGAGGAGCAGCGGTTCTACTCCTGGATGACTGAGCTCCTCACGCTGTCTCTAAGGGTGAGTCCAGCAATCCTACAGAAAAAGCTCATTTCAGCCACTTGTATCCGCGATCTTGTTCTTTCGGTCATTACTCAAAGCTCATGACCATAGGTGAGAGTAGGAGCGTAGATTGACTGGTAAATTGACAGCTTTGCCTTAGAACTAAGCTCCCTCTTCACCACAACAGACCGGTACAATGTCCGCATCACTGCAGATGCTGCTCCAATCCGTCTGTCAATCTCTCGCTCCATTTTCCCTATCCCATCTCTGTTGTTTGCAGATGATGTTGTCCTGTTGGCTTCATCCAGCAATGACCTACAGCTCTTGCTGGGATGGTTTGCCGCTGAGTGTGAAGCGGCTGGGATGAGAATCAGCACCTCCAAGTCCGAGTCCGTGGTCCTCAGCCGGAAAAAGGTGGATTGTCCTCTCTGGGTTGGGGACAGGCTCCTGCCCCAAGTGGAGGAGTTTAAGTATCTTGGGGTCTTGTTCACGAGTGAGGGGAAAATGGATAAATGGACCTGTCTCCTGAAATCACTCACGTGGAGGATGGTTTATATTATATAGTGTGTGTGTATGTGTGTGTTCACAAGACATGAATTCTTGTCATATCAGTTTCAATTATGTCCCAGAACACAAGCACACTGATATACTTTATGACTGACATATTGAGATATATTGAAACTTTATTGATATCCCATGTTCAACATAAATTCATCTACCATGCAGTACCTCATATGGGGATTCTAACATACATAATATTTAAGTATCATTATTATTATTAGTAATTGTAATATTATTATTAGTAGTAGTATTATCAAATAATGATGCAATTGCGTCATTATGTTTACAGATCAACTGGTGTGTTTACTGTTGCTCTGAGTGCTGCTATCCCTTTGCTGCTGCAATCCTGTAATTTTCCCATTGTGGGACTAATAAAAGTTTATCTTATCTTATGTAGGCCACATGTAATACAGCCGTGGACAAAATTGTTGGTACCCCTCTGTTAATGAAAGAAAAACCCACAGTGGTCACAGAAATAACTTGAATCTGACAAAAGTGGTAATAATAAAATTAATAAAAATTCTATGAATAAATAAAAATTGTATGAAAATTAACCAATGAAAATCAGACAATGCTTTTGAATTGTGGTTCAACAGAAATACTTTAAAAAACAAACTCATGAAACAGGCCTGGACAAAAATGATGGCACCCCTAGAAAAGATTGAAAATAATGTGACCATAGGGACATGTTCAACCAAGATGTGTCCTCTAATTAACATCACAGGTGTCTACAAACTTGTAATCAGCCAGTTGGCCTATTTAAAGGGTGACAAGTAGTCACTGTGCTATTTGGTGACATGGTGTGTACCACACTAAACATGGACCAGAGGAAGCAAAGGAGAGAGTTGTCTCAGGAGATTAGAAAGAAAATTATAGACAAGCATGTTAAAGGTAAAGGCTATAAGACCATCTCCTAGCAGCTTGATGTTCCTGTGACTACAGTTGCACATATTATTCAGAAATTTAAGATCCATGGGACTGTAGCCAACCTCCCTGGACGTGGCCGCAGCAGGAAACGGATAATACGAATGGTAACAAAAGAGCCCAGAACAACCTCTAAACACATTCATGGTGAACTCCAAGGTCAAGGTACATCAGTGTCAGATCGCACCATCTGTCGTTGTTTGAGCCAAAGTGGACTTCATAGGAGACGACCAAGGAGGACACCACTGTTGAAAACAAATCATAAAAAAGCCAGACCGGAATTTGCCAAACTGCATGTTGACAAGCCACAAAGCTTCTGGGAGAATGTCCTATGGACAGACGAGACAAAACTGGAACTTTTTGGCAAGGCACATCAGCTCTATGTTCACAGACGCAAAAAATGAAGCATACCAAGAAAAGAACACTGTCCCTACTGTGAAACATGGAGGAGGTTATGTTATGTTCTGGAGCTGCTTTGCTGCATCTGGCACAGAGTGTCTTGAATCTGTGCAGGGTACAATGAAATCTCAAGACTATCAGGGTATTCTAGAGAGAAATGTGCTGCCCAGTGTCAGACAGCTTGGTCTCAGTCGCAGGTCATGGGTCTTGCAACAGGATAATGACCCAAAACACACAGCTAAAAACACCCAAGAATGGCTAAGAGCCAAACATTGGACTATTCTAAAGTGGCCTTCTATGAGCCCTGATCTAAATCCTATTGAACATCTGTGGAAGGAGCTGAAACATGCCATCTGGAGAAGGCACCCTTCAAACCTGAGACAACTGGAGCAGTTTGCTCATGAGGAGTGGGCCAAAATACCTGCTGAGAGGTGCAGAAGTCTCATTGACAGTTACAGAAATCGTTTGATTGCAGTGATTGCCTCAAAAGGTTGTGCAACAAAATATTAAGTTAAGGGTGCCATCATTTTTGTCCAGGTCTGTTTCATGAGTTTGTTTTTTAAAATAATTCTGTTGAACCACAATTCAAAAGCATTGTCTGATTTTCTTTGGTTAATTTTCATAGAATTTTTATTTATTACCACTTTTGTCAGATTCAAGTTATTTCTGTGACCATTGTGGGTTTTTCTTTCATTAACAGAGGGGTACCAACAATTTTGTCCACTTGTGTATCACAGTAGGACTGCTGTACATCAAACTAGCAGATGTCAGTACTCTCAAATGATCTGTTAAATGGGGCTTTGTGTAATCAGCCTTTTGGTGAAGCAATTGGCCAGAAAGATCCGACACAGTCATGGGGCTTCATCACACCATCACTAACTCTAGGAAGAAATAATTAAGGGTGGTGCACTTGCTACTAAGAACAAAGATGAACTGATGAGGGGTGAAGGAAAATGAGGGACTAAGAAAACTCTCAGTGGGAGGAGTGACTAGACACAGGTAAAACAGATCAGCACACAGCAGGTGATCAGTGTGGAGAGAGACCAGACAGCAGGAAGCAAGGACTCTTAAAAAACAACAGAGATCAGTGTCAAAATAAAACCTGATGCAAACAAGACAGGGGAGAAGTGTCTACATGTAGGGAAATGTGGGAGAAATAAAGGACAACATGACCTGAGGACTAGAGAAGGCATGATGCAAATCTGTAGATCACAGCAGGAATTCATGGTACGCCGGATGTGGTCATGGCCTTTTGGTGAGCTGCTATAGCCATCAAAGACCACTGTGATCTTCTCAGAGCGACTGCGAAAACACAGCACGTATCTCAGGTAACTGTCAGCAGTCTTGGAGTCTTGGAAAAGCCTACCTTGTTCACCTTGTTCATTTTTTGATTTTTGCTACTGAACAAGGACAAGGCAAGCTAACAAATAAGATGGTACATGTATATATTATTTACATATGTATATTATCAATGCAATGACATTAAAAGTTCTAGTTGTAAAAGAAAATGTAGATAATAGGTTACTTACATGTCAGATGTAAAATGTTGCAGTATCTTGTTGAGTGGTGGAAATTGTTATTTGACATGTGGAGTTTATTGTCCTTGTCCATGAGCCGCACAACAGAGGGTTGCAGATGGCTTGAGCATGACCCCTACCACTCCAAACTCGCTCACTTGGCTATTACATGAATAAATGAACTAATGAAGCTGCTTTTTAGTTCACATGCATCCAGCAGTATTTTCACATAAAAGGGTTTGCAATAAATGGGAAAGGTGAGTGGGGCCGTTTTTTTTTTGTTTTGTTTTGTTTTTCCCCACCAAGCAGTGGTTGTGGTGCAAAATAAATGCTTGCAAATGATTTTCAATCATAAAAAAATGCTGATTTGACCTCCCACGTGATATTTAGGGCAGAATTAAACATTTGCAATTTTTCACAGATAGGGTTCCAGGTATCCCAACTTTCAGCAGCTGTCACGGATTTTGCCATGGCAGTTGAATTTAAGTCTTTTTATATGTGTTATTAGACATCTTTATAAACACATTAGTGAAGAAATTTCTTGGTAAGGAATTTATTCAAAGTATTGGCCAAATATCTGATAATATTCCCTTAATAATCTGAGAAATGTGAAGATCATTCACCACAAGGCAAAAAGAACACCAGAAGGAATGTAAGAAGGAAACGTAAGGACAACTCACAACATCACAAAAAGAAAAGGCAGAACAAGTGACACTAAAATTAGTAATATCAGATCACTACAAAAGAAATAATCACATCATGGACAGGGACAATGCCAAAATCATTGGCTCGGCAAGTAACAGAGACAAACGTTGGATCAAGGAGGCTATAGAAATCAGGAAGTGGGGCAAACACAGCATGAATTGGGATGAGGGGGCATTTATGCTTTCTCACACCCGAGACTACGTTCTCCAGAGACCATCGGATGGCAGGGGGCGTGGCCAGCCCAGTGGATCTGACAGCTCCGCTGGACTGGCCACGCCTAGGAAAAGCATCTGATAAATGGCACATCACAGCAATCAGCTGACACGTTTGAGGAAGAATGCAGATGCCAGTTGAAACATGTCAAGGTAAAGTTAAACCATCTCCTTTTCATCCTTGTCTGAAATGAGAAAAACAAAAAAACTAAAACTGAAAAAGAAGGCAGAATGAACCTATACAAGCAAGCTCAGCCCAAAGAAGTTACATGGGTCTGCCCTCCCGTGGGCCCACCACCTGCAGGAGGGACCATGGGGGACCGGTGCAATGTGGATCATGTAACAGTCGAAGGCAGAGACCTTGGTGGTCTGATCCCCAGCTTTCAAAACTGCTGATATGAACCATGCCTCTCAAAAAGGACATCGCCAAAGACCTACGATCAACAATTGTTAAATTGCATAAAACTGGAAAGGGTAACAAAGTCATCTTGAAGACTTTAGGCACTGACCAGTCCACAGACAAATCGTCTACAAATGGAGATGCTAAATTTGGTACGGTCACTACTCTTCCTAGAAGTGGATGCCCAGCCAAGTTGACCCCAATGCAGAATGTACAATGAAGTAACAAACATACCCTAGAGTAGCAGGTAAATGCTTGAAGGAATCACTGGAACTGGTTAACATCTCTGTTCGTGAGTCTACCATACACAAATCGTTGAACATACATGGTGTCCATGGCAGGACACCACGGAGGAAGCCACTGCTTTCCAAAAAAAACATCATTGCATGCCTGAAGTTTGCCAAAGAGCACCTTGATGGTCCACAGTGCTACTGGGAAAATGTTTTGTGGACTGATGAACTATTTGGGAAGAGCATGCAGCGCTTTGAATGGCGTGAAAAGGGCACCACATGCCAAAAGGAAAGCAGCATCCCAACGGTGAAATACGGTGGAGAGAGCATCATGATCTGGGGCTGCTTTGCTGCCTCAGGGCCTGGATTGCTTGCCATCATTTTGGACAAAATGATTTCTCAAGTCTATCAAGGTATCCTATAGAGCCAGGGTGGCTGTCCGCCAGCTGAAGCTCAGTAGAAGTTGGGTGATACAGCAGGACAATGACCCTAAGCATCAAAGTAATTCTACTACAGAATGGCTTAAAAAAAAATCCACCTTTTGGAGTGGCCTAGTCAGAGTCTGAACCTGAATCCAACAGAGATGCTGCTGAATGATTGCAAGCCGTTCACACCAGACATCCTAAGAATATGGCTGAGCTGAAGCAGTTCTGTCAGGAAGAATGGTCCAAAATTCCTCCTGAATGTTGTGCAGGTCTGATCAGCAGCTGCAGCAAGTGTTTGTTGGAGGTTATTACTGCCAAAGTAGGTTTAATAAATTATTGAATCTACAGTTTCACTTATGTTTTCCGCCAGCGCTGTGGGTTTTTTTAACACATCATTCCACCAAACTTTCCCCCGAAATGCCTAAAAATAGCATTGGTAAAGTAAATCAAATTCTTCACTGAGTGGCAGTAGAAAATTTGAAATGTCCCATGAGCAGATACCAGAATTTTAAGAGGTTCACTACTCTGTGTGTAATGAATCTAGATAATATATGAGTTTCACTTTTTCAGTTGAATTATTGAAATGCATCAACTTTTCGATGATATTCTAATTTATTGAGATGCACCTGTACATGCCACATGTTTGAGCTGACAGCCACAGCAGAGGAGCCTCACAGCACTGACTGGTGGCACTGTTGTTAAGGAAAAACTACATCCCCGCTCAAATTAAACCCACCATGTTTCACTCAGTTACATCAACCATAATCCATAGTGACGGCTGCTGACGACCCCCACCAGCAGCAGCTCCTCAATTATACGACGTGTCAGGGTAACCGTTGAACTTCTGCAGCTCCACGGTTGTTAAGCCCACCGTGAGGCCATGTGAGCAGCGCGGGCTCCGACACAGAGATGTGGGCGCTTGAATCACTTTAGGAGCTTTGTGTCGGCAGAACGGCAGAGGTGTTCTTGGCAACCACCAGACCACCATTTCCGAGGGAATCTCCATGGCTTAGTAACACCTCACATGGCAGAGGGAGCCCGACCAAGGGATTTCAGGAGGATGTTTTGCTGCGGCATAAACTGCATGACACTGCCACAGAAAGCAGCAGCTGCAGCAATAACTTTATCATGGCCGGTTAAAGTCTTTTATCTGATGCCAGGTTTTCATTTCAACTCATGGAATCAGCTTTGTTTTCGCACACTATGTATCCTTCCAGCTGTCGGGGGGATTTGCAGGAGGTGGCTCACTTTAATTATGATTTCTTTCACTATTTATTTTTATGTCATATTATATTGCTGATCATTGGAGGTGTCAGTTGTGGCTACTCTGGGACAATTTAAAAGACAGGTGCTATACTAAGGAACTATTTTTTTTCCTTTTAATTTTGTTAATTTTTTCCTCATCGTCACTTATATTGGCCTGAGTTCTGCGTATGACCATGTTCCTCGGGATTTACTCTTTCAAGTGCTGAGTGTACGAACGGGTGCAGCGTGGCTCACATCGATTTCACAGGCACTTTACATGAACACAACAGCATCTATCAGTGGGATGAAGTCCAAGTTTGATGTTTGTATAGGATGCCGCCAGGGAGGCCAAGAATCCTCTTGTCTGTTTAGCTGTTACTTTGACTTTGCGCTAAAAGTCACAGCCAGTGAGATTGATAAGGCCTTCTCTTATGGATGGGGAGTTAATCTTGAATACACCATACCACATCTTTGTACTAATAGAGAACAGTGCTGTCATGGCTGGCTGTGAGGGATGGAAGTTGTGAAGTGGATCTTGTATGCTGACAATGTTGCTCTGTTCTCTAAGTTCATCCATGAGGCGGGAAATGTTTTGAGTATCCTCAACGAGATGTGTAAGCGTTTTGGGCTAACAATATCTTTCAAGAGGACTAAGACTCAAGTGTTCAATGACCAAGCCCTTACAAAGCAGACAACCTTGTTTTCTATAGAAGATCATGCCATTGAGAATGTGGCTATCTTGGTCAGATTGTTACCAATGCGGAGGATGGATGCTTTACCAAACACCGTGTGGCCAATGCAATAGCTAAGTTCAATGAGCTATGTAATATGCTGACCGATTGCAGGGTATCCATGTTCATGAGATGAAAAATTGTAGAAGCGTGGGTTCGGTCTAGATTTGTCTATAGCACTCAAGCATGGTTCCTTAAGTAGAGGCAAATTGCCAAACTTGAAGTATGCCGGACGCAATGCCTGAGAAGAATGGTGGAAGATGGCTGGCACCGGAAGGCTTGTGGTCATGAGGAGGACGCGATTCACTTTGTTTATTCCAGTGAAGTTATTTTTAAATTGACAAAGACTGTGGCCGTCAAAGATTTTATCACAGTGCAGCATCTCAAGTGGATTGCTCGTGTGTGTAGGGGTGAAAACACCAGTCTTACGAAAAAGGTTTTATTTGCATTGCCATTGAAGAAATGTTATAGAGATCCCTGGCTGAAGATCAGCAACCTGCTGGGTGTAACATCTGAACAGGCAAAAAAGGTTACCCAGTCCAAATCTCAGTTCTGCAGGATCATAAACATTCGTTTTGTCCTGCCCCCATAGTGACTAATGTCATCAGTTGGGGAATTAATTGTACTGTATGAATTTTCCACTCTTATTATTTTGATTATTTTCTTGTAATTTTACAACTTTTTTCCCTGTAATTTTCCATTTTTATAGCAGATATGCCACTCCTTTCTTGTAAATTTGCCTAATTTTCTTGAAAATCTGTTAAATTTTTCTTGTAATTTTGCCATTTTTTTCTCATAAATTTGCTGTTTTTGTCTTGTAATTTGTTTTTTTTTTTTTGCCTCTTAAATTTGCACATTTTTTCATGTCATTTTTACAATTTTTCCCTAAATTTAGTGTTTTTCTTTGTTTTGTTTTTGTTTTTTGCAATTTTTGTGATTTGCAGCTTTTTTGTTGTAAACATCCCACTTCTGTAATTTTGCCACTTAGTTGTTCTAAATTTGCTACTCTGTCGTATAATTTTGTGACTTTTTTATGCTGATCTTTCCTTCTAAATTTGCTTAAATTTCCTCGAGGTCACCACTGATACCGGAGTGGTGGCCTAGAGGTAGAGCATCCGCCCCACAACTGGGAGATTGTTGTTCAAATCCCAGCCAGGTCATGCCAAAGACCATATAAAAATGGAACTTCCTGCTGTCCACCTTGGTGCTCAGGAAAAATGGAATGGAGGAGAGAAATGTTTGTAGCAGCAGTGGCTCAGGAGCTACAGCAGGTTGTCCAATAACCAGAGGGTTGGCGGCACGAAACCCTCTCTCCCCAGCAATCCTGCCGTTGTGTCCCTGGGCAAGACATTTTACCCACTTTGCTTCCAGTGTCCATGACACTGGGTAGGAATGTGTATAAATGTTCGGTGGTGGTCGGAGAGACCTTTGACACTGATTGGCAGCCACGTTTCCATCTGTCTGCCCTCGGGCAGCTGTGGCTACAGCAGTAGCTTACCACTACCATTGTCTGTCTGTGGAGTGAATGAGTAATGGACTCATTGTAAAGCACTTTGGGTATCTTAAAAACCACTATATAAATGCAGTCCATTATTATTTTTCCTTGTAAACTTGTCAATTTTTTTTCTCATAAATTTGCCACTTTTCTCTCATTAAATGTAATATTTCTTCCTCAAAATCTATGATTTTTTGTTGTAGGGTCTAAGATTAGGTCTTCTTCTTCTTCATCTTCCTCTTCTTCTTCTTCTTTTGGCTGCTCCCTTCAGAGGTCTCCACAGTGGATCATCTGCCCCGTCTCACACTATCCCTCACATCTTCCTCTGTAACACCAACCCTTTCCATGTCCTCCTTCACTGCATCCATGAATCTTCTCTGTGGTCTTTCTTTTTCCTCCTGTCTGGCAACTTCATCTACATCATCCTTTGTTCAATATATCCACTGTCCCTCCTCTGCACATGTCCAACCATCTCAGCCTTGCCTCTTACTTTGTCTCCAAACCGCTCAACCTGAGCTGTCCCTCTGATATACTCATTTCTAATCTTGTCCCTCCTAGTCACTCCCAGTAAAAACCTTAGCATCTTCATCTCTGCCACCTCCAGCTCCACCTCCTATCTTTTTGTCAGCGCCACCATCTCCAAGCCATAGATCATCGCAGGTCTCACTACCATTTTGTAAATCTTCCCTTTCTGTCTTGCTGCTACGCTTCTGTCACAAGTCACCCCTGACACTCGTCTCCACCCACTCCACCCTGCCTGTACTCTCTTCTTCACACCTCTTGTGCATTTTCCATTGCTTTGGATGGTTGACCCCAGGTATTTAAACTCATCTACTTTCACTAACTACCTCTACTCCTTCCATCTTCACTGTTGCACCTGCTTCCCTCTCATTCACACTCATGTATTCTGTCTTGCTTTTACTGACTTTCATTTCTCTTCTCTCCAGAGTGTACCTCCACCTCTCCAGGTTCTCTTCCACCTGCCCCCTACTCCTTCTGCAGATCACAATGTCGTCTGCATACATCATGGTCCACAGAGACTCCTGCCTGACCTCGTCTCTCAGCGTGTCCATCACCATAGCAAGCAAGAAGGGGCTCAGAGTGGATCCCTGATGTAATTCCACCTCCACCTTGAATCCATCCGTAACTCCGGGAGCGCACTTCACTACAATCTCACTGTCCTCATACATGTCCTACACCACCCTCACATACTTCTCTGCCACTCCTGACTTTCTCATACAATACCACACTTCCTCTCTTGACACCCTATCATATGCTTTCTCTAGATCCACAAAGACACAGTGCAACTCCTTCTGACCTTCTCTATGCGTCTCCCATCAGCATTCTTAGAGCAAACATTGCATCTGTAGTACTCTTTCTTGGCATGAAAGTGTACTGATGCTCACTGATTGTCACCTCTCTTATTCACCTGGCTTTAACAACTCTTTCCCATATCTTCATAGTGTGGCTGTTCAACTTTATGCCTTAGTAGTTACTCTCTAGTTAGCTAGTCAGTCAGACTTAGTTAGACAGAGTTAGTAGTTAGTCTAGTCAGCTAATATTAGGTATTTTAGTTCAATAACTTAATTATCTTGTGGCAAAAATAAATCCTGGTTAAGTTCATATTTATCATGAGGTAGACTGATGAGTGCAGATTTGCAGTCGTTTCATTTTATGGGGTGAATAATTGGTCTAGGCAAAGGGTAATGTGGTCACAGATTTTTTTGCAAATGCAAGACCTTGAATTTTAACAAGTGGTCTTAATACATCTTTAAAGGTCTTAAATTTAACTTCCATCTAGCTGCGGACACCACGTTGTTGCACATTCTGGCTGTTTTATTTTTAATTTTAGGGAGTGGTATCCATAGAAACCTAAAATCCATTGGCTCTCATCAGTAGCCCTCATATAGTTTCAGCTTTAGTTGACCAGAGCTGTGAGTACAGATAATGACACTTTGACCATTTTTGTCTCCACACCACTAATGAGGTGTCATTTGACTCGTGGTCAGCACTAAAGCCACCAAAACCATGCTTACAAAATTCCCTCCCTCAACATCAGACACATGCTGCATTCTCAGTCTTGGTGGACCGTGGAGCAAATTTTAATTGGTTTCTATCCATCTGGTTGCACAGAGGACAACAACCTCCACTTCGTTGTCCAATTCTGGCACCTGTTGGGATGTAAGATCTGTTAGAAACATTTTACTTCATCTTTTCCCAGCTTCTGCAGTGTTGGCAGACATATCAAAGGACCTTTTTTTAAAAAAAAAAACAAAACAAAACAAACTGGAATTCAGCCACAGCAAAACAGTTATTCTTGACTATGCTGTGGGGACACCTGTTATGTGTTTACCGACAGTGAAACAAACCGTCTGTCTGAGTCAGCATCAGCAGCGTTACGTTAATGGTCCCAGAAGGAAGTTCTGGGGAAGCAATTCCCACGGGACACTCAGGTATGGAGTTGTTGCTTAAAGTGCTCCTACAGTTGGATTACTGCTGATGGTGAGCATTTTTTTTTCAAACTCATTTCCTTTCTGATTATATCAGTCATTTTAGTCAAGGTCAATAGAGGTCTGTAGTAACATTACATTTACTCAAGGTTTCTCAAAATTGCAATGGTGGAGTCTTTTTCCTACAGTTGAAAGTGCTGTGGCATGACTGTTGCTGTGAATTGGTGGTCTACGTATATATCAAGCTGAAATGAATTGAAATGATCAAGGATATATACACTCAGAAATCATGCTCAATAAAAGTAGCTTTACCTTCACAAATTAATTGCTGAAGGTTATACAACAGTTAGTTCCAACCGAGCAATCTGATTGGACAGTAGGGATTCCAGGAGTTATTATACAGTATTTCCTAATAATCTTACTCTGATGTTTCACCAGTTGTTTATCACTCTGATTCAGCTGTGTTTTAATAAGCTTTAAATCATACACTCACTGCCAATGAAAATGCAATACTCTAGAAAAGTTTGATATTTTTACACATTTTCATGGAAATGGTCAATTAAATGGTGCAAATTATTTTTAGTCATCGTCAAAACAATATCAGAGATCAACAAGTGAAAATCTGTGTCAACAATTTTTACAATTGAGCAAAACAGAAGCACCCTGACTTTCTGAAATCACAACAAAACGTCTGTCTTAACCCCTTGCACTCCGGGTAATTTTCCTAAAAATGCCAAAAAATAACGTGCCCAAAGTAAATCGAAAGCTGTTATTCAACCCTTTGCAGCATCTTCATGGGGTTGGTCACATTTAAAAGAAAATACTTTGAATATTTTGGCAAAAAAAAACATAATCTCTCTGCGTGCTCCGGCCACTGAGTTACAATGATCTAAACATACTGAACTTGAAGAAAATAAATTTGGACACAGTGTTTTTTTGGATACAAATGCTTGCAAATAACACACAGCTGTCCGATCCGGCTGGAAAATGCAACAGAAATGTAGAACCAAGTGTTATCAAGCTGAGATCCAAATTTGGTAACAATACCACAAAAAATGAATATTTTACACAACTTTGTTCTCAGGCTGTTCCCAGGCGTTTTGGAACTGTGCCAAATTGTGCCAAATGGCACAGTTTGGAAAAACGTCTGTAACTTTGGATTAATTCAATGTAGAATCTTCATTTTAGGCTCTAATGAAAGGTCACACTCAGGGCTGTGTCTGTGTGTGTGTGTGGGGGGGGGTCGTCCCCCCCCGCTACCAAGGACGGAGTTCGGCCCTTGCTACATGACGGATTACAGTCGTTGCATGTTTCCACAGCAACGCTGTCACAGCGGCTCCCCCCCCCCCTCGCTACTGTGTGTGTGTGTGGGAGGGGGGTTGTCCCCCCCCCCTCGCTACAGAGGACGGCCATCGCTACATGAAGGAATAGACTCATATGTCTATGTGACGACCGCTGCGCGGTCAGAGCGGCTTCCTCCCGCGGACTGGGTGCGTTCGGACCGTGAACGCGCCCCCCCCCGCTCCTCTTCTGCAGCGGTGGGGGGCGTTCACGGTCCGAACACGGCAAATGAACCGTTAATCGCGGCGCACGAAGTACGAAGTGCGTGCGCTGTACAGTTGTAATTTACTGATCGGTCAAAAGTCATTTTTTGATTACAATTTTCAGGGATAAATAATAAATTTAGCTTATAACACCTTACCTCTTCACAGCAGCAGAGTCCTGGCGAACTTCTCTTCCCCATTGTCAGACGAACGCGACGCTGGTCCACTCGTGGATCCCGATCAAAACATAATTCCAATATTGCGGTTTTGGTGAATGATTTACGACCTTTGTCGTCGGTCTATGATGACGAAAGAGAATCCTAAACGTCTATTCTGCTGGAATGAGTGCAGGTCCCACTTGTGGGTGGTCTCCATGCTGCGGGGTCTGTAGCAGATTCGTCCAGCCTCCTTTGTTTTCATCTGCTGCAGCAGTAAGTCTCTCTTCACCCAGCCTGAACTTCTGTGCTTCAATTGGCTCCTGCATTCACAGTAGGTGGGTCCTCCTTCCTAGGTTTTCATTCATTGGCTCTTAAAGGTTTCAGAAACCCAATTCAAGGCTCTTTTTAGTCGAATGAGAGGTCAATCAGATGAACTAATCTGTTGGCGGCTGTGTCTGCAGCTTTTTTTTCAGTGGCGCCAACACCACCTACATCACCACAATCTGGACTATGCGTCCGAGTGCACACGAGGGCACAGGAGTGCGCCCTCATGCGTCCTAGGACGCAGAGACTTGCCCGCCCGCGGAACAACAGAGCACAAGTGGTTAAAAACAAAGTTCAGTATGGAATATGGCCTCCATTTGCATTAATGCAGGCAGTGATATGCCTCTGAATGGACCTCACGAGCCGTTTAATGTTGTCCTGGGGGGTATTTAGCTGCCTGTCCTGCAATGTCACAACTCCAGCACCACCCCATCAGTTGACCCTAACCCCAACTGTAACCCTGGACTGACAAAATTGGGATTCATCAGAGAAAACAACACTGTATCACTGCCATAGGGTCCATCTGTTGTGCTGACGAGGCCACTTGTGGCAATTTTGTTGCTGCTCTGCCATCAGGATCATAGGTCAGAATCAGAATCAGAATCAGGTTTATTGCCATTGTTCATGTGATACACAAACTAGGAATTTGTCTCGGTGCCATGCTGCAACATTAAAAACATAATGAGAAAAAGGGATAAACTAAAAAACTAAAGGACTAGAAACGTGCAATAAGTGTAGAAAAATAAGTAATAATAAGTAATAATAATAATAATACTAGTAATAATGAGTAGTACTAGTCAAGGCAGTTTAAAAAATTAGCATGTAGCAGATAATGTGAAGTACCACATAGTGCAGTCAATAATGCAACAGAAAAACAGTGATGAATGACATGAGTCTGGTTGAGCTGCTGTACATAGTGCACGAGAGTCAAAAGTCACTTAGTGTTCAGCAGTCTGATGGCAGAGGGGAAAAAGCTGTTCATGTGCCGAGAGGTTTTAGTCCGAATGGACCGAAGCCTTCTACCTGAGGGGAGGGGGGCAAACAGCACGTGACCAGGATGTGAAGGATCGGCTATGATCCGGCCAGCACGCCTCCGGGTCCTGGAGATGTACAGGTCCTGGAGAGATGGGAGCTTGCAGCCTATCACCTTCTCAGCAGTGCGCACGACGCGCTGCAGCCTTAGTCTGTCCCTGGCAGTGGCTCCTGCGTACCACACAGTTATGGAGGAGGTGAGGATGGACTCGATGATGGCCGTGTAGAACTGCACTAACATCTTGGTGGGTAGCTTGAGCTTCCTCAGCTGCCGCAGAAAGAACATCCTCTGCTGGGCCTTTTTGATGAGGGAGCTGATGGTTGGCTCCCATTTGAGGTCTCGGGTGATGGTGGTGCCCAAGAAGCGGAAGGAATCTGCAAAGGTGATGGGAGAGCCTGTGATGGTGAGGGGGGGCAGGGGGGATGTGACTTTCCTGAAGTCCACAATCATCTCCGCTGTCTTCAGAGCATTCAGCTGCAGGTTGTTGTGGCTGCACCAGGACACCAGCTGGGCCACCTCTTCCCTGTAGGCGGACTCGTCACCGTTGGAGATGAGCCCGATGAGGGTGGTGTCGTCCGCAAACTTAATCAGCTTAACAGACTGGTGGGAGGAGGTGCAGGAGTTGGTATAAAGGGAGAAGAGTAGGGGGGAAAGTACACAGCCCTGGGGTGATCCAATGCTGATGCTAACAGAGTCTGAGACAGACTTCCCCAGCCGCACATGCTGTCTCCGGTCCGTCAGGAAGTCGGTGATCCACCTGCAGAGGGAGTCAGGCACGTTGAGCAGGGACAGCTTGTCCTGGAGCAGATCGGGGCAGATGGTGTTGAATGCGGAGCTGAAGTCCACAAACAGAATCCTGGCGTAGGTTCCCGGGGAGTCCAGGTGCTGCAGGATGGAGTGGAGGGCCAGGTTGACTGCGTCGTCCACAGACCTGTTAGCACGGTAGGCAAACTGCAGCGGGTCTAGGAGGGGTGTGGTGATGGACTTGAGGTGAGACAGGACCAGGCGCTCAAAGGACTTCATGACTACAGAGGTGAGCGCTACAGGTCTGTAGTCGTTAAGTCCAGTAATCCGTGGCTTCTTGGGGACAGGGATGATGGTGGAGGATTTGAGGCAGGTCGGCACGTGACATTGCTTAAGAGAGGTGTTAAAAATGTCTGTGAAGACAGGAGCCAGCTCTTTCGCACAGTGTCTCAGGGTGGAGGGAGACACACCGTCCGGCCCGGGGGCCTTGCGCGGGTTCAGTCTGGAGAACTGTCTGTGCACGTCCTGCTCACTGATGACAAGGGGAGGGGGGGAGGAGGAGGAGGAGGAGGGGGGGACCGCTCTTGATGAATTAGGGGCTGAGGAGGCAGAGGAGCTGGGTGGAGTGGGTGAGTTGGACACAGCTGACGAGGTGTCAAAACGGGCATAGTGTTGGGACAGTCTTTGACAAAGGGCTTTGTCATCCTGACCTTTAGAAGCCTGAGGCCGATAGTTGGTGATTTGCCTCAGTCCTCTCCACACAGAAGCCGAGTCATTAGCAGTGAACTGCTGCTGGAGTCTCTCAGAATATACAGATTTAGCTCTCCTCAGCTCTCTGTTAAACCGATATTTGACCTCCCTGTAGCAGTCCCTATCTCCACTTTTCAACGCTGCTTCCTTCTCCTTCCTGATCCGTCTGAGCTTAGCTGTGAACCAAGGCTTGTCATTAGAATATCTTATCCTGGTGCGCGATGGGAGAATGTGCTCTTCACAGAAGTTGATATATGAGTTCACAGTGTATGTGTACTCATTAAGATCATGTGTGGCTCTTTTAAACATGCCCCAGTCAGTTATTTCCATGCATGTGTTCAGTTTCTCTCCAGCTTCACTGGTCAATTTCTTTGTGGTGGTCACCACAGGTTTAGTGAGTTTCAGTCTCTGTCTGTATGTGGGGATGAGGTGAACCATCACGTGATCAGATAGTCCCAGTGCAGCGCGGGGAACAGCGCGATATGCGTCCTTTACTGAAGTATAACAGTGATCTAGCGTGTTATTTCCTCTGGTTGGACATTGGACATGGTCCTGATGCCTGAGGCGCTTTCTCATGGTATTGGCTGAGATCCTGGGCTGGTGTCTCCCTGGAGTGTCCTGGGCCATCTGGGTGGCTGTGCAGAACCGATCTTGGTGGTGCTGCAGCAAGATGTACTGGTCTTGCTCTGGGGTGGTGACATGTGCTCATTCTGGACCTGGTCTATTGACCATGGACCCAGTTTCAACATGGCATTGTTGCAACTGAACAATGGTTGATGCATTGCAGCCCAAACAGAGCACCTCCTGTCGTGTCAACATTCCACCCTCCCAAAGGCCCAAAGCATAGTTACATTGGTCATGTGACAGCCGTGTCATCATGGAGACAACACAACACATAGCACAACATAGTGCTATGCCTTTCTGTTCATCTTTAAATAGGGAAGATGGCATGACAACTCCTTAAAATCACCGATTTTTGAATTTTGAGTACCCAAAACAACCTAAAAATGAGACCGTTCATACTCCAGCCTGATGGGGGTTTCATTTAAATTATAATGTGAACGCCCACACAAAAAAAATTGGATCTCAGCAAAAAATCAGAATTGAGCAATAAGACCTGCAGTGTGACCGTAGCCAGCTTTCCAAAGATGTGATAAACCAGTAAATTTGTTTTAACAGGGGGGCAATCACTTTTTCACACAGGGCCATGTAGGTTTGGATTTTTTTTACCCTTAATAATAAAAACCTTTATTTAAAAACTACATTTTGTGTTTACTTGTGTTATCTTTGTCTAATATTTAAATTTGTTTGATGATTTGAAACATTTAAGTGTGACAAACATCCAAAAAAAAGAGAAATCAGGAAGGGGGCAAACACTTTTTTACACCACTGTATTCATTGACACCATACTCCCTCTGGTGTGATATTGCTTACATAAGTAAGAGTAGTGTCATGGAAAAAAAGATGAATTTGTGTACGGGGAGAGATGAAATAATCTTTGCAAAGATGGATGGAGTGAAGCAGAGCACAGAGCAGTTTGCCACCGTCTGATAAAGGACGTGAGGGTCAGCGCTGGGTTGTGACAGGGAACTCCACAGGATTAACTGGTGTGGCTCACTTCCAACAAAAATAGTTTGCTCAGCAGTTTGAGTGGAGTTAGTGGCCATCTGGGTATTGTTAGGCTAGGTGGAACTAAACAAGATAAACAGGAGTCAGAAGCACATGAGTTGTTTGTGGACATTTCCTATTGTGTAAATTTCTTTCACAAGAGTCACCAAAAAAATTGCTTGATAGTTACGTCATACATAAGTAGGGTATAATGAGTCTTTTTTTAAAATATTGTATTCAATATTCTAATTTTTTTGAGAAACTGAATTGGGGGTTTTCATGAGATATGACCCATAACCATCAAGACTGAAAGAAACACTTGAACTATGTCACTCTGTGTGTAATGAATCTATATAATGTATGAGTTTCATTTTATTAACTGAATTACTGAACTAAATCAACTTTTTGATGACATTCTAATTTATTGAGATGCACCTGTATATCCACTGGAGTCCGTCTTTAAAACTTAAAGGTCCTAAACTTATGTAACACCAGCAAGAAATTACTCTGTGGTGTGGGAGAAACCAGTGGAGAACCACACAGCTGTTATGGTGAGTTGTTTGGCTTACAAATGTTATCTTATGATATTTTTAAAATCACAATTAAAAAGGCCTATATTTATGTACAAAAAAATCACAAATTCAAGAGAAAAATCTCACAAATTTGTCAGAGTAAAATCATTATTCATAGCTTAAGTAACTGTTTTAGTGTTTTCTTACTCTTATTCAAGTAAAGGTGCATTCAGACCAAACTCGAAGCGAATTTTTTGCTCAGCGCAAATACATACAAAGTCAATGGAAAGAGGCAAGCACACACGAATCTCGTGCATTCATGCGTTCATGCCCGAGGGATAGTGCTAGCTAGTAATGAGACTGAGATTCTGACATCACTGGAATAAAACTATCAACATTGGAGAGTGAACTAGTTTGAAAATGAGACTGACACTCACCTGGAGACAGATGGAACGGGAGCTCAGCTGAATCGGAGTGTCATAGTTTTTTAACACGGACTCCTGCCACAGATGTGTTAACAAGGCTAGCAGGCTAGCAATGTAAACAACCCAACATCCAGGTGAAATTTTGGAGGCAGGGACAGTTTTTTCAGGTGAGACCCTGTCGGATAATGTAAACCTAAGCAAGACATTTCCATAGCCGGTTGAGCAAAGCTGCATAAGTTATAAAGGCAACTTCGCCTGTCTGCAGCTCACCCAGACAGTGAAGTCATGTCTATTCGTGTGTTTACATTGAGTTATAATGTAATTGTACCACATAAAAAAATCACCCGTTCACGTTTGGTCTGAACACACATTTACATTTTCAAAATTCAAGATTCAAAGGATTTATTATCATGTGCACAGTTAAGAAATTCAACATTTTCTGAGCAATGAAATTCTTACTCTGCTCTCTGAACGAATGCCAAGGTAATGGGTACACAACAATACTAATGAGGTAATAACACAGAGCCAAACCACAGAATAACTAGAGGAAACAAGAAGAATGAATTTTGAAATTCCCTGGGTGACTATAGTGAACAGTGGTATATTGATATCAGAGATGATATGAACCTGACATAGCATAAGCCTATGTACAGTGTGCAAATGAGTAGTGTGCAAATGAGCAGTATACAAATTACAAATTAGCACCCAGTGTGCCAATTTAAGATAAGATAAGATAAGATAAGATAAGCCTTTATTAGTCCCACAACGGGGAAATTCCAGGATTGCAACAGCACAGGGATAGCAACACTCAGAGCAACAATCAGAAGGCAAGAAAAAAAAAACAAGCAAGCAAGAGCAGCTAATATACATATGTACATATTACTATAAAATATATACATACACACACAGACACACAGTGCAGAGCATTGTAGCTAGATGGAATAAATATGTAAATATATAAACACCCACAGTACGGAGCATTGCAGCTAGGTGGAATAAATATGCAAGTATATAAACACACACAGTGCGGAGCAATGTAGCTAGATGGAATAATATGTAGATATATAAAAACACAGTGCAGAGCATTGTAGCTAGATGGAATAAATATGTAAATATATAAACACACACAGTGCAGAGCATTGTTGCTAGGTGGGATGAAACAGCATAACCGTCTACTTAGTTATCCTACATGGTATGATTATGTGCACATACATATTCTCACCCTCCATAGCGACCGGTATGTTCCTAGTTGTATGCCAGAGGGGACCATTGTGTAAGTCTATTGCATCTTTTGCATTCAAAAAAAACTATTAGTTTGTTACGTCTTTTTGCTATCTCTGCGAGCAGCCCTGCTTAGGTTGTACAGTCTGACAGCCGTTGGTAGGAAGGACCTACGAAACCTCTCGGTTGTGCACCTGGGATGATGTAGTCTGCTGCTAAATGAGCTCCTCAGTGCATCCAGTATGTCCTGCATAGGGTGGAACTCGGACTCCAGCAGAGATGACAGTTTAGCCACCGTCCTTCTATCATTTCTCTGTAATGATAATACCAGTAGACTGTACATGATAATTAGCAGCAGAGTTTATATGGACATCGTCGTCATCCTCCGTCGGTCTATGATGACCATGGAAGAGAATCCTAAACGTCTACTCTGCTGGAACAGCACCGCCTGTGGCTGAACAGGCCGATGCGCACCGGTGTTCTACCTTCCAGCGTTGGGCATTGGTAGGATTCAAGCCTGGGCAGGAAGATATGGAGGACAAGATGTTTCCCATGCAGCATGTCCCCCCTCTCCACGTCACTGATGAATCCAAAGGAACAGCAGGGCTGCTATAGTTTGGCACCAGCGCCGTCGCAGGAGCTGCCAGAACGATGTTGAGCACAACAGAGAACTGCCTTCGGGGCTCCGACTCCGGATTTTTCCTCAGGGTTGACTCCCGAAGCCTTTCCCGTGACCGGGTGTGCCGCAAGGCAGCGGAGGTTTGAAATCAGGGTTTACCTTCCCCTAGATGGGCTACCTTCCCAGGTTGACGAGCCACCATCTACCCGAAGCATCTGGTTTTAAGGCGCCAGAGATCTGCCCTCGCCCCTTCTCCTATTAGTAAAAGCAGTTCCGCTGGGCTTAGAGACTAAACCACATGGGCAGGCTAGGAGTTGGATTTAGTTGTCAGAGGCTTTTCGAGACGCACGCCGTAAGGAGCATTTTATGAGCACTGGGAGATTAACCCCAGTGCCACTCCTGGCTATGACAACCTTGGAAACATATGGACATCAGACGGGGTGAAACTATACAGGTACAGCTCAAAAAATTAAAATATCATAAAAAAGTTCAATATTTTTTGTCACTCATTTAAGAAAGTGAAACCCATATACTATATAGATTCATTACACAGAGAGTGATAAATTTCAAGTGTTTATTTATTTTAATTTTGATGATTATGGCTTACAGCCCATGAAAACCCCAAATTCAGTTTCTCAAAAAATTAGAATATTACATAAAATTAATTTAAAAAACAAGTTTTTAAATAGAAATGTTGGCCAACTGAAAAGTATGTCCATGTACACACTCAATACTTGGTCAGGGCTCCTTTTGGATTAATTACTGTATCAATGTGGCGTGGCATGGAGGTGATCAGCCTGTGGCACTGCTGAGGTGTTATGAAGGTCCGGGTTGCTTTGATAGTGACCTTCAGCTCATCTGCATTGTTGGGTCTGGTGTCTCTCATCTTCCTCTTGACAATAATCCATAGATTCTCTATGGGGTTTAGGTCAGGAGAGTTTTCTGGCCAGTCAAACACAGTGATGCCATGGTCATTAAACCAGGCTTTGACACTTTTGGCAGTGTGGGGGGGAAACAACTCCTGCTGGAAAATGAAATCAGCTTCTTCATAAAGCTTGTCAGCAGAGGGAAGCATGAAGTGCTCTAAAATTTCCTGGTAGACGACTGCGCTGACTTTGGTCTTGATAAAACACAGTGGATCAACACCAGCAGATGACATGGTTCCTCAAATCATCACCTTGTGTGGAAACTTCACATTAAACCTCAAGCAGCTTAGATTCTGTGCCTCTCCACTCTTTCTCCAGACTTTGGGACTTTGATTTCCAAATGAAATGCAAAAGTTACTTTTATCTGAACAGAGGTCATCTGCTGGTGTTTGTCCACTGTGTTTTATCAAGACCAAAGTCAGCGCTGTCATGGTCTGTGTGCTGACTCTGTCTGCACTCGGGTTGTCCGGTAGTTCCCTGTTCTCTCCTCTGGCACACCTCTTGAAAAAAAAAAAAAAAAAAAAAAAAAACAAGATGGCGCCCACAGCGGCCGCCATGGTGTATCGCTGCCCTTTAATTTTTATAATTTGTCTGTTTTTGTTCACTGATTGTGCATCTGCCGGTTCATACACCCATGAAGAACTACTAAATATCAGGACTCTCACCCCCATGGACCTTCTTCCAGTTTTTTTAGCTCCTGCCGTTGATCTGATCCATTGTTTGGCCAAAAAAGCAAGACGGCGGAAAAGAGGGAAGAGAGGAGGGATTCTCGCTCGGCTACGAAAAAGAGGCTCGCGAACAGCCTTGCCTGGCATATTTCTATCCAATGCCAATTCTCTCCTGAACAAGGTAGAAGAATTAAGACTGCTGATGCGTTTCAAGGACCTCGCTTCCTCGTCTGTCATCTGCTTCTCTGAGACCTGGCTTAATGAGAACATTCCAGATAGCGCGATCAGCCTCGAGGGTTTCCAGCTGATTCGTGCTGACCGCGTCACAGAGCTGTCCGGTAAGTCTATCGGAGGAGGAGTGTGCTTCTATATTAACAACAGCTGGTGCTCTGATGTAACGGTGATTTCCAAACACTGTTCTCCTGCCCTGGAATTTCTTTTCATTAACTGCAAGCCATTTTATTCCCCGCGGGAGTTTGCCTCATTCATTCTCGTCGCTGTGTACGCCCCTCCTGACGCGGACACGCGCGAAGCTCAGCGCGTGCTCGCAGATCACATCCAACTTACGGAGCGGAACTTTCCAGACTCCCTGGTTATCGTGGTGGGCGATTTTAACCAGAGCAATCTGAGTCACGAGCTCCCCCGCTACAAACAGTGTATTAAATGTCCAACCAGAGGAAATAACACGCTAGATCACTGTTATACTTCAGTAAAGGACGCATATCGCGCTGTTCCCCACGCAGCGCTGGGACTATCTGATCACGTGATGGTTCACCTCATCCCCACATACAAACAAAGACTGAAACTCACTAAACCTGTGGTGAGCACCACAAAGAAATTGACCAGTGAAGCTGGAGAGAAACTGAACACATGCATGGAAATAACTGACTGGGGCATGTTTAAAAGAGCCACACATGATCTTAATGAGTACACATACACTGTGAACTCATATATCAACTTCTGTGAAGAGCACATTCTCCCATCGCGCACCAGGATAAGATATTCTAATGACAAGCCTTGGTTCACAGCTAAGCTCAGACGGATCAGGAAGGAGAAGGAAGCAGCGTTGAAAAGTGGAGACAGGGACTGCTACAGGGAGGTCAAATATCGGTTTAACAGAGAGCTGAGGAGAGCTAAATCTGTATATTCTGAGAGACTCCAGCAGCAGTTCACTGCTAATGACTCGGCTTCTGTGTGGAGAGGACTGAGGCAAATCACCAACTATCGGCCTCAGGCTTCTAAAGGTCAGGATGACAAAGCCCTTTGTCAAAGACTGTCCCAACACTATGCCCGTTTTGACACCTCGTCAGCTGTGTCCAACTCACCCACTCCACCCAGCTCCTCTGCCTCCTCAGCCCCTAATTCATCAAGAGTGGTCCCCCCCTCCTCCTCCTCCTCCTCCCCCCCTCCCCTTGTCATCAGTGAGCAGGACGTGCACAGACAGTTCTCCAGACTGAACCCGCGCAAGGCCCCCGGGCCGGACGGTGTGTCTCCCTCCACCCTGAGACACTGTGCGAAAGAGCTGGCTCCTGTCTTCACAGACATTTTTAACACCTCCCTTAAGCAATGTCACGTGCCGACCTGCCTCAAATCCTCCACCATCATCCCTGTCCCCAAGAAGCCACGGATTACTGGACTTAACGACTACAGACCTGTAGCGCTCACCTCTGTAGTCATGAAGTCCTTTGAGCGCCTGGTCCTGTCTCACCTCAAGTCCATCACCACACCCCTCCTAGACCCGCTGCAGTTTGCCTACCGTGCTAACAGGTCTGTGGACGACGCAGTCAACCTGGCCCTCCACTCCATCCTGCAGCACCTGGACTCCCCGGGAACCTACGCCAGGATTCTGTTTGTGGACTTCAGCTCCGCATTCAACACCATCCGCCCCGATCTGCTCCAGGACAAGCTGTCCCTGCTCAACGTGCCTGACTCCCTCTGCAGGTGGATCACCGACTTCCTGACGGACCGGAGACAGCATGTGCGGCTGGGGAAGTCTGTCTCAGACTCTGTTAGCATCAGCATTGGATCACCCCAGGGCTGTGTACTTTCCCCCCTACTCTTCTCCCTTTATACCAACTCCTGCACCTCCTCCCACCAGTCTGTTAAGCTGATTAAGTTTGCGGACGACACCACCCTCATCGGGCTCATCTCCAACGGTGACGAGTCCGCCTACAGGGAAGAGGTGGCCCAGCTGGTGTCCTGGTGCAGCCACAACAACCTGCAGCTGAATGCTCTGAAGACAGCGGAGATGATTGTGGACTTCAGGAAAGTCACATCCCCCCTGCCCCCCCTCACCATCACAGGCTCTCCCATCACCTTTGCAGATTCCTTCCGCTTCTTGGGCACCACCATCACCCGAGACCTCAAATGGGAGCCAACCATCAGCTCCCTCATCAAAAAGGCCCAGCAGAGGATGTTCTTTCTGCGGCAGCTGAGGAAGCTCAAGCTACCCACCAAGATGTTAGTGCAGTTCTACACGGCCATCATCGAGTCCATCCTCACCTCCTCCATAACTGTGTGGTACGCAGGAGCCACTGCCAGGGACAGACTAAGGCTGCAGCGCGTCGTGCGCACTGCTGAGAAGGTGATAGGCTGCAAGCTCCCATCTCTCCAGGACCTGTACATCTCCAGGACCCGGAGGCGTGCTGGCCGGATCATAGCCGATCCTTCACATCCTGGTCACGTGCTGTTTGCCCCCCTCCCCTCAGGTAGAAGGCTTCGGTCCATTCGGACTAAAACCTCTCGGCACATGAACAGCTTTTTCCCCTCTGCCATCAGACTGCTGAACACTAAGTGACTTTTGACTCTCGTGCACTATGTACAGCAGCTCAACCAGACTCATGTCATTCATCACTGTTTTTCTGTTGCATTATTGACTGCACTATGTGGTACTTCACATTATCTGCTACATGCTAATTTTTTAAACTGCCTTGACTAGTACTACTCATTATTACTAGTATTATTATTATTATTACTTATTATTACTTATTTTTCTACACTTATTGCACGTTTCTAGTCCTTTAGTTTTTTAGTTTATCCCTTTTTCTCATTATGTTTTTAATGTTGCAGCATGGCACTGAGACAAATTCCTAGTTTGTGTATCACATGAACAATGGCAATAAACCTGATTCTGATTCTGATTCTGATTCTCCAGGCTTTTATTATGACAGCTTCTAGGTGGGGCTTCTGGCTGTCAGAGCCGAGCTCCGCAGGACGGCTGGATTCCAATCAGCTGATGACCTTTCATCAGCTGATTAATCTGTCAGCCCTGTTTAAGAGAGCAGCTCTGTTTACTCGGGGCTACGACCTTCGCCTTTCCAGTCTGGTTTCCCTATGCCCGAAGCCATTTCTTTCCAGTGTTCGGTTCCATCCTCGCTAATTGTATGTAAGTGTTGTGTCTTGCCTTTATTTGTGTTTTGCCCCACAAGGCTCATTATTTTGTAGTTTATGTCCTTGTTTAATAAATGTGCAAACTCATCGGCTGGCCTATAGCGTCTCATTAGCGGTCCACCAGGACCGCACCTTGACAGTAGGTCGCAGCCAAAAGGAGACGCTGGTCACCGTGAGTTTGCTTTGGTGCTTGTGTTTTTCCCCTTCCCTGGATGCTCTTATTGCCCGTTAGCATGTCTGCTTTCGTGCGAGAATATTGCCCCGAGTGGGTTGAGGAAATTGATGGCTACCTGTCCGAAGCCCGTCGCCTCATGCCCACTTATGCGCCATACGAGCACCTGGATCTCGCCCAGAGGACATTGTTAAAATATCACCGTACCTCCTTTCCGGAAGGGAAGGAGAGAGTGGCATGGATTGTGGCACAACGAGAACTGATTGAGAGAGCGGCTGTGAAGGCGGCCAAGGAACCCTCATCTCCTTCCCCGAATACGGCCATGCCGACGAGGGAGGAGACCCACGGACTGGAGGTAAACTCCAGCAGGAGGCCGACAGTGAGGCATCCCCGCTCCTCGTCTCGGGATCCAGCTCCTGTCACCCGTCCAGCCCAGGATTGGCAGTTTCCTGACCCTACCTTCGCCTCGCCCTCTGTCGGTAGACGTCAGGTTCAGGTTCAGGTTAGGTTCAGGTTACTTTATTTGTACCCGTAGGTAGATTTGTTTTGCAGTTGGTGACATCCATATTTACAAGCCACAATTACATTCAACATAGACACAAACACAGGCACACATCTTACAAAATAGGTAAATATAAAATATGTACAATATAATTTTTATAGCTTGTTCAACTCTTTGACAGCAGCAGGGACAAAGCTGTTTTTGTAGCGCTGGGTTCTACTTTTTGGGACAGCAAACCTCCGTCTGGAGGGAAGAAGCTGAAAGTTGCAGTGCAAAGGGTGGGAGTCATCATTTAAAATCGAGTCGGCCATCCTCTGTACTTGTCTGGTGTACAGGGATGTCAGGCTCAGCTGTGACTCACCAAGCAAACATCTTCATACATCTTCAAACATCATCACAAAGCCCAAGTAAAGCCTCAGCGAAAACCCCGTCCGGATCCAGTTCCGGGTCACCGTAGGAATTCTGCCTCCCAGCCAGCTGTTTCTCTTGCGTCACAGCAGGAGGAAAACCCAGCAGCCTCCACCTCCGGGTCATCTGTCTCTGCTGTCCCGTCAGCTTCCCGTGCCCGGATCACCTCGGCTGTCACTCCCTCCTCCTCGACGCTTTCCCCAGCTGCGGTGAGCTCCACGAATCCTGCTTCGGCGAAGCCCGCCATTGATCCTGGTCGAACGGCTCCACCTAGTCTTCCCGGGTGGGGCTTTGTCACCATCCAGCGGGGGAAGGGAAGAACAAAGCCCACTGCAGCAGCTTCCACTGTTCCTCAGCGGAACAGGCAAGTGCATTTTCATTCTTGCCCTTCACGGGGTGAACTGCCTTGTCTGACCCCTGGGGGTGGAGTTCGGGGCTCACAGTCCCCTGCGCTCCCTCCACCTGCTGCAGTGATTAATTATGAACCTGCTTCCTTTGTGTCTCCTTCGCCTGTGCGTTCTTCGGCACCAGGTTTATGCCGTCGGACAAGGAAGGAGCCTGCGGCCCTGGAATACCTGGTTCCGGCCCCGCAGCCATGTCATGGGCAAAGGAGGAGGGCGGACTGCAATCTGGAGGCTGCACCGACGAGCAAGCGTCCCCGGGTCTCCACAGAGGGACAGCCCGACCCGGCAGGTTATGGATCCCCTGCCACCACGCTGTGCGGGCCCTCGGCGTGGACATCAGCTTCAGGGAATCCCCGGACTGTGGACACCATCATGTCGGTTGCGGAGCCCACTGTAGCCGAGTGGGAACCAGAAGACGACCCCTCTTCCTTCTGAACCTGGATTGTTGAAGTCCTGGACGGGGACAGAACTCGAGATCAGGCAAGTGCTCTATTTTGTCTTTCTCCTATCAGTTCTGGAGAATTTTTGCCTGTCTCTAGGGGAGACAAGTCGGGCGCAGCCGTCCGCTGCATCCGAGCTTGTTTCGCTGGGCTCTGTCGCTGCCGTTGATCCTGATCTCGGTTCTCTTTCTTCTCCTGAGCCTTCTCCCAGGGTCAACGGTGCGGAGTCTATTCCGGTCGCTGTATTGGAGGTTCCGGGTTTGGGTTTGGAGGCCGTCCCTGGTGATGCACCGGCCCAGTCGGGGTCCGTCGCGGGTGCTACACTGACCCAGCCGGGGTCCGTCATGGGAGTGGTTCCGGCCCAATCGGGGTCCGTCGTGGGTACAACACTGACACAGTCGGGGTCCGTCACGGAAGTGGTTCTGGCCCAATCGGGGTCCGTCGTGGGTGCAGCTCTGACCCAGTCGGGGTCTGTCATGGGTGTGGTTCCGGCCCAATCGGGGTCCGTCGTGGGTGCCGTACGGTCCCGTTTGGGATCCAACAGGAGCGCAGCGCCAGTCCGGGTGGGGTTCGGAGAAGGAGCTGCAGATCCTTCGCTGACCGATGCTGGATTGGTCCCTTTCCCTTTTCCCGTCCCCTTTTCCCTTCCATCTGGGGCCGCTGGTATTCCCCGTTATCAGCTCAGCTTTCCCTCGCTATTACTCTCAACAGGGAAGCCATCTCCGAGTTCTCCCCTGTGGTCCTGGTGGCTGATGGACGCGGGTCGGCCCCCTGGGAGATTGCTTCGCCCGTTTGGCGTTCTGGGTCGGCCACCCGACACACTTAACTTTCTGTTCAGTGATCTGGTCTGGCCGCCAGAGGTACTGTTTTTCCTGGCCTGGGACTGGGGTAGGCTGCCCAAACTTTTCCTTTTTCCCCTGCCAGCGATTTGGATGCTAGATGCAGGAAGACCCCCCGAACTATTTGTTTTCATGCTATTGTGCTCTGCCTGCTGTCATCCCTATTTTTTTTTTTTTTGTCTGCTCTTCTGTATTTTTAGGGATGTGCTGGTGTTGTTATTGAACTGTGATTTCGCCGCTCCTTAGCGCGTGTTTTTTTTTTTTTTTCTTTTTCTCTCCCTCCTCTGTAGTCTGAGGGTTGTTTATTTGTTGGCTACCCATTACCTGGACTACTGTGAATTGTATTGATCACTGCTTTGTAGCATGAGGGTTTTTTTTTCTCTCGTCCCTGGTATTTTGGGAGTACGCTGCATTTTTGTGCATGTAATTGAGTTCCCTGTTTTCTGTGGGTTATGAAGATGTTTTTTTTTTTCTTCTCTGTGACTCTTTTGGACTGATTATGGTGCTCTGTCTGCAGTCATTTGAGTTTTTCTGTCTTCTCCCCATAGGTTTTGCTTGGGTGCAGGGTGTGTACCTGCATTTTTTGCCCCTGTTGTCCTTACTCGGTTCTGATTATTGTAGCCTGTTTTTTTCTTTTTTATGTCTTCCTCTATGATGAGGTTTGACTCTGGCCCTCCTGGCCTTTCCCCCCTCTTCCCTCCCTGGGGCGGTCCTGTTGACCTTCCAGGTGGTGGGGGGAGGGGGGGGCTCGATGTTTCACCGCGTCTGGAATCCGCCTCGTGAACTGGGGCAACTGTCATGGTCTGTGTGCTGACTCTGTCTGCACTCGGGTTGTCCGGTAGTTCCCCGTTCTCTCCTCTGGCGCACCTCTTGGCCTTCAGGCTTTTATTATGACAGCGTCTCGGCGGGGCTTCCGGCTGTCAGAGCCGAGCTTCGCAGGACAGCTGGATTCCAATCAGCTGATGACCTTTCATCAGCTGATTAATCTGTCAGCCCTATTTAAGGGAGCAGCTCTGTTTACTCGGAGCTGCGACCTTCGCCTTTCCAGTCTGGTTTCCCTATGCCCGAAGCCAGTTCTTTCCAGCGTTCGGTTCCATCCTCGCTAACTGTATGTAAGTGTTGTGTCTTGCCTTTATTTGTGTTTTGCCCCACGAGGCTCATTATTTTGTAGTTTATGTCCTTGTTTAATAAATGTGCAAACTCATCGGCTGGCCTATAGAGTCTCATTAGCGGTCCGCCAGGACCACACCATAACAAGCGCAGTTGTGTACCAGGAAATTTAAGAGCACTTCATGCTTCCCTCTGCTGACAAGCTTTATGGAGAAGCTGATTTCATTTTCCAGCAGGACTTGGCACCCCCCCCCCCCCCACACACACACACACACACTGCCAAAAGTATCAAAACCTGGTATAATGACCATGGCATCACTGTGTTTGATTGGCCAGCAAACTCTCCTGACCTAAACCCCATAGAGAATCTATGGAGTATTGTCAAGAGGAAGATGAGAGACACCAGACCCAACAATGCAGACGAGCAGAAGGTCACTATCAGAGCAACCTGGACCTTCATAACACCTCAGCAGTGTCACAGGCTGATCACCTCCATGCCACGCCACACTGATACAGTAATTAATCCAAAAGGAGCCCTGACCAAGTATTGAGTGTGTACATGGACATACTTTTCACCTGGCCAACATTTCTATTAAAAAACTATTTTTTAAAATTAATTTTATGTAATATTCTAATTTTTTGAGAAACTGAATTTGGGGTTTTCATGGGCTGTAAGCCATAATCATCAAAATTAAAATAAATAAACACTTGAAATATATCACTCTCTGTGTAATGACTCTATATAATATATGGGTTTCACTTTCTGAAATGAGTGACAAAAAATACTGAACTTCTTCATGATATTCTAATTTTTTGAGATGTACCTGTATACATTGTACAAGTGAGCAATGTGCAAATTTAGCAACCGGTGTGTGAGTTCCTATTTGCAAAGCTGTGTTGCAGAGTTTTGGGAGTTTGTTATTTGTTCAGGAGTCTGATGGCATTGGGAAAGAAGGAGTTTTTCAGTCTGGTTGTCCTGCATTTCACACTTCTGTACTCTTCTACCTGAGGGTAGAAGTGTGAACAGCCTGTGCTGGGGGGTGGGTGGGGTCCCGGAGGATGGCGTCAGCTCTCCTTTGGACTCTGCGCTGGTAGATGCTCAGCAGAGAGGGGAGTGGAGTCCTGATGATCTTCTCCGCTGTCTTCACCACTCTCTGCAGGCGTTTGCGCTCCAGGGCAGTAGTGCTGCCGTACCATGCAGTGATGCAGTTGGTCAGGATGCTCTCGATGATGCAGCTGTAGAAGTTGTTGAGGATCCTGGGGGACATGCCAAACTTCTTCAGCCTCCTCAGAAAGTTCAGTCGCTGTTGAGCTCTCTGAACCAGCTCTGTGGTGTTGTGTGTCCATGTAAGGTCCTCGCTGATGTGGATGCCCAGGTATTTAAAGCTGCTCACCCTCTCCACCACAGGCTCTCGGATGAACAGCAGTGGATGTGGTCTCCTCCTCCTCTTCCTCGTGCTTACTGTCATCTCCTTTGTCTTGTCCGTGTTGAGGGTGAGGTTGTTGTCCTCACACCATGACACCAGGCTGGCTTTTTTGATGACTGCTCTTACTTGTACTGGAGTAATTAGAATAAAAATGTAATGCTGCCTTCACTTGAGTACATGTTATGGATACTCTACCACCTCTGACCAGAAGGGGTGGGGCTTCAGTAGAATAGCTGTCATCCAGTTAGACTGCTCGGCTGGAACTAACCGATTGCTAATCTGCGTTGACTGACGGTGGATGCTGAGATGAGAGGTGTTATTATTGCCTTTTGGAGAGTTTTCACCATGAGTTAGTACAGATAATTACTTTTAATTTGTGTTTAAACTGTACAAACAAGCCATCAACGATCACTTCCAGCTCGAACAACCCTGCAACACTAAACAATAGAGCAGTGGGTGTTACCACATGAGTGTTTCATCTACAGTCTGTGCTAAAAGCTTGAACCAATTATTTCAAAATTATCTGCATGTTGTCATTGTTTTTTCTTATTTTTTTTTTGTGCCATTTGAATCAGCAGCGCAGCTCAAATGTTGTGGCAACTCATTTTCAGCGAGCACGCTGCTTATTATCCGTTATCATACTGATGCTATTTAACTTGAGTCCATTGCCATAAGACCGCGGCTCGCTCTTGTTCGGCCACGGGGATTTCGTGTCATTAAGCCCTCCGCCTCGACCGTCTGATTTGGCAGATGCGGATCTTTTTAGCAGCGAAGGGGACGCATTGTTCTGCAGAGACGGCACAAATTGCAGTGGGATTTTAAAAAAATAGCTTTTGTTTGTTGGCCTTGACTGGCGGCGCCTGCAGCCAGAACACACAGTCTTTAGCAGAGTAAACATGATGAAACAGCATCGCGTCTACCTCTCCCTCTCTTCCTGCATGCTTTTATCTGCTCTCATTAGGATGAGGCTGCAGTGGCTTCTGGGAGGACGTGTGCGCTGACATGGCCGCAGAATTTTAATGAGGAGATGTGTTAATGGATTATTATTCTCACCGCTTACTCCTAAACAGATTCCTTCCAAACCTGCTCTTAAAACATCCTCAGCCACAGCTTGACCTTTCTGTGTTTCTGGAAGCAGACCAGCCCGTCCTTTAATTCAAAGCTCTGAACTCAAACATGCACAGGGATATAATTTCTCAACCGAATGCAGAAGAGGTGTTTTTCTTTTTTGTTCTTTTTTTTTGGGGGGTGGGGGGGTGGGGGTTCCCGCCTGCACTCTAAAGTGCACTTTGAATTTTTGATGTTTCAATTCCATCGAGACCTTCTGCTACCACATTCCACCCAGGGAAGAAAGAAAAATCGTTAATAAGACATTATTAGCAGCAGTCGACTAGATAATTTTAAGACTTGTGCCAAAAGTCAAATGTAGAAAGTTTAAAGTTCTTCTTGAAGTCATTAGCTGGAAATGTGGAGATTTTTTGTTCTGAATGCAGTATGATTCCATGACTCAATAAGACATGACAGCAGAGAATACCAATTAAAGCTACACTCCGGTGGCTCTAAATCCCCTAAAAAAAAATCTACATTGTTTAAAATGGTATCTTATGCCCTTTTTTCGGCAAACAAAACCTTCCATTGTCTTACAGTTTTGTGTCAAAATCTTATTAAAAAACATATTTTTTTCCATCTTTTTTTAAATGAATGTGTCAGAAAATGTCCTTTGTGTAAATTATTTTGCCCTTTATTTCCAGGAGAAATGTAACAAAATTTGGCAAGTATTTGTTGTTATTACTATGTTATAAATACTTAAAACAGTGTGTGATAATAAAAAGTTAAAAAAAAATTGAATTTTCATTAGGTTTCTCTTTATTTAAATATTTCAAATGTACATGAACAAAACTTTTGAGATTCCGAAATGAAACAATTTCACATCTTCTCAAACATTTGTGGTTGCCACCCTCCAAAACTCTCACAAACAATACTATTTACAATACTAAATTATTATTTAGACAGAAAACACCGCTAAAGCACTGCAAAAATACTCGAAGAGCTCCACTCTCCTCCTCTTTCCTCCTCTCCGCCTGCAGCTCCCCCACTGTGTTTACTTACTTACTTCACTCACACAGGCAATCCCGCACTTACCATAATGTACCTTATATCAATGAAAAGCTCCACTTCTCAGCTTTCAGAATCTGTTGGAATTACTTTGCTCGCCTGAACGATCAAAGAGTTACTGTAATTTGAATGAATTGTGTCACTGTACGTCGCCAGCCACCCTCTCTTGACTGGTTGTAGTGTTCTGGAAAGTCATCCATCTTTATTTTACAGTCTTTGATAATAAGGTTTGCTAAGTTGTAGAGACATTATTGTTGGTGACCATACGTACATTTTTTTCCTTTTTAACAGCCTTCACCACTGATGTGTTTTTATGTTTTTTTCTTTCCGTGTTGCAGGTGGCCTGACAGACTGAAGAAAGGCAAATGTGAGCAGTGACTTCACAGAGGCGATATGAGTCAGCATGTGTTTGGATACCACACCTGACCCATCACTTGGTCCTGTCACTGTGAGTACAACCATTCAAATAAAGATGCACAATTGTCCATTCACTTGACCTTTGGTTAGTGAAAATGCCAGCTCTGGAGAACCACTAGTCATGATGGCTGGTGAGGAAAAGACCACCAAGGAAAACAATGAATGAATCGATGAATGAATTAATGAACTTTTCAAGACCCCCAGAGGTTGAATGGGGATCTTCCCCATCTTTCCAAAATCCAACATGTCTGCCGTCCTCTCCGCTGAAGGCTTTTTATTCATGCCAGTAAGACCTAAAATCTGTTAACAGCCATCTTCCTCTATCTTGTCTGTCAATCACGGTCTCGCTCCCTCG
Organism: Pholidichthys leucotaenia; assembly: GCA_020510985.1. NCBI lineage: Eukaryota > Metazoa > Chordata > Actinopteri > Cichliformes > Pholidichthyidae > Pholidichthys > Pholidichthys leucotaenia. The sequence continues at coordinate 192,178,809 of CM035842.1, read as the reverse complement.
GCTGTCAGCCTGTTAGAGCGCCGGAATTATTTTCTTTGATGGTAAACATTTCCTCAACTGTGACAGCCGTAATTCTTGTCTGTTTGACAGAATCGCTCCCTGTCTGATTTTTTTTTTTTTCTGTAAAGATGTGTGGAGACGGAGATGAATCCGTCCTCACTCATCAGCTTCAGCAGGTTAAATGAGGAGAAGAAAACACTTTCTCTGAGAATCATGTTAAACAGTCAGAGAAAACAGTGGTAACTAGTTGGGTTTACTCAAGTACATGTACTCAGATACTTTTTTCCCACATAATTGTATGTTACTATTCTGCCCTTTGGGCTTTCCTCTTTATGCCACTGTGTTCTGTTTGATTTCTGTGACATTTTGTGGTCTGCAAAGTCAAACGGCCCAAAGTCCTCCGACAGAGCTGTCTGAAAAGCCTCCTTTGAATTGTCTGTTCTCTTCTGTGAAGTTATCACACCATCACTGAACAGACCTGATACAGACCTGTCTCCTGGATGGTCTGATGCACCCTCTCACATACCTACACTGCAGCTAGTTACGTAGCTTGCAGGTTAGCTACCAGCCCGACCATGGGTTTTAAATGTAAATTCTAGTCACTCCACTAGACATTCATGGACCCAGTTTGTTCTTTGCAGTTTTTTTTCAGTCGCTGTGGTGCATTTTTCAGAACAGAATTGAAATTTGCACAACACTAAGTGCATTTCTGAAAACAAAGTGTGTAAACTGCAAAACTCAGCAGATGGCCTGCTAAAGTGTATAATTTGCTCAAGATGTTTAGTCTATGTGTCAGAAGCAAATATTTATGCCAATGAAACTGTCACCACCATCAGAATGAAGAGTCATTCATTCATCTTTATGAACCAGACCATCAAAAGTTCAACCATGTTGTCAATAGAACAGTTTATGATGCAAGTATTTTCTAATGAAAACTGTCCTGGCTTTTGGTAGCAGTGACTTCATGAAAATGAGCAAATCAACACTCTTCTGTCACAATCATACCTAAGGACAATTTAGAATCCCCAGTTTGATGCCAATTAACCTAACTTGCATATTTTTGGCATGTGGGATTCATTTTTATTGTGCTATTTTTACTAAATGATGCAGTTTGAAGTTTTACAGTAAGTGTACAGTATTTCTGTATGTTTGGGATTATCCACCTATTCTCCCAACAAAATGTTTGGATAATTGATAACACAGCAGTTCTCCTAATATTTGGTTGAACCCTCCGACCAACTTCAGCCTTTGTAAGACCATGATGTAGAACATGGTCAACAACTGTGGCCCTAATTATGCCTCGGTGAAATGGACGCATACAGTAATTGGTTAGTGTGTCTGTTTGACTCTATGTCTATACTGAGTCGACCTTTGTACAAGTCAGTACAGACTGCCAGCTTAGCCTGGCTAGTGTTTAGCTAAGCTGAAACTAAAGGTCTGTTTTTATGGCTTTTTTTTCTGTACATTATAAACAACTTCACTAGACATCATCAACCAAAACATGTCTGTCCATACAGCGGGGAAAATAAGTATTATACACATCAACATTTTTCTCATTAAACATATTTCTGATGGAGCCATTGACTTGAGATTTTCACCAGATATCAGTAACAACCAAAGTAATCCATACATACAAAGAAATCAAGGCAACTGTGTTCACAAAACAAGTTATATTTAATAAAGTGGAATCACACAGGGAATAAGTATTGAGCATGCTTGGTGAAATTCATTTAATATTTAGTAGAAAAGCCTTTGTTGGTAATAACAGCTTCCAGATGCCTCCTGTATGGAGAAACTAGGTACAGGCATTGCTGAGGAGGGCTTTTGGCCCATTCTTCCACACTTACTGTTTTCAAATCTTGAAGGTTCCGTGGGTGTCTTCTGGGTGTTGGTTGAGTGCATTACTTATTGTTTTCTTTGAAACAGCAGTATCTGCTAACTTCAGGTCTTTCTGGAACTCTCCACAAGCGGTCTTTGGCTCTTGGATAACTCTTCTGATAATTCTTTTGACTCCTGTGTCAGAAATCTTGCGAGGAGCTCCTGGTCATTGCCGGTTTATGGTAAAATGATGTTCTTTCTGCTTCCAAATGGTGGCTCCAACAGTGCGCACTGGAACATTCAGCAGTTTAGAAATGCACCTGTAACCAATGCCATCATTATGTTTTGCAACAATAAGGTTGCAAAGGTCTTGAGAGAGCTCTTTGCTTCTACCCATCATGAGTTCTTTGTGGTGTGATAATCTGATAGTCACAGACCTTTTTAGAGGCTATCAGTCAGGACTTAACCAGCTGAAATTAATTTGCATTGATGGGGGATGGGATGTCTTCCTAAATTCTGATGGATTTCAGCTGGTTTCTTGGCTTTCTATGCCTTTTTGCACCCCTTTTTGTTCATGTGTTCAATACTTATTCTCTGTGTCATTCCACTTTATTAAATATAACTTGTTTTGTGAACACAGTTGTCTTGATTACTTTGTATGTATGGATTATTTGGGTTGTTACTGATATCTGGTGAAAATCCCAGGCCAATGGCTCCATCAGAAACATGTTTAATGAGAAAAATGTTGATGTGTTCAATGCTTATTTTCCCCATTGTATATCTCATTTTTAGACATTATTTTAACATCTTTTACGATGGATTATTATGTACTATGATCCAATTAGCTACTGTTAGCTAGTTTCTCCTGCTAATGACAGGTAACTTATTCAGAGTTATTTCTGTGCTTATTATACTTAAGTGGCTGTTAATGTCCTGTCAGTTACTCAAACCACATACCCCTGTCCCATGTAATGCTTTATTTGCCCTTTACATGCCCATATTAAGCCAATTTTATGTTACATAGCTCAAGATGTGTTCAGTGCCAAAGCTAGTTAGCCATTACCCTTTATTATGACTCCAGCCTTGTCAACAAGAGAACTCACAGAGGAAGGGTGGGGTGAACTGGTGCTCATTAACTTTTTTCTTGTAAATTTGCAACTTTTGCTACTAATTACCTCTGCCAAGGATGTTATGTTTTTGCCGGCGTTGGTTTGTTTGTTTGTCTGTCTGTTAGCAACATAACTCAAACAGTTAGGAACGGATTTTGATGAAATTTTCAGGAAAGATGTGTAATGGCACAGGGAACAGATGATTAGATTTTGGTGATGATCTGAGAGTGCATACCTCCACCAAGGGCTTTGATTGTAGTTGTGCAGCAGGATTACACAAAAACAAGGGATGGATTTGGATGAAATTTTCACCAGTGGTGGTTCTTGGGCTAGAGGTGAACCCATTTCATTTTCGTGATGATGTGTGAAAGCATACGTCAGCCAAGGCTCTTAGTTTCTCACAGTGAGTTTGCAACAATACCCCAAAACTAATGGACAGACATTGATGCAGTTTTCACCAGAAGTGGCTCTAGGCCCACACACAAACCCATTGTATTTTTGAGGTGATCTATGAGGGATGGAAGCAGCCTTGGCGGAGGCATGTGCTCTCTGAGTGCTTTTCTAGTTTGTAACATGTAACTCATACATTTGCCATTTTGCTTATTATCTTGTAAAATTTTTCACTCTAAGACTAAATGTACTTGAGTAAGACTCAAAAATATCCCACAGAAAACCATGTCAGAGCTTTGGTAATGGCTTCCTTATTTCTTGCCAGTTAGGTTAGGTTTTTTTTTCAGGCCAACAGGTTTCCATAGTGAATGAAAATAAACTGCTCAGTTTTAGAGAGAAGGTTTAGCTGTTTTTCAGGGTCAGCGGCACCTGAAAACTGAGCTGCGGCTGTAGTGAATCATGCAGAGCGTGGCTGTAGACTTAATAAAAAGCTCAGCGGATGTTTGTGTTTTCTTAATAAAGCCAAATGTGTTTGTGCTGCGGTGTTTGGCTCTGAACAGTCACAGCTATATCGTATGTCAGACGTTATGAAGCCGGCGAGGGGCTCAGAGATGAGTCAGAGATGGAACCGGCTGATATAAACAAAAATCAACTCAGTTTTAACATGACATCACAGTAATTGGATGTCTTCTGATGGGAGGGTTTTGAAAGTGAGAGTGTTCACAGGGAGAAGAGTACAGCTACTGTCAGAGAGTAAAACAGCACTTTTCTTTCACGGATAATTATATTTATTTATTTATTCCCCACATTTTCAACAAAGCACTCTGCCAGTTCAGTGAAAAGTAATAAAAAATTATCACTGAGTGTTATAAGTAGATTCTAAACAGAGATTCTGTTTATGCAGAGATGAAGAAATGTAAAGTTGTCAGTGTTAAGTCTGGTCTTGAGCTGCCGAATTCATCATGCAAACAAAAATTAACCGTGGGCAAGGCAAGTTTATTTGGAGAACACATTTCATGCACCAGACAATTGAAAGTGCTTTACATAGAACAAGAAAGCATTACAGCAGGTTGCAGAAGAAATACATTACAAAGGTTCATCAAAAAAATAGAAGAATTTAAAAGCAAACTATAAAAAGATACAGAAACAAGCTAAAATAGAATGAGACTGATGACGTACAAGAAATGAAAGTTACAGTGCATTGTGGGAGACTAACGATTGTTCTGCTGCAAGGCTGCAGCAAATAGGAAAGTTTTTCACCTGGATTTAAGGCACCTGAGAGTTTCAGCAGCCCTGATGCTTTCTGGGAGTCTGTTCCACATGTGAGGAGCATAAAAACTGAACGCTGCCTCCCCATGGGTGCGTTGCAGTCGCCCAGTAGTATACGCCGAAGTGGACTGCACGGGGTATCCGCCATATTAACTGAGATTCCAAACCGAAGGGAGGGAATGGTCCTCAGTTCAAAGGGAACTGAGAACTGAGCAGGGAAGAAGTGAACAATGGTACATCACTTCACCGGACGTTGACAAGAAGATTACCCATAAGCCATTGCACCTCAAATACGAGTAAAACAAACTATTGTTGCTAACATTATTAACAAGCTAAACTGATGTTGGTTATTGTTTATATCAACTGATTGTAATAAAATGTATTTGTGTTAATATTTTATTTAAGAAATATAAATTATCCACCATAGTATCAGTCTATCGTTACCATGGTAACACACGGAGTAGGGAGTCGACGGTTACAGGGTGTTTCACATGGAGAACTTTTGTGAAGGACAGTTAACTTCACTGATATTCCCTGAGAATGGAACAGGGAGTAGGGAATACAGCTGAAGTACACTGTGGATCAGAACATAGCTCATGTTTGGTTCTAAAGGCCTATACATACTCTGTAAGAACAGAGAGATGTGTTCTCCCTCAGGGCTACAAGAACAAAATGATGTCATCTTGTTCTTGCAGCCCTGGTTTGGGAGTTCTTGCAGCTTGTTCTTGACACATCATCATGACAGAACTTTGTTCTTGCATGGTGTCCAAGAACTATTGTGTGACTGGTCAGAAATTTGAATTTCCCAGGAGTTCTGCACTTGAGTTTCTTGTGGAGTATGAAATGTCCTGGTCAGAAAGAACTTTGTTCTTGTTCTTGCCACCTCAAGGAAAAGAAAAAACAAATTCTCTGTTCTTGCGGAGTATGTGAAGGCCTTAACTCTGGGCACAGATAGTAGGCTTGACCCTGACAACCTGAGGGCTCCATAAATAAATAATTATGTTAAAGAGCCCCTATTATGCCTTTTTTCCACATGTTGACACAGCTCCCAGAGGTGTTAATGAAATGTCCGTGACAGAGAAACCCAGGGCAGAAAGTTCCACAGGGCATGTCATTACATCCGCTCCTGCCCTCGTTGCACGTGTGTGGCCTTTCTAATTTTGGGCACAGTGCATCTGTAATGCACTCTATACTTTCCCATTGCATGAGTCATACATATGGATCTTTGTACCCAAGAGAGGACATATAACTGAATTAGGAGCCCTCTGAGTAAATCTGTTGTCTTCATCATAAGTAGACCATAGTGACCTCTCGCACATTGGCCCTCATTTGTCAAAGGTGCATAAGACAAATCTCACGACAGGTCTGAGACCATGTGCCCTGCGCAGGTTTTCAAGTCTCTGTGTAAGCACAGTGAAGCAGAGAAACCTGGCTGTGAGAGAATTGTTTGATCGCATTATTGAGCAGTGCAACCTTCCAGATGGTATAATAATAGTAATAATGGATCAGATTTATATGGTGCTTTACATGTCCAGTGACATCTCAAAGTGCTTACAGTGAGTCCATTATTCATTCACTCCAGACAGACACTGATAGTGGTAAGCTACTGCTGTAGCCACAGCTGCCCTGGGGCAGACTGACGGAAACGTGGCTGCAAATCCACGCCAATGGCCTCTCTGACCACTACTGAACATTTATACACATTCATACCCAGTGTCATGGACACTGGAGACGAGATGGATAAAGTGTCTTGGCCAGGGACACAACGGCAGGATGGCTGGGGAGAGCGGGATTCGAACCACCAACCCTCTGGTTATTGGACAACCCGCCCCCCACATTTCCCTCCTCTGTTACATTTTTGCTGAGCACCGAGCTGGGCGGCAGGAAGTTCCATTTTTTTATGGTCTTTGGCATGACCCGGCCGGGACTTGAAACCTGACCTCCCGGTTGTGGGGCGGATGCTCTACCGCTGATCCACCACTCCGGTTTCACTTGTGTTATAGTTAGATGAGTTTTAATGTTTAACGAGGCTGCTTTTACTCATTATAAATGTTCTTTACACATTTATGTCACTGTGGCAAAAAAAAAAAAAAAAAAAAAAAAAACAGAATTAAGCAGAAAATTTAAAAAAAAACCCTGTAGTTTTTTGATGAAATAGAGAAAACTGAATTAACCGTTAAGCTTCTGTGACATTTTTATGGTTGTGATTGAGCTCAGGGTTTTTCAAGTTGTTTTATTAGTTATTTAGGCTGTATTAATATCTTTGCATTGTAGGGTGAGTAGCTACTATATTAAATGTCCTAAAAAGTTTTTATTTGTCTCAGATATGTGTAGCATTTGATCATGGTTGTCCCTTAGATTTTGTTAACTCCGCTAGTTAAACTGCATCAGAGCTGAAGACCGGAGAAATGGGCTGTGATGTACTACAAAATGTGTGGAAATTATTTTATTTGATATTTATTTAATATAATGTGTGTGTGTGTGTGTGTGTGTGTGTGTGTGTGTGTGTGTGTGTGTGTGTGTGTGTTTAAGTCCTTATACTCAAAGCTGCCAGCTAGTAAAATAAAGACAATGTTGTATTTGAATAATTTATTTTGGTGTATTTTTAAAAGACAATGTGCTGTCTGTCAATCACCACAGGAGCACCATGTTTGAATAACAACTACCTCCAGCTGTTCACTTAATAAAATCGTAAGAAACAAAATTGTTATAAATGATACAAATAAAATTATTTAATAATTATTGATGTTTCTCTATTATTATTCAATAATAAGTTTGTTTTGATATATTTTTTCTAGTGGTGTTGGATGATTAAAATTTTTAATCACTATAAATCTTTTGGAATGTTGAGTTAATCGCGATTAATAATTAATCATGTGTTTTCCCATACAGATACAGTGTACCTTAAGTCAGTAATTTTTCAAGTTTGTCATACTGTTTTGAACATGGGAGTGGACAAATATGCTTACTGTCTTCACCTGCAGGTTTATTAAAGCTCTCAACATATCCAAAATGACAAAAACTATCCACATTATTCTCCAGAAAATTCTCAAAAGTATTACTGCATGTGAAAACAACGGAATGCCGGGGCTCAATAACATCACTGAACAACAACCAGCAGCCACAGAAGGAGCTTGCTCTTTCTCCCATAGCAAACATCCACCACTTTTAAGCAGATCAACACAAAACCTCCTGTGTCACAACAGACACAATTTCCCTTTTAGCAGAAAAATTGCAAGCATAAACAAACAACTACCTCACCCGTGATGACACCCCACCGTGCTGCAAAAATGGCGGGGGAGTTTGTGAACATTCCAAACACAGCTTGAGAATTTATTTAGACTGGTACTCACCAATAGTTGGACGCAAAGCTACGAGGTTGAAAACAGGCAAATTTCTTTCCGTGTCAGCTGCTGGAGGTCAGCTACAACCTAACATGTCGCTACTAGCCAGCTAGCTAGCTTCCACAGAAGAAGAACAACCCAACATCCAGGCGAAGTTTTGGAGGTGAGAGCTCTGACACATAACGCCAGAACGGCTTTGGTATGGAGAGCCACTAGGCCAAAAATCACTGTTTGTGCTTTCTGCTGTTAACTGCTGTTAACTGCCGTTAACCGCAATCACAAAATTTGTTGCCGTTAATGGGGGCAAAGTGTTAATGGGTGATTAATGCAATAATGCCAACACCACAGATTTTTTCTAATGAAAAAATACTTATAAATACAAAAAAAATGTTCAGAACACACACGGTGTTCACCTGGATGGGGGACTAATTTCAGTCACGCAGAGAAAACTATTTCCCAGAGGGGAGAAGAAATTTCCTTTGGATAAAGGTTTTACCTGTTTATTCTGGCAGTTCTGACCAGATTCATCCCAGTTTGTGCTGGGTCAGAGCAGCTGTAGATGGCTGAGTGTGCACGGCAGCAGCAGTTTCCAGAATTTTGGGGTGGACAAGTGTCCCTGCTTGCGTATCCCCGGTTTGGAAGGTAAACCAGTGTTATTGAAGGTTCTTGTTTTTTGTGGTCGAACTGAATCCAAGTCAGCAGACAGATGACTCTCCCAAAATTACAAGGAATTAAAGTTAGGAGTTAAATCACAATCCGTCAAAATGGCAGACAGTCTTAAAAATTTTCCATCACTACAAAAAATGATCTGCCATTGAAGGAGAATTCTTGGTTAATGTCATCACTGCTCTGAATTGTCCCCAGGTGTCTGTCTCTAATAGGCCCTTGGAACAGAGTGTTAGTGCCTACTAGTTAAGTGCTTTGAGTGGTCTATGGGACTAGAAGAGTGGTGGATCAGTCCAGGTCCTTTTGCTTGCAGACCATGGACAGGTCCACATCGGTCCGGATGTGAGGCAGACTCAAGCAGAGCTGTCCGTGGTGCTGAAATTCACTCGCTTAGCTCATCTAAAGATCTTTTGTCTGTTTGGGGGCTTTGTTTCAGCCAATTCACGGCCCTTTTCTCTTAAAGCCACTTCTTTTCTCTTGTAAATCTGATGGGTTTTTTAATCATGAATTTGCAACTTTCTTCTGACAAATTTTTTCAGCCTTTCTTGGAAATTTGTGTTAATATCTGAGACTTTTTACTACTTAAACTAACTAACCTGCACTTATATAGCGCTTTTCTAGTCACAAAGACCACTCAAAGCGCTTTCACTAATACTAACCCTCTATTCTAAGGGCCTTAAATAAGAGACATTTTCTAGGAAGTCATTTATGAACATTTTTTTGTGAACTTACTTTTTCCCTTATAAATTTGTAACTATTTTTGTCAATTTGAAACTTTTTAATCCAGATTTGTGACTGTTTTCGGGTTTTTTCTTGCTAATTTGAAATTTTATTAAACCAAAATTGCAACTTTATTCTTTTTTCCTTTTTTGTGAATAGGAATTTCTCAAATGAATTTCTACACCTATTGTACATTTGAAACTTTCTGTATACATTAAAATGAGTCAATCATGATGACATTTTCAGAATTTTACTGCACCAAGAAACTGAATTCTATCATTCTAACTCATCATTTGGAGTTTCATTAAACCCCGCTGCTGCACAACTTTGTGCACCATTTTGAACTGACTCATTTCAGCAGGACAAAACAGTCAGAAGGACCTGAAATTTTCTGATTTTCTAACTGGGATTAGCAGCTTTTCCTCCATTTCCTTCTTTCTTTCTGAGAGAAAATTGGCATCATTTCCTGTTGTCTCATTGTGCTCCATTATGCTCCAACAAAGCCACCGTCACATTTACTTAATCCGAGCTTGTTTCACTTTAGCTTTGGGCTGAGGAAACAGACCAGGAGTTCAGGTGGCAGCAGACTTACCCCCCCCCCCCGCCCTCCAGGGTGGGGTGGCTGAGAGTGACTGACGAGGATCGGCAATGATTAATAACCCTTAGAGCGCACATGGCACACATCAGTGCTGGATGCAGATTCATTGTGAATAAGGGCAAAAAAAAAAACCCTAAAAAAAACCCCACCATAACTTCAGAGTTTTACTGATTTTATTCCAGACTGTTAACATGTTCTGAGACGATGTTGTCTCATAAATTAACAGTTTTTTTTCCCTTTGTAATTGTGCAACTATTTTCTGTTCAAAAAGTTAATTTATGACTTTATTTCTATGAATTTGTGATGTTTTCTCGTGTAAATTTGCTACTTATTTTTGTAAAGTTGCAAATTGTTTATTGCAAAGAAGTAAAAAAAAAATATGGAACTTGAAAAGTTTTACATTCATGGAGTTCTCTGATAAATTTCCTACTATTTTATAGATTACAGTTTTTATATCAGTTATATAAGATTTTTTTTTTGGTTTGTTTTAGCTTTTCTTTTTACTTTTTCACATGAATTTCCCCCCCTTGTCCTGTCAAGCAGCTAGGTGAGGAGAACAGAAATCGGCTTCCCTGATTGAGCCAAACAGATTTACTTTGTCAAAAGGAGCTTTATACAGCACATATCTGTGTACTGTATATTGTTTATAGACTCCTCTTGTAATAACTTTTAATACTTTATTTAAATGTTTTTACCCATGATGGATCCTACCGGGGGGGGGGGGGGGACAAACAGAAGAAACAAACTGACACAACTGAAACAACCAGAAGACAAACTGTTCCTTCTTCTGAAAAGGTCTCATCACGAGTCTGGTATCTGCACCTGTAAAAGAACATATGTGTGTGTGCATGCACATGTATGAGAGTGCCCGCAAAGTGAGTGTGTGCATGTGAGTGGTTTGCCAGGAATCATACAAAGAGGGCAGCAGGTCACAGCAACAGCCCCCCCCCCCCCCCCGGAAACGTCGATCAAGCAAGACAGCCCAACCAACCCCCACAGAGCACAAATGCCCCAAAGCCAGCAAGCCCCAGGACAGCCATGCAACCGCCCCAGGAGGAATGGCCGAGGGAAGCCGTGCCGCTAAGCGGGCAGCGCAGCACACCCCCCACCCCCAGACTAGCCTGCCGCCCACAGCGGGCCCACCACCAGCCCCCAGGTCCCAGCGTGGGTTTACTCCGTTGGCTCCGGTTTCCTCCCACAATCCAAAGACATGCATGTTAGGTTAATTGGCTGTTCTAAATTGTCCCTAGATATCTGTTTCCTATAGGCCCTTAGAATAGAGGGTTAGTATTAGTGAAAGCACTTTGAGTGGTCTTTGTGACTAGAAAAGCGCTATATAAGTGCAGGTTAGTTAGTTAGTTAGCCACCAGAAGGCCAACGCCCATCCCCCCTCAGGCCAGAAACCAGCCCATGCACCTGGCATGGGCCCCCTGGCCAACACCCCCCCCCCCCCGACACACACACACACACACACACACACACACAGAGCGGGCCTGAACCAACCCCAGCGCCCCCGACCTACGCCCCAGAACCCCCAGGCCCCCACGCCCAGGGAAGGTGGCAGAAAGGCGCGTTCCCTATATTTCCATTTTTACATGAATTTTGATGTCAATGTGCAACATTTTTCTCATAAATTTGCCACTTTTATTGCACATTTATAACTATTTTCCCTATAGTTTTGCAACTGTTTTCTGTTGAAGAAATTGCCAATTTGCAACCTTTGTCTAATGCTTTTTAAAAACTTTTATTTCCATTAAATTCGTGACCTTATTTAATTTTTTAAACTTTTTTTTACCCATTTCTGTAAAATTTCATCTTGGTTCTCATAAAAAAAGTCACATATCTGCAACTTTTTTGTTAGCTTTACATTTATAAATTTTTGTGATAAATGTTCGATTGTTTTCCCTTTGACCTGGCCACGAACTTACGAATGGTTGACGGATGCTTGCTTCTCCTACGACTGCCTTAAGAAGGTCATACGAAATGGTCCAGAAATCATTTGTATGGTGTCCGCAACCATCTGTAAGGGTTTTTGTGACCGTAGCTTTAGCTGAGAAAGTGAAAAATCATAATGATACCAGTCTACTTTAGACAATGATAAACCCCCACTATCTTTGGATGCAAATCATTTTAATCAGTGGAAAGTTGGCTTTTTACCCACCCATATGTAACTCTTTACAACAATTTCAGAAGGCTAGGAGGAAAGGTTAAAGGCGACATGTATAAAATATAGTGAACGTTAGTAGAGACAATCATTTTAACCAAATTTATCCTGCCTAACAAGGATGGATTTATTTTAATCCAGTTCTGTAATACAGGTTGAATAGCTTGAACATCTGGACAACTGTTAGACTGCATTATTTTATCCAAACCAGGTGTCAGTTTAATCCCCAGATATGTGTAGCCAGAAGGCATCCACTTAAACTGCCATGACTCTGATAGCTGGAGGACACGTTTTGGAAAGTGACATAGCCTCTGATTTCGACCAACTGATTGTGTATTCAGAAATTTCAGAAAACAAATGAATAACTGCAGACATCGCTGATACTGCTGTAATTGGATTACTCGAAATCAAAAGGATGTCATCCCCATACAAAAATAACTTATGTTCTTGTGCTATAGAAACCCCTTTAATATCTTTACTTTCACACAATTAAACTGCCAAAGGTTCCAGAAAGAGTGCAAATATCAGCGGTGACAAAGGCGAACCCTGCCTAGTTACCACTGTAGCCACTGACTACAGTGTTTACTAATGCTACTACAGCCAAAAATCCAGGCTTTTTATAACTTTTAATTACAAATGGGTTGAGTATAGGAAGCTTGGGATCAGACCGCCAAGGTCTCTGCCTTCGACCGCCACCTGATCCACATAGCACCAGACCCCCATCATCCCTCCTGCAGGTGGTGAGCCCACTGGAGGGTGGACTCATGTAACTCCTTTGGGCTAAGCCCAGGACCCATGGGCAGAAACCCGGCCACCAGATGCTAGCCATCGAGCCCACGGATACTAGTGGCAGAAATGAACTTTCTCCGGAGGATTGCTGGACTCACCCTTAGAGATAGGACGAGGAGCTCAGTCCTCCGGGAGAGGCTCAGAGTAGAACTGCTGCTCCTCCACATAGAAAGGAGCCAGTTGAGGTGGTTTGGACATCTGATCAGGACGCCTCCCACCTGAGGTGTTTTGGGCACGTCCCATTGGGAGGAGACCCCGGGGCAGACCCAGGACTCGCTGGAGAGACTATGTCTCCCAGCTGGTCTGGGAATGTATTGGTATCCTCTCTGAAGTAGCTGGAGCAGGTGGTTGGGGAGAGGGAAGTCTGGGCTTCTCTGCTTGAACTGCTGTCTCCGCGACCCGGACCTCCGGAAAAGCAGTAGAAGATGAATGGATGGATGGGTTGAGTATACCTGCTGATTTTTATGTTGATTTGATTGAAGCTGTAGGATGAATTTGATCAAATGCAACAGATCACCAAAATTGACCATTAAATCCAAGATGGCAAACTTCCTGTTGGATTTAGGCTATGGCTTTTTTGTAGGTCGTGGGGAGTTCTAGATGTGTACCAAATTTTATCAGTATGCTTTTTAGGGGGCAGTAGAGGGCAGTAGAGGGCTAGGATTTTTCCCAATTAAATTTTTACCAGTGCTGATCTGTATGCAAAATTGAACAAGTTTTTAGTTATGTTACCCCCCCGTCCATCCCAGGCAATTCTTTGGGAAGAAAAAGCAAAAATAACAAATAACAAATGAAGGAATCTCATTAGGCCTTTAGTGCTCAGGCACTGATATAGTGTAACTCCAGAAAATATTTCCATCGAGAACAGAAGTGCTTCTCCCTCATAGACGTCAGTGGTGGATCTAAATGTGAACAAGAAGAGGATCCTGGCAGCAAAACTGAAGTGTCGGCTCTGTTCTCGCTTACAAATATAAACCTCCGTGTGTGAAGCTCTGTCCATGAGTGTAAAAATAGCTGCAGCACAAACCAACGCTAAACCCTTCTAATGAGATCCACCTGACAGCGGACTGATGTCAGGAGAGGTAAAGAAACAGAAAGCTGATCCTGATATGTGCAGCCAGCTACAGTGACCGTTTCTGTTTTCTCTTTAGCTGCTTTTGGTTTCTACTCTTTTCATTTTAAAGCTGAAGTGGTCATTGGAGTAGCTGCACAGTTTTTGTGTGCAGTATGATAAAAATGCAACCGCCAGTGCTGTCAGTTGATTAAAAAGTTTACTCACACATTGACCATATTTAACTCTTGATTATCCACATTTTAATCACATATTTTCTCTGTTATGTAAATGTGAAGCTGAACTCGTCATCCAAAATGCCCCTTTCTTTGTCTGTGTTGGCTCATGGAGGTTTTTTCCAGGGTTGCATTGCTTCCTGATTCCCCACACTGCAGAGTGGGCTGAGGGCCTTCACTAGAGAACGATATCAGGGTCAAAGACACACATCTGCATGCGTGTTAATCGTGCATCGAAACAAAATAGCAGCATCAAACAGGATGGTGCACTCACTCTTTATTATTGCGTTCATCTTTGACAGCACTAGTAACTACATGTCTCATTTTTTTTTTTTTAGAGGTGGGTAGAGTTTCGAGAAGTCATGCTCACCTTATAATATCAAACACTCAAGCATAGGCCAAAAATAGCCAAAAAGTTACTGAAGTAAAAATAAGAAAGTATGTATGAATGAAGTTATTTGAGAAAGGGGAAACCCCTTCATTCTTGCCAGTTTGTGATATTCTTCTCTTAAAGTTGTAACTCTTGTAATAAAGTGGGATTATTTTAGTGTGCTTATGCAAACCCTTTAACACACTCACTTATTTTTGTGCCCGGCCAATCAAAGACAGACCGAACGAGGATTATATTATGGGTCCATCTGTCCCACTTTTGTGAAATCAACTCCTCCAACAGTTTTGTTCCGATCGTTTTGAAGCGTGTTATCAGGGTTTGACATACACTGATAATGCAAATATTGCAACTTGGCTCAGATCAGATGATTTTTGCAGGAGTTGTCGCCCCTATTTCACCTCAGTTAATAGACAGTAACTGTCTTGTGAAATCATCTCCTCTTACAGTTTTGCAACTTGTTTCCATGGTTTGATATACACTGATGATGTGCATATAGAAGAAAAAGAAGAAACGTTTTTGTCATTGAACACCAAGATACAACAAAATTCTGTTTAGCAGCAATCACTCAGTAGCAGCTTCATGTAAAGTATATATTAAATAAATATGTATATAAATAAGCATGTGTTAAAATCAACATCCATACGTATGTGTGTGTGTATGCATGTGT
This sequence comes from Pholidichthys leucotaenia, assembly GCA_020510985.1. NCBI lineage: Eukaryota > Metazoa > Chordata > Actinopteri > Cichliformes > Pholidichthyidae > Pholidichthys > Pholidichthys leucotaenia. The sequence continues at coordinate 192,163,597 of CM035842.1, read as the reverse complement.
GTGTACATAATGTGCGCGCGCACCTTTCAAGCTGATAAGTTAAGTAGCTGCTAGCTAAGGAAGAGCTCTGGGTTGCTGCGTCTACACATGCCACCATTGCAATTTCACTCTGATCTGATGACCTTGAAGTCAAGGTCAGAGGTCAGATTTTCCCTAAATCTTGTAAACGCAGTAACTACTGAAACAAATGATGTAGGCTTTTCAAATCGATGCAGTAGTTGTATCTTACTGTAGATGCATCTCGGATGACTTACACCCTGACCTGACGATGGGTTGGGGATCAAGAGTTCAAAGGTCGAAGTTAACATTCCATTTGCACTACGGTAAATGGTAAATTTACTATTGCTATATATGTTATATATATATAAAGCTGGGGTCACCAAACTTGGTACACAGGTTCACCTGTCCAACAGCTATGGGTTGTATGCTACTGTTTTTGTTGTATATTCATGGCAGTTAGGCTTATCAAAATTTGCTTCTGCCCCAATAATTATATGGAAATGTTGAATCAATTACCCTGTTCTTCAGGGTAACTGATTAAGATGGGAATGACTGAAGTGAGTGAGTACAAATTAGTCACTTAACATCTCAGCAGCTGTCTAAAATGTTCATTGGTGCAGGAGGTTTCTACAGCATATGATAACCTTGCTATTGCTCTTTCTGTATCATCATGCTTAATGCATGCCAAATGCATGTGTCACTGGTGTATGGCTATGTATGTGGACAAAACTTGCTTGCTGTCATGAATTGCTTCTCAGGGCAGAGAACTGAGACCCACGCGCTGAACTGCAGTTTGTGGAATTTATTACACACACAAAAAACAAAAGTCCCAAAAAGTGCACAACACAAAGTCCAAGAACAGACACTGAGAAAAACCTTACAAACTGAGATGATCGAGACAAACTCACCAGAGCAGGATTTGGGCTCTGGTGGCGATGAGTCAGAGAATTTTAACCAAGACTGCCACAGTGAGAAAACAACATGACAGTCTTTAAATAGCAGGGGGAACCAGATGAAAAAATAGGCAGCAGGTGCGGGGAGCATGATCGAGCAGGTGACCTAATTATGCAACTACTCACAGCTAAGACGACTAGAGAACAGACAGTGAGCAGATGACAGGGTGGGAGTGTCTAGAAGAGGAGGTAGGGTACTCATGTCACAGAAAAACAACATATAACTCCTAAACTACAGAATTGACAAAAGAATAATAGTGCTAAGAACATAAATAACTAGCAGAACAATAAAGCACCAAAGAGACATCATAAACCAACATACAGGAAAATAACAACACTGGACAAATACAGAAAATAATCAGAAATAAATTAAGAGGCTGAGCCCGGTGACACACTGCGCTCAGCCTCATGACAGCACCCCCACCTTAAGGGGTGGATTCTAGACACCCCAAGGCAACACCCAAAAAAGAAAAAAGCCCCCTCCCCCCATAAAAAAGTATAACAATAAACCACCCCGGGTGGGAGGAGGGGGGAACAGGCTTAGGAGGGAACAAAAACACAAACCCCACTCATGACCGACACCCATGTAATACCAGACCCCTAGGCCCCCTAGGCCACAGAACTAAACAGTTCGGGTAGCTGGCCGAAGTCCCAGACCTGACAGAGGGCAAGGTGGTGCGAGTCAGGTGGCCTACCGGAGAATAAGGCCCACCCAATCCAACGGCACAGTTTGTCAGGCGGCCAACCAGAGCTCTTTAGCCACCTGAATAGGAGAGGTGGCCCAGGAGGCGGCTCCCCATGGGGAGGCCCAGCAAAGGGAAGGAGATCTAAGGAGGGGGGACAACCACGGTGTCAGGCACAGGAGGGGAGCCATGATGGAATCAGGCACAGGAGGGGGAACCACAACGGCGTCAGGCGCAGGAGGGGTAACCACAACGGCATCCGGCACAGGAAGGGGAACCACAACAGCGTCTGGCACAGGAGGGAGAACCACGACACCCTTGGACTGGCCAGCAGCACCCTTGATGGTCCCGGATTGGGACAAAGTCACACCCACGGAGGCTTCGGACAGGAGCGAAGCAGTACCCGCGGTGGCTCCGGGCTGGAGCGGAGCAGCACCTGCGGTGGCTCCGGGCTGGAGCAACGCTGCACCAGCGGTGGTCCCAGATTGGGACATAGCTCCACCCTCGGTGAGTCCGGACTGGACCAAGGCTGTAGCCTTGGTGGGCCCAGACTGGGCCGAAGCCGCACCCTCAGTTGACCTGGACTGGGCTGAAGCCGCACCCTCGGTTTACCCGGACCGGGCCAAAGCTGCACCCACGGTGGCCCCTGGGCTGGGGCATAACGCCCATGGCGGGCCCACACTGGAGCGCAGCACTCAAGTTGGTTTTAAGCTGGGGCGCTGCACCCACAACTGTCCCTGACTGGAAAACAACACCCACGGAGACCCGGACTGAGGAGGAGCTGTACCCATGGAGGTCCTGGGCTGGGACAGAGCACCCGCGACGACCTCAACTGGAGGGGGAGCAGCACCCACAGAGGACCCGGATTGAGCCGAAGCTGCACCCACAGAGGTCCCGGGCTGACAGAGCGTCCTCGATGACCTCAGTGAGGGGAGCTGGATCCAAGGCCATCTCGGGCGGCGTGCCTGGACACAGAGAGACATTTGGCAAGGGTGAAATTTCCTCGGTGACCCTGGGGGAAAATTCGGACAGAACAAGCAGAGAGACAGGGTCAGGGTCACCGGCAGCAGTGGAGCCCGGCAAGATTAGCTTAGGTGCAGCTGATGGCTGCACACAGTTCTCCTCACCAAGAGCCAGACAAGATCTCTCCAAAACAGATGCAATGAAAACAAAGGAGAGCACTTGCCTGAGCTCAAGCTCCACTGCTGTCCAGGACCCCGTCGATCCAGACAATGGTTGTTCGGGCCCGGTAATCTGGAGGTCCAGCTCCGACTGCTGCAGCGGCCCCTGCAGCAGGCATGGTGGTTAATGCAATTTCAGGACCCCCAAGTGAGGTGTCCCACGCCGGTGGCTCGCCCTGCATGGTGACAGGGGGTCAACTTCCTTCGGGTGCTGGCTCCAGTGTAGCTGAGGTCCAGGGATGCTCGATCATCGGCGCAGATGTCAGCTCGGTACCAGCACTTCCTCTTCATCCAGACTGTGGCTGCGGGGCTGGGGCCAGGTCCTCCAGGACCGCATGCGCCTCCATCATCCAGCGGCTCAACCCTGGAACCGGTGGGCACTCGGGAAAAATAGGAGGCGACACCAAGAGAGCAGGTGAAAGGCTTATAGCTGCAGCAGGTGGTGAGAGCTCAGAGGACTGCATGAGCTGAGCCTCACCACTTGGAATCAGGCAAGATAATTCGTGATTTTCTGAATGAGAATGGAAAGGCACTTGCCTGAATCCCGGGGCATGATGTTCTCTGCTGCAGCAGGTGTTGGGTCAACCCTCTCCGTGACTTCAGTTGAAGAGGGCCTCCCAGGGGAAGGTTGTGGAGCCGCCTCTTCAGCCACAGCGACGGGCGGAGCCGAAGAGGAAACAGATGGCCTTTCAGCAGCGGGAGAAAATGGCGAGACGAAGTGAGGAACAGCAGCTGCAGGAAAACAAGAAGCTGGCGGAACAGCTGGAGAGGACAAACACTGGGAATGCACTGCTGCGGGGGTCTTCTGCCTCGGCGGAGGGGGAGTTGCTGACTGAGAGGCGGGAATATCCCTCCGGCAGTTCGACGCTGGATGACGGTACTGTGGAGTGGCTGGAGCTAGAGAAACAGGAGCAGGGAATGGCGCAGTCGAGGAGAAGCAGGGCGTCTTCTGCGAAGCGCGCCTCCGGTTCGGCTTTGGGCTTGCTGGAGGCAGCCCCCAAGTCAGCCCGGGGAAGGACTGCTGCAGGACGGCGAGCGTGAACAGCAGCTCCGCAAGCTGAGGATACTTCCTCAACCCAGGATGTGCCTCCACAATTCCCTCCACTCCATTCACATTCTCCCAGATCTTCTTAGGACTGTGGGAGGCAAGGGCTTCATTCACAAAGCTCTGGACAAACTCCGTAGCCCATTCTTCCTCCACGCTCTGGAATCCCGCTGCTGACCTCCCCTTGGCTGATGGAGGTCAGTGCGCTGGGGACATAATTGCTCCATGGGACAGGTGAGTGAAAACAGGAGGGCGAAAATCCACTAACTACTGGCAGCAGTCTTCTGTCATGAATTGCCTCTCAGGGCAGAGAACTGAGACCCACGCGCTGAACTGCAGTTAGTGGAATTTATTACACACACAAAAAACACAAGTCCCAAAAAGTGCACAACACCAAGTCCAAGAACAGACACTGAGAAAAACCTTACAGACTGAGATGATTTGAGACAAACTCACCAGAGCAAGATTTGGGCTCTGGTGACGATGAGGAAGAGAATTTTAACCAAAACTTCCGCAGTGAGAAAACAACATGACTGTCTTTAAATAGCAGGGGAACCAGATGAAACAATAGGCAGTAGGTGTGGGGAGCAGGATCGAGCAGGTGACCTAATTACACAACTACTCACAGCTGAGACGACTAGAAAACAGACAGTGAGCAGATGACAGGGTGGGAGTGTCTGGAAGAGGAGGTAGGGCACTCGTGTCACAGAAAAACAACATATAACTCCTAAACTACAGAAATTAACAAAAGAATAATAGTGCTAAGAACATAAATAACTAGCAGAACAGCCACCAAAGAGACATCATAAACCAACATACAGGAAAATAACACAACACTGGACAAATGCAGAAAATAATCAGAAATAAATTAAGAGGCTGAGCCCGGTGACACACTGCGCTCAGCCTCATGACACTTGCAATTGCTATTGTAGTACCACCATCATTAAACACTGCATGCAATATTCAGTGGGCATCAATGCTAATTATTATTTGTAAAACAGACTGACAGGAACATTTTTTTTTCTCTCCAAACCTCCAGAGATGAACTGACAGGTAATTATCTTCAAAAACATCTCCACCATCTGCTCTGTTGAGGACAATAAAGAAAGAAAGCGCATCTCTTTTCTTGTTACAAGCAATTTAAGCCATTTTCTAGAAAAATATTTTCGTAAAGAGGTCACAGTGTTGATTTTAAAAAAAGGGAGCTCCTTCCTGCTGCATTTCACCTAAAACAACTGACTGTCACCATCTGCAATTTTTAATTGTTCTGTCACATTTCACAATCTGGTCTCATCTATTGGTTGGTTCTAATGTGGAAAGAAAATAACTTGGAAAGTGAAAAAGTCACAACATTTCTGAAAAAAAAAAAAACAACAGCAACCCAAATTTGACCCAGCCACAGGAGGTGCACAAGTCAGTGTACTCCTAGTGCTGCTCCCAAGCCCATGTAAATGGGGAGGGTTGTGTCATGAAGGGCATCCAACGTAAAACCTTTGCGAAATCAAACATGCGGATGATGACGAATGAGACTTTCATACTGGATTGGTGGAGGCCCAGGTTAATAACGACCGCCTCCGGTGCTGTTAACTGACAGGGTGCCGGTGGAAATTGGGTTACTGTTGGTCGAAGATGGAGGAGGAAGAGAGGGGGAAGATGTGTTAGGAGGGAGAGAGAGAAAAGGAAAGGGAGAAGTGTGGAGGTGAGAGTAGGGACGTTAAATGTAGGGACTATGACTGGTAAAGGCAGAGAGTTGGCTGATATGATGGAGAGAAGAAAGGTAGATATACTGTGTGATGAAGAAACCAGATGGAAGGGAAGCAAGGCTAGGAGGTGGAGGGGGATTTAAACTGTTCTGCCATGGTGTAGATAGGAAGAGAAATAGAGCAGGAGTAATCTTGAAGGAAGAGTATGTGAAGAGTGTTCAGGAGGTAAAGAGGGAGTCAGACAGAATCATGAGTTTGAAGCTAGAAGTCAAAGGTGTGATGCTGAACATTGTCAGTGCATATGCCCCACAAATTGGATGTCAGGTAGAAGAGAAAGAGGAATTCTGGAGTAAGTTGGATGACGTGGTAGAGTGTTCCCAGGGGGGAGAGAGTGGTGATTGGAGCAGACTTTAATGGACATATAGGTGAAGGAAACAGAGGTGATGAGGAGGACCTGGGTAGGTATGGTCGTAAGGAGAGAAATGTAGAAAGAAAGATGGTTGTGGATTTTGCTAAGAGGATGGAAATTGCTGTGGTGAACACATACTTCAAGGAGAGAGAGGAACATAGGGTGATGCACAAGAGTAAAGGAAGGTGCACACAGGTGGACTACATCTTATGCAGAAGGAGAAATCTGAAAGAGATAGGAGACTGCAAGGTGGTGTCAGGGGAGAATGTAGCTAGACAGCATCGGATGGTAGTCTGTAGGATGACTTTGGAAAGCAAGAAGAGGAAGAGAGTGAAGGCAGAGCCAAAGATTAAGTGGGGGAAGTTACAGAAGGAAGAAGGTCACACAGAGTTCAGGAAGGAGTTGATACAGGCTCTGGATGGTAGGGAAGAATGACCAGATTACTGGGAAAGTACAGCAAAAGTACTGAGGGAAATGGGTAGAAAGGTATGTGGTGTATCCAGTGGACAGAGGAAGGAGACTTAGTGGAGACTTGGTGGTGGAATGAGGAGGTACAGGAAAGTATTCAAAGGAAGAGGTTAGCAAAGAAAAAGTGGGATAGTCAGGGAGATGAAGAAAATAGGAGTATTTGGAATCTCGGCACATGGCAAAGAGAGAGGTGGCAAAGGAAAAGGCATATAGTGAGTTGTATGAGAGGCTGGACACTAAGGAGGGAGAAAAGGAGTTGTTTCAACTGGCTAGACAGAGAGAGATCGAGCTGGAAAAGATGTGCAGCAGGTTTGGCTGATTAAGGACAGAAATGGTAATGTACTAACAAATGATGAGAGTGTGTTGAGAAGGTGGACGAGCCAGCTTTGAAGAGCTGGTGAATAAAGAAAATGAGAGAGAGGAGGATGGATGAAGGGAAGAAAGTGAACAAGGACGTCCTGAGGATTAGCAAGGCGGAAGTGAGGGCAGCTTTGAAGAGGATGAAGAATGGAAAGGTGGTTGGTCCAGATAACATACCTGTGGAGGTGTGATGTTTAGGAGGGATGGCAGTGGACTTTTTAATCAGATTGTTTAACACAATTTTGGAGAGTGAGTGGATGCCTGAGGAGTGGAGAAGTGTTTTGGTACCAGTTTTCAAGAACAAAGGCGATGCTCAGAGCTGTAGTAACTACAGAGGCATAAAGTTGATCAGCCACACTGTGAAGATATGTGAAAGAGTTGTTGAAGCCAGGTTAAGAGGAGAGGGGACAATCAGTGAGCAGCAGTATGGTTTCATGCCAAGAAAGAGTACTACAGATGCAATGTTTGCTCTAAGGTGTTGATGGAGAAGTACAGAGAAGGTCAGAAGGAGCTGCACTGTGTCTTTGTGGATCTAGAGAAAACATATGATAGGGTGCCAAGAGAGGAAGTATGGTAATGTATGAGAAAGTCAGGAGTGGCAGTGAAGTATGTGAGGGTGGTGCAGGACGTGTATGAGGACAGTGAGATGGTGGTGAAGTGCACTGTAGGAGTGGCAGATGGGTTCAAGGTGGGGGTGGGGTTACATCAGGGATTGGCTCTAAGCCCCTTCTTGTTTGCCATTGTGATGGACAGGCTGACAGATGAGGTCAGGCAGGAGTCTCCGTGGACCATGATATTTGCAGATGACATTGTGATCGGTAGTGAGAGCAGGGACAAGGTGGAAGAGAACCTGGAGAGGTGGAGGTATGCTCTGGAGAGAAGAGGAATGAAAGTCAGTAGAAGCAAGACAGAATACATGAGTGTGAATAACAGGGAGGCAGATGCAACGGTGAAGATGGAAGGAGTAGAGATTGTGAAAGTAGATGAGTTTAAATACCTGGGATCAACCATCCAAAGCAATGGAAAATGCACAAGAGAGGTGAAGAAGAGGCAGGGTGGAGTGGGTGGAGACAAGAGTTAAGGGTGATTTGTGACAAAAGCGTAGCAGCGAGAGTGAAAGGGAAGATTTTCAAGATGGTAGTGAGACCTGCTATGATGTATGGTTTGGAGACAGTGGCGCTGACAAAAAGACAGGAGATGGAGCTGGAGGTGGCAGAGATGAAGATGCTAAGATTTTCATTGAGAGTGACTAAGAGGGGCAGGATTAGAAATGAGTCTATCAGAGGGACAGCTCAGGTTGAGCGGTTTGGAGACAAATTAAGAGAGGCAAGGCTGAGATGGTTTGGACGTGCAGAGGAGGGATAGTGGAGATATTGGCCAAAGGATATTGAAGATGGATCTGCCAGGCAGGAGGAAAAGAGGAAGACCACAGAGGAGATTCATGGATGTAGTGAAGGAGGACATGGAGAGGGTTGGTGTTGCAGAGTAAGATGAAGGGATAGGGTGAGATGGAGGCAGATGATCTGCTGTGGTGACCCCTGTAGGGAGCAGCTGAAAGAAGAAGAAGAAGAGCAACCCAAATTCAAATGGAAAAAAAATGCAATTTTACAGGAAGAAATATCATAAATATGAGTTCAAAAATCTGCCAAGAAAAATATGACAAATTCATGGGAAAAGGAAAAAAAAAGTCCAAATATGTCCAATTTTTTTTCTGTGTGTGTGTGTGTGTGTGTGTGTGGGTAAAAAGGTGTATTTTTATTAGGAAAACATCCTTATATATTTGAATTAAAATCACATTTTTTTATGTTCTGTATTTATTCTTGTAAAATTCAGTTTTACAAGAAGCAATGCCATGAATTTATGTGGGAAAAGGCGGCAAAAATTTGTTCTCCAAAAAGACGAACAAATTTAACACATTTATTTAAAAATCATTTATTATATTTCAAATTTATTTCAAAAACCTCACAAATTTTGGACAAAAAACTAAAAAGTAAATAATTAAAAGATTACTTGAAAAACTAGTTTTGCAAGATGAATGGTCACAGATTTAAAATAAACTGACAAATTTGCAAAAATAAATATCAATTTTTTTAAAAGGAGGAAAAATTATATTAAAAAAAATCTTACAAATTTCAGAAGAAAATCACACTTTAATATGGAAAACATGATTTCAAATTTGAAACAAAACAGTCATGAAATTTCTAAAGAATAACCCATATGGAGCTATTATGGTTGCAAAACTATTTGTAAGCGTACACACAGATCCACAAATGTGTAAAAAATATTTGCAAATGCATGCATGGATCCACAAATATGTAAAAAGATCCAGAACTTGTAAAAAGATTTTGTATTTGTGTACTTAGTTAAAAACGGCTTGAAAATATCACAGCTGTTTCTCAATTGGCTGTCAAAGTACATGTGACTTTTGCAACACATTTGGCGTGTTTGGATGGTCTGGATCCGCAAATGTGTAGCCAGATCGACAAATGCCAGTAAGCTGGGTTTTTGTTACCCTGAGCTCAGGCTGACAGGCTGCCTTCAAGGCTTCGTTCCTTTCTGCATTTGACTGTGCTCAGGAGCTATTGCTATCCTTTACCACTAGTTGACAGTTGCACTCTTCGTCTGTATGGAACACTGCTAGGCAGCGGTGGCGCAGCAGCAGTGTTTTTGCTTTCTTTTGCCATGCAGGATAGAAGATGGAACGTCCATCACCTGCAGTAAGTACAAATTTGTGTTTTGGAGTTTGAGTCCTTGAGTTATCTTGCCTGTCTTCATAGTGATAACACGGACAATGATAGTAATAACGGTAGGTAAAACGTCACCTTTACCGGGTTCATGCCGCACGCAACTTGGTTGTAAAATGCTACTAGCAAAGTAACTGGGCTAACAGTATTGTAAATTTTGTTGTATTTTCCTCCTCATATTGCTAAGAATAAGTGGTAGCAGGACATGGAAACTGTTATCCAACATTGAGACATCAGAGGCTGAAATTCGACTGTGTCTCAATACCACACAGAAACGTGACGTTCGTTTAACCTCTCACTATTCCACTGTTCCACTGCCACTCAGTGAAGGACGAATTAGATTTTCTTTGCAATGCCAAATTTAGGTATTTTTAGGAAAATTGGTTGGACTATAAAGAGGTTAATTATTTTGTGAAGTTTTTTGTTTAAATTTGGGACTTTTTTCATTTAAATCTGATACTTTTTCAATTAATTTTGTGAAGTTTATTTAAAACTGGGACTTTTTTCAGTTAATTTTGTGAAGCTTTTCATGTAAATTTGGGGCTTTTTTCAATATTGTGAAGTTTTTCATGAGAATCTGGGACTTTTTCATGTAAATTTGATACTTTTTCTATTAATTTTTAAAAGTTTTTTTATTTAAACCTGGGACTTTTGTCAATTAATTTTGTGAAGTTTTTCATGTAAATCTGGGACTTTTTCACAAAATTTTTGTGAAACTTTTCCTGTAAATTTGGGGCTTTTTTAGTTTTGTGAAGTTTTAGCCATGCTACGTTTAGTTATTTTTAGGAAAATTGGCTGGCATGCTAAGGGGTTATTAAATAGAATATGAGAATGTGTGAACCAATGCCATATCTTTAATACCAGTGCATTGCCTTTAGAACGCAAGTAATCCTGTCTGAAACAGGTATCCCAGTCAGGCTTTCCAGACCCAAATGTAGGCTTGTTTGAAAGTGGAATACCGAGGTGTAGCCTATATGTAGGCAATCACATGTTAGAATTTGGCAAATATAAAAGGGAGTAAATGGCACTGTGAATATTAATTACAGAATACCTAAATACTGAAAATGAATGGGACATCCAATACTGGCGACTGTTTCAGATCCCTTGTTTATTTGTTTGCCAGATCACTTATTTGTGTGATCTTTTATCACTTATATTCATAATAGTGTATCTTGCACTTTGAGGAATGGGAGTTGTTCAGTCATCATTATAATTATTTTAGTTTATATCACTGTTCAGTGATGGAGTTCAGTGTAATATTGAATTTCTTCTGTGTATTGTCAATAAACTCATGAAGTACGTTTACAAATATTTGAGACCCATTGGCTGCTGCTTTACCCGTGCGTTTGCCAAGGACTCCAATCCACATGTTCAGCTGCTCACCCCACCCACCCCCCTTCTCCCCATGTTCTTCATGCCAAATTATCCATTAGACCTACATAATCACGGTAACTTTATGGTATAATTCTTCAAGCATTAAACCTTAAGTCTAGCTTTTGTCACTATTTGCACTATGGGTATCATGACAGTACATAGACTGATGTTGTTGTTTTTCCAGCCTTATTCCTTTCCTTTTTTTTTATATTGTGCACACCCCTTAAGAGAGAAAGAAACGTCATTTCAGTTTTTCTGTATGTCCTGTACGTATATCAGCTGTTCTGATAGATATGTCAAAATGTCAGAACACCGGTGGATCCAATCAGCTGGTCGCTTTAGACTTCACAAAATTAGTTGAAAAAATTCCCAGGTTTAAATAAAAAACTTTTAAAAAATTCATTGAAAAATTATCAAATGTATATGAAAAAATCCCAGATTTTCATGAAAACCTTCACAACATTGAAAAAAGCCCCAAAATTACATGAAAAGTGTCATGATTAACTGGCCAGAGGCTCAAACGCAGGGCAACAGACACCAGAGGAACAAACAGACTCGGGTGAGAGCGAGTATTACAATTTATTGGGTAACAAAAACAAAGGTGATGCACACTGGAGGCAGCACACAGCCTGGAAACAAGAGAGAGACAAGAGAGGTAATAATGAAGGATAATAGAAGAAGAGAAGGATTGACTAAGAGAGGAGAAGGGAGTCTTACTATAATGAGCAGAGGACCTGGCAGGAAAAACCCTGGCAGTGTGTGGTGGCATTGGAACTGGCAGGGGTTGGACCAGCGGAGTGGACAGGTACAGGGAACGGCGAAGGGAATGATCAGGGCTGTAGATTGACCAGGTGGAACAGGTGAAGTCCCGGCAGGATGGTGGAAGGGCAGGTGAGCGTGCGCAGCTCCAGAGACACACACCACTGCAATGGCAGCAACCTGAGGAGGAGAAGAGAAAGAGATTAACCACAGGTCTAAACAAGACGCAAGTTCAACTTGACCTAGGTTTGGGCAGCAATATCCAACAGTCCAGCAAAGAAGCACATGCAGACTGGCTCTTTTAAAGACGACAGATGAGAAAGCAGCAGGTGAGTACAGTCACGCAGGGGAGCGTAATCAGCTCCGGAACTGGGAAACAGGCAGAGAGAAAAAACACAGGAGGGGAGGAGGAGCACGCTCACCTGATCATCACAAAAAGCTTCACAAATTTAACTGAAAAAAGTCCCAGTTTTAAATAAACTTCACAAAATTAATTGAAAAAGTATCAAATTTAAATGAAAAAGTCCCAAATTTAAATAAAAAAACTTCACAAAATAATTAACCTCTTAATAGTTCAACCAATTTTAAGATAAGATAAGCCTTTATTAGTCCCACAATGGGGAAATTCCAGGATTGCAACAGCACAGGGATAGCAACACTCAGAGCAACAATCAGAAGGCAAGAAAAAACAAGAGCAGCTAGTATACATATGTACATATTACTATAAATATATATATATATATATATATATATATATATATATATAGACACACAGTGCGGAGCATTGTGGTTGGTGGATGTGCAGCAGAAAGTCTAAGCTCTCTCTCCGTGGATGCGGCGGGCCAGCTGGATGTCTTTGGGCATGATGGTGACCCTCTTGGCGTGGATGGCGCACGGGTTGGTGTCCTCAAAGAGACCCACCAGGTAGGCCTCGCTGGCCTCCTGCAGAGCCATGACGGCGGAGCTCTGGAAGCGCAGATCGGTCTTGAAGTCCTGAGCGATCTCCTTCACCAGGCGCTGGAAGGGCAGCTTACGGATGAGCAGCTCCGGGGATTTCTGGTAGCAACGGATTTCTCTCAGAGCCACGGTACCGGGCCTGTAACGCTGAGGCTTCTTCACTCCGCTGGTGGCCGGAGCGCTTTTCCGAGCAGCCTTGGTGGCCAGCTGCTTCTGAGGGCTTTTCCTCCAGTAGATTTACGGACCGTCTGCTTGGTTCTTGCCATCGCTCTTTATTATTCTGTCTTATATTTCTTGTACGCCGCCTAAACTCCAGCCCGGCACCCACGTCGTTTTCGCTTCAGTTCCCCGGTATGTCGAGTTTCTCCGTTAGCACCGGGTGGCGGTTGAGTGCTAGCTAGCTCTTCCCTGCTGCATCGTCTCCTGCTGTAGACAGTGGCTCCGTCCGCCGACTCGGGAGACCTTTGGGGCGATCTGTGTGTCCGTGATATATATAGAGTGAAAGGTGTGCCGGATCAGAAAGTTATCACCGGATCAGAAAGAAGAAGGAAGATAAAAAGACTCAGAATTGAGCCGCTGTTGCAAAAGGCAGCCAACTCGTGTGGCGCCGGAACCGGAAGTATTCCTAAAAATACCTAAATTTGGCATTGCAAAGAAAATCTAATTCTTCCTTCACTGAGTGGCAGTGGAACAGTGGAATAGTGAGAGGTTAAACGAACGTCACGTTTCTGTGTGGTATTGAGACACAGTCGAATTTCAGCCTCTGATGTCTCAATGTTGGATAACAGTTTCCATGTCCTGCTACCACTTATTCTTAGCAATATGAGGAGGTAAATACAACAAAATTTACAATAATGTTAGCCCAGTTACTTTGCTAGTAGCATTTTACAACCAAGTTGTGTGCGGCATGAACCCGGTAAAGGTGACGTTTTACCTACCATTATTACTATCATTGTCCGTGTTATCACTATGAAGACAGGCAAGATAACTCAAGGACTCAAACTCCAAAACACAAACTTGTACTTACTGCAGGCGATGGATGCTCCATCTTCAATACTGCATGGCAAAAGAAAGCAAAAACACTGCTGCTGCGCCACCGCTGCCTAGCAGTGTTCCATACAGACGAAGAGTGCTACTGTCAACTAGTGGTAAAGGATAGGTAGGTTTGCAGATCCAGACCATCCAAACACGCCAAATGTGTTGCAAAAGTCACATGTACTTTGGCAACCAATTGAGACAGAGCTGTGATCTTTTCAAGCTGTTTTTAACTAAGTACACAAATACAAAATCTTTTTACACATTTCTGGATCGTTATACAAATTTGTGGATCCATGCATGCATTTGCAAATATTTTTTACACATTTGTGGATCTGTGCACACATTTGTGGACCTTTGCACGCATTTGTGGATCTGTGCACACATTTATGGTACTGTGCACGCATTTGCAAATATTTTTTACACATTTGTGGAACTGTGCACGCATTTGTGGATCTGTGCGTACGCTTACAAATAGTTTTGCAACAATAATAGCTCCATAAACCATCACATTTACTGGAAAGTATGAAATTTTGTGAGGAAAAATATCCTTTTTTGTTTGTTTGTTAATATGAAAAATGCTTTAATTTTCCCTGAAAAGGGTAACAAATCTGCAAAGAAAAAATTATAAATTCATGAAAAAAACAGAACTGTATGGCCAGTGTATGGGGCGCACGCAACATGGGACATTGAAAGGTGGAAAAAGTTTTATTCTCCAAAGAGCCTTCAACATGAACACAAATTAATCAATCAATTTGTGACCAGCCGGGTTGATCAGCTGGTTGAATTAAAGGAAAACAGTCACGAAAAAGAAGACAATATGGACCTATTTAGTGGGTACCAAGGTCACCTGTCAGTTGAAAGCAGATCATATTAGACTGAACAAGTCGTTTTTTATGTCCAACTCTGCCTTTGAGTCATCTGTGGTGACAGCTATTGCCGCCAAACTTCATATTTATGAGACTAGTCAGACCCAGAAAAGATATATGTAACAATAACAAACACAGCTATAGCGCCCCTGGCAAGTTATTAACAGGTCATCACCATGCTCATTCATATTTTAGCACGTCATTTCACAGCTACTGAAATATGGCCGCTATATGATCTCAACGGGAGTGAGCTTTGCTCACGTTAGTGAGAGATAAACACAACAGTATGAAGAATGAACCAACAAAGTTATTTAACATTTCACCACCACAATCATATACATATTCACCCAATTTCAATAGCTTTGGATCCAACTGTTGGTATCAGTCTAAAAAAATTCTCAAGCTGTGTTCATAATGTCCATTTACTCCCCCGCCGTTTTTGCAGCATGGTGGGACGTCATCACGGGTGAGATAGTTGTTTATGTTTGCAGTTTTTCTGCTAAGAGAAATTGTGTCTGTTGTGACACATGAGGTCCATGGTTTTGTGTTGATCTGCTGAAAAGCTGTGGATGTGTGTAGTATGTATGTATAAATATATATACAGTATATATATATATATATATACACACACATATGTGTGTGTGTGTGTGAATGGTGAACGGATTGGCACTGTAGCGTGGCTGCCTCATCCAGGTGGATGCCCTTAATTTCCCTCTTGGATTAATAAAGAATACAAGTAAAAAAATTCTATCTATCTATCTATCTATCTATCTATCTATCTATCTATCTATCTATCTATCTATCTATCTATCTATCTATCTATCTATCTATCTATCTATCTATCTATCTATCTATCTATCTATCTATCTATCTATCTATCTATCTATCGCTATAGATAGATAGATAGATACACACACACACACACACATACATACATACATGCATACTTCTACCACTTATCCGGGGATCTGAGTTGCGGGGCTATTAGTCCAGGCAGAACAGCCCAGACCTCAGCCCGGTTCACATAGCACCATGATCCCTCCTGCAAGTTGTGAGCCCTCCAGAGGGCGGACCCATGTGCCTCCTTTGGGTACAGTACACTGGGTCCTTGATGTAACATTTTTCATGGAGATCCACTTGACCGCTCTGAGTCTGGCTCTTCACTCAGGACCTGTTTGCCTTAGTTTGGTGGCAGTGGTGGCCTAATGTTTAGGGATGTGGTCTGATGAATAGAGGGTTGCTGGTTCAATCCCAGGACCGGCAGGATCAGATCTGGGTGGGGTAGATAATGTAGCAGTGTTTGCCCCACCCTCCTTAACCCCACTGTGGTGCCCTTGGGCAAGGCCATTATTTCAGACTGCTCTAGTGGAGCTGCTCAGTGGCCTCAGGTCAGTCTGTGGTTGTACTGGGCAGCTTTCTGGTCTGAATGTGTGAGTGTGAACAGGGCATCCTTGAAAAAGAGAGGTTGCCTCTCAATGGAACTGCCCTGTATAAATAAAGGTCAAATAAATTTAAAAAACAAATAGGACACCCTACCAGGCGCAAGTTGTCCCCACAAGATAGCTCCTGGGATCATCCAGACACTCAGACCCATCTACCACGATTAGGTGGCGATCCAGTGGTGGTGGTGGTGGTGGGGGGGGGTTGCTACCTTTCTTTTCTTGGTTCTCTTTGATTTGGTTTCCAGCATGGGGCAGTGATGATGTCATTATGTTTGATTTTCGGTGGTTTGTCATCCGTCTCTGCATTTATTGCTGTTATTCTTTAGATGTTATTTCATCACTGTCCTTCACATTCACCCTGAAGTTCTCAGAAAGCAGATCTACCTTCTTACAGGGTGGAAAATTGAGTTTTCTTCTCTGGGTGTGATTGTTGGTGGCTTGAAAGGTTTTGGTAGATGCTACGGGGTCTATGTCAAAAACCTTTTAAGTTGCTCCAAAACCTCTGTGGGTTCTGTGGATTTTCCTAATCAAAGACTCTGGATTTCTCTCTTACACAGCTAAGATTGGTCAGAGGCTAGAAAATACCAGCAGGTCCTACACAGATGTCCATCCCTTTGCTAACAAAACAAAAGCTACTAGTGTTACTATCATAAACCACTGAGCAGAAGCACTCTTCTACAAGACAAAAGTCATCCTAAACAGCGTATTAAAAAAAATGCAATGGAACAATTTTTCAGAGCTAGAAGAAATTGCAGTACTGGAAGTGTGTTCCAGTTCCATGTGATCTAGTCTATGCGGGACAAAGAAAGAGGCCTTAAAAGCAAGAGTATCTCAACATAAAACTGCCATATGCACAAAAAACGTGGACTAATCTGTTGTCAAAAATGTTCAGGTCAGCCATGGCTCCCAAGCTTCACTCAGTTTCTGGGGAATGGAGAAACTCACAGTTACCCTTAGAGGTGGAAACATTGTCAAGACTTTCCAGGGAAGTATACAAAACTATTAAAGGTGGACTGTGCAGAAATTGCAGGTAATTACTGGCAACACCTGATGGCAGTAATGAACCTTCATCTTCTAGCCCAAAGAAAATTTGATCAAGTTGTTTTTACTGATGACCTATGATTTCTTGCAGTTTGTCTGCTCCAAGTGAACTGGTTATCAGCTGGTATCATTACATGTTCTGCCCTACTCGAGAAATTAACACAAGTTAAAACACAGGATTTTTGACTCTGAGATGAAAACTGGCTCAATACTCACCCTGCTGTTGAAGAGTGGTATTTATCACTTTATCAGCCTGGCAAACATCATAAATGAATTCATAGCTCTGCAATATCATAATCATATTTTGCTTGACAGTAAAAGATATGTTTCCTTACAGTCTAATTATATTTTAGGCATTTCTGGAATATTGGAAAGTAGAAAATACTGCATATTTTACCTTTACAGTTAGCTTAAAAGTGAATATATATATATATATATATATATATATATATATATATATATATATATATAAACTCAATCCTTAAAAAGCTGGCATTAATGTTAAAATGGCATAATCTAGAAAAGGATTAGCATAGAAGTAGACAAACCTGAAAAGAGGAAGAACGTAAGCTTAAGAGATGCTAAATATAAGCTTAAAGCATTAAAATATTAGGTAAAATGGTAAAGTTGCTTAATGTTTGGGGGGGGCTAACATTGAAGTGGAAATATAGCTTAAAGTTGAGGAAAATTAGTTTAAAAGCTAAGATCTTAAGCAAAAAATCTTTAAATGCCTGAACAAAATACAAGCAAGCAAAGATATATATATGTGTGTGTGTGTGTGTGTGTGTGTGTGTATGCATATTAGAAAATAATGTATTGAGGGATGAGAATTTTCCGCGGATCCGCGGAATTCCACGGATTTGATCATGTCTAGGGTCATTCTCGTGAATCGTCTAAATTCGAGGAGAAAATTTATTTTTTGGGGGGGAATGAAGTATGTTATGACCGGCGAGTCGTATTTTCAGTCGGCTGCTAAAATCCACCGCGCAGAACGCGCTACCCAGCGAGATCAGTAATGTAATGTAACAAGGCCATTGATTGGCTGATACTTATTGAAGCAACCAATCGGCGATTTTGTTAGATTTCCTTTGTCATATCCAGCAAGTGCCTACAGGCATGAAAAGGAAGAAAAAAGGAAAGAGAAGGAAATGAAACAGAAAGTACTCAATCTTCAACATGATTCTGTGGCAAGCAAGGCAGCCATGAAAAAGAACAGAGAAACTGCAGCTAAGCAGGCACTGCTTGTCCACTGAAAATCAGAGAAGAGGAAGGCTACAGAACGGCTCCAGGCTTTGGTAGCCAAGAAGAAGAAATTGCACAATTAGATGTGAAGAATACATTGACTTGTACATAAGTTCATAGAGTAGTAGCACAGGCACGTAAATATGGAAGTGACATTTTCTATTTCTCAATCAAGTGTGACGCTGAATCAAAACAGTATTGAACATGATTACACATGTGATGGAGCAGCAGATTAAAAAGGTAAACTATAAATGCATTTGTACTTACTTCTAACTTTAAATATAAGACCACATTTGAGCATTCTAAAACACCAGATTTTGTTAGCTTCTGGGGGGCATTGCCCCCCTAGACCCCCCACCAAGGCTCCGCCTTGGATCCGGCCTGCATCCCCCAAGGCCCCCGGCTTCGTTTCCTCTTTTTTTCCCCAAACCCCATTCTCATCCCTGTGCATTAATACTTGATTTATTCTGAAATATTGTTATTCTTCATTGTTCAGAATTTGACAGAAGATGTACTAGCATGTTTTTATTTAAAAAACCAAGGCACTTCAACATACATTTATTTTATTAAAAAAAGTGAGTAAAATTAGAGAACAGTGACCACTGTGTCAGAAGAGAAGATTTAAACAATGCAGGATTAAAAAATTAATCGGAAGTGCAGAGGCTGTAAAAGGGCTGCAGGCAGGAGGGGCGGCCTCTTTGCCATCCTCTGCCTGGCGGCTGTGTGTTGCACCTGTGTCTCTTCAATAAATGTGTGTCTGGTTCTACACCTGGCCTTGTCCTTGGCTCCATATCAGACATAACACCCTTGCTTTGAATGACTTTAGCACATGTATGGTTTGGAGATGGTGGTACTGACAACAAGATATGAGGCAGAGCTGCAGATGACAGAATTGAAGATGCTAATACCCCAGTCACACTAGAGGCGGAATGAGCCGGAATACCATCAGAATGAAAATTCCTTGTATATTCCTGCATATTCGACGTGCATTCAAAAAATTCTGAGTGCATTCCCAATATTCAGGCCCATTCTTGTGGCCGGCCTGAATGTTTTGCTCATGCTCAGAACTTCCCAGGTGCATTTGAAGTGAGGAAATATCGAACAGCATTTGAAGTGTATTCTAATGGCACTATGACTACATTTTATGACGTTCCAACAGCATCTGAAACATTCTGATCGTATTCCAGGGAGAACCAAATCACATAAAAATGCAGCCAGCTGCTGCTGGAACGTCAATCAGCAGAGTGTGAGATTTCACGTGCCCCTAGTGACAGAGCACGGTGCTGCGCCTGTCAACTAATTCTGACATCCCTGTACTCCCCAGCTATGCTGACAACTTGTACTGATTGTGGCAGTTCAAAAGGTGGCAGACACGTTGGCAGAATCATGGCTGAAATGTAATACACCAAAGAAGAAGAACTCATTTCCTTTTCCTGTATTCCCTTCTTTTAGCTCAGAAAGCTAATATGGCCGTCATCCATCGTCGTGCACCGTCACTTAGACAGCTTCGTTCACGGAAGCATCGTGGAAACGCCGAAACGCGATGCTCCAAAAAATCAATCTGCGCCACCCCAAACTGGCACTTCGCTGGGTTAATTATTAACCCGTGCTCTGCCAGCCTCCGAAAAACTGCTGTGAGGTGGCTTTCGTGTTCGCCTTCGGATGTGCTGGCTACTAAAATAGCATCCAAATAAACAAACACGAAAGGAAGGTCGCGTAAAACTGCATCCATCATACGTTTGAAAGTCTGCGCGGCCCCCTTGAGGCCAAAAGGCATGCGCAAAAACTCAAAAAGGCCGAAAGGAGTTATAACCGCTGTTTTGGGTACATCCTGCGTGCGCACTGGAACTTGGTGGTAACCGCGCACCAAGTCTATTTTAGAAAAAATGTGCGCCCCCGCCAAATAAACAGAAAAATCCTGAATGTGCGGAATCGGGTAGCGGTCATGTGCTGAAACGTTGTTCAACCTGCGGAAATCGCCGCAAGGTTGCCACGAGCCATCAGCTTTTGGGACCATGTGTAGTGGCGAAGCCCAGGGGCTTTTGGAGCGTCTAATAATGCCCAGTTTTTCCAGGTTGGCGAACTCCTCGCGCGCGATGGCCAGTTTAGCTGGGTCCAAGCGCTGAGCTTTTGCAAAAACGGGGGGCCCGGTGGTGGTGATAAAATGCTCCATCCCATGTTTAGCCACTGTCGCCAAAAACGTGGGGACTGTGAGTGCTGGGAACTGAGCGAGCAATGTGTGAAATTTACCACCCGCAGCTGAGACGCTGGCATGTGCAGTCGGCGGGGCCACCCGAGCTGTGCAGGGAATAGAATGGAAAGACAGTGCATTAATCAGACGTCTATTAGCAAGGTCAACCAATAAACCATGTGAGCACAAAAACTCAGCCCCTAACATGTTGAAACTGAGTGCTGCTACAATAAAAGTCCACACAAATGAGCGGCCCTGTAAGGACAGGAGCATGGTCCTCTCACCGAAAGTTTTAATTGTTGAGCCGTTCGCTGCTGACACTGACACCCAGGGAGCTTTAGACGGCATCAGCCGTTCCGCATAGGTGGGTGTGACGAAACTCAGCTGGGAGCCTGTGTCCACGAGGAACTGTTTCCCCGAGTATGCATCCGTCAGGTAAAGCAGCTTGTTCTCGTCGCCGAGGGTCGCAGCTGCTACCGGCCCTCGGTCTTGGCGTTTCCCTGGCACTTGAAGTGGCACGGCGGGACACACTTGTGTGCTCTCTCTGCAAAACGGCGGTGGTAGAAGCACAGGCCGTCCTCCGCTCCGCGCCGCTTGGTTCCCATCGCCGCCGTCGTTGGTGCGTCTGGTGCCACGGCCGCTGGTTCCGAACCGTCTCCAGACGTCGTTCCTGGGCTAGCTGCCGCGGCCGAAACCACGTTCCGCTTGTGGGCGTCGACAAGCCGCTGCGCCTCCTTGCTCAGCCCATGGTAGTCTCGCCTGGCCAATCGGGGCGACTCTGCCAGGGCTACTCTCACTGCTGGCGGCAGGGTCCGGAGGAAAAGGTGGGCGAAAATAAATTCGCCATCCTCGGAGTCTTTCAACCTCAGCATCTTCACCATCAGGTCCGCAGGTCTATCGTTCTCCGACTCCGTCAACGTCAGGAGCCCCTCTGCTCGCTGTTGGACCGAAGGGGTGAAATGGCTGATCAGCGCGTCCTTCAATGTGCTGTACTTGTCGCTGTCCGGTGGATGATTAACCAGATCCTCCACCCTCTGGACCGTGTGGCTGTCCAGCTTCGCTACCACATGGTAGAATCTTGTGTCGTCGTTAGAGATTCTCAGGAGGTTGAACTGCGCCTCGACTGCGCTAAACCATGAGCGCGGGCTGTGCTGCCAGAAATCGGGCAGCCGAAACGTGGAGGCGGCCATCAGGCTGGCTTCCGCCGAGCCCCGCTCGGGAGAATTCTGTCTGCTCATTCTTAGTCGTAGGTCACCAGTGTAGTGGATGCATTCGAATGATGAGGCTGAGTTTCATTTCTCAGGTTCAGCTTTATTGACAGAACACATCCTCTAGCATTCTCAAAGCAGGAAGAAGAGAAAGAATCATATCACATCACCCTTTTATATGTTTCCAGCATCAGAACTCAAGTCACATGGTGCTTCAGTAAACATACAGTCACAAAGCATCTCTTTGAACCTTCACCATTGTCTCTCATTCATTGATGAACCGGAAATCCCTCCGGGGCATCTTCTTTGGGACAAAAAGGCAAATCTCACACCTCCTCGTTATCTTCTGCAGATTCGAGTCTTTTGTCCTTCCAGACGTGAAGCCCCCAATACACATGCAGTCATACCTCTGTGGAAATGTGAGCCCAACATATGTGTCACCCACATTATAACCTTTTCCAGACTGATAGATTTCAATTACTCTGTTTCTCATTTATTCCTGAATTTCTTTGGATTGTAGCATGATGTCTAGCTTTTGAGGATCTTCTGGTCTACTTCACTTTGTCAGGCAGGTCCTATCTAAGTGGTTTCTTGATCGAGAACAGGTGTGGCAGCAATCAGGCCTGGGTGTGGCTAGAGAAATTGAACTCAGCCTTCCAAAGGTGTGATAAACCACAGTTAATTTATGTTTTAACGGGGGGGGGGGGGTCACTTTTTCACGCAGGGCCATGTAGGTTTGGATTTTTTTTTACCGTTAATAATAAACACCTTCATTTAAAAACTGCATTTTGTCTTTACTTGTGTTATCTTTGTCTAATATTTAAATTTGTTTGATGATCTGAAACATTTAAGTGTGACAAACATACAAAAAAATGAGAAATCAGGAAGGGAGCACACACTTTTTCACACCACTGTATGTTAGTATAAAAGCAGAAATTGATAAATTAAAGTTTAATAATGTTAGTTAAAAATGCTAAAATAAAAAGCTTAAGCTTTAAAAAATGTGAGCATTAAAGCTAAAACAGCCTAATCTTAGAAATGCTAGCTTTAATGATAAAGCGGCCTAATGTTTTTTTTTTTTTTTTTGTTACTTATTTGTACCCGTAGGTAGACTTGGTTTGCAGTCTGGTGACAAGTCACTGGCTGCTGGTCGCTGCGTGCGCGAGCGCCCTAAACCTACATGTTTTTGGTGTGCGGGAGGAAACCGGAGAAATCCCGGAGTAAACCCGCGCAACACGGGGAGAACATGCAAACTCCACACAGCTCACTGTTGGTCGGGGGCTGGGATCGAACCCACGATCTCATGATCCCCGCGATCCCCCGGCCGAGGGTAAAACTGTGCTGCCACAGTGCTAAACCACTGCGCCACCGTGCAGCCCAATGTTGGGCTGCACGGCTGCAATTAGGCCCAATGGCCTAATGTTGTAGCTAAAATAGTTTTATAACAGAAAAGATGAAGAAATCTAGCTTAAAAATGCTTAATAAAAGCTGAAAAATGCTCTTGTCAAACTAGTCAAACAGGCTGAAATGATTAAAAAACAAACCATACACACTAATTTCTATTCAAATCAGGAGGTCAGATAAAACTTTATTGTTTTAAAGTTTAAACCAGCAACTCTCCCTAATAAATTCCGTCACCACCACCTCTATCTATCAAGACATGAAGAAAAGGTGGAGGTCTTTTTTTTCCTTTGACTTCAGATCGTTTCTTCAAGCTCTTGTGGTTCAGGATCCTTAATCAAAGGGGGCACCTGCCGATATAAATTAGGAGCATTTGGGGGCTTGCTGCAGTTCTGGATCTTTATTGGATTAAAAAAACGCTTTAATCGGGAGGGGATAAATCCTAGCGGCTGTTACGGCGACGGAACAAAAGAGGCGTTTAAACCATTGAACATGCTGACGTTTGGAGCACAGCTGCAGTTTGTTGCCCAGACAGAAAAAAAGAATGGATTAATTTGTCGTATAAGACAATATCAGCCTCCAGGGGATCACCCTACCTCTGTTAACTCTAGTTTATGCCACCTCTTTTTAAATTTAAATTCTGATATTTTTTATATATGTCACTTTAATTCAGATATATTTGCAACTATTTTTCATATCATTTTTTGCTCTCAAATTATGGACTTTTTACTCATTCTTGTGGATTTTTCTGCTATACTGTAATTGTATGTACAATTTCATTGTAATGTATGTTTTTCTTTTAAAATTGAAACTTTTTAACTCTCAAGTTTGTGACTTTTAATCACATGCAGCGGTAGTAGAGGATCTAGAAATTGTACTCAGGTAAAAGTAGCATTACCTTATGAATTGCTCAAGTCAAAGTAAAACTTGTTCCGAAAAAGTTACTTGACTAGACTTTGAGATTTTTCTCTTGAATTTGTAACTTTTTGAATTTTAAACTGTCATAAGCCAAAAATAACCATCAGTTAAACAACCCACCCTGATAGCTGTGTGGTTCTCCACTGGTTTCCCTGACACCACACTTTCATTTCTTGCCAGTGACACATAAATGTGGGACTTTTTGTCATAAACTCTCCGTGCGCTTTTACACAGCGCACGGAGGAAGAGAAGGATGGATGAGGATTTATGCGCAGGATTCACCAAACACACATTTATTGATAACACAAGGTTCAAAAATAAAGACTTACAGAAAGGTTACGGTGTACACAAAATGGCTGACGCCGAAGCGAACAGTGGGCAGGCCACTGTGTACCGTGGCCACAGGAAAAAATACAATTAGCATACAGTATACGCTTGGGAGAGTGAGGAAGGCCCAAGGAGGCTCTACTGGCTAGGGGAAGCAAACTGGGCAACAGCCTAAGTATAGCAGTAGCACTGGGGGGGGGGGGGGACGCTATCAACTAAGCGTAGCAGAAACTACCGTACCAAGAAACGCCTGTTTACTCACAGGCAGGAACGGTCCAAGAAGTCCAGTTCTCCCAACGAGCGTGAATAATAAATCCTTCAAAGACGTGACGGTCACCCGACGTAGAACGCTTGTGTGACTCGTATAATGGTCCAGCGGTGTTTGTCTAGCAAAGAGCTGCTTAAATACAAACACCGCTGGCCACACAAGTTGGGCACACCTGGGCGAGGCGCGGGAAAGATAATTACCGGGGCTGGGAACAGCTGGTGGAAACAAGGAGAGCGAGGGGGCGTGGTTGGACCGGCAGACTGTCAGCAGCGTGGGAGAAAATAGATCACAGAGGCTGTCTAACAGCTGCCGGTCAGGCAGTGGCTATGGATAAGGGGATAAGTACAAAAATACACAAACAGTAGAACCAAACCCACAGAGGGAGCAGGGCCGAGCCGGGGGAAAGTCAAGCCGGCTCGGCTTCTGACACTTTTTCCTTGTGAATCTTAAACTTTTTTCATGTTTATAATTAATTTTGATCAATTTAAGAGAGAACATGTTTTTTTTACAAATAATTTTATTTAAATTCACTTGTCTGTAAATTTGTGGTTTTTCTTTTTTATTTGAGACAATAAATTTTAGCTTTTTCTCAGAACTTTGATGTAGTTTTTATAAATTTATACTTTTTAAAAAATAACATGAATATTTTGTGATAACACTGTTATCTTTTTATATGAATTTTCCATCTTTTTTCTTGTTCTGTTGGAAATGAGCTACAAGTAAAATGATAGAATTACCAAGATAAAGGACTTTATTTATTTATCAAATATGAGAGTTTTTGTTGTAAAATTGCAACTTTTTTCCAATAAATTTGTGATGTTTTCCTTGTAAAATCTTGACTTTTTTTATTTTCAACTTTGTGGCTTTTTCTTATTTCTTAGATTTATGAGTTTCTTTGATACTAAATTGATCCAAGGTATCCCTAACAAAAAGAGGAACTAGTGCTGACTAGTTCCTGGTACTAAAAAAGTTGTTGCAGTGGGAACCCGTCTTGTCTTCTCAGTGTGTAAATGGTAACGTCACCTGGGGACGGGATGGATCTGCAGCAGGTGTTACCACAGCACATTTTAAACTTAGACTGGCTCGCTGCCGCTGCCGACGGCACATCCACCAACCTGCCAGTGAAAAGAGAGAAAAAACCAAGAATAAGAGTCCAGATGGCTCGTCCGTCTGTAGCATCCAAACCAGAGTAAACACACTCAGACTGGAGTAAACACACTCTCACTCCACCGTGCTCAGACGTCAGTAATGACACAGTTTGGGACTCTAAACGGGCCAAAGAACTCTTTAACCCACTTGTAGGGCCATGATGGATTCTTGGGAACGCTCAACAGGTGACATTACAGTCAGTTCTCTGAAATTCGTCACCACAGTTTTGTGCTACAGGTATGACCCCAGATGAACACCTTTGGTTGACGTCTCTAAGTCCTTATATGGGCAGTCCAGTCACCATGGTGGTGTAGTGGTTTGCACTATTGTTGTGGGTTCAAAGCCGCTAGCCAGCAGGACCTGTCTGTATGGATTTGGGGTTTTCTCCTCAAGCTTGTCTGGGATTGCACCGGTTTCCTCACACATTCCAAAAACATGCAAGTTAGGTGAGTGGCCCCAAGGTGTGCATCTCAATAAATTAGAATATCATCGAAAAGTTAATTTGTTGCCGTAATTCAAGAAGGGAAACTTGTATATTGTGTAAATTCATTACACACAGAGTGACATATTTCAAACGTTTATTTCTTTTAATTTTGGTAATTATGGCTGACAGTTAATGAAACCCCAAAATTCAGTGTCTCAAAAAATTAGAATATTACATAAGATCAATTTAAAAAGTGGATTTTTAGTAGAAATGTTGGCCTGCTGATAAGTATATTCATGTATACATTCAGTACTTGGTCAGGGCTCCTTTTGCATGAATTACTGCATCAGTGCAGTGTGGCATGGTGGTGATAAGTCTGTGGTGCTGCTGAGGTGTTATGGTTGTCCAGGTTGCTTTGACAGCAGCCTTCAGCTCGTCTCTATTGTTGGGTCTGGCATCTCTCATCTTTCTCTTGACAATACCACATAGATTCTTTATGAGGTTTAGGTAGGGCAAGTTTACTGGTCAATCAAGCACAGTGATACCATGGCCATTAAACTAGGTACTGGTACTTTTGGAAGTATGGACAGGTGCCAAGTCCTGCTGGGAAAAGAAATCAGCATCTCCATAAAGCTTGTCAGCAGAGGGAAGCATAAAGTGGTCTAAAATTTCCTGATAGATGGCTACGCTGACTTTGGACTTGATAAATCACAGTGGACCAATGCCAGATGACACGTCAGTCCATCCGTCTCTCTGTCCCTCTGTGTGTGTGAGATATGGCCTTGGAGGAGGTATGTGCTCATGAATCACCTCAAAAATCTAATGGGTTCACCTGTAGCTCAAGGGCCCCCTCTGGTGAAAATTTCATCAAAATCTGCACAGAAGATTTTGCTTCATCCTGCTAAAATGTTGCAAGACAATTTTGGAGGGTGAATTTTTTTCTACATGTGGTAATTAGTGGTAGTACTCAATTCATCCAACAGATGGCATACTCCTTTTTCTGGCTGTGTCTCAGTTCAGGTGTTGCAGCCTCGTAGACCACAGCCCAGGAGGCCAGAACATTCAAAGGTTGGGTAGGCTGCATCTAAAGGCTGATTTATGGCTGTTATAAATGAAACCAAGTTACAGTTCAGTTAGCCACACACAAATATGGAGAAGTGCAATGATGGGATAAGGCCTCCAGACATACAGGGCATCTGCCGGATGCTCTATAGCCCAGTTTAAATGGAGCCTAGTGCTGCAGGGCTGCTTAGCACAGGAGAAAGGCGAAACAGACACTTACAGGGCTGGAGCTAATCCGGGGCGAACCGTGCAGTCTGGAGGATGAGGATAGAGAAGCTGGCCAGCCGAAATGCCAAGAGGAGAACCAGGCTTGAAGTGACAGGCTGGAGAACAATGCAGGGAATGAATCACATACGGGGAGAACTGGCTGCCGCGTATGGAGGCGAATGCCCCGACAATCTCTTTCCGCCGAAGCGGCAAACAAATACTCCTGAAGCTAATGAGGAAAGAGCTTGCTGGTGCGAGAATGCGTGGGTGGGACTGATTGGCACCAGGTGTGTGAGAGAGCGTGTGAATGAGAGTGAATGGAGCGTGTGCAAGTGTGTGTGGGTGTGTGTATGTGTGTGACCACCCGTGACAGTGCAGCAGACAGCACTTGACAGGAGGAGGGGGCGTGCCAGAGCTGTCAGGAGGAAACTAGAGCAAAGCATAACAATAAGTCAGAACTGGGTTTGGCTTCCAAACCCAGATTCATGACAGAGACGGTCTAGTCTTTGTAGGATGTGCTACCCCATTGCCTAGCAACCATGACAGCGTCAGTTGAAAGTTTTGTTTATTTTTTTCCGACATTTTTTACAGAGATGGAACTTTATTTTTGCCCTTTTTTTTATTTATTGTATTTTCATTACCTTTTACTGGAGAATCTTCATCAGACAGAGGACCACAACCATATAAAATAAGACTTTTAACTCATGTTAAAGTCAGCAGGTAAACAGCAGTTAAGCTAAGGCAAATTAAAACCACAAAAGAGATAAATCAGTTTTTGTTATTAACTTTTTATAAGCAAATAAATGAATAACACCAACTTACCAATGTCTCTACGGGACTTTAAAGGTTATCTTAAAGCTGTCATGAACCTGGGTTTGGTGGTCCCAAACTCTATGGGTCCTTCTCTCCCTGACAGCTCAGGCATGCCCCCTCCTTCTGTCAATGCCATCAGCTGCGTCTCATTATTGGGTGTTCACACACATACACGCACACACTTCATTCATTCTCATTCACTTGCTCATGCACTCACTCACGCACACATGGTGTTAATTATGTTCAGCCCACGATTCCTCACACCGGCGGTCTCTTCCCTTGTTAGTTGTATTATTACTTAAACGCTGTGTTAGTAGGAAGAGACCGTTGGAGCATTGAGCTTCAAGCACAGCAGCGCGTTCCTCTGTGTTTGTTTGTTATCATTACCTATGTTTACTTTCAGCCTGACGTTGTTGTCTTCTCTGGCGTCTCAAGACTGTGTACCTCTTGGGCGTTAGCGGCTGTTCCCGCTTACCCTCATCCACCAGACTACACGGACAGCCCCGGATCGTTCCAGCCGTAAGTTCATGTTCGCCTTTCCCCTCGTGCTGGCAGCAATCTGGTGGCACTAGGCATTTCCTCTCTCTGGCTGCGGAACATCCAGGTGGCATCCCTGTATGTCTGGTGGCCTCATCCTGATCATTTCCACTTTCTGTTTATTATTGTGACTGTAAGCTGGACTGGTTATTCTGGGATCCTGTTAATAAAGTGCACGTTCTTGGTGAAAAAGTTCAGGCTCAGGATTTATTTTTTTTTCTTTAACCCCTCTGAAAGTTACTTGTAAAAGTGCACTCATAGAGCACACTGCTTCTGGGGTGCAGAGGTATGTGTCCACGCAAGTAACTCCACAGGCATGTCTTAAAGGGAAATTACATGAAATTATATTAAAACATTTATCAAAAATCATTAATTGATCAATAAGGTGAATCAACTAGTGTGGACTGCTGCATGGAGACAGGAGGTCATGTAGCAGTGCTGTCGAAGTTAGCCTAGCTTCACCTGTTGCTAGGGTAGCTGGAGAAGCTGGGAGACGTCTCAGCCTCCAAGCTTCATTTCATACGTGAAATCATAGATTATAAAAGGATGCAAAACTCCTGAAGACCATAGACTGTGTGCCAGAGAGCCGAAGATCGGTAAAGAAAGAAGAAGAATTAATTGAGGATAAGGAGAAATAAGCGGAAATTAAGAGAAAAAATTTTACTTTAAGAATTTTTACAGTTTTTCCTCTGCTCTGTGTTGACACTGGCTATGATATTATATACGTGTTGTGTAGTGTGTGTGTGTGTGTGCGTGCACGCACGCGCATCAGTATACAGTTACAATAGCCCCCACAAGCTAGTATGTTCCATAGTAGGTGTTGTGGTGTTGGTCCGTGGTGCTGAAACTGGATGGAGGAATCATTTAGCCTGGTTGTTTTTTTTTTTCCCTGTCCCAGCTAGTGAGTCTCTTGTGTTACTTTGAAGCCTCCAATGAGGGCCTCACAGAGTGGGCTCGTTGTTGCTCAGAGGTCTGCTCCTACTTTCTGACCGGCTTCCATCCAGGGAGCTCTTGTGTGACAGATGTTGCCAAAGAACCTCAAGACCAGCAGGCAAGAGATGACAAAACCTCCTGAGTTGCTGACAGGCGGCTGGTTAGGCCTGCTACTGGGGCATTAAGTCAACACTAGAAACATTTGTCCATATGCTCATAAGCAGACAAACACAGCTCGTACACCTCCCACACTTGGCTTTGTAATTTCCCCCACACGTTATCTCTGACTCTCATGCTGTACAGTCAGCTGTGTGTGTTTGCCATGTAGCTGCGATGCTTTTTAGAGTGCAGTGGTTGACTGAGTGGTCACAGACATGGATGGCAAAAATGGATGCCCAGCATAATGATGACAATGTGTGGGATTTTGATAAAGCCCACTAGAAGCACAGCTGTGGAAAATGTGATGACACTTCTCCATGGGAGCAGGCCAAAATCTGGCTCGTTGTCGAGAGTTTGCGTCTCACCTCAAAGCGAGGTGACGCTAACAAGTCTGACATGCTACAAATGTGTGTGGAGGGAGTGCTTCACCATCTGCTTTTGAAGCCAACTTGACGACTCTGGGAAGTTTAGTCTGGATGAAGGTGTCAGGTTGTTGAATTTAATGCTGTAAGCTCAGTGATGAGGTGTCTTCTTCTTCAAGTGTCCTTTCTGCTGCAGACATTGATGATTGTGGTCCTCTGGTCCTCTCTGGTGTCAGTGTGTCTGATGAGGTCTGTCTTGGATATTGTGATACCAGCCATGTAGTATTTGTTTAAGCTGTCTGTGTATGTTTTACGTTGTCATCCTCTTGATATTTTCCCTTTGATTTTAACACATAGTGTTAACTTTTCTATGTGGCCAAAGGACTTTTAAATATCTTTTTTGGATCATTGGTAAAAGTGTTCATTTTGTGTTTGCTATTTCTAGGGTCTCTTTGTTTGACTTTTTGTCAGTCCAAGAAATATGGAAAATTCTTAGAAACCGCATTTCTTGACATTTGCCAGCTTGGCGACTTTCTCGCTAAATCTGGTGACTTTTCAAATCCTCTTGGTGACTTTTTTTGTCAAAATCAACTAGCGACAAATCTAGCGACTTTTTCTGGTGTTATTGGAGACTCTTCTGGTGTTTTGGAGACTCTGACGTGAAAGCACGATTGCGCTGCAGTTACTGTCCTCAACAAGCAGCAGGTGCTACTGTGAGCCTCTCCCCATCCCACAGCACTCACAGGCGGTCAGTCTCACAGTAGCCTTGTGCAGCAGTTAGCTAGTCAAAGAGGAGACCCATGCCACTCGCGTCCAGACTGCAAATGAATTGCGTGTGCCCTGTTTTACAGAGTGGGATGTAAATGTTTCTTCGCTGTCATTGTCACTCTAATAAATCACTGTATTTGACTTTCAACCTCAGTCACATACTCAGCTCGTCCACTGTGTGTGTGTCTTTCTGTGACATAAGCTAAACATCTAGCTAGCTAGCTCATCGTGTCACAGTCTAAACTGTAGGCTCAAAAATACAGAAAGGAGTGGGAATGTGCCCTGATATGTGCCTTAAGTCACTACATGCTGTCTTAATTTTTATCGCATTTAGTTTTTTGCACACCCTTAATATTTTTAGTTAATTTCTGGTTGGGGGTTGGTTTCCTTTGCACTGATGTTTGATGTTCAGTGTTTAATGTTTGGTGTTAGATGTTACACTTTTTTTTTCTCTTATCTCTTTGTCCTATGTCCTGATTGGTGGAGCCTTGAGTACTTTTATCATGTTTATAGTCAGCTTCATGTGTGCCTGTGTTTGTGTTCATGTTGAATGTAATTGTGGTTTGTAAATATGGATGGCACCTGACTGCAAAACAAATCTACCTACGGGTACAAATAAAGTAACCTGAACCTGAACCTGAACACTTTATATTTATATTTCCTACTTACTGTTTACCCTGCTGCACCGTAGATCTCAGAGTAAGGTAATTTCAGTTCTCTGTATGCATGTATATATGCATTTGCTTGCATTATGTACTGTACATCTATATGTACTGTATATCTATTCATGTATAATAATAATAATAATAATAATAATAATAATGGATTAGATTTACTGTATATGGCGCTTTACATGTCAAGTAATTTACATGTCAATTCTCATATGACAGAATCGACAATAAAGACTTGACTTGACTTGTCTTTGAATCACACCCTGAATTTAAAGGCTGTTGGGAGCCAGTTATTGGAGATGATACACGGGCATGCTGCCTGTACTATCCCAAGCTAGGACAAAGGAGGAGGATTGGACGTAGAGCTAGCAGTTCCACCCCACATAACAGTCTTTTGATTTAATTTAATATTCTAACATTTAATAATGCAGAACAAAACTGATTTACAGTATGTAATGTGGGTCTAGACAAAGCATTAAAGTCACAAAGTTATTTTGAGAAGTGATGGCCTGTTTAAATGGCAAAATTAAAACAAACCAAGAATCAACAGAAGAAAGTTAACATGTACTTCTGAACATATTTAGGGTGTTTTTTACTCACTTTTTTTTCTCTCCCATATTTTTCTTCTCTCCTACAGCATCCATTACAATTACATGCCCAATTATGCAAATTAGGTGATGGCATCACTTAACGACTTTTAGGACAGCCAATAGCTACTTTCCTTACTGAGGAGTTGGCAACACTGTTTCTTGATTTGTGTTGTGTTGCGAATGTCGGTTTGGTATCACCTGTGGCGCATGATTGTCCCTACCAGGCGAGGAGTTCTCAGATGTAGTAAACTGTTTTTTACCTGTGCCAAAGAGGTGCTGTTTTAGCCGGCGTTTGTTTGTTTGTTTTTGTTTTTGTCTGTTAGCAATATTACTAAAAAAGTAGTGAACCGATTTCAGTGAAAATTTCAGGGAAGGTAGGAAATGGGCCAACAAACACATTATTAGTTTGTGGTGCTGATCTGGATCACCATCTGGATCCAGGAATTTTTTTCGATATTGTAATATGATATTGCACGTCCTCTTTAAGACGTGCCTGCGACATTAAGCTGCGCCCGCAGATGCACCTCCGCACCCCGGGAGCAGTGCACTCTTAGTGCTGTTTGAAAGCTTGGTTAGTTGAGTCCTCTTGGTCGAGAGGAGGGCCACCCTCTCTCGGATGGAAAGGGTAAGCAGGCAGCTGAAGAAAGCGTTTAAGCTATTAAAGATTGTCCCAATGTGTGGAGGTACAACTTGAGTTGAAAGAAAAAAATATGAAAATTGGAAAACTGGAAAAATCTGGAGAAAAGGGGAGAAGTTAAAGATCAAACTTAGACTGGGAATTATTTTTCTCAGGAAAAATGGAGTACTTTAGAGAAAAATTTAGAACTGCAAAAGTTGACACAAAAAGGAAAAAGATCTGTGGAACGAAGGAGCTAAGTTTACCTTGAGCAGAGCAACATGGGGGGCCCAAAGGCCCCGAAAGACAAAAAGGAAAGCAGGAGCAGTACTGAGCAAACCCTTCTAATCAGAGAGGTTAAGATAAGATAAGCCTTTATTAGTCCCACAATGGGGAAATTCCAGGATTGCAACAGCACAGCACAGGAATAGCAACACTCAGAGCAACAATCAGAAAGCAAGAAAAAACAAGAGCAGCTAGTATACATATGTACATATATATATATATATATATATATATATATATACAGTATATATATATATATATATATATATATATATAGACACACAGTGCAGAGCATTGTGGTTGGTGGATGTGCAGCAGAAAGTCTAAGCTCTTTCTCCGCGGATGCGGCGGGCCAGCTAGATGTCTTTGGGCATGATGGTGACCCTCTTGGCGTGGATGGTGCACAGGTTGGTGTCCTCGAAGAGACCCACCAGGTAGGCCTCGCTGGCCTCCTGCAGAGCCATGATGACGGAGCTCTGGAAGCGCAGGTCGGTCTTGAAGTCCTGAGCGATCTCCTTCACCAGGCGCTGGAAGGGCAGCTTACGGATGAGCAGCTCCGTGGATTTCTGGTAGCGACGGATCTCTCTCAGAGCCACGGTACCGGTACCGGTTCATGACTTAAGTGCAAGTTATGCAGCCATGTCAACGCAATGCAGCTGCGACAGTGTCAACGCAGCAGCGACGTGCGTTCCTATTGCATCGCCCGACATGCACCTCTCCAGAGAAGGAGAGGTGCACGTCGGCAACGTAGGCCGTAAGACCTGTGATTGGTCCACTTTGTCTCCTCTTTCACATTTCCTGGTTCAATCAATCATGGTTTCCAACAATACCATGGCCAAGGTTTTCAACGATGCTGTGGCCAAGTCGAGGCCACTCTCCCTTCCGTTGCTCGCCTGTAAATGGTGTCCATTTGATTGAACCACTTCCAGTCTTTTCTGTTCGACTCACTTCAGCCGTTGTGGTCCTTAAGCTGAGTTCACACTATAACATTTGGTCCGACTTTTACTGACGTTTTGAAAAATCAGAGAAATCAGTCCAAATGTTGGTGAAATTACATTCGTGAGCACACACCAACTTTTACAAACTTTTACGAACTTTTGCTAGCATTTACCAGCATTGCGTTCAGCATTGTCAAACTTTTGCCAACTTACGCTAGCGTATGTGTAGCAGTTGCTAACTTAGGTTAACTTAAGCAAACGAATACTTAGTGCAGGTCAGCTGACATCAGCGTCAGGCAATGCTGATATAAAGATCAGCGTTTGTGGAGGCTTCCTGCCATCCTGGACCTACTTTTTTGGGTGGATTCACACTACAACGTTTAGACCAACTTTTACTAACGGTTTGGCAAACGACTGGTCTGTCTGTTTGTGTTTGTTGGCAAATGCTGGGGAAGATTGTATTCACTAAGAATTTTCAGCATGCTGAAAATTTGCTGACATTTAGAAATAAACGTTGGTGGAAGTTGTCCTCAATTTGTAATAGTTCCTGAGCGCTGGGCTAAGTTATACAGAGTTCGCCTAAGTCAGCCTAAGTTAAGCTCCATTGGCAAACGTTGACTGAAATGCTGGTGAAAACAGATGTTTTTAGATCAAAACTCAGTCCAGACATGCAGGAACGAAAGAGAAATAGAGAGAAGGGGGGAGTTAAAAAAAAGAAAATATATATGTAAGAGGACAGTGTAATTTGTTTGGTGATAACATGGTGTGGACATTTGTGGGTTTGTTTGCAGGTGATGGGTATGATTTGGTGGGTGGTTTGGTGTCTTTGCAGTGTTATTTTTCTACCACTAGGCTGTGTTGTTTGCGCAAACATGTCTTTTCCCAGTAGGGTTTACTGGTTGCCTTGGAAACAACAGCTGTTTTTTTTTTTTTTCTGTCTGAAAAAACATTTTCTAGGTCCGTAGAATAAAGATTTTTTGGTGAAATTTTCACAGTCTGTCTACTCTCAGCCTGATATATATATATATATATACTATATATACTGTATATAAAATCTCCCAAAAATGTGACAGCCCAAAAGAAAAAAAAAAAATTTCCTCATTGAGAAATTTACTGTTCTTAATTTTCTGCTCCATGCGTAATCATTCTTCAGTTTTTATTGGTTCACTTCCATTGTGGGGAATCAAACAGCCCTGATGTGGTGTCAAAAAGTAAATGACATTTAATGGAATTTTATGTTATTTTAATGGAGAGAGTCGTAACAGTCAAAATATAATCACCCATCATTTTACTTATATGATGATTCATTAATAGTTTTTTTTTTTTTTTTAAATTCCATCCACATTCACATTTTAATTGCAGACTTAGTGTTGGAGTCTATAGGTATTATTTTATAATTTTTTTTTAGATGAATGAATGAATGAACAGGGGAAAAGGGTATGCAGAAGTAACTACATAGGAATATAAAATGAAAATGAATACTGAAACGTATGCCCATAGGAGATGTGTTCACTCCTGAAGCAGATCCAGAAGAGCAGGAAGCCTCCACAAACACTGATCTTTATATGAGTGTCACCTGACGCTAATGTCAGCTGACCTGCGCTGAGTCTTTCTCTGATTTGTCGAAACGTCTGTAAAAATCGGCCCAAATGCTCTAGAGTGAACCCAGCTTTAACTTAGGATGACTTAGGTAAACTCTGCATAACTTAGCTCAGCGCTCAGGAACTTTTACAAAATGAGCACAGCTTTCACCAACGTTTATTTCCAAACGTCGGTAAATTTTCAGCAGGCTGAAAATTTTCAAAGAACACAACTTTCGCCAGCATTTGCCAACAAACACCAGCAATCATTAACTTTTGCCAGCAGAGCCAGATGTTTGCCAAAACGACAGTAAAAGTCGGTCCAAATGTTGTAGTGTGAAGCCACCTTTAATAAGCTTTTAATGTCCAGTGGTACGCCTGAGCAGCCATCAGCTCAGAAAGCTCCTGGTATACGTTTTCATTTTCAGGTCGCTCCGTCTAGCTCCCTCTGGATTCTCTCGTCAGCCGTCAAGCACAGAAAAGTCTGAACCTCATCGTTAGACCACAGTGTTGATTTGTGTGTAGCTATTTATCTTGTTGATTATCACGAAAATACTAAAAACTCACACTCGATGTTGCCGAATTTTACAAATGGCAGGTTTGATTGTTCTGAAGACGTTGCTCTCATGACTCATCATCCAGTGACGTTAACCCCTTGCACTCCGGTCAATTTCCCTAAAAACGCCAAAAAATAATGTGCCCAAAGTAAATCGAAAGCTGTTCTTCAACCCTTTGCAGCATCTTCATGGGGTTAGTCTCATTTAAAAGAAAACACTTTGAATTTTTTGGCAAAACAGTCATAATCTCTCTAAGTGCTCCGGCCACTGAGTTACAGTCATCTAAACATACTGAACTTGAAGAAAATAAATTTGGCCTGGGTGTTTTTTTGGATACAAATGCTTGCAAATAACACGCAGCTTCAGATCCGGGCTGGAAAATGCAACAGCAATGTAGAACCAAGTGTTATCCAGCTGAGGTCAAAATTTTGTAACAATACCACAAAAAATGAATATATTACACAGCTTTTTCCTCAGGTAGTTCCCAGGCGTTTTTGAACTGTGCCAAATTGTGCCAAATGGCACAGTTTGGAAAACGTCTGTAACTTTTGAATGATTCAATATAGAAGCTTGATGTTGGGCTCTAATGAAAGGTGACACTCAGGGCTGTGTGTGTGTGTGTGGGGGGGGGGGTTTGCCCCCCCCCTCGCTACAGAGGACGGACATCGGCCATCGCTACATGACGGAATAGACTCATGTGGCCATGTGGCGACCGCGGCGCAGTCACCGCGGCTTCTCCCCCCCTCGCTACAGAAGAGTAGGGGGGAGCGTTCACGGTCCGGACGTGGCGCACGAACCGTGTACCGCGGCGCACGGACTTCGGACTTCGTGCGCCGCACAGTTGTAATTTACCGATCGGTCAAAAGTCATTTTTTGATTACAATTTTCAGGGATAAAGAATAATTTAGCTTATAACACTTATCTCTTCACAGCAGCAGAGTCCTGGCGAACTTCTCTTCCTCATTGTCAGACGAACGCGACGCTGGTCCCTTGTTACGAACTCGTGGTTCTGGTCTCGCGACCCGGTTCCATTATATTATAATTCCATTATTGCGGTTTTGCGCTTCCATGATTGCGTTTTTGGCGAATGATTTACGACCTTTGTCGTCGGCCTCCGTCGGTCTATGATGACCATGGAAGAGAATCCTAAACGTCTATTCTGCTGGTATAAAAAAAAAAAAAAGCACCGCCTGTGGCTGAACAGGCCGATGTGCGAGTGGCAGTCCCTGTCACACAGGTCGCACTTGTGGGTGGTCTCCGTGCTGCTGGGTCTGTGGCAGGTTCTTCCTGCGGGTCCTTTTTTTCATCTGCTGCAGCAGTCAGTCTCTCTTCACCCAGCCTTACACAAAACAGCTCGCGAACTTCTGTGCTTCAATTGGCTCGCTGCATTCACAGCGTTGGTAGGCGGGTCCTTCTTGCTAGGTTTTCAGTCATTGGTTCTTCAAGGTTTCAGAAACCCAATTCAAGGCTCTTATTAGTCGAATGAGAGGTCAATCATATCTGATCTGTTCGCGGCTGTGTCTGTAGTGGAAGAACGGAAGTGCAGCTTTTTTTTTCAGTGCGCGCTTGGACGCAGCGCCCTCGTGCGTCCTAGAGCGCAGGCGCTCTCGTGTGCCCTCGTGCGCTCTGGGACGCGGAGACGTGCCCATCCGCGGTACACCGGAGTGCAAGAGGTTAAGCCCTGGCCAATCAGTGGCCTGTAATCTGTTGACTTCACATTTTCAGATTCACTCAGCTCGCTTGGAACCCCGGCTGAGTAGGTACTAAAAAATTACCTAGTACCTGGTACTTCTTCTTTTTCTTCATCTTTTAGATTTGACTGGCAGTTGGCAACCAGCTTACAGGTGCATTACCGCCACTGACTTGATTATCATCACTCTGTATCTTTGTATAAGAAGTTCTGAACAACTCCTTATGTGTGAAAAAATTATCCGTCCTTAACTGAGTAGAGTCGAAGTGAGTTGGGCTGAGTAGGTCCTAGTGGAAAAGGGCCATTAGTTTGTTATCATGACAAGCCTAATTTTTAGTGTGATTGGATTTAATAGACAGAAAATAACCATAAAACTTGACCTCAACTCTGAGATAAGCTAAAGGCTGGCAGGCTGATCTGTCACTCTGGTGCAAGGTTCACTCAGTTAGAAAACCAAGTGCAGGCATGCCAGGTAGATTGTTGCTGCTATCACAGCTAAAATATAACAAAATAAGACAGCATAGTGTGAGGTACAGTGGTGTGAAAAAGTTTATCCCCCCTTCCTGATTTCTCTTTTTTTGTATGTTTGTCACACTTAAATGTTTCAGATCATCAAACAAATTTAAATATTAGACAAAGATAGCACAAGTAAACAAAATGCAGTTTTTAAATGAAGGTGTTTATTGTTAATGGTAAAAAAAAAATCCAGACCTACATGGCCCTGTGTGAAAAAGTGATTTAAACATAAATTAAGTTAAAACATAAAGTAACTGTGGTTTATCACATCTTTGAAAGCTGAGTTCAATTTTCTAGCCATTTCTAAATCTTTGGGACTCCAGCGAACCACAGTGAGAGCCATTATCCACAAATGGCGAAAACATGGAACAGTGGTGAACCTTCCCAGACTCATCC
Source organism: Pholidichthys leucotaenia (assembly GCA_020510985.1). Lineage (NCBI taxonomy): Eukaryota > Metazoa > Chordata > Actinopteri > Cichliformes > Pholidichthyidae > Pholidichthys > Pholidichthys leucotaenia. The sequence continues at coordinate 192,124,766 of CM035842.1, read as the reverse complement.
AACAGGTGACAAAAGACCCCACAACAACATCAACAACAACAACAGCACCCCCCCCCACTTCATTTAAGGCACCCCCCCCCTCCTCCCCCCCTCCCCTTATCATCAGTGAGCAGGATGTGCTCAAACAGTTCTCCAGACTGAACCCGCGCAAGGCCCCCGGCCCAGACGGCGTGTCTCCCTCCACCCTGAGACTCTGTGCGAAACAGCTGGCTCCTGTATTCACAGACATTTTTAACACCTCCCTTAAGTTATGCCACGTGCCATCCTGCCTCAAATCCTCCACCATCATCCCTGTCCCCAAGAAGCCACGGATCACTGGACTTAATGACTACAGACCTGTAGCGCTCACCTCTGTAGTCATGAAGTCCTTTGAGCGCCTGGTCCTGTCCCACCTCAAGTCCATCACCACCCCTCTCCTGGACCCGCTGCAGTTTGCCTACCGAGCCAACAGGTCTGTAGACGATGCAGTCAACCTGGCCCTCCACTCCATCCTGCAGCACCTGGACTCCCCGGGAACCTACGCCAGGATCCTGTTTGTGGACTTCAGCTCCGCATTCAACACCATCCGCCCCGCTCTGCTCCGGGACAAGCTGTCCCTGCTCAACGTGCCTGACTCCCTCTGCAGGTGGATCATCGACTTCCTGACGGACCGGAGGCAGCATGTGCGGCTGGGAAAGACTGTCTCAGACTATACTAGCATCAGCACCGGATCACCCCAGGGCTGTGTACTTTCCCCCCTACTCTTCTCCCTTTACACCAACTCCTGCACCTCCAGCCACCAGTCTGTCAAGTTGATCAAGTTTGCGGACGACACCACCCTCATCGGGCTCATCTCCAACGGCGACGAGTCCGCCTACAGGAGAGAGGTGGCCCAGCTGGCGTCCTGGTGCAGCAATAACAACCTGCAGCTGAACGCTCTGAAGACAGTGGAGATGATTGTAGACTTCAGGAAAGTCACTACTCCTCTGCCCCCCCTCACCCTCTCAGGCTCTCCCATCACCACTGCTGATTCCTTCCGCTTCCTAGGCACTACCATCACCAGGGACCTCAACTGGGAGCTGACCATCAGCTCACTCATCACAACAGCCCAGCAGAGGATGTTCTTCCTGCGGCAGCTGAGGAAGCTCAAGCTACCCACCAAGATGTTAGTGCAGTTCTACACAGCCATCATCGAGTCCATCCTCACCACCTCCATAACCGTGTGGTACGCAGGAGCCACTGCCAGGGACAGACTAAGGCTGCAGCGCGTCGTGCGCACTGCTGAGAAGGTGATCGGCTGCAAGCTCCCATCTCTCCAGGATCTGTACATCTCCAGGACCCGGAGGCGTGCTGGCCGGATCATAGCCGATCCCTCACACCCTGGTCACGTACTGTTTGCCCCCCTCCCCTCTGGTAGAAGACTTCGGTCCATCCAGACTAAAACCTCCCGTCACATGAACAGCTTCTTCCCCTCTGCCATTAGACTGCTGAACACTAAGTGACTCTCGTGCACCATGTACAGCAGCTCAACCAGACTCATGTCAATCATCACTGTTTTCTTCCTGCATTACCGACTGCACTATATAGTTCTCCACAGTATCTGCTGCTGGCTAATATATATTTTAACTGTTGACCAGTATCACTTAATCTTATCCTACACTTTATTACATGTATAGTTTATTTCTCTTATCTTATCATGTTTAATGTTGCAGCATTGTACCGAGACAAATTCCTAGTTTGTGTACTACATGAACAATGGCAATAAACCTGATTCTGATTCTGATTCTGAAAAAAAAAACAACATCCAAAGAACTGCAGACCTCACTTGTCTCAGTTAAGGTCAGTGTTCATGACTCCACCATAAGAAAGAGACTGGGCAAAAATGGTCTGCGTGGCAGAGTTCCAGAATGAAAACCAGTGTTAACTAAAAAGAGCATAAAGGCTCGTCTCAGTTTTGCCAGAAAACATCTTGATGATCCCTCAGACTTTTGGGGAAAATGCTGTGTGGACTGACAAGACAAAAGTTGAACTTTTTGGAAGGTTTGTGTCCCATTACATCTGGCATAAAAGTAACACAGCATCTCAGAAAAGGAACATCATACCAGCAGTAAAATATAGTGGTGGTAGTGTGATGGTCTGGGTCTGTTTTGCTGCTTCAGGACCTGGAAGACTTGCTGTGGTAAATGGAACCATGAATTCTGCTGTCTGCCAAAAATCCTGAAGGAGAATGTCCGGCCATCTGTTCGTGACCTCAAGCTGAAGCACACTTGGGTTCTGCAGCAGGACAGTGATCCAAAACACACCAGCAAGTCCACCTCTGAATGGCTTCATCATAGCAGTCTGTCGTGGGCAACAATGACTGTTTCATTTAGGTCTGATCAGATTCCTCCACATAACGCTGTCCTTCACCTTCCACTGCCAGGAACTCCTGTCTATGTCCAACTTCTTCAAGTTTCTTTTTACAGTGTCTTTAAATCTGAGCCTTGGTCTACCCTGATTGCGTTTGCCCTCGCATAACTGTGAGTAGAGTAACTGCCGAGGGAGACGCTGGTGGTCCATCCTCTCAACATGTCCGAACCATCTCAGGTTCAACTGTATTAGAATGTCCTCCATTGATGGTAGACCAGCTCGTTTCAGCACTTCTGTGTTGGTTATCTTGTCTTTCCATGAGATGTTCATTATGGCTCAAAGGTGTCTCATCATGCACGCATGGAGTTTCTTTACCTACACTCTGTAGACAGTCCAAGTTTCAGCACCGTACAATGAAGTAGCCAGTACTGTCGCTCTGTACACTTTGCATTTCACACAGATAGACACTCGATTGCTCCACAGTCTGTCCCTCAAGTTTCCAAACACAGCACTCGCTCTTCCCATTCTGAGAGATAGTTCATCCTCCAGCCTAGCATTCTCTGAAACGGTATGAATGAAATGCTTAAGAAAAGCAAAATGAAGACTTTGGAGTGGCCTAATCAAAGTCCTGACCTGAATCTGATTGAAATGATGTGGCATGACCTTTAAAAGGCGGTTCATGCTTGAAAACCCTCCAATGTGGCTGAATTACAACAATTCTGAAAAGATGAGTGGGCCACAATTCCTCCACAGCGCTGTAAGAGACTCATTGCCAGTTATCGCAAATGCTTGATTACAGTTGTGGCTGCTAAGGGTGGCCCAACCAATTATTAGTTTAGGGGGCAATCACTTTTTCACACAAGGCCATGTAGGTTTGGATTTTTTCCCCTTAATCATAAACACCTTCATTTAAAAGCTGCATTTTGTGTTTACTTGTGCTATATTTGTCTGATATTTAAATTTGTTTGATGTTCTGAAACATTTAAGTGTGACAAACATACAAAAAATGAGAAATCAGGAAGGGGGCAGGCACTTTTTCACACCACCGTATAAATTCGACTCTGGTATTATTTGACCAGCTGGTCTGTTGGCATTTACAATGTGGAGCCATAAAATCCCAGATTGTGCTGCCTCATGTTGCTGAACTAACCATGCTAGAGGTTCCGTTAACCGGGTGCAGTAGCGGCTCATGGGTGATCCCACTGAGGAGGCAAATTTCTCATGCACAGACACACACCTGTACTTGTGAGGACCCCTGGCCTTTAGCTTCACAGACATTAAATGCGCAGAACCACACACTCAGTTTACCGCTCATACAAAGCACCAAGAAAGCAACAATCACTATGCAACAGGCTACTGATCCTCCTACATCCTCCTGCATCCTGACTTCTTTGTGTATTTACATTATAGTTTCCAAAACTTGTTAGTAAGTCAATAACCCCCACCCCACCCCATGCGCACTGGTTGTAATCAGCACCGTAGAACATGGTTGAATTGCATGAGTACGATGACGTTGTCAAAAGACTGATTGTGATTGGTTAGAGTCTTGCCTCCTTCATTTTTTTCTTCAGTGCAAAGGGGATTTCTGATTGGCTAATTAATTTAAGAATGGAGGCTTTCTTCCTTTCATTTTACATAGCAACAAATGCAAACTCATTTCTGAGGACGCTCTGCCTCCCTTGTGAGCACTGAGGCTCAATGGGAAACTTCCTCTTCTCCGATTAGAGAGCGTACCAGACAATCCAGGAGGCAGGTCTGTAACGGTCTGTTAAGTAAGGACGTGATAACCAGTCCAAATGAGGCACTGAAGACAGCTCTGTAGTCCTAGATTCTGTGGGAGAGGAGAAGTCTTGTACAGGAGGACTTTGGCCTGTTTGACTTTGCAGACCATATGTCACAGAAATCCTACAGAACACACTAGAATAATGGGGGAACCCCGAAAAGCAGTTTTAAAATGGAATATTTTGGATTTTTCCAATTCCATTCCTGCACGTTTAGCTCCACCCTTTAGGTATAACTAAAATCAAATATTTTGAGCCAGAAGGGAAATCAAATAATTTCTCTTCTGATGAGGTGAAAAACTGATAAATAAAACTAATGGCCAAAGCACAATTTTGTAAAAAAAAAAAAAGTTACTTGAGTACATGTTACTGCTTTTATTTTCTTATAAGTTTGTGATGTTTTTCTCTTAGAGTCATAAATTATGGCACAAGAGCTGCTCTGCTGGCTCCGGTTCTACAGTTTGAAGACCCTCTGAACAGAAATAAGAATGTATTTTTAATCAAATGATGAACCCCACAGTGGAAGGTGTCACTTCAGAATTAGGGGAAGCTGCTACAGCTGCCATTGCTTGACATTTTTCTTGTCCACAAATCTCATGAAAGGACCCAGAACACTGTAGTTTTGGGTCCATCTCACTGCCTTTACAATTCCTCCTGATAAACATCTTTAAAAAGGAGAGTCGCAAACAGGCAATAGCACACCACTATGCATATGAAAAATAAATGGAAACTTTTGCTTGGAGCCCTCCAAAAATAGGGAAAAAAACATGGGGAAGTGTCAAAATATCCATTTAACTGCAATCGCAATTACTTTGACAAGAAGCCCAATGAGGAGCAGAGTGGTAGAAATAAATCCGCCGCTAACAGCAGCCTGCTGGGTGAACAAATCTGCATTCACACTGCTCTTTTTTTTTTGGTCGTATCACCAGGTTAATGTGGCGAACTGAAGTCTCTCTTTTTCGGGGTAATGTCATGGAGAATCTCGTGAAATTGAACAAGACTGGCGTTCTGGGAGTAATCCCAAAGTCACTGACGAAACTCACTGTAAATGTTGTCTTTCCATTATCGGAAAGTGAATTTATGACACAGACAGGAAAAAACAATAAAAGTAAATGTCAGTGTTGAGTCATGATTCATCTTTGGCATTGTGAAGCTTCTTAAAGACTTTTTGTTTTCATCCTTGTTCTCTTCACTTTTTTTATTCTTTGTCCTCTTTTATTTGGTTGTGATTTGTCAGATTTCTTAAACACACACCAAGGCTGTAATGTTCCTGCGTATGTGTCCCTGCTACTGTTGAAGGGAATTAATCATGAAAATTTCACTTTCAGCTTTTGCACATTAATTGGACCCCCCCCCCCCCACACACACACACACACACCCTTTGGAAGGTCTTTATCGCCACTTACCTTCGTGGTGATCAGAATAGACGTGTCCCTGTAGTAATCTGAAATAACACACCAGCAGCCTAGCTAGCCTCATTAGCTTAGCAGCTGTGGTTTTTATGGTTACTCTATATGAATTCTACTCACCCAACTAGATGCCCAGCTGATTACTTAATCTACTTTCAATCGTATGTCTCACTTGAGGGCATTATTCTGACAGTTGTTTTAGTTGTATTTTGGTCGGGTCAGGATGACCCTGCAATCATGCAAGTTAGAAGCACTAGCTCAGTTAGCTTAGCTTACAGCCTGTGGCCTCCCCTGACATAATTCCACCTTTTTCAACATCTGTGATACTAACTACATCATCTACCAACACTTGAGCATAATTTTCATTCCTAGATGTTTAGCTTTTTTAACCTATATTTTTTTTTTCTGGTTGGAACAGCTTCTGCAGTTATTAGCTATTCACTCATTCAGACTCATTTCTATCTGCATTAAAGCCCAGGTACTGGTACTGTCCCATCAACCACTCAAAACACGTCCCAGATGATGCTTTTTTGAAGGGCTTTTGCATTCACACATTTAGCCAGTTTTAAGTAAGACAGCTCAGGCTACTCTGAACGCTGGAGCTAGCCAGCTAATGTTAGCCTCAGCCACAGAACTCAGAAGTGATGAAAGAGTATAGTTGGGTTGAACTGTCCGTTATGTCTGGAAATCAGGGCAGCGGAGGCAGGAGTTGGACTGAACCCGAACTTTATTACAAGCACAGTAAGAGCACACGTGTTACAGAGTAGCTAATCAACAAGCTAATGCTAAGCTGATACAGACTGTCTGGCATGGAGCGGCGTGCAAGAGAGGACGGCTCCCTCCACCAGTCCCCCTAAATAGGCACGGTGTGCTGACGTCACCCGTGCGTTCAACGTCACGTCCATGCTGCGTGTTTGTCAGTGTGGAGAATACCTAACATTTATCCCCCTCTGAAAAAGCCCAAAACATCATCACACACTGTGAACTTTTGATTCACAGCAGTCTGGTTTTTTTTCAAACAAGTAAGAGACAACAGAATCTGGGCCACTGGGTAGACTGCCACTGGACCCTGCACGACTGTGTGGGTTATTCCGCCACTACTGAATTAATCGTGCGCTGTCTAAACGTATCAAAACACAGTCGCTGATTACAGTTCAACTTCAGGGGCCTCAGTCGAGCCCTCGGTGGGTGCGCCCCCGGAGGCGTCGGCTGCTGCAGACCTGGGTGCCATCTTGCCGGAGTCATGGCTCGCTCGTCAGTAACGTCCCAGCCTGCGTCCCACACCAGCTGGGTTGGCTCCAGCACTGTGTCTTGATCCAAGGCAGCTGCTCTTACATTCCACAGACGGCTGGCATGCCATCTCGAACCATCAGCCATCTGGACGGCGGCTGGCCTCTTTTGTGCGGTGATTCTCATCCGCGGTGACTGGAGCATCAACAGGCCCAGGCGTTCGGCTCGGCCGACCCGAACCCAGTCAAACACTGTGAGCGGCGATCTGTTCAGCTGCACTCAGCACTGCTGCTCTCTTGTCTCTGATGTTGGTTGCTGCTGTGGCGGTGTGCCATCCATGCCAGAGGCAGGATGTGCCCTCGGTTGGCGATGCTCTGCTGGGTCCTGCTGGGTCACGAACTCTCTATCCTGCTGTGCTGCGGCGACTCCCTAAGGCTGATACTCCACAAGGATGCGAGATGAGTTTGCTTCTGCTGTCTCTCTCCTGGTGCTGGTTCTGGTCGCTGTGATGTGTCGCTATCGTCATCCTGAGAACGTGTGCTGGGTTGTCGTCGTTCACCGGGGTCCCTTTCCCCACGAACTCCCTCTCCTGCGGCTCCATGGCGGCTGCTTGAAGCTCATGCTGGGTGAGGATCGGAGGTGAGTCCAGTCTGTGCTCTCTCTCTGAGCTGTGTTCGCTCTCTGTGCTGTGCTCTATCTCCATGCTGCGTTCTTCGGCTGTACCCATGTGCACAAAATCATACTCTCCCTCCTGTGATGAGGCTGCAGCTTGCGAACACTCGCGCTGCGCGGGGACCAGCTCCGGGTCCCGCATGGCTGCAGACTGGGGCTCTTGTGGCTGCTCCGGTTCTGCTGGGTTCTGTTTGGCATGCAGTGTGAGGCAGGGAGTGGCTGTATCCACATCTGCGTGCAGCGGACTCGATACGTCGTCGTCCAAGCTGAGCTTGCCGCTGGGTTGTTGCGCTGTGGTGCCCTGCTGTCTCGCGGTGTCTACCTTGGGGCCCTCCCAAGAAGGTGTGGGGCCGGTGGGCTCAGCAACTGTGACCACTGTCTGTACCAGCGGAGCTGACTGTGGGGCCCACTAACTGTGATGCTAACTGAGCAGCCTCTTCTTGCTCTAGCTGTGACGCTATCTCCGGTGTTTCAGCTAGCATCAGGCCATCCAGCGCTGTGACCAATTTCAACTGTAGCTTCAAATTTATAGCATTCTCCGCCAACTTGTCTAACGCAGTCTCCTCCCCTAAGTGTTCAAATTCACATACACTAGCCAAACTGCGGAGGTCAACGACAAACTGCTGGACCGACTCACCCACTCGCTGTCGGCGCTGGTCAAACCTGGCTCGTCTAGCTGCCAAATTCTCCAGCTGGGGTGCCCGACATGTGCCTCTCTTCAGGAAAAGCATCGAGTTTTCCTTCAGAAGGCCAATTTTTCTCCTTGTCGCCACTTGTTATGTCTGGAAATCAGGGTAGAGAAGGCAGGAGTTGTACTGAACCCGAACTTTATTACAAGCACAGTAATAGCACACGTGTTACAGTGTAGCTAACAGCAAGCTAATGCTAAGCTGATACAGGCTGTATCTGGCTTGGAGCGGCGCGCCAAAGAGGACGACTCCCGCCAGCAGTCCCCCTAAAAAGGCACGGCGTGCTGACGTCACCCGTGCCTTCGATGTCACGTCCATGCTGCCTATTTGTTAGCGTGGGGAATACCTAACACTGTCGCTCAGTAGTATTTAAAGAGACAAGCTCTGAAATCGTTCACTGTGAGCAAGGGTGTGTAAACTGGATGGGAAGGGAGCTGTAATAGTTAATCCCTGAGGTATTTTGACAAAACCATGTCACAGACACTTCATTAAGACCTATATGGACAGTGTCAACATCCCGAGAAAGCCCACAGTATGCCACCCTAAAAATTTATGTCAACCAAAATGTAACTTAATGTATAAAAAAACATAATGTTGATGATATTTCTTCATTTCTGGATCAGTAGATGTTTAATTTATTACTGCCTATTCATTTATATCCCTGCTCTTTGCATAGTGCGTGTCACGATGCACCGACCCCCGACAGACTGCTGTGATGATGATGATGATGATTCATTTATATGATTTGGACCATATTAGAGGGCAACTGTTCAAATCAGTGTGGGGAAAATAAAGCCTGTTGTATACTGCAATTCATGCTGTTGATAATTCATATTGTTATTCATTCATTCATGTTGTTGATAATGTGTGTGTGAATAAACTGTTAAACTGTTAAAAATGTTGATAGCTTATATTAATTTTCCTCATGCGAACACTTTTAATTTGTTTATATTAGAAAGAATAAATCTGATCAAAGTTACTCACCACTTTATGTAGTTTTAGTGCTTTTTTGGTGACTGTGCTTGAGTATTTAATATCGTGAGATAATGCTGCTTTTAATCGAACATCGAATTCTTGGCTGCTCTACCCACCTCTGATTGTTTATCCATCCATGCATCCATCTTCTACCACAATCCTTTTCGGGTTGCGGGGGGCTGGAGCCTGTGCCAGCGTCTTTGGGTGAGAGGCAGGGTCCACCCTGGACAGATCGCCAGTCCATCGCAGGGCCAACACAGAGAGACAGACAACCATTCACTCTCACAGTCATACCTAAGGACAATTTAGAATCCCCAGTTGATGCCAGTTAACCTAACCTGCATGTCTTTGGCCTGTGGGAGGAAACCGGAGTACTCAGAGAAAACCCACGCAGACACAGGGAGAACATGCAAACTCTGCACAGAAGGGTCACCGATGGGATCAAACCCACGATGGTCGGGGGTGGAATCGATCCTGTGACGTTCTTGCTGAGCTGCCACAGTGCTAACCACTGTGCCGCCGTGCTGCCTGATCATTTTTAGAATCATAATTAGTGACTTCACACATTTCTCTCGTGGGCATTTTTTAATTATATTTACAGCTCAAAAAAGCATTCAGCAGAACACTGACACCTCCGAGAGAGACAGAAAAAAAGATGTTGGACGTGTTGATAGAGAAAATGAATCAATGACTCAGACAAATGAAGTGTTGTTTTCTTATCATGATGCTCTAAAGCTGGGTGGTGATGGTATTTTTTCCTGCTGGTGCCTCATATTTCTATTAAATGTTGGATTTTTGTCAGATTCGCAGCATGAGATAAAGCTACTTTAAAAACTGAATTTTTTTTTTTCTGAGACTTTTACCCTTTTTTATAAGCAGAGAAGTCTTGTGTTTTGGAATAAATGTGAGGGTTTTTTTTTAAAGATATGCTTAGACTGTTCTGTTTTACTGCATATTGCCACATCTTCTATTCCTTTTCCAAGACTCTCAATTCTTGATGTTTCACAAAGCATATAGTTGAAACCAGAAATTTACATACACTGTATATAGAAAGATGCCTTTTTTTCTCACTGTCTGACATTAAATCAGACTAAACTTCATGTTTTAGGTCAGTTAGCGTTACCAAAATTATTTATTTTTGCAAAATATTTTTTTAGATAATTTTTTATTAGTTTCTTCAAAGTCAAAATCCATCCATCCATCCATCTTCTACCGCTTTTCTGGAGGTCTGGGTCGTAGAGGCAGCAGCTCAAGCAGAGAAGCCCAGACTTGCCTCTTCCTGGCCACCTGCTCCAGCTCTTCAGAGAGGATGCCAAGACGTTCCCAGACCAGCTGGGAGACATAGTCTCTACAGTGTGTCCTGGGTCTGCCCTGGGGTCTCCTCCCAGTGGGACGTGGCCAGAACACCTCAAGTGGAAGGCGTTAAGGAGGCATCCTGATCAGATGCCCATCCCACCTCAACTGGCTCCTTTCAGTGTGGAGGAGCAGCGGTTCTACTCTGAGCGTCTCCCAGATGACTGAGCTCCTCACCCTATCCCTAAGGGTGAGTCCAGCAATCCTACGGAGAAAGCTCATTTCAGGCACTTGTATCCGCGATCTCGTTCTTTCGGTTATTACCCAAAGCTCATGACCATAGGTGAGGGTAGGAACATGGATTGCCACCTTATTGTGGTGGGGGGGTTTGTATGCCCTAGCGATCCCAGGGGCAATGTTGTCTGGTGCACTTTGCCTCTGGTAGGGTCTCCCAAGACAAACTGGTGCTGGGTGAAGGGCCAGACTAAGAGTGATCCAATGGACTCCCATGATGAACAAAAAATCAAGGATTCAGTGTACCCCGCCCGGTATGGGGTTACCGGGGCCCCGCCCTGGAGCCAGGCCTGAGGGAGGGGCTCGATGGCTAGTGCCTGGTGGCCGAGTTTCTGCCCATGGGACCCAGCCGGGCTCAGCCCGAATGAGTTACATGGGTCCACCCTCCAGTGGGCTCACCACCTGCAGGAGGGATCATTGGGGTCCGGTGCTGTGTGGATCAGGTGGCAGGCTAAGGCAGAGACCTTCAGGGTCTGATCCCCAGTTTTCGAAACTGACAATGTCAAAACATTACATCCATTTCCTTAGTATTTGGTAGCATTGCCTTTATATTATATGTCTTGGGTCACACATTTTGGGCATTCTTCTACAAGCTTCTCACCATAGTTTGCTGGAATTTTGGTCCATTCCTCCTGACAGAACTGGTGGAGCTGAGTCAAGTTTGGAGGCCCCTTTCTCTCACGTTTTTCAGCTCTGCCTACAAATTTTCTATGGGATTGAGATCAGGGCTATGTGATGACCACTCCAAAACATTGAATTTGTTGTCCTTAAGCCACTTTGTAACTTATTTGGCGGTATGCTTCGAGTCATTGTCCATTTGGAAGACCCATTTGCACCCAAGCTTTAACTTCCTGGCTGATGTCTTGAGATGTTGCTTCAGTATTTCCACATGATGTTCTTGTCATGTTTGCCCCTCCGGGGCAGAGAGAATGAACCCAGGCACTGAACTGCGAGCTTTTGAGGTTTATTAAAAAACATAAAGTCCAACAAAATATTCAGAGTAACAAAGTGACAAGGAAGGGTAAACTTACACGAGTTGGACGCCAGAGCAAAAACAGGGCTCTGACGTGGATTAGAGAGGCTGGGATTCAGTATGAAGAGACGTGGCAGCGGCAATGAACATGAACAATAGTTCCCCTTGAATAGCGCTCAAAACCCATTACACAATGATTCACAGGTGTGGACAATCTGAGCGAGCAAAAGAAAAGGGAAGAGATAATTAGGTCAGCTGGAGGAGATGAGGGAGCTGACAGCTGACAGGCCACGCCCCACAGAGTGAAACTCATGAGGCCATTGACACCTGTCAATCCCGAGAGAAAGGAAAAAAGGAAACGGCAAGATACAAATATGTGACAATGGTAAATAAGGACAAGTACCCCAAACCTGTGAGTAACAAAACTACAGTGAATGTAAACAGAAAAATAAGCCAAACAACAGACGATACAGAATATGTGAAAACCAACTACAGGTAAAATAACAAGAATTAGAACTGTAAAGAACAACATTATACAAATAAAGAAAGAAAGGATAGGGGGACAGAGCACGGTGGATTTCCCCCCATGCTCAGATGTGACAGAGCCACCCCCTTAAGGGGTGGATACCATCAATAGAAGAGAACCCCACCCTGGGTGGGAGGAGGGGGTCCAGGCACGGAGGGATCACACCAACCCAAAGGAATAATGAAGGGAGCGTCCAAAACAGGGTCCCGCTCAGAATCCACACTAGTCAACATTAACAGTTAGGTCCCCTCTCAAGGGGTGGACCCCATAACAACCCAAAAGGAAAAGACACCCCCCCCCACAGCAGGAACCACAATGATCTACCCAGGGTGGGTGGTGGGGGGAACAGGTCAGGAGGGAACAAAACAAACCCAGTTCAGGACCCACAACAGTCACTAAGAATGAATTAGGCCCCCCGGACCAAGGAGCTGGAGAGTTCAGGAGGGCGACCAAAGTCCCAGGCCTGGTGGACGGCAAGGTGGTCCGAATCGGGTGGTCTACCGGAGAGCATGGGCCATCCAACCCTACGGCTTAGTCCGTCAGGCGGCTGCCCTGAGTTCTTAAGCCACCTGAATAGAAGAGATGGCCCAGGAGGCGGCTCCTCCACTGGAAAACCTAATGATAGAGGTGTGATGGCCCGAAGGAGGGGAATCAAGTCGAAGTCCAGCTGAGGAAGAAAGGGGACCACAACGGCATCTGGCTGAGAAGGAAGGAGGACCACGCCGCCCCCGGTGGTCTTGGTCTGGAGAACTGTTGCACCCGCAGTGGCTCTGGACTGGAGCATGGCAGCACCCGTGGTGGCTCCAAGCTGAAGCACTGCAGCACCCTCGGTGGACTCGGAATAAAACAATGTAGCATCCACGGTGCCTCCGGGCTGGAGCTTAGCAGCACCTGCTGTGGTTCCAAGCTGGAGCGTTGCAGCACCCGCGATGGCCCTGGGCTGGAGCTCTGCTGCACCTGTGGTGGACCCGGATTGGGCCTGAGCTGCACCCACGACGGCTGCAGCAGGAGGGGCAGCAGCACCCACGGAGGTCCCGGGTTGGAACGGAACAACCACGGTGATCTCAACGGGGGAAGCTGGACCCACAACATCATCAGGTGGTAAGCCTGGATCCATGGAGGCATCTGGCAGTGGTGGATCTTCTCCAGCAACTCTGGGAAAAGGCTCAGGAAAGACGGGGAGAAAAACGTGGTTTGGGTCGCCGGCAGCAGCGGAGCCCGGTGAGGTGAGCTCAAGTGCAGCTGGTGGCTGCACCCAGTTCTCCTCACCAAGAGCCAGGCAAGATCTCTCTAACACAGACAAGAGAAAAACAAAGGAGATCACTTGCCTGAGCTCGAGCTCCACCACCGCCCAGGACTCCGTCAATCCAAACGACGATGACGCCTCAGGCCCGGTCTCTAGGAGGTCCAGCTCCGGTTCCCACTCTGCTGCAGTGGCCTTCACAGCAGGCATGATGGTAATTGCAGTCTTAATCGCCCCAGCCATCGTGACCCACGCTGGTGGTTCCTCTGGCATGGAAGCTGGGGGTCAGCCCCATGTTGGCACTGGAGTCGGGTCCTCCAAGGCCACAGGCTCCGCCATCATCCAGCGGCTTAGTTCTGGGGCTGGCGGACACTCAGGAATAGATGGGGGAGACACGGAGAGGACAGGTGAGGGTTTAACAATTGCAGCAGGAGGAGAGAGTTCAGGGTACTGCTTAACCTGACTCTCTTTCCCGGGAGTCAGACAAGGCATATCATTATGAGATAGAATAAAATGAAATAGCACTTTGCCTGCCATCCCGGATCATGGTGTTGTCTGCTGCAGGAGATGGGAAGTCATCCCTCTCCGTGTCATCGGTAACTCTGGGCCCCTCAGTGGATTGTGAAGGAGCCGTTCCTGTGGACACGGAAGTGGCCGTACCTGGGGAAACCCTGGAGGACCCCCCGGCAGCTGGAGGGAACATCAAGGCGACGGGAGTTGCGGCAGGAGTGAAGAGAGGCTCTGCCGTGGAAATTGTCAGGCTTGACGTGGGGAAATGGCTGCTGAAAAGGAGGAGGGCTTCCTCCGGCGGTCCTTTGCGGGATGATGTTGTTTCTGTGAAGCTGGTGGAGTGGATTCCTCCAGGACCACAGGCTCCTCCATCATCCGGTGATTCCCCTTGGGACCAGCGGAGATTTAGGGGAGACAGGAGAAAGAGGTGGAGAAACGGCAACAGCAGCTGATGATGGCGAGCCAGTGGGCTGTGAATTCTGAGTCTCATCATCAGGAATTAGGCAAGCGGTTTCAGACGAGAGAGAGAGAGAGGGAATGAATAAGAACTTACCTGAATTCCTGGGGGGTGATGACGTCAGCTGCTGTTCCGAGGTCATGTGCCATCTCCCCAGGAGCTTGAAGGGTCGTCTAGCAAGAAGGAGATGGCATGGGCTTGGGATGAGAATGGTGAGCTTTCTGCTTCCGGGAATGTTTTTTTGACAGTCTGGGTTGTGCTGGAGAAGACTCCTTTACCAGTCTCTCGAGACGCTGTTGAGACTCGAATATCATAGTGAGAAGCGGAGTCAACCCCGGGTAGCTCCAGAGACTGGGGCACGTCTTAATTACCCCGACCGCATTGTCCAGGAAGCTGAAAACTGCCTCAGGAGTGAGGGTGGCATGAGCCTTGCAGGCAAAATCCACAGCCAGCTCCGCCACTGCGCAGTCCTTCACGCTCAGACCAAAAACCCTAAAGTCCAGGGTAAACAAAAGAGGAAACAAAAAAGATTCACAAACTCACAGCAGCTGGGTTCTTAACTGGCTGCTGCCAACTGTCATGTTTGCCCCTCCAGGGCAGAGAGAATGAACTCAGGCACTGAACTGTGAGCTTATGAGGTTTATTAACAAACAATAAAGTCCAACAAAATAGTCAAAGTAATAAAGTGACAAGGAAGGGTAAACTTACACGAGTTGGACGCCAGAGCAAAAACAGGGCTGTGATGCAGATTAGAGAGGCTGAGATTCAGCCTGAAGAGACGTGGCAGCAGCAATGAACATGAACAATAGTTCCCCTTAAATAGCGCTCAAAACCCATTACACAATGATTCACAGGTGTGGACAATCTGAGCGAGCAAAAGAAAAGGGAAGAGATAATTAGGTCAGCTGGAGGAGATGAGGGAGCTGACAGCTGACAGGCCACGCCCCACAGAGTGAAACTCATGAGGCCATTGACAGCTGTCAACTCCGAGAGAAAGGAAAAAAGGAAACAGCAAGATACAAATATGTGACAATGGTAAATAAGGACAAGTACCCCAAACATGTGAGTAACAAAACTACAGTGAATGTAAACAGAAAAATAAGCCAAACAACAGACGGTACAGAATATGTGAAAACCAACTACAGGCAAAATAACAAGAATTAGAACTCTGAAGTACAACATTATACAAATAAAGAAAGAAAGGATAGGGGGACAGAGCATGGTGGAATTCACCCCGTGCTTAGATGTGAGAGTCTTTCCTCATGATGCCATCTAGTTTCTGAAGAGGGTGTACCAGACTACCCAGGAAGGCAGGTCTGTAGTCCTTGTTTGTGTGGGCGAGGAGAGCTCCTGTGCAGGAGGACTTTTGACTGTTTGGCTTTGCAGACTATGAAGTATCACAGAAATCCTACAGAACACACTAGAATGAAGGGGAAGCTACAAAAAGCAGAATAGGGGCTCTTTAGAAGAACTCTGAAGTAGCGTGATACATATGATAAACATCTGAGAAGGGTTACACACTCCTGGAATGCCTGCTGTCCAGGCAGATTGCTTTGCTGTTGTGTAATTGTACACCTTCACTATATACAGAATATGCACCTAGTATAAATAATGCATAAGGCAAAACCAACATCCTGTTAGCTGCTATGAATTGTTTCATTAGTAAATGTAAGTGGCTTAATTTAGAAACGGTACTGTGTTATTCTGCTGGGGGGTTTTTTCAGACAAATGTAATGTGATTACTGTAATTCTGTTTTGCCAAATATTAGATTGGCATCACCACAAAAATCTGAAAACAACAACAACAAATCAAATCATTAAACAGCACACAAAGCAAATGACAAATTCGAACTGCAGCAGGGTGGTTTTTCTCTCTTTAGTAAATTGCCTCTGATTCGGTGAACACAGTGTGTGCTCATCCCCTTTAAAAAAAACTCTGAAAGCTAATTTAGTGGTGGTGCATTGATTCCTGTGAGTACCTGCGGCCCTGGACTCTTCTCCCCCTTGACTGTTTTCCACCTGATATGATTTCATCTGCTAAAATAAAAACATCCTCTCCATGTTTTTACCTTGCCACCGCTTCGACATTAAGATCAAGTCCATGTTTGCAAATGAAGCCTTTAAAGACGAAATTGATGGCGGCTGACGCAAGGCAGATTTCCAATGATGATGATGATGAATGTTATTAATAGGCTTGTTGTGTTGCTATGAGAAAGAGCGTGCGCCCTTGGCTTCTTAATTCCCCGTTGTTGCATAGCACTCAGGCTGATTATTTACTCTTTAAATGCAGACAGTTAATGGCAGCCAAGTCAATAACGTGCTATTTTTTTTAGCGTTATTTTTGTTCTGCAGCTGCTGTGCCTGCAAAACCTAATAAAAAGGAAAATCCTAAATGGTCATTTCCCCTGAAATATTCTGTCATGAGCCGAGTGCTGAAGTTTTCAGCCAGACTCAGTCTCATGACTTCTTCTGTCTAATCACTCTTCTGTTGCATCTTATGCCTTTTGGGTTTATGTGTTTTTGTTTTGCTTGCTATGTTCCTGTTTGTGTTGGTGTCATATTTTTATTCTGTATTTATTTATATTTGTTTAGTGTGTTATTTCATTCTGTATATCCCTAGTGTTTTCTTTTTACTGTTGACAGCTGTCAGGGACATGAAGCTTGTGTGGGCGTGCCCTGTCAGCCGTCAGTTTTGGTTTGCCTTCCTCTCACTGCCACAGCTGATCCCAATTATACATCTTTGCTTTCTCCTGCCCGTTCAGGTACCCACACCTGTGGTTCATCATGTTAATGGGTTTTGATCCTTATTTAAGGGTCTTATTTTCATTCTGTCATTGCCGCTGTCTTGATTGTTGGACATTCTCCTTATCTCCACCAGAGCCCTGCCTCGCTCTGGCATGTATTCTTGTAAGTTTTTCTCCCTCATTGTATTTTTGTAGCACTTGTGGAACTTTTTGTTGTTTCTGTAATAAATTGCCCACACTCACAGTTGGCGTGTGGGTCTCCTCTCTCTGCCCCGAGGGGCCATTCATGACATATTCTGGTCAGGAACGTTGAGTTTGGATATATTCCCTCAGCTGGATGTTCATATCGTGGCTGCTGATGACACAGAAACTGACAGGCAAAGCCCAGTCTGGGACCGACTACAAACTGAGTCCTTGCTTGATCTTACACGTGGGTCCCCCAGCCTTCTGAAAAACTGCTGAGCCGCAGAAATCAAAGTGTAGCTGGTGGTTCACCTGCAGGCTTTCAGCTCGTCAGGAGGGTCAGCCGGGATCTGATAGCAAGGACGTTAGCTTCATCAGCAGTCTAAGCCAGTGCTTCACAGATTCTTTCCCTGAAATCAGTTCTTCTTTTATTACAGTACTTTGCAAAAGTTTTAGGCATCCATCTAATTTTATTAATATTTTCTGGGAAAACATGTACATACTGTAACATGTACGTAAAGATGTATGTAAAGCCCATCCAGGGACAAGAGTTGCAAATTAGCTAATAGCTATACACTCTATGTGCAACACATCAGATTGATTGTCTTTGATTAATTGTCTATGTTTATTGCACTGTCCCTGTCAAATAAACTAATCTACTACTACTAAATATGAGAACAACATGAGAAAGACTGCTGACTTGACAGTTGTCCAGAAGACAGTCATCCACACAGTCCAAAAGGAGGGTAAGCCACAGAAGATCATTGCTGAAGAGTGTCTGTTCACAGAGTGCTGCATCAAAGCATGTTAATAAAAAGTAGACTGGAAGAAAAAAGTGTGGTAGAAAAAGGTGCACGAGCAACAGGGATGACAGTAGCCTGGAGAGGATTGTCAAGAAAAGTCGATTCGAGAATTTGGGGGAACTTCACAAGAAGTTGGTCAAGTCCTGTGTCAGTGCATCAAGAGCCACCACACCCACAGGCCTTCCAGAACGTTTTCTTCTGACAAGAAAGCATGCTGTCCTTGACCTTTCCCATGCTCACCGTGGAAACGCTACCAGTGGTTTTTATGCCACTTGGTGTTGGCTTCTGTTTTGTTTGTCACATGTGGGTTTGTCTGCAGGTTCCATGTTGGCCCCATCTGTGTTTGCCCACATGGACTTTACCTGTTTTCAACTTATTGGAAAAACTAAAACTTTCTCATAAATTTGAAACTTTTTTTTTTACTGTAACTTGCAACTTTTTCTCACAAATTTGTGATTTTTTTTCTTGCATATTTGCTAACTTTTTCTTTTAATTTTGGAACTTTCTCATAAATTTGACACTTTTCTACTATAATCATGCAATTCCTTGTAAATTTTCTTGTGTTTTAGTGACTTTCTAAACAATTTTCAACTTTTTTTTACTGTAAACTTGCATTTTCCCCGTACATTTGTGGCTTTTTTCTTGTAAATTTGTAACTTTTTTCTTGTAAATTTTCAATTTATTTACTCATATTTGCCACTTTCTTTGTTAATTTGCAACTTTTTCTAGATTTTTCCTCATAAATTTGTGACTTCTTTTAAATTTGCAAAGTTTTTCAAAGTTTTTCCAAGTAATTTTACTTTTTTCCTTGTCAATTTGCAACTTGTTTCTAGTAAATTAGAGACTTTTTCCTCATAAATTTGCTACTATTTTTTGTAAGTTTTCACATTTTTTTCTCATAAATTTGCGACGTTTTCTCATAAATTTTCACATTTTTTCCTCATGAATTGGCCACTTTTTTCTTGTAATTTTGCCTGTGGTGCCAGTGTTACGGAAACCTGCGCACCCATGTTAAATCCATGTGGGACCCAGATGGGGTTAAAGCGGGTCAACAGATTATCTGCTTACACATAAGACAGCCCAGGTTTAACTGCTGGTGGGGCCCACATGGGCATGCTGGCTGGGTGCATGCCATGTTTCCTTCCGTGCCCCTGTCAGAAGGCGCACACCCACGATTTTAAAACACTGTGCTGCATAGCATTAACAAATGATAGACCTGCCTTTTGCGGATCAAAAGCATACTGGCCTGAAATGCACTAGAATACCAATGTGCCGAAACTGTGCTGGTGCCACACCTCTCTTCCATAAGTCTTCACCTTGCAGTGTAAAGGTAATGAGATAGTGTGATGCAAAGGGTAAAGAACAGACTATGCACTGACATAATCTAACAAATCCACTGGCACAAGATGGGAAACATGGCACAAACGTGCGCCTTAGAACATCATAATAGGGCCCTATGACTGTGTCAGTTGCCATGTCCGTGGACTCTGCTGCCTGAATCATAAGGTCCCTGCGGGCACGTTCTTGGCGTGATAGTGAAGTGATGAAGATGTTAAACACAAATGAAGGAATAAGAGAAGAGTGAACCCCTTCACCTCCATTACTCCCTCACATGTTCCCATTGAGTGCACACATGCATGTTAAAAATAAAGAACCGTTTGTACGGGCATGACCTTATGCATTAAATGTATTTTTTTCTAATATTTCTGCTCATACATGAAGCCGAGCTCCAACATATTCACAGACGTGCTCTCCAGCACTCCCACACTGTTAAAAAAAACCAAAAACAAAAAAAAACTCCTACACAAAGCAAACAAACAGCAGTGCTCCCAGACTGAGTGTTCATAAGAAAACAGCTTGTAGGGACACAAGCTGGTCACAGAAAAGGGAAAAAAGAGAGAAGGGAGACAAATAATGTCCTCTGAAGATTATAATGTCATTCTGGAGAAGGGGCCCATGCTGTGCTCCGTGTCAATAATTTTCCATAAACCAATCTAATTTCCCTCATCCTCCTACACTCTGCTTTAAGGAGGCTGTTAGAGGCTTTTGTTTGAAATGCAGATAAATCCTCATAAATTAACACAACACCACCTGAATCCTAAAAGGTTTGATGATTGACTTGTAGCTAACACCTGTTCAGACTTTCTGTCTGAAGGTTGATCTGATCCTGTGGTGTGAAAGTCGGTCTGACTGAGGCCTGACAAGAGGGTGAAAGAATAAAACGTTCATTTTTATTATTACTCTTTTCTAATTGAAAAATATCATAACTTGAATATATATATATATATATACCGTATATATATATATATATATATATATATATATATATATATACTGTATATACCGTATATACACTGCTCAAAAAAATAAAAGGAACACTAAAATAACACATCCTAGATCTGAATGAATGAAATATTCTTATTAAATACTTTGTTCTTTTCATAGTTGAATGTGCTGACAACAAAATCACACAAAAATTATCAATGGAAATCAAATTTATTAACCCATGGAGGTCTGGATTTGGAGTCACACTCAAAATTAAAGTGGAAAAACACACTACAGGCTGATCCAACTTTGATGTAATGTCCTTAAAACAAGTCAAAATGAGGCTCAGTAGTGTGTGTGGCCTCCACGTGCCTGTATGACCTCCCTACAATGCCTGGGCATGCTCCTGATGAGGTGTTGGATGGTCTCCTGAGGGATCTCCTCCCAGACCTGGACTAAAGCATACGCCAACTCCTGGACAGTCTGTGGTGCAACGTGGCGTTGGTGGATGGAGCGAGACATGATGTCCCAGATGTGCTCAGTTGGATTCAGGTCTGGGGAACGGGTGGGCCAGTCCATAGCATCAATGCCTTCGTCTTGCAGGAACTGCTGACACCCTCCAGCCACATGAGGTCTAGCATTGTCTTGCATTAGGAGGAACCCAGGGCCAACCGCACCAGCATAAGGTCTCACAAGGGGTCTGAGGATCTCATCTCAGTGCCTAATGGCAGTCAGGCTACCTCTGGCGAGCACATGGAGGGCTGTGCAGCCCCCCAAAGAAATGCCACCCCACACCGTTACTGACCCACTGCCAAACCAGTCATGCTGGAGGATGTTGCAGGCAGCAGAACGTTCTCCACGGCGTCTCCAGACCCTGTCACGTCTGTCACATGTGCTCAGTCAATTAGTGTTGCTTCCTAAGTGGACAGTTTGATTTCACAGAAGTGTGATTGACTTGGAGTTACATTGTGTTGTTTAGTGTTCCCTTTATTTTTTTGAGCAGCATATACAGTATATCTCAAGCATGCACACAGACACAATTTTCCAATTTATAAGAGGGAAAATTTGCAAATTTATAAGCTGGGGGGGAGTCAGGAGTGGCAGAGAAGTATGTGAGGGTGGTGCAGGACATGTATGAGAACAATGAGACGGTGGTGAGGTGTGCTGTAGGAGTGACAGATGGATTCAAGGTGGGAGTGGGATTCCATCAGGGATCAGCTCTGAGCCCCTTCTTGTTTGCCATGGTGATGGACAGGCTGACAGATGAGGTCAGGCAGGAGCCTCCGTGGACCATGATGTTTGCAGATGACATTGTGATCTGCAGTAAGAGTAAGGAGCAGGTGGAGGAGAACCTGGAGAGGTGGAGGTATGCTCTAGAGAGAAGAGGAATGAAAGTCAGTAGAAGCAAGACAAAATACATGAGTGTGAATGAGAGAGAGAGGCAGCTGCAACGGTGATGATGGAAGGAGTAGAGGTAGTGAAAGTAGATGAGTTTAAATACTTGAGGTCAACCATCCAAAGCAATGGAATATGCTCGAGAGGCGAAGAACAGAGTGCAGGCAGTATGGAGTGGGTGGAGACGAGTGTCAGGGGTGATTTGTGATAGAAAGATAGCAGCAAGATTGAAAGAAAAGATTTACAAGATGGTCGTGAGACCTGCTATGATGTATGGTTTGGAGACGGTGGCACTGACAAAAAGACAGGGAATGGAACTGGAGGTGGCAGAGTTGAAGGTGCTAAGATTCTCACTGGAAGTGACTAGAAATGACAGGATTAAAAATGAGTATATCAGAGGGACAGCTCAGGTTGAGTGGTTTGGAGACAAATTAAGAGAGGCAAGGCTGAGATGGATTGGACATGTGCAGAGGAGGGATAGTGGATATATTGGAAAAAGCATGTTGAAGATAGAGCTGTCAGGCAGGACCGAAAAAGGAAGACCACAGAGAAGATTCATGGATGTAGTGAAGGAGGACATGGGGATGGTTGGTGTTACAGAGGAAGATGAAGGGATAGGGTGAGACGGGGGCTGATGATCCGCTGTGGCGACCCCTACAGGGAGCAGCTGAAAGAAGAAGATTTGCTGAGGGGGAACAAGATGAGACCAGCTGCAGCAGGTTGAGAATGAGGGCCTTTCAGAGCTGATTGGTAGATCTCTGAAAATTACTGCTCAGGAGTAATAGCTAGTATCTAGTAGGCTAAACTGTATACTTCGTGTGGTGCTCTGCCTCTTGGCAGTGTAAACAACGCAGACGGAAATCCTTTAGCAGTCAGATGAAGGGCCTACTCCTTTTAAATTAAGTAATTATTTGATTTGCTGAACACTTTCACTACATAAGCCCCAATAAAGTCCACATAAAAGACAGAACTTTGTTTTAGTTGGTTGCCAGTTGTACAAGAAAAGAGCTGCTTTTAAGTAAAATCGGATGAAGCATGGAGTCGGTTATCTGCACATTCTGCAATGAAGAGATATGCATAAGTGTTAATGAGTCAGTGAAACATTTACTTAAATTTATGTAAATTTACCCATATTCTTGGCCCCCTCACAAATTAGCGTTTTGTTTTGTCATGTGCATTAAGGGCCATCCACAGCAACAATGGTGAGGATAATGCTATTAATTTAACCAACACTGATGAATAATGATGTGTAAAAGGCAGAACCAAACACACACTGCATGCTGACAGACACTGGCTTCACACCACGATTTCCTATTAGTTTCTT
This sequence comes from Pholidichthys leucotaenia, assembly GCA_020510985.1. Classification (NCBI taxonomy): domain Eukaryota; kingdom Metazoa; phylum Chordata; class Actinopteri; order Cichliformes; family Pholidichthyidae; genus Pholidichthys; species Pholidichthys leucotaenia. Next base: position 192,101,672 of record CM035842.1, on the reverse strand, counting down.
GGGAAATGTTTGTCACACTGCACCACCTGCATGAGGCCGTCTGTGCTGCTGCAATGATCTGTGCTGGATCTGTTGCTGCTGTATGTTGCAAAGAAAAAAAATGGAAATAATTTGAACTTTGGCAAACTATCACTCAGTGCACCCTATCATCTCCTCTTCCTGTGCATTTGTCATCCTATCTGAAAGCAGGTCCGAAGGAGCACTCCTCTTCAGGACAGTCTTTCCCAGACTCACTCATTCATTCCAGCTCTATTTAGAGAGCAGATGAACATGAGGGCAGAGTTTATTCTGACTGGCTGTCATTCTTACCTCCGCTAAAGAGGTAATGTAATCCTGCCGGTCAGTTTGTTGGTTTATTTGTTTGTTAGCAGGATTACGCAAAAACTACTTAATAGATTTTGATGAAATTTGTGACAGAGGTGGCCGTTGGGCTGTGGGAAAATCTATTCGATTTTGGAGGCAATCCAGGCCAGGATGCAAATTAAGGATTACTTTTTCACTTTTTTTAACACTGCAGTATGGGTTTGGCAGAGGGATGTGCTTATGATATATAAAGAAATAGAGGTGAAAGGATAATTCTGTTTATTTAGGTTTTTATTTAACTTGATAGTTCTTTCTATTCTCATATATTTGTCACAAGTTTGTAATGCAGTTATGCTGAATCATGCTGACCCATGTAATGTTCAGGTTCTGACTCCAGAGACTAAAAGTCCATTCTGTATGTGTCCTATATGATAAAGGATATCTAAGAAAGTCATGTGTGAGTCAGGCTGTAGCCTTATGAGCTTGTCATCTGTTCTTAAAGATAAAGCTGTCTTTTGTTTTTTTGTAAGCTGTTGTAGAGTGCTTAAAAGGATGTCAGACCTGAAGATCTCTGCACACTGTCATAATGCTGTCGTACGTGATATACCACAGTGTCTTCTCTGCTGGCCAGAAAGAATAAATGCATTCTTGTTCATTCGCTGGTTCTCTGTTCAGAGTTTATTTTTAACCCGACATTAAATTCAGCATTTTTCTTCTGAGTTTACAGAGATAAACAGTGCAAGAACTTTTTCAGTCTCAAATAGTGGGCACTGTCAAGACTTAGTAATTTTTCTTACAAGAGGGCACTCAGAGAGTGCATACCTCTGCCAAGGCCCTATCTTGCTACATTATCATAGCAGTCTGTCGTGGGCGACAATGACTGCTTCATTTAGGTCTGATCAGATTCCTCCATACAGCTCTGTCCTTAGCCTTCTGATGCCAGGAACTCTGTTATGTCCCGAGCGCCGGTTCTGATCGCGCTTGGGCTGAGTTAGTTCTCGCTGCCGGCCTTGACAGCTGCGGGCTGTATTCTGGCCTCACCGGGCTCTTATTGTGAAAGTGCTCGGTGGGGCTTCCGCCTGTCAACGGCCGGTCAGCTGATTGTCATTACCGTCGTTAGTGCTTCGCCCTTTTAAGCCCGGCACTGACGACGGTAAGACGCAGGAGTATTGGTCTACATTCTGTCAACGTCTCGTCTCGTTTTGCTTGTCAAGTCTGGGTCTACGCCTCTTCATGTTTGAGAGTGCAGTGAGACCTTCATGTCAGGTTTGTGTATTATAACTTTGTCACAGTTTAGCTCGTAGCGGCTGGGTTAGCCCTACGAGTCCAAGTCTCGTTCATGTGTGTATTTGCCCTAAAGGGTTCATAGTTGTGTTTTGTCACGTCTGAAAATAAATAACATCTTAGCCAAACTCTCTGGTGAACTCTGTGGCATCTCTTGGTGATCCACGAGGATCACCACATGACAAACTCCTGTCTATATCCAGCTTCTTCAAGTTTCTTTTTACAGTGTCTTTAAATCTGAGCCTTGGTCTACCCTGATTGTGTTTGCCTTAGCGTAACTGTGAGTAGAGTAACTGCCGAGGGAGACGCTGGTGGTCCATCCTCTCAACATGTCCGAGCCATCTCAGGTTCGTCTGTATTAGCATGTCCTCCATTGATGAAAGACCAGCTCGTTTCAACACTTCTATGTTGGTTATCTTGTCTTTCCATGAGATGTTCATTGTGGCTCGAAGGTGTTTCATCATGTTCGCGTGGAGTTCCTTTACCTGTACTCTGTAGACAGTCCAAGTTTCAGCACCATACAATAGAGTAGCCAGTACTGTCACTCTGTACACTTTGCATTTCAGACGGATAGACACATGTCGATTGTACCACAGTCTCTCCCTCAAGTTTCCAAACACAGCACTTGCTCGTCCCATTCTGAGAGATAGTTCATCCTCCAGCCTAGCATTCTCTGAAACAGTACTCATTAGATACTTGAAAGTCTTGCACTTGACTAGTGGCTCTGTACCAGTGCTGATCTCTTCTGGTAGTGATGTTGATATCTGGAACTTTGGTGGTTGATAAAGACACTCTATCTTCTTGATATTGATTTTGAGGCTGAATTGGCTAGCTGCTCTTGCAAATTTCTCCACTAAAGATTGCATATCTTCCGCACTGTGTGCAACTAGAGCACTGTCATCGGCAAAGAGCATTTCTCTTACTACCTTTATCAATGTCTTACTCTTGGCTTTAAACTGTGCCACATTGAACAGGTCTGCTTCTTTCCTTGTTTGAATGTATACTCCTTCTGAAGTGTCTTTGAAGGCCACCTCAAGCATGGCTGCCAGATATAGCGAGAACAGTGTAGGCACCAGCACACACCCTTGTTTCACCACGTTGCTTACTGAAAAGTCTTTAGATACTGAACCACTCATTGCCACGTTTGCTTGCATACCTGTATGGAGTGCCTCGATCGGGCTGACAAACTTCCCTGTACAGCCATATTTCTTGAGTACCTGCCAAAGTCCTTGTCGCGAAACAGTATTGAAGGCTTTACTGAAGTCTATGAAGACTACATAAAGTGGTATGTTCTGTTCGATACACGTTTCTTGAACCTGTTTCAAGCAGAAAATCATGTCCACTGTGCTTCTTCCACTTCCAAAGCTGCACTGGGTTTCCAGTAGTACATTCTGCGAGATGTGTTCATTGAGTCTGTTCAGTAGTACATGTGAGAGAATCTTACCAACAGTGGCTAGCAGTGATATACCTCGGTAATATCCACAATCTTTCCTGTCACCTTTCTTGAACAAAGGCGCAATACTTGCATCCTTCCAGTCTTGAGGTACGTTCTGGGCATCCCATATCTCTTGGATGAGCTTGTGCAGGCAGTTTTTCAGCTGAACCCCACCAAATTTCCACACTTCTGCTGGAATTCAATCCTTTCCTGGAGCTTTACCATCCTGTGTTGTCCTGATAGCTGCCATTAGTTCATCAAGATTTGGTGGTTCATCCAGACTTGATACAGCTGGTTGCTGCACTAGAGCTTCTTTAGCCTCTTCAGTGAGAGCTCCAGGGTTGTTTAGTAGTTGGTCAACGTGATCTGCAAATCTGTCCAGGATCTTGTCTTTCTCCTGCAAAACCATTTCACCATCCATAGTCTTTAGTTGGATCAATCCTCTTGGTTTAGGGCTGTAGATTTCTCTCAAACCTGTGAAGAATGTTTTCATGTCTTTCCTGTCTGCTGCAGTTTGAAGTTCCTCCCCTTTTTCATCCCACCAGTTGGACTTCATCTCTCTGGTGTACTTCTGTAGCTCACTCTGAGCCTTTGAGTATTTCTTCTTCTTCGACCTTGTGTTACACTGTAGGTTTTCCTGCCTAGCTGTATTCCTCATTTCTAGTAGTTTCTTCAGATGTTCATCGTGCTCATCAAACCAATCTTGATGTTTCCTCACAGGGTAGCCTAATACATCACTCACAGTCTGATACACTGTATCCTTCAGTGTTGCCCATTTCTCTTCTATGTCATTTTCTGAGTTGATGCTGTCCCAGTCTTTCAAGTTTTCATCCATTTCCTGTGTAAGTTCTTCCTGCTCCTTTTGGCCTTTCATTGCACCCATGTTTAGCTTCTGTGGTGGCTTCACACCCGTCCTGCAGTGCTGTTTTTGTCTGCAAATCCTTAATCTAGATCTCAGCATAACATGATCAGTACCACAGTCCGCACCTCTCATTCCTCTGGTGTCCAATACATCCCTTATGTGTCTCTGCCTTACTATGATGTAGTCTAACAAGTGCCAGTGCTTGGATCTTGGGTGCATCTATGTCTTCTTGTGTGTGTCCTTGTGCTTAAATAGAGTGTTGGTTATCACAAGGTTGTACTCTGAACATAGTGCAAGTAGAAGTTCTCCATTAGCATTGCACTTGCCTACTCCATGGCTGCCTAGCACTCCTTTCCATTTCTCAGTGTCCGAACCAACTCTGGCATTAAAATATCCCAACGAGTTTCAGCTTGTCATCAGTCGGTACACGCCTGATAGTCTCATGTAAATCACTGTAGAACTCTTCCTTCGCCTCCTCTGTGTTGGTCATTGTTGGGGCATATACACTGATGAGTGTGGCATACATCTTCCGCTGTAGTCGGAGTCTCATAGTCATTATCTTTTTGTTGATTTTCACCGGTTCCTCATCAAACATTGCTGCTATCTCCTTTCTAACTGCAAAGCCCACTCCTTCTTCTCTCCTTTCTTGAGTTGAGTTCCCACTCCAAAAGAAGATGTACCCATGGTCTTCCAAGCTGTCATATCCAGGCAATCTTGTTTCACTAAGTGCAGCTATGTCTACATTGTACCTGTTCATTTCCAGGGCCACAACTGTGGTCTGTCTTTCTGGGCACTGCGATGTTGTTCTGTCCAACAGAGTGCATACATTCCGTTCTGCTACACACAAGGCTGCTGTTTTCCTCTTCTTTTGTCTTCCTACATTAAATGAAGTGAAAAAGTGATCCACAATCTACATCCTGACCTGAATTTCCTTCAAAACCTAATGGGCTCATCTGTAGTGCAAGGGCCATCTCTGGTGAACATTTCTTCAAAACCACTCCTGTAGTTTTTGCAGAATCCTGCTAACAGGCAGGCAGACAAACAAACAAATAACATTCTGACAGATAGGCCCTTAGTGGAAGTATAATGATAATAATAATAAATCAGATGTATATAGCACTTTTCATAGACACTCAAAGACGCTTTACAATGGATACATTATTCATTCACTCCACAGACAATGGTAGTGGTAAGCTACTACTGTAGCCACAGCTGCCATGTGGCAGATTGACGGAAACGTGGCTGCCACTTTGCACCAACAGCCTCTCTGACCACTACCGAACATTTATACACATTCATACCTGCTGTCATGGACACTGGAGGAAAAGTGGGTACAGTGTCTTGCCCGGGGACACAACAGCAGGATTTCTGGGGAAAGCGGGATTCGTACCACCAACCCCCCGGTTATTAGACAGCCCGCTCTACCCCCTGAGCCACTGCTGCCCACAGTTCCCTCCTCCATTCCATTTTTGCTGAGCACCTAGGTGAACGGCAGGACATTCCATTTTTATTTGGTCTTTGGCATGACCCGGCTGGGACTTGAACCCTGATCTCACGGTTTGTGGGGTGGGTGCTCTACCTCTCAGCCACCACTCCGGTATGTGCTCTCTGAGTGCCCTCTCATTTCTGGATGTATTCTGATTGGCTGTCAGTGTTTCTATTGTTCTTAAAATCATTGAGAAAATGATCCCAAAGATATTGTTTGCTTCTTTCATAATTATTACCATTGTAAAAGGGAAGATTTACCAGACGGTAGTGATACCTGCTATGGTGTATGGTTTGGAGATGATGGCACTGACAAAAAGATGGCAGATGGAGCTGGAGGTGGCAGAGTTGAAGATGCTAAGATTCTCACTGAGAGTGACTAAGAGGGACAAGATTAGAAATGAGTGAGTAATGAGTAATGAGAGATGGACAACGTGGGTTGAGCAGTTTGGACACAAAGTAAGAGAGGCAAGGCTGAGATGGCTTGGACATGTATAAAGGAGGGATAGTGAATATACTGGACAAATGATGTTGAAGATGGAGCTGCCAGGCAGGAGGAAAAGAGGAAGCTTACAGAGAAGATTCATGGATATAGTGAAGGAGGACATGGAAGGGGCTGGTGTTACAGAGGAAGATGCAGGGACAGGGTGAGATGGAGGCAGATGATCTGCTGTGGCGACCCCTAAAGGGAGCAGCAGGAACGAGAAGAAGATTGTAGTGTGGACTCTGCAATCCACTTGATTCAGAACAATTTTTAAAATGCAAACTTTTATAGTTCTGGTTCTGGTTATCTTTATCATTGTTGGTGTGGACAGCCCTTTAGGCCTGGCAATGGGTGTCAGGCCGTGCTCATGAAAGACATCATTTTGATTTCAAGCATTTGCTTGATAAAGTAAAAGTTAAATAAAATTGATCCCCCAACCCCACCCAAGGAATATTCCCCCCTGAGCTATTCCCCCAAAATTTACTTTGACTAACAAAAGACTGTAATAAGATAAGATAAGATGAGATAAGATAAGCCTTTATTAGTCCCACAATGGGGAAATTCCAGGATTGCAACAGCACAGGGATAGCAACACTCAGAGCAACAATCAAGAAGACAAGAAAAACAAGAGCAGCGAGTATACATATGTGCATATAAATATATAAATATATATACACACAGTGCGGAGCATTGTAGCTAGATGGAATAAACAGCATAACCGTCTGCTTAGTTATCCTACATAGTATGAATATGTACCCATACATATTGTCACCCTCCGTAGCGACCGATATTGTCCTAGTTTTATAATCCTGTCTTCATTGCATTCTTTATACAGAAAGTATTATGTACTAAGTGTAGATATCAGAGCTAAAGTCACTTACCACGCATACTGTACACTATAACTGCATATATTCTCCTTTTTTTTCCATTTGGTTCATGCAGCAGTGAAATGCAGTGTGGCTACAAGAGAACAACAAATATTCTTGTTTTTCCAACATATACTGTTTTAATGATTTGTTCATGCATTTCTGTTGTGTTTATAAAATCTCTGCAGACTATGAAAAGCTTTTTCATTTATTCATTCATTTCAGCATATGCATTATTTTGGTGGGAGGACGGCTCTGCAGGAATAATGTGAATTTAGATTAGTTTAGGTCATCTGATTACGATTAAAGCAAAATTCTTCATGATTGCGGTGACAAAATAATAATGATACCCCATCTAAGTAGGTGGTGAAAAGTACTTAAATTCAGCTATTATCTGGATTTTTTCCCTATAGGTCATGTGAATGGAACAGATTAGACATTATGCAAGTCTTGCTCTAAGTAGGTGGAATTGTTAGCTTATAGTTTTTTTTATCATTAATATTGTGGAAGATGAAAACAGACGAGGTAGCGAGCTAGATGACACATTTCTAAGTATGGGTCTTTAGTTCCCTTTGCTCTTTGTGTTCTTAGTTTTATTTTGTATTTATGTGTTTTAGCTCCGGTGTTTCCTCAAGATGGTTGCTCCTTCACGTGGTGCCTCGGCGCTGAGCGATGTCTCCTTTATTTTATATGTGTATAAGAGAAGTGGGGGGTGATGTATGTACCTGTGTGTGTTGTGTTTGTGGGTACAGTATGTTTATAGGAGGGTTGGAAGGGGTGGGGCTGTATCATGTAAAGTATGTAATTAAATGTGTCTATTGTTTTAATCTATGTAAAGCACTTTGCACAGCATCTAATGTTTTAAAAGTGCTATACAAATAAAGTTTGATTGATGAACTTTATTCCTCTTCCACCATCAAGTACAGAAAATACTCTGTCTGGGTCTCTGGGTGTCTCCTTTTTATAACCTTTATTTCCGTCCCATGAGACCCAGGGAGCCAAAACAATACAATCAGTGGACAAAGACATGCGTGGCACATTAACATCATATAACACCAGTCCCACTTCTCACACCCTCTCTTACTCCAGCGGCTCTGGCGTCTCCTGAACTCCCCGGGGGGCGAAGAGCCCTTTCTGTTGCGTTTGAGACCCCCCAGTGCCACTTCCTCCTTCAGTCCTTTATTCCATCTTCCCCCAGCTTCCGACTCTGGGTGGAGTGCCACCACAATATAAGGAATTCCAGGTTTTTTCCCCTCACTGGGCTGTAGAGCCACTGAACCATCTGAACCGTTTTGACCCACTTTTAGAGAAATGCACTACAGAGTCGTCAGCCTGTTTTGATTCTAATTGAACTAAAAGGTACAATAACATCAATACACACAGAGACCAGGCTTAGGTTATGATTGTGATCTTTTAGTAGGAGAGCCGAACAACAACAGACATCAGTAATCAACTCCAGTCATTACAGACTAGCACTACAGAGCACCAAGTGCTCGAGCAGAATATACCACAGGATCATTGTCTAGTTAGAAGACCCATTGTAACCCAAGCTTTAACTTCCTGGCTGATGTCCTGTCTTGATGTCTTCAATATTTCCACATAATGTTCTTTTCTCATGATGCCATCTACTTTGTGAAGTGCACCAGTCCTTCCTGCTGCAAAACACCCCCACAGCATAATGCTTCCAGGTCCGCACTTCACATTACACTTAGCTTGGTGACCAAGGTCTAGAATGCCATTTTCTGTAAACTCTAGTTACCCCACTAGACATCCTGTCCCTACCTGGTTCAATCCACAGTAGATAATATACTGTGGGGGAGGCTGTGGCACAGGTGTAATATGGCCGACTACTGATCGGAGGTCAGGGGTTTAATTCCCGCTCTGTCTGCAGTCTGCATGTCGAAGTGTCCTTGTGCAAGACACTGAACCCCCAGTTGTTCCTGGTGGGTCAGGCTAGCGCCTGTGTATGGCAGCTCTGCTGCTATCAGCGTGTGAATGGGTGGATAACAGGATCTGTAAAGTGCTTTGGTCATCCAGAGATGAGAAAAAACGCTATATAAGTGAACGCCATTTACCATATTTCATCATTCTTGCTTTTTTAAAAAAAATAAATATTTTGGATGTAATAGGCCAGTCAATCTATGTTCCTACCCTCACCTATGGTCACGAGCTTTGGGTAATGACCGAAAGAATGAGATTGCGGATACAAGCGGCTGAAATGAGCTTTCTCCGTAGGATTGCTGGACTCACCCTCAGAGATAGGGTGAGGAGCTCAGTCATCCGGGAGAGGCTCAGAGTAGAACCGCTGCTCCTCCACATTGAAAGGAGCCAGTTGAGGTGGTATGGGCTGATCAGGATGCCTCCTGGACGCCTCCCTCTTGAGGTGTTTCGGGCACGTCCCACTGGGAGGAGACCCCGGGGCAGACCCAGGACTCGCTGGAGAGACTATGTCTTCCAGCTGGTCTGGGAACGCCTTGGTATCCTGTCTGAAGAGCTGGAGCAGGTGGCTGGGGAGAGGGAAGTCTTGGCTTCTCTGCTTGAACTGCTGCCTCCCCAACACGGACCTCCGGAAAAGCGGTAGAAGATGGATGGATGGATGGAGGCCAGCATATAGGCGAACTACCCAAGATGTTAGAGGTTGGTAAGTGGTCTGTTTACTGCCATGGAGTTCACCTTAGTGGGGAAAGGACAATGGATGACCTGACTAGCGCTAGGTTCACTGTCAGATCACAGATGAGTCTTAAATTCTTTTTCTAGTTACCCCACTAGACATCCCTCTTCCCACCTGGTTCAATAATCCACATTTGATAATTTATCTTACATCATTCCAACATATTTTGGATGTAATAAGTTAGCACATTAGCCCACCATCATCTTGGTTAGCTGGCCAAGATTGATCTGTCTACCGCCTTGGAAACTGCTTCAGCGGACAGAAAGCGTTAGATTACCATGTTTAGCAGTGAAATGAGTCTTTCTGAGGAAGCCTGGTTAAAATGGGTAGAAAATGGTGCTGAAATAATTAACCCCTTATCATTCCACTGTCCTGCCCATGGGTTGTTTTAATATTTCTGCTGCAACACAGTGAAGTGGTAAACATATTTAGAGTGGATCGTCATACCTTACATCATTTGAAAGCTTAGAATTTCATCTATTTGGTTATAAACAGATTTGAGATACAATTATAACACTGGAATTAAATAGAGCATCAAGCAAGCAAGCACAACATAGTATCATAGCATTTATTCACCAATTAAGCTTTCTTGGAGTCCTGTAATTAATGATAGACCAACAAATATGGTCCAGTTTTATTGCAAAAGGTCCAATAGATTCATCTGAGTACAATTTATTGTCCATCTAGATCAGGGGTGTCCAGTCATGTGCCATGGAGCGCCAAGACCCTGCAGGTTTTCTCTTCTACCTGGTCTCTTCAGCAGGTGTCTTCACTGATCAGCAATCAGTGGGAAGAAATTCAGTGAAATCTGCTGTTGAAGACACTGGTTGGAGATAAAGCCTGCAGGGTCTTGGCTCTCCATGGCACATGATTGGACACCCCAGATCTAGATGATTACAGGTGACAATGCTCATAAAATCGCAGCATTGTTTGAAATCCAGCTGGCTAACTTTTTGAGATTTTTTTTCGTTTGTCACTATGTAAATGGAAGCCCAAAAGACCCATGTAATGGTCTAGATGTGATTGACACCTCATTTGACCCAATAGGGCTTTCCTTTGTGTTTTCACAGCCTTCAATACTCAATGAGTGCCTACTTAGCATGAATGACCAGCCCCAGAGTTAATGCAAACAAAACAAGCCAACTGCAGCTGAGTATGCCGATTATGGATGTGTCAGGTAGCCAGTTAATTTCTGAATGTAATGATACTTGATAGGACTGGGTTCATCACACACACCTCCGATAAAGCCCGTGCGTCTCCCAAACATAATGCTCATTTGCTTCTACAAAGCTGAGTCACTTCTAGCAACCTTGGTTGTAATGTTTATACTTTACTCACTCTGTCATTACTACTGACAGTGTATCTGGATATGGGGAAGAATAGCCCTGAGTGTCACCTTTCATTAGAGCCCAAGATGACACTTCTATGTTGAAGCATACAAAGGTTTTGAACGTTTTTCCAAGCTATGTCCCAACCTGTGCCAAATTGCAGAGGTTGGCAAGTTCAAAAACACCTGTTTGCAACCTGAGGAAAAAAAACTGTGTAATATATTCATTTTTTGTTGTATTGTTGCAAAATTTTCACTTGAATTTGATAACACTTGGTTCTACATTGCAATTGTATTTTCCAGCCAATATCAAAACAGCTCTATGTTATTTTCAGGCATCTGTATCTAAAAAAAAAACCCAGGCAAACTTTATTTTCTGTCATGAGCAGAGAGCTGGAGATTTCCGCAAGGCTTGGTCTCATGGCCTTTTCTTTATATTTACTTATTTGTTGTATTTTATGCCTTTTGGGTTTCTGTATTCAGGTACTGTTTGCCATCTTCCCGTTTGTGTTCTAGTTTTGTCACACCTTTATTTTATATTAATTTATATTTTATTTTTCTGCTTGGGTTGATATTTTATGTTTTTTTATCTCCACTGTTGTTCTTTTTCTGGTTGACAGCTGTCAGTGGCGTGGTGCTTCGTGTGGGCGTTGCCCTGCCAGCTGTCAGCTTTGGTTCGCTCCTGTCTCAATACCCCAGCTGGTCCTAATTATGTTTCATTTGCTTTCTCCTGCCTACTCAGATGCCCACACCTGTCATCGATTGTGCAAATGGTTTTTGTTCCTACTTAAGGGCTGTAATTTTATTTTTTCCTTGCTGCAGTCTTGCTTGCACTCTCCTCGTCTCCACCAGAGCCCTGTCCTGCTCTAGGTGTGCTATCTGTAAGTTTTCTCCTTCATTTGTATATTATGTTTAGTGCTCTGTGTTGAACTTAATGTTTGTTGCCTTTTTGTTCAATAAACTGCCCAAACTCACAGTTCAGTGCGTTGGTCTCATCTTCCTGCCCTGAAGGGTATTCATCACAGAAGACCGCGGCCAGTAGAGACCCAGCTGTTGTGAGTTTGCGGATTTTTGTTTTTCTTTCACCTCAGCGGCGGCGATAGCTCATTGGTTTCTTTATTTTTTTCCCTGTTGGTGTTCCTTTCACCAGTATTTACCATGTCTGTCACCCCGGAGGTGTCCACCCTTAGACTGGACGAAGTGGAGCGGTGGTCAGTGTGTGTCCTGAAGGATATTCTGTCGCAGGCTCAAGCCTCCTGTACTCCCGAGGTAGCCCGAGAGTGTCTGGAGGGTGCGGTGCAGGCGCTTGAGGCATGCCTCAGCCTGTGGGATCACCCAGAGCTCACAAATTTACTCCTGTCCATATTTCTTCCTCAATCAATGAGTGATGAGCCAGGGGAGTCAGCTCCAATGCCTGCACCAATGAAGAGCAAGCACTCGCGCAAACGGAAACCCCCAGCCTTTCACTGCTGTCTGGCGGCAGCTCCACCTCCTCTTCCTGAGCTTTGGCCCGCTCCATCGGCCGAGGAGCTGGAGGAGCGCAGGCAGGCTTTACTGGCAGAGACTAAGCTCCTCCTGGAAGTCAAACCATGGCTCCTTCCGGATCTTGCTCAGGAGCTGGAGGAGATTTTGCCTAGGGACCCATAGTTTGAGCCAATGAGTGAGCATCCCCTGACTCCAGAGCCTCTCTCTCTCCATCTTGAGCACACGCCTCCTGCTCCTTGGCGTTGTCCCAGGAAATCCTGTTGGAGGAACACTCCCACCTCTCAGTTGTCAGCTACTCCTACGCCGAGAGAGAAGCCTCCCTCAGCAGTGCACCCTCCAAGTTTTTCTCAGACAGAATTTTCAGCCTCTTTCCTCTCTGCTGTTGCAGTTCCTTGCTTCTCCTCGACACCTCCTCCTGCTGCTGAGAGCCGAGCTGTTTTTTCCCCGGCTCCGCCCAAAACCGTGTCGACAGGGGTGGCTCCTCCACATTCCTCAGAAGGGCCTACGACCATTGAAGTCACGGAGAAGGCCGAATTCCAATCAGCTGCAGCAGAAAACCATGCCCCAGGATTACAGGCAAGTGGCTTTTCATTCTCTATTATCTATGTATGAATTATCTTGCCTGATTCCCAGTGGTGAGGCTCAGTCCTCGCAGCCCTGTGAGCTCTCACTACCTGCTGCAGCTAAACACTTGTCACCAGCTCTCTGTGTGTCTCCTCCTCTGCCCCCTGAGTGTACGCCGGCCCCAGGATAGAGCCGCCAGACGTTGGAGGAGCCTGCAGCCCTGGAGGACCTGGTTCTAGCCCCGCAGCTATGCTTTGGACGGAGGGTGAGCGCTGAAACTGAGCTGACACCTGTGCCGACGAGGGAGCATCCCTGGGCCTCAGCTGAACCGAATCCAGCGCCAGCAGGAAATCAACCTCCTGAATCCATGCCGGACGAGCCATCAGCGTGGGTTGCCTCACTGGGGGGTCCCAGGCCTGCTTAGACCACCATACATACCACCGCAGTAGAGTCGGAGCTAGACCTCCAGAGGGCTGGACCTGAAGAACCATCACTGGGATTGATGGAGTCCTGGACGGCGGTGGAGCTCGAGCTCATGCAAGTGCTCGCCTTTGATTCCATTGCATATGTTTTGGAGAGATCTTGTCTGGCTCTTGGTGAGGAGAGCCAGGTGCAGTCGTCAGCTGTACCTGAGCTTATCTCTCCGGGCTCCACTGTTGCCAGTGACCCTGACCCTGTTTCCCACCTGTTTTGTCTGAGTTCTTCCCCAGGGTTGCCGAGGTTATTCCAGATCTGCCAGATGTCTCCGTGGGTCCAGGTTCACTGCCAGAGATTATCGTGGGTCCAGCTCCTCCTGCTGAGGTCATCACGGGCACTCCATCCCAGCCCGGGGCCTCTGTGGGTGTTGCTCCCCCTCTGGCTGAGGTCTTTGAGGGTGCTGCTTCCTTTTCTGTGGAGGTCATCAGGGGTGCTCCATTCCAGCCCGGGACCTCCAAGGGTGCAGCCTTGGCCCAGTCCGGGTCCACCGAGGCTGCAGCCGTGGCCCAGTCCAGGTCCACCGAGGGTGCTACTTCCCTTCCTGTGGAGGTCGTCGCAGGTGCTCTGTCCCAGCCCGGGGCCTCTGAGGTTGCAGCATTGGCCCAGTCCGGGTCCACCGAGGGTGCGGCTTTGGCCAAGCCCGGGCCCATCGAGGTTGCTGCTGTGCTCCAGCCCGGGGCCACAGAGGTTGCTGCTGTACTCCAGCCCTGAGCCACCAAGGGTGCAGTCTTGGCCCAGTCCGGGCCCACCGAGGGTGCAGCATTGGTCCAGTCAAGACCCACCGTAGGTGCGGCTATGTCTCAGTCCGGGACCACCGCAGGTGCAGCCTTGCAACAGCCAGGAGCCACCGAGGTTGCTGCTGTGCTCCAACCCGAAGCCACCAAGGGTACAGCCTTGGTCCAGTCCGGGCCCACCGAGAGTGCGGCTTTAGCCCAGTCCAGGTCCACCGAGGGTGCAGCATTGGTCCAGTCCAGACCCGCCGCGGGTGCAGCTATGTCCCAGTCCGGACTCACTGCGGGCGCAGCTATGTCCCATTTTGAGTCCATGTGGATGCAGTGTTGCTCCAGCCCAAAGCCACAGCGGGTGCAGCTTTGCTCCAGCCCGGAGCCACCGCAGGTGCAGTCTTGCTCCAGCCCAAGGCCACCACGGGTGCTGCTTCGCTCCAGTCCGGAGCCTCCGCGGCTGTAACATTGTCCCCATCCAGGACCACCGCGGGTGCAACCTCGCTCCAGTCCGGGGCCACCGCGGATGCTACTATGTCCCAATCCGGGACCACCGAGGGTGCTGCTGGCCCGTCCAAGGGTTTCGTGGTTCCCCTTCCGTCGCCAGAGCACCGTTGGGGTCCCCCCTCTTCTGCCAGACGCTGTTGTGGTTCCCCCTCCTGTGCCGGGTGCCATTGTTGTTCCCCCTCCTGTGCCAGACGCCATCGTGGTTCCCTTTCCTCCGTCTGATGTCATCGTGGTTCTCACTCCTCCACTCGAGGTCGCCATTGTTTCTCCGACTCCCCTGTCATCCTCACCACTCGCCCTTCCCACCAGGCAGCCGCCTCCTGGACCACCTCATCTGTCCAGTTGGTTGAAAAACTCTGGCAGACCACCCATTGGACTGTACCACGGAGTTGGGTGGCCCACATTCTCTGGGAGGCCACCCGACCCATTTCATCTTGTCATCTGGCTGGTCTGGGACTCTGGTTGCCCACCTGAACTGTCCAGCCCCTCGGTCCAGGGGGCTTAGGGTGGTTGAGGTTCTCCTGGTGTGGGTCCTGAGCAGGGTTTGTTTCTTTCCCTCCTAGCCTGTTCATCCCACCACCCTCCCGGGATTGGTTTTTGTTGTGCTCTTATTGGAGGGAGGGGCTCTTTTTTTTTTCTTTTGATGTCACCCTGGGGTGTCTGGCATCCACCCCTTGAGAGGGGAGCTCTGTCATGAGCCAAGAGCTGGAAATTTCTGCCAGGCTCAGTCTCATGGCCTTTTCATTATATTTACTTACAGTATTTGTTGTATTTTATGCCTTTTGGGTTTCTGTATTCATGTACTGTTTGCCATTTTCCCGTTTGTGTTCTAGTTTTGTTACACCTTTATTTTGTATTAATTTATATTTTATTTTTCTGCTTGGGTTAATATTTTATTCTTTTTATCTCCACTATTTGTCATGGTAGCCCTCGCGGGCTACCAATAAGACGCACACAAGTCCACCAGTGAGTTTTAGTGAGTTTTATTACGGTGATAAGGGTGTTTACACAAGCTGCTGAGCTGATGACAGAGTCCTTGCAGAACAGGAAGCATAGGCTATCCAACACACTACAGGTCCAGGGCAGGAAACAGTCACACACAGACAAGCTAGGTAATAATTGCACCTGGACTGCTAAAGCAGGGACTTACAGCACCAAATACACCGGAGGGAATAAGGCTATACAGCTCACTTACTATGCCGGTGAACAGACGGTCAAGCCCTTAGGCAGCCGAGGTGAAGATAGTCCAGGCATCCGTGACGATGGGTGAACAAAATAACGATCAGTAATGTGACCATTAGCGATCAGACACTGCTGCGTCGTAATGACGCTAGCACACAGCTTAAATAACCAGGGACTGATGACAGATGACACACAGCTGACCGGCCGTTGACAGGCGGAAACCCCTCCGAGCACTTTCACAATAAGAGCCCGGAGAGGCCAAAATACCGCCCGCAGCTGTCAAGGCCGGCAGCGAGACATAACTTTAACCCGAGCGTCGGTTCTGATCGCGCTCGGGTCATAACACTTGTTCTTTTTCTGGTTGACAACTGTCAGTGGCGTGGTGCTCCGTTTGGGTGTTGCCCTGTCAGCTGTCATCTTTGGTTCGCTCCTCTCTCACTGCCCCAGCTGGTCCTAATTATGTTTCATTTGCTTTCTCCTGCCTGCTCAGATGCCCACGCCTGTCATCGATTGTGCAAATGGTTTTTGTTCCTACTTAAAGGCTGTAATTTTATTTTTTCCTCGCCGCAATCTTGCTTGGACTCCACGTCTCCACCAGAGCCCCGCCCTGCTCTAGGTGCGTTATCCTGTAAGTTTTCTCCCTCGTTTGTATATTATGTTTAGTGCACTGTGTTGAACTTTATGTTTGTTGCCTTTTTGTTCAATAAACTGCCCAAACTCACAGTTCAGCACGCTGGTCTCATCTTCCTGCCCCGAAGGGCATTCATGACATTTTCTTCAAATTTAGTTTGTTTACACAACTGTTACTCAGTGGCAGAAGCACTTAGAGGGATTCTGAGTATTTTGCCAAACAAATTAGAGTATTTTCTTTTGAATGAGACCAACCTCATGAATATTTTCCAGAGAGTTGAAGAACAGCTTTTGATTTACTTTGGGTATGTTATTTTTATGCGTTTTTAGGGAAATTGGCTGGAATCTTAAGGGCTGATGTATTTGATCAAAGCATGTTGCAGAGATTTTATTAACACTTCTGGGAACTGTGTCAATATGTGGAAAAATAGACATATGGGGTATGAAGGGACCAACTTCACTGCTGCCCCTGGGTTCCAAAATTTGGTACTTCACCCTTGGATGCAGTAGAATGCAGAAAGATTTTCAAGTAAGTCAAGTAAAGCAGAATTTCAGAAAATTAAATTTACATGACATTATACTGCATGCATCATTTGGTAGGTAGTTAGCTCTAAACTTTGGCTGCCACTTAAGTACATGTATTTTTGCTTTTAACAGCTTGCATAGCATAAATGTTTTGTGTGCTATTGTGCTCTATACACGCTGAACCCTCCTCTACATAGAAAAAAATCTGTCTAAATAAACACAAAACCATATTCTTGCACAGATTGTCAAACACTGATTTAATACATCACATCCCTGTGTTCCTCTGTGGGATTTCTTTGTGGTGTTGTATTGTAATGGCATGCCGTGAGTACAGCTATTTAGAATATTTTATTAAATATACCACCGGTTCTACACATGTGCCCACGGGTCGTTTTAGTCACCATTAGTGTGGCTCCGTTTGCTGCATAATGTCCTCTGTGACCCTACGGGGAGCTGTTCAACGTTAGAAACACAAAATAGTGATTATGTTGGGAAATTCCCAACAAGCACCAGCTTCTGCCAGCCAGGGGTAATGGTGTTCTTTAGATGCTTTATGTGAAATGTATTCCATCTACTTTGCATGCCAGCGTCTGTTTGGTCGGAACTTTATTGGCATGCCTTTGAAAACAACTGAATCATGTCTTGTGGGACAGTGGAGGAGTCTGACAAAAGTATGTTAAGTAACAGACATGATCACTGATGGGGTTACACGGACGTCGCTGTAAAGTGGAGAAAAAGGCAAGTAAAAGCTGGTTCTGATTCATTCTCCTGACTATGTGCAGTACAATATGGTTGTCATATGAAGAAAGAAGCCAACTTTATTGTCATTAAATCCATACAGCCAATCATGTGGAGTAGAACGAAATTCCATTTCTCCTATCTAAAATGTTAATCACATCTAGAATCAGAAGGGCGCTGCTTTGCAAGGCGCCACCACAAATAACTTTTCCTTCCCCCATTCTACTATGCTGAGCACCAAGATAGAAGGCAGGAAGTACCATTTTTTATATGGTCTTTGGTATGACACCAGAGTGGTGGTCTAGTTGGTAGAGCAGCTGCCCCACAACCGGGAGGCCAAAGTTCAAATCTCAGCCAGGTCATACCAAAGACCAGGTAAAAATGGTACTTTCCGCCTGCTAGCTTGGTGCTCAGCATAATAGAATGGGGAAAAGGACAGTTAACACACAGAGCTACCAGAGGACTGACCCCCCACTGTAGCTTTCGCTACTTACAGTAGCTCTGTGCCCTAGGGTCATGAAACGGAGTTAGGTGCCGCCTTACACCATTGGCATGGGAATAACTTAGCTAACTTTGGTATGACCTGGCCGGGACTTGAACCCACAACCTCCCAGCTGTGGGGTGGATGCTCTACCACTAGGCCACCACTCTGGTGTTCCTCTGGTCTCACCCGTTTGTCTGAATCTGAGATTGTTTTGGAGTGTCAAAGTAACTAAGGAACAAAGTAGTGGTTTCATGGTTCAACTGAACTGTGAGAAAATGTTGTCAATATCAGAGCCGCTCTTATCACATAATATGAGATTGAGATTCAGCTTTATTGTCATTACACATGTATGAATACAAGGTAACGAAACGTGACTTGGCATTTGGGCACGCTCTGCAGAGCGCATCCAAGGCCGGGGCAGCCGCTAGGCGCCAGTCAAATATCTGTGCAGTTTAAACAGCCCCCTATTGGCTTTTTGGGGTCCTCCCTTTATTCTCATTTGCCCCGTAGGATTTCATTGACGTTACGTGTATCTGTAAAGTCAGACATCCCAAAGTCCTTCTCTCCCAACAGAATCTGGATCTACAGAGCGGGCTGAAGTGCCTCATTTTGATTGGCTGTTCTTTTCTGTGAGGGTATCATGTCATTACTTAAGACCTTTACATACTCTGCAAAAACAGAGAATTTTTTTTTCTTTTTTCTTGAGGTGATAAGAACAAGAAAGTTCTTTCTAGCCCGGGCATTTCATACTTCACAGGAAACTCAAGAGTAGAACTTTCTGGGAAATTCAAATTTCTGACCAATCACACAATAATTCTTTGACCCCATGCAAGAAAAAAGTTCTGCCACGATGATGTGTCAAGAACAAGCTGCAAGAACTCCCAAACCAGGGCTGCAAGAACAAAATGGTGTCATTTTGGTCTTGCAGCCCTAGAGAGAGAACGAATTTCTCTGTTCTTGCAGAGTATTTATAGGCCATTAGACCCCTTCAAACTGGAGAAAGACAGTGCTCTGACAAAGTTAATCAGCCAGAATGTAGATGGTCTTTGCAGGGTCTTGGCAAGATCTTTGGGTGTGGCATCCCCATTAGGCCTGACAGAGCCTGATAGAGAGATTTTTTGATGAGCATTTGAGCATATACAAAAGTTCCTTAGCAAAGCTCTGGTGGTTAATGATCTTGGTGACATCGTGTCAAAGTCATCAGACCCACGCCCACTGGAGTGTCTTGGCCATCAAGAATTTGAAGTGGGTCTTATAGGTTTTTAGAGTTCTTCTCTGTCAGTTGAAATTTTGGACCAAACACAGGAAGTTAAAGTAACAGAAAAGATTTCACTGGTCAACACCAAATTTATTGTCTAAGTTTTTTTTTAGCTGATTTAGGACAGTTTTGATGTGCTGAATCCAAAAATCACATTGGCTTTGTTCAATCAGGTTAACTTTTTGAACTATGGCCACATGGTTTTTACGATTTTGTTTACATGTACGGGTATTTTTGCTTCATATGATACAAAATTCTTTTTTATTTCTTGAAATTCTCTGAATTTTGAACAATGATGACGTAACATTCAATTTACATGTACTTACCTTTATCAATGTCTGCTATTCAGTTTGCTGTGCAACTGTACAACTGCTTACAACTTAGCATAAAAATCTGAGCTGATCAAGAGAAACAGATATCATTTTCAGATTCAGTGGTGCAAAATTGTCTTAAATCAGTTGAAAAAACACAGACAACTTACAAAAAAATTATTTTTGTTATGTTGTATTTTTAATTGATCTGATGGTGTGAAAAAAATTATCCACTGGAAAAAAAAGTTTTCTGGAACTTGTAAGGCCCTGGGGAGGGGTAGGTACTTTAGACTGGCCCAGAAACTGCAGACTGGGGTTAGGATTGAATTGGTGCTCATTGGATAAAATTCTGCATCATGACATACAGTAAATAAAACACAAGGAAAGTAGAAGCACCAAAAGTGACGATTAAAATATCACAGTGGCGATCTGATGTCTGAAAATTTTAAATCTATTGCTGCCGTGATTGTGGAGGGTCTGAACAATTATTTGGCATATGCACCCACACAGCTTGAGAATCAGGAGGACACAAGCACGGTAGAGTGTTATGGTGCATACCAACAGCCCAAATGCAAAAACATCGTACAAACCAGAAATCTGTTGGATGATGAGCTCATGACTTCCTTCTCTTCACCATCCTGACAGGGTGTCTGTGAGGATTTAAATCACTGCCGTTATCCTGCCGTGTGAATCTGTTGAAAGATGCTAACAGGGAACACATGGGCACATTAGGGATGTTTTCTTTCAAGGCGTTTTGCCTTGAAGTGACATCAGAAAGACCTTTTTAAAAACATGAATGTTCTGAAAGTTTCTATTTTAGCAGAGAACTTGGTCTTCTTTTTTGGAGCCTGGAGCAATTTTAGGGCTCGGAAATGGGTTTTGATGAGTTTTTAGGACTGAAAATTAAAAAAAAAACAAAAAAACTCTCTCACCTTTTACCACACACAGAGCAGCCTGATTATTTTTGCTTGGAGCAGTGAATGGGTAAGGGTTGAGATGCTGTTTTTACTTGTAAATTTGTAGTTTTCTTCATTAGATTAGATTAGATTCAACTTTATTGTCATTACACATGTATGAACACAAGGTAACAAAACACAGTTTAGCATCCAATCAGAAGTGCAAAGGACAGCAGTGCAGTATATACAGTAATTGACAGTATGTACAATTTAAGCAAATATATGCAGATAGGTCAGTGTAGAAAGTTAGCGTACCGTTATGTGCAAATAATGTACAATAAGTTAGGTGGGCAGTTATGTACAGGTGAGGATGGTAAGAGATGGGAATAAGTTAGCACAGATTACAGAAGAGCAAAGTACAGGTGAAGTGAGGTAAGTGGCAGACAGTCTAACTATACAGAGTGGCAATATGCAGAAAAAACAGTATGTAGTTAAATATGTGATGATAATATACAGAAGAGCAGTATGTATCAATATATAATGACAATTTGCAGATATGATATATATGTGTATACAGTTTGAGGAAGCACGGGGGGGGGGGGGTGTTAAAGGGGAGAGAAGTGGAGGTTCAGCGGGGAACTAAGTTCAATAACGTGACAGCTGTTGGAAAGAAACTGTTCCCAAACCTGCTGGTTCTAGTCCGAAGGCTTCTGAAACGCCTTCCAGAGGGGAGAAGCTGGGACAGTCCATGAGCAGGATGGTTGGAGTCCCTAAGAATGCTGCGTGCCCGGCGCAGACATCTTTTCCTGTAGACGTCCTCTATAACTGGAAGTGGAGTCCCTGTGATGCATCGGGCGGTTTTCACCACCCGCTGCAGCGCCTTATGGTCAGCGACAGAGCAGCTCCCATACCAGACTGTGACACAGTTGGTCAGGGTGCTCTCTATCACGCAGCGGTAGAAGTTGCCCAGGATGTCAGTTGACAGATGGTTCTTCTTCAGTGTCCTCAAGAAGAAGAGGCACTGATGGGCCTTCTTGATCAGGCTGGTGGTGTTAACTGACCAGGACAGGTCCTCCGAGATGTGGGTCCCCAGGAATTTGAAGCTGGAGACACATTCAACAACTATGCCGTTAATATGGATGGGGTCATGTGTCTCTCCCCTCTCCTTCCTGTAGTCCACTATGAGCTCCTTGGTTTTGCTGGTGTTAAGGAGCAGGTTATTGTCAGCGCACCAAGTAGCCAAGTGCTCGACCTCTGCCCTGTAATCTGACTCATCATTGTCCCTGATGAGTCCGATCACCGTGGTGTCATCTGCGAACTTTATGATGGAATTGGATCCATACATAGGCCTGCAGTCATGGGTGAAGAGGGAGTAGAGGAATGGGCTGAGCACACAGTCCTGTGGTACACCAGTGTTGAGTGTGATGATGGAAGAACGGTTGGGGCCTGACCTAACATGCTGGGGTCTGCTGGTCAGAAAATCCATGATCCAGTTGCAGGTGGAGGTACTGATTCCCAGGTCCCCAAGTTTAGTGATCAACTTGGAGGGGATAACTATGTTGAATGCTGAGCTGAAGTCAACAAACTGCATTCTTGCGTAGGTGTTCTTGTCATCCAGATGTGAGAGTACACATTGCAGCGCTGTAGAAACTGCATCCTCTGTACTCCTATTACTCCGGTAGGCAAACTGGTGAGGGTCCAGTGTAGGGGGCAGGCATTTTTTGAGCTGTGCCAAGACCAGTCACTCAAAGCACTTCATGATTATGGGCGTCAGTGCCACAGGACGATAGTCATTTAGGCACGATGGTGTTGAATTTTTTTGGCACTGGTACTAAAGAAGTGGTCTTGAAGCACGCTGGTACCACCGCCTGGGCCAGGGACAGGTTGAAGATGTCCGTGAAGACCCCTGCCAGCTGCTCAGCGCATGCCCTCAGCACACGCCCAGGAATGCCGTCAGGGCCAGCAGCCTTACGTACGTTGATATGACTCAGTGCGTTACGGACGTCGGTGTGGTGAGTGTGAGGCAGTGGAGGTCGTCAGAGGGTGGGGAATTGATATTCTTTTTGTTATTATTTATCTTTACCCTTTTTTAATTTAAATGTATCACTTTTTCTTCCAAACTGGCGACTCTTTTTCCTTGGATTTTGTATTGTCTTTAATTTGTAATGTTTTGTAGCTCCTTGTTTCAGCATTAAATTATTTCTAAGTTGTTTTAACAGTTTTATTGATCATATATACAGTATATATATATATATATATATATATACAGTATATATATATCAGAGCAGTATATACTGTATATATTGTGGGGGACCCAGTCAGTACATTCTCCACTCAGACTGAATGGCACGGCAGGAGGAGATGCATAAGAGAGGAGAAACGGATATGCAAGGCAGTCTATGGTTTTCGTATGAGAATATGCATTCTCCTCTGGTCTGCATTTTAATGCGCCGACAGGCTGGGTGACAGAGGGCATTGTCATGGGGGATGTATGTGTGTTAATGCAAACAGTGACAAAGGGAATTGTCATGGTAAATGTATTCATGTTAATGCAAACACTACAGGTCGCAGGACGTGTTATATGGTATAAAAAGAGAGGTGCTCTCGACCTGGTTTTTAGGTCTCTGATTCTTGTTAATGTTAGAGAGAGATTAATAAAGTCTGCTCTGCCCCGGACCGCTTCACCTGATTATTCCTCTCTCTACACTGGTGACACAATGGAACTCGAGGCGAACACCCCGGAGACGACCCGGACTGGAGGTGCCAGCACCGCGTGCGCCGTTTCGGTCAAACTCCCAGACTTTTGGCTACATGACCCGAAGTCTTGGTTCCTCCACACCGAGGCCCAGTTCACGCTCTGGGGAGTAACGGCGGATGACACCAAATACTACTACGTGGTTGCAACACTGGACGCACGCACAACACAGCAGGTGGCGAGCCTGCTCCAACAGCCCCGAGCCCACGACAAATATGACGCTCTCAAAACCGCGCTGACCTGGCGCTACACGCTCTCGGACTTAAGGGAGCAAAAAGACTCCTGACGCGCTCTGAGTTGGAAGATGGGTCGGCGGTCGAATTAATGGAGAAGATAAATAAAATAAATAAATGAATCACCCTTTATTGTCGTTCAATCCATACAGCCAATCATGTACAGTAGAATGAAATTGTGTTTCTCTTATCTACAGTGTTAATCACACACGCACCCATATATAGAATCAGAGGGGTCACTGCCATTCAAGGCGCCGCCACAGATTTCCCCCCTCCATTCCATTATTGCTGAGCACCAAGCTGGATGGCAGAAAGTTCCGCTTTTTATATGGTCTTCGGCATGACCCGGCCGGGATTTGAACCCCTGCCTCCCGAGTGTGGGGCGGATGCTCTACCAACTGAGCCACCACTCCGGTGGGCGCAACCGGGTCTGGTGGGCATCATGCCTGACAAACACGAACAACGCAGACGTTGCCGTTGTTGGGCACAGATGACGGGCATTTCCTCTTTGCCCACCTTTTCCTCCGGAACCTCCCGACAGTGGCCAGAGCGGTCCTTGCCAATTCACTGCTGCTGGCCACGTGCAACTACTGGGCGCTAGCACAAGAGGCAGATCGGATTATCCTCACCACCAGAGCCTTCGCTATGAACGCAGTGGCGTCGGAACCCAGTGAGACGGTCAGCGGAGGCGAGGAGCCAACGACGATGGGTGCAGCAGAGGCCAAGAAGCACTGGAGAGACACGCTCTGCGCCTACCACCGCCGTTTTGGAGAAGGTGCACGCCGATGCGTGCCACTATGCCAATTCAAGCACTCGGGAAACGCCAGGGCCGGCAGTCGGTAGCAGCTGCGACCGCCGGTGACACAAACAAGCTGCTCTATGTGACAGACTCACGCTCAGGGAGCCGGTTCCTCGTGGACTCCAGCTCCCAAAAGAGCCTCATCCTGCCGTCCTACGTAGACCGGCTGGCGGGAAGTAGTGGCCCTGAGCTGGCGGCCACAAACGGCTCAGACATTAAGACTTTTGGTGAGAGGACACTGGCTATATCCTTGCACGGCCGTACATACCAATGGACATTTGTCATAGCGGCATGTAGCTTCCCCATTTTGGGTGCTGATTTTTTTGTGCACACAGACTATTAGTCGATGTGGCTAACAGACGCCTGATTAATGCAATGTCTTTTGATTCTCTGCCCTGTACAGCTAGAGGAGCCGGGTCCACAACACTAGCCAACATCACAGCTCCAGGGGGTGAGTTCCACACACTACTCATCCAATTCCCAGCACTCACGGTTCCAATGTTTTTGGCGGCCGTCACTAAACACAGGGTGGAGCACTTCATTACCACCACGGGGCCACCCGTTTTTGCACGACCTCGGCGCCTAGACGCAGCTAAACTGGCCATTGCACGCGAGGAGTTTGCCAACTTGGAAAGGTTGGGCATCATTAGATGCTCAAACAGCCCGTTGGCATCCCGGCTACATATGGTTCCTAAAGCCGAGGGATCGTGGCGACCATGCAGAGATTTCCGCGGATTAAACAACGCCACAGCGCATGATCGCTACCCAATCCCCCATATTCAGAATTTTTCCATTCACCTCACCGGGAACACATTTATTCCAAGATAGACCTGGTCCGCGGTTACCACCAGGTCCCAGTGCGCGCGGAGGACATACCTAAAACGGCAGTAATAACCCCATTTGGTCTTTATGAGTTATTATGCATGCCTTTCGGGTTAAAAGGCGTGGCACAGACATTCCAACGCATGATGGATGCGGTGTTGCGTGATCTACCATTTGTGTTCGTCTACCTGGACGACATCCTGGTGGCCAGCACGTCCGAGGATGAACACGTAGCCCACTTCAGGACAATTTTCCAGAAGTTGGAGGAGCATGGGTTAATAATCAACCCAGCAAAGTGCCAGTTCGGCGTGACGGGAATCGATTTTTTGGGCCACCGCATCTCACCGGAGGGTGCGATACCCTTACTGGACAAAGTGCGCGCAGTGGCGGATTTTCCCCAGCCTCAGACGGTCAGGGCGCTGCAGACGTTTTTGGGGATGGTTAACTTCTACAGCCGTTTCCTCCCCAGTGCAGCCCAGCTCATGCAGCCGTTGTACGCCGCGCTTAAGAAACGGAAACCGGCAGACAGAGTCGACTGGACTCCTGAGCGAGAGCAGGCGTTTTCTGAGGTTAAAACAGCTCTAGCAAACGCCGCACTACTGGCGCACCCGGACCCGGCGGCTGAGATAGTGCTCACTGCCGATGCATTGGACGTGGTCATAGGGCCCGTTGTGGAGCAGTGCGTCGCCAGTTCTTGGCAGCCGCTCACCTTTTTTAGCAGGTCTTTGCGTGACAGTGAGCGTACAGTGGGGTAAAAAAGTATTTAGTCAGCCAACAATTGTGCAAGTTCTCCCACTTAAAAGATGAGAGAGGTCTCCAATTTTCATCATAGGTATACCTCAACTATGAGAGACAAAATAAGAAAAAAAAATCCAGAAAATCACATTGAATGATTTTTAATGAATTAATTGGTAAATTTCTCGGTAAAATAAGTATTTGGGCAATAACAAAAGTTCATCTCAATACTTTGTTAGACACCCTTTGTTGGCAATGACAGAGGTCAAACGTTTTCTGTAAGTCTTCACAAGGTTTTCACACATTATTGCTGGTATTTTGGCCCATTCCTCCATGCAGATCTCCTCTAGAGCAGTGATGTTTTGGGGCTGTCGCTGGGCAACACGGACTTTCAACTCCCTCCAAAGATTTTCTATGGGGTTGAGATCTGGAGACTAGTTGGCCACTCCAGGACCTTGAAATGCTTCTTACGAAGCCACTCCTTCGTTGCCTGGGCGGTGTGTTTGGGATCATTGTCATGCTGAAAGACCCAGCCACGTTTCATCTTGCTGGTGGAAGGAGGTTTTCACTCAAAATCTCACGATACATGGCCCCATTCATTCTTTCCTTTACATGGATCAGTCGTCCTGGTCCCTTTGCAGAAAAACAGCCCCAAAGTATGATGTTTCCACCCCCATGCTTCACAGTAGGTATGGTGTTCTTTCTCCTCCAAACACGACAAGTTGAGTTTTTACCAAAAAGTTCTATCTTGGTTTCTTCTGACCATATGACATTCTCCCAATCCTCTTCTGGATCATCCAAATGCTCTCTCGCAAACTTCAGACGGGCCTGGACATGTACTGGCTTAATCAGGGGGACACGTCAGGCACTGCAGGATTTGAGTCCCTGGCGGCATAGTGTGTTACTGATGGTAGCCTTTGTTACTTTGGTCCCAGCTCTCTGCAGGTCATTCACTAGGTCCCTCTGTGTGGTTCTGGGATTTTTGCTCACCGTTCTCGTGATCATTTTAACCCCACGGGGTGAGATCTTGCTTGGAGCCCCAGATCGAGGGAGATTATCAGTGGTCTTGTATGTCTTCCATTTTCTAATAATTGCTCCCACAGTTGATTTCTTCACACCAAGTTGCTTACCTATTGCAGATTCAGTCTTCCCAGCCTGGTGCAGGTCTACAATTTTGTTTCTGGTGTCCTTTGACAGCTCTTTGGTCTTGGCCATAGTGGAGTTTGGAGTCTGACTGTTTGAGGTTGTGGACAGGTGTCTTTTATACTGATAACAAGTTCAAACAGGTGCCATTAATACAGGTAATGAGTGGAGGACAGAGGAGCCTCTTAAAGAAGTTGTTACAGGTCTGTGAGAGCCAGAAATCTTGCTTGTTTGTAGGTGACCAAATACTTATTTTACCGAGGAATTTACCAATTAATTCATTAAAAATCCTTCAATGTGATTTTCTGGATTTTTTTTTTCTCATTTTGTCTCTCATAGTTGAGGTATACCTATGATGAAAATTGGAGACCTCTCTCATCTTTTAAGTGGGAGAACTTGCTCAATTGGTGGCTTACTAAATACTTTTTTGCCCCACTGTAAATACAACACATTCGACAGGGAGTTGCTGGCTCTCCACCTGGCCATACGTCACTTCCAGTTCTGGCTGGAAGGGCGCACCTTCACTGCGTTTGTGGACCACAAGCCGCTAACGTACGTTGTGGCCAAGGTTTTGGAACCATTGTCGGCCTGGCAGCAGAGACAGCTAGTTGCAATCTCCGAGTTTACGACCGACATTCAGCATGTGGCCGGTAAACTCAACGTGGTGGCAGACTGCCTCTCGCACACATTAGTGGCCCCAGTCTATGTAAGGATAGATTACACGGCCATGGCCGCTGAGCAGAGCGGCGATGCGGACGTTTGCGCGCTCCAGTCTTGACCAACAGGGTTAAGGCTGGAGAGCAGAGTACTGCAAGACGGGGCCCCCCAATCTGTGATGTCTCCAGAGGACGCCCGCGCCCGGTGGTGCCACGCGCTTGGCGCCACTGCGTTTTTGAGTCGGTTCACTCCCTGGCGCACCCAGGAGTGCGCGCGTCAGTCAAAATGGTGGGAGCAAAGTTCGTCTGGCCGAGCTTGCGCAAACAGGTGAAAGAGTGAGCTGCAGCCTGCGTAGCATGCCAGCGAGCCAAGGTGCACAGGCACACAAAGGCCCCCCTTGAGCAGTTCCATGTCCCAGCTAAGAGGTTCGACCACATTCACGTGGACCTTGTGGGCCCCCTCCCACCATCGCAGGGGTTCACGCACCTCCTGACAGTAGTGGACCGCACCAGAGGCAGTCCCGCTAGCTTCCACTGCGTCCACAGAAGTTGCATGCACTTTTTTGACGACATGGGTGGCACGTTTCGGCACCCCTTCAGATATCACATCCGACTGGGGCCCGCAGTTTGTTTCCTACCTCTGGTCCACGATGGCCCAGAGCCTGGGCGTCACAATTCATTGCACGACTGCGTACAACCCCCAGGCCAATGGGTTATGTGAGCATTTCCATAGGTCACTTAAAGCAGTGCTCAGGGCTTCGCCTACGGATGCAAACTGGGTGGACCGGTTGCTGTGGGTTCTAGTCGGGTTGTGTTCAGCACCGAAGGAGGATTTGGCGGCCTCTGGTTTTTTCCCAGTCACTGCGGCTCCCCAGAGAATTTTTGCTGGACAACCCCGCACCAAACACCGATCCATCCCTGCTTTCACTGCATAGCGCAGAGGCAGGGACCTTGAAGGACCCGTCGTTTGTGTTTGTCAGGCACGATGCCCACCGGACCCCATTGCGCCCACCCGACGACGGCCCGTTCAGAGTGCTGGAACCTGGGGAGAAACATTTTGCGTTAGATTTGGGGGGACACAGAGAAACAATCTGTATAGACAGGCTTAAGCCCGCCTTCGTTTTAGCAGACGAGCAGGTGGTGTTGGCCCGAGCTCCTCGGCGCGGATGACCTCCGCTGAGAACTCCCCAGGTAAATGACTCATCAGATCAGTCACGATGGCATGTTGAAGATGTCCCCCCCCCACTCCAATGTCCCCCCACAGACAGACACGCCTCCAAGAGCTTCCCACCGGCACAGCAGCGCCTCGGAGCCGGTGACTCCCCGTTATAGCCACTATGGACGTAGGCTGAAGCCCAAAGGACATAAGGGTTAAGGCTCAGTCTGAGTTTCGGGGTGGGGGGCAGTTAGTACATTCTCCACTCAGACTGAATGGCACGGCAGGAGGAGATGCATAAGAGAGGAGAAACGGATATGCAAGGCAGTCTATGGTTTTCGCATGAGAATATGCATTCTCCTCTGGTCTGCATTTTAATGCGCCGACAGGCTGGGTGACAAAGGGAATTGTCATGGGGGACGTATGTGTGTTAATGCAAACAGTGACAAAGGGAACTGTCATGGTAAATGTATTCATGTTAATGCAAACACCACAGGTTGCAGGGTGAGTTGTATGGCATAAAAAGAGAGGTGCCCGCAACCTGGTTTTTAGGCTTCTGATTAGAGAGAGATTAATAAAGTCTGCTGTGCTCCGGACTGCCTCGCCTGATTATTCCTCCCTCTACAATATATATATATATATATATATATATATATATGATCAATAAAACTGTGTGTGTATATATATATATATATATATATATATATATATATATATTCGCACACACACACACACCCTCTTAAATTTGTGACTTTTTACATAAATTAGACTTTTCACATATTAGAAAATAGTTCTTGCAAATTTGTAATTTTTTCCTCTTAAATTTGTGATTTTTTTCTTGAAAATTTGCATTTTTTCCATTAGAAACGTGTAACTTTTTTCTTCAGAATTTTCATCTATTTCTGTAAATCACCAAAATTTTTCCCTTGCAAATTTTTTGTCACTTAAGAAAAAACATAACTTTTTTGTAAATGTGCAAGTTTTTCTCATCTATTTGCATTTTTTTTGTCTTGTAACTTTCCAGTTTTTTTCTTATAAATTTGTAACTTTTCTTGTACATTTGCAAGGATTTTTCCAAACTTGTTCTTTTCCTGTAAAGTAAATATATATATATATATATATATATATATATATATATATATATATATATATATATATATATATATGTGTGTGTGTGTGTGTGTGTGTGTGTACAGTTTTTTGCAGTGACAGTGTTTTTTTTTCTCTAAGCTTGATATTTATTATAATCACAAATTTAAAAAAAATCTTGACAGTTGGTAGGTTTTTTCTATTTGTTTTTCCCCATATTTTGTAACATTTATAATTTTTTTTCTTTGCAAATTAGTGTTGTTAAGTGTGAAATTTTTATTTCTCATAAATTTGCTAATTTTTTGTGTATATTGAATTTTTTTTTCATTAAAGATTAAAACTTGCAACATTTTTGGAAGTATGCATTTTTTTTCTCATAAATTTGTGACTCTCTTGTATTCCTGACATTAAGGATAAAAAGCAGATGAACTCCTGGCCTCTGCCATTATGCAGAAGGATGAGCTCATAAAAAAAAATTCTAAATACCATTGTGATGCAGAAATGATGCCTGATGTTCTCTAAATACTTTCGCTTTGAACATTTACACAAGCGCTCCGTGTTTGAAGGGAGCTGAAGCTCTGTAAAATCCAACAGTGACGGAGTAGCAATGGCGACTGATCCAACAGCATTTTTATTGTTCTCTGCCATCGTGGATCCACAGCTGACTACTGCCCCGCCGTCTTTGATCACTTTTCTTTCATCTCTCTGCCAGGCTGCGACCAGCACAGAAATTGCAGCGTAGCGTGATGTATGACACTCTATCTGTGTGGCGTATGAAAAATAAATTAGATTTTCCTACTCCATTTCCTGTTACCCCCCACCTCCACACACACTCCTCCACCATCATCTCACCTGCCTCCGCCTTCCTGCCCATACACATGGCTGCTCAGCTGGAACATAAAACAAAGAAAAAAAAGGTCTACTATCATATTTTCCCATCAAACCCCTCAAGTTCCAAACTGCTACTGTGGACTGTGAAGTACTGGTCATACTGGGTCACCAACCTCTACTTCAGTAAGAGCTAATTGCAACAATTTATGTCTTATCTAAGATGAGGCTTGGCACACCTCCTAACGCCGATGTTGTCGTCGCCTCTTCTAATTCTCTGCTAGCATAGCCAGTGCTAACTGATAACCACAAAAGTACATGGTACGCAGCATAAGTGAATCGATAACCGATATATATCGTAATATCGCACAGCCCTAGATGCTGCACACACAAGTTAATAATAAAACAAACTACATAACAGCTAGAAGTCAGATATATACTGTATGTTTCAGTGTAATTCACAGGTTCATTAGAGCTTTTCTGTGTAAGGTAACAGAAAAGCACGAGCAGCCAGCCTACCATAGACATCGACTGTTGTAGTTAGTCATGTGGAAAAAATTAGGACACCCCATTAAATATTCAGTTCTTTATTAAGAAATCTTCACATATCTATGTCTAACCTTGTTTTGGTTTTTATTTGCATTTTTTAACATTTATTTTAGCCATTTTAAGTGGGAATGAACGTGGGGGTGTCCTAAAAAAGATGGGGGGTGTCCTAATTTATTCCTCACTATTTGTTTAGAATTACATTTTACAGAAAATTTGACGAAAGTCTTTAATTCATTTTTAATTGTTTAGTTGTATTATGTGAATCTCCCAGTATTTTTAACATTGATATTGTCATGACCCTCCGTGCGCTTTTACGCAGCGCACGGAGAGGGAGTATAAAATGATGAGGATTTACGGGCAGGGTTCGTCACAACACATTTATTACACAAAGACAGACAAAATGCCAAAAGGTGAACACGTACAAAACACACAGAAAAACACTTACTGATGGCGTTCAGGGGCCGACATCGCCCCGTGAACATATAGAGAGGAAGAGATGTGTTAACCACAATTGCGCCCCGGAGCCAACATCGCTGCAAGGGCGCATTAGAACCACGGCAACATGGAGTGGCTAACATGTTGTGAAAAAAATGCTGACAGTAATGCAGACTGACAGCACGATGACAATGCTATGAACCCGCAGTGCGTGACTGGCAAAAGGCCACTTAAGTACACGCACTGCTGGTGATGGTGTGATGAGGGACACCTGGGTGAGGACCGGGAAAGATGATTAACGGGGCTGGGAACAGCTGATGATAATGAGTGAGGGGGCGTGGTCGGACCAGCAGGCTGTCAACCAGCACTCACAGAAAGTGAGCCAAAGAGAACTGTCTCACAGCTGCCGGCCCAAGAGCAGTGGCTAGGGATATGGCAGCACGCTGAGATACATAATAAACATACATAAACAGCGGCACCTAAACCCACAAGGAGGTCAGGACCGAGCCGGGGGAAACCAAGCTGGCTCGGCTCCTGACAGATATTAAATATCTATTTGTCCAAATATGTTAAAAAAAACACACAGGCTTATACAGGGTGTCCTAATTTTTTTCACATGACTGTAGCTGTTAAGATGGACTCTTCTGGTATTTGTCAGAGAATTGTAAGGCAGACGGCAGTGATGGGCGGTGTTATAGGGCCCTGTTTTGATGGTGGTGCAGTGGTTAGCACTGTTGCCTTACAGCTAGAAGGTTCCTGGTTCGAATCCCCAGGTTGGCAGGGGTTGGAACCTTTCTGTGTGGAGTTTGCATGTTCTCCCTGTGCTGCGTGGGTTTACTCCGGGGACTCCGGTTTCCTCCCACAATCCAAAGACATGCATGTTAGGTTAATTGGCTGTTCTAAATTGTCCCTAGATATTTGTTTCCTATAGGCCCTTAGAATAGAGGGTTAGTATTAGTGAAAGCGCTTTGAGTGGTCTTTGTGACTAGAAAAGCGCTATATATCCCCATTGTGGGACTAATAAAGGCTTATCTTATCTTATAAGTGCAGGTTAGTTAGTTAGTTAGTTAGTCTTCAGTGGACTTTTGCGCTAGACTTCTTGCCGTACATCAGTGTTTTTGTTAGTTTCTGTAAGCGCATTGTCTTGTTTTTTACGTTTTGCGTCACACCATCTAATTATCAGTAGTGATAGATAGATACATACTTTATTTCGAACAAAAAAGTAAAAAAAAACAAAAACAAATGACAAGTGCGATAAAGTGACAGTATACAGTGCTCGAAAGGGAGAAGGAAGAAGTGAACACTTATTAACTCCAACTCCTCTTTTCCATAAATACAGCCCATGTGAAATATATACAATTTATCACATTTAAGACCCCAAGTAAACAATTAACTATATTTTGTACATATCAACATTAACACCCATCCATCCCAACATACATGCAGTCCATACATCAAAACCAGCCCCAAACAACACAGATATACACAGCACTGTCCCACCCACCATTCCATAGTGTCCCAGCGTGAGCATAGTGAATCGTACATATAAATACTACCCTTCTAACATATATTCTTTCAGCAAATAATGTTTATACCTCTTTTTGAATTGATTTCTGTTTGTACATAGTTTCAGTTCCAGCTCCAGACTGTTCCACAAATCCACCCCACAGACAGATATGCACATACTTTTCTTAGTTGTTCGTATCTTAGGTTTTGTAAAGTTTAAGTCTCCTCTCAAACTATAATCATTGTCTCTTTTTTTGAATATTTTTTGTATATTAGTTGGGAGTTGATTATTAATTGCCCTGTACATTACTTGTGCTGTCTTAAATTAAACTAAATTCATGAACTTTATGGCATGTGACTTTAAAAACAACGAATTGGTATGGTCTCTATATCCTACATTATTTATTATCCTTATAGCTTTTTTTGTAATGTGCATATTGGCTGTAGGTTGGTCTTGTAGATGTTTCCCCAGACTTCTACACAGTAGTTAAGATAAGGTAGAAACAGTGAATTGTATAGTAAGAACAATGATTTATAGTCCAAGATGTGTCTTGTCTTCCCCAGTATCCCTATACATTTTGCCAACTTGGCCCAGATGTGACTGATGTGAGGTTTCCAGCAGATTTTATTGTCTAGCGTCACCCCCAGAAACTTATTTTCCTGTACTGTTTCTATTCTGGTATCATCTATCGTTACCATTATTTCATGATTTATTTTATAATTTCCAAACAACGTAGTCTTTGTTTTTTTCAGATTTAGAGATAATTTATTTTTGTTGAACCACTGCGTTAACCTTTTCATTTCAGTTGTGACCACCTCTAAAACCTGCTGCAAATTCTCACCAGTGCAAAGGATATTTGTGTCATCTGCAAACAAAATAAATTTCAGAATTTCTGATACTTGGCATATGTCATTTATATACAAGATAAAGAGTTTGGGTCCAAAACTGACCCCTGGGGCACACCACAAGTGATGTCCATGAAGGGTGATTTGTGCTCACCAATTTGTACAAATTGTTATCTGTTACTTAAATAACTTCCCACCCAACTCAGTCTGACCCCTCTTATCCCATACCTTTCCAATTTCGTCAGTAGAATTATGTGGTCAATGGTGTCAAAAGCTTTCTTTAAATCTATAAATACTCCTACAGCAAACTTTTTTTTATCTATACAACTAGTAATTTCTTCTGTAAGTTCAATCAGTGCCAAAGATGTAGATTTATCTGCTCTAAAACCATACTGGCTGTCTGTAAGGAGGTTGTGTTTTTCGATGAAATCATCCAGTCTCTTAGTGAAGATTTTTTTTCAAGTATTTTGGAGAATTGTGAGAGTAAAGAGACCGGCCTGTAATTTGTGAAATGATGACTGTCTCCTGTTTTGTATAGAGGTATTACTTTTGCTATTTTCATTTTGTTTGGAAATGTACCAGTTTGAAATGACAGGTTACAGATGTGGGTGAGTGGTTTAACAATTCCTTCAATTACTTTTTTCACTATTGTCATATCAATTTCATTCCAGTCAGTTGATTTTTTGTTCTTAAATTTACTCACAATCTCGGTAATTTCCTTTTCAGTAACTGCACCCAAAAAGATTGTGTTTGTATTTCTATCTTCTATTTCATTTACAGAACCACTGTTGTTTGTTTCTGGTGTCACTATTGATTTTGCTAATTCAGGACCAACATTTACAAAAAATTTATTGAAACCACTGACTACATCCTCCATATTATTTATCAAATTGTCATTTCCAATAAAATATTCTGGATAATTAGCATTCTTAGGTCAGTTACTAATAATCCCGTTGAGTACTTGCCATATTTCTCTTAAGTTATTTTTATTATCCTCTAATATTCTGTTGTAGTATTCTTTCTTACAAGTCCTTATTATATTAGTAGGCTTGTTTTTAAATCTTTTATATTTGATCTCAGCCTCTTCCATTCTGCACTTAATGAATTGTTTATATAATGTATTCTTCTTTTTACATGCATTTAATAACCCCTTGGTGACCCAAGGAATATTTTTGTTTTGTTGTCTGTCACTGTATTGTTTTACTGTATTGTTTTATAGGACAGTTTTTATTGTACAATGATTGAAATATTTGTAAAAATTTATCATATGCTTCATTCATATCATTTTCATCACAAACTATCTTCCATTCTTGTATTAATAATTCCTTTGCCAGTAAACACATAGATTCTTCAGTTCTTATTCTTTTATATTTAATATTTTTGGTATACTTTTTCTTGCTATAATCACATTGATAGACAATAAAAATCGGCAGGTGGTCACTGAAATCATTCAATAAAAGCCCACTCCTGATATTATTTTCTATAATGTTTGTGAATATGTTATCTATTAGTGTGGCACTGTGTGATGTGATTCTGCTAGGTCTGGTAATTGTTAGATGTAAGCCCATACTGTACATTGTGTTGATAAATTCTTCTGTCAAACTATGTTGTTTTGAATTCATAAGATCTATATTGAAATCCCCACAGATGAACATAACTTTATGAGTTAGTTTTGCATACATTTTTTCCATCCAGTCCTTAAATAAGTCAATGTTTGATCCAGGTGTTCTATATACACAGCTCACGACCATATTCGTCACATTGTCCAGACAGATTTCTATTGTAATACATTCAAATAAATCATCCACAGTTAGTGACAAATTTTCAACAACCTTGTATTGCAAGCTCTTGTCAACATAAATTGCAACTCCTCCTCTTTTTTTTCACTTTTCTATTTATATAATTTAATTCATAGCCATCCATGGTAAAATCTACT
This sequence comes from Pholidichthys leucotaenia, assembly GCA_020510985.1. Lineage (NCBI taxonomy): Eukaryota > Metazoa > Chordata > Actinopteri > Cichliformes > Pholidichthyidae > Pholidichthys > Pholidichthys leucotaenia. The sequence goes on along the minus strand of CM035842.1, from coordinate 192,065,688 downwards.
CCTTTCTCTTCACTGAGCCACGTCTCTGATATTGCCACAATATTGAATGGCTCTTTAAACTGATGTAAATAATCTTTAATGCCATTAAAGTTGGCATAGAGACTTCTGCTGTTGAAGTGGATCATAGAAATATTGAACTCAGATGTGACCATTGTGTTAAACTGTTCATCCGTGTAGTAACTACAGTTATTATTGATGGAGCTAAATAAATTATTATCAGGGTCTATGTTATATTCTACGTCCTGTGGGTTGTGATCCGTATATTCAAAAACTTTCAGTTCCTGTTGTTCCTGTTTGTTGATCTTTTGTTTCATGTTGTTAAATGTCCTGATGCAGATGAGTATAATCCTTCAATGTCTTACAGTTTTCATTTGTTGCTGTCGACTCCAGTTCGTAATGTTCATTAGTATTTGTCCAGTTCCATAATATTTCAGATATTAATAACCTTGGCTTCTTCAGGTGATCCATTTAATTTGATGTATACAGTATTTTACAGTTTGATGTCCAGGTGTTTTGAATGTTTTTCTGCTTTCTCAAGTATCTTGCTTTTCTGACCATTTCTGTGTTTTCTTTTGTGAGGTGCTCGTTTATATAGATGTTTGTTCCTTTCAGTTTCCTACCTTGTTTTAACAGCGCAGTCTTGTGTTTTCTATTGGCAAACCTCATGATGACAGCCGGTTTGTCGCTGTTTTTCCTGGGCAGAGGGTGGCAGGCCTCAGTGGTGTTACAGTCCAGCTGGATTCCTTTGGACTGCAGAAAGGCCGCCACTTGTTGCTCCGTGGATTCATCTTCCAGCGCGTCGAGCCTCCCTCCGCTGTCTGTGGCCACCACCCGAGCATATGATCGGGGTTTAATGTGGAGCCCAGTGATGATCACGTCGTTCACCTGGGTGTACTGCTCCAGGTCCGACACTCTGCTCTCCAGATACGCCAGACTCTTGTCCTTCTCGGCATTCTGGATCCGCAGCACTTTCACCTCCTCGAGCAGGCCCAGGATGTTTTTTTTGCTGCAGCTTAACAGCAGAAATCTCTTCAGCCAAGAAGTCAAGCGATCTTTTAATATCGTCCACCTCCTCGGTCTGCTGAGCTTTCTTGGGACCCATGATCCCGGACGATGTATGTTGACTAAACAGCTACTGAACAGCTGTTTAGCTAGCTGAATGGCGGGCCGCTCCACTCCGCTCTCGTTTCCCAGTCCGTAGATGCCGTAGATGGCGCTATTGGCGTCTTAAGTCAGGCAGGGGTCGAAACTAAGATGTCCAGTCCGTAATCCAAATTCAGTTCTCAAAAGCCAAAAAAAGTAGTCAAAAACCGAGCACCAAAACACAGAAATCTACTGACTGACAGGATCTGACAGCAAGTTGACAGCAGGTTGACAGGAACCGGAAGTCTCGCCTGCTTCCATTGTGCCTGCTTTGCACTGGCAGTGTCAAGTTGTGGATTGAGCTCATGTCCTCACCTTGTATTGCAAATTATATTTTCATGTTACAGGACATGAGTGTCAACTCACGCCTTTAGTTCTCCTTTGGGAGTTTTTGTACTAATCATTATTATTACAAGTACATACCCGTGCATACCCGTCCATGCCCGTAGAAACCAAGTATAAGCAAGTATTTCTGCATGCCTGTTGCTGAAGGGTCTCCTCCTGTCTCAGACCTCTGTGTTGTTCACAGTCATGCCTGCGGTGTACTGCTGGAACCTGAGTTGGTTCATGTTCACGGCATCTTTTCTGATGTGCAGCAGTTCTCCTCATTCTATTGCTCTTCATCTGGTGGGTCTTCTTCTTCTTCGTTCAGACCACTGGTTGAAGGATAGATGCATCGTAATTGTAGTTCATGGGCAGGATCATGAAAATAGATCTAAGCAAAACGTGGCTTTCAACCCTGTTCAGGAAGGCCGTGCATGCCCGTAGAAACCAAGAAACCGGAGCACCCGGAGAAAATCAGCGCTTTGCTTGGCATTTTACACATTTTGAGTGTAGACTGGCATTCTTCAAGGTCACACATTTTTACTGTGTCAGCACCTCTTTAAAAACGACATTGCTGAGAAAGCGACGCTTTTGCTTAGTTTCTTCATCTTGAGCAAGAATACGAAGACTGCTTAATCTCACCCTTGGCCATGGGATCCCTGGTTCAATCCCAGCCCCTGACCAACAGTGATCAGTGTGGAGTTTGCATGTTCTCCCCGTGTCTGCGTGGGTTTACTCCAGAAGTTCTCTGGTTTCCTCCCACAAGCCAAAAACATGCAGGTTAGGTTAATTGGAGACTCTAAAAGTGGCCCTAGGTGTGAATGTGTGTGCGAATGGTAAAGGAATAGTGCCGTACCGTGGCTGCTTCATCCATCCAGGTGGATGCCCTGAATTTGCCCTCTGGGGATCAATAAAGTATACAAAATCAAAATCAAAAAAATGAATTTGGCAACTCTGATCGCGGCAACGTGGAGTTGGCCATGGCTGCAGAAATCTGTTGTGCAGAAAACATGGATGTGCTGTAGAGACTGGCCCTGTGACTTATTCACCTTGCCAATTTTGAGCCATACGACATCATAGGTGTAGACTGGCATTCGTCAAGGTTACACATTTGCCGTCATGTAGGCATGGCGAGTCGTCCTATGATGCCTGAGTTCATAGGACGCGCTATGATGATGAGGCAGAGATCATAGGCCATCCTATGATGTCCTAGAAACGTGCTTTAAAGTATGTCGTACCCTATGCTGGTGAAGGGTGTCCTCCTGTCGCAGTCGGGTGCGATGTACTGCTGGAACCTCAGGTGTTTCATCTTCATGGCATCTTTTCTGACATGCAGCAGTTGTCATCATTCTATTGCTCTCCGTCTGGTGGGTCTTCTTTGTTGAGACCACTGGTTGGGGGATAGGTGCGTCATATAATTTCAGTTCATGGACAGGATCATGAAAATAGATCTGAGCAAAAAGAGGCTTTCCGGTATGGATTCACTGTATATGACATCATAAAGACATGTTGCCTGATGTCTGTCACTGTATTTATCATTGAGTTGGATTGTTTAAAGAAGAAGAAGAATTGGACCGCATGTACATCTGTGTTCGGCTGGCGGTAGGATTGATTTGTTTGTGGCAGATAGCAAAAACTGTACACTGTCTATAACATTATGGCATCTAGCTTTGACGGGTGCGATAAAGATGAGGTGGGCTGGAAACTATTCAGGCCTGGGGGCTGGAAAAGAGCAGCAAGGGGGGCAACAAGACCTAGAAGCGGGTCAGATGAGAGTGATGCGGGAGGAAGTAACTGCCAAGAAAACACAAACTGGCCAAAATGGATGGTGGTTTGAGGATGTAGGGAATGACTGGAAGGTTGTCATTGAGTTCAGTCAGGGAGGGGGGCACTATCATCCGGTTAAGCTAACAAAAGCAATTGAGAAAGAAATTGGGTGAGTTAAGTTTGCAAAGTTCTTGAATAATAACAGGCTGTTAACCCCTTGCACTCCGGTCAATTTCCCTAAAAACGCCAAAAAATAACGTGCCCAAATTAAATCCAAAGCTGTTCTTCAACCCTTTGCAGCATCTTCATGGGGTTGGTCTCATTTAAAAGAAAACACTTTGAATTTTTTGGCAAAACAGTCATAATCTCTCTAAGTGCTCCTGCCACTGAGTTACAGTCATCTAAACATACTGAACTTGAAGAAAATAAATTTGGCCTGGGTGTTTTTTTGGATACAAATGCTTGCAAATAACACACAGCTTCAGATCCGGGCTGGAAAATGCAACAGAAATGTAGAACCAAGTGTTATCCAGCTGAGGTCAAAATTTTGTAACAATACCACAAAAAATGAATATATTACACAGCTTTTTCCTCAGGTTGTTCCCAGGTGTTTTGGAACTGTGCCAAATTGTGCCAAATGGCACAGTTTGGAAAAACGTCTGTAACTTTTGAATGATTCAATATAGAAGCTTCATCTTGGCCTCTAATGAAAGGTGACATTCAGGGCTGTGTGCGTGTGTGGGGGGGGTTTGCCCCCCCCTCGCTACAGAGGACGGAGATCGGCCATCGCTACATGACGGATTACACTCATGTGGCCATGTGGCGACCGCGGCGCAGTCACCGCGGCTCCCCCCCGTCATCGCTACAGAATAGTAGCGGGGGGAGGGCGTTCACGGTCCAGACGCGACGAAAGACCCTTGTACCGCTGCGCACGCACTTCGGACATCGTGCGCCGCAGAGTTGTAATTTACCGATCGGTCAAAAGTCATTTTTGATTACAATTTTCAGGGATAAAGAATAATTTAGCTTATAACACCTTACCTCTTCACAGCAGTGTCCTGGCAAACTTCTCTTCCTCATTGTCAGACGAACATGACGCTGGTCCACTCGTGGTTCTGGTCTCGCGACCCAGTCAAAACATAATTCCATGATTGCGGTTTTGGCGAATGATTTACGACCTTCGTCGTCGGCCTCCGTCGGTCTATGATGACCATAAGAGAATCCTAAACACTCTGCTGGAATTAAAAAATTCTCTCTTCACCCAGCCTTTGTAGACAAAACAGCTCAGCGAACTTCTGTGCTTCAATTGGCTCGCTGCGTTGGTAGGCGGGTCCTTCTTGCTAGGTTTTCAGTCATTGGTTCTTCAAGGTTTCAGAAACCCAATTCAAGGCTCTTATTAGTCGAATGAGAGGTCAATCAGATTAACTAATCTGTTCGCAGCTGTGTCTGCAGCTTTTATTTTCAGTGCGCGCTTGGACGCATCTCCATCATCTCCATCTCCATCTCCATCTCCATCTTCATCATCAGTCCTAGAGCACACGAGGGCGCTCTCGTGCGCCCTCGTGCGCTCTGGGACGCAGAGACTTGCCCGCCCGCGGTACAACGGAGTGCAAGAGGTTAATTCATGCCACAAGTTAACAACAGCAAGAGAAAATACTGGCAATGACATGTCAAAACGGAGAACAAATGAAGGCACATGTTCCTGGCGTGACAGCTAACTTAAGGGGAGTAATATCAGGTGTCCCTTTGTGCATGTCTATGGAAGAAGTGAAAAACGAGATCCAAGGAGGAAAGGTGAAGGATGTGAAAAGGCTAAAGAGTAAAAAAGAAGGTTCACTGAAGGACACACTGTCTGTCGTGATTCAGTTTGAGGAAACACTCCCTAAATCAGTCCTAATAGGATACATGTATTTCAGTGTCAGAGAATACATCCCAAAGCCACTCAGGTGCTACAAATGTAAAAGGATGGGTCACACTGCTCAGAAATGTAAGGGAAAGCTAAGATGTGCTAGATGTGGAGGGGAGCATGAATATGGTAAATGTGACAAGGACGCCAGAGTAAAGTGTTGCAACTGTGGGGGTGAGCACAGTGCTGCATATGGAGGATGTGTTGTGCAGAGGGAAGCTAGACAAGCCCAGGGAATCAGAATAACTAAGAAAATCTTTTATGCGGAAACTCTAAAGACAGAGAGGCAGGAATAGTCAGAAACTCAGCAGGCCTTCCTCAAAGAAGTTCAGTTCAAATGGAAGCCCAGCAATCAACAGGTCCCACGCAAGCACAGGATTGTGCCGCTGCAAGGAATGTTTGTGTTCACAAATGCAAAATGGATGATGACACATTGATAGTTAAGAGGACAAACTTTATAGCTTTTATCTGCCACACCATGAATGTTGCTGCACAGTTAAAGAAGAAAAGTGAAAGAATCAAAACCATTGTGGAAGCAGCAGGAAGCTTCCTAGATGTGAAAGATATCACAGCTGACCAGATTCATGCTTTATTGAAAGCTGAAACTGGGGAGACTGCACATGGTGAAACAAGACCTTAATTATGGTACTACACATACTACAGTAGAATGCGAGGAGTCTTATAGCAAACGGATAAGAACTCAAGAAGTATCTTTACGAACTAGAAGTTGTTCCACAGGTGGTGTGTGTACAGGAGACATGGCTTCAACCTCACTTAGATTTTGTTATTCCAGGATACAGTTCAATCAGACAGGATAGAATTCACACTGTAAATGGAGGAGGATGTGCCACTTTCATTAAAGATGGCCTGGCGTATAGGGTGATTCCCTCCCCTGAGGATATAGAGTGTAATATTATTGAAATATGTTGGCCAAATGGACAAGGAAATATTAATCTGATTAATTATTACAACCCATGTAGGAAGTTAACAGCAGATATTTTCAGTGTTATGGCAGGGGAAGGGCATATGAAAGAGGTATGGTGTGGAGACTTTAATGCCCATAATAGCTTGTGGGGAAGCACACATATAGATAACAATGGAAATGTTGTGGAAGAAATGTTAGATGAAAGATCATTAATTTGTCTAAACAGTGCTGAAGGTACCGGGGTGGATGTGCATAGGGGCACATTTTCGTGTATTGACCTGACTCTGGTATCTGATTCTTTAGTGAGCATCTGTGAATGGACAATTATGAACAGGACAACTATGGGAAGTGATCACTTCCCAATACTTACAGTCATTAAAACTGAATTATGTAAACAAGAGGGAAGATGTTTTACAAGATAGTGTTTTGACAAGGCAGATTGGGGAAAATTTAGGCAATACTGTGTTCAATCGTGTCATTTGGTAACATTAGAAGGTGGCATAAAAGAGTGTTCAAGTCAGGTAACCAATCATGAATGCTGCAATATCAAGTATACCTAAGAAAACAACACAGGGTAGGAAGAAGGTTGTAGCCTGGTGGAATGACAAATGTAGTATTGCAATAAAAGAGCGAAACAAGGCATTTAGAGAGCTGAGGAAGAATATGACGATCCATCCATCCATCTTCTACCGCTTTTCCAGAGGTCCGGGTCGCGGACAACAAGCCCGATACCCCATACTCCCGAAGCACCCCCCACAAAATACCATGAGGGACACAGTCGAATGCCTTCTCCAAGTCCAAAAAACACATGTAAACTGGTTGGGCAAACTCCCACAAACCCTCGAGGATTCTCGAGAGGGTAAAGAGCTGGTCCGATGTGCCACGGCCAGGACGAAAACCACATTGCTCCTCCTGAATCCAAAGTTTGACCAACGGCCGGACTCTCCTCTCCAGTAACTTGGCATAGACCTTCCCAGGGAGGCTGAGGACTGTGATCCTTCTAAAGTTGGAGCACACTCTCCGGTCCCCTTTTTTGAAGAGAGGAACCACCGCCCCGGTTTGCCATGCCAAAGGCACTGCACTCGACCTCCACACAGTGTTGCAGAGGCGTGTCAACCATGTCAGCCCTAGAACATCCAGGGCCTTGAGGTACTCAGGGTGAATCTCGTCCACCCCTGGGGCCTGGTCACCAAAGAGATTTTTAACCACCTTGGCGACCTCAGCCCCTGTGATAGGTGAGCCGTCCCCCTCGTCCACAAGCCCTGCTTCCTCTGTGGAAGGCATATCAGTGGGATTGAGGAGATCCTCAAAGTATTCCTTCCACTGCCCAACGATATCCCCAGTCGAAGTCAACAGCGCCCCATCCACACCATACACAGTGTGGACAGGGAGCTGCTTCCCCCTCCTGAGCCACTGGACAGTTTGCCAGAATCTCTTCGAGGCCAACCGAAAGTCTTGTTCCATGGCCTCACCGAACTCCTCCCATATCCGAGTTTTTGATTCAGCAACCACCTGAGCTGCACTCCGCTTGGCCTGCCGGTACACCTCAGCTGCTTCGTGAGTCCCACAAGCCAACCAAGCTCGATAGGACTCCTTCAGCTTAATGGCCCCCCTCACCACTGGTGTCCACCACTTGATTCGGGGGTTGCCACTACGAGATGCCCCAACGACCTTGTAGCCACAGCTCTGGGCCACTGCTTCAACAATAAAGGTGGAGAACATGGCCAATTCAGACTCCATGTCTCCATAATCCCTCGGAATATGGTTGAAGTTCTTCCGGAGGTGGAAGTTGAAGACCTCCCGGACAGGGGCCTCAGCCAGACGTTCTCAGCACACCCTCACTATACGTTTGGGTCTACCAGGTCTGAATGGCATCCTCCCCTGCCATTGGATCCAACTCACGACCAGGTGGTGATCAGATGACAGCTCTGCACCTCTCTTTACCCGAATGTCCAAGACATACGGTCGCAGGTCTGATGACACGATAACAAAATTGATCATTGACCTGCAACCTAGGGTGTCCTGGTGCCAGGTGCACATTTGGACATCCTTATGCTTGAACATGGTGTTCGTTATGGACAAACTGTGGTTAGCACAGAAGTCCAATAGCTGAACACCACTCGGGTTCAGATCGGGCAGGCCGTTCAATTCAATTCAATTCAATTCAACTTTATTTATATAGCGCCATTTCACAACAACAGTCATCTCATAGCACTATCAACTGTAGGGGGAACCCCCACAGTTGCAGAAAGACCCCAGCAATCAAGCGATCCCCTGTGAGCAAGCACTTGGCGACGGTGGAGAGGAAAAACTCCCTTTTAACAGGAAGAAACCTCCAGCAGAACCAGGCTCAGGGAGGGGTAGTCATCTGCTGCGACTGGCTGGGGGGTGAGGGGACAGAGAAAATGAAAAGAACAGACATGTAGAGAGCAAACAGCACGATGGGGACTCAATCTATGGGAGAGAACAAACAGATGTTAATGACCAGCAAAAAAAAAATATTTCATTGAGAGTGAAGAAAGGAGTGAGGCCCAGTGCATTACTGGAGGTCCCCCGGCTGACTAAACCTATTAGCAGCATAACTAAGGGAGGGTTCAGAAACACATGATCCCTCCCTAATTGTAGGCTATATCAAAAAGGTAGGTTTTATCCCTATTCTTAAAAACAGAGATCGAGTCTGACTCCCGAATCCAGATTGACAGCTGGTTCCACAGGAGAGGAGCTTGATAACTGAAGGCTCTGCCTCCCATTGTACTTTTGGAGATTCTAGGTATTACAAGTAATCCTGCATTTTGGGAGCGTAGAGCTCTGTTAGGATAATACGGTAGTATCAGATCTTTTAAATAAAAAGGAGCCTGATTGTTTAGAGCTTTGTAAGTAAGAAGAAGGATTTTAAACTTAATTCTAAACTCTATGGGAAGCCAATGAAGGGAGGCCAGAACCGGAGAGATATGATCTCTCTTTCTAGTACCTGTTAAAACTCTTGCTGCAGCATTTTGGATCAGCTGAAGACTTTTTAAAGATGTTTTAGGACAGCCTGATAATAAAGAATTACAATAATCTAATCTTGAGCTAACAAAAGCGTGGATCAGTTTCTCAGCATCACTCTGAGACAAGATGCTCCTAATCTTGGCAATATTACGCAAATGATAGAAGGCAGTCTTAGAAACAAATTTAATATGTGAATTGAAGGACAGATCTTGATCAAAAATAATTCCAAGGCTCCTCACAGAGCTATTAAGAGAAAGAGTAACCGCATCCAAACTGAAAGTTTGATTTGGAAAGGTATTTCTAAGGTTTTTTGGACCAACAAGAATGACTTCAGTCTTATCTGAATTTAATAGCAGGAAATTACAAATCATCCAAGCTTTGACTGCCTTAAGACGGGCTTCTAACTTGGCTAATTGATTACTATCATCTGGCTTCATTGACAGGTATAATTGTGTGTCATCTTCATAACCGTTCCTCCCAATCACCCCCTTCCAGGTTTCAATGTCATTGCCCACGTGCGCATTGAAGACCCCCAGTAGGACAATGGAGTCTCCAAGAGGAGCACCCTCCAGCACCCCAGTCAGGGACTCCAAAAAGGGTGGGTACTCTGAAACGTCATTTGGTGCATAGGCACAAATGATGGTCAGGACCCGTTTCCCAACCCGAAGGCGCAGGGAAACAACCCTTTCGTCCACTGGGGAAAACTCCAATATAGAGGCAGCAAGGTGGGGGGATACAAGAATACCCACTCCTGCTTGTCGCCTCTCACCCGGGGCGACTCCAGAGTAGGCCAAGCTCCAGCCCCTCTCCAGGAGACTGGTTCCGGAACCGGAGCTGTGTGTTGAGGTGAGGCCGACTATATCTAGCCGGTATCTCTCAACCTCATGCACCAGCTCAGGCTCCTTCCTCACCAGAGAGGTGACATTCCACATACCAAAAGCCAGTTTAGGAAGCTTGGGTTCAGTCTGCCAAGGTCTCCGCCTTTGACCGCCACCTGATTCACATAGCACCAGACCCCCATGATCCCTTCTGCAGGTGGTGAGCCCACTGGAGGGCGGACCCATGTAACTCCTTCAGGCTGAGCCCAGCTGGGTCCCATGGGCAGAAACCTGGCCACCAGACGCTAGCCATTGAGCCCCTCCCCCAGGCCTGGCTCCAGGGTGAGGCCCGGTAACCCCATACCGGGCAGGGTGCACTGAATCCTTGTTGTAGTATTTATCATGAGAGTCTGTTGGATCATTCTTAGTCTGGCGCTTCACCCAGGACCAGTTTGTCTTGGGTGACCCTATCAGAGGCAAATTGCCCCGGACAACATAGCTCCTGGGATCACTGGGGCATGCAAACCTCCCACCACGATAAGGTGACGATCCATGAGGGGAGAATATGACTAGAATATGACTAGTGAAAACTTAATAGAGTATAAAAAGAAAAGGGCAGTAGCTCGAAGGATTATTAAAAACAGGAAAAGGTCAACATGGAGAGAATTTTGTTCCACCCTTGGTAGAAAAACAGAACTAGGTGATTTCTGGGGTATGTTTAAATAAAATGAGTGGGAGAAGTGTTTCAGTTAAAATTCCAGATTTAATGGATGGGGACAAGATGGCCGTATCAGACAAAGAAAAGGCAGAAGTCTTAGGTAGAACATTTACAGCAGTGCATAGAGGAGACCATCTTGGTGAGAGTCATAGACAGCAAAGGCAGCGTAAACTCAGAGAAAATGCAAACTTAAAAAATGAAGTGAAAGAGGACATTACAGTGTTAGACCTTGAGCTCACAATGTCAGAGCTTAAGAGAGCTTTGCAAGATAGTGGATACACAGCTCCAGGATATGATCAGTTAAGCTATGCTATGTTCCGGCAGTTGCCTATTTAATCAGTGCAACTGGTGCTAAAATTGTTTAACAGGATATGGAAGGAGGGGGTCAACCAATAGAGAAAGTCAGTGAGTTCACATATCTAGGATTGTGGTTTGATAGTGCATACACATGGAGAGTTCATGTTGAAAATCTGGAGAAGTGCAAAAAAGTCATTAATCTCATACAAGCTGTAGCTGGACACGAATGGTGTGCAGATAAACAGGCATTAATTGACATTTACAGAGCACCAATGCTATTGACAATAGACCATGGATGCATGATTTATGGAGCAGTGGCAAAGACGACTCTGGAAAAAATAGACAGAATGCAGAGTGCTTCACCTGTGCATTGGAGCCGTCAAAACAACACCAAACACTGCAGTTTTAATAGAGGCAGGAGAAATACCAATGGATTTGCGAAGAGATAAACTCGCATTATCATACTGGGTCAAGCTGAAAGGAAGTGAGGAAGCAAATATTTCAAAAACAACACTACAAGACTGCTGGGAATACTCTAATTTCCAGGGACACAGGTTTGGGTGGACAATTGAAAGAAGGACCAGAATGTATGGGCTGCACACTATTGATATAGCTAACACCAGTCCAGTGAGTAATGTTCCCCCTTGGCTGTTTCCGGGAATAGAAGTAGATGCTAGTCTGCTAATGAGGAAAAAGTATTGGCATATGAGTGAAGTTGGTGTTAAAACAAGCATTTACCTCAGGAACAATTACTATAACTTCTTACAGCTCTATACTGACAGTTCAAAGAGTAAAGAGGGCTCTGTTGGAGTTGGAGTATACATCCCAGAGTTTAAAGTGACCATCGCAAGAAGACTGTCCAACAATACATCCGTGTTTACAGCAGAGATGGTGGCAATAATTATTGCTTTGCAGTGGGTGGAGGAGGTCAGACCGGACCGGGTGGTGGTGTGCACGGACTCACTTGCAGCACTAAAAACCATACAGACACTAAAATCTACAAGGGAGGACTTGGTGATTGAGCTACAGTATATCACAGATTATTTAGGGTACACAGGGGTGGTGGAGAAGTTCAGTTTTGTTGGGTTCCTGCACATGAAGGGTTGAAAGGGAATGACTGTGCAGACAAATAAGCAAAAAGCGCTCTTGGAGAAGAGATACTATACCATTGTCTCTTGGAAAAGGTGAAGGGAAAGCAGTAATCAAGAAAAAAGGAACCGAGCTATGGCAAAAAAAGATGGGATGAAGATCATAAAGGTAGATTGTATTACAAAATACAAAAATCTATTGGTGGCGGAGTGCTTAGCACTGCAGCAGCACAGCAACTCACCATTGGCTGGGGGATCCTGGGTTCGATCCCAGCCCCCAACCAGCAGTGATCTGTCTGGAATTTGCATGTTCTCCCCGTGTCTGCGCGGGTTTACTCCGGGATTTCTCCGGTTTCCTCCCACATGCCAAAAATATGCAAGTTAGGTTAATTGGCATCAAAACTGGGGATTCTAAATTGTCCTTAGGTCTGACTGTGAGAGTGAATGGTTGTCTGTCTCTCTGTGTTGACCCTGCGATGGACTGGCGATCTGTCCAGGGTGTGCCCTGCCTCTTGCCTAAAGATGCTGGGATAGGCTCCAGCCCCCCCGTGACCCGAAAAGGATTAAGCGGAAGAAGATGAATGAAGATTGCAATAAAGAATTTCATAACAATCAAAAGGAGGGAAGACATCATTATGGCAAGACTCAGACTGGATCACACAGGTTTAAATGGCACTTTATTACCTCCGCCAGGCCACAGGCCAGGAGGTTATGTTTTTGCCGGGGTTTGTCTGTCTGTCTGTTTGTCTGTCTGTTGGTTAGCAAGATAACTCAAAAAGTTTTGGACGGATTTTGATGAAACTTTGAGGCGTTGTTGGAAATGGTACAAGGAAGAACTGATTAAATTTTGGGGATGATCCGGATCACCGTCTGGATCCAGGAATTTTTTAAAGGATTCTTTAACATTGTGAGATAGGGCCATTTTCAACATGTGTGCAGGCGCAATGGAGGGCGCTGGTCGTCGTGTCTGACGAACACGAACTCCGCGTTCTTCAAAGTTTTAGGCACAAAAGCACGCAGAAAACAGTGGTGGGCTGGGCCCGACAGTGTGCCTGTGTTTGCGCTACGCTGCAAAAGCTGAGACGGGCAGCTGTCCGGCGCGGGATTATTTGGCAGAAATTCCCCAGGCAGCCATAGGGGCTGTGCAAAAACAAGCTCTCTGCCGGGGAAGCTTCAAAATCCTCTTTTGGCGCGGAGCGCAACCCCAATAAAGCCCACGGCAACCTGTCTACCCAATTTGCATTTGTCAGTGAACCCCTGAGTGCTGCTTTCAGTGATCTATGAAAACGCTCGCATAACCCATTGGCCTGTGGGTTGTACGCGGTTGTGCGATGATTTGCAACGCCCGCAGCCTGGGAGTTTGGAGATGGAGGAGATGGATACAACAGCAACACTTGAGTTTATTACCTCCGCCAAGGAGGTAATGCTTTTACTGGCATTTGTCTGTCTGTCTGTCTGTTACCAACATAACTCAAAAAGTTATGAACGGATTTTGATGAAATTTTCAGGAAAGGTGTGTAATGGCACAGGGAACAGATGATTAGATTTTGGTGATGATCTGAGAGTGCATACCTCCACCAGTGGCTTTGTTTGTATTTGTGCAGCAAGATTACACAAAAACTAGTGGATGGATTTGGATGAAATTTTCACCAGAGGTGGTTCTTGGCCTAGAGAGGAACCCATTACATTTTGGGGATGATCTGGGAATGCATACCTCAGCCAAGGCTCTTCTCACAGTGTGTCAGCCACAAAACTCCAAAACTAATGGACAGACTTGGATGCAATTTTCACCACAAGTGGCGATAGGCCTACACACAAGCCCATTACATTTTGGAGGTGATCCATGAGAAATGGAAGGAGCCTTGGCGGAGGTATGCGCTCTATGAGTGCTTTTCTAGTTCACCATGGGGAAAAGCGAAAGTGACAAATGTAGAGAATGTGGAGTAAAAGAAAATGTCGAGCACATCTTATTACACTGTCACAAATACGGAAATGAAAGACAGATAATGGAAAATGAAGTTCGAGAGGCCGGTAGGGAATGGGATTTAACTGGGATTCTGGGAACAGATGGACAAGGAGAAGCAATAAGAATCACAAGAAGGGCTCTTTTCTCTTTTTTAAATAACACAGGATTAAGTCATACAATTTAGGGGTCGGGCTCAGATGACATAATGTTACACACTCTTGTACAGTTGGTGGCAGTATGCACCTTTCAGTTGTTTGCTATCCACCAGTAACCGAGAGAAGAAGAAGAAGACATCATAAAGACATGAAGGCAGGCTTGATGTATATGACATCATAAAGACACATTTGTCTATGTGCCGTCATATAGGCATCGCGGGTTGTCCTATGATGCCTGAGTTCATAGAACGTCCTATGACATCATAAAGACACATTTGTCTGTGTGCCGTCATATATGTATCGCGAGTCGTCCTATGATGTCTGAGTTCATAGGATGTCCTATGATGTTCAGACAGAGATCATAGGCTGTCCTATGACGTCCTATGAATGTGACAGACACACACACAGACAGACACACAGAGATTTCTTGCTTTTGAGAGAGTGATTATGATTAGTATTATTATGAGGATTATACAGTATATGAGCCAGTTTTTGAACGGCCACACCACGGTCACAGTCCAAGGATGCATATTTTTTTCACACATCAGGAGTTGTTCAGAACTCCTTATACAAAGATATAGAGTGATGATAATCAAGTCAGTGGCGGTAATGCACCTGTAAGCTGGTTGTCAACCGCCAATCAAATCTAAAGAAGAAGAAGAAGTAGTATTATTATGTCCTTGGTTATGTATTCATTCCTTGTCCGCAGCTTTGGGTTTCATCTTATTGTTATTATTCCTGCCTTTGCCTTAGTCCGTTATGATCATCCTTAGTATTATTTTCATCATGGTCACGTCTTGTAATTTATTCCTGTCGTCATGTTGGTTTGTGCTCTTATTTTGTCAGCTCATTTTTCTTACTTCCATTTTCACTTAGCTTGTTTTGTGTCTTAAGTTCCTGATTATTCATGGCTGTCTGTTATTTGATTAATTATTTTTGTCCTATGTAAAGGACGCCGCCCCGTAGTTCAGGGCGACGTCCTTCTTAGTCATCCAGCGTGACCAAACATGCTTCCGTCTTTTTTTTGTAAGTTTTTGTTCCTGCTTCCAAGTTGTGGGTCATTTTGTGTTTTTTTTCATTAAGTCCTGCGAACTTAAGTCCAGCGTTTGGGTCTTGAATTCCGCCCCTGGAGGGGCTCATTGTGACAGGGAGATGGAGAGTCATATCAATGAGGTGTGGTGATGTGCAGTCTCATGCACATTGGTATTATCAATCAATCAATAAACTTTATCTATTATATAACAAGAAAACACATGAAAATATAAAAGCATGTCGTGAACTGGGCTGATGTTTAGGCCCAGTTCTGTGACGCAGTGGCTATTTACTCTTTTGGGTACTTGTTGCTGTTTATTACGGGGAGTCATAACAGAATGATCCGGCCTGTGTAAAGCCCAGCGGAGAGGTTGTGCGTGAGCTTTTTTCTTTTTTCCCCTCTTCTGTGTTTTTCCCTGCCTAGACCATGGACATTTCAGTTTATGGACTGAGCCCCGAGGAGTGCGTAGTGGCCAACCGAGCTGTGGATTTTGTTTCCTGGGCTTGTGCCACCAACTCCCCGGAGGTCAATTTTTGTCTATTGGACATTGCTGTCGGGGTGCTCCAGACGTGCCCCGGTCTATGGAAATACCCGAGGCTGATGCCGTTCCTCACCCTGATCTATGAGTCACGAGAGCAATTGGAGGAGGTGCCTAGAGGGACCTTTGGAGTGCAACCACTGCATTCTACGAAGGGCTCCAGGAAGTCCAGAGCCCACCGTTCACCTCCCGAGCCGAAGTCCTCCTCTTCCCGCCAGACGTCCCGTCTTACTCCCAGGAAGACAAAGCAGGGCACCGAGGCAACAGCGGACATCCTCACCAGTCAGGAGCTCAGGCAAGTCCTTCTCTGTTCTCTTGCTATGTCTCCTGAGGCGATTAGCCAAATTCCTGTGGAGGAGCTCCAGATTTTGCAATGTGCTGGAGCTCCCCATGCTGCTGCTGTCACGGCTCCTCAATCTCTGCTCTGTGTCCCCCTTAATTCTCTGCCAGTCCAGGGAGAAAGTCGCCGGAGGCAGGAGGAGCCAGAGGTTTCGGAGGAGCCAACCTCACGGCGTAAGTGTAATCCTGAGTTTAAGCAGCAGAAGAAGCCTTTCACCTCACCGGCAGCCAGATCCTGGACGTCATGCCCGACCACTGTTGCGGTGAAGCCCCTCTCTGTGCCAGCTGTCAGGCCAGCCGGCGCTTCCTCTGCTTCAGCCACAGCCTCCGTCGTCGGGTTGTCCTCCCCAGCCGCTGAAGGAACCGTGAGTGCCTCTCCTGACACACCCACTCCCGTGTCGTTCGAGCCAGCTCCTCCATCAACCTCCGGGGAGTCCATGGGCACGGATAGGGATGACAGCACGCCGTCTGCAGCAGCTAACACCCGGACCCGGGAGGCCAGGCAAATGTGTTTTCATTCTACTCCAGCTAATAATGATAAACCTTGTCTGTCCCCCGGGAGAGAACCCCAGGCTAGGCAGTCGCCTGAGCGCTCTCCCCCTGCTGCTTTAGCTATGAACTTTCCTATTCCCTCTGTGTCTTCATCACCTGCTTCCAAGTGGCCGCCAGCCCTGGAGCTCAATTGTTGGGTGACGGGGAGCCCGCAGCGCTGGAGGACTCCACTCCAGCCCCACAGAGTCTCCATGACCTGAGGGAGAACGCTGTGGCCAGTCTGAAGCTTGTGCCGACGAAGGAGCGTCTTCTGGCTCCAGTCTCCTCGGACCCAGTGCAACTTGGGACTCCACCTCCAGACTCCACGCTGGGAGAGTCACCTGCTTTGGAGGCCTCACTGGAGGAGGCCAGGACTGCCGAGACCATCATGCCTGTTGCGGGGGCCGCCGCAGCAGAGTGGAAACCGGCGCTGAATCGCCTCGAGGTTGGGCCAGGGACGCCATCATCAGGATTGACGGAGTCCTGGATGGCAGTGGAGCTCGAGCCCAGGCAAGTGCTCTCGTTTGTTTCTCTTTCTGTTGTATCAGAGCAAACTTGCCTGGCTCTCGAAGGGGGGGGGGGGGTCGGGTGTTGCCAGCAGCCGCACCTGATCTCATCCCGCTGGGCTCCGCCGCTGCCAGCGACTCTGACCATCTTTCTTCTTCTGTTGTCTCTGAGCTTACCCCCAGGGTCGTTTGAGGGGAGTCAGTACCGCCAGAAGCCGCCGAAGATCTAGATCCACCACCAGAAGTTCCAGCTACCCCTGCTGTCAGCTACTCCACTGTGGGTGCTGTAGAGCTCCAGCTGGAGCCCACCATGGGTGCTGCAGAGCTCCAGCTGGAGCCCACCACGGGTGCTGCAGAGCTCCAGCCGGAGTCCACCACCGATGCTGCAGAGCTCCAGCCGGAGTCCACCACGGGCGCTGCAGAACTCCAGCCAGACGCCGCTGCGGGTGCTGCAAAGCTCCACCTGGAGTCCTTTGTGGGTGCAGCAGGGGCCCAGCTGGGTTCCACCACGAGGGCAACTATGGCCCAGTCGGGGTCCACCGTGGGTGCTGCTTTGTCTCAGACCGGGACAAAGCAGCCACCACACGTGCATTGTTGTCCCAGACAGGGACCACCGCGGGTGCAGCTGTCCCCCAGCTAGGGGCCACGGGGGGGCGGGGGGGGGCTCCCTTCTCTCCTCTGTTTTATGATGCCAGGGCTCCCCGTTCTGAGTTGGTTCTTCCCGTGGGGAGACCACCTCCCGGGTTGTCGCTCCTGAGCTGGTGGCTGAAAGACTTTGGTTGTCCACCCGATGAACTACGTTGGGGGGTTAGGTGGCCTAGTTTCCCTGGCCGGCCTCCTGACCCACGCTTCCGGGCAGTAAGACTGGTCCTAGACCTGGACAGACCACCCGATTGGCTACTTTATGTCGCCCCTTGGGCCTGGGACTCTGGTCGGCCCCCTGAACTTTGGGACTCCTGGGTAAGGGGGTATGGTCCTAGGTTGGGGTTGGGAGGAGGTTCACCTCATTTTTCCTGTATGTTGTTCCTATGTTATGTTTTGTTTGTTGGTTCCCTCCAAACCCGGTTCCCCCACCGCCCGCCCTGGGTTGTTGTCTGTTTCTCCGGGGGGGGGGGGGGAGGTTTCCTTCTTTCTGATTTCACTAGGGGTGTCTGGAGTCCACCCCTTGAGGGAGAGGTTCTGTCATGAACTGGGCTGATGTTTAGGCCCTGTTCTGTGACGCAGTGGCTGTTCACTCTTTTAGGTATTTGTTGCTGTTTATGTTCCATCAGGCGCTCTCTGGGAGCCTCTTGGGTCCGCCCGGCTCACTGACAGCTCAGCCCTGCCTCCTCCTCTTGTCAGTGGTACCAGCTGTATCTCATTATCACTGTCACTCTCTGGTTCACGCACATGCACACACACATACATACATTTCCCTCCATGCACACTCTTACACACATACACACACCCACTTATCACTCACACCGGAAATCTCTTCCCGATTAGGCTTGGCACTATTTTAGCCCTTTGCCTGTTGGGAGAGATTGCCAGATCATTGTATGTGTTTGGAGCTACACAGTGTATGTTTTATGCATCCCATGTCTAGATGCCCTGCCTATGTCTTGGTACCGCATCACGCTGGGAGGCGTGATTATCCGTATTTGTTGTTTGTGTTCACAAACAAAGGCAAGGGAGTAAAAGTGTGTTTTAAGACCGGTTTTAAAAATGGACAGTGAAGGTGCTTATCTTGGTATGGTGCATGTTACGACAATGCGCTTTTAATCAGGAAAAAGGAGGTCTGTTGTCAGAAGCACATTTTTTAATGCATTTTTATGGTGTGTTTGGAAATCATACAACTCCGGAGCTCATGACTAAATGGCATGCACTGGGATTTTCTATTATTTTAATGGAGAAAGTTGTAACAGTCATGATATAATCACACATCATTTTATTTATATGATAAACTAAATAGTTTTTTTTTTATTCCATCCACATTCTCATTTTAATTGTGGACTTACAGTTGGAGTCTATAGATTAGGTGTTAATGTATGATGTTTTTAGGGGAATGAATGAACAAACAGGGTGCATGTGTGTGTTCTGGCGTGGATGCAGCACACATGGCGAGGCTTGTCAGTCCGAAGATTTTTATTCCATCCACATTTTCATTTTCATCCTGGACTTATTAGGCATTAATGGGTTTATTTTTTGAGGAATGAAGGAATGACTGAAGGAATGAATGAACAGGGTTTTACTTTTTACTTTAACTCCCCAGACAGGCAGGAGATGCATCCACATCTGCCTGCGGCTGCACGCTCCCAGATTTTCAGCCAGATCAAGGCAGCCCACACCGCGCTCCTATGGACGGTGTACTCGAGCTGCGGGCACTCCAACTCCCACCCATCAGACCCCAGGAGGGGCTGCCGAGAGTGGGCTCACTTCATGGCAGGGGTCAGCGACGGAATCTTCTCCTTCCCTCCCGCCTGGGAGGGATTGGGGCAGACAGCCACAAACCTTGGCAGACCCTCGGTTGATGAAAGCAACAGGAGAGGGAGCACTCCATCTCCCAATGGGCCGGGAGTGACTTCCACACCACCGTTAAAGGTCCTTCCGTTTTATGAAAGTTGATAAAAATTTACACAGGCATCATCCTCTTTGCCTGAAGTTTCAAACCCATTCATGTCTGTGTGTTGCGTCCGTGCATACTACATTCAACCATTCAGCTGATTTTTCAGTCCAGCATTAGCTATATCTTCTCATTTGTTCTCTTTAAAATAACTAACTGGGCATCAGCTGTGATTGAGGTCTTCCTTATTACCAAGCAGTGTTACTATCGCGTGCATTTTTGCTCACCCGCACGGGCTTTGGCCAGCACAAAACCCATCATAAACAAGCTTTCATGATCAGGGTTCACTTTAGATAATGTGTCTCTGTGCATTAAAGGGATGGGCAGGAGCACTTTGGATTGGATTATCCAAAACACACCTCTGAATAATTAGACCAGTCTTCGTGCACCATCCTCCTGGCGGAAAATTCATTTATGCTCTGCTGTGATAATGAAATTAACTTGGAAACGCCCATAAACGTGTTCTGCATCAGTGAAGACTGACTGTGGACCATGTCCTTGTAATATCGCCCATAATGTGTGATTAATCTACAGCCTTGTTTTGGTTTGAGAGCACAACTCTAATGCGACATCCAGTGGTGCTCCTTTATGTTTTACAACTCATATCTTCAGTTGTGCTTAGTTATATCACTTTAACTGCCTAATATTGTTAAAAAGAAGGTGAGCTATTCATGTTTACCCATTTTAATGAAGACATATTTCCATGAGGTGTCATCATTTTTTCAAAGCTTTAATTAATACATAGTAATAAGCAGCTTATTGATGATTAGTCTGTGTTCCCTCATTGTCACACGTGTCATGCATTTGCAAGAATTCATCACTTTGACTTTAGATTTTGTATTATTTTGATAGTGGACTTTTCTGATTGGTCTATCAATTGACTCCAATCAGCCTCCCTTGTTTGTTTGGTTTTTTTTCTGCTTTGAAATTTTCCTCCATCTCATTGCCCATCAGAGATCCACCAATCAGTGAATCTGCTTGAGCTCCAAGTCTCTTTCCACCTCGCTGATCTACCCGGTGTTCCGCTGCATAATTTCCAAAGGAGATACAGAGCCCCACGCGGAGAAACCAGCGCATTCTTTGCAAATGAAACGTTCCTTTTATGAAGCCATTTGTTCTCATATTTATTCTTTTCCTCTCATGTAATTGTCTCGTGGGCGTGTTATTATGTTCAAACGAGCAGCTGATCTGCATTTGGAACAACCTTAAAAAAACAAAAAAATAAATTGGCCGACTGGAGGATACAGGAGATCGGTTTAGATTTCAGCAGACAGCGTCACATTAATTGACTAACTGTGGTTCTTTATTTATTTTTTTCCTTCTCAACATCACACAATTGCAGATGTAATTATCAGGAAAGAACAGCTGACAAACCCACACAGGTCCCCCTTCCTCCCGTCTCCCACTTTATGAAGATGAATAGAAACTAAATGGGTGACGACTGTGGGTGGGTGGGCCTCTTGTTTTCATTACCGCCTTCTTTTTGTCTACAAAATAAGTCTTTGTCTCAGAGGGATAACTCTCCGCCATAGTTTCTCCGATACCAACACCAGATCACTTTACTGTATTTTTGGGGTTTCACTCATTAAAGAAAGAAAAAGTGTCAAATGACACATTTTATACCAGTCAGCCTCATGGTGTGAGAGCTTCTTGGAAACTTGTGAGGAAAATTAATTAAGAAGCATCTCCACCCTCAGATGCAACTCATTTCTAACTTGTTGCTTTGAGTTACTGCGATGGACTGGCAATCTGTCCAGGGTGTACCCTGCCTCTTGCCCAAAGATGCTAGGATAGGCTCCAGCTCCCTCGCGACCCGAAAAGGATTAAGCAGAAGAAGATGGATGGATGGATGGGTGCTTTGAGTTATGTTTTGGCCCATTTGATGGACATGGCTAAAGTTTTACCTAATCAGCAGCTGCCAGTAAACACCAAAACTAAGAAGTGCACACAGAAACTTTTTTCCTGTCTTTTAAAACCTATTTCAGGTAATTTAATTAAAGAAAATATTAAATAATATCCAGGGGGAAATCAGAGTTTGTTGTAGTCATCATCCTAAATTTTCACACTTGTATTTTGTACATTAAGTCTAGACATTGTGAGTGAGTCTATATGACATCATAAAGACACATTTGTCTATGTGCCATCATATAGACATCATACCTTTATGACGGCATCGCGAGTCCTATAATGCCTGAGTTCATAGGACGTCCTATGATGTCCTATAAATGTGACAGACACACAGATTTCTTGCTTTTATAGAGTTACATGTAGTTTTCTGTCTATCTATCAATCTATCAATCTATCTATCTATCTATCTATCTATCAGCAAAAGCTTGAAAGGTGACATTTGAATTACGTTTGATACCGTATCAACTCTTCAGCAGCCATGTTTGTTGGAGTCACAACAACCATAGATTGTTAATATAAAAAACTGTCAGTATATTCTAGGGCTCTGATTTTTCTCATTTTTGTGGTGTGGGATAAACCTACTTTATCTATTGTTGGATAAACTCTATCAGTATCTGGCTATAAATCAAAGTACACAAATGCGATGGTGCCTTTCTCAAAACAGAATTGAAGTTCTCAAAACTATTAGTTCAACCTCCACATCACCTAGTCACTTATGCTCATCATAAAAGCAGTTTCTCACAATTTTGAAAAAACAGTGAGCACTTTTGTACATTATGGGGCTGCTTGGGTGCAAATGTCTTTAATTTTTTTACATTATCAATTGCTTTTGTCATGTCGGTCAAAATAGAAACAGAATGCAGGTTTTCTGTTAAAGTGAGACTCTGCCAAAAATCAAATTTTTTCTGTTGTTAGCATGTCTGTAACATGTTTTTTGAGACGTATAAGACATATCTGTTATGTATGTAATAACTGAGACGTGTCGTCTTATGCCAAGCAAGGAACTGAACTTTATTGAGATTCACACCAACTATATACAGTGGCCGCAGCCCACCTGACATCATCCCATCTGATGACTACGGCAAGCCCCAGCAGCCAAAACTGACATGCTACACCGCCCCCCCCCCCACACAAATGTCCAAACCTATACACACAATTGAATCCCCCCCCCCCACACACACACACACAAATTTGGGACCTGAATCATGCACTAACCTGAATCATGCACTAAAATAATGGGAACTTATGTACTAAAATTGCCTAACACATACACAACTGCATGGCGGTGCAGCCTGCACGGCGGGGTGGATTATTTTGCCACCCCTAACTAAAAAAAGGTCCATTGTTAAGCTAAAATTGTACGGCGTGCTCCTAACTAAAGAAAATCCACAAAATAATCCCATTTTATAACATACACATACACAAGAACCTAAAGGTGCATTCACACCAAATGTGAACAGGCGAATTTTTCACATGGCACGATTACATTATAACTCAGTGTAAACACGCGGACAGACATGTATAGTGAGATGCAGACAGGTGAAGTTATCTTTAAAACTTCTGCAGCTGTGTTTAACCTGCTGTGGAAATTCCCAAAATAACGTCATGCTTAGGTTTACATTATCCAACCGGGGGCTCATCTGACAATGTTGTCTCAAGCCTCCAAAACATCACAAGATGATGTGTGTTTACGTTGCTAGCTTGCTAGCTTGCTGGCAGGAAATCGTAGGTAAATAACGACCAAATCCCTATTCAGCTGAAGAGCTCCCGGTCCTCCTGTCTCTAGGTGAGTGAGTCAAATTTTCAAACTAGTTTACTCTGCAATGGTGATACCTTTACTCCTGTGACAGCAGAACCTCAAAGCTAGTGGCTATCTAGCTAGCTAGCCTGGGACGCGAACACACGACTGCGCAAATTCGTGCATACTCGCGCCTTCCCATTCACTTTATATGGATTTGCGTCATGCATTCGTGTTTGGTGTGAATGCACCTTTAGAACTATTAATAAACACCGTCATTCTGGTGAAAAACACCGTAACTTGCATGAGGGTCCAGGGCAGCCCCTCAGCAGGCACGCCCCTTGAGACCGCAGGCCCCTGGAGCGATGGCTGATCCTCTGGATGGCGGGGCCCAGATCCCACACCGCCATCACCGGCTGCCGCTTTCGTCCAGCTCCGCAACCAGAAGCCTCTTCCTGGACACGCCGCCGCTCATTGGCATGCCTTGCCAACCCGTCCGACAGCTGGGGATAAGCTGTGCCCAGCTTAGCCACAATGCGCAGGTGGCCCGCTGGTTGCCGTCTGGCCCGTATTCGCCGTGGACGTTCCTCTCCCGAGGCCATTGCAGCAGACGCTATCGTAGCTGCTAGGGATGGGCATAATTTACCGATTAACCGATAATTGATCATTAAGAATTTCACCGAGGAAGTTCATTTTCGTCGACAAACCGTTTTTTTTTTTAAACAATCCGAGGTTATTAAGGCCTAGTGCACGGCCGTCCTCAAACAATGCAATGGCAAAATTTGGGCACCAGGGGGCAACATTACACCATTGCCGTACCCTGGCGTGTCTCAGTTGATACATGCGTGCTTCCGTAGGGCAATCGCCAAATCATGAAGCAGTTACGGCGAAGTGTTGCGTGGGACCATTTCAATTTAAAAAATGACCAGGTGTACTGCAATCACTGCAATGCAGCATACAAATATACCTCATCGACAGGGTCCATGGAACACCCTTATTACGCGAAGAAACCGCCAACAGTGGTTGCGCGCTGAGTAATGGCGGTCGTGAAGATTCTTTTTTTTTTCAGAAACTTTATTGAGAAGGTCATGAAGATTCGGTGTACACACGTCGAGGGAAGCTGCAGGAGGCGGCGTAGTGGCTCGACAGGAAGACTATTTTGCACAAAATGGCACAAGAGAACAGCAAAAAGTTCCACTCGGCTAGACTATGCAATACGAGCGATCGAGCAATGAATGCGGTCTTCGTTTGTTGGGTGGCCGCTCGGCAGGGAGAGAGAGCTGGGTAAAACGTCTCGGCCAATCAGCTTGCGGGGTGAAACGTCTCGGCCAATCAGCTTGCGAGATTCCCGAGCCAAGCCAACACGACAACAGCGAACAGAGAGAGAGAGATTTGAGAGAGAGAGAGGTGGATTTGAGTTGTGCGGCGCTCCGTGCTGATACCTGATGTTCTAATGTAGTCTACCTGCCTTGTTACCTACCTAAAAATGTTAATGATTAACCGATTATTAATCATTAATTCTCCCGACGATCGGTGAAGAAAATTTCACCGAATGCCCATCCCTAGTAGCTGCAGATCCTCCATCCCTCTGCAGCCAAGTACCGGGGGTATCTGGGTCTAGCACATTGGTGCCACTCACCGGCGCAGCCGCTTTGCTGTTGCACTCGGTGGCTCCCTCAGCCGTTTCCCAAACGCCGGGACTGAGACCCCATGCTGTTTGCTCCCAGTGTCTGTCTCCGACTGCGGCTCGTCTCGGGTAGAGAAGCAGCCCGGTTTGTCTTCCGAGGTGTTCCGCTGCTCCGCGCAGCACACTGTGTTCGTGCCCGGTCACCGCTGCTGCTTTTCGTGGCTCTCAGCATGCTCGTGCTCCCCCTCCCACTGCTCCCACTCTGGCTGTGGGGAAAACTGAGCCGAGTTTGTTCACTGCTCTCCCTCCATGCTACAGTCACTCTTAGCGCTGTGCTCTTCAGTTGGCTTGTCATTCCCGAAGTACCCGGGCTCCCTCTCTTGTGGCTCAGATTCCACCGCGTTATCTAGCTTGTAGCCTGTAGCTTCTAACTTCTGTGTTTGGCACCCACCTACCTTTGTGGCTAATTTCTCCGTTGCTACTAGCTGGGCTGTTAGCTCCCCCAAGCTAGCTAGCATAGCGTCTTTTGGTGCCAACAGCCTTTCAACCCACAGCTTCGTGCTATGTGTGTGTTCAGCAAAGTAGCAGCCCGACAGCATCTGCATAAGACTCCGTCTCCCCTAACATTAAAATTTTGTGACCTTCTACGCAGAGGTTGTGAACCAGAAGCACTTGCTTCCGCACTCCATTGATTTTACCTAGGCCAATCACCGCAATGTACCCCTGAAACGCGGCCAACCAGCAAGGCCACACAGTTGCTGGTTCTCCTGGATACTGCAGAAACGGCCGGAAAGGTGCCCCGCACGCCTCCATGAGTTAATCCTCAGTCGCCAAATGTTATGTATGTAATAACTGAGATGTGAGTCGTCTTATGCCAAGCAACAAACTGAACTTTATTGAGATTCACACCAACTATATATACTGGCCGCAGCCCACCTGACATCATCCCGTCTGACAGTACGGCAAGCCCCAGCAGCCAAAACTCACATGCTACAATATCAAGAGTGAAATCAGACCTCAGTCCAATGTCTGTTTTTCTGCTGTGAATTTCCAGTTAAAGCTCACCCCCCTTTCCAAATGGGCAACTTTGGACAGAGCGTTTCTAGCTACATAAGCATTCCTGCTTAGCCTGACTGGTTATAGCATTAATCAATCAGGCTAGGCACTGAGCATGGCTACAGACCTGAGTTCATTCCCCCAGGAGAAGAGGGAGGAGCTGACGTGGCTCTGTGGATGAGACACAAGAAAGAGGGAGTGAGGGGAGAGGGGGGACCCGGCTTGAATGGGGCTCTCAGTGAGCCGTGAGATAATGAGCTGAGAGGACTGGCTCAAACTGTCACCGAGGGTCCCGTGGTAAAGAACAACACTTTGGCTAATACTCCTCTACCTACTACTGACCATGCTGACATTCATCAGTGTCCCTTTGCAGGGATGACGCAAAACCGACCGCGGTCGCCTGAAGTTTTCCACTGCTGGGGCTACCGTATTCCGGAACCCCGTAGTGCATGCAGGGCGCAGTCAGCTCGGAGACCGGAGTCCACTGGCTGCCACGCCGCATGTGTGGGGTCTCAGAGGATCAGAGGCACACGGTTGGAAGGCCGAACCAGAGAGAGACGTCTCCTCTCAGGGGATGAGGGCACCAAGACTGCCACCCCTCCGTTTTGTGTTTGTTTGACTCGGTTCGGTGAAGGGGTTTTCGGGGGTCACAAACTCCCCAGGTGCTCCATTCTGGCCCCGCCAGAGAAGATAATAATAATGGATTAGATTTATATGGTGCTTTACATATCCAGTGACATCTCAAAGCACTTACAGTGAGTCCATTATTCATTCACTCCAGACAGACATTGGTTGTGGGAAGCTACTACTGTAGACACAGCTGCCCTGGGGCAGACTGACGGAAACGTGGCTGCCAATCCACGCCAGTGGTCTCTCTGACCACCACCAAACATTTACACACATTCATACCCAGTCTCATGGACACTGGAGGCAAGGTGGGTAAAGTGTCTTGCCCAGGGACACAACGGCAGGATGGCTGAGGAGAGCGGGATTTGAACCGCCAACCCCTCTGGTTATTGGATGACCCGCTTTACCTCCTGAGCCACTGTCGCCCACATTTCTCTCCTCTGTTCCATTTTTGCTGAGCACCAAGCTGGACAGCAGGAAATTCCATTTTTATATGGTCTTTGGCATGACCCAGCCGGGACTTGAACCCTGACCTCCCGGTTGTAGGGCGGATGATCTTTCTCTAGGCCACCACTCTGGTGGATGGAGGAGGAGACATTAAACCCCCCGCTCCCTCTGGAGGAGGGAGGTGAGTTGACCATTGTTTAGCGAAGCAATCTTCGGTGAGAGATCTTCTTTTAGATTTGATTGGTGGTTGGCAACCAGCTTACAGGTGCATTACCGCCATGTACTTCACTCTATATCATCACTCTATACTAGTGCATACCTGTGTAATAATGGCCTTGCAGCATACACTACTGGTGGGCGGGGCTATGGGTGGAGCTAATTAGAATATTCATAGATCTGTGCATACTTCCGTAGGTGGAAGATGTAAAAGCTCTTTCCAAGCAATTCTGAGGCAATGAAAGGTTTTTGTTTTTGTTTTTGTTTTTTTATGAGTAAAAAGCCACAATATACTGTTTTGGGCAATACACATTAGTTTTTGAGGTGGTTTTAAAGCTGCAGGAGTGCGTCTTGAATTTTTTTTTTTTGTGTGTGTGTGTGTGTACTTTATTGATCCCCAGAGGGGAAATTCAGGGCATCCACCTGGATGGATGAAGCTATTTCTTCACCATTCACACACACATTCACACCTAGGGCCACTTTAGAGTCTCCAATTAACCAAACCTGCGTGTTTTTGGCCTGTGGGAGGAAACCGGAGAAATTCCGGAGTAAATCCACGCAGACATGGGGAGAACATGCAAACTCCATACAGATCACTGTTGGTCAGGAGTTGGGATCGGACCCGGGATCCCATGGCCAAGGGTGAGTTGCTGTGCTGCCACAGTGCTAACCACTGCGCCACCGCACCGCCCAATAGTCCTTCACCTCTGAATTTAAGTGAAATTTAGTGAAAGGGTAGACATTTTTGTCTTTCTGAAGACATGTTGAGTTCTTCTAGTCTAATGTCAGAGGTAGTCGGTAATGCTAACAAGTCCTGAACAGATCACAGCATAAATTCATTGTTATTGCTTCCTTTGCAGCACCCCTTCAGAGTATAAATGTTTATCCTCTTAGAGAACCAGAGCAGATTTTGCCCTACCTGTTATCTGGGCTTTTTTATGGCGGAGAGGCTGTAAAAGTGGAGGCTTTTTGAAGTGCAGTGCATCAGTGTTGTCCTTTCGAGGATAGCTTGTCTAAGGAAGCAGTGAGCAGCCAACAAGGATCGATAAATGGATTCTAGGAGGCCGCAGCTCCGTCAGGCTGAATTTGACAGCATACACAGTACTCCCCCTCCAACACCCTGACTGTTACGTTTCAATCAATGTTCCTCACTGACCAGGACTCTGGCAGCAGTGACCCTCAGGCTGAATACAGGGGGACCGCATGGGAAGTTTAAGTAAAAAAACAAACATATTGGAGTAATACTCGGAGACATTTTGGCCCAGGTTCCTGTACAGGGATTAAGCCCTAGTTCTAGACTAAAGCACATTTTAAACCAGGACTTATTGAAATGTCAATAAGGGCAGCTCGGTGGCACAGTGGTTACCACTGTGGCAGCACAGCACAAAGGTCATGGGTTTGATCCCACCCTTTACCATTGTAGTCAAGGATGGGAAAAAGAAAAACATTTTTTTCTGAAAATGGTCAAGGTGATAGATAAATGTGTAGTTGCCAAATACAGTGGTGTGAAAAAAGTGTTTGCCCCCTTTCTGATTTCTCATTTTTTTGTATGTTTGTCACACTTAAATGTTTCAGATCATAAAACAAATTTAAATATTAGACAAAGATAACACAAGTAAACACAAAATGCAGTTTTTAAATGAAGGTATTTATTATTAAGGGTAAAAAAAAAAATCAAAACCAACATGGCCCTGTGTGAAAAAGTGATTGCCCCCCATCCATGTCAAAACATAAATTAACTGTGGTTTATCACATCTTTGGAAAGCTGAGTTCAGTTTCTCTATCCACACCCAGGCCTGATTACTGCCACACCTGTTCTCAATCAAGAAATCACTTAAATAGGACCTGCCTGACAAAGTGAAGTAGACCAAAAGATCCTCAAAAGCTAGACATCATGCTATGATCCAAAGAAATTGAGGAACAAATAAGAAACAAAGTAACTGAGATCTATCAGT
Source organism: Pholidichthys leucotaenia (assembly GCA_020510985.1). NCBI lineage: Eukaryota > Metazoa > Chordata > Actinopteri > Cichliformes > Pholidichthyidae > Pholidichthys > Pholidichthys leucotaenia. The sequence continues at coordinate 192,036,467 of CM035842.1, read as the reverse complement.
CTGGAAAAGGTTATAAAGCCATTTCTAAAGCTTTGGGACTTCAGCAAACCACAGTGAGAGCCATTATCCACAAATGACGAAAACATGGAACAGTGGTGAACCTTCCCAGGAGTGGCCAGCTGACCAAAATTACCCCAAGAGGGCAGCGACGACTCATCCAAGAGGTCACAAAAGACCCCACAACAACATCGAAAGAACTGCAGACCTCACTTGCCTCAGTTAAGGTCAGAGTTCATGACTCCACCATAAGAAAGAGACTGGGCAAAAATGGCCTGCATGGCAGAGCTCCAAGAGGAAAACCACTGCTGAGCAAAAAGAACATAAAGGCTTGTCTCAGTTTTGCCAGAAAACATCTTGATGATCCCCAGGACTTTGAGGAAAATACTCTGTGGACTGACGAGATAAAAGTTGAACATTTTGGAAGGTGTCTGTCCCATTACATCCGGCGTAAAAGTAACAGCATTTCAGAAAAAGGAACATCATACCAACAGTAAAATATGGTGGTGGTAGTGTGATGGTCTGGGGCTGTTTTGCTGCTTCAGGACCTGGAAGACTTGCTGTAGTAAATGGAACCATGAATTCTGCTGTCTACCGAAAAAATCCTGAAGGAAAATTTCTGGCCATCTGTTCGTGACCTCAAGCTGAAGTGCACATTCACCATCTAGGTGAATGCCCCGAATTTCCCTCTGGGGATCAATAAAGTATATAAAATACACAAAAAAATGTTCATGGCTGCTGCTACTGGTGCACTCAGCTGATTTTCTGGACCCTGCTCCAGCTCCTACAACATCTGGTTCAAGCTCAGGTCATCTTTTTCTCGAAAAGAATTCCACTTTTGGACATAGGAGTTAAAGACTTGAGGCCATGACATAATTTTTATTATGTCATAGTTTTTATTATGTTATATAAGGTTAATGTTATGAATTAATTATATGAATTTCTTTATAAATTTGTACATGCTGACCCTTGTGGTGACTGCCCATCTGTCCAGTTTAACCCCTCCTCTCTCACCCATGACTATGAACTATGGGAAATGACAGAGATAAGACTGAAGCTAAAATCAGCTGGAATTATATTTCTCTGAAGTGCATGTCACTATCATGGCCTTGGAGTTACAAATGACCCTTCAGTATTTTTTTCCCACTCCACTAAGGGTCCCTTTACACAGCACGGAGATTGCTGAGAGAGATTGGGCCAATTCTTGATCTTTGGGATCGTTTGGGAGGTTCTTGTGTGTTTTGGACTGAGTCAAAACTTTGAGGAGACTGTGGTGTCTGTGGAGATCTTTGAAGACCATTAATAGATCAAAAATTGGCCAGATTTCTCAATGATCTCCACCCCTGTGTAAAGGGGGTATAAGAAATGTAACTTTTGCCCTCACTTTTCATTTTTGGAACTCCCCCCCCCCCCTTGTTAATTTGTGACTTTTCCCAACCACTCGTAAAATTTGCAACTTGACCCACACTTGCTCATCAACTTTCCAGCCCACTTGCTGAATACGAGCCCAGTATACATCCAGCAGATTCCTTGGCTTTTGTGGCTTCATGTGGACATTTTTAGTTTGTTCAATCTAAAAGCCATTAATGCAGTGATGCGCCGTCCATCCTCCATCCATCCATCCGTCTGTCCACATTTCATGGGAATCACTAGGTCATTGTCAAAGGTCAAGAGATCTGGGATCTTATGTGATTTCAGAAAAAAAAATCAATACTCCTCCTAGGCGATTGCCCTAATTCTCAACAAATTCATGTACAGTGAGCATCATGTGGGTAAGCACCAAGGTTGAGCTCAAGGTCAAGGTCAAGAGATCTCAGCACTTATAGGATTTTATTAAAATTGTTAATCCTCTTTGGCAATTGCCCCAGTGTTTGGCAGACTCATGCACAATAATCCTCAAGCTTGACCTTGAGCATCTAGGCTGTGCTCAAGGTTACGATCAAAGGTCAGGAGATCAGAGCACTCTCTGGGTGATTTCATCAGGCCGTCATCGATGGTCTGGTTTTATGTCTACGTGCTGACCAGGTTTCCTTTTTCCTATTTCAGTGAAACTCTTGTGTAAATGAGCCACACTAAAACATTTTTTTTTAAGTCATTACAGATTTTGTAAATTTCAAAGACCACATACAATGCGTGTTGATAATAATATAACATGTATTGAGTATAGCAACACTATAGAGTCCTGACCAATGTTGGCAGAATCTGTGTGACAAACAGGTGACTCTACCCATGAAAAATTCAGCATACTACAACCCAGAAGTGCTCATGTTTATAACCCAGAACAGACAGAATTATGTAGAATTCCAGTTCTACATAATTACTGTCAACTCTCTTCCCAACTTAGTACAGAGGAAATGTCACAAAATTTCTTGCATCAAACATGATTGTAGAGTAAACAAACACTGAACAATGAGTCTGTCCTCCGTCAGCTCACAGTCTGATTGGCTCTCATTTCATTCCATTCTCGTCTGTCTTCAGCTTGTCTGTCTATTACAAGTCTTGCTCTTGTCTTCATCTCAGTACACTCTGGTCTTGCTGTGGTCTTACTGTGGTCTCAACCACAGCATTACTGACAAAGATGCAAAATGTGTTGAAAATGATGTGTGTTTCTATTTTCTTCTGCTTGGCCCTTTCCTTCACTTACCCATGATATAATGCAAGACAAATGTCTCCACAGTTGGGAGGAGTGTTTTTGCACGAGAAATTAACACCGCCATCTGGATCTCTAAGTTTACCCAACATGGAGAACTCTTAAGTGGTAAAGCCCCACCCATCTGGCACCACCAAGAGCAAGCAGACACACACCAAGATCTGCAGGCTAATGTGAAGTTAACCCTGCCATGTTTGTGGGCTGAGTCAGGGTTTGCACTGAGGGGATCTGTGGACACTCACCAAGGCAAGCGTATTTCCTGCATATGCAAAGAAGGGTTTGATAATTCATGCAGCATGTGTTGCATAGCTTAAGCCTCCTGAATGAGACACGGGCCAGCTTTGATGTACGGGGCTGGAAAATGGCTGACGGATGGAAGCCATTGTGGAGAAATATGGCGGGGCCGGAGGTACACAATGGGCTGAAATATGAAGGGCACCAAACCAATCAGCGGACTGTCAGACGGCTCTTTGTCACGCGGGAACACGCTTGATGCGACACCTCCTTTGTGGGCTGGATGCTTGGTATTTCCCTGGCTGTGGGAGAAGATTCGCATCTGCATGTGACTCGGGCTGCAATAACAGGATTAACTTTTGTTTCCTCCTTGCTCTGGGTCTGATAAGAGTCCCTTTTTAATTAGTTTCTGGAATAATAATAAAAGATAATAAAGGAAGTTGAAGTGTTGCTGGAGGATGCTGCCTTTGTTCGATGCACTCTGCTCCCAAGTGTGGAGAAGAAAGCTGCTGCCTCAGTTTGTCAGCTGGACCAAAGATGAGGGGAATGTTCCCTTCATTCCCAGCCAGCATGCCCATGTGCGCCCCACCAAAGGTTAAACTGGGCTCTTTTATGGGTTCCATGTGGAAACCCCATCTGTGTTCACCCACGTGGACTTTACCTGTTTTCACTTATTTTCTCATAAATTTGATATTTGTAAATTTGTGACTTTTCCCCCTTAATTTGATCCATTTACCTTGAAAATTTGAAACTTCTTCATAAATTTGCAACTTTTTTCTCTTGTCATTTTTTTCTTGTAAATTTTCAACTTTTTTCTCATAAATTTGTCAGTTTTTCTTGTCAAACTGGGACTTTTTTTCTCATAATTTTGGAACTTTCTCAAAATTTATTTTTTTCTTTGTAAATTTGCTATTTTCTTGTAAATTTGTGAGTTTTTCCCAAAAATTTGCAACATTTTTCTTGTAAATTTGGAACTTTCTCAAAAAAATGTCACTTATTTTTTAAACTATAAACATATAGCTTTTCTTCATAAATTTGGGACTTTTTTCTCATAAATTTTCTATTTATTTACGCATACATTTGCTACTTTTTTGTTAATTTGCAACTTTTTCTGATTTTTTGCCTCAAATTTGTGACTTTTTTCTTGTAAAATTACTAAATTTTTCTTGTAAGTTTGTAACTTTTTTCCAAGTAATTTTAGTTTTTTTGTAAATTTTCAACTTTTTTCTCCCAAATTTTCACTTTTGTCATAAATTTGTAGCCTTTTTCTAGTAAATTTGTGAATTTTTTTCTCATAAATATGCTGCTTTTTTGTAAATCTATCACTTTTTTTCTTATAAACATTCACATTTTTTCCTCATAAATTTGTGACTTTTTGCATCATTTTGCCTGTGGCACGAGCACTGAAACCTGCTCACCTACATTAAACTGAATGGGGCCCAGGTGGGCTTAACGATGGAAAACGGATGACCTGCTTACCTGCAAACACAGGTAAAATCCATGTGGGCAAGCCCAGATGGGGCCAACGTGGAAGCCGCAGACACACCCACATGGGACTCATAAGACCGCCCAGCTTTAACCTTTGGTGGGGCGCACATGGGCGTGCTGGCTGCGTTCCAGTGTGTTTTGTAAGGTTCATGTTCATTCATGTGACATTATATGGTCTGTGGTCAAACAGCCCAAAGTCCTCCTGCACAGGAGTTCTCTCCCACAGAATCTAGGACTGCAGAGCTGTGTGAAACACCTCGTTTGGATTGTCTCTTCTCTTCTGTGAGGTAAATCACATCTGGCTCCTGGATAGTCTGGATACTGAGCCTTGGAGCTCACGGATTTACAGTGCAGCTGCGCTAACTAGCCACTTATCTTGGCTCTTCTCTCTAAATTCTGGTCATCTGAACAATGGCAATAAATCTGATTCTGATTCTGATTCTGATCTGGCTAGACATTTGTGGTCCCAGCTCCTTTATTAAACCACAATTGATTGTACGTCTGTCTTGCATCATTCTGAATTATTGTGTTCTTTTTTGGTCGAAGTCCACCTGACCGGTACAGACTGAGACAGGAGTCCACTAGCCTTTCTGTGATTCAACTCTATATGAATGGGTGACTAAACCCCACTAGACCCCAGTTTTCCTAGCTGGATTATCTACCAACCCATGACTATATATTTAATTTATAGAGGGTATTTTACTTATTTTATTATACTTTATTATATTCTGGAACAAACACCTCCTCAACTAGCAACTCTAGCTACCATTAGCTAAGTTAGCGATTCTCTCATTCAGGGTTGTTTCTGAGCTTATTACACCCCTGAGACCAGTCATATGCTCTAAGTCACATAAACTTTTTAAAGGTTTACTAGACAGTATTCTTTTGAAAACAAATATTTTAGAAAGCAATGTGTTGAGAAAGTTGCAGAATTAAAGCCTTTATATTCTTCAAAAAAATAATATATTGATGGAAAAATACTTTACATTTTTTTACAGGTCCAAAACAATCATAATATTTCCATCTGAGCAGCTGGATGATGAGACTATGGTGTCTGGTAAGGATGCCGCGGCCAGCAGCATAACAAGGTTGATACCACATGTTGTCGCCTCATACTGCAAGAGTCCTCGCTTGACATGTCATATCTGGCTCGTAAGAACTGAGATTGTAGAGTAGTTTGTGCTGTGTGTTGATGTTTGTCTCTACCGACCAGTACAGTATTATAGTAGGGCAATCATAAGTGTGACACCTACTGGCCAGGAGGTCACAATGTTGTCTCTGTCACTTTTACGGTTTTTTAAGCTCTAACATTCAGCCAATATGTGTTAGCATGGTACTTTGTCCGATAACCAAAGCTGAAAGTTAATATTAGCATCAAAAATGGTGTCACCATCAGAACATAAATCTCAGAGAAATGACAAAATAGGGAATGTGGGCTGAACTGGGGCTCATTCAGCTTCATCTTCAACCGCGGGAGGCAGGGTACACCATGGCTCACCATGGCAGGGCCGACACAGAGAGACAGACAACCATGCACTCTCACGATCATACCTAAGGATAATTTAGAATCCCCAGTTGCATTTCATAATGTATGTATGTATGTATACGTGAGGATAGATGCCAATACTGACAACTTGTTTTTAGGCTCAAATACATTTTGCAGCTTTGTTCAGAATTTTTTTTTTTTGTTTTTAATTCAAAACTACCTCTCTCCACAGCAGATTTTACTGACCTTGGCTTGAGGGGAATATATAAATATATGCAACCCTGCACTGTGCATGAGTGCAAAACGAAAACATTTTATTTTCACTGCAGCTGTCTTTAAAAAAAATTCAAAGGCGGTATTTGTCACAACTATTTGGGGCGTGACTTGTTACCATGGTAGCCAAGATAATGGGGAGAGAGGTTGTTAAATTCACCGTATTTTTACACATTACACAGCAAGAGGTTGTGGTCATTTGATGTGTTTCTGTGGGACAAGAGTTATTGTATTCTTGCCACAATGTCCTTCAGACACACTTAAAAACCTCGGACAACATGTGGGGGGTGGGGGGTGCGGGTGCAGAGCACATTCAACAGCATCCAAGAAGGAATAGCGGCAGCCCTTATCAGAGGCTGCCAGATGCCAGCCCACAATGCCGTCCCACACACAGCCTGAAGGTGTTCCACAACATGGCAAGAGAAAGAAAATGTATAGCCCAGAAACATCAGGAAGGGAAAGTGGATCAGTGTGCGGAGGAGGGCGGAGGCCGGGGAAGCGGAAACCTACAAACGGATCTCCTTCTACCACCCCGCTGTGCCCGAGAGACCTGGGAGACCAAAGAATGGAGAGAAACCACCTTAGATGTGAAACATGAGAAAGAGATGTGGCTCACGGCAGTTCTGTCAGCAACTTTGTCTGTAACTGGCTCCATCCATCACCCTTGTTAGAGCGTCGACGTATGGTGAATGCCTGCCACTGAAGGCCCCCGTGCATGGAGAAACCCATGGGCACCCTTCCACTGTGGGTGGACGGGTTCTACATTTCACTTCATTTTCTTTTTTCTTTGTAAACCTAGAGATCAAATCCTGACAGCTGCTCACAACACCTAAAAAATGCATTTTTTTCCACTTTTTTTCATGCAGCAGCATTCAGGACACACTGCTGCTGAATGCCGCTGCTGGAAAGCTGATTACTGTTACCAGCCGTTTCTTCTAATGAACAGCACAGAGAGGGGACAATGTTTGAGACAGACAGACACACACACACAAAAAAAAAGCCTGGGCCATTGGGAGGAAAGGAAAATAATAATTTGAACATGGAAAGGAAGGGGGGGGTGAAGCCTCAGGGATAACTATTGGAAAGGGAAGCAGTTAAACCAACAGCCTGCAGCTGATTAAAGATGAATCACCTAGAAAATGTCAAGAAATTGTGAAATAGCTCATGAAAAGCCAGAGGAGAGAGGAGTGACTGGAAACGGTTTGGTAGCTGGGTGCCTGAGTCACACACTAAATTGTATATGGGTATATTTTTGCCCAAGTTGAACGTACTCTTGGCTTGCTTGCCAGAATTTTCTTATGAGACTTACCACTCTGATGCCCTAGTGGTTGATTCATCGAGCAGCTGAACCCGCCTACAGACAACTGCTACTACAGCATTAGCTTGGTACCTGATCTCAGTTATCATGGCTCTTCTCTGTAAAATCTAGTCTTTAACTCAAAGTTGATCATGCATCTTGTATCATTTTGTGCTGTTTTGTGAGGGTTTTTTTTTGGGGGGGGGGGGGTTGCCAGCAGCAGTGGTGGATAGCAGCCCATAGCAGGGTTATTTCTGTGCTTTCTATACTCCAGGAATTGATCATATTATATTGACCACACAAGGACTGCAGCTATCGACTATTTTAGTAATTGAGTAATTTGTCACTGTAATTGAATGATTACTGAAGTAATCAGATGCTTTTTTATTTTACTTTTGTTTGTTTTTTTTGTATTGAAGAAACTTGACCAACATAATATGAACTTTCTTTCCTAAAGAGCAGTAGTAATTGTACCAAACACTTAATAACAAAAGGCACACATTTATTGCAATGTTTATTGTCACCATGGGTTGAGATGCCGTCTCGGCACTCAGCCCATGTTTTCCCTCATCCCTGCTTCCCATTGAGCAGCATCTCAGCTGGCCCCCAGCTGGCAGCATTATGGACGGCTGGGGCCAATTAGTCTTCATCAGCTGGGGCGCTGCCAATGAGGATAAATAGGAGCAGCCTCGATGACTCGGGGCTGCGACATAAACATATTGCTAAGCTGAAGCCCCTTCGTCTGGTGTCAGCTTATACTCCTCTTGCAGCATTCCTGTGTTTGTATCCCGCTGTGAGTATGTACGTCTTGTTACCCCCAAGTCCGGTACGAGCTGCTTACCTCTGCGCTGTGCAACCTGTGAGTGTACGTCTGCATGAGTATCTGTGCTCTCCTCATCCCTTCCCCTTTTCCCTGAATAAAATATCACGACTCACTGGCTTGTCCCTGGCTCTGATTGCCCGGCTCCCTAGAGCCGGATATGACAGTATGTCGCAGCCAGAAGAGTTGCCGGCGGCCGTGAGTCGCTGTGGAAATGTACCTTTCTGTCCGGGTGTCAGCGCTGCTAGCATGCCGTTTCCCAGGAGTCACTTCCGGCGCCAGGGCGACGAGCTGAGGTCCATCTCGGAGGCTGTCGACGGGACGTTCTTCACCCTGCACGACGCCTCCAACGCGAGACGCTGGCATCCGGGCCGTGCTGAGGAACTCCTGGACTGTCACCCTCACTCTCTGTACCATCTGGAGGACAGTGCCAGGATAGACGCTGCAGGTACACAGCAAGAGAAGCTCCACGGGGTGGATGGAAATCCCGGCAGGGAGTCGAAGTGGGCGACGTCTTTCCCCGCTTCGGAGTCCCGTTCCTGCCGCTATTCCAGTCCGGGAGTTCGCGCCAACCAGAGGACTTCCCCCGACCTGCGCCACGTCACTCGGGATTCCCTTCAAGGAGCCGCAGCTGACAGCAGTTATGTCCGGGGTCGAGTGGCTGTCGCGAGCTCTACTGTGTTTCCTGTCACCACCTTCAGGCATGTGGCGGCGGCAGTGAGATTGATGGTGAGGACTTCAGGGCTACGAAGCTTTCCCGTGCTCGACGCCTTCCTCGTCTCGATCTCCGATCTGGAGCGGCGAATCCTGGGTTTCCCCCTCGCTTCGTCCCCTGGGAGTAGTCGTCATTACATCGCCGAGTCACCTCTGCACGAACCTCGTCCGGATCCAGTTCTGGGTCATCGTCAGGACCGTTCCTCCCACGCAGCTGTCATCCCTTCGCCTCGTCAGTGTGGAGACTCTACAGCCTCGTCCCCTGAGCCTCGTTCCCCCGCTGTCATTCCTGGACATTCGGGCTGGCTCACCCCGGCTGTTTCCCCCTCCTCCTCAACGCGCTTCCTGACCGCTGTGTGTGCCTGGAATCCCGGCCTGGTGAGCTCTCTGCTGGAGACAACGCGAGCGACCCTCAGACGAATTCCCGGGGGGTCCTCCGTTATCGCCGGGCGGGGAGAGGAAGAAGCAGATTCCACTACAGCAGGCGATACTCAACCTCCAGGGGGCAGGCAAGTCATTGTTTTTTCACACCTGCTTAATGATTTGCTCTGTCACATCCCTGGAGGAGAAGTTCAGGGTTCGCAGCTCCCTGAACTCTCCCCACCTGCTGTAACCTGTATGCCTAATCCTGCATCCTCTGTGTCTCTCTCCGCCGAGCGGTCCCCGGCTCCGGGTCAACGTGGTGGGATATGGAGAGGGCCTGTGGTTCCGCAGCTACATTGCGGACAGAGGAGGGGGGCTGACTGCTGCGTGGAGTCTACGCCGACGACTGAGCGTCCCCGGGTCTCCACGGAGGAGCGGTTCGGTCCGGCGGGACGAGATTCTTCTGGCTTCACGCCGAGTGGATCGTCGGCGGGGTTACCTGAGCTGGAGGGATCTCAAGCTGCGCTGACCATCGTGCTGGCTGCGGGGCCCGACGCGGCTAGATGGGAGCCTGACAATGACCTCCTGACGACGGATCCTGGATCTTCGCAGTCCTGGACGGCGCCAGAACCCGAGATCAGGCGAGTGTTCTCCTTTCTTTTCTCTCTTTTTATCCCCGAGCACTTCAGCCTATCTCCAGGGGAGACGAGCCGGGTGCAGCCGTCCGCTGCGTCTGAACTCGTCTCGCCGGGTTCTGGCGCTGCCGGTGATCCTGATCCCGGTTCTGTTTTCTCTTCTGAGCCTTCTTCCAGGGTCACCGGCAAGGAGTTGCTGTTCCTCGTGGTGCTGGAGGGTCCGGGTTCAACGTTGGAGGTCGGTTCTGGTGCAGTATTCAACGTGGGTTCGCCCGAGACCCAGTCGGGGTCCAACGTGGGTTCGCCTGAGGCCCGATCGGGGTCCGACGTGGGTGCTGCCCCAGTATTGTCCAGGTCCGGTGAGGAGGTGGCCGTTTTCCTGCGGCCTGACGCCCGCCGCCCTCGTCATCGGCTCTCCCCTGAGCCTCTTCCACCGGGATCCGCTCTGATCCTTCGCCCGTCTCAACGGTCCTGGTGGTTGAGTGATGCGGGTCGACGACCCGACCCACAGAACTTTCGGTTCGGTGATCTGGTTCCCCCCACTGGTCTGTGTTTCCCTCTGGGCAGCCTGGTTCGGCTGCCGGTGGACTGGATTCCTGGGATCTGGGTCCAGAGTTCGCCGTCCGAACACTTCTCTTCCCCTGATTCGCCAGCTGGACAATAGGCGGGGAGATCTCCGGAGCCATCTCGGCCATTTTTGGACTCTGCCTGCCATTCACCTCGGGTGTCACTTTTTCTTTTGTTATTAAGGTCACTCGGGTGTAATGTTTTGTCCTGTTGGTGGATTCATTTTTATAGTGCTGTGTTTTCCATCGCTCATGCTCAGCATTTTTACTTGTTGTACTATGTTTTTTAGTCCCGTTTTTGCATTGTAGAGTTATGTTTTGTTTTCCGTAACACCATGCTCTGCAGTTATCCATTTATTCCAGTCACTTTCATTTCTTTAGGTGACTGGGTATTTATATATTCGTGTGTGTGTGTGTTTTTCTTTGCCTGCACTCAGTATTTCTTTTTTGTCCTGTTGGTTCATTATAGAGTCATGTGCCTTGTTTTCCATAACACCATGCTCTATAATTGTCATTTGTTCCAGTCACCCTCACTTTTCTTGGTGACTGTGTGTGTATGTACTTAAATTAGCGCTGTGTATAGGTTCCCCTTTATTTAACCGTACTCAGCATTTTTTGCCCTGTACCTTTTTGGTGGTTCTTTTTTCCTTGCTCTGGGTCACGCATGGTTGGTACTCTCTGGGTAGTATGTAACTGGCGTGCTGACCCAGTTCTTCTCCCCATCTGTACCTGGGTTAATTATTCTGTTTTGTCAGTATTGTATTTGGGTTTTTCTTTCCCGCTACCCTACATTGCCCCATTGGTGTTGTCCTTCCCTTGGCTTCTTCCCCTCCGGTCCGCCTCCCTTCCTCCCACCCTAGGTGGGGGGGGGGGGGGGGGCTGGGATGTTCCTGGTCGTTCAGGAGGGGGGGGCTCTGTCACCATGGGTTGAGATGCCGTCTCGGCACTCAGCCCATGTTTTCCCTCATCCCTGCTTCCCATTGAGCAGCATCTCAGCTGGCCCCCAGCTGGCAGCATTATGGACGGCTGGGGCCAATTAGTCTTCATCAGCTGGGGCGCTGCCAATGAGGATAAATAGGAGCAGCCTCGATGACTCGGGGCTGCGACATAAACATATTGCTAAGCTGAAGCCCCTTCGTCTGGTGTCAGCTTATACTCCTCTTGCAGCATTCCTGTGTTTGTATCCCGCTGTGAGTATGTACATCTTGTTACCCCCACGTCCGGTATGAGCTGCTTACCTCTGCGCTGTGCAACCTGTGAGTGTACGTCTGCATGAGTATCTGTGCTCTCCTCATCCCTTCCCCTTTTCCCTGAATAAAATATCACGACTCACTGGCTTGCCCCTGGCTCTGATTGCCCGGCTCCCTAGAGCCGGATATGACATTTATTGCATAGAACATAACTTTAAGCATTATGTTACACCATAAAGCTCCGTTTTGTAGCTACTAGCCGTAGCTGCTATATGTTCTTTGGCCATATAAGCCTAAATAGCGTAGCTGACTGCATTCTGTTCATCTTAATTTAAAATATCAATCTCGTACCTTGTCTTGGGTACACTGGCCGTTCATGATGCGGCTGGATGCCATCTGCTGAGATACTGTAACAACAACATTATGTAAGCTAGCTCGCTGCTCAGCTTTACAATATACATACTGCACATTGCTTCCCTTCAATGTGAGCTTGAAATGATCCCAGACTTGAGATACTTTTTTGTCATTTTCTCTGACTTTCTTCCTTTTTGCCATTCCTCTGTTGCTCTGACATCGCGCCATTAAGCAAACCCGCGTCTTGTTTACATAGCATGTCCGGAAGACGGTACTACCAGAAGAAGGTCATATAGACTGGAAGTGATACATTAAACAACACTTTGAATCACTGATTTTGAATCAAGGCATTTTTGCAATCAAATAACTCAAATTATTCGACTAACTGTTGCAGCCTTAGACCACACACACCACATACCCCTGTCTCCATTGATGCTTTATTTGGGCATTTACCTTCTCACATTCAGGCAATTTTACATTAGTTAGTCAGGCTGTGTTTGTCATCTGTAGCCACTGACTGAGCAGCTAAGATTAGCTGCAATATGGTGTCATCCACAAAGCTCAGCATTGATGAAAGATGGAGTGGGATTGGGTGTAAAATGGTGCTGCAATATTTACCTAAACCATTAGGTATCTTGACTAATGCATATCACAGACATATGATCAAGTTAAATACTGGTGTACTACAAGGCTGTGTGTTGTCACCTCTGTTGTTTTCAGTCTATGTAGATGACGTGAGCAACCAGCAATATTAAACTACTCAAGTATGCTGATGATGTGGCTCTGGTTGGTCTTCTCACAGAAAATAAAGTTACACATGAAGAAGCTTACTTCAGCCAGGTTATTTTTCTCCAGAAGCGGTGAAAATCTGCTAATTTATTAGAAGGCTGATATTCATATGTTATATATTCTGTGTATTTCTGACTGAAGGACTATGTTACTTGTTTATTTTATTTCACCTTTATTTAATATATTTACTTCCTTGTGCTTATCACCTTTGCTGCGCTGCCTGTGTGTGACTGAATCTGTGTTGTGTACACACATTGTGCTTGTGAGTGCTCCGTTCCAAACACAGCCACCTGACCGCTACTACCAACTTGGCCTTGCTGCCAGGAAACTTGAGAGGTGCGTTCACCCATCAGCGATGCAATTATGTGCACTAATGATCCACTAACAGCCGCTGAAAGTCGCTACATTCACCCCGCTTCTCCCACAGGAGGACAGCCTGGTAGACGTAAATCAAGGGGATCCAGGGGAGGACATTTTTTTTTTCTTTAAAATTTGCAGCTTTTCTCATAAATTTGTAACTTTTTCTCATAAATTTACTACAATTAATTGCAAATGTAAAATGTTTTTTCTTGTAAATTTGCCACTTTTTCCTCATAAATCTGCTGTTTATGCATCTTAAATCTGCTATTTTTCTTGGAAATTTGTAGCCTTTTTCTAGTAGATATGTGATTTTGTTCTTGCAAATTTACATATTTTTTCTCATGAATTTGCAGCTGTTTTCCCATAAGTGTACGTTTGTGCATTCTTTCTCATAAATTTGTAACTGACTACAACAACACTTACAGTGTCCCCTCAATATTTACTCTGGAAAAAATGTTCTGTTTATTGAGCATCCTAGCATGGAAATGAAATATCCACCCATTCAGCATGTTGGCACTGCTCCAGACTCTGGAACCCTGGCAAAAACATTTGAGGACCCCTGCCTTATACCATTCAGACACTGAATACAGCTGACTGCAATAGAAGCTCTTACCAAGTATTTAATGATTTGCTTAACATTCCTGTGCTGCTCTATTCATTGCCCATTTCCACATCTGCCTGCTGTAATAATAATATAATAATGCATCACATTTATGAGTGCTTTTCATAGACACTCAAAGATGCTTTACAATGGATACATTATTCATTCACTCCGCATTCATTCACTCCCCGTGCGACACATATGCCCTGCCTCTTGTTTGTTGCTGTGAGGTGCTTGGGTGCATGTGTGTGTACGCATACGCAATACTTCACTTGTGTGACATTTGAATGTCTTGTTTTGTAGCACCTTAACTCTTGCGCTTTAGCATTTCCACTTTGTACAGTTTTATAGCAGTTGTTCTTCTCAAGTATAATTGTTTGTTTATGTGTTTTTGTGAAACCCGGGAGACTACAGATGCAAATTAGCAGTATTGCTAAATCTGGCGTACTTACATTTGTTCATTAGTATGTATTGTCCCTTTCAAATATACATTAAACTAAACAGACAATGGTAGTGGTAAGCTACTACTGTAGCCACAGCTGCGCTGGGGCAGACTGACAGAAACGTGGCTGCCAATCCGCACCAACAGCCTCTCCAACCACTAATACACATTCATGCCCAGTGTCATGGACACTGGAGGCAAGGTAGGTAAAGTGTCTTGCCCAGGGACACAATGTCAGAATGTCTGGGGAGAGCGAGATTCAAACTGCCGACCCTCCAATTATTAAATGACCCACTCTACCTCCTGAGCCACTGGTGCCCACATTTCCCTCCTCCATTCCATTTTTGCTGAGCACCAAGCTGGACGGCAGGAAGTTCCATTTTTATATGGTCTTTGGCATGACCCGGCCAGGACTTGAACCCCGAACTCCCACTTGTGGGGCGGATGCTCTACCTCTAGTCCACCACTCTGGTAATACTGTTGTGTGTAATACTGGAGTGTTGCATGTTTAGTGCTCGGGTTGGGGGGGATTCTGTTTTCTGATTTGTGGTATCTTGTATGTTGATCGATATGTTATGTTAAGGAGGAGCGAAAACCAAATTACCACTAAGATGGACAATAAAGTGAAGTCAGGTTTGTTTGTCTATAGACATCATGACTACATCGCCACCATTCACTTACTGTAGGTTGTTTGCGTTTTATCTTTTCCAGAACAAAATCCAACAGTGAGCTAACTTGCTAAAGCGACATCTCAAAAAGCAGGCCAGATCACTCATTTGGGAGCATCTGTTGCATGGTCGAGTCGCTGCTTTGAGCAAGCCCTCAGCTCAAAGCTGTGAAAAATGAAAGATGTGGAAGATAAAAGTGTAGCAGAAGTTTAATTGTTTTTTGAACTATGTACAAAAGTAGAACGTGCTCAGAGTTCATACTTTTACCAAAACTTAAATGCTCTATCCAATTTTGTAACCCTTCCACAATATGTGGATCATTATACTTAACAGAATACATCAGCATAAAACAAAGTGTGTGATTAAAAAGAATCACTTTAATGCAAAATCAGTGGGAGCCCTGAGCAATGAGACAGTTTCATCTGCTGTGTCATCATTGGGCCTTTTCCCTTTTCATAAGAAACTCTCTGAAGACAACTGGTTTTTACTCATTTTAGCAATGAAGCTTTTGAGTTTAATATTCCAGCATCACTGCTAATTACTGAGATGGGTGTGTGTCAGGATGCATAGACAGACACCAAAGGCAGAAAGTCAGGCATGTGAAGAGAGAGAGAATATCCAGTATTTTTTTCAAAATAAAGCACCCAGCAAACGACAATAGTCAATAAAGCGATACAAAACCAATAATTTTTTTTCTGTGTGGCCTGGTACCAAGTGGTCCATGGGCCAGTACTGGTACTGGCCAAGTGTTTTTTGGTAACTCTGCTCATTAGGGCAGCTGTGGTGCAGCTGTAGTGTGGCCAACTACTGATCAGAGGGTCAGGGGTTCGATTCCCACTCTGTCTGCAGTCTGCATGTCAAAGTGTCCTTGAGCAAGACACTGAACCCCCAGTTACTCCTGGTGGGTCAGGCCAGCGGTGGTGCATGGTGGCTCCACCGCCATCAGTGTGTGAATGTGTAGATAGCAGGATCTTTAAAGTGCTTTGGTCATCCAGAGATGAGTAAAAGTGCTATACAAGTGAACGCCATTTACCATTGCCACAGCTGCCCTGGGGCAGACTGAGGGAAACGGCTGCCAATCCGCACCAACAGCCTTTCCAAACATTTATACCCAGTGTCATGAACACTGGAAGCAAGGTTGGTAAAATGTCTTGCCCAGGGACACAACGGCAGGGTGACTGGGTAGACTCCAGAGAAAGACTCAGCCACTAGTGGACAGACCCACCTCAGTGTTCATTTGCATGTGCTGCAGCCAGGACTGTCGTTCTCGTATCGAACTCTACAGTCACAGCAGATGCTGTACTCACCCAGATATACAGGGGACTACTCCGTGATTCTACGGGATCAATGGATGCCTACTACTAGTGATTACTGGGAGTCCTGCATTCTGAGAACATAGTAATCTGTTAGGATAATACTGTCAGGGTGTGGACTGGGCCGCAGGTTCTCACTCTGATTTATTATTGATTTCCGTGTCACCTGAACTTGGGGGTCCCAGCCCATGTCCTTTCTTTGGGTTTGCATCTTGGGATTTTCTGCAATTTATTACCTCCGCCTCCGCCAAGGAGGTTATGTTTTCATCAGCGTTGGTTTGTCTGTCTGTTTGTTTGTCTGTCTGTTTGTCTGTCTGTTTGTTTGTTAGCAAGATAACTCAAAAAGTTATGGACGGATTTTCATGAAATTTTCACAGATTGTCAGAAATGGGGTATCCTACAGATGATTACATTTTGGTGGTGATCCGGATCACCGTCCAGAAAAAAACCGCCATTACGGAAAATGACATTTTTGTCAATAACTACTGAACCACTAATCCTATCATTCTGAATCCAATTGCTAGTCATATGTTTTCATGGTCAAGGAATCTGAAAACGTACACACAAACACTGTATGGGGGAACTGTGGCGCTTGGCGGAGGTCTGCACTCTCCGAGTGCTTTTCTAGTCGTTGTAGTCATGATTCTGTTCTTGTTTTACATTTTCTCCTGCTTCGCCTTGGGTTTTGATCATTATTATTATTATGATCATTATTATTATTATTATTATTATCTGTACAAGCGGGCCAGAAACATGCTGACGAAGGAGATCAGGCTTGCTAAGAGGAGCTACAGTGTGAAGTTACAAAAAAACTTCTCAGCCAACAACTCTGCTTCTGTCCGGAGAGGCCTACGGAATATCACCAACTACAGGAGACCATCCCCCCACCCTGTGGAAAACCTCCAGCAGGCTAACGACCTAAACAGCTTTTACTGCAGGTTTGAAAAGAACCTACAGTTCTCACCTCCCACCCACACAAAAGGATTATCTGCAGCCCCAGGAACTCCATCCCTCCTCCACTCTGACCTCCCACCAGCACTAACGATCTGTGAAGAGGAGGTGCGCCGGGTCTTTCAGAGACAAAAGATCAAGAAGGCTGCAGGACCTGATGGTGTGTCTCTGTCCTGCCTGAGAGTCTGCTCCAACGAGTTGGCCCCCATCTTCACCCGGATCTTTAACAGATCACTGGAGCTGTGTGAAGTGCCTTCCTGCTTCAAACGCTCCATCATCATTCCAGTTCCCAAGAAACCCTCTGTTACAGGATTAAACGACTACAGACCTGTTGCCCTGACCTCTGTGGTCATGAAATCCTTGGAGAGATTGGTGCTGAACCACCTGAAGGTCATCACAGGCCCCCTGATGGACCCACTGCAGTTTGCCTACCGGTCAAACAGGTCAGTGGATGATGCAGTGAATATGGGACTACACTACATCCTGCCACACCTCGACTCCCCAGGGACGTACACCAGGATCCTGTTTGTCGACTTCAGCTCAGCGTTCAACACCATCATCCCAGGCATTCTTCATCAGAAACTCCTCCAGCTCAAGGTGCCCCCCTCCACCTGCCAGTGGATCTCCAGCTTTCTGACTGACAGGTGGCAACAGGTGAAGCTAGGGAGATTTACATCCAGCTCCCGAAAAATTAGTACTGGCACCCCCCAAGGATGTGTCCTTTCCCCACTGCTCTTCTCCCTCTACTCCAACGACTGCACCTCAGAGGACCCTTCGGTGAAGCTCCTGAAGTTTGCGGACGACACCACAGTCATCGGTTTGATCCGGGATGATGATGAGTCTGCGTACAGGCGGGAGGTGGAGCAGCTGATCCTCTGGTGCAGCCAGAACCATCTTGAACTTAACCCAGCCAAAACGGTGGAGATGACTGTGGATTTCAGGCGACACCCCCCTTCATTCCCCCCACTCACCATCCTCAACAGCACAGTGTCCACTGTGGACTCCTTCAAGTTTCTGGGTACCACAATCTCCCAGAACCTGAAGTGGTCCTCCCATATAGACACTGTCCGGAAAAAGGCCCAGCAGAGGTTGTTTTTTCTGCATCAGCTCAAGAAGTTTGATTTGCCTCAGGAGCTGCTGGTTGTCTTCTACACCGCCATCATCCAATCTGTCCTCTGCTTTTCCATCACTCTCTGGTTTGGATCTGCCACTAAACAGGACAAGACCAGACTGCAGCGGATCGTTAAGTCTGCGGAGAGGATCATTGGTACCGACCTACCCTCCATTGAGAACTTATATTGGTCCATAACCAGGAAACGGGCGGGAAACATCTGTGCTGACCCATCACACCCCGGCCACAAACTGTTTGAACTTCTATCTTCTGGTCGTCGTTACAGATCACTGAAGGTCAAAACCACCCGTCACAGGAACAGTTTCTTTCCTCAAGCCATCACTCTGATGAACTCCTAACATTCACCTAGTCCTACCTGTTGCTGTACTCATGACCTTTCATCCATTATTACATTGCACATAACTCTCACACTGCTTTTTACTTCATTCACATTATATCACTGAATCTGAGTTCACATTGAAATACTGTGTGACTGTATATTTTTTCATATATTTCTGCAAAGTGTGGTTAGTCTGAGTAAATAACTGCATATATCCCTGTATATATTTGCATCCTTTTATAGAAACGTGGACAGACTGTAATTTACTGTACATACTCTGTTGTCATTGAATCCTTATTTAAATCCTCCACCTGAACAACGAGAGCAGGTTTTTAGCCAAAGTCAAATTCCTTGTATGTGTTGTGCATACTTGGCCAATAAAGCTGATTCTGATTCTGATTCTGATGATCAGGGGTTTAGCTCAGTCATTATCAGTACTAGTGAATACCTGTGCATGCCCGTACATGCCCGTGCATGCCCATAGAAAGCAGGTCTAAGCAAACATTTCTGCATGCCCATAGAAAGTTACTGTTACCATGGCAACAGCAACCATGGTGAAACCTGACTTGGATCTTTGACGTCACCACTCGTTTGTTGATGCCTGCCTTTGATCCGTGATGCCTGCCTTTGATATTTGATAACGTCATAGCAAGTGCTCTGATCCTGAGTAATGCCTGCCTTTGATTTTTGATGTTATAGTGAGTCCTATGATCGTGAGTGAAGCCTGCCTTTGATCTCATAGCAAGTCTTATGATCTTTTAGCGAGTCCTATGATCGTGAAATCATGATATTGTGACAGAGATTTCTTGAATTACACTGGTCAACACCAGATTTATTGTCTAAGTTTTTTTTAGCTGATTTAGGACTATTTTGATGTGCTGAGTCCAAAACTCACATTGGTTTTGCTCAATCAGGTCAACTTTTTGAATTATGGCCACATGTTGTTTTATATGTTTTTGTTTACATATACAGGTATTTTCACTTTATATGATGCAAAATTCTTTTTTATTTCTTGAAATTCTCTGAATTTTGAACAATGATGACGTAACATTCAATTTACATGTACTTACCTTAATATAAAGGTAAGTACATGCACAGTACTAAGTAAGTACAGGTTTTTACTTAGCACCTGATCGAGAGAAACGGACGTCATTTTTGGATTCAGCGGTACAAAACTGTCTTAAATCAGTTGAAAAAACACAAACAACTTACAAAAAAATTATTTTTGTAACCCTGTGTTATATATAGAGGGATTATATTCCTTGTCTCCAGGACATGAGTCCCAGCCCACATCCTCGCTTTAAGTTGGGATTTTCTGTATTTCACCTTATTATTATTATCCTGGATTGCTATTATTGTTATTATTATTATTCTGTCTTGCATATTTATTTCTTCATTGGTCTTCCTCTTATTTTAAGTTTATCCGCATTATTATTATTATCATCATTATCATTATCATTATTGCTTTGGTCTTGTCTCCCCTCTGGACCCCTGTGTGTGATAATCACACACAGGTTTTGCTCAATCAGGTCAACTTTTTGAACTATGGCCACATGTTTTCTTATGTTTTTGTTTACATGTACAGATATTTTCGCTTTATATGAAAAATTCTTTTTTATTTCTTGACATTCTCTGAATTTTGAACAATGATGACGTAACATTCAATTTACATGTACTTACCTTTATCAATGTCTACTATTCAATTTACAGTACAACTGTACAACTGCTTATAACTTAACATAAAAACCTGACCTGATCGAGAGAAACGGATGTCATTTTCAGATTCAGCGGTGCAAAATTGTCTTAAATCAGTTGAAAAAACACAGACAACTTACAAAAAAATTATTTTTTTTAATGTTGTGTTATCTGTGCAGCCCCGCCCATGCCGTTTTCTGTAACCATGCCTTGCCATCTCTGTTTGCCCCTGCTTGTTACCGCTTCTCCTGCTTGTTACTGTTCTGTGTTACGTTGGTTACCTGTGTCTATACTGTATATACTGTATGTCTTTTAGTCAGTATAGGCAGTCCTATGATCGTTGGCATCATAGGAACATCATAAGACATCATAGGAACATCATAGGCGGCCTATGATCGTGACACACAGAGAGACACACTGAGATTTCTTGAATTTATAGAGTGATTATCATCATTATGTTATTATAGAAATCTCAGTGTGTCTCTCTGTGTGTCACGATCATAGGCCGCCTATGATGTTCCTATGATGTCTTATGATGTTCCTATGATGCCAACGATCATAGGACTGCCTATACTGACTAAAAGACATACAGTATATACAGTATAGACACAGGTAACCAACGTAACACAGAACAGTAACAAGCAGGAGAAGCGGTAACAAGCAGGGGCAAACAGAGATGGCAAGGCATGGTTACAGAAAACGGCATGGGCGGGGCTGCACAGATAACACAACATTAAAAAAAATAATTTTTTTGTAAGTTGTCTGTGTTTTTTCAACCGATTTAAGACAATTTTGCACCGCTGAATCTGAAAATGACATCCGTTTCTCTCGATCAGGTCAGGTTTTTATGTTAAGTTATAAGCAGTTGTACAGTTGTACTGTAAATTGAATAGTAGACATTGATAAAGGTAAGTACATGTAAATTGAATGTTACGTCATCATTGTTCAAAATTCAGAGAATGTCAAGAAATAAAAAAGAATTTTTCATATAAAGCGAAAATATCTGTACATGTAAACAAAAACATAAGAAAACATGTGGCCATAGTTCAAAAAGTTGACCTGATTGAGCAAAACCTGTGTGTGATTATCACACACAGGGGTCCAGAGGGGAGACAAGACCAAAGCAATAATGATAATGATAATGATGATAATAATAATAATGCGGATAAACTTAAAATAAGAGGAAGACCAATGAAGAAATAAATATGCAAGACAGAATAATAATAATAACAATAATAGCAATCCAGGATAATAATAATAAGGTGAAATACAGAAAATCCCAACTTAAAGCGAGGATGTGGGCTGGGACTCATGTCCTGGAGACAAGGAATATAATCCCTCTATATATAACACAGCAGTGGTTAGCACTGCAGCAGCACAGTTTACCCTTGGCCGGGGGATTGTGGGATCGTGGGTTCGATCCCAGCCCCCGACCAACAGTGATCTGTGTGGAGTTTGCATGTTCTCCCCGTGTTGCGTGGGTTTACTCCGGGATTTCTCCGGTTTCCTCCCACATGCCAAAAACATGCATGTTAGGTTAATTGGCTGTTCTAAATTGTCCCTAGATATCTGTTTCCTATAGGCCCTTAGAATAGAGGGTTAGTATTAATGAAAGCGCTTTGAGTGGTCTTTGTGACTAGAAAAGCGCTATATAAGTGCAGGTTAGTTAGTTAGTTAGTTAGATAATAATGCATCAGATGTACTGTATATAGGGCTTTTTTATAGACATTATTCATTCATTCCACAGACAGTGGTAGTGGTAAGCTGCTACTGTAGCCACAGCTGCCCTGGAGCAGACTGACGGAAATGTGGCTGCCACTCCATGCCAGCGGCCTCTCCAACTGCTACCGAACATTTATACACATTCATGTCCAGTGTCATGGACACTGGAGGCAAGGTGAGTAAAGTGTCTTGCCCTGGGACACAACGGCAGGATGTCTGGGGAAAGCGGGATTGGACCCACCAACCCTCCGGTTGTTAGATGACCCGCTGTACATCCTGAGCCACTGCCACCCAAGATAACTAAGGGACAGATTGTTTATATTTTTGTCATCATGCACCTGAAAAATTTGTTGGAAAAGACTCTGTAGGTTTGAAAATTAAACACATTTTAATGTCCGGTGCAAGTTTAATATCAAATCATGACAGTGCAATGCAAACTTTGTTAGTACCAACTTTGAAGGTGACCTTGACTATGCAGCACTTTCTTCATATCAACGTGGAAGAGACTTTGGAATTTCAGATGGTAAACAGATCATCTGAGCTAAATGACTCCTCTTTTATCTCTGTCAGAATTTCCTTCCAGGACGTTTTGGGTTTTAATCTCTCAGCATCTATATAGCAATCTGACTCCGAGCCACACTTTGCTAAATAGCATTCATGTCCCTTCTTAATGGAAGTATCTCCCCCGTTCCACTTCCTCCATGTGCCTCATTCTGCATTTGACCTCGGGCTATATGAGGAAAGATATAGAAGGCTAACATGATATATCATTCTGCAATTAATTACACAGGTCCCTCCGGGGAGAGAGAGCCAGACATACCTAACTGCTGTAATCATCTCCACACTGGGCCTCGGGAGGGAGTGTGGGGCACCATTAGCCACACATTGATCCCGGCTTGGCTGAGAAATGCCAGACTGGCTGGCTGCTCCGCTCCATCGACCGTTCCAATGTGTCCCAAAATCTCAATTCAAACAAGCTCAGAGCAGTTTTGTAATGCTGTAATCAGTGGAGACTGTTGTGTCCAATACACGCCCACCAGTGACAGGAAGGGGTTTTATTTTGTTTTGAAATGCCAAAGACAGAGATTGTGCTTTGGAGTTGTTTCAGCCTGTGAGATATCTGGTTCTTAGCGGTTCTCAGAATTGATTCTACAACCAAGATACTATCAACGTGTGTTAACAGTAACATGTTACAGACTAATGCATAGTGGCTTGAGTAGTGGTTATACAACTTTTTTTTTCTTGGAAAAAAGTCACAAATTTATGAAACTGGGGGGAAGTTGCCTAATTTGTAACCATTTTGGAGAAAAGTCACAAATATATCAGCAGGCAGGACAAAATGTTCCTGAGGGTAGCATCGCTACAGCTGTGGACAAAATTGTTGGTACCCCTCTGTTAATGAAAGAAAAACCCACAATGGTCATAGAAATAACTTGAATCTGACAAAAGTGGTAATAAATAAAAATTCTATGAAAATTAACCAATGAAAATCAGACAGTGCTTTTGAATTGTGGTTCAACAGAATTATTTTAAAAAACAAACTCATGAAACAGGCCTGGACAAAAATGATGGTACCCTTAACTTATTATTTTGTTGCACAACTTTTTGAGGCAATCACTGCAATCAAACAATTTCTGTAACTGTCAATGAGACTTCTGCACCTCTCAGCAGCAAACTGCTCCAGTTGTCTCAGGTTTGAAGGGTGCCTTCTCCAGATGGCATGTTTCAGCTCCTCCCATAGATGTTCAATAGGATTTAGATCAGGGCTCATAGAAGGCCACTTTAGAATAGTCCAATGTTTCTCTCTTAGCCATTCTTGGGTGTTTTTAGCTGTGTGTTTTGGGTCATTATCCTGTTGCAAGACCCATGACCTGCAACTGAGACCAAGCTGTCTGACACTGGGCAGCACATTTCTCTCTAGAATACCTTGATAGTCTTGAGATTTCATTGTACCTTGCACAGATTCAAGACACCCTGCGCCAGATGCAGCAAAGCAGCCCCAGAACATAACAGAACCTCCTCCATGTTTCACAGTAGGGACAGTGTTCTTTTCATGGTATGCTTCATTTTTGCGTCTGTGAACATAGAGCTGATGTGCCTTGCCAAAAAGTTGCAGTTTTGTCTCGTCTGTCCATAGGACATTCTCCCAGAAGCTTTGTGGCTTGTCAACATGCAGTTTGGCAAATTCCAGTCTGGCTTTTTTATGATTTGTTTTCAACAGTGGTGTCCTCCTTGGTCGTCTCCCATGAAGTCCACTTTTGCTCAAACAACGACGGATTGTGCGATCTGACACTGATGCACCTTGACGTTGGAGTTCACCTTGAATGTGTTTAGAGGTTGTTCTGGGCTCTTTTGTTACCATTCGTATTATCCGTCTCCTCCTGCGGCCACGTCCAGGGAGGTTGGCTACTTGGATCTTAAATTTCTGAATAATATGTGCAACTGTAGTCACATCTCCAGTCAAGCTGCTTGGAGATGGTCTTATAGCCTTTATCTTTAACATGCTTGTCTATAATTTTCTTTCTAATCTCCTGAGACAACTCTCTCCTTTGCTTCCTCTGGTCCATGTTTAGTGTGGTACCCACCATATCACCAAACAGCACAGCAACTACTTGTCACCCTTTAAATAGGCCGACTGACTGATTACAAGTTTGTAGACACCTGTGATGTTAATTAGAGGACACATCTTGGTTGAACATGTCCCTATGGTCACATTATTTTCAATCTTTTCTAGGGGTACCACCATTTTTGTCCAGGCCTGTTTCATGAGTTTGTTTTTTAAAATAATTCTGTTGAACCACAATTCAAAAGCGTTGTCTGATTTTCATTGGTTAATTTTCATAGAATTTTTATTTATTACCACTTTTGTCAGATTCAAGTTATTTCTGTGACCATTGTGGGTTTTTCTTTCATTAACAGAGGGGTACCAACAATTTTGTCCACAGCTGTATATGTACGTACATAGCTATAACTTGAATACTCACTTCTGGTAACACAAGACTATAATCACAGATGAACATTTAGGTGGCTCTAAAACAAACAGGGAACCACTTGCTTAGAAAATATTGTATTGTACTTCCATAATAAGCACCATTTTCACCTCCTGTTTAATTCTACTCCAGTACTGCTGTGAGTGTGCAGTGAAGATGAAAGTCATCTCTCTCTGAGTTTATTTGCATAGCAACAGGAGGTTAGAAGATGACTTGTTTAAAATGTTTCCTCCAGCATTTAGCCTTTATCTTCCATTCTCTCTCGGTCACATCACCATGATTTAAAGGATAGACTTTCACAGATAAACTTCCCATCTCTCATGCTTCGGGCTCTTTGCTTTCAGAATCCTGACTCTTTCTCGGAGACACCCTCTCGCCCTTTTGCTCCGTCTCACGCTTGAGAGGTTTGGCGGATCGGAGCCGTAAAGTTCAGCGGTCAGGCGGGGATGTATCATGCCAGGCAAAGGGCCAGAGAGATATTAACTGGATGAGAGGCAGATAGTGAGATGTTTGGGTTGGATGGAAGGAGGTGTAGGCAACCACTTGTCAATTACGCATTTGTGTGTGATGGAGAGCAGAACCTGAACCAGCCTCAGGGGGAGCGTTTGTGTGGTGTTCGATGTGATGACTGCAGCTGTATAGATAATCAGGTTTAAACCGGACCTGTGTGGGAGAGTCTGAACAACTAACTGACTCATTTATATGTGTTTGTCTTGTTTTTCAGCATCAGCCGTGGCTCAGGAGGTAGAGCGGGTCGTCTAATAACCGGAGGGTTGGCGGTTCGTATCCTGCTCTCCCCAGACATCCTGCCATTATGTCTCTGGGCAAAACACTTTACCCACCTTGCCTCCAGTGTCCATGACACTGGGCATGAATGTGTTTAAATGTTCGGTGCTGGTCACAGAGGCCATTGGCGCGGATTGGCAGTCACGTTTCTATCAGTCTGCCCCAGGGCAGCTGTGGCTACAGAAGTAGCTTACCACTACTATTGTCTGTGGTGTGAATTAATAATGTATTCATTGTAAAGTGTCTTTGAGTATCCATGAAAGTGCTATATAAATCTGATTTATTATTGAAAAACAATGGAATTATGGATCAAATCTGTGTTTTAAGGAGACTCTATTCTGCTTTTTTTGTGGTTTTCCCTTTATTTTAGCATTCTGTAGGATTTCTGTGACATTATATAGTCTGCGAGTCCAAACCACCCATAGTCTTCCTGCACAGGAGTTCTCCTCATCCACAGAACTAACTTGCATGTGCGATTTTGAATGTGGGAGGATACCAGAGCGCCCAGAGTAAACCCACACAAGCATGGGGACAGCATGCAAACTCCACACAGATAGGACCAGCAGGCTGGAGGATTTGAACGTATGACCTTCTTACTGTGAGGCAGTGGTGCTAACCACTACTCGACCACACTGCCCACGTCATTACTTAACAGACCTGTCTCCTAGATAGTCTGGTACACCCTCTCCAGTTTCCCCTGAGCCTCAGAGTTCACATACTGTAGCTACAATGCAGCTGGCTATGCTAGTGAGTTAGCTAGCACCCGGCTGTGCTTTTTAGAGCACTTTTCTGTAAATTCTAGTCTCACCACTAGACATTCTTGGTCCCAGCTAGTTCATTAATCCACAGTTGACAATATATCTCATGGCATCTGGACCTATTTCATTTTTTTTTTAACCCCTTTCAGACACAGGTACGGGGACAGCTAGCATAGTTAAGTTAGCAATGCAAATTAGTGCGACATTTTATGGTGCATTTATAAAAAATTTAGTCACTATTCTAGACCAGCTCACTCATTAATTCACAGTCGATTATTTAGCTTGCGCCATTCTGACATCCATCTTCTACCGCTTAATCCTTTTCGGGTCATGGGGGGCTGGAGCCTATCCCAGCATCTTTGGGCAAGAGGCAGGGTACACCCTGGACAGACCGCCAGTCCATCACAGAGAGACAGACAACCATTCACTCTCACATTCATACCTAAGGACAATTTAGAATCCCCAGTTGATGCCAGTTAACCTAACCCGCGTGTTTTTCACCTGTGGGAGGAAACCGGAGTACCTGGAGTAAACACACACAGACACGGGGAGAACATGCAAACCCCACACAGAAGGGTCACTGACAGTCAGGGGGTGGGATCGAACCCACAATGGTCAGGGGTGGAATCGATCCCGAGACCTTCTTGCTGTGGTGCCACAGTGCTATCCACTGCGCCACCGTGCTGCCCACCATTCTGACATATGTTGTTATACTGTATTTTGGCTGCGATAGCTGAATATTTTGGACTGCTAAAGTTAGCTGGTCTGAGTGGTCACAGCCAGGATACAAACAGAGAGGGGAGTCTGCTAGCTAATCACTAGACATCCTTTATTTGGTCAGTTTTCTGTGTATTCTAGACATCATTTTTTGACCATTTTCTGTATTCTATCAATTCCCGCGAGACACCTGCTTTTCCAGCTGGATCATCTACCAGTGCTTAGTGCGAATATGTCATTCATAAACATTATTTAACTTATTTTATTATAGTTTATCATACTCTGGACCAGACACCTCCTTGATTAGCAGTGATTAGCTACTAGGGGTGTAAGGGTACATGTAGTTGTATTTGGATTTTTTGGTACGGCATCTTTAGTTTGGTGCAGAGGCGTACCTAGGTTCCACATGGACCATGTTGAGTGACAGACAGGAAGTGTAACTGCCTCGCGCTGTACATGTAAACAAATAGTGCAGGTCAGCCTCTGACTAGCGAATGTCATGGCTGGCTGTACGGAGGAGCCAGAGCTTGAAGACCCTCTTCACAAGTCTCCTGTCTGGGAACACTTCGGCTTTCCGGTGAAATATGTGAACGGACGAAGGCAAGTGAATAAGACGAAAACAGCATCGGATATGCTTTTGGCAGTGTGTTGAACTTGTTAACTCATTTGAAACGGCACTATGCGAACGTGAATATCAGTCACAAAAAAAAAAAAAAACTAGCGCCGTGCAAATGCGGCTTCCAGCGGCATTTAGACAGCCTTTCCAGGGCTTTTCAGATTGAGCCAAAGCAGTAACAAATGTCATTGGTGTTTTTATAGCAGCGGATCTAAGGCCATATTCAGTTCTTAAGAACACCAGGTTTAAACACCTGCTGAAAGTAACTGAGCCCTGGTATGAAGTTCCTTGCTGTGCCTGCTTCAGCCAGAAAATAATACCATCCTTTTAAGAAAAAGCTAAATCCGTTGATGCTGCACTTCAGGCCTGTGTTTTTCAAGGGTGTCCTGGTATGTTCAGATTTTTGTGGGACATTATTTAATTAAACTGAACTGTGATTTTGGGCGTACCGTTACACTCCTAATAGCTACCATTAACAGAGTAAGCCATTAACTCATTCAAGGTTGTTTCTGTGGTTATTGCACCCCAGGGGCTGGTCGTATGTTATCAACCACTCCAGTCACACACCCCTGTCTCTGGTAACGATTTACCTTGGATTTTAAACGCTGACATTCAGCCAGTATTTGTTGGTATATTAAGTTAGTGTAAGAAAAATTACTGAGTCTAGACAGTGCTCACTGTTTAAGACTGAAAAAAGATCTTGCACTGTTTAAATATCTCTATAAACGCAGAAGAAAAATACTGAATTTAACACCAAGGTAAAAGTAAACTCAGAGCAGAGAACCAGAAAATGAACAAGAATGCATTTATTCTTTATGGCAAGCAAAGACGGCACAGTGGCATACCATATGCAACAGCGTTAAGACAGCGTGTGAAGATTCAAGGTCTGGCATCCTTTTAGAGTTTTCTTCCACAACTTACAAAGCACAACAGACAGCATTATCTTCATATGACACCTGACAGCTCATCAGGTCTTTATCTTCAAATATGAGTCACAAGATTTCCTTGACTTAAACACCCTTAATCAAAAAAGAACATACAGAGTGGTGGTCTTCTTTGGCTCTGAGGGCCAAGTACATGCATGAGCATGATTCAGCATACAGTAGTTGCATGACAACTTGAGTGACAAATACAAAGAAGTATAAAGTTAAATAAAACAGCCCTGAATTAAAGCAGAACCATTCCTTCAGTTAACCAACAACAAAAACAAAACCTACACAGACAATTAAAAGCTAAAGGCTAACATTAGCCACAAACATGACAATGCCCATCAAAACATACATTTCAGTGAACTGACAAAAAGGGGGGGGGGTTGTTGTGAAGTGTAGCTCATTAGCAGTTAAAGCAATATGCTATGAAACAGCCCACCAGTTGCTCCTGGTGGCCTGGTTAGTGCCTGTGTGTATGGCAGCTCTGCCGCCATCAGTGTGTGAATGTGTGTGTGAATGGGTGGATAGCAGGATCTGTAAAGCGCTTTGGTCATCCTAGATGAGAAGAAAAGCGCTATATAAGTGAACGCCATTTACCATTTATGGCCCTTTTCCACTAGTACCCACTCAGCCCTACTCTACTCTACTCTACATGGTTCACTTCTGTTTCCATTGCAGCTGGGTACGCCTGGGGTGGGCGGGATTTTTTTACAGCAAGGCGGCGCCACACTCCCGTGACGTAAAACAGGCGACACAAGCAAAACATAACATTGCGGCTGTACAAGGCGACTCCTCGGTCTCTGGCTTTTTGTCACTGTAAAGGCCAAAAAGGACCACCAGAGAAGGGGACAGGCAGCAAGACCAAACACTCTGGAAAAGTACTGGAGCGTTTAGGAAGCCATAGAGTGGAAGATGTGAGGATACGAACTAGATCACATATGACGGTAAGCTAATGATTGCTAATGCTAGTTTGCTTTAAGTACGTCGTACTACATTGTAATGTCTGCAAGTTATCGCTATTAGGTACTAAAATATGTATGCTGTGTGTGTGTTTCAGATGGCTCTGTTGTGGGAAAATTACCGCTTCAAACTGTCAGTCTGGCGTTCAACACAGCCTCTCACTGATGTCACCCCAGCTTCACAAACGATCAGTGGTTACAGAACTTAAGAATGTCTGTAGAAATGTGTAACTTCCTGTACAACAAATTGCTCTGATCTGTGTGAAAATCATGGAGAGACTGTTGAGACATTTATTTATTTATTTAGCGAATGCAAAGTCCTTAAGCCAAGCAGTTGCCTCCTGGTTTGCTGTATGGAGGGTGTGTAATCCTCCTTCCAGTCTTTGGAGCGGGCAAGCCTCTATGATGTGTTCCATTGTTTGCTCCTCTCCACATGCGCACAGTGGGCTAGGGCTACTGCCCCATCTGTGAAGGCTGGCCAAGCAGGGGCCATGTCCAGTCCTGAAGCGATTGAGTGTAGACCACTGTGTCCTTGGGAGGTTGGTGCCCGGGACCTGTTGGTTGGGGTTTATCACCAGCTGTTTGTTTGGGACCTCCTTGGTCTCCCATTCCTCTTGCCAAGCTGTCTGGATGGTAAAGTCAGCTGGGGGAGGGTTTTTCCAAATCGGCCGTCTGGATGAAAGTCGGGCAGTGGGTGGGGTGTAGATATCTGCATGGATTGGTAAGTGAGGAAAATCTTTAACTTTTTGGAGCATCCTTTGAGTTAATGCTGCTTGCCGGATGTGTGGAGGGGCTATGTTTGACAGTACAGAGAGCCAGGGAAGTGGTGTTGAGCGGATTGTTCCAGTTATAGTTCTCATGGTTGAGTTGAGCTGGGTGTCTACATGGTGTGTGTAAGATGACCTGGACCAGACAGGGGCACAATATTCTGCTACAGAGTATGAAAGGGCCAGTGCTGAGGTGCGCAGGGTGGAGACTGCCGCCCCCCATTTTGCACCAGCGAGCTTGCAGAGCAGGTTGTTTCGTACTTTCACCTTAGCAGCCGTCCCCTTTAGATGTTCCTTGAAGGATAAGGTCCTATCAAGGGTCACTCCAAGATAAGTTGGATTTGGGGCATGCTTAAGCTTGAGTCCGCTCAGGTGGATGTTTAGTTCTCTGGCAGCTTTTGCATTGTGGAGATGAAATACACTGGAGACGGTTTTTGCTGGGCTTGGTTTTAGGCGCCAGATTTTGCAGAACTGGTCCAGTTTAGCAAGATCTTCCATGAGCACCCGTTCCAGTGGTTCAAAGTCTGGTGCTTGGAATGCCAAACAGATGTCGTCTGCATAGATGAATTTGCGGGATTTTGTAGTAGGCAGGTCGTTTATGTAGAGGTTGAACAGAGTTGGAGCTAGAACTGAGCCTTGTGGGAGTCCGTTTTTCTGCATTCTCCATGCACTTGTGTTCTGACTGAGGTGGACTCTGAACCTTCGGTTGGTCAGCAGGGTTTTTATAATTGCTGTTGCCCAAGCAGGGATCGCCTTTTTAAGTTTCAGGAGGAGGCCTTTGTGCCAGACCGTATCATAGGCGGCTGTAAGATCGAGAAACACAGCCCCTGTCTTCAGTCTGCTCTCGAAGCCATTTTCAATGAAGGTGGTTAGGGCCAGTACTTGTTCTCCTGTACTGCGGTCCTTGCGGAAACCTGCTTGATCCACACTTAGAATATCCTCTATTTCTGGGGAAATGCGTTGCAGTATTAGGCGCTCCATGATTTTGTAAGGAACGCTGAGTAGGGAGATTGGGCGGTAGCTTGCTGGTAGTTTGTGGTCTTTGCCAGGTTTTGGGATGGCAATGACCTTTGCTGTCCGCCATTTCTTTGGGATCGAGTTTGTTTGTGTGATCCTTGTGTAGAATTGTGTCAACCAGGTTAGGGCTCGGGGGCCAAGATTTTTCATGAATTCTGGGAAGATGTTATCGTATCCTGCTGCCTTTCCACATTTCAGGCCCTGTAGGACTTTCTCCAGTTCAGCAGCCTCGAAGGGTTCAGGGTTCGTTTCCTCTACAGGCATTTTTTGGTGTTTTTTTAGCTCAGTTGTAACTGCTCTTCTGGTGTCTTTGTCTTGGGGTGCTTTGGCGATAGTCAGTAGGTGGGATGCAACTTGGTTGGGTGTGACGGATGCTCGGCTTTGGCTAGGGGGCTTCTGTGCAGCTCCTAGGCGACGGATGAGGCTCCAACATTTCCTGCTAGAGTGGGTAAAGCTCCGGTCAGCAACTGTCTCCTCCCATTTCTTTCGCCAGGCTGTATTTAGCGATTCAATGAGATGGTCTGCTATCTCTGGGATAGAGACTGTTGAGACATCATGTCATGGAGCTGCTCCAGCAGCACTGAGTCTGTGGTGGTGTCATGGCAAAAACTGTTCAGCTGCCAAAACTTGATCGCCAGGTTGTAGTTATGGGGTTATATTAGCCATAAAATATATATTCAAAAGGTAAACAGTACTGAGTTAGGTGTAATAAGATATATTTGACAATTATGATGCATTTTAAGACAAAACAAACTTGATCTAGGATTAAAGGCAATTAAAATAATGCAGCCACAAGGTTACATGGAAAATACTTGATTTACTGGATAGATACAGGTAGATACTGTAGAAATATACAGTATATTCTCTGCATCAACAATGTACTATACATGTATTCATGTAGTATTGCACTGGGAATTTTGATAATAAACTGTTGGATTTTTTGCAGATGTGTCTCTTTTGTTACCTCCGCCAAGGAGGTAATGTTTTTACCAGCGTTTGTCTGTCTGTCAGTCTGTTACCAACATAACTCAAAAGGTTTTGAACGGATTTTGACGAAATTTTCAGGAAAGGTGTGTAATGGCACGGGGAACAGATGATTAGATTTTGGTGATGATCTGAGAGTGCATACCTCCACCAAGGGCTTTTTTGTATTTGTGCAGCAGGATTACACAAAAACTACTGGATGGATTTGGATGAAATTTTCACCACAGGTGGTTCTTGGCCTACAGAGGAACCCTTTACATTTTGGTGATGATCTGGGAATGCATACCTCAACCAAGGCTCTTCTCACAGTGTGTCACCCACAATACTCCAAAACTAATGCACAGACTTTGATGCAATTTTCACCACAAGTGGCTCTAGGCCTACACACAAACCCATTACATTTTGGAGGTGATCCATGAGAGACTGAAGGAGCCTTGGCGGAGGTATACACTCTCTGAGTGCTTTTCTAATTTTTGGTTACTTTTTCTTAAAAATGAGCCATTATTTTCAACGTCACCGATAAATGGTTTGTACTGTTGACTCTTTTCCCACCGGTGTCTTAACAGACAAAATAGAAAATCATGATGCAAACACATAAGTCACTAAATTGTTTATTGCAATCAGCAGCAAATTCCAGATTATTCAGAATGTGCAAAATTCAAACTGTAAAAAAACCCAAAACTTAAAATGGGTCACACGCGCTGGCTACGCTGCCTCACTGAGAAGCAGCTGGATGTGCCGATCAAGCTGGTCCTGGTTCAGCAGATCTTCAGCCTGCATCTCTGTAAATAGTGAGGCAAGGTCTGGTTTGGGGTAGATCATTTTCCTCTTACCTACATGAAAGACAGAAATGGGTGGTGAATAATTAAAGCAAGTTTAAAGGTCTGATGACACGTTTTTGTCATTTTTTAGGATGTTGTGTAAACCCAGAAGTCATTGTCTATGATCAATATAATATTTACAACCGTGCCTGCATAAACTAGTTATCATCAAAAAACCACAGCCGCTGACTGGACTGTGATGCCTCTCACCGAATTAAGGGCGGCACCCCCATGACGTAAGCGGGAGAACGGACTCCCGTGTCGTTAACTAGAATGACTGCAGCTTTGTAGCTCACAGTTTCTCTGGTTTCTTGTTTTAATTTTACGGCTGTACCTTCGTGTTGTGTCGCAGGCTTAGATAAACAGCAGGCCATGAAAGACCACATTACATGCTTCAGCTCCAACTGTTATTAAGTCTCCTCGTGCGCTCCTCGTGCACTTTTATGCAAGAGGAGCGCACGAGGAGGAGAAGGATTAGTGGATTTACGCGCAGCTTTGACCTACTTTCTGTGATCCCATGCTGACATCTCGCCGGTCCGGCCACGTCCCCTCTCTCATTATCATCAGCTGATTCAAACTCCCGCTGATCATCTTTCCCGGTCCTTGCCCAGGTGCTTCACATCACACCATCACCAGCAATGCATGTCCTTCACGGTCGTTTGCCAGTCATGCACTGCTGGTCCATAATATTGTCATCTGTGCTGTTAGTCTGCCAGTATTTTCAGCACTCTCACGACATGTTAGTCACGCCATGTTCGCCATGGCTCTTGTGCATTCTTGAAGCAATGTCGGCTCTGAGGCACACCTGTGGCAAACACGTCTCCTCTCATTCGTTCGCTGGGCGATGCTGGCTCCCGAACGCCATCAGCAAGTGTGTCTGTGTTTCTTGTACGTCTTCACCTTTCAGGGAACTGTCTGTCTTTCTGTATTAAATGTGCTGTGGTGAACCCTGCACGCAAATCCTCGTTATTTCATCCTCCTTCTCCCGGCAACTGCGTAAGAGTGCACGGAGGGTCATGATGAATGGATTTACGCGCAGAATTCAACACAGCACATGTATTGAACATAAGAATGATGACAACAGTTCCCAAAAAGGTGAAGACCCACAAAAATAAGCAGAAACACCCACAATTGACGTGCGGGGCCGACATCGCCCAGCGAACATGAGGAGGAGACGTGTTAACCATGGTTGTGCCCCAGGGCTGACATCGCTTCAAGGGGCGCAACAGAACCACGGCTGTGTGGAGTGGCTAACAAGTCGTGATAGTGTTGGCAATGTTGGCTGGCTGACAACACGGCAGATGATGCACACAAACCATGAACAGCTGACTGTCAAAGAGAGACGGGGCGTGGTCGGACCGGCGAATCTTGGACAGTGCCCACCTGAAAGTGGGTCAAAACGCACATAAAACGCATGTACAAAACAAAAACAACAAGAACTCAAAATATAATCCATAACAAATCCGATGCCTGAGCCACAGAGA
The DNA here is from genome assembly GCA_020510985.1 of Pholidichthys leucotaenia. Lineage (NCBI taxonomy): Eukaryota > Metazoa > Chordata > Actinopteri > Cichliformes > Pholidichthyidae > Pholidichthys > Pholidichthys leucotaenia. The sequence goes on along the minus strand of CM035842.1, from coordinate 192,001,580 downwards.
ATACACTGCTATGATTTTATTGAAAAATCGGGTTTAAATAAATTATATTTATGAACAAATAATTTGTTGCAATATCTGTAACAAAAGAATAACACTCGGTGTTCCCCTCCCGTGTGTTTGTCGCTGCTGCTGCGGTGGGCATGTGTGCCTCTCCACCCGTCACTCTCTGAGTCTGACTCGCTTGGCACAATGCCCGCTTGGCACGGCTCAAACCTATACGGTCTGATGCCCCCAGATTCTTCATTGTCATCCCATTCGTCTGAACTATAATCGTCTGAAGATTGGACAACATAAACCAATTCCAGACTACATGTGCTGGAACCATCGTCGATGTTCTCAACCGCTTCCATCCTGCATGTACAATGGGCAGCCAAGCGCTGTGTTCTGTCGATGACGTTACAACATGGCCAGGGGGTTTTCCAGCCACTGACGCAATGGGTGGCGTGGCGCTCATGAAAACATCAGATATTCGCGTGAAAAAAAAGCCTGTTTGACTTAGAACTGCACAGACCAGCCTATTTTGTCATATTGTATTATGTGTTGAAAAATTAGATGAAGTCAAAAACGTGTCATCAGACCTTTAGAACATATTAAGGAAATACACTTGTTGCTAAAAGCCAGTGGTGGAATGTGACAAAAAAGTGCTTCGTTGTTGTATTTAACCCAATTAATTTTCATGTAGCTGTGCTTCAGTAAAGTAGATTTTACAAGGGCTGGGTTATGTTTAAAATCATTTGTTTTTACTGTGGCCTCAGCAATCAAAAGGAGTTAATATAAAATATGTAATATTTGTATTTTACATTTTATATAAAATATATTTTTCATCAATAAAAGGTTAGCCACCGCTCTGTCGCTCTGACTTCAGGTGTGGGAGGTGTTTTGTACTTGTACTGCTAAAATATAAAAGAAAGCACTACAATGGGTCTCAAATATTTGTAATGTGTCATGTTGCTGCACCTCAGTAGAGCACATTTTACAGGCACGAAAGTGAGCTTGCCACCAATAGGATAAATAAGCGAAAAGATGCACAATATCACAAAACACTCACCATCCATGGTTTGCAACAATGGCGTGTCGACCCCCAAGCTCCCTGCCATTGCTCGCCAGCCGATGGCTGTACATGGCGTCCATTGAACCACAGTCCTTTCTGTTCACCCCACTTCGCCCGTTGTGACCCTTGATGGCCCGGTAATCACTTTTCATTTTCTTCAGCTTCTCCCTACATTGTTTTAATGTCCGGTTGTATCCGTTGGGCTGTCATTTGTTCGGAGACCTCCTGTAAACTCTTTCGTTGTGGGTCGCTCCATTGAACTCTCTCTAAATTCTATTGTCAGCCACCAAGCACAGAAAAAAGTCTGCGCCTCTTCGATGGACCACGGTGTAGATTTCCGCGAAATCTGTGAAGCCACCTCTATTAATACCGTCTTGACTTGCTGACCGTGTTGACTCGCTGAACTATTTTTTTCAGTATGGCGGTTGTAGATTCTGCAGAAGACGGACGCTTTCATGACGTTACGCCCTGACCAATCAGTGGCCTGCAGTCTGTTGACGTCACATTTTCGGCCCGACTCAGCGCAGCTGTACCCTGGCCAAGATTAGGTACTAAAAACCAAGTACTAATGGAAAAGGCTACAAACCGAGTAGAGTACAGTAGAGTAGGGCTGAGTGGGTACTAGTGGAAAGGGGGCTTTACAGGAGAGCTCCTTGCTTGTGTGTAGAGCAGTTCTGCAGTAATTTAACCCTGAGATATTTTGACAAAGCCACCTCTGGGAGCTGTGGCACTATATGGATAGGAGCATCATAGGGACTTTTTGAGGTTTAACAAGTCAAATCAATATTACGCTAACAACTGGAAGCTAACTTGGCGAACAACAATAACTACTAACAGCAGGAGGTCCATATACTGTCCAGCTGTCTTTCACCTACAGATACCCTGCACATAATACTGTGAGGTCCAAGCTCCTCATTATTATTTCTTCATGAAACACTGACAAGTTCAATTCAATTCAATTCAGCTTCATTTACATAGCGCCATTTCACAACAACAGTCATCTCATAGCACTTTCAACTGTAGGGGAAACCCCCACAATTGCCGAAAGACCCCAGCAATCAGGCGATCCCCTGTGAGCAAGTGACGATGGAGAGGAAAAACTCCCTTTTAACAGGAAGAAACCTCAGCAGAATCAGGCTCAGGGAGGGGCAGTCATCTGCTGCAACTGGCTGGGGGGTGAGGGGATAGAGAAGATGAAAGAACAGACATGCAGAGAGCAAACAGCATGACGGGGACTCAGTCTATGGGAGAGAACAAACAGATGTTAATGACCATCAAAAAAAAATATTTCATTGAGACTGAAGAAAGGAGTGAAGCCCAGTGCATTATTGGAGGTCCCCCAGCTGTCTAAACCTATTAGCAGCATAACTAAGGGAGGGTTCAGAGACACATGATCACTCCCTAATTGTAGGCTATATCAAAAAGGAAGGTTTTAACCCTATTCTTAAAAACAGAGATCGAGTCTGACTCCCGAATCCAGATTGGCAGCTGGTTCCACAGGAGCCAGCTGTGGCTCCTGTGGAATCACAGCTGTGATTTGTCAGTGATTTGTGATTTGTCAGCTGTGATTTGTCAAGTGATTTTTCCCCAAGTGAAAAGCTTTCTTTGCTACTTGGAAGAGTGAACACACCAAAGCTTCACGTGTTAAACCACCAGACAGCAGCAGCCTCTCCCGTGACCTCTCCGGCTCATTTGTCATGGTCACTGGAATTCAAAGGAAAACCTCATGAAAACCCATCAGACTCTCCATCTGTGCCATTTATGTCTTAATCGTGTGTCACCTGAGCTGCAGAATATCCTCAACAATTCGCCACAGTCTGCTCCGCTCCAGTGATTCACCTCCTTCAGCACATGAGCCGCTGGATATGAATCTGTCTGGCACTAAAGCGCTCCCAGACAGCAGCGCCGTCTTCACACCACTATCACCACAGAGCTCCGCACTTTGCCTTTATATTGTGGATCTTAATTTGTCTTTAAGCTTATTAACATCTTTATTAGTTCTCCTTTTTTTCTAATCTCAAGACCAGCAGTTGCCTCTCTGACATCCATTTTTAACGGGATTATGGAATTTTAGCTTGAAGTGAGATAATGAGCAGGCGGTAATGTGACAGGCGGGCTGAACAGCACAGATGGATGTGCGCTGTCTAATTTGATGAAGGTTAATTAGGTCAGAAAATGCTTTTTAAAAAAACAAAGAATAACATTTTAAACGGCCACCCCTCAAGCTGCATCAATTAATTTGTGGCTGTTTGCACCCCCCCCCCCCCACCCACCACCACCACCACCACCACCTTACGGGCATTCATTCGAGCTGCTTATCAAATAGCAGCCGGGGTTTGATTGTTTTGACAAATAGGCGACGGCAGGTGTTTGCTCATGGCTCTCTGATGTAAATCAGAGGTATGAAGAAGCTGCACGGTCCTGATGTCACCACTCAAGAACAATGGAGATAAAGTGTGGAACACATGGCTGAAAAAGCAATTCCCAGGTTAACCACATCAGTTACAAAATATGTCAAAATATTATGAAATTATTCAGTAAAGTGATATTACAAGAACATGGTTGTCTGTCCCCACGATAGCTTTAATCTGGGCTTTCTTATGGGGCCCATGTGGGTTTGGCAACGGGTTCCATGTTGACCCCATCTGTGTTTGCCCACATGGACCTCACCTGTGCTACAGGTGAGCAGGTACGCTTGAAACTCGTCAGGGCCCCACATGGGTTATAATAGGTGAGCAGGTTTCAGTAGCACTTGAGCCACAGGCAGATCGACACAAAAGAGCCTCAGATTTATGAGGAAAAAATGTGAAAATTTGTCAGAAAAAAACTGACAAATTTACAAAAAAAACAGTAGCAAATTTATGGGAAAAAAATGTGAAAAATTATTAGAAAAAAATGACAAATTACAAAAAAAAAACAACTAGCAAATTTATGGGAAAAAGCCACAAATTTATGAGAAAAAAATGTGAAAATTTAGGTGAAAAAAATTGCCAATTTACCAGAAAAAAAAATTAAAATTACTTGAAAAGCGTTACAAACTTACAAGCAAAATTTAGCACATTTGCAACAAAAAAGTCACAACTTTATGAAGAAAAAAGTTGAAAATTAACCCAAAAAAGTAGTAAATATATGATTAAATAAATTAGAAATTTGTGAGAACAAAAGTCCCAGATTTATGAGGAAAAGGTGTAGGTTTACAATAAAAAAAAGTTGAAAATTTTTGAAAAAGTTCAAAATTTACATGTTCAATTCAATTCAATTCAGCTTTATTTATATAGCGCCGTTTCACAACAACAGTCATCTCATAGCACTTTCAATTGTAGGGGGAACCCCCACAGTTGCAGAAAGACCCCAGCAATCAGGCGATCCCCTGTGAGCAAGCACTTGGCGACGGTGGAGAGGAAAAACTCCCTTTTAACAGGAAGAAACCTCCAACAGAACCAGGCTCAGGGAGGGGCAGTCATCTGCTGCGACTGGCTGGGGCGTGAAGGGACAGAGAAGATGAAAAGAACAGACATGTAGAGAGCAAACAGCACAATGGGGACTCAATCTATGGGAGAGAACAAACAGATGTTAATGACCAGCAAAAAAAAAAAAAAAATATTTCATTGAGAGTGAAGAAAGGAGTGAGGCCCAGTGCATTATTGGAGGTCCCCCGGCTGACTACACCTATTAGCAGCATAACTAAGGGAGGGTTCAGAAACACATGATCCCTCCCTAATTGTAAGCTATATCAAAAAGGAAGGTTTTAACCCTATTCTTAAAAACAGAGATCGAGTCTGACTCCCGAATCCAGATTGGCAGCTGGTTCCACAAGAGAGGAGCTTGATAACTGAAGGCTTTGCCTCCCATTGTACTTTTGGAGGTTCTAGGTATTACAAGTAATCCTGCATTTTGGGAGCGTAGTGCTCTGTTAGGATAATACGGTAGTATCAGATCTTTTAAATAAAAAGGAGCCTGATTGTTTAGAGCTTTGTAAGTAAGAAGAAAGATTTTAAACTTAATTCTAAACTCTGTGGGAAGCCAATGAAGGGAGGCCAGAACCGGAGAGATATGATCTCTCTTTCTAGTACCTGTTAAAACTCTTGCTGCAGCATTTTGGATCAGCTGAAGACTTTTTAAAGATGTTTTAGGACAACCTGATAATAAAGAATTACAATAATCTAATCTTGAGCTAACAAAAGCGTGGATCAGTTTCTCAGCATCACTCTGAGACAAGATGCTCCTAATCTTGGCAATATTACGCAAATGATAGAAGGCAGTCTTAGAAACAAATTTAATATGTGAATTGAAAGACAGATTTTGATCAAAAATAACTCCAAGGTTCCTCACAGAGCTATTAAGAGAAAGAGTAACCGCATCCAAACTAAAAGTTTGATTTGGAAAGGTATTTCTAAGGTTTTTTGGACCAACACGAATGACTTCAGTCTTATCTGAATTTAATAGCAGGAAATTACAAGTCATCCAAGCTTTGATTTCCTTAAGACAGGCTTCCAACTTTGGCTAATTGTTTACTATCATCTGGCTTCATTGACAGGTATAATTGTGTGTCATCTGCATAACAATGAAAATGTATACAGTGTTTTCTAATAATGTAGCCTAACAGAAGCATATATAAACTAAAAAGAGTAGGGCCTAGCACAGATCCCTGTGGAACTCCATGACTGAGCTTTGAGTTGAAAGAAAACTCATTACTGACATGAACAAACTGGAACCTATCAGATAAATAAGATCTAAACCACTGCAACAAAGTTCCATTAAGTCCAACATAGTGTTCTAATCTATCAAGTAGAATATTATGATCGATAGTATCAAAAGCTGCACTAAGGTCTAAAAGGACAAGTACAGAAACAAGTCCATTATCAGATGCGATGAGGAGGTCGATAGTGACCTTCGCTAAGGCTGTTTCAGTACTATGATGGATTCTAAACCCAGATTGAAACTCTTCAAATAAACCATTTCCCTGCAGGTGGCCAAATAATTGTGTAGCAACAACTCTTTCTAAGATTTTTGAAATGAAAGGGAGATGAAAGGGAGATTGGTCTATAGTTAGCTAAAGCTCCTGGATCTAGCGTTGGCTTTTTGAGTAAGGGTTTAATTACAGCCGTTTTAAAAGCCTGCGGTACATGGCCTAAAGTTAATGAAGAATTGATTATATGAAGAATAAAGCTTCCCATAAGTGGGAAGACTTCTTTAAATAACCTGGTAGGAATAGGGTCTAAAAGACAAGTTGAAGGCTTGGATGAGGAAACTATTTTGTCTAACTTTAAAAGGTCAATTGGAGTAAACTCATCAAGACAGATATCAGTTGAAGGAGTTGTAGTAGTTACTGCATTTAAGTTAATGGTGGGAAGAATCTGATTGATTTTATCTCTGATGGATGAAATTTTATTATTGAAAAAGTTCATAAAGTCCTGACTAGTAAGCGCTAAGGGAATGCTAGGATTGACAGAGTCCTGACTCTTTGTCAACCTGGCTACAGTACTGAAAAGAAACCTGGGATTATTCTTGTTCTCTTCTATTAATGCAGAATAATAACTCGTTCTAGCTTTTCTAAGAGATTTTTTTATAAATTAAAAGATGATTTCTCCAAGCTAAATAGATTTCATCTAAATTAGTGGAGCGCCATTTTCTTTCTAATTGACGAGTCTTCTGTTTTAAGCTATGAGTTTCTGTGTTGAACCAAGGAGTTAGAAATCTCTGATTAGATTTTTTCTTTTTTAAGGGGGCCACCAAGTCTAGAGTCTGATGCAGAGAAGCTGTAACACTATCCACCATGTTATCAATTACAGAAGGAGCAAGCTGTCTACAGCTTATTTCTGTTGTGTTGACACATGGCATAGAGGAAACAATCTGCATAAATTTGGTAACAGCATCATCTGAGAGGCATCTACTGTAGTAATATTTTTCTTTAGGAGCCAAATAGTCAGAAATAGTAAAATCAAAGGTTAACAGACAATGGTCTGACAGTACAGAGTTATGAGGAGACACTACCAGATTTTCTATTTCTATGCCATATGTCAGAACAAGGTCCAACGTATGGTGGAGATAATGAGTAGAATTTCCTACTTTCTGAGAAAACCCAATCGAGTCTAATATTGAATTAAATGCCACATTAAGGCAGTCACTATTTACACTACTGTTCAAAAGTTTGGGGTCACTTAGAAATTTCCTTATTTTTGAAAGAAAAGCACTGTTTTTTTTTCAATGAAGATAACTTTAAACTAATCAGAAATACACTCTAATATCTAATATACATTGCTAATGTGGTAAATGACTATTCTAGCTGCAAATGTTTGGTTTTTGGTGCAATATCTACATAGGTGTATAGAGGCCCATTTCCAGCAACTATCACTCCAGTGTTCTAATGGTACAGTGTGTTTGCTCATTGCATCAGGAGGCTAATGGATGATTAGAAAACCCTTGTGCAATCATGTTTGCACAGCTGGAAACAGTTTAGCTGGTTAGAGAAGCTATAAAACTGACCTTCCTTTGAGCAGGTTGAGTATCTGGAAAAAATTATTATTTCAAATACAAATCATTATTTCTAACCTTGTCAATGTCTTGACTATATTTTCTATTCATTTTACAACTCATGGTGGTAAATAAGTGTGAGTTTTCATGGAAAACACAAAATAATTGTCTGGGTGACCCCAAACTTTTGAACGGTAGTGTACATCTACATGTATATTAAAGTCCCATACTATAATTATTCTATCTGATTTCAGCACTAAATCAGCTAAGAATTCAGCAAATTCGGATAAAAATTCTGAGTAGTTTGATGGAGGACGATAAACTATGGCAAAAAAAATTGGGTTTAGCCTAAAATTGCTAAAGTACCCAATACTGAGGACCAGGCCCTCAAAGGAATTATAACATGTTTTTTGCTTTACATTAACTAGTAATTTGGAATGGTAAATTGTTGCTACTCCTCCTCCATGACCAGAACTTCTGGGATTTTGACAGTTTAAATAACCAGAGGGAGTTGATTCATTTAAACCAACATAATCAACATAATCCTCTTGTCCTAACCAAGTCTCTGTAAGGGATATTAAATCAATCTGATGATCAATTAACAGATCATGGACTAGCAGAGACTTGGGAGTACCTAATATTTAACAAACCGTATTTAATTTTTAAATTATGAGGAGGAACAGAGGCCAAGTCATTCAATTTCGAGGCTTCATGTTTAATTTGAGTTTTACCAACTTTTTGTTTAATCACTTTGGGATGGTTATATATTATATTTTTATTTACTTTGGAGGGAGCAGACAATGATTCTCTGATGGGGAAGACAGGGGCATGTTGCAGATGAAAACTCAAAAAGTTACAAGAAAACAGCAAAGTTACTAAGAAAAGAGTAACAAATTTATGAGAAAAAGTTGCAAGATTACAGTAAAAAAAAGTGTGAAATGTATCAGTAAGTTCCAAGAAATAACTTCCACAAGTCAGAAATGATTCTGTGGTGTGAGGGGAATCAATAGAGATGTCATGAATTGCCCTTCAGGGCAGAAAGGTGAGACCCACACACTGAACTGTGAGTTTGTGAGATTTATTGAAAAAACAACAAACATAAAGTCCAACACAGTGCTCTAATACAGAATCTAAACAATTGAGCAGACTTACTGATAACGCGCACCAGAGCAAGGCAGGGCTCTGGTGGAGACGAGGAGAAACAATCAAGACTGCGGCAACAAGAAATGAAAATAACTGTCCTTAAATAGGGTCAAAAACAATTTCCATAAGTAGCGACAGGTGTGGGTCACAGGAGCGGGCAGAAGGAAACAATGATTCATAATAGGACCAGCTGGGGGCAATGAGAGGAGAGCGGCTGAAGCTGACAGCTGACGGGAGACACCCACACGAAGCACAAAACCCAGAAACGCCCATGACAGCTGTCAACCCAACAGTAAAGATCTAAAGAATACAATGTCAACAAATGCAGACTGAAATATAAATGTAAATTAATACAAAATAAAAGTGTAACAAAACTAAAACAAACAGGAAAATAGCAAACAGTACAAGAATACAGAAACCCAAAAAGCACAAAATACAAGAAATATATAAATATAAAGAAAAGTCCATGAGGCTGAGCAAGGCGGAAACATCCTGTGCTCAGCTCATGACAGGAGAACCACACAGCTGCTATGGTGAGTTGTTTAGCTTATTCTCTAATTATTGTTGGCTTATGATAATACTATGAAAAATATGTGACAGCTTTAGTTGAAGGCTGACTCTAAAATTGTAGTGGACTTTGATCTGTAGTCTGACTGTCGTTTACTCCATTATTAATGAGCCTGCTGATTTTCATTGGTTAGTCGTTAGCATTAAACATAGTATTAGGAGCTGTCAAAATTCCTTAGATCATACACACTTACATCATCAGTAGTTTACAAATTCAAGTTTATTTGTCGAGCACATTTCATATACAAGACAATTCAAAGTGTCCAAGTCCGAGTCCATAGTCCTCAGCTGGAAAAACGTGGATTGTCCTCTCTGGGTTGGGGACAGGCTCCTGCCCCAAGTGGAGGAGTTTAAGTATCTTGGGGTCTTATTCATGAGTGAGGGGAGAATGGAGCAAGAGATTGACTGACGGATTGGAGCAGCATCTGCAGTGATGCGGACGTTGTACCAGTCTGTTGTGGGGAAGAGGGAGCTGAGTTCTAAGGCAAAGCTGTCGATTTACCAGTCAGTCTACTTTCCTACTCTCACCTATGGTCATGAGCTTTGGGTAATGACCGAAAGAACGAGATCGCAGATACAAGCGGCTGAAACGGGCTTTCTCTGTAGGATTGCTGGACTCACCCTCAGAGATAGGGTGAGGAGCTGAGTCATCCAGGAGAGGCTCAGAGTAGAACCGCTGCTCCTCCACATTGATAGGAGTCAGCTGAGGTGGTATGGGCATCTGATTAGGATGCCTCCTGGACGCCTCCCACTTGAGGTGTTTCAGGCACGTCCCACTGGGAGGAGACCCCGAGGCAGACCCAGGACTCGATGGAGAGACTATGTCTCCCAGCTGGTCTGGGAACGCCTTGGTATCCTCTCTGAAGAGCTGGAGCAGGTGGCTGGGGAGAGGGAAGTCTGGGCTTCTCTGCTTGAACTGCTGCCTCCACAACCCGGAACCTCCGGAAAAGCAGTAGAAGATGGATGGATGGATGGATGGACAATTCAAAATGCTTTACATAAAACATTAAAGCATTACAGCAAGTTGCAGAAAAAATACTGTGCATAAGAATTGAAAAACTGAACTAAAGATAAACGGAAACAAGCTAAAAGACAAAGTTCAAGAAATAAAATTTGCAGTGCATTGTGGGAGATTGTTCTACTGAAACATACAATCCCCTCTTTACTCTTCTGGGTCTCCGGTGTTTTGTCTGCCCGTGGGTAAAATCATCCACAGCCATTAGACAGAATTCATTAGGCGCTGCACCCCAGTTCTCCACTCATCTCCTCTGCTTGTGTTTCTGGCAAACATCGTAGCTCTGCTTGCCCCGATGTCCCTTTTTTTTCCTCCTGATTTACAATCTTTGAAATAAATAACGTAAAGAAAAGCTAGAGATGGGCAGGAGTGGCTTTAATCAGCTGACACTCAGAGCTCCTCCATGTTGAAGGTAAAGTTTCTGTTCAGGAAAACTAAAGAGCAAATGTCCTGAGTATTACGACTCCTGACAGTTCAGGTCAGAATTAAAACTCAGCTGTTTAACCTCAGTTTTAAGGCTTCCTTTGTGGCCAAATGCTGGTGAAAGAAATTATTTTTTGGGATGTACCAACTACAAACCAGGAAATATTTTTTAAGGCCTTTGGTTGTGCCAAAAGCAAGCAATAAACAAATACATGGTATGGATTAAATTAACGTGGACATGCCAGATTTTTTTTAAACTCTCCTATTCCATTTTAGCAAGAATCTAGTTAAGAACCAACTTCAGCCTGCCATATCCTTGCATTCTGACATGGTGCAAACTGCTTAATTATTTGGAACAGGGACATCATTAGCAGGTGTAAGCTGCTGCTGTGAAACAAATTATTTATCCTCGCTCTCAGTCTGCCACTTTGTCGCTCGTTAACGACAGACTGTATGTAAATGCCCCGAGCGCGTGATGTAATGGAGCTGAAAGCACATTTAACCGCCGGATACTACACATGTATGCACATTTGGTTTTTCATTGCCGAGATGAAGCTGACCATCAGGATGTGGGTCTACTGGCTGAAGAAAAAAAAAATGGTGGCATCATTATGTGGCTGGGTGAGGTTGGACCCAAACTGTGTCTGCACTTTTTAATAAGACCCAGACATATCTGTGGGTGGGTAGGTGGGCACAGACGGACGTCTAATGGAGAACTTTCCTAAAGTCAGACTGAAATGTTGTGCGGTTGTTGTGTCCACTTTAAAGGTGCAGTGTAAAGGATTCTGACCTCCTGGCCAGTAGGTGTCGCACGCACTGTTGACTCACTGTTATCTTGTACCGGTTGCCAGGTAGAGATAAACAGCACTTCCAGGCAAAACGACACATAAAAGCCACAAATTTATGGGAACATTTATAAGAAAAAAAGTGACAAATTTAAAAAAAAAAAATATATAACAGTAGCAAAGTTATGAGAAAAAAGTGAAAATTTAGGAGAAAAAATATGCGAATTTACAAGAAAAAATGTAAAATTACTTAAAGCATTACGGTACCGTTTTTTTGCCATGCCGAATGTACACCAAACGTGACGAAAATATTCAGAAAAACATGACGGAAATTGTTTATCATAACTCTGGTTTTACTTGGCCTATCAACACAATTTAAAAACTGGGAGAGAGTTTGGAAACTGCATGTTCAGCCCACGTTGAAATGGTGATGCTGCGAGGCTGCGTCTCGCTGCTACCTTGTCCTAAAGCGGCCATGTGATTTGGACGTGCCGCCGCAGACTTTTCTTGTTTGACAACTATGGAAGATTTAAGATTTAAGTCAGTTAGCTTTCTCACTTAACCTGACAAAGCTGAAACCCCAATAAAATGCTGAAAAATGAGGTAATTCTTGTGTATATCACTCAACACTGCCAAGATCACGGGGGGGGGGGGGGTCCTAATCAGGCCTGGGGGTATTTTATGGCTTGGTTTCAGAAGAATTCCTGGATGATACTGGAGCAACCGTCACAGTCACCTGACTTTAACCTCATTTAAAATCTCCGGTGGGATGTGGTGGATTTTAACTTTATTAATAGATGTCCCTTGTTGATCTGGTGACTAACTAGTAGTGCAGAGTGGACGATGCCTTTCTGAGTATTTGTTACATCTTGGCCAAGAAGAGAAAAATGTTATGTCCCATTCGCAGGCGAGAGCCACGAGAGAATTCCGAGTTACAGCACAGTGCAGTGTTTTAATACAATAGACCAAACATCAGCGTTGTTTTGACAATGCCGAGTCAGCAGTGTTCAGAGCTGTATCTCAGAGATACAAATGTTCTGTTTACAGTGTTCAAGGCTGGTTGTGTTGGATTCTTGTGTCTCATAGGAAAGGTACTGAGTGCAATGCTATTTATGATTACAGGAGACAGAAGGAACGGACAATAAAAAAAAAAAAATCCATTAACAGGGATTTGAAAAAGGCGGATGCAGCACGCAAACCCAAAAATATTCATGAACTGGAGGCCTTTGCCCATGAGGAACGCTGCAGAAGCTGGTGTCTGGCTATGCATCATGTTTGCAGCAAGTCATAGCAGCAAAAGGGTGCTCTACTAAGTACTAAAGATGCTTGCCATGAAGGGGTTGAATAATTTTGAGACGGCAGCAGTCATTAAAAGTGGCATTTTGTTTTAGTTGTATTGAGCTATTCCAGCTGTTCTTGTTTGACTCGTTTATTGCAAACAGCTGCTAGTTTGTACATTTTGCCAATAAACCGAACTTGCGGTGGGAGTTGAGTAATTTTCATTGCAACTGTATACCTTACAGTTGTGTTAGTTTTCACATCCTTGTAACAGGGCCCCTGTGTATCTCATTTGAACCTCCAAAAGTTCTACATATATGATTAACTATCCAGTTTGTTCTGTTGTTGTGTTTCTTTTCTATAAGGTTGAAAGCTGTCAGTCCATAGCTGAAACCCAGAAAACAAAAGATCATTTAATGGTGTTTTCAGACAAATTTAACCTAAATGGCTGATGTAACCAAGGAATTTTAACTCTTATATTTGCACTTTAAATTAGCTATTTTTTCTTTTGTTTCATTGTATAAACTGAAGGAATCAGTCTGCCGTGGCTAGTTAGTCATTAGTCACTGCAAGCAACACCCACTGAAGCATTTCCTAAGACAAGGAGGTGGTTATGGATTTTGCAGTGATAGATTTGAGCTTATGTGGATCCATGCCTTCCTTCCAGAGGGAGATGTGGAGTCCCGGTAGGTAATCCAAGGTGGAGAGGCGAGAGGTTGTTGTCGGGTGAGCGTGTGTGAACCAAGGAGGGTGGATCTGCAGGCTGGCAGACAGAGAGGGTCTTCAGCAAAGCAAAGGGTGAGCAGGAATCATAGCGCTTAGACAAAAGCGTTCTGAGTTCATCAGCAGTCACAGGGACAGAGTTTACCATATAACAGTTCCACAGAGAGCTGTTCAAATACTGGAACCTTTATACCGGGGTCCTTGATTACCTTCAGGTGATGCTCATCAACCAGCTGCAGACAATGACTTGGCCCTAATGAAAGATGTTACACAACCACATAGAGCTACAGAAAATAGAATGTACACACTCACCTGGTTCACTACACTATTTTACTGTCTTCAGTTGAAAATATAGTAAAGTAAAGCACTGTCTTAGGCAGACATGAAGTGGTGTAAATTAGCGGGAGATAGCTCTCTCTTGAATTGCAGTGACATTTTTGAAGTTCCTGTATTTTTAGATGATTAAAATTGTTCCAAAACATGGGTCCATTTCACTCCACAGTCACCCTGACTCTGTGCTCAACTGTCCTACCGCAGTCTATAAAAGGAGAGAAGCTAGACCACTGACTAACAAAGGTCATTACTAGGGTGGGACAAAAGATCAATTCAGTGATGGATTGCGACACTTGATACTAACGACGATGCACCGATCCCTAAATGCATGGATCGATCGTTTATGAATTATCATGTAAACGTTGCATACTCTCTTGGGTATTCAACCAGTTTCGTTTTCAGTCCACTAGATGGCGCAAAGCAAGGACCTAGTCAAGTGAAGTCATAGCTCGTCTGGAGAGAGTTGCAGCCAGCTTTGAAAGTTAGGAAGCACTTAGCTCAAATGTCGGGCCTTTTTTGGATTTTATAACAAAGATGGAAGGAAAGAGCTTGACATGACACACAACCCGCAAGAAGCGCTGCATGGAAAAAAACAAACAAAAAAAAAAAACCACACGGACCAGCGCACGTCTTGAAGCAGTGTTAGCAACGGCTAAGCTAAAAACACACCAGCATGGAGTTTGGGGGCAGCGCTCAGAGAAAAAGTAAGCTTTCTTATGAAGTGCTTTTCAGAAACATATAACCACAAAAAACTGTACAATAAAATAGAATAAAAGGAAGTTGATAGATAAAAAGGACTTCAAAAATACACAAACAAGTTAAAATACAAGATTAAAATAATTTTATATCAGACTTACCATAAAAAAGCAGCTGAATTGAAACTCAACGGAAAGCCTCCTTAAACAAAAACGTTTTCAGCTGTTTTTTTTAAAAGAGTTTACAGAGTCAGCTAAACATGTCTGCAGTGGAAGTCTACTCCAAACAGCACCAACGCGTCTTCGCGGAAAATGAAGCCCCGAGATTATTATGTGAAAGCGATGTCAACAGTTTTACTTTAAGACATGGTTTGGGGTTGAATAAGGTGAAAAAATTTGAAAGCTATGGTATTGCGATACTTGATATGGTGATATCATGATTACCGTTGAATCGTGATAGCATCGTATCGTGATCCAAATTGAATTGTGAGGTCCCTCATTATATCCCATCCCTTGTAAATACACGACTACTCAGAAGTGTTTAGCATAACCCAACTTTAAACAGATCAGATTCTTGGACTCAGTCATGGATCGGTTCGTACGACTTCATCAGCTGAAAAGCCAGTTTCGTCTTTGGAAGTACCAAAAGACCACATGGGCCCTTAAATCAGACTTATGAGCAAACATTTCTTAAAATGAACCATAGAGGCTTATAAGCGGCTCCATTTCCACCTAAAAAGTCTTCAGAATGAGTGAAGTAAAGAATAAACCCCCAACATCCTGGCTGGCTGCTGCAGCTTTCCTCAGGCTGAATAAACTCTGATAAAGGTCTGCATGTAATTCACAGAGGCATTTGTCAGCTCGCAGCCAGGTTGATGTAATCCTCCTTCGCCGGCTGTCACCGTTCCAGAGAGCTGCCTTCATTCAGGTAGTCTGATCCTCCACTATAGCACCACCTGTGTGGGGATGTTCCAGCGAGCGCCCAGATTACTCCGCTTACCTTTTCCACTAGCATATACCTCCTTAAAAGTAATTTCACAAAAGGCTCGGGAAGACAGATTGTCAGTGATTCACATGAAGAGAAGAAAGGCAGTTTCAGTCTGTCATTTTTACAGCTGCTCCCGGCTGTGTTTCTTTCTTTTCTTTTTTTTTTTCATGTCGAAGCAGCTGCGGATGATGCAACATGACATCAGTGGATGGTGTTTTGCGCTCAGGTTTACCGAGTTGTCAGACGCTGACACATTTTATCAAAGAGACAAAGAAGAAAGAGAGGAGGATGTGAAGCAGGCAAGTCCGACTCCGTCTGTGCAAAAATGACTGACAGCCGAGGCAAAAGGGACGAAGCTCTGACAGGAAGGGCTCGCTTTTTTTATATATGTGACAAAAAAAAAGAAAGAAATATGCAAAGGAAGGAAAGGACCGGCGTGTCCCTCAGGGCCAGCACAAGCCTCCTGTAAACCACAATAACAGATGGTACCACAGCTGCAGCGCTGTGTTCGTGTGAAGGTTACTGGTGTACGACACAAAAAAGCGGCCGATGCTTTGTCCTTCTTTCTGCTTCAGTAACTCCGGGGTCGGCAACCTGTACTGCCGAAAGAGCCATGTTAGAAATTTGCACAGAACCACAAAATATAACGGGCAGAAAATTTTCTTTTAGTTTTGCAACTTTTTTTCTCATACATTTGTAGCTTTTTTCCCTCCATATTTTGCCACTTTTTTTTCTCAGAATTTGGTACTTTTTTCTTCTAAATTTGCAGCTTTTTTTCTCATCATTTTTCAAGTTGTTTCTAATACATTTGTAACTTTTTCTGTCATAATTGTGCATCATTCTTCTTATGATTCAAATGTGAAATATACTGTCTGGGAACATGTTCATATTCTGCAGGATAATTTAACAAACCGTAATGCTGTTTATTCCATCTAGCTGCAATGTTCCTGCACTGTGTTCATAACTGTGTACATACAGTATGTACATTCATCTACTGCTTTGACTAACCAGTTATTATCTTATCATCTTATTAACTATTGCTCTGAGTGCTGCTATCCCTTTGCTGCTGTAATCCTGGAATTTCCCCACTGTGGGACCAATAAGGGATTATCTTATTTTATCTTATCTTGTAGTTTTGCCACTTTTTTGTAGTAAATTTCCAACTCAGGTCTTGTAAAATTTTCTTGTAAATTTCTGATTTTTTTTCTTAAAAATTGAACTTTTTTGTTCCAAAATTTGCCATTTTCTTTCTTGTGAATTTGCAACTTTTTTCTCTCAAAATTTTGCATAATTTTTGTCATAGTTTTGCCACTTTTCTCTTGTAAATGTGCAACCTTTTTTCCTCTGAAATTTTCCAATTTTTTTTCTATTAATTTTGCAACTTTTTTCTCCTAAATTTGCAGCTTTTTTCATGTAAATCTGCCACTTTCTTCTTGCCTCTCCTTATTTTGGACCAACACTTTGTCCTCATTTTTGCTTCTGTAATTTGGGTGTCAGCAGCCTCTGCTGAGAGAAGAGCCGTTTACAAGAATAAAATAATTACAACAATAAAATAGCATGCTGGCAGAACTAATAGGAGAGGATTTTTTTTCTCATAAATCAATTCCACCCTATGCATTTGCAAGTTTTTTGTTTCTGATACCATTTTAAAAAAAAAAAGATTATAGAAGGATAATAAGATAAGATAAGATAAGATAAGCCTTTATTAGTCCCACAATGGGGAAATTCCAGGATTGCAACAGCACAGGGACAGCAACACTCAGAGCAACAATCAGAAGGCAAGAAAAAACAACATCTAGCAAACATATGTCCATATTACTATAAATGTATATATATAGACACACAGTGCAGAGCATTATGGCTGGTGGATGTGCAGCAGAAAGTCTAAGCTCTCTCTCCGCGGATGCAGCGGGCCAGCTGGAAGTCTTTGGGCATGATGGTGACCCCCTTAGTGAAGAAGAGACCACCAGGTGGGTCTCGCTGGTCTCCTGCAGAGCCATGACAGCGAAACTCAGGAAACGCAGGACGGTCTTGAAGTCCTGAGCGATCTCCCTCACCAGGCGCTGGACGGGCAGCTTACGGATGAGCAGCTCCGTGGATTTCTGGTAGCGACGGATCTCTCTCAGAGCCACGGACCTGTGACGGCGAGGCCTCTTCACTCTGCCGGTGGCCAGAGCGCCTCTCCGAGCAGCCCTGGTGGCTAGCTGTCTCCTGGGGGGCTTCTTCCTCCAGTAGATTTTACGGGCGGTCTGCTTGGTTCTTGCCATCGCTCTTTATTATTCTGTC
This sequence comes from Pholidichthys leucotaenia, assembly GCA_020510985.1. NCBI lineage: Eukaryota > Metazoa > Chordata > Actinopteri > Cichliformes > Pholidichthyidae > Pholidichthys > Pholidichthys leucotaenia. The sequence continues at coordinate 191,983,819 of CM035842.1, read as the reverse complement.
TTATATTTCTTTCACGCCGCCTAAACTCCAGCCCGGCACCCGCTTCGTTTTCGCTACAGCTCCCGGTATGTCGAGTTTCCCATTAGCACCGGGCGGCGGCCAAGTGCTAGCTAGCACTAGCTCCTCCCCGCTGTAACGTCTCCCGCTGCAAACCGTGGCTCCGTCCGCCGACCCGGGAGACCCCCGGGGCGATCCGTGCGTCCGTGATATATATACAGAGTGAAAGGTGTAGAAAGAAGAAGGAAGATTAAAAAAAGGCTGTTGCAACAGGCAGCCGACTCGTGTGGCGCCGCCGGTTCCGGCTCTGCCGGACCGGCGGCGTCTCTCTAATGTCTCTCTAACCTGGAATTTCTTTTCAACATCTAATATTCTTTACATTTCTTTTTAGATACAGGTGCATGTCAGTAAATTAGAATGTCATCAGACAGTTGATTTATTTCAGTAATTAAATTCAAAACATGAAACTCATATATAGATTCATCACACACAGACATATATATTTCAAGTGTTTATTTCTTTTAATGTCGATGGTTATGGTTTACAGCTCATGAAAACCCCAAATTCAGTTTCTCAAGAAGTTAGAATATTGTGAAAAGTTCAATATTGTGGACTCACCTTCTAATCAGCTAATTAACTCCAAACACCTGCAAAGCTTTGCTGAGCCTTTACTGAGGGGTGGGCAGTCCTGTGCCGTGGCGGGCCAGTCCACTGCAGGTTCTCTCTTCCACCCAGTCCCTTCAGCAGGTGTTCTGAGCAATCCTCGAAGCTGATCAGAGCTGCACCTGCTGGAGACAATTTGTTACTTTTTTTCTGATAAGCTTGCACCTTTTTTCACTTAAATTTGCAATGCTAGTTAAATTTTCTTTCTCTGTATTTTTTTTCCATCTAGACAATGACAGCTGTTTTTTTTTAAATGTTTTTGCTGGTAGAGGAAATATATACAGTTGTGAAAAAATTAGGATACCCCGTTAAATATTCACTTCTTTATTAATACATGTTCACCTATCTATGTCTAACCTTGTTTTTGTTTTATTTGCATTTTTTAACATCCATTTTTGCCATTTTAAGTGGGAATGAATGTGAGGGTGTCCTAATTTATTCCTCACTATTTGTTTAGAATTACATTTTACAGAAAAATTGAAAAAAGTCTTTAATTCATTTTTAATTGTCTAGTTGTATTACATGAATCTCCCAGTATTTTTTAACATTGATATTAAATATCCATATGTCCAAATATATTAAAATAACACACACACACACACACACACACACACACAGGGTGCCCTAATTTTTTCACATGACTATGTGGTGAAGCAGCTGTGGAGTGAAGCAGCTGTGGAGTGAAGCAGTTGTGGAGTGAAACAGCTGTGGAGTGAAGCAGCTGTGAAGTGTGCAGCTGTGGAGTGTGCAGCTGTGGAGTGAAGCAGCTGTGGAGTGAAGCAGCTGTGGAGTGAAGCAGTTGTGGAGTGAAACAGCTGTGGAGTGAAGCAGCTGTGAAGTGTGCAGCTGTGGAGTGAAGCAGCTGTGGAGTGAAGCAGCTGTGGAGTGAAGCAGTTGTGGAGTGAAACAGCTGTGGAGTGAAGCAGCTGTGAAGTGTGCAGCTGTGGAGTGTGCAGCTGTGGAGTGAAGCAGCTGTGGAGTGAAGCAGCTGTGGAGTGTGCAGCTGTGGAGTGAAGCAGCTGTGGAGTGTGCAGCTGTGGAGTGTGCAGCTGTGGAGTGAAGCAGCTGTGGAGTGAAGCAGCTGTGGAGTGTGCAGCTGTGGAGTGAAGCAGCTATGGAGTGAAGCAGCTGTGGAGTGTGCAGCTGTGGAGTGTGCGGCTGTGGAGTGAAGCAGCTGTGGAGTGAAGCAGCTGTGGAGTGTGCAGCTCATGTTTGGCTCTGCTGTCAGAGCGATCTCGTTAATTGGTGTGGATGCTTACTTGGAGCGATTTTTAAAACTATACTTTTGTAGTTATCATTATTGAATTTTCTGTGAATTTACAGCTTTCTTCTAGTAAATTTCAGACTTTTTCTACTCATTAGAATTGTTCATATAAATCTGAGACATTTTTCTCCTTAAGATGAGACGTTTTTCCTCGTCGGTTTTCCTGTTCTTTTTTCTGGTGAAAACCGGTAGTGTCCATTTGGGTTAAATCCATCAGCAAATACTGATGACGTACTGCAGCCTGAAGGGCTGACCCCATTCATATTGGTCATTTTCAGCCCTCAAAGGCCACAGGGTAGAAGTACAAATCTACCTGTACTTCATTCTCACATTGTAAATATTTTGCTGTTTTAATGTTCATAAATAAACAGTGTTTCTCTTGCTACTTTTATATCTGTATAACGGTCATTTACATTTAAAAAGTTTTTAAAATTAGTTAAATTTTAGCATTCAGTAGTCAAATTAGATCATGTTAAACATAATTTTCCAACCACAAAATTGTGGCTATTGAAAAGGCTAAGTGGATAGTAACTTTGGAAGGTCCCTAGCCACAGTGGCTGGTGAGCAAAAAAGCTAATGTCACGTCCTGTCTCGAACTGTTGCACTTCTTGTGTCAAGCCACTCCTGAACCAGAGACCCCATCAGAAGCATCTTACCTGGGCTAAGGAGAAAACAGACTGGACTGTTGCTCAGTGGTCCAAAGACCTCCTTTCAGATGAGAGCAAATTTTGCTTTTCATTTGGAAATCAAGGTCCCAGAGTCTGGAGGAAGAGTGGAGAGGCACATAATCCAAGTTGCTCTGTGGTCCAGTGTGAAATTTTCACGGTCAGTGATGATTTGGGAAGCCATGTCATCTGCTGGTGTTGGTCCACTGCGCTTTATCCAGACCAACGTCAGTGCAGCTGTCTACCTGGAAATTTTAGAGCACTTCATGCTTCCCTCTGCTGACAAGCTTTATGAAGATGCTGATTTCATTTTCCAGCAGGACTTGGCACCTGCCACACTGCCAAAAGTCCCAAAACCTGGTTTAATGACCATGGCGTCACTGTGCTTGATTGGCCAGATAGCTCTCCTGATCTAAATCCCATAGAGAATCTATGGAGGATTGTCAAGAGGAAGATGAGAGACACCAGACCCAACAATGCAGACGAGCTGAAAGCTGCTATCAGAGCAACCTGGACCTCCATAACACCGCAGCAGTACCACAAGCTGATCTCCATACCACGCCACGTTGATGCTTTAATTCAGGCAAACGGGGCCCCGACCAAGTATTGAGGGTTGACATGGACATACTTTTCAGTCAGCCAACATTTCTATTAAAAATCAAATTTTCTAAAATTAATTGTATGTAATATGAGTGTGTGTGTGGGGGGGGGGGGATGCTGAAAAGTTCATAGTGGTCAAATTTGACCAAATGTGGTTTATTTTTTAACATAGTCTCCCCTCCTGTCCACACACTTCTTCCATCAGTGTTGCAGTATTTGGATCCCTGCGGTTGAAAAATAAACCACATTTGGTCAAATTTGACCCCGATGAACTTTTTAGCCCACCCTCGTATTCTAATTTTTGAGAAACTAAATTTGGGGTTTTCATTAGCTATAAGCCATAACCATCAAAATTAAAAGAAATAAGTACTTCATATATGTGACCCGTGCTGGGAAAATGAGTTGAAATGCACACCGCATCATTACGGGCTACGAGCACGATTAGTCATAAATCATAACTCTTTCTTTGGTTGCTCGCGGCAAGTCCCGGGAAAACCCCCGTGAGTGTCTGGTATCATTGGAAAGCTTAGAAATCGTACTTTCTAAAAATCCATATGTTTTGGCAGAAGACGTAACTCCCGACCAATCGAATGCGAGTTTTAAACTTAGCCAAAATATAAACAAATCAGCTTTTTCCGTGTCCATTTCCTACAAATTAAATATCATTTTGAAGGTCTTTCAATATAGGATATGGACAAAAATTGTTGCCTCAGTTTTGATCATTTCTTCAAAGTGACTCATTTTGCCAGCAGGGGTCACAAATACAAACTCTGTGTAATGAATCTATATAATACATAGAGTTTCATTTTTTGATTTGAATTACTTAAATAAATCAGCTTTTCGATGACATTCTGATTTATTGCGAGACACGTGTATATAAACAATTCCCATGAAAAGCACAGAGGTAGAAAATAAAAAGCAAAACAGCCAGGATGACCTTTGGTTCTCTCACCGAAGAGATGAGCTTGTGCTCTGCTGCAGCAGCCCCACGCTCTGAGCTTCTCAATTGAATTTCACTGTTCTGTATGTCAGCTCCGCTAACACGCCGCTGTGTGTCAGCCGGTATTTCAGCTGCTGTAATGGAGGTGTGCGTTTGATAAAGGCCAACGGAAGACCGTGAACGTGTGTTACAACGTTTTAAGGTACTGAATGCATCACCATTTTTGACAGTACGTATATCACAAATGAGTCTACTCACATTCAGGTTTCACCATACTTTGGTATTAACTTAAAAAACCTTTTAAGTTCATAAACTAAGTGTGATGAAGTGGAATGAAACAAACAAAAAAGTAGTGGACACATAAAAAAAGCAGTAAACCAAGTCATGTTAAGGCAATGAATCTGCTGAAATTAATAAGTTGTTAGAAAGTAATTCAACCTCCCATAAGGTGGTTCCCATAATCTCCCGTAAGGTGACCGCAGTCTGTTCTAAATATGCCATACCTCAACCATCAGTGGGCCTGATCCAGGCGCCTGAAACTCAGCCGGCTCCGGCAACGGTTAAAGGCCCAGATCTGGCTGGGTTTTGGCGAGCCATTGCCAGAGCACAGCCGAAGGTGCCCAAACTCAAGCCGAATTGGCCCAATTCCATAGGCTACCTGGTGCACCCCGGATCCAATCTCGTGCGCCCCACTGCTCTCTCCCTGTGGCTCTCTCTCCACACCCGTGGTGGAGTGTTGTCGGATGGGGAAACGGAGAAAGGCTGCGCTGCTCGCTCTCCATAACACACTCGCCATGGGGAACAGAGGTATATAGTGCTGGAGGAATGGTGTGTACCCCGACCGGGTGGACTGCGGGTGAAGCGTGGTTTAAGCCCCTCTGTGGACCTTATGCTCCACGTGTTCCCAGGAGGATATGCACTGTCCAAACTGCTTCTCCAGCACAGCTGTCAAAAGGAATATTATGCATATATACTAACATACCGTCAGTGTTTTAGTGCTTCTTTAGGTCAGTTTTTTTTTTATTGACCTTTCCATAATGTTGGTGTCCAAAACTCAGAACACAATATCCCAGAATTCTGTGATCCAGCCACAGAACAATGATTTCATAAGATCTCGTGGACCATTCTGCACGGTAACTGATTAAGGTGGGAATGACTGAAGTGAGTGAGTACAAATTAGTCACTTAACGTCTCAGCAGCTGTCTAAAATGTTCATTGGTGCAGCAAGTTTCTATATGATAACCTCATGTCATCATGCTTGATGCACATCAAATGCATTGTGTCGCTGCTGTGTGTGTGTGTGTGTGTGTGTGTGTGTGTGTGTACAAACTTCCTCTTGCTGTTGTAGTCCCACCATCATTAAACACTGCATGCGGCATTCAGCAGGCATCAGTGCTCGTCATCACTATTACTATTAATGGGCTGGACAGTGGTACAGTGGTTAGCACTGTGGCCTCATAGCTGAAAGGCTGCAGGTTGAAATCTCCAGGCTGGAAAGTGTGGGCAACTTTCTGTGTGGAGTTTGCGTGTTCTTCCTGCGCTGTGTGGGTTTACTGCGGGGGCCCTGTTTTCCTCCCACAGTCCAGACATGCATGTTAGGTCAACTGGTGACTCTGAAATGTACTGGTATCTGTCTCTGACGCCCTGAGAACAGAAGGTTAGTGAAGCTACTAGTTAAGCACTTTGATTGATCTTTGTGAATTGAAAAACCTTTATAAACATACACGTCCTTATCCCTAATAATAATAATAATAATAATAATAATAATTATAATACTAATAATATATCACAAATATTGTATATGTGAAAAAGTAAAACCAGGAAGGTTATCAGAGAGAGAACCTGCAGAGTTTTTTTGAATCATATAAAATTGGTGACGTTCCACGTACCAAAGATGGCACGTACCCGGATGACTGAGGAGCTCAGTCATCCGGGAGAGGCTCAGAGTAGAACCGCTGCTCCTCCACATTGAAAGGAGTCAGTTGAGGTGGTATGGGCATCTGATTAGGATGCCTCCTGGACACCTCCCACTTGAGGTGTTTCAGGTACGTCCCACTGGGAGAAGACCCCGGGGCAGGGGGGAGACTATGTCTCCCAGCTGGTCTGGGAACGCCTTGGTATCCCCTCTGAAGAGCTGGAGTAGGTGGCTGGGGAGAGGGAAGTCTGGGCTTCTCTGCTTGAACTGCTGCCTCCGCGACCCGGACCTCCGGAAAAGCGGTAGAAGATGGATGGATGGATGGATGGATAAAATTGGTCATGTAATAAAGAAAATTGATTTTTTTTTCTCTCTCAATTTTCAATTCAATTCAACTTTATTTATATAGCGCCATTTCACAACAACAGTCATCTCATAGCACTATCAACTGTAGGGGGAACCCCCACAGTTGCAGAAAGACCCCATCAATCAGGCGATCCCCTGTGAGCAAGCACTTGGCGACGGTGGAGAGGAAAAACTCCCTTTTAACAGGAAGAAACCTCCAGCAGAACCAGGCTCAGGGAGGGGCAGTCATCTGCTGCGACTGGCTGAGGGGTGAGGGGACAGAGAAGATGAAAAGAACAGACATGTAGAGAGCTTTGCAGCACAATAGTGGTGCTGATTTCTGGGGGAGTTAAAAGTTTTCCAGGTGAAGCTGAGTGTGGACAGGGAGTCAGACAGGTGTCAAGGATTGTTAAGACAAAAATGATGAGGAAAAAAGGGGCAAGATTGGGTAGATTATTTAAAAAAAAAGCGTGCTGGGAGGACAGCTATCCATTCATCCATCCATCCATCCATCCATCCTTCTTCTTCCGCTTAATCCTTTTCAGGTCACGGGGGGGCTGGAGTCTATCCCAGCATCTTTGGGCGAGGGGCAGGGTACATCCTGGACAGATCGCCAGTTCATCACAGGGCCAACAGAGAGAGACAGACAACCATTCACTCTCACAGTCATGCCTAAGGACAATTTAGAATCCCCAGTTGATGCCAATTAACCTAACCTGTATGTTTTTTGGCATGTGGGAGGAAACCGGAGAAATCCCGGAGTAAACCCACACAGACACGGGGAGAACATGCAAACTCCACACAGATCACTGTTGGTGGGGGGCTGGGATTGAACCCAGGATCCCCTGGCCAAGGGTGAGTTGTTGTGCTGCCGCAGTGCTAACCACTGTGCCACCGCACCGCTGGGAGGACAGCTAATGCTCAGAAATTTCTCCCTCTAAGTTTCCATTTTTTGCATTTTTTTTTTTTAATAGGGCATTTGGGGTTTTCCCTGCAGTGGTAGCCTAGTGGTAGAGCAGCCACCGTTCACACGTGCCAGCCGGGTCGTACCAAAGATCATATTAAAATGGTACTTCCCGCCTTCTGGCTATGTCCTCAGCATAAATGACGGGCAAAGGAAAGTTGGTTACCCAGCTACAGCTTCTGAATTTGTGACCTTTTTCATAAATCTTAAACTTTCTCTTCTAATAAACTTGCAGCTTTTGTCCTCAAATTTGCAACTTTTATGTTGTAAATTTTTATTGAATTTTTTTCTTTTAAATTTGTTACTTTTTCTTGCAAATTTGGATCTTTTTTTCTCCCATAAATTTGTAAGTTGTTAGGTTTTTTTTTAGTTTTAACTCATAAATTTTAGACTTTTTCCTGTTAATTTATAACGTTTTTTTTCCTGTATTTTTGCAATTTTTTTCCTGTAAATTTGTAATTTTTCTTGTAAATTGTATTTTTTCTTATAAATGTATTACTTTTTTCTGATAAACTTGCACCTGTTTTCCCATAAATTTACAATGCTAGTTAAATTTTCTGTGTAATTTTTTTTTCATCTACACAGTGACAACTGTTTTTAAAATGTTTTTGCTGGTAGAGGAAATACACTATACATATATATATTTTTTTTTATTTTAAAAGGTTTAAACTGTTCCCCTTTACAAAAATGAGGGGCCCCAAACACAATCTTGCATAAAGCCCCAGAAGGCTAGAAACAACCGTGCACAAGCGTTCGTCTCCGCCACCACTGTCCCGGGAATGAGTTCTTCTCCAGCTCGTGTGCGAGTGCCTGCAGTGGCAGATTGTGATTGTGTGCGTCATTAGAAATGAGCCTCTTAGCACCATGTAAACTACAGCTTCATTCAGATGATCCTCGTGTGAATTCTCATGAAGAACATGAGCGTGAACAATGAGGGATATTCCTGTGGAGTGTCGTCAGCTTTTATATTCAGACTCGGTTGCTGAGGTTTGGACCATGGGGAACCTCCAGCTGATCTGGATTCATGGGGGCCTTCATGCTAACCCTATATTCTAACAAGAGGAACCGTTTCAGGAACTGTTTGCTGTGGAATCCTTTTCTTTCCTGGAATTTTTACAGACATGAAGAGCTGTTTGATGAGGTAATCACGTAAGGAGGAAGTGATGCAGAATGAGATGGAGGACAGTGTGGTCACAGCTATGTATTTACATTACAACCCCAATTCTGGTGAAGTTGGGACGTTGTGTAAAGCACAAATAAAAAAGTACAATGATTTAAAAATCCTTTTCAACATATATTGAATTGAAAACACTACAAAAACAAGATATTTAATGTTGAAACTGAAAAACCTTGTCTTTTTTTGCAAATATTCACTCATTTTGAATTTGATTCCTGCAACATGTTCCAAAAAAGCTGGGACAGAGGCAACAAAAGACTGGGGAAGTTGAGGAATGCTCAAAAACACATTCCACAGGGGAACAGGTTAATTGGGAAAAAAAAAAGTGAGTGTCATGATTGGGTTTAAAAGGAGAGTCCCCGAAAGGCTCAGTTGTTCACAAGCAAGGATGGGGTGAGGTTCACCACTTTGTGAACAGCTGCGTGGGCAAATAGTCCAACAGTTTAAGAACGTTTCTCAACATACAAATGCAAGGCATTTAGGGATTTCGTCATCTACAATCCATAATATCAACAAAAGATTCAGAGAATCTGGAGAAATTTCTGCCCGTAAGTGACAAGGCTAAAAACCAACATTGATTTCCTGTGACCTTTGATCCCTCAAGACACACTACATTAAAAACCAACATCATTCTGTAAAGGTACCATGTGGGCTCAGGAACACTCCAGAAAACAGTTAACACAGCTTGTTGCTACATCTCCAAGAGCAAGTTAAAATTCTACCATGCAAAGCAAATGTCAGGACCCAGTTCTGACTTTTTATTGATTTGCCCTGTTTTCTATCAGGCGCGTCTGGCAGCTGTTTGGGACCTTCACTCCCTGACAGTTTGGGCACGCCCCGTCCTCCTGTCAAGTGCCATCAGTTGTGCCTTGTTACGGGTTTTCTCACGCACACACACACACACACACACACACACACACACACACACACACACACACACACACTCCATTCATTCCTATTCACACGCTCATACACTCACCCATGCACACCAGGGATCAATTATGTCCAGCCCACGCATTCTCACACTGGCAATATCTTCCCTCATTAGGATTATTATTTTTTTAAATGAGGGGTTAGTAGGAATTGCTCGTCGGGGCATTCACCTTCATACATGGCAGCGTGTTCCTCTACGTATGTTGTCTCATCACCTGCTTGTTATTCTGCTGGACATTTGAAGCTGGTTATCCCTTGATGTTAGCGGCTGTCCCTGCCTCACTCCCTCATCCAGCAGACTGCACGAACAGTCCCGGATCGCTCCAGTCCCATAAGTTTTATGTTTGCCTTTCTCCCTGTGCCGTCAGCAGCTCTGCGGCACTAGGCATTCCCTTCGCCGGGCTGTAGAGCATCCGGGTGGCGTTCCTGTTTGTCTGGTGGCCTTTACTTCATTATTGCAACGCTCAGTATTCTTGTGGTTGACTGGACTTGTTATTTTGGTTGTAGTTTATATTAATAAATGGCACGTTCTACTCCAGCAATTGAGTTTTTCATTCCCTCCCTCGTGCGCCGTGTTATGGCGCACAAGGAATTATGACAGCAAAAGCCATATACAGTGATCCCTCACTTATCGCGGTTAATGGGGTCCAGAACCGACCGCGAAAAGTGAAAAACCGCGAAGTAGCGTCACCCCCCCCATTTTTTACATACATTTTTTTTGTGTATATATAATATCAATAAGTGTATATTAACCCTATAAGTGCATATGTTATCATTAGAACATTAAAGAATAGTTTGAAACATGTAAATAAAATATTAATAATATAAATAATATACATAAAATAATGTATAAATAATATAAATAATACGTACGTTCATTCTCTCACTCCCTCTCTCGACGGGAAGGCGTAGAGGCAGCAGCGACGTCTCGGCCAATCAGCTTGCGAGATTCCCGAGCCGAGCCAACACGAGAACAAAATCTCTTGGGGGGGGGGGGGGGGATGCTGGCCAGTGAATCAGAGAGGTGGATTTTGAGTTGTGCCGGCTCTCCGTGTAGTCTCCCTGCCTTCTGCTAGCGCCCGGGCAACTTTTTTCTCAATTTTGAATTTTTGATGAATATTTTTGAAAAATCCGCGATGCACTGAGGGCGCGAAAGGTGAGGCGCGAAGTAGCGAGGGATCACTGTACCAACAACACCCAGAAATGGTGCCGGCTGCTGTGGGCCTGAGCTCATCTGAGATGGACTGATGCAAAGTAAGAAAGTGTGCTGTGGTCTGACGAGTCCACATTTCAAGTTGTATTTGGAAATAATGGACATTGTATCTTCTGTGCTAAAGAGGAAAAAGGACCATCCAGATTGTTTTCAGCTTTAAGTTCAAAAGCCAGCATCTGTGATGGTATGAGGGTGTGTTAGTGCCCATGGCATGGGTAACTTTCCTATCTGTAAAGACACCGTGGTGAATGGTACATACAAGTTTTGGAGCAACATCTGCTGTCATCCAAACAGTGTTGTTGTTTTTTTTGTTTTTTTGGGGGTTTTTTTGGGGGGGGGTTTCAGGGATGTCCCTGCTTAAGCCACAGCACAGCTTTGTAGTAAAAGAGTGCAAGTACTCGACTGGTCTGCCTGCAGTCCAGATCTGTCTCCCACTGAAACTGTGGAGCTCATCATGAAACGCAAAATATGCAAACGGAGACCCTGGACTGTTGAGCAACTGAAGTCGTATTCCCATTCCTCAACCAAGAATGGGAAAGAATTCCACCTACAAAGCTTCAACAATTAATGTCCTCAGTTCCTCAATGCTTATTGAGTGTTATTAAAAGGAATAGTGATGTAACACAGTGGTAAACATGACCCTGTCCCAGCATTTTTGGAACGTGTTGCAGACATCAAATTCAAAGTGAGGGAATATTTGCAAAAATCCAAAATTTATCAGTTTGAACATTAAATATATTGTCTTTGTAATGTATTCAATTGAATTATGGGTTGAAAAGTATTTTTAAAGCGCTGTGCTTTGTTTTTATTTACATTTTACAGAGAATTGGAGTTGTATATCGGTTTAACCCCTTGCACTCTGGTCAATTTCCCTAAAAACACCAAAAAATAACGTACCCAAAGTAAATCAAAAGCTGTTCTTCAACCCTTTGCAGCATCTTCATGGGGTTGGTCTCATTTAAAAGAAAACACTTTGAATTTTTTGGCAAAACAGTCATAATCTCTCTAAGTGCTCCGGCCACTGAGTAACAGTCATCTAAACATACTGAACTTGAAGAAAATAAATTTCGCCTGGGTGTTTTTTTGGATACAAATGCTTGCAAATAACACACAGCTTCAGATACTAGCTGGAAAATGCAACAGAAATGTAGAACCAAGTGTTATCCAGCTGAGGTCAAAATTTTGTAACAATACCACAAAAAATGAATATATTACACAGCTTTCTTCACAGGTTGTTCCCAGGCGTTTTTGAACTGTGCCAAATTGTGCCAAATGGCACAGTTTGGAAAAACGTCTATAACTTTTGAATGATTCAATATAGAAGCTTGATGTTGGGCTCTAATGAAAGGTGACACTCAGGGCTGTGTGTGTGTGTGGGGGGGGGGTTGTTTATTCATTCATGAATGAATGAATGAACAAACAAGCCCCCACACACAAAGAAGCATGCCACGTAAAAAATGTGTGGCTTTTTTTTACAAGAAAAAATAACTTACAGTGCACTAAAAATTATACTAAAATATCTGTAATGTAGAAGATAATAACTCCCACCCCCTACCCCCCCGCTACAGAGGACGGACATCGCCCGGTGAGCCGCGGTCACGGTGCGCCGCGGTCACGGTGCGCCACGGTCTACTACGCACAGTTGTAATTTACCGATCGGTCAAAAGTCATTTTTGATTACAATTTTCAGGGATAAAGAATAATTTAGCTTATAACACTTACCTGTCCACAACAGCAGTGTCGCTGGCGAACTTCTCTTCCTCATTGTCAGACGAATATGACGCCAGTCCGCTTGTTACGGACTCGTGGTTCTGGTCACGCGACCCGGTCAAACCATAATTCCATTATTGCGGTTTTGCGCTTCCATGATTGCGGTTTTGGCGAACGATTTTTCAAAACAAATAAGAACAGTAGTAAGAAAAAAAGACTGGCGAACGTGTGTGTGTCACCCAGCGGCTAAAACAAAACAGATTTTGCAAGGGAGGCACGCTTTCGAACTACTGTGCTTCAATTGGTTTGCTGTATTCGCAGCCGTTGGTAGGCGGGTCCTTCTTGCTAGGTTTTCAGTCATTGGTTCTTCAAGGTTTCAGAAACCCAATTCAAGGCTCTTATTTATCGAATGAGAGGTCAATCACATCTAAACCAATCAAAGCACTCCTTTGGCTTTCTGTTCGCGGCTGTGTCTGTAGTGGAAGAACAGAAATGCAGGGGTTTTTTTCTCAGTGCGCCCTAGGATGCACAGTGTGCGTTCTAGGGTGCCCTCGTGCACTCTAGGAAGCAGAGACGTGTCCGCCCGCGGTACACCGAAGTGCAAGAGGTTAATGATGATAGCAGACTTAAGGTGCATTCAGACCAAATGCAAAAACACAAACTCGTATCTTTCCATTGAGTTTACATGTAATTGAGCTGCGTGAAAAAATTTCCTTAGTTTGATCTGAATGCACCTTTACAATTTATGTTTGTGAATTTAGAGCTGTGAGGAGAAATTTTGTGCAAGAGATAATAAAACAGACCCCCCCCCCCCCCCAGAAAAAGGAGACAAGCACAAGAACTTAAACTCATTACTTTTATTCCAAACAACTGTTGTGGTGGTTGTGACCTGGATGCTGTCGTGCTGCATCCCTGGCAGAGGTAACAAACCGTAATGAGCACATTACCTGATGTCAGAACATGGGTGTCTAGTGAGGGTAGATAGACTATATAAAAAATGGCTTTAAGACCCGACCATGATCCACCAGCAAAGCTAGAAGTAGACAGGCTGATTAATTGTCTTCCCCCCACTCAGGCAATCTCAGAGACAGCAGACAGACAGACCTTGACCAGCTAGCCAACATGGTAGCGGACCAATGTGCCGGGCTATGTTTTTTCTGAGTTTTTCTGTTGGCAACCACGCCAGATTCCCAAATAGATGCAAAAGCACTGAAAAGTGAAATGTTCACTGGAAACCAATTACAGATACCAACATCACTAGAAGGTTCTGGTACTATCAACAACTGTTTTGTCACTGTGGGAACTATTTTTTCAGCATTTCCAAAGAGCAATCTAGTTCTAGCTTTAGTCCCCCAATATCCCTTTTCTGGAGCCTTTTCTGTCTTCTACCTAGAAGCAGGGACTTTCTGATGGCTCTTGTCACTTCCAGTAACCATTAATACTTCACCAGCTGCTTCTCTTTATTCAATGAATATAAAATACAATATTTACCATACTTTTCTTTGAGTCTGGACTGTCCCATCACAGTTGGTAAATCCATACAACATATGCTCACTTTATCAGTCATCTTGTAAAAGCTGTTTGCTCACTCTTCCACTTAAGCATTCTATTGTCTTTACGTAATTACACTATTAAACAGCTCTTCATCTCAGTGGAAATGCAACAAGAAACAAGAACCTCCTAAAAGGGAAAAACCTTGTGACAGAGTTCCTCTGCTGATAATTCTACCAGAAATGTTCAGGTACTATGCAGTGGGAAAAAAAGCTAGAGAGTCCCTGCTCGAGAGGAAGAGCAGATAAGGTTCTTGACAGATAACTTTCTGGGGGACTCAGATTAAACACTTGACAGAAATGCCCAAAACATTGGGAACTGCTGAACTCACAATGTTCATGTGATGGGAACAGGGCTATTGATTCCTGCAGTTGCTAAAACTGAAAATGTATGAAGTTGTAGGATTTTAACTAATCATGTTTTGTCTTTGCTTTTTCAGGTCCTCTCTGCCTGAACTAACATGGACAGGGTGGTCATCAGCCTCCTGATTCTGGGAACCGCAGTCATGATAGTCCACGCATGTCCCAAATACTGCGTCTGCCAGAACCTGTCCGAGTCGCTAGGGACGCTGTGCCCCTCTAAAGGTCTCCTCTTCGTACCGCCAGATATCGACCGGCGAACCGTGGAGCTCCGGCTGGGAGGCAACTTCATCCTCAAGGTCACCACACAGGATTTTGCCAACATGAGTGGCCTGGTGGATCTCACCTTGTCCCGCAACACCATCAGCTCCATCCAGCCATTCTCGTTCATCGACCTGGAGACCCTGAGGTCGCTGCACCTGGATAGCAACCGGCTGACTGAGCTGGGCCCCGACGACCTGAGAGGACTCATCAATTTGCAACACTTGATCCTCAACAACAACCAGCTGAGTCGGATCTCCAAAGCGGCCTTTGACGACTTGATGTTGACGCTGGAGGATCTGGATTTGTCATACAATAACCTGCGCACCGTGCCTTGGGAGGCTATCCGTAAGATGGTCAACCTCCATCAGATGAGTCTGGACCATAACCTCATCTCCTTCATTGCTGAGGGGACTTTTACAGACCTTGAGAAACTGGCTCGCTTAGACCTGACTTCAAATCGCCTTCAGAAACTCCCACCAGACCCCATTTTTGCCCGTTCCCAGAGCAACGTGGTGATGAGCACGCCTTACGCCCCACCTCTCTCCCTGAGCTTTGGCGGAAACCCGCTGCACTGCAACTGTGAAGTTCTCTGGCTACGGAGGCTTGATCGCGATGATGACATGGAGACTTGCGCCTCTCCTGCAGCCCTGAAGGGGCGCTATTTCTGGTCAGTTCGTGAGGAGGAGTTTGTTTGCGAGCCCCCGTTGATCACACAACACACACACAAGTTGCTGGTCCTGGAGGGCCAAACAGCGAGTTTACGCTGCAAAGCTGTTGGTGACCCAATGCCAACGGTTCACTGGGTAACCCCTGATGACCGTTTGATCAGCAACTCCTCCCGAGCAATCGTTTATGAGAACGGCACCCTGGACTTAACCATTACCACATCCAAGGACTACGGCACCTTCACATGCATCGCTGCTAACGCTGCTGGGGAATCCACTGCCTCCATTGAGCTCTCCATCATCCAGCTCCCCCATCTGGGCAACGGTACAAACCGAACCACGCAGTCCAAGTCAGGACTTTCAGACATAACGAGCTCCACCAAAGTCAGCAAAGGGGAGCCAAAAACTCCTCTCCCAGAGAAGGTAGTGTCGGTGTCTGAAGTGACCGCCATCTCTGCTCTGATCAAATGGGTCGTTAGCAAAGCAACAGCAAAGGTCAAAATGTTTCAGCTGCAGTACAACTGTTCAGAGGACGAGGTCCTAATTTACAGGTAAGATCCATCAATGGAGATCATTTAAATTATGAAGAGGTAAAATCTTATGATTTCAAACCTGTGGCTCTGGACCAACATGCTGCTTTTTTGCAAATAATAAACAAAAACAATAATATTTATTTTCTGCAATGGTCCTTGCACCCTGTCATATAAGTGTAGCACTCTTAATTCCATAAGGTCAAACAAATATGGGATTATTTCATAGATCCCGTGGCATATTTTTGTTTGTTTACTAGGCCGGTAAATATAACAGCTAAAATGTTTAATCATATGATAAGAAAAAAAAACAACCACAATAAGTTTTGTGGTCACAGTATGTTGCCATTACGTAAATGGTGTGAACATTTCTTTATATAATCATAAACGTTTCAGCTGGTTGCGCTCCTTCTGTGCCTCTGCACGCTCCCCATGGGAGTCAGAACTCATGCTCACACCGCTGGGATAGCTGGAGAAAGTGAACCGGCGAGCTGAAGGGTCCACTCATAATTTCAAGTTTGTCCCGACTGAGCCGCTGCTCCTTTTTTAACAGTGTGACCGCTTCGTACAATGACGCCCTCAGTTTTTGCCCGATTGAAGAGGTCGGCTTGAACTCTGGCTCAATTACTCATGTAACACCCATGTTTATGCTACGTTCTTGCCGTCATTACCAACTGTATTAGAGAGCACTACCGGAAAAAACAACTCAAAATAGACGGGAAGGTCCATGAAGTTGAAGTTCTCTACTGTACCATCTCTGAGATGCGCATTTTGTAAACAAACAAACGGAGCTTACCAATGACGTAAAGCAACATGTCTTGGTCGTTCATGGCAACGGTGTTTAGTTATTTTATTTATTTAGGATTTTTTAATTTAAGATATTTTAAATATATTGTTCAACGCCGGAGTGGAGGCTTCGAGGTAGAGCATCCATCCCATAACTGTGAGATTGTGGGTTCAAGTCCCGGCGGGGTCATACCATTCCTGCCCTCTAGCTTGGTGCTGAGCATAATAGAATAGGGGAAGGAAAGTTGGTTACCCGGCCACAGGGGGAGCACAAGCCAGTGTACTCCCTGTGTCAGAAAGGGCATCTGGTGTAAAACTCCTTGCCAGACTGACATGTGGATCACTGCAATATAAGATGATGATACTCTGTGGCGTCCCTGAAAGGGAGCAGTCGAAAAACAAAGAAAAAGTGTTTAATATTGTTCATAAATAAAAGTTCAAAGCTCTTTGAAAAGTTGTACAAAGGATGTAATCATTATATCACTGTATCCTGGTCATAAAACAGTCTTAATGATGATAATATCATTTATCGTGATAATTTGTAATCGTTCATGTTACAATGATGAGTTATCATCTTAAAAGTGCCCAGAGACTCAAAAACCAAGGTGTACGCTCACTTACAAGACTTTTTCTTTAAACACTTGCCACACTAGTGTCTAATTTAGTAAACTGGTCATATTTTCCAAGTAGCTTGCGCCCATGAGCTTGTGTGAGTATTCCAATGAGTGTCCAAAGTCCCACACCTATAGTGCTGCTGTGGAGTTAGTTCAGTGGCCCATGAAGCAACCACTGTGTTCATGGCAATTTTCAACTTCCCTTGACATGCCATTGGCTGGGACAACCGAGTAGATCATGCTGAGAGCATTTTTTATCAGACCTTTATTCCCACTCTCATAAATTTGGTGCAGGTTTTTCCCCTGGTATCCTAAAGTTGTGATTTTTGTTATCTTAATTTGCAACTTTTCAGTCCTTCTAAATTTACTAAATTTTCCCAAGAGTCTTGTAAATGTACTTTTCCCATAAATTTGCGACTTTTCAGCTGTCTTGTAAATTTGCAACTTTTTGACCAGTCTCTTAACCTCTTAAAATTCTGTGGTGCACCAGCGCGCCCGTCAGCCCCGCCCCCCCTCTGGTGGTCAAGGTTTTTTTGAAGAAAATATTCAGTTTAGATATCAGACATTCCAAAGGCTGTAACTTGAAAGTGGTAAGAGATAATGGCTTGCTGTCAATTAGAAAGATATAGAATATGATCCAAAGTTTGAGATAGGAGTAAATTTACGCATCTAATTTGCATAATGCAATGGCAGCCATATCGACTTACATAACTTTAGGTCAAAAGTGGACTTTGGACATATTTACACAAAGGATTTTTTTGTACACAAACCAATAAAAAATAATCAGACCTACCACTCGTCGTTTCTTCATTCGTCCATTTTTGTCATCCACGGTCCTTATTTCATCTTCTGCCAGTCATTTTTGCTTTCTCTCCCACATCCAGAAACTGTCAAATGTACAGTATCTCACAAAAGTGAGTACACCGCTCACATTTTTGTAAATATTTTATTATATCTCTTCATGGGACAACACTGAAGATATGACACTTTGATACAATGTTAAATAGTCAGTGTACAGCTTGTATAACAATGTAAATTTGCTGTCCCCTCAAAATAACTCAACACACAGCCATTAATATCTAAACCACTGGCAACAAAAGTGAGTACACCCCTAAGTGAAAATGGTCAAATTGTGCCCAATTTGCCATTTTCCCTCCTCGGCGTCATGCGACTCGTTAGTGTTAAAAGGTCTCAGGTGTGAATGGGGAGCAGGTGTGTTAAATTTGGTGTTATCACTCTCACACTCTCTCATACTAGTCATTGGAAGTTCCACAATGCACCTCATGGCAAAGAACTCTCTGAGAATCTGAAAAAAAGAATTGTTGCTCTATGTAAAGGTGGTCTAGGCTATAAGAGGATTGCCAGCACCCTGAAACTGAGCTGCAGCATGGTGGCCAAGACCATACAGCGGTTTAACAGGACAGGTTCCACTCAGAACAGGCCTCGCCATGGTCGACCAAAGAAGTTGAGTGCACGTGCTAAGCGTCATATCCAGAGGTTGTCTTTTGATAATAGGTGTATGGGTGCTGCCAGCATTGCCACAGAGGTTGAAGGGGTGGGGGGTCAGTCTGTCAGTGCTCAGACCATATGCCGCACACTGCATCAAATTGGTCTGCATGGCTGTCATCTCAGAACGAAGCCCCTTTTAAAGATGATGCACAAGAAAGCCCGCAAACAGTGTGCTGAAGACAAGCAGACTCAGGACATGGATTACTGGAACCATGTCCTGTGGTCTGATGAGACCAAGATAAACTTATTTGATTCAGATGGTGTCAAGCATGTGTGGCGGTAACCACAAGCTACAGTTCATTGAGGGAACCATGAATGCCAAAATGTACTGTGACATATTGAAGCACAGCATGATCCCCTTCCTGTGGAAAGTGGGCCGCAGGGCAGTATTCCGACATGATAACGATCCCAAACACACCTCCAAGATGACCACTGCCTTGCTAAAGAAACTGAGGGTAAAGGTGATGGACTGGTCAAGCATGTCTCCAAACCTAAACCCTATTGAGCATCTGTAGGGCATCCTCAAATGGAAGGTGGAGGAGCGCAAGGTCTGTCACATCCACCAGCTCTGTGATGTCGTCATGGAGGAGTGGAAGAGGATTCCAGTGGCAACCTGTGAAACTCTAGTGAACTCCATGCCCAAGAGAGTTAAAGGGCCTATATCATGCAAAATTGACTTTTTTGAGCTTTTAAGCATGTTATAATGTTAATTCCTCACCAAAAACACCCCCAAAGTGGTATTTTGCTCCATTCACGCATCTCTGATTATTCCTCCTCAACCCTGCTCTCTGAGCTGCTGCTCCGCCCTGTCCCTGATAATGACTGGGTCCCCACGTTCATACTTATGAACGTGGGTGAGCCGCCCAGTCCAGGAAGTGCCTGTGCTGCCAGCACCGCCCCCAGGCTAACGCACACACCCACTTTCTTCGCGCAGCAAACGGAGCGGTGATCGGCAAAACTCTTTCACTGTAGCATTGACGCTGTGAAGAA
Source organism: Pholidichthys leucotaenia (assembly GCA_020510985.1). NCBI lineage: Eukaryota > Metazoa > Chordata > Actinopteri > Cichliformes > Pholidichthyidae > Pholidichthys > Pholidichthys leucotaenia. Next base: position 191,964,165 of record CM035842.1, on the reverse strand, counting down.
GTAGTTCTTCTCACACCTAATCTGCTCAGTGACAACAACTGTTTGCTTTTTTACGTAAGACAATGTCTTCTAAGTGGCGTAACTGTGTCTTTGGCTGTGAGAGATTTAGGAGTTTGTGCAGCCTTCCTTGTTTTCGTGGGCGGAACCCAGCGACATGCTGCAGCAGCCGGCTCAGGGGTTACGTCATGAAATGGGCGGCAGCCACAAGAATGAGAGGCAGAGCCTTAGAGATCGAGACATCTTACTTCCGGGCTCGCGAAAATAACTCATATTTCATAAGAAATTAATTCTCCAGTGTACCAAAGGTAATATACTATCACATACATGCATATAGTTTACTCTGAAAGGCTTAAAATAGCATGATATAGGCCCTTTAAGGCAGTGCTGGAAAATAATAGTGGCCACACAAAATATTGACACTTTGGGCACAATTTGGACATTTTCACTTAGGGGTGTACTCACTTTTGTTGCCAGTGGTTTAGACGTTAATGGTTGTATGTTGAGTTATTTTGAGGGGACAGCAAATTTACACTGTTATACAAGCTGTACACTGACTACTTAACATTGTATCAAAGTGTCATGTCTTCAGTGTTGTCCCATGAAAAGATATAATAAAATATTTACAAAAATGTGAGGGGTGTACTCACTTTTGTGACATACTGTATGTTATGAATTATTCAACCTCAATTTCAGTTACATTACACCGCCGAACCGGTGCTATTGTTGTCTGTCATCATGTGCAGCTCCGTCAATGACAGACGAAAGGGTACACGCTCCAGACCATCTTCTACTGTCACAAAAGGTAAATATTTCCCTTCAAAAGCTAAATAATCTCTTTTTAGAATCATAGTTGGCAGTTTTGAGCAAATGCTTCCTCCATGTGGAAATATATGTTGCGATGGAGCCTTTGTTTACATTCTCTTCTTCACGTTTCCGGAAATGATGTTTGAGGCGGCTTGTTTGGGTGAAGTCCTCCAGTCCTCCAGTGAAGAGCAGTAAGCTATACCTGTATGACATCTTGTGATGTGAAATGCTTGGTACAACTGGGTTTCTGTGCTTTTGGGACACAGCACGTGACAGGCGCAGAACTGCGCAAGGGATAGCAGGTGACGCTGATGTCTTATGACAGCCGGAACTTTAGAGGGTTAACTTTGTGACTTTCATGTTCTCACCTTGAGCTAGTAGGTAATTTGAGGGGATGAGGGGGAATGTGAGGGATGCCATCCCCTTTGTTAGCAAAATGGTCCAAAACCATTTCCCTTGTTAATCTGCCATCCCCAATCTTTATCCTAAGGAAGAGTACTTTTTCACAAAATTGTACTTTCATTACTCATGTGTATAGGATTTTCCTCAGACTAAGGGGCAGATTTACTAACGTGCTGTGCCATTTCAAAACCCTGTTTTGGCGTTAAAAAACTACTGTTGAGATTTACTAAAGGGCACAGGGCAAAATTAGTGATGGAAAGGCGTGGACTTTGTTAATTTTGCGCCTGGCCTCATTGCATATGTATTTGTGGGAGTTGTCGTGTCAACTTGCAAATTTAATGGAGGGGAGTATTTAAATGACTGGCGCAAGGTGATTTACTCAGGTTTGCAGTTGTCAGTGTCCTGCTAAATGCACCAGGAATTAACGCCCCAAAAAAGCATGTCTTAATTCATCTGTACCTAATGACAGCAAGTGTCTCTGCACCAGCGAGAACCAAGGGCACATGGCTAGAGAGATTGAGAAGCTTCTCCCCCCGCATGACTTGATTTAGCATGACAGCGCAGATTAACATGAACAGAAACCGTTTCACAGGGATCGGTGTTGTGCTGAACTGGACATCAGCCAGCAGAGGATTTTTTAAAATTTCATTTGTTTATATATAGCCTAATAATAATAATAATAATAATAATAATAATAATAATAATAATAATAATTTATTTCATTTATAATACACTTTACATTTTGGGGCAAAATCTCTCCACAAATAGGATTAAGAGCAAAAATGAAAGCAAACATTAAGTACATACGATGACACACCAGGACATCCCTGATGAGAATTGCTCTCAAATATTGTAACTGGTAAAATAAAGGTCAAATAAATAAAATGAAAAAGCTTTCCTAAACAATCAATTTGTATCCATAAAATAGTACAGCCCTTCCTACCTGGAGTGGACAAAAGGAGCACAGATCCGTCCCCCGACATTGCAACATCGTAGTAACTCAATGACAGCAGTCTCTCACTTAATCCTGTCGGAGGAATAAGTGAAATCGTGTGTGTTTAATTTTATGATGTTCCAGACTTCAGAAAAGATAAAACACACATACAGTATTTATGAAAAGTCATGGACTGGGAGACCTGTAGATTTTGTTAAAACAAAGTTATTCACATAATAAAACCCCAGAGTCTCCATCAGACCATCTTGATGGTTTTTGTGTTATAAAATAAACACGTTGGTCAATAATCATTTTATTCATGAGTAGTCCTTAATTTATTCATATTAAACAGAAGAGTCTGCCATGTGAAATGAAAATCAAAATTTTGATATATGACAAACAAATATAAACTATTTTACTGGAGTTTGTGCTTAAACAAAAGCTTAAAAAAAGCTTAAAAAAACTATATTATGCTCCACCAAACTGGCTGTGCCTTCGTTGATGACCCGCTTCCTTGGGTGTACCCGTGCGCAATTTTGCATTGCTCTTATGGGTGGATGGGTGAGCATTATTGAAATGAAGTGACTGCGTCTCTGTTCATAATTTTGCGTGTTGTTAGTAGATCACTGGCAAAAATTGGCCACTCCCTGAGGTGCTCTGTCTACTTTGCGCACTCGCTAATTTGCACTGCCTGAGTAAATCTGCCCCTAAGACTTCCAAGGGGAAAATGTCACAAATTGGTGAGTGTATAATGAAAAATCAGATGCCTTCCCAGTCAGCAGTGGAGTGAAGCAGGGTTGCGTTCTAGCACCGACTCTCTTTGGGATTTTTTTCTCAATGCTCCTCCACTACACCTTCGCCAACTGTCCTGAAGGAGTCTACGTCTGCACGAGATCAGATGGAAAACTCCTCAGCATCGCAAGATTTTATGCTAAAACCAAAGTCTACGAGGTCCTCATACGTGAGCTGCTGTTTGCAGACGACGCTGCTCTAGTATCGCATAGCGAGGAGGGCCTGCATCACCTGGTCAACAAACTGTCCCACGCCTGCAAGGAGTTTGGGCTCATGATCAGCCTTAAGAAAACCAACATCATAGCGCAAGATGCTGTCTCCTCTCCTGTCATTACCATTGACATCACACAGCTGAAGGTTGTGGACACCTTCACCTACCTAGGGTCCACTGTTTCAAACACGCTCTCGCTGGACACCGAGATCAGCTCCAGAATCGCCAAAGCAACTGCTGTCATGGCCAAACTCAACAAGCGTGTGTGGAACAACAATCTGCTGAGTTTGAAGACCAAGTTATTCGTATACGAAGCTTGCATCCAGTCCACTCTCCTGTACGGCAGCGAGTCCTGGACAGCCTATGTCAGGCAGGAGAAGCGGTTAAACAGATTCCACCTCCGCTGTCTTCGGCGCCTTATGCACATCAAGTGGCAGGACAGAGTCCCCAACACCGAGGTCCTTGAGCACGCTGACTTGCCAAGCATCCCTGCATTTATCAGCCAGAGACGACTCCGGTGGCTCGGCCACGTGCGCCGCATGCAGCCTGACCGTCTGCCGAGAGATATCCTTTACGGAGAATTGCGGGTGAGTGTCCGCTGTGTGGGCCGACCGCTGTTGCATTTTAAAGATGTCTGCAAACGCGACATGCAGTGTGCGCAGATAACCGGGAGGTTGTTGCCAAAGATCGAACCACCTGGCACCACAGTGTCAAAGAGGGCGTTCTAAAGATGGAAGCGAATACAAGAGTCCAGATGGCGACGAAGCGTGCGGCGAGGAAAGAACGTGCAGCATGAGCACGTGCACCATCAATCTTCATCTGCGCCAACTGCTCCAAAGACTGCCACTCAAGGATTGGGCTGTACAGTCATTCCAGGTGCTGCTCCAACCCTTGATGCGCTAACCATCGCCTCTTTGAGACGAGGATGCCAGAGAGAGAGAGTGAGAGAGATAATGAAAAATTTAAAGATGCACTCCGGTGGCTCTAAAACCACTTTAAAAACAAATATGTATTGGCCAAAATAGTATATTGTGGCTTTTTTACCCACAAATAAACTTTCATTGCCTTAGAATTGCTTGGAAACAACTTTTCTTCCTCTTCTTCTTCTTTTTCTTCTTCTGCTTCTTCTGTTAGATTTGATTGGCAGTTGGCAGTCAGCTCAAAGGTGCATTACCGCCACTTACTTCATTATGTTTTCCTCATAGTTTTGTGACGTTTTCCTCATAGCTTTGTCTTATTGCTCTGTGACGTTTTCCTCATAGCTTTGTGACGTTTTCCTCATAGCTTTGTGACGCCTTCCTCATAGCTTTCTGACATCTTCCTCATAGCTTTGTGGCTTTGTGACGACGTCTTCCTCATAGCTTTGTGGCGTTTTGACCTATTCAGGATTCATCCAGGTTTTGTTGTCGTCACCCGCGTCACTGCTTATAGCACTTTTCTTCTTCTTCTTCTTCTTCCTCTTCTTCTTCTAGACCTGATTGGTGGCCGGCAACCAGCCCGCAGGTGCACCATCGAGAATGGGAGGGGCAAAAATACACCCAAAAAACCTAAATTCTTTTGATTAATCCAGTTGCACTTAAATATCTAAGTAGAGCTACATATATTTCTTTGACTGAGGTTCCTAACTTGTTTTCCAAACCAAAACTTAAATTAGCCCTTTCCATTACTGCAATCAGATGCTTCCTTTGTTCCTGGTATCCCTGGCATTCCAACAAAACGTGCTGAACTGTTTCCGGAGAACCACAATGTGCACAGCTGCCTGTTGGGTGTTTACCTATTCTATGTAGCGTCTGGTTCAAGTAGTATGTCCTATTCTCAATCGGGTGAAGAGTATCTCCTCTTTCCTGTTTCTGCCAACTCCCATTCCAGAGACCACCTGCTTTTGAATGTCATAAAGATGTCTTCCTGTATCTATTGAGTCCCAATATTCTTGCCACTTTTGCACTGTATACTTGTTAATTATCGATTTGCCTTCTGCCTTACTGAGTGAGAAGTCCAGATCCACTGCCTCAAATTTCAATGATTGTTTCGCTAATAAGTCCACAATCTTTCACCTGCTTAAGTATGTGTGGATCTATGAATATTCTAATTACTAACCTACAGGGCTTGCACGAGATTGGTCGCCGCGACTCCCGGTGGGTAGTCTGTTCACAACACTTCCGGACATTAAAGTTTTGCCTATATCTTCAAAAGTAAAAAGCAAAACATTTTTCTGAAAGTGGTCCCGCCAATCACGGTGCCCCATCCACCGAGCCATGTTCAAGCCAGGCCCCCCCTCCTCCTCCACTTATTGTCTATGCAAAAGTGATGCTTTAATCCCCCACACTCCTGCTGCTATCGGCTCCTCCCTCTTCCCCTGAGGTAGCCAAGAGTATCCATCTGACTGGTTAAAATTATAGCCAATCAGGCTAAGCAGGAATGCTTACGTAGCTACAGAAGGTCTGTCCAAACTGGCCCGTTTCATGGGGGCGTCACCAAACTGGAAATTCACAGAAGGAAAAGACAGACTTGGGACTGTGGTGACATTTTGCGGTTGATATGTCTTGTAAGTAACAAAAAACATGTTACGGGTATGTTAACAACAGAAAAAAACTTGATTTTTAACATGAAAAAAAAGTCTCGCATTTATACATACAGTAGGTGTTATTTTTTTTTTTTTTTGCAAAAAAAGGTAGCTAATTTATCATGAAAAGAGCCAGATCCATAGGAAGAAGAACTACATTTATTTGAAAAGTCACAAATTTTCTAGGAAAATGTTAAAAATTTACCAGAAAAAAACAGATACGTCCAAGAAAAATTTTTCACAAATTGGGAAACAAATTGGAAATTTATGAGGAAAAAAAATTAAAAAATGTATTCAACTGTGCAGCTTTTGTTCATGTAGTAAATATACAATTTTTTTGTAAATGTATTAATTTGTTTTTGTTAATTGTTCTTGTAAATGTACCCTCACCCCCAATTCAAATTTGTAATTGTTTTCACATAAATTTGGTACTTGGCTATGGTACATTTGTGGCTTTTTTCAAATTGTAAATGATCTTTATCCATATTTTTCCACTATTTTAACCTTTATACCTTGTGCTAATTTGTGAATACCCCCCAAACACACACACTTTAATGAGAAAATATATAAATAACTGACCAAGTAATCATGAATATTCACTGCAGAGTTACATAGGAAAAATGTTTAATTAATGCTCATTTGCACTTTGTAATAATATTGACATACTAATTCAAACTAATTTAAATGTCTCTTTTTAAAATATTTTTAATTGTTTGGTCTGGAAGCCAATTCCTTTGAAGAGTTACTCAAAGATTAACATTAATTTTTCTTAATCCCTCTTAATTTTTTTTGCTCTTTAAATTGACATATAATGTTGATGCTGTTCACCCATGTATTTATTTATTTATCTGTTTATTTATTTTCAAAGAAAAGTGCAGTGAAATCCTTGCCCCTGAACCATTAATTAGAAATTCGAGAAGAAAAACGGATTATAGACCCTCATTTTCAACAGATCCATCTTTAAGGGGGGAATCTTTGGGCTCTGTGAAATTAATTTCCGGAGTCAAAATGAGACAGCAAAGGCAGCAGAATAAAGCCTAGATAATTGGTCTGAAATACAGAAAACAGAAGTGATATTACATGGGTTTAGCTGCATTAAAAAACAGCCATTAAAACAGAAAGTCTTCCATGGCAAGAGATGGTAATATCCACTTTAAAAAAAAGAGAGAAGGGGATCGCCGCAATGCTGGGACCGGACTGTAACTGGACTGAACTGGTTTAGTGAGACAAGAACGTTATCCAAATCTGCATTGTAAAACAAATAATAAACAATAGATGAACTAATAAACAATGGATGATAAAAAGGCTATCACTGTCTACATATATATTAAAGTCCCCAACTATGATTATTCAATACAATTTAAGCACTAAATCAGATAAAAACTCTGCAAATTCAGATATGAACTCTGAGTGAGCTGTGGGAGGATGATAAACTGCAGCAAATAAAATTGGTTTTAACCTAAAATTGCTAAAATGCCCAATACTGAGGATCAGGCCCTCAAAGGAATTATTGTGTTGCTGCTATCTTGGCCAGGTCTCTCTTGTAAAAGAGATGTCTTATCTCAGTGGGACTAACCTGGTTAAATAATGGCTAAAAAAAACCTTTTTTTTTGCTTTACATTAACTAGTAATTTGGAATGATAAATTGCTGCTACTCCTTTTCCATGAGGAGAGGCTCAGAATAGAACCGTTGCTCCTCCACATTGAAAGGAGCCAGTTGAGGTGGTTTGGGCATCTAATTAGGATGCCTCTTGGATGCCTCTGACTTGAGGTGTTTCAGGCAAGTCTCAGTGAGAGGAGACTCTGGGGCAGCCCCAGGATCTGCTATAGAGAGTATGTCTTCCAGCTAGCATTGACCACCTTGGTCTCCCCTTTGAAGAGCTAGAGGAGGTGGCTGGGCAGAGGGATGTCTGTTGGCTCCTCTGCTTGGACTGCTGCCTCCGTGACCTGGATCCCCGGGAAAACGGTAGAAAATGAATGGATGGTGATGATTTTCATGTGGCATTTGACATTTTATGTTTTTGTCAGTCTAGTTTCTATATTTCTGATCACACTGACGTCAAATTTATACAGAATCTTTAATTCATCAGTACCTTGAGTGAGTTTGATTTAAGAGATAAATCTAATGAGAGCTTCTGGTTTTTTTTGTTTTTTGTTTTGTTTTGTTTTGGGTTTTTTTTGGGGGGGGGGCTTGTATTTTTTCAGTCCATTTTATTCCCTCATTCCAGTGAAGCTGAAAGGAGCTAATGCGATGACATGGCGTCTGTACGCCCGTCTGCCTGCCCACCCAGATTTAAAAGAAATCACTTCGTCTCCTAGACATTTGCCCAGATGCTCACCAAACTCATTCACAATGATCCTGAGATGGGACTGCAACCAGGTTGTGCTCAAAGTCATAATCAGAGGTCAGGAGATCTGGACATTTATGATTTCACAAAAAACAACACTCCTCCTAGGCCACTGACCTTGCCTTTAGGCACATCCTAGTTGGATCTGCATCTTAATAATAATAATAATGCCATCCATCCATCTTCTACCGCTTTTACGGAGGTCCAGGTCGTGGAGGCAGCAGTTCAAGCAGAGAAGCCCAGACTTCCCTCTCCCCAGCCACCTACTCCAGATCTTCAGAGAGGATAACAAGGCATTCCCAGACCAGCTGGGAGACACAGTCTCTCCAGTGAGTCCTGGGTCTGCCCCGGGGTCTCCTCCTAGAGGGACGTGCCTGAAACACCTCAAGTGGGAGGCATCCAGGAGGCATCCTGATCCGATGCTCATCCCTCCTCAACTGGCTCCTTTCAATGTGGAGGAGCAGCGGTTCTACTCTGAGCCTCTCCCGGATGACTGAGCTCCTCACCCTATCTCTGAGGGTGAGTCCAGCAATCCTACGAAGAAAGCTCCGCCATCTCGTTCTTTCGGTCATTACTCAAAGCTCATGACCATAGGTGAGGGTAGGAACGTAGATTGACTGGTAAATCAACAGCTTTGCCTTAGAGCTCAGCTCAATCTTCACCACAACAGACCGGTACAACATCCGCATCACTGTAGATGTTGCTCCAATCCATCTGTCTCCCCTCAATCGGGAATAAGACCGCAAGATACTTAAACTCCTCCACTTGGGGCAGAAGCCTGTCCCCAACCCAGAGAGGACAATCCACCTTTTTATGGCTGAGGACCATGGACTCAGACTTGGAGGTACTGATTCTCATCCCAGCCGCTTCACACTCAGCGGCATACCTTCCCAGTAAGAACTGTAGGTCATTGCTTTATGAAGCCAGCAGGACAAAATCATCTGCAAACAACAGAAGTGAGATCCTGTGGTCACCAAGCATGACACCCTTCGTTACCTGGCTGCGCCTAGAAATCCTGTCCATAAAAATTATCAACAGGATCGTGACAAAGGGCAGCCCTGGTGGAGTCCAACTCTCACTGGGAATGAGTCCGATTGAGTGTTGGCAATACGAACCAAACTCTCACAACGGTTGTACAGAGACCGAATAGCTTGTAACAACAAGCCCGATACACCATACTCCCAAAGCACCCCCCACAAAAAACCACAAGGGACGTGGTCGAATGGCTTCTCCAAGTCCACAAAACACATGTAAACTGGTTGGGCAAACTCCCACGAACCCTCGAGGTTTCTTGAGAGGGTGTAGCATAAAATAGAAATATTAATAAATAATAAATATGATCAGGTATGAATTATTTAATTTATATTGATGTATTGGAATCTGAGATCAAATCTCATTTCATATACACCAGAAAAGTTAATTACACTCGTAAGGGGCACCAGCTTCTATCTTTAAGAAGCAATTTAATCTTTAATTTCACTTTATACCTGTTTAATCACTCAATAAATTAATCAATAATCAGTCTCAAAAATTTTCCGTGAATTCGATACCTGGGCTTGAAACAGACTCAGAATGAAATAAATTCCCAACAACTTCTCTCATTTTTAAATATTTATTAAACGAAATGATTAACAGACATTGCAGTAATTTCATTAATCATAGAATCAGTCTTGTAAATGATAGATTAACAATATTAATATTTCCGGAACCAGGGTTAACTGAGAAACCAATTTCTATCAGTTTGTGTTAACATATTATGGAAACAACGCAAATTTATGGAGAAAGTTTACTAATTATATGAAAAAGTCCTAAATTAATCTTAAGAAAATTTAAAAAAACGGAATTTTAATGAAAAGAAGAGTTATGTTAAGGGCTTCTTAATTTGCATCTGATTAGATATACAAATTATTACCGAACCTCAGACGTTAATTCAGCAGTTGAATTAAAGTTTGCAGCTCACGTGATCCTCGGTCGATGATGGTTCTGTCGTCGTCCTCAGCCCAACATTTCGTGGATGTTAGGGGAAATATCTGCCCGCAGATATTTCAGGGTCCACAGTTCGACCTTTAAATTCAAGCGATCAAAGGGGCTGGATCTTGGCCGTATGACCCACAGTTGAAACTGGGTTCTAAGCCAGATGGTGCCGATGCTTCTTCAGCGTGTGATGGACAGCTGCGCGTTGATTCCTCAGCTGCGTCTTTTCTTCCTAGTAGACAAGCAGCTGCAGAGGTCTTCGGGAATAATTAAAGATATCTAATCCGATCTCAAATTTTAAAAAAAACTTTAGGACTTTAGATAAAAAATAGTAGCTTCTGGTGGGTGCTTGGTCAAGAAAAATATTATAAAAATAAAGTCAAGATTAAAGTTTACATTAAAATTAAACAAACGGCGGTTTTACAGAAAGTTTAACAAAGAAAAAGTGATGAATAAAAATTGGAGTTTAACTCCGATTAAGAATTGAGCTCAAAGAAATAGGAATTCCTAGGTTTTTAAAAAAAAAAAAAAAACAAAGTTACATAAACAAATTACGAGTTATCTGCTCTGTGTTCAGAAAAGCGACACGTGGTCGAAGTCTTTGTTCAGACGGTCCTTTGTTCTTCCTTGCTGTGTGTAGACAATAGAGACGATCAGAGAAAGGGGGAGCCGGAAAGAGGATCTGGAGCAAAAGAGAGAGCAGCCGAAAAAAGATCCGGGGAAGAGACTGAAGCAAGGGTCTCTCTGCTATTTATACAAGTTCTGTTGAGCTTCACGGGCTTCCGGGATCTCAGCCAATGAGAGTCCTTCGTGGGAGGCGCGATGCATTTTTAGTCCAATGAACAAACAGTCTATTGTTTGGAGTTCTTTGGGATGAAGAGTTGTCATGCAGAGGTTGGCTGCTGGAGTCACATGGTTTTAGAGGCAAAACTTTGATACATACTGGAAGTTAATATTTCCCTTTATGTATTAAACTAAGATAACTTTAGTGATTAGTATAAATTATAAGCAGTGCTTCTAAATCAACATGCAGGAATAAACATTCATTTAAACATTAACATGCATATATATAAAATCACAGATTAATGCATTTCACACATATTATTGATTTTCCACATCAAAAACATCAGAGTCCATCTGCATTTTCATAGTTCTGAAAAGAATGAAGGTTTAGAATCGAGTTTGTAATAATGTACTTTAAAGTTCACTGGTTAAATCCAGCATGTCCAGAGTTTAAGGAAATTAGCTGAGTCGTGGCTCTGTTGCATGTTTTATGGGGGCAATAAAAGTGAAGCCGGACATTGGGGACATTCCTTAGGTTGGTTTTAACAAAAGAAGAGGGATTTCAGCTGTGGCCTGGAGGAAGAAAATCCATTTCTTTGTGTTACTCCTGGATGAAACAAAATGTCTTTAAGCAGAAGAATAATTATTGCTGAGCCAAAGTGAGATGATGCTACAAGGGTAAAGAGCTGGTCCGATGTGCCACGGCCAGGACGAAAACCACATTGCTCCTCCTGAATCCGAGGTTCAACCAATGGCTGGACTCTCCTCTCCAGTACCTTGGCATAGACCTTCCCAGGAAGGCTGAGGAGTGTGATCCCTCTAATAATAATAATAATAATAATAATAATAATGCATCAGATTTATATAGCACTTTTCATAGACACTCAAAGACGCTTTACAATGGATACGTTATTCATTGACTCCACAGATAATGGTAGTGGTAAGCTACTACTGTAGCCACAGCTGCCGTGGGGCAGACCGATGGAAACGTGGCTGGCAATCCACACCAATGGTCTCTTCGACTACTACCGAACATTTAAACATATTCATGCCCAGTGTCATGGGCACTGGAGGCAAGGTGAGTAAAGTGTCTTGCCCAGGGACACAATGACAGGATGTCTGGGGAGAGCAGGAATCAAACCACCAACCCTCTGGTTATTAGACAACCCGCTCTACCTCCTGAGCCACTGCCGCCCACTTTTCCCTCCTCTGTTCCATTTTTGCTGAGCACCGAGTTAGACGGCAGGAAGTTCCATATGGTCTTTGGCATTACCCGGATGGGACTTGAACCCTGGCCTCCCAGTTGTGGGGTGGATGCTGTACCTCTAGGCCACCACTCTGGTAACACTCTAGGCTGTACTTAAGGTCAAGATCACTCATCAGGGGATCTGAACACTCTCAGGGTGATTTTGTCAGGCTGGAATGAGTTGCAGTGCATCCAGAAAGTATTCACAGCGCTTGACTTTTTCCACATTTTATGTTACAGCCTTATTCCAAAGTGGATTAAATTAATTTTTTTCCTCAAAATTCTACACACAATACCTCATAACAACAACATGAAAAACTTTATTTTGAGATTTTTGCAAATTTATTAAAAATAAAGCACTAAGAAATGACATGTACATAAGTATTCACAGCCTTTGCCTTGAAGCTCAAAATTGAGCTCAGGTGCATCCTGTTTCCACTGATCATCTTTGAGATGTTTCTGCAGCTTAATTGGAGTCCACCTGTTGTAAATTCAGTTGATTGGACATGATTTGGAAAGGCACACACCTGTCTATATAAGGTCCCACAGTTGGCAGTGCATGTCAGAGCACAAACCAAGCATGAAGTCAAAGGAATTGTCTGTAGACCTCCAAGACAGGATTGTCTCGAGGCACAAATCTGGGGAAGGGTACAGAAAAATTTCTGCTGCTTTGAAGGTCCCAATGAGCACCGTGGCCGCCATCATCCATAAATGGAAGAAGTTCAGCACCATCAGGACTCTTGCAAGAGGTGGCTGGCCGTCTAAACTGAGCGACTGGGGGAGAAGGTCCTTAATCAGGGAGGTGGCCAAGAACCTGATGGTCACTCTGTCAGAGCTCCAGCGTTCCTCTGTGGGGAGAGGAGAACCTTCCAGAAGGACAATCATCTCTGAAGCAATCCACCAGTCAGACCTGTATGATAGAGTGGCCAGACAGAAGCCACTCTTTAGTAAAAGGTACATGGCAGCCCACCTGGGGTTTGCCAAAAGGCACCTGAAGGACTCTCAGACCATGAGGAACAAAATTCTCTGGTCTGATGAGACAAAGATTGAACTCTTTGGCGTGAATGCCAGGCGTCATGTTTGGAGGAAACCAGGCACCGCTCATCACAAGGCCAATACCATCCCTACAGTGAAGCATGGTGGTAGCAGCATCATGCTGTGGCGATGTTTTTCAGCAGCAGGAACTGGGAGACTAGTCAGGATAGAGGGAAAAATGAATGCAGCAATTTACAAAGACATCCTGGATGAAAACCTGCTCCAGAGCGCTTTTGACCTCAGACTGAGGTGACGGTTCATCTTTCAGCAGGACAACAACCCTCAGCACACAGCCAAGATATCAAAGGAGTGGCTTCAGGACAACTCTGTGAATGTCCTTGAGTGGCCCAGCCAGAGCCCAGACTTGAATCCAGTTGAACATCTCTGGAGAGATCTGAAAATGGCTGTGCACCCATCCAACCTGAGAGATGATGAGAGGTGCTCCAAAGAGGAATGGGTGAAACTGCCCAAAGATATGTAGGTGTGCCAAGCTTGTGGCATCATATTCAGGAAAAACCTGAGGCTGTAATTGCTTCCAAAGGTGCATCAATAAAGTATTGAGCAAAGGCTGTGAATTCTTATGTACATGTGGTTTCTTATTTTTTATTTTTAATAAATTTGCAAAAATCTCAAAAAAAACTTTTGAATTTTGAGGGAAAAAATGAATTTCATCCCTTTTGGAATAAGGCTGTAACATAACAAAATGTGGAAAAAGTGAAGCACTGTGAATACTTTCTGGATGCACTGTATTCCGTCATTGACAGTCTGGTGTTGTATAGCCAGTGCCAGTGTAGCTTCAACATTTCTGATTGGACTGACTTCCTATTTATACAGAAGCTTTGACTCAAATGAGTGGTTGGTTAAAGTTTTGTTGAGGGGGACTTGTTTTTTCCAGTCCATTTTATACTGATCAGAGTTCTCATGAGAGGCCTGTGATATGGTGATGTGTGGGGTATTTGAGCTTGATCACTAAGCAGATATTTTTGAAGAGGATACAGCATAGTTAATGACATGAAAAAACCTAAGTGTCTGCATTTTTGTGATCTTTTTTCAACTAACAATTAATTCCACTGATGTGCCATATTCAATTAAAACCTGGTTGTTTTCCTCTCCTCCAGAGGTACTGCAGCTCGTTTTCCCTGTTTTTGGCTGCTATATCTTTCTGTGTTTGGTCCAAATGTCCAAACTTTTCTGAAAATTGCTTTCACACGCTAAACAAACCAGACCACGATTCATTTTGATCAGGACCGAGACCACCTCTGCCAGACTAAATTTCTGCCTTTTGGTCCAGACTACAGTTCGAGAGAGGTTTCACATCTAAAAATTTGGTCCAGATCAAACTAAAAAGTCTAGAAGTCTGTACTTACTAGGTTATGTGTAAGGGTGGGGGTGGAGTGGGGGGAGGGGGCACGAAAAGTCCATAGGCTGAAAAGTTCATAGTGGTCAAATGTGGTTTATTTTTCAACTGCAGGAATCCAAGTGCTGGAAGAAGTGTGTGGACCACAGGGGAGACTATGTTGAAAAATAAACCACATTTGGTCAAATTTGACCACTATAAACTTTTCAGCCACCCCCCCCCTTAAAAAACACCCTAAATCTTTAGCTTATTTTCATTTAAATACACTCACTACCAATGAAAATGCAATACTCTAGAAAAGTTTATTTTTATAAATCTGTTGAAATGGTCAATTAAAGGATGTAAATTATTGTTAGACATCTTCAAAACAATATCAGAGCTCGACAAGTGAAAATCTGTGTCAACAATTTTCAAAACTGAACAAAACAGAAGCATCCTGACTTTCTGACATCACAACAAAACGTATGTCTTAAAAATGAAGTTCAGTTTGGAATATGGCCTCCATTTGTGTTAATGCAGGCAGTAACATGCTTCCGCATGGACCTTACGAGCTGTCTGATGTTGTCCTGGCCAATACTGTATTTAATTCAATTCAATCCAATTCAATTTATTTCAATAGCGCCAAATCACAACACAGGTCATCTCAAGGCACTTTACAGAAAAGAGTGGGTTTAGGCCACACTCTTAGTTTATAGAACCCAGCAGAGGCCCCTAAGAGCAAGCACTGCAGTGACACAGGTGAGGAAAAACTTTCCTTTAACAGGCAGAAACCTCGGGCGGAACCATAGCTCGTAGAGGACAGCCATCCGCCTCGACCGGCTGGGTTGAGTAGCTACATTCAAAAACAAACATACAAATACAACATTCAAAGCACAACAGTTCAGTACTAAGCCTGGCCAGGCTGCACATGCAAGTGAATTTAGCCACTCCTCCTGCAATGCCATGACGAGTTCCTGTCTGTCAGTACTCTGGTTGAAGCATGTCGCCCAAGTTGATCCCACAAGTGTTCAATGGAGGATAAATCCAGGGAATAAGAAGGCCAAGGAGGGACATTAAACTTGTGTTGCTGCAGGGACTCCCTGGTGACTCGGGCAGCATGTGGACGAGCATTGTCCTGCTGGAACACAGCCACGTTGTGGCATCGTGGAGATTTCACAACATAGTGCTGCAGTTTTATTTATCTTTATACAGGGGAGATGACCACTCCTTAAAATCACCCATTTTGGACTTTTGAGAACCCAAAAGAAAACATTGAGCTCAGAAAGACTACAGAGCCAGAGCTCAAAGGCAGTCAGTCGTGGCAGTGAGTACAACCACTGAAAATCACTTTTAGACATATTTTGAGTCATAAAAACACTATTAGTTAAGCTCAGATAGGATGGATGCAAACATACAATGGTGTGAAAAAGTGTTTGTCCCCTTCCTGATTTCTCATTTTTTTGTATGTCTGTCACACTTAAATGTTTCACATCATCAAACAAATTTAAATACTGTATTAGACAAAGATAACACAAGTAAACACAAAATGCAGTTTTTAAAAGAAGGTGTTTATTATTAATGGGAAAAAATCCAAACCTACATGGCCCTGTGTGGAAAAAGTGATTGCCCCCCTAAACCTAATAGCTGGTTGGGCCACCCTTAGCAGCAACAGCTGCAATCAAGTGTTTGCGTAAACTGGCAATGAGTCTTTTACAGCGCTGTGGAGGAATTTTGGCCCACTCATCTTTGCAGAATTGTTGTAATTCAGCCACATTGGAGGTTTTTTGAGCATGAACCACCTTTTTAAGGTCATGCCACAGCATCTCAATCGGATTCAGGTCAGGACTTTGACTAGGCCACTCCAAAGTCTTCATTTTGTTTTTCGTAAGCCATTCAGAGGTGGATTCGCTGGTGTATTTTGGATCATTGTCCTGCTGCAGAACCCAAGTGCAGATGAACAGACATTCTCCTTCAGGATTTTTTGGTAGATGGCAGAATTCATGGTTCCATTTACCACGGCAAGTCTTCCAGGTCCTGAAGCAGCAAAACAGCCCCAGACCATCACACTACCACCACCATATTTTACTGTTGGTATGATGTTCCTTTTCTGAAATGCTGTGTTACTTTTACGCCAGATGTAATGGGACACACACCTTCCAAAAAGTTCAGCTTTTGTCTCGTCAGTCCACAAAGTCTTTTCCCAAAAGTTTTGGGAATCATCAAGATGTTTTCTGGCAAAACTGAGATAAGCCTTTATGTTCTTTTTGCTCAGCAGTGGTTTTTGTCTCAGAACTCTGCCATGCAGGTCATTTTTACCCAGTCTCTTTCTTTTGGTGGAGTCATGAACACTGACCTTAACTGAGGCAAGTAAGGCCTGCAGTCGCTGCACTCTTGGAGTAATTTTGGTCGGCCGGCCACTCCTGGGAAGGTTCACCACTGTTCCATGTTTTTGCCATTTGTGGATAATGGCTCTCACTGTGGTTCGCTGGAGCCCCAAACCTTTAGAAATGGCTTTATAACCTTTTCCAGACTGATAGATCTCAGTTACTTTGTTTCCCATTTGTTCCTGAATTTCTTTGGATTGCAGCATGATGTCTAGCTTTTGAGGACCATTTGGTCTACTTCATTTTGTCAGTCAGGTCCTATTTAAGTGATATCTTGATTGAGATCAAGTGTGGCAGTAATCAGGCCTGGGTGTGGCTAGAGAAACTGAACTCAGCTTTCCAAAGATGTGATAAACCACAGTTAATTTATGTTTTAATGGGGGGGGGGGGGGTCACTTGTTTTACCCTTAATAATAAACACCTTCATTTAAAAACTGCACTTTGTGTTTACTTGTGCTATCTTTGTCTAATATTTAAATTTTTTGATGATCTGAAACATTTAAGTGTGACAAACACAAAAAAAATGAGAAATCAGGAAGGGGGCAAACACTTTTTCACACCACTGTATGTATACAAAAATTGTGCTGCATTTTCATTGTCAGTGAGTAAACATACTGTATATGACTTTTTTCTTTTAATATTGCCCCCAAAATATTCCATTCACTTGCTGTCAAATCACTGAATTTTAATCCAGAAGCTGCACTAATCAGTCACATTAAACCATCAGAAATAATAACAAATGGGTTTGAAAAGTGTTATTGCACATTTAATGGATTGAACAAGAAATTATATTAAAGCAAAATAAAAAAATGGCCATTTAATATTTATCTCATTACTGTTTGCTTCATGCATATCGAACAATGGCAGAAATGAACTCATCTGCCTGAGTGGCTCAGTGCATAGAAATAGGCTCTTAAACATTTAATTCTGCCCATTTATTTGATCTGCTGCAGCATAACAGAACTGCCCTGATAGCGGTCTCCAACCTGGGTCTCCATGGCCACACTTGGCTCTTTTACTCATAACCAGTGACCTCCTGGGATTTTTAGAGGAGGAAAAACCGAATCACAGATTTACAAGAAAAACTTGGAAATTTAAAGGAATTATATTGTGCTTTTTTCCTGATTTTGTGGTACATATACAGTTTTCTCCCTGTTTTTACCATTTGTTTTACCAGTTTTTGTTTTTTTTATACTTACCCCTAATTTATGAAATTAATTTATAAAAATAAGTTAACATATATAATAAGATGTAGTAAAAGAGACTATTACAGTAAAGAACTGGAGAAAAACAAAGACAATATTAAAAATACATGGACAATACTCAACAGTATCCTTGGAAATAAAAGCAGAAATACAAGCAACCCAACTAATATTCCAAAAAATAATAAAACGACTCAGAGTGTGAATATAGCTTCATCTGCAGATGAATTTAATAATTTTTTTGTTAACATTGGACCTAATCTGGCCCAAG
Organism: Pholidichthys leucotaenia; assembly: GCA_020510985.1. Lineage (NCBI taxonomy): Eukaryota > Metazoa > Chordata > Actinopteri > Cichliformes > Pholidichthyidae > Pholidichthys > Pholidichthys leucotaenia. Next base: position 191,945,880 of record CM035842.1, on the reverse strand, counting down.
AAATACCCACTACGGTGCCTACAGGTGATACAATATGCAATAACACTGCTGTAAAAGACTCCATCTTCATAAAGAACACAGACGAAAGAGAGGTAATTGAAATTGTTAAATCTTTCAAAAGTAAAACATCTATGGACTGTGATGGTATTGACATGCTATTAGTCAAAACTGTTATTGAATGCATAGTAAAACCACTGACATATATCTGTAACCTGTCTCTCCAATCAGGTATATTTCCCAATGCAATGAAAATAGCTAAAGTAATTCCGATATACAAGACGGGCGACAGAGGGGAATTCTCAAACTATAGACCAATTTCACTATTACCGCAATTTTCCAAGATACTTGAAAAAATATTCTATGAGAGAATTGACAACTTCATACTGAAGAATGATTTATTGTGTGAGCAGCAATATGGGTTCAGACACAAGAGGACAACTGCATATGCCCTAATGGAATTTACAGAAAAAATATCAACAGCCATTGAAAATAAAGAGTATTCAGTTGGAGTATTCCTAGATCTTAAAAAAGCATTTGATACAGTAGATCACAATTTATTATTAAAGAAACTACAAAATTGTGGTATTAGAGGGGTAGCACTGTCCTGGTTAAGTAGTTACTTAAAGAATAGATATCAGTATGTATGTGTGAGCAACAAAAACTCAGAGTTACTGAAGGTCACCTGTGGAGTCCCACAGGGTTCAGTTTTGGGACCATTATTATTCAATATGTATATAAACGATATATGTAAAGTTTCAGAAAAAATGGACTTAATATTGTTTGCCGATGACACTAATCTGCTATGCAGTGGAAACAATTTGGAACAACTTCTGGATACACTCGGAAAGGAATTAGAAAAGCTTAAACTGTGGTTTGATTCAAACAAATTAATGCTCAATTTAAGTAAGACAAAATTTATAGTCTTTAACAACCATCACAACAACCCAGTACCCAAACTCAGTGTAAATGGTGTAGAGATTGAAAGGGTATCTGAAACTAAATTTCTTGGAGTAATAATTGATAACAAACTGTGTTGGAAGTCACATATTAATTATATTAAAGGTAAAGTATCCAAATCAATTGCAGTATTACACAGAGTGAAATATTTGCTGAATCAACCCACACTATACACCTTGTATCATTCATTAATACTCCCATACATGACATATTGTAATGAAGTATGGGGAAATACATATAAAACAAACATATCCACTCTTTATGCTTCAAAAGAGAGCTATTAGAATAATAAACAAAGCAGCTTACAGGGAACCAACAAACCCACGTTTTCTTAAACAAAAAACTCTGAAGTTGAAAGATCTGGTTGACTTTAAAACCGCAGTAATAATGTTCAAAGTGAAGAATTTATTACTGCCCGCAAATATCCAAAAGTTGTTCCAAACAAGGGAGAAACGATATCACTTCAGAGGAACACGTATATTTCAAAAGCCTACAATGAGAACTACCACCAAGCAACACTGTATTTCAGTGCAAGGAGTCAGATTATGGAACGATTTTGGACCTGAATTAAAATCATGTACAACGCTTGGACAATTTAAACAAAAACTAAAGGAAGAAATACTCCAAACTTATTTACAAGACGACATGTAAACTCACATAAGGATTGACATATCCAGCCTGTGTTGTGTTGTAGCTTAGTTTTTTGGGTTTTTTTTTTTCTTTTTTTCTCTGTGACATTTTGTCTTAGATTTGTTTTTGAATAGTAACCGCTTAACTTAGCCTAGCTTAGTTTTCTTTTTTCTCTCAGTCACATTTTGTCTTAGCTTTGTTTTGAATTGTAATCGCTCTTGTCTTGTTTTCTCTTTTTTCTCTTTTGAATTCTTGGATGGAATATGGGTGGGCAATATAAGCTGCGGCTTCAGCCATCACCCATTTCGGATAACTTACTTGAATTGTATAGTAGGAGGAGTCTTTGTCTAATTTGACCTTGTTGTTATATTATTCAGTTTCTTTTAACCTGTACTGTACTATCTGAAATAAATTCATTCATTCATTCATTCATTCATGAGGAATAAAAGAACAGAAAAATGGGGGAAAACATGGTTAAAAACAGGAAAGAAACATGTTTAAAAAAATGAAAACAGGAGCAAAACCTGCTCAGTACCCAGTAAACAAGGAAAAACAGATAAAGTACTGGAGAAAAAGGTGGGGAAAAAGCAGAAAACAGGGAAGAAACATGGTTAAAATATAGGAAAAACAGGGTTTACCCCAAGTAGTGAAAAAAAAAACAGAATAAACATGGAAAAGACGGAGGAAACCATGGTAAAAACGGAGGTGGAAATGTGGTAAGAAATGTTAAATGCACACTAAAGACTGGGGAAAAAACAGATGGAAAAAATATGAAAAACAGGGAAAAAATGGAAAAAACAAGGAGAAAATCACAGAAAAACACAAATCATGTCTAAAGGTACATAATCAATCACTAGAGTTTGATCCCAACCACTCTGAGTGGTTGGGATCACAAAAACTTGAGAAGCACAGTAGAACAGGGAGAAAATGCCTAATTTTTGTCTTTTTTTCCAGGATGATTCCCATGACCAGCCGCGCCTTCGTGGTCAACAACCTGGTCCCGGGGATGGTCTACGATCTGTGCGTCCTCGCCATCTGGGATGATGCTGCTACCACCCTAATCGCCACCAACGTCATTGGTTGTGTGCAGTTTGTCACTGCGGAGGACTACCCGCAGTGTCGGTCACTGCGCAGCGGCTTCATGGGTGGGACCATGATCCTGGTGATCGGTGGCATCATCGTAGCCACACTGCTGGTCTTCATCATCATCCTCATGGTTCGCTACAAGGTCTCCAGTGGTGTCCAGACCAGCAAGCTGCCCACTGTGAGTAACACGTATTCACAAACCAACGGCGGCGTGAACCGCTTCAGTGGCGCTCCGCCACAGGTTAAGTCCACCGTGGTGGTGATGCGCGAGGAGATGGTGGAGTTCAAGTGCAGGTCCCGCCAGAGCAGCGTGTCCTCGTCCTCGTCCTCCTCATCCAACTCGCTGGAGAGCCAGCCAGTGGGGCGAGGTGCCACTGACCGCTACAGCATGCAGAGCAGCGAGTGCAGCACTCTGGCCGGAGGAAAATTCAGGAGGCACGGTGGCGGGAAGGGGCGGCAGAACCTGGACCACCTCCTGGGAGCCTTCGCTTCACTGGAACTACGAGGGGAACGAAGGGAACAGGGCGCGTCCAATGGCACGACAACGGTGACCGTGGCGCCACCGCCATCTGATAAAGAACCGCTGCTTGGTAGGGCTGAGTCCACCACAGTGCTGGGACGCATCCTTGGGCTGCCCCAGGATGGGAAGCCAAAGAGGAGCCGCTCCTTCGACATGGGCCAGGTGGGCGGTCCTGCCGGCCAGAGTCGCAGCGGCAGCAGCCACCCGCGCCGCATCAGCAACATCTGGACTAAACGCAGCCTGTCAGTCAATGGGATGCTGCTGCAGTGTGATGACAGCGAGGATGAGCGGCCGCCATTCGAGAGCTCCGAGTGGGTGATGGAGAGCACGGTTTGAGGATAAAAATGGACAAGAAAATCTATGAACACTAGGAGGGAAAACCTCTGCGAACGTTGACTTTCAGATCAATGGAAAAGAACTAACAAACTGGATTTTAAAAACATTTCTGAGACAACTGCACATGTGGAATATAAGGAACAATGTGGAATGAAAAGGAATAGTATGAATAAATATGGAATGCTATGGAATATTTTGGAATAATTCCAATGGGATTACTCCTGATGGGAAATAAAAGACAATACTGTGTCTAAATGATGGGCAGATTTTCTCTGTGGTATACTATAGAGACAATTACAACAGTCATTTTTATTTTTAATTTTTCTATCATTTTTACTATTTATTGTTTCAGGTTCTTCATCAGCAGTGAGGATTTAAACCAGGGGTCCGTAACCTCCACTATGGATAGAACTTTTTTCACATTTTTTCAAAGGTCTATTTTTGTTTTGAGTCCTTTTGGCCCTAAAATATTAGCACATTTGAGCCTTAAAACAGGCCCTATTATGACAATCTAAAGTACAAATTTGTGTGACACTTTGCTCCTTCCTCCAGTTGTATTGATCATTTCTGGTGGTGTGTTGTATGCTTGCACCCTTGTTGTCCACACAACAAATGACTTGGTGAGTGCTTTGTTATCACAGGAATTGTGTCCTTTAAAATGGATGCAGCTTGGCACAGAGTTGGCACACCACTAGTTTATGGCAACGCCATGATATTGTGCTTTTGACAATTAAAAAACTCATCTACAGGTGCATTATCAGTCACTATTTAACTGGTGTGTTTTAAAAGCATGCAGGTGCATAGTGATGGGGAATGCAATATATCAGGGGAAAAAAAATCCACCGATAAAAGTTAGTCATCCCAACCCATCTGGTTTATGACCAATTTCCACTCATAGTCCATAGCTGCAGATTTTTGTGCCATAATATTAGGGATAAATAACCAAACTGAATTTTCAACCCAATCACGTAAAATTGTGACTCTTTCCCCAGTCTCGCAAATTTACGACTTTTTAACCCAATCTCATAAAACTGCAACTTTTTTGTCCACTTTAGTTAATTTGTGACTTTTTTAACCCAGTCTTGTAAATTTGCGAGTTTTTCCTCAGTTTAGTAAATCTTCAACTCTTCCCCACAGTTTTGAAAATTTGCACCTCCCCCCATATGAATTTGTGACAGTTTCCTCAGTCTCATAAATTTGCATCTTTTTTAACCTTGATGTGCAACTTTTTTTCCTCTAATCTTGTAAATTTGTGACTTTTCCCCCCAGTCTAATAAATTACCAACTCTTGCCCCAGTCTCATAAATTTGCATCTTTTTCCACACAGTTTTGCACATTTGCTTGGTGAAAACTTTTTCAATTAAAAAAAATAAAAGGAGATAATTAAAATGGATGCCATCTCGTTGGCCCCATTCAGACTGAATATGACACCCCTGACTTGTGGTCAAAAAGATGGTGTTGAATGGTACTATTTTTGTCATTTGTCATTTATATCATTATTGCAACAAATACAAAAAAAATCATGATAGAATTTTAAGTCCATACTGTATCAGTCATCCCAATGTGCAGGATGCTCATTTTCTTGTATTTTATGGTAATTACAAAAAAATGTACTCAGAAGAGCCCATAAATGATGGTTTCGCTTTTGGCATCATACTTTTGACACCATTTTTTTCCATAAATTAGTAATTTTTTAATCAGGAATTTTTATATATGTTTTTCAGTAATATGTGACTTTTCCTGCATAAATCTGGAACTTTAAAAAAAAAAAAAACTTTTTTACATTTTGCTTGTAAACTTGTATCATTTTTCTGTTAATCTTTTAATTTTTTTAATTCACTGCTTTCCTCATGTACTTCTGAGGGTTTACTTAGATATTTGTTCTTTTAAATTTGCAACATTTTTTCAATAAATTTAATGACCTGGGGCCTCATGTACAAAGGGTACTTATGCACAAAAACGTGGCTTACATCTTTTTCCACACAAAATTTCAGATGTATAAAGAATGACCGTGGAAATGTGTGCAGCCCCACGCCAACTTCATGGCTGACGTACGCACGTTTGAACTGTTACTGGCCTGTAGGCGACACTTAGAGGTGATGCTGGGAAACTGTTAATGATGTGAAAACAATTACTGCACACACCAGAGACATCTGATGAACAAGTAATACTGTATGCAAATATTAATTTGAAATTTGAAAATACACTACTCACAAAAATTTCAGGATGCACCTAAAATGCACTATAACCTTTCCAGGTGAACTTAATTTGACCTTATCTAACCTTATCGATGCACGTGTCCAACTGTTCAATGTTTCAGTACTTATTGCATAACTTGCTGTTCTCTAACAAGGTGCTTAACAGCAAAATTCACAACAGGTGTTTGATCCATGAATCGACCAATAAATTTCCTGGTTCAATTAGAATTGGTATTTAAACAGCCCTCTTCATCAAGCTGTTCACATTTTGACATCATGAGACCAAGACGACACCTAACAATTGATCAACAGTACCTCGCCATTGTGAGGCTTCAAACAGGATGTTCTCAGATGGAAGTGGCCACTGAGCTTAGAGTGTCACAGAGTGTCATCAGTATGTTGCTACAGAGATACAGAGAGACTGGAAGAGTCACAGAAAGACATAGAAGTGGACGTCCTTTAGCCACATCCCACGCTGATGACCACTTCATTGTGAACAGTGCCCTGCGGAACTGGATGATGAATGCCACTCAACTCCAGGCACATTTAAGGGAGGTGAGAGGCACCCAAGTGTCATGTCATACCACTCAAAACCATTTACATCAGCGTGGTCTGCGTGCTAGGCAACCTGCAAGGGTACCTGACCACACCACCAGGCACAGACGTCATCGTCTTGCATGGACCAGAGAGCATTTATGCTGGACAAGGGACCAGTGGGCCTCAGTGCTGTTCTCTCATGAAAGTTGATTGACACTGAGCAGAAATGATGGCCGCCAACAATGTTGGAAACATCAAGGAGAGCGCTATTAATCAGCCACTGTTGTCACCAGACGAGCCTTTGGTGGTGGTGGAGTAACAGCCTGGGCAGGTGTGTCTAGTCAGTCTAGAACTGCCCTACACCTTGTGAATGGTACAATGACAAGCCAATACTACCTGAATAACATCATTAATCCAGTCATTGTGCCCCTGCATGAACAACACAGGCCTAATTTTATCTTCATGGACGACAGTGCTCCAGCTCATCGAGGTCACATCATTAGGGAATGGCTGCTGGAGGCTGGGGTACCTCAAATGGAGTGGCCTGCGCTTTCTCCAGACCTGAATCCCATAGAAAACCTATGGGATCAGCTGAATCACTGTGTAGAGGCTCGTAACCCTGCACCCCACAACCTCAATGATCTGAGGGCCACCCTTCAAGAAGAGTGGAATGCCATTCCTCAGCAGACAATAAGTCGACTTGTGAACAGCATGATACGTCGTTGTCAAGCTGTAATTGATGCTCAAGGGTACATGACAAGTTATTGAGACATTGACATTTTTTGTTGTGATATACCCACCACTGTTGTTGGCTTTTGTTTCAATGGATTATTTGAGATGAGGAAATCACCATTGCATGCTTCTACTTAAATGCCCTACTTTCATGATATTATATCATTGTAGTTTGAACTTTTTACATTTTCCATAAATTTCACCCAAAAGCCAAATATCCTTAACTTTTTGTGAATGGCGTATGTCCAGGATGAGTTGGATTCTTGCAAATGCTCACAGCTCTGCTACTGCAGCGAGATCTATAGAGCTTTTCCAAGGATGGCAGCTGTGATCTTCTCTGCTGTTTTTATGATGCGCTGGAGGGCCTTCCTATTCTCCAAGGTGCAACCAAGGTACCATACTGTATTGCAGTATGTAATGATGGCACACCTACAGAAGTTAATAAGAAGCTGCTGAGAAAGTTGAGCTTTTTTCAAACACCTCAAAAGTAAAGCCTCTGGAGTCCTTTCTTGGCCATCGCTGTGGTGTTCACTGTCCATTTCAGGTCGTGGCTAATGTGAACACCTAAATACAGTGGTGTGAAAAAGTGTTTGCCCCCACAACGGATCACGTCAATATACAAACTGTCCTGAAGAACGGAAGGAAGTGGTTTGCAGGTGAGGGCTGGCACATACAGTGGTGTGAGAAAGTGTTTGCCTCCTTCCTGATTTCTCTCTCTTTTTTTTTTGTATGTTTGTCACGCTTAAATGTTTCAGATCACCAAACAAATTTAAATATTAGACAAAGATAACACAAGTAAACACAAAACACAGTTTTTAAATGAAGGTGTTTATTATTAAGGGGGAAAAAATCCAAACCTACATGGCCCTGTGTGAAAAAGTGATTGCCCCCTAAACCTAATAACTGGTTGGGCCACGCTTAGCAGCAACAACTGCAATCAAGCGTTTGTGATAACTGGCAATGAGTCTTTTACAGTACTGTGGAGGAATTTTGGCCCACTCATCGTTGCAGAATTGTTGTAATTCAGCCACATTGTAGGGTTTTTGAGCTTGAAAACCCTGTGCATGCTGGTAAAGGATTTAGTGATTCACTGAATATTTACCAAAATTTTTCAAAATAGGAAACCACATTAATCAATTTTCATCTTGGAACTGTGCCATGCAGGCCAGTTTTGCCCAGTCTCTTTCTTGTAGTGGACTCATGAACACTGACCTTAACTAAGGCAAGTGAGGCCTGCAGTTCATTGGATGTTGTTATGGGGTCTTTTGTGACCTCTTGAATGAGTCATCGCTGCCCTCTTGGGGTAATTTTGGTTGGCCGGCCACTCCTGGGAAGGTTCACCTCTGTTCCGTGTTTTTGCCATTTGTGGATAATGGCTCTCACTGTGGTTCACTGGAGTCCCAATGCTTTAGAAATGGCTTTATAACCTTTTTCCAGACTGCTAGATCTCAATTACTTTGTTTCTCACTTGTTCCTGAATTTGAACATTCCGATGTCTAGCGTTTGAGGATTTTTTTATTTTTTTTTTTGTCTCTTTCACTTTGTCAGGCAGGTCCTATTTAAGTGATTTCTTGATTGAGAACAGGTGTGGCAGTAAACAGGCCTGGGTGTGGCTAGAGAAATTGAACTCAGCTTTCCAAAGATGTGATAAACCACAGTTAATTTATGTTTTAATGTGGGGGGGAGGTCACTTTTTCACTCAGGGCTATGTAGGTTTAGATTTTTTTGTTTTACCCTTAATAATAAACACCATTTAAAAACTGCATTTTGTATTTACTTATGTTATCTTTGTCTAATATTTAAATTTGTTTGACGATCTGAAACATTTAAGTGTGACAAACATACAAAAAAATGAGAAATCAGGAAGGGGGCAAACACTTTTTCACACCACTGTACTTATAAGTCTGCACTGTCTCCACCCCCTCTCCAGCGATAATAATAAGAAGGTGGTCATTGTGATTTTGCCTCCTAAAGTCCAGAATAATTTCTTTTGTTTTCTTTAAGTTGAGAATGAGGCTGTTGTCCCACTCCAGTTCACCAAATTCTCTACCTCCCTTCTGTAGGCTGTCTCATTGTATTTAGTGATATGACCTATCACGATGGTATCATCTGCAAACTTCATTATGATGTTAGATGAATCTGTAGGTTTGCAGTCATGAGTAAAGAGGGAGAATAAGAGTGGACTCAGGACACAGCCCTGTGGGGCCCCAATGCTCAGTGTTATGGGGAGGACAGCTGTTCTCCTATACGTACTGTTTGAGGTATGCAGGTAAGGAAATCCAGTACTCAGTTGCACAAATGAGAGTTGATTGCTAGGTTGTTCAGTTTGATGACCAGGCTATTAGGAGGAATACTGTTGAAGACAGAACTATAGTCTATGAACAGCATCCAGACATACAGTGGGGCAAAAAAGTATTTAGTCAGCCACCAATTGTGCAAGTTCTCCCACTTAAAAGATGAGAGAGGTCTCCAATTTTCATCATAGGTATACCTCAACTATGAGAGACAAAATGAGAAAAAAAAAAATCCAGAAAATCACATTGAAGGATTTTTAATGAATTAATTGGTAAATTCCTCAGTAAAATAAGTATATGGTCACCTACAAACAAGAAAGATTTCTGGCTCTCACAGACCTGTAACAACTTCTTTAAGAGGCTCCTCTGTCCTCCACTCGTTACCTGTATTAATGGCACCTGTTTGAACTCGTTATCAGTATAAAAGACACCTGTCCACAACCTCAAACAGTCAGACTCCAAACTCCACTATGGCCAAGACCAAAGAGCTGTCAAAGGACACCAGAAACAAAATTATAGACCTGCATCAGGCTGGGAAGACTGAATCTGCAATAGGTAAGCAGCTTGGTGTGAAGAAATCAACTGTGGGAGCAATTATTAGAAAATGGAAGACATACAAGACCACTGATAATCTCCCTCGATCTGGGGCTCCACACAAGATCTCACCCCGTGGGGTCAAAATGATCACGAGAACGGTGAGCAAAAATCCCAGAACCACAGGGGGAGACCTAGTGAATGACCTGCAGAGAGCTGGGACCAAAGTAACAAAGGCTACATCAGAAACACACTACGCCGCCAGGGACTCAAATCCTGCAGTGCCAGACGTGTCCCCCTGATTAAGCCAGTACATGTCCAGGCCCGTCTGAAGTTTGCTAGAGAGCATTTGGATGATCCAGAAGAGGATTGGGAGAATGTCATATGGTCAGATGAAACCAATATAGAACTTTCTGGTAAAAACTCAACTTGTCGTGTTTGGAGGAGAAAGAACACCATACCTACTGTGAAGCATGAGGGTGGAAACATCATGCTTTGGGGCTGTTTTTCTGCAAAGGGACCAGGACGACTGATCCGTGTAAAGGAAAGAATGAATGGGGCCGTGTATCGTGAGATTTTGAGTGAAAACCTCCTTCCACCAGCAAGGGCATTGAAGATGAAGCATGGCTGGGTCTTTCAGCATGACAATGATCCCAAACACACCGCCCGGGCAACGAAGGAGTGGCTTCGTAAGAAGCATTTCAAGGTCCTGGAGTGGCCTAGCCAGTCTCCAGATCTCAACCCCATAGAAAATCTTTGGAGGGAGTTGAAAGTCTGTGTTGCCCAGTGACAGCCCCAAAACATCACTGCTCTAGAGGAGATCTGCATGGAGGAATGGGCCAAAATACCAGCAACAGTGTGTGAAAACCTTGTGAAGACTTACAGAAAACGTTTGACCTCTGTCATTGCCAACAAAGGGTATATAACAAAGTATTGAGATGAACTTTTGTTATTGACCAAATACTTATTTTACCGAGGAATTTACCAATTAATTCATTAAAAATCTTTCAATGTGATTTTCTGGATTTTTTTTTTTCTTATTTCGTCTCTCATAGTTGAGGTATACCTATGATAAAAATTGGAGACCTCTCTCATCTTTTATGTGGGAGAACTTGCACAATTGGTGGTTGACTAAATATTTTTTTGCCCCACTCTAACTGTCCTGCTGATCCAGGTGTGACAAAGCAATATGACGTTCCAGTGAGACAGCATCTTCCGTAGACCTGTTTGTCCTGTAAGCAAACTGCAACTGGTCCAGGGAAGGAGACGTTCCTTTTTATGTGTGCTAACACAAGCCACTCAAAAACACTTCATTACAATAGGCGTCAGGGCAACTGAACGAAAATTGTTCACTGACCCAGCTGCAGACTGTTTGGGTATCAGGACAACTATTGCAGACTTAAGGCAAGTTGGAATGATGGCCTGTTCCAGGGAGGTGAACACTGTTGATAGTTTCATCGCACAATACTTCAGGACCCATCCCGAGGCCCCATCAGAACCAGAGGCTTTGTTAGGGTTGATGTTACTGAAGGCCTTTCTTACCTCATAGAGGCTCAGTACCAGTGTATTTAATTATGATTCCTGCTGTGGCAGTCTAGTTATAGGCTGACTATTAGTTCTGTTAAAACGTAAAAAAAATAGTTTAGGTCATCAGGAAGAGAGGAGTTAGCTGGCTGTGTTGAGCAGATGTTGTTGCCTTTATAGTTTGTAATGGCCCTAATGCTCTGCCACATACGCCGGGCATCTGAGGTGTTAAAATTCTCCTCAGTCTGCTCTGTGTGGCAGCGCTTTGCCTTCCTGATGCCTCTCCTCAGGCTGGACCTGGCTGCTTTATAGGCTTCTGAATCCCCAGTGTGGAAAGTATTATCACATTGTTTAAGAAGCTCTTGGACCTCCTTATTCATCCAGCGTTTGCGGTTGGGAAACACACAAACCGTCTTAACAGTAGTGACATTGTCCACACAGAAGTTAATATAATCCAGCACTGAGGAGGCATAATTATCCAAGTCTATATGGTTGCTCTGAGTGGCCCCTTGTCTAAACAGATCCCACTCCGTATTAACAAAGCAATCCTGCAGTCGGAGGATAGCATCCTTTGGCCACACTCTCACACTCTGTACTGTGGGCTTTATCCTAGCAACAAGGGGTTTATATGCTGGCATTAAAGTCAGAGAGATGTGATGGCTCCGGCCGAGGTGGGAAGAGGGTAATGCTTTATATACACTGGCTACACTGCAGTATACTTGGTCTAATATATTATCTCCTCTAGTTGGAAAATCTACAGACTTGTAAAATTTTGGAAGGACAGTCTTAAGATTAGTATGGTTAAAATCTCCCGCTATGATAAACACACCATCTGGATAGGAATTTTGTCGTTCATTTACCGTGTCATGCAGTTTGGATAGTGCTAAATTAGCACTGGCCTGAGGTGGCACATAGACTGCAGTCAAAAATACTGCTGCAAACTGCCTTGGCAGTCAAAAAGGTCTGCATTCGAGTGTTAAAAATTCATGGTCTAGGAAGCAAAATCGTGTAACAATGTGTGTAGATGTACACCAGTCATTTCTTACGTAGATGCAAACACCACCTCCCTTGTCTTTACCGGAATCTGCCGTACAATCCAGTCGATACACAGCGTGGCCTGCTAGTTCTATAGCCGTGCTGGATAGCTGTGCTACCCAGCCATGTAGACATGACTTCTGATCCTACAGTGAGGAAAATCTCATATGCAGGGCATATGTGCATGTATTTGCATATTCAGCTGGAGGTGTGTAAAGGGAGTAGTTCGGTATTCCCTCACGTGCGCTCAATTGCAGGTAAATTGGAATGTACAAAGGAACTGTGCTTGGATTCCTGCGTACGCACCGTTTCATGCATCAGGATTTTGGTGTGCTTACACCATTTTCTTGATTTAAACGTACGTCATCTTTCAGTAGGAAATCCACGCAAGTCTTTGTACGTATATGAGGCCCCTGGTGATAAGCAAAATGTAGCTCCGGAGTCGCAGGTTGCAGACCCCAGATTTAACAGAGCAACCAGGTCTCTTTTTTGAAGAGAGAAAATTACTTTTTTTTTTTTTCCATGAATCGTACCAAGTGTAATGCTTCTATGAACTCTGGTTGTGTAGTTATGAGGTTGCAACACAGATGCCCATACAGGACCACAGACTCTTCAGAAATAGTGTCCTGCAACAGAGGTCTGCAACCTGCAACTCTGGAGCGACATATACAAGTAAAAACAGACTAGAAAAAAGGTTGCAAATTTGCAACAAACACACGTGTGCATGTTAAAACCTCATAAATGTATGAAGAAAAACAAGCAAATTTATATATATATATATGCATACATGCAGGGCTTGACATTAACTTCTTTGCTCACCAGCCGCTGTGGCCAGTGATTTTCCAAAGTGACTAGCCACTCGGCCTTTTCACTAGCCACAATTTTGTGGTTGGAAAATTATGCTTTATATGATCAAACTTGACTATGGCCTGCTAAATTTTACTTGAACTAAATTTACCACCTTTTTAAATGGCCATCCATCCATCCATCTTCTACTGCTTATCTGGGATCTGGGGCTTCAGTCCAGGCAGAGTAGCCCAGACTTCTGCAATGAAAATGTTTCAGACTTATGGGGAAAAATTTCAAATTCACTTGAAATTTCTGAGGGAAATTATTCATTTAAAAATAAAATTTCTCAAGTTAGAAGTTCTCAAGTATCAGCAGACCATTTTATTCTAATCATTTCTCTTTTTTTAAGGCTCTATAAATTTAATGACTCCATGCAAATCTTTTGGCCAAACCATTTTCCACATTTTGAGCTTTCCACAGTGGAGGTTGCCAACCCCTGATTATGGTGCATTTTTTTTTTTTAATGTGCAATTACCCATAGATGTTAATGAAATAATGGTATTTCAGGAGTTGCCCCCTGCTGGTCGGTCACTGAATGCAGGTTTGAGGATTTTTCACATCTTTTACAGTCATTTAAAATTTAAAATCTAATTTTATTTTTTTCTCCTCAGCAGTAGGTGTACCTGTTCTGTATATTGGCATTGAATTTTATTTTTTTTGTACAATAACTGGGTGAGAATGTAAACTTGCTCGAGGAGGGAGACGGTGCCGTAGTATTTTTATTTTTATGAGTTTCATGATGTGAAGAAATCAGTGAGACGGTACTTAACTGTGAAGTTCCAACGGGCTTGTTAAACTAGTCTGCTCGCTGAAGTAACCGATATTTTTCACATGTTTGCTGTAAGGACGGCTGCTCAAATGACTAAAATACATATTTAGATTTAGCATTTATTTAAAGCAAAAAAGAAGTAAAATTTATATAAAAAAGACACAAATTTAGAAGGAATAAGTGGCAAATTTATAAGAAAATTTTTAATTTTTTTAAAGAAAGTTCTTCACTTACCTGAAAACATTCAAGAATAAAGTTACATATTTGGGAAAACAATCTGCAAATTTAAAACAAAAAATGCAAATTCAGCAGAAAACACCTCACAGGTTTGGAAGAAAAAATGGAAAATTTAGAAGAAAATGTTCCAAATTTTCAAGGAAAAAGTATTTCATTTACAGTAAAAAAAATTCAAGAATAAAATCGCAACTTTTTGGAAAAAAAGCTAATTTGTACAAAAACTATGATTTTTTAAAGAACAATTTTCAAATTTACAAAAGACATCCAAATTGATAAGAAAATGCTTCACAAATATACAGGAAAAAACAGGACATTTATAAGAGAAGTTTCTAATTTTTCAAAGAAAAAGCACTGTATTTCAATGAAAAAAATTCAAGAATAAAGCTGCAGATTTATTTTAAAAAATGCAAATGAGAAAATCCTCACAAATTTACTAGAAAATTGAAAGCAAATTCATGAAAAAAAAATCTAAATTCTCAAGGAAAAAATACTTTAATTATATAGACAAATTTTCTGGGGAAAACGTACAAATAAAAAGATTCAAACTTGTGAGAAAAATCATCACAAATTTACAAGAACAAAACAAATTTATAAGAAATGTTAAGGATTTTTAATAAAAAAGATTAACAAGAAATAATTAAAGAATAAAGTCACAATTTTATAATGATGACAGTGTTGTTTTACACACATAAACAAGAAAATGCTACAGATGAACAAAGTACAGGAGGAAAAAATTGCTAATTTACAAGAAAATGTACAACATGTTCAAGAAAAGGTAATACATTTTCACTTAAAAAAGTCAAATTTCTGAGGAAAGAAAATTGCAAATTTACAAGAAACAAGATGCACATTATAATAAAAAAAAACTAATTTAAAAGAAAAAGGCAAATTTCTAAGAAAATGTTGCAAATTTTCATGACAAACTACTTTATTTAAAATAAAAATGATAAGAATAAATTCACAAATTTATGTGAAAATACTTGCAAACTTATGGCAAGAGATGCAGATTTACCAGAAAATTCACAAACTTAAAGGAAAATACTTTTTGGTCCTATGCAGATTTTCTTAAAAGGTGCTTTCTTTGCATTTGCAAAATTTACTGTTTTAAAAAAGAACAAAGTTATAAATTTTATCTTGAAATATAGTTTTAAAAAATACAAAAATAGCCACAAAAATAACAGGAGGAAGTTTTAAGTTTCCAGAAAAAAAAAAAAAAAAAACCTAATTCCTCAAAACAAAATTACAAATTTCTGAGAGAAAAGTTGAATAATTATGATGCAGAAAGAAATTTTCGTGGAATATTTTATTCATGAAGTTTTTGTATTTTGGTCATTTGTGTGCTGCCGCTCTGTCTCTTTGATCATGTGACGTCCACTCTGAAAAATGACAATAAAAATTTCAATGTGTGTTTGACATGAGGACGAAACCATGACAAAAGAAAAAAAAAACTACAACAAAGTGTTAATGTGTGAAAAAATTTTGCTACAAAAAGATAAAATATCGACAGATTCCTTTGAACTAAAATGTCTCTTCCGGTCTTTTTCCTGTATTTTGGGTCATTTTATCATTTCTGTTGGTGGTGACATTTCTGAGAATTTACATGAAAAAATATCAAAACTGGCAGAACTGTGAGGTGAAAAAAAAGTTAAAGCTGCAATAAAAAGTTTGCAAATTTAGTGAGGAAAGCTTTAAATTTAGTTTAAAAAAAATCTGTAAATTTAAAGGAAAAAAAACAAATTTATGACAAAAAGCTGCTAAATTCTGCAATAAAAAGCTGCAGTTATACAGTAGAAGATTTTTGAATTTATGAGGAAAAATATTTAAGATTTATAATTAAAAGTGTAAAATTTTGAATTAAAAAGTTTGTTTAAAGGTTTTAATTTTACATGAAGGATATTGTAGATTCATGGAAAATGATTAAAATATTGCAAAATTATAGGAAATAACATTAACTAAAGGAGAAAAAATATTGGAAAATTTTGAAATAAAAAATGCACCTTTACAGGGAAAATATTGCAAATATAAAGGAAAAAAGCCACAGAAGTTTGAAAAAAATATCACAAATTTATCTTAAATTTGGAATTCAAAAAAGTTTCAAATTTATGGTAGAAGGTTTTAAATTAACAAAAAATATTATAGTGTATAATATTTCTAGTATATAAATATACTAGAAAAAGTTGCGAATTTAATTTACAAAAAAGTCTTATGTTTAAGAAAAGTAGCAAATTCACAAGAAAATTATTTAAAATTTTGAACAAAAGATTTACAGGTAAATTATTGGAAATATGAGAAAAAATGGCAGAAATGTTTAAGAAAAATGCTGCAAATTTGCAAGAAAAAAAGTTTGGAAAGTAAAAGGTTTTAAATTTACAAGAAAAATACTGCAAAATTAAGGAAAAAATACAAATTAATGAGAAAAAGTTGCAGTTATAAAAAAAAAGGAAAATTTGAGAGAAAGCTAAATTGAGCGAATGATTCCTGTGAACCATCGTGACTCCTTGGGTCTTTTGTCTTTGTGTCATGGCGGTTATTCTTCTCTCTGCCACTGCTCAGCTGAAGGCGCGTCCTGTAGCTGCGATGACAGCGGCTCCTCGGCCCTCCTGTTTACCTGCGGTGAGTCGAGGGTTTCTCCTGCTGCTGACTCACCACGGCTCTGCCCTTATTACGACTCACTGGGACACGCAGCTCCATAATCAGGCCTTAATTCATCTAATCTGTCAGCAAAGGTGCTTACAGCAGCACAGGGAATATAATCCGTAAAACGGCTGAGTGCACCTGCTGGATGGAGGATCTGCGGGAACAAGAAGGAAATCGGCGAGAAACTCGTAGGTGGAGTGTGGTGGATGTGAGGAAGAAACGGACACATAATTTAGGTTTATTGGTGCAGAACTTCAAAGGCTCTTTGGAATTGTCTGAGCTAAAAGAATGCTGGGTGCTTGGTTTCCACTTGCTGAAGCAGTTTTGAGGGCCTTATGGACTCACTTGATTGCTGGAGTGTTTTGGAGGACGGGCGTCACTGCAGTTAAAGCCATATTTTAAATAGAACTCCTGGTGTTGCTGACTAAAGCCTGCGGCCCTTTTCCCCTTTGTGGAGAAACTCTCTAACAGTGACCTTTATTAAGTTCAATTTGACTAGTTTGTGGTTTAATATCTGAACAATGTCAAAGGCATACTAATTACTGAGGATGCAGACAGGAAGTCAGTTGGGATGAGAATATCTGGTAAAATTTTCAAAATAAAACACTTGCATAGTCAATACAGAGGAACAGAATAAATCATTTTTTTTCTCTTCAGCTGTCTGTGGCCCACTACTGCTTTATCTATAGAGAGAAGTAATGTTAATGTTACTGGAAGTTAATGTCCGTTTGTGATGAGGAAACGTCATCCAGTGGACGTGTATCATACTGAATGTTGACCAAATGTGTTACTGCATTAAAAGCTGATGTTAGCAGTATCCTGGTAGCCTTGGAACCACTGGCAAGTTATTGATCTCCTTCACAGTTAGACTAGCTGAAATAAAAGATAACCAGAGTTATGGTGCCACAGCCAGTCTCTGAGCAGGACTTCTTAAACGTTATCAGAGACATTTTTCATCGCCTGGATTACTAAGGGTGGGAATGGCCAGGGACCACATGATATGATGCTACCAAGATACTTGGATCAAGACGCAATACCATCACAATACTACAATTCCTTAACTATTGCGATACCAAATACCCCCCCATTATTCAGCATTAAAATTTGTCCCCAGAGTCCAACCGTCACTGTCTGTTTCATACAGGTTTTCAGTTTGCTTGGCTTCTTGATGGACTGTCACGGCCACCGTGGCAGGGTCACGTTCCAGGACCCTGACATCCTTGCTCGTGTTGCAGGGACTTTTGTTTTCCGTGACAGCGTGGCTCTCTGTGCATGGTGGGGGCGGTGGACTGTGTTGTCTTCTTGGCTCGCTCTGGGTTTGGGAGCATGAAGAGGAGCAGCTGAGTGTGCGTCTTGGTGTCTTGTTTTGGATTGGCTGTCGGCGGGGGTCAGCGCTTGAGTCTTTTAGCCTTGTTGTCGTCCACCGGTGCTGCTGTCTGGTTACACTGGGAAAAAAAAAATTGGAGCGGCGTTTACTTAAAAAAATCTTGTCAAATATTTTCACTTAGCATTTCTAATAAAAGTTACTCAGGTTTTACTTGGTACCAAAAGTATATTTTACAAATATATTCTAGTAAAGTTTATTTAGAAGTTTATTTTTCAGGTAAATTTACTTGTGCTTTGGTAGTAAATTTTTTTTCAGCTCTCCTTAGTTTGTTACTCCAAAACCATAATAAGTATTTATTTTCACTGTTAGTTTTCTAGGGTTTATCTGAAATAAGTCATTTTTACTTCATGTGGATATTATCATATATGAATATACTTCACCTCTTAATTATTACAGATTTAATGCATTTAATCCATGCATAGCCATTTCTTCGGGGACAGTTTATGCAAGTACTATCAAACCATGTGAGGACATACATGGTGCAGTACAGTGTCTGCCGTTTTTTGATTACTCATCCATTGGTAGACAAATCGTCTGCACTGTGTGCGTCTTTAATGAGCCACCAGAGAGCGCACATCCAGGAGGCAGCATGTGTTTTGCACAGCACAGCAGAAGTGGGCTATATCTTCAACATCACGTGCTCAGTGAAGGTCTTAACGAAAATAAAAGTTCCAAATATGCCAACAAAAACAGCTTTGCACTGAGCCTAACTAAGGAAAACACGTTTATTTTCTGATATTTAATATTACCCATCAGCCCCCTCTCTCCCACACAATAAGTAGCTATTACTTATATTTGTAAATAAATAAATATATAATAATCTACTTTTCTGTTTAATAAATGTTACTTGATTTTAAAAATAACGTTTGTATAAAGAAAGTATACAAAGTTACTATTGAGCATCATGTAACACATCAAATTAAAAGTGATATTTTAAATAAAAACATTTAAATTATATTTTTACGTAAAATTTTAAAAAAGAAACGTTATATATACAAATTCAAAAAGTCATTTTTTTCAGTGTAGTTGTGATGGTGGTGGGGGGGCTTGGCTGCAAATCTTGGGAGACGAGCTAAGATTTAACCTGCCAAAGCACGCTAACTTTGCACTATATAGAGGGCTGAAAACCCGACAAGATTATTACTGATTAAGTAATACCTAAGAGTATGCAACATTTACTTATGAATAATTAATAAAAAGATTGCTACATGCATTTAAGGATTGATGCATAATTGCCAATGCCGAGTGTCACAATATTAAGCTGAATCAATCTTAGGCCCCATTCCAATTAGTTACAAAACATCCTTTTGTTATGTTTGCTCCTTCCTTACGGAGCATAAATGAGGCACCACTCGCCTGCAGTGAATTTGGTGATTTATTAAATAATAAAGAACAAAAGAACGTGCCACAAGGAGCAACTACAAACAACTATAAACACAACCTCGAGGAGGAATAACGTGAGACACACAAATGCTGAAAAAACCATGAAAGGTAACTTACAAATAGCTAGAGAGTCCAGAGTCCAAAAGTAGAAAGAAGACTGTAATCAGGGGATTCCAGCCTGAGTGGAGCGATCGCAGCGAGGAATAAACCTTGCTAGCGACCTTAAATAGTACAGTGAAAACACAAATTACAAACAGGTGTGGAGAGAATGAAATCAATAAAGCACGAACAGCTGTGACAGGCCACGAACAGACTGACAGGCGGAAGTCCTGCCACGGCACTGTCAAAATAAAAGCACAACCATAAAGACAGATGAACATGACTAGATACATACACAGAAAAAAGGAACGATAATCAGGAGACCCGAGCACGATACAGAACCACACTTGGGATCATGACAGTGCCCAGTGCCCTTCCGTTAAAGAGTGGATCCCCAGACACCCCACAGTAACATCAAAAAGAAAAGGAGAATCACCACCCCCAAACAGCAACAACTACAAAAACCAACCCCGGGAGGATGGTAGTTGGGGGGGGGGGGGGATCCAGGCCCGGAGGGAGAGACACAAAACAAAACAACTCAAAAACCCATAACCATCATCAAAACCAGAATATAAAGGGAACTGGGTCATACATAATAAATAAAGAAACAGTTCAGATGGCCTCCCGGCGTCCTGGCTCCATCCAACCAACAAGTGGAAAAGGCCAGGCGGCCAACCAAGTCCCCAGAGACCCCAACTAGAAGAAAAAGGTTTGGGGGGGCCGACCGAAATCCCAGGACCACCGAACAGCCAGATGGAATGAGTCGGGTGGCCTGCCTGAAAACATGGACCACCCAACCCGGTGGCTCAGTCTCTCGGGCGGCCGGCCAGTGTTCTTAAGCCACCAGGACTGAAGGGGTGAATCAGGAGATGGCTTTCCAACCGGGAGGCTTAATAGCAGGAAGCCGGACCAGAGGAGGGGGACCCCAACAACGTATGGTGGAGGAGAAGGGAGGGGAACCACGACGGTGTCAGGCTGGAGCTTAGCATCACCCGCGGTAGCTCCAGGCTGGAGCTTAGCTGCACCCTCAGTGGACCCCGGCTGGGCCAACGCGGCACCCTCGGTGGACCCCGGCTGGGCTAACGCTGCACCCTCAGTGGACCCCAGGCTGGAGCGTAGCACCCACAACGGGCCCATGCAGGAGCACACCACCCATGTAGGGCTGACACTGGGGCGCAGCATCCACGAAGGTCCCTGACCTGGATGCAGCACCAACGGAAACTCAACCCGAGGAGGGACTCAAACGACGGCCTCGGGCAGGGGGGAAGCTGCGCCCTAGGCAACCTCCCCAGACCCTTGGAAACCTCAGGTGGAGCTGGATCATCTCCGGTGACCCTGGAAGAAGGCTCAGAGACAGCAGAGAGACAAAAAGGGTCAGGGTCACCGGCAGCGGCCGAGCTCGGCGAGGTGAGCTCAGATGCAGCAGGCGGCTGCACCTGGCTCTCCTCCCCAAGAGACAGGAACGATTGCTCCAAAACAGAAAATAGAAAGACAACATAGAGCACTTGCCTGATCTCGAGCTCCATCACCGTCCAGGACTCCGACGATTCGGGCAGTAACCACGATTCGGGCTCGGTCCTCAGGAGGCCCATCTTGGGTTCCCACTTGGCCGCAGCCGGCATGATGATCTTGGCAGTCCTCGAACCCCCTGGTGATGTAACCCACACCGATGATGCGTTTGGCGTGGCGGCAGGGGATCTGTTAACACTAGAAGACCCAGACATTAGCCCTCTTGTGGCCACTTGATGGTCCCCCTATGGGTTTTCTAGCCAAAAAGGCCAAATGGCCCCTCTCTGGGTCTTCTAGTGTTAATAGCTGGGGCTGTACTCTGCTCTGGCGACGCCCGGGGATGCTTCGTCGTTGGCTCCGGATCAGGGGTGCAGACAGCCCTCCTTCTCCGTCCATGTCACGGCTGCGGGGCTGGAACCAGGCTCTCCAGGCCCGCAGGCTCCTCCCCCGTCTGGCAGCTTGATCCTGGACCCGGCGGACACTCGGGGGCAATAGGTTCACTTGTGGCTGCAGCAGGTGATAAGGACTCAATTGACTGCCAAAACTGAGCCTCATCCCCAGGAATCAGACAAGGTAATTCACCAAATTGTGCTATAGAATGAAAAAACACTTGCCTATCTTCCTGGGGTATGGTGGTGACTGCTGCAGCAGGCTCATTTCTTCCCTCTCCCGTTGTAATGGTGATGGCGGGCCCCTCAGGAAGACAAGGAGGAGCCGCTCCAGGAGGATCGATGATTGAGGCAGCCGGAGAAGAAACCACAGGGCTCACAGCAGCTGGAGGAAGCGCCTTGGGGGAGGGAGGAGCAGCCGAGGCAGTCCGGGGTAGGGAAGCTGGAGAAACAGCTGAAAAAAAAAAAAGACCCGGAGGCTGACGCTGCTGTCCTCACTCTCTGCCGTGGCGAAGAGAAAACAGATGGATGGGAGACAAAGGAATTTTTCTGGCGGCCCGTAGCTGGATCCGAATGGGAGCCTCGCGGCACGTTAACTTGGTGATTCTCCTCCTTCCGCTTCGAGACAGCCGTGTCGCGGGGAGGAGAAGGGTTCTGCGTCGGGCGGTGGCATCTTCGGGCTGGAGGCGAACTGATCAACAAATTAGGAAAATGACGCTGCTGCGCAGAGACAGCGGCTAACAGTTCAGCGAACTCTGGATAATTATTTAGACCGGGATGTGCCTCCACAATCCTAACAGCTGCCACCACACTCTTAAGAACCTTACCCGGGCTGCAGGAAGAGAGCACTTCAGCCGTATGGCCCCTGATGAATTCAGCTGCTCACTGTTCATCTTCACTGGGAGCCTCGGCTGGCCTTCTCCTACGGTGCGCTGGAAAACGGCTTTCTGGCAATGGAGTCCTGGGGGCTGGAGTCGTAGCAGGAACCTGACGAGGAGTAGATGGAACTGAGGCCCAGGAGCGCTTCCCCGTCAGCCCCGATCTGGGCTTCCTGGTCGAGTTCCTCTCCAACTCACGGTTCTTTTGCTGCAGCACCAATAACTGGGAAATCCTCTCCCTTCCCTCAGCATGCTCAGAAAGGCAAGGATGATGCTGCACAGCTGCCTCCGCGAAGTCTGGGTACCATAAAGCGTCTTTAGGTGTAGAATAACTGCGCGCTCTGATGAGGTCATCTATTTCCATAAGAGCCTGGCAAAGCTCAAAACCCAGGCTCGTGGGATACCACCTGCCATATGCATATATCCAAAAAACACAGGAACCCGAGAAGAGAAAAAATAGAGCCACACACACACACAAAAAAACCCCACAAACTCACTACCACCGGCACCTTTCTGGCTGCGACCTACTGTTATGTTTGCCTCTTCTTCACGGAGCATAAATGAGGCACCACTTGCCTGCAGTGAGTTTGGTGATTTATTAAATAATAAAGAACAAAAGGTGCCACGAGGGGCAACTACAAACAACTATAAACACAACCTCGAGGAGGAATAACGTGAGACATACAAATGCTGAAAAAACCACGAAAGGTAACTTGCAAATAGCTAGAGAGTCCAGAGTCCAAAAGTAGAAAGAAGACTGTGATCAGGGGATTCCAGCCTGAGTGGATTGAGGTCGCAGCGAGGAATGAACCTTGCTAGCAACCTTTAATAGTACACTGAAAACACAAAATACCAAGAGGTGTGGAGAGAATGAAATCAATAAAGCACAAAAGGCTGTGACAGGCCAAAAACAGTCTGACAGGTGGAAGTCCTGCCGCGGTGCTGTCAAAATAAAAGCACAACCATGAAGACAGATAAACATGACTAGATACATACACAGAAAAATGGAACAATAATCAGGAGACCAGAGCATGGTACAGAACTGCACTCGGGATGATGACACCTTTAAGGTGTGTTCAGACCAAACGCAACTAAATTTACTCACGTGAATACATTGAGTACACCTGAGTATACTCACGTGAACACCTTGAAGCCTGCCAAGGTGAGTTTGTGCTCCTTTCTACTCTAGAGTGCTTACGCTTTGGATAAGCACAGTGTCCTATAAATCTGTGTTACTTATCGAGATGTGCCACCCTGCGTCTGTGTGCATGCACAGACCTGTTTTTTTCAGCTCAATCTCCACACCCATCGTTTCATGTGACCTAGAGAAAGCATCCTTTCATAGTGCCTTCTGACTGTGGTGACAATGTCTGTGGCACAATCAAAATTAAGCAGCCTTTCAGAAGTTGTAATTTTAAGATTAGAAAGTGCCTGTACACTAGGTGGAATTATGAAATAATTCCTTGGTCTACGATCCATAGCCACTTTCAGAATATGTAAATAGAGTATCAAAACATGCATGTCAAAGAGCACAGGTAGCGTGGTCACCAAATTTGGGCTGCACATGCTCAGCCGTGGAGGGGCACTGCGACTGGAGACGACGACGAAATTTACGTCACACCAGCCTTGTGTGGAGGTGGAGCATAAATCCACCTTTAGAGGGCTACACACACACACAAACACTCGCTCATAGAACAGGAAAAATTATTTGTTCCGAGCAAATGGGAAGCGACACGAATACAGCCGCCAGGAGAGAGAACTTCTACTGCAGCCTTGCCCCCGCTGTGGAAATCTCAAAAATGCCAGCATGTTTGGGGTCACAACATTGGGAAAATGTCACTGCCTCTTACAGCAACTGCACCTTGATGACGGCTGTTTTCAGCACTAACTGAAGCTGGCTGGTGTCTGTTTTGATGAGCTGGCAGCCCTCCGTAGTGGCAGCAGTTTACGGATGGAAACACACTACACTCTGTCTCAGCAGTGGAACTCCAGTCCATCTTTCTCCGGTGAGTGGCCGTTTAATTTTCAGTTTATGCTCCATGTTTGATACTCATTCCCAGTTATGGCAGAATCTTGATGCTGATTGGCTGTCACAGCTAAATCCCAAGCAAATTTTTCACCCGAGTTAAACAGAATCCTACCCACCCAGAGCAAATTTGCATGTTTGTGTCTTTTTATTAACTTTCTATGTAAGTGTGCTGTGCTAAAAGATTGCTTTGCATTTGCTCTGAAAGCACCATAAGGAATAAACAAATACAAACTTGCCAAATTTTGCAGACGAACAAGTGATTTTATGTGTGAAAAAGCCCAAAATTACAAATTTGAGGCCGTATATTCATGATAACAAACAATAGTCATATATTCTGGCTGGTTTTGCATTTATTATTTGCACTTAAAAATGGATTCTTGTTTATTGTATTTTTATTCTCGGTATTATGCTATTTTGTTTTTGTTTCATCACGTGTCGTCATCTGCACATTCATATGGATGCTGGTTATTTTTTTATTCTAAGTAATGGTTTGATTTATTTTCTGTCTAGACAATGACCCGGTTAATTTTTTAAATTGTTTTAGGTGGGCGAGGGAGAATATGTTGTAGGTATGCCTGACATTGAAGAACTTTGATTCCTAAATTTAAAATAAGCATTTTTAAGGAAAAATGTGACGATGACGCACATGTGGAATTCAGCGGTTTGATTTGACATCAGCAGCCATGGTGGATGAAACAGAAACGTGGTGTCAAATGTGGCGTTTGATGCAAAAACAGAGTTCCTCCATCTGGAAGCACTTTTTCCTAATTATTCTGCTCTTCATTCATCTCTGACCTTTGCTGTCAATGTTCCTGACTCCAAAAAAAATACAGCTGAAGTTTTATTTTATGGGGCAGTCACCCCTTTTAGGTTTTCTGAAGTTGTTTCTTTTAATGCAGCCTGCGCTCGCTGGGAGCCCCGCGGGGCATCGATCCATCATGTTTTTAATGTCTGAACACGGCTAGCGGCACGCTGCCTTGTCTTTTTTTTTTTATTTCACAGAACTGCTTTGGAGGTCACGACTAAAACTTTTGATGTCCGCGGCTGAGAGAGCTTTCAGGAAACGAACCACAGGTTAACAGAACCCCAACACCCAAATATCAGAACCTGAGGAGCTAAATGTTTCTGAGCAATCTTCTGATGGGCTTTTTTTTCTTTTTAAATTACCTTCACATATCTGTCGGGTCTCAACTTTATCTACAAGACACTAATTTATGAGAAAATATGTAAAGTAAGAAGGAAAAAACTTGCTAATTTCTCAGGTTTATCAGAAAAAGCTGCTCATTAAAAACAAACAAAAAACAGAGAGAGAGAGAAAAGAAAAACAGAAACTGGCAAGAAAAACACTGATTTATGTGGAGACAAAAGTAAAAGTTACAAGAAAAACTAGAAAAGAACTCAGATAATGCATACCTCTGCCAAGGCTCCTTCCCTCCCTCACTTTGTCCATCCATCCGTCCGTACCTCCTTGCCTCCATCCCTCCGTACATTGCAAGATAGGGCCTTGGTGGAGGTATGTGCTCATGGGTCACCTCTAAAATCTAACGGGTTCGTGTGTAGCCCAAGAGCCACCTCTGGTGAAAATTTCATCAAACTCTATCCAGTAGTTGTTTTTTTTTAAGTAATCTTGCCAACACATTGTGAGAAGATTGAGCCTTGGCAGAGGTATGCCCTCTCAGATCATCACCAAAATCTAAGGGGTTCCTCTGTAGCCCAAGCACCGCCTCTGGTGAAAATTTCATTGAAATCCATCCAGTAGTTTTGGTGTAATCCTGCTGCACAATTACAAACAAGGGCCTTGGCAGAAGTAATGCAATGAGGAGGTCGTTAGTGACCTTCGCTAAGGCTGTTTCAGTACTATGATGGATTCTAAACCCAGATTGAAACTCTTCAAGTAAACCATTTCCCTGCAGGTGGTCAAATAATTGCGTAGCAACAACTCTTTCTAAGATTTTTGAAATGAAAGGGAGATTAGAGATTGGTCTATAGTTAGCTAAAGCTCCTGGATCTAGCTTTGGCTTTTTGAGTAAGGGTTTAATTACAGCCATTTTAAAAGCCTGCGGT
Organism: Pholidichthys leucotaenia; assembly: GCA_020510985.1. Taxonomy (NCBI): domain Eukaryota; kingdom Metazoa; phylum Chordata; class Actinopteri; order Cichliformes; family Pholidichthyidae; genus Pholidichthys; species Pholidichthys leucotaenia. The sequence continues at coordinate 191,919,267 of CM035842.1, read as the reverse complement.
ACATGGCCTAAAGTTAATGAAGAATTGATTATATGAAGAATAAAGCTACCAATAAGTGGGAAGACTTCTTTAAATAACCTGGTAGGAATAGGGCCTAAAAGACAAGTTGAAGGTTTGGATGAGGAAACTATTTTGTCTAACTCACAGAGGTCGATTGGAGTAAACTCATCAAGACAGACATCAAAAGAAGGAGTTGTAGTAGTTACAGTATTTAAGTTAACTGTGGGAAGAATCTGATTGATTTTATCTCTGATGGATGAAATTTTATTATTGAAAAAGTTCATAAAGTCCTGACTAGAAAGCTCTAAGGGAATGCTAGGATTGACAGAGTCCTGACTCTTTGTCAACCTGGCTACAGTACTGAAAAGAAACCTGGGATTATTCTTGTTCTCTTCTATTAATGCAGAGTAATAACTTGTTCTAGCTTTTCTAAGAGATTTTTTATAAATTAAAAGATGATTTCTCCAAGCTAAATAGATTTCATCTAAATTAGTAGAGCGCCATTTTCTTTCTAATTGACGAGTCTTCTGTTTTAAGCTACGAGTTTCTGTGTTGAACCAAGGAGTTAGAAATCTCTGATTAGACTTTTTCTTTTTTAAGGGGGCCACCAAGTCTAGAGCCTGATGCAGAGAAGCTGAAACACTATCCACCATGTTATCAATTACAGAAGGAGCAAGCTGTCTATAGCTTATTTCCGTTGTGTTGACACATGGCATAGAGGAAACAATCTGCATAAATTTGGAAACAGCATCATCTGAGAGGCATCTACTGTAATAATATTTTTCTTTAGGAGCCAAATAGCCAGAGATAGTAAAATCAAAGGTTAACAGACAATGGTCTGACAGTACAGGGTTATGAGGAGACACTACAAGATTTTCTATTTCTATGCCATATGTCAGAACAAGGTCCAATGTATGGTGGAGGTAATGAGTAGAATTTCCTACTTTCTGAGAAAACCCAATCGAGTCTAATATTGAATTAAAAGCCACATTAAGGCAGTCACTATCTACATCCACATGTATATTAAAGTCCCCTACTATAATTATTCTATCAGATTTCAGCACTAAATCAGCTAAGAAATCAGCAAATTCGGATAAAAATTCTGAGTAGGTTGATGGGGGACGATAAACTATGGCAAATAAAATTGGGTTTAACCTAAAATTGCTAAAGTGCCCAATACTGAGGACCAGGCCCTCAAAGGAATTATAACATGTTTTTTGCTTTACATTAACTAGTAATTTGGAATGGTAAATTGTTGCTACTCCTCCTCCATGACCAGAACTTCTGGGATTTTGACAGTTTAAAGGCCAAATGTCACGTAGCAGGGTACTTTAAATATCTTGAAACTAGATATAAAAGGGAACCGATCCGTTCGGGTCTTGGTGCATATGCTTCAGTAACGACGGAATATTCGTTAATTTAAAACTGCCGCGCTTGGCCTGACACGGCCCCTGGAATCGCCTGGGGAAGAAGGCGGAAGTGACGAAATCGATTGTACCCTAGTTTGATGCTTGGGGTATTTCAATTGATTGTTTATATGGAGACTGGAAGGTTGAAGTGAGCAACAAGAAAGAAAAAATTGGATATTTCACCCATACCTTAAAACGGGACTATCAGGGACAGCTGGGTAATAAGGGACACTTCTCTGGGAAATGTTTTCATACCTGTCAAGTGAGACGTTTTCGCCATACTTCAACACCGTAAAAAGCGGCTATAGAGTTTTTGCGTAGGCTCGTAAAATTCACGTGACTCGCTGGGGTAAACATAAACACGCCGTAGGTGCCGCCATCTTGGATGGCAAGAGCAGCAGTTGCACTGTGAGAACCCAGGCGTAACTTGTACTGTTTAGCGATCAGAATGAGTGAGGAGAACACACAGTCACAGTCTGACATAATAACATCCTATCATCCTCTTCAACAAATGACACTGTGGCCTTTGACACTGTGTCTGCGATGTCTGTGTCACATTCAGTGGAGTCATTGTCAGCAGTCATAACAGCAGACAAGTGTTTTTAATCTTGCTCCCGTGCGCTCCTCTGGTGTGCCGAAATGCCTCAGTTGAACGGAGGTGGCGGGTGTGGGGTAACAGCTGGAGCAATTAGCAGAACAATGACTGCCAGTAATCTGCTCAGCGGGGATGATTTGGGGGCAAACGATGAGATGATATCTTTCAAAGACGAAGGGGAGCAGGAGGAAAAGATATCGGAAAACGTGTCAGCGGAAAGGGATGTGGATGATGTGAAGTCTTTGCTGGTGAACGAGTCGTAAAACAACAGCAGCTCCGCGGACTCAGAGGTGAGTGAAGCGCGCTGCGTGTTTTGTTTTGTTTTTTAAAGGCTCTCCACGGCGTACCTGATTAAAACGTACCTGATTTTATGCACATTTTCAATATTTTTCTCCCCTTTCATGTGTGCATTGTCCTTTGTAGCAAGCAGAGAGGCGCCCCCAAACCAGACCCGACTCACAAAGTTTTTTTTTTTTTTTTTGTTACTTATTTGTAGCTGTAGGTAGATTTGGTTTGCAGTCTGGTGACAAGCCACCGGCCGCTGCGTGCGCGAGCGCCCTAAACCTACATGTTTTTGGTGTGCGGGAGGAAACCGGAGAAATCCCGGAGTAAACCCACGCAACACGGGGAGAACATGCAAACTCCACACAGCTCACTGTTGGTCGGGGGCTGGGATCGAGCCCACGGTCTCATGATCCCCACGATCCCCCGGCCGAGGGTAAACTGTGCTGTCACAGTGCTAAACCACTGCTCCACCGTGCAGCCCGTTATGAGAAAGCGAGAGATTACGTCAGTGAAGGTAATTATTCAAAAATCCAACTTTTTTTTTTTTTTTTTTGCATTTCACACCGGCCATTTAATTCCCCGCTTATCCTCTTATCAGGGGGAACAACAGGAGTACACCATTTTGCCGAGTTTGTAGGTACACGTGAGCTATGTGGTTTGTTTCACCCTGCTGCTGCTGTTTCTTGCCATCCAATATGGCGGCACACTCTAACGGGCCAGTGCGGCACGCCCCCTGACGTCATAAGCAAAAACTCAATAAGGAACGGCGGAGCAACAAGGGACACCTCTCTGGGAAATGCCCCAAATGCAACTCGTGTTGTTATTGTCAAATATTTTAAGGATTCATGGATATTTGTCAATAACAAAACAACTCAGCGTCCGGCGCAAAATAAAAAAAAAAAAGCAGAATTCTGTATTTGTCAGGCGATCTCTGTCTGTTCCGCAACCGCTGCACAGCTCAACGTGTTAAACCATTGTCCTAATGACTTCTCATGGTAGTGAGAATAGCTCAAGCTGAGCGATCAGCCCGCCCAGACAATTAAACTAATGATTGACTCCACACTTCGAACAGTAGTGATAATAGCTGACGCTGAGCGATCAGCCCGCCCCGACAATTAAACTAATGAGTGACTCCACACTTCTCATGGTAGTGCGAATAGCTGACGCTGAGCGATCTGGCTGCACCAGCTGTGGGTGATCACACACAGGAGTGCTCCTCAAGACACTCAGTTTTTTTTCCAGTATATTTTTTCTTTTGGGCGTACAGAAATGACAATACGCCAGTTTTTGCTAAAATTGCATTTTCCCCGTATTTTCCTTAAAATATTTGACAATAACAACACGAACTACATTTAAAACATTTCCCAGAAAAGTGTCCCAAACCACTCTGCCGTCTCCCACAGCCGCGCTTGGCACCAAAATACAGCGAAAACGTCTCACTTGACAGGTATGCGCCTCCATTTTCATATTGATCTGGTCAATTTCTTGACAGCAGCGGCTCTCCTCCACTGTAATAATAATGGCTTCCGAAAAATCAATATTTATGGGGCGCCCTGGACAGACCCCCTTTGGCTTCGCAATTCTGGAGGCAATTAATGTCCAGTTCAATGACATTTTCCACTGGTTCTGCTCTCTGGTCATCGTTGGAACTGTTGTCATCAGACAAAGCATCTGATTCCGTCTCGGACGGCTCGAACCTGTAAGGTTCTATGCCTCTGTCACTGTCTGAACCACTGACAAAAAAAAAGACAAAAAAAAAAAGACAAAACTAAACTAATTTGTTCACAATCGCTGTCACTTTCCGTCATGATTGTCCAATGTTGATAAGTGTGAATGTGGATAGGCAGGGCAGCCAGGGTACAACTGGTGATGTCAAAAACATGGGCGTAGTCTGGACTGGCTGTCACAAGCCAGCAAGCAAGGTGGGGCCTTCATCTGGTGTATTTTGTGCAATTATGTAAATACAGGTGGGTGATATGGTCTCCGGTATGAATATTTGGTTTAAGCTATGTGTATTTTATCTAAATTCGTTGTCATTTAGAAAAAAAAATTACGTGACATTTGGCCTTTAAATAACCAGAGGGAGTTGATTCATTTAAACCAACATAATCCTCTTGCCCTAACCAAGTCTCTGTAAGGGAAATTAAATCAATCTGATGATCAATTATCAGATCATGGACTAACAGAGACTTGGGAGTTAGAGACCTAATATTTAATAAACCACATTTAATTTTTAAATTATGAGGAGGAACAGAGGCCAAATCATTCAATTTAGAGGCTTTATGTTTAATTTGAGTTTTACCAATATTTTGCTTTATCACTTTGGGATGCTTATACATTATATTTTTATTCACTTTGGAGGGAGCAGACAACGATTCTCTGATGGGGAAGACAGGGGCTAAGTTTAGGGGTGGCAGATAAAGAGGAGCTGCAGAGAGGCGTGTAAGACTGCAACTCTGTTTCCTGGTCCCAACTCTGAGTAGTCACGGTTTTGGAAATTTGGATAAAAAAGATGCCAGATTGTTAGATAAATGAGAAGCACCATCCAAAGTGGGATGAATGCTGTCTCGTCTCATAAGACCAGGTTTTCCCCAAAAAGAGCTCCAATTGTCAATGTAGCCCACGTCATTTTTAGGACACCACACAGCCAGCGGTTCAAGGATGACGAGCGGCTAAACATGTCATCACTGGTCAGATTGGGGAGGGGCCCAGAGAACACTACAGTGGCAGACATCGTTTTTGCAAACTCACACACCGATTCTACATCAAGTTTCGTGACTTCCGACTGCCGGAGACGGATGTCATTAATGCCGGCGTGAATAACAGTTGTGGAGTATTTACAGTTACTTTTAGCCAGCATTTTCAAATTTGACTCGATGTCGCCTGCTCTGGCCCCAGGAATGCATTTTATGACCGCTGGAGTCTCTAGGTTCACGTTTCTGACTACAGAGTTGCCAATGATCAGAGTTTTTTCCTCAGCGGGTGTGTCGCTGAGCGGGGAAAAACGATTAGAAACGTGAACAGGTTGGTGGTGTACCGGGGCTTTGCGACTAGGCTTCCTTCTCACCGTCACCCACCCAGTCTCCTCGCTGCTGAGGAGAGCTGGGGAACCGCTGACAGGGGGGCCTAAGCTAGCTAGCTCCGCTGCAGCTAAGGGGCGTCCGTCGAGATTAACTGGCGCAGACGGTGTTTCAATGCAGCGGAGCCGGGATTCCAAATCAGACAACCTCGCCTCGAGCGCCTCAAAAAGACAACATTTATTACATTTACCGTTATCACTAAAAGAGGCAGAGGTGTAGCTAAACATCTGACAGAGAGAGCACACCAGAGGAGGAGAGGAAAGAGAGCTAGTAGCCATAGCTAATGGCTGGAGAGCTGGAGAGCAAACCACACAGGCAAACCACACAGGCAGACAGCAAAACAGGAAGTGACGATACGTTACCACAAGGAAGTGACAATCCCCTGAAGAATGTTACCACACTTCAGTGTCCTAGTACTCTGTTGGACTTTATGTCAGACACTTGGTTCAACTTTCCTTTACTTTCAGAGGGATATTGTACTGAATACAGGATTTTTTGAAAGACTTTCCAAGTAAATGCCCCAAAAATGTAGTGAAATTAAATAGGGTTTGGATTTGAAAATCTGAGGTACTGTTACTTTCATTTTACTACACAGCTGCCACTGGATGACCACAACATTCTTCTTCTTCTTCTTCTTCTCCTTCTCCTCCTCCTCCTCCTCCTCCTCCTCCTCCTCCTCCTCCTCCTTAGGGGTCGCCACAGCGGATCATCTGCCTCCAACTCACCATATCCCGCATCCTTTTCTCTCACACCAACTCTCTCCATGTCCTCCTTCACCACATCCATGAATCTTCTCTGACGTCTTCCACTTTTCCTCCTGCCTGGCAGCTCCATCTTTAACATTCTTTGTCCACTGTATCCACGAGCTCCTGACTACTGACACTCATCTCCACCCACTCCTCCCTGTCTGCACTCTCCTTTTCACCTCTTTTGTGCGCTGCCCTTTGCTTTGGTCAGATTACCCCAGGTATTCAAACTCATCTACCTTCACTACCTCTGCTCCTTGCATCTTTACTGTTACAGTTCATCGATAAAAACTACAAGACCCAACATTCCTCGCCTCAAAAACATGGCGGACCACAGTGGAGACCTGAACACAGCAAAAAACATTTAAAAGTCAGATTGTTATGGTGAGGATTCATGACCCAAAAGCAGACTCTGGAGAAAGCGATAATAGATGTGAACAATGATTTTTATTACAAGGACTGTGCAGGTAAATCTGCAAAGTGGAGGTGAGAGAGTCTGGCAACCCCATGAGAGGAGAGCAAAGGAACAGGTTTGTTAACTGAAGCAGATTAGTGGGTTTGTTAAAGTTTATCTGTTATGCTTACGCTTCAGCGGGGATGAGCAACTGGGAGCACAGGAAGGTCCTCCATGCTGGTGAAACAGGCTTCCAGGGTGAAGTGCACTGAGGTGCTGCAGGGAAGTCTCCAGGGGATGCTGTGGACAGGCTGGACAGGCCTACATGCTGGAGAGTGAGAGTGAAGAACAGAAGGGATAACGGTGGTAAGTCGACTTACATGGGGAATTGGGGAAGTGTACAGTCCAAGATATTCCAAGTCCAGTCCAAGAGGCTAATTCCAGTATCCAGAGGCAGGCTGGGGTCAAGGCACGTTAGGCAAGAACTCAGGCAACCAGGCAATTCCAAATGGGCAGGCAGTCTCAGGGTTTAAAGCAAGCAAAAATCACAAAACATGGCAAAGCAGAATGAAATGGAGCTCAGATCAGATCAGGCTGAGTGTAGGTCAATGTCACCAGGCAGAGTGAAGGGAGAGCATCCTTTTTAAAGGCCTACAGTGATTAACCACAAGTGAAGCATGAGGCTACAGGGAATGAGTCGATTGAGAGGGAGAGAGAGGCAGGGAGACAGAGCAAACACAGACCATGACACAGATTTGTGCTTAAATTATGCAGTTATTTCAATATTAAAACACTAATAACTCCTACAACTGCAATATTTGATTCTTAAAGTTTATGTTACGTCACATTTTTTTCCTGATGTCCCATTTCTTTCCATACAGAGACTGCTTGGTTACATTCATTTAACCTGTTAAATAGTTTTCTCTAAACTTCAGCTGATTTTTTAAGTCTTAAAGGTCTGATGACACGTTTTTGACTTCCTCTAATTTTTCAACACATAATACAATATGACAAAATAGGTTGGTCTGTGCAGTTCTAAGTCAAACAGGCTTTTTATCACGTGAATATCCGATGTTTTCATGAGTGGCATATCACCCATTGTGTCAGTGGCTGGAAAAAACCCCAGCCATGTTGTAACGTCATCGACAGAACACAGCGCTTGGCTGCCCATTGTACAAGCAGGATGGAAGCAGTTGAAAACATTGACCATGGTTCCAACACATGTAGTCTGGAATTGGTTTGTGTTGTCCAGTCTTCAGACGATTATAGTTCCGAAGAATGGGATGACAATGAGGAATCTGGGGGCATCAAACTGTATAGGTTTGAGCCATGCCAAGTGAGCATTGTACCTAGCGAGTCAGACTCAGTGACAGTCAGCTGTTCATGTTTTGTGTGCATCATCTGCCGTGTTGTCAGCCAGCCAATATTGCCAACACTATCACAACGTGTTAGCCACTCCACACAGCCGTGGTTCTGTTGCGCCCCTTGTGGCGATGTTGGCTCCGGGGCGCAACCGTGGTTAACACGTCAATTCTCCATGTTCGCTGGGCGATGTCGGCCCCGGACGCCTACTGTTTGTGTTTCTGTGTATTTTTGTAAGTCTTCACCTTTTGGGATCAGTCTTTATGTTCAGTACATGTGCTGTGTTGAATCCTGCACGTAAATCCTCGTTATTTATGCATAAATCCTCCCTCTCCGTGCGCTCTTATGCAGGGCACGGAGATCCCGCTCCATGAAATAATGAGGATTTACATGCAGGGTTCACCACAGAACATTTAATATAGAAAGACAGACAATTCCCAAAAGGGTGAAGACGTACAAAAAACACAAACACACTTGATGATGGTGTTCGGGGGCCGGCATCGCTCAGAGAACGAATGAGAGGAGATGTGTTAGTCACAGGTGCGCCCCAGAGCCGACATCGTTTCAAGGACGCATGAGAACCACGGCGAACATGGAGTGACTAACGTCGTGAGAGTGCTGGAAATAATGGCAGACTAACAACACAGATGACAATACTATTGACCAGCAGTGCGTTACTGGGAAACGGCCACTAATATGTACACGCACTGCTGGTGATGTTGTGATGAGGAGCACCTGGGCAAGGACCGGGAAACATGATCAGCAGGAGTTTGAATCAGCTGGTGATAATGATAGAGGGGACATGGCCGGACCAGTAAGATGTCAGCATGGGATCACAGAAAGTAGGTCAAAGCTGCGCGTAAATCCATTAATCCTTCCCCTCCTCGTGCGCTCCTTCTGCCTAAAAGCGCACGAGAACCGCACAAGGAGGCTTATGACAGTTGGAGCTGAAGCGTGTGACGTGGTCTTTCATGGTCTGCTGTTTATCTAAGCCTGCAACACAACGCGAAGGCTTAGCCGTAAAATTAAAACAAGAAACCAGAGAAACTGTGAGCTACAAAGCTGCTGTCATTCTAGTTAACGACACCGGAGTCCGTTCTGTCAATTACATCATGGTGGTGCCACCCTTAATTCGGTGGGTGGCACCACAGTCTAGTCAGCGGCTGTGGTTTTTTGATGATAACTAGTTTATGCAGGCGCTGTTGTAAATATTATATTGATCATCGACAATGACTTTTGGGTCTACACAACATGCTAAAAAATGTCAAAAATGTGTCATCAGCACTTTAATATTAATGTCAGTAATATAAAAACACCACGATGCAACATGCTTCACTGGCTCACTTTAAAGTGATTCACTCATTGAACCAAGCAATGTATTAAGCTTAAGAGAAACATGACCGGTATTTTTATATACAGTATATATACATATATAATCACATCTGTAACAATAATCACATTTTTGTGCTGTTTTTTTTTCCTTTTTGTCTCTCTGAAGTTCAGTGGTGAACCTGAGGGTCAGTACTCAGAACAGCTGTGAAGAGAACAGGCTGGAGGCTAAATAAGAATATTACATGTTTACTGTTTATACAAGAAACTGCTATTGTGTTTCAGTAAACTGTTTGGAAAAACTTTGTTTTTTGCAAGATTATTTAAGAAACTCAATATTCATTACACAAATCGTTCTGATTTAATATTCATAATTATGTATTTACTTTTGGAAATTTTGATATGTTTACCTGCTATTGCATGCCATTGTTCAGGTTCAGGCTGAGGTTCAGGTTACTTTATTTGTACCCGTAGGTAGATTTGTTTTGCAGTCAGGTGACATCCTTTTAGACACATATTTACAAACCACAATTACATTCAACATGAACACAAAGACAGGCACACATGAAGCTGACTATAAACACGATAAAAGTACTCAAGGCTCCACCAATCAGGACACAGGACAAAGAGATAAGGGAAAAAACAAAGAGATAAGAGAGAAGGGTCATATTAAAAAAGTCAAAAACTAAGTCAAAGAGATTAAAAAACAACTCAATAAAAGTCTGAAGTCTAAAACCAATAAAAGATTTAAAATCCAAGTAAAAAAACTACAAAAATAAACAAATATAAAATAAAAATTAATAAATAGATAACTAAATTATGTGCAATATATTGCTACATCTTGTTTAACTCTTTGACAGCAGCAGGAACAAAGCTGTTTTTGTAGCGCTGGGTTTTACATTTTGGGACAACAAACCTCCGTCTGGAGGGAAGAAGCTGAAAGTGGCAGTGCAAAGGGTGGGAGTCATCATTTAAAATGGAGGTAGCAATCCTCTGTACCTGTCTGGTGTACAGGGATGTCAGGCTCAGCTGTGACTCACCAAGCAAACGACTGGACCATCTAAGTGTCATGCGGTGGCCCTCGCGAGCCACCATAAGACGCCACAAGTCACCGGTGAAGTTTGCATAGATGTTTATGAACAAAAGAACACACAAAACAATGAGCCACAGTGGGCTAAAACACACTAGACTACAAATACTTGATTATGAGGCAAACGAGAAGCACACTTACGGTCAAAACCCAAGGATGGTCGATAAGCCAGACCATGAAGGCATAATTGACGTCTGAGCCGAGAAACGCTCGCTCAACGTCTGGCAAGGAATAATCGTGACATGGAATCATTGACGAACAATCATTGACGAGACTGCCACAATATTCTGCTCCCAGAGCCCTCTTTAAATGGAGAGCTGCTGATGAGCCGAAATGCAGCACAGCTAACAGGCTTGACAGCAGGAAGCCCCTCCGAGCGCTGTCATAATAAAGGCTCAGGGAGCCAGAGGGTAAACACTGCTGTCAGGTTCAGGTTCAGGTTCAGGTTACTTTATTTGTACCCGTAGGTAGATTTGTTTTGCAGTTGGTGACATCCATATTTACAAGCCACAATTACATTCAACATAGACACAAACACAGGCACACATCTCACAAAATAGGTAAATATAAAATATGTACAATATAATTTTTATAGCTTGTTCAACTCTTTGACAGCAGCAGGGACAAAGCTGTTTTTGTAGCGCTGGGTTCTACTTTTTGGGACAGCAAACCTCCGTCTGGAGGGAAGAAGCTGAAAGTTGCCAAACCTGGTAAAGATGATGCATGGCTCGCGCGTGGACGAGATCGGCGTACGAACCATGACAGTACCACCCCCCCAAGGGCGAGCTCCAAACGCCCAATGATACCCAAGCGTGGTGGGCGGATGGGGGGAGCAGGTGGGGGAGCGGATGGGGGAGTAGGTCTGGAGGGAGAGGACCAGCAACAAAGAAAAAAAAAACAAAACACCATGACGATGACCGGAAGCATAGTGATAAATACAGAGTCAAACTTCCCAGAAAAATACAACACTCCCTAAAGCACAAACCATAATTAAAACAGAGCACAAATGAGGCAATTACAGAGCACAATTAACAGAAAATACAATACTCCATAATGCACAAAAAGCACACAAGGCGAGCAAAGAAAGAAAAAAACCCCACAAGTTAAACACAATACATCCCTCAGACAGAAGAGGGGAAGAAAAAAAACACATGCTAACAAAGGCAAAAACACCGGGCAGAATTATCACACCGAAAGCCCTTTAACCTACACAACTCAAGAGAATGACGACAGGCAGAGTCCAAAAACAACGGAGAAAGTTCCGGTGGTCTCCCTGCGTCCAATGGCCAATGGGTGATTACGGGCGACAGTACATGATCGGGCGGCCTACCCCAGTCCTAGGCCCGGAAAGACAAATCCTCCGGCGGCCGAACCAGGTCGCCCAGTTGCAAACACAGTATGTCGGGTGGCCGACCCAGGGCGCCAAACCAGTGAAACAGTTCATCAGGTGGCCGGCCCGCATCCCTCAGCCACCAGAACTGTGGGGAGATAGTCTGCGGCGGCCTCCCTGGCAGGGGGAAGACGTGGGAGAGCCGGGCCGAACGTAGAGGTCCCCCAACGGCCCCCGGCGATGATAAGTTGGGTTGGTGACTACAGCGAGGGGGATGATGATGACGACGAGCCCACACAATGTCAGGTGGCGAAGGGTCTGCAGCTCCTCCACCAACCTTGACTCATACCAATGCTGCACTCACGGTTGCACCCGCGTCGGACCCCCACTGGGTCTCGGCTGCACCCGCGTCGGACCCCCACTGGGTCGGCGCAGCACCGGTGACGACCTCCGACCCCGAACCTGGAACCTCCAGCACAGCGACAGTGACTGGCTCCGCACCAGTGACTCTGGAAGAAGGTTCGGAAGACAAGAAAGAACCGGGATCAGAATCACCGGTAGCGACAGAGCCCAGCGAGACGAGCTCGGGTGCAGCAGGCGGCTGCCCCTGACTCGCCTCCCCGAGAGGCAGGCAGAAATGCTCCAAGACAGAAAGGAAAAACACAAAGTAGAACATTTGCCTGCACTCGGGTTCTGTCGCCGTCCAGGACTTCGTCGATCCAGGCTCAGGATGGAGAAGTTCATCATCAGGCTTCCACTCGGCCACGGCGAGTTCCGCAGCCGGCATGATGGTCTCTGCAGTCTGTGGATCCTCCAGTGCTGGCATCCACGCCGATAACCCCCTCGGCATGGTGGCAGGGGACCCTCGACCTGCTGGCTCAAACTGTTCCAACGTGGAGACCCGGGGACGCTTCATCGTTGGCGCAGGCTCCAGGCTGCAGTCCGCTCTTCAGCTGTGCCCACGACGTGGCTGCGGGGCAGGAACCAGGCTCTCCAGAACCGCAACCCCCCCCCTCGTCCGGCGACGTAGGCCTGGCGTCGTGGACCGCTCAGCTGAGGGAGACACAGAGGCAGCAGGTTTAGTGAAAAGAGCTACAGCAGGTGATGGGAGGTCGGGGGACTGCGAACCCCAGCTCCGCCCCCAGGAGTCAGACAAGGCAAATCACAACTATGATGGGAAGGATGAACTTGCACTTGCCTGTTTCTTGGAGGATGGATGGTGCCTGCTGTAGGGGACATTGTTCCTCCCTTTCCCCGCTGGATGGTGACAGAAGGCCCCCTGGAAGGACAAGGAGGAGCCGCTCGTGAAGGTTCACTAACGGGCTTCACCGGAAGCGGATTCAGACGGGGATCTTGCTGAGGTTTACTTTGGGCGTGGCACTGACGTCTTGGATGGCCCCCGGATGGCGCGAACTCCTGGACTGAATCGGGGACAGGAATGGGATCCCAAAGCAGGGAGGGAGGATGCCTCCTCCTCGGCTTCCTGCCGGAGTCTCCTTCCCGCCCATGGAGTATCTCGCGTTGTGTGGCGATGTCATCCCTCCTTGCGACGACCTCAATGTGGTCGGAGTAGCGAGGAAGGTGATTAAGGATATCCTCAGCGAGGTGCAGGTACCGGCGTACATCGCTGTGAAAGTCGAGGAGGGAGGCAGTGATGAGCGTTTCATCAACGTAGTCCAAAGACTCCGCCAGTTCGTAGTCCCAACTCCGAGCATGGCCCCTACACGACGGCATTCGCCCAGCACGCAGTTACCCAGACAGGGAAAAACAATCGTCCAATTAAGCAAAACTCACCGGGACTGGCATCTCAGTCTGGTGGCAGTCTACTGTCATGCAGTGGCCCTCGCGAGCCACCATAAGATGTCACAAGTCACCGGTGAAGTTTGCATAGATGTTTATTAACAAAAGAACGCACAAAACAATGAGCCACGGTGGGCTAAAACACACTACACTACAAATACTTGATCATGAGGCAAACGAGAAGCACACTTACGGTCAAAACCCAAGGATGGTCGATAAGCCAGACCATGAAGGCATAATTGACGTCTGAGCCGAGAAACGCTCGCTCAACGTCTGGCAAGGAATAATCGTGACATGGAATCATTGACGAACAATCATTGACGAGACTGCCACAATATTCTGCTCCCAGAGCCCTCTTTAAATGGAGAGCTGCTGATGAGCCGAAATGCAGCACAGCTGACAGGCTTGACAGCAGGAAGCCCCTCCGAGCGCTGTCACAATAAAGGCTCGGGGAGCCAGAGGGTAAACACTGCTGTCAAACCTGGTAAAGATGATGCATGGCTCGCGCGCAGATGAGATCGGCGCACGAACCATGACACTAAGTACCTGGTCCAAAGATTTCCTCTGTTTCAGTTTTATCTGACCAAACCATGACACTAAAGAAAAGGATAAAACAGATTCAATAAAAGCCCAATAAAACATTGTCATTATGGTTCGGTCAATTTGGAGGTGTGCAAGTTTCCTTAAAGGGCATTCATGCTATTTTAAGCCTTTCAGCTTAAAATAGCAATCATGCTATTTTGGTCAGACAATGTACCATTGACCCTTACTCTCTGTGTCCTGTTGGTTAAAATAAATCCAGAATCCAACCCACTATATTATTACTCAAATCAAATTGTTGCAGGAGCCTTTCAACTAAAATATGAGGTTGGATTGTATTAAAAGCAGAAGAAAAGTCCACAAATAAAAGCCTGGCGTGTGTCCCATTAAAATCCAGATGTTTAAAAAGCATGTTAAACAGAGTGACAGTGGCATCCTCCACTCCTCTGTGAGGCCTATAGGCAAACTGCAAAGGATCTAGTGCATGCTCAGTCTGCTTTAGGACCTCAAATCTGACCAGTTTTTCAAAAATTTTCATTAAAATTGAAGTCAAAGCAACCTGTCTAAAATCATTTACCGTTTTAGGACAGCTGGATTTTGGAACAGGGACAACCACAGCATCTTTCCAGACCATAGGCACATGTTGTATCTGTAAGGACTTATTAAAAATGTAGTGAAACTATAGACTACTAAACTGTAGTTACACTATATATATATATATATATATATATATATATATATATATATATATATATATATATATACTGTATATATACACTGGGGTAAAAAAGTATTTAGTCAGCCACCAATTGTGCAAGTTCTCCCTCTTAAAAGATGAGAGAGGTCTCCAATTTTCATCATAGGTATACCTCAACTATGAGAGACAAAATAAGAAAAAAAATCCAGAAAATCACTTTGAAGGATTTTTAATGAATTAATTGGTAAATTCCTCGGTAAAATAAGTATTTGGTTAATAACAAAAGTTCATCTCAATACTTCGTTATATACCCTTTGTTGGCAATGACAGAGGTCAAACGTTTTCTGTAAGTCTTCACAAGGTTTTCACACACTGTTGCTGGTATTTTGGCCCATTCCTCCATGCAGATCTCTAGAGCAATGATGTTTTGCGGCTGTCGCTGGGCAACACAGACTTTCAACTCCCTCCAAAGATTTTCTATGGGGTTGAGATCTGGAGACTGGCTAGGCCACTCCAGGACCTTGAAATGCTTCTTACGAAGCCACTCCTTCGTTGCCCGGGCGGTGTGATTGAGATCATTGTCATGCTGAAAGACCCAGCCACGTTTCATCTTCAATGCCCTTGCTGGTGGAAGGAGGTTTTCACTCAAAATCTCATGATACATGGCCCAATTCATTCTTTCCTTTACACGGATCAGTCGTCCTGGTCCCTTTGCAGAAAAACAGCCCCAAAGTATGATGTTTCCACTCCCATGCTTCACAGTAGGTATGGTGTTCTTTCTCCTCCAAACACGACAAGTTGAGTTTTTACCAAAAAGTTCTATTTTTGTTTCATCTGACCATATGACATTCTCCCAGTCCTCTTCTGGATCATCCAAATGCTCTCTAGCAAACTTCAGACGGGCCTGGACATGTACTGGCTTAAGCAGGGGGACACGTCTGGCACTGCAGGACTTGAGTCCTTGGCGGCGTAGTGCGTTTCTGATGTAGCCTTTGTTACTTTGGTCCCAGCTCTCTGCAGGTCATTCACTAGGTCCCCCCATGTGGTTCTGGGATTTTTGCTCACCGTTCTCATGATCATTTTGACCCCACGGGGTGAGATCTTGCGTGGAGCCCCAGATCGAGGGAGATTATCAGTGGTCTTGTATGTCTTCCATTTTCTAATAATTGCTCCCACAGTTGATTTCTTCACACCAAGCTGCTTACCTATTGCAGATTCAGTCTTCCCAGCCTGGTGCAGGTCTACAGTTTTGTTTCTGGTGTCCTTTGACAGCTCTTTGGTCTTGGCCATAGTGGAGTTTGGAGTCTGACTGTTTGAGGTTGTGGACAGGTGTCTTTTATACTGATAACGAGTTCAAACAGGTGCCATTAATGCAGGTAATGAGTGGAGGACAGAGGTGCCTCTTAAAGAAGAAGTTACAGGTCTGTGAGAGCCAGAAATCTTTCTTGTTTGTAGGTGACCAAATACTTATTTTACTGAGGAATTTACCAATTAATTCATTAAAAATCCTCCTGATTTTCTGGATTTTTTTTTTCTCATTTTGTCTCTCATAGTTGAGGTATACCTATGATGAAAATTGGAGACCTCTCTCATCTTTTAAGTGGGAGAACTTGCACAATTGGTGGCTGACTAAATACTTTTTTGCCCCACTGTGTATATATAGTGTAACTATACATGCATTGATTAATAAAATCTTTTACTCCAGCATTTTTCTTTGTGATCCTGATTTTATTTGTGTGCTTCAGTATTTTTATGCCTCGGTGCAAAGGCAACGTAGGCATATGGTAATCACTTCATGGGCGCATCCCAATTCACCCCTTCACCCTACCCCTCCATTTTACCCATTCACTGTGAACGTGCAAAACAGAGGTATAGGGCTAAGGGGTAGCGTGAAGGGATGAATTGGGACGCACCCCATGTGTCTGTGTATGTCTCTGTCTGTTACCAGCTTTTCAGGTCACCCACTCAGAATCAACTGGAACAGAAGGTTTGTATCCTTGTATTGCTATGTATGTATATATTGTATGGATTAATTTTGGCAAATGGACTATCACTGCCGATGAGTCGATGGAGGAAAAGAAGGAGAAGAGGGGGAATACAGCGCAGAATAAAGAAGTATGGCCTGCGTGACAGACGCCGACACCCCCCGCTCCCCACCGTCCTGCTGTCAAATGTTCAGTCCACCCGAAATAAGCTGGATGAGCTGGAGACCAAAGCTCAGTGTAACCAGGATGTTAAAGAGACATGTATCCTAGTGTTTATGGAAACATGGCTTAAGGACACAGATTGTGATAAAGACCTCTGTCTAAGTGGCTTTGAATGTCCGGTGCATTCGGACCGGTCGCTTCTCATCACAAATAAGTCCTCCGGAGGAGGAGTTTGTTTATACAGTGGTGTGAAAAAATGTTTGCCCCCTCTCAGATTTTTCATTTTTTTGTATGTTTGTCACATTTAAATGTTTCAGATCATCAAACAAATGTTGATATTAGACAAAGATAACACAAGTAAACAAAAAATGCAGTTTTTAAATTAAGGTTTTTATTATTAAGGGGGAAAAAATCCAAACCTACATTGCCCTGTGTGAAAAAGTGATTGCCCACCTCTGTTAAAACATAAATTAACATCTTTGGAAAGCTGAGTTCAATTTCTTTAGCCACACCCAGGCCTGATAACTGCCACACCTGTTCTCAATCAAGATATCACTAAAATAGGGCCTGCCTGACAAAGTGAAGTAGACCAAAAGATCCTCCAAAGCCAGACATCTTGCTGCAATCCAAAGAAATTCAGGAACAAATGAGAAACAAAGTAATTGAGATCTATCAGACTGAAAAAGGTTATAAAGCCATTTCTAAAGCTTTGGGACTCCAGTGAACCACTATGAGAGCCATTATCCACAAATGGTGAAAACGTGGAACAGTGCTGAACCTTCCCAGTAGTGGCCCGCCGACCAAAATTGCCCCAAGAGCACAGTGATGACTCATCCAAGAGGTCACAAAAGACCCCACAACAACATCCAAAGAACTGCAGGCCTCACTTGCCTCAGTTAAGGTCAGTGTTCATGACGCCATCATCAGAAAGACACTGGGCAAAAATGGCCTGCATGGCAGAGTTCCAAGGTGAAAACCACTGCTGAGCAAAAAGAACATAAAGGTTCATCTCAGTTTTGCCAGAAAACATCTTGATGAGCCCCAAGACTTTTGGGAAAATACTCTGTGAACTGATGAGACAAAAGTTGAACTTTTTGGAAGGTGTGTGTCCCATTAAATCCAGCATAAAAGTAACACAGCATTTCAGAAAAGAAACATCATACCAACAGTAAAATATGGTTGTGGTAGTGTGATGGTCTGGGGCTGTTTTGCTGCTTCAGGACCTGGAAGACTTGCTGTGGTAAATGGAACCATGAATTCTGCTGTCTACCAAAAAATCCTGAAGGACAATGTCTGGCCATCTGTTCATGACCTCAAGCTGAAGCACACTTGGGTTCTGCAGCAGGACAATGATCCAAATCACACCAGCAAGTCCACCTCTGAATGGTTTAAGAAAAACAAAATGAAGACTTTGGAGTGGCCTAGTCACAGTCCTGATCTGAATCTGATTGAGATACTGTGGCATGACCTTAAAAAGGCAGTTCATGCTTGAAAACCCTTCAATGTTGCTGAATTACAGTAATTCTGCAAAGATGAGTGGGCCAAAATTCCTCCACAGTGCTATAAGACTCATTGCCAGTTATCGCAAATGCTTGATTGCGGTTGTTGCTGCTAAGGGTGGCTCAACCAATTATTAGGTTTAGGGGGCAATCACTTTTTCACACAGGGCCATGTAAATGTCAATTAATGCCTGTTTATCTGCACACCATTCGTGTCCAGCTACAGCTTTAATGAGATTAATGACTTTTTTGCATTTTGTCTCCAAATTTTCAACATGAACTCTCCATGTGTATGCACTATCAAACCACAATCCTAGATATTTGAACTCCCTGACTTTCTCTATTGGTTGATTATATAATGTTAATGGTTCTGTACCAGTACTGCGTTTTTTTGTGAAAGTCATATAGCAGGTTTTACTGTTTGAAAATTTAAATCCCCAGTCATATGACCACTTTTCCACTTTCTCCATTGCTTTCCTGATGTTTTTGAACACAAATTTCTCATTTCTTCCCCTCGTCCATATGGCTCCATCATCTGCATATAGTGCTGTTTTGATGGATCCCTCTTGATCCTCAAACATGTCATTCATCATTATATTGAATAAAACAGGGCTTATCACACTCCCCTGAGGAACACCATTTTCTATTTCAAAGTCATTAGAAACTTCTGATCCTACTTTATCCCTAATTGTCCTGTGTTAAAAAAAAATCTGTTTTCCAATTATACATCCTATCACCAATGCCCATTTTATTCAATTTCATAAGAAGACTGTCCCTCCACAGTGAGTCATAAGCCTTTTCAATATCCAGATAAACTATAACCATTACTTCTTTCATTTTGAGTCTTTTCAATATCATTACTTACCCTAACTGGAGCATCCACTGTGGAGCTTCCTCTTCTAAAACCATTCTGATAGTCGTTTATTAATCATTTTCGCTCTAATACATATGAGAATCTGTAAACTAACACCTTCTCCATCCATTTCCCTAAATGTGATGTTAATGCTATTGGCCTGTAGTTGCTTGGATGAGCTGGATCTTTCCCTGGCTTATTAAATGGTAAAATTACAGCTTTTTTCCACCCACTTGTGATAACCCCCTACTTCCATATCCTGTCAAACAATTTCAGCACCAGCTGCACTGATTGCATAGGCAACTGGTGGAACATAGCATAGCTTAACTGATCATATCCTGGAGCTGTGTATCCACTATCTTGCAAAGCTCTCTTAAGCTCTGACAATGCGAGCTCAAGGTCTAACACAGTCATGTCCTCTTTCACTTCATTTTTTAAGGTTGCATTTTCTCTGAGTTTACTGCTGCCTTTGCTGTCTATGACTCTCACCAAGATGGTCTTCTCTATTCACTGCTGCAAATGCTGTACCTAGGATTTCTGCCTTTTCTTTGTCTGATATAGCCATCTTGTCTCCATCTACTCAAGCTGGAATTTTAACTGATACCCTTTTCCCACTCATTTTATTTAAACATACCCCAGACATCACCTAGTTCTGTTGGTCACCAAATGACACGATTGAACACAGTATTGCCTAAATTTTCCCCAATCTGCCTTGTCAAAACACCATCTTGTAAAACATCTTTCCTCTTGTATACATACTTCAGTTTTAATGACTGTAAGTATTGGGAAGTTATCACTTCTCATAGTTGTCCTGTTCAAAACCGTCCATTCACAAGTGCTCACTAAAGAATCAGATACCAGAGTCAGGTCAATACATGATCGTCGGCCTCCATCGGTCTATGATGACCATGGAAGAGAATCCTAAACGTCTACTCTGCTGGAACAGCACTGCCTGTGGCTGAACAGGCCGATGCACGAATGGCAGTCCCTGTCACACAGGTCGCACTTGTGGGTGGTCACCGTGCTGCTGGGTCTGTGGCGGTTCTTCCTGTGGGTCCTTTTTTCATCTGCTGCAGCAGTCAGTCTCTCTTCACCCGCCTTGAGCTGTCTGGTCAGGGTGCCTCTCCATTTGGAGCGGTCCGTTGCAAGGTCCTCCCAGTGCTCTGTGTTGATCTCCAGGGCCTTCATGTCTGTCTTGCAGACGTCTCTAAAGCGCAGCTGTGGGCGGCCGACGTCTCTCCTGCCAGTTGCCAGTTCTCCATAGAGGACGTCTTTGGGGATTCTGCCATCCTCCATACGGTGAACGTGACCTAGCCAGCGGAGCCTGTGCTGCCTGAGTAGAGTGAACATGGAGGGAAGGCCGGTGCGGGACAGAACTTCTGTGTTGGGCACTTTGTCCTGCCAGGATATGTCCAGGATGTGGCGAATGCAGCGCAAGTGGAAGGAGTTCAGTCTCTTTTCCTGCCGGGCATATGTTGTCCACGTCTCACTCCCATAGAGCAGTGTGCTGATGATGCAGGCGTTGTACACTGCCATCTTCATCTTGACAGAGAGTTTGGGATTCTCCCACACTCGTGTGGTGAGGCGAGCGAGTGTGAAGGCTGATTTTCCAATCCTCTTGTTGATCTCTGTATCAAGGGAGAGGTTGTTGCTGATCGTGGACCCCAGGTACGTGAACTGATTCACGACCTCCAGCTCGTAGTCGTCAATAGTGATGGTTGGTGGTGCTTCCGTGCCTTGCGCCAAGACGTTAGTCTTCTTCAGGCTGATGGTAAGCCCGAAGTCCTTGCATGCCTGGGAGAAGCAGTCCATCAGGGTCTGAAGCTCCTGCTGTGTGTGGGTTGCGACTGCAGCGTCGTCTGCGAACAGCATGTCTCTGATTAGAGCCTCGCGTACTTTGGTTCTGGCTCTCAGGCGGGCGAGGTTGAAAAGCCTGCCGTCAGATCTTGTGTGCAGGTAGATTCCCTCTGTTGCTGTGCTGAAGGCATGCCTCAGGAGCATAGCAAAGAAAATCCCAAAGAGGGTTGGCGCAAGTACACAGCCCTGTTTCACTCCGCTGCGTATGTTGAATGGCTCTGAGATGTTGCCATCGTGCTGCACTATCCCCTGCATGTTGGTGTGAAACGATCCGATGAGGCTTTGCAACTTTGGTGGGCATCCTATCTTTGGCAGGATCTTGAAAAGGCCCTCTCTGCTGACCAGATCGAACGCTTTGGTGAGGTCGATGAAGGCGACGTACAGGGGCATGTTCTGTTCTCTGCATTTCTCCTGGAGTTGGCGGATGGAGAATATCATGTCTACCATCGATCGCTCAGCGCGGAAGCCACACTGAGACTCGGGGTAGACACGTTTGGCAAGCTTCTGTAGACGAACGAGAACAACTCGTGCGTAGACTTTGCCAACAACGCTGAGGAGGAGATGCCCCTGTAGTTGTTGCAGTCACTTCTCTCCCCTTTGTCCCCTTTATCTTAACATGATAATGTGCCCCATACACATTAATCCTGGTACCTTCACCACTGTTTAGACAAATTAACAATCTTTCATCTAACATCTCTTCCACAACATTTCCATTATCTGTATGTGTGCTTCCCCACAAGCTATTGTGGGCATTAAAGTCTCCACACCATACCTCTTTCATATGCCCTTCCCCTGCCATAACACTGAAAATATCTGCTGTTAACTTCCTACATGGGTTGAATAATTAATCAGCTTAATATTTCCTTGTCCATTTGGCCTACAAATTTCAATAATATTACACTCTATATCTTCAGGGGAGGGAATCACCCTATACGCCAGGCCATCTTTAATGAAAGTGGCACATCCTTCTCCATTTACAGTGTGAATTCTATCCTGTCTGATTGAACTGTATCCTGGAATAACAAAATCTAAGTGAGGTTGAAGCCATGTCTCCTGTACACACACTACCTGTGGAACAACTTCTAGTTCGTAAAGATACTTCTTGAGTTCTTATCTGTTTGCTATAAGACTCCTTGCATTCCACTGTAGTATGTGTAGTACCATAATTAAGGTCTTGTTTCAGCATGTGCAGCCTTCCCAGTTTCAGCTTTCAATAAAGCATGAATCTGGTCAGCTGTGATATCTTTCACATCTAGGAAGCTTTCTGCTGCTTCCACAATGGTTTTGATTCTATCACTTGTCTTATGTAGCTGTGCAGCAACATTCATGGTGTGGCAGATAAAAGCTATAGTTTGTCCTCTTAACTATCAATGTGTCATCATCCATTTTGCATTTGTGAACACAAACATTCCTTGCAGCTGTACGATCCTGTGCTTGCGTGGGACCCATTGATTGCTGGGCTTCCATTTGAACTGAACTTCTTTGAGGAAGGCCTGCTGAGTTTCTGACTATTCCTGCCTCTCTAACTGTCTTTAGAGCTTCCGCATACGAGATTTTCTTAGTTATGCTGATTTCCTGGACTTGTCTAGCTTCCCTCTGCACAGCACATCCTCCATATCCAGCACTGTGCTCATCCCCGCAGTTGCAACACTGTACTTTGGCGTCCTTGTCATATTTACCATACAGACGTGGACGAAATTGTTGGTACCCCTCTGTTAATGAAAGAAAAACCCACAATGGTCACAGAAATAACTTGAATCTGACAAAAGTGGTAATAAATAAAAATTCTATGAAAATTAACCAGTGAAAATCAGACAATGCTTTTGAATTGTGGTTCAACAGAATTACTTTAAAAAACAAATTCATGAAACAGGCCTGGACAAAAATGATGGTACCCTTAAATTAATATTTTGTTGCACAACCTTTTGAGGCAATCACTGCAATCAAACGATTTCTGTAACTGTCAATGAGACTTCTGCACCTCTCAGCAGGTATTTTGGCCCACTCCTCATGAGCAAACTGCTCCAGTTGACTCAGGTTTGAAGGGTGCCTTCTCCAGACGGCATGTTTCAGCTCCTTCCACAGATGTCCAATAGGATTTAGATCAGGGCTCATAGAAGGCCACTTTAGAATAGTCCAATGTTTGGCTCTTAGCCATTCTTGGGTGTTTTTAGCTGTGTGTTTTGGGTCATTATCCTGTTGCAAGACCCATGACCTGCGACTGAGACCAAGTTGTCTGACACTGGGCAGCACATTTCTCTCTAGAATACCTTGATAGTCTTGAGATTTCATTGTACCCTGCACAGATTCAAGACACCCTGTGCTAGATGCAGCAAAGCAGCCCCAGAACATAACAGAACCACCTCTATGTTTCACAGTAGGGACAGTGTTCTTTTCTTGGTATGCTTCATTTTTGCGTCTGTGAACATAGAGCTGATGTGCCTTGCCAAAAAGTTCCAGTTTTGTCTCGTCTGTCCATAACACATTCTCCCAGAAGCTTTGTGGCTTGTCAACATGCAGTTTGGCAAATTCCAGTCTGGCTTTTTTATGATTTGTTTTCAACAGTGGTGTCCTCTTTGGTCGTCTCCCATGATCCACTTTGGCTCAAACAACGACGGATGGTGCGATCTGACACTGATGTACCTTGACCTTGGAGTTCACCATGAATGTGTTTAGAGGTTGTTCTGGGCTCTTTTGTTACCATTTGTATTATCCGTCTCCTCCTGTGGCCACGTCCAGGGAGGTTGGCTACAGTCCCGTGGATCTTAAATTTCTGAATAATATGTGCAACTGTAGTCACAGGAACATCAAGCTGCTTGGAGATGGTCTTATAGCCTTTACCTTTAACATGCTTGTCTATCTCCTTTGCTTCCTCTGGTCTATGTTTAGTGTGGTACACACCATGTCAACAAACAGCACAGTGACTACTTGTCACCCTTTAAGTAGGCCGACTGACTGATTACAAGTTTGTAGACACCTGTGATATTAATTAGAGGACACATCTTGGTTGAACGTGATTTGCAGTGGTTAACTTTCATAGAAATTTTATTTATTACCACTTTTGTCAGATTCAAGTTATTTCTGTGACCATTGTGGGTTTTTCTTTCATTAACAGAGGGGTACCAACAATTTTGTCCACGTCTGTATTCATGCTCCCTCCACATCTAGCACATCTTAGCTTTCCCCTACATTGCTGAGCAGTGTGACCCATCCTTTGACATTTGTAGCACCTGAGTGGCTTTGAGATGTATTCTCTGACACTGAAATACATGTATCCTATTAGGGCTGATTTAGGGAGTGTTTCCTCAAACTGAATCACGACAGACAGTGTGTCCTTCAGCAAACCTTGTTTTTTACTCTGTAGCCTTTTCACATCCTTCACCTTTCCTCCTTGGATCTCGTTTTTCACTTCTTCCACAGACATGCACAAAGGGACACCTGATATAACTCCCCTCAAGTTAGCTGTCGCACCAAGAACATTTGCCTTCATTTGTTCTCCGTTTAGACATGTCATTGTCAGTATTTTCTCTTGCTGTTGTTTACTTGTGGCATGAATTATCAGCCAGTTATTCTTTAAGAACTTTGCAAACTTAACTCTCCCAATTTCTTTCTCAAATGCTTTTGTTAGCTTAACCGGGTGATAGAGCCCCCCACCCTGATTGAACTCAATGACAACCTTGCAGTCATTCCCTACATCCTCAAACTGCCATCCATTTTGGCCAGTTCGTGTTTTCTTCCCAGTTACTTCCTCCCGCATCACTCTCATCTGACCCGTTTCTAAGTCTTGGTGCCCCCCCTAGTTGCTCTTTTCCGGCCCCCAGGCCTGGATAGAGTCCAGCCCACCTCATCTTTATCATACCTGTCAGAGCTAGATGCCATAATGTTACAGACAGTGTACAGTTTTGCTATCCGCCACAAACAAATCAATCCTACCGCCAGCCGAACACAGATCATCCACTCTATAAAAAGCAAGAAATCTCTGTGTGTCTGTGTGTGTCTGTCACATTTATAAGACATCATAGGATGGCCTATGATCTCTGCCTGAACATCATAGGATGTCCTATGAACTCAGGCATCATAGGACGACTCGCGATTGTCTTTATGATGTCATATACATCAAGCCTGCCTTCATGTCTTTATGATGTCATTTACAGTGACATACATCAGGCAACATGTCTTTATGATGTCATATACATCAAGGCTGCCTTCATGTCTTTATGATGCCATATACAGTGAGTCCATGCTGGAAAGCCTCTTTTTGCTCAGATCTATTTTCATGATTGCTTCTCGGCCTTTTGGCTAAGCTGAAGTGTAGTAGTGTAGTAATGATCCTGTCCATGAACTGGAATTACGATGCACCTATCCCTCAACCAGTGGTCTCAACGAAGAAGAAAAAGACCCACTAGATGGAGAGCAATAGAATGACGACAACTGCTGCACATCAGGAAAGATGCCTTGAAGATGAAACACCTAAGTTTCCAGCAGTACATCGCACCCGTCTGAGACAGGAGGACACCCTTCACCAGCATAGGGTACGATAGACTGTAATGCACATTTCTAGGACATCATAGGATGGCCTATGATTGCTGCCTCATCATCATAACATGTCCTATGAACTCAGGCATCATAGGACGGCTCACCATGCCTACATGACGGCAAAGGTGTAACCTTGACGAATGCCAGTCTACACTACAAATGTGTAAAATGCCAAGCAAAGCGCTGATTTTCTCTGGGTGCTCTGGTTTCTTGGTTTCTACAGGTATGCATGGGTCTGCCTGACATCCTATGATGTTCCTGTGATGTCAGTGTTCATAGGACCATTTACTGGATGTCTACACGACGTCACATAAACGGAACTCTATATGACGTCAGATAAACCGTAAGGTTGCTGTTCCTATGATCTAAGAAGGATGTCTATATGACGTCATATAAAGCGCAAGAATCGCTACAGTAGGACACACTACTTTAACCCCTTGAACTCTGAATTCCGTGGGCGGTCACGTCTCTGCATCTTAGTGCGTCTCAGTGCGCACTGAAAAAAAAAAGCTGTATTTCCGGTCTTCCAGTACAGACACAGCCTTGTTACAACCTGAGAAAAAAGATGTGTAATATATTAATTTTTGTGGTATTTTTACAAAATTTTGACCTGAGCTTGAAAACACTTGGTTCTACATTTCTGTTGTGTTGCCCAGCCAGTATCTGACAGCTGTATATTATTTGCAAGCATTTGTATCTAAAAAAAACACCCAGGCAAACTTTCTTGTTACTCAGTGGCAGGAGCACTTAGAGAGATTATGACTGTTTTGCCAAAAAATTCAGAGTGTTTTCTTTTAAATGAGACTAACCCCAAGAAGATGCTGTAAAGGGTTGAAAAACAGCTTTTGATTTACTTTGGGCATGTTATTTTTAGGCGTTTTTAGGGAAGTTGAACAGAGTTCAACAGGTTAAACCACACCCATTCAAAACAGTATATCATGTCTGTGTGTCACAGATCATAGGACATCTTCAAAGATCAAACGCAGGCATGCCTCACGATAATAGGACTCACTATGACATCATCAATGATCATACGTGCTTGCTTACATCCTTTCTTACACCTGCTTTCTATGGGGATACCGAAATACTTGCTTATACTTGGTTTCTATGGGCATGCACGGATACAGTATGCACAGGTATGTACTAGTTTTACAAGTAATTTAAAAGCTAAACATATTTAACAAACTCCCCTCCCTTATCACTAACTTGGTATGAACTGGAACCTATGGACCTGGGGACTCTTTCCTCTTGAACATCTGAGAACACAGGAGAAACACAAGGTAAGTAACATGCAACCATGCTTTCCACGGTGTCATGTCTTTTACACATATATCCTTTTGACTAGCTCATTAATACCCATTTCTTCCAGGACAACCTTCTCAGGACCACTGAGCAAGTCTGCAGCAAAATGCACTGCTTTATCAAAATACAACTGAATAAAGATTATTGAGTCTGATGATGGAGTCATTAGTTAACATACAGAAAAGCATTGTATAATGTGTGCATATTTTTTTTTTCCACAATATCTTTATTGAACCTTTTTTTTTTTTTTTAACAAACATGATACAAACAATCAAACACTAACACTAAAGTACTACAAAAAAAATAAAATGCACTAAAAACACCAACAACCACCAACAAAATCAAATCTTCAACAATGCTCCTCTGTTTAGTCTAGACAATCCAATACATAAGTATACATATTATGTTCACCAGTTTGGAATTTACAAGGTCCACACACATCATTCACCTTCTTCTTCAAGAGTTATGTTTAAATTTTTTACATAATCAATAAAAGGTCTCCATATATTCTCAAACACAATTTCCTTTGATTTTAGTATATATGTTATTCTTTCTAATGGAAGGTTTGTTAACATCTGTCTTAACCACTGAGTCACATCTGGTCTATGAGTCTTTTTCCATAATAGTGCAATACATTTTTTGGCATTAAGCAAACTGAGGTCTATGAATGTTCTTTCACTTTTATTAAAATTATGCTTTTCTGGGTACAGACCCAACAAAAACAGTTTAGGATTCAATATGATTTGTTTTGAGATTATTTTTTCAATTGTTACCCTCACCTCTTCCCAAAACATTCTTATTAATCTACATTCCCATAAACAATGAAATAGGGTTCCTTTACTTTCCATGCATTTTGTGCATGTATCTGGTATATTTTTGTTATATCTATTTAACTCCTCCGGTGTAACATACATCCGCATTAACCATTTGAAATGTATCAATTTAAGGCGTGCATTTATTGATTTGGTTTGAGCTTCTGTACAAGCCAATTCCCATTGTTCCTCTGAAATTTCAATTTGCAGATCTTCTTTCCAGTAGTTTAATCTTTTCAGTGAATTTTCACTTGAAGATAGTGTCAATGAGTTATAAAACTCTGAAATAATACCCTTTCTTTTACTATCTTTCATCATCATTTTTTCCAAGGATGAATAAATAGGTCGAGTGAGAGCTTTATTTTGATTTGATCGAATAAAGTTTCTAAGTTGAAGATATTTAAAAAAATGTGTTCTATTGAGATTAAATTTGATCCTCAGCTCTTCAAAAGACATTATGTTGTCTGCACATGGCAAATATAAATCCTGAATCTTTTGTATCCCTTTTAAATTCCATACTTTAAATACAGCGTCCGCTCTCCCTGGTTTAAAATATTGATTACCCCATATTGGACTAAATTGTGACAATAACTGTGGTTCTTTTAAATAGTTTTTAGCTTCACACCATATTTTGATCATATGCTTTACAAATGGATTTTTAACTTGTTTTTGTAATTTTTTTGCCGAATCTGAGTATATGAATATGGGAAGAGGTAAAGGTAAATTGTATGATTCCATTTCAGTCCAGTGAGGGAGATCATTTGATGAAAAATAATATGTCATAGACCTCAGTTGTGCCGACCAATAATACAACATAAAATTTGGACATTTCAGACCTCCACGATCAAATGGTAAATATAATAAAGACAAACGTAATCTAGCCCTCCTGTTGTTCCATATAAATTCCACTAACTTTTTTTTTATTCTTGAGAATAGATCTAAAGGTGGTGATAAGGGAATGTATTGAAATAAATAAAGTATTTTAGGTAAAATATTACTTTTAAGTATATTGATTCTCCCGATCATCGACATTGGTAGTGACATCCATCTCTGAGTTAACTCACTGATATCTGACATTAAGGCTTCATAGTTGACACTGGCGACTGATTCTAGCTTAGGCATAATTTGGATTCCTAAATATTTAAACTGATTTACAACATTGAATTGATTTACCTCAGGGGCTGGGTAATTTCTCTGGGTCTCATTTAGCATTAATATTGAAGATTTAGTTTTATTTATTTTATATCCTGATATTTCCCCAAAATTCTTTATTAAATTCAACAAGGTTGGAATTGATTTTTTTAGATTCGACATAAACAAAATTATATCATCGGCGTACAGGGAGATTTTATGTTCTGTTGGTCCAACTTTAATTCCATATATTTGTGAATGTAAACGTATCGCTATCGCTAAAGGTTCAATTGCCATAGTAAACAGTAAAGGTGAAAGTGGACAGCCTTGTCGACATCCTCTATTGATTTTTATTGGTTTTGAAATATTGTTATTTGTTAGGATTTCTGCTGTAGCATTATTGTATATTATTTGAACCCATTTTATGAAATTATTTCCAAGTCCAAACCTTTGTAGGACTTCAAAAAGAAAGGGCCATTCAACTCTATCAAAGGCCTTTTCGGCGTCCAATGATAGGAGAGCTGTATCCGGTGCTTCTTTATTAAAATAAATAATATTAAATAGTCTTCTTACATTATGGAAGCCTTGTCTACCCTTTATAAAGCCATTCTGATCTCGATTAATAATATTTGGTAAAATTTCTTGTATTCGTCTTGCTAAAATTTTACAGATTATCTTAAGGTCGGCGTTTAATAGGCTTATTGGTCTCATATTTTCACATTTATTAGAGGGCTTACCTGGTTTTGGCAGCAGTATAATTAAGGCATTATTTATGTATGATGGTAAATTATTATTTTGAAATGCTTCTAAAACCATTTCCAAAAAAGGTTTTATTAATTTATTCTTAAATTTTTTATAAAGGTCAACTGGAAGACCATCTGGTCCTGCACTTTTTCCTGATTTCATATTATCAATGGCTAGCCCAACTTCTTCTTGACTAATTTTAGACTCCAATATCTCCCTGTTTTCATTTGGAATACACGATATAGATAGTTCGTTCAAAAACCCATTTAGTTTTGTTAAATCAGGTTCATTTTTGGTATCATATAATTTTTCATAGTAATCTCTAAAGGCTCTATTAATTTCTAAAGGATCTATAACTACCTGTCCGTTACTTATAATACTGGTAATTGGTGTTTTAATTTCCAATTGTTTAATCTGCCATGCTAATAATTTTCCTGATTTTTCACCTTGTTCATAAAAAGATTGTTTCAATCTTAGAAGACTCGAGGCAGCTCTATTCGCTGATTTTTTGTCGTATTCAGCTCTCAAAATCAGTAATTCATTCTCCAACCTTGGGTCACTTCCTGCATACACTTTTTCCTGAAGACTTTTTATTTTATGTTCCAATTTAGCTCTCTCCTCTCGAGTCTTCTTAGATTTTGATCCTGTATAACTAATAATATGTCCCCTAATAAAAGCTTTGAAAGCCTCCCACTTTACACATGCTGATGTTTGTGTAGTATTGATGTCAAAGAACTCGTCTATCTGTTTTTCTATATACTTGACAAATTCCTCATCCTGAAGCCATTTATGCTGAAATTGCCATCTACCTGATTCCTTTGTCAATTTTTTATCTACATATATTAGACAACAGGGTGCATGATCAGAGATCACGATGTTATCATAAAAGCAGTTTTGAATCTTGGACCTTAATTCTGTGGAAATCAAAAAATAATCAATACGTGAGAATGTCTTGTAGGTACTGGAATAACAAGAATAGGCTTTAACTTGTGGTTTCATTTCTCTCCATATATCTAACAATCTCAATTCTTTCATAAAATGATTAATAGTCATCCTACATCCAATGTGCGTACAATCCAGTCCTGTTGATCTATCCACACCTGGATTCAATGTACAATTAAAATCCCCTGCTATTATATGTTGCCCTGTAAGTGATGATAGGATGAGAAATAAATTAGCAAAGAACTTCTGATCATCTATATTGGGACCATATAAGTTCACAAGATTTATATTTTCTAATAGCAAAGAACCTTGAATGATTACATATCTTCCAAATTTGTCTCCAATTACATTTTTCACTTGAAAAGGAACTGATTTATGTATGAGAGTCATAACTCCCCTGGCTCGGGATGAAAATGAAGAGGTGAATACACTTCCCTGCCATCTACTCCTAATTCTTTTAACATCCTCCTCTATCAGATGAGTTTCTTGTAAAAACACAATTCTTGAACCCATGTCCTTTATTTTATTCATAACTTGTTTAAGTTTTTTTAAATTTTGTAGACCTCTGCAATTCCATGAAGTTAAATTAAGATTAACACTTTGGTCCATGATCAATAGAGAGTTTGGGATTACCTTGCAGTGTAAACATGCTCATACAGAGAAGCAAAAACATGAGTGGTTGAACATTCATCCTACAAACTACACACAAACAAATTTCCCCTTCCCACACTTGTGGCAAACCCCCCAAAATCAAAAGAAAAATTCTGTCTCCCGATATAGCCATTGACCGTTCCACACCCACGGGGAACAGCCTAAGCCACTCCTTCTTCATCCTCCCAATCACCCTAACTCTACTGCTTTTAATGACGTAACATTAACTCTCCTCTGTAGTTTTCCAACTTAACTCCAAAATTTTTAACAACTTTGTACATCATAGTTTTTTTTTTGTTTGTTTTGTTTTTGTTTTGTTTTTTTAATATATAATACAATCTATATTTTGTAAACTTACTATTTACTTCAAGTCAGTCAGATGCCTGTGCAAATGCTTAATTATTCTACCTTATATTTTGTTCATGCTTAGCTCCCACCAGTCTCTTCTTCTTCTTTGATCTTCTTGATGAACTCCTGCGCCTCCTCTGGGGTCTTGAAGATGTGGGTTCTGCCCTCATACGTGGTCAGCAGTCTCGCAGGATAGATTACACCATGACGAATCCCAAGGTTGCGCAGCTCCTTACGTACAGGATCAAACTGCTTCCTCAATTGCTGGATTCCTGTGGCCAAATCTGGGTAGAACCGCACCTGCTGGTCCTGGTGTTTAATCTCTCCTTTAGCACGTGCAGCGTTGAAGATCTTCATCCTGTCTCTGTTGCTAAGAAACTTCATAATTAAGGTCCTCGGCGGTCCCTTATCTCTCCGTGGGCCAATACGATGTGCTTTTTCCAGAACCACTGCTGATTGCAACTCCTCGCTGCCCAGCACCTCCGGAATCCACTTTTCCAGAAAGGAACATACGTCCCGACCTTCTGATTCCTCTGGAAGACCCACCAGCCTCAAATTATTCTGTCTCGACCGAGATTCCAAATCCAAAATATTATCTTCCAGAGATTTATTTTTTTTTTCCAAAGTGCGCACCTTTAATTGAAGACGGGTGACGTCATCTTCAGCACTAGCGAGACGGAGCTCCATCTGCGCCGTTCGTTCTACACAGTCACCCAATTCCTTTCTTATTCCTTCCAACGCTGTCATAATCCCATCAAATCTAGAGGAAAAGTCCGCTCTCATTGAACTCATGGCTGCCATCAGCGCATCTGCGCCATTCCCCGCAGAAATCGCAGCGTTGCCAGCCTCCTCCGCCATATATGGAGTTTTGTTTGCTGCGTCACAGACCTGAAAGTCCGTTAATTTGGACTGTTTCGGCGGCTCGCTTTTTCCTTTTCCTGGTTTTCCAGCCTTAGGCTTCGCCGACATATCCTCGCCCAAATGCTGGGATACGTTCTGTCCCAAATGAGAGAGTTATTTGCCGATTTTTTTTTCCAGGAGCAGAGCAGAGCGAGACACGTCCGTCCTACGTGGCAGCCATAACCGGAAGTCCATGTGTGCATATTTACTATGAGTAATGAAGTTACCTTCATTACAGACTTAAAGGAACTTGGTTGCAGTGGTTTAGATCATATTTATCTGATAGGTTCCAGTTTTGTAGTGTCTCAGTTTTGTGCACTTAACTCCTCTGCTGATGGCTCTGATCATTTCCACCTGCTCTGATTACCCCACTTGTGTTGTTAAAGACAGACTTCATAAGACTCCTGCAGGCTTCTCCTCTTCCCAGGAGTGTTGGACTTTCCAATCAGCAGTTTTGCCAAAGCTACCAGCCTGTCCACACCTGAAAGCTTTCATGCTCTCCTCCAACACGGGATCATCGTAAGTCTTTTACCATCTCTTATTCCTTTCCATTCCTACCTGTCTTCCAGGACCTCTCGCCTCTCAGGCAGAGTGGACTCTCCCCTTGGTGGAACTGGAACCCCGTACATTTCTCTGTAAGTGCACCATTGTCATCTTCACTAAATCCCCGACACCAGGACACTCATCTCTCATCTCCAGGAAGATTCAACACAGCCTACCTTGTAAATACACACCACTTGTGACCACTGCACCTACCGGTTGCTAGATTTTTGCGTACTTGCACTCACATTTATAAATAAACCTTGTTTTGCACTTGAACATGACTCAGTCTCTGTCTGCTTTTGTTCCTATCATACCAAAACATGTCAAGTTTGTTCATGTCAATGAGTTTTCTTTAAATTCAAAGCTCAGTCAAGGAGTTCCACAGGGCTCTGTGTTAAGTCCTGTTCTTTTTAGTTTATATATGCTTCCATTAGGTAATATCAGAAAGCAATGCCTACATTTCCATTGTTATGCAGATGACACAATTATATTTGTCAATGAAGCCAGATGACAGTAATCAATTGACTAAATTAGAGGCACGTCTTAAGTTTGCTGTAGTTATGGATTGCTTGACAGACATCTGAAAAGAAACACCTTGGCAGATGATATTTGCTGATGATGTGGTCTTGTGTAACAGAAGAGTCTCTAAGAACTAGAACACTGGAGGTGTTGAGCTGAGCTGCAGGTCACGCCCTCTCTGCCTGAGTGCTTCAGGTCTGGGTGTGCTTCCCAACCTGAAGGCAGTTGGTTGATTGCACCAGGTGGGAGTGATCTGGTGATTAAGGGAGTTTGGAGGCAGTTACTCACAGGGCAGTGGGGAGTAAGCAGTGTGTGAGAGAAATGGTTGGAGAGACTGGGAACATCTTGGTATCCTCTCTGAAGAGCTGAAGCAGGAGGCCAGGGAGAGGGAAGTTTGTGCTCCTCTGCTTGAGCTGCTGCCTCCGCGATCCGGACCTGCAAAAAAGCGATAGAAAAGGGATGGATGAATGATGTCTTTAGGAAATCGGAGCTTGGATGACTTGTAATTTCTTGCTATTAAATTCAGATAAGACCAAAGTCATTCTAGTTGGCCCAAAAAACTTTAGAAATACTTACCCACATCAGACACTTGGTCTGGATGGGGTTACTCCATCTAACAGTTCTGTGAAGAACCTTGGAGTTATTTTTGATCAAGATTTGTCCTTTAATTCATATATGAAACTTCTTTCTAAGACTGCTTTTAATAATTTGCATAATATTGCCAAGATTAGGAACATCTTGTCTCAGAGTGATGGGGAGATATTAATCCATGCTTTTGTTAGTTCTAGATTAGATTATTGTAACTCTTCATTATCAGGCTGCCTTAAAATGTCGCTAAAAAGTCTTTAGTTGATCCAAAATGCTGCGGCTAGAGTTTTAACAGGTATAAGAAATATCTCTCCAAATTTAAAAACCAAATAACCATCTAACAGCCGAATATCCATGCAGACAGTAAAATATTTGGGTGTAGCTCTAGTGTTGATCCTCCTCTAAATCCTCTATTAATAACCTTGTTATTCATAACACCTGGTTTGTTTGGGGTTTTTTTTTTTTTTTTTGGTGAACCATAAGTTGTCTGGGCAGAGGAAAGTTTGACACTGGTGCCTGCCTGATGTAATTTGGGCTCTGAGTCTGGTTTTTAATAAGTATCTTGTCTGCCACCGCTCGGTGCAGCAAGCAATTATACCTGGATGGTGTAATAATGTTTCAGAGGGGTGTGGATGGACAGGAAATCCAATCACATTGCTGCGTTATTACATTAACACTGATTTATGCTGCTGCTTCACCGAGGTGTCAGATTTTAACTGCTAATGCAATTCCAGTCCTGATGCATCCATGGCTGCTTTTTAAAGGAATAACACTGGGAGGAATTCTTTCATTTCATGTTCTAACCACATTTGTCTGATTTTAACACCAGCAGCAGAAGTGGGGACAATTCTGTGAACAGACTGAGCTGTCAGTGGGAGGCTACAAAACTACAATTTCTTTTTAAATGTTTGACGCTAATGTGATGCAACAGTCAGCTAAAACATTACAATTTTTGGCATCTTGGTGTGTCTCTACCCTTTCTGATAACTACAGAGTATTTCAGAACAGTTGTTGGCATGCTCAAAAAGCATTTACAGTACGTGGAAAAGTTTCCAAAACTGCAAGGAAAATTTCCCAATACTAATTGCCTTACGTACTCATTTTTTAATCCTTTTTTTGTTACCTACCCAGTTTTTTCTTTTTTCTTTTACTGTTTTTATTCTTTTTTTCCTGTTTTTACCATGTTTTTAACCATCTTTTTCCAGTGAAGCTGAAAGGAGCTAATGTTATGGTGCTGAATCCAGCATCTGTCCATCCTTCCATCTACCCATCTGTCCACATTTCAGGGAAACCTACCCCTGCTTTTCAATAGAGAGCCTAAGTCCCTTAAGCCCCCTTCTACTTCTGCACATGGGACCTTAAATCGGGAAAAAATCTGCATTGAAATGAATGCCAAGAGCGAAATTATCTTTTGATCCCAATCAAATTTTACCACGAGTTACACATGTGATGT
Source organism: Pholidichthys leucotaenia (assembly GCA_020510985.1). Taxonomy (NCBI): domain Eukaryota; kingdom Metazoa; phylum Chordata; class Actinopteri; order Cichliformes; family Pholidichthyidae; genus Pholidichthys; species Pholidichthys leucotaenia. The sequence goes on along the minus strand of CM035842.1, from coordinate 191,883,785 downwards.
TTGTCAATTTAAAAGATAATTTTCCATGTAATTTCAGTTGTCGGCTGCCATATAATAACAGAATATTTAGTTTTTGTGAAAACAATTGGCAGAGAACATTCCCATCATCCCACATCACCAAACATGATCATGGCAGGAGATTGCTAAAACCTCACCTCCTGTTTCCTGACCGATGAAAGAAGGATCCAAAGAGGAGAAAAAACAACACAAAGGTACTGTTTTGTATTTTGAGAGCTGTAGCTGATCCAGAGGACTGTTAGTTACTTCACCCTGGGTGCTCTTTGAAAACCTGATGTAGTTTAAGATGTCTCTGTTTGTAGTCCATCCATCCATCCATCCATCTTCTACCGCTTTTCCGGAGGTCCGGTTCGCGGAAGCAGCAGTTCAAGCAGAGAAGCCCAGACTTCCCTCTCCCCAGCCACCTGCTCCAGCTCTTCAGAGAGGATACCAAGGCGTTCCCAGACCAGCTGGGAGACATAGTCTCTCCACCGAGTCCTGGGTCTGCCCCGGGGTCTCCTCCCAGTGGGACGTGCCTGAAACACCTCAAGTGGGAGGCGTCCAGGAGGCATCCTAATCAGATGCCCATACCACCTCAACTGACTCCTTTCAATGTGGAGGAGCAGCGGTTCTACTCTGAGCCTCTCCCGGATGACTAAGCTCCTCACCCCATCTCTGAGGGTGAGTCCAGCAATCCTACGGAGAAAGCTCATTTCAGCCGCTTGTATCCGCGATCTTGTTCTTTCGGTCATTACCCAAAGCTCGTGACCATAGGTGAGAGTAGGAACGTAGATTGACTGGTAAATCGACAGCTTTGCCTTAGAACTAAGCTCCCTCTTCACCACAACAGACCGGTACAATGTCCGCATCACTGCAGATGCTTCTCCAGTCCGTGTGTCAATCTCTCGCTCCATTTTCCCCTCACTCGTGAACAAGACCCCAAGATACTTAAACTCCTCCACTTGGGGCAGGAGCCTGTCCCCAACCCAGAGAGGACAATCCACCTTTTTCCAGCTGAGGACCATGGACTCGGACTTGGAAGTGCTGATTCTAATCCCAGTCGCTTCACACTCAGCGGCAAACCGTCTCAGCAAGAGCTGTAGGTCATTGCTGGATGAAGCCAACAGGACAACATCATCTGCAAACAACAGAGATGAGATCCTGTGGTCACCAAGCATGACACCCTCCATTCCCTGGCTGTGCCTAGAAATCCTGTCCATAAAAATTATGAACAGGATCAGTGACAAAGGGCAGCCCTGGCGGAGTCCAACTGTCACTGGGAATGACTCCGAGTGGTGGCTGGGTTTCCACCCATGGGACCTGGCCGGGCTCAGCCAAAGGAGTTACATGGGTCCGCCCTCCAGTGGGCTCACCACCTGCAGGAAGGATCATGGGGGTCCGGTGCCATGTGGATTAGGTGGCGGTCAAAGGCGGAGACCTTGGCAGACTGTGTTTGTAGTTGTTTTTTTTTTTTTTAATTTACATATTTTCACAACCTGATACCTTAACAGGTAGCCAACATCCTACACCATTATTTACGTGGAAAATTGTCTTTTAAATTGACAAACATCATACATATGTCAATCGGGATCAAAAGATAATTTTGCTCTTGCCATTCATTTCAATGGAGATTTTTTTCTGATTTAAGGTCCCATGTGCGGAAGTAGAGGGGGCGTGACTTAGGCTCTGTATTGCTTCGGTGGTCACCAGACTCACACACAATGATCCACAGGTGACTCCGAGTGATGAGGTCTGATTCAAAAATGTTCTTGATTTTTAACTCGCCAGTGTGATACACAATTGTGTGTTTAGGAGCACAAAATTCGCACTGCTTTGGAGCTTAAAGTCTTATGTTTCCAACGGCACATGAATGATGACTCTCAGACTTACAATTTGTGAATTAAAGACATTTGTTTGAAGGTTGTTTTTCAGTGTAAATCTCCTGCAATCTTAATGTGAACGTCTGACTGTCTCAAACCGGAATTTTCTCACAAACACCTGATGGGGTCTGTATCTATGGTAACCATGCAGTAAGGGTGAGACAAAGCTGCATGATTCAGATTCAGGTTAATTTTTAACGTTTTCACCTAAATTCCTTCATGTTTAAGCTACCTCCACAAAATATATATCAAAATGTTCAGTTTGATTAGAATGACGTTGTTTTTTTTGTAAATCTAGATTTTATATTTTAAACTTAGTATCAGAAATATTCACGAAAAAATTGCCAGTGCCAGCTTCTCCTTTGAAATGTCACAGGACTGAGCACAGGTTTTACCGGGCTCAGTGTCTCAATTTATTTGTGTTTTCTCTGTATTTTCTTCCAGCCTTACGGGGTCTTTCTGTGTTTTGATTCCTGATGATTTAGCGTTCTATTTATTATTTATGTTTCAGCACTGTTATTATGTTGTCTATTTATGTAGTTTTGGATTGTTTTGCCTCCTCCTGTGACAGGGTCATTATTTCTCCTCTCCCAGACATCCCCAGCTGGTTAATTACTCACCGCCTGCTCTCCTAGTGACTTCAGCTGCGTAAGTTCTGTAATCAGGTCACCAGACCGCTCTTGTGCCTCACACCTGCTGCTCATCATTCCCCATTACCTCCTTGTATTTAAGTTCTGCCTTTCCACTGTGTGGTTGCTGCTAGATTGGATGTCAAGACTGGTTTACTCTTGGATCCAACATCTGTACACTCCTCTTCACCAGCCTCTGAAGTTTTCTTCTCCTGAGCACTTCCTGCTCAGAGGCTTGATTTGTAAGTAATTCTTGCTTTGCATTTTTTTTTTGTACTGTTGGCACTTTTTGGACTTTATGTTGTTTTCTTTAATAAATTGCACAATACCATTCGGTGTGTGGGTTTGTCCTCTCTGCCCCAAAGGGGCCTAAACATGACATGAAATGCATGGGATATCTCTGAGAGCCACTGAATACAATCAGCAAACTTCAGTGTCCTGATACTCTGTCAGAGTTTGACAGACACTTGGATCTAGACAAAGCATATAATATGGTGTCAAAAGAGGAAGTGTGGTACTATATGAGAATGTCAGGACTGGCAGAGAAGTATGTGTGGGTGGTGCAGGGCATGTATGAGAAAAGCGAGATGGTGCTCTATCAAGGGTTTATCAATGCCAATGAAATGGCTTCAGAGATTTGTGTTCCGAGGAGGGTGGAACTGCAGAAGCCACGAAGCTCGAGGCATCCTGACAGTGAGGGCAAAATAGAAGCTGGTGACAGCAACACATGCTGCAGCAGGTGATGCAAGTCAAGGCGTGTGTGGAGCTGTAGATGAGGCTAGGACCTTGCTGTATGGCACCTATGAATGCCTAATGGCGGAAGATCTAGAGGAAAAAGTCGCGAGAGTGGAGCAAACTCACTTACGCAGACAGTACAGTGAGGCCTGGAAGGTTGTTAACGAGATCAGCAGTCGTAAGAAGTCAATAAGAGGCCAGATTGCAGGGATGGGCCCAAAAGAATGAATTACCAACTGGATTAATCACTTCAAGAAGTTGCTTGGCAGTTCTTCTGACAGCCTGAGCACCGAGGAGGACGATATCCCAGATATTTTAAGCAGCCTGGATATCGATGATGGTGCTTTTGCTGTGGACGAGAATGAAGAAGAGAAGAAAACACTCTCTCAGAAAAAGCGCAGGTCTGGATAACATCCCACCCAGAGGACTCTTTAACTGTCCTAGGTGCCATGTGGTGCCTGGGGCAATGCAAGGCAACTGAAGCACCCCCCCAGTGGTCAAGAGTGGTAAAAAAATTTGTCAATAAAATAGTTCAGATTTCCAAGGCTATAACTTGAAAGTTACAAGAGATAATGGCTTACTGTCAATTAGAAAGATGTAGCATATGATCCAAAGTTTCAGATAGGAATAAATTTATGCATCTAATTTGCATAATGTCACGGCAGCTATATAAATTACATAACTCAGTCAAAAGTGGACTTTGGACACATTTACATAAAGAATGGTCTGTTTTGTTTGGTTTTTTTTTTACACTGATTTTTCTACAGGGGTATGTTTTTTATCTAATCTTCAAAGTATATGAACCAGAAAATCAATAAGATGTCAAAAACATATTTCCCTCTTACCTGTTACCGGGAGGGGGGCTTGCCCTCCCATGTGACCGGTCTGTTTTCGTCCATCGTTGCCGATGTTTGTGTGTTTGCTCAGCCATTTACACAGTGTACTACATCTACAAACTCTTATGATTACCCCATGTGAATTTTGTTTGTATTATGTGGCTATTTTTTTCTGTTTGGTGCATTATTCCTGTGGGAGTCCATGCCACCTGTGGGCACCCCCATCTTGATATTGGGAGCTCAGTTTTTTGTTACATCGACCTCGATGTTGTTATGACTCACTCTGGGCCGTCACCCGCTTCAGCTGCACGCACACCTGTGGGTAATCAGCCCCGGGCTATATAGCCCACTCTGCCTGGAGCTTCGGCACGGAGCCGTCTGATTTGCTACGATCTTCATCCCGCGCACGACTGATTCCTCTCAGCCCTGCGCATTATCTTTTGGACTCTCTGTTGGCACGTACGCTCAACATTCAAACTTACCTTTTCTCCCAGGCTCTCCCCTGTGCACAGGTGGATCCCTTGGCGGCGGTTCTCTCCCCCGCAGCGGCGGAATCGCTCCCTTCACCACGCCGTGCATCACAGCTCTTCACCGGGTGCACTCTGTAAACGCTGTCTCCCTGGAAGGAGGCCCAAAGCCCAAACCGATGCCAGCACAGGAACACCTGCAAGTAAGCCTTGTCAGTTTCCCATTCATAAATTACACGGCTGAATCTAACATCTGTTTGGCTCTGTCCCTAGGGTTGCCAGGCTGTACGCCGCTCTCTCGCCCCCGGCTGCAGCTCGTTCACCCACAATACACTCACATACCGCATACACGCACCCACACACCTGCTGGTGAATCAATAAAGATAATTGTATTGCACTTGAGCCTGTGTGTGTGTTCCCTGGGTCCGACATTATATCAGAGGTAACAAGTTTACTTAGTAATTTACACCTGTGCACCACATCTACAAACTCTTATGATTATCCCACGTGAATTTTCTTTGTATTACGCGGCTATTTTTCCCATTTCATGCAGTTTCCGTCATCATTGCTGTCGCGATGACCAAACACGGCAGCATCCACATTGGTGTGTGAGCTCAAAGCAGAAAAAGGAAGAACATTAATGAGGATTTCTCCTTCTTTGCTATACAGTGATCCCTCACTTATCGCGGTTAATGGGTTCCAGAACCGACCGCGAAAAGTGAAAAACCGCGAAGTAGCGTCACCCCTAATGACGTCATCCATAAATAATACGTACGTTCATTCTCTCACTCTCTCTCTCTCTCATATGATACGTGTGTGTGTGTACGTGTACATACATACGTAGATGTAAACAAAGTGTACATAAATATGTTTTTAGAACTCTTTTATTCTTATAACAAGATACGTAACTCAAGATGAAAATGATTTACTGCACAGGTTAATGAGAGCTTTACTGCTCCTCAGGTGATGCCTCATCGTGAGATGCTGGAGGCGCAGGATCATCGAGGGCAGCTTCTGATAGAGCTGAAGCTGCAGGAGGCGGCGTAGTGCCTCGACGGGAAGACTATTTCGCACAAAATGGCACAAGAGAACAGCAAAAAGTTCCACGCGGCGAGACTAAGTAACACGAGCGATAAAAAGCAATGAATGCGGTCTTCCTTCCCTTCATGGGTGCTCGGCAGGGAGAGGAGGTGGGTGAAACGTCTCGGCCAATCAGCTTGCGAGATTGCCGAGCCAACACGACAACAGCGAACAGAGAGTTGTGCGGCTCTCCGTGTTGATACCTGATGGTCTAATGTAGTCTCCCTGCCTTCTGCTAGCGCCCGCCCATTATTTCTCAATTTTGAATTTTTGATGAATATTTTTGAAAAATCCGCGAAGCACTGAGGGCGCGAAAGGTGAAGCGCGAAGTAGCGAGGGCTCACTGTATTCCATGTCAGCCATGATTCCTTCAGCACGTGTCTGCCACTTTCTAAACTGTCAGATCAACAGAGATTAGTACAAATTCTCAGCATAGCCGGGGGACGTTAATAAGTTGACATGTGCAGTTGCTGCGCTGTGCCACTGGGGGCGCGTGACCCGTCCATTTAATCTGGGCAGTTAAAGGGTTAAAACCTGTGACCTGGATGATATCATTCTGACCCTCTGCAACCTTGAACTAATGAAAGACGGCAAACCAAACCAGTGGTCACTTTATAATATCATTCCACTACCCAAGTCAGGCAATCTCTCATGCACTGATAACTACAGGGGAATAAATCTCATATGTGTGATAGCTAAGATGTATAATCGGATGATACTGAACCAAATCTGAGGACCTCTAGACTCTCACCTCCGATTCAATCAAGATGGGTTCCAGCAAAATAGATCCACCACTAGTCACATTCTTGCCCTGCACCAGATTCTAGAGGAGGTACAGAAAAACAACCTCCCTGCAGTTCTGATATTCCTTGACTTAACCGTGAAATTATGATCAAGATACTGAAGGCTTACAGTAAAATGGTAAATGGAGTTCACTTATATAGCACTTTTTTCCTCATCTTAAATGCCCAAAGTGCTTGATGGGAGTGAAGCAGAGCTGGGTCTAATGTTAACACCTCGTAGATCTCAGAGAATACTGGCAAAAGCAGTAGCAGATCTGGACTATGCAGATTACATTGTTTTGCTGTCAAACAACATCTTACAGGCACAGAAATTGTTGCTTGTGGAGTTGGAATGCTCTCAGATCAGTCACACCATTAATGACCAGAAGACCAAAGTGATGATGCCTAGGGATGCTTTTAACTCTATATTTCCACTGTTGATGAGTGCCGGCAACCCTCTGGAAGTAGTCAACAACTTCAAGTGCCTTGGATCCTGGATAGGATCTACTAGTCATGATATGAAGGTGTGCAAGACACTCGCGTTGGGTGCTCTCAATGACATGCAAGCTATATGGCACTCAAACATCTCAAGAGAGCTAAAAGTTCAATTGTTCTGTGCAATAATGGAATCCATACTGCTATATGGAAGTGACTGCTGGTCATTAAACATCTCCCTTCAGAAATCATTGGATGGCTCCTACTCCCAGATGCTGTGCACCATCCTCAATGTATACCGGCAAGACCATGTCTTCAATGAAGATCTCTATGGGCACCTTTCCAGAACATCAGACAAGGTGGCTTGGCGAAGACTTGGCCTCACGGGGCAGTATTACCATCACCAAGAGCTCCCAACAGGCCACTTGGTAGGCTGGTAACCGACGCATGGCTTTTGACGCCCAAGACAGCCGTTAACGTCATTCATGGACACTCTGAAGGAAGACACTAGGGCGACCAACACTGGTGAGCTTGCTGCCTGTATGCTAGACCATGAAGACTACACCACAAGGTATGCAGCTCGGCTGAAGCAGCACTGACTGACTGACTGAGATGGTGGTCAGGTGTATTGTAGGAGGGACAGATGGATTCAAGGTGGGGGTGGGGTTACATCAGGGATCAGCTCTGTGTGATGATCAGGCGAGCATGCTCCCCCTCCCATCCTGTTCCCGTCTTCCCGGCTCCGGAGGATCAGCCACAGCTGCATGATTACATGCCTGCTGCGTCCTGATGACCCAGCGTTTTCAAAGGTCTGATGACACGATTTTGACATTTTTTAGCATGTTGTGTAAACCCAAAAATCATTGTCTACACAACATAACAAAATAATTTTTTTGTAAGTTGTCTGTTGTTTTTTTTTTTTTTTTTTTTTTTTTTTTTCCAACTGATTTAAGACGACATAAGCGACAGAACGGACACCGGTGTTGTTGACTGGAATGACAGCTGCTTTGTAGCTCACAGTTTCTCTGGTTTCTTGTTTTAATTTTATAGTTATGCCTTCATGTTGTGTCGCAGGCTTAGATAAACAGCATGCCGTTAAAGACCACATCACACGCTTCAGCTCCAACTGTCATAAGCCTCCTCGTGTGGTCCTTGTATGCTTTTACGCAGGAGGAGCCCACAAGGAGGGCAAGGATTAATGGATTTACGCGCAGCTTTGACCTACATTCTGTGAGCGCATGCTGACGCTCGCTGGTCCGGCCACATCCCTTCTATCATTATCACTAGCTGATTCAAACTCCCGCTGATCATGTTTCCCGGTCCTCACCCAGGTGCTTCTCATCACACCATTACCAGCAGTGCGTGCACTTCCTGGCCGTTTGCCAGTCATGCACTGCTGGTCAAGAGTATTGTCATCTATGCTGTTAGTCTGCCAGTATTTTCAGCACTCTCACGACGTGTTAGTCACTCCATGTTCGCTGTGGCTCCCGTGTGTCCTTGAAGCGATGTTGGCTCTGGGGCACACCTGTGGCTAACACGTCTCCTCTCATTCATTCGCTGGGTGATGCTGGCCCCTGAACGCCGTCAGTAAGTGTTTGCGTTTTTTGTACGTCTTCACCTTTTTGGGGTCTGTCTTTCTGTATTAAATGTGCTGTGGTGAACCGTGCAAGTAATCCTTGTTATTTCATCCTCCCTCTCCGTGCCCTGCGTAAAAGCACACGAGGAAGGGAAGGAAGAATGGATTTATGTGCAGGATTCACAACAGCATATTTATTGAACGTAAAGACTGATCCTAAAAGGTGAAGACTTACAAAAATACACAAACACAAATAGTAGGCGTTCGGGGCCGACATCGCCCAGCAAACGTATGGAGAGGAAATGTGTTAACCACGGGTACGCCCCACAGCTGACATTGCTACAAGGGCACAACAGAACCACGGCTGTGTGGAGGGGCTAACACGTCGTGATAGTGTTGGCAATATTGGCTGGCTGACAACACAGCAGATGATGCATACAAAATATGAACAGCTGACTGTCAAAGAGAGAGGGGGTTTAATCGGACCGGTGAATCTTGGACAGTGCCCACCTGAAAGTGGGTCAAAACGGCACATTATTCACATGTACAAAACAAAAACAACAAGAACTCAAAAGATAATACATAATAAACCAGATGCCTGAGCCACAGAGAATACACTGCTATGATTTCATTGAAAAATCGGGTTTAAATAAATTATCAGGTTCAGGTTACTTTATTTGTACCCGTCGGTAGATTTGTTTTGCAGTCTGGTGACATCCATATTTACAAGCCACAATTACATTCATCATAAACACAAACACAGGCACACATGAAGCTGACTATAAACATGATAAAAATACTCAAGACTCCATCGATCAGGGTATAAAGACAAAGAGATGAGAGAAAAACCAGAGATAAGAGAGAAGGGTCATATTAAAAAGTGTGTTAAAAGTTCATAAATTATATTTATGAACAAATAATTTGTTGCAATATCTGTAACAAAAGCATAACACTCGGTGTTCCCCTGCCGTGTGTTTGTTGCTGCTACTGCAGCGAGCATGTGTCTCTCCACCGTCGCTCTCTGAGTCTGACTCACTAGGCATGATGCCCGCTTGGCACGGCTCAAACCTATAAGGTCTGATAACCCCAAATTCTTCATTATAATCCCATTCTTCTGAACTATAACCGCCTGAAGATTGGACGACACAAACCAATTCCAGTCTACATGTGCTGTAACCATCGTTGATGTTTTCTACCGCTTCCGTCCTGTGTACAATGGGCAGCCAAGCACTGTGTTCTGTCACTGCCATTACAACATGGCTGGCGGGGGGTGGGAGGGTTCCAGCCACTGACACAATTGGTGACGTGGCGCTCATGAAAACGTCGGCTATTCGGGTGAAAAAAAAGGATGTTTGACTTAGAACTGCACAGACTAACCTATTTTGTCATATTGAAATTATGTGTTGCAAAATCAGATGAAGTCAGAATCGTGTCATCAGACCTTTAAGAACCAGCATGGGGAGAGCCCATCGCTGGATTGTTTGGGTTTGCTACCCTAGTTACACATAGCCTGATACTGTGTACCTTTTGGCTGACCCGTATTTCACTCCTCCATCCTTCTCCTCCCCAGGTTGCTGCCACCCACAGGTGTGCCTTCTGGAGCTGGTCACGCTCGCCTGGCCCAGAAGACGCCGGAATATCCACCCAGGTCACTGTCTTCCCCCTTTGCCTCTGGTCCACGCAGGGGTTCCCTGCTGGGCTCCTCTGCTCAGTAAGAGTGCTCTCCCATTGTTGTTATTCTCCCCTTCGAGAGGTCTCGTCACTAATAATCTCTGTCTGCTCTTTCCCGTAGGCTACGTGCTCTCCAGAGGGCACCAGTTTTGTCAGTTTAAGTGTGCATTTTTATGTTGCGTTCTTCCTTAGTTTTGTATCTTTATTTAGTGTTGTGTGTGCTTTAGTTTTACAACAAACTGGTGAACTTTTCATTCGAGTCTGAGTGATTGTTCTGGCAGCTCTGCATTTGTGCCTCACTTGCGCTGAGTCATGACACTCTGAGCCCCCTCTTGTTTGACATGGCTATGGACAGGCTGACAGACAAGGTCAGGCAGGCATCTCCATGGACCATGATGTTTGCAGATGACATTGTGGTCTGTAGTGAGAGAACCTGGAGAGGTGGAGGAATGAAAGTCAGCAGAGGCAAGACAGAATACATGAGCGTGAATGAGAGGGAGGCAGGTGTAATGGTGAAGATACAAGGAGTAGAGGTAGTGAAGGTAGGTGAGTTTAAATACCTGGCTGGGGTGAACCACCTAAAGCAAGTGAACATGCACAAGAGAGGTGAAGAAGATAGTGTAGGCAGGGTGGAGTGGGTGGAGATGAGTGTCGGGGGGATCTGTGACAGAAGGATAGCAGCAAGAGTGAAAGGAAAGATTTACAAGATGGAAGTGAGACCTGCTATGAGGTATGGTTTGGAGATGGTGGTACCGACAAAAAGACAGGAGGCAGAGCTGGAGGTGGCAGAGTTTAAACTCAGTTCAATTCAACTTCATTTGTATAGCGCCATTTCACAACAGTCATCTCATAGTACTTTCAACTGTAGGGGAAACCTCCTCTCTCTGGTAGTCCATCGATTCGATGATGACCATCTTCTTTATTTGTGAGTCTGCTGGTGTTTGAATAGTCCGATCCTGGATCTGCAGATTCGGTTACAGACCGGGCATGTGAAGGAGGTGCTGGGGGGAGCAGGGGGGACTTGGCGAGCATGCCTCTTTGCACGCTTTGCTGTCCGGTGTTGTGTGCGCTGTTCCTCCATATAATCCACTCCCTGTGAGGAGTGAAAGCGCCAGATGTCTCGGCAGGAAGCGAGTTCCTCCAGTGAAGAGGGGTTGATCTGACATCTCTTCAGGATGGACTTCATTTGATCTTTGAAGCGCTTCTTCTGCCCACCAGCGCTGCGTTGGCCACGGTGTAACTGACCATACAGGATTCTGCGTGGGAGTCTGTGGTTGGGCATCCGGATGACATGCCCCAACCACCTGAGTTGATGCTGGGCCATGATGGACTCCACGCTACAGCTGCCAGCTCTCTCCAGCACTTCTGTGTGCGGCACTCTGTCCTTCCAAGTGATGCCAAGGATCTTCTGGAGACATCTTATATGGAAGGTCTCCAAGCTTCTCAGATGGCGGCTGTAAATAGTCCATGCCTCACATCCATATAGTAAGGTGATGATACATACAGCTCTGTAGACCAGCACTTTGGTGTGGAGTTTGAGATTGCTGTTCTGAAGAACCCTTCTCCTTAGACGACCAAAAGATGCTGATGCTTGCTTGAGGCGGTTCTGGATCTCGTCATCCATTGAGCAGGTGTCAGACATTATGCTCCCCAGGTATTTGAATGTGGGCACTGTGAGCAGCTGTTGCCCTGCTGCTGTGAGGGTTATTGGGTTTTGTGGGGGGTCGGTACTGGACTGACAGAGTACCTCTGTCTTCTGGGTGTTGATTGTCAGTCCCATTCTGGTGTATGCAGTTACAGCTGCCGAGAGGATGTTTTGTAGAGCGTCTGGTGTATGAGCAACCAGGGCACAGTCATCGGCGTACTGTAGCTCAATGATGGTCTCTGATGTCAGTTTGGAAGTTGCCTGTAGCCTCCTGATGTTAAACAGGTTACCATCAAGCCTGAAGTCAATGGTAACTCCAGCTTGTTTCTCCACCCTCCTACGTAGCAGAGTTGTTACACAGACAAGGAAGATGTTGAAGAGAACTGGGGCCAGCACACAGCCTTGCCTCACTCCGGTTTGCACTCCAAAAGGTTCTGAGCTGTGCCTTTCCACTACCACTCGGGCCATCATCCCAGAATGGAACTGCACAAGGATTGTGAGAAACTTGGGTGGACACCCAAATCTCTTTAGGACTTGCCACAGTAGTTCCCTGTTCACTGTGTCAAATGCCTTTGACAGGTCGACAAAGGCAATGAACAGGTCCTTATGCTGCTCCCGACATTTCTCTTGGAGCTGACATGTCACAAAGATCATGTCAACTGTTCCCCTGTCCTTCCGAAAACCACACTGTGACTCTGGGGTGACCCGCTCTGATACTGCAGAGATGAGTCTGCGGAGCATGACCTTGGCAAGGACCTTTCCAGCAGTAGCCAACAGAGAGATACCCCTACTATTGGAGCAGATGGCTTTGTCTCCTTTGTTCTTGTAGATGGTCACAATGTTGCTGTCTTTCCACTGTTGTGGGACACAATCTCGTCTCCACACCTCTGAGATATAGAGATACAATGTCCGAGTACAGAGGTAGCCTCCTTCCTTGAGAAGTTCAGCTGGGATGCCATCAGGTCCAGGGGATTTATTGTTTTTCAGAGTTTTTACTGCTTGCAGGATTTCTTTGAAGGTTGGGGGGAGGTCGAGATCTGGCATGGTAGGATGTTCAGGGAGCTCTGCAATGACAGTTGGGTCCACTGAGGTGGGCTGGTTAAGCACGGTGTTAAAATGCTCAGCCCACTGCTCCACTATCATGGCCTGATCCTTGATTAAAGAAGAGCCATCAACAGATCTCACAGGTGCCAGGGAGCAGTTTCTGGGGCCGTAGATGGTTTTGACTGCATCATAGAAACTGTGCATATCGTTTCTATCAGCATGAGTCTGGATTTCGTTGGCCTTTGAGATCCACCACTCATCTTGCAGTTTCCTGAGAGTTGTTTGGACCTCAGAACGAAGGGCTTGCCATTGCTTCTTATGGAATTGGGATTGTGGGTTGTTCAAGGTGGCTCTGTGTGCCCTGTGCATTCTGTCCAGGAGGGTGGAGATCTCTCCAGCATTCTGGTCAAACCAGTCCTGATGTTTCTTGGTTTTGAAACCGATGGCTTGGGCTGCAGTGTCAAAGAGAATGGTAGATAGAGCAGTCCACTTCTCATCCATCCCAGACTCTGAGATGATCAGTTGTTCAATACCTTCCAGCCTCTCAGCTAGGGAGCGACGGAAGTTGTCACAGATGTCGCTGCTGGAGAGTCTGGCACAGTGGAGTGTTTTCCTCTTTGGGCCACCGTGGCGAGCTAGGGGCCTAAGATGCATTCTGACCTTTGACAGAATCATGCGGTGGTCGGTCCAGCAGTCTGCCCCTCGCATAGCTCTTGTGATGAGCACGTCCTTGAGGTCAGCCCTCCTCACGATCACATAGTCGATCAGGTGCCAATGTTTGGACCTGGGATGCATCCAGAATGCCTTATATTTGTTCTTTTGTTGGAAGATTGTGTTAGTGATGGTAAGATCATGTTCTGCACAGAGACTAAGAAGTCTCATGCCATTGGGGTTGACTTTTCCAATGCCATGGGCACCGATCACACCATTCCAGTTTTGCAAGTTCTTTCCGACTCTTGCGTTGAAATCACCAAGCAGCATGATTTTGTCACCCTTCGGGATGTGACTGAGGATGTCATCGAGTGCCTGGTAGAAGCGGTCCTTCTCTTCAGCGTTCGATGACAGAGTTGGTGCATAGGCACTTACCAAAGTGACATACCTGCATTTTGCAAGGGGGATACGAAGAGTCATGAGCCTTTCACTGACACCCATTGGTGATTCTGTGAGCTTGTGCAGGAGGCTGTTCTTGATTGCAAAACCAACTCCATGAAGGAGTTGACCGCCAATGGGGTATCCTTTCCAAAAGAATGTATAACCCTCTCCTACTTCATTGAGTGAGCCTTCCTCGAGGAGTCGTGTCTCACTGAGTGCTGCCACATCCACATTGTAACGCTTCAGCTTGCTGGCAACGAGTGCTGTTCTGCGCTGTGGTCTGTCCGGACTGGCATCCAGGAGTGTCCTTATGTTCCATGCTGCAATTCTAAATGGTATTGTTTTTATTTTTCGACCGCATAGTGGAATGTCCCGACAGGTGCAGTTTCCTATCCGGGTGCTGTGCTGAGTGGGCAATGTTTAGTCCACCTTTTCTAGGCCTTTCCCCAGTTGGGGTGAGCAGTGCGGTCCCTAAATAGGGCTGCTCAGACGCACAGGAGTCTGCCGGAAGCAGCTGCCACTCAATCCCAACTGCTAACGACAGTTGTCCTGTGCCGCTGACGTGCAGAGTTCCAGCTAGAAGCTTCCAGCTCATTCAAACCTGCCCCCGTTACTGGATGCTCCATCGCCGCCAGACTTTAGAGGTCGGAAACTCAGGTAAAGAAGATACCTGCGCAGTGATGGTTTTTAGAGTGGCATGGGGGTGCGCTTTTCCCGATGCCACTACCTTGATTGTAGAGAAGATGGTTCCAGTGGCAAGGGAGACCCTAGACGACAGGCATCTTCTCACAACTGCAAGAGGCTGCCGGAATCCAGATTTTTGGGAAACCGCCTCAAAGCGTGCCACCACCAGCTTGCTTTTTGTCAGGGTATGCTCCCTTAGCCTTCGTCCGCTATTACAGCCATTGTGGTGTTTATCGTTACTACCAGCTTCTGCCTGCTCTACCGTTGAGGTCTTCATCTTCGTCTTTGGGATCACTCTTAGTCTGGCCTCTACCCTTCGACCTGTTCGGCTTGGGTGACCCTGCCAGGAGTACGAGACTCCGGCCGACATAGCTCTAGGGGTCATGGAGATGCTCAAAGTGCCCCACCACGATAAGGTGGTGATCCCATCGAGGCACAGGGGAAATGACAAATGTGGGGAAACCTCCACAATTGCAGAAAGACCCCAGCAATCAAGTGATCCCCTGTGAGCAAGCGCTTGGTGACGGTGGAGAGGAAAAACTCCCTTTTAACAGGAAGAAACCTCCAGCAGAACCAGGCTCAGGGAGGGGCAGTCATCTGCTGCGACTGGCTGGGGGGGTGAGGGGATAGAGAAGATGAAAAGAACAGACATGTAGAGAGCAAACAGCATGATGGGGACTCTATCTATGGGAGAGAACAAACGGATGTTAATGACCACCAGGAAAAAAAAAAAATTCATTGAGAGTGAAGAAAGGAGTGAAGCCCAGTGCAATTATTGGAGGTCCCCCGGCTGTCTAAACCTAATAGCAGCATAACTAAGGGAGGGTTCAGAGACACATGATCCCTCCCTACTTATAGGCTATATCAAAAAGGAAGGTTTTAACCCTATTCTTAAAAACAGAGCTCGAGTCTGGCTCCCGAATCCAGATTGGCAGCTGGTTCCACAAGAGAGGAGCTTGATAACTGAAGGCTCTGCACCCATTGTACTTTTGGAGATTCTAGGTATTACAAGTAATCCAGCATTTTGGGAGCGTAGTGCTCTGTTAGGATAATAGGGTTGTATCAGATCTTTTAAATAAAAATGAGCCTGATTGTTTAGAGCTTTGAAAGTGAGAAGAAGGATTTTAAACTTAATTCTAAACTCTATGGGAAGCCAATGAAGGGAGGCCAGAACCAGAGAGATATGATCTCTCTTTCTAGTACCTGTTAAAACTCTTGCAGCAGCATTTTGGATCAACTGAAGACGTTTGAGATGTTTTAGGACAACCTGATAATAAAGAGCTACAATAATCAAATCTAGAGCTAACAAAAGCATGGATCAGTTTCTCAGCATCACTCTGAGACAAAATGCTCCTAATCTTGGCAATATTGAGCAAATGATAGAAGGCAGTCTTAGAAACAAATTTAATATGTGAATTGAAAGACAGATCTTGATCAAAAATAACTCCAAGGTTCCTCACAGAGCTATTAAGAGAGAGTAACTGCATCCAAACTAAAAGTTTGGTTTGGAAAGGTATTTCTAAGGTTTTTTGAACCAACAAGAATGACTTCAGTCTTATCTGAATTTAATAGCAGGAAATTACAAGTCATCCAAGCTTCGATTTCCTTAAGACAGGCTTCTAACTTGGCTAATTGATTACTATCATCTGGCTTCAGTGACAGGTATAATTGTGTGTCATCTGCATAACAATGAAAATGTATACAGTGCTTTCTAATAATGTTGCCTAACGGAAGCATATATAAACTAAAAAGAGTAGGGCCTAGCACAGATCCCTGTGGAACTCCATGACTGAGCTTTGAGCTGGAAGAAAACTCATTATTGACATGAACAAACTGGAACCTATCAGATAAATAAGATCTAAACCACTGCAACGAAGTTCCATTAAGTCCAACACAGTGTTCTAATCTATCAAGTAGAATATTATGATCGATAGTATCAAAAGCTGCACTAAGGTCTAAAAGGACAAGTACAGAAACAAGTCCATTGTCAGATGCGATCAGGAGGTCATTAGTGACCTTCACTAAAGCTGTTTCAGTACTATGATGGATTGTAAACCCAGATTGAAACTCTTCAAATAAACCGTTTCCCTGCAAGTGGTCAAATAATTGCGTAGCAACAACTCTTTCTAAGATTTTTGAAATGAAAGGGAGATTAGAGATTGGTCTATAGTTAGCTAAAACTCCTGGATCCAGCGTTGGCTTTTTGAGTAAGGGTTTAATTACAGCAGTTTTAAAAGCCTGTGGTACATGGCCTAAAGTTAATGAAGAATTGATTATTTGAAGAATAAGGCTACCAATAAATGGGAAGTCTTCTTTGAATAACCTGGTAGGAAAAGAGTCTAAAGGACAAGTTGAAGGCTTGGATGAGGAAACTATTTTGTCTAACTCTAAAAGGTCAATTGGAGTAAACTGCAGTCGATTTCCCCAGAGGCTCCAAATTTGATCATTGGGGATTTTAACCATGTGTCTTTAAAGAAGACACTTTAAAACTTTTATCAGTATGTCTCATCCCCAACCAGGCGAAAAAAGACATTGGACCTGTGCTATGGATCCATAGAGAGGGCCTTTAAATCTCTTCCCCTTCCTCCTTTAGGATCCTCAGATCACAACTGTGTACATTTGCTGCCCACATATAAAACTGCTCTCAGAAGAGGCAAGGCAAAGACCAGAGACTTAAACGTATGGACAGAGGATTCAGTGCACTGCCTCCAGGAATGCTTTAACTGTACAGACTGGGAGGTGTTCACGCTTGCCTGCGGAGTAGATTTGGACTCTTTAGTGGACGTGACATGCTCATACATGGCTTTCTGCAGAGACATGATCGTTCCACGTAAACGTGTCAAAATATATCCCAACAACAAGCCATGGGTTACAAAATCAGTTAAATCCTGCTTACAGAGGAAAGCACTCGCCTTTAAACAGGGGGTTGTTTCTGAGCTACAGGTTGCCACAAAAGAGCTGAAGGCCGAAATTTTAAGAGCAAAACAGAATTATAAATCAGAGTTGGAAAGCAAGATGGCAACAAAGAAGCTTGGTTCAGCCTGGGCCAGTATGAAAACTATTGCAGGCCTTCAGAGCGCAGTAATCGTGTGTTTTTAGATGGTTTTAGTTCAGACACAGAGCTGGCTAATGCTCTTAATTGTTTTTATAGTCATTTTGATTCCTTTGATTTTAACACAGAAACCCAAGATTTGAAACAGAAACTCAAAGACAATCTAGCACTTTAATATTGAGGTGCAGGATGTTAAAAGGGCGTTCTGTGCTGTAAAAGTGAATAAAAGTCAGGGCCCTGATAATATATGTGGGCGCTTGGTAAAGTCCTGTGCACATAAACTGAGTCCTGTGTTTCACTATATTTTCAATAAGTCCTTACAGACACAACATGTGCCAAAGATCTGGAAGGATGCCGTGGTTGTCCCCGTTCCAAAATCCAGCTGTCCTAAAATGGTAAATGATTTTAGACCAGTTACTTTGACCTCAATTTTAATGAAAATGTTTGAAAAACTGGTCAGATTTGAGGTCCTAAAGCAGACTGAACATGCATTGGATCCTTTGCAGTTTGCCTATAGGCCTCACAGAAGAGAGGAGGATGCCACTGTCACTCTGTTTAACATGGTTTTTAAACATCTGGATTTTAATGGGACACATGCCAGGCTTTTATTTGTGGACTTTTCTTCTGCCTTTAATACAATCCAACCTCATATTTTAGTTGAAAGGCTCCCGCAACAATTTGATTTGAGTAATAATCTGGTGGGTTGGATTCTGGATTTTTTAACCAACAGGACACAGAGAGTAAGGGTCAATGGTACATTGTCTGACCAAAAGTGTTCTTCTACTGGCTCTCCTCAGGGGTGTGTGTTGTCACCACTACTCTTCATCCTGTACACAAGCATGTGTCGGAGCAGACATGACAACAGACACATAAAGTATGCTGATGATTCAGTTGCTGTCAGTCTCCTCCAGGATGGTGAGAGAGGCCACGGCCCAGTAGTTGATGATTTGTTACCTGCAGCTGAATACGACAAAAACTAAAGATATGATTATTGACTTTAGGAGGAAAACTCCCAGGCACAAAGTCACTGTACTAAAAGGCCAGACCATTGAATGTGTGCAATCCTACAAATATCTTGGGACGATTATTGATAGTAATTTAAACTTTGAAGAGAACTGTGAAAGGGTGTGCAAAAAGGGTCAGCAACATTTGCATTGTTTAAGGAAACTTGCACGCTTCCAAATTGACCGAACCATAATGACAATGTTTTATCGGGCTTTTATTGAATCTGTTTTATACTTTCCTTTAGTGTTATGGTTTGGTCAGACAAAACTGAAACAGAGGAAATCCTTGGATCAGGTTGTTCGATGGTCCAGTCACTTGCTTGGTGAGTCACAGCTGAGCCTGACATCCCTGTACACCAGA
The DNA here is from genome assembly GCA_020510985.1 of Pholidichthys leucotaenia. Lineage (NCBI taxonomy): Eukaryota > Metazoa > Chordata > Actinopteri > Cichliformes > Pholidichthyidae > Pholidichthys > Pholidichthys leucotaenia. Next base: position 191,864,815 of record CM035842.1, on the reverse strand, counting down.
CAGGTACAGAGGATTGCTACCCATTTTAAATGATGACTCCCACCCTTTGCACTGCCACTTTCAGCTTGTTCCCTCCAGACGGAGGTTTGCTGTCCCAAAATGTAAAACCCAGCACTACAAAAACAGCTTTGTTCCTGCTGCTGTTAAAGAGTTGAACAAGATGTAACAATATATTGCACATAATTTAGTTACCTATTTATTAATTTTATTTTATATTTACTTATTTTTGTAGGTTTTTTATTTGGGTTCTAAATCTTTTATTGGGTTTTAGACTTTTGAGTTTTTAACCTCTTTGACTAGTCTTAAACTTTTTAATATGACCCTTCTCTCTTATCTCTTTTTTTCTCTTATCTCTTTGTCCTATGTCCTGATTGGTGGAGAACTTGTGTACTTTTATCATGTTTGTAGTCAGCTTCATGTGTTCCTGTGTTTGTGTTCATGTTGAATGTAATTGTGGTTTGTAAATATGGATGTCACCAGACTGCAAAACAAATCTACCTACGGGTACAAATAAAGTAACCTGTGTGGCGGTTTGGGAAAACCCCCACAACACACAGGGACAGACAGCTCGCTACTCCTGGGTTTTTTCCGCTGCATGCTGTGATCTAATCTGCCATTTATGCATTTCACTGCTGTGAGGTTAATGTTCCATCCATGCATTGTGTTCATGCATCCTGTCTGTGCCTCTCATATGCAAATGCTCATATCGACCCATGTGAATGCTTTGATGTATTGTTGTAGCTGAGTATATAAGCTGTCTGAATTTCATGTTCAACCTCTCATTCACTCACACTTCAACTGCTGCTGGACACAGACTTTGTGTCTCCTCTTCTCTGAGAGCCTGAGGATCCCGCTCCAGCCTGCACACACTTGGGCCAGGGCGGGGATCCTGTGACGGCGGTATGATAATAAACTCTCCTTAAAACCTCAGCATTGCTGCCTTATTTTATCATCCACCGCACTGGTGACCCGACACTGAAACGAACACGCTGCCAGCGAACGCAACACCCAGTGGTGATTCTCCGACGACAAGCGAACGCGGCAGCCTGACTGATCTGCCCTCCCTTCTGCTTCAGGGAGACCTCAATGCAAAGTTTCCAGGCGAAACTCCCCGGAGAACACCCACGACTGGGAAAGCTGAGCAACGTTTCATGGTGAGATCTGCACGCCTAGATTGGCACATCCACGCTGGACCGGCCGCGCTCACAGCTCCTCCACACGAGAGCGCATGCACCTCGTCCCCTCTCCACGACGGCGATCCCCATGGCCGACGGAGCACACGTGGACCTGAACGCACCATGACCGAGCGAGTGACAGAGTGTCTACTTCCCTTCACCACTCCAACACACTGAACAGGGATGATTAAGCTCCCTGACCCTGGTTCTCCTCTCCAGCTGGCCCACACACGCACGGAGCTCCCGCACACGCACCAGGGAGTTACGAGGACGGCGCACCACGCACGGGACAAATACGGCTTTTCTGACCGCCTTCCTTCTGCTGCACACTGGCCCTTCAGGCTTGCTCGTTCACCTGAGGCACGCAGCTTGCTCACTGGATTTTATGGTCTTAGCCACGGCACACAAGGGAAATTCAGCGGTTTGCGGTTCCCGAGAGCTTTAAGGTTGTGCCCGCACCTAAAGCCAACACGCCAGTCCCTCTGCTCTCATCACAGCCGACACGCAGCCTCGTCTTTTCTTCATGGCCGCAATTAATCCTTGCAGGACTTAATTGCGGGAGGAGCCAGTGACTAATTTTTCTTCTTGTGGACCTCTGCACGTTCAATGGGACAGCCCTTCGACATCGCGGACCCACAAGCAATTTTTGCGCGGCCCGGACGTTTTCATCGTCTCCGGCCGGCTTTTACTACCCCCCCACCCCCCTCCACCCCCTCCTGCACAGAGCTTTTCCCTGCTTGCTGCCCAAGCTGCACTATTGAGGTCTCGGCCACCTGCCGAGCCCTCTGGGGGGGAGCTGTGGCGATTTGGGAAAACCCCCACAACACACAGGGACAGACAGCTCGCTACTCCTGGGTTTTTTCCGCTGCATGCTGTGATCTAATCTGCCATTTATGCATTTCACTGCTGTGAGGTTAATGTGCCATCCATGCATTGTGTTCATGCATCCTGTCTGTGCCTCTCATATGCAAATGCTCATATTGACCCATGTGAATGCTTTGATGTATTGTTGTAGCTGAGTATATAAGCTGTCTGAATTTCATGTTCAACCTCTCATTCACTCACACTTCAACTGCTGCTGGACACAGACTTTGTGTCTCCTCTTCTCTGAGAGCCTGAGGATCCCGCTCCAGCCTGCACACACTTGGGCCGGGGCGGGGATCCTGTGACGGCGGTATGATAATAAACTCTCCTTAAAACCTCAGCATCGCTGCCTTATTTTATCATCCGCCGCACCTGAACCTGAACTGATCCAAACAGATGTCAGTTGAAGGAGTTGTAGTAGTTACTGTATTTAAGTTAACGGTGGGAAGAATCTGACTGATTTTATCTCTGATCGATGAAATTTTATTATTGAAAAAGTTCATAAAGTCCTGACTAGTAAGCTCTAAGGGAATGCTAGGATTGACAGAGTCCTGACTCTTTGTCAGCCTGGCTACAGTGCTGAAAAGAAACCTGGGATAATTCTTGTTCTCTTCTATTAATGCAGAATTATAACTCGTTCTAGCTTTTCTCAGAGATTTTTTATAAATTAGAAGATGATTTCTCCAAGCTAAATAGATTTCATCTAAATTAGTGGAGTGCCATTTTCTTGCTAATTGACGAGTCTTCTGTTTTAAGCTGTGTTCCTGTGTTGAACCAAGGAGTTAGAAATCTCCGATTAGACTTTTTCTTTTTTTAAAGGGGCCAACATGTCTAGAGTCTGATGCAGAGAAGCTGTAACACTATCTACCATGCTATCAATTACAGAAGGAGCAAGCTGTCTATAGCTTATTTCCATTGTGTTGACACATGGCACTGAGGAAACAATCTGCATAAATTTGGTAACATCATCTGAGAGGCATCTACTGTAGTAATATTTTTTCTTAGGAGCCAAATAGTCAGAAATAGTAAAATCAAAGGTTAACAGACAATGGTCTGACAGTACAGGGTTATGAGGAGACACTACCAGATTTTCTATTTCTATCCCATATGTCAGAACAAGGTCCAACGTGTGGTGGGTAGAATTTCCTACTTTCTGAGAAAACTCCATCGAGTCTAATATTGAATTAAATGCCATATTAAGGCAATCACTATCTACATCTACATGTATATGTATATATCTGATTTCAGAAATCAGATATGTATATCTGATTTCAGTATTAAATCAGCTAAGAATTTGGCAAATTTGGATAAAAACCCTGAGTAGGTTGATGGAGGACGATAAACTATGGCAAATAAAATTGGGTTTAGCCTAAAATTGCTGAAATGCCCAATACTGAGGACCAGGCCCTCAAAGGAATTATAACATGTTTTTTGCTTTACATTAACTAGTAATTTGGAATGGTAAATTGTTGCTCCTCCTCCTCCACAACCAAAACTTCTGGGATTTTGACAGTTTAAATAACCAGAGGGAGTTGATTCATTTAAACCAACATAATCCTCTGCACGGTGGCGCAGTGGTTTAGCACTGTGGCAGCACAGTTTTACCCTTGGCCGGGGGATCGCGGGGATCATGGGTTCGATTCCAGCCCCCGACCAACAGTGAGCTGTGTGGAGTTTGCATGTTCTCCCCGTGTTGCGTGGGTTTACTCCGGGATTTCTCCGGTTTCTTCCCGCATACCAAAAAAAAAAACAAAAAAACATGTAGGTTTAGGGCGCTCGCGCACGCAGCGACCAGCAGCCGGTGGCTTGTCACCAGACTGCAAACCAAATCTACCTACGGGTACAAATAAGTAACAAAAAAAAAAAAAAAATCCTCTTGTCCTAACCAAGTCTCTGTAAGGGATATTAAATCAATCTGATGATCAATTAACAGATCATGGACTAGCAGAGACTTGGGAGTTAGAGGCCTAATATTTAACAAACCACATTTAATTTTTAAATTATGAGGAGGAACAGAGGCCAAATCATTCAATTTAGAGGCTTCATGTTTAATTTGAGTTTTACCAACTTTTTGTTTTATCACGTTGGGATGCTTTTACATTACATTTTTGTTTACTTTGGAGGGAGCAGACAATGATTCTCTGATGGGGAAGACAGGGGCTAAGTTGAGGGGTGGCGGATGAAGAGGAGCTGCAGAGAGGCGTGTAAGACTCCAACTCTGCTTCCTGGTCCCAACTCTGAGTTGTCAAGGTTTTGGAAATTTGGATAAAAATGATGCCAGATTGTTAGATAAATGAGACGCACCACCCAAAGTGTGATGGATGCTGTCTCGTCTAATAAGAGCAGGTTTTCCCCAAAATGAGTTCCAATTGTCTATGTAGCCCACATTGTTTGCAGGACACCACACAGACAGCCAGTGGTTGAAGGATGACAAGCGGCTAAACATGTCATCACTGGTCAGTTTAACATGCTAAGATTCTCATTGGGAGTGACTAGGACAAGACGAGGATTAGAAATGAGTATATCAGAGGGACAGCTCAGATTGGGTGGGTTGGAGACAAAGTAAAAGAGGCAAGGCTGAGATGGTTTGGACATGTGCAGAGGAGGGATAGTGAAGATTTTGGACAAAGGATATTGAAGATGGAGCTGCCAGGCAGGAGGAAAAGAGGAAGACCACAGAGAAGATTCATAGATGTAGTGAAGGAGGACACGGAGAGGGTTGGTGTTACAGGGGAAGATGAAGGGATGGGATGAGATGGAGGCAGATGATCCACTGTGGAGACCCCTATAGGGAGCAGCCGAAAGAAGAAGACAGGCATCAACTCGACTCACTGTGTTTGGAGGCAGAGAAATGCTGAATATGACCCCAAGAACACCATCCCCACTGTCAAACATGGAGGTGAAAACATTCTGCTTTTGGGCTGTTTCTCTGCTAAGGGTGCAGGAAGACTTCACTGCATTGAGGGACCGATGAACGGGGACATGTACCGTAAAACCTTGGATGAGAACCTCCTAGCCTCAGCCAGAACACTGATGATGAGTTGTGGAATGGTCTTACAATATTACAATGACCCAAAACATACGGCCATGGTAACAAAGGAGTGGCTCAAGAAGAAGCACATTGAGATCCTGGAGTGGTCGAGCCAGTCTCCGGACCTTAATCCTGTAGAAAATCTGTGGAGGGAGCTGAAACTTTGAGTTGCCAAACAACAGCCTCAAAACCTTCAGGATTTTGAGATTGAATGAGGAGTGGATCAAAATCCCTCCTGAGATGTACACAAACCTGGTGACCAATTACAAGAAACATCTGACTTCTGTGCTTGCCAACAAAGGTTTCTCCACCAAATACCAAGTCACGTTTTGCTTGGGTATTTTGTGTCATCCTAGCTTATTTTGTTATATTTTCACTGTGATGCTACATCAAGCTGTTATGTCCATAACCAGTGTTCCAATAACGAGGCCAGAGGTGCAGTAAAACTTGACTTTATTATGTGACTCACAGATATACCAGGCGCTCCTATACAGGCAGAGGAGAAGGTCAAAAGAGACCGTGCCTCTTCCGCATCAGCCCTTTATACTCAGGGTGGCGGCGGAATCGGAAAGGTGGAGCCACTACCCACATCACACAATAATACGTCTTTTAATACATAACATCCCCCCCCTTTAAAAAAGTCTAAAACACATGCACATTAATTAGGCCCTCCCAAATTTAGTACCCGAGTCACACTCTAATAATAAACAGATAAAGCAGGCCTATTCATGCACACAATCAACTAAAACTACAGGGGGAGAGGTGGACTACTGCCTCACTTCCACATGGCTAGACGGATTATTCTGCCATCTTTGATAATATAGAGTCCATAAAATAAAATACTGCTGTGTTCCTATTATAACACAAAATAACCCCCATAAACATATATGCATATAAGTAAAACCTTAATCCAACAACCAGTCAGTTAACATGCACATTCATGCCCTGCTACCATCATTCCCAATAATACCACCCCAACCCGGGCAAATCCCACAGTAATACACACCCCAAACATAGTGACACACACATTACTTGAGAATTTTTTTTTTTTGTTAAACATGGGCACTTGATGTAGCAGTTCTGCAAGAGAAACATATTAACTACATAGCCCGGGCAATTACATTTAACCCATCTCATTTCCACTTGCTACCGTACAGTCTTGATGGAGAGGTCACCCCCCGGGGGACTTGTCTGGAGGGTCCCACCCAGAGCTACTTCATCTCTTCACCCCTGAAGATGAGCCATATCGGAGCCCCGACACCTCCTTCTCCCCGATATTGCGCCGCAGTTCATTGGGGTGTCTCCATGAGTCATCTGACAGCTGAAGGTACCCCTCCTCCCGAACAGCTACCACCTTCAGCCGCCCCTGGTCCTCCTGTCATTTCCTTTTCCCATGGACTCCTCTTAGCTGAGCCTCCTGTCTGGGTCGAACCACATCACCGACTCTCAAAGGAGCTCGACTCGGCTTCCAATGTCCACGATCTCTCAATCAGGCCTCCTCACTGGGTCACGTCACAACGGCGACCCTCCACAAAGCTCGACTCGGCCTCCAGTGTTTCTGTGTGGTACGTCTGTTCCCCGTGCCAGCCGGTCCTGCCCCACTCTCTTTCATTTTGAACGCCGTCGCAGCCCCTTGCTCCTCAGTATCTCCAGGCCAAACTCCGGAAGCAGATGGAGCTGTCCTCACAGCTCTACCCGCTGTCATGAGTGTTCCACCATGCCGCCCAGTTCCTTCACCTAGGGTAACTTGGGCCCTAGCACCGGAACCCACCCAAGATGGCCCTGGGTGGTATTGATCCTGTCCATCTCCCAGAATTCTAGGCCATGTATTGTCCAAAACCGCATCATCCACCGGAATCGGACGGTCCCACAAACCACAGCCCAACGACTCCTCTCCGCTGCTGCTGGTAATTGAGAAGCCCAGTCCATAAAAAAGGTTGCAGCCCATCACGTTCGACCCACTCGTGGTCACCACAAACTGCAGGCTGGACACCACTGCTGACTTGTACCTTGCCGTCAGCTCCAGCAAACCCACGATGGACAGTCTATTACCGCCATACCCTCATAATGGTGTCGACAGACCTCTCACACAATGGTAGTGGAAAAAACCCCTCACAGTAGATCAGTTCAACACGGACCTCACCGCATCCATGTCCACCAACAACAGCACTTCCTCGCCGTCCAACGTAACCATTAAATATGTACAGCTTTCTGTGCTCGGGGAGATGGTGTGGATAACCGTAGGAGTCGTGGCAGGGGAATCCACTTCACGTCGCCGTTCCCCTCGCTCAAATTTTTTACAGACCCTGACGAAATGATTTCGGAGTCTGCACTTGCCACAGTGTTTGCCTTTTGCTGGACACTCTCTCACCTTGTACCGGTGCTTGGTAGACCCGCAGTTAAAACACTTTGGTGATCCCGGGATGGACCTAATTTTTATAGCAGTACTGTATTCCTCTTTGTCTTCCACGCTGTCATCGCTATCCAGGTCTACAGCCTGCGCCGTTGATTGTGAGTCGGGTTGCCCCAACGCTGTTCTCTCACCGAGGTCCTGTGACAGTTAATCCGCTGCTTCAAACTGTTGGGTTATCTCCACAGCCTTGGCCAACATCAACTCACCGGAATGTGTAAGGAGTCTTGACCGTGCTGCTGCACACAGCATGTGCTCTGGCAGCTGATCGTGGACCATTTCCTCTTCCAAGGTCCCAAACTGGCAACACCCAGCCAGTTGGTGCAGGTCAGCAACATACCGCTGCACCGACTCTCCAGTCGGCTGTCGGTGCTGTCGGAACTGGATCCTCTGGACGATGACGTTCTCAGGGGCACAACAGTAGCGTGCCATTAACCCAACCATGTCCTCAAAACTGTTGCTCACTCCCAATGTGCTGAGAATGCATTGTCCCTCCATGCCAAGATTTTGGACCAATATTGCCCGTGCACACAATTTTGAGTTCACTGAGGTTCAATGCCACCAGATAATTTTCAAATGCAGCAAACCACCACTCCCATGGCACTGGTGGCTCGCTGGAAAGCTCCAGAAATGGCTGAATACCCGAAATACCTTTATCCATGTTTTTGTCCTCGTCGCAGATTGTTATGTCCATAACCAGTGTTTCAATAACGAGGCTGGAGGTGCAGTAGAACTTGACTTTATTATGTGACTCACAGATATACCAGGCGCTCCTATACAGGCAAAGGCAAAGGTCAAAAGAAACCATGCCTCTTCCACATCAGCCCTTTATACTCAGGATGGCGGTGGAACCGGGAAGGTAGAGCCATCACCCACATCACACAATAATACGTCTTTTAATACATAGTACAAGCTGTTATCATTAACTTGACTAGGTGGTTGCACAGTCCTCCTGGTGTGAGCTCAACTGCCAATCCGGCAAGTTTTGATCACTATTTTCTCTAAATTCTATTCACCCCCTCTGAAATCCTTGTTCAGCTACCAACATTTGACCATATACATCACTCCTAGATGTTGTTTTTACTAGGCATCAGCTCAGCAATTAGGGTATCAGGTAAGTGTTTTGATCCATCATTCACTTATTTGTGAATGTTTCTGTGCTTATTGTACTTCAGGGACCAGTCACATCCTATCAACCCCCAAAAATGCACTCCCCTGTCCACCAGTGATAGAGTATTTCATTAATTCTTTATAACAGATTTACATTTGTTGGCTCAGGCTCACTGGCCAGATAAAGTTACAGTGGGGAAAATAAGTATTGAACATGTCAACATTTTTCTCATTAAACATATTTCTGATGGAGCCATTGACCTGAGATTTTCACCAGATATCAGTAACAACCCAAGTAATCCATACATACAAGGAAATCAAGGCAACTGTGTTCACAAAATGAGTTATATTAAATAAAGTGGAATGACACAGGGAATAAGTATTGAACACATACTGCGGCTGTGGTGCAGGTGTACTCTGGCTGACTACTGATCAGAGGGTCAGGGGTTTGATTCCCTCTCTGTCTGCCGTCTGCATGTCAAAGTGTCCTTGAGCAAGACACTGAACCCCCAGTTGCTCCTGGTGGGTCAGGCCAGCGCCTGTTATTGACAGCTATGCTGCCATCAGTGTGTGAATGGGTGGATAGCAGGATCTGTAAAGCACTTGGGTCATCGAGAGATGAGAAAAAGCACTATATAAGTGAACACCATTTACAATTTTATATAAAGAAAAAGAACCCAGTTGAAATCCATCAGAATTTAGGAAGCCATCCCATCCCCCATCAGTGCAAATTAATTTCAGCTTGTTAAGTCCTGACTGATAGCCTTTTAAAAGGTCTGTGAATATCACATTGTCACACCACAAAGAACTCATGATGAGCAGAAGCAAAGAGCTCTCTCTAGACCAGTGCAACGTTATTGTTGCAAAACACAATGATAGCATTGGTTTCAGACACATTTCTAAACTGTTCTAAATTCTAAACTGTTTCTAAATGATTTCTGTTCCTGGTGAACTTGCTGTGGTAACGTATCATCACTTGCTGTGTTGCTGGCTGTCGGTGTGGTTTGTGGTTAGCTCTCCTCACTCTCCCGAGGATTATTGTCTTTAATTGTATTTTAATCACTTTTTTTTTCCATCTACCGTCACCTCTCACTTCTGTTTAACAAGCCTCTTGCACCTGTGTGCTCACTCAGTGTCACCTAATTACCCCCTTTAGCCTTCTGTTCACCTTTCATCGGTGCTTGTGTTAGCTTTGGGTTAGCCACTAGCTATGGCTACTAGCTCTCTTTCCCCTTCAACTCTTGTGTGCTCTCTGTGTCAGATGTTTAGCTACTCCTCTACCTCTTTTAGTGATAATGGTAAATGCAATAAATGTTGTCTTTTTGAGGCGCTCGAGGCGAGGTTGTGTGATTTGGAATCCTGGCTCCGCTGCATTGAAACACTGTCAGTGCCAGTTAATAATGACAGACTCCCCTTAGCTGCAGCGGAGCTCCCTAGCTTAGGGCGGCCTTTTAGCTGTCCTCTGGCTTCTACCTATCCTGAGTAGCCAGGAGAAAATGGGTGGGTGACAGTGTGAAGGAAGCATAGTCGCAAGACCCTGGTTCACCACCAACCTGTTCATGTTTTGAATCGCTTTTCCCCATTCAGCAACACACCTGCTGAGGAAAAAACTCTGATCATTGGCGACTCTGTAGTCAGAAACGTGAACCTAAAGACTCCAGCGGCCATAGTCAAATGCATTCCCGGGGCCAGAGCAGGCGACATCGAGTCAAATTTGAAAATGCTGGCAAAAAGTAACTGTAAATACTCCACAATTGTTATCCACGCCGGCATTAATGACATCCGACTCTGGCAGTCGGAAGTTACAAAACTTAGTGTGTAATTTGTCTGCCTCTGTAGTATTCTCTGGGCCCCTCCTCAATATGACCAGTAAATGGCATGTTTAACTACATGTCACCACAAATACACCAAAAATATAAGGTACAGACCCTCCCTTCCATCTGTTGTCATGGGAAATGTACGGTCGATACTGGGAAAGTTAGATGAGCTAGCGGCTATCTCCCGTTATGATAGCACTTACCGGGAGTGCTCTCTCCTTTTGTTTACTGAGACGTGGCTAACTGAACTAGCAGCAGATGCTAACATTGAGCTGGAGGGTTTTCACATGATACGAGCTGACCGAACACCAGAGAGTGGCAAAACTAGGGGCGGTGGAGTGATAATGTATGTTAACAACAACTGGTGCAGACCGGGACATATCACTGTTAAACAACGACACTGCAGCAAAGACATTGAGTTGCTAGCTGTTAGCATGAGGCCTACATATCTCCCGAGAGAACACTCACACGTGATCTGCATTGTTGTTTATGCAAATCCGACGGCGAACGCTGGGACAGCGCGTGACGTCATCCATTCAGTAACCAGCAGGCTGCAGACAGAACACCCAGATGCTCTTCTCCTCATCTCAGGCGATTTCAACCACGTTTCACTGTCTCCCATTCTGCCCACTTTCACCCAGTATGTCACATGCCACACTAGAGACAATAAAACACTGGATTTGTTCTACGCAAACACTAAGGAGGCGTACACCTCATCACAACTCCCCCCACTTGGGAGATCGGATCACAACTTGGTTCATCTCCGACCGGTGTACAAACCCCTAGTGCACAGACAACCTCCGGCCATGCACACTGTGGAGTTATGGTCTGAGGAGACAATGGACACTCTAAAGGACTGTTTTGAAGCCACTGCCTGGAAGCAGCTCTGCGATCCACATGGTGAGGACATCGATGGCCTCATTCACACCTTCACGGGCTACCTCAGCTTCTGTGTGGACAAATCCGTTCCCACCAAGACCATACGGCGTCACTCAAACAACAAACCCTGGATCAACCCTGAGATAAAAACACTTCTGAGAGAGAAGAAGAGGATCTTCAGGTCGGGGAACAGGGAGATGCTGAAGTCCGTACAGAGGGAGCTGAGGAGAAAGATCAGAGAAGGCAAGGACAGCTTCAGGAAGAAGATGGAGGACAAGCTGCAACAGAGCGACATCAGCGGGGTCTGGAGAAACCTCAAAACCATCTCGGGGCTCCAGAATACCTCCCCCCAGGCCACGGGGGGCAGGGAGTGGGCGAACAACCTGAATCTGTTTTTCAATAGATTTGACCAACCGCCCTCCCCCCTGTCTGCACAACAACCACTGCTGCCTCTAAGAAATCAAGTCCTGCTACCCACTCCCCACTCCACCGACACCCCCCCCCCACGCCCAACACACAGCCCCCCATCCTGACCCTGACCAAGACCCAGGTGAGGACGGAGCTGAGGAAGATCAAGGCGAGGAAGGCGTCGGGACCGGACGGCATCAGCGCAAAGCTCCTCACGTCCTGTGCAGACCAGCTGTGTGGGATTGTGACATATATCTTCAACATGAGCCTGAAACTGGGGAGGGTACCACAGCTGTGGAAAACATCTTGTGTGGTACCTGTACCAAAAACTTCCCACCCCAAAGACCTGAACAGCTTCAGACCGGTGGCCTTGACGTCCCACTTGATGAAGACCCTGGAGAGACTGCTCCTTGCTCATCTCCGCCCCCTGGTGGAACCAGCGATGGATCCACTCCAGTTCGCCTACCAGCATGGCATTGGGGTGGAGGATGCGGTGATCTTCCTCCTTCACCGTTCTCTGTCCCACCTGGAGAAGCCCGGGAATATGGTGAGGATCATGTTCTTTGACTTCTCCAGTGCTTTCAACACCATCCAACCGATGATCCTGAAGGACAAGCTGCTGCGCGCAGGGGTGGACCAGCACCTGTCATCATGGATCCTGGACTACCTCACGAACCGGCCTCAGTTTGTGAGAACCCGGGACTGTGTTTCCGACACGATCATCAGTAGCACGGGGGCCCCCCAGGGAACGGTGCTGGCTCCCTTCCTGTTCACTCTTTATACTGCGGACTTCTCACACAACACAACACATTGCCATCTACAGAAGTTCTCTGATGACTCTGCGATCGTTGGTCTCATCTCCAGCGGAGATGAAGCTGAGTACAGAGGGCTTATCCAGGACTTTGTGGACTGGTGCCATCGGAACTGCCTCCAGATCAATGCGAGGAAAACTAAGGAGCTGGTGGTGGACTGCTGCAGGCATGGGCAGCCCCTCACAGCACCAGTAAATATACAGGGAACAGACATCGAGATGGTGACATCCTACAAGTACCTGGGTGTTCATCTGAACAATAAACTAGACTGGTCACACAATACTGATGCACTCTACAAGAAGGGACAGCGCAGGCTGTTCCTGCTGAGGAGACTCAGGTCTTTTGGTGTACAAGGGGCGCTGCTGAAGTCATTCTATGACACGGTGGTGGCATCAGCCATCACTTTTGGAGTGGTCTGCTGGGGTAGTGGCATTACTGCAGCCGATAAGAAGAGACTGAACAAACTGATTAAGAAAGCTAGCTCTGTCCTGGGGCAACGCCTTGATCCGATGGAGGAGATAGGAGAGAGAAGGACGGTGGCTAAACTGTCATCTCTGCTGGAGTCCGAGTTCCACCCTATGCAGGACATACTGGATGCACTGAGGAGCTCATTTAGCAGCAGACTACATCATCCCAGGTGCACAACCGAGAGGTTTCGTAGGTCCTTCCTACCAACGGCTGTCAGACTGTACAACCTAAGCAGGGCTGCTCGCAGAGATAGCAAAAAGACGTAACAAACTAATAGTTTTTTGAATGCAAAAGATGCAATAGACTTACACAATGGTCCTCTCCGGCATACAACTAGGAACATACCGGTCGCTATGGAGGGTGAGAATATGTATGGGCACATAATCATACCATGTAGGATAACTAAATAGACGGTTATGCTGTTTCATCCCACCTAGCAACAATGCTCTGCACTGGGTGTGTTTATATTTATATATCTATATATTTATTCCATCTAGCTACAATGCTCAGCACTGGGTGTGTTTATATTTATATATCTATATATTTATTCCATCTAGCTACAATGCTCCGCACTGTGTTTTTATATATCTACATATTATTCCATCTAGCTACATTGCTCCTCACTGTGTGTGTTTATATACTTGCATATTTATTCCACCTAGCTGCAATGCTCCGTACTGTGAGTGTTTATATATTTACATATTTATTCCATCTAGCTACAATGCTCTGCACTGTGTGTTCATATATTCATATATTTATTCCATCCAGCTACAATGCTCTGCACTGTGTGTCTGTGTGTGTGTGTGTGTATATATATATTTTATAGTAATATGTACATATGTATATTAGCTGCTCTTGCTTGCTTGTTTTTTTTCTTGCCTTCTGATTGTTGCTCTGAGTGTTGCTATCCCTGTGCTGTTGCAATCCTGGAATTTCCCCGTTGTGGGACTAATAAAGGCTTATCTTATCTTATCTTATCTTATCTTATGTCATCCTTCTACCACTGGCTGTCTGTGTGGTGTCCTGCAAACAATGTGGGCTAAATAGGCAGTTGGAACTCATTTTGGGGAAAACCTGCTCTTATTAGACAAGACGGCATCCATCACACTTTGGATGGCGCATCTCTTTTATTTAACAATCTGGCATCATTTTTATCCAAATTTCCAAAACCTTGACTACTCAGAGTTGGGACCAGGAAGCAGAGTCGCAGTCTTACACGCCTCTCTGCAGCTCCTCTTCATCTACCACCCCTCAACTTAGCCCCTGTCTTCCCCATCAGAGAATCCTTGTCTGCTCCCTCCAAATAAATAAAAATATAATGCATAAGCATCCCAAAGTGATTAAACAAAAAGTTGGTGAAACTCAAATTAAACATGAAGCTTCTAAATTGAATGATTTGGCCTCTGTTCCACCTCATAATTTAAAAATTAAATGTGGTTTGTTAAATATTAGGTCTCTAACTCCCAAGTCTCTGCTAGTCCATGATCTGTTAACTGATCATCAGATTGATTTAATTTCCCTTACAGAGAATTGGTTAGGACAAGAGGATTATGTTGGTTTAAATGAATCAACTCCCTCTGGTTATTTAAACTGTCAAAATCCCAGAAGTTCTGGTCGTGGAGGAGGAGCAGCAATAATTTACCATTCCAAATTACTAGTTAATGTAAAGCAAAAAACACGTTATAATTCCTTTGAGGGCCTGGTCCTCAGTATTGGGCATGTTAGCAATTTTAGGTTTAACCCAATTTTATTTGCCATAGTTTCCATTCTACCTCAGCCTACTCAGTTTTTTTTTTCTTTCAAATTTGTAGAATTCTTAGCTGATTTAGTGCTGAAATCAGATAATTATATTAGGGGACTTTAATATACATGTAGATGTAGATAGTGATTGCCTTAATATGGCATTTAATTCAATATTAGGCTCGATGGGGTTTTCTCAGAAAGTAGGAAATTCTACTCATTATCTCCACCATACATTGGACCTTATTCTGACATATGGCATAGAAATAGAAAATCTGGTAGTGTCTCCTCATAACCCTGTACTGTCAGACCATTGTCTGTTAACCTTTGATTTTACTATTTCTGACTATTTGGCTCCTAAAGAAAAATATTACTACAGAAGATGCCTCTCAGATGATGTTGTTATTAAATTTAAGCAGATTGTTTCCTCAGTGCCATGTGTCAACACAACGGAAATACGTTATGGAGAGCTTGCTCCTTCTGTAATTGATAACATGGTGGATGGTGTTACAGCTTCTCTGCATCAGACTCTAGACCTGGTGGCCCCATTAAAAAAAAGAAAAAGTCCAATCAGATATTCCTAATTCCTTGGTTCAACACAGAAACTCATAGCTTAAAACAGAAGACTCATCAATTAGAAAGAAAATGGCGCTCCACTAAATTAGATGAAATCTGTTTAGCTTGGAGAAATCATCTTCTAATTTGTAAAAAAAAAAATTCTTAGGAAAGGGAGAACAAGTTATTGTTCCACATTAATAGAAGATAACAAGAATAATCCCAGGTTTCTTTTCAGAACTGTAGTCAGGCTGACAAAGAGTCAGGACTCTGTCAATCCTAGCATTCCCTTAGAGCTTACTAGTCAGGACTTTATGAACTTTTTCAATAATAAAATTACATCGATCAGAGATAAAATCTGTCAGATTCTTCCCACCATTAAATTAAATACAGTAACTACTCCAACTCCTTCAACTGACATCTGTTTGGATGAGTTTACTCCAACTGACCTTTTCGAGTTTGTTACGTTTGTTACGCTCTAGCGAGCCATAAATAAGAGCCAAGGGCTGACCGGTGAGTTTGCGTCGTTTATTAATGATAAAGGAAAAGGAACAAAGGAAAAGAGCCTCGTGGGGCAAAACACAATCAATACAAAAGTACACTTACGAATAATGAAGAAGAGGGATGAGAGGAGGACTGGAGCCGGACGTAGGGACTCCAGCCTATCCACACCGGGAGAAGAGCGTGGATAATATGCGAGGTCACAGCGCTGAGTAATCAGGGCCTCTCCCTTTTATAGTGGTTGACAGCGCCTCAGCTGATGAGAGGTAATTGGCCTCCAGCCGTCCCATAGAGCTTGACAGCTGGAAGCCCGCTGAGACGCTGTCATAATAAGAGCTGGGATGAGGAGGAATATGGCCTGAGCGCGGATGACATCGGCGCACAGACCATTATGACAGGACCTCCCCTTCAAGGCCGGGCTCCGAATGGCTAGTAACACCCAAGCCCCCCCACCTAGGGTGGGCGGATGGGGTGCAGGCCAGGAGGGCGTGAATCGAGAAAAGGGGAGAGAGGAAAAAAACCCCACAACATTGGCAGGGAACAATGAAGCAATTACAGAGTACGGGAAAAAAAACACAATACTCCATAAAATGCTAACGATATGCAGACTGAGAGAAAAAAAACCCACAACACTGGCAGGGAACAAGCGAAGCAATTACAGAGTACGGGAAAGAAACAAGCACACAATACTCCATAAAATGCCAGCAATATGCAGACAGAGAGAAAAAAAAACACAGGAGACCTAAAGGGAAAACAAAGGCTCCTAAGGCATAATCCAGCAACTACGGAACGTCCCTCGACAGGAGAGGGGGAAAAAAACAAGACACGCTAACCGCGATAGGACCACAAGAGTCATATTATACCTGCAAACTCAAAATCACAAGGGACCCAAGGCACAGGAATAATAGGAGAAATAATACCGTTCGGGGGGTCTCCCCGCACCCAGAGTCCAAACCGCCAACAGGGGTGACGGAAGCATTCAGACAGCCTACCCGAATCCCAGGCCAGGAAAAACAGTACTTCGGGCGGCCGGACCAGACTGCTGAATAGAGAGTCCAGTGGGTCGGGTGGCCGGACTAAAGAGCCGAATGGGCGCGGCAGTCCTTCTGGCGGACGAACTGCATCGCTCAGCCACCAGGACTGCAGGGGAGAGAAAGGCAACGGCTTCCCTGTGGAGGAGAATAGCGAGGGCGAGCCGGGCCAACAGTGAGAGGTCCATACGGCAACTGGTGGAGAAGGCTTGGGGGGATGATGAGGGTGAAGATGATGATGACGGTGAAGATGGGGGAGAACATGAGCTGGTCCAGTGTCCGGTGGCAGGGGATCTGCAGCTCCCTCACCGAACTTGGATACCGCTGGTGCTGCACCCTCGTCAGACCCCGATTGGGTCACGGTTGCTCCCGCGACGGACCCTGATTGGGTCTCGGTTGCACCCGCGTCGGACCCCGATTGGGTCGGCGCCGCACCAGAACCGACCTCCAATCCCGAACCTGGAACCTCTGGCACAGCGGGCGCAGGCAGCTCCTCGCCGGTGACCCTGGGAGAAGGCTCGGGAGAGAGAGAAGAACCGGGATCAGGATCACCAGCAGCGCCAGAACCCAGCGAGACAAGCTTGGATGCAGTGGGCAGCTGCACCCGGCTCGTCTCCCGAAGAGACAGGCAAAAATGCTCTAGGGCGGAAAGGAGAAAGACAATACAGAGAACTTGCCTGATCTCGGGTTCTGACGCCGTCCAGGACTGCAAAGATCCGGGCTCAGACGGCAAAAGGTCGTCATCTGGCTCCCACTCAGCTACATCGGGGTCCGCAGCTGGCATGATAGAGTCTGCAGCCTCTGGATCCTCCGGCACCGAAGCCCACGCCAACGGCCCACACGCCATGGTGGCAGGGAACCCTCTGGGGGCAGGGGACCCTCTGGACCCGCTGGACCGGATCGCTAGTCCGTGGAGACCCGGGGACACTTCCTCGTCGGCGCAGGATCCATGCCGCAGTCCACTCTCCTCCTCCGCCCACGACGTGGCTGCGGGCCCGGAACCAGGCTCTCCAGAACCGCAGGCCCCCTCCTCATCCAGCGACGTTGGCCTGGCGTCAAGGACCGCTCAGCAGAGGGAGACACAGAGGATGCGGGATTAATCATTAAAGCCCCAGCAGGTGGTGGGAGCTCGGGGGACTGCGAACCCCGAATTCCACCCCCAGGTGTCTGACAAGGCAAATCACAATGACGAGAATATGAATGAACTGGGACTTGCCTGTCTCCTGGAGGTTGGATGGTGCCTGCTGCGGTGGACGTTGCTCCTCCCTTTCCCCGCCGGACGGTGACAGCGGGCCCCCTGGGAGGACAAGGGGGAGCCGCTGGAGATGGTTTCGGGACGGGGCTCGCCAGAACAGGACTCCAGAGACACACAGTGGCCGGGATAGGCGACGAGGAGGAGGGGGCGACAGCCGAGACGAGCCGGGCATGGGGCACTGATGGAACAGCAGGAGAAGATGGCCCGGGGGGAGAGGCGGCTGGAATTCCCCTCTGACGAGGCACAGGAGTGGCAGCTGTGTGGGGGATTGAGCCCTTGCGGCGACCCAGAACTGGATCCGGACGGGATTCAAGCCGAGGTTGACAACCGGTGTGACAACGGTTTCTTGCAGGGAGCGAGGCGAAGGTGAGATCTGGGAATCGCCGTTCCTGTGCAGAGACAGAGGCGAGCAGGTCGGCAAACTGAGGGAACTCACGCAACTCTGGATTCCTCTCCACCACTCTAACTGCCGCCGCCACATGCTTCATAATAGATGACGGATGCACAGCGGAGCGAGCAGCAGCCACTCGGTCCCAGATCCTGATTGCTGTCAGCTGCAGCTCCTCTGGGGGAATCCTGAGTGACGACATGCCTGATGGGGAAAGACCTCCAGATGGTGTGAACTCCTGGGCCGGAACAGAGGCAGGAGCGGGATCCCGAAGCGAGGGGCGACGTCTCCTCCTCTTCGTCTTCCTGCTGGGATTTCCCTCCAGCCCACGGAGTATCTCGCGCTGTGCAGCGATGTCATCTCTCCTCACACTTATCTCAGGGTGATCGGCGAAGCGGGGAAGATGATTCAGGATGTCCTCGGCTTGGTCCAGGTACCGGGGCACGTCACTGTTGAAGTCGAGGAGGGAGGCGGTGATGAGGATTTCGTCCACGCACTCGAGGGCGTCTGCGAGAATATCGCCCTGACTCTGAGTGCGGGACCTCTGCAACGGCATGCTTCCAGCACGGTACCCAGACAGGTAGGAACAACAGTCCAATTAAAGCAAACTCACGGCAGCCGGCAACTCACTGGCTGTGACCTACTGTTAGGTATAGCTCTAGCGAGCCATAAATAAGAGCCAAGGGCTGACCGGTGAGTTTGCGTCGTTTATTAATGATAAAGGAAAAGGAACAAAGGAAAAGAGCCTCGTGGGGCAAAACACAAACAATACAAAAGTACACTTACGAATAATGAAGAAGAAGGATGAGAGGAGGACTGGAGCCGGACGTAGGGACTCCAGCCTATCCACACCGGGAGAAGAGCGTGGATAATATGCGAGGTCACAGCGCTGAGTAATCAGGGCCGCTCCCTTTTATAGTGGTTGACAGCGCCTCAGCTGATGAGAGGTAATTGGCCTCCAGCCGTCCCGTAGAGCTTGACAGCTGGAAGCCCGCTGAAACGTTGTCATAATAAGAGCTGGGCTGAGGAGGAATATAGCCTGAGCGCGGATGACATCAGCACACAGACCATTATGACAGAGTTAGATAAAATAATTTCTTCATCTATGCCTTCAACTTGTCTTTTAGACCAGTGATTCTCAACTGGTGGGTCGCGACCCAAAAGTGGGTCAACATAGTGTCATTCAGACTCCTTAACAGTAGATGGCAGTAGGTGGCGGGCGACACCATATTTCGCACCGTAGAAGAAGATTCTCAATGTTTGTTTGTATATGCTAATTGAGCATGGCGAAACGGACTGGATACGCGATCCCTTTGGAATCAACATGGAAAGCGTTACGTTGCCAAGCAACGAAGAGAGTCAGCTGGTGGAGCTATCATGTGACCGCACGCTGAAAAAGAGGTTCACGGAGGTAAGCCTCTCGCAGTTCTGGTGCAGCAGCACTGTGATGAGCGAGTATCCTTCTCTTGCCATTCGAGCAGTAAAAACCCTCCTACCTTTCAGCACTACCTATCTCTGTGAGTGTGGCTTCTCAGCTCTGGTTCAGTTGAAGACAAAACAGAGAAACAGACTGGACATTGAGCATGACCTCAGAGTCGCATTGTCTAATACAAGGGTCACCAACGCGGTGCTCGCAGGCACCAAGTCGCCCGCAAGGACCACATGAGTCGCCCGCAGGCCTGTTCTAAAAATAGCACAACTCGCAAGTGAGCTGCGTCTAAGATGTAATTTTTTCTGCCGCTATTTTTTAAAATCACACTTGCATTTATATAGATTTTAAAATGACAATGTCTTAAAAATAAAAAAAAATGAAAATATGTTTATTGTACGTAAAGTTAATGTGAACTCTGACCTAGTTCAAAGGTCAGTATTGTGCGCATGACAAAACCTTAGCGCTTGTGGAGCGTAAGCTAGCGGCCAGTGAAGATGGTGAGCGGAGTGCAGTTTCCTAGCCCAAAAACATGGCAAAAAAAATTCAAAGTGAGCGGGAGGAAGAGTTCTTTTTTTACTACCATGAAAGGAAGCTGCATGTGTTTCATTTGCGGGGCGACTGTTGCGACGGCGTTGCGGCACTATGTGGAGTGACACTTCATTCCGCGTCATGAAACTGCTGCCCACTCTCAGTGCTTGTTTAGCGTATTCTCATGAAAGGACAGTGCTGGTTATTACTCAAGCATGATTCTTGGCAAGAACTGTATGGATATAATTCCAGTGAAGAAGAACACACAAAAGTGTGTTTATTAAATGTAACAGATTTTGAGCAGAATTGCAGCAGATTTGTTCAGTTAAAAATGTGATAAGATTTATTTAATATGAAAGTTGATTTTTCTTAAATGTTGCATAACTTTTTCAAACATGGTTCAACATAGTTCATGAATTAAAAGGGTTTAGTTTTTTATGGTTAAAAGGGACTGGTGAAAACTGGACATTTTTTAATGAAATGTAGAAGTGAGCATCTGAACAATTGCTGAGATTAATAAAAATAAAGTGTTGAATATTGATCTTGTCTGTTACCCACTCTAAGTTATTGATAATTATTTATTTATGTGTGTGTGTGTGTGTGTGTGTGTGTATGTATGTATGTATGTATATATATATATATATATACATACTGTACACACATATATACACACACACACACACACACATATATATATATATATATATATATATATACACAATTTGTTATTTTAGAGGAGTGTGTCAAGCTGGCGCCCTTCACGTGACTCGATACCCATGAAGTAGCTCTTGGTTTCAAAAAGGTTGGTGACCCCTGGTCTAATATAACTCCAGACATTGAGAATCTTGTCAAGAGCAAAAAACACCCCCAGTTCTCCCATTAATTCCTCCAGACTCAGGTCTATGATGTCACTGTTACAGGTTTTAGTGAATGTTCCTTCATTTTCTTCAAAGCACATAACCTTATCAGTAGGTAAATACTGAAAAAAACAATCAGAAGAAAAGTCAATTTTGAGACTTGAATTCTTTTGAATTGCACTTTTTGTTTAATTTTTAATTTAAAATGCAGCTAATTCAGCATTAAAGGGAATTGTTCTCTCTGTTGTATTGCCACTTACTGGTCATTTTGGTTAATCATTAAATTTGTTCAATCTGTTTAAAATGCACAATCTTTACATTCAATAAATTTGAGAATCTGAAAATCTTTGATTTGGGTCGCGGCTTGTCATTGAGGGGTGATGGTGGGTCCCAAAGCCAGACCAGTTGAGAACCACTGTTTTAGACCCTATTCCTACCAGGCTATATAAAGAAGTCTTCCCATTTATTGGTAGCTCTATTCTTCAAATAATCAATTCTTCATTAACATTACATAACAGCCATGTACTGCAGGCTTTTAAAACTGCTGTAATTAAACCCTTACTTAAAAAGCCAACGCTGAATCCAGGAGTTTTAGCTAACTATAGATCAATCTCTAATCTGCCTTTCATTTCAAAAATCTTAGAAAGAGTTGTTGCTACGCAATTATTTGACCACTTGCAGGGAAATGGTTTATTTGAAGAGTTTCAGTCTGGGTTTAATCCATCATATTACTGAAACAGCTTTAGTGAAGGCTACTAATGACCTCCTTATCACATCTGACTTGTTTCTGTAATTGTCCTTTTAGACCTTAGTGCAGCTTTTGATACTATCAATCATAAGATTTTACATGATTAGAACGCCATGTTAGACTTAATGGAACTTCGTTGCAGTGGTTTAGATCTTATTTATCTGATAGGTTCCAGTTTGTTCATGTCAATAATGAGTTTTCTTCCAACTCAAAGCTCAGTCACGGAGTTCCATAGGGATCTGTGCTAGGCCCTACTCTTTTTTTAGTTTATACTGTATATGCTTCCGTTAGGCAACATTATTAGAAAGCACTATATACATTTTCATTGTTTTGCAGATGACACACAATTATACCTTTCAGTGAAGCCAGATGATAGTAATCAATTAGCCAAGTTTGAAGCCTGTCTTAAGGAAATCGAAGCTTGGATGACTTGTAATTTCCAGCTATTAAATTCAGATAAGACTGAAGTCATATCTAGTTGGTTCAAAAAAACCTTAGAAATACCTTTCCAAATCAAACTCTTAGTTTGGATGCAGTTACTCTTTCTCTTAATAGTTCTGTGAGGAACCTTGGTGATATTTTTGATCAAGATCTGTTTTTTAATTCACATATTAAACTTGTTTCTAGGACTGCCTTCTATCATTTGCTTAATATTGCCAAGATTAGGAGCATCTTGTCTCAGAGTGAGGCTGAGAAACTGATCCACGCTTTTGTTAGCTCTAGATTAGATTATTGTAACTCTTTATTATCAGGTTGTCCTAAAACATCTTTAAAAAGCTTTCAGCTGATCCAAAATGCTGCAGCAAAAGTTTTAACAGGTACTAGAAAGAGAGATCATATCTCTCCGGTTCTGGCCTCCCTTCATTGGCTTCTCATAGAGTCTAGAATTAAGTTTAAAATCCTTCTGTCATGTTTGGGGTCGTTCAACCCCATCCATGACCTGTGGCTGTAGGTTTTGATTACTTCTTATTAATTCCAGCTGGCAGATTGAGCCTTGCTCTCTGCCAGTCCTACAGTCCCGCCTTCCTCCTCTTACCAGACACTCACCAGCTGTTTGGGATCACCACATGCACACACACACTCACACACGCATACACACATTCATCCAATTATCTACACACCTGCTCGCCACACGGCTGTGCCCACTTGCCTTCGTTAGTATATTGTGTGCTTATAGGGAGGCAGTGTGCGTAGTCAGTATGGCAGCTTCAGTCAACATTGGACATCCCGGCTCACAGACTGTTGGTTTTCCCCTGGACTGAACTGTGAAGTTACTCCAGAGCCCTTCCGCTCCTATGCGTATGTATGTCCTTGTATTATTGCCTTTCCCTCCGCTCCTGTTCCGTCTGGAGCGCGCTTGGCTTTTCTTCTCCCGCCAACTAAGCTAGAAGCCGGTTGTCTGTTCTTCTACTGGTGACTGTTATATGGTTGTTGTGTACATTTTCCCTCTCATTAATGAAAACATGTTACTTACACTGCGTTTTGGGCTCGCTGCCAATTTATATGTTCGCTGTGAGATCGCGCAGCAGACATGACAATAAGCTGCCACCAAAAGAGCCCAAGCAGTAAGTAGTGTGTTACTCATTTTTTGTGCTTAGAAAAGCTAGATCAAGCTATTATTCTGCATTAATAGAAGCAAACAAGAATAACCCCAGGTTTCTCTTCAACACTGTAGCCAGGCTTACAAAGAGCCATGACTCGGTCAATCCTCGCACCCCCCCTTAGCTTTCTAGTCAGGACTTTCTGAACTATTTCAATCTTAAAATTTTATCTATTAGAGATGAAATTAGTCAGATTCTTCCTACTGTAAACTCTAGTACATTAACTACTGCTGCTCCCTCAATTGATATCTTTACCCGTCGCTACTACCGATTGGATGGTTTAGTGAGGTCCTCGGATCGGCCCCGCCGGGGTCGGCAACGGCCCTGGCGGAGCGCCGAGAAGACGATCAAACTTGACTATCTAGAGGAAGTAAAAGTCGTAACAAGGTTTCCGTAGGTGAACCTGCGGAAGGATCATTAACGGTGGAGCGGAGAGTCGCCGCCCGGCCGCCGGGGCCGGAGGGGCTCCCCGCCGCCCTCCGCTATGAACCTTCGCCCGCCGAGGGTCGCTTTCTCCCCTCCCCCGCGTGGGGGAGGCGGGGGGAGCGTCCCGAGGCTCTGCCCGGCCCTCCGTCCCAGTCCCTCCGCCGGGAGGGAAGGAGGAGGGCCAGCCGGCGCAGCGCCCCGGCCGCCGCCGGCCCCCGTCCGAGCCGGCTCCGTCTCGGCGGTCCCTCCCGGGGGCTGACGGGTGCCCGTCGTGGAGCTGGCTGGGGGCCGGCGGTCCGGCGCGCCCGCCGCCACGGAACTCCGACCTAAGCGCTGCGCGCGGCCTCGCCCCAGCCGTCGCGCCGCGTGCCTCCGGGTACCCTACTCTCCTCCCTCCTCCGGCGGGAGCACGGGGGGTTTAATGTCTCTGTTTAATGTCTCTGTTTAATGTCTCTTTAATGTCTCTGTTTGATGTCTCTTTAAACCTTTCTCTCAACCTCCATAGCGACCTTTAACCGGTCACTATGGAGGGTGAGAGTATGATTATGTGCCCATACATATTCTCACCCTCCATAGCGACCGGTATGTTCCTAGTTGTATGCCGGAGAGGACCATTGTGTAAGTCTTTTGAATGCAAAAGATGCAATAGACTTACACAATGGTCCTCTCCGGCATACAACTAGGAACATACCGGTCGCTATGGAGGGTGAGAATATGTATGGGCACATAATCATACCATGTAGGATAACTAAATAGACGGTTATGCTGTTTCATCCCACCTAGCAACAATGCTCTGCACTGTGTGTGTTTATATATTTACATATTTATTCCATCTAGCTACAATGCTCAGCACTGGGTGTGTTTATATTTATATATTTATATATTTATTCCATCTAGCTACAATGCTCCGCACTGTGTTTTTATATATCTACATATTATTCCATCTAGCTACATTGCTCCGCACTGTGTGTGTTTATATACTTGCATATTTATTCCACCTAGCTGCAATGCTCCGTACTGTGGGTGTTTATATATTTACATATTTATTCCATCTAGCTACAATGCTCTGCACTGTGTGTCCATATATTCATATATTTATTCCATCCAGCTACAATGCTCTGCACTGTGTGTCTGTGTGTGTGTGTGTATATATATATTTTATAGTAATATGTACATATGTATATTAGCTGCTCTTGCTTGCTTGTTTTTTTTTTTTTTTTTTTCTTGCCTTCTGATTGTTGCTCTGAGTGTTGCTATCCCTGTGCTGTTGCAATCCTGGAATTTCCCCGTTGTGGGACTAATAAAGGCTTATCTTATCTTATCTTATCTTACTTAAAAAAACGACGCTAGATCCTGGAGTTTTGGCCAATTATCGACCAATCTCCAATTTGCCTTTCATTTCAAAAATCCTGGAAAGAGTTGTTGCTGTGCAATTATCTGATCATTTGCAGGGAGTTGGTTTGTTTGAGGTGTTTCAATCTGGGTTCAGAGCTCATCACAGCACTGAAACTGCCTTAGTGAAGGTCTCTAATGACCTCTTGACTGCAGCTGATAATGGACTTGTCTCTGTTCTTGCTCTTTTAGATCTCAGTGCAGCCTTTGACACTATCGATCATGCCATTCCACTTGATAGATTGGAACACTTTGTTGGACTCAATGGAACTCTGTTGCAGTGGTTTAGATCTTATTTGTCTGATAGATTTCAGTTATTCCATGTCAATGATGGATTTTCTTCCAGCTCTAAGCTCACTCATGGAGTTCCACAAGGATCTGTGTTGGGCCCTACTCTTTTTAGTCTATATATGCTCCCGCTGGGCAATATCATCAGAAAGCACTGTATACATTTTCATTGTTACGCTGATGACACACAACTATACCTGTCAATGAAGCCCGATGATTGTGATCAGTTGGCCAAGCTAGATGCCTGTCTTAAGGACATCAAAGCTTGGATGACTTGTAATTTTTTACTGTTGAACTCTGATAAGACTGAAGTCATTGTTGTTGGCCCAAAACATCTTAGAAATTCCTTTTCAGATTATGCCCTTAATTTAGATGCTGCCACTCTCACTCTGAACAGTTGTGTGAGGAACCTTGGAGTGATTTTTGACCAGGATTTGTCCTTTAATTTACATATTAAAACTGTTTCTAGGACCGCCTTATATCATCTGCGCAATATTGCTAAGATCAGGAGCATCTTGTCTCTGGGTGATGCTGAGAAACTGATTCACGCCTTTGTCAGTTCGCGATTAGATTATTGTAATTCGCTATTGTCTGGTTGTCCTAGAGTATCTTTAAAAAGTCTTCAATTGATTCTAAATGCTGCTGCTAGAGTTTTAACTGGTTCTAGAAAAAGAGATCATATTTCACCGGTTCTGTCCTCCCTCCATTGGCTTCCCATTGAATTCAGAATCAAGTTTAAAATCCTTCTTCTTACTTTCAAAGCTCTTAACAATCTGGCCCCCCAATATATAAAAGATCTGATATTACCTTACCATCCTAACAGACCATTACGCTCCCAAAATGCTGGCTTACTTGTGGTGCCCAGAATCTCCAAAAGTACAGTGGGAGGCAGAGCCTTCTGCTACCAAGCCCCTTCTCTCTGGAACCAGTTACCACTCTGGGTCCGGGAGTCAGACTCGGTCTCTGTCTTTAAGAACAGGGTAAAATCCTTCCTTTTTAATATAGCTTTCGTTAAAGGAGGGTATTTGTGTCTTTTAACCCCACTCTTGTTCTATTGTTATCTGATCCATACTGCTGGTTGATCTCCAGTATTGTACTTGGCATCTTACTGCTATGTTCTTTATGTCTGTCCTTTCCATCCTCCCTATCCCCTCATCCCCAGCTAGTCGCAGCAGACGACTGCCCCTCCCTGAGCCTGGTTCTGCTAGAGGTTTCTTCCTTCCAAATGGGAGTTTTTCCTCTCCACTGTCGCCTAGTGCTTGCTCATAGGGGATCATCTGATTGCTGGGTCTTTCTGTGACTGTGTGATTTTTTTTTTTATCTGCACTGTGGCGCCACGAGACGGCTTTTGTTGTGATGTGGCGCATTATAAATAAAGCTGAATTGAATTGAAAATTGAATTGTTTTTCTCACCTACCTGTTCGGAGCGTGATGTCCTCGGCTAGCTGTTCCCACACTGGCTTTAGTGGATGGGCAGCGGGTAGCCTGGCGAATCTGGGAACTACTGGAGGAAGCGTATGTCTCCATCGGGCCTGGAGAGCGTTTGGCTTGCCTCGATGGAGTGATACGGATCCTGGGGACTCACCAGGGCCTCTGGGATTACCCCGAGTACTCCGATCTGCTGTCTGATGTCTGCGCGCTCGAGAAGGCTTTTCCTAACCTGACGAGGAGGGCTTTTCGGACTATGCCCAAACAGAAACACTCTTCTCCGCCGGTGGCCATTGTTCCCTCTCCTCCATCTCCCACTCCAAGATGGCCGCAATCAGGTCGGAGTCGGCGATGTCACCCGGAATCCTAGAACAATTCAGCCCCACTAACTGCTCCTGCTCCTACACCGAGCCCTGTTACCCCCGCAGCAGATTATCAGTCCCGTCTGCAGAATCTCCCTCCATATCCACTGTGAGGTCTTCCTCCTCGGTTTGTCTGCTGGCAGCAGAGGGGCGCTTGCTTTCCTCACTGGGGTCTCCCATTCTTGTGGCGAGAGGGGCGGCTCTCATATGTTCTACCAAGGAGCCTAGCACCGCCTTTCCCGGACGGATGGGTGAAGATGTCCAAGCAGCAGCTGCAATCAACATCATAAACTGGGAAAACAGGCAAGTAATTTTTCATTTGACTCACATTAATAATGAAATGTCTTGCCTGATTCTCGGTAGGGAGACTCAGGGACTCTATCTGAGTCCTTTTCCAGAGTCGCCGGGGAGAGTCCTCCATCTCCGGACGAGTCCATGGATCCAGGTTCACAACTGGAGGTCACCAAGGTTCCGGCTGAGGTGGTTGTCGGGGGCACCCAGTACCAGTCCAGGGTGCCCGTGATCGATCGCCTCCTCGCTTGGGTGCTCAAATGGGTCGGCTGGCCCATGGCCAAGATGGTGTTAAGGTCAACAGTGGCCCAGCTGGGTCCCACCACAGGTGCAGCAGGGATCCAGCCGGACTCCACCATGGGTGCAGCCATGGCTCGGTCAGGGTCCACTGTGGGTGCAATGTTGTCCCAGCCTGGGACCACCGTAGATGCAGCCATGGCCCAGCCCGGGTCCACTGTGGGTATGACAGAGTTCCGGGCTCACGTCGGGACCACCAAGGGTGCCACGAGACAGTTTGGGGACACTGGGGTCATCCCTTCCATTTTGGATGCCCTGTGGGTGTTGCTCCGCCTTCTGCTGGGCACCGTCAGGGTTTTTTTTCCCCCTCCACCACCAATGACCGCAGGGGTTCCACTTCTCCTGTCTGGCCATCCACCTCTCACTTTTCCAGTGGGTAGGCCACTGCCTCATTTACCCTTGCAGTCCTGGTGGCCTAATTGTGTGGGAAGGCCACCCGAAAGACTGGTTCCCTAGCCGGGTGGCCCGTGTGCCCTGGCAGGCTGCCTGACATAATTCTGCGGGCTGCCTGCTGGGCCTTGGACTCTGGTCGGCCCCCTGAACTGTGGGACTCTTGGGGGTGGGGTGGGTTAGTTAGTTTGGGGTTGGGAAATGTCATTGTCTTTTTGTGGTGTTCTTGTCCTGATCAATCCCTCCTAACCTGTTTCCCTCACCTCCCACCCTGGTTTGTTGTGCTGGCCTTTGGGTGGGGGGGGGGCAGGCTTTGTTTTCTGTTTTGATGTTATGGTGGGTGTCTGGTTTCCACCCCTTGAGGGGGGGCACTGTCATGTTCAGGGTCATTCAACCCCGTCCATGACCTGTGGCTGTAGGTTTTGATTACTTCTTATTAATTCCAGCTGGCAGATTGAGCCTTGCTCTCTGCCAGTCCTACAGTCACACCTTCCTCCTCTTACCAGACACTCACCAGTTGTTTGGGATGACCACATGCACACATGCACACACTCACACATGCACACACACACTCACAGATGCATACACACATTCATCCAATTATCTACACACCTGCTCGCCACATGACTGAGCCCACTTGCCTTTGTTAGTATATTGTGTGCTTATAGGGAGGCAGCGTGCGCAGCCAGTGTGGCAGCTTCAGTCAACATTGGACATCTCGGCTCGCAGACTGTTGGTTTTCCCCTGGACTGAACTGTGTAGTTACTCCAGAGCCCTTCCGCTCCTACGTGTTTGTATGTCCTTTTATTATTGCCTTTCCCTCCACTCCTGTTCCTTCTGGAGCGCGCTTGGCTTTCCTTCCCCCGCCAACTAAGCTAGAAGCCGGTTGTCTGTTCTTCTGCTGGTGTCTGTTATATGGATGTTGTGTCCATTTTCCCTCTCATTAATAAACACGTTACTTACACTGCGTTTTGGGCTCGCTGCCAATTTATATGTTTGCTGCGAGATCGCACAGCGGACATGCAGCGGACGTGACACCTTCTTCTTACTTACAAAGCTCTAAATAATCATGCCCCTTTATATTTAAAAGATCTGATACTACCCTATTATCCTAACAGAGCACTACGCTCCCAAAAATGCAATATTACTTATAATACATAGAATCTCCAAAAGTACAATGGGAGGCAGAGCCTTCAGTTATCAAGCTCCTCTCCTGTGGAACCAGCTGCCAATCTGGATTCAGGAGTCAGACTCCTTCTCTGTTTTTAAGAATAGGGTTAAAACCTTCCTTTTTGATATAGCCTATAATTAGGGAAGGATCATGTGGCCCTGAACCCTCCCTTAGTTATGCTGCTAATAAGTTTAGACAGCCAGGGGACCTCCAACAATGCACTGGGCTTCACTCCTTCCTTCACTCTCAATGAAATATTTTTGCTGGTCATTAACATCTGTTTATTCTCTCCCATAGATTGAGTTCCCTTTGTTCTGTTTGTGCTCTACATGTCTGTTCTTTTCTTTCTCTTCTCTATCCCCTCAACCCCAGCCAGTCACAGCAGATGACTGCCCCTCCCTAAGCCTGGTTCTGCTGGAGGTTTCTTCCTGTTGAAAGGGAGTTTTTCCTCTCCACCATCGCCAAGTGCTTGCTCACAGGGGATCGCCTGATTGCTGGGGTCTTTCTGCAATTGTGGGGGTTTCCCCTACAGTTGAAAGTGCTATGAGATGACTGTTGTTGCGAAATGGCGCTATATAAATAAATTTGAATTGAATTGAATTAAACTGCTGAATGTTCCAGTGAGCACTGTTGGAGATGTCATTCAGAAGTGGAAAGAACATCATTTTGCCACAAACCAGCCACGGCCAGGAGCTCCTCGCAAGATTTCTAACAGAGGAGTCAAAAGAATTATCAGAAGAGTTATCCAAGAGCCATAGACCACTCGTGGAGAGCTCCAGAAAGACCTGGAGTTAGCAGATACTGCTGTTTCAAAGAACAAAATAAGTAATGCACTCAACCGACATGGAAGCTATGCCCGCTCACCTTGCAAGACTCCATTGCTGAAGAAAAAGCATGTTGTAGCTCATTTTAAGTTTGCTGCGCAACATCTGAGCAAGCCAGTAAAATACTGGGAGAATATAGTCTGGTCAGATGAGACCAAAATTGAACTTTTTGGATGTCACAACACACAGCATGTTTGGAGGAGAAATGGCACCACACATCAGCCCCAAAACACCATACCAACAGTGAAGTTTGGAGGTGGGAACATCATGGTGTGGGGGTGTTTTTCAGCACATGTTACAGGCAGACTTCATGTAATTAAAGGAACTATGAATGGAAAAATGTTCAGAGACATCCTTAATAAGAACCTGTTGCCATCTGTCAAGATGTTGAAAATGAAACAAGGGTAGACATTTCAGCAAGACAGTGATCCCAAACACACAGCCAAGGAAACTCTCAGCTAGCTCCAGAGAAGGAAAATAAAGCTGCCAGAATGACCCAGTCAGTCAGCTGATCTGAATGCAATTGAAAATCTATGGAACACACTGAAGATCAGAGTTCATAGAAGACACCCACAGAACCTTCAATATTTGAAAACATTTTGTGTGGAAGAATGGGCTAAAATCACTCCTGAGCAATACCTGCACCTAGTTTCTCCATACAGGAGGTGTCTTGAAGTTGTTATTACCAACAAAGGCTTTTCTACTAAATGGCAAATAAATTTCACCAAATGTGTTCAATACTTATTTCCTGTGCCATTCCACTTTATTAAATATAACTTGTTTTGTGAACACAGTTTCCTTGATTTCTTTGTATGTATGGATTACTTGGGTTGTTACTGATATCTGGTGAAAATCTCAGGACAATGGCTCCATCATATATATATACACAGTATGCTTAATGAGAAAAATGTTAATGTGTTTGTTACGACCCCTCGGCCAAGCCCAGAATTGCTTATATCATCCTGGGATTTTCAAGTCTGTCTCAGCCCCTACGCCAAGGTGTATGAACCTGGTCATTTTCACACCCTTCTTTGGGTATGGTAGGTACCCAAAGAAGGGTGTCTGGGATATTGGGTACCAATATCAATTGGGTACCAATATCCCAGACTGGGATTTGAATCCATGACACCATGATCGCAACACCTCCACTCTACTACTGAGTCAAAGAGGAATTCCTCACTAACTCTCGGCTAGTAATGGAAGTGTACTCTGTGGTGTCAGGACTTGCACCACTGACCAATTATTCATGGAAGGGGCCATCACAGTGTCCAATACTTATTTTCCCTGCTGTAGCAACAGTGACTTTTTTTTTTCTTCCCAAGATGGCGCCCACAGCGGCCGCCATGGTGCCTCGCTGCTCTTTAATTTTTATAATTTGTCTGTTTTTGTTCATTGATTGTGCGTCTGCCGGTTCATACACCCGTGAAGAACTATTAAATATCAGGACTCTCACTCCCATGGACCTTCTTCCAGTTTTTTTAGCTCCTGCCGCCGATCTGATCCATTGTCTGGCCAAAAAAGCAAGACGGCGGAAAAGAGGAAAGAGAGGGGGGATTCTCGCTCAGCTCCGGAAAAGAGGCACGCGAACAGCCTTGCCTGGCATATTTCTATCCAATGCCAATTCTCTCTCGAACAAGGTAGAAGAATTAAGACTTCTGATGCGATTCAAGGACCTTGTTTCCTCATCTGTCATCTGTTTCTCTGAGACCTGGCTTAAATGGAACATTCCAGATAGCGCAATCAGCCTCGAGGGATTTCAGCTGTATCGTGCAGATCGAGTCACAGAGCTCTCCGGTAAGTCTATTGGAGGAGGAGTGTGCTTCTATATTAACAACAGCTAGTGCTCTGATGTAACGGTGATTTCCAAACACTGTTCTCCCGCCCTGGAATTTCTTTTTATTAACTGCAAGCCATTTTATTCCCCGCGCGAGTTTGCCTCATTCATCCTCGCCGCTGTGTATGTCCCTCCCGACGCGGACACGCGCGAAGCTCAGCGCGTGCTCGCAGATCACATCCAACTTACGGAGCGGAACTTTCCAGACTCCCTGGTTATTGTGTTGGGCGATTTTAACCAGAGCAATCTGAGTCACGAGCTCCCCCGCTACAAACAGTTTATTAAATGTCCAACCAGAGGAAATAACACGCTGGATCACTGTTACACCACAGTGAAAGACGCATATCGCGCTGTTCCCCGCGCTGCGCTGGGTCTATCTGATCACGTGATGGTCCACCTCATCCCCACATACAGACAAAGACTGAAACTCACTAAACCTGTTGTGACCACTACAAAGAAATTGACCAGTGAAGCTGGAGAGAAACTGAACACATGCATGGAAATAACTGACTGGGGCATGTTTAAAAGAGCCACACATGATCTTAATGAGTACACAGACACTGTGAACTCATATATCAACTTCTGTGAGGAGGACATTCTCCCATCGCGCACCAGGGTGAGATATTCTAATGACAAGCCCTGGTTCACAGCTAAGCTCAGACGGATCAGGAAAGAGAAGGAAGCAGCGTTGAAAAGTGGAGACAGGGACTGCTACAGAGAGGTCAAATATCGGTTTAACAGAGAGCTGAGGAGAGCTAAATCTGTATATTCTGAGAAACTCCAGCAGCAGTTCACTGCTAATGACTCGGCTTCTGTGTGGAGAGGACTGAGGCAAATCACCAACTATCGGCCTCAGGCTTCTAAAGGTCAGGATGACAAAGCCCTTTGTCAAAAACTGTCCCAACATTACGCCCGTTTTGACACCTCGTCAGCTGTGTCCAACTCACCCACTCCACCCAGCTCCACTGCCTCCTCAGCCCCTAATTCATCAAAAGCGGTCCCCCCCTCCTCCTCCCCCCCCCCCTTGTCATCAGTGAGCAGGACGTGCACAGACAGTTCTCCAGACTGAACCCGCGCAAGGCCCCCGGGCCGGACGGTGTGTCTCCCTCCACCCTGAGACACTGTGCGAAAGAGCTGGCTCCTGTCTTCACAGACATTTTTAACACCTCCCTTAAGCAATGTCACGTGCCGACCTGCCTCAAATCCTCCACCATCATCCCTGTCCCCAAGAAGCCACGGATTGCTGGACTTAACGACTTCAGACCTGTAGCGCTCACCTCTGTAGTCATGAAGTCCTTTGAGCGCCTGGTCCTATCTCACCTCAAGTCCATCACCACACCCCTCCTAGACCCGCTGCAGTTTGCCTACCGTGCTAACAGGTCTGTGGATGACGCAGTCAACCTGGCCCTCCACTCCATCCTGCAGCACCTGGACTCCCCGGGAACCTACGCCAGGATTCTGTTTGTGGACTTCAGCTCCGCATTCAACACCATCCGCCCCGATCTGCTCCAGGACAAGCTGTCCCTGCTCAACGTGCCTGACTCCCTCTGCAGGTGGATCACCGACTTCCTGACGGACCGGAGACAGCATGTGCGGCTGGGGAAGTCTGTCTCAGACTCTGTTAGCATCAGCATTGGATCACCCCAGGGCTGTGTACTTTCCCCCCTACTCTTCTCCCTTTATACCAACTCCTGCACCTCCTCCCACCAGTCTGTTAAGCTGATTAAGTTTGCGGATGACACCACCCTCATTGGGCTCATCTCCAATGGCGACGAGTCCGCCTACAGGGAAGAGGTGGCCCAGCTGGTGTCCTGGTGCAGCCACAACAACCTGCAGCTGAATGCTCTGAAGACAGCGGAGATGATTGTGGACTTCAGGAAAGTCACAACCCCCCTGCCCCTCCTCACCATCACAGGCTCTCCCATCACCATTGCAGATTCCTTCCGCTTCTTGGGCACCACCATCACCCGAGACCTCAAATGGGAGCCAACCATCAGCTCCCTCATCAAAAAGGCCCAGCAGAGGATGTTCTTTCTGCGGCAGCTGAGGAAGCTCAAGCTACCCACCAAGATGTTAGTGCAGTTCTACACGGCCATCATCGAGTCCATCCTCACCTCCTCCATAACTGTGTGGTATGCAGGAGCCACTGCCAGGGACAGACTAAGGCTGCAGCGCATCGTGCGCACTGCTGAGAAGGTGATAGGCTGCGAGCTCCCATCTCTCCAGGACCTGTACATCTCCAGGACCCGGAGGCGTGCTGGCCGGATCATAGCCGATCCTTCACATCCTGGTCACGTACTGTTTGCTCTCCTCCCCTCAGGTAGAAGACTTCGGTCCATTCGGACTAAAACCTCCCGGCACATGAACAGCTTTTTCCCCTCTGCCATCAGACTGCTGAACATTAAGTGACTTTTTGACTCTTGTGCACTATGTACAGCAGCTCAACCAGACTCACGTCATTCATCACTGTTTTCTGTTGCATTATCGACTGCACTATGTGGTACTTCACATTATCTGCTACTTGCTAATTTTTTAAAACTGCCTTGACTAGTACTACTCATTATTACTAGTATTGTTATTATTATTATTATCATTATTACTTATTTTTCTACACTTATTGCACGTTTTCAGTCCTTTAGTTTTTTAGTTTATCTCTTTTTCTCGTCATGTTTTTAATGTTGCAGCATGGCATCGAGACAAATTCCTAGTTTGTGTACTACATGAACAATGGCAATAAATCTGATTCTGATTCTGATTCTGATTCTGATGTAAACGTAAGGGCGAAAATCACAGTGGTCCTCGGGCACAAAAGCTGGGATAAGAGTGTGTCTGCCACTGTTACATCACCTTTCCTTTTAACAACACTCAGTCACCATTTAGGAACTGAGGAAACTAATTATTGAAGATTTGTAGGTGGAAATCTTTCCCATTCTTGCTTGATGTACAACTTCAGTTGCTCAACAGTCTGGGGTCTCCATTGTTGTATTTTGTACTTCATAATGCAACACACATTTTCAATAGGAGACAAGTCTAGACTGCAAGGAGGCCAGTTTAGTTTCAGCACTCTTACTATGAAGCCACACATGTGAAACACGTGCTGAATGTGGCTTGGCATTGTCTTGCTGAAAAAAGCAGGGACGTTGATTTTTATATCAATGTTTTACACAACATCCCAACTTCACTGGAATTGGAGTTGTAGTTCCAGCTGTTTCTATAAGATGTGCACTGAAGAATCTGCACAATGCTGTGTGTTTTTTTTGCATATCCTTTCACACACACATTCTTTGTGGTGTGGAAAAGCCAAACTTAATAAATCTACTCAACAAACATCCTCTCAAACCGTGCCGCATCCACTCTCTGTGTCCTCTACTCTTCTCTCACTTATGTGAAGGAGGCAGGGTCATGCCCATTAACAGACAAAAAATTAAACCTGCAAGTGAATATATTGTTACATTTAAGGGTAATATTTGTTTGCAAT
Organism: Pholidichthys leucotaenia; assembly: GCA_020510985.1. Taxonomy (NCBI): domain Eukaryota; kingdom Metazoa; phylum Chordata; class Actinopteri; order Cichliformes; family Pholidichthyidae; genus Pholidichthys; species Pholidichthys leucotaenia. Next base: position 191,829,024 of record CM035842.1, on the reverse strand, counting down.
CCTAACTAGAATTGCACTCAACAGAGACGCAGACCCATGCCTTACAGCCCTATTCCTTTTGGAATGTTGTACGTATATTAGGAAAAATTCCTGGTTGATTTTCTGCTTCAGTTCCGATGGGATGCCATGATGTATTTTGAGACCTTACCAATATTCAAGATCAAATGCAAGGTCAAGGTCATTGAACATTCAAGAGGTGTCCCAGACCCCATTCCAATTTGTTACCTCCGCCAAGGAGGCTATGTTTTCATTGGCGTTGGTTTGTCTGACTGTCTGTCTGTATGTCTGTCTGTCTGTCTGTTTGATTGTTAGCAACATAACTCAAAAAGTTATAGACGGATTTTCATGAAATTTTCACAGATTGTCAGAAATGGGGTATCCTACAGATGATTAGATTTTGGTGGTGATCCGGATCACCGTCCACAAGAAAACCGCCATTACGGAAAATGGAATGAATAACTACTGAACCACTAATCCTATCATTGTCAATCCAGTTGCTAGTCATATGTTTTCATGGTCAAGGAATCTGAAAACGTACACACAAACACTGTATTGGGGGAACTGTGGCACTTGGCGGAGGTCTGCGCTCTCCGAGTGCTTTTCTAGTTTTAAAATGTGGTGGTTACAACGCTCATAATAAAGTCAAATAATGAACCAAAATGGATTTAGACCTTTTATGACCCTGTGACCTTGACCTTTGAATCCCAATTGCATAGCCAAACATGACACTACCATGGTCAACCTGTCTGCCAGGTTTGGTCACCCTAGCATTATTTTCTCTAGAGTTAGAGCATGGATATACATGCATGTGCCAGGGAGGCAGGCAGGCAGGCAGGCAGGAAGGCAGGCAGGCAGTGCAGGCAAAGGCTAAACCATACCCAAATGGCTCTGAGACTGAGTCTGAGTCCAAATGGCTTCAATTCCAAGATGAGACCAAGACCTTGGAAAAGTGGTCTTGTGTAGAACGACACTAATTAAGACCACTGTGTCAACATGTCAAAGGGTGCATGTCCCCTTTAAAATAAAGGTTAAAAAAGAGACTGAGTTATAAGAAACTAAACTAAACTGTCAATTTTAATAAAAGGAGAGTTCTGTAAAAATGTGACTTTTCCTCAGAAGTTTTTATTTATTCATTGAAGTTAATGATTTACAAAGATGCCAAATACAATGCATTGACATTCTAAATGTATGCACATAAATATTACAGCACTAACTGGCAGTGTGTTCTGGATAGATTATCATTTTAGATAGATGCAATAAACAATAACATAATATAGTTTTGTTAACAATAAAAAAAATGAGCTAAACAATAACCATATGGAGCTGCATTGTGCATTCATCCCATCATTTCTTTATTTCTTCTCTGTGTTATTGCATCTTTTTATATATTTATTATTTTTCCCCTGAGCGTTAATGTTTCTGCATAAAGGAACGGATCATTAGCTATTGTTTGTGTTTTGTTATCTCTGAGTGCCTGAACAATGAGGCTTTGGGAAAATGTAGAGGCCATATGTAAACACTATCTACATGTGTCTGATTTCCAGAAGAAAGGAAAAGATTAGTACTTGCAAGTAGAAAGATAAGGAGCAGAAACAACATAGAGTAGATTGGTAATTATCTGCTAATGGGCTTATAACTACTGACTTTGGAAAAAAAAGTTTTTATTTGTTTAAACGTGCAACTCTATATGAAAAAATGACTAAAATATATACAAAACTGCTTGGTAGATTGAAAAGAATAATCAAATTCGTGGAAAAAGCCATACATTTACAAAAACTTTGCAAATGTAGGAGAAAAAACACACGAGTAAAGAAGAAAAAAATGGCTTCCTTAAAAAACAGCATATTTAGAGAAAAAGGCAGCTTCATGGAGTGGGACACAAATTTAAAAAGTCACATATTTGTGAGAAAAAAGAATCCTTTTGGAATGTCTTATATTAGGTAAAATTACTGAAGGAGTTTTGGCTTCAGTTCTGATGGGACGCAATGATGTATTTTGAGACCTTACCAATGTTCAAAGTCCAGTGCAAGGTCAAGGTCACTGGACATTCAAGAGGGGTCCCAGGCTCCATTCTAGCTTAGGTTAAAATGTGGTGATTCTATCTCTCATAATGAAGTCAAATAATAAACCAAAACTGATTTTGATCTTTTATGACCCTGTGACCCTGACCTTTGAATCCTAAAAGCATGGCCAAACATGGCACTACTATGGTCAACCTGTCTGCCAAGGGTGGTTACCCTAGCAGTATTTCCTCTAGAGTCAGAGCACAGATATGCACGCATGCGGCAGTGTGGCAGGCAAAAAAATGAGGGGAAAAAATTTAAGAAGATATTAACAGGCTATTGAATGTTTTTTTTAAATTAATGTTGTCAGATGGAGGTGTGTCGGGAGTAGTGACTAGTTTGTCTGAGCAGCTGGTTCAGCCTAAAAGCAGAGTAGCTCTTGTTTTTTAGGATGTACAGTATATTTGCAAAGTTTACACATCACTAAACTGATCCTTGCTATCTCATCCTGCACGAACATGCACGCACGCACGCAAGCACGCACACACATACACACACACACAGACAGACAAAGTTGAAACCATCCATCCATCCATCCATCTTCTTCCACTTGATCATTTTCGGGTCGCGGGGGGGCTGGAGCCTATCCCAGCATCTTTGGGCGAGAGGCAGGGTACACCCTGGACAGATCGCCAGTCCATCGCAGGGCCAACACAGAGAGACAGACAACCATTCACTCTCACAGTCATACCTAAGGACAATTTAGAATCCCCAGTTTGATGCCAATTAACCTAACTTGCATGTTTTTGGCATGTGAGAGGAAACCAGAGAAAATCCCGGAGTAAACCCACACAGACATGGGAAGAACATGCAAACTCCACACAGATCACTGTTGGTCAGGGGCTGGGATCGAACCCAGGATCCCCCGGCCAAGGGTGAGTTGCTGTGCTGCCACAGTGCTAACCACTCTTCCACCGTGCCGCCCGAGTTGAAAAACCAGAAATTTATAAAAAGACACATTACCGTTTTTTCTCACTGTCTGACATTAAATCAGACTAAACTTTTCCTGTTTTTATTACCAAAATTATTTAAATTTGCTAAATAATTTTTATATTTTCTAAGTCATTTTTTAAGTGAATTCTTTATTACTTTCTTCAAAGTCAGAAGTGTACATACATTTCCTTAGTATTTACTTTTAGGCTGTGTGTCCACCAAACGCAGTTTTTCAGCTGTGGACAACTATTTACAGCGTCTACAGCGCTGAGCGCCCTCGGCACTGAAACACTCTCGGCAGTGGCCGCTTTTGTTTGAGGCGTTCAGGGTACTCAGAGTTGAAAAAATTTCAACTTTTCAGACTACAGCTGAGCTCATCAATGTCTGATCTTTCTAAGCAGCCAATCAGAATAAGGAAGGGCTGGACATAGGACGCCGGTACAATCTGAACTCAGAGTCCTGTTGTCCGTGTCATCATATTTTCCATCCAGAGCTGCTATCAATGCTAGAATATGTTTCCTGTCCAATGTTTTTCAGAGACTGCTATTAAAAAATAAGTAGAAAGTCTGACCATAGGAAAAGCGGAAGTGCTGAGCTCAGCTGTGAGTGAAAAGCTGTTGCTGGGATACAGGACACAGACTTTTTTCCAGAGCTCAGCGCATAAACGCTGAAAAAAAGATGTTCAGGGAGGTCGGGTGACAAAAAACATGTTTTGGGGGATACATAGGCTTAAACTATATGACCTGGATCAAACATTTTGGATATCCTTCCACGAGCTTCCCACAATAGTTTCCTGGAATTTTGGTTCATTCCTCCCGTAAACAAACCTGTAACTGAGTCAGGTTTGGAGGCCACCTTGCTTGTGTTATGCACCCCTTGGGGCACGTAACACTTGTCTTTTCACATCTTTTCAGCTCTACTCATAAATTCTCTATGTGATTGAGATCTGGACTTTGTGATAGCCACTCCAAAAAATTGACTTTGTTGTCCTTCAGCCACTTTGTAACGCTGTATGGCAGTCTGCGTGGGGTCATTGTCCATTTGGAAGACCCATTTGCGCACAACCTTTAACTTCCTGGCTGATGTCTTGAGCTGTTGCGTCAATATTTCCACATACAGTCATGTGAAAAAATTAGGACACCCCATTAAATATTCAGTTCTTTATTAAGAAATGTTCACATATTGATGTCTAATCTTGTTTTTATTTATCTCTGGAAAAGAGGGTGATTTAATTGCAGGTAAATAACAAAAATTAACCTTGTTTTACTCATTAAACAAAAGATATCAACAAAAATGCATATTCTAACTGAAGAAAAAGTTAGGACATCCTACTGCCTAATAACTAGTGTTATTCCCTTTGGCTGAAATAACTTTGCAAGACACTTCTTGTAGCCATCTACCAGTCTCTGACATTGGTCTGAGGAAAGTTTGCCCCACTCTGCAACACAGAATTCTTTCAGCTGTGAGATGTTTGAGGGGTTTCTTGCATGTGCAGCCCGCTTCATGTCACCCCACAGCATCTCAATGGGATTAAGATCTGGGCTTTGACTCGGCCATTCCAGGACTCTCCATTTCTTAGTTTTTAGCCAGTGCTTCATGGATTTACTGGTATGTTTTGGATCACTGTCATGTTGCAGGGTCCAGTTCCACTTCAGCTTTAATTTTTTTTTACAGATGGTCTCACATGGTCCTCAAGCACCCTCTGATATACAGTAGAATTCATGGTGGATTCTATGATGGTGAGCTGGCCAGGTCCTGCTGCCGCAAAGCATCCCCAAACCATGACACTTCTACCTCCATGCTTCACAGTTGGTATGAGGTTCTTTTCCTGGAATGCTGTATTTGGTCTACGCCAAACACATCCTCTGTTCTGGTGTCCAAATAATTCAGTTTTAGACTCATCTGTTAAAAGAACATTATTTCTGAAGTCCTGGTCTTTGTCTACGTTCTCTCTGGCAAACTTCAGTTTGGGCTTCATGTTTCTCTTAGAGAGCAAAGGTTTCCACCTTGCACGCCTCCCATGCAAGTTAAACTTGTGCAGTCTCCTTCTGATTGTAGAGGCATGGACTTTCACATCAACAGTAGCAAGAGCCTGCTGAACTGTAGGTCCCGTGATGACATTTTAGAGTTTTTGGAGACTTCTTTTAGCATCTTGCAGTCTGCTCTCGGGGTGAACTTGCTTGGACGGCCAGACCTGGGCATGTTGGCAATTGTTGTGAATGTCCTCCACTTGCAGACTATTTTCTGGACAGTGGAAAGGCTGATTTCAAATTTCTTTGGGATCTTTTTAAATCCCTTACCAGACTCATAAACTGCTACAATCTTCTTTCTGAAGGCCTCAGACAGCTCTTTTGATCTCACCATGGTGTTCACTCTCACTTCAATAGTCATGAGTACACCAAACTAAATGTCTGAAGTTTATATAGGATAGTCCATCTTCAAAATGCAGAGTAAAGATGTGATACACCTGTGTGTGATTTTAACCATTTTAAGTGGGAATAAATGTGGGGGTGTCCTAATTTAGTCCTCACCAGAAATTGCATGCTTTTAGAATTACATTTTACAGAAAAATTTTAAAAAGTCTTTAGTTTTAACCCCAGGGCCTAAGGGTGGAAAAGACTCTGGAGCAAGCCACTCTCCAGATGGCTCGATGTGGTGGAAAGAGAGACCTCCGACAGTTTGGAGTTGCTGTTGATGACGCAGAGGAGCTGGCCTAAAACCGGCAATGTTGGCATGCACTGGTTAACCTGATTGGTTCTATGCATGGTTATGGCTACCAGCCCTCACCCCGCAGGAGCAGTAAGTAAGTGAGTTTAGTTTTAATTGTTTAGTTATATTACTTGAATCTCCCAGTATTGTTAAAATTAATATTAAATATCCATCCATCCATCCATCCATCTTCTTCCGCTTAATCCTTTTCGGGTCACGGGGGGCTGGAGCCTATCCCAGCATCTTTGGGCGAGAGGCAGGGTACACTCTGGACAGATCGCCAGTCCATCGCAGGGCCAACACAGAGAGACAGACAACCACTCACTCTCACATTCATAACTAAGGACAATTTAGAATCCCCAGTTTGATGCCAATTAACCTAACGCTCATGTTTTTGGCATGTGCGAGGAAACCGGAGAAATCTCGGAGTAAACCCATGCAGACACGAGGAGAACATGCAAACTCCACACAGATCACTGTTGGTCGGGGGCTGGGATCGAACCCAGGATCCCCTGGCCAAGGGTGAGTTGCTGTGCTGCCTCAGTGCTAACCACTCTGCCACCGCACTACCCTCCATATGTCCAAATATGTTAAAAAAACAGACACAGGCTTTCGTAGGGTGTCCTAATTTTTTCACATGACTGTAATGTTCTTTCCTTGTGATGCCATCTATTTTGTGAAGTGTACCAGTCCCTCCTGCAGCAAAACACCCCCACAACATGGTGTTGCCACCCCCATACTTCACATTTGGGATGATGTTCTCAGGCTTGCAAACTTCCCCCTTTTCCCTCCAAATGTATTGATGGTCAAACACTTCAATTTTTGTTTCATCAGACCATCTGGCTTTTTTATGATCCTTTTAAAGTAATGGCTTCTTCCTCGCTGAGTGGCCTTTCAGCCCTTGTCGGTACAGGACTCATTTCACTGAGGATAATGACACTCTTTTAACAGCTGTAGCCAGCATCTTCTCAAGGTCTTTTGCTTTTTTTCTTGGGTTGGTACACACATTTCCCACCAAAACGTATTCATCTCTGGGACACAGAGCCGTATGATGGCTGGACATTCTCATCGCGTATAATTGTTTGAACAGATGACTGTGACACCTTAAGGCATCTGGAAATTCTACCCAAGGATGAATCAGACTTGTGCAGGGTTTCCTCTGGTAACATTTCTGGGTGGCAGCCCGCAGTGCCTGAAAAATTTCCGCAACTCTATCAGGAAATGTAAATTTAAGAAAAAAATATGAAGGAGTGATGGTCCGCAAGTGTGTACACAAACAACATGCGTGACTGTCATCCATGTGGAGTTCAGAAGCGCCCCGCCCCATGTTCCAGTCAGCAGGTAGAGTGTCTCACTACGAGCGTCACTGTCCAAGTGAAGCATGAGCTTATTAAAGTGCTTTAAACGCAGAAAAAAATCAGTAGAGGTATGTGAACAGTGAAGGCTTTTACCGTGGTTTTAACCCGCTGGTACCAGGAGCAATAATGGAAGAGTCACTTAGCTCAGAGATTCCCAAAGTGGGGGTCCTGAGACGCTAAGGGGGGGAAGGGGGGGTCGTGAGATGATTTTCAGAATTCTCCTGCGGTGATTACGCAGGTGACATATCACTTTAACTGCTCCACAGTATAAATGTCACAGGTCACACACAGGCCAGTGTGCACCAGTAGATTTTTAAAAATGAAATGGTGGTTAATACCGGCCAAAGACAACGCAGAGAGGCCAGTGAAGACGGCAGCAGAGAGCAGAGAAATGTCATCAGCAAGGCCGTCAACTTCTGGCGCGGGGGAAGGAGGAGGAGGACAGCACCGTACAGGGCTCCATAAGCAGTCAGAGCAGCCGCCAAGTGTCGCAAGTATCGAGAGGAATATATTCACTGTGGGTTCATGCATCGTTATCAGTGAAGTACAACATCCCCAATGTGTAGTGTGTACTGAGGTGCTTGCACATGAGAGTTTAAAGCCCGTAAAAATGCTCAAACACTTGAAAACTAAGCACCCATCTCTTGCTGCTAAACCAGCAGATTTTTTTTTCCGCCAAAAGGAGAGAGAATTGCAAGGCCAAAAGAAAGTCATAACTAATCAAACAACAACCACAACCAAAGCTCAAAGGTGGCATATTTAATTGCACAGGCAAAAACACCACACACAATCAGAGAAACCCTAATAAAACCCGCTGTTATTGCTATGAGTCAGACAATGTGTTGGGATAAACAGGTGCAGGAGCTGGAAGCAGTGCTGCTGTCTGATGGGACTATATCCCGACGAATCAAGGACATGGCGCAGGACATTAAGTGTCAGCTAATTGACAGATTGAAACTGTGCGCACGTTTTCTTATGTATCAGCCACCTCCGGGGATAGTGGGGGTCGCCAGTCTCTGTCACCATTATTTTGGGGGTCGTGAGCTGAAAAGTTTGGGAACCCTTGGCTTAGCTAACATGTGTGGTTAGTTTTTTGTGTTTCTTATTTCAGACAAGAATAAAAAGGAGATGTTTTTACCTTTACCTGAGCTAATATTAATTAATGTATGTTCATTATTACCTGGCAAGTTAAGATAACCAAAATTCATGAAGTCAGTGACATTAATCCGTCAGCAGCCTTCAGACAAATTAAACATGCCAACATTTGGATTTCAAATTAAGGGAGGTTTTTCCTGCTGTCTGGGTGGTGAGGAGATTTCTAAAAAAAAACCTATAAATATATAGAACTATTATAATGGAAATAACTGCATCTTTGGTCATTTAAGTTAATTTATTTCATTAAATACAATGCTATTAATATTTTTCTTTGAAATCAGTTAAAATATTGTTCTGTTCTGGCTCTGCAAAATTATGGTCAAAAATGTAAATTGTTATAAGGAAAAAGTAAAAAAAAAAAAAATACCATAATCTGTTTCAAATTTATTATAAAAACAGTAATTTTATTTTAAAAAATAGACAAAAATAGCCATAAAATAATCCACAAATTTATAATAAAGTCTCAAATGTACAAAAAAAGTCAATTTTACAAGAGGAAATTACAAATTTGAGGAAAATTGTTTCAAATTTAGATAAATTTACAGAGAAAAGCAGAAAACTATAAGAAAATTGTTATAAATTTTGGAGAAAAACCTCAAACCTTCAAGACTGAAGTCATTACTCAGGTTTTAAGTGGGTGCTCTTTGTACCCTTAACTAGAAATTTTTGGTTGTCTACTTTTAATTTACATGACACTTGATATTTTCTAACCTGTTTGTATACCACCATAGACAGAGAGAGAAGCTGAATTAGACAGAGCTCAGAGAGGGCAAGATGAGACAGAAGCAAGGAGCTAAGGAGAGGAAAGTGTTCAGGCAGTGGGTCCAGGAAAGGTGAGAGCAGAGGAAGGAGAGAAGGATGACACCAGTAAAAAGTCCAAATACAGGACGTCTGGGTGGGACCCCAAATGGCCCAATATTCCAACATTCAAGCCTTGGTTGTACAGTACTTCAAATTGTCAGTTCCATATGTAAAGTTACTGTGCAAAATTAAAAAAAAAGAAATAAATAGTATAAAATTAACATTTCGGTTACAATAGTGTCATGTGTTTTCACAGATATGTACGTGTGCGTATGTATATATATAAATATACAGTATATATATATACACACACATATGCACACACACATATATACAGTGGAACCTCGGTTTTTGAACGGCTCTGTTTACGTACAAATTGGTTCACAAACATATTTTTTGAATGAAAAATGCACCAGTTTTCGAACAAAATCTCGGTTCACAAACAACTTCGGGCGCATTACCACCAACAACAACTTGATGGCGGTAATATGCTTCTTATGCTGGAAGAAGGCAGCGAAGAGGAAGAACTTCTGGTGTCCAGCAGAGACATGCGTCTGCAGCCATTCACTCTGTGAACTTGCTCTGTGAATGCTTAATCCCACGGATTTTATTACGCTTTGGATTTTATGGTTTTTATTTTTTGTTTTTTGTCTATTAAGAAGCCACTATGGGATCAAAGAAAGGGGAAAAAGGAAAAGAACCAAAGAGGAAAGTTAAGAGAACCACAATAGAGTTGAAGAAGAAAATCATATCAAAGCATGAAAATGGTGTTTGTGTGTTGGATCTCGCTTTGCAGTACGGTATGGCAAAGCCAGCAGTTAGGTGATGACAGCATTTCTGAGGCTATAATTTGTGAAAAAGCAAGGCATGAGGATTTGATCAAGAAAACCCCTGGCACAAGTGCTGAGACTGAAGTGTTTAAGGCTAGTAGGGGGTGGTTTGAGAAATTTAAGAAGTGGCATACACAGTGTGGTTTGGACTGGTGAGGCTGCAAGTGCTAAAAAAGAAGGGGCCGGAAATTTTGTGAAAGAGTTTGGTGCATATGTTAATGCTGAGGGTTTTGTCACCCAACAAGTCTTCAGCTGTGACGAAACAGGATTGTTTTGGAAAAAGATGCTGAACAGAAGCCTATGCAGGACAAATTAACTCTTTTGTTTTGTGGCAATACTAGTGGTGATTTCAAGGTTAAACCATTGCTTGTTTATCATTTGGAGAATCCCAGTGTTTAAAAAAAAAAAAATGTGATAAAAAGCAAGTTGTGTGTGATGTGGAGGGCTAATCATAAGGCATGAGTGACCAGACAGTTTTTCATTGAATGGATTCATAAAGTTTTTGCCCCTAGTCTGCGAAAATATCTTCAAGAAAAAAAGTTTCCAGTGAAGTGTCTGCTTGTGATGGACAATGCTCCTGCTCACCCCCCAGACTTGGAGGATGAGTTAGTGGATGAGTCTGACTTCATCAGAGTGAAGTTCCTGCCACCTAACACAACCCCACTAATCCAGCCCATGGACCAACAGGTCATTTCCAAACTTTAAGAAGCTCTACACCAAAGCACTTTTTCAGAGGTGCTTTGAGGTTACTTCTGACATGGAATTAACTCTCAGAGACTTCTGGAAGAACCACTTTAACATCCTCCACTGCTGAAGTCTCATTGACAAAGCCTGGGAGCAAGTGACATACAGGACCTTGAAATCAGCCTGGAGAAAACTCTGGCCTGAGTGTGTAGCAGAGAGAGACTCCGAGACAGAGCCTAGTGGAGTTATCAATGACATTGTATCTCTGGGGATCAGCATGGGGCTGGAAGTTGATGAAGCTGATATTGATGAGTTGGCGGAGGACCACAGGACTGAGCTGTCTACGGAGGAATTGGAACTTCTTCAGGCAGAGCAGCAGAGGGAGGTGATGAAGGAACTGACATCAGAGGAAGAGGAGGGATGGGAGAATGTGCCCAGTTTCCTGATTGATAACGTGTGCAAAATAGGGTGAAATGCAAAATTTTGTTGAAAAATATCATCCTGATAAAGCAGTAGCAAACTGTATCATAAACCTTTTCAATGACAATGCCATGTCTCACTTCCAAAATATCTGGAAACATAGGCAAAAACAGGCTCAAGCAGAGTCGATTACTGCAAAGAGAACCCCAGATGTTCAGTTACCTGATGTTCTTATGAAGGGGATTCCCCTTCCATCCAGTATCACCCCCTTCACTTTCCATGTACGCCATAAAGTCTCCTCTGAACAGGTAAAGTGAAATTAAATTGTCTATTAACGCTGTTAAAAAGGTAAAGACACAGTTCTTTTTGGGGGCCAGGAACGGATTAATCCATTTTACATTCTTTCCTATGGGAAAATTTGTTTCGGTTTAACCACTTGCACTCTGTTGTTCCGTGGGCGGGCAAGTCTCTGCGTCCTAAGACGCACGAGGGCGCACGAGAGCGCCCTCGTGCGCGCTTGGACGCATGACGCATGATGGTGGTGATGTAGGTGGTGTGGCCTCCAAGCGCCACTGAAAAAAAAATCTGCAAACACAGCCGCGAACAGATTAGTTCATCTGATTGACCTCTCATTCGACTAATAAGAGCCTTGAATTGAATTTCTGAAACCTTGAAGAACCAATGAATGAAAACCTAGGAAGGAGGACCCGCCTCCCAATGCTTTGAATGCAGTGAGCCAATTGAAGCAAAGAAGTTCGTGAGCTGTTTTTTTTTAAGGCTGGGTGAAGACTGGCTGCTGCAGCGGATCAAAAAAGGACACAGGAAGAGCTCCACAGATCCAGCAGCATGGAGACCATCCACAAATGCAACCTGTGTGACAGGGAGTGCCATTCATGGATCGGCATGTTCGGCCACAGGTGGTGCTTATTTTGTATTGGTTCCAGCAGAGTAGACGTTATGATTTCTTCCATGGTCATTATAGACCGACGGAGGCTGACGACGAAGGCTGAGTGACACACACACCTTCACCAGTCTTTTTTTAATTACTACTGTTATTTGTTTTGAAAAATTGTTCGCCAAAAACCGCAATCATGGAAGCACAAAACCGCAATAATGGAATTATGTTTTGATCGAGTCGCGAGACCAGAACCAGAGCGGACCAGCGTCGTGTTCGTCTGACAAGGAGGAAGACAAGTTCGCCAAGACTCCGCTGTGAAGAGGTAAGGTGTTATAAGCTAAATTATTCTCTATCCCTGAAAATTGTGATCCAAAATGACTTTTGACCGATCAGTAAATTACAGCTGTGCAGTTCACGAAGTCTGAAGTTCGTGCACCGCGGTACAAGGGGTTGCTCGCAGTGTACAGGCTGTGAACACCCCCCCACCCCCGCTATTCTTCTGCAGCGAGGGGGGGGGAGCCGCGGTGACTGCACTGCTGTCCTACATCACCACGTAAGGCTAATCCGTTGTGTAGCGATGGCTAAAGTCCATCCTCTGTAGCGAGTGGGGGGGGGGACAACCCCCCCCACACACACACAGTAGCGAGGGGGGGTGGAGCTGCTGTGACAGCGTTGCTGTGGAAACATGCAACGAGTGTAATCTGTCATGAAGCGAGGGCCGAACTCTGTCCTTGGTAGCGGGGGGGGGGGGGACGACCCCCCCCCACACACACACAGACACAGCCCTGAGTGTGACCTTTCCTTTGAGCCTAAAATGAAGCTTCTACATTGAATCATTCAAAAGTTACAGACGTTTTTCCAAACTGTGCCATTTGGCACAATTTGGCACAGTTCCAAAACACCTGGGAACAGCCTGAGAACAAAGCTGTGTAAAATATTCATTTTTTGTGGTATTGTTACCAAATTTGGATCTCAGCTGGATAACACTTGGTTCTACATTTCTGTTGCATTTTCCAGCCGGATCGGACAGCTGTGTGTTATTTACAAGCATTTGTATCCAAAAAAACACTGTGTCCAAATTTTTTTTCTTCAAGTTCAGTATGTTTAGATGACTGTAACTCAGTGGCCGGAGCACGTAGAGAGATTATGTTTTTTTTGCCAAAAAATTCAAAGTGTTTTCTTTTAAATGAGACCAACCCCATGAAGATGCTGCAAAGGGTTGAATAACAGTTTTCGATTTACTTTGGGCACGTTATTTTTTGGCATTTTTAGGAAAATTGCCCGGAGTGCAAGTGGTTAAGAACAACTCAGTTTAAGAACAACATTTAGGAACCAATTAAGTTGTAAAACGGAAGTTCAACTGTGTGTGTGTGTGTGTGTGTGTGTGTGTGTGTGTATATATATATATATATATATATACATACAGTGGGGCAAAAAAGTATTTAGTCAGCCATCAATTGTGCAAGTTCTCTCACTTTAAAGATGAGAGAGGGCTCCAATTTTCATCATCGGTATACCTCAACTATGAGAGACAAAATGAGAAAAAAAAAATCCAGAAAATCACATTGAAGGATTTTTAATGAATTAATTGGTAAATTCCTCAGTAAAATAAGTATTTGGTCCCCTACAAACAAGCAAGATTTCTGGCTCTCACAGACCGTTAACTTCTTCTTTAAGAGGCTCCTCTGTCCTCCACTCGTTACCTGTATTAATGGCACCTGTTTGAACTCTTTATCAGTATAAAAGACACCTGTCCACAACCTCAAACAGTCAGACTCCAAACTCCACTATGGCCAAGACCAAAGCGCTGTCAAAGGACACCAGAAACAAAATTGTAGACCTACACCAGGCTGGGAAGACTGAATCTGCAATAGGTAAGCAGCTTGGTGTGAAGAAATCAACTGTGGGAGCAATTATTAGAAAATGGAAGACATACAAGACCACTGATAATCTCCCTCGATCTGGGGCGCCACGCAAGATCTCACCCTGTGGGGTCAAAATTATCACGAGAACGGTGAGCAAAAATCCCAGAACCACATGGGGGGACCTAGTGAATGACCTGCAGAGAGCTGGGACCAAAGTAACAAAGGCTACATCAGAAACACACTACGCCGCCAGGGACTCAAATCCTGCAGTGCCAGACGTGTCCCCCTGCTTAAGCCAGTACATGTCCAGGCCCGTCTGAAGTTTGCTAGAGAGCATTTGGATGATCCAGAAGAGGACTGGGAGAATGTCATATGTTCAGATGAAACCAAAATAGAACTTTTTGGTAAAAACTCAACTTGTCGTGTTTGGAGGAGAAAGAACACCATACCTACTGTGAAGCATGGGGGAGGAAACATCATACTTTGGGGATGTTTTTCTGCAAAGGGACCAGGACAACTGATCCATGTAAAGGAAAGAATGAATGGGGCCATGTATCGTGAGATTTTGAGTGAAAACCTCCTTCCACCAGCAAGGGCATTGAAGATGAAACATGGCTGGGTCTTTTAGCATGACAATGAATTTTTTTTTTTTCTCTCCGGCGCCACACGAGTCGGCTGCCTTTTGCAACAGCGGCTCAATTCTGAGTTTTTTTTTCTTTCTTTCTTTACACACTTTATACATCACGGACACACAGATCGCCCCATAATGTCTCCTGAGCCGGCGGACGGAGCCACTGTTTACAGCAGGAGACGGTACAGCAGGGAACAGCTGCTTGCACTTAATCGCCACTCGGTGCTGATGGAGAATCTCGACGTACCAAGAGAAATAAGGTGAAAACGACATGGTTGTCGAGCTGGTGTTAGACGGCGGACAAGGAGTATAAGGTATAGACCCACCTTCCCATCCGTTATTATGGGGAATGTACGCTCTATATTGGGAAAGGTAGATGAGCTTGCGGCTATCTGCCGTTACGATAGCACATACCGGGAGTGCTCTCTCCTTTTGTTTTCTGAGACGTGGCTAACTGAACTAGCAGCAGATGCTAACATTGAGCTGGAGGGTTTCCACATGATATGGGCAGACCGAACACCAGACAGTGGCAAAGCAAGGGGCGGTGGAGTGATAATGTATGTTAACAACAACTGGTGCAGACCGGGACATATCACTGTTAAACAACGTCACTGCAGCAAAGACATTGAGTTGCTAGCTGTTAGCATGCGGCCTACATATCTCCCGAGAGAACACTCGCATGTGATCTGCATTGTTGTCTATGCAAATCTGACGGCGAACGCTGGGACAGCGCGTGACGTCATCCATTCAGTAACCAGCAGGCTGCAGACAGAACACCCAGATGCTCTTCTCCTCATCTGCCCACGTTCACCAAGTATGTCACATGCCACACTAGAGACAATAAAACACTGGATTTATTCTACGCAAACACTAAGGAGGCGTACACCTCATCACAACTCCCCCCACTTGGGAGATCGGATCACAACTTGGTTCATCTCCGGCCGGTGTACAAACCCCTAGTGCACAGACAACCTCCGGCCATGCACACTGTGGAGTTATGGTCTGAGGAGACAATGGACACTCTAAAGGACTGTTTTGAAGCCACTGCCTGGAAGCAGCTCTGCGATCCACATGGTGAGGACATCGATGGCCTCATTCACACCTTCACAGGCTACCTCAGCTTCTGTGTGGACAAATCCGTTCCCACCAAGACCGTACGGCGTCACTCAAACAACAAACCCTGGATCAACCCTGAGATAAAAACACTTCTGAGAGAGAAGAAGAGGATCTTCAGGTCGGGGAACAGGGAGATGCTGAAGTCCGTACAGAGGGAGCTGAGGAGAAAGATCAGAGAAGGCAAGGACAGCTTCAGGAAGAAGATGGAGGACAAGCTGCAACAGAGCGACATCAGCGGGGTCTGGAGAAACCTCAAAACCATCTCGGGGCTCCAGAATACCTCCCCCCAGGCCACGGGGGGCAGGGAGTGGGCGAACAACCTGAATCTGTTTTTCAATAGATTTGACCAACCGCCCTCCCCCCTGTCTGCACAACAACCACTGCTGCCTCTAAGAAATCAAGTCCTGCTACCCACTCCCCACTCCACCGACACCCCCCCACTCCCAACACACAGCCTCCCATCCTGACCCTGACCAAGACCCAGGTGAGGACGGAGCTGAGGAAGATCAAGGCGAGGAAGGCGTCGGGACCGGACGGCATCAGCGCAAAGCTCCTCAAGTCCTGTGCAGACCAGCTGTGTGGGATTGTGACGTATATCTTCAACATGAGCCTGAAACTGGGGAGGGTACCACAGCTGTGGAAAACATCTTGTGTGGTACCTGTACCAAAAACTTCCCACCCCAAAGACCTGAACAGCTACAGACCGGTGGCCTTGACGTCCCACTTGATGAAGACCCTGGAGAGACTGCTCCTTGCTCATCTCCGCCCCCTGGTGGAACCAGCGATGGATCCACTCCGGTTCGCTTACCAGCATGGCATTGGGGTGGAGGATGCGGTGATCTTCCTCCTTCACGGTTCTCTGTCCCACCTGGAGAAGCCCGGGAATATGGTGAGGATCATGTTCTTTGACTTCTCCAGTGCTTTCAACACCATCCAACCGATGATCCTGAAGGACAAGCTGCTGCGCGCAGGGGTGGACCAGCACCTGTCATCATGGATCCTGGACTACCTCACGAACCGGCCTCAGTTTGTGAGAACCCGGGACTGTGTTTCCGACACGATCATCAGTAGCACGGGGGCCCCCCAGGGAACGGTGCTGGCTCCCTTCCTGTTCACTCTTTATACTGCGGACTTCTCACACAACACAACACATTGCCATCTACAGAAGTTCTCTGATGACTCTGCGATCGTTGGTCTCATCTCCAACGGAGATGAAGCTGAGTACAGAGGGCTTATCCAGGACTTTGTGGACTGGTGCCATCGGAACTGCCTCCAGATCAACGCGAGGAAAACTAAGGAGCTGGTGGTGGACTGCCGCAGGCATGGGCAGCCCCTCACAGCACCAGTAAATATACAGGGAACAGACATCGAGATGGTGACATCCTATAAGTACCTGGGTATTCATCTGAACAATAAACTAGACTGGTCACACAATACTGACGCACTCTACAAGAAGGGACAGCGCAGGCTGTTCCTGCTGAGGAGACTCAGGTCTTTTGGTGTACAAGGGGCACTGCTGAAGTCATTCTATGACACGGTGGTGGCATCAGCCATCACTTTTGGAGTGGTCTGCTGGGGCAGTGGCATTACTGCAGCTGATAGGAAGAGACTGAACAAACTGATTAAGAAAGCTAGCTCTGTCCTGGGGCAGCGCCTTGATCCGATGGAGGAGATAGGAGAGAGAAGGACGGTGGCTAAACTGTCATCTCTGCTGGAGTCCGAGTTCCACCCTATGCAGGACATACTGGATGCACTGAGGAGCTCATTTAGCAGCAGACTACATCATCCCAGGTGCACAACCGAGAGGTTTCGTAGGTCCTTCCTACCAACGGCTGTCAGACTGTACAACCTAAGCAGGGCTGCTCGCAGAGATAGCAAAAAGACGTAACAAACTAATAGTTTTTTTTTTTTGAATGCAAAAGATGCAATAGACTTACACAGTGGTCCTCTCCGGCATACAACTAGGAACATACCGGTCGCTATGGAGGGTGAAAATATGTATGGGCACATAATCATACCATGTAGGATAACTAAGTAGACGGTTATGCTGTTTCATCCCACCTAGCAACAATGCTCTGCACTGTGTGTGTTTATATATTTACATATTTATTCCATCTAGCTACAATGCTCAGCACTGGGTGTGTTTATATTTATATATCTATATATTTATTCCATCTAGCTACAATGCTCCGCACTGTGTTTTTATATATCTACATATTATTCCATCTAGCTACATTGCTCCGCACTGTGTGTGTTTATATACTTGCATATTTATTCCACCTAGCTGCAATGCTCCGTACTGTGGGTGTTTATATATTTACATATTTATTCCACCTAGCTACAATGCTCTGCACTGTGTGTTCATATATTCATATATTTATTCCATCCAGCTACAATGCTCTGCACTGTGTGTCTGTGTGTGTGTGTGTATATACTGTATATATTTTATAGTAATATGTACATATGCATATTAGCTGCTCTTGCTTGCTTGTTTTTTTTTCTTGCCTTCTGATTGTTGCTCTGAGTGTTGCTATCCCTGTGCTGTTGCAATCCTGGAATTTCCCCGTTGTGGGACTAATAAAGGCTTATCTTATCTTATCTTATCTTATCTCAGGCGATTTCAACCATGTTTCACTATCTCCCATTCTACCCACGTTTACCCAATATGTCACATGCCACACTAGAGACAATAAAACACTGGACTTATTCTACGCAAACACTAAGGAGGCGTACATCTCATCACAACTCCCCCCACTCGGGAGATCGGATCACAGCTTGGTTCATCTCCGGCCGGCGTACAAACCCCTAGTGCACAGACAACCTCCGGCCATGCGCACAGTGATGTTATGGTCTGAGGAGGCAATGGACACTCTAAAGGGCTGTTTTGAAGCCACCGCCTGGAAGCAGCTCTACGATCCACATGGTGAGGACATCGATGGCCTCACTCACACCTTCACGGGCTACCTCAGCTTCTGTGTGGACAAATCTGTTCCCACCAAGACCATACGGTGTTGCTCAAACAACAAACCCTGGATCAACCCTGAGATAAAAACATTTCTGAGAGAGAAGAGGATCTTCAGGTTGGGGAACAGGGAGATGCTGAAGTCCGTACAGAGGGAGCTGAGGAGAAAGATCAGAGAAGGCAAGGACAGCTTCAGGAGGAAGATGGAGGACAAGCTGCAACAGAGCGACATCAGCGGGGTCTGGAGAAACCTCAAAACCATCTCGGGGCTCCAGAATACCTCCCCCCAGGCCACAGGGGGCAGGGAGTGGGCGAACAATCTGAATCTGTTTTTCAATAGGTTTGACCAACCGCCCTCCCCCCTGACTGCACAACAACCACTGCTGCCTCTAAAGACATCAAGTCCTGCTGCCCACTCCCCACTCCACCGACACCCTCCCACTCCCAACACACAGCCCCCCATCCTGACCCTGACCAGGACCCAGGTGAGGACGGAGCTGAGGAAGATCAAGACGAGGAAGGCGTCGGGACCGGACGGCATCAGCGCAAAGCTCCTCAAGTCCTGTGCAGACCAGCTGTGTGGGATTGTGATGTACATCTTCAACCTGAGCCTGAAGCTGGGGAGGGTACCACAGCTGTGGAAAACATCTTGTGTGGAACCTGTACCAAAAACTTCCCACCCCAAAGACCTGAACAGCTACAGACCGGTGGCCTTGACGTCCCACTTGATGAAGACCCTGGAGAGACTGCTCCTTGCTCACCTCCGCCCCCTGGTGGAACCAGCGATGGATCCACTCCAGTTCGCCTACCAGCATGGCATTGGGGTGGAGGATGCGGTGATCTTCCTCCTTCATCGTTCTCTGTCCCACCTGGAGAAGCCCGGAAATGTGGTGAGGATCATGTTCTTTGACTTCTCCAGTGCTTTCAACACCATCCAACCGATGATCCTGAAGGACAAGCTGCTGCGCGCAGGGGTGGACCAGCACCTGTCATCATGGATCCTGGACTACCTCACGAACCGGCCTCAGTTTGTGAGAACCTGGGACTGTGTGTCCGACACGATCATCGGTAGCACGGGGGCCCCCCAGGGAACGGTGTTGGCTCCCTTCCTGTTCACTCTTTATACTGCGGACTTCTCACACAACACAACACACTGCCATCTACAGAAGTTCTCTGATGACTCTGCGATCGTTGGCCTCATCTCCAATGCAGATGAAGCCGAGTACAGAGGGCTTATCCAGGACTTCGTGGACTGGTGCCATCGGAACTGCCTCCAGATCAATGCGAGAAAAACTAAGGAGCTGGTGGTGGACTGCCGCAGGCAAGGACAACCCCTCACAGCACCAGTAAATATACAGGGAACAGACATTGAGATGGTGACATCCTACAAGTACCTGGGTGTTCATCTGAACAATAAACTAGACTGGTCACACAATACTGACGCACTCTACAAGAAGGGACAGCGCAGGCTGTTCCTACTGAGGAGACTCAGGTCTTTTGGTGTACAAGGGGCGCTGCTGAAGACATTCTATGACACGGTGGTGGCATCAGCCATCACTTTTGGAGTGGTCTGCTGGGGCAGTGGTATTACTGCAGCCGATAGGAAGAGACTGAACAAACTGATCAAGAAAGCTAACTCCGTCCTGGGGCAGCGCCTTGATCCGGTGGAGGAGATAGGAGAGAGAAGGACGGTGGCTAAACTGTCATCTCTGCTGGAGTCCGAGTTCCACCCTATGCAGGACATACTGAATGCACTGAGGAGCTCATTTAGCAGCAGACTACATCATCCCAGGTGCACAACCGAGAGGTTTCGCAGGTCCTTCCTACTAACGGCTGTCAGACTGTACAATCTAAGCAGGGCTGCTCGCAGAGATAGCAAAAAGACGTAACAACCTAATAGTGTTTTGAATGCAAAAGATGCAATAGACTTACATAATGGTCCCCTCCGGCATACAACTAGGAAAATACCGGTCGCTATGGAGGGTGAGAATATGTATGGGCACATAATCATACCATGTAGGATAACTAAGTAGACAGTTGTGCTGTTTCATCCCATCTAGCAACAATGCTCTGCACTGTGTGTGTTTATACATTTACATATTTATTCCATCTAGCTACAATGCTCTGCACTGTGTGTTTATATATCTACATTGTCAGAAGTCTGAAATATAACCTCACAAATACAGAGTACAAAAAGGTATTAGACTGAATCAAAGATCAGACTTAAGACACGCAGAGCCTTTTTAGTTTTTACTTGCACAAGGAGTATCAACACATACCTTTTACAGGGCGAGTGGGATACTGGCGAGGCAGTCTCGTACAGTAACTTTTATAGACAAAGATAAGACAGTGACAGCTTTCCAACCTGTTCTTTCCTCCCTCACAGGGGAGTATTGAAAAGAAACAGCACATACAGTTCGTAACCAGTTTGAGCTGATTCATTTCTTAACAGAGGAAAAACAGTTCCATATAAGGTATCATGAAGCTCACACAGTTCTCACAAAAGAGAAAAAATAAGAAGCACAGGGTGTACAAGGGACAAGTCTTGATACAGCATAAAAACTTGCATATGTCAACACTCTTTTATCCCACATCATATGGACAAACAGAAGGGTGCATATGTCAACACTCTTTTATCACACATCATATGAATAAACAGAAGGGTGGTGCAGCTTAGTCACTAACCGTGATTATAAGACGAGACACAAATTGTGCTTATGACTAAAAGAAAAAGCATCTCATGTAATATTATGAACATACATATAAGAATACCAATCTTTGTTTCATGAGTTATTAATAAAATGATAACCATTTACATACAATATACAATTTTCCAACATTTCCCTCCTGTTTATTATTTTATTAATCTTTTTAATCATATGCAATTATCAGTACAATGTAACTTCAAAAGATTTTCTACATTGACCTCCTAATGCATTTATGTGGTATATAGCTAGAGCACTGCCATACATTGGAAAAAGAGTACCCATTGGTTTTCCAAGAATCCATACCCATCATCATTTGGCCAAAAAAACAGTAGGATTATTGCTACAGTTAAAAGTACAATTTTTCCTCTTTAAGGTGAATTTTCCAGCAGCAATATAGGGAAAGTGAAATACATTTCTACAAACAGAATCATAATATGACACTTCACAGGTCACTTCCTTAGTATCATTGCATCTTTGTGAAATACCCAGGTTGAAACTGTTTTTACTACAATTTTTGTGAAAGCAGATTGGTGAAGTAAACAGTGTAGGATTTACTTTCATTAAATGCTTCTTAACTGCAAGCAAAGAAGTTCCAATCCCAATAATATTAAATATTCTAATCTTAGACCCAGTGTAATCAGTAATAGTGACATTCAATCTATTAAGATACCTTTCTGACAAATTCCCCACCAACCAATGTCCAACTTTATTGCTTGTATTAAACAGACTGAGACGAGAGTTCATTGCTATTGTCGCTCCGGGCGTTTTCTCTTCACTCAGTGGAACAGGGATCATGGGTATTGTAGTCAATCATGGGTATTGCAGTCTTGTGTAAATGGGGTAGCAATGAACACACATAGCAAGAAGTATCGATTCCCAGTCCTCTCACCGAAACCACCATTGTCTGGTACCATAGGTTATGTGTATTGTTCATTGTCCGTGCTTCTTGGGTTCCTTGTCCTTGAATCAGAAAGAGATTACCACCCCACTGCCAGGAGAAGTGCTGAACACAGAGTCATCAATAATTTTGGTGCCATGCTTCCACCTGAGAGAGTACCCCTCCGGGCCTCTTTCTTCACCAGGGTTGAGACGGCCTTGTCCTTAAAAGGACATGCCCCCTTTGTACTGGACTTACTCAGGGAAACAAGTTAGTTAGTTCACTTACAGGCACCCGTAGTCTTTTAGCGTGTGAAAGGTGAATCCGAGATGGTCATTCAGCAATACGTACTGCAGTGGGAGTGGGAGTGTCTAGTGTTGTCGGTGGTGGTTCTTTATGAAGACATAGTCTCCAGGTTATCCGTTTCTTTCTGTGGAGCAGAGCTTCTGACATAATCAAAACATTCCCTGAGATGTTCACCAAGATCTGTGTATTTGTTAGGTGTGGTTAGTGGTGAGAGGTCAGGTAATACATAAGGATGGTGAAAAAACACATTCAAAAGGTGATAATCCTGTCTTTGGGTCTAGTATAGAGTTAATGGTTAGTCTGACTAATTTCAGAGCTTCTGGCCAAGTAATACCCTTTCCATGTGTGGTTTTTGCCAGCATTTGTTTGATTGTACTGATACTATGAAATTTGATCTTACTTCTTACAGCTTGGATTAAGTCTTGAACTGTTTGTGCTGTAAAATGAGTTCCATTATCTGCATAAATCAGTTCTGGAACCCCAAAAATGGAAAGAGCATCATTCAATAGAGTTTCACACACACAGATGCAGCATTTGCTGAGGATGTGTGATGAATTCCTGTCCACTTTGTGAAGGTGTCAATCAACACCAACCAATATTGTAGCTTTCCATTGCTCCTTGAGCATTATTTTATAAACAAATGATGCACTTTTGGCATGTTTTTGTTACTTCTTTCAAAATATTAGGACAGTTTTTTCCAACATCCTCATCATTGATTTCCCTCCTGTTGGCACATGATTGGCCATGTGCCACCAGGACAGCTCATCTGTATAATGTGGGTGGCAGAGCAAATTTTCATCAGACAAGCCAAATGTATATCTAATTATTTACACATGAAACAGGAGGAAGGTCCATATTATTTTGACTGTCTTTTAAAACATCAACATTATTAATAAGACAGACGGTTCCTAAAAGACCAATAGCAGCACAGTGAGTAGCGTTATCAGCCAAGTGATTATTGCAGCTAGACAAGTCAGTGCCATTAGTGTGGGCAGGGCAGTGAATAACTGCCACAGAACATGGTAGCATCAGAACATTGCATAGTTGCAACAATTGTTGTCGATGTTTTGCTGGTTTTTCTGTGGAGGTGACAAACCCCCGCAGATTCAAGGTAACAGTATGCAGGTGGCATGTGCTATAAGCATATTTACTGTCTGTACAGAATACAGATAAGTTACATTCAGGTTAGTAGCTCATTCAGCTGTTGGAGGTCATGCAGGTTGTGGAATTTTTACACAATCAGGACCCCAGACAACACCGTTACAGCATAAGCACACTTCTATTTTTTACAGAGCAAGCCTATCGCTCGCTTCTTCCTTTGCTAAGTAGAGAGAGAGAGAGAGCTGCTGTTCTCCCCCTCCTTCACAACATGGGAAATGTGTAGGATAATAGAGGGCATGATCTTATTATTTGTATTATCCCATAAATAATAAAAAGGTGGTCTGTATTGCCCAGCCTGTATTTGCAGCCATATGTTTATCCTGGGCACTACAGAAAATGAAATGAAAAGCACTTATGTAAATAAAATTGCATTTATTGATAATTTTTATGCATTATCTATTTTTCTGAGGATTGCTAATTATTTGCTAATTAATTTCTTTAATACCCCCTGTTTTGATACATGGAGGCTCACATGCAGCAAAGTTACAGGGTATTTGTTTGATTCTTTTACTGAAAGGAAGTGTGTTACCATTTTTAGTTTTAAATAAAATTTGCAGGTAGCCCAGTTCCTTCAAAGATGAGATCTCAATAATTATAGCTTCTTTTTGTGACATCTCTTGAAATAGTTTACAAATTTCATTTAAGAAAAACAAAATAACTATCTGTGCATTTTTGATATGCTTCAGCATTGATAAATAAGATCAGTTTGTCCAGTTGAACACAGATGGGTTGAATTTGAAATATTGTGTCACATTCTTTCAGTCAAAGGAAAGGCGGACGTTTTGCCTAATTAGAATTTGATTTAATGTTTTACAAGGAATGTCCCTATTTCATACATTCCTTGGTAAATTATGGAGTGCAATGTAGTTCACCCTGACCCAGCTTGGCCACCGCTGAATCAGGAGAAGCACATCCCTCATTGCTGTCACATTTCTGAAATATATTGTTACCGCACCATTATGTGGTGAGTAATATCAGTATAAAATCATATAAACATTACATTTGTAAAGTCAAAGTCATTTGAATCAGTACACCTTATGTTATCTACAATGTCATACAAAGTCATACTTGGCTTCAAAAAGTGCTTATCAATTTAAGGATTCTTTCTCCAAGACCTTTGTCTGATAATCCATAGCCTCTGGCAGATCATATGCACAGACACATTAATTATCAATCTGTTTTGATCCTCTGTGCTCTAAATCATGTGATATAGGGTAAACATAAAATCTTCAGTGATTAGGCATTATTAAATGACATCATAATATGATCATAGTATGGCCTGTAGTCACATTGTCACACGTCAGTCCTTTTTTCCTATAAAGTGCACTGTCATGTTTCAGTCAAGGACAAAGGTCAGTAATGCGTCAAAATTGCTTTTTTTTTAAAGATATGTAAACAGTTTATCACGTACGCAACATTAATCAAGACCCCACAGAGTTAAATTGAAAAAATAAAAACCCAAAACTTTGTAAAAGTACCCATATTTAGACCACTTTCTTCACAGATTGTCACCATGGGGTGAGACGCCGGCTCGGCGCTCAGCCCATGCTCCTTTTATCCCTGCCTCTCATTGGGCAGTGCCTCAGCTGGTTCCCAGCTGTCAGTGTCACGGGACGGCTGGGGCCAATTAATCCTCATCAGCAGGGGCGCTGTTAATGAGTATAAAGAGGAGCAGCTTCGATCATTCGGGGCTGCGACATAAGCACTGCTAGGCTGAAGCCCCTTCGTCTGGTGTCAGCCTCAACTCCCCTTGCAGCATTCCGGTGTTTGTATCCCGCTGTGAGTATGCACGTCTTGTTACCCCCATGTCCGGTACGAGCTACCTACCCCTGCGCTGTGCAGCCTGAGAATGTACGTCTGTATGAGTGTCTGTGCTCTCCTCATCCCTTATCCCTTACCCAGAATAAAACATCTCGACTCACTGGCTTGTCCCCGGCTCTGATTGCCTGGCTCCCTAGAGCCGGATATGACAGTATGTCGCAGCCAGAAGAGTTGCCGGCGGCCGTGAGTCGCTGTGGAAATGTACCTTTCTGTCCGGGTGTCAGCGCTGCTAGCATGCCGTTTCCCAGGAGTCACTTCCGGCGCCAGGGCGACGAGCTGAGTTCCATCTCGGAGGCTGTCGACGGGACGTTCTTCACCCTGCACGACGCCTCCAACGCGAGACGCTGGCATCCGGGCCGTGCTGAGGAACTCCTGGACTGTCACCCTCACTCTCTGTACCATCTGGAGGACAGTGCCAGGATAGACGCTGCAGGTACACAGCGAGAGAAGCTCCACGGGGTGGATGGAAATCCCGGCAGGGAGTCGAAGTGGGCGACGTCTTTCCCCGCTTCGGAGTCCCGTTCCTGCCGCTATTCCAGTCCGGGAGTTCGCGCCAACCAGAGGACTTCCCCCGACCTGCGCCACGTCACTCGGGATTCCCTTCAAGGAGCCGCAGCTGACAGCAGTTATGTCCGGGGTCGAGTGGCTGTCGCGAGCTCTACTGTGTTCCCTGTCACCACCTTCAGGCATGTGGCGGCGGCAGTGAGATTGATGGTGAGGACTTCAGGGCTACGAAGCTTTCCCGTGCTCGACGCCTTCCTCGTCTCGATCTCCGATCTGGAGCGGCGAATCCTGGGTTTCCCTCTCGCTTCGTCCCCTGGGAGTAGTCGTCATCACATCGCCGAGTCACCTCTGCACGAACCTCGTCCGGATCCAGTTCTGGGTCATCGTCAGGACCGTTCCTCCCACGCAGCTGTCATCCCTTCGCCTCGTCAGTGTGGAGATTCTACAGCCTCGTCCCCTGAGCCTCGTTCCCCCGCTGTCATTCCTGGACATTCGGGCTGGCTCACCCCGGCTGTTTCCCCCTCCTCCTCGACGCGCTTCCTGACCGCTGTGTGTGCCTGGAATCCCGGCCTGGTGAGCTCTCTGCTGGAGACAACGCGAGCGACCCTCAGACGAATTCCCGGGGGGTCCTCCGTTATCGCCGGGCGGGGAGAGGAAGAAGCAGATTCCACTACAGCAGGCGATACTCAACCTCCAGGGGGCAGGCAAGTCATTGTGTTTTCACACCTGCTTAATGATTTGCTCTGTCACATCCCTGGAGGAGAAGTTCAGGGTTCGCAGCTCCCTGAACTCTCCCCACCTGCTGTAACCTGTATGCCTAATCCCGCATCCTCTGTGTCTCTCTCCGCCGAGCGGTCCCCGGCTCCGGGTCAACGTGGTGGGATATGGAGAGGGCCTGTGGTTCCGCAGCTACATTGCGGACGGAGGAGGGGGACTGACTGCTGCGTGGAGTCTACGCTGACGACTGAGCGTCCCCGGGTCTCCACGGAGGAGCGGTTCGGTCCAGCGGGACGAGATTCTTCTGGCTTCACGCCGAGTGGATCGTCGGCGGGGTTACCTGAGCTGGAGGGATCTCAAGCTGCGCTGACCATCGTGCTGGCTGCGGGGCCCGACGCGGCTAGATGGGAGCCTGACAACGACCTCCTGACGACGGATCCTGGATCTTCGCAGTCCTGGACGGCGTCAGAACCCGAGATCAGGCGAGTGCTCTCCTTTCTTTTCTCTCTTTTTATCTTTGAGCACTTCAGCCTATCTCCAGGGGAGACGAGCAGGGTGCAGCTGCCCGCTGCGTCTGAGCTCGTCTCGCCGGGTTCTGGCGCTGCCGGTGATCCTGATCCCGGTTCTGTTTTCTCTTCTGAGCCTTCTTCCAGGGTCACCGGCGAGGAGTTGCTGTTCCTCGTGGTGCTGGAGCGTCCGGGTTCAACGTTGGAGGTCGGTTCTGGTGCAGTGTCCAACGTGGGTTCGCCCGAGACCCAATCGGGGTCCAACGTGGGTTCGCCTGAGGCCCGATCGGGGTCCGACGTGGGTGCTGCCCCAGTGTTGTCCAGGTCCGGTGAGGAGGTGGCCGTTTCCCTGAGGCCCGCCGCCCTCGTCATCGGCTCTCCCCTGAGCCTCTTCCACCGGGATCCGCTCTGACCCTTCGTCCGTCTCAATGGTCCTGGTGGTTGAGTGATGCGGGTCGACGACCCGACCCGCAAAACTTTCGGTTCGGCGATCTGGTTTCCCCCCACTGGTCTGTGTTTGCCTTTGGGCGGCCTGGTTCGGCAGCCGTTGGACTGGATTCCTGGGATCTGGGTCCAGAGTTCGCCGTCCGAACATTTCTCTTCCCCGGGTTGCCAACTGGACAATGGGCGGGGAGATTACCAGAACAATTCCGGCCGTTTTGGACTCTGCCTGCCGTCTCCTCGGGTGTCCTTTACTACTTTTATTATTATTGAGGTCACTCGGGTGTAGTTTCTTTGTCCATTAGGGGAATATATGTTTTTGTGCTGTGTGTTGTTTTTTTTATTAACCATACTCAGCATTTTTATCGTATTGTTATCCTGTTACCCTGTCACCTTTTTTTTCCTCTTGGTGACTCACCTTATGTATCGCGCTGTGTATTGCATTTTCTTATCTTTACTCGGCGTTTTCATTCATCCTTACCTTAGCCTTGGCCTCGTCGGTGCATCATGGAGTATGCATGTGGTTTCCTGTTCAACCATACTCTGTGATCACCCCATTCTGTCTTATTATCCTCGTGGGGGGCCTTCCCTAGCCCCGACTTTAACATTGACTGTTTGTTATTGTTTGAAGTAATGTGTTTCATTCCCACTTAACCGTACTTCATTATTACCCATTTGTCCTTGTCACCTCTGTTTCTTTAGGTGATCTTTTATATATTCAGTGCTGTGTGTTTTGTTTTCTTTAGTATCCATGCACAGCGTTTTTCATCATTTTTTGTCTTGGTGCATTATGGAGTAGTGTGTTTTGTTCCCCTTAACTATACTCTGATTGCTTTATTCATTCCTGCCACCTTTTTGGTGGGTTTTTGGTTTTCTTTTTTTTGCCCCGATCTATACGTTATTTGTATGCTGTCTGTAGTCGTATTTGGTATTTTCCCTACCTGTGCCCTAACTCAGTTTTCTCCCTAACTGTGCTCTGGGTTAATCCTTTTCCCTGTGTTGTAGGGTATTGTATTTGGGTTTTTTTTTTTCTCTGCCCTGCTGCCCTACATTGGTCTATTGTTTTTTTTTTTTGTCCTTCCCCTCCGGTCCTGCCTCCCTTCCGCCCACCCTAGGTGGGGAGGGGGGGGGGGGCTGGGATGTTCCTGGTCGTTCGGGAGCCCGACCGTGAGGGGGAGGCTCTGTCACCATGGGGTGAGACGCCGGCTCGGCGCTCAGCCCATGCTCCTTTTATCCCTGCCTCTCATTGGGCAGTGCCTCAGCTGGTTCCCAGCTGTCAGTGTCACGGGACGGCTGGGGCCAATTAATCCTCATCAGCTGGGGCGCTGTTAATGAGTATAAAGAGGAGCAGCTTCGATCATTCGGGGCTGCGACATAAGCACTGCTAGGCTGAAGCCCCTTCGTCTGGTGTCAGCCTCAACTCCCCTTGCAGCATTCCGGTGTTTGTATCCCGCTGTGAGTATGCACGTCTTGTTACCCCCATGTCCGGTACGAGCTACCTACCCCTGCGCTGTGCAGCCTGAGAATGTACGTCTGTATGAGTGTCTGTGCTCTCCTCATCCCTTATCCCTTACCCAGAATAAAACATCTCGACTCACTGGCTTGTCCCCGGCTCTGATTGCCTGGCTCCCTAGAGCCGGATATGACACAGATCAACCACACACACACACACACACACACACACACACACACACACAGAATAGATAAGAGATAAAATAACTTTCTCATTGTCCATTTTAACGTTATCCAGTTCTGCTGCCATTTAATCCGTCCGTCTTTAAATATTATGGTCTAATTTTTATGATTTTATTTGCCTCCTCCTTTTCCCAACCTCTTGGGCTTCTTTAAATAATTTGCCGTATGGACCCTCCTTAGGATCGTGGCATTGATAAGTTGGGGAAGGATTATCTTTTTCATTTAATAATGGTTAGATGCTCGGTTGGTTTCGATATTTATCTCTTTTTGTTGTAAGTTTTTCCGTCGACGCTAAGACTGTACCTTCATCATCTACTACACCTGATTCCACACTGCCAGTATTAGAGCATAAACTATACTGAAAATCCTGTGTTTGTCTTTGCAAATTAGTTACACCAGCTTCAACATTCTGGAGCCGTTCTCCCACGGAGTTTTCCTTCACTTCTGTTTTTTCTACAGGCCAAATCTGCCTCTCCCCCGCCCCTCAGGCAAAAGGAGAGAGAGAGAGAGAGCACTATCCCTCGCCCGCCCCCTTTGGGAGAGCGAGGAACAGAGAGAGAGAGAGAGAGAGAGAGAGAGCTTCTCACCCCTCCCCTTGCTGATTGGAGAGAGAACAGCCGCTCACGCCTCTGTTGCCCTTTTTTTTTTTTTATTAAACTTTTACCTTCTCACTTACAGTGTTCCCAATATAACACAAATAGCAATACCTTACCAATATAAACCAAATAGCACTTGCAGCAGTGATTAAATATTATCCAGATCCTTCATTTTTCCTTTTTCATTTTGTCTGTTATTGTAGTTTTTTACAGTTGCGCGCGCCATATCCTGTTTTTTCTTCTGTTTATTCGTCTGCCTATCTGGTCTTCTAGCACAATTCCCCATTTTTAGATCGCCAGGGACGTTATCAGTACGCCGACTGTAACACTATTACTGCCCAATTTTTTGGGGTGGATTCCGTGGTCAGGGACGTTATCAGTACGCCGACTGTAACACTATTACCGCCCAATTTGGGGTGAATACTTTTCACCCTACTTATTTTAAAACCTGACCACCAAACAGTCATGAATCGCCGTCACACTGTCCCCTGCACCCCTTTCTATTTTAAAACCTGGCCGGTCCGTAACCGTGAATCGCCGTCACGTTACTTCCTAAGACCACTGCATTCCTGCAGCGGGATTTCTTTTTTTTTTTTTTATTTAACCACTAGGAAAAGTACAGGGCGCCGCCTTATACTACCATTACTCGCTTGTCAGCTGACCTGTGGTTCTTTAAAAATGGGAAATTGTGAATTGTTAGGCTCGGTTATTCTTCATATACGTCTACTACAGTCAATCTGAAAAGGGAAAAATTTGTAACTTACTTTTTAGGCTCTATCAGTAAGGACAGCCGTCACCAGGTCGAGTCGGGGGGTAGAACATCACTGTCAGTGTTCCCTCAAGTCGGGTTTCCAAAGCTGATGGCTTCCATCAGACCGTGCATGGTTTTTTCAACCTGCAGGACGCTCCCTCCCGCTCCACCTGGATCTCAGCTGTCCCGGGTTTCGGCACCACCTATGTCAGAAGTCTGAAATATAACCTCACAAATACAGAGTACAAAAAGGTATTAGACTGAATCAAAGATCAGACTTAAGACACGCAGAGCCTTTTTAGTTTTTACTTGCACAAGGAGTATCAACACATACCTTTTACAGGGCGAGTGGGATACTGACAAGGCAGTCTCATACAGTAACTTTTATAGACAAAGATAAGACAGTGACAGCTTTCCAACCTGTTCTTTCCTCCCTCACAGGGGAGTATTGAAAAGAAACAGCACATACAGTTCGTAACCAGTTTGAGCTGATTCATTTCTTAACAGAGGAAAAACAGTTCCATATAAGGTATCATGAAGCTCACACAGTTCTCACAAAAGAGAAAAAATAAGAAGCACAGGGTGTACAAGGGACAAGTCTTGATACAGCATAAAAACTTGCATATGTCAACGCTCTTTTATCCCACATCATATGGACAAACAGAAGGGTGCATATGTCAACACTCTTTTATCACACATCATATGAATAAACAGAAGGATGGTGCAGCTTAGTCACTAACCGTGATTATAAGACGAGACACAAATTGTGCTTATGACTAAAAAGAAAAAGCATCTCATGTAATATTATGAACATACATATAAGAATACCAATCTTTGTTTCATGAGTTATTAATAAAATGATAACCATTTACATACATATATACAATTTTCCAACATACATATTATTGCATCTAGCTACATTGCTCCGCACTGTGTGTGTTTATATATTTACATATTTATTCCACCTAGCTGCAATGCTCCGTACTGTGGGTGTTTATATATCTACATATTTATTCCATCTAGCTACAATGCTCCGCACTGTGTGTTTATATACTCATATATTTATCCCATCCAGCTACAATGCTCTGCACT
Organism: Pholidichthys leucotaenia; assembly: GCA_020510985.1. Lineage (NCBI taxonomy): Eukaryota > Metazoa > Chordata > Actinopteri > Cichliformes > Pholidichthyidae > Pholidichthys > Pholidichthys leucotaenia. The sequence goes on along the minus strand of CM035842.1, from coordinate 191,797,424 downwards.
GTGTGTCTGTGTGTATATATATATATATTTATAGTAATATGTACATATGTATATTAGCTGCTCTTGCTTGCTTGCTTTTTTTTCTTGCCTTCTGATTGTTGCTCTGAGTGTTGCTATCCCTGTGCTGTTGCAATCCTGGAATTTCCCCGTTGTGGGACTAATAAAGGCTTATCTTATCTTATCTTATCTTATCTTATCCCAAACACACCACCCGGGCAATGAAGGAGTGGCTTCGTAAGAAGCATTTCAAGGTCCTGGAGTGGCCTAGCCAGTCTCCAGATCTCAACCCCATAGAAAATCTTTGGAGGCAGTTGAAAGTCTGTGTTGCCCAGCGACAGCCCCAAAACATCACTGCTCTAGAGGCGATCTGCATGGAGGAATGGGCCAAAATACCAGCAACAGTGTGTGAAAACCTTGTGAAGACTTACAGAAAACGTTTGACCTCTGTAACTGCCAACAAAGGGTATATAACAAAGTATTGAGATGAACTTTTGTAATTGACCAAATACTTATTTTACCGAGGAATTTACCAATTAATTCATTAAAAATCCTTCACTGTGATTTTCTGGATTTTTTTTTCTCGTTTTGTCTCTCATAGTTGAGGTATACCGATGATGAAAATTGGAGACCTCTCTCATCTTTTAAGTGGGAGAACTCGCACAATTGGTGGCTGACTAAATACTTTTTTACCCCACTGTATATATATGGTCACACAATACTGACGCACTCTACAAGAAGGGACAGTGCAGGCTGTTCCTACTGAGGAGACTCAGGTCTTTTGGTGTACAAGGGGGCGCTGCTGAAGACATTCTATGACACAGTGGTGGCATCAGCCATCACTTTTGGAGTGGTCTGCTGGGGCAGTGGCATTACAGCAGCCGATAGGAAGAGACTGAACAAACTGATCAAGAAAGCTAGCTCTGTCCTGGGGCAGCGCCTTGACCCAGTGGAGGAGATAGGAGAGAGAAGGATGGTGGCTAAACTGTCATCTCTGCTGGAGTCCGAGTTCCACCCTATGCAGGGCATACTGAATGCACTGAGGAGCTCATTTAGCAGCAGACTACATCATCCTAGGTGCACAACCGAGAGGTTTTGCAGGTCCTTCCTACCTACGGCTGTCAGACTGTACAACCTAAGCAGGGCTGCTCGCAGAGGTAGCAAAAAGACGTGACAACCTAATAGTTTTGAATTCAAAAGACACAATAGACTTACACAATGGTCCCCTCCGGTATACAACTAGGAAAATACCGGTCACTATGAAGGGTGAGAATACGTATGGGTACATAATCATACCATGTAGGATAACTAAGTAGACGGTTGTGCTGTTTCATTCCATCTAGCTACAATGCTCCACACTGTGTGTGTTTATATACACTACCGTTCAAAAGTTTGGGGTCACCCAGACAATCATTTTGTGTTTTCCATGAAAAGTCACACTTATTTACCACCATGAGTTGTAACAGGAATAGAAAATATAGTCAAGACATTGACAAGGTTAGAAATAATGATTTGTATTTGAAATAATAATTTTTTCCAGATACTCAACCTGCTCAAAGGAAGGTCAGTTTTATAGCTTCTCTAACCAGCTAAACTGTTTTGAGCTGTGCTAACATGATTGCACAAGGGTTTTCTAATCATCCATTAGCCTTCTGATTCAATGAGCAAACACATTGTACCATTAGAACACTGGAGTGATAGTTGCTGGAAATGGGCCTCTATACACCTATGTAGATATTGCACCAAAAACCAGACATTTGCAGCTAGAATAGTCATTTACCACATTAGCAATGTATATTAGATATTAGAGTGTATTTCTGAATAGTTTAAAGTTATCTTCATTGAAAAAAACAGTGCTTTTCTTTCAAAAATAAGGAAATTTCTAAGTGACCCCAAACTTTTGAACGGTAGTATATATATTTATATATTTACTCTATCTAGCAACAATGCTCCATACTGTGTGTGTTTATATATTTACATATTTATTCCATCTAGCTACAATGCTCCACACTGTGTGTTTATATATCTACATATTTATTCCATCTAGCTACAATGCTCCGCATTGTGTGTTTATATATTCATATATCTATTCCATCTAGCTACAATGCTCCGCACTGTGTGTTTATATATCTACATATTATTTCATCTAGCTACAATGCTCTGCACTGTGTGTGTTTATATATTTTGCTTGCTTGTTTTTTTTTTTGCTTGTTTTTTTTTTCTTGCCTTCTGATTGTTGCTCTGAGTGTTGCTATCCCTGTGCTGTTGCAATCCTGGAATTTCCCCGTTGTGGGACTAATAAAGGCTTATCTTATCTTATCTTATATATTTACATATTTATTCCATCTAGCTACAATGCTCCGTACTGTGTGTTTATATATCTACGTATTTATTCCATCTAGCTACAATGCTCCGCACTATGTGTTTATATACTCATATATTTATTCCATCCAGCTACAATGCTCCGCACTGTTTATATATTTATATATCTATCCCATCTAGCTACAATGCTCCGCACTGTGTGTCTATATATATATATATATATATATTTATATTTATATGTACATATGTATACTTGCTGCTCTTGTATTTTTCTCTTGCCTTCTGATTGTTGCTCTGAGTGTTGCTATCCCTGTGCTTTTGCAATCCTGGAATTTCCCCATTGTGGGACTAATAAAGGCTTATCTTATCTTATCTTATCTTATATATTTACATATTTATTCCATCTAGCTACAATGCTCCGTACTGTGTGTTTATATATCTACGTATTTATTCCATCTAGCTACAATGCTCCGCACTATGTGTTTATATACTCATATATTTATTCCATCCAGCTACAATGCTCCGCACTGTTTATATATTTATATATCTATCCCATCTAGCTACAATGCTCCGCACTGTGTGTCTATATATATATATATATATTTATATTTATATGTACATATGTATACATGCTGCTCTTGTATTTTTCTCTTGCCTTCTGATTGTTGCTCTGAGTGTTGCTATCCCTGTGCTGTTGCAATCCTGGAATTTCCCCATTGTGTGACTAATAAAGGCTTATCTTATATATATATATATATATATATATATATACACACACACATACACATATATATACCCACATACTATGGCGAGCCATTCAGGAAAAAAAATATATGTATTACAAAGAAAATCTTGGAATATATTGAATGAACTTCAGAATATATTGAATTCTCTCTTCTTCTGACCTTGCTGGTGGAAGGACACTCTGCTGTTTCGCTCTTCCCTCTACTTGTGTTTTTCTGTCAAATATTTTTATTTTCCCTGCAAGAAATTTATGGACAGCGCCTGCCGGATATTCATAAATCACTGGGACTATATTTTGCTGAAGATATTGCTCACTATTACCATGATCTAACACTTTTTTTGGATCTTATCAGTGCTATGTGAGCATGGCCTACAAGCAGCTGAAGCCTGAACTACACGACAAGCTAAAGCTAAAGCTGAACGACAAGCTAAAGCTAAGTATCAACAAGATGCCTCCCCTTTCTACAGATGACTACCACAAACTCCTACAGAAGGTTACCATGCTGGAAACTAAAATCCAGCAGCTAGAAGTTAATCTGGAAGTAAATGGCCTCTGTGAAAATGATACAACACTGCCAGTGACTAAAAACAGTGAACAAGGCCTCACTAACTCACAGCTATCCAGTGCTAACATGGCTGATAGGAGATGGGAGGATTATGTACTGAGAAAAAAATTCTCGAGTGATAGTCTTCCCTGTAATGCCCTTGGTGCGAAACCCAAGAATAAATCATCACACAGGATGAAGGGAGGACAAGCAACAGCCCAACTTAGTGAGATCTGTGATGCGAACGGCTGGCCTGCATTATCGGGTAGACCACCAGCATCTTCAACCCCGACTGTCAGCAAGACACAACCGTGGACAGCTGTCAAAGGAAAGCCTAAAAACAAACCTCCTCCACAACTGCCATACATGCCACTTTAGAACAGATTTGTGCCGCTGCTGTAGGACCCTGGACCTCCATGTGATGACCTCGATAAAATCTCCCCCATATGCAGCAAGGTAAATCAGAACAACTCAGGAAGTAAAAGGGTACAGAGAAAGCTAACAGTTGGGCCTGAAACTCTGATTGTTGGTGACTCTGCTGTGAGAGATGTGAGAAACGTATGTGGTAAACATACAAATAATGTGGTCTCCCAGGGATACGGTGTGTGATGTGAGAGACAAAATTTTGCATATCATGGCAGATTATCCTACAGTGAAGAATCTCATATTACATATAGGCTCAAATGATGTTGTCAAACAGCAGTCTGAGATGCTGAAACAGTACTTTAAGGAACTGCTGGATCTAGTCAGCTGTCAGAATGCTGAAGTGTTCATTAGTGGCCCACAACCACTGGTCAGAGGAGGAGTTGAGAGATTCAGCAGACTATTTAATTTAAATGGATGGCTATCAGAAGCTTGTACAAACAAATCATTTTATTGACAACAACTTCTTCTGGGACCGCAGGCATTTTTTTTAAGGGAAATGGACTCAACCTTTGCAGGTCAGGTGTGAGGCTGTTTACCTCCAATCTGTTCTATTTTCTGCATCACCATTCTGTTCCCCAGGACAAGGACAAGAGACAAGAGGAACCAAAACAACAGGATAAGATACAGCCTAGCAGAAACTGTGAGATAAAGCCGCCTCAGCCCCCGCCTGTGCAGACCCATCCTTCACCAAAAGTCACCAGTAAGGACCCACCCCCGCTACCTCTGCATACCCCCTCCTCCTCAGCTTCCTCTTCCCCATCCTTCCCACTCCTCAACGTCACTGACCAGATAAAGGAGCTGGTCACTGTGGCCACAAAACTTACCCCATGCCCTAGCCAATTTTCTCACCCCGAAACCTCCCACTTCATCCTCCCTCCCATCTCCCCCCCTCCAGCAATTCCCCAGTGAGCTCTGACACAACTCCCAAAGCCCCGGCACCCACCACCACCCCCACAGCTGAAGCCCCGGTGCCCACCACCACCCCCACCCTCACAGCTGAACCAAAATCCACAGTCTGATAACAACACAAGCTGGGTTTGACGTAATGGGCCCAGGCTTCAATACCACTGGTACTCATAGTTCTTTCCAAGACAAACTGGGGCCCGGTATGGAAGCAGTTTCCTTAATTCCAGTTTTAATAAGAAGCAGAAAAAGGTTGGTAAATTTACAGAGAAACAAAATCCATCCTACATATCCTGTAAAATCTATCAAATTTAGTGTTCATTTCTTACTAGCCACAGCCTAAATAAAATAAATATTTGGCAGATGATGTTCTCAACACTCTGAAACTAGCTTTATTAAATGTTAGGGCTTTGGCAGGAAAAACATTTTTAATTAATGATCTCATTATAAAACAAAAACTAGATTTTATGTTTTTAACAGAGACTTGGGTACATGATAATGGTGGATCTCTTCTTATCGAAGCAGCCCCTCCCAACTACAGCTTTATAAGTGAACCCAGGCTGCATTAGAAAGGAGAAGGAGTAGCTGTTCTGTTTAATGATTCCTTCCAATGTAAGCTGATGTCTCATGACAAGTTTACTTCATTTGAATATGTGACTCTTCAGCTGAATTTCTCCTCCTGTGTGTTGTTTCTCAATGTTTACAGACCACCTAAATACCATGCAACCTTTTTTTTGATGATTTTACAAAGCTGCTGTCTATTATCTGTGTTGAGTTGGACTGTGTAGTTATTGTTGGTGATTTTAACTTTCATGATGACAACCCTCAGGACAGAGGGACCAAAGAATTGTATTGTGTCCTTGATACAGCCATGGATAAAATTGTTGGTACCCCTCTGTTAATGAAAGAAAAACCCACAATGGTCACAGAAATAACTTGAATCTGACAAAAGTGGTAATAAATAAAAATTCTATGAAAATTAACCAATGAAAATCAGACAATGCTTTTGAATTGTGGTTCAACAGAATTACTTTAAAAAACAAACTCATGAAACAGGCCTGGACAAAAATGATGGTACCCCTAGAAAAGATTGAAAATAATGTGACCATAGGGACATGTTCAATCAAGATGTGTCCTCTAATTAGCATCACAGGTGTCTACAAACGTGTAATCAGTCAGTCGGCCTATTTAAAGGGTGACAAGTAGTCACTGTGCTGTTTGGTGACATGGTGTGTACCACACTAAACATGGACCAGAGGAAGCAAATGAAAGAGTTGTCTCAGGAGATTAGAAAGAAAATTATAGACAAGCATGTTAAAGGTAAAGGCTATAAGACCATCTCCAAGCAGCTTGATGTTCCTGTGACTACAGTTGCACATATTATTCAGAAATTTAAGATCCACAGGACTGTAGCCAACCTCCCCGGACGTGGCTGCAGGAGGAGACGGATAATACGAATGGTAACAAAAGAGCCCAGAGCAACCCCTAAATACATTCATGGTGAACTCCAAGGTCAAGGTACATCAGTGTCAGATCGCACCATCCGTCGTTGTTTGAGCCAAAGTGGACTTCATGGGAGACAACCAAGGAGGACACCACTGTTGAAAACAAATCATAAAAAAGCCAGACTGGAATTTGCCAAACTGCATGTTGACAAGCCACAAAGCTTCTGGGAGAATGTCCTATGGACAGACGAGACAAAACTGGAACATTTTGACAAAGCACATCAGCTCTATGTTCACAGACGCAAAAATGAAGCATACCAAGAAGGGTGTCTTGAATCTGTGCAGGGTACAATGAAATCTCAAGACTATCAAAGTATTCTAGAGAGAAATGTGCTGCCCAGTGTCAGACAGCTTGGTCTCAGTCACAGGTCATGGGTCTTGCAACAGGATAATGAGCCAAAACACACAGCTAAAAACACCCAAGAATGGCTAAGAGCGAAACATTGGACTATTCTAAAGTGGCCTTCTATGAGCCCTGATCTAAATCCTATTGAACATCTGTGGAAGGAGCTGAAACATGCCGTCTGGAGAAGGCACCCTTCAAACCTGAGACAACTGGAGCAGTTTGCTCATGAGGAGTGGGCCAAAATACCTGCTGAGAGGTGCAGAAGTCTCATTGACAGTTACAGAAATCATTTGATTGCAGTGACTGCCTCAAAAGGTTGTGCAAGAAAATATTAAGTTAAGGGTATCATCATTTTATTTATTACCACTTTTGTCAGATTCAAGTTATTTCTGTGACCATTGCGGGTTTTTCTTTCATTAACAGAGGGGTACCAACAATTTTGTCCACGTGTGTAACTTTGGATTGACTCAGCATATAACAGGAAAAAGAAAAAAAAAACAGAGGACACAGTCTGGACTTGGTCATCTCCAAAGGTCTGAACATCTCCAAGGTTAGGGTGCTGGACATTGCTCTGTCTGACCATTCTTGTGTTTTCTTTGAGAGTGTGATTAATGTCAACAGAAATATCCAGACAGAAGTCATGAAAAAATGGTACATCAAGGATAATACCAGTGAAACATTCATCCAAGCTTTCTCTTCCTCACCCCGCCCCCCCCCCCCACACACACACACACTCTTCACCTTCAGTAAATGAGCTTGTGGAAAATTTCAATGGTAAAATTACAAATATAATCAATGCCATTGCTCCGATCAAGGTGAAGGTGGTCACTATTAAAAAGAAACCTCCATGGAGAAAAGCCAAACTAATAAGAGCTGAAAAAAAGAGTATCGAGAGAGAGAGTGTCAAAAAGCTGAATGCAGGTGGCAAAAAACTAAATTGCAGGTTCATTATGAAATCTATAATGAGAGGTTGAGCATTTATAATTTGGAGCTGAGAAATGCAAGGCAAGCACATTTTTCTGACATCATTGCTAAAAACAACAATAATGCACACACCTTGTTCACTACTATTGACAGGCTAACAAATCCCCCTGTGTCAGTAGCTCCTGAACTTCTATCCAACCGTGCCTGCAATGACTTTGCCTTTACGAACAAAATTCAGAAAATTAGACAGTCAGTCAGTGCTCCTATGCCAGGTGCTGGACTTGTGCTTCCTCTGTGTCCATGTAGAGAAGATGTAAACACCATGACAATTTTTTTCCAATCAATCATAAAATCTTGATTGACATCATACACCACCTGAAATCCACTACCAGCTGCCTTGACTCCCTTCCAACAGGGTTTTTTTTTAAAAAAAAATGTTTCATATTGTATGGCCTCAGATCTACTACAGATCATAAATATGTCTCTACATTCAGGTATCTTCCTTAAGTGCTTAAAAACAGCTGTTATCAAGCCGCTTCTAAAAAAGAGCAACCTAGCCACCTCACTCATGAACAGCTATAGGCCAATATCAAACCTCCCTTTTCTTAGTAAAATAATAGAAAAAGCTGTTTTTCAACAATTGTACAACTTCCTGACATTAAATAACTGTTTTGATGTCTTCAAGTCAGGTTTTCGGCCACACCACAGCACTGAGACAACTCTGGTTAAGGTCCTTAATGACATCCACGCCAATACAGATAATGGAAACATTTCAGTCTTGGTTCTACTGGACCTCAGTGCTGCATTCGACACGGTCGGCCATTACATCTTACTAGACCGGCTATAGCATTGGGTGGGACTTTCTGGTGCAGCACTTAGCTGGTTTGAGTCCTATTTAAAAGACAGGGACTATTTTGTGTCTATAGGTAACTACAAATTTGAGCAAACAAAAATAACCTGTGGAGTTCCCCAAGGTTCCATTTTGGGACCTTTGCTTTTCAACATCTAAATGCTCCCACTGTAGAAGCATGCTCAAATAAAGAGGCTGAGTGTCAGTCATAAAACCAGCTTTATTTGACAGAATGCAGCTTCTAGCATTCTCAAAGCAGGAAAGAGAAAGAATCATACTTCAACACCCTTTTATACATTTCCAGCATCAGAATTCAAGTCACATGGTGTCTTCAGTCAACATACAGTTACAAAGCATCCCCTTGAAGCTTCACCATTGTCTCTCATTTCCTGATGAACTGGAATACCCTCCGGGGCGTCTTCTGTGGGACAAAGAGACAAATCTCACACTTCCTTGTTACCTCCTGTAGATTCGAGTCCTTAGTCCTTGCAGACGTGACACCCCACAATACACATTCAGTCCTGTCTCTGTGGCAGCGTGAGCCCACAATGTGTGTCGGCCACACTATCCCCCCCAAACGTCTAGTAAGGCAAAATCTAAATGGCATAACAAAAAGAAAAACACAAAGCACTCCATACATCGCTAATCAATCCACCAACTGCCTAGGTTTTAATCTTCTGCCGAATCTGCTGCAACCTGGCTTGGCTGCACCTGCAACATCTCTCTGCACCTGTGGATTAAAGCTGTTAGCACCTCTCTGTGAAGACTTTGGAGAATGTCTCCTCGGCGGCCTGCCCCGGCGGGGGGGCCTCGCGAGCTGCACCTCCTCGTCAGCCAGAACAAAAGCGGGTTTGAGTCTGTTAATGCAAATCAGCTCCCGTCTGCCCCCTAAATCTAGCAGAAAATGCTTCTGCCCGGTCTCCAGCACTCGAAACGGTCCGTCGTAAAACGGCCGCAAACTTGGACGCTGGGTGTCATGTTTAACAAAAACAAACTCTGCATTTTTTAAAGCCTTGGGCACAAAAACGCGTGGGAAACTGTGATGGACTGGGCCAGGAAGCGTGTTTGCTCCTGAGCCGCTCTGCCACGGCTGAGCGGGGGGGCCACTAGGTGCAGGATTATCAGGAAGAAATTCCCCGGGCAAACGAAGCGGTTGAGCGAAAACTAATTCAGCCGGGGAAGCGTGCAAATCTTCCTTAGGTGCAGAACGCAACCCTAATAAAACCCATGGAAGTTTGTCTACCCAATTTGTATCCGTTAGTGACGCTCTGAGGGCTGCTTTCAATGACCTGTGAAAGCGTTCGCATAAACCATTAGCCTGGGGGTTATACGCGGTGGTGCGATGAATCTTCACCCCCAAGCTGCGGGCCGTCGATGACCACAGCTCGGAAATAAATTGGGGACCCCTGTCGGACGTTATGTCGGACGGTACACCAAAACGCGCAACCCATGCTGCTAAAAATGCTCGCGCAACTTCTTCCGCTGTGGTTGATGTCAGAGGAACCGCCTCTGGCCAGCGCGTGGTGCGGTCTACCATCGTCAAAAGATGTGTGTGCCCGTGTGATAACGGAAGCGGGCCGACCAGGTCAATATGCACGTGATCAAAACGCTTAGCGGGGATGTGGAAAGGTTCTAACGGGGCCTTAGTGTGTCTGTGTATTTTAGCTCGCTGACACGCTACGCAGGCTGCTGCCCATTCCTTGACCTGTTTGCGCAACCCGGGCCAAACAAATTTCTCCCCCACCAACTTAATCGATGCGCGCACCCCCGGGTGCGCGAGAGAATGGACCAAGTCAAAAACACGGCGACGCCACGCGGTTGGCACCACAGGGCGGGGCCGTCCCGTGGAGACATCGCAGATTAGCGGGGGCATACCGTTTTGTTGCACCCTGTGCTCCAGCCTTAACCCTGTTGGTCCAGACTGGAGCGCGCGCACGTCCGCGTCGTTAACCTGCTCCGCAGCCATGGCTGCATAATCTAACCCAACACAGACCGGGGCTGCGCGCGCTCCCGCGTCGCTGCCCGGGCCCGCGGCCATGGCTACAGAGTCTGCCCCTATGGGGCTTGGCGGTGCTACTGCACGCGAGAGGCAGTCTGCTACAACATTGTGTTTACCCGCGACATGCTGAATATCAGTAGTGAACTCCGATATTGCGGCTAGTTGCCTTTGTTGCCGGCCTGACCAGGGTTCTGAAATTTTGGCCATCGCAAACGTTAGCGGTTTATGATCCACAAAAGCGGTGAAACGTCGCCCCTCTAACCAGAACTGAAAATGACGGATGGCCAAGTGTAGGGCCAAAAGCTCCCTGTCAAACGCGCTGTATTTCCGTTCACTATTGCGCAAGGTCCTGCTGAGAAACGCGAGGGGTTGCCAGGTACCTGCCACAAACTGTTCAACTACCGCCCCCACCGCTACATCGGAAGCGTCAGTGGTGAGCGCCATGCGGGCTGTTGGAACTGGGTGCGCTAACAAAACTGCGTTTGCCAGGGCTGATTTGACCTGGGCAAAAGCGTGCTCCCGCTCCGGAGACCATTCAACTTTATTTGCGGGCTTTTGTTTTTTTAACGCGGTGTACAATGGCTGCATGAGTCGTGCTGCGCTTGGGAGGAAACGGTTGTAAAAATTAACCATCCCTAGAAACTCCTGAAGCGCCTTGACCGTTTGAGGTTGCGGAAAATCCGTTATGGCACGCACTTTATTTGGAAGGGGAACTGCTCCCTCTGCCGAAACGCGATGTCCCAAAAAATCAATCTGCGCCACCCCAAACTGACACTTCGCTGGGTTAACTATTAACCCGTGCTCTGCCAACCTCTGGAAAACTGCTGTGAGGTGTTTTTCATGTTCGCCTTCGGACGCGCTGGCTACCAAAATATCGTCCAAATAAATGAACACGAAAGGCAGGTCGCGTAAAACTGCATCCATCATGCGTTGGAAAGTCTGCGCGGCCCCCTTGAGGCCAAAAGGCATGCGCAAGAACTCAAAAAGGCGGAAAGGCGTTATGACCGCTGTTTTGGGTACATCCTGCGCGCGCACTGGCACCTGGTGATAGCCGCGCACCAAGTCTATTTTAGAAAAAATGCGCGCCCCCGCCAAATGAACAGAAAAATCCTGAATGTGCGGAATCGGGTAGCGGTCATGAGCTGAAACGTTGTTCAACCTGCGGAAATCGCCGCAAGGTCGCCACGAGCCGTCAGCTTTTGGGACCATGTGTAACGACCAAGCCCAAGAGAGACGCCGGAGACGCCCCGCCGGCTGCGCTTAGTATTAAGCGCCGCGGCGACGGGGGCCCCAGGCGGCGGGCCGCGCGCCGGACCTCCGGCGGCGGGGGAGGGAAGGGCGACGGGGGGACTGCTCCCCCAGCCGCGGCGCGAGCCCAGCCCCGCTTCGCACCACAGCCCGACCGACCCAGCCCTTAGAGCCAATCCTTATCCCGAAGTTACGGATCTGACTTCCGTAACTGGCTCCCTTCCTGTTCACTCTTTATACTGCGGACTTCTCACACAACACAACACACTGCCATCTACAGAAGTTCTCTGATGACTCTGCGATCGTTGGCCTCATCTCCAATGGAGATGAAGCTGAGTACAGAGGGCTTATCCAGGACTTCGTGGACTGGTGCCATCGGAACTGCCTCCAGATCAACGCGAGGAAAACTAAGGAGCTGGTGGTGGACTGCCGCAGGCATGGGCAGCCCCTCACAGTACCAGTAAATATACAGGGAACAGACATCGAGATGGTGACATCCTATAAGTACCTGGGTATTCATCTGAACAATAAACTAGACTGGTCACACAATACTGATGCACTCTACAAGAAGGGACAGCGCAGGCTGTTCCTGCTGAGGAGACTCAGGTCTTTTGGTGTACAAGGGGCGCTGCTGAAGTCATTCTATGACACGGTGGTGGCATCAGCCATCACTTTTGGAGTGGTCTGCTGGGGCAGTGGCATTACTGCAGCCGATAGGAAGAGACTGAACAAACTGATTAAGAAAGCTAGCTCTGTCCTGGGGCAGCGCCTTGATCCGATGGAGGAGATAGGAGAGAGAAGGACGGTGGCTAAACTGTCATCTCTGCTGGAGTCCGAGTTCCACCCTATGCAGGACATACTGAATGCACTGAGGAGCTCATTTAGCAGCAGACTACATCATCCCAGGTGCACAACCGAGAGGTTTCGTAGGTCCTTCCTACCAACGGCTGTCAGACTGTACAACCTAAGCAGGGCTGCTCGCAGAGATAGCAAAAAAGACGTAACAAACTAATAGTTTTTTGAATGCAGAAGATGCAATAGACTTACACAGTGGTCCTCTCCGGCATACAACTAGGAGCATGCCGGTCGCTATGGAGGGTGAGAGTGTGTATGGGCACATAATCATACCATGCAGGATAGCTGGGTAGACGGTTATGCTGTTTCATTCCATCTAGCGGCAATGCTCTGCACTGTGTGTGTTTATATATTTGCATATTTGTTCCGTCTAGCTGCAATGCTCCGTACTGTGGGTGTTTATATATTTATATATCTACATGTTATTCCATCTAGCTACATTGCTCCGCACTGTGTGTGTTTATATACTTGCATATTTATTCCACCTAGCTGCAATGCTCCGTACTGTGGGTGTTTATATATTTACATATTTATTCCATCTAGCTACAATGCTCTGCACTGTGTGTTCATATATTCATATATTATTCCATCCAGCTACAATGCTCTGCACTGTGTGTCTGTGTGTGTGTGTATATATATATATTTTATAGTAATACGTACATATGTTTATTAGCTGCTCTTGCTTGCTTGTTTTTTTTTTTCTTGCCTTCTGATTGTTGCTCTGAGTGTTGCTATCCCTGTGCTGTTGCAATCCTGGAATTTCCCCGTTGTGGGACTAATAAAGGCTTATCTTATCTTATCTTATCTTAAGAGCTCTTGGAACGTCTAACAATGCCCAGTTTTTCCAGATTAGTGAACTCCTCGCGCGCGATGGCCAGTTTAGCTGGGTCCAAGCGCCGAGCCTTTGCAAAAACGGGAGGGCCTGTGGTTGTTATGAAATGTTCTACCCCATGTTTGGCCACCGTTGCTGAAAACGTGGGGACTGTGAGTGCTGGAAACTGAGCAAGCAGAGTGTGAAACTTACCACCCGCAGCTGAGACGCTGGCATGTGCAGTTGGCGGGGCCACCCGAGCTGTGCAGGGAATAGAATGAAAGGACAGTGCATTAATCAGACGTCTATTAGCAAGGTCAACCAATAAACCATGTGAGCACAAAAAATCAGCCCCAAACATGTTGAAACTGACTGCTGCTACAATAAATGTCCACTCAAATGAACGGCCCTGTAAGGACAGAAGCATGGTCCTCTCACCAAACGTTTTAATCGTGGAGCCGTTCGCTGCTGACACTGACACCCAGGGGGCTTTAGAAGGCGACAGCCGTTCCGCGTAGGTGGGTGTGACGAAGCTCAGCTGAGAGCCCGTGTCCACGAGGAACTGTTTCCCCGAGCGTGCATCCGTCAGGTAAAGCAGCCTGTTCTCGTTGCCGAGGGTCGCAGCTGCTAAATTGCACGGTGGGACGCACCTGTGCGCTCTCTCCGCAAAATGGCGGTGGTAGAAGCACGAGCCGTCCTCCGCTCCGCGTCGTCTGACTCCTGTCGCCGCCGTTGTTGGTGCGTCAGGCGCCGCGGCCGCTGGACCCGCGCTGTCTCCGGACGCCGTTCCCGGACTGGCCGCCGCGGCCGAAACCGCGCTCCGCTTGTGGGCGTCGACCAACTTCTGCGCCTCCTTGCTCAACCCATGGTAGTCTCGCTTGGCCAATCGGGGTGACTCTGCCAGGGCCACTCTCACTGCTGGTGGTAGGGTTCGGAGGAAAAGGTGGGCGAAAATGAATTTGCCATCCTCAGAGGCTTTGAGCTGCAGCATCTTCATCATCAGGGCCGCAGGTCTATCGTTTTCTGCCTCCGACAGTGCCAGGAGCCCCTCTGCTCATTGTTGGACTGAGGGGGTGAAATGGCTAATCAGCGCGTCCTTCAATGCGCTGTACTTGTCGCTGTCTGGTGGATGATTAACCAGATCCTCCACTCTCTGGACCGTGTCGCTGTCCAGCTTCGCTACCACGTGGTAGAATCTGGTGTCGTCGTTGAAGATTCTCCGGAGGTTGAACTCGCCTCGCCTTAACGCAAGTTAAACCATGAGCGCGGGCTGTGCTGCCAGAAATCGGGCAGCCGGATCGTGGAGGCGGCCATCAGGCTGGCTTCCACCGAGCCCCGCTCGGGAGAATTCTGTCTGCTCATTTTCCGTCATAGGTCACCAGTGTAGAAGCATGCTCAAATAACGAGGCTGAGTTTCAGTCATAAAACCAGCTTTATTTGACAGAACGCAGCTTCTAGCATTCTCAAAGCAGGAAAGAGAAAGAATCATACTTCAACACCCTTTTATACATTTCCAGCATCAGAATTCAAGTCACATGGTGTCTTCAGTCAACATACAGTTACAAAGCATCCCCTTGAAGCTTCACCATTGTCTCTCATTTCCTGATGAACCGGAATACCCTCCGGGGCGTCTTCTGCGGGACAAAGAGACAAATCTCACACTTCCTTGTTACCTCCTGTAGATTCGAGTCCTTAGTCCTTGCAGACGTGACACCCCACAATACACATTCAGTCCTGTCTCTGTGGCAGTGTGAGCCCACAATGTGTGTCGGCCACACCACTACCTTAAATCATAAAAAACAGCAAACTATATTACCATAATTATGCAGATGACACACAAATCTACATAACTGTCTCACCAAAAGACTATGGTCCAATTAAAACCCTGATCAAATGCATTGGTCATATTAAAGAGTGGATGTGCCACAACTTTCTTAAGTTAAACAAAGACAAAACTGAAAAAACAGTTTTTGGAGCCAAAGAAGAAAGACTCAAAGTTAGTACTCAGCTGCAATCAATGATGCTAAAAACCAACAGCTAAGCCAGAAATCTGGGTGTGGTTCTGGACTCATACCTGAATTTTAACAGCCACATTAAGACAGTAGTGAAATCAGTCTATTGTAGAAGCATGCTCAAATAACGAGGCTGAGTTTCAGTCATAAAACCAGCTTTATTTGACAGAACGCAGCTTCTAGCATTCTCAAAGCAGGAAAGAGAAAGAATCATATTTCAACACCCTTTTATACATTCCCAGCATCAGAATTCAAGTCACATGGTGTCTTCAGTCAACATACAGTTACAAAGCATCCCCTTGAAGCTTCACCATTGTCTCTCATATCCTGATGAACCGGAATACCCTCCGGGGCGTCTTCTGTGGGACAAAGAGACAAATCTCACACTTCCTTGTTACCTCCTGTAGATTCGAGTCCTTAGTCCTTGCAGACGTGACACCCCACAATACACATTCAGTCCTGTCTCTGTGGCAGCATGAGCCCACAATGTGTGACGGCCACACTACCCCCCCCCCCCAAACGTCTAGTAAGGCAAACTCTAAATGGCATACAAAAAGAAAAACACAAAGCACTCCATACATGGCTAATCAATCCACCAACTGCCTAGGTTTTAATCTTCTGCCGAATCTGCTGCAACTTGGCTTGGCTGCACCTGCAACGTCTCTTTGCACCTGTGGATTAAAGCCGTTAGCACCTCTCTGTGAAGACTTTGGAGAATGTCTCCTCGGCGGCCTGCCCCGGCGGGGGGGCCTCGCGAGCTGCACCTCCTCGTCAGCCAGAACAAAAGCGGGTTTGAGTCTGTTAATGCAAATCAGCTCCCGTCTGCCCCCTAAATCTAGCAGAAAATGCTTCTGCCCGGTCTCCAGCACTCGAAACGGTCCGTCGTAAAACGGCCGCAAACTTGGACGCTGGGCGTCATGTTTAACAAAAACAAACTCTGCATTTTTTAAAGCCTTGGGCACAAAAACGTGTGGGAAACTGTGATGGACTGGGCCAGGAAGCGTGTTTGCTCCTGAGCCGCTCTTCCACGGCTGAGCGGGGGGGCCACTAGGTGCGGGATTATCAGGAAGAAATTCCCCGGGCAAACGAAGCGGTTGAGCGAAAACTAATTCAGCCGGGGAAGCGTGCAAATCTTCCTTAGGTGCAGAACGCAACCCTAATAAGACCCATGGAAGTTTGTCTACCCAATTTGTATCCGTTAGCGATGCTCTGAGGGCTGCTTTCAATGACCTGTGAAAGCGTTCGCATAAACCATTAGCCTGGGGGTTATACGCGGTGGTGCGATGAATCTTCACCCCCAAGCTGCGGGCCGTCGATGACCACAGCTCGGAAATAAATTGGGGACCCCTGTCGGACGTTATGTCGGACGGTACACCAAAACGCGCAACCCATGCTGCTAAAAATGCTCGTGCAACTTCTTCCACTGTGGTTGATGTCAGAGGAACCGCCTCTGGCCATCGCGTGGTGCGGTCTACCATCGTCAAAAGATGTGTGTGCCCGTGTGATAACGGAAGCGGGCCGACCAGGTCAATATGCACGTGATCAAAACGCTTAGCGGGGATGTGGAAAGATTCTAACGGGGCCTTAGTATGTCTGTGTATTTTAGCTCGCTGACACGCTACGCAGGCTGCTGCCCATTCCTTGACCTGTTTGCGCAACCCGGGCCAAACAAATTTCTCCCCCACCAATATGATCGATGCGCGCACCCCCGGGTGCGCGAGAGAGAGGACCAAGTCAAAAACACGGCGACGCCACGCGGTTGGCACCACAGGGCGGGGCCGTCCCGTGGAGACATCGCAGATTAGCGGGGGCATACCGTTTTGTTGCACCCTGTGCTCCAGCCTTAACCCTGTTGGTCCAGACTGGAGCGCGCGCACGTCCGCGTCGTTAACCTGCTCCGCAGCCATAGCTGCATAATCTAACCCAACACAGACCGGGGCTGTGCACGCTCCCGCGTCGCTGCCCGGGCCCGCGGCCATGGCTACAGAGTCTGCCCCTATGGGGCTTGGCGGTGCTACTGCACGCGAGAGGCAGTCTGCTACAACATTGTGTTTACCCGCGACATGCTGAATATCAGTAGTAAACTCCGATATTGCGGCTAGTTGCCTTTGTTGCCGGCCTGACCAGGGTTCTGAAATTTTGGCCATCGCAAACGTTAGCGGTTTATGATCCACAAAAGCGGTGAAACGTCGCCCCTCTAACCAGAACTGAAAATGACGGATGGCCAAGTGTAGGGCCAAAAGCTCCCTGTCAAACGCGCTGTATTTCCGTTCACTATCGCGCAAGGTCCTGCTGAAAAATGCGAGGGGTTGCCAGGTACCTGCCACAAACTGTTCAACTACCGCCCCCACCGCTACATCGGAAGCGTCAGTGGTGAGCGCCATGCGGGCCGTTGGAACTGGGTGCGCTAACAAAACTGCGTTTGCCAGGGCTGATTTGACCTGGGCAAAAGCGCGCTCCCGCTCCGGAAACCATTCAACTTTATTTGCGGGCTTTTGTTTTTTTAACGCGGTGTGCAATGGCTGCATGAGTCGTGCTGCGCTTGGGAGGAAACGGTTGTAAAAATTAACCATCCCTAGAAACTCCTGAAGCGCCTTGACCGTTTGAGGTTGCGGAAAATCCGTTATGGCACGCACTTTATTTGGAAGGGGAACTGCTCCCTCTGCCGAAACGCGATGTCCCAAAAAATCAATCTGCGCCACCCCAAACTGGCACTTCGCTGGGTTAACTATCAACCCGTGCTCTGCCAACCGCTGGAAAACTGCTGTGAGGTGTTTTTCATGTTCGCCTTCGGACGTGCTGGCTACCAAAATATCGTCCAAATAAACGAACACGAAAGGCAGGTCACGTAAAACTGCATCCATCATGCGTTGGAAAGTCTGCGCGGCCCCCTTGAGGCCAAAAGGCATGCGCAAGAACTCAAAAAGGCCGAAAGGCGTTATGACCGCTGTTTTGGGTACATCCTGCGCGCGCACTGGAACCTGGAGATAGCCGCGCACCAAGTCTATTTTAGAAAAAATGCGCACCCCCGCCAAATGAACAGAAAAATCCTGGATGTGCGGAATCGGGTAGCGGTCGTGAGCTGAAACGTTGTTCAACCTGCGGAAATCGCCGCAAGGTCGCCACGAGCCGTCAGCCTTTGGGACCATGTGTAACGGCGAAGCCCAAGCACTCTTGGAGCGTCTAACAATGCCTAGTTTTTCCAGATTAGTGAACTCCTCGCGCGCGATGGCCAGTTTAGCTGGGTCCAAGCGCCGAGCCTTTGCAAACACGGGAGGGCCTGTGGTTGTTATGAAATGTTCTAACCCCTGGTTTGGCCACCGTTGCTGAAAACGTGGGGACTGTGAGTGCTGGAAACTGAGCAAGCAGAGTGTGAAACTTACCACCCGCAGCTGAGACGCTGGCATGTGCAGTTGGCGGGGCCACCCGAGCTGTGCAGGGAATAGAATGAAAGGACAGTGCATTAATCAGACGTCTATTAGCAAGGTCAACCAATAAACCATGTGAGCACAAAAAATCAGCCCCTAACATGTTGAAACTGACTGCTGCTACAATAAATGTCCACTCAAATGAACGGCCCTGTAAGGACAGAAGCATGGTCCTCTCACCAAACGTTTTAATCGTGGAGCCGTTCGCTGCTGACACTGACACCCAGGGGGCTTTAGAAGGCGACAGCCGTTCCGCGTAGGTGGGTGTGACGAAGCTCAGCTGAGAGCCCGTGTCCACGAGGAACTGTTTCCCCGAGCGTGCATCCGTCAGGTAAAGCAGCCTGTTCTCGTTGCCGAGGGTCGCAGCTGCTAAATTGCACGGTGGGACACACCTGTGCGCTCTCTCCGCAAAACGGCGGTGGTAGAAGCACGAGCCGTCCTCCGCTCCGCGTCGTCTGGCTCCTGTCGCCGCCGTTGTTGGTGCGTCAGGCGCCGCGGCCGCTGGACCCGCGCTGTCTCCAGACGCCATTCCCGGACTGGCCGCCGCGGCCGAAACCGCGCTCCGCTTGTGGGCGTCGACCAACTTCTGCGCCTCCTTGCTCAACCCACGGTAGTCTCGCTTGGCCAATCGGGGTGACTCTGCCAGGGCCACTCTCACTGCTGGTGGTAGGGTTCGGAGGAAAAGGTGGGCGAAAATGAATTCGCCATCCTCAGAGGCTTTGAGCTGCAGCATCTTCACCATCAGGTCCACAGGTCTATCGTTTTCTGCCTCCGACAGTGCCAGGAGCCCCTCTGCTCGTTGTTGGACTGAGGGGGTGAAATGGCTGATCAGCGCGTCCTTCAATGCGCTGTACTTGTCGCTGTCTGGTGGATGATTAACCAGATCTTCCACTCTCTGGACCGTGTCGCTGTCCAGCTTCGCTACCACGTGGTAGAATCTTGTGTCGTCGTTGAAGATTCTCCGGAGGTTGAACTGCGCCTCGATTGCGCTAAACCATGAGCGCGGGCTGTGCTGCCAGAAATCGGGCAGCCGGATCGTGGAGGCGGCCATCAGGCTGGCTTCCACCGAGCCCCGCTCGGGAGAATTCTGTCTGCTCATTTTCCGTCGTAGGTCACCAGTGTAGAAGCATGCTCAAATAACGAGGCTGAGTTTCAGTCATAAAACCAGCTTTATTTGACAGAACGCAGCTTCTAGCATTCTCAAAGCAGGAAAGAGAAAGAATCATATTTCAACACCCTTTTATACATTCCCAGCATCAGAATTCAAGTCACATGGTGTCTTCAGTCAACATACAGTTACAAAGCATCCCCTTGAAGCTTCACCATTGTCTCTCATATCCTGATGAACCGGAATACCCTCCGGGGCGTCTTCTGTGGGACAAAGAGACAAATCTCACACTTCCTTGTTACCTCCTGTAGATTCGAGTCCTTAGTCCTTGCAGACGTGACACCCCACAATACACATTCAGTCCTGTCTCTGTGGCAGCGTGAGCCCACAATGTGTGACGGCCACACTATTATAACTTAAAGAACATAGCGAGGATTGGAGGTCTGATGTCTCAGCAGGATTTAGAAAAACTTGTCCATGCATTTATCTTCAGTAAACTGGACTACTGCAATGCTGTCCTCACGGGTCTCCCTAAAAAGTCCATCAGACAGCTGCAGTTGGTTCAGAATGCTACAGCTCAAGTCCTCACGAAGACCAAGAAATTAGCTCATATTGTCTTGCGGTGGCCCTCGCGAGCCACCATAAGACGCCGAAAGTCACCGGTGAGGTTTGCATTGATGTTTATTAAAGAACACAAAGTAACAGAAAGCAATGAGCCACGGTGGGCTAAAACACACAACACTAGACACAAGAAATCGTAAGGCTAACACCAAGCTTACTTACAATCCAGATCATGAACAAGGAATTGTTGACGTGGAGTTAATGATGATTATTGACGATTGTTGACGAGACTGCTGCATCATACTGCTCCCAGTGCCCGCTTAGATACAGGGCTGCTGATGAGCCGCAAATGCAGCACAGCTGTCAGGCTTTGACAGCAGGAAGCCCCTCCGAGCGCTGTCACAATAAGAGCTTGGGGAGCCAGGAGGTCAACACTGCTGTCAAACCTGGCGGAGATGATGCATGGCCCGAGCGCAGACGAAATCGGCGCACGGACCATGACAGTATCTCCCCCCCGAGGGTGGGCTCCGAACGCCCGTTGACACCCAAGCACCCCCCCATGCCCCCCCCATGCAGGAGGGCATGGGGGGGCATGCCCGGAAGGAGCGGATCAGCCACAGACCAAAAACCATGATGATAACAGAGGCACATAGATAACCAGAAAAAATACGATGCTCCCAAATGCGCAAATCATAATTAAGACAGAGGACAAATGAAACAATCACAGGGGACAAAAACAGAAAATACAATACTCTCAAATGCACAAATCATAATTAAGACATAGCACAAATCAGACAATCACAGGGCACGACAACAGAAAATACAAGACTCCCAAATACATGAATCACAATTAACACAGGGCATAAATGAAGCAATTACGGAGCACGATTCACGGAAAATACTATACCCCATAATGCACATTAACACACAGGGCTAGAGGGAGAGAAAAAAAAAAAAACAACAACCAGAAACACATGCATGTCCCTCAAACAGAAGAGGGGAAAAAAGAAAAAAAAAAACACACGCTAACACAAGGAAGAACACAGAGCAAGGTTAACACCCGGAATGACCTTTAACCCAGACAATTCAGGAGGACAACGACAGGCAGAGTCGGTGGTCTCCCTGCGTCCAAAGGCCAACAGGTGAATACGGGGGACAGTACATGATTGGGCGGCCTGCCCCAGTCCCAGGCCTGGAAAATCCAATCCTCTGGCGGCCGAACCAGGTCGCCCAGCAGCAAACACAGTGTGTCGGGCGGCCGACCCAGGGCGCCTAACCGGCGAAACAGTTCCTCAGGTGGCCAACCCGCATCCCTCAGCCACCAGAACCATGGGGAGACAGCCTGCGGCGGCCTCCCTGGCGGGGGGAAGATGTGGGAGAGCCAGGCCGAACGTAGAGGCCCCTCAACGGCCCCCGGCGGTGATGAGCTGGGTTGATGGTTCTGATGAGGGGGATGATCGTGACGACAAGCCCGCACCATGTCAGGCGGTGAAGGGTCTGCAGCTCCTCCACCGACCGTGACCCATACCAATGCTGCAGTCGTGGCTGCACCCGCGTTGGACCCCACTGGGTCTCGGCTGCACCCGCGTCGGACCCCCACTGGGTCTCGTCGGACCCCGACTGGGTCTCGGCTGCACCCGCGTCGGACCCCGATTGGGTCTCGGCTGCACCCGCGTCGGACCCCGATTGGGTCTCGACTGCACCCGCGTCGGACCCCGATTGGGTCGGCGCAGCACTGGTGATGACCTCCGACCCCGAACCTGGAACCTCCAGCACAGCGACCACGACTGGCTCCGCACCGGTGACTCTGCAAGAAGGCTCGGAAGACAAGAAAGAACCGGGATCAGAATCACCGGTAGCGACAGAGCCCAGAGAGACGATCTCGGGCGCAGCAGGTGGCTGCCCCTGACTCGCCTCCCCGAGAGGCAGGCAGAAATGCTCCAAGACAGAAAGGAGTAACACAAGGTAGAGCACTTGCCTGCACTCGGGTTCTGTCGCCGTCCAGGACTTCGTCGATCCAGGCTCAGGGCAGAGAAGTTCATCTTCAGGTTCCCACTCGGCTATGGCGGGTTCTGCAGCCGGCATGATGGTCACTGCAGTCTGTGGATCCTCTGGCGCTGACGTCCACGCTGATAACCCGCACGGCGTGGTGGCAGGGGACCCTCGACCCGCTGGCTCGGACTGTTCCAGCGTGGAGACCCGGGGACGCTTTATCGTCGGTGCAGGCTCCAGGCTGCAGCCCGCTCCTCTCCTCTGCCCATGACGTGGCTGCGGGGCCCGAACCAGGCTCTCCAGAACCGCAGGCGCCCTCCTCGTCCGGTGACGTAGGCCTGGCGTCATGGACCGCTCAGCGGAGGGAGACACAGAGGCAGCAGGTTTAGTAATTAGAGCTACAGCAGGTGGTGGTAGCTCGGGGGACTGCGAACCCCGAACTCCGCCCCCAGGAGTCAGACAAGGCAAATCACAACTGTGATGAGAAGAAGGAACTTGCACTTGCCTGTTTCCTGGAGGATGGATGGTGCCTGCTGTAGGGGACGTTGTTCCTCCCTTTCCCCGCTGGATGGCGACAGAGGGCCTCTTGGAAGGACGAGGAGGAGCCACTCGTGAAGGTTCACTAACGGGCTTCACCGGAAGCGGATTCAGACGGGGATCCTGCTGAGGTTTACCTTGGCCGTGGCGCCGACGTCTCGGACGGCCCCCGGATGGCATGAACTCCCGGACTGGATCAGGGACAGGAACGAGATCCCAAAGCAGGGAACGAGGATGCCTCCTCCTCTGCTTCCTGCTGTAATCTTCCTCCACCATACGGAGTATCTCGCGCTGCGCGCCGATGTTGTCCCTCCTCGCGCCGACTCCAGGGTGGTCAGCGTAGCGGGGGAGATGATTTAGGACATCCTCAGTGCAGTCCAGGTACCATCGTACGTTGCTGTGATAGTCAAGGAGGGAGGCAGCGATAAGCCTTTCGTCCACGTTATCCAGAGCCTCCGCCAGCTCATAGTCCCGACTCCGAGCGTGGCCCCTCCGCGATGGCATTTTCCCAGCACGCAGTTACCCAGACAGGGAAGAACAATTGTCCAATTAGGCAAACTCACCGGGAATGGCGTCTCGGTTCGGCATCAATTCGGGCGCCTAGCGGCAGCAATCTACCATCATGCGGTGGCCCTCACGAGCCACCATAAGACGCCGAAAGTCGCCGGTGAGGTTTGCTTGATGTTTATTAACCTCTTGCACTCCGGGGTACCACGGGCGGTCACATTGCGCACTGAAAAAAAAAAGTTGCATTTCCGTTCTTCCACTACAGACACAGCCGCGAACAGAAAGCCAAAGGAGCGCTTTGATTGGTTTAGATTTGATTGACCTCTCATTCGACTAATAAGAGCCTTGAATTGGGTTTCGGAAACCTTGAAGAACCAATAACTGAAAACCTAGCAAGAAGGTCCCGCCTACCAACGGCTGCGAATACAGCGAGCCAATTGAAGCAGAGAAGTTCGACGATTGAAAGCGTGCGTCCCGTGCGTAAAATCTGTTTTGTGTAAGCCGTTGTGTGTAACAGTAGCGTTAGCCACTCTTTTTTTATTACTACTGTTCTTATTTGTTTTGAAAAATCGTTCGCCAAAACCGCAATCATGGAAGCGCAAAACTGCATTAATGGAATCACGGTTTGACCGGGTCGCGTGACCAGAACCACGAGTCGTAACAAGCGGACCAGCGTCATGTTCGTCTGACAATGAGGAACAGATGTTCGCCAGCGACACTGCTGTTGTGGACAGGTAAGTGTTATAAGCTAAATTATTCTTTATCACTGAAAATAGTAATACAAATGACTTTTGACCAATTGGTAAATTACAACTGTACGTCATCGCCACACGACGGACCACGGCGCATGGACCGGACCATGCGCCGCGCTCCTCTGTAGCGGGGGGGGGGGGGTTGTTATCCTCTACATTGCAGATATTTTAGTATAATTTTTATTGCACTGTAGGCTATTTTTTCTTGTAAAAAAAGGCCACACATTTTTTACGTGGCATGCTTCTTTGTGTGTGGGGGGCTTATTTGTTCATTCATTCATTCATGAATGAATAAACAACCCTCCCCACACACACACACATAGCCCTGAGTGTCACCTTTCATTAGAGCCCAAGATCAAGCTTCTATATTGAATCATTCAAAAGTTAGACGTTTTTCCAAACTGTGCCATTTGGCACAATTTGGCACAGTTCAAAAACGCCTGGGAACAACCTGAGAAAAAAGCTGTGTAATATATTCATTTTTTGTGGTATTGTTACAAAATTTTGACCTCAGCTGGATAACACTTGGTTCTACATTTCTGTTGCATTTTCCAGCCCGTATCTGACAGCTGTGTGTTATTTGCAAGCATCTGTATCCAAAAAAACACCCAGGCGAACTTTATTTTCTTCAAGTTTAGTATGTTTAGATGGCTGTTACTCAGTGGCAGGAGCACTTAGAGAGATTATGACTGTTTTGCCAAAAAATTCAAAGTGTTTTCTTTTAAATGAGACCAACCCCATGAAGATGCTGCAAAGGGTTGAAGAACAGCTTTTGATTTACTTTGGGTACATTATTTTTAGGCGTTTTTAGGGAAATTGACCAGAGTGCAAGGGGTTAAAGAATACAAAGTAACAGAAAGCAATGAGCCATGGTGGGCTAAAACACACAACACTAGACACAAGAGATCGTAAGGCTAACACCAAGCTTACTTACAATCCAGATCATGAACAAGGAATTGTTGACGTGGAGTTAATGACGATTATTGACGATTGTTGACGAGACTGCTTCATCATACTGCTCCCAGCGCCCGCTTAGATACAGGGCTGCTGATGAGCCGCAAATGCAGCACAGCTGTCAGGCTTTGACAGCAGGAAGCCCCTCCGAGCGCTGTCACAATAAGAGCTTGGGGAGCCAGGAGGTCAACACTGCTGTCAAACCTGGCGGAGATGATGCATGGCCCGAGCACCGACGAAATAGGCACACGGACCATGACACATATACATAACTCCAGTTCTCAAATCTTTACACTGGCTTCCTGTCTGTCAAAGAATAGACTTCAAAATACTGCTGTTGGTTTATAAAGCTCTGAATGGTATTGGGCCAAAATACATTTCAGATCTGCGAGTCCATTATGAACCACTCAGAGCCCTCAGATCATCAGGGTCAGGCCTATTATCTGTGCCCAGAATTAGAAGCAAACATGATGAGACAGTGTTTAGTTTTTATGCCCCTCACATATGGAAGAGACTCCCAGAAAGTATCAGGGCTGCTGAAATTCTCAGCTGCTATAAAAACTCTCCTATTTGCTGTGGCCTTTCAGTAGAACAATTGTTAATCTCCTACAATGCACTGTAAATTTTTATTTCTGTCGTATTCTATTTTAGGCTGCTTTTGTTTTTCTATAATTTACTTCTGAGTTTGCTTTTTAATTCTTATGTATTCCTTTGGAAACTTGCTCTTATGCTTTAATGTTTTTTATGTAAAGCACTATGAATTGTCTTGTACACGAAATGTGCTATACAAATAAACTTGCCTTGCCTTGAATGAAACTGGGAATATATTGAATGAACTTCTGAATATATTGAACAAACTTCAGAATATATTGAATGAAACTGGGAATATATTGAATAAACTTCCGAAAATATTGAATTAACTTCAGAATACAGTATATTGAATGAAAATGGGAATATATTGAATGAACTTCAGAATATATTGAATGAAAATGGGAATATATTGAATGAACTTCAGAATACAGTGCTCTGAAAAAGTGTTTGCCCCTTCCTCATTTCTCATTTTTTTGTATGTTTGTCACATTTAAATGTTTCAGATCATCAAAAAAAAAAAAAAGCCAAAGCTACATGGCTCTGTGTGAAAAAGTGATTGCCCCCTAAAACTAAGAACTGGTTGGGCCACCCTTAGCAGCAACAACAGCAATCAAGCGTTTGTGATAACTGGCAATGAGTCTTTTATAGCACTGTGGAGGAATTTTGGCCCACTCACCTTTGTAGAATTGTTGCAATTCAGCCACATTGGAGGGTTTCAAGCATGAACCACCTTTTTAAGGTTATGCCACAGCATCTCAATTGGATTCTGGTCAGGACTTTGACTAGGCCACTCCAAAGTCTTCATTTTGTTTTTCTTAAGCCATTCAGAGGCGGACTTGCTGGTGTATTTTGGATTGTTGTCCTGCTGCAGAACCCAAGTGCGCTTCAGCTTGAGGTCACGAACAGATGGCCGAACATTCTCCTTCAGAATTTTTTGGTAGACAGCAGAATTCATGGTTCCTTTTACTACAGTAAGTGGTAAGCAGCAAAACAGTCCCAGACCATCACACTACCACCACCATATTTTAATGTTGGTATGATGTTCCTTTTCTGAAATGCTGTTACTTTTACGCCAGATGTAATGGGACACACACCTTCCAAAAAGTTCAACTTTTGTCTCATCAGTCCACAGAGTGTTTTCCCAAAAGTCTTGGGGCTCATCAAGATGTTTTCTGGCAAAACTGAGACAAGCCTGTATGTTCTTTTTGCTCAGCAGTGGTTCTCACCTTGGAACTCTGCCATGCAGGCCATTTTTGCCCAGTATCTTTCTTATGGTGGAGTCATGAACACCAACCTTAACTGAGGCAAGTGAGGCCTGCAGTTCTTTGGATGTTGTTGTAGGGTTTTTTGTGACCTCTTGAATGAGTCATCGCGGTGCTCTTGGGGTAATTTTGGTTGGTCGGCCACTCCTGGGAAGGTTCACCACTGTTCCATGTTTTTGCCATTTGTGGATAATGGCTCTCACTGTGGTTTGCTGGGAGTTCCAATGCTTTAGAAATGGCTATATTGTAGAGGAGCTGGGCAATGAAGAGGCGATTTGGTTTATAAGCGAAGTTTTAATGTTCAGCTCTTCTAACAAGTCTCATCTGGTGCAGAGAGCGGCAGAAGGGAAAAGAGACAGAATTTTGCCAACTCACTGATTATATACATGCACACAACAAAAGACATGCATAACAAAGGCTGACATCCCTCATTATCTTAATCCCCCCATTGTCTTGGTATTTCCTCTCCTCGTCTTGGGAGGTGATGGTAATTCCTCTCCTCGCCTTGGGGGGTGAGGGTGGCTTGTCCGGTCTCCCCCGCCGCGTCCGGGAACGTCTTTGTTCTTCACTCGGCGGGTGAGATTCCTTTGTCCTTTCAGAGGTGTGAAGTTCCTTACATATGCAATCACCAAACATTTCCACATGCTCTAACATATGTAGGTTATGGAATATATGGTTAATATAGACCACAATATAACCTTTTCCAGACTGAGAGATCTCAATTACTTTGTTTCTCATTTGTTCCTGATTTTTTTTTTTAATTGCAGCATGATGTCTAGCTTTTGAGGATCTTTTGGTCTACTTCACTTTGTCAGGCAGGTCCTATTTAAGTGATTTCTTGATTGAGAACAGGTGTGGCAGTAATCAGGCCTGGGTGTGGCTAGAGAAATTGAACTCAGCTTTCCAAAGATGTGATAAACCACAGTTAATTTATGTTTTAACATGGGGGGGGGGCAGTCTCTTTTTCACACAGGGCCATGTAGGTTTAGATTTTCTTTTTACCCTTAATAATAAACACCTTAATTTAAAAACTGCATTTTGTGTTTACTTGTGTTGTATTTGTCTAATATTTAAATTTGTTTGATGATCTGAAACATTTAAGTGTGACAAACATACAAAAAAAAAGAGAGAGAAATGAGGAAGGCGGCAAACACTTTTTCACACCACTGTAGGTGAGAGATAATAGCACAAACATGAGACAGCTGGGACTACTTAAGAGATAACAGGGGAGCATCTACAAACAGGACGGGCAGAGCTGTGCAGACAGAGGACACTGAAGAACAGAGAGGCCAAATAATGCAAACAATAATCATAAATAAACCAAATCAGGGAGAAAACATAACTGAACTAAGAACCTGAGGATAATCCAACAAACTAATGATAACAGAATAAAGGCACAACAGTTCAAAACCAACAGAAAATGTGGACATGGTTGGAAACCATGTCCAGATATGACAATGAAAGAGGACTGTGTGATGTAGTTATTTATTGTTCATATATAAGATAAGATAAGATAAGATAAGCCTTTATTAGTCCCACAATGGGGAAATTCCAGGATTGCAACAGCACAGGGATAGCAACACTCAGAGCAACAATCAGAAGGCAAGAAAAAACAACATCTAGCAAACATATGTCCATATTACTATAAATGTATATATATATAGACACACAGTGCAGAGCATTATGGCTGGTGAATGTGCAGCATAAAGTCTAAGCTCTCTCTCCGCGGATGCAGCGGGCCAGCTGGAAGTCTTTGGGCATGATGGTGACCCCCTTAGCGAAGAAGAGACCACCAGGTGGGTCTCGCTGGTCTCCTGCAGAGCCATGACGGCGAAACTCAGGAAACGCAGGACGGTCTTGAAGTCCTGAGCGATCTCCCTCACCAGGCGCTGGACGGGCAGCTTACGGATGAGCAGCTCCGTGGATTTCTGGTAGCGACGGATCTCTCTCAGAGCCACGGACCTGTGACGGCGAGGCCTCTTCACTCTGCCGGTGGCCAGAGCGCCTCTCCGAGCAGCCCTGGTGGCTAGCTGTCTCCTGGGGGGCTTCTTCCTCCAGTAGATTTTACGGGCGGTCTGCTTGGTTCTTGCCATCGCTCTTTATCTGTCTTATATTTCTTTCACGCCGCCTAAACTCCAGCCCGGCACCCGCTTCGTTTTCGCTACAGCTCCCGGTATGTCGAGTTTCCCATTAGCACCGGGCGGCGGCCAAGTGCTAGCTAGCACTAGCTCCTCCCCGCTGTAACGTCTCCCGCTGCAAACCGTGGCTCCGTCCGCCGACCCGGGAGACCCCCGGGGCGATCCGTGCGTCCGTGATATATATACAGAGTGAAAGGTGTAGAAAGAAGAAGGAAGATAAAAAAAAAGGCTGTTGCAACAGGCAGCCGACTCGTGTGGCGCCGCCGGTCCGGCAGAGCCGGAACCGGAAATATGTTATTTAATAATTATATATATTATTTCATACTGGAGCTCTTGTTTGTGTAGCAAGGGGTGGTGGCTTCAACTTCCAGTTTCGCCAACCCCGTATGTATAAGATAAGATAAGATAAGATAAGAAAGGCCTTTATTAGTCCCACAATGGGGAAATTCCAGGATTGCAACAGCACAGGGATAGCAACACTCAGAGCAACAATCAGAAGGCAAGAAAAAAACAAGAACAGCTAGTATACATATGTACATATTACTATAAATATATACTGTATATATATATATATATATATATACGTATATATATATATAGACACACAGTGTGGAGCATTGTGGTTGGTGAATGTGCAGCAGAAAGTCTAAGCTCTCTCTCCCTCCGCGGGTGCGGCGGGCCAGCTGGATGTCTTTGGGCATGATGGTGGTGACCCTCTTGGCGTGGATGGCGCACAGGTTGGTGTCCATGAAGAGATCCACCAGGTAGGCCTCGCTGGCCTCCTGCAGAGCCATGACGGCGGAGCTCTGGAAGCGCAGGTCGGTCTTGAAGTCCTGAGCGATCTCCCTCACCAGGCGCTGGAAGGGCAGCTTACGGATGAACAACTCCGTGGATTTCTGGTAGCGACGGATCTCTCTCAGAGCCACGGTACCGGGCCTGTAACGATGAGGCTTCTTCACTCCGCCGGTGGCCGGAGCGCTTTTTTCGAGCAGCCTTGGTGGCTAGCTGCTTCCTGGGGGGCTTTTTCCTCCAGTAGATTTACGGGCGGTCTGCTTGGTTCTTGCCATCGCTCTTTATTATTCTGTCTTATATTTCTTGCATGCCGCCTAAACTCCAGCCCGGCACCCGCGTCGTTTTCGCCACAGTTCCTCGGCATGTCGAGCTTCTCTGTTAGCACCGGGTGGCGGTTGGAGCTAGCTAGCCAGCTAGCTAGCTCTGCCCTGCAGTATCGTCCCCCGCTGCAAACAGTGGCTCCATCCGCCGACTCGGGAGACCCTTGGGGCGATCTGTGTGTCCGTGATATATATATAGAGTGAAAGGTGTAGAAAGAAGAAGGAAGATAAGAAAAAAGGCAGTTGCAAAGGGCAGCCAACTAGTGTGGCGCCACCGGTCCGGCGGCGGGGCTGAGAGGCTGTAGGTAGGGAGGGCAGTCTCTTCTGCCTTTACTTCTGCCAGCGGCTGCGTGCCCGGTTAGATGCACTGGGCCCTATATTAAATAAACATTTGTTCAGCTCAGGGATCACTTTTTCACACAGGAACATGCAGGTTTGCATTTCTTTTTTCCCTTAATCATAAACACCTTCATTTAAAAACTGCATTTTGTGTTTACTTGTGTTATTTACCTCCGCCAAGGAGGTTATGTTTTCAACAGCGTTGGTTTGTCTGTCTGTTTGTCTGTCTGTCTGTTTGTTTGTTAGCAAGATAACTCAAAAAGTTATGGATGGATTTTCATGAAATTTTCACAGATTGTCAGAAATGGGGTATCCTATAGATGATTACATTTTGGTGGTGATCCGGATCACCATCCAGAAGAAAACCACCATTACGGAAAATGACATTTTCGTCAATAACTACTGAACCGCTAATCCTATCATTGTGAATCCAATTGCTAGTCATATGTTTTCATGGTCAAGGAATCTGAAAACGTACACACAAACACTGTATGGGGGGAACTGTGGCGCTTGGCGGAGGTCTGCGCTCTCCGAGTGCTTTTCTAGTCTTTGTCTAATATTCAAATTTGTTTGATGATCTGAAACATTTAAGTGTGACAAACATAAAAAAAATGAGAAATCAGGAAGGGGGCAAACACTTTTTCAGACCACTGCATGTATATGTATGTTATGGAAAGCCTTTCAGGAATATATATATATATATATATATATATACAGTGGGGCAAAAAGGTATTTAGTCAGCCACCAATTGTACAAGTTCTCCCACTTAAAAGATGAGAGGTCTCTAATTTTCATCATAGGTATACCTCAACTATGAGAGACAAAATGAGAAAAAAAAAATCCAGAAAATCACATTGAAGGATTTTTAATGAATTAATTGGTAAATTCCTCGGTAAAGTAAGTATTTGGTCAATAACAAAAGTTCATCTCAATACTTTGTTATATACCCTTTGTTGGCAATGATAGAGGTCAAACGTTTTCTGTAAGTCTTCACAAGGTTTTCACACACTGTTGCTGGTATTTTGGCCCATTCCTCCATGCAGATCTCCTCTAGAGCAGTGATGTTTTGGGGCTGTCGCTGGGCAACACAGACTTTCAACTCCCTCCAAAGATTTTCTATGGGGTTGAGATCTGGAGACTGGCTAGGCCACTCCAGGACCTTGAAATGCTTCTTACGAAGTCACTCCTTCGTTGCGGTGTGTTTGGGATCATTGTCATGCTGAAAGACCCAGCCACGTTTCATCTTCAATGCCCTTGCTGATGGAAGGAGGTTTTCACTCAAAATCTCACGATACATGGCCCCATTCATTCTTTCCTTTACACGGATCAGTCGTCCTGGTCCCTTTGCAGAAAAACAGCCCCAAAGTATGATGTTTCCACCCCCATGCTTCACAGTAGGTATGGTGTTCTTTCTCCTCCAAACATGACAAGTTGAGTTTTTACAATAAAGTTCTATTTTGGTTTCATTTGACCATATGACATTCTCCCAATCCTCTTCTGGATCATCCAAATGCTCTCTAGAAGACTTCAGACGGGCCTGGACATGTACTGGCTTAAGCAGGGTGACACGTCTGGCACTGCAGGATTTGAGTCCCTGGCAGCGTAGTGTGTTACTGATGGTAGCCTTTGTTACTTTGGTCCCAGCTCTCTGCAGGCCATTCAGGTCCCCCCGTGTGGTTCTGGGATTTTTGCTCACCGTTGTCGTGATCATTTTGACCCCACGGGGTGAGATCTTGCCTGGCGCCCCAGATCGAGGGAGATTATCAGTGGTCGTGTATGTCTTCCATTTTCTAATAATTGCTCCCACAGTTGATTTCTTCACACCAAGCTGCTTACCTATTGCAGATTCAGTCTTCCCAGCCTGGTGCAGGTCTACAATTTTGTTTCTGGTGTCCTTTGACAGCTCTTTGGTCTTGGCCATAGTGAAGTTTGGAGTCTGACTGTTTGAGGTTGTGGACAGGTGTCTTTTATACTGATAAAGAGTTCAAACAGGTGCCATTAATACAGGTAACGAGTGGAGGACAGAGGAGCCTCTTAAAGAAGAAGTTACAGGTCTGTGAGAGCCAGAAATCTTGCTTGTTTGTAGGTGACCAAATACTTATTTTACTGAGGAATTTACCAATTAATTCATTAAAAATCCTTCAATGTGATTTTCTGGATTTTTTTTTTCTCATTTTGTCTCTCATTAGTTGAGGTACACCTATGATGAAAATTGGAGACCTCTCTCATCTTTTAAGTGGGAGAACTTGCACAATTGGTGACTGACTAAATGCTTTTTTCCCCACTGTGTGTGTATATATATATATATATATATATATACACTACAAAGAAAAGCTTGGAATATATTGAATGAATTTCAGAATATATTGAATGAATTTCAGAATATATTGGGTGAAACTGGGAATATATTGAATGAACTTCAGAATGATTTCTCCATAGGATTGCTGGACTCACCCTTAGAGATAGGGTGAGGAACTCAGTCATCCGGGAGAGGCTCAGAGTAGAACCACTGCTCCTCCACATTGTGGAGCCAGTTGAGGTGGTTTGGGCATCTGATTAGGATGCCTCCTGGACGCCTCCCACTTGAGATGTTTTGCACATGTCCCACTGGGAGGAGACCCTGGGGCAGACCCAGGACTTGCAGGAGAGACTATGTCTCCCAGCTGGTCTGGGAACGTCTTGGTATCCTCTCTGAAGAGCTGGAGCAGGTGGCTGGGGAGAGGGAAGTCTGGCATTCTCTGCTTGAACTGCTGCCTCTGCGACTCGGACCTCTGGAAAAGCAGTAGAAGATGGATGGATGGATGGATGGATGGATGGATGGATAAAAAAATTGTAGCATATTAGCAGTAGCTGACACTGGACTTGTGTCACAATTCATATAATATTCCATCCTTCCTAAAAATTCTTTTTGTCAGAAATAAAATAAAATATTAAATTCTACAGCAATTAACTATGCTGCTTAAACAGTAATATAATCTAACTTTCCTCAATTACAAGGTAAATGCCAGTAAAACATGATGTACTGATATCAGTAATACCAACTTAAATAATATATACTTTCCACTGTGGAACTCTGCAGCCTTTGTGTAATTTCACTTTTTTCCAGCACAGGTTGTGGCCTGTTTTTCTAATTTATCCCTTGTTTGTCAGCAGAACCAGAAGCAGTCCAGGGGGATTTCAGACATGACTGGAGGGTACGCTTTCAGAAAGCAGGCACCAAACACCAGCTGCATTCATGTCTACCATGCACTCTCCTAACCCTCTGCTGCCGTCTCAGTGGATTGGGGGTTGATAGAGGACATACTGCAGGCCGAGCATTTGCAGAGATTTTGAGTTTCAACTTTCTACTTACTGCTACCTGACAAATAGAGAAGCTTTTTATTTTCCAGTGTGCTCCAGATTATTGTCTTTGGAAAGGAGTGAGTATAAAACCATGAAGAATACACACACTAGACTGGAGCTTTGGCAGCAGCATAAATCACAGAACCAGGAGAGATGGGCTTCTCGTGCAGCTCTGCAAGCGTTAGACTTTTAACCCCATGTCTGGCTCCCTGCTTGGTCAAATTTAGGAAAAAATGATGGTGTACTTTGAAGGACGTCCCTTTTGTCAACTTACCAGTGGTAAACATAGTTTAATTAAGCAATGTTATACGAGAATGAGTGTGATATCAATGAATACATCAGCACAGGCCATGCATTTATCCAAGAACTCCACAAACACAATTCATTAATTGACAGCAGTGCATGACAAAAATTATTATTTTTTTGTTTAGCTAATTATTTTACTCCACTGAGAAAAATGAATGCACCCAGTTAGCTTATGCTAAGCATCTTAATGAGTATAATATAGTGAATAATATAGTATAAAATAGACTTACTGTCATTTCATACACATGTACAACAAAATTAGATATAGTGTGGTGATGCACTAGA
This sequence comes from Pholidichthys leucotaenia, assembly GCA_020510985.1. Taxonomy (NCBI): domain Eukaryota; kingdom Metazoa; phylum Chordata; class Actinopteri; order Cichliformes; family Pholidichthyidae; genus Pholidichthys; species Pholidichthys leucotaenia. The sequence continues at coordinate 191,762,723 of CM035842.1, read as the reverse complement.
GTGGCACAATCTTTTAGTGTGTATCTGAATCCTGACAGGGTCCAAGTGAGGTCACACCAGGGTGTGTTCAGAACATTGTGTGATCAGGAGCGCATGTGGAAGGTGCTGCTGACATGTAGAGCACAGTGGAGAGTGTGTCCGGGATGAGGGAAATAAAGGAGCACGATGGAAAAAGCATAGCAATGTCATGATTCCATTCACACTGAAGGAGGTTTTCCAATTTTTCCACAACCCAGCCTCACTCTTGTAAGTTATGGAGCGCATAGCATTATCTTCATCCAGTGTAATGGGGGCCTTCTATAACACCATAAAAACATGTCACAGACATTCCATTAAGACCTCTGGGAATTATGCAAACATGCGGGAAAAGAACACAATGTGTCTGCTTTTAAAGTTTATTTATCCTTTTTTTAAAAATTATTTTTACAGGGGAAAAAATTTTGAGCATGCAACATTTACACTGGCAAGAAAATGTATGTGAACCTTTTGGAATTTTGTGGTTTTCTGCATTAATTTGTCATAAAATATGATCTGATCTTCATCTAAGTCAAGAGTATATCAGTCCCTCCAGGATTTCGCAGGATGTTTTTATAATTGTTGCAGCCCAAAAAGCCTGAATTTGCGAGAGCTTTTTTAAGAAGTTGTGATAAAAGTTGCAATGTTTTGAATAGATACAAGCAAAGGAGTGAGAGAGGAACTGAATAAGAGAGTAAGCAAGAGTGAGGGATTGATGAATGGAGATGGTGTTGGTGGGTCGGTTTTGTGTGGCGCTTTGCGTGTCGGGTGGCATCTTGGGACGGCTGCAGTGATCTCCTGATCAGTCGCTTGGGTGGGTGCTGGGGGTGGGGGTCTGCTTCTGTGGCCGCGGCCGCCCTGGGGTTGGTTGGTGGCGGGGGAGGTGGCCGCTGGCCTGTGCCAGCGGTCTCCCCAGCTGCTGCCGAGAGCTGGTGTGCGTTCAGGCTCGCTGCATCTGCATCGCAGTGGCCCTAAGAAATAGGGGTGAACGAGGGTGGGTGAGTGTGAGGGAGAGAGCATGAATGGATGTGAGTAGGTCGGAGTGGGAGTGAGAGTGCGTGCCTGGGTGAACTTGAAAGAGTGTGGGTGACCCTGAGGGCTAGTTGGAGCGAGATTGAGTGGGTTCAGGAGTGAGAGAGAATGGTGGGTCCGGGAGTGCGAGAGTGGGACTGTGTGGAGGAGTGGATGAGTGAGAGTGAGTGAGTGCTTGTGGGTGCATATGAGAGCAAAAGGTTGTTGTGTGGGAATGAGTGTGTCTGTTAGTTGAGAGGTGCTGTATTGAGGGGGCAATGCCTCTCGGCTATGTGGGCTCGCTTGGATGGGGTTGGGGGACTTCTTTAGGTGTGGGGGTCCCCGGGGTGTGCGGTGGTGGCACTGGAGGGGGGGGCGGGCCCGCTGGGGGGTGCCTGGGGGGGGGCTCGTGCCAGGGGGCTTGTGTCGGGAGCGCGGGCCGGTCTTTGGCCTGGGGGTGGGGGCACTGGCCTTCTGGCGTTTGGGACAGGCGGACGTTTTTCAACTCAAACCCAGACACTTTGTGCACGTGGTCAGGATGGAGATGTGGTGAGACATCCACTGGCAGGCTGGGGAGACGGAGGAAGGGACGGTGTTGAAAACCTTGTGGGTAGGTGTTTTTTTTTAAATCACACACTCTGTTTTTGCTGATGTGTTCTGTTAATACTCACTGTAAACACAGAAGTGAACACGGTGCAGCGATGCATTTGATTGGTTAGACTGAGCATTTGAGTGTGACTCAGAGACAAATTTGATTGGTGCAACTGGTGGAAGTTGACGAGGATTGGCCAAAATTACGGGAAAGTTGCGGTGATTGGACAAAGTTGCAAGGTTGTGCAATACTCTCACTGATTGGCTGATTTTGCGTGAATTGACACAATTGCAACATGGCGAAATCCTGGAGGGACTGGTAATGACAAATATAATGTCCCTAAGAAGAGAGCTTTTAGGTCCGGAGACAAGGAGAAGCTGAGGGGAGTGCAGCATGAGCAGACAGAGATGCTAAGGAGGTACAAGGACAATTATGGGAGGAAGTTGGAGAATAAACTCAGGCAAAACGATGCTAAAAATGTGTGGGGGGAATGAAACAAATAACTGGGTGCAAGGGGAGATTCAGGCAGACATCTGGGAGCCAGGAGAGAGCTGATGAACTGAATCTGTTTTTTAATAGGTTCAGCTCACAGTCTGTCACCCCCACAACACAGCCAGACCCTCACACACACACACACACACACACACACACACACACACACACACACCCTCCTGTTAACACCTCTCTCCATTTCCCCCCCTCACCCCCTCACCCTCCTTGAGGTACACCAGGACCCTCCCTCACATCACTGTGACTACAGACCAGGTTAAGAAACAGCTGGAGAAACTCCATCAGCGTAAGGCGGTGGGGCCCTGACGACATCTCTGCCAGGACCCCTGAGGACCTGTGCCAACAAGCTAGCTCTGGTACTGAAACACCAGTACAACCTGGGTCTGAGTCTGGAGAGAGTACCAGCGCTATGGAAGACATCCTGCCTCGTTCCTGTCCCCAAGAAGTCATCTCCATCTAACCTGAATGACTATGGACCAGTTGCTCTCACATCTCATGTGATGAAGGTCCTGGAGAGACTGGTCTTAGCCCACCTGAGGCTGCAGGTGAAGACATGGCTGGACCCTCTGCAGTTTGCATGTCAGCCCCATTTAGGCGTTGAAGTCATCTATCTGCTGCAACAAGCCCTTCTGCATCTGGATGGCGGAGGAGATACTGTGAGAATCACATTCTTTGATTTCTCCAGTGCCATTAACACCATCCGGCCACTGCTGCTGGGTGAGAAGCTGCAAGTGATGGGGGTTGACAGTTCTGTAATCTCCTGGATTACTGACTACCTGACAGACAGGCCACAGTTTATTCGGCTGGGCAATGTCTTGTCTGGCGTAGTGGTTAGTGATACGGGAGCTCCACAGGGGACTGTGCTCTCTCCTTTTCTCGTCACCTTATACAGAAACTGACTTTCAGTACAACACTGAGTCGTGCTACCTGCAGAAATTCTCTGATGACTCAGCTGTTGTGGGGTGTATAAGAGGGGGAGATGAGGGGAGTACAGGACACTGGTAGACAGATTTGTGGAGTGGACGGAGCAGAATCACCTGAGGTTGAATGTCAGCAAGACCAGAGAAATGGTGATTGACTTCAGGAAGAAGAGGACGCCTTCACAGCCATTGCAGATTTGGGGGGAAGATGTGGGGGTGGTTGAGGACTACAAATATCTGGGTGTCATGATCAGCAATGGGCTGGACTGGAGATCTAACACTGTTGCTGTGCACAAGAGGGAGATGAGCAGACTCTACTTCCTGAGGAAGCTGAGATCCTTCAACGTGTGCAGCAGGATGCTGGAGGTTTTCTACCAGACCACTGTCACCAGCGCCATCTTCTTTGCTGCTGTCTGTTGGGGTAGCAGTATCAGGGCCAGCGACACCAACAGACTTGACAAGGTTATCAAGAGGGCTGGCTCTGTAATTGGTCTCAGGCTGGAGACCTTTGAGACAGTGGTGGAGAAGAGAACACTAAATTAACTGCGATCCATCATGGACAATCCTGATCACCCCCTCCACCACACACTGGAGAGACAGTGGCATACTTTCTCCAGTAGACTACTACAGCTTCACTGTTGAATGGTTAGGTACAGGAAATCCTTCCTGTCGCATGCCACTTCACTGTACAATAACTCACTATGATGTTGTATCCTGATCATAACTATGCTGCCATACTGCATCTTACAGTCTAACTGGTACCTCACATTTCACTCTGCTCCTGATAGTCATGCATTGTGCAGCGGGTATGATTTATGTATTTATACGGGTCACCATCTATTCAGCTATGATACTGTAACGTCGGGGCCATTTTAAGGGAGCCAGGGATTTCCCAGCATGCTTTGCCAGTTTGAAACGTTACTGTGTGTGTGTTAAATGTGTTACTTCTGAGTTATACTGCTGTGTCATTATAACTGCATTATAATGGCCCAGCAGTGTTTAGCAGGATTAGGGCAAGATGTATCATGTGTGTGTAACCGTGATGTAAACAGAGGTCTGTGAGAATGACCTCCGCTCCTGTCTGTGCTGAGAAGCAGGTTGGGGGTCGGGGTGTGTGTAAAATAAATCTGGTTGATCACAGCCATCTGCTCCATTGTCTTTTTGTGTGAACCCCTGCAAACGTCACACTGGTGTCAGAAGTGGGATCTCCTGTCCAAAGCAGTAATGGGGCGCTGACATCGGGACGATGTCGAGAACCAGAGGGGAGTAGTGTAGCGAACTCAATATGAGCACCCTACTTGGCTTGCCAAGTGGGTTGACCCTATTGGCGACACAGGTAGGGTGCGGGACTCCGGAGCGGGAGGCGTGAGTTCGAATCTCCCGGTGGGACGTCGCCATGTCGAGCAGCACGTTACAATACATATAGGCTTTTATAGTAGTGTTAGTTTTACTTTCCACGGGTAATCCCTTTGTCTGTCATGCGTGTGTTTCTGTCGTTTGGTTGTCTACTGCCATGCTGCTATTACACTGCAATTTCCCAGTTTGGGATCAATAAATTCTATCTATCTATCTATCTATCTATCTATCTATCTATCTATCTGTTGTGTCTCTAATTAGGAAGGAGTCGAGGTGATGTTTTATAGGTTTTATTAAGAAAGAGAACACAGGAACACAGGAGAGTCTACCGCGAGCACAGGAGCCACAGCGAAGAGACAAGATGTCTCCAGCAGCTGGCTTATATACCCCAGGTAACGCCACCTCCCAATATATGATGTCACCCCCCCCCCGAAAAAAAATACAAGCACACCAATTGACCCACCTTTAAAATTTATACCCGACTCACACACTAATACAGAGGTATTTACAGGTCTATACACTCACACCACACTGGCCCAGCGGAGCACTCCGCTATGTAAACAGTCACTGAACGTAAAAGGGCCACACATCAAAATAAATTAATCCCGAAATAAGTAGAGATACATTACAAGTATAAAATATACACAAATATGAACAATGGCGGTATCCGACTCCCAAACCCACATTTCACCCCATAAACTGGGCACAAGGACTCCCGATCAAAACTACAAAGTACACAACGTGAAGCAGTTACTTCACTAACACACACCCCCTACTAACTTTCACACACAGCTGTTATAGCACCTCTCTCTCTCTCTCTCTCTCTCTCTCTCTCTCTCTCTCTCTCTCTCTCTCTCTCTCTCTCTCTCTCTCTCTCTCTCTCACACACACACACACACACACACACACACACACACACACACACACACACACACCCAACACTCAGAACATCGTCACAGTTACATTGCATTCACACCAAACAACAGTGGTCACTTTATCCATTTAAATCACATTTCTTTACCTTTTCTTTTAATTACACATACAATATGTCTTATCTTTTTTGCATTTCAATATTAACCTTAGCGAACATACTGCAAAACACACTATAACTCGACACACCTTAAGCCCCAATACAAAGTTCTAACCCAGGTCTCCCGTAGGCCCCCCTTTGGAGTGTCCGTCCCGTGGCCCACTCCCAGAGCGCCTCCGTTTCTTTGTGACCAGAGACGGGCTGCACTGGCACCCCTTCCTTCCCAAATGCCGCAGCTCGTTTGGGTGCCGTCTCAACCCATCTGCCAACTTCAGGTAACCGTCGTCAGCTCGTACCACACGCAGATCACCCTGTCCATCTCTCTGCTCCCTTGATCTGTGCACATGTCCTAGCTGAGGCTCGACCCTAGGGCGCACACCATCGCCCTCGCCCAGGGGAGAACTTACTGGCTTTCTCCTTCTGCTGTGTCGCGAGCCGGTACCCCTATGGCTCTTCAAAGTTCCGCTATGCTTGTTCGAATCTTGTCCCTTGTTTTTATCCTGGGCACGGCTAGGGTTCGTGCCACCTGGTCTCACCCCGATCACTTTCATTTGCTGCGTTTGAGCAGCACTGACAGTGCCTGACTCAACAGTAGTACTCGGCCGGCCACCGGAGCCACGCTGCACCTGCTCTCGGGAACCATCCACCTTCACGGGGGCTAAACCATGCCGTTCGGGTCCCGCATCTCCAGGACCGCAAACACTGGCACGGTGTTCCCATCGTGTTGACGTACTCTGGTGCTGGCGGTGTCCCTCTTCACTTGGAATGGGCCACTCTAAGTCCCACGCTTCTTCGCCACTTCCCGAATAAAATGGCCAGTCCCACAGTCCACCACCTGACCACTCCTCCACTTTTCTGCAGGTGATGGAGAACCCAAGCCCATAAAACAAATCACAGCCCATTAGATTGTTACTGCTACGGGCCACCATGAACTCGGCTGCGCACATAGAGGCTTTCTTGTACCTCACCAACAGCCACACTGAGCCCACAATGTCCAGGAGGTTGTTACCATACCCGTAACAGGCAATGTTTGTTTTACTCAAGGTGTAATGGGGGAAGAGCTTCTTTACCGTTGCCAGATTCAAGATGGAGGCCGCTGATCCCATGTCCACCAACATCAATACTGGCTTCCCGTCCAACAGTATGTTGCAAAGAATACGACCATCAGTGTTGGGTGAGACAGTGTGGACCACTGTAGGTATCTTCTTTGTTGAATTGCCTTTTCCAGGTTTCCGTTCCTCCTTCTCGAAATTTCGGCAAACCCTGGCGAAGTGGTGGAACAAACCACACGGTCCACAACACTTGCCCCTTGCTGCGCACTCTCTCGCACTGTAGCGGTGCCTGCTGGATCCACAGCCGTAGCATCTTGGCGTCCCCGGGGTGGACCTAATTTTCACAATGGCCACATATTCATCTTCGCTGCCATTGTCTGAATCCAAGGCCAGTGCCTTCCACCGTTTATCGTTCCTGTGCGGGGCCTCCGTGTCACCGAGATTCTTTGTTAGCCTTTCCGCTGTCTTGTGTTGTTGTGCTAGCTCCATGGCTGCGAGCAGTGTTAGCTCACCAACGTGAGTTAGCAGGTGGACTCTCACAGAGGAATAAGCCATGTGTTCCGCTAGCTGGTTGCGGACCATCTCCTCCTCCAAAGCCCCGAACCTGCACTCACCCACCAACTGCCAAGGGTCCACCACAAACTGTTGAACTGACTCTCTGGGGCCGCTGGCGCCGCTGCCTGAACTGTTTGCGCTGCATTATGGTGTTCTCAGGGGTGCGAAAGTAGCCTGCCATGAGCCTCACAACATCGCCAAATGAGTCACCTCCTCCAAGCATGCTCAGGATCCTCTGGCCTTCCATACCGAGGTTGTGGACCAGAATAGCCCTCACACCTAATATGTCTAGGTCACTAAGGTCCAGCGCAAGTGTAAGATAGTTTTCGAAGGCTGCATACCATCTGGCCCAAGGGACCAACAGCTCACCCGAAGCCTCCAAAAATAGACGAAATGTGGTAGCAGCCCTCTCCATCTCCGTATATCCTCGTCGCCAAATGTGTCTTTAATTAGAAAGGAGTCAAGGTGACATTTTATAGATTTTATTAAGAACGAGAACACAGGAACACAGGAGACTCTAACTTGAGCACAAGAGCCACAGCGAAGAGACAAGATGTCTCCCACAGCTGGCTTATATACCCCAGGTAATGCCACCTCCCAGAGGCGGGGCGTCACCCCTCTCTAGCCCAGAGCACCACCATTATAATATATATATAATATACAATCTCACACTATCTATCTAAAATAATAACACAAAAAAATTTTGATCTTACACGTTTTTATGGAGAACAACCCTAAAAACCTCATAGTGCTAGTAAAACAAGTTTGTGAACTCTTGAATTAATAAATGCTTGACACCCCCCACCCACCCCCTGGGCAGCAATAACTTCAACCAGGTGCTTCCTGTCGCTGTGGATCACACCTGCACATTGTTCAGGAGGATTTTTAGCCCATTTATAATGGCAGAACATACGAGTGGAGGCTGAAAGGTTCAAGTTTATAGTGGTTAAATCTGACCAAATGTAGTTTATTTTTCAACATATTTTCCCTTTCGGTCCACACACTTCTTCCATCAGTGTTGCAGCGATTGGATCCCTGCAGTTGGAAAATAAACCACATTTGGTCAATTCTGACCATTATGAGCTTTTCAGCCACCCCCCCCCCCTCCCCCCCCCCCCCCCCCCGCCCGTAGATCAACATCTAAAGCGTTTCAGCTGATGTTCAGACATTCTCACATTATCCGGAAGAATTTTTTGATAGACTTGGGAATTCATCTCCCCCTCAATGATTGCAAGCTGGCCCGGCCCTGATGCAGCAAAGCAGGCCCAAATCACGATGTTTCATTCACTATGCAGTGCCCTTTTTTATGCCAGATGTAGAGCTGCGTGTTCTTTCCAGATAGTTCAAGCTTAGTTTCATCAGTCCACAAAACATTTTGCCAGTAGTACTGGGGAGTGTCAGTGTGCCCTTTCACAAACTCCAGGCTGGCAGCAATGTTCTTTTTAGTAACCAGCAGCATCCTTCGTGGTGTCCTGCCATAGACACCTTGCTTGCTCAATGTTCTACGTAGTGTAGACTCATGAACACAGATGTTAGCCAATTCCAATGATGCCTTCAAATTTTTGGCTGTCTTTACTTCATTGATGAGTCTTCATTGTGCTCTTGGGGTCAATTTGACTGGACTCCCACTTGTTGGTAGAGTAGCCACTAGGGGTGGGCAATATTGCCTAAAAATGATATGACGATATTTCTGTGAATTTTCATGATAATAATATTTTTCATGATATTACAGAATACAGTTTTTTTCTTTTAAATTTATGCAGAAAGGACGGTTTCACAGGCCAACATTATTTACCTTGAATATATTCAGGAAAAACAAAACCAAAACTCGTTTTTCTCTAGTTTATAAACAGCAGCTCAGATTTAGTTTAAAATATTTCTTGTTCTGTTTCAAATATTACCAGAAAATAATATAAACCATGACATCTTCAGTGCACACAGATGTTGGGTTTTATGCCGAATCACTTTACCTGCATTGTAACTCTCATTGCATGGGCCTGTCCTGGGGATTTCTGGCTCTCGTCACACTGAACGGATATTTTTTTCCTCTCCTGGTGGTTAAATAAAATCAAGATGAAGGAATCAAAACGGAACGAAAATACAACTACAGACACTTTGACTGGCATATAGTCAAACGTTAACACTACTCCAGCCGTGTTGTTGACATGTGGAAAAGTGAAGGCAGATTATCCACATTGCTGCAACTTTTTTTTTTTTTTTTTTACAAGGCAGAAGTCTGAAACAGAAACTTAAATATTTCCACTCAACTGAATGCAGACAGATCAGCAGCTTTCCTGTGCCATGTTTGTTTTGACATTTCTATGGTAACGTGTAACTTCCATTGGCAGCATAACGGTGTGACGTCGTCATGTAGTAGACCTCAAACATCGCAATATTCATTTTTACACCGGTATCAAAATTTATACTGGTATTATTGTGAATGATATGATATGGCACACCCCTAGTAGCCACAGTCCCAAAGTGTCTCCAATTTGTAGACTGTTGGTCTAACTGTAGACTGATGAATTTCTAAAGTCTTTGAAATCACTTTGCAACCTTTTTCCAGCCTTATGTCAACAATTCTTGATCTTAGATTCTCTGAAAGCTCTTTTTGGCAAGGCATGGCTTACATAAGTGTATTCTTCTTGTACCGAGCAAACTCAAACAGTTTGAGTGGTTTTTATCAGTCATAGTATCTGTAGTCCACACCTCCACTCATTTCCGTAACAAGAGTTCAGGTATGCCAACATCTGACTCCCATTAGCTTTTTTGAGGTTATTAACTCAAGGGTTCACATACTTTTTTCAAAAAGACACAGAAGATCAGATTTTTGTGTTATCATAGGCACATTATATTTGTCAATACCCTTTACTTAAGTGTAGATCAGATCACATTTTGTGACAAATTAAGGCAGAAAACCATGAAATTCCAAAAGGTTCACATACTTTTTCTTGCCACTGTAGGTTATAATTAGTCATTAGCAGAACTGAGAAGGAAGGAGGGGACCTGATCTACAAATTCAAGTTCAGTTCACACCTCCACTTTATGCCCGATTTCACCTGAAGACCAGATGTGTTTCATTGACCATAAACAACCACAGTATAGAAGCTAGATGTAGACAAAACCAGAAGAGTTTTATAAATCATAACACGGCGCACGAGGCTGCATTCAAGGTTGATTTCTTACATTTTACATTTCCAGAGGTGATTTGTAATGAATCCACTCTGTAACAGATAAACACTGTTTTCCTCTACTCACCCTCAAGGCCATTTATTTATTTACAGCTTTTTAAATCTTTTCTGTTTGCCGATGTGGAATATTTAGCCACCAGAATGAACTACAGCTGCTTCCTTCCTTCCATGGTTTTACTTCTGTGTTTGTAACCATTTCCAAGTCGACATTCAGTGAAACCTTCCCTCCCTCTTCTGCTGTTGTCCTTGCATCTTCGCTCCAGCGAGGTTTGACCTTTCCATAATGAGTTAAGTAACACGCTCGAGACTTTTTGCTATATAGGAAAAGCAATATTTCCCCCGCTCTCTGTACCATTACCGGGCTATGCTTATAGAGGGTTTCAGCCTGCACTCAAATTTATTCCTACTTCATAAAGAGCAGCAGCAGTGGGCTCTGTTTGGGGATGTGGGGATCATAAACACAGAAGCTGGAAGGTGTTTGTATTTTTTTCACTCTCTTTTTTTGTTTGCTGCACTCCGTCACCATTGCTTCAACAGCAGCCAACGGGTTTCTGCACCCATTCGATCACTGGCTGTTCATGTATAACATTTCATCTTCCTGAAAGCCTTAAAGCACTAAAGTGCCTGCTGTTCCTCCCAGTAACTGCTGACAACTGTAAATAAAGCAGCAATACTGCACAGTATTGCCAAGTAAGCAGAACGAAAGGAGTTAAGATATTATTTCAATTGTGATCTGCTTAAATAAATGACCAGACAAGGGTGGCATACAAAATTTCAGTTGTAGTTTCTTAAAGACGCACTCCAGTGGCTCTAAAACCACCTCAAAAACAAACATGTACAAAAACAAATGCATATTGCCCAAAATAGTATATTGTGGCTTTTTATACACAAAATAACTTCCATTGCCTTAGAATTGCTTGGGAAGAAGTTTTACATCTGTAGCATCAGCTTTTCCTTGGGCCAATTCAGGAGATCACTCTTCTTAATTTTAAAGAAAATCCCACTCAACTTTGGTCAAGAATTGCTGTGTGTCTTCATCATTCAGGATCCCAGAGTAAACACTTTCACTTTGTAGAGAGACCTGATAAGGATTTGCTTTAAAAGGCGATCTGTCCAGGGAGTACCCTGCCTCTCGCCCAAAGATGCTGGGATAGGCTCCAGCCCCCCCACGACCCGAAAAGGATTAAGCAGAAGAAGATGGATGGATGGATGGATGGGCTTAAGTGGACCATAAACTCTTGGAGTCAAATCCCAACTAGACAGTTCATTCTGATAGTATCCGTTCGTACCAGGAACTGATACTCTTAAAAAGTCATAAACTCCTTAAGCTGGCAGATGGTTGCCCCCTTCTTTGGACATATACCAGAACCCTCTAGGCTGCTCCCCTGCTCACATTCCAAAGACCTAAAAATTATCTACAGCTCAATAGTACCTCCTAATGGACATCTACGGAATATGTTTCATTGCGCGATCTAAGACTGTTAATTCTGATTAAAGATTAAGCTTTTCTTCCAGCTCTCATTTCTCAGGATTCCAAGGACATTGTGAAGATAATTGCCAGTAATGGTTTACAATACTTCATTAATCCTTGATTTAAATGTGAGCGCATGTCTTAGGAATGTGTTTTGCATGGATGTTTATTCAAATGAATGTTAGAATTATTAGTAATGGTATAAATGCATGGTCACTGAATATTAGCCTTGAGTCACTTAATTGAGTTAGCTTTGATATTGAGTATAGAAAGAATTTCATAAGAACAGAATGTTTTCTCAATCTCTGTCTGTCTTCCCTCTCGTGATAACCAATCACCAGGCTGCCTGTCTGTTGGATAACGCCCATGCATTTGATTAGCTGTTCACATACAAAGAAATGTTCCCTCATTGGACAAAAGCCCATTCAAACTCCTCTTTATGGAAGATAATTGGTCCGTCTTGCTGCCGGCCCCGTTTTATGACCCAGCAGCACGTTTCAGTTAAATGCATCAGAGCCGCCACTGCAGTTCAGAGTTTTTCTCAGACTTCTTTGGAGTTCTTTGTAGTTTTTTTTTTCTTTTTCTGTTGTCTGTAGGTGTTCTGTAAGCTCGTGTTCTGTGTGCCTGAACCTTGTCAGCTCCTGTGCTAGCTTTCTTAAATCATCTTTTGATAAGTTTTACCTGTTTTCTGGTTAACTGAGGAGAAATCATCCTTTATCTTATGAGCTCACCTTTAAAGAGAGTTAAATTCTCTTTAAAGGTGTTAAAAAAAGGTGTTAAAAAAACACAGACTTGAGAGGTGGGACTGATTTCGCTCTTGATTTGTCTTGTAAGTCACAAAAAACATATTACAGACATGTTAATAACAGAAAAAACTTGATTTCTGGCAGAGTGTAATTTAATTTTTTTTTAACCTTAAAAGCCCGGACTTCACCTATGGTCCAAATTTTTTTCTTGTTTATTATTCTCATTTGAGAGCAAACAGGGCTGTAGGAGTGATTAAAATTACCCATAGGCCTGTAACGGAAACAGTTAAGACAATTTATCATATGATAAGAAAAATACAGCCACGATAAGTTTTCTGGCTACAAAAAGTCACCGTTTATGTGTAGTGACTTTTTTTTTAGGTTAATTGGCATCAAACTGGGGATTCTAAATTGTCCTTAGGTATGACTGTGAGAGTGAATGGGTGTCTGTCTCTCTTTGTTGGCCCTGCGATGGACTGGCGATCTGTCCAGGGTGTACCCTGCCTCTCGCCCAAAAGATGCTGGGATAGGCTCCAGCCCCCCCGTGTCCCGAAAAGGATTAAGCGGAAGAAGATGAATGAATGAATGAATGAATAATCTACTATCATTTTCAGGTGGCCAGGAATGCTTTCTCTCCCTCTGCACACTCTCCTTACAAGGCAGAGCTCAAGTGAACACAGCCGGGTAAAAAGTGAAATGGTGAGCTGAAGAGCCTGCTTACATTAGAGTTTGTCCCGACTGAGCTTAAAAGTCTGCCCTTTTTTAACAGCATAATTGATTTGCACAGCCAGCGACACCCTCATTATATACACTCCTCACAAAAAGTTAGGGATATTCGGCCTTCGGTTGAAATTTCAAGATGCACCTAAAATGCAAGATAACCTTTACAGGTGAACTTAATTTGACCTTCTCTAACCTTTTGAATGCACATGTCCAACTGTTCAATGTTTCAGTACTTTTTGCATAACTTGCTGTTCTCTAACAAGGTGCTTAACATCAAAATTCACAACACATAAATTTTCTGGTTCAATTAGAATTGGTATTTTAACAGTCCTCTTCATCATGCTGTTCACATTTTGACATCATGAGACAAAGATAACACCTCACAACTGATCAACAGTACCTCGCCATTGTGAGGCTTCAAACAGGATGTTTTCAGAGGGAAGAGCCACTGAGCTTAGAGTGTCACAGAGTGTCATCAGCAGGTTACAAAAGAGATACAGAGAGACTGGAAGAGTCACAAAAAGGCATAGAAGTGGACGTCCTTTGGCCACATCCCACGCTGATGACCGCTTCATTGTGAACAGTGCCCTTCGGAACCGGATGATGAATGCCACTCAACTCCAGGCACATATAAGGGAGGTGAGAGGCACCCAAGTGTCATGTTAGACCATTCAAAACCGCTAACATCAGTGTGGTCTGTGTGCTAGACGACCTGCAAGGGTACCTGGACCACACCACCCGGCACAGGTGTAATCGTTTGCATGAGCCAGGGATCATTTACACTGGACGAGGGACCAGTGGGCCTCAGTGCTGTTCTCTGATGAAAGTCGATTCACGTTGAGCAGAAATGATGGCCGCCATCAATGTTGAAGATGTCAAGGAGAGCACTGTGCATCTGTTACTGTTGTCACCATGTTACAGTCTAGGCAGGTGTGTCTAGTCAATACAGAACTGCCCTATACCTTGTGAATAGGACAGTGACAAGCCAATACTACCTGAATAACACCATTAATCCAGTCATTGTGCCCCTGCATGAACAACACAGGCCTAATTTCATCTTCATGGCGGACAATACTCCAGCTCATTGAGGTCTCATCCTTTGGTAATGGCTGCTGGAGGTTGGGGTACCTCAAATGGAGTGGCCTGCACTTTCTCCAGACCTGATTCCCATAGAAAACTTATGGGATCAGCTGAGTCATAGTGTAGAGGCTCGTAACCCTGCACCCCACAACCTCAATGACCTGAGGCCAGTCCTTCAAGAACAGTGGAATGCCATGCCTCAGCAGACAATAAGTCAACTTGTGTTATTATTAGTTATTGAGACATTGACATTTTTGGCTGTGGTATACCCACCACTGTTGTTGGCTTTTGTTTCAATAAACTTGAGATGAGGAAATCACCATTGCATGCGTCTTCTTAAATGCCCTACTTTCATGATATTATATCATGTAGTTCAGGTTCAGGTTCAGGTTACTTTATTTGTACCCGTAGGTAGATTTGTTTTGCAGTCTGGTGACATCCATATTTACAAGCCACTAATTACATTCAACATAGACACAAACACAGGCACACATCTTACAAAATAGGTAAATATAAAATATGTACAATATAATTTTTATAGCTTGTTCAACTCTTTGACAGCAGCAGGGACAAAGCTGTTTTTGTAGCGCTGGGTTTTGCTTTTTGGGACAGCAAACCTCCGTCTGGAGGGAAGAAGCTGAAAGTTGCAGTGCAAAGGGTGGGAGTCATCATTTAAAATCGAGTCGGCCATCCTCTGTACTTGTCTGGTGTACAGGGATGTCAGGCTCAGCTGTGACTCACCAAGCAAACGACTGGACCATCTAACTACCTGATCCAAGGATTTCCTCTGTTTCAGTTTTATCTGACCAAACCATGACATTAAAGAAAAGGATAAAACAGATTCAATAAAAGCCCGATAAAACATAGTCATTATGGTTCGGTCAATTTGGAAGCGTGCAAGTTTCCTCAAACAATGCAAATTTTTCTGACCCTTTTTGCACACCCTTTCACAGTTCACTTCAAAGTTTAATTTACTATCAATAATCGTCCCAAGATATTTGTACGATTGTACACATTCGGTGGTCTGGCCTTTTAGTATGGTGACTTTGTGCCTGGGAGTTTTCCTCCTAAAGTAAATAATCATATCTTTCGTTTTTGTTGTATTCAGCTGCAGGTAGGAATCCTCACACCAGTGAACAAAGTCATCAACTACTGGGCCGTGGCCACTCTCACCATCCTGGAGGAGACTGACAATGACTGAGTCATCAGCATACTTTATAATGTGTCTGTTGTCATGTCTGCTCTGACACATGTTTGTGTACAGGATGAAGAGTAGTGGTGACAACACACACCCCTGAGGAGAGCCAGTAGAAGAGCACTTTAGGTCAGACAATGTTCCATTGACCCTTACTCTCTGCGTCCTGTTGGTTAAGAAATCCAGAATCCAACCCACCAGATTATTGCTCAAATCAAATTGTTGCAGGAGACTTTCAACTAAAATATGAGGTTGGATTGTATTAAAGGCAGAAGAAAAGTCCACAAATAAAAGCCTGGCGTGTGTCCCATTAAAATCCAGATGTTTAAAAAGCATGTTAAACAGAGTGACAGTGGCATCCTCCACTCCTCTGTGAGGCCTATAGGCAAACTGCAGAGGATCCAATGCATGTTCAGTCTGCCTTAGGACCTCACATCTGACCAGTTTTTCAAAAATTTTCATTAAAATTGAAGTCAAAGCAACTGGTCTAAAGTCATTTACCATTTTAGGACAGCTGGATTTTGGAACGGGAACAACCACAGCATCTTTCCAGATCTTAGGCACATGTTGTGTCTGTAAGGACTTATTGAAAATGTAATGAAATATAGGACTCAGTTCATGTGCACAGGACTTGTAGTGTAAATGTTTTTGACATGGTTCAGTGACTCAGTGACCCAGTGACAAGACACGGACTCCAAATTGATACAATTAAGTTTATTAACAACCAGGAAGAGTGGGTGAGTGTAAATGTAGTCTGGAACTGCCGGGAACAGAGCGAGACACCGTACGGCCTGGCAACCCTAGGAACACACGGAAAGATGGAATTAATGAGAGTCACAGATGGAGTTAAACAGTTACTCTGTAGCTGACTGTGGGAACAGATGGTGAGATGCTCCGGTTCAGCATGACGGCTGTGGCCAGGGAGACAGTGCTCTTCTGGAGATGGCGTGGCTCCGCAAGATGAGTGTCTGTGGTGTGGAGAAGGAGCTGGAAGAGTCCGCCGCCTGGGAGAGAGGAGGAAGGATTCCGCCGCAGCGGACCCCGCCTGTGCACAGGGGTTAGCAGACAACGGTGAGTTGGTGGTTGAGCTTACATGAGAGGCTGGAGGAATTCTCCAGCGATGGTGAAGGCAGGCTCGGGCTGTGGCTTTGGTAGCAGGAAGGAGTTGGCGATGAAGCTCTTCTGGAGCACAGTGAGACATCTCCGCACTGCTGGTAAGGGCAGCAGGGTAGAAATAGGCTGGGTATGATGAGGACCAGGTGTGCGCGCAGCTGAGGATGATGAGCAGAGCAGACCATGACAGTTTTACAGTTTCCATAAATTTCACCCTAAAGCCAAATAGCCCTTTTTTGTAAGATGTGTATATATAAAGAGTTTTCCTTGGTGGGGCTTTCCCAGTCAGTTGTCAGAAATAGCTGGAGGACCTGCCTCCTGATGTCAGATTTCTGACCACAAACATGCTCTTACTCTCATAGGGGCAGATTTACTAACGTGCTGCGCCATCGCAAAACCCTGTTTTGGCGTTAAAAAACTACTGTTGAGATTTACTAAAGGGCACAGGGCAAAATTAGTGGTGGAAAGGCATGGACTATGTTAGTTTTGCACCTGGCCTCATTGCATATGTATTTGTAGGAGTTGTCATGTCAAAGTGCAAATTTGAGGGAGGCGAGTATTTAAATGACTGGCGCAAGGTGATTTATTAAGGTTTGTGGTTGTCAATCTTCTGCTGAGTGCACCAGGATTGAACGTCCCAAAAAAGCTTGTCTTAATTCATCTTCACCTGATGACAGCGATTGCCGGTGCCAGGAGGAGACACCAGCGAGAACTGAGGGCACATGGCTAAAGAGACAGCTTCTCCCTGTGCGTGCCTTTATTTGGCATGTCAGAACAGATTAATATGAACAGAAATGATCTCACAGAGATCAGTG
The DNA here is from genome assembly GCA_020510985.1 of Pholidichthys leucotaenia. Classification (NCBI taxonomy): domain Eukaryota; kingdom Metazoa; phylum Chordata; class Actinopteri; order Cichliformes; family Pholidichthyidae; genus Pholidichthys; species Pholidichthys leucotaenia. The sequence goes on along the minus strand of CM035842.1, from coordinate 191,745,348 downwards.
TTGTGCTGCACTGGACATCAGCTGGCAGAGAATTTTTAAAAATTTCATTTGTTTATATATAGCCTAATAATAATAATAATAATAATAATAATAATAATAATAATGATAATTTATTTCATTTATAATGCACTTTACATCTCAGGGCAAAATCTCTACACAAATAGGATTAAGAACAATAATAAAAGCAAACATTAAGTGCATACGGTGGTGGTGGTGGTGGGGGGGCTGCTGGCCTGCACTGGCGGTCTCCCTGGCCACTGCCGGGTGCTGGTGTGCGTCCATGCTCGCTGCATCTGCATCGCGGTCCCCCTAAGTAATAAGGGTGAATGAAGTTGGGTGAGTGTGTTGAGGAGAGCACGAATGGATGTGAGAAGGTCAGAGCGTGAGTGAGAGTGCGTGTATGGGTGAACATCCGTGAGTGTGGGTGACCCTGAGGGCGAGTGGGAGTGAGATTGAGCGGGTGCAGGAGTGAGAGAGAGTGGGTGGGTCTGGGAGTGCGAGTGTGGGATTGTGTGGGGGAGAGGGTGAGCGAGAGTGAGTGTGTGTGTATGCATATGAAAGCATGAGGGTGTGAATGTGTGGGAATGGGTGTGTCTGCTAGTCGAGAGGTGCGGGATTGAGGGGGTAGTGCCTTTTGGCTACGTGGGCTCCCCTGGGTAGGGGGGGACTCCTTTGGGCGTGGGGGTCCCTGGGGTGCACGGTGGTGGCGCTGGGGGGGTAGGCCTAGTGAGGGGGTGCCTTGGGGGGGAGCTTGCACGGGGTGCACGTGCCAGTGTCCGGCCAGGGGGGGTGGGGGCACTGGTCTCCCAGCGCTTGGGGAGACCAGTGTCAGCCTAGGCGCTGACATTGGCCCCAGAGGGGGTTGGGGGGTTGGCGGGCCCGGGGGTGTGGGCCTGCCGCCTGGTTGCATGGACTCCCTCAGCTGTCCCTCCTGGGGTGGATGCCTGGCTTTCCTGGGGCTTGTTGGCCTCGGACATTTGTGCCCTGTGGGGGTTGGTGGCGTTGCCTTGCTTGCTCAGGGTTTCCTGGGAAGAAGGGGGGGTTGCTATGACCGGCCATCCTCTTCGTATATTTCCTGACAAACCACTCACATGCACACACTTATTTTGCGTGCGCTCTCATACACGCACACAGATGCACACACACAAATGTCTCCCCTTTAACAGGTGCGGATACCAGACTCGTGGTGAGACCTCTTCAGTGGAAGAAGCAGTCTGTCTTCTGTTTGTTTTAGTTGTTGGTTTGTTTGTCCTTTTAGTCTGTTCATCTCCCTTTTCTTTCCCCCTGCTCACACCTCCTTTCCTCATTCCCCATCCTGTTGGGTCCTTCATGGGTAAAATAATTTAAATAAAGTATTAAAAGTTATTACAAGAGGAGTTTACAACAATATGCAGTACATAGATAGGTACTGTATAAAGCTCCTTTTGGCAAAATAAATCTGTTTTGGCACAGTAAGGGTAGCAGATTTCTGTTCTGCTCACCTAGCTACCTGACAGGACAAGGGAAAAAAGTACATACAATGACACACCAGGACGTCCCTGGTGAGAATTACTCTCACCTGCTACTGTGGCTGTTCGAGGAATTAGTGAAATCGTGTGTGTTTAATTTTATTGTGTTTCAGACTTCAGAAAAGATAAAATGCACATACAGTATTTATGAAAAGTCATGGACTGGGACACCTGTAGATTTTTTTCAAACAAAGTTATTCACATGATAAAACACGAGAGTCTCCATCAGACCATCTTGACGGTTCTTGTGTTAATAAAATAAACATGTTGGTCAATAGTCAATTTATTCACGAGTAGTCCTTAATTTATACATATTAAACAAAGGAGTCTGCCACGTGAAATGAAAATCAAAACTTTGATACATGATGAACAAAAATAAACCATTCTATTGGGGTTTGCGCTTAAACAAAAGCTTAAAAAAGATTAAAAAACTATATCATGCACTTCCGAACTGGCTGTGCCTTTGTTGATGACCCGTTTCCTCATCAGATGTGCCTGTGCACAATTTTATGGTGCTCTTGGTGGATGGGCGGTCATTATGGAAATGAAGTGACTGCATCTGTGTTCATAATTTTGCGTGTTGTTAGTAGATCACTGGCAAAAATTGGCCACTCTCTTAGGTGTTCTGTCTAATTTGCTCACTCACTAATTTGCACTGCCTTAGTAAATCTGCCCCTTTGTTGGAAGTGCTACATTTTACCTGAGCATCCACTTACTGGTGATGGTGGATTAATTCCCTCTCAACTTAGATGTGATACCGGCACCCCAACTTTTATTTTTTTTACCTGTCCAGAAGCTTGGCAAGCAGAAGAGATATCTTCTTGCCTTATTGTGTCAAACAGTGTCAAAGGTGGAGCTCCTCTGTGGCGAAATTCAAGGCTCAAATGCTGGACTGACAGTTTGCAAATTTATTAACACAAAATAAAGACACAGCCAGTGAGCTAGCAACAAAAAAGCTAAACTGGGACAGGCTCAGCAGGATTCGAAAGGCAAAGGCATTGAGGCTGGCAGAAACAGAAGCATGGCATCACGCCAAATTACTTAAGGACATTACCCCGAGCTACGGGGCTGCATCCCTTAACTAAAGCAAAGATAATTAACAAAATCATAAACAGCTGCGAATAATCAAGAACTTAACAAGACACGAAACAAGCTAGGTGAAAATGAAAGTAAACAAAAAGGTGCTGTCAAAATCAAAACCCAAACCAAACTAATGACAGCAATAAACTACAAGATGTAACCATGATAATAATACTAAGGATGATCATAATTACTAAGGCTAAGACAGGAATAATAGTACAGAACACAAACCCGAGATACGAAAAGCATTAAACACAGAAATGAACTCAAAGAGTGGGCATGACCCTATGATCATGCCCCAGACCATGACAAACAATTTTACTTTGCCAAAAGGAGTTCTGCTCATACTTGATATGTGCTGTATATAAATAGTATTAATAGAGTCCTCTTGCTATATAGTAATGTTAACACTTTATGTATATTGTCTTACTTGTGCTGGACCTGACAGGAATAAGTGGGGAAGGGAATTGAAGGGATATGAAGTGGTTGGAAGAGGTGCGGAGGTGAAGGAGTAGGATTGAGAGAAAGAAAGAAAAACAAAGAGAAAACAAGAAACAGTTGCTGCTTCTGAGAAGATCTCCGCACGGGCCTGATATCTGCACCTGAAAGTGTGTGTGTGTGTGTGTAATTTTCTGGGAAACAAAAAACAAATAAAAAGAGAGGGTAGTGTGCCACAGCAACACACCCTGGGACCATGACCAAGAAAGACAACACCCCCATCTCCCAGGAAACCCGCAGCCCCCCCCCCCCCCAAGTACAAATGCCCTGAAGCCACGAAACCCCTGGACAACCAGACACCCACCCCAGGAGGAAGGGCAAAAGGGAGATGGTTGACCAGGGCTGGCACACTGTCGCTCTGGGCCAGACGGCTCCCCGCCCTTCGGCAGAGTCAGACAACCGCCCTGGACACAAGCCCCGGGCCCCAGGCCCCAGGCAATGGGGGACCACCCCCTCATGGCCAGGGGCCAGGCTGCGTCATAGGTGAGGGCACCCCCTGGCGCACCCCTGCAAAGTGGACCTGCACCCAGAGCTCCAGACACACGCTCCGGGAGCCACCAGGCATCCACAGTGAGGTGAGGCAGTAGTGAGCAGCGCGGAGCCACAGGGGAAGCCAACCCCCCCCCCCCCCCCCGATGCTAGAGCCAACCCTCAAGGCCAGGAGGTACCGCACCTGTCTGTCCGGCACCCCCTGACCAGCACTCACTCACTCACTCACTCACTCACAAACCTATTTTTACCCTGACCAACCCATTATCCATCCATTCACACAGCCCCACAAACATATTCACAGCTTCAGGAAGAAGATGGAGGACAAGCTGCAACAGAGCGACATCAGCGGGGTCTGGAGAAACCTCAAAACCATCTCGGGGCTCCAGAATACCTCCCCCCAGGCCACGGGGGGCAGGGAGTGGGCGAACAACCTGAATCTGTTTTTCAATAGATTTGACCAACCGCCCTCCCCCCTGTCTGCACAACAACCACTGCTGCCTCTAAGATATCAAGTCCTGCTGCCCACTCCCCACTCCACCGACACCCCCCCCACTCCCAACACACAGCCCCCCATCCTGACCCTGACCAAGACCCAGGTGAGGACGGAGCTGAGGAAGATCAAGGCGAGGAAGGCGTCGGGACCGGACGGCATCAGTGCAAAGCTCCTCAAGTCCTGTGCAGACCAGCTGTGTGGGATTGTGACGTATATCTTCAACATGAGCCTGAAACTGGGGAGGGTACCACAGCTGTGGAAAACATCTTGTGTGGTACCTGTACCAAAAACTTCCCACCCCAAAGACCTGAACAGCTACAGACCGGTGGCCTTGACGTCCCACTTGATGAAGACCCTGGAGAGACTGCTCCTTGCTCATCTCCGCCCCCTGGTGGAACCAGCGATGGATCCACTCCAGTTCGCCTACCAGCATGGCATTGGGGTGGAGGATGCGGTGATCTTCCTCCTTCACCGTTCTCTGTCCCACCTGGAGAAGCCCGGGAATATGGTGAGGATCATGTTCTTTGACTTCTCCAGTGCTTTCAACACCATCCAACCGATGATCCTGAAGGACAAGCTGCTGCTCGCAGGGGTGGACCAGCACCTGTCATCATGGATCCTGGACTACCTCACGAACCGGCCTCAGTTTGTGAGAACCCGGGACTGTGTTTCTGACACGATCATCAGTAGCACGGGGGCCCCCCAGGGAACGGTGCTGGCTCCCTTCCTGTTCACTCTTTATACTGCGGACTTCTCACACAACACAACACACTGCCATCTACAGAAGTTCTCTGATGACTCTGCGATCGTTGGTCTCATCTCCAACGGAGATGAAGCTGAGTACAGAGGGCTTATCCAGGACTTCGTGGTCTGGTGCCATCGGAACTGCCTCCAGATCAACGCGAGGAAAACTAAGGAGCTGGTGGTGGACTGCCGCAGGCATGGGCAGCCCCTCACAGCACCAGTAAATATACAGGGAACAGACATCGAGATGGTGACATCCTATAAGTACCTGGGTGTTCATCTGAACAATAAACTAGACTGGTCACACAATACTGACGCACTCTACAAGAAGGGACAGCGCAGGCTGTTCCTGCTGAGGAGACTCAGGTCTTTTGGTGTACAAGGGGCGCTGCTGAAGTCATTCTATGACACGGTGGTGGCATCAGCCATCACTTTTGGAGTGGTCTGCTGGGGCAGTGGCATTACTGCAGCCGATAGGAAGAGACTGAACAAACTGATTAAGAAAGCTAGCTCTGTCCTGGGGCAGCGCCTTGATCCGATGGAGGAGATAGGAGAGAGAAGGACGGTGGCTAAACTGTCATCTCTGCTGGAGTCCGAGTTCCACCCTATGCAGGACATACTGGATGCACTGAGGAGCTCATTTAGCAGCAGACTACATCATCTCAGGTGCACAACCGAGAGGTTTCGTAGGTCCTTCCTACCAACGGCTGTCAGACTGTACAACCTAAGCAGGGCTGCTCGCAGAGATAGCAAAAAGACGTAACAAACTAATAGTTTTTTGAATGCAAAAGACGCAATAGACTTACACAATGGTCCTCTCCGGCATACAACTAGGAACATACCGGTCGCTATGGAGGGTGAGAATATGTATGGGCACATAATCATACCATGTAGGATAACTAAGTAGTCGGTTATGCTGTTTCATCCCATCTAGCAACAATGCTCTGCACTGTGTGTGTTTATATATTTACATATTTATTCCATCTAGCTACAATGCTCAGCACTGGGTGTGTTTATATTTATATATCTATATATTTATTCCATCTAGCTACAATGCTCCGCACTGTGTGTGCTGTTGCAATCCTGGAATTTCCCCGTTGTGGGACTAATAAAGGCTTATCTTATCTTATCTTATCTTATATCTCAAGGCACCACCCAGCAGTCCAGTAATGCCCTGGGGACAATGCCAACACCTCATCCCCAGCCACTGACAAGGCTCCAAGCCCATGGCAGAAGGAGGGCAGCAGGAGTGGAAGAAGACTCTCCTGCCCCGGTGTGTGAATAATGATGAGTGAGCACAAGTGTATGTTATGTGGTGAAACTGAATACAGGTGTACAGTAGGTACTACTAAAGTGTGGTTATAAAAGTGGGGGTGGGGGCTGATGGGACTCCCCATTGCTGTGGACAGCAGAGCTCCCATCTCCCTCCACCCAAGCCCTCAGTGTCTATGGTGCAATTACAATTAAGGTGAGGGCAGCCATGCAGCACAGCAAAGAGAGAGACCCTCCCTACCGACACCAACCCCAAAACCCTAGGTATACCAAATAAGATGTGTAGTCCACCTAGAATTGGGGAGGGAGAAGGAGGGCAGGGGATCAGTAAGACAGGAAGGAAGGTGGCCCTCAGAGAAAGCCTACCCCCCCATCCCCCCAGAAGCCAGCCCCCAAATGGCTCCAGAGGCCACCTCCACTCCCCAGATGTCAATCCAAGGTGAGGAGCAGCAGACCATACTACCCATGGTCTGCTACTGTCATGCCCTAGATGCACCACCAGCACCACAGGCTAGCAACCTCCCACCCCAACCCCTGGGCCTAAGCTTGCAAACCTCAGATCCTGGAGGGTGCCCACACACCAGCCCCCATTCTTCCTGGACATAATGGCATACCTACACATACAAAAATGCTAGCACACACCCCTACAACACACATGGAGTCCCTTCCTCCACGTATGCATCCTCCACACACCCACTCACACATGCATGCAAGCACACACACACACACACACACACACACACACACACACACACACACACACACACACACACACACACACACACACACTCACACATGCATGCAAGCACACACACACACACAAGCTCCTGAAGAGGGCCCCACCCCCACCCCCAGGAACTAGCTCCAGGAGTGCCCCAAGAGGTCTGCACCCCCAGCGAAGGCCAGACCCTAGCCCAGAGAAAGAACAGCACCTGGGTTCCAGGGCCAGCCCCCAGTCCCACCGGGGGGGGGGGGGGGGGGCAGGGCCAGCCAGCTCAGGACCACCCCCCTTCCAGTGACCTCACCCCCCAAAGCAGGGCATTCCACCCGTGGGCCCCACACAACCCCCACCAGGCCAGACACACAGCCACTCCAGGACAGCAGCCCCAGCAGGCTCCAATTAGATCCCCCACAACCAGGGCACAGCCATCCACCCAGAGGCACCACAGAGCAAGAACCACAGCCAGACACTGCTTAAGCTATAGAATCAATGAGTGTGGACCAGAGAAAATTGATGGAATCTTTCTGTGTGGGGTTTGCATGTTCTCCCTGTGCTGTGTGGGTTTACTCCAGAGGCTCCGGTTTCCTCGCACAATCCAAAGACATGCATGTTAGGTTAACTGGCTGTTCTAAATTGTCCCTAGATATCTGTTTCCTATAGGCCCTTAGAATAGAGGGTTAGTACTTGTCATGGCTGGCCGTCACGAGCCAGCATAAGACGCCACAGTCCAGTAAGTTGCAGTTTCAGTTCTTTTATTTGTATTGCACAGGGCTTGGGTGTACAAAACAACTAGCCACGTAGGCTTCGTTACACGACAACAATATGAATCCACAAGAGAGGTTAGCGGCTGAGACGAGGGACTCTGGTTCGCCGCAAAGGCAAGGAATACTAAACATGATACAGGGAGAGGGTAATGGCTGAGACGAGGAGCTCTCGTCTGCCGCAATAGCAAGGAATGTAAGCTAGGGAGAAGTACAATTCCTATAATAACAGATAAACTTACATGCAGCGGGATACGTCGGGGAACCCAAGGAGCATGTGATAAGGAGACAGGGGAATGTCATAAGACACTTGATGAGACAGCCGCAGAGTCCAATTCGCTCGCGCTGGCATTTAAGCCAGCTGCTTACGATTGATAATGCGGCGCAGCTGCTCAGGCTCTGACAGCGGAGAGCCCCCGAGCGTCCGGCCAATCAGAGCCCGGGAAGCCCGAGTGACGACACCTGCTGTCAAAAGCCTGACAGGGAGGAGGTATAACCCGAGCGCGGACAAAAGCGCTCGGGATATGACAGTACTAGTGAAAGCGCTTTGAGCGGTCTTTGTGACTAGAAAAGCGCTATATAAATGCAGGTTAGTTAGTTAGTTAGTAATTCAGCCAATTGGTTTTAGAGGAGACAGACATTCTTTCCAGGTTGATGTGGTCTCATAGGAGGTTCCTATATTGGAAATTAAAATAATTTTTAGATTTCCAAGTCATAAGGATAGTTTTCTTGGCGATGCATAAGGCAGTGAGAACTACTGTATGTTTAATATGTTTACCTTTATATTTATCTCATTTAAATCACCCAGTCTGCAAAGTGTGGGAGAGGTTAGGATGTGACACCTAAGCCATGCTGATAGGTTGACATGTCCTCTGCCTGAGGATAAGATAAGATAAGATAAGATAAGCCTTTATTAGTCCCACAACGGGGAAATTCCAGGATTGCAACAGCACAGGGATAGCAACACTCAGAGCAACAATCAGAAGGCAAGAAAAAAAAACAAGCAAGCAAGAGCAGCTAATATACATATGTACATATTACTATAAAATATATATATACACACACACAGACACACAGTGCAGAGCATTGTAGCTGGATGGAATAAATATATGAATATATAAACACAGTGCAGAGCATTGTAGCTAGATGGAATAAATATGTAAATATATAAACACCCACAGTACGGAGCATTGCAGCTAGGTGGAATAAATATGTAAGTATATAAACACACACAGTGCGGAGCATTGTAGCTAGATGGAATAAATATATAGATATATAAAAACACAGTGCGGAGACCAGTGCGCAGGACCACATTGCATGCCTATAACTATCAGGGGTGCTGCTGGTGCAATTAGAACAAATGTTTGTGTGACTATGGCCCATTTTGAACATCCTTTGTCTGGTGTAATGGATTCTGTGTAGAACTTTGAGCTGTATGAGTTGTAAATTAAAAATTTTAGTTATCTTAACGCCTTAGCATTCCAGCCAATTTCCAGCCAATGTGAAATGTTCCATGGGTGAAGCACTGGAATTTTAAGAGGTTAAAGGTGTTTAAGCATATTTGTATCCATCCATCCATCCATCCATCTTCTACCGCTTTTCCGGAGGTCCGGGTCGCGGAGGCAGCAGTTCAAGCAGAGAAGCCCAGACTTCCCTCTCCCCAGCCACCTGTTCCAGCTCTTCAGAGGGGATACCAAGGCGTTCCCAGACTAGCTGGGAGACATAGTCTCTCCACCGAGTCCTGGGTCTGCCCCGGGGTCTCCTCCCAGTGGGACGTGCCTGAAACACCTCAAGTGGGAGGCGTCCAGGAGGCATCCTAATCAGATGCCCATACCACCTCAACTGACTCCTTTCAATGTGGAGGAGCAGCGGTTCTACTCTGAGCCTCTCCCGGATGACTGAGCTCCTCACCCCATCTCTGAGGGTGAGTCCAGCAATCCTACGGAGAAAGCTCATTTCAGCCGCTTGTATCCGCGATCTCGTTCTTTCGGTCATTACCCAAAGCTCGTGACCATAGGTGAGAGTAGGAACGTAGATTGACTGGTAAATCGACAGCTTTGCCTTAGAACTAAGCTCCCTCTTCACCACAACAGACCGGTACAACGTCCGCATCACTGCAGATGCTGCTCCAATCCGTCTGTCGATCTCTCGCTCCATTTTCCCCTCACTCGTGAACAAGACCCCAAGATACTTAAACTCCTCCACTTGGGGCAGGAGCCTGTCCCCAACCCGGAGAGGACAATCCACCTTTTTCCGGCTGAGGACCATGGACTCGGACTTGGAGGTGCTGATTCTCATCCCAGCCGCTTCACACTCAGCGGCAAACCGTCCCAGCAAGAGCTGTAGGTCATTGCTGGATGAAGCCAACAGGACAACATCATCTGCAAACAACAGAGATGAGATCCTGTGGTCACCAAGCATGACACCCTCCATTCCCTGGCTGCGCCTAGAAATCCTGTCCATAAAAATTATGAACAGGACCGGTGACAAAGGGCAGCCCTGGCGGAGTCCAACTCTCACTGGGAATGACTCCGACCGAGTGTTGGCAATGCGAACTAAACTCTCACAACGGTCGTACAGAGACCGAATAGCTCGTAACAACAAGCCCGATACCCCATACTCCCGAAGCACCCCCCACAAAAATCCACGAGGGACGCGGTCAAATGCCTTCTCCAAGTCCACAAAACACATGTAAACTGGTTGGGCAAACTCCCACGAACCCTCAAGAATTCTCGAGAGGGTAAAGAGCTGGTCCGATGTGCCACGGCCAGGACGAAAACCACATTGCTCCTCCTGAATCCGAGGTTCGACCAACGGCCGGACTCTCCTCTCCAATACCTTGGCATAGACCTTCCCAGGGAGGCTGAGGAGTGTGATCCCTCTAAAGTTGGAGCACACCCTCCGGTCCCCTTTTTTGAAGAGAGGAACCACCACCCCGGTTTGCCATGCCAAAGGCACTGCCCCCGACCTCCACGCAATGTTGCAGAGGCGTGTCAACCATGACAACCCAACAACATCCAGGGCCTTGAGGTACTCGGGGCGAATCTCGTCCACCCCCGGGGCCCGGCCACCAAGGAGATTTTTAACCACCTTGGCGACCTCAGCCCCTGTGATAGGCGAGTCATCCCCCTCGTCCCCAAACCCTGCTTCCTCTGTGGAAGGCGTATCAGTGGGATTGAGGAGATCCTCGAAGTATTCCTTCCACCGCCCGACGATATCCCCAGTTGAAGTCAACAGTGTCCCATCCGCACCATACACAGTGTGGACGGGGAGCTGCTTTCCCCTCCTGAGCCGCCGAACAGTTTGCCAGAATCTCTTTGAAGCCGACCGAAAGTCTTGTTCCATGGCCTCACCGAACTCCTCCCATACCCGGGTTTTTGCTTCAGCAACCACCCGAGCTGCACTCCGCTTGGCCTGCCGGTACACCTCAGCTGCTTCGGGAGTCCCACAAGCCAACCAAGCTTGATAGGACTCCTTCTTCAGCTTAATGGCCCCCCTCACCACTGGTGTCCACCACTTGGTTCGGGGGTTGCCACCACGAGATGCACCGACCACCTTGCGGCCGCAGCTCTGGGCTGCCGCTTCAACAACAGAGGTGGAGAACATGGCCCATTCAGACTCCATGTCTCCAGACTCCCTCGGAATGTGGTTGAAGTTCTTCCGGAGGTGGGAGTTGAAGACCTCCCGGACAGGGGCCTCAGCCAGACGCTCCCAGCACACCCTCACTATACGTTTGGGTCTACCAGGTCTGAATGGCTTCCTCCCCTGCCATCGGATCCAACTCACCACCAGGTGGTGATCAGTTGACAGCTCTGCACCTCTCTTTACTCGGGTGTCCAAGACATACGGTCGCAGGTCTGATGATACGATAACAAAATCGATCATCGACCTGCGGCCTAGGGTGTCCTGGTGCCAGGTGCACATATGGACACCCTTATGCTTGAACATGGTGTTCGTTATAGACAGACTGTGGTTAGCACAGAAGTCCAATAACTGAACACCACTCGGGTTCAGATCGGGCAGGCCGTTCCTCCCAATCACCCCCCTCCAGGTTTCACTGTCGTTGCCCACGTGCGCATTGAAGTCCCCCAGTAGGACAATGGAGTCTCCAGGAGGAGCACCCTCCAGCACCCCAGTCACAGACTCCAAAAAGGGTGGGTACTCTGAAACATCATTTGGTGCATAGGCACAAATGATGGTCAGGACCCGTTTCCCAACCCGAAGGCGCAGGGAAGCAACCCTTTCGTCCACCGGGGAAAACTCCAATATAGAGGCAGCAAGGTGGGGCGATACAAGAATACCTACCCCTGCTCGTCGCCTCTCGCCCGGGGCAACTCCAGAAAAGGCCAAGCTCCAGCCCCTCTCCAGGAGACTGGTTCCGGAACCGGAGCTGTGTGTTGAGGTGAGGCCAACTATATCTAGCCGGTATCGCTCAATCTCGTACACCAGCTCAGGCTCCTTCCCCACCAGAGAGGTGACATTCCACGTACCAAAAGCCAGTTTAGAAAGCTTGGGATCAGTCCGCCAAGGTCTCCGCCTTTGACTGCCACCTAATCCACATAGCACCGGACTTCCATGATCCCTCCTGCAGGTGGTGAACCTACTGGAGGGCGGACCCATGTAACTCCTTCGGGCTGAGCCCGGCCGGGTCCCATGGGTGGAAACCCGGCCACCAGACGCTAGCCTTCGAGCCCCTCCCCCAGGCCTGGCTCCAGGGTGGGGCCCCGGTAACCCCATACCGGGCGGGGTACACTGAATCCTTGATATACAATTTATCATGAGAGTCTGTTGGATCGTTCTTCGTCTGGCCCTTCACCCAGGACCAGTTTGTCTTGGGAGACCCTATCAGAGGCAAATTGCCCCGGACAACATAGCTCCTGGGATCACTGGGGCACGCAAACCCCCCCACCACGATAAGGTGACGATCCATTTGTATCCAGAAGCTTCCAATTTGATTGACAGATAAATCTTTCTACGATTTTGATTTTGCGAGGGAAACTGAATCATCCAATTTGGATAATAACCTACAGTATATTTACCTCCGCCAAGACAGGAGGTAATGTTTTTGCCGGCATTGGTTTGTCTGTCTGTCTGTCTGCCTGCTAGCAACATTAACTCCAAATGTTATGAATAGATGTTGATGAAATTTTCAGGAAAGGTGTGTAATGGCACAGGGAACAGATGATTTGATTTGGGTCATCCGGGAGAGGCTCAGAGTAGAACCGCTGCTCCTCCACATTGAAAGGAGTCAGTTGAGGTGGTATGGGCATCTGATTAGGATGCCTCCTGGACGCCTCCCACTTGAGGTGTTTCAGGCACGTCCCACTGGGAGGAGACCCCGGGGCAGACCCAGGACTCGGTGGAGAGACTATGTCTCCCAGCTGGTCTGGGAACGCCTTGGTATCCCCTCTGAAGAGCTGGAGCAGGTGGCTGGGGAGAGGGAAGTCTGGGCTTCTCTGCTTGAACTGCTGCCTCCGCGACCCGGACCTCCGGAAAAGCGGTAGAAGATGGATGGATGGATGGATGGTGATCCAGTTTACAATCTGGATCCAGGAATTTAAAAAAAAAATTGTTTTATATATTGATATTGAGCTTTTCATGTACTTCCCCTCTAAGACGTGTCTGCGGAGTTACATGCATGGCCACGCACCTCTGCACCCCAGAAGCAGTGCACTCTTACCACCAAACACTGCAGATAAAATAAGATTGCTTGGAACGAAAAGAAATGTGGTCTGTGATGATTGACATTATTTCATCTGAAGACACCACGAAAAAGCAAGCAAAGTGTGCGGTTTAAGTTGGGATTCGGAGTCCGTGCGGACGTTAACTCTGGCCGGCAGACAAGGATGTTGCTGCGAGCCACATGACTCACACAGTATGTAAACATTAAACTTCAGCACTCGACAATGTTTAATTTTTTTGTTTGTGACATCACAATAGGCCTGTTCTATTATGCTCGTTTACGATGCACTGCAGTGTTTTAATGCCGCACTGTTGTGTAATATTGCTTAATAATTATGAACCTTGTCAGTAAACTGTAAGGGAGAAGAGAGGAGGGAAAAATAAAACTGACCTGAAAGATTCAATAAAGCATGATGTTGATTTAAGATGAAATTGCCCACCCCCAATGTATGGTAGATACAATTATGACAGTCTTGTTATTATAATGTAGTCATATAATGTAGTCATACTGTTTTTCCTGCTGTTTCTCTGTCTGTTAGCAGGATCATGCAAAAACTCCTAGATGGATTTGGATGACATTTTCACCAGAGGTGGCCCTTGGCCCAGAGATGAACTCATTAGATGCTGGAGGTGATCCGTGAGTGCATACCTCCACCAAGGCCTTATCTCACAATGTATAGATGGATGGCAATATGGACAGACAAAGAGATGGAGGGGAGGACAAAGGGAGGGAGGGACGGAGCCATGGTGGAGGTATGGAGGTATCTAGTTTTTATATCAATTTAGGGGAACGAAGATTTAAAAATTCTGTCACCCTTACTGGTACTTCTAAGTTTATCTGGTTGAAATTGAATTTTGTTTGTATTATGGATTTAAGTTGTTGTTATTCAAGAAACCTTCTATTACTGATGTACTGTGACACCAGCTCCGGGAATGATAAAGTTTCAATCTTGTATAAGATGTTATTTGAAGAAAATGATGCAATATTACATATCTGTGAGTGGTTAAAGTTTGTGAACCTCTAGGATTAGCAGGTAATTTGAAGGTGAAATTAGAGTCAGGTGTTTTCAGTCAGTGGGAAGACAATCAGGTGTGAGTGGACACCCTGTTTAAAGAATATTTTATTTAAAGATCTATCAAAGTGTCAACACATTTGTGGAAGTGTATCATGGCATGAACGAAGGAGGTTTCTGAGGACCTCAGAAAAAGGGTCGTTGATGCTCATCAGGCTAGAAATGGTTACAAAACCATCTCTAAAGAGTTTGGACTCCACCAATCTGTAATGATCGGGTGAGCGTGCTCCCCCTCCCTTTCTGTGGGAGGATCTCCACTTGGTTCCCAGCTCCGCAGGTTATCAACGCACCTGCGTGAGTGGATGCACCTGCTGCCTCTTCAATGCCAGCGCTTAAAAGGATCTGCTTGTGAACACTTCTGCACTGGCTCGTTGGGTACTGCTGCCAGAAGTTAAGTTTAGAATTGAATCATTAGGAACTCAGCCTAACCCTCCTTTTCCTCTTCTCTTCCCAGGTTGCTGCCGTCTCTGCGGTGCGTCTCTGGGATTGTTGTGCGCTCACCTGACTCCTCATCTCCTTCACACAGGACAGCCTCCTCCACCCGGACAGACTCCCTCAGCTCTTCTCCTACTCCTTCCTTTGCCAGCTCTGCCCTGCTGGCTCCCTCACCTCCTAACTGGGTTCCTATGCCGGGCTCTCTGCTCATCTGAAGTAAGATAAACCTCTGCTCATTTCATCATCCCCAGTCTTACTCCTCATCCCTAACCAGCTCTCTTTTGTCTCCCCCACAGGCTGTGTATTACCTCAGCGTGCACCACTTTTCTCTTCAGCTGTGTGTGTTTTCCATAAAGTTGTGTTTAACGTTTTTACTCCGTGTTCTAGTGTCTTTTCTGGTGTTTGCTGCCTTGCTTGTGAGCTTCATATTTTCAGTCATGACAGAACGAGCCAGCCATGACTGAAGATCAGCAGGCGCAGCATCAACAGAGCACTCCGCCCTTTTCTGATTGGATGCCACAGAGCGGTAGGTGGCTGTGATCACAGAGGAGCTGCTAACCATTACTCAGTAGCTGACCACGGTCACTGACCATCTCTGTCAAATGTCTTGCCCGGGTCCTCCCTCTCCACCTGCTGTCCCAGCGGCCGTTCCCATACGCCGTACCACCTCCGTTCCTTCACCTGCCCCATACGCGGGGGAGGTGGGGGGATGCAAGGGATTTTTGCTCCTTGTACGCCTTTTTCTATGGCAGGTGGGCAGTGAGTACCCGGATGACACTTCAAAGATCCATTTTATGACCCTCCTGCTCCGAGACCGGGCTCTTAATTCAGCTCAGTCCATTCTCGATAGCACATAGGGCCCCAACTATTCCTTTGAACGGTTTGTGCACAAATTTTCCTGAGCTTTTGACCATTCAGAGAGTGAAGGGAATATCATGAGCTTCATAATGTTTCTCCGACAGGGGAATCGGTCTGCGACCAATTTCTCTGTGGAGTTCCGGGTCGCTGCAGCGAACTCTGGGTGAAATGATGTTGCCTTATGCAGGGTCTTCCTCCTGGGTCTGAATGCCAACCTTCGAGATGACCTGGCGGTTCATGCGACCCCCTCCTCTCTGGATGAGCTCATCGACCAGGTGATCAGCCTAGATAACTGGTACCACGAGCATGCGAAGGAGAAAAAGACCTTCTTCAGCCCATCTGTCTCACGTACACCCCCTCCGACAACCAGCTTAGCCAAGGCTGGCTCTTCCTCCGAAGCCATGGTGTTAGGCCAAGCCTTTCTGACTTTGGAGGAGCACCAGCGATGGAGGAAAACCGATGCGTGCATGTACTGCGGCTCGTTGGAGCACAAGCTGTTTAACTGCCCCTTGAAACCAAAAAGACGTGGCCCGTCAGTAGTTGTGGGGGGGTCTGACAGGCTGTGATTCCTCTAATTCCCCTGGTAACTTTTCAATCCCAGCCCTTATCCAGTTACCGGGGGTTGAGAAGAAGGTCTCGGCATTAATTGATTCAGGGGCAGAGCAGAACTTTTTTTCCCCTTACGACTCGTATGGGAGATAGGCATACCCACTATCAAATTGCCAGCTTCATTAAACGTAGCGGCACTGTCTGGATGTAGCCTAGTTTCCATTACCGAAAGCACGGAGCCGGTCTCTGTCCTTCTTTCTGAGAACCACCGGGAGTCTCTCTTGTTCTTTATTCTCCCTAGTTCGTCCTTCCCGGTGGTTCTGGGTTACCCATGGCTCCAGAGGCACAACCCCATTATCAGTTGGGCACAAACTCAATTTCTTACTGGAGCCTCTTTTGTCTAGCCTCCTGGTTCAGTTTGGCCGCGTGTTCACTGTCCCTTCCCATTTCCTATCTCCTGGCGGAGCCACCAGACCTAAGCCTTGTCCCCGGGGTCTGCCATGACCTTGGGGAGGTCTTTAGCAAGTCAAGGGCTCTCTCTTTGCCACCACACCACTCTTATGACTGTGCTATCGACCTCCTCCTTGGGGCGTGGCTTCCAAACAGTCAGCTATACAGTCTTTCTGGGCCGGAAAGGGAGGCGATGGAAAGGTACGTCAAGGACTCTCTGAACGCCAGCCTCATTCAGCCCTCTTTGGCTCCTCTTGGGGCGGGATTCTTCTTTGTCAGGAAGAAAGACGGATCCCTGCATTCGTGCATCGATTACCGTGAGCTTAACGCGATAACTGTCAAGGATAAATATCTGTTGCCTCTGATCAATTCTGCATTCGAGCTCCTTCAGCGCGTGCCATTTGGTCCGCATACGCAAAGGGGAAGACTGAAAGACGGCATTCAAAACTTATCTGGGGCACTTTGAATACTTAGTGATGCTGTTTTGGCTCACTAATGCCCCAGCCGTCTTCCAGGGCATAATCAACGACGTCCTCCGCGATATGGCCAATCAGTTAATTTTTGTGTATCTCGATGACATCTTGATTTTTTCCTGCACGTCGGAGGAACACACAGGCCACGTCCAGGCTGTGACGTGTGAGTTTTCCACCTGCTCCACTTCCTTCCTGGGCTTTATTGTAGCCAAAGGGGAGCTGAGGGCCGACCCAGCCAAGGTAAGGGCTGTGCTTGATTGGCCTACCCTGCACACTTGCAAACAGCTCCAACGCTTTCTGGGCTTTGCCAGTTTCTATCGTAGGTTCATTAGAAATTACAGCAGGGTTGTGCAGCCTCTCACTCAACTGAACTCGACCAAAGTGCCCTTTAAGTGGTCTGAGGCAGCAGAGCAGGTCTTCACTGAATTGAAAGCCCTGTTTTCCAACACAGTGAAGCCCTGTGGGAGGTTCTGCACTTGGTTCCTGGCTACGCAGGTCATTAGTGCACCTGCATGAGTGGATGCACCTGCTGCCTCTTCAATGCCAGCACTTAAAAGGATCTGCTTGTGAACATTTCTGCACTGGCTCATTCGGTACTGCTGCAAGAAGTTAAGTTTAGAATTGAATCATTAGGAACTCAGCCTAACCCTCCTTTTCCTCTTCTCTCCCCAGGTTGCTGCCATCTCTGCGGTGCGTCTCTGGGATTGTTGTGCGCTCACCTGCCTCCTCATCTCCTTCACCCAGGACAGCCTCCTCCACCCGATCAGACTCCCTCAACTCTTCTCCTACTCCTTCCTCCACCAGCTCTGCCCTGCTGGCTCCCTCACCTCCTAGCTGGGTTCCTCTGCCAGGCTCTCTGCTCACCTGTAGTAAGATAAACCTCTGCTCAATTCATCATCCCAAGTCTCACTCCTCATCCCTAACCAGCACTCGTTTCTCTCCCCCACAGGCTGTGTATTCCCTTGGCGTGTGCTGCTTTTCTCTTCAGCTGCATGTGTGTTTTCAATAAAGTTGTGTTGAACATTTTTACTCTGTGTTCTAGGGTCTTCTCTGGTGTTCGCTACTTCGCACATGAGCTTCATACTGTTAGTCATGACACAATCCACAGTAAAACTGTGCACAAATGGAAGAAATTTAAGAACGTTGTTACCCTCAACAGGAGTGGTCAACCAACTAAGATCACTCCAAGAGCAAGGCATGTAATAGTCATTGAGGTCACAAAAGACCCCAGGATAATTTCTAAGCACCTGAAGGCCTCTCTCTCATTGGCTAATGTTAATGTTCATGATTCCACCATCTGGAGAACACTGAACAATAGCAGGGTTGCAAGGAGAAACCCACTGCTCTCCAAAAAGAACATTGCTGCTCATCTGCAGTTTGCTAAAGATCATGTGGACCAGCCTGAAGGCTGCTGGAAAAATGTCTTGTGGATGGATGAGACCAAAATAGAACTTTTTAGTTTGATTGTGAAATGTTTGGAGAAGGGAAGACACTGTGTTCCACCATAAGAACCTTATCCCATCTGTGAAACATGGTGGCGGTAACATCATTGTTTTATCCTGTTTTGCTGCAATTGGGCCAGGACAGCTTGTCATCATTGATGGAACAATGAATTCTGAATCATACCAGCAAATACTAAAGTAAAATGTCAGGACATCTGTCTATGAACTGAATCTCAAGAGAAAGTGAGTCATGCAGCCAGACAACAATCCTAAGCACCAAAGTCGTTCTATCAAAGAATGGTTAAAGAAAAATAAAGTTAATGTTTTGGAATGGCCAAGTCAAAGTCCTGATCTTAATCCTACTGAGATGTTATGGAAGGACCTGAAGCAAGCAGTTCATGCAAGGAAACCCACCAACATCCCAGAGTTGAAGCTGTTCTGTACGGAGGAATGGGCTAAAATTCCTCCAAGCCAATGTACAGGACTGATCAACAGTAACCAGTAAAGGTTTAGTTGCCATTATTACTGCAAAAGTGGGTCCCACCAGATACTGAAATCAAAGGTTCACAAACTTTTGCCACTCAGATACAGCAGGGCAAATAAGTATTGAACATGTCAACATTTTTTTTCATTAAACTTATTTCTGATGGAGCCATTGACCTGAGATTTTCACCAGATAACAGTAACAACAGGTGCTTTTTCCTGAAGTGGCAGTGTGTTGAACCATGAACAGCTGGCAACATTATCTGCAGCCACAGATCCTCTGGGATACTCCCAATCACATGGCTCCGATATCTACCTAGCCACTGTCCATTTTGTCCAACACTTACCAGGTTTACAATAAAGGGACATCTAAAGATAAAGCTGAATTGAACAACATATTCAGTCTCAGAAACATGAATAACATGAGGACTTGATGGAAGAGAAACATTTTGATATTCATCTGTTATGGATTTTTTCCTCTAATGTTGACAGTTGACAGTTTGAACATTCACTGAAGTGAGACATTTAGTGGAAAAAAAAATCACTGGAGCTGCTTGTTTAGATGTCTATATTTTAGCTTACTACACATTTTTTGTAACATGTCAGTATTAATATTTGAAGCTTAACCCATTTGATAAGCTCAGCAGGGAAAGTCATTTGGTGGGGCTTTAACACCTCAGATCTGAGTAGACATTGCTTGATAAAAAGGCTGGAAACCACAAGTTCAAAAGCTGTTTAAAGTCTTACAGGGGGGCTACGAGACACAAAGTGACTTAAAAACTACAGTATAGCATGTGCCTCAGATGTAATTGGTTGGAAGTAAAGTTGCATACAGTGTTGATACCCATTTCTAAAATCTTGTCTTTAAAACTTGAATTCCAAAACCATGTTCCTAAAGACTGGTCTTGGTAGTAAGTAGGAAGACAGAGGGTCTCAAAGTATATGGATGTCTTTGGCAGGTTACTATGAACAACTTCCACTGTGAGAGTACTGGTGGGAGCTTACCAACCAACCCAGAATTTTATGAGTGCCTTAAGCTCATCACTGGATGCTACAAATAGAAAAAGAAATATTAACAGTAAAGGAGAATGCAGAAGTTCACATGTCCTTAGAGTACACTTTGAAAAGAACATCCTGCCCAAAGTTTTGAAAGGTACAGTTGCTTTCAAAACCAATCAACCTAGCAGACGTTTGCAATAAACAAATCAAACAATAATTTAAATAGCTCAACACATTACAAGCGGTTTCTCAATATTCAACACAAAATGCCAATTTTAACCCCTTAAAATGGGGTGTCCAACCATGTGCCATGGAGGGCCAAGACCTTGCAGGTTTTCTCTTCTACACAGTCTCTTCAACAGGTGTTTTCACTGATCAGCAGTCAGTGGGAAGAAGTTCAGTGAAATCTGCTGTTGAAGACACTGGTTGGAGGTAAAGCCTGCAGGGTCTTGGTCTTCTATAGCACATGACTGGACACCCCTGCCTTAAAGGTAGAATATGCAATATTTTTAACTTTCCAATTTTCCAGAAATACCCAAAAATATAATTAGAGTGTAAAGAAACATCTCTTTTGCTGTCATGCTAAATATAGTTCATGATATTGCAGGGCTATGGATCTGATGTTTGCCGGGCTGACAAAGTGATAACACATTGTACCAGCAGGGTGAGTATAGGCCACTTTTCATCTGAGAGTCAAAATCCTGTGAACGACATTAATTTCTAGAGTAGGGCAGAACATGTAATGATACTAGTTAATTATGGTTCACTTGGTGTAAACAAACTTGAGAAGAAATTGTTGCTCCCCTGGGTAGCGGCCCAGGAGGAGGAAACGTGCATGTGGAAGTTAACTCTCCAACCTGTGATAGAGAATCGGCAGAACACATTTCGTTATTTCACACAAGGAGTTTATTCTTCGTTCAAGTCATTCACATGACCAACATCAACTGACTAGTATTTACTATCAAAGTCCATAGTTTCTCTCTTATTGTCTGATCACATCACCGTTAAACAAAACACAATCATGTCCATTTATCACAATTTCCGATTTGACATTAACTGTATACTTAACATTCCTAACAAATTACTCTAACATGAAATGAATTATTGGTTTTATCTCCTTCCCATGTATATAGCTTTTAACTTGTTCAAATATTTATATTTTAAACAATAACCCATGAACTTACATTTACATTAATCATTTTAAGCACTGTCATAAATGTACAGCATGTGCTGTTATTCTTAACAATTCACTGACCTGGCCACTATGTACCTAACACACTTACAATAGTATTCCTGGTATTCGGTAATACACCCAAAATATGCACACTTGGTGACAAATCAAACCAGTAAATGTCGTACTGTATGAAAACCGTTTCATAACTGTCTTTAAATAAAGTAAGCAAATGGTTCCTAACGTGGGCGGATTTCACTGTTGTGGCACGTCCCATACACTCGATCATTAACATTAGCAGGTTAGCTTATACAACAACACATCAACTTTAACAGAAATACCCTTACAAACCCGCTTTTCGCCTCACACTTATCACAATATAATCTCGGACATCCTAGGACTCTTACAGTTTATATTGCACTCTTGAATTATTAGTATTTACCAACCTGTGATAGAGAATCGGCAGAACACGTTTCGTTATTTCACACAAGGAGTTTATTCTTCGTCCTCCAGTGCGTGAGTCTACTCTCGCGCCATCTATTGGTCGGCGTATGGAACTGCACTCAACTCACATGAGTTATAATGGAACCAGGTGGATTACAAATGCATTGTAGAAAAATAAAACAATTAAAGAATAACATAAAATTGTAGGGGTGCCTGTTTTTTTTTTTAAATTTTCTTATCCAAATGTCTTTTTCACCTCTTACATAACTATTAACTATTTCCAACCCTCTACATCATCATGGGTCATCAGTAAAAAAACTATCAAATTCGGTTGGAACCTGTGCATGATGGTTGTGTTTTTGTACTTTTTGATGCATTTTGATTTTTATCCAATATTCAGAAAAAATGCTGTTTATGTCAGGTGAGGGCTATCTGGTTGTGTAAACCTCAGGAGTTTCTTCAAACCATCCATCCATCCATCCAGAGGTCTGGGTCACGGAGTCAGCAGCTCAAGCAGAGAAGCCCAGACTTCCCTCTCCCCGGCCACCTGCTCCAGCTCTTCAGAGAGGATACCAAGACGTTCCCAAACCAGCTGGGAGATGTAGTCTCCCTACTGTGTCCTGGGTCTGCCCCGGGGTCTCCTCCCAGTGGGACATGCCAAAAACACCTCAAGTGGGAGGTGTCCAGGAGGCATCCTGATCAGATGGCCAAACCACCTCAACTGGCTCCTTTCAATGTGGAGGAGCAGCGGTTCTGCTCTGAGCCTCTCCCGGATGATTGAGCTCCTCACCCTATCTCTAAGGGTGAGTCCAGCAATCCTATGGAGGAAGCTCAGCCGCTTCTATCCGCGATCTCATTCTTTCGATTATTACCCAAAACTCATGAGCATAGGTGAGTGTAGGAACGTAGATTGACCGGTAAACCGACAGCTTTGCTTCAGAGATCAGCTCCCTCTTCACCACAACAGACCGGTACAACGTCTGCATCATTGTAAATCCTGGGTTTACTTACCACCGGTCTTACTCCGTTCCTCTTGTCCTTAGGTCGGAGAAGCCTAAGGACAGTGGGGCCGATCCCCACTGTGAGGGGATCTGCTGAATACACTCAGTGCCTCCTATTTAATGAATTTTGCAAACATTGCTCTTGAGTCATCAAACTGGGGATTCTAAATTGTCCTTAGGCATGACTGTGAGAGTGAAAGGTTGTCTGTCTCTCTGTGTTGGCCCTGCGATGGACTGGCGATCTGTCCAGGGTGTACCCTGCCTCTCGCCCAAAGATGCTGGGATAGGCTCCAGCCCCCCCACCCACCCCCGCAACCCGAAAAGGATTAAGCGGAAGAAGATGAATGAATGAATGAATGCTCTTGAGTCTCTCTTGCTTTCTGCTGCTGTGCTTGCACTTGGGTTCAAGCCCTACCGTAAGTCATGATAGTTTAAATATTACATGAAGCATTGACTATTAAGATATTTATTTTTGAGCTAGCTGGTTTTACTTTTTTTAAGTAATAAAATTGGCCATTTTAAAGATTGGTTTGCTTGGCCTTCTTTTGAGAGTCATTTCACTTGTCTTGGGCTTATTTTTACCAACAGGGTTGGTTGTTATTCTTTTGAGATCTTGCAACACTTGTAAAGTTGCAGTATTTTTAGGGAAACTGAGCTTTATGACATTATCCTTTAAGACAGCTCCTCACTTAGAAAAACAAAGGCAGACTAAAACTGTACTAAATCTGTGTGGAAGTAGTGCCTGTGAAGCCATGTGAGGGAACAGATGTCCCCCGCCGTGTTTAAAACCCACACAACTTCACAGCTCACAGAGGAAAAAAAGCAACACGTCAGTGTTCCTTTAAGCTTCAATGAGGAAATGCTGCCAACATTCAGCGTAATAACCACTGAGAGCTGAGAGGAAACAAACAACTGATATGACACGGTGCTAAGTGGAGGAGAAAGTACAGTCACAGTGGACAAAAATACTTTATTTCAAGTGTGTGCGTGACATGTCTGAAAATTTCTACTGTGTTTTATTGTATTAGCTGCTGATGGATTACTGTTGACATTCACCTGTATTTGTGCAGATTTATAAAAGAAAACCTGCATGAAAATCACATTAATTCCAAATTTCTCATTAAACATTGATGCTCTTGGCCAGTGTGGATTAACCAATGTTGTGGGCTGGTAGATTTTCCCTGTCTTTGTGTTCAGAGGTGGACTTAAAAGGCCCCTCTCCTGCTTTTAGGGGTTCCCTCTTTATTCTAGTGCAGGGGTCTCAAACTCGCGGCTCGCAGGCCCCCTATTTGTGGCCCACTACTTGACATCAAAGTTTAGAGTTAGTGTGGCCCACGCATTTTTCTTTTTTCACGTTTTTCACAAGCACCTTTTTGCCAAGCTGTTGCACGAGCCGTTGCCCTGGGCATTTTATGTATTTTTTGTCACTTATGGGATACCGTAGCTCAGACTCGTAACAGCTTCCGGTGGTGTTTGTTGACAACGCGACATCACTTGGTTGAAACGTGATTCCGGAGTGACACAGAGTGGAAGGAAAATATATCCTGTAATGCTTTTTTGTCACCCAGCCCCAGTCATGTCTTTCTCAAAATGTGCCATGAAGAGAAAAGTTGGCGATGAGTACAGACAATTTCAGGAAAAGTGGGAGACGGAATATTTTTTTGTTGAGCATAGGGGCACCCCGACGTGTCTTATATGCACAGAGAAAGTTGCGGTACACAAGGAATACAACATCAGACGACACTACTCAACTAGACATGCTGAGGAGTATGCAAAATACCAGGGAGATGAGAGAGTTGACCGGGTCCCCAATCTTAAAACATGTCTACTGTGGCAACAAGATTTTTTCAAAAAAGCAAGCAAAGAGAGTGATGCGGCAGTCGAAGCTAGCTACGTGGTGAGTGAGATGATTGCTAAGGCAGGAAAGCCATTCACAGACGGCGAGTTAATCAAAAAGTGCATGTTACAGGCTGCAAGTATAGTCTGTCCGGAAAAGAAGGGTCAGTTTAGCAACATCAGCCTTTCAGCCAACACAGTGGCAGAACGTATTTCTGACCTGTCAGGTAACATATACGAACAACTGCGTGAGAAAGCCAAACATTTCAGTGCATACTCAGTGGCTCTTGATGAGAGCACAGACAACACTGATAGTGTGCAGCTCGCAATATATGTCCGTGGTGTTGACGACAATTTTGAAGTGATGGAGGAGCTACTCAAAGTGATTCCAATGCATGGCCAGACCACCGCTCAGGAGATATTCTGCCAGCTGTGTGATGCCATTGTGGATGCCGGTTTACCATGGAAGAGGTTTGCTGGAATAACAACAGACGGCGTGCCATCAATGACAGGGAGGAGAAATGGACTGGTGGCACTAATTCAAAGAAAACTGGAAGAGGAGGGTGTGGAGGAGGCTATTGCTCTGCACTGTGTTATCCATCAGCAGGCCCTTTGCAACAAATGCTTGAAGTTTGACAATGTGATGTCTGTCGTTGTGAAGTGCATCAACCATATCAGATCCAGGGGCTTAAAGCAGTTCCGCACCTTTTTGGAGGAAATAGAGTCAGGATATGAGGACGTGCTGTACTTCACTGAGGTACGCTGGCTCAGCAGGGGAAATGTCTTGAAGAGGTTTTTTGAGTTGAGAGAAGAAGTGAAAGCCTTCATGGAGAAGGATGGAATGGCTCTTCCTGTGTTAAGTGATCCCAAATGGCTCATGGACTTAGCTTTTCTTGTTGACATCACACAGGAGCTGAATGTACTGAACAAGAATTTACAAGGCCAGGGGCAGCTTGTCAGTGCTGCCTATGACAAGGTCAGAGCATTCTCCACAAAACTTGTGTTATGGAAAGCCCAGCTCTCTCAGACAAACCTCTGCCATTTCCTAGCATGCAAGGCACTCATGGATGCGGGCACACCATTCAGTGGTGAGAAGTATGCTGATGCCATTGTAAAGCTACAGGAGGAATTTGATCACAGGTTTGCAGACTTCAAGACACACAGAGCCAATTTTCAAATTTTTTCTGACTCCTTCTCCTTCGATGTGCAAGATGCCCCTCCTGTGCTTCAAATGGAGCTAATTGACCTTCAGTGCAATTCTGAACTCAAAGCCAAGTTCAGGGAGGTGAGTGGAAAAGCAGACAAGCTTGGACAGTTTTTGAGAGAATTGCCCCCCACCTTCCCTGAGCTTTCCAGGATGTTCAAGCAGACCATGTGCCTTTTTGGGAGCACATACAGTGGGGTAAAAAAGTATTTAGTCAGCCACCAATTGTGCAAGTTCTCCCACTTAAAAGATGAGAGAGGTCTCCAATTTTCATCATAGGTATACCTCAACTATGAGAGACAAAATAAGAAAAAAAAATCCAGAAAATCACATTGAAGGATTTTTAAAGAATTAATTGGTAAATTCCTCGGTAAAATAAGTATTTGGTCAATAACAAAAGTTCATCTCAATACTTTGTTATATACCCTTTGTTGGCAATGACAGAGGTCAAATGTTTTCTGTAAGTTTTCACAAGGTTTTCAAACACTGTTGCTGGTATTTTGGCCCATTCCTCCATGCAGATCTTCTCTAGAGCAGTGATGTTTTGGGGCTGTCGCTGGGCAACACAGACTTTCAACTCTCTCCAAAGATTTTCTATGGGATTGAGATCTGGAGACTGGGTAGGCCACTCCAGGACCTTGAAATGCTTCTTACGAAGCCACTCCTTCGTTGTGGTGTGTTTGGGATCATTGTCATGCTGAAAGACCCAGCCACGTTTCGTCTTCAATGCCCTTGCTGGTGGAAGGAGGTTTTCACTCAAAATCTCACGATACATGGCCCCATTCATTCTTTCCTTTACACGGATCAGTCGTCCTGGTCCCTTTGCAGAAAAACAGCCCCAAAGTATGATGTTTCCACTCCCATGCTTCACAGTAGGTATGGTGTTCTTTCTCCTCCAAACACGACAAGTTGAGTTTTTACCAAAAAGTTCTATTTTGGTTTCATCTGACCATATGACATTCTCCCAGGCCTCTTCTGGATCATCCAAATGCTCTCTAGCAAACTTCAGATGGGCCTGGACATGTACTGGCTTAAGCAGGGGGACACGTCTGGCACTGCAGGATTTGAGTCCCTGGCGGCGTAGTGTGTTTCTGATGTAGCCTTTGTTACTTTGGTCCCAGCTCTCTGCAGGTCATTCACTAGGTCCCCCCATGTGGTTCTGGGATTTTTGCTCACCGTTCTCGTGATAATTTTGACCCCACGGGGTGAGATCTTGCGTGGAGCCCCAGATCGAGGGAGATTATCAGTGGTCTTGTATGTCTTCCATTTTCTAATAATTGCTCCCACAGTTGATTTCTTCACACCAAGCTGCTTACCTATTACAGACTCAGTCTTCCCAGCCTGGTGCAGGTCTACAATTTTGTTTCTGGTGTCCTTTGACAGCTCTTTGGTCTTGGCCATAGTGGAGTTTGGAGTCTGACTGTTTGAGGTTGTGGACAGGTGTCTTTTATACTGATAACGAGTTCAAACAGGTGCCATTAATACAGGTAACGAGTGGAGGACAGAGGAGCCTCTTAAACAAGAAGTTACAGGTTTGTGAGAGCCAGAAATCTTGCTTGTTTGTAGGTGACCAAATACTTATTTTACTGAGGAATTTACCAATTAATTCATTAAAAATCCTTCAATGTGATTTTCTGGATTTTTTTTTCTCATTTTGTCTCTCATAGTTGAGGTATACCTATGATGAAAATTGGAGACCTCTCTCATCTTTTAAGTGGGAGAACTTGCATAATTGGTGGCTGACTAAATACTTTTTTGCCCCACTGTATCTGTGTCAAAAGCTCTTCTCCGCCATGAACTTCCATAAGTCAAAGTACAGGTCCAAACTTTCTGATGAGCATCTTCAAGCCATACTGAGGGTCTCAACTGCTTCCTCCCTCAAGCCAAATGTGGATCAGCTGTGTAAGAGGAAGCGCTGCCAGGTCTCTGGTAGCAAGGAGTAGATAAGAAAAGCCTATGTTCTGAAGAACCGTTCATGTTCTGAGCTGTTATTATCAAAGGTTGAAAAAATTGAATCAGTTGTACTTTTTTTTTTAGAATACTTGAAACCCTTTTTTTTTTTTTGTGGAATACTTGATGCGGCCCAGCCTCACCCAGACTCGCAGCCTCCAGGTAAGTTGAGTTTGAGACCCCTGTTCTAGTGTCTTCTGCAGGATTTCTGTAACATTACATGGACTGCAAAGTCAAACAGTACAAAGCACTCCTGCGCAGGAGTTCTCCTCTCCCACAGAATCTAGGACTGCAGATCTGTCTGACACACGTCGTTTGGATTGGCTGTTCTCTCTGGGGTCATCATGTCATTACTTAGCAGAAATAATACAGACCTGCCTCCTGGGTAGTCTGGTACATCCTCTCCTCAGAGGAGAAGAGGATGTTTCCCACTGAGTCTTGGAGTTCACATACAGTAGCTACAGTGCAGCTAGCAACTGCTAACAGCTTGGTTATGGTTTTTAGAGCTTTTCTCTGTAAATTCTAGTCACCCCACCTGATATCTGTGGTCCCAACTTGTTAATTAATAAACAGTTGACATCTCGTGTCATTTTGGCCCATTTTGTTATTTTATGGCTGGGATGACCTGGGTACTGGAACTTGGTACTCGGCTTGGCAACATTAATCAGTGTGACCAGTGATTTTATGGCTCCTTTGTAAATTGTAGCCACTGTCCTCAATCAGGTCGGTTATTAATCCATGGTTGATTATTTACCAAGTGCCATTTACCTTATTTTGTAA
This sequence comes from Pholidichthys leucotaenia, assembly GCA_020510985.1. Classification (NCBI taxonomy): domain Eukaryota; kingdom Metazoa; phylum Chordata; class Actinopteri; order Cichliformes; family Pholidichthyidae; genus Pholidichthys; species Pholidichthys leucotaenia. Next base: position 191,716,949 of record CM035842.1, on the reverse strand, counting down.
TAGGTTGAATGGGCTGCTAGTGTTAGCTCATCTTAACCAGTCACAGCCAGGATTTCTGAGGCTGACCTGCTGGGTACAAACAGAGAGGAATCCTCTAGCTCAGTTAAGATGGCTGCAACTTGATATCAGTTTGGCAATTTTGTAGATGGCCAATTTTCCAGTCAGATCATCTACCAATCCTCAACCATATATTTCATTAGGATATATTCAGATAACATAAGATAAGATAAGCCTTTATTAGTCCCACAACGGGGAAATTTCAGGATTGCAACAGCACAGGGATAGCAACACTCAGAGCAACAATCAGAAGGCAAGAAAAAAACAAGAGCAGCGAGTATACATATGTACAGTACATATAAACATAAATATATAGACACACAGTGCGGAACATTGTAGCTAGATGGAATAAATATGTAAATATATAAACACACAGCCTATGTTATTTTAACTTACATTTTATTATACTCTGGACAAACACATCCTCAGTTAGCAATGATTAGCTGCTACTAACAGAGATAGCCATTCAGTCATTCATTATTGTTTTTGTCCTTATTACACCCCTTGACCAGCCATATGCTATTAATCACTCAAACCACACAACTCTGTCTCCAACACTGTTGGGCAAGTTACTAAAAATAGTAACTAAATACAGTTAATAGTTGCTTCTTTTTGAACGTAATTGAGTTACTTACCAATTACTGCATGAATAAAGTAACTAATTACTTAGAAAAGCAACTTTCACATTACTTTTAAATGCATACTTACAGTAAATCATCTTGCACACATATTAAGGTAATTTAATTAATGGATTATATTACGGGCTTATTAGTGTCAGGCTGAAAACAAACTGTTTCAGACAGAGTTTTTAGAACATGTTCAGTCTGCTTTATCCTGCCTTGAGAGCTCTTATTATGGGAAAAATCTGAAGAAAATCAACACAAAATTGCCATTAATTTCCTCATTTTGGAGTGAGAAATAGGGTTTGTGGAGTGACAGAGAGGGAAAAAAGAGTGAGAATCACTCCAAAAGACTGAGTTGGCAACACAGCATAAAGCTGTCAATGTTTCTTGCCTATATATTATGAATTGAATCCGATGTGCAGTGATCCAAAGAAAATGTTCGTTATCCACAGTCCAAATGTCTGCTGTGACAGAGACATGACCCAGTCCCTTAAATTTCTTTTGGAGATCAAATCCATTTTTGAATAATCTTTATCCAGGTAGCAAGTACAGTATCCCACAAAAGTGAGTCCACCCCTCACATTTTTGTAAATATTTTATTATATCTTTTCATGGGTCAACACTGAAGATATGACACTTTGATACAATGTGAAGTAGTCAGTGTACAGCTTGCCTAACAATGTAAATTTGCTGTCCCCTCAAAATAACTCAACACACAGCCATTAATGTCTAAACCGCTGGCAACAAAAGTGAGTACACCCCTACTGAAAATGTCCAAATTGTGCCCAAAGTGTCAGTATTTTGTGTGGCCACCATTATTTTCCAGCACTGTCTTAACTCTCTTGGGCATGGAGTTCAATAGAGATTAACAGGTTGCCACTGGAATATTCTTCCACTTCTCCATGACCTCCATGACAACATCATGGTGTTAGAGACCTTGCACTCCTCCACCTTCTGTTTGAGGATGCCCCACGGATGCTCAATAGGGTTTAGGTCTGGAGACATGCTTGGTCAGTCCATCACCTTTACCCTCAGTTTCTTTAGCAAAGCAGTAGTCATCTTGGAGGTGTGTTTGGGGTCGTTATAGTGTTGGAATACTGCCCTGTGGCCCAGTTTCTGAAGGCAGGGGATCATGCTGTGCTTCAGTATGTCACAGTACATGTTGGCATTCATGATTCCCTCAATGAACTGTAGTTCCCCAGTGCCGGCAGAACTTATGGAGCCCCAAACCATGACACTTCCACCACCATGCTTGACTGTAGACAAGACACACTTGGCTTTGTACTCCTCACCTGGTTGACACCACACATGCTTGACACCATCTGAATCAAATAAGTTTATCTTGGTCTCATCAGACCACAGGACATGGTTCCAGTAATCCATGTCCTTAGTCTGCTTGTCTTCAGCAAACTGTTTGCGAGCTTTCTTGTGCATCATCTTTAAAAGGGGCTTCCTTCTGGGACGCAGACATGCAGACCAATTTGATGCAGTGTGTGGCGTATGGTCTGAGCACTCACAGGCTAACTCCCCACCCCTTCAACCTCTGCAGCAATGCTGGCAGCACTCATACATCTATTTTCAAAAGACAACCTCTGGATATGACGCTGAGCATGTGCACTCAACTTCTTTGTTTGACCATGGCGAGGTCTGTTCTGAGTGGAACCTGTCCTGTTAAACCGCTGTATGGTCTTGGCCACCATACTGCAGCTCAATTTCAGGGTGTTGGCAAAGTTCTTATAGCCTAGGCCATCTTTATGTAGAGCAACAATTCTTTTTTTCAGATCCTCAGAGAGTTCTTTGCCATTAGGTACCATGTTGAACTTCCAGTGATCAGTATGAGAGAGTGTGAGAGCAATAACACCAAATTTAACACACCTGCTCCCCATTCACACCTGAGACCTTGTAACACTGAGTCACATGACACAGGGGAGGGAAAATGGCTAATTAGGCACAATTTGGACATTTTCGCTAGGGGTGTACTCACTTTTTTGCCAGCAGTTTAGACATTAATTTCTGTGTGTTGAGTTATTTTGAGGGGGACAGCAAATTTACACTGTTTTCAAGCTGTACACTGACTACTTTACATTGTATCAAAGTGTCATAGCTTCAGTGTTGTCCCATGAAAAGATATAATAAAATATTTACAAAAATGTGAGGGGTGTACTCACTTTTGTGAGATACTGTGGATCTGTTTTAACTTTGGTGGCTCACAGTCTCAGCTGTCTGATGGAAAATGACTAATCAGATCTTCATTCTGTAACAATGTATTTGACAATCAGTTGGTTTAATTCTTGCTGGGTCACAAACTGTCCAGATGCACACCTGTGCTTTAAATCCAGCTCTGGCTGTTCAGATAAGAGTATTTCCACTTTACATCCAGCCATGGCTGTTCAGATGGTGTAAATCCACTAACACAGTGTTGTTAGCGTAGCATAGCACTAGCTTTGTAGGACCTTGTTGCTGTTCTTAGGCGCTTCTGAAGATTGCAGTCAGTCTCAACAGCACTTTAGCTTGCAACCCACCAGTATGCTTTTGTCCTTAACAGTGACAAAGGAAAAATAATCTATTTCCACAAAAACAAAGTAGCTTCATTTTTTCCTCCACTCAGTAGTGAACAGGTTCTTTGCAACAGGTTACATTGACTGATGGCTGCGTCAGCTACGTAGGGTCAGTTTGCATTTATTTGCACTAAAAATATCTATCCGTATTAATAAAACGAGTAACGCGAGGAACACATTTGATCAAATTTCAGTAACTGTAACGCATGACTGAATTTTTAAAGAGTAATTTCGTTACACTGCAAAAATAGTGGTGTTACAGTAACATGTTACTTTGTAAGGCGTTACTCCCAACACTATCCAGTAATGCTTTATTTGGTCTTTTAAATCTTCAGCCAGTATTTGTTATGCCTCGGTGCAACGGAGGCATATGGTAATCACTCAGTATGTCTGTGTGTGGTTGTGTGTGTGTATATCTGTCTGTTACCATCTTTCCAGCTCGTTCGATCAAAATCAAGTGGAACTAAAGACTTGTATCATTGTATCATCATAGTTTCTCAACTTTTAATTTGCCAGAATTTCGAGATAAGGCTTTGTTTTCAAAATAAACACAAATTTAACTCACCATTACACCTTCAATGAAGCAACAAAAAAAGGTATTGTAATAAGTAGGCAGAGCCAGTAGAGGTTGCACCGAGGCAGCTGCACCTTGGTGCTTTCACTAATATGTTACTTAGTCTGACAAATAAAGTGGAAGACTCTTAAACATGGCATGGCAATCAAATCACAAAAATCTCAATGAAATGATGAAAGAAGGAGGCTGGGTGAACTGGGGCTTATTAGCATTTAAAGCAAATGCTATTAAGACAGCCCATTTTGAGGAGAGCTCCTTGTCCATGTGCAAAATGGCACTGCAGTAATTAAACTCTGAGGGGTTTTGAAAAAGCATGTTACAGACATTTCTTTATACCTCTGGGAGCTGTGCCAGCATGTGGAAAAGAAGCATATAAGGGGTATTTCAAATATACAGTAGACATGGAAATCCATCAGGGTTCCTTATATTTAATGACCTGACCAGTTCCAGCTAAAAGGAAGCATTTTGCAGATTCTGGTCACCTGATCCTCTTTGAACCTTTAAAGTTCCAAACAGCTGTGTATTTCCCCCACGGTGTAATAGCTGATTCCCCAGGTGCTGATTAATGTCGGATTAATTTGTAAACTCCCCTCAGCCACTGATTACTCATCGACTTCTGAATTTGTTGCTCATTAGGGACCTTTTTTTTTTTTGTTGCTGTTGCCATTTTGACACGACTCCAGCTGCTCTTTGGTAGAATCGATTATTTTCTGCAGCAGGGCCAAATATAGGTAATTTGTCATTGATTGTCTTAAGCCCCCTCAGATAAACGTCTGGATTGACTTTATGATAATGACTTAGCCAGCAGAGGTAAGTGGAATCACTCGGGGCAGAGACTGTCACTTTTTGGAGCGTCTGTAAATAGCACACAGCCACTGCAGCCATAATTTATTTTCCTGGGTGACTGCTGAGTTGCCAAAATGTGACTTCTCTCTCCATTTGTCCCAGTTTTGTCAAAAAATGCTGAACTTTTAGAGCCTGAGCACACATTTGCTGCTGCAGATTGTGACCTGCTCTGCATAAATAGTTGACTCAATTATATTTAAAATAATCCACCTTTTGCTTTCTCTGAAAACTGCAGTTTTTGTCTTGTAAATTTGCAAACTTTTTCTAAAGGTTTGCAAGCTTTAATTTCTGTAATTTGTGACTTGATGAAAAATATTTTTTTCTTGTAAATTGTTTGATTTTCCTTCTAAAACCTTGCATCTTTTTTCATTTAAATTGGTGACTCTTAATCATTAAATTAAATTTAACAGCTGCACCGGTGGTGCAGTGGTTAACTCAAGCTGTAGTTATAGCTCAAAACACGTGAATTAGTGATGTTTGTTTTAATTATTTTATTTTTCAAATTATTGTTTATTGCAATTGGATACATTTATCAACAGAAACATACTTTTATGAATGTAAAATATATATTTTTAAAATTACTTAGTATTATGTTGTCAACCATGCGTGACTGCATCACATCCAACAGCGGCTCATATGCATGGAGAGCTGGCTCTCCATGCATGTGGAGAGCAGCAGCTTCCTGTTAATCCTCCCTCACCCTCAGTAAGGCCTGAACAAATGCAGAAAAAGTAAAATCACAGAGGAGGAGAGTTTAATTCTGTGTGGACAGATTCATTTGCATTCATGTACCTATGCTTGTTATATGGTGAGAAATTCTCCACAAGAACACAAATGGAAAAAAAAACGTCTGTCTCATTAGTTTCTGCAAGTCCATAAAAAGTCTTAAATGTGATTATCTAAAACCAATGCCTTAAATTATCCTTTAAAATGAGAAACAGTCTGTGATCTGTGGGTTTGGCCCTTAAGGCTTGCCGTAGTCATCTGGGGGGATGATGTTAGGCGGGCTGTGGCCGCTGTACTGTATATATTGTGTGTGTTCTCCCAATAAAGGTTGTTGGATGTTTGGCACAAGACGACTCGTGTCTCATTCATTTCCATACATAACATTTGGCAACTGAGGATTAACTTATGGAGGCGTGTGGGGCACCTCTACGGCCGTTTCTGCAGTATCCAGGAGAACCAGCAATTCTGTGGCCTTGCTGGTTGGCCGCGTTTGAGAAGTACACTGCGGTGTTGGGCCTGGGTAAACTCGACGGAGTACGGAGGCAAGCGCTTCTGGTTTGCAATCTCAGCGTACAAGGTCAGAAAATTTTCCACACATTAGGGGAGACGGAGTCTTATGCAGATGCTGTTGGGCTGCTTGCTGACTACTTTGCCGAACACACATGGAGCACGAAGCTGTGGGTTAAAAGGCTGTTGGCTCCAAAAGACGTTAAGCTAGCGAGCTTGGGGGAGCTAACAGCCCAGCTAGTAGCAATGGAGAAATTACCCACGGAGCTAGGTGGGCGCCAAACACAGAAGCTAGAAGCTACAGGCTACAAGCTAGATAACACAATGGAATCGGAGCCACAGGAGAGGGAGCCCGTGTCCATCAGGAACAAAAGCCAGCTGAAGAGCACAGCACTATGAGTGACCACAGCACGGAAGGAGTGCAGCGAGCAAACTCTGCTCAGTTTTCCCCGCAACCAGAGTCGGAGCAGCGGGAGGGGGAGGGGGAGCATGCTGAGAGCCCTGAAAAGCAGCAGTGACAGCCGGACAGTACAGCGGAGCCCCTTGGATGACAGAGAGGAGGTACCGGACTGCTTTTGTACCCGAGACGACCCGCAGTCGAAGACGGACACTTGAAGCAAAAAGTACAAAGAGCTAACGGGCGCCATGGCGGTCAAGCAGGGCCAGTTTAACTCAGGTTCGACGCAGGTGAATCTCATTGCCGGCGCTCGGGACATGGCAGAGTGGGGTACCGAGCATGGCGGCGAGGCGCCTGCATCGGTGAGTGACACCAAGGTGCTAGACCCAGAAGTCCCTGGTACTTGGCCATAGAGGGATGGAGGATCTGCAGCTACAATGGCGACCGCTGCAACGGCTTTAGAAGAGGAACAACCACGGCGAATACAGGCCAGACGACAGCCAGCGAAACACCAGGAACACCTGCGCATTATGGCTAAGCTGGACGCAGTGCGCTTCAGATGGTCTGACGGCTCGTCCAGGCATGCCAATCAGTTTTGATGGGTCCTGGAAGATGCTCCAGGTGGCGAGGCTGGACGGGAGTCAGTGGTGGTGGTGTGGGATCCGGGCCCCGCCTCCACAAGGTTGGCCATCGCTCCGGGGGGGTCTGCGGTCTCCAGGGACGCAGCTACTGAGGGGCTGCCCTGGACCCCCATGCAAGTTCCAGTTTTTCTTCACATAAATAACTGTGCGGTAGCACTTTGCTCATAGTTTTGTGTATTTTCTGTGCATGTTATGTGATATGAGATTATTTTGGGTATTTTGCTTTTAGTTAGGAGCGCGGCTGTGATTTTAGTTTAATAAAGGACTCTTTTAGTTACCAGTGGCAGAATAATCCACTGCGCCGTGCAGGCTGCGCGGTAGTCCACCCGTCAGCCCTATTTTAGTTATTCTGGTGAATGTGTTAGGCCATTTAGTGCATTGTTTTTGTTAGTTTAGTGCATGATTCAGGTCCCAAATTTGGGGAGGGTTTCAATGGTATGTGTGGTTCTGGACTTTTCTAAAGGGGGGGGGATGTGATGTGTGGGTTTAGCCCTTGGGGCTTGCCGTAGCCGTCTGGGGGGATACTGTGGCCGCTGTATATATTCTGTGTGTTCTCTCAGTAAAGGTTGTTGGATGTTCGGCACAAGATGACTCGCGTCTCACCTATTTCCATACATAACACAGTCCTTGAATCCCTGCTCAATAACCTTAAAATTAGTAATCTATGATATAAATACCAGATTCACAGACATGACCAAAGTCTCTATTAGTGTGAATTTGTTTTCACCATCACAACTCAATACTTTCTGAACTATGTAAAAATAAAAGCCCTCTACAGCGATTAAATTTTCAGAATGTTTCTTTCTGTTATGTGCTTTTATTATGAAACACCATCAACCGGATATGCTTGCCTAAAATAAGACCTACAGTCGATAGGTTTCCCTCATAATTTGTAAAGAAAAAAAAAAGAGAGAAAAGAGGATTCTCTGACAGTGATGCAGAAGCGAGCCTTCTATTTTTAAAGATGTTTTAATCTTTATTCTCTGCAGGATAACTGCCAGTTTGTTATCTGTGGGGCTTTGGATGGTGAATTATATGTGCAGACTGTCTATCAATGCCACACATTTTTTTTTTAAAATTAGAACCAACATTTAGCTCAGTGGAAGAAAATGCTTTTTTCCACTCTGCTGTAATTATTTCTAATTGGTTAATTTACACAAAATAATTTTGAAAGTTACATGATTTAGAAAGTTCCTTTTGGTTTATTCCAGAATAAATGAAGAATATGTAAAAGTTATCGGACAACCAATTCACTGGTTCTCAAATTGAGAGTCCAGAGAGCAGGTGAAGGATACAGATTTATATTATACTAATAGATCTGAATAAGGAGCATTATGAAGAAACATAAAAAGGATGAAAAGTGTTATGATCAGGTGAGTGCGCTCCCCCTCCCTTCCTGTGAAAGTTTCCCTGGCTCAGCATGTAATCAATACACCTGCGTGAGTGGACGCGCCTGCTGTCTCTTCACTGCCAGTGCTTAAAAGGACCAGTTTGTGAACGCTCCAGCGCTGGCTCGTTGGGTATACTGCCATTAAAGGTAAAGTAAGCGAAGCTTAAGTTTTCAAGGAACCCAGTTATTAACCTTTTTCTTCTCTTTCTCCTTCTCAGGTTGCTTCCATCTCTGCGGCGTGTCCCTGGAGGTTGTTGTGCGCTCACCTGCTCCGTCATCATCATCATCATCATCATCATCATCATCATCTCTCCGGATCGCCTACTCCACCTCGTCAGACATTTCCCCAGCCCTGCTCAACCATACCTGCTTCCCCACATCATCCTTGTCCTACTGGGTTCCTCCGTCGGGCTCTCTGCTCTCACTCGTAAGAATATTCCTATTATTCATTATTCTCTGCCTCCCTCCTCATACTAACCTGCTCTCGTCTCCCTCCTTACAGGCTGGGTTCTCCTCTGGTGAGTGAGGTGCTTTTTCCTGCTAATCCTGCGTTTACTTATTCAAAAAATTGTGTTTAAACTTTGCTTCTCTGTGTTGTGTGCATTCCCTGGTGTAGCATCTTGCACATGAGCTGAAATTTCTTGTAATCATGACAAAACGAGCCAACCACGAATTGGGCTCAGCAGGTGCTGCATCAGTGGAGCACTCCGCCCTCTACCGCCTCAACATCATGGAGAGGCAGGTGGTCGTGCTGACTGAACAGCTGCAGACCATCATGCAGCAGCTGAGCATGGTCACCGACCATCTCAGCCATATGTCTCATTCGGTCCCTCTCCCCCCGGCTGCTATTCCAGTGTCTTCCACCATCCGTTGAACTACCTCCGTTCCCTCACCTGCCCCGTGTGCGAGGGAGGTGGGGAAATGTAAGGGGTTTATGTGTCAGGTTCAGCTTTATCTACGGCAGGTGGGCGGGGAGTACACGGACGACACGTCCAAAATTCATTTCATGACCCTCCTGCTGTGAGACAGAGCCCTCAGTTGGACTCAGTCTATTTGAGACGGTACGGAGGGCCCTCACTACACTTTTGATAGGTTTATTGGTGAGTTCTCCCAGGCTGTTGATCGATCGGAGAGCGAGGATAACATCATGAGCCGTGTTTTGTCACTCCGCCAGGACAGTCAGTCTGCAGCCGACTATTCTATGGAGTTTCGGGTCATCACAGTGGACTCTGGTTGGAATGACGTTTCCTTAAGAAGCGCCTTCCTCCAGGATCTTAATGCCAACCTCCGTGATGACCTGGCGATTCATGCTGTTCCCTCCTCTCTGGGTGAGCTCATAGATCAGGCCGTCAGTTTGGATAACCGCTACCACTAGCGTGCAAAGGAGTGGAAGGCCTCCTCCAGCCTGCCCGTCTCGCGCACGTTTTCCCCAGCTACTGGCACAGGTGAGGCCGACTCCTCCTCTGAGGCTATGGTGCTTGGCTGACTCCATTTGACTCCGGAGGAGCACCAGCGACGGAGGAGAGCTGGTGCTTGCATGTATTGTGGCTCTTTAGAGCACAAGATATTTAATTGCCGCCTTAAGCCAAAAAGACGGGGCCCGTCAGTAGCCATGGGGGTCTGACGGGCGGGAACTCTATTCACCCCCCCAGTGACTTTTCCATTCTGGCCCTCATTCAGTTGCCGGGGGTCGAGAGGAGGGTTTTGACATTAATTGATTCAGGTGCAGAGCAGAATTTTCTTTTCTTTGCAGCTCTTGCGGGAGATTGGCATTCCCACGACTAAACTGCCAACTTCACTAAATGTTACGGCATTATCTGGTAGTTGTGTGGCATCCATTACCGAATGCTTGGCGCCGATTCCTGTTGTTCTTTCCAGGAACCACCGGGAGACCATATTGTCTTTATTCTCCCTAGCTCGTCCTCCCTGGTGGTTCTGGGGTATCCGTGGCTCCAGAAGCATAACCCTATTATTAATTGGGCACAAAATTCCATCTCTTCCTGGAGCCCCTTCTGTTTAGCATCCTGTCTCTGTTCGGCCGAGTGTTCACCGTCTCTTTCTGTCTCCTCTCCTCTGGTGGAGCTGCCGGATCTCAGCCTTGTATCAGAGGTCGACCATGACCTTGGGGAGGTCTTTATCAAGTTGAAAGCCCTTTCTTTGCCTCCTCACCGCCCTTACGACTGTGCTATTGACCTCCTCCCCGGTGTGCGGTTGCTGTCCAGCTGGCTCTACAGCCTTTCTGGGCCGGAGAGGGAGGCGATGGAAAGTTATATTAAGGACTTTTTGAACGCCGGCCTCATTTGACACTCTTCGCTCCTCTTGGGGCAGGGTTCTTCTTTGTCAGAAAGAAGGACGGATCTCTGCAGACGTGCATAGATTTCTGTGAGCTAAACACCATTACTGTCAAAGATAAATACTCTCTGCCCCTGATCAACTCCGCATTTGAGCTCCTTCAGTGCGCGTGGGTGTTTACCAAATTAGATCTGCGTAACGCGTATCATTTAGTCCACATTTGTGAGGGGGACGTCGTCTCGTCGGCTACCAGATTAACACCTTTCGAGGCATCTATGGGGTCCCCCCCATTGCTCATGGCGGAGAGGGAGGTCGCCGTGCCGTCTGTGGGGGCCCACGCTCACTGTTATCGCCGTCTGTGGAGAGCCACCTGCGCTGCGCTTCTCTGCTCCACTGAACGGAACTGGCAGTACGTGGACCGCAGGCGGTTTCCAGCGCCCAGATATACGATCGGACAGAAGGTGTGGCTGTCGGTGGACTGGGTGCCTCTGAAGACGAAGTATCAGAAGTTATCACCTCGCTTTCTGGGGCCGTTTTCCATCTCCAGAATTATCAATGATGTGACGGATGGTAAGCTGCTCTCGTCTCCCTCCTTACAGGCTGGGTTCTCCTCTGATGAGTGAGGTGCTTTTTCCCGCTAATCCTGCATTTACTTATTCAGTAAAATTGTGTTTAAACTTTGCTCCTCTGTGTCGTGTGCATTCCCTGGTGTAGCATCTTGCACGTGAGCTGAAATTTCTTGTAATCATGACAAAAAGTAGCTTCTTCTAAATATAAAACTCTAGTCTCGATTAAAATATCAGGAACTAAAGCTGTGTGATCACATTTGAATGTAAGTGATAGATGATACTTTTTAGATTTAAATAATTCATGAATGTGCTGTTAATTAAAAACTATACAAAAATTAAGTCAGATATTCAGATATAGCCTTTATTTTTCAGCACAAAACAATTTGTAATATATTTGTAATACTTTCATTTCATGAGTGAAGTTATATACAGTGTCTCACAAAAGTGAGTACACCCCTCACATTTTTGTAAATATTTTATTATATCTTTTCATGGAACAACACTGAAGATATGAGACTTTGATAAAATGTAAAGTAGTCAGTGTACAGCTTGTATCACAGTGTAAATTTGCTGTCCCCTCAAAATAACTCAACAAACAGCCATTAATGTCTAAACCGCTGGCAACAAAAGTGAGTACACCCCTAAGAGAAAATGTCCAAATTGTGCCCAATTAGCCATTTTCCCTCCCCGGTGTCATGTGACTCGTTAGCGTTACAAGGTCTCAGGTGTGAATGGGGAACAAGTGTGTTAAATTTGGTGTTATCGCTCTCACACTCTCTCATACTGGTCACTGGAAGTTCAACATTGTCAACGATGGCCCTTACGAGCCATCAATAAGACGCCGAATGGCAGCCGATGAGTTTGCATAATTTATTAACAATAGACAAACGACAAAATAATGAGCCACGAGGGGCAAAAACACAACTAAGGCTATGACTAAGACACAGGATACAGAGTCTCAGGGAAAACACTTACTGTGACGAATGATAGACGAGGGAATGTTTGACGAGGTCGCAGTGAGGAGTAAGCCTCAGCTGCTTCCTTAAATACTCATGGCATCCCAATCAATAAAAGAGGAAGAAATCAGGAGAAATGCTGAACAGCTGTCACAACGTGACTTGGCTTTGACAGCCGGAAGCCCCGTCGTGACACTGTCAGAATAAATGCCCTGACGGCCATATGGTACACCCGAGAAGAGAACGGGGAACCACCGGACAACCTGAGCGCGGACAACCCGAGCGCGGACAGAGCCAGCGCATGGACCATGACAAACATGGCACCTCATGGCAAAGAACTCTCTGAGGATCTGAAAAAAAAAAAATGTTGCTCTACATAAAGATGGCCTAGGTTATAAGAAGATTGCCAACACCCTGAAACTGAGCTGCAGCATGGTGGCCAAGACTATACAGCGGTTTAACAGGACAGGTTCCACTCAGAACAGGCCTCACCATTGTTGACCAAAGAAGTTGAGAGCACGTACCCAGCGTCATATCCAGAGGTTGTCTTTTGAAAATAGATATATGAGTGCTGCCAGCATTGCTGCAGAGGTTGAAGGGGTGGGAGGTCAGTCTGTCAGTGCTCAGACAATATGCCGCGCACTGCATCAAATTGGTCTGCATGGCTGTCATCCCAGAAGGAAGTCCCTTTTAAAGATGATGCACAAGAAACCCTGCAAAGAGTTTGCTGAAGACAAGCAGACTAAGGACATGGATTACTGGAACCATGTCCTGTGGTCTGATGAGAGGGAACTATGAATGCCAACATGTACTGTGACATACTGAAGCAGAGCATGATCCCCTCCCCTCGGAAACTGGGCCGCAGGGCAGTATTCCGACATGATAGCGACCCCAAACACACCTCCAAGACGACCACTGCCTTGCTAAAGAAACAAAGGGTAAAGGTGATGGACTGGCCAAGCATGTCTCCAGACCTAAACCCTATTGAGCATCTGTGGGGCATCCTCAAACGGAAGGTGGAGGAGCGCAAGTTCTCTCACATCCACCAGCTCTGTGATGTTGTCATGGAGGAGTGGAAGAGGATTTCAGTGGCAACCTGTGAAGCTCTAGTGAACTCCATGCCCAAGAGAGTTAAGGCAGTGCTGGAAAATAACAGTGGCCACACAAAATATTGACACTTTGGGCACAATTTGGACATTTTCACTTAGGGGGTGTACTCACTTTTGTTGCCAGTGGTTTAGACATTAATAGCTGTGTGAGTTATTTTGAGGGGACAGCAAATTTACACTGTCATACAAGCTGTACACTGACTACTTTACATTGTATCAAAGTGTCATATCTTCAGTGTTGTACCATGAAAATATAAAATAAAATATTTACAAAAATGTGAGGGGTGTACTCACTTTTGCGAGATACTGTATAAAGGCTGAGAGTTTTTTTTCACTGTTGTAGTATGAATTCATTAATGCCACATGAACTGTGTATATATACAACTTTATAAGCAGCATAATCTGTGTGTGTGAATGGGTGGATTTCAAGATCTGTAAAGCGCTTTGGTCATCTAGAGATGAGAAAAAGCACTACGGTGGTGTAAAAAAGTTTTTGCCCCCATTCCTGATTTCTCTTTTTTTTTGTATGTTTGTCACACTTAAATGTTTCAGATCATCAAACAAATTTAAATATTACACAAGTAAACACAAAATGTAGTTTTGTGATATGAAGGTGTTTATTGTTAAGAGAAAATAAAATCCAAACCTACATGGCCCTGTGTGAAAAAGTGATTTCCCCTAAACCTAATAACTGGTTGGGCCACCCTTAGCAGCAACAACGGCAGTCAAGCATCTGCGATTACTGGCAATGAGTCTTTTACAGCACTGTGGAGGAATTTTGGCCCACTCATTTTTGCAGAATTGTTGTAATTCGGCCATATTGGAGGTTTTTCGAGCATGAACTGTCTTTTTAAGGTCATGCCACAGCATCTCAATCGGATTCAGGTCAGGACTTTGACTAGGCCACTCCAAAGTCTTCATTTTGTTTTTCTTAAGCCATTCAGAGGTGGACTTGCTGGTGTGTTTAGGATCATTGTCCTGCTGCAGAACCCAAGCGCGCTTCAGCTTGAGGTCGCGAACAGATGAATGAATGAATGAATTTTATTTATTTCGGATAGTACATTACAGGTTAAAAGAAACTGTATAATGTAACAACAAGGTCAAATTAGACAAAGACTCCTTCTACTATACAATTCCACGTGAGTTATCCTAAATGGGTGATGGCTGAAGCCGCAGCTTATATTGCCCACCCATATTCCATCCAAGAATTCAAAGGAGAAAAAAGAGAAAACAAGACAAGAGCGATTACAATTTAAAACAAGGCTAAGACAAAATGTGACTGAGAGAAAAAGAAAACTGAGCTAGTCTAAGTTAAGCGGTTACTATTCAAAAACAAATCTAAGACATAGTGTCACAGAGAAAAAAAGAAAAAAAGAAAAACTAAGCTACAACACAACACAGGCTGGAAATGTCAATCCTTATGTGAGTTTACATGTCGTCTTGTAAATATGTTTGGAGTATTTCTTCCTTTAGTTTTTGTTTAAATTGTCCAAGCTTTGTACATGATTTTAATTCAGGTCCAAAATCGTTCCATAATCTGACTCCTTGCACTGAAATACAGTGTTGCTTGGTGGCTGTTCTCACTGTAGGCTTTTGAAATATACATGTTCCTCTGAAGTGATATCGTTTCTCCCTTGTTTGGAACAACTTTTGGATATTTGCGGGCAGTGATAGATTCTTCACTTTGAACATTATTATTGCGGTTTTAAAGTCAATCAGATCTTTCAACTTGAGAGTTTTTTGTTTAAGAAAAAGTGGGTTTGTTGGTTCCCTGTAAGCTGCTTTGTTGATTATTCTAATAGCTCTCTTTTGAAGCATAAAGACTGGATATATGTTTGTTTTATATGTATTTCCCCATACTTCATTACAATATGTCATGTATGGGAGTATTAATGAATGATACAAGGTGTATAGTGTGGGTTGATTCAGCAAATTTTTCACTCTGTGTAATATTGCAATTGATTTGGATACTTTACCTTTTATATAATTAATATGTGGCTTCCAACACAGTTTGTTATCAATTATTACTCCAAGGAATTTAGTTTCGGATACCCTTTCAATCTCTACACCATTTACACTGAGTTTGGGTACTGGGTAGTTGTGATGGTTGTTAAAGACTATAAATTTTGTCTTGCTTAAATTGAGCGTTAATTTGTTTGAATCAAACCACGGTTTCAGCTTTCCTAATTCCTTTCCGAGTGTATCCAGAAGTTGTTCCAAATTGTTTCCACTGCATAGCAGATTAGTGTCATCAGCAAACAATATTAAGTCCATTTTTTCTGAAACTTTACATATATCATTTATATACATATTGAATAATAATGGTCCCAAAACTGAACCCTGTGGGACTCCACAGGTGACCTTCAGTAACTCTGAGTTTTTGCTGTTAACACATGCAAACTGATATCTATTCTTTAAGTAACTACTTAACCAGGACAGTGCTACCCCTCTAATACCACAATTTTGTAGTTTCTTTAATAATAGATTGTGATCTACTGTATCAAATGCTTTTTTAAGATCCAGGAATACTCCAACTGAATACTCTTTATTTTCAATGGCTGTTGATATTTTTTCTGTAAATTCCATTAAGGCATATGCTGTTGTCCTTTTGTGTCTGAACCCATATTGCTGCTCACACAATAAATCATTCTTCAGTATGAAGTTGTCAATTCTCTCATAGAATATTTTTTCAAGTATCTTGGAAAATTGCGGTAATAGTGAAATTGGTCTGTAGTTGGAGAGTTCCCCTCTGTCGCCTGTCTTGTAAATCGGAATTACTTTAGCTATTTTCATTGCATTGGGAAATATGCCTGATTGGAGAGACAGGTTACAGATATACGTCAGTGGTTTCACTATGCATTCGATAACAGTTTTGACTAGTAGCATGTCAATACCATCGCAGTCAGTAGATGTTTTACTTTTGAACGATTTAACAATTTCAATGACCTCTCTTTCGTCTGTGTTCTTTATGAAGATGGTGTCTTTTACAGCAGTGTTATTGCATATTGTATCACCTGTAGGCGCCGTAGTGGGTATTTCTCGGGCCAGTTTAGGTCCAATGTTAACAAAAAAATTATTAAATTCATCTGCAGGTGAAGCTATATTCACATTCGGAGTCGATTTATTATTTTTTGGAATATTAGTTGGGTAGCTAGTATTTCTGCTTTTATTTCCAAGGATACTGTTGATTATTGTCCATGTATTTTAATATTGTCTTTGTTTTTTTCCAGTTCTTTACTGTAATAGTCTCTTTTACTGCATCTTATTATATATGTTAACTTATTTTTGTATGTTTTATACCGTTGATCTGCTTCTTTTGTCCTTTTCTTTATGAAAGCTTTATATAATAAATTTTTCTTTTTACACGCCTTTTGTAGTCCTTTGGTTAACCATGGTTTGTCAGCAAATTTGTGTTTAAGCTTTTTTTTTAACTAATGGGCAGTTTTTTTCATAAAGAGTGGTTACAATGTTTATAAATGTGTCATAGGCTTCATTTACATCTGATACATAGACTTCTGTCCAGTCTTGCTTCAGCAAGTCCTCTTTAAAAGAACTGATTGCGTTTGGTGATTTGTGTCTGAACGATTTTGAGATTTTTTCTGGGTTGGGCCCCGTGTGGCCATGGATAAGTGCAAAGATTGGCAAGTGGTCGCTTATATCATTTATCAATAATCCACTTTCTATTTCCTTATCGAGAACATTGACAAACAGGTTGTCAATAAGTGTAGCAGAGTGAACTGTGATTCTACTGGGATGTGTTATTGTGGGATATAGACTCATGCTGTACATAGAGTTCATGAACTCTGTAACTACATTTTGTTGATGTGGATTAAGTAGGTCAATATTGAAATCTCAGATGGCATTATCCTGGCCTGATTTTTTGGAAGACAGCAGAATTTGTGGTTCCATTTACCACAGCAAGTCTTCCAGGTCCTGAAGCAGCAAAACAGCCCCAGACCATCACACTACCACCACCATATTTTACTGTTGGTATGATGTTCCTTTTCTGAAATGATGTGTTATTTTAACACCAGATGTAACAAGACACACATCTTCTGAAAAGTTCAGGTTTTTTCTCATCAGTTTACAGAGTATTTTCCCAAAAGTCTTGGGAATCATCAAGATGTTTTCTAGCAAAACTGAGTCGAGCCTTTGTGTTGTCTTTGCTCAGCAGTGGTTTTTGTCTTGGAACTCTGCCATGCAAGCCAGCTTTGCCCAGTCTCTTTCTTTTGGTGGAGTCATGAACACTGACCTTAACTGAGGCAAGTGAGGCCTGCGGTTCTTTGGATGTTGTTGTGGGGTCTTTTGTGACCTCTTGGATGAGTCGTTGCTATGCTCTTGGGGTAATTTTGGTTGGCCGGTCACTCCTGGGAAGGTTTACCACTGTTCCATGTTTTTGCCATTTGTGGATTATGGCTCTCACTGTGGTTCACTGGAGTCCCAAAGCTTTAAAAATAGCTTTATAACCTTTTCCAGACTGATAGATCTCAA
The DNA here is from genome assembly GCA_020510985.1 of Pholidichthys leucotaenia. Classification (NCBI taxonomy): domain Eukaryota; kingdom Metazoa; phylum Chordata; class Actinopteri; order Cichliformes; family Pholidichthyidae; genus Pholidichthys; species Pholidichthys leucotaenia. The sequence goes on along the minus strand of CM035842.1, from coordinate 191,699,213 downwards.
TTACTTGGTTTCTCATTTGAGGAGTTTGTTTGCTAAAACCGATAAATGTCACTTCCATGAAAATTTCACTCTTTACATCAAACAACTGTTAACATTACCTACTTATAGAAGTTCAAATCATTTTGTCTCAAAAGCCGATATGTCCTATGTTATAGACGCTACAAATTCATGTTTTGTTTTGTTTTTCAAAAGCTGACAAATGCCGACAAAAGCCGACAATTTTTTTTTTTTTTTTAATTAAAGCAGATAACTCCACAGGGCAAATCAGTGCTTGGTATTTGGGTCACGTGACTCATCTTGGCTGCCTTCCTGGTCTGATCGCTCTGATTGATTTGCCTGGTTGTGTTCAGAATGTTCACTAACTCACTCACTCCCTACTCGCTATATAGTGAATTTAGATATAGTGGAATCTACAGTAAACTCAATATAACAATAAAATTAACTGCTTTTGGACGCTATTGGGCTTGTTTTTGCTGCACGGTTAATGACGTCATCACATGAGAGTAAAATGTAACAGAATAACTGTGGTAAAAAAATGAATACCTGCATGTAATTTGTAGTAAATATGTATTAAATCAAATCGTTTTTGCTGAATTATTAAATATAAATACCTTAAGGTAGTTTATGTTGTGATGTGAAGCTCTTCTCTCACTGCTCGGTTGGCTGTGCATTCACTATATACTGTAGTACACTATATGGGGAAGGAGTTTGTTTTTTTTCCAGCCTTATTCCTTTTCTTTTTATACTGTGCACACCAATGAAGAGAGAGACGAATGCCATTTCAATTCTCCTGTATGTCCTGTACGTATTTACAATACAGCAGCACTGACAATAAAATCTTTGCATCTTGATGAATCTTGAATTATAGCTTCATTATAGCTATATTATACCCTTTTACTGAGTGGATATGCCTAAATCAGTGTTTCACTCATACTACATTGATGCTTATAGACATTTAACTATGTTCCAGACAAAATAGCATGGGTTTTGGGACTTATCTGTTTTTGCAAAAAAAAAAAAAAATGCTTGTGGACTTATCTGTTTTTGCAAAAAAAAAAAAAAACCCAAAAAACACGTACTAATAAATTGCCAAAAAGTAACAATGAGTTGATGTTTGATTTTTTGCTTTATGATGTCTGAGATACTCATATTTCAAGAGACCATGTCTTAGAAGCTGAATTGGAAATACTAACACCTATTAACCTACAGATGAAAAAGTGTTTTTTTCTTATTTTGAACTCAACTGGACTTATCTGTTTTTGCAAAAGAGCTCTTCATTTGTTCCTGAATTTCTTTGGATCACAGCATGGTGTCTAGCTTTTGAGGATGTTTTCGTCTACTTCACTTTGTCAGGCAGGTCCTATTTAAGTGATTTCTTGATTGAGAACAGGTGTGGCAGTAATCAGGCCTGGGTGTGGCTAGAGAAATTGAACTCAGCTCTCCAAAAATGTGATAAACCATAGTTAATTTATGTTTTAATGGGGGGGGGGGGTCACTTTTTTTCACACAGGGCCATGTAGGTTTGGATTTTTTTTTACCTTAATAATAAACACTTTCATTTAAAAACTGTATTTTGTGTTTATTTGTGTTATCTTTGTCTAATATTTAAATTTGTTTGATGATCTGGAAGTGTGACAAACATACAAAAAAATGAGAAATCAGGAAGGGGGCAAACACTTTTTTACACCACTGTAGTCTCTCTAATGTGTCCTGGGTCTGCACTGGGGTCTCCTCCCAGTGGGATGTGTCCAAAACACCTCAAGTGGGAGGCGTCCAGGAGGCATCCTGATCAGATGCCCAAACCACCTCAACTGGCTCCTTTCAATGTGAAGGAGCAACAGTTCTACCCTGAGCCTCTCCCGGATGATTGAGCACCTCACCCCAACTCTCAGGGTGAGTCAAGCAATCCTTCAGAGAAAGCTCATTTTGGCCTCTTGTATTCACAGTCTCATTCTTCTGGTCATTACACAAAGCTCATGACCATAAGTGAGGGTAAATCGACAGCTTTTCCTTAGAACTCAGCTCCCTCTTCACCACAGCAGACCGGTACAACGTCCACATCACTGCAGATGTTGCTCCTATCCGTCTGTCAATCTCTCACTCCATTCTCCCCTCACTCCTGAATGAGACGCCGAGATACTTAAACTCCTCCACTTGGGGCAGGAGCCTGTCCCCAACCCAGCGAAGACTATCCACCCTTTTCCGTCTGAGGACCATGGACTTGGACTTCTAGGTACTGATTCTCATTTTAGCCACTTCACACTCAGCAGCAAACCGTCCCAGTAAGACCTGTAGGTCATTGCTGGATGAAGCCAACAGGACAACATCATCTGTAAGCAGCAGAGATAAGATCCTGTGGTCACCAAGCATGTGTAACGTGGGTGGTTTTCTGCGTGCTCGTGTTGGTGCAGGAAGTACACAGGCAGGGACTTGTTGCTCACACTGTCTTTATTCTGGTCAAGTATCAGAAAAAGCACACAATAAACAGTCTGCAGCTGCATGTGTCACGATCTGCACATGGAGAGTAAAAGAAAATGAATATCTTAACAAAATGAAATGACAGCAAACCATACAGAAGAATGCTGTGCTAGCAATAACTGACTAGCTGTTCATTCAACGTGGTCACACATTCACTCGACGATAAAGTTACTATTTTTACTTAGAATAATCTGAAACTTCATAAATACATGGTAATAATGCTCATGACCACTCTACAAGATATAAACCTTTGTATGCATGGCTTAACAACATTTAAAGTGTAAATATAGCAACAGCTCTATTACATTGCACTTACCCCAGCAGAGAAAAAGATTTTCATTGCTGGAGGTAAGTGCCGTGTGCAAAGAAAACTATCTATGCAGCTGCGAAATAAAACCACCAGGAGGCTCCAAAAACTATGTAAAAATGAAAAACACATCTATTTTAAAGAAATTCAAAAAGGCTAAATTCTGACTCTGTTACACATGACACCCTCCGTTCCCTGGCTGTGCCTAGAAATCCTGTCCATAAAAATTAAGGACAGGATCAGTGACAAAGGGCAGCCCTGGTGGAGTCCAACTCTCACTGGGAATGAGTCCGACTGAGTGTTGGCAATATGAACCAAACTCTCACAACGGTCATATAGAGACCGAATAGCTTGTAACAACAAGCTTAATACCCCATACTCCTGAAGCACCCCCCACAAAGAACCACAAGGGATGCGGTCAAATGCTTTCTTCAAGTCAGCAAAACACATGTAAACTGGTTGGGCAAACTCACACGAACCCTTGAGGATTCTCGAGAGGGTAAAGAGCTGGTTCAATGTGCCAGACTATAAATGATCCAACAGACTCTCATGATGAATGTAAGAGCAAGGATTCAGTGTACCCCACCCAGTATGAGGTTACTGGGGCCCAGGTTACTGGAGCCAGGCCTGGGGGAGGGGCTCGATGGCTAGCGCCTGGTGGCCGGGCTCAGCCCGAAGGAGTTACATGGGTTCGCCCTCCAGTGGGCTCACCACCTGCAGGAGGGACCATGGGGGTCTGGTGCTATGTGGATCAGGTGGCGGTTGAAGGCAGAGACCTTGGCAGTCTGATCCCAAGCTTTGTAAACTGTCTTTTGGGACACAGAAAAAGTTGAAAATTAAGACAAAAAAGTTGAAGATAATTTTAATTCTCTGCCCCCAAAAATATTGTGTATGAATTATAGTATAGTAGGTCCGTGGTGACTGTGGGCAGTGGCAGTTTTAGATATGGGCCATTTAGGTGGTTGCCCAGGGCGACATTCTCTAGGGGGTGCTATGAGAATGAGGAAAAAAGATACAGATTTATTGCGCTCAGTTTATTTGTGGTAAATGAGCTACACATGGGGTGCTCCTCTTCCTGTCTGCAGCACAATCTTACCCTTCTCCACTTCCTCCTTTCTCTCCCTCCAAACACATAATGGCCCCTCCCACACCTGCTCTGACCGGTGTGAAGCAGAACCATTTTTGCTTCACAGATCACAAACAAGTAAAACAAACAACAACAACCAAAAATGTGGGTTGTGTGCACACTTGCACTTTTTATTTGGTGGGGCTGTGTGTTTTTATGTCACGTTTTGTACTCAGCTGCACGCTACACAAAGCGGCATACAGTTTTATTTTTTTTTCGAGGGGCTGTCATGGAAAAGAGGAGCGGAGCATCACAGGGTAAAAGTTAATGCAGGGTTGTGATGCACGAAGGAGCACAGAGCAGAGCTGAAGGGAGACCCGAACTAGAACAGGCTGATGTCGCCCCACAGCTGCCGGAGCTGGTTGCTGCGTGTCCACCTAGGCATTTGTTAATGGAAAGTTGCCATGCCACCTCTGCAACAGGGATCTGTCAGGAGCACGAGCGGGGCAAAACCAGGCAAGAGTCACGGCGCTCAGCCAGCCCATCCGTTTATCAGCCCTCGGTAAGTCTCATTTTTGAACTCATTTATTCTCCTGTAGAGTATCAATGCTGATTTGTATGTAATCATGCTGTGTGTGAAATAAAAATGTGTAATCATATAGCGACCACTGCTGAAAGTACAAGTTAGTTCTGTAAACTCTCAGACCTATTTGTGTGTGTGTGTGTGTGTGTGTGTGTGTGTGAAAAAGAGTGAGAGAGAGAGAGATATGTGTGCTACCTACTGTATAAATTTGAATTACACGTGTTTCACAACTGTTACACACACACACACACACACACACACACACACACACACACACACACACACACACACACACACACACACACACACACGCGTATATTTAAAAGCAGCTGAAAACATTTGCTTTTAAGTTGTTTCAAATCAACTGTTTTTTAATGATCTCATATTTTCAAATTATTTTAATCTTTTGTTTTAACTTGGTTTTTGTATTTTTTCCAAACTTTGTTTTTATTTCTGTTTTGATTCTGTCTCTGCCTAGTTCTTTTTTTATTCTGTTTTGTTATGCAGTGCTTTGTGTCTGTGAAAAGCATTTGTGTTGAGCTGCAGGTCACTCTTACAGGTCTGCTTACTTTGAATTAAAAAAAAAATTCATATCTCGATCCACACAGCAGTTCAGCGGTTCTTCTTTCTATTGTTTCTGCTGCTACTACCATCCCAACTGATGCTTCTCTTTATGGTTTCTATAGTTACTATTTTATCAGCTGATATTACATGGATGCATTAAATCAAAGGATGGGAATATTTTGGTAGAGAAAGAAGACATAATGAAAAGGTGGACTGACTACATATCGGAGCTTTTCCATGATGAAAGAGGAGAGAAACCCGTGATTAGAAAAAATATGGAAGGACCAAAGATTTTGCAATCAGAAGTAAGAACAGCAATTAGGAAGATGAAGAGAAACCAAGCAAGTGTCCCAGATGACGTAAAAGCAGAGATGATATCTGCTTTAGAAGGAATTGGCCAGAAACGGACACATTTAAGCAACATCATTTATGACACTGGAAAACAAAGTCTGTTTTTGCAACCTTACCGAAAAAAGTCAGGAGCAACAGAATGTGAGAATCACCGTACCATCTAGGGCTGGGAACCATCCCTAATTATCATCTCAATGTTCTCAATAATCTTTTTTTTTTCTCTTCTCTCTTTTTTTTTTTTGTCCTATGTCCTGATTGGTGGAGCCTTGAGTACTTTTATCGTGTTTATAGTCAGCTTCATGTGTGCCTGTGTTTGTGTTCATGTTGAATGTAATTGTGTTGTGTAAATATGTGTCTAAAAGGATGTCACTGCAAAACAAATCTGCCTACTGTCATGAATCCGGGTTTGGCGGCCAAACCCGATTCTGACTCACTGTTATGCCTTGACCTAGTTTCCTCCTGACAGCTCGGGCACGCCCCTCCTCCTGTCAAGCTCCGTCAGCTGCACTGTCTGGTGTTCACACACATGCACACACCCACATTCACACCCACATGCACTCACTCCATTCATTCTCATTTCACACACTCTCACACACCTGGTGTTAATCAGTTCTGCCCACGCATTTTCACACCGGCAATCTCTTTCCTCGTTAGCTTCTGGAGTACATGTTTGCCGCGCCAGAGGAAAGATTTGTTGGAGCATTCACTCTCGTTCATGGCAGCATGCTCTCTGTGAATGATGTACCACTCCCTTCACGTTCTCAGCCCGACATCTCCAGACAATCTATTCCTGGGTGTTCGCGGCTGCCTCAGTTTACAATCCTCCTCCACCAGACTGCTCGGATCGCTCCAGCCCTGTAAGTGTCATTTTGTTCCGCCTTTCTTTTCGTGCTGTTTGCAGACCTGCAGCACTAGGCTTATCGTCTTTTCTTTTGCTAAACGGTCCCGCAGCACTAGGCTTCCTGACCGGGCTGTAGAGCATCCTGTATGTCTGGTGGCCTCGTCCTGCCATTACACCCCGCTGTGTTTTTGTGTGCTGAACTGAACTGTTACTTGGTGATATTGGACTTTCTCTTGCTTTTGGGTTTATTCATTCTCTCCCTCGTGCGCCGAGCCATGGCGCATGGAGGTTTATGACACCTACAGGTACAAATAAAGTAACCTGAACCAAATTTCCAGAATCGATTCAATTCTGATTCTTGAGATCCTGAATCGATTCAGTTCCAATTAGATCCAATCCTGATTCAATCTGGGAAATTTCCATTTTAATAGCCATTTTACTTGCCAGTAAAAAAAAAAAAAATCTTCAGGACCTAATGCTGCAAATTGTACCAAGAATACTCTAATTTCGTTAATACATAAATTATCACATATAGAACTGACCCAAAATCAGTTACAATAATGCACCTTTTATTATTTAACTTATGATTTCACAAAGTGCTCACAAGTGCTTTCTTTAGTGCAAAGGGTGTGTAGTGTCAAGTTAACAACCCAGAGTCGGTAAACAAATTCAGTGCATAAAGCATGTAGACATAATCTCACTGGATTTCAGTCCCTCCTTTGACGGCTGTTTTTGTGACTGTTGTGGCCCAAAAAGCCTGAATTTGTGGGAGCTTTTCCAAAAAGTTGTGACATTTTTAGAGGTTTTTTGCACTGAAAGTTGTGTGAGGAAGTATAGATTTTAAAGTCGCTGCTTTTTCCATAGTTTACAGTGATGCTGTTCTATGTAACACCACAAGAAAAGCTCAGGATGGCCAAAAACTTCCTGTTAAACAATGATTTATGTAGAATTAAATGCTCAGTAAAAGTCAAAAAATGACCAACATTGTATTCTTGCTGAGAACTTAGACAAAAAAAAAAAAGAAATAAAAGAATTAGTCATTACAACAACTAAATTGCATTGAATGCATATTGGCGTATGGAGAAAATTATGGCAGCACCTTCTTGAATCTCAAATTTACAAACTAAGACCCTGAAAAATTTGAGGACTTCTTCTGTGCTGAAATCCACAACGAAGCAGGGATGGCTCCTCCACTGACAATCTGGTGCAGGATGGACCTTGGAGTGGAAACCCACTCTTCACACATCTGAATGGGGAGGTGAAAAGAATAGATTTCACAGTAAAATTAATAATTATATTTTTAAATCCCCACACCACAGTATGGTTTAATAATTTAGTTTCTTTGAATGAATGAATGAATGAATGAATTTATTTCGGATAGTACAGTACAGGTTAAAAGAAACTGTATAATATAACAACAAGGTCAAATTAGACAAAGACTCCTTCTACTATACAATTCCACGTGAGTTATCCGAAATGGGTGATGGCTGAAGCCGCAGCTTATATTGCCCACCCATATTCCATCCAAGAATTCAAAAGAGAAAAAGAGAAAACAAGACAAGAGCGATTACAATTTAAAACAAAGCTAAGACAAAATGTGACTGAGAGAAGAAAAAAAAAAAAAAGAAAACTAAGCTAAGCTAAGTTAAGCGGTTATTATTCAAAACAAATCTAAGACAAAATGTTACAGAGAGAAAAAAAAAAATCATTTTTTGTTGTTTATATTTTAACCACAAATTAACTTTCAATTTTTGAAAAGGGTTTCAATTCATTTCCTGGGAAGATTTGTTCATTTCAGTTTAGTTCTACAGAGTAAAAATGGCTCGTATTGCAGCCTTTATTAATTCTGCCATTTTCATTTTATTGTGATTTATTATGATCTTCAAATCTCTCACTGAAATGTTAGAAGTCCATAATCTCATAAAATATACCTTTTTTCTGCATTTATTCACAGCGCTTAACCAACAGTTAACTCTGTATCAGTAGTTTGTAAAAGAAACCACCATCATGCCGGATAAATTATTCATTTACGACACAAATGTTAAAACAAACAAATGATATTTTACTTAAAATTTCAGCAGCTCCAAGTCTCCCTCTCTTCACAGGTTTCAGCCAGTCTCTGTGCGTTTTGAGTTTATCAGTCGTCGACTTTATGTTGCAGCACAGCACTGCACGTAGTACAAACCGTTTATCCCTGCTTTATGAAAAATATTCGGAAACTGTTGAGGACAGTCTTTGATAAATTAAGAGACACGCACGTCAAACTCTGCTCATGTAAACACGGAAGTAAGGACATGCGCACATGCCGCAGGGAACTCTTGCTGGATGAGAACCGTTTTAACACCACAAAAGAACTAGCATATCCGTTAGCTTGTTAGCTGTTAGCTCATTAGCGGTCTGGGTGTTTCTGGTTCTTGGCTGCGGTTCCTGGCTCACTGACCTGGTTTTGATCCTATCAGACTCAGCAGACGTTCACAGACATAAAAGCATTATAATAAAAGATCGATCCACAGATTTTGTGGATCAATATCGGCTCAGTCAAACGTGGATCGATCAATATTGTTGTATCGATCTTTTGAACCCACCCCGAGTACTATCAGTGTCATGAATCACGTCATAAAGATCATACTGTGAAAACTGATGTTAAACTGGCTTCACGCTATACTGTTTGGACCGACTTTTACAGACGTTTTGAAAAATCAGAGAAATTAATCCAAACGTCAGTGAAATTACATTTGTGAGCTGAATTTTTTTTTTTTTTAAATCAAGCGCAGACAAACTTTTACAAACTTTTGGCAACTTTTTCTAGCATTTGCCAGCATTGCAATCAGCTTTTGCCAGCTTAGGCTAGTGTATGTGTAGCTGTTGCCAACTTAAAGTGCATCTGGAAACATTCACAGCGCTTCACTTTTTCCACATTTTGTAATGTTACAGCCTTATTCAAAAAGGGCTTAAACTGATTTTTTTTTTCAAAATTCTACACACAATACCCCATAATGACAATGTAAAAAAGTTTTTTTTTGAACTATTTGCAAATTTATTAAAAATAAGCTAAGAAATCAGATGTTACATAAGTATTCACAGCCTTTGCTCAATACTTTGTTGATGTACCTTTGGCAGCAATTACAGCCTCAAGCCTTTTTAAATATGATGCCACAAGCTTGGCACACCTATCTTTGGGCAGTTTGGCCCATTCCTCTTTGCAGCACCTCTCAAGCTCCATCAAGTTGGATGGGAGGCGTCGGTGCACAGCCATTTTCACATCTCTCCAGAGATGTTCAATTGGATTCAAGTCTGGGCTGTACATTGTACTACTGTACATTTTCTTGCCTTCTGATTGTTGCTCTGAGTGTTGCTATCCCTGTGCTGTTGCAATCCTGGAATTTCCCCGTTGTGGGACTAATAAAGGCTTATCTTATCTTATCTTATCTTATTGCTGCATTCATCTTCTCCTCTATCCTGACTAGTCTCCCAGTTCCTGCCACTGAAGATCATCCCCACATCATGATGCTGCTACCAACATTGGCATGGTTATGAATGGTGCCTGGTTTCCTCCAAACATGATGCTTGGCATTCACGCCAAAGAGTTCAATCTTTGTCTCGTCAAACCAGAGAATTTTGTTTCTCATGGTCTGAGAGTCCTTCAGGAGCCTTTTGGCAAACTCCAGGTGGGCTGCCATGTACCTTTTACTAAGGAGTGGCTTCCGTCTGGCCACTCTACCATACAGGCCTGATTGGTGGATTGCTGCAGAGATAGTTGTCCTTCTGGAAGGTTCTCCTTTCTCCACATAGGAATGCTGGAACTCTGACAGAGTGACCATCGGGTTCTTGGTCATCTCCCTGACTAAGGCCCTTCTCCCTCGATCGCTCAGTTTAGACAGCCGGCCAGCTCCAGGAAGAGTCCTGGTGTCTCCAGACTTATTCCTTTTACAGATGATGGAGGCCACTGTGCTCATTGGGACCTTCAACGCGGCAGAACTTTTGCTGTACCCTTCCCCAGATTTGTGCCTCGAGACAATCCTGTCTCGGAGGTCTACAGACAAAGCCTTTGACTTCATGCTTGGTTTGTGCTCTGACATGCACTGTCAACTGTGGGACCTTATATAGACAGGTGTGTGCCTTTCCAATTCATGTTCAATCAACTGAATTTACCACAGGTGGACTCCAATGAAACTGTAGAAACATCTCAAGGATGATCAGTGGAAACAGGATGCACCTGAGTTCAATTTTGAGCTTCATAGCAAAGGCTGTGAATACTTATGTACATGTGAGTTCTTAGATTTTTATTTTTAATAAATTAGCAAAAATCTTAAAAAACTTTTTTCATGTTGTCATTGTGGGGTATTGTGTGTAGAATTTTGAGGAAAAAAATGAATTTAATCCATTTTGGAATAAGGTCTGTAACATAACAAAATGTGGAAAAAGTGAAGCGCTGTGAATACTTTCCAGATGCACTGTATGTTAACATAAGCAAACGGATACTCAGTGCAGATCAGCTGACATCAGCGTTAGGTGATGCTCATATAAAGATCAGTGTTTGTGGAGGCTTCCTGCCATTCTGGACCTGCTTTTTTTGGGTGGATTTACACTACAACGTTTGGACCGACTTTTACAGATGTTTTGGCAAACATCCGCTGGCAAAAGTTGATAGAAGTGTAATGACTCGCTCTGTGCCATCATCTTCTACAGCTGCGCACACACCTGCTCCCCATCACTCATGGGCTTTATAACCTGCTCTGCCTGGAGTCTGGCACGGAGCCGTCTGTCTCCCTGACTGCAGAAGCCCAACTCTCGTCTTCTAACCTACGTCCAGGTTTCTTCGCTCCTGTCAAGGATCTCCTCATCCTGGCTTCATCCCTTGGAAGGATTCAGCCTCACCACACCAAGTAAGCGCTATTGCTACTCACCCTTTCCAGCTATTTTCTCCTGTGCACAGGCGGACTCCTCTGGCGGCAGAGTAGTTCTCCTCGGCAGCGGAACGTGCCTTCCTCGCTCCAGCGGGCCACCTGTCCATCACCGGTGTGTACAGCAGACGCTGTCTTCCTGGCAGTAGCCTCCGGGCCAACCTGAGCGTCCCTCTTCCACCTGCAAAGTAAGCCCCAGTCATTGCTTCGCACATTCTCTGGTGGACTGCACTAACATCTGTGCCTCTGTCTTGTCATAGGGTTGCCAGGCTGAACGGCGCTCTGCTCACCCCCAGCTTCAACGTCACTGCTGACAGCCATCACCGCATTCACTACACATACACACACTCACACACTTACACAATATCAATAAAGATAATTGAATCCACTTGAGCCTGTGTCTGTTCCCTGGGTCTGGTAAACATGTCAAGAAGTTAATGATAGTGTTTGTTGGCAAATGCTGGCGAAAGTTGTGTTCTTTGAAAATTTTCAGCATGCTGAAAATTTGCCGATGTTTGGAAATAAACATTGGTGAAAGTTCTGCTCAGTTTGTAAAAGCTCCTGAGCGCTGGGCTAAGTTATGTAGAGTTCGCCTAAGTCGGCCTGTTAAGCTCCATTGACAAGTGCTGTCGGTGGAAACAGATGTTTTAGACTGAAACTCACTTCATGCACAGAGGAAAGAGAAATGGAGAGAAGGGGAAATTTAAAAAAAAGAAAAAAAATATAATCTCTCAAAAATGTGACAGCCCAAAAGAAAAAAAAAATCTCCTCACTGAGACATTTTCATTCATTCATCTTCTTCCACTTAATCCTTTTCGGGTCACGGGGGGCTGGAGCCTATTCCAGCATCTTTTGGCGAGAGGCAGGGTACACCCTGGACAGATCGCCAGTCCATCACAGGGCCAACACAGAGAGACAGACAACCATTCACTCTCACAGTCATACCTGAGGACAATTTAGAAATTTACTGGAATTAATTTTCTGCTCCATGCATAATCATTCTCCAGAATTTATTGGTTTGGCTTCCTTTGTAGGGAATCAAACAGTGCTGATGTGCTATCAAAAAGTAAATGACATTTAATGGGATTATATGTTATTTTAATGGGGAGAGTTGTAACACTCATAATACAATCACCCGTCATCTTATTTATATGATGATACACTAGTTTGTTTGTTTTTTATTCCATCCACATTTTAATTGTGGACTTAGTGTTGGTGTATGTAGGCGTTATTGTATTAATTTTTAGAGGAATGAATGATTGAATGAACAGGGGAAAGGGCATGCAGAAGTAACTACGTAGGAATATAAAATGAAAATAAATACGTATGCCCAAGGGAGATGTGTTCACTCCAAAAGCAGGTCCAGAATGGCAGGAAGCCTCCACAAATGCTGATCTTTATATGAGCGTCACCTGACGCTTATGTCAGCTGACCTGCACTGAGTATTTCTCTGATTTTTCAAAACGTCTGTAAAAGTCAGTCCAAATGGTATAGAGTGAACCCAGCTTTAACTTAGGCTGACTTAAGTAAACTCTGTATAACTCAGCCCAGCTGTCATGTTTGCCCCTTCGGGGCAGAGAGACAAGCTCACGCGCTGAATGGTGTTGTGACATTTAACAAAAATAATAAAGTTCAAAAAAGGTGCTAACAATACAAAAATACCTAAACAAGAACAACTTACAGATTGACCCTCAGAGCAGAGAGTGCTCTGGAGAGGTAGAGGATACTTAGAGGCTGGAACCAGTGGAATGAATAGTGTAGATTCAATATAGCCGCAATGACTGAATGAACATGCAAAACTTAAATAGTGGACTGAGATGGCACAACGAGTAGCAGGTGTGGGGAACAAGAGTGGACTGGTGACCTGATTACAGATCTCTTGCAGCTGAGATGACGAGGAGAGCAGGCAGAGTGCAATTAACCAGGTGGGGATGTCTGGGAGAGGAGGAATAATGACCCTGTCACAGGAAAAGGCAAATCAGTCTTAAACTACATACTGTAAATAGACAACATAATAACAATACTGAAACATAAATAACAGAATGATAAATCATCAGAAATCAGAACACAGAAAGACACCACAAGGCTTGGAAAACAAACAGAAAATATTCAAAAATATATTGAGAGACTGAGCCCGGTAAAACCCGTGCTCTGTCCTATGACACCAGTGCTCAAGAACTTTTATAAACTGAGCACAGCTTTCACCAACTTGTATTTTCAAATGTCAGCAAATTTTTAGCTTGCTGAAAAATTTCAAAGAGCACAGCTTTCGCCAGCGTTTGCCAACAAATGCCAGCAATCATTAACTTTTGCCAGCAGAGCCAGACGTTTGCCAAAGCATCAGTTAAAAAGTTGGTCCAAATGTTGTAGTGTGAATCCACCTTTAAAGATATGGTGATCTACACAACCAGCAATTAATGAAGAGCAATATGGCTTTAGGGAAAATGCAGGATCAAGAAATGCTATTTTCTCATTGAAAATGCTATGTGAGACAAACATCGAGCTTCAGAAAGATCTATACCTGTGCTTCACTGATTACACAAAGGCCTTTGACAAAGTGAAGCATCAAGACATGGACATCTTACAAGAGCTGGAAACTGATGGCAAAGATCTACGCATTCTCACCAATCTGTACTGGGAACAAACAGCAGCAGTAAGAGTATCAGAAGACATCAGCGACTACACAAAAATCAAAAGAGGTGTCAGACAAGGGGGTGCCTGCTCACCAGAACTCCTCAACCTGTACAGTGAAATAATAATGACAGACATCAACAACAGCACAGGATGCATTATAGGACGCCGGACTCTTAATAATCTGAGGTATGCAGATGATGCAGTCTTAATCAGCAACAGTGAAGAGTATCTGCTAAACTTTTGGAACACCACAATCAACATCAAGAAAACTGAGTGTGTGGTGGTTAACAAAGCCAGAGAAAGCCCAATATGCAACATCTTCACTGACGGCCAAAAGATAAAACAAGTAGAGAAATTCAGATACTTTGGAAGCCTCATAACATCAGATGAGAAAAAAATTGTTGCAAATTCTATAGGTAAAAAAATTGCAAATTTTGTAGAAAAAAGTTGCAAATTTATGATTATATTGTTGTAAATCTGTGTGGGGAAAAGGTAACAATTTTATCATAAAACATGGCAAATTTTTTCTTGTAAATGTGGGACTTTATTCTTGTAAATTTATGACTTTTTTCTTGGAAATGTGTGAGTTTTTTCAGTGTTTGGAAGTTGAATATTTTCTCACAAAAATGTAACCTTTTTCCTAATAAATTTAGGACCTGCTCATAGTAAATTTGGGACATTGTAAATTGTAAATTAGCATTCTTTATCATATTTTTGCACCTTTATTCTTGCAAATTTGAAATGAAATTACTTTTACGCCATATATGAACATCCCCTTGCTAGAAAATAAATCGCCAATTGCGTGTAAAAATTCTCCGGGAGGGAACTTCAGGGGGCAAAGGGCCAGCCCAAGAGCATCACGTGGGCCTTAGCTGTGCACGTGCCTGCGGGCTTACTGAACTGATGGCAAGCAGCAGCCACCTCTGCTCCTCTCTCTACCATTTCATCTTCATCGTCTCCCTCTCTGTTCTTCTCCCACCAATGACACATGCACGCACCTGCTCTTACTTCAGTAGACCTCTTTCACAAGCTGTAACTAAAAAAACCCTAATTATTTTAACCCCACATTTATTTCATTGCTCACCTGTCAAGCTTTCAACTTCACTTACAGGAATGCAAATCAGGTGGTCACACTCAAAGCCGGTGTTCTGCCATTTTACCATACTTACCAAAACGGCCATACCCTGGGTTACTACACTTGTGCAGCATGTGCGTGCATGTGTAGTAACAGGAAATATGCTTCCACTCATAATTTAAGCATATGATACAGCTGACAGCGCTGCACCATGATTGGCTGATCCAAAAATGTGGCGCGTTTTCACTGTGTGTCTATTTATACACATTAAATATATTTGCTGCTGCTAAAAATTACTCAGTACAGCTGATGGAAGGTAAACAATAGCATACCGTGGTCCAGCTGAGGGAAGGTAAGCAATTATGTAATGTTAGTGACATATTTGCAGTGCAACTGATTCTGACAAAGTATGCTAAAACCGATAGCTATATCTATCAGTTTGCCATCATTTGCCGGGTATGGTATCCTGATAAAGTATGGTAAAATGGCAGAACACTGGTCACCGGTGTCCTGTTCCAAGGAACAGGAGAGGGAGGGGGAGAAACTGAGCGGCGTTTGTGGAAAACTGGAAAAACTGTGGGTGTTTAACCCTGTCACCCACATCCCCCACAGGTGCGACGCCCATGGCAAACGTAGATGGCAGGGAGCCTGTCCAAGTTGGCTTATCAAGCGCAGTTTATATGCTGTTATTCTCAGATTTCAGTCACCCCAACAGACATTCCTGTTTCCACCTGGTTCACTCATCCACAGTTGATAATATTTCTCACATCATACTGGATTATTTTGTTATATTTTTGGTGTGATGCTACGTTGAACTGTTAGCATTAGCTTGACTATGCGGTCGGCATCAGTCAGTCTAAATGCATTAGAGCTCGCCTCAGCAGGGAGCGGCTGACAGACAGGCTTCTTAACTGGCGATCTGGCCAATTTGTTGACTATTTTCTATAAATTCTTTTCGCCCCCTACTGGAATCCTTGTTTGCCTACCAACACTTTACTATATACTTGGTTCTTAAATGTTATTTTAGCTTAGGACTGAGACCCAAGGTAGCTAGCTGAAGCTAGCAGTTTAGTCACTCAGTCCTAAATGGTTTTACGCTTACGTTATATGCTTATGTTTATATGCTGCAAAGAAGGGCACTAGCTAACCAGCTTCTCGCTCGGGAGTGAAATAAGAGGGAGCTTGGAGACATGCCCTGAAACAAGCCATTCTGAGGGAGGCTGCAATAATTAAATATTTAAAGGCAGTTTGACCAAAGTATGTCAGAAACATTTCATTCAGACCTGTGGTGTCATTTATGCCTCTACGAGGCGAAGAGAGACAGCCCAAGCGCTGAATGGTGTTGAGTGTTTATTAAACTGAAGAATATGACAGTCCAAAATGAGCAAAATACAAAATGCCAAACAAGGGGACTTACAATGTGTGCCTCAGAGTGGAGGAAGTGCTCTGGAGAGGAGAACAGCTCAAACAGCCGAACTGAATGGAGAACAGCCCCGGGAAACAACAGGAGAAACTGATAATGTAGCAGTAATGAACAAGAGACAAGGCAGAACTTAAGTACAAGTGAAATTAATTAACATAAGTGAGCACCAATGTGAGTAGCATGAGCAGGCAAAGAGAAACACAAGTGATTATTGGAATCAGCTGGTAGCAATGGGAGATGAGGGAGGAGCGGTTGACAGCTTGACAGGTGACGGTCCCAGCAGAGCGTGACCCGGAAACATACCTGATAGCTGTCAACCCAGAGAAACACCCCATACAATACAAAACATAACCAATACAGACAGAAAATAAACTATAAATAAACAAGAAACAGAAGTGAAGTCAAAACAGAACATAAAAGGCAATAATGAAACTCAAGGGCAAAAAATACAATAAATATGCATAAATGCAAAGAAAAGAGCCATGAAGCGGAGTCTGGCAGAAGACCCAGACTCAACACGTGACATGTGGGAGCTGTCAACATGCAGGGAAAGTGCAGTAAATGGGACCTTTGCAATATGTAAGGATTTTTGACTTTTATTACTGGAAATTTGCAATTCTTAGCTCAGAGATTCATGATTTTTACCTTGTAAATTTACAGTGTTTTTTTCACTTATAAATTTGCAACTTCTTTGTCATTTTTTTAAATTATTATTTTTCTGAATGAAAAAGCGTCCCTCTGTTCTACATTATGGGAATCCAGCAAAGGGTACTTGCATTTACTGCTGCTTTTTAGTACAAAGATGTCTGAGGTGTGCCGGCAGAAAGGACAAGACATCACAACAAAAGGCACAAAGTTGTCCCCCTGTCGTTTCAGTTTTCCCATCATGCACCATTAGCTCTTTGTCACCTGAGAGGAAAGGAGAACACAAATGCGTGATGAACATTTTAATGTTGGATATTAGTGATGTCAGGCCATAACTCAGCATGAGCTCGATTCCAGAGTTCAAGTGAAGCTTATTTAGAGAAAAGATGAGTTGTCTCTACATTTTCTTTGTCCCACTGTCGTACTCTGTCTAAATCAGGAGTCTGCAATCTCTACTATGAAAATACTGCAGCAAGGAGGAAAAAAAGCTTATGTATTTCTTCCGATAGTATTTCACACATGTTTGAAAACTTGGCTCAAAGATGCCGAGATCATTGATTCAGTGATTATTAGGAATTTTTGGTTTCTAAACTCATTGTAGAGTTGTGTGTCCTGAGTCTTCTGACATGGTGCTGATACCAGAGCTGTTTCTGGCTATAAACCAGAATGTGCAACTGCTATAAGCCCCCTTAGCCACTGGGGGGACCCAAGCTACAAGCTCACTATCAACATTTAAAGCTGGGTTCACACTATAACGTTTGGCCTGACTTTTACTGACGTTTTGAAAAATCAGAAATCAGTTGAAACATTGGTGAAATTTTTTTTCCAAACTTTTAATTAATTAATTAATTAATTAAATCACCCTTATTGTCATTCAACCATACAACCAATCATGTACAGCAGAACGAGATTGAGCTTTACCTATCTACAGTGTAAATCACACACGCCCCAAGTGCAGAATCAGAGGGCCGCTGCAATGCAAGGTGCCGCCACAGAGTTCCCTCCTCCATTCCATTTATTGCTGAGCACCAAGCTGGACGGCAGGAAGTTCCACTTTTACAGTGGGGCAAAAAAGTATTTAGTCAGCCACCAATTGTGCAAGTTCTCCCACTTAAAAGATGAGAGAGGTCTCCAATTTTCATCATAGGTATACCTCAACTATGAGAGACAAAATGAGAAAAAAAATCCAGAAAATCCCATTGAAGGATTTTTAATGAATTAATTGGTAAATTCCTTGGTAAAATAAGTATTTGGTCACCTACAAACAAGCAAGATTTCTGGCTCTCACAGACCTGTAACTTCTTCTTTAAGAGGCTCCTCTGTCCTCCACTCGTTACCTGTATTAATGGCACCTGTTTGAACTCATTATCAGTATAAAAGACACCTGTCCACAACCTCAAACAGTCAGACTCCAAACTCCACTATGGCTAAGACCAAAGAGCTGTCAAAGGACACCAGAAACAAAATTGTAGACCTGCACCAGGCTGGGAAGACTGAATCTGCAATAGGTAAGCAGCTTGGTGTGAAGAAATCAACTGTGGGAGCAATTATTAAAAAATGGAAGACATACAAGACCACTGATAATCTCCCTTGATCTGGGGCTCCATGCAAGATCTCACCCCGTGACGTCAAAATGATCACGAGAACGGTGAGCAAAAATCCCAGAACCACACGGGGGGACCTAGTGAATGACCTGTAGAGAGCTGGGACCAAAGTAACAAAGGCTACATCAGAAACACACTACGCCGCCAGGGACTCAAATCCTGCAGTGCCAGACGTGTCCCCCTGCTTAAGCCAGTACATGTCCAGGCCCATCTGAAGTTTGCTAGAGAGCATTTGGATGATCCCGAAGAGGATTGGGAGAACGTCATATGGTCAGATGAAACCAAAATAAACTTTTTGGTAAAAACTCAACTTGTCGTGTTTGGAGGAGAAAGAACACCATACCTACTGTGAAGCATGGGGGTGAAAACATTATACTTTGGGGCTGTTTTTCTGCAAAGGGACCAGGACGACTGATCCGTGTAAAGGAAAGAATGAATGGGGCCATGTATCGTGAGATTTTGAGTGAAAACCTCCTTCCATCAGCAAGGACATTGAAGATGAAATGTGGCTGGGTCTTTCAGCATGACAATGATCCCAAACACACCGCCCGGGCAACGAAGGAGTGGCTTCGTAAGAAGCATTTCAAGGTCCTGGAGTGGCCTACCCAGTCTCCAGATCTCAACCCCATAGAAAATCTTTGGAGGGAGTTGAAAGTCCGTTTTGCCCCTTCGACAGCCCCAAAACATCACTGCTCTAGAGGAGAGCTGCATGGAGGAATGGGCCAAAATACCAGCAACAGTGTGTGAAAACCTTGTGAAAACTTACAGAAAAAGTTTGACCTCTGTCATTGCCAACAAAGGGTATATAATAAAGTATTGAGATGAACTTTTGTTATTGACCAAATACTTATTTTACCGATGAATTTACCAATTAATTCATTAAAAATCCTTCAATGTGATTTTCAGGATTTTTTTTTTCTCATTTTGTCTCTCATAGTTGAGGTATACCTATGATGAAAATTGGAGACCTCTCTCATCTTTTAAGTGGGAGAACTTGCAGAATTGGTGGCTGACTAAATGCTTTTTTTCCCCACTGTATATGGTCTTCGGCATGACCCGGCTGGGATTTGAACCCCTGCCTCCCAGGTGTGGGGCGGCTGCTCTACCAACTGAACCACCACTCCGGTTTTACGAACTTTTGCTCGAATTTCCCAGCGTTGCATTCAGCGTTGTGAAACTTTTGCCAACTTAGGCTAGTGTATGTGTAGCAGTTGCCAACTTAGGTTAACTTAAGCTAAGAATACTCAGCGCAGTTCAGCTGATGTTATCGTCAGGCGATGTTCATATAGAGAGCAGCGTTTTTGGAGGCTTACTGCAATCCTGGACCTGCTTTTTTTGGGTGGATTCACACTGACGTTTGGACCAACTTTTACTGACGTTTTGGCAAACATCTGGCTCTGCTGGCAAAAGTTGATAAAAGTTAATGATAGTTGGTGTTTGTTGGCAAACGGTGGCGAAAGTTATATTTATTGAGAATTTTCAGTGTGCTGAAAATTTGGTGACGTTTGGAAATAAACGTTGGTGAAAGTTGTGCTCTGTTTGTAAAAGTTCCTGAGTGCTGGACTAAGTTATGCAGAGTTTGCCTAAATCAGCCTAAGTTAACCCCTTGAGTGTGAGAATTTATGTGCCCCTGGTGGCAGAGCGCCGCACTGCATCTGCCTTCTCACTCTGAGTCTGTCAAAAGTAAGAGAGAAATTTCAGGGTTTTTTTTTAAATGTACTGATTTCTTGTTCATATACTTTGAAGATAAGATGATGAGGTACCTCTGTACAAAACATGGTGTCAAAAGACTGAACCATTTTTTGTGTAAATACGTCCAAAGTCCAGTTTTGACTGAGTTATGGAATTTAAAGAGATGCCGCGACATTATGCAAATTAGATGCATAAATTTATTCCTATCTGAAACTTTAGATCATATTTTACAGCTTTCTAATTGACAGTAAGCCATTATCTCTTACCACTTTCAAGTTATAGCCTTGGAAATCTGAACTATTTTATTGACAAAAAATATTTACCACTCTTGACCACTAGGGGGTATGTTGCAGTTTGGCAACATACACTCAGAGGGTTAAGCTCCATTGGCAAACGTTGGCTGAAATGCTGATAAAATTAGATGACATACACAAAGGAAAGTGAAATAGAGAGAAGGGGGAATAAAAAGAAAATATGTATGTAAGAGGACAATGTACAATATTTGTTTGGTGATAATGTGAGGTGTATGACATGTTTTTTATTTTTTTAATTTTACAGGATATATATAATCCCGTATATACATTATATGGGATATGTATATCCCGTATATACATTACAGGCATTTGATGGTGTGATGGGTGTGGTCTGGTGAGTGGTTTAAGGTTTCGTGTCTTTGCTGTGTTATTTTTCTACCACCAGGCCGTGCTGTTGCACAAACGTTCCTTTTGCCAATACGGATTACTGGTTGCCTTGGAAACAACAGTCGTGGAGACCGACCTTTTTGTTTTTTGCTGTCTAAAAAAACATTTTTTTGATATGCGGAATAAAGTTTTTTTTCGTGAAATTCTCAGTCAGTCTGTTTACTCTCTGCCTGCTATATACGTATGTCCCAAAAATGTGACAGCCAAAAGAAAAAAAACCCTCCTCATTGAGAAATTTACTGTTCTTAATTTTCTGCTCCATGTGTAATCATTCTCCAGGATTAATTGGTTCACTTCCACTGTGGAGAATCAAACAGTGCTGATGTGGTGTCAAAAAGTAAACAACATTTAACGGGATTTTATGCTACTTTAATGCAGAGAGTTATAACAGTCAAAATATAATCATGCATCATTTTATTTATATGATAATACTCTAAACAGTTTGTTTTATTCCATCCACATTTATATTTTAATTGTGGACTTCGTGGTGGAGTCTATAGCATTATTTTATTATTTTTTGATGAATGAATGAATGAATGAATGGACAGGGGAAAAGGGCATGCAGAAGTAACTACATAGGAATATAAAACAAAAATAAATAATGAAACGTATGCCCAAAGGAGATGTGTTCACTCCAAAAGCAGAATGGCCACAAATGCTGTTCTTTATATGAGTGTCACCTGACGCTGATGTCAGCTGCCCTGCGCTGTTTCTCTGATTTTTCAAAACGTCTGTACAAGTCGGTCCAAATGCTATGGAGTGAACCCAGCTTTAACTTAGACTGACTTAGGTAAACTCTGCATAACTTAGCCCAGTGCTTAAGAACTTTTTCAAACTGAGCACAGCTTTCACCGTGTACTTCCAAACGTCGGTAAATTTTCAGCAGGCTGAAAAATTTTCAAAGAACACAACTTTCGCCAGCATTTGCGAACAAACACCAACTATCATTAACTATTGCCAGCAGAGCCAGATGTTAGCCAAAACATCAGTAAAAGTCAGTCCAAACATTGTAGTGTGAATCCACCTTTATGGAGGGTGAATTAAAATGACCATAAACTATTTTTATTGTAAATTCATAACTCTTTCCTCATAGCTGTTCATTTTTTTCTTATAAATTTGTGACTTTTTTCTCTAGGTCCTTGTCTGGTGAAAAGGCAACAATGGGTTCCAAAATCATTCACTTATTAACTGCCACCAACACATTATATTATATTTCTTCACTTTTCTAGGTACTCTTAATTACATGATTACAATGTGACAGTAAAACAGATTTATGGAGGTTAAACAGTATAAACAGCTCCAGAAAAAATTAAGAGACCACTACAAAAGCTTTTAGCTTTTTATCATCTCTACATGTATGACAGCCATTCAGTTTGATTACACAGGGTTACAAAAATAATTTTTTTTGTAAGTTGTCTGTGTTTTTTCAACTGATTTAAGACAATTTTGCACCGCTGAATCTGAAAATGACATCCGTTTCTCTCGATCAGGTGCCAAGTAAAAACCTGTACTTACTTAGTACTGTGCATGTACTTACCTTTATATAAAGGTAAGCACCGTACATGTAAATTGAATGTTACATTGTGGAAATGTGAAAATGACGAGGCAGAGTTTATATCACGAGTCAGGTTTATTCACATCTTCCAACATCAGCAAAGCAGAAAGAGAAAAAACACAGAAGCATTCGTCCTTTATTTACCAGGATTCTCCTAGTTCACAGTCACATTGCATTTCAATCACAAGTAACAATGCATCTACTCTTTGATCTTATAACATCCTTTTCATAGGCACACCCGGAAATCCCCCAAGGCCGTCTCTTGCATACCAAAGGCTAAACTTTCACATCCTCCTGTTATCTCCAAGGAGACTCAGTTCTTTGTTCTAATCTGAGATGTGAGGCCTAAAGTGATACATATGTGTCCCACAACATCATCATTGTTCAAAATTCAGAGAATTTCATGACATAAAAAAGAATTTTGCATCATATAAAGTGAAAATACCCGTACATGTAAACAAAAATGTATAAAACAACATGTGGCCATAATTCAAAAGGTTGACCTGATTGAGCAAAACCAATGTGATTTTTGGATTCAACACATCAAAATTGTCCTAAATCAGCTAAAAAAAACTTAGACAATAAATTTGGTGTTGACCAATGTTATCTATTGAATTCCAAAACAAGGACACATCAATCTACTGAAGGAGGAACTTATCTAAGTATAGTGAGATGCATGAATTCACAATTGAGTTCTTCCTAAATTAAAACTTAAATAGTGTAGTGTTATGAACATGAACTTGTTTTCTTTGCATTACAATGCATCTGGAAAGTATTGACAGCACTTCACTTTTTCCACATTTTGTTATGTTACAGCCTTATTCCAAAAGGGATTAGATTCATTTTTTCCTCAAAATTCTACACACAATACCCCATAATGACAATGTGAAAAAAGTTTTTTTTTTGAGATTTTTGCAAATTTATTAAAAATAAAAAACTAAGAAATTACATGTACATAAGTATTCACAGCCTTTGCCATGAAGCTCAAAATTGAGCTCAGGAGCATCCTGTTTCCGCTGATCATCCTTGAGATGTTTCTACAGCTTAACTGGAGTCCACCTGTGGTAAATTCAGTTAACTGCACATGATTCGGAAAGGCACACACATGTCTACAAAAGGTCCCATAGTTGACAGTGCATGTCAGAGCACAAACCAAGCATGAAGTCAAAGGAATTGTCTGTAGACCTCTGAGACAGGATTGTCTCGAGGCACAAATCTGGGGGAAGGGTACAACAAAATTTCTGCTGCTTTGAAGGTGCCAACTGTCACCATGGGTTGAGATGCCGTCTCGGCACTCAGCCCATGTTTTCCCTCATCCCTGCTTCCCATTGAGCAGCGTCTCAGCTGGCCCCCAGCTGGCAGCATTATGGACAGCTGGGGCCAATTAGTCTTCATCAGCTGGGGCGCTGCCAATGAGGATAAATAGGAGCAGCCTCGATGACTCGGGGCTGCGACATAAACACATTGCTAAGCTGAAGCCCCTTCGTCTGGTGTCAGCTTATACTCCTCTTGCAGCATTCCTGTGTTTGTATCCCGCTGTGAGTATGTACGTCTTGTTACCCCCACGTCCGGTACGAGCTGCTTACCTCTGCGCTGTGCAACCTGTGAGTGTACGTCTGCATGAGTATCTGTGCTCTCCTCATCCCTTCCCCTTTACCCTGAATAAAATATCACGACTCACTGGCTTGCCCCTGGCTCTGATTGCCCGGCTCCCTAGAGCCAGATATGACAGTATGTCGCAGCCAGAAGAGTTGCCGGCGGCCGTGGGTCGCTGTGGAAACGTACCTTTCTGTCGGGGTGTCAGCGCTGCTAGCATGCCGTTTCCCAGGAGTCACTTCCGGCGCCAGGGCGACGAGCTGAGGTCCATCTCGGAGGCTGTCGACGGGACGCTCTTCACCCTGCACGACGCCTCCAACGCGAGACGCTGGCATCCGGGCCGTGCTGAGGAACTCCTGGACTGTCACCCTCACTCTCTGTACCATCTGGAGGACAGTGCCAGGATAGACGCTGCAGGTACACAGCGAGAGAAGCTCCACGGGGTGGATGGAAATCCCGGCAGGGAGTTGAAGTGGGCGACGTCTTTCCCCGCTTCGGAGTCCCGTTCCTGCCGCCATTCCAGTCCGGGAGTTCGCGCCAACCAGAGGACTTCCCCCGACCTGCGCCACGTCACTCGGGATTCCCTTCAAGGAGCCGCAGCTGACAGCAGTTATGTCCGGGGTCGAGTGGCTGTCGCGAGCTCTACTGTGTTTCCTGTCACCACCTTCAGGCATGTGGCGGCGGCAGTGAGATTGATGGTGAGGACTTCAGGGCTACGAAGCTTTCCCGTGCTCGACGCCTTCCTCGTCTCGATCTCCGATCTGGAGCGGCGAATCCTGGGTTTCCCCCTCGCTTCGTCCCCTGGGAGTAGTCGTCATCACATCGCCGAGTCACCTCTGCACGAACCTCGTCCGGATCCAGTTCTGGGTCATCGTCAGGACCGTTCCTCCCACGCAGCTGTCATCCCTTCGCCTCGTCAGTGTGGAGATTCTACAGCCTCGTCCCCTGAGCCTCGTTCCCCCGCTGTCATTCCTGGACATTCGGGCTGGCTCACCCCGGCTGTTTCCCCCTCCTCCTCGACGCGCTTCCTGACCGCTGTGTGTGCCTGGAATCCCGGCCTGGTGAGCTCTCTGCTGGAGACAACGCGAGCGACCCTCAGACGAATTCCCGGGGGGTCCTCCGTTATCGCCGGGCGGGGAGAGGAAGAAGCAGATTCCACTACAGCAGGCGATACTCAACCTCCAGGGGGCAGGCAAGTCATTGTTTTTTCACACCTGCTTAATGATTTGCTCTGTCACATCCCTGGAGGAGAAGTTCAGGGTTCGCAGCTCCCTGAACTCTCCCCACCTGCTGTAACCTGTATGCCTAATCCCGCATCCTCTGTGTCTCTCTCCGCCGAGCGGTCCCCGGCTCCGGGTCAACGTGGTGGGATATGGAGAGGGCCTGTGGTTCCGCAGCTACACTGCGGACGGAGGAGGGGGACTGACTGCTGCGTGGAGTCTACGCCGACGACTGAGCGTCCCCGGGTCTCCACGGAGGAGCGGTTCGGTCCGGCGGGACGAGATTCTTCTGGCTTCACGCCGAGTAGATCGTCGGCGGGGTTACCTGAGCTGGAGGGATCTCAAGCTGCGCTGACCATCGTGCTGGCTGCGGGGCCCGACGCGGCTAGATGGGAGCCTGACAACGACCTCCTGACGACGGATCCTGGATCTTCGCAGTCCTGGACGGCGTCAGAACCCGAGATCAGGCGAGTGCTCTCCTTTCTTTTCTCTCTTTTTATCCCCGAGCACTTCAGCCTATCTCCAGGGGAGACGAGCTGGGTGCAGCCGTCCGCTGCGTCTGAGCTCGTCTCGCCGGGTTCTGGCGCTGCCGGTGATCCTGATCCCGGTTCTGTTTTCTCTTCTGAGCCTTCTTCCAGGGTCACCGGCAAGGAGTTGCTGTTCCTCGTGGTGCTGGAGGGTCCGGGTTCAACGTTGGAGGTCGGTTCTGGTGCAGTATTCAACGTGGGTTCGCCCGAGACCCAGTCGGGGTCCAACGTGGGTTCGCCTGAGGCCCGATCGGGGTCAGACGTGGGTGCTGCCCCAGTATTGTCCAGGTCCGGTGAGGAGGTGGCCGTTTTCCTGCGGCCTGACGCCCGCCGCCCTCGTCATCGGCTCTCCCCTGAGCCTCTTCCACCGGGATCCGCTCTGATCCTTCGCCCGTCTCAACGGTCCTGGTGGTTGAGTGATGCGGGTCGACGACCCGACCCACAGAACTTTCGGTTCGGTGATCTGGTTCCCCCCACTGGTCTGTTTCCCTCTGGGCAGCCTGGTTCGGCTGCCGGTGGACTGGATTCCTGGGATCTGGGTCCAGAGTTCGCCGTCCGAACACTTCTCTTCCCCTGATTCGCCAGCTGGACAATGGGCGGGGAGATCTCCGGAGCCATCTCGGCTATTTTTGGACTCTGCCTGCCATGCACCTCGGGTGTCACTTTCTTTTATCGTTATTAAGGTCACTTGGGTGTAGTATTTTTGTCCTGTTGGTGGATTCGTATTTATAGTGCTGTGTGTTTTCCATCGCTCATGCTCAACATTTTACTTTTTGTACTATGTTTTTAGTCCCGTTTTTGCATTGTAGAGTTATGTTTTGTTTTCCGTAACACCATGCTCTGCAGTTATCCATTTATTCCAGTCACTTTCATTTCTTTAGGTGACTGGGTATTTATATATTCGTGTGTGTGGGTTTTTCTTTGCCTGCACTCAGTATTTCTCTTATGTCCTGTTTGTTCATTAGAGTCATGTGCCTTGTTTTTCGTAACACCATGCTCTGTAATTGTCTATTTGTTCCAGTCACCCTCACTTTTCTTGGTGACTGTGTGTATGTACTTAAATTAGCGCTGTGTATAGGTTCCCTTTTATTTAACCGTACTCAGCATTTTTGCCCTGTACCTTTTTGGTGGTTCTTTTTTCCTTGCTCTGGGTCACGCATGGTTGGTACTCTCTGGGTAGTATGTAACCGGCGTGCTGACCCAGTTCTTCTCCCCATCTGTACCTGGGTTAATTATTCTGTTTTGTCAGTATTGTATTTGGGTTTTTCTTTCCCGCTACCCTACATTGCCCCATTGGTGTTGTCCTTCCCTTGGCTTCTTCTCCTCCGGTCCGCCTCCCTTCCTCCCACCCTAGGTGGGGGGGTGGGGCTGGGATGTTCCTGGTCGTTCAGGAGCCCGACCTTGAGGGAGGGGCTCTGTCACCATGGGTTGAGATGCCGTCTCGGCACTCAGCCCATGTTTTCCCTCATCCCTGCTTCCCATTGAGCAGCGTCTCAGCTGGCCCCCAGCTGGCAGCATTATGGACAGCTGGGGCCAATTAGTCTTCATCAGCTGGGGCGCTGCCAATGAGGATAAATAGGAGCAGCCTCGATGACTCGGGGCTGCGACATAAACACATTGCTAAGCTGAAGCCCCTTCGTCTGGTGTCAGCTTATACTCCTCTTGCAGCATTCCTGTGTTTGTATCCCGCTGTGAGTATGTACGTCTTGTTACCCCCACGTCCGGTACGAGCTGCTTACCTCTGCGCTGTGCAACCTGTGAGTGTACGTCTGCATGAGTATCTGTGCTCTCCTCATCCCTTCCCCTTTACCCTGAATAAAATATCACGACTCACTGGCTTGCCCCTGGCTCTGATTGCCCGGCTCCCTAGAGCCGGATATGACACCAACGAGCACAATGGCCTCCATCATCTGTAAATGGAAGAAGTTTGGAACCACCAGGACTCTTCCTAGAGCTGGCCGGCCGTTTAAACTGAGCGATCAGGGAGAAGGGCCTTAGTCAGGGAGGTGACCAAGAACCCGCTGGTCACTCAGAGCTCCAGTGTTACTCTGTGAAGAGAGGAGAACCTTCCAGAAGGACAACCATCTCTGCAGCAATCCACCAATCAGGCCTGTATGGTAGAGTGGCCAGACGGAAGCCACTCCTTAGTAAAAGGCACATGGCAGCCCACCTGGAGTTTGCCAAAAGGCACCTGAAGGACTCTAGACCATGAGAAACAAAATTCTCTGGTCTGATGAGACAAAGATTGAACTCTTTGGCGTGAATACCAGGCATCATGTTTGGAGGAAACCAGGCACTGTTCATGACCACACCAATGTTGGTAGCAGCATCATGCTGTGGGGATGTTCTTCAGTGGCAGGAACTGGGAGACTAGTCAGGATAGAGGGAAAGATGAATGCAGCAATGTACAGACATATCCTGGATGAAAACCTGCTCCAGAGCACGCTTAACAACCCTAAGCACACAGCCAAGATATCAAAGGAGTGACTTCAGGACAACTCTGTGAATGTTCTTGAATGCCCCAGCCAGAGCCCAGACTTGAATCCAATTGAACATCTCTGGAGAGATGTGAAAATGGCTGTGCACCGATGCTTCCCATCCAACCTGATGGAGCTTGAGAGGTGCTGCAAAGAGGAATGGGCAAAACTGCCCAAAGACAGGTGTGCCAAGCTTGTGGCATCATATTAAAAAAACTTGAGGCTGTAATTGCTGCCAAAGGTGCATCAACAAAGTATTGAGCAAAGGCTGTGGATACTTATGTACATGAAGATTTCTTAGTTTTTTATTTTTAATAAATTTGCAAAAAATTCAATTTTTTTTCACATGTCATTATGGGGTATTGTATGTAGAATTTTGCCGAAAAAAAAATAATTTAATCCCTTTTGGAATAAGGCTGTAACATAACAAAATGTGGAAAAAGTGAAGTGCTGTGAATACTTTCCGGATGCACTGTATTTGATCTAAAAAGCACATCTACAAGCAACATCTGGCCAGTTGTCATTTTCAATAAATAAATGCTATAAATGACATTATTTTGACTTAGAATTTGGGTGAGTTGAGTTCTAACCTACTTAAAACAACATACCCAAATTCCAAGTCAAAATATGGTCATTTAGAGCGTTTATTTACAGTAAATGGCAACTGACAAAAACAAGAAAAAAGTCATTGCATTTAGATGTACTTTTAAGATAAGATAAGCCTTTATTAGTCCCACAATGGGGAAATTCCAGGATTGCAACAGCATAGGGATAGCAACACTCAGAGCAACAATCAGAAGGCAAGAAAAAACAACATCTAGTTGTTTTGCAAGTTTTGATGTGCTTTTAGATCAATGTAGTGTTATTTCATTAATTATAATTGTGATTAGGTATAAGGTTATTTAATTTATTTCGCGGGGTGTGTGGGAATGGAAATTTACTTTCAAATCCACACACACACCGAAGAACTTGATAGTAAACAGTCGTTTGAGGCAGCAGTTCACTATTGTGAATGATTTATTAATAATTAAACGTTATACCTTTCATTAATCAGTCTCAAATTATTCATGAGTTCTACTGGGGGCTTAGAACATGAGACAGAAAAGAAATCCCAACAACTTCTCTCTAAAGATGACAGATTTATGAAATGAAACTCTGATTAAATGACATTGCATTCAAATGATTTGTAAGCAGGTGGAATGACCAGGCATTCAGCAATCACATTCAATGCACAACTGATTATTGATCAACAAGGGTAATCACATTTGTAGAACCATGGAAACCTTAGTGTGCATTTGTAACTGATGGAAATGGAAGACTGAGATTAACTGTAACAAAGTATGAATAAAATTGGACGTGAATTTATGAAGAAAATTATAACTAATTATATGAAAAATTCTGAATTATTCTCAGAAAATAAAAATGGAATTTTCACGAAAAGGGAATATTAATTCTACAGCTGATCAGATTTATGAATCATTTCCAAATCTTAGACATTCATTCAGCAGATGGAAGCGAAGAGAACATGGCTCACGTGACTCCTTGAGTTGAAGTTTGTTGTCCTCTACAGCTGGATTCTTAGCTGAAGATCGATCTGAAGATGATGCGGGATTATATCTGCCCGCAGATATGTTTCCCACAGTCTAGCTACTTTCAAGTCCACAGTCACAAGATGAGATTTTGCCTGTGAGAAATAGTTGGAGCGGAGATCCAGCAAAGATGGCAGCTGCTGTTTCCTCTTCATTGGCCGGAGGCTTCCTTTCAGGGGCCAGATAAATTCAGAATAATTAGAAATCTGATCCAAATGACAGAATTTTAGAGAGATAAGATAAAAAGAGATAAGATAAAAACTCGAGCCACAAAATATATCCAAGTTCTTCTGACGTTGTGGAGATCGGTGAACACAGCAGCGTCCAGCATGACAACGAATGGTCAGTCAGTCCCTTGAAGACACACAAAAACCCGGTGGATTTAGGAAAAACATTTAAAAGGAGAAAGATAGAAAAATGCCTGGAAACAGGAGTTTAACTCCGAATCAAGATTTGAGCTCAAAGGGAAATAATTAATTCCCAGACATTTAAAGTAAAAGCATTTAAAGACACAGACGTTTACACAACACACAACAATGGCAAAATCTGTTTAACAAACATGGCCGTACTCTCTTTTATAACTCAGACAACTTTTGCGGGGTTCCTGTGATTGACATGGAAATAAGCCAATTATACCTGTGATTGACATGGAAATAAGCCAATTATATCCCGTCAAGGACGGGTTTAATGAACTTTAGTCCAATAGCAGAACAGTCCTTTGTTTGTAACCAACCAACAGAATGAAAGGAAGTTTTGTTCAGCATCTGCTGGCTTGTGATTGAGTTGAACAAGTCAGATGACTTCTTAAACTTCCCACCATGAGAATAAACACATTTTAATAATATGAAACTTTACTTTATGCTTATATATATATATATATATATATATATATATATATATATATATATATATACTGTGTATATATATATATATATATATATATATATATATATATATATATATAAACTAAGCTAAAATCAGTGATTCATGCACTTTTATACTGGTCCTTCTAAAATTGCATGCAGTGGAATAAATTCATTTAAACATTTAACCTGTTGAACTCCAGGATTCCGCGGGCGGTCACGTCTCTGCGTCATAGTGCGTCTCAGTGTGCACTGAAAAAAAAAAGCTGCATTTCCGTTCTTCCAGTACAGACACAGCCGCGAACAGAAAGTCAAAGGAGTGTTTGATTGGTTTAGATTTGATTGACCTCTCA
This sequence comes from Pholidichthys leucotaenia, assembly GCA_020510985.1. Taxonomy (NCBI): domain Eukaryota; kingdom Metazoa; phylum Chordata; class Actinopteri; order Cichliformes; family Pholidichthyidae; genus Pholidichthys; species Pholidichthys leucotaenia. Next base: position 191,668,165 of record CM035842.1, on the reverse strand, counting down.
TTTGACTAATAAGAGCCTTGAATTGGGTTTCTGAAACCTTGAAGAACCAATGACTGAAAACCTAGCAAGAAGGACCTGCCTACCAACGACTGCGAATACCGCGAGCCAATTGAAGCAGAGAAGTACGACGATTGAAACGCGTGCGTCGCCGTGCGTAAAATCTTTTTTGCCTAAGCTGCTGGGTGACACACATTGAGACCTGTGTGTAACGATAGTGTTAGCCACTCTCAGCCGTTAGCCAGTCTTTTTTTTATTACTACTGTTCTTATTTGTTTTGAAAAATGGTTCGCAAAAACCGCAATCATGGAAGCGGAGATGGTTTGACCGGGTCGGGTGACCAGAACCACGAGTCCGTAACAACCGGACCAGCTTCACGTTCGTCTGACAATGAGGAACAGATGTTCGCCAGCAACACTGCTGTTGTGGACAGGTAAGTGTTATAAGCTAAATTATTCTTTATCAATGAAAATAGTAATAAAAATGACTTTTGACCGATCGGTAATTACAACGGTCCGTCATGGCCACAAGTTTTTTTGTGCGCTGAACTCCTCTGTAGCGGGGATGGGTGTGGGTGGAAGAGTTGTTATCCTCTACATTGCAGATATTTTAGAATAATTTTTTTATTGCACTGTAGGTTATTTTTTCTTGTAAAAAAAAAAGGCCACACATTTTTTACGTGGCATGTTTCTTTGTGTGTGGGGGGCTTGTTTGTTCATTCATTCATTCATTCATGAACGAACAAACAACCCCCCCCACACACACACACACAGCCCTGAGTGTCACCTTTCATTACAGCCCAAGATTAAGCTTCTATGTTGAAGCATTCAAAAGTTATAGACGTTTTTCCAAACTGTGCCAGTTCAAAAACGCCTGGGAACAACCTGAGAAAAAAGCTGTGTAATATATTCATTTTTTGTGGTATTGTTACAAAATTTTGACCTCGGCTTGATAACACTTGGTTCTACATTTCTGTTGCATTTTTCAAACAGTATCTGATAACTGTGTGTTATTTGAAAGCATTTGTATCTAAAAAAAAACACCCAGGCGAACTTTATTTTCTTCAAATTCAGTATGTTTAGATGACTGTTACTCAGTGGCAGGAGCACTTAGAGAGATTATAAGATAAGATAAGATAAGATAAGCCTTTATTAGTCCCACAACGGGGAAATTCCAGGATTGCAACAGCACAGGGATAGCAACACTCAGAGCAACAATCAGAAGGCAAGAAAAAAAAAAAACAAGCAAGCAAGAGCAGCTAATATACATATGTACGTATTACTATAAAATATATATATATACACACACACACAGACACACAGTGCAGAGCATTGTAGCTGGATGGAATAAATATATGAATACATGAACACACAGTGCAGAGAATTGTAGCTAGATGGAATAAATATGTAAATATATAAACACCCACAGTACGGAGCATTGCAGCTAGGTGGAATAAATATGCAAGTATATAAACACACACAGTGCAGAGCAATGTAGCTAGATGGAATAATATGTAGATATATAAATATATAAACACACCCAGTGCTGAGCATTGTAGCTAGATGGAATAAATATGTAAATATATAAACACACACAGTGCAGAGCATTGTTGCTAGATGGAATGAAACAGCATAACCGTCTACTTAGTTATCCTACATGGTATGATTATGTGCCCATACATATTCTCACCCTCCATAGCGACCGGTAAGTTCCTAGTTGTATGCCGGAGGGGACCATTGTGTAAGTCTATTGCATCTTTTGCATTCAAAAAACTATTAGTTTGTTACGTCTTTTTGCTATCTCTGCGAGCAGCCCTGCTTAGGTTGTACAGTCTGACAGCCGTTGGTAGGAAGGACCTACGAAACCTCTCGGTTGTGCACCTGGGATGATGTAGTCTGCTGCTAAATGAGCTCCTCAGTGCATTCAGTATGTCCTGCATAGGGTGGAACTCGGACTCCAGCAGAGATGACAGTTTAGCCACCGTCCTTCTCTCTCCTATCTCCTCCATCGGATCAAGGCGCTGCCCCAGGACAGAGCTAGCTTTCTTAATCAGTTTGTTCAGTCTCTTCCTATCGGCTGCAGTAATGCCACTGCCCCAGCAGACCACTCCAAAAGTGATGGCTGATGCCACCACCGTGTCATAGAATGACTTCAGCAGCGCCCCTTGTACACCAAAAGACCTGAGTCTCCTCAGCAGGAACAGCCTGCGCTGTCCCTTCTTGTAGAGTGCATCAGTATTGTGTGACCAGTCTAGTTTATTGTTCAGATGAATACCCAGGTACTTATAGGATGTCACCATCTCGATGTCTGTTCCCTGTATATTTACTGGTACTGTGAGGGGCTGCCCATGCCTGCGGTAGTCCACCACCAGCTCCTTAGTTTTCCTCGCGTTGATCTGGAGGCAGTGTCTTTTGGTGTACAAGGGGCGCTGCTGAAGTCATTCTATGACACGGTGGTGGCATCAGCCATCACTTTTGGAGTGGTCTGCTGGGGCAGTGGCATTACTGCAGCCGATAGGAAGAGACTGAACAAACTGATTAAGAAAGCTAGCTCTGTCCTGGGGCAGCGCCTTGATCCGATGGAGGAGATAGGAGAGAGAAGGACGGTGGCTAAACTGTCATCTCTGCTGGAGTCCGAGTTCCACCCTATGCAGGACATACTGAATGCACTGAGGAGCTCATTTAGCAGCAGACTACATCATCCCAGGTGCACAACCGAGAGGTTTCGTAGGTCCTTCCTACCAACGGCTGTCAGACTGTACAACCTAAGCAGGGCTGCTCGTTTTGCCAAAAAATTCAGTGTTTTCTTTTAAATGAGACCAACCCCAACCCATGAAGATGCTGCAAAGGGTTGAAGAACAGCTTTTGATTTACTTTAGGTATGTTATTTTTAGGCGTTATTTGGGAAATTGACCAGAGTTCAACAGGTTAAACATTCTCAAACATATACACATTTAAAATCAAGATTAATGAAATCTTTCAAACCCGAATGATTGTCCAACACAGAATGATACGTCAGAGTCCCGCTTGATTTCCCAGGGTGTCCTGGAAATTATCCTGAGGAATGAAACTTGAAAAGAGAACTAATTTCAGTCAAAAATACACACAGTTCCAAGGCTGGTTAAATCCAACATATCCCTGAGTGCCAGAAGATAGCAATGTTGAGCTGTGGATATTTTCCTAGAGACTGCAAGATGCACTCAGAGTTTATGGAAGCCTGGGAAGGCTCAAATGGCTGATAACACATAAACTGTCTTAGTTGGGAGGAAGTTTTCAGTTATTTATGGTCAAACTAATCTGTTATAAGGAGTCCTTATCGTGCTTCTTGACAAAGGAATGTTGTTTTCCACAGTGGTTCTGAGATGACAAAAAGGATTCTTGACCGGCCTTCTTGGGTGAAACAATGTCTTTAAGATGAAGAACAGTTTTAGAATTTATCGCCAAGGGAGTTGATGCTACATCAAATAATGCAAAGAAAACAAGTTCATGTTCATAATACTACAATACTTAAGTTTTAACTTTGGAAGAACTCAGAAATATGTATTTGTGTAATAACTCTGATTTGTATTCACATCTTTCATGCATCTTACCATGCTTAGATGATCTCCTAATCAGCACCTCCGTGAGGTGTCCTCATTTTGGAATTTAACAGATACTCAAATTGAATAGCTGCCAGACATGTAGAGAATTTAGGAACGATTTTGTTGTGGTCTCTTAATTTTTTCCAGAGCTGTATATGAACTTCATTTTGTAGTAGTCTAAATGTATTTTTGGACTCTGTTTTACAGTAATAATTGTTTTTGTAAGTGACAAAAACAAAATACTTCTGATTCAATCATATTTTCTGGCAGCCTTCGATCTGCCAAAACACCCAGATGCCATTCTTGACTGTACTCTCGACAAACAAACACTCTGATCTTTATTAAATTATTTCCATGATAAACAAGCAGGTAATTAGTGCTCAGTTCAAAAAGTTAACCTGATCCCAGCTCATATAATTGTCCTAATAGTTTGTCCACTTAGCACTGTATGTTTCAGTTGGCACTGTAAATGGTTTTCACCAAAAATTGTAATAATCACAGTGGTAGTCACAATAAAGCTCCTGTGATGGAAATGATGTATTCAGCAATGTCGACCCCATATCAAAAAAAGGAATTGTGATTACAAACTGAACCGTCAAAAAATGAATAAAAAGAATAAAGTTTGAGTAATTGTTTTGTCTCTTCAAATTACTATGCAGTTAAAAAGGAGAGCTTGCAAACCAAACATCTGTTTCATGTGCTTGACTGACAGGAACCTAGGGTCCAACAAGAGAATCGTGTCACGAGCTGGGTTCTGGAGGTTCTGCCGGACCCAGCTTCGTGGCTCCTTTTCATTAATGTATATTTATTTGTGGTATTTTTTTTATGCCTCTTTGAGTTGTCTTACTGCCTTCTATTCTCATTGCTTATGTTTCAGTTTGTTTTGGCTATGTCTTATGTGTAATTATTATGTAGTCTGTATTTGATTATGTTGATCTTTTATATTTGTTCTGTGAGCTGACAGCTGTCAGGCGACATTTCCTGGTTCGTGCTTTGCGTGGGTGTCATCTGTCAGACTGCCAGTCTAACTGCTCCTCTCTCATCACTACCAGCTAATCCCAATCATTAGTTATGGTTCTCTCTTTCCCAGCTCAGGTGCACCCACACTTGTGATCATTTACGTTATTTTCTCACTAGTATTTATTCGTCGCTTGTCCACTTTCTCATTGCGGCACTATTGAATGTTCCCTGGAGTGTTTCTCTTTTTATTTTTCATCTCCAGAGCTAAGGTGGCTCTGGAGCGCATTGCACTGTAAGTTATTGTTGTTTTGCTTTTTTTGTACCATCTGCACTGTTTTTGGACTTTGTTATTTTTGTTAATAAATGTCACCACTATGGTTCAGTGCCTGGGTCTGTCCTCCTGCCCCAAAGGGCCGTACATGACAGAATAGTGCTGTCAGTTAATGACCCAGCTGCTATAATTGTGCATTTTTGTCTTTTTGTGCCTTTTCTTTTTTCACTCACCCGTGGGTGGAACTGTGATGGATTCGGCAAGCGGAGGGGCTACCCAATGCTCCTGGGATGGGAATGTTGCCGCACGCTCATGGAGAATGATGGGCTAATCTCCGTGGCACGCACATTTTCTACTCCGAAGGACCCATTATGATATCTTGGGCTTGCAGAGGCAGCTGCTCGTCGGTGTCCTCAGCTGCGGGAACATGCTGAGGGAAGAGAAAGGGTTTCTCTGGTGGTGGCGCTCCAACGCGAGGATGGAGGAATGATGAAGAAATCCCCGGAGAAGCCTGGACTCGCGCCGAAGGGGAGACGCTCCCGGGGCTCTGTTGCCACAACTGCTCACCACTCTCCGGTGCCCGTTCTGCTGCATCAGCTCCGCAACGCCGTCATTCCTCTACAGATTGCCGGGGTAATCCTCCCGCCTCTGTGACAGCCACTTCTCGACATCGAGCCTGACAATTCCTGCAGCAGTGCCTCTCTCTCTTCCTTCTTCATCAGCTGTTCCGTCAGCCCAATCTACCCCCGTCGCTTCTGCAACTTCCGTCACCTCCATTTGCCCTCCTGCTGCCAAGAGGTCTTCCATTTTTTCACCAGCTACGCTGTTCTCCGTGAATACAGGGATGGTTCCTCCACAATCCTCAGGGGAGCCCATACTCATCATAGACACAGAGAGGGATGACGCAACTCCAGCTGCGGCAGGCAATATCACACACCAGGAGAACAGGCAAGTTTCATTTCATTCCATTTCAATTTTTGAAGATATGCCTTGCCTGATCCCTGGTAGAGAGGCTGTGGGCGTGCAGTCCCCTGAGCTCTCTCCACCTGCTGCAATCCATAAATCATCACCCGTCCTCTCCGTGTCTCCTCCGATTGTCCCTGAGTGTCCGCTGGCCCCAGAACTAAGCCGCTGGACGATGGAGGAGCCTATGGCCCGTGAGGACCCAGTTCCAGTGCCAGCGTGGAGCTGACCCCCAGCTGCCACACCAGACAAGCCACCAGCGTGGTCCCCTTCACCTGGGAGTGTTGAGACTGCAACCACAATCATGCTTGCTGCAGAGGCCACCGCAGCAGAGTTCAAGGCCGAGTTGGACCTCCAGAGGGCCGAGCCCGAGTTTACATCATCGCCTGGATTGATGGAGTCCTGGACGGCAGTGGAGCTCAAGCTCAGGCAAGTGCTTTCCTTTGTGCTTCCCCTAACTGTCCTGGAGCAATCTTACCTGGCTCTTGCTAAGGGGAGCCGGGTGCAGTTGCCCACTGCCCCTGAGCTTGCCTTGCCGGGCTCCGCCGCTGCCGTTGACCCTGATCCCTCTTCTCTCTGTGTTGTGTCTGAGCTTTCTCCCAGGGTCGCCGGAAACATTCCAGCCATGACAGAGGTCTCCGTGGGTCCAGGTTCACCGCTGAAGGTTACCAGAGGTCCAGCTTCCCCCGATGTGGAGGTTGTCGCAGGTGTCCCGTCCCAGCCCAGGACCTCTGTGGGTGCAGCTTCGGCCCAGGCCGGGTCCACCGCGAGTGCAATTTCCTCTCTGCCCGAGGCCGTTCTCTGGGTTCCCCCTCCGCAGCCTAAGTCTCCGTGGGTGCTGTGTCCCAGTTGGGGACCCTTGTGGGTGCTGCATCCCAGCTTTAACTCTACCTCCCAGCCCGGGGTCCATTGTGGGTGCAGCATTGGCCCAATCCGGGTCCACAGAGGATGCAGCATTGGCTCAGTCTGGGTCCAATGAGGGTGCAGCATTGGTCCAGTCCGGGTCCACTGAGGGTGCTGCAGAGCTCCAGCCCGGAGCAATCGCGGGTGCTGCAGAGCTCCAGCCCAGAGCCACTGTGGGTGCTGTCAGTTAGCCTGAAGCTGTTATGGTAACCCTTCCTCCTCAGCCAGATGCCGTCATGGTCCACCATCCTCCTCCGCAACCAGACACCATCGTGGTCCCCCTCCTCTGGCCCTGCTTCCCTTCATTTGGCCTTCCCGTGGGGGGTTGCCTCCTGGGTCACCCCTCTGGTCCTGGTGGCTTAAAAACTCTGGCTGGCCGCCCAAAAGACTGGGCTGCAGGGTCGGGTGGTCCATATTCTCTGGCAGGCCACCTCACTCATACCACCTGGCTGTCCGGCTGGCCCGGGACTTCAGCAGGCCGCCCGACTTGTTCCACCTTGCCGTCCACCGGGCTAGGGACTTTGGTTGCCCCCCTGAACTCTTTAGCTCCTGGGCCTGGGGGGCCTAAGTTTTTGTTTCTGACTGGTGTGGGCCCTGAGCAGATTTTTTTGTTTTGCGCCCTCCTAGCCTGTTCCCACCACCACCCACCCTGGGTGGGTTATTGTTGTGTCCCTTCTGGGTGAGGGGGCAAGCTCTTTTTTTCTCTTTTTGGTGTTACCCTGGGGTGTCTGAGATCCACCCCTTGAGAGGGGGGCTCTGTCATGAGCTGGGTTCTGGAAGTTCTGCTTGACCCAGCCTAGTGGCTCCTTTTCTGTAATTGTATATTTATTTGTGGTATTTTTTTTTTTTATCCCTCTTTGAGTTGTCTTACTGCCTTCTATTCTCTGTTTATGTTTTGGTTTGTTTCGGCTATGTCTTATGTGTAATTATTATGTAGTCTGTATTTGATTATGTTGATCTTTTATATTTGTTCTGTGGACTGATAGCTGTCAGACGACATTTCCTGGTTCGCACTTTGCATGGGCATCATCTGTCAGACTGCCAGTCTAACTGCTCCTCTCTCATCACTACCAGCTGATCCCATTCATTAGTTGTGGTTCTCTCTTTCCCCGCTCAGGTGCACCCACACCTGTGATCATTTACGTTATTTTCTCACTAGTATTTATTCGTCGCTTGTCCACTTTCACATTGCGGAACTATTGAATGTTCCCTGGAGTGTTTCTCTTTTTATTCCTCATCTCCTCCAGAGCTAAGGTGGCTCTGGAGCGCATCTCGCTGTAAGTTATTCTTGTTTTGCATTTTTTTATCATCTGCACTGTTTTTGGACTTTGTTATTTTTGTTAATAAATGTCACCACTATGGTTCAGCGCCTGGGTATGTCCTCCTGCCCCGAAGGGACGTACATGACAAATCGGGGATTAATGAAATGGAAGTGACCCCCCCAAAAAAGAAGGTAATTCAACAGTGAGGCAAAAGATGTTGGTTGTTACTGGTCAGCTGTTCTCAAAATTTGGAGCAAGTACAAACAAAATGGGAACCTTGTAAGAAGTAAACATACTGGTAGATCAATGAAGATGACAGAGCATCAGAACAGAAAGCTCAAAATCATTTGCCCTAAAATTAGATAATGTACAACAAGCAAATGCCCCTCTGTAGATTGCCACCTTGTGGTGGAGGGGTTTGTGTGCCCCAGCGTTTCCAGGAGCTATGTTGTCGGTGTCAACTTTAAAGAGAAGGTTAAAGAGAAGTAGGCATGGACTGAGGCTGCTTGGATGAAAGTGATATTCAGTGATAAATCATATATCTGCATTGGCCAAGGAGATGATGCCCGTGTCTTCTGCAACTAAAATCCTTTTATTTAACCAACACCTTCATTTCCTTCATCTAGATCAGATTAAAAATTATCAAAATGCAGCAGGGAAACTGTATTCAAAAAAACAAGATATATGTAATAAAGTAGAATGACAGAGGGAATAAGTATTGAACACGCTTGGTGAAATTAATTTCATATTTAGTAGAAAAGCCTTTGTTGGTAATAACAGCTTCCAGATGCCTCCTGTATGAAGAAACTAGGCGCAGGCATTGCTCAGGAGTGTTTTTAGCCTATTCTTCCACACAAACTGTCTTCAAATCTTGAAGGTTCTGTGGGTGTCTTCTATGAGCTCTGATCTTCAGTTTGCTCCATCGATTTTCAGTTGGATTCAGGTCAGGTGACTGACTGGGCCATTCTAGCAGCTTTGTTTTCTTTCTCTGGAGCCAGTTGAGAGTTTCCATGGCTGTGTGTTTGGGATCATTGGCTTGCTGAAATGTCCACCTGTTATGTCAGTAAACGAGAACCAAGGATGAGGCTGGATGTTGAACTGAACAAAACTTTATTGTTGACTCACTGTCACAGTACAAGCACTCCCGTCAGGCAGAGATCAGGTCAAAGAGATCGTCCCTCCTACTCACAGCCCTCTTATACCCTGGGTGGAGGTGAAACTGGAAAGGTGGAGCCACCACCCGTGTCACACAATAATATGTCCCAAATAACAACATAACATTCCCCCTCCCCTTCAAAAAAAAATGGTCCAAACACACACATGCGATCGAGACCCTCCACAATTTGGAATTCGAATCACACACTAACATTGAACAGAATATTTGAAACCTATGACAGACATACAAAACAACTAAAGCTAGGGGTGAACAGGTGGACTACCGTTACACCCTCCACAAGGCTGGATGGATTATTCTGCCACCTCTACTAAAACACAGTCCATTAACAGAAAACTGCCATGTTCCTAAAATAAACAGTAGCAAACACAAAACAATCCCATTAACAGAAGCCCAAACACCGCCTTCTCCTCTATGGTGCACTCGTTGGGGTGCCTCCATGAACCATCAGACAGCTGGAGGTAGCCATCCTCCCCAACAACCACCGCTTGCAGCCGCCCCTGGTCGTCTTCTCGTCGGCGTGACCCCCTACTCTCCGGTTACTTCCAGCCAAAATCCAGGAGTAGAATGGGCCCTCCACTTGGTGCCACCTGCCGTCACGGGCGTCCCACCGGGCCACCCAGTTCCCTCAACTAGGGTTACTTGGGCACTGGCACCGGGACCCTCCCGCGATAGAAATGGTCCTGCTCATTATCCAGATTCACAGCCCGACCACTCCTCTCCAACCCAATACTGTGAGAAGGAACTCCTCACGGTTGCCCAACCTAACATGGATCACACCGCTCCAATGTCAATCAGCAAAGGCACTGTTACTCTGTCCAGTTTCACCACAGTGGAGGAACGATCGTTGACACTTGGAGATACACTGAGAACAACCGGGGGAGGTGAAGCGGGGAGATCCTCCTTGTATCTCAGATCCCATCGCTCGAACCTGTAACATGCCCTGGCGAAATGATGCAAGAATCCGCACGTGCTGCAGCATTTTCCTCTTGCCGGACACTCTCTCGCCTTATAACGGTGCTTGGTGGACCCACAACCCAAACACCTGGGCGATCCTGGGGTGGACCTTATCTTCACAGCATTAACGCTTCCCTCCTCATCCTCCACACTATCGTTGCTGTCCGGGTCCACTGCCTGCACAGTCGACTGTGATTCAAAATGGCAGCGTGTCACTCTCTCAACAAACTCTCGTGATAGCTTGTCTGCTGCCTCACACTGCTGAGCTAACTTGATGGCCATGGCTAACGTCAGCTCGCCCAAGTGCCTGAGAAGCTTCAACCTAACCACCGAGCAAAGGGTATGTTCAGCCAACTGGTTGTGGACCATCTCTTCCTCAAATGCTCCAAACTGGCAGTCCCCAGCCAACTGACATAGGTCTGCAACATACCACTTCACTGACTCACTGTTCCGCTGGTGGTGCTGCCGAAACTGAATCCTCCCGATGATGACGTTTTTCGGGGCATGAAAATGTTGCGTCATTAGCTCAACCATGTCTTCAAAACTATCACTGTCGCCCAGGGTACTAAGGATATGTTGTTCTTCCATTCCCAAGTTGTGAACCAACACAGCCTATGCCCTCAACTTCTCCAGTTTTCCGAGGTTCAGTGCCACCAAATAGTTCTGGAATGCAGCAAACCACCTCGCCCAAGGGACTGGCGGCTCACCCGGAACCTCCAAAAATGGCCGAATATTAGCAATCCCCATGTCCATACTTTTATCCTCGTTGCCAAATGTTATGTCGGTAAATGAGAACCAAGGACGAGGCTGGATGTTGAACTGAACAAGACTTTATTGTTGACCCACTCTCACAGTACAAGTGCTCCCGTCAGGCAGAAGTGAGGTCAAAGAGATTGCCTCTCCTACTCATAGTCCTCGTATACCCCGGGTGGCGGCAGAACCGGAAAGGTAGAGCCACCACCCGTGTCACACAATAATATGTCCCAAATAACAGCATAACACCACCCTCGTTTCATCTTCAGCATCTTGGCAGATGACATCAGGTTTGTTGTTGTCATCTGGAACTTTGTATGTTCAGTAACACACAGAGCTTTTACAGCCTTTTTACACAATAACCAGCAACCTCACCTCTGCATCCCAGCATGGACTACTCTCTACAGTGCTGCTTTTTGTGGGTACAGACCAGTTTCTCCGGGGTGGATCTTGTGGTGTAATCTAAGGATTACATATGTGGAGCCACTAGGGGGCGACACAGACCGGATGTTGTCAGGAGTACAGCATGACGGATAATAATATGGCGGAGTTCGTGTGTTAATGTTGTTCCAGCCAGTTAATAAAGGAGGCTCCGTGTTCACCCAAAGCAGCAGTCTTTATTTATAAAAGAACCCAACACAACATGGTGTCAGAAGTTGGTGCGCTTTGAGGTGAGAAAAGTCAGCTTTGCAACCGGCTAGCGGCTATGCCAGACGAAGTTCAAAGAGCTGCAGCTGCGCCAATTGATCCAGTAATGGCGGCGGCTACTCCAGCGGCAACCTTCACCATTAAACCACCGGAGCCCTTCGACTTTGCGAGACCCCAAGAGTGGGAAAAGTGGATAAGACGTTTTGAGCGTTTTAGACTGGCAAGTAACCTGAATAACTCATCTGAGGCGAACCAAGTTAATACGCTGGTTTATTGCATGGGAGATGAGGCTGACGACGTGCTAAGAGGGCTCGAGTTAACGAGTGTGCAGCGCCAGCAGTACAAGGCCGTTAAAACAGCTTTTGATAGACATTTCGTTCCCAGAAAGAACGTGATTTATGAACGAGCAAAATTCAACAAGCGAGTGCAACAGCCGGCAGAACCAGTAGACTCGTTCATAACAGCACTCTATGCACTGGCAGAAAACTGTGAGTACGGTGCACTTCATGATGACCTCTTGAGAGACAGGCTTGTAGTGGGTCTGAAAGATTCGTCGCTGTCAGAAAGAATGCAGCTTGACAAAGATCTTACCCTAGCTAAAGCTATAACAATGGCAAGACAATCTGAAGAAATAAAACGACAACAAACTGACCTAAGAGGTGAAACTAGCATTATCAGAACAGCCGTGGATGCGGTACACATCAGAAAAGCCAAGCCAAACAAGTTCATAATCAAGGAACAAAAACAGATTAAGTCCTCAAGGCCTCAGCAGACAAAACAAGACAGTAAAGTTTGTTCCAAGTGTGGCAAAGCACCAGCACATGCAGCAGTACGGTGCCCAGCTAAAAACGCGGAATGCCATAACTGTAAAAAACGTGGACACTATATTAGAGTCTGTAGGTCCAACCCAACTGTGAATGAGGTCACTGACAATGCAGACAGACTTTTTCTGGGTGAAGTGGATCTAGGAGAGGATCCGTGGCTGGCAGACATAAATGTGAGAGGAAATAAAGTGACTTTCAAGTTAGATTCCGGAGCGGACGTCACAGCGGTTTCTGACAAAACATTTGAAATCTTCAAGAAGAAAAATGAACAGTTGGAAAAGGCACAAAAACCACTCTACGGACCGGGTGGAACTGCACTAACCGTGTTGGGGTCTATGACAGAGACTATTACATATGGTGACAAGAGCGCTACTGAGAAAATCTATATTGTCAAAAATCTGCGCATGGCACTACTGAGTAGAACAGCTTCCGTGAGACTGAAACTAATTGCCAGAGCTGACACTATAGACCAAGAGACAGTGAGAAAAGCGTACCCCAAGTTATGCGATGGACTTGGGCTTGTTCAAAAGCCATACACAATTAAACTGAAACCTGATGCTAAGCCCTTTTCGCTCAAGGTGCCAAGGCGTGTGCCACTGCCGCTCATGGCTAAAGTGAAAGAAGAGCTCGAGAGGATGGAAAAGTTGGGAGTCATCAGTCGCGTGGAGCAGCCAACAGATTGGTGCTGTGGCATGGTTGTAGCTCCCAAAAAGGACAAAGAAAAGGTGCGTATCTGTGTGGACATGACACCTTTAAACGAGTCAGTGTGTCACGAAAGATACATCCTCCCGTCTGTGGACCAAACGCTAGGCATGCTCACAGGTGCTCAGTATTTTTCAAAGCTTGATGCAAATATGGGATTTTGGCAAATACCACTGTCTAAAGAGTCGGCCTTTCTCACCACATTCATTACGCCATTTGGCAGATACCACTTCAACCGTTTGCCATTTGGTATTTCCAGTGCTCCTGAACATTTCCAAAACATGATGGTGACAGAGGTTACATCGGGTCTCGACGGAGTCGTCTGTCACATGGACGATATCCTGGTCTGGGGATCCACCAAGGAGCAGCACGATGCAAGACTGCACGCTGTCTTGAAGCGCGCGGAGAAAGCCGGCGTTACGTTGAATATGTCAAAATGTGAGTTTGGCAAAAGAGAGGTCAAATTTCTTGGGTTTATTGTTTCAGCAGAAGGAATGAGGCCAGATCCAGACAAAACCCAAGCTGTTCAGGACATGAAAGAGCCAAGCAATGTGAGTGTGCTCAGGAGCTTTCTCGGAATGGTGAACCAGCTGGGGAAGTTCATTCCGAACCTTTCTGAAAAGGACAAACCATTGAGAGACTTGCTTTCAACAAAGAACATGTGGTACTGGGGGCATGAACAACAAAATGCGTTTTGTAATCTCAAACAAGAACTGTCCTCTGCTCCTGTATTGCAGCTCTATGACCCAAACAAACCACAGAAAATATCTGCAGATGCCTCTTCATACGGATTGGGGGCAGTCATGCTACAGAAAGAGAGAGACGTGTGGTCACCAGTTGCTTACGCTTCCCGATCATTGACACCTACAGAGCAGCGCTACGCCCAGCTGGAAAAAGAAGCGCTGGCTCTCACGTGGGCCTGCGAAAGATTCAATGACTTTATCCTGGGTCTGCACTTTGAACTAGAAACTGATCATAAGCCACTAGTGAGTCTACTGGGAGGACAAGCTTTGGATGCGCTTCCACCGCGTATACAGAGATTTCGTATGCGCCTAATGAGGTACTCATACACTATAAAGCACATCCCGGGCAAAAGTCTCACCACTGCCGACACGCTCTCACGCTTACCGCTCACAAATAGTGTTACTCACACAGACACAGATCTTATGGAGGACACTAACATTTATGTTGACTCTGTGCTAGAGGGACTCCCTACAAGCAGCAAATACCTTGCAGATCTCCAAGAGCAACTGCAGTCCGACAGCGTCTGTTCACAAGTCATGAAATACTGCACAGAAGGCTGGCCGGATCGTAACCAGCTACAGGGAGCGGTGAAGCACTACTGGTCTGAGAGAGCCGTTTTGAGTGTGCATAACGGACTACTACTGAGAGGCACGAGGTTAGTTATCCCTGCTAACATGAGAAATGCAGTTTTGGATAAGATACATGAGGGCCACCAGGGGGTGGTTAAATGCAGAGAGCGTGCCCGTCAGGCTGTATGGTGGCCAGGTTTAAGCAACCAGATCAGTGAAGTTGTACTCAAATGCAGAAAGTGCATACAGGAAAGAGTTAATGTGAGAGAGCCTTTAATGCCCACAGATTTACCAGAAAGGCCATGGCAGAAGTTGGGAGCTGATTTGTTCACGCTACAAGACAAAAACTACCTGTTATTAGTGGACTACTTCTCTAGGTATATAGAGATTGCCCAGCTCAGCCCAACTCGCTCTGCCAATGTCATTGTGCATTTAAAGTCTATGTTTGCACGTCACGGAATACCAGAGATACTGATCACGGATAACGGCCCGCAGTTCGCAAGTCAGGAAATGGAAGACTTTGCAAAGGAGTACTGTTTTGAGCACATGACCAGTAGTCCCAGGTACCCCCAAAGTAACGGTGAGGCAGAAAGAGCTGTCAGAACAGTCAAAAACCTAATTAAGAAAGCCAGTGATCCATACCGAGCACTGTTAGCCTACAGAACCACAGCGTTGGCAAATGGCTACAGCCCAGCACAGCTTCTCATGGGGTGTAGGCTTCGTACCACCCTGCCAATGCTTCCAGAGGCCTTGCAGCCATGCGTGCCAAATCTGCAACAAATTCGTCACGTGGAAAAGGAGAGACGGATGAGGCAAACAGAATGTTTCAACAAAAGACACAGAACAAGAGATTTGGATAAACTGTTACCCGGAAACTCTGTTTGGATTACAGATGCAAAAGCACAGGGCACAGTGACATCTGTCCACAAAACCCCACGGTCCTATGTCATTAGTGGACCACAAGGGACAATCAGGAGGAATCGCACTCATCTTGTGCCTATGTCGATACCAGAGACTGAGATGGAACCACAACGGACCCAGTCAAATGGAAAAGACACTCCTACAGAAACTGTTTCTGAGCCCAATGCACAGGAAACACCAGGTGTTGTTAGAACCAGGTCTGGTAGAGAAGTGATAAAACCAAAGAGACTGGATCTGTAGAGTTGCATGTTAATATTTGTGAAAACAGTGTTGAAGAAAAAAAAAAAAAAGAAATGTTACATTTTGTGTTTTCAGCTAAAAGGGGTCAACTTGGCTTCAGTAAGGGGGATGTGGTGTAATCTAAGGATTACATATGTGGAGCCACTAGGGGGCGACACAGACCGGATGTTGTCAGGAGTACAGCATGACGGATAATAATATGGCGGAGTTCGTGTGTTAATGTTGTTCCAGCCAGTTAATAAAGGAGGCTCCGTGTTCACCCAAAGCAGCAGTCTTTATTTATAAAAGAACCCAACACAACAGATCTCAGACGTGTGTGTGTGTGTGTGTGTGTGTGTGTTGGGGGGGTGGTACAGCAAACCTGATTTTGCAACCCGCTGCATACTTTCTGGAGTGGTTGGAGTCACAGAGTCTCTGCAGAGATTGGCATTCATAGGACAGCGAAAAGGGGAGTCTGCAGCAGGAGAGTGCCCAAGGGCTCGTGCCATAATCTGTCGGGCAGTCGCCAAGCAGCAGTTCAGTTCAGCTTTTCCCCATCAAAATAAAACAGTCTCCCCTTTCCCAAATTGTATCAAAAGGATTTGGGGTTTGGATGGAGGACTCTCGGAGTCCAGATTCCTCCAGTTGGTGACCCCTGGTCTAGAGAGAGCTCTTTGCTTCTACCCATCGTGAGTTCTTTTTGGTGTGATAATCTGATATTCAGAGATTTTTAAAGGCTACCAGTCAGGACTTAACCAGTTGAAATCAAGTTGCACTGATGGGGGATTGGATGGCATCCTAAATTCTGATGGATTTCAGCTGGTTTCTTGGCTTTCTATGCCTTTTTGCACCTCTTTTTATTCATGTGTTCAATACATATTCCCTCTGTCAGTCCACTTTATTAAATATAACTTGCTTTGTGGACACAATTGCCTTGATTTCTTTGTATATATGAATTACTTGGGTTGTTACTGATATCTGCTGAAAATCTCAATTTAATGGCTCCATCAGACATACGTTTAATGAGAAAAATGTTGACGTGTTCAATACTTAATTTCCCAGCTGTAATAGTAAGTGCACGGTGAGTGTGTCATGTAGGATGCAGTGAAGTAGTGTGGCAATCTCCTCAAGTGCTCCCCCTTAAAGATATGCTCCCCACCTCCTTGCCACTAATTAGAACTAAGTCTTCATAAGCTGATGGCAGAAGACAAAATTGTGGCCAAAAGAACAAACAGAGATGGCAAGTCTATCTATGAATTCTGTTATGTCGGTAATCAGAGTCTGGAGTCGGTCTTATGCCATGCAGTGAACTGATCTTTATTAGAGAACACACAGAACTATATACAGTCTGGCCGTAGCCCGCCTGACATCACCACACAGGGTGGGTATGGCAAGCCCTAAGTGACACACACACACACACACACACACACACACACACACACACACACACACACACACACACACCACACTCTTGACACAACAAATTCCATTAAGTGCCATGCCTATCCATGGCATTTTCCAAAGGTACTCTGGGTTTAGAACAAGTCCCCACACCTCCATAGAACTCCAGGAGATCGTCACTTCCTGTTTTGCTGTCTGCCTGTGTGGTTTGCTCTCCAGCTCTCCAGCCACTAGCTAGCCACTAGCTATGGCTACTACCTCTCTTTCCTCTCCTCCTCTGGTGTGCTCTCTCTGTCAGATGTTTAGCTACACCTCTGCCTCTTTTAGTGATAACGGTAAATGTAATAAATGTTGTCTTTTTGAGGCGCTCGAGGCGAGGTTGTCTGATTTGGAATCCCGGCTCCGCTGCATTGAAACACCGTCTGCGCCAGTTAATCTCGACGGACGCCCATTAGCTGCAGCGGAGCTAGCTAGCTTAGGTCCCACTGTCAGCGGTTCCCCGGCTCTCCTCAGCAGCGAGGAGACTGGGTGGGTGACGGTGAGAAGGAAGCCTAGTCGCAAAGCCCCGGTTCACCACCAACCTGTTCACGTTTCTAATCGTTTTTCCCCGCTCAGCGACACACCCGCTGAGGAAAAAACTCTGATCATTGGCGACTCTGTAGTCAGAAACGTGAACCTAGAGACTCCTGCGGCCATAGTCCAATGTATTCCTGGGGCCAGAGCAGGCGACATCGAGTCAAATTTGAAAATGCTGGCTAAAAGTAACTGTAAATACTCCACAATTGTTATTCACGCCGGCATTAATGACATCCGTCTCCGGCAGTCGGAAGTCACAAAACTTAATATAGAATCGGTGTGTGAGTTTGCCAAAACGATGTCTGCCACTGTAGTATTCTCTGGGCCCCTCCCCAATCTGACCAGTGATGACATGTTTAGTCGCTCGTCATCCTTGAACCGCTGGCTGTCTGTGTGGTGTCCTAAAAATGACGTGGGCTACATTGACAATTGGAGCTCTTTTTGGGGAAAACCTGGTCTTATGAGACGAGACAGCATTCATCCCACTTTGGATGGTGCTTCTCATTTATCTAACAATCTGGCATCTTTTTTATCCAAATTTCCAAAACCGTGACTACTCAGAGTTGGGACCAGGAAGCAGAGTCGTAGTCTTACACGCCTCTCTGCAGCTCCTCTTCATCCGCCACCCCTCAGCTTAGCCCCTGTCTTCCCCATCAGAGAATCGTTGTCTGCTCCCTCCAAAGTAAATAAAAATATAATGTATAAGCATCCCAAAGTGATAAAGCAAAATATTGGTAAAACTCAAATTAAACATAAAGCCTCTAAATTGAATGATTTGGCCTCTGTTCCTCCTCATAATTTAAAAATTAAATGTGGTTTATTAAATATTAGGTCTCTAACTCCCAAGTCTCTGTTAGTCCATGATCTGTTAATTGATCATCAGATTGATTTAATTTCCCTTACAGAGACTTGGTTAGGGCTAGAGGATTATGTTGGTTTAAATGAATCAACTCCCTCTGGTTATTTAAACTGTCAAAATCCCAGAAGTTCTGGTCATGGAGGAGGAGTAGCAACAATTTACCATTCCAAATTACTAGTTAATGTAAAGCAAAAAACATGTTATAATTCCTTTGAGGGCCTGGTCCTCAGTGTTGGGCACTTTAGCAATTTCAGGTTAAACCCAATTTTATTTGCCATAGTTTATCGTCCCCCATCAACCTATTCAGAATTTTTATCCGAATTTGCTGATTTCTTAGCTGATTTAGTGCTGAAATCTGATAGAATAATTATAGTAGGGGACTTTAATATACATGTGGATGTAGATAGTGACTGCCTTAATGTGGCTTTTAATTCAGTATTAGACTCGATTGGGTTTTCTCAGAAAGTAGGAAATTCTACTCATTACCTCCACCATACATTGGACCTTGTTCTGACATATACTCTCTCGGCGCCACACCAGTCGGCTGCCTTTTGCAACAGCGGCTCGATTCCGAGTTTTTTTTTCCCTTCCTCTCTCTTTTGATCACTTTTTTTTCACCCCACTTATATCACGGACACACAGATCGTCCCAAATGTCTCCTGAGCCGGTGGACGGAGCCACTGTTTATAGCAGGATTCGATACAACAGGGAAGAGCTGCTAGCATTTAACCGCCACCCGGTCCCACTGGAAAAACTCGACATACCGAGAGAACTGAGGCGAAAACGCCGCGGCTGCCGGGCTGGAGTAAGGCGGAGGACAAAAAATATAAGGTACAGACCCTCCCTTCCATCTGTTGTCATGGGAAATGTACGGTCGATACTGGGAAAGTTAGATGAGCTAGCGGCTATCTCCCGTTATGATAGCACTTACCGGGAGTGCTCTCTCCTTTTGTTTACTGAGACGTGGCTAACTGAACTAGCAGCAGATGCTAACATTGAGCTGGAGGGTTTTCACATGATACGAGCTGACCGAACACCAGAGAGTGGCAAAACTAGGGGCGGTGGAGTGATAATGTATGTTAACAACAACTGGTGTAGACCGGGACATATCACTGTTAAACAACGACACTGCAGCAAAGACATTGAGTTGCTAGCTGTTAGCATGAGGCCTACATATCTCCCGAGAGAACACTCACACGTGATCTGCATTGTTGTTTATGCAAATCCGACGGCGAACGCTGGGACAGCGCGTGACGTCATCCATTCAGTAACCAGCAGGCTGCAGACAACACCCAGATGCTCTTCTCCTCATCTCAGGCGATTTCAACCACGTTTCACTGTCTCCCATTCTGCCCACTTTCACCCAGTATGTCACATGCTACACTAGAGACAATAAAACACTGGATTTGTTCTACGCAAACACTAAGGAGGCGTACACCTCATCACAACTTCCCCCACTTGGGAGATCGGATCACAACTTGGTTCATCTCCGACCGGTGTACAAACCCCTAGTGCACAGACAACCTCCGGCCATGCACACTGTGGAGTTATGGTCTGAGGAGACAATGGACACTCTAAAGGACTGTTTTGAAGCCACTGCCTGGAAGCAGCTCTGCGATCCACATGGTGAGGACATCGATGGCCTCATTCACACCTTCACGGGCTACCTCAGCTTCTGTGTGGACAAATCCGTTCCCACCAAGACCATACGGCGTCACTCAAACAACAAACCCTGGATCAACCCTGAGATAAAAACACTTCTGAGAGAGAAGAAGAGGATCTTCAGGTCGGGGAACAGGGAGATGCTGAAGTCCGTACAGAGGGAGCTGAGGAGAAAGATCAGAGAAGGCAAGGACAGCTTCAGGAAGAAGATGGAGGACAAGCTGCAACAGAGCGACATCAGCGGGGTCTGGAGAAACCTCAAAACCATCTCGGGGCTCCAGAATACCTCCCCCCAGGCCACGGGGGGCAGGGAGTGGGCGAACAACCTGAATCTGTTTTTCAATAGATTTGACCAACCGCCCTCCCCCCTGTCTGCACAACAACCACTGCTGCCACTAAGAAATCAAGTCCTGCTGCCCACTCCCCACTCCACCGACACCCCCCCCCACTCCCAACACACAGCCCCCCATCCTGACCCTGACCAAGACCCAGGTGAGGACGGAGCTGAGGAAGATCAAGGCGAGGAAGGCGTCGGGACCGGACGGCATCAGCGCAAAGCTCCTCAAGTCCTGTGCAGACCAGCTGTGTGGGATTGTGACATATATCTTCAACATGAGCCTGAAACTGGGGAGGGTACCACAGCTGTGGAAAACATCTTGTGTGGTACCTGTACCAAAAACTTCCCACCCCAAAGACCTGAACAGCTTCAGACCGGTGGCCTTGACGTCCCACTTGATGAAGACCCTGGAGAGACTGCTCCTTGCTCATCTCCGCCCCCTGGTGGAACCAGCGATGGATCCACTCCAGTTCGCCTACCAGCATGGCATTGGGGTGGAGGATGCGGTGATCTTCCTCCTTCACCGTTCTCTGTCCCACCTGGAGAAGCCCGGGAATATGGTGAGGATCATGTTCTTTGACTTCTCCAGTGCTTTCAACACCATCCAACCGATGATCCTGAAGGACAAGCTGCTGCGCGCAGGGGTGGACCAGCACCTGTCATCATGGATCCTGGACTACCTCACGAACCGGCCTCAGTTTGTGAGAACCCGGGACTGTGTTTCCGACACGATCATCAGTAGCACGGGGGCCCCCCAGGGAACGGTGCTGGCTCCCTTCCTGTTCACTCTTTATACTGCGGACTTCTCACACAACACAACACATTGCCATCTACAGAAGTTCTCTGATGACTCTGCGATCGTTGGTCTCATCTCCAACGGAGATGAAGCTGAGTACAGAGGGCTTATCCAGGACTTTGTGGACTGGTGCCATCGGAACTGCCTCCAGATCAACGCGAGGAAAACTAAGGAGCTGGTGGTGGACTGCCGCAGGCATGGGCAGCCCCTCACAGCACCAGTAAATATACAGGGAACAGACATCGAGATGGTGACATCCTACAAGTACCTGGGTATTCATCTGAACAATAAACTAGACTGGTCACACAATACTGACGCACTCTACAAGAAGGGACAGTGCAGGCTGTTCCTGCTGAGGAGACTCAGGTCTTTTGGTGTACAAGGGGCGCTGCTGAAGTCATTCTATGACACGGTGGTGGCATCAGCCATCACTTTTGGAGTGGTCTGCTGGGGCAGTGGCATTACTGCAGCCGATAGGAAGAGACTGAACAAACTGATTAAGAAAGCTAGCTCTGTCCTGGGGCAACGCCTTGATCCGATGGAGGAGATAGGAGAGAGAAGGACGGTGGCTAAACTGTCATCTCTGCTGGAGTCCGAGTTCCACCCTTTGCAGGACATACTGGATGCACTGAGGAGCTCATTTAGCAGCAGACTACATCATCCCAGGTGCACAACCGAGAGGTTTCGTAGGTCCTTCCTACCAACGGCTGTCAGACTGTACAACCTAAGCAGGGCTGCTCGCAGAGATAGCAAAAAGACGTTACAAACTAATAGTTTTTTTTTTTTTTTTTTTTTTTTTTGAATGCAAAAGATGCAATAGACTTACACAATGGTCCTCTCCGGCATACAACTAGGAACATACCGGTCGCTATGGAGGGTGAGAATATGTATGGGCACATAATCATACCATGTAGGATAACTAAATAGACGGTTATGCTGTTTCATCCCACCTAGCAACAATGCTCTGCACTGTGTGTGTTTATATATTTACATATTTATTCCATCTAGCTACAATGCTCTGCACTGGGTGTGTTTATATTTATATATCTATATATTTATTCCATCTAGCTACAATGCTCAGCACTGGGTGTGTTTATATTTATATATCTATATATTTATTCCATCTAGCTACAATGCTCCGCACTGTGTTTTTATATATCTACATATTATTCCATCTAGCTACATTGCTCCGCACTGTGTGTGTTTATATACTTGCATATTTATTCCACCTAGCTGCAATGCTCCGTACTGTGGGTGTTTATATATTTACATATTTATTCCATCTAGCTACAATGCTCTGCACTGTGTGTTCATATATTCATATATTTATTCCATCCAGCTACAATGCTCTGCACTGTGTGTCTGTGTGTGTGTGTGTGTGTGTATATATATTTTTTATAGTAATATGTACATATGTATATTAGCTGCTCTTGCTTGCTTGTTTTTTTTCTTGCCTTCTGATTGTTGCTCTGAGTGTTGCTATCCCTGTGCTGTTGCAATCCTGGAATTTCCCCGTTGTGGGACTAATAAAGGCTTATCTTATCTTATCTTATATGGCATAGAAATAGAAAATCTTGTAGTGTCTCCTCATAACCCTGTACTGTCAGACCATTGTCTGTTAACCTTTGATTTTACTATTTCTGACTATTTGGCTCCTAAAGAAAAATATTATCACAGTAGATGCCTCTCAGATGATGCTGTTTCCAAATTTATGTAGATTGTTTCCTCTATGCCATGTGTCAACACAACGGAAATAAGCTATAGACAGCTTGCTCCTTCTGTAATTGATAACATGGTGGATAGTGTTTCAGCTTCTCTGCATCAGGCTCTAGACTTGGTGGCCCCCTTAAAAAAGAAAAAGTCTAATCAGGGATTTTTAACTCCTTGGTTCAACACAGAAACTCGTAGCTTAAAACAGAAGACTCGTCAATTAGAAAGAAAATGGCGCTCTACTAATTTAGATGAAATCTATTTAGCTTGGAGAAATCATCTTTTAATTTATAAAAAATCTCTTAGAAAAGCTAGAACGAGTTATTACTCTGCATTAATAGAAGAGAACAAGAATAATCCCAGGTTTCTTTTCAGTACTGTAGCCAGGTTGACAAAGAGTCAGGACTCTGTCAATCCTAGCATCCCCTTAGAGCTTACTAGTCAGGACTTTATGAACTTTTTCAATAATAAAATTTCATCCATCAGAGATAAAATCAATCAGATTCTTCCCACAGTTAACTTAAATACTGTAACTATTACAACTCCTTCTATTGATGTCTGTCTTGATGAGTTTACTCCAATCGACCTTTGTGAGTTAGACAAAATAGTTTCCTCATCCAAACCTTCAACTTGTCTTTTAGACCCTATTCCTACCAGGTTATTTAAAGAAGTCTTCCCACTTATTGGTAGCTTTATTCTTCATATAATCAATTCTTCATTAACTTTAGGCCATGTACCGCAGGCTTTTAAAACGGCTGTAATTAAACCCTTACTCAAAAAGCCAACGCTAGATCCAGGAGCTTTAGCTAACTATAGACCAATCTCTAATCTCCCTTTCATTTCAAAAATCTTAGAAAGAGTTGTTGCTACGCAATTATTTGACCACCTGCAGGGAAATGGTTTACTTGAAGAGTTTCAATCTGGGTTTAGAATCCATTATAGTACTGAAACAGCCTTAGCGAAGGTCACTAACGACCTCCTCATTGCATCTGATAATGGACTAGTTTCTGTACTTGTCCTTTTAGATCTTAGTGCAGCTTTTGATACTATTGATCATAATATTCTACTTGATAGATTAGAACACTATGTTGGACTTAATGGAACTTCGTTGCAGTGGTTTAGATCTTATTTATCTGATAGGTTCCAGTTTGTTCATGTAAATGATGAGTTTTCTTTCAGCTCAAAGCTTAGTCATGGAGTTCCACAGGGATCTGTGCTAGGCCCTACTCTTTTTAGTTTATATATGCTTCCGTTAGGCAACATTATTAGAAAGCACTGTATACATTTTCATTGTTATGCAGATGACACACAATTATACCTGTCAATGAAGCCAGATGATACTAATCAATTAGCCAAGTTAGAAGTCTGTCTTCAGGAAATCAAAGCTTGGATGACTTGTAATTTCCTGCTATTAAATTCAGATAAGACTGAAGTCATTCTTGTTGGTCCAAAAAACCTTAGAAATTCCTTTCCAAATCAAACTTTCAGTTTGGATGCAGTTACTCTTTCTCTTAATAGCTCTGTGAGGAACCTTGGAGTTATTTTTGATCAGGATTTGTCCTTCAATTCACATATTAAATTTGTTTCTAAGACTGCCTTCTATCATTTGCGTAATATTGCCAAGATTAGGAGCATCTTGTCTCAGAGTGATGCTGAGAAACTGATCCACGCTTTTGTTAGCTCGAGATTAGATTATTGTAATTCTTTATTATCAGGCTGTCCTAAAACATCTCAAAAAAGTCTTCAGCTGATCCAAAATGCTGCAGCAAGAGTTTTAACAGGTACGAGAAAGAGAGATCATATCTTTCCGGTTCTGGCCTCCCTTCATTGGCTTCCCATAGAGTTTAGAATTAAGTTTAAAATCCTTCTTCTTACTTACAAAGCTCTAAACAATCAGGCTCCTTTTTATTTAAAAGATCTGATACTACCGTATCATCCTAACAGAGCACTACGCTCCCAAAATGCAGGATTACTTGTAATACCTAGAATCTCCAAAAGTACAATGGGAGGCAGAGCCTTCAGTTATCAAGCTCCTCTCCTGTAGAATCAGCTGCCAATCTGGATTCGGGAGTCAGACTCGATCTCTGTTTTTAAGAATAGGGCTAAAACCTACCTTTTTGATATAGCCTACAATTAGGGAGGAATCATGTGTTTCTGAACCCTCCCTTAGTTATGCTGCTAATAGGTTTAGTCAGCCGGGGGACCTCCAGTAATGCACTGGGCCTCACTCCTTTCCTCACTCTCTATGAAATATTTTTTTTTTTTGCTGGTCATTAACATTTGTTTGTTCTCTCCCATAGATTGAGTCCCCATCGTGCTGTTTGCTCTCTACATGTCTGTTCTTTTCTTCTTCTCTATCCCCTCACCCCCCCCCAGCCAGTCACAGCAGATGACTGCCCCTCCCTGAGCCTGGTTCTGCTGGAGGTTTCTTCCTGTTAAAAGGGAGTTTTTCCTCTCCACCGTCGCCAAGTGCTTGCTCACAGGGGATCACCTGATTGCTGGGGTCTTTCTGCAACTGTGGGGGTCCCCCCTACAGTTGATAGTGCTATGAGATGACTGTTGTTGTGAAATGGCGCTATATAAATAAAGTTGAATTGAATAGAACTGGATTTACAAGAGTGCCAAGGATTTATTCGTCTGCTGCCAGCTGCTTGGTTCTCCAGAGAGGTAATTGAGGGTAGCAACCCCCACTAACCTTAAACCTAGTTGAGGTAAAACAGTTGAAGGGGGAAGAAGAAAAGATGGATCGTCTCATTTTTTGTTTTTTTTAAACTGCTGAACAAAAGGGCTGAATTAAACTGAACACAGCAGGACTGAACTGTTGAACTGAACAATGGAACTGAACTTAACTGAACCAAAAGGGTTACAGAGAACTGAACTGATTAAAAGGATTATACTGAATTGAACTGAGGTGAACTGAAAAGGTGAAATTGTGGAGCGTGTAAAAAATGAGGCTGATTTGGTTCAAGTGGTTTATTACATGACTCACACAAGAAGCATAGACAGAATGGCATACAAGTAGGAACTCTTCCCTTAAATAACATGACATCCTTCTAGACTCTTCTCACACACAAAAGATAATCCCCCCCCACTGCAGTCAGTCCATTCATCACACACAAAAGATAATCTCCCCCGGCTGCAGTCAGTCCATTCATCCTTGACACCTCCCTGTTATCTTACTAGGGCATCTAGAAACTTCTCACACACAAAAGGTTAACTTCACGTCCTTTGTTCCTGTCTAAGGTGGTAAACCATTATGCACTCCCCAGGTTGCCACCCCCCCCCAGCAACTTAGATAGGACAAAAGGGTAACAGTCCACATGCTGTGATAGAACCATTAACATCAGTCCACATGCTGTAGAACCATCAACATCAGTCCGCATGCTGCTTGGGCTTCAGTCTTCTGCCGTATCTGCTGTAGCCAGGATTCGCTGCCTCCGTGGCGCTGCCATGCTGGGGGGCTGATGTCTGGGGGTGAAAACTTTTTGACTGTCCGTGTGGGTGCTCTGGAGAATCTTTTCTCTGGGAAGCGCCCCGTGGGGGTCTTCCACGCCGAGGGGCCCTCGCCAACAACACTTGCTCGTCAGCCACAACGAAAGCAGGCCTGAGTCTGTCTTTGCCAATTTTTTCCCTCCTACCCCCCAAATCTAGCAAAAAATGCTTATCCCCTGTTTCCAGCACTCTAAACGGTCCATCATAAGGTGGGCGCAGTGGGGGGCGGTGGGCGTCGTGTCTGACAAACACGAACTCTGCGTTTTTCAAAGCTTTAGGCATAAAAACGCGCGGAAAACTGTGGTGGGCAGGGCCCGGCAGCGTGCTTGAGTCTATGCAAGGCTGCAGCAGCTGAGACGGGGAGCTGCCTGGCGCAGGATTATCTGGCAGAAACTCCTCAGGCAGCCGGAGTGGTTGTGCAAAAACGAGTTCTGCTGGGGAAGCTTCCAGATCCTCTTTAGGCGCAGAACGTAACCCCAATAAAACCCATGGTAGCCTGTCTACCCAATTTGCATCCATCAGTGAAGCCCTCAGAGCCGCTTTTAACGACCTATGAAAACGTTTGCATAACCCATTTGCCTGTGGGTTGTACGCGGTTGTGCGGTGAATTGAGACACCTAGGCTGCGGGCCATGGTTGACCAGAGTTCAGAAACAAATTGAGAGCCTCTGTCGGACGTAATGTCCGACGGAACTCCAAAACGCGCTACCCATGCTGTTAAAAACGCGCGCGCCACCTCCTCGGCCGTGGTTGCCGCCAGCGGAACCGCTTCTGGCCAGCGCGTGGTGCGGTCCACCATTGTCAGGAGATGCGTGTACCCCTGTGATAGCGGAAGGGGGCCTACGAGGTCCACGTGGACATGGTCAAACCTTTTAGCCGGGATGCGAAACGGCTCCAAAGGAGCCTTCGTGTGTCTGTGAACCTTGGCTCGTTGGCACGCCACGCAGGCTGCCGCCCACTCTTTCACTTGTTTGCGAAGGCCCGGCCACACATATTTCTCTCCTACCATTTTGACCGACGCGCGCACCCCTGGGTGTGCCAAAGAGTGAACCGACTCAAACACACGGCGGCGCCACGCGGCCGGAACCACAGGCCGTGGGCGACCCGTGGAGACGTCGCAGATTAAGGGGGGAATGCCGTTAAGCAGCGTCCTCTTCTCCAGCCTTAACCCTGTTGGTCCAGACTGGAGCGCGTGCACGTCCGCATCACTAGCCTGCTCCACGGCCATGGCTGCGTAATCCAACCCTACACAGATCGGGGCCACAACGGCGCGCGAGAGGCAGTCTGCCACTACATTCAGTTTGCCTGACACATGCTGAATATCGGTAGTAAACTCTGAGATCGCAGCCAGCTGCCTCTGCTGCCGGCCCGACCAAGGTTCTGAAACTTTGGCCATCGCGAATGTTAGTGGCTTATGGTCAACGAACGCAGTAAAATTGCGTCCTTCCAGCCAGAACTGGAAATGGCGAATGGCCAGGTGGAGAGCCAGCAACTCTCTGTCGAACGCGCTGTATTTACGTTCATTGTCGTGCAAGGTTCTGCTGAAAAAGGCAAGCGGCTGCCAAGCTCCGGCAACGCGCTGCTCCACGACAGCCCCTATGGCCACATCTGAGGCGTCAGTGGTGAGGGCTATGCGGGCCGTTGGGTCTGGATGTGCCAACAATGCGGCATTTGCCAGGGCTGCTTTAACTTCCGAGAATGCCTGCTCTGGTTCCGGGGTCCATTCAACCTTATTCGCGGGTTTCTGTTTTTTGAGCGCAGCGTACAATGGCTGCATGAGCTGCGCTGCGCGGGGAAGAAAACGGTTATAAAAGTTCACCATTCCCAAAAATTCTTGTAGCGCCCTGACCGTTTGTGGTCGGGGAAAATCTGTCACTGCGCGCACTTTGTCAGGCAGCGGAACCGCTCCTTCGGGAGAGACGCGGTGCCCTAAAAAATCAATCCCCGTCACCCCGAACTGACATTTCGCTGGGTTGATTATTAAACCGTGCTCTTCCAACCTACGGAAAACCATCGTGAGGTGGGTTTCATGTTCGTCTTCGGACGTGCTGGCAACCAAGATATTGTCCAGGTAGACGAACATGAAAGGGAGATCGCGCAGCATTGCATCCATCATGCGTTGGAACATCTGTGCTGCCCCTTTAAGCCCAAATGGCATGCACAAGAACTCAAATAAACCAAACGGAGTTATTACCGCTGTTTTGGGTATGTCCTCAGCGCGCACTGGGACTTGGTGGTAACTACGGACCAAATCTATCTTAGAAAAAATGCGCGCTCCTGTGAGGTGAGCGGAAAAATCCTGAATGTGGGGAGTTGGGTAGCGGTCATGCGCTGTAGCGTTGTTTAACCTGCGGAAATCGCCGCAAGGTCGCCACGAACCTTCAGCTTTAGGGACCATGTGTAGCGGGGAAGCCCATGGGCTGTTTGAGCGCCTGATGATACCTAACCTCTCTAGGTTAGCGAACTCCTCGCGCGCTATGGCCAGTTTAGCTGCGTCCAAGCGCCGAGGTCTTGCAAAAACTGGCGCCCCGGTGGTGGTGATAAAATGCTCCACCCCATGTTTAGCGATAGCTGCTGAAAATGTCGGGACTGTGAGTGCTGGGAACTGAGCGAGCAGTGTGTGGAACTTACCGCATGCTGCTGTGAAGTTGGCTTGTGCTGTTGGCCGGGTCACTCAAGCTATACAGGGGAGAGAGTCAAAAGACAGTGCATTAACCAGGCGCCTGTTAGCCATATCTACCAACAACCCATCTGCACATAGAAAATCAGCCCCCAGTATATGGTAATCCAATGCTGCTACAACAAAAGTCCATTCAAATGTACGACCGTGTAGAGACAAGAGCAGAGTCCTCTCACCAAAGGTCTTAATGTCTGAGCCGTTTGCTGCTGCCATCTCGGGGCCGCTGGCTCCTGCCAGCCGGTCAGCGTAGGTTGGCCGGATGAAACTCCTCTGTGCGCCGGTGTCCACGAGGAAATGCCTCCCCGAGCGTGCGTCCGTCAAATAGAGCAGCTTGTTCTCCTCCCCGAGGGTTGCGGCTGCTACCGACCCCCATCTTGGCGTTTCCCGAGCGCTTGAACTGGCACGGTGGTATACATTTGCGTGCCCTCTCTGCAAAGCGGTGATGGCAGAAGCAAAGCGTGTCACCTCCACTTTCCTTGGCCCCCGCTGCTGCTGCCGTTGGTTGTTCTGCTGCTGCCGTCGGCGGCTCCCCGCCTCCTCGTGTCGACATGCCGGGCTCTGTCACTGCCGCAATGGTCACGAAAGCCCTGGTGGCGACGATGATCCGGTCTGCCTCTCGGGCTAGCGCACGATAGTCCCGTTTGGCCAGCAACGACGAATTGGTCAGGGCCGCTCTCGCCGCTGTCGGAAGGTTCCTGAGGAAAATGTGGGTGAAGATGAAGTGGTCGTCGTCCGTGCCCTTTAACCTCAGCATCTTCTCCATCATGTCCATGGCCGAACTGTCTCCCAACTCGGTCCGCGTCAGAAGCCTCTCTGCTCTCTCACCATCCGAGAGCGTGTAGTGCTGGATGAGGGCAGCCTTCAGCGTGTCATATTTGCCGTCGGCTGGTGGCTGATCGAGCAGGCTCTCGATGTGCTGAGCCGTGCCGGCATCGAGCGCTGCGACCACATAGTAGAATTTTGTATCATCCGCCGATATCCCTCGGAGGGCGAACTGCGCCTCGGTTAGGTGGAACCAGGAGCGCGGGTTGTGCTGCCAAAAATCAGGTAGTTTGATCGCTACAGCGCACGTGAAGCTGGGGGTTCCAGTCGAGGTTGGCTCCGGGGATCTTCCGTCGTATTCCATGATTCGTCTTGGGTCACCAGTGTGGAGCGTGTAAAAAATGAGGCTGATTTGGTTCAAGCGGTTTATTACACGACTCACACAAGGAGCATAGACAGAATGGCATACAAGTAGGAACTCTTCCCTTAAATAACATGACATCCTTCTAGACTCTTCTCACACACAAAAGATAATCTCCCCCGACTGCAGTCAGTCCATTCATCACACACAAAAGATAATCTCCCCTGGCTGCAGTCAGTCCATTCATCCTTGACACCTCCCTGTTATCTTACTAGGGCATCTAGAAACTTCTCACACACAAAAGGTTAACTTCACGTCCTTTGTTCCTGTCTAAGGTGGTAAACCATTATGCACTCCCCAGGTTGCCACAAAATGAAGAAAAAACTGAACCATTCGAACTCTTTATGGTTTAAGATTTTTGTTGCTTTTGATATAATTTTGTGATTTTGCCTGAAAGGGACATTTGATGGTTTGAGTTATTTTGAAATATACTGCTTTCTTTATATTGGCTGGTTAAATGTGTTTGTGAAGTTGAGATATCTGAGTTACTTAAGGGTCCATGGTATTTATTTTATTTACCTACATCCTTGTAGGGGATTGTCCTAAGTTAAAATCAAGTTTTTTTTTCTTTTTTGTTGAAGTTTGCTTCAGCTGGCACCCAAAAAAGTTAAATTAGATGGGCAATCCGTTACAGTACCTCTGAAACCCATCTCCCTTCTTCTCCCTCATGCTTTGATTCTCCCTTACTCATTTCTGCAAACACCAAAAGCATCCAAACATCATCTCCGTGTTCCTCCCTTCCTGACTACTCCGCTCTCCCCTCTCCCCCACTACATCACCCCTCATGCCTTATAGCCTCAGACAGATAATCGATAGCAGCACCTCGCTGTTCCAGGCCTTATTGACTTTGTTTTTCAGGAAGACTCCATAAAGAGATATCAGGGAGCTTCTGTCATCGTCTGTTCCATCCCATGGTATTAAAACCTCCCTTTGTTGCCACCAAAGTCGAGCATTGCAGATGAGCACCTCCTACCGCCCGAATACCAAATAGGAGCTGGCGGCCTGTCTCTAAACATGCAGGACAGATGAGGTTTAACGCGACGTGACAAGAATCAAAAACGCAAGCCTCCCGGGTGCTTCGGAGAGCAAGAAAAAGAGCACTCTTGTAGTTGTGGGATCTGCGCCTGATTTCCCATGATGGGTTCTAGGATGGATTGTGAATCAGAGATCTGTGAGTTCAAGTGTTCCTGGTCCATAACAGAGAATTAATGAGTATTGATGGTGATTGTTACAAAGAACTGCTGCCATATGGTTGCTCTCATGTTGAATTAAACCCAACATGAACTGCATTCATCAGAAAAAAAAAAAAGGAAATTTGGTCTTTTTTCCCCATCTATACCAGCGAGTCTGCAACCTGCAGCTCCGGAGCTATGAGTTACTCTTTGCCATAAATGAAGGAATCGATGAAACCAAAAATGTCTCACAAAAAGGTCACGATTTTTTCCATAAAAAGTTGCAAATCTGACAACCAGAATCATTTCTGGCTATAAAGCAGAGTACATACATGCAACAGGACCCTGGAAAAAAATAAGAGACCACTGCAAAATCTTTCCTAAGTTAACATCTCTACATGTACGGCAGCCATTCAGTTTGAATATCTGTTGAATTCCAACACAAGGACACATCTTGATTTTTTTTCCAGAGCTGTTTTTAATATACTATGGTACAGGTCTCAACTGAGCCTCAGTCTCTTTTGGTCTTATCTCGGTGTCAGTACACTCTGGTCTCAGCCATGTCTTGGTCTCAGTTACTGCAGTCTACTCTGCTCTCTCTCTCTCTCTCTGAATTACTTTCAATTCAATTCACTTCAACTTTATTTATATAGCGCCATTTCACAACAACAGTCATCTCATAGCACTTTCAACTGTAGGGGAAACCCCCACAATTGCAGAAAGACCCCCCTTTTAACAGGAAGAAACCTCCAGCAGAACCAGGATCAGGGAGGGGCAGTCATCTGCTGTGACTGGCTGGGGGGTCAGGAGATAGAGAAGATGAAAAGAACAGACATGCAGAGCGCAAACAGCATGATGGGGACTCAATCTATAGGAGAGAACAAACAGATGTCAATGATCAGCAAAAAAAAATATTTCATTGAAAGTGAAGAAAGGAGTGATGCCCAGTGCAATTAGTGGAGGTTCCTCCGGCTGTCTAAACCTAATAGCAGCATAACTAAGGGAGGGTTCAGAAACACATGATCCCTCCCTAATTGTAGGCTATATCAAAAAGGAAGGTTTTAACCCTATTCTTAAGAACAGAGATCGAGTCTGACTCCCGAATCCCGATTGGCAGCTGGTTCCACAAGAGAGGAGCTTGATAACTGAAGGCTCTGCCCCCCATTGTACTTTTGGAGATTCTAGGTATTACAAGTAATCCTGCATTTTGGGAGCGTAGTGCTCTGTTAGGATAATAGGGTAGTATCAGATCTTTTAAATAAAAAGGGGCTTGATTGTTTAGAGCTTTGAAAGTGAGAAGAAGGATTTTAAACTTAATTCTAAACTCTATTGGAAGCCAATGAAGGGAGGCCAGAACCGGAGATATGATCTCTCTTTCTAGTACCTGTTAAAACTCTTGCTGCAGCATTTTGGATCAACTGAAGACTTTTTTGAGATGTTTTAGGACAACCTGATAATAAAGAGTTACAATAATCTAATCTAGAGCTAACAAAAGCGTGGATCAGTTTCTCAGCATCACTCTGAGACAAGATGCTCCTAATCTTGGCAATATTACGCAAATGATGGAAGGCAGCCTTAGAAACAAATTTAATATGTGAATTGAAAAACAGATCTTGATCAAAAATAACTCCAAGGTTCCTCACAGAGCTATTAAGAGAAAGAGTAACTGCATCCAAACTAAAAGTTTGATTTGGAAAGGTATTTCTAAGGTTTTTTTGGACCAACAAGAATGACTTCAGTCTTATCTGAATTTAACAGCAGGAAATTACAAGTCATCCAAGCTTTGATTTCCTTAAGACAGTCTTCTAACTTGGCTAATTGATTACTATCATCTGGCTTCATTGACAGGTATAATTGTGTGTCATCTGCATAACAATGAAAATGTATACAGTGCTTTTTAATAATGTCTAACGGAAGCATATATAAACTAAAAAGAGTAGGGCCAAATTATGCCAAATCAAGGCATATCCAAACTAGAAAAGCACTCGGAGAACGCAGACCTCCGCCAAGCGCCACAGTTTCCCCCATACAGTGTTTGTGTGTACGTTTTCAGATTCCTTGACCATGAAAACATATGACTAGCAACTGGATTCACAATGATAGGATTAGTGGTTCAGTAGTTATTGACGAAAATGGCATTTTCCGTAATGGCGGTTTAGCGCCACAGTTCCCCCCATACAGTGTTTGTGTGTACATTTTCAGATTCCTTGACCATGAAAACATATGACTAGCAATTGGATTCACAATGATAGGATTAGTGGTTCAATAGTTATTGACGAAAATGTCATTTTCCGTAATGGCGGTTTTCTTCTGGACGGTGATCTGGATCACCACCAAAATCTAATCATCTGTAGGATACCCCATTTCTGACAATCTGTGAAAATTTCATGAAAATCCGTCCGTAACTTTGAGTTATCTTGCTAACAAACAAACAGACAGACAGACAGACAAACCAACGCTGATGAAAACATAACCTCCTTGGCGGAAGTAATAAGGATATTAAGACAAATGCCAAATTAAGGCAATCACTATCTACATCTACATGTATATAAAAGCCCCCTACTATAATTATTCTATCTGATTTCAGCACTAAATCAGCTAAGAATTCGGCAAATTTGGACAAAAAACTCTGAGCAGGTTGATGGAGGACGATAAACTATGGCAAATAAAATTGGGTTTAGCCTAAAATTGCTAAAATGCCCAATACTGGGGACCAGGCCCTCAAAGGAATTATAATGCGTTTTTTGCTTTACATTAACTAGTAATTTGGAATGGTAAATTGTTGCTACTCCTCCTCCATGACCAGAACTTCTGGGATTTTGACAGTTTAAATAACCAGAGGGAGTTGATTAATTTAAATCATCATAATCCTCTTGCCCTAACCAAGTCTCTGTAAGGGATATTAAATTAATCTGATGATCAATTAACAGATCGTGGACTAACAGAGACTTGGGAGTTAGTTTGGGATGCTTATACATTATATTTTTATTTACTTTGGAGGGATCAGACAATGATTCTCTGATGGGGAAGACAGGGTCTAAGCTGAGGGGTGGCAGATAAAAAGGAGCTGCAGAGAGGCGTGTAAGACTGGGACTCTGCTTCCTGGTCCCAACTCTGAGTTGTCAAGTTTTTGGAAATTTGGATAAAAATGATGCCAGATTGTTAGATAAATGAGACGCACCATCCAAAGTGGGATGGACGCCGTCTCGTCTCATAAGACCAGGTTTTCCCCAAAATTAGCTCCAATTGTCTATGTAGCCCACATTGTTTGCAGGACACCACACAGACAGCCAGCGGTTGAAGGATGACAAGCGGCTAAACATGTCATCACTGGTCAGATTGGGGAGGAGCCCAGAGAACACTACAGAGGCAGACATCGTTTTCGCAAAGTCACACACCGATTCCACGTTAAGTTTTGAGACTTCCGACTGCTGGAGTCGGACGTCATTAATGCCGGCGTGGATAACAATTGTGGAGTATTTAGAGTTACTTTTAGCCAGCATTTTCAAATTTGACTCGATGTCGCCTGCTCTGGCCCCAGGAATGCATTTGACTATGGCCGCTGGAGTCTCTAGGTTCACGTTTCTGACTACAGAGTCGCCAATGATCAGAGTTTTTTCCTCAGCGGGTGTGTCGCTGAGTGGGGAAAAGCGATTAGAAACATGAACAGGTTGGTGGTTAACCGGGGCTTTGTGGCTAGGCTTCCTTCTCACTGTCACCCACCCAGTCTCCTTTTTTTTTTTGTTACTTATTTGTACCCGTAGGTAGATTTGTTTTGCAGTCTGGTGACAAGCCACCAGCTGCCGGTCGCTGCGTGCGCAAGCGCCCCTTAACTCCCTAACCTGCATGTTTTTGGCGTGTGGGAGGAAACCGGAGAAATCCCGGAGTAAACCCACGCAAACACGGGGAGAGCATGCAAACTCCACACAGATCACTGTTGGTCGGGGGCTGGGATCGAACCCACGATCCCCGCGCTCCCCCGGCCGAGGGTAAAACTGTGCTGCCACAGTGCTAACCACTGCGCCACCGTGCAGCCTTGCTGCTGAGGAGGACCGGAGGACCGCTAACAGGCCGCCCTATGCTAGGGAGCTCCGCTGCAGCTAGGGGACGTCTGTCGTTATTAACTGGAGCAGACGGTGTTTCAATACAGTGGAGCTGGTATTCCAAATCAGTTGAAAAACTTGTTGAAAAACAGCTGCTTGACTAAAGTTCCTCCCTAAAGTAGATGATTTTCTGTCATCATTAATTTCAGCTTCGGCTGATGCTGAAATTTTAACCTTTGGTGTTATATGTTTATAATTTTAACAGTGGAGTACATTATTCAAACATCTTCACATCCTGTCAGATCCTTGCTAGTCAGTGAGGGGAAAACTTTAATATAATGTTGTTTTACATTGTTTTAAGAACAGTGTAGAGTCCCCCGAGGGATCTCAAAATAATGATGGAAAATAGTAATGTATCCATAACATTTCCAGTTGTTTCTTAGTTACCCTGCAATGATATAAACACCATTAAGTCTTCTGAGGAAGACTGCAGATGGCCAGTCGAAACATGTCAAGGTAAAGTTGAAACATCTCCTTTTCATTCTTGTCTGAAATTAGAAAAACAAAACTTATGATATGCAACAAATTTAAAATAAATGCATTTGCAAATTTGCCTGTTTTTCTAGTAAATGTTTGTTTTTTCTCTATAATTCTCTACTTTTCTTGCCAGGCTGTCCTGGACACCAGTTTTGGAGTACTGTATACCCAGGAGCAATCCAGACCCCCTACCTCCACACTAGCTATAACTTAGATGTTGTGCTTTGGCCTAAATCAGGTCTGTCCATATGTCCAAGCTTTAATTTAGCCCAAAAATAGCCTTTGCAAATTGGGGTGTCTTTAGTCCATCTAATCCGCGCCACATTTAACCCAAAAATACGTGTAGTTGTTGAAAATTAGGCTGTTGCTTATCGTAATAACCAAAAAAAGTCCAACAATTGGGCTGTTTAGCCCACAGGATTTGGCCCACATTTAACTTCAAAATAGTTTTTTTTGTTGACAGCCGAGAATGGCTGAACAACTTACTGTCATGTCTGCCCCATTGGGGCAGAAGGGTGAAACCCACACACAGGACGCGCTGTGCGTTTTATTGACAAAAAATGGAAAAACACAAAAACGCTACTGGTGAGTAGGTAACACAGAAAATTGTCCCAAGGCGCTCCCAAGCGAAATGGTGAGCGGAGGGAAACAATTACTTACAGGATTTCACCAGAGCAGCCCGTGCTCTGGTGGAGGAGTAGACAATGCAATAATGCGGAGAGGACAAGGTGAACAGACTGAGCTTAAATAATACATGACATAACAAGGTGAGTGAACACAGGTGTGTGTGTGTGGGCTGACCTGAGCAGAGAGGGAAGGAACAATTAATGATTGGAGCCAGCTGTCTGCAATGACAGGAGAGGGAGGAGTGACTGCCAGCTGACAGGTGGCACAAGACCCAGAAAGGCCCCTGACAGCTGCCAGTCACAAAATAAATATAAACAAAACCAAAAGCAGACTGAAAAGTAACTACATATAACACAAGAGATAATCAAACAACTAAAACATAAACAGACAAGTTACAGGCACCAAAAATAAAACAGATGGAAATAAATACAGCAAAAAAGGCCATGAAGCTGAGTTTGGAAAAGTCCAAACCCAGTTCACGACACTTACAGTTTAAGATGAGCAGTCATCCAACTCCTGACAGAGAAACCAATGAATGAAACTCGGTCTTGCTGCAAGGAAACAACAGGATGTGGAAGCTAATATACTAGACAAAAAATATTTTAAAAAATATGCATTTTACAGTTCAATTCAATTCAAAACACTTTATTTATCCCCGAAGGGCAATTAAGAAGGCATAGAGAGCACCATGCATAGACAAGACAAAAAAAAACCCAAACAAACATCATTAACAAACAACAATGTAATTACTGTCTGCAGAGATCAATCACAGCTCAGTGCTGAGGGTGAGATAAAGTGCTGTGTGCAGTTTAGTCTGTGGGGCAAGGAGAGGTTGCAACACTGGAGCAGAGAAGGGTCGGAGTTTAAAGGCCGAAATGCTGTAGGGACAAGAGTGGCTCTCCTCTTCTGTGCCCTACATCCTGGACAGCGCAGTTTACGTCCTGATGGAAGCTACTCCAACACAGCATGTAAAATGTGTGAGGGGTCTTGGAGGATCCTGTAGGCAGTTTTAATTGTCTGTTGTTCACAAAGGACAGACAGAGCTCTTACAGGATATCCAATAATCTTAGAACAGGTCTTAATTATTGTGTTTAAGCGTATCTGCTTTATAGTTTGACAATATCTGGCATAGTGATTATTAAATAATAATAATAATAATTATTAAATAATATCTGAAACCAGTACTAGTGCTACTATACACTTAATATCACTGTTTAATACTAGTGGGTTTTGAAAATTTGTCTTTGTGTTTTGCCTCTGCATTGATGTTTACACCTCTGGATCCAGAGGTCCCCAGACAACCCTGGGCTCATCTGGTCTTGGAAGCTTAGAAAAGTCTGGCTTGGTTAGCATTTGGATCGGAGGCCACCTGGGAAAAACCAGGTGCTGTAAGCTTCAGCTGTCAGTGGGCTGGTGACCTATTCAGGATGCACTCTGCCTCCAGCCCCCCTGAAAAGTGTTAAGATGAGTGGTATTGTGGTGCTACACCCCTACGCCCAACATCAAAAAACAGGCTTCATTAGCAGAACTGGTGGGTGTGTGTAGTCAGGAGCTGTGTAGTTTAACAAAGACGGTGCTGTCAGTCAAACAGCTGGTGGAACTCGTCACAGTCATTCTCCCATCAGGAGATCAGCTTTGACTACACTTATTAAACATCAGTCAGATGGTATATCCCTGCATTCCACCCTGACAGCTAAGCCTGGCACGTTGTTCTGTTCATAATGTCAGCTCCAAAACCAATATTCTTCTTCCTTATGTCATAGGATTTGAATATTGCTTTGCTGGCTGGTTATGAGTGGCCATGAGCCCTGATGGCCTTAGATGTTACTTTTTTTGATGTGGAGAACAAAAATAGAGTGTGCACCTACAATCAATAGATCCAAGATTTTATACCAGAAGCTGGCATCCTTTAAAGCAGTTTTAAGATGTTTTTGTCTGCAGAATTATCAGCATGAAGCAGCAAAACCTATGCCATCATTTGCCTGCCTGATAAGGGAAATAAAGGTTTGTATCAACAGCATGAATGAGAGCGAGTTAATTCCAATATATACTCAATGCACACATGTAACAAGTGGACAGTGTAAGGGAAACCAGAAGGTTTTACCTTAAGAAATGTCTTACTTTTTCAAATTTAAATATGTGATTTTTTTCTTGTAAATTTACAGTTAATTAATTAATTCATGGATGTTATTTCAACTTATTTTATTACAAATTATTATACTCTGGACCAGACACGTCCTTCATTGGCAGAGGATAGCTGCCACTGGCCAAGTTAGCCATTCGCTCATATATTACTGTTTCTGTGTTTATTGCATCGCAGCAACCACTTACACCACACACCCCTGTCTCTGCTTTATTTGGGATTTTAACCTCTGACAACTTGCCAATATTTATATTACTATAGATACTAATATATATATATATATATATATATATATATATATATATATATATATATATTACTGTATACTATATATATTAATATACAGTATATTACTTATTCCAATGAAAGCACCAAGGTGCAGCTGCCTCGGTGTGACCTCTACTGGCCCGGCCTAGGTATTACCATACCTTTTTTCACTGCTTCATTAATGGTATAATGGTGAGTTAAATTTGTGTTTATTTTGAAAACAAAGGCTTATCTTGAATATCTGGCAAATTAATAGTCATTAATAGTTAATTAAAAGCTTTTAGTTCCACTTGATTATGACCAGGCGTGCTGAAAAGCTGGTAACAGACAGATACACACACACACACACACACACACAAAATAAGTGATTACTGTATGCCTCCACTGCACCGAGGCACAACAACCAAAGCTATAAGGTAACATAAGCCACAAATATGCCTTCACAGTCAAAACAAAAAGATGTATCTCTTAAATTTTCAGATTTTCAAATACATTTCCAGTTTTTTGTTTTAATCTCCTATGCGTGCTTCATAAATTTGTGGAGTTAAATTAATTTTTTAAAATTCCATTTCATTTTATTAGTTTATTTATTTATTTATTTTTTTGTCTCAGTGGACCACTGATTGTGAGCAGAAGAGCTGCATACAGCTCCAGAGCTGCAGCCTGCAGACCCTTTTACACCTGCTGTACCCATAATAATATTATTTGTCTGGACCTAACTATGGGTCAGGACTTCAGATCCAAACTGTTGTGTTAATGCCAAATCTTTGTTACTGACTGGAAAAATGAGGCCTCTGATGGGAGAGTGTTGTGCATCCCTCGTAGGTGTCAGCCTGACATGGATTTATTTTTATCAGCAGCAGCAGCAGTGGCCGCTCGCTCTCACAGGGATAAATTAATCAATTCGTCTCTGGAGTCTGGGAAAGGAGAAAACACAGTCCCACAGCTGTATTGACCTGCGAGCACTGAGCCATGCAATTCCATGTGTTGGGCTGAACCCCATTCTGGCAAAAGCCCCCAAACACACACACCAGTGCAGACACTGTGAGGGCGTCTACACTGTGCATCAGTATTTCAAGTTATTCCCTCACATATGATGCACAGATCTAGTTGTACCCTGTACAAGACGACAGTGGGACCTGCTATGATGTATGGTTTGGAGACGGTGGAACTGATGAAACAATAGGAGGCAGACTTGAAGATGCTAAGATTCCCACTGGGAGTGACTCGGAGGGACAGGATTAGAAATGAGTATATCAGAGGGACAGCTCAGCTTCAGCGGTTTAGAGACAAAGTAAGAGAGGCAAGGCTGAGATGGTTTGGACATGTGCAGAAGACGGATAGTGGAGATATTGGACAAAGGCTGTTGAAGATGGAGCTGCCAGGCAAAAACAGGAAGACCACAGAAAATTTGTGGATGTAGTGAAGGAGGACATGGAGAGAGTTGGTGTTACAGAGGAAGATGTGATAAGGTGAGATGGAGTCAGATGATCCACTGTGGTGGTAAGTACCCAGAGGGTATATGGTTAGTACCCCTTATTTATGCTGTTTACATTTTCTTTCCTACTATTAATATGGTAGTTCTGTTAGAACAAAGTCTGGGCATAATACAACCCACACTCCTTATTTGCCCTGCTTTCACTCAGTTTTTTTGTTTACTGCCCCCCCCGTCCCTATACTTACCTTACTGTCCATATAGTTCACCTTTATTTACCCAACACTTTCCCCATATACAATGCATCTGGAAAGTCTTCACAGCGCTTCACTTTTTCCACATTTTGCTATGTTACAGCCTTATTCCAAATGGGATTAAATTCATTTTTCCTCAGAATTGTACACACAATACCCCATAATGACAACGTGAAAAAAGTTTTTTGAGATTTTTGCAAATTTATTAAAAATTAAAAAACTTAGAAATCACATGTACATAAGTATTCACAGCCTTTGCCATGAATCTCAAAATTGAGCTCAGGTGCATCCTGTTTCCACTGATCATCCTTGAGATGTTTCTACAGCTTAATTGGAGTCCACCTGTGGTAAATTCAGTTGATTGGACATGATTTGGAAAGGCACACACCTGTCTATATAAGGTCCCACAGTTGACAGTGCATGTCAGAGCACAAACCAAGCATGAAGTCAAAGGAATTGTCTGTAGACCTCCGAGACAGGATTGTCTCGAGGCACAAATCTGGGGAAGGGTACAGAAAAATTTCTTCTGCTTTGAAGGTCCCAGTGATTACAGTGGCCTCCATCATCCGTAAATGGAAGAAGCTCAGAACCACCAGGACTCTTGCAAGAGCTGGCCAACCGTCTAAACTGAGCGATCGGGGGAGAAGGGCCTTAGTCAGGGAGGTGACCAAGAACCCGCTGGTCACTCTGTCAGAGATCCAGTGTTGCTCTGTGAAGAGAGGAGAACCTTCCAGAAGGACAACCATCTCTGCAGCAATCCACCAATTAGGACTGTATGGTAGAGTGGCCAGACGGAAGCTACTCCTTAGTAAAAGGCACATGGCTATCTGCCTGGAGTTTGTCAAAAGGCACCTGAAGGATTTTCAGACCATGAGAAACAAAATTCTCTGGTCTGATGAGACAAAGATTGAACTCCTTGGCGTGAATGCCAGGCGTCATGTTTGGAGGAAACCAGGCACTGCTGATAACCATGCCAATGGTGGTGGTAGCATCATGCTGTGGGGATGTTTTTCAGTGGCACAAACTGGCAGACTAGTCAGGATAGAGGGAAATATGAATGCAGCAATGTACAGAGACATCCTGGATGAAAACCTGCTCCAGAGCACTGTTGACCTCAGACTCGGGTGACGGTTCACCTTTCAGCAGGA
Source organism: Pholidichthys leucotaenia (assembly GCA_020510985.1). NCBI lineage: Eukaryota > Metazoa > Chordata > Actinopteri > Cichliformes > Pholidichthyidae > Pholidichthys > Pholidichthys leucotaenia. The sequence continues at coordinate 191,626,397 of CM035842.1, read as the reverse complement.
CAATGTCTCTAAACACATAGCCAAGATATCAAAGGAGTGGCTTCAGGACAACTCTGTGAATGTCCTTGAGTGGCCCAGTCAGAGCCCAGACTTGAATCCAACTGAAGATCTCTGGAGAGATCTGAAAATGGCTGTGGACCGATGCTTCCCATCCAACCTGATGGAGCTTGAGAGGTGCTGCAAAGAGGAATGGGCAAAACTGCCCACAAATAGGTGTGCCAAGCTTGTGGCATCATATTCAGAAGAACGTGAGGCTGTAATTGCTGCTAAAGGTGCATCAACAAATGTACATGTGATTTCTTACTTTTTAATTTTTAATAAATTTGCAAAAATTGCAACAAAAAAACCCAACCTTTTTTCACCTTGTCATTACGGGGTATTTTGTGTAGAATTTTGAGGAAAAAAAATGACTTTAATCCCTTTTGGAATAAGGCTATAACATAACAAAATGTGGAAAAAGTGAAGCGCTGTGAATACTTTCTGGATGCACTGTACTTTCAGGAGTAATCATTGTAATGCAATTCCTTTTCAGTCTTCATTCTTTGAGCATTTATACAGGAAAAATTCTCACTTCGTTTCTACTACCTTGGACAACCATAAAAATGAGTTATCATTTACAAACATTCAGTATTACAATTTCAATATCAAAAATAAAAACTTAAAAAACTTCCAATAACTGTATCTACACAATTTTCAGTTAAAATTATAACCAATGTAGGTTTTCCTAATCACACAAGCAGTCATTCACTAAATAAAATGGCATTAATTATAACCACTTTATAATGTGAGATATCTGGATTGGCCGCCTATACGTATATCATATAGCCCATCATGCTTTAGTCATTATAGGCATATTGTCAATACCAGCATTTTTTCTTGCAGAGACACCGGTAGATATGATTTGTATCTGTCTGTCCTCATCACTTGAATCCTTGTCGCTCTCCTCCTTCTGAGCTAATATGAATTACTGGCGTGCACCAGCAGCATGTACTGTTTTTTCAATAAGGCCTCTACAACAGGGAATGCAGCAGCATCCTACACACATAAAGATGGCAATTCTAATCTTAAGGGATAATATTATGATTTTATCACTCCTGCCCACCATCCAAAGAAGGATTGTAGCCAGGCAGTGAAGACATCAGGTTCATACTCAGTATCTTGGCCAAAATCAGTCCTAAGAATATTCTTTCCAACCCCTGTTCAAGGAAATTGTGCGAGTGTGGACTTTTGGCCAACACTCCAATGTTTAAATTCAACTGGTATATCCGTTGCCCAGACTGCATCATGTGGTTTTTATTCCAGGTCCCTCTTTCAACACCCTGACTGTCTGACTTAATCCAGATACATCATGATAGCGTGGTCAGTCAGTCATACAGGGGCGCTGACACCTCCCAGTTAGAGGGCAGGTGTGAGTAGACCCTATGCCCACAGAGCCAACATTCTCCATTTAGTTCAAAGGTTCTGTTCTGCCCTGGTACCATTGACGCTGGGACTACGACTGCAGAGGATGGTTTGGAGGAACTGTTTGAAATGTTCCTAAGTCCTGTTCCAATTGTTCTACATATCTTGGTGTGTGTTTGAATATAGTGTTGTTGCTTCACAATTAGGATTAGAATGAATAGTTGACCATGGCTACGCTCTCTAAGAGGTCTTTTCCAAGTACATTTACTCTAACATAATATTGTCCAGCGTCAGACAACTTCGGAGATGTTATAGTTATTTTAATAGGGTTACAAATTGTGCATTCCTTACGGCCATATGTGAAACTCGTGTTTGCAGCACATGCCCCATGGTAGGGTGGCTGTATAATCCATCCATCCATCCATCTTCTTCCGCTTAATCCTTTTCGGGTCGTGGGGGGGCTGGAGCCTATCCCAGCATCTGTGAGCGAGAGGCAGGGTACACCCTGGACAGATCTCCAGTCCATAGCAGGGCCAACACAGAGAGACAGACAACCATTCACTCTCACGGTCATACCTAAGGACAATTTAGAATCCCCAGTTTTGATGCCAATTAACCTAACTTGCATGTTTTTGGCATGTGGGAGGAAACTGGAGAAATCCGGGCGTAAACCCACGCAGACAGGGGGAGAACATGCAAACTCCACACAGATCACTGTTGGTCGGGGGCTGTGACTGTATAATATATATGTTTTTTCTTAATTTATGATAGGATTTTAAAGTATTAAGTTATTGGGTCCTGTGTGACTGAACACATCAGCCCAGTCACATGGAGGAGTGCACATGTACTTATGACTCTTTTCATACATCACAGCCTCAGATTCATAGTGCATGGAGTGGTCATAATTATACATATCACAATAGTCAAACTGGACTCCACAGGCTTTATCTTCAGTGCATGTTATGGTGAGTGATGTCCCTTGATCCTTAATGTTGATGTTTATTGGTCCGCCAGTTACCTTTAAAACAGCTACTGAGCTGCACAACAACCGTATCAGAAAGACATATCAGCAATCACATAAATAGGTGCAGGTTTTTCTTTAAATTTTTATTTTCCTTTCATACCTAGATTGCCAATTTTCAGACACAGTACACCAATCTTTTAATATCTGTTATCTGTTAATATCTTGAAATTTAGTTTGATGTTGAGCAACATTTACAAGTGACCCAGACCAGCTGAGAGCTTTGTGTAAATAGTTTGCTGTTATTCTAAGCTTAGTTTTCACTAAATAACTATATTTTATTTGTCTGAATCAAGTCGAAGAGTTTAATCCCTATAAACTAGATTTTACACTTTGATTCAGGTTATAATTAAAAATAATTAAGGATGATTAAAACATTATCATTTCATCTACTTCCGCATCATATCAGATGCAAAAAGACTCTAAACTTTGTTTTCCCAGTAACATAAGAGCGCACTGCTCCCATTATTCTGCAGGACAGTGCAGTGAGAAATGTCTTGTCCAGCATGACAGTAATGTTTGGATGTTTGCTAATTGATCAACTCACACAGGATCAGAGGGATATAATTCTGATTTTTACTGCTTTGACACGAAGTGTGCACTTTGCTTCGGGGTTAGGGTGCAGAGTTGGAAAGATAAGGGGAAAAGTAATCTTATTTCCACCCTATACTGTGAATTTTAGCTAGAGTATTTTTTATTGCTTTTTAAACACACATTCTAAACTCAAGTTGTTGAAATGTGACATAATGCTCTGCAAAGTGGGAGAGTCTCAGCACAGCGCAACATGGACATGTACAGTTTTGAAAGCAGATCATGGCGCTCATCTGAAATCCAGTTTCAGGTTTATTTTGTGCCATAGTTGTATAAAATAATGCCGTTCCAAGACAGTAAAAAATGTTTTTTACAACATAGCATTACATTCAGGCTTATGCTGTGTCTTCATGTCAATCTCAGCAGAAGAAAACCCTCCTGCCACAACTAATCTGATTTTTTCCTCTCACATGCAGGAGAACTCCAGATTCGCTGTTTTTTTTTATTTCTCTCTTCTCTTTCTCTTAGACTTCCAGTGAATTAAACTGCTGGTCAGTTACTGTGAAACGTGACTTTAGTGGCAGTTTCAGGAGTCAGTTATGCAATCTTCAATTCTCGTGAACACGTGCTGACTGCAGATGATTCATGGATGCTGTTTATGCACGCTTGGAGAACATAAGAGCAGTTTGTTGAATCTGGAGTGGCTTGTTAGTACTAGCATGATTTACTGGCAAAATTCACATGACTTACATATACTAACACTAAAATGTTCTTGAATGAGATCTAAAAGATATGTGTTTGCAAGCACTTTGTGTAATATCTAATTAATTAATCTTCTGTAGAGGATGCCTTCACAAACGAGACTGAGTTTATTTCTCAGGAAAGGTTTATTGAGAGTCTACATCCTCTATCAAGCAAGTATCTCAACAAAAGAGGGGGAACAATCATCCTTCACAGTTCTTATACCCTCCAAAGGCACAAAACCCCCAACATCAAATAACACACCCCCAACCCACAGTCCTTGAGCAAACATACAGCCCCCGAGGCTCCTTGGCGTCTCCATTGTCTCTCTCATCCTTCTAGCCTCCGGGGCTCCTGCTGGGACATTCTCTCCCACTTCTCGTCTCCTAAGCAACCAACTTCACACCTCCTGTAGGTCTCTGCAGGGTCAGGTCTTCTTTGGCCATTGAGACGTGAAGCTTCCAGAATATGCACCATCATGCCTACTAGGTATATGTGGGTGAATATGAATGCCATATATGCGCTCTAAATATGCACCATACTTCACTATTTATTATAACATTTCTCAGCTGCTTGTGGCTACACACAAGAATACCAATGTTTTGAAAACGTTTAGCGACATGATGGTGGCACGGGGGGTTTATACAGACAGCGGAGCTTTTCATTTTGATTAGTTTGTGGCGCATAAACACCTTACTGAAGGGAACGGTGTTATGCTGAGAATTGCTTGCTTGCCGAGAATTGCATCCCATCGTCGAGTAAACATAATTTAAAGATAATTTACAAGCGGTAATAACAATTTTTACTTCTAAAAATGTATAATGGATACTTCTAAAAATGCACAAATGATTACAAGCCTGGCTGTAGTGTTATATTTTATAGTTTTGGTGCATGGGATGCAATTCTTGGCAAGCAAGCAATTCTCGGCATAACACCGGTCCTGGCCAATCGATGAGCTGGACTCCTCGCCAAGATTTTTTCTTCCTGGTCAGCGGTGGCTTCGGCTACAGCGCCAGAAATGAGCATCTGTTGTAACTGTGTGACGTTGTCCAAGCAGTTTGGTCTGCTTGAGTGAAGTGCAGTGTGAATGCAAACTGAAACAAACGCAGGTGTGAAAATTCCCGCCATCCCCCACCGAGTCGAACCAAGAGTCCCGGACTATCCCGGTGTGAATGCCGCCTAAAGCTGTGTTCTACAAAGCACCTTGCCTCATCTGTGAACGCAGTCTGTACGTTTTAAATTTTTGTTATCTTCCTCCTAATATTACATTATATATCCTAATCTGAGAGAGACAACAAGAGAGAAGAGGGAGAGGAATCAGCATTTTTTTTTTCACCAATATAGTAACAAGCAAATATGGATAGAAAAAAAGAAAAAACAAACAAACTCTTAGCTTAAAACCTCCGGGAAAAAAAGGTCACTGTCCATTGACACATCTGTTAATAGGCCCATGTCTACTCCAGGTAGGAAGTGCTACTACACAGACATTATTTTGTGAACACAAATTGATTTAGTATACATGTAAACAAATGAAATTACCCTTGTGAAAAAATAATTATAGTCTGAACAGAGCACCCACCTGATGCTGGCTGCTGTCCTTCAGCACCACACCTTCGGTCTCTGTGAGACTCTTTAGGTCTGCATCATTTACAGGTAGGATAATTGTAAGGATCTAAACTTTTATTATACAGTAATTCCAAACACAAACATAAAGTTAGCAAAGCCAATAATTATCTATAAATTCACAAAGTCTCTGTCTGTGTGTCTGTGTGTCTGTTCCACGCATATTGTTGTATGGTTATATATATGCTTTTATTTGTGAAGTGTGGTGTAGTGGCGGCCACTTCCTTTTCTGCCACTGCATCGCCCCTATAAATACCAGCGGGCATCAGGGTTTGGACTCTTTGCCAATGCCCCTGCCTAGCGGCTGTATTGTGGAGACAGCATTGTAATAAAGCTAAGCTCTATCGAACAGCTGGCCTTGTCAATGGAGGGATAATTTCAGACATAACATTTTGGCGACGAGGATAAAGTATGGAAGCGTGCATTTTTCAGATTTAGCCCTTCCTGGAGCTCCCGGACAAGCCACCTGTTCCCTGGGTGAAATGGTTTGCAGCCTTTGAGACCTATGTCGTGGCGCTCAATCTGGGTGAGACGGACAAGCTGAAGGCACGTGCACTCCTGGTGCACAATTTGGGAATTGAGGGCCAGCGGATCCTAAGCCCACTCGGTGACTCAGACACATCTGAAGACGTGGTCGAGCTAATGGCATGCCATTTTTGTGCCCCAGACAGTGCCTTCGTCTGGAGGATCAGGTTTTGGCAGTGCCACCAACTGGCGGGTGAACCTATCCAGCAGTTCGTTGCCGACCTGAAACTACTGGCTAGTGAGTATTGTTTTGGGCCACTGGAGGAGGAAATGGTTTGCAACCAGCTGGCGGAGCACACCAGCAACACTGCAATACGGACGAAACTGCTCACAGTGCCGGGTGACTTGACACCTGGCTAGAGCTATCGAGTTAGCTCTCCAATTGGAGACAGCGGACAAGCTAGCCTCTGAGCTAAGTAGGCGCCAGTCACAGCAGCAGCTGGAGTTTCCTGCCACAATGCAAGTAGCGGACCCAGAAAGTGATGGTAGCATGGAGGATGATGCTGTGGAGACCAACGCTGCAAAATTTTGGTCTGCCCTGGGAAAACCCGTGTGTATGGGCTGTGGGTCCGTGAAACACCGCTTCAAGGTCAGGGACTGGCCGGCGAGAGGGAAGTGCTGCGGCATGTGTGGACACTTGAACCACTATGCCAGGGTGTGCCGTATGTCCGAGCCAGGGAGCCCACAGGGAAAATCAACACACCCCCTGCCCCAACAATTGTCCATGCAGTGTCTCCAAATACCAACAGGTACACGTTCTGCACAGTTAAGCTGGATGGTGAAGAGGTGCTGCTGCTGATTGATATGGGGGTGGAGGGTTCTTGACTGAATTGGGCTATGGTGAAAAAATTCTTCCCCCACCACAGAATTGCAGGAGACCCAGCACCGCTCCATGGTTATGGAGGTGGACGGCTGTGCACGGTTGGAACCCTGGTGCTGACGGTGCGGTACAAGTCGGCGGAGATGGCTAACTTCAAGTTCCATGTGACAGCCCGAGGCGACATCATGGGCTGTGACCTATTTTATGGTCTGGGGTTCGCCATTAAGAACGACACTGGGGAGAAGTGGTCTGGTTATGAAAAGTGGAACCGGACGGTTCCGATGGTGGAGGATGGCGCAGTGTAGGACGAAGATCTACCGGGCACCACGGTGGTTGAGCAGGACCAGCCTTGCTCAGGTTTGACACAGGAGGGTCTCAGTGGCGGCACTCAAGATAACCTGGACGAAGGTACCAAGTGTAATGGCGAGGTGCTCGGGAGGAGGCTTTGGATTTTGGGTCTGGACGAGATGAGCGGTCGACGACAAAGAAGAAGAGGCGCACCATCATCTACAAGATCAGCTGCGGCCCCAGGGGCATGCCGCCTCAGGGGCGGTCTTACTGAAGGACTGCCCGGGGTCCCCATAGGCCAGTTCTACCCCTGCCTCGCCAAGTGGAAGTAGTGAGGGTTTGTAAAAAAAAAAAAAAAAAAAAAAAGAGCTCCATTGTTAAGATGTTTATTTTTTTTTTGCATGTGTTCTAAAAGAAAAAAGCAAATCAAAATGGCTACATTTGGGAGCACTTAAAGTGTGATTAATAGAGATTTAGTAGACAAACCTTGTGTGTGTGTGTGTAGTATGTATATATTTAGTTCTGTGTGGTTTTAATTGCTGATGTTATATTGTGTTCTGTGCTGTTAATGTTATGTGCCCTAGTTTAGAAAACACTGTAATATTTTAATTTGATGGACTTCTAGGAACTTACAGGTGGAAGAATAACCCACCTTTGACATAACGTTCGGCTCAGGAGACGCACACACACAGGCTCAGAGTAGTTCAAACTGTTTATTAACAACAGGGATGTTTGGGTGCGTGTCTGCGGAATGTTAATGTGTTGGTGGTGGCGTCTGCTTCGGACCCAGAGGCAGGAGACCGTTCAGCCGGCAACCCTATGGGAGAAATCAGACACAGGGTGATGAGCACACACCAACACGGGAGGAGAATAGGCGAGGGAGAGAAGCTTACTTGTTTGGGCAGATGACTGGCGCTTCAAGGATGGAAGCCCGGAAGACAGCCACCTGCAGGGCTCGGTGCAGCAGCGAGGAGAGACGAGGGACGGGATTGTCCGCCGCCGAGGAATCCACCTGTGCACAGGGGAGCAGACTGGAGAGATGAGGTAAGTGAACTTCTTACCGGAGATAAGGATGCTGAAGAGAATGTGGTAGAAGTCCATACAAGGAAATGAAGTCTACGGCTTCAGGCCGACGCTCAGGGCGAGGCGGCTTTTATCCTTCGCCGCTGACGAGTAGCAGGTGCGTGGGCAGGTGGCGCCGCTGATGAATGGCGCGGCGTGACAGTACTCCCCCCTCTAGCAGCGCCTCCTGGCGATGGCTTATCCGGGTGCGCTCGGTGGAAGTCCGCGATGAGCGATGGGTCCAACACAAACGACGGGGGCACCCACTGTCGATGCTCGGGCCCATAGCCCTCCCAGTCCACCAAGTATTGCAACCCACGACCCCGGCGCCGGGAGTCCAGGATGGAGGAGGCGGACCAGGCCGGATGGCCACCAATCATCCGGGGCGCGGGTTGCGCTGCAGGAGGAGGGCAAAGGGGGTCAGTAACCGCCAGTTTCACCTTCGACACGTGGAAAGTAGGATGAATGCGGAGGGAGGGGGGAATAGCCACGCGCACAGCCACCGGGTTGATGATCCGGGTGATGGGGTAGGGACCCATGAAGCGCTGTGCCAGCTTTCTCCTCTCGCCTTTTAGAGTGACGTCCTGGGTGGAAATGTAAACAAGCTGCCCAACTCTGTACGCCGGGGCAGGTCTCCTACGCCGGTCCGCCACAGTCCTGTTGCGCTCCGCTGTGCGCAATAGCGCATGGCGCGCGGCAGCCCAGGTGGAGCGGAACTGCCTGAGATGGGCCCTAACTGACGGGACAGTTACCTCACTCTCCTGCTCCGGAAACAGCGGGGGGTCGTAACCCAGGGACGCTTTGAAGGGGGACATCCCTGTAGCAGAAGAGCGAGCGGTGTTGTGGGCATATTCAACCCAGGCAAGATGGTTGCTCCAGGACGCGGGTTTGGATCTGGACACACAGCGGAGCGCAGCCTCCAGCTCCTGGTTGGTCCTCTCACACTGCCCGTTGGATTGGGGGTGATGGCCGGAGGAGAGGCTCACCTTGGCTCCGATGGCGTTGCAGAAAGACCTCCAAACCTCAGATGAAAACTGGGGGCCCCGGTCCGAGACCACGTCCACCGGAATCCCATGCAGCCTGACCACGTGTTGGACGAGGAGGTCCGCCGTCTCCAGGGCAGTAGGGAGGCCTCGCAGGGGGACGAAGTGCACGGCCTTGGAGAAGCGGTCCACGATGGTCAGGATGGTGTCATAGGAGTTGGAGATGGGGAGTCCGGTGACGAAATCCAGAGCGATGTGCGACCAGGGCCTGCCAGGGACGGGCAGGGGCTGGAGCAGACCCGCTGGAGGGGCATTTCCCGACTTGCAGGTGGCACAGATTGGGCAAGCCCGGGCGTAGCGGGCTGCATCCCTCCGCAGGCCTGGCCACCAAAAGGACCGTTGGAGGAGATCTATCATCCGGGAGGTGCCAGGGTGACAGGTGAGCTTGGAGGTGTGGAGCCAGTGGATGACCTCTCCTCGGACCGCGGATGGCACGAACAGCCTCCCCTCCGGTCCGCCGCCAGGGTCAGGTTCCACCTCCTGTGCCTTCCGGATCTTGCTCTCAATGTCCCACGAGATGGCTCCCACGACGCACGACCTGGGCAGGATGGAGTGGGGCGCCTCCTCCGACTCCACGGGGGCGAACTGCCTGGAGAGGGCGTCAGGCAGGACGTTCTTAGAGCCAGGCCTGAAGGTGATGGAAAATTGGAACCTGGCGAAGAACAGAGACCAGCGCGCCTGGCGGGCGTTCAGGCGCTTGGCAGACCGTAAGTATTCCAGGTTCCTGTGGTCCGTGAGGACCACAAACGGCAGGCTTGCCCCCTCCAACCAGTGGCGCCACTCCTGCAGGGCGAGCTTGATGGCCAAGAGCTCTCTGTCCCCCACATTGTAGTTTCTCTCCGCCGGGGACAAGCGCCGGGAGAAGAAAGCGCACGGTCGCTTGGCGCCATCGTCCGGTGACCGCTGGGACAGCACTGCTCCCACTCCCGTGTCCGAGGCGTCTACCTCAACAATGCACTGCAGCGCGGGGTCGACCTGGCGAAGGACCCGGGAGGAGGAGAATTCCGCCTTCAGCGCCTCAAAGGCGGCAGCGACCTCTTCGGTCCACCGGAACGGGACCTTCGGGGACGTGAGGCGGGTCAGTGGTCCCACGATGGCACTGAAGTTGGGGACAAAGCGGCGGTAGAAATTGGCGAAGCCAACAAATTGCTGCACCTGTTTCCGAGATGCAGGTGTGGGCCATTCCACCACCGCCTTTACCTTCTCTGGGTCGGGGAGCACCTTATCGTGGGCGATGATGAACCCCAGGAAGGATGTGCTCCTGGCGTAAAATTCACACTTTTCCGCCTTAACGTACAGACGATTCTCCAGCAGCCTTTGGAGGACCCGCCTCACGTGGACCTGGTGCTCATCCCTGGACTTGGAGAAGATGAGAATATCGTCCAGGTAGACGAACACGAAAAGGCCAATGAAGTCCCGGAGGACGTCATTAATGAGGCGCTGGAAGACTGCAGGAGCGTTGGTCAACCCGAACGGCATCACCAGATATTCAAAGTGGCCGTTCGGGGTACGGAAGGCCGTCTTCCACTCATCTCCCTCCCGGATCCGGACGAGGTGGTAAGCGCTGCGTAGGTCCAGCTTGGTGAACCAGGTCGCCCCCTGGAGGGAGTGGAAGGCAGTGTCCATGAGAGGCAGGGTGTAACGGTCCCTCTCCGTGATATTGTTGAGGGCCCGGTAGTCGATACAAGGGCGGAGGGACCCATCCTTTTTCCCCACGAAGAAGAACCCTGCCCCCACGGGTGACGATGATGGGCGGATAATCCCAGCACTCAATGATTCCTTCAGGTAGGCGTTCATCGTCTCCTTCTCCGGCGCAGACAGGCTGTAAAGGCGACCAGAGGGTAAGGGAGCCCCCTGGCGGAGGTTGATGGCGCAGTCATAGGGCCGATGAGGGGGAAGAGACATAGCTTTCGCTTTGCTGAACACTATACCCAGGTCGTGAAATTCTGGGGGCACCAGAGACAGGTCCGGGGGTGCAGCGTCCGTAGCAGGGGGAGGAGCGGACGGAGAGCAGGCAGCGGACTGAAGGCAGGTGCCCATACAGAACGTACTCCATGCCGAGATCCCAGCTGATTTCCAATCCAGGACCGGATTGTGAAGGCGGAGCCAGGGATACCCCAGGATGACGGGCGACACAGAGTTGGGAAGGACGTAAAAGGTCATTTCCTCCCGGTGGTTTCCCGAGATGATGACCGGTAGGGGAACAGTTTGATGTGTCACTCTCCCGAGGGTGGCACGGGAGAGGTGGATTAGGGAGATGGGAGTGTTGAGTGCCTGGCAGCGGATGCCCAATCGGGTTGCCAGGCTTTGTGAAATGAAGCTGCCTTCTGCGCCCGAATCCACCAGTGCGTGGGTGAGGTGCCCAGTAGGGTTATGGCAGAAACGGATGGGCAGCTTCAATTGAGAAGGTGATCCTAACCGATTGACATCCGCGAGGCTTCCAACAGTGACTCGCGGACCCCACCGATAGGCTTTCCGTGGACAACGCTCCACGGTGTGTTGGTCGCCTCCGCAATACATGCAGAGGCCCAACTCACGGCGGCGTTGTTTCTCCACAGGGGAAAGTTTAGTCCAGCCCGTCACCATCGGCTCCGACTCCTCGGGGCGCGATGCTGGCGGCGCCGCCAGGGGGCGAGCTTGGAACAGGTGCGGCGAGGCTCCACGAGGGCGAGAAGAAGAAGACCTCCGCCCCGAGGAGCGCTCGCGCAGCCTGTTATCCAAACTTATCGCTAAGGATGTCAGCTCCGCTAGCGTCCCAGGGATATCCCGACCAGCCAGTTCATCCCTCAGATCACTATTGAGGCTGCGGAGGAACAGGCCACAGAGGGAGCGTTCCTCCCAGCCCAATTCCTCCGCCGCTACCCGGAAGTCGACCGAGTGGTCCGCTGCCGACCGGCTTCCCTGCTGGAGAGCGAGAAGCCGATCGACCTGGACCGTTTCGGTTTGTGAGTGGTCAAAGACCTCCAGAAAGCGCCTCACGAATTGGTCATAGGTGAGGGTGGCATAACTGGGCCTCGCCATTACGGCGTAGGTCCAGGTTAACGCACGCCCCTCCAGAAGATTCCCTATGTAACCAATTCGGCTGTGATCCGAGGGAAAATCTCCGGGCACACGGTGGAACACGGACTCACACTGCATAATAAACCCCCGCGCTCCGCCGAGCTTACCGCTAAAGCGGGCGGGGGTCGGAATCGGCGTGAGCCGAACCGGTGCCACTGGAGCCGGCTGGACGGCCGCTGGAACAGCAGGAGCCGCGCCACCCTGGTGAGTCGGGAGGAACGGCTGTTGGGGGTCCAAGCGGTTCAATCGGTTAGTCAGCTCTAATAATTGATGAAGAACCACCTGTTGCTGATAAACAATCTGATCCACCCGAGCCTCGAGGATGGTAAACCGGTGTGCGAGCCCGCCGTCCGCCGAGCCGCTCTGCTGAAGCCGTACTGACATAACGTTCGGCTCAGGAGATGCACACACACAGGCTCAGAGTAGTTCAAACTGTTTATTAACAACAGGGATGTTTGGGTGCGTGTCTGCGGAATGTTAATGTGTTGGTGGTGGCGTCTGCTTCGGACCCAGAGGCAGGAGACCGTTCAGCCGGCAACCCTATGGGAGAAATCAGACACAGGGTGATGAGCACACACCAACACGGGAGGAGAATAGGCGAGGGAGAGAAGCTTACTTGTTTGGGCAGATGACTGGCGCTTCAAGGATGGAAGCCCGGGAGACAGCCACCTGCAGGGCTCGGTGCAGCAGCGAGGAGAGACGAGGGACGGGATTGTCCGCCGCCGAGGAATCCACCTGTGCACAGGGGAGCAGACTGGAGAGATGAGGTAAGTGAACTTCTTACCGGAGATAAGGATGCTGAAGAGAATGTGGTAGAAGTCCATACAAGGAAATGAAGTCTACGGCTTCAGGCCGACGCTCAGGGCGAGGCGGCTTTTATCCTTCGCTGCTGACGAGTAGCAGGTGCGTGGGCAGGTGGCGCCGCTGATGAATGGCGCGGCGTGACAACCTTGCCTTGTGGGGTGGGACGATAGTTCACTTGTCCCCTGTAGCTTAGGTTTGTCGTGTGAAGGCGATAGGCCCTTTTAGCGATTTCAGTTTTAGTTTTTTTAGTGCATGATTTGGGTCCTAAATTGGGGAGAGTCTTAATGGTGTGTGTGTTTTGGACTTTTCTACAGGGGAGGAAAATGTTGTATGGTTATATACAGTGGGGTAAAAAAGTATTTAGTCAGCCACCAACTGTGCAAGTTCTCCCACTTAAAAGATGAGAGAGGTCTCCAATTTTCATCATAGGTATATCTCAACTATGAGAGACAAAATAAGAAAAAAAATCCAGAAAATCACATTGAAGGATTTTTAATGAATTAATTGGTAAATTCCTCGGTAAAATACGTATTTGGTCAATAACAAAAGTTCATCTCAATACTTTGTTATATACCCTTTGTTGGCAATGACAGAGGTCAAACGTTTTCTGTAAGTTTTCACAAGGTTTTCACACACTGTTGCTGGTATTTTGGCCCATTCCTCCATGCAGATCTTCTCTAGAGCAATGATGTTTTGGGGCTGTCGCTGGGCAACACAGACTTTCAACTCCCTCCAAAGATTTTCTATGGGATTGAGATCTGGAGACTGGCTAGGCCACTCCAGGACCTTGAAATGCTTCTTACGAAGCCACTCCTTCATTGCCCAGGCGGTGTGTTTGGGATCATTGTCATGCTGAAAGACCCAGCCACGTTTCATCTTCAATGCCCTTGCTGGTGGAAGGAGGTTTTCACTCAAAATCTCACGATACATGGCCCCATTCATTCTTTCCTTTACACAGATCAGTCGTTCTGGTCCCTTTGCAGAAAAACAGCCCCAAAGCACGATGTTTCCATCCCCATGCTTCACAGTAGGTATGGTGTTCTTTCTCCTCCAAACACGACAAGTTGAGTTTTTACCAAAAAGTTTATTTTGGTTTCATCTGACCATATGACATTCTCCCAATCCTCTTCTGGATCATCCAAATGCTCTCTAGCAAACTTCAGACGGGCCTGGACATGTACTGGCTTAAGCAGGGGGACACATTTGGCACTGCAGGATTTGAGTCCCTGGCGGCGTAGTGTGTTTCTGATGTAGCCTTTGTTACTTTGGTCCCAGCTCTCTGCAGGTCATTCACTAGGTCCCCCCATGTGGTTCTGGGATTTTTGCTCACCGTTCTCGTGATAATTTTGACCCCACAGGGTGAGATCTTGCGTGGAGCCCCAGATCGAGGGAGATTATCAGTGGTCTTGTATGTCTTCCATTTTCTAATAATTGCTCCCACAGTTGATTTCTTCACACCAAGCTGCTTACCTATTGCAGATTCAGTCTTCCCAGCCTGGTGCAGGTCTACAGTTTTGTTTCTGGTGTCCTTTGACAGCTCTTTGGTCTTGGCTATAGTGGAGTTTGGAGTCTGAATGTTTGAGGTTGTGGACAGGTGTCTTTTATACTGATAACGAGTTCAAACAGGTGCCATTAATACAGGTAACGAGTGGAGGACAGAGGAGCCTCTTAAAGAAGAAGTTACAGGTCTGTGAGAGCCAGAAATCTTGCTTGTTTGTAGGTGACCAAATACTTATTTTACTGAGGAATTTACCAATTAATTCATTAAAAATCCTTCAATGTGATTTTCTGGATTTTTTTTCTTGTTTTGTCTCTACTGAAACAGCTTTAGTGAAAGTCAGTACCAGTCTTCATATAGCATCTGATTATAGACTTGTTTCTATACTTGTCCTTTTAGACCTTGGTGCAGCTTGTGGTACTGTTGATCATAATATTTTACATGATAAATTAGAACACCTCGCTGAAGTTAATGGAACTTCTCTGTAGTGGTTTAAGTCATATTTATCGGATAGGTTTCAGTTTGTTCATATTGCTCAATAATGAGTTTTCTTCCTGGGCCCCTAGTGCTGGGGGGGCGGGGGGGGGGGGGGTGTTCCCCCTCTGGGTTGGGGTCAGGTGTGTGCTGGTGGTGCGGTCCAGCCCCGGCGCTTCCTTGTACGACGGGGTCGTGCCCTCCTCGGGGCCCTGGCAGCGCTCTTGGACGGGTGCCTGTGTCCTTGGGGGTCACCCTCCCCGTCCTCCGCGACCTGCGGGTGTGGGTGTGCATGTGCATGTGTGTGTGTGTGTGTGTGTGTGTGTGCGCGCATGCGGGCGCGCATGTGAGTGGGTGCGGAAGTGGGTGTGTGTGCATGTGTGTTGTGTGTGGACATGAGGGGCTGTGTGTGGGTGTAGGTGGGCATGTGTGATGGTGAGTGTGTGTGTGTGTGCACATGAGGGTGGGCAGGGGTGTGTGTGTGATGGGTGCTGATACCTGTGGGTGGATGTGTGGGGGTGGAGGATGTGTGTGTGTGTGGGGGGGGACCTCGTTGGGTGGCGGGGGTGGGGTGGACCATCTAGTGGAATGGGGATTGGCGATTCGGGGTCTGCTTGTCCCAGCCGCCCTGCCATTGTGTCACGGGGTGGGGCGCCTTGTCACATTGCCTCTGGTGTCTTTGGCGCCGGGTGTGTGTGGGTGCTCGGGGGTGGTTGGGGGGGCCATTGGTGTGGGTTGGCGGCCGTGTTGCCATTGGGCTGCTCCGGGGTGGCTGTGTGCAAGATGAGTGGTAGTGGGTGTGGCTGCTCCATCATGTTTGTGGTGCTGGGAGCACCCTGGCATGATGCTGGTGAGTCCTGGGCTGCTCGGCCTGGTGGCCCTCGCCCTAGGTTGGGATTTGGGGGCAGTGGGTGGCCTCCTGAACCACTTTGCGAGCTGGCTTCTGGGAGCAGGGGGGGGGGGTCACTTTTGGACTGCCTCCCTGCCAGTCTTACCCCCCCCCCCCCGATTCTGGGTGGAATATACATGTTCTTGGATACACTTAGGGTTTTGTGGTGAGGGTGTGCTGCACTGTGTCGGTGAAGGGGATACTTCTGCTGTGCAGTGGAGCTGCCCTCACCTCAATTTTAATTGCATTTTAGACAGTGAGGGCTTGGGGGGATGGGGGCCCCGCTGCCTATTGCAGTGGCTAGTGGTGCTCCAACCACCATCCCCCCATTTTTAACTGCACTATGGTAGTTCACACACCTGCACACAGTCACATCATAGAATCGACAAACACCTATCATGATTTGTGCAAGGAGGGGGGTTTTCCCTCACCCCTGCTGCCCTCCTTCTGCCGGGGGCCTGGGGGCCGGGTGGGGGGGCCTGGGATCTGTCACATTGTCAAAATCCCTGGGTGCTGCTAAATGAATAGATATGTGCAAGGGAGTGAGAGAGGGATTGAACAAGAGAGTAAGCGAGAGTGAGGGAGTGATGGGTGGTGATGGTGATGGTGGGTCGGTTTTGTGTGGCGCTTTGCGTGTCGGGTGGCATCTCGGAGCGCCAACGGTGGTCTGCTGATCAGTCGGGTGGACACTGGAAGTGGGGGTCTGCTTCTGTGGTAATGGCCACCCTGGGGTGGATCGGTGGGGGGTGGCTGCTGTCGGGTGCTGGTGTGCGTTCAGGTTCGCTGCATCTGCATCGCAGTCACCCTAAGAAATAAGGGTGAATGAGGGTGGGTGAGTGTGAGGGGGAGAGCACGAATAGATATGAGTAGGTAAGAGTGTGAGTGACAGTGCATGTATGGGTGAACGTGAGTGAGTGTGGGTGACCCTGAGGGTGAGTGGGAGCGAGATTGAGTGGGTACAGGAGTGAGAGAGAATGGGTGGGTCCGGGAGTGCGAATGTGGGACTATGTGGGGCAGTGAGAGTGAGTGAGTGCATGTCGGTGCGTAAGACAGCATGAGGGTGTGAAGGTGTGGGAATGGGTGTGTCTGCTAGTTGGGAGGTGCTGGATTGAGGGGGTAGTGCCTCTCGGCTACATGGGCTCCCCTGGGCGGGGGGAGCTTCTTTTTGGCGTGGTGGTCCCCAGGGTATGGGTGGTGGTGCTGGGCAGGGCAGGCCCGCTGTGGGTGTACCTGGGGGGTGCTCCTGCCAGGGGCACGGGCCAGTCTCCGGCGTAGGGGGTGGGGGCGCTGGCCTCCCGGTGGCTGGGGCCCGGGGGCTTGCGTTAGCCCCGCTGGGGGTGTGGGGGGTTGGTGGGCCCGGGGGTGTGGGCCCGCCTGGCGGCCTGGCCTCCCTTGGCCATCCCTCTGGTGGCGGATGCCTGGCTTTCCTGGGGCTTGTTGACCTCGGACATTTGTGCCCTGTGGGGGTTGGCGGCGCTGTCTTGCCTGCTCGGGGTTTCCGGGGGGAAGGGAGTTGCTGTGACCGGTCCCCTTCTTCGTATGTTTCCTGACAAACCACTCACATGCACATGCTTATTTTGTGCATGCTCTCATATACACGCGCATGGATGCACACACACAAATGTCTTTCCTTTAACAGATGCGGATACCAGACTCATGTGAGACCTCTTTGGTGGAAGAAGCAGTCTGTCTTCTGTTTGTTTTAGTTGTTGATTTGTCTTTTTTGTCTTTTCCTCTCCCTTTTCTTTCCCCCTCCACACACTTCCTTTCCCCACTCCCTATCCTATTGGATCTTTCATGGGAAAATAATTTAAATAAAGTATTACAAGTTATTACAGAAGGAGTTTACAGCAATATACAGTACATAGATAGGTACTGTATAAGGCTCCTTTTGGCAAAGTAAATCTGTTTTGGCACTGTTAGGGTTGCAGATCTCTGTTCTGCTCACCAAGCTGCCTGACAGGACAAGGGAAAAAACAATAATGAGTTTTCTTCAAATTAAAAACTCAGTCCCAGAGTTCCACAGGGCTCTGTGTTAGGCCATATTCTTTTTTTATGTTTCCATTAGATAATATTATAAGAAAGCATTTCATAAATTTCCATTGTTGTGCAGATGTCACACAATTATATTTGTCAATAAAGCCAGATGACTGTAATCAATTAACTAAATTAGAGGCTTGTCTTAAAATCAGAGCATGGATGACTTGTAATTTCTTACTATTTAAGTTAGACAAGACTGAAGTCATTCTAGTCTCCCCCAAAAAACCTTAGAAATTCTTTCCAAAATCAGACAGTTTGGATGGGGTTATCTCCTAACAATTCTGTGAGGATCCTTGGAGTAATTTTTGATCAAGATTCATCCTCTAATTCACATAGTAGACTTGTTTCAAAGACTGCTTTTTATCATCTGAGTAATATTGTCAAGATAAGATACATATTGTCTCAGAGTGATGCTGAGAAACTAGGCCACGCTTTTGTTAGTTCTAGATTAGACTATTGTAACTCTTTAGTATCAGGCTGTCCTAAAATGTCTCTAAAAAGTCTTCAGTTGATCAAAAATGCAGCTCGATTATATTTCTCCTGTTCTGACCACCCTTCATTGGCTTCCCATAGAATTTAGAATTAAGTTTAAAATCCTTCTCCTCACTTACAAAGCTCTAAATGAGGCCCCTTGTTATTTAAAAGATCTGATTGTACCGTATCATCCTAACAGAGCACTATACACTCCTAAAATGCAGGATTACTTGTAATACCTGGAATCTGTACAGCAGGGATGTCCAATCATGTGCCATGGAGGGCAAAGACCCTGCAGGTTTTTTCTTCTACCCAGTCTCTTCAGCAGGTGTTTTCACTTATCAGCAGTCAGTGGGAAGAAATTCAGTGAAACCTGATGTTGAAGACATTGGTTGGAGGTAAAGCCTGCAAGGTCTTGGCCCTCCATGGCACATGATTGGACACCCCTGCTCTACAGGTAGAATGGGAAGCAGAGCTTTCAGTTATAAGGCTCCTCTCTTTTGGAACCAGCTGCCAATCTGGATTAAGGAGTCAGACTCAATCTCTGTTCTTAAGAACAGGGTTAAAGCCTTCCTTTTTGACATAGCCTATAGTTAGTGTTTGATCAGGTGACCGTGAACCTTCCCTTGATTGTACTGCTAATAGGTTTAGACTGACAGGGGAGCTCCCATAATGCACTCGGCTTTACTGTTTTCCTCACTCTCAATGTAATATTTTTTTCTGGTCAGTAACACCCGTTTGTTCTCTCCCATAGATTGCGTCCCTCTGGTGCTGTTTGTTCTCTACATGTCTGCTCTTTTCTTCTTCCGTATCCTCCTCCCCAGCCAGTTGCAGGAGATGACTGCCCCTCCTTGAGCCTGGTTCTGTTGGAGGTTTCTTCCTGTTAAAATGGAGTTTTTCCTCTCTACCTTCACCAAGTGCTTGCTCACAGACTGACTGTTGCCACGGCCAAGATATGTACAGTGATGATACTGAGTGAAGTAATGATGTAGAGTAAAGTACGAGGAGACGAAGAAGAGTGATGTCTGAAGATAAAGTTGAGGCTTGACTGGACACAGCAATGATGATAGAAGGACTACAGCTCCTGGCCAGATAGAGTGATGATATAGAGTGAAGTATGTGGTGGTAATGCACCTGTAAGCTGGTTGCCAACTGCCAATCAAATCAAGAAGAAGAAGAAGAAGAAGAAGAAGAAGAAGAAGAAGAAGAAGAAGAAGAAGAAGAAGAAGAAGAAGAAGAAGATAGTTGGACTGAACTGAAACATACAGTGTATACAAATAAAGCATATTTTGTGTGTGTGTGTGTGTGTGTGTGTGTGTGTGTGTGTGTGTGTGTGTGTGTGTATGCACAAGCCCATGTGAGGGTGCAAGCCTAACCGATCTACCCTTATTTTTCCCAAGTATCTAATAACTTATAAGAAGTTATAACAATGGGGCCTTGCGATATGACACTGTAACAGCAGTGCCAGAAGCCGAGCAAATCATCCCGACTCAGCCCCCCAAACAGAAACTCACCCTGTAGAGAGGGTTAACCCAAACCCTGTAATACTACTGATTTATATCCCAAGCAAACTTTCCTTTTTGGTGGTTTCTGCCTTTTTCGTATGACAAAACAGAGCCACTTTATTATATATTGTCTGACAGTTTCCTAAGGCCAAAAATCTCTGGTCTTTCTCAGAAGGAATATTATCTGAGTGGCCATCAGAGCACAAACACTCACTCACCAAACTGCAGCTGTGAGACATTTTTAAGTGGATAAGCTGTGACCTTCCCTCCAGACGTGAAGCTTGAGAAGTATGAAGAGTATGAAGGAGAATTGGAAGGGACAAAGCTGTGAGCTCTGGTGCAGTCGACAACATGACAAGCTTGTTTCTTTCTTCTCCTGGACTGCCTTTCTGTGAAAATCATTCAGTGAAAGTAATATTTTGTGTCATAATTTTGCCTTTCTGCCTTGGTAACTTTGAGATGAAGTTCAAGTTTTGTGACCAAGAGTTTCAGGAATGCATTTTGTTGGGTACTCAGCAAGTAAAAGTTTTACGGAGTTTCTATCCAAATATTCATGCAAAATTTGAATATGTGAAAGAAAGCAGTCTGTAACTTGCTGCTATTTTGTCTGTTAACAGTCTGAATAAAAAAATAGCAAACGTATGAGGGGGAAAAAATGTAAATTTACCACAAACTTCTTGCAAAATGAGGAAAAAAAATAAATTTGCTATTTAATTCAAGATTTTCAAAAAGAAAAAAAAAATTAACAAAAAGCTCACACATTCATGAAAATAAAGTCGCAAATTTACAAGAATAAAGATTAAAATATTTATAAAGACAAGGAAAAAATATACATTTACAAAGGAAAAAAATTGCTCAGATGTATGAGAATCAGTAAATTTATGAAGAAATAGAACAAAAATTATAAAAATAATTGTAAACTTATAGGAACAGGCCAGTGAGTGATGCAAGCTGTATACAGTGCATCCGGAAAGTATTCACAGCGCTTCACTTTTTCCACTTTTTGTTATGTTACAGCCTTATTCCAAAAGGAATTAAATTCATTTTTTTCCTCAACATTCTACACACAATACCCCATCATGACAACATGAAAAAAGTTTTTGAAATTTTTGTAAATTTATCAAAAATAAACTAAGAAATCACATGTACATAAGTATTCACAGCCTTTGCCATGAAGCTCAGAACTGAGCTCAGGTGCATCCTGTTTCCACTGATCATCCTTAAGATCTTTCTACAGCTTAATTGGAGTCCACCTGTGGTAAATTCAGTTGATTGGACATGATTTGGAAAGGCACACACCTGTCTATATAAGGTCCCACAGTTGACAGTGCATCCATCCATCCATCCATCTTCTACCGCTTTTCCGGAGGTCCGGGTCGCGGAAGCAGCAGTTCAAGCAGAGAAGCCCAGACTTCCCTCTCTCCAGCCACCTACTCCAGCTCTTCACAGAGGATACCAAGGCCTTCCCAGACCAGCTGGGAGACATAGTCTCTCCACCGAGTCCTGGGTCTGCCCCGGGGTCTCCTCCCAGTGGGATGTGCCCGAAACACCTCAAGTGGGAGGTGTCCAGGAGGCATCCTGTTCAGATGCCCAAACCACCTCAACTGACTCCTTTCAATGTGGAGGAGCAGCGGTTCTACTCTGAGCCTCTCCCGGATGACTGAGCTCCTCACCCTATCTCTGAGGGTGAGTCCAGCAATCCTACGGAGAAAGCTCATTTCAGCCGCTTGTATCTGCGATCTCGTTCTTTCGGTCATTACCCAAAGTTCGTGACCATAGGTGAGAGTAGGAACATAGATTGACTTGGTAAATCGACAGCTTTGCCTGAGAACTAAGCTCCCTCTTCACTACAACAGACCGGTACAACGTCCGCATCACTGCAGATGCTGCTCTGATCCGTCTGTCAATCTCTTGCTCCATTTTCCCCTCACTCGTGAATAAGACCCCAAGATACTTAAACTCCTCCACTTGGGGCAGGAGCCTGTCCCCGACCTGGAGAGGACAATCCACCTTTTTCCAGCTGAGGACCATGGACTCGGACTTGGAGGTGCTGATTCTCATCCCAGCCGCTTCACACTCAGCGGCAAACTGTCCCAGCAAGAACTGTAGCTCATTGCTGGATGAAGTCAACAGGACAACATCATCTGCAAACAACAGAGATGAGATCCTGTGGTCACCAAGCATGACACCCTCTGTTCCCTGGCTGCACCTAGAAATCCTGTCCATAAAAATTATGAACAGGATCGGTGACAAAGGGCAGCCCTGGCGGAGTCCAACTCTCACTGGGAATGAGTCCAACCGAGTGGTGGCAATACGAACCAAACTCTCACAACGGTTGTACAGTGCATTGCTCAAACCAAGCATGGAGTCAAAGGAATTGTCTGTAGACTTCCGAGACAGGATTGTCTCGAGGCACAAATCTGGGGAAGGGTACAAAAAAAATTCTGCTACTTTGAAGGTCCCAATGAGCACAGATCCCTCCATCATCCATAAATGGAAGAAATTTGGAACCCCCAGAACTCTTCCTAGAGCTGGCCGGCCATCTAAACTGAGTGATCGGGGGAGAAGGGCCTTAGTCAGAGAGGTGACCAAGAACCCGATGATTACGCTGTCAGAGCTCCAGCACTCCTCTGTGGAGAGAGGAGAACCTTCCAGAAGGACAACCATCTCTGCAGCAACTCACCAATCAGGCCTGTATGGTAGAGTTGCCAGACAGAAGCCACTCCTTGGTAAAAGGCACGTGGCAGCCCGCCTGGAAATTGCCAAAAGGCACCTGAAGGACTACCATGAGAAACAAAATCCTCTGGTCTGACGAGACAAAGACTGAACTCTTTGACGTGAATGCCAGGCGTCATGTTTGGAGGAAACCAGACACTGCTTATAACCATGCCAATGGTGGTGGCAGCATCATGATGTGGGGATGTTTTTCTGCAGCAGAAACTGGGAGACTAGTCAGGATAGAGGGAAAGATGAATGCAGCAATGTAGAGACATCCTGGATGAAAACCTGCTCCAGAGCGCTCTTGATCTCAGACTGGGGCGACGGTTCATCTTTCACCAGGACAACGACCCTAAGCGCACAACCGAGCTATCAAAGGAGTGGCTTCAGGACAACTCTGTGAATGTCCTTGAGTGGCCCAACCAGAGCCCAGACTTGAATCCAATTGAACATAAGATAAGATAAGGTAAGATAAGATAAGCCTTTATTAGTCCCACAATGGGGAAATTCCAGGATTGCAACAGCACAGGGATAGCAACACTCAGAGCAATAATTAAGAAGATAAGAAAAATAAGAGCAGTGAATATACATATGCACACATAAATATATAAATATATATACACAGTGCGGAGCATTGTAGCTAATCACTGGAGAGCTCTGAAAATGGCTGTGCACCGACACTTCCCACCCAAACTGATGGAGCTTGAGAGGTGCTGCAAAGAGGAACGGGCAAAACTGCCCGAAGATAGGTGAACCAAGCTTGTGGCATCACATTAAAAAAGACTTGAGGCTGTAATTGCTACCAAAGGTACATCAACAAAGCAAAGGCTGTGAATACTTATGTACATGTGATTTCTTTGTTTTTTTTAATTTTTAATAAATTTGCAAACATCTCAAAAAAACGTTTTTTCATGCTGTCATTATGGGGTATTGTGTGTAGAATTTTGAGGAAAAAATGAATGTAATCCCTTTCGGAAAAAGGCTGTAACATAACAAAATGTGGAAAAAGTGAAACGCTGTGAAGACTTTCTGGATGCACTGTATGTGGGCATATAACACTTATGTATCTGCAAACTTCTGTGTCCCCATCAGTTGTCAAATGCCCAGACTTGACCTGTCCTTTTGAAAGTTCCCCAGTGTGATAATGGATTAAACGTGATAATTCCCCTCTCAAGGACAACATCTTGTCCTTTTATTTTGCTCACCAGTGTCTTTGGATTCACTCAAGGAAGATACTCTGTTTCCTGCTGAAGGCTACACTCCTTCTCAGTACAATGCCAATGCAATGGTCAGCAGAGTTGTGGAAAGTCAGGGGCCAGTGGTGTAATGCCAATACCCTTCCTGTTATATCAGTACCCCCGCCCCCCCCCCCCAACACGGCATCATTATACCCCTCCCTCGTATAATAGATCAAGAAGTTTGTGTAGCAGAAAATGATAGTAGGAGCAGAGATAACCCAAAGCCCCTCTGCCCTCTGCTTCTTCTTCTTGTTTGTAATTGTGCCTTGAGGAAAAGAACCTAAAGTGGCTTTGTTGCAGCAGCTCTCAACTTTTGGCCTGAGCTTTTTATTTAGGAAAAGCTAGAATACATGCAGGCTGCAAGGTCGGCTGTGGCAGCGGAGCTGAGCCCTGAGCTTCAAGTAGAATAACGAAAGCAGGAAAAAAAATGGACATGCGTGGAGTCGTATGGATTTCACATGAAAAATGGGAGCTGCACATACTGTAATTGTGTAAGGGAACTTTTGGAAATGACGAAAGCACACATACACAGCTATATATATATATATATATACAGTATATATATATATATATATATATATATATATATATATATATACACTCACCGGCCACTTTATTAGGTACACCTGTCCAACTGCTCGTTAACACTTAATTTCTAATCAGCCAATCACATGGCGGCAACTCAGTGCATTTAGGCATGTAGACATGGTCAAGACAATCTCCTGCAGTTCAAACCGAGCATCAGTATGGGGAAGAAAGGTGATTTGAGTGACTTTGAACGTGGCATGGTTGTTGGTGCCAGAAGGGCTGGTCTGAGTATTTCAGAAACTGCTGATCTACTGGGATTTTCACGCACAACCATCTCTAGGGTTTACAGAGAATGGTCCGAAAAAGAAAAAATATCCAGTGAGCGGCAGTTCTGTGGGCGGAAATGCCTTGTTGATGCCAGAGGTCAGAGGAGAATGGCCAGACTGGTTCGAGCTGATAGAAAGGCAACAGTGACTCAAATAACCACCCGTTACAACCAAGGTAGGCAGAAGAGCATCTCTGAACGCACAGTACGTCGAACTTTGAGGCAGATGGGCTACAGCAGCAGAAGACCACGCCGGGTGCCACTCCTTTCAGCTAAGAACAGGAAACTGAGGCTACAATTTGCACAAGCTCATCGAAATTGGACAATAGAAGATTGGAAAAACGTTGCCTGGTCTGATGAGTCTCGATTTCTGCTGCGACATTCGGATGGTAGGGTCAGAATTTGGCGTCAACAACATGAAAGCATGGATCCATCCTGCCTTGTATCAATGGTTCAGGCTGGTGGTGGTGGTGTAATGGTGTGGGGAATATTTTCTTGGCACTCTTTGGGCCCCTTGGTACCAATTGAGCATCGTTGCAACGCTACAGCCTACCTGAGTATTGTTGCTGACCATGTCCATCCCTTTATGGCCACAATGTACCCAACTTCTGATGGCTACTTTCAGCAGGATAATGCGCCATGTCATAAAGCTGGAATCATCTCAGACTGGTTTCTTGAACATGACAATGAGTTCACTGTACTCAAATGGCCTCCACAGTCACCAGATCTCAATCCAATAGAGCATCTTTGGGATGTGGTGGAACGGGAGATTCGCATCATGGATGTGCAGCCGACAAATCTGCGCCAACTGTGTGATGCCATCATGTCAATATGGACCAAACTCTCTGGGCACCTTGTTGAATCTATGCCACGAAGAATTGAGGCAGTTCTGAAGGCAAAAGGGGGTCCAACCCGTTACTAGCATGGTGTACCTAATAAAGTGGCCAGTGAGTGTATATATATAGTGGCTTTCTTTTATGATTAAAATGTCAGAAACATCATAAAGGGCAACCGCAGTTAAATGGATTATGGTGGTGAGTCCATTTGTGGTTAAGATGTCTCTTCCTGTTACAATTCCTGATGCAGTTGGAGTTATGAAGAAGAAATGGGTTTAAAAAAAGAACCTAACACACGAATTGTGTTTGTGAACAAAGAATGAGAAAGTATGTGATTTCCCTGAAGGAAACAATGTAATTCAATAACACTGTAGAAACACACAGGAAGGTGGTGAATGGAGAAATGGAATCTCTCTCCTCTTTGTTCTTTCTATAATTTCTTTTGAAGTAAAAAAAAAAAAAAACAGATTTGGTTCAGAATTTTTTTTTTTTTTGGCTTTGTAAAAACGACAGTGGAACAAGCAGAAGTGCTTTGTTTTTCTATCTGTTTTTTGATTCACATATTAAATTTGTTTCTAAGACTGCCTTTTATCATTTGCGTAATATTGCCAAATATTACGCTGATGACTGTCAGATTTATGTTCTGGTTCTGTCCAGCTACTCTTGGATTGTCTTTCCAATATCAAAGCATGGATCTCATTAAATTTTTTGAGCTTTAATGAGAACAAAACTGAAGTAATAATGCTTGGTCCAAGTACGTGTTGCCTCTCCCCACTAATGTGGACCCTGGCTCTTTGACGCCGCATGTTAAACAATCTGTTATCAATCTCGGGGTCAAACTGGATTCTGATTTTAAATTTGACAAGCACATCAGCTGTCCTTCAGAAAAGTTTTTATCAGTTAATAAACCTAAAGGTTGATTACTGAAATAATAAAGAGTACACAGATTAGAATGACTGTTCATTCTATATATCAGCTCCCTGGCTTGCTGGTTATTTTACTTTTGTCTTAAATAAATACTGAAAGAACAAAGAGCATACAAGCTAGAAACTCTTCTCACTGATGATAATTCACAGGATGTGAGGGTGAGGTTAGTATGTGAGGAGTGAGCAAAAATCTGGTACAGTTTTATTACAAAGCTGGTTTCCATCAGCGGGTCATTAAAAGTCCAAACTCACTTCTTCTTTCTGTTCAGCTCTCAATTGTTTTCCTAATTTCCTTCAGTGAAGCGGCTCTTTACATTTACAATTACATTCCTCCTCTGAACTGTAATATCGGAGTTGTGCTGAATAAGCTTGAGGATTAATGTGACAGGATGAGAACAGATTCTTCACAACGTGGAACATTTAAATGCTCCTGAAATGGATTTTTACTGCTGGGATGTGTTATTACCTCCGCCACGGGAGGCAGTAATGTTTTTAGTGGCGTTGGTTTGTCTGTTGTTTTTTTTTTTTTGTTACTTATTTGTACCCGTAGGTAGATTCGGTTTGCAGTCTGGTGACAAGCCACCGGCTGCTGGTCGCTGCGTGCGCGAGCGCCCTAAACCTACATGTTTTTTTTTTGTTTTTTTTTTTGGTGTGCGGGAGGAAACCGGAGAAATCCCGGAGTAAACCCACGCAACACGGGGAGAACATGCAAACTCCACACAGCTCACTGTTGGTCGGGGGCTGGGATCGAACCCACGATCTCTCACGAACCCCCCATGAGTGTCTGGTATCATTTGAAAGCTTAGAAATTGTGCTTTCTAACAATACCTATGTTTTTGCAGAAAACATAACTGCCGACCGATCAAACGCGAATTTTCAACCTAGCTAAAATATAAACAAATCATCTTTTTCTGGGTCAGTTTTTGCACACTACCTACAAATTAAATATCATTTTGAAGGTCTTTCAATACAGAATTTGGAAATAATGTTACATCAGTTTTGAAAATGTCCTTAAAGTGACTCATTTTTCTGGCAAGGGTCAATTGTTTACATTGTTAGCATCTTAGCAGTGGCGCTAACTAACGGAGCTCCTGTCTATGAGGCCATTTTTTAAGGTCATCTTTCCCTCCCTCGATAGTCGTGGGAAGTGGTATGATTATGTTGCTGTTTTGAGGTGCAAGAGGCCATGTTCCCCCACTTCTGATGCCGAAGTCACTGTTTTTTAACAAGGAAAAGTGTCCCGTTTCAGTGACAACCATATGTTCTAAACTAGTACCCTAATTCACGCAAGGTATCATGGGAGCTAGGAGTAAGGTGGATATGCTGCTTGGTATTACTACAGAATATGGATGAATAGTGAAACATTTCAGAAGTAAAAAAAATACTTGAATCCAGTTGAGACTCTTCACCAAATTAAGAAATTGAACTAATTTTGCATTCATTTTAAGTCTTAATTATTTTTATTATAATTGAAAAAAAATAATTTTATTTTTATTTACTTTGCTCATTGTTCTGTTTTATCATTTTATAAGCATTTCTTTCAAGTGTTTATGTCCATGAGTTTTACTCATATTTATATGAATTTTATATTGCCCTTGCAATAAAGTTGTTAATGAAACAGCAACCATGTGATTTTGGGCAAAAAGTATTGGTATGGAAGAAAAGGTACCATAACGTAGTGGTATTGTATCGAAGGGAAAAATGGTGATATCGCCCATCCCTACATGCTGCAGGTACAGGGAGAGACCACGTGAGAGGAGGGCCCATACCATTTGCATGGCGGGTGTGTTTTCGTTTTCACTTTTAAAAAGTTTAAACCAGAAACTACTGAATGCTTTGGATGCTATTCCAGCTTGTCAAAGACAAACTAAAATTTTATAATCATAACTTTTCTCACTCCAATTTTTACAGGTGCTGAGTTTAAATTTAGGGGTGCTGCAGCACTCCTAAAAAAGGCCTAATGCCCCCCATGGATCTTTCCTGTGCTTTCTCCGCCACTTCTCCAACATTGGACCTGTGTAAGGAGAACATTTCATCTCAACTTAATTCTCTCCTTAAATACCAACCTTCTCCCCAGGACCTTTCACTAAGTTCAGTTGGTGGCGGACGAACCTGTTCACTAAACCTGGATCATTTTGACATTCAAGTAAGTCTTGAGCAATATTCGAAGAGTTTGTTTGCAAAAACAGATAAGTCCAATTGCTTTAATAATGAAAAAAGACAACTTTTCATCTGTTGGTTTATATGGTGTTCACTTATATAATGCTTTTTCTCATCTCTGGATGACCAAAGTGCTTTACATATCCTGCTATTCACCCATTCATACACACACAGATGCTAGCCTGGCCACCAGGAGCAACTGGGAGTTCAGTGTCTTGCTCAAGGACACTTTGACATGCAGACTACAGACGGAGTGGGACTTGAACCCATGACCCTCTGATCAGTAGTTGGTCACACTACTCCTGCGCCCCAGCTGCCCCAGCTATATGTGTTAGTATTTCCAATTCAGCTTCTAAGACATGGCCACTTGAAATATGAGTATCTCAGACATAATAAAGTAAAAAAATTGAACATCAATTCATTGTTATTTTTTGGCAATTTTTGAGTACTTCTTGCCGCAAAAACAGAAGTCCACAACACATACTTTTGCAAAAACAGGCATGTCCCGAATACCATGCTAGTTTGTCTGGTGAATGCATCACTGGTTCATCTGCTTCATCAAAATTATCCATATTTGACATAAAATGCAACAAAATTGTAAAAAAAACAAAACAAAAAAAAAACTGGCAGGGAAATCAGGCAAAGCAAGCAGACCCAAATAAGGGTCTCTGCAGAACGCTGTCGCAGCATGATTGGATGGTGTCAGCATCTAGACACGTGATTGGGTGATCCTTCCTGCGCCATTGAGTCACATCACTTAAATACCAAGCGCTGATTTGCCATGTGGAGTTATCTGGTTTTGTACAAACAGGGTCCCAGCGTTTATCAGCTTTTGAAAAAAAAAACATGAACTTCGTAGTGTATGTAACAGGGAATATCGGATTTTCAGAAAAAAACAATTTGAACTTCTATAAGTAGGTAATGTGAACAGTTGTTTGTTGTACAGAGGGAAATTTTCTTGGAAGTGGTGTTCATCAGTTTTTGTAAACAAACTCTTCATTTGATTAACTGGCCCCCAAGTCCCCAGCCAGGGCAAACTCCTACCTTGTCCAGATCACCATCCCACCTTATCCAAGGCTGCACAACCTGAGAGGAGGAAGAGCAACAACCTGAAAAGATTCTCACCGTGGTCTTCAGCTCCACCTGTAAGAGAAACAATCCTAATATTACCTGCAGTTGTTGAGCTCTATACTCACCATTTTCCTCTTCTCTCCTGTCTCTTCAGGGGTTGCCAGTTCCTCTCAGATCACATCACTCTCACCTTGTAAATAAACTCATTGTTTGCTCACCATAAAAAAAACTTGTCAGTGTCTGCTTCTGGGTCTGCTACCTAAAAGTGTAACATTTGGGATAATGCTTGTTGAATATCTGGAACAATCTGAAACCAGCACTATACACTCAAAAGGCAGTATTTGAAGAAAGGTATGTTTCACAAATTTTTCTGTTGTCGTTTTATTGATGCTCCCACCATGGGCTCCAGGTGTCCCCAGACAGCCCTGGTCTATCTGATCTTCAGAAAGCTAAGCATGGTTTCCCTTGATTAGTACTCAGATGACTGCCAGGGCTTACCAAGTGCTGTGCTGGATGATGCTTGTATAGGTACAACCCAAAAGGCTCAGATGATGAATGTTGGTTCCTACCTGATGATGTTATTTAACAACCTTAAAAAGGTGCGGTTTTATCTTTCATTTTTCAACCAATACAGAGATGGTTGTATAAAGACGTCTTTTCAATGACCTTAATACGGCTTTTCACTTTGATTTTTCAACCAAATTTAGACCATACAGAGATGTCTATATGAAAATGTCTTTTCATCTTTCACTTTTCAACCAAATCCAGAGGTTTTATAGATGGCTGGCAAAGCTGGCTTTTCAGTGTTTTTTCAACCAGATTGTGCTGGGAGGAACAGAGCTGTAGGCAGATGTAGATGCTGCAGCTTTCAAATGAAATCAGCGTGAAACTGTCATGACTTCATCTGTCTGATTAACTGTCTCATTTTCAGTTAATCATTGCAAAGATATTGGAACTAGAGCAGAAAAACTCTGAATCAAACATCTCCTGGTCTGAGTTGGAAAATAACTGGAATCCAATGGATACCCTGCCAACAACACCACGCGACACCTCCAGATGTACCGTCTACATGCCCCAGTAGGTTAACGCGAGTCTGGCAGCTTTCAGGATCAGAATGTGATTTCTTCAATGCTCTTGCTGATGATAAACGCACACACACAAAAAACAAACGCAACTGCA
Organism: Pholidichthys leucotaenia; assembly: GCA_020510985.1. NCBI lineage: Eukaryota > Metazoa > Chordata > Actinopteri > Cichliformes > Pholidichthyidae > Pholidichthys > Pholidichthys leucotaenia. Next base: position 191,595,617 of record CM035842.1, on the reverse strand, counting down.
CACGATCAGCTGTCTGATCCCTGTTCCCTCTCAAATCAAATCAACGGTCGTGAATCATTTATTTAGAAGCATTTAAAACAAATTGCATATGATTTAAATGTTCAAAGTGACACATGGACTGTAAAACGAAAAACACAAGTAACATGATTAAAATGATGGACAGTGAAAGGGACAGCTCATTAGGCAGCGCAGGTAAAAATAATTCTGAGTGTACTAGGTACAAAATAAACCCTGCTTCTCCCTGCCCTTCTTGTCACTGTCAGCCTGCCGTAAGACGTCATTTACGTATAAAGAGACGACATGCTGTCAGTAGCTGCAGTGGAAAGTCCGTAGGGAGCGGTGAGGAGCCCGAGTCATGCACAAATGCTTTCAGGATTACAAGTGACGGCAAAGCACAACCCACCCTCCCCTCGGAGAGTCTGAGTGAAGTTTTAAAACGCAAAGCTGCAAGAGCAAATTTTACCGGGAGCTTTGACGTCGCCGAACCAATTCATCAATCCCCTAATAGGTCGTGTGCTGGTGGATTATTTCACTGATTGAAAGGTTCACACAGCAGCGTCTAATTAGCTCTGCAAGTTTGACTGACATCTCTCTTAACTCCCTAATTTAATTTTCAGTCCTAATATAATAATCATGGAGGCCCAGTTATTGATGGAATGCAGGTGTGATGGTGTTCAACCTCCCCCCCCCCACCACCACCACCACCAAAATACACACAAAATCAAAACTAACAGCTGCTGCTATCCTCGGCCAGTCCACACTCTAGTAAAACAGAAACATGAAGATGGCATGAGTTGGGAAAGCAGCACAGTGATGGAGGATAAATAGAAGCAGCAGCAGCTTATAGGCTGACATCAAGGGCCACGGAGCCCGTAGGGCCAGTAGGGCTTGGCACAACCTACTTTTGGGCAATAAATGTTAAAGAAATGAAACCATTAGGATGCGTAATCAGAGGGTTGTATATAATTTTCCGCTACTTCACTGTGCTCTCCATAAAGCGAATCAGAAAGCATCAAATTTGACATAGACAAAGCTCTCCGTCGCTGCGACGGCTTTCCATCAATTAGAAAAAGAAGAAAAAAATGGAAAAATGCACGTTCTGAGGTTAACCTATTTTTTACTATTGCATAACTCAACTCTTGATGTTCTTTTATTATGCAAGGGCTCCACCAGATAAACTTGCCTTAAAATGTCAGCTTTACAGCCAAAGGTTTTTTTCTGACAATTTACTTTGTGGGTGGCACGGTGGCAGAGTGGGTAGCACTGCGGCAGCACAGCAACTCACCCTTGGCCGAGGGATCCTGGGTTCGATCCCAGCCCCCAACCAACAGTGATCTGTGCGGAGTTTGCATGTTCTCCCCGTGTCTGCGTGGGTTTACTCCAGGATTTCTCCCGTTTCCTCCCACATGCCAAAAGCATGCAAGTTAGGTTAACTGGCATCAAACTGGGGATTCTAAATTGTCCTTAGGTATGACTGTGAGAGTGAAAGGTTTTCTGTCTCTCTGTGTTGGCCCTGCAATGGACTGGCGATCTGTCCAGGGTGTACCCTGCCTCTTGCCCAAAGATGCTGGGATAGGCTCCAGCCCCCCCGCGACCTGAAAAGGATTAAGCGGAAGAAGATGGATGGATGAATTTACTTTGTAAACAGAGTTTGAATGAGGGGGGAGGAAAGAAGAGAAGACTTTAATTATCTGACTGATGTAGAGGTGAGTGCTGTATTGTTTAGGATGTTTGCAGTGTTCTCTGTATTTGGTATGATAACAGCTAGCTTGTTAGCTTATACCGCTAACAGAGACTCCATATAGACTACGACAAAAGAGTCTCTGTCAAGCAATATATATTATCTTGTTCTTGATTTATCAGTGTATATATACAGACGTAGACAAAATTGTTGGTACCCCGCTGTTAATGAAAGAAAAACCCACAATGGTCACAGAAATAACTTGAATCTGACAAAAGTGGTAATAAATAAAAATTCTATGAAAATTAACCAATGAAAATCAGACAATGCTTTTGAATTGTGGTTCAACAGAATTAATTTTAAAAAACAAACTCATGAAACAGGCGTGGACAAAAATGATGGTACCCCTAGAAAAGATTGAAAATAATGTGACCATAGGGACATGTTCAACCAAGATGTGTCCTCTAATTAACATCACAGGTGTCTACAAACTAGTAATCAGTCAGTCGGCCTATTTAAAGGGTGACAAGTAGTCACTGTGCTGTTTGGTGACATGGTGTGTACCACACTAAACATGGACCAGAGGAAGCAAAGGAGAGAGTTGTCTCAGGAGATTAGAAAGAAAATTATAGACAAGCATGTTAAAGGTAAAGGCTATAAGACCATCACCAAGCAGCTTGATGTTCCTGTGACTACAGTTGCACATATTATTCAGAAATTTAAGATCCACAGGACTGTAGCCAACCTCCCTGGACGTGGCCGCAGGAGGAGATGGATAATACGAATGGTAACAAAAGAGCCCAGAACAACCTCTAAACACATTCATGGTGAACTCCAAGGTCAAGGTACATCAGTGTCAGATCACACCATCCGTCGTTGTTTGAGCCAAAGTGGACTTCATGGGAGACGACCAAGAAGGACACCACTGTTGAAAACAAATCATAAAAAAGCCAGACTGGTATTTTCCAAACTGCATGTTGACAAGCCACAAAGCTTCTGGGAGAATGTCCTATGGACAGAAGAGACAAAACTGGAACTTTTTGGCAAGGCGCATCAGCTCTATGTTCAAACACAAAAATGAAGCATACCAAGAAAAGAACACTGTCCCTACTGTGAAACATGGAGGAGGTTCTGTTATGTTCTGGGGCTGCTTTGCTGCATCTGGCACAGGGTGTCCTGAATCTGTGCAGGGTACAATGAAATCTCAAGACTATCAAGGTATTCTAGAGAGAAATGTGCTGCCCAGTGTCAGACAGCTTGGTCTCAGTCACAGGTCATGGGTCTTGCAACAGGATAATGACCCAAAACACACAGCTAAAAACACCCAAGAATGGCTAAGAGAGAAACATTGGACTATTCTAAAATGGCCTTCTATGAGCCCTGATCTAAATCCTATTGAAAATCTGTGGAAGGAGCTGAAACATGCCGTCTGGAGAAGGCACCCTTCAAACCTGAGACAACTGGAGCAGTTTGCTCATGAGGAGTGGGCCAAAATACCTGCTGAGAGGTGCAGAAGTCTCATTGACAGTTACAGAAATCGTTTGATTGCAGTGATTGCCTCAAAAGGTTGTGCAAAAAAATATTAAGTTAAGGGTACCATCATTTTTGTCCAGGCCTGTTTCATGAGTTTGTTTTTTAAAATAATTCTGTTGAACCACAATTCAAAAGCATTGTCTGATTTTCATTGGTTAATTTTCATAGAATTTTTATTTATTACCACTTTTGTCAGATTCAAGTTATTTCTGTGACCACTGTGGGTTTTTCTTTCATTAACAGAGGGGTACCAACAATTTTGTCCATGTCTGTATAAAGCTAGATCAGCAGTTAGAGCTGCTGTAGTCCACAAAAAGTTAGTTTTTTTCATTAACTTTATTTCACTGTCAAATGGAGGGGTGTTTAATCAGATTAGTTTATTTACAGTTAAAATTATCATTCAAAGTTAAAATAAACAGTAAGTTGTCATTAGTCAACCAATCTAATATTTTTTTCCCAGTTAAATACTTAGCCTAGAGAATAGGCAAGGACCATATTGTAAATTTATATTATCAATGGATAGGATGGAAGGAGTTTTCAGAAAAAAAGAATAAATTGATATGAAAAATAACTTCTTCTAAATGAATTTAAACTGTAGTCTCTGTTAAGATGTCACACCTTCATTTAAAAACTGTGTTTTGTGTTTACCTGTATTATCTTTGTCTAATGTTTAAATTTGTTTGATGATCTGAGACATTTAAGAGTGACAAACATACAAAAAGGTGAACAGTCAGGAAGGGGTCAAACACTTTTTAACACCACTGCAGACAGACAGATAGATAGACTTTATTGATACCAAACAAATCTACCTACGGGTACAAATAAAGGAACCTGAACCTGAAACTGGGAAATTACAGTGTAACAGCAGCATGACAGTAGACAACCAAAACGACAGAAACACACACAGCATAATAGACAAAGGGATTACCCATGGAAAGTAAAACTGCCTAAATAACTTATATACATCATAAATGAATAGATGGTGACTCATATATTTTTTTAATTTATTTATTTATGCAGGGACATGCACAATATACATTGACCTTAAAAAGGAAAGATGCATTGTACCAGGTTATAGCACAAGTGCTAATTTCCACCTGTAGTCCCTGGGCAGGCTGGTGTTAGCATTAATAAAAGCAGACATTTGCTAAAACTACAAGTAAGCATTGATAAAAAACTAAAACCAAACATTGATTAAAAAAACTAAAACCAAGCATTGCTAAAAACTAAAACAGACATTAATAACATTCATAAGAAACCAAAACATTGATAAAAACTAAAACATACAATAATACATTTTTATAACTCCATCCATATAAACAATTTTTCACATCCAACCACTGACTCTTATTGGTCCCACTGTTGTCATCACACACTCTAACATCTTTACATCACAGTACATTATGGACACAGGTTTGCTTAGAGATTAAATGTTTTTTCACCTAAAGTGAAAATGTGTGATAATCTGTTACTGCAAGTAACTCCGTTGGTAACATGTTCCACTGTCGCATAGCCACACATGAAAATGTTGAATTTGCTAATGTTGTCTTGTGCTTAGGAATCATGCACTCGCCGCGTGCTGTTGATCGAGTTGTCCAAGATGTATTTACAGAACTTAATGAAACAAACCTTTTTAAGGGAGGAGCAGCAGAGTTATGGATTACCTTAAACAAAAGACACACATTTGTATACATGATTAAATTGTCAAAGCTCAACAGGTTATATTTAGACAGGATTGGGCAGTGATGGAATGTTCGTCTTTTCTTGTCATGAATCTTGATAGAATATTTGTATAATGATTCCAGAGGCCTCAGGGCAGATTTACACGCCTGTGACCAACTGGTCATACAGTAAAGAAAATGTGAAATTATCATAGCATTTAGATACATACTTGATGCTTCAGTAGATAGCGAATTTCTGATATGTTTGAAATTGGCACAATTAAATTTAACCGTGTTTGTCATCTTTTTAATGTGTTTTTTAAAGCTTAAATTTGAGTCAAGTGTAACACCTAAATATTTAAATTCAGTCACATTCTTAATTTTTTGTCCTTCTATCAAGATATGACAAGAATTCTTGGATTTGTAGCGATTAGTAAAAAACATTGACACAGTTTTATCGACGTTTAAGGTTAAACAAGAATTCCTCAACCAATGTGAGACTTTTTCCATTTCCTGTGTTAATTTTTCAGTCACCTCTTCAGTCGTTTTACCATGAGTATATACCACAGTGTCGTCAGCATACATAATTATATTTGCATTACACACAGACGGGAGATCATTAATATATAATGTAAACAGCAAAGGCCTTAAAATAGAGCCCTGCGGTACACCCATGCTGCATGCTTTTAAGGGAGATGTAACATTGTTTACAATTACACACTGCTGTCTGTCACCGAGGTATGACCTTATCCAATTTTGTGTACTTTTATGAAGGGAGAATTGTGATAATTTGTTTAAAAGTAACTCATGGTTGACTGTATCAAAAGCCTTTCGCAGGTCAAGAAAAACAGCCCCCACTACCCCTCCCCCATCCAGGCTGGATTTGATATTTTCTAATAGATAGCAGCATGCTGTTTCAGTGGACTATCCTTTCCTAAAACCAAACTGAAAGGGGTTAAGTGCTGCCATGGAGTCAAGGTGGTCCACCAGCTGTTGTGCTACAGCTTTCTCCAAGCCTTTGGAAATGGTTGGGAGTATGCTGATGGGTCTGTAATTTGCGACCTGGAGCTTATCACCTGATTTGTACACTGGCTGTACAATGGCTGTTTTCAAAATTGTTGGAAGGGTACTCTCATTTATGGATTGATTTATAATTTTTGTTAGTACTGGTGTTAAAATTTCTTTGTGCTCTTTCAGAAAAGCTGTATCCATTCCAAATATGTCTTTAGCTTTACTATTGTTAAGATTGGATATGATTTTAGAGATATTCCCTTCATCTACATTACTCAATTTAAAAGAACGAGCATCACAGTGGAATTCATGAGTTCAGTTTGGCTTAGAAAAACTCTTTGCCAATTGTGACAGAGTTTATAAAATAATCATTAAAATGTTTTGCCAGCTCAGTGTTGTTGTTTTGGATAACAGAATTTATTTTTAGCTTTAAGTCACCACATCTTGGTTTTTCTTTTCCCAATAGCTTATCCATGCTTCTCCAAATAAGTTTATTGTCGCCTTTTGCATCCTTTATTATATTGAGAAAAAAGTTAGCCTTTGCTTTTTGAAGTTGTATAGTGACTTTATTTCTCAAGCTTCTATAAGTGTAATGATCAGGGGTTAGCCCTGACTTAAGAAATTTTTTGAGGGTCATATCTCTTTGTTTCATGAGGCCCCAAAGAGAGGTGTTAAACCATGGCAGCCTCTTTTTATTGGACTTTCTTTGTTTCAATTCTGTATATTTTGCAATAGTATCTGTTATAGCTGTTATAATATTTCTACATGACTGGTCACAGGTTTTGTCATTTTGAAACTCTGTTTATTTTGCTTAAATCATTCTCAAGGAAGATTTGATTTTTCTTTGGAATGTGAGAAATTTTAGATGATTTTTTAATTTGCTGTTGATCCCTATACCTTAGTTTGTTTAATTTTCTGGCTACTAAAGTAAGATTATGGTCTGACAAACCTGTTTTCAAATTATATGTTTTGGTTACCCTATCTGGCTTATTACTAAAAATTAGGTCAATCAAAGTTTGTGAATTTTTAGTCAGTCTTGTAGGTTTATTTATTAATTGTGTCATTTGTGTAGAATTGGTAATATCTTTCAGCTTTTTCCTTCGTGCTTTATTGAGCCAGTTTATATTAATCACCCATTAGCAATATTTCCTTTCTTTCGTTTTTCTTTAAGATTTCGGCCAAACCAGAGTAAAAGTCATTAGTTGCATTTGGTGGGCGATACACAGCGAGTACAATGAATGGCATTTGGGGAGATAGCCTTATTGTGACTCCGACACATTCCAGGGTTTGATCGCAGGTGTCTATCTGGTAACTGTCAATGCTGTCTTTAACGTAAATCAAAACCCCACCCCCTTTTCCTTTCCCTCGGTCTCGTCTGTAAACATTGCATCCGGGGATTGTAAACACAGATAGAGGAGTCATGGTGTTCATCCAAGTTTCTGTGAGACACAGGTAATCCAGATTTGAGTCCGTGAGTAAATGTTCCAGTTGTTCTGTTTTTGAAATGACGCTGCGTATGTTTAAATGCCCTCCAAATATTCCCTTTGGCTTTGTTTGCGGGTTCCACAGTACAGATGCATGATTGACAGTTTGAAAGCGTTTGGTTTTGTGTTGTTTGAAGGCAACGGCCGTCTGTAACGAGTTTAGTTGGTTACAGCAGCTGTTGTTTTTTGTCGTCTTAGACACATGGCGTGCGTTACCTTGAAACATTGTGATGGAATCATTTCGGATACAGGTCACCTGCGCTACTGCTGCTATAGTCACCTGCTGCGGCTGCTGGGCGTCCACCGGTCCGCGGTTCAGGTGAACGTCTCCACAGAGCAGTAAAATAATGCAGAGTAAAGCAGCATTACCCCGCTGGACTTTTGTCGGAGCAGCTCTCCGTGTGTGATGCACGTTATGCTTAGTTTGAGCAAGTGCCTGTCCTCCATCCAACACGTTGGAGTAGATGATGTACTGGCTCCAGGAGTCCAGGGGTACAGCTGGTCTGTCAGATGGATCAGCTGGATGAGTTCCTGTGCGTCCGCGGGCAGCAGCCCAGCTTCCATACAGTTGCGTGGTAGTGAGAGCCATCAAGTAGAACGCTACGATTAACACATTAAAAGCCTGGGCTTTGACGCATTTTGTTGATGGCCATCAACAAATACATGAATTGCACTCGCTGTACAATGCAGGACTATCAGGCGCAGGGTGCAACGTGAGGTACCAATTAGACTGCAAGGTACAGTATGGCAGCATAGTTATGACCAGAAAAGGGATCATTGACTGAAAAATGGTGTTTATAGGTTTTAACTATCTGAAATGGTTCTACTTGTCACCTAATTATCAAAAAATCTTCAAAACAGTCAATTCGCTTAAAACACACACACACACACACACACACACACACACACACACACACACACACACACACACACACACACACACACACAACCTTTATCTCATTTTTCTCCCCCAGAAACATTTTTGAATCTTCTGTCTAAACCGTATACATCACGATCAGTGCTGGGAGTAACGCCACTACTTTTGCAGTAACGTGCTGTGTAGCGAAATTACTGTTTTAAAATTCAGTAATGCATTACGGTTACTGAAATTTGATCAGATGAGTTACTCGTTTTATTAATATGGATAGATATTTTTCATGCAAATAAATGAATATACAAACTGACCCTTCCATAGCTGACACAGAAATCAGTCAATGCGACCTGTTGCAGAGAGCTGAGTCTTCACTGATGAGCAGAAGAACTGATGAAGCTACTTTGTTTTTGTGGAAATAGATTATTTTTCCTTTGTTGTGGTTAAGGACAAAAGCATATTGGTGGGTTGGAAGCTAAAGTGCCATTGAGATTTGTTTCCAAAGCCGGCCGATTGACGCCTTGGCCCCCTGCTGAGCCCTCTGGGGGGGGAGCGGTATGGTGACCCACCATAACCTACGGGACAGGCAGAGCGCTCAGCTTGAGCAATTAACAGAACAATGAGATGTATGGACTGATATCAATATGTAGATGTGCCTTGCAGCCTCCTTTGTCCTACAGCTCCGGAGCAGAGAGGAATTCCGGCACCAGTAATCCTGCTATTGATATGTGTGACTCTCATGTAAATGTCCCATGCATTCATGCTGCACTGTGATGCTAATATGCCATGCATGCATTGTCCGTGGCTGAGTATATAAGCTGATTGTATCTGCCTCACTAGGGCTCTCTTATGTGCTTGTTGCTTACTTAGAGACGCAGGGCTCACTCCAGCGCGCTGCCACAGTGCTGAGTGAGCCTGGTGATGGAGGATGAATAAAGCACCCTTTTAACCTTCAGTTCGCCGTGTCCGCCTGCACTTATTTGATCCTTGCCTCCACACTGGTAACCCTTATTCGTATCCTCCACACTGGAGGATAACAAATCTACCTACGGGTACAAATAAAGTAACCTGAACCTGAACCTGAGACCTACTACAATCTTCAGAAGCACCTGAGAACAGCAACAAAGCTCCGACAAAGCTAGTGTTAAGTAACGGCTAGCTATGCTAACAACAGCAGGAGTGCAATTTGCACTCCAAAAGACCTGATTCTCCTCACGTTGTATAGCCTGCACTGCCCCTTCTTGTAGAGCGCATTGGTGTTGTGTGACCAGTCCAGTTTATTGCAGTAATTGGTAAAGTAACTCAGTTACTTTTGAAAAGAAGTAACTAGTAACTGCAATTAGTTACAATTTTTTAGTAACTTGCCTAACACTGGTGATGAGTAGAAAAAGCCAACCCACCGCCGCCCTGGAGGCCTGCTCACTGCTCTATTATTGGCCCACCCAGCAGTCTGTCATGTAGATAGAAGGGGTACTAAAGGTAGCCTATTAGCCCCTGAGCTAACATTGGTACCAGGAAGTTCGAACATAGCACGGCTTATATTGTTATTTCCTTCAGCTCTTTGTCACCCTAATAACCATCCCTGTTACCACCTGGTTCACCAGTGCACAGTCCACAAAATACTTCGTGTCGCTCCAGCTCATCTCCCAGTGGTTTCGCCATGATTCCGCAGCAGGTCGCTGGTGTGCCAGTCGTGGCAACCGCCTACGCCTAAACTGCAACCCGAGACTGCTGGCTGGAGGCTGTTGGCTTTCACGGCCACCTCCCTCACCATCCTCCAGGGCTCCGCACGATTCTGCTCTACTCTCGCAGGCAATGTAGGGGAGCCACTTCATAACGGGGCATCCCCCAGCTGGCCATGGGAGAGGAGCGAGACACTGCCCTTTGAGATCCCATGGCTCGGCGACTCGGCTCAGCCAGCAGCCTCGGGTTGCAGCGATTGGTGGGTCGCCCAGCGTGTGGTGCTGGCGATTTGTTGTGGTATCCCAGCAAGGTTGTTGGGAGATGGGCCGGTCATGCACAAAAAAGAGGGATCAAAGTCTCCGGGGCCACATGACTGATCATGTGTAAGTAGTCATGTGAAAAAAAATTAGGACACCCTATGAAAGCCTGTGTGTGTGTGTTTTTTTTTTTTTTTACATATTTGGACTTATAGATATTTATATCAATTTTAACAATACTTGGAAATTCAAGTAATATAACTAAACAATTAAAACTGAAGAAAAGACTTTTCAAAATTTTCTGTAAAGTGTAATTCAAATGTAATGCAATTCTTTATTCCTCCGGTGAGGAATAAATTATGACACCCCCACATTTATTCCCACTTAAAATGGCTAAAATCACACAGGTATATCACATCAGGTGTGTCATAATTTATTGCTGTTTTAGAGGCAACAGAGAAGAGAACAGCCCAAAATGCAGGATGAAGCTGTGCATGTTTATTTACATAAATGTCCAATAACAATTCCCATGTACAGATTGGCAGTAAGAACAGGTTACAGTCAATATAAATAGTCCCAAAACGAACTGGAAAGGACAATAGGAAAAATGCCCAAGGCGCTCCCAGAGAAATGGGGAGCGGGGGGAAGAAATAATTAAACCCAGATGCTCCAGAGCAAAAGCACAGGCTAGAGTTGACACCCAAACTCTACAGCTCTGTGCCAAGGAGGCGCTGGGAAAAACAGGGAAAAACCTACAAGCAAACAACAGGCTACAGCAGGTACTTACAGAGATGAAACACCAGAGCAAACCGTGCTCTGGTGCAGGAGTGACTATACAATGCACCGACAATACAAAGGAGGGAAGATAGAGCTTAAATAGTACCAAACCTAATGACCACAGAGATTACCGGTGCAAGTAGGAATGAGTGGGAGTGTGTGTAGAGTTGATAGAGTGCAGGTGTGAATGATTATGTGCGTGTATGTGTGGTTCTGTGGAAGAGAGCAGGAATGTGTAGTCTGGATGAGAGGAAACAGGCGTGTGAGTGCATTCATGTAGGAATGAGTAGGTGTGTAAGTGTGTATCCCATTTACACAGGGTGCGTGTGAAGCGCCTAGTGCAGTAGTATAGTAACGTAGAGATGTTTGTAGATAGTGCATGTTGCATGGCATATGTTGCATGTTGCTTTCTGCTTGCTGCTCTGCTTACAGCTACAGCCACCAGCTAGCCCCCATCGGGGGTGAAAAGAGGAGCCGAGTGCGTAAGTCTCCTCCTGCTGATACATAGCCTCTCCACCACCAAGACCCCTGCAGTGCCTCCTCGTGGCCACACATGGTAACTGGGTACCCTGCGGTCCCAGGCTAATCTGGAGGGGATCTCGGAGAAGCAGGGGGCCCCAGAGACGCGGCGTATAGGCCCACCCTGTGTGGACACGCCCTGACGCCCGTCAACCCCTGCCCCAACTATGGGTAAATGGCCCCACTGCCTTGTGGGTAATCTATTAAGGTGAAGGCTAAGGGAGCAATCCCTGACAGAAAAGCAATGTGCTGGTGGTGCGCAAAAGGCTGGACTTAAAAGACCAAGGACCCGGCAGCCTCCTGCAGCCATGTTGAGGGACTGGTCGTCATGGGCTTACCCACGCCACCGGATTTACCTCTTCATCGTGAAGACAGTACTATTGGGAAGAGCGCGCCCCCTACGGCACTCTAAATAATTCAATGCACAGGTGTCCACCTCTGACCATGGTGGGCCTTACCTTCCTGGACATCTGGTTGAAGTCTAGTGGCGACAGGGTGTGTGGCGACGGGAGCAGGTATGAATGTTACTGGGAGCTCCTAGCTATAACCCTGCACGTCAGCAGCACAGGGCTATTATGGTCGCTAACAGCTGGGGTGGCAGCTGTTTTCGGCAGACCCCTGTGTGATTGATTGAGCAGCCCTATTTAGGACAGCACTGCTCACCCCAACTGGGGAGGGGCCTAGAAAAAGTGGCCTAAAAATTGCCCACCCATCTTTCGCCTGAACAGGTTACCGCGCCTGTTGGGTCATTCCACCTCTGCGGTCGAAATAATAAAAAGAGAACATGCAACCTAAAACTGGCAACATGGAATGTAAGGACACTTCCTCCGATGCAAGACCTGGATCAGCCCCCAACCTTCCTGGAGGTTCTATCAGCTACCCGCTCTCTCAAAAACAACAAGTCCCCTGGTAATGACAACATCCCTGCCGAGCTGTTGAAACAAGGAGGCTACTTGTGTACAAAAACCCTGCACAAGTACATCACCAAGGTCTGGGTCGATGATAACATCCCACAACAATGGAGAGATGCCACAATTGTCACCATTTATAAAAACAAGGGTGACAAGGCTGTCTGCGGCAACAGCAGGGGTAGTGGGCAGCACGGTGGTGCAGTGGTTAGCACTGTTGCCTTACAGCTAGAAGGTTCCTGGTTCAAATCCCCAGGCTGGCAGGGGTTGGAACCTTTCTGTGTGGAGTTTGCATGTTCTCCCTGTGCTGCGTGGGTTTACTCCGGGGGCTTCGGTTTCCTCCCACAATCCAAAGACATGCATGTTAGGTTAATTGGCTGTTCTAAATTGTCCCTAGATATCTGTCTCCTATAGGCCCTTAGAGTAGAGGGTTAGTACTAGTTAAAATGCTTTGAGTGGCCTTTGTGATTAGAAAAGCGCTATAAAAGTGCAGGTTAGTTAGTTAGTTAGTATTTCGCTCCTTGCTGTTGCTGGTAAGGTTCTGGCGAAGGTGATGCTTCACAGGCTGATCAACAACATCACAGAATCAGTGCTGCCTGAATCGCAATGCAGTTTCAGGAAGGGCAGGAGCTCGGTGGACATGATTTTCACAGTTCGACAGCTGCAGGAGAAATGTCGGGAGCAACACCAGGACCTTTTCATGGCCTTTGTCAATCTCTCCAAAGCTTTCGACACTGTCCATAGAGAACTCCTATGGGAAGTTCTTCTTAAGTTTGGCTGCCCCAGTAAGTTTGTCAATATCCTCCGCCAATTTCATGACGGTATGACTGCTCGAGTGACTATAGGAGGACAGGAATCTCCTTCCTTCCCCGTTTGTACAGGGGTTAGTCAGGGGTGTGTATTAGCACCAGTACTTTTTAACATCTTCCTGCTCTGTGTCACCCAGCTTCTCCACAAGGAGACTGAGGACAGCAGAGGTGTAACAGTGGACTTCCGTCTAGATGGCAACCTTTTTAATATAAGGAGGCTCCAGGCAACCACCAAACTGCAAAGGGTGAGAGTCATTGAGCTACAGTATGCAGATGACTGTGCTCTGGTATCTCATAGCCCACAAGATCTCCAGTCTGTTCTTACTGCTGCGGTGAGAGCATACAGCAGGATGGGACTGACGGTGAACACCATCAAAACAGAGGTCGTCTGCCAATGGAGCAACAATATCCCATCTACTCCACCTATCTTCACTGTTGCTGGTGAACAGCTGTCTGTTGTTCCATTTTTCAAGTACCTGGGGAGCATCCTCTCTGTAGACAACACCATTGACAGTGAGGTCCAGAACAGGATCAGGCAGGCATCAGCTTCTTTTGGGAGACTCCGGTGTCGGGTCTTCCAGAACAAGAACCTCCATCTCCAAATGAAGATCTCTGTTTACCAGGCAGTCTGTGTCACTACTCTCCTCTACAGCTGTGAATCCTGGGTGACTTACAGCCGCCACATTAGGGGTCTAGAGCAGTTCCATATACGCTGCCTTCAGCGCATCCTGGGAATCACCTGGCGTGACCATGTGCCTCATTCTGAGATACGCTTTAAGACCAGCTGTAGGAGTATTGAGGCAACGATCACCCAGCACCAGCTACGCTGGCTGGGACATGTGGTGAGGATGCCCCCAAACCGGCTGCCTCGCAGGGTGTTATATGGCCAGCTACACCATGGTCGACGCTCTGCTGGAGGGCAGAAGAAGCGCTACAAGGACCAGCTAAAGATGGCCTTAAAGAAGTGCAGGATCAGACCTGAGGCTCTGGAGGAGGCTGCTGCTGACTGGAACACCTGGCGACAGCAGTGCCTTGTGGGGACCCGTGTGATGGAGGAGGACAGAACAGCCAGAAGACAGGAGAGAAGACTGAGGAGGAATGCACCTGCAGCCCCTGCTGCCACTACTACAACTTTTACATGCCCTACCTGCAACAGGACATGTGGGTCCAGGATAGGACTACACAGCCATCAAAGGACTCACCGATAGAAGTGGACGTCATCATCGGACTCGATGGACAACCACAAGCAAGCAAGTAAGTGTGACAGACACAAATGATAATAATAAGCAGCTTGCAGGTGCTGGTAGGAGAGGGGGCATGACTGTTGGCTGTCAGGGAGCCGAGCCAATCTCAAAGGCTCCCAGCGGGCGGCCTGACAGAAAATAAGGAACAGAAAATAAACTGGAGACTAGACAGCCACCATGCCATGAAACTGGATTGGAAGGTCCAACCCAGTTCATGACACAGGTGCACATGATTAGAACATTGTTACTCAGCATTTTGAAGAAGGCTCGTCCTATTTAAACCTCAGACATTTAGTTTGGTGTGCTCCGGACTGTTGAAGTGAGTGAACACCATGGTGAGATCGAAAGAGCTGTCTGAGGCCTACAGAAAGAAGATTGTAGCAGCTTCTGTGTCTGGTAGGGGATTTAAAAAGACCTCCAAAGAATTTGAAATCAGCCTTTCCACTGTCAGAAAAATAGTCTACAAGTGAAGGACATTCAAAATAACTACCAACATGTCCGGGTCGGGCCGTGTAAGCAAGTTTCCAAAAACCCTAAAATGTCATCACGGGACCTACAGCAGGCTCTTGCTACTGTTGATGTGAAAGTACATGCCTCTACAATCAGAAAGAGACTGCATAAGTTTAACTAGCATGGGAGGCATGCAAGGAGGAAACCTTTGCTCTCTAAGAGAAACATGACGGCCAGACTGAAGTTTGCCAGAGAGAACAAAGACAAAATCCAGGACTTCTGGAATAATATTCTTTGGACAGATGAGTCTAAAATTGAATTATTTGGACACCAGAACAGAGGACATGTTTGGCATAGACCAAATACAGCATTCCAGGAAAAGAACCTCATACCAACTGTGAAGCTTGGAAGTGGAAGTGTCATGGTTTGGGGATACTTTGCTGCAGCAGGACCTGGCCAACTCACCATCATAGAATCCACCATGAATTCTTCCATGTATCAGAGGGTGCTTGAGGACAACATGAGACCATCTGGAAAAAAATTAAGGCTGAAGTGGAACTGGACCCTACAACATGACAATGATCCAAAACATGTCATTAAATCTACCAAGGACTGGGTAAAAACTAAGAAATGGAGAGACCTGGAATAGCCAAGTCAAAGCCCAGATCTTAATCTTATTGAGATGCTGTGGGGTGACTTGAAACGGGCTGTACATGTCACAGTTCTGAGGCTAAGACCCAAAAGCAACACAGATGGACATGCTATAGAGTATCAACAATGATTTATTTACAATTAGAAAAGCACTCGGAGAGCGCAGACCTCCGCCAATCGGCACAGTTCCCCCCATACAGTGTTTGTGTGTACTTTTTCAGATTCCTTGACCATGAAAACATATGACTAGCAATTGGATTGACAATGGTAGGATTCGTGGTTCAGTAGTTATTCACGAAAATCACATTTTTCATAATGGCGGTTTTCTTCTGGACAGTGATCCAGATCACCACCAAAATGTAATCATCTGTAGGATACCCCATTTTTGACAATCTCTGAAAATTTCATGAAAATCCGTCCATAACTTTTTGAGTTATCTTGCTAACAAACAGACAGACAGACAGACAGACAAACCAACGCCGATGAAAACATAACCTCCTTGGCAGAGGTAATAATTGTGCAATAATAAAGTGCAGAAAAAAAAACGCAGCAAGAATCTGGCAACCAGGTCAGCAGGGGAGGCAGAGCTGATACCAGTTATCCAATCGTCCTTCGCTGGGGAGTTGGTGATGGGAAGAAGGAGTGCTCCAGCGCTGGAGGTGCAGCAGGGAACTACAAGTGAAAGACAGGGGTGAGGCTAGCCAGGCATGGGTGAGGGAAGAAGGTGAAGGAGACAGTGCAGATAGAGGTGGCAAGTCAACTTACTTGTGATGTTGGGTGAGGGATGTGCACAATCCGGGGAAAAATACTGTAAATCCAATTCAAAAGGCTAGTTGGGAATCCAAAGACAGGCAGGGGTCTGGGCACAGCTGGTGCACTCTAGACAGACATGATCCGAGGCATGAGGCAGGCACAAGGTCTAAAGCAAGCAGAGGTCAAAAAACATGGCAGAGCAAGACAGATATCAATGATAGTGAGGCAAGGTACAGGCAGGTAGTGAGACAACGTGATCAGACAGAGTGATGGGAGAGCGTGCTATTTATAGGATCTTCTCTGATTGGTGCCAGGTGGTAATCACAGCTGCAGAGAGAGCGCCTAATCGGGGGAGAGAGGGAGAGCAGGAACACAGAGTGTCAGGAAACCCTTACAGTACTCCCTTCTCAATGAACTCCTCCTGGCATAACATGGGGGTTGTCTGGTTGACATGGTAAAAGTCGTGGATGAGGGAGTTGGATATGATGAAGGACGCTGAGATCCATGATCTCTCCTCTGGTCCATACCCCCTCCAGTCCATGAGCTGAATGCTACAGCCCATGCAGCAAGAGTCCAGCACCCGGGCCACCTCGTACACCAATCCGCCGTCGATCAGCTTAGGTGATGGTGGGGAGAGGGGGGTTAGATGGGAGGCAGATTGAGCTGGCAAACACAGGTTTGATGTGGGAGACGAGGAAAGTGGGGTGAACCCAGAGTGAGGGGGGAAGGTTGAGCGTCACCGAGGTGGGGTTAACGATGGCTTTAATGGTGAATGGGCCAATGAACCAGGGAGTGAGTTTCTTGAACTCGGTCTTAGGGGGAAAGTTCCTGATTGTCAACCAAATCCTCTGGCCCACTGAATAAGTGGGGGTGGGGCATCTCTTATTGTTTGCCCACCTCATGTTCTCCTCTGCTGATCATAGCAACGCCACTTTAGTATCTCTCCACACATGTCAACACCTGGCCATGTGGGCTGGGACAGATGGAACAGATATCTCTTTCTTGGAGATGGAGAGAAAGGAGGGGCTGTATCCCAACAATGACTCAAAGGCCTGTGGTGACAGAGTTGTGGGAGTACTCAATCCAGGATAGGTGGGTGCTCCATGACGAGGGATCTGATCCTGTGACACACTGAAGCATCGCCTCCAGCTTTTGGTTAGCACGTTCACATTGCCTGTTGGTTTGGGGGTGATAGCTGGAGGAGAGGCTGGCCGTGGCCCCAAGCAAATGGTTTGCCACACTTGTGAGGAGAATCGGGGACCACAGTCAAACACAATGGTTGCCAGTATGCCATGTGACCTCATCACATGTTAGGAGTTGGGCGGTTAGGAGTTGGACTGACCCTGGACTAAAAATGCCAGGTGTTGCATGTGGGTTTGGCCCCTGGGGCTTGCTGTAGCTGTCAGACGGATGATGTCAGGCAGGCTGCGGCCACTGTATATGTTTACCCTTTCCTGGTTATAAAGTTCAGTTTGTTGTTCGGCATAGAATGGCTCACGGCTTGCTCATTTCGTACATAAGATATGGCAACTTAGGATTAAACCATGGGAGCGTGCGTGAGACCACCACCTCCATTCCTGGAGTCACCGGGTGTGCCAGCCACACTGTGGCGCCGCTGGCTGGAGTCTTTCATTGCCTATATCATCACGTCTGGCCTGGACGGCGCCGACGAGGAAAGACAGAAGAGCGTCCTGATTCATCATCTAGGCAAAGGAGGACAGTGAGTGCTTCACACACTGGGCAGTACGGGCTCCTTGGACAAGTGTTTGTGCCTAATAGACAAGTTTTTTTGTTGACAAGTGTAACATCACGGCACAGAGATACAAATTCTTTGATCGTTGCCAGCAGGCGGGTGATTCCACGCAACATTATGTTATGGAGCTCCGTAACCTCCAGACGGAGGTTTGCTGTCCCAAAAAGTAGAACCCAGCGCTACAAAAACAGCTTTGTCCCTGCTGCTGTCAAAGAGTTGAACAAGCTATAAAAATTATATTGTACATATTTTATATTTACCTATTTTGTAAGATGTGTGCCTGTGTTTGTGTCTATGTTGAATGTAATTAGTGGCTTGTAAATATGGATGTCACCAACTGCAAAACAAATCTACCTACGGGTACAAATAAAGTAACCTGAACCTGAACCTGAACCTAACCTAGTGAGCATGTGCGCCTTTGGGCCTTTGGAAGAGGAGCTAATTCGTGACAAGCTAGCACATAGCACGAGCAACGAATGGTTAAAGGAGAAGCTATTGCTAACAAAGGACAATTTCATGCTAAGCCAAGTGATGCAGATGACTAGTCAAATTGAATCCACCACCCAGCTAGGGAAGCAGATACTAGCTAATGAACAACTAGCTGACCAAGTTCCCTCTCCACACCAGCCCGATAGCAACCCAGCTAGCTACTCGAGGTGGATTTCCACGTGGAGGCGGACTGTGGCACGGGCAGGAGCAAGACCCTGGAAACTGTGTGGCAGCTGTGGCTCCTCTTATCACTGGACAAGCTTGTCCGCCTGCCCCCCCAGGGGGAAGAAGTGCTACAACTGTGGTCAAGCAAACAACGTGGCTAGGGTTTGCACTGCCACCAACGAGACAGTGGATGCGGGACCCGTGGGTGTATTCTCAGTATGTGTGGCAGGTGCCAAGAATTGGCCACTAAAATGGTACTTTGTGCAGCTCGATGGAGTCGACGCGCTACTGATGGTGGATTTGGGTGCTGCAAAGTCCATACTGAGCGTGTCCATGGTCAGAAAACTTTTCCCCAAAAAGACAATTATAGTGGGCACTGATAACATGCTTGGACATGTGAAGATTGATATGGTGGGCACGGTCAGTTTTCCTGTGGCATGTGGCCCAAAGACTATTTCAGCGTTCACCTTTTAGGTTTCGCGCCATGGGGCTGACTTGTTAGGTATTGACTTGTTGGGCAAGTTGGGGTTCTCCATTACAGACCTGACGGGCTCCATGGCGTCATGTTGTTATTGGGACATATTATTGTGTGACACGGGTGGTGGCTCCACCTTTCCGGTTCCGCTGCCACCTGGGCTATAAGAGGGCTGTGAGGAAGAGGGGGAGTCTCTTTGGCCTCCTCTCAGCCTGACGGCAGCGCCTGTATTGTAAGAGTGAGTCAGCAATAAAGTCGTGTTCAGTTCAACATTCAGTCTCGTCCTTGGTTCCCATTTTCTGACATAACATTAAGCGACAAGGGTAAAAGTATGGATGCAGGGGTTACTACTATTCTGATGTTTTTGGAGTCTCCTGGTGAGCCGCCAGTCCTCTGGACGAGGTGGTTTGCCGCATTTCGAAATTACTTGGTGGCGTTGAACCTTGGTAGACTGGATAAGTTGCGGGCATGGGCATTGTGGTTCACAACTTGGGAATGGAAGGACAGTGTATCCTTAGTCCCTTGGGTGACAGTGATAGCTTTAGTGAAGTGGTTGAGTTAATGGTGCGACATTTTCGTGCCCCGGAAAACGTTATTGTCAGGAGGATTCAGTTTCAGTGGCTCAGCCAGCGGACTGGCGAGTCAGTGCAGCGGTATGTAGCAGATCTACGTCAGCTGGCCAAGGACTGTCAGTTCGGAGCATTGGAGGAAGAGATGGTCCACGACCAGTTGGCGGATCCCCGGGAGCGAAGAAAAGACGGTGCACCAGGGGGGAACAATCTGAAGGTTTTCCGGGGGAGGGGTTCCTCTACTGGGGCAGACTGATGGGTGGGAAATGTACAGTATATGGTGTATGGAAATATGGGATAACTGGGTTGTAAATTAGTTCTATTAAAGGGGTTGTTTTATGTTTCATATTATTTTAGGAACATGGTGTAGAGACTGGGCTAATCATCTCAGACTGGATGCAGAGGGTAAACAGAGAAGGACAATAGCTATGGAGATTATGGTGAGGTAGCAGGAAGAAGGAGCTGGGGGGAGAAGGGATGAATGTATTGTGATGTGAGATGTCATGCAGATGTGAGATGGGCGGTTGGTATAAAAGGAGAACCCATGGTGTATTGTGAGATTCTTTTCTGTGTATGACTGATGTCAGAGTGAATAAAATCATCTGCTGCATAAATCAGTCTTGTTATTTACACTCTCCACAACGGCAGTATTTTAGTTTTATATGGAATGTTCTATTTGCTCAGACGGCAGAATAATCCGTCTTGCCGTGTGGGGGTGAGATGGTAGTCCACCTGTTCCCCCCTAGTTTTAGTTGTTTTGAGTGAATGTGATAGATTGTGTAGGTTCAGGTTCAGGTTACTTTATTTGTACCTGTAGGTAGATTTGTTTTGCAGTCTGGTGACATCCATATTTACAAGCCACAAATTACATTCAACATAAACACAAACACAGGCACACATGAAGCTGACTATAAGCATGATAAAAATACTCAAGGCTCCATCAATCAGGGTATAAAGACAAAGAGATGAGAGAAAAACCAGAGATAAGAGAGAAGGGTCATATTAAAAAGTTAAAGACTAGTCAAAGAGGTTAAAAACTCAAAGGTCTAAAACCCAATAAAAGATTTAGAACCCAGATAAAAATCCTACAAAAATAAGTAAATATAAAATGGAGTTAATAAATAGGTAACTAAATTATGTGCAATATATTGTTACAACTTGTTCAACTCTTTGACAGCAGCAGGAACAAAGCTGTTTTTGTAGCGCTGGGTTTTACTTTTTGGGACAGCAAACCTCCGTCTTGAGGGAAGAAGCTGAAAGTTGCAGTGCAAAGGGTGGGAGTCATCATTTAAAATGGAGGTAGCAATCCTCTGTACTTATCTGGTGTACAGGGATGTCAGGCTCAGCTGTGACTCACCAAGCAAACGTCTGGACCATCTAACTACCTGATCCAAGGATTTCCTGTTTTTCAGTTTTATCTGATCAAACCATGACACTAAAGAAAAGGAGAAAACAGATTCAATAAAAGCCCGATAAAACATTGTCATTATGATTCGGTCAATTTGGAAGCGTGCAAGTTTCCTCAAGCAATGCAAATGTTGCTGACCCTTTTTGCACACCCTTTCACACTTCTCTTCAAAGAATTTAGGTATTTCTGTTTAGTTTTTTTAGTGCATGATTCGGGTTCCAAATTGGGGGTTCGATTGTATGCGTGTGTTTGGACCATTTTTTTTGAAGCAGGAGAAGTATTATGTTGTTATTGGGACATATTATTGTGTGACACTGGTGGTGGCTCCCTCTTTCCAGTTCCACTGCCACCCGGGGTATAAGAGGGCTGTGAGGAAGAGGTGCAGTCTCTTTGGCCTCCTCTCAGCCTGACGGCAGTGCTTGTATTGTAAGAGTGAGTCAGCAATAAAGTTGTGTTCAGTTCAACATTCAGTCTTGTCCTTGGTTCCCATTTTACGACATAACACACGGTGCTGTTTCACCAGCATGGCATGTTCCCTGGCCAGCGCTGTTTGTGGGTTGGGTTGCATAGCAGCTTTCAATCACGGTCCGCTCATTGACCCGGGGGTGACGCCAAAGATTCAATCTCTTCTCTGGTTGCCCCTCACCCTGTGGGATGATGTCACAGCAGAGCTGAATAAACTTCTGAGCGCTGGCATTATTGAAAGAGTAGAGGCCTCGCCATGAATCTCAAATATCGTGGTAGCTAAAAAGAAGTCAGGTGACATCGACCTCAGAATGGTTAACAAAGCGATCATCCCGGATAAATACCCACTACCCATGATGGAAGAGCTCACCGCAATGTTCAGCAGCTGCAGGATGGTTTCAAAATTGGACCTCTGTCAGGGTTATCTGCAGGTGCCTCTCTACCCAGCCAGCCGCCACCTGACGGCGTTTGTGATATACCCGCATGCCTTTTGACCTTAGTTCAGCCCCGAGTTGCTTCCAAAAAAATCATGTCCATGATTCTTGCCGGCCTCACTTCAGGAAAGTCACTATCTGAAGTCTTTCCTGACTTCAGGAAAGTCACTACTCCTCTGCCCCCCCTCACCCTCTCAGGCTCTCCCATCACCACTGCTGATTCCTTCCGCTTCCTAGGCACTACCATCACCAGGGACCTCAAATGGGAGCTGACCATCAGCTCACTCATCAAAAAAGCCCAGCAGAGGATGTTCTTCCTGCGGCAGCTGAGGAAGCTCAAGCTACCCACCAAGATGTTAGTGCAGTTCTACACAGCCATCATCGAGTCCATCCTCACCACCTCCATAACCGTGTGGTACGCAGGAGCCACTGCCAGGGACAGACTAAGGCTGCAGCGCGTCGTGCGCACTGCTGAGAAGGTGATCGGCTGCAAGCTCCCATCTCTCCAGGATCTGTACATCTCCAGGACCCGGAGGCGTGCTGGCCGGATCATAGCCGATCCCTCACACCCTGGTCATGTACTGTTTGCCCCCCTCCCCTCTGGTAGAAGACTTCGGTCCATCCAGACTAAAACCTCCCGTCACATAAACAGCTTCTTCCCCTCTGCCATTAGACTGCTGAACACTAAGTGACTCTCGTGCACCATGTACAGCAGCTCAACCAGACTCATGTCAATCATCACTGTTTTCTTCCTGCATTACCGACTGCACTATATAGTTCTCCACAGTATCTGCTGCTGGCTAATATATATTTTAACTGTTGACCAGTATCACTTAATCTTATCCTACACTTTATTACATGTATAGTTTATTTCTCTTATCTTATCATGTTTAATGTTGCAGCATTGTACCGAGACAAATTCCTAGTTTGTGTACTACATGAACAATGGCAATAAACCTGATTCTGATTCTGATTCTGATTCTCAGGGGTTTGGTGGTGTATCTGGACGACATCGTGGTGCACGGCGCATCACGGGTGGCACACAACGAACGTTTGGAACAAGTGATGGAGGTGCTGCTGGATCACGGAGTCACGCTGAACAAGAAAAAGTACATTTTTACAGCTGAGGCCATTGAGTTTGTGGGATTTCGTCTGTCTGCTGAGGGCCTGAACCCTCTACACTCGAATGTGGAGGCAGTCCTGTGACTTCCGGACTCCACGATGCCCACGCAAATTTCATCATTCCTGGACATGGCAAATTTGTATGGACACTTCATCCGGGCTGCACGGTGGCGCAGAGGTTTAGCACTGTGACAGCACAGTTTTACCCTCGGCCGGGGGATCGCGGGGATCATGAGGTTGTGGGTTTGATCCCAGTCACCGACCAACAGTGAGCTGTGTGGAGTTTGCATGTTCTCCCCGTGTTGCGTGGGTTTACTCCGGGATTTCTCCGGTTTCCTCCCGCATACCAAAAACATGTAGGTTTAGGGCGCTCGCGCACGCAGCGACCAGCAGCCGGTGGCTTGTCACCAGACTGCAAACCAAATCTACCTACGGGTACAAATAAGTAACAAAAAAAAAAAAAAAATCCCTCATTATTCATAGAACACAGAACCACTCCATGCTCTCCTGAAGTATCTCTGTTTGGATCTGTCTGGATCTCTGTTTTTAAGAATAGGGTTAAAACCTACCTTTTTGATAGAGCCTACAATTAGGGAGGGATCATGTGTTTCTGAACCCTCCCTTAGTTATGCTGCTAATAGGTTTAGTCAGCCGGGGGACCTCCAGTAATGCACTGGGCCTCACTCCTTTCCTCACTCTCAATGAAATATTTTTTTTGCTGGTCATTAACATTTGTTTGTTCTCTCCCATAGATTGAGTCCCCATCGTGCTGTTTGCTCTCTACATGTCTGTTCTTTTCATCTTCTCTATCCCCTCACCCCCCAGCCAGTCGCAGCAGATGACTGCCCCTCCCTGAGCCTGGTTCTGCTGGAGGTTTCTTCCTGTTAAAAGGGAGTTTTTCCTCTCCACCGTCGCCAAGTGCTTGCTCACAGGGGATCGCCTGATTGCTGGGGTCTTTCTGCAACTGTGGGGGTTCCCCCTACAGTTGATAGTGCTATGAGATGACTGTTGTTGTGAAATGGCACTATATAAATAAAGTTGAATTGAATTGAAGTAGAATGCTCTGCGGCAATGGACCCCTGCCTGCTCAGCAGCCATCGCTAAACTGAAATCTCATCTCACCTCCCTGCTGGTGTTGGCTCATTTTGACCAACAATGCCCCACTTTTGTGACTTGTGACACATCTGGTTCGGTGGTGGAGGCAGTCATGTCTCAACTTCAGAATGGAACGGAGCACCCGGTGGCATTCTCATCAAGGTCCCTCACATCAGTGGAACAGAGGTACGCAGTGGGCAAGAGAGAAGCGCTCTCGTGTGTTTGGGTGCGCGAACGGTGGCACATACCTCTATGGACGCCACTTGACCCTGCGCATGGACCATAGGGCCCTGATGCCCCTGCTGGAAATGACCGGTTCGAAACACAGGCCCCTGCAGATCCACAGGTGGGCGGAAAGACTGCGGGTCTACAACTTCACTACTGAGTTCACCCCAGGCAGGGAGAACGTGGTGGCGGCCCTCCTGTCCCGTTCCACACTTACCATGCAAAATGATGATTGTGATCCCTTGGAGGCAGACCTGATCGACATGTTGCACTACCCCTTTTGGAATGTGGTGTCCCTCCAGAAACTCCAGGTGGAGTCGAAGCAGGATCCAACTTTATTTTAGCTGCGCTCATTCATCAGAGGAGGGTGGCCCACGAAGATGCAGGGTGATCTGGCACCTTTTCACAGGGTCAAGGACGAACTGAGCTGCTGGAATGATGTGTGCGTGGCGAGAGGACACTGCACGGTTGTTCTGGTGTCACTAAGGGCTTGCGTTTTGACCATGCTCCATGAGGGCCTTCTGGGGGTGGTCAGGGTGAAACAATGCTGCAGGGATTCGATTTGGTGGCCAGGTATTGACAAGGACATTGAAGTTATGGTACAGAACTGTGTGCTGTGCTTGGACAGCGGGAAAACCGGGGTACCACCACCTCCACCCCTGCGACCGTTACAGTACCCGGAGGGCCCCTGGAAGCGCATTCAACTGGACATCTACGACGAGTTACACACAGCCCCTGCCAACAGTCGTTTCCTGTTGGTGGCTTATGATCTGTTTTCAAAATGTCCGGAGGTGTTACCCACCAGTTTGGTCATAATTGACGTGGTCATCAGTTCCTCACTTCGCTCTTCACTCGGTGGGGTGTTCCAAGCGCCATTACGACAGACAATGGGCCGCAATTCATCTCTGTGGGTTTTGAGGAGTTTTTGGGAGAAGGGCATGGAGCACATTAGAACCATGTTCTATCATCCTCAGGCTAATGGAGGGGTGGAACATTTCAACGAAACGTTAAAGAATGGACTAAGAGCACACCTGGCAGATAGCTTTAAGGTCATTGATGCTCTTCAGAGCACATTCCTCCATTATAGAGCGACAGCCCACACCACGATGGGGTGTTCCCCAGCGAAGCTCATGCTGGGATGTGAATTACATCTTCTCCTGGACAGGTTGCGGCCCCCCACAGCCACCCCTCCGGTGGATGCAAAACCACCAAGGGGGTGGGTTCTTGAACAACAGTGGCGAATGAAACAACACTTGGACAAGAAGCATAGGATGAGAACTCATGGACTCAGTGTAGCAGACTGGGTTAGGACCAGGCACCCCAACCGCACGCACAAGCTGCAGCCATTGTGGATGGGACCACTGTGAATCATGGAGCAGCTGGACCCGGACACGTTTTGTATTTTGGACGGGTCACATTAGCATTCTAGCCGCCTCAGGAAATCTTCACTGACCCAGGATCCGAGGGCTCCAACGGATGAGACAGACACTGGCTGGAACTTGACTGACGAGATGCTGGGGGGTGCACGGGAACGGCCAACGGAGCCAGTAGCAGACCTCCACCTGTGAGGTGCTCGGCGAGAAACTGTCAGAGGCCAGGGTATCTGAAAGACTTTGTTGTAGGACTGGGTTAGCCAAGCGTGTTGGTTAACAGGTGGCAGAATAATCCACCTCAACATGCAGGCACCTTGGTAGTTCACCCAAGTGCCCAGTTAGTTGTTGGTGTTTCTATGCAAAACGTTCACGTTATAATTTTGTTGTTTTATATTGGTGTTTAATTTGCTAATGTTATTTGTTGTTCTGCATTTTGTAAGGGGGGAAGAATGTTGCATGTGGGTTTGGCCCCTGGGGCTTGCCGCAGCCTTCAGATGGATGACATCAGGCAGGCTGTGGCCACTGTATATGTTTACCCTTTTCTGGCAATAAAGTTCAGTTCATTGCTCAGCATACAATGGCTCATGGCTCGCTCATTTTGTACATAACACCAGGGCTGTTTTTTGTCCCAGTCCAGCCCTGTATGCATCTAATCACGTTTATGAAATGTATACACATTTTTGATTAAATAAGAATGCACCAGACTCCAGCAATGCTCATGAATGAACCATAACAAAGCAGTGTCATCCAATAAACTTTTTTATTATTATTATTTGTGAGGGGAAATGAAGAAATAAACCAACTGAAGTTTTCCACTGTTGTGAGATATAGGACAATTTAAAACTGTATGACACGGCAGTTGAAATTTGTCCAAATGCTCCATTGTTTTCACAGCATCAGCACTGTGCAGCGGGAGGTGCACAGAGCCTGATGCTGAAAACATTTTATCAGGAGAGGCTCCGTCTGGCTAAACAAGGACTCCATCCATGGAGGCGTTTTTTCCCCATGGCTAATTCTGTTGTAATTTCGTTACTGTTCTTTTTCTATTTAATAAATGTTTTAGTTATTGATTGTTTAAATCAAATGTTCACTCATTTATTAGTGGAATTTGTCGACTAATTTTATTTGTCAACTCTCAGAAACAATTTAAGCCTGCTGGACTTAATATTTATTATACTCATGGCCAATGAAAACCTAACACTCTAGAAAAGTTTTCTGTTTTTACAGATTTTTATGGAAATGGTCAATTAAAAGATATTAATTATTCTTAGGCATCTTCAGAACAATATCAGAAATTGACAAGTGAAAATCTGTCAACAATTTTCAAAATTGAACAAAACTGAAGCACCCTCACTTTCCAAAATCACAACACAACATCTGCCTCAAAAACAAAGTTCAGTGTGGAATATGGTCTCCACTTTCACCCATTTTTGACTTGAGTACCCAAAACAAAGGAGCTCAATGCACTATAGAGCCAGAGCTCAAAGGCAGCTAGTCGTGACAGTTAGTACAATCACTGAAAATGAGTTCTAGATGGATTTTGATTCATACAAACACTATTACTCAAGCTCAGAGAGGATGGACCCAAAAATATTTAGACAAAAATTGTGTTAGGTTTTCATTGGCAGTGAGAATATATAGATCATATTGAATATTGGCAAAAAATTTTAGTTTTTATATGTACAGTTTATTGGTCTTTGTAACATTCATCATAATTGTATTTCATTGTAGTGTTAAAAATATTTTCAATGTTTACCTTAATTCAAGGAATATTATTTCACTATAATTTTATTTTGTGGAAGTTTAGTTCTTTTATTTTGAAGGTCAGTTTTGCCTGGATGCTGCAGCAGAGTTTAGCATCTGTGCTCTGATGAAGGTTCCACAAGATGGAAATTTTAAAAAGTTTGGACTTTCAAGAAGCCTCTGAAGACTCAAAACGTATTCCCGTGTTAATAGCATACAGCCAAAGAGGTATTCATCTCCCTTTTTTGTCATTTGTATTTTATTTTTATAGGAAATTACATGCTGTGCATGTCATTTTATGATAATGCCTTTATTTTATTCAACTACATGTTTTCACGGTGGATTTGAAGAGAAATTTTCAAATAAATCAGTAGCAAAACACCCACTTGTCTGCCTGTGTTTGGAGGGAATTATTAGTATTCGTATCTGCACTCATTCTAGCATTTCTTCACCAGAATCCTGTTTACTGTGTATGCTGTTATAGGTGTATACTAAAGTTTCCCATTGTGTTTTTCTTATTTAAACTCACTCTCTTTAACTTTTGTGTTTCTTCAAGTATTTCTCATAACTTTGGACGACTTCTGTTGCTGCTATATCAAAGGAATTCCCCAGTTTGGGATTAATAAAGTATCTATATAAGGGAGCACTACCGCAGAAAATATGTCAGTGATGTGTAGGCTTGACAGCAGGCCTACTTTGGGGTGCCTTAATAAAGATTGCGCAGAGAGAGGTAGACTGGAGTCATAGCAGAGGTAAGCGATGTAGCTGCGACGTCTTCCCAATGAGCAAACTATAGTCATGCTCTGTAGCGCCTCCATGGCGCCGCTTACTGCATTCAGCGCAGCTACATGAGCGCAATGTCACTGAGCTGTCTTGGTAGCACGATATACTTTCTTCTTTGGCACTGCCAGTGGCTTTACTTACCGTCAAAGCTCAACAGCACAGACTTTCCTTGCTGGCTGCTCGGAAAACATTCAGACTGACTCCCGGTACTTTTCCTTTGTCTTTCACCAATCAGGGGTCTCTCGTGCTAACCACTGGCTCTCCCAAGGTTTCTTTCTGGCCCCCAGTAAGAGGAAGCATGGAAAGTGGAACTACATCATGCTACGTTGCACAAGACTTCCTTTGGGCATCTTAATTGATGATTTTCAGCATTTTTAAAATGGATCAGCTTCTGCGAGGCATTGGTGCATGTAAACTACACACAGACTGTAGTAAAATTATGGTGGTTTATTATACATGAGTGAGCAAACAGTTGGTACATGAAGGTGAAAACTGATGGACCCAGAAGTGGTTATCTGCATTGTGCAAATAAAGTAGATATTCCCTGTAAATAACCTGATTTCTGCTTTAATCTCCAGATAATGCCGTTTCCGTTTAATACTGCCTTTATTGTTCATTATGAGTTTTATTTATTGTGCTTATTACAGATGTGGGTGGTGATTGTACATGCATGTGTATATATGAACTGTTGTCATATTGTTTCAAGGCACAGCACAGTAGTGTGTTGTATGCGTATGTAGCCGTACAGTGTAAGGCTTGTCTACAGAGTGAACCGTGCTTTGGCATCATCTGATAAAGTGGTGCGGCGTTGTTCTTAACATAAAGTCTGCAGTTTTATGTGATGAACATCTGGAGCAGCTGTTTCCATATCTCTGTCTGGCATCAGCAGCAGACTGACATTTTCAAACCGTAATAATGGCTGTTATATTTGCAGAATGGGGCACAATAAAACGTTAAGATTCTAATTTAAATTTTCTGTAATATTTAGGTCACACCCTAAACTAACAACATCTGCAAACACATCCTCTCTGAGGCGTAATGATGGCTGCATGCTGTGATGCCGCTGTCTTTCTGAAGCAGCAGTGTCATCCTCAGAACTTGTCTACAGCTGCACGGGGGGGGGGGGGGGGGGCGTTTAGGCCAGCGGTCAGTTACCTGGCTTTGGGAAACAACTGGGAAGCGTTTGACATTATCAGTGTAGTTTCCTGCAGAAACTGAGTTAAACGGAGCCAACGGAGATGACAGAGTGTTGTCGCAGCTCTGTGTTTCCAGCAGGTGGACGCTGGTGTGGTTTTAGTCCTACAGCTTACATGGTTGCTTCTTCCTGAAGAGGTTTCAGATGTTTTAAAGTGTAACTATTGATTAAAAGCTGCTGACATCTCCGTGTTTATACTTAGCGGGAAGCAGCAGGGGACATAAATGATCATTAAAATGCACAAATGTCAGTGAATGACATTTGCAATGTGTAATCAGCCTTCAGAGATAGTGTTGGCCTAAAAAGACCATTATAGCCTGATGTACATAAAGAAAAAACAGTGTTTAACAGAGGTATTGTGGACTTTTCTAGCTTTTTTATGATTTTCAGTTGCTTCAGCCTAAAACAAGGGCACCCTCCCAATATGAATTACATAATTTTTTATACTTGAGTAATTAACAGCCTGACATAAATCTTCAAATGTTAGAAGCTTTGCACAAGACTTAATGTCAACTATAAACAATCTCATAAATATCAAGATTCACACTTAATGGTCATACAGGGGGTCTGCAACCTGCAGCTTTGAAACCCATGCCTATGACGAGTGGCTCTCTGTAGCTTTGGCAAAAAAGGAAACAATAATAATAATGATAATAATAATAGTAACTTACGTACGGCCCTCTGCTAACCTCAGCATGCTGGTGAGAGGTAGGTTTGTCCATTCCTTGATGTTGTTATCCCGCCTTTTTTCTATCATGTCGCCTTCCTCCAGGTACAGTGCCTTGCATGATGGTCTTTGCAGTTCCATTGGATCGCGTCACATGGCCATACCAGTTCATTTTCCTGCTTTTCACAATGGAGATGAGGTCCTCATATGGTCCAGTTGCTGCTGTGACACAATTCTGTACCGTTTCATTACCTCCGCCAAAGGGGGAGGTAATGTGATCATCGGCGTTGGTTTGTCTGTTTGTCTGTTTGTTTGTCTGTTAGCAAGATAACTCAAGAAGTTATGGACGGATTTTCATGAAATTTTCACAGATTGTCAGAAATGGGGTATCCTACAGATGATTAGATTTTGGTGGTGATCCGGATCACCGTCCACAAGAAAACCGCCATTACGCAAAATGCCATTTTCGTGAATAACTACTGAACCACTAATCCTATCATTGTCAATCCAATTGCTAGTCATATGTTTTCAGGGACAAGGAATCTGAAAATGTACACACAAACACTGTATAGGGAGAACTGTGGCTGCCATTACCGAAAAGGCCATTTTCAAGAATAACTACTGAAACACTAACCCTATCATTGTCAATCCAATTGCTAGTCATATGTTTTCATGGTCAAGGAATCTGAAAACGTACACACAAACACTGTATGGGGGGAACTGTAGCGCTACACCGCCATTACGGAAAATGCCATTTTCCTCAATAACTACTCAACCACTAATCCTATCATTGTGAATCCAATTGCTTGTCATATGTCTTCATGGTCAAGGAATCTGAAAACGTACACACAAACACTGTGTGGGGGGAACTGTGGCCGCCATTACGGAAAATGCCATTTTCGTGAATAACTACTGAACCACTAATCCCATCATTGTCAATCCAATTGCTACTCATATGTTTTCATGGTCAAGGAATCTGAAAACGTACACACAAACACTGTATGGGAGGAACTGTGGCCGCCATTATGGAAAATCCCATTTTCCACAATAACTACTGAACCACTAATCCTATCATTGTCAATCCAATTGCTAGTCATATGTTTTCATGGTCAAGGTATCTGAAAACATACACACAAACACTGTATGGGAGGAACTGTGGCCGCCATTACGGAAAATGCAATTTTCGTGAATAACTACTGAACCACTGCTTCTCATATGTTTTCATGATCAAGGAATCTCAAGACTGTATGGGCGGAACTGCGGCGCTTGGCGGAGGTCTGCGCTCTCCGAGTGCTTTTCTAGTTTGTAATGTCTTCTTTGTAAGACATTTTTTTATTATTCTTTTAACGTCCGTTTTTCCAATACTACTGGGTTAGACAAGTTGTTGTAACGGCAGACGTCGATGTATCTGCCATATCCTTATAGTTGACACTTGAGTTTTTACGGCAGATACCCTTCCTGATGCCACCCTGCCCATTTTATCCGAGCTTGGGACCGGCGCAGGGAGTACACTGGCTTGTGCACCCCCTGTGTAAAGGTTTGGACATGGCTGTGCTCATGTCCTCACTTTATGTTGATAATTGATCTTTCTGTTATTCTCAGGACATGAGTTCGGTCATGTCCTTGCCCTTTGTTAATTTGTTTCTCTGTGTTTTCTTAGTCATGTACTTTTAGTCATTATGTTTAATATTATTTTCCTGGGTTGTTTGTATTATTTATTCCCTGTGTTGTCCTTTGTTCTGTATGTTTGTTATTCTTGTCGTGGTCCCATGGTCATGTCTCATGTGTTCCAGTTTACCTTTTGTCTCAGTCCCTCATGTTTTCCATGCTGATAGCCACTCCCTGCTGTCTCTGATTATCCCTAATTGTACCCACCTGTCCCTCGTTGTCTGCTAATTATCCCCCTTTCTATATATATATATATATGTGTGTGTGTCATTCTCTGTCAGTTATGGCATCCTTGTCTTGTTTGGCATGATTACATGCTTCTATCTGTCAGGAACCGAGCCGGCTTGGATTTCCCCGGCTCGGCCCTGATCTCTCTCTGGCTCATGGGGCCGTTGTGCATGCATGCTTAGTATGTATTTCCAGTTTGTACTGTGCCCATAGCCACTGCTCTGGGGCCAGCAGTTGTGTGTCTGCTGACAGCCTGCCGGTCTGCCCACGCCCCCTCACTGAGCACCATCAGCTGTTCCCAGCCCCGTTGATCATCTTTCCCGGGCCTCGCCCAGGTACCTCCAATTTACCATTCCCAGCAACGCGTGTACTTTAGGAGCCTTTGTCCAGTCATGCATTGCTGGGTCATTGCGCTAGACATACAGTCGTCAATCACTGTATGGTAGCCTAAGTCGCTGAAGGACTATGCTCTCTCTGTGCTTTTTTGGACTAACTCGGACAGCTCCTGTTCTGTGAGCATTCACTGTGGGTGTGTTTGTTCCCTGGTCATTCTCACCTAAAACTGTCCTTGAGGACTCCTTAAGCTTCTGAGGGAGCCATAACTGTAACTATGTGTCAGTATTTTTATTAATAAATGTGTGTGGTGCATTACCCTGCTTTTAAATCCTCGCCCTTTCACCCCTCCTCCGTGCGCTGGGAAAAGCGCACAGAGAGTTTATGACACTATCTAGCTTGTAGTGTCTGTGTCCAGAGTTATCCTGCCTATCTGAAGTATGCCGTGTTTTTCACTTTTGTTCAGCCCATGCGCTGCTTTATTTTCTGTTCTTGTTCGCATCTTGTAGTAAATTATGGTTTATAATATTCTCCTGACATTTGGGCTTTCACCTTCCCTGCCCCGGAGGGGCTCCCTTGACATCCTGTGGCTGGGTAACCAATGTTTTCCCTCCTCTGTTCCATTATTGCTGAGCACCAAGCTGGACGGCAGGAAGTTCCACTTTTACATGGTCTTTAGCATGACTCGGCAGGGATTTGAACCCTGGCCTCCCGGTTGTGGGGTAGATGCTCTCCCTCTAGGCTACCACTCCGGTCAAGATGCATATGATTTTCCTGTAGCATCTCAGCTCAAAGGTTTGGATCCTCTTTTGTAGATCCATTGTAAGGGTCCATGATTCACATAGGAAAGTTGAGATGACCAATGAATGCAGAATGTGTATTTTGTGCTTGTCAGTGATGTTCCTGTCCTTCCAGATTTTCTTCCGCCTGGTTAGTGCTCGCTCCATTCTGGTCTGTTGTGGTGAAGAGGGAGCTGAGTTCCAAGGCAAAGCTGTCGATTTACCAGTCAATCTACGTTCCTACTCTCACCTATGGGCATGGCTGCCCTCTGTTTTACTGAGACCTGGCTCAGGGAAAATACACCGGACAGCGCGCTGCGCCTCGAGGGATTTCAGCTGTTTCGTGCTGATCGTGACACAGAGCTCTCCGGTAAATCCTCAGGAGGTGGAGTCTGCTTTTACATCAACAGCAGCTGGTGCTCTGATGTAACGGTAATTTCCAAACACTGTTCTCCCGCCCTGGAATTTCTTTTTATTAACTGCAAGCCATTTTATTCCCCGCGGGAGTTCGCTTCATTCATCCTCGCCGCTGTGTACGTCCCTCCCGACGCGGACGCACGCGTAGCTCAGCGCGCGCTCGCAGATCACATTCAACACACGGAGCGAACTTTCCCGGACTCTCTGGTTATTGTGGTTGGCGACTTTAACCAGAGCAATCTGAGCCACGATCTCCCCCGCCACAAACAGTTTATTAAATGCCCCACCAGAGGAAAAAACACGCTGGATCACTGTTACACCACAGTTAAGGACGCGTATCGCGCTGTTCCCCGCGCTGCGCTCGGACTATCTGATCACGTGATGGTCCACCTCATTCCCACTTACAGACAGAGACTGAAGCTCACTAAACCTGTTGTGAGCACTACGAAGAAATGGACCAGTGAAGCTGAGGAGAAGCTGGAAACGTACATGGAAATAACTGACTGGGGCATGTTTAAATGAGCCACCCATGATTTGGATGAGTACACTGACATTGTGAATTCATATATCCACTTTTATGAGGAGAGCATTCTTCCATCGCGCACCAGGGTGAGGTACTCCAATGACAAGCCCTGGTTCACTGCTAAGCTCAGACAGATCAGGAAGGAGAAGGAAGCAGCGCTGAAAAGTGGAGACAGGGACCGCTACAGAGAGGTTAAATATCGGTTTAACAGAGAGCTGAGGAGA
Source organism: Pholidichthys leucotaenia (assembly GCA_020510985.1). Lineage (NCBI taxonomy): Eukaryota > Metazoa > Chordata > Actinopteri > Cichliformes > Pholidichthyidae > Pholidichthys > Pholidichthys leucotaenia. The sequence goes on along the minus strand of CM035842.1, from coordinate 191,561,192 downwards.
GCTAAATCTGTGTATTCTGAGAGACTTCAGCAGCAGTTCACTGCTAACGACTCGGCTTCTGTGTGGAGAGGACTGAGGCAAATCACCAACTATCGGCCTCAGGCTCCTAAAGGTGAGGATGACAAAGCCCTTTGTCAAAGACTGTCCCAGCACTATGCCTGTTTTGACACCTCGTCAGCTGTGTCCAACTCCCCCCTCCCTCCAGCTCCACAGCCTCCACGGTCCCTACTTCATCAAAGGCGGCCCCCCCTCCTCCCCCCTGCCCTTGTCATCAGTGAGCAGGACATGCTCAAACAGTTCTCCAGACTGAACCCGCGCAAGGCCCCCGGTCCAGACGGCGTGTCTCCCTCCACCCTGAGACACTGTGCGAAAGAGCTGGCTCCTGTCTTCACAGACATTTTTAACACCTCCCTTAAGCTATGCCACGTGCCGACCTGCCTCAAATCCTCCACCATCATCCCTGTCCCCAAGAAGCCACGGATCACTGGACTTAACGACTACAGACCTGTAGCGCTCACCTCTGTAGTCATGAAGTCCTTTGAGCGCCTGGTCCTGCCCCACCTCAAGTCCATCACCACTCCCCTCCTGGACCCGCTGCAGTTTGCCTACCGAGCCAACAAGTCTGTAGATGACGCAGTCAACCTGGCCTTCCACTCCATCCTGCAGCACCTGGACTCCCCGGGAACCTACGCCAGGATCCTGTTTGTGGACTTCAGCTCCGCATTCAACACCATCCGCCCCGCTCTGCTCCGGGACAAGCTGTCCCTGCTCAACGTGCCTGACTCCCTCTGCAGGTGGATCATTGACTTCCTGACGGACCGGAGGCAGCATGTGCGGCTGGGAAAGACTGTCTCAGACTCTGTTAGCATCAGCACCGGATCACCCCAGGGCTGTGTACTTTCCCCCCTACTCTTCTCCCTTTATAGCAACTCCTGCACCTCCAGCCACCAGTCTGTCAAGCTGATCAAGTTTGCGGACGACACCACCCTCATCGGGCTCATCTCCAACGGCGACGAGTCCGCCTACAGGAGAGAGGTGGCCCAGCTGGCGTCCTGGTGCAACAACAACAACCTGCAGCTGAACGCTCTGAAGACAGTGGAGATGATTGTGGACTTCAGGAAAGTCACAACCCCTCTGCCCCCCCTCACCCTCACAGGCTCTCCCATCACCACTGCTGATTCCTTACGCTTCCTAGGCACCACCATCACCAGGGACCTCAAGTGGGAGCCAACCATCAGCTCCCTCATCAAAAAGGCCCAGCAGAGGATGTTCTTCCTGCGGCAGCTGAGGAAGCTCAATCTACCCACCAAGATGTTAGTGCAGTTCTACACAGCCATCATCGAGTCCATCCTCACCACCTCCATAACCGTGTGGTACGCAGGAGCCACTGCCAGGGACAGACTAAGGCTGCAGCGCGTCGTGCGCACTGCTGAGAAGGTGATCGGCTGCAAGCTCCCATCTCTCCAGGATCTGTACATCTCCAGGACCCGGAGGCGTGCTGGCCGGATCATAGACAATCCTTCACACCCTGGTCACGTACTGTTTGCCCCTCTCCCCTCAGGTAGAAGACTTTGGTCCATTCAGACTAAAACCTCCCGTCACATGAACAGCTTCTTCCCCTCTGCCATCAGACTGCTGAACACTAAGTGACTTATTAACTCTCGTGCACTATGTACAGCAGCTCAACCAGACTCATGTCAATCATCACTGTTTTCTTCTTGCATTACCGACTGCACTATATGGTTCTCCACATTATCTGCTGCTCGCAAATATATTTAAACTGCTGACTAGTATTACTCACTCTTATTCTACACTTTATTGCATGTATAGTTTATTTCTTTTATTTTATCTTGTTTAATGTTGCAGCATTGCACCGAGACAAATTCCTAGTTTGTGTACTACATGAACAATGGCAATAAATCTGATTCTGATTCTGAGCTTTGGGTAATGACCGAAAAAACGAGATTGTGGATACAAACGGCTGAAATGAGCTTTCTCCGTAGGATTGCTGGACTCACTCTCAGAGATAGGGTGAGGAGCTCACTCACCCGGGAGAGGCTCAGAGTAGAACTGCTGCTCCTCCACATTGAAAGGAGTCAGTTGAGGTGGTATGGGCATCTGATTAGGATGCCTCCTGGATGCCTCCCACTTGAGGTGTTTCGTGCACATCCCACTGGGAGGAGGCCCCGAGGCAGACCCAGGACTCAGTGGAGAGACTATGTCTCCCAGCTTGTCTGGAAACACCTTGGTATCCTCTCTGAAGAGCTGGAGCAGGTGGCTGGGGAGAGGAAAGTCTGGGCTTCTCTGCTTGAACTGCTGCCTCCACGACTCGGACCTCCGAAAAAGCGGTAGAAGATGGATGGATGGTTAGTGCTGCCATGGCCTGTGCTATTCTTGCAAGAACGTCTTTCCCAAACCCTTCATCTGTTACAATGGCTCCAAGATACTTGAACCTAGTGACTGCTTCAATCTTGGTTGTTGGTCATGATTTTTAGTTTTTTCAGCACTAATCTTCATTCCATGAGCTGTTCAATCATAATAATTAAAGCTGCAAACAGGTGTAAACGGGCCCTTGTCCCCCCTGCCCCCGCCACACACACACACACACACACATACACACACACACACACACACACACACACTCTCTCACACACACACACACACACACACACACACACGTGGGCCCTACTGCAGCTTGGACCTAGCAGCCTCAGAAAATTGCATTTCATTCTGGCAACTGCTGCGTGAGTAAAAAAGAAAATAATTTGATGCAATACTTCCTTTAACCAGTAGGTGGCGCTATAATGTGTGTCAATTATTTTTATATTCAGGGTGGGACTAAAAGCCATCCTCGAAAATTTGGTGTAAAACGGACCAAGTTTGTCTGAGTTACAAGTGTCTGATGTTTTATGTCAAGGAGGCAAAGTTCTTAGTGTTGCCATGGCAACACTTGCATATTAGGTTTGTGTTCCAGATCCATTAGGACTACAGATGACAGTCACCTTGACTTATGCTCCAGATTTCGTGATTCCATGACCATCCCAACCTGCCAACAAGATCATGGAGTGAATGACGAGGAGGGCGTTTCCATGGTAATAACAGTGAAGGAATGGTAAAGGTGACTTGCAGTTATGATCACCCCTGCAGTCTGATAAACCTCATGTCATTCTGGCAAGCAGTGCTTGAGTATTAAAGCAAAAAATTTGGAGCAATACTTCCTTGAAGCAGTTGGTGACACTATAACTTTTGTCAATTATTTTTATCTAGGAGTGTTCAGGGTGAGGTTAATATCCAGCGTAGAAAATTTGGTGAAAATTGTCTGATATTTGTGCGAGTTACAAGTGTCCAATGTTTGATGGCGAGGAGTCAAACTTCACCATGTCACAGTGACAACACCTTTAAGCTTTTGAGAGACAATTCTTCTTGGTTGTCCATTGATCCGATGATGACCGTCCCTCATGTGTTAAGTCCTCTTCTTGCGTGCGCATAGAGATGGATGTTTAGGCCAATCCTCGATCGGCAAACATGGCTGCAGTAGGGGTAAGGAAACTGCCCAGGTAATGATGCCTCTCTTCGTGCCTGTGCTTCAGCTACATCAGCTCGCCTCTTCTCTTCAAAGTAGTCTCGCGCCTGGGTAGTGAGGGTGCACCAGCCTGGCTTGTCCATAGCCCGCAACTCCAATTGTTTGGGAAGGATTCCAGTGTATCTGATGTTGAGCTTCACGCAATCTTTGAATCTTTTGCATGGTCTGCCTTGGTTCCGCTTCCCAGAGCAGAGTTTGCCGTATATGAGCTGCTTGGGCAGCCTGTGGCAATCTATCCAGATCACATGACCAACCCATCGGCGCTGGGCTTTCAGAGTCATGGCCTCGATGCTGGTCATATCAGCTCTTTCCAGGACCTCAAGGTTTGTGACATGGTCTTGCCAGTGAATGTTCATGATCATTTGTAGGCTTCTCATGTGGAACTTCTCCATCTGCTTCAGGTGTTTTTTTGTACATGGTCCACGTCTCACATCCGAAGAGAAGGCTGGTGAGGACAACGGCCCTGTACACTTTGAGCTTCGTGAACAGCTGGATGTTGTGCTGGTTCAGGATGCGAGCTCGGAGACGACCCAGAGCTCGACTGGCCTTGCGTATTCTGGCATTGACCTCCTTATCCAGGCTGCCGTCACTACTGACGGTGCTGCCGAGGTTCTTAAAGTCTTCTACCGTCTTTAGTTGGGTACCCTCCATGGAGATGGAGGGGGGAGGGATGGTGGAGGCGGGTGCTGGTTGAAACAGTACCTCTGTCTTGCCGAGGCTGATGGTGAGACCAAAAAGGCAGGAGGCTTCTGCAAACTTATTCATGATGATCTGGAGGTCAAACTCCATGTGGGCCATGAGGGCACAGTCATCAGCGAAAAGCACTTCCAGGACAATCTTTTCTGTGACCTTGGTCTTAGCCTTCAGTCGGCGGAGGTTGAACAGTGAGCTATCAAGTCTGTATCGCAGGTATACCCCAGGGTCCAAGTCCCTGATGGCATGGTTGAGGACGCAAGAGAAAAAGAGGTTGAAGAGGACCGGGGCCAGAACGCACCTCTGCTTGACACCATCGCTGATGTTGAATGGCTCCAATACCCCTCCACCTGAGAGAAACTACCCAGTCATGTTGTCGTGAAACTGGCGTATGAAGTTTACAAACTTGTCTGGGCATCCAAGCTTGGATAGGATGATCCAGAGGACCTCCCTGTTCACTGTGTCGAAGGCCTTAGTCAGCTCGATAACGAATGCATATAAGTCCATGTTTTGTTTGTGACATTTCTCCTGCATTTGGCGGACAGAGAAGATCATATCCACGGTGCTGCAGTTTGAGCAGAATCCACACTGTGCTTCTGGCAGGTTCCCTTCAGAGATGTTGTTGATCAGTCGGTTGAGGAGGACACGGGCCAGTATTTTTCCAGCAATAGATAGAAGGGAGATACCTTGGTAATTGCTGCAGTCAGACTTGCTACCCTTATTCTTGAACAGGGAGATGACAGTGGCATCCCTGAAGTCTTTGGGTAGTTGTTCTTCATCCCAGATGCTGGTGAGGAGGGAGTGGAAGGTTTCGAGGGCCACAGGACCGGCTGATTAAAATATTTCTACTGGGATTCCATCCATCCCAGGTGCTTTGCCTGAATTGGTCTGCCTAATCGATTTCAAGACTTCGTCCATTGTAGGGGGGAGGTCGAGGCAGTGGACGGTGGTTTTTTGTGGGATCAGATCAAGGGTGTGGGGGTCTACAGTGGAGGACCTGTTGAGCAGGTAGCTGAAGTGCTCTCTCCATTGCGCATTGATGCTGCTCTTCTCCTTCAGCAGAGTTGACCCGTCTGCCAACAGGAGTGGGGTAGTACATGGCTTGGCAGGTCCATATACTTCCTTGATGACGCTGAAGAACATCTTGGAATTCTGCGTGTCGACATATCTCTGCACCTCATCTGCCTTCTTCTCCCACCATTCATTCTGCATCTTTGGCAGCGCTGCTTGTGCCTGTCTCTGGAGGTGCTTAAAGCAATCATACTTGGAAATGGAAGCAGGGTCATTCTGCCACTCAACAAAGGCCTTTTGCTTGTCATCCAGGAGTGTCTTGATGTTCTCATCATTCTTGTCAAACCAGTCCTGGTGCACTTGTTTCCTGGGGGTGATGGTGGTTTTTGCTGACTCCGTCACCAGTGCTCTAAACTGTTCCCACCTTTCTGTTGGACAGCCAGTCAGGGGTACATGGGCAATCAGTCGGCCGTCCAGATCTTCTGCAAATTCACTACGTCGCTGAGGTTGTTCAAGTTTGGCGACGTTGAACGCTGGCCTGATGACTTTTTGCATCTTGCGGTGTGTTGGGGCAATGTGCAGGGATAGGATGGATCTGACTAGACGGTGGTCCGTCCAACACTGCTCCGCGAGTGGCCCTGGTGATCCTGATGTCACAGATGTCTCTCTGATGCAAATTGCAAAGTCAATCATTCAATCACTGCTTGGATCTTGGGTGCGTCCATGTTGTCTTGTATTTGTCTGCTTGCTCGAACAATGTGTTAGTGATAGCGAGGTGGTTTTCAGCACAAAGGCTCAAGAGCATCAAGCTGTTGGAGTTTAATGGCCCATGCTGATAGATGCTGCCATACAAAAATGATCTCAATTGGACTAGTCTCCTAGAAGGAGTTTGTTAAAATGCAAGCGGTGGGATTTTACAAAATTGGAGGCAGTGGCGCTTTGAGGCAAGATGGCGCACTTCCTGTTAGGCGTGGGTCATGGACCCAATGGTGTTTTTTGCATGTCTTGAGGTGATCCACACCTCAGCTGAATTTCATATCTCTACAGCAAATTTTAGTGCCGGCGGTCTCCATGTACCTTTTACGTTTGGCCCCGGCCAAAAAAATTGCCTCTGGGGGGGCCCGTATTTTTTCCATTTTATAAAATTTTTCACCAGGTCTGAGGTGTGTGTGTGAAAAAAGTTGCAATTTCATTAACTTTTAGTACCTCAAAAATGCGTGAGTTGTCGGCAAATTGGAAGAATAATATAATAAGAAATTGAGCGATTACAATAGGGGTACAATAGGAGCCCTAATAGTAATACTGAAAATTTCATGACAAATGTAAACAACATTTTCCAAAGGTGCAAAATTTTAAGAAAAGGTCACAAAATGGTCACCCGGCGGCCCCGCACCCCCTTGCCCTTCCTCATGGGATCTGTGCCGGGGTGGACTTGCAACACTATGACCGTTTTTGTATGTTTCCTAGCAAATCTCTCACACACACACGTCTATCTGTTCTCTTTGAGGTGCTGAGATCTTCTCAGAAGCAGCAATTGTTTCTTGCATTTTTTCCTCTTTTTCTTTATTTCTCTCTCCCGCCCTGACCCCTTCCACCCAACCCCCTCTGACCACTTCATATCTCTTCCATTTCCCTCTCCCATTCCTCTCTGTCAGATCCAGCATAATTAAGATAATTTAAAATAAAGTATAAAAGTTATTATACAGCAAGAAGAGTTTAATAAATACTATATACAACATACATATCAAGTATGAACAGAACTCCTTTTGGCAAAGTAAATCTATTTGGCACAATAAGACAAGTAGATATTTGTTCTACTTGCCATGCAGCTGGACAGGGCAAAAAAAAAGTTCAAATATACATACAATAAAAGCTGTAAATTTAACAGAAATATACAGTATAAACTTATTGGAAAAAAAATAAAAAACTTTTTCCACAAAAAAGTACTAAATCCATAAGAAAAAAGTTGTAAAATACAAGAAAAGGGAGAATAAGACAGAAGTCACAAATTCATGGGAAAAGTTGCAAAGTTATGAAGAAAACGTCACATACAGCAACACTCACTGAAAATGTGTAAGAAAACAGTGCATTTATTAGAGAGGTACTAAATTCATGAGAAAAGTTTTGAATTTTTGAAAAGAAAATTCACAAAATTAAAAGATGTTTAGATTTGTATTTACTATTTAGATTTAACATTTAGATTTAGATTTATGTTTAGCATTTAGATTATAAAATAACATTTAGATATAGATTTATGTTTCAAAATGTACAGCCGTGGACAAAATTGTTGGTACCCCTCTGTTAATGAAAGAAAAACCCACAATGGTCACAGAAATAACTTGAATCTGACAAAAGTGGTAATAAATAAAAATTCTATGAAAATTAACCAATGAAAATCAGACAATGCTTTTGAATTGTGGTTCAACATAATTACTTTAAAAAACAAACTCATGAAACAGGCCTGGACAAAAATGATGGTACTCCTAGAAAAGATTGTGACCATAGGGACATGTTCAACCAAGATGTGTCCTCTAATTAACATCACAAGTGTCTACAAACTTGTAATCAGTCAGTTGGCCTATTTAAAGGGTGACAAGTAGTCACTGTGCTGTTTGGTGACATGGTGTGTACCACACTAAACATGGACCAGAGGAAGCAAAGGAGAGAGTTGTCTCAGGAGATTAGAAAGAAAATTATAGACAAGCATGTTAAAGGTAAAGGCTATAAGACCATCTCCAAGCAGCTTGATGTTCCTGTGCTGAGCTTCCTGAATGAGCTTCCTAAATATGAGCTTCCTAAATAATAATAATAATGAGCTTCCTAAATACAGACAGCATATTAAATGCCCCACCAGGGACACAAATACACTTGACCACTGTTACACAGTTTTAAGAAACACCTATCATGCCATCCCCCGTGCAGCTCTGGGTTTTTCTGACCACTGTCTGCTCCATCTTATTCCAACATACAGACAGAAACTAAAAACTTCCGTCTGTTGTAAGGACTGTGAAGAAATGGACTGAGGAATCAAAGCTGGAGTTACAAGCCTGCTTTGACTGCACAGACTGGAGTGTTTTTGAAGATGCAGCCATTAACCTAAATGAACTCACTGACACTGTGACATCATACATCAGTTTTTGTGAGGACATGTGTGTGCAGACCAAGACCTTCTGTGCATACAACAACAATAAACCCTGGTTCACTCCTAAACTGAAGCAGCTACATCAGACCAAGGAGGAGGCCTACAGGACTGGTGACTGGACTCTGTACAAGCGGGCCAGAAACATGCTGACGAAGGAGACCAGGCTTGCTAAGAGTAGCTACAGTGAGAAGTTACAACAAAACTTCTCAGCCAACAACTCTGCTTCTGTTTGGAGAGGCCTGCAGAATATCACCAACTACAGGAGACCATCCCCCCACCCTGTGGAAAACCTCCAGCTGGCTAACGACCTAAACAGCTTTTACTGTAGGTTTGAAAAGAACCTACAGTTCTTACCTCCCACCCACACAAAAGGATTATCTGCAGTCCCAGGAACTCCATCCCTTCTCCACTCTGACCTCCCACCAGCACTAACGATCTGTGAAGAGGAGGTGCGCTGGGTCTTTCAGAGACGAAAGATCAAGAAGGCTGCAGGACCTGATGGTGTGTCTCCATCCTGCCTGACAGTCTGCTCCAACGAGTTGGCCCCCATCTTCACCTGGATCTTTAATAGATCACTGGAGCTGTGTGAAGTGCCTTCCTGCTTCAAACGCTCCATCATCATTCCAGTTCCCAAGAAACCCTCTGTTACAGGATTAAACGACTACAGACCTGTTGCCTTGACCTCTGTGGTCATGAAATCCTTGGAGAGATTGGTGCTGAACCACCTGAAGGTCGTCACAGGCCCCCTGATGGACCCACTGCAGTTTGCCTACCGGTCAAACAGGTCAGTGGATGATGCAGTGAATATGGGACTACACTACATCCTGCAACACCTCGACTCCCCAGGGAAGTATGCCAGGATCCTGTTTGTCAACTTCAGCTCAGCGTTCAACACCATCATCCCAGGCATTCTTCATCAGAAACTCCTCCAGCTCAAGGTGCCCCCCTCCACCTGCCAGTGGATCTCCAGCTTTCTGACTGACAGGTGGCAACAGGTGAAGCTAGGGAGATTTACATCCAGCTCCCGAAAAATTAGTACTGGCGCCTCCCCATGGTGTGTCCTTTCTCCACTGCTCTTCTCCCTCTACTCCAACGACTGCACCTCAGAGGACCCTTCGGTGAAGCTCCTGAAGTTTGCGGACAACACCACAGTCATCGGTTTGATCCGGGATGGTGATGAGTCTGCATACAGGCAGGAGGTGGAGCAGCTGATCCTCTGGTGCGGCCAGAACCATCTTGAACTTAACCCAGCCAAAATGGTGGAGATGACTGTGGATTTCAGGTGACACCCTCCTTCATTCCCCCCACTCACCATCCTCAACAGCACAGTGTCCACTGTGGACTCCTTCAAGTTTCTGGGTACCACAATCTCCCGGAACCTGAAGTGGTCCTCCCATATAGACACTGTCCGGAAAAAGGCCCAGCAGAGGTTGTTTTTTTCTGCATCAGCTCAAGAAGTTTGATTTGCCTCAGGAGCTGCTGGTTGTCTTCTACACCGCCATCATCCAATCTGTCCTCTGCTTTTCCATCACTGTCTGGTTTGGATCTGCCACTAAACAGGACAAGACCAGACTGCAGCGGATCATTAAGTCTGCGGAGAGGATCATTGGTACCGACCTACCCTCCATTGAGAACTTATATCGGTCCATAACCAGGAAACGGGCGGGAAACATCTGTGCTGACCCGTCACACCCCGGCCACAAACTGTTTGAACTTCTATCTTCTGGTCATCGTTACAGATCACTGAAGGTCAAAACCACCCGTCACAGGAACAGTTTCTTTCCTCAAGCCATCACTCTGATGAACTCCTAACATTCACCTAGTCCTACCTGTTGCTGTACTCATGACTTTTCATCCATTCTTACATTGCACATAACTCTCACACTGCTTTTTACTTCATTCACATTATATCACTGAATCTGAGTTCACATTGAAATACTGTGTGACTGTATATTTTTTCATATATTTCTGCAAAGTGTGGATAGTCTGAGTAAATAAGCTGCATATATTCCTGTATATATTTGCATTCTTTTATAGAAACGTGGACAGACTGTAATTTACTGTACATACTCTGTTGTCATTGAATCCTTATTTAAATCTTATTTAAATCCTCCACCTGAACAACGAGAGCAAGTTTTTAGCCAAAGTCAAATTCCTTGTATGTGTTGTGCATACTTGGCCAATAAAACTGATTCTGATTCTGTGACTACAGTTGCACATATTATTCAGAAATTTAAGATCCACGGGACTGTAGCCAACCTCCCTGGACGTGGCCGCAGGAGGAGACGGATAATACGAATGGTAACAAAAGAGCCCAGAACAACCTCTAAACACATTCATGGTGAACTCCAAGGTCAAGGTACATCAGTGTCAGATTGCACCATCCATCGTTGTTTGAGCCAAAGTGGACTTCATGGGAGACGACCAAGGAGGACACCACTGTTGAAAACAAATCATAAAAAAGTCAGACTGGAATTTGCCAAGCTGCATGTTGACAAAGCACAAAGCTTCTGGGAGAATGTCCTATGGACAGACGAGACAAAACTGGAACTTTTTGGCAAGGCGCATCAGCTCTATGTTCATAGACGCAAAAATGAAGCATACCAAGAAAAGAACACTGTCCCTACTGTGAAACATGGAGGAGGTTCTGTTATGTTCTGGGGCTGCTTTGCTGCATCTGGCACAAGGTGTCTTGAATCTGTGCAGGGTACAATGAAATCTCAAGACTATCAAGGTATTCTAGAGAGAAATGTGCTGCCCAGTGTCAGACAGCTTGGTCTCAGTCGCAGGTCATGGGTCTTGCAACAGGATAATGAACCAAAACACACAGCTAAAAACACCCAAGAATGGCTAAGAGAGAAACATTGGACTATTCTAAAGTGGCCTTCTATGAGCCCTGATCTAAATCCTATTGAAGATCTGTGGAAGGAGCTGAAACATGCCATCTGGAAAAGGCACCCTTCAAACCTGAGACAACTGGAGCAGTTTGTTCATTAGGAGTGGGCCAAAATACCTGCTGAGAGGTGCAGAAGTCTCATTGACAGTTACAGAAATTGTTTGATTGCAGTGATTGCCTCAAAAGGTTGTGCAACAGAATATTAAGTTAAGGGTACCATCATATTTGTCCAGGCCTGTTTCATGAGTTTGTTTTTTTAAAATAATTCTGTTGAACCACAATTCAAAAACACTGTCTGATTTTCATTGGTTAATTTTCATAGAATTTTTTATTTATTACCACTTTTGTCAGATTCAAGTTAGTTCTGTGACCATTGTGGGTTTTTCTTTCATTAACAGAGGGGTACCAACAATTTTGTCCACGTCTGTATCTTTTGGCTTTTAGGTTTAAAATTTATGTTTAGATTTAACATTAGCATCTATAGTTCACATTTCGATTTAACATTTGAGGTTAAGATATATATTCGACATTTAGATTTATGTTCAGCATTTATTCATCCATCCTCTACTGTTTATCCAGGGGTCGTGGGGGCAGCAGTCTCAGCAACCCAGACTGAGGCCCAGATCACATGGAACCATGATCCCCATGTTTAGCATTTAGATAGTTCGTTTAACATGTAAGCTTAATATTTAATGTTTGGACATAAAAGTCATTTTTTTTTTTTTTAGAAAAAGCTAAATACAAAAAATTCACAAATATTACTGAAAATATGGTAAAAGCAACTGAAAATTCACACCATATTTTCAATGTGCAGAATGTATGCTTTTTAAAACTTCACATCTTGGTTAGAGTGCTTCTGACCATCTTTCAAATTTCTGTTATCTAAGAGAAAATCAAAAATAAGAAAATAGAGAATCCCAGAATCTTGAGTGGGCTCTTGTATGAGGCCCAATAATTTGTTCAAACAAAAATATTGCTGGTGCTGTCTGCAAAGAAATATGATATCCAGCACTGTCTTATGCCATGGGACAGAAATTTTATATTCAACATTTTTGGCCATTTTTGAATGAAGTGAAGTTAGATTTTCACCAGAGAGGAAAAACCTGAATGTGTGTTTTAAAAAAAGTGTTTTAATCACTTGCAAAGACTTTAAGCAACTATTTATGACATATGGAAACCGTGCCTGGGTTCAGTGGAGAGAAGTCAATAATTCTCCCTGTGAATCTGTGCTGAGGTGGTTATTAGTTTCCAGCACATCCATCTCCATCAACTCGCACACTGCCAGTCTATTGAATTCTGCTGCAGAAATAAATGTACAAAAACTTTTGGGGAGCAGGTTGGAGATGAAGTGGTTTCTGTCATTAACCTGGGCGAGTTTTGGAAGTTCGGCGCAGATTGATGTGGTACTTCCTGCTGTTCATTAGCAGGACTGCAGGCTTTATCTAGTTTTTGGATAAAAGGGAAATGCCATCAGTCATACTCACTCTGATGACTTAAAAGGGCTTCTTATGACCTTATTAACTAAAATGCTAGGGGGAACCAAAAGGAGGCAACATGAAACTAGGTTGCAACACAAAACCCACTAAAAAAACAAAAAAACAAAACAAAACACAAAGGGACTGATGATGTGCCAAACAAAGGTGATGATTTATCTACATGTGGCTCGGTGACTAACAGAAAGGATAACTCAACTAAAGAGGAAATGACAAAAACCTCAGGGTTCTCCCAGGTCAAAATAACAAACAAACCCCCCACTCTTTCTAGAAAATAAAAGTTCTACTCTAGCAAAACTCAAAATACAAAATCTTGCCTACCTGGCTTACCACAAAACAGGAGAAAATGAAGTAAAAATTGAAAAGAGACAGAGAACCCCTGCTGTCGTTCCTGCACCAACAATTAGCAAAACACTAAAGTGCACAGGCACAAAACAGGCCTGGAACTACTATGCACTGATCAAAATAGCACTTCCAGACCCACCATAACACCAAACATGCTCCAACACAACTAAAACATAGTGGCCAATTAGCCAGGAGCACTGGGTTAAGGCATCTTACATAGGCTGCTCTGTAACGAGTTGATGCAGAACAGCTGTAGAATCTCAGGTGTGTGGTTCAGGGTCCCCTCAGGGGTGTGGGAGAAATCTACAGAGGAAAAAGGGAAAAAAAAAGGTGTCTCGTCCAGGAAGAGAGTCACAGTCAGTGCATGTCACACCTGTTATGTCCACAAACCTGACAACGATTACCGACAAGGATACTGCCGTTTGGTGAACTTTATTACAGATTGATATAGAAGATACAGGCACGTGTTCAGGGCTAACTGCCTACCACTGGTGTCTCGCATGTAATCACTATCCGACTCTCGACTCCAACTCAACTCCCTGAAATGGCGGGTCACCCCAGTATATCTATATATGGTGTGGTACGTCACGCGTAAGGTGCCCCACCACTCCCTGTAAACCTGGTATCCCTACACCACATTCTCCTCCCCCCTTGCAAAATTGCAGAAAACTGTGATTAATATTTGCAGACATGCCCTCCCAAAATTGTAAATCAATCCCACTAATCAATTATTTATCAAATGCAGCTTATTTCTATGATTTACACATGTACCAAACAATTCTAAATAAGGCTAGTCAAACATAATAGATGATTCACAAAATTAGACTTAGCTGTTCAGGCAATAGTCATTTCAAACTTAAAACTGCATTAGGCGGGCTTATATGTCAAGTACTGTCTATATAAAACACACTGATTATACTTATCTAAACATATTGTAACGTTGGGGCCATGTTAAGTGGGGCAGGAATTTCCCAGCATGCTCTGCCAGTTGAAAACGTTATGTGTGTGTAACCGTGATGTAAACAGAGGTCTGGGAGAATGACCTCCCCTCCTGCCTGTGCTCAGAGTGTGTGAAAAATAAATCCGGTTGATCACAGCCATCTGCTCCATTTTCTTTGCGTGAACCCTGCATATATCACACTGGTGTCAGAAGTGGGCATGGAACAAATGGAAGCTAGGATCAGAATGGAGATCCAGCAGCTGGAGCAGGCCATTGCTCAGCTGATGATGGACGATGGGACCGAGACACCACCACCGGGAGCCCGGAGCCGGGACGAACGAAGCGGCGGACCTGACGGGGCCAGCGCACCTCGCCTCCTGTCTTTTTCAAGACAGAGCAGAGCAAACATTTCACCCTTCTCAGGACAGCACGGGCTGGTGACCCCACGGCAATCAAGGGTGGCGATCGATCAGGAAACGACCACCCCACCTGTTCGACAGCGGGCCAAGATTCCCCGTTTCAACGGCGAAGCCACATTAGATGACTACCTGACACAGGTCGAGCTGACTGCGGCGCTGAACGGCTGGTCGCCAGAGGAAACCGCCGTGCAGGTCGCGCTGGCCTTGGAAGGGAAAGCCCTCTGCACGCTCTCTGATCTCCGGCCCGAGGAGCACCACAGCTGGCCAGCACTACAAGGGGCGCTCCAGAGATGATTTTGGAGAATAGCGGATGCTGAGCACGCCCAAGAACAACTGACCCGCCGCCGCCGGAACCACCAGGAAAAACTAGGAGCCTATGCTGCAGACATATGGCTGTTAACCCGGCGCAGCTACCCAGATTTCGCGCCGGAGGCAGTAGAGAAGCTCGCTCTCCGGAGTTTCATCCAAGGTCTCCGCCCGGCCCAGCTCCAGAGCCACGTACGGCTCCACGCCGCGAGCGACTGGAGGACTGCAGTGGCAGAAGCAGAGCAGGCAGAGCCGCTAATAAATTGCACCGCTGAAGCAGCAACGCACAGCCGAAGAACCTACCAGGAGAGCGAGGGGGAGGAGGAGGAATTACGGCAGACCACGGCGGCGCGTCCACGGAGAAGATGGCCTCGGCGGCGCGAGGAAGGGTGCTTCCGCTGCGGAGAGATGGGACACATCGCGCGATACTGCCCCGCACCCACCCCACGAGAAACCGGCCCCTCGCCGGCGTTAAACTAGAGCGAGGTGGCGTGAACGGGGACAGGCCACCTCCAGCAGATGTTTCCTCCGAGGAGCCAGCACCGCGCGTGGGCCGAGTTGGACACTCTCCAGGGATCTATCTACAGTGCAGCTTGGGGAAGACGTCGATCCGGGCCCTGATTGACACCGGCTCTACAATCTCTTTGGTTCGACCCGGTGTGCTGCCGGGCACAAGCAAGACGGCTCCGCGGGGGTGGGAACCCACCGAGCGCTGCGTCACCACAGCTACCGGTGAGCGCGCCCGACTGAAGGGGCGGAGAGTTTTCGTGGTGGGGGTGGCCGGTCAGAACATAAGACACCCGTTCTGGCTGGCTGACATCCAAGACCCCTGTATTATTGGACTAGACCTGCTCACAGCCTGGCGTGCCAAGATCGACACCGCCGGACCGTCCCTCCAGCTGGGAAACCGGACCATCACGCTCCACAGCAGAACTCAGGGAAGGGACACGGGGGCACGCACAATCGAGGGATCGCCAAGACAGACCGGACCAGGCAGGCCACCGCGAGGACTGGACACGATGACGTCACCAGCGCGGACAGAGGGAGCACGAGCACACACAGGGACAGCAAGGGGAGGGGTCAACGTGTCAGCAGAGACGCAGCAGGCGGTGGAGGAATTATTTCAGCGGAGCTGCAGCGGGCTGGACCCGGAATAGAGACGCCAGCTGCGGGAGCTATTGGACTATTACGTGGGTGTTTTCGCCGCGAAGGATGAGGAATGCGGCCGGACCGGGTTGGTGCAGCACGAGATCGACACCGGTGAGGCCAGGCCGATTCGACTCCACCCACGCCGGCTGCCCTTTTCAAGGCGGGCAGCAGCGGAACAAAAAGTGCGAGAAATGCTGGAGGCAGATGTCATTGAGCTCTCCAGCAGCCCCTGGGCGGCGCCTGTGGTGCTGGTCAAGAAGAAGGATGGGTCGTGGCGGTTTTGTGTGGATTACCGACGCCTGAACGACGCCACCAGGAAAGATTCCTTCCCCCAGCCCCGCATCGATGACGCACTGGACCACATCGCCGGCTCCAGCTGGTTCAGCTCGCTGGATCTACGCAGCGGCTATTGGCAGGTAGAGCTGTCACCCGAGGCCCGCCAAAAAACAGCCTTCTCCATCAGGCAGGGACTGTACCAGTTTAAAGTGATGCCGTTTGGACTCTGCAACGCCCCGGCCACCTTTGAGCGCTTGATGGAGCGAGTGCTGGCTCACGTGCCCCGGAGTCGCTGCGTTGTTTACCTGGATGACCTGCTGGTGCATGCAGCTGATTTTGACAGCGCCCTGTCAAATCTCAGAGAGGTGCTGGGAGCCATCCAGCAGGCGGGGCTACGGTTACGGCTACGGGCAGCACGGTGGTGCAGTGGTTAGCACTGTTGCCTTACAGCTAGAAGGTTCCTGGTTCAAATCTCCAGGCTGGCAGGGGTTGGAACCTTTCTGTATGGAGTTTGCATGTTCTCCCTGTGCTGTGTGGGTTTACTCCGGGGGCTCCGGTTTCCTCCCACAATCCAAAGACATGCATGTTAGGTTAATTGGCTGTTCTAAATTGTCCCTAGATATCTGTTTCCTATAGGCCCTTAGAATAGAGGGCTAGTACTAGTGAAAGCGCTTTGAGTGGTCTTTGTGACTAGAAAAGTGCTATATAAGTGCAGGTTAGTTAGTTAGTTAGTTAGGTTACACCCTAAGAAATGCCACCTGTTCCGGCGGGAGACCACCTTTTTGGGCCACGTCGTCAGCGCAGCGGGGGTCGCCACCGACCCGGAAAAAGTGGCAACAGTGAGAGACTGGCCAGTGCCGCGGAACGTTGGAGAACTGAGGAGTTTTCTTGGATTGGCCTCCTATTATAGGAGGTTTGTGAAAGACTTCGCCACCATCGCCAGCCCGCTGCATCAGCTGACGCAGAAAGGACGCACGTTCCAGTGGAGTGACAGCTGTGCTGCTGCTTTCTCCCAGCTTCGCGCAGCGCTCATCAGAGCCCCCGTCCTGCAGTACCCTGACCCGAACCACCCTTTCATCGTGGACACGGACGCCAGCAACCAGGGCATCGGGGCGGTGTTATCCCAGGAGGGAGAACATGGAGAGCAGGCAGTCACTTACTTCAGCCGCACTCTCAGCAGAGCCGAGAGAAATTACTGTGTGACTCGCAGAGAGCTGCTGGCTGTCATTCAAGGACTGCGTCATTTCCGCCCGTATGTGTACGGGGGGAGGTTCCAGCTCAGGACGGACCACGCTTCCCTGACCTGGTTGTTAAACTTCAAAGAACCGGATGGACAGTTGGCGAGGTGGCTGGAGGCACTGCAGGATTATAATTTCCAGATTGTGCATCGGGCAGGCCGCCTCCATGCCAACGCTGACGCGCTGTCTCGGCGCCCCTGTGCGACAGAGGAGTGTCGTCACTGCCAACGGGCTGAAGATCGGGACCAAACCGCCCCACGGGCTGCCGCTCTCCGAGCCGCTGCTAGCAGGAATCACGCAGCGACGCACAGCCCCTCCTCAGATGATCAGGCAGTTCTCCCCAGCGATGACGTCACAGAGGTTCTTGGCACGCAGCAGCTGCAGAGCGAGCAGGACAGAGACCTGGTCATTTCGCGGGTTCGGCAGTGGCTGGACGCAGGACAGCGGCCCGCCTGGGAGGTTGTGTCACCGCTGGACCCAGAGACTAAGGCCCTGCACTCCCAGTGGGCCAACCTCCACTGCTACGAGGGCGTGGTGTATCGGCAGTGGCAGACTCCAGCTGGGCAGCGGCACGTCTGGCAACTGCTGGTTCCTCGTCGACTCCGGCCCAAGGTACTCCAGCTGGTTCATGGGGCGGTAGGAGCGGGCCACTTCGGAGTGACAAAGACGCTGCAGCGCCTTCGGGCCCGGTTCTACTGGCCCGGTTGTCATCAGGACGTGGAGCTCCACGTTCACCGCTGCGACACATGCACAGCTCAGAAGGGACCAACTCAGCGATCCCACGCTCCCCTGCAGCAGTACCAGGTGGGAGCACCGATGGAGCGAGTGGGAGTGGACATCCTGGGCCCTTTCCCGACCACGGACCGGGGGAACCGCTACGTGCTGGTCGCGATGGATTATTTCACTAAGTGGCCAGAGGCATACGCGGTCCCGGATCAGAGCGCCGCTACGACGGCATCAAAGCTGGTGGATGAAATGTTCTGTCGGTTTGGTGCACCGGAGGAGCTGCACAGCGATCAGGGTCGGAACTTCGAGGCGGAAGTCTTCGGAGAGGTCTGCAAACGGCTGGGCATCCGGAAGACCCGGACCACCCCACTGCATCCACAGAGCGACGGCCTGGTCGAACGATTCAACCGGACCCTCACCACCCAGCTCACTATCCTAGTGGACCAGCGACAGCGAGACTGGGACCTGCATCTGCCTTTTGTTTTGTGGGCGTACCGGACGGCAGCTCAGGAATCTACCCGGTGCACCCCTGCGGCGCTCATGTTTGGACGCGAGCTGCGCACACCGGTGGATTTGGTATTCGGTTGCCCCCCTGAGCCGGAGGTGGAGGGAAAACCCGGATTGGATTATTTTTTTTGTTTGAAAGAACGTCTCCACACGGTGCACGAACTGGCTCGAGAGGCCCTGGCAGCGGCAGGGGGTCAGCAGAAGCGAGCGTACGACTCCCGCTGCCAGGGGAGGGACTTTGCACCGGGAGATCGAGTCTGGGTTTTCTGCCCTGAGAGGAAGAGAGGACGATCACCGAAGCTGGCGAGCCAGTGGTCGGGGCCATGCGTGGTCCTGGAGAGACTGTCAGATGTGATGTACAGGGTGAGGCTTAGAAAAAGGGACAGGGTTGTGGTCCTTCATCGTGACCGTCTCGCCCCGTATCGGCCATCTGCACCGCTGGTGGACGAACCGGAGCTTCCATCCCGGCCCGATACCCCGACCGAGACCCAGATGGACACTAGGGGGCCTGTACTTGTTGGCCGCCGGCGCTGAAGACCGCCCCGACACCTGGATGAGTTTGTATTGGACTTTTAAATTGGACTTTAATTTTTCTGGGGACAGAAACCAGTCCAGGGGGGGGCAGTGTAACGTTGGGGCCATGTTAAGTGGGGCAGGAATTTCCCAGCATGCTCTGCCAGTTGAAAACATTATGTGTGTGTAACCGTGATGTAAACAGAGGTCTGGGAGAATGACCTCCCCTCCTGCCTGTGCTCAGAGTGTGTGAAAAATAAATCCGGTTGATCACAGCCATCTGCTCCATTTTCTTTGTGTGAACCCTGCATACGTCACAATATTATCAAAACACACACTTATTCGTTTTATTAAAGAACATTCTTGTTTTTTGTTTTTTTTAAAACCTGAACATGAACATAACCAAAGCCAAACGATTAGGATCTGCGGGTAGACCACCACAAGACCCAATGCGGCTGGGTGGGTTATTCTGCTACCATGTTAGCCGTGCTCCTGCCTGACAGTCTTCTATGGGGAAAACAGTTCCGCCTGAGAGGCTCTGTGGCTGGCCCGTGGCGGCCTCATCCCTAGAACTGTCAGACCCCCAGGGCCAGTCTTCATGACACTGGGTCCCGGATCCCACACTGCGGTAGCTGACTCCTGTGAAGCCTTGCCATCTGGAGCAGCCACCTGGACATGCCGTAGTTGGTTAGCGTGCTGAACCAAATTGTCTGTCAGCCCGAAGATAAGATAAGATAAGATAAGATAAGCCTTTATTAGTCCCACAACGGGGAAATTCCAGGATTGCAACAGCACAGGGATAGCAACACTCGGAGCAACAATCAGAAGGCAAGAAAAAAAGCAAGCAAGCAAGAGCTAATATACATATGTACATATTACTATAAATATATATATGTACACACACAGACACACAGTGCAGAGCATTGTAGCTGGATGGAATAAATATATGAGTATATAAACACACAGTGCGGAGCATTGTAGCTAGATGTAATAAATATGTAGATATATAAACACCCACAGTACGGAGCATGAAACACGCCGTGAAGCACGCCGTTCCCAGCTTTGCCACGATCTTCAGCAGCGCCCGGTGTTTTGTTGGCTGTGGCCCGGTCTGTTGTCGTCCCGATCTCTTGCCAGTGTGGACCCAAACCCAGTCCATGACCTGGAGTGGCGCCTTACTTGGTTTGATGCGTTGCTGCACTCCCGGTGGCTCTGCGTGCTGGTTCGGCTTGGGATCTCCGTTGTGCTGTGGCAGTTCGGTGGTCACTGTGTTTATTGCGGACCCTTCACCCGTTGTCTCCGTCATTGGTCGAGGCTCGTTGTGGGTGCAGAAGGTGTTCAGAGCCTCTCTGGTGTCGGTTGTTGAGGCGTACTCTTCACCTGTTGGCTCTGTCGTGGTTCGCTGAGTGAGGGTACGGAAGTCATCCGGGTCCTCCTTTCCTCCATCTGAGGAGCTCTGCCGTGTTGTGTCGAGAGCATAGTTCGTGCCTGGTTGTTGTTGCTGTCTTTCAGGGCTCTCTGCATGCTTGGGCTCAGTTCCCTCTGGCTCTGGTTCTGGTTGTGGCTGAGTGAGGGACGTAGGCAAGTCCAGCTGCCCCCCCTCCAGGCAGCTCTCCTCCTGAGAGCGCACGGTAGACACTTTGGTATCAGTGCCGCTTGTTAGTGCTTCGTCCCACACCACGTCATCATCCTCGAGGTCCGCTGTGCTCCAGCTGCCACATCCAGACCATTCGAACCCGGCACTGTCCCTAATGGTTAAGCCAAGTCTGTAGAAGAGGTTGCATCCCATGTTGTTGTCACTGTGCGCTGCCACTTGGAATGAGAAGTCATACACGATTTTAGACTTGTAATAAACTTTCAGTTCAACCATTCAGACATTGCACAGTCTGTGACCCCCATAACCATACAGTGGCGTCGGGTTCTTCTGGATTTTGTGGTTGGGGAAACACTTCTTCACTGTGGCCCAGTTTAACATTGACCACACCACCGCCATGATGAGCAGGAGCAGTATGGTTACCCCGTCTAGCTCAACCATGCTATATGAATAACCATTGATGTCGGGGCTTATTGCATGGATAGTCGTTGTTGGCTGGTGGGCTGGCTTGCTTGGTGGGCCCCATGGTGCCTGCGACCAGTACACTTTGGCGAAATGGTTCAGGTGCTCACATGTGACGAGTCGTTATCCTCTTGCTGGGCAAGAACGTGCTCTGTCCTGTTGCATCGGGGACCCACAGCTCCCTCAGATGGAGTCTCTTGGAGCGGACCTTCGGCTAACGACATTCATCTCAAACTCTTCCGCCGAGTCCTCTTCTCCCTCCGGGCTCACCGTGTTAGCTAGCGTAGTCTGTCTGGGTAGCTTCTGTGTATGGTGCCCATTTAGCTCCGAGGCTAACCTTCCCACCGCCTCTAGTTGGAACGCTAGTGTGTGGAAAATTCGCTGGCCTTCCATGCTGAGGTTGTGGACAAGGAGTGCTCTTTTCCTTACTTTGTCGAGTTAATGCAGGTCCAGCGCGAAGATGTAGGTCTTGAACGCATCCAGCCAACGTGGCCACGGGACTGCTGGTTCCCCCGGGCACTCAAGGGAAGGTCGAAGTGGTCGTAAGCATGTCTCCATGGTTTAACCTCTCATCACCAAATGTTATGTCCACAAACCTGGCAATGATGACTGACAAGGATACTGCCGTTTGGTGAACTTTATTACAGATTGATATAGAAGATACAGGCACGTGTTCAGGGCTAACTGCCTACCACTGGTGTCTCGCATGTAATCATTATCCCACTCTTGACTCCAACTCAACTCCCTGAAATGGCGGGTCGCCCAAATATATATATGGCGTGGTGACGTCATGCGTAAGGTGCCGCACCACTCCCTGTAAACCTAGTATCCCTACACCACAACACCCCCTCCCATCAGGATAACAAATGTAGTTTAATTACAACAAACATTTACAGTATTTTTTTTCCCTAGAACTAAACACTAGACAGTATATCTATACTGGAGCCTCTATAATTTAAACTGTCCAAATGGGAGGAGCAGACTAAAAGTTCCTTCTCCGTGTCGGAATGTTCAAGTTGGTGTTGCTTGGACTTATCTGGGAAGTATAACCTGAGATGGTGGATGTCATCTGTCCCACCTTGTTACAACATTGCTCCAGCTCCAGTAACACTTGCATCCATTTCCATCTCTCCGTTTTCCTTCCATACAACTGTTTCCTATTCTGGGAAGCAGAGATGATATCTTTGGTTCTGGAACAGCCATGTTTTAACCGATCATGACACTGTATGACAAAGTCAAGGGCACTGGTTTGATGTGATCCACCAGTTGACAGAAACTACTTCTTTCGGTGGTGTCCAACTTCATGGTCCTCAGTCCTTGCTCTATTCAGCTGAGACCTAGAAAATGATTTTCTCTGACTGTTGTCCAAGTAAGGGTGGTGAGCCTTGTTTTTATTTGGCAGTTCAGACTTCTGTTTACAACAGCTAATGAGAATAGCTTCAGATTTCTGGTTTTTGCTTGAAGACTCACGTGACATGGGTGATGATGGAGAATCTGCGGGAGTAGTTGAGGTTAGCTCAGGTGACACAGGCTATGCAGGACCACCAGAAAGGAGTTTATCCTCTGAAAGAGCAGGTGCAAGTACAGAATCAGCCAAGTTCGCCTCCTCCAGCTTACGAGCCTGGGACCTGGCAAGGACCCACTTTCTGGGCTAAGGCCAGAATTGCCTATTTCTGTTCTGACCCACTTTAAGGGCCAAGGCCAGATTTGACTAGTCAGCCTGGGATCTCCAAGTCTGTTTCGACCCTTACACCAAGGTGGGCGAATCCAATCATTTTCACCCTTAGGCAAGTTAGACATACACCTCCTAAATCTCTTTCGCACACAGGCAAGTCAAACATACACCTACATCCCAGGCTAGGATTTGAACCCATGACACCGTGATCTGAAAAAATCCTACTCTACCACTGACCCAAAGAGGAATTCCTCTACTAGCACTGAGCTAGTAGTGGAGGTGTACCTTAAGGTAAATGGTAAACGGCTTTCACTTATATAGCACTTTTTCTCATCTCTAGATGACCAAAAGCGCTTTACAGATCCTGCTATCCACCTATTACCACAGACATTCACACACTGATGGCAGCAAAGCTAATAATGTCTGTGAATGTGCACCGGCACTGGCCTGACCCACCAGGAGCAACTGGAGGTTCAGTGTCTTGCTCAAGGACACTTAGACATGCAGACTGCAGACAGAGCAGGAATCGAACCCCTAATCCTCCAATCAGTAGTCGACCACACTACACCTACAACACAGCCACCGCAGCAGTGTTAAGAACGGTGCAGTTCTTGATACTGCTATGTCAAGAACTGCACCGACAACGGTGCAACAGCTCGTCATTGGAGGAGAACGCCACCAGGTCCCCATCTTCATCTTGGTGGAAGAGGGTAAAAGTGCAGTTCTTCAGACTACCGAACACCACCTCAGTTTTCCTGGACATGTACTCAAAGTTGGAGGAGATCTGCTAGTCCCTGGTGAACCTCCAGATCTCCTTCACCGACTTATCCTTTCCCAGCAGGTAGGCCTTCACCATCACCGACATCCCACATAAAATATCGGACAAAATGACACCGAAAATGAATCATAAAGAGTCAGCTGCTGCTGACCAGTAAGACTCACCTAAATGATTAAAAACTCTCTTTTAAATGCAAACAACGGCCTGAACTTTGGCTTCCAAAATTCTCCATCTCACTCAAACTCAGAAAGTTTGTCCTATTAATAATCCACATAGTGTGCGCCATTTCCATGAGAAAACCATATGTAACATGTAAAGAACAAATGAAACAGCATTTTCTCTCTCAAATGTAAAAGCACAACTGTACTGTTATCTTTTTCCAAACTTAAATAATGATCCATTCCTTCTCTTGGGTGCTAACAAATTTGCTCTAAAAATAAAATGCAGTCTCCTCACATTCCAGCAGCATCGAGTCAGAAAGGGGCAATTATATTCTCTGTTAAATCTTCAAAAACAACACAGTCTGACAGGCACTTCTGTATTCTCTACTAGCACTGAGCTAGTCATGGAGGTGTAGCTTAAGGTGTCAGGAACTGCACCACTGACTAATTCCTTATGGAGGAGGCATCCATAACAGGGCTGATTAAAGGATTTTTTCCACCACTGAATTTCAGACTAGAACAGGACTATTCAATTACAAAATCAGTTGGGTCACAATTTCAAATCAAGACATGTAACTGGTCCGCACATGTTCAGCGATCTGTTGAATATGACAAGTTTCAAACCAACACAGATAAATATTATGAAAAATATGCACTTTTTTATTCATTGTCTTGGTTTTAAAAATGTGTGCTTGGCACATGATAAAGGCACATCAAAAGTGCATAAAAACACAATAGCAGTACTGGGGTTGAGCAGAACTTGAAGTAGTAGAAATATTTTTCCTCTTGAACAACAATTAAATAAATAGAATAGAAAAAATAAAATCCTGTAAATAACCATTTTGGTCACATCTTAGGCATGTCTCAAAGTGCATAACAACTCAATGTGCACTGTTATTTGCATTAACATTTGTTTCCCTTTTGAAATAAAATATACTACATCCTGGTCATAACTGACCTTGGCACATCACAAAGTGCATTTAGCTGAATAAAAATGAACTGTCAAACACTTCAGTGCACAAACCTCCCAAGAAAAGATTGATAACAATAACAAACATTGCACATTCACTATTGTGGCTTGTCTTGTTTTAAATCACCACATGTGTGAGTAGGGACCTCTTTTTATAACTACACATTCCATTACACACACATATCAGTTCAGGCAGGGTTAAATCAATAATTTTCATCATCAATTTTACGCTTCAGAGTTGACAGTGACATGTTTTAAGGTGCCTTCAAACCAAATGTGAACAGGTAAATTTTTTGCTTGGCATGGTTATTTAAAAGCAGGTTGAGGGTAGTTAAAAACACAACTTACAAGGTTCTTTAAAACCAGGTGAAGAGTCACAGGTTACAATCAAACATAAAACTTAAAATTCTCGGTCAAAGGAATTTTATTTACATATACAGTGGTGTGAAAAAGTGTTTGCCCCTTTCCTGATTTCTCATTTTTTTGTATGTTTGACACACTTAAATGTTTCAGATCATCAAACACATTTAAATATGAGACAAAGACAGCACAAGTAAAGACAAAATGCAGTTTTTAATTGAAGATGTTTATTAGTAAGGGCAAAAAAAAATCCAAACCTACATGGCCCTGTGTGAAAAAGTGATTGTCCCCCGTTAAAACATAAATTAACTGTGGTTTACCAGATCTCTGAAAGCTGAGTTCAATTTTCTAGCCATTTCTAAAGCTTTGCCACTCCAGCGAACCACAGTGAGAGCCATTATCCACAAATGGCAAAAACATGGAACAGTGGTGAACCTTCCCAGGAGTGGCCAACTGGATGTTGTTGTGGGGTCTTTTGTGACCTCTTGGATGAGTCGTCACTGCGCTCTTGGGGGTAATTTTGGTCAAAGAACTGCAGGCCTCACTTGCTTCAGCTAAAGTCAGTGTTCATGACTCCACCATAAGAAAGAGACTGGGCAAAAATGGCCTGCATGGCAGAGTTCCAAGACAAAAACCACTGCTGACCAAAAAGAACATAAAGGCTTATCTCAGTTTTGCCAGAAAATATCTTGATGATCCCCAAGACTTTTGGGAAAATACTCTGTGGACTGATGAGACAAAAGTTGAACTTTTTGGAAGGTATGTATCCCATTATATCTAGTGTAAAAGTAACACAGCATTTCAGAAAAGGAACATCATACCAACAATAAAATATGGTGGTGGTAATGTGATGGTCTGGGGCTGTTTTGCTGCTTCAGGACCTGGAAGACTTGCTGTGGTAAATGGAACAATGAATTCTGCGGTCTACCAAAACATCCTGAAAGAGAATGTCCGGCCATCTGTTCATGACCTCAAGCTGAAGCGCATTTGGGTTCTGCAGCAGGACAATGATCCAAAACACACCAGCAAGTCCACCTCTGAATGGCTTAAGAAAAACAAAATGAAGTCTTTGGAGTGGCCTAGTCAAAAGTCCTGACCTGAATCCAACTGAGATACTGCAGCATGACCTTAAAAAGGCGGTTAATGCTTGAAAACCCTCCAATGTGGCTGAATTTCAACAATTCTGCAAAGATGAGTGGGGAAAAATTCCTCCACAGTGCTGTAAAAGACTCATTGCCAGTTATCGCAAATGCTTGATTGCAGTTGTTGCTGCTAAGGGTGGTCCAACCAGTTATCAAGTTTAGGGGGCAATCACTTTTTCACACAGGACCATGTAGGTTTGGAGTTTTGTTCCCCTTAATAATAAACGCCTTCATTTAAAAATTGCATTTTGTGTTTACTTGTGTTATCTTTGTCAAATATTTAAATTTGTTTGATGATCTGAAACATTTAAGTGTGACAAACATACAAAAAAATGAGAAATCAGGAAGGGGGCAAACACTTTTTCACACCACTGTGTATATACTGTATATATATATATATATATATATATATATATATATATATAATGTATGTATAATAGATTTTCAACTTTTTTATGAATTTAAATTTTTTTTGTCTTGCAAATCTGAGAATTTTTCTTGTATATCTGAGACAAAAAATGTGAGATTTTTCTTATAAATTTGGAATATTTTTGCAAATTCAACACTTCGAATTTGTGAGTTTTTGAGATAAATTTGCATTTTTTTTCTTTTGTGATGATCAGGTGAGTGTGCTCCCCCTCCCCTCCTGTTCCTGGTTTCCTGCTCCGGAAGATTGGACACACCTGCGTGATTACACACCTGCTGCATCTGATGTGCCAGTGTATTTAAGATCCAGCGTGTGGAGAGCTCATCGCTGTAACATCTGGGTTTGCGGCCACAGTTTATGCCAAGCTCTGTCTCGTTATTATTGTTTCCTTATACTCACCTTGTGTGTCTCGCTCCTCAGGTTGCTGCTACCTGCAGGTGTGTCTCCGGAGCTGATCACGCTCGCCTGACCAGGAAAATCAGGATGTCCACCCAGGTCTCTGTCTTCCCCCTGTCCCCTGGTCCTTGCTGGAGTTCCCTGCTGGACTCCGCTGCTCAAGTTGTAAGTGTGCTTTCCCGCATAATTCTCCCTTTGGAGAATCTGTCCCTTATATATACGTATATATAACCTATAACCTCTGTTTGCTCTCTTCTGTAGGCTACATGCACTCCAGGGGACACCTGTCTTGTGGAAATTTAAGTTGGCGTTTTTGTGTTCCGCTTTTCCTTGAGTTTTTGCATTTTTATTTTCTGTGAGTCTTTGTAATAAAATTGTGAAACGTTTCATTGGAGTCTGTGTGATCATTCTGGAAGCTCTGCGTTTGAACCTAACCCTGTTCTGAATCATGACAGAAAGATCCAGCCAGGATCAAGTTTAAAGGCCAAATGTCACGTAATTTTTTTTCTAAATGACAACGAATTTAGATAAAATACACATAGCTTAAACCAAATATTCATACCGGAGACCATATCACCCACCTGTATTTACATAATTGCACAAAATATACCAGGTGAAGGCCCCACCTTGCTTGCTGGCTTGTGACAGCCAGTCCAGACCACGCCCATGTTTTTGACATCACCAGTTGTACCCTGGCAGCCCTGCCTATCCACATTCAC
This sequence comes from Pholidichthys leucotaenia, assembly GCA_020510985.1. Taxonomy (NCBI): domain Eukaryota; kingdom Metazoa; phylum Chordata; class Actinopteri; order Cichliformes; family Pholidichthyidae; genus Pholidichthys; species Pholidichthys leucotaenia. Next base: position 191,533,271 of record CM035842.1, on the reverse strand, counting down.
ACTTATCAACATTGGACAATCATGACGGAAAGTGACAGCGATTGTGAACAAATTAGTTTAGTTTTGTCTTTTTTTTTTTGTCTTTTTTTTTTGTCAGTGGTTCAGACAGTGACAGAGGCATAGAACCTTACCGGTTCGAGCCGTCCGAGACGGAATCAGATGCTTTGTCTGATGACAACAGTTCCAACGATGACCAGAGAGCAGAACCAGTGGAAAATGTCATTGAACTGGACATTAATCGCCTCCAGAATTGCGAAGCCGAAGGGGGTCTGTCGAGGGCGCCCCATAAATATTGATTTTTCGGAAGCCATTATTATTACAGTGGAGGAGAGCCGCTGCTGTCAAGAAATTGACCAGATCAATATGAAAATGGAGGCGCATACCTGTCAAGTGAGACGTTTTCGCCGTATTTTGGTGCCAAGCGCGGCTGTGGGGGACACTTTACTGGGAAATGTTTTAAATGTAGTTCGTGTTGTTACTGTCAAATATTTTAAGGAAAATACGGGGAAAATGCAATTTTAGCAAAAACGGGCGTATTGCTATTTCTGTACGCCCAAAAGAAAAATATACTGGAAAAAAAATTGAGTGTCTTGAGGAGCACTCCTGTGTGTGATCACCCACAGCTCGTGCTGGCAGATCGCTCAGCGTGAGCTATTATCACTACTGTTCGAAGTGTGGAGTCAATCATTAGTTTAATTGTCTGGGTGGGCTGATCGCTCAGCTTGAGCTATTCTCACTACAATGAGAAGTCATTAGGACAATGGTTTAACACATTCAGCTGTGCAGCGGTTGCGGAACAGACAGAGATCGCCTGACAAATACAGAATTCTGCTTTTTTTTTTTATTTAGCGCCGGACGCTGAGTTGTGTTGTTATTGTCAAATATCCATGAATCCTTAAAATATTTGACAATAACAATACGAGTTGCATTTGGGGCATTTCCCAGAGAGGTGTCCCTTGTTGCTCCGCCGTTCCTTATAGGCGCTTTTTACGGTGTTGAAGTACGGCGAAAACGTCTCACTTGACAGGTATGAAAACATTTCCCAGAGAAGTGTCCCTTATTATCCAGCTGTCCCTGATAGTCCCGTTTTAAGGTATGGGTGAAATATCCAATTTTTTCTTTCTTGTTGCTCGCTTCAACCTTCCAGTCTCCATATAAACAATCAATTGAAATACTCCTCCCGGGCGCATGGCTGCCATCGAGCTGGCTCTAAAGTTTATCTGGGCCAGAGAGGGAGGCAATGGAGACCTACATTAAAGACTCCCTGAGCGCCGGCAAAATTCACCCGTCATCCGCTCCACTCAGTGCAGGGTTCTTTTTTGTAGGAAGAAGGATGGGTCTCTGTGGCCTTGTATTGATTACCGCGAGCTTAATGTGATTACCCGGAAGGATAAATATCCACTGCATCTCATTAATTCAGCGTTTGAGTTACTCCAACGGGTGCGTTTTTTCACCAAGCTCGACCTCCGCAATGCATATCGTTTAGTCCGCATTCGGGAGGGGGACAAGTGGAAGACGCCGTTCAAAACATCTTTGGGCTATTTTGAATATCTGGTCATGCCGTTTGGGCTGACCAACACCCCTGCCATCTTCTAGTGGTTAATTAATGACGTCCTACGAGACATGGTGAACCAGTTTGTGTTTGTTTAATTGGATGATATTTTAATTTTTTTCTTGCAACCTGGAGGAGCATATAGTCCACGTTTGGTCCGTCCTGTAGCGGTTGCTGGAGAACGAGCTTTTTGTTAAAGCTGAGAAGTGTGAATTTTCCACTAGCTCTACTTCATTTTTGAGGTTCATCATCGCCAAGGGCACGGTAAAAACCGATGTGGTGAAAATCAAGGTGGTAGTAGACCGGCCGACCCCCCCAGTCCAGGAAGGATCTCCAATGCTTCCTGGGCTTCGCCAACTTCTACCGCCGATTCCTCCAAGACTATAGCAGGGTGGCACAACCGCTTATGCAGTTGACGTCACCCAAAAGCTCATTTAAGTGGACCGAGGCTGCTGAACTAGCTTTTGTGACCCTAAAAGGCCTATTCACCAACGCGCGCATTCTGGCGCAGGTGGATCTCACGACACAGTTTGTGGTTAAAGTGGATGCTTCTGATTTGGAGGTGGGTGCTGTCCTCTCCAAGCGCTTCTCCTTCAATCAGAAGCTCCATACGTGAGCATATTTCTTCCAGCTGAGAGGAATTATGCTGTTGGGGACCGCGAACTGTTGGCCATTAAGCTGGCGCTGGAGGAATGGCAGCACTGGCTGGAGGGAGCTAGCCAACCGGTCATTGTCTGGACTGACCATAAAATTTAGAATGCCTTCGGTCGTCCAGATGGTTAAATTCTCGGCAGGCTCAGTGGGCCCTGTTCTTTAATAGGTTTGATTTATCCATCTCGTACAGATCAGGGTCCGATAATGCCAAGGCCGATGCTCTCTCACACCAGTTTTCTCCCGACTTCTCCTACTCCACCTCCTCCTCTGCAGCTGCTGCGTTTCCCCTGGAGACTAGCCCCCCCCCCCCTTCCCCGGCGCTTTCTCAGGACACTCCAGTGGGAGATTGAGCAGTGGGTCTGGCAGGCACAATCATTGAAACCCGCCCTGGAGGGAGGTCCACCGGACCGGTTGTATGTCCCCGCGGTGCTACGTGGAGAGGTGATTCAGTGGGGGCATACCAGCTTTTTCACCTGTCATCCCAGTATTTTCAAAGCTACTGACTTGCTCCGAAGGGTATTTTGGTGGCCCACACTTGGGACGGATGTGCGGGAGTATGTCAAGGCCTGTCACACCTGTTCTGCTAACAAGACTGACTCCTCCCCTCCTGCACATCTCCTCTATCCCCTCCCGGTGCCGGGTCTCCCATGGTCACACATTTCCTTGGACTTTGTCAAGGGCCTCCCTCCATCCCAGGGGAATACTGTTATTCTCACAATAGTCAACCGCTTCTCCAAGACCATCCATCTTATCCGTCTCCACAAGCTGCCATCTGCCACGGAAATGGCCGACCTGCTGACACAGCATGTCATCCGGCTGCACAGTATTCCCATTGACATCATCTCGGACCGGGGGCCCCAATTCACGTCCCAGGTGTGGAAGGCATTCTGCAGCTTCTTGGGTGCAACCACCAGCTTGACTTCAAGATACCATCCCCAAGACAATGGTCAGGCTGAGCGTGCTGATCAGTCCCTGGAGGCCATCTTAAGGTACGTAGCATCCTCCAACCCGACCACCTGGAGCTCCCATTTGACCTGGGTGGAATATGCACACAACTTGGTGATCTTCTCCTCCACTGGGCTCATGCCATTCGAAGTGTTGATGGTGATGATGACGTTTATACTCCACCTTTACTGCCCATGGTGGAGAGAGGCCTCGCCATCCCATCAGTGGAGGCCCATGCGCGCCGGTGCCACCGTCTGTGGAGGGCCATGAGGGCTGCCCTTCTTTGCTCTGTGGAACAGAATAGAGAGTACACTACTCGCAGATGGGCACCGGCGCCGAAGTACATGGTGGGACAGAGGGTATAGCTGTCCTCCGACCATATTCCGCTGAAGACTGAGTCCCAGAAGCTCTCCCCCGCTCTCTGGGCCCCTACACCATCAAGCAGTTGATCAACGATGTCACCGTTCGGTTGGACTTGCTGTCTTCTATGCACAGCCATCCTACATTTCCCGTCTCCAAGATTAAGCTCCTCTCCACCAGTCCCCTCTGCCCCCCTCTGGACCCTCCTCCGCCCCCCTGGATCATCAACGGACAGACCACGTACATGGTGGAGACGATCCTGGACGTGCGTCGTCGGGGGCGGGGGGGGGGGATGCCAGTACCTTGTTCACTGGAAAGGATACAGTCTGGAGGAGAGGTCATGGATCCCGGGGTCGTACATTTTGGACAAGCGCATGATTCTGGCATTCCATCAAACCCATCGACGCAAGCCCAGCGGGATGCTAGGAGGCGTCCCTTAAGGGGGGGGGCACTGTGATGATCAGGTGAGTGTGTTCCCCCTCGCCTCCTGTTCCTGGTTTCCCACTCCAGAAGATTGGACACACCTGCGTGATTACACACTCGCTGCATCTGATGAGCTAGCATATTTAAGATCCAGCGTGTGGAGAGCTCATCACTGGATCATTTGGGTTTGCAGCCACAGTTTATGCCAAGCTCTGTCTCGTTATTATTGTTTCCTTATACTTACCTTGTGTGTCTCGCTCCTCAGGTTGCTGCCACCTGCAGGTGTGTCTCCGGAGCTGATCATGCTCGCCTGACCAGGAAGATCAGGATGTCCACCCAGGTCTCTGTCTTCCCCCTGTCCCCTGGTCCTTGCTGGAGTTCCCTGCTGGACTCTGCTGCTCACGTAAGTGTGCTTTCCCGCATTATTCTCCCTTTGGAGAATCTGTCCCTTATAACCTCTGTCTGCTCTCTCCCATAGGCTACGAGCGCTCCAGGGGACACCTGTCTTGTGGAAATTTAAGTTGGTGTTTTTATATTCCGCTTTTCCTTGAGTTTTTTTTTTGTTTTTTTAATTTTCTGTGAGTCTTTGCAATAAAATTGTGAAACGTTTCATTGGCGTCTGAGTGATCATTCTGGCAGCTCTGTGTTTGAATCTAGTTGTGTTCAGAATCATGACATCTTTTCAAAATGAGCAAGAAATAACGTGATAAAATTGCCACAAGGAATAAAGATGGGTTTTTTATCTTGTAAAAAGCAAGTTATTACAACACTTAGAAGCATATTTCTAACCACCACCACCATAGCTAACCCAACACTCTGTCTCAGTGCTAATGACCCTCCTTGTAATTCCACAAGTCTGGTTCATTCTTGGGTGCAATTTCCAGATACCTGTAGCTGCCACATTCATCTGTTTAAACAATTATATGCAAGCATAAATACCATGGGAATGATGTTTATACTTGCAGCCAATGTGTAAGTAGATATCTTCACTCCTTTTTTGTATTGTCTGGCTCAGTATTTGATTAACAAATAACTGGACTATGACCTCTTTTCATATAGTTGAAATCAGGGTAGTGTTTTGTTGTTTTTTCTTTACTTGTTAAAAAAAACAAAAACAAACCAAAACCTCAGTTGTATGTAATCCCCACAAGAACAAAAAAGGTGAGCTTGTGGCTAAATCACACTGATTCCCAAAGGGAAACTCTGATCTGGACAGGAACAGGGTAGTGAAAGCCTGAGAAAATTCCTGATATCCCATGGGGTAAAAATGCAGAGCTGATTCCAACATCAGTCAGGAAGTTATCTCAGACATTCCAAGACATCAATCAGGAAGCTAGTCAAGTCAATGGGTCTTCCAAATGGACAATAGCATACTGCATAATAGTTACAAAGTGGCTTAAGGACAACAAATTCAGTGTTTTGGAGTTGTCCTTATCTCAATCCCATAGAAAATGTCACAAAAACAGTATCATATTTATGAGAAAGGAGTTGGAAATCTTTCTGTTCCCCTTAGTCTTCTTATAACTTGTCAGAGATACCTTCAGTATACCTTTTTGTGGTTCCATGCAGATTTTATTTTGGTTAAAAATGGCTCTTAATATAGAAGATGTTGCATGTGATGTGAATCAATCGAGTCCAGAAAACATCTGCAAAGAAGGGGCACATCTCGGAGAGAATCTCAGACTCAGATTGAAGTGACGGAGAGTCATCAGAGCTGTGACTTTATCCGATATTGGCTCATTTAAAAGAAAACTCTCTCGGGGGAGCTAATTATAGAGCGTTCAGGTGAAGTCGTTCTGTTTTTAATTGTCTCCCAGGGGTCTAAAGGCTGCGAACTTTGAGAGGAAAGTTGAAAATTAAAAGAAGTATACACTGTATGTATAAAGAGAATATTTTCACTTTGACTGGAGCAGGAGGAGCTTGAGGAAAATAAAATAATTCAGCTAGTTAAATACCTGTGAACTACATGTATTGTGTTTATACAGTTTTTTACACTGATACGTTCTCCTGCAATATAATAACAGTGATTTTGAACAAATTTGTTTCATGGTCTTCAAGGGGCAGAAAACCAGACACAAACTGAAGAGCAGGTTTCTACTGAATCTATAGAGTAACATACTTACCAGCAACATGAGCTGCTCATGTTGGGGGGGGGGGGTTAAGACCAAATAGATTTTTACAAAAACCATGGTCTTCATTATGTGTTTAAAGGACAAAGGGTCAATGACTGAAAAGAATAGGTAGCTTCCATCCAGCCATCTATCTTCTACTGCTTAATACTTTTAGGGTCGCGGGGGAGCTGGAGCCTATCCCAGCATCTTTGGGCAAGGGACAGCGTACACCCTGGACAGGTCACTAGTCCATTCCAAGGCCAACACAGAGAAACAGACCATGGGCCATAATATTTGCAGACGACATTGTGATCTGTAATGAGTAAGGAGCAGGTGGACGAAAACCTGGAGAGGTGGAGGTATGCTCTGGAGAGAAGAGGAATGATAGTCAATGGAAGAATACAGAATACATGAGTGTGAATGCGAGGGAGGCAGGTGTAACGGTGAAGATGGAAGGAGTAGAGGAAGTGAAAGTAGATGAGTGTAAATACCTGGGGTCAACCATCCAAAGTAATGGAGAATGTACAAGTGGGGTGAAGAAGAGAGTGCAGGCAGCATGGAGTAGGTGGAGTCGAGTGTCAGGGGTGATTTGTGATAGAAGGGTAGCGGCAAGAGTGAAAGAGAAGATTTACAAGACGGTAGTGAGACCTGTGATGATGTATGGTTTGGAGACGGTGGCACTGACAAAAAGACAGGACATGGAGTTGGAGATGGCAGAGTTGAAGATGTTAAGATTTTCACTGGGAGTGACTAGGAGGGACAAGATTAGAAATAAGTATATCAGAACGACAGCTCAGGTTGAGCGGTTTGGAGACAAAGTAAGAGAGGCAAGGCTGAGATGGTCTGGACATGTGCAGAGGAGGGATAGTGGACATATTGGAGAAAGGATGTTGAAGATGGAGCTGCCAGGCGGGAGGAAAAGAGGAAGACCACAGAGAAGATTCATGGATGTAGTGAAGGAGGTTCAGTTTCCTTTATTTGTACCTGTAGGTAGATTTGTTTTGCAGTCTGGTGACATCCGTATATACAAGCCACTAATTACATTCAACATAGACACAAACACAGGCGCATATGAAGCTGACTATAATCATGATAAAAATACTCAAGGCTCCATCAATCAGGGTATAAAAAGACAAAGAGATGAGAGAAAAACCAGAGGTAAGAGAGAAGAGTCATATTAAAAGTTAAAAACTAGTCAAAGAGGTTAAAAACTCAAAGGTCTAAAACCCAATAAAATATTTAGAACCCAAGTGACATCCTACAAAAATAAGTAAATATAAAATGGAGTTAATAAATAGGTACCTAAATTATGTGCAATATATTGTTACAGCTTGTTCAACTCTTTGACAGCAGCAGGAATAAAGCTGTTTTTGTAGCGCTGGGTTCTACTTTTTGGGACAGCAAACCTCCGTCTTGAGGGAAGAAGCTGAAAGTGGCAGTGCAAAGGGTGGGAGTCATCATTTAAAATGGAGTACAGTCTGGTGTACAGGGATGTCAGGCTCAGCTGTGACTCACCAAGCAAATGACTGGACCATCTAACTACCTGATCCAAGGATTTCCTCTGTTTCAGTTTTATCTGACCAAACCATGACACTAAAGAAAAGGATAAAACAGATTCAATAAAAGCCCGATAAAACATTGTCATTATGGTTTGGTCAATTTGGAAGCGTGCAAGTTTTCTCAAGCAATGCAAATGTTGCTGACCCTTTTTGCACACCCTTTAACAGTTCTCTTCAAAGTTTAAATTACTATCAATAATCGTCCCAAGATATTTGTAGGATTGTACACATTCGGTGGTCTGGCCTTTTGACTGAATTACAACAATTCTGCAAAGATGAGTGGGGCAAAATTCCTCCACAGCACTGTAAAAGACTCATTGCCAGTTATCGCAAACACTTAATTGGAGTTGTTGCTGCTAAGGGTGGCCCAACCAGTTATTAGGTTTAGGGGGCAATCACTTTTTCACACAAGGCCATGTAGGTTTGGATTTTTTTCCCCCATAATAATAAACACCTTCATTGAAAAACTGCATTTTGTGTTTACTTGTGTTATCTTTGTCTAATATTTACATTTGTTTGATGATCTGAAACACTTAAGTGTGACAAACATACAAAAAAAACAAGACATCAGGAAGGGGGCAAACACTTTTTAGCACCACTGTATAAACATGTTTTCAATAGCATATAATCATAAACAATAAAAGTCAGTTTGATTTTTGTTACCTTAGAATAAGCCATTTATATCTACCTGGTGCTGGACCTGTGCCTCCATGGTGGCCTCCATTGTGCACTGCCATGTTTCTACAGTAGTTCAGAATGGACAAAATGCACTATATTCATTCTTGGGTTTGGACACTGCAGTACTGAGTTTCACCTGAGTGGTGCTAGTGTGCTGTCTGAGAGAAATCCAACTCTAGACTAGTAGAAGAATGTGGAAAAGCAGGTGGATGTTTTACGAGAAGTTTTGTCATAAATATTTGAATAATCGGGATGAAAAAGGATAGAAAACATCAATTAACACTGGTGTGTTGTTGTTTTTTCCACACTGACATCACTGATTGAGATCAGAGATCTATGCTGAAGTTTCTCATTTTCTCTTCAACAAGTAATGTTGATTTGAACTATCACCTGTTATCCATGTAAGCTTACATTATGAACGCAATTTGATGGTAGATGTATAGTGCAGTGGCCACAAGCATAATTATTTCCATCCATCCATCCATCTTCTACCGCTTAATCCTTTTCTGGTCGCAGCAGGGCTGGAGCCTTCCAGCATCTTTGGGCGAGAGGCAGGGTACACCCTGGACAGATCGCCAGTCCATTGCAGGACCATAATTATTTCCAGTTTGTTTTTTTTTTTAATATTGATGTGCAAGAACCCAGTGTAGTTCAATTCAATTCAATTCAATTCAACTTTATTTATATAGCGCCATTTCACAACAACAGTTATCTCATAGCACTATCAACTGTAGGGGGGACCCCCACAGTTGCAGAAAGACCCCAGCAATCAGGCGATCCCCTGTGAGCAAGCACTTGGCGACGGTGGAGAGGAAAAACTCCCTTTTAACAGGAAGAAACCTCCAGCAGAACCAGGCTCAGGGAGGGGCAGTCATCTGCTGCGACTGGCTGGGGGGTGAGGGGATAGAGAAGAAGAAAAGAACAGACATGTAGAGAGCAAACAGCACGATGGGGACTCAATCTATGGGAGAGAACAAACAAATGTTAATGACCAGCAAAAAAAAAAAAAAAAATTCAAAGAGATTGAGGAAAGGAGTGAGGCCCAGTGCATTACTGGAGGTCCCCCGGCTGACTAAACCTATTAGCAGCATAACTAAGGGAGGGTTCAGAAACACATGATCCCTCCCTAATTGTAGGCTATATCAAAAAGGTAGGTTTTAGCCCTATTCTTAAAAACAGAGATCGAGTCTGACTCCCGAATCCAGATTGGCAGCTGATTCCACAGGAGAGGAGCTTGATAACTGAAGGCTCTGCCTCCCATTGTACTTTTGGAGATTCTAGGTATTACAAGTAATCCTGCATTTTGGGAGCGTAGTGCTCTGTTAGGATGATACGGTAGTATCAGATCTTTTAAATAAAAAGGAGCCTGATTGTTTAGAGCTTTGTAAGTAAGAAGAAGGATTTTAAACTTAATTCTAAACTCTATGGGAAGCCAATGAAGGGAGGCCAGAACCGGAGAGATATGATCTCTCTTTCTAGTACCTGTTAAAACTCTTGTTGCAGCATTTTGGATCAGCTGAAGACTTTTTAAAGATGTTTTAGGACAGCCTGATAATAAAGAATTACAATAATCTAATCTTGAGCTAACAAAAGCGTGGATCAGCTTCTCAGCATCACTCTGAGACAAGATGCTCCTAATCTTGGCAATATTACGCAAATGATAGAAGGCAGTCTTAGAAACAAATTTAATATGTGAATTGAAGGACAAATCCTGATCAAAAATAACTCCAAGGTTCCTCACAGAGCTATTAAGAGAAAGAGTAACTGCATCCAAACTGAAAGTTTGATTTGGAAAGGAATTTCTAAGGTTTTTTGGACCAACAAGAATGACTTCAGTCTTATCTGAATTTAATAGCAGGAAATTACAAGTCATCCAAGCTTTGATTTCCTTAAGACAGGCTTCTAACTTGGCTAATTGATTAGTATCATCTGGCTTCATTGACAGGTATAATTGTGTGTCATCTGCATAACAATGAAAATGTATACAGTGCTTTCTAATAATGTTGCCTAACGGAAGCATATATAAACTAAAAAGAGTAGGGCCTAGCACAGATCCCTGTGGAACTCCATGACTAAGCTTTGAGCTGAAAGAAAACTCATCATTTACATGAACAAACTGGAACCTATCAGATAAATAAGATCTAAACCACTGCAACGAAGTTCCATTAAGTCCAACATAGTGTTCTAATCTATCAAGTAGAATATTATGATCAATAGTATCAAAAGCTGCACTAAGATCTAAAAGGACAAGTACAGAAACTAGTCCATTATCAGATGCAATGAGGAGGTCGTTAGTGACCTTCGCTAAGGCTGTTTCAGTACTATGATGGATTCTAAACCCAGATTGAAACTCTTCAAGTAAACCATTTCCCTGCAGGTGGTCAAATAATTGCGTAGCAACAACTCTTTCTAAGATTTTTGAAATGAAAGGGAGATTAGAGATTGGTCTATAGTTAGCTAAAGCTCCTGGATCTAGCGTTGGCTTTTTGAGTAAGGGTTTAATTACAGCTGTTTTAAAAGCCTGCGGTACATGGCCTAAAGTTAATGAAGAATTGATTATATGAAGAATAAAGCTACCAATAAGTGGGAAGACTTCTTTAAATAACCTGGTAGGAATAGGGTCTAAAAGACAAATTGAAGGTTTGGATGAGGAAACTATTTTGTCTAACTCACAAAGGTCGATTGGAGTAAACTCATCAAGACAGACATCAATAGAAGGAGTTGTAGTAGTTACAGTATTTAAGTTAACTGTGGGAAGAATCTGATTGATTTTATCTCTGATGGATGAAATTTTATTATTGAAAAAGTTCATAAAGTCCTGACTAGTAAGCTCTAAGGGGATGCTAGGATTGACAGAGTCCTGACTCTTTGTCAACCTGGCTACAGTACTGAAAAGAAACCTGGGATTATTCTTGTTCTCTTCTATTAATGCAGAGTAATAACTCGTTCTAGCTTTTCTAAGAGATTTTTTATAAATTAAAAGATGATTTCTCCAAGCTAAATAGATTTCATCTAAATTAGTAGAGCGCCATTTTCTTTCTAATTGACGAGTCTTCTGTTTTAAGCTACGAGTTTCTGTGTTGAACCAAGGAGTTAGAAATCTCTGATTAGACTTTTTCTTTTTTAAGGGGGCCACCAAGTCTAGAGCCTGATGCAGAGAAGCTGAAACACTATCCACCATGTTATCAATTACAGAAGGAGCAAGCTGTCTATAGCTTATTTCCGTTGTGTTGACACATGGCATAGAGGAAACAATCTGCATAAATTTGGAAACAGCATCATCTGAGAGGCATCTACTGTGATAATATTTTTCTTTAGGAGCCAAATAGTCAGAAATAGTAAAATCAAAGGTTAACAGACAATGGTCTGACAGTACAGGGTTATGAGGAGACACTACAAGATTTTCTATTTCTATGCCATATGTCAGAACAAGGTCCAATGTATGGTGGAGGTAATGAGTAGAATTTCCTACTTTCTGAGAAAACCCAATCGAGTCTAATATTGAATTAAAAGCCACATTAAGGCAGTCACTATCTACATCCACATGTATATTAAAGTCCCCTACTATAATTATTCTATCGGATTTCAGCACTAAATCAGCTAAGAAATCAGCAAATTCGGATAAAAATTCTGAATAGGTTGATGGGGGACGATAAACTATGGCAAATAAAATTGGGTTTAACCTGAAATTGCTAAAGTGCCCAACACTGAGGACCAGGCCCTCAAAGGAATTATAACATGTTTTTTGCTTTACATTAACTAGTAATTTGGAATGGTAAATTGTTGCTACTCCTCCTCCACGACCAGAACTTCTGGGATTTTGACAGTTTAAATAACCAGAGGGAGTTGATTCATTTAAACCAACATAATCCTCTTGCCCTAACCAAGTCTCTGTAAGGGAAATTAAATCAATCTGATGATCAATTAACAGATCATGGACTAACAGAGACTTGGGAGTTAGAGACCTAATATTTAATAAACCACATTTAATTTTTAAATTATGAGGAGGAACAGAGGCCAAATCATTCAATTTAGAGGCTTTATGTTTAATTTGAGTTTTACCAATATTTTGCTTTATCACTTTGGGACGCTTATACATTATATTTTTATTTACTTTGGAGGGAGCAGACAGTGATTCTCTGATGGGGAAGACAGGGGCTAAGTTGAGGGGTGGCGGATGAAGAGGAGCTGCAGAGAGGCGTGTAAGACTGCGACTCTGCTTCCTGGTCCCAACTCTGAGTAGTCACGGTTTTGGAAATTTGTTGTTGAGCTCAAACCTAAACAGAGAACAAAAAGTGACTGTAAATGTTTATGATAATTTTTCTTATTGATTTTCAGGCCAAAGTAAATATAAGTAATGTGAATATATAAATTAGAAGCCTAAATCATTGCTGTTCTGTTTTTAGCAGTGAAGAGGTCCTGCTCCTGTGAAGGAAAATTTCAAGTTACAACTCCTAGTTGGAGGAACAGTGAAGTGATTAATTTGAAATATAGGACTGGTTTAATATTTTTAATTAGAACCACTTTACTGATGGGAGCAGGCCCTCTGTCATTCCAAAAGCAACAGAAATTCAGGTTCCTTCAGCAAAGGGAACGACCCTTAAGCCTTTTTAACAACCTTAAAAAGGTGCATTTTCACCTTCATCTTTCAACCAGCTTTTTACCATACAGAGACATCTATATGAAGACGCCTTTTCAACAACCTGAAAAAGAAAGCTTTTCATCTTTCACTTTTCAACCAAATCCGGACATTTTTTAGATGATTGGCAAAATCGTCTTTTCCTGGCCAGCATGCCCATGTAGGCCCCTTGATAGGTTTAAGTTGGGCTGTGTTATGGGCCCCATGTGGGTTTGTCCACGGGTTCCATGTTGGCCCCATCTGTGTTTGCCCACGTGGACTTGACCTATGGTCCAGATAAGTAGGTAATGTTTACCCACTTTAAACACACCTGGACCCCACATCGGTTTAATTGGGTGAGCGGGTTTCAGTAACACATGCCATAGGCAAATTTATGCAAAAAAGTCACAAATTCATGAGAAAAACAGTAAAATATGGTGGTGGTAGTGTGATGGTCTGGGTCTGTTTTGCTGCTTCAGGACCTGGAAGACTTGCTGTGGTAAATGGAACCATAAATTCTGCTGTCTACCAAAAAATCCTGAAGGAGAATGTCCGGCCATCTGTTCGTGACCTCATGCTGAAGCGCACTTGGGTTCTGCAGCAGGACAATGATCCAAAACACACCAGCAAGTCCACCTCTGAATGGCTTAAGAAAAAAACAAAATGAAGACTTTGGAGTGGCCTTGGAGTGGCCTGACATGAATCCGATTAACATGCTGTGGCATGACCTTAAAAAGGCAGTTCATGCTCGAAAACCCTCCAATGTGGCTGAATTACAACAATTCTGCAAAGATGAGTGGAGTAAAATTCCTCCACAGCGCTGTAAAAGACTCATTGCCAGTTATCGCAAACACTTAATTGGAGTTGTTGCTGCTAAGGGTGGCCCAACCAGGTATTAGGTTTAGGGGGCAATCACTTTTTCACACAGGGCCATGTAGGTTTGGATTTTTTTCCCCTTAATAATAAACACCTTCATTTAAAAACTGCATTTTGTGTTTACTTGTGTTATCTTTGTCTAATATTTAAATTTGTTTGACGAGCTGAAACATTAAAGTGTGACAAACATGCAAAAAAATAAGAAATCAGGAAGGGGGCAAACACTTTTTCACACCACTGTACGTCAGTGTTCTGTATCAGTTGTCATAAACTGGCCCGGCAGGGGCAGGATGAAGACCCAATTGCCGGCTGTGAGTTGCAAGATGTTTAATAATAAACAACACAAAATTGTATATCAAGGATTCAGTGTACCCCGCCCGGTATGGGGTTACCGGGGCCCCACCCTGGAGCCAGGCCTGGGGGAGGGGCTCGAAGGCTAGCGTCTGGTGGCCGGGTTTCCACCCATGGGACCCGGCCGGGCTCAGCCCGAAGGAGTTACATGGGTCCGCCCTCCAGTAGGTTCACCACCTGCAGGAGGGATCATGGAAGTCCGGTGCTATGTGGATTAGGTGGCAGTCAAAGGCGGAGACCTTGGCGGACTGATCCCAAGCTTTCTAAACTGGCTTTTGGTACGTGGAATGTCACCTCTCTGGTGGGGAAGGAGCCTGAGCTGGTGTACGAGATTGAGCGATACCGGCTAGATATAGTTGGCCTCACCTCAACACACAGCTCCGGTTCCGGAACCAGTCTCCTGGAGAGGGGCTGGAGCTTGGCCTTTTCTGGAGTTGCCCCGGGCGAGAGGCGACGAGCAGGGGTAGGTATTCTTGTATCGCCCCACCTTGCTGCCTCTATATTGGAGTTTTCCCCGGTGGACGAAAGGGTTGCTTCCCTGCGCCTTCGGGTTGGGAAACGGGTCCTGACCATCATTTGTGCCTATGCACCAAATGATGTTTCAGAGTACCCACCCTTTTTGGAGTCTGTGACTGGGGTGCTGGAGGGTGCTCCTCCTGGAGACTCCATTGTCCTACTGGGGGACTTCAATGCGCACGTGGGCAACGACAGTGAAACCTGGAGGGGGGTGATTGGGAGGAACGGCCTGCCCGATCTGAACCCGAGTGGTGTTCAGTTATTGGACTTCTGTGCTAACCACAGTCTGTCTATAACGAACACCATGTTCAAGCATAAGGGTGTCCATATGTGCACCTGGCACCAGGACACCCTAGGCCGCAGGTCGATGATCGATTTTGTTATCGTATCATCAGACCTGCGACCGTATGTCTTGGACACCCGAGTAAAGAGAGGTGCAGAGCTGTCAACTGATCACCACCTGGTGGTGAGTTGGATCCGATGGCAGGGGAGGAAGCCATTCAGACCTGGTAGACCCAAACGTATAGTGAGGGTGTGCTGGGAGCGTCTGGCTGAGGCCCCTGTCCGGGAGGTCTTCAACTCCCACCTCCGGAAGAACTTCAACCACATTCCGAGGGAGTCTGGAGACATGGAGTCTGAATGGGCCATGTTCTCCACCTCTGTTGTTGAAGCGGCAGCCCAGAGCTGCGGCCGCAAGGTGGTCGGTGCATCTCGTGGTGGCAACCCCCGAACCAAGTGGTGGACACCAGTGGTGAGGGGGGCCATTAAGCTGAAGAAGGAGTCCTATCAAGCTTGGTTGGCTTGTGGGACTCCCGAAGCAGCTGAGGTGTACCGGCAGGCCAAGCGGAGTGCAGCTCGGGTGGTTGCTGAAGCAAAAACCCGGGTATGGGAGGAGTTCGGTGAGGCCATGGAACAAGACTTTCGGTCGGCTTCAAAGAGATTCTGGCAAACTGTTCGGCGGCTCAGGAGGGGAAAGCAGCTCCCCGTCCACACTGTGTATGGTGCGGATGGGACACTGTTGACTTCAACTGGGGATATCGTCGGGCGGTGGAAGGAATACTTCGAGGATCTCCTCAATCCCACTGATACGCCTTCCACAGAGGAAGCAGGGTTTGGGGACGAGGGGGATGACTCGCCTATCACAGGGGCTGAGGTCGCCAAGGTGGTTAAAAATCTCCTTGGTGGCCGGGCCCCGGGGGTGGACGAGATTCGCCCCGAGTACCTCAAGGCCCTGGATGTTGTTGGGTTGTCATGGTTGACACGCCTCTGCAACATTGCGTGGAGGTCGGGGGCAGTGCCTTTGGCATGGCAAACCGGGGTGGTGGTTCCTCTCTTCAAAAAAGGGGACCGGAGGGTGTGCTCCAACTTTAGAGGGATCACACTCCTCAGCCTCCCTGGGAAGGTCTATGCCAAGGTATTGGAGAGGAGAGTCCGGCCGTTGGTCGAACCTCGGATTCAGGAGGAGCAATGTGGTTTTCGTCCTGGCCGTGGCACATCGGACCAGCTCTTTACCCTCTCGAGAATTCTTGAGGGTTCGTGGGAGTTTGCCCAACCAGTTTACATGTGTTTTGTGGACTTGGAGAAGGCATTTGACCGCGTCCCTCGTGGATTTTTGTGGGGGGTGCTTCGGGAGTATGGGGTATCGGGCTTGTTGTTACGAGCTATTCGGTCTCTGTACGACCGTTGTGAGAGTTTAGTTCGCATTGCCAACACTCGGTCGGAGTCATTCCCAGTGAGAGTTGGACTCCGCCAGGGCTGCCCTTTGTCACCGGTCCTGTTCATAATTTTTATGGACAGGATTTCTAGGCGCAGCCAGGGAATGGAGGGTGTCATGCTTGGTGACCACAGGATCTCATCTCTGTTGTTTGCAGATGATGTTGTCCTGTTGGCTTCATCCAGCAATGACCTACAGCTCTTGCTGGGACGGTTTGCCGCTGAGTGTGAAGCGGCTGGGATGAGAATCAGCACCTCCAAGTCCGAGTCCATGGTCCTCAGCCGGAAAAAGGTGGATTGTCCTCTCCGGGTTGGGGACAGGCTCCTGCCCCAAGTGGAGGAGTTTAAGTATCTTGGGGTCTTGTTCACGAGTGAGGGGAAAATGGAGCGAGAGATCGACAGACGGATTGGAGCAGCATCTGCAGTGATGCGGACGTTGTACCGGTCTGTTGTGGTGAAGAGGGAGCTTAGTTCTAAGGCAAAGCTGTCGATTTACCAGTCAATCTACGTTCCTACTCTCACCTATGGTCACGAGCTTTGGGTAATGACCGAAAGAACGAGATCGCGGATACAAGCGGCTGAAATGAGCTTTCTCCGTAGGATTGCTGGACTCACCCTCAGAGATAGGGTGAGGAGCTCAGTCATCCGGGAGAGGCTCAGAGTAGAACCGCTGCTCCTCCACATTGAAAGGAGTCAGTTGAGGTGGTATGGGCATCTGATTAGGATGCCTCCTGGACGCCTCCCACTTGAGGTGTTTCAGGCACGTCCCACTGGGAGGAGACCCCGGGGCAGACCCAGGACTCGGTGGAGAGACTATGTCTCCCAGCTAGTCTGGGAACGCCTTGGTATCCCCTCTGAAGAGCTGGAGCAGGTGGCTGGGGAGAGGGAAGTCTGGGCTTCTCTGCTTGAACTGCTGCCTCCGCGACCCGGACCTCCGGAAAAGCGGTAGACGATGGATGGATGGATGGGACAAAATATAACTGAGGTACAACTTACAAGGTAGGATGGAAACGGGTTGGCTGAATAACGCGGAAGCTAAGGCGAGTGGAAATGCCAGCCAACCTGGGAAGAGACGTGGAGAAAATAACGACGCAAATAGCGTGGGACACACGCTGGTAATGAGGGTGAAAACAGACAGGGAAATTCCATCTGGGCACAAAATGACACTGCGCCGAACAGCGGCACAGTGGAACCTAAATAGGGCAGGGAAAAATAATTACAAAATGAGAACCGGTGTGGGTACAAGAGCGAGGAGTAATTAATAAAACAGGTGACAACTGTTAAAGCCTGCGAACAGACTGACAGGAGGAGGCAAACAATGACTGTCCAAGAAAGCACAGACTAGGAAAGAAGACAGATCATGATTAATACATCAATACAAAAGAAGATCTAAGGTGAGGACAAGATAATACAAGGGATGCAAATAATATAAAATACATGAAAACCAAAATACCACATGAGAGGTGAGGATAAGGACAGAGGAGGCTCAAATAACAAACTACAGCCCAGACCAACTCAAATACAAAATAACTCAAGATGAAGAAACACAGAAAATGAACTAAATAGACTTAAAGCTTGAGCATGGCTCTCCACCTGTGCTCAGTATCGTGACATTAGTCTTGTGCGGTGTCATTAATGTTAAACGTTGTATTGTTGATCGTTGTTCCCTGCCAGTACCCTACATCTGAGCTTCCCTGTAAGTTATTTTGCCAATCATGCCTGAGTCTGTTTTCAGCCCTCGTGCTGTGTTTTATTTCCTTGTTGTCATTATTAATAAAATCCTGTTAACACTGGAGTTCATCCTGCTTAAAGAGTCCTTACCTGCCGGCAGAGAAATACATGACAGAATGACACCACCAGACGAGGACTCTGCAGGTATG
Source organism: Pholidichthys leucotaenia (assembly GCA_020510985.1). NCBI lineage: Eukaryota > Metazoa > Chordata > Actinopteri > Cichliformes > Pholidichthyidae > Pholidichthys > Pholidichthys leucotaenia. The sequence continues at coordinate 191,515,035 of CM035842.1, read as the reverse complement.
GACTACAGCGTGTTTGGTCTGGACGAGGAGGAGTGCTGGGTAGCCAGCAGGAGTAGCCATACCCCAGAGAGAGCGATAGGGCTCCTGGATTCAGCGGCTGGAGTGGTCGAGGATAACCCTGGTTTGCAGAGCTATCCTGGTCTGGTCAAACTGCTTATCTCTGTGCCACATTTGCTAGATTCGCTCCGTGGACTGGTGAGGAGCCCGAAACCTGCGCCGACGATGAAGTGTCCCCGGGTTCGGACATCCTCAGCTCATCGCCACTCCCCAGCTCCAACACTGATGTCCCCATCTCTGCAGCCACTTCACAGATGGGAGGAGAGCTCTTTGTGTACACAGAAGCCTGAGCCGACGGTAGAAATGCCCCCTGGCCTCCTCAAACCCCGCTACCTCTCTTCACCATTTGTCTGCTCCAGTCCCTGCTTTCAGCTCTCCAGCTCCTCTCCTCCTCACAGCCAGTGTTCCCCGACCCACCGCCGATTGCCGATCCCGCTGTGCCGGTGGAATACAAAGGGACTTGCTGGGTGCGCGGTGGTCCGAGTTGGAAGGGAGGTTCCAGGAGACGCTGCTCTTCCCAACGTTCCACCTCAAGCTCCTGCCTCTCTCCAGCCCGGCAGCCTTTTCATGGGCTGGAGGAAAGCTCTCTGGATGAGATGGCATCTGTGCTGACGAGACAGTGTTCCCTGACTCCGACATTGTTCTCATCTCCTCGCCACTGATCAGTCTCACCGTCACGCCTTGAGTGAGAGAGGGGTTTGCCGTTAACACCGTAGTCTGCGCCGACAACTAAACATCCCCTGGTTTCGGCATCTCAGGAGCCTCTACCATTGGTGAAACATTCCCTTGCTCAGTCACGCACATCTCATCGCTCCATCCCAGTCCCATGGAGTGTTCCAGCCCCAGAGGGTTCTCCAGCATTGGTTAAATTGTTTTGCCAATTGTGCCTGAGTCTGTTTTCAGCCCTCATGCTGTGTTTTGTTTCCTTGTTGTTATTTTCTTATCTTCTAAATCATTGCTCTGAGTGTTGTTATCCCTGTGCTGTTGCAATCCTGGAATTTCCCCATTGTGGGACTAATAAAGGCTTATCTTATCTTATCTTATTAATAAAATCATGTTAGGCTGGAGTTCAGCCTGCATAAGGAGTCCTTCTTACCTGCCTGCCGGAAGGATACATGACACAAACATTTAAAATGTTTATATTGTTTCTAATATAACACAGCACTTCTGCAACTCCCTGACTCTTTTTTTTTTATCATTTTTGAGAAATGTTTTACAGTCTGTCATTTTCAGACATCAGCAGATACTGATGATTAATTCAGAAATCAGGATTCAAATCTAAATCAGGGCTCAGCAACATCAGGGGCAGATATTTCATTTTACTGTTGGGAGGACAGTTACCAGAACATTTTCTCCAGAGTAGTTTTTAAATTTGTCTGTCGTTTTGATTGTTAACAAAAACTAATTACCAGCATGTAAGACGTTGGTGACTTAATAGAAAATATTAGTGCGAAGAAACTGAGGCCACTATTAATGACTTATTTAATATATGATACAATGAATATTACATACACCCCCTCCACAGCAGCAGCAGCAGTGATAACAGACAGAAAAAAACGTCATTATGTAAATCTTTCCATTTCACTGATAAAATGCTTGCGTGTTTGGGGGAAATGAGACATGAGCACGCGATCTATGTATCTGTGTCACCTTTGACTCTTTGACAAACAACACCCAAACAGACGAGTCCACATCAGCAGAGAGCAGACAGACATAAGGAGAAGCTAAAAAAAAAGAGTCAGCACTCAATACCTTGGGCCCCCATTCTCTGTGAGTGGCCGTTAATGAATGTTCTCCTGATAATATTCAGCAGTGGATGTGGGAGTTGTTTTTTTATGAGAGTGAAGAGGTTTCATTAAATTACTCTGTGCTGCTGAGCATGCAGAGCAACAAAGGGCCGGAGGTCTAAGATACAAACACACACAAACTCCATAACCCCGATGTAGAGTTTCCGTGACAGCAGCTGTTCTCCCAGCTGGGCTCTCCTCTGTCACCTTCACCACTCCCTTTGTTATTTTCTGCTGCTTCGCCAAAGTGAAGCGGACACACAGGCCAGAGAAGAAAGTAGGACACCAACTGATTCATAGGGTGAACTGGTGGGGGTGAGGCCATTTACAAGAAAAAAAAGCTGGAAATTCATGAGAAAAATTTCTTAAATTCATGCGGGAAAAATGTACAAATTACAGAAAAAAAAACACACACAAGAGAGCTGCCATATGTAGTACATTAAAGGTGAACATGACAATCATTTCATGAAAACAAATATTTTCTAAAAAAAAATAATCTAATTAAAGCTTAAATTAAAATTAAATTAAGAATTAAAGCCTTTATAGTCTTCAAAAAATATTATATTAATGAAAAATTTATTTTTAATTTTTTTACGGGTCAAAAATAATGTAAATATTTACATCCAACAGCTGCATGAGGGTAAACATGGCCGCCCAGTCAGAATGTCACAGCCAATAGTATCGCTAGCTTGATGTTGTAATGATCCAGGCTGCTCTCTGTTGTTCTGACTCCTTAATTACTCTCATGCTCCACAGTTGCTGCAGCTCCACTAGCCACTCCTAATTAAGACAGCCATTAAACAGAGAGCAGAGCTTCACTTCAGCAAGGGGACGTTAATGAGAACCTCTCTTCCCTGTCTGGAGCCTTCACCCTCTCCTCCAACGTGGGAACTTTTGTAAGCTACATCTCCACTCTGCCCCATCTCCTCCTCTGTGTTTCCCTAGGCTTACCTGTGCACAGATGGAGCATCTTTCCCTGAAGACCAGGATTCATTCTTCCCAGTGGATCTGGATTTATTCCTTCCGGTGGCGAGACTCTCTTTGATCACCCCATCACCTGTAAGTGGACATTTACTTCACTGTTCAGTTTTCTCTTAAAGATACCTCGTATGAGAAGAGTCTTGCATAGTTACTGTATATATCTGCACTGGGAACTCACCCACATTCACCAACTATGACAGGCAGGAGAGGAACATCGGCGGTTTCCTACAGGCTGCATCCCTCCAACCCGTAAGGCAACAATGTATTATATCAGTTGCCATATTGTGTGCCACAGTTTCCTCATCCCTCTTCTCTTTTCTCCCCACATGGTTGTCAGACTCTCCACTCATCAATATCACCAGTGCACTAAAAAATCATTGTTAAACTTGCGAGCTGAGTCCGTTGTCTGCTTCTGGGTCTAAACAACAGAATCATGTCAGATGTAACATGCGATCATCTTGTTTTAGGTTGTTGGGTTGCCAAGTAGGAAATTATTCATCAGTCTGAAGGCAGACACAAGTTTCCCAATACACCTCAAGTATGACACGACAAACAAAGGAGCAGGATAAATATCAGTTCTGCTTTTGGCCACTGATGTCTGTTGAAGAATCTCAAAGGGCTGGAAAGTCACGCGCAGGTCACCACTTTTCTGCTGACAGGGAAGTTAATCAGTGCTAACCATGATGCTAACTAGCTTCATTCGTGATCTGTGTGGAGTTTGCATGTTCTCTCCGTGTCTGCGTGGATTTACTCTGGGATTTCTCCAGTTTCCTCCCACATGCCAAAAACATGCAAGTTAGGTTAATTGGCATGAAACTGGGGATTCTAAATTGTCCTTAGGTGTGACTGTGAGAGTGAATGGTTGTCTGTATCTCTGTGTTGGCCTTGCGATGGACTGGCGATCTGTCCAGGGTGTACCCTGCCTCTCGCCCAAAGATGCTGGGATAGGCTCCAGCCCCCCCACGACCCGAAAAGGATCAAGCGGAAGAAGATGGATGGATGGATGGATGGTTCTGTTATGTCCATGACTGAGTCAAAGCAAGCACACGGTTGCTGCAGTTTTACAGAGCTTTATTACATGCAGGTTAAGTATATACACAGGCTTACGGCACACGCCCCGCTGACCAGGTGGCTCCACGACAAAGAGCAGAGCCTCTTCCGCCCACTCCTTTATACCATGGGCGGCGTCACCACCGGAAACCAGCAGTAGCCACCCTGGTCTAGCCCACGACTAACCCGGCCGCCATCTTACTATTACAGCCTATTTACATACACAACATTCCTCCCCCTTCAAAAAAAAATGCCAAGCGCATAGATAGACCCCCCCCCCCCCAAATTTGCATCCTGACTCACGCACTAAAACAAAACAATTACAAAACAATTACAAAGACAAATAAACAACCTATCCATGCACACAAGTAACTACCTGGGGGGGGGGGGGGCAGGTAGACTACCAGCACCCCTACACGGCTGGGCGGATTATTCTGCCGCCGAACACAAAACAAAGCCATGTAGCTAAGAAAATAAAATTAGAATAAAATAATCCCAGAACAGCTCCACGCAAAACACATGACAAATAACAGCTACTGCCCCCCCCCAACTCTCACCCCCACACTGGGCACACTTCAAAACGTTGGGTATGTAAATCATCAATTATTTACAACAATTATTTAATTATTTACAACAATTTAACATGGGCGAAACACACCCCACCACCCCAAACTTGGGCACACAAACATTATTTCAATAAAATTTCCCCCTAAAATTAGCAAAATCACATAATTTATACACACAACCCCTCAGGTCAAAATCCAGTCAATATAAACCATGATCACAACAGAAAACTCCCTTCAGATTAACACTCACACTCTTCCCTTTTTTTTTTTTTTGAATTAAAAGGGGTACCAAACCAGCAGCAGACAAACGTAAACAAGAAAATAAAACACAACCAGACTGAGAAGAAAAACACAGACAAAATGAAAACAATTCTCTCAAGCCTCAGGCGGTCCTTTCTCCCGACGCTTCCATCTCTTGACCTCAGGGCTCCCACCGCGCCGTCTCGTCTTCTCCACCCTGCGCAGCTCATTCGGATGCCTCCAGGTCTGGTCAGACAAGTGTAGAAACCCGTCACTCCGAACGGCCTCCACTCGAAACCGTCTCCTCTCATCGCATCGCTCACGCGAGCCGTGTTCACCTCTCACCCGGGCCTCAACCCTGGGCCACATCAAGTCGCTGACCCGCAGGGAAGCCCGCGACCTCCTCCTCTGATGACGTTGGGTTTGACTGGTCTCCATCAATGGTCCGGACGACTCCTGGCCCCAGTCCATGTTTTCCATGGTTGACCGTCTCCCCGAACGATGAAACAACTCGCTCTCTGGTCCCGCTCTTTCTGGATCCAGCATGGGCGCCTCATCCTTACAGGCTGCCTGTGAGGTCCCGTCGTGCCATTCCACGCCCCCAGTTTGGGCATCAAACAGACTGGCATCGGGTCCAACCCGCGGCATCCTCACGTAGCGCCGAACGTGCTGTTCTTCATGACACATGTCCACCCAGTCTGATTCCCTCACCTCCATGCCATCCATCAGCGGAGTTGGCCGGCTCCACAGACCGCAGCCCGACCACTCCTCACCCGACACGTTGGCGATCGAAAAACCCAAGCTATAAAATAGGTTACACCCCATGATGTTAACCCTTGCAGCAGTGACACGGATGTGGGCTCGAGGCACCACGACCAACCCGTAACGGGCTTCTACCTCCATAAAGCCCATCACAGCCAGCCTATTCAGTCCATAGCCATAATAGTCTCTCTCAGGTTGTTTAAACTCTTGGTGGGGAAACAAACAGTTCACGGTCGCCAGGTTCAGCACCGAGATAACAACACTCTTGTCAGTCAACAGTGGAACCACGACACCGTCGAGCATGACATCACAGCTGGTCCTCCCCGTAGTCGCTGGGGAGACCATATGCACGATGGTCGGAGACTTCTGCGCAGCACCTGGTTGTCTCCTATGGCTCCTGCGTACGAAGTTGTCGCACGTCCTGGCGAAGTGGTCCTGCAGACCGCACTTGTCACATCGCTTTCCTCTCACTGGGCACGCACTGGCTTTATAGCAGTGAACAGGGGACCCACACCAATAACAACGAGGTGCACCAGGGACAGACCGTGTCTTCACCACTGTGGCATATATGTCACCTCTGGCGTCACTGTCATTAGGGTCCCAACATAGTGCCTTCGCGAGAACATCATCTTCGCTCTGAAGAGCCTCTTCAGGCAGGCCCCTCGCGATGATCTCCGCTGCCTCAAACTGCTGGGCGAGCTCAACAGCCATGGTCAAAGTCAACTCTCCTGGAAACTCCAATAACCTGGACTGGATCGCTTCACTATGAACGTGTTCCGCCAGTTGGTCCCGAATCATCTCCTCTTCCAGGCATCCAAACTCACACCCCCTCGCCAGCCTATGGAGCTCAGCAACAAACGTTGTCACCGGCTCCCCTAACCACTGGCGGTGCTGTCGAAAATGGATGCACCAGACCGTGATGCTCTCATCAACATGAAAATGGAGTGCCATCAATTCCACCACGCTGTCAAAACTAACGGCCCCACCCAGACTGTCCAACACTCTCTGCCCCTCAGCGCCCAACTTATGGATTAACGCCGACCTTGCGTGGAGCCTCTCATGCTCGCCAAGGTCCAAGACCACGAGGTAGTTGGTAAAAGGCGAGAACCTACGAGGCCATGGCAAGGGGGGCATGCCTGGCGCCTCCAAAAACAGCTGAAATTCAATTTTCCATTCCCGCTTTGAACTGAGTCAAAGCAAGCACACGGTTGCTGCAGTTTTACGGATCTTTATTACATGCAGCGTTAAGTATATACATGGGCAATGTCACCACCAAAAACCAGCAGTAGTCACCCCGGTCTAGCCCACGACCAACCCAGCTGCCATCTTACTATTACAGCCTATTTACATACACAACAGGTTCGTTTCATCGGGGTGGGGGAGGCTGGCTGCATTCTAAACTCCATGTAAACTCCATGTTGCCAATAAATGGCATGGAATAGACAGGCCAAACAGAGTGCAGCTTGGGTGGTTGCTGAAGCAAAACCTTGGGTGTGGGAGGAGTTTGGTGAAGCCATGGAACAAGACTTTTGGTCGGCCTCGAAGAGATTCTCGCAAACTGTCCGGCGACTGAGGAGGGGGAAGCAGCTTCCTGTCCACACTGTGTATGGTGCGGATGGTGTGCTGCTGACTTCGACTGGGGATATCGTTGGGTGGTGAAAGGAGTACTCTTGAGAAGGATCTCCTCAATCCCACTGTTACGCCTTCCACAGAGGAAGCAGAGCTTGAGGACAAGGGGGATGACTCACCCATCACAGGGGCTGAGGTTGTCGAAGTAGTTAAAAAACTTGTCGGTGAGTATCTCGGGGTCTTATGTTACGTATCCACTGGTTCCGTCGTTTTTCCACTTCCCATTCATTGTGTATTGGAAACACAACAGAAAGCATTTGGGTCCGGACCGGTGAAAACCAGACAGTGGTGTGCAGAATCACCCGTGAGTTCCCCTACAGCTCATTTGCATAGTCATGACGATTGGTCATGATATTTTTGGTACCGTCATGAACCAGAGGCAGCACTCTCATCCTGAACTTTTACTAGCGGTTGTTGATGTAAAATAACAACAGATTCATTAACTGAACCTACTATTTCTTGCACAAAGTTGTTATATAGTTATTTATATGTTTTGTGTTCGGTTTGTGTGGCACTGGATGGTGGCTCCGCCTTTTCGGTCACGCCACCACCCGTGGGTATGAAAGGGCTGCATGCAGGAGGGGTGGTCTCTTGGCCATCTCCCTGCATAGCGGTTTGGTGTGGTTAGGTACACTGTGCCCTGTTAATAAATGTGTGTTCAGTTTTACACTTGGCCTCATCCTTTGGCGCCAACCACCGACACAACATTTAGAAATGAGGACGAAAGCGGATAAAAATTGAAGGTATGGAAGCGTGTGGTGCACAAATTTGGCCGTTTTTGGAGCTCCCAGGTGAGTCACCTGTTGCATGGCCTAGGTGGTACAACGCCTTTAAGACGTATATGATGGTGCTGGACCTGGGAAGGATGGAGAAATTAAGGGCACGTGCGTTGCTTGCGTGTCCTGGAGGGACAACGGATTTTGAGCATGCTCGGCGACACGGACGATTATGAAGAAATGGTTGAGCTGATGGCGCGCCATTTTCGTGCACCGGACAACGTCATCGTCCGAAGGATTAAATTTTGATAGCGCCACCAACAGGTGGGAGAGTCCATCCATTTGTGTTGGACTTGAAGCAGTTTGCCACCGAGTGTTGGTTCGGAATGTTGGAAGAAGAAATGGTCCGCGACCAGTTGGCAGAACATACCAACTGTGCTGCAGTCTGGTCAATGCTGCTCACATTTCCGTATGAATTGACGCTATCCAGGGCCGTCGAGTTGGCACTCCAGCTGGAGGCAGCAGATAAGTTAACTCGGGAGCTGAGTGACCGTCTGTCACCGCGAGCGTTAGAATCCCCCATGGCTACACAAGTCATCAAGACTTGATGGTTCATCCAAACTTGATACAACTGGTTGCTTCTTTAGCCTCTTCTGTGAGATCTCCAGGGTTGTTTAGTAGTTGGTCAAAGTGGTCTGCAAATCTGTCCAGGATCTTGTCTTTCTCTGGCAAAACTGTTTCACCATCCATAGCCTTTAATTGGATCAATCCTCTTGGTTTAGGGCCGTAGATTTCTCTCAAACCTGTGAAAAATGTTTTCATGTCCTTCCTGTCTGCTGCAGTTTGAAGTTCCTAAGCTTTTTCATCCCACCAGTGGGACTTCATCTCTCTGGTGTACTTCTGTAGCTCACTCTGAGCCTTTGAGTATTTCTTCTTCTTCAACCTTGTGTTACACTGTAGGTTTTCCTGACTAGCTGTATTCCTCGCTTCTGGTAGTTTCTTTAGGTGTTCATCATGTTCATCAAACCAATTTTGATGTTTCCTCTCAGGGTGGCCTAATACATCATTCACAGTCTGATACACCGTATCCTTCAATGTTGCTCATTTCTCTTCTATGTCATTATCTGAGTTGTTGCTGTCCTAGTCTTTCAAGTTTTCATCTACTTCCTGTGTAAGTTCTTGCTGCTTCTTCTGGCCTTTCAGTGCACTAGCGTTTAGCTTCCGTGGTGGCTTCACACCCGTCCTGCAGTGCTGTTTTCGTCTGCAAATCCTTAATCTAGATCTCAGCATAACATGATCAGTACCACAGTCCGTGCCTCCCATTGCTCTGGTGTCCAATACATCCCTTATATCTCTCTGCCTGTCTATGATGTAGTCTAATAAGTGCCAGTGCTTGGATCTTGGGTGCATCCATGTCTTCTTGTGTGTGTCCTTGTGCTTAAATAGAGTGTTGGTTATCACAAGGTTGTACTCCGAACATAGTGCAAGTAGAAAGTTCTCCATTAGCATTGCACTTGCCTACTCCATGGCTGCCTAGCACTCCTTTCCATTTCTCAGTGTCTGAACCAACTCTGGCATTAAAATCTCCAACGAGTATCAGTCTGTCATCAATCGGTACACACCTGATGGTCTCACGTAAATCACTGTAGAACTCTTCCTTCACCTCCTCTGTGTTGGTCATTGTTGGGGCATATTCAGTACACTGATGAGTGTGGCATACATCTTCTGCTGTAGCGGGAGTCCCATAGTCATTATCCTGTCATTGATTGGCACCGGTTCCTCATCAAGCATTGCTGCTATCTCCTTTCTAACTGCAAAGCCCACTCCTGCTTCTCTCCTTTCTTGAGTTGATCTCCCACTCCAAAAGAAGATGTACCCATGGTCTTCCAAGCTGTCATATCCAGACAATCTTGTTTCACTAAGTGCAGCTATGTCTACATTGTACCTGTTCATTTCCAGGGCCACAAGTGCGGTCTGTCTTTCTGGGCGCTGTGATGTTGTTCTGCCCAACAGAGTGCGTACATTCCATTCTGCTACACACAAGGCTGCTGTTTTCCTCCTCTTTTGTCTTCCTGCTCCTAGCTTACTTTTCACTGCCTGTCGAAGTGTGAACAGATCAGCGTAGACCTTGTAAGCCCAGGCGACGTCCGAGCCGGTGTGAGTTGCTTTCTGACTGACCATTTCATGAAACTGCTTGCAAAGTATTTGAGTACTGCTAGCTTTTGCTGGACTAGCAGCATATTCTTGGCAGTTAAAGGTATTATCAGTGGCAAGAACAACCCAAGACAAACTGACTCCAGTATCTGTTGCAGTGACTGACCAGATGATAAGTTTGTTTATCTCTGCTCTTTGTGTAGTGCATGTCACAATGCACCGACTGGCACAGTCCACCACAGACCTTGCGACAGATGTGTTTATCTGCCAGGATGTCCAGTCTCACCCTGTGTAATTGGGAGTGGTCCACCACAGACCTGTGGCAGATATTGTTTTTAGTTCTGCCAGGATGCCTTGTTTCACCCTCCACGCCCTCGGAATGGCGGGGATGCCGGTTGAGTCACAGACGGCCCGACCCATGAGACAGGTAATACTGGTTTTCATGGTTATCCGGTAGCAAGCACGCCAATGCCTGATCTTAGATGATGTCAACAGACCGTTTGCAGGGAAACAGTTTCCTTCTAGGGTGGCGAGAGCTCATTTATTAGCTGACCGTTCCTCGTAGCTTGGCCCACAGGAAATCATATTTGAGAAGCCGTTAAAAGCATTACTAAGACGACACACTAACTGTGACAACAGAACCGACTGTCATGTCCAAAAAGTACACGTACCACTTGATCTTTACACACCCTGACACGTTTTCAAGACAAAACTCTTACATTTGTGTCACCGCTGGTATCGCTGCTCCATGGTTGCCATCTTTTAGTAGTGGTGGCAGAATTTAGTAGTGGTGGCAGAATAAATTGCCTGGCCGTGTGGGGGTAGGACGGCAGTCCACCTGTCGTCCCCTAGTTTTAGTTGTTTTGTATGAACGTGTTACGCCCCTTTTGGTAATTTCTGTTTAGTTTGTTTAGCAGATGATTCGGGTTCCAAATTAGGGAGGGTTTGATTGTATGTGTGTTTTGGACTTTTCTACGGGGAAGGGGGGGTATAGTTATTTATATGTTCTGTGTTCGGTTTGTGTGGCACAGGGTGGTGGCTCCACCTTTTTGGTCATGCCACCACCCATGGGTATAAAAGGGCTGCATGCAGGAGGGGCGGTCTCTTGGCTGTCTCTCTGCACAGTGGTTTGATGTGGTTAGGTACACTGTACCCTGTTAATAAACGTGCGTTCAGTTCTACACTTGGCCTCATCCTTTGGCTCCAACCACTCACATAACAGAAGTGATACTAGAAATGCTTTTCGTTGGTTTGTTTTAAAGATATGGAGACCAAGGATGCCATATTGTCTGGTAGCAGCCGAGAGCTGAAGACCGCCCACGGATGGATCTGTCGACCAATCCAGTGAACCAGCCAACTGGAGGAGAAGATGAGAGAGGGCCGGGGAGAAGAGCAGCAGATCTGTACATTACCTGTTGTTGTGGAGACATGAAGGAGAAATTAATAACCGCTGTTTCAGGCAACCCAATACTATATGACCAGTCCTTGCCATCATATAGAAACAGCATACAAAGGAACAAAGCACGGAGAGCAGTGGAACATTGGCTCATCCAGCCGAAGCTTACAAACCAGATGGTCAAATTTGCCATGCATTGTGTGGGTCTGTAGGATTGGGTGAACCAAAAGCCAGCAGCGATGATGACAAAGTCACCTTTTGTAGTGCAAATATACCAGCACTATTAAAAAGAGACTTATCAATCTGCTCATGGTTAATAATGACTATTCTGATATTTCCTCCCACATCGCTCGACTCCACCTATCTGAGAGCTATGCTACACGCCCCTTTTCTGCACCTCACAGGTTCCGGTATCTGATTCCTTTCCAAAAAATCCTGACCAGTGGACACGTAGCATTATTCACGAGTGAGGGGAGAATGGAGTGAGAGATTGACAGACGGATCAGAGCAGCATTCTCAGTGATGCAGACATTATACTGGTCTGTTGTGGTTAAGAGCTCGAAAGCAAAGCTGTCGATTTGCCGGTCAAGCTATGTTCCTACCCTCACCTATGGTCATGAGCTTTGCATAATTAGTGAAAGAATGAGATCGCAGATACAAGAAGCTGAAATAAGCTTTCTCTGTAGGATTGCTGGATTTGCCCTTAGAGATAGGGTGAGGAGCTTAGTAATCTGGAAGAGGCTCAAAGTAGAAGTGCTGCTCCTCCACATTGAAAGGAGCCAGTTAAGTGGACGCCTCCCACTTGAGGTGTTTCGGGCACGTCCCACTGGGAGGGAACCCTGGGGCAGACCCAGGACATGCTGGAGAGACTACATCTCCCAGCTGGCCTGAGAACACCTTGATATCCTCTCAGAAAAGCTGGAGCAGGTGGCTGGGGAGAGGGAAGTCTGGGCTTCTCTGCTTGAGCTGCTGCCTCTGCAACCTGGACCTCCGGAAAAGCAGTAGAAGATGGATGGTTGGAATGTAAATGGCGTTCACTTGTACAGTATGGTGCTTTTTCTCAGCTCTAGATGGCCAAAGCGCTTTACAGATCCTGCTATCCACGTAGTCACACAGAGCTGCCATGCACAGGTGCTGGCCTGACCCACCAGGAGCAGCTGAGGGTTCAGTGTCTTGCTCAAGGACACTTTGACATGCAAACTGCAGACAGAACGGGAATCGAACCCCTGACCCTCCGGTCAGTAGTCAACCACACTACACCTGTGCCACAGCTGCCCCCCAATCAGTTAGTGGAATAGGCTTCACTAACTGATCCAATTATTTGCAGTGAAAAAAATAAACGTTAGTTGTTTATTGTTATTACAGTTTAAGAAAATCCTTTAAAAAACTGTGTAAGTTCTAATACTAGAATAATATTTATCTTAGTCTTAATTTATTTTCTTTCTAGCTAATGTTGCTGCACAGCAGTAGTCACCTGATTTCTTGAGTACTTGAAGTAGCTGTAATTATGTATGTACAGTGGATATGAAAAGTCTACACACCCCTGTTCAAATGCCAGGTTTTTGTGATGTTAAAAATGAGACCAAGCTAAATCATTTCAAAACTTCTTTCCACCATTAAAGTGACCTATAACCTGTACAGCCCAATTGAAAAACAAACTGAAATCTTTTAAGCGGAAAAACAATTAAAAAAAAAAACTTACAATAACTTGGTTGCATAAATATGCCCATTCTTAAACTAATACTTTGTTGCAGCACCTTTGGCTTTTATTACAGCACTCAGCTTTTTCGGTTGGAGTCTATCAGCGTTTCACATCTTGATGTGGCTATATTTGCAAACTGTTCTTTGCAAAAACACTCCAAATCTGTCAGATTGCGAGGGCATCTCCTGTGCCCAACCCTCTTCAGATCACCCCACAGATGTTTGATTGAATTCAGGTCTGGACTCTGGCTGGGCCATTCCAAAACCTTAATCTTCTTCTGGTGAAGCCATTCTTTTGCTGATTTGAATGTATGCTTTGGGTTATTGTTGTGCTGAAAGATGAAGTTTCTGTTACGGTCTGAGCACGGGGGATTTCACCGTGCTTTGTGTCTTTGTCTTTTTGTTTTTCCTTATTTGTATAATATTGTATTTTGGAGTCTATGCTAGTGTCTGCTCTTTTCTCTCTCTCTTAGGAGTTGCAGTTGTCAGGAGCACTTCCGAGCTTTTCCCTGGTTGTGGGCGGTGCTCCTGTCAAACTGTCAGCTCTGTCTCCCCTCCTCATGGCTCAAAGCTGATTGTCGTTTTCTCCCTAGCCCGCTCATGTGATTCACAATGGTTACTTTTTGTGCCAATTGTTTCTAAATCCTATTTAAAGGCTGTTATTTTTATTTCTCATTGCTGGTGTCTTAAATTCTCCTACCCTCATCTCCACCAGAACCCAACCCTTTTTGTGGTGAGGTAATTTGTAAGTTTACTTTGCTTGTGTCTTTGGATTTTGTGTTTGAGCACTGTTTTTGGACTTTGTGTTTTGTTTTCTTAATAAATTTCACTAACTGCAGTCCTGCGTGTGGGTCTCACCTCTCTGCCCCGAGGGGCAATTCATGACAGATCCTCTTCTTCTTCAGCTTTCAAGCAGAAGACCCAAGGTTTTGTGCCAACACTGGCTATGTTTACATGGACACAAGGAACCGGATTAAAAGCCTGATCGGAATAAAAATGCTTCACGTAAACATGGCAATCTGAATATTCTAACCCGATCACGCTCATTCGTATCAAAATTTCATTACGATTGAGAGGGGTGGGTTATGCCGATTGTTAATCGGAATGGTGCGCATGAAAACACTTATTCCAAACGTAGGGCAGAAAATATGTTTACTGAGCATGTCTGTGCACCAGCCGCACATCGACGTGATGTATTTCCGCCTTAGCGGCAGCTAGCGGAAAGCATAGCGGGAGTAAAACAAAACTGGTCTGTATCATCCTACTGTCTCTCTCTGTTCATCATATGCAGAAGTATGTACTTGTAGCTTCATTATGGAGACCAGCAGAAGCAAAAGTACAGTCTGAATAACACAATACAGGTCAATTTCAACAAGAAGCGGGGCTTGCTAACACCGGAAGTTGCTTCTTCTTCTACTATTTTCGGAATGTCGAAATGTCGATGTGCGCATGTCAAAAAGATTTATTCCGTTCGAACGTGTGACACATGGAAACGCACGTCCTAATCAGATCAGCTTTTTCAGGATCCATGTAAACAGTAAAATTCTGATCTGAATTGTAATCAGATTGAAGAAATTTTGCCCATGTAACTGTGGCCACTGACTGGTATTTGGAACTGTTCATGATTCCCTCCACCTCGACTAAGGCCCCAGTTCCAGCTGAAGAAAAACAGCCCCAAAGCATGATGCTGCCCCCACCATGCTTGACTGTAGGTATGGTGTTCTTTTGGTGATGAGCAGTGTTGTGTTTGTGTCATAGGATGGAAGTATTTTATTGTGTTTTGGGGGTTTTATATAATTAAGTTTATGTTGCATGATTTATAATTTTGCATGGTTTTTAGTTTTTATATTTAATCATTGTGTTTTTAAATTGGAAGTGTTGTCTACTTCCACCCTGTGCTTCCCCTAATTACTGATCATGACTGGGGATGTGCAGTACCTGTGGCTGCACATGATAGAAAAGGTGCTGAGAGAGCTTTGACAGAAGGAGAGAACCCGGCTGGAGGAGGGCCTGCTTGGAGAAGAGCCCCTGCCAGATGAGAGAACCCTGCCTAAGGGGAGCCTGGCCAGATAAGAGCCTGCTTGGAGGACAGCCCTGCCTGAGGAGAGGCCCTGGCTGATGGAGAGCCCTGCCAGGACAGCCGGCCAGATGAGAGCTCTATTGGACGAGAGGAGGTTGCTGGTCCCAGGGAAAATGGCTGAAGGAGGGCATGACTGAGGAGGAGGAGCAATAACGGCCCAGGACCACCATGATGCCGGCATTTGGGGAGGACACTTCTGTGTGGAGCAGTTGGTGCTGCAGGCAAAGCAGGAAATGCCTAGTTGAACAGCTGAACTTTATTTGGGGTTAATCAGAGGCATTTTAAATGGTGGCAGGTGTGTATTGATTCCCATTTAACATGAGTTTGAATGTGATTGGTTAATTCTGAGCACAGCCACATCTTCAGTTATAACAGGGTGTGCATATTTATGCAACCAGGTTATTGTAAGTATATTTTTTATTTTTCCCCTTAAAAGATTTCAGTTTGTTTTTCAATTGGGTTGTACAAGTCATAGGTCACATTAATGGTGGAAAAAGTTTTGAAATGATGTAGCTTGGTCTCATTTTTTAAATCACAAAAACCTGGCAATTGAACAGGGGCGTGTAGACTTTTTATATCCACTGAATGGATGCTAAGTAATCAGCCATAACATTTTTTTCACCCTCTGTAAGGACTTCCTCCACCAAGAGGTGAATAAGCATAGATGGATGTTTGGACAATATCATCATGATGCACCAGAGAAGAGCTCCACTAAACAGTGACCAGAGAGAGGGTCAATAGCTTTTGAAGTCCTCACTGATGTGATAGACCAGTGGTGGTTAAGGACAGGACATCAGTATCTGACCTTCAGGTAAGTATGATGGAAAGTTTTCAATGTAAAATGCCACAAAAAGGACAATTATCAATTTGACTGTATTCTCACAGATCAACATTTAAAAACCCCATTCTGATGATGCCAGGAGAAGATTTTCCTTCACCCCACTTATGTATGAGGCCTGGACTCCGTTGGCAGCACCGGACCACAACCATCAGAGGCACTGTCCAGTGAGGAAGACAGCTGACAGCACACCAGCGTAAGTTTTGCATTAGCAAAACATTTTACACACAGTAATGTGTAAAACAAAATCTTTTTTGAATTTTTAAATGTGTGTGTGTGGTTTTAACAATTTTTGAAACATTAAGCAAACTAGTGCCTTTTTGAATATTTTGTGAATAACCTAGTCAAACCAATTATATTTATGGATTATTTTGTCAAACGTAGATGCAACAGATATTTGTTTTTGTTTCTTTCTTTTTTGATTAACTTCTCAAGAGAATAGTCAAACAATGGTCAACATTGACTAGGGGGGCAACAAAAGCTTTCCAGAGTGTTTTTAAAAGTGTTTAAAAGTAAGACATCTACGGACTGTGATGGTATTCAGTTCAATTCAATTCAATTCAATTCTATTCAATTCAATTCAACTTTATTTATATAGCGCCATTTCACAACAACAGTCATCTCATAGCACTATCAACTGTAGGGGGGAACCCCCACAGTTGCAGAAAGACCCCAGCAATCAGGTGATCCCCTGTGAGCAAGCACTTGGCGACGGTGGAGAGGAAAAACTCCCTTTTAACAGGAAGAAACCTCCAGCAGAACCAGGCTCAGGGAGGGGCAGTCATCTGCTGTGACTGGCTGGGGGGTGAGGGGACAGAGAAGATGAAAAGAACAGACATGTAGAGAGCAAACAGCACGATGGGGACTCAATCTATGGGAGAGAACAAACAAATGTTAATGACCAGCAAAAAAAAATATTTCATAGAGAGTGAGGAAAGGAGTGAGGCCCAGTGCATTACTGGAGGTCCCCCGGCTGACTAAACCTATTAGCAGCATAACTAAGGGAGGGTTCAGAAACACATGATCCCTCCCTAATTGTAGGCTATATCAAAAAGGTAGGTTTTAACCCTAATCTTAAAAACAGAGATCGAGTCTGACTACCGAATCCAGATTGGCAGCTGATTCCACAGGAGAGGAGCTTGATAACTGAAGGCTCTGCCTCCCATTGTACTTTTGGAGATTCTAGGTATTACAAGTAATCCTGCATTTTGGGAGCGTAGTGCTCTGTTAGGATAATACGGTAGTATCAGATCTTTTAAATAAAAAGGAGCCTGATTGTTTAGAGCTTTGTAAGTAAGAAGGATTTTAAACTTAATTCTAAACTCTATGGGAAGCCAATGAAGGGAGGCCAGAACCGGGGAGATATGATCTCTCTTTCTAGTACCTGTTAAAACTCTTGCTGCAGCATTTTGGATCAGCTGAAGACTTTTTAAAGATGTTTTAGGACAACCTGATAATAAAGAATTACAATAATCTAATCTCGAGCTAACAAAAGCGTGGATCAGTTTCTCAGCATCACTCTGAGACAAGATGCTCCTAATCTTGGCAATATTACGCAAATGATAGAAGGCAGTCTTAGAAACAAATTTAATATGTGAATTGAAGGACAAATCCTGGTCAAAAATAACTCCAAGGTTCCTCACAGAGCTATTAAGAGAAAGAGTAACTGCATCCAAACTGAAAGTTTGATTTGGAAAGGAATTTCTAAGGTTTTTTGGACCAACAAGAATGACTTCAGTCTTATCTGAATTTAATAGCAGGAAATTACAAGTCATCCAAGCTTTGATTTCCTTAAGACAGGCTTCTAACTTGGCTAATTGATTACTATCATCTGGCTTCATTGACAGGTATAATTGTGTGTCATCTGCATAACAATGAAAATGTATACAGTGCTTTCTAATAATGTTGCCTAACGGAAGCATATATAAACTAAAAAGAGTAGGGCCTAGCACAGATCCCTGTGGAACTCCATGACTAAGCTTTGAGTTGAAAGAAAACTCATCATTTACATGAACAAACTGGAACCTATCAAATAAATAAGATCTAAACCACTGCAACGAAGATTCATTAAGTCCAACATAGTGTTCTAATCTATCAAGTAGAATATTATGATCGATAGTATCAAAAGCTGCACTAAGGTCTAAAAGGACAAGTACAGAAACTAGTCCATTATCAGATGCAATGAGGAGGTCGTTAGTGACCTTCGCTAAGGCTGTTTCAGTACTATGATGGATTCTAAACCCAGATTGAAACTCTTCAAGTAAACCATTTCCCTGCAGGTGGTCGAATAATTGCGTAGCAACAACTCTTTCTAAGATTTTTGAAATGAAAGGGAGATTAGAGATTGGTCTATAGTTAGCTAAAGCTCCTGGATCTAGCGTTGGCTTTTTGAGTAAGGGTTTAATTACAGCTGTTTTAAAAGCCTGCGGTACATGGCCTAAAGTTAATGAAGAATTGATTATATGAAGAATAAAGCTACCAATAAGTGGGAAGACTTCTTTAAATAACCTAGTAGGAATAGGGTCTAAAAGACAAGTTGAAGGTTTGGATGAGGAAACTATTTTGTCTAACTCACAAAGGTCGATTGGAGTAAACTCATCAAGACAGACATCAAAAGAAGGAGTTGTAGTAGTTACAGTATTTAAGTTAACTGTGGGAAGAATCTGATTGATTTTATCTCTGATGGATGAAATTTTATTATTGAAAAAGTTCATAAAGTCCTGACTAGTAAGCTCTAAGGGAATGCTAGGATTGATAGAGTCCTGACTCTTTGTCAACCTGGCTACAGTACTGAAAAGAAACCTGGGATTATTCTTGTTCTCTTCTATTAATGCAGAGTAATAACTTGTTCTAGCTTTTCTAAGAGATTTTTTATAAATTAAAAGATGATTTCTCCAAGCTAAATAGATTTCATCTAAATTAGTAGAGCGCCATTTTCTTTCTAATTGACGAGTCTTCTGTTTTAAGCTACGAGTTTCTGTGTTGAACCAAGGAGTTAGAAATCTCTGATTAGACTTTTTCTTTTTTAAGGGGGCCACCAAGTCTAGAGCCTGATGCAGAGAAGCTGAAACACTATCCACCATGTTATCAATTACAGAAGGAGCAAGCTGTCTATAGCTTATTTCCGTTGTGTTGACACATGGCATAGAGGAAACAATCTGCATAAATTTGGAAACAGCATCATCTGAGAGGCATCTACTGTAATAATATTTTTCTTTAGGAGCCAAATAGTCAGAAATGGTAAAATCAAAGGTTAACAGACAATGGTCTGACAGTACAGGGTTATGAGGAGACACTACAAGATTTTCTATTTCTATGCCATATGTCAGAACAAGGTCCAATGTATGGTGGAGGTAATGAGTAGAATTTCCTACTTTCTGAGAAAACCCAATCGAGTCTAATATTGAATTAAATGCCACATTAAGGCAGTCACTATCTACATCCACATGTATATTAAAGTCCCCTACTATAATTATTCTATCAGATTTCAGCACTAAATCAGCTAAGAAATCAGCAAATTCGGATAAAAATTCTGAGTAGGTTGATGGGGGACGATAAACTATGGCAAATAAAATTGGGTTTAACCTAAAATTGCTAAAGTGCCCAATACTGAGGACCAGGCCCTCAAAGGAATTATAACATGTTTTTTGCTTTACATTAACTAGTAATTTGGAATGGTAAATTGTTGCTACTCCTCCTCCACGACCAGAACTTCTGGGATTTTGACAGTTTAAATAACCAGAGGGAGTTGATTCATTTAAACCAACATAATCCTCTTGCCCTAACCAAGTCTCTGTAAGGGAAATTAAATCAATCTGATGATCAATTAACAGATCATGGACTAACAGAGACTTGGGAGTTAGAGACCTAATATTTAGTAAACCACATTTAATTTTTAAATTATGAGGAGGAACAGAGGCCAAATCATTCAATTTAGAGGCTTTATGTTTAATTTGAGTTTTACCAATGTTTTGCTTTATCACTTTGGGACGCTTATGCATGATATTTTTATTTACTTTGGAGGGAGCAGACAACGATTCTCTGATGGGGAAGACAGGGGCTAAGCTGAGGGGTGGCGGATGAAGAGGAGCTGCAGAGAGGCGTGTAAGACTGCGACTCTGCTTCCTGGTCCCAACTCTGAGTAGTCATGGTTTTGGAAATTTGGATAAAAAAGATGCCAGATTGTTAGATAAATGAGAAGCACCATCCAAAGTGGGATGAATGCTGTCTCGTCTCATAAGACCAGGTTTTCCCCAAAAAGAGCTCCAATTGTCAATGTAGCCCACGTCATTTTTAGGACACTACACAGACAGCCAGCGGTTCAAGGATGACGAGCGACTAAACATGTCATCACTGGTCAGATTGGGGAGGGGCCCAGAGAATACTACAGTGGCAGACATCGTTTTTGCAAAGTCACACACCGATTCTATATTAAGTTTGGTGACTTCCGACTGCCGGAGACGGATGTCATTAATGCCGGCGTGAATAACAATTGTGGAGTATTTAAGATAAGATAAGATAAGATAAGATAAGCCTTTATTAGTCCCACAAAGGGGAAATTCCAGGATTGCAACAGCACAGGGATAGCAACACTCTAGAGCAACAATCAGAAGGCAAGAAAAAACAAGCAAGCAAGAGCAGCTAATATACATATGTACATATTACTATAAAATATATATATACACACACACACACACAGACACACAGTGCAGAGCATTGTAGCTGGATGGAATAAATATATGAATATATGAACACACAGTGCAGAGCATTGTAGCTAGATGGAATAAATATGTAAATATATAAACACCCACAGTATGGAGCATTGCAGCTAGGTGGAATAAATATGCAAGTATATAAACACACACAGTGCGGAGCAATGTAGCTAGATGGAATAATATGTAGATATATAAAAACACAGTGCGGAGCATTGTAGCTAGATGGAATAAATATATAGATATATAAATATAAACACACCCAGTGCAGAGCATTGTAGCTAGATGGAATAAATATGTAAATATATAAACACACACAGTGCAGAGCATTGTTGCTAGGTGGGATGAAACAGCATAACCGTCTATTTAGTTATCCTACATGGTATGATTATGTGCCCATACATATTCTCACCCTCCATAGCGACCGGTATGTTCCTAGTTGTATGCCGGAGAGGACCATTGTGTAAGTCTATTGCATCTTTTGCATTCAAAAAAAAAAAAAAAAAAAAAAACTATTAGTTTGTTACGTCTTTTTGCTATCTCTGCGAGCAGCCCTGCTTAGGTTGTACAGTCTGACAGCCGTTGGTAGGAAGGACCTACGAAACCTCTCGGTTGTGCACCTGGGATGATGTAGTCTGCTGCTAAATGAGCTCCTCAGTGCATCCAGTATGTCCTGCATAGGGTGGAACTCGGACTCCAGCAGAGATGACAGTTTAGCCACCGTCCTTCTCTCTCCTATCTCCTCCATCGGATCAAGGCGTTGCCCCAGGACAGAGCTAGCTTTCTTAATCAGTTTGTTCAGTCTCTTCCTATCGGCTGCAGTAATGCCACTGCCCCAGCAGACCACTCCAAAAGTGATGGCTGATGCCACCACCGTGTCATAGAATGACTTCAGCAGCGCCCCTTGTACACCAAAAGACCTGAGTCTTACAGTCTTACAGTTACTTTTAGCCAGCATTTTCAGATTTGACTCGATGTCGCCTGCTCTGGCCCCAGGAATGCATTGTATTGACATGCTCTTAGTCAAAACTATTATTGAATGCTTAGTGAAACCACTGACATATATTTGTAACCTGCCTCTCCAAACAGGTATATTTCCCAATGCAATGAAAATAGCTAAAGTAATTCCGATATACAAGACGGGTGACAGAGGGGAACTTTCAAACTATAGACCAATTTCACTATTGCTGCAATTTTCCAAGATACTTGAAAAAATATTCTGTGAGAGAACTGACAACTTCATAATGAAGAAGAATTTATTGTGTGAGCAGCAATATGGGTTCAGACACAAGAGGACAACTGCATTTGCTCTAATGGAATTTATAGAAAAAATATCAACTGCCGTTGAAAATAAAGAGTATTCAGTTGGGGTATTCCTGGATCTTAAAAAAGCATTTGATACAGTGGATCACAATTTATTATTAAAGAAACTACAAAATTGTGGTATTAGGGGGGTAGCAATGTCCTGGTTAAGTAGTTACTTAAAGAATAGATATCAGTATGTATGTGTTGGTAACGAAAACTCACAGTTACTGAAGGTTACTTGTGGAGTCCCACAGGGTTCAGTTTTGGGACCATTGTTATTCAATATGTATATAAATGATATATGTAAAGTCCCGGAAAAAATGGATTTAATATTGTTTGTGGATGACACTAATCTATTATGCAGTGGAAGCAATTTGGAACAACTTTTGGATACACTCGGAAAGGAATTAGGAAAGCTTAAACTGTGGTTTGATTCAAACAAATTAATGCTCAATTTAAGTAAGACAAAATTTATAGTTTTTAACAACCATCACAACAACTTAGTATCTAAACTCAGTGTAAATGGTGTAGAGATTGAAAGGGTATCTGAAACTAAATTTCTTGGAGTAATAATTGATAATAAACTGTGTTGGAAGTCACATATTAGTTATATTAAATGTAAAATATCTAAATCAATCTCAATACTACACAGAGTGAAATATTTGCTGAATCAACCCACATTATATACTTTGTATCATTGATTAATACTCCCATACATGACATATTGTACTGAAGTATGTGGAAATACATATAAAACAAACATATATCCGGTCTTTATGCTTCAGAAGAGAGCTATTAGAATAATAAACAAAGCTGCTTACAGGGAACCAACAAACCCACTTTTTCTTAAATTAAAAGCTTTCAAGTTGAAAGATCTGGTTGACTTTAAAACTGCAGTAATAATGTTTAAAGTGAAGAATCTATCACTGCCCGCAAATATCCAGAAGTTGTTCCAAATAAGGGAGAAACAATACCATTTCCGAGGAACATGTATATTTCAAAAACCTTCAGTGAGAACTACCACCAAGCAACACTGTGTTTCAGTGCAAGGAGTAAGATTATGGAACGATTTTGGACCTGAATTAAAATCATGTACAACGCTTGGACAATTTAAACAAAAACTAAAGGAAGAAATACTCCAAACATATGTACAAGATGACATGTAAAATCACATAAGGATTGTCATATCCAGTCTGTGTTGTGTTGTTGCTTAGTTTTTTTTTTGGTCACATTTTGTCTTAGCTTTGTTCCGAATTGTAATCGCTCTTGTTTTGTTTTTCTTTTGAATTCTTGGCTGGAATATGGGTGCGCAATATAAGCTGCGGCTTCAGCCATCACCCATTTCGGATAACTTATGTTGAACTGTATAATCAGAGGAGTTATTGTTTAATTTGACCTTGTTGGATTTTTTGCCCTTTGTTATATTATTCTGTTTCTTTTTAATCTTTACTTTTAATCTATCCAAAATAAAGATTCATTCATTTCATTCATTCATTTCATTTCATTCATTCATTTATTTTTCTCCATTGCTCTCCTAGATCTGCTCCATGGGCCCTGCATCTGGACTGTTTATTTTTTTAAATAAATATTAATTTTTGTCCAAATAAATTCCTGTTTTATGTTGACTCACTTGATTTGAGGATGATTTTCTTTTACATTCTACTCACACAAACCTCCAAAAGTTGAATACTGTAGAGAATTTATTTTTATAAATAACTCAAATCTATAAAGTAAAACTTTCAGACTGTACAATAATCCCATATAAATTTGGCTATTTTAAGATTTTTAGTTTGATATTTTTGGCACGAGATGGAGCACGGTGTTTCACTGTGCTCAGGCTCTCTATTTATTGTTGTTCTTATCCTGTGTTTTCTCAAGTTTATATATTATTTCTCTATGTGTGGGTTTTGTTATGTGTAGTCTCTGTGCCATGAGCTCTCCTTTTCCAGACACTCCCTCCTCCCTTTTCATCTTGTTTGTGCACTCAGCTCGGTAATTAGGTCACCTGCCTGCTCATGAGATCCACACCTGATGGCACTCATTGTGTTTGATTACCTGCCTTATTTAAGAATGCTTTTCCTGCCACCCAATTGTCAGTGCCTCATGATTGTCTCTGTGTTTCTCTACTGCGTTGGAACCCCTACCCTGTTCCAACATGCATTCCTGTAATCTTCTCGCTGTTACCCGCACTCTTCAGTTGAAATAAGTTTATTTTTGCTCACTATTTGAACTTTATATTTTCCTTAATATATTGCACAACTAGCAGTCCAGCACTTGGGTCTTTTGTTCCTGCCCCGAGGGGATGAATCATGACAATTTTGATGAATATGACCAGTGTTGGGAGTAACGCATTACTGTAATGCCACTACTTTTGCAATAACGTGCTGTGTAACGAAATTACTGTTTAAAAATTCAGTAAAGCGTTACAGTTACTGAAATTTGATCAGATGCATTACTCACAACACTCGTTTTATTAATATGGGTAGATATTTTTAGCGCAAATAAATACAAACTGATCCTACATAGCTAATGCAGCCATCAGTTAATGTAACCTGTTGCAAAGAGCTTCTTCACTGCTGCAGCCA
This sequence comes from Pholidichthys leucotaenia, assembly GCA_020510985.1. Classification (NCBI taxonomy): domain Eukaryota; kingdom Metazoa; phylum Chordata; class Actinopteri; order Cichliformes; family Pholidichthyidae; genus Pholidichthys; species Pholidichthys leucotaenia. The sequence goes on along the minus strand of CM035842.1, from coordinate 191,490,476 downwards.
CAAATGGAGTTTGCTCCTGCTGGGAAAAGATGAAGCTACTTTTTTTTTCTGGAAAAAGACAGATTATTTTTCCTTTGTCGTGGTTAAGGACAAAATCATATTGGTGGGCTGTGTGAGACTGACTGCAATCTTCAGAAACACCTGAACAGCAACATGATCAAAGCTATCTGAATAGCCATAGCTGGATTTCAAGCACAGGTATGCATCTGGACAGTTTGTGACCCAGCAAGAATTAAACCGACTGATTGTCAGATACATTATGACAGAATGAAGCTCTGATAACAGTATTTCAAATCAGACAGCTGAGACATACACTCAAGTTAAAACACATTTACTTGCTACCTGGATAAAGATTATTCAAAAATAGATTTTGATATTCAAAAGGAATTTAAGGGACTGGATCTTGTCTCTATCACAGCAGACATTTGGACTATGGATAATGGACATTTTCTTTGGATTACTACACATCGGATTAAATCCATAATATTAAAGGTAAGAAACATTGACAGCTTTATGCAGTATTGCCAACTCACTCTTTTGGAGTAATTCTCACTCTTTTTCCCTCTCTCTCACGCCACAAACCCTATTTCTCATTCCAAAATGAGGAAATTACTGGCAATTCTGTGGTGATTTTCTTCAGATTTTTCCCACAATAAGAGCTCTCAAGGCAGGATAAAGCAGACTCAACATGCTCTAAAAGCTCTGTCTGAAACAGTCTGTTTTCAGCCTGACATTAATAAGCCCATAATGTAATCCATTAATGAAATTATCTTGCTATTTGTGCAAGATGATTTAAGTATTTTTATTTTTTTTTTACTTATTTTGTACCCGTAGGTAGATTTGTTCTGCAGTCCGGTGACAAGCCACCAGCTGCCGGTCGCTGCATGCGCAAGCGCCCCTTAACTCCCTAACCTGCATGTTTTTGGCATGTGGGAGGAAACCCGAGAAATCCCGGAGTAAACCCACGCAAACACGGGGAGAACATGCAAACTCCACACAGATCACTGTTGGCCGGGGGCAGGGATCGAACCCACGATCTCATGATCCCCGCAATCCCCCGGCCGAGGGTAAACTGTGCTGCCGCGGTGCTAACCACTGCGCCACTGTGCAGCCTTTTTCAGTATGCATTTAAAAGTAACGTGAAAGTTACTTTTCTAAGTAACTAGCTACTTTAATCACACAGTAATTGGTAACTCAGTTACTTTTGAAAAGAAGTAACTAGTAACTGTAACTAGTTATTTTTTAATAACTTGCCCAACATTAAATATGACTGAGCTATTTGATATAGATCTGAATGGTGATGCGGTAATTTTTGGAGCTGCAGTAAGTTTTACACAATATTGGTATCCCTTTGAAAAAAAGAGTATTACGCCACCATAAATTTTTTCCAACTTCTCTAAGGATTATTTATTACAATGTTATATAATGTTATGTAGTGTTTTCTGATATGTCCAATATATTTTAGGTTTTTATTTATCACCAAGTTATACAAAGGTTGAAAATACTTTAGTTTTCCATAGAGGTAAGGTAAACCATTACTTTGTGAATTTGTGACACTGAATCAACAATGGATTTCATCCTCTACAGATAACTGAAAAAGCACAAATGAATTCACCCTACCAGCACAATTTGGTTTGAAAAACGTTGAAAAGACGATCTTACCTACTGTCTAAAAAATGTCCGGATTTGGTTGAAAAGTGAAAGATGAAAAAGTGCCTTTTAAGGTTGTTGAAAAGACTTTTTCATATAGATGTCTCTACATGGTCTACATTTGGTTGAAAAATGAAGTTGAAAAGCCATCTTAAGGTCATTGAAAAGTTGTCTTTATCTAAGCATCTCTGTATTGTCTAAATTTGTTTGAAAACCCACCTTTTTAAGGTCGTTAAATAACATAATTAGGTAGTAACCAACGTTCATCATCTGATCCTTTGGATTGTATCTATACCAGCATCTTTGAGCACAGCACCTGGTATACCCTGGTAGTCTACCATCTGAGCACTAGTCAAGGGAAACCCTGGTTAGCTTACAAGATCAAATAGACCAGGGTTGCCTGGGGACACCTGGTGTCATGGGTCGAGCTGGCTTGGCCTTCCCCGGCTCGGTCCTGATCTCTCTGTGGGGGTTGGTTCTGTTGTGTATGTGCACTTTGTGTATTTCTGTAACCATAACCACTGTCTGACCGGCAGCTGTTAGCCAGCATCAGCAATTTACTTTCTCCCACGCTGCTGACAGTCTGTGAGTCCAACCACGCCCCCTCGCTCTCCCTCGCTTTTCCATCAGCTGTTCCCAGTCCCGGTAATTATCCTCCCCATGCCTCGCCCAGGTGTTGCCTATTTGTGAGGCCAGCGGTGTTTGTATAAAAGCAGCCCTTTGCTGGACAAACACCGCTGGATCATTGTACGAGTCACTCCGTCGTGCTTCGTCGTGTGACCGTCCGTCTTTGAAGGATTATGCTCGCCGTACTACTGGAGGACCTGGATTGCTTAAGCTGTCAGTACTTTAGCATTTCTCGCTGGTAGCGTTTCTTTCTAGGATAACGAAGTAGACGGTTATGCTGTTTATTCCATCTTGCTACAATGGTCCGCACTGTGTATATATATTTATATATTTATGTGTACGTATGTATATTCACTGCTCTTATTATTATTTTTATTTTTCTTATCTCCTTAATTATTGCTCTGAGTGTTGCTATCCCTGTGCTGTTGCAATCCTGGAATTTCCCCATTGTGGGACTAATAAAGGCTTAACTTATCTTATCTTATCTTATCTTATCTTAACTGCTACGCTTTCCCCCTGTGCAGCCTAGCATCCCAAGAGAACTCTTTTGTTAGCCCCAGCTGCTCCACCATTTTGTATGGTTTCTTCAATGGATGTTCAATAAATGTGTGTATGATAACCCTTGCATTTAAATCCTCATTTTTCCTTCTCTCCTCCGTGCACTGTGAGGAGCGCACGGGGAAGTTTATGACAGAATGATCCAGCCGAACTAAAGGATTTAGTGGGTTAAACCCACACACACTTTTTCATTTTTTGTGAACTGTTTATTCACCCACCGGTTTTGAGGATTTGTTATGCCTCAAGCTGGTGAAGCAGTATGGAGAAAACAGTGCAGCTGGGAGGACCGCCAAGCCATCGCGGCGATTGAGGGTTTGGCAGCCAGCGCATGAAGCTGTACCTCCTGGAGGGATGAGATGGACTGCTGGGGCAGAGTAACCAACTTGGTGGAGCGGAGACCTCGCCTGCGCTTTCATCCCCGGGTGATTGCTCTATCACTTCCTCCGCTGCTGCCTCTGCCTCCACCCGTTTCCTCGCCATGTGTTGAGAGGCCGGCACCCGCACGTAGAAGAATTCGGCAAGAGAAGCCAGTCTCGTCTCCTGCCCCACCAGCTTTGTTTCTTCCACAGCACTGTGACCCAGCGTTGGACTGCCGGAGGAACTCCTCTGCTCCTCTGCCTGTCTCCCAGTTTGCGGGGGCAGCCCCCTCTGCATTTCCCAACGGACACAGGAGCGCCGCAGATGAGAAGCAGGAGGCTGGGTGTACTGCAGCTAAGACCACTGTTCCCGGGATTAACAGGCAAGTGTGTTTTCATTTGATTAATTCCTTTGATAAATCATCTTCAGAATCAGAATCAGAATCAGAATCAGCTTTATTGCCAAGTATATTTACAAGTAAACATACGAGGAATTTGACTTGACATTGGACGCGCATGTTAGGCGCATCCAATGACTCGTCGCCATACAAGGCGCCTGTCATACAGTGGAGGTAAAGAGGGGAAGGGAGGGGGAGGAAAACACAATAGGAGAGAGAAAAAAACATAGTAATCAGAATAACGCTCGTATAAGCTCATATAAAGCTCAATGAGCCAAATTTTGACTACACAGAAAAAAAAAACCCTCATGCACAATTAGCAGACAATATAGATCACACAGACAAGAGTGGAGAGAGGCAGTGTATATCTGAGTCAGTATATATGTGTCAGTTCGTGTAATGTTGTGTGCATTTGTGTAGTGTAGGTGTGACAGTTGCTAGTGAACAGCAGAGGGCGCCTCCAGGCAGTAGATAGATGTTAAAGTCATGTGACTTATAAACAAGTCCGGAGTCTGTCTCTTCGCTTGGAAATGAAGGCACATGGACTGTCCCTGAGAAGTTCATCCGCTGAAAACAGCAGCTGTCTGTCGATTGCTTGGGTTAAGAGCCGCTCCTACCGCTTATCTTGCAGGAGGAATGTAAATACCGGGCACCAAAGAAGGTCAAATCTGCACAGTGCACTCAGAGAATAGAATTTCCTCACCCGAGCAATTCTGTGCTTCAGAATTTCCATGTGCAGGCTTAAACATTAACATACTCTGAAGAGCACTAGCGACTTCAAGATGTATTCCACCATCTGAATCTCCATTCAGTTCGCCATGCCGCCTCGTGCCCTCCCCAACTAGTCGAATTGGTGAAGGAGCTTTCCTGGATCCGCATTTGAACAGCTCTCCACCTTCCTCAATTTTGAAACAAACACCAGGAAACTCCAGAGCCAAAAATAGAATCCTGTGTCGTAGCCAATAGATGTCTTCTGCATCTCCAGTCGAATCATACACTCAGCAGGTTCCAATTCTTGGGCTCCCCCTTGGCCCGATTCTTGTTGAAAAAATAGTGACAATAGCACGTTTAAGCCGCTACCAAATCCATAATTTCCGTTTAGATTAAGATTCAGCAGAAGAAGAGCGACTAAACACAGACAAAAACGCAACATTGCAAGCTGGGATCAGAAGGGAAAAGAGAGGATTAGAAAAGGCGTCTGCTCTCTCTCGAAGCCGGAGAGAGAGCAGAGAGTGAGGCCCAGTTGGTGCAGTCTGCTGGGTCCTCACCTACCGCTGCAGCAGAAACTAACCCCCCTACTCTCTCCATATCTCCTTCCATCTCCGTTGAGTGTCCATCGCCCCTGGAGCTCGATCTTCAGAGGAGGGAGGGGGCCACGGCACTGAAGAATTCTACTCCAGCCCCGCAGAGCCGCAATGGTAAGAGAAGGAGTGCTGGGACCATCCTGAAGCCTGTGCCGACAGAAGAGCATCCCCTGGCTTCAGTCTCCCAGGGTCCAGCGCGGTGTTGGACTCCACCTCCAGAATCCTCGCAGGAGGAGTCACTGGCATTGGAGAGCTCTCTGGAGGACAATAGGACTGCAACAACCATCACGCCTGCTGTGGAGGCCGCCACAGCAGAGTCAGCGCCCAAATCATTGCCCTCAGCAGGATCGAAGGAGTCCTGGACCGTGGTGGAGCTCGAGTTCAGGCGAGTGATTTCTTTCATTTTTCTTTACTCCGCTTTAGAGAAATCATGCCTGGCTCTTGGTGAGGAGAGTCGGATGCAGCCATCAGCTGCACCTGAGCTCACCTCATTGGACTCCGCCACTGCCGGCGACCCTGACCTCCTTTCTTTGTGCCCTCTGTCCAAGCCTTCTTTCAGGGTTGCCGAAGATGGTCAAACACCGCCGGAGGGCTCCACGGCGCCCCTGTCACCTGTTGTTCCGCTGGTGGGATGCTTCCTGGGTATGGTGCTTGCCTTGGTCAACCAGCTTCCTGAGGACGCAGCATTGGCCCAATTGGGGTCCATTGCGGGTGCTGCAGAGCCTCAGCCAGAGGTCACCGCGGGTGCAGCTAGGGTCCTTCGCTTCTGGCTTTTCAGAGAGAGCAGACGCTTTTCTTCCTTCTCTCCCACCTGATTCTCTCCCTTCTGATCCCAGCTTGCAATGTTGCGTTTTTGTCTGTGTTTAGTCGCTCTTCTGCTGAATCTTAATCTAAATGGAAATTATGGATCTGGAAAGCGGCTTAACTGATTGTCACCACTGTAAAAGAAGATCAGGTCAGGGGAAACCCAACGAGGAGACTCATGGACATTGGAATTCATGCGTCTGTGGAGATTTGGCAAGAAACATTATTGGTTATGATCTCAGGACTTCTATTTTGGCTGTGGAGTTCCCTGATGTATCAGAAATTGAAGAAGGTGAGTGAGCTGATCAAAGCGGACCCGGCAAGCTCCTTCATCAAATTCGACCAGTTGGGGAGGGCACGATTAGCGGCAAATGGTGAACTGAATGACAGTGATTCAGCGGAGGAATACTTCTGGAGCCCTGTGCTCTCCATGGAATGCCTGTTTAAGCCTGTATATGGAAATTATGAAGCACAGAAGTGCATGAGAGAGGAAAATTCTATTCTCCGTGGGCTCTGAGCTGTGTAGATTTGACCTTGTTTTTGATGCCCTGTTTACATTCCTCCTCGATGAGATAAGGTAGAAGTGGCGGCTGCTAACCCAAACAATCGACAAACAATTGCTGTTGTTTCAGCAGATTGAACTCCTCAAGGACAGCCCATGTGCCTTCATCTGCAAGCGAAGAGATAGACTCCGGACTTGTTTATAAGTCACATGATTATAACATCTATCCACTGCCAGGAGGCGCCCTCTGCTGTTCACTAGCAACTGTCACACCTACACTACACAATGCATACAACATTACACGACTGACACATATATACTGACTCATACATACACTGCCTCTCTCAACTCTTGTTTTTGTGTGATCTATATTGTCTGCTAATTGTGCATTGGAGAGTTTTTTTCTGTGTAATCACAATTTTGGTCATAAAATGAGCTTTATTTTGATTAACAATGCTTTTTTCTCTCTTCCCATTGTGTCACTTCCCCTCCCCCTCATTCCCTTCTTTACCCTCTACTGCATGACAGGCGCCTTGCATGGCTGCCGCGTCACTGGATGCGCCTAACGTGCACGCCCAATGTCAAGTCAAATTCCTCGTATGCTTACTTGTAAATATACTTGGCAATAAAGCTGATTCTGATTCTGATTCTGATTCCCGCTGGAGTCCATCGTGGGTGCAACGGAGCCGGCCCGGTCAGGGGCCACCGTAGGTGCAGTTAGGCTTCCCCTGGAGTCCATCATGGGTGCAGCGGAGCCAGCCCGGTTGGGGGCCATCGTGGGTGCAGCGGAGCCGGTCCAGTCGGGGGTCTCCGCGGGTGCCACTGTGGACCACCCTGAGGACGCCGTGGAGGTTCCCTCTCCCCAGTCCGGTTACCCACCAGTCAGCCTTCCAGTGGGCAGGCTGTCTCCTGCTTCACCCCTTCAGTCCTGGTGGCTGAGCAACATTGGCCAGCTGCCAGAAGAATTGACTCTCCGGGTCAGGTGGCCCACGTTTTCCGGCAGGCCGCTGGAAAACCGGACCTTCTGCTGGGCCTGGGACTCTGGGCGGCCTCCTGAGCCCCAACGCCGGTGGACTTGGGGGGGTTAATCATGGGCCCTGGGTGGGGAATTGTGTTCCCTCCTTTCCTGTTCCCCCTACCTCCCACCCGGGTTTGTGTTGTTGTTGTTTTGTTGTTGCTCCTGTTGGGGGGGGGGGGGTTCTCTTGATGTTACCTTGGGTGTCTGGGATTCCATCCCTTAAAGGGGGGGCTCTGTCATGGGCCGAGCCAGCTTGGCCTTCCCGAGCTTGGTCCTGATCTCTCTGTGGGGGTAACCTGTAACCATAGCCACTGTCTGACCGGCAGCTGTTAGCCAGCATCAGCAATCTACTTTTCTACCATGCTGCTGACAGTCTGTCGGTCCAACCACACCCCCTCACTCTCCCTCGCTTTTCCACCAGCTGTTCCCAGTCCCGGTAATTATCGTCCCCGCGCCTCGCCCAGGTGTTGCCTATTAGTGAGGCCAGCGGTGTTTGTATAAAAGCAGCCCTTTGCTAAACAAACACCACTGGATCATTGTACGAGTCACACTGTCATGCTTCGTCGTGTGACCGTTCGTCTTTGAAGTATTATGCTTGCCGTACTACTGGAGGACCTGGATTGCTTAGGCTGTCAGTACTTTAGTGTTTCTCTGTATGGTTGTGCCGCTACGCTGGTAGCGTTTCCTTGTGCGGCACAACTGCTACACTTTCCCCCTGTGCAGCCTAGCATCCCAAGAGAACTCTTTTGTTAGCCCGAGCTGCTCCGCCATTTTGTGTGGTTCCTTCAGTGGATGTTCAATAAATGTGCGTGTGATAACCCTTGCATTTAAATCCTCATTTTTCCTTCTCTGTGCACTGTGAGGAGCGCATGGGGAAGTCTGACACCTGGAGCCCAAGGTGTGAACATCAATAAAAAGACTACAGAAAAATTAGTAAAACATACTTTTATTATGCCTCGGTGAAATGGAGGCATACAGTAATTGGTTAGTGCATCTGTTTGTGGCTTTGTGTATCTGTCTGTCTGTCTGTCCACCTCTCTGTTTCAGCTCACATGGTAAAAATTAAGCAGAACTAAAGCCTTGTATCATTGTATGATCGTACAGTATTTTCTAGTGATGGTCAAATGAAGCTTTCTGAAGCACTGAAGCTTGTATCTGAAAAGGGTTCATTACTTGAAGCTTTTCAACACAGTCATCTTTGGTGCCATCTGGTGGCCAAAAGTGAGTTGCTTTATGATTTCTCACTTGGAGTTGAGACCTTCTGTTTATAATTACGTGACATTTCTGTCTGATATTGAGCTATCGTTGTGGTACTTTGAACATGTTTTTTTGTTTGTTTAGAAATATTGGTAAATAATTTTGATGAATAAACTTTCCTTGGTTAAAAATGTGCCATGGTGTGAGCTACCTTGGATGTTTGTAAACAAAATAAAAAACATAAACATTAATGTACAACACAATCTTAGAATGGGGTATCGGGCTTGTTGTTAGGAGCTATTCGGTCTCTGTACGACTGTTGTGAGAGTTTGGTTTGTATTGCCAACACTCGATCGGACTCATTCCCAGTGAGAGTTGGACTTTGCAAAGGCTGCCCTTTGTCACCGATCCTGTTCATAATTTTTATGGACAGGATTTCTAGGTGCAGCCAGGGAATGGAAGGTGTCATGCCTAATGACTACAGGATCTCATCTCTGTTGTTTACAGATGATGTTGTCCTGCTGGCTTCATCCAGCAATGACCTACAGGTCTTACTGGGATGATTTGCCACTGAGTGTGAAGTGGCTTGGATGAGAATCAGAACCTCCAAGTCCGAGTCCATGGTCCTCAGCCATAAAAAAGGTGGATTGCCCTCTCCAGGTTGGGGACAGGCTCCTGCCCCAAGTGAAAGAGTTTAAGTGTCTCGGGGTCTTATTCACGAGTGAGGGAAGAATGGAGCAAGAGATTGACAGACGGATCGGGACAGCATCTGCAGTGATGCGGATGTTGTACCGGTCTGTTGTGGTGAAGAGGGAGCTGAGCTCTAAGGCAAAGCTGTTGATTTACCAGTCAATCTACATTCCTACCCTCACCTATGGTCACAAGCTTTGGGTAATGACCGAAAGAATGAGATCTCGGATACAAGCAGCTGAAATGAGCTTTCATTGTAGGATCGCTGTACTCACCCTCAGAGATAGGGTGAGGAGCTCAGTCATCCAGGAGAGGCTCAGAGTAGAACCGCTGCTCCTCCACATTGAAAGGAGCCAGTTGAGGTGGTATGGGCATCTCATTAGGATGCCTCCTGGACGCCTCCCTCTTGAGGTGTTTCGGGCACGTCCCTCTGGAAGGAGACCCTGGGGCAGACCCAGGACTCGTTGGAGAGACTACATCTCCCAGCTGGCCTGGGAATGCCTTGATATCCTCTCTGAAGAGCTGGAGCAGGTGGCTGGGTAGAGGGAAGTCTGGACTTCTCTGCTTGAACTGCTGCCTCCGCGACCTGGACCTCCGGAAAAGTGGTAGAAGATGGATGGATGGATGGACAATCTTAGGATAGCTTGGGAGTATGCTTGTGCTGTAAGGTCCCTGCCTCCCACATGCTTATGCAATTAGTGGAAAGGTACATTTTTATATAAAATAACTTGTAGGTAGAGCGTTTTGTTTTTTGTTTTGGTTTTTTTTTGACCTGGGGGTAGAAGTGCTTGTGAACTGGGCAGTGTGAATTCTTATGAAGTGATAACATGAACACATAATGCAGATATGGTTATTTATATTATTGATTTATTATTGATTTATATTATGGTTAACTTTTTTTTTGCTCATGGCACTGGTGCTACAGAGGTTCATAGTCATGTAGCACAAGAAAAAAAACTTGTAGCACAATAAAAACATCTGTTACTTCTCTAAAACTGACTGCAAGACTAAGGACCTGTAATAACTTAGCACTTTTCTAGTCTCAAAGACCACTCAAAGTGCTTCACTAGTACTAGCCCTCTATTCTAAGAGCCTATCAGAGACACATACCTAGGAACCATTAAGAATCACCAATTTACCTAACACGTGCGTCGCTGGATTGTGGGAAGAAACCAGAACATCTGGACTAAACCCACACAACACAGGGAGAACATGTAAAAGCCACACAGAAAGGTTACCACATCTGCCAGCCTGGGGATTCAAATCTGGAACCTTCTAGCTTTTAGGCAACAGTGCTAACCACTGTACCACTGTGCAAGTAGTGCAGTTTAATCATTAAAAACATAGTATTTCACTTTATAATTAAAAAGAACTTATCAAGATTTGGATTTTTTTTTTTTTTTAAATTTTCATACATTTCCACATCAGTCATCAGTCCTAACCACCTAAACACACTCACCATATCATACAAACTAACGGGCCAGTCTTGGCCTGTGGGCTCTATGTTTGACACCACTAGAGTAGGCCATAAAAAACAGCCTCCGTCATGGAGCTTCTCCGCCGCATTCCTTCTCCAGAGACCCATGCAACATGAACCCGCTGTGGGCTCAGCAAAAACGGAAAAAACAAAAAATTTTTTCTTCTATAAGAGCATTTTTCAGTCACTGCATGCCTGGAGTAGTGGAGACGAGAGCCATCTGTCCTGTTGGCGAGGAATAATCTATGCATCCCGGTTCATCTCACGTCTGTTCTTTTTTTTCATGACAGTCCCCTCCAAAATAAAGCAAATCCTGCTTTTTGTGGCGCTAAATGCAACACTCAAAAGTGCAGCCTGCACACACAAACACAGTGTCTGTTTTTGTAAATATGAAAGTTGTTCAGTGCTGATAGGTTAGAAGAGTTCATCATGAAGCACAAAATACTGTATGACCAACAATGTTTGAAATAAATTAAAGAAAAAAATATGAAAAAGAATGTCAGGTGCATTTTCCAGTTCTGTCCGTTGTAACGAAGACATAGAGTAGCAACCACTGAACTATCTATATATTGGTGTATTTCACCACTGATCTGCACTGAGTTTGACACGGGGTGACAGAATTTATGACATAAAAATGCTGGTTACTCCCCATAGTTGGGGAGTAACCAGCTGCACGGTGGCGCAGTGGTTTAGCACTGTGGCAGCACAGTTTTACCCTCGGCCGGGGGACCGCGGGGATCATAAGATCGTGGGTTCGATCCCAGCCCCCGACCAACAGTGAGCTGTGTGGAGTTTGCATGTTCTCCCCGTGTTGCGCGGGTTTACTCCGGGATTTCTCCGGTTTCCTCCCGCACACCAAAAACATGTAGGTTTAGGGCGCTCGCGCACGCAGCGACCAGCAGCCGGTGGCTTGTCACCAGACTGCAAACCAAGTCTACCTACGGGTACAAATAAGTAACAAAAAAAAAAAAAAATAGTTTCTCATCGCACCTGTGCTATGTCAGTTCATTCAGTCTTGGCACAGAGCTACCAAACCTACCTGATTGACCGAAATCAAAATATTGCCACATGGCAGAAAGTCCTCTCTTCCTTGCTGGCTCCATGTCTGTCACACAAAATCTCCACTAAAACACCCCACAAATCCTGCCAATACTTCACTTTCTTAAAACCATTAAGTCATTGGTCACATGACTTTGGCCAAACAAATCAAGCCTCAAAGCAATGTTTCTGAACACCTGTGCCATTTTTTTGACACATGCTGCAAAGCTTCAGATTCATCCAGACCATTACTAATATTTTCTCGACTTTTAATTTGCCAGAATTTCAAAATAACACTTTGTTTTTGAAATAAACTCAAACTTAACTCACCATTTCTGTCAATGCCGCAGTGACAAAAAAGGTATTGTCATAACTATCCCAAGCCACTAGAGGTTGGAGTACCACTATTTTACAGCCGCCTATGCTACCATGCCACAGGCACCAAGGCACAGCACCTTGGTGCTTTCATTCAAATGGTGCTTTTTGAGTGTGTAGCACTGGTTTCAGATTGTTCCAGATATTTAACAAGTGTTATGCCAAATGTAGAGAAAAGAGAGTGTGCACCAACCTTGGAATACTACAAAATGTCAGTCTTTCAAAAAAAAAATAAATGCATTTTTATAAAGCACTTTTAACAAAGAGTCCCAGTGATTGTAAAAGTGCATTTGACTTGTCAGACCCCCACCATCATCACCAAATGCCAAAAATTATTTTGAGGATAAATCTGGGCCAAAGCCTGGTTTAAATAAATTAATTATTGGATGATTTTTTTTTTTTTTTTTTTTTTTTTTTTGGTTAATATGGTCAGGCACAGCCCAGTTTTCAACAACTGTTTTCTGGTCCTGTACTAGATGGACTAAACACAGCCCAATTTTCAATGTCTATTCTGAGTTAAATATAGTCCATAGAAGACAGGCTAAACACAACCCAAATTTCAACATCTGTTTCAACAACATAACTACAGGTGTCAAAATTATTTTCTCTTGGGTATAACAAAAAAAAAAAGTAAATATGTCAGCCATGTTGAAAACTCAACATGGCTCAGGAGTTTGGGTTTTAGTTTTACGTCATGTATTTGTGGAAAGACAATCCAGCTGCTGTACTGACAGAATCATGTAAACAGTTTTGGGTTTTTTTGTTGTTGTTTTTTTGTTTTTTTCATAAAAATGAATTACTATTATGCATGTTGTGGTGGTTTGGCCGTGGTGGCTTGCTGTAGATGACGTCATCACGTGGTGAACTGGCCATGGCCTCCAGTGTTTGATTAGCTGTGTGTTGAATAAAGGGAATTCAGTTCACAGCCATTGTCAGCGCCTCATTTCTAGACATAACAAATGGTGAGGAGGATAAACCCTGAAAACACCCCTCCAGCTGTTCCTCGCTCAACCAGCCAAGCCACCGGTCCCCTGGACCCACTGTCACAAAATATTTCAGAATTTTATCTCTGCTGCCAGTTTAAACAATGCTAACAAGAGGCTAAAGGGGCTGCTAAAATTCAGTCTTAGTGCTGAGGGGCTGCATATACCTCAATCCTTGGGCTCTGTGTTATGGAACGCCCCTTGCAGGGCATTCATGAGACGGCAGAGACCAAACAGTAAGTTTGCTGATTTATTTAACAAAAGACAAAGATAACAAAATAAACAGCCACATGGGGCAAAACACAAACATAAACTTAGACACAAGAAAACTGACTCTGGAGATTAACTATGAGAGGCAGCGAGGACAGAGCCTACGCTGAACAATAGACACTTACGAGAGGAGGGATGAAATGAATCACAGGAGAGACTGGAGTCGGGGATAGGAACTCCAGTCGTGTACACGGAGGTGCACGATGTTGTTGTAGGTCGCAACGAGGAGTGAGCCTCAGCTGCTCCCTTAAATACAGAGCAAGCTCCTTTAAATACAGAGCAAGGTCTAATCAGAAAAGGGGAAAGTAATTAGTAAGATAACCCACAGCCTTCTGATGAAGGCTGCAGTGCACAGTTGAAACATGTAAAGAAGGCAAAAACATCTCCTTTCTATTTTTGTCTTTAATAAGAACAAAAGGTAAATAATTAAAAGAAGACAAAATGAACCTACTTGAGCTAACCCACAGCTGTCACAGTGCGGCTTGGCTTTGGCATGGCTAAAACACCAGAGTGACCAAAACTAGACCACATTCCCGAGAAATACTCAGGTACAATGGACTGAATAAACAAAAATATATATATAAAACGTACTGCCCGGTAAGGAAACAAGAGAAAACCAAAATACAGGTACACTTCAAAAAATACACAAGTACCATACAAACACAAAGGAGAGACAAAAATCCTCAATAACTACAGAGTAGGCAAACAAAACTATAACCAGGCAAAGAACAAGGATAACCATAAAATGTCGTGGCTTAAACCCAGAGTGACCAAAACTAGACACCACTAAAGAGAAATACTCAGGCACAATGGAATGAATAAACAAATATATATATATATATATAACATACTGCCCAGTAAGGAAACAAGAAAACCAAAATACAGGTACAGTGGGGTAAAAAAGTATTTAGTCAGCCACCAATTGTGCAAGTTCTCCCACTTAAAAGATGAGAGGTCTCCAATTTTCATCATAGGTATACCTCAACTATGAGAGACAAAATAAGAAAAAAAAAAATCCAGAAAATCACATTGAAGGATTTTTAATGAATTAATTGGTAAATTCCTCGGTAAAATAAGTATTTGGTCAATAACAAAAGTTCATCTCAGTACTTTGTTATATACCCTTTGTTGGCAATGACAGAGGTCAAACGTTTTCTGTAAGTTTTCACAAGGTTTTCACACACTGTTGCTGGTATTTCGGCCCATTCCTCCATGCAGATCTCCTCTAGAGCAGTGATGTTTTGGGGCTGTCGCTGAGCAACACAGACTTTCAACTCCCTCCAAAGATTTTCTATGGGGTTGAGATCTGGAGACTGGCTAGACCACTCCAGGACCTTGAAATGCTTCTTACGAAGCCACTCCTTCGTTGCCCAGGCGGTGTATTTGGGATCATTGTCATGCTGAAAGACCCAGCCACGTTTCATCTTCAATGCCCTTGCTGATGGAAGGAGGTTTTCACTCAAAATCTCACGATACATGGCCCCATTCATTCTTTCCTTTACATGGATCAGTCATCCTGGTCCTTTTGCAGAAAAACAGCCCCAAAGTATGATGTTTCCACTCCCATGCTTCACAGTAGGTATGGTGTTCTTTCTCCTCCAAACACGACAAGTTGAGTTTTTACCAAAAAGTTCTATTTTGGTTTCATCTGACCATATGACATTCTCCCAATCCTCTTCTGGATCATCCAAATGCTCTCTAGCAAACTTCAGACGGGCTTGGACATGTACTGGCTTAAGCAGGGGGACACGTCTGGCACTGCAGGATTTGAGTCCCTGGCGGCGTAGTGTGTTTCTGATGTAGCCTTTGTTACTTTGGTCCCAGCTCTCTGCAGGTCATTCACTAGGTCCCCCTGTGCGGTTCTGGGATTTTTGCTCACCGTTCTCGTGATCATTTTGACCCCACGGGGTGAGATCTTGCGTGGAGCCCCAGATCGAGGGAGATTACCAGTGGTCTTGTATGTCTTCCATTTTCTAATAATTGCTCCCACAGTTGATTTCTTCACACCAAGCTGTTTACCTATTGCAGATTCAGTCTTCCCAGCCTGGTGCAGGTCTACAATTTTGTTTCTGGTGTCCTTTGACAGCTCTTTGGTCTTGGCCATAGTGGAGTTTGGAGTCTGACTGTTTGAAGTTGTGGACAGGTGTCTTTTATACTGATAACGAGTTCAAACAGGTGCCATTAATACAGGTAACGAGTGGAGGACAGAGGAGCCTCTTAAAGAAGAAGTTACAGGTCTGTGAGAGCCAGAAATCTTGCTTGTTTGTAGGTGACCAAATACTTATTTTACCGAGGAATTTACCAATTAATTCATTAAAAATCCTTCAATGTGATTTTCTGGATTTTTTTTTTCTCATTTTGTCTCTCATAGTTGAGGTATACCTATGATGAAAATTGGAGACCTCTCTCATCTTTTAAGTGGGAGAACTTGGACAATTGGTGGCTGACTAAATACTTTTTTGCCCCACTGTATATTTCAAAAATCCACAAGTACCATATAAACACTAAGTGAAAAAAAACCTCAATAACTACAGAGTAGGCAAACACAGCTATAGATAAAGTCCAAAATTAACAAACATTTAAATAAGGCATCAGAAAGTATGTTTATCCAGCAAGTGCAGTTTGATAGCAAATTTGGTTTTCACAAGTTTAGCTACAAGACAGGTGTCACAAGAAAAGCAGAAGTGCAGCATGTGACAGAGTTTGCACAGTATTGTTCATGTTTACTCTCTTAAAGCTAAACAAAATGACAAATAATTTCCAGAGAACTGCCAGATAATCAAAGGAAAATTCATTTCCCAAGGTACGTGTAAAAAAAAAAAAAAAAATGTATCTATAAAAAACAGAAAAATAAATACTGCCAAGCATATTCTCCGACATAGTGGGGACATGAACCCACCGTAACTGGAGAGACAAACATGCCAAAGGCCTGTGGTGTACAGTCTAGTGTTAAAACCTGTAAATTGAGACAGAAAAACACTTTCACTGCCAAGCAAACAGATCCTTCAATTCACTGAAATATTGAAATGGAGGCCTAATGCTCAAAAACACAGATTTTAAGTATGTCGTTTCTCAATGTCTTTTAACAAAAGTGACAGTCATCTCCTCCCTTTTGCAATGGCAACGAGGTTTCCAATGGAATTATACCAAAAACACATACATCATTCTACCAAAATAAGAAACTGGGCTGATGCCTGCAGTCGGCACTGGACTAACAAGATCTGCAGACTGAAAGGCCCAACACTATAACCCAGGCAAAAAGGAGGAAAAAAAAGAACATCCCTGCAAACCCATAAGGAAGAAAAAAACACAACTTCAGGGATATCAGCAGGTAGAGAACGGAGAAGAAAAAAAAGGCAGTTCAGGCGGTCTACCCGCATCCAGATTCCACCTGACTGAGGGGGAAAAAAGCAGTTCGGGCAGCCTACCCATGTTCAGATTCCACCTGACAGAAAGGAAAAAAAACAGTTTGGGTGCCCTACCCAAGTCCCAGACCCAGGAAAACAGTACCTCAAGCGGCCGGACCAGTTCGCCAAACCAACAAGGCAGTCCTTCGGGCGGCCGACCCAGAACGGCAAACCGGAGAAGCAGTCTCCCGGGCGGCCGACCCGAGTCCTTAGGCCACCGGAACAGGAGGGGAAAGCTCCGTGGTGGCCTCTCTACCGAGAGGGACAGTGGGGGAGAGCCGACCTGAATAAGGGGATCCCCAGCTGCACCCAGTGGGGAAAAATGGGAGGAAAGAGGAGGAACCAGCCGGGTGGCCGACTGAAGGGAATCCACAGCTCCCTCACCGGCCTCGAACCGAACAGGCGCTGCACCCTCAACGGACCCTGATTGAGCCAGCGCTGCATCCTCGACGGTCCCTGATTGGACCAGCGCTGTGTCCTCGATGGGCCCTGATTGGACTGACGCAGCACCAGCGATGACCTTTGAACACAAACCTGGAAACTCCATGATGGCAACGACCGGAGCTGACTCGTCTCCGGCAACCCTGGGAGAAGGCTCAGAGAGACAAAGAAAACCAGGATCAGGATCACCGGCAGCGGCAGAGCCTGGCGAGACAAGCTCAGATGCAGCGGTCGGCTGCACCTGGCTCATCTCCCTGAGAGAAAGGCAAGAATGCTCCAGAACGGAAAATAGAAAGACAAAATAGAGCACTTGCCTGATCTCAGGCTCCACCGCTGTCCAGGACTCCGACGATCCAGGTTCGATAATCTGGAGGTCCATTCCTGGCTCCGACTCAACTGCAGTGGGATCCGCAGCCGTCATGATGGTCGTTACAGTCCGGGAACCCCCAGGCGCTGAAGCCCATGCTGACAGCCTGCAAGGCGTGGTGGCAGGGGATCCGTAACCTGCTGGGTCCGACTGGTCTTCCACGGAGACCCAGGGATGCTTGATCGTTGGCACAGGCTCCAAACGGCAGTCCGCCCTCCTCCTCTGCCCGTAATGCGGCTGTGGGGCTGGCACCAGGCTCTCCATGGCTGCAGGCTCCTCCTTCATCCGACGGTCGATTCCTGGAACCGGGGGACGCTCGTAGAGAGGGGAAGGAGACACAGAGGATGCAGGTTCATTATTCATGGCTGCAGCAGGGGAAGGGAGCTCAGGGGACAGTGAACCCTGAGCTCCACCCCCAGGAGTCAGGCAAGGCAATTCATTATATGGAGTGTGAGAATGAAACAGCACTTGCCTGTTCTCCTGAGGACCGATGGTAACTGCTGCAGCGGGCTTGGTTTTCCCCTCTCCCCTATGGATGGTGATGGAGGGCCCCCCGGGAAGATGAGGAGGAGCCGCTCGCACGGGATCGGCGACGGGCGCAACTGGGGCAGGACTCGCTGAACTCACAGCAGCTGCAGAGAGTGCCGAGGAGGAGGGAGGAGCAGCTGAAGCGGTCCAGGGATGAGGAGCTGACGAAACAGCAGGGACGGATGACCCAGAGGCTGGGGCTGCTGTCTGTCCCTTCCTTTGCAACGCAGGGGAAACAGCTGGCTGGGAGGCAGAGTTCTCATGGTGGCCCGGAACAGGATCCAGACGGGGAGCTCGCAGGGGCTGATTGTAGGCAGGGTGGCAACGTCTTCTGGCAGAGGGCAAGGCTAGGTTCAGGCCTGGGAAGTGCTGCTGCTGTGCTGAAATGGAGGCTAGCAGCTCGGCGTACTCAGGATAACGATGAAGCTCAGGATTGACCTCCAACAGTCTAACTGTCACCACCAGATGCTTCAGGATCTGGCTGGGATGAGAGGAAGAGCGTGCTTCAGCCACCTGGCCCCTGATGAGCTCAGCTGCCCACTGTGTCTCTTCACACGGGGTCCCGGCTGTCCTCTTCCTCCTCTGCAGATGGGAACGGCCCTTCGGTGACGTAGGCCCCTGGGCTGGATGGGTGACAGGAACCTGATTCTGAGGCGAGGAGCGGAGATGCCTCACCGTCGGCTCTGGCTTCGGTTTCCTGCCGGAACTCCTCTCCGGTCCACGGAGCCCTCCCTGAAGTGTCGTAATTTTGGCCATCCTCCTCCTGAAATCAGCGTGATCGGCATGGCGAGGATTGCACTTAATTGCCGCCTCTGCAAGGTCCAGGTACCAGCGTGAGCCATCGGGAGTGATGTCGCGATGAGTGTTGGAGAGGCCATCTACCTCTATCAGAAACACAATTAGCTCGTAGCTCAAGTCCAAAGAATAACCTTTTCTTGGCAACGCCATTTCCCAAAACACACTGGTACACGAAAAAAAGAAGGGGAAAAAACTACAAGCCCCAAAATAAACTTACTGTGGCTGGCATCTCGCTTGGCTGCGGCCTACTGTTATGGAACACCCCTTGCAGGGCATTCATGAGACGGCAGAGACCAAAGAGTAAGTTTGCTGATTTATTTAACAAAAGACAAAGATAACAAAATAAACAGCCACGTGGGGCAAAACACAAACATAAACTTAGACACAAGAAAACTGACTCTGGAGATTAATTATGAGAGGCAGCGAGGACGGAGCCTACGCTGAACAATAAACACTTACGAGAGGATGGACGAAATGAATCACAGGAGAGACTGGAGTCGGGGATAGGAACTCCAGTCGCGAACACGGAGGTGCACGATGTTGTTGTAGGTCGCAGCGAGGAGTGAGCCTCAGCTGCTCCCTTAAATACAGAGCAAGGGCTAATCAGAAAAGGGGAAAGTAATTAGTAAGATTACCCACAGCTGTCACAGCGTGGCTCGGCTTTGACAGCCGGAAGTCCCGCCGTGATGCTGTAAAAATAAAAGCCCTGGAGGAGGCCATATGACCAGACCCGAAATAAGATAGAACAGGGAAAATACTGGACAACCCAAGCGCGGATGGGATCGGCACTCTGGCCCTCACACTCTGCAGACACATATGAGGACTGTGTGGCAGTGATGGACAGGCTTTTCGTTGACAGACGCAATGTAACGGCATGAAAAGCAGTTTTCAGCTGATGCACGTGTCCGGTAATTTGCTACAGAGCTCCGGACAATAGTAAGCAGGTGTGCTTTTGGTCACTTAGAAGATGAACTAAAATGCAATAAGCTGGCAGAAAATACTAACAACAAGTGGCTGTGGAATAGGCTATTTTTGGCAGAAGACAGACTAAAACTAGATGAGGTTGTGAGAATGGTGTCCCAAAGGGAAATGGCTGACCAGCTAAATATTGCAGCTAACACCGCCTAGCCAGCAAGCCCCTCATCTAGCCCCATGAGCACAAGCCGTCACCGCCCCTGCCCAACGCACCAGCTCCACTTCTCCCCGCTACAACCAGAAGAAGAAGGGTAAGAAGTGGGACAACGTGGGTGAGCACCCGTCACTGCGATGGCTGTGGTTCATCCAGCAAACAGACCCAATCAACCGCCTGCCCAGCTAAGGGGATGAAGTGCTACCACTGCTGGAAGCTAAACCATTTTGCCAGGGTCTATCGTTCAACCTTCACAGACTCAACAGCCCACTCACCAAGCTTAGCTGCTGTTCACTCACTTGGCACCAAAAACTGGCCGTTCAGGTGGTGCACAGTGGAGCTGGACAGCGTCGGCATGCCACTGCTGCTGGTTACGGCGCCCTTGAGGTCCCTTCTGAGCATGTCTATGGTGAAGAAGCTGTTCCCTCGGAATACCATTGCAGCCAATGTGGAGGACTTATTCGATTACGGCCATACCAGAATTGGTATGGTAGGGACAGCCGTTTTTTCTGTGCAATATGGCTCTAAGGCCATTCCATCATTCACCATCCAAATGACACACCAGGGGGCCAACCTGCTGGGTATCAACCCGATCAGCGAGCTGGGTTTCTCCATCACTGACCTGATGGGCGCCACCGTTCTGGCAATCGCCTCATCCTGGCAACACCATTGGCCAGTGCTTTTCATGGGGCTGGGCTGCCTCACCTCTTTTAGTCACTAACCACTCATTGACCCGACAGTGTCCCTGAAAATTCAGCTTCTCCGCCAGTGACCCCTTGCACTATGGGATTACCTCACAGCAGAACTGCAGAAGATGTTGGATGCCGTCATTATTGAGCGGGTCAACGCATCTCCCTGGATCTCAAACTTGGTGGTGGCAAAGAAGAAGACGGGCGGCCTACATCTGTGTATCTACCTCAGAATGGTGAACAAGGCGGTAATCCCCAACAAACATCTCCTGCTGACAACGAAGGATCTGATGGCGACGTTCCATGGTTCAAAGTTTTTTTTCCAAATTGGACCTCTGCCAAGGCTACCTACACTTTCCCCTTCACCCAAATAACCACAGTCTAACAGCCTTCATCACCCACATGGGAGTATTCAGGTACACCCGCATGCCTTTCGGCCTCAGATCTGCCCAGAGCTGCTTTCAAAAGTTCATGGCTACAATCTCCCAGGGATAGTGGTGTACTTGGATGACATTGTGGTGCACTGCCTAGCATCAGCCTCCCATGACGCCTGCCTTGATAAGTTTATGGAAGTGTTAACGAGACACGGCCTCACACTCAACAGGGAGAAATGCATCTTTGGAGCAACAACCATCGAGTTTGTGGGTTTCCACCTGTCTGCTGAGGGCCTGAGCCTCCTACACTCAAACACCAAGGTGGTACTACAGCTAACTGAACCATCATGTCCCGCACAACTCTCATCTTTTTGGGGCATGGTGAATCGTTACAGGCGTTTCATTCCCCATCACTCAGAGATGATAGAGCCACTACTCGCCCTCCTGAAGCAGGATATGCCCTGGGTCTGGACCCTGGCATGCTCTGCCACCATCAGCCACTGGTACTTGCCCACTTTGACCCACAAAGTTCCACGTTTGTGATGTGTGACTCCTCGAACACATCAGTCGGAGCTGTTTTGTCACAACAGCAAGGAGGAACTGAGTGCCCAGTGGCATTTGCCTCAAGGTTACTCACTTCGGTTGAACAGAAATGCTCAGTGGGGGAAAGGGAGGCACTGGCATGCTTTTGGGCATGTGAATGCTGGCACATGTACCTATATGGATGACACTTCATGCTGTGGACAGACCACAGAGCCCTCACGGCAGTGCTGGAAACATTAGGGTCGGGGCACAAACCTCTGCGCATCTATAGGTGGATAGAAAGACTTCAAGCATATGACTTTAAAATCCAGTTCACGCTGGGCAGAGAAAACATAGTGGTGGGCCTCTTGTCCCAGGCCATGCCTACCCCCACTCCAAACAGCAACCGAGACCCCCTGGAGCTGGAGCTGATCCACATGCTGCACGGGCCAATCCAAAATGCTGTCTCCCTGCAAGAGCTCCAGGTGGCATCCAAACAAGACCCAACTCTGATCCAGCTGCACACCTTTATTTGCAAGGGCTGGCCTTCCAACGTGTTGGGGGAACTGGCACCATTTCACAGAGTCAAGGATGATTTGCCATGCTGGAACGATGTCTGTGTGGCAAGAGGGCACTGCACTGTGATCCCAGAGGTGCTAAAAGGCCCCATCATGGCCATGGTATGTGAGGGTCACCTTGATGTCGTCAGAGTCAAACAACAGTGTAGGGGCTCAGTCTGATGGCCAGGCATCGACAAGGATGTGGAGACCATGGTGAAAGACTGTATGCCCTGCCTACCACATGGGAAAACTGACGTGCCACCACCCCTGTCCCGGCAACCACTGCCATGGCCATCAGCCCTATGGAAACACGTCCAATTGGACATATGTGGCAAGCTACATAGCACCCCCAGCACCAACGCTCTCTATTAGTGGCCTACGATCTCCACTCATAATGGTCCGAGGTGTTGCCCACCAGCTCGGTTACCATAGGCGTAGTCACCGATTTCCTCAACTCCCTCTTCGCCTGCTGGAGCATGCCAGATGCCATCACGATGGACAATGGACTGCAATTCATTTCGGTGGATTTTGAGGCATTCATGAGAGAAAGGGGCATCAAGCACATAAAAAGCACTTTCTACCACCCGCAGCCAAATTGAGGTGGGGGTGGAGAGATTCAACCAGACCCTCAAGAACGGTCTCAGGGCACACCTGGCAGATGGGTTCCCGTTCTCAGCCGCACTCTAGAGCACCCTGCTACATTACAGAGTGATGCCTCATGCTATGACGGGCTGCTCTCTGGCTCTATTAATGCTAGGGCGCGAGAGGTGCCTTCACCTGGACTGACTACGCCCTCCATTGGAGGCTACCTCGACAGAAAGGCCTTCACCTAGGAGGAGGGTGGTTGAACAACAGCAACAGATGAAACAGAGGTTTGACAGGAAATGCCAGGCAAAGCAACCTGGACTCGTAGTGCTGGATTGGGTTCAGATCCAGCATCCCAACCATGCCCACAAGCTGCAGTCGTTTTAGACAACTTCAATGCAGATCACAGCACAGCTGGGCCCAGTCACTTTCGCCTCACTGATGGGTCACGATTGCACACCAACTGCCTCAGGAAAGTGGCACCGACTTTGGCCCCGGATCAGGAGACGGCTGTGGACATGATGAGATCAGGCTGGGACTTTGGCAACACAGGACCTGCAACTCCTGAGGAGCGTCTGTCGGGGCTGGCGGTGGAAGCGCAGCCTGAGTGTCGTTCAGCCCGGGTTCGGCAGAGACCCCACCACCTAAAGGACTTTGTGACTAACTTTTGAGTGTAGCCAAGATGTGCCTGAAAAACAGTGGCAAAATAATCCGCTTGGTCACATGGGTATATCGGTAGTCTACTGGTAGTCTACCTTGGTGCCCAGGTAGTCATATATAGTTTTCTGTTTTGTTTTGTTTTTGTTTGTTTTTTTATGGGGGGGTAAATGTGGTGTTCGTGGACTTGGTGGCTCACCATAGATGATGTCATCACATGGCGAGCTGGCCGTGGTGCCGTGTTGAATAAAGGAAGTTCGATTCATGTCCGTTGTTAGTGCCTCATTTCAAGACATAACATATGTAATCACATAAAATTTGATTATTGTTATCGTCTAATTATTGCCAGTGATCATATTATTGTGACCAGGTAAACAGGTCACTGACTCACCTTTGACTGAAAAAAAGAATCCAGCAAAAAGCTCCAAATTTAAGAGACTAACCTCAGAGATTTACAAAAACACAATTTAAGAGCACTGGAAAGCCCCGCTCAGTTTTCTGTAAACATTTTATTCCTTTTTTCTTGCGGATGTGCAGTCCACCTTCTTTCAGAAACATGAAAAAATATGAAAACTAATGACACACTTTAGAAAATTGTTACTGTGAACCACCTCTGCACACACCTCCATCACAGCAGCTCCTGAGCTGATAATGTAGATTAAAGGCGCTGCCTCGTTTGTCTTTATCTGGGTTGAGTTCCAACATTTCCACTCCAGCTTCATTCCTCACCATTTCCAGCCTTATACTGTAGGAAATAAAAGTGTAATTTCATTGCCGCTGCTCACAGCAGTGCAAAGACTCTGAGCGAGAAAAATACAGGCAACTATGTAGCTGCAAGTTTAAAAAAAAATGAACAAAATGCCTTCTGTTATTGTTTGAACTTTGAGAAAAAAGCTGCAAAAATTATCTGAAAAGCTGCAAATTTAAGAGAAAAATGTTACATACTTATGAGAAAAATATAGTAACTTTTTGACAAAAACGTTGAAAATGTATTGAAAAATAGCTGGAAAATATTCTTGAATATATTTTGTGGGTTAATGCAGATTCTTTTGGACAAAAAACATTCAAAATGTCTCTTTCTGTTCACAAGGTTGCCACCACACATAGCAACATGCGGTGTGGAGAACAAGCTAAAACGGTGCCTCTAAATGGGGTTAGAAGAATTATAAAACCATGCTGCCTTCACAGGAATGTTCTGACTACCAGGACTGTCTAGGTTTCTTTGTGTTTTTGTTCATTTCCAGAAAGAGCTCTAGTTCTTGTCCCTCCTGCAGGTGGTGAGCCCACTGGAGGGCATACTCATGTGGATCATTCCGGCTCAACCTGGCCAAGTCCCATGGGCAGAAACCCAGCCACCATGCACTTGCCGTCGAGCCCCTCCCCCAGGCCTGATTCCAGAGTGGGGCCCCAATAACAAAATACAAAACAAATACATGAGCCTTTCCTTATTTCACCACTGTTACCACCCTGTTCAACTAGGCGTCTTTTAGAACAGCTCATTTCAGTTCATGTTTCTTTAAGTGCTCATGAACGCCCAGTTTACCCCACCCTCCCTCTTTCATTACCACCAGAAGTTTGGTTGAGGTGGGACAAGTGAAATTTTGGGGCTAATGTTAGCTCAAGAACTGCTAGCTCCAAATGGCAAAGACACAGTGAGCTAAGAAATGGCTGAATGTGATTATGTATGAGTAAAAGCCCAAATAAAACATTATCAGGGACAGGGGTGTGTGATGTGAGTAGTTGAAAGGATATGACTGGTCCCCAGTGTACATAAAGCACAAAAAATAAACTTGAATGGCTAAATCTGCTAACATGAGGTGGACTAGTATATTGCCTTCTCTTCACCGAGGTGATTTCCAAGGTGATAGACAGACCCACCTCAGCTGTCTGGCCAGGATGCTAGCTGTTAGACAGACCAGCCTATTACATCCCAAATATAATCAGTAAACCAGAATGATGTGACATACTGTATGTTATCAACCGTGGATTAATGAAGTAGGTGGGAACATGGATGTCTGGTGGGGAAACTGGAGTTTAAAGAAAATAGCCATATACAGTGGGGTAAAAAAGTATTTAGTCAGCCACCAATTGTGCAAGTTTTCCCACTTAAAAGATGAGAGAGGTCTCCAATTTTAATCATCGGTATACCTCAACTATGAGAGACAAAATGAGAAAAAAAAATCCAGAAAATCACATTGTCTGATTTTTAAAGAATTTATTTGCAAATTATGGTGGAAAATAAGTATTTGGTCAATAACAAAAGTTCATCTCAATACTTTGTTATATACCCTTTGTTGGCAATGACAGAGGTCAAATGTTTTCTGTAAGTCTTCACAAGGTTTTCACACATTGTTGCTGGTATTTTGGCCCATTCCTCCATGCAGATCTCCTCTAGAGCAGTGATGTTTTGGGGCTGTCGCTGGGCAACACGGACTTTCAACTCCCTCCAAAGATTTTCTATGGGGTTGAGATCTGGAGACTGGCTAGGCCACTCCAGGACCTTGAAATGCTTCTTACGAAGCCACTCCTTCGTTGCCCGGGCGGTGTGTTTGGGATCATTGTCATGCTGAAAGACCTAGCCACGTTTCAGCTTCAATGCCCTTGCTGATGGAAGGAGGTTTTCACTCAAAATCTCACGATACATGGCCCCATTCATTCTTTCCTTTACACGGATCAGTTGTCCTGGTCCCTTTGCAGAAAAACAGCCCCAAAGCATGATGTTTCCACCCCCATGCTTCACAGTAGGTATGGTGTTCTTTGGATGCAACTCAGCATTCTTTCTCCACCAAACATGACAAGTTGAGTTTTTACCAAAAAGTTCTATTTTTGTTTCATCTGACCATGTGACATTCTCCCAATCCTCTTCTGGATCATCCAAATACTCTCTAGCAAACTTCAGATGGGCCTGGACATGTACTGGCTTAAGCAGGGGGACACGTCTGGCACTGCAGGATTTGAGGCCCTGGCGGCATAGTATGTTAATGATGGTAGCCTTTGTTACTTTAGTCCCAGCTCTCTGCAGGTCATTCACTAGGGCCCCCCGTGTGGTTCTGAGATTTTTGCTCACCGTTCTTGTGATCATTTTGACCCCACGGGGTGAGATCTTGTGTGGAGCCCCAGATCGAGGGAGATTATCAGTGGTCTTATATGTCTTCCATTTTCTAATAATTGCTCCCACAGTTGATTTCTTCACACCAAGCTGCTTACCTTTTGCAGATTCAGTCTTCCCAGCCTGGTGCAGGTCTTCTCATTTTGTCTCTCATAGTTGAAGTATACCTATGATGAAAATTGGAGACCTCTCTCATCTTTTAAGTGGGAGAACTTGCACAATTGGTGGCTGACTAAATACTTTTTTGCCCCACTGTAAACCACGGTCAGTAAGTCAACTCCATAATTTACTAGCAGCCATAGTCACGCTGTCAGTGTTTTTAGTTTAGTTTAGAGCATTTATTTTGAACGTGCAATACAAGAACAAAATGAAAAACTTATAAATTTTTTGCCCATACGGAAAACATGTACTGTCAGTCCGAAAAGGAGTAGAAAGAAGTAAAACTTATTTAGATCCTACACTTTTACCATCACATCAGATTACTTATTTCTCCTGAAATGCAACCCAAAATACCCACTTACATGTAACTAACACGTGGACAAAATTGTTGGTACCCCTCTGTTAATGAAAGAAAAACTCACAATGGTCACAGAAATAACTTGAATCTGACAAAAGTGGTAATAAATAAAAAGTCTATGAAAATTAACCAATGAAAATCAGACAATGCTTTTGAATTGTGGTTCAACAAAATAATTTTAAAAAACAAGCTCATGAAACAGGCCTGGACAAAAATGATGGTACCCTTAACTTAATATTTTGTTGCACAACCTTTTGAGGCAATCACTGCAATCAAACAATTTCTGTAACTGTCAATGAGACTTCTACACCTCTCAGCAGGTATTTTGGCCCACTCCTCATGAGCAAACTGCTCCAGTTGTCTCAGGTTTGAAGGGGGCCTTCTCCAGACGGCATGTTTCAGCTCCTTCCACAGATGTTCAATAGGATTTAGATCAGGGCTCATAGAAGGCCACTTTAGAATAGTCCAATGTTTTGCTCTTAGCCATTCTTAGGTGTTTTTAGCTGTGTGTTTTGGGTCATTATCCTGTTGCAAGACCCATGACCTGCGACTGAGACCAAGCTGTCTGACACTGGGCAGTACATTTCTCTCTAGAATACCTTGATAGTCTTGAGATTTCATTGTACCCTGCACAGATTCAAGACACCCTGTGCCAGATGCAGCAAAGCAGCCCCAGAACATAACAGAACCTCCTCCATGTTTCACAGTAGGGACAGTGTTCTTTTCTTGGTATGCTTCATTTTTGCGTCTGTGAACATAGAGCTGATGTGCCTTGCCAAAAAGTTGCAGTTTTGTCTCGTCTGTCCATAGGACATTCTCTCAGAAGCTTTGTGGCTTGTCAACATGCAGTTTGGCAAATTCCAGTCTGGCTTTTTTATGATTTATTTTCAACAGTGGTGTCCTCCTTGGTCGTCTCCCATGAAGTCCACTTTGGCTCAAACAATGACGGATGGTGTGATCTGACACTGATGTACCTTGACCTTGGAGTTCACCATGAATGTGTTTAGAGGTTGTTCTGGGCTCTTTTGTTACCATTCGTATTATCCGTCTCCTCCTGCGGCCACGTCCAGGGAGGTTGGCTACAGTCCCGTGGATCTTAAATTTCTGAATAATATGTGCAACTGTAGTCACAGGAACATCAAGCTGCTTGGAGATGGTCTTATAGCCTTTACCTTTAACATGCTTGTCTATAATTTTCTTTCTAATCTCCTGAGACAACGCTCTCCTTTGCTTCCTCTGGTCCATGTTTAGTGTGGTACACACCATGTCACCAAACAGAACAGTGACTACTTGTCACCCTTTAAATAGGCCAACTGACTGATTATAAGTTTGTAGACACTTGTGATGTTAATTAAAGGACACATCTTGGTTGAACATGTCCCTATGGTCACATTATTTTCAATCTTTTCTAGGGGTACCATCATTTTTGTCCAGGCCTGTTTCATGAGTTTGTTTCTTAAAGTAATTCTGTTGAACCACAATTCAAAAGCATTGTCTGATTTTCATTGGTTAATTTTCATAGAATTTTTATTTATTACCACTTTTGTCAGATTCAAGTTATTTCTGTGACCATTGTGGGTTTTTCTTTCATTAACAGAGGGGTACCAATAATTTTGTTCACGCATGTACATACATACAGATATTTACAAACAAATCTACCTGCATACAGTACATGCATTATATACACTGATATATACACACCCTCTACAGACAGAATATACAGTACATACACACACAACATACAAAATATACTTATACAAACATTCATACATATACTGTCACAATTTGAGCACGGGGGGATCCCACCATGCTCTGTCTCTTTGCCTTTTTTCTATATTTGTATGGTGTTGTATTTTTGAGCTCTAATTCCTGTTATTTTATCTTTGGTGGATTTTCACATATTCTGTATTGTTGCTTAGTATGATTTATTTTCCTGTTTACGTTCATTGTAGTTTTGTTATTTACATATTTGGGTTTGTTTGTCTTTATTTGCTGTCACATTATATTCGTATCCTGTTGTGTTCTCTCTCCCTCCCTCTCCGAGGCTGCAGCTGTCAGTGGCACTTCTGGTTTTTTTTTGCTCTGTTTTGGGTGGTGCTCCTGTCAGCTGTCAGTCCCGTCTTCTCCCTCTCATTACTCCCAGCTTATTCCTGTTGTAATCATTGTTACCTCTTGCCCACTCATGTGATCCACACCTGCCATCACTTATTATCATTAATTCTGGCCCTATTTAAGAGTTGTCATTTTCTTCCCTCATTGCCGGAGTCTCACATACTCATCTCCACCAGAACCCTTTCCCTGTTCTGGTGATCTCTGTTCCTTCATCAGTTCGTAAGTTTGCTTTTTGATCAGTTTGTTTTTGTGTTGGTGCACTGTTTGGACTTTGTGTTTTGTTTTTCAATAAATATCACAAACTGTAGTTCAGCCTTTGGGTCTCTGCTCCCTGCCGTTCGGGCAATTCATGACATATACAGTATGTACACACACACACACACACACACACACACACACACACACACACACACACATATATATATATATATATATATATATATATATATATATATATATATATATATATACAGTGGGGCAAAAAAGCATTTAGTCAGCCACCAATTGTGAAAGTTCTCCCACTTAAAAGATGAGAGAGGTCTCCAATTTTCATCATAGGTATACCTCAACTATGAGAGACAAAATGAGAAAAAAAAAATCCAGAAAATCACATTGTCTGATTTTTAAAGAATTTATTTGCAAATTCCTCGGTAAAATAAGTATTTGGTCACCTACAAACAAGCAAGATTTCTGGCTCTCACAGACCTGTAACTTCTTATTTAAGAGGCTCCTCTGTCCTCCACTCGTTACCTGTATTAATGGCACCTGTTTGAACTCGTTATCAGTATAAAAGACACCTGTCCACAACCTCAAACAGTCAGACTCCAAACTCCACTATGGCCAAGACCAAAGAGCTGTCAAAGGACACCAGAAACAAAATTGTAGACCTGCACCAGGCTGGGAAGACTGAATCTGCAATAGGTAAGCAGCTTGGTGTGAAGAAATCAACTGTGGGAGCAATTATTAGAAACTGGAAGACATACAAGACCACTGATAATCTCCCTCGATCTGGGGCTCCACACAAGATCTCACCCCGTGGGGTCAAAATGATCACAAGAACGGTGAGCAAAAATCCCAGAACCACACGGGGGGACCTAGTGAATGACCTGCAGAGAGCTGAGACTAAAGTAACAAAGGCTACCATCATTAACACACTACGCCGCCAGGGACTCAAATCCTGCAGTGCTAGACGTGTCCCCCTGCTTAAGCCAGTACACGTCCAGGCCCGTCTGAAGTTTGCTAGAGAGCATTTGGATGATCCAGAAGAGGATTGGGAGAATGTCATATAGTCAGATGAAACAAAAATAGAACTTTTTGGTAAAAACTCAACTTGTCGTGTTTGGTGGAGAAAGAATGCTGAGTTGCATCCAAAGAACACCATACCTACTGTGAAGCATGGGGGTGGAAACATCATGCTTTGGGGCTGTTTTTCTGCAAAGGGACCAGGACGACTGATCCGTGTAAAGGAAAGAATGAATGGAGCCATGTATCGTGAGATTTTGAGTGAAAACCTCCTTCCATCGGCAAGGGCATTGAAGATGAAACATGGCTGGGTCTTTCAGCATGACAATGATCCCAAACACACCGCCCGGGCAACGAAGGAGTGGCTTCGTAAGAAGCATTTCAAGGTCCTGGAGTGGCCTTGCCAGTCTCCAGATCCCAACCCCATAGAAAATCTTTAGAGGGAGTTGAAAGTCCGTGTTGCCCAGCGACAGCCCCAAAACATCACTGCTCTAGAGGAGATCTGCATGGAAGAATGGGCCAGAATACCAGCAACAGTGTGTGAAAACCTTGTGAAGACTTACAGAAAACGTTTGACCTCTGTCATTGCCAACAAAGGGTATATAACAAAGTATTGAGATGAACTTTTGTTATTGACCAAATACTTATTTTCCACCATAATTACCTCCACCAAGGAGGTTATGTTTTCATCGGAGTTGGTTTGTCTGTCTGTTTGTCTGTCTGTCTGTTTGTTTGTTAGCAAGATAACTCAAAAAGTTATTGACGTATTTTCATGAAATTTTCAAAGATTGTCACAAATGGGGTATCCTACAGATGATTAGATTTTGGTGGTGATCCGGATCACCGTCCAGAAGAAAACCGCCATTACGGAAAATGCCATTTTCGTCAATAACTACTGAACCACTAATTCTATCATTGTGAATCCAATTGCTAGTCATATGTTTTCATGGTCAAGGAATCTGAAAACGTACACACAAACACTGTATGGAGGGAACTGTGGCGCTTGGCGGAGGTCTGCGCTCTCTGAGTGCTTTTCTAGTTTGCAAATAAATTCTTTAAAAATCAGACAATGTGATTTTCTGGATTTTTTTTCCTCATTCTGTCTCTCATAGTTGAGGTATACCTATGATGAAAATTGGAGACCTCTCTTATCTTTTAAGTGGGAAAACTTGCACAATTGGTGGCTGACTAAATACTTTTTTACCCAACTGTATATATATCCTACATATACACTGTATATTGGTGAATATGTTATCGATGAGCGTGGCACTATGAGACATAATTCAAGTAGGTTTACTGATTGTAAGAAAGAGGCCAAAATTGTGCATTGAATTGACAAAATTCTCAGTACTTAGTACTCAATACTCAGTACAGGGCTGCACGGTGACACAGTGGTTAGCACTGCGGCAGCACAGTTTACCCTTGGCCCGGGGATCATTGGATCGATCCCAGCCCCCGACCCACAGTGATCTGTGTGGAGTTTGCATGTTCTCCCCGTGTTTGTGTGGGTTTACTCCGGGATTTCTCCGGTTTCCTCCCACAGGCCAAAAACATGCAGGTTAGGTTAATTGGAGACTCTAAAGTGGCCCCAGGTGTGATGAGTGTGTGTGTGAATGGTTAAGGGATAGTGCCGTATTGTGGCTGCTTATCCATCCAGGTGGATGTCCTCAATTTCCCCTCTGGGGATCAATAAAGTATACTAAATCTAAAAAAAAAAAATCTACTTTTATGATTGTTGGGGTTCAATAAATCAATATTGAAATATTCACATATAAGTACATTTTTCTTACCTACGTTAGAAAACATGCCCTCCATCCATTCCCTAAAGTGATCAATGCTTGAACCTGGTGTTCTGTATATACAACTTGCAATTACATATTTCTTACTTCCCATACAGATCTCTATTGTAATGCATTCTAGAAGATTCCCAACCACTTGAGTCACAGCATCCACCACCTTAAATTTCAAATTTCTCTCCACATATATAGCTACTCCTCCTCCAGTTTTGTTTAGTCTGTTATTATATAAGAGTTCATAATCATCCAAATCAAAGTCTGTTCCTTTTTCAATGTTAATCCAAGTTTCAGAAATGGCAATGATGTTGAATGGCTGTGAGACTGAGTGTACATAGTCCTTGATACTATTTAAGTATATAAGTTTGTGTAGAAGCTTCTACTGTTGAGGTGGATATGGATAACGTGCCTTCAGAGTCAATATTGCAGTTGTATTGATCAATACTGTAATAGTAGCAGGTATTATTAATGTTGGGGAAAAAAATCATGTCCAAGTCAATGTCCTGTTCCATGTCCAGTGTGCTATATTCAATATGTTCAAATGTAGTCAATTTCAGTTTTTCATATTCCATTAAGTTCTGAGTTATTTTGCTGTCACTAAATGCAGAATGAGTTCTGTCACTCTGCATCATGTTTGTGTCAGAGCAACATGTGGGTTTGGATGTCCACATGGCTTTTCTGACCAGGGTTAAAATGGGTGGAGATGATTTGGAAAAGATGGCCGCTGAACGCACACGCAGACTGGCAGGCTCTGCATATGCTTCTCTTAAATCTCCTTTTAAATCTCCTTTTAAACCTCCTCAACCTGTATCTTTTAGACCTACTTTATTCACAAAATGGACTCAACTACCACCTGTCATCAATCTGGGTTTGGTTGCTCCATACCCAGTTCTGACTTATTGTTAGTTTTTGCCCTGTTTTCCATTAGGCGCGTCAGGGAGCTGTTTGGGTCCTTCGCTCCCTGAGAGCTTGGGCACACCTCCTCCTCTTTTCAGAGCCATCAGCTGTTTCACATTACGGGGGTTCACACACATACACAGACTCAGTCCATTCATTCCCATTCACACGCTCACACACTCACTCATTACATCAGGATTTAATTATGTTCAGTCCACGCTTTCTCACACCGTCAATCTGTTCCCTTGTTAGCATTGTGATTACAAATATGCTGCATTTTTGGGAAGAGATTGTCGGGGCATTCAACCTCATACATGTAGCGTGTTCCTTCATGTGTGTGTGCACGTCCATCACCTTTGTGTAGTCAGCCGGACATTTACAGATGGTAAATCCCTGGATGTTAACGGCTGACCCTGCTTCAATCCTTTATCCACCAGACTGCACGGATAGCCCCGGATCGCTCCAGTTCTGTAAGTTATGTTTGACATGATTTCTGGCCCAGGAAACACGCACACAGGCTCGGGTGAGATTTAAGAGTTTATTCAACAGCAGGTGTATGGATGAATGAGTGGGAAATGTGAATGTAGTCTTGGGGACAGGAGAGTACCGAGGGCAGAACAGACACCGTACAGCCAGGCAACCCTGAGGACAGAACAGAGAGCAGGGGATAAGCAATTGTCACAGCAAGGCGGTGAAAGTTATAGTATGGCTTACTTGCAGATGTACTGGTGGCTGGCATTGACAAGAGAAGCTCCCGCCTGGGAGACAGCGCCCAGCTGCACTCGATACAGGGAGGATGAAAGGAAAGGCGACGGAGGAAATTTCCGCCGCCAGGAGGGTCCACCTGTGCACAGGGGAATATCTGAGGAGAACAGGTAAGAATACCTTACTTGAGGGCGATGAGTAGCGGCGTTGGCCGAGAGGAGTAGGCGAATGCAGAGCTTGAGCGTCGAGAAGAGCTGACGGCTCCAGACCGAGGCTGCGGGCAGAGCAGGTTAAATAGTGGCAGCCTGATGAAGCCCAGGTGTGCGCACGGCTGGAGCGGATGACAGGTGGGATCGAGTTGTGACAGTACTCCACCCCCAAGCAGCGCCTCCTGGCGCTGGCTTGTCGGGATGCGCCCGATGAAACACCTCAATGATCTGCTTATCCAGCACGAAGGATGGGCGCACCCAGCATCGGTGCTCAGGACCATAACCCTCCCAGTCTACCAAATACTGCAACCCCCGGCCCCGGCGTCGGGAGTCCAAGATGGAAGTGACGCTCCATGCCGGGTGTCCATCGATCATCCTTGGGGGGGGGGGGGGCACTCTTGGGGAAGGGACAGAGAGGGTTAGAAACTACAGGCTTAACCTGAGAAACATGAAATGTGGGATGAACACGGAGGGGAGGGGGGAGTGCCAAACGCACAGCCACCGGGTTAACCACCTTCGTGACAGGGTAAGGTCCAACGAAGCGCTGAGCCAGCTTCTTCTTCTCCCCCTTCAGATTAATATTCTGAGCAGACAACCAAACTTGTTGACCCACCTGGTAGCGTGGCGCAGGCATCCTGTGGCGATTCGCAGACTTGGCGTTGCGCGATGCGGCACGAACCGGGGCCTGACGCGTCTTGGTCCACAGCCGTCGACACCGTCTCACGTGGGCCTGGATGGAGGGGACTGCCACTTCACCTTCTTCCTCAGGGAACAGCTGGGGGTCGTAACCTAAAGACGCCCGAAAGGGGGACATCCCAATGGCCAAAGACAAAGTGGAGTTATGGGCATACTCCACCCAGGGAAGATGAATGCTCCAGGAAGTGGGGTTAGAGGAGGTGATGCAGCGCAGCGCAGCCTCCAGCTCCCGGTTGGTGCGTTCGCACTGCCCATTGGATTGGGGATGGTGTCCAGAAGACAGGCTAACTGTGGCCCCCAGAGCGGTGCAGAAGCTCCTCCAGACTTTAGACACAAATTGTGGCCCCCCATCAGAGACAATGTCAGCGGGGATGCCATGCAGCCTGACCACATGCTGCACCAACAGATCGGCCGTCTCACGCGCCAAAGGAAGCCCAGGGAGAGGCACGAAGTGGGCCGCCTTGGAGAGCCGGTCTACAATAGTCAAGATGGTGTTAAAAGAGTTGGAGACCGGCAGACCGGTGACGAAGTCCAAGGTGATGTGTGACCAGGGCCTCCCGGGGACCGGCAAGGGATGGAGCAGACCCGCAGGAGGAGTATTGGATGACTTATTCATGGCACACTGCGGGCAGGCGCGCACATAGTTGGAGACATCCTCCTGGAGTCCGGGCCACCAAAAGGACCTCTGGAGAAGATCAACAGACCGGGAGACCCCAGGGTGGCAGGCGAGCCTAGAAGTGTGAGCCCAGTGAATGACGTCACCACGGACTGACGAGGGCACAAACAATCTTCCCGCTGGTCCACTGCCAGGATCAGGTTCGGACTCCAAAGCCTCCAGGACTTTATCTCTGATGGCCCAGGAAACAGCCCCCATGACGCACGAAGTGGGAACGACAGTATGAACCTCATCTTCTGGGGCTTCAGGGGCGTACAGCCTGGACAGCGCATCAGACTTCTTATTTTTGGAAGCTGGGCGGTAAGTAATGGTGAATTTGAACCTGGTGAAGAACAGCGACCAATGCGCCTGGCGGGCATTCAGGCGCTTGGCCATCCTGATGTATTCCAAGTTCTTATGATCGGTCCAAACCACGAAAGGCTGAGCCGCCCCTTCCAACCAGTGGCGCCACTCCTGCAGCGCGAGCTTCACAGCCAAGAGCTCTCTGTCGCCGATGCCATAATTGCGCTCGGCCGAGGAGAGACGCTTGGAGAAGAAAGCGCAGGGGAGCAGCGGCCCATCAGTCAGGGAGCACTGAGACAAGACCGCCCCGATCCCAGTGTCAGACGCGTCCACCTCGACAAAACACTGGCGCTCAGGATCCACAAGAGACAGGACCCGGGAGGATGCGAATTCCTTCTTGAGGGTTTCAAAGGCTGTCTCCGCTTCCGTCGTCCACTGAAAGCGCACCTTCGGTGAGGTGAGGCGGGTCAAGGGGGGGGGGGGGGTGATGGCACTGTAACCAGGGACAAAACGGCAGTAAAAATTAGCGAACCCCAAAAATTGTTCCACCTGCTTCTTAGAGGAGGGGGTAGGCCACTCGACCACAGCTTTAACCTTGGCAGGGTTGGGGAGGAGCTGATTGTGCGAAACAATAAAATCCAGGAAAGAGGTGGTTTTGGTAAAAAACTTGCACTTCTCGGCTTTGACGTAAAGTTTGTTCTCCAAAAGACGTTGCAGGACCCGCCTCCCATGGACCAGATGCTCCTCCCGAGACCGGGAGAAGATCAATATGTCGTCCAGGTAGACGAAAATGAAGACCCCCAGAAAGTCACGAAGCACGTCATTTATCAGGCGTTGGAAGACAGCAGGAGCGTTGGTGAGCCTAAACGGCATAACAAGGTATTCAAAGTGGCCGCTGGGCGTTCGGAAGGCCGTCTTCCACTCGTCACCCTCCCGGATCCGGACAAGATGATAAGCACTGCGGAGGTCTAATTTGGAGAACCAGGATGCCCCCTGGAGGGAATTGAAGGCTGAGTCCATAAGCGGCAGCATATAACGATCCTTAACTGTGATGTCATTAAGGGCCCTGAAGTCAATACAAGGCCTCAAAGAACCATCCTTCTTCACCACAAAAAAGAACCCAGCACCCAGGGGGGATGAAGAGGGGCGGATAATTCTGGCACTGAGGGATTCCCGAATATAGGTGTCCATGGCCTCCCGTTCTGGGGCAGAAAGGCTATACAGGCGACCAGAAGGGAGAGGCGCCCCCTGCAGGAGATCAATGGCACAGTCATATGGGCGATGGGGTGGGAGGGATAACGCCTTCGACTTGCTGAAAACCCAGCTCAGGTCGTGAAACTCCGATGGCACAGCAGAAAGGTCCGGCGGGGCGGAGTCAAGGACGGGTGCAGGCACAGATGGGGCACAGGCTGCTGACTGGAGACAGGTTCCCAAACAGAAGGTGCTCCATGATAAAATGCAACCGGTCTGCCAATCAAACACCGGGTTGTGGAGGCGTAGCCATGAGTAGCCAAGAATGATGGGTGCTGCCGAGGTGGGAAGGACATAGAAACTGAGGTCCTCACGATGGTTGCCAGAGATAATGACGGAGATGGGTTTGGTAATGTGAGTGACCTTTTCCAGGGGAGAATTGGTCAGGGCGACGAGATGAAGGGGAGTGGGCAAGGCTTGGCAATGGATGCCCAGGCGGGTTGCCAGGCTCTTAGAAATAAAACATTGTTCTGCCCCCGAGTCCACCAGTGCATGAGATGTATGACCAATGGAGTTGTGGCAGAGTCTAATTTGAACCTGACATTTGGAGAGGGGATTAGACTGGGAAGTGTCCGCGAGGCCCCCTACATTGACTCACGGACCTCCCCTTTTGGCTTCACCGGGCAGACCTCCATGGGATATTGGTCATCTCCGCAATACATGCAGAGACCCAACTCCCGGCAGCGCTGTTTCTCCGCTAAGGAGAGTCTAGCCTGCCCGACGATCATAGTGTCGGGGTCATCGGCGGCCTCCGGAGGAGGTAACGCCAGGGGGCGATACTGGGGAGCGTGGAAAAGAGCTCCGCACGAGCGGTTGAATGGCTTCCGCTCGGCGGCCCGCTCCCGCAGCCTGTTATCCAAACTGATGGCTAAAGAAATTAATTCTGGCAGCCGATCCGGCTGGTCCTGGCTGGCCAACTCATCCCACAAATCAGAATTTAGAATTTCAGAATTTGACTCCTTAATTTAGACTTCTGACAAATAGGCTGCAAAGGGCAGCATCACACCAACCAACCTCTTCCGCCGCCACCCGGAAGTTGACAGCGTAGTCGGCCGCTAAGCAGCTACCCTGGCTAAGAAGCTGCTCGGCCAACACGCTATCACAATCCGAATGATCAAAGACCTCGAGGAAGTCTTGCACGAACTGGGCATAGGTCAAGGTCGCGTAGCTGGCCTTCGCCATAACGGTGTAAGCCCAGGCTAACGCCCGCCCTTCCAGAAGATTGGAAACATACCCAATTCGGCTTTGGTCTGACGGAAAATCCCCGGGCACGCGCTGAAACACCGTCTCACACTGTAGGATAAACCCACGCACTTTGCCGAGTTTTCCGCTAAAGCACGCGGGAGTGGGAATTGGGGTGAGACGGGTCGGCAGACCCGGGGCAGAGGGGCTGGGCTGAGGAGCGGGAGGAGCTGACCCACCGAGCTGAGACGGAGGGAGCGCCTGCGGAGGATCAAGGTGATCCAACCGGCTATTAATGGAGGTAAGCTGATTAAGAATTGCCTACTGTTGGTGAACAATTAAGCCCACCCGAGCCTCGAGATTGGAGAGTCGGCGTACGTACCCGCTGTTCGCTGGGCCGCTGTGCTGGAGCCGTACTGACATGATTTCTGGCCCAGGAAACACGCACACAGGCTCAGGTGAAATTTAAGAGTTTATTCAACAGCAGGTGTATGGATGAATGAGTGGGAAATGTGAATGTAGTCTTGGGGACAGGAGAGTACCGAGGGCAGAACAGACACCGTACAGCCAGGCAACCCTGAGGACAGAACAGAGAGCAGGGGGTAAGCAATTGTCACAGCAAGGCGGTGAAAGTTATAGTATGGCTTACTTGCAGATGTACTGGTGGCTGGCGTTGACAAGAGAAGCTCCCGCCTGGGAGACAGCGCCCAGCTGCACTCGATGCAGGGAGGATGAAAGGAAAGGTGACGAAGGGAATTTCCGCTGCCAGGAGGGTCCACCTGTGCACAGGGGAATATCTGAGGAGAACAGGTAAGAATACCTTACTTGAGGGCGATGAGTAGCAGCGTTGGCCGAGAGGAGTAGGCAAACGCAGAGCTTGAGTGTGGAGAAGAGCTGATGGCTCCAGACCGAGGCTGCGGGCAGAGCAGGTTAAATAGTGGCAGCCTGATGAAGCCCAGGTGTGCACACGGCTGGAGCGGATGACAGGCGGGAGAGAGTTGTGACAATGTTTGCCTTTCTTCTTGTGTCGACAGCTGCTCTGCGGCACTAGGCACTCCCGTCGCCGGGCTGCAGAGCATCCGGGAGGCACCCTGTATGGCTGGTGGCTTAATCTCATCATTACAACTTCCTGTATTTGTGTGGTCAAAGCTGGACTTGTTATTTTTGTGGTTTACGTTAATAAATGGCATGTTCTACTCTCGCTTTTGGGTTTTTCATTCCTTCCCTCGTGCGCCGCATGGGGGATTGAGACAGAATGCCCCGACCAGTCAGAAAAATCCCAGCGGAGTAGATGTGCGTTTTTTCTTTTTCTTTCCACCCTTTTTTTCTTCCTCCCAGAGTTTCATCATGGTGGTTCAGATGGAGAGGGAGCTGGAGCGAGAGCTACGTTCGCTGTGCCTCTTGGAGGAGGTTTTCTCATGGACACAGAAGCCCTGTTCCTCCCAGACTGTCCAGCAGGCTCAGGATACAGCAAGGAGGGTTATGGAGCGAGATAGCCTCTGGGATCATCCCGAGGCAATGGAAATCCTCCGGGACATCTTCGTCATGCCCTGCAAAGAATTGGATGAGGATCTCCCAGTGCTCAAGTTCCTCGCGGCCACTCTGCTCATTTCTCCAGAGAGTGCGGCGCTTCCCAGAATGGGTGATCTGCTGCCCAGCGTGGTGCTCCGCATCCCGGATTATCTGATTTCTGAGCCGCCCATGAGGAAGAAAAGGAGGAACCCACGTCGGAAGAAGCGTCCAGCCCTGCCTACGACAGCCCTGCCTTCCTTCTCCGAGCCATGCTCTGCTCCATCCCGGGAGGAATTGGAGGAACGTAGGCTGGCTCTATTGGCAGAGCCAGACCTCATCCTGGAGGTGAAGCCTTGGCTCCTCCCGGAGATGGCCAGGAGATTAAAAGAGCTTTCCCAGAGGAGAGGAAAAACCCCGGGGGTCACTGGGGACGTCCAATGCCAGGAGAACAGGCAAGTTTTTCCTCATTTAACTTTTTCTGTTGATGAACAATTTTGCCTGCCTCCTGGTGAGGAGACTCGGGGTATGCAGACCTGAGTGCTCTGCCCCAGCAGCATTTTGTGCTCCCATACCCAACCTCACCCAACCCTTTCTGTGTCACCCTACGAGCTCGCCGGCTTTGGATCTAGGTTGCTCGCGGGGAGAGGAACTGGAGGCCCAGAAGGGTCCAGCTCATGGGCCAGTGGAGAGGTCGTCCTTGGCCGCCACGCCAGAGGAGCTGGTGGGGTGGAAGACGGCGCCCGGGAGCTCCAGGATTGCAACCACCATCACGCCTGTTGTGGGGGCCGCCGCAGCAGAGTCATCCCCCAGACCAGACCTCCGGCCGATGGGACGCCGAACGCCATCGCCAGAGTCCTGGATGGCGGTCGAGCTTGACCACAGGCAAGTAATCTCTCCTGTAGTTCAGTTGTCTATTGTTGCGAGAAAAATGTTGTAAAGTTGTTTGCTTGTAGTCTTTCTGTCCACCTGTAGATGCACAAAGGTTTGTGCCCAGACCCTGATGTTTCCAGCAGCACCGTGAAAGCCCTATGGTCTGGCCGCAGTGTGAAATGTTGTCCATACAGGTACATGTACCAGCATTCACATGCCCAAATGCAGGCCAGTGCCTCCCTCTCCCCCACTGAGTACTTCTGCTTGACCGAAGTGAGTGACTTCGAGGTGAACGCCACTGGGTGCTTGGTTCCTCCTTGAAGTTGCAACAGAATGGCTCCTACTGGTGTGTTGGAAGCGTTGCCCATCACGAATGTGGGACTCTGTAGATCGAAGTGGGCAAGTACTGGTGGAGAAGTGAGCTGTGTCTTCAATTGGCTGATGGCGATGGAGCACACCAGGGTCCATACCAAGGGTACATCCTGCTTCAGGAGGGTGTGCAGTGGCTCTATCGTCTCTGAGTAACGGGGAATGAAGCAGCCATAAAAGTACGCCATGCCCAAAAAGGATGAGAGCTGTGCGGGGCATTATGGTTCGGGTAGTACCGCCTCGACGTTTGAGTGCAGGGGGCTCAGGTCCTCAGCAGACAGGCGGAAACCCAAGAACTCGATGGTTGTTGCTCCAAAGATGCACTTCTCCCCGTTGAGTGTGAGGCCGTGTTTTACTAGCACCTGCATTACCTTATCAAGGTGGGCGTCGTGGGAATCCAATGTCGTGCCGTGCACCACGATGTCATCCAAGTACACTACCACCCCTGGGAGACTGACGAAGATGGTAACCATGATTTTTTGAAAGCAGCTCTGGGTGGAACTGAGGCCAAAAGGCATGCTGGTGTACCTTAACACTCCCATGTAGGTGACGAAGGCTGTTAGGTTGTGGCTGTCTGGATGAAGGGGATTGCCTGCATGTAATCTTGGCTTAGGTCCAGTTTGGAAAAAAAAACTTTCGAGTCGTGGAACGCTGCCGTCAGTTCCTCTGTCATGGGCAGGAGATATTTGTCAAGAATCACCACCTTGTTCACCATTCTGAGGTCAACACATGGTCGTAGGCCGCCCAACTTCTTCTTTGCTACCACCAGGCCCAAAAAGCATCCCGTCATTCACCTTCCAAGTAACACGCCGGGGGGCCGGCCTGCTGGGTTTCTCCATCACCAACCCAAGGGACTCCACCGTTCTGACAGTTTCCTCATCCTGGCAGCACCGTTGGCCAGCGCTCTTTGCGGGACTGGGATGTCTCA
The DNA here is from genome assembly GCA_020510985.1 of Pholidichthys leucotaenia. Lineage (NCBI taxonomy): Eukaryota > Metazoa > Chordata > Actinopteri > Cichliformes > Pholidichthyidae > Pholidichthys > Pholidichthys leucotaenia. Next base: position 191,448,822 of record CM035842.1, on the reverse strand, counting down.
CCTCTTTCAACCACCTAGTGCTCATTGATCCAACGGTGTCACCAAAAATTCAGCCTTTCCGCCGACTTCCCCTCACACTGCGGGATGACATCATGACAAAACTGCAGAAGCTTTTGGATGCCAGCATCATTGAGTGGGTCAGTGCTTCCCCCTGGATCTCCAACTCGCAGCGTACAGAAAAGGCTACCATCCCTACCATGCCGATTCTGACATGCCCGTAGCTGAATAAGTCCTCCACATTAGCTGTGAGGGCCTTCTGGGGAAACTGCTTCCTGACTGTAGCTACGCACAGAAGAGTCCTCCAAGCTGCCGTATCCAGTAGCAGTGGCACATCAATGCTGTTCTCTGCCAGTATCATCTGCTCCTGCAGCCTGTCACATACCAGCTGTTTCTGTAAGTGGCTGAAGGCACTTGTGCTAGCCAGGACACGGCGCTCAGTGACATACTAACAGACCATCTTGTCCTCACACTGGCAGCACCAGTTAAAAGCGATTCTTCGCGCTAGGAGATTAAGTGCGTCGGCAAAATGTCTATTCATCACAGCAACAGTCTTCATATGTGCTCACAGGGCAGAGAGAGTGGAGCGCCCGCTGCCCCTTGCTACTGAGACTGTGGATTAGCACCCCCTTTAGCCTCTTGTCGCTAGCATTGTTTAAACCAGTAGTGCTGATAAAAGCTTTAAATCCCTTGTGCCAGCAGGGCCAGGGGATCAGTGGCTCACCTGGCAGAGCGAGGAACGGTTGCTCGGGTTGTAATATTTGCGTTTTTATCCTCGTCACCATTGTTGTGTCTAAGAATGAGGTGGTGACAGCGGACGTGAACCAAACTCTCCTATAATCAACACACAACTAAATTATCAATCAATCAATCAACTTTATTTATAAAGCACTTTAAAAGCAACACTCACTACACAAAGTGCTGTACACCAAGAGAACATAAAAGCAGGGCACTAACACAAAGGGTGCTAACACAAGAACCACAGTAAAAAATAAATAAATTCATAAAATAAAAGGTAAAATAAATAAATAAAAATCCATTTCATTCAATAAATTCAATGTCTCATACTGGGCCGAAGGCCAGGGAGTAAAAGTGTGTTTTAAGACGGGTTTTAAAAATGGACAGTGAAGGTACTTGTTTGATGTCCAGGGGTAAATCATTCCATAACCTGGGGGCCATGATCGAAAAGGCTCTGTCCCCTCTGAGCTTGCGCCTCGCCTTTGGCACGCCCAGAAGCAGCTGTTCAGCTGACCTGAGGGACCGGGTGGGAGCGTAGGGATGCAGAAGCTCAGAGAGGTAAGGCGGAGCAAGACTGTTCAAGGATTTAAAAACAAATAAAAAAAATTTAAAAATGAACTCTTAAAATGCACGGGCAGCCAGTGGAGTGAAGCTAAGATGGGTGTGATGTGATCTCTTCCATGTGTACCTGTTAAAAGACCAGCAGCGGCGTTTTGAACCAGCTGCAGACGGGAAAGAGATGACTGGCTGACACCGGCGTAAAGTGTGTTACAGTAATCCAGCCAAGATGAAATAAAAGCATGGATTACTGTTTCCAGGTGCGGTCTAGAGACAATGGGTTTTACTTTTGCTAAACGCCTTAGATGAAAGAAGCTGCATTTTTACCACAGAACGAATCTGTGTGTCTAATTTAAAATCACTGTCCATGATAAAACCAAAGTTCCTAGCTGTGGATTTGACATGAGTAAGGGGGCCCAAGTATACAGGAGGGGACTCACAGGGGCCACTAGGTAGAAACACCATCACTTCTGTCTTCTTATCATTAAAATTTAGGAAGTTTAGGGCCATCCAAGACTTTATGTCTTCAATGCATGCCAGGAGTGAGTTTACTGATGAGGCAGCTTTTTCTTTTAGAGGGACATAAATCTGACAGTCATCAGCATACAAGTGGAAGGAGATACCATGCTTTTTAAAAATGGAACCTAGTGGAAGTATGTACAAAGAAAAAAGCATGGGCCCAAGAATTGACCCCTGTGGGACTCCGTATAGCAGAGGAACAGAAGAGGATTCAAACCCAGACATGCTAACTTTAAAACTCCCGTCTGCCAGATAGGACCTAAACCAGTTGAGAGCAGTCCCACAAATGCCCACTAGGTGCTGCAAATGGGAAATTAAAACATGGTGGTCCACCGTGTCAAGGGCAGCAGTTAAATCAAGCAACACAAGAGCAGCATATTCATCTGAATCACATGCTAAGAGAATATCGTTAAAAACTCTTAACAAGGCTGTCTCTGTTCTATGAAGAGCTTTGAAACCAGATTGAAAAACCTCCAAAATACCGTGTTCATCCAGAAAACATTTCAGCTGCATATAACCAATTTTCTCTAAAATTTTTTGAGAGAAATGGCAGCTTGGAAATAGGCCTAAAATTTACCAACATGGTATGATCGAGACCAGGTTTCTTAATCAAGGGCTGTACTACTGCATGTTTAAAATTTGCAGGAACCACACCTGATGACAGGCTGCTATTTAAAATGGTGAGAAATGACTGGCCTATACTGGGAAGCACCTCTTTAAAAAGTCTAGGAGGGACAGCATCACAGGGAGACCCTGTGGGCTTAATGTGGCCAACCACATCCTCTAACAATGACAGAGTCACAGGTTCAAACTGATTAAAAACAGCAGAACAAGGGACAGAGACAGAGGGATCAGAGGCAGGAGTTGAGATGAGAGCCCTGGTGGTGGCCACCTTATCAATAAAAAAGTGCATAAAATCATTACATAACTCAGAGGAGGCTCCAAACAGTCAGTCTGTGGGGTATTAAGGACAAAGTCAATAGTGTTAAATAAAACACGATGATTATGACAATGAGATAGATAGATAGATAGATAGATAGATAGATAGATAGATAGATAGATAGATAGATAGTTTATTTCGAACACAAAAATATAACAAAAAACAAGCAAATGGCAAATGCAATAAAGTTACAGTATACACTGTTCGAAAGGGAGAAGGAAGAAGTGAACACTTATTAATTCCAACTCCTCTTTTCCATAGATACACCCATGTGAATTTTATACAAATTACCACCTTTAAGACCCCAAGTAAACAATTTACTGTATTTTTTACAAATCAGCATTAACACCCATCCATTCTAACATAGAATGAAGTCCATACATCCAAAAACCAGTCTCAAACAACACAGATATACACAGTGCTGTCCCACCCACCATTCCATAGTGTCCCATAATGTCACAGAGTGAACATAATGAATTGTACATATAAATACTACCTTTCTAACATATATCCTTTCAGCAAATGGTGCTTATACCTCTTTTTGAATTGATTTCTGTTTGTACATAGTTAAAACAATTTAGATATAGATATAGATATAGATAAAACAATATTAGCAAAAATTAGCAGCGCCCCTCACCGCTCAGTGAGGGGCGTTAGTGAGTGGAACTCAGTATCTGAGGAGGTTAAACTGCTTACAACATACAAGGCCTTCACAAAAAAAATTGAAAATGTGGATTATAAACACCTACAGCTGCCAACACTAAAAGATAAGTCTGTTGTCATGTTTGATGTTGTGATTAAATGTACGGTTTGTTATGTGTATGTTATTTGTTACATTAGTGCCTTCTTAAATGTTTAACTATGTTTTTTTCTTGTAGATGCACTTTATTGCTTTTTTACATCATGGCCAGGGGACTACAGATGAAAACTAGCCTTTTGGCTAATTCTGGCTTTTTTAACCATGTGTAAGCATGTGTTTTATGAAATTGCATTGTCCCTTTTCAAATAAATTAAACTAAACTAAACTAAACTAAACTAAAATATTTGCTTTTTTCCTGCTTGACAGTATTTTGATACTATGACATAGTGGGGGTTCACACAAGAAAGGAGAGATGACTGTGACGAAACAGGCTTTATTTAAAACACACTCCCTCAACACAGACAGGAGGGGAGGTCATTCACACAGACCTCCGTCTCACTGAGGGTGACACAAACGCATGATCAGTCACTGCTCTGGCTCTTCTTATAACACTGCTGCAATAACACTTTAGAACACACGAATGATAACACCCTTTGAATCCTCTGCTGCCAAAGCATGCCGGGAGAATCCCCACCCCCTTAACACAGCCCCGACGTTACACTGTCCCCCCCGGATTGGTTTCTGTCCCCAGAATAATAAAAGTCCATCTCAAAAGTCCAACATGAATCCGTCCAGGTGTCGGGGCGGCCTCCGTTGTCAACGACCAGCACGCACAGGCCCACTGTTCATCTGTGCCTCGGTCGGAGTGTCTGGTCGGGGTGAATGCTCTGGCTCAACCACCCGCGGGGCGGATGGCTGGTACGGGGCAAGACGGTCACGGTGGAGTACCACAACCCAGTCCCTTTTTTTCAGCATCACCTTGTACACCACATCCGACGGTCTCTGTAGAACCACGCACAGTTCCAACCAATGGCTCGCCAGTTTTGGTGACAGTCCCCGTTTTCGCTCCGGGCAGAAATCCCAGACTTGATCTTCTGGTGCAAAATCCCTCCCCTGGCAGCGGGAGTCATATGCCTGCTTCTGCCGGCTCCCCGCCGCTGCCAGGGCCTCCCGAGCCAGTCCATGCATGGTGTGGAGACGTTCCTTCAAGCAAAACAAATAATCCAACCCCGGTTTACCCTCCACCTCCGGCTCGGGCGGGGAGGGGGGTGAATGCCAAATCCACCGGTGTGTGCAGCTCGCGTCCAAACATCAGCACTGCAGGGGTGCACCGGGTGGATTCCTGTGCTGCCGTCCGGTACGCCCACAGAACAAAGGGCAGATGCAGGTCCCAGTCTCACTGTTGCTGATCCACTAGGACAGCGAGCTGGGTGGTGAGGGTCCGGTTGAACCGCTCGACCAGGCCGTTGCTCTGTGGATGCAACGGGGTGGTCTGGGTCTTCCGGATGCCCAGCCGCTTGCAGACCTCCTTGAAGACCTCTGCCTCAAAGTTCCGACCCTGATCACTGTGCAGCTCCTCCGGTGCGCCAAACTGGCAGAACTTCTCGTCCACCAACGTTGATGCCATGGTGGCGGTGCTCTGATCAGGGACCGCGTACGCCTCTGGCCATTTGGTGAAATAATCCATTGTGACCAGCACGTAGCGGTTCCCCCGGTCCGTGGTCTGGAAAGGGCCCAGAATGTCCATTCCTACCCGCTCCATCGGTGCTCCCACCCGGTACTGCTGCAAGGGACCGTGGGATCGTAGAACCGGGCTCAAAGACACCGCAGAGTCTTTGTCACCCCAAAGTGGCCCACTCCTACCGCCCCGTGGACCAGCTGGAGTACGTTGGGCCGGAGCCACCGGGGAACCAGCAGCTGCCAGACGTGACGCTGCCCAGTTGGAGTCTGCCACTGCAGATACACAACACCCTTGTGACAGCGGAGATTGGCCCACTGGGAGTGTAGGGCCTTGGTCTCTGGGTCCAGCGCAGACACAGCCTCCCAGGGCCCCTGGCCTGCGTCCAGCCACTGCCAAACCCCGGAAATGACCGGATCTCTGTCCTGCTTGCTCTGCAGCTGCTGTGCGCCGAGGGCCTCTGTGACGTCATCGCTGTGCGCTGCTGTGTTATTCCTGCTCACAGCAATCCGGAGAGCAGCAGCCCGTGGGACGGCTTGGTCTTGATCCTCTGCCTGCTGGCAGTGACGACAGTCCTCCGCCGCACAGGGACGCCGAGACAGCACGTCAGCGTCTGAAAATCATAATCCTGCAGTGCCTCCAGCCATCTCGCCAATTGTCCATACGGCTCTTTAAAGTTCAGTAGCCAGTTCAGGGAAGCATGATCTGTCCTGAGCTGGAACCTCCCCCCGTACATATACGGGTGAAAATGGTGAAGCCCCTGGATGACAGCCAGCAGCTCTCTGCGAGTAATGCAATAATTCCTTTCAGCTCTGCTGAGAGTGCAGCTGAAAAAAGCAACTGCCTGTTCTCCGTATTGTCCCTCCTGGGATAACACCGTCCCAATGCCCTTTTTGCTGGCATTGTAGAGAATGCATTCAAGGATGAGGCTGAGTTTATTTCTCAGGTTCAGCTTTATTAAGAGAACACATTCTCTAGCAATCTCTAAACAAGAAAAGAGACCGAACAAAGAAATACCACACTCTTATACTGCCTAAGTCACATGGTGCTTTAGCAAACATACAATCACATGGCATTTAATTCCCAGTCACAATGCAACTCTTTGATGTCCGTCTCCTATCCCTCGATGTTCCGGGAATCCTCCTGGGGCATCCTCTCTGAGACAAAGGCCAAAACTCGCACCTCCTCCTCATCTCCTGTAGATCTCTGCAGACCAAGACCTTCTTTGTCCCACGAGACGTGAAACCCCCAATACACATACAGCCATACATTTGTGGGAAATATGAACTCAATATATGTGCCACAGCGTCAGTGTCCACGATGAAAGGGCGGTTCGGGTCGGGATACTGCAGGATGGGAGCTCTGATGAGCGCTGAGCGAAGCTGGGAAAAAGCAGCAGCACAGTTCTCACTCCACTGAAATGCACGTCATTTCTGTGTCAGCTGATGCAGCGGGCTGGCGATGGTGGCGAAGTCTTTTACAAATCTCCTATAATAGGAGGTCAGTCCGGGAAAACTCCGTAGCTCTCCCACATCCCGTGGCACCGGCCAGTTTTTCACCGCTGCCACTTTCTCTGGATCAGTGGCGACTCCCGCTGCGCTGACGACGTGAACCAGGAAGGTGGTGTCCCGCCGGAATAGGTGGCATTTCCATGGGTGTAGCCGCAGCCCGGCCTGTCGGTTGGGGTCCAGTACTTCCCGGAGGTTGGACAGGGTGCTGTCAAAATCAGCTGCGTGAACCAGCAGTTTCATCCAGATGAACAATGCAGCGGCTCCGGGGTACGTGAGCCAACAATCGCTCCATTAGACGCTCAAAGGTGGCCGGGGCGTTGCAAAGTCCAAACGGCATCACCTTGAACTGATACAGTCCCTGCCTGATGGAGAAGGCTGTTTTCTGGCGGGCCTCAGGTGACAGTTCTACCTGCCAACAGCCGCTGCGGAGGTCCAGCGAGCTGCACCAGCTGGAGCCGGCGATGTGGTCCAGCGCGTCATTGATGCGGGGCAGGGGGTAGGAATCCTTGCCGGTGACGTCATTCAGGTGTCGGTAATCCACACAGAACCGCCACGAACCATCCTTCTTCCTAACCAGCACCACCGGTGCCGCCCAGGGGCTGCTGGAGGGTTCAATAATGTCTGCCTCCAGCATTTCTCGTACTTTTTGTTCTGCTGCCACCCACCTTGAAAAAGGCAGACGGCGGGGGTGGAGCCGGATTGGCCTGGTCTCACTGGTGTCGATCCCGTGCTACACCAAGCTGGTTCGGGTGCATTCCTCATCCTTCGCAGTGAAAACGTCCATGTAGCAGTCCAACAGCTCCCGCAGCTGGCGTCTCTGTCCCGATTCCAGTCCGCTGCAGCTCTGCTGGAACAATTCTTCGACCGCCTGCTGTGTTTCTGCTGACACGTTGACCCGCTCCGCTGTGGCCCTCCCCCTTGCTGTCTTTATCGGTGATCATGCTCCCTCTGCTTGTGCTGGTGGCGCCGTTAGGTTCAGTACTTGTGGTGACCCTCCCGGTTCGGCCCGCCCTGGCGGTCCCTCGATCATGCAGGCCTCCGGGTTCCTCCTCTGGGCCCTGCTGCAGAGCGTGATGGTCTGAGTTCCCAGCAGGAGGGACGATCTGGCGGTGTCAATGTTTGTGCTCCATGCTGCGAGCAAATCGAGTCCAATAATGCAGGGGTCTTGAATGTTAGCCAGCCAGAATGGGTCGTTTGTGTTCTGGCCGGCCACCCCCACCACAAGAACTCTTCCCCCTCCCAGTCTGGCATGCTCACCGGTAGCTGTGGTGACGAAGCACCCGGTGGGTTCCTACCCCTGTGGTTCTGTCTCGTCCGTGCCTGGCAGCACACCGGGTTGGACCAAGGAGATGGTAGAACCGGTGTCGATCAGGGCCCGGATCGGCATATTGTCCAGGCTGCACTGTAGGTGCATCCCAGGCGAGTGTCCAATTCGGCGCACACGTGGTGACAGTTCATTGGGGAAAATGTCTGTGGGAGGCAGCAGGTCCACGTCCATGCCACCTCGTTCTAGTTTAACGTTGGCGTGGGGCCGGTTTGTCGTTGGGGTGGGTACCGGGCAGTACCACGCGATGTGTCCTGGCTCCCAGCAGCAGAAGCACCCTTCTTCGCACCGCCGCGGCCGTCTTCTCCGTGGGCTCGCCGCCATGGTCTGCCGCAGCTCCTCCTCCTTGCTCTCAGCCTGGAAGGTTCTCTGTCTCAGCGCCGATGCATCAGCTGTACAATCCATTAGCGGTTCCACCCGCTCCGCTTCTGCCACAGCCATCTCCCAGCTGCTCGTGGCGTTAATCCGGATGTGGCTCTGGAGCTGGGCCGGGCAGAGACCCCGGATGAAGTTCCAGAGGGCGAGCTTCTCTACTACTTCTGGCTCGAAATCCGGGTAGCTGCGCCGTGTCAGCAGCCGTATGTCCGCTGCGTAGGCTCCCAGGCTCTCCCGGCTGCCTCGCCGGCAGTTGGCCAGCTGTTCCTCGGTGTGCTCAGTGTTGGCAGCTCTCCCAAACCGCCTCCAGAGCATTCCTTGTAGCGCTGGCCAGCTGCGGCGTTCCTCGGGCCGGAGATCAGACAGCGTGCAGAGAGCCCTTCTCTCCAGGGCCAGCGCAACCTGCACGGCTGTCTCTCCAGGTGGCCAGCCGTTCGACGCAGCAGCCAGCTCGACCTGGACCAGGTAGTCGTCTAGCAGGGTTTCACCGTTAAAGCGGGGAACCTTGGCCCGCTGCCGGATGGTTGGGACGGTCGCCTCTTGGTCGATCGCCGCCCCTGGTCGCAGTGGAATCACCGGCCCGTCTTGCCCTGAAAAGGACGGGGAGCAGGGCTGATCTGCTCTGCTCAGCCCGCCCTGCCTTGAGAAAGGCAGAAGGTGGGTTACGCTGGTCCCATCGGGTCCACTGCTTCGTTCATCCCGGCGAGCAACTCCGGGGGTCGATGTACCAGCTCTGTCATCCATTCCCAGTTGAGCGATGAACCGCTCCAGCTGCTGGATCTCTGCTCTGATCCTGGCTTCCATCTGCTCCATATCCTACTCCTGACACCAGTGTGACGTAGTGGGGGTTCACACAAGAAAGGAGCTGAGCAGGAGTGTGCATTTTAGCTGCAGTGCATGACAGATCAACCTCAAATAATACAGGCATATGGTCGGACAGTACAGTGTCACAGACTTCTAAATTAAAAACAGACAGGCCATACGAGAGGACAAGGTCTAACGTGTGTCCGTGCTCGTGTGTAGCGCCACCAGTCACGGACTGCACCAGATTTAGAGAATCAATGATACTTAAAAAGTCTTTCACCAGCGGCTTATCAGGACAACATACATGTATCTTAAAATCTCCAATGATAAGAACACGATCATAATTTGTAACAATACCAGCCAAGAAATTGGCAAAGTCATTTAAAAAGTCCTTATTATATTTGGGTGGTCTGCATATGACAGCACACAGTAGCGGGTTTGAGCGACCCACCTCAAAGAAAGTCAGTTCAAAGCTGGAGAATGGAGAAGGTAAAAAGCACTGCTGACATTTATAGTCATTTTTGTAAACAGTTGCTGTTCCTCCTCCTCGTCCTGATGTCCGCGGGGAATTAAAATAACAGTAACCTGGAGGTAAGACTTCGGACAGAGCAGAGAATTCACCCACAGTCTGCCAGGTGTCTGTAACGAAAAAGAAATCCGGTTCCCGGGAGCTGATGAAATCCTTCAGGATGTAAGTTTTATTTGCCAGCGATCTGGCGTTTACCAGGCCAATCCTGGCTGGAGCTGGTAGCTGGAGCCTGGGCCTCAGCAGAACAGGAAACGTGCCGCAGCGGTCTCAGGTGCCAGGGATTTACCCCACGCTTGCGAGGCCGGCAGAAGGTAATATATACAGAAGGGTGGCGCCATATGGTGCCACGGCCAGTTCGCCACATGCTGACGTCACCTACGGCGAGCCACAACATCCAAACATCCCATTTTCTCCTGCCAAGCCTGTTATCCACATCTGTGTGCGGCCTGGAAATATCCGTGCCTTGTAAATAGTTTGAATTGCTTTCACCCTTTGTCTGTGCTCTCGCCAGGAATTCCCACCAGAGCGGCGGACCGGATTTTTGGCGGACCATTCACCTTCACCACATTATAAGTCAGCTTACCACTGTTCATAGTGCACTGTTTTTCACCCCCTTTTCCCATCACTATCAAGGCCTGGCCAGCCTGCCACATATCATCGCCACCTACCTGGATCTCTGCAGTGGAGGCGTTTAGATGATCATCTGCCAGGTATCCTGCTGTCCCATCTGCAGCCTGGAGTGGGGCGCTCCCAAATCCAGGCAAACCTGTAAGAAAAACCCAAGCACAACTAATCATATTATTAGCCATAATACCAGTTACAATGCTTACCTTATCTCTGTTCGCTGCTCTCAGGGCTGCCAGACTCTCCCACGTGTCCTGCAAACATAATCACTGTTGACAATAAAATCATTGTTAAATGTTTACCTTTGTCTCCACTCGTGTCTGCTTCTGGGCCTGGTTACACCAACCTTGTCATATTGTATAGCAGGGATGGGTAACTGGTGGCCTGTGGGCCGCCCACTCATCCACTGCAGCCCGCCAGTCCATTTCCAAAAGTTAATTATTTATTTCTTATATATATATATTTATTCCCACATTCTGGTAGGGTTGCTGTGGTAGACATCAATATATCTGCCATATCCATATAGGTTGAAGCTGAGTTTTACGCTGGATGCCCTTCCTGACAAAACTCTGCCCATTTTTATCTAGGCTTGGGACTGGCACAGGGAGAATACTGGCTTTTGCTCCCCCATGTGGCTAGGTAACCAAAATTTCTCTCCTCTATTCCATTTTTGCTGAGCACCGAGCTGGTTGGCAGGAAGTTCTATTTTTATATGGTCTTTGGCACGACCCTGACATAATGTCCGGCTCAGGAAACACGCACGCAGGCTCAGGGTAGATTTAACAGCTTTATTCAACAAGCAGGTGTGTCTGGATGGATGTGTGAGATATGTGTATATGATGAGGGTGAACGCCGATGCACAGGAAGCAGAGCAGTGCACCGTACAGCCGGACAACCCTATGGAGAGAGCAAAGGACAGGGGTAAAGGGCACCACACCTGAACAGGATTAATGAGCTGTGTGATGCTTACTTGTGGATGGCAGGTGGCTGGCGTTGGCCAAGGGAGAAGCCCGGAAGACAGCGTCCTGCAGGCCTGTGACGATGGTGAGGATAGGGTGGCGATGACGGGGTATCCGCCGCCAGGGAATCCACCTGTGCACAGGGGAGAAGACTAGGAAAAGGTAAGGGATGCTTACAATGAAGCGTAGTCTTGCTGATGATCAGGATGTGATCCAAGCGCGAAGAAGTGCCAATGCGAACAGACGGCTCCAGACCGCTGCACAGGGCTGAGTGGGCTAAATAGCCCGTGGCTGACAAGGCGCAGGTGTGTGCGCAGCTGAGGCAGATGATGAGCGGCGAGTCGTGACAGTACCCCCCCCCCCCCAGCAGCGCCTCCTGGCGCTGGTTTGTCCAGATGCGCCCGATGGAACTCCGTGATGAGACTCCTGTCCAACACCAAGGAAGAGCGCACCCAGGACCTCCATTCAGGGCCGAATCCCTCCCAGTCCACCAAGTACTGCAGCCCGCGACCTCGGCGCCGGGAGTCCATGATGGAAGCAACTCTCCAGGCCGGGTGGCCGTCGATCATCAGAGGCGCGGGCGGCGCCGCGGGCGGGGGACAAAGGGGATCGGAGACCACGGGCTTGATTTTGGACACGTGGAAGGTGGGACATATGCGGAGGGAGGGGGGGAGGGCCAGATGCACAGCCACCGGGTTAATAATTTTCGAAATGGTGAAGGGACCAATGAAGCGTGGGGCCAACTTCCTCTTCTCAGCCTTGAGGTGAATGTCCTGAGAGGCCAACCAGACTCGTTGGCCCACCTGGTAGGCAGGGGCCGGTCTCCTGTGGCGATTCGCCGTGGTGCTGTTGCGCGTCGCCGTGCGTAAAAGCGCATCGCACGCCTTGGTCCACAGGCTCTGACAACGTCTCAGGTGCGCCTGGATGGATGGAACGGCCAGCTCACCCTCCTGCTCCGGGAACAATGGTGGATCATATCCCAAGGACGCCTTGAAGGGGGACATCCCTGTGGCAGAAGACCGTGCAGTATTGTGGGCGTACTCTACCCAGGCCAGGTGCGTGCTCCAGGAAGACGGGTTGGAGGAAGTGACGCAGCGTAGGGCAGCTTCCAGCTCCTGGTTGGCCCGTTCGCACTGCCCATTGGATTGCGGATGGTGGCTGGAGGAGAGGCTTACTGTGGCCCCCAAGGCGTTGCAGAAACACTTCCATACCTCTGAGACAAACTGGGGCCCCCGATCCGAGACGATGTCCGCCGGTATCCTGTGCAGCCTGACCACGTGTTGAACCAGAAGGTCCACTGTCTCCCGTGCCGTTGGGAGGCCCCGAAGTGGCATGAAGTGGGCAGCCTTGGAGAAACGATCCACGATGGTCAGCATAGTGTCATAGGTGTTAGAAGTCGGGAGACCGGTGACGAAGTCGAGGGCTATGTGGGACCAGGGCCTGCCCGGGATCGGCAGGGGCTGGAGCAGACCCGCGGGGGGAGAATTTCCTGACTTGCCAGTGGCACACACAGGGCACGCCCAGACGTTGTTGGTGGCGTCCCTCTGAAGACCTGGCCACCAGAAGGATCGCTGGAGGAGATCCACTAGCCGGGAAACACCAGGGTGACAGGTGAGTTTGGAGGTGTGAACCCAATGGATGACCTCCCCCCGGACTGTAGATGGAACGAACAGCCTTCCCTCCGGTCCACCGTCAGGGTCCGGTTCGGTCTCCTGTGCCCTCCGGATCTTGTCCCTGATGGACCAGGAAATCGCCCCAACCACACACAAGCTGGGCAGGATGGTATGACCTCTGACGTCTCGGGGGCAAACTGCCTGGACAGGGCATCGGGCAGGCCGTTCTTAGAACCAGGGTGGTAGGTGATGGTGAAGCGGAACCGGGCGAAGAACAAGGACCAGCGCGCCTGGCGGGCATTCAGACGTCTGGCAGATCTAAGATAATCCAAGTTCTTGTGGTCTGTCAGCACCACGAATGGCAATGCAGCCCCCTCCAGCCAGTGGCGCCACTCCTGCAGGGTGAGCTTGATGGCGAGAAGCTCCCTGTCCCCGACGTTGTAGTTCCGCTCGGCCGGAGACAGACGCCGTGAGAAGAAGGCGCAGGGTCGCTTGACCCCGTCGGTGGGTGATCGCTGGGATAGCACCGCCCCCACTCCCATATCAGACGCGTCGACTTCCACCAAACACTGCAGCGCGGGGTCAACCTGGGTCAGGACTCGGGAGGAGAAGAACTCCGTCTTCAACGCCTGGAACACAGCTGCGACCTCTTCGGTCCACCGGAAGGGGTTCTTGGGGGAAGTGAGACGGGTCAGCCTGGCAACGATGGCACCGAAATTGGGCACAAAACAGCGGTAGAAATTGGCGAACCCAATAAACTATTGGACCTGCTTCCTGGAGGTCGGAGTGGGCCACTCAACCACCGCTTTGACCTTTGCGGGGTCAGGCAGGACCTGGTTGTGTGAGATTACGAATCCTAAAAAGGAGGTGGTCTTGGCGTAAAACTCACATTTTTCGGCCTTGACGTACAGCCTGTTTTCCAGCAGCCGCTGTAAGACCCGCCTCACATGAACCTGGTGTTCCTCCCGTGACCTGGAGAAGATGAGGATGTCATCCAGGTACACGAACATGAAGAGGCCAAGGAAATCACGCAGGACGTCATTGATTAGGCGTTGAAATACAGCGGGGATGTTGGTCAGTCCAAACGGCATCACCAGATACTCGAAGTGACCACTAGGCGTTCGAAAGGACGTCTTCCACTCATCCCCCTCCCGGATCCGGACGAGGTGGTATGCGCTGCGGAGATCCAACTTGGTGAACCAGGTCGCCCCCTGGAGGGAGTGGAAGGCAGTGTCCATTAAGGGCAGGGTGTAATGGTCCTTTTCCGTGATGTCATTCAGGGCCCAAAAATCGATACAGGGGCGGAGTGACCCATCCTTCTTGGACACGAAGAAGAACCCTGCACCGAGCGGAGACGAGGAGGGACAGATGATTCCCGCGTTGAGAGACTCCTTGATGTAACTATCCATCGCCTCTCACTCCGGCGCTGACAGGCTGTAGAGGCGTCCGGATGGCAAGGGCGCCCCCGGGAGGATGTTGATGGCGCAGTCGTAGGGCCGGTGAGGAGGAAGAGACATCGCCCTGGACTTACTAAAAACTAGACCCAGGTCATGGAACTCCGAGGGCACCAGAGAGAGATCCGGAGGCGCGGCGTCCTTGGCCGAATGGGGAGAGGACAGGGCGCAGGCTGCGGACTGTAGGCAGGTTCCCATACAGAAGGAGCTCCAGGCGGCGATTCTTCCTGTCTGCCAATCCAGCACAGGGTTGTGCAGACGCAACCAGGGGTGCCCTAGGATGACAGGCGACACAGAGGAGGACAGAATGTACAGGGTGAGATCCTCCCGGTGGTTACCTGAGATAATGACAGGGACCAGCTGGGTGCGATGAGTCACTCGTCCAAGGGGTGCAAGGGAGAGGGTGACCAGGCTGAGAGGAGCGGCCAGAGGGTGGCAGGGACTGCCCAATTGGGTTGCCAGGCTCTTTGAAATGAAGCTCTGCTCTGCTCCTGAGTCCACCAGTGTGTGTGTGAGGTGCCCCATGGCATTGTGACAAAATCGAATGGGCAGTGATAGGCTAGTGAGGGTATTTGACCGGTTAGAGTCTGCGAGGCCCCCTACAGTGACTCGCGGACCTCCCCGTTTGGCTTCTCCGGGCAATGCTCCACGGTATGTTGATTGCCTCCGCAATACATGCAGAGGCCCAACTCCCGGCGGCGCTGTTTCTCCGCTAGGGGGAGCTTTGACCGACCAACCATCATCGCCTCCGATTCCTCGGAAGACTCCGGCGGAGGTAACGCCAGGGGGCAGCCTTGAGGCATGCAGACGGAGCCTCCATGCGAGTGGCTGATTAACTTCCGCTCGGTGGACCGTTTGCGCAGCCTGTTATCTAAACTAATGGTTACGGAGATTAGCTCCGAGAGCATCTCCGGAAGGTCTCGACCGGCCAGCTCATCCCTCAGACCCGAGCTGAGGCTGCGGAGGAAGATGCCACAAAGTGACGCCTCCTCCCAGCCTACCTCCTCTGCTGCGACCTGGAAGTCGATAGCGTAGTCCGCCGCTGACTGGCTTCCCTGTTGGAGGCCAAGGAGGCGGTCAGTGAGGACGCTATCACGCCGGGAATGGTCGAACACCTCGAGAAAGCTCTGCACGAACTGGCTGTAGGAGAGGTTCGCGTAACTGGGCTTCGCCATAACGGCGTAAGCCCAAGTTAACGCTCGCCCCTCCAGAAGATTACCAATATAGCCAATTCGGCTGTGGTCTGAGGGAAAATCCCCGGGAACGCGCAAAAACACCGACTCACACTGCATGATGAACCCCCGCGCTCCGCTAAGCTTCCCGCTGAAGCGGGCGGGGGTTGGGATAGGTGTGAGTCGGGTTGGCGTTCCCGCGGCAGACTGGCCAGCCACCGGAGCGGCGGGAGCTACCCCTCCCTGACGAGCCGAGGGGAACACCTGCTGGGGGTCCAAGCGGTCTAACCGGTGAGTGATATTTACCAATTGGTTCAAGATCACCTGCTGTTGGTGGGCTATTAAATCCACCCGAGCCTCGAGGGTGGAAAGACGGCGTGCAAGCCCGCTGTCTGCTGAGCCTCTCTGCTGGAGCCGTACTGACATAATGTCCGGCTCAGGAAACACGCACGCAGGCTCAGGGTAGATTTAACAGCTTTATTCAACAAGCAGGTGTGTCTGGATGGATGTGTGAGATATGTGTATATGATGAGAGTGAACGCCGATGCACAGGAAGCAGAGCAGTGTGCCGTACAGCCGGACAACCCTATGGAGAGAGCAAAGGACAGGGGTAAAGGGCACCACACCTGAACAGGATTAATGAGCTGTGTGATGCTTACTTGTGGATGGCAGGTGGCTGGCGTTGGCCAAAGGAGAAGCCCGGAAGACAGCGTCCTGCAGAGCCTGTGACGATGGTGAGGATAGGGTGGCGATGACGGGGTATCCGCCACCAGGGAATCCACCTGTGCACAGGGGAGAAGACTAGGAAAAGGTAAGGGATGCTTACGATGAAGCGTAGTCTCGCTGATGATCAGGATGTGATCCAAGCGCGAAGAAGTGCCGATGCGAACAGACGGCTCCAGACCGCTGCACAGGGCTGAGTGGGCTAAATAGCCCGTGGCTGACGAGGCGCAGGTGTGCGCGCAGCTGAGGCAGATGATGAGCGGCGAGTCGTGACAGACCCGGCCGGGACTTGAACCCCAGCCTCCAGGTTGTGGGGTGGATGCTTTACCTCTAGGCCACCACTCTGTTTCATGATCCTGGACACGGGTAGGCACCGTGCCCAGTCTCCAGTTTAAGTTTAGTCTTTTTCTCTGTCTTTTTTGTTTATTTCCTTGTTTTACCCTGTTTAATTATTGTCATTCTGTACTTGTGGTATTATTATTTACATTTTGGGGTTTGTGATTTATTTTGATAGCGCTGCGCAGCTCCCGGCTGTCAAACTGGTCCATGGGCTGCGCAGCTGTCATTGATTGTATTATTTTCTTCACTCATGTATCCACACCTGTCACTTGTTAAGAAACGGTATGTAAGAGGATGACAACCTTTCCCCTATGTCGTGTCCTTCTATCACTGCTGTTGGTCTCAGATGCACAGTCCCACTCTGAGAGTTATTCGTGCTTTGCTGTCGAGGAGAGAGGAGAGCTCCGTCAAGGTGGGTTTCCCCTTTTATTTCTTGCCGTGAGCCACACAGTAATTCAGGCATGCTCTGGCTGGTTCTGCCCTTTGCCCAGTGTCCCCAGGGTTCTGTTCCCCCTGTGACGTCGAGCCCCGTTCTCCTCCAGCGCTTCATCATTTTGTATTTTTATATTTAGTGTTCCTTGTTTGTTTCGTTCTTTTCACGATCCAATTCAGATTGTGATACTTGGGTCATGATGCAATACTATCACAATCTATCACGATCCCATCACTATAATGGCATATAACATTGCATCTGTAATGATAACAGATCGATCCATGTGTTTAGGGATCGGTGGATCGTCGTTTGTGTCAAGTATCTTGATTCATCACTGACTCGATCTTTTATCCAACCCCTAATGACCAATAACACAGACAGCCAAAGTATTTAGCATTATTGTCATCATTGTATTAGTAAAACAGTGAAACACAACTATACTAGAAAGGCCATCTTGACTGACAATTCATCTTAATCCGTCCAGTACTTATTGCATATTCCTACAAACAAACAAACAGACAGACAGACCTTGAGGGAGGTACAGTACATGCTCTCTGAGTTCCCTGTAGTTTACGCCTGTGTACATGAGTAAAAGTACAGTTTTTTTTCCTTCTATATTTATACAGTATATGTACCTAAGTAAGTGTAAAAGGTGTCAATACTGGTACATTACACTTTTGTGAGTTACTTGACTACAGTATGTGTACTAGTTACTACTACCTCTGTACACTTCTTTCCATTAAGCTTCTTTATATCCCTGCATATGCTTAGGTGGAGCTGCTGCAGATCCCTGAAGTCCTGAGCATTCAGAATCTCTATCAGCGAGGTCATTAGTAAAGTGTCTAAAACTAATAGGCATGAAGCTGTAGTCATTACAGCAGCTCTTCATGTATGTGAAGCCATTATGGCCGTTGACTATGAACCTGTCTGCTCTGATTAAGTACACACAGACGCATCAAAAGTGACCAGATTAGAGGATGTATGTTGGCAGCATGACAGGAATTATAGACACTATACATGTGGTGGAAGGATTGTGTTATTTCACGAGATTAATATTATTCTATTTGAGCTCTTTTGACCTCAGAACATGACTGATGATTCCGTGCTTTCATCCTGTTGAATGAGGCTGATTTTAAATGTTAATATAGGGAAATTAAATAAGATAAGATAAGATAAGATAAGATAAGCCTTTATTAGTCCCACAGTGGGGAAATTCCAAGATTGCAACAGCACAGGAATAGTAACACTCAGAGCAATACTTTAGCAGATAAGATAAAAAGAGCAGTGAATATACGTACATATGTACACACAATTATATAATATATACACACAGTGCGGAGCATTGTAGCTAGATGGAATAAACAGCATAATGGTCTATTAAGTTACCCCATCTAGTTTGAATATGTACCCATACAGCATATTTCGTATTTGAGTCAACCTAGTTGTCACCCTCTGTAGCGATTGATATTGTCCTAGTTGTGTAATGTAGGGGACCATTATTGTGCAAGTTTGTTGCCACTTATGCATTCAATGCTTATTAGGTCATAAAGGTTTTTTTTTTTCAACCTCTACGAGCAGCCCTGCTTAGGTTATAAAGTCTGACAGCCGTAGGTAGGAAAGACCTGCGAAACCTCTCGGTCGTGCACCTAGGATGATGTTGGCCTCTGTCGGTCTATGATGACCATGGAAGAGAATCCTAAACGTCTACTCTGCTGGAACAGCACCGCCTGTGGCTGAACAGGCCGATGCGCGAATGGCAGACCCTGTCACACAGGTCGCACTTGTGGGTGGTCTCCGTGTTGCTGGGTCTGTGGCGGTTCTTCCTGTGGGTCCTTTTTTCATCTGCTGCAGCAGTCAATTTCTCTTCACCCACCTTGAGCTGTCTGGTCAGGGTGCCTCTCCATTTGGGACGGTCCGTTGCAAGGTCCTCCCAGTGCTTTGTGTTGATCTCCAGGGCCTTCATGTCTCTCTTGCAGACGTCTCTAAAGCGCAGCTGTGGGCGGCCAATGTCTCTCCTGCCAGTCGCCAGTTCTCCGTAGAGGACGTCTTTGGGGATTCTGCCATCCTCCATACGGTGAACGTGGCCTAGCCAGTGGAGCCTGTGCTGCCTGAGTAGAGTGAACATGGAGGGAAGGCCGGCGCGGGACAGAACTTCTGTGTTGGGCACTTTGTCCTGCCAGGATATGTCCAGGATTTTTTTTTTTTTGTTACTTATTTGTACCCGTAGGTAGACTTGGTTTGCAGTCTGGTGACAAGCCACCGGCTGCTGGTCGCTGCGTGCGTGAGTGCCCTAAACCTACATGTTTTTTGGTGTGCGGGAGGAAACCGGAGAAATCCCGGAGTAAACCCGCGCAGCACGGGGAGAACATGCAAACTCCACACAGTTCACTGTTGGTCGGGGGCTGGGATCGAACCCACGATCTCATGATCCCCGCGATCCCCCGGCCGAGGGTAAAACTGTGCTGCCACAGTGCTAAACCACTGCGCCACCGTGCATGACGGATTTGCCACATTCGCCACATCCTTGTGGATGTGGCGAATGCAGCGCAAGTGGAAGGAGTTCAGTCTCTTTTCCTGCCGGGCGCATGTTGTCCACGTCTCACTCCCATAGAGCAGTGTGCTGATGACACAGGCATTGTACACTGCCATCTTCGTCTTGACAGAGAGTTTGGGATTCTCCCACACTCGCGTGGTGAGGCGAGCGAGTGTGAAGGCTGATTTTCCAATCCTCTTGTTGATCTCTGTATCAAGGGAGAGGTTGTTGCTGATCGTGGACCCCAGGTACGTGAACTGATTCTCGACCTCCAGCTCGTAGTCGTCGATGGTGATGGTTGGTGGTGCTTCCATGCCTTGCGCCAAGACGTTAGTCTTCTTCGGGCTGATGGTAAGCCTGAAGTCCTTGCATGCCTGGGAGAAGCAGTCCATCAGGGTCTGAAGTTCCTGCTGTGTGTGGGTTGCAACTGCAGCGTCGTCTGCGAACAGCATGTCTCTGATTAGAGCCTCGCGTACTTTGGTTCTGGCTTTCAGGCGGGCGAGGTTGAAAAGCCTGCTGTCAGATCTTGTGTGCAGGTAGATTCCCTCTGTTGCTGTGCTGAAGGCATGCCTCAGGAGCATAGCAAAGAAAATCCCAAAGAGGGTTGGCGCAAGTACACAGCCCTGTTTCACTCCGCCGCGTATGTTGAATGGCTCTGAGACGTTGCCATCGTGCTGCACTATCCCCTGCATGTTGGTGTGAAACGATTCGATGAGGCTTTGCAAATTTGGTGGGCATCCTATCTTTGGCAGGATCTTGAAAAGGCCCTCTCTGCTGACCAGATCGAACGCTTTGGTGAGGTCGATGAAGGCGACGTACAGGGGCATGTTCTGTTCTCTGCATTTCTCCTGGAGTTGGCGGATGGAGAATATCATATCTACCGTCGATCGCTCAGCGCGGAAGCCACACTGAGACTTGGGGTAGACACGTTCGGCAAACTTCTGTAGACAAACGACAACAACTCATGCGTAGACTTTGCCAACAACGCTGAGGAGGGAGATGCCCCTGTAGTTGTTGCAGTCGCTTCTCTCCCCTTTGTTTTTGTAGAGGGTGATGATCTTGGCGTCCTTCATGTCCTGTGGTATGGCACCTTCCTTCCAGCACTGGCAGAGGACGTCATGCAATGGCAGCAGTAGGGCGGTCTTGCAGTGCTTGATCAGGTCGGGGGGTATGCCATCGTTGCCAGGTGCCTTGCCAGCGGCCAAGCTATCAATGGCCTTGCTGAGTTCGTCGATGGTTGGCTCTGCATCAAGTTCGTCCATGGATGGCAGGCAGTTGATGGCATCAAGGGCTGACGGTGTCACGGTGTTCTGTCTGGAGTAGAGGTCGGAGTAGTGTTCCACCCATCTCTCCATCTGCTTGTTCTTTTCTGTGATCATCTCCCCAGTGGAGGATTTGAGGGGGGCCGTCTTGCTCTGAGCCGGACCAAGTGCTTTCTTGATGCCATCGTACATACCATGGATGTTCCCTGTTATGGCAGCGGTTTGAATGTCTTGGCTGAGCTGAGTCCAGTACTCGTTGGCATAGCGCCGAGCAGTCTGCTGAACTTTGCTTCTCGCAGCCCTGAGAATCTGGAGATTCTTTTCGTTTGGGTACTTCTTGTACTCAGCAAGTGCTGAGCGCTTGGCTTCAATGACAGGGGTCATCTCGGTCAACTTGGCATCAAACCAGTCCTGTGACTTCGAGGTCTTCCTCCCAAAGGTAGCCAAGGCTGTGCGGTGGATGGTGTTTTGCAGCTCTTCCCACTTCTGCTTTGCAGATTCTCCTTCTTGTGGTACACCAAGTTCCTTCTCAAAGGTGGAGGCAAACTGCTCAACAAGTTCTGGTTGGGCCATCTTGCTGGTGTCAATCCGTGCCTTTCCAGGCTGTCTAGCACGATGGAATTTCTTCAGCTGCAGCTTGACCTTGCAACACACCAATGAATGGTCTGTGTCGCAATCTGCACTCTGGAATGAACGGGTGATTAGCACATTCTTCAGTGAGGTGCGCCTGGTCAGGATCAAGTCCAGCTGGTGCCAGTGCTTTGAGCGTGGATGTTGCCAGGAAACCTTGTTTTGGGGCTTGGTCTTGAAGAACGAGTTTGTGATGCACAGATCGTGATATGTGCAGAACTCAAGCAGCCGCTGTCCGTTGTCGTTCATTCTGCCCACGCCAAAAGGTCCAAGACAGGAGGGCCAGGAGTCGTGGTCAGCACCCACTCTGGCTTTGAAGTCTCCAAGGAGAACGAGTTGTTCAGAGTTGGGGATGATCCTGACAGTTGTTGCGAGATTCTCGTAGAACTCGTCTTTTGCCTCTGGTGTGGCTGTCAGTGTTGGGGCATACACACTGACGAGGGTGACTGGACCTTGAGTGGTGTTCAGGCGGAGGGTGAGGAGTCGTGCAGAGTCAGTGCTGCCCGGTTCCACCATCTTCAGCAAGGTGTTCTTCACTGCAAAGCCCACTCCGTGTTCCCTGTGTTCGTCACTGCCCTTTCTCTGCCAGTAGAACGTGTAGTTCTTCTCTCTCAGTGTGCCTGCGTCAGCCAACCGTGTTTCCTGGAGAGTGGCGATATCCACTCCCAGTCTCTTCAGCTCATTATTGATGATGGCAGTCTTCCTGGTGTCGTTGATGTCCTTGAGGTTAGCAGCGAGTCCTGTCATCATAGTGCGGACGTTCCAAGTTCCCAGTTTTAGAGTTGGTCTCTTTTGTTTTATTGTCTTGCCTGGTCCGAAGGTTCTCAGCCTGCTGTTCGGACTTCTCCTCATCCCCATGCACCCAATGAGGACATAGAATCAAGCACGCTGCCCAGCCCCGCACACCACAGTTTTCGGCGCGTTTTTGTGCCTAAAACTTTGAAGAACGCAGAATTTGTTTTTGTCAGACACGATGCGCACCGAACCCCGCTGCGACCGCCTTATGACGGACCCTTCAGAGTGCTGGAAACAGGGGACAAGCAGTTTTTGCTAGATTTGGGGGGTAGGGAAGAGAAAGTTGGCATAAACAGACTCAAACCTGCTTTTGTGGTGGCAGATGAGCAAGTGCTGTTGGCGAGGGCCCCGCGGCGAGGCAGACCCCCGCGGAGGGCTTCACAGAGTAATGTTTCCTCAGAACCCCCACAGGTGCTGACAAAAGGTTTCCACCCCCAGACGGCAAACCCCCAGTGTGACAGCGCCGCGGAGACGTCCAACCCCATCTACAGCAGATATGGCAGGAGACGGAAGCCCAGACAGCTGGTGGACTAATGTGTATTGATACTATCACGGCATGCATGTTGTTTTTCCCTTGTTTGTTCTAAAATGCTGGGGGGGGCTTTGTGTGGGGACACATATTTGTGACCTGCTTTTGGACTCACATTTTAGACCAGAGCAAGGGCAGAGCTTCTGTGGTTATTACAGGAAGCTGCAGGAGAGTTAGCTTTGGTATGCAAAGCTTGAGACTGTGGGATATAATGAGGGGATGCATTGTAGATAGTGGTGTGATATCATGCAGAGAGGATGCATTGTTGCTGTCTTTATAATGCAATGGTTTTGTGAGACAGGATTAATGAGGGGATGCATTGTAGATAGTGGTGTGATATCATGCAGAGAAGATGCATTGTTGCTGTCTTTATAATGCAATGGTTTTGTGAGACATGTGACCTGTTAACTGTAAGAGTCCTGGTATTTAAGGACGAGAGTTCCCTTTGTCGTTCTCTTTTTATTCTGCTTCGTGATGTTGGAAGAAGTGAATAAAACTGACTCGAGAGATAAACTCTGCCTCGTCATTTTCACATCTCCACACTGGCATCTACTGCTAAATGAGCTCCTCAGTGCGTTCAGTGTGTCCTGCATGGGGTGGGACTCGGACTCCAGCAGAGATGACAGCTTAGCCACCATCCTCCTCTCTCCTATCTCCTCCACTGGGTCGAGGCGCTGCCCCAGGACAGAGCTAGCTTTCTTAATCAGTCTGTTCAGTCTCTTCCTGTCGGCTGCCGTGATGCCATTGCCCCAGCAGACCATTCCAAATGTGATGGCTGATGCCACCACTGAATCGTAGAATGTCTTCAGGAGCACCCCTTGTACACCAAAAGACCTGAGCCTCCTCAGTAGGAACAGCCTGCGCTGCCCCTTCTTGTAGAGTACGTCGATATTGTGTGATCAGTCCAGTTTACTGTTCAAATGAATACCCAGGTACTTGTAGGATGTCACCATCTCAATGTCTGTTCCCTGGATGTTTACTGGTGCTGTGGGGAGTTGTCCTCGCCTGTGGCAGTCCACCACCAGCTCCTTAAGTTTCCTCACATTGATCTGGAGGCAGTTCCGATGGCACCAGTCCACGAAGTCCTGGATAAGTCCTCTGTTACATGAACAGCTTCTTCCCCTCTGCCATCAGACTGCTGAACACTAAGTGACTTATTAGACTCTTGTGCACTACGTACAGCAGCTCAACCGGACTCATGACAATTATCACTGTTTTCTTTTTGCACTACCGACTGCACTATGTGGAACTCCACAATATCTGCTGCTTGTTAATATATTTAAAAATTGCATAGATTAGTATTACTTATTCATATTCTACCTTTCATTGCATGCATAGTTTTTTATCTTTAGTGCTACTCCATGTTTAATGTTGCAGCATTGCACCGAGACAAATTCCTAGTTTGTGTACTACATGAACAATGGCAATAAATCTCATTCTGATTCTGATTCTGTTCTCAGCATCATCTCCATCGGAGATGAGGCCGACGATTGAAGAGTCATCAGAAAACTTCTGTAGATGGCAATGTGTTGTGTTGTGTGAAAAGTCCACGGTATAAAGGGTGAACAGGAAGGGAGCCAGAACTGTTCCCCGGGGGGGCCCTGTACTGCAGATGATCATGTCGGATACACAATCCTGGGTTCTCACAAACTGTGGCCAGTTTGTGAGGTAGTCCAGGATCCACGATGACAGGTGCTGGTCCACCCCTGTGCACAGCAGCTTGTACCTCAAGATCACTGGTTGGATGGTGTTGAAAGCACTGGAGAAATCAAAGAACATGATCCTCACTATGTTTCCAGGCTTATCCAGGTGTGAGAGGGAATGGTGTAGGAGGAAGATCACTGCATCCCCCACCCCGATGCTGTGCTGGTAGGTGAACTGGAGTGGATCCATCGCTGGTCCCACCAGGGGGCGGAGATGAGCAAGAAGCAGTCTCTTCAGGGTCTTCATCAGGTGAGAAGTCAGGGCCAGTGGTCTGTAGCTGTTCAGGTCTCTGGGGTGGGAAGTCTTTGGTATGGGTACCACACAAGGTGTTTTCCACAGCTGTGGTACCCTCCCTAGCTTCAGGCTCAGGTTGAAGATGTGCTCCACAATCCCACCACACAGCTGGTCTGCACAGGACTTGAGGAGCTTCATGCTGATGCAGTCCGGACCCGATGCCTTCCTCGCCTTGATCTTCCCCAGCACCGCCCTCACCTGGGTCTTAGTGAGGGTCAGGTTGGGGCAGGGGGGCTGTGTGCTGAGGGTGGGGGGGTGTTGGTGGAGGGGGGGACAGCAGGATTAGATGACGGTAGAGGCAGCATTGGTTGGTGTGCAGGCGGAGGGGAGGACGGTTGGTCAAACCTGTTAAAAACAGGTTCAGGTTGCTCACCCACTACCTGCCTCCCGTGGCCTGGGAGGAGGTATTCTGGAGCCCAGAGATGGTTTTGAGGCTTCTCCAGACCCCGCTAATGTTGCTCTGTTGCAGCTTGTCCTCCATCTTCTTCCTGTAGTTGTCCTTACCCTCTCTGATCTTCCTCCTTAGCTCCCTATGCATGGACTTCAGCTCCTCCCTGTTTCCCGACCTGAAGATCCTTTTCTTTTCTCTCAGCAGGGACTTTATCTCAGGGTTGATCCAGGGTTTGTTGTTTGAGCAGCACCATATAGTCTTGGTGGGTACGGTGTTGTCCACACAGAAGTTGATGGAGTCCGTGATGGTGTGAGTGAGACCGTCGATATCCTCACCATGTTGATCGCAGAGTTGCTCCCTGGCAGTGATTTCAAAACAGTCCTTTAAAGCGTCCATTGCTTCCTCAGACCATACCTTCACTGTGTGCATAACTGGAGGTTGTCTGTGTACTAGGGGTTTGTACACAGGCAGGAGGTGAACCAAGTTGTGATCCGATTTCCCAGGTGGGGGGAGTAGCGATGAGGTGTACGCCTCCTTAGTATTTGCATAAAATAAGTCCAGTGTTTTATTTTCTCTGGTGTGGCACGTGACATGCTGGGTGAAAGTGGGCAGAATGGAGGACAATGAAATATGGTTAAAATCATCTGAGATGAGGGGGAGAGTATCTGGGTGTTCTGTCAGAAGCCTGCGAGTGGATGATGTCACGCGGTGCCCCAGCGTTTGCCGACGGATTTGCATAAACAACAATGCAGCTCATGTGTGAGTATTCCCTAGGGAGGTAAACAGGCCGCATGCTAACAGCTAGCAACTCAATGTCTTTGCTGCAGTGTTGCTCTTTAATCGTGATATGTCCCGGTTTACACCATCTGTTATTGACATACATTATCACTCCTCCGCCCCTTGCCTTCCAACTGTCTGGTGTCCGGTCTGCCCATATTGCGTAGAAGCCCTCCAGTTCGATGTTAGCATCTGTTGCTAGTTCTGTTAGCCACGTCTCAGTAAACAACATCATGCTAATCTCTCTGAAGGCGCTCTCGTAGCGGGTCATGGCCGCTAGCTCGTCTGCCTTATTGAGTAGCGATTGTACATTCCCCATGATAATGGATGGGAAGACGGGTCTGTACCTGATGTTCCTCACTTGCCATCTCACTCCAGCCTGACATTCACGTTGTTTCCGAGTGATTTCTCCCGGTATGTCAAGGTTTTGCGTTAGCACTGTGGGCCGGTTAAGTGCTAACAGCTGGTCCCTGTTGTACTGTCTCCTGCTATAAACAATGACTCCTTCCACCGGATCGGGAGACATTTGGGGCGATCTGCGTGTCCGTGATTGGTAAGGTGTCACTGGATCAGAAGTTTGTACAGAGAAGACAGATAGTAAATAAGAAATAGGAAGAAAAAACTCAGAATTGAGCTGCTGTTGCAAAAAGGTAGCCGACTTGTGTGGCTCCGGAAGTGCAAGTGAAATGAGCCCAGTTTGAATAGTTTCACCCTTTTTAACCATAGGCATACATCAAGGGGAAGACAGGGTGTGTTGTGTTGGGTTCTTTTATGAATAAAGACTGCTGCTTTGGGTGAACACGGAGCCTCCTTTATTAACTGACTGCAACACATTAACACACGAACTCTGCCATATTAATATCCATCATGCAGTACTCCTGACAACATCCGGTCTGTGTCGCCCCCTAGTGGCTCCACATATGTAATCCTTAGATTACACCACATCCCCCTTACTGAAGCCAAGTTGACCCCTTTTAGCTGAAAACACAAAATATAACATTTCTTTTTTTTTTTTCTCTTCAACACTGTTTTCACAAATATTAACATGCAACTCTACAGATCCAGTCTCTTTGGTTTAATCACTTCTCTACCAGACCTGGTTCTAACAACACCTGGTGTTCCCTGTGCATTGGGCTCAGAAACAGTTTCTGTAGGAGTGTCTTTTCCATTTGACTGGGTCCGTTGTGGTTCCATCTCAGTCTCTGGTATCGACATAGGCACAAGATGAGTGCGATTCCTCCTGATTGTCCCTTGTGGTCCACTAATGACATAGGACCGTGGAGTTTTGTGGACAGATGTCACTGTGCCCTGTGCTTTTGCATCTGTAATCCAAACAGAGTTTCCGGGTAACAGTTTATCCAAATCTCTCGTTCTGTGTCTTTTGTTGAAACATTCTGTTTGCCTCATCCGTCTCTCCTTTTCCACGTGACGAATTTGTTGCAGATTCGGCACGCATGGCTGCAAGGCCTCTGGAAGCATTGGCAGGGTGGTACGAAGTCTACGCCCCATGAGAAGCTGTGCTGGGCTGTAGCCATTTGCCAACGCTGTGGTTCTGTAGGCTAACAGTGCTCTGTATGGATCACTGGCTTTCTTGATAAGGTCTTTGACTGTTCTGACAGCTCTTTCTGCCTCACCGTTACTTTGGGGGTACCTGGGACTACTGGTCACGTTCTCAAAACATTACTCCTTTGCAAAGTCTTCCATTTCCTGACTTGCGAACTGCGGGCCGTTATCCGTGATCAGTATCTCTGGTATTCCGTGACGTGCAAACATTGATTTTAAATGCACAATGACATTGGCAGAGCGAGTTGGGCTGAGCTGGGCAATCTCTATATACCTAGAGAAGTAGTCCACTAATAACAGGTAGTTTTTGTCTTGTAGTGTGAACAAATCAGCTCCCAACTTCTGCCATGGCCTTTCTGGTAAATCTGTGGGCATTAAAGGCTCTCTCACATTAACTCTTTCCTGTATGCACTTTCTGCATTTGAGTACAACTTCACTGATCTGGTTGCTTAAACCTGGCCACCATACAGCCTGACGGGCGCGCTCTCTGCATTTAACCACCCCCTGGTGGCCCTCATGTATCTTGTCCAAAACTGCATTTCTCATGTTAGCAGGGATAACTAACCTCGTGCCTCTCAGTAGTAGTCCGTTATGCACACTCAAAACGGCTCTCTCAGACCAGTAGTGCTTCACCGCTCCCTGTAGCTGGTTACGATCCGGCCAGCCTTCTGTGCAGTATTTCATGACTTGTGAACAGACGCTGTCGGACTGCAGTTGCTCTTGGAGATCTGCAAGGTATTTGCTGCTTGTAGGGAGTCCCTCTAGCACAGAGTCAACATAAATGTTAGTGTCCTCCATAAGATCTGTGTCTGTGTGAGTAACACTGTTTGTGAGCGGTAAGCGTGAGAGCGTGTCGGCAGTGGTTAGACTTTTGCCAGGGATGTGCTTTATAGTGTATGAGTACCTCATTAGGCGCATACGAAATCTCTGTATACGCGGTGGAAGCGCATCCAAAGCTTGTCCTCCCAGTAGGCTCACTAGTGGCTTATGATCAGTTTCTAGTTCAAAGTGCAGACCCAGGATAAAGTCATTGAATGTTTCGCAGGCCCACGTGAGAGCCAGCGCTTCTCTTTCCAGCTGGGCGTAGCGCTGCTCTGTAGGTGTCAATGATCGGGAAGCGTAAGCAACTGGTGACCACACGTCTCTCTCTTTCTGTAGCATGACTGCCCCCAATCCGTATGAAGAGGCATCTGCAGATATTTTCTGTGGTTTGTTTGGGTCATAGAGCTGCAATACAGGAGCAGAGGACAGTTCTTGTTTGAGATTACAAAACGCATTTTGTTGTTCATGCCCCCAGTACCACATGTTCTTTGTTGAAAGCAAGTCTCTCAATGGTCTGTCCTTTTCAGAAAGGTTCGGAATGAACTTCCCCAGCTGGTTCACCATTCCGAGAAAGCTCCTGAGCTCACTCACGTTGCTTGGCTCTTTCATGTCCTGAACAGCTTGGGTTTTGTCTGGATCTGGCCTCATTCCTTCTGCTGAAACAATAAACCCAAGAAATTTGACCTCTCTTTTGCCAAACTCACATTTTGACATATTCAACGTAACGCCGGCTTTCTCCGCGCGCTTCAAGACAGCGTGCAGTCTTGCATCGTGCTGCTCCTTGGTGGATCCCCAGACCAGGATATCGTCCATGTGACAGACGACTCCGTCGAGACCCGATGTAACCTCTGTCACCATCATGTTTTGGAAATGTTCAGGAGCACTGGAAATACCAAATGGCAAACGGTTGAAGTGGTATCTGCCAAATGGCGTAATGAATGTGGTGAGAAAGGCCGACTCTTTAGACAGTGGTATTTGCCAAAATCCCATATTTGCATCAAGCTTTGAAAAATACTGAGCACCTGTGAGCATGCCTAGCGTTTGGTCCACAGACGGGAGGATGTATCTTTCGCGACACACTGACTCGTTTAAAGGTGTCATGTCCACACAGATACGCACCTTTTCTTTGTCCTTTTTGGGAGTTACAACCATGCCACAGCACCAATCTGTTGGCTGCTCCACGCGACTGATGACTCCCAACTTTTCCATCCTCTCGAGCTCTTCTTTCACTTTACCCATGAGCGGCAGTGGCACACGCCTTGGCACCTTGAGCGAAAAGGGCTTAGCATCAGGTTTCAGTTTAATTGTGTATGGCTTTTGGACAAGCCCAAGTCCATCGCATAACTTGGGGTACGCTTTTCTCACTGTCTCTTGGTCTATAGTGTCAATTCTGGCAGTTAGTTTCAGTCTCACGGAAGCTGTTCTACTCAGTAGTGCCATGCGCAGATTTTTGACAATATAGATTTTCTCAGTAGCGCTCTTGTCACCGTATGTAACAGTCTCTGTCATAGACCCCAACACGGTTAGTGCAGTTCCACCCGGTCCGTAGAGTGGTTTTTGTGCCTTTTCCAACTGTTCATTTTTCTTCTTGAAGATTTCAAATGTTTGGTCAGAAACCGCTGTGACGTCCGCTCCAGAATCTAACTTGAAAGTCACTTTATTTCCTCTCACATTTATGTCTGCCAGCCATGGATCCTCCCCTAGATCCACTTCACCCAGAAAAAGTCCATCTGCATTGTCAGTGACCTCATTCACAGTTGGGTTGGACCTACAGACTCTAATATAGTGTCCACGTTTTTTACAGTTATGGCATTCCGCGTTTTTAGCTGGGCACTGTACTGCTGCATGTGCTGGTGCTTTGCCACACTTGGAACAAACTTTACTGTCTTGTTTTGTCTGCTGAGGCCTTGAGGACTTAATCTGTTTTTGTTCCTTGATTATGAACTTGTTTGGCTTGGCTTTTCTGATGTGTACCGCATCCACGGCTGTTCTGTTAATGCTAGTTTCACCTCTTAGGTCAGTTTGTTGTCGTTTTATTTCTTCAGATTGTCTTGCCATTGTTATAGCTTTAGCTAGGGTAAGATCTTTGTCAAGCTGCATTCTTTCTGACAGCGATGAATCTTTCAGACCCACTACAAGCCTGTCTCTCAAGAGGTCATCATGAAGTGCACCGTACTCACAGCTTTCTGCCAGCGCGTAGAGTGCTGTTATGAATGAGTCTACTGGTTCTGCCGGCTGTTGCACTCGCTTGTTGAATTTTGCTCGTTCATAAATCACGTTCTTTCTGGGAATGAAATGTCTATCAAAGGCTGTTTTAACGGCATCGTACTGCTGGTGCTGCACACTCATTAGCTCGAGCCCTCTTAGCACGTCGTCAGCCTCATCTCCCATGCAATAAACCAGTGTATTAACTTGGTTCGCCTCAGATGAGTTATTCAGGTTACTTGCCAGTCTAAAACGCTCAAAACGTCTTATCCACTTTTCCCACTCTTGGGGTCTTGCAAAGTCGAAGGGCTCCGGTGGTTTAATGGTGAAGGTTGCAGCTGGAGTAGCCGCCGCCATTACTGGATCAATTGGCGCAGCTGCAGCCCTGTGAACTTCGTCTGGCATAGCCGCTAGCCGGTTGCAAAGCTGACTTTTCTCACCTCAAAGCGCACCAACTTCTGACACCATGTTGTGTTGGGTTCTTTTATGAATAAAGACTGCTGCTTTGGGTGAACACGGAGCCTCCTTTATTAACTGACTGCAACACATTAACACACGAACTCCGCCATATTAATATCCATCATGCAGTACTCCTGACAACATCCGGTCTGTGTCGCCCCCTAGTGGCTCCACATATGTAATCCTTAGATCACACCACAGGGTGGACATGACAGTTGCTAGTTACTGTTACATATGAAAAAGGCTGGTAATAGTAAGATGGCGACCGGTTTGGACGTGGGTTAGATCGGGGTGGCTAACTACTGGTTTCCAGTGGTGACGCCACTCAGGGTACAAAGGAAGTGGGCGGAAGTGGCTGTGCCTCTTTCGTCGTGGGAGCCACCTGGCAGGCAGACAAGTGCCATAAGCCTTCTGTATATAGTTTTGTATCCTGAAATAAAGCCCTGTTAACCAAGTCAATACTTCTCGTTATTCCTATAATTATGGACAGAACATTTGGTGACGAGTTAAAAGTGGTAATGGGGCATTCCATTGCCACCTTTCGGCCGTTTTTGGAGGACCCGGGCAAGCTGCCCGTGCCGTGACCTCATTGGTTTGTTGCCTTCACCAACTATCTCGTTGTCTTAAACCTGGGCGAGATGGAGAAGTTCCGAGCGAGAGCTGTGTTGGTCCATAATTTGGGAATGGAAGGGCAGAGGATTCTTGAGAACCTTGGAGGTGCTGACAGTTTCAATGAGGTTGTGAAGCTAATGGTGCAGCACTTTAGGGCGCTGGAAAACATCACAGTGAAGCGCATTCAGTTTCGACAGTGCCGCCAGCGATTGGGAGAGCCGGTGAGAAGATTTTTGGCGGACCTCCATGAACTGGCGAGGGAATGCAGGTTTGAGGCCCTGGAGGACGAGATGATTCGGGACCAGCTGGCAGAGCACATCTGCTGCCCGGTGGCCTGGTCCAGGTTGTTGGCACACCCAGGGGAGTTGACGTTAGCTGAAGCTGTCAAGCTTGTTTGAGGCGGCAGAGACCATCACGAGAGGCCTTACTGAAGGAGCTTCTCTGGACAAGAATGAGTCTCGCGCTGAGGCACTGATCCTGGACCCTTGTGATGGCGAACGCGGAGAGGATGATTTTGCCTCCATGGTCAAGATAAGGTCTGCCTCAGGTACGCCAAAATGTTATGGATGTGGGTCCACTGAGTACCGCTATAAGTCCAGGGTGTGCCCAGCGAAAGGAAAGCGTTATGGCAAGTGCGATGTTTTGAACCATTTTGCCAGGGTGTGTGACAACTTTGTATGCAGGAGTCGTAGAGGTGAACCAGGTGCTGCGCAGAAGACTCCGACAGTTGTGCATACCGTCTCCCCAGAGACGACAGGGAGGATCAGCTGCACTGTCACGCTAGATGGCATTGAGGTTCCACTTTTGGTGGACACTGGGGCAGTTATTTCTGTCCTGAACCTGACGACCATGGAGAGACTGTTTCCCCACCGGCAGATTAGGAGGCAATATGGAGAGTATTATGGTTATGAACGGAACAGGTTATCCATTTTGGGCTATGTGGAAATGAAGGCCCGGTATAAGGAGAGTGTGGCACCCAGAGTTCGTATCAACGTTTCAGCATCCGGGGTTAACGTTATGGGGTGTAACCTATTTTACAGTCTTGGGTTTTCCATTTCTAACATGTTGGGTGAAGAATGGTCTGGATGTGAACTTTGGGGACGGCCTGTTCCAGTCGTGGAGTGTGCTGAGGTGTGGGATTCGGACTGGCTGGACAAAGTTTCAGAGGGAGAGCACATGCCGCGCCACGTGGAGTTGTCTTGGGGTGGACCCGATGCCATCATGCAGGCTGCCCTGGACAACGGTGTCGGACGGCACGCCGGGACCCCCAATGAGGCTCGTGAGGATGAGGCGTCTACGCCGGGAGAAAAAGGGGCTAGACTGTGGAGCGTGGTGTTCGTAAAGCTCTCCCAGCAACAGCCTGCCAAGAGGAGACTGAAAAGAGCCCGTGAGCCAGAGTGATCGGTGACGGAGGCCTGTCGCAGGATTGGTGATCAGGATGAAAGGAAGAGGGCTACCTTGATGACCAAGGTTGATGCTCGAGTACGATGGAATCACAGTCCACGCAAGCAGCGGGATGACCAGATGCGGTTCCAGTTGGAGCCCGACTGGATGGAGGCACACGGCGTAGGTCCATTTACGCCTGGAGAAATCCAAGGGATCTGCGGCTGCCAGCGGCAGAGAGGAGACAGTGCAGCAGGAGCCCTGAGGTGAAGGGACGGAGACGCCTGGAGAGGGATCCATCCAAGGACTGAGGGTTTTGTTTTGTGTGTCTATTGTGTTTACCCTGGTCCTCTATATGTTGTTTTGCTGTTTGGTGCCCCGGTAAAATTACTTAAAAAAAAGAGAGAGAGAAAGCACAGAAGGCATGTTAAGTTATTTAAATGTGAACCTAAGTGGTGTGTTTACATGATAAATTTTATTAGCCCAGATGGTGGTGTGCCTGATTCAGTACTGTGATTTAGTGAGCTAGTGTTTAATTGGTATTTCCCAGATGAGTTTTACAGCCAGAGTTATAGTAGCTTGGTAATTAATTGCGGTTATGGTAAATTTGAGCCCACCATGTCTGTTTGAGTTATTTTATTTGAATGCCCAACGTAATTTTGTTGTGAATGCCCATTGTGGGGTGGGGGCCACCAATAGTGTGTATATTGTGATTTCATGTGTGGTGTTTATGTATTATTGTTCATGGGATTATTTTGAGTTAGTAACACGGCTTTCTTTTGTTTGGTTGGACTGTTCTTCTTTAGCGGCAGAATACCCCGCTCAGCCGTGTAGGGGGCGCTGGCAGTCTACCCGGCCCCCCAGCCTTAGTTGTGTGAATGGATAGGAGTTTATTTAGGTCAAAAGGTTCATTTTGTCTTCTTTTAATTATTAATCTTTTGTTCTTATTAAAGACAAAAAAAATAGAAAGGAGATGTCTTTACCTTCTTAACATGTTTCGACTGTACACTGCAGTACACTAGTTACTTGGGGAAGTTACTTTGACCTTATCTTTAAATGCATACTTAAAGGTGCAAGAGACGGCATTCTGACCTCCTGGCCAGTAGATGTCGCATTCACTGTTGACTCACTATAATCTCGTATCGGTTGCCAGGTAGAAAGATAAACAGCACTTCCTGGAGGCTAACGTCAATATACTGCAGACTGCTAAATCTCAGACCTTTGGTTATTATAATAATAATAGTGGTTTGCATTTATATTGCGTCTTTCAAGAAACCCAAAGTGCTTTACAGTTGCTCCTGGTGGGTTAGGCCAGCACTGGTGTATGGCAGCTCTGCCACCATCAGTGTATGAATGTGTGTGTGAATGGGTGGGTAGCAGGATCTGTAAAGCGCTTTGGTCATCTAGAGATGAGAAAAAGCACTATATAAGTGAATGCCATTTACCATTTACAATGAAAATCCATTATTCATTCACTTCACAGAGAAACACTGGTACCAGTAAGCTACTACTGTAGCCACAGCTGCCCTGGGGCAGACTGACAGAAACGTGGCTGCCAATCCGCTCCAACGGCCTCTCCGACCACTACCGAACATTTATACACATTCAATGGCACTGGGTATGAATGTGTATAAATGACAGGCTGTCTGGCTATTATGAGCCAGACAGCCAGAGAAGTTATTTTTAATTTTCACTCCCATCTGTGCTTATTCACCTCATGACGGAGGAAGTCCTTACAGAGGATGAAAAAATGTTATGGTTTTTTACTTGGATAGTCAAAAATCTTGGATAGTCAAAAATAAATTTCTACATACATAATTACAGCTACTTCAAGTACTCAAGAAATCCCGTGGCTAATGTTGTGTAGTAACATTAGTTAGGAAGAAAATAAATTAAGACCTGTTTATTCTACTATTAGAACTTAAACTATTTTTAAGCTCAATTTCCACCATGTTGGTCGATAAAGTTTTACATTATTATCTTAAACTGTAATAACGATAAACACTGTAACTTTTTTCACTGTACACCAAATTATAAGACTGAGCAGCTGCACATCAAAGCTGATAATTTATATTAAAAAAAAACTTTATGTATAACATGACTACTGCACAATTAGTATGTGCTGTTACATTCAAAGATGTAAATGTTGATCATATGAACCTGTCATATGTGTCAGCGTGGTAAGGAGCTGTTAGTGGGGTACAAACAAAACTTTATGCAAAGTCCATATGTCTGCTGTGGTGATTCAATCCCCCAAAATGTCTTTCGATATTGAAAAATCCATTTTTCATCATTCTTTATCAAGGCAACAGGATTTTTTTTTTTTTTTCTGCAGTGGCTCACAGTTGCCATCGGTATTTTACTAGCTGTCTGAAGGTAATTCACTTGACTGTTGACAACGATAGGATGTCTTCAGCGGCATATCTGTCAATCAATCAGTTTAATTCTTGCTGGGCACACACTTTCCAGGTGTATGACTGGGTTTTAACTCCAGTCGTGGCTGTTTTGGTGAAGTGGCTCAATCATCAGCGGTGCTAAGGTAGCGAGCCTTCCCTTAATGACTAGCTTTGTCGGTGCTTCTGAAGATTTGAGTTACTCTTTTTAACTCATTCTGGTGAAGCTGAAAGGACCTAATATTACCGTCCATTTGCACCTCAAAGGAATTGCTACTCCTCCTAGAAATTTGATGGTCACCAAACTAACTCACAATGATTCTCACGTGGGTCAGCTTTCAGGTTGTCCTCAAGGTTTAGGTCAAAGATCTAGAGATCTGGGCACTTAGGTGAATTCATGAAAATTGCAATTTCAACAACCTTAAAAAGATGGCTTTTCATCTTTCACTTTTCAACCAATTCCACACGTTTTTTAGATGATTGGCAAAGTTGTCTTTTCAACTGTTTTTCAACCATTTTTGCTGGGAGGGATGTATGCCCTCGGTACTTGGTCGGGGCTCCTTTTGCGTGTATTACTGCATCAGTGCAGCGTGGCATGGAGGTGATCAGCCTATGGCACTGCTAAAGAGTTAAGGAAGCCCAGGTTGCTTTGATAGTAGCCTTCAGCTCATCTGCATTGTTAGGTCCGGTGTCCCTCATCTTCCTCTTGACAATATCCCATAGATTCTCTATGGGGTTTAGAGCAGGAAGTTTGCTGGTCAATGAACACAGTGATACCATGGTCATTAAACTAGGTAATGCTACATTTGGTAGTGTGGGCATAGATAGATAGATTTGTTTATTTGACAGGGACAGTGCAATAAACATAGACAATTAATCAATGACAATCAATCTGATGTGTTGCACAGAGTATATAGCTATTAGCTAATTTGCAACTCTTGTCCCTGGATGGGCTTTAGAAAGGAGAAACAAGTAAAAAAAAAAAAAAAAAAAGGAAAGAAAAGGAATACACAATAACCACATACATCAATGCAAAAAACATAAATACATTATAAATACACAATTATAAATATTATAAATATTATAAATACACAAATATAACAACCTGACACACATTTGCCTATTTTAGGCCTCCCTCCCTTCGTCACTCACTATAAACAAACACATTCATTCCTTCCCTTCATTCACTCTCACCCTGCAGACAATCATTTCATACATGGGTACATTCTTGTTTATTTTTCATCCAGTTTTTAACCTTTTTAGTGAATGTTTTAAAGTCCGTTGTTATTTTAATTTCATTTGGCATTGTGTTCCAGATGTGACTGCCCTTTATAGAGAAAGCTGTTTGTCCAAATGTGGTTCTGCGGTGGAATATTTTACAGTTATTGTTAACAGAACTCCTGGTGGCTCTGCTGCTGTCCTGTCTTTGGATGAAACCAGCAAGTGGCTCAGGTGCTGATTTATGGAAACATTTGAAAGTTAATTTCAGTAAACAGAGGTCAATGAAACTCTCAGAACTCAATAGGTTGTATTTTTTTAAAATATTACAGTGATGCCACCTAATGGGCTTTTTGTCCAAGATTTTTAGGGTTTGATTATATAATGAACCTATACATCTTATTGTGGAAGGGTCTGCTTGAGCCCAGACTGTCAAACAGTATGATATATGAGAAAAAACCATAGAATGCATATACAGTACAGCAGGTTCGTAAGGTATGTAATATCTAATTAATTTGAAGCAGTTCAGATTTTTTTAACTGTTCTTGAAATTTTCTTTATATGAAGATTAAATTTGAGTTTATTTATTTATTTAGCGAATGCAAAGTCCTTAAGCCAAGCAGTTGCCTCCTGAGTTGAGGATCTAGTACAACGCCAAGGTATTTGAATTCTGTAACTAAACTGATGTCATGATCATGCATATTAACTTTAAAACATTGCAGGTTATGTTTTTTGATTGAAAAGCACATTGAAACTGTTTTCTGAAGGTTCAGCAATAGATGGTTCTGGAGGAGCCACTCTTGGACATCAACCATACTTGTAGACAGTACATCTGCAGCCTGTGCTGGAGTCTTGGCAGCTGTGTAAATAACTGCATCATCTGCATAAAGTTGGCATGTTGCAGCAGAGCAGTGTAGCGGCAAGTCATTAATAAAAATGC
Organism: Pholidichthys leucotaenia; assembly: GCA_020510985.1. Taxonomy (NCBI): domain Eukaryota; kingdom Metazoa; phylum Chordata; class Actinopteri; order Cichliformes; family Pholidichthyidae; genus Pholidichthys; species Pholidichthys leucotaenia. The sequence continues at coordinate 191,411,382 of CM035842.1, read as the reverse complement.
TGAAAAGTAAAGGACCAAGAATGGACCCTTGTGGGATACCCATACGGTTATTTAAAAGTGAGGATTTATCCTGGTGAACTTTTACACACTGTTCTCTATTCTGGAGATAAGATGCAAACCATTCTAATGTATCTGGGGAGAAGTTAAAAGATACCATTTTGGATAAAAGCAAACTGTGGTTTACAGTATCGAAAGCCTTTTTGAGATCTAGAAAAACAGCTCCTACCACATTACCCCTGTCCAAGGACTGTTTGACATTTTCAATAAGACAACAATTTGCTGTTTCTGTTGAGTATCCTGGTCTAAAACCAAATTGATGTGGATGAAGAAGTTGACTGTCTTGTAAGTAGTCTATCATCTGTGTAGCTACAACTTTTTCAAGAACCTTAGACAGGACTGGTAAAATAGAGATTGGGCGGTAATTGCATATATCGTCTTTACTGCCTGATTTATGAACTGGTATGACGACAGCTTTTTTCCAGCCAGATGGAAATGTACTAGACCTAATGGAGAGATTAATGAGATGAGTCAGTGGTTTGATTAATATTTTGCTGTGCGTTTTGAGAAAGGAGGTGCTCATGTTGTAGATATCATTAGTTTTTGAGTTTGACAGTGTTTTAACAATACCAGCAATTAACTCCTCATTTACCTCATCGATGTGAAAAGAATCTTTTGGAAGTATTGAATTTGTGTTGTTGAGCACATTTGGCGGCACAAAGTTTTTTGTCAAGTCTTCCACAGAGCCCACAAAATATGAATTAAATTCATTTGCCAATGTAGCCTTGTCACTGATGGTCTTGCCGTTGATTCTAAGTTCCTTTACCCCCTTCTGAACATTTTTTTTATTAGTTAAGTTATTTAAATGCCTCCATAGGGAACTGTTGTTACCCTTTGCATGATCTATCAGTTTATTGTAATAAGATACGTTTGATTTTTGCAGCTCTTGTACCACTTTATTTCTTAAACTTTTGTATACAAGGTGATCATTTTGCAGTTTAGAGGTTAATGATGTTTTCAATGCAGAGTCTCGCCTCATCATAAGTTTTCTTATTTCATTATTTAACCATGGTAGGTTAATCTTCTGTTGTCTACTTTTAATTTGTTTTGTAAATTTTTCTATGGACTTAGTAATTGTTGCAGTTATAAAGTTACAACAATCATCTACTTCGTTTATTGACATGAGCTGCTCCCAATTTTGATTCTCTAAGTAATGTTCAAACTCCTCATTTTTTGATTTGGGAATAATAAAATTTGGTTTGTCAATATCAACTCCTCCAAAATACTGTAGTCGCTTTTTAGTGAGTTTTCTGACAGCAAGAACCATGTTATGATCTGAGAGACCAGTTACAAGATTATAGGTTCTGGTTATTCGTTCTGGTTTATTAGCGAATACCATGTCAATAAGTGTTCTCGATTGTTTGGTTATCCTGGTAGGTCCTTTGATCATTTGTTTGTAATTAAATTTAGTCATGAGGCTTTTCAGTTTCTGTTTTTTCTTATTATCAGACCAGTTGATATTGAAATCACCATAAAATATGGTTTCTCTGCTCCTCTCAAGTTGTTTAACCAGAGCACTTAATTCATTATAAAAAGAAGAATTGTGTGAGGGTGGGTTGTACAATACTGCGATGTTGAAATTCATTACCGGTGAGAGACATACATTAACTGCTAAACATTCAAGTGAAGTATTCAAATCAACCAATTGACATTTAAATTTCTCTTTGATGTAAATTAAAGAGGTGGTGCCAATTGGCAGGTGCCAAGTCCTGCTGGAATATGAAATCAGTATCTACATATAGCTTGTCAACAGAAGTCAAAGCATGAACTGCTCTAAAATTTCATGGTAGATGACTGCCCTGACTTTGGACTTGATAAAACGCAGTGGACCAACGCCAGCAGATGACATGGCTCCCCAAATTATCACTAATTGTGGAAACTTCACCCTCAAACAAATTGGATTCTGTGCCTCTCCACTCATCCTCCAGACTCTGGGACAGTGAGTTCCAAATGATAAGACTTGGCACCTGATTTGGGGAGCCATGTCATCTGCTGATGTTGGTCCACTGGTGTCGGTCCCAGAGTCTGAGGGAAGAACGGAGAGGCACAGAATCCAAGTTGCTTGAGGTTGAGAGTAAAGTTTCCACAGTCACTGATAATGGACATACTTTTCAGTAGGCAAGCATTTCTTTTAAACATCATTTTTAAAAATTGATCTTATGTGATATTCAAATTTTTTTGAGTAGCTGAATTTTTTGGTTTTCATTAGCTGTAAGCCATAATCCTCCAAAAGAAATAAACACTTGAAATGTATCACTCTGTTTGGAATGAATCTATGTAATGTAGGAGTTTCATTTTTTTAAATGAATTACTTAAACAAATTTACTTTTTTGATGATATTGTGGTGACACAAAGGAGATGACACTTCACCCAGTACTTTGGGGTGTTGGGGGGGCCACCCAAGGGCGCCAGAGTGCTGGGGGATATGAAGTAAATAAAGATGTGCCTTTCGCCCCCGCCATGCCAGGCTCACACCTGAGGACGCAGGGGCGCGAATGTATTGTACTAAGCCTTGCTCTGTGACATGTATGTTAATGTGTATGTTGATGTGTGTTCATGCTTCATGACTGGTTTGTTAATGTGTTTACCTTGAGTGCCAGAGGTGGGAAGAAAATGTATAAAGCAGTTCACTTTGGCACTCAGAGTCTCTCTGTTCTGTGTTGGAGGAGAAATAAAGTTCTGTGTTGTCAGCTCGTGTCTCGTCTGCTTTCATCCTCCACATTGGTGACCGAGAGACGTGAAATGGAAACCGGACCGAGCACCACCACAGAGACACTCCTGCTGGAGTCTCCCATTGCTGCATGCACCATTGCAGTCAGACTCTTGGACTTTTGGCTTCACGACCCGGCTGCTTGGTTTATTCATGTGGAATAAACATGGAATTGCCCTCCCTGGAGTCGTGGCAGACGACACAAAGTACCGCTATGTGGTGGCATCGCTGGACACGTGCGCCACGCAGCGTGCCATGAGTCTACTCTGAGCCCCGCCAGCCCAAGGAAAATACGGCACGCTCAAGTGACTGCTGCTGCGCCGTTATACTCTTTCAGATGCAGAGAGGGCAGAAAAGCTCCTCACCCACTCGGAGCTAGGAGAAAGATCGGCTGTGGACCTGATGGACAGCATGCTTGTGTTGATGGGCACGGACAACGGCTTCTGCAACAGCGATTCTCGCTAACTCACCGCTGCTGGTGGCCAGGGACTACCGCGCACTGGCAGAGGAGGAAGACCGCATCATCCTGGCAAACAAGGCATTTCAGCATTCAGGCAGTGACACCGGGCTCTCCGGAGGAGCCCAGCAAGGTTGAGGAGCCGATGGTGGTGGCCGGGATGGCCACCTGGAGAAACAGGACTGGGACACTGTGTTTTTATCACCGTCATTTCGGCAAGGAAGCGCAACATTGTCTGCTGCCATCGTCGGCCTCCGTCGGTCTATGATGACCATGGAAGAGAATCCTAAATGTCTACTCTGCTGGAACAGCACCGCCTGTGGCTGAAAAGGCAGATGCGCACCGGTGTTCTACCTTCCAGTGTTGGGCGTTGGTAGGATTCAAGCCTGGGCAGGAAGATATGGAGGACAAGATGTTACCCATGCAGCATGTCCCCCTTCTCCACGTCACTGATGAATCCAAAAGAACAGCAGGGCTGCTATAGTTTGGCACCAGCGCCGTCGCAGGAGCTGCCAGAACAATGTTGAGCACAACAGAGAACTGCCTTAGGGGCTCCGACTCCGGATTTTTCCTCAGGGTTGACTCTTGAAGCCTTTCCTTGACCGGGTGTGCCGCAAGGCAGCGGAGGTTTGAAATCAGGGTTTACCTTCCCCTAGATGGGCTACCTTCCCAGGTTGACGAGCCACCATCTACCCGAAGCATCTGGTTTTAAGGCGCCAGAGATCCGCCCTCGCCCCTTCTCCTATTAGTAAAAGCAGTTCCACCGGGCTTAGAGACTAAACCACACGGGCAGGCTAGGAGTTGGACTTAGTTGTCAGAGGCTTTTCGAGACGCACACCGTAAGAAGCATTTTATGAGCACTGGGGGCTTAACCCCAGTGCCGCTCCTGGCTATGACAACCTTGGAACCACTGCTGCCATGCCACTTCAAGAAGTCGGGAAACAGGACAGCCACCAGTCAGTAGCAGCTGTCACCGCTGGCGACAGGGAGAAGCTACTTTTAATCACGGACATATGTTTGGGGAGACGTTTTCTGGTAGACTCTGGCTCCCAGAAGAGCCTCATTTTGCCAGTCAGTGCAGACAGGCTGTGGGCCATTTTAATGGCTACAAACAGATCCCGCATCAAGACGTTTGGAGAAAGGACGGTCACTGTATGTTTACATGGACGCAATTACTAGTGGGACTTTGTGGTAACTGCATGTTTGGTCCCCATCTTAGGTGCTAATTTTCTGTGTGCTCAAGGACTACTTGTTGACATTGCGAACAGGCTTTTAGTGGATGCTGCATCTTTTCCCTTCTTGCCCTTCACAGCTCGGGGAGTTGGGCCACCAACACACGCAATTATTCTAGGTCCAGAGGGTAAGTACCAGCGTTTCCTTTCCGAGCTTCCAGCACTCACGGTGCCCACTTTTTCCGCTACAGTAACCAAGCACGGGGTCGAGCATTTTATCACCACGACAGGTCTGCCCGTGTTTGTGCACCCTTGCCACCTGGATGTGGTTAAACTAGCCATTGCGTGCGAGGAGTTTGCTAACTTAGAATGCTTGGGCATCGTTAGGCGCCTCAACAGTCCTTGGGCATCCCTGCTGCACAGGGTGCCCAAGTCTGATGGGTCGTGGCGGCCATGCAGTGATTTCCGATGCTTAAACAATGCCACGGAACACAATCGTTACCCCATCTCGCACATCCAGGATTTTTCCATGCACCTGGCTGGGACACACATTTTTTCAAAAGTGGATCTAGTCCACACTTAACACCAGGTCCCGGCGCACGCAGAGCACGTCCCCAAAATGGCAGTAATAACTCCCTTCGGTCTTTTTGAGTTTTTGCGCATGCCGTTCGGGTTAAAGGGTGCAGCACAATCTTTCCAAAGGATGATGGATGCGGTGCTCCATGACTTGCCGTTCATTTTCGTCTACTTGGACGACATTTTGGTGGATAGTGCGTCAGAAGAGGAGTACCTCGCCCAGCTCAAACAAGTTTTCCAACATTTAGAAGCGCATGGGCTGGTTGTTAACCCAGCAAAGTGTCAGTTTAAGCTGCTGGTAATCGACTTTTTGGGCCACCGCATCTTGCCAGATGGCGTGATCGCGCTGCTGGATAAAGTACGCACAGTGTCGGATTTTCCGCATCCACAGACTATGAGGGTGCTGCAGTAATTTTGGGGGATGGTTAATTTTTACAACCATTTTCTCCCCCAGGCAGCACAGCTGCTGCAGCCGTTGTACGGCACGCTCAAAAAAAAGAAGCCCGCAGATAGCATCAACTGGACTCCCAAGCGGGCTCAGGCTTTCACAAACGCCAAAAGGGCACTCGCTAACGCAGCCCTGCTGGCCCACCCAACTCCATCAGCGTTGATAGCGCTCACCACAGATGCATCTGATGTCACGGTAGGAGCCGTAGTAGAGCAGTATGTCTCCGGTTTGTGGCAGCCCCTCGTCTTTTTCAGCCATACTTTGGGCTACAATGAGCGTAAGCATAGCGCTTTCGACAGAGAGTTGTTGGCTCTCCACCTCGCAACGCGTCATTTTCAGTTCTTGCTTGAGGGTCGCGAGTTTACCGTGTTTGTCGATCATAAACAAAGTCTCAGAACCGCAGTCAGCCTGGTAACAACAGCACTTGGCCGCAATTTCGGCGTTCACGAGCGACATCCAACATGTAGCCAGTAAAATGAACATTGTGGCAGACTACTTGTCACTTGTGCTTGTCTCTCCGATATACATGGGCATCGATTTTTCTGCAATGGCCACCGACCAAACTGGGGATGCAGACATTTGCGCGCTCCAGTCCTCAGCTACTGGGTTAAAATTCGAGAGCAGGGTGGTACAAGAAGGGTGCCCCCCCCCTTGCTCTGCAACATCTCCACCGGCCACACCCGCCCTGTGATTCCGAACTCTTGGTGCCACTGCATTGTTGAGTCCATCCACTCCATTTTACATCCCGGCGTGCAAGCCTTGGTTAAACTAGGGGGGTCCAAATTCGTCTGGCCTCACTTATGCAGAGATGTGAAAGAATGGGCCACAGTGTGCGTTGCGTGCCAGCGGGCTAAGGTGCACACCACACCAAAGCCTCCCTCGAGTCTTTTCAAATTCCAGCCAGGAGGTTCGACCACAGACACGTACGTATATTTAGTGGGTCCCCTTCCACCGTCGCAGGGGTTCACACACCTTTTAACAATCATGGACCGCACTACTCGTTGGCCAGAGGTGGTTCCGCTGAGTTTCACCACATCTGCTGAGGTAGCCTGTGCGTTTTTGTCAGCTTGGGTCACACGGTTTAGATCCCCGTCGGACACCACTTCTGACAGGGGTCCGCGATTTATTTCAGAACTTTGGTCTGCGATGGCCGACAGCCTGGGGGTCAAAATCCACCACATCACTGTGTGCAATCCACAGGCTAATGGTTTGTGTGAGTGCTTTCACAGGTCACTTAAAGCGGCGCTCAGAGCCTCGCTAACGGATGCAAATTGGGTTGACCGCCTGCCTTGGGTCCTATTGGGGTTGCACTCCGCACCTAAGGAAGATTTGGCAGCTTCCCCGGCAGAACTCGTTTTTTCTCAGCTGTTGCGGATCCCAGGGGAATTTTTGCCAGAGAGCCCTGCGCCTGGTACCTATCTGCCCACACACCTTTTTTCTGGTACAAGGACTGCCAGTGTTCCGGGCCTGGCGCACCATTGTTTTCCCCGTACTTTTGTTCCAAAGCACTTAGAGAATGCCAAATCCGTTTTCGTCAGGCACGATGCCCACAGAACCCCACTGTGTCCTCCTTACGACGGCTCGATCAGAGTGTTGGAAACTGGGAATAAACATTTTTTGTTAGACTTGGGGGGGCGTAAGGAAACCGTCTGCATAAACAAGCTGAAGCCTGCTTATGTGTTGGCAGACGAGCAGGTGGTATTGGCACAAGCTCCCCGGCACGGGCACCCACCTACAGTGAGTCTGCAGGAGGATAGTAATCCCCCTACAGAGGACTGTTTTCAAGAAACTAACCTTTTCCCCTCCCCATCCTTTCCCCCTCCAGAGACCAAGTCTTTCTCCTACCCGCCTCGACAGGAAGGTGCTTTGAATAGCCCACGTTACATCCGCTATGGGCGCTTGCTCAAGCCCAAAGGTCCAGAGGGTTAGGAACCCTTCTGGGTGTTTGGGGAGGGGCAGGGGCGGTTTGTGGTGACACAAAGGAGATGACACTTCACCAAGTACTTCGGGGTGTTGGGGGGCCACCCAAGGGCGCCAGAGTGCTGGGGGGTATGAAGTAAATAAAGATGTGCCTTTCGCCCCCGCCGTGCCAGGCTCACACCTGAGGACACAGGGGTGCGAATGTATTGTACTAAGCCTTGCTCTTCTCTAACGTGTATGTTAATGTGTATGTTGATGTGTGTTCACACTTCGTGACTGGTATGTTAATGTGTTTACCCTGAGTGCCAGAGGCGGGAAGAAAATGTATAAAGCAGTTCGCTTTGGCACTCAGAGTCTGTCTGTTTTGTGTTGGAGGAGAAATAAAGTTCTGTGTCTTCAGCTTGTGTCTCATCTGCTTTCACCCTCCACAATATTCTAATTTATTGAGATGCACCTGTATGTGATTTTAGAAAAGTCAGCAGTCCTCGGCAAAGGCCTCGATGCTCACCAAACTCAACTCACAATGATCCTTTGGTTCGTTTCCATCCAGGTTGTGTTCAAGGTCAAAGTCACTGCTTCTTGTCTATGAGTCACTATGGAACTGATCCAGACTCTTTGCACAGGCCATGGTGAGTGGTGGCTGTGTGTCAACGTATGGTAGGGTGTGTTTGTATTATGTAAAGTAAAAATAACGAGTAACAAGCCTGTTAACATTTCAGTAATTGAAATTGCATTATTTAATTTGAAAAAGTATGTTACACAATTACTTCAAAAGTACTGGCATTATTGTAACACATTACTTTTCAACACATTACTGCCACCTCTGGATATAACTGAATAATGCACCAATGCAAGTATCCATCCCTCCATCTTCTTCCGCTTAATCCTTTTCGGGTCGGGGGGGGGGGGTTGCTGTAGCCTATCCCAGCATCTTTGGGTGAGAGGCAGGGTACATGGACAGATTGCCAGTCCATTGCAGGGCCAACACAGAGAGACAGACGACCATTCACTCTCACAGTCATACCTAAGGACAATTTAGAATCCCCAGTTTGATGCCAATTAACCTAACTTGCATGTTAATGAATGCAAAAAAGTTGTTTTTCTTGTAAGCTTGCAACTTTTTTCATGTTATGGGGCCCCGAAACAAAATCTTACATAGGGCCCCAAAAAAGCTTTAACCCCTTGACGCCTATTGTTGCGAATTTGCATCAAACAAAAAAAAAAACAAAAAAACAAACAAAAAAAACAACGATTTTCAATTATGAAAAAAAAAATTGTTAACAATTGGAAATAAATTCAGGCGTCAAGGGGTAAATGACCCTGCCCTCCCAGCACAGATTGGTTGAAAAAATATTGAAAAGACGGCATTGCCAACCATCTAAAAAATGTCTGGATTTGGTTGAAAAGTGAGAGATGCAAAGCTGTCTCAGTAAGGTCATTGAAAAGGCATCTTCCTATTGACGTCTCTGAATGGTCTAAATCTGGTTGAAAAAGGAAAACATAAAAACACCTCCTTCAGGTTATATAGTAACCAACATCATTCATCTTCTGATCCTTTTTGGTTGTGTGAGGGGCACACCTATACTAGCATGTTTGGGAAAGAGGCAGAGTACAGGCATCCACCTGGATGAGGCAACCAAGGGGTGGCACCAATCCCTTCACACCTAGGGCCACTTTAGAGTCTCCAATTAACCAAACTTGCATGTCTTTGGCCTGTGGGAGGAAACCAGAGTAAACCCATCCAGACACAGGGAGAGCATACAAACTCCAACAGAAGGGTCACTGATGATCAGGCAGTGGGATCAAACCCACAATGGTCAAGGGTAGGATCGATCCCATTACCTTGTTGCTGTGCTGCCACAGTGCTAGCCACTGCACCACCGAGCTGCCCACAGCACACTGTATAGCACATTATCCAACAGTTGGTTCTGACCACGCAATTTGATTGGACAAAAGGGATTCCAGGAGTTTACTATAATCTGTGATAATTGCACTCCAGTTTCATTGAATATGTATCACTCCGCTTCAAAGGTGTTCTAGTAATGTTAATTACTAACACTATTTTTCGATCAACCCTGACAATTGCAGTACTGTTTTGGATACCTTAATTTCCACAGTGAAGCGCTGTTTGACATTATTAATTGCACATCCGTGACCTGTAAGTCCCACCCTGTTGCAAAGGTCTACTTCCGTCCCGGTCATTTTAAGATCATTAAATGATTTCATATCTGTTTTTTTTTAAAATAGGCAGTGCTAGAGTTTTATTGTCTTGATTAACGTACCACAATACCTTTGTGGTGACGGACTCTTTATTTCATCTGAAAATGTGAAGAAAAGCGAGCAAAATGTGCTAAATTGCTAGCATGCTAACTACTAACTTCTGGCAACTGGTATTAGATACGTGTTGATGTGGAATTTTCTGAAGTATCAACTTAACAGGTATGTTTTATAAACACTTATTACGTTTGCACTTGACAATATTTAATTTGTTTACATGTGTGTGAAATTTCAATAGATGTCTTCATGCTGATTGAGATGTTTAGCAACAGTTCACTGGCTAGATTTAGGGACTTTTTTTCTCAGCTGGGCAAAATAACTGGTTAAACAGACAAATCATGACATTTTGTCCGATATTGCTGTCATTTAATAAATTTTTCTTGCCGGAACTGTTGTATAAAAGCAATATTATACTTGAGTTTATTACAGTATCATGAATATATGAACTCCAGATACTCTCATGATACAGAACTCACTCTCGTGTAATATTGCTTAAATAGCACGAGCACTGGCTTCAGATTTTTCCCAAAATTATGAAACTGTGGTGGTATGGGTGGGGGATTCTCCACCCAGAGAAGGCAGCTGGGGAAGGGGGGAACAATGGACTGAAGGAGGAAGTGTTACCGGGGGGTATCAGACGGAACAGTAAGGACTATGCCTGCCCCCCCCCCCCCCCGGGGAGAGGAGGAACTGCCAGAGCCACTGGAAGAGGAACGGGTGTGAGAGCAGTGCCAGCGTTATGTCATGTTACTGTGCCACACAGGTCTTTGTTCCAAACAATGTATTATGGTCGGAAGGTCTGGGTCTCAATGCATGGAATTAAAGATATAAAAGAGGAATGCACAGAGACCCGGGAGCTCTTTTACTGTACTTGATGTTGGCGAAAGAATAAACTTTGTATGTCGTTCAGCTTTCTGCCTCTCCTATTTCCTTTCTCCACATTGGTGACCCCAAGACGTGCCATGGAAAGCAAGCCCAGAACCGCCCCGGAGACTACCTGGAGGGAGACCACCAGTGCCGCGTGCGCTGTCTCAGTCAAGACCTCTGGCTTCACAACCCAACCGTGTGGTTCTTGCACATAGAAGCCCAATTCGCACTCTGCGGGATAACAACAGACGATACCAAGTATTACTACGTGGTTGCCACGCTGGATGCGCGCGCTACACAACAGGTAATGAGCCGGCTCCAGGAGCCGCTGGACCAGGAGAGATATGAAGTGCTCAAGAGGATGCTACTCCAGCGCTATACCCTTTCTGACAGTGAGGGGGCAGAGAGACTCCTAACGCGTTTGGAGTTAGGTGACAGATATGCAGTGGAGCTCATGGAGAGCATGTTGGTGCTGCGGGGGAATCTTTACTGAATCTTTAATCTATCTTTAATAAATCTTTACTGTTTGCCCACTTGTTCCCCAGGAACCTACCGGCTACGGCAAGGGTGATCCTTGCCAACTCGCCGCGGCTGGTTGCCAAGGATGACTGCACCCTGGCGCAGGAAGCGCACCGCATCATTTTGGTGACCAGAACTCTCAGCATGCAGGTAGTGGCGCCAGTATCCATGAGGGACTGCGGTGAGGTCAAGAAGTCATTGGTGGTAGCCGGGATGGACACCAGGAGATGAAGTAACGGGGCGATCTGTTTTTATTATCGCCATTTCAGCTCGAATGCCCAGCGTTGCTTGTCACCATGCCAATTCAAGAAGCCGGGAAGACGACACATTCGACATTCAGTTGCAGCTGCAACCGCTGGTGAAAGGAACAAACTGCTTTATGTCACGGACACACGCTTGGGGAGATGGTTTTTGGTGGACTCCGGCTCCCAGAAGAGCCTAATCCTGCTGGTCAATGCAGACAGGTTGGCAGGAGGCAGCAGTCCCGAGCTCACAGTCACCAACAGATCCACCATCAGGACATTTGGCGAACGGACACTGACAATATGCTTGCACGGATGCAATTTCCAGTGGGACTTTTGTGGCAGCTGCATGTGCTGCCCCCATTTTAGGCGCAGACTTTCTATGTGCTTATGGGTTGTTAGTCGATGTTGCTGATATGCGATTAGTGGATGCTGTCTCTTTTTCCTCACTCCCCTGTACAGCTCGGGGAGCTGGGTCAACAACACTGGCTAACGTTATAGCTCCAGGGGTTAAGTACCAACATTTACTCACACAGTTTCCAGCACTCACGGCCCCAACCTTTTCGGCTACGATAACGAAGCAAGGGGTTGAACATTTCATAACTACAAAAGGCCCGTTGGTGTTTGCGCATCCACAGCTCCTGGACGCGGCTAAGCTGGCCAGCGTGCCCAAGGAGCTTGCCAACTTAAAGCAGTTGGGCATCGTCAGGTGCTTCAACAGCCTGTGGGCATCCCTGCTTCACATGGTGCCTAAAGCCAACAGGTCGTGGTGACCATGCGGCGATTTCCGGCGCTTGAACAATGCCACGGAACACGATCGTTATCCTATTCCGCACATCCAGGATTTTTCCATGCACCTGGCCGGGGCACGTGTTTTTTTCAAAAGTGGATCTGGTCCGCAGATACCATCAGGTCCCGGTGCATGCGGAAGATGTTCCGAAAACAGCAGTAATAACTCCTTTCGGCCTTTTCAAGTTTTTACGCATGCAGTTCGGATGAAAAGGTGTGGCACAGACTTTCCAGAGGATGATGGACACAGGGCTTCGCGACTTGTCCTTCGTTTTTGTCTGCTTAGATGACATTCTGGTAGCTAGCGCATCCAAGGAGGAGCACATCACCCATCTCAAGACGGTTTTCCAGAGGTTGGAGGCGCACGGACCTATAGTGAACCCAGCAAAGTGCCAGTTCGGTGTGCCAGTGATTGATTTTTTGGGCCGCCACATTTCACTGGAGGGCGCGATGCCGCTACCGGAAAAGGTGCACACTGTGTCAGACTTTCCGCATCTGCAGACCATGAGAGCCCTGTAGGAGTTTTGGGGACCTTGATGAAATGGGGCCAGTTCACCCAGCGCTCCCATTGTCCAGCCCTCTCTGATCACCGAGCGTAGTCCTCTCATCACCTGGTCACTCTCCAAAACCTCCATGAGTTCCTGAGGGGACACAATTTCTCAGAGTGCTCCATGCAGACCGTGGACCAAGTCCATCTCATCTGGGTCTGCCGCCCCTAAGTCCGGCACCAGAGCACATGTCGGGGCCCTAGATAGAAGGTCTGCCGCGACATTGTCTCTGCCTGGTGTGTAACTTGTCTCAAAATTTTAGGCCCTCAGTCTTTCAGACCATCTGTGGATTCTCAGTGGCCTGTGTCCAGACCCTGAGGTCTCGAGCAGAGTCGTGAGGGCTTGGTGATCTGTTCTCAACATGAAGTGTCGCCTGTAGAGGTAGATATACCACCTCTCACAGGCCCAGACACAGGCCAGCACCTCCCTTTTGCCCATGGCATACTTCTTTTCTGCCGCCGACAGGGACCACGACACAAAAGCCACAGGACACTCCGTACCATCCTGCACCTGTGATATAACCGCCTCCAGGGCAGAACCGAATGCGTCACAAGTCACAATAGTGGAGCAGTTTGGGTCAAAATGGGCCAAAACCGGTGAGGAGGTGAGCTGCCGCTTCAACTTTTCCTCTGCCGCCAAACAGGCCGGAGTACAGTTCCAAGGTGCATCCTGCTTCAGCAGTGCCTGGACTGGCTCGATCACCTCTGAGTACCGGGGAATAAACCGTCCATAAAAGTTGACCATTCCCAGCAACAAAGAAATCTCAGCTGATGAGGAGGGGTCCGTGAGACGAAGCACTGCCTCCACATTCTAAACCAGCAGTTTCAGTCCGTCTCCGGACAGCCGGAACCCCACAAAGTCCACTGCGTCCACCGCAACAACACACTTTTTGCCGTTCAATGTGACCCCATGTTCCTGCAGCATTTCAAAAACACTTTCCAGCCTCTTGTCGTGTTCCTCTCTCGACATCCCATGCACCACAATGTCATCCAGGTACACGACTACCCCCTTCAGGCCAGTCAGCATGGTCGCCATAACCTTCTGAAAACAGCTTGGCACCGAGCTCAACCCAAAGGGCATCCTGGTGTAGCGGAAAACCCCCATGTGGGTCACGAAGGCCGTCAGATTCCTGCTGTCTGGGTGTAGCAGCACCTGCAGGTAACCTTGATGCAGATCCAATTTTGAGAAGATCTTCGCCCGGCTAAACGCCGCCGTGAGTTCCTCCATAGTCGGCAGCGGATACTTGTCTGGGATGTCCTTGTTCACTGCTCTAAGGTCAATGCACGTTCTGATGCCCCCTCCTTTCTTTCTGGCTACCACTAGATTTGAAATGGGGAGCCATCTCAAAGGCTGTATTTTTGGCATGAAGGCCTCATTGACAAGAGGATGATGGTAAAACGCTTCGATGTGGCCCAGGCCCTCAAACAACGCAGGCCAGCGGAGGTGCCAGTCCGAGTCCACGGACAGTACTCTTGACCCTCCTGGGTCCATAATGGAGAAACCCAGCTCTCCCAGCAGGTCAACTCCCAACAGGTCGGTTCCCTGGTTCATCACCTGGAAGGTAAAGCTGGGGACCCTCTTCGACCCGCAGGTTACCTCAAAGTCCATTGTGCCCGCCATTTCAATTTCTGCATGTCTGTAGCCGAATAGTCTCACCGCCCCACCTTTAATTTGTTTTGCGGGGAACAGCCTCTGTAGTGTGGGCAGGCTCAGGATAGACTTCCCCGCCCCCGAATCCACCATGAGTGGCACGTCAACTCCATCAAGCTGGAGCATGTACCACTTCAACGGGCCCTTCCCCATGCGTGCCGTGTGAACCTGGGCTGGGCCCCGGGGTCGTCTCACCTGTACTGCCACTTTCTTTCTCGTCACCTCTTCTTCCTTTTCTTTCTAGTCCGTCTACATCGTACTGTTAGTACGCAAACCTCCGCAATTGGTGGGAAATTGCTCTCAATCGGCCTCTCGCTAACCTTAGCCATTAGCCCCAGCTGGGGCACTGACTCTTCTCCTTTTATTAAGTCCAGCACTTCCTCCAGCGACGGTGGCTCTTTAGCTACTCTCAGCTTGGTCGTTAGCCATGTGCAATTGGTGCCGTGCGCTAGTTTGTCTCTTACTATGCTGTGTGTTCCTGCTCCGAAATCGCACTTCCGTGCTAAGCTAAGTAGCTCCAGTAGAAACAAATGCAGCGACTCACCCTTCTGTTGCGGTTGCTCAAAGAACTCACACTGACTGCCCATGACCATGGAGGTGTCGCCAAACGTGCTGTCCATGGCCTTCAGACCGTCCTCCAGTGAGCCGCCCTGGCACAGTCCGAAGAAGATTTGCTGTCCCTCGGCGCCAAGACACTGAATCATTATACTCCTTGTCTCTCTTTGCTGACCGATCCCAGGCCCGCCGCTGTCAGATATATATCGAAGCTCTGCTTCCATTGAGCCCATGAAATTGCCAGCGAGCCCGGGTGTTCCAGGGACACTGGCACCTGTCGCACGCACGTTGCCATTGTTCTCCTTGTCGCCAAAATGTTACATCTCAATAACGGAGAGTCGAGAAGGAGCTGGTCTGAACTTTCTCACTTTATTGAACCAAGTTTACAAATATATACAGTATATCCCAAGCCGTAGCCCGCCTGACATCAGTCTAGCCTCGCCCCGGCCAGACTACGGCAAGCCCCAAGGCCCAATTCCCTTATGTCACAGTCTTTACTACACAAACTAAACACACCCAATTTTCATCATCTAGTTTTGGGTTAAATGTGGTCCGTATTCGGTGGACTAAACACAGTTCAATTTTCAATGACTATTCGTGGGTATTGTGGATTTTCTTTTATATTAATAAATGCCCCTTGTTGATCTGGTGAATAAATAAATTGCAGCGTAAAAGATCATTTTTTTGGAGGATATATCCTTGATCAGGAGGGAAGTGCTGGGGGGAGGGGTGCTGGGGAGGGTGACTTACTACAGTGATACTTAAAATCCGCCCCCTCCCTTCTCCCTCGGACAAAATGTTCTGGTTATTGTTCTCCCAACAGTGAAATGCAGTATCCACCCCTGGCTTTCATTCTGTTGAATGAGCCTGATTTAAAGTGTTAGATGGTGAAATTAAATGAAGACGGTTTGTAAATTTTCACCCTTTTTAACATGCCCTGTCATAGTGGTAATGGGGGTGCCACTCAGTCAGTGACAAACGATGGTGGGAGGCAAAAAAAAAATCATCATACCAATATTTAGTCCTGACACAGTACACACAGTTCCACTGAAAACTGTGGGTTTCACAAGTGATGGTTCCCATGGAAACAGTCAGCAAAATGCAGTCCTTGCACCATATAGACAAATATTTATTAAGGGTAAAAATATTACTGTGAGTTTTGGCCACAGCAAGTGGCAAGTCTACGAAATACATATATACCATACTGCTCCTTTTAGAAACCAATTTGTTATCTTTAAATTAAAATAAAGTGTCCATAGCACAGACTCAATACAATCCATAGAATAGATGCTATATTTAGTTAGAGTCAGGTAGCTGTGATGTGCTGTGGATATTTCATGCTCAGAAGGATATCAGCTCCAGTGTCAAAATGAGTTTATCAAAAAGTTCTACAAACACTTTATATTAGTTGGCAGTAATAAACAATAAATTATGACTTGTTTAGTTATTTATTTCGGTAATTGACTCTGCCAGTGCAGAAAGTTCTGTTACTGTACCAGCACTGATTGACTGAATGACTGATTTACTTTTTGTCAAATTCACTACTTACAGGCAGAAGAACTCCATGTGGTTCTATAGCAATGATTTGCATACAGCATGTGGCTGTTTTGTTCTCCACCGTTAAAGGGAATATATGATGAAAATGTCAATGTTTTTGTACATCCATTTAGGCATGAGGTATGGCTGCCAACAGAAAAAACTAAAACACAGACACACACCTGTCACTTTGTTAGGGCCAGCCTTTGTCTCAGTGCCTTTCTCTAAAACAGCAGTTTTGATTTTACTCCAGTTGTGACTTGAGAACCAGTGCTTACTGGAATAATAGCACCCTCCAAGCTTCATTTCTATCCACACCCACAGTGCCAGTACTACTATGGCTGCTAGCCGGCTACAGAGTTAACTTGGCAACTATAGTTTTGATTGCTATTTCCTGTATTCACCCCACTATGTTCCCATGCATTTGGCTCACTAATCCATAGTCAATAGTTTATCTCACTTCATTCTGGCTTATTTTGTTATATTTTGGCCATAATATCTGGCACATCCACCCATTTGCACTTTGACTTGCCAGGTTGTCATTCAGGGTTGTCCCTCTGCTTATTGTACTTCCTCTGAAAGCAGCTCCAGTGCCTCAGCGATAATGTCTATATGTATGGCAAAAAGTACCACATCGTCCACATAGCACAGGTCTGTGAAGTGGGAGTGGTAGTTAACTCCGAGATTGGGGCAGTGTTCCGTTGCATTCTTGACCCAGTAGTCAACTGCAACAATGAAGAGGTTTGGTGCGGCGACACATCCCTGTCGGACTCCAGAGGTGGTGACAAAAGGGTCTGACATATCACCCTTGGCGCGTACCCTGCATGTGGTGTTGGTGTAGAGATCCTGGAGAATGTCGATGTACTTGGGCAGGACTCCAATACCACGAAGGAGTTGCCAGAGGGCGTTCCCATCTAGGGAGTCGAAAGCAGCTTTGAGGTCGACGTAGGCCGCATATTGGGGTTGGTGGTACTCTCTCCGTTGCTGTGCCAGGACACTCAAGGCAAGGATGCAGTCCACTGTGGATCGGCGAGGGGTGAAGCCGGCCTGCTGGCGAAGGCACTTGGCAAGGAGCAGGGGGCGGATGCGGCTGAGGGTGACAGTGGTGATTACCTTGCCAGGGATGGGCAGCAGGGTGGTGGGACAATAGCTGGCTGTGCTCCAACGGTCACCCTTGTTCTTATAGAAGGACAGAATGACCCCGTCCCTGCACTCCCCAGGGACACGTTCTTCTGCCCAGATGAAGCGGCAGAGATGTTCCAGCTGAGGGATGACAGAGGTGAGGGCGGCTTTTATCATCTCTGCCGTAACTCCATCAGTGCTGGGAGCTCGCCCAGAGGGGAGTTTCTTGACGGTGTCTGGCAACTCACTGATTGAGGGCGGGGCTAGGCTGATTGAGTTGTCTTCAATACCAGCATCAACATACTGTTGCAGCTTATCTGAGGTGGGAGGAGGGGACCTGCAGAGGACGCTCATGTAGTGCTCTCGCCATCGTTGGAGTTTGGTTGTCAGGTCCGTGATGATGCTTATGCCATCAGCAACTAGCAGGGGGGATGATGACTGCCATTTCTTGCCAGTTTGGCACAGCTCCTTGATAGACTGGTAGGCAGACTGGAGGTTCCCTTCTTGGAAGCTGTTGTTGGCCTTGTCGGCGATACGGTGGAGCCAAGTGGCTTCATCATGCCGGAGGCTGCGGCGTCTCCCTATGCTCAGATTGTTGTAATCGTCCTTCCCCTGGAGTCTGGCTTTACGACATCGATCGACTAGCTCCAGGGAGGCGTCAGAGATCCATGGCTGAATCCTCTGGCGGCGATCATTAAGGATGTTTGCGGCAGCTATGGTGAGAGTGGTGGTAATCTGCTCCCAGGAATCCTCAAGACTCTCTGGATGGTCAAGGGCAGCAAAGCGGTTTGTGACCTCGATGGAGTAGCAGTGGGCAAACTGAGGGGTGTAAAGCTTCTCGTTGTCCAGGGGCGACGACGGGCAAGGCCGGGAGGGGCATTGTGGTGGAGGTGCAGGTGGACAGTGGCGGCGAGGAGTTGATGGTCGGTCTGCCCCAGCTCAGTGCTGTGGTAGACATGGCAGTCAAAGGTGATTCTCCAGTGCCCAATGACCAAGATGTGGTCAATGGTTTTGGATGTTGGTGATGTTCATGGGGGAGTAAGCCACGAAGATGGAAAGGTAGCCAAAAAGAGTGTTGCAGGCGAGCATACAGCAAGCAGGGACCCAGTGGCTTCCAGGTGGTGAGGGAAGACACATACTATTGGTAGATGGCAATGGCCACACCTTGGGTGCGGTGGGTGTCGTTTCCACTCCATATGATCGCACACTGTTGTCTCACCGTCCTGTGTCCACCTGACTTCCTGAAGACCAGCAATGGAGACATTGAGACAGGTGAGCTCGGAGGCAAGAAGCTAAGGGTGGCTGGGTTCTTTTAGGATCAGGATGTTCCAGGTGGTAATGCAAATGGGGTTGCTGATGATGTCAATGGATGGTGGCTGCACTGGTGGAGGATCAGGGGAAGCCCTCCCTTGCAGGTTTGGGGGAGCCCCGTCATTACGCCTGCCAGCGTGCCACCGGGGATGAGGTTGATGCCATGCCCATCAGGGCCCAGCCTTAGTATGATTTGCATTAGTAGTGGTGTGTTTTTACAGGACAGAGCTCCTAACCCTGCCCCAACCCTCCTTACTTTCTCATCCGGGCTTGGGACCGGCAATGGTGGAGTTGCGGAGAATAGAGTAAATAAAATAAAGATGAAGATGTGGTGCATAAAAACAGTGACAGCTTGGATTTAATATTTTGCGTATACCAAAATGACAACAGCTTCTTTCTCTCTAATTCAGACAGCGCACAGTGGTTGATTGACAATGCAACCATTAAAGAAAAACGTCTGCTAGCTGTTTTAGCCAGGGTTGGACTTGGACAAAAAAATTGTCCCTGGCATTTTTGGTCCAATTTGTTAAATAGCAACATTCAACCATCACACTTATTTGGTCTAACAGAGGTCAGAATTATCCCACTTTTCCCCTTAATAAGTGAATCCCTGTGGTCTTAAAGAAAGAAAGAAAGAAAGAAAGAAAGAAAGAAAGAAAGAAAGAAAGAAAGAAAGAAAGAAAGAAAGCTACTTTATCAATTTTGCATAACTATTTTGTCATAATTTTAGTCTTAAAATTTTCCAAAGGTGCAAAACTTTGAGAAAAAGTGACACAATTACATGGAAAACCCATCAAAAACATCACAAACATATATAGAGAATTGCACTCTGACATCACTTCCTGTTGTAGCCGCCATGTTGGGGGAGTAGCACTGTAGTATGTTTGTGTTTCACTGGTGCAGTAAACATGCCAGAAGGTAAGTGTTATGAATTATTTGTCTTTCTGTTTGTTCCCATAACCGATGTTGGCAAATCTAGCTGTAGAAATAGCACTGCATTTAAAAAAAAGTCATTCCTAATTTTGGTTAAGCCTACTTTTTTAAATTAAAATTTTCTGAGATTCACTGGCAATCTAAACGGGACACCCAAGGGATACCAAGTTATACTTGTGATCAACAGTATCACTCTTTTTTAAGCTGGGTATAGTTATTATACTAACCTAGTTATAAATGTTATCCATATCTCTTTATATTTATCTGGATATACAGTTTTATGCAAAAAATGGCCAGCGCTTGTTGAATAGCATATTTGATAAAATATTCTGATAATCTGAAATTGATAATATGTAAACACAGTCTCTTTAGGATAAAGAAATAATTACAGTATTACCACATACTATTTTGTTCATGAATTAAAAACCTGATAAATGAATAAATACACAATTAAAGCACTGGAAAAAATGTGGCACCCGACATACTTTAATGAAACACATTTTAAAAATTACTATAATATGCTATGGTCTTATTCAAAAATGTTGCCACACATTGAAAAATAGCATATTTTGGTTGTTTAATTGGTGTGTGTAATTAATTATGGATGTGGGGTTTCTGGACCTTTGCACTTTCACAGTTGTGTATTTATGTAATTAATTTTAATTCTGATCATTTTGCTAAATAGAGAATATACTGTATACCTTAATGTCTTACAGAGAATGTGCAAACATTTTTTAACTTAACCACTTGCGCTCCGTTGTTCCGCGGGCGGGCAAGTCTCTGCGTCCTATGACGCACGAGGGCGCGCGAGAGCGCCCTCGTGCGCGCGTGGACGCATGACGCATGATGGTGGTGATGGTGATGTAGTAGCGTCCAAGCGCCACTCAAAAAAAAAACTGCAGAGACAGCCGCAAACAGATTAGTTCATCTGATTGACCTCTCATTCGACTAATAAGAGCCTTGAATTGGGTTTCTGAAACCTTGAGGAGCCAATGAATGAAAATCTAGGAAGGAGGACCCGCCTACTGTGAACGCAGGAGCCAATTGAAGCACAGGAATTCAGGCAGGGTGAAGCGATATTTACTGTTGCAACAGATAAAAACAAAGGACGCTGGACACAGACCCAGCAGCATGGAGAACACCCACAAGTGGGACCTGCACTCATTCCAGCAGAATAGACGGAGGCCGACGACAAAAGTCGTAAATCATTCGCCAAAACGGCAATAATGGAATTATGTTGATCGGGATCCACGAGCGGAGCAGCGTCGCGTTCGTCTGACGCGTGGGAAGAGATGTTCGCCACGACTCTGCTGCTTTGAAGAGGTAAGGTGTTATAAGCTAAATTATTATTTATCCCTGAAAACTGTAATTCAAAAATGACTTTTGACCGATCGGTAAATTACAACTGTACTGCGCACGAATTACGAAGTGCGTGCGCCGCGATAAACGGTTCATTTGCCGTGTTCGGACCGTGAACGCCCCCCCCGCTGCAGAAGAGGAGCGGGGGGGGGGGCGCGTTCACGGTCCGAACGCCCACCAGTCCGCGGGGGGGAAGCATATCAGTCTATTCCATCATGTCGCGATGGCCCTCTTCTGTAGCGAGGGGGGGGGGCGTTCACGGTCCGTTCACGGTTCCCCCCCACACACACACACAGTAGTGAGGGGGGGGAGCCGCTGTGAAAACATGCAAGGAGTGTAATCTGTCTGTAGCGAGGGCAGAACTCCGTCCTTGGTAGCGGGGGGGGGGGAACGACCCCCCGCCCACACACACACAGACACAGCCCTGAGTGTGACCTTTCATTAGAGCCTAAAATGAAGATTCTACATTGAATTATTCAAAAGTTACAGACGTTTTTCCAAACTGTGCCATTTGGCACAATTTGGCACAGTTCCAAAACGCCTGGGACAGCCTGAGAACAAAGCTGTGTAAAATATTCATTTTTTGTGGTATTGTTACCAAATTTGGATCTCAGCTGGATAACACTTGGTTCTACATTTCTGTTGCATTTTCCAGCCGGATCGGACAGCTGTGTGTTATTTACAAGCATTTGTATCCAAAAAAACACTGTGTCCAATTTTTTTTTCTTCAAGTTCAGTATGTTTAGATGACTGTAACTCAGTGGCCGGAGCACATAGAGAGATTATGGGTTTTTTTGCCAAAAAATTCAAAGTGTTTTCTTTTAAATGAGACCAACCCCATGAAGATGCTGCAAAGGGTTGAATAACAGCTTTTGATTTACTTTGGGCACGTTATTTTTTGGCATTTTTAGGAAAATTGCCCAGAGTGCAAGTGGTTAAGAATATGCACTGTCCAGATTTTTGCAAAAAATTGTCTAAGGCTGGCCATTTTTTAACTCAATATTTAATATATATAAATATTTAATAAACCTTTTCAAACTCTGATCTGAAACTCCTTTATACTTGTACCTGAGCATAATTAACATCCTAAATTGTCTCCCGTTTCTCTCGGTCCTGCAACACCAACGTTATGAACCCCTTAAAGCCGTGGGTCACCCTGACATCTGATGGACATGCTGAGTGTGCACACTGCACTGGATTCATAGTTACATCTTTTTGCATATGTAAATGTTTATTTCTGTTGAAGACCTTTCACTGTGCATTTATTAAACATTGTTATATTTTTGTGAATTCACAGAAGCACCCGTTCATAACTTACTACACCGTACCTGTTCACTCTGTTTGCATTGTTTTTAAACATAAGAAATATATATTTTTATGTTGGGTCTGATATTTTGATTCTTATATAAAAACGAATTACCTGTTCACCTGTGTACATTCATTTAATCTTAATAAATGTATTAAGATGTCTCAAAGTTTAAATATAATGATTCATAATTTAACTCAAAGAACTAATTTCTTATCAAAATGTAAAGCTAAAAAGATTTGAAATAATGATAGTGAATTTTTTTTTTTTTTTTGTTACTTATTTGTACCCGTAGGTAGACTTGGTTTGCAGTCTGGTGACAAGCCACCGGCCGCTGGTCGCTGCGTGCGTGAGCGCCCTAAACCTACATGTTTTTGGTGTGCGGGAGGAAACCGGAGAAATCCCGGAGTAAACCCGCGCAACACGGGGAGAACATGCAAACTCCACACAGCTCACTGTTGGTCGGGGGCTGGGATCGAACCCACGATCTCATGATCCCCGCGATCCCCCGGCCGAGGGTAAAACTGTGCTGCCACAGTGCTAAACCACTGCGCCACCGTGCAGCCCATGCAGGTGAATATCAAAAATATAAAATTAACTCTGTATAAAAATTTATTTTCCACAATATAACTTGAGATACACGAGCATAAGAATTGGCAGCGAGCCCAAAGTGCAGCATGTAATGTGTATATTTGCACAAAGGTGAAAATACAAAAGTCCAAATCCAGTCACTGTGCCTATGAGAGGGACAACCGGCTTCGGCTATGTTGGCTGGAGGTTAAGTGCCCAACGTGCTCCAGGCTAGCTAGGAGAGGAGAAAAAAGGCATAATAACAAGAAAGACTTACTAACATGTTGGAGCGGAAAGGCTCTGAGGCACAACACAGTTCAGTCCAGAGTGTCATGACTCGCCGCTCATCAGCGGCGCCAGCCGCGCGCACACCTGCTCCTCGTCAGCGGCGAGGTATTTAATCCACTCTGCCCTGGGCTTCGGCCTGAAGCCGTCTCTCAACTTCGGCCCCTTTGCTACTACGGATCTCAAACCGACTAGTGAAGATAACTTGGGTAAGCTCCCCTTACCTCTCTCCTCTAGCCTTCCCCTGTGCACAGGTGGACATTCCCGGCGGCGGACTTCCTCATCTCGCCGTTGGCTCTACACTGCTGCCACAGGTACTGCAGGTCGCTGTCTCCCGGGCCTCGCCCTTGTCGACGCCAGCCACCTGTCATAACCAAGTAAGCCAGCTATCATCATTATTCCCTGTATTGGTGTGGTGCCCGTTACCCTTCTCCCTCTGCTGTCTCCCACAGGGTTGTCCGGCTGTACGGCCTCCTGCCCCCGTGCCTGATGCAGACGCCACCACCAATACATTCTTATTCCACAGACATGCAGCCATACACTTCCTTGTTGCTAATAAAGCTGTTAAATCTATCCTGAGCCTGCGTGTGTGTCTCCTGGGCCGTGCATTATGTCAGTACGGCTTCAGCAGAGTGGCTCGGCAGACAGCGGGCTCGCACGTCGTCTTTCCACCCTCGAGGCTCGGGTGGATTTAATAGCCCATCAGCAACAGGTGATATTAAATCAATTAATTATCATTACTAACCGATTAGACCGCTTGGACCCCCAGCAGCCGTTCCCCTCGGCTCGTCCGGGTGGCGCGGTTCCTGCGGCTCCGGTGGCCGTCCAGCCCGCTCCGGGTGCGCCAACACGGCTCACACCAATCCCCACTCCTGCTCGCTTTAGCGGTAAGCTGGGTGGAGCTCGGGGTTTCATTATGCAGTGTGAGTCCGTGTTCCTTCGCGTTCCCGGAGATTTTCCCTGAGACCATAGCAGAATTGGCTATATAGGTAATCTCCTTGAGGGTCGTGCGCTTACCTGGGCTTACGCCATTATGGTGAAGCCCAGCTACGCCGCCCTCACCTATGGCCAGTTCGTGCGACAATTTCTGGAAGTGTTCGATCATTCGCGTTTGGACAGTGTCCAGGTCGACCGCCTTCTCGGACTCCAACAGGGGAGCCGATCGGCGGCCGACTACGCGATCGACTTCCGGGTTACCGCGGAGGAAGTTGGCTGGGAAGAGCGTGCGCTCTGTGGCATCTTCCTCCGCAGTCTAAATTCTGGTCTGAGGCATGAGCTGGCTGGACGGGATACCCCAGAGACGCTGGCGGAGCTGATTTCTCTCACCATCAGTTTGGATAACAGGCTGCGCGAGCGCGCCTCCGAGCGGAAGCAGTCTTCGTGCTCGCTGGCCGCCTCTGCACGTCTGCCCCAAGCTCGCCACCTGGCGTTGCCGCCGCCGGAGGTCTCCGAGGAGTCGGAACCAATGGTGACGGGCCGGACAAAGCTCCCCCTGGCGGAGAAACAGCGCCGTCGTGACCTGGGCCTCTGCATGTATTGCGGAGGTAGCCAGCACATGGTGGAGCATTGTCCGGAGAAGCCAAATGAGGTGGTCCGCGAGTCACTGTAGGGGGCCTCGCGGACGCTAATCGGTTAAAACCCCTCACACATTTGACGCTGCCCATCCGCTTCTGTCACAACCTCACTGGGCACCTCACACATGCACTGGTGGATTCAGGCGCGGAGGGTAGCTTTATTTCACAAAGCCTGGCAACCCGACTGGGCATCCATTGTCACCCCCTCGACACTCCTCTCGCCCTGGTTAATCTCTCCCGAGTTTCCCTGGGAAAAGTAACTCACCAAACATCCCCCGTCCCGGTGATCATCTCTGGAAACCAGGGGAGGATATCTCTTTCTACGTCCTGCCCACCTCAGTAACTCCTGTCATCCTCGGATATCCCTGGCTCCGCCTCCACAACCCCGCCTTGGACTGGAAGACTGGGAAGGTGTCAGCATGGAGCACTTTCTGCATGGGCACCTGCCTCCAATCCGCGGCCTGCGCCCCGTCCTCGCCTCCCACAGCTCAGGACACCGCGCCCCCGGATCTCACCCTTGTGCCCTCAAAGTTCCACGACCTGGGTGCTGTTTTCAGTAAGTCCAAGGCGATGTCTCTGCCTCCTCACCGGCCCTACGACTGCGCCATTAACATCCGCCAGTGGGCGCCCTTACCTTCAGGACGCCTCTATAGTCTGTCAGCGCTGGAGAAGGAGGCAATGAACAGCTATCTGAAGGAGTCGCTCAGTGCTGGGATCATCCGACCATCCTCCTCTCCAGTAGGTGCAGGGTTCTTCTTCGTGGGAAAGAAGGACGGATCTCTTCATCCTTGTATCGACTATCGAGCTCTCAACGATATCACGGAGAAGGACCGGTATACCCTGCCCCTTATGGATACTGCCTTTCACTCCCTCCAAGGGGCGACCTGGTTTACTAAGCTGGATCTCCGCAGCGCTTACCACCTCGTCCGGATCCGGGAGGAAGATGAGTGGAAAACCGCCTTCCGTACCCCAAACGGTCATTTTGAATACCTCGTGATGCCGTTTGGGTTGACCAATGCTCCAGCCGTCTTTCAGCGCCTCATCAATGACGTCCTCTGGGACTTCATCGGCCTGTTTGTATTCGTCTACCTGGATGACATTCTCATCTTCTCCAGGTCCAGGGATGAACACCGGGTCCACGTGAGGCGGGTCCTGCAGAGACTGCTGGAGAACCGTCTGTACGTCAAGGCGGAAAAATGTGAATTCTACGCCAAAACGACTTCCTTCCTGGGGTTCGTCATCTCCCATGACCAGGTGCTTCCGGACCCAGCGAAGATCAAAGCGGTGGTGGATTGGCCCACACCTACCTCTCGGAAACAGGTTCAGCAATTCATCGGGTTCGCCAATTTCTACCGCCGCTTTGTCCCGAACTTTGGAGCCATCGTCGGGCCCCTGACCCGCCTCACCTCTCCTAAGACCCCGTTCCGGTGGACTGAAGAGGCCGCTACGGCCTTCCAGGCGCTGAAGACGGAGTTCTCCTCCTCCCGGGTCCTCAGCCAGGTTGATCCCGCGCTGCAGTGCATTGTGGAGGTGGACGCTTCAGACACGGGGGTGGGGGCGGTGTTGTCCCAGCGGTCCCCAGCCAACGGAGTCAAGCGACCCTGCGCCTTCTTCTCTCGGCGCCTGTCCCTGGCGGAACGAAACTACGACGTGGGGGACAGAGAGCTTCTTGCCATCAAGTTTGCCCTTCAAGAATGGCATCACTGGCTGGAGGGGGCAGCCTTGCCTTTTGTGGTCCTCACTGACCACAAGAACCTGGAGTACCTGAGATCTGCCAAGCGTCTGAACGCCCGCCAGGCGCGTTGGTCCCTGTTCTTTGCAAGGTTTAAGTTCAGCATCACATATAGGCCTGGCTCCAAGAACGGCCTGCCTGACGCCCTCTCCAGGCAATTTGCCCCGGAGGCCGCAGAAGACGTTGCTCACACCATCTTGCCCAGGTCGTGCGTCGTGGGGGCTGTTTCATGGGACATAGAAGACAAGATCCGGAGGGCGCAGGAGTCGGAACCGGACCCTGGCGGCGGACCGGAGGGGAGGCTCTTCGTGCCATCTGCCGTCCGGGGGGACGTTATACACTGGCTCCATACCTTCAAGCTCACCTGCCATCCTGGAGCTTCGCGGATGATTGACCTTCTCCAGCGATCCTTTTGGTGGCCAGGCCTGCGGAAGGATGCCGCCCGTTACGCCCGGGCCTGCCCCGTCTGTGCAACCAATAAGTCAGGTAACGCTCCCCCTGCGGGTCTGCTCCAGCCCCTGCCCGTCCCTGGCAGGCCCTGGTCACATATCGCCCTAGACTTCGTCACCGGGCTCCCTGTCTCCAACAACTTTGACACAGTTCTGACCATTGTTGACCGTTTTTCCAAGGCCGCCCACTTTGTGCCCCTACGTGGACTTCCCTCAGCCTTGGAGACAGCGGACCTCCTCATCCAGCACGTAGTCAGACTGCATGGAATCCCGGTCGACGTGGTCTCCGACCGCGGCCCCCAGTTCTCTTCGGACGTCTGGAGGTCATTTTGCAACGCCCTGGGAGCCAAGGTAAGCCTCTCCTCCGGCCATCACCCCCAGTCTAACTGGCAGTGTGAGCGGACTAACCAGGAGCTGGAGGCTACGCTCCGCTGCGTCACTTCATCCAAACCCACGTCCTGGAGTTCTCACCTCGCCTGGGTGGAGTACGCCCACAACACCTCTCGCTCTACTGCCATCGGGATGTCGCCCTTTAAAGCATCCTTGGGCTATGATCCACCTCTGTTCCCCGCGCAGGAGGGCGAGTTGGCTGTCCCCTCTGTCCAGGCACATCTGAGGCGGTGTCGCTCCCTTTGGTCCACGGCGCGTAATGTGCTTTTACGCACGGCGGAGCGCAATAAGTCTACGGCGGACCGACATAGGAGACCTGCACCTGCCTACCAGGTGGGACAGCAAGTTTGGGTATCCACACAGGATGTTAACCTAAAGGGTGAGAGGAGAAAGCTGGCCCAACGGTTCATCGGCCCTTATCCCATAACCAGAATCATCAACCCGGTGGCTGTGCGTGTGGCTATTCCCTCCTCCCTCCGCATCCATCCCACCTTCCACGTCTCCAAAATTAAACCGGTGGTCTCTGACCACCTCTGCCCTCCGCCTGCGGCGCACCCCGCTCCCCGGATGATTGGTGGCCATCCGGCCTGGACCGTCGCTGAGATCTTGAACGCCCGATGCCGGGGTCGCGGATTGCAGTACCTGGTGGATTGGGAGGGCTATGGACCCGAGTGGAGACAGTGGGTGCCTTCCTCGCTGGTGTTGGACCGGTCACTCATTTCTGAGTTTCATCGAGTGCACCCAGAAAAACCATCGCCAGGAGGCGCTGCTAGAGGGGGGAGTACTGTCATGACTCACCGCTCATCAGCGGCGCCAGCCGCGCGCACACCTGCTCCTCGTCAGCGGCGAGGTATTTAATCCACTCTGCCCTGGGCTTCGGCCTGAAGCCGTCTCTCAACTTCGGCCCCTTTGCTACTACGGATCTCAAACCGACTAGTGAAGATAACTTGGGTAAGCTCCCCTTACCTCTCTCCTCTAGCCTTCCCCTGTGCACAGGTGGACATTCCCGGCGGCGGACTTCCTCATCTCGCCGTTGGCTCTACGCTGCTGCCACAGGTACTGCAGGTCGCTGTCTCCCGGGCCTCGCCCTTGTCGACGCCAGCCACCTGTCATAACCAAGTAAGCCAGCTATCATCATTATTCCCTGTATTGGTGTGGTGCCCGTTACCCTTCTCCCTCTGCTGTCTCCCACAGGGTTGTCCGGCTGTACGGCCTCCTGCCCCCGTGCCTGACGCAGACGCCACCACCAATACATTCTTATTCCACAGACACGCAGCCATACACTTCCTTGTTGCTAATAAAGCTGTTAAATCTATCCTGAGCCTGCGTGTGTGTCTCCTGGGCCGTGCATTATGTCACAGAGAAAACCAACAGACGCCACCGGAATGTCCGAAGAAGACGTTGAAGCTGCCGCACTAGCCGGTCACACTCTATTCAATAAATACACAATCCCCAAATGAGAGCAAGTGGACACAGCTGTGGCGACAGGTGCGTGGCTGATTGAACTGTTGTGTGTGTGCGCGCGTGTGTGTGTGTGTGTGTGTGTGTGTGTGTGTGTGTGTGTGTGTGTGTGTGTGTGTGAGTGTGTGTGTATGCGTGTGAGTGTGTGTGTATGCGTGTGTGTGCATGTGGTGATTCAAGCAGCTGGTGAGCGTCTGGTACGAGGGGAAGAGCATGACTTTAGGACTTACAGAGAGCGAGGCTCAATCTGCCAGCTGGAATTAATAAGATCAAAACCTACAGCCACAAATCATGGACGGGGTGGCGACCCCGAACATGACACAAATATTCTAAGAAAAATGAAGAGAAAATACCTTACATGTTATAGAAAAATTTAATTGACATACTTTGATATCTCATTGAGACAAAAGGAACAATAATGACATCAAGGCCACATAAAGCCCATGCTGTCCTTTATATCAAATGAGCTGGAGAGACTACGTCTCTCAGCTGGTCTGGGAACACCTTGGTATCGTCTCTGAAGAGCTGGAGCAGGTGATCGGGGAGAAGGAAGTCTGGGTTTCTCTGCTTGAGCTGCTGCCTCTGCAACCTGGACCTCCAGAAAAGCAGTAGAAAATGGATGGATGGATGGATGGATGGATCAGCACATGTCGGTGTCGTGGACTGAAGGTGTGGCGTCTCTGTGATGTCCCCACTGACAGTCAGTCTGGATGTGTGTTCTGTCACCATGGGATGAGACGCCGGGTCGTCCGGCGCTCAGACCATATCCCTCCTTCCCTGTCTCTCATTGGACAGCGTCTCAGCGGGCTCCCAGCTGTCAGCGTTACGGGACGGCTGGGGCCCAATTAATCCTCATCAGCTGAGGTGCTGCTAATGGGGATAAAAAGGAGCAGCTTCGATCATTCGGGGCTGCGACTTAAGCACTGTTAGGCTGGAACCCCTACGTCCGGCGTCAGCTTCCTACTCATCTAGCAGCATTACTCGTGAGTGTTACCCTGCTTGAGTATTTGTGTCTTGGTACCCCTACGCCCAGTGCCAGCTCTTTACTCGTCTGGCTGCATAACTTGTGAGTGTACCCTGCATGAGTATCTGTGTCTTGGTACCCCTACGCCCGGTGTCAGCTCTCTACTCGTCTGGCTGCATAACCTGTGAGCGACATCTTGTATGAGTATTTGTGCTTCTTGGCCTTCAAGGCCGTGTCCCTTATCCCCTGTCCCTTTTATAATAAAACATCACAACTCACTGGCTCGCCCTCGGCTCTCATTGTGTGGCTCCCCAGAGCCACACGTAACATGGTCTGTGTTTCATATGCTGGTTTGCCTCCAAACACAACAAGAGTAACAAAAAGTTTTAAGATTAATCCTTTTAACATGTAATCAGTTAAATGTTACATTTTAAATATAAATACATGAAGACAATCCTGTGGTAACTTAAACATATTATAATAATTTATATCAAAAAATGTTTAATTCTGTATATGAAAACGTCATTTTAAATGATTGAGATTGAGATTGAGATTGAGATTACATTTATTGCCATAAAATAGGAAGAAAATGGAGACTCCATTTTTGCTAAGTGATCCCCATGATAAAGTGCAGTGGAGTCTGTAGCCCCACTGGTGTAGAACATAAGAAGAAGCCATCTCTATTATCATTCAGTCCATACAGCCAATCATGTACAGTAGAACAAAATTACATTTCTCGTATCTACAATGTTAATCACATGTAGAATCAGAGGGGTCACTGCCATGCAAGGCACCGCCACAAACAACTTCTCCTTCCCCCATTCTATTATGCTGAGCACCAAGCTAGAAGGCGGGAAGTACCATTTTTATATGGTCTTTGGTATGACCTGGTCGGGACTTGATCTCCCAACCTCCCAGTTGTGGGGCAGATGCTCTATCAACTAGGCCACCACTCCAGTACAAAAAGCACCAGCTAAGGTAGTTGTGAGCAGATCAACTGTTAAAGTCTTAACACAGAGGGTCTATAGGGAACACTGATGTAATAATCACACCTGTGCATGCAACACAGACAGTTACAATCAGCTAGTTAGCTTGTTGGCTATCCAGAGCGTGTGTATTTATGTTATAATATGATTTGAAATGAGTACATACCTGCGTGAAAATGTAGAGAGCACATTCTCATTGACTCTGAGACGTTGTCAAGGTGATCTTACGGCAGACACCCAGACCATCTGATGTCTGCTTCTAAGCTCACTCATCTGTTCTCCCTCTGCTTCCAAGCACAGAAACGGTAGAACGATATTCTGTTGGTTAATTTCTTTTTGGGGCGCTGGTCATGAGAGCTGCTACACAATACTGCTTCCTTTCTGATTTTAGGAAGAACACAACAGCCTAAACAAAACACAACACTTCAGTAGCTACTCCTCCATCTGTTCTTCTACATGCTGCAGGTACTGCGCCTATTCTCTCAGCGTGGAGGATATATACCGCTATTTGTTGTAGTGGTGATGTCATTCTCTATACAATAAAAGCTTCAAATTTACTAGAATAATGCAACAAATTTATAGGGACAGATGTCTATTTAAAATGTGTACTAAATTCATGAGAGAAAAAATGCAAAATTACAAGAAAAAAACTTGAATTTAAAAGATTGAAGTTATAAATTAATGGCAAAAGTTGTAAATTTGTAAGGAAAAAATTCACATATGCACAATTACAGTCACTGAGAATATAAACACAGGAAGTTATTTAAAAGATTTAATAAATTCATTAAGAAAAAGAAAATTAAAAATTGTTGAGACAAAGGTCAAATCACAAGAGAAATGTAGCTCATTTGCAATAATTAAAAAAAAATAAGTTAAAAAATCAATGGGAAGATGATGAAAAATTATTGAGGAAAAATGCAAAGACGGAAGAAAAAAGATGCCAGTTTATGACGCAAAAGTCACAAATTCAAGAAAAAAATGTCAATCCACGAGCAAAAATGTTTCAAAAAGTTTCAAATTTTAAGAAGTTTCTTATAAAGGCTATAATTTAAAAAGAATAAAAATAATCATAACAAAAGGTAGGTAATTTACGAGAACTCTCCAAATTCACAAAAAATTTGCATATTTTCAATTAAAAAAATCTCTAATTTAAGCAGTAGAGTAGCCTGAAACTGTACACGAGTAAACGTAGTTTATCGTTGTATATTATCACTCAAATATACAGAAGAATAGTTTCCCCAAAATAGTTAAGAAGTTACTGAAATGTGACTTTAGTCTGGACAGTTTGAGGTTTTTGTCCTAAATTTATGGCAGTTTTAATCTAAATTTTCTACTTTTTCCTTGTAAATTTGAAAGATTTTTTTCCCACTTAATCAACTTTTCTCAGAATTTGTGTTTTGTACTAATTTAGGGCTTTTTTCTTGTACAGTTGAGACTTTACTCTCATAAATTTGTGAGGTTTTTCCTCATAAATTAAAATCAAAAATAAAATGAGCAAAGATGCAGTATTTTCTTGTAATGATCCGGCGAGCGTGCTCCCCCTCCCCTCCTGTTCCTGTCGTCTCGGCTCCGGAGGATCAGATACACCTGCGTGATTACACATCTGCTGCGTCCTGATGACCCAGCATATATAAGAGAAAGCATGTGGCATACCCATCGCTGGATCATTAAGTTTGCAACCACGAAACGTTCAAGCGCTCAACATTATTCTCTCTGGGTGGTCTGTGTTTTTGACTCCCGTGTCTTTCTGTCTCCCAGGTTTGCTGCCACCCGTAGTTGTGTAATCCGGAGCTGATCACGCTCGCCTGACCAAGAAGATGCCGGACATCCACCCAGGTCACCATCTTTTCCCTGTTCCCCTGGTCCACACAGGAGTTCCCTGCCGGACTCCTCTGCTCACAGAGTAAGAGTGCTCTCCCATTATTATTCTTCCATTTGGGAGATTCTGTCCCTAATAATCTCTATCTGCTCTTTTGCTGTAGGCTATGTGCGCTCCAGCGGGGACCGGTTTTGTGTCATTTAAGTGTGCATTTTTGTGCTGCGCTTTTCCTCAGTTGTGCTGCTTGATTTAGAGTTCTGTGTTAGTTTTATTTTTACACTAAACTGGTGAACTTTTACAACTGAGTCTGAGTGTTCATTCTAGCAGCTCTGTGTGTGAGCCTGATCCACATATGACATTTCTGTTATATTATAGGCTTTTTTTATAGCCTATTAATAGCCTGTTTTCTAACTCCAACCCCATGAAAACCTCACGTACTTTGAAACCTACATGTTTGCAGGTATGCATCATACTCTTACTGCATAAATTCAGACAGGCCGCAAAATTTTTTATAATGTTGCAGAATATTCCAGCTGAGGCTGATGTCATACAATATTATGAGTGTGTTACCTGCAGAGCTACAGCAGTCTCCTGTCCCCTCACTTTTCGCTGTTGGGATAGGGAGGGAGGGACCTCTGTGTGTGTGTGTGTGTGTGTGTGCGCCATAGCTGCAGCGCGTGAGGGGAGAGAACATGTGAGAGGAGGGACCATACAATTTGCATGTGGGGGGGGGTCATTTTCATTTTTAAAAAGTTTAAACAACGAATTACTGAATATGTTTTGCATGTTATTTCAACGTGTCAAAGACAAACTAAAATGTTATAATCACAACTTTTCTCACTCCCATTTATAGGGGTACTGAGTTTAAATTTAAAGGTGCTACAGCACCCCTAAAAAAGGCTTAACACCACCCATGATGAGACTGATCAAATAATGGTCCATTAAATGATTAATTAATGCTAAGCTTTTATTTGCTAAATTCCTAAGCTTAATTATTTGTTCATAAAGTTCCCACAGCTCTCTCCAAAGTGTGTGTTGTGCACCTGAGTGTTATAACAAGGTAATGCAATAATTATTAATAATTATTAATTCCAGCTATTAATTATTAATAATAATATTCATGCTATTGTAGTGTAAATGCTAAAGCATCCAATTAGCCTAATCCAGATCGGTTCCAAAAGTTGAACTTTTTTCAACTTTCAGCACTCTTGATGGCACCACAAACTAGAGGGTACTCAGAGAGTGCATACCTCCACTAATGCTCCATCAGTCCGTCAGGGCCCTTTGTCACCCTCCATCTGTGCATCCATCCATCCATCCATCCATCTGTCCCTCTGTACTTCTGTTTGTACCTTCGTCCGTACCTCCAAATTTGTCCAGTAATTTTTGCAAAATCCTGCTTATGGACCTATGACTGTTGTATACCTATTACCTTGGAATTCGTTCGAAAACAAAGTAAGAATTTCATTGCTCAGGAAATGTAGCATTTCTTAACCACTTGCACTCCGGGCAATTTTCCTAAAAATGCCAAAAAATAACGTGCCCAAACTAAATTGAAAGCTGTTCTTCAACCCTTTGCAGCATCTTCATGGGGTTGGTCTCATTTAAAAGAAAACACTTTGAATTTTTTGGCAAAAAAAACATAATCTCTCTACGTGCTCCGGCCACTGAGTTACAGTCATCTAAACATACTGAACTTGAAGAAAGAAAATTTGGACACGGTGTTTTTTTGGATACAAATGCTTGCAAATAACACACAGCTGTCCGATTCGGCTGGAAAATGCAACAGAAATGTTGAACCAAGTGTTATCCAGCTGAGATCCAAATTTGGTAACAATACCACAAAAAATGAATATTTTACACAGCTTTGTTCTCAGGCTGTTCCCAGGCGTTTTGGAACTGTGCCAAATTGTGCCAAATGGCACAGTTTGGAAAAACGTCTGTAACTTTTGAATAATTCAATGTAGAAGCTTCATTTTAGGCTCAAAGGAAAGGTCACACTCAGGGCTGTGTCTGTGTGTGTGTGTGTGGGGGGGGTCGTCCCCCCCGCTACCAAGGACGGAGTTCTGCCCTCGCTACATGACGGATTACACTCGTTGCATGTTTCCACAGCAACGCTGTCACAGCGGCTTCCCCCCCCCCTCGCTACTGTGTGTGTGTGGGGGGGGGGGTTGCCCCCCCCCTCGCTCGCTACAGAGGATGGACTTCGGCCATCGCTACACAACGGATTAGCCTCATGTGGTGATGTGGGACAGCAGTGCAGTCATCGCGGCCCCCCCCCCTCGCTGCAGAAGAATAGCGGGGGTGGAGGGGGTGTTCACAGCCTGTACACTGCGAGCAACCCCTTGTACCGCGGCGCACGAACTTCAGACTTCGTGAACCGCACAGCTGTAATTTACCGATCGGTCAAAAGTCATTTTTGATTACAATTTTCAGGGATAAATAATAATTTAGCTTATA
Source organism: Pholidichthys leucotaenia (assembly GCA_020510985.1). Classification (NCBI taxonomy): domain Eukaryota; kingdom Metazoa; phylum Chordata; class Actinopteri; order Cichliformes; family Pholidichthyidae; genus Pholidichthys; species Pholidichthys leucotaenia. The sequence goes on along the minus strand of CM035842.1, from coordinate 191,376,338 downwards.
ACACCTTACCTCTTCACAGCAGAGTCTTAGCGAACTTCTCTTCCTCATTGTCAGACGAACGCGACGCTGGTCCGCTCTGGTTCTGGTCTCGCGACTTGATCAAAACATAATTCCATTATTGCGGTTTTGTGCTTCCATGATTGCGGTTTTTGGCGAACGATTTTTCAAAACAAATAACAGTAGTAATTAAAAAAAGACTGGCGAAGGCGTGTGTGTCACTCAGCCTTCGTGGTCAGCCTCCGTCGGTCTATGATGACCATGGAAGAAATCACAACGTCTACTCTGCTGGAACCAATACAAAATAAGCACCGTCTGTGGCCGAACATGCCGATCCACGAATGGCACTCCCTGTCACACAGGTTGCATTTGTGGATGGTCTCCATGCTGCTGGGTCTGTGGGGCTCTTCCTGTGTCCTTTTTTGATCCGCTCCAGCAGCCAGTCTTCACCCAGCCTTAAAAAAAAACAGCTCACAAACTTCTCTGCTTCAATTGGCTCACTGCATTCAAAGCGTTGGGAGGCGGGTCCTCCTTCCTAGGTTTTCTTTCATTGGCTCTTCATGGTTTCAGAAACCCAATTCAAAGCTCTTATTAGTCGAATGAGAGGTCAATCAGATGAACTAATCTGTTCTGTGTCTGCAGCATTTTTTTCCCAGTGGCGCTTTGAGGCCAGCACCATCTCCATCTGCACCATCATCAGTATATCATGCGTTATGCGTCCGAGCGCGCACGAGTGCGCTCTTGTGCGCCCTCATGCGTCCTAGGACGCAGAGACTTGCCCGCCCGCGGAACAACGGAGTGCAAGTGGTTAACTGTGCACATGATAATAAAGCGTTTGAATCTTGAATCTTGAATCAAATTGCTTTGCAAGATATGTCCTTGGGTTTGGATGACCTCCAAAATGCATTGCTTTATCTGTAGCCCAAGGGATGAAATTTTCATCAAAATCATCCAGTAGTTTTTGTGTAATCCTGCTAAAACCCGAGTCACGCTAGAGGGGGAATGAGCCAGAATGCCATCAGAAAGAAAATTCCTTGTATATTCCTGGATATTCAAAGTTCCTTCAAAAAATTCTGACTGCTTTCTAAAGCCTGTTTTCCACTAGCCCAGCACACCTCGGTACGGCTCGATTCACTTCAGTACGGCTCGGAATGCTTCTGTCTCCATTAGCACGGTGTTGTGCTTGTGCTGTGATGGTTTGTGTTAGGAGGTTTTAGAAGCGGGGCGGCGGCAGATTCTCAGCGAGGCGGGGCCACACTCCCGTGATGTTACGCACCCGACTGAGTCCTTATTTACACAAGACAAAAAATGGAGGATCCAAGGATTATTGCCTTGCTCGCTCTGTGGTTTTATCTCACAATTAATTTTATCTCATAATTAAGCTGCAACAACACAAGTCACTTTTGTTTTGAATTAACTGCCAAATGACCTAGAAATAATGAGCTGAAACTTGTTTTTATTCGTATTAAATAATGAGACGGTGGCACACTGGCCAACACCAAATTGTATTATTTTTTACATCCTAGGGCATTTTGGATGTACTGAATTAAAAAAATTCATGTTTTTCACCTTCAGGTCAACGTTTGGAAGAACAGCATTATTATTTTCCGTTTAGATGGAAACGGAAAATACACTCCTTCTAAAGTATTGCCGATAGAACATTCAATTTACATACACTTGTACCTACTTTGACTTGGTGCTAATTTTTTATGATATTTCAATAAAAAGAACAGAAAGCTTACAAAAAGATTTCTTTTTTGGTCTAGTTAAAAATTACATTACCTTTACAATGGTTGACCCCTGACAGGATGATCAGCATCATTTTGATCAGACTAGGCAATGGAATTTCTATGTAATTATACTGTTTTATAATTAAGTGTTATAACAGACAAACCACACTTTCCAAAACAATTCCATTTTATTATATACAAAATATTAAAAGAAAAAAAAACTTTGCAACACAACATGAAGGTTAATCGACATTTTATACACGCCGACCACTGAGTGCCTCTACACCAGCTTCCCAAACTGGGTCACGAAGACTCGGTTGAATGAAGCCGTCTCTGCCAGCTGTGGGTCATGAAGGCTCGGTTGAATTAATCCGTGCGGGCTGTCGCAGCGGACGCGTGGGATGATTCTACAAGGAAAATGCACACAATAAAATACAGCACAAAAGTGCAAGATATACAGAAAAGACAATAGTTTTTTTAACAAGAATACATAAGCTTATTTCAGCGTATTGTTCACATGAATAATTAAAATAAAAGCTTTAGTCTGCAGTCTGCTGCAATAAAGCAGCGATCATCATCCACAAATGAACAGCTTTTTTATTGCATAAATAAACTGAGCGTCTTACCAAATATATTTGCGAAAAAACGCACAATAAAAAAAAATTAAAACTCACCGTTAAAGGACTCCGATGTCGAGACCTCCCGGTATATTTTTTCATTCCGGGCGGCTCCGTCTAACTCGCGCTGGATACGTTCGTCTGACAATGCAGTGAGCAGACACTGCACCTCCTTATTGGTCCATGGAACACCCTTATTACGCAAAGCCATTTTTGATAGAGAATAAATGAAAATAGCACAGCAATACACTGAAAATAAACCGCCAACAGTGGTTGCATGCTGAGTAAAGGCGGTCGTGAAGATTCTTTTTTTTTTTTTTTTCAAAAACTTTATTGAGAAGGTCGTGAAGATTTGGTAGATGAGGAGGAGGAGAGGGGCGGTTACAACCTGACCAATCAGCGCCGGTTATGACCTGACCAATCAGCTGCGACCAGTCTGTTAACGTCACAACACGGCACAGCTCAGCACTGCTGTACCCTGCCCTGGAGCGGGGCTGAGAATCGCGGCTGTTAAACCGTGTTGGGGCTTGTGGAAAAGCGTACAAAGCGTGCTGAGCCGTCCCGTGTCGCGCTAAAGCGTGCTAGTGGAAAAGGCCCTTAAGTGTCTTCCATATATTTAGGCCCATTCTTGTGGCCGGCCTGAATGTTTTGCCCATGCTCAAAACTTTCCAGGTGCATTTGAAGTGGGGAAATATCGAAAGGTATTTGATGTGTATTCTACAGATATGATGACTGCATTCTAAAAATTCTTATGGCATTCCAACAGCATCCAAAACATTCTGATCGCATTCCAGGGAGAGACAAATTTCATAAAAATGTGACCAGCTGCCACGGGAACGTCAGTCAGCTGAGTCCACAGCCCTTCCAGCTGTAAGAATTTAGGTCAACTGGAAATTCCATCTCAAATGTGGTGCAAATTGTGAACATTCTTGATTCTGGCTGGTTCTGCTTGATTCCTGCTGTTTCTGAATAAGTGTGACGGGGGTGGGGGGGATAACAAACTGACTGAGAGTGTTTTTGCACTGAGGAAGCTGAACAGATTAAATGTTGGACTATATAGAAAATTTTCTGTCAGGTCAGACATTGGCTTGCTTGCTATTGGATAACCATAAAAACCGGTACTACCTGTCTCATGGGTCGGGCCATCGGCGACTCAACTGGTAACCCCGCCCTTCCGAGGGCGTGGAGGGTGAAACGGGGCATCCTGGCAGAACTAAAAACAATATCTGTCACAGGTCTGTGGTGGACCACTCCCAGTTACACAGGGACATCCTGGCAAATAAACACATCTGTCACAAGGTCTGTGGTGGACTGTGCCAGTCAGTACATCATGACATGCACTACACAAAGAGCAGAGATAAACAAACTTATCATCTGGTCAGTCACTGCAACAGAAACTGGAGTCAGTTTGTCTTGGCTTGTCCTTGCCACTGATAATACCTCTGTCTGCAAAGAATGTGCTGCTAGTCCAGCAAAAGCTAGCGGTACTCAAATACTTTGCAAGCAGTTTCATGAAATGGTCAGTCAGAAAGCAATTCATACTGGCTCAGACATTGCCCTGGTTAACAAAGTCCGCACTGATCTATTCACACTCCGACAGGCAGCGAATAGTAAGTTAGGAGCAGGAAGAGAAAAGAAGAGGAAAACAGCAGCCTTGTGTGTAGCAGAATGGAATGTACGCACTCTGATGGACAGATCAACATCACAGCGCTCAGAAAGACAGACCCTGCTTGTGGCCTTGAAAATGAACAGGTACAATGTAGACATAGCTGCACTTAGTGAAACAAGATTGCCTGAATATGATAGCTTGGAAGACCATGGGTACATCTTCTTTTGGAGTGGGAAATAAAGTCAAGAAAGGAAAGAAGCAGAAGTGGGCTTTGCAGTTAGAAAGGGGATAGCAACAATGCTTGATGAGGAACTGGTGCCAATCAATGACAGGATAATGACTATGAGATTCCCACTACAGTGGAAGATGTATGTCACACTCATCAGCATGTATGCCCCAACAATGACCAACACAGAGGAGGCGAAGGAAGACTTCTACAGTGATTTACGTGAGACTATCAGGTATTTACCAACTGATGACAGACTGATACTCATTGGAGATTTTAATGCTAGAGTTAGTTCGGACACTGAGAAATGGAAAGGAGTGCTAGGCAGTCATGGAGTAGGCAAGTGCAATGCTAATGGAGAACTTCTACTTGCACTATGTTCAGAGTACAACCTTGTGATAACCAACACCCTATTTCAGCACAAGGACACACACAAGAAGACATGGATGCACCCAAGATTCAAGCACTGGCACTTGTTAGACTACATCATATTAAGGCAGGGAGACGTAAGGGTTGTATTGGACACCAGAGCAATGAGAGGTGTGGACTGTGGTACTGATCATGTTATGCTGAGATCTAGATTAAGGATTTGCAGACAAAAACAGCATTGCAGGACGGGTGCAAAGCCACCACGGAAGCTAAGCGCTAGTGCACTGAAAGGCCAAAAGAAGCAGCAAGAACTTACACAGGAAATGGATGAAAACTTGAAAGACTAGGACAGCAACAACTCAGAGAATGACATAGAAGAGAACTGGGCAACACTGAAGGATACGGTGTATCAGACTGCGAGTGATGTTTTTGGCCACTCTGAGAGGAAACATCAAGATTGGTTTGATGAGCATGATTAACATCTGAAGAAACTACTAGAAGAGAGGAATACAGCAAGGCAGGGAAATCTACAGTGTAACAAAAGGTTGAAGAAGAAGAAATACTCAAAGGCTCAGAGTGAGCTACAGAAGTACACCAGAAAGATGAAGTCCAACTGGTGGGATGAAAAAGTGGAGGAACTTCAAACTGCAGCAGACATGAAGGACATGAAGACATTCTTCACAGGTTTGAGAGAAATCTACGGCCCTAAACCAAGAGGATTGATCCAATTAAAGGCTACGGATAGTGAAACAGTTTTGCCAGAGAAAGACAAGATCCTGGACAGATTTGCAGACCACTTTTGACCAACTACTAAACAACCCTGGAGATCTCACAGAAGAGGCTAAAGAAGCTGTAGTGCAGTAACCAGTTGTATCAAGTTTGGATGAACCACCAAATCTTGATAAACTAATGGCAGCTATCAGGACAACACAGGATGGTAAAGCTCCAGGAAGGGATGGAATTCCAGCAGAAATTTGGTGGTGTTCAGCTAACCAACTGCCTGCACAAGCTCATCCAAGAGATGTGGGATGCCCAGAAAGTACCTCAAGACTGGAAGGATGCAAGTATTGTGCCTTTGTTCAAGAAAGGTGACAGGAAAGATTGTGGAAATTACCAAGGTATGTCACTGCTAGCCACTGTTGGTAAGATTCTCTCACGTGTACTGCTGAACAGACTCAATGAACACATCTCACAGAATGTACTACCGGAAGCCCAGTGCGGCTTTAGAAGTGGAAGAAGCACAATGGACATGACTTTCTGCTTGAAACAGGTTCAAGAAAAGTGTATCGAACAGAACATGCAGCTTTGTGTAGTCTTCATTGACTTCAGTAAAGCCTTCAATACTGTATCGAGGAAAGGACTTTGGCAGGTACTCAAGAAATATGGCTGTATAGAGAAGATTGTCAATCTGATTGAGGCACTCCATACAGGTATGGAAGCAAACGTGGCAATGAGTGGTTCAGTGTCTAAAGACTTTTCAGTAAGCAGCGGGGTAAAACAAGTGTAACCCTTGCCTTACGTTAATTAGGTAAAAGTAATTCTTAAGTGTAGACCAGTTGCTAGGTTCGTAAGGATTACAACAGGAAATAAAATAAGTGTGAAATAAAATAGCTGTAGGCAAGAAATGAGCAATGATGGCTGTTATTTTTAAAGATAAAGAAAACAAAATAAAAACAATTTACAAATACACAGTAATAAAAACGGCCGGCATAAAATAAAACCCCCAAAATGTCCTACTGAGCTCAATGTTTGTTTTAGTCGTTTGACCAGTCAAGATATCTTTTATTTCAAAGTTCAGGTTTCTTTTCCTTTTTTAAAGCGGCAGTTTAAGTTGTTACCACTGATTTTTGTGCACTGGAGAGAGGAAGGATGTTCTCCAATCGAGATCTTGGTTTGGGTCTTGGTTCAGCCTCGCCATCTCCGTCCGGAGAGAATCCAGGATCCAGAAGTTTCTTAATTGGCAACAAAAAAACCTAGCCTGCACAACAATAATGGCATTATTGTATACAGCTAAAGTAATGCATTTTTCAATCTCTTCTCATATATCACTATAGCTTAGTGTTTAAATTTTTTTTTGTGTTAGAGCGATGGCAAGAGCGATGGCAAGAACCAAGCAGACCGCCCGTAAATCTACTGGAGGAAAAAGCCCCCCAGGAAGCAGCTGGCCACCAAGGCTGCTCGGAAGAGCGCTCCGGCCACCGGCGGAGTGAAGAAGCCTCACCGGTACAGGCCCGTGGCTCTGAGAGAGATCCGTCGCTACCAGAAATCCACGGAGCTGCTCATCCGTAAGCTGCCCATCCAGCGCCTGGTGAGGGAGATCGCTCAGGACTTCAAGACCGACCTGCGCTTCCTTAGCTTCGCCGTCATGGCTCTGCAGGAAGCCAGCAAGGCCTACCTGGTGGGTCTCTTCTTCACTAAGAGGGTCACCATCATGCCCAAAGACTTCCAGCTGGCCCGCTGCATCCGTGGAAAGAGAGCTTAGACTCTCTGCTGCACATTCACCAACTATAATGCTCCGCACTGTGTGTGTATATATATATATAGTAATATGTACATATGTTTACTAGCTGTTCTTGTTTTTTCTTGCCTTCTGATTGTTGCTCTGAGTGTTGCTATCCCTGTGCTGTTGCAATCCTGGAATTTCCCCATTGTGGGACTAATAAAGGCTTATCTTATCTTATCTTATCTTATCTTATCTTATCTTATCTTAAATTCTTCTCTCATATTACCATTGTTACAATCCAGTAATATAGTAATATCTTACATTTCACATCTTACATACATGTTTTTTTAACTCAAAATCTCTCTTGTAGTACATGAAATACTTTTTTTAACTCATGTAACCAAATAAATGAATTTCTCTTTTTATCTCTACATTATTTAACCATGAAATTATGATTAATATGTTTAACCAAATAAATTATTGACTTTTTAACCTTTTCTTTGTAAATCATGAAATGAAATACAATTAATTTATCACATGACCAGGGAATATACTGTCCCATTACTTCCAATATTCCCTTTTAAAATCAGTAAAACCCTGTCTGAGCTACTGGGTTTAGCATAACCTATGAATTTACATAGAAAACCAACAAAAATATGCTTTTAACATCGAACTAAACATTACATTCGACTAGAAATAGTGCAAAAAAGAACTAAAAGTATTTCATTATACTGTTGTGAACTGAAATCACATTTGAAAAAAACCATACAGAAAACAAAAAAATAGCCTTTTCCATTGCTTTTAAACAGAAAAGATTCACTTGCAATTAGCATTAGCATAATGCTAACATTAGCATGGCGCTAGCATGCTTTCTTTAGCATGCACTTGGTTTTCACTCACCAAGGTGAGGTATCAGCGTGAACACAGCAAGGGACACAGCCACACGGCCTCTCAAGCTCGTGCTCCCATCAACCTAGGACAATAAATGTTTCAAATTAGCATCTGGACAGTGTTTAGATTTATTTATAACACTTTTCTACATTAAACTCACCAAGACGACCCACAGGTTTTTACACGGACCGTCTACAGCCTCTCTCGTTCATTCTCAGAGTGCAAAAAAACCCTGAAAAACTGGTACGTGACTCATTGCTCTGCTTGGAAGGCTGGACTAATATCGCTCTTAACAAATAAAAAGGTCAAGATCACCCAACATAACCATGAAACAGGAAAACAAAAGCTGGATAACGAGGATCACGCTTCCTCTTTTCAAAATAAACGTTTTTCAAAATAAAATCACACAAATCCATTAACGCAAATGAAATGTGAGAAAAAGGGTAATTTTCTCAGCTGGGTTACACAAGGTTGTGTGCTGGCACCTACACTCTTCTCGTTATATCTGTCAGCCATGCTTGAGGTGGCCTTCAAAGACACTTCAGAAGGAGTATACATTCAAACAAGGAAAGAAGCAGACTTGTTCAATGTGGCACAGTTTAAAGCCAAGAGTAAGACATCGATAAAGGTACAGTAGTAAGAGAAATGCTCTTTGCCGATGACAGTGCTCTCGTTGCACACAGTGCGGAAGATATGCAATCTTTAGTGGAGAAATTTGCAAGAGCAGCTAGCCAATTCAGCTTCAAAATCAACATCAAGAAGACAGAGTGCCTTTATCAACCAGAGTTCCAGTTATCAACATCACTACCAGTAGAAATCAGCACTGGTACAGAGCCATTAGTCAATTGTAAGACTTTCAGGTATCTCGGGAGTACTGTTTCAGAGAACGCTAGGCTGGAGGATGAACTATCTTTCAGAATAGGAAAACCGAGTGCTGTGTTTGGAAACTTGAGGGAGAGACTGTGGAACAATCGACATATGTCTATTTATGTGAAATGCAAAGTTTTCTTTTAAAATTTAATTTAAAATTTTCTTTATTCATCAACTCTTCAAAGTACTCCTTAAATCTTCTCAACACACTCTCATCATTTGTTAGGACATTACCATTTCTGTCCTTAATCAGCCTAACCTGCTGCACATCTTTTCCAGCTTGATCTCTCTTTCTAGTCAGTCGATACAACTCCTTTTCTCCTTCCTGTATGTATGAGAGGCTGGAGAAGAGAGAGGAACATAGGGTGACTTACAAGAGCGGAGGAAGATGCACACAGGTGGAATACATCTTATGCAGAAAGAGAAATCTGAAAGAGACAGGAGACTGCAAGCCTCTCATACAACTCATTATATGCCATATCCTTTGCCTTTACCACCTCTCTCTTTGCCATGCGCCTAGATTCCAAATATCCCTGTCTACTTTCTTCATCTCCCTGACTATCCCACTTCTTCTTTGATAACCTCTTTCTTTGGATACTTTTCTGTATCTCCTCATTCCACCATCAAGTCTCATTGTCTTACTTCCTCTGTCCACTGGATACACCACATACCTTTCTACCCGCTTCCCTCAATACTTTTACTGTACTTTCCAGTCATCTGGTAATTCTTCCCTACCATCCAGATCCTGCATCAACTCCTTCCTGAACTCTGTACGACCTTCTTCCTTCTGTAACTTCCTCCACTTAATCTTTGGCTCTGCCTTCACTGTTTTCCTCTTCTTGCTTTGCAAAGTCATCCTACAGACTACCATCCAATGCTGTCTAGCTACATTCTCCCCTGCCACCACCTTGCAGTCTCCTGTCTCTTTCAGATTTCTCTTTCTGCAAAAGATGTAGTCCACCTGTGTGCATCTTCCTCCACTCCTGTGAGTCATGCGATATTCCTCTCTCTTCTTGAAGAATGTGTTCACCGCAGCGATTTTCATCCTCTTAGCAAAATCCACAACCATCTGTCCTTCCACATATTTCTCCTTAAGACCATACCTACCCAGACCCTCCTCATTGCCTCTGTTCCCTTCACCTACATGTCCATTAAAGTCCACTCCAATCACCACTCTCTTCTCCCTAGGAACAGTCTCTACCACTTCATTCAACATACTCCAGAATTCCTCTTTCTCTTCTACCTTGCACCCAACTTGCAGGTCATACACACTGACAACATTCAACATCACACCTTCAACTTCTAGCTTCAAACTCATGATCCTGTCTGACTCCCTCTTCACCTCCTGAACATTCTTCACACACTCTTCCTTCAAGATTACTCTTACTCCATTTCTCTTCCTACTCCATGGTAGGACAATTTAAATCCACTTCCAGTGCTCCTAGCCTTGCTTCTCTTCCATCTGTTTTCTTGAACACAGTATATCTACCTTTCTTCGGTCCATCATATCGGTCAACTCTCTGCCTTTACTAGTCATAGTCCCTACATTTAAAGACACCACTCTCACCTTCACACTTCTACCTTTCCTTTTCTCTCTCTCCCTTCTAACATGCCTTCCCCCTCTCTTCCTTCTCGATCATCAACCAACAGTCACCCAGTTTCCACTGGCACCTGTCGATTAACAGTACCGGTGGCGGTCGTTAACCCGGGCCTCGACCGATCTGATATGGAAGTCTTATTCATCATGATCCGCATGTTTGATTTGGCAAAGGTTTTACGTCGGATGCCCTTCCTGACACCCCTCCCTATTTACCTGGGTTTTGGACCAGCACTACGAGTACACTGGCTTGTGTACCCCCCTGTGGTTGGGCTAATTTAATTTTATGCATGGGGACAGGGGCATGTTTACCACTGTGCTACGTCACCTTTTCTTTGAACAACATTCAATGAGTTTGTTGCTTTTTAGGTGGAATACTTTTCCATTCTTGCTTGATGTACGATTTCAGTTGCTTAACAGTCCGGGGTCTCTGTTGTTGTATTTTGCGCTTCATATTGCACCACACATTTTCAATGGGAGACAGGTCTGAACATCAGGCACACCAGTCTAGTACCCACACTCTTTTACCAGAAACCCACATTGTTGTAACATGTGCAGAATGTGGCTTGCCATTGTTTTGCTGAAATAACCATGGACGCCCATGAAAAAGACTGCTTGGATGGCAGCATATGTTGCTCCAAAACCTATATTGTCCGTTCAGCATTCATGGTTCCTTCACAGATGTGCAAATTACCCATGACATGGGTACTAATTATCTGCCATATCATCACAGATGCTGGCTTTGGAACTTAACAGTGATAAAAAAAAAAAAAAAAAACTGGATAGTTGTTTCCCTTTTTAGCCCAGAGGACATGACAGCCATGATTTCCAAAAACAATTTTAAATGTGAACTCTACAGTCCACAGAACACTTTTCCACTTTGCATTAGACCATCTCAGATGAGCTCAGGCCCAGAGCAACCTGTGGTATTTCAAGATGCTGTTGATATATGGCTTTGGCTTTGCATGGTAGAGTTTTAACTTGCACTTGTAGATGTATCAACAAACTGTGGTTTCCAAAGTGTTCCTGAACCCCACTGGTAATATCCTTTACAGAATAATACAGTGCCACCTGAGGGATCGAAGGTCACACGCATCCAATGTTGGTTTTTGGACTTGCCGCTTACATGCAGAAATCTCTCCAGATTCTCTGAATCTTTTGATGATATTGTGGACTGTAGATTAAGAAATCTCTAAATTCCTTGCAATTGCACATTGAGAAACTGTTCTTAAACTGTTGAACTATTTGCCTGTGCAGATGTTCACAAAGTGGTGAACCTCACCCCATCCTGGCTTGTAAATGGCTGAGCCTTTTGGGGGATGCTCATTTTATGCAAAATCATGACACTCACTTGTTTCCAATTAACCTGTTCACCTGTGGAATGTTCCAAAAAGGTTTTTATTTTTCATTTTGTTTTTTGAGCATTCCTCAACTTTTCTTGCCCATGTCCCAGATTTTGTGAAATTCAAAATGAGTGAATATTTGCAAAAAACAAAAAACAAACAAAAACAAAAAAACAATCTCCACTGTATACAATAGAGATCACCCACTCCAATACACAATTAAAACAATTACAATTATTATCGAGGGTGGGAACAACACTGTTCATTCAAATGTGAAATATACTGCCTGGGTCCATATTTATATTTTGCTGGGTAATTTAACTGTAATGCTGTTGATACCATCTAGCTGCAATGCTCCTGCATTGTGTATATAACTGTGAACATACAGCGGAGAAAATAAGTATTGAACACGTCAACATGAGAAAAACATATTTTATTAAGAAAAATGTTGATGTGTTCAATACTTACTGTATTTTCCCCACTGTATGCATATTTATTTACTGCTTTTGCTAACCAATTCATATCTTATCTTATTACCTCCGCCAGGCCGAAAAGGCCAGGAGGAGGTTATGTTTTTGCCGGAGTTTGTGTGTTTGTCTGTTTGTCTGTCTGTCTGTCTGTCTGTCTGTCTGTTTGTCTGTTGGTTAGCAAGATAACTCAAAAAGTCTTGGACGGATTTCCATGAAACTTTCAGGCCTTGTTGGAAATGGTACAAGGAAGAACTGATTAAATTTTGGGGGTGATCCGGTTCACCGTCTGGATACAGGAATTTTTTAAAGCATTTTTCAACACTGTGACATACAGCCATTTTCAACATGTGCGCAGGCGCAATAGAGGGCGCTGGTCGTCGTGTCTGATGAACACAAACTCCGCCTTCTTCAAAGTTTTAGGCACAAAAGCACACAGAAAACAGTGGTGGGCAGGGCTCGCCAGAGTGCCTGTGTTTGCACTACGCTGCAAAAGCTGACACGGGCAGCTGTCCGGCGCCGGATTATTTGGCAGAAATTCCCCGGCCAGCCATAGGGGCTGCGCAAAAACCAGCTCTCTGCCGGGGGAGGCTTCCAAATCCTCTTTTTTCCGCGGACCGCAAACCCAATAAAACCCACGGCAACCATTATCGCACCTTCTTTTGTCCTGCGGCTCCGGAACAGAGAGGAATCCCGGCGCCAGTAATGCTGCGCCTGATATGTGTCACTCTAATGCTAAAAGTGACTGCATCAGGGATTTACCACCTTGAATGAATGAATGAATGAATGAATGAATGAATGAATTTATTTTGGATAGTACAGTACAGGTTAAAAGAAACTGTATAATATAACAACAAGGTCAAATTAGACAAAGACTCCTTCTACTATACAATTCCACGAGTTATCCGAAATGGGTGATGGCTGAAGCCGCAGCTTATATTGCCCACCCATATTCCATCCAAGAATTCAAAAGAGAAAAAAGAGAAAACAAGACAAGAGCGATTACAATTTAAAACAAAGCTAAGACAAAATGTGACTGAGAGAGAAAAAAAAAAAAGAAAACTAAGCTAAGCTAAGTTAAGTGGTTACTCTTCAAAACAAATATAAGACAAAATGTCACAGAGAAAAAAAAAAAAAACTAAGCTACAACACAACACAGGCTGGATATGTCAATCCTTATGTGAGTTTACATGTCGTCTTGTAAATATGTTTGGAGTATTTCTTCCTTTAGTTTTTGTTTAAATTGTCCAAACGTTGTACATGATTTTAGTTCAGGTCCAAAATCGTTCCATAATCTGACTCCTTGCACTGAAATACAGTGTTGCTTGGTGGTTGTTCTCACTGTAGGCTTTTGAAATATACATGTTCCTCTGAAGTGATATCGTCTCTCCCTTGTTTGGAACAACTTTTGGATATTTGCGGGCAGTGATAAATTCTTCACTTTGAACATTATTATTGCGGTTTTAAAGTCAACCAGATCTTTCAACTTGAGAGTTTTTTGTTTAAGAAAAAGTGGGTTTGTTGGTTCCCTGTAAACTGCTTTGTTTATTATTCTAATAGCTCTCTTTTGAAGCATAAAGACTGGATATATGTTTGTTTTATATGTATTTCCCCATACTTCATTACAATATGTCATGTATGGGAGTATTAATGAATGATACAAGGTGTATAGTGCGGGTTGATTCAGCAAATATTTCACTCTGTGTAATATTGCAATTGATTTGGATACTTTACCTTTAATATAATTAATATGTGACTTCCAACACAGTTTGTTATCAATTATTACTTCAAGGAATTTAGTTTCAGATACCCTTTCAATCTCTACACCATTTACACTGAGTTTGGGTACTGGGTTGTTGTGATGGTTGTTAAAAACTATAAATTTTGTCTTACTTAAATTGAGCGTTAATTTGTTTGAATCAAACCACAGTTTAAGCTTTCCCAATTCCTTTCCGAGTGTATCCAGAAGTTGTTCCAAATTGTTTCCACTGCATAGCAGATTAGTGTCATCGGCAAACAATATTAAGTCCATTTTTTCTGAAACTTTACATATATCGTTTATATACATATTGAATAATAATGGTCCCAGAACTGAACCCTGTGGGACTCCACAGGTGACCTTCAGCAACTCTGAGTTTTTGTTGCTAACACATACATACTGATATCTATTCTTTAAGTAACTACTTAACCAGGACAGTGCTACCCCTCTAATACCACAATTTTGTAGTTTCTTTAATAATAAATTATGATCTACTGTATCAAATGCTTTTTTAAGATCTAGGAATACACCAACTGAATACTCTTTATTTTCAATGGCTGTTGATATTTTTTCTGTAAATTCCATTAGGGCATATGCAGTTGTCCTCTTGTGTCTGAACCCATATTGCTGCTCACATAATAAATCATTCTTCAGTATGAAGTTGTCAATTCTCTCATAGAATATTTTTTCAAGTATCTTGGAAAATTGCGGTAATATTGAAATTGGTCTATAGTTTGAGAGTTCCCCTCTGTCGCCCGTCTTGTATATTGGAATTACTTTAGCTATTTTCATTGCATTGGGAAATATACCTGATTGGAGAGACAGGTTACAGATATACGTCAGTGGTTTTACTATGCATTCGATAACAGTTTTGACTAGAAAAGCACTCGGAGAGCGCAGACCTCCACCAAGCGCCACAGTTCCCCCCATACAGTGTTTGTGTGTACGTTTTCAGATTCATTGAGCATGAAAACATATGACTAGCAATTGGATTCACAATGATTATTTGTTTATTTGACAGGGACAGTGCAATAAACATAGACAATTAATCAATGACAATCAATCTGATAGTGATAGGATTAGTGGTTCAGTAGTAAAAGCATTGCCTCCTTGGCGGAGGTAATAAACTGAAGTGTTGCTGTTGTGTCCATCTCCTCCACTGACGGATGCAGATTGGGTAGACAGGTTGCCGTGGGTTTTATATTATATTATATTGGGGTTGCGCTCCGCGGCAAACGAGAATTTAGAAGCTTCCCCGGCAGAGAGCTCGTTTTTGCGCAGCGCCTATGGCTGGCCGGTGAATTTCTGCCAAATGCGCAGCGCCTATGGCTGGCCGGGGAATGTCTGCCAAGGAATCCGGCGGCGGACAGCTGGCCGTGTCAGGTTTTGCAGCTGCGCGCAAACACAGGCACGCTGGCGGGCCCAGGCCACCAGTGTTTTCCGCGTGCTTTTGTGCCTAAAACGTTGAAGAACACGGAGTTTGTGTTGCAGACACGCCGACCAGCGCCCTCCATTGCGCCTGCGCACATGTTGAAAATGGCCGTATGTCACAGTGTTTAAAAAAAATGCTTTAAAAAATTCCTGTATCCAGACGGAGATCCAGATCATCCCCAAAATTTAATCAGTTCTTCCTTGTACCATTTCCAACAACGCCTGAAAGTTTCATGGAAATCTGTCCAAGACTTTTTGAGTTATCTTGCTAACCAACAGACAAACAGACAGACAGACAGACAAACAGACAAACACACAGACAAACCCAAAAACATAACCTCCTCCTGGCCTTTTCGGCCTGGCAGAGGTAATAAATTAACTGAAATAATATGAACTAGTAAAAAATTATACTAGAGGAAAATGTTAAATGAAAATAAAAATAATACTAGAAAAGCACTCGGAGAGCGCAGACCTCCGCCAAGCGCCACAATTCCCCCCATACAGTGTTTGTGTGTACGTTTTCAGATTCCTTGAGCATGTAAACATATGAGTAGCAATTGGATTCACAATGATTATTTGTTTATTTGACAGGGACAGTGCAATAAACACACAATTAATCAATGACAATCAATGTGATAGTGATAGGATTAGTGGTTCAGTAGTAAAAGCATTGCCTCCTTGGCGGAGGTAATAAACTGAAGTGTTGCTGTTGTGTCCATCTCCTCCACTGACGGATGCAAATTGGGTAGACAGGTTGCCGTGGGTTTTATATTATATTATTTTGGGGTTGCGCTCCGCGGCAAACGAGAATTTAGAAGCTTCGCCGGCAGAGAGCTCGTTTTTGCGCAGCGCCTATGGCTGGCCGGTGAATTTCTGCCAAATGCGCAGCTCCTATGGCTGGCTGGGGAATTTCTGCCAAAGAATCCGGCGGCGGACAGCTGCCCGTGTGAGGTTTTGCAGTTGCGCGCAAACACAGGCACGCTGGCGGGCCCAGGCCAGCAGTGTTTTCCACGTGCTTTTGTGCCTAAAACGTTGAAGAACGCAGAGTTTGTGTTGCAGACACGACGACCAGCGCCCTCCATTGCGCCTGCGCACATGTTGAAAATGGCCCTATGTGTCACCATGGGTTGAGATGCCGTCTCGGCGCTCAGCCCATGTTTTCCCTCATCCCTGCTTCCCATTGAGCAGCGTCTCAGCAGGCTCCCAGCTGGCAGCATTATGGATGGCTGGGGCCAATTAGTCCTCATCAGCTGGGGCGCTGCCAATGAGGATAAATAGGAGCAGCCTCGATGACTCGGGGCTGCGACATAAGCACTGCTAAGCTGAAGCCCCTTCGTCTGGTGTCAGCCTCTACTCCCCTTGCAGCATTCCTGTGTTTGTATCCCGCTGTGAGTATGCACGTCTTGTTACCCCTATGTCCGGTACGAGCTTCCTACCCCTGCGCTGTGCAACCTGTGAGTGTACGTCTGCATGAGTATCTGTGCTCTCCTCATCCCTCATCCCTCAACCTTAATAAAACATCTCAACTCACTGGCTTGCCCCTGGCTCTTATTGCTCGGCTTCCTAGAGCCGGGTATGACAGTATGTCGCAGCCAGAAGAGTTACCGGCGGCCGTGAGTCGCCGTGGAAATGTACCTTTCTGTCCGGGAGTCAGCGCTGCTAGCATGCCGTTTCCCAGGAGTCACTTGCGGCGCCAGGGCGACAAGCTGAGGTCCATCTCGGAGGCTGTCGACGGGATGCTCTTCACCCTGCATGATGCCTCCAACGCGAGATGCTGGCATCCGGGCCGTGCTGAGGAACTCCTGGACTGTCACCCTCATTCTGTGTACCATCTGGAGGACAGCGCCAGGATAGACGCCGCAGGTACACAGCGAGAGAAGCTCCACGGGGTGGATGGAAATCCCGGCAGGAAGTCGAAGTGGGCGACGTCTTTCCCCGCTTCGGAGTCCCGTTCCTGCCGCCATCCCAGTCCGGGAGTTCGCGCCAACCAGAGGGCTTCCCCCGACCTGCGCCACGTCACTCGGGATTCCCTTCAAGGAGCCGCAGCTGACAGCAGTTATGTCTGGGGTCGAGTGGCTGTCGCGAGCTCCACTGTGTTTCCTGTCACCACCTTCAGGCATGTGGCGGCGGCAGTGAGATTGATGGAGAGGACTTCAGGGCTACGAAGCTTTCCCGTGCTCGACGCCTTCCTCGCCTCGATCTCCGATCTGGAGCGGCGAATCCTGGGTTTCCCCCTCGCTTCGTCCCCTGGGAAGAGCCGTCATCACATTGCCGAGTCACCTCTGCACGAACCTCGTCCGGATCCAGTTCTGGGCCGCCGTCAGGACCGTTCCTCCCACGCAGCTGTCACCTCTTCGCCTTGTCAGTGTGGAGTTTTCACAGCCTCGTTCCCTGAGCCTCGTTTACCCGCTGTCATTCCTGGACAATCGGGCTGGCTCACCCCGGCTGTTTCCCCCTCCTCCTCGACGCACTTCCTGACTACTGAGTGTCCCTGGAATCCCGGCCTGGCGAGCTCTCTGCTGGAGACAACGCGAGCGACCCTCAGACGAATTCCCGGGGGGTCCTCCGTTATCGCCGGGCGGGGAGAGGAAGAAGCAGAATCCACTACAGCAGGCGATACTCAACCTCCAGGAGGCAGGCAAGTCATAGTTTTTTCACACCTGCTTAATGATTTGCTCTGTCACATTCCTGGAGGAGGAGTTCAGGGTTCGCAGCTCCCTGAATTCCCCCCACCTGCTGTAACCTGTATTCCTAATCCCGCATCCCCTGTGTCTCTCTCCACCGAGCGATCCCCGGCTCCGGGTCTACGTGGTGGGATAAGGAGAGGGCCTGTGGTTCCGCAGCTACGTTGCGGACGGAGGAGGGGGACTGACTGCTGTGTGGAGTCTGCGCCGACGACTGAGCGTCCCCGGGTCTCCACGGAGGAGCGGTTCGGTCCAGCGGGATGAGATTCTTCTGGCTTCACGCCGAGTGGATCGTCGGCGGGGTTACCGGAGCTGGAGGAATCTCAAGCTGCGCTGACCATCGTGCTGGCTGCGGGGCCCGACGCGGCTAGATGGGAGCCTGACAACGACCTCCTGACGACGGATCCTGGATCTTCGCAGTCCTGGACGGCGTCAGAACCCGAGATCAGGCGAGTGCTCTCCTTTCTTTTCTCCCTTTTTATCTTTGAGCACTTCAGCCTATCTCTAGGGGAGACGAGCCGGGTGCAGCTGCCCGCTGCGTCTGAGCTCGTCTTGCCGGGTTCTGGCGCTGCCGGTGATCCTGATCCCGGTTCTGTTTTCTCTTCTGAGCCTTCTTCCAGGGTCACCGGCGAGGAGTTGCTGTTCCTCGTGGTGCTGGAGGGTCCAGGTTCAACGTTGGAGGTCGGTTTCTGGTGCAGTGTCCAACGTGGGTTCGCCCGAGACCCAATCGGGGTCCAACGTGGGTTCGCCTGAGGCCCGATCGGGGTCCGACGTGG
Organism: Pholidichthys leucotaenia; assembly: GCA_020510985.1. Classification (NCBI taxonomy): domain Eukaryota; kingdom Metazoa; phylum Chordata; class Actinopteri; order Cichliformes; family Pholidichthyidae; genus Pholidichthys; species Pholidichthys leucotaenia. The sequence goes on along the minus strand of CM035842.1, from coordinate 191,357,529 downwards.
TTGTTGCCCCAGTGTTGTCCAGGTCCGGTGAGGAGGTGGCCGTTTCCCTGCGGCCTGACGCCCGTCGCCCTCGTCATCGGCTCTCCCCTGAGCCTCTTCCACCGGGATCCGCTCTGACCCTTCGTCCGTCTCAACGGTCCTGGTGGTTGAGTGATGCGGGTTGACGACCCGACCCACAAAACTTTCGGTTCGGTGATCTGGTTCCCCCCACTGGTCTGTGTTTGCCTTTGGGCGGCCTGGTTCGGCTGCCGGTGGACTGGATTCCTGGGATCTGGGTCCGGAGTTCGCCGTCCGAACATTTCTCTTCCCCTGATTCGCCAACTGGACAATGGGCGGGGAGATCTCCGGAGCCATCTCGGCTATTTTTGGACTCTGCCTGCCATATTCCTCGGGTGTCACTTTTTCTTTTATCATTGTTAAGGTCACTCGGGTGTAATATTTTGTCCTGTTGGTGGATATGTATTTATAGTGCTGTGTGTTTTCCATCCCTCGAACTCGGCATTTTACTTTTTGTACTATGTTTTTAGCCTCGTTTTTGCATTGTAGAGTTACGTTTTGTTTCCTATCAGACCATACTCTGCAGTTGTCCATTCATTCCCGTCACTTTCACTTCTTTAGGTGACTGTGGGTATTCATATATTCGTATGTGTGGGTTTTCCTTTGCCCGCACTCAGCATTTCCTTTTTGTGCCCTGTTTGTTCATTATAGAGTCATGCGCTTTGTTTTCCTTAACACCATGCTCTGTAATTGTCCATAGGTTCCAGTCACCTTCATTTCTCTTGGTGACTGTGTGTATATATATTAGCGCTGTGTATTGTGTTTCCCCTTTATTAACCATTCTCAGCGCTTTTTTTTGCCCTGTTACCTTTTCAGTGTTTTTTTTTTTCTCCCTTGCTCTGGGTCACGCTTTGTTGGTACTCTGAGTTGTGTGTAACCGGCGTTTTGACCCAGTTTTTCTCCCCATCTGTGCCCTGGGTTTTTTTTTTTTTTTTCTTCTTTTTGGTGCAATGTAGAGTACTGTATTTGGGTTTTTCTTTTGCCCTGTTACCCTACATTGGCCTGTTGGTGTTCCCCTTTGCTTCGTCCCCTCCGGCCCTGCCTCCCTTCCTCCCGCCCTAGGTGGGGGGGGGGGGGGCTGGGATGTTTCTGGTCGTTCAGGAGCCCGACCTTGAGGGGGGGGATCTGTCACCATGGGTTGAGATGCCGTCTCGGCGCTCAGCCCATGTTTTCCCTCATCCCTGCTTCCCATTGAGCAGCGTCTCAGCAGGCTCCCAGCTGGCAGCATTATGGACGGCTGGGGCCAATTAGTCCTCATCAGCTGGGGCGCTGCCAATGAGGATAAATAGGAGCAGCCTCGATGACTCGGGGCTGCGACATAAGCGCTGCTAAGCTGAAGCCCCTTCGTCTGGTGTCAGCCTCTACTCCCCTTGCAGCATTCCTGTGTTTGTATCCCGCTGTGAGTATGCACGTCTTGTTACCCCTATGTCCAGTACGAGCTTCCTACCCCTGCGCTGTGCAACCTGTGAGTGTACGTCTGCATGAGTATCTGTGCTCTCCTCATCCCTCATCCCTCAACCTTAATAAAACATCTCAACTCACTGGCTTGCCCCTGGCTCTTATTGCTCGGCTCCCTAGAGCCGGGTATGACACTATGTCACAGTGTTGAAAAATGCTTTAAAAAATTCCTGTATCCAGACAGTGAACCGGATCACCCCCAAAATTTAATCAGTTCTTCCTTGTACCATTTGCAACAACGCCTGAAAGTTTCATGGAAATCCGTCAAAGACTTTTTGAGTTATCTTGCTAACCAACAGACAGACAGACAGACAGACAGACAGACAGACAGACAAACAAACACACAGACAAACCCCGGCAAAAACATAACCTCCTCCTGGCCTTTTCGGCCTGGCGGAGGTAACTAGTAGCATGTCAATACCATCACAGTCAGTAGATGTTTTACTTTTGAACGATTTAACAATTTCAATGACCTCTCTTTCGTCTGTGTTCTTTATGAAGATGGAGTCTTTTACAGCAGTGTTATTGCATATTGTATCGCCTGTAGGCACTGTAGTGGGTATTTCTCGGGCCAGTTTAGGTCCAATGTTAACAAAAAAATTATTAAATTCATCTGCAGGTGAAGCTATATTCACACTCTGAGTCGTTTTATTATTTTTACCTCCGCCAGGCCGAAAAGGCCAGGAGGAGGTTATGTTTTTGCCGGAGTTTGTGTGTCTGTCTGTCTGTCTGTCTGTCTGTCTGTCTGTCTGTCTGTTTGTCTGTTGGTTAGCAAGATAACTCAAAAAGTCTTGGACGGATTTCCATGAAACTTTCAGGCGTTGTTGGAAATGGTACAAGGAAGAACTGATTAAATTTTGGGGGTGATCCGGTTCACCGTCTGGATACAGGAATTTTTTAAAGCATTTTTCAACACTGTGACATACAGCCATTTTCAACATGTGCGCAGGCGCAATAGAGGGCGCTGGTCGTTGTGTCTGATGAACACAAACTCCGCCTTCTTCAAAGTTTGAGGCACAAAAGCACACAGAAAACAGGGCTCGCCAGTGTGCCTGTGTTTGCACTACGCTGCAAAAGCTGACACGGGCAGCTGTCCGGCGCCGGATTATTTGGGAGAAATTCCCCGGCCAGCCATAGGGGCTGCGCAAAAACCAGCTCTCTGCCGGGGGAGGCTTCCAAATCCTCTTTTTTCCACGGACCGCAAACCCAATAAAACCCACGGCAACCATTATCGCACCTTCTTTTGTCCTGCGGCTCCGGAACAGAGAGGAATCCCGGCGCCAGTAATGCTGCGCCTGATATGTGTCACTCTAATGCTAAAAGTGATGGCAGAAATTCCCCGGCCAGCCATAGGAGCTGCGCATTTGGCAGAAATTCACCGGCCAGCCATAGGCGCTGCGCATTTGGCAGAAATTCCCCGGCCAGCCATAGGAGCTGCGCATTTGGCAGAAATTCACCGGCCAGCCATACACGCTGCGCAATAACGAGCTCTCTGCCGGCGAAGCTTCTAAATTCTCGTTTGCCGCGGAGCGAAACCCCAACATAATATAATATAAAACCCACGGCAACCTGTCTACCCAATTTGCATCCGTCAGTGGAGGAGATGGACACAACAGCAACACTTCAGTTTATTACCTCCGCCAAGGAGGCAATGCTTTTACTACTGAACCACTAATCCTATCACTATCAGATTGATTGTCATTGATTAATTGTGTGTTTATTGCACTGTCCCTGTCAAATAAACAAATAATCATTGTGAATCCAATTGCTAGTCATATGTTTACATGCTCAAGGAATCTGAAAACGTACACACAAACACTGTATGGGGGGAATTGTGGCGCTTGGTGGAGGTCTGCGCTCTCCGAGTGCTTTTCTAGTTTGGAATATTAGTTGGGTTGCTTGTATTTATAAGTGCATATATATACTGTATATATACTGTATATATATATAAGTGCAGGTTAGTTAGTTAGTTAGTAGTATTTCTGCTTTTATTTCCAAGGATACTGTTGAGTATTGTCCATGTATTTTTAATATTGTCTTAATATTGTTACCTCAAGTCGCACTTTGCTACACAGCGCCACAAAAACTGTGTAGCCAAATTCGATCGATGGATGAACATTTTCAGCCAGTGAGAGAACCGACGCCTTCCAAATCCAATGCATCACTAGCAGAAGTGATGTTTTCTCATTTTGTGGCAGAGCACAATCTACCCCCATTGGTGGCAGATCACTTCAGTGATTTGGTGCCAACATTGTTTCCTGACAGCAACAGCACTCCATTTTTTGGTGCTACTTGGCTTATTATTTTCACAATACCAAAAAGTTATGGCTCAACATTGTGTCCATATAAGTGTACATTTGAATAAATATGTTGGAAATAGTTCATGTTGCAGTTGCTGTTTGCTTAGTTTTTGTTTGTTTGTTAGTTTGTTTTTGCTACAGTTTTCTTTCATCTGCCGATAAATACAGTTTTTAAGTACTCAGTACAGGTGTGAAAGCCCCTCCCCCCAATAAGGGAGGCATGAGGTATGCCTTGACAGGTCGCAGCCTGGCACTTTGCACATGGAGGAGATGGACACAACAGCAACACTTCAGTTTATTACCTCCGCCAAGGAGGTAATGCTTTTACTACAGAACCACTAACCCTATCATTGTGAATCCAATTGCTAGTCATATGTTTTCATGGTCAAGGAATATGAAAACCTACACACAAACACTGTATGGGTGGGAACTGTGGCGCTTGGCGGAGGTCTGCGCTCTCCGAGTGCTTTTCTAGTTTACTATTGCTCTGAGTGCTGCTACTCCTCCGCTGCTGCAATCCTGGAATTTCCTGGGCTGCACGGTGGCGCAGTGGTTAGCACTGCGGCAGCACAGTTTACCCTTGGCCGGGGGATTGTGTGGATCGTGGGATCGTGGGTTCGATCCCAGCCCCCGACCAACAGTGATCTGTGTGGAGTTTGCATGTTCTCCCCGTGTTGCGTGGGTTTACTCCGGGATTTCTCCGGTTTCCTCCCACATGCCAAAGACATGCATGTTAGGTTAATTGGCTGTTCTAAATTGTCCCTAGATATCTGTTTCCTATAGGCCCTTAGAATAGAGGGTTAGTATTAATGAAAGCGCTTTGAGTGGTCTTTGTGACTAGAAAAGCGCTATATAAGTGCAGGTTAGTTAGTTAGTTAGTTAGTTATTGTGGGACTAATAAAGGCTTATCTTATCTTATCTTATCTTAAAGTTTATTTATTTATTGGACATTAAATATATTGTTTTGTAATGTATTCAATTGAACATAGGCTGAAAAGCATTTGCAGCCAGCATGTGTTTGTTTGTCTGTTAGCAGGATTACACAAAAACAATGGGATGGATTTGGATGAAATTTTCACCAAAGGTGGATTTAGGCCTAATGATGGACCCATTACATTTTGGTGATGATCTGAGAGTTAATACTTCCACCAAGGCCCTTGGTTGTATTTGTGCAGCAGGATTATCAAAAACTACTGGATGGATTTTGATTACATTTTCACCAGAGGTGGTTCTTGGGCTATAGAGCGCCAAAGTCATGCCTCCTCTGCTTCCACATATGGGACATTATTTCGGAAAAAAAAAAAAAAAAATCGCCATCGAAATGTATGGCAAGAAGAAAATTACACAATATAACAAAAATAATTTTTTTGTAAGTTGTCTGTGTTTTTTCAACTCATTTAAAGCAATTTTGCACTGCTGAATCCGAAAATGACATCCGTTTCTCTCGATCAGGTCAGGTTTTTATGTTACGTTATAAGCAGTTGTACAGCAGTTGTACAGGTGTACTGTAAATTGAATAGTAGACAATGATAAAGGTAAGTACATGTAAATTGAATGTTACGCCATCAATGTTCAAAATTCAGAGAATTTCAAGAAATAAAAAAGAATTTTGCATCATATAAAGCGAAAATACCCGTACATGTAAACAAAAACATAAGAAAACATGTGGCCATAGTTCAAAAAGTTGACCTGATTGAGCAAAACCAATGTGATTTTTGGATTCAGCACATCAAAATTGTCCTAAATCAGCTAAAAAAAAAACTTAGACAATAAATTTGGTGTTGACCAGTGTTATCTTTTGATCCCGATCAAATTTTGCCTCGAGTTACACATATGATGTTTGTCAATTTAAAATATAATTTTCCACATAATTAAAGTTGTTGGTTGTCCTAGAATAGAAGAGTAATATGTAGTTTTTGTGAAAACGCTTAATGGATTATATCCCCCACCATCCCACTTCACCAGACACAGTTATGGCGGGTCCACTCTCAAAGCACTCCTTTTGTTTTCTGACCAATGAAACAAGGATCCTTCTTCTATTTTCTTCTGCTCCCTTTAGGGGTCCCCACAGCAGATCATCTGCCTCCATCTCACCCTATCCCTTGCATCTTCCTCTGTAACACCAGTCCTCTCCATGTCCATCACAACATCCATATGTCATGAACCAAGCTGGTTGTCTTCGGGCTCGGTTCTGACCTACTGTGGCTCAGGTCTATTTGTGTATTTGTGTATTGTGTTATCTCTTGAGTTCTTGTAGTTTCTTTGTCTCTAGTTTATTTTTTCCGTACCTGTAGCCACTGTTCTTGCCGGCAGCTGTGAGGCAGCCTCCTTTGGCCTACATTCACGTGGGCGCTGTCTGACACTTGCCAGTCTGACCACGCCCCCTCTGTTATGACAGCCAGCTGGGTCTCCTCCTGTAATTGCCCTTCCCGCGCTTCGCCCAGGTGTTCCCATCTGTGTTGCCAGCAATGCTTGAACTTAAGTAGCTCTTTGCCTTTCAAGCATTGTTGGATTATTGTTTTGTCCTATGAGGGTGTTGGGATCTAAACTGTCCATACTCCCCTCAGTGTAGTTATTGGTTGTGTGTGCTCACCGGACAAACTTGGACTACTCGGACTGCTCCAGTACTGTGAGTATGAACTGTTTGCATTTCCCCTTTCCAGTTAAGCTGCTATGCTTTGGCAGTTTTTGCCCAGTTTCATTCTCCCAAGTCTGTTAAGCGTCCTGGAGGACTCTAAGTTAACCTGAGCAATTATGCTATTTCATACTGTTTGTCTTGTGGCCACTGCACTGTGGTCTGCCCGCTACATGTCCAATCGTGTGAGCCCTTTAGTGTACCCTGTAGCCTTTTTGCATGTCTATATCTCTTTTTGGATCTATCTCTTTTTGGAACTGTTTGCCCTTTTTGTTAATAAATGTGTTTGTGGTGTAACCTGTGCCTAAATCCATCCTTTTTCCTCACTCCTCGGTGCGCTGCGTAAAAGCACACAAGGAGGGTCGTGACACCATGAATCTTCTCTGTGATCTTCCTCTTTTCCTCCTACCTGGCAGCTCCATCTTCAATATCCTTTGTCCAGTATCTCCACTATCCCTCCTCTGCACATGTCCAAACCATCTCAGCCTTGCCTCTCTTACTTTGTCTCCAAACCGCTCAACCTGAGCTGTCCCTCTGATGTACTCATTTCTAATCTTGTCCCTCCTAGTCACTCCCAATGAAAATCTTAGCATCTTCAACTCTGCCACCTCCAGCTCCACCCCCTGTCTTTTTGTCAGCGCCACCATCTCCAAACCATGCATCATAGCAGGTCTCACTACCGTCTTGTAAATCTTCCCTTTCACTCTTGCTGCTACCTTTCTGTCACAAATCACCCCTGACACTCATCTCCACCCACTCCCCACTGCCTGCACTCTGTTCTTAACCTTTCTTGTGCATTTTCCATTGCTTTGGATGGTTGACCCCAGGTATTTAAACTTATCTACCTTCACCACCGCTACTTGCTGCATCTTCACCATTGCACCTGCCTCCCTCTCATTCACACTCATGTATTCTGTCTTGCTTCTACTGACTTTCATTCCTCTACTCGCCAGGGAAAACCTCCACCTCTCCAAGTTCTCTTCCACCTGTTCCCTACTTTCACTACAGATCACAGTGTCGTCTGCAAACATCGTGGTCCATGGAGACTCCTGCCTAACCTTGTCTGTCAACCTGTCCATCACCATGGCAAACAAGGAGGGGCTCAGAGCTGATCCCTGATGTAATTCCACCCCCACCTTGAATCCATCCATCACTCCAACAGTGCACTTCAACACCGTCTTGCTGTCCTCATACATGTCCTGCACCACCCTCACATACTTCTCTGCCACTCCTGACTTTCTCATACAGTACCACACTTCCTTTCTTGACACCCTATCATATGCTTTCTCTCGATCCACAAAGACACAGTGCAACTCCTGACCTTTTCTATACTGCTTCATCAACACTCTTAGAGCAAACATTGCATCTGTAGTACTCTTTCTTGGCATAAAACCATACTGTTGCTCACTGATTGTTACCTCTCCTCTTAACCTTGCTTCAACAATTCTTTCCCATACCTTCATAGTGTCGCTGATCAACTTATGCCTCTGTAGTTAGTACAGCTCTGAGCATCACCTTTGTTCTTGAAAACTGGTACCAAAACACTTCTTCTCCATTCCTCAGGCATCCTTTCACTCTCCAAGATTGTGTTAAACAATCTGGTTAAAAGTCCACTGCCATCTCTCCTAAACATGTCCATACCTCCACAGCCATGTTATCTGGACCAACCTCCTTTCAATTCTTCATCCTCTTTAAAGCTGCCCTCACTTCCGCCTTGCTAATCCTCAGGACCTCCTTGTTCGCCATCTATCCTTCATCCATCCTCCTCTCTCTCTCATTTTCTTTATTCATCAACTCTTCAAAGTACTCCTTCCATCTTCTCAACACACTCTCATCATTTGTTAGGACATTACCATTTCTGTCCTTAATCAGCCAAACCTTCTGCACATCTTTCCCAGCTTGATCTCTCTTTCTAGCCAGTCGATACAAGTCCTTTTCTCCTTCCTTAGTGTCCAGCCTCTCATACAACTCACTATATGCCATATCCTTTGCCTTTACCATCTCTCTCTTTGTCATGCGCCTAGATTCCAAATATCCCTTTCTACTTTCTTCATCTCCCTGACTATCCCACTTTTCCTTTGATAACCTCTTTCTTTGGATACTTTTCTGTACCTCCTCATTCCACCACCAAGTCTCATTGTCTTACCTCCTCTGTCCACTGGTTACACCACATACCTTTCTATGACATGGTTCGGGACCCAGGAGACAGACGCTGACACCAGTAGATATTGGACAATTATTCTTTATTGATATTACGTGAGTGTAGTGCGTGAGTGAATGAGTGCGTGGCTGTCTGGTCACTGGAGCTGAGCGTATTCTGCGGCGACCTGGCAACCCTGGAACACACAAGCACAAACAATTACTGCTGTTCGTTAGGATGGAAAGTGTGCAGCTAGTGATGCTTACTTGCAGGTGCCACAGAGCAGATCCTGCTGGCTCCGAGTGCCTGTGCGATGCTGTGCTCATGGTGCTCGAGGTAGCGGAGGTGAGGAGGAACTCCGAGGTGGAGGAGATGATGCCCCGTCAGCTGGGGTGGTTTGTCCGCTGCCAGGGAGGTCCACCTGTGCACAGGGGAAAAGGCTAGGAGAGGATGAGTGCTGATGTTGCTTACTTGGCTTGGCTTGATGAGAAGTCCTGGTCTTGGCTTTGGCTTGAGGTTGTAATCTCGGCGCATTGCTGGGCAAAGGCGACAGACAACTCTGTGCCGAGCCGTCTGTGGTTCTGGCTTTTAAAGGCCGCTGATTGACACCTGCCAGTGTGTGCGCAGCTGCTGCTGCTGCTGATGACGATGACGGCCCAGCGGCCGCCATGACAGTACTGCCCCCTCTAGAGGTGCCTCCAGGCACCTACCCAATCCTACCTGGATGCGCCCGATGGAAATCGCGGATCAGCTGCTTATCGAGGATCAACGCTGGGTGAATCCAGGAGCGATGTTCAGGACCAAACCCCTCCCAGTCCACCAAATACTGAAGGCCCCGACCCCACCGGCGGACATCCAAGATGGCAGTCACCCCCCAAGCCGGATGGCCATCGATCATCCTCGGGGGGGCAGGAGCCGCGGGGGGTGGGCACAGAGGGTCAGAGATGCACGGCTTGACCTGGGAGACATGAAAGGTGGGGCAGATGCGCATGGAAGGGGAGGGAACAAGATGCACAGACACAGGATTGACAATATGGGAAATGACAAAAGGACCGATGAAGCGTTTAGTTAATTTGCGCTTCTCGGCCGGCACACTGATGTTCCTAGTGGACAACCAGACTTTTTGACCCACCTTATAATCCGGGGCGGGTCTCCTGTGGCGGTTGGCCACCTGGATGTTGCGTTCCGTGGTCCTCAGAAGGGCTCTGCAGGTGATGGACCAGACCCGCCGACAACACCTGGCGTGGGCCTGCACTGAAGGAACTGCTACCTCCTTCTCCTCCTCAGGGAACAGTGGTGGATCAAACCCTAGTGACGCCTTGAAAGGGGACATCCCCGTAGCAGAGGAAACCGTGGTGTTATGGGCGTACTCGATCCAAGGTAGATACATGCTCCAAGAAGAGGAGCAGGAGGAGATGACACAGCGCAGCGCAGCCTCCAGCTCCTGATTTGCATGCTCGCACTGGCCGTTGCTCTGCAGGTGGTACCCAGAGGAGAGGCTGGACGTGGCCCCCAGCACTGTGCAGAACGCCTTCCAGACTTGGGATACAAACTGTGGTCCTTGGTCCGAAACAATGTCAGCGGGGATTCCGTGAAGACGGACCACATGTTGGACGAGAAGGTCCGCCGTCTCCCACGCCGAAGGCAGCCCCCGGAGAGGCACAAAATGGGCCGCCTTTGAAAAACGGTCCACTATCGTCAAAACTGTTGTAAATTGATCAGATGGAGGTAGGGCGGTTACAAAGTCCATGGCTATGTGGGACCAGGGGTGAGAAGGAACAGGCAAAGGGTGCAGAAGACCCGCCGGGGGGGATGATGATGTTTTCCCAGTAGCGCATTGGGCGCAGGCCCGGACATAGCTGTTGACATCCTTTCTCAACCCTGGCCACCAGAAGGTCCTCTGGAGGAGATCAGTGGTCCGGCCCACTCCTGGATGGCATGCCAGCTTGGACTCGTGGCCCCATTCAATTACCTGACCCCTGATAGAGCGGGGAATGAACAAGCGACCCGGGGGGCCCCCACCCGGATCGGGCTCCGTCTCCTGCGCTCTTCGGACCCTCTCGCGGATACCCCAAGACAGTGCACCCACCACACAGGAGGACGGCAGGATGGTCACCTCCTGCTCTTCGGTGGATGGTGCGTCGAACTGCCGCGAGAGGGCATCAGGCTTACCATTCTTGCTCCCGGGCCGGTAGGTGATGGTAAAGTTAAAGCGGCCGAAGAAAAGCGACCAGCGGGCCTGGTGTGCGTTCAAACGCTTGGCAGTCCTGAGGTACTCAAGACTGCGGTGGTCAGTCCAAACGACGAACGGCTGAGCAGCCCCCTCCAGCCAGTGTCTCCACTCCTCCAGGGCGAGTTTCACGGCCAGCAGCTCCCTGTCTCCAATGCAGTAATTTCTTTCTGCGGGCGTCAGGCGATGGGAGAAGTATGCACACGGTCGAATCTTGCCATCCACTGGAGAGCGCTGGGAGAGAACGGCCCCTACCCCCGAATCAGAAGCGTCCACCTCCACCAGGCACTGCAGCTCCGGGTCCACCTGGGTCAGCACGCGGGCCGAAGCGAACTCCTCCTTAAGTCTCCCGAACGCCGCGGCAGCCTCCTCATTCCAACGAAAGGGGGTCTTAGGGAAAGTGAGAGCAGTCAGGGGGTGGGTGATGTCTCCAAAATTGGGCACGAAGCGACGGTAGAAATTGGCGAAGCCCAGGAACCCCTGTAGCTGTTTCCTGGACGTGGGCGTGGGCCAATCCACCACCGCCTTGACCTTGGCCGGGTCGGGGAGCACCTGACTCCGGGCGACGATAAATCCAAGGAAGGAGGTCTGGTCAGTGTGAAACTCGCACTTTTCTGCCTTGACGAACAGCTGATTCTCCAGGAGGCGCTGCAGGACCCGCCGCACATGCACCTGGTGTTCCTCCAACGTGCGTGAGAAGATAAGTATGTCATTGAGGTAGACGAACACGAAGGAGTTGAGGAAATCCCGAAGGACGTCATTTATCAAGCGCTGGAAAACGGCCGGAGCGTTGGTTAACCCAAACGGCATCACTAGATATTCGAAGTGGCCACTTGGGGTCTGAAAAGCCATCTTCCACTCATCACCTTCTCTGATACGCACCAGGTGATAGGCGTTCCACAGGTCTAGCTTAGTGAACCAGGACGCCCCCTGGAGGGAGTCAAAGGCGGTGTTCATCAAGGACAGAGTATATTTATCCTTGACCGTGATCTCGTTGAGGCCCCGGAAATCAATGCAGGGGCGTAGCGAGCCGTCCTTCTTCCCCACGAAGAAGAACCCAGCAACCATGGCCGAGGACGAAGGGTGAATGATTCTGGAAGCCAGAGATTCCTTGATGTAAGTATCTATGGCATCGCGCTCTGGGGCGGACAGGCTGTATAGGTGGCTCGCCGGAAGAGGGGCCCCAGCCTTGAGGTTGATCGCACAGTCATAAGGACAGTGGGGGGGAAGGGACAGCACCCGTGACTTGCTGAACACCAGCCCCAGGTCGTGGTAGACTTCAGGTACCTTGGACAGGTCCGGGGGTGGCGTCGAAGGTAGATGCACCGAGACTGAGGGGGCACACGCCGCAGATTGGAGGCAGGCACTCAGACAGAACGAACTCCACGCTGTAATACTCCCAGCTTGCCAGTCAAAGGTGGGGTTATGAAGCCGAAGCCAGGGGTACCCCAGGATGACGGGTGAGGAGGAGATGGGCAAGATTAGAAACCGAATTTCCTCTCTGTGATTCCCAGAGACTATAATTGACACAGGGACTGTCTGATGGGAAACAGATGTCAGTGACTGGACAAGGTGACGAGATTGACAGGAGGACATAGAGGTTGACAGCTGAGGCCCATCTGGGTTGCCAGGTCTCTGGAGATAAAGTTTTGCTCAGCTCCAGAGTCTATGAAGGCATGTGTGGAGTGTTCTTTGTGTTTATGAAGTAGCCTAATGGGGATGCGGCAACTAGTGAGGGGCTTTTTCTGGTTCTTGTCCGTGAATCCCCCTACTGTGATCCACGGACCGCCCCTTTTAACCGATTCGGGCATTCAGCAACCCCATGAGACCCATTGCCACAATAAAAACATAGGCCCAGATCCCTGCGGCGCTGTCTTTCAGCTGCTGACACTCCCGATTGCCCTATAATCATATCCTCTTGCTCCAGAAGTTCCTCCGAAGAGGGCAGAGCGAGGAGGGGAGAGCTAGTGGAGCTAGGGCGGGGTTTACTCCAACGGGGAGCTGTCCGCCGTTCAGCCGCTCGCTCCTTCAGCCTACTATCCAAGCTGATTGTGAGGGAAATTAACTCCCCTAACTTATCTGGTTTGTCCCGTGCCGCTAGCTCATCTTTCAATTCGGAGCTAAGACTGCGGAGAAAGATACCACAAAGCGCTGGCTCCCCCCACCCAATCTCAGCGGCTAACACCCGGAAGTCAATGGCGTAATCAGCGGCAGACCTACTGCCCTGCCGAAGACTTAGCAGCCGTTCGGTTAACACCGTGCCCCGGTCTGTATGATCAAACACTTCCATAAACTCTGCCACGAACTGCTGGTAAGTCAAAACAGGATAACTCGGTTTAGCCATAACTGTGTAGGCTCAGTCTAAGGCTCTACCCCCCAACAGGTTGGTGATATACCCTATTTTGCTCTGGTCAGTGGCAAAGTCCCCCGGGACGCGGAGAAACACTGATTCACACTGGAGTATAAATCCTCGTGCTTCCCCGAGTTTTCCGCTAAAGCGGGCGGGGGTTGGCACGGGAGTGAGACGATGTGTAGATGGTGCATTAGCTTGGCTAGTAGGAGCGCCTACGGGGGCTGAAAAAACCCCGGTCGCTGGGGGAAACGTCTGACATCCTTCCAGACGGTCCAGCCGGCTGTTAACCTGTGTTAATTGGTTAAGAATGACTGTCTGTTGGTGTGCAATCATATCTACTCGAGCGCTAAGAGTGTTTAGGCGACGCGACAGTGCACTGTCAGCTGGGTCAACTTGACGGAGTCGTACTGACATGGTTCGGGACCCAGGAGACAGACGCTGACACGAATAGATATTGGACAATTATTCTTTATTGATATTAAGTGAGTGTAGTGCATGAGTGAATGAGTGCGTGGCTGTCTGGTCACTGGAGCTGAGCGTATACTGTGGCGACCTGGCAACCCTGGAACACACAAGCACAAACAATTACTGCTGTTCGTTAGGATGGAAAGTGTGCAGCTAGTGATGCTTACTTGCAGGTGCCACAGAGTAGATCCTTCTGGTTCCGAGTGCCCGTGCGATGCTGTGCTCGTGGTGCTCGAGGTAGCGGAGGTGAGGAGGAACTCCGAGGTGGAGGAGATGATGCCCCGTCAGCTGGGGTGGTTTGTCCGCCGCCAGGGAGGTCCACCTGTGCACAGGGGAAAAGGCTAGGAGAGGATGAGTGCTGAGGGTGCTTACTTGGTTTGGCTTGACGAGAAGTCCTGGTCTTGGCTTTGGCTTGAGGTCGTAATCTCGGCGCATTGCTGGGCAAAGGCGACAGACGACTCCGTGCCGAGCCGTCTGTGGTTCTGGCTTTTAAAGGCCGCTGATTGACACCTGCCGGTGTGTGCGCAGCTGCTGCTGCTGATGATGACGATGACGGCCCAGCGGCCGCCATGACATTCTACCCGTTTCCCTCAATACTTTTGCTGTCCTTTCCCAATCATCTGGTAATCTTTCCCTACCATCCAGATCCTGCATCAACTCCTTCCTGAACTCTGTACGACCTTCTTCCTTCTGTAACTTCCCCCACTTAATCTTTGGCTCTGCCTTCACTGTTTTCCTCTTCTTGCTTTGCAGAGTCATCCTACAGACTACCATCCAATGCTGTCTAGCTACATTCTCCCCTGCCACCACCTTGCAGTCTCCTGTCTTTTTCAGATTTCTCTTTCTGCAAAAGATGTAGTCCACCTGTGTGCATCTTCCTCCACTCTTGTAAGTCACCCTATGTTCCTCTCTCTTCTCGAAGTATGTGTTCACCACAACCATTTCCATTCTTTTAGCAAAATCCACAACCATCTGTCATTCCGCATTTCTCTCCTTAAGACCATACCTACCTGGACCTCCTCATCAGTTCTTTTTCCTTCACCTATATGTCCATTTGTAGCGCCCATAATTGTAACCTTATGTAGCTCACATATTTGACTGCATAGGCTCAAACACAGAAAGACTTTAAAGGCCTCGGACGGTGACATTTTTTTATTGAACCAATAAACTGATTGTATGAAAATATTCCATTCTGGCCATTCCCGTGATTTAAAATGTGTCACCAGCCTCCATAAATGACTTTATTTGTTAATAGCCCATATTTCACTTAGTGATGCTGCAGTACTGCCATCTCTCGATAGGGGCGTGCAGCAGTGACGTCAGGTCAGGGAGAAACAGGAAATGGCTGCAGGAAATGGATGATCACTGGCCTGCAGAAATGGCTGAACAACAGCAGAGTGATTCGGACAGCGATTATTTTATCGAGTATGACGACCGCAATATAAGTGATGATATTGAAACTGACGAATCTGATGATGAAGTAGTTTTGGGTGGTGCTGATGGGGTTATTCAGCCGTATTTGTTCGAGCCCGAGGGTGCGGAGGAAGACGCGGACGAAACAGCGACCGGAGCAGAACGAGAGGCAAGAACGAGAGGCTCGCCGATTTATATTGGTAAAATATGCTTTGAATTTTTTTTTTTAGGCGATATGCATGGTCACACACTTAATTATCAAAATAAAACTGCCAATTTTTCCCTCGCTGCCTTACTTGGCGACTTATAAACATTCTCTTTCTGCTCAAAATTTTTTACATGTTTTAAATATTTTATTTTAAATATTATACTAATTTATATAGCACTCCCACGAGCCATTAGTTTATTATAAGCATCTGATTATACCATTTTTTTTAACAGGTGCACTTGTGAGAAATGCAACATTATGCCAACATCAACTGAATCTCGGTGTTGCCAGGAGGTATTGAAGGTGAAGAAGGGAGGGTTATGTTGCCTGCCTGTGCTGTGAGCCTCATCAGAGAAACATTCCCATCTGATCACTACAAGGGATTTTGCCTACCAAGATTAGATTTGTGATCAATGTTATTTAAATAAAGTTTTTTAAAATCATATATTGAGTTTATTAATGTGCATGTCAATTTTATAATTCTAATATTTCAGCATTCATCAAAGTCGGATCTCATATACATTAGAGTAATTTTTCTACCATTTTATGGTGTAAAATTCGTGTGCAATTTTTAAAAGCACATTTCTCTAAAAATCTTAGGCTTATATTTTTTTGTCTTAGCAAAATATGTTGCTTCCCTAACAATTGAAAGCTGAACTTTCATTGCTAATTGGAAATTTATTCTACTTTTACATGTTTGATTTTGAAAATCTAGATACATGTTGCTCAACAGCATCAGCTTTGATGGGACGCTGAAATTTGGCACTCAATGTTGCTGGAACTCTGGCTTGTACAGAGTGCCACTGCTCCAATAAGTGGGTTGGATCAACCAAGGTTTTGTCGAAAAGAGTATTCATCAGATCATCCACATATTCTGAAATAAAATTAATTTAATAAAAATTAGAAATCGAAAGCTCCTTGTAAGTGGTCGTGGAAATTCCAACGATACCGGCTGCATTTAGAACTCTGAGGACCTTGACATATGACGCCCCAGTGAAGAGAATGGCGGATGAAAGCTGTATGTTACCAGCTGGGATGTCCCTGATCATCGGCTGGCTGTGCCAGGATAGATCCTCAACACAATGTGGACAATGTTGTTTGATCACCAACAGAGAGCCTTTAGTGTGACTTGTTACCTCACATGGATGATTGCAATGAGGACAATTGCTGAATAATCAAATTCAAAAAAAAAATCCACAGTATTTGAAGGTTGAGTGACAGTGGATAACATCTGCAAAAACAGTAGATCAACATAATTTCATTCCAGAGGTGTCAAATTGGATTACATATATAGAAATATAACTTGAGCAAACAGGCACAACCACCTCCCTATACAGCACTGAATATTTCATATTTGATTAGTGTGAATACCCTAAAATTCTAATATTTGATAAGTTGTTAAGGCAATGAAATTCATTGCTTGTAAATAATTTTAGTAAATATTGGCAGTGAATATTTAAAAAAGAAAAATTACCCTGTTTACTTATCTTTCTGACAGCAGATTGCTGTCAGAAAGATAAGGTTGATCAGAAAGATAAGGATATCCCAGGTTGGCCTAGGATAGCCGGCCCCGGCCGCTGCTGGAAGGGCTCTCGCGACCGGGCCGGGGGACGGCCGGAAGGCGGCCGCCCCTCCCCGCTCACGGACGCGTGTTCGTGGAGAACCCGGTGCTAAATAACTCGTAAACGACCTGATGCCGGGCGTGACCCGCTCCGGGGACAGTGGCAAGTGGGGAGTTTGACTGGGGCGGTACACCTGTCAAACTGTAACGCAGGTGTCCTAAGGCGAGCTCAGGGAGGACAGAAACCTCCCGTGGAGCAGAAGGATAAAAGCTCGCTTGATCTTGATTTTCAGTATGAATACAGACCGTGAAAGCGGGGCCTCACGATCCTTCTGACTTTTTGGGTTTTAAGCAGGAGGTGTCAGAAAGTGACAGAAAGATCGCATCGGTAGATCACCCTTGCTTTTCACGCCACTTCACTGACACTTGTCTGAGAGTGGGACTTTGAAATGAACGGATATATAGTTGGAACAGCCGATTTTTTTTATCAGCAATCTTTTTGCTAATTTCATTTCAAATTGCATCTTATTCTCAAAATCGCTGTCAACAAAATGTCTAATGCACATGTTGGGTGATTTTGCGACATAATTCCAATTTTTTAGCGTTTTCTGAACGAAATTCACCCATGGGGTTCTGATTTTCCCAGGCAGGGGAAGTTCCTAAACACTCACCGCGTGCTCCTCAGCGTGCTCCTCCTCCTACTCAGGTCGCTCCCTGACCTGACGTCACACAGTCAGTGGCCATTTTAGCCGCTGATCGCTTGGCAGACAGACAGCTCTCAAGGAAATCATACTTCAATAGCGCATTGTCACCTTATGCGACATTTGTTGACACCAAAACATGTGCGGTTCAAATTAGCTCGTCTCACACGCAAATTTAAGATATGATTTAGCGATATTGTAATTTCGTCCGGCCGAGGCCTTTAAGCTTGCAGTGGGTATTGACATCACGCCTCAGATGGACAATGGGTCTGGACCACCTGCGGACTTGGAAGGAAGACAGAGGATCGGGGGCGAGATCCTGAAAGGGTTGTCTGACCCCCTGGGGTCAGACGGAAGAGCAAAGAGGACTCTGAAGTGATTAATTGTAAATAGAAGGATTTGACTTGAGTGTGTGATTCTGTCTTTGATGTGCTGGTATAAATGTGTGTGGGTTTACCGCAGCTCTCCCTCTTTTTTCCTGACTGAGAGAGAGAGCTGGGGACGTGAAATGCAATAAACCAATACTGAGAAATAATCCATTGTCATCATTTCGTGATCCCCACACATTAAAGTCTGCTCCAATCACCACCACCCCTCCTCGGAAACACTCTCTACCACTTCATCCAACATACTCCAGAATTTCTCTTTCTCTTCTACCTGACATACAACTTGTAGGTCATATGCATTGGCAACATTCAACATCACACCTTTGATTTCTAGCTTCAAACTCATGATTCTGTCTGGCTCCCTCTTTACATCCTGAACATTCTTCACACACTCTTCCTTCAAGATTACTCCTACTTCATTTCCCTTCCTATCTACACCATGGTAGAGCAGTTTAAATCCACTTGCAATGCTCCTAGCCTTGCTTCCCTTCCATCTGGTTTCTTGAACAACAATATATCTACCTTTCTTCTCTCCATCATATCAGGCAGCTCTCTCCCTTTTACCAGTCATAGTCCCTACATTTGATGTCCCTACTCTCCCTATTTGGTCTAATGCCGCAAGACAAGATCTTAATAAAATCCAGCTCGCTCAAAACAGAGCTGCTCGCCTAGCGCTCTGATGGTCGAGATAGTGTTAAGGAAATGCATGCTAGACTATTATGGTTGACTGTGGATGAAAGGTTGACATATAGTTTGGTTCAGTTCCTAAGAAATATTGTTGTCTTTAGAAGACCTTTATATTTGTATTTGTAGGAAACTCGAAATGAAGAGACTGAATGATTTTTCAGTATTGGTTTATTCCATATCAAGTCCTACAGCTCCTCTCTCAGCCAGGGAATGAAGAGGGCGAGCTGAGATAAACCACATACCTTTATACTGTTACAACAGACACAAATCACATTCACATCAAACACAGAATTCCATTCATAACCAATCCTCCCATCGTCCTCTCGGCTTCTCTGTCTGACCCTAGGAGTCAGGCAGTCTCTTCAGGTTCACTCTCAGATCTTCTCACTTCTCCTCTAGTCCGCAGGGGGTCCAGACTCAATGTCCATCTGGGGCGTGATGTCAATACACACTGTGAGCTCAAAGTTCCTTCATGTCTGGGTCTCTGCCAAGGAATATGTGAGCTACATAATGTTACGCCACATCACTCCCCCTGAAACGCCCAAGAACGGACATACACCAACCTTAAGTCAATAATGGACAGTCATACACACTATGTCAAGAAAAGACACACACACACCGCCCTCATGTCCATAATGGGCAGTCATACACATTACACCCTTACAGCTCCCCCCCCCACTTTGCAGGATCTACAGCACAATTTACACGGGTTGATCCAAATACACATCACTCTGCCCGTTGCTTAGGCTTCAATCTCCTCCCGAATCTGCTGAACGCAGGCTTCGCAGCCTGTGTTGTGCCGTCCTGCGGTGCGCCTGTGGAATGAGGGGGAGAAGGGTTATTTGCCCCCTGCTGGGGAACTAGGGACTATCCCTTGGGAGGCCTGCCGCGTCAAGGCGCCCCCGCCGGCCGTACAGGTTCGTCACGTAACACAAAAGCAGGCTTTAATCTGTCAACACTGATTGTCTCTTTCCTGCCCCCCAAGTCCAGTACAAAATATTTCTCCCCGGTTTCCAGCACTCGGAACGGACCATCATAAGGTGGGCAGAGACTGTGACGCTGGGCGTTGTGCCTGATAAAAACAAACTCTGCGTTTTGCAAAGCCTTGGGAACAAAAACCCGCGTAAACGTGTGATGAGCGGGGCCCGGGAGCATTTCTGCCCCCGTGCCACTTAGAGGTCCCCACACCGAGGGGCGCTCGGGTGCTGCATGGGCTGGCAGGAACTCTCCTGGCAGCCTGAGAGGTTGAGTAAACACTAATTCAGCAGGTGAGGCATCTAAATCCTCCTTGGGTGCCGAACGCAACCCCAATAAAACCCATGGTAGTTTGTTTACCCAATTTGTATCCGTGAGCGACGCTCTGAGGGCTGCCTTCAACGACCTGTGAAAATGCTCGCATAAACCGTTGGCCTGTGGGTGATAAGTGGTGGTGCGATGAGCTGTTGCCCCTAAGCCGCTGGCCATGGCTGACCATAGCTCTGAAACGAACTGCGGACCCCTATCGGACGTAATGTCCGACGGGACTCCGAACCGCGCTACCCAGGCTGTTAAAAAAACACGTTACCTCTGCCGCTGTGGTAGACTGCAATGGGACCACTTCCGGCCAACGCGTGGACCGGTCCACCATTGTCAGGAGATGTGTGAACCCCTGCGAGGGCGGCAGGGGTCCCATTAGATCTACGTGCACATGATCAAACCTCTTAGCCGGGACGTGGAAAGGCTCTAAACGGGCTTTTGTGTGTCTGTGAACTTTGGCCCGCTGGCAGGACATGCAGGCTCTAGCCCACTCCTTCATGTGCTTGTGCAGGCTCGGCCAAACAAACTTCTCTGCTACCATTTTCACCGAAGCGCGTACTCCCGGGTGTGCCAGGGAGTGCACCGCGTCAAAAACATGACGGCGCCACGTGGCCGGCACCACTGGGCGAGGTCGCCCGGTGGATACATCGCAAATAAGCGGGGGTGAACCGGTTTGTAAACTTACGTTCTCCAGCCTTAACCCTGTTGGTCCAGACAGGAGCGCGCGCACGTCTGTGTCCTCGCCCTGCTCTGCTGCCATGGCCACGTAATCTATCCCTACGTGCACCGGAGCTGCGTGCGCGTCCGCGCTGTTACCGCGCTCCGCGTCTGTGGCGCTACAGCCCCCATCCGCGTGGACAGGTGCTGTTACCGCTCGCGAGAGGCAGTCCGCCACCACATTAAATTTACCGGCTACGTGCTGTATATCGGTGGTGAATTCTGAAATTGCGGCCAGCTGCCTCTGCTGTCGGCCTGACCATGGTTCAGAGACTTTGGACATTGCAAAAGTTAACGGTTTGTGGTCGACAAAAGCGGTGAAATGCCGCCCTTCCAACCAGAACTGGAAATGGCGAATGGCCAGGTGGAGCGCTAGCAGTTCCCTGTCAAACACGCTATATTTTCGCTCTGCATCGCGTAGGGACCTGCTAAAAAAAGCAAGTGGTTGCCAAGCCCCGGTGACTTGCTGTTCTACCACGGCTCCTATGGCCACATCTGACGCGTCTGTGGTTAGCGCTATTCGGGCTGCTGGGTCTGGGTGAGCCAGCAGTGCTGCGTTTGCTGCACGGTGGCGCAGTGGTTTAGCACTGTGGCAGCACAGTTTTACCCTCGGCCGGGGGATCGCGGGGATCATGAGATCGTGGGTTCGATCCCAGCCCCCGACCAACAGTGAGCTGTGTGGAGTTTGCATGTTCTCCCCGTGTTGCGCGGGTTTACTCCGGGATTTCTCTGGTTTCCTCCCGCATACCAAAAAAACATGTAGGTTTAGGGCGCTCGCGCACGCAGCGACCAGCAGCCGGTGGCTTGTCACCAGACTGCAAACCAAGTCTACCTACGGGTACAAATAAGTAACAAAAAAAAAAAAAAAAAAAAAAAATGCGCGCTCCCGCTCCGGGGACCACTCAATCGCATTGGAGGGCTTTTGTTTTTTTAGCGCGACATACAACGGTTGCATGAGCTGCACCGCGTGAGGTATGAAACGGTTGTAAAAGTTTACCATGCCTAAAAATTCCTGCAACGCTTTTACCATTTGTGGCTGGGGAAACTCAGCCACCGCGCGTACTTTGTAGGGCAGCGGAACTGCACCCTCTGGGGAGACGCGGTGCCCCCCAAAAATCGATCTGTGCTGCGCCAAAATGGTACTTGGCTGGGTTGATTATCAACCCGTGCGCTCCCAACCGCTGAAAAACAGTTCTGAGGTGACTCTCGTGTTCCTCCTCAGAGGCGCTGGCGACTAAAATATCATCTAAGTAGACAAAAACAAAAGGGAGGTCGCGCAAAACGGCATCCATCATGCGTTGGAAGGTTTGCGCAGCGCCTTTAAGGCCAAAAGGCATGCGTAAAAATTCAAAAAGCCCGAAAGGGGTTATTACTGCTGTCTTGGGAATGTCCTCTGATCGGACCGGGACCTGGTGATAACCGCGGACCAGGTCTATTTTAGAAAAAATTCGTGCCTTGGCCAAATGCACCGAAAAATCTTGGATATGCGGAATTGGGTAGCGGTCCTGCGCTGTGGCATTGTTTAACCTGCGATAATCGCCGCACGGTCTCCACGAGCCGTCCACCTTAGGGACTATGTGGAGGGGGGAAGCCCAAGTGGACTTCGAGCGGCGAATTATGCCCAACCTTTCCAGGTTGGCGAACTCCTCACGCGCAATAGAGAGCTTAGCTGCATCCAAGCGCCGAGCCTTCACAAAAACCGGTGGACCACTTGTGGTTATAAAGTGCTCCACCCCGTGCTTCGCCACCTTAGCTGAAAACGTGGGAACTGTGAGTGCTGGGAACTGGTTTAGGAGAGTGTGGAACTTACCTCCTGCTGCGGCGGCGTTGGCCTGTACTGACGGCGGGGACACTCGCGCTGCACAGGCAATAGAACAAAAAGAGAGTGCATTAACCAAGCGTCTATTAGCCAGATCTACCAGCAAGCCATGTGAGCACAAAAAGTCGGCGCCCAACATGTTAAAACTCCCCGCCGCTACTATGAAGGTCCATTCATAGTTGCGGCCGTGCAAGGACAGGCGCAGAGTTCTTTCGCCAAACGTCTTGATCGACGAGCCGTTTGCGGCTGTTGCTCCATCTCCGCGGGGACCGGCCGCCCGGTCCACGTAGGTCGCGGTGATGAAACTCCTCTGTGCTCCGGTGTCAACGAGGAATTGCCGTCCGGAGCTCGCATCCGTCAGGTAGAGCAGCTTGTTCCGTTCGCCGAGGGTTGAAGCTGCCAGCGACCTCCGGCTCTTTGCGCTTCCCTGCTTCCTGAAGTTGCATGGCGGGACACACCTGTGCGCCTTGTGCGCGAAACGTCGATGGTAGAAGCACATCTCGTCCTCTCCTCTGCTCCGGGATCGCGCTGCCGCTGTTGTCGCTGGGGTCGGCTCTGCTGCCACCGGTTCTCCGTCGCCCTGGGCTGCCGTGCCGAGGTCCGCTGCTGCCGCTGCCGTCTCCTGTTCGCCGCATGCGTCTAGGAGTTGCTCTGCTTCCAAAGCCAGCGCGCGGAAGTCCTGCTGGTCCACACACCTCATGCTGGACAGGGAGCCTCTCATGTGCGCTGGAAGGGTCCTCAAAAAGATGTGTTTAAATAAAAACGCATCGTTGCCTGCCCCGATCATCTGCAGCATGTCCTCCATGAGGACGGTCGGCCTGCGTCGTCCTCTGTCGCGCAGGTCCAGGAGTGTTCTAGCCCTCACCTCGGCCGATGGCACAAAGCTCCGAATGAGGGCGGCTTTCAGGGCGTCGTATTTGCCAGCAGCGGGCGGCTGCTGCACCAGGCTCCGCACACATCGGGCTGTGCGTCTGTCGAGTCTTGCGATAACATTGTGGAACTTAATGTCATCCTCTGATACCCCGTTAAGCACGAACCGTGATTCCACGTGTTGGAACCATGAGTGCGGGTCCTCTTGCCAGAACTCGGGGAGTCTAATGGAGTTTACGCCAGTGCGGGCGGTCTCCGGTGAGTCAGGCTCGGAGTCGGAGAGACGACCTCCAAGTCTTTCCATTTTTCTCACGTGTGGGTCACCAATGTAGGAAACTCGAAATGAAGAGACTTTTTGATTTTTTAGTATTGGTTTATTCCATCTCAAGTCCTACAGCTCCTCTCTCAGCCAGGGAATGAAGAGGGCGAGCTGAGATAAACCACATACCTTTATACTGTTACAACAGACACAAATCACATTCACATCAAACACAGAATTCCGTTCATAACCAATCCTCCCATTGTCCTCTCGGCTTCTCTGTCTGACCCTAGGAGTCAGGCAGTCTCTTCAGGTTCACTCTCAGATCTTCTCACTTCTCCTCTAGTCCGCAGGGGGTTCAGACTCAATGTCCATCTGGGGCGTGATGTCAATACACACTGTGAGCTCAAAGTTCCTTCATGTCTGGGTCTCTGCCAAGGAATATGTGAGCTACATAATGTTACGCCACATATTCACAGTTGATGTATACAAATGATAGACATAATCATAATACCAGACAATGTGTAATGCGACTATTTACTTTACCACTACCAAAAACAAATGCTTTAAAGAAAACTGTGATGTATAGGGCTGTATCACATTGGAACAAACTTCCATCCTGTTTAATTCAGAACAGAAATGTGAAAAGTTTCAAAAAGAAACTAAGAATGTTGCTTATGAGGAAAGAATTATGATGTTAATTGTTTATGGGTCATGTCTATTGGAATTGTTAATTTTATGGTTTGGTGTAGAACTTAATTAGTCTGTAATGTTATTTTTTTATGTAAATTGTAAACAGCGCTATTGTATCAATGTATTAATGTATGTGTGATTTTACTGTTTTTAAATTTTTGTGTGTGGACCCCAGGAAGAATAGCTGCTACTATGGTAGCAACTAATGGGGATCTGAATAAACGAAATGAAATGAAACCTCCACATTTCTACTTTTCCTTTTCTCTCTCTCCCACCAAACATAGCTTCCCCCTGTCCTCCTCCTCGATCCTTGATGAAACAAGGATCCAAACAGGAGAAAAACAACACATATATTTTGTATTTTGAGAGCTGCAGCTGATCCAGAGGACTGTTAGTTACTTCACCCTGGGCACGCTTTGAATACGATGACCAACGTAAGGTACGTGACTGTGTTTGTACTCTTTTAATTTCTGTATTTTCACAACACCTTAACAGTTAGACAACAACCTACACATGTATTTACATGGGAAATTATCTTTTAACTTGACAAACATCATATGTGTAACTTGTAGCAAAATTTGATTGGGATCAAAAGATAATTTTGCTTTTGCCATTCATTTCAATGGAGATTTTTTTTCTGATTTAAAGTAGAACTGAACCCACCTTTTGGCGCAAAAAGTAGAATAGCAGATTAATTCCTTATTACCTATTGTATTTTTCAACACATAAAAGAAATTTTTAGGCTGTGTGATGGCCAAGCTATAAGCCGATAAACTTTTGCCTCTGGCTGGCAGTGCCAAACAAACCGGAAGTAGTGCAGACGACGCTGCGTGACGTCATGAGTGTGATCCCTAAACAAAACAACAATGGCAGATGATAGCAGTTCCAGCAGTCAAGAACACCAGAGTTTTCAGAGTGAAGAGGCATTCAGGATCGGTGACGAGACAGAGGAGGATGCAGGAGTGTGGCAGGTGGCAGGCGTGCACGCGAGCCCGGGAGACAGCGACCTGATGCACCTGTGACAGCAGCTGGCAGACGGCAATGCAGAGGCGAGGTCCGCCGCCGGGGAATACACCTGTGCACAGGGGAGAGACTGGAAAGGCAAAGGTAGGTATGCTTACGCTGTAGATCTTGCTGGGAGATGAGGGGGTCCTCTGCAGCAAGAGGGCTGAAGGAATCAGACGGCTTCATGCCGAAGCCCAGGGCAGAGTGGCTTATATCCCACGCTGCTGACGAGGCGCAAGTGTGCGTGCAGCTGGCGCCGCTAATGAGCGGCGAGTTGTAACATATCCAGCCTGTGTTGTGTTGTAGCTTAGTTTTCTTTTTTCTCTCACATTTTGTCTTAGTTTTGTTTTGAATTGTAATCGCTCTTGCCTGTTTTCTCTTTTGAATTCTTGGATGGAATATGGGTGGGCAATATAAGCTGCGGCTTCAGCCATCACCCATTTCGGATAACTTACGTTGAACTGTATAATCAGATGAGTCATTGTTCAATTTGACCTTGTTGTTATATCATTCAGTTTCTTTCAACCTGTACTGTACTATCCGAAATAAATAAATTCATTCATTCATTCAAAAAATTGGGCTATGTATTACAATACTTCTACAGACTATAGTGGCAATACACATGAACAGAACTGGCCTCTGCATTTGACTGTGCTATTTATAAATACAGTGATCCCTCACTTATCGCGTTTAATGGGGACCAGAACCGACCGCGAAAAGTGAAAAACCGCGAAGTAGCGTCACCCCCACCCCCAAGGGCGTCACAAGCACTATTTTGCACAAAAAGGCACAAGAGAACAGCGAAAAGTGCCACTAAGCAACACGAGCGATAAAGAACAATGAATGCGGTCTTCCTTCGCTGGGTATGGGCGCTCTGCAGGGAGAGAAGCTGGGTAAAACGTCTCGGCCAATCAGCTTGCGAGATTCCCGAGCGGTGAAGAGGTGGGCGGAGAGGAGTGGAGCGGTGGTCAGAGAGGTGGATTTTTAGTTGTGCGGGCTCTCCGTGTTGATACCTGATGTTCTAATGTAGTCTCCCTGCCTTCTGCTAGCGCCCGGGCAACTTTCGTGCCATTTTTTCTCAATTTTGAATTTTTGATGAATATTTTTGAAAAATCCACGATGCACTGAGGGCGCGAAAGGTGAAACGCGAAGTAGCGAGGGATCACTGTAATATCTATATCTAGAAACGCATCGCTTTCCGGTCGCTTTTCCTCCCCCTTTCTTTTCTTTCGTCGTCATGACAGCTTTCCTTGGCCACTGAACAGATCTTCCCAGGTGCTGGAAGTGTTTTGTAGTCGACTATCACGACAAAATGCACCAAAAACAACCAGTGTCGACGTGCTCGCAATGGTAAACATGGAGGACTGTGTCACACTCGTGACGTCAAGCGGAACTCCGGCTGCACTTCCGGTTAATCGGCGGATTTGTCTGATTTTTCAGGGCGGGAAATTCAAAATCGCGATTTTCTCCAAGATTCCGGGATTTGTGGAGGGGGTGCCAATGATAAATTATCTTTATAATTGTATGTACTATCACCCAGTGCCGTTCAATGCCGTTCAGTTCAGTTCTACTTTAAGGTCCCATGTGCGGTGTGTGAGTTAATCTCTCTATAGAGGAGCCCATTAGATTTTGATGATGATCTGAGAGTCCATGCTGTTATGTATGGAAAACGTGGACCAATGAAGAAACGGAGTGGTGAACTATACAGGACTTTATTATAGACTCACAAATAATACAGAGGCACTCCCGCTAGTCTGAGAGGTGGTCAAAAGAGACCGGCCCTCTTCCGCACAACCCTCTTATACCCCGAGTGGTGGCGGAACCGGAAAGGTGGAGCCGTCACCCGTATCACACAATAATATATCCTAACTAGAAAAGCACTCGGAGACCGCAGACCTCCGCCAAGCACCACAGTTCCCCCCATACAGTGTTTGTGTGTATGTTTTCAGATTCCTTGACCATGAAAACATATGGCTACCAATTGGATTGACAATGATGGGATTAGTGGTTCAGTAGTTATTCACGAAAATGACATTTTCCGTAATGGCAGCCACAGTTCCCCCCATACAGTGTTTGTGTGTACGTTTTCAGATTCCTTGACCACGAAAACATATGACTAGCAATTGGATTGACAATGATAGGATTAGTGGTTCAGTAGTTATTCATGAAAATGGCATTTTCCGTAATGGCAGCCACAGTTCCCCCCATACAGTGTTTGTGTGTATGTTTTCAGATTCCTTGACCATGAAAACATATGACTAGCAATTGGATTGACAATGATAGGATTAGTGGTTCAGTAGTTATTCACGAAAATGGCATTTTCCGTAATGGCGGTTTTCTTCTGGACGGTGATCTAGATCACCACCAAAATGTAATCATCTGTAGGATACCCCATTTCTGACAATCTGTGAAAATTTCATGAAAATCCATCCATAAGTTTTTGAGTTATCTTGCTAACAAACAAACAAACAAACATACAAACAAACAGACGGACAAACCAACGCCGATGATCACATAACCTCCTTGGCAGAGTTAATAACAACATAACACTTTCCATCTCCCCTTCAAAAAATGGGCCAAATACACACATACCATCGAGACCCGCCCAAATTTGGAACCCGAATCATGCGCTAAAACTAAAAAAAATTATATATCAAGGCCTATAACATTCACACAAAACAACTAAAGCTAGGGAGAGACAGGTGGACTACCGTCCCACCCTCCACACGGCTAGAAGGATTATTGTGCCGTCTCTGCTACAACACGGTCTTTTAAACATAAAATCGCCGTGCTCCTAAAATAAATAACATAAAACGATCCCCATAACAGAACATATATACAAACAGGTTAAACCACCATCAACAAATCCCATAAACAACTTAAATAATTCTTATTTCCACATCATGCATAACTACTATAACCCAGGCAATTTACATACTAAAAACATGCATTGAACACATTGCCCCCCCAATTACCAGTCAGTTCCAGTAGAGAAACCACCCCCTGGAGACCCATCAGGTGGGTCCCGTCTTGAGCATCTTCTTCTCATCGCGTCTGGAGATGACCGACATCGAAGCCCAGACACTTCCTTCTCATCACTGGTGCGCCGCAGCTCATTGGGATGTCTCCATGAGCCTTCAGACAGCTGAAAGTAGCCATCCTCCTGAACAGTCACCACCTGCAGCTGCCCCTGGTCCTCCTGTCATTTGCACTTTCTACGAACCCCTCTCGACTGGGCCTCCTCTCTGGGTTGGACCACATCAGCGACCTCCAGAGGAGCCCGACTCGGCTTCCAGTGTTCCTGAGTGGCACATTGTTTCACCATGCCAACCGGTCCTGCCCGGCTCATTTTCATTTCAGATGCTGGCGAAGCTGTTGTGACCCCTTGCTTCTCAGTATCTCCCAGCCGAACTTAGGAAGCAGAATGGGCCAGCCACTCGGCTCCACCTGCCATCACGGGCATCCCACCGCACCGCCCAGTTCCCTCAGCTAGGGTAACTTGGGCTCTGGCGCAGGAACCTTCCCGCGATGTCCCTGAGTGGGGTTGGTCCTAATCATCTTCCAGAATACTAGGCCAAAGTTCGTCCCATACAGCATCGTCCACCACTCGCGGAACCGGCCGGTCCCACAAGCCACAGCCCAACCACTCTTCACCAACACCACTGGAGATCATAAAGCCCAGTCCATAAAAAAGATCACAGCCCATAATATTCTCGCCACTGGCAGTCACCATGAACTTCAGGTTGGAGACCTCCTCTGACTTGTACCTCACCATCAGTTCCACCGAAACTACAATGGTTAGTCTGTTTCCTCCGTACCCTCACAATGGCGCTGAATGACCTCTCACTTGGTAGTATGGGGAAAAAAACTCCTCACAGTAGGCCAATTCAACACGGACCTCACTGCGCCCACGTCAATCAGCAACAGCACCTCCACTCCATCCAACTCTACCATGCAGTATGTACGGCCATCAGTGCTCAGAGAGACGGTGTGAACAACCATAGGAGTTGGAGCAGGGGTGTCCGCTTTGCGTCGCCGATCCCCTCGCTCAAACCTATTACAGACCCTGGCAAAATGATGCAGGAGTCCGCACTTGCCACAGGGTTTACCTTTTGCCAGACACTTTCTAGCCTTGTACCGGTGCTTAGTGGACCCACAACCCAAACACCTGGGCGATCCCAGGGCGGACCTTTTCTTCACAGCTGTAGCACATTCCTCTTTCTCCTGCTCACTATCATCACTGTCCGGGTCCACAACCTTCACCATTGATTGTGATTCAGAGTGATGCAGCGTAGCTCTCTCACCAAGGTCACGTGACAGTTTTTCTGCTACTTCACACTGCTGAGCTGTCTCGACAGCCATGGCAAACATCAATTCAACAGAGAGCATAAGGAGTCTAAACCGTGCTGTCGAGCAAAGCGTGTGCTCCGCCAACTGGTCGCAGACCATCTCTTCCTCCAGTGCTCCAAACCGGCAGTCCCTGGCCAGCTGACATAGGTCCGCAACATATCACTGCACCGACTCGCCAGTCTGCTGGTGGCGCTGCCAAAACTGAATCCTCCGGACAATGATGTTCACAGGGGCGCAAAAATGTCACGCTATCAGCTCAACAACGTCCTCAAATCTATCTCTAGCACCCAAGGTAACAAGGATATGCTGTCCTTCCATACCTAAATTATGGACCAGAATTGCCCGAGCCCATATCTTCTTCAATTCACCAAGGTTTAGAGCCACCGAATAATTTTGGAATGTGGCGAACCATCTCGCCCAAGGAAACGGAGGCTCCCCCGAAGACTCCAAAAATGGCCAAATTGTAGACACGCCAGCATCCATACTTTCATCCTTGTCACCAGATGTTATGTATGGAAAACATGGACCAATGACGAGACCAAGTGGTGAACTACACAGGACTTTATTATAGACTCACAGATAATACAGAGGCGCTCCCACTAGGCTGAGAGGTGGTCAAAAGAGAGCACCCTTCTTCCGCACAACCCTCTTATACCCCAAGTGGCAGCGGAACCGGAAAGGTTGAACCGTCACCCGTGTCACACAATAATATATCCTCATAACATCATAACACATGCATCTGTCATAAACTCCCCGTGCGCTTTTCCACAGCGCATGGAGGAGAGGAAGGGATGGACTTAAGTGCAGGGTTACACCAAACACACATTTATTGATATCAAACAGTTCAAGAGTAACGACTTACAGAAATGTAACAGTTGTGCACAAAAAGACTCACACGCATTGCATGCAGCGGGCAGACCACTGTGCACCGTGGCCAAAAACAGACAGGACAAGATGCTTGGGTAAACGTAGAGTCCTCCAGGACGCTCGACTGGCACGGGAGAAGAGCCGGACAACAGTGCCAAAGCGTAGCAGTTGTGCCGCAAGGAGAAACGCTACAGACAAGCGTAGCAGCACAACTGCAAACAGAAACGCAGACAGCTCTTACTCACCGTGCAGGAACAGTCTGAGTCGTCCAAGTCCGCCTGCAAGCAGATACACAAATAATCCCTCACCTGATACGACGGTCACACGGCAAAGAAATCCATGTGAGCACGTACAATGGTCCAGCAGTGTTTGACTAGCAAAGAGCTGCTTAAGTACAAACACCGCTGGCATAACAGATTGGCAACACCTGGGCAAGGTGCGGGAAAGATGATTACCGGGGCGCACAGCTGACTGTCAGAGAGGGGGGCATGGTCGGACTGGCAAATGTTAGACAGCGCCCACCAGGAAGTGGGTCAAACAGCTGCCTAACGATCACCGGCCAGAGCAGCAGCTACAAGCATGGAAATAAACAATACACAGACAAGAAATCAAAACATAACAATACACGACAACCCCAATGTCTGAGCCACCAAGAACGATCAGAACCGAGCCCACAGGAGAATGCTGGCTCGGTTCATGACAGCCTCTGCCAATACTCTATCTTCTCACAATGTGTTAGCAAGATCCCTCAAAAACTACTAGACAGAATTTATTGAAATTTTCACCAGGGGTGGCCTTTGGGCTACAAACGATCCCATTCGATTTTTGAGATAATCCATCAGCACATAGCTCCACCAAGGCCCTATCTTGCAGTGTACAGAGGGAGGGAAGAAAGGAGACTTAGTGGAGGTATGTGCTCTCCGAGTGCTTTTCCAGTTATATTCTGTTTTTATTTGCATTTTACACAACATCCCAACTTCATTGGAACTGGGGTTTGTATTATTATTTCTTGTGTTTATGAAGACTTCATTACACAATTCAGTGAGAGCAGTATGTTTCCCAAAATACTACTGCTTGAAAAAGACAAAAAAAAAAAAAACCCTCTGGCCTGGTTTTTATTCCTTTTCTCTTCATGGGGGGGTGGGGGGAGGTCAAGAAAATAATCATGTTTGTGTTCTTAAAAATTTCCCTGAAGTGGCTCCTGCATATTTTCTTCCTTCTGATGAATAATTGATGGGAAGCTGTGTCCACAGCCATACAAACAATATTACTGCTTGTTCATTCTGCATCCACCATCATGCACTTGCTATTTTATCATTGCTTTGTGCTTGCTGCCATTTTCTCCCCAGGGCAGCTGCGGTGCTGAGCTTTGCGCTACAATCACTGCAAATACAGTAGAAAACAAACATTTAGGAGAATTTCATTGTGATTTACTAAGACCATTAAAATGTTCCATTAAGGTACTCGGAGCAAAAAAAGAGCTTCCTCAGAGTAATGGCTCTATAAAGTGGAGAGAGCATGCACTTAATGAAAAACAGAGGCATATGGCTGCAGCTTAATAAACAGGCGGCTCTGTGTTGTTTCAGGTGAAGAGGACATAATTAGCATGTCACTGCAGGTGATTACATTTAAAGGTCCGCAATGGGTCTCTGGAGGAAAGGGATGCTGAACGCTTATGAAAACAATCATGGGTAAAGGCTGTAGATGTAATGGTTTGGGATTTTGTCGGCTGGCCATGCTGTTCTCAGAGGAGTGGAAGTGGATCAATAATCATATCTGTGTTACTATCTGCCATAGGAGATGGGTTTGGGGGCAAATATGTTGGCGGGTTTTTCTCGAACACATGTGAAGATGACTCGTTTGGCAGCGTATAATAGAGTATGGAGACTTTTGACCATTCAAAAAACCTTTGTAGCAAGGTTGTAGTGATTAATGTAATGTATTGTACTTTATTTATATAGCCTTTTACAACAACCCATAGGTGACCAAAGTGTTTTACAAAAGATCAAACAGCACTAGAAACACACACAACATAAATGATTGTGGAGGCATGGTTCTGGGTGGAGCGCAGTGGTGATGGTGGCACCCTTACAAAGTTATGGGGCTCACTTGCACCATTGTGACTTGGTCATCAAACATTTGCAGCAGGACTGACTACGCTGACAAATGTGGCAGTGGTGTTGTGACAGCATGGCATGATTGTCTAGTGCATAGTGTGGTATAGGGAAACATGGCGCTTTATTGTGAAGTGCAGTGTGGTGACGTGGACTTCCCGCCACGTCACCGCATTGCCCTATATAGTGGGCGGACCACCATCTTACGGTCTCTTTGACCGGTGCCCATGCCAGGTGCCTGCCATGTAACCGCTACGTCCAGTTACATCAATAAAGCTGTGTTTGCCAACTTCATCTTGCCTCATTCATCACCCAGGTATTTCCATACATAACATTTGGCGATTGAGGATTAACTCATGGAGACGTGTATCACACCACTCCATCCCTTTCTTGAGCTTGCGGATGAACTGCTGGTGCCTTGGCCCAGGTGGTTCGAGGCTTTTCAGACCTACATCACCGCACTGGACTTCAGACAGCTTGACAAGCTAAGGGTACACGCGCTTCTCGTCCATAACCTGGGTATCAAGGGCCAGCGAGTCCTGGGGATGCTCGAGGACGTGGAGCTGCTAGCCAACCATTTCCACACCCCCGATAGCATGACTGTCCGGAGGATTTGTTTTCGGCAGCAACATCAGCGGGTAGGTGAGCCTATGCACCAATTTGTCACTGACTTAAGGCAGCTAGCTAGCGAGTGCCGCTTTGGGTCGTTGGAAGATGAATGGTACGTGACCAGCTTGCGGAGAACACGTGCAGTGCCGCATTGCGGAGTAGGCTACTCACGACCCCCAATATCTTAACATTAGCCAGAGCTGTCGAACTAGCTCTCCAGCTGGAGGCTGCAGATGAGCTAGCTTCAGACCTAACCTGGCACCAGTCACAGAGTCCACCGAAGCCTCCCGCCACGGCAAATGTTGTGGACTCGGAAAACAAGGATAGCTTGGATGATGATGTTATGGAAACCAATGCTGCCAGCTGAAGGTCTGCCCCGGGAAAACCCCTGTGCAAGGGTTGTGGGTCTGCAACACACCAAAATAAGGTGAAAGACTGCCTACCTAACTAAGTAACTAACTAACTAACCTGCACTTATATAGCACTTTTCTAGTCACAAAGACCACTCAAAGCGCTTTCACTAGTACTAACCCTCTATTCTAAGGGCCTATAGACCTAAGGGAAACCATTGTAGCAGATGTGGACGCTTGAATCATTATGCTAGAGTGTGCCGTGTATCTGAACTGGAGAGCCCACGGAAGAAATCACTCTGCCCGCCCCTGACAACCATCCATACGGTGCTCCCCAGCACAAACGGGTACACGTAGTGCGCAGTGGAGTTGGACGGCATGGAAGTGCCACTGCTGCTTGACACGGCGGCGGAGGGGTCACTGCTGAACTAGGCCACGGTGAGGAAGTCCCCCCCCCCCTACAGGATTAAAGGTAACCCGGCGCCTTTGTATGGTTATGGAGGTGGCAGGCTGTGCACGGTTGGAACTTTCGAGTTAACGGTCCAGTACAAGTCTGCAAAGATGATTGACTTCACGTTCCATGTGACAGGGCGAGGCAATAACATCATGGGCTGTGATTTATTTTACAGACTGGGTTTCACCATTAAAGACAGTGCCGGAAAAGAATGGTTGGGTTGCGGCTGCAGGAACCCCCTGGCTCCGGCCGTCGAAGAGGACGTTGTGTGGGATGAGGGACTAATGGACACCACGGTGGTCAAGCAGGACCAGTTTCACTCAGGTTCAGCACAGGAAAGGCTTAGTGCCAGCACTCAGGACATGGTAGAGCGGGGTACCGAGCATGGCGGCAGGGCACTTGCGTCGGTGAATAACACCATGCTAGCTCCAGATGCCTCCAGAGCTTGGCCATGGGAGGATGGAGAGTCTGCAGCTACAGCGGTGACCACTACAATGGTTTTAGAAGAGGACGGGGCCAGACCAATGAGCATGGAGTTTCCGCATGCTCAGCAGCACCACATCAGGCCAAGCTGGGCCCCACTGAGGGTTTTAGACTTGGTTCGGGTTTGGGGTGATGAACGTCCACAGCGAAGATAGGCTAAATGACAGCCAGCAAAACACCGAGGATGTCTGCTCATTGTGGCAAAGTTGGGCACAGCATGCTTCCGGTTGTCCGACAGCTCATCGAGGCACGCCAATTAGCTTCGGCGCATCCAGGAGGATGCTCCAGGGGACGAGGCTGGACAGGAGTCGGTGTTGGTGGTGAAGGAGTCGGGCTTCACTGTCCAGAAGATCAGCCATCATCATGGGGGTTTGCTGCTTCCAGGGGCGTGCTTGCTGAGGGGCTGTCCTGGGCCCCCCCATGCCAGTTCTGCCTTTCCCACCCAAGTGTCTGTGCTGTAAAAAAAGGGTGTTTATAGTTCCTGTGTTTTGTGCATGCATGTTATGGTATGGGGTTATTTTGTGTTTGCATTTTAGTTTAGGAGCACGGCAGGTATTTTAGTTTGATAAAGGACTCTCTTTTTAGTTAGTTGGTGGCAGAATAATCCACCATGCCATGCGGGCTGTGCGGCAGTCCACCCATCAGCCCTATTTTAGGTTGCTTTGAGTGAGTGTGTTAGGCCAATTTAGTACATTAGTTTTTATTATTTTAGAGCATGATTCGGGTTCCAAATTAGGGTGGGTTTCAATTGTATGTGTGGTTTGGGACTTTTCTAAAGGAGGGAGGAAATGTGGTATAGGGAAACATGGCGCTTTGTGAAGTGCAGTGACGTGATGAGGACTTCCCATCACGTCACCGCACTGCCCTGAATAGTGGGCGGGTCACCATCTTACGGTCTCTTTGACCGGTGCCCCCGCCAGGTGCCTGCTGTGTAACCGCTACTTCCAGTTACATCACTAAAGTTGTGCTCACCAACTTCACCTTGCCTCATTCATTACCCAGGTATTTCCATAGATAACACAGCTACAGTCGTGCTTGAAATTTTGTGAACCCTTTAGAATTTTCTACCATTTCTGCATAAATGTGACCTAAAACATCAGATTTTCACACAAGTCCTAAAAGTAGATAAAGAGAACCCAATTAAATAAATGAGAAAAAAATATTTTACTATTTTCATTAATTTATTGAGGAAAATAATCCAATATTACATATCTGTGAATGGCAAAAGTTTGTATACCTTTGATTTCAGTGTCTGGTGTGACCCACTTTTGCAGCAATAAGTGCAACTGAAAGTTTTCAGTAAGTGCTGATCAATCCTGCACATCGACTTGGAGGAATTTCAGCCCATTCTTCCGTAAAAAAGCTTCAGCTCTGGGATGTTGGTGGGTTTCCTTGCATGAACTGCTCACTTCAGGTACAACATCTCAATTAGATGAAGGTCAGGACGTTTACTTGGCCATTCCAAAACAGTAACTGGATTCTTCTTTTACCATTCTTTGGTAGAACGACTTGTGTGCTTGGGATTGTTGTCTTACATGACCCACTTTCTCTTGAGATTCAGTTCATGGACAGATGTCCTGACATTTTCCTTTAGTGTTTGCTGGTATAATTCAGAATTCGTTGTTCCATCAACACCCTTTTTCAGAGGTCCTCAGAATTCTCCTTTGTTCGTGCCATGATACACTTCCACAAACATGTGTTGACACTTTGATAGATCTTTAAATAAAACATGGTGTCCACTCACACCTGATTGTCATCCCACTGACTGAAAACACCTGCCTCTAATTTCACCTTCAAATTACCTGCTCATCCTAGAGGTTCACAAACTTTTGCCATCACAAATATGTAATATTGGATCAGTTTCCTAAATAAAAAAAATAAAAAGTAAAATATTTTTGTCAAATTTAATTATCTGAGTTCTTTTTATCTACTTGTAGGACTTGTGTGAAAATCTGATGATGTTTTGGTCATATTTATGCATAAATGTAAAAAACTGTAAAGGGTTCACAAACTTTCAAGTACCACTGTACATCCTAATATGGTTTGAGGGGGGTCAAGGCTGATGTTTCCACAGTGTGGTGATATTGCGGGTGTACATAAGAGGGACTCAGTATGTATCAGTGAGGGAATGTGCTGCTGTATAAAGCATGGTGGAAACCCCCTAGAGCAAGGATCACCAACTGGTGGACTCCGGTCTGAATCCGGACCCCAAGAGTCCTCCATCTGGACCCAGAAGCCTTTTGATACAATTTGGTATCAAATTGTGCTTTGATACTTTGGTGGGAAAAAAGCGGAACTGAACTGCTGCATCGGTGACTGCCTGACCACTGTTGCCAACTTGGTGATTTTCTTGCTAAATCTGATGACTTTTCAAACCCTCTTGGTGACTTTTTTGTCAAAAGTGACTAGCGACAAATCTAGCAACTTTTTCTGGTGCAATCAGAGACTTTTCTGGTGTCTTGGAAAATGACAGGAAAGCATGATTGCTCTGCAGTTACCATCCTCAACAAGCAGCAGGCAGTACTGTGAGGCTCTCCTGTCCCCTTCCCATCCCAAAGCAATCATAGACGGTCTCGGTCAGTCTCACAGTAGCCTCGTGCAGCAGCAATGTTGCAGTTACAATAAATTAATAATAGTTTTTTCAGAACTGCAATGTCTGACACCAATTGAATTCTGCAGCAGAAGCAAAGTACTTTAGCCTTGTTCCCAGCAACAGGTTGAAGCCATCCCTTAAATGTATGCGGTACGGTATAACGCCAAGGCAGGGCCATAAAGCTGCTGTGACTGCCCCGGCAGGGTTGCTTTGTTTTCTTACCAGCATCTGTTTTTGTGCTGCCGGACTCTTTTCTTTTAGTACTTTTTTTCCTCCGAGTCTGAACTCATGTTCACTTTTTATGTTTGTTGTGGTGCTAGAACAAACATGAGCTGAGCGCTGTTGATGTGACTGACTGCCAGACAGTGAGGAGGAGCCAGCCAGGTATGAGCTGATCGGGTAAGAGCAAGCTTCAGTTTCTGGTGATGTGTGGGTGTTCACGTGAATCAAAACATTGTTTTTTTTTTGCTGTTTTTTTTTTGGGGGGGGGGGTGCATGGAAATGGTAAAACTATCGTATATTTGGCCTTTTTAAAAAATACTGATCGAATATTGTATAGGCCCTAAAACTATTGTATTTCTAGCAACACTGTGTAGCAGTTAGCTTAGCTGCAATCAGAGAGGAGATCCACACCACTCGCATCCAGATCCAGATTGCAAATGAATTGTGCATGCGCAAACCCCCACTGCCAAACCTGCCCTGTTGTAAATGTTTCTTCACTGTCAGTCAGTGTCTGTTATGATCTGAGCGCGGCGGGTTCCACCGCGCTCAGTCTAATTGTCATTTTCTGCATTTGTATATTTGTTGTATTTTTGAGTCTTAGTTTCCTGTGTTCATCCTTGGTTGGTTTTCATATATCTTGTATTGTGTTTTAGTTTTATTCATTCTCCTCTCATGTTATCACGGTCTTGTTATTTATATATTTGGCATTTGCTTGTACCTTTCCTTCAGTCCTTATTTGTCATCATTTTAGTTCTTGCTTTATATTTGTACTTTTGTGTTCTCTCTCTCTCTCTCTCTCTGAGTGGGCGTGGTCGTGAGTGCGAGCTGGGAGCGTACGACAGCGTGACTGAGTTGTCTCAAACCTTTATCTTTTTGTGTTTAAGGTGTTTTTTGTTAAATAATCTTAAGTTTCGTTGTTTTCTGTAGCTGGGGTGGGGTAGGTGTTCTGGGAGGGGGGTTTCTGCTGCCAGCTTTGCTGGTCAGTATGGTTTTGGAGCGAGGCTCCGGGTTTGAGAAGCTGACACGGCAGCATGCTGTCAAAATGGCTCCAGCTGTCAGCTGCTCAGTGAAAGAATGTAGTCTGGCTGTGGGGGAGTTGGTCGGCTACGGAAGCGTCAAGTCTGCTTCTAGAATGAATAATGCCATGGTAATTTTCCTAGACAGTGTTGAAAAAGTTATTCAGGTGGTGGAGAGCGGGGTTGTAATTAAAGACACAATGGTTCCTGTTCTGTCTCTGGTAAATCCCGCAAAGAGAATTACAATATCAAATGTCCCACCGTTTTTAAAGAATGAGCTGTTGGAGAAGGAGCTGTCGAGACACGGGCAGCTTTTGTCCCCCATTAAACACATCTCTCTCGGTTGTAAGTCCCCACATTTAAAACATGTCATGTCTTTTAGACGACAGGTGCACATGATTTTAAAGAACAGCGAGGAAAGCTTCAACCTCATATTTAAGTACCGGATTGACGGCTTTGATTATACCATCCACGTCACCTCTGATAATATGAAGTGTTTTGGCTGCAGAATAGAGGGGCATTTGATTCGATCATGCCCTCAGGGAGTGGGGGGTGATTATTCGGGGGAGGCCACTGGAGCGGCCTTGCCGTTGGGCACCACAGCCGCGGGGCCGTTCAGCGACGGAGCGGCTTCGCCGTCCTCTAAGGCTGCTGGCGCTGCCGCGCCATCGGGCGCTTCGGCCAAGGCCGCGGGACCGTCTGGCAGCTGGCCTATCAGTCATAAATGGAACAACAACAAAAGTTAAAGTGCATTGCAGGGCTAATGCGCAGACCAACATTGTGGACAAGGGTGAGATTACCGAGAGGGATCACACTTGGGATCAGAAAGATGTGCCAAATGAGGCCCAGGTAGACGGTGGGACTATAAAGATGAATATAAAACCACAGCAGAGGTCGAGTGAAAAACAAGAAGAGACGGCTACCAGGGTGGCTGAGTCAGTGTTGGAGGATGAGGATGATATTGAAATAGATGAAGAGTTATTTAAAGTTTCAGTTAAACGAAAGAATTTGGAAAACAAACAACAGAGGAGTAAAGTGAAAAGGGTTGTCAAGGAAAGTTCTGAGGCTTCTCTATCTCTACCAGATTCTTATGCTGGGTCTGAGATAGAGAGTGATGGTGAAAGCAGTGATGATGTGGCCAGTGGAGGTGGTTATCCTTTCACAAAAATACAGAAGTTTTTGCAGGACGCTAAGGGATCCAGAATGGTTAAAGTTGAAAACTTTTTCCCTGACCTAAAACGATTTGTTGACTCTGCTCGGGCCTACATGAAAAAACAGGGGAGAGCTTGAGCAGGAAATCTTCACTGATCAGGAGATCTACAGATTTAAAAAGCTTGTACTAAAAGTTAAGAACCAAATTGCCCAAGATGATTAATTTTTTTGCTCATTTTTTCTTCTCTGTTTTTGTATTGGTTTTGCCCTTTTATATACATGTGTAGTTTTAATTTTGGCACACTCAATATCAATGGAGCAAGAGAAATGTCCAAGCAAGCATGTGTTTTCATTCTTGCAGAATGTAAGAAAATTAATGTTCTGTTTGTTCAGGAAACTCATAGTTCTGAAGACAATGCTGCTGACTGGAGGAGGGAACACATTTTAAAAGTTCAAGCTGTTTTTGAGAATGTCAAAGTTGTTTTTATAAATGTGTATGCGCCAACCATAGGCACAGAAAGATTGGCCTTTTTAAATATGTTAAATGACACAATCAAAAATTGCAGTAATGATGACTTTTTATTTGTGGGAGGTGATTTTAATTGTACAGAAAATCCTTTCATGGACAGGAATCACCCAGAGCCACATGTTGCATCCAAGGGGAGTTTAAAGGGTCTTATAGAAGCTCATGATCTGTGTGATGTGTGGAGAAGTTTTCATGGTAGGACGAGATAGTACATGTGGAGCCATAGCAAGGACAATATTCTGTCCTTAGCTAGACTAGATGGGGTTTACAGTTTTAAACACCATTTCAGCATTTTTAAAAGTGCTTTTATAGTCCCTGTTGGCTTTACAGATCACTCTCTGGTTCAGTGTTGTATTTTTATCAAGAATATAAAGTGCAGTCGTGCATACTGGCATTTTAACACATCACTTTTATCGGATAATAGTTTTAAAACTGCTTTTATTTTTTTTGAGTAATTTTAAATTATCAAAATCAAATTTTAGTTCTTTGCAGCAGTGGTGGGATGTAGGGAAGAGTCAAATAAAGAATTTGTGCCTACAGTATACTCGCAATGTCTCTGGAGACTTGGCCAGGTCTGTCAGGGACCTAGAGAAAGAAGTAGTGGAGCTGCAGTCTTTGGCAGACTCCACAGGAGAAAGAGGACATTTTGAGGCCCTCAATGGCAAAAAGTCTGTTTTAACTGACTTACTGAGTGTGGCCGCTAGGGGCACTGTGGTACGCAGTAGGTTCCAGAACATCGCACTAATGGTCGCTCCATCTCATTTTTTCTTTGGTTTGGAGAGGAAGAATGGTCAGAGAAGGATGATCCACTCTCTCAGCTCCGAAGACGGGCGGCTGATCCATGAGTCTGCAGAGATCCGTCGCTTTGCAGCTGCTTTCTATAAAGACCTCTTTAAGAAAGAGTTTGTTGAGAAACCGCATGTGCTGAGTCATTTTTTTACAGACTTGCCGAAGGTGATGGCTAGTATGAATGCGGAGCTGGAGAGCGAGATCACTCTGCAAGAACTAGCAGTGGCTGTCCAGTCTCTTCAGAGTGGAAAAGCCCCAGGGATAGACGGTCTACCATCAGAGTCCTAACAAGATGTTTTGGTCTGAGATCTGTGAGGACTTGCTGGAAGTGCTGTCCGACAGTCTGAGGAAGGGTCACCTGCCCCTAAGTTGTAGGAGAGCAGTCCTCACCCTCCTTCCCAAGAAAGGTGACTTGAAAGACATTAAAAACTGGCGTCCAGTGGCCCTCCTCTGTACTGACTACAAAAAGAATTGGGGCTGAGAATTGGGGCTGAGAATTGGGGCTGCACGGTGGCGCAGTGGTTAGCACTGCGGCAGCACAGTTTACCCTTGGCCGGGGGATTGTGGGGATCGTGGGATCGTGGGTTCGATCCCAGCCCCCGACCAACAGTGATCTGTGTGGAGTTTGCATGTTCTCCCCGTGTTGCGTGGGTTTACTCCGGGATTTCTCCGGTTTCCTCCCACATGCCAAAAACATGCATGTTAGGTTAATTGGCTGTTCTAAATTGTCCCTAGATATCTGTTTCCTATAGGCCCTTAGAATAGAGGGTTAGTGTTGATGAAAGCGCTTTGAGTGGTCTTTGTGACTAGAAAAGCGCTATATAAGTGCAGGTTAGTTAGTTAGTTAGTAGTAACAGACTGAAGAAGGTGATCGAGCAGGTCATACTTGTAGACCAGACCTACTGTGTACCTGGTAGGTTGGTTACAGACAACATTTTTTTAATTTGTGATGTTTTTGGACCTCTCCAGCTCATTGGCCAAGGAACTTGGTCTCATTTCAATGGACCAAGGAAAGGCGTTTGACCGAGTTGAACATCCATACCTTTGGTAGACACTAGAAGCCTTTGGTTTCAGCTCAGGGTTCATCGCCAAGATCCAGGCCTTGTATAGAGACACTGAGAGCATTCTTAAGATTAATGGTGGTTTGAGTGCTCCATTCAAAGTTGAGAGGGATGTCTGACGGGGCTGCCCCCTCTCAGGTATGCTGTACTCTCTTGCCATTGAGCCCCTCCTTTGTAAACTAAGGCAAGGCCTCACTGGTTTTAAAGTACCCAACTCTGTTTTTAAAGTGTCTGCATATGCTGATGATGTTGTTGTTTTTACAAGAAATCAAAATGATGTAGACTGTGGCGGTTTGGTGTAAACCCCCACAAACAGACTGGGCAGACACAGCGCTCGGCTAGAGCAATTAACAGAACAGTGAAATGTGTGTATTAATGTCTACAGGCAGCCCCGCTTCTTCTGGCTCTTTACTGTGATGTTAATGTTGCCTTTCATGCATTGTGTTCATGCGTCCTGTCCTTACTGTGACCTCGAGACTGAGAGCAATATGTAGATGTGCCTTGTAACCTCTTTGTTCTGCAGCTGGAGCAGAGTCTAGCAAATCTGCCTATTGTGATGTATGTCTCTCAAATGCAAATGTCTCATGCCTGTTCTGCAATCTCTTTAATCATACCAACTGCTGGGGAATGCTCTTTGATGTATTGTTGTGGTTGGGTATATATGCTGCAACTCTGTAACTCAAAGTCTCTCTCACTCACTCTTCAACTGCTGCTGGACACACGCACTGTGTGTCTCCTCTTCTCAGAGAGCCGGAGGATCCCGCTCTGGTCTGCTCACACTTGGATCGGAGCGGGGATCCTGTGATGGCGGTATGATTCAATAAACCTACTTAAAACCACAGCATTGCTGCTTATTTTTTCATGCCGCCTCACTGGTGACCCCGCAGACGCACACGCTTTGTGCGACGCAACCTTCTGGTCTGGACGACCACGCTGGCAACTCGACGCTGAAAAAAACACGCTGCCAGCGAACACAGCAGCCTGACGCAAACGATCCGCCCTCCCTTCTGCTTCAGGGAGACCTCGACGCGGAGCCAACACAGGCGAGCTACTCTTCCGGCATCACTCACGACCGGGAAAACTACAGAAAACGTCATGGCGCGACCCTCGCCTGAGATCGGGACGTCCACGCTGGATCGGCCGAGGGACACAGAACGTTTTCTCCCTCTCACCGCTCCTCCTCCCTCTCAGCGATCCTACTCATCTACCCGAGCCTGAGGAACAAAGATCGTCTATCTCCCCTCAACGCTCCAACGCACCATGACTAATCTGCAGCCACAGCCCATCATAGATGTTTAACGGCGCCGTCTGCGCTGATCTCCACCAAGATTCTGCATCCTGACTCGCCTTTCCAGCTGGCCCACCCACGCACGAGCCCCGGCGCACGCACCGGGGAGTTACGAGGACGGCACACCACGCACGGGACAATAACGGCTCCACTGACCGCCTTCCTTCTGCTGCACACTGGCCCTTCAGGCTTGCTTGTACACCTGAGGCACGCAGCTTGCTCACTGGATTTTATGGTTTCAGCCACGGCACACAAGGGGAATTCAGCTGTCTGCGGTTCCCGAGTCTTTAGGGTTGCGCCTGCCCTAAAGTCAACACTCCAGTCCCTCTGCTTTTATTTTTTTTCTTACAGCTGCTCCTGCTTTTCTTCATGGCCACGAGAGGAGTCAGAGACTAATTTTTCATCTTGCGGACCTCCGCACGCGCAACGGGACAGCCCCTCGACGTCGCGGAGCAGCAAGCAATTTTTGCGCGGCTCAGACGATTTCACCGTCCCGGTCGGCACGTACTATCCCCCTCCTCCCTCCCCCTCCGCCTGCAGCGAGCTTCTCCCACAGCTCACTCCCATAGATGGATTATCGAGGTCCCGGCCCCCTGCCGTGCCCTCTGGGGGGGAGCGTGTGGCGGTTTGGTGTAAACCCCCACAAACAGACTGGGCAGACACAGCGCTCGGCTAGAGCAATTAACAGAATAGTGAAATGTGTGTATTAATGTCTACAGGCAGCCCCGCTTCTTCTGGCTCTTTACTGTGATGTTAATGTTGCCTTTCATGCATTGTGTTCATGCGTCCTGTCCTTACTGTGACCTCGAGACTGAGAGCAATATGTAGATGTGCCTTGTAACCT
This sequence comes from Pholidichthys leucotaenia, assembly GCA_020510985.1. Lineage (NCBI taxonomy): Eukaryota > Metazoa > Chordata > Actinopteri > Cichliformes > Pholidichthyidae > Pholidichthys > Pholidichthys leucotaenia. The sequence continues at coordinate 191,313,558 of CM035842.1, read as the reverse complement.
CTTTGTTCTGCAGCTGGAGCAGAGTCTAGCAAATCTGCCTATTGTGATGTATGTCTCTCAAATGCAAATGTCTCATGCCTGTTCTGCAATCTCTTTAATCATACCAACTGCTGGGGAATGCTCTTTGATGTATTGTTGTGGTTGGGTATATATGCTGCAACTCTGTAACTCAAAGTCTCTCTCACTCACTCTTCAACTGCTGCTGGACACACGCACTGTGTGTCTCCTCTTCTCAGAGAGCCGGAGGATCCCGCTCCGGTCTGCTCACACTTGGATCGGAGCGGGGATCCTGTGATGGCGGTATGATTCAATAAACCTACTTAAAACCACAGCATCGCTGCTTATTTTTTCATGCCGCCTCATAGACTACCTTTTAAGAACTGTTAATTTTTTTGGTGAGTGATCCTCAGCGAGAGTGAATTGGGGTAAAAGTGAAGCTGTAATGATGGGGGGTAGACTATAAAAAATTGCCCTATCTGGTGGCCTTTCATGGACGCAAGGTGGTTTTAAATATCTTGGTGTGTTTTTAGGAAATCAGACTTTTACTGGGAAAAATTGGGAGTGTTTTTTGGAAAAAGTTGAAGGAAGATTAAAAAAAATGGAAATGGATTTTGCCAAACTTGTCGTTCAGAGGTCGTGTTTTAATCATTAACAATTTGATAGCTTCAATGCTGTGGCATCGACTGTCTTGTCTGGACCCTCAAACCAATTTGCTGGCCAGAATACAATCTATAGTCGTGGACTTTTTCTGGGATCGTCTTCACTGGGTTCCACAGAGCATCCTGTTTTTACCTAGGGAAGAAGGTGGTCAAGGACTCATCCATCTGGCCAGCAGGGGGGCTGTCTTTTGCCTGCAGTTCATTCAGCGAGTGCTGAGTGGCCCTCTCGACCTTGTGTGGAGACCTGTTGCCAGAGCTGTCCTGGCTCGCTGTGGGGGGCTGGGACTAGAGGAGTCATTGTTTTTAATGAACTTAAAGAACCAAAAACTCCCAGAACTTCCTCAGTTTTATCAAAGTGCTGTTAAAATCTGGGGACTTTTTAAAAGAACTCTCCCCAGGCTTCCTTGTCACCTTTTTGGCTTTTAAAGGAACCACTTGTGTTTGGGACCCGTTTTGATGTGGGCAATGTTTTAGGACCTTCTGTTTTAAAAAAGTTCCTTTCTGCAAAGGTTAGAACGCTGGGACACTTGGTGAACTTATGTGGTCCTAACCTGGACAATGCTGCTGCCCTGTGCTCAGCTCTTGGTGTTTCTTCAGTCAGAGTTATAATAAACTTGCTGAAAGATTGGAGAGACTGCCTCTCCCCAGAAAAAAACTCTGCTGTTGTTTTACACTGCAAAAATTCTGTGCAAACTGCTGATGAGCCTTTTCCTTTTAGTGTTTTATCTCCTGATTTTAAAGATGACACTGGTGTGTTTTTAAACTCTGAACACATTAACATTTGTGACTCTTCTGGAAAAAAAAATGTATGGACTCTTGGTGAAAGTTCTAAATGTGAATAAATTAAAAGGTCGAGCTGATACACCATGGAGGAAACACTTGGGTTTGGGTTCAGAGGTGAGGCCTGCCTGGCGAGCACTCTATAAACCACCATTAACTAAGAAGGTTGGAGACCTGCAATGGCGAGTTTTACATGGTGCTGTGGCTGTAAATGCTTTTATCTCTATTTTAAACACAAATGTTGTTGAGGTTTGTCCATTTTGTCCTCAGAAAGAGACTGCGTTCCATTGTTTTCTGGACTGTAAAAGACTGCAATTGTTGTTTGTTTTTTTGGGGAAGCTGTTTTATCTGTTTGGAGAAGTCTTTTCCCTGCAGATTTTTATCGTGGGTTTTCCATATAGACAGAGAAGCAAGAAAAAAAGTGAACTGTTAAATTTCATCCTGGGTCAGGCTAAAATGGCTATTTATGTTAGTAGGAAAAGAAAAATTCAACAAATGCTGGATTGTAACGGGTTCCGGTTCCGCCGGACCGGTGGCGCCACACGAGTAGGCTGCCCGTTGCAACAGCCTTTTTTTTATCTTCCTTCTTCTTTCTACACCTTTCACTCTGTATATATATCATGGACGCACGGATCGCCCCGGGGGTCTCCCGGGTCGGCGGACGGAGCCACGGTTTGCAGCGGGAGACGCTACAGCGGGGAGGAGCTAGTGCTAGCTAGCACTTGGCCGCCGCCCGGTGCTAATGGGAAACTCAACATACCGGGAGCTGTAGCGAAAACGACACGGTTGCCGGGCTGGAGTTTAGGCGGCGTGCAAGAAATATAAGACAGAATAATAAAGAGCGATGACAAGAACCAAGCAGACCGCCCGTAAAATCTACTGGTGGAAGAAGCCCCCCAGGAGACAGCTAGCCACCAGGGCTGCTCGGAGAGGCGCTTCAGCCACCGGCAGAGTGAAGAGGCCTCGCCGTCACAGGCCCGTGGCTCTGAGAGAGATCCGTCGCTGCCAGAAATCCACGGAGCTGCTCATCCGTAAGCTGCCCGTCCAGCGCCTGGTGAGGGAGATCGCTCAGGACTTCAAGACCGTCCTGCGTTTCCTGAGCTTCGCCGTCATGGCTCTGCAGGAGACCAGCGAGGCCCACCTGGTGGTCTCTTCTTCGCTAAGGGGGCCACCAGCATGCCCAAAGACTTCCAGCTGGCTCGCCGCATCCGCGGAGAGAGAGCTTAGACTTTCTGCTGCACATTCACCAACCAACCATAATGCTCTGCACTGTGTGTCTATATATATACATTTATAGTAATATGGACATATGTTTACTAGATGTTGTTTTTTCTTGCCTTCTGATTGTTGCTCTGAGTGTTGCTATCCCTGTGCTGTTGCAATCCTGGAATTTCCCCATTGTGGGACTAATAAAGGCTTATCTTATCTTAAAAGACATGCTGGTGAGCATGATCAAGAATCGAATAATGATTGATTGTAATTACTATCATCTGATGCAAAATGTTAGAACTTTTAAGGCTATGTGGTGCTTTAAGCACATCCTGTGTTGTGTTAAGGAGGGGGAAATTACCTATGGTATGGTCCTGATGTAAGAAGCAAGTTTTTGTTGTAGTTTTCCTGGTTTGGTTACTTGTGTCTTTGATTTCTTGTCAGTGAGCCATTTTTCTTTTCCATTGCTTCTTTTAGTTGTTTTAGTTGTGTTTTTCTGTTGAATTTGTGACAATAAAGGTGTGTTGAAAAATCAAAATCTCTCTCTCTCTCTCTCTCTCTCTCTCTCTCTCTCTCTCTCTCTCTCTCTCTCTCTCTCTCTCTCTCTCTCGTGCGCATGCGTGGGCGTTTGTGGGAGCAGGGGTGTGGAGTGGTGTCGAGTGAGTACTTTAAACTTTGTATTTTCTAACTTTTTCTCTATCTTGTGTGTTTGAGGTGTGTGTGTTTAATATAGTGGGTTGAGTGTGTGTGTGCTGGGGTGTGAGTGTTGGAGTGAGTGTGTTGGGGAACGGTAGCTTCTGCTGCCGGTTTTTCCCGGCCGGCATCATGCCGGTGATTGATGGTGGTGTGGAGTTTGAGCGCTTAACCCGGCGTCATGGTGTGAGAATCCTCCCGACAGTTCCCTGTTCTGTGGAGGAGGCCAGCCTCACTGTAGGACAGGTGGTTGGGCATGGCAGCATAAAATCAGCATCGAGGATGAACAGCGCAATTGTGATCTTTCTGGATTCGACTGAGAAAGCTGATCAGGTGGTGGCACAGGGAGTGGTCATAGGTGACACTTTTACTCCCGTTTTACCGCTGGCGAATCCGTCTAGGAGGATCACCATCTCAAACGCTCCTCCTTTCGTTAAAAATGATCAGCTGATTAGAGAGTTGTCCCGTTTTGGCCAGGTTGTGTCCCCTATCAGAATGGTCTCTCTGGGTAGTAAATCACCCCTGCTGAAGCATGTTGTATGTCATAGGAGGCAGTGTTTCATGGTGTTGAAAGACAGCTCTGCTGAACTGAACGCGTCTTTTAATTTCAGGATTGATGGCTTTAGCTACTTGGTGTTTGCAACATCTGAAACCATGAAGTGTTTTGCGTGTGGCGCAGAAGGCCATCTTATTAGGTCATGTCCTGAAAAGGCGAACACAAAGAGCACTGGCGGTAAGAAAGGTGACGCCGCTGTTTCTGGTGGTCCGGAGGGTAGCGCTACATGTGGTGCGGCGGATGCCGCTGCGGCGCCCGCTTCTGCTGGGGCGGTCGTGGCCGCGACTGCGGCCGCATCCGCGTCCGCGGCCGCGTCCGCTTCTACTTCTGCGGGGGCGGGGGCATCCGCGTCCGCGTCCGCGTCCGCGTCCGCGTCCGCGTCCGCGTCCGCGTCCGCTTGTGCTGGGGCGGCCGCGGCCGCCTCTGCTGGGGTGGCCGCGGCGGGCGCGGTAGTTGTCCCCCCAAACAGTGATGGTGGGGAATTTCTGTCTGGCGGCAGCTCTGATCATTGTGACGAGCCTGTCGCCCGGGGTAGACAGGTGGAGGGTGTAAGTAAAAGTGCAGTTAAACGAAGGAACGTGAATGAACAGACTTTGCAGGCGGGGGAGGAGCGGTTTGAGGCTGTAGCGGACACACAGAGCAAACACTGCATGACAAACGTTGCGTTTCATGAAGAAATGCAGGAATGTAGTTTTGTTGAAGAGGATCCTTTTAAAGCTGCACAAAAAAGGAAAAGTGCGGAAAACTTGCAGAGCTCTGCTAAATCTAGTAGGGTTGGGAATTTAGATTTACTGAATGAGAGCGCTTCTGACGAAAGTGGAGATGAGTCTGAACTGATGCAGACGCAGACGCAGGAGGAGCAAAGCTCCTATTGTTTTGCTAAAATTAGACAATTTCTCCAGGTGACTAAGGGGAGCAGAGCTGTGAAAGTGGAAAATTACTTTCCAGATCTGGAGTTATTTGTGGCATCAGCTCGCAAGCTGATGAAACCGAATGATGGGAATGAGACCTTTACTGATCAGGAAATTTTTCGTTTAAAGAAACTGGTTGTCAAACTGAAATCACAAATTACTAACAGTCATGTTGACTCTTAGTTTGTTTCTTCCCTTTTATGCTATGTGTGTGTTTTTTTACTGTACCTTATTTTTATCCTTTTTAATGCCCCACCTTAGAATTGGCACTCTTAATATAAACGGGGCCAGGGATGATGTAAAAAGGGCCTCTTTATACAAGCTTTTTAATTTAAAGGCACTTGACGTGCTGATGGTCCAGGAGACTCACAGCACTGTAGACATTGAGTGCCAGTGGAGAAAAGAGTGGGATGGCTGCATTTTTTTTAGCCACAAATCCAATAATAGTGGAGGGGTGGCTGTACTTTTCTCTCGGGGTTGTGTGCCTGTCTCTTATGAGGTAGAAGAGGTGGTGAAAGGACATGTACTCTTGCTAAAGGTACAGCTTGAAAATGTAAACTTGGTTCTTATAAACGTGTATGTGCCAACCCAGAGAGCAGAAAGGATCAGGGTCTTTAATATGCTATCAGATACGGTTAGATCCTGTAATCCAAATAGTTTTTTATTTCTGGGGGGTGATTTTAACTGTACATTAAACCACAGACTGGACAGGAACCATCAGGAACCTCACCCTGCTTCTGCCAATAGGCTGAGGGAACTAGTGAAGGCGCATGAAATGGCCGATGTGTGGAGATCACATCATGGGGACCAGAGGCAGTACACCTGGAGCCATGCTAAAGATAACCTCTTATCTATGGCTAGGTTAGACCGTTTCTATGGTTTTAAACACCAAATGAGTGTTTTTAAAAATAGTTGTATCTGTCCTGTTGGTTTCACTGATCACTGCCTGCTGATTTGTTCTGTTTTCATTGAAAATGTAAAGTGTAAGAGTGCTTTTTGGCATTTTAATAATACACTTTTAAATGATGTGTTTTTTAAGGGAGTTTTTCATGATGTATGGAAGTCACACAGGGAACAAAAACCCTCTTTTAGTTCTCTCCAATTGTGGTGGGATTTTGGTAAGGCCCAGATAAAACAACTCTGCCAACAGTACACTCAAAATGTCACTCGTAGCTTGACCCAATCCTTGAAAGTTCTGGAGACTGAGGTGGTAGAACTAGAGGAGTTGCTCAGTTCTACAGGAAAACAGGAGCACTTAGAGGCTCTCAAGTCAAAAAGGTCAGCCTTGGCTAGCTTGCTAGGGGTCACCGCACAGGGTGCTCTGGTCCGCTCACGCTACATGGATGTAGCTCTGATGGACTCGCCCTCCCAGTACTTTTTTGGACTGGAGGGGAAAAATGGACAGAGAAAGCTCATTCACTCCTTGTTGGGCGATGACGGGAGAACAATCTCCACAGCAGCAGAGATCAGGAAACACGCTGCTAGCTTTTACAGTGAATTGTTTAGAGCAGAGTGGAGGGAGGGCACGTCACTGGGCCAGGTTTTCCTTGATGGTCTTCCAGTGCTCTCAGAGGACCTTGTTGCCGGCTTGGATGCTCCACTGTCTCTGTCTGAGCTGCATACGGCGCTAATGAGCCTCCAGAATGGAAAATCACCAGGCATAGATGGTCTCTCTGTGGACTTTTTTAAGGAATTCTGGCCCCTGCTTGGTCCAGACCTGCTGGAGGTTCTCCAAGATAGCTTGGAAAGGGGGACCCTACCCACGACCTGCAGGAGGGCCATCATCACACTGTTGCCGAAAAAGGGGGACCTCCAGAGCCTAAAGAACTGGAGGCCAGTCTCTCTGCTCTGCACAGACTACAAGATTCTCTCAAAAGCTCTGGCCCGAAGACTGAGAAAGGTGATGAGCGAGCTCATTCATGTAGACCAGACTTACTGTGTGCCTGGCAGGCTGATTAGTGACAACGTCACTTTAATTCGGGATATTTTGGAGGTCTCTGGTTCATTGGCGGTAGAAACTGGTTTGATTTCAATTGACCAGGAAAAGGCGTTTGATCGGGTTGAACACCAATATTTATGGACAGTTTTAACAGCTTTTGGGTTCAGCCCAGGCTTCATAGCCAGGATACGGGTCTTGTACAGTGACATTGAGAGTGTGCTGAAGATAAATGGGGGCCTGTCTGCCCCTTTAAAAGTCCAGAGGGGGGTTCGGCAGGGCTGCCCTCTCTCAGGGATGCTGTACTCCCTCGCCATAGAGCCTTTGCTTCACTGCCTGAGAAGGGATCTATCAGGAGTTACTTTTCCTGGCTGTGACACCACGTTCAAGCTGTCGGCCTATGCAGATGATGTAGTCATTCTGCTAAACAAGCAGAGTGACATTGACGTTCTGGTTAGGAGTGTCAATCTTTTTGGCCAACTTTCCTCTGCAAAGATAAACTGGGGAAAAAGCGAGGCTCTGATGGTGGGGGAGAAACTAGAAAATCAGCTTACGCTGCCGGGTGGGTTGATTTGGAAAAAAGGAGGTTTTAAGTATCTTGGTGTCTTTATTGGAAATCAGCAGTTTGAGCAAAAAAATTGGGATGGGGTCATAGAGAAAATTAACGGGAGACTAAACAAGTGGAAGTGGCTAATGCCAAGAATATCTTTTAGAGGAAGAGTGCTCATTTTAAATAATCTTGTTTCCTCATCCCTGTGGCACCGCCTCATGTGCATGGACCCCCCTGCTGGTTTGTTGTCCAAAATTCAGTCTGTTTTGGTGGACTTTTTTTGGGGGGGTGGACTCCACTGGGTTCCTCAAGCCCTGTTATTTCTTCCCAAAGAGGAGGGGGGGCAAGGAGTGATTCATTTAGCTAGTAGAGGTGCTGCTTTTAGACTGACTTTCATACAGAGACTGCTGACGGGCCCCCAGGACCTGGTATGGAGGCCTTTGGCCTGTGTTATTTTACAGAGAGTCCTTGGGCTTGGGCTAGACCTCCCTGTGTTTTTAATGGATTTTAAGAACTCTAATGCACTGTCTTTACCCAGTTTTTACCGCAGTCTCTTTTCAGTGTGGACTCTTTTTAAAAAACAAAGAGGGCCATGCGATTCCCTCTACTGGTTGTTGAAGGAGCCGCTGGTTTTTGGTGGTCGCCTTGGTGTCCTGCCGGGAGTTGGAAGGACCTTCCTTGATAGGCTGTGTTCCAGGAACATTCTCACTCTGAAGCAAGTGGTGGAACTGGCTGGTCCTGGCCTCAACAATGCCTCAGCTTTAGCAGCTCATCTTGGTGTCAGGTCGAATCGTTTCATCGATGGTCTTCTTGCACACTGGAAACAGGAGCTTCATGGACTTGAGCACTCCCTACTCTTGGACTTTTGCAATGGCACGCTGCAGCCGGAAAGCACTGACCCCTTTCCCTCTCTCACGCTCTATATGGACTTTGACGTCGCTCCTTGCTCCTTACTGGCATTCTGTGCTCCCACTGGTGTGGACTTTGGAGGAGCCAGTGGTAAGGCACTCTACAGACTGGTGGTGATGGCACTCAACAAGGACCGATTGAACACCTGTGTGGACACTCCTTGGAGAGCCTATTTTAAACTAGGAAAAGGGCATCGGCCTGCCTGGAGGGCTCTTTACAAAGCCCCTCTCCCTAAGAGGCATGGAGACTTACAGTGGAGGGTCCTGCATGGTATTATAGCTGTCAATGCTTTTGTTTCTGTGATTAACAGCAGTGTCAGTGATCAGTGTGTTTTTTGTTCCTCTAGGGAGACAGTTTTTCATTGTTTTATTGAATGTCAGCGCCTGAGTGGCCTCTTTGAACTTCTCACAAAACTTTTTCATATTTTTAAGGAAGTTTTCTCTAAGCAGGTTTTCATTTGTGGTTTTATGTACAATCGTCGTTTTAAGCAGAAGTGTCAACTACTGAACTTTGTTTTAGGGCAGGCAAAGTTGGCTATCTATGTAAGCCGGAGAAGAAAACTTGAAAATGTTGAGAATGATGTTGATGTCAAAATTTTATTTGTGAGGCTACTTAAAGCCAGAATCAGGCTGGACTTTCAGTTTTTTATGGGGAATGGGGATGTGGAAGGTTTCAGGACCCTCTGGTCCCTGGAGAATGTCCTCTGTTCAGTTCATGATGGACAGCTTTTTTTGGGGCGTTTTTTGGGGGATTAATTTTCTGTGTAACATAGCATGATATAGAAATTGTATTGACTGATGGACAAGTGTGTTTATTAAAGATCCTTTAAAAATCAAAAATATCTCTCTCTCTCTCTCTCTCTCTCTCTCTCTCTCTCTCTCTCTCTCCAGGGCTGCAGTTGTCAGTGGCACTTTCAGGTTTTGCTCTGTAGTGGGCGGTGCCCCTGTCAAGCTGTCAGTCCCATCTGTTCTCCTCTCATGACCCCCAGCTGATCCCTATGTTGTAATCACTGTCACCTCCTGCCCGCTCACACTATCCACACCTGGTATCATTTGCTATGATTGATCTCCTGCCTTATTTAAGACAGGTTTTTGCATTCACTCCTTGTCAGAGTCTCATCCCACATCTCCTGAAATCCGTCAGGACTCTCTCCCTGTCCTGACGTGTGTTCCTACGTTTTCCACCGACTACTCTTTGTAAGTTTATGTTTTGTGCACTTAATGGATTTTGTGTTTCTTTTAATAAATACCAAAAACTACAGTTCAGCGCCTGGGCTTTTCTATCTGCCCCGAAGGGGCAATTCATGACAGAGTCACACTAAATCACCCCATTTGACTTACAGCCTCAGTCACGTACTCACCTCGTCCACTGTGTGTGTGTCTCTCTGTGACAAACTAAACATCTAGCTAGCTCATCATGTCGCAATCTAAACTGTATGCTCAAAAATACAGAAAGGAGTGGGAATCAAACCCTGAATTCAAAGTCTGGTTGAAGCCGTTTATTGGAAATGATACACGGCATACTACCTGTATTGTAAGACTGATTTCTATGCCAAACTTTGCGATATAAAAAAACACATGAAACTCTAAAACATATTCAAAGACTTCCGGTCTGGACGCCATGGCGACTGCAGCTTAACACTGAAGCTCTCAGACTCAATCCAGGATAACACCTTGAAAATCAAACTTAACGGATTTTTGGAGGAGTGAAAATCAAAAGACAAAATCATCATGTCTAAAGGAAAACAGAAGAAACTGAAATTCTCCAGGCTAGGACACGTATCGGCCGGAGAATCTGAACTGGAAGATCCCCGTTCAGAAGACGAGGAGCTGGTGATAGCTAACAAAAGGGTTAGCCTGAAATCACTATTTGAGGAACTACGACGATTTCGCCGAGATGTTACGGCCGAATTTCGGGAATTCAGAGAAGAATTGAAAAGGACAAACAGCAGAGTGGACCAGGCCGAGAACCGAATCTTGGAAACAGAGGATCGAATAAAAGTGCTCGAAGATTCTGTGCTGGACCTACGCAAAAGACAAGCAGCTATAGAGGCTAAGCTAACCGACCAAGAAGGAAAACAAAGAAGAGACAACATAAGAATTCATGGTCTGATAGAAGGAACCGAAAATGGTTTTAACTCAATGGCAGAATGCGTGGAATCCTTACTAAGAGAGAAATTGGATATTCCACAAACCACCGACTTGAAGATAGAAAAGGCACATCGTTCATTAGCCGCTAGGCCGGCGGCGGAAGCGCCCCCACGTTCGGTGTTGGTAAGATTTTCCAATTTCAAAATAAAACAAGAGGTTGTAAGACTGGCCTGGCAGAAAAAAGGATTTATGCACCAGGAGAGAAAAGTCTACGTGGAACACGATTACGCCCCGGAGGTCCTTAAAAAGCGCAGGGAATACAATGACGCGAAAAAGGTGTTAAGAGAGAAGAAATTGCGCTTTCAGACACCATTTCCTGCGAAGTTAAGGGTCTTCTACGGCGATGAAACGTGTCTCTATAATTCGGCGGAAGAAGCAACAGCTGACATGGCGAGAAGAGGGCTCCCGGTAACGGTGTTTAAACCCGCAGCAGACCCGAGTGAGAAGATCAAAGCGCAAACATGGACAACACAAAGACCCTCAAAATCCACGGACCAGCAGCGGGAAACCCAGCACCAGAGCGTCGCGGATAAACTATCCGTTTTCAGGTTGGAATAGCGACCTTTTTTTTTTTTTTTTTTTTTTTTTCCTTTCTCTTGAATCAATCCGCACATCCAACCCCCCTCATACAAGGTAACAAACATTAAAGGAGATGCATATTCAGCATGTGGTAAAACATTTCATGGAACAATCATATTATTTGAAACAAATAAGTCTTTGTAATAAAAAAAAAAAAAAACTTGTTAAAATAGAAATGTGACAATAATCCACATGTTCTGCTCATACTAACAAATACTGTTTTTGCGTGAATGTTTGATGTGATGGGGGTGGGAGGGTGCACACAATTTCACAGGGTTTAGGCATAAAAGGAAAAAAAAAAAAAAATCATTACAAGTTTGGATTGGGTTCTGAAACTCACGTTAAAAGCATGGGACTACTTTCAGTGGTACGAGAGGGCCCTCAACACGTAACAGAGTTTGAGGAATTTCCCTCAGAGCCTTCACTCCATCAAGGCTCTTACAGGGTCTTTAAAAAGACCTCAGCTCAGGAAGTTCTTTTGACAGTTTTTTGTTTTAAAGTTTTTTACACTATGTTCTTAATGTTTTTCTTGTTTTTAATGTTCTTTCAGTTTCTGAGTAGCACAAAAGAGGGCCACCACACAGTTATACTAAACAAAACAACACAATGGAGAAACAGGGTGTAACCAAAATAATTTCATATAATGTAAAAGGGATCCTGAATCCAGTTAAAAGATCCAAGATTCTAGGCAAAATGAAAAAAGACAAAGCAGGAATAATACTTTTACAAGAAACCCACCTAACAGACGTGGAACACAATAAACTCAGTAGACAAGGGTTTAAAATGATCTCTTCATCTTCATATAAATCAGGGAGGAGGAGGGGAGTAGCGACATTGATATCAACCAAAATTACATTTGAAAAAAAATCAGAACACAAAGATAAAGAAGGGAGATACAGTTTGGTAACTGGGCGGCTAGAGGGAGAAGATATCACCCTGCTGAATGTGTATGCTCCCCCAGGGGCTAACTGGAAATTTTATAAAAATGTATTCGACCTAATGATAACTAAAGCTCAAGGTTTAGTGATATGTGGTGGGGACTTCAATCTTAGACTGAATCCATACTGGGATGCTTCTGGTAATTCCCCACATCAAAATAACACCCAAAACAGGAAGACTCGGATGCTACTAAAAGAAATGGGAATCTGTGATGTGTGGAGGGAACTCAACCCCAGTGTAAAAGACTATACATTTTACTCAACTCCACATTCATCTTACTCAAGGATTGACTATTTTTTTATGTTTAATAGAGACATTGGTAGAGTAAAAACATGTAAAATAGGACTGATGGATCTCTCCGACCACAGTCCGATCTACATGGACTTAAATATCCAAAAATACACAAATAATACATTTTCTTGGAGGTTAAATTCAAATGTCCTGAAAGGACCATTGAAAGATGAATTGGAGTCAGATATTCTCAGATATTTGGAAGATAACGATAATGGAGAAGTATCCCCTTTAATACTGTGGGATGCATGTAAAGCTGTAATAAGAGGAAAGATTATTGCAAAACTGGCAACCCAAAAGAAACTAAGACAAGAAAAACTATCCACATTAGAGTCAGAACTTAGGAACCTAGAAAAAGAACACAAAGGCAACACTCATTCTACTGACTCGCTCAAGATTAAGGAAATTAAAAACCAAATAAATGAGATCTACACAATAGAAATCCAGAAGAAACTTACATTTCTGAAACAAAAATACTATGAAGCAGGCAGTAAATCGGCAAAATTGCTAGCCTATAAATTGAGGAAACATCAAACAGAAAGAGCAATCTACAAAATCAGAGACCCAGTATCAAAGGAAATAAAATTCAGAATTCAGGATATTCTTAAAAACTTCGAGAATTACTATAAGAACTTATACTCCCACAAAAAACATAAAAACGCATCCGAGGCATTCCTAAACACATTAAACCTTCCCCAACTTACGGAGTCACAAAATAAAACACTACTGTCAGAAATACATCCTAAAGAATTGGAAAAAGCAATTATGAAACTTAAAGCTAACAAATCCCCAGGAGCTGATGGCTATACAGCAGAGTGGTACAAAACCTTTAAACAGCAACTATCTCCTCTCCTCCTGAAAACATTTAATTATGTCCTCCACACAGGGGAAATCCCCCCCTCCTGGAGAGAAGGGGTCATTGCAGTTATACCTAAACCTGAAAAGGATAAACTAGAGTGCTCCAACTACAGACCAATCAGTGTACTAAATCAGGACTATAAGCTTTTTACCATTATCCTTGCCAAAAGGTTAGAGAATATACTGACAGACCTAATTCATTTAGACCAAACAGGTTTTATAAGACAAAGACAGACACAAGACAACATTCGACGCACTTTACACATAATTCATCATATAAAAAAATATAACTTAAATGCAGTCATATTAGGATTAGATGCTGAAAAAGCATTCGATTCGGTTGACTGGTCTTTTCTATACAGAATCTTATCCAGTTTCAATTTTCATAACAACTTCATTAGAACTATACAGGCATTATATAAAAAACCAACAGCTAAAATAAGGATTAACGGTAATTTATCATCATCTTTTGAACTGGAAAGAGGATGTCGTCAGGGCTGCCCCCTGTCTCCACTGCTCTTTGCAATCTTCATAGAACCTCTGAGCCAATGGATAAGACAAAACCAAAAAATTCAAGGTATTACACTTGGTCAGAAGGAACATAAAATAGCACTCTTTGCTGATGACATTTTAATATACCTAGGGCAGCCGGACACTTCTTTACCAGAACTAACCTCAGTTTTTTCAGAGTATGGAGATTTATCGGGGTACAAATTAAATATGCATAAAACCCAAGTTTTAACATTCAACTATGACCCAAATCATTATTCACTAAGCAAACTCAAAACTAACTGGGAGTCGGAATCTATGAAATATCTGGGGGTCAATATCCCGAAACAACTCAACAAAATTATATCACTAAACTATGATCCACTGGTGACAAAAATAAAATCTGACCTAGCAAGATGGAATATGATACCATTCTTGGGTATTGCACAAAGAATTGAAGCAGTCAAAATGAATATACTTCCACGTCTTCTATACCTTTTCCAAACAATACCGGTAGAACCTCCCAAAAAAACATGGCAGGAGCTGGACAGAAGGATCTCAAGATTCATATGGCAGGGCAAGAGACCTAGAATCAGATATAGAACCCTACAGCTAAACAAAGACAAAGGTGGGCTCGCGCTGCCAAATATCAGGGACTACTTTAAAGCCGCACAAATTAAAACTTTAGTAGAGATATGTAACCCAGTCTACTCTGCACAATGGAAGGAGATCGAATGCCAAATAACAAGTGACATCCCCCTACAGGCGATAATAGGGAACAATGTCTTACCTAAGCTTTTGAATAACACTAACCCGTGGATAGAGACCCCGCTAAAAATTTGGTTTAAGATAGTCAGAGAGAATCAAACTAAAGAGCCCTATCGACTTCTGCAATGGATCGCCTATGATCAGGACTTTACTCCTAATAAAACAGACACCAGATTTAAAAAGTGGAAGGAGAAGGGGCTGATAAAATATTACGATTTTTTTAAAGGGCAAATCTTAAGAAGTTTTGAAGATTTGAAAAAACAAGGCCTAATAAATCAAGACCTTTACAGGTTCTTCCAGCTTAGACACCACATAAACAATATACTTAAAAAGGAGGTTTTGGAAAGGGCCCAGTCAGGTGTTCTGAAGGTCTTCTTAATGGCATATAAAGGGATCCCAGGGATCAGATACATTTCTAAAATATACCAAGGTCTTCAAGACTTAAAAGGAGACAACACATCTTATATAAAAGAGAGATGGGAAAAAGAGGGGAATTTCACTTTACATCTGGAAATATGGGAAAAGCTAAATAAACAGCAATGGAAAAGTACCTCATCCCTGCAGTGGAGAGAATTTGGATGGAAAAACTTGGCAAGATTTTTCAGAACACCTGCACAAATCAAATTTACCCATAAGGGATTGAACTGTTGGCGCTTGTGTGGTGAAAAGACTGCAAATCATTTTCATGTGTTTTGGTCATGCCCAGTTATCCACCAATATTGGACCAATGTACAGACAATATTGGGGAAAATATTCAAAATTACAGTTCCCTTTTCTTTTGTAACTTTGTATTTGGGTTTACTACCGGACTCACTGGAAAGACGAGGAGAAAAATACTTATTCAATGTTTTAATATTGGCAAGCAAAAAAGCTCTAACTAAAAAATGGATGTTGAAGGACTGTCCTACACCTGAAGATTGGACTAACGTGATCCAAGACATTTACTCGATGGAAAAGTTGACATTCGCACTGAGACAGGACATGGATGGGTTCATGAACTTTTGGCAACCCTGGACCGCATATGTGTCTTCCATTAGATCTAATCTTTGACAAATACCATTTCAATAATGGTTCTGCTCTTTGTTCCAATGCTACTCAGATGCTCTTTTATCTTTATTTACTTACTTTTTCTTTTTGTTTGTTTTTTACTGGTTTGTTTGGTTTTTTTTGTTTTTTGTTTTGTTTTTTTTTTTCTCTTTAATTTCACTTTTTCTTTCACTTTAAAAAAAAAAAAAAAATAAGGGGTGTTGTAAGAATTAATCTTCCAATGTTGTCAGATATCAGAAAATAAGGGAACATGTGATGAAAATGTAAACACTGCATTGCTGTAACGACCTGTATACCCTTTACAAAAACTTAAATAAAAAAAAAAAAAAAATGAACATTAAAAAAAAAAAAAAAAAAAAAAAAAAAAAAAAAAAAAAACATATTCAAAAGGCAAAGCCTGATGACAGTTCTACCCAAACCAAGCTGCCATTAATAAGTAAGAAAATTGAATCTGTAAAAAGGGCTGAAGCCACCATGGCATTAGCTATTGCTGAACACTGTTCCATGCTGGCATGTGATTGCATTGGGGAAGCATGTAAAGCTGCTTTCTCAGACTCCACTGCTGCTACTCTCTTCAAAATGCACAGGACAAAGTGCACAAAAATGATTAATGGTGTTCTAGCACCACACTCCAAAAAATTTGGTTGCAGATGTGGATAACCAGAGTTTCAGCCTCCTCCTTGATAAGTCCACAGATGTAAGTGCTTACAAGTACCTGGGGTTGCGATAAGGTACTTTAGTGATACCAAACACACGATTGTCTCAACATTTCTGGGGTTTGTTGAGTTGGAGGGAGGAGATGCCAGATCTATAGCCTGAGAAGTTGTGGCTTTCTTGGAGAAGTGTTGCCTTTAAAAAGACAAACTCCTGGGGTAGGGACTGACAAAGCCTCTGTTATGACTGGGATTAACAATGGCGTCCATAAAGTGCTGAAGGAGGAGTATGGCCTCAAAGATCTGGTTCTTATTCGTTGTGCATGTCACTCTCTGCAGCTTACTGTAAGTCATGCTTCCAATGACATCATCCCACATAGTGTGGAATACTTGGTACGGGAGACTTATAACTGGTTTTCAGCTTCTCCAAAGTGCAGGGAGGCCTACAAGGCCATATATGAGACCATCAGCTGTTGGGGAGAAACCCTTACAAATAACCAAGGTTTGTGCCACATGTTGGCTCTCCACTGAACCAGCAGGATCATGAATTTTGGACCAGTGGGAGACACTTAAACTGCATTTCACATTCACCAAGTCCAGTGAACATTGCTACATGGCTGAGGATTTATACTCCATGTACAGTGATAATCAAAACATCTTGTATCTCCCTTTTCTGAAGTCAGTGCTGGGTGAGGTACACTTTGCCATCAAGGCTTTTGAGGGAGAGCAGGTAGATCCTCTTAAACTTCTTGACGGCTTGGTGAGCCTGATAAAGTCTGTGAGTAGCAGGGTGTTGAATCCACTGGCAAATACTTATGCCAAACAGCCAGTTAATGGATATATCAGTCCCATACCACACCTTAAGCCCCTTTTCCACTAGTCTTCACTCAGCCCTACATGCCTCGACATGGCTTTACATGGCTCAGCACGTTTTTGTTTCCGTTACAGCAGAGTACCACTTGGGGTGGGTGGGATTTTTTACAACAAGGCGGCGCTACACTTCCGTGATATAAAACACGCGACACAAGCAAAACACAACATGGTGGCTTACGAGGGGACTGCTCAGCATCTGGCTTTTTGTCAGAGTAAAGGCAAAAAAGGACAGCCAGACAAGGGTACAGGCAGCGAGACGAAACACTCTGGAAAAGTACTGGAGTGTTTAGGAAACCATAGAGTGGAAGACATGAGGATACGAACTAGATCACATATGAAGGTAAGCTAATGATTGCTAATGCTAGTTTGCTTTAAGTCCGCCGTACTAAATTGTTGGCTCTCTTGTGGCAAAATTATCACTTCAAACCGTGGATCTGGACGTTCAACACAGCCTCTCACTGATGTCACCCCAGCTTTACAAACGCTCAGTGGCTACAGAACTTAAGAATGTCTGTAGACACGCGTAGCTTCCTGTGCAACAAATCGCTCTGTTCTGTGTGAAAATCATGGAGAGACTGTTGAGACATCATGGGATGTAGCTGCTCCAGCAGCACTGAGTCTGTGGTGGTGTCATGACAAAAACTGTTCATCTGCCAAAACTCGATCGCCAGGTTGTAGTTATGGGGTTATATTAGTCATAAAATATATATTTCAACAGGTAAACAGTACTGAGTTAGGTATAATAAGATACATTTAACAATTATGATGCATTTTAGGCCAAAACAAACTTGATCTACAATTAAAAGCAATTAAAATAATGCAGTCACAAGGTTACATGGAAAATACTTGATTTACTGGATAGATACATGTAGATACTGTAGAAATATATATTCTCTGCATCAATAATGTGCTATACATGTATTCATGTAGTATTGCACTGGGAATTTTGACAATAAACCTTGGTACTTTTTGCAGATCTGTCTCCACTTTTGTTTTATGTGGGAAGGTTACCACCAAGTGACATAAATTAAATACTAAAAGATTGGAAAAGCTGTCTAAGAACAATCCAGCAGCTTGAGAAATCACTTTTGGTTTGGTGTAAGTCTGTCAACAGAATTAGGAACCATAAAGAAGTTTGTGTTAAAATGTTAAATCCCATTAAACCCTAACCCAAGGGTGTCCAATCATGTGCTATGGGGGGCCAAGTGTCATGTACACTGCGTCAGGGCGCAGTGAACAAATGAATTATTGCGAGGCCAATGTGCAAGTGAAGTGAGCGTGTTTATTAACACAACGGGGAAAATACAAAATATGCAAAATGTCCAACTAATACGGCTGAGGGTTAGTAGAGATGGATGACCAGCTACAAATTCCGTTGGCAAGCCCACGTGCTCCCACAGTGTAACTGGGAAGCGGAGAAGGAAGGCTATAATAATGAAAAGAGGACTTACATGCAGGGTCGGAGCAACTGGCTCTGGGAAACAACTCCATACACAGTCCAGGGAAAAGAGATGAACCAGCAGGAGCGAGTCTGGTAATCAAAGGTTGACTATTGCCACCACACTGAGTGCATCCACTGATCAATATACTGTAAATACTCCAGCACTAATGATGTCAAGTGGATGCAGGAGTGTGGCTGAGCAGGTGCATGAGTGAGTTCCAGAGCTTGTGTGTGTGTGTGTGTGTGTGTGTGTGTGTGTGTGTGTGTGTGTGTGTGTGTGTGTGTGTGTGTGTGTGTGTGTGTGTGTGTGCGTGTGGAACCCCAGGTAATGGCAATAAGCTGATAGGTGCCTGGTAGAAAGAGGTGAGAGGAAGGCTGTGGCTGTAGACTGGCAGGGGAACCAATAATCTGCCAGCTGGAAATGATAATCAGAGGCTAAGCCACAGGTCATGAAACAGGGCAGGAAACAACAGCCCCGTTCATGACACCAAGACCCTGCAGGTTCTGTCTTCTACCCAGTCTCTTCAGCAGGTGTTTTCACTGACCAGCAGTCCGTGGAACAAATTTGGTGGAATCTGCTGTTGAAGACACTGGTTGGAGGTAAAGCCTGCAGGGTCTTGGCCCTCCATGGCACATGATTGGACACCCCTGCCCAAACCCATTATTAGTAAATACAGATGCTAATATGGCACAGAATTCCTCCATATAGTGGTACTATCACTAAAGTGTGCAGTGTCTTCTGCGATGGCACATCCAGCAATACAGTCTTCAGTAAATAAAACAATTGTTTTTGGTTACTTTTTCTTAAAAATGAGCCATTATTTTCAATATCACTAATAAATGGTTTGTACTGTTGACTCTTTTCACACCGGTGCCTTAACAGACAAAATAGAAAATCATGATGCAAACACAAACTTTTTTTTTTTTTTTTTTAACTTTTTCTTAACCCCTTAGCATTACTGCCAATTTTCCAGGGTGGAAAAGTAGAATTTTGGTTAAGAAAAATCTTTCATTATTTACCATTACACACAGACAGCATGGAAACATAGCACGGCTGGATTACTAAAATGTGTCTAAATATTTTTTAACTACAATGCCATGATTCACTGCATCACAAGATTTTGTTGGCCCCAAATTGCTCCCACAACTACAACCTGACCTTGATCTATAGACTTTTATAGGCTAATTAGATTCTATAATATACTCCAATAAAATTGTCTAGCAACCTTTTTTTCTAAAATTTTGGAGAAAGTTGGTAATGTACTACAGACACATAACCTTATTTACAGCTGAATTTATTCAGAAGAGAGGATGTGTATGTAATCATTGACTCTTTTCCCACCAGAGTCATAACAGACAAAACACAATCATGATGCAAACACAGTCACTGGTTTATTACAAGAATCAACACAATTACAGACCATTTTGTTTTGTATGTACACAAGTAAAAAAAAAACAAAAAACACTGGGGATGGGGAGCCGGACACTCATCGCATTCACAAGCTTGTCCAGTTCGGCCAGAAAAGCTTGACTGAAGGCAGGAGTTTGTGTCATCTCCTCCCTTCGGAAGGCAGCCTCTTGCTCCCTTGCTTTAAGTGCGTCATCGGCAAGCTGGTTGATGGCCTGCATGTGCTGGGCAAGTGCTTCACGGTGCTGTTCAAGCTGCTGTTCATGGAGCCACACCTCGTCACCATGCATGGGGCAAACACAGTGGCAAGGTCCGTTGAGGGGTGGCTCCTTTTCCTCTTGCCTAGACGAAAGACAGAAATGGATGGTGGTTAATTAAAGCAAGTTCAAAACATATATTAGGGAAATACACTTGTGAAAGCCAATGGTAGGATTGAGTTCATGTGCTACATCAGTTTTTCAATAACAAGAATTATATCAGTACTTCCTCCACCACAGCTAAAAATGGGACCAGGTTGTGGACCCCTGACAAGTGAGCACCCCAGGATCCACTCTGTACTTGTACAAGTACATTTTCAATCGAGGGATTTATGGTGGAACAGAAACAGCACAACAAAACTGTTCCAACACTGTTTTTGGAAAATCTACAGAATAGGTATGTGGGTCTATTATGAGGCTTTAGGAAATTATATGAATCACTTTATAAATCACTTTATAAATCACTGTTTTGAAAATGCACTTGTATATGTTGAGATTTTGGATCCTGGGGTCCACTTGACCTGTATCCATATAAACACAACATGCTGAGGAAGACAGACCCCTGGCATGTGGAAACAGATTCTAGAAAGAAAATATACACAACTTAATGCACAGCACCAAAGTGCAACACGTACACCAACCAGGATTTTAACCAGGATTAACATATTTCATCGTTTTGCTCTCACAAGTGAATACTTCAGACAAAGCAAGTGCGAATCAGCAGAGTTGGCTACTAGCTAGCTAGCTACTAGTTAGCTAGCGCTTCTCGTTAACACTCGATACCCAGGACAGAACGGTGTTGTTATTGCTCAAAAAAGTGAGCTTGCCACCAATAGGATAAATAAGAGTAAAGATGCGCAATATCACAAAACACTCACCATCCATGGTTCTCTCACCTTAATCTTCAGCTTCTCCCTACATTGTTTTAATCTCCAGTTGTATCCTGGGCTGCCGTCTGTTTCGTTGTGGGTCGCTCTATCTCACTCTGGATACTATTGTCAGCCACCAAACACAGAAAAGTCTGCATCTCTTTGTTGGACCAGGGTGTAGATTTCTGTGAAACCTGCAAAGCCATCTCTATTAATATTGTGTTTACTCGCTGACCGTATTTATTTAAGTATGTAATACCTACATGTATTTTTTGGAAATGGCGGTTGTAGATTCTGCAGACGGCGCTCTCATGATATTACGCTCTGACCAATCAGTGGCCTGCAGTCTGTTGACGTCACATTTTCAGCCCAACTCAGCACAGTTAGAACCCCAGTGGAGTAGGTATGAAAAAGTACCTGGTACCAGGTACCAGGTAAAAATGGAAAAGCCTACAAAGTGCGCCGAGTCGAAGTAAGTAGGGCTGAGTGGGTGCTAGTGGAAAAGGGGCTTTAGACAAAACTGAGCCATAACTGATTCATGTACCCCAGCGTATTCTCCAATTTTTCATACGTTTTGCAAACTCTGCCTAAATCTAATTGTGACAGGGCCTTAACCAAGGCAGCAGGGAGGCCCCGAAGCATAGCCACCAGATGGACAAGCAACAGTACTTTTAAACCTTTGGGGAAACTAGTGCATCTGCAGCTCAATGAACAAATGTGCAGGGAAATGGAACTCTGCAATGAAAAGGTAAAGATTTTTAAAGCTATAATTTTATAGTTAAAGTTATCTTTCACATGCATTGTGTGGACAGCCCTATAGGGTATTTTTATGGAGTTTGGTATGAATGGCACTTAAATCAGGTAGATCACCACTGAAGGCCTAGTTGTAAAATACGCAGTGTTATGTATGAGGAATGAGGGACTGGAGGCTCTCATGCAGTTGCACACTCACACCAGGAAGCTGCGCAATACAACCACAGATTGACCTGTGGCCACTAAGCAGCTCCACTGGAGCAGTTGGGCCTTGCACAAGGGCATCACAGTGGGGTTAAGGACGGTGGGGAAAACACTGCTATGTTATCTGTCCCACCCAGATCTAATCCTGCCGGTCCAGGGATCAATCCCGCAACCCTCCGCTCACCAGTCCACATCCCTAACCATTAAGCCAACACTGCCCACCATGTGTCAGATTTCTGTCATGAGGCTGAGCACAGTGTGTCAACAGGCTCAGGATCTTAATTTAATTCCGATTATTTTCTGTATTTGTCCAGTGTTGTGTTATTTTCCTGTATGTTGGTTTATGATGTTTCTTTGGTGGTTTATCGTTCTGTTAGTTATTTTATGTTCTTAGCAATATTATTCTCTTGTCAATTTCAGTAGTTTAGGATTTATATTTTGTTTTTCTGTGACACGAGTGCCCTACCTCCTTTTCCAGACACTCACACCCTGTCATTTGCTCACTGTCTGTTCTCTAGTCATCTCAGCTGTGAGTGGTTGCATAATTAGGTCACGTGCCCGCTCATGCTCCCCACACCTGCTGCCTGTTGTTTCATCTTGTTCCCCCTGCTATTTAAAGACTGTCATGTTGTTTTCTCACTGCGGCAGCCTTGGTTAAAATTATCTTCCGCATTGCCACCAGAACCCAAATCCTGCTCTGGTGAGTTTATCTCGAATCTTCCCAGTCTGTAAGAATGAAACTTCTGCACCTTGGACACAGTCCAAGATGATGATAATCAAGTCAGTGGCGATAATGCACCTGTAAACTGGTTGCCAACTGCCAATCAAATCTAAAAGAAGAAAAGAAGAAGAAGTTTTTCTCAGTGTCTGTTTTTGGATTTTGTGTTGTGCACTTTTTGGGACTTGTGTTTTTTTGTATAATAAATTCCACTAACTGCAGTTCAGCACGTGGGTCTCAGTTCTCTGCCCTGAGAGGCAATTCATGACAGACGACTGCCACTAGTAGAGATCTAGCTGCTGTAGTTAGTGGATTTTCAACCTCCTGTTTTCACTCACCTGTCCCGTGGAGCAATTATGTCCCCAGCGCACCGACCTCCATCAGCCAAGGGGAGATCGGCAGCGGGATCCCAGAGCGTGGAGGGAGAATGGGCTGCCGAGTTTGTCCAGAGCCTTGTGGACGACGATCTTGCCTCCCGCAGCCAAAATAAGATCTGCAAGAGTGTGGATTCAGTAACCGCCACAGTCGAGGCACATCCCAGGTTGAGGAAGTATCCCCAGTTCGTGAAGCTGCTGTCCACACTCGCTGTCCTGCAGCAGTCCTTCCCTGGGCTGATGTGGTGGCTGGCTCCAGTGAGCCCAAAGCCGAACCGGAGGCACGCTCCACGGGAGATGCCCTGCTTCTCCTCCAGTGCCCCCATCCCTGCTCCTGTTTCTCCAGCTCCATCCGCTCCACAGTGCCGTCATCCAGCTTTGGACTACCGAAGGGATATTCCTACATCTCAGACAGCAACTCCTCCTTCGCCGAGGCAGAAGACCCCCGCAGCAGTGCATTCCCAGTATTTATCCTCTCCAGCTGTTCCACCAGCTTCTTGTTTTCCTGCAGCTGCTGTTCCTTGCTTCACCTCGCCATTTTCTCCCGCTGCTGAGAGGCCATCTGTTTCCTCTTCAGCTCTGCCCATCGCTATGGCTGCAGGGGTGGCTTCACAATGTTCCCCTGGCCCTCTTCAACTGAAGTCACGGACAGGGTTGACCCAACACCTGCTGCAGCAGAGAACATCATGCCCCAGGAATTCAGGCAAATGCCTTTCCATTCTCATTCACCAAATCACAAATTATCTTGCCTGATTCCCGGTGGTGAGGCTCAGCTCATGCAGTCCTCTGAGCTCTCACCACCTGCTGCAACTATAAGCCTTTCACCTGCTCTCTCCATGTCTCCTCCTATTTTTCCCGAGTACCCGCCAGTTCCAGGGTTGAGCCGCCAGATGATGGAGGAGCTTGCGGTCCTGAAGGACCTGGCCCCAGCCCCAAAGCCACAGTCTGGACGGAGGGGGAGCGCTGGTACCGGGCTGACATCTATGCCGGCGATGGAGTGTCCCCGGGCCTCAGCTACACAGAATCCAGCACCTGCAGGAAGCCAACCTCCTGTCACCATGGAGGACGAGCCACTAAAAACTGTCATGTTGTTTTCTCACTGCAGCAGCCTTAGTTCAAATTCTCCTCCTCATCGCCACCAGAGCCCAAACCCTGCTCTGGTGAGTTTGTCTCAAGTCTTCCCAGTCTGTAAATTTTTCTCAGTGTCTGTTTTTGGATTTTGTGTTGTGCACTTTTTGGGACATGTGTTTTTTTGTGTAATAAATTCCACTAACTGCAGTTCAGCATGTGGGCCTCAGTTCTCTGCCCTGAGAGGCAATTCATAACAATTTCCCTTCCATTTGTTTTAATAAAAGGTGTTGGAAGTTGTGAGATCATATATTATATATATTATATTATTATGGCAGTGCCCTAGGCTAGGGAGGGGTGACGCCCCGCCTCTGGGGGGTGGTGTCACCTGAGGTATATAAGCCAGCCGCGGGAGACATATTGTCTCTTCGCTGTGGTTCCTGTACTCGCGGTAGGGACTCCTGTGTTAATAGTTTGTATTATAATAAAACCTATAAAACGTCACCTCGACTCCTCTTTAATTCAAGACACAACATTTGGCGACAAGGATATACGGAGATGGAGAGGGCTGCTACCACACTTTGTCCTTTTTTGGAGGCTCTGGGTGAGCCCTTGGTCCCTTGGGCCAGATGGTATGTGGCCTTCCAGAACTATCTGTTGGCATTAGACCTTAGCGATCTTGATAAGTTGAGAGCAAGGGCTATTCTGGTCCATAACCTAGGCATGGAGGGCCAGAGAATCCTGAGCATGTTTGGAGGAGGTGACAGTTTCGATGATGTTGTGAGGCTCATGGCTGGCTACTTTTGTGCCCCTGAGAACATCATAATGCGGCACATTCAGTTCAGACAGTGGCGCCAGCAACCCAGAGAGTCGGTCCAGCAGTTCGTGGTGGACCTTCGACAGCTGGTGGGTGAGTGCAGGTTTGGGGCTTTGGAGGAGGAGATGGTCCACGACCAGTTGACCGAACACATGGCCTACTCCTCGACGAGAGTTCACCTGCTGACTCATGCTGGAGAGCTATCACTGCTAGCGGCCTTGGAGCTAGTGCAGCAACATGAGGCAGTGGAACAGCTAACGTGAAACCTTGGTGATAATGAAGCCCTGCCCAGGAACGACGCACGGTGGAAGGCCCTGGCCTTGGATTCAGACGAAGAGTATGCAGCCATCGTTAAAGTACGGCCCGCCCCAGGGACACCGAGATGCTACGGCTGCGGATCCAGCAGGCACCACTATCGAGCCAGGGAGTGCACAGCAAGGGGCAAGCGTTGTGGATGGTGTGGGTTGCTCCACCACTTCGCCAGGGTTTGCCGCAACTTTGACAAGGAGGAACGGAGGCCTGCTAGGGACAGTGTAAAGAAGAAGGTGCCTACGGTGGTCCACACTGTCTCGCCCAACACGGATGGTTGTATTGTCTGCGACATACTGCTAGACGGGATGTCAATACCAATATTGGTCGACACGGGGTCAGTGACCTCCATCCTAAACTTGGCAACGGAGAGTCAGTGTTTTCCCCACTACACTGTAAGACGAACATAGCCTGTTATGGATATGGTAATAATCCCCTTGACATCATGGGCTCGGTGTGGCTGTCTGTGAGGTATAAAGAGGCCTCTATGTGCACAACCGAGTTCATGGTGTCTCGAGAAGGTAATAATCTGATGGGCTGTGACTTGTTTTACGGGCTTGGGTTCTCCATCACCTGCGGAGAAGTGGAGGAGTGGTCAGGTGGTGGCCTGTGGGACCGGCCATTTTATGTGGGAAGTGGCGATGAAGTGTGGGACTTTGGGTGGCCCATTCCAGGTGAAGAGGGACGCCACCAGCACCAGAGTACGCCAACGAGACGGGGGCTCCATGCCAGTGTTTGTGGTCCCGAGAACGGTGGACCCAAACAGCATAGTTTAGCCCCAGTGAAGGCGAAAGGGTCCAGACAGCGAGAGCAGTGGGGTTCTGGTGGCCGACCGAGTACCACTGTTGAGCCGGACGTTGCCGGTGCCGCTCCAGTGCAACAACGACAAGCAACTGGGGTACCATCAGATGGCATGAACCCTAGCCATGCCGAAAATGAAAACGAGGAACTAGGCTCAAGTAAACTTGGCGGACCACTGAGGAGCCATAAAGGTGCCAGATCGCGATGCAGACGATGGAGAAAGCCAGTGAACGCTCCCCTGGGCGAGGGTGATGACGTCCGCCCTAGGGTCGAGCCTCAGCTTTGTCGGGTGCGCAGTTCGAGAGAACTGAAAGTTGGACAGGATAATCTACGGGTGGTCCAGTCCGACGGCGACGGTACCTGAATTTGACTGATGGGTCAAGACGGCATCCCAACGAGCTGCGGCGTTTGGGCAGGAAGGAACGTCAATGCAGCCCATCTCCTATCACAAGAAAGTGGAGATGCTCTGGGAGTGGGCCACAGGACGGACACTCCAGAGGGGGGCCTTCGGGAGACTCGGGTTAGGTTTTGAGTGGGGGCTTGCGGTGTGCCTGGTTTAGTGCATTTAAATGTGTGTCTGCTAAGGTTAATGTTATTGGGCTCGAGATATGTTCAGAAGTTATAAAATAAAAAAGAAAAAGACACAGCTTTGTCAGTATGGTAATGTGGATTGTGTGACATTGACTGTTTGACTATGTTTTATATGCACATGACCACTGTTGTACGTTGTGAATGCCTTGGGACTGAATGTTGTGTGTGTTGAGGGTGCAGTAACACCTGGGCGTGAAAGTTCGTGTGGGGTGTAAGTGTGATAATTGCCCTATATTGTGTAACTTGTGAAATTTTTGTCAGGAATCTCTGTTTTCTGGTATATATCCTGTGAGTTTATGGGGTCAGGTACCGCCATTGTTCATGTCTGTAATTGTTTATTTGTATATATGACTATTTTCCTCGGGATTAATTTATTTTTGGTGTATGGCCCTTTTTCCTTTCAGTGACTGTATTGTTTACATAGCGGAGAGCTCTGCTGGGCCAGTGTGTGTGTGTGTGTGTGTGTGTGTGTGTGTGTGTGTGTGTGTGTGTGTGTGTGTGTCAGGTTAAACTATTAGGGCTAATGGAAGAAGTCCGAGAATTAAAATTAACAATTAAGGAAAAAGACAAAAAAATTGCAGACTTGGAGCGACGTGTCGAGGATCTTGAACAATGTTCTCGTATGGATGATCTAATTATGAGTGGACTAGACATTAAATATCAATCATATGCCCCTGCTACAGCACGGATGAGAGGTGAGGAGGCTCCCCTGAGTGAATCAGTCTCCCTGGAAAACCAGGTGCTTCAGTTCCTTGAAAGTAGAAATATAAAGGTTGAAGCAAATGCAAATTCAGCCTGTCATACTTTACCCAGAAAGAATAATAAAACAAAGAAATCAATTGTGATGCGCTTTGTGAACAGAAGGGTAAAGAATGACATACTGAGGCAGGCCAGAAAGCTACGGGGAACAGAAGTTTACCTAAATGAACATTTAACAAAGACATGCTGAAATAGCACGGCAAGCACGGATGCTGAAAAGACAAAATAAGATACAGGAAACATGGACAAGAAATTGTAGAGTTTGGATCATACTAAATGGAACACCTGAGGAAGCAAAGAGTATAATAATCAGAGATCTCACTGACTTAAATAAATATAGATGAACACTATGATATTGATCCTGATAACCACTTTTTCAATAATATTCATAATCATTGTGAATATTGCACTGAAAAGCAATTCAAAAGTCAAGTGCAACTAGATGGTAAACTATCAAAAATACACTTCAAAAGCAGAAGTCTTAACAAAAACTTTCCACAGATTCAGGACTATTTAAAACAGCGAGACAGAAAATTTACAGCTATCGCAGTCTCTGAAACTTGGCTTAATGAAGAGCAGGCTCCCCTGATGGCAATAGAGGGATATCAGATGTTTCATATTAACAGATCTAAAAAAAAAAAAGGCGGTGGTGTTGCACTGTATATTGATGACCTGTATAGGTGTAAGCTTGTAAATGGAATGTCCTTTGCACTACCAGGGATTTTGGAATGTGTTACTGTTGAGATTGACCAAGATAAAACAAAAAATCTAATTATAAGTTGTATATATAGAACGCAGGGAACTTGCATTGAGACATTCAGAGATAAGTTAGTTGAGCTGTACAATAATATTACTAGTAAGAAAATGGTTGTAATTTTGGAGATTTCAATATTGATTTACTAAATCCATTTCAACAAAATGTAATTACAGAGTTCATGAATTCTATGCACAGTATGAGTCTATATCCCACAATAACACATCCCAGTAGAATCACAGTTCACACTGCTACACTTATTGACAACCTGTTTGTTAATATTATTGATAAGAAAATAGAAAGTGGATTATTGATAAATGATATAAGTGACCATTTGCCAATCTTTGCACTTATCCATGGCCACACGGGGGCCAATGCAGAAAAAAATTTAAAATCTTTCAGATACAAATCACAAAATGCAATCAGTTCTTTTAAAGAAGACTTGCTGAAGCAAGACTGGACAAAAGTCTATGTATCATTTGTAAATGAAGCCTATGACACATTTTTAAACATTGTAACCACTCTTTATGAAAAAAATCGTCCATTAGTAAAGAAAAAGCTTAAACATAAATTTGTCGATAAGCCATGGTTAACCAAAGGATTACAAAAGGTGTGTAAAAAGAAAAATTCATTATATAAAGCTTTTCTAAAGAAAAGGACAAAAGAAGCAGAGCAGCGGTATAAAACATACAAAAATAAGTTAACATATATAATGAGATGTAGTAAAAGAGACAATTACAGTAAAGAACTGGAGAAAAACAGAGACAATATTAAAAATACATGGACAATACTTAACAATATTCTTGGAAATAAAAACAGAAATACAAGCTACCCAACCGATTTTTCAAAAAATAATAAAACGACTCAGAGTGTGAATGCAGTTTCACCTGCAGATGAATTTAATAACTTTTTTGTTAACGTGGGTCCTAGTTTGGCTCGAGAAATACCCATTATGGCACCTACGGGTGATACAATAAGCAAAAACACTGCTATAAAAGACTCCATTTTCATAAAGAACACAGACGAGAGAGAGGTCATTGAAATTGTTAAATCGTTTAAAAGTAAAACATCTACGGACTGTGATGGTATTGACATGCTCTTAGTCAAAACTATTATTGAATGCTTAGTGAAACCACTGACGTATATTTGTAACCTGTCTCTCCAAACAGGTATATTTCCCAATGCAATGAAAATGGCTAAAGTAATTCTGATATACAAGACGGGTGACAGAGGGGAACTTTCAAACTATAGACCAATTTCACTATTGCCGCAATTTTCCAAGATACTTGAAAAAATATTCTGTGAGAGAACTGACAACTTCATAATGAAGAATAATTTATTGTGTGAGCAGCAATATGGGTTCCGACACAAGAGGACAACTGCATTTGCTCTAATGGAATTTATAGAAAAAATTGCCTTTCAACTGCCGTTGAAAATAAAGAGTACTCTGGGTATTCCTGGATCTTAAAAAAGCATTTGATACAGTGGATCATAATTTATTATTAAAGAAACTACAAAATTGTGGTATTAGGGGGGTAGCACTGTCCTGGTTATGTAGTTACTTAAAGAATAGATATCAGTATGTATGTGTTGGTAACAAAAACTCACAGTTACTGAAGGTTACTTGTGGAGTCCCACAGGGTTCAGTTTTGGGGCCATTGTTATTCAATATGTATATAAATAATATATGTAAAGTTTCAGGAAAAAAAAGGATTTAATATTGTTTGCCGATGACACTAATCTATTATGCAGTGGAAGCAATTTGGAACAACTTTTGGATACACTCGGAAAGGAATTAGAAAAGATAAAACTGTGGTTTGATTCAAACAAATTAACGCTCAATTTAAGTAAGACAAAATTTATAGTTTTTAACAACCATCACAACAACTTAGTATCTAAACTCAGTGTAAATGGTGTAGAAATTGAAAGCGTATCCGAAACTAAATTTCTTGGAGTAATAATTGATAATAAACTGTGTTGGAAGTCACATAAGATAAGATAAGATAAGATAAGCCTTTATTAGTCCCACAACAGGGAAATTCCAGGATTGCAACAGCACAGGGATAGCAACACTCAGAGCAACAATCAGAAGGCAAGAAAAAAAAAAAAACAAGCAAGCAAGAGCAGCTAATATACATATGTACATATTACTATAAAATATATATATACACACACAGACACACAGTGCAGAGCATTGTAGCTGGATGGAATAAATATATGAATATATGAACACACAGTGCAGAGCATTGTAGCTAGATGGAATAAATATGTAAATATATAAACACCCACAGTACGGAGCATTGCAGCTAGGTGGAATAAATATGCAAGTATATAAACACACACAGTGCGGAGCAATGTAGCTAGATGGAATAAATATATAGATATATAAATATAAACACACCCAGTGCTGAGCATTGTAGCTAGATGGAATAAATATATAGATACAGTATATAAATATAAACACACCCAGTGCAGAGCATTGTAGCTAGATGGAATAAATATGTAAATATATAAACACACACAGTGCAGAGCATTGTTGCTAGGTGGGATGAAACAGCATAACCGTCTATTTAGTTATCCTACATGGTATGATTATGTGCCCATACATATTCTCACCCTCCATAGCGACCGGTATGTTCCTAGTTGTATGCCGGAGAGGACCATTGTGTAAGTCTATTGCATCTTTTGCATTCAAAAAAAACTATTAGTTTGTTACGTCTTTTTGCTATCTCTGCGAGCAGCCCTGCTTAGGTTGTACAGTCTGACAGCCGTTGGTAGGAAGGACCTACGAAACCTCTCGGTTGTGCACCTGGGATGATGTAGTCTGCTGCTAAATGAGCTCCTCAGTGCATCCAGTATGTCCTGCATAGGGTGGAACTCGGACTCCAGCAGAGATGACAGTTTAGCCACCGTCCTTCTCTCTCCTATCTCCTCCATCGGATCAAGGCGTTGCCCCAGGACAGAGCTAGCTTTCTTAATCAGTTTGTTCAGTCTCTTCCTATCGGCTGCAGTGATGCCACTGCCCCAGCAGACCACTCCAAAAGTGATGGCTGATGCCACCACCGTGTCATAGAATGACTTCAGCAGCGCCCCTTGTACACCAAAAGACCTGAGACATATTAAAAGACACCAAAAGACATATTAATTATATTAAAGGTAAAATATCTAAATAAATTGCAATACTACACAGAGTGAAATATTTGCTGAATCAACCCACACTATATACTTTGTATCATTCATTAATACTCCCATACATGACATATTGTACTGAAGTATGGGAAAATACATATAAAACAAACATATATCCAGTCTTTATGCTTCAGAAGAGAGCTATTAGAATAATAAACAAAGCTGCTTACAGGGAACCAACAAACCCACTTTTTCTTAAATTAAAAGCTCTCAAGTTGAAAGATCTGGTTGACTTTAAAACTGCAGTA
The DNA here is from genome assembly GCA_020510985.1 of Pholidichthys leucotaenia. Classification (NCBI taxonomy): domain Eukaryota; kingdom Metazoa; phylum Chordata; class Actinopteri; order Cichliformes; family Pholidichthyidae; genus Pholidichthys; species Pholidichthys leucotaenia. The sequence goes on along the minus strand of CM035842.1, from coordinate 191,282,148 downwards.
ATAATGTTTAAAGTGAAGAATCTATCACTGCCCGCAAATATCCAAAAGTTGTCCCAAATTGGCTGCACGGTGGCGCAGTGGTTTAGCACTGTGGCAGCACAGTTTTACCCTCGGCCGGGGGATCGCGGGGATCATGAGATCGTGGGTTCGATCCCAGCCCCCGACCAACAGTGAGCTGTGTGGAGTTTGCATGTTCTCCCCGTGTTGCGCGGGTTTACTCCGGGATTTCTCCGGTTTCCTCCCGCACACCAAAAACATGTAGGTTTAGGGCGCTCGCGCACGCAGCGACCAGCAGCCGGTGGCTTGTCACCAGACTGCAAACCAAGTCTACCTATGGGTACAAATAAGTAACAAAAAAATAAGGGAGAAACAATATCATTTCAGAGGAACATGTATATTTCAAAAACCTTCAGTGAGAACTACCACCAAGCAACACTGTGTTTCAGTGCAAGGAATCAGATTATGGAACGATTTTGGACCTGAATTAAAATCATGTACAATGCTTGGACAATTTAAACAAAAACTAAAGGAAGAAATACTCCAAACATATATACAAGATGACATGTAAAATCACATAAGGATTGTCATATCCAGTCTGTGTTGTGTTGTTGCTTAGTTTTTTTGTCACATTTTGTCTTAGCTTTGTTCCGAATTGTAATCGCTCTTGTTTTGTTTTTCTTTTGAATTCTTGGATGGAATATGGGTGGGCAATATAAGCTGCGGCTTCAGCCATCACCCATTTCGGATAACTTATGTTGAACTGTATAATCAGAGGAGTTATTGTCTAATTTGACCTTGTTGGATTTTTTTTCCTTTTTTCCCCTTGTTATATTATTCTGTTTCTTTTTATTCTTTACTTTTAATCTATCTGAAAATAAAGATTCATTCATTCATTCATTGTGTGTGTGTGTGTGTAGGCCTATATCCCTTTGTATTAGAGTGTGAATCAGGTGTAAATTATAAGGTTGGGCGAATTTGTATGCTTGCATTTTTTAAAAGAGGGTGGGGGGGATGTGAGATCGTATATCATATGTATATTATATTATTATGGTGGTGCCCTAGGGTAGGGAGGGGATATGCCCCGCCTCTGGTGGGTGGTGTCACCTGAGGTATATAAGCCAGCTGCGGGAGACATATTGTCTCTTTGCTGTGGCTCCTGTACTCACAGTAGGGACTCCTGTGTCAATAGTTCGTATTATAATAAAACCTATAAAATGTCACCTCGACTCCTCTTTAATTCCAGACACAACAGAAGTAAATTCATCGGTCATTGCAAATACTTTGCTTTAAAAAAGCCAAGTTGTCTCACAGTTTGAGGGAAAATCTTGAAAAGATAAATAAAGTGTCAAGATGCATTGAGAATGGTTTTAGAATCAAGTTGGAGTTCTGAATCATAAGGTACCTAAAGTTTCTCACACCCAGATTGGACCTCGGCTGGGGAGGAGGACTGACTTATCAGACCTTTTGCAGTTTTAATTGGAGACTCCTGTCTAAGAGGTATATGCCTCTAGGGGGTTATATGAGCTAAATTTATATACCAATTAAATTTTGTATCATGCATTTTGCAAGAATGTCCTGCAACACTTGTATGACATGTATGCAAACACCCGGAGAACTTTGGCCAAAAATTCACTGGGAGTTTGTGTAACATTATTGCAACATTCGTGAGACATGTGCAAATGTGTCCTAAATTGCAAGTTCAGTGTAATTCCAAGTGAAAATTGTCACAAATTCTCAGATTTCACTTTTCTAAAATCTCCAACTAGCTGTGAGCTGTCTCAGCCCAGTGAGATACTTCCTTAAGTATCTGTCACAGCCCTGTGAAACACAGGGTTTACAAGAACAAATAAATGAAGATATAACTTACGCAGATTCAGCAAAACAGCAGGATATTGAGAAGACCTACAGCCCCCTACCAACTGGTAGCCCCCTACCAACTGGTGAGCGGAAATTGTCCATTCTTATTGCATAATTTTAGTTCATATGATTAAATTAAATCTAGCAAGAAATCAAATCTGTAGGTAAGTAATTTTGTTCCCAAGTGTATGGCTGATAAGTGATTTCCCCCAAATTTATTGAATTTATTTATTTTTCTCCTCTTTGTACACTGGCATTATCTGTACAACATGGCCATATTTGGAAAAAAACAACATATACATACACAAATGTGTTGCAAGTACCAATTCAGTGTAATTCCAAATGAAAAATGTCATTGATTTGTTTGTTTTTCTTGTAATTTCGTATCTCCAATTAGTAGGGAGCTGTGGCAGCCCAGTAATCTTAGAGATTCTAGGTATTACAAGTGATCCTACCTTTTTAGAGTGCAGTAATGATAAGGTACAACAAGATCTTTATAGGAACAAGGGGCCTGATCATTTAGAGCTTTGTAAGTAAGAAAGATTTTAAATTTAATTCTAGCTTCTATAGGAAGCTAATGAAGGGAGGCCAAACCAGGAGAGATATGATCTCTCTTTCTAGGAGGTGTTAAAATCCAGCGGCAGCATTTTGGATCAACTGAAGACTCCTTAGAGACATTTTAGGACAGCCTGGTAATAAATAATTGCAATAATCTAATCTAGAATTATAACAAAAGCATGGACTAGTTTTTCAGTATCCCTCTGAGACAAGATGGCAATGTTACACAAATGAAAATAGTGTTGGAGATGTGTTTGCTATCAGAAGTATAGGATATCTATAATTTCCCAGTTTGGGATCAATAAAGAACATCTATCTACAGTGGATATGAAAAGTCTACACACCCCTGTTCAAATGCCAAGTTTCTGTGATGTAAAAAATGAGAACAAGATAAATCATTTCAAAACTTTTGTCCACCGTTAATGTGACCTATAACCTGTACAATCTAACTGAAAAACAAACCAAAATCTTTTAAGATAAGATAAGATAAGATAAGCCTTTATTAGTCCCACGATGGGGAAATTCAAGGTGAAAAATAAAAAAAATAAAAAACTTACAATAACCTGGTTGCATAAATATGCACACCCTCTTATAACTGCAGATATGGCTGTGTTCAGAATTAACCAATCACATTCAAACTCATGTTAAATGGGAGTCAGCACACACCTGCCACCATTTAAAGTGCCTCTGATAAACTTCAAATAAAGTTCAGCTGTTCTAGTGGGCTTTTCCTGACATTTTTGTAGTCACATCTTACAGCACAAGCCATGGTCCGCAGAGAGCTTCCAAAGTATCAGAGGGATCTCGTTGTTCAAAGGTATCAGTCAGGAGAAGGGTACAAAAGAATTTCCAAGGCATCAAATATACCATGGAACACAGTGAAGACAGTCATCCTCATCAAGTGGAGAAAATATGACACAACAGAATCAGAATCAGAATGAGATTTATTGCCATTGTTCATGTAGTACACAAACTAGGAATTTGTCTCGGTGCAATGCTGCAACATTAAACATGGAGTAGCACTAAAGATAAAAATAAAAAAAACTATGCATGCAATAAAAGGTAGAATATGAATAAGTAATACTAATCTATGCAATTTTTAAATATATTAACAAGCAGCAGATATTGTGGAGTTCCACATAGTGCAGTCGGTAGTGCAAAAAGAAAACAGTGATAATTGTCATGAGTCCGGTTGAGCTGCTGTACGTAATGCACGAGAGTCTAATAAGTCACTTAGTGTTCAGCAGTCTGATGGCAAAGGGGAAGAAACTGTTCATGTAGCGGGAGGTTTTAGTCTGAATGGACCGAAGTCTTCTGCCTGAGGGGACGGGGGCAAACAGTGCGTGTCCAGGCTGTGAAGGGTCGGCTATGATCCGACCTGCACGCCTCCAGGTCCTGGAGATGTACAGGTCCTGGAGGGATGGGAGCTTGCAGCCGATCACCTTCTCAGCAGCGCGCACAACGCACTGCAGTCTTAGTCTGTCCCTGGCGGTGGCTCCTGTGTACCACACAGTGATGGAGGTGGTGAGGATGGACTCGATGATGGCCGTGTAGAACTGCACCAACATCTTGGTGGGGAGCTTGAGCTTCCTCAGCTGCCGCAGGAAGAACATCCTCTGCTGGGCCTTTTTGATGAGGGAGCTGATGGTCGGCTCCCACTTGAGGTCCCGGGTGATGGTGGTGCCAAGGAAGCGGAAGGAATCCGCAGTGGTGATGGGAGAGTCTGTGAGGGTAAGGGGGGGAGAAGGGCTGTGACTTTTCTGAAGTGCACGATCATCTCCACTGTCTTCAGAGCGTTCAGCTGCAGGTTGTTGTGGCTGCACCAGGACGCCAGCTGGGCCACCTCTCTGCTGTAGGTGGACTCGTCGCCGTTGGAGATGAACCCGATGAGGGTGGTGTCGTCCGCAAACTTGATCAGCTTGACAGACTGGTGGCTGGAGGTGCAGGAGTTGGTGTACAGGGAGAAGAGCAGGGGGGAAGTACACAGCCCTGGGGTGATCTGGTGCTGATGCTAAAAGAGTCTGAGACAGTCTTTCGCAGCCGCACATGCTGCCTCCAGACCGTCAGGAAGTCGGCGATCCACCTGCAGAGGGAGTCAGGCACGTTGAGCAGGGACAGCTTGTCCTGGAGCAGAGTGGGGCGGATGGTATTGAATGCAGAGCTGAAGTCCACAAACAGGATCCTGACGTAGGTTCCCGGGGAGTCCAGGTGCTGCAGGATGGAGTGGAGGGCCAGGTTGACTGCGTCGTCCACAGACCTGTTGGCCCTGTAGGCAAACTGCAGCGGGTCCAGGAGGGGAGTGGTGATGGTCTTGAGGTGGGGCAGGACCAGGCGCTCAAAGGACTTCAGGACTACAGAGGTGAGCGCTACAGGTCTGTAGTCGTTAAGTCCAGTGATCCGTGGCTTCTTGGGGACAGGGACGATGGTAGAGGTTTTGAGGCAGGCCGGCACATGGCATGACTTCAGGGAGGTGTTAAAAATGTCTGTGAAGACAGGAGTCAGCTCCTCCGCACAGTGTCTCAGGGTGGAGGGAGACACGCCGTCCGGACCGGGGGCCTTGCGCGGGTTCAGTCTGGAGACCTGTCTGTGCACGTCCTGCTCACTGATGGCAAGGGCGGGGGGAGGAGGGGGGGCACCTTTGATGAAGTGGGGACCATGGAGGCAGTGGCGCTGGGGGGGGGGAGTTGGACACAGCTGACGAGGTGTCAAAACGGGCATAGTGTTGTGACAGTCTTTGACAAAGGGCTTTGTCATCCTGTCCTTTAGAAGCCTGAGGCCGATAGTTGGTGATTTGCCTCAGTCCTCTCCACACAGAAGCAGAGTCGTTAGCAGTGAACTGTTGCTGGAGTCTCTCAGAATACACAGATTTAGCTCTCCTCAGCTCTCTCCTAAACCGGTATTTGGCCTCCTTGTAGCAGTCCCTGTCTCCACTTTTCAGCGCTGCTTCCTTCTCCTTCCTGATCTGTCTGAGCTTAGCTGTGAACCAGGGCTTGTCGTTGGAGTAATTCACCCTGGTGCGCGATGGAAGAATGCTCTCCTCACAAAAGTGGATATATGAGGTCACAGTGTCCGTGTATTCATCCAGATCATGCGTGGCTCCTTTAAACATGTCCCAGTCAGTTATTTCCAAGCACGTGCACAGCTCCTCCCCAGCTTCACTGGTCCATTTCCTCGTAGTGCTCACAACAGGTTTTGTGAGCTTCAGTCTCTGTCTGTATGTGGGAATCAGGTGGACCATCACGTGATCAGATAGTCGTGACAGTGACATTACCAAGAACTGGATGTACCTGCAAAATTGATGAAAAGAAGAAAATTGGTCAGGGAGGCTGCCAAGAGGCCGACAGCAACACTGAAGGAGCTGCAGAAATTTCTGGCAAGTACTGGCTGTTTAGTACATGTGTCAACAATCTCCCATCTTCTTCATATTTCTGGACTATGGGGTAGGGTTGAAAGACGGAAGACCTATGAAGAAAAAGATTCAAGCCCGGCTACATTTTGCAAAAACATATTTGAAATCTCCCAAACTGTCATGATCCTGGGCACAGATAGGCACTGTGCCCAGTCCTCAGTTAAGTTTAGTGTTTTTCTGTCTGTTTGTTTCTTTGTTTATCCTGTCCGGTTATTGTGTTATTTTGTATTTGTAGTAATGTGTACATTTTTGGGGTTGTGTTGTTGTTGTTTCATTATGGTTTCCGGTTTGTGTTTTATTTTGACAGCGCTGTGCAGCTTTCGGCTGTCAAACTGTTCGGAGCTGAATAGCTGTCATTCATTCTGTTATTTTCTCCACTACTGTATCCACACCTGCTGTCATCAAGCAACAGTATATAAGGACACAACAACCTCTTACCATTGTCGTGTCCTTCTATCACTGTGACATCCTCAGATGGTTGAAAGAAGTCTGAGTGTGTTGTCGGCCGTAGCCATTGAGGGGATCACATTGAGCTCCGGCCAGGTAATTAGTCCTTTCCCCTTCATTCCCTCAGCTGTGAACCCCACTGTTCTTCAGGTGTGCTCCGGCTGTAATTGTCTCTATTCCCTGGCACCCCCAAGCACCTTAGCCATTTTCCCCAGGCTGTTCTGTCTCCCCCTGGTCGCAAGCTCCACTCTCCTCCACCGTGTGTTTCATCTTTTTATTTATTAGTGTTGTGTTGCTTTTCTTGTTTGTCTTTCCTTTAATAAATGTACAAACTCACAGATTGCTCCTGGTGTCTTGTCTGCCCATCAAATGGGCACATTATGACAGAAGGACACGACCACCGTGACACCAGCCTCTGTGGGTTTGTTTTTTCCCTGTCCTTTCTTACCGGCAATTATGTTATCCTCCTGTCTTTCACATGCTTTAACCAAGCCACGAGCACGTTGGAGCCCCGCTGATCGAGGTAAATCGGCAGCTGAGGACCCCACTGTTGATGAAATCTGTGCAGCGGACTTTGCCCAGGACTTTTTGGATGCAGCACTTGCCTCTTGCATGTGGGAGGAGGTGCACAGGAATGTGGAGGGGGTGGCGTCCATAGTGGAGGTGCACCCGGTATTAGGGAGCTACCCCAGGTATGTGGGCCTGTTGTATTCCATCACCACCCTCTAGACACACACTTACAGCCTGGTTGCCGATCTCCAATCATCAGCACCGCGGGCCAGGTCCACGAGGAAGCAGCCCCGAGCTCCCGTGTCCCGCCTCCCTTGCCAGAAGTCCAAGCCTTCTCCTCCTTCCCAGAAAACGTCAGCGGTGGCCAGAGGAGCATCATTTGGCCCAGTTTCAGCAGCAGGAACCATTGTGCCCCAGCAAATAAGGCAAATGGGTTTTCATTCTTCTTCTCATTTAAATGAAATACCTTGCCTTATTCCTAATTATGAGGCTCGGTGACAGCAGCCAAATTTAGTTGAGTCCTCATCACCTGCTGCTGTTGCCTCACACTCGCCTCCTTCTCCTGTGCTTTCCTCCATTGCTTCCTAGGGTCCGCCGGTCCTGGGAAGGAGCCGCCAGATGATGGGGGGGGGGGGGGGGGTCTGACGCTCTGGGAACCTCTGCTCCAGCCGAGCGGCCACACTCAAGATGGAAGACAAACACCACCTGTGCTCTGAATCCTGAGCCAACAGACGGATGCCCCCTGGGTTCAGCAGCACGGGACCCAGTGCCATTGGTGAGGCAACATTCAGTGTCAGCCACCCCGTTAAGTGATGCACCGGTGCTGGTCATCACGCCTGGAGGGCTGTTGGCTGCGCCCACCATCATGCCTGCTGCCAGGGCTGCTGCAGCAGAGTTGTCGGAGTCCTAGACAGCGGTGGACCTCGAGCCCAGGCAAGTGCTCTGTTCTGTGTTATCACTTTCAGATCCATTGAATTCCTGTCTGACTCAAGGTGGGGAGAATCAGTTGCGGATGTTCTCTGCTCCTGAGCTCTCCTCACCGGGCTCCACTGCTGCCAGTCATTCTTCTCTAGTGCTTTTTTCTTCCTCTGGGATGGCTGTATCTGAAGTGGACCCCCCAATGGAGAGAGCCGAGACGCCCCAGCAAGCATCATCGGAGTCCTGAACAGTGGTGGAGCTCGAGCTTAGGCAAGTGCTCTTCCTTGTTTTCACTTTCTCTGTCCTAGAGAAATCTTGCCTGGCTCTTGGTGGGGAGGTCCAGGTGCAGCCATTAGCTGCACCTGAGCTCTCCTCGCCGGGCTCCACTGCTACCGGTGACTCTGACCTGGTGTGTGTCTGTGTTCCATCTGTGCTTTCTCTGGGGGTCCTGCTTCCCTTTCTGAGGCTGTCATGGGTGTGACGCCTCCATCTGAAGCCACCATGGGTGCAACACCTCCGTCTGAGGCCACCGTGGGTACGACGCCTCCGACTGAGGCTATGATGGGTGCAATGCCTCTGTCTGAGGCTACCGTGGGTGCAATACCTCTGTCTGAGGCCACCGTGGGTGCGATGCCTTCGTTTGAGGCCTCTGCGGGTGCTACGCCCCAGCTTGGGGCCTCCGTGGGCCATCCTTCCTTGTCCTCGGCTGGTGCCCTACTGGTCAACTGCCTCCTTGGCCTGGTTCTCTTGCAGGTCAGCCTTCCCGCCATGGGCGCTATGCTCCAGTCCGGGACCACCGTGGGTGCTACGCCCCAGTCCGGAGCCGCAGTGGGCGCTGCTCCCCCTCTGTCCAAGATCTCCGTGGGTGCTGCTCCCCCTCCGTCTAAGGTCTCCATGGGTGCTGCTCCACCTCCATCTGGGGTTTCCATGGGTGCTGCACTCCAGTCTAGGGCCTCCGTGGGTGCAGCACTTCTGGCCGAGGTCACCATGGAACCCTCATCTTCGTCAGAGTTCTTCGGGGGTCGTCAGGGGTTGCTGGAGGTTCCCGCTGATGAGTCATCCATCTCAGGAGGATGCTGCCTCCCAGCTCTCGTGCTCTGTGGGGGGCGCTTAGCCTGGCTGCCACCCCTAGGGGGGCGGCGAGTTGTGTGCCATGGCTTGCTGGATTAAGGATGCTGGGAGGCCACCCAATGGGCTGCTCCTCCTGCTCGGATGGTTCTGGAACACAGGGAGGCCACCCGATGTGTTCTAGTATGGGTGCTGGTGGTCTTGGGACTCTGGAAGACCCCCAAACTGTCTCTTCCACTGATCTGTCAGGCTTAGAGTCCCATGTTGCCACCTGTGTACAGTGCTGAGGATCATGAGTGTTTTTTTGTTTTTTGTTTTTTTTTTGGGGGGGGGGGTTGTTTTGTCTCAGTCCCTCCAGACTCCACCCCTTGAGGGGGGGCACTGTCATGATCCTGGGTACAGGTGGGCACCGTGCCCAGTCCTCAGTTAAGTTTAATCTTTTTCTGTCTGTCTGTTTCTTTGTTTATCCTCTCCAGTTATTGTGTTATTTTGTATTTGTAGTAATGTGTACATTTTTGGGGTTGTGTTGCTGGTGTTTCATTACGGTTTTCGGTTTGTGTTTTATTTTGACAGCACTGTGCAGCTTCTGGCTGTCAAACTGTTCGGAGTTGCACAGCTGTAATTCATTCTGTCATTTTCTCCACTCATGTATCCACACCTGCTGCCTATCAAGCAATGGTATATAAGGGCACAACCTCTTCCAATTGTTGTGTCCTTCTTTCACTGTGATGTCCTCAGATTGTTGTCAGAAGTCTGAGTGTGTTGTCGGTCGTAGCTGTTGAAGAGATTGCGTTGAGTTCCGACCAGGTAATTAGTCCTTTCCCCTTCATCTTCCCTCAGCCATAAGCCCTACTGTTTTTTGGGTGTGCTCCAGTTGTAATAGTCTCTATTCCCCGGCGCCCCCGAGCGCCTCAGACATTTTCCTTGCACTGTTCTCTAACCCCCGGACACAAGATCCGCTCTCCTCCGGCACATGTTTCCCCTCTCTATTTATTAGTGCTGTATTGTTTTTCTCATTTGTCTTTCCTTTAATAAATGTAAAAACTCACGGACAGCGCCTGGTGTCTTGTCTGCCCTTGAAACAGGCACGTTATGACACAAACACATGTGGGAAATATGTGCTTTGGTCCAATGAAACCAAGGTTGAACTTTTTGGCCATAATTCCAAAAGTTATATTTGGTGCCAACACAGCACTGCTCATCACCAAAAGAACACCATGCCTACAGTGAAACATGGTGGAGACAGCATCATGCTCTGGGGCTGTTTTTCTTCAGCTGGAACTGGGGCCTTAGTCAAGGTGGAGGGAGTTATGAACAGGTCCAAATACCAGTCAGTGTTGGCACAAAACCTTCAAGCTTCTGCTAGAAAGCTAAAGATGAAGAAGAACTTCATCTTTCAGCACGACTATGACCCAAAGCCCATATCCAAATCAACAAAAGAATGGCTTCACCAAGAAGATTAAGGTTTTGGAATGGTCCCAGCCACAGTCCAGACCTGAATCCAATAGAACATCTGTGGAGGGATCTGAAGAGGGCTGTGCACAGGAGATGCCCTCACAATCTGACAGATTTAGATCATTTTTGCAAAGAAGAGTGGGCAAATATTGCCACATCAAGATGTGTCACCCTGATAGACTCCTACCCAAAAAGACTGAGTGCTGTAATAAAAGCTAAAGATGGTGCAACAAAGTATTAGTTTAAGGGTGTGCATATTTATGCAACCAGGTTATTGTAAGTTTTTTGTTTTTTATTTTTCCCCTTAAAAGATTTTACTTTGATTTTCAGTTGGGTTGTACAGGTTATAGGTCACATTGTGGAAAAAGTTTTGAAATGATTTATCTTGGTCTCCTTTTTTACATCAGAAAAACTTGGCATTTGAACAGAGGTGTGTAGACTTTTTATATCCACTCTATCTATCTATCTATCTATCTATCTATCTATCTATCTATCTATCTATCTATCTATCTATCTATCAAATTTTTTTTGGAATCAAGTTTGTCACTAGCAGTAGCCCCAAGGTGCTTTAAAATGTAATCTCTAGATATTATTAATAATAGTAGTCAGTTTCTTTGTAGAGCACTTTCATAGACAGAGTCACAAAGTGCTTTCCATAAAATCAAACAGTAAATAAATAAAGGACAATCAAAGACAATAAAAATAAAAAACAGTAAACAATAAAAGACACAAGAACAATGTACAACCAGCAGAGGATTAATAAAACGCCAAAGTAAAAAAGAAAGGTTTTTAACTGCATCTTAAAATGAGGACTTGAGGGTGCAGAGCTTAAAATGAGGGGTACGGCATTCCATCCAAAGGGAGTTCACCTTTGGTCTTGAGTCTAGTTTTTGGTACTGAGAGAAGGCTCTGACTCGAAGACCTAAGAGACCTGCTAGAATGAAACTAGAAAAGCACTCAGAGAGTGCAAAGCTCCTGCCGTCCCTCATCAATCACCTCCAAAATGTAATGGGTTAGCATGGAGCCTCACCATGAATAGCTTTATAGGTAAAAGCAAAAATTTTAAATTGAATTCTAAAATTAATGGGAAGCCAATATAGGGAAGATAAAATGGGTTTTATACAGCCGTGGACAAAATTGTTGGTACCCCTCTGTTAATGAAAGAAAAACCCACAATGGTCACAGAAATAACTTGAATCTGACAGAAGTGGTAATAAATAAAAATTCTATGAAAATTACCCAATGAAAATCAGACAATGCTTTTGGATTGTGGTTCAACAGAATTATTTTAAAAAACAAACTCATGAAATAGGGCTGGACAAAAATGATGGTACCCCTAGAAAAGATTGGAAATAATGTGACCATAGGGACATGTTCAACCAAGATGTGTCCTCTAATTAACATCACAGGTGTCTACAAACTTGTAATCAGTCAGTCGGCCTATTTAAAGGGTGACAAGTAGTCACTGTGCTGTTTGTTGACATGGTGTGTACCACACTGAACATGGACCAGAGGAAGCAAAGAAGAGAGTTGTCTCAGGAGATTAGAAAGAAAATTATAGATGTTGCTGTGACTACAGTTGCACATATTATTCAGAAATTTAAGATCCACGGGACTGTAGCTAACCTCCCTGGACGTGGCTGCAGGAGGAGACGGATAATACGAACGGTAACAAAAGAGCCCAGAACAACCTCTAAACACATTCATGGTGAACTCCAAGGTCAAGGTACATCAGTGTCAGATCACACCATCCGTCGTTGTTTGAGCCAAAGTGGACTTCATGGGAGACGACCAAGGAGGACACCACTGTTGAAAACAAATCATAAAACAGCCAGACTGCAATTTGCCAAACAAACTGCATGTTGACAAACCACAAAGCTTCTGGGAGAATGTCCTATGGACAGACAAGACAAAACTGGAACTTTTTGGCAAGGCACATCAGCACTATGTTCACAGACGCAAAAATGAAGCATATCAAGAAAAGAACACTGTCCCTACTGTGAAACATGGAAGAAGTTCTGTTATGTTCTGGGGCTGCTTTGCTGTGTCTGGCACAGGGTGTCTTGAATCTGTGCAGGGTACAATGAAATCTCAAGACTATCAAGGTATGTGCTGCCCAGTGTCAGACAGCTTGGTCTCAGTCACAGATCATGAGTCTTGCAACAGGATAATGAACACACAGCTAAAAATACCCAAGAATGGCTAAGAGCGAAACATCGGACTATTCTAAAGTGGCCTTCTATGAGCCCTGATCTAAATCCTATTGAACATCTGTGGAAGGAGCTGAAACATGCCGTCTGGAGAAGGCACCCTTCAAACCTGAGACAACTGGAGCAGTTTGCTCATGAGGAGTGGGCCAAAATACCTGCTGAGAGGTGCAGAAGTCTCATTGACAGTTACAGAAATCGTTTGATTGCAGTGATTGCCTCAAAAGGTTGTGCAACAAAATATTAAGTTAAGGGTACCATCATTTTTGTCCAGGCCTGTTTCATGAGTTTGTTTTTTAAAATAATTCTGTTGAACCACAATTCAAAAGCATTGTCGGATTTTCATTGGTTAATTTTCATAGAATTTTTATTTATTACCACGTCTGTCAGATTCAAGTTATTTATGTGACCATTGTGGGTTTTTCTTTCATTAAGAGAAGGGTACCAACAATTTTGTCCACATCTGTATCTACAAAAATGATTAAAGCTATTTAATTTATCATATTAAGAACACCACTGAAAAATTGTTTAGCACTGGTTGAAATTCTTTTTTGAAGTATCCTGTTACATTCCAGGATTACTGTTATTACAAAGTAGAATATTCCATTTTTTATTGCATTTTTCGGTACAGCCTGAACATAAAGCCATTATGAGTCATCGGACTTTAAATCAGGCTTGGGGGGGACTGAAGACAGTGCGGTGCATCCTCAAACTGCCATGGAAGTACTTGAGGCCCTGCTAATCTGCACCAAAGGTGATTTTTTTTTTTTAATCACCAATCACCACCAAATTATTATTATTATTTTTTTTTTTTTACTTTTTTTTTTTAACGTCACCAGTTCATGAAACAAAAATTGTTGGGGAAGAATAATGAAAAGGGGGGGGGGGTCCTCTCCCTTACCCCCCCCCCCCAAAAAAAAACCTTGGGTCAAAAATTCTTATTTTCTGACAAAACCTCACAAATTTAAAGATAAGACAAGACAAGATAAGATAAGATAAGATAAGATAAGATAAGCATTTATCAGTTGTAGGAGAAGTGGGTTATAAGGTACAAAGATTGTTTAATTTATACCCATAGGTGTGTGTGGAAACGAAGGCTTGCTTCTGGTCCACGCACACACAGGGAAAAAAACTTGTTTTTCTGGGCACCAGTCCAAAACAATTTATTAATAACTAATCTTTATACCTTCAATCATCATCAGTCTCTTAATTCCTGAATTCTCCTGGGTGACTTCAGAAACCAGACACAAGACACAAATCAAGCTGAAACCTCCATATACCGTTTACAGTTTTAATAGTCAGACTCAGATTAAATGACATTACATTCAATTGATTCGTAAGCACGGTGAAATGATCAACAAGTATCAAGCGTAAAGTTCTATAGTCAAATATTGTGGAACTAAGGAAACCTCAGGGTGAATTTGTAACTGTGATGAAAATGAAGACTGAAATAACGGTAATCAAAATATGAAGAAACTTGGACAAAAATTTTATGAAGAAAATGATAAAAGCTGATTATATGGGAGAAAGAAATTCTGGGTTACCCTAAAAAGTAAAAATGGAATTTAATGAAAAGATGGATACTGTCATGGGCCGAGCCGGCTTGGCTTTCCCCTGCTCCGTCCTGATCTCTCTGTGAGTTGGTTTTCTTGTGTGTGTGCACTTTGTGTATTTTTGTAACCATAGCCACTGCCTGACCAGCAGCTGTTAGCCAGCATCAGCAACCTACGTTCTCCCACGCTGCTGACAGTCTGTCGGTCCACCCATGCCCCCTCGCTCTCCTTCGCTTTTCCATCAGCTGTTCCCAGTCCCGGTAATTATCCTCCCTGCGCCTTGCCCAGGTGCTGCCTATTTGTGAGACGAGCAGTGTTTGTATATAAGTGGCCCTTCACTGGACAAGCACCGCTGGATCATTGTACGAGTCACACCGTCGTGCTTCGCCATGTGACCGTCCATCTTTGAAGGATTATGCTCGCTGTACTACTGGAGGACCTGGATTGCTTAGGCTGTGAGTACTTTAGCGTTTCTCTGTGCAGTTGTGCTGCTACGCTGGTAGCGTTTCCTTGCACGGCACAACTGCTATGCTTTCCCCCTGTGCAGCCTAGCATCTCAAGAGGACTCTTTTGTTAGCCCGAGCTGCTCCGCCATTTTGTATGGTTTCTTCATGGATGTTCAATAAATGTGTGTGTGATAACCCTTGCATTTAAATCCTCATTTTTCCTTCTCTCCTCCATGTGCAACGGTAGAGCCCACGGAGGGTTTATGACAGAATGATCAAGCCCATTAAGAGGATTTAGCGGGTTCACCCACACAATACCTTTTTTCCTAACGAACTGGGGTTTTTTTTACCCACCTGTTGTGGAGCGCATGATGCCCCGGGCTTGTTGACCTCGTTGCCGCAAAGGAGGAACAGTAGCTGGCATCCCCATGCTGGAGGAAGAGTGGGCAGCAGGGTTTATTCAGGACTTTGTCGAGGAGGCCCTCACGTCCCGGCGGACAAGGAGTGGGCGAATCTGCTCGCCTTTGTCAACCGCCGGGTCGAGGAGGAGCGCTGTGTGAGGAAGGTCCGAGGATGCACTTCCCTGGCTGTGAGGGTCCCATCTCCTACGTCTGTTCAGCCCACGGAGTCACCATCCGATGAGGAGTGGACGAACCTGCTCGCCTTTGTCTACCGCCAGGTCGAGGAGGAGCGTCAAAGGACCAGGACTGTCAACACCATCCCGCCAGCTAGGAGACACCGGGAGACCAGTTGGTATGTTTATATACAGTATCTCACAAAAGTAAGTACACCCCTCACATTTTGTAAATATTTTATTATATCTTTTCATGGGACAACACTGAAGATATGACACTTTGATACAATGTAAAGTAGTCAGTGTACAGCTTGTATAACAGTGTAAATTTGCTGTCCCCTCAAAATAACTCAGCACACAGCCATTAATGTCTAAACTGCTGGCAACAAAAGTGAGTACACCCCAAAATAAAAATGTCTAAATTGTGCCCAAATTGTGAACATTTTGTGTGGCCACCATTATTTTCCAGCACTTTCTTAACTCTCTTGGGCATGGAGTTCACTAGAGCTTCATGGGTTGCTACTGGAATCCTCTTCCATTCCTCCATGACGACATCACGGAGCTGGTGGATGTTAGAGACCTTGTGCTTCTATAAGATGGCGGCAGCGCGCTCGGACGCAGCGGCCCCTCTTGGCATCAGCGAGTGTGAGAGTTTTGAGTGTTGTGATCTTCCCAGACGTACATTCTGTAAAACTTACAACCGTGAGACCTTATTAAACATCAAGGTACTGCACGCTGCAAGAATCGCGGCGATCGGTTGTGATTTGGACATTCTACGCCAGCATGGAATTCTGGCGGAGTCCCCGCTGGAAGCTACCCAAGAGAGGAGGAAGCGGAAGCGGAGCGAACGCAAGAAAAAGCGAGGAAAAAGGGCCGGGATCCATGCTAGGCTAAAGGTTAACCCCTCCAGACCAGCGGTACTGTCGCTTCTTCTCTCTAACGTCCGCGCCCTCGAAAACAAGGTGGACGAACTGCGTCTGCTGAGAGAAACCCGGAGAGAGTGGAGGGACTGCTGTGTGTTTGTTTTTACCGAGACATGGCTCCACGGCAACATTCCTGACAAGGCCATTCAACTGGAAGATATGGCGATGTTCTGTGCCGACAGGGAAACGGCGAGCTCCGGTAAGAGCCGGGGGGTGGGCTATGCATCTATGTTAACAAGAACTGGTGCGTTAATGCCACGTTAGTGTCTAAACACTGCTCTCCGTTGGCGGAGTTCCTTATTGTAAATTGTCGGCCTTATTATTTGCCGAGGGAATTCAGCAACGTGTTTGTAGCTGGTGTTTACATAGCGCCGAGCCCTAATGCTAAAGCTAACGCTAAGAAGGCACTCAGGGTACTGCACAATGTGATCAGTGAAATCCAAACTTCACACCCGGACAGTTTTGTGGTGGTTGCGGGGGATTTTAACCACACCAGCCTAAAGACTGTGCTCCCCAAGTTTAAACAATGTGTAGACTTTGAGACCAGAGGAGAAAATATGTTGGACTTAGTGTACACAAACACAGATGCATATAAAGCGATACCCCGCCCCCATCTCGGCCGTTCTGATCACATGTTCGTGATGCTGCTGCCTGCCTACAAACCTTTATTGAAGCGCAGCAGGCCAGCAGTGAAACAAATCAGGATTTGGCCAGAGAGTGCAACCTCTGCACTGAAAGACTGTTTTCTGCACACAGACTGGAAGGTCTTCAAAATAGCAGCCTCAAGGGAAGACAAGACAGATGTGGAGGAGTATGCTGATACAGTCACCAGCTACATCGCGAAGTGCACAGAGGATTTCACTACAGTGAAGACCATCACTATGCGGGGTAATCATAAGCCCTGGATGACTGCAGAGGTGCGCTTGCTGCTTACAGCCAGAGATGCAGCCTTCAGAGCGAAGGACAGGATCGCCCTCCGCTCAGCCAGGTCTGCGCTTTCAAAGGGAATTAAGGCGGCAAAGCGCGCCTATGCGGAGAAAATCCAGGGACACCTCTGTGACACTAGGAACACCAAGCAGATGTGGCAGGGAGTTCGGACACTGACGGGCTTTAAGTCTAGGCAGGGGGTCGATGATGACGACGCTTTGCTTCCAGACAGGCTTAACGACTTCTTTGCACGTTTTGAAGCATCAAACTCGACAATCAGAGGGAGGGCTGGCCCACCCCCACCATCGGTCGGACCAGCTTTTACCATCAACACAGCGGACACACGGAGGACCCTAACCAGAGTCAACCCACGCAAAGCTGCAGGTCCAGACAACATTCCGGGACATGTGCTCCGAGACTGCGTGAGCGAGTTGGCGGATGTCCTGACTGACATTTATAACATCTCCCTGAGTCAGGCCATCGTTCCCAGATGCTTCAAGACCTCTATCATTGTACCGGTGGCAAAGAAACCAGTGGTGTCCTGTTTGAATGACTATCGTCCTGTTGCACTGACACCAATTGTGATGAAGTGTTTTGAACGGCTTGTCAAACCACACATTACAGCCTGCCTCCCTGCATCACACGACCCGCTCCAGTTTGCATATCATTCAAACCACTCCACGGAGGATGCTATAGTCACCACCCTACACTCTGTCATCACCCACCTGGACCAGAAAGACACCTACGCCAGACTCCTGTACATTGATTTCAGTTCAGCATTCAACACCATTATTCCCCAGAGACTGATGGAGAAATTACTCCTTCTCGGTCTGAACACCGCCACATGTCTCTGGATCCTGGATTTCCTGACTGAGAGACCTCAGTCTGTCCGGGTTGGAAACAACATCTCCAACTCTGTCACGCTGAGTACCGGATCCCCTCAAGGCCGTGTACTCAGTCCACTGTTGTTTACACTTTTAACACATGACTGTGTATCCAGACACGAGGGGAACAAGATTATTAAGTTTGCAGATGACACCATGGTGGTGGGACTTATTCAGAGGAATGAGGAATCAATGTACAGGGAAGAAGTGAGAGACCTGGAGGGCTGGTGCAGGGAGAACAATTTGGTGCTCAGCGTAGACAAAACAAAGGAGATGATTATCGACTTCCGGCGGTCACAGCCTGAGCACGTCCCCCTCAGCATCGGCGGCCGTTTAGTGGAGAGAGTAGAGAACATCAAGTTCCTCGGAGTGCAGATCTCGCAGGACCTGACCTGGAGCAAGAATTCTTTGGAGATCAGGAAGCGGGCTCAGCAGAGACTGCACTTCTTGAGGAAACTCAAACAGGCCTCTCTCCCCATCTGCATCCTCAGGACCTTCTACAGAGGTGTGGTGGAGAGTGTTCTGACGTACTGCATTGCTATATGGTACTCCAGCTGCAGTATGTCAGACAAAAAAGCCCTGCAGAGGATAGTCAAGGGGGCGGAGAGGGTAATTGGAGTCTCCCTCCCCTCTGTCCAAGAACTTTTTCAGAACCGTTGTAGGAGCAGAGCATTGAACATTGTCAAGGACCGTTCTCACCCTCTGCATAAACACTTTGAACTTCTTCCATCTGGTAAACGATTCCGGAGCATCAGAGGCAGAACCACCAGACTGATCAGCAGCTTCCTTCCACAAGCTGTCAGGATGCTGAACAGTTGACCCGGAATCTCTCATACACACTACTGCACCTACGGACATTTTGTATATTATAGTTAGTTATTCTTTTTCCCCAAGTATGTCTCAGGGATGTGTGAATGGATGGGGGGGTGGGGGTGGGGGGTGGAGCTATGTGGGAGTGTGTCTTAAATCATGCTGCTTCTTATATGGATGCTGAGAGAAACGCAATTCCATCTTGCCTGCACTACAGTTGTATGTACAGCAATATGACAATAAAGTTTGATTTGATTTGATTTGATTTCTTCACCTTCCATTTGAGGATGCCCCACAGTTACTCAATAGGGTTTAGCTCCTGTGACATGCTTGGTCAGTCCATCACCTTTACCCTCAGTTTCTTGAGCAAGGCAGTGGTCATCTTGGACGTGTGTTTGGGGTGGTTATCATGTTGGAACCAGTATGTCACAGTACATGTTGGCATTCATGGTTTCCTCAATCAACTGTAGCTCCCCGCTGCCGGCAGCACTCATGCAGCCCCAAACCATGACACTCCCACCATCATGCTTGACTGTAGGCAAGACACACTTGTCTTTGTACTCCTCACCTGGATGCCGCCACACATGCTTGACACTGTCTGAACAAAATAAGTTTATCTTGGTCTCATCAGACCACAGGACATGGTTCCATGGTCCATATCCTTAGTCTGTTGGTCTTCAGCAAACTGCGGGCTTTCTTGTACATCATCTTTAAAAGGGGCTTCCTTCTGGGACGACAGCCATGTAGACCAATTTGATGCAGTGTGCGGCACATGGTCTGAGCACTGACAGGATGAGCCCCCACCCCTTCAACCTCTGCAGCAATGTTGGCAGCACTCATACGTCTATTTTCAAAAGACAACCTCTGGATATGAAGCTGAGCATGTGCACTCAACTTCTTTGGCCAACCATGGTGAGGCCTGTTCTGAGTGGAACCTGTCCTGTTAAACCGCTACTAGAAAAGCACTCAGAGCGTGCAAGACTCCTTCTGTTCCTCATCGATCACTTCCAAAATGTAATGGGTTCATGTGTAGGCCACGAGGCAGTTCTGGTGAAAATTGCATCAAAGTCTATCAAGTAGTTTTGAAGGATTCTCTCTAACACACTGTAAGAAGATAAGAGCCTTGGCAGAGGTATGCATTCTTGGATCATCACCAAAATATGATGAGTTTTGAGCACAAATAAAAACAAGGACCTTGGTGGAAATATGCACTCACTGATCATCACCAAAATTTAATGGGTTCATCCTTGGCCCAGGGGCTACCTCTAGTGAAAATTTCATCAAAATCTGTCCAGTAGTTTTTGCATAATCCTGCTAACAGGCAGACAGACAAACCACTCCGATTACATTACCTTTTTGGTAAACAGCTGCACTGCTTCTGAGGTGTGGAGGTGCGTGGCCATGCACGTAACTCCATAGACACGTCTTAAATGGGAAGTACATGAAAAGCTCAATATTAATCCATCCATCCATTCTTCCATCTTCTACCACTTTTCCGGAGGTCCAGGTCGCGGAGACAGCAGTTCAAGCAGAGAAACCCAGACTTCCCTCTCCCCAGCCACCTGCTCCAGCTCTTCAGAGAGGATACCAAGGCGTTCCCAGACTAGCTGAGAGACATAGTCTCTCCAGCGAGTCCTGGGTCTGCCCCGGGGTCTCCTCTCAGAGGTACGTGCCCGAAACACCTCAAGTGGGAGGCGTCCAGAGGGCATCCTGATCAGATGCCCATACCACCTCAACTGGTTCCTTTCAATGTGGAGGAGCAGCGGTTCTACTCTGAGCCTCTCCCGGATGACTGAGCTCCTCACCCTATCTCTGAGGGTGAGTACAGCAATCCTACGGAGAAAGCTTATTTCAGCCGCTTGTATCCGCGATCTCGTCCTTTCGATCATTACCCAAAGCTCATGACCATAGGTGAGAGTAGGAATGTAGATTGACTGGTAAATTGACAGTATTGCCTTAGAACTCAGCTCCGTCTTTGCCACAACAGACCAGTACAACATCAGCATCACTGCAGATGCTGCTCTGATCCGCCTGCCAATCTCTCGCTCCATTCTCCCCTCACTGGTGAATAAGACCCCAAGATACTTAAACTCCTCCACTTGGGGCAGGAGCTTGTCCCCCACCCAGAGAGGACAATCCACCTTTTTCTGGCTGAGAACCATGGACTCGGACTTGGAGGTGCTGATTCTCATCCCAGTCGCTTCACACTCAGCGGCAAACCGTCCCAGCAAGAACTGTAGGTCATTGCTGGATGAAGCCAGCAGGACAACATCATCTGCAAACAACAGAGATGAGATCCTGTGGTCACCAAGCATGACACCCTCCGTTTCCTGGCTGTGCCTAGAAATCCTGTCCATAAAAATTATGAACAGGATCGCTGACAAATGGCAGCCCTGGCAGAGTCCAACTCTCACTAGGAATGAGTCCGATCGAGTGTCGGCAATACGAACCAAACTCTCACAACGGTCGTACAGAGACCAAATAGCTCGTAACAACAAGCCCGATACCCCATACTCCCAAAGCACCCTCCACAAAAAACCACGAGGGATGTGGTCAAATGCCTTCTCCAAGTCCACAAAACACATGTAAACTGGTTGGGCAAACTCCCACGAACCCTCGAGGATTCTCGAGAGGGTAAAGAGCTGGTCCGATGTGCCACGGCCGAGGTTCGACCAACGCCCGGACTCTCCTCTCCAGTCCCTTGGCATAGACCTTCCCAGGGAGGCTGAGGAGTGTAATCCCTCTAAAGTTGGAGCACACCCTCTGGTCCCCTTTTTTGTAGAGAGGAACCACCACCCCGGTTTGCCATGCCAAAGGCACTGCCCCCGACCTCCACGCAATGTTGCAGAGGTGTGTCAACCATGACAGCCCTACAACATCCAGGGCCTTGAGGTACTCAGGGCAAATCTCGTCCACCCCCGGGGCCCGGCCACCAAAGAGATTTTTATCCATCTTGGCAACCTCAACCCCTGTGGTATCGAGTTGTCCCCCTCGTCCACAAGCCCTGCTTCCTCTGTGGAAGGCGTATCAGTGGGATTGAGGAGATCCTCAAAGTATTCCTTCCACCACCCAACGATATCCCCAGTCGAAGTCAACAGGACCCCATCTGCACCATACACAGTGTGGACAGAGAGCTGCTTCCCCCTCCTGAACTGCTAGACAGTTTGCCAGAATCTCTTTGAGGCCGACTGAAAGTCTTGTTCCATGGCCTCACCGAACTCCTCCCATACCTGAGTTTTTGCTTCAGCAACCACCCGAGCTGCACTCCGCTTGGCCTGCCAGTACACCTCAGCTGCTTTGGGAGTCCCACAAGCCAACCAAGCTTGATAGGACTCCTTCTTCAGCTTAATGGCCCCCCTTACCACGGGTGTCCACCATTTGGTTTGGGGGTTGCCACCACGAGATGCCCCGACGACCTTGCGGCCACAGCTCTGGGCCGCTGCTTCAACAATGGAGGTGGAGAACATGGCCCATTCAGACTCCATGTCTCCAGACTCCCTCGGAATGTGGCTGAAGTTCTTCCGGAGGTGGAAGTTGAAGACCTCCTGGACAGAGGCCTCAATCAGATGTTCCCAGCACACCCTAACTGTTACGTGTGGCCCTCGCAAGCCACACAATAATAGCCGGGGGCAAGCCAGTGAGTTGCGATGTTTTATTAGGTTAGGGAACAGGGGAAAAGGAACACGGCCTCATGGGGCCAAAAGGCACAAATAACCATACGGAGGAACACTCACATATACTGCAGAACGAAAGGCAGGAGGCTAGCGCCAGACGAAGGGGTTCCAGCCTATGGTGAGCGAAGTTACAGCCCCGAATGATCGGAGCTGCTCCTTTTTAAACCCATTAGCAGCACCTCAGCTGATGAGGGATAATTGGGCTCCAGCCGTCCCGTGACACTGACAGCTGGGAGCCCGCTGAGACACTGTCAAGGAGAGGACCGGGTAGGGGAGGAATATGGTCTGAGCGCCGGATCATACGGCGTCTCATCCCATCGTGACAGAGCCTCCCCCTCACAGTCAGGCTCCGAACGACCCGAAACATCCGAGACACCCCCCCCCCCCGCCACCTAGGGTGGGCGGATGGGAGGCAGGACCGGAGGGAGAGGAACAGAGAAAAAAAAGGACAAATCGACAATGAACAAATACAGAGTACCAGGGCAGAGAAAAAACCCAAACACAATACTCCATACAATATAACATGACAGAAACCCAGAGAAAGGGGGAGGAAAAAAAGACAATAACCCAATATAGAGTATCAGGGGGAAAAAAACCCAAACACAATACTCCATAGAATACCACGAGGGAGGAACCCATACAGGCAGAGGATAATTGCAGGAATTACAACCCAACACACAGGGAAGAGAAAAAAAACCCACAATACTCCACAAACCCTGTACAGACAAATACAAAATAAAACAACCCCGGGGACCCCCAAAACGAGAGGAAAAAACCCCCAAGGGCAAAAAGTAGAACATTACAACCATCCCTCAAACAGGAGGGGAAACCTAAAAAAGAAAACCACGCTAAATGCGGGACAGAAATAACAATTTAGCTGTACCCACCCCAACACAAGTACAGCAACAGACATTCAGTTCGGGGGGTCTCCCCGCACCCAGCGTCCATACCGCTAACACGGGTGAAGGGAAGAGTTCCGGTGGCCTACCCGAACCCCAGGCCAGAAAACGCAGCTCCTCGGGAGGCCGAACCAGATCGCCGAACAAACAGTCTAACGGGTCGGGCGGCCGCACAAGCAGGCCGAACGGGCACGGCAGGCCCTCTGGCGGCCGACCCGCATCGCTCAACCACCAGGCCCGTAGGGGAAAGGGAGAAGTCCAAACGGGCCCCAGTGGAAGAGGCTTGGGGGAGAGCTGATGACGAGGTGGTCGAAGGTCAGATGACAGGAGATCCGCAGCTCCCTAACCAGACCCGGACACCGCTGGAGCAGAACCCACATCGGGCCCCGATTGGGTCTCAGGCGAACCAACGTCGGGCCCCGATTGGGTCTCAGGCGAACCAACGTCGGACCCCGATTGGGTCTCAGGCGAACCCACATCGGACCCCGATTGGGTCTCAGGCGAACTCACGTTGGACCCCGATTGGGTCTCAGGCGAACCCTCGTCGGACCCCGAATAGGACTCGGATGAACCCTCGTCGGACCCTGACTGGGCCGGCGCCGCACCAGAACCGACCTCCGACGTCGAACCTGGACCCTCTAACACCACGAGTGATGGCAGCTCCTCGCCGGCGACCCTGGGAGAAGGCTCAGGAGAGAGAACAGAACCGGGATCAGGATCACCGGCAGCGCCAGAACCCGGTGAGATAAGCTCGGACGCAGCGGACGGCTGCACCCGGCTCACCTCCCCAAGAGACAGGCTAGAGTGCTCTAAAGTGAGGAAAACAAAGATGAGATAGAGCACTTGCCTGATCTCGGGTTCTGACGCTGTCCAGGACTGTGAAGATCCGGGATCCAGCGTCAGGAGGTCATCATCAGGCTCCCACTCAGCTGCGTTGGACTCCGCAGCTGGCATGATGGACAGCGCAGCTTGTGAGTCCTCCGGCCCCGGTGTCCACGCTGACAGCCCACATGGCGTGGTGGCAGGAGAACCTCGTCCCGCTGGACCGAACCGCTCCTCTGTGGAGACCCGGGGATGCTTGGTCGTCGGCGCAAGCTCCACTTAGCAATCTGCCATCCGCCTCCGTCCACGGCGGAGCTGTGGGACCGGAACCGGGCTGTCCAGAACCGCAGGCCCCCTCCTCATCCCACGATGTTGGCCTGGCACCGGGGACCGCTCAGCGGAGGGAGACACAGAGGATGCAGGGTTAATGTTTACAGCTACAGCAGGTGGTGGGAGTTCGGGGAGCTGCGAACCCCGCACTCCACCTCCAGGAATTTGACAGAGCAAATCATCAGATGAATGTGAAAAAACCGAGACTTGCCTGTCACCTGGAGGCTGGATGGTGCCTGCTGTCATGGACTTTGCTCCTCCCTCTCCCCACCGGGTGGTGACGGAGGGCCCCCTGGGAGGACGTCGGGGAGCCACTCGCATGGATTCCGGGATGGAGTTCCCCAGGTCTGGATTCAGGATGCACACAGCAGTTGGGGAGTGCGTCGAGGAGGAGGGGGCGACAGCCGAGATGAGCCGGACCCGAAGCGCTGGCGTGACAGCTGAGGGAAGTGGCTCGGGAGACGAGGCTGAGAGATCTCCTCTCTGGAGAGGCGCAGGGAAGACAGCTGCGTGGGAGGATGAGACCTTGCGGCGACCCGGAACTGGATCCGGACGGGGCTTATGCTGAGAAGATGAGGCTGTGTGGCGACGGCTACTCACAGGGGGCGAAGCGAAGGAAAGATCCGGAAATCGCTGCTCCTGGGCAGAGACAGAGGCGAGGAGGGCGTCAAACTCTGGGAAGTCGCGTAGCCCCGGACTCCTCTCCACCAGTCTAACGGCGGCCGCCACATGCCTCATAATGGCGGACGGGTGCACAGCGGAACGAGCAGCAGCCACTCGGTCCCAGACCTTAATTGCTGTCAGCTGCAGATCCTACGGGGGAATCCTGAGTGACATCATGCAGGACGGGGAAAGCCCTCTGGGTGGCGCGAACTCCCGGGCCGGAGTGGAGGCAGGAATGGGATCCCAAAGCAAAGGGTGACATCTCCTCCTCTTCGGCTTCCTGCCAGGATTTCCCTCCAACCCACGGAGCACATCTCGCTGCGCAGCAATGGCGTTCCTCCTGGCACAGACCTCAGGATGGGTAGAATGGCAAGGGAGACTGTCCAGGAGATTCTCAGCAAACTCTAGGTGCCAGCGTCTCTCATTGGGGTCGTCGTCCAGGGTAGCGGAGAAGAGCGTCCCGTCGACTTCCTCCAAGATGGCCGTCAGCTCTCTGCCCTTTAGCCGAACGTGACTCCGGGGAGATGGCATGTCAAAAGGGCTGACACCCAGACAGGGAAGGCACAAGTCCAACTGCAACTCACGGCCGCCGGCAACTTGCCTGGCTGTAACTTACTGTTACGTGTAGCCCTCGCGAGCCACACAATAAGAACCGGGGGCGAGCCAGTGAGTTGCTATGTTTTATTAGGTTAGGGAACAGGGGAAAAGGAACACGGCCTCATGGGGCCAAAAGGCACAAATAACCATACAGAGGAACACTCACATATGCTGCAGAACGAAAGGCAGGAGGCTAGCACCAGACGAAGGGGTTCCAGCCTATGGTGAGCGAAGTTACAGCCCCGAATGATCGGAGCTGCTCCTTTTTAAACCCATTAGCAGCGCCTCAGCTGATGAGGGATAATTGGCCTCCAGCCGTCCCGTGACACTGACAGCTGGGAGCCCACTGAGATGCTGTCAAGGAGAGGACCGGGTAGAGGAGGAATATGGTCTGAGCGCCGGATCATACGGCGTCTCATCCCATCGTGACACTAACTATACGTTTGGGTCTACCAGGTCTGAATGGCATCCTCCCCTGCCATCGGATCCAACTCACCACCAGGTGGTGATCAGTTGACAGCTCTGCACCTCTCTTTACCTGAGTGTTCAAGACATACCCCATGTCCCCCATGGATCGTCACCTTATCGTGGTGGGGGGTTTGCATGCCCCAGTGATCCCAGGAGCTATGTTGTCCGGGGCAATTTGCCTCTGGTAGGGTCACCCAAGACAAACTGGTCCTGGGTGAAGGGCCAGACTAAGAATGATCCAACAGACTCTCATGATAAATACCAGAACAAGGATTCAGTGTACCCCACCCAGTATGGGGTTACCGGGGTCCCACCCTGGAGCCAGGACTGGGGGAGAGGCTCAATGACTAGCGTCTGGTGGCCGGGTTTCTGCCCATGGGACCCGGCCGGACTCAGCCGGAAGGAGTTACATGGGTTCGCCCTCCAGTGGGCTCACCACCTGCAGGAGGGATCATGGGGGTCCGGTGCTATGTGGATCAGGTGGTGGTCAAAGGCGGAGACCTTGGCAGACTGATCCCAAGCTTCCTAAACTGGCTTTTGGTACATGGAATGCCACCTCTCTGGTGGGGAAGGAGCCTGAGCTAGTGCATGAGGTTGAGAGATACCGGCTTGACATAGTCGGCCTCACCTCAACACAGCTCCGGTTCCCGAACCAGTCTGCTCGAGAGGGGCTGGAGCTTGGTCTACTCTGGAGTTGCCCCGGGCGAGAGGTGACGAGCAGGGGTGGGTATTTTTGTATCCCCCCACCTTGCTGCCTCTATATTGGAGTTTTCCCCGGTGGACGAAAGGGTTGTTTCCCTGCCCCTTTGGGTTGGGAAATGGGTCCTGACCATCATTTGTGCCTATGCACCAAATGATGTTTCAGAGTACCCACCCTTTTTGGAGTGTCTGACTGTGGTGCTGGAGGGTGCTCCCCTTGGAGACTCCATTGTCCTACTGGGGGACTTCAATGTGCACGTGGGCAATGACAGTGAAACCTCAATATTAATATATACGTAATTTTTTTTTTTAATTTCTTGATCCAGATTGTAATCCGGATCACCACCAAAATCTAATCATCTGTTCCCCCTGCCATTCCACAACTTTCCTGAAAATTTCATCAAAATCCTGTTCATAACTTTTGGAGTAATGTTGCTAACAGACAGACAGACAGACAGACAACAAACCAATGCTGGCAAAAACATTACCCTCTCCCTTGGCGGAGGTAATTAACAAGAAAAAAAAAAGCTGAAGGTAATTTTAATCCCTCTTAAAAATACTGAGTATGAATTCATAGTTTTGGGGACCCCTAGAGGAAGAGGGACCCCATAGCATTTGAGTACTGTGCTTTATAGCCAAAAACTGCCCTGGTAGCTAATGCTAGCAGTCTCATCGACCAAGCTTTGCCTATCATTTGGACATCAATGCAATATTTATTTTTACCGTTCTACATGTTTTGCTGATTTATTGTTTTTAAATTGCATATAGACACTGAAATTAGGTCACCATAAATATTTAACTTTCATCATATCCATTTAGAATCTATTTTGTCAGTATATAATGTCTTAACTCATCTCCTGCATCTCAAACCACAGTATATTTATGGTGTATTTTGATTTTCATTTACCAACTACAACTGAGTCCTTTTCAATATAACACAAGTCTTTAAATCTCTCTTGTATGGTTATCACCAGGAGGTGATAGGCTGCCTGATGGTGGAGCTTGATTAAGGGTTTTAGTCTGGAGAGTTCGATCAATCATAGAAGCATGCTGAGGCCAAGCCCAATTAAATGCAGAGGCCCATTATCCAAAAAAAAAAGTGACTGCATCGGCTGTATGGCTCAGCACTTGACAAAGGGAGCAGAGATCATTACTCAAAGTCTTACAGAATGGACAGGCTTAAGATGGGAGATCTAAAAACACTGAAAATCCTTTAATTAGCTTTGGGGTGTTCGGGAGTTATGGCTGCAGAGAGAAGTCTAAACACCTGTGATCAGTAATAAATAAATATATATGAGTTGATAAATGATTTAATAAACACATCTTACAAAAAATGTTGCTAAGCCATAGAACAACTTTTATAGCCCTTTTGTAGCAGAGTGTCAGCTGTAGCATCACATGGTGGCAACATTAAGTATGCAGTGTTAAAACTGCAATTATATGACTATGATTATTAATACTTAAAATCTGGAATTAATAATTATTAATAATTATTGCATAACATCATTCTAACACTAGGGGCACCACTTGTAGTTTATCTGGAGGCACGAGAACTCCATGGATAGACACTTACCTTAAGAATTTGACTGTCAGTAAGCAAATTTTAATTCATAATTTAATTGACAATTATGTGATCAGTCTCATAACCTGTGTGTCAGTTCTTGACAATGATTCTGCTATCGGGACACACAAAGTCACACCTTAAACTCAGTTCAGTAGTTTAATGAAGAAACCAAAGTGAGAATAGACATCTGTATTGCTTGTAAATGAAGAGATAACTAAAGGTAGCATTAGAAGCGTGGTAGTCAGCACGGTGGCGCAGTGGTTAGCACTGTGGCAGCACAGCAACTTACCCTTGGCCATGGGATCTCGGGTTCAATCCCACCCCCTGACCAACGGTGATCTTTCTGTGTGGAGTTTGCATGTTCTCCTTGTGTCTGCATGGGTTTAATCGGGGATTTCTCCGGTTTCCTCCCACAGGGGCCAAAAACATGCAGATTAGGTTAATTGGCATCAACTGGGGAGGTATGAATGGGAGTTGTCCCTTGCCTCTTGCCCCTTCCCCCCAGGCCACAGTTGTAAATAAGAATGTGTTCTTAATCTGTCCTGCATGGTTAAATAAAAGGTTAAGTAAAAAAATTAGAATAGAATAGAACAGACTTCATTGTCATTGTACAGTTGCACAGTACAACAAAACTGTGGGTGCTCCACCAGGCTACTGCACAATAAAGTAAGAGAGAAGGATTTGATAAAACACAGTTACAGAATACACAATTAAACATATGTCTGAAATAAAAATAAAAATAGCCCACAGGTATATATACAGGTATGGTAGTGGCTTCACGGATGGAACTATGTAGAGTGCAGAGTGCAGAACACACAACTGAAAAAAATGGCCCAAGGATTATGGAAAATATACACAGGAATGGTAGTGGTTTCACGGATGGGTCAATGTACATGAAAGCACAAAGACAGGTGTGTTATTATGATAATTAAAAGGTCCTCAGTTCTGTGCATAAGAGCGTTTGGAGGGAGGGGGGTGGGGCCTTTGACTGTTTGCAGTTCGGATGGCCCAGGGGAAGAAACAGTTTGTCAGTCTGGAGGTATGGGACCTGGTTGATCTGAACTGTTGTTCAGAGGTGATCAGGTCAAAATGGTGGTGGGCGGGATGTGAGGGGTCTCCTGTGATGGGCGTGATCTTTCTGAGACAGGAGGATCTGGAGATGTCCTGCAGGGAGGGCAGAGGACCGTCAATAATTTTTTGGGCGGTGTTGATGACCCTCTGCACAACCTTCCTGTTTTTGGCAGTGGAGCTGGCGTACCACACACCCAGACAGCAGATGAGCATGCTCTCCACTGAGCAGCGATAGAAGGCCAGCAACAGCTTCTGGTCCAGGTTGTTTTTTCCTCAGGACACAGAGGAAGTGCAGTCACTGCTGGGATTTCTTTACCAGGGCCTTGATGTTGACAGTCCAGGAGAGGTGAAAGGAGATGTGGGTGCCCAGGAACCTGAAGGTGGGGACGGTTTCCACGTGGTCACCATTTATGAGGAGGTAACAGTGGTAATTTTGCATATATGAAGAAAGAGCAATATTTACATATTTACAGGTCTTGCATATGTGAAATACAGCTGGAATGTGATAAGGTATCTGGATAGAGAATTAGTGAAACAACCATAGGAAAATTGAATATAACACAAAGCTAGTGAAAAAGAAATTTGGGAATAATGTTCCAAAAAAGAAAAACATTAACTTTGCATTATGCTCAAAAAGGGAATGGCAGTTACAGAGGAGTTATGGTTGAGTTGAATAAGTCTGTTCCTGAAACTGATGTTTTTGGCTGCCTTACTTTCTGGAAGAGCATCAGACCGAAATCAGAATAAAATAATCAATTCTCATTGGGTTGCAGACACTGGAGGATAGGGGCTTCTGGCACCCCAGCTGATCCAGCCTGGGTTGGAGATAGGACCTTGATGGCAGGGGTCCTCTCTTTGGTTCTGTGCCTGGGGCCTTGACCTGGGAACCTTCTCAGAGGTAAGGGCCCAGCTTAGGGCTTGTAGCTTGGGTCTGCTTGTGCTCATAGAACAATGGATTGTCCTTTTTAGGATGGCATTTTGATTTTGGAGGACCGCCCAGAAGGAAGCCTTAAACTGGATTAACTGGGGATGCTCTAAAGTATGCAGGTACACTTGAGTTTACAGAAAAAAAAAACATTTTAAAAATTGGGAAAATTCAAAAAAGCAAAAGAAAATAATTCAAAGGTTTAGGTTGCTTAGAGAAAAAGGAAACACTGAGGTAGGGCTGGGCGATACAACAAATATATTTGTTATATTGATACATTCTACTATGATGTGTTTATTGCTGATCTCAAGCTTTTCCAGCAATTTAAGGGTGCTTCTCTCTGTCAGCATCTCTCGCCTCTTCTCTGTACTCAGGCGCTCCTCCCTCCCCCAGCTCCTCACGTGGTGTTTCATTTCAGGGTTGTTGCCAGGTCTATTTTTTCCTTCAATATTTTTCTTTAGAAACTGCTTCTTTTGAGCCTGTTTTTGTGGAACAGAGACACTTGCTTTTTATGCACAATCTGGCAACACTAGCAGAGCATGTCCGGATCGTAAAGCCTGAACTCAAACACTGGACGTAAGTTTAACAGTTTTATTGGGAGCTGGTTACCCTGCTCGAGGGCTTAAAACAAACAAGCTCATCTCAGAAGCTGGAACAAAAAGCAAAGGCAAAACAGACTGGACTAGAACATGACTTAAGGCAAGATACAGGACTAGGCAGGACATGAAGCATGTTGTTCACTCCATATGACTAAAGGAACCGGACCAGAACAGAGCAGGAACAGAACCTAAATAGACAAGGGGGCAATCAAGACAACATGGCACAGGTGTGGAGACCAATCAAGACCGACAACTGACACATGAGGAAAAGAGGTGACAAGATGTATGGGGCTGCACACACAACCACAGGCAGAGGATGCACAGAAAAATGAACAGAGGATCAGGGGAGACAAGACCATGACAATAATAATACTAATAATAATAATCAACTGAAAACTGGCAGGGACAAATCCTATGGGATATAAGAGGCATGATAATGAAAGTAACATAATAACCAAACTGAGATGAGGCAGGGAAAAATAAAAACACAAGAACTTGATCATGACTATAATAACAAATAATAATAAATGCAGAAAATCCTAAGAGACAACCTCAAAGCAAGGACATGGGCTAGGACCCCATGTTCAGGTGACAGGGAAAATCAACAGTAAATGAGAGTGAGGACCTGGAGCCCACTCCACGTTCTGACAGTGCCCTCCTTAAGGGGAGGTGTCCAGACGACCCACAAGGTTACACCAACAACAAAAAAAAAAAAAAAAAGAAAAAAGAGAAAAGCACCCTCCCAGGGTGGGTGGTGGGGGTTCAAGGCCTGGTGTGGCAAAACAAACTCTTAGCCCCCTTCTTAGGCCTTCACCAGTCAGGGTTGACCATGGGTGAAGCATCCTAGTTCTGGTTGTCTGCTCGCCTGGAGCAGTGTCGTCTGTGGCTAAATAGACCGATGCGGGAGTGGCATCTCTATCGCAAAGGTCACACCTGTGTGTAGTCTCCGGACTGTTGGAGCTGCTGCTTTCCTTCCTGCGTGCTCGTTTTTCTGCAGAAGCAGTCATCATTTTCTCCTCCTCTGATTTCAGATGTAGCCTCAGGGTCCCTTTCCACTTTGCACGGTCACCTGCTAGGCTCTCCCAGGTCTCTGTGTTGATGTCGGTGGCCTTTATGTCTCTCTTAACGACATCTTTGTACCGGAGCTGTGGGCGACCAGTGGATCTCCTCCCAGATGCCAGTTCTCCATACAGGATGTCCTTTGGGATGCGCCCATTGTCCATGCGGTGGACATGGCCTAGCCAGCGCAACCTGCGCTGTCTGAGGAAAGTGAACATGCTGGGAAGTCCCGTGCGATTCAAGACATCTGTGTTAGTTACCCTGTCCTGCCAGGATATGCCCAGGATGCGGCAGATGCTTTGCAGATGGAAGGTCTTGAGTCACTTCTCCTGTCTGGCATATGTTGTCCATGACTCACTGCCATACAGCAGTGTGCTGATGACACAGGCATTATACACTGCCATCTTAGTCTTCACCGACAGCTTGGGGTTTGACCACACTCTGGTTGTGAGGTGAGTGAGTGTTGTAGATGCCTTCCTGATCCTCCTGTCTATTTCTGTGTCAAAGGAGAGGTTGTCGGTTATGGTAGAGCCAAGGTAGGTGAAGTAGTGGACGGCGTTGAGTTCATAGTCATCGACGGTGAGGGCAGGTGGTGATTCAGTGTCTTGTCCCAGGACATTGGTCTTTTTCAGGCTAATGGTGAGTCCAAAATCCTTGCAGGCCTGTGAGAAGCGATCCATCAGTGTCTGCAGCTCCTGTTGGTGTGTGTTACAATCGCTGTATCATCAGCAAATAGCATGTCTCTGATGAGCGTTTCGTGAACCTTCGTCTTGGCTCTGAGGTGGACAAGGTTAAACAGCCTGCCATCTGACCTGGTGCGTAGGTAAATTCTTTCAGTTGCAGTGCCAAAGGCATGCTTTAGGAGAACGGCAAAGAATATCCCAAAGAGTGTGGGAGCAAGGACGCAGCCTTGTTTGATGCCACTGCAGATGCTGAAGGGGTCGGTGGAACTCCTGTTGAACTGCACAGTCCCCTCCAGGTCTGAGTGAAAAGACTCGATCATGCTCTGCAGGTTTGGTGGGCAGCCTATCTTTGGGAGAACCTTAAACAGGCCGTCACTGCTGACAAGGTTGAACGCCTTGGTGAGATCTATGAAGGGGACATACAGGGGCATCTGCTGTTCTCTGCACTTCTCCTGGAGTTGGCAGAGGGAGAAGACCATGTCTACCATTGATCTCTTGGCACAAAAGCCACACTGCAACTCTGGGTAGACGCATTCTGCCAGCTTCTGCAGGTGGATCAAAATGACCCGACCAAAGACTTTGCCAACAATGCTGAGTAGAGATACCTTTGTAGTTGTTGCAGCCACTTCTTTCACCATTGTTCTTATAGAGGGTAATGATCTTGGCATCACTCATGTCCTGTGGTACAGCCCCTTCTTGCCAGCACTGACAGAGGACTTCATGCAATGGGTGCAGGAGGGTAGACTTGCAGTGTTTGATCAGGTCCGGGGGAATCCTGTCGCTGCCTGGGGCTGGGGTTGATGGCCTTCCTGAGTTCCTCTATGGTTGGCTCTACATCCAGCTCCTCTATTATTGGCATACACTCGATGGCGTCAAGAGCTGTATGGGACACTGTGTTCTGTCTGGAGTAGAGGTTGGAGTAGTGTTCCACCCATCTCTCCATCTGTTGACCCTCGTCGTTAATTACTACCCCAGTGGAAGATTTGAGGGGAGCTGTCTTGCTCTGGACTGGTCCAAACACCTTCTTGATGCCATTGTACATCCCTCTAATGCTGCCTGTAGCAGCAGCTGTCTGGATGTCTTCACTGAGCTCTGTCCAGTATTCGTTGGCGCAATGCCTGGCAGTCTGCTGAGCCTTGCTCCTGGCAGCCCTGAGAATCTGCAGGCTCTTCTCACTGGGTGACCGCTAATACTTGGTGAGGGCGGCGCACTTGGCTTCATGATGGTAGTCATTTCTGTGGACTTGGCCTCAAACCAGTCATGAGACTTGGAGGACTTCTTCCCAAAGGTAGCCAAGGCGGTGTGGTGCATGGTGTCCCGCAGTACTTCCCACTTCTCTGTGGCAGAGTCTCTGGGCTGTGAGGTTTGCATTTCCTTCACGAAGGTCTCTGCAAACTTTTCCATGAGGTCTGGTTGAGACATCTTGTTGACATCAATGTGGGGTTCCCTTGTTTCTTTGAGCGGTGGATCCTTTTTGGCTGTAGCCTGATCTTGCAGCAGACCAGGGAGTGATCTGTGTCACAGTCCGCACTTTGGTAAGAGCGTGTGTGGAGGATGTTCTTGATGGCAGCACGCCTGACCTGGATAAGGTCTAGTTGATGCCAATGCTTTGAGTGTGGGTGTCTCCAAGAGACCTTGTGCTGAGGCTTGGTCCTGAAGTAGGAGTTGGCGATGCACAATTCGTGGTAACTGCAAAGCTCAAGAAGTCATTGGCCATTCTCGTTTATTTTTCCCACACCACACTGTCCAAGGCAAGAGGGCCATGAGTCATGATCTGCACCCACTCAGGCATTGGAGCCACCCAGGAGAACAAGTTGCTCCTTGCTGGGGATGCTTGCGACGATGGATGTGAGCTTCTCGTAGAACTCATCCTTTGTGTCCGGTGTGGAAGACAGTGTCAGGGCATACACGCTAACAAGGGTTGCTGGGCCTTCGGTGGTGTTGAGGCAAAGAGTGAGGAGATGCTCTGTGCCATTGCTGCCTAGCTCGACCATATTCAGCAGGTTGTTCCTCACTGCAAAGCTGACTCCATGCTCCCTTGGTTTGTCAGAGCCTTTCCCCTGCCAGTAGAATGTGTAGTCCATCTCCTTCAGTGTCCCTGAGTCAGCAAGGCGTGTTTCCCGAAGAATGGCAATGTCCACATGCAACCTCCTGAGCTCGTCATTTATGACAGCTGTTTTCCTGGAGTCACTGATGTCCTGAAGGTCTTCAGAAAGACCGATCATCATTGTCCAAACGTTCCAACATCCCAGTTTCAAAGCTGGTTTCTTTCGTTGTTTTGTTTTGCTTCCTGGTGCGACAATTGCAGTCTGCTGTTTGGACGTTTCTTAATCCCCATGCACCCAATGAGGATGGCAGACTGTGGCGGGACAACACCTAACTGGCTGGGGGCTGGCCAGCTTGAGGCGGGGGATAGTTGTCCAGTGAGATCCAAGGATCCCTCCCACCATTGGGAACAACCCCTGGTGCCAAGCTCTACGCCGCTCTACAGTAACTGTTGTTCCCCGTGTTGTGTCGATGCTGCAAGCAAAGCTGGAGTGACCTCTCCAGGGTGAAGGGTGTGTTTGTGTTGGTGAGTGTTGCTGGATGCTAGCCTGGGCAGTGTGATATGGAGGACAGGCTGTTGCCCATGTAGCATGCCCCCCCCCCCCACGTCGCTGATTGATCCAAAGGAACAGCAAGACTGTTACAGTTTGGCACCAGCGCTGTCACAGGAGCTGCCAGAATGAAGTTTAAATCAATGACGGACTGCCTTAGGAGCTCTGACTCTGGATTTTACCTCAGGGTTGACTCCTGAAGCCTTTCCCATGACTGGGTATGCCGCGAGGCAGCAGACATTTGAAATCAGGGTTTTCCTTCCCCTAGATGGACTACACTCCCAGGTTGTCGAGCCCCATCTGCCCAAAGCATCTGGTTTGAAGGTGCCAGAGAATCGCCTTTGCCCATTCTCTTGTCAGTAGAAGCAGTTCCACCGGGATTAGAAGCTAAGCCACACGAGCAGGCCAGGAGTTGGACTTGGTTGTCAGAGGCTATTTGAGATGCACACCATAAGAAGCATTTTTTGAGTGCTGGGAGCTTATCCCCAGCACCACTCCTGGCTATGACAACCTTGGAATCCACCCCCATAGAGTCCAAAATAAAACATAGCCATGTGGTAAATGAAGTCCATAACCCCAAAGTTCAACACAAAACGGGTCGGCTGGTCTACCCCAGTCCGTGGAACATCGGACTGAATGATCAGGCGGGTCAGGGGGCCTACCCCAGTCCAAGGGCCCCCAGACCAGAGAACAAGGTGGGTCTGGTGACCTCCCAGAGTCCATGGGCCACCAAAACATGGAACAAAATAGTTCAGGGGTCTACCCGAGTCCACCAGACCCCAAATCAGAGTACAAGGGGGGTTGGGTGGCCTACCAGGTTCAGGTTCAGGTTCAGGTTACTTTATTTGTACCAGTAGGTAGATTTGTTTTGCAGTCAGCTGTCATCCTTTTAGACACATATTTACAAACCACAATTACATTCAACATGAACAAAACACAGGCACGCATGAAGCTGACTATAAACACGATAAAAGACCATCCACAATTCAACACCATCTGCCCCGCTCTGCTCCAGGACAAGCTATACCTGCTCGGCGTGCCTGACTCCCTCTGCAGGTGGATCACCGACTTCCTGACGGACCAGAGGCGGCATGTGCGGCTGGGGAAGTCTGTCTCAGACTCTGTTAGCATCAGCATCGGATCACCCCAGGGCTGTGTACTTTCCCCCCTACTCTTCTCCCTTTATACCAACTCCTGCACCTCCACCCACCAGTCTGTTAAGCTGATCAAGTTTGCGGACGACACCACCCTCATCGGGCTCATCTCCAACGGCAACGAGTCCGTCTATAGGAGAGAGGTGGCCCAGCTGGTGTCCTGGTGCAGCCACAACAACCTGCAGCTGAACGCTCTGAAGACAGCGGAGATGATTGTGGACTTCAGGAAAGTCACAACCCCCCTGCCCCCCCTCACCATCACAGGCTCTCCCATCACCATTGCAGATTCCTTCCGCTTCTTGGGCACCACCATCACCCATGACCTCAAATGGGAGCCAACCATCAGCTCCCTCATCAAAAAGGCCCAGCAGAGGATGTTCTTTCTGCGGCAGCTGAGGAAGCTCAAGCTACCCACCAAGATGTTAGTGCAGTTCTACACGGCCATCATCGAGTCCATCCTCACCTCCTCCATAACCGTGTGGTACGCAGGAGCCACTGCCAGGGACAGACTAAGGCTGCAGCGCGTCGTGCGCACAGCTGAGAAGGTGATCGGCTGCAAGCTCCCATCTCTCCAGGACCTGTACATCTCCAGGACCCGGAGGCGTGCAGGCTGGATCATAGCCGATCCTTCACACCCTGGTCACGTACTGTTTGCCACCCTCCTCTCAGGTAGAAGACTTCGGTCCATTCAGACTAAAACCTCCCGGCACATGAACAGCTTTTTCCCCTCTGCCATCAGACTGCTGAACATTAAGTGACTTATTGACTCTCGTGCACTATATACAGCAGCTCAACCAGACTCATGTCATTCATCACTGTTTTTCTGTTGCATTATCGACTGCACTATGTGGTACTCCACATCATCTGCTACTTGCTAATTTATTTAAAACTGCTGTGACTAGTATTACTCATTATTATTATTATTATTATTATTATTATTATTATTATTATTATTATTATTACTTATTATTATACACTTATTGCATGTTTTTAGTCTTTAAGTTTTTTAGTTTATCTCTTTAACTTATCATGTTTTAATGTTGCAGCATTGCACCGAGACAAATTCCTAGTTTGTGTACTACATGAACAATGGCAATAAATCTGATTCTGATTCTGATTCTGAAAAGTACTCAAGGCTCCACCAATCAGGACATAAGACAAAGAGATAAGAGCAAAAACAAAGAGATAAGAGAGAAGGGTCATATTAAAAAAAATAAAAACTAAGTCAAAGAGATTAAAAACTCAATAAAAGTCTAAAACCCAATAAAAGATTTAAAACCTAAACTAAAAAAACCTACAAAAATAAATAAGTATAAAATAAAATTCATAAGTAGATAGCTAAATTATATGCAATATATTGCTACATCTTGTTCAACTCTTTGACAGCAGCAGGAACAAAGCTGTTTTTGTAGCGCTGGGTTTTACATTTTGGGCAAACAAATCTCCGTCTGGAGGGAAGAAGCTGAAAGTGGCAGTGCAAAGGGTGGGAGTCATTTAAAATGGATGTAGCAATCCTCTGTACCTGTCTGGTGTACAGGGATGTCAGGCTCAGCTGTGACTCCCCAAGCAAACGACCGGACCATCTAACTACCTGGTCTAAGGATTTCCTCTGTTTCAGTTTTATCTGACCAAACCATGACACTAAAGAAAAGGATAAAACAGATTCAATAAAAGCCCGATAAAACATTGTCATTGTGGTTCGGTCAATCTGGAAGTGTGCAAGTTTCTTTAAACAATGCAAACGTTGCTGATCCTTTTTGCACACCCTTTCACAGTTCTCTTCAAAGTTTAAATCAATAATCGTCCCAAGATATTTGTAAGATTGCACACATTCAATGGCCTGGCCTTTTAGCACAGTGACTTCGTGCCTGGGAGTTTTCCTCCTAAAGTCAATAATCATATCTTTAGTTTTTGTC
This sequence comes from Pholidichthys leucotaenia, assembly GCA_020510985.1. Taxonomy (NCBI): domain Eukaryota; kingdom Metazoa; phylum Chordata; class Actinopteri; order Cichliformes; family Pholidichthyidae; genus Pholidichthys; species Pholidichthys leucotaenia. The sequence goes on along the minus strand of CM035842.1, from coordinate 191,243,882 downwards.
GTATTCAGTTGTAGGTAGGAATCCTCACACCAGTGAACAAAATTATCAACTACTGGGCCGTGGCCACTCTCACCATCCTGAAGGAGACTGACAATAACTGAATCATCAGCATACTTTATAATGTGTCTGTTGTCATGCCTGCTCTGACACATGTTTGTGTACAGGATGAAGAGTAGTGGTGACACCACACACCCCTGAGGAGAGCCAGTAGAAGAATACTTTTGGTCAGACAATGTACTGTTGACCCTTACTCTCTGTGTCCTGTTGGTTAAAAAATCCAGAATCCAACCCACCAGATTATTACTCAAATCAAATTGATGCAGGACCCTTTCAACTAAAATATGAGGTTGGATTGTATTAAAAGCAGAAGAAAAGTCCACAAATAAAAGCCTGGCGTGTGTCCCATTAAAATCCAGATGTTTAAAAAGCATGTTAAGCGTGGCAGTAGCATCCTCCACTCCTCTATGAGGCCTGTAGGCATACTGCAAAGGATCCAATGCATGCTCAGTCTGCTTTAGGACCTCAAATCTGACCAGTTTTTCAAAAAAATTTTCATTATTAAAATTGAAGTCAAGGCAACTCGTCCAAAATCATTTACCATTTTAGGACAGCTGGATTTTGGAACAGGGACAACCACAGCATCTTTCCAGAGCTTAGGCACATGTTGTGTCTGTAAGGACTTATTAAAAATGTAGTGAAACACAGGATTCAGTTCATGTGCACAGGACTTTACCAAGTGCCCACATATATTATCAGGGCCCTTACTTTTGTTCACTTTTACAGCACAGAACGCCCTTTTAACATTCTGCACCTCAGTATTAAAGTGCTGATTGTCTTTGAGTTTTTGTTTCAAATCTTGGGTTTCTGTGCTAAAATCAAAGCAATCAAAATGACCATAAAAACAATTAAGAGCATTAGCCAGCTCTGTGTCTGAATTAAAACCATCTGAAAACACATGATTACTGCGCTCTGTGCTCTGAAGGCCTGCAATAGTTTTCAGACTAGCCCAGGCTGAACCAAACTTCTTTGCTGCCATCTTGCTTTCCAATTCTGATTTATAATTCTGTTTTGCTCTTAAAAATTTGGACTTCAGCTCTTTTGTGGCAACCTGCAACTCAGAAATAACCACCTGTTTAAAGGCAAGTACTTTCCTTTGTAAGCAGGATTTAACTGATTTAGTAACCCATGGCTTATTGTTGGAATATATTTTGACACGTTTATGTGGAACAATTATATTCCTGCAAAAAGCTATGTAAGAGCATATCACGTCCACCAAAGAGTCAAAATCATCCGCACAGGACAGTGTGAACACCTCCTAGTCCGTGCAGTTAAAACATTCCTGGAGGCAGAGCACTGAATCATCTGTCCAGACCTTTATGTCCCTGGTCTTCGTCTTCTCTCTTTTGAGAACAGTTTTATATGTGGGCATCAAATGTACACAGTTGTGATCTGAGGAGCCTAAACAAGGAAGGGGAATAGATTTATAGGCCCCCTCTATAGATCTGTAGCAGAGGTCCGATGTCTTTTCTCTCCTAGTTGGGCAGGAGACATACTGATAAAAGTTTTTAAGTATTTTCTTTAAAAACACGTGGTTAAAATCCCCAAGGATAAAATTTGGAGCCTCTGGGGAAATCGACTGTAACCGCTGTACCACATCAAAGACGGTGCTGGAGGCGGGGCAGCATCTGCCCTCAGGTGAATGTACACAGTCGTTATGAAAAGTTGGAGGAACTCGTGAGGCAGATAAAAGGGGCGTAGCAATATGGACAGAAGCTCCACATCTGGTGTACAGATACGGTCTCTGACCGTGACAGATGTACAGTACTGTTTATTCCCAAAACATTCTGATTTTTCTACATTCCCATAAGCAGTGAAATAGGGTTCCTTTACTTTCCATACATTTTGTGCATGTATCTGATATGTTTTTGTTATATCTATTTGACCTGTTGCACTTCGGTGTACCACGGGCGGGGACATCTCTGCGTCCTAGGATGCACGAGGGCATCCGAGTACGCACACTGTGCGTCCTAGGAGGCACTGAAAAAAAACAAAAAACAACTGCATTTCCGTTCTTCCAGTACAGACACAGCCGCGAACAGAAAGCCAAAGGAGTGCTTTGATTGGTTTAGATGTGATTGACCTCTCATTCGACTAATAAGAGCCTTGAATTGGGTTTCTGAAACCTTGAAGAACCAATGACTGAAAACCTAGCAAGAAGGACCCGCCTACCAACGGCTGTGAATACAGCCAGCCAATTGAAGCACAGAAGTTCTAAAGCTGTTTTGTGTAAGGCTGGGTGACACACGAGCGTTCGCCAGTCTTTTTTTCTAACTACTGTTCTTATTTGTTTTGAAAAATCGTTCGCCAAAACCGCAATCATGGAACCGCAAAACCGCAATAATGGAATTATGGTTTGACCGGGTCGCGAGACCAGAACCACGAGTCTCTAACAAGCAGACCAGCTTCACGTTCGTCTGACAATGAGGAAGAGAAGTTCGCCAGCTACGCTGCTGTTGTGAACAGGTAAGTGTTATAAGCTAAATTATTCTTTATCCCTGAAAAATGTAATCAAAAATGACTTTTGACCGATCTGTAAATTACAGCTGTGCGTAGTAGACCGCGGCGCACCATGACCGTGGCGCAACGGGTGATGTCCGTCCTCTGTAGCGGAGGGGGGGGACAACCCCCTCCCCCCCACACACACACAGCCCTGAGTGTCACCTTTCATTAGAGCCCAAGGTGAAGCTTCTATATTGAATCATTCAAAAGTTACAGACGTTTTTCCAAACTGTGCCATTTGGCACAATTTGGCACAGTTCAAAAACGCCTGGGAACAACCTGAGAACAAAGCTGTGTAATATATTCATTTTTTGTGGTATTGTTACAAAATTTTGACCTCAGCTGGATAACACTTGGTTCTACATTTCTGTTGCATTTTCCAGCCCGGATCTGAAGCTGTGTGTTATTTGCAAGCATTTGTATCCCAAAAACACCCAGGCAAAATTTATTTTCTTCAAGTTCACTATGTTTAGATGACTGTTACTCAGTGGCCGGAGCACTGAGAAAGATTATGACTGTTTTGCCAAAAAATTCAAAGTGTTTTCTTTTAAATGAGACCAACCCCATGAAGATGCTGCAAAGGGTTGAAGAACAGCTTTTGATTTACTTTGGGCACGTTATTTTTTGGCGTTTTTAGGGAAATTGACCAGAGTGCAAGGGGTTAACTCCACTGGTGTAACATACATCCGCATTAACCATTTAAAATGTATCAGTTTAAGACGTACATTTATTGATTTGGTTTGAGCTTCTGCACAAGCCATTTCCCATTGTTCCTCTGAAATTTCAATTTGCAGGTCTTCTTTCCAATAATTCAGTCTTTTCTGTGAGTTTTCACTTGAGAATAGTGTCAATGAGTTATAAAACTCTGAAATAATACCCTTTCTCTTACTATCTTTCGTCAAAATTTTTTCCAAGGATGAATAAGTAGGTCGGGTGAGAGCATTATTTTGATTTGATCGAATAAAATTTCTAAGCTGAAGATATTTTAAAAAATGTGTTCTATTAAGATTGAATTTAATCCTCAGTTCTTCAAAAGACATTAATGTTATCTGAACGTGACAAATATAAGTGTTGAATCTTTTGAATCCCTTTTAAATTCCATACTTTAAATACAGCATCCGCTCTCCCTGGTGTAAAATATTGATTACCCCATATTGGGCTAAATTGTGACAATAAGTGTGGTTCTTTTAAATATTTTTTGGTTTCACACCATATTTTGATCATGTGCTTTACAATTGGATTTTTAACTTGTTTCTGTAATTTTTTAGCCGAGTCTGAGTATATGAATAAGGGAAGAGGTAAAGGTAAATTGTATGATTCCATTTCAGTCCAGTGAGGAGGATCATTTGATGAAAAATAATATGTCATAGACCTCAGTTGTGCTGACCAGTAATACAACATAAAGTTTGGACATTTCAGACCTCCACGATCAAATGGTAAATATAGTAAGGACAAACGTAATCTAGCCTTCCTATTGTTCCATTTAAATTCCACTAACTTTTTTTTAATTCTTGAGAATAGATCTGAAGGTGGTGGTAAAGGAATGTATTGAAATAAATAAAGTATTTTTGGTAAGATATTACTTTTAAGTATGTTAATTCTCCCGATCATCAACATTGGTAGTGACATCCATCTCTGAAGTAACTCATTAATATCTGTCGTTAAGGCTTCATAGTTGGCACTGGCGACTGATTCTAGCTTAGGCAAAATTTGAATTCCTAAATATTTAAACTGATTTACAACATTGAACTGATTTACCTCAGGAGCTAGGTGATTTCTCTGGGTCCCATACAGTACTGTTTATTAATATACAAACATACGCCACCTCCCTGATGTTTCCCCGTTACCTCTTCTTGCCGATCCAAGCGAAGTGAGGCTCCAAAGCCGTCAATACACAGGGCCGGGTCCCAGTCATGATCCGTAAGCCACGTCTCCGTGTAAGCCATGGCACAGCAGTTCTTGAAATCCTTCTGATATCGGACATTTCCTTGAATTTCATCCACTTTTTTCTCAGGGATTGTACGTTCCCCATAATAATGGCAGGAAGAGGAATGCGGTTAACCTGACGTCTCCTCAGGTTTAATCTTACGCCTCCACGCTTTCCGCATTTCCTCCTCTTGTCTCTCTTTTCATTGCTGTGTCCATAAAAGTCTCTTAAAATAAAGTCCGGCAGTTGCGACACAGCCTCAGTCACAGACGCTGGATTATCCATGTTTAGTTGCAGTAACATGTCTCTGGAATATTGCATTCGTCTCAGGCAAAAAGCCAGTAAGAAAGGAGCCACAGTGCAATAACAAGAAGAAAATCCATACTGGTGGAACCAAAGACCTCTTCGTTATATAGCCCACAAACATTCAAGGACAAAAATGGCACAGAGAATTACATTAAAACACATTAAAGTGCATAAAAACAGAGACTAAGACGCCAAACTTTTCACCCACTGCCAGTCGCTGCATGCGCATACGCCCAGAGACTCTGGTCCACCTGACCGGAGATACAGGGAGTGTGGAGCTTAAGAGGCAGTTTTGAAACAGCTGACAGTGGCGTGCTGCACTCAGGAGCACACGAAGGAGATCCCCCCCCCCCGGCCTCTGGAACGATGGGTGAAGGCCCCCCAGCCTCTTGAATGACGGGTGAAGTGGACTGCTCAACCTATTTTTTTTTTTGATCGAGTTTCCTTGGGAACAAGCGTTCCTTTCTATAGCTTATACAGGACTGGGGTCGCCACTCCTCTCTGCCCGCTTTTTCCAGCTCTATTATGCTGAGCACCAAGCTAGAGGGCAGAAAGTACCATTTTTACCAGGTCTTTGATTCGATTTGGTTCCGATTCGAACCCCGGCCTCCCGGTTGTGGGGCGAATGCTCTGCTAACTAGGCCACCAGTCCGGTGGTGGCCGACCTCTAGAATGACGGGTGGAGGTCCTCTGACCTCTGGAATGCACGGAGGGAGCCAACTAGCGGCAAAGCCCTATGACAAAGGCTTGAGGTCCTTGAGCCCCAACATCAGGGAATCCATCCCTGCAACAGCCACCTCAGACACGGAGTTAAAAACAGCACACGGTCACTACGACTGGGGGCAGTGGAGCTCGGTGGGGAGACCCCAGGAGCAGATAGTAGCTGTAACTGGGTCCCCCCACTAAGAGCTAGGCAAGACCTTTCTAAGACTGATGTTAAAAATACAAAGAAAAGGACTTGCTTTAGCTCTTGCTACACTGCCAACGAGGACCCCGGTGACTCTGCTGCTGCAGTCCAAGCAGCAGGCATGGTGGCAGGCAAGGAAGCAAAGGAGCACGGAGCCGGTACAGAAGCTACAGAACGACGTGGAGCAGGCACTGGAGCTAGAGAGCAACACAGAGCAGGCATTGAGCGATCCTTCTGGACTCCAGACGCAGGAACGGTCACAGGTGGCAAGCCAGATCTGGAGGCTACAGCTGCTTGGAACCTACTTCTGGCGGCTGCTGCTGCTGGCAGCACAACAGATGATGGGGCAGCTGCTGACTGGGCCTCAGAAGTGGTGCTCAGGAAAAAGGAGAGGGGAGACACAGGTAAGGATGGGTGGATGGAAGCAGCAGCACCTCTGTGGGAGAAAAAGAGCCAGGCTGCTGTAATCACTGATGCCGACGTGAGTCACATCTCCTGATGGCTTAATGTGGCTTGTCCTCCTTTTGCTCCTCCCCGGCCGCCAGCAACTTCCCTACCAGCCCCGGATCATCCACTGCAGGGACGGGACCAAATGCAGGAGTCTGGTGAACTGGGGATGATGCTGCAGCGTAGGGAAATCCTCGATCACCTCGGCGGCGCCTCCGGAGAATTTGAGGGCTTTCCCCGGCATGCCAGGGGTATAGGCATCCTCGATGAGGGCCTTGATGCAGGAAGCAGCCCAAACTTCTTCCTCATGGAGGCCGATAAGCAAAAACTCACAGTTCACTGGGTCCATACAGTTGGGTTTCTTCTGTCACAGGTTGTAGAGACTGGACCCAAATGCTGGACCCAAGTTTAACAGTTTTTATTGGGAGCTGCTCACCCTGACACAGCTCGATGGCTTAAAACAAATGTAAACTCAGCTCAGAAGCTGGAACAAAAAGCTAAGGCAAAACAAACTGGACTAGAACATGACTCAAGGCAAGATACAGGACTAGGCAAGACATGAAGCTTGTTGTTCACACCATATGACTAAAGGATCCCAACCAGAATAGAGGCGGAACAAAGCCTAAATAGACAAGGGGGTAATCAAGGCAACACAGCACAGGTGGGGAGACAAATCAAGACTGACAACTGACACATGAGGAAAACAGAGGTGACAGGACGGGTAGAGCTGTACACACAACCACAGACAGAGGACACACAGAAAAATGAACAGAGGATCAGGGGAGACAAGACCATGACAATAATAATACTAATAATAATAATCAACTGAAAACTGGCAGGGACAAATCCTATGGGACATAAGAGACATGATAATGAAAGTAACATAATAACCAAACTGAGCTGAGGCAGGGAAAAATAAAAACACGAGAACATAATCATGACTGTAATAACAAACAATAATTAATGCAGAAAATCCCGAGATACAACCTCAAAGCAAGGATGTGGGATGGGACCCCATGTTCAGGGGTCAAGGAAAATCAACAATAAATCAGAGTGAGGACCTGGGGCCTAGTCCATGTCCTGACAGAGCGTGGGGAAAGGGGGAAAAATAAGAAATGACACAAACATATAGAGGAGAAAAATGCACCAACTTCGTTCTCTGGCAGTGGTAAAAATTGACCAAAATACAGTTTTGTGCAAATTATGTTGCACTTCCACTAATTTGTTTCACCCCTTGAGATGTCATCCACTAAAATATGAAGAATGCATTAAAATCCGCTCTTAACTTCCCAGGTAGCCCCTACAAAAAATAAAATAAAATAAAATGACAATATGGTTCCTTCATTTGGAAAATTTATCCCATACAACAAACTTGCAAAATAGAAAGACATCACAACTGCAGTCACAAATTATACTGCCAAAGACATAGTACTTATTGTTAAAAACATGACCAAACAGAAAAAGTGGACTTTAATTTATATGGTTTTAAAATATTTTTCTCTAGAATTCTTGCTTAATGCACTTTTTACTGTGTTGAGTCCATTTTTTGTAATGCTTTGTTTGCAATGGTTTTATTACAGGCCATAACAGGAAGGCCTACCATTATTTATTCTGATTTGCTGCAAATTTATGAGTGGGGTTGCTTGACTGGTTCAATAAAGTTTGCTAAATTTAACTTTATTTTACCCCCTTCCCTTTGTATGCAATTAATAAAAATGCAATACATGGATCTGTTTCTGTTATCATGACAGTGTCATTTTATGCAAAGGTTTTGCATTTATACAGTGGTTGGAGGAGAGCTCAAGCTATCATGATATACAGTATATCATGTATCGCAATACATGTTAAAAGCCATATTTCCCAGCCCTACCCTATTGTAAGTAAATATTTACTCACAATTCATTAAATGATAAATATTTAATACACATATGCATCACTTACTTACAGTGGTGTGAAAAAGTGTTTGTCCCCTTCCTGATTTCTCATTTTTTCGTATGTTTGTCACACTTAAAAGTTTCTGATCATCAAACAAATTTAAGTATTAGACAAAGGTAACACAAGTAACCACAAAATGCAGTTTTTAAATGGAGGTTTTATTATTAAAGGTAAAAAAAAATCCAAACCTACATGGCCCTGTGTGAAAAAATGATTGCCCCCCAAACCTAATAACTGGTTGGGCCACCCTTAGCAGCAACAACTGCAATCAAGCATTTGTAATGAGTCTGTGGTGGAAATTTACTGTGACTTTTAACCCATATAGAAAAGTACTGTTCATGTGCTTCACTTGTGGTGCAATTGATGATTCAGAGGCCTTCTGTTTGTCTGGAATTAGCTCCTTCCATCTGTACAAACTGTCATGTATTTATATAGCCAGCATGTGATAGTGTCTTCTCGGAAAATTACCTCTTGTAACATGGTTTTTGACTCAAGAAGCAGACACGGCTCAGGATTAACACAATTAACCTTTTATTTACAATTATGTGAGTGTGTGGATGCATGTATGAGTATCTGTGGTGAGTGTAGTGTGTGGAGAAGTCAGCTTGGGGCGAGCAGAGCACCGCTCGACCTGGCAACCATAAGGAAAGAGCAGAGGGACAATTAGAGGCAGTCCAGGCAGAGGAAGCACCCGTAAACACAATCCTTACTGTTTGCAGTGTAGGAGTAGCACTCAGTTAGCTCGACGGCCCAGGCCAGGAGGACAGTGTCAGTCGCCCTGTAGGTAGGCAGGTGAACAGAGCAGGGAGGTCCGGGTGAAGGGTGAGAGGAAAGGTTTGCAGGCTTACTTGGCTGCTGGGAGGTGAGATGTCCAAAGGCTAGCAGTAGCACTGGAGAGAAGACTAGGCTGGAACCACAGCGGAGAGTTGGCAAGTACAGAACCCTTGAAAAGGAAGCAGACGACTCTGCGCTGATCTCTGGGTCTCACAGAATAAATAGGCAGAGCCAGATAGCAGACAGGTGTGTGTGCAGTGCGTCTAATTGGCGGCCATGGCAGTACTCCCCCCCAACGACACGGCTTTCAGCAGTTGATCCATCCTACCTGGGTGCACCTGATGGAAGTCGGACGGGTGCACCCAGGATCTCCACTCCTGCCCATAGCCCTTCCAATCCACCCGGTACTGCAGACCATGACCCCGGTCAGACGTCCAGAACGGCATTGACTTTCCAAGCCGGGTCGCCGTTGATTATCATCGGTGGCGGTGGGTCCCTGGGTGGAGGACAAAAGGGGCTGGAGCAGACAGGCTTGACCTGGGAGACGTGGAAAGAAGGACAGATGCGGAGGGAGGGGGGGGGGGAGCTAGTCGTACACACACTGGGTTAATAATTTGGGTGATGGGAAAGGGTCCAATAAACCTTTGGGACATCTTCTTCCTCTCACCCTTTAAATCAATATGCTTGGTGGACAGCCATACCTGTTGGCCCACTTGATAGGCGAGAGCTGGAGCCCTGTGATGGTTGGCCACTGATGTGTTGCGCTCAGCTGTGTGTTGCAGCCCCTCCCGGGTAGCTCTCCAGATCTGACGACAGCGCTGCAGGTGTGCTCGAACAGAGGGAACACGATGTCCCCTCCTCCTCCAGGAACAGTGGGGGATTGTAACCCAGCGAGGCCTGGAAGAGAGACATGCTTATGACTGATGAGATGGTGGTGTTGTGCGCATACTCAATCCAAGGGAGGTGGGAGCTCCAAGACGAGGGGTTGATGGTGGCGACATACCGCAGCATGGCTTCCAATTCCTGGTTTGCTCGTTCACACTGCCCGATGGTTTGAGGATGGTAGCTTAAAGATAGACTTGCCGTGGCCCCCAAGGCACTGCAAAATGATCTCCAGGCTTGGGACATGAACTGGGGGCCGCGGTCCGAGACGATGTCCAATGAGATGCCATGTAACCGAACCACATGCTGGACCAGAAGATCTGCCGTCTCCTTGGTCATGAGCAGCCCCTGCAGGGGGACAAAATGGGCAGCCTTGGAGAACCTGTCGACCAGTGTAAGGATTACCGTGTTGTGGTTGGATGATGGGAGGCCGGTGATGAAATCCAGGGCCACGTGGGACCACGGTCTGCCGGGGATGGGGAGGGGATGGAGGAACCCAGCTGGAGGAGAAGAAGATGATTTCCCGGTGGCACACTGAGGACAGGCCTGGATGTACTCCCTGACATCCTTCTGCAGTGACGGCCACCAAAATGTCCTACGAATCAACTCCACTGTGCGTCCCTGCCCCGGGTGACACGAGAACTTGGATGAGTGGCCCCAATGAATAACCTCCCCCCGGACAGCCGATGGAACAAACAGTTTATCCGCTGGCCCCCTGCCCGGGTCGGGCTCGTCCTCCAGAGCCTTCAAAACCTTGTTCTTGATACCCCAGAAGATGGTGCCCACGACACGCGATGGGGGTATGATAGGGTGCTCGGGTGTCTCAGTCATCTCCGAGGCAAACTGGCGGGACAAGGCGTCAGGCTTCGTGTTCTTCGACCCGGGACGATAGGTAATGGTGAAATCAAATCTTCCAAAAAACAAGGACCAGCGGGCCTGGCAGGAGTTCAGGCGCTTGGCCGTCTGAAGATATTCCAGGTTCTTGTGGTCAGTCCATACAATGAACGGCTGGGAGGCCCCCTCCAACCAATGATGCCACTCCTTCAAGGCGAGCTTGATGGCCAAGAGTTCCCTGTCACCGACGTCGTAATTGCGCTCAGCTGACGATAGGTGCCGGGAGAAGAACGCACAGGGTCGCATCTTGCCATCCACCGGGGATCTCTGGGAAAGGACCGCCCCCACCCCCGAGTCTGAGGCATCCACCATCACCAAGCACTGGAGGGCGGGGTCCACCTGCATCAGGATGGGAGAGGACCTGGTCTTTAGTTTGGCAAAGGCCACCGCCGCTTCCTCAGTCCACCGAAATGGAACCTTGGGAGAGGTCAAACAGGTTAGGGGGAGAGCAATCCAGCTGTAATTCTGAATGAAGCAGCGGTAAAAGTTAGCAAATCCCAGAAACTGTTGGAGCTGCTTTCTGGACAATGGAATGGGCCACTGTATCACCTCTTTAATCTTACCCAGGTCGGGGATGACCTCATTGTGAGAGATGGTACACCCCAGGACGACGTCCAGTTGACGTGAAACTCACACTTTTCAGCCTTCACAAAAAGTTTATTCTCCAAAAGTCGCTGCAGTACCCGTCTCACGTGCACTCGGTGCTCCTCCAGTGACTGTGAAAAAATAAGGATGTCATCCAGATACACGAACACAAATGTGCCCAAAAAAATCCCTCAGCACATCATTAATTAGCCACTGGAAGACGGCAGGGGCATTAGTCAGTCCGAATGGCATGACTAGATACTCAAAATGGCCACTAGAGGTCCGGAACGCCGTCTTCCATTCATCGCCTTCCCAGATCCGCACCAGATGATAGGCATTGCGCAGGTCCAATTTGGAAAACCAGGAGGCGCCCTGGAGTGAATCAAAGGCTGAATTAATGAGGGGGAGTGTGTACATATCCTTGATGGTTATGTTGTTTAACTCCCGAAAGTCTATACGCGGCCTCAGCGAGCCATCCTTCTTGCCGACGAAAAAAACCCCACCCCCACCACAGAGGATGATGGCTGGATTATGCCTGAGGTCAAGGACTCTTTGATGTACGTCTCCATCACTTCTCGCTCTGGGGCAGACAGATTGTAGAGTCTGCTGGATGGCAGTGGAGCTCCAATGCGGAGATTGATGGCACAATCATAAGGGCAGTGGGGGCGAAGAGACAGGGCTTGAGTCTTGCTGAAGGCAGCCCCCAAGTCGTGGTATTCGGGAGGAACCTTAGCCAAATCAGGAGGAGCCGGGATCGGGAAACTCAGAGGCATGGACAGCGAGCATGCAGCAGACTGAAGGCAGGCACTCAGACAGAAAGAACTCCAGGCCCGGACACTCCAAGACCACCAGTCTATGGAAGGATTGTGCAGGTGAAGCCAGGGATAGCCGAGGATAACTGGGGAAGAAGAGATCGGCAGCACATACAACCTCAGTTCCTCCCAGTGATTGCCTGATGTTATAACAGACACAGGAGCGGTCCGATGGGAAACCACCACGAAAGGGGCTTTAGAGAGGGTGATCAGTCTTAGGGGGGTCTCCAACAACTGAACGGGGAGTCCCAACTGGGTTGCCAGTTCCCCAGAGATAAAGCTTTGCTCGGCCCCGGAGTCTATGAGTGCGTGTGTAGGAAATTCCTTATGTTTATGACAAAAATGGATAGGAATCTGGAAGCTAAGATAAGATAAGATAAGATAAGATAAGCCTTTATTAGTCCCACAACGGGGAAATTCCAGGATTGCAACAGCACAGGGATAGCAACACTCAGAGCAACAATCAGAAGGCAAGAAAAAAACAAGCAAGCAAGAGCAGCTAATATACATATGTACGTATTACTATAAAATATATATATATACACACACACACAGACACACAGTGCAGAGCATTGTAGCTGGATGGAATAAATATATGAATATATGAACACAGTGCAGAGCATTGTAGCTAGATGGAATAAATATGTAAATATATAAACACCCACAGTACGGAGCATTGCAGCTAGGTGGAATAAATATGCAAGTATATAAACACACACAGTGCGGAGCAATGTAGCTAGATGGAATAATATGTAGATATATAAATATATAAACACACCCAGTGCTGAGCATTGTAGCTAGATGGAATAAATATGTAAATATATAAACACACACAGTGCAGAGCATTGTTGCTAGATGGAATGAAACAGCATAACCGTCTACTTAGTTATCCTACATGGTATGATTATGTGCCCATACATATTCTCACCCTCCATAGCGACCGGTATGTTCCTAGTTGTATGCCGGAGGGGACCATTGTGTAAGTCTATTGCATCTTTTGCATTCAAAAAACTATTAGTTTGTTACGTCTTTTTGCTATCTCTGTGAGCAGCCCTGCTTAGGTTGTACAGTCTGACAGCCGTTGGTAGGAAGGACCTACGAAACCTCTCGGTTGTGCACCTGGGATGATGTAGTCTGCTGCTAAATGAGCTCCTCAGTGCATTCAGTATGTCCTGCATAGGGTGGAACTCGGACTCCAGCAGAGATGACAGTTTAGCCACCGTCCTTCTCTCTCCTATCTCCTCCATCGGATCAAGGCGCTGCCCCAGGACAGAGCTAGCTTTCTTAATCAGTTTGTTCAGTCTCTTCCTATCGGCTGCAGTAATGCCACTGCCCCAGCAGACCACTCCAAAAGTGATGGCTGATGCCACCACCGTGTCATAGAATGACTTCAGCAGCGCCCCTTGTACACCAAAAGACCTGAGTCTCCTCAGCAGGAACAGCCTGCGCTGTCCCTTCTTGTAGAGTGCATCAGTATTGTGTGACCAGTCTAGTTTATTGTTCAGATGAATACCCAGGTACTTATAGGATGTCACCATCTCGATGTCTGTTCCCTGTATATTTACTGGTACTGTGAGGGGCTGCCCATGCCTGCGGCAGTCCACCACCAGCTCCTTAGTTTTCCTCGCGTTGATCTGGAGGCAGTTCCGATGGCACCAGTCCACGAAGTCCTGGATAAGCCCTCTGTACTCAGCTTCATCTCCATTGGAGATGAGGCCAACGATCGCAGAGTCATCAGAGAACTTCTGTAGATGGCAGTGTGTTGTGTTGTGTGAGAAGTCCGCAGTATAAAGAGTGAACAGGAAGGGAGCCAGCACCGTTCCCTGGGGGGCCCCCGTGCTACTGATGATCGTGTCGGACACACAGTCCCAGGTTCTCACAAACTGAGGCCGGTTCGTGAGGTAGTCCAGGATCCATGATGACAGGTGCTGGTCCACCCCTGCGCGCAGCAGCTTGTCCTTCAGGATCATCGGTTGGATGGTGTTGAAAGCACTGGAGAAGTCAAAGAACATGATCCTCACCATATTCCCGGGCTTCTCCAGGTGGGACAGAGAACGGTGAAGGAGGAAGATCACCGCATCCTCCACCCCAATGCCATGCTGGTAGGCGAACTGGAGTGGATCCATCGCTGGTTCCACCAGGGGGCGGAGGTGAGCAAGGAGCAGTCTCTCCAGGGTCTTCATCAAGTGGGACGTCAAGGCCACCGGTCTGTAGCTGTTCAGGTCTATGGGGTGGGAAGTTTTTGGTACAGGTACCACACAAGATGTTTTCCACAGCTGTGGTACCCTCCCCAGTTTCAGGCTCATGTTGAAGATATACGTCACAATCCCACACAGCTGGTCTGCACAGGACTTGAGGAGCTTTGCGCTGATGCCGTCCGGTCCCGGCGCCTTCCTCGCCTTGATCTTCCTCAGCTCCGTCCTCACCTGGGTCCTGGTCAGGGTCAGGATGGGGGGCTGTGTGTTGGGAGTGGGGGGGTGTTGGTGGAGTGGGGAGTGGGCAGCAGGACTTGATTTCTTTAGAGGCAGCAGTGGTTGTTGTGCAGTCAGGGGGGAGGGCAGTTGGTCAAATCTATTGAAAAACAGATTCAGGTTGTTCGCCCACTCCCTGCCCCCTGTGGCCTGGGGGGAGGTATTCTGGAGCCCCGAGATGGTTTTGAGGTTTCTCCAGACCCCGCTGATGTCGCTCTGTTGCAGCTTGTCCTCCATCTTCTTCCTGAAGCTGTCCTTGCCTTCTCTGATCTTTCTCCTCAGCTCCCTCTGTACGGACTTCAGCATCTCCCTGTTCCCTGACCTGAAGATCCTCTTCTTCTCTCTCAGAAGTGTTTTTATCTCAGGGTTGATCCAGGGTTTGTTGTTTGAGTGACGCCGTATGGTCTTGGTGGGAACGGATTTGTCCACACAGAAGCTGAGGTAGCCCGTGAAGGTGTGAATGAGGCCATCGATGTCCTCACCATGTGGATCGCAGAGCTGCTTCCAGGCGGTGGCTTCAAAACAGCCCTTTAGGGTGTCCATTGTCTCCTCAGACCATAACTCCACAGTGTGCATGGCCGGAGGTTGTCTGTGCACTAGGGGTTTGTACACCGGCCGGAGATGAACCAAGTTGTGATCCGATCTCCCGAGTGGGGGGAGTTGTGATGAGGTGTACGCCTCCTTAGTGTTTGCGTAGAATAAATCCAGTGTTTTATTGTCTCTAGTGTGGCATGTGACATACTGGGTGAACGTGGGTAGAATGGGAGACAGTGAAACATGGTTGAAATCGCCTGAGATGAGGAGAAGAGCATCTGGGTGTTCTGTCTGCAGCCTGCTGGTTACTGAATGGATGACGTCACGTGCTGTCCCAGCGTTCGCCGTCGGATTTGCATAAACAACAATGCAGATCACGTGTGAGTGTTCTCTCGGGAGATATGTAGGCCTCATGCTAACAGCTAGCAACTCAATGTCTTTGCTGCAGTGTCGTTGTTTAACAGTGATATGTCCCGGTCTGCACCAGTTGTTGTTAACATACATTATCACTCCACCGCCCCTAGCCTTGCCACTGTCTGGTGTTCGGTCAGCTCGTATCATGTGAAAACCCTCCAGCTCAATGTTAGCATCTGCTGCTAGTTCAGTTAGCCACGTCTCAGTAAACAAAAGGAGAGAGCACTCCCGGTATGTGCTATCATAACGGGAGATAGCCGCTAGCTCATCTAACTTTCCCAGTATCGACCGTACATTTCCCATGACAACAGATGGAAGGGAGGGTCTGTACCTTATATTTTTTGTCCTCCGCCTTACTCCAGCCCGGCAGCCGCGGCGTTTTCGCCTCAGTTCTCTCGGTATGTCGAGTTTTTCCAATGGGACCGGGTGGCGGTTAAATGCTAGCAGCTGTTCTCTGCTGTATCGTATCCTGCTATAAACAGTGGCTCCGTCCACCGGCTCAGGAGACATTTAGGACGATCTGTGTGTCCGTGATATAAGTGGGGTGAAAAAAAAAGACGGATCAAAAGAGAGAGGAAGGGAAAAAGACTCGGAATCGAGCCGCTGTTGCAAAAGGCAGCCTACTCGTGTGGCGCCGAGAAAAAAAAAAAAAAAAAAAAAAAAAAGCTAGAGAGGGGATTTAATCAAGGTGAGTCTGTGAGTCCCCCTACTGTGACGCACAGACTCCCCCTTTTTGGCCATACAGGACATACCTCAGCCTCATGCTCCTCACTCCCACAATAAACACATAAGCCAAACTCCCGGCATCGCTGTCTCTCAGCAGCAGACAACTTAGCTCGACCTGTCAACATGGGTTCTGGCTCATCCGGGGAATCGGCTGGAGGTAGCGCCAATAGGTGGGGCTGCAGGGAACGGCAAAACTGGCTACCCGAGCGACCGGAAGTCTTACGCTCGGCCGCCCGCTCCCTCAGTCTGTTATCCAGGCTAATCACCAGTGATATTAACTCTATTAGGTTGGAGGGCTTATCTAAGCGGGATAGCGCATCCCGCAAGCTAGGACTAAGGCTTCGGATGAAGATGCTACATAATGAGGCATCCTCCCACCCCACCTCTGTGGCCATGACCCGGAAGTCCACGGCATAATCGGCAACTGCCCTAGCCCCCTGCTTCAAATTCAACAACCGGGAGGTAAGCACACTATCCCAGTCGGAGTGGTCGAATACCTCCTTAAACTCACTGACAAACTGTGAGTAGGTGTGAGTAGGTACGCCGTCATGGCCCTAGTCATGACGGCGTAAGCCCACGCTAAAGCTCACCCTTCCAACAAGTTAATCGCATACCCTATTCAGCTATGGTCAGAAAGAAAATCCCCCAGCACCCGCTGAAAAACAATGTTGCAATGCAACAAGAATCCCCTAGCCTCTCCTAATTTACCACAAAAATGGGTGGGAGTGGGTACGGGAGTTCGTCGTGTCAGGGAGCCGGATGTAACCTGGCTACTAGCAGAGCTAACAGGGGCGGAGGAGCTAGCGGGAGCTGGAGGGAACCCCTGTGGGTTAGCCAGGCGATCCAACCGACCCGTAACTCGAGCTAGCTGAGTTAGCATGGCTTGCTGCTGATAGGCTAACTGGTCAATCCAAGCTTCTAAGTTGTTAACCTTGCGCGCTAACGCGCTGTCTGCTGGGTCATTCTGGTGGAGTCGTACTGACGTGGTTTTTGACCCAAGAAGCAGACACAACTCAGGATTAACACAATTAACCTTTTATTTACAGTTATGTGAGTGTGTGGATGTGTGTATAAGTATCTGTAGTGAGTGTAGTGTGTGGAGAAGTCAGCTTGGGGTGAGCAGAGCACCGTTCGACCTGGCAACCCTAAGGACAGAGCAGAGGGACAATTAGAGGCAGTCCAGGCAGAGGAAGCACCCGTAAACACAATCCTTACTGTTTGCAGTGTAGGAGTAGCACTCAGTTAGCTCGACGGCCCAGGCCAGGAGGACAGTGTCAGTCGCCCCGTAGGTAGGCAGGTGAACAGAGCAGGGAGGTCCGCTGCCAGGTGGAGGAGAGTCCACTGCCAGGGTTACACCGCCTGTGCACAGGGGAAGTAGAAGGGTGAGAGGAAAGGTCCACAGGCTTCCTTGGCTGCCAGGAGGTGAGACGTCCGAAGGCTAGCAGTAGCACTGGAGAGAAGACTAGGCTGGAACCTCAGCGTAGAGTTGGCGAGTACAGATCCCTTGGAAAGGAAGCAGATGACTCCGCGCTGATCTCTGGGTCTCACAGAATAAATAGCCAGATAGCAGACAGGTGTGTGTGCAAGTGCGCCTAATTGGCGGCCATGACATCTTGACCATCATTGTGTAAACATGAGTCACAGGCCTCTGTACACTGCCTGCAGTTGAACTTGCTGAGTGTTTAATTTTTCCCCAATATGGGGAAGTAGTGATCTGCTATAAAGAGGCTGATGTTTCCTGCTTTGAGGGGGCAGAAGCTGAAATCATCAGATTCCTGTCTTCCTCTCCATTCTTTGCTGCAGCAAATAAACGGCTATTCAACTCACAGATCTGACTGATTATTGCCTCCAGGACCTAAAGGGTTTTCCAAATAAACTCGGTTACAAGTCTTACAGCGCTGTGGAGGAATTTTGTCCCACTCATCTTTGTAGAATTGTTGTAATTCAGCCACATTGGAGGGTTTTCAATCATGAACCGCCTTTTTAAGGTCATGCCACAGCATCTCAATTGGATTCAGGTCAGGACTTTGACTAGGCCACTCCAATGTCTTCAATTTGTTTTTCTTAACCCATTCAGAGGTGTTATGAATCCTCGTGCACCATTACGCAGCGCACGGAGGACAGAATAAGAAGCCCACGAGCGGAGATTGATTTGTGCACTTTATTAACAAAAACCCCCAAACCTTGTCCAGTAAACAGTCCCACAACAAACGGAGAGTGAAAATGATGAGCTTAGGCCACCAGACAAACAGGGACGCCACCTGGATGCTCTACAGCCTGAGGAGAGGAATGCCTAGTGCCGTAGGGCTGCTGTCGGCACGGGGTGAAAGGCAAACATAGACTTACAGAGCTGGAGCGAGCTGGAGCGAGCTGGAGCGATCCGGGGCGGTCCGTGCAGTCCGGTGGATGAGGGAAAGAGGCAGGAACAGCCGCTTACACCAACAAACTAAAACAGTCATGTAGTGCAAGAGAAGACAACTTAGTCAGGCTGAAAATAAATGTAGGTAATGACAACTTACATTCACAGAGGTACATGCTGCCATGAATGAAGCACATATAATGCTCCAGCGATCTCTGTCAACTCTCACAGCGTTCAAGTAATCGTAATACTAATGAGGAAAGAGACTGCCAGTGTAAGGATGTGTGGGCTAGACATAATTGTCAACATGTGTGCATGAGTGAGTGTATGAGCGTGTGAATGAGAATGAGTGAAGTGTGCGTGTATGTGTGAAACACTCATAATGCGGATCAGCTGGCGATTCTGACAGGAGGAGGAGGCGTGCCCGAGCTGTCATGGAGCAAGGACCCAAAGGTCTCCCTGAAGCACCTGATGGAAAATAAATAGGAAAGTGGGCCAACAACCCTGGGTCAGAACTGGGTTTGGGACCACCAAATCCAGGTTCATGACAAGAGGTGGACTTGCTGGTGTGTTTTGGATCATTTTCCTGCTGCAGAACCTAAGTGCGCTTCAGCTTGAGGTCATGAACAGATGGCCGGACATTCTCCTTCAGGATTTTTTGGTTGACAGCAGCATTCGTGGTTCTATTTACCACAGCAAGTCTTCCAGGTCCTGAAGCAGCAAAACAGCCCCAGACCATCACTACCACCACCATATTTTACTGTTGATGTGATGTTCCTTTTCTGAAATGCTGTGTTACTTTTACGCCAGATGTAATGGAACGCACACCTTCCAAAAAGTTCAACTTTTGTCTTGTCAGTCCACAGAGTATTTTCTCAAAAGCCTTGGGGATCATCAAGATGTGTTCTGGCAAAACTGAGACGAGCCTTTATGGGGGTTTTTTTGATCAGCAGTGGTTTTTTTCTTTGAATTCTGCCATGCAGGCCATTTTTGCCCAGTCTCTTTCTTATGGTGGAGTCATGAACACCGACCTTAACTGAGGCAAGTGAGGCCTGCAGTTCCTTGGATGTTGTTGTGGGGTCTTTTGTGACCTCTTGGATAAGTCCTCGGTGCGTTCTTGGGGTAATTTTGGTCAGCCGGCCACTCCTGGGAAGGTTCACCACTGTTCCATGTTTTCGCCATTTGTGGATA
Source organism: Pholidichthys leucotaenia (assembly GCA_020510985.1). Lineage (NCBI taxonomy): Eukaryota > Metazoa > Chordata > Actinopteri > Cichliformes > Pholidichthyidae > Pholidichthys > Pholidichthys leucotaenia. The sequence continues at coordinate 191,224,159 of CM035842.1, read as the reverse complement.
ATGGCTCTCACTGTGATTCGCTGGAGTCCCAAAGCTTTAGAAATGGTTTTATAATCTTTTCCAGACTGATAGATCTCAATTATTTTGTTTCTCATTTGTTCCTGAATTTCTCTGGATTGCAGCATGATGTTGAGTTTTTGACGATCTTTTGGTCTACTTCACTTTGTCAGGCAGGTTCTATTTATGTGATTTCTTGATTGAGAGCAGGCGTGGCAGTAATCAGGCCTGGGTGTTGCTAGGGAAATTAAACTCACTTTTTCAAAGATGTGATTAACCACAGTTAATTTATGTTTTAACGGGGGGGGGGGGGGTCACTTTTTCACACAGGGCCATGTAGGTTTGGATTTTTTTTACCCTTAATAATAAACACCTTCATTTAAAAACTGCATTTTGTGTTTACCTGTGCTATCTTTGTCTAATATTTAGAATTTGTTTGATGATCGGAAGCATCTGTGACAAACATACAAAAACATGAGAAATCAGGAAGAGGGCAGACACTTTTTCACACCACTGTATATAAATATCACTTTAGTGTGGAGCATTAATGTAGCACCTGCCACAACGCTCTAATTCTCCCTCTCCGCTGTCAGACTTAATGTGGCAGTGCTTAATTAACCGCTCGATAAAAACAGACCCGAGTTTCCTCAGACCTGTCATCTCCACAACACTCTCTTCTTCTTCTTCTTCTTCTTCTTCTTCTTCTTCTTCTTCTTCGTCTTCTTTTTTATTTCCAGCACTATAATTTCACACCCCGCTGAACTTGCGCTCCATCATGACCCCTTGGCCTCGCTCTTCCAGCTTTATGGTTCCCATAGAGTTTTGCCTCTCCTTGGCTGCGCTGAAGAGATACTCTTGCACATATTTCGAAGAGTGGTAGTAGCTGCTCTGCTCATTAATCGACGGTGTGTCGGAGCAAATGAGGCCTCATCTGGGCTCTTTCTCTAGTATGTAACATATGAGCACTGTAAAGCAGGCAGATAATTGCATACCTTTAATAAACGGTTTGCCAATTCCACTGGCTTAATTGCTTTTGAGTCAATGAAAAGGTGGTTGCTTCAAGGCAATGTAAATATGTAATTTACAGCTTTGTAAAATGCACATTAAGAAGCACTTAAATGTAATGGAGTGGTCGTGATGTACAAGCATTTGTAAAGGACGAGCTCAGTGGATTAACCTGTGTATTGGCTTCAATAATTTCCATCCTGACAGATTTAAAATAATGTCAGTGTTTCTCAATCTGATTGTTATGTGATTGGGTTTTTTCTTCTTCTTCTTTTTTAGTGGCCTGTTGACTTTTGGTTCTTCAAAGCAGCAGTTGCACATTCCATGTGTGCTCAGTGAGTAGATTAAAATAGTGTACAGCTGTGAAAAAACTGTCATGACTTATAATTAATATTTATTTTTTACATTTGAAGGGTTTAAATCTAAATGGACATAAGAATTTTTAGAATGACTGTCTTGGTTTTATTTTTTTGATAAGATTCTTTCTCCCCCCACCCCCATGGCCCTGGGGATGGAATAAAGTGATGGACCAAATGGTGTAGATTCATAGTTGCCTAGCCTTAGTTGTTTTCTCATCATCACCATCGTAGCAGTCTGTCGGGGGTGACAATGACTGTTTCATTTAGGTCTGATCAAATTCCTCCACACAGCTCTGTCCTTCACCTTCCATTGCCAGGAACTCCTGTCTATATCCAACTTCTTGAGGGTTTTTTTTAGTGTCTTTAAATCTGAGACTTGGTCTACTCTCATTGCGTTTGCCCTCGCATAACTGTCAGTAGAGTAACTGTCGAGGGAGATGCTGGTGACCCATCCTTTCAACATGTCCGAGCCATCTCAGGTTCATCTGTATTAGCATGTCCTCCATTGATGGTAGACCAGCTCATTTCAGCACTTCTATGTTGGTTATCTTGTCTTTCCATGAGATGTTTATGATGGATCGAAGGTGTCTCATCATGTACGCGTGGAGTTTCTTTACCTGCACCCTGTAGACAGTCCAAGTTTCAGCATCGTACAATAGAGTAGCCACTACGGTTGTTTTGTACACTTTGCATTTAACACGGATACACACACGTTGATTGTTCCACAGTATCTCCCTCAAGTTTCCAAACACAGCACTCGCTCTTCCCATTCTGAGAGATTATTCAGTTCATCCTCCATTCTAGCATTCTCTGAAACAGTACTCCCGAGATAATTGAAAGTCTTACACTTGACTAGTGGCTCTGTATCAATGCTGATCTCTTCTGGTAGTGATGTTGATAACTGGAATTTTGGCGGTTGATAGAGGCACTCTGTCTTCTTGATCAGAATCAGAATCAGAAGAAATTTATTGCCAAGTACATTAACAGATCACTGATAACATACGAGAGAATTTGACTTGACACAGAAAATGAACCTGCATTTCCAGTGACACGGCTGCATCGGGGACGCGCCTGCCCACAGGATAGAGGGTACAGGTAGCATAAGAATAAGAATAATACGAGGAACAATAGGAAGGAGCAAAAAAATCATTGATTCATAATACTCGTTGCATAATCAATCAATATTATGATTACAAGGGAAAAAAAAAAGCTCTCGATGCACATATGCAAAACAGGGATTCACAAGACAAAGACACAAGAGAGCAGTGTGTGTATCTTTATTCAGTTCATGGATCAATGTGTGTGCGCTGTTGAGGCAATGTTGATGATAATAAGAGAACACAAGGGCACTTGGCAGGAGATGTTTTGTCTGGCTGCCGCCGAGTCCTTATCTTGGCAGGCTGTCCAGATGGCTGTCCAAGGCCTTATGCTCGATGATTTTGAAAACACAGACTGCAGACAGCCAGGAGGAATTTTCATGGGGAAATTGAGCCAAATCGGACTGATCACAGAGAAGGCTTTTTATTTCTTCTGTAGATTCAGGACTTAATCCTTCATTGCGGGGCTTTAAATCCATCGTGGAAAGACCTAAGTGAGACCATGATGTAATCCACCTTCCGAGGTGGATTCCGATGGTGGATTCCGATGTTGATTTTGAGGCTGAATTGGCTAGCTGCTCTTGCAAATTTCTCCACTAAAGATTGCATATCTTCTGTACTTTGTGCAACTAGTGCACTGTCATCGGCAAAGAACATTTCTTTTACTACCTGTATTGATGTCTTACTCTTGGCTTTAAACTATGCCACATTGAACAAGTCTGCTTCTTTCCTTGTTTGAATGTATACTCCTTCTGAAGTGTCTTTGAAGGCCACTTCAAGCATTGCTGACAGATATAGCAAGAAGAGTGTAGGCGTCAGCACACACCCTTGCTTCATCCCGCTGCTTACTGAAAAGTCTTTTGATACTAAACCACTCATTGCCACGTTTGCTTGCATACCTGTATGGAGTGCCTCGATCAGGCTGACAAACTTCTCTGTAGAGCTATATTTCTTGAGTACCTGCTAAAGTCCTTGTTGCGATACAGTATTGAAGGCTTTACTGAAGTCAATGAAGACTACATAAAGCAGCATATTCTGTTCGATACACTTTACTTGGACCTGTTTCAAGCAGAAAATCATGTCCATTGTGCTTCTTCCACTTCTAAAGCCACACTGGGTTTCCAGTAGTACATTCTGCGAGATGTGTTCACTGAGTCTGTTCAGTAGTACACGTGAGAGAATCTTACCAACAGTGGCTAGCAGTGATATACCTCAGTAATTTCCACAGTCTTTCCTGTCTTCTTTCTTGAACAAAGGCACAATACTTGCATCCTTCCAGTCTTGGGGTACTTTCTGGGCATCCCATTTCTCTTGGATGAGCTTGTGCAGGCAGTTAGTCAGCCGAACACCACCAAATTTCCACACTTCTGCTGGAATTCTATCCCTTCCTGGAGCTTTACCATCCTGTGTTGTCCTGATAGCTGCCATTAGTTCATCAAGATTTGGTGGTTCATCAAGACTTGATACAACTGGTCGCTGCACTACAGCTTCTTTAGCCTCTTCTGTGAGATCTCCAGGGTTGTTTAGTAGTTGGTCAAAGTGGTCTGCAAATCTGTCCAGAATCTTGTCTTTCTCCTGCAAAACTGTTTCACTATCCCTAGCCTTTAGTTGGATCAATCCTCTTGGTTTAGGGCCGTAGATTTCTCTCAAACCTGTGAAGAATGCTTTCATGCCCTTCATGTCTGCTGCAGTTTGAAGTTCCTCCGCTTTTTCATCCCACCAGTTGGACTTTATCTCTCTGGTGTACTTCTGTAGCTCATGCTGAGCTTTTGAGTATTTCTTCTTCGACCTTGTGTTACACTGTAGATTTTCCTGCCTAGCTGTATTCCTCGCTTCTAATAGTTTCTTCAGATGTTCATCATGCTCATCAAACCAATCTTGATGTTTCCTCTCAGGGTGGCCTAAAACATCACTCGCAGTCTGAAACATTGTATCCTTCAGTGTTGCCCATCCCTCTTCTATGTCGTTCTGAGTAGTTGCTGTCCCAGTCTTTCAAATTTTCATCCATTTCCTGTGTAAGTTCTTCCTGCTTTTTTTGGCCTTTCAGTGCACTAGTGTTTAGCTTCTGTGGTGGCTTTGCACCCGTCCTGCAGTGCTGTTTTTGTCTGCAAATCCTTAATTTAGATCTCTGCATAACATGATCAGTACCACAGTCCGCACCTCTCATTGCTCTGGTGTCTAATACATCCCTTTTGTCTCTCTGCCTTACTATGATGTAATCTAACAAGTGCCAGTGTCTTGGATCTTGGGTGCATTCATGTCGTCTTGTGTGTGTCCGTGTTGGTTATCACAAGGTTGTACTCTGAACATAGGCAAGTAGAAGTTCTCCACTAGCATTGTACTTGCCTACTCCATGACTGCCTGGCATGCCTTTCCATTTCTCAGTGTCCGAACCAGCTCTAGCATTAAAATCTCCAGCGAGTGTTAGCCTGTCATCAGCCAGTACACGCCTGATAGTCTCACATAAATCACTGTGGAACTCTTCCTTCACCTCCTCTGTGTTGGTTATTGTTGGGGCATACATCCTGATGAGGGTGGCATACATCTTCTGCTGTAGTGGGAGTCTCATAGTCACTATCCTGTCATTGGTTGGCACCGGTTCCTCATCAAGCATTGCTGTTATCTCCTTTCTAACTGCAAAGCCTATGCCTGCTTCTCTCCTTTCTTGAGTTGATTTCTCATACCAAAAGAAGATGTACCCATGATCTTCCAAACTGTCATATCCAGGCAGTCTTGTTTCACTAAGTGCAGCTATGTCTACGTTGTACCTGTTCATTTCCAAGGCCACAAGCGCGGTCTGCCTTTCTGGGCGCTGTGATGTTGATCTGTCAATCAGAGTGTGTACATTCCATTCTGCTAAACACAAGGCTGCGGTTTTCCTCTTCTTCTCTCTTCCTGCTCCGAACATACTTTTTGCTGCCTGTTGGAGTATGAACATGTCAGCGTGGACCTTGTTAACCGGGCCATGTCCGAGCCAGTATAAGTTGCTTTCTGACTGACCATTTCATGAAACTGCTTGCAAAGTATTTGAGTACCGCTAGCTTTTGCTGGACTAGCAGCACATTCTTTGCAGATAGAGGTATTGTCAGTGGCAAGGAAAGGCCAAGACAAACTGACTCCAATATCTGTTGCAGCGACTGACCAGATGATAGGTTTGTTTATCTCTGCTCTTTGTGTAGTGCATGTCACGATGCACTGGCAAAAGTCCACCAGATGTGCACAGATGTGTGTTTATCTGCCAGGATGTCCAGTCTCACCCCGTGTAACTGGGAGTGGTCCACCACAGACCTGTGACAAATATTGTTTTTAGTTCTGCCAGGATGCCTGGTTGCCCGGTTAGCGGTCTACAAATCCATCATCTGTTGAAAGACACAAGTGTTAATTTGACCACCATTTTTGTAGAGGACACAAGCTGAAATAAATCAGACAATTTATCAGATAATTTGGTAATCCATCACTTTATTGTGTCCCCCCTACTACTGTTGTATTTCCAGCAGATTTCTCGATTTGCATCTGCTGTGACTTTTTGCAGCACCTGTGAGTTGCCATTTTGGTGAAGATGTTATCGTAATCTCAAACTGTTTTTTGTATCTTCTACTATTTATTTATTTGCAGTGTGTATGGCCACAATTCTAACGCCACAGATGTCGTAGGTTTTACCAACTGCCAATATGTAAGATGTTGTTGCTGTCAAACCTTGTCATGACAAAGACAAAGACCTCCATACACAGCAGTCTTAGGAGACTCTGGTCTTCATCTGGTCTCGACTGTAATACTAATGAAAGACATTCTAAAATGCACTAAGTGAGTTTGAGTTGTACATTTGTAAACTGTCTAAATTTTACAGTAATTAGGGTTTCAAGGAGCTATGCTACAGAAAACCTATTCTTCGTCTTATTATTATTATTAGGGCCCAAGCCACTCACAAAGTGAGAGGACGAGAGCCCTATTGTAATTGCTCAGATTATAATTTATTATTTTTCTTCATTATTATCTTAAGTCTTTGTAAGCGATTGCTTTTTTGAGTTACTAAATATTAATGAAAACTTTTTTTTTTTTTTTTGCACACACCTCAGACAGACCCTGTGAAAATTTTTGAAAATATGCCATAGATTCTCAATGGGGTTTAGGTCAGGCCAGTTTGCAGGTTAATCAAGCACGCTGAGACCACGCTGATTAAACCAGGTATTGGTACTTTTGGCAGTGTGAGCAGGTACCAAGTCCAACTGGAAAATGAAGTCAGCATTTCCATAAAGCTTGTCAGCAGAGGAAAGCATGAATTGCCAGAAATTTCCTGGTAGATGACTGCACTGGCTTTGGGCTTAATAAAACACAGTGAGCTAACTCCAGCAGGTGACATGGATCCCCAAATCATCACTGACTCTGGAAACTTCACACCAATCCTCATACCACAACTTGGATTCTGGGCCTCTCCACTCTGCCTCCAGACTCTGGGACCTTGATTTCCACATGACGGGACTTGGCACCTGATTTGTCAGATAACTTTCTAATTCATCCAACAAGTATGAGGTATTTTATTGAATTACAGTGGGGCAAAAAAGTATTTAGTCAGCCACCAATTGTACAAGTTCTCCCACTTAAAAGATGAGAGAGGTCTCCAATTTTCACCATAGGTATACCACAACTATGAGAGACAAAATGAGAAAAAAAAATCCAGAAAATCACATTGAAGGATTTTTAATGAATTAATTGGTAAATTCCTCGGTAAAATAAGTATTTGGTCACCTACAAACAAGCAAGATTTCTGGCTCTCACAGACCTGTAACTTCTTCTTTAAGAGGCTCCTCTGTCCACCACTCGTTACTTGTATTAATGTCACCTGTTTGAACTCATTATCAATATAAAAGACACCTGTCCACAACCTCAAACAGTCAGACTCCAAACTCCACTATGGCCAAGACCAAAGAGCTGTCAAAGGACACCAGAAACAAAATTGTAGACCTGCACCAGGCTGGGAAGACTGAATCTGCAATAGGTAAGCAGCTTGGTGTGAAGAAATCAACTGTGGGAGCAATTATTAGAAAATGGAAGACATACAAGACCACTGATAATCTCCCTCGATCTGGGGCTCCACGCAAGATCTCACCCTGTGAGGTCAAAATGATCACGAGAACGGTGAGCAAAAATCCCAGAACCACACGGGGGGACCTAGTGAATGACCTGCAGAGAGCTGGGACCAAAGTAACAAAAGCTACCATCAGTAACACACTACGCCGCCATGGACTCAAATCCTGCAGTGCCAGACGTGTCCCCCTGCTTAAGCCAGTACATGTCCAGGTCCGTCTGAAGTTTGCTAGAGAGCATTTGGATGATCCAGAAGAGGACTGGGAGAATGTCATATGGTCAGATGAAACCAAAATAGAACTTTTTGGTAAAAACTCAACTTGTCGTGTTTGGAGGAGAAAGAACACCATACCTACTGTGAAGCATGGAGGTGAAAACATTATACTTTGGGGCTGTTTTTCTGCAAAGGGACCAGGACGACTGATTCGTGTAAAGGAAAGAATGAATGGGGCCATGTATCGTGAGATTTTGAGTGAAAATCTCCTTCCATCAGCAAGGGCATTGAAGATGAAACGTGGCTGGGTCTTTCAGCATGACAATGATCCCAAACACACTGCCCGGGCAACGAAGGAGTGGCTTCATAAGAAGCATTTGAAAGTCCTGGAGTGGCCTAGCCAGTCTCCAGATCTCAACCCCATAGAAAATCTTTGGAGGGAGTTGAAAGTCCGTGTTGCCCAGCGACAGCCCCAAAACATCACTGCTCTAAAGGAGATCTGCATGGAGGAATGGGCCAAAATAGCAGCAACAGTGTGTGAAAACCTTGTGAAGACTTACAGAAAACGTTTGACCTCTGTCATTGCCAACAAAGGGTATATAACAAAGTATTGAGATGAACTTTTGTTATTGACCAAATACTTATTTTACCGAGGAATTTACCAATTAATTCATTAAAAATCCTTCAATGTGATTTTCTGGATTTTTTTTTCTCATTTTTTCTCTCATAGTTGAGGTATACCTATGATGAAAATTGGAGACCTCTCTCATCTTTTAAGTGGAAGAACTTGCACAATTGGTGGCTGACTAAATACTTTTTTTCCCCACTGTATCTCTTAATGGAATACACAAAAAAGGCAGTAATGAAAGTTTATATTTTCATTTTAAATCTGTCCTTGAGTATAGACAATGTGCAAAAACCCTTGGATACGCAACTATAATGTATTAGATTATTTTACAAACAACTTTTTTGTGCCCAAAATTCTTTATACTTTGTTTTTGGCCAAGGGAAAATGTAAATTATAGTGGCTCAGAGAGCTGCATCTCTCTTTGTTGCAGCTCCACAATTTACACTCATTAATACAAATTATTATTAATATTTACAACTACTACTGTACGTGTTATGTCTGATATTATCCTGGTTCACAGAAGAGGCAAGGTGACTTGGAACACAGCTTTAGTGGACTCACTGGATATGGCAGCCACATACAGGGCCCCGGCCAAGGCACAGGTGAGACAAGAAGAGACCGTAAGATGGCCGACCCCGACCTTACATACAGTCATGTGAAAAAATTAGGACACCCTGTATAAGCCTGTGTGTTTTTTTAACATATTTGGACATATGGATATTTAATATCAATGTTAAAAATACTGAGAGATTCATGTAATACAACTAAACAATTAAAAATGAATTAAAGACTTTATTCAAATTTTCTGTAAAATGTAAATCTAAACAAATAGTGAGGAATAAATTAGGACACCCCCATCTGTTTTAGGACACCCCACATTCATTTCAACTTAAAATGGCTAAAATAAATGTTAAAAAATGTGAATTAAAACAAAAACAAGGTTAGACATAGATATTTGAACATTTCTTGACAAAGAACTGAATATTTAAAGGGGTGTCCAAATTTTTTCACATGACTGTCGGGTGGTCCGGTGACATCACCGGAGGTGCGTGTCACCACCCAGCACTTCAAAGTAAAAGTACTATATAATACTGTATAACACTGCATGCATGGTCTTACCTTTACTTGTAAATGAAGTAAATTTGCCTATCCTTCTGGACGAAAATTGCTGTGACTTTGTTAAAAAATGTCCTTATCTTCCTTTATTTAAAAAACAAAACAACCTGTGCTAATGTGCTAATGGCTAATGGTGTTCAAGCACACCCCCTCTCATCAGGGCAATGGTATTGCACAGCCTCTGAATGTGATTTTCAGCCTCACCTGCCTCCCCTGACCACACGTCACTGCCTTCCTGCCACTCTGCATTAATGCAGTAATTTATGCACAGTGTTGGGAGTAATGCATTACGAAGTAACACATTACTGTAATGCCACTACTTTTGCAGTAACGTGCTGTGTAACAAAATTACTGCTTAAAAATTCAGTAATGCGTTACAGTTACTGAAATTTGATCAGATTCGTTACTCGTTACTTGTTTTATTAATATGGATAGATATTTTTAGCGCAAAAAAATGAACATACAAATTGACCCTACCGTAGCTAAGATTAGCCGTCAGTCAACATGACCTGTTGCAAAAAGCCCTAGTCTTTACTACTGAATGGAGGAAAAGATGATGCTCCTTTGTTTTTGTGGAAATAGATTATTTTTACTTTGTTGTGGTTAAGGACAAAAGCATATTGGTGGGCTGCAAAGTAAGTGCCGATTGAGACCTACTGCAATCTTCAGAAGCACCTCAAAACAGCAGCAAAGATTCAAAGATTTTTATTTGTCAATACTTCTATACGTACAGGACATACAGGAGAGTTAAAATGCTGTTTCTCTGTCTTTTAGTGGTGTGCACTGTTATGTCCTAATCTTGGTACTCAAGGAGGAGGCCGTGAATACAGTTGAACGTCACTTCATTAAACAGAACCACACAATGCCAAGTGCTCCGTACAAGTGGATGGTGACGGTCGAAGAGACAGAGTCTCTTCCGCCCAAGCCCTTTATACCCCTGGTGACGGCAGAACCGGAAAGGCGGGCTGTCACTTCCCACTACACCCAGAATGGTATGGGCGCCATCTTACTACACCACATTTTCCCTTCCCTGTAGAAAAAATGCAAGCACACAAATCAGACACTCCCAAATTTAAACCCAACTCACACGCTAACAAAACAGTATATACAAGCCTATCCATACACACAACTACCTAGAGGGGGACAGGTAGACTACTGACCCTCAAAACTCGGGGAAGTCACAGCAAACAATGCAATACAAACAGTGTTGAGGATTTTTTTTCCTTTTTTTTTTTTCCACCGGGCACAATGCAACTGGTACATATTAACCATATAACTCTAGGGTCAAATGGCATATAACAACAACAAAACACATGCCAGTAGCCCCCCCCCCCCCCCCCCCCCAAGTCATCTCACAGTCACCTTTGGAGGTCCACCCCTTGGATTTCCGTCTAGCGGATCCCACCCCGAGTGCCTTCACCTCTTCCTCTCTGGGGACAAGCCGCGCTGGCGCCTCCTCTCATCCACACACCGCAGCTCATTAGGGTGCCTCCATGACTCATCAGACAGCTCCAAGTAGCTGTCTCCCCGGGTAGCCACCACTTGCAGCCACCCCTGGTCATCACACCGCTTTCGTCTTTCATGTATTCCTCTCGTCCGAGCCTCCTCCCTGGGTAGGACCTCGTCCCCGTGTGTCCACCAAGTCATGACCGGGCTTCTTTCCTGGGCTGAGCTGGCCCGCCAGCCCAATCCTTGAATGTTGGTGTCTAGCGCGCCATAGAACTGTGCCAATTGGTCCTGCCCCTCTCTTCTTCATCCCGACACCAGCAGCCATCCCGGGGGTTCCGATGTACCGTCCAGCTCTCACATCCAGGGCCGCTTGGACACTGGCATCGGAACCTTCTCCTGCTGGGCCGTCGTGGCGCTGGTCCTCATCACCTCCCAAAATGCCAGGCCAATCACTGTCCCAGACCGCATCGTCCTCCACGTGCAGAGCAGGTCGGTCCCATAATCCACAGCCCGACCGCTCTTCTCCAGCACCACTGGCGATCTTGAACCCCAGACCGTAAAACAAATCACATCCTAAGATGTTCGACCCAGAGGCGGTCACCACGTACTGGACTCCGGTCATCACCGCTGACTTGTACCTCACCATCAACTCCAGCGAACCCACGACGTTCATCTTGCTTCCTCCGTAGCCATAGCACAGCATCGTGAACTCTCTCAGGCAGTAGTGTGGGAGCAAAGTCCTCACAGTGGGCAAGCTCAACACCATGGCCACCGCTCCCGTGTCCACCAGCAACAGCACTTCCATGCTGTCCAACAACACATTGCAGAGGATGTGTCCATCTGTGCTCAGAGAGACAGTATGAACAACCATAGGATCCACAACTGGGGAGGTCCGCTCCATGTTTTCGGTCCTCCCACTCGAAATTTTTGCAGGCTCTGGTGAAATGATGCAGAAGACCATATTTACCGCACCGCTTGGTCCTCGCCAGACACTCTCTTGTCTTGTCCCAGTGTGTGGTGGACCCGCAGCCATAACATCTTGGCGTTCCCGGTGTGGACCTAATTCTCACAGCGGCGGTGTATTCCTATTCATCTGCACCATCTTCGCTTTCCGGGTCCACAGTCAGCGCCTTCAGTCGTGGTTCATTATCCCACAGCATGCTTCTCTCACTGAGGTCTTTAGACAGCCTCTCTGCTGCCTCAAACTGCTGCACTATCTCAATAGCCATGGCCAGCGTTAATTCACCCAAGAATGCCAGGAGCCTCAAGTGTGCTGCTGAGCAGAGAGTGTGCTCCGCCAGTTGGTCGCGGACCATCTCCTCATCAAGGGCTCCAAACTGTCACACCCCGGCCAGCTTTCGTAAATCTGCAACGTAGCATTGCACCGTTTCTCCTGTCCACTGGCGGTGCTACTGAAACTGGATTTGCCAGACTATAACATTTTCCGGGGCACGAAAGTAGCACGCCATTAGCTCCACCACGTCCTCATAACTATCAGCCACTCCTAGCGTGTCCAGGATCCTTTGACTTTCCATACCAAGATTATGAACCAAAATTGCTCTCGCACACTGTTTCTTGAGCTCATCGAGGTTAAGGACCACCAGAAAATTCTGGAAAGCCATGTACCACCTAGACCAGGGGACCGGCAGCTTGCCCGGAACCTCCAAAAATGGCCGAAAATCATAAAAAGCTTGCTCCATACCTTTTACCTTGTCGCCAAATGTTATGTCCTAATCTTGATACTCAAGGAGGAGGCCATGAATACAGTTGAACGTCACTTTATTAAACAGAACCACACAATGCCAAGTGCTCCATACAAGTGGATGGTCGACAGTCGAAGAGACAGAGTCTCTTCTGCCCTAGCCCTTTATACCCCTGGTGACGGCGGAATCGGAAAGGCGGGCCGTCACCTCCCACTACACCCAGGATGGTATGGGCACCATCTTACTACACCACATGCGCAATATATAAGAAAAGAAGGAGTAAGGATGAAAAACAACAACAGCAGTCTATGTACAGTAATGCTACCCGTAGTGCAAATGAAGATAAAAGATAAAACCGAGCAATCCTATATACAGAAAAAGTGGAGCCATCATACCCGTGATTGCAAGTTCAATGCGGTTCTGTAGGTGCAGACAGTGACAGGTTGGACTGCACATGATCAATATTTCAATTACAGATAGACAGCAGCAGGTATGGCATTTGTGCAAATGGTTGCAGTAAAGTGCAGAGACGTACAGCAGCAGATGTATTACTGTTGGTGTGCTAAGTCTTTCTGTACAAACAGCTGAGGTAGCTCCGACAAAGCTAGTGCTGTGCTATGCTAACAACTAAAACTGTGTTAGTGGATCTACTGTATTCTGAACAGCCATGGCTGGATGTAAAGTGGAAATACTTGTCTCAACACCCACAGCTGGATATCAAGCACAGGTATGCATCTGGACAGTTTGCAACCCAACAAGAATTAAACTGACTGATTGTCAGATACGTTGTTACAGAATGAAGACGTGATATAAACAGTGACTTTCCATCAGACAGTGATTCACTGAAATTAAAACACATTTACTTGCAACCTGGATAAAGATTATTCAAAAATTGATTTTGATCTCCAAAAGGAATTTGAGGGTCTGGATCATGTCTCTGTCACAGCAGACATTTGGACTGTGGATAATGGACATTTTCTTTGGATCACTGCACATTGGAGGAATCCATATCATAAAGGTAAGATAAAAATGGACAGCTTTATGCAGTGTTGCCAACTCTCACTCTTTGGAGTGAGTCTCACTCTTTTTCCCTCTCCCTCACTCCACAAACCCTATTTCTCAGTCCAAAATGAGGAAATTACTGGCAATTTGGTGTTTTGTTCAGATTTATCAAACAATAAGCTCTCAAGGCAGGATAAAGCAGACTGAGAATGTTCTAAAAGCTCTGTCTGAAACAGTCTGTTTTCAGCCTGACATTAATAAGCCCGTAATGCAATTCAATTAATTAAATGGTCTTGCTATGTGTGCAAGATGATTTAAGAATGCATTTAAAAGTAACATGAAAGTTACTTTTCCAAGTAACTAGTTATTTTAATCATGCAGTAATTGGTAAAGTAACTCAATTACTTTAGAAAAGAAGTAACTAGCAACTGTAATTAGTTACAATTTTTTAGTAACTTGCCCAACACTGTTTATGCAAAAGGAGCCCTTACCAAGTGTTGAGTTTCTATATCGACATACTTTTCATTGGGCCAAGATTTCTATTAAAAAAACCTTTTTTAAATTGATCCTTCTGTCAAAGGTGCCCCTCCGGGGCCAAGAGAAGGAGTACCCAAGCACAAGATAAATATGGTAAACCATTATTTATTGCACAAACAGAACAGAAAATAAAGCAGTGCGTGGGCTGAAACAAAAGGGCAAAAACATGGCAGACTTCTGACACACAATTGACAAACAGACTAGAATCTAATCTGTTTAATAATTCCGTCTAGCCGCTAGACGGAAGCATGGGTGAGACGCCAACATGAGACGGGGACACCGCACAGGACACAGACTGAGACACACATATATAGACAGGGGGGTAATCAAGACAACACAGGACAGGTGTGAACAATAAGGGGCAATCAGAGACAGCAGGGCGTGGCAACAGGTGCAGGAGACATAAGGGACTGAGACAAAAGGTAAACAGGAACAGAAGATGTACAAGATACATGAACAAAGGGAGTAGATAACCATGTTAAATAATAATGATAATAGTCACAACTCAAAACCAGCCAGGGACAAATCCTATGGAGCATAAGAGACATGATAACGGAAATAAACACAATTACCAAACTTAGACTGAGGCAGGGGAAATAATCACATAATGAAAATCAGAATTAAAGACAAGGCAGAGATGAATAATGCAAAACAAACCAGGATAATAATACTAAGCACAGAGAAACATAGTAACAAAGGGCGAGGACATGGCTGAACTCATGTCCTGGAGACCACAGAAAATCAAATGACAACATAAAGCGAGGACATGAGCACAGCCATGTCCAGACTCTGACACTGCTGGTCTGCAGGAAAACACATTTTTAAGGTGTTCAGAGATGTTCTGTGTAGAAAAATTCAAATTTTGAAGAATTTGAAATATTAAAGTTCATTAGAAAAAAAATTGTGCAGAAAAAGGTTTTAAAAAATTATCACCGAAGTGTCAAATTTAGAGGAAAAAAGTTTAAAAAAATTATTGGGAAACTATAAATTGCACTGTGTTATTTACAATAGCAATAAAAGCATCCATACAATAAACTAACCAGCATTGAATAATAAGTGAGGGGTTTCATTCCAAGGTCCATACATGACCATTTCTGACCTAGGTAGCTGCCAGTTTATGATGTCTCCTCATGATTCTGGTCTCTCTGGCTAAATCTCCATTCTTTTTTGTTATCACTGTTGTGCACATTTGAGCCTTTAAGATTTTTAACTTGTTTCATGAGATCAGCTTTAAACTTGCTTAATCTTAGGATGATGATTGGTTTAGCTGCTATTTCTCTGTGGGAGAGTATGATAAGATAATATGGGGCTAGGATGAATGCTAATATTCCTACTTTGGAGAAACTGTATGATTTGTAATTCCAATGATTTAAGTTCTTCTGACATCAGCAACACTTCCATTTGGAGTTTAGTCTCTGAGGATGTCGGGGGGCTCCATCAGATTGGAATCCTCTGGTGGCCAACCTTACCAGCCACCCCCACTACTCCACTAAAACTGCAAAGAAAGCATGTAGGTGGTGCGAGAGGAGACAGAAGTGGATTAAGCGCAGGGGTATCTGGGCTGTACTAATGGCTACCCCGTACATGTCAGCTAAACCATCTATTATCCTCGCCAGCTTACACTCCTGGACAACAAAATGGACCACATACATCTTCTGAAATCCACCCAGCAGACTGCGAGAGAGTGCTGTGTCTACCCTATATATTCATGGAAGCATAGCTTAATGACAGCATTCTGGACTCACTCAATCCTCTAGACTGGTTAACAAGCTACTGCGCAGACAGGGCCCTCATTGCAGGAGGTAAGATCTGCGATGTTGTCTGCAAAAACCGTTCACACCGATGGCATTTATAATCCTTAAGTGCCAGCCTGTCTTTCTACCAAAGGAGTTTTCAGCCCCGACTATGACAATAGCAATAGAGACAAGGCACTGAGTGAACTGCACAACGGCATAAGTGAACAACAGGCAGTCCGTCCAGATGGATTTCTCATCGTGGCTGGAGATTTCAACCATGCAGACCTTACTGTATGTCTGTGTTTCCCCAGGTATATCATCACGTTCATTTCCCAACAAGGGGAAACAACACATTGGACCTAGAACTCAGAGAGGAGAATAAAAGGCCTCCCCCATCCCACATCTTGGTGTTTCTGACTACATCACTGACTATGCTAACCCCAGCATACAAGACAAAGGTTAAAGTCACCAAGACATGTTTAGAAGCAGATTAGGGCCTAAGGGCACCTCCTCAGCACTTCAGGACTGCCTTAACACCACAGACTGGAACATGTTTAAAGGGGTCACTGATCCACAGTTGATGGTGTATGCCATTCTGGCTTGTTTTTTAGTGGTTTCACAGTGGTTCTGCTGTGGGCTGCTGGCGCTTGCATGCTGGGCAGTCAGTGTTGGTCGCCAGCTAAGCAACCAACTAAGCTAGGAAGCCAGTGATGGGTGGCTTCCCAGCACTGCCCCCAAGAGCGGAGTGGCACGGAGCCCTGGGGGCCAGTGGAGGAGCTGCCCCTGAGAGCGGAAAAACCCAGAAAGAATGAAAAATGTTTCTTGGAGAAATAAAATAAAGGCTGTGTGTTTTTTAAGATAAGTGACTGTTTTGATAGATTTTTTTGATCTTTTTTTTTAATAATTATGTGACCAATAGACACATTTCAGATGGTTAAAACATACACACACCATTTTTCAGTCAATGACTCCTTTAAGCAGGCAGCCACCCACAATCATTACACCAACATCCAGGAATATAGAGAAACTGTCCCTACCTTCATCAGCAAATGCATCAATGATGTTACAGTCACAGTAAATCAGAAACCATGGCTGACAGGGGGAGTCTGCAGTTGACTGATAGCCCAAAACATCACTTTCAGAGCAGGAGATGAGGCTGGCCAGAGAACAGCAAGAACCAACCTATCCTGTGGCACAAAAGAGACAAAGTGGCAGTGTGCCAGAAGAATAGCCCACCATTTTGAAAAGTTGGAGGCCCAGACAATATGCCTGGCAGCATGCTGAAGGCATGTGCAGACTAACTCACTGATGTCCTCACAGATACCTTGCAACACCTCCCTGAGCCAAATGGTTGTCCCTACATGCTTCAAAAGCACCAAGATCATCCCGGTTGGCTTTACCAACTTGCTTTAATTAATACTGCCCGATAGCACTAACCCCCATTGTAATGAAGTGCTTTGAACGGTTAGTCATGCAGCACATCTCAGCCAGCCATTCTTCCTCCTTCATTGGACCCCTTCCACTTTTCACATCAAACTAATCAGTCCACTGATGATGTAATATCAACTGCCCTGCACTCAGAACTCACTCACCTGGACACCAAAGACTCATACATGAAGATGCTGTTCATAGCCTTTAGTTCAGCATTCCACACAATTATTTCCCAGCAGCTGGTTCAGAAACTAGAAGGACTAGGAGTTAACACCTCACTGTGCATGTCATGGGGGACATGTTTTGTAAATATGTCCCACCCTTTTAGTTACCTTTTGTCTTGCATTATTATTACACCGCGTTCCAAATTATTATGCAAATGATATTTGTCTCTGATTTCCCTAAATAGTTGATGCAAATAACAATCAGTTTAATTTTAAAGTCATCAGCCGTTAGAACATAATTGAAATTTTATTGAACAAACTGTTATGATCCGAGCGCTATTATTATTCATGCCCGGGCTATTCCTGTCAGGTCTTGACAGCGGGGTTATTATTCCGGCTCTCCGAGCTCTTATTGTGACAGCGCTTGGGGAGGCTTCCGCTCAGCTGTCAAGACCTGAACAGCTGTTCTGCATTTGCGGTCGTTGGCAGCCGGCTTCTTAAGCCAACGCCAGCGGCTGCATCCTTGCAGCAGTGTCCGTCTCTGATCGTCGGAGCGATCGTGCTATATGGATTATACTACATTGCCCGTCTGTGGTGTGACCGTCTTATCCTGTGGACCCGTGAGTGAGCTTGTTAGCCTTACGCCTCCCTGTGTGTGTAGACTTGTATGTGTCATAGCCTCAGCGGCTTGTATTGTTGTAAATTCACCGTAAATAAAGACACTAGCACAACTCTCTGGTGACAGTGTGGCGTCTTATGGTGGCTCGCGAGGGCCACCGCATGACAGTACGCTGCTGCCAAAAACGGCGTTTTTACGGTGACGCCAACCCGAGACGCCTTTCGCCAGTGAGGTTGTGTTAATTGGCCATTGTTCTTTTCTTGTCTGGGTACGGTGTGCTGGAGGAATGTCGTCGCGGAGGGGCCGTGCTCGGAGTCCGAGCCACGAGCTGGCGGACGTCCTGGAATATGTGGATGAGACGCTCATCTCTGCTTCCCTCCTCGACTACGACCGCAGCGTACTCTGGTACCTGGACTGTGCTGAGGACTCGCTCAATCATCTTTCTCCCCGCTACGCTGACCACCCAGAAGTCGCCGCGAGGAGGGATGACATCGCCGCGCAACGCGAGATACTCCGTATGGTGGAGGAGGAATACGGCAAGAAGCAGAGGAGGAGGTGTTCACGCTCCTCGCTTTGGGATCCTGTTCCTGTCCTCGATCCACTCCAGGAGTTCGCACCACCCAGTGGTCGTCGTAGATGTCGGCGCCGCGACCAAGAGCAGCCCCAGCAAGCTCCTGTTCCTGATCCAGTTCTGGGCTGCCGGAGTGACTCAATCTACCAGCCAGCTGCTGTGTGTGACAAGAGTCCTGCTTCGGCGAGCCCCGTCCATGGGTCCTTGAGAGCGGCTCCCCTTTGTCCTCCCGGGGGACCCTCTGTTACCATCCAGCGGGAGAAGGAAGGAGCAATGCCCCCTACAGCTGGCACCATCCTCCCTCCGGGAGACAGGCAAGTTCAAGTTCACTCCCCTACTTATAATGGTGATCTGTCTTGTCTGACTCCTGGGGGTGGAGTTCGGGGTTTGCAGCCCCCCGAGCATCCACCACCAGCTGTAGTCATCTGTACTGAACCTGCTGCCTCTGTGTTTTCCTCCACTGAGCGGCCCTCGGCGTCAGGTCTACGTCGTCGAACGAGGAGGAGGCCTGCGGCTCTGGGAATAATCCCGGCCCCGCAGCCACGTTTTGGACAGAGGAGAAGAGCGGACTGCGGTGTGGAGCCTGAGCCGACGAGGAAGCGTCCCCGGGTCTCCACGGAGGAGCAGCCCGAGCCAGCGGGTCGAGGGTCCCCTGCCGCCACGCCGTGCGGGATATCGGTGTGGACATCAGCGCGAGAGGATCCGGCTGCAGAGACCATCATGCTAGCTGCAGAGCCTGACGCAGCTGAGTGGGAGCCCGATGACGAGCTTCTACCCGAACCTGGATCGACAGAGTCCTGGACGGCTCCAGAGCCCAAGTGCAGGCAAGTGCTCTTCTTTGTTTTCCTTTGTGGTGTGTTAGAGCATTTTTGCCTGCCTCGCGGGGAGGCGAGCGAGGGGCAGCCATCTGCTGCACCCGAACTCGTCTCGCTGGGCTCTGGCGCTGCCGGGGATACTGATCCCGGTCCTCTCTGTTCCTCTGAGCCTCTTCACAGTGTCGCCGGCTTGGAATCTGTCAAGGCCGCGGTGCAGGAGGTCCCAAGTTCGGGGGTGGAGGTCGTTGTCGATGCAGTGCCGACCCAGTCGGGGTCCGACGAGGCCCAGTCGGGGTCCGACGCAGGTGCTGCTGTGACCCAATCGGGGTCCGACGTGGGTACAGCTGTGACCCAATCGGGGTCCGATGAGGTCCAGTGGGGGTCCGACACGGGTGCTGCGGTGACCTAATTGGGGTCCGACGCGGGTGCTGCGGTGACCCAATTGGGGTCCGACGCGGGTGCAGCGGTGACCCAATCGGGGTCTGACGAGACCCAGCGGGGGTCCGACGCAGGTGCAGCTGTGACCCAATCGGGGTCCGACGAGGTCCAGTGGGGGTCCGACGTAGGTGCTGCTGTGACCCAATTGGGGTCTGACGTGGGTGCAGCTGTGACCCAATCGGGATCCGATGCAGGTGGAGCTTCAACGGTCGCATCGGTGTGGATCGAGGTTGGTGGAGGAGCCGCAGACCCTTCGCCGCCCGATGTGATGTGGGCTCATCATCACGATTATTCCCCTCTCAGGAGCCACCAGCTGGGGTCGTCAGCGCTGGGGGCCATTGGAGGTTTTCTTCCTGCAGGCTGGCGCTCCCTTGTAGTTTCTAGGTGTTACAGGGCGTTCGGAGCCCGCCTTTGAGGGAGGGGGACTGTTATGATCTGAGCACTGTTATTATTCGCGCTTGGGCTATTCCTGTCAGGTCTTGACAGCGGCGTTATTATTCCGGCTCTCCGAGCTCTTATTGTGACAGTGCTCGGGGAGGCTTCTGCTCAGCTGTCAAGACCTGAACAGCTGTTCTGCATTTGCGGTCGTTAGAGGCCGGCTTCTTAAGTCGATGCCAGTGGATGCATCCTTGCAGCAGTGTCTGTCTCTGATCGTCGGAGCGATCGTGTTATATGGATTATACTACATTGCCCGTCTGTGATGTGACCGTCTTATCCTGTGGACCCGTGAGTGAGCTTGTTAGCCTTACACCTCCCTGTGTGTGTAGACTTGTATGTGTCATAGCCTCAGCGGCTTGTATTGTTGTGAATTCACCGTAAATAAAAACACTAACACAACTCTCTGGTGACGGTGTGGCGTCTTATGGTGGCTGGCGAGGGCCACCGCATGACACAAACCTCCCAATGATAATTTTTTTTTGCAAAATTAAAAAAAAAAACTCAAAATGTACCATTCCAAATTATTATGCACAACAGAGTTTCAAAACATTTTATTGGTTGTAAAGAACTGAAAATGGTCATTTGTTGAATTTGAAGCATTAGGAGGTTATATTTACTGAAATCAAAAACTATTTCAATCAAAACCATCTTAACAGGCTAAGTTACAGTACATGTTAACATCGGGCCCCTTCTTTGATATAACTTTCACAATTCTTGCATCCATCGAACTTGTGAGTTTTGGGGGAGTTTCTGCTTGAATTTCTTTGCAAGATGTTGGAATAGCTTCCCACAGCTGCTGTTTTGATGTGAACTGCCTCCCACCCTCATAGATCTTTTGCTTGAAGATGCTCCAAAGGTTCTCAATAGGGTTGAGGTCAGGGTAGGATGGGGTCCACACCATGATTCTCTCTCCTTTTATGCCCATAGCAACCAATGACACAGAGGTATTCTTTGCAGCATGAGGTGGTGCATTGTCATGCGTGAAGATAATTTTGCTACCGAATGCACGGTTCTTCTTTTTGTACCATGGAAGAAAATGGTCAGTCAGAAGCTGAATATGCTTTACCGAGGTCATTTTCATACCTTCAGGGACCCTAAAGGGGACTACCAGCTCTCTCCCCATAATTCCGGCCCAAACATGACTCTGCCACCTCCTTGTTGATGTTGCAGCCTTGTTGGGACATGGTGGCCATCCACCAACCATCTACTACTCCATCCATCTGGACCATCCAGGGTTGCACGGCACTCATCAATAAACAATACTGTTTGAAAATTGGTCTTTATGTATTTCTGGGCCCGCTGCCACTGTTTTTGCTTGTAAGCATTGGTTCGGGATGGCCGAATAGTAGGTTTATGCACAATTGCAAGCCTCTGGAGGATCCTACACCTTGAGGTTTTGGGGGATCCAGAGGCACCAGCAACTTCAAATACCTGTTTGCTACTTTGTAATGGCATTTTAGCAGCTGCTCTCTTAATCCAATGAATTTATCTGGCAGAAACTGTCACAAACTTCCGTGCCCCATGGCTCAGCGCATGAGAGAGAGAATAAAACCCAAAAGCGAGAGTTGATGGTGCACTTTTATTAACCAACACAAAGAAAATAACAAGTCCAAAATCACCGAGCTCAGTCCAGTCAAACCACACAATATACAGAGAGGTGCAATGACATAGTTAGGCCACCAAACATACAGGGCGCCAGCCGAATGCTCTACAGCCTGGTGAATATGGAGCCTAGCGCTGCAGGGCTGCATTTGGCACAAAACAAGAAAGGCGAGCAGCCTAGTGCTGCAGGGCTGCTAGCACAAGAGGAAAGGCTAAAGACACTTACTGTCATGTGTGTTTGTAAATGCGCACACACAAATCAATTAATACAAGCCCAAACACCGGTGAAGGTCAACGTGTTTATTAACAAAGGGAACTGATACACAAAATGTCCATAACACTCTCTGATTAGTAACAATGGAACTGGCAGCGGAGAAAAAGGGCAGAAAATAACAGAAGACTTACATTAATGTTGGAGCGGAAAGGCTCGGAAAAACAACATTGTAAACCGTGGAAGAGCAAGCCACGTCAACCCAGGGAGACTGACTGATGCCAACGCATCGAGTGTTTCCACTGCCGGCCAGAAGTACCCCCAGATACTAACAAGCGGCAAGTGGAAACAGATGCGTGGCAAACAGAGTAGATGGACCAGTATGAGTGTGTGTGTGTGTGTGTGTGTGTGTGTGTGTGTGTGTGTGTGTGTGCGTGCGGTGATACCATGCAGCTGGTGATTGTCTGGTGAGGAGGAGGGGTGACTGTAGGACTGTCAGAGAGCAAGGCTCAATCTGACAGCTCGGACTAATAAGCAATAATCAAAACCTACAGCCACAAGTCATGGATGGGGTGAACAACCCCGAACATGACACTTACAGGTCTGGAGCTGATCTGGGGCAAACCGTGCAGTCTGGCGGATAAAGATAGGAGGCTGGGGCAGCCGCGAACATCCAGGGATTGATCGTCTGAAGATGCCGGGCTGAGTGCGTGAAGGGAGTGGAACGTCATTCATGGAGAACTAGCTGCCATGAACGAGGGTGAATGCCCCGACAATCTCTTTACTCCGACGCAGCAAACAAATACTCCTGAAGCTAACGAAGGAAAAGATTGCCGGTGCAATAACGCGTGAGCAGGACTCATTGGCATCCAATGTGTGAGAGGGTGTGTGAATGAGAGTGAATGGAGCGTGTGCATGTGTGTGTGTGTGTGTGTGTGTGTGTGTGTGTGTGTGTGTGTGTGTGTGTGTGTGTGTGTGTGTGTGTGTGTGTGTGTGTGAACACTGGTGACAGTGCAGCTGATCGCACTAGACAGGATGAGGGGGCATTCCTGAGCTGTCAGAGGAAAACTAGGGCAAAACATAACAATGAGTCAGAACTGGGTTTGCCTTCCCAACCCAGATCATGACAGAAACCTTCCTCATTATGCTTTTATCTGCACGAACTCGTCTGTGCTCTGAATCAGCCACAAATTTCTTTACAGGACAATGATCACGCTTAAGTTTTCATGTGTGTGTTTTCATGAAATACTGTATCTAATGTTTTCATACCTTGTCCAAGGCATTGCACTATTTGACGCTTTTCGGCAGCAGAGAGATCCTTTTACTTTCCCATATTGCTTGAAACCTGTGGCATGCTTAATAATGTGGAACATCCTTCTTAAGCAGGTTTCCTTTAATTGGGCTCACCTGGCAAACTAATTATGACAGGTGTCTGAGATTGATATCAGTGAGCCAAAGAGCCCTGAGACACAATACCATCCATGAGTTTAATTGAAAAGAAAAAAACTGAATGTTTATGACACTAAAATCATATTTGCATAATAATTTGGAACATGTATTATCAAAGCTATTCTGCTTGGCCTTCAGATTTAGATTCACATTCACTTTATTTAGTGTCCCATAAGGGCAATTCGGTTTGCAGCAACAAGGAACACAACCATACATACAAGAAAAATAAAACTTTCAAAAGAACCTAAACCACAGGGAAACACACTCATAAGTATTCAGTGCAGATCATCGTCAAATTTCACAGGGGAGCATATCGCTGTAGGTACAGTAAAATGTACATACACAAATAAATAAAAGATAGCAATACTAAAAGAGTGAGTAAGTAAGATAGATTAAAAAATCACAATAATAGTTAAAAATTTTAGGATCACAAAAAATAGAATGTGTTAAAAATCAAGTTTCAAGACAACAAAGACAGTTGAGGTGAGGTCATATCCTCTTAAACTCAGCATTTATTGACTGAATAGAAACAGGCACAAAGGAAAATTTATATGTTTTTTTTATTGCTGAGGGAATGATAAGGCGATGGCCAGAAGGAAACAACTTGTACTCGGCGTGCAGAGGGTGAGATGTATCCAGACGAATGGATTTGGCCTTTTCCAACACATATTTTTTATATATGTGGTCAAGACTGTTGAAGTTGACACCTGCTATCTTTGAAGCCATTTTAACAGTTTTCCCAAGGGAATTTTTGTTTCTCATTGGCAAGTTACCACACCAGCAGATAATAGAAAAGGTGATAACTGACTCAATAAAAGCACAGTAAAACATTTTTATAAGGGTCTTATCAACCTGGAATTTTGCAAGCTTTCTCAGACAATAAAGCAGCTGCTGACCTTTTTTACATAAAAGTTTGCAGTTTCTGCTGAATTTCAGATTGTCATCGATTGTGGTACCAAGATATTTGTAATGGGTTACCATTTCAACAGACAGACCATAAACAACACTGCACACAGGAGTTGGAGGGGATCTTCTAAAATCAGTGCACATCTCTTTTGTTTTAGAAACATTGATTTTTTTTTTTAAAAAAATATTGAGAGAAGAGAGAAATGATACATGGTTGTATACAGCAAAGCTCTGTCACTTTCTTACGTTTAGCAGCAGAACGGGAAAGAGTGTCTCTGTATAAATAATTACTAAAATATACAAAAAGGAAAAAGAAAATTGGTTATAAATAAACAAAGACCCATATATAAGCACATCCAAGTATACTTGTTGTATATATCCATATATATACACATACTGTGTGTAGACAGAGGGCCAATAGAAGAAATGTAAAAAAAAGGGGGGTGGGATGGGGGAAGCAATTAGTAAAAGAAGAAATATTTGCAAATAGAGCTCAATCTAAAGATGGGATTTTTAAAGAGTAAAAGTAATTGTTGAAAGGGTTCCATTTTTCAAAACAACTTAGCTGAGGAGCCGTTTACAGTCAAGTTTGTCTTTTCTACCTTAAGTAAGGACATAACGTCCATAAGCCATAAAGAGCTGGATGGGGGTTTAGGCGACTTCCAGAAGAGTATGATACGACGTCTAGCTAGAAGGGAGGCAAAAGCAAGTAATTGTAATTGGGATGATGTTAATTGAATTGGAGCCTGTGGAACTCCAAATATGGCAATCAAAGGGCCCAGCTTAATTTTAATTGCTAGAACTTTGGACAGAGTCATAAAGAAGTCACTCCAATATTTGTACAATCAGGGACAAGAAAAGAAGTGGCTCAAATTACAGGGTGAGACTTGACATCTGTCACATTGGTCACTTACATCAGGATAAATTCTTGCTAGTTGAGACTTGGAGAGATGGACTCTATTCACTATCTTAAACTGTATAAGTTGAAGCCTAGCACAAGGTGTCATGATGTGGAGCACGATTGGGGAACCGTGCTCACACTCCTTCATTTAGTCTGATTATTTTCTGTAAATTCCCAGTCTAGTTCAGTATTCCTTTTAGTTGGTTGAATGCATTTGGTGATCTAAGTTTGTGAATTGTCACTCTTATAAAAATCTCTGTTCCTAGTTTAGTTAGTATGATTTTGTCTTTGATAGGTTGCATCCATGACCGTAAAGTTTCTATTATCATTGTTATTTGCCTGTGTAGACATGAGCCTCTCTTCATCCTCACCCTCACCTCTTCTCATGTATTTAGTTTCCTTGTTTATTATATTAATTGCATCTCTTGTTTTTGTATTTATCCTATCCTGGCCTTGGTGGGTGATCATTATGATTTTCTCCCTGTGTGTTATTGTGTCTGACCTCATTACCTCCGCCAGGCCGCAGGCCGCAGGAGGTTATGTTTTTGCCGGGGTTTGTCTGTCTGTTTGTCTGTCTGTCTGTTGGTTAGCAAGATAACTCATAAAGTTTTGGACGGATTTCGATGAAACTTTCAGGCATTGTTGGAAATGGTACAAGGAAGAACTGATTAAATTTTGGGGATGATCCGGATCACCGTCTGGATCCAGGAATTTTTTAAAGGATTCTTTAACATTGTGAGATACGGCCATTTTCAACACAGAGGATGTGGAGAATCACCGTGCTGCAGCGAGAGAACAAATGCAGCGACTCAGGCGCTATTGAAGCTCGTCGAGCTTAGTTTTATTTTTTTTTATTTTTTTTTTTTTCTTATTACCTCCGCCAGGAGGTTATTTTTTTTTTTTTTTAAAAGACGATCTGCTTGATATTGCCAGTCATGCCTTGTTCAAAGTCTAAAAGTGTGAAACACAGAAGGCAACAGAGTGCAGAGTGCATGAGAAAGAAAAAAGGCAGGGAGATAACACAGAGGATGCAGAGAATCACCATGCTATTGCTAGTCATATGTTTTCATGGTCAAGGAATCTAAAAACGTACACACAAACACTATATGGGGGGAACTGTGGCCGCCATTACGGAAAATGCCATTTTCGTGAATAACCACTGAACCACTAATCCTATCATTGTCAATCCAATTGCTAGTCATATGTTTTCGTGGTCAAGGAATCTGAAAACGTACACACAAACACTGTATGGGGGGAACTGTGGCGCTTGGCGGAGGTCTGCGCTCTCTGAGTGCTTTTCTAGTTTTGTATTTTTTTCCACATGTGCTCTTATTTTGACAGCGTACTGTGTTTCTTCCGCTCGAGCTCAAGTTTATGGTCCAGCACAGCTGTCGCTAGTTGGGTTGATTACTCCTCACTCATGTTCCCCTCCCCTGTAATTGATTATCATTTTGTCCCATGTGCTTATTTAAGCCTCGCGGCAGTGCAGTCCTTTGCCACACTGTTCACTAAGCTTAGATGGGAGTTCCCCATCTTATTCTCTGTTTGTGTAGTGAAGTCCTGACATGCATCCCACATCTTCCCCGGCGTTCCTATATGCCATAGCCCCGTGCTTTCCTGGACTTTACTGCCACTCATCCTACCTCCTCCATTATCTTGTAAGTGTTGTGTTTTTGTTATGTTTTGTGTCTTTGTTACTTATTAAACTTGCAACTCACAGTTCGCGCTTGGAGTCTTTAATCCGCCCCTGCCAGGGTGCTTTATGACACAAGGTGTAACTGAGCGTATACCAAGGACAGCTTTATCCCACCTCTGATCAGTCAAAGCAGTACCAAGCTCCTGCTCCCATGCATGTTTTATTTCTGACAGCCAACTGAGTATCCAGTGCCATAAGTGCATCATATATTTCTGAAATAAGCGATTTTTGATTAAGTTCAAGTGTCAAAAGGTCATCCTAAGTTTGATTAGCCGGGAGGCGAGTATAGCAAGAAAAAAGCATTGAGGCACAGTGCCTAATCTGGAAATAGAGGAATAAGTGGAATGCAGGTAAGTTGAAACTGGAAGATAAATCTGAAAAGCTGGCAAAGAAACCATCCTTGTAAAGCTCTCTGAAGGTTTTAATGCCATGGTTATGCCACTGATGATAAGAGAGGATTCAGGTTCAGGTTACTTTATTTGTACCCGTAGGTAGATTTGTTTTGCAGTCAGGTGTCATCCTTTTAGACACATATTTACAAACTACAATTACGTTCAACATGAACACAAACAGGCACACATGAAGCTGACTAGAAACACGATAAAAGTACTTAAGGCTCCACCAATCAGGACATAAGACAAAGAGATAAGAGAAAAAACAAAGAGAGAAGAGAGAAGGGTCATATTAAAAAAGTTAAAAACTAAGTCAAAGAGATTAAAAACTCAATAAAAGTCTAAAACTCAATAAAATATTTAAAACCTAAATAAAAAACCTACAAAAATAAATAAATGTAAAATAAAAATTAATAAATAGATAACTAAATTATGTGCAATATATTGTTACAACTTGTTCAACTCTTTGACAGCAGCAGGAACAAAGCCGTTTTTGTAGCGCTGGGTTTTACATTTTGGGACAACAAACCTCCATCTGGAGGGAAGAAGCTGAAAGTGGCAGTGCAAAGGGTGGGAGTCATCATTTAAAATGGAGGTAGCAATCCTCTGTACCTGTCTGGTGTACAGGGATGTCAGGCTCAGCTGTGACTCCCCAAGCAAATGACTGGACCATCTAACTACCTGGTCTAAGGATTTCCTCTGTTTCAGTTTTGTCTGACCAAACCATGACACTAAAGAAAAGGATAAAACAGATTCAATAAAAGGCTGATAAAACATTGTCATTATGGTTCGGTCAATTTGGAAGTGTGCGAGTTTCCTTAAACAATGCAAATGTTGCTGACCGTTTTTGCACACCCTTTCACAGTTCTCTTCAAAGTTTAAATTACTATCAATAATCGTCCCAAGATATTTGTAGGATTGCACACATTCAATGATCTGGCCTTTTAGTACAGTGACTTCGTGCCTGGGAGTTTTTCTCCTAAAGTCATTAATCATATTTTTAGTTTTTGTCGTATTCAGCTGCAGGTAGGAATCCTCACACCAGTGAACAAAATCATCAACTACTGGGCCGTGGCCTCTTTCACCATCCTGGAGGAGACTGACAATAACTGAATCATCATACCAAGTGTCCACATATATTATCAGAGCCCTGACTTTTGTTCACTTTTACAGCACAGAATGCCCTTTTAACATCCTGCACCTCAATATTAAAGTGCTGATTGTCTTTGAGTTTCTGCTTCAAATCTTGGGTTTCTGTGCTAAAATCAGAAGAATCAAAACAACCATAAAAACAATTAAGAGCATTAGTCAGCTCTGTGTCTGAATTAAAACCATCTAAAAACACATGATTACTGCACTCTGTGCTCTGAAGGCCTGCTATAGTTTTCATACTAGCCCAGGCATAACCAAGCTTCTTTGCTGCCATCTTGCTTTCCAATTCTGATTTATAATTCTGTTTTGCTCTTAAAATTTCAGACTTCAGCTCTTTTGTGGCAACCTGTAGCTCAGAAACAACCCCCTGTTTAAAGGCAAGTGCTTTCCTCTGTAAGCAGGATTTAACTGATTTAGTAACCCATGGCTTATTGTTGGGATATATTTTGACACGTTTACTTGGAACGATCATATCCCTGCAAAAAGCTATGTAAGAGCATGTGACGTCCACCAAAGAGTCCAAATCATTCCCGCAGGACAGTGTGAACACCTCCCAGTCTGTACAGTTAAAACATTCCTGGAGGCAGAGCACTGAATCATCTGTCCAGACCTTCATGTCCCTGGTCTTCATCTTTTCCCTTCTGAGAGCAGTTTTATATGTGGGCAGCAAATGTTACACAGTTGTGATCTGAGGATCCTAAAGGAGGAAGGGAAGAGATTTAAAGGCTTCCTCGATAGATCCATAGCACAGGTCCAATGTCTTTTCTTGCCTGGTTGGGCAGGAGACGTATTGATAGAAGTTTTTAAGTGTCTTCTTTAAAGATATATGGTTAAAGTCCCCAAGGATAAAATTTGGAGCCTCTCGGGAAATCGACTGCACCCTCTGTACCACATCAAAAATTGTGCTGGAGGCGGAGGCAGCATCTGCCCTCTGGTGAATGTACACAGTCATTATGAAAGTTGGGGGAACTTGCAAGGCAAATAAAAGGGGTGTAGCGACACGGACAGAAGCTCCACATCTGGTGTACAGATGCGCTCTCTGACCATGACAGATGTACAGTACTGTTTATTAATATACAAACATATGCCGCCTCCCTGACATTTCCCCGTTACCTCTTCCTGCCAATCCAAGCGAAGTGGGGCTCCAAAACCGTCAATACAAAGGTCCAGGTCCCGATCATGATCCGTAAGCCACGTCTCTGTGTAAGCCATGACACAGCAGCTCTTGAAATCTGTCACCATGGGTTGAGATGCCGTCTCGGCACTCAGCCCATGTTTTCCCTCATCCCTGCTTCCCATTGAGCAGCGTCTCAGCAGGCTCCCAGCTGGCAGCATTTTGGACAGCTGGGGCCAATTAGTCCTCATCAGCTGGGGCGCTGCCAATGAGGATAAATAGGAGCAGCCTCGATGACTCGGGGCTGCGACATAAACACATTGCTAAGCTGAAGCCCCTTCGTCTGGTGTCAGCTTTTACTCCTCTTGCAGCATCCCTGTGTTTGTATCCCGCTGTGAGTATGTACGTCTTGTTACCCCCATGTCCGGTACGAGCTGCTTACCTCTGCGCTGTGCAACCTGTGAGTGTACGTCTGCATGAGTATCTGTGCTCTCCTCATCCCTTCCCCTTTACCCTAA
Source organism: Pholidichthys leucotaenia (assembly GCA_020510985.1). NCBI lineage: Eukaryota > Metazoa > Chordata > Actinopteri > Cichliformes > Pholidichthyidae > Pholidichthys > Pholidichthys leucotaenia. The sequence continues at coordinate 191,193,814 of CM035842.1, read as the reverse complement.
ATAAAACATCACGACTCACTGGCTTGTCCCCGGCTCTGATTGCCCAGCTCCCTAGAGCCGGATATGACAGTATGTCGCAGCCAGAAGAGTTACCGGCGGCCGTGAGTCGCCATGGAAATGTACCTTTCTGTCCGGGTGTCAGCGCTGCTCGCATGCCGTTTCCCAGGAGTCACTTCCGGCGCCAGGGCGACGAGCTGAGGTCCATCTCGGAGGCTGTCGACGGGACGCTCTTCACCCTGCACGACGCCTCCAACGCGAAACGCTGGCATCCGGGCCGTGCTGAGGAACTCCTGGACTGTCACCCTCACTCTCTGTACCATCTGGAGGACAGTGCCAGGATAGACGCTGCAGGTACACAGCGAGAGAAGCTCCACGGGGTGGATGGAAATCCCAGCAGGGAGTCGAAGTGGGCGACGTCTTTCCCCGCTTCGGAGTCCCGTTCCTGCCACCATTCCAGTCCGGGAGTTCGCGCCAACCAGAGGACTTCCCCCGACCTGCGCCACGTCACTCGGGATTCCCTTCAAGGAGCCGCAGCTGACAGCAGTTATGTCTGAGGTCGAGTGGCTGTCGCGAGCTCCACTGTGTTTCCTGTCACCACCTTCAGGCATGTGGCGGTGGCAATGAGGTTGATGGTGAGGACTTCAGGGCTACGAAGCTTTCCCGTGCTCGATGCCTTCCTCGTCTCGATCTCCGATCTGGAGCGGCGAATCCTGGGTTTCCCCCTCGCTTCGTCCCCTGGGAGTAGTCGTCATCACATTGCCGAGTCACCTCTGCACGAACCTTGTCCGGATCCAGTTCTGGGCCATCGTCAGGACAGTTCCTCCCACGCAGCTGTCACCTCTTCGCCTCGTCTGTGTGGAGATTCTACAGCCCCGTTTCCTGAGCCTCATTCCCCTGCTGTCATTCCTGGACATTCGGGCTGGCTCACCCCGGCTGTTTTCCCCTCCTCCTCGACGCACTTCCTAACTGCTGTGTGTGCCTGGAATTCCGGCCTGGTGAGCTCTCTGCTGGAGACAACGCGAGCGATCCTCAGACGAACTCCCGGGGGGTCCTCCGTTATCGCCGGGCGGGGAGAGGAAGAAGCAGATTCCACTACAGCAGGCGATACTCAACCTCCAGGGGGCAGGCAAGTCATTGTTTTTTCACACCTGCTTAATGATTTGCTCTGTCACATCCCTGGAGGAGAAGTTCAGGGTTCGCAGCTCCCTGAACTCCCTCCACCTGCTGTAACCTGTATTCCTAATCCCGCATCCTCTGTGTCTCTCTCCGCCGAGCGGTCCCTGGCTCCGGGTCAACGTGGTGGGATATGGAGAGGGCCTGTGGTTCCGCAGCTACATTGCGGACGGAGGAGGGGGACTGACTGCTGCGTGGAGTCTACGCCGACGATTGAGCGTCCCCGGGTCTCCACGGAGGAGCGGTTCGGTCCAGCGGGACGAGATTCTTCTGGCTTCACGCCGAGTGGATCGTCGGCGGGGTCACCGGAGCTGGAGGAATCTCAAGCTGCGCTGACCATCATGCTGGCTGCGGGGCCCGACGCGGCTAGATGGGAGCCTGACAACGACCTCCTGACGACGGATCCTGGATCTTCGCAGTCCTGGACGGCGTCAGAACCCGAGATCAGGCGAGTGCTCTCCTTTCTTTTCTCTCTTTTTATCTTTGAGCACTTCAACCTATCTCTAGGGGAGACGAGCAGGGTGCAGCCGCCCGCTGCGTCTGAGCTCGTCTCGCCGGGTTCTGGCGCTGCCGGTGATCCTGATCCCGGTTCTGTTTTCTCTTCTGAGCCTTCTTCCAGGGTCACCGACGAGGAGTTGCTGTTCCTCGTGGTGCTGGAGGGTCCAGGTTCAATGTTGGAGGTCGGTTCTGGTGCAGTGTCCAACGTGGGTTCGCCCGAGACCCAATCGGGGTCCAACGTGGGTTCGCCTGAGGCCCGATCGGGGTCCGACGTGGGTGCTGCCCCAGTATTGTCCAGGTCCGGTGAGGAGGTGGCCGTTCTCCTGCGGCCTGACGCCCACCGCCCTCGTCATCGGCTCTCCCCTGAGCCTCTTCCACCGGGATCCGCTCTGATCCTTCGCCCGTCTCAACGGTCCTGGTGGTTGAGTGATGCGGGTCGACGACCCGACCCACAGAACTTTCGGTTCGGTGATCTGGTTCCCCCCACTGGTCTGTGTTTCCTTCTGGGTGGCCTGGTTCGGCTGCCGGTGGACTGGATTCTTGGGATCTGGGTCCGGAGTTCGCCGTCCGAACACTTCTCTTCCCCTGATTCGCCAGCTGGACAATGGGCGGGGAGATCTCCGGAGCCATCTCGGCTATTTTTGGACTCTGCCTGCCGTACACCTCGGGTGTCACTTTTTCTTTTATCGTTATCAAGGTCACTCGGGTGTAATGTTTTGTCCTGTTGGTGGATATGTTTTTATAGTGCTGTGTTTTCCATCTCACATACTCAGCATTTTATTTTTTGTACCATGTTTTTAGTCCCGTTTTTGCATTGTAGAGTTATGTTTTGTTTCCTTTCAGACCATGCTCTGCAGTTATCCATTTATTCCAGTCACTTTCATTTCTTTAGGTGACTGTGGGTATTTATATATTCGTGTGTGTGGGTTTTTCTTTGCCTGCACTCAGTATTTCTTTTTTATGCCCTGTTGGTTCATTATAGAGTCATGTGCCTTGTTTTCCGTAACACCATGCTCTGTAGTTGTCCATTTGTTCCAGTCACCTTCTCTTTTCTTGGTGACTGTATGTACTTAAATTGGCGCTGTGTATTGTGTTCCCCTTTATTTAACCATACTCAGCATTTTTGCCCTGTACCTTTTTGGTGGTTTTTTGTTTCTTTGCTCTGGGTCACGCATTGTTGGTACTCTCTGAGTAGTGTGTAACCGGTGTGCTGACCCAGTTCTTCTCCCCATTCGAACCTGGGTTGATTATTCCCTGTTTTGTTCAGTATTGTATTTGGTTTTTTTCCCTGCCACCCTACATTGCCCCATTGGTGTTGTCCTTCCCTTGGCTTCTTCCCCTCCAGTCCTGCCTCCCTTCCTCCCACCCTAGGTGGTGGTGGTGGGGGGGGGGGCTGGGATGTTCCTGGTCGTTCAGGAGCCCGACCTTGAGGGGGGGGCTCTGTCACCATGGGTTGAGATGCCATCTCGGCACTCAGCCCATGTTTTCCCTCATCCCTGCTTCCCATTGAGCAGCGTCTCAGCAGGCTCCCAGCTGGCAGCATTTTGGACAGCTGGGGCCAATTAGTCCTCATCAGCTGGGGCGCTGCCAATGAGGATAAATAGGAGCAGCCTCGATGACTCGGGGCTGCGACATAAACACATTGCTAAGCTGAAGCCCCTTCGTCTGGTGTCAGCTTTTACTCCTCTTGCAGCATTCCTGTGTTTGTATCCCGCTGTGAGTATGTACATCTTGTTACCCCCATGTCCGGTACGAGCTGCTTACCTCTGCGCTGTGCAACCTGTGAGTGTACGTCTGCATGAGTATCTGTGCTCTCCTCATCCCTTCCCCTTTACCCTAAATAAAACATCACGACTCACTGGCTTGTCCCCGGCTCTGATTGCCCGGCTCCCTAGAGCCGGATATGACAAAATCCTTCTGATATAGGACATTTCCTTGAATTTCATCCACTTTATTTCTCAGGGATTGTACGCTCCTCATAATAATGGAAGGAAGAGGAATGCGGTTAACCTGATGTCTCCTCAGGTGTAATCTTACGCCTCCACGCTTTCTGCGTTTCCTTCTGTTGTTCCTCTTTTCATTGCTGTGTCCATGAAAGTCTCTTAAAATAAAGTCCGGCAGTTGCGGCACAGACCAAAACACAGACGCTGGATTATCCATGTTTAGTTGCAGTAACATGTCTCTGGAATACTGTATTCTTACCAGCGTGACCGCGCTGACGTCCCAGACAAAGAGCCGGTAAGAAAGAAGCCACAGTGCGAAAACAAGAAGAAAATCCATACTGATGGAACCAAAGAGCTCTTCGTTATATAGTCCACAAACATTCAAGGACAAAAACGGCACAGAGAATTACGTTAAAACACATTCAAGTGCATAAAAACAGAGACTAAGACGCCAAACTTTCTTCACCCACTGCCGGATGCTGTGTGCGCATGTGCCCCCGCACCATTTGTAAATGAAGATAAAAATAGATCATTTTTAAGTATGGGCATCATACTAGAAGGTGATAAAAACTTGAAATGACTTCTAAATTGGAACCAAATTCTAAGAGTAGACAGTACCATTGGGTTCTGTCATGATTTAGTAGCCAGCGACTCAAGCACAGCGCGAGCAATACCAGAAGAACAGTCAGACTCAGGTGGTAACGTTTAACACAGTTTAATTTGTCACAAAAACACTCACACACAACAACAAAAACCTAATAAACACAAAACAACACAAGCAGGCACACTGGAGCAGCACACAGCCTGTAGAAGAGAGAGAGGGGAAATGATTAATAATGAAACTTGATAGAGAAGGGAGAAGATGAGGAAAAGAGGAGGAGAGGCTTACTATCCAAGCAGAGGGCCCGGCTGTAGACCCCAGCATGTGGTGGTAGGAGCTGGTGGGGGAAAGAACAGCGGGATGACAGGTGAAGGGAAGTTGGCAGGATGGAGTGGAGGAGTTGGTAGACCTGGGTGGAGTAGGAGTTGTCTTGGAGATGAGATATTCAGGTGAGCATGCACAGCCCTGGAGTACATACTGCTGAGAATGCAGCAAAATTGAAGAGGAGAAGACAAAAGGGTGAGACAACTGGGAAGAATAAACAACATACAACTTCAACATCAGTTGCTTGGCACCAATACCCAACGGTCCAGCAAAGAAGCACTCGCAGACTGGCTCTTTTAAAGCTGGTAGATGAGGTAGCAGCAGGTGTGCACAATCACGCAGGTGAGCGTAATGAACTCCAGAGCCAGGAAACATGCAGAAGGAAAAAACACAGGAGGGGAGGGGGAGCACGCTCACCTGATCATAACAGATTCTTTGTGAAACTGGAAAGGTTATTGGGCAATGGAGAAGTGATTAAGGTGGCGAGTGAAGATGAAGAACAGGACTGAATCTCAAGTGTACACCATAACAGATCTGGAGAATGAAGCCATAATTCTATTTACGTATGTGAAAATTAGGCAAGGCAAAACCACCATTTGATGAAAATTTTTGTAATACTGATTTACTCAATTTGGGCACTTTACCACGCCATAGAAAAGAAGATATAATCTGGTCTAAAGTTTTAAAAAATGTTTTTGGCAAAAATAAGGGAATGCTCTGGAATAAAAAGAGAAATCTTGGACAAAACGTTCATCTTGACTGCATTGATTTTACCCATCAGTGACAGAGGGAGAGAGCTCTATTTCTGTAAATCAGCCTTAACATGGCCCAGAAGAGGAACAAAATTAGCAGAATAAAGAGCCTGTAGAGTGAGTGTAACATTGATCCCCAAGTATTTAACCACTTGCGCTCCGTTGTTCCGCGGGCGGGCAAGTCTCTGCGTCCTAGGGCGCACGAGGGCGCACGAGAGCGCACTCGTGCGCGCTCGGACGCATGATAGAGATACTGATGGTGGTGATGTAGGTGGTGTGGCCTCCAAGCGCCACTGAAAAAAAAAGCTGCAGACACAGCCGCGAACACATTAGTTCATCTGATTGACCTCTCATTCGACTAATAAGAGCCTTGAATTGGGTTTCTGAAACCATGAAGAGCCAATGAATGAAAACCTAGGAAGGAGGACCCGCCTACTGTGAATGCAGGAGCCAATTGAAGCACAGAAATTCGGGCTGGGTGAAGAGAGACTGACTGCTGCAGCAGATGAAGAAAAAGGACGCTGGACGAATCTGCTACAGACCCCGCAGCATGGAGAACACCCACAAGTGGGACCTGCACTCATTCCAGCAGTATAGACGTTTAGGATTCTGTTCCGTCATCATAGACCGACGGAGGCCAACGACAAAGGTTGTAAATCATTCACCAAAATCGCAATATTGGAATTATGTTTTGATCGGGATCCACGAGCGGACCAGCGTCGCGTTCGTCTGACAGTGGGGAAGAGAAGTTCGCCAGGACTCTGCTGCTGTGAAGAGGTAAGGTGTTATAAGCTAAATTATTATTTCTCCCTGAAAATTGTAATCAAAAAATGACTTTTGACCGATCGGTAAATTACAACTGTACGGCGCACAAAATATGAAGTGCGTGCGCCGCGATAAATAGTTCATTTGCCTTGTTCGGACCGTGAACGTCCCCCCCCCCCGCTGCAGAAGAGGAGCGGGGGGGGGCATTCACGGTCCGAACACCCCCGGTCCGCGGGGGGAAGCCGCACTGACTGCGCAGCGGTCGCCACATAGACATATGAGTCTATTCCATCATGTAGCGATGGCCGTCCTCTGTAGTGAGGGGGGGGACAACTCCCCACACACACACACACAGTAGCGGGGGGGGGGGGGGAGCCGCTGTGACAGCGTTGCTGTGGAAACATGCAACGAGTGTAATCCGTCATGTAGCGATGGCCGAACTCCGTCCTTGGTAGCGGGGGGGGGGGACGACACACACACACACACACACAGACACAGCCCTGAGTGTGACCTTTCATTAGAGCCTAAAATGAAGCTTCTACATTGAATTATTCAAAAGTTACAGACGTTTTTCCAAACTGTGCCATTTGGCACAATTTGGCACAGTTCCAAAATGCCTGGGAACAGCCTGGGAACAAAGCTGTGTAAAATATTCATTTTTTGTGGTATTGTTACAAAATTTGGACCTCAGCTGGTTAACACTTGGTTCTACATTTCTGTTGGATTTTCCAGCCGGATCAGACAGCTGTGTGTTATTTGCAAGCATTTGTATCCAAAAAAACACCGTGGCCAAATTTATTTTTGCCAAAAAATTCAAAGTGATTTCTTTTAAATGAGACCAACCCCATGAAGATGCTGCAAAGGGTTGAAGAACAGCTTTCGATTTACTTTGGGCACGTTATTTTTTGGCATTTTTAGGAAAATTGCCCGGAGTGCAAGGGGTTAAACCCTGAAGGACTAAGCTTGAAAGGAATGTCAGATTGATTAAGTCCTGGAGCTAAGGAGTTTATGGGGTAGCATTCACTCTTAAGAAGATTAACTTTGTAGCCTGAGAAAGAACTGAATTGTTGCAACAGAGATAAAACAGGAGGAATGTTAGTTGATAGATCTGACACATATAAAAGAAGGTCATCAGCATATAAAGATAGTTTAACTTCGAAGCCAGATCAAAAAAATTCCACTCAAAGAAGAAAGGGAGCATAATGCGATTGAGAGGGGCTCTAAAGCCAAAGCAAAAAGAAGAAGAGAAAGGGGGCAGCCCTGCCTAGTTCAATGAGACAGTTTAAAATACTTAGATCGGGTATCATTTGTAACAACACTGGCTTGGGGGGAAGTATAGAGAAGCTTAATCCAAGACACAAAGTTTTCTCTGAAGTCAAACCTGCTGAGGACTGCAAAAAGTTAATTCCACCTGATCCAATCAAATGCTTTCTCTGCATCAAGTGAAACTACAACCTCAGCAACAACAGACGTGTCTGCAGAGAAAATTACATTAAAGAGGGTACGGACATTGAAAAATAGCTGTCGCCCCTTGATAAAGCCGTTCTTCTCCTGCGATATAATAGTAGGAAGAACTAGAGATTAAAGAACTATCAATAAAAAAATAATCAATTCAACAATAGGTTTGATGCACCTGAGAGAAGAAGAAATATGCCCTTATTTGTTGGTTGAAAAACCTCCAGGTGTCGACAAACCCATTTAGATGCATAAACTCAGATATTGATTTAGCCATAGAAGATTGTGTGAGGAAGTGAGAAGAAGAATAGTCTAAAGATGGGTTTATAACTGTCATGTTCAGGTGAGCGGACGCCCCCTCCTTCCTGAGAAGAATTTCCCAGACCTCACCAGCAATCAATACACCTGTGTGATTAGATGCACCTGCCACTTCTGCCTCGCCAGCACATAAAAAACCTCCAAGCAGAGACTTTCGCACTGGCTCGTTGGGTATACTGCCTTAACAAGTATAAGCGATTTCTAGCTCAGGAAAACCTAATTAATTCCTTGGCTTTTTCCCTTTCTCAGGTTGCTGCCATCTGCATTGTGCATCTTCAGGGACAGTTGTGCGCTCCCCTGCCCCATCAACCTCATCCTGTTCAACAGCCTTCTCCACCTGGTCAGACACCACTCAGCTCCTTCCCTACCTGTTCCCTGCCAGCGTCATCCTGCTGGTTCATCTATTCCTGCTGGGCCTCTCTCTGTCGGGTTCTCTGCTCAGCTCATGTAAGTGGTAATTTGACCATCCACTTCCATAGTTGCCTTCCTCCACTTATTTACTCTCGTCTCTCCCCACAGGCTTGTCTTCCTCTGGCGAGTGATGTTTTTCTTAACAGTGCTTTTGTTGTTGAAATTAATAAACTGTTTAAACGTTGTGTCTCTGTGTCGTGAGTGTTTCCTCTGGTGTGACCCCTGCACGTGAGCTGATCATTCTATCTGTCATGGTCTGATCTGCTCGTCATTCCCAGCTGCATGCACACCTGGCCCTCATTACGCCTAGCCTATTTCTACCGTGCTGCCCATACCGGCAGTGCAGAGCTGTCTCACTGCGCTCCAGACGAGCTTCATCATCATTCTCTACAGACCATCATTGTCTCAGCCCAAGCCTGCTAAAGTTGTCGCCGGAGAATCTCTCCAGCTGCTCACATAAGCTCCAACTTTCAACTCACCTTGTCTTCAGTCCCCTGTGCACAGGTGGAGTCCGTGGCGGCGGACTCATCCTCTGTTCCTCCTTGGCAGTGGATTCCTTCCTCTCTTCCCTCGCACTAACACTCCCTAGACACTCACCTTCAGGAGCTGCACTCCCACCAGAAGGGCACTGTCTTCCTGGCCGTAGCCGTCGTGCTGAACCTGAGCCTCTCACCATCTGCTCCCACATTAAGCAACAGCGTAACTGTCTACCTCCAGCTGTGACACCCACTAACCTAATCTCTCTGTTTGTCCATAGTGTTGCCAGGCCGTACGGTGTCCCGCTCTGTCCCTGCAGCTCCAGCCTGCATTTACACACATCAACACACACTTTTGTTGTTAATAAACTTAATTGTATCAGTTCAGAGTCTGTGTTTTGTCACTGGGTCACTAAACCATATCACTATCATTATAACAATAACACAGTTAGGATCGCCAGCTAGAATTAGGAAATGTGTGTCTAAGAAAGGGAGAGTACTAAATGATCTATTCACAAAGTCCATACTGTCCAAATTTGGAGCGTAAATGTTAACGAAACAGGAGTGTGAAATAAGCTACCTGCAATAATCAGGTGTCTGCCATATTTATCGGCTACTATTTTAGAAGTTGAGAAGGAATTTTTTTTAATTAATTAAAATAGCTACTCCTCTGGCTTTTGAGCTGAAAACAGAATGAAAGATATCACCTACCCATGGGCCTTTAAGCCTACCATGATCTTGATCACGTAAATGAGTTTTCTGAAGAAACGCTATATCAGCTTTTAAGCACATAAGGTGGGAAAATACCTTTGACTGCTTGATCGGATTATTCACTCCTTTAACATTCCAATTTAAAAATGTAATTGAGGAACGATCTTCTAACTTTTGTGAACTAACATACAGCTAATTAAATATTTGAAGGGAAGGGAAATAAGACACCCCCCCCCAAAAAAAAAGAGAGCGGAAACTACAAAAAAGTGGAAGAAAATAAAATACAGACATTACCCAAGCGTGACTCACCCCCCGCCCCCCAGGTGCACTTAGTCTGTGCCCATCCCCATACGATGGAACAGCAATGCTCCAATAGGTGTCATCTCCAAAATAAGACTTACAGCTAGTATGCAGCAAAAACTAAAACTACCAGATGGAACCCTGCAGAGCAAAACTGAAATAATGATAATAATAATAATAATAATAATAATAATAATAATAATAATAATAATAATAATAATAATAATAATCAGTTCAATGACATAAAAGATAATGCCTGCCACAGTCTGTGAATAAAATTAAAAGGAACCTAAACTAATGTCAATCATTTCAAACTAATGTCAGTCGGCGCCGGTCACCAGTGAGGACGCCGAGCTTTGCTGATTGCAACGCGCAACAGTTTTCACCTTGAAGAAGGAGCTGTGGCTAGGAGTGGAGCTAACCGCTTACTAGCCTCAGAGCTAACGCTACAGCAAGTCATAGCTAACACCAACACAAAGGAGCGACTCTGCCCCCAGTTTGTCTCACCAACCCGGCATCGGCCCGGTAGATGACGGCTGAACCTCCCGCACAGATTCTTAGAATCTTGTGATTGGGGCTCGGCGGAGGAGCTAACCGAAGCCCCAGCTGGATAGGAGAGAGATCGGAGCTCAACTACAGTGGCGGTAGGTGGCAGAGCTCAGCGGAGGAGCTAACTGAGGCCCCAGCCAGATCGGAGCTCAAGTGCAGCAGCGGTAAGCGGTGGGGCTCGACAGAGGAACTAACCGAGGCCCCAGCTGGATAGGAGCCGGATCGGAGCTCAACAACAGCGGTGGTGGACAGCGGGGCTCGGCGGAGGAGCTAACCGAGGCCCCAGCTGGACAGGAGCCGGATCGGAGCTCAACTACAGTGGTGGTAGGTGACAGTAGGTGGCGGAGCACAGCAGAGGAGCAGAGGAGTTAACCGAGGCCCCAGCTGGATCGGAGCTCAACTACAGCGGAGGAAAGCGGCGGGGCTAGCAACAGAGGGGCTAGCTGAGGCCCCAGCCAGATCCGAGGTCAGCTGGTCCAGATACCAACAACACCGGCAGAAATAATCCTGCTATCATCAGGTCAGTAAAAAATGCCACCAAAGAAAGAGGAAATTGAAGAGATTAAAAAATCTCTGAACTTCATGTCACAAGAACTTACCAAAGTGGCCAATCAGCAGTCCAAATTATTAGTGCTAATGGAGGAAGTCCGAGAGCTGAAATTAACAATTAAGGAAAGTAGTTGGAGAGCCAGGTGGATTTTATTCACACTATTGAGTACGAAAGGTTTGAGTGTGTAATTCTGTTGTAAATCGCCTATCAATGAAAGAATGGGGCGTCTTAAGTTGCACAATCCTGGGGTTTGGTCCCTGAGGGTCTCAAAAGGGGACCCAAAAATCCATTTAAACAAACTTTCGAGTACAACAACCGTTTCAAGCCTGTTTCATTTAGATCACCCCTCACATTAAACTGATGCAACTTAAGACATGAAAATGTCTGGGGTTACTACTTAAAACGCCTACTAATTAACGACCAATTAACGATTTATCAAACCTTTCAAGTACAAGAAAAATTCTTTTTGCAAATGATAATTTACTAATCCTAGACACCATATCCACAACTTAAGATGCAATTTTTCCTGGGGTTTGTAGATAAGACGGAGGTGTTTTGACCCCAAGGGATACGAAGACCCTCAAAACTGAACTTATTCAAAAGAGGGAGTACAACAATTTTGATTGATGCTATGGATAAAACATTATTTCAAATGAACAAAAATGCAATTTAAGACATGACAATGTCTGGGGTTACTAATTAAGACACTCGCTAATTAACGACTAATTAACAATTTATTTAAACTTTCAAGTACAACAAAAATTCGTTTTGCAAAAGATAACTCAGTAACCCTAGATACCATATCCACAACTTAAGACGCAATTTTTCCTGGGGTCTGTAGATAAGATGGGGGTCTTTGGACCCTGAGGGATATGAAGACCCTTATACAAAAGAGGGAGTACAACAATTTTGATTGATGCTATGGATAAAACATTATTTCAAATGAACAAAAATACAATTTAAGACACCAAAATATCTGGGGTTATTAATTAAGACAACTACTAATTAACGACTAATTAATTAATGATCGATTTTTTCAAACTTTCATGTAACACAAAAATTATTTTTCCAAAATATAATGCGGCATGGAATGTACATTGTGATGTACGACACAGTTTATTGTTTGAAAGTAGTTATTTGGCAAGCAAATGTCTTATTGTTTCATAGAGACCAAATCGGAATCCTAGGTCAAGTCACTCTGTCGTAATTTTACTGCGATCATCTCATTCGTGATCGTCATCACTGTCTTCATCAGAGGATTCTATTTCTCTTGGCAGAGGATCATGATCTTCATCCATGTCATCATCCGTACCACCATCTTCCTGGGCATCATCACTGTTGTCATCTGGCTCTGTTTCGACCCGAACCTCTGGAATTAGTGCAGGGGACATCTGTTCTCCATTGAACCAAATGATGCGAAATTCGCCGTCGACATTTTCCCATCCATTGGTGGGTGTTTTGTCCAGGTCTTGGTGATGAGCACTACCCCATAATCTTGCAACGAATGCACTTCTGTCCACGTGAGGTGCTAGTTCCGCTTCACACGGTGGAATGCTACTGCCTGCAATGCTTTTAAGCTTCTCAAATGGGTGCTTAGCATTTGACTTTCTTTTGTAGGTTTTCTCGACCACGTTGAACCGGTGCTTGTTGAGTGGGACAAGTTTCCGTGCTCCGTACAACACGCAGACAAAATCCTGCAAGATTTGGATGACTTCATCTGTTGGGACAGCGTGACTCAATGAAGCAAACGCTCTCTGGAACTTGTCACTTTTTGCCACAATTGCATATGGCCTGTTCTTTCCTTTCCTTGCAAAGGCAGAGGTATAGTCACAGCCAGTGAACGCGTGTAGGCCAGGGAGTGCAGCACACATAGCTTGGCCTATTGCAGCAGCAATCTTAGTTACGTTTACATAACGCAGGTTGCCTTGTCCTCTTGTCCCAACCTCCATCCACACAGTGGAGGAAACTCGATGGACATGGTGTAGGAGTAACACTAGAATGTCAGTGTCAGAAGCTCTTACGACTATATCGCCAGGTGTGGACTTGTCCGCCTCAATCATGTGAAGGATGACTCAGGTGTCGGCCTCCGAGTGGTTGCAGTTTAGAGATGGGACTGATTCTGCGTTTACTTCTCCATCTTCTACGAAGAACCGAGTGCACTCTCCCATCACTCCCAAATACACTTCCCTTCCATCAAGAAGAGGCCTGTAGAAGTCGCTCGACCAATCCTTTGTGAGAAAGAGGGGTAGCTCTCGTTTGAACGACTCCCTCTCGAGTTGTTTCTTGAAGCTTGAGTCTCTTTTCTGTTGAGGTCCTTCAATAACTAGTTCCCCTCCCACAACAGCTTCTCTGCGCTCTCGCTCACAGTCCTTGATGGATGGTCTTTCATACGTATCGAAGTTGATGTCGATTCTCCGTGACTTATATGCCAAGCTAGTAACCAGGATGTTTCGTGACAGCTCCCCGTATGTTGCAGGCTGATCCGGCGACATGCAGTGGAATTGGAAATTGCCGTCAATGATATGAGTACCTACAAATGATGGGCTGCCATGGTCACTGACAGTTCCCTCCAGAATTTTGAACAATTTGCTTTTATCCGTGTGAGACATCGTGCCATCACTGTGACACATTGAAAGTGGCACCGGTGTCAGTGGAAATGAGAAGACAAGCTCAAGGTCAACGTCACCTGTTGCTGCTGTGAAGGCAATGCGGCCAAGAAGTGCACTGGTACATTTGAGTTGTGCCTCTTTGGCGTTTTTGTCTGCTTTTCGATTGGTTATGCATTCACTTGCGAACGTGCGGAGAGGATGTTTGCGAATTGGTTTTTCAAAACGCTCTGCACTTTCGAGGCATTCTTTTACAAAGCTTTCATGCCTATTCTTGCTGTCTTCTGGAATGTTCAACAATGATGTACTCGTGGCATCTGTTACACTCTTCCCAGTGCTGATGTTAATGAGAGGCAAGCTTGGATCAAGTGTGAAAGGATTGGCGCAAGACTCAATGTGATTGATGATCTTCTGCAGATCCTCATTGTCTTTCCTGATTCTGGCTGGACTGAGCTCAGTTTGAGTGTCGCTTGTATTCCCCATTCCGACCATAGTAAGAGCTTCATTCACAAGTGCTGCTCGGCTGCTCTTGGTGACACTCCACCGCACTCTTGAGCTGTAGTTGTTTGTGGACGATGTATATCCCGTCATTCGGGAGGCCACATCTGCATTGACTGTTTGCTCCAAGGTGAGATTGACTGGAATTCGTGCAAATTCATTGTTCGATCGTCTGACTGAGAAGCTTCCATCCTCTAGAATCTGCCGCAGCCCGGGATGCGAATCAGCTAAGTTCATCAAGTCAAGCTGGTATTTCGACATCCAGCGGGCATAGTTCTGTCGGTTTGTTGCGAAATACAGATCAATCATCACATTACCACCAACTGGGAATTCCCAGAAACTATTATGAGCTTATCCAGCATCCAGCTGTTAACTAATTGTGAAAAACAAATGCCTTACCAGCAAACCTCAGGGATAACTGTTCCAAGTGGTTCATTTCATGTCAGGAGTCCCTAAATTATAAAAAGCTGAACGAATTCCTAAAGTACGTGTACTTAAAATCGTGAACAAATCATTAATTGCTTGTTAATTAGTAAGCGTCTTATCCACATACCCCAGGAAAAATTGTGTCTTAAGTTGTGCATATTGTGTTTAGAGTCACTAAATTACCTTTTACAAAAAGAATTTTTGTTGTACTTGAAAGTGTAATTAAATTGGTAATTAGTCGTTAATTAGCAGTTGTCTTAATTAATAACCCCAGATATTTTGGTGTCTTAAATTGCATTTTTGTTCATTTGAAATAATGTTTTATCCATAGCATCAATCAAAATTGTTGTACTCCCTCTTTTGAATAAGTTCAGTTTTGAGGGTCTTCGTATCCCTTGGGGTCAAAACACCGCCGTCTTATCTACAAACCCCAGGAAAAATTGCATCTTAAGTTGTGGATATGGTGTCTAGGATTAGTAAATTATCATTTGCAAAAAGAATTTTTCTTGTACTTGAAAGGTTTGATAAATCGTTAATTGGTCGTTAATTAGTAGGTGTCTTAATTAGTAACCCCAGACATTTTCATGTCTTAAGTTGCATCAGTTTAATGTGAGGGGTGATCTAAATGAAACAGGCTTGAAACGGTTGTTGTACTCGAAAGTTTGTTTAAATGGATTTTTGGGTCCCCTTTTGAGACCCTCAGGGACCAAACCCCAGGATTGTGCAACTTAAGACGCCCCATTCTTTCATTGATAGGCGATTTACAACAGAATTACACACTCAAACCTTTCGTACTCAATAGTGTGAATAAAATCCACCTGGCTCTCCAACTAAAGAGGCAAAAAAATTGCAGACTTGGAGTGACGCATTGAGGATCTTGAACAATATACTCGTATGGATGATTTAATCATTAGTGGACTAGATATTAAATATCAATCATATGCTCATGCTACAGCAGGAATGAGAGGTGAGGAGGCTTCCCTGAGTGAATCAGTCTCCTTGGAATACCAGGTGCTTCAGTTCCTTGAAAGCAGAAACATAAAGGTTGATGTAAATGCAACTTTAGCCTGCCATACTCTACCCAGAAAGGATAATAAAACAAAGAATTCAATTGTGACGCGCTTTGTGAACAGAAGGGTAAAGAATGACATACTGAGGCAGGCCAGAAAGCTGCGGGGAACAGAAGTTTACCTAAATGAACATTTAACAAAGACTAATGCTGAAATAGCACAGCAAGCATGGATGCTGAAAAGACAAAATAAGATACAGGCAACATGGACAAGAAACTGTAGAGTCTGGATTAAACTAAATGGAACACCTGAGCAAAGGCCATAATAATAAGAGATCTCACTGACTTAAATAAATATAGATGAACACTGATTAAGAAAATTAAGAGACTATGATAATCCATATCCACACACATGACAAGAACAGTCCTTTTGTGACATATCATGATAATGTACTTTAAAAAAAAAACTCATGACTGACTTTAGTAGACATCAATCATCCCCAATTGGAGGAAGTCATTTGACACAGAGAGGAAATTCAGACTCTGAAAATATCTCATTATGCTGAACACAAACTACAAGAGATGGAGAATGATATTGATCCTGATAACCACTTCTTCAATAATATTCATAATCACTATGAATAATACACTGAAAAACAATTCAAAAGTCAAGTGCAAGTAGATGGTAAGTTATCAATAATACACTTTAACAGCAGAAGTCTTAACAAAAACTTTCCACAGATTCAGGACTAGAAAATTTACAGCTATCACAGTCTCTGAAACTTGGCTCAATGAAGAGCAAGCTTCTTTGATGGTAATAGAGGGATATCAGATGTTTCATATTAACAGATCTTAAAAAAGGGTGGTGGTGTTTGTCACGATCCCGAGCAGTCAAGGCACACCAGAGAAGGAACGGAGGCTTCCAAACAGTTTTGCAATCAGCAATTTTCCATTTATTACACAAGATACTTCACAGGCAACAACTCACGTAAACATCCGACACCCCACCACAAACCAAATGACAAACACCTGTTATATACTTAGTGAGATAATTAGAGTTAATTGAACCATACCAAAATCCCAAGCAAACAATAAACATTTTCATATTTCCACATACCTAATAATATCTAAAAGAGACATAAATACATAAATAATTTTCCCCCTCTTTACAGAATAAATACACACCATAAATAATACAATAAATAGTTTTAAACCCTTATTTACATATTAAATTACCCTTTACTCAACCATCACATGCCTCCTTCCTCCTGGCATCCTTTAAAAGGCACTCAAACCCCTAAGGAGTCTTTTGCTTGGATACCACCAGGAAGCATGCTGGCAAAGGTACGTGGTCTTATTATTCAATTGCCTCACCCAATTAATATAATTAACCTTAACATTCATCTCACAAAAGGAATTCAAATCAGTCAAAACAGATCTCCAAATATATGTGCACTTTATCAATACAATCATATTAACATTTACAAATTCTACACATATAATATAATTCTCAATTACAGAAAACCATAGCAGTGGCGACACTCCGTCGTCACATTCCTCCCCCCTTCTCCCAAGAGTACAGTACTCTATGAGTCATGTACTCTGGAGTGTCACCACTCGCCGCTCACGGGCATCCACCTCAGCTGCGCACACACCTGCACCTTGTTAGTGCGCAACTATTTATTCCATCTCGCCCTGAGCATCGGCCTGGAGCCGTCTGTCTTCCTTCGTGCTCTAACCCTCAGCGGATTCCTTCCTCCAGGCCTGCTGATCATCACAACGACACGTAAGCTGTCTATTTGTCTCACCTGTCCTCTCAGCCTTCCCCTGTGCACAAGTGGATTCCCCAGCGGCGGACATCCTCTCCTTCGTCTTCATCGTTCCTCTGCAACACTGCTCCTCCTAGGACGCACAGCAGGATGCTGTCTCCCAGACTTGGGATCTTGCCAACGCCAGCCACCTCTGTTACTGCAAGTAAGCACATTGCTTTATGAATGAATGAATGAATAAGGTTTATTGTCAATACTACCATACGTAATACATACAGGATAATTGAAATTTGACTTGACATTGGGCGCGCTCAGTAAGCGCATCCCATAGCCGGGGCAGCCCGAAGGCGCCAGTCGAATGGGGGGGGGTGAAGAGGGGGGGAGGGGGAAGGATAGGGAAAAACACAATGGGAGAGAGAAAAAACGCATTGTTGATCAAAATAGAGCTCATTTGTGATCAGAATTTTGATTACAAGAAAAAAAACTCTCAAATGCACAATTAGCAGACAATAGATCACACAATGACAAAGCAGTGTTGAGAGAGTCAGTGTATTGTGAATATACATCAGTAATTGTGTCAGTAGTGTAATGTTGAGTGCAAGTGTAGGTGTGTCAATTGCTAGTGAACAGCAGAGGGCGCCTCCTGGCAGTGGATAGATGTTAAAGTCATGTGATCTAAACAGTCTAGTGTCTCTCGCTCTGCTTGCAGGTGGTAAATTGTCACATGGTGCATTGTCCTTGAGCGTTCATCTGTTGAAACAATAACAACTGTGTCTTGTTTGGGTTAGCAGAGAGCCGCTCCTTCTGCTTATCTTCGTCAGGAGGAATGTAAACACGGGGCACAAAAGACAAGGTCAAATCAAATCAGCACAGTGCACTCAGAGAATAGAATTTTTCCTCATCCGTGCAATTCTGTGCCTTCATAATTTCCATGTACAGGCTTAAGCTTTTTTCCATGGAGAGCACAGGGCTCCAGATGTATTCCTCCACTGAATCACTGTCATTCAGTTCACCTTTGCCGCTACTCGTGCCCTCCCCAACTGGTCGAATTTGATGAAGGAGCTTGCCGGGTCCACTTTGATCAGCTCTCTCACCTTCCTTCAATTTCTGATGCATCAGGGAACTTCACAGCCAAAAATAGAAGTCCTGAGATCATAACCAATAATGTTTCCACAGACGCATGAATTCCAATGTCCATGAGTCCCTCGCAGGTCCCAATTCTTGGGCTCCCCCTTGGCCCGATTCTTGTTGAAAAATAGTGACAATAGCACATTTAAGCCGCTTCCAAATCCATAATTTCCGTTTAGATTAAGATTCAGCAGGAGAAGAGTGACTAAACACAGACAAAAACGCAACATTGCAAAGCTGGGAATAGGTCAGGAAGGCAGACGAGAGGAGGGAAGAAAAATGCGACTGCTCTCTCTCAAGGCAGGAAAACACACTCTCCTGTGTGGTTTGCCCAGCTAACCCCCTGCTCTCGTCTCATCCATTGGGTTGCCTGGCTGCACGGCGTGCTGCTCTGTCCCTGCCTTCATCCTCCACCCTCAACACATTCACATATCACACACACGCATCCAAACACGTTACATTGGTTGAAATAAAGCTTTCAAATCTACCTCAGCCTGTGTGCGTGTTTCCTGGGCCGAATATTATGTCAGTACAGCTCCAGCAGAGCGGCCCAGTGGACAGCGGGCTCGCACGCCGTTTTTCCACCCTCGAGGCTCGGGTGAATATGATTGCACACCAACAGCAAGTTATTTTCAATCAATTAACCATAATTATTCACCGGTTAGACCGCCTGGATCCCCAGCAGGCGTTCCCCCCGGTTCCTCAAGGCGCCTCGGCTCTGGTCGCTTCCACGGCTGGCCAGCCTATCTCGGGAAAGCCGACCCGGCTCACACCTATTCCGACCCCCGCTCGCTTCAACGGGAAACTCGGTGGAGCGAGGGGGTTTATCTTGCAGTATGAGTCAGTGTTCCTGCACGTTCCCGGGGATTTCCCCTCAGACCATAGCCGAATCAGGTACATGGCTAATCTCTTAGAGGGGCAAGCGCTAGCTTGGGCTTACGCCGTTATGACGAAGCCCAGCTACGCAGCCCTCTCTTATGACCGGTTCGTGCAAGACTTTTTAGAGGTGTTCGACCACTCGCGTCATGACAGCGTCCTCGCCGATCGGCTCCTTAGTCTCCAACAGGGAAGTCGGTGGGCGGCGGAGCACGCTGTTGACTTCCGGGTGGCAGCGGAGGAGGTGGGCTGGGGAGAGGCATCTCTCTGCAGTATCTTCCTCCGTAGCCTCAGTTCTGGTCTGAGGGACCAGCTAGCCAGTCGGGATCTCCCAGGGCGGCTGTCCGAGCTGATCTCTCTCACAATTAGCCTGGACAATAGGCTGCGAGAGCGGGCCGCTGAGCGGAAGTCAGTCAGCCGCTCGCGCGAAGCTTCCGTCCGCTCTCCTCAGTCTCGCCCCCTGGCGTTACCTGCTCCAGAGTCCGCCGATGAGCCAGAGGCCATGGCGATCGGGCGCACCAGGCTCCCTCTTGCGGAGAGACAACGCCGGCGGGAACGGGGTCTCTGCATGTATTGCAGAGATGACCAGCATCCCGTGGAGCTGTGCCCGGTTAAGCCAAACGGGGAGGTCCGCGAGTCACTGTAGGGGGCCTCGCGGACTCTAACCAATCAAATCCCCTATCCTGTTGCACACTGCCCATTTGATTCTGCCACAACTCCATCGGGCATTTCATGCACGCACTGGTGGATTCAGGGGCAGAGCAAAGTTTTATTTCCAAGAGCCTGGCAACCCGTTTGGGCATACCCTGTCTGCCACTGTCAACTCCCCTCAACTTGGTCACTCTCTCTCGCTCTCCCCTGGGGGTAGTGACGCATCGCACCAAGCCGGTTCCCATCATCATCTCTGGAAAACACCGTGAGGATCTGACCCTGTTTGTCCTGCCCTCCTCTTCAGACCATGTCATCCTGGGCTACCCATGGCTGCATTTGCACAACCCCATCCTTGATTGGAGATCCAGCAGTGTCCTTTCATGGAACTCCTTTTGCCTGGGCACCTGCCTCCAGTGTGCGGCTTGTGCTCCGTCCTCTCCCCCGCCGGCGCCGGTTTCCGAGCCTCCGGACCTCACCCTGGTGCCGCAGGAGTTCCACGACTTGGGAGTAGCTTTCAGTAAGTCCAGGGCTATGTCTCTTCCCCCTCACCGGCCATATGACTGCGCGATCAACCTCCGTCCAGGGGCCCCCTTGCCATCTGGCTGCCTGTACAGCCTCTCCGCTCCTGAACGTGAGGCGATGGATACTTACATCAAGGAGTCGCTCAGCGCTGGGATTATCCACCCCTCCTCGTCTCCGCTCGGCGCGGGCTTCTTCTTCGTGTCCAAGAAGGATGGGTCCCTGCGTCCCTGCATTGACTTCAGAGCGCTGAATGATATTACTATCAAGGATCGCTACACCTTGCCGCTAATGGACACCACCTTCCACTCCCTTCAGGGGGCGACCTGGTTCACGAAGCTAGATCTCCGCAGCGCTTACCATCTCGTTCGGATCAGGGAGGGAGACGAGTGGAAGACGGCCTTCAGGACACCCAGCGGTCACTTCGAGTACCTTGTGATGCCATTTGGGCTCACCAACGCACCTGCCGTCTTCCAGTGGCTCATAAATGATGTCCTACGAGATTTCCTGGGGGTCTTTGTCTTCATGTATTTGGACGATATACTCATCTTCTCCAAGTCACGGGAGGAGCACCAGGCTCATGTGAGGCGGGTCCTGCAATGGCTGCTGGAGAATAGACTTTACATCAAGGCAGAGAAGTGCGAGTTCTATGCCCGGACCACCTCCTTCCTAGAGTTTGTCATCTCGCGCAATTAGATTCTCCCCGACCCCGCTAAGGTCAAAGCGGTGGTCGAGTGGCCCACGCCTACCTCCAGGAAGCAGGTGCAGCAGTTTATTGGCTTCGCTAATTTCTACTGGCGCTTTGTCCCCAACTTCGGCGCCATTGTCACCCCCCTGACTCGCCTCACTTCATCGAAGGTGCCCTTCCAGTGGTCTAAGGAGGCAGCCGCCGCCTTCAAGACTCTCCAGGCGGAGTTCTCGTCCTCCCGGGTCCTGACCCAGGTCGACCCCGCGCTGCAGTGCTTGGTGGAGGTCAACGCTTCCGACACGGGGGTGGGGGCGGTGCTCTCTCAGCGCTCGCCAGTGGATGGAGTCAAGCGGCCCTGCGCCTTCTTCTCTCGACGATTATCTGCGGCGGAGCATAACTATGATGTTGGCGACAGGGAGCTCCTCGCTGTCAAGCTCACGCTGCAGGAGTGGCATCACTGGTTGGAGGGGGCAGCTCAGCCTTTTGTGGTCTGGACAGACCACAAGAACCTTGAGTATTTGAAGTCAGCGCGGCGCCTGAATGCCCGCCAGGCGCCCTGATCTCTATTCTTTGCTCGGTTTCAGTTTACCTTCACGTACCGTCCAGGCTCGAAGAATGGGTTTCCCGACACTTTATCCAGGCAGTTCACCCCTGGGGATCCGGAGGAGTCGGACCACACCATCCTTCCCAGCTCGTGCATTGTGGGGATGGTTTCCTGGTCCATCAGGGACAAGATCCGAAAGGCACAGGAGACGGAACCGGACTCTGGCGGTGGTCCAGAGGGGAGGCTCTTCGTTCCTTCAGCGGTTCGAGGAGAGGTTATTCACTGGGTCCACACCTCCAAGCTCACCTGTCACCCTGGCATCTCCCATGTGGTGGATCTTCTGCAACGCTCATTCTGGTTGCCGGGTCTCCAGAAGGACGTCACCAACTACGTCCGGGCTTGCCCCCAGTGCGCTACCGGCAAGTCTCAAAACTCTTCACCTGCGGGTCTGCTCCAGCCCCTGCCAGTCCCGGGCAGGCCCTGGTCACACATCGCCCTTGACTTCGTCACCGGTCTCCCGGTCTCTAACACCTATGACACAGTCCTGACTATTGTGGATCGGTTTTCTAAAGCCGCCATTTTGTGCCTCTTCGGGGTCTCCCTTCGGCACGTGAGACGGCTGACCTCCTCGTCCAGCATGTTGTCAGACTGCACAGGATCCCGTTGGATGTGGTATCGGATCGGGGCCCTCAGTTTGTCTCCCAGGTATGGAGGTGCTCCTGCAACGCCTTGGGGGCCACGGTTAGTCTCTCCTCTGGTCACCACCCCCAGTCCAATGGTCAATGTGAGCGCACTAACCAGGAGTTGGAGGCTGCCCTGGCTGCGTAACCTCCTCTAATCCATCTTCCTGGAGCTCCTACTTGGCCTGGGTGAAGTATGCCCACAACACGGCGCGGTCTTCGGCTACTGGTGTGTCTCCCTTCAAGGCATCCTTGGGGTACGATCCCCCCCTGTTCCCCGAGCAGGAGGGTGAGTTGGCTGTTCCATCTGTCCAGGCGCACATGAGATGCTGCCGGAGTGTGTGGACCAAGACGAGGGGTGCGCTTTTACGCACGGTGGCGCGCAACAGTTCCACCGCCAATCGCCACAGGAGGCCAGCTTCTGATTACCAGGTGGGTCAACGGGTTTGGCTCTCGTCCCAAGACATCAACCTCAAGGCGGAGAAGAGGAAGCTGGCTCCGCGGTTTCTCGGTCCTTTTGTGATCACCAAAATTGCCAACCCGGTGGCTGTGCGTTTGGCCCTCCCTCCCTCCCTACGTGTGTGTCCCACCTTCCACGTGTCTAAGGTTAAACCTGTTCTCTCCAATCCACTCTGCCCTCCTCCTAGGTTGCCGCCCGCTCCTAGGATGATCGACGGTGACCCGGCGTGGGGTGTTACCTCCATCTTGGACTCCCGGCGCCGAGGTCGTGGGCTACAATACCTGGTGGATTGGGAAGGTTATGGGCCGGAGTGGAGGTCCTGGGTGTGCTCTTCGTGGGTGTTGGATCAAGATCTCATCGCGGAGTTTCACCGGGCGCACCCAGGTAAGCCAGCGCCAGGAGGCGCTGTTAGGGGGGGAGTACTGTCACCACTCGCCGCTCACGGGCATCCACCTCAGCTGCGCGCACAACTGCACCTCGTTAGTGTGCAACTATTTATTCCACCTCGCCCTGAGCATCGGCCTGGAGCCGTCTGTCTTCCTTTGAGCTCTAACCCTCAGCGGATTCCTTCCTCCAGGCCTGCTGATCATCACAACGACACGTAAGCTGTCTATTTGTCTCACCTGTCCTCTCAGCCTTCCCCTGTGCACAGGTGGATTCCCCGGCGGCGGACATCCTCTCCTTTGTCTCCATCGTTCCTCTGCAACACTGCTCCTCCTAGGACGCACAGCAGGAGGCTGTCTCCCAGGCTTGGGATCTTGCCAACGCCAGCCACCTCTGTTACTGCAAGTAAGCACATTGCTTTATTACTCTCCTGTGTGGTTTGCCCAGCTAACCCCCTGCTCTCGTCTCATCCATAGGGTTGCCTGGCTGCACGGCGTGCTGCTCTGTCCCTGCCTTCATCCTCCACCCACAACACATTCACATATCACACACAAGCATCCAAACACGTTACATTGGTTGAAATAAAGCTTTCAAATCTACCTGAGCCTGCGTGCGTGTTTCCTGGGCCGAATATTATGTCATGGAGAGGCTGTCTGCCACAAGATTGGTTTCCCTGCCATATACCGAACAGTAAAGTTATAAGGCTGAAGGGACAAATACCACCCTGTGAGACGACTATTCGTGTCCTTCATCCTATTCAGCCACTGCAGGGCCCAATGATCTGTCTCCAACGTGAAATGACGCCTCAGTAAATAGCATTTCAGAGACCCTATTGCCCATTTCATGGCAAGACATTCTTTCTCTACCGTAGAGTATCTCGTCTCCCGGTCCAACAACTTACGGCTCAAGAACAGTACCAGGTGTCTCTCTCCCTTCACCTCCTGGAGAAGTACTGCTCCGATGCCAACTCCTGAAGCATCTGTCTGTAGAATAAATGGACAGACGAAATCCGGACTGTAGAGAACCTTCTCACCAGAAATGGCACCCTTCAGATCTTCATAGGCTCTACCACAGTCCTCTGTCCATTTTACCCTATTCGGTGCTGAAGCCTTAGTGAGGTCAGTCAGAATTGCTGCTCTTTCAGCAAAATGGGGAATGAATTTACTATACCATCCTACCATTCCCATAAACGACCGTACCTTCTTCTTGGTAGTAGGCACAGGATAGGTCCGAATGGCATCCACTTTACCCACTTGTGGTCTAATGACCCCCTGACCAACCACATGTCCCAGGTACTCCACCTGCTGCTGTCCAAACGCACACTTGCGTGGATTGATAGTCAGTCCTGCCCTCTTAATCAAATGAAGAACCTGCCTAAGATGTAACAATTGTTCCTTCCAGGTCTGACTGTAGATGACTACGTCATCCAAATAGGCAGCCGCAAAGTCTGATACCCCTCTTAATACCTGGTCCATGAGCCGCTGGAAAGTTGCAGGTGCCCCCTGGAGGCCAAATGGCATAACCTTAAACTGAAAATTGCCATAAGGTGTTTTAAAGGCTGTAAGTTCTTTCGTTTCAGGTGCCAAGGCCACCTGCCAATACCCCTTGCTTAGGTCTAGCGTGGAAATAAACCTAGCCCTGCCCACTTTCTCTAATAACTCGTCAATACGGGGAATGGGGTACGACTCAAACTTAGAGACTGCATTAAGGTATCTAAAGTCGATGCAGAACCTCAAACAGCCATCCTTTTTGGGGACCAGCACAATCAGGCTACACCACTCACTGACTGACTCCTCAATCACTCCCAGCTGCAACATCAGATCAATTTCTTGCTTCAGTTTCGGGACCAACTGCTCAGGGATCCTATAAGATTTTCTACGCGGAACAACCTCTTCCTTTAAATGAATCTTATGGTGAACAAATGTGGTGAAACCAGGTCTCTCCTGAAACAGTTCTGGATCGAATAGTGCCTCTAACTCTCTCCACTGATTAACCTGCAAATGAGACACCTGAAATGAGCAAGTCTCTGTCACATTTGTGGGAAAGGACTGTTCTCTCTCCTCATCCACTTCTGTCGCACAAATGAGGAGCTGATGATGCGTCTGCTGAAGAACAGGCTGCTGCTACTGATGACCAGGCTGCTGAAACTCCTTTAACAAGTTAACATGGAAGCACTGATGTTTTGACTTCCTGTCAGGCATATATAGTTCATATGTCACTGCACTTAGTTTCTTAGAAATTTCATAAGGCCCCTGCCATCGAGCCAACAGCTTACTGTCACAAGAGGGCAGAAGTAACAACACCTGCTGACCTGGGTGAAAAACTCTCTGTCTGGCCTTCTTATCATACCAAATCTTTTGTTTGGCCTGCGCCATCCTCATGTGCTCCTGAGCCAAAGCAGTTATTCAATCCAGTTTTTCTCTCATTTTAATGACATATGAGACCACATTGTCCAGTCTTACACGCCTCTCTGCAGCTCCTCTTCATCCGCCACCCCTCAGCTTAGCCCCTGTCTTCCCCATCAGAGAATCGTTGTCTGCTCCCTCCAAAGTAAATAAAAATATAATGTATAAGCATCCCAAAGTGATAAAGCAAAATTTTGGTAAAACTCAAATTAAACATAAAGCCTCTAAATTGAATGATTTGGCCTCTGTTCCTCCTCATAATTTAAAAATTAAATGTGGTTTATTAAATATTAGGTCTCTAACTCCCAAGTCTCTGTTAGTCCATGATCTGTTAATTGATCATCAGATTGATTTAATTTCCCTTACAGAGACTTGGTTAGGGCAAGAGGATTATGTTGGTTTAAATGAATCAACTCCCTCTGGTTATTTAAGCTGTCAAAATCCCAGAAGTTCTGGTCATGGAGGAGGAGTAGCAACAATTTACCATTCTAAATTACTAGTTAATGTAAAGCAAAAAACATGTTATAATTCCTTTGAGGGCCTGGTCCTCAGTATTGGGCACTTTAGCAATTTTAGGTTAAACCCAATTTTATTTGCCATAGTTTATCGTCCCCCATCAACCTACTCAGAATTTTTATCCGAATTTGCTGATTTCATAGCTGATTTAGTGCTGAAATCTGATAGAATAATTATAGTAGGGGACTTTAATATACATGTGGATGCAGATAGTGACTGCCTTAATGTTGCATTTAATTCAATATTAGACTTGATTGGGTTTTCTCAGAAAGTAGGAAATTCTACTCATTACCTCCACCATACATTGGACCTTGTTCTGACATATGGCATAGAAATAGAAAATCTTGTAGTGTCTCCTCATAACCCTGTACTGTCAGACCATTGTCTGTTAACCTTTGATTTTACTATTTCTGACTATTTGGCTCCTAAAGAAAAATATTATTACAGTAGATGCCTCTCAGATGATGCTGTTACCAAATTTATGCAGATTGTTTCCTCTATGCCATGTGTCAACACAACGGAAATAAGCTATAGACAGCTTGCTCCTTCTGTAATTGATAACATGGTGGATAGTGTTTCAGCTTCTCTGCATCAGACTCTAGACTTGGTGGCCCCCTTAAAAAAGAAAAAGTCTAATCAGAGATTTCTAACTCCTTGGTTCAACACAGAAACTCGTAGCTTAAAGCAGAAGACTCGTCAATTAGAAAGAAAATGGCGCTCCACTAATTTAGATGAAATCTATTTAGCTTGGAGAAATCATCTTTTAATTCATAAAAAATCTCTTAGAAACACTAGAACAAGTTATTACTCTGCATTAATAGAAGAGAACAAGAATAATCCCAGGTTTCTTTTCAGTACTGTAGCCAGGTTGACAAAGAGTCAGGACTCTGTCAATCCTAGCATTCCCTTAGAGCTTACTAGTCAGGACTTTATGAACTTTTTCAATAATAAAATTTCATCCATCAGAGATAAAATCAATCAGATTCTTCCCACAGTTAAATACTGTAACTACTACAACTCCTTCTATTGATGTCTGTCTTGATGAGTTTACTCCAATCGACCTTTGTGAGTTAGACAAAATAGTTTCCTCATCCAAACCTTCAACTTGTCTTTTAGACCCTATTCCTACCAGGTTATTTAAAGAAGTCTTCCCACTTATTGGTAGCTTTATTCTTCATATAATCAATTCTTCATTAACTTTAGGCCATGTACCGCAGGCTTTTAAAACGGCTGTAATTAAACCCTTACTCAAAAAGCCAACGCTAGATCCAGGAGCTTTAGCTAACTATAGACCAATCTCTAATCTCCCTTTCATTTCAAAAATCTTAGAAAGAGTTGTTGCTACGCAATTATTTGACCACCTGCAGGGAAATGGTTTACTTGAAGAGTTTCAATCTGGGTTTAGAATCCATCATAGTACTGAAACAGCCTTAGCGAAGGTCACTAACAACCTCCTCATTGCATCTGATAATGGACTAGTTTCTGTACTTGTCCTTTTAGACCTTAGTGCAGCTTTTGATACTATCGATCATAATATTCTACTTGATAGATTAGAACACTATGTTGGACTTAATGGAAATTCGTTGCAGTGGTTTAGATCTTATTTATCTGATAGGTTCCAGTTTGTTCATGTAAATAATGAGTTTTCTTTCAACTCAAAGCTTAGTCATGGAGTTCCACAGGGATCTGTGCTACGCCCTACTCTTTTTAGTTTATATATGCTTCCGTTAGGCAACATTATTAGAAAGCACTGTATACATTTTCATTGTTATGCAGATGACACACAATTATACCTGTCAATGAAGCCAGATGATAGCAATCAATTAGCCAAGTTAGAAGCCTGTCTTCAGGAAATCAAAGCTTGGATGACTTGTAATTTCCTGCTATTAAATTCAGATAAGACTGAAGTCATTCTTGTTGGTCCAAAAAACCTTAGAAATTCCTTTCCAAATCAAACTTTCAGTTTGGATGCGGTTACTCTTTCTCTTAATAGCTCTGTGAGGAACCTTGGAATTATTTTTGATCAGGATTTGTCCTTCAATTCACATATTAAATTTGTTTCTAAGACTGCCTTCTATCATTTGCGTAATATTGCCAAGATTAGGAGCATCTTGTCTCAGAGTGATGCTGAGAAACTGATCCACGCTTTTGTTAGCTCTTAGATTATTGTAATTCTTTATTATCAGGCTGTCCTAAAACATCTTTAAAAAGTCTTCAGCTGATCCAAACTGCTGCAGCAAGAGTTTTAACAGGTACTATAAAGAGAGATCATATCTCTCCGGTTCTGGCCTCCCTTCATTGGCTTCCCATAGAGTTTAGAATTAAGTTTAAAATCCTTCTTCTTACTTACAAAGCTCTAAACAATCAGGCTCCTTTTCATTTAAAAGATCTGATACTACCGTATTATCCTAACAGAGCACTACGCTCCCAAAATGCAGGATTACTTGTAATACCTAGAATCTCCAAAAGTACAATGGGAGGCAGCGCCTTCAGTTGTCAAGCTCCTCTCCTGTGGAACCAGCTGCCAATCTGGATTCGGGAGTCAGACTCAATCTCTGTTTTTAAGAATAGGGCTAAAACCTACCTTTTTGATATAGCCTACAATTAGGGAGGGATCATGTGTTTCTGAACCCTCCCTTAGTTATGCTGCTAATAGGTTTAGTCAGCCGGGGGACCTCCAGTAATGCACTGGGCCTCACTCCTTTCCTCACTCTCAATGAAATATTTTTTTTGCTGGTCATTAACATTTGTTTGTTCTCTCCCATAGTTTGAGTCCCCATCGTGCTGTTTGCTCTCTACATGTCTGTTCTTTTCTTCTTCTCTATCCCCTCACCCCCCAGCCAGTCGCAGCAGATGACTGCCCCTCCCTGAGCCTGGTTCTGCTGGAGGTTTCTTCCTGTTAAAAGGGAGTTTTTCCTCTCCACCATCGCCAAGTGCTTGCTCACAGGGGATGGCCTGATTGCTGGGGTCTTTCTGCAACTGTGGGGGTTCCCCCTACAGTTGATAGTGCTATGAGATGACTGTTGTTGTGAAATGGTGCTATATAAATAAAGTTGAATTGAATTGAATTAAATCACTCGGTGGACTCTCCCAGTGCTCCTTTAATAAGTCCAGTGGGCCCCTCACCTGACGACCATACAGTAGTTCAAAAGGTGAGAACCCTGTTGAAGCCTGGGGAACCTCCCGATAAGCAAATAACAAGTACGGCACCCACTGGTCCCAATCCGAGCCCATATCGGAAACAAATTTTTGCAGCATGTTCTTCAAAGTCTGGTTAAATCGCTCAACCAGTCTGTCTGTCTGAGGGTGATATGGGGTGGTCTTAATTCCCTTAATACCCAACAGCTTATATACCTGCTGCAACAGTTTTGATAAAAAATTTGTTCCGCAGTC
Source organism: Pholidichthys leucotaenia (assembly GCA_020510985.1). Lineage (NCBI taxonomy): Eukaryota > Metazoa > Chordata > Actinopteri > Cichliformes > Pholidichthyidae > Pholidichthys > Pholidichthys leucotaenia. The sequence goes on along the minus strand of CM035842.1, from coordinate 191,164,436 downwards.
CGTTAAGATCTCTCTGGGTATGCCTACCCTCAAAAATAACTGAATGAGGCAGTTGGCAACCTGCCTAGCCTCAGTAGATTTTAATGGGAAGGCTTCTGGGTACCGAGTAGCATAGTCACATAACACCAGAATGTATCTATTACCTGAGGAGCTTCTCTCTAGGGGGCCAACTATATCCATCCCTATTCTGTCAAATGGTGTTCCAGTGACTGGTAATGGCTGTAGTTGGGCACAGGCTACTCCCCTAGGTGATGTAATCTGACATGTTTCATATGTTGCGCAGAACTCCTTAATCTGGGTATACATTCCCGGCCACACAAACCTTCTAGCAATTCTTTGTAATGCCTTCTGGAATGCTAGATGACCTGCCCAAGGGATAACATGTCCCAGTTCCATAACCCTGTGGCAAAGCAATGGCCATAACTTCACCTTGCTGTTGGTACAAAATGCCCTTTTTAATGACATACACGGCCTCAGCCAAACAATCCACTCTGCCCTGTTTCACACCCTCAATCTCCGAGACTTTATCAAACCAAGGTTCTAGCGCTGGGTCAGCTTTCTGCAGTGCAGCTATGTCAGCAGGGATGTCAAAGTCTACTGACTGGACTGACATAGCTGTGATGTTTCTTCACCCAAGTTCTTCACTGAAGCTAAAACCTTGTCTCTTCTTTTCTGAGCCTTGGATTTTGGCTGCTTAATAGGGCCTGCCTCTACCCCAGAATCATAAAAAGGCAACTCCTGGAGAACATTGGCAGCCCTCTGTGCCCTGGTTGTCACCATATTACAATTTTTTCCAACAGGTGCATTAAGCCTCTGCTCAATAGCGCCACCTGCCTGTCCCTCCTCAGTTTGTTGTTCATCCCTAACTTGTTGTATGATGTCCAACAAAGTTGGAACATCATTGCCAAGAATAACTGGATAAGACAAATCAGGCACAAGAGCTACAGGAAGGAGATAAGTTTGACACCCCCCCCCCACTGTTAAATAAACCTCAGTGGTCGGGTACAGCTTCTTATCCCCATGAACACAGCTAATATTCACTGTAGACTCACTCCACAAATCCCTAGGGACCAAACTGGGCAGAACAACAGTCTGAAAACAACCAGAGTCTAACAGGGCCTCTTCACACTGACCATTAAGCAGAACAGTTGTTTCATATACAGTATTTCACAGTGAACTGATGCTGAAAGAGTGGGTCTTGGAACTGAGCATAACAATGAAGGCTTACTATTTTTCATGGCAGGACATGAATATTGAGTATGACCGATTTTATTACACTGAAAACAGCGTATATCTTTATTAGAGACAAAACGTGACTTTTTACTACTATTATATTTGCCATTTGTGATCTGACTGGAACTGGAATACAGTCTATTTTGAGCTTGACCACCCCTTTCACCCCCATTAGACTTACTCCGTGTGGTGAAAGAGCTGTCACAGCTGAGAGTAGGTCTCCTGCTCCCAGACCTGGTGGACAGAAAGACCTCCGCAAGACGAGCAGCACCCTCTGCAGTCTTCGGGTCCCGCTCTTGTATCCAGATTCCCAGTTCCGGGTCCACCATCCGCAGAAACTGCTCCAAAATCATCAGTTCCGAAATGTCTTTTATCGTTGAGGTCTCTGGTTTAATCCATTTATAAAACAGGTCCTTTAAACATACATAGAGTTCACGGGGAGTTTCTTCCTGATGAATGTCCAGGGCACGAAACCTTCTCCTATAGGTGTTGGGTGTTATTTTATATTTAATTAAAATTGCTTCCTTTACTTTGTCAATACAATCATGTTAACATTTACAAATTCTACACATATAATTCTCAATTACAGAAAACCATAGCAGTGGCGACACTCCGTCGTCACAGTGTTGCACTGTATATTGATGAACTGTATAGGTGTAAACTTGTAAATGGAATGTCCTTTGGACTACTAGGGATTCTGGAATGTGTTACTGTTGAGACTGACCAAGATAAAACAAAAAATCTAATTATAAGTTGTATATATAGAATGGCAGGAACTTGCGTTGAGACATTCAGAGATAAGTTAGTCGAGCTGTACAATAATATAACTAATACACGTTTTTTCATAAACCACTCTTTATGAAAAAAAATTGTCCATTAGTAAAGAAAAGCTAAAACATAAATTTGTCGACAAGCCATGGTTAACCAAAGGATTACAAAAGGCGTGTAACAAGAAAAATTTATTATATAAAGCTTTTCTAAAGAAAAGGACAAAACAAGCAGAGCAGCGGTATAAAACATACAAAAATAAGTTAATATATATAATGAGATGTAGTAAAAGAGAGTATTACAGTAAAGAACTGGAGAAAAACAGAGACAATATTAAAAATACATGGACAATACTTAACAATATTCTTGGAAATAAAAATAGAAATACAAGCTACCCAACCAATTTTACAAAAAAAATAATAAAACGACTCAGAGTGTGAATGCAGTCTCACCTGCAGATGAATTTAATAACTTTTTTGTTAACATTGGTCCTAATTTGGCTCGAGAAATACCCATTACGGCACCTATGGGTGATACAGTAAGCAAAAACACTGCTATAAAAGACTCCATTTTCATAAAGAACACAGGCGAGAGAGAGGTCATTGAAATTGTTAAATCATTTAAAAGTAAAACATCTACGGACTGTGATGGTATTGACGTGCTCTTAGTCAAATCTATTATTGAATGCTTAGTGAAACCACTGACGTATATTTGTAACCTGTCTCTCCAAACAGGTATATTTCCCAATGCAATGAAAATAGCTAAAGTAATTCTGATATACAAGACGGGTGACAGAGGGGAACTTTCAAACTATAGACCAATTTCACTATTGCCGCAATTTTCCAAGATACTTGAAAAAAAAATTCTGTGAGAGAATTGACAACTTCATAATGAAGAATAATTTATTGTGTGAGCAGCAATATGGGTTCCGACACAAGAGGACAACTGCATTTGCTCTAATGGAATTTATAGAAAAAATATCAACTGCCGTTGAAAATAAAGAGTATTTAGTTGGGGTATTCCTGGATCTTAAAAAAGCATTTGATACAGTGGATCATAATTTATTATTAAAGAAACTACAAAATTGTGGTATTAGAGGGGTAGCACTGTCCTGGTTATGTAGTTACTTAAAGAATAGATATCAGTATGTATGTGTTGGTAACAAAAACTCACAGTTATTGAAGGTTACTTGTGGAGTCCCACAGGGTTCAGTTTTGAGGCCACTGTTATTCAATATGTATATAAATTATATATGTAAAGTCTCGGAAAAAAATGGATTTAATATTGTTTGCCGATGACACTAATTTATTATGCAGTGGAAGCAATTTGGAACAACTTTTGGATATACTCAGAAAGGAATTAGGAAAGCTTAAACTGTGGTTTGAGTCAAACAAATTAACGTTCAATTTAAGTAAGACAAAATCTATAGTTTTTAACAACCATCACAACAACTTAGTATCTAAACTCAGTGTAAATGGTGTAGAGATTGAAAGGGTATCTGAAACTAAATTTCTTGGAGTAGTAATTGATAATAAACTGTGTTGGAAGTCGCATATTAATTATATTAAAGGTAAAATATCCAAGTCAATTGCAATACTACACAGAGTGAAATATTTGCTGAATCAACCCACATTATATACTTTGTATCATTCATTAATACTCCCATACATGACATATTGTACTGAAGTATGGGGAAATACATATAAAACAAACATATATCCAGTTGTTATGCTTCAGAAGAGCGCTATTAGAATAATAAACAAAGCTGCTTACAGGGAACCAACAAATCCACTTTTTCTTAAATTAAAAGCTCTCAAGTTGAAAGATCTAGTTATTGTTTGATTTGACCTTGTTGGATTTTTTTCCCCCTTTATTATATTGTTCTGTTTCTTTTTTTTAATCTTTACTTTTAATCTATCTGAAATAAAGATTCATTCATAAAGAACACAGATGAGAAAGAGGTCATTGAAATTGTTAAATCATTTAAAGGTACTGTAAAACATCTACGAATTGTGATGGTATTGACATGCTTTTAGTCAAAACTATCATTGAATGCTTAGTGAAGCCACTGATGTACTGTATATCTGTAACCTGTCTCTCCAAACAGGTATATTTCCCAATGCAATGAAAATAGCTAAAGTAATTCCGATATACAAGACAGGTGACAGAGGGGATTTTTCAAACTATAGGCCTACTTCACTATTGCCGCAATTTTCAAAGATACTAGAAAAAAAATATTTTGTGAGAGAACTGACAACTTTATAATGAAGAATAATTTATTGTGTGAGCAACAATATGGGTTCAGACACAAGAGGACAACTGCATTTCCTCTAATGGAATTTATAGAAAAAATATCAATTGCTGTAGAAAATAAAGAGTATTCAGTTGGGGTATTCCTGGATCTTAAAAAAGCATTTGATATAGTGGATCATAAATTATTGTTAAATTAACGCTCAATTTAAGTAAGACAAAATTTATAATTTTTTAACAACCATCACAACAACTCAGTATTTAAACTCATGTGTAAATGGTGTAGAGATTGAAAGGGTATCCAAAATTAAATTCCTTGGAGTAATAATTGATAATAAACTGTGCTGTGACATAATGCACGGCTCAGGAGACACACACACAGGCTCAGAGTAGCTCAAATAGCTTTATTGACAACAAGGGTGTATGAATGAGTGTCTGCGAGATGTGAATGTGTTGGTGGTGGCGTCTGCTTTGGGCACAGAGGCAGGAGACCGTACAGCCGGACAACCCTATGGGAGAAGCACAGGGAGAAGGGTGATGGGCACACACCAACACAGGAGATATACAAGTTGGAGAGGAGCTTACTTGGAAAGGGCAGATGACTGGCACAGCAAGGAACGAGGTCCGGTAGACAGCCACCTGGAGAGCCCGGTGCAGCAGCGAGGAATAGGCGATGGAGAGGAATAGTCTGCCGCCGGGAAATCCACCTGTGCACAGGGGAGCAGACTTGGAGAAGAAGAGGTAAGGACTTCTTACCGCTATGCTTGCTGAATATGAGAGGGAAACTCACAGCAATCCGTAGTGAAGTCTGACGGCTTCAGGCCGAAGCCCAGGGCGAGGCGGCTTAAATCCCTCACCGCTGATGATGTGCAGGTGTGTGTGCAGCTGGCGCCGCTGATGAGCGGCGCGGCGTGACAGTACTCCCCCCTCTAGCAGCGCCTCCTGGCGATGGTTTCTCTGGGTGCGCTCGGTGGAATTCAGCAATGAGCGATGGGTCTAACACAAACGACGAGGGTACCCACTGCCGATGTTCAGGCCCATAGCCCTCCCAGTCCACCAAGTACTGCAACCCACGACCCTGGCGCCGGGAGTCCAGGATGGAGGAGACGGGCCAGGCCGGATAGCCATCAATCATCCGGGGCGCGGGTTGCGCAGCAGGAGGAGGGCAAAGGGGGTCGGAGACTGCCAGCTTCACCTTGGACACGTGGAAGGTGGGGTGGATGCGGAGGGAGGGGGGAATAGCTACACGCACAGCCACCGGGTTGATGATCCTGGTGATGGGGTACGGGCCCATAAAACGCTGTGCCAGCTTCCTCCTCTCGCCCTTTAAAATCACGTCCTGGGTCAACACATAGACTTGCTGACCAACTCTGTACGCCGGGGCAGGTGTTCTGTGCCGGTCCGCCACGGCTCTGTTGCGCTCCGCCGTGCGTAAAAGCGCATTGCGCGCTGACGCCCAGATGGAGCGGTACTGCCTGAGATGCGCCCGTACTGAGGGGACAGTTACCTCACTCTCCTGCGCCGGGAACAGCGGGGGGTCGTAACCCAGGGACGCCTTAAAGGGGGACATCCCTGTAGCAGAAGAGCGAACGGTGTTGTGGGCGTATTCAACCCAGGCGAGGTGGTTACTCCAGGACGTTGGTTTGGACGCCGTGACGCAGCGGAGCGCAGCCTCCAGCTCCTGGTTGGTCCGCTCACACTGCCAGTTGGTTTGGGGGTGATGGCCGGAGGAGAGGCTCACCTTGGCTCCCAGGGCGTTGCAGAACGACCTCCAAACCTCTGAAGAAAATTGGGGCCCCCGGTCCGAGACCACGTCCACCGGAATCCCATGCAGCCTGACCATGTGCTGGATTAGGAGGTCTGCCGTCTCCAGGGCAGTTGGGAGACTTCGTAGGGGGACGAAGTGTGCCGCCTTGGAGAAGCGGTCCACGATGGTCAGGACGGTGTTGAAGGTGTTTGAGACTGGGAGTCCGGTGACGAAATCCAGGGCGATATGCGACCAGGGCCTGCCAGGGACGGGCAGAGGCTGGAGCAAACCCGCTGGAGGGGCATTACCTGATTTGCTGGTGGCACACACTGGGCAGGCCCGGGCGTAGCGGGCAGCGTCCCTCCGCAGGCCCGGCCACCAGAAGGACCGCTGGAGGAGGTCAATCATCCGGGAGGAGCCAGGGTGGCAGGTGAGCTTGGATGTGTGTAACCAGTGGATGACCTCCCCCAGAACCGTGGATGGCACGAACAGCCTCCCCTCCAGTCCGCCGCCAGGGTCAGGTTCCACTTCCTGCGCCTTCCGGATCTTGCTTTCAATGTCCCAGGTGACGGCCCCCACGATGCACGACCTGGGTAGGATGGTGTGAACTGTGTCCTCCGACTCCTCAGGGGCAAATTGCCTAGAGAGGGCGTCGGGCAGGCCGTTCTTTGAGCCAGGCCTGAAGGTGATGTTGAATCAGAACCTGGCAAAGAACAAGGACCAGCGCGCCTGGCGGGCGTTCAGACGCTTGGCAGATCTCAGGTACTCCAAGTTCTTGTGGTCCGTCAGGATGGCAGGTCCGCCCCCTCTAGCCATTGACGCCACTCCTGCAGTGCGAGCTTGATGGCAAGGAGCTCTCTGTCCCCCACGTCGTAATTCCGTTCCGCTGGGGACAAGCGCCGAGAGAAGAAGGCGCAGGGCCGTTTGTCTCCATCATCTGGCGACCGCTGGGATAGAACCGCCCCCACTCCTGTGTCCGAAGCGTCCACTTCTACGATGCACTGCAGCACAGGGTTGACTTGGCTAAGGACCCGGGAGGAGGAGAACTCCGCCTTCAGCGCCTGAAAAGCAGCCGCGGCCTCTTCGGTCCACCGGAACGGGACCTTAGGGGACGTGAGGCGGGTCAGCGGGCCGGCAATGGTGCCAAAATTAGGGACAAAGCGGCGGTAGAAATTTACAAACCCGATGAATTGCTGCACCTGTTTTCTTGATGCAGGTGTGGGCCATTCCACCACCGCCTTCACCTTCACTGGGTCCGGAAGCACCTGGTCGTGGGAGATGATGAACCCGAGGAAGGATGTTGTCTTAGCGTAGAACTCGCACTTTTCGGCCTTCACATACAACCGATTCTCCAGCAGTCTTTGGAGGACCCGCCTCACATGGACCCGGTGCTCGTCCCTGGATTTGGAGAAGATGAGAATGTCATCCAGGTAGACGAACACAAAAAGGCCAATGAAATCCCGGAGGACGTCATTAATTAGGCGCTGAAAGACGGCTGGAGCGTTGGTCAACCCGGACGGCATCACAAGGTACTCAAAGGAAGGCTGTCTTCCACTCATCTCCCTCCCGGATCCGGACGAGGTGGTATGCGCTGCGTAGATCCAGCTTGGTGAACCAAGTCGCCCCCCTGGAGGGAGTGGAAGGCGGTGTCCATGAGGGGCAGGGTGTAGCGATCCTTCTTCGTTATGTCGTTTAGGGCGCGATAGTCGATGCAAGGACGGAGGGAACCGTCCTTCTTGCCCACGAAGAAGAATCCTGCCCCCACAGGTGATGACGAGGGACGGATAATCCCAGCACTCAGCGACTCCTTGAGATAAGTGTTCATGGTCTCCTTCTCCAGCGCTGACAGGCTGTAGAGTCGCCCCGAGGGTAAGGGTGCCCCCTGGCGGATGTTTATAGCACAGTCATAGGGTCTATGTGGGGAAGAGACATCGCCTTGGACTTGCTGAACACCATACCCAGGTCGTGAAATTCCGATGGCACCAGGGACAGGTCCGGGGGCACAGCATCCGTAGGTGATGGGGAAGAGGACGGAGAGCAGGCAGCGGACTGTAAGCAGGTGCTCATGCAAAATGTGCTCCATGCCGATACCCTGGCGGACTTCCAATCCAAAACGGGGTTGTGGAGGCGTAGCCAGGGATACCCCAGGATGACGGGCGACACAGAGTTGGGCAGGACGTAGAATGTTATCTCCTCCCGGTGGTTTCCAGAGATGATAACCGGGACGGGGACGGTCTGGTGTGTTACTCTCCCCAAGGAGGCACGGGAGAGGTTGACCAGGGAGAGAGGAGTTTTTAATGCCTGGCAGCGGATGCCCAATCGGGTTGCCAGGCTTTGTGAAATAAAACTGCCCTCCGCGCCCGAATCCACCAGTGCGTGAGTGAGATGCCCAGTGGAGTTGTGACAAAATCGGACGGGCAGCTTCAGTTGGGTGAGGGGACTTAACCGATTGATGTCCGCAAGGCCCCCTACAGTGACTCGCGGACCCCGCCGTTTGGCTTTTGTGGACAAAGCTCCACCGTGTGTTGACTATCCCCGCAATACATGCAGAGATTCAACTCACGGCGGCGTTGTCTCTCCGCCGGGGAAAGCTTTGTCCAGCCCGTCACCATTGGCTCCGACTCCTCGGAGCGCAATGGTGGTGGCGTCGCCAGGGGGCGAGCTTGGAACTGGCGTGACGAGGCTCCTCGAGGGTGAGAAGAAGACGACTTCCGCCCCGAGGAGCACTCGCGCAGCCTGTTATCCAAACTGATGGCAAGAGACGTTAGCTCCGCTAGAGTCTCCGGGATATCCCGCCCAGCCAGTTCATCCCTCAGATCATCGTTGAGACTGCGGAGGAAAAGGCCACAGAGTGAGCATTCCTCCCAGCCCAATTCCTCCGCCGCTACCCAGAAGTCGACCGCATAGTCCGCTGCCAACCGGCTGCCCTGCTGGAGGCTGAGAAGCCGATCGACCTGGACTGTCTCGGTACGAGAATGATCAAAGACCTCCAGGAAGCGTCTCACGAATTGGTCATAAGTGAGGGTGGCATAACTGGGCCTCGCCATTACGGCGTAAGTCCAGGTTAGTGCTCGCCCCTCTAGGAGATTCCCAATATAACCAATTCGGCTATGATCTGAAGGAAAGTCTCCGGGCACCCGGTGAAACACGGACTCACACTGCATTATGAACCCCCGTGCTCCGCCGAGCTTACCGCTAAAGCGGGCGGGGGTTGGAATGGGCGTGAGCCGAGTCGGTGCTCCCGGAGCCTGCTGGACGGCCGCTGGAGCAGCAGGAGCCGCGCCACCCTGACGAGCCGGGGGGAACGGCTGTTGGGGGTCCAAGCGGTCCAATCGGTTAGTGATGTTGATCAATTGGTTGAGTATCACCTGTTGCTGATAAGCTATTTGGTCCACTCGAGCCTCGAGAGTAGTAAGCCGGTGTGCAAGCCCGCCGTCTGCCGAGCCGCTCTGCTGAAGCCGTACTGACATAATGCACGGCTCAGGAGACACACACACAGGCTCAGAGTAGCTCAAATAGCTTTATTGACAACAAGGGTGTATGAATGAGTGTCTGCGAGATGTGAATGTGCTGGTGGTGGCGTCTGCTTCGCACACAGAGGCAGGAGACCGTACAGCCGGACAACCCTATGGGAGAAGCACAGGGAGAAGAGTGACGGGCACACACCAACACAGGAGATATACAAGTTGGAGAGGAGCTTACTTGGAAAGGGCAGTTGACAGGCACAGCAAGGAACGAGGTCCGGTAGACAGCCACCTGGAGAGCCCGGTGCAGCAGCAAGGAATAGGCGATGGAGAGGAATAGTCCGCCGCCGGGAAATCCACCTGTGCACAGGGGAGCAGACTTGGAGAAGAAGAGGTAAGGACTTCTTACCGCTATGCTTGCTGAATATGAGAGGGAAACTCACAGCAATCCGTAGTGAAGTCTGACGGCTTCAGGCCGAAGCCCAGGGCGAGGCGGCTTAAATCCCTCGCCGCTGATGATGTGCAGGTGTGCGTGCAGCTGGCACCGCTGATGAGCGGCGTGGCGTGACATGCTGGAAGTCACATATTCATTATATTAAAGGTAAAATATCTAAATCAATTGCAATACTACACAGAGTGAAATATTTGCTGAATCAACCCACACTATAGACTTTGTATCATTCATTAATACTCCCATACATGACATATTGTACTGAAGTATGGGGAAATATACTGCTCAAAAAAATAAAGGGAACACTTTGAAAACACATCAGATTTTAATGGGAAAAAATAAGCTGGATATCGAAATTGTGGCAGACTAGTCCAGCTTACTCAGAAAAGTGTTCCTTTAATCTGAGTAAGCTGAACTAGCCTGCCACAATTTTGATATCCAGCTTATTTTTTCCCATTAAAATCTGATGTGTTTTCAAAGTGTCCCCTTTATTTTTTTGAGCAGTATACATTTTAAAAAAAAACATATCCAGTCTTTATGCTTCAGAAGAGAGCTATTAGAATAATAAACAAAGCTGCTTACAGGGAACCAACAAACCCACTTTTTCTTAAATTAAAAGCTCTCAAGTTGAAAGATCTGGTTGATTTTAAACTGCAGTAATAATGTTTAAAGCGAAGAATCTATCACTGCCCGCAAATATCCAAAAGTTGTTCCAAATAAGGGAGAAACAATATCATTTCAGAAGAACATGTATATTTCAAAAACCTTCAGTGAGAACTACCACCAAGCAACACTGTGTTTTAGTGCAAGGAGTCAGACTGTGGAATGCTTTTGTACCTGAATTAAAATCATGTACAACGCTTGGACAATTTAAACAAAAACTAAAGGAAGAAATACTCCAAACATATATACAAAACGATATGTAAAATCACATAAGGATTATCATATCCAATCTGTGTTGTGCTGTTGCTTAGTTTTTTGCCACGTTTTGTCTTAGCTTTGTTCTGATTTGTAATCACTTTTATTTTATTTTCCTTTTGAATTCTTATATGGAACATGGGTGGGCAGTATAAGCTGCGGCTTCAGCCATCACCCATTTTGGATAATTTATGTTGAATTGTATATTCCTAGGAGTTATTGTTTAATTTGACCTTGATGGATTTTCTTCCCCTTTGCTATATTATTCTGTTCCTTTCTTTCAATCTTTTAATCTAATCTATCCGAAATAAAGATTCATCCATTCATTCATTTATTTAAAAGGTTTTCATTGAAACAAATTCAAAATTAAGAAGATAACTTGGAAAAACCTTACTGTATGCAGGAAAGAAAATATATAAATGTATTTAAATCCTTATTTAACAAAACAAAGAGAGCACAAGTATATTAATAATAATAAAAAGAAATACAAAGTAAGATTTAGCTCTGTGAAGACAGTATGCACAGAACTGAGCAGATTTTTAGAAGTAGAAGTAAGTCTTTAAGTCCTTCACCATAATAATAAAACATTTTAAATGAACCATGTATAACTCATCCGATCCCTCGGATTACATGAACAGGAACAGCAGCATGATAAACCACCCAGTGTCTTGACTTTATTTGATTATGATTTTATCTACTTTTTGGCTTCCTCCCGTGAAACAAAGTCACTTTGGATACCTTCATGGGTGATGCACAGCCGAGCTGGGTGAAGAAGGCCAATACCTGACTCCCTCAATGCCCCATAACATCCAACGAACCTCGGAAAAAGTGGCGCGAGCCCACGCCGTCTTAGCAGTGTAATCCGGGAAGACAGAGATGGTCATGTTTTGGAACTTGAGCAGCTGAAACTCTCTTGCTTTTGTGAGGATGTGAACACAGTCAGAATAGTAATGGAGTCTCACCACCATGGCTCGGGGCCGTTCACCTGGTCTGGGCTTGGGGAGAAGAGAACAGTGGGAGCAGTCCACAAGCAGCTCCTTCTCAAGGTCGAGGGCATCCATCAGCAAATTTGACACATTAGCAGCAGATGTCGAGGCTGGATCATTTTCTGGGACACCAACAATACATGTATTGTTTTGTCGAGACCTAGATTCCTGGTTCCAAGGTTGTCATAGCCAGGAGCGGCACTGGGGTTAAGCTCCCAGTGCTCATAAAATGCTCCTTATGGCGTGCGTCTCGAAAAGCCTCTGACAACTAAGTCCAACTCCTCGCCTGCCCGTGTGGTTTAGTCTCTAAGCCCGGCGGAACTGCTTTTACTAATAGGAGAAGGGGCGAGGGCGGATCTCTGGCGCCTTAAAACCAGATGCTTCGGGTAGATGGTGGCTCGTCAACCTGGGAAGGTAGCCCATCTAGGGGAAGGTAAACCCTGATTTCAAACCTCCGCTGCCTTGCGGCACACCCGGTCACGGGAAAGGCTTCGGGAGTCAACCCTGAGGAAAAATCCGGAGTCGGAGTCCCTAAGGCAGTTCTCTGTTGTGCTCATCATCGTTCTGGCAGCTCCTGCGACGGCGCTGGTGCCAAACTGTAGCAGCCCTGCTGTTCCGTTGGATTCATCAGTGACGTGGAGAGGGGGGATATGCTGCATGGGCAACATCTTGTCCTCCATATCTTCCTGCCCAGGCTTGAATCCTACCAACGCCCAACGCTGGAAGGTAGAACACCGGATCACTGGAGAGGACACTCCAGCTTCGCCTTTGGCGTAGACAAAACACGAGGAATGACAGTCATCGGTTATAAGCCACCACTCAATTGGCGTAGAGCGCAGCGCCAGGGGTTGTTTCCGACGGTGGGAGGGATCATCGGATCTCACTGGACAGCTACCGCCCGCCTCAAGCTGGGCAGCCCCCAGCCAATAAGGTGTTGTCCCGCCACAGCTTGCTTTCCTCATTGGGTGCATGGGGATGAGGAGAAGTCCGAACAGCAGGCTGAGAACCTTCGCACCAGGCAAGACAAAAAAACAAAAGAGACCAACTCTAAAACTGGGAACTTGGAACGTCCGCACTATGATGACAGGACTCGCTGCTAACCTCAAGGACATCAACGACACCAGGAAGACTGCCATCATCAATAATGAGCTGAAGAGACTAGGAGTGGATATCGCCGCTCTCCAGGAAACACGGTTGGCTGACGCAGGCACACTGAGAGAGAAGGACTACACATTCTACTGGCAGGGAAAGGGCAGTGACGAACACAGGGAACACGGAGTGGGCTTCGCAGTGAAGAACACCTTGCTGAAGATGGTGGAACCGGGCAGCAATGGCTCTGTACGACTCCTCACCCTCCGCCTCAACACCACTCAAGGCCCAGTCACCCTCGTCAGTGTGTATGCCCCAACACTGACAGCCACACCAGAGGCAAAAGACGAGTTCTACGAGAATCTCGCAACAACTGTCAGGATCATCCCCAACTCTGAACAACTCATTCTCCTTGGAGACTTCAATGCTAGAGTGGGTGCTGACTACGACTCCTGGCCCTCCTGTCTTGGACCATTTGGCATGGGCAGAATGAACGACAACAGACAGCGGCTGCTTGAGTTCTGCACATATCACGATCTGTGCATCACAAACTCGTTCTTCAAGACCAAGCCCCAACACAAGGTTTCCTGGTGACATCCGCGCTCAAAGCACTGGCACCAGCTGGACTTGATCCTGACCAGGCGCACCTCACTGAAGAACGTGCTAATCACCCGTTCGTTCCAGAGTGCAGATTGCAACACAGACCATTCATTGGTATGTTGCAAGGTCAAGCTGCAGCTGAAGAAATTCCATCATGCTAGACAGCCTGGAAAGGCACGGATTGACACCAGCAAGATGGTCCAACCAGAACTTGTTGAGCAGTTTTCCTCCACCTTTGAGAAGGAACTTGGTGTACCACAAGAAGGAGAATTTGCAAAGCAGAAGCGGGAAGAGCTGCGAAACACCATCCACTGCACAGCCTTGGCTACCTTTGGGAGGAAGACCTCGAAGTCACAGGACTGGTTTGATGCCAAGTTGACCGAGATGACCCCCGTCATTGAAGCCAAGCGCTCAGCACTTGCTGAGTACAAGGAGTACCCAAACGAGAAGAATCTCCAGATTCTCAGGGCTGCGAGAAGCAAAGTTCAGCAGACTGCTCGGCGCTGTGCCAACGAGTACTGGACTCAGCTCAGCCAAGACATTCAAACCGCTGCCATAACAGGGAACATCCGTGGTATGTACGATGGCATCAAGAAAGCACTTGGTCCGGCTCAGAGCAAGACGGCCCCCCTCAAATCCTCCACTGGGGAGATGATCACAGAAAAGAACAAGCAGATGGAGAGATGGGTGGAACACTACTCCGACCTATACTCCAGACAGAACACTATGACACCGTCAGCCCTTGATGCCATCGACTGCCTGCCATCCATGGGCAAACTTGACACCGAGCCAACCATCGACGAACTCAGCAAGGCCATTGATAGCTTGGCCGCTGGCAAGGCACCCGGCAACGACGGCATACCCCCCGACCTGATCAAGCACTGCAAGACCGCCCTACTGCTGCCATTGCATGACGTCCTCTGCCAGTGCTGGAAGGAAGGTGCCATACCACAGGACATGAAGGACACTAAGATCATCACCCTCTACAAAAACAAAGGGGAGAGAAGCGACTGCAACAACTACAGGGGCATCTCCCTCCTCAGCGTTGTTGGCAAAGTCTACGCACGAGTTGTTCTCGTTTGTCTACAGAAGCTTGCCGAACGTGTCTACCCCGAGTCTCAGTGTGGCTTCCACGCTGAGCGATCGACAGTAGACATGATATTCTTCATCCGCCAACTCCAGGAGAAATGCAGAGAACAGAACATGCCCCTGTACGTCGCCTTCATCGACCTCACCAAAGCATTCGATCTGGTCAGCAGAGAGGGCCTTTTCAAGATCCTGCCAAAGATAGGATTCCCACCAAAGTTGCAAAGCCTCATCGAATCGTTTCACATCAACATGCAGGGGATAGTGCAGCACGACGGCAACGTCTCAGAGCCATTCAACATACACAGCGGAGTGAAACAGGGCTGTGTACTTGCCCCAACTCTCTTTGGGATTTTCTTTGCTATGCTCCTGAGGCATGCCTTCAGCACAGCAACAGAGGGAATCTACCTGCACACAAGATCTGACAGCAGGCTTTTCAACCTCGCCCGCCTGAAAGCCAGAACCAAAGTACGCGAGGCTCTAATCAGAGACATGCTGTTCGCAGACGACGCTGCAGTCGCAACCCACACACAGCAGGAGCTTCAGACCCTGATGGACTGCTTCTCCCAGGCATGCAAGGACTTCGGGCTTACCATCAGCCCGAAGAAGACCAACGTCTTGGCGCAAGGCACGGAAGCACCACCAACCATCACTATCGACGACTACGAGCTGGAGGTCATGAATCAGTTCACGTACCTGGGGTCCACGATCAGCAACAACCTCTCCCTTGATACAGAGATTGACAAGAGGATTGGAAAATCAGCCTTCACACTCGCTAGCCTCACCACATGAGTGTGGAAGAATCCCAAACTCTCTGTCAAGACAAAGATGGCAGTGTACAACGCCTGTGTCATCAGCACACTGCTCTGTGGGAGTGAGACGTGGACAACATACGCCCAGCAGGAAAAGAGACTGAACTCCTTCCACTTGCGCTGCATTCGCCACATCCTGGACATATCCTGGCAGGACAAAGTGCCCAACACAGAAGTTCTGTCCCGCGCTGGCCTTCCCACCATGTTCACTCTACTCAGGCAGCGCAGGCTCCACTGGCTAGGCCACGTTCACCATACGGAGGATGGCAGAATCCCCGAAGACGTCCTCTACGGAGAACTGGCGACTGGCAGGAGAGACGTTGGCCGCCCACAGCTGAGCTTTAGAGATGTCTGCAAGAGAGACATGAAGACCCTGGAGATCAACACAGAGCGCTGGGAGGACCTTGCAACGGACCACTTCAAATGGAGAGGCACCCTGACCAGACAGCTCAAGGCGGGTGAAGAGAGACTGACTGCTGCAGCAGATGAAAAAAGGACCCGCAGGAAGAACCGCCACAGACCCAGCAGCACGGAGACCACCCACAAGTGCGACCTGTGTGACAGGGACTGCCATTCGTGCATCGGCCTGTTCAGCCACAGGCGGTGCTGTTCCAGCAGAGTAGACGTTTAGGATTCTCTTCCATGGTCATCATAGACCAACGGAGGCCGACGACGAGACTCCTAATCTTTGCACCTGTCCTCTAAATTTGCCATCATTTTAGTCATGTGCTCCACCTTAGCCTGAAGGGTAACCACGTCATCTGTGCAGGTCGACAAAGGCTGCACCATCTCTGCAACAGGACCCCTTAGTCCGGTCAGGCTAGCTTGCATGGTGGAAATGCTGGCAGCTAATTCATTTTTTAAAGCGAGCAACTCAGACTTAATGGAGGACAGGTTGTCACCAAGGGCTGTCTGTAGTTCATCTTTGAAAATAGCAGCAATATCTTTGTGAAGAGCCGAGAGGACATCTGTTGTGGATTTAGCTGTAACATCAGTTGTTATAAGGAAAGAATGTCCAAACACCCAACTTTACCTTCATTTGGCTTTACTGGAGAATGCTGCATCTCAGTTTACAACACATCTGTCGTTCCCGCTGGCTAACATGCGTCCGTCCCTCTGATAGCACTGCATCGCTTAGCACTGACTTCTTCTTCTTCGGTCTGCAGCTTGAACAATAACATTTCATGGCCAAAGGTACAGTACCAGCGCCGTCTAGTGGACAATGTCTAACGACTGCATTGAAGGAAAACACCTTTGGGATTCTAATTAAATTACTATTATAAATAGCTTTTCTGATTAACTATAAAGTGTTTATAATATCTATTTGTCCTATATGTATTTCAATATGTAATAACTATCAACTTATGTGTATGAACCATTCTGAACTATTAAATATTCAACATCCTCCCCCCCAAGAAGACAGTTCAAATATTAACTTCAAAAGGATATAGTAGCTGAACTGGTCTTCTTAACGTCGTCCCAGTTGGAGTGCGCATAGCGCAGGATCTGACTAGTCCATCTCTCCCTGGGAACACCTCTATGATTAGTCCTGTTTTCCATGTTTGACGTGGTATCTTGTCATCTCCAATGAGGACCAAATCTCCTGGTTTGAGTTGTGTTGGATTTGGGGTATGACGAGTGTGAGCCGATCTGAGGTCCAGCAAATACTCCCTCCTCCATCTGTTCCAAAATTCCTTGACAAGTCTATGGCGATATTTCCATCTTCGGGTCAGCCTTTCTTTATTTGCATTTGCTATCTGACCTGTTGTGGAAAATGGCTTTGGTGGTAAAGAGGTAAGTCTTTTCCCTATGAGGAAATGAGCTGGCGTCAGAGGTTCTGGTTCTTGTAAATCGTTGTACACAAATGTGAGTGGTCTTGAGTTAATAGTGGCTTCTATTTCTGTCAACAGAGAAGTTAACTCTTCAAAGCTCAGAGATGCTCTGCCCATTACTCTTTTGAGGCATCCCTTTACAGAGCGCACTAACCTTTCCCAAAAACCACCCCACCAAGCCGCTCTTTCTGCAATAAATTTCCACTTGATTCCCTTTTCAGAAAAATATTCCAGCAGCTCTGGCTCCTTCATAGCCTTCCACAGTTCCTTTAGATCTTGATCTGCTCTCTTGAACGTTTTTGCATTGTCCGAGTAGATTACTCTACAAAGTCCTCTCCGTGAAATAAATCTCTTGAATGCCAAAAGGAAACTTTCTGTTGATAGACTCGATATTAGTTCAAGGTGCACTGCACGTGTAACTGCACAGGTGAAAAGTGCTATGTATGCTTTCTCTGCAGAATTCTTGGACTTTACAAACAGTGGGCCTGCAAAGTCAACACCTGTGACTTCAAACGGCGGTGCTTCAGTAACTCTGTCTTTGGGAAGAGGTGCAGCTGTTTGCTGTGCTGCTTTTACTTTGAATCTTTTACAGATAGTACAGTCTGAAATGCATTTTTTGACTAACTGTCTCGCGCGTGGAATCCAATACTTCTCTCGTAGATGAACTAGAGTGTCTCTCACGCCTGAATGCATGACATTTTCGTGACTGTATTTTATCAGAAGTTGTGCAAATCTGTGATTTGAGGGTAACAACCACGGGTGCTGCTCATTGAAACTCATGTTTGACTGATGCAGCCTTCCTCCTACACAGATTAAGCCTTGCTCGTCTAGAAAGGGTTTAAAGTCTCTGATTTTTGAGTCTTTGTGCACATTTTCTCCAGTTTTCAACTCTGTTATTTCTCTTTCAAAACTGTTAAGTTGCGCTTCACGTATCCATACCTTTTCAGCTTTTGCCATTTCCTCTGCTGTTAGTTCTCCCCTTTGTCTTTGCTTTGAATGACAGTTGTGGAGAAATCTTTGGATCCATGCAGTTACTCTTAGTACGGTCTGTAGTTTGCTGTATTTGTCCAGCTGTAGCAATGGTTCAGATTGCACTCTTTCACTGTTACTGAGATGTACTGCAACTTGACTTGCCTTTAGCTCAGCTTTAACCTCTTCTTCTGATAGTATTTCTTGTGCTGTTTCTGGCGGTGTAGTTTGAAGCTCCTTTTCTTTCAAAAATGATGGGCCTGACCACCAGAGATTTTCCTCTTTCAACCTTGATGCGGACTGACCTCTTGTGGTGAGATCAGCTGGGTTCACCTTTCCATTACAATGTGTCCATAGTTCTGGTGGTGTCAAAGTTTGTATCTCCATCACTCTGTTGGCAACAAACTGTTTCCATTTCTTTGATGAACTGCGAATCCAGTGAATCACTATCATGGAGTCTGACCACATTCTGAGTTGAGTGATCTGCATATTCAGTGCCTTCAAAAGGTTATTTGCCAACCTTGCTCCAATCACAGCTCCCATCAGTTCCAAGCGTGGCAGTGTGATTGTTTTGATTGGTGCCACTCTTGACTTGGATGCAACGAGCGCAGTAACAGTCTCTCCTTCTGTTGTTTGTCCTTGTAGATACGCAACTGCGCCATACGCCTTTTCGCTTGCATCTGTGAAGACATGGAGAACTTGTGATTTATCTGACAGCTTTTCTGTTCCATACCACCGCGGAATGACTATTTGGTGGATCTGAGGAAGCTCCATGCACCACTGCTGCCATGCCTGTGAAAGGTCTGGAGGCAGCTCGTCGTCCCAGCTCAGGCCCCGTCGCCACATTTCCTGAAACAGACATTTAACTCGAATGGTAAATGGCGTTAGGAACCCTATAGGATCAAAGATTCTGGCGGATGATCTCAAAACACTCCTCTTTGTGTTTTCTTTTCCTTTTAGAATGTTCATCAAATGTTTGAGGTCAAAGGCAAAGTCATCTGTGTCCGGTCTCCACACCAAACCAAGCACCTTCAACACACCTCCATGTGTTTCTGTTTCTTGTGTGAAATCAAGCTTGCTGTTTGACCACTTGGTTTTCAGTTCAAGGGAGTTTGTTGTCCACTTACAGAGGTTCATGTTGGCAGCAGCCAGTATTTCTCTTGCTCCTGTAGTAAGTCTGTATGCCTCGTCTGAGTTACTTGAGCTAGCGATCAGATCATCCACATAAAGTGAGTCTCTCATTAGTTTTACCGTGTCTGGTTGGTTAGCTTCATATTTCTCCAGATGATGTCTGATAGTGGCTGCAAGTAAAAATGGACTTGAAGTTACTCCAAACACAACACGTGCCATTCTCATTATACGCGTGTTGGTGCCTTCAACATCTGGGGGTCCTGTAAGCCACAAAAATCTCACAGCATCTCTGTCACTTTCAGTTATAGATATCTGAAGGAAAGCTTTAGTAATGTCTGCTGTGAAAGCTACAGGATTTTGTCTGAATCTGATCAAAATGCTCATGAGGTCAGCATTCAGGTTTGGGCCAGGTAATAAACAGTCATTTAAAGAGGAACAACCTTCTTCATGTGACGAAGCATCAAACACTACCCTTAACTTGGTAGTTACTTTGTCCTCTCTGATTACAGCATGATGAGGTAAGTAGTAGGTTACATTCTCTGTCTCTGCTGAATGACTGCTCTGTGGCACATCTTCACATATTCCTTGTTCTGTGTAATCCTCTATTACATCGTTGTATCTTTTAAACAGTGTCACGTCAGATTTCAGCTTTCTTTTCAGGGTTTCAAACCTCCTTTGTGCAACCTTCTTGTTGTCTGAGAGTTCGGGTGTGTCTTGGCGCCATGGCAACGCCACTTCATATCTCCCATTAATGAATCTGACTGACCTGTCAAAGCTCTCCTTGGCTTTCTTGTCATCAAGTGTTTCCTCACCTTTAGTAATGATGCCCAGCGACTCGATCTCCCAAAATGCTCTTAGCTGGTTTGAGATCTCCACTGAGTCTTCACTGAGTCCAATGTGCATACATGTTGCTTCATTCATACTGGACATGACAACTGGTCCTTGCACTGCCCAGCCGAATCTGGTTTCTACGGCAACCAAAGCGTCTGACAGTCTCTCAGTTTTACCTGTGACTACTCTCCAGTAGTAATCTGCTCCGATCAGTACTGATAGCTCCAAACCATCTTTGTCTCCCGCTGACACATCTGCTACTGGTAGCCCTTTTTTCTCCAGCTGCCGTTGGATGTGTTCACTGGGGACTTTCATGACTGCAGTACAAAGCTGTGGGGTTTGAACAGCTTCAATCTCGATTTTCTGATCTTTGTTTCTCACATTCTCCAGGACTAGTTTTATGACATTGCATTTTGTGGTCACTGGGTTTTTTGAGCCAAACGTGTGAAGGTTTAATGTCTCTTGTTTTAGTATTGGCAGTTTTAAATCTTTCACTTGTTTCTCATGGACAAAACTCCGTTGGCTTCCTCCATCAATTAAGCAACGCACAATCTTCTTTCCTCCAGGTCCTTCAATCCTTGCTCTCACAGTTTGCAATAGTACTGTTTCACATTTTTCTGGGGTTGGTTTGGCTGCATATGGAAATACTGAGGAGACCACTGCATCACTCGTGTTTTCAGCGGCATCTGTCCTTTCTATTGGTTGCTCACTTCTGTCACACACAACAGCATGATGTCTTCTTCCACAATCAGTGCATGTCACATTTTTGGATCTACAGTCTCGAGCAAGATGTCTGGGTTTTAGGCATATGAAGCACCTTCCCGTTTTCTTTAGCTTTTCTTTCCTGCTTGTGACTGTCTTCAGTGCACTGTTCTGACTTGTGGCTGGTACTGTTACAGAATATGCAACTGTGCACAAATGGTGTATTCAAACTGCCTGTGTGGAGGGCTGCAGCTGAGGGCACATTAGGTCCTTTCCACCTTTCTCTGCTTGAATCTGGTCTGTAGTGCTGATTCTGATTTGCATGTGTATCTTTATGATTCTCTCTCATTTGTGTCAAATGTGCAGCACGCTCCCTGCTTTCAACTTCTTGTTGCAAAAACTTTACAAGGCCATCAACATTCCACTTTTGCCCTACATCTGTCTTGCGGGTGTACTCAAGGGCAAGATCAGCAGGAATCATTTTGAACAGTATGGGGCACAGTAAACCTCCATAACTGTCTGACATGACTCCTAAAGCTTCTAAGCTTCTGATTTGTACTTCAACATCATCAAAAAGTTGTCTCAAGGCAACAATGTCTGAGGACCTTTTAACTGGACTTAGATTTAGTAACTTAGACATGTGTGCACTTACAATGAGCTCTTTCCTTCCAAATCTTTGCTTAAGCATGTCTACTGCAGCATCATAGTTCATGTCAGTTACCTTCAGCCCTGCGACGGCGCGTGCAGCTGGCCCGATGAGATATGACTTCAAGTAAGTGAACTTTTCAGTTTTGCTCAAATCTGGGTTTTGGTGAATTGCATTTTCGAATTGGTCCCAAAACTCCTGCCACATGCACACTTCTCCGCTGTATTTGTTTATTGAGAGCTTGGGTAGCTTTACCGAGGGTCTGCTTGTATTTAACCGTGTACTCACGTCACTCAGCCGATGTGGATTCGCTGATACGGTGGCGTCTCTTGCCTGTTCTTGTTGCTGTAAGGCAGCCCGTTCAATTGCTCTCTCTGCCCGCGTCCTCCATAAATTTGTGTTGTCCTGATACTCAAGTGTCCGCACCATGTCCGCATCTAACTCGTCCAAAGGGATCTCCTGCTCTATATCTGGTTCAATGTCTTGCAGGCCTTTCTCTTTCTGCGACAACATGGCTAACAGCTCCCGCAAACGGTCACTGTTTATATCAGTCTTACTTGTTTCATCTTGTATAATTTGCAGCAGCTTTGTAACGGACGTCCGCAGCACGGTCCGTTTCTGTTTTAGCCTTTGAAGTCGCTCCGCCATTTTTTCCTTTCGTCTCCGTGTTGTTACAGCTATCGGCTTAATCCCAACAACGTTCTCTCTTCACTTTTCCCGCTTCCAGCTTCCGGTTCCCGGGTTTCGGCACCAAAAAATATGTTGTGGATTTAGCTGTAACATCAGTTGTTATAAGGAAAGAATGTCCAAACACCCAACTTTACCTTCATTTGGCTTTACTGGAGAATGCTGCATCTCAGTTTACAACACATCTGTCGTTCCCGCTGGCTAACATGCGTCCGTCCCTCTGATAGCACTGCATCGCTTAGCACTGACTTCTTCTTCGGTCTGCAGCTTGAACAATAACATTTCATGGTCAAAGGTACAGTACCAGCGCCGTCTAGTGGACAATGTCTAACGACTGCATTGAAGGAAAACACCTTTGGGATTCTAATTAAATTACTATTATAAATAGCTTTTCTGATTAACTATAAAGTGTTTATAATATCTATTTGTCCTATATGTATTTCAATATGTAATAACTATCAACTTATGTGTATGAACCATTCTGAACTATTAAATATTCAACAACATCGGTATTAAGAGTGTCGAGATCAATGGCGGCAGCAGCCAAAGGGGGCAAAGCAGAAGGAGGACTCATCATGGGTAATAGGCCACAAATGCGGCTGGATGGTATTCACGCCTTTATTAAGCTTTGGAGGCATTGCGACGGCAAAAAGAGGAAGAATAAATCACCACTGTTGTTGAAAAAAGACTTACAAAAAGACTTGATCTGCAAAAACATCCAAAAAGTGCTGAAAAAGTTTAGAAATACAGTATAGTTGCTCTGCAGGAGCTCTCCGAAAAGGCAACCTAAACCATGATACAGTACGCTGGACCGCAAGTCAGAAACCCTGATTTTAAGAAAAGCTTTTTCACTCATGGTATAAAATCACTTAAAACTTGGCCGTGCTCATTGTTGTCATCGTTAAAAAGACTAATGATTACAGTCGTCAGCATATTTTAAAACATATCTATTTGCATGGTGACTTTGACAATCATTAGTATATACAGTATATACTATAAGTATATACATATATATATATATATATATATATATATATATATATATATATATATATATACCTTGGTTTCTGTAGTGATATTTCATGTGTTATTTCTTATATTGGTCTTGGTTCTGAGATTTGCTTTTATTTTGAAGTAGCTGCTGTGTTGCTCTTCTTTTGTCTTATTGTAATGGTTCACCTTTTCCTGTCTTTACTCATGATGCATCATTTACACTCAGTTATGTAACCAGTCCAGCTGTGTCTTTGTCTAATTATTAGTTCGCTATATTAGTTGCCACCATCTGTATTCTTATTGCAGCAACATCCAGGATTTATCCCCTGGTTCAAAGATTCAAAGATTTTATTTGTCAATACTACTATACGTACAGGACATACAGAAGGATTGAAATGGCATTTCTGTCTCTCTTCAGTGGTGTGTACAATATAAAAAAGAAAAAGGAATAAGGCTGCAAAAAAAGAAAACAACAACAACAGCAGTCTATGTACAGTAATGCAACCCGTAGTGCAAATGGACAAAAGATAGACCCAGACCTCCCATAGTGCAAATAGAGATAAACAATTAACGATGATAAAACCCAGCAATCCTATATACAGAAAACTAGACATATAATACCCGTAGCTGCAGTTCAATGCGGTAGTGTCGGTGCAGACAGTAACAGATAGGACTGCACATGATCAGTATAGCAATGACAGACAGACAGCAGCAGATATGGCATTTGTGCAAATGGTTGCGGTTAAAGTGCAGAGACATACAGCAGCAAATGTATTACTGTTGGTCTGCCAGTCTTTCTGTGCCAACAGCTGAGGTAGTTATTGTGCAGGTGATTGTGTTACGGTCCGGGAGGGGAGGAAGTGGACAGAATTCAGGATCCTGATGACCTGATGAACGAAGCTGTTTAGCAATCTTGTGGCACGGGCCCGGAAGTGTGAAGAGTGGGAGGTGTTGCCTGCGATGTTGATGGATCTGCAGGTGATGCGGGTGAGGTAGATGTCAGGGGGGGGGGCATTTTGAATTACTCTGTCATCATTTCATGTAAGTTATTCAGCCTTCATGGCTCTTTAATTTTCAGCCCATGTGCTGTAGTTGTTTGTTATTATTGTATCAAACTGGAATTTTGCCTTGCATGTGACCCTGTTAATTATGCCTGCCAGAGCCAGACCTGACAGTGCAGCTGGCTGCTGGACTTCCTGACTGGGATACCACAGCCACTTTGTGTCAGCAGTAACACATCCAGAGCCAATAAACTGAAAACGGTGGTCCCTCAAGGATATGGGATTAGCCCCCTGCTCTTTACCTTACTCATCCATGACTAAACATCAATACACAGCACCAACCTCTTCATCAAGCTTGCGGAATGGATCTCATTAACAATTATGACAAGTCAAACTGCAGGGACAAGGTGAGCCA
This sequence comes from Pholidichthys leucotaenia, assembly GCA_020510985.1. Taxonomy (NCBI): domain Eukaryota; kingdom Metazoa; phylum Chordata; class Actinopteri; order Cichliformes; family Pholidichthyidae; genus Pholidichthys; species Pholidichthys leucotaenia. Next base: position 191,139,825 of record CM035842.1, on the reverse strand, counting down.
ATTGGCCATGTGGTGTAGCTACAACAATCTCACTGTTAGTCTCACGCTTAGTATGGAGAAGACAAAGGAGATTGTGATCGACTTCAGGAGAGCCAACACCCAGCATCCTCCCCTGACCATCAACAGGGCTGCTGTAGAGAGAGTGACAGCACTCTTGGGTTTGTGGGTGGAAAACATCACAGAGGACCTCTCCTGGAACATCAACAGTGCATCACTGGCCAAGAAAGCCCAGCAGCACCTCTATTTTCTCCACAAACTAAGGAAAGCCAAAGCCCCAGTCTCCATCATGTGGTCTTTCTATTGTGGCACCACAGAGAGAATCCTGACCAGCTGCATAACTGTGTGGTATGGAAGTTGCAATGCATCCTGCTGAAAGACCCAGCACTGCATAGTTAGTCCAGGAAAAATGTAACAAGCAGGTGACTTCACCCATTGCTAACACTGCTTGTTGAGTTTCCTGCCAACTGGGAGGAGGCTGAGGTGTCTCAGTGTGATAACCAGCAAACTGAGAGACAGCTTCAGCCATCAGTCTGTCAGAATGCTGAACTGTCTCCCAGTTCTTCTCTCTCCCCTTCTATCTCTGCCCTCTGTCCCAACAAACTCTCCACATCCCCTGGGCCACGTGACCCACAAACTCTGCACTATCCCTTCTTGTAGAGTGTGTTGGTATTGTGTGACCAGTCTAGTTTATTGTTCAGATGAACACCCAGGTACTTGTAGGATGTCACCATCTCAATGTCTGTTCCCTGTATGTTTACTGGTGCTGTGAGGGGTTGTCCTTGCCTGCGGCAGTCCACCACCAGCTCCTTAGTTTTCCTCACGTTGATCTGGAGGCAGTTCCGATGGCACCAGTCCACGAAGTCCTGGATAAGTCCTCTGTACTCAGCTTTATCTCCGTTGGAGATGAGGCCAATGATCGCAGAGTCGTCAGAGAACTTCTGTAGATGGCAGTGTGTTGTGTTGTGTGAGAAGTCCACAGTATAAAGGGTGAACAGGAAGGGAGCCAAAACCGTTCCCTGGGGGGCCCCCGTGCTACCAATGATCATGTCGGACACACAATCTCGGGTTCTCACAAACTGTGGACGGTTAGTGAGGTAGTCCAGGATCCATGACGACAGGTGCTGGTCCACCCCTGCGCACAGCAGCTTGTGAATTAAAACCTGGCTAAGGTGGCAGTACAGCGTCACCCTTGGCTTGTGCTGCACGCCGAAGGAAGGGAGAGGGCGTTTCTGCTGGAGGATCTGCAGCAGTAGTACTGCGGGAGGAGCTCCGTCCGTGAGTTGAGGTCTGAGCCAACGAGAGGCCATTCCCAGACCTCAGCACCATCGGCTCCTCACCAGCCCTGAGCTCCGGCGTCCCACCTCCCTTGCCAGAAGACCGGGCCTGCGCCTCCTCGTCAGAAGACGTCAGCAGTGGCTAGAGGAGCTTCACCTGGCCCAATTTCAGCAGCAGAAACCAACATGCCCTGGGAAATAAGACAAGTGAGTTTTCATTCATTTTCCTCTTTTAATGAAATACCTTGCCTTATTCCAGGTGATGAGGCTCAGCAACAGCAGCCAAACTTAGCTGAGTCCTCATCACCTGCTGCTGTTGTCTCACCCTCACCTCCACTTCTCACCCTAGCACTCCATTTCACCCAATGTACTGAGAATTCTTCAGCTTTCCACACTGAGATGGTGGGCCAGAAGTGCTCGTCTTCGTCTCCCGTCGAGTCTACTTTGGCCCAGCGCCCCGATGTAATCCTCGAACATGGCCACCCACTTAGGCCATAGGATCACTGGCTCTCACGTGAACTCCAGAAACAGTAGTAGGGATGGAGGTAGTCCATACGCTCCCATAATTTTACTCTCGTCGCCAAAATATTATGTATGGGAAAAGGAGTCGGAGTCTCTCTTGTCAAGCAGCCAACCAATCCACTTTATTGAGAACACAGAACTATATATACAGAATGACCGTGCCCGCCTGATGTCACGTTAGGGGAGGGTACGACAATACACACACACCACGCAACATGTATTAGTTCTATTATCAGTCTCCTGAATCGATTTCTGGTTTTGGTCTTCGGGAGATGTACAGTTTTACAGAGAAAAGCTGCATATATAAGAGGAACATCTCCTTATTATTCCAACTTATAAACTTGTTTTATTTTAAGGCTCAACTATATTTTTCTTTTCATTTTTCTTTTTTTTTTTTTTTTTTGCTCAAAACACTGTCGAGAATGGCTCATTCTACCAGAGACTGCAGCCACTACCTCTGCTTCTGCTCTTGGAGGTCACATGGTTTTTTCACATCATTTCTTTTGATACATGAACATGTACACTGAAGAGCTTTTGAACTGACTGAACTCTGAATTCTCCTCTCTGTTTCCCATAACCTTTCCAAACATTTTTTTTCTCCAGTTTGGTTTCAGCAGACAAAGGACACAGTCTCCATCTCCAGCTTTTCCCCACTGAGCCTTACACTCCTGTTTATTTATACGCCCACACAGTTCAACTACCAATCTCCCTCCTGCCCTTTTCTGCTCCTGTTTGTCTCAACAATCAGAAACCCCTGTACAAATTTTACCACGCTGCTGAACTGATGTTGCATTGCCATTTCTGAGATAAAATATGTGTATTCCATCCTGAGAGAGCTGTGTGAGCTCTGTTATGAAGCCTGCACCTGCTTACGTCTAGGAAAAAAGCTTTAAAGTGAGAGTGTGTTCCATGTGTCAGCGTTATCAAAGGAAAACCACCTGTTAAAATCATTATCTTGACTTTGAGGAAAATGTCAGCACACAAAGCAGTGCCGCATGTGCCAAAGACAGTTTGTTCCTGTAAACATTTATACCAAAAAAGCATAGTACGACACCTGTGAGAAGTCCTGTTGTTAAGGTGTTTCAGTGAGCTTACAAGGGCCTTTCATTAAAGATTTTCGGTTACTCATTTCCCATGGAGTGAGAGGAAAAAAACTTGGCTCCATTATTAGTCTTACTCATAGGGTCACACACTTCTCTCATCATTTTATGCAGCTGTGGAGACCCCGTCTGCAGGTTGCGTCAGAAGTGCTTTTCCTTCAAAAATGACTTGATGGTTGGAAAGAGGTGGAAGTCAGACGATGCGAGGTCAGGAGAGTAAAAGCAGTGAGGAAGGATTTCATAGCCACAGGGCTATGCTTCCATCTGGGCAGTACGTAAACCCAGGCACTGTCTTGCAGGAGGCCAATACACTTATGGCCCTTTTCCATTAGTATCGCTTTGGCCTTTACTCACTTCTACTCGACTCGCTTTCTAGCCTTTTCCACTGTACCCAGCACGGTTTAACAGGCGCTATTTTCGTGCCTGATCGAGGGCAGGGTACAACCGTGCTGAAGCGAGCCGAGATGTGACGTCAACAGACTGCGAGCCGCTGATTGGTCAGGGCGTAACGTCACGAAAGCATCCGTCTTCAGTAGAATCTATACGACCGCCATTTGCAATATTTCATGGACTAACTCGGTCACGGAGTAAATACGATATTAATACAGACAGCGTTGTAGGTTTTGCGGAACTCTACACCGTGGTCCAACGAAGAGGTGCGGGGTTTTCTCTGCTTAGTGGCAGATCCACAGTGAGGAGCGACCCGCACCGATACAGATGCAGCCCATCATAGAACCGGACTACGGACAAGCTGAAGACGAACGTGAGAGAACCATCGATGGTGAGTGATTTGTAATAATGTGCATCTATTCGCTTATTTATCCTGTTGGTGGTAAGCTCACTTTTTTTGAGCGTGCTGGCTAACGAGTTTTAGCTAGTAGCTAGCTAGTACCAACTGCTGATTCGCACTTGTTTTCTCCTAAGTATTCGCATGTGAGAGCAAAACGATGAAATATGTTAATCCTGGTTAAAGTCCTGGTTTGTGTACGTATTGCACTTTGGTGCTGCACATTAAATTGTGTGCAATTTAATGCTAGAATGTGTTTCCACATGCCAGGGGTTAGCCACCCTCAGTGTTTATATTGTGGATGCAGGTGAAGTTGAGCACAGGAGCCGAAATCTCAACAATATAAAAGTGCTTTTTCAAACCAGTGATTTATAAAGTCATTCATGTAATTTTCTAAAGTGTCAGAATAGACCCACACACCTATTCTGTGGATTTTCCATAAAAGGTGCTGGAACAGTATTGTGCATGTACAGAGTGGATCCTGCAGTGCTTGTCAGGGAAACGAAGCATTTTTGTCACATCCCACCACTGATTTTCACATATGTATTTCCCTAATACAGGTACGTCTCCAAAAATTAGAATGTCATGAAAAAATTCAATATTTTTTGACACTCATTTCAGAAAGAGAAATCCATATATTATATCGATTCATTACACAGACAGTGATATATTTCAAGCGTTTATTTATTTTAATTTGGCTGATTATGGCTTACAGCCCCTGAAAACCCCAAATTCAATTTGGCAAAAAATTAGAATATTACATAAATTAACTTTAAAAAGTAGTTTTTAAATAGAAATGTTGGCTGCTGAGGTGTTGGTTAATATGGGCTGTAGCCATAATCATCAATATTAAAATAAACACTTGCAATATATCACTGTCCCTGTAATGAATCTATATATGGGTTTCACTTTCTGAAATGAGTGACAAAAATATTGAACTTTTTCATGATATTCTAATTTTTGAGATGTGCCTGTGTAAGTGTTGAACTTGCTTGAACCTAACCACCATCCATTTCTGTCGTTCGTCTAGGCAAGAGGAAAGCAGCCGCCCCACAACGGACCTCACCACTGTGGAACTTACTGAAATCCTTTGCTTTTTTATGTAAAGTGTCAAAACCAAAGTAGCACAATTTCCACTTAATATAAAAGGGACTGAACTGAGATTTATTTGATTGTGTGAGTATCAATTACAGAATAATTGAAAATGAATGGTGCATCAACTGTAAAACAAACCGCTTGTTAACCTCTTGCACTCCGGTGTACCACGGGCGGACACGTCTCTGCGTCCTAGAGCGCACGAGGGTGCCCTCACTGTGCTTCCTAGTGCCCACTGGAAAAAAGAGCTGCATTTCCGTTCTTCCACTACAGACACAGCCGCAAACAGAAAGCCAAAGGAGTGCTTTGATTGGTTTAGATGTGATTGACCTCTCATTCGACTAATAAGAGCCTTGAATTGGGTTTCTGAAACCTTGAAGAACCAATGACTGAAAACCTAGCAAGAAGGACCCGCCTACCAACGGCTGCGAATGCAGCGAGCCAATTGAAGCACAGAAGTTCGAAAGCGTGCGTCCCTTGCAAAATCTGTTTTGTGTAAGGCTAGGTGAAGAGAGACTGACTGCTGCAGCAGATGAAAAAAGGACCCGCAGGAAGAACCGCCACAGACCCAGCAGCACGGAGACCACCCACAAGTGCGACCTGTGTGACAGGGACTGCCATTCGTGCATCGGCCTGTTCAGCCACAGGCGGTGCTGTCCCAGCAGAGTAGACGTTTAGGATTCTCTTCCATGGTCATCATAGACCAACGGAAGCTGACGACGAAGGCTGGGTGACACACACGCGTTTGCCAGTCTTTTTTTCTTACTACTGTTCTTATTTGTTTTGAAAAATCGTTCGCCAAAACCGCAATCATGGAAGTGCAAAACCGCAATAATGGAATTATGGTTTGACCGGGTCGCGTGACCAGAACCACAAGTCCGTAACAAGCAGGCCAGCGTCATGTTCGTCTGACAATGAGGAAGAGAAGTTCGCCAGCAACACTGCTGTTGTGAACAGGTAAGTGCTATAAGCTTAATTATTCTTTATCCCTAAAAATTGTAATCAGAAATGACTTTTGACCGATTGGTAAATTACAACTGTGCGCAGTAGACCGCGGCACATGAAGTCCGAAGTCCGTGCGCCACGGTACACGGTTCGTGTGCCGCGTCCGGACCATGAACGCCCCCCCCCCCCGCTACTCTTCTGTAGCGGATTGCAGATATTTCAGTACAACTGTGCGTAGTAGACCGCGGGGACTGTGCGCCGCGGTTGCCACATCGCCACATGACTGTTCCATCATGTGGCGATGGGCGATGTCCGTCCTCTGTAGCGGGGTGTGGGGGGTGGGGTGGGGGGGAGTTGTTATCTTCTACATTACAGATATTTTAGAATAATTTTTAGTGCACTGTAGGTTATTTTTTCTTGTAAAAAAAAAAGCCACACATTTTTTTACGTGGCATGCTTCTTCGTGTGTGGGGGCTTGTTTGTTCATTCATTCATGAATGAATGAAAAAACAACCCCCCCCCCCCACACACACACAGCCCTAAGTGTCACCTTTCATTAGAGCCCAACATCAAGCTTCTATATTGAATCATTCAAAAGTTACAGATGTTTTTCCAAACTGTGCCATTTGGCACAATTTGGCACAGTTCAAAAACGCCTGGGAACAACCTAAGAAAAAAGCTGTGTAATATATTCATTTTTTGTGGTATTGTTACAAAATTTTGACCTCAGCTGGATAACACTTGGTTCTACATTTCTGTTGCATTTTCCAGCCCGGATCTGACAGCTGTGTGTTATTTGCAAGCATTTGCATCCAAAAAAACACCCAGGCCTAATTTATTTTCTTCAAGTTCAGTATGTTTAGATGACTGTTACTCAGTGGCAGGAGCACTTAGAGAGATTATGACTTTTTGCCAAAAAATTCAAAGTGTTTTCTTTTAAATGAGACCAACCCCATGAAGATGCTGCAAAGGGTTGAAGAACAGCTTTTGATTTACTTTAGGTACGTTATTTTTTGGCGTTTTTAGGGAAATTGACCAGAGTGCAAGGGGTTAATGTATTTATTTTGTTGTCAGATCACTTGTGTGATCCTTTGTGAGTTATGTTCATAACTGTATGTTTTGGGGAATGGCAGTTGTTCAGTTATCAATATAATTTAGTTTATATGTGTATAATGTATAATATTATATATATATATATATATATATATATATATATATATATATATATATATATATATATATATATATATATATAAATAAATATAAATAAATATAAATAAATATAAATAAAATAAATAAATATAAATAAATAATATATTTATATATATATATATATATATATATATATATATATATATATATATATATATATATATTATTTATATATATATATATATATATATATATATATATATATATAGTGTATAATATGTGGGGGGTTTTTTTTGTTTTTTTTTTTGTTTGTTTTTTTTTGAATGCAAAAGATGCAATAGACTTACACAATGGTCCTCTCCGGCATACAACTAGGAACATACCGGTCGCTATGGAGGGTGAGAATATGTATGGGCACATAATCATACCATGTAGGATAACTAAATAGACGGTTATGCTGTTTCATCCCACCTAGCAACAATGCTCTGCACTGTGTGTGTTTATATATTTACATATTTATTCCATCTAGCTACAATGCTCTGCACTGGGTGTGTTTATATTTATATATCTATATATTTATTCCATCTAGCTACAATGCTCCGCACTGTGTTTTTATATATCTACATATTATTCCATCTAGCTACATTGCTCCGCACTGTGTGTGTTTATATACTTGCATATTTATTCCACCTAGCTGCAATGCTCCATACTGTGGGTGTTTATATATTTACATATTTATTCCATCTAGCTACAATGCTCTGCACTGTGTGTTCATATATTCATATATTTATTCCATCCAGCTACAATGCTCTGCACTGTGTGTCTGTGTGTGTGTGTGTGTGTATATATATATTTTATAGTAATATGTACATATGTATATTAGCTGCTCTTGCTTGCTTGTTTTTTCTTGCCTTCTGATTGTTGCTCTGAGTGTTGCTATCCCTGTGCTGTTGCAATCCTGGAATTTCCCCGTTGTGGGACTAATAAAGGCTTATCTTATCTTATCTTATCTTATCTTATCTTATTTTATAGTCTATCATGAATAAACTCATGCAGTAACAGGACACATTACAAATATTTGAGACCCATTGTTGTGCATCCTTTTATATTTTAGCAATAAAAGTACAAAACACCGCCCACACTTGAAGTCAGGGCAAGAAGAGACACTTTTACATTCAAGACAAACTTTTATTGATAAAAACTCCATATTTTGACTGAGCGACTCCATACTCGGTGATGCACACCCTCAGTTAAAGTACTAGATTCCATTCAAGTGAATGTATTAATTCATTCTGATTGCTGAGGCCACAGTAAAAACAGATGATTTTAAATGTAACACAGACCTTGTAAAATCGACTTTACATCAGTGCAGCTACATGAAAATTGTGGTTAAATACAACAACGAAGTACTTTATTGTCACATTGGAATTGTAATCACTCCTGTTTGTTTTTCTTTTGAATTCTTGGGTGGAATATGGTGGGCAATATAAGCTGCAGCTTCAGCCATCACCCATTTCAGATAACCTATGTTGAACTGTATAATCAGAGGAGTTATTGTTTAATTCAACCTTTGTTAGATTTTTTTCCCCTTTGTTATATTATTCTATTTACTTTTAATCTATCCGAAATAAAGATTCATTCATTCATTCACATCCCACCACTGGCTTTTAGCAACAAGTGTATTTCCCAAATATGTTTTAAACTTCCTTTATTTAACCCCTTGCACTCCGGTCAATTTCCCTAAAAACGTCAAAAAATAACGTGCCCAAAGTAAATTGAAAGCTGTTCTTCAACCCTTTGCAGCATCTTCATGGGGTTGGTCTCATTTAAAAGAAAACACTTTGATTTTTTTGGCAAAACAGTCATAATCTCTCTATGTGCTCCGACCACTGAGTTACAGTCATCTAAACATAGTGAACTTAAAGACAATAAATTTGGCCTGGGTGTTTTTTTGGATACAAATGCTTGCAAATAACACACAGCTTCAGATCCGGGCTGGAAAATGCAACAGAAATGTAGAACCAAGTGTTATCCAACTGAGGTCCAAATTTTGTAACAATACCACAAAAAATGAATATATTACACAGCTTTTTCCTCAGGTTGTTCCCAGGCGTTTTGGAACTGTGCCAAATTGTGCCAAATGGCACAGTTTGGAAAAACGTCTGTAACTTTTGAATGCTTCAATGTAGAAGCTTCATTTTGGGCTCTAATGAAAGGTCACACTCAGGGCTGTGTCTGTGTGTGTGTGTGGGGGGGGGGGTTGTCCCCCCCCTCGCTACAGAGGATGGACATCGGCCATCGCTACATGACGGATTAGCCTCATGTCGCGATGTGGGACAGCAGCTCAGTCACCGCGGCTTCCCCCCCCATCTTCGCTACAGAAGAATAGCGGGGGGGGCGGCGTTCACGGTCTGGATGCGACGAATGAACCGTGTACCACGGCGCACGAACTTCAGACTTCGTGCGCCGCACAGTTGTAATTTACCGATCAGTCTAAAGTCATTTTGGATTACAATTTTCAGGGATATAGAATAATTTAGCTTATAACACCTTACCTCTTCACAGCAGCAGCGGAGCTGGCGAACTTCTCTTCCTCATTGTCAGACGAACGCGACGCTGGTCTGCTCGTGGTTCTGGTCTCGCGACCCGATCAAAACATAATTCCATTATTGCGGTTTTGTGCTTCCATGATTGCGGTTTTTGGCGAACGATTTTTCAACAAATAACAGTAGTAATTAAAAAAAGACTGGCGAAGGCGTGTGTGTCACTCAGCCTTCGACGTCAGCCTCCGTCGGTCTATGATGACCATGGAAGACAATCATAACATCTACTCTGCTGGAACAAAAACAAAATAAGCACCGCCTGTGGCCGAACATGCCGATGCGCGAATGCTGTCACACAGGTTGCATTTGTGGGTGGTCTCCGTGCTGCTGGGTCTGTGACGGTTCTTTCTGCGAGTCCTTTTTTGATCCGCTGCAGCAGTCTGTCTTCACCCAGCCTTAAAAAAAACAGCTGGCGAACTTCTCTGCTTCAATTGGCTCACTGCATTCACAGCGTTGGTAGGCGGGTCCTTCTTGCTAGGTTTTCAGTCATTGGTTCTTCAAGGTTTCAGAAACCCAATTCAAGGCTCTTATTAGTCGAATGAGAGGTCAATCAGATGAACTAATCTGTTTGCGGCTGTGTCTGCAGCTTTTATTTTCAGTGCGCGCTTGGACGCCATCACCATCTACATCATGTCCTACATCACCATCTCCATCATGCATCTCCATCATGCGTCCTAGAGCGCACGAGGGCGCACGAGAGCGCCCTCGTGTGCTCTAGGACGCAGAGACTTGCCCGCCCGCGGTACAACGGAGTGCAAGAGGTAATTGTAGCTGATTGTAATAAACAATTTAGTGACTTATGTTTTTGCATCATGATTTCTATTTTTGTCTGTTAATACGTTGGTGGGAAAAGAGTCAATAGGACAAACCATTAATGGGTGACCTTGAAAATAATGGCTCATTTTTAAGAAAAGTAACCAAAACAATTATTTTATTAACTGAAGACTGTATTGTTGGATGTGCCACCGCAGAAGACCCTGCATACTTTAGTGACAGTACCAGTATATGGAGGAATTCTGGGTCATATTAGCATCTACTCTTCATCATAATGGGTTTGGGCAGGGGTGTCCAATCATGTGCCATGGAGGGCGAAGACCCTGCAGGCTTTACCTCCAACCAGTGTCTTCAACAGCAGATTCCACTGAACTTCTTCCACTGACTGCAGATCAGTGAAAACACCTGCTGAAGAGACTGGGTAGAGGAGAGAACCTGCAGGGTCTTGGCCCTCCATGGCACATGATTGGACACCTGTGGGTTAGAGTTTAATGGGATTTAACATTTTAACACAAACTGCTTTATGGTTCATAATCCTGTTGACAGACTTACACCAAACCAAAAGTGATTTCTTAAACTGCTGGATTGTTCTTAGACAGCTTTTCCAATCTGTCAGTATTAAATTTATGTCACATGATGGTAACCTTCACATATAAAAAAAAGAGACATCTGCAAAAACTTCAGAGGTTTATTGTCAGTGCAATTCCTAGTGCAATACTACATGAATGCATGTATAGTACATTGTTGATGCAGAGATATATATTTCTACAGTACATGTATCTAGTAAATCAAGCATTTTCCATGTAACCTTGTGACTGCATTATTTTAATTGCTTTTAATCCTAGATCAAGTTTGTTTTGGCCTAAAATGCATCATAACTGTCAAATATATCTTATTATACCTAACTCAGCACTGTTTACTTTTTGAATAGATATTTTGTGGCTAATATAGTTATTAACATGGCGATCAAGTTGTGTCAGCTGATCATTTTTTGCTATGACACCACTTCAGACTCAGTGCAGCTGGAGCAGGTACATCCATGATGTCTCAACAGTCTCTCCATAATTTTCACGCAGATCAGAGCAATTTGTTGCACAGGAAATAAACGTTTCTACAGACATTCTTAAGCTCTACAACCACTGATCGTTTGTGAAGCTGTGTTGACATCAGTGACAGGCTGTGCTGAACGCCAGACCGACCGTTTGAAGCGATAATTTTCCCACAACAGAGCCATCCGAAACACACACAGCGTACATATTTTAGTACCTAACAGCGATAACTTGCAGACATCACAGTGTAGTACGACGTACTTATAGCAAACTAGCATTAGCAACATTAGCTTACCGTCATATATGACCTAGTTTGTATCCTCACGTCTTCAGCTCTCCCAGAAGCTGCAGAATTATTCCAGAGTGTTTCGTCTCACTGCCTGTACCCTTGTCTGGCGGTCCTTTTTGGCATTTACGGTGAAAAAAGCCAAAGACCGAGGAGTCGCCTTGTACAGCCGCCATGTTATGTTTGGCTTGGGTCACGTGTTTTACGTCACGGGAGTGTGGCACCGCCTTGCTGTAAAAAAAAAAAATCCCGCCCACGACAGCTTAACCCCGCTTTACTCGGCTGCTATAGAGACACAACCGCGGCCGAACCGAGTAGTAGCGAAACGAAACGAGACAAGGCAAGCTGGGCTAGTGGAAAAGCGGCTTTAGTCAGCATGCTGTGCCTCTCTCGTTTTGATGGCCTTCCTCAATTTTTGCTGCAGTGAAGCATAGTAAGTCCTGGTAACGGTGGTACCCTTTGCCAGAAAAAATCCATTATCAATATTTCATGCTGGTCCCAAAGACCATGAACATGGCTTTGTCCATCATGTTGGACACATGAATTCTTCTGAGGTAGTGAGTTGTAATGCTTCAATTGCTTCCAATGGGCTTTAGTCTCTGGATCATAGTAATGGACCCATGTTTCATCCTGTGTGATTAGTCCTCCTGGTTTTCTTGGCACATGGCCAAAAGAGCCTGGGAGCATGTGACCTGTTCCTGATTCTGGAAAGGTGTGAGAAACCGGGGAATCCAACATGCACTTTTGTATGTGCATATGGACATGGATGATTTTTTTCCAAAGACCCCACACTGATCTGACCCACGCCCTTTCTTTTTTTTTTTTCCTCCCCTTGTCCTGTCAGGCAGCTAGGTAAGCAAAACAGAGATCTGTAACCCTTATTGTGCCAAAACAGATTTACTTTGCCAAAAGGAGCTTTATACAGTACCAATCTATGTACTGTATATTGTCACAAACTCCTCCTGTAATAACTTTTAATACTTTATTTAAATTATTTTACCCATGCAGGACCTGACAGGATGGGGAATGGGGAAAGGAAGTGTGCGGAGGGGGGAAGAAAAGAGAAAGGAACAGACTAAAAAGACAAACAAACCAACAACTAAAACAAACAGAAGGCAAACTACTTCTTCCACCAAAGAGGTCTCAACGCGAGTCTGGTATCCGCACCTGTTAAACAGGGATGGCAATTTTCCGCCGATCCGCGGATTTCCGCCGATTTATTTTCAAATTGATCATTTCTGTGAATCGTCTAAATCCGTTGAGAAAATTTTAGGGGGGGTAAGGTACCTTATTGTTACCGATTTTAGCGAAAATCAACACGACTACATAAGCGCTCGGCGCTTCCCCAGGTCAAGTCTCCCGCGATAACCCGGATGTGTTGTGTTCAAGCTACTGCTGTATTGTAAACAGCCCTGCGATTGGATAGTTGCAAACGATTGGACCAATCAAATGGCTCGTTGTATGCTTTGTCAAAAATTCATGGCGGCGTGTTCTCAGGGATGTGATTTTCTGCTAATTCGCCAAATTCCGCTTTATTTTATCTTCCAGGAAGATAAAGTACGTTAGCGGCTTGTGGTCCACGAACGCAGTGAAGGTGCGCCCTTTCAGGCAGAACTGGAAGTGGCGTATGGCCAGGTGGAGAGCCATTAACTCTCTGTCGAACACGCTGTATTTACGCTCACTGTCGTGCAAAGACCTGCTAAAAAAGGGGCGCACCCCCTTGCCCCCCCACCGGGGCTCTGCCCTGGACCCCGCTGGGGGACTGCGTCCCACAGACCCCCTGCTAAATTTTCAGATAATTTCCCCAACCCCAAATCACATCCCTGGTTCGTGTTGGAATTCTGAGCTTTCGGTATAGTCTTCAGCGGAATTATGAGACTTTTATCGAAAGATCAGGAGTCATCAGTGCTAGAAATAAGATAAGATAAGCCTTTATTAGTCCCACAATGGGGAAATTCCAGGATTGCAACAGCACAGGGATAGCAACACTCAGAGCAACAATCAGAAGGCAAGAAAAAACAAGAACAGCTAGTAAACATGTGACTGAGGTCATCCTGCGCAGTTCACCCTACACAGAACACGAACCCGCGACCTCACAGTCAACTAACACACAGTTCGAGCATGGGAGACACAGCACGATCGCGCCGAGCTAAAGGTCCGACCGATAGCTCAGCGATACCGAAACTGTATGAGGCTTTTCGGGAGGGAGGTTTATTAACGTTCTACGCCGAACAGTACTAGTTGGCATCCGTTACAAACATATGTACATATTACTATAAATATATATATATATATATATATATATATACTGTATATATATATATGTATATATATACAGTGGGGAAAAAAGTGTTTAGTCAGCCACCAATTGTGCAAGTTCTCCCACTTAAAAGATGAGAGAGGTCTCCAATTTTCATCATAGGTATACCTCAACTATGAGAGACAAAATGAGAAAAAAAAATCCAGAAAATCACATTGAAGGATTTTTAATGAATTAATTGGTAAATTCCTTGGTAAAATAAGTATTTGGTCAATAACAAAAGTTCATCTCAATACTTTGTCATTGCCAACAAAAGGTATATAACAGAGGTCAAATGTTTTCTGTAAGTCTTTACAAGGTTTTCACACACTGTTGCTGGTATTTTGGCCCATTCCTCCATGCAGATCTCCTCTAGAGCAATGATGTTTTGGGGCTGTTGCTGGGCAACACAGACTTTCAACTCCCTCCAAAGATTTTCAATGGGGTTGAAATCTGGAGACTGGCTAGGCCACTCCAGGACCTTGAAATGCTTCTTACGAAGCCACTCCTTCGTTGCCTGGGCGATGTATTTGGAATCATTGTCATGCTGAAAGACCCAGCTACGTTTCAGCTTCGATGCCCTTGCTGATGGAAGGAGGTTTTCACTCAAAATCTCACGATACATGGCCCCATTCATTCTTTCCTTTACACGGATCAGTCGACCTGGTCCCTTTGCAGAAAAACAGCCCCAAAGTATGATGTTTCCACCCCCATGCTTCACAGTAGGTATGGTGTTCTTTCTCCTCCAAACATGACAAGTTGAGTTTTTACCAAAAAGTTCTATTTTGGTTTCATCTGACCATATGACATTCTCCCAATCCTCTTCTGGATCATCCAAATGCTCTCTAGCAAACTTCAGACGGGCCTGGACATGTACTGGCTTAAGCAGGGGGACACATCTGGCACTGCAGGATTTGAGTCCCTGGTGGCGTAGTGTGTTACTGATGGTAGCCTTTGTTACTTTGGTCCCAGCTCTCTGCAGGTCATTCACTAGGTCCCACCGTGTGGTTCTGGGATTTTTGCTCACCGTTCTCATGATCATTTTGACCTCACGGGGTGAGATCTTACGTGGAGCCCCAGATCGAGGGAGATTATCAGTGGTCTTGTATGTCTTCCATTTTCTAATAATTGCTCCCACAGTTGATTTCTTCACACCAAGCTGCTTACCTATTGCAGATTCAGTCTTCCCAGCCTGGTGCAGGTCTACAATTTTGTTTCTGGTGTCCTTTGACAGCTCTTTGGTCTTGGCCATAGTGGAGTTTGGAGTCTGACTGTTTGAGGTTGTGGACAGGTGTCTTTTATACTGATAATGAGTTCAAACAGGTGCCATTAATACAGGTAACAAGTGGAGGACAGAGGAGCCTCTTAAAGAAGAAGTTACAGGTCTGTGAGAGCCAGAAATGTTGCTTGTTTGTAGGTGACCAAATACTTATTTTACCGAGGAATTTACCAATTAATTCTTTAAAAATCCTTCAATGTGATTTTCTGGATTTTTTTTTTTTCTCATTTTGTCTCTCATAGTTGAGGTATACCTATGATGAAAATTGGAGACCTCTCTCATTTTTTAAGTGGGAGAACTTGCACAATTGGTGGCTGACTAAATACTTTTTTGCCCCAGTGTATATATATATATATATATACTGTATATATATATATATATATATAGACACACAGTGCGGAGCATTATGGTTGGTGAATGTGCAGCAGAAAGTCTAAGCTCTCTCTCCGCGGATGCGGCGGGCCAGCTGGAAGTCTTTGGGCATGATGGTGACCCTCTTAGCGAAGAAGAGACCCACCAGGTAGGCCTCGCTGGCCTCCTGCAGAGCCATGACGGCAAAGCTCAGGAAGCGCAGGTCGGTCTTGAAGTCCTGAGCGATCTCCCTCACCAGGCGCTGGATGGGCAGCTTACGGATGAGCAGCTCCGTAGATTTCTGGTAGCGACGGATCTCTCTCAGAGCCACGGGCCTCTGACAGTGAGGCTTCTTCACTCCGCCGGTGGCCGCAGCGCTTTTCCGAGCAGCCTTGGTGGCTAGCTGCTTCCTGGGGGGCTTTTTCCTCCAGTAGATTTTACGGGCGGTCTGCTTGATTCTTGCCATCCTTCTTTATTATTCTGTCTTATATTTCTTGCACGCCGCCTAAACTCCAGCCCGGCACCCGCGTCGTTTTCGCTACAGTTCCCGGTATGTCGAGTTTCACCGTTAGCACCGGGTGGCGGTTGAGTGCTAGCTAGCACTAGCTCTTCCTGCTGTAACGTCTCCTGCTGTAAACAGTGGCTCCGTCCGCCGACTCGGGAGACCTTTGGGGCGATCTGTGTGTCCGTGATATATATATAGAGTGAAAGGTGTAGAAAGAAGAAGGAAGATAAAAAAGGCTGTTGCAACGGGCAGCCAACTCGTGTGGCGCCACCGGTCCGGCGGAACCGGAACCGGAAAAGACAAAATAGATAAAAGTGTCAAAAATAAGTTCCGATGGAATTGGCTTGAGAGAAAAGTGACGGTAAAGGTGAAAATTGGCTCAAAGTTCGACGAGGTAACAGAAACACTCGGACAGTTTCTGAAGAAACCAGAAAAGGAGATGAAGTTCAAAGTTCAGAGACTGACACAGCTTGCTGCCAAAAGGAAGAAAGTTTCACATTAGAAGTGACTTGGTGACCAGTGTAAATATTGTAATAAACTCTTATAGAACTGTTAAATATGTTGGACTAAAGACAGTGAGACAACATTGAAGAAAAAGTAAGTTAACTTTTCATTAAATTTAATGATTTATCTAAGTCTAGTATTTCATTTTTTTAATCATTTTTTTCAGTCTAAATTACTTCTGTTTTACTGAAAACCTCCCAGCTTCAGGGGGGCTGCACCCCCCCGGCCCCCCCATAAATCAATCGACCAAATTAGATTTCAGCTGAAATCAGAATTTCCTGTTGCCATCCCTGGTTAAAGGGGAGACATTTGTGTGTGTGTGTCTATGTGCATGTATATGAGAGCACGTGCAAAGTAAGTGTGTGCATGTGAGTGGTTTGTCAGGAAACATATAAAGAGGGGGGCCGGTCGCAGCAACTCCCTGCACCCCCCCCCCCCCCTCAAGCAGGCAAGGCAGCGCCACCAACCCCCAAAGGGCACAAATACCTAGGATTGACAAGCCCCAGGAAAGCCAGGCATCCGCCCCCGGCGGGACGGCTGAGGGAGGCAAAGCCGCCAGGAGGCCGGCGCGGCGGGCCCACAGCCCCAGGCCCACTACCTCCCCACCCCACCCAGCGGGACCAACGCCATTCCCCGGGCCCCAGGCGCTGGAAGGCCAGCGCCGTTTCCACCAATCTCTGACCACACTTGAACTGTCAACGTCAGTGCTTTGCTACATAATACAATGGGGCATCTGTGAAAGATTTTTGTTATTGCACATTTCAAAATTACACTTTGTCCCAGATATTGTATCCTGAAACACAGCATATCATATTTCTTCCTGTGATTCCGTGTCTCGCCTACAAGGTTACTCACAGACAGCTAGGCTCTGTATCTTGATGACTCAGTATTCCACATTTATCTATCTTGTTTAAACTCTGCTGTTATGCTCCAACATGGAAGCTCTCCCCGTCTTGCTGCCTGAAATGTAGCATTCCTTTCTTAACTAAATAAGTCATTGAAAATGCATCTGGGACTACAGCTTTTCTTTATTCACCAGATCAAAGGGACATTTAATGGTAATACTAAAAATCCAGCACAAAATGGTTACAGAAGCAACTGGATCAAGTTATTTCTGCCTTGGACTGAACCGATAGACTGCTGTTTTTTCCCCCATTTTTTTTTCAAAATGACAGATATATTTGACTGTTGCATTCTGTCTGGGGGAGAGAAGCTGGCTCCAGAAAGATTCCCTTTGTGGACCCTCAACAAGCTCCTTTATCTGGTGAGAAGTAAACTTTTCTATGATTTATTCTTTAATTCTTTGATTTTGTAGATAGTGTGAGATATGCAAGATGGACACGCACTGCCAGGTGACACCTCTGCCCTGCCCTACATAAGGCTGGGTCGGCAATCTTATTACGCTCTCTTACCTGAGCTTAGCTGGCGATCTGTCAATAGTTGCCAGTGTGAGTAAAGCTAAATAAAGCTGTGTTCCAAGTCACCTCGCCTCTTCTATTCAGCAGGTAATATCAGACATAACATTGGTGACGTCAGATTAAACCATGGAGGCGTGCATTGTCCCTATCTGCCCTTTCCTTGAAGCGCCCGGAGAACTGCCAGTGCCCTGGCTTAGGTGGTACGAGGCCTTTCAGAATTACGTTGCCGCGCTGGGTCTCGGGGAGCTCGACAGGCAGAGAGCCCGGGCGTAATTGGTGCACAATTTGGGCATAGAGGGCCAGTGGATCCTGCGAACGCTCGGTGCTGCAGACACCTATGAAGAGGTAGTGGAGCTACTACTGTAGCTACCCATTTCAACACCCCAGGTAATGTGACGGTCCAGAGGATCTGCTTTCGGCAGCGACGTCAACAGGTAGGTGAACCCGTCCAGCGGTTTTTCACCGAATTGAGACAGCTTGCTAGCGAGTGCCGTTTCGGAGCCTTGGAGGAAGAAATTATTCGTAACCAGCTGGCAGAGCATACCTGTAGCGCCACATTGTGAGCTATGCTACTAGCGTTCCAAATGGAAGCTGTGAACAAGTTAGCTCTAGAGCAAACCAGGAGCCAGTCACAGCAACCGCAAGAGCCTCTTGTTGTGGCAAATGCCATGGACCTTGACAGCGAAGATAGCTGGGATGGCGAGAAGACGGAAGCCAACCCTACCAGCCAGGGGTCGGCCCTGGGAAAGTCCCTCTGTATGGGTTGTGGGTCTAAAACACACCGGAAAAAGACTAAGGACTGCCCAGCGAGAGGAGCACGGTGTAACAGATGTGGTCGCTTGGACCATTTTGACAGGATGTGCTGTGAATTTAAACCGGAGAGCATACGGAAGAAATCGCTCCACCCGCCCCAGACAACCATCCATACGGTGTCCCCAGACTTGAAAGGGTACACATTTTGCATGGTGAGGTGGGACGATGTGGCGGTGCTGCTGTTGACTGACATGGGAGTGGAAGGTGCTGTCATATTCCATGTGACAGCACGGGGTGATAACATCATGGGGTGCGATTTATGTTACGGACTGGGTTTCACCATCAAAGACGATGCTGGGAAGGAGTGGTCGGGCTGTGGCCAGTGGAACCCCCGATTTCGGTGACTGATGAAGATGTGGTGTGGGATAAAGAACTACAGGACACCATGGCGGTTAAGCAGGACCAATTTTGCTCAGGGCCAGCTCAGGAGGGTCTCAGTGCCGGTGCTCGGGAAACGGTCGACGGGAATACCGAGCGTGATGGTGAGGCACCTGCACCAGCAAGTGGCGCCAATGGGTTAGCCCCGGATGTCTCCGGAGTCTGGCTGCAATGGGACAGAGGGTCTGTAGCTACAATGGCACATGTTACACCAGCACTGGAAGAGGTCGGGCCAAGACCGATGAGTACAAGGGATCAGTGGGCTTGGCAATAACGCCTCAGGCCCTGTCGAGGGTCCTGGATTGGGTCCAGGTGCGAGGTGAGGAGCACCCGCAGCGAAGATGGGCCAGACAACAACCCCAGGAGCGTCGGGAGTGTCTGCGCATAGTAGCCAGACTGGATGCAACGCACTTCAGGCTCTCTGACGGCTCGGTGTGGCACGTGAACCAGCTTTGGTGTGTCCAGGAGATGGCCCCGGGAAATGTGGCTGAACGTTGGACGAGGTCGATGGTAGTAGTAGTAGTAGATTAGTTTATTTGACAGGGACAGTGCAATAAACATAGACAATTAATCAAAGACAATCAATCTGATGTGTTGCACATAGAGTGTATAGCTATTAGCTAATTTGCAACTCTTGTCCCTGGATGGGCTTTAGAAAAAAGAATCAAGATAAAAATATACACAATAACCACATACATCAATGCAGAAAAATTATAAATACACAATTATAAATATTATAAATATTATAAATACACAAATATAACAGCCTGACTCACCTTTAACATAAATATTATAAATACACAAATATAACAGCCTGACTCACATTTAACACATATAACATAACTCACATTTGCCTATTTCGGAGAGGAGGAGCGGCTTCAGCATCCAGAGGGCCAGTCATCACCACAAAGACCGGCTCTTTTCAGGAGCGCATTGGCTAAGAGGGTGCCCTGGCCCCCATACCAGTTATGCACTTTCTACTTGAACACTTGGGTTGTACATAGTATATACTGAAGTTTTGTTGTTGTGTTAGTGTTGTTGTTTAAAAAAATGTTATAGAAGGGATTATTTTTTTTGGGGGGGGGGTTCTAGTTTAGGAGCACGGCATGCAATTTTAGTTAGTAATGGACTCTAATTTACTCTAGCAGGTGGCAGAATAATCAACCTTGCCATGTGGGCAGGACGGCAGCCCACCCGTCCTCCCTATTTTAGGTTTTGTTGTGTGAATGTGTTAGGCCATTTAGAGACATTAGTTTTTCTTTATTAGTGCTTGATTCGGGTCCCAAATTGGGGAGGGTCTTAACTGAGTGAGTGGTTTTGGACTTTTTTTTAAAGGGGGGTGGGAGAAATGTGAGATATGTAAGATGGACACGCACTACCAGGTGGCGCCACTGCCCCGCCCTATATAAGGTCGGTTTGGTCATCTTATTACTCTCTCTTGCCTGAGCTTAGCCGGTGATCTGTCAATATCTGTCAGTGTGAGTGAAGCTAAATAAATCTGTGTTCCAAGTCACCTCACCTCTTCTGTTCAGCAGGTTATATCAGACATAACAGATAGTTGTTTGGGTTATAGGCAGATTGTGGAATTAGGGAAATATTAGTAATAATATTCACTGTGTATTACTCAGTTCAGGTTCAGGTTACTTTATTTGTACCCATAGGTAGATTTGTTTTGCAGTCTGGTGACATCCATATTTACAAGCCACTAATTACATTCAACATAGACACAAACACAGGCACATATGAAGCTGATTATAAACATGATAAAAATACTCAAGGCTCCATCAATCAGGGTATAAAAAGACAAAGAGATGAGGGTAAAACCAGAGGTAAGAGAGAAGGGTCATATTAAAAGTTAAAAACTAGTCAAAGAGGTTAAAAACTCAAAGGTCTAAAACCCAATAAAATATTTAGAACCCAAGTGACATCCTACAAAAATAAGTAAATATAAAATGGAGTTAATAAATAGGTACCTAAATTATGTGCAATATATTTTTACAGCTTGTTCAACTCTTTGACAGCAGCAGGGACAAAGCTGTTTTTGTAGCGCTGGGTTCTACTTTTTGGGACAGCAAACCTCCGTCTTGTGGGAAGAAGCTGAAAGTGGCAGTGCAAAGGGTGGGAGTCATCATTTAAAATGGAGGTAGCCATCCTCTGTACTTGTCTGGTGTACAGGGATGTCAGGCTCAGCTGTGGCTCACCAAGCAAACGACTGGACCATCTAACTACCTGATCCAAGGATTTCCTCTGTTTCAGTTTTATCTGACCAAACCATGACACTAAAGAAAAGGATAAAACAGATTCAATAAAAGCCCGATAAAACATTGTCATTATGGTTCGGTCAACTTGGAAGCGTGCAAGTTTTCTCAAGCAATGCAAATGTTGCTGACCCTTTTTGCACACCCTTTCACAGTTCTCTTCAAAGTTTAAATTACTATCAATAATCGTCCCAAGATATTTGTAGGATTGTACACATTCGGTGGTCTGGCCTTTTAGTATGGTGACTTTGTGCCTGGGATTTTTCTCCTAAAGTCAATAATCATGTCTTTAGTTTTTGTCGTATTCAGCTGCAGGTAGGAATCCTCACACCAGTGAACAAAATCATCAACTACTGGGCCGTGGCCACTCTCACCATCCTGGAGGAGACTGACGATAACTGAGTCATCAGCATACTTTATAATGTGTCTGTTGTCATGTCTGCTCCGACACGTTTGTGTACAGGATGAAGAGTAGTGGTGACAACACACACCCCTGAGGAGAGCCAATGTCACGCCGTGCCATTCATCAGCGGCGCCACCTGCTCACGCACCTGACAATCATCAGCGGCGAGGGATAAAGGCCGTCTCGCCCGGAGGCTCGGCCTGAAGCCGTCAGACTTCGTCCCTCACCGTTGTGAGCATACTTCTCCTCAGCATCACCATTTTGGTAAGAAGATCGCTTACCTCTCTTCTTCAGTCTTCTCCCCTGTGCACAGGTGGATTCCCCAGCGGCGGACATCTCCACTCCATCGCCCAATCCTCGCTGCTGTACGGAGCTCTCCAGGTGGCTGTCTTCCGGGCTTCGCCCCCTTGTTGTGCCAGCTGTCCTGACCTACCAAGTAAGTCCTTCTCTCGCCATAGATCCCTCCTGTGTTGGTGTATGCCCGTCACCCTCTCCCTGTGCTCTCTCCATAGGGTTGCTCGGCTGTACGGTCACCTGCCTCTGTGCCTGGAGCAGACACCATCACCAACACATTTACATCCCGCAGACACGCACTCATTCACCCCTGCTGTTAATAAACTCTTTGAACTACTCTAAGCCTGTGTGTGTGCATCTCCTGAGCCGTGCATTATGTCAGTACGGCTTCAGCAGAGCGGCTCGGCGGACGGCGGGCTCGCACACCGGTTTACCACTCTCGAGGCTAGAGTGGATCAAATTGCTTATCAACAGCAGGTTATCCTAAATCAATTATTAAACTTAACTAACCGGTTGGGCCGCTTAGATCCTCAACAGCCGTTCCCCCCGGCTCGTCAGGGTGGCGCGGCTCCTGCCGTTCCAGCAGCCGTCCAGCCGGCTCCAGTGGCACCGGTTCGGCTCACACCTATTCCGACCCCCGCCCGCTTTAGCGGTAAGCTCGGCGGAGCGCGGGGGTTCATTATGCAGTGTGAGTCCGTGTTCCACCGTGTGCCCGGAGATTTTCCCTCGGATCACAGTCGGATTGGTTACATAGGGAATCTTCTGGAGGGGCGTGCGTTAACTTGGACCTACGCCGTAATGGCGAGGCCCAGTTATGCTACCCTCACCTATGACCAGTTCGTGAGGCTCTTTCTGGAGGTCTTTGACCATTCTCAAACCGAGACGGTCCAGGTCGATCGGCTTCTCGCTCTCCAGCAGGGAGGCCGGTCGGCAGCGGACTACTCGGTCGACTTCCGGGTAGCGGCAGAGGAATTGGGCTGGGAGGAACGCTCCCTCTGTGGCCTGTTCCTCCGCAGCCTCAATAATGATCTGAGGGATGAACTGGCTGGACGGGATATCCCTGGGACGCTAGCGGAGCTGACATCCTTAGCGATAAGTTTGGATAACAGGCTGCGCGAGCGCTCCTCGGGGCGGAAGTCTTCTTCTTCTCGCCCTCGTGGAGTCTCGCCGCACCTGTTCCAAGCTCGCCCCCTGGCGGCGCCGCCAGCATCGTGCCCCGAGGAGTCGGAACCGATGGTGACGGGCTGGACCAAGCTTTCCCCTGTGGAGAAACAACGCCGCCGTGAGTTGGGCCTCTGCATGTATTGCGGAGGTGACCAACACACTGTGGAGCGTTGCCCGCGGAAAGCCAGTCGGCGGGGTCCGCGAATCGCTGTAGGGAGCCTCGCGGATCCCAACCGGTTAGACACTCTCTCCCAATTAAAGCTGCCCATCCGTTTCTGCCACAATCCCACTGGGCACCTCACCCACGCACTGGTGGATTCGGGCGCAGAGGGCAGCTTCATTTCACAAGGCCTGGCAACCCGATTGGGCATCCGCTGTCAGGCATTAAAACACCCCATCTCCCTGGTCCATCTCTCCCGTGCCTCCCTTGGGAGAGTTTCTCACCAGACCATGCCTGTCCCAGTCATCATCTCAGGGAACCACCGGGAGGAGATGGTATTTTACGTCCTGCCCAACTCTGTGTCGCCCGTCATCCTGGGGTACCCCTGGCTACGCCTCCACAACCCTGTCCTGGACTGGAGGTCAGCTGGGGTGTCGGCATGGAGTACCTTCTGTATGGGCACCTGCCTTCAGTCCGCTGCCTGCTCCCCGTCCGCGGCTCCTCCTGTGGCAGATACAGCACCTCCGGACCTGTCGCTGGTGCCTCCGGAATTTCACGACCTGGGTATGGTATTCAGTAAATCGAAAGCTATGTCTCTTCCCCCGCATCGACCATATGACTGTGCCATCAATCTCCGCCAGGGGGCTCCCCTGCCATCTGGTCGGCTCTACAGCCTGTCGGCGCCAGAGAGGGAGACAATGAATACGTACCTAAAGGAATCACTGAGCGCTGGGATTATTCGCCCATCGTCGTCACCCGTGGGGGCAGGGTTTTTCTTTGTCGGGAAAAAGGACGGTTCCCTCCGCCCCTGCATAGACTACCAAGCGCTTAATGACATCACTGAGAGGGACCGTTACACCCTGCCCCTCATGGACACTGCCTTCCACTCCCTCCAGGGGGTGACCTGGTTTACCAAGCTGGATCTACACAGCGCTTACCACCTCGTCCGGATCCGGGAGGGAGATGAATGGAAAACAGCCTTCCGTACCCCGAACGGCCACTTTGAGTATCTCGTCATGCCGTTCGGGTTGACCAACGCTCCTGCCGTCTTTCAGCGCCTCATCAATGACGTCCTCCGGGATTTCATCGGCCTTTTCGTGTTCGTCTACCTGGACGACATTCTGATCTTCTCCAGGTCCAGAGACGAGCACCAGGTCCATGTGAGGCGGGTCCTCCAAAGACTGCTGGAGAATCGTCTGTACGTGAAGGCTGAGAAATGCGAGTTCTACACTAGGACCACATCCTTCCTGGGATTCATCATCGCCCAAGATCAGGTGCTCCCAGACCCAGAGAAGGTGAAGGCGGTGGTGGAGCGGGCTACTCCCGCATCCCAGAAGCAGGTGCAACAGTTTGTTGGCTTCGCCAATTTTTACCGCCGCTTTGTCCCGAATTTCAGCTGGATCGTCGGACCGCTGACCCGCCTCACGTCCCCGAAGGTCCCGTTCCGGTGGACTGAAGAGGTCGATGCTGCCTTTAAGGCGCTGAAGGCGGAGTTCTCCTCCTCCCGGGTCCTTCGCCAGGTCGACCCCGTGCTGCAGTGCATTGTGGAGGTGGACGCATCGGACACGGGAGTGGGAGCAGTGTTATCCCAACGATCACCGGACGATGGCGCCAAGCGACCGTGCGCCTTCTTCTCCCGGCGCCTGTCCCCGGCGGAGAGGAACTACGATGTGGGGGACAGAGAGCTCCTGGCCATTAAACTCACCTTACAGGAGTGGCGCCACTGGCTAGAGGGGGCGGACCTGCCGTTTGTGGTCCTGACGGACCACAAGAACTTAGAATACTTACAATCTGCCAAGCGCCTGAATGCCCGCCAGGCGCGCTGGTCTTTGTTCTTCGCCAGGTTCCGCTTCTCAATCACCTTCAGGCCGGGCTCCAAAAACGGCCTGCCTGACGCCCTCTCTAGGCAGTTCACCCCCGTGGAGGCTGAGGAGACGCCCCACACTATCCTGCCCAGGTCGTGCGTCGTGGGAGCCATCTCTTGGGACATTGAAGACAAGATCCGGAAGGCGCAGGAGGTGGAACCTGATCCTGGCGGCGGACCGGAGGGAAGACTGTTCGTCCCATCTGCGGTCCGAGGAGAGGTCATCCACTGGCTCCACACCTCCCAGCTCACCTGTCATCCCGGCACCTCTCGGATGATCAGCCTCCTCCAACGGTCCTTTTGGTGGCCAGGCCTGCGGAGGGATGCAGCCCGCTACGCCCGGGCTTGCCCAATCTGTGCCACCAGCAAGTCGGGAAATGCCCCCCCAGCGGGTCTGCTCCAGCCTCTGCCCGTCCCCGGCAGGCCCTGGTCGCACATCGCACTGGATTTCGTCACCGGACTCCCCGTTTCCAACTCCTTTGACACCGTCCTGACCATCGTGGACCGTTTCTCCAAGGCGGCACACTTCGTCCCCCTGCGAGGTCTCCCTACCGCCCTGGAGACGGCGGGCCTCCTCGTCCAACACGTGGTCAGGCTGCACGGGATTCCGGTGGACGTGGTCTCGGACCGGGGCCCCCAATTTTCATCCGAGGTTTGGAGATCTTTTTGTAACGCCATCGGAGCCAAGGTGAGCCTCTCCTCCGGCCATCACCCCCAGTCTAACGGGCAGTGTGAAAGGACCAATCAGGAGCTGGAGGCTGCGCTCCGCTGTGTTACCAGATCCAAGCCGACGTCCTGGAGCAACCATCTCGCCTGGGTGGAGTATGCCCACAACACCGCCCGCTCTTCTGCAACGGGGATGTCCCCCTTCAAGGCGTCCCTGGGTTACGACCCCCCGCTGTTTCCAGCGCAGGAGAGCGAGGTAGCTGTCCCCTCTGTTAGGGTGCACCTTAGGCAGTTCCGCTCCACCTGGGCTGCTGCGCGTCATGCGCTTTTACGCACAGTGGAGCGCAACAGGACCGTGGCAGACCGGCACAGGCGACCTGCCCCGGCGTACAGAGTTGGGCAACTCGTGTATGTGTCTACCCAGGACGTCACATTAAAAGGCGAGAGGAGGAAGCTGGCACAGCGATTCATGGGTCCCTTTCCCATCACCCGGATCATCAACCCGGTGGCTGTGCGCGTGGCTATTCCCCCCTCCCTCCGCATCCATCCCACTTTCCATGTGTCGAAGGTGAAACTGGCAGTCACTGACCCCCTTGGCCCTCCTCCTGCAGCGCAACCCGCGCCTCGGATGATTGGTGGCCATCCGGCCTGGTCCGTCTCCTCCATCCTGGACTCCCGGCGCCGAGGTCGTGGGTTGCAATACTTGGTGGACTGGGAGGGCTATGGGCCCGAGCATCGACAATGGGTGCCCCCGTCGTTTGTGTTGGACCCATCGCTCATCGCGGACTTCCACCGAGCGCAGTACTGTCACGCCGCGCCATTCATCAGCGGCGCCACCTGCTCATGCACCTGACAATCATCAGCGGCGAGGGATAAAGGCCGTCTCGCCCGGAGGCTCGGCCTGAAGCCGTCAGACTTCGTCCCTCACCGTTGTGAGCATACTTCTCCTCAGCATCACCATTTTGGTAAGAAGATCGCTTACCTCTCTTCTTCAGTCTTCTCCCCTGTGCACAGGTGGATTCCCCAGCGGCGGACATCTCCACTCCATCGCCCAATCCTCGCTGCTGTACGGAGCTCTCCAGGTGGCTGTCTTCCGGGCTTCGCCCCCTTGTTGTGCCAGCTGTCCTGACCTACCAAGTAAGTCCTTCTCTCGCCATAGATCCCTCCTGTGTTGGTGTATGCCCGTCACCCTCTCCCTGTGCTCTCTCCATAGGGTTGCTCGGCTGTACGGTCACCTGCCTCTGTCCTGGAGCAGACACCATCACCAACACATTTACATCCCGCAGACACGCACTCATTCACTCCTGCTGTTAATAAACTCTTTGAACTACTCTAAGCCTGTGTGTGTGCGTCTCCTGAGCCGTGCATTATGTCAGCCAGTAGAAGAGCACTTTAGGTCAGACAATGTACCATTGACCCTTACTCTCTGTGTCCTGTTGGTTAAAAAATCCAGAATCCAACCCACCAGATTATTGCTCAAATCAAATTGTTACAGGAGCCTTTCAACTAAGATATGAGGTTGGATTGTATTAAAGGCGGAGGAAAAGTCCACAAATAAGAGTCTGACGTGTGTCCCATTAAAATCCAGATGTTTAAAAAGCATGTTAAACATAGTGACAGTGGCATCCTCCACTCCTCTGTGTGGCCTATAGGCAAACTGCAGAGGATCCAAAGCATGTTCAGTCTGCTTTAGGACCTCACATCTGACCAGTTTTTCAAAAATTTTCATTAAAATTGAAGTCAAAGCAACTGGTCTAAAGTCGTTTACCGTTTTAGGACAGCTGGATTTTGGAACGGGAACAACCACGGCTTCTTTCCAGACCTTAGGCACATGTTGTGTCTGTAAGGACTTATTGAAAATGTAATGAAATATAGCACTCAGTTCATGTGCACAGGACTTTACCAAGCGCCCACATATATTATCAGGGCCCTGACTTTTGTTCACTTTTACAGCACAGAACTCCCTTTTAACATCCTGCACCTCAATATTAAAGTGCTGATTGTCTTTGAGTTTCTGTTTCAAATCTTGGATTTCTGTGCTAAAATCAAAGGAGTCAAAACGACCATAAAAACAATTAAGAGCATTAGCCAGTTCTGTGTCTGAATTAAAACCATCTAAAAACACATGATTACTGTGCTCTGTGCTCTGAAGGCCTGCAATAGTTTTCATACTGGCCCAGGCTGAACCAAGTTTCTTTGTTGCCATCTTGCTTTCCAACTCCTAATTTATAATTCTGTTTTGCTCTTAAAATTTCAGCCTTCAGCTCCTTTGTGGCAACCTGTAGCTCAGAAACAGACCCCTGTTTAAAGGCAAGTGCTTTCCTCTGTAAGCAGGATTTAACTGATTTTGTAACCCATGGTTTGTTGTTGGGATATATTTTGACACGTTTACGTGGAACAATCTTATTTTTACAGAAAGACATGTATGAGCATGTGACATCCACCAAAGAGTCCAAATCATCCCCGCAGGCCAGTGTGAACATCTCCCAGTCTGTACAGTCAAAGCATTCCTGGAGGCTGTGCACTGAATCTTCTGTCCACACATCAGTGTCTCTTGTCTCTACCTTGCCTCTTCTGAGAGCAGTTTTATATGTGGGCAACAAATGTACACAGTTGTGATCTGAGGATCCTAAAGGAGGAAGGGGGAGTGATTTATAGGCCCTCTCTATGGATCCATAGCACAGGTCCAATGTCTTTTTTCGCCTGGTTGGGCAGGAGACATACTGATAAAAGTTTTTAAGTGTCTTCTTTAAAGAAACATGGTTAAAATCCCCAAGAATGAAGTTTGATGCCTCTGGAGAAATTGATTGCAGCTGCTGGATCACATCAAAGATTGTGCTGCAGGCGGAGTCAGCGTCTGCCCTCGGATGAATGTACACAAATGTGATGAAAAGTTGGGGGAACTCGCGAGGCAAATAAAAGGGGCGTAGTGACACAGACAGCAGCTCCACATCGGGTGTACAGATGCGCTCTCTGACCGTGACAGATGTGCAGTACTGCTTATTAATATATAAACATACGCCGCCCCCCGACGCTTCCCCGTTACCTCTTCCTGCCGATCCAAGCGCAGCGGGGCTCCAAAGCCGTCAATCCACAGGTCTGCATCTCGGTCATGCGCAGTAAGCCAAGATTCCATGAAAGCCATGACACAGCAGTTCTTAAAGTCCTTCTGGTAGCGTACATTCCCTTGAATTTCATCCGCCTTGTTTCTCAGAGACTGTACGTTCCCAAAAATCATTGAAGGAAGAGGAATGTTACCAAACTGATGTCTCCTCAGGCGCAATTTCACACCTCCACACCTTCCGCGCTTCCTTCTGCCGTCTCTCTTTTCACCGCTATGTCCGTCTCTCAAAATAAAGTCTGGCAGTTGCGGCTTAGGCTCAATCACAGCCGCTGCATCAACCGTGTTTAAATGCAGCAACATGTCCCTGGAATAATGTATCCTGCCTGCCATGGTGCCGAACGCGGGATACATTATTCCAGGGACATTATTCCATTATTGAGTACTCTTGTCTCACACACCTCACAGCGAGGGTAAGTCGAGTCCAAAGCGCTTTACAGATCCTGATGGCAGCAGAGCTGCCATGCACAGGTGCTGGCCTGATCCACCAGGAGCAACTGGGGGTTCAGTGTCTTGCTCAAGGACACTTTGACATGCAGACTGCAGACAGAACAAGAATCAAAATCCTGACCCTCCGATCAGTATTTGGCCACACTACATCTGTGCCACAGCCGTCCCACTGCCACAGCCCTATGTTAAGTCCACCTTTCAGGTAATCTTAACATACGGAGTAAAATGTCATGTCCAAATGGAAGGTTGGAGCACCCCCTTTTGATGAGTTGAGGCCCCTCAGGTGGACTCCTGTCCCTTGTGATGACCATACCATCAGCACCCCTATCAAATGAAATCTTTAACTTGAAACAATTACCTTCTATCTTATGAACTAATTAGATGTTTCCGATGTAAGATGTGTATGCGACAATAGTACAGAGACTTATTTGTGTCAAGTTGTGTCCCTGATGCGTATTTTGTGTAACATGAGATTTCATGACGAATTTTGAGATTAAAAAAATAATGTGGTAAAAAACAAGACTTTTTGAGCAACTAACAAAAAAGGCAGTTTTCATGTAACAAAGAAAAAAGCTGTTTTTAAGCAACAAAAAAGAGACAGTTTTCTAGCACAAAAGAGAGTCTTTTCAAGTAAACAATTTCAAGAGACCGAAAACAAACATGTCTAAGTAGCTTCATATAAAATGTTGTGATAAAATGAAAAATAAAAAAGAGCTCCTACTTTCCACCTAAATAAGTTAGGATATCAAGTACATGAAAAGAAAATCAGTTTCATAGGAGATTATGTGGCATTGTGTCTGTATGTAAGTGGGTGAGAATGTGTATACAAGAAACTATAAATCTGAGAACAAAAGCCTAACTATACAATTAATATTTATCTTACCAACAATATCTGGTCTGAGTCAATTAGACATCTGGGTGCTCTTCCTAACTTAACACAACCCCGAACATTAGAGCAAAAGTCAGAATGATTTCAGAAAAACAAACAAACAAACAAATGGACAAACAAATAAATAAATAAATGCACCTCCAGATTTCACTCCAAGAGAAGCCCTTTCCAGCACACTAGTCACAGACTCCAAAAAGGGTGGGTACTCTGAGCCATCATTTGGTGCCTAGGTGCAAATGATGGCCAGGACCTGTTTTCCAATTCGAAGGTGGAAGGAAACAGCCCTTTCAGCCACCAAGGAAACTTCAATATAGAGGCACCGGGGTGGAGATACAAAAATACAGATCCCTGCTCGCTGCCTCTCTCCTGGGACAACTCCAGAGTAAGCTAAGCTCCAACCCTCTCAAGGAGACTGGTTCCAAAACCAGAGCTGTGCGTTGAGGTGAGCCTGACTATGTCGAGTATTTCTGAACTTTGTGCACCAAGTCAAACTTCTTCCCCACCAGAGAGGTGACATTCCACATCCCAAAATCCAGTTTAGAAAGCCGGGGATCAGACCGCCGAGGTCTCTGCCTTCAACCATTCACTTGACTGGAACTGAATGGTGCTAAACACCTGTGCAGACTCAGTAAAGGGAGCCAGGTACCATGAATACACCATGTTATGATATACTATTGCCATGACAACAAAATAAACGGTCAGTAAGGATGTAAATGAACAAATCTCAACACCCCCATTCAAACTTGGTTCAGCTGTGTTACACCGGAGTGTTGGCCTAGTTGGTAGAGCATCCGCCCCACAACCGGGTTAGGTCGTGGGTTCAAGTCCCTGCTGGGTCATACCAAAGACCATATAAAAATGGTACTTCCCACCTTCTAGCTTGGTGCTCAGCATAATGGAATGGGGGAAGGAAAAGTTGTTTGTGGCAGTGCCTTGGATGGCAGCAGCCCGTCTGATCCTAGATGTGATTGACATTGTAGATTAGAGAAACGTAATTTCCTTCTACTGTACATGATGGACTGAATGACAGTAAAGTTAGCTCCTTCTTCTTACACAGGAAAACACAACATCGGGTCTCCTTTAGACGTTTTAAGTGCCAAACAAATCCTTTGGAAATCTATTCAATTTCTACTTGGTGGCTGACCCTCGGCAAACATTTTTCCAGCAGGACAATATTTTACTGCCACTTTTCTGCACTTCATAGGTTTTTCTTATGAAATGGTGCTTAATGTCAATTTGCCTACACCTTTGTTCACTGGGTTTTTGGATAGCACTGTTCCACCTTGGTTATGACCCATGCATCTCTTTTTGTGCACAGTGATAATTGTCTATGCTTGGTCTCTGATTGTAACCTTTTGCTATACAGTGCTGTGAAAAAGAATTTGCCCCCTTCCTGATTTCTTATAGCTTTGTATATTTGTTGCACCTAAGTGTTTCAGATCATCAAACAAATTATAATATTAGACAAAGATCACCTGAGTAAATACAAAATGCAGCTTTTAGATGATAATTTCATTTATTAAGGAAAAAAAGCTATCCAAACCTACCTGGCCCTATGTCAGGGGTGTCCAGTCATGTGCCACTGAGGGCCAAAACCCTGCAGGCTTTACCTCCAACCGGTGTCTTCAACAGCAGATTCCACTGAATTTCTTCCCACTGATTGCTGATAAGTGAAAACACCTGCTGAAGAGACTGGGTAGAACAGAAAACCTGCAGGGTGTGTAACGGATGCCAACTAGTACTGTTCGGCGTAGAACGTTAGTAAAACCTCCCTCCCGAAAAAGCCTCATACAGTATCGGTAGCGCTGAGCTATCGGTCGGACCTTTAGCTCAGTGCAATTGTGCTGTGTCTCCCATGCTTGAACTGTGTAGTTGACTGGTAGGTCGCGGGTTCGTGTCCCGAGGGGGCGAACTGCGCTGGATGACCTCAGTCACACTGGTGCCGTGAACCCGGGATGGGAGTGAGGTTTAAGGGGGAGAGTGTAACGGATGCCAACTAGTACTGTTCAGCGTAGAACGTTAGTAAAACCTCCCTCCCGAAAAAGCCTCATACAGTATCGGTAGCGCTGAGCTATCGGTCGGACCTTTAGCTCAGTGCGATCGTGCTGTGTCTCCCATGCTCGAACTGTGTAGTTGACTGGTAGGTCGCGGGTTCGTGTCCCGAGTGGGCGAACTGCGCAGGATGACCTCAGTCACAGGTGCACAGCTGCACGGTGGCGCAGTAGTTAGCACTGCGGCAGCACAGTTTACCCTCGGCCGGGGGATCGCGGGGATCATGAGATCGTGGGTTTGATCTCTGCCCCCAGCCAACAGTGATCTGTGTGGAGTTTGCATGTTCTCCCCGTGTTGCGTGGGTTTACTCCGGGATTTCTCCGGTTTCCTCCCACATGCCAAAAACATGCAGGTTAGGGATAAGGGGCGCTTGCGCACGCAGCGACCGGCAGCTGGTGGCTTGTCACCAGACTGCAAAACAAATCTACCTACGGGTACAAAATAAGTAATAAAAAAAAAACAAACCCTAAGATAAAAACACTGCCTGGGAGCAGCTCTGCGATCCACATGGTGAGGACATCGATGGCCTCACTCACACCATCACGGACTACATCAACTTCTGTGTGGACAACACAGTACCCACCAAGACTGTACGGTGTTGCTCGAACAACAAACCCTGGATCAACCCTGCACGGTGCACGGTGGCACAGTGGTTAGCACTGTGGCAGCACAGTTTACCCTCGGCCGGGGGATCGCGGGGATCGTGAGATCGTGGGTTCGATCCCTGCCCCCGACCAACAGTGATCTGTGTGGAGTTTGCATGTTCTCCCCGTGTTGCGTGGGTTTACTCCGGGATTTCTCCGGTTTCCTCCCACATGCCAAAAACATGCAGGTTAGGGACACGGGGCGCTTGCGCACGCAGCGACCGGCAGCTGGTGTCTTGTCACCGGACTGCAGAACAAATCTACCTACGGGTACAAAATAAGTACAAAAAAAAAAAAAAAAAAAGGGTCTTGTCCCCTCCATGGCACATGATTGGACACCCCTGCCCTGTGTGAAAAAGTAATTGCCCCCTAACTGCCCCCTAAACCTAATAACTGGTTGTGCCACTATTAGTGCCAGCAATTGACAATGAGTTTTTTACATCGCTGTTGAGGAATTTTGACCCTCTCTTCTGTGCAGAATTGTTTAAATTCAGTCATATCGGAGGGCTTCATGAACTGATGGCCGGACATTCTCCAGGATTTTTTGGTAGAGAGCTGAATTCATGGTTCTGTCAATTAGGACAAGTTGTCCAGGTCCTGAAGCAGCAAAGTAGCCCCAGACCATGACACTACCACCACCATGTTTGACTGTTGATACGATGTTCTTTTTATGAAATTCTTTGTTCGTTTTATGCCAGACAAAATAGAACACGTCTTCCAGAAAGTTCATCTTTTGTCTCGTCAGTCCCCAGAATATTTTCCCAAAAGTCTTGAGGATCATCTAGATGTTTTCTGGCAAATGTAAGATGATGTCATGAACTGAGTCGGGTTGGCCTTCGGGCTCAGTTCTGACCTTCTGTGGCTCAGGTTTGTCTGTGTATTGTGTATTGTGTCATCCTTTGAGTTTCTTGTAGTTTTTATGTTCACCAGTTTATTCCTTCCGTACATGTAGCCACTGTTTCTGGCCGGTAGCTGGGAGGCAGCATCCTTTGGCCTACATTCATGTGGACATTGTCTGACAGCTTGCCGGTCCGACCACGCCCCCTCTCTCATGACAGTCAGTTGGTTCCACTCCCAGTGATTTCCTCCCCGCTCCTCATCCAGGTGTACCCAATCTCCCCTTGCCAGCGTGGTAGTACTTAAGCAGCTCATTGCCAGTCTACCATTACTGGATTATTGTATTGTCTAATGTATCGGTGTTGGCCACGTTCAGCAGTGGTTTGCCATGCCGCTCTAAACTGTGGTTTGCCTGCTACACGTCCCACCATGTAAGCCAGTAAGTGTACCCTCCATCCATCCATCCATCTTCTACCGCTTTTCCGGAGGTCCGGGTCGCGGAGGCAGCAGTTCAAGCAGAGAAGCCCAGACTTCCCTCTCCCCAGCCACCTGCTCCAGCTCTTCAGAGGGGATACCAAGGCGTTCCCAGACTAGCTGGGAGACATAGTCTCTCCACCGAGTCCTGGGTCTGCCCCGGGGTCTCCTCCCAGTGGGACGTGCCTGAAACACCTCAAGTGGGAGGCGTCCAGGAGGCATCCTAATCAGATGCCCATACCACCTCAACTGACTCCTTTCAATGTGGAGGAGCAGCGGTTCTACTCTGAGCCTCTCCCGGATGACTGAGCTCCTCACCCTATCTCTGAGGGTGAGTCCAGCAATCCTACGGAGAAAGCTCATTTCAGCCGCTTGTATCCGCGATCTCGTTCTTTCGGTCATTACCCAAAGCTCGTGACCATAGGTGAGAGTAGGAACGTAGATTGACTGGTAAATCGACAGCTTTGCCTTAGAACTAAGCTCCCTCTTCACCACAACAGACCGGTACAACGTCCGCATCACTGCAGATGCTGCTCCAATCCGTCTGTCGATCTCTCGCTCCATTTTCCCCTCACTCGTGAACAAGACCCCAAGATACTTAAACTCCTCCACTTGGGGCAGGAGCCTGTCCCCAACCCGGAGAGGACAATCCACCTTTTTCCGGCTGAGGACCATGGACTCGGACTTGGAGGTGCTGATTCTCATCCCAGCCGCTTCACACTCAGCGGCAAACCGTCCCAGCAAGAGCTGTAGGTCATTGCTGGATGAAGCCAACAGGACAACATCATCTGCAAACAACAGAGATGAGATCCTGTGGTCACCAAGCATGACACCCTCCATTCCCTGGCTGCGCCTAGAAATCCTGTCCATAAAAATTATGAACAGGACCGGTGACAAAGGGCAGCCCTGGCGGAGTCCAACTCTCACTGGGAATGACTCCGACCGAGTGTTGGCAATGCGAACTAAACTCTCACAACGGTCGTACAGAGACCGAATAGCTCGTAACAACAAGCCCGATACCCCATACTCCCGAAGCACCCCCCACAAAAATCCACGAGGGACGCGGTCAAATGCCTTCTCCAAGTCCACAAAACACATGTAAACTGGTTGGGCAAACTCCCACGAACCCTCAAGAATTCTCGAGAGGGTAAAGAGCTGGTCCGATGTGCCACGGCCAGGACGAAAACCACATTGCTCCTCCTGAATCCGAGGTTCGACCAACGGCCGGACTCTCCTCTCCAGTACCTTGGCATAGACCTTCCCAGGGAGGCTGAGGAGTGTGATCCCTCTAAAGTTGGAGCACACCCTCCGGTCCCCTTTTTTGAAGAGAGGAACCACCACCCCGGTTTGCCATGCCAAAGGCACTGCCCCCGACCTCCACGCAATGTTGCAGAGGCGTGTCAACCATGACAACCCAACAACATCCAGGGCCTTGAGGTACTCGGGGCGAATCTCGTCCACCCCCGGGGCCCGGCCACCAAGGAGATTTTTAACCACCTTGGCGACCTCAGCCCCTGTGATAGGCGAGTCATCCCCCTCGTCCCCAAACCCTGCTTCCTCTGTGGAAGGCGTATCAGTGGGATTGAGGAGATCCTCGAAGTATTCCTTCCACCGCCCGACGATATCCCCAGTTGAAGTCAACAGTGTCCCATCCGCACCATACACAGTGTGGACGGGGAGCTGCTTTCCCCTCCTGAGCCGCCGAACAGTTTGCCAGAATCTCTTTGAAGCCGACCGAAAGTCTTGTTCCATGGCCTCACCGAACTCCTCCCATACCCGGGTTTTTGCTTCAGCAACCACCCGAGCTGCACTCCGCTTGGCCTGCCGGTACACCTCAGCTGCTTCGGGAGTCCCACAAGCCAACCAAGCTTGATAGGACTCCTTCTTCAGCTTAATGGCCCCCCTCACCACTGGTGTCCACCACTTGGTTCGGGGGTTGCCACCACGAGATGCACCGACCACCTTGCGGCCGCAGCTCTGGGCTGCCGCTTCAACAACAGAGGTGGAGAACATGGCCCATTCAGACTCCATGTCTCCAGACTCCCTCGGAATGTGGTTGAAGTTCTTCCGGAGGTGGGAGTTGAAGACCTCCCGGACAGGGGCCTCAGCCAGACGCTCCCAGCACACCCTCACTATACGTTTGGGTCTACCAGGTCTGAATGGCTTCCTCCCCTGCCATCGGATCCAACTCACCACCAGGTGGTGATCAGTTGACAGCTCTGCACCTCTCTTTACTCGGGTGTCCAAGACATACGGTCGCAGGTCTGATGATACGATAACAAAATCGATCATCGACCTGCGGCCTAGGGTGTCCTGGTGCCAGGTGCACATATGGACACCCTTATGCTTGAACATGGTGTTCGTTATAGACAGACTGTGGTTAGCACAGAAGTCCAATAACTGAACACCACTCGGGTTCAGATCGGGCAGGCCGTTCCTCCCAATCACCCCCCTCCAGGTTTCACTGTCGTTGCCCACGTGCGCATTGAAGTCCCCCAGTAGGACAATGGAGTCTCCAGGAGGAGCACCCTCCAGCACCCCAGTCACAGACTCCAAAAAGGGTGGGTACTCTGAAACATCATTTGGTGCATAGGCACAAATGATGGTCAGGACCCGTTTCCCAACCCGAAGGCGCAGGGAAGCAACCCTTTCGTCCACCGGGGAAAACTCCAATATAGAGGCAGCAAGGTGGGGCGATACAAGAATACCTACCCCTGCTCGTCGCCTCTCGCCCGGGGCAACTCCAGAAAAGGCCAAGCTCCAGCCCCTCTCCAGGAGACTGGTTCCGGAACCGGAGCTGTGTGTTGAGGTGAGGCCGACTATATCTAGCCGGTATCGCTCAATCTCGTACACCAGCTCAGGCTCCTTCCCCACCAGAGAGGTGACATTCCACGTACCAAAAGCCAGTTTAGAAAGCTTGGGATCAGTCCGCCAAGGTCTCCGCCTTTGACTGCCACCTAATCCACATAGCACCGGACTTCCATGATCCCTCCTGCAGGTGGTGAACCTACTGGAGGGCGGACCCATGTAACTCCTTCGGGCTGAGCCCGGCCGGGTCCCATGGGTGGAAACCCGGCCACCAGACGCTAGCCTTCGAGCCCCTCCCCCAGGCCTGGCTCCAGGGTGGGGCCCCGGTAACCCCATACCGGGCGGGGTACACTGAATCCTTGATATACAATTTATCATGAGAGTCTGTTGGATCGTTCTTCGTCTGGCCCTTCACCCAGGACCAGTTTGTCTTGGGAGACCCTATCAGAGGCAAATTGCCCCGGACAACATAGCTCCTGGGATCACTGGGGCACGCAAACCCCCCCACCACGATAAGGTGACGATCCATGAGGGGGATAAGTGTACCCTGTTTACTGTTTTTTGTATGTCTGCACCTTTGGGAACTGTGTCTTCTTTCTTTAACAAAAGTGTTTGTGGTGTAACCCTGCTCATAAATCCGTCTTCCTTCTACTCCTCCGTGCGCTGCATGAAGGCGCACGGGGAGATCGTGACAGATGAGTCTTTGTGTTTGTTTTGTCCAGCAGCGGTTTTTGTCTTGGACCTCTCCCATGGATGCCATTTTTGCCCAGTCTCTCTTACTGTTCCATCATGGACCAGTGTCCAAACTGAGGCAAGTGAGGCCTGCAGTTCTTTAGATGTTGTTCTGAGTTTTTGTTTCTCATTTGATCTTGAATTTCTTTAGATCACGATGGGATGTGTTGCTTTTTGAGATCTTTAAGGCTGCTTCAGGTTGTCAGACAGGTTCTATTTAAGTGATTTCTTGATTCAACAAGTCTGGTAGTAATCAGGCTTGTGTGTGGCTACTGAAACTGAAAGCTTTCCAAAAAATATGGTTAACCACAGTTAATTCATGACGTAAAAAGGGGCAATTACTTTTTCACATAGGGCCAGGTAGGTTAAGATATTTTTTTCCTTTAATAAAGGAAATCATCATTTGAAAACTGCATTTTGCATTTATTAAGGTTATCTTTGTATGATATTAAAATTTGTTTGGTCTAAAACATTTGTGTGACTGTCATGTCCGCTGCGTAATCGTGCAGCGAACATATGAATGGATACAAGCCCAAAGTGCAGTAATGTAACGTGTTTATTAACAAAGAGAAAAATATACAAAATGTCCAAATAACAGTCACAGGTAGATGATGAGACAACCAGCTACAATCTTCATTGGCAGGGAGGAGATGCCCCATGCGCTCCAAGCAGAACAGGAGCGGAGAGGAAGGGCAACAATTTATTGAGATAAAGACTCACATGAATGTCGGAGCGGAAAAGCTCTGGAAAAACAACACCATTAAGTCTAAAGGGAAAGGAAACAACCGCAAGCAAGCCTGGACATCCACTGTAGACTTAAGCTGCCACACTGACTGATCACACCACCTCCCATAAGTACCCAAATCATTAATGAAGGCAAATGGTCACAGCAGTGTGGCAAGCAGGTGCGTGACTGATTGGACTATGTGTGTGTGCATGTGTGAGTGTGCGTGAGGGCATGTGTGCGTAAGTGTGCATGTGTGTGCATGTGGTGATAAAATACAGCCGGTGAATGTCTGGCAAGAGGAGGAGGCGTGGCCGTAGGACTGGCAGAGAGCAATGCTCAATTAATCTGCCAGCTGGAATTAATAAGAAATAATCAAAGACCTATGACCACAGATCGTGGACGGGGTTGAAAACAACCCCGAACATGACAGTGACAAATATGCAAAAATGTAAGAAATCAGGAAAGGACATATACCTTTTCACAGCACTATATTGTACATCTCGATCTATATTGCTCTGGCCTATCAATGTTACTCTTGAGAGCGGAGCCCCATTTTTACCCCCACTGCCTTGTTGCCTGGCAGCAACTGGGTTCAAGGTATGTCACACACAGCTCTGTAACAAAGATCTACACACATTCCCAGCTGATCTTTTATATCCTCAGTTTCAAGCTCCTGTAGATGAACTGGTTTATTCCTGGTCCTTCATGCGTTCTTCCTGACTATAGTCTCTTCAGCTGGCTGTGTGCACTCAATCTGTTCAAGCTCAAGTCTCAGAAACATCACTTTTATCTGGTACATTTTTTACATTTACATTGTAGAGGGTGTAAGGGAAAGGATGTGGAGGCGAGGCATGAACGTAGGTCAACACAGGTTCTTTATTGACCCTCTAACACAAATACAGCCGGTGGACCCCAACGTTGCCTGCTGGGGCCAGGTGTCTGGTAGGAGAGTCTTTGCGTTGCTGAGGCATGTATAACAAGCTCTTTTATACAGTTATACAGACAGAGAGAATGCATGGCACATTAGCATATTGATATGCATATCAGTCAGTACATATCATTAGCATGACCAGCGGGCGCCAGGATGTGGTCTCCGCCGTCCGGGGACGTATACATAACAGTCCATTGTTCTGCCCCTCTTCCTGCTTCTGGGTGTGAGAAGACTGTCCACCCGCTGTGTCTAGCATCACCACACAGCCCCCCCCCCGAATGCCCAGAAAGGGCTGTGACCCCCCCCCCCCTGTCATTTGGGCTCAAGTCGACACCAGAGGAGGCTGCAGTGGGGGGTTGCCACTCCAGTCAAACTGTCTGCTGGTGAGGAGTGTCAGAGGGCATGTAAGTCTGTGAGGGGAAAGGGTGAGGGGTGAAAAAGACAGTGTGCTCTGCTCCGAGTTCCAGCACGTTGAACAGCCATGGAACATGGGCGCACGGGGCCGGTGCGCGTCATGCGTAATGGAACAAACCGGCGATCGGCCGGCTTGAGGGAGTGAGGTGTGGGAAGAGCGATGAGGAGGGGGAGGTGGATGGGAATAAATGAGTGCTGGCCCGGGACGTCAAAAGTGTCTGGGTCAGGCAAAAATTGCGTGTGGATCCACCATTGTGAGGGACTTTCCCGGTAAACCTGGCGGTGATCCGCAGCGGCTGTGGAAAAAAAATTAAGTCTCTGACTCCTCTTGCGGCTCAGTCCTGCGAGGATGTGGGGAAGGCGAACGGCCAAAATTCCCCTAGGATGAGTAGCGGCTGTGAAAAAAAAAACTGAAGCTGTGTGAGGGACTTGGCGGTTTGGCTTTAGGTGCAGAAGCAGGTCTAAAGTCATCGGGGAAAGCAATCGCGTAAATTCCCATTGTGCGCCATGGCTGAGAAACCCATACAAAGTCCCGTGTACTGGCTGCATGTCTGCTTCAGGTGCGTGAGCAGCCCTAAAGGTTCTGAGGATGGCGATCAGCCGTGTTTCTCGGGCATGTGCAGTGGCGGAGGACGATGTATAAGTCTGTGGAGCCGGTTTGTCCCTGGTGCGTGGTGCGCGTCTGGCGCAGTGACCACATAGCTGGAAGTTGCGCTGTCCTCGTAATCCTGCGGTGTGTGCGCGGGGCTTCTGTGTGTAGAAAGTCCACTGTTGGGAGGTGAGTCAGGGTCAGGGAGCTTGATGGAAATCAACGCAGACGGCGCCGATGATCTTCCCCGTTCAGGCTATTTCTGTGCGTTACTCATGTCACTGATCCTAGTGCATCTCGGTCCCAGTGCCGCGCTCTCCGTCAAGCCCTGGAGGTCGCCATCATGGAGAGAGGATAAGGCGCGCGCACTTCATTGTGGATCCGAAGGATGTAGGCGATCCCCGGTCTCTGGAATCCACAGCGCAGTGAAAGGGAGCAGACGGTCATCCCATGTCAGGTCACCATGTGGTGTGCGGCGTAAAGGAGAGACAGTTCATCTCCGTTAGGTCACCATTGTGGAGAAAAAGGAATCCACAGCACGGCGAAAGGGAGAGATAGTCCATTTCACATCAGGTCACCAATGTAGAGGGTGTAAGAGAAAAAATGTGGAGGCGAGGCATGAGCGTAGGTCGACACAGGTTCTTTATTGACCCTCTAACATAAATACAGCCGCTGGACCTCAGCATTACCCGCTGGGGCCGGGTGTCTGGTAGGTTATACAGTTACACAGACAGAGATATTGCAAGGCACATTATCATAGTGATATACATATCAGTCAATATATATCATTAGCATGACCAGCTGGTGCCCGGATGTCCTCTCCGTCATCCGGGGACATATACATAACAGTCCATTGTTCTGCCCCTCTTCCTGCTTCCGGGTGTGAGAAGAATGTCCACCCGCTGTGTCTAGCGTCACCACAACATCAACATTTTCATCATCATTTACTTTGGGATATATTTCTTTATCAGCATAGTCTATGCATGACTCAGACGTCTGTGTTTCTTTTTCTATTTCTAGATGTTACAAATGTCGTATCGAAGTAGTCATCTGTAAAAGAAGTATAACGTAAAGTGCATATTTTTCCCCTTTACATTTAATGTAGATGTTCTCAACAGTTGGTAAATAACACAAATTATCACCTTCATGAATATCAAACCTGTAATTATCCTTGATAGTTATGCCACTGTCTGCTCTCTTGAAGGTAATCATTGTACCTGCTTTTGTTGCTCGTGCCTCAGACAAGATGTTGTGTGGGTACAATGGCACGTATAGTGCATCTTGTAGATGTGCTCTGTGCTGTTGTCTTGTGTTGTCCTGCCGGTGTATCTTTGCTCTTCATCTTTGTCATGCTATCTCGCTGCATCTGCTCCCGTTGGCCAGCTCTACTGAGTGGTTATCAGGCTGGGCTTTATTTTTTCAGTCTCTTCATAAATTTGCAGCCTCTTCTTACAGTCTATGAATGCAACGTTATCTTTGTTTCATGTTACTTGAGCAGCTATGGCTTGAAGGAGTCTGATAGCCTACTTATTATCATGGCAATAATTAGTCCATCACTTATTGTTTCACCTGCATCTCTCAAGGGTGTAATGATGTTCTGTGCTTGAATTAAATAGTCTGTAACACTTTCATTGTCCATCATGCATAGCTAAGTCAAACACATACTGGACATATAAACTAATTATTCTTGGCTTGTCAAAATAGAGTGTGAGCAGTCTAGGAAGTCTGTCTCCCATACATCAAACTTGTCCTCAGATCCAGTGAATACAAGCTGTTC
Source organism: Pholidichthys leucotaenia (assembly GCA_020510985.1). Classification (NCBI taxonomy): domain Eukaryota; kingdom Metazoa; phylum Chordata; class Actinopteri; order Cichliformes; family Pholidichthyidae; genus Pholidichthys; species Pholidichthys leucotaenia. Next base: position 191,097,437 of record CM035842.1, on the reverse strand, counting down.
TTTACTGGCTGACAGTTTTAATGTCATGTACAAAACATTTGATTTATCTCCACGCTGGTTCATATAGCTCCTCACATAATATGCTGCACACAGAACTTCTTCACTTATCCTCAAATGTTGACTTGCTTAGCTTAGCTGCTCAAAGTACTGCAAGTATATCCTTCGTGATCAGACTTCTTCCTGTGAACTAAAGGAGCTAATGTGTCCAACCTACTCTAGATCCTTAACCTGCCAGAGTTGGTATGGTGGTCTTCTTTCTGGCGTATAGAGGAACGAGCAAAGCTCAAATTCTCTTCTAGTCCTATGGAACATTTACTAAACATAACAGCATGGAGTAAGATACAGCTCTCTGTAATAGGTCCTCTCTCTTCAGAAGTTTGACTGGAAGTGAATGGTACTAAACAACTGTGTAGATTCAGTAATGGGGCTGGGAGCCCGGTAATGTGAATACATCATGTTATGACATACTAATGCTGTGACAACAATATAAAAACAATGCAAGCACCAAGGCGCTGATGCCTCTGTGCCAGAGCCTTGGCAGAGGTATGCATTCTGGGATCATCACCAAAATTGTATGGGTTCCTCTCCATCCCAAGAGCCACCTGTGGTAAAAAATTTCATCCAAATCCATCTTGTAGTTTTGGAGTATTCTTGCTAACACACTGTGAGAAGATAAGAGCCTTGGTGGAGGTATGCGTTCCCGGATCATCACCAAAATGTTATGGGTTCCTCTCTAGCCCAAGGACCACCTCTGGTAAAATTTCCATCCAAATCCATCCTGTAGTTTTGGAGTACACACATGCGCAGTGAAAATAATCTGCAGTTCACATGCCCATACTGTCAGTGGCAGCCAAGAGCCACCAAACTGATTTAAACAGCTGCAATCCAAACAAAAGAAAAGCACAGTTGCAGACATTTTAAGTGGCAGAAGCGATGGAGGTACGTGAATACAATGACAATCAAGAAGAAAAGGAGCTTTTGCTTTTTAGTGGCAGAGGAAGAAAACAGCAGGGCAAAAACACAGACATTTGTTCATCCAGTATTGGCGGATTGCTCAGTACTTCCCTGTGGTGTGAGTTTCCGGGCACACGCGCAGTTCACAGCAACCATTTGCGGGTGTGAGTTTTACCTTGTCCTTCCTTCTCAAAACTAAACAGCAAAACCAGTTTGAAAACAATTGATATGATGAATAAATGGTGTAGTTGCTGAATATGTGGGGTGAAAACACGTTTCAGTAACTGCTATTTTAAAACAGTTCAGCTAGAGATCAGCTGTGACAGAAAATCATCCATGTGCTGTAAAAAAGTTGCACTGCCACCTCTAGTGACCCGGCATAGTTACTACAATACCTTTTCCCCTGGCTTCATTGACGTTAAAGGTGAGCTAAATTTGTGTTTATTTCGAAAACAAACCTTATCTTGGAATTCTGGCAAATTAAAAGTCAAGAAAATATGGCGATACAATGATACAAGCCTTTAGTTCCACTTAATTTTGACTGGGCAAGCTGATACAGAGAGGCAGACAGACGGACAGATACACACACACATCCACACACAGACGCATTAACTGATTATCGTACGCCTTTCGTTTCACTGAGGCATAATGAGCACAGATATTAATGAACCAATCTCAACACTGAGGTTAGCTTCTGATTCGCAAGTAACCCCCAATTTCCACTGACTGAGTTTGTGTTCTGTTATGGCTGAGATTTGGCTGCTGCTGTAAGTAGTTCCCATTCTAGTCAGTGCTCTATTATCCACCAGATACGGTGCAGTGTGTCACAGATCCGGCTTGCCACAATGGGTCACTAGCTGCGTGCTGGATGCCACAATCAGCACGCAAGGAAATGCCAAGGTATCTACTGTTTTTAATCTTTTATTAATTTAAAAAAAACTATTTAAGGACTTGCTTTTAAATATCATCAGTTATTTTCTGAAGTCAATTCTTCCACCACTGAGTCCATGAACAAGAAAACTGCGACCTAACATACAAACACTTCACAAAATTAAAATTGACAGGCTATGTACCCATTATTAAAGCATGCATAAACCCAGAAGAATGGACAGCAGCACGTCTTCCTTCCCTGTTGTGTAACAGCTCGGTCTCTCTCCAGTTCTCACATTATATAATTATTGCTTGATCTTGTCATATGAACCTTGTTCTGATCTGTGCTGTGAAACACAAACGTAGCTGGTGGGGACTGCTACAAGCCTGAGACCACACTGCACCCACAAATGAATGCAGATGCAGTCAGTGGAAATGATGCTTTAAGGTGAAAATTAAGGAAGATTATTTTTTCTGCCTCTAGATACATTAGACCAGGTCTGGATCAAAAACCTCTAAACTCAGCATGTCTGATTTTTTTTTCCCTTGTCCTGTTAGGCAGCTAGGTGAGCAGAACAGAAATCTGCTTCCATTATTGTACCAAATAGATTTACTTTGCCAAAAGGAGCTTTATACAGTACATATACGTATATGTACTATATATTGTTATAAACTCCTCTTGTAATAACTTTTAATACTTTATTTAAATTGTTTTACTCATGAAGAGCCCGACTGGGGGGAGGGGGGAGAAACAGACAAAGAAGACAAACAAACTAACAACTGAAACAAACAGAAGACAGACTGTTTCTTCCACTGAAGAGGTCTCAACACGAGTCTGGTATCTGCACCTGTTAAAGGAGAGACATGTGTGTGTGCATAAGTGTGTGTATGTGTATGAGAGTGCATGCAAAATAAGTGTGTGCATGTGAGTGGTTTGTCAGGAAACATACGAAGAGGGTGGCCGGTCACAGCAACACTTTGCCCTGGAAACTCTGAGCAAGCAGGGCAATGCCACCAACCCCCACAGAGCACAAATGTCCCAAGGCCAACAAGCCCCAGGAGAGCCAGGTATGCGCCCCAAGAGGGATGGCAGAAGAAGGATGGGCCGCCAAGCAGCCGGTGCGGCGGGCCCAAGCCCCGAGACCGGCCAACCCCCGCCTGCACAGCGAGGCCAACACCAGCCCCCAGGCCTCAGGCACCAAGAGGTCAGTGTCCCCATGCCCTGGGCTGGAGACCACGAGCCCCCCCAGACACCCCCACAGTGGGCTCGCCCTCACCCCAGCACCACTGCCGCACACCCCGGGGACCCCCACGCCCAAAGAAGATGGCAGCAAGGCACAGGGGCCCACAGGGGGCCACCCCTCCCCCTTTCCAGGGGAGCCCAAACAAACACCACCCCCTCAAACCAGCACCTCCCGACCAGCACATACACCCATTCCCACCCACTCACACCCTCATGCTCTCAAACATCCATTTGCACCCACACACACTCACTCACTCTCGCTCACCCTCTTCCCCACACAATCCCACACTCGCACTCCCGGACCAACCCACTGTCTCCCACTCCTGTACCTGCTCAGTCTCGCTCCCACTCCCACTTGCCCTCAGAGTTACCCAAACTCACTCATGTTCACCCATGCACACACTCTCACTCACGTTCCAACCTGCTCACATCCATGCGTGCTCTCCCCCACACACTCCCCCACACTCATTCACCTTTATTACTTAGGGCAGCCGCGGTGCAGATGCAGCGAGCATGAATGCTCACCAACGCCCAGCAGCGGCCGGGGAGACTGCCGGCGCAAGCCAGCAGCCACACCCCCACGACCCGCCCCAGGTCAGTCGCAACCACAGAAGCAGACCATCACCCCCATTGCCCACCCGAGCAACTGATCAGCAGACCACTGGAAGTGCTCCAAGATGGCACTCGACATGCAAAGCGCCACACAAAACTGACCCACCATCACTTTCTCCACTCATCACTCCCGCACTCTCACTTAAGCTGGATTCATGCTGCACCTCCGCTGTCCGCGTACGTGCAACCGGAAACCTCGTGTGACAAAATTTACGTCATCGTCTCCACTCCGCTAGTGTACACAGGGCTCTACTGCAGACAACCATATGCAGCCCAAATTTTATAACCGTGCGGCCTGCCCACGATCTGAACATGCTGACAGAGCATGCGCAAGACTGAACATCACATTCACGAGATGGCACTACCAACACAGCATACAAAGACAAAGTAGGCAAGGAAGACAATGAGGAGGCGGAAGACAAGAATAAACATACATGGATCCTTTTGCAGCAGCAGTAGCTTTAGCAGAGAAGAGCACTGGAAAATGGTAATTCCTCCTTTTCCTTGAAATGATGCCATTGTTGTTGCTACAAAAAAAAATGTGCGTTTCTCTCGTGTTTTGTAACCGGTGAACAAACTGCCATGTTATTGCATTTGTGTTACCCATAGGGCTGGAGCGAAACTACAATTAACAGTTGTGCACATGCGTCAACTGCTTGGCCTGGTAGACGAAAAAAGTGAGCATGTACAATGCCAGGCTCATCCAAAGCGCACGCAGACCAAAGCGGACCAGAGGGGAAATGTAGCATGAATAAGGCTTTACTCTCTTGTTCAATCACTTTCTCACTCCCTTGCTCGCACCTATTCATATTGGGGCCCGTCATTCAACATCACAGGCCCTAGGCCTCCCACCAGGCCCCCAGGCCTCCGGCAGAAGGAGGGCAACAGGGGTGGGGGAAGATACCCCCCCCCCCATGCACGAATCATGATGGGTGTGTATTAGTTGTGTAATGTGATTGTGTGCAGGTGTGTGAACTACCAGAGTGCAGTTAAAATTGGGGGGATGGTGGTTGGAGCATCCTTAGCCACTCCTATAGGCAGCAGGGCTCCGATCCCCCCAAGCCCTCAGTGTCTATAATGCAATTAAAACTGAGGTGAGGGCAGCCCCACTGCACAGGAGACAGAGGTATCCCCTTCACCGACACAGTACGGCACACCCCCACCCCAAAACCCTTAGTGTAGTCAAGAAGATGTATATACCTCCCAGAATTGAGGGGGAGGGGGGAAGGTAAGACTGGGTGGGAGGCGGTCCTAAAGGGAGCCTGTCCTCCCCCAGAAGCCAGCTTGCAAACTGGTTCAGGAGGTCACCCACTGCCCCCAAATCCCAACCCAGGGCAAGAGCCACCAGGCCGAGCAGCCCAGGACCCGCCAGCGTCGCACCCCGGCACTCCCAGCACCACAGGCATGATGGATCAGCCACACCCACACCCACTCCCACACATCTTGCACACACAAACATACACAACAACAATAACAACAATAATGAACAATGGGCCAGACCCATACGGCGCCCCACATGCCAAGCTTTGGGATGTCTGATTTAATGTTACTGAGTGTCAACAAGAGGACAATAAATAAAACCTGCATTTATTTCTATTGTCCTGTTTTGTTTCTTTAATTTAAAAAAAATTGCAGCTTACATTAAAAAAAAAAAAACATCTAGCATGCATGCAGATAAAGTTGTTGGTTTTTTTTGAAAAAAAAAAAAAAGAAAATCACAAAGATATGCAGGGTGTTGCAAATTTTACTTTCATTGAGGAGAAATCATAATCGTAATATCAATCTGGTGCTCAACGTGGACAAAACGAAGGAGATGATTACCGACTTCCGGCGGTCACAGCCTGAGCACGCCCCCCTCAGCATCGGCGGCCGTTTAGTGGAGAGAGTAGAGAACATCAAGTTCCTCGGAGTGCAGATCTCGCAGGACCTGACCTGGAGCAAGAATTCCTTGGAGATCAGGAAGCGGGCTCAGCAGAGACTGCACTTCTTGAGGAAACTCAAACAGGCCTCTCTCCCCATCTGCATCCTCAGGACCTTCTGCAGAGGTGTGGTGGAGAGTGTTCTGATGTACCGCATTGCTACATGGTACTCCAGCTGCAGTATGTCAGACAAAAAAGCCCTGCAGAGGATAGTCAAGGGGGCGGAGAGGGTAATTGGAGTCTCCCTCCCCTCTGTCCAAGAACTTTTTCAGAACCGTTGTAGGAGCAGGGCACTGAACATTGTCAAGGACCGTTCTCACCCTCTGCATAAACACTTTGAACTTCTCCCATCTGGTAAACGATTCTGGAGCATCAGAGGCAGAACCACCAGACTGATCAACAGCTTCCTTCCACAAGCTGTCAGGATGCTGAACAGTTGACCCGGAATCTCTCATACACACTACTGCACCTACGGACATTTTGTATATTATAGTTAGTTATTCTTTTTTTTTTTTCCCCAAGTATGTCTCAGGGATGTGTGAATGGATGGGGGGGTGGGGGTGGGGGGGGAGCTATTTGGGAATGTGTCTTAATCATGCTGCTTCTTATATGGATGCCGAGAGAAACGCAATTTCATCTTGCCTGCACTACAGTTGTATGTACAGCAATATGACAATAAAGTTTGATTTGATTTGATTTGATTTGAGATGGAAAAAAGTCCCAAAGTTATGTGGGTGAAATGAAATGCAAAAGTTATAATGGGGTAAAACAGGCAAAATCTGCAAATTTAGAAGGGTGGAAAGTTCTTCTGAGGAAGACTGCAGATGCCAGTCGAAACATGTAAAGGTAAAAACATGTCCTTCTTATCCCTGTCTGAAATAAGAAAAACAAAAATAAACTAATAATTTTCAAAACTGCAAAAAAAATTTACAAATTTACAAAATGGAAAAAAGTTGCAAATTTAAGAAGCTAGAGTGAGATGCAAATTTACAAAAGGGAAAAGTTGCAAACATATGAGTTTTAAAAAGTCCCAAATTCACAAGACTAAGAGAAAAAAGTTGCATAGGGGGAAAGAGTCACAAATTTACGAGGGGTGAAATTTCAGATTTATGACAGGGCTTAAAAAAGTCCCAAGTTTATGAGACTGTGTGGAAAATTTGCTCATCTATAAAATGCTCTGCACTGTGTGTGTTTATATATTTACATATTTATTCCATCTAGATACAATGCTCCGTACTGTGTGTCTATATATATATATATATATATATATATATATATATATATATATATATATATATATATATATATATATTTATTTATTTATTTTTATATGTACATATATATATACTTGCTGCTCTTGTTTCTTTTTTTTTTTTCTCTTGCCTTCCGATTGTTGCTCTGAGTGTTCCTATCCCTGTGCTGTTGCAATCCTGGAATTTCCCCATTGTGGGACTAATAAAGGCTTATCTTATAGGGGAGCAGGGGTACTACATTGTTACACGTTAATAAAACGGTGGGAAAGTCACCAATTTACAATGGTAAGACTCTGAGCAAACGTTGCAAAATTATGAGGCTGCAGAGAAAAGTCAAACATTTCCTAAATAAAAATGCAAATGTGAGGAGAAAAAAAACTGCATATTGTTACTAATATTGAGATGCCAGAACGTGACGGTTTTTATTTAATTTTAAGACTGACATCTGATTTTTGTGGCCAAAAATGTCTAAAACTGTCTCCTTTCTCAGCAGAGTCAGTCGACTCCAACTCAGAATAAGATGGAAATTCCTTCTACACCACCTCCCTTCCCCTCTCCACCCTCCCTTCCATTACAGCCATAATAGGATTTGCAGCACTCCATTATTGCTGCTGTCTGCGCAGGGCCTTGTGATCTGCACGTTAGGCTCCTGATTCATTTGGCCGGACCTCCGTTAGCAGACAGATAGGAGTTGTCCAGTTCATGGTCATTTCAGCCCTCTGCCGTACGGACTGCTGACTTTTATTCTTGGCAGGCCAACGCTGCGGGGGACTGGTGCTTAATGGCCGCTCTGTGGGAGCCCCCAGCTGGGCTTATTTGTTCAGACTGAGGTTATGTTTATGGCTGTTCATGAGGGCAGTTTTTGAGAAGCCATAATTTCCAGCAGCAGAGAGAGTTGCCTTTAGGGGGTTGTGCTTATTTTTAGCAGCTGAAAAGCAAAGTGGGGATTGCCAAGGTCAGAAGTGTTGCCAAAGAGCCGCTGAAGTCAGAATACGGCATGGTAGGCATTGATAACGCTGTTAAGTATAACCAGAAGCTCCACAGCCTGCTGCATTCAACACTGCTGCTTTATACATTTGGACTGAGCTAAAAGTAATTAAATAACTGGTGAAGTGTTTTATTTTGGTGTGAGCCTCACGCTACCTTTCATGACATTTACACAAATCTGACACCATAGATGCATCCCAAAAAAATTTGTGCCATAATATGTAATTTAATTCAAAAATCTATGAACCAGAATCAAACAAACTCAATTATAAACCATCTCACCACAGCTTATTATAGCTATATTACTATATTATAAGCATACACATTCATCCATGCATTTGTGCTTTCTATTAAAGAGCTATGTGGGATAGCATGGTGGTACAGTGGTTAGCATGTTGCCTCAAAGCTAGAAGGTTCCTAGTTCAAATCACCAAGCTGGCAGGGGTGGGAACCTTTCTATGTGGAGTTTGCATGTTCTGCCTGTGCCGTGTGGGTTCTACTCCAGGGGCTCCGGTTTCCTCCCACAATCCCAAGACATGTATGTTAGGTTAATTGGTGACTCTAAATGGTCCCTAGGTATCTGTTTCTGATAGGCCCTTAGAATAGAGGCTTAGTGTAGCTGTAACTTAAAGCTGGGTTCACACTATAGCGTTTGGACTGACTTTTACAGATGTTTTAAAAAAATCAGAGAAAATAGTCCAAACATTGGTGAAATTACGTTCGTGAGCAGTTTTTTTTTAATCCAGCGCACACCAACTTTTACAAACTTTTACGAACTTTTGCTATTTGCCAGTGTTGCATTCAGCTTAGGCTACCGTATGTGTAGCTGTTGCCAACTTAGGTTAACTTAAGCAAACAAATACTCAATGTAGGTCAGCTGACATCAGCGTCAGGCAACGCTCATATAAAGATCAAGTTTGTGGAGGCTTCCTGCCATTCTGGACCTGCTTTTTTGGGTGGATTCACACTACAACGTTTGGAGCAACTTTTACTAACATTTTGGCAAACTTCTGGCTCTGCTGACAAAAGTTGATAAAAGTTAATGATGGTTGGTGTTTGTTGGCAAACACTGGCAAAAGTTGTATTACTTGAAAATTCTCAGCATGTTGAAAATTTCCCAAAGTTTGGAAATAAACGTTAGTGAAAGTTGTGCTCAGTTTGTAAAAGTTCCTGAGGGCTGGGCTGTTACGTAGGGTTTGCTACTGTTGACTGAAATGCTGGTAAAAACAGATATTTTTAGATCAAAACTCACTTCAGACATGCACAAACAAAAGAGAAAAAGAGAGAAGGGGGAATTGAAAAAAGAAAATATATATATATGAGATGTACAGTGTTTGCTTGGTGATAAGATAAGATAAGATAAGACAAGCCTTTATTAGTCCCACAATGGGGAAATACCAGGATTGCAACAGCACAGGGATAGCAACACTCAGAGCAATAGTTAAGAAGATAAGAAAATAAAATAAGAGCAGTGAATATACATATGTACACATAAATATATAAATATATATACACAGTGCGGAGCATTGTAGCTAAATGGAATAAACAACATAACCGTCTATTTAGTTACCCTACATGGTATGAATATGTACCCATACATATTGTCACCCTCCGTAGTGACTGATATTGTCCTAGTTGTATACTGGAGGGGACCATTTGTGTAAGTCTGTTGCGTCTTTTGCATTCAATACTATTACGTTGTCACGTTTTTCTACTATCTCTGCAAGCAGCCCTACTTAGGTTATACAGTCTGACAGCCGTAGGTAGGAAGGACCTGCAAAACCTCTCGGTCGCGCACCTAGGATGATGCAGTCTACTGCTAAATGAGCTCCTCAGTGCATTCAGTATGTCCTGCATAGGGTGGGACTTGGACTCCAGCAGAGATGACAGTTTAGCCACTATCCTTCTCTCTCCTATCTCCTCCACTGGGTCAAGACGTTGCCCCAGGACAGAGCTAGCTTTCTTGATTAGTTTGTTCAGTCTCTTCCTATCGGCTGCTGTAATGCCACTGCCCCAGCAGACCACTCCAAAAGTGATGGCTGATGCCACCACCGTGTCATAGAATGTCTTCAGCAGCGCCCCTTGTACACCAAAAGACCTGAGCCTCCTCAGTAGGAGCAGCCTGTGCTGTCCCTTCTTGTAGAGTGCGTCGGTATTGTGTGACCAGTCTAGTTTATTGTTCAGATGAACATCCAGGTACTTGTAGGATGTCACCATCTCAACGTCTGTTCCCTGTATGTTTACTGGTGCTGTGAGGAGTTGTCCTTGCCTGCGGCAGTCCACCACTAGCTCCTCAGTTTTCCTCGCGTTGATCTGGAGGTAGTTCCAATGGCACCAGTCCACAAAGTCCTGGATAAGTCCTCTGTACTCAGCTTCATCTCCGTTGGAGATGAGGCCAACAATCGCAGAGTCGTCAGAGAACTTCTGTAGATGGCAGTGTGTTGTGTTGTGTGAGAAGTCTGCAGTATAAAGGGTGAACAGGAAGGGAGCCAAAACCGTTCCCTGGGGGGCCCCCGTGCTACCGATGATCGTGTCGGACACACAATCCTGGGTTCTCACAAACTGTGGCCGGTTAGTGAGGTAGTCCAGGATCCACGATGACAGGTGCTTGTCCACCCCTGCGCGCAGCAGCTTGTCCTTCAGGATCATCGGTTGGATGGTGTTGAAAGCACTGGAGAAGTCAAAGAACATGATCCTCACCACGTTCCCGGGCATCTCCAGGTGGGACAGGGAACGGTGAAGGAGGAAGATCACTGCATCCTCCACCCCAATGTCATGCTGGTAGGAGAACTGGAGTGGATCCATCGCTGGTCCCACCAGGGGGCGGAGGTGAGCAAGGAGCAGTCTCTCCAGGGTCTTCATTATGTGAGATGTCAGGGCCACTGGTCTGTAGCTGTTCAGGTCTTTGGGGTGGGTAGTCTTTGGTACAGGTACTACACAAGATGTTTTCCACAACTGTGGTACCCTCCCAAGCTTCAGGCTCAGGTTGAAGATATGCTCCACAATCCCACACAGCTGCTCTGCGCAGGACTTGAGGAGCTTCGCACTGATGCTGTCCGGTCCCGAGGCCTTCCTCGCCTTGATCTTCCTCAGCTCCGTCCTCACCTGGGTCTTAGTGAGGGTCAGGTTGGGGGCTGTGTGCTGGGAGTGGGGAGGTGTTGGTGGAATGGGGTGTGGGCAGCAGATCTTGATGACTTTAGAGGCAGCAGTGGTTGGTCTGCAGTCGCGGGGGAGGGCGGTTGGTCAAACCTATTAAAAAAACAGGTTCAGATTGTTCACCCACTCCCTGCCCCCTGTGGCCTGGGAGGAGGTATTCTGGAGCCCAGAGATGGTTTTAAGGTTTCTCCAGACCCCACCGATGTCGCTCTGTTGCAGCTTGTCCTCCATCTTCTTCCTGAAGCTGTCCTTGCCTTCTCTGATCTTCCTCCTCAGCTCCCTCTGTACGGACTTCAGCATCTCCCTGTTCCCCGACCTGAAGATCCTCTTCTTCTCTCTCAGAAGTGTTTTTATCTTAGGGTTTGGTTTTTTTTTATTACTTATTTTGTACCCGTAGGTAGATTTGTTTTGCAGTCTGGTGACAAGCCACCAGCTGCCGGTCGCTGCGTGCGCAAGCGCCCCTTATCCCTAACCTGCATGTTTTTGGCATGTGGGAGGAAACCGGAGAAATCCCGGAGTAAACCCACGCAACACGGGGAGAACATGCAAACTCCACACAGATCACTGTTGGTCGGGGGCAGGGATCGAACCCACGATCTCACGATCCCCGCGATCCCCCGGCCGAGGGTAAACTGTGCCGCCACAGTGCTAACCACTGCGCCACCGTGCACCGTGCAGGGTTGATCCAGGGTTTGTTGTTCGAGCAACACCGTACGGTCTTGGTGGGTACTGTGTTGTCCACACAGAAGTTGATGTAGTCCGTGATGGTGTGAGTGAGGCCATCGATGTCCTCACCATGTGGATCGCAGAGCTGCTCCCAGGCAGTGATTTCAAAACAGTCCTTTAGAGCGTCCATTGCCTCCTCAGACCATAACTTTATCATGCGCATGACCGGAGGTTGTCTGTGTACTAGAGGTTTGTACATCGGCAGGAGATGAACCAAGTTATGATCCGATCTCTCGAGTGGGGGGAGTGTTGATGAGGTGTACACCTCCTTAGTATTTGCATAGAATAAGTCCAGTAGTTTATTGTCTCTAGCGTGGCATGTGACATACTGGGTGAACGTGGGCAGAATGGGGGACAGTGAAATGTGGCTGAAATCACCTGAGATGAGTAGAAGAGCATCTGGGTGTTCTGTCAGCAGCCTGCCAGTTACTAAGTGAATGGCATCACCCGCTGTCCCCGCGTTCGCCGTCGGATTTGCATAAATAACAATGCAGATCACGTGTGAGTATTCCCTCGGGAGATAAGTAGGCCGCATGCTAATAGCTAGCAACTCAATGTCTTTGTTGCAGTGTTGTTGTTTAACTGTGATATGTCCCGGTCTGCACCAGCTGTTATTGACATACATTATCACTCATCTGCCCCTTGCCTTCCCACTGTCTGGTGTCCGGTCTGCCCGTATTGTGTGGAAACCCTTCAGTTTGATGTTAGCATCTGTTGGTAGTTCTGTTAGTCACGTCTCAGTAAACAACATCAAGCTAATCTCTCTGAAGACGCTCTTGTAGCGGGAGATAGCCGCTAGCTTGTCAGTCTTACTGAGTAGCGATCGTACATTCCCCATAATAACAGATGGGAGGACGGGTCTGTACCTTATATTCCTCGCCCGCCGTCTTACTCCAGCTCGACATCCACGCCATTTCCATCTTATTTCTCCCGGTATGTCGAGTTTTTGCATTGGCATTGTGGGCCAGCTAAGTGCTAACAGCTGGTCTCTATTGTACTGCCTCCTGCAATAAACAGTGGCTCTGTCCGCTGGCTCAGGAGATATTTGGGCGATCTACGTGTCTGTGATGGATAAGGTGTCGCCGAATCAGAAAGATTAGCAAGAGAGCCAGATAGTAAATAGAAATAGGAAGAAATTGATCCGCTGTTGCAAAAAGGCAGCCTACTCGTGTGGCGCCGGAAGTAGTAGCATGGTGTGTATGATGGGTTTTTTTAACCTTTTAACTGTCCATATCTCATGGACGGGTCGCGCACCCCCAGTGGCACGGCACAGCAACTGCGCCTGTCAACGCTCTGGCTGTCCTTTGACGTCCCCGGCTCTCCTGAGGATTTGTACTGAGCTGTACTAATCTGACAGTTCAGAAGGTGGCAGACACACATCGGAGGAATCATGGCTGACATGGAATACAGCAAAGAAGAAGAAATCCTCAATATTCTTCTTCCTTTTTCTGCCATGAGCTCACAAGACCAAGAGGACCACCATCACAATCGTCTGGATCCTCACAGAAACTGCATCATGCAGGAAAAATAGCCACGTAATACAAGCGAAATTCACATGGGATAATCATAAGAGTTTGTAGATGTATAGAGACCGTAAATGACCGACCAAACGTAAAACAATGACCACGATGGGCGAAAACTGAGCTCACAACACCAAGATGGCCACACCCATCATCGTCATGGATCCTCACAGAAACTGCATCATACAGGGGAAAATAGCCGTGTAATACAAACGAAATTAACGTGGGATAATCATAAGAGTTTGTAGATGGGGTAGAGAGCGTAAATGACTGATCAAACGCAAAACAACAACCACAATGGGTGAAAATGGACCGACCACACGAGCAAGGGAGCCCCCCCCACCCCTCACTCCCCCACCACCGGTAAGTCATGAATTTATGGCTATTTTTTTACATTTTATTGATTTTCTGGTTCATATACTTTGAAGATTAGATAAAAGCATACCACTGAAGACAAAACGGTATAAAAAACAAACAAACAAGCCGTTCTTTGTGTAAATGTATCCAAAGTCCACTTTTGACTGAGTTGTGTAATTTATATAGCTGCCGCGACATTATGCAAATTAGATGCGTAAATTTACTCCTATCTGAAACTTTGGATCATATTCTACATCTTTCTAATTGACAGTAAGCCATTATCTCTTGCAACTTTCAAGTTATAGCCTTGGAAATCTGACCTATTTTATTGACAAAAAATATTTACCACTTTTGACCACTAGGACCCTTGACCTTGGAAACAACAGCAGTTGGAGACGCCAATCTTTTTTTTTTTCTTTCTTGCTGTCTAAAAAAACATTTTTTTGGCCTGTGGAATAAAGTTTTTTTCATGAAATTTTCAGTCAGTCTGTCCACTCTCTGCCTGCTACATACTATGTATATATATATACTGTATATATATATATATATATATATATATATATATATATATATATATATACACACACCTGATGGTGTGTCTCCGTCCTGCCTGAGAGTCTGCTCCAACGAGTTGGCCCCCATCTTCACCCGGATCTTTAATAGATCACTGGAGCTGTGTGAAGTGCCTTCCTGCTTCAAACGCTCCATCATCATTCCAGTTCCCAAGAAACCCTCTGTTACAGGATTAAACGACTACAGACCTGTTGCCTTGACCTCTGTGGTCATGAAATCCTTGGAGAGATTGGTGCTGAACCACCTGAAGGTCGTCACAGGCCCCCTGATGGACCCACTGCAGTTTGCCTACCGGTCAAACAGGTCAGTGGATGATGCAGTGAATATGGGACTACACTACATCCTGCAACACCTCGACTCCCCAGGGGCGTACGCCAGGATCCTGTTTGTTGACTTCAGCTCAGCGTTCAACACCATCATCCCAGGCATTCTTCATCAGAAACTCCTCCAGTTCAAGGTGCCTCCCTCCACCTGCCAGTGGATCTCCAGCTTTCTGACTGACAGGTGGCAACAGGTGAAGCTAGGGAGATTTACATCCAGCTCCCGAAAAATTAGTACTGGTGCCCCCCAAGGATGTGTCCTTTCCCCACTGCTCTTCTCCCTCTACTCCAACGACTGCACCCCAGAGGACCCTTCAGTGAAGCTCCTGAAGTTTGCGGACGACACCACAGTCATCGGTTTGATCCGGGATGGTGATGAGTCTGCATACAGGTGGGAGGTGGAGCAGCTGATCCTCTGGTGTGGCCAGAACCATCTTGAACTTAACCCAGCCAAAACGGTGGAGATGACTGTGGATTTCAGGTGACACCCTCCTTAATTCCCCCCACTCCCCATCCTCAACAGCACAGTGTCCACTGTGGACTCCTTCAAGTTTCTGGGTACCACAATCTCCCAGAACCTGAAGTGGTCCTCCCATATAGACACAGTCCGGAAAAAGGCCCAACAGAGGTTGTTTTTTCTGCGTCAGCTCAAGAAGTTTGATTTTCCTCAGGAGCTGCTGGTTGTCTTCTACACCGCCATCATCCAATCTGTCCTCTGCTTTTCCATCACTGTCTGGTTTGGATCTGCCACTAAACAGGACAAGACCAGACTGCAGCGGATCATTAAGTCTGCGGAGAGGATCATTGGTACCGACCTACCCTCCATTGAGAACTTATATCGGTCCATAACCAGGAAACGGGCGGGAAACATCTGTGCTGACCCGTCACACCCCGGCCACAAACTGTTGGAACTTCTATCTTCTGGTCGTCGTTACAGATCACTGAAGGTCAAAACCACCTGTCTCAGGAACAGTTTCTTTCCTCAAGCCATCACTCTGATGAACTCCTAACATTCACCTAGTCCTACCTGTTGCTGTACTCATGACTTTTCATCCATTCTTACATTGCACATAACTCTCACACTGCTTTTTACTTCATTCACATTATATCACTGAATCTGAGTTCACATTGAAATACTGTGTGACTGTATATTTTTTCATATATTTCTGCAAAGTGTGGATAGTCTGAATAAATAATCTGCATATATTCCTGTATATATTTGCATCCTTTTATAGAAACGTGGACAGACTGTAATTTACTGTACATACTCTGTTGTCATTGAATCCTTATTTAAATCTTATTTAAATCCTCCACCTGAACAACGAGAGCAAGTTTTTAGCCAAAGTCAAATTCCTTATATGTGTTGTGCATACTTGGCCAATAAAGCTGATTCTGATTCTGAATCTGATATATGTCAAAAATGTGGTAGCCTAAAAGAAAAAAAAATCTCTTCATTGAGAAATTTACTGTTCTTAATTTTCTGCTCTGTGCATAATCATTCTCCAGGATTTATTGGTTTGGCTTCCATTGTGGGAATCAAACAGTGCTGATGTGGTGTCAAAAAGTAAATGAGATCCCTTTGTCCGTCCAGAATATATGGCAGGAAAACTTAGAGTTTGACCTCAAAATTTCGAATGACTATAGCTTCAGAATGGTGAAAGTTACACGCACACTCTCAATTAGAAAAATGTTGCAAATGGACCAAAGTTTATGACTGGTCAAGTTTCATCCATGCATTTTGCATAATGTGACCTAATTTGCATATTACAACAATCAAAATTTCAAAAGACTCACCTCACTTCTTTTGTACCCCTCAAGTAAGGACGCAAGTGTTGCTATGAATGGATGACAGCATGGCGAGACGCTTCATGTCATGCCACGCACAGGCCAGCAGTTTGTTTTGCCGAATGACCACTGGGTCATCTCTCCTTCTCAACGGCAACTGGGCTGGTCGCAGATCCCTTGGCATACCTAAAATAATGGCATAAATAAATTGGAATAAATGACATAAAATAAATAAATAAAAAATTAAAAAAATATCTCTCCTGTTGCTGTTCATGGTCCCACACGGTCCAGTGTCCTTAGCTGCGAGCTCTATAGCGATGGCTGATGCTGTATAATAGCTGTCCAAGTCCACTTCATGTCCCTTCCCAGTACATGGCTCCATCAGCTGACACACAACAACCATATTGTGATCAAATTTGCATATTGTGCCAATCAAACTTTGCAACAGCTGTAACCTGAAAATACTACAACTTACATTCATTGTCAATATTAGAAAAAAAATAGCGAATGGACCACAGTTTTTGCCACAATATGTACCTGTTTGTTTCATCGGTGAGAATCCTTCAGAAGTCCTCAGTCCAAAACATTGACAAAAAAATCAACAGGGCGCGCAGATGACATATCCACCTCTCCACGATATCCAACTGGCTCTTTAAATGGTTTGGGCCACGGCTCATAAGCTTTTTCATCTGTACAAAGCTCCCGGGCATCATTGTCCAAACCTCCTTAAGGATTTTGACTGCTCGTTGTTGATCTTCCACGCGCACATGGTACACGCCAGGACACACTGGGTGCCGTGCGCTCCGGCCCACCCAAACGTCGCCCACGAACTGTTCTGGGACTTTTCACCCCATGGCAACAGTTCGGCAAAGCAGAACAATCTGCAGAAGATGCTCCTGTACCATTTTGGGCTCGACTGGACACAGAAAAAGTATCTCCAGTATTGCGCGCAGGACAGCCATTTCAACTGTCGCTAGCCGTTGTCAGAAAGCACATAATCTGAGCTGGAGTCTTCCTCAGACGACGAACTTGAGCTAATCTCTTCATCTGACCCGGGAGTGGCCCACAGCAGAGCTGAAAACTCCTCAAAAGTCAGCGTTTTTTTCGCCATCTTGTCTCGTCCGTGACAAACTACAGAATGAGAGAGGTCGTTCTGCAAACGGAAATTTGAACCACTTATTGCACTGGATCATGTCCAGTTTTGTGCTAAGCGAAAAGCTGTACCTGTCTGCCATCTTGTGGCGTTAAAAGCTTGGCACATCTCTGACTCTATTTAGCGGTACCGGCTTTGTTTTGACTGATGAGATGACAGGCGCAAACGGGCGTCATAGGCAGTCAAACAGGATTTTATGTTATTTTAATGGAGAAAGTTGCAACAGTCAAAATGTAATCACCCGTCATTTTATTTATATGATGCTATACTAAATAGTTTTGTTATTCCATCCACATTCACATTAGCATTATTTTATTATTTTTTAGATGAATGAATGAATGAATGAATGAATGAATGAATGAATGAATGAATGAATGAATGAACAGGGGGAAGGGTATGCAGAACTAACTACATAGGAACATAAAATGAAAATAAATTCTGAAACGTATGCCCAAGGGAGATGTGTTCACTCCAGAAGCAGGTCCAGAATGGCAGGAAGCTTCCGCAAACACTGATCTTTATATGAGCGTCACCTGACACTGATGTCAGCTGACCTGTGCTGAGTATTTCTCTGATTTTTCAAAACGTCTGTAAAAGATGGTCTAAATGCTATAGTGTGAACCCAGCTTTAACTTTGGCCAACTTAGGTAAACTCTACAATAACTTAGTCCAGTGCTCAGGAACTTTTACAAACAGCTTTCACCAACTTGTATTTCCAAACATCAGCAAATTTTCAGGAGGCTGAAAATTTTCAAAGAACACAGCTTTCACCAGCGTTTGCCAACAAACACCAGCAATCATTAACTTTTGCCAGCAGAGCCAAACGTTTGCCAAAACGCCAGTAAAAGTCGGTCCAAACGCTGTAGTGTGAATCCACCCTAAGCACGTTAAGTGATCTTTGTGACTAGAAAAAGTGCTATACACAGTTGCAATCAAAATTATTCAACCCCCACTACAAATCAGGTTTATTGGCAAAGTCCTGAGGAAGCACAACCTGGACCAGAAGCTGCTGCTGGCCTTCTATCGCTGCTCAGTAGTAAGCATACTCACCTGCTGTCTGGGTGTGTGGTACGCTGGCTCCACGGCCAAGAACAGGAAGGCTGTGCAGAGGGTCATCAACACCGCCCAAAAAATTATCGGCAGGCCTCTGCCCTCCCTGGAAGACATCTCCAGATCCTCCTGTCTCAGAAGGATCAAGGCCATCACAAGAGACCCCTCACATCCCGCCCACCACCTACTTGGCCTGCTTCCCTCCGGACGACGGTTCAGATCAATCAGGTCCCACACCTCCAGACTGACAGTTTCTTCCCCTGGGCCATCCGAACTGCCAGCAGTCAGAAGCCACACCCCCTCCCTCTGTATGCTCACATGCTCAGAACTGAGGACCTTTTAATTATCACTATAACTCACCTGTCTTTGCACTCCTCACTTTCATGTATATTGGCCCAACCGTGAAATCACAACTGTACATACTTTGCATAATCCTTGGGCCATTTTACTCAATTAAAGTATGTGTTCTGCACTCCACACTCTTATGTACATAGTTCCACCCGTGAAGCCACTACTGTACCTGTGTATATACCTATGGGCTATTTTTCTTCTTATTCATTTATTTTAGACCTCTATCATTGTACCGGTGGCAAAGAAACCAGTGGTGTCCTGTTTGAATGACTATCGTCCTGTTGCACTTACACCAATTGTGATGAAGTGTTTTGAACGGCTTGTCAAACCACACATCACAGCCTGCCTCCCTGCATCACACGACCCGCTCCAGTTTGCATATCGTTCAAACCGCTCCACGGAGGATGCTATAGTCACCACCCTACACTCTGTCATCACCCACCTGGACCAGAAAGACACCTACGCCAGACTCCTGTACATTGATTTCAGTTCAGCATTCAACACCATTATTCCCCAGAGACTGATAGAGAAATTACTCCTTCTCGGTCTGAACACCGCCACATGTCTCTGGATCCTGGATTTCCTGACTGAGAGACCTCAGTCTGTCCGGGTTGGAAACAACATCTCCAACTCTGTCACGCTGAGTACCGGAACCCCTCAAGGCTGTGTACTCAGTCCACTGTTGTTTACACTTCTAACACATGACTGTGTATCCAAACACGAGGGGAACCAGATTATTAAGTTTGCAGATGACACCACGGTGGTGGGACTTATTCAGAGGGATGAGGAATCAATGTACAGGGAAGAAGTGAGAGACCTGGAGGGCTGGTGCCGGGAGAACAATCCGGTGCTTAACGTGGACAAAACAAAGGAGATGATTATCGACTTCCGGCGGTCACAGCCTGAGCACGTCCCCCTCAGCATCGGCGGCCGTTTAGTGGAGAGAGTAGAGAACATCAAGTTCCTCGGAGTGCAGATCTCGCAGGACCTGACCTGGAGCAAGAATTCCTTGGAGATCAGGAAGCGAGCTCAGCAGAGACTACACTTCTTGAGGAAACTCAAACAGGCCTCTCTCCCCATCTGCATCCTCAGGACCTTCTACAGAGGTGTGGTGGAGAGTGTTCTGACGTACTGCATTGCTACATGGTACTCCAGCTGCAGTATGTCAGACAAAAAAGCCCTGCAGAGGATAGTCAAGGGGGCGGAGAGGGTAATTGGAGTCTCCCTCCCCTCTGTCCAAGAACTTTTTCAGAACCGTTGTAGGAGCAGGGCACTGAACATTGTCAAGGACCGTTCTCACCCTCTGCATAAACACTTTGAACTTCTTCCATCTGGTAAACGATTCCGGAGCATCAGAGGCAGAACCACCAGACTGATCAACAGCTTCCTCCCACAAGCTGTCAGGATGCTGAACAGCTGACCCGGAATCTCACATACACACTACTGCACCTATGGACATTTTGTATATTATAGTTAGTTATTCTTTTTCCCCAAGTATGTCTCAGGGATGTGTGAATGGATGGGGGGGTGGGAGCTATGTGGGAGTGTGTCTTAATCATGCTGCTTCTTATATGGATGCCGAGAGAAACGCAATTTCATCTTGCCTGCACTACAGTTGTATGTACAGCAATATGACAATAAAGTTTGATTTGATTTGATTTGATTTTACTTCAGTTGTACTAGTACATACCCGTGCATACCCGTCCATGCCCGTAGAAACCAAGTATAAGCAAGTATTTGTGCATGCCCATGGCTGAAGGGCCTCCTCCTGTCTCAGTCGGCTGTGTTGTTCACAGTCATGCCTGCGGCGTACTGCTGGAACCTGAGGTGTTTCATGGTCACTGCATCTTTTCTGACGTGCAGCAGTTCTCCTCATTCTATTGCTCTCCATCTGGTGGGTCTTCTTCTTCATTCAGACCACAGGTTGACGGATAGGTGCATCATAATTCCAGCGTTGGCAGCCAGCCAACTATTCCGTATCTCCTCGGTCTCAGCTTCTCTGTGCGTCACCTGGTGTGCAGCGTTGGTGGCCAGCTGACTATTCCACATCTCCTCGGTCTCAGCTTCTCTGTGCCTTGCATGGAATTTGCTGTCCCTGGCCAGCCGACTAATCCGCATCTCCTCGGTCTTAGCTTGTCTGTGCCTTGCCTGGCGTGCAGCATTGCTTGCTTTGCGGGCATTTCGGGCTTCAAGTGACTCAGCACATGCATGGCGCACTGCCACATGTTTCCTGTCTGTTTGTGCATCCCTTGTCTGTCGTACCCTATGCTGGTGAAGGGTCTCCTTCTGTCTCAGACGGGTGCGATGTACTGCTGGAACCTCAGGTGTTTCATCTTCATGGCATCTTTTCTGACATGCAGCAGTTCTCCTCATTCTATTGCTGTCCATCTGGTGGGTCTTCTTCTTCTCCTTCTTGTTCGTTGAGACCACTGGTTGAGGGATAGGTGCATCGTAATTCCAGTTCCTTGACAGGATCATGAATTTTTTTTTGATTTTGTATACTTTATTGATCCCCAGAGGGGAGTAGGTTTGAGCAAAAAGAGGCTTTCGGGCATGGGCTCACTGTATATGACATCATAAAGACATGAAAGTCCTACATGACATCATAAAGACACATTTGTCTATGTGCCGTCAAATAGGCATCACGAGTCCAATGATGCTTGAGTTCATAGGACGTCCTATGATGTTCAGGCAGAAATCATAGGCCGTCCTATGATGTCCTATAAACATGACACACACACACACACACACACACTCAGATTTATTACTTTTATTAGAGTGATGGCTAATTGTGTGTTCTGTAACAATGTTTTAGTCAACTTCTTCTCTCTTACTTTATTGCGCAGTAGTCTGGTGGAGCACCCACAATTTTGCTGTGCTGTACAACTGTACAATGACAATAAAGCCTACTCTATTCTATTCTAAAATGAACCAACTAGCAGCTGTTTGCAATAAACAAATAAAACAAGAACAATTTAAATAGCTCAACACAGCTAATATTACAAGGTGTTTCTCCATATTCAACACAAAATACCACTGCAGTTTCAAATGTATTCAACCCCTTCATTACAAGCATCTTTAGCACTTAGTAGAGCACCCTTTTGCTGTTATGTTGGTGACAAGTATGTTCCTTTTGTGCAAAGGCAGCCTGCTTATACACAAACTGTGAGGAAGTGGACACAGGAGGCTGCTGATGCACTACAGGACTGCTTCGAGACGACAGACTGGAGTGTACTCTGAACCACATGGGGTGGACATAGACAATATGACAGACTGCATCAAAGAATACATCAGATTCTGTGGACACATGACCATGCCAGCTCAGACCGTACACTGTTTCCCCAACAACAGACCATGGGTCACCAGTGACCTGAAAGCACTTCTGAACAAGAAGAAGAGAGCTTTTAGGTCTGGAGACAAGGAGAAATTGAGGAGAGTGCAGCACAAGCTGAGAGAGATGCTGAGGAGGTGCAAAGACAAGTATAGGAGGAAGTTGGAGGATAAACTTAGGCAAAACAACACTAAGGATGTGTGGGAGGGAATGAAACAAATAACTGGGTGCAAGGGGAGAGTCAGACAAACACCTGGGAGCCAGGAGAGAGTTGATGAACTGAATCTGTTTTTTAATAGGTTAAACTCATCTTCTGTCACCCCGACAACACAGCCAGGCCCCCACATGCCCCTCCCCTCCAACCCCCGTCACCCCAACAACACAGCCAGACCCCCCACCCCACCCCCCACCCTCCTGTGCAGCACCTGTCTCCATTTCCCCCCTCACCCCCTCCCCCTCTTCAGGGGACACCAGGCCCCTCCCTCACATTACTGTGACTACAGACCAGGTTAAGAAACAGCTGAAGAGACTCCGTCAGTGGAAGGCAGCAGGCCCTGATGACATCTCCATCAGGATCCTGAAGACCTGTGCTAACCAGCTAGCTCCAGTACTGAAACACCTGTACAACCTGAACCTGAGTCTGGAGAGAATACCGGTGCGGTGGTAGATGTTCTGTCTGGTTCCTGTCCCCAAGAAGTCATCTCCATCTGACCTGAATGACTATCAACCAGTTGCCCTCATATCTCGTGTGATGAAGGTCCTGGAGAGACTGGTCTTAGCCCACCTGAGGCTGCAGGTGTAGACATGGCTGGACCCTCTGCAGTTTGCATATCAGCCCCATTTAGGAGTTGAAGACGCTGTCATCTACCTGCTACAACGAGCCCATCTGCACCTGGATGGTGGAGGAGACACTGTAAGAATTACATTCTTTGATTTCTCCAGTGTCTTTAACACCATCCGGCCACTGCTGCTGGGTAAGAAATTGCGGGTGATGGGAGTCGACAGATCTGTGATCTCCTGGATTACTGACTACCTGACAGGCAGGCCACAGTTTGTCCGGCTGGGCAGTGTCTTGTCTGAAGTGGTGGTTAGTGATACGGGACTGTGCTCGCTCCTTTTCTCTTCACCTTATACACCACTGACTTTCAGTACAACACTGAGTCATGCCACCTGCAGAAATTCTCTGACGACTCAGCTGTTGTTGGGTGTATAAGAGGGGGGAGAGGAGGGGCAGTACAGGGCACTGGTAGACAGATTTGTGGAGTGGACAGAGCAGAATCACCTGAAGCTGAATGTCAGTAAGACCAGAGAGATCGTGATTGACTTCAGGAAAAAGAGGACGCCTTCTCAGCCATTGCAGATTAGGGAGGAGGATGTGGAGGTGGTTGAGGACTACAAATACCTGGGTGTCAGGATAAGCAACGGGCTAGACTGGAGATCCAACACCGATGCTGTGCACAAGAAGGGGATGAGCAGACTCTGTTTCCTGAGGAATCTGAGATCCTTCAGCGTGTGCAGCAGGATGCTGGAGTTTTTCTCTCAGGCCATTGTTGCCAGCGCCATCTTCTTTGCTGCTGTCTGTTGGGGTAGCAGTATCAAAGCCAACGACACCAACAGACTTGACAAGATTATCAAGAGGGCTGGCTCTGTAATTAGTCTCAGGCTGGAGACCTTTGAGACAGTGGTGAAGAAGAGAACACTAAATAAACTGCGATTCATCATGGACAATCCTGATCACCCCCTCCACCACACACAGGACAGCCAGAGGAGCACTTTCTCCAGCAGACCGCTACAGCTTCATTGTTGAATGGTTAGGTACAGGAAATCTTTCCTGCCGCATGCCATTTCACTGTACAATAACTCACTCTGATGTTGTATTCTGGTCATACAGTATCTCACAAAAGTGAGTACACCCTCACATTTTTGTAAATATTTTATTATATCTTTTCACGGGACAACACTGAAGCTATGACACTTTGATACAATGTAAAGTAGTCAGTGTACAGCTTGTATAACAGCGTAAATTTGCTGTCCCCTCAAAATAACTCAACACACAGCCATTATTGTCTAAACCGCTGGCAACAAAAGTGAGTACACCCCTAAGTGAAAATGTCCAAATTGTGCCCAACTAGCCATTTTCCCTCCCCGGTGTCATGTGACTCGTTAGTGTTACAAGGTCTCAGGTGTGAATGGGAAGCAGGTGCGTTAAATTTGGTGTTATCTGTAACCCAACTGAGAAAATGACCTTTTTTTTTCCTCAGATGTCAATTGTATTAATACAATTGTGTGATTTTATTTTGAAAACCGATTATCTTGGGGAAGAGGAAGTGTGATCCTCATTATCCAACTTTTAAATTCCCGTTTAATGGTCACGTTGGGTGATCTGGGTCTTCCCATTCGTTAAGAGCGATATTAGCCCCGCCTTCTGAGTAGAGGCAGCAAGCGCGCACTCGGGTTTCGGTCTTTCACGATATGAGAGCGGACGAGAGAGGCTGTGAGCGGTCTGGTTCACACTGATACCTCTTCTTGGTGAGTTAATTCAGAGAAAATGCTATAAATGGATCTAAACACTCTCCAAACGCTAATTTGCAACCTTTATTATCCTAAGTTGACGGGAGCACGAGCGTGAGGGGCATTGTGGCTGTGTCCTTTGTTGTGTTCACACTGAGACCTCATCTTGGTGAGTGAGATACATGCTAATATTAGCGTTATGCTAATGCTAATCGCGAGTGGATTTTTTCCTGTTTAAAAGCAATGGAAAAGGCTGTCTTTGTGTCTGTATGGTTTTCCTAAATGTGATTTCAGTTCCCAACAGTATGCTGAAGTACTTTTAGTTCTTATGCACTATTTCTGTCAAATGTAATGTGTAGTTTAATGCTAAAAGCACATGGTGTTGGTCCCCTATGTAAAAGCATAGGTTATGCTAAACCCAGTAGCTCAGACCGGGTTTTACTGATTTTAAATGGGAATATTGGAAGGGAAGGGACAGTATATTCCCTGCTTATGTGATAAATTAATTGTATTTCATTTCATGAATTACAAAGACATGGTTAGAAAAGATTAATCATAATTTCATGGTTAAATGATGCAGAGATAAAAAAGAGGAATTCATTTAATTGGTTACATGAAAAAAGGGTATTCCATGTGCTACCAG
The DNA here is from genome assembly GCA_020510985.1 of Pholidichthys leucotaenia. Classification (NCBI taxonomy): domain Eukaryota; kingdom Metazoa; phylum Chordata; class Actinopteri; order Cichliformes; family Pholidichthyidae; genus Pholidichthys; species Pholidichthys leucotaenia. The sequence continues at coordinate 191,072,123 of CM035842.1, read as the reverse complement.
AGAGATTGTGAGAAAAAGAACACATGCATGTAAGATGTGAAATGTAAGATATTACTATATTGTTGGATTGTAATTATAGTAATATGAGAGAAGAATTTAAACACTAAGCTATGGTGTTATATAAGAATGGGTTGGAAGACGAATTACTCTAGCTGTAAACAATAATACCATTATTGTTGTGCAGGCTAGGTTTTTTTTTTGGTTGCCGATCAAGAACCTTCTGGATCCTGGATTCTCTCCAAATGGAGATGGCGAGCCTGACCCGAGACTGAACCGAGATTGAACTGAGATCTAACCAAGCTCTCGATTGAAGAGCATCCTTCCTCTCTCCAGTGCCCAAGATTCAAAGTGGTAACAACCCTAGTCGCCGCTTAAGAAAAGGAAAAGAAACCTGAGCCTGGAGATACAAGATATCTTGACTGGTCAAACGACTAAACCAAATGGACAAACAAACACTGAGCTCAATAGGACATCTTTGGGGTTTTATTTCATACCGGCCGTTGTATATTTGTATAGTGGTAAATTGTCTGTATATATTGCTCACTTTTTTCCCTATAAATAACAACCGTTATTGCTCATTTCTTGCCTCCAGCTATTTCATTCCACACTCATTTTAATTCCCTATTGTAACTCTTACGAACCTAGCAGCTGGTCTACACTTGATAATTTCCCTTACCTAATTAACATAAGGCAAGGGTTACATATCGCTCTCACACTCTCTCATACTGGTCACTGGAAGTTCAAAATCGCACTTCATGGCAAAGAACTCTCTGAGGATCTGGAAGAAAGAATTGTTGCTCAACATAAAGATGAAATAAGCTGTAAGAAGACACCCTGAAACTGAGCTGCAGCACAGTGGCCAAGACCGTACAGCGGTTTAACAGGACAGGTTCCACTCAGAACAGGCTTCGCCATGGTCGACCAAAGAAGTTGAGTGTATATGCTCAGCGTCATATCCAGAGGTTGTCTTTTGAAAATAGACGTATGAGTGCTGCCAGCATTGCTGCAGATGTTGAAGGGGTGGGAGATCAGTCTGCACCGCACTCTGCATCAAATTGGTCTGCATGGCTGTCATCTCAGAAGGAAGCCCCTTTTAAAGATGATGCACATGAAAGCCTGCAATTAGTTTGCTGATGACAAGCAGACTAAGGACATGGATTTCTGGAACTACGTCCTGTGGTCTGATGAGACCAAGATAAACTTATTTGATTCAGATGGTGCCAAGCGTGTGTGGTGGCAACCAGGTGAGGAGTACAAAGACAAGTGTGTCTTGCCTACAGTCAAGCATGGTGGTGGGACTGTCATGGTTTGGGGCTGCATGAGTTCTGCCGGCACTGGGAAGCTACAGTTCATTGAGAGAACCACGAACGCCAGCATGTACTGTGATATACTGAAGCAGAGCATGATTCCCTGCCTTTGGAAACTGGGCCGCAGGGCAGTATTCCAACATGATAAAGACACCAAACACACCTCCAAGATGACCACTGCCGTGCTAAAGAAACTGAGGGTAAAGGTGATGGACTGGCCGATCATGTCTCCAGACCTAAACCCTATTGAGTATCTGTGGGGCATCCTCAAATGGAAGGTGGAGGAGCGCAAGTCTCTAACATCCACCAGCTCTGTGATGTCATCATGGAGGAGCGGAAGAGGTTTCCAGTGGCAACTTGTGAAGTTCTAGTGAACTCCATGCCCAAGAGAGTTAAGGCAGTGCTGGAAAATAATGGTGGCCACACAAAATATTGACACTTTGGGCACAATTTGGACATTTTCACTTAGGGGTGTACTCACTTTTGTTGCCCGCAGTTTAGACATTAATGGCTGTGTGTTGAGTTATTTTGAGGGGACAGCAAATTTACACTGTTATACAAGATGTACACTGACTATTTTACATTGTATCAAAGTGTCATATCTTCAGTGTTGTCCCATGAAAAGATATAATAAAATATTTACAAAAATGTGAGGGGTGTACTCACTTTTGTGAGATACTGTAACTATGCTGCCATACTGCACCTTACAGTCTAATTGGTATGCTGTAGAGACTGGGTTAATCATCTCAGACTGGATGCAGAGGGTAAACAAAGGAGAGCAATAGCTAGGGAGATCATGGTGGGATAGCAGGAAGAAGGAGTTGGGGGGAGAAAGGATGAATGTATTGTGATGTGAAATGTCATGCAAATGTGATGTATGGTGATGTGAAATGTCAGGCAAATGTGAGATGAGCAGTTGGTATAAAAGGAGTACCCATGGTGTATTGAGACATGTTTTTTCTGTGTATGACTGATGAGAGAGTGAATAAAGTCGTCTGCTGCATGAATCAGTCTCATTATTTACACTCTCCACACTGGTGACCCTTTGACGAATTATGGAACATGAGGCAAGAACCCCGGAGTCGGCCCGGATGGGAACCCCCAGCAACACGTGCGCTGCTTCGGTCAAACTACCGGACTTTTGGCTGCACAACCCGCGCTCTTGGTTCCACCACACCAAGGCTCAGTTCGCCCTCCGGGGAATAACGGCAGACGACACCAAGTATTACTATGTGGTCGCAGCGCTGGACGCTCGCATGTCTCAGCAAGTAGCGAGCCTGCTGCAACAGCCTCCAGCCCACGACAAATACGAGGCTCTCAAGGCTGCGCTGACCCGACGCTACACACTCTTGGACTGTGAGAGAGCAGAGAGGCTTCTGAGGCGCTCCAAGTTAGGAGATGGCTCGGCAGTCGAACTGATGGAGAAGATGTTGGCGTTAATGGGCACCGACAACGGGCATTTTCTGTTTGCCCACCTTTTCCTCTGGAACCTCCCAACAGAGGCAAGAGTGGTTCTTGCCAATTCGCCGTTGCTGGCCGCCCATGACTACCGTGAGCTAGCTCAGGAGGCAGATCGGATCATCCTCATCACCAGAGCCCTCACAGTGAACGCGGCGGCGTCAGAACCCAGCGAGACGACCAGCGGAGGCGAGGAGCCGCCGACAGTAGTGGCAGCAGGGGCCAGAGAGCGCCAGAGAGACACGCTCTGCTTCTACCACCACCGCTTCGGAGAGAACGCATGCAGATGTGCGCCACAGTGCCAATTCAAGCGCGCGGGAAACGCCAAGGCCAGCAGTCGGTAACAGCTACGACCGCCGGTGAAGAAAACAAGCTGCTCTACGTGGTGGACTTGCGCTCGGGGAGTCACTTCCTCTTAGACACTGGAGCCCAGAAGAGCATCATCCTGCCGTCCTACGCCGACCGGCTAGCAGGACCTAGCGGCCCCAGGATGGTAGCAGTAAACGGCTCGGGCATTAAGACTTTTGGTGAGAGAACACTGACTTTATCCCTACACGGCCGTATGTATGAGTGGACTTTTGTCATAGCGGCACTGAGTTTCCCAATCCTGGGAGCTGATTTTCTGTGTGCACATGGGTTACTAATTGATGTGGCTAACAGGCGCCTGGTTAATGCACTGTCTTTTGATTCTCTCCCCTGTACAGCTCGAGGGGCCGGGCCAATAACACAAGCCAACGTCACAGCTCCAGGCGGTAAGTTCCACACACTGCTCACTCAGTTTCCAGCACTCACGGTCCCGACGTTTTCGGCAGCCATCACTAAACACGGGGTGGAACACTTTATCACCACCACCGGGCCGCCCGTTTTCGCACGGCCTCGGCGCTTGGACGCAGCTAAACTGGCCATAGCGCGCGAGGAGTTTGCCAACCTGGAAAGGTTGGGCATCATCAGGCGATCGAACAGCCCATGGGCATCCCCGCTACACATGGTCCCTAAGGCTGAGGGATCGTGGCGACCGTCCGGTGATTTCCACAGATTGAATAATGCCACAGCGCACGACCACTACCCAATTCCCCATATTCAGGATTTTTCCATTCACCTCACCGGAGCACACATTTTTTTCTAAAATAAACTTGGTCCGCGATTACCACCAGGTCCCAGTGCGCACGGAGGACATACCCAAAACAGCAGTAATAACTCTGTTTGGCTTGTTTGAGTTTTTACGCATGCCCTTCGGATTGAAAGGAGCAGTACAGACATTCCAACGCATGATGGATGCGGTGTTGCGCGATCTCCCGTTTGTGTTCGTCTACCTGGATGATATCCTGGTGGCCAGTGCGTCCGAGGACGAACACGTGACCCACCTCACGATGGTTTTCCGGAGGTTGGAGGAGCACAGGTTAATAATCAACCCGGCGAAATGCCAGTTCGGCGTGACGGGGATTGATTTTTTGGGGCACCGCCTATCACCGGAGGGAGAGATACCCTTGCCCGACAAAGTGCGCACCGTGGCGAATTTTCTCTGGCCTCAGACGGTCAGGGTGCTGCAAGAATTTTTGGGGATGGTTAACTTTTATAACCGGTTCCTCCCCCGCGCAGCTCAACTCATGCAGTCATTGTACGCCGCGCTCAAGAGACGGAAACCCGCGGATAGAGTCGAATGGACTCCGGAGCGAGAGCAGGCGTTCTCTGAGGTCAAAACAGCCCTGGCAAATGCCACACTGTTAGCACACCCAGACCCGGCGGCCCGGATAGTGCTCACTACCGACGCCTTGGATGTGGCCATAGGGGCCGTCGTGGAGCAACGTGTCGCCAGTTCTTGGCAGCTGCTCGCTTTTTTCAGCAGGGCTTTGTGCGACAGTGAGCGTAAATACAGCGCGTTCAACAGAGAGTTGCTGGCTCTCCACCTGGCCATACGCCACTTCCAGTACTGGCTGGAAGGGCGCAGCTTCACCGCGTTCGTGGACCACAAGCCGTTGACGTTCGCGATGGCCAAGGTTTCGGAACCATGGTCAGGCCGGCAGCAGAGACAGCTGGCCGCGATCTCAGAGTTTACGACCGATATTCAGCATGTGTCGGGTAAACTGAATGTGGTGGTGGACTGCCTCTCGCGCACAGTAGTGGCCCCGGTCTGCGTGGGGATAGACTATACAGCCATGGCCGCAGAGCAGATTAGCGATACAGACGTGTGCACGCTCCAGTCTGGACCAACAGGGTTAAGGCTGGAGAGCAGAGTACTGCAAGACGGCAAGCCCCCCCCAATCTGCGATGTCTCCACGGGATGCCCGCACCGTTGGTCCCAGTAGCGTGGCGCCGCCGCGTGTTTGAGTCAGTTCACGCTCTGGCGCACCTAGGAGTGCGCGCGTCAGTCAAAATGGTGGAAGCGAAGTTCGTGTGGCCAGGCCTGTGCAAACAAGTGAAAGAGTGGGCTGCAGCCTGCGTAGCGTGCCAACGAGCCAAAGTACACAGACACACAAAGGCTCCTTTGGAGCCATTTCGTATACCGGCTAAGAGGTTTGACCATGTTCATGTGGATCTTGTGGGCCCCCTCCTGCCATCGCAGGGGTGCACGCACCTTCTGACAGTGGTGGACCGCACCACACGCTGGCCAGAAGCAGTCCCGCTGTTTTTTTGATGACATGGGTGGCGCGTTTTGGAATCACATCTGACATCACGTCCGATAGGGGCCCTCAGTTTGTTTCCGACCTCTGGTCCGCGATGGCCCGCAGCCTGGGTGCTGCAATTCATCGCACAACCGCGTACAACCCACAGGCCAATGGGTTATGCGAGCGTTTTCATAGGTCACTGAAAGCAACGCTCAGGGCTTCGCTGACGGATGCAAATTGGGTAGACCGGTTGCCATGGGTTTTATTGGGGTTGCGTTCCACACCAAAAGAGGATTTGGAGGCTTCCCCGGCAGAGCTTGCTTTTTCTCAGCCACTGCGGCTGCCCGGGGAATTTTTGCCAGATAATCCCGCGCCGGACAGCTGCCTGTCTCAGCGTTTGCAGCATAGTGCAGACACAGGCACGCTGCCGGGCCCGGCCCACCACTGTTTTCCATGCGCTTTTGTGCCAAAAACTTTGAAGAACGCGGTGTTCGTGTTTGTCAGGCACGATGCCCACTGCCCTCTATTGCGCCCACCCTACGATGGCCCATTCAGAGTGCTGGAAACGGGGGACAAACATTTTTTGTTAGACTTGGGGGGTCGTCGGGAGAAAATATGCATAGACAGATGTCAGGAATCTGAAACTCAAGACTCATAAAAATAATAGTACTCTGTTAGGTTCGTACCTTAATCAGACTCGAGATATAAATGTGATCAAAAGTTTTTACTTGCAAGGAGCACACACACCTCTGATTACAGATGGGAAGTGAGCGCTGCTGCACAGAGACAGCACTTCCCTTTTATACAAGAGTGGGTCAGTGGAAAAGTTTCACAACATCAGCTACACCCACACAGGGGCAAAACAAAGGACATAAAGTTCACATGTATAATTAGTTTTTGCTACGCGAAGCTTTTGCTACGCGAAGCAGAAAGACATAAAAGGTGCAAACAACAGTTTCATGTAAGGTGCAAACATAAGCATACAGATATTTCCTGTTCATCTGGCAACTGTTGCAGGGCAGAGTATGTCTTTGCATCCGTTGTGCAAATGTTCTTACAAGTGTCCTTTTGTCACGTATCACATGGAGCAAAGGTTACATTGACATAAACCTTATGAAATGATAACATGTATATACATATGTACAATTTCCCAACAACAGACTTAAGCCCGCCTTTGTGGCGGCGGACGAGCAAGTGCTGTTGGTTCAGGCCCCTCGGCGCGGAAGACCCCCACTGAGAACTCCCCAGGTAAATGATTCATCAGAGCAGCCACACGGGCAAATCGAAGTTTCCTCCCCCCTCTCCAGGGCCCACCCACAGACAGACACACCCCCAGGATCCCCCCGCCGGCACAGCAGCGCCGCGGAGGCAGAAAACCCCCATTACAGCAGATATGGGAGGAGACTGAAGCCAAAAGGACGTGAGGACTGAAACTCTGTCTGAGATTCTGGGGGAGGCGGTGTAGAGACTGGGTTAATCATCTCAGACTGGATGCAGAGGGTAAACAGAGGAGAACAATAACTAGGGAGATCATGGTGAGATGGCAGGAAGAAGGAGTTGGGGGGAGAAAGGATGAATGTATTGTGATGTGAAATGTCATGCAAATGTGATGTATGGTGATGTGAAATGTCAGGCAAACGTGAGATGAGCGGTTGGTATAAAAGGAGAACCCATGGTGTACTGAGACATGCTTTTTCTGTGTATGACTGATGAGAGAGTGAATAAAGTCATCTGCTGCATGAATCAGTCTCGTTATTTACACTCTCCACAATGTCACATTTCACTCTGCTCCTGAGAGTCCTGCATTGTACAGCGGATATGATTCATGTGTCTATACGGGTCACCATCTATTCATCTATGACAGGGGTCACCAACTGGCAGTCTCCGGTCCATATCCGGACCCCAAGAGTCCTCCGTCCAGACCACGAAGCCTTTTGATACAATTTGGGGAAAAGGGAATCTGTTTTATTTTGGTGGGGAAAAAAGCGGAAGTGAACTGCTGCATCTGTCCGACAGATTATGGCATGGCATGAGCTCTTGGGTGCTCTCCTCCTGAGTCCTGCTGCAGACTGCCCTCTTCGCTGCCGCTCTCCGCAGAGACTCTGCAGCTCCAACCGCTCCAGACAGCGGCTTGCAAAATCAGACAGGTTTGCTGCGGGAACACCGCCCCCCCCCCCCCCCACACACACACACACACAAGGCCAACACGTAAAAACTGAACATAAACATAAAAACTGAAACACATAAAAACTGAACATAAAAAGTTCCACCTCCCGTCTCCCTGTAACCAGGAGTTACAGCTCCATCCAACAGAGTTTTACTGTTGAGATAAAAAAAAGTCAAGGAATTTCATCGTATGGAATTATATTGTGTGTCCATTTTTTGTTTTTTGTTTTTTTTGTCTTAGTTTGAAACAGTTTTTCTGCACTGGAAATATTGTATAGAGGTAGACTTTTTGTGAAATTTTGTTTTTTAGATATTAATCTTTTTTTAAATGCAATACAATTTAGTTTGTGTTCTCCTGTAAAACATTTTTAGGATTTTAGTTGTAGATTTTAGAATTTTAGACCTTTTTATCTGGAGTCAACAAACACATTTAGTGTTCTCCTGCATTACTAAATTTTATATTACGTTTTGAGAATTCATTTTAATGCTTCCATCCATCCATCTTCTACGGCTTTTCCGGAGGTCCGGGTCGCAGAGGCAGCAGTTCAAGCAGGGAAGCCCAGACTTCCCTCTCCCCAGCCACCTGCTCCAGCTCTTGAGAGAGGATACCAAGGCGTTCCCAGACCAGCTGGGAGACACAGTCTCTCCAGCGAGTCCTGGGTCTGCCCTGGGGTCTCCTCCCAGTGGGACGTGCCTGAAACACCTCAAGTGGGAGGCTTCCAGGAGGCATCCTAATCAGATGCCCATACCACCTCATCCGGCTTCTTTCAATGCGGAGGAGCAGCGGTTCTACTCTAAGCCTCTCCCAGATGATTGAGCTCCTCACCCTATCTCTGAGGGTGAGTCCAGCGATCCTACGGAGAAAGCTCATTTCAGCCGCTTGTATCCGCAATCTCGTTCTTTTGGTCATTACCCAGAGCTCGTGACCATAGGTGAGAGTAGGAATGTAGATTGACTGGTAAATCGACAGCTTTCCTTAGAACTTTTTTTTTTCCGGTTCCGGTTCCACCGGACCATCAGCGCCACATGAGTTGGCTGCCTTTTGCAACTGCCTTTTTTTTTTAATCTTCCTTCCTCTTTCTACACCTTTCACTCTATATATATATCACGGACACACAGATCGCCCCAAAGGTCTCCCGAGTCGGCGGACGGAGCCACTGTCTACAGCAGGAGACGATACAGCAGGAAAGAGCTAGCTAGCACTCAACCGCCACCCGGTGCTAACGGAGAAACTCGACATACCGAGGAACTGTAGCGAAAACGACGCGGGTGCCGAGCTGGAGTTTAGGCGGCGTGCAAGAAATATAAGACAGAATAATAAAGAGCGATGGCAAGAACCAAGCAGACCGCCCGTAAATCTACTGGAGGAAAAAGCCCCCCCAGGAAGCAGCTAGCCACCAAGGCTGCTCGGAAAAAGCGCTCCGGCCACCGGCAGAGTGAAGAAGCCTCACCGTTACAGGCCCGGAACCGTGGTTCTGAGAGAGATCCGTCGCTACCAGAAATCCACGGAGCTGCTCATCCGTAAGCTGCCTTTCCAGCGCCTGGTGAGGGAGATCGCTCAGAACTTCAAGACCAACCTGCGCTTCCAGAGCTCCGCCGTCATGGCTCTGCAGGAGGCCAGCGAGGCCTACCTGGTGGGTCTCTTCGAGGACACCAACCTGTGCGCCATCCATGGCAAGAGGGTCACCATCATGCCCAAAGACATCCAGCTGGCCCGCCGCATCCGCGGAGAGAGAGCTTAGACTTTCTGCTGCACATTCACCAACCACAATGCTCCGCACTGTGTGTCTATATATATATATATACATATATATATATATATATACTACCGTTCAAAAGTTTGGGGTCACCCAGACAATTATTTTGTGTTTTCCATGAAAAGTCACACTTAGTTACCACCATGAGTTGTAAAATGAATAGAAAATATAGTCAAGACATTGACAAGGTTAGAAATAATGATTTGTATTTGAAATAATAATTTTTTCCTTCAAACTTTGCTTTCGTCAAAGAATCCTCCATTTGCAGCCATTACAGCATTGCAGACCTAACATGATTGCACAAGGGTTTTCTCATCATCCATTAGCCTTCTGACGCAATGAGCAAACACATTGTACCATTAGAACACTGGAGTGATAGTTGCTGGAAATGGGCCTCTATACACCTATCTAGATATTGCACCAAAAACCAGACATTTGCAGCTAGAATACTCAGTTACCACATTAGCAATGTATAGAGTGTATTTCTGATTAGTTTAAAGTTATCTTCATTGAAAAAAAGTGCTTTTCTTTCAAAAATAAGGAAATTTCTAAGTGACCCCAAACTTTTGAACAGTAGTGTACACTCACCGGCCACTTTATTAGGTACACCTGTCCAACTGCTCGTTAACACTTAATTTCTAATCAGCCAATCACATGGCGGCAACTCAGTGCATTTAGGCATGTAGACATGGTCAAGACAATCTCCTGCAGTTCAAACCGAGCATCAGTATGGGGAAGAAAGGTGATTTGAGTGACTTTGAACGTGGCATGGTTGTTGGTGCCAGAAGGGCTGGTCTGAGTATTTCAGAAACTGCTGATCTACTGGGATTTTCACGCACAACCATCTCTAGGGTTTACAGAGAATGGTCCGAAAAAGACAAAATATCCAGTGAGCGGCAGTTCTGTGGGTGGAAATGCCTTGTTGATGCCAGAGGTCAGAGGAGAATGGCCAGACTGGTTCGAGCTGATAGAAAGGCAACAGTGACTCAAATAACCACCCGTTACAACCAAGGTAGGCAGAAGAGCATCTCTGAACGCACAGTACGTCGAACTTTGAGGCAGATGGGCTACAGCAGCAGAAGACCACGCCGGGTGCCACTCCTTTCAGCTAAGAACAGGAAACTGAGGCTACAATTTGCACAAGCTCATCGAAATTGGACAATAGAAGATTGGAAAAACGTTGCCTGGTCTGATGAGTCTCGATTTCTGCTGCGACATTCGGATGGTAGGGTCAGAATTTGGCGTCAACAACATGAAAGCATGGATCCATCCTGCCTTGTATCAATGGTTCAGGCTGGTGGTGGTGGTGTAATGGTGTGGGGAATATTTTCTTGGCACTCTTTGGGCCCCTTGGTACCAATTGAGCATCGTTGCAACGCTACAGCCTACCTGAGTATTGTTGCTGACCATGTCCATCCCTTTATGACCACAATGTACCCAACTTCTGATGGCTACTTTCAGCAGGATAATGCGCCATGTCATAAAGCTGGAATCATCTCAGACTGGTTTCTTGAACATGACAATGAGTTCACTGTACTCAAATGGCCTCCACAGTCACCAGATCTCAATCCAATAGAGCATCTTTGGGATGTGGTGGAACGGGAGATTCGCATCATGGATGTGCAGCCGACAAATCTGCGCCAACTGTGTGATGCCATCATGTCAATATGGACCAAACTCTCTGAGGAATGCTTCCAGCACCTTGTTGAATCTATGCCACGAAGAATTGAGGCAGTTCTGAAGGCAAAAGGGGGTCCAACACGTTACTAGCATGATGTACCTAATAAAGTGGCCGGTTTTTTCTTGCCTTCTGATTGTTGCTCTAAGTGTTGCTATCCCTGTGCTGTTTCAATCCTGGAATTTCCCCATTGTGGGACTAATAAAGGCTTATCTTATCTTATCTTATCTTAACTCAGCTCCCTCTTCACCACAACAGACCGGTACAACGTCCGCATCACTGCAGATGCTGCTCCGATCCGTCTGTCAATCTCTCACTCCATTCTCCCCTCACTCGTGAATAAGACCCCAAGATACTTAAGCCCCTCCACTTGGGGCAGGAGCCTGTCCCCAACCTGGAGAGAGCAATCCACCTTTTTCCTGCTGAGGACCATGGACTCGGACTTGGAAGTGCTGATTCTCATACCAGCCTCTTCACACTCAGCGGCAAACCGTCCCAGCAAGAACTGTAGGTCATTGCTGGATGAAGCCAGCAGGACAACATCATCTGCAAACAACAGAGATGAGATCCTGTGGTCACCAAGCATGACACCCTCCGTTCCCTGGCTCCACCTAGAAATCCTGTCTATAAAAATTATGAACAGGATTGGTGACAAAGGGCAGCCCTGGCGGAATCCAACTCTCACTGGGAATGAGTCCAATCAAGTGTTGGCAATACGAACCAAACTCTCACAACGGTCGTACAGAGACCGAATAGCTCGTAATGACCATATCCACCAAGCCAGCCCCGCTTTCCACCGTCCGATGGTCTCTGGAGAATGTGGTCCCAGGTGTGGGAAAGCATAAATTTCCCCTCATCCCGGTTCATGCTATCTTTTCCCCGCTTCCTGATTTCTATGGCCTCCTTGATCCAGCGTTTGTGTCTGTTGCTCTCCGATCCAATAATTTTTGTGTTGTCCCAGTCCATGATGTGATTATTTCTTTTGCAGTGATCTGATATTGCTGATTTTAATGTTTCTTGTTCTGCCTTTTCTTTTTGTGATCTTGTGAGTCGTCCTTGTGTTTCCTTCTCACATTCCTTCTGGTGTTCTTTTTTCCTTGTGGGGCCGGCTCGGTGGATCTGACAGGTCTGCTGGGCTGGCTCCACCTACGAAAGTCAGCTGATAAAATGACACCTTGCCACAATCAGCTGACACTTCTGATGAAGGCTGCAGTGAACGGTCGAAACATGTAAAGAGGTAAAAAGATCTTTCTATTTTTGTCTTTAATAAGAACAAAAGGTGAATAATTAAAAGAAGACAAAATGAACCTACTTGAGCTATTACGTGGAAGTTGCGGACAAAATTGCATCAAAGACTTCCACTGGCTGGAGAAATTGGAGAAAACACAGGCACACTACAGGAACCACTTGAGATTTAACCTCCGCTGCAGAGATGAGGATGTCACACCAGCAAGCCTCAACATAAAAAATCCAATCCCAACTAAAAACACAGAGAAAATTATCAATAAAGCACGGAAAAACCTGATCAAAGAACGGATAAGAATGACGGCAAACAAAGTGGACAGAATCAACAACCAGATCAAGGAGGAAATGGACATTTTCAAGAAACACTACCCGACAGACCAGGAAATGCAGGAGCAGATAGAAGTACAATTAAAACACGCACACGAACAGGAATTCATTATAACGAAAAACTGCCATTTAAAGAAACTAAAAAAACTCACAGAAAGGAAGAACGGACGAAGACACACACGGAAACGAACGCTAAGTGGGTCAAAAACTTATCAAAACGCACACTCACGGCCACGGAGAAATAAGTGCTGAGCAGAGGACTGAATTTCGTCATCACACCAGCCAAAATACCCCATGAAGAATACATCCTCGCAACAGAACTTGCATGTGAAAAAATCTAGGACCAAGGGGAAAAAGAAACACTCCGGAACGCAGTCGCAGGAATCCTCAAAACAGCCAAATTACCACAAAGCAACATTACAAAAGAAGAAGAAAAAGCATTAAACTCACTCAAGACAGATAAAACAATCACAATCCTCCCATAAGATAAAGGCAGAACGACAGTAGTAACGGACACGGAAATATATGAAAAACAGATGGAAACCATGTTGGCAGACAGTAGCACATATGAAATCATTAAAACAAACCCCACAGAAGAAAAGAAAAAAAAATGCTAAAAGCCCTTCTTAAACCCCTATTAGAAAGCAAAAAAATCACAAAGGACGCATACGATCACCTGATACCCACAGCCAGCATCACCCCCCGGATCTATGGAACCCTAAAAATACATAAGAAGGATATCCCACTGCGACCAATAATAGACAGTATCGGATCAGTCACATACAATTTATCAAAAGCCCTGGTTGAAATCATCAAACCCTTCCTTGGACTATCAGAATACCACTGCAAAAACTCAAAAGAGCTGGCACAAGAATGTAAAAATATGAAAACAGAATCAGATGAGATTCTCATTTCACATGATATCATTTCATTATTTACAAAGACCCCTGTTGATGTCATACTACACATTAGTGCAAGAACGTCTCAGGAATGACAAAACCCTAAAAAGACGCCCCAACCTCACAGTTGACGACATATCTGAACTATTACATTTTGTTGCAAAATTCACCTATTTTTAATACAGAGAAATAACCTACCGACGAAAAGAAGGATTTGCAATGGGAGACCCACTATCAGCCATTGTGAGCAGCTTTTTCATGGAAGATCTGGAAAATAAAGCCATCAACACAGCACCTATACAATCTAAACCCACCCTCTGGAAGAGATACGTGGACGACATTTTGGAGAAAATATGGAAAGGACACACGCAAGAACTCACTGACCATCTGAATAGCATGGACAGCACTGGGAATATAAAATTCACACACTAAAGGCGCTTTTCCACTTGGAACCCAAAGGCCTCCTTTGGCCTGGAACCGAACAGTACCGTTCGGCATCCATGGTTTTCCACAGCACAAGGCTCACTGTAGCATGGGTGGGAGAAGGAAGGAGTTGGAGGCGGGATTTGGAGGGAGTTGGAGGCGGTGCTACGCTCCCCATGAGGCGGCGCCATATTCCTGTTCAGTAAAATCAACATCAAAACATGTAGCAATACATCTCCAAAAATAATGCAAAAGTTAAATATTTTTGGACACTCATGTCAGAAAGTGAGACCCATATATTATACAGAATCATTAATCAGACAGTGAAGTATTGTTAGATTTTAATCATTTATTGGCTCACAGTGCATGAATATCAAAAATTACTTTTCTCGACAAATAGATGGTTAGGTAAAAATACATGATCTATGTCAAAATCATGGAGAGACTGTTGAGACGTCATGGAATTTATCTGCTCCAGCCAGTGGTGTCGTGGCAAAACATGGATCAGGTGCCATATGAGCCGCTAAATATATATTTCAACAGGTAAACAGTACTGAGTTGGGCATAAGATATATTTAGCAATTATGATGCATTTTAAGCCAAAACAAATGGATCTAGGATTAGAAGTAATTAAAATAAAGCAGTCCCAAGGTTACATGGAGAAATATGTGGATTAACTGGAAATATATCGGAGTATTGCTGACTACATATAGATACTGTATAAATATATATTCTCTGCATCAACAGTGAACTATACTTGTATTCATGTAGTATTGCCCTGGGAATTTTGACAATAAACCTTTGTACTTTTGCAGATGTCTCTATTTTGTTTTACAGTCTTCAGCAAAGAAATGTTTTGGTTACTTTTCTTAAAATGAGCCATTATTTTCAAAGTCACTGATAAATGGTTCGTACGGTTGACTCTTTTCCCACCGGTGTTTGAACAGACAAAATAGAAAATCATGATGCAAACAAATAAATCTCTAAATTGTTTATTCCAATCAGCAGCAAATTATAGATTATTTAGAATGTGCAAAATTCAAACTGTAAAAAAAAAAAGGAAACAGACAAAACGTGACAAAAAATAAGCAACAGCACAACACAGACTGGATATGATAATCCTTGTGTGATTTTACATGTCGTTTTGTATATACAGCCGTGGACAAAATTGTTGGTACCCCTCTGTTAATGAAAGAAAAATCCACAATGGTCACAGAAATAACTTGAATCTGACAAAAGTGGTAATAAATAAAAATTCTATGAAAATTAACCAATGAAACTCAGACAATGCTTTTGAATTGTGGTTCAACAGAATTATTTTAAAAAACAAACTCATGAAACAGACCTGGACAAAAATGATGGTGCCCCTAGAAAAAATTGAAAGTAGGCCATAGGGACATGAACATGACCATAGGGACATGTCCAACCAAGATGTGTCCTCTAATTAACATCACAGGTGTCTACAAACTTGTAATCAATCGGCCTATTTAAAGGGTGACAAGTAGTCACTGTGCTGTGACCATTGTGGGTTTTTCTTTCATTAACAGAGGGTACCAACAATTTTGTCCACGTGTGTGTGTTTGGAGTATTTATTCCTTTAGTTTTTGTTTAAATTGTCCAAGCTTTGTACATGATTTTAATTCAGGTCCAAAAGCGTTCCACAGTCTGACACCTTGCACTGAAACACAGTGTTGCTTGGTAGTAGTTCTTAGACCCAGAACTCACTGGAAGGACAACATCTCCCAGTTGGTCTGGGAACACCTTGGTATCCTCTCTGAAGATCTGGAGCAGGTGGCTGAGGAGAGGGAAGTCTGGGCTTCTCTGCTTGAACTGCTGTCTCTGTGACCTGGACCTCTGGAAAAGTGGTAGAAGATGGATGGATGGATGTCATGTATAGGAGCATTAATGAATGATACAAAGTCTATAGTGTGGGTTGATTCAGCAAAATATTTCACTCTGCGCAGTATTGTGACTGATTTGCATATTTTACCTTTAATAGAATTAATATGTGACTTCCAACACAGTTTATTATCAATTATTACACCAAGGATTTTAATTTTGGATACCCTTTCAATCTCTACACCATTTATACTGAGTTTAAATACTGAGTTGTTGTGATGGTGTGAAATAACGTTATCAATAAAATTTAGCCACAGCTGTGTCGCCCTGGTTTCAAGTGTGGCTGGTGTTTTCTGCTTGTATTGCTAAAATATAAAAGGAAGCACTACAATGGGTCTCAAATATTTGTAATGTGTTCTATTACTGAATGAGTTTAAAGATGAAATACTATACACATATAAACTAAATTCTAATGGTGACTGAACATCTCCCATTCCCCAAGGTGCAAGATACACTATTATGACTAGAACTCATAAAGGATCACAGAAATGATCTGATAAAAATAAATAAACAAGAGGTTTATTTTATGGTGGCTATTATTGGATGTGCCATTCATTTTCAATTACTCTGTAATTAATATTCACACACATAAATCTCAGTTCAGTCCCTTTCATATTAAGTGGAAATTGTGCTCCTTTAAATTTGGCACTTTACCTAAACTTTAACTTAAAGCGAGGTAGTCGGATCCAGGAAAAAAAATACTTTTTTTGCGTGCATGGAAAGAAAATCCTACAGACACATATAGCGCGATTGTCTGCAAGTGTGAATGACCTCTTCCATGAGCAAATGTACGTTTTTTTTGGTCTGTGGCTGTTTAAATTGAATTCTTTCCTCCCGAAAATATCATTTTTGAATATTAATTACAGCTAAATGGGAGCAGTTTCGATGCCGACATTTCACATCCTAATATACGTGTTCTATACACCATCGGCTTTTGCGTATCCGATTACCTCGCTTTAAAAAGCAAAAGATTTGACTATAAATATGTGTTGTTTACCTGTCAAAATACATTGGTGTCAAAACGTCGCCATTCTGAGCAGATCCGGTTTGGACTCTACAATGAAATACACACAAATTAAGTACATTCAAACCTACCTTTTTGATATAGCCTACAATTAGGGAGGGATCATGTGTTTCTGAACCCTCCCTTAGTTATGCTGCTAATAGGTTTAGTCAGCCGGGGGACCTCCAGTAATGCACTGGGCCTCACTCCTTTCCTCACTCTCTATGAAATATTTTTTTTGCTGGTCATTAACATTTGTTTGTTCTCTCCCATAGATTGAGTCCCCATCGTGCTGTTTGCTCTCTACATATCTGTTCTTTTCTTCTTCTCTATCCCCTCACCCCCCAGCCAGTCGCAGCAGATGACTGCCCCTCCCTGAGCCTGGTTCTGCTGGAGGTTTCTTCCTGTTAAAAGGGAGTTTTTCCTCTCCACCGTCGCCAAGTGCTTGCTCACAGGGGATCGCCTGATTGCTGGGGTCTTTCTGCAACTATGGGGGTTCCCCCCTACAGTTGATAGTGCTATGAGATGACTGTTGTTGTGAAATGGCGCTATATAAATAAAGTTGAATTGAATTGAATTGAATTACATGCACAGCACGAAAGTGCAACATGTAAAAAAATAAATAAATAAATAAAATAAACTTTTTACCAGGATTACAACTAGCTTATTTCATCAGATATTGTCCAACACAAAAAAACAACATACAAGGACGGACATAGCATTAAGCTAGGTCATCGTTTAAACACGATTAAGTTTTCGTCTGTCCTAAGTGAACTTTCCACTGTTGGAAAAAATAATATAAAGCATGAATATCACATCACTCACCGTCCTGTATATCACAATATCACGGCTTCAACTGCTGAAGTTGGGTGCGTCGCGGCTGCACATTCAATTCAATTCGGGTGGCTGGGTCTAATTCCCGGTGCGTCTCCGTGTAATTTCTGGTGTGTCTGTTTGTGCGCACCACTGCAGGCTCAGTCTGCTTCCCTCTGCATTCTCTCATCAGCCGAAACGCACAGGAAACTCTGTTGGACTGCGGTGTTGGATTTCTGCTGATTTCTGTTAAGCCATTCTCTCGTTGTGGTTTATAATATCACTTGTTCGCGGGCTCACTGACCAAAAACTGCAAATGGCGACCAGCAAGCGATTCTCGAAAGTCAGTGTAACGCCCACGTAACGCCCACTCTCATGACGCTACGCACAGACCAATGAATGGCCAGCAGTGGCGTGACGAAACGGGGCCGGTACCCTTCGGACCTGCTTTTTACGGTGCCGAAAAAAGTGTTGGTTAAACTGGAACTGTTCCGAAAAAGGGAACTGTGAGGCCTTTGGGTTCCGAGTGGGAAACCGGACAATGGAGGCCGATCGGGGCCAAACGGGGCCTTTGGGTTCCAAGTGGAAAAGCGCCTAAAGAGGAAGAAAATGGCACCATTGCCTTTCTTAACATGAAAATCCACCATAATGATGACGGCAGTATAAAAATCACAGTCTACAGGAAACCAACCCACACGGAACACCCCACAGCAAACAAACTATCAGTTGTCAGGACGTTATATGAAAGGGCCACTATCATCACAGACCAAGAAGACAGACAGGAGAAGGAAATCACATAAAACATGCACTCATACGCTGCCAATATCCAGTATGTGTCAGGAACCGAGCCAGGGGGAAACCAAGCCTGCTCGGTTCCTGACACATATCCTCTCTGTGGGTACGTGCCACGTTGTATGTACGTTAATATGTGTTTCTTTGTACTCTGCCGTACCCATAGCCACTGCTGGCTGGCTGGCAGCAGTGAGGCAGCCTTTTGGGCTCACGCTGGAGTGAGCGCTGTCTAACTGTCTGCTGGTCAGACCACGCCCCCTCTCTATTACTGCCAGCTGTTGCCACTCTCGTGTGCCATCTCCCCGCTCCTCGCCCAGGTGTGATCAATTTGTGGATCCAGCAATGCATGTACTTAAGGAGCCTTTTTCCAGTCATGCATTGCTGGGTCATTGCACTTCATATACTATCAGCGCTCACCATCTGAAGTCACGTCAATGAAGGACTGTGTTTTACCTTGTGCTTATTCGGACTTACTCAGACAGCTCCAGTCTCGTGAGTATTATCTGCATGTGTTCCTTCCCCAGTATTCTCACCCAGACTGTGGAGCATCCTGGAGGACTCCTTGAGCCTATGTGAATTGTTTGCACAAGTGTTGTTTGTTGGTGTGGTGTCCAGTAAATGTGTGTGTGGTGTAACCCAGTGAGTAAATCCTTGCCCTTTTTTCCCTCCTCCATGCGCTGTGGAAAAGCGCACGAGGAGTTCATGACAGTATAGGCCATAAACAAAGGGAAACAGCAAGTCAAAAACGAAGAAAACAAACAGGAAACAAGACACAGAACAAAAGCCGAAATCAAAAACAAGGACACCATAACTATACCATACATCTGAGGGATAACAGAACCAATTCAAAGGATCATGAAAAAATACAAAATAAACAGAGCAGTAAAACCACACAAAAAATTAAGACAGTTATTGGTACACCCTAAGGACAAAATAGAACAAGACAAAAAAATGCAATGTAATATATTAAATATCATGCAGATTATGCAACAAAACTTACACTGGAGAAACCGGAAGATCATTCACCACAAGGAAAAAAGAACACCAGAAGGAATGTGAGAAGGAAACACAAGGATGACTCACAAGATCACAAAAAGAAAAGGCAGAACAAGAAACATTAAAATCAGCAATATCAGATCACTGCAAAAGAAATAATCACATCATGGACTGGGACAACGCAAAAATTATTGGATCGGAGAGCAACAGACACAAACGCTGGATCAAGGAGGCCATAGAAATCAGGAAGCGGGGAAAAGATAGCATGAACTGGGATGAGGGGGCCTTTATGCTTTCCCACACCTGGGATCACATTTTCCAGAGACCACTGGATGGCGGAAAGTGGGGCTGGCTCGGTGGATCTGACAGGTCTGCTGGGCTAGCCCCGCCTACGAAAGTCATCTGATAAAATGACACCTCGCAGCAATCAGCTGACACTTCTGATGAAGGCTGTAGTGAACAGTCGAAACATGTAAAGATGGTAAAAACATCTTCTTTCTATTTTTGTCTTCAATAAGAACAAAAGGTAAATAATTAAAAGAAGACAAAATGAACCTACTTGAGAAACCATAGACTGACCTGTGGCCACTGAGCAGCTCGGCCTTGCTCAAAGGCACCACAGTGGGGTTAAGGAGGGTGGGGCAAACACTGCTATGTTTTCTGTCCCACCCAGATCTAATCCTGCCGGTCCAGGGATCAAATCCACGACCACCAGTCCACATCCCTAACCATTAGGCCACCACTGCCCACCATGTGTCAGATTTCTCTTCCATTTGTTTTAACAAAAGATGTTGGAAGTAAATTCATGGGTCATTGGAAATACTTTGTTTTTAAAAAAAAAGGGCCAAGTTGTCACACAGTGGGAGAGAAAAATCTTGAATAGAAAAAAAAATACATCAAGAAGCATTGAGAATGGTTTTAGAATTGAGTCACAGTTCTGAATCATAATGAAATCATGAGGAGCCTAAAATTCACACACTTAGTTCGGACCTCGGCTGGGGAGGAGGACCAACTTATCGGACTTTTTGCAGTTTTAGTTGGTGACCCCTGATCTATAATAGGCTTTTTTCTAATAGTAGTTTTAGTTTTACTTTCCATGGGTAATCCCTTTGTCTGTTATGCTGTGTGTGTTTCAGTCGTTTGATTGCCTACTGTCATGCTGCTGTTATACTGCAATTTCCCAGTTTGGGATCAATAAAGTACATCCATCCATCCATCCATCCATCCATCCGCCTGCCTGCCTGCCTGCCTGCCTGCCTGCCCGCCCGCCCGCCCGGTGCTTAATTTTGCCATAAAGCACCTTGTTAGAGAACAGCAAGTTATGCAAAAAGTACTGAAACATTGAACAGTTGGACATGTTAATTCAAAAGGTTCAAGAAGGTCAAATTAAGTTCGCCTGTGAAGGTTATAGTGCATTTTAGGTGCATCCAGAAATTTCACCAGAAAGCCAAACATCCCGAACTTTTTGTGAGTAGTGTATATATATATATATATATATATATATATATATATATATATATATATGGTTCGTTGGGTTCCAAGGTTGTCATAGCCAGGAGCGGCACTGGGGTTAAGCTCCCAGTGCTCATAAAATGCTCCTTATGGCGTGCGTCTCGAAAAGCCTCTGGCAACTAAGTCCAGCTCCTAGCCTGCCCGTGTGGTTTAGTCTCTAAGCCCGGCGGAACTGCTTTTACTAATAGGAGAAGGGGCGAGGGCGGATCTCTGGCGCCTTAAAACCAGATGCTTCGGGTAGATGGTGGCTCGTCAACCTGGGAAGGTAGCCCATCTAGGGGAAGGTAAACCCTGATTTCAAACTTCTGCTGCCTTGCGGCATACCCGGTCACGGGAAAGGCTTCGGGAGTCAACCCTGAGGAAAAATCCAGAGTCGGAGCCCCTAAGGCAGTTCTATGTTGTGCTCAACATTGTTCTGGCAGCTCCTGCAACGGCGCTGGTGCCAAACTGTAGCAGCCCTGCTGTTCCTTTGGATTCATCAGTGACGTGGAGAGGGGGGACATGCTGCATGGGCAACATCTTGTCCTCCATATCTTCCTGCCCAGGCTTGAATCCTACCAACGCCCAACGCTGGAAGGTAGAACACTGGATCACTGGAGAAGACACTCCAGCTTCGCCTTTGGCGTAGACAAAACACGGGGAATGACAGTTACCGGTTATAAGCCACTGCTCAATTGGCGTAGAGCGTGGCGCCAGGGGTTGTTCCCGACGGTGGGAGGGATCATCAGATCTCATTGGACAGCTACCGCCCGCCTCAAGCTGGGCAGCCCCCAGCCAATAAAGTGTTGTCCCGCCACAGCTTGCTTTCCTCATTGGGTGCATGGGGATAAGGAGAAATCCAAACAGCAGGCTGAGAACCTTCGCACCAGGCAAGACAATAAAACAAAAGAGACCAACTCTAAAACTGGGAACTTGGAACGTCCGCACTATGATGACAGGACTCGCTGCTAACCTCAAGGACATCAGCGACACCAGGAAGACTGCCATCATCAATAATGAGCTGAAGAGACTTGGAGTGGATATCGCCACTCTCCAGGAAACATGGTTAGCTGATGCAGGCACACTGAGAGAGAAGGACTACACGTTCTACTGGCAGGGAAAGGGCAGTGACGAACATAGGGAACACGGAGTGGGCTTTGCAGTGAAGAACACTTTGCTGAAGATGGTGGAACCGGGCAGCACTGGCTCTGCACGACTCCTCACCCTCCGCCTGAACACCACTCAAGGCCCAGTCACCCTCGTCAGTGTGTATGCCCCAACACAGACAGCCACACCAGAGGCAAAAGACGAGTTCTACGAGAATCTCACAACAACTGTCAGGATCATCCCCAACTCTGAACAACTCATTCTCCTTGGAGACTTCAATGCCAGAGTGCGTGCTGACCACGACTCCTGGCCCTCCTGTCTTGGACCTTTTGGCATGGGCAGAATGAACGACAACGGACAGCGGCTGCTCGAGTTCTGCACATATCACGATCTGTGCATCACAAACTCGTTCTTCAAGACCAAGCCCCAACACAAGGTTTCCTGGCAACATCCGCGCTCAAAGCACTGGCACCAGCTAGACTTGATCCTGACCAGGCGCACCTCACTGAAGAACGTGCTAATCACCCGTTCGTTCCAGAGTGCAGATTGCGACACAGACCATTCATTGGTGTGTTGCAAGGTCAAGCTGCAGCTGAAGAAATTCCATCGTGCTAGACAACCTGGAAAGGCACGGATTGACACCAGCAAGATGGCCCAACCAGAACATGTTGAGCAGTTTGCCTCCACCTTTGAGAAGGAACTTGGTGTACCACAAGGAGGAGAATCTGCAAAGCGGAAGTGGGAAGAGCTGCGAAACACCATCTACCGCACAGCCTTGGCTACCTTTGGGAGGAAGACCTCGAAGTCACAGGACTGGTTTGATGCCAAGTTGACCGAGATGACCCCCGTCATTGAAGCCAAGCGCTCAGCACTTGCTGAGTACAAGAAGTACCCAAACGAGAAGAATCTCCAGATTCTCAGGGCTGCGAGAAGCAAAGTTCAGCAGACTGCTCAGCGCTGTGCCAACGAGTACTGGACTCAGCTCAGCCAAGACATTCAAACCCCTGCCATAACAGGGAACATCCGTGGTATGTACGATGGCATCAAGAAAGCACTTGGTCCGGCTCAGAGCAAGACGGCCCCCCTCAAATCTTCCACTGGGGAGATGATCACAGAGAAGAACAAGCAGATGGAGAGATGGGTGGAACACTACTCCGACCTCTACTCTAGACAGAACACCGTGACATCGTCAGCCCTTGATGCCATTGACTGCCTGCCATCCATGGACGAACTTGACGCCGAGCCAACCATCGACGAACTCAGTAAGGCCATTGATAGCTTGGCCGCTGGCAAGGCACCCGGCAACGACGGCATACCCCCTGACCTGATCAAGCACTGCAAGACCGCCCTACTGCTGCCATTGCATGACGTCCTCTGCCAGTGCTGGAAGGAAGGTGCCGTACCACAGGACATGAGGGACGCCAAGATCATCACCCTCTACAAAAACAAAGGGGAGAGAAGCGACTGCAACAACTACAGGGGCATTTCCCTCCTCAGCGTTGTTGGCAAAGTCTACGCACGAGTTGTTCTCGTTCATCTACAGAAGCTTGCCGAACGTGTCTACCCCGAGTCTCAGTGTGGCTTCTGCGCTGAGCGATCGACGGTAGACATGATATTCTCCATCAGCCAACTCCAGGAGAAATGCAGAGAACAGAACATGCCTCTGTACGTCGCCTTCATCGACCTCACCAAAGCGTTCGATCTGGTCAGCAGAGAGGGCCTTTTCAAGATCCTGCCAAAGATAGGATGCCCACCAAAGTTGCAAAGCCTCATCGAATCGTTTCACACCAACATGCAGGGGATAGTGCAGCACGATGGCAACGTCTCAGAGCCATTCAACATACGCAGCGGAGTGAAACAGGGCTGTGTACTTGCGCCAACCCTCTTTGGGATTTTCTTTGCTATGCTCCTGAGGCATGCCTTCAGCACAGCAACAGAGGGAATCTACCTGCACACAAGATCTGACGGCAGGCTTTTCAACCTTGCCCGCCTGAAAGCCAGAACCAAAGTACGCGAGGCTTTTCGCAGACGACGCTGCAGTCGCAACCCACACACAGCAGGAGCTTCAGACCCTGATGGACCGCTTCTCCCAGGCATGCAAGGACTTCGGGCTTACCATCAGCCTGAAGAAGACTAACGTCTTGGCGCAAGGCACGGAAGCACCACCAACCATCACCATTGATGACTACAAGCTGGAGGTCGTGAATCAGTTCACGTACCTGGGGTCCACGATCAGCAACAACCTCTCCCTTGATACAGAGATCAACAAGAGGATTGGAAAATCAGCCTTCACACTCGCTCGCCTCACCACACGAGTGTGGGAGAATCCTAAACTCTCTGTCAAGACGAAGATGGCAGTGTACAACGCCTGCGTCATCAGCACACTGCTCTATGGGAGTGAGACATGGACAACATACGCCCGGCAGGAAAAGAGACTGAACTCCTTCCACTTGCGCTGCATTCGCCACATCCTGGACATATCCTGGCAGGACAAAGTGCCCAACACAGAAGTTCTGTCCCGCGCCGGCCTTCCCTCCATGTTCACTCTACTCAGGCAGCGCAGGCTCCGCTGGCTAGGCCACGTTCACCGTATGGAGGATGGCAGAATCCCCAAAGACGTCCTCTATGGAGAACTGGCAACTGGCAGGAGAGACGTTGGCCGCCCACAGCTGCGCTTTAGAGACGTCTGCAAGAGAGACATGAAGGCCCTGGATATCAACACAGAGCGCTGGGAGGACCTTGCAACGGACCGCTCCAAATGGAGAGGCACCTTGACCAGACAGCTCAAGGCGGGTGAAGAGAGACTGACTGCTGCAGCAGATGAAAAAAGGACCCGCAGGAAGAACCGCCACAGACCCAGCAGCACGGAGACCACCCACAAGTGTGACCTGTGTGACAGGGACTGTCATTCGCGCATCGGCCTGTTCAGCCACAGGCGGTGCTGTTCCAGCAGAGTAGACGTTTAGGATTCTCTTCCATGGTCATCATAGACCGACGGAGGCCGACGACGAAGGTGTCTTATTTGGATGCCGAGAAATTCCAGTGCTAATAGGAATGCACGGAAGTCATTTAATACTTACTTAAAAATGTGTTTGTGCTTTTTCTGGTTTTGTCTGTTGTTTGTGGTGGTATACATTTGCCGCTAAGCGCGCACTAGTAGCATTAGCTTGCTAGCTCTTTTTTTTTAATTTAACAAAGTTTCTCAAATCAAAAAAGCATATTTTGCAATGCACAATATTGAGTAAGAAAAAAATGCTGCGGTTAGAACAAGAAGACAAAGTAAACAGAATAAGTGAAGTATAATGCAAATTGCTTTTAACAAGGTTCTTCTTCTTTCGGCTGCTCCCTTTAGGGGTCGCCACAGCGGATCATCTGCCTCCATCTCACCCTATCCCTTGCACCTTCCTCTGTAATACCAGCCCTATCCATGTCCTCTTTCACTATATCCATGAATCTTCTCTGTGGACTTCCTCTTTTCCTCCTGCCTGGCAGCTCCATCTTCAACATCCTTTGTCCAATATATCCACTATTCCTCATCATCTGTAAATGTAAGAAGTTCAGAACTACCAGGACTCTTCCCGGAGCTGGCTGCCCGTCTAAACTGAGCGATTTGGGGAGAAGGGCCTTAGTCACGGAGGTGACCAAGAACCCGATGGTCACTCTGTCAGAGCTCTAGCATTCCTCTGTTTTTTTCTCTCGCCTACTGTGTAATATCCATTCTCTTTTTCTTTTTTTCCTTTCTTCTTTGACTGGCGCCTAACGGCTGCCCCGGCCTTGGATGCGCTCTGCAGAGCGTGCCCAAATGCCAAGTCATGTTTCGTTACCTTGTAGTCATACATGTGTAATGACAATAAAGTTGAATCTCATCTCTCATCTCATCTCTGTGGAGAGAGGAGAACCTTCCAGAAGGAAAACCATCTTTGCAGTAATCCACCAATCAGGCATGTGTGGTAGAGTGGCCAGACAGAAGCCACTCCTTAGTAAAAGGCACATGGCAGCCCACCTGGAGTTTCCCAAAAGGCACCTGAAGGACTCTCAGACCATGAAAAAAAAAATTCTCTGGTGTGATGAGACAAAGATTGAACTCTTTGGTGTGAATGCTAGGCATCATGTTTGGAGGAAACCAGGCACCGCTCATCACCAGGCCAATACCATCCCTACAGTGAGGCATGGTGGTGGCAGCATCATGCTGTGGGTATGTTTTTTAGCGGCAGGAACTGGGAGACTAGTCAAGATAGAGGGAAAGATGAATGCAGCAATGTACAGAGACATTGTGGATGAAAACCTGCTCCAGAGCGCTCTTGACCTCAGACTGGGGTGACGGTTCATCTTTCAGCAGGACAACAACCCTAAGCACACAGCCAAGATATCAAAGGAGTGGCTTCAGGAAAACTCTGTGAATGTCCTTGAGTGGCCCAGCCAGAGCCCAGATTTGAATCCAATTGAACATCTCTGGAGAGATCTGAAAATGTCTGTGCAGTGCATCCAACCTGATGGAGTTTGAGAGGTGCTGCAAAGAGGAATGGACCACACTGCCCAAAGATAGGTGTGCCAAACCTGTGGCATCATATTCAAAAAGACTTGAGGCTGTAATTGCTGCCAAAGGTGCATCAACAAAATATTGAGCAAAGGCTGTGAATACTTATGTACATGTCATTTCTTAGTTTTTTATTTTTAATAAATTTGCAAAAACCTCAAAAAAAAAAAACTTTTTTCACATTGTCATTATGGGGTATTGTGTGTAGAATTTGGAGGAAATAAATGAATTTAATCCATTTTGGAATAAGGCTGTAACATAACAAAATGTGGAAAAAGTGAAACGTTGTGAATACTTTCTGGATGCACTGTATATGTGACAGGTTTATTTGAAGACTGACTAAAGTTTGGTGAGGCAGGTGATTGTCATTGGTTAGTTTTTAGCTCCCGTTAAATCTGGTTTTACTTGGCTGGGATAAACTCCTGATAACATGCACATGCTTATATTACTTTGAGTTCAAAAAAACACAATTCCTTCGTTACTCTTACAGATCTCTCGTGTTCTGCCTGATCATGGGTAAAACCATCCAGTCCATTATTAGCATCTCAGCTGCTGAACTCCCACTTCTCTGCTAATCTCCTCTCCTTTTGCATCTGACCAACATCATAGTTGTGGTCTCCATAATGCCCTCTTCTCTCCTGATTTGTCCACTTGGGATAATATTTTGATATTGTTTTAACTTCCAGATGGAGCCCACAAGTAAACTAAAATGCAAACATCACAAAAGCATAAAAACAGAAGAAAAATCTACTGTTTCACACTGCTGCAATGTAAAAATGTGTGACTGTGGAAAAATCTGTGTTGATTTCCACACTAATTCACAACCAATCCCCTTTTCTGCTTCATCCACTTCAAGCAATATTTTCAGCTAAGAGTGGAACAGTTTCAACATGCTAGCCCCAAGCTCATTTAAATTTGATCCCATAATGTTACAAAGTGTTTTTACTTTATGATGAAGGTCAGATTTGACGCTAATACTAGATGTTGTGGCTAAAAATAGCTTTTTTTCTGCACCAACATAGAATGTTTCCAAGTGAACATTACATACCATAATAATAATGCAGCTTCTTGCTGATGTCGAGCCACATGCTATCTTAGAATAGTGGGGGTTATTGTATAATTTTTTTTTCCTCCTCGAAAACATTATGCACTGCTTTGCTGTGGAGCCGGGCAATATAGCTAAAAAAAAATGTATTGCAATATAATTTCCTGTATATCATGATACACGGTACATATCACAATATGTATTTGGTGTACTGAACACGTCAACATTTTTCTCATTAAACATATTTCTGATGGAGCCATTGACCTGAGATTTTCACCAGATATCAGTAATAACCCAAGTAATCTATATATACCAAGAAATCGAGACAACTGTGTTCACAAAGCAAGTTCTATTTATTAAAGTGGAATGACACAGGGAATAAGTATTGAACACACTTGGTGAAATTCATTTAATATCTAGTAGAAAATCCTTTGTTGACAATAACAGCTTCCAGATGCCTCCTGTATGGAGAAACTAGGTGCAGGCATTGCTCAGGAGTGATTTTAGCCCATTCATCCACACAAACTGGCTTAAAACTACACAGTCATTTTAAGCCATGACATCATCATCTGGTCTTTCTCAAATTGTTTAAAGGCATAATAATCTTAGTATATGTAAACTTCTGACTTTGAAGAAAGTAATAAAATATTCTAAAAAAAATATTTAGCAAATAGAAATAATTTTGGTAATCCTATCTTACCTCAAACAGGAAAAGTTTAGTTTGATTTGAAGTCAATGAGGAAAAAAGGTTGTCTTTTTATACTGTGTATGTAAACATCTGGTTTGGTGCTATCAGCATTTTAATTTTAATACCAGTAATGAATGAATATTCCCCTAATCTTGATCTAATATTAAATAAAGCACAAGAACACAGAGGTAGCATCGTCTGAAGAAGCTCACTCTGAATTTAAAACCCAAATATGATGAGAGCTGAGAGTTAAGCCTACTGAGAACTAAACTGAAAACACAAAACACTGAGGGGGGAGTGTAGCACTTGAGCAGGTGCTTAAACACAGACTTGAACCTTGGCAGGGACCTTGCCGCTGAAGGATCTCACACTGCACTCGAGCTGTAGGGCAGTTCAGAGGTAAATCATCAGCTCACTGAAAATATTTCTGTTCTCCAAACCTCTCCTCCCCAGTCACTGCGCGGTGGCAGTTTGCACTTCAAGCTGAGCGCAGCGGGTGAGTTCCTGTCTGCAGCAAGGCTCAGATCAATCTCTGCTGGCCTTATGTGGAGGCCGGCATGATCAGATAAGACATTTCAGCAGCAAGCAGGCATGGGGCTTGTTGTTTAGTTTTACTGCCATTCAACAGCTCTTATCCAGTGCCGTGTATTCTGGGAGTGCATACTACTTCAGATTACAAAACACAATGCACATTGCTGATGAGAAAGAGATGATAATGTTCATGGTGTTGAGATATAGAAACAGAATTCAAATACAAAGCATTTTTGTAATTTTCCTGTGCAAAACAATACAGCGACATGATCGCAACCTCCTGTTTTGAAGCTAAAAGTGTCCATGACGTGCCCCTTTTCTATGGCGTTTCATTTGTGCCTTATTTCTGAGCAAAGAAGCGAAGATTTTGAGCAAGGAGTTAGAGATTTTGAGTAAGGAATTATCCATTTTCAGCACAAAAACATGCTTTTTACAAGAACTTAAGATTATAAAGCATGCGCTGATAATATATTTTCCTCACATTTCCTTTCTGCTCACTCGTGGTGTTTAATTGTGCTCCGCTCGTGTCCTCTCTCTCTTGCTCGCTCAACTCTACCTGTGCACTTGCACGAGTGTTTATCTCCCGGAAGCCAGGAAGATCATGCAAGCTCTGCACAGAAAGTTTCCCACCCCTGCTAGCCTGGGGAATCAAACCTGGAACTACTAGCTGTGAGGTAACAGTGCTAATCACTGTACCACTGTGCTCCCAAATGCCAAAATTCAATGCAAAATTCAGTGCCTGATAATGGTAGAAAATGTTGGTGCACTATACAGTATATTTTTTTTTTAAGTATTTGTGTTAATAATGTTCCATATACATAGCTTACATACTGTATATGATTACAGTAAATCAGTAACACCAGGATTTTGCAGGATGTTTTTATGATTGTTGCAGCCCAAAAAGCCTGAATTTGCGGGAGCTCTTTTAAAAAGTTGTAATGTTTTGAGAGGGTTTTTTTGCACTAAAAGTTGTGAGAATTACAAATTTTAAAGCAGATGGGGTTTTTTCCAGTTTACTGCAGTGATATTCTAAATAACAATACAAGAAAAGCACAGTATTGTTAAAAAAATTCCTATTACAGGGATCTGTAAATTAAGCAGAAACTTCTGCTATACAGAAAAACTTTTTTGTGCAGCAGCCAGTACAGACGTTAACACAACAGTGTTTCCTCTGGTAACATTTCTGGGTGGTGGCCCACCTCACCAGAAAAATTACCGCCACACTAATCACTCTATACATTTAAGAAACTAGTACATACCCATGCATACCCGTGCATGGCCATAGAAGCCAAGTATAAGCAAGTATTTCTGCATGCCCGTAGAAAGCAGGTGTAAGCAAGGGTATAAGCAAGCACGTCAGCACTCATTCAGTGATGCCTGCCTTTGATTTGTGATGGTGTCATAGTGAGTCCTATGATCTGTGACGATGTCATTGGGAGTCATGATCATGAGTCATGCCTGCGTTTGATCTTGGAAGCTGTCCTATGTCCTATGATTTGTGATGATGGCATAGCGAGTCCTATGATGACTGCATTTGATCCTGGTTTAAATTAGTGTGTCATATTCTTAATCGGGTGATGAGTATCTCCTCTTTGGTGAGTGATGGTGTATATGACATCATAAAGACATGAAGGCAGGCATCGTGAGTGTTGGTCGATATGACATCATAAATACATCAAGGCAGGCATAGGACCTCATGCCAACATCATAGGTAGCCAGTCCTATTGTGTATATGACGGCATCGCGAGTCCTATGTTGGCAGATATCATAGGATCCTCGAGTCCTATGTTTCCTGATATCATAGGATCATCATAGGACATCAAGCAGACATCATAGGGCCTATGATGAGCATATCACATCATAGGACGGCCTATGACATAGGCCTATGACATGATGAGCTCTGATCGTGACACACAGACATGATGCAGTGCTTCAAATGGGTGTGGTTTAAAGTAGTGTGTGCTATTGTTAATCGGGTGATGAGTAAGCTGGCACAGCTATTGATGCCACCGAGGACACAGTCCAAGGACGGATAATTTTTTCACACATAGGGAGTTGTTCAGAACTCCTTATAAGAGCTCCTTATACAAAGATATAGAGTGATGATAGTCAAGTCAGTGTCAGTAATGCGCCTGTAAGCTGGTTGCCAACCGCCAATCAAATCTAAAAGAAGAAGAAGAAGATTTCCAGATTTACACAGAAACTGACAGAGATTTCTTGAATTTATAGAGTGATATTTTGTAAGATTTCCAGATTTACTGCTTCCAATGGGTGTGCTTTAAAGTGCTGTGTCCTATTGTGTATATGACGGCATTGCGAGTCCTGATGGTCTATATGACATCATAAAGACAGCAAGGCATAGGAACATCATAGGAGCATCATAGGCTGTCCTATGATGCAGACATCAAAGAAACATCTTAGGCACATCATAGGCCGTCCTATGATGTCCTATGGTCGTGACACACAGACACACACACATACACACACACACACACACACACACACACACACACACACACACACATCCGGTGATGAGTAAGATTTCCAGATTTACACAGAAACTGACAGATTTCTTGAATCTATAGAGTGATATCTTGCAAGATTTCCAGATTTACTGCTTCGAATGGATGTGCTCTAAAGTGCTGTGTCCTATTGTGTATATGACAGGATCGTCCTTTTGTCTATATGACGGCATCACGAGTCCTGATGGGCTATATGACATCATAAAGACATATACGTGCATACCTGACCATGCCCGTAGAAACCAAATATAACTGCATGCCCGTTGCTGAAGGATCTCCTCCTGTGTGAGACAGCTATGTTGTTCAGTCATGCCGCAGGCATCACTGACAGAGATTTCTTGAATTTATAGAGTGCCTTCTGCCTTACTGAGTGAGATTTCCCGATGTTCTGTTTCGAATGGGTGTGGTTTAAATATTCGGTCTCAGCTTCTCTGTGCCTTGCCTGGCGTGCAGCGTTGGTGGCCAGCCGACTATTCTGCATCTCCTGGGTCTCAGCTTGTCTGTGCCAGGTCTCCTCCTGTGTGAGACGGCTGTGTTGTTCACAGTCATGCCGCAGGCATCACTGACAGAGATTTCTTGAATTTATAAAGTGCCTTCTGCCTTACTGAGTGAGATTTCCTGATGTCCTGGTTCGAATGGGTGTGGTTTAAAGTAGTGTGCCGTATTCTGTCTCAGTTTCTCTGTGCCTTGCCTGGTGTGCAGCATTGGCGGCCAGCCGACTATTCCGTATCTCCTGGGTCTCAGCTTGTCTGTGTCTTGCGTGGCGTGCAGCGTTGCTCGCTTTGCGGGCATTTCGGGCTTCAAGTGACTCAGCACGTGCATGGCGCACTGCCACACGTTTCCTGTCTGTCTGTCACTTTTTGCTCAGATCTATTTTCATGATCCTGTCCATGAACTGGAATTACAATGCACCTATCCCTCAACCAGTGGCCTGAACGAAGAAGAACAAGAAGACCCACAAGATGGAGAGGAATAGAGTGAGGAGAACTGCTGCATGTCAGAAAAGATGCTGTGAAGATGAAACACCTCAGGTTCGAGCAGTACACCGCAGGCATGACTGTGAACAACACAGCCATCTCAGACAGGAAGAGACCCTTCAGCAACAGCCATGCAGAAATATTTGCTTATACTTGGTTTCTACGGGCATGGACGGGTATGCACGGGTATGTGCTAGTGAGATATGAATTTAAGAAAAATATATAAAGCAATGACTTTCTGCAAGCACGCACATGAACAACGTGCGTGGCCATCATCCACGCGGAGTTAGAAGTGCCCCGCCCACGCAAGCTTTCCAGTCAGGCAGAGTGTCTCACTAGCGTGACTGTCCGACAGAAACATGAGTTTATTAAAGCACTTTAAACGTGGAAAAAAATCAGAAGAGGTATGTAAGCACTGAAGGCATTTATCTTGGTTTTTAACCCGCTGGAAATGGGAGCAATAATGGAAGAGTCACTTAGCTAAGAGATGTGGTTAGAATTCATCTGCAGCCGGCTTCATATGAAGGGAAAGGCAAGGGGGACTGATGAATTGCTGAGTATATATTTCACCAGCCACTACAATATTAAGTTGTGCTCCCTATTATGTACCTGACAAGTTAAGATGACCGAAATTCACGAAGTCAGTGACTTGCTATATTAAATATTAAGTTAAGGGTACCATCATTTTTGTCCAGGCCTGTTTCATGAGTTTGTTTTTTAAAATAATTCTGTTGAACCACAATTCAAAAGCATTGTCTTATTTTCATTGGTTAATTTTCATAGAATTTTTATTTATTACCACTTTTTCCAGATTCAAGTTATTTCTGTGACCATTGTGGGTTTTTCTTTTATTAACTGAGGGGTACCAACAATTTTGTCCACGTCTGTAACTGTGAGTAGAGTAACTGCCGAGGGAGACGCTAGTGATCCATCCTCTCAACATGTCCGAGCCATCTCAGGTTCATCTGTACTAGCATGTCCTCCATTGATGGTAGACCAGCTCGTTTCAGCACTTCTATGTTGGTTATCTTGTCTTTCCATGAGATGTTCATACACTACTTCAAATGGTAAATTCCATTATGCAACATTACTGTACAAAATGTACAAAATAAAAATAAGTAGTGTAAAATTAACATATTGTGGTTGCAGTCGTGTCATGTGTTTTCTGCCCCCCCCCCCCCCGGAAAAATATGTTGCCACTGTGCCAAGATCTTTAAGCCAGAGGAAACACTGCACAATATCCATTACAACAGCTAAACTGCATTGAATGCATGTTGAAGAGCATAGATTTGGAAATGATTGCCAGGACCTTCATTTGAAAACTCCCTACGGTCCCCAACTACTCCGTACCAAGCGGAGAGGAAAAAATAAATAATTTATTCTATTACTCTGCATTGTCTATTGGAGTGTGTTTTTCTGAAAAAAATTGCAGACAATATTCTCTCTATTTCTGTGCCTAGTTCCAACTGTCTGTCTGTCTGCTGCGCGTCTTGACACACACACTTGTGTCTCATCTATGGGGGGAATTGTCAGTGTCCAGACCAGAGATTCACAGCTTTTTTTTTCTTTTTTTTTTAATTACTTATTTTGTACCCGTAGGGAGATTTGTTTTTGCAGTCTGGTGACAAGCCACTAGCTGCCGGTCACTGCGTGCCCAAGCGCCCCGTATCCCTAACCTGCATGTTTTTGGTATGTGGGAGGAAACCGGAGAAATCCCGGAGTAAACCCACGCAACACGGGGAGAACATGCAAACTCCACACAGTGTTGGTCGGGGGCAGGGATCGAACACACGATCTCACGATCCCCGCAATCCCCCTGCCGAGGGTAAACTGTGCTGCCACAGTGCTAACCACTGCGCCACCGTGCAGCCCAATAAGCTTTAAAGCTTATTGACAAGATGTAATAATGATTTTACCTCTAAAGATGTATAAAATGTTGAAACACTAGCTGTAGTGTTAGATTTGCTCGTTTCAATTGTGGTTTTATGGTGTCTGTCCTCACGTGCGCTCCCGCAACGGGGTGCTTTTAGGGCAGACGAACGTTTTTCAACACAAACCCAGACACTTCTTACACGCGGTCAGGATGGAGACGTGGTGAGATGTCCACCGGCAGACTGGGTGAGACAGAGGAAGGAACAGTGTTGGAAACCTCGCAGATGAGTGGGTTTTTTTTAAATCACATATTCTGTTTTTGATGATGTGTTCCGTTAATACTCATTGTAAACACAGAAGTGAACACAGTGCAGTGATGCATTTGATTGGTTAGACTGAGTGTTTGAGCACTACTCAGAGACAAATTTTATTGGTGAAACTGGCGGAGGTTGACGAGGATTGGCCAAAATTGCGGGAAAGTTGCGGTGATTGGACAAAGTTGCAAAGTTGCGCAATAGTCATGTTGATTGGCTGATTTTGCGTGAATTGACGCGATCACAACATTGCGAAATCTTGGAGGGACTGGTAAATACAGCGAACAACTGTTTGCACATCCTGTTATCACAATGCTGCAGGTGTTGTCAAAGCAATAATTACCTACGGAATATGTGGCCTCCATTTGCCGTGGAAATGTTAGCCATGTCTTATCTACGAGGGGGAGGTGGGGCTGAAAAGTTCACAGACTGAAAAGTTCATAGTGGTCAAATTTCACCAAATGTGGTTTATTTTTCATCATAGTCTCTCCTTCAGTCCACACACTTCTTCCATCAGTGTTGCAGCACTTGGATCCCTCCGGTTGAAAAATAAACCATATTTGGTCAAATTTGACCACTATGAACTTCTCAGCCTATGAACTTTTCACCCACCCCCATAGTCGTTATATAGGCCTATGTTTGGGGGTGCCACATCTATTCTGTTCTCCTGTTTGCAATCCTGAGGTCCAGACTGACATGTTCATTCATTGTCTTTGGTTTTAACAGGTGTCAGGAGTGGTATTTCTGTAGGTTTAGACTGAGCTTCTCCATCCTGCTGGTGATTTAAACCCTGCAGCATCTTTCACCTGTGTGTCAGCTTCTCTCCACGCGCCCGTTAGTTCATCCGTAACATGCTGCCAGATGTTGTTCTTCAGTGGAACCTCTTGCTCATTAAGCTGCTGTAGCTGATGGCATCTACTCAGAGCAGCTCTCAGTCTGATTAGCCCCTCTCCCACTTTGTGGATGATATAATTTTAATTAACTACCTTTTTTAGTCTCTGTTTGATGAGACAACTGGCCATCCTCAGAAGAAGAAATAATGATCAGTGTGGCCTTCAGTCTTCTGTCACTCTGCTACTCTCCATCTGCAATGTGCAGTCTGCTCTCTGCAGGGTTCCTCTTACTTCTTGGCTGCCATTTTATTTGTCTCATAATTTTTTTCTGTTCAGCTAAAGTTATCTTTTTTAGAGGAAATCATTACATGAACCAGAAATGTGGAAATGAAATGACTTCACAGAGTGCACTGTTCTACAAGAGTAAACGTCACAAAGGTGTTGTTCTGTCAGGAAATCCCATTGTCCCTTTATCATTTTCTCCCCCGAAATGACTCCAGTGTGATGCATTTATTCCCTTTCCATTTGATATGATGGTAGCGTGTTAATAATACAGTCCAAAAATTATACATACATACATTATATATACAGTATCTCACAAAAGTGAGTACACCCCTCACATTTTTGTAAATATTTTATTATATCTTTTCATGGGACAACACTGAAGATATGACACTTTGATACAATGTAAAGTAGTCAGTGTACAGCTTGTATAACAGTGTAAATTTGCTGTCCCCTCAGAATAACTCAAAACACAACCATTAATATCTAAACCACCTGCAAAAAAAGTGAGTACACCCCTAAGTGAAAATGTCCAAATTGTGCCCAAAGTGTCAGTATTTTGTGTGGCCACCATTATTTTCCAG
Organism: Pholidichthys leucotaenia; assembly: GCA_020510985.1. Classification (NCBI taxonomy): domain Eukaryota; kingdom Metazoa; phylum Chordata; class Actinopteri; order Cichliformes; family Pholidichthyidae; genus Pholidichthys; species Pholidichthys leucotaenia. Next base: position 191,035,971 of record CM035842.1, on the reverse strand, counting down.
CAATGCCTTAACTCTCTTGGGCATGGAGTTCACTAGAGATTCACAGGTTGCCACTGGAATCCTCTTCCACTCCCCCATGACAACATCATGGAGCTGGTGGATGTTCAAGACCTTGCGCTCCTCCACCTTAGGTTTGAGGATGCCTCACGGATGCTCAATAGGGTTTAGGTCTGGAGACATGCTTGGCCAGTCCATCACCTTTACCCTCAGTTTCTTTAGCAAGGCAGTGGTTGTGTTGGAGGTGTGTTTGGGGTCGTTATCATGTTGGAATCCTGCCCTGTGGCCCAGTTTCTGAAGGGAGGAAATCGTGCTCTGCTTCAGTATGTCACAGTACATGTTGGCATTCATGGTTCCCTCAATGAACTGTAGCTCCAAAGTGCCGGCAGCACTCATGCAGCCCCAAACCATGACACTCCTACCACTATGCTTGACTGTAGGCAAGACACACTTGTCTTTGTACTCCTCACCTGGTTGCCGCCATACACGCTTGACACCATCTGATCCAAATAAGTTTATCTTGGTCTCATCAGACCACAGGACATGGTTCCAGTAATCCATGTCCTTAGTCTGCTTGTCTTCAGCAAACTATCTGTGGACTTTCTTGTGCATCATCTTTAAAAGGAGCTTCCTTCTGGGGTAACATCCATGCAGACCAATTTGATGCAGTGTGTGGCGTATGGTCTGAGCACTGACAGGCTGACCCTGCAGCACTCATACATCTATTTTCAAAAGACAACTTCTGGATATGACGCTGAGCATATGCACTCAACTTCTTTGGTCAACCATGGCGAAGCCTGTTCTGAGTGGAACCTGTCCTGTTAAACCACTGTATGGTCTTGGCCACCATGCTGCAGCTCAGTTTCAGGGTGTTCGCAATCTTTTTATAGCCTAGGCCATCTTTATGTATTCTTTTTTTCAGATCTTCAGAGAGTTCTTTGCCATGAGGTGCAATGTTGAACTTCCAGTGACTAGTATAAAAGAGTGTGAGAGCAATAACACCAAATTTAACACACCTGCTCCACATTCACACCTGAGACCTTGTAATACTAACGAGTCAAATGACACCGGGGAGGGAAAATGGCTAATTGGGCACAATTTGGACATTTTCACTTAGGGGTGTACTCACGTTTGTTGCCAGCGGTTTAGACAATAATGGCTTTATGTTGAGTTATTTTGAGGGGACAGCAAATTTACACTGTTATACAAGCTGTACACTGACTACTTTACATTGTATCAAAGTGTCATATCTTCAGTGTTGGCCCATGAAAAGATAAAACATTTACAAAAATGTGAGGGGTGTACTCACTTTTGTGAGATACTGTACGTACTATATACTGTATATATTAGTGGTGTTGGACGATTAAAATTTTTAATCGGTGAAAACTGGACTGTGGTGTGCAGAATCTCCCGTGGGTTCCGCTACAGCTCATTTGCATAGTCATTACGATCGGTCATGATATTTTCCGTATGGTCATGCACCAGAGGCAGCATTCTCGTCCTGAAGTTTTACAGTAAACCAGTGGTTTTTGATGTCATATAATGACAGATTCATTAACTGAGCCTACTACTTCTCGCACGAAGTGATGTTAGAAACACTTTTTGCTGGTTTGTTTTAAAGATATGGAGACCCAGGACATCATATTGTCCAGTAACAGACAAGAACTGAAGACCACCCACAGACGGACCCGTTGACCAATCCAGTGAACCATCCAGCTGGAGGAGAAGACGAGAGAGGAGGGAGGGGAGAAGAGAAGCAGATCTGTAGTTACCTATTGTTGTAAATGTCATGGCAGTCAATTAGGTGCACCTGCGCACACACCTGTCTGCTATCTGGCTCTGCCTATATATTCTGTGAGACCCAGGGATCAGCGCGGAGTCGTCTGCTTCCCTCCTGAGGAATCTGAACTCACCAACTCTACACTGAGCTTCCAGCCTCATCGTCTTTCCAGCGCTTCTGCTCGCCTAGGGTCTCCTAACCATCCGGCAGCCAAGTAAGCCTGCACCTTTCCTCTTACCCTTCTCCTTCCCCTGTGCACAGGCGGTGTCTCTCTTCCACCTGGCAGCAGACCTCCCTGTCTCGTTCACCTGCCTGCTACATCTCCTACGGGGTGACTTGCGACTGGCACTGTCCTCCTGGCCTGGGCCGGTGTGCTAACCTGTGTGCTTCTCCAACTCAGCAAAAAGTAAGGACAGTTCTATCAGGTGCTTCACCTGTCGGGATTGCTCCTAATTGTCTCTCTGCTCTGTCCTTAGGGTTGCCAGGTTGCACGGTGCTCTGCTCGCTCCAAGCTGACTCATCCATGCACTACACTCACTACAGACATTCACACACGCATCCATACATTCACTCTATTATAAATAAAAGGTTAACTGTGTTTTCTGAGTCGTGTCTGCTTCTTGGGTCTGTACCATGTCAGTAAAGACATGAAAGAGAAATTAATAACCACTATTTCAGGCAACCCGATACTATATGACCAGTCCTTGCTATCATATAGAAACAACAAACAAAGGAACGAGGTGTGGAGAGCAATGGAACATGGGCTCATCCGGCCAAAGCTCATGAACCAGGCGGTCAAATTCACCATGCATTGTGCAGGTCTGTAGTTTTAGGTGAACCCAAAACCAGCGGCGATGATGACAAGGTCACCTTTTGTAGCGCAAATATACCAGCACTATTAAAAACAGACACCAGTCTGCTCATGGTTAATAATGACTATTCCAGTATTTTCTCCCGCATTGCTCTGACTCCACCGATCCGAGAACTCTACCGGCCCAATGCCCATACCCCTTTCCCACACCTCACCGGTACCGGTGACTGATTCCTTTCCAAAAAATCCAGACCAGTGAACACGTAGCATTAGCCTGCGAGACTGGCAGGGAAACATTAAATAAAACAGCAAAATGATAAGAGAGGTGGATGTCATAAATCTCACTGACATTCAGGTCCAAACCAGAAGACAGAACAAGGTCCAATACGTGTCCTTTTTCATGCGTCAAGACAGAGACCGATTGAGAGGTTAAAACTGTTAATGAGATTTAAAAAGTCTCTGACCAAGGGTTGAGGTTCACAGCAAATGTGAATGTTAAAATCCCCGACAATTAAAAACTGATTGTAGTTCACAGTTAATCCTGCCACAAAGTTAGTAAAATCCTGAATAAAATGCTTGTTGAACTGTGGTGGCCGATAAACCCGCACACACAGGACAGGTGTATTAGAGTTAATAATAAAAGTCTGCACTTCAAAACTGGAGACAAAGACCAACGGTGACAGCTGACATTGAAGGCTGGATTTAAAAACAGTTGCTACCCTCCACCGTGACCGGTGGTCTGAGGGGAGCAAAAATACAAAGAGTCTGATAAAAGGAGCTTGGAAAAGAGGATTGACTCACCAGGTTGAATTCATGTTTCTGTAAGGAACAAGAAATCCAGATTGTGTGAGGTGAAGAAATCCTTCAGGATAAAAGTTTTCTTAGCTAGCGATGTAGCATTAAAAAGAGCCAGGAAAAGTGTCTTCTCTGTGGTATTGTGTTTTTTTTATGAAGTGTGGTGTAGTGGTAGCCACTTCCTCTTCCACCACTGCACCGCCCTATAAATACCAGAGGGCATCTTTATCCGGCCTCTTTGCCGATGCCTCTGCCTAGTGGCTGTATTGTGTGTGATCACCCTTTAATAAAGTGAAGTTCAACTGTGCACCTGGCCTCGTCATTACTAAGGTAATTCCAACAAAATTTTGGCGATGAGGATGGGATGGACGCATGTGCTTCACCGCTTCGGCCATTCCTGTGGCTCCCGGGCGAGCCGTCTGTGCCCTGGCAAAGATGGTTTGCCGCCTATCAGGACTACATTGTGGCGCTCGACCTGGGTAAGCTAGATAGACTGAGGACATGTGTGTTTCTGGTGCATAATTTGGGGATTGAGGGCCAGCGTATCCTACGTACACTCTGGGCTACTGACTTGTATGAGGATATGGTCTAGTTGCTAGCACGCCATTTCCACATCACAGACAACGTCACCATCCAGAGGATTCAGTTCCGACAACAACACCAGCGAGAGGGTGAGCCTATCCACCAGTTTGTCACCAACCTGTGGCAGCTGGCTAGCGAGTGTTGTTTCGGACCATTGGAAGAGGCAATGGTACGTGACCTCACACGTATCATTGTGTGATCCTCACCTGTGGAGCACTCAACCTACTGCTTTACGAGCTAGGCTACTGTCGGCGCTGAGTGACCTGACATTATCTGAGGCTGTTGAGCTAGCTCTCCAGAGACCACAGACAAGCTAGCTTTGGAGCTAAAGTGGCGCAAATCACAACGGCAGCTGGGGTCTACCGCCACAGCATTAGTAGCGGACCCAGGCAGTGAGGATAGCGTGACCAACAACAATGCGGAAACCAACACTATCAGCCGAAGGTCTGCCCCGAGAAAACCATTGTGTATGGGTTGTGGGTCCGCGAAGCACCAATACAAGGCTAGGGAATGCCCAGCTACAGGAAAATCACTGCAGCAAGTGTGAACGCTTGAACCAGGGTGTGTCGTATGTCCATGCTGGAGAGCCCACAGAGAAAAATAAAGTCACCTGCCCCGGTAACTGTCCATGCAGTGTCCCCGAGTACCAACGGGTTCATGTTCTGCAAGGTGACGCTGGATGGTGAGGAGGTGCCGTTGCTGGTCGACATGGGGGCGGAGGGATCGTTATTGAATTGGGCCATGGTGAGGACATTTTTTCCCCACTACAGAATAAGATGAATACCAGGAGCGGCTACGCATAGTGGCTAAGTGGGGCGCAGCCTACTTCCAGCTGTTGGACGGCTTGTGGAGGCAGGCCAACGAGCTGCAGCGTGCCCGGGAGGAGGCTTCGGATGGTGGGTCCGCACGAGAGAAGCGGCCGATGGTGAGGAGAAGACGCACTCTTGTCTATGAGGCCAGCTGCGATCCTGGTGGCATGTCGCTTCCAGGGGCAGGTCTACTGAGGGACTGCCCTGGGCCCCCACAAGCTAGTTCTACCCCTTTTTCCGCCAGAAGGACAGTAGTGTGAGTTTTGAAAAAAAAAAAAAAAAGAGTTCCAAAGCCCTAATGTTCATATGTTTGCATGTGTTTAAATATATAAGAAGAAGCAGCTCATTCTGGAATTGTTTTGGACTATAAGTTTGAGAAAATGTCATCGTCTTGTGTGGTTACAAATATTAAGATGAGGAACACAAAAAAAAGCCAAACTGGCTGTATTAAGGAGCATTTCAGGTTCTTATTGCATGCTATTGCTGTTTGAGAAAACAAACCTTGTACTGTAACATGTTCCCCATCTTTCATGATTCTCTCTGTCTGGTTTTAGTTGCTAATTTTGCTTTGTATGATTTGGACAAAAATTGACAAAATGACTAAACTGTTATTGCTCTGGGTATGTTTTATTTTAGGAACATGGCAATGTTCTCATTATAGATGGACTTTTGGACTATTTTACAGGTGGCAGAATAACCCACCTTGCCGTATGGGGTGGGACAGTAGTCCACCCGTCCCCTCTAGTTTAGGTTTGTTGTGTGAATGTGTTAGGCCATTTAGTGTTTTCAGTTTTGACTTTAGTGGATAATTCAGGTCCTAAATTGGGGAGGGTCTCAATTGAATGTGTGGTATTGGACTTTCTACAGGGGGAAGAAATGTGGTATTGTGTTTTATTATGAAGCGCGGTGTAGTGGCAGCCACTTCCTCTTCTGCCACTGTACCGCCCTATAAATACCAGCGGGCATTGTTATCCGGCCTCTTTGCCGATGCCCCTGCCTGGTGGCTGTATTGTGTGTGATCACCCTTTAATAAAGAGAAGTTCAACTGTGCACCTGGCCTTGTCATTACTAAGGTAATTCCGACATAACAGTCTCCTCTAGGGTCAGTGCAGAGGTGCGAAGCAGCGGCCGAAGATTTCCAAAGTGCACACCACCAGTGGGGGCCCAGTACCGGGTAAGAGGAGTCATCACCACACGGGGCGCAATGGGCAGGAATCACTCGCAGAATCCAGCGAGGAAACGCAGGTCGCCGAGGCGGACAACAACCACTGGGAAAATAGCGATGATGAGACTCCCAGGAGGATCTCCGGAAGAGCTTGAGTCTCCCCAGGACACCTGCCCACTTTCCTCATTTTCTGGTTCACCTTCGTCGAGGAGCAACAGCCGGTGAGCGCAGTAGGTGGACCGGTATAGATGCCAACAGAGGAGGACAACGCCAAGTTTAATCCCTATCAGGTTTTTAAAACGTCTCTTTTATATAAAGAAGTGCATGGCAATCATACACCAGCAAGGCAGAGGTATCTTGGCAGGAAAAACTAAGTAACACGGTGGAAAAATAACAAAAGCAGCAGAACTGACAGACAGCAAGCCTCACACACTGGCACCATCTTGACAGACTGAGAATATAACTAAAAAAGATAAATTTTATGATATTGGTAGTAGTTTTTAAAAGAAATAAAAATCATGACATTTGTAATTTACTGAGATGTACCAGCACATAGTTCACATTATACACTGCAAAATGTGTTAAACTACAAAAAATGTCACTGTCTGTAGTAAAAAAATGCAAATGGTACAATAACTCATTGAGGACTATAATGTTCATGTTTTATTCAGTATATGAAAAAACAGCAACGTTTTATATGTTAAAGGTAGACCGTATTGTACCGAGGGAAATTCAGATTCTCAGGAAAAACGCAGCTTATCAATTAATCATTAATCGATTGATAAGGTGACTCAGTGATCAATTAATGAATTAACTGATAACTTGCATTCCTAGTACAAACTTTAAATCTTAAAAATAAATCAAAGCATAAAACCACAAGGTGGTAACAGATTTTGTTCCTCTCTTTTCTTCATCCTCCCACTGCCTGCTACCCTTACCATCACCCATTTCTGCATCATTTACTCGGCTGGGAGCACATTTTCCTCACACCTCCTGACAGAAGGTTGGCAAAGGGAGAAAAACAACATCAAATCTGCATGTTTCCTCCCGAGCCCCGTGATGTCTGTCTGGCACCTGAGCATCCATCCATTCCTGCGTCCCCCGGCAACTCCAACCACCTGCAGCTGGCACACCGACAGTGAATGGCTCCTCAGCCCACAAGCGTTTATTTCTCCCTATGATGCTATGCTAACGCTGAATACCGTGAGTGGTTAGGGAGTGAGGGTGTGCCTGTGAAGCTGAAAAGGAAAAAGGAAAAGGCAGCAGAGTAAATTGGGGACTGAGTTTGAAGAAGAAGAAGGCGCCAACTTTATTGTCATTCAATCCATACAGCCTATCATGTACAGTAGAACGAAATTACGTTTCTCCTATCTACAATGTTAATCACATCTAGAATCAGAAGGGCTGCTGCCGTGCAAGGCGTCGCCACAAACAAATGAGTCATGATTCCTCCCCAGTGATTTCTTCAGGTGACAAACCCCTGGGGCAGGAACACTATTCATTAATCCAGCTGAGTTAGTGTGTGTGTGTGTGTGTGTGTGTGTGCGCGTGCGTACGTGCGTGTGTGTGTGCATCAGGGGTGTCCAATCATGTGCCATGGAGGGCCAAGACCCTGCAGGTTTTCCCTTCTACCCAGTCTCTTCAGCAGGTGTTTTCACTTATCAGCAATCAGTGGGAAGAAACTCAGTGCAACCTGCTTTTGAAGACACTGGTTGGAGGTAAAGCCTGCAGGGTCTTGGCCCTCCATGACACATGATCGGACACCCCTGGTGTACATGGTTTCCCCTACCATTATATTACACAACCCCGCCCCCTTGGAAGGTCAAGTTAATTTTATTTAATTTTAGACATCCTAGACATGATGGTATTGATTTGAAAAGGCTACATCATTCCTGTCAGGACATGGGTTGGAACCACGGCCTCGCTTTGAGTTATTTTGTGCTTTCCACATTCATTGTTGTTTATTAGATCTATGATTCTGCTCATAGTTCTGTCATTGTTTGTTATGGTCATGTCTCCCCTGTGATCCTGTTTCATGTCCTGTCTCCCTCTGTGTGTGGTAGCCCCACCCCCTCCTGTCATTCCCTTTTGCCTCTTGTGTCAGCTGTCTGTGATTATTGATTTCTCCATCTGTGTTGTCTTGATTATTTCCCCGTCTTTAAATGTGCGTCTGAGTTTGTGTTCGTTCTGGTCTTTTCCTGTGTTGTTGAGTTCTTGATTATTCACAGCTGTTTTGTGTTCTGTTAATTAGTCCATCCTTATTTGAGGGGCGCAGCTCGTTTCACCAGTGCTGCATCCTCATCATTATTTTGGCGTTTAACCACGCTTCTGTCTGCCTTGACTGGTTCCAAGTCTGTGAGTGTTTGTCTGCCTTGCCAAGTTGTAGCTTTGTTTTTGCTTCAGCTTCCGAGCTGTATTTTGTGTTAATAAAATTATGTTAAACACTCATTCAGAGTCTGAATCCTGCTCTCTGCCCAGCCCAGGCGCAAACCTTGACAATTCCTTCGTGCAGTTATTGCTTTACAAGATTTAGGGAAAACTGGCCCAAGTTCGAACTCATTTGAGATATTTCATAGATACACCATTGGTATAAATTTGGAAAGGCCCTGTCATTTCTTTCTCTAGTTATCACGTTCACAAGCTAGGTGTTGACGCCGCCACCCAGCCGCCTAGCGGGGTGACAACAATACCCCATTCAGCCTTTAGAGCTGAGAGGAAAAAAACTAACAGTTTTGGACACAAGTGGCTTTCATCCAACAGCAGCAATATTTAAATATACTTTTTAAATGTGTTTCCTTTTATAAAACTGACTTTTGAGTCATGAAATCAATCATATAACAATATTCAGCTTTGTAACTCATCAGCGTTTTTGCTTCTGGTTGAGTGTGAATGTATAATAATCTAACTGGAAAAAATAGATTAACCATATTTTAATCATTGTTATGATCAGCATCATTAACATTACATCCATGTGCACATACCCCACCAAGGCCCTATCTTGCAATGTAAGGAGGGATGGAGGCAGGAAGGTACCGACAGATGGATGGAGAAAGGGAGGGAGGGAAGGAACCTTGGTGGAGGTATGTGTTCCTTGAGTGTTTTTCTAGTTGAATCATGTTTCTCACAAATAATACACCCAGCGGGGGGGGGCGGGGCTGAGGGTTTTAAGGGGGGCCATCATGGGTCTAGTCAGTCAGTTTGAATTTTGTTACAGAGGAGTGATGTGTTCTGCAGCCTTTAAATGAGAGATTTTCTTTTTTTTTTCCCCTATTTTGAAGAGGGAGTTCTTTTCAAGAGACAATCTATACAGAGAATATTTGTTTTTGTTTTTTTTCATTTTCATTTTTTTCCACCATTTTTTCACTTGGGAGACTGGCAAAATAAAATGCTCAATCACCATCTGTTCAACTGTCATTTTTAAATACTAGTGCATGCCCATAGAAAGCAAAGTATTCTTGTGTGAAAACAGGAAGCCCAAGTAAGCTTTGCAGGTGCAAATGTAGGCTGTGTTTGAAAGTGGAATACAGAGGTGTAGCCCATGTGTAGGAAATCACACATATTAGACTTTGACAAATACGAAAGGGACTAAATGGCACTAAGATTTATTACCTCCGCCAAGGAGGTTATGTTTTCATCAGTGTTGGTTTGTCTGTCTGTCTGTCTGTCTGTTTGTTAGCAAGATAACTCAAAAAGTTATGGACGGATTTTCATGAAATTTTCACAGATTGTCAGAAATGGGGTATCCTACAGATGATTAGATTTTGGTGGTGATCCAGATCACCGTCCAGAAGAAAACCGCCATTACGGAAAATGCAATTTTCGTGAATAACTACTGAACCACTAATCTTATCATTGTGAATCCAATTGCTAGTCATATGTTTTCATGGTCAAGGAATCTGAAAACGTACACACAAACACTGTATGGGGGGAACTGTGGCGCTTGGCGGAGGTCTGCGCTCTCCGAGTGCTTTTCTAGTTTGACTACGTGAATATTAATTACAGAATACCTAATTATTAAAAATGAATAGGACATCCAATATTAATGACTCTTTCAGATCCCTTGTTTATTTGTTTGTCAGATCACTTATTTGTTTTATCACTTATATTCATAATAGGGCATCTTGCACTTTGGGGAATGGGAGTTGTTCAATCACCATTATAATTATTTTAGTTCATATCAGTGTTAAGTGATGGAGTTAAGTGTAATATTGAATTTCTTCTTTGCATCATCAATAAATTCATGTAGTACTATAACAGGACATGTTTACAAATATTTGAGACCCACTGTAGTGCATCATTATATATTTTAGCAATATTTTGTTACTGAAAGGTTTTTTAAAACTGTAATCAATCAAATTAACTACAAAACACCCAACATTATTATATACAGCAGAAGAACCCGTTTGACAGCAACTGTTGCATCAGTGTTGCTCATTTGTCAGCAAATATTTAACTATAAATGATTTATTTTGCTATTTGAATGTTTTTGTGTCCTGCGTTTGGTTGTTAAGTCATTCCGGCCATTCCGCTCCACAGTTATGGTGGTATTATTATTAAGTTTTTAATTTTTAGATACTCACGCAGGAGGGGGGACTCACAGTCCTGGATAGTACAGTGGTACCACACGGGTGAAGCAGTAGTCAGGACTCCGGTCTACTACTGACTGGGCAGGCTGGGCGGGCCTCCCTGCGAAGAACCTTGGTCCGCCCGGTTGGGCCGCTGCTTCTCCTGGCATGTCTTGTGTTAGATACACTGGTGTTCTTTGTCAGACCCGGGTTCCCGCTGACTGGAGTTGCCAACTGTCCCGTTTTAGCCGGAATGTCCCAATTATTCCAATCCAATCCAATTTTATTTCTAAAGCACTTTAAAAACAACAACAGCTGATACAAAGTGCTGTACATCAGGAATAGATAAAATGTGAAAGACATGTAAGACATAAAAATAAATAAAGGACAATAAAATGCAATTAAAAAATTATAAAACAAAATGGGTAAAAATGGCAATTATATAATAAAAGCAATAAAACAAGTAAAATCAATGTCTCTTGCTGGGTTGAAGGCCAAGGAGTAAAAATGAGTTTTAAGATAAGTTTTAAAAATGGACAGTCATGGAGCCTGTCTAATAGGCAAAGAGAGACTGTCCTACAGTTTAGGAGCAGCGACAGAAAAAGCTTATTTTATCAGACTAAATATGTTTGTCCCAAGCGGGACATGCGTTGTCCCGTTTATAAGGCCACCTTAATGAACGGGCTAGGCTGGGCTGAAGCCCAGGGGCCTACGAGAAGCACAGCCTATCATGAGCCAATTAAAAAGATCACATTGTTGTTAATTGGTCAAATTCTATGTCCATAACTTGATATTCATGTGTGGCTGCTGATTGGTCTAATTTACAAGTGCCTCACGTGTGTACCAGTGCTGTATAATATGAGAGTTGTGTCACTCCAATAGACTTCTATAGAAACTGTGAAAGATGGAAGTCACGTGGGTCATGGAATGGCAAATAGTAGATCCAAACACTGGATCTTTCGCCATAGATTACCATTCATTTCACGGAGTGTCTGCTTAGTATTTCACGATTCAAGATTCAAAGGCTTTATTATCATGTGCACATTTAAGAAATGTAATACTTCCTGAGCAATGAAATTCTTACTCTGCTCTCCGAATGAATGTCAGAGTAATAGGTACACAACATACTAATAAGGTAATAACACCTAATACTAATGGATACTAATAACACACACTATACACACAGTTAGGCAATTAGGACACCTTAGCACACCTTGATACTAAATACTAATATTAATGAATACTAATAACACACATTAGGCAATTTGGACAGCTAAAGCAGTTAAAGCAGTCAAACTAGAGGAAACAAGAAGAGTTAAATTGAAAGTTCACTGGATGACTATAGTGGACAGTGGCAGTGTTTTCTCTAGCTTAAAGACCTTGGTGTGCTGGCAACATATTTTTCTGGGGGGGTTTGGGGGTGGGGGGGTGGCAGAAAACACATATGTTGTGGAAATGTGAAAATGACGAGGCAGAGTTTATCTCTCGAGTCAGTTTTATTCACATCTTCCAACATCACGAAGCAGAATAAAAGAGAATGACAAAGGGAACTCTCGTCCTTAAATACCAGGACTCTTACAGTTAACAGGTCACATGTCTCACAAAACCATTGCATTATAAAGACAGCAACAATGCATCCTCTCTGCATGATATCACACCACCATCTACAATGCATCCCCCCATTAATCCTTTAATTATATCCCACAGTGTCAAGCTTTGCATCTCAAAGCTAACTCTCCTGCAGCTTCCTGTAATAACCAAAGAAGCTCTGCCCTTGCTCTGGTCTAAAATGTGAGTCCAAAAGCAGGTCACGAATGTGTGTCCCCACAATGTATGAATATGTTAATTTTATGCTATTTATTTCTTTTTTTAATTTTGCACAGTAACTTTGCATATAATAATGCATCAGATTTAAATAGCGCTTTATCATAGACACTCAAAGATGCTTTTTACAGATACATAATTCATTCACTCCAGACAGACAATGGTAGCGCCAAGCTACTACTGTAGCCACAGCTGCCCTGGGGCAGGCTGACAGAAACATGGCTGCCAATCCGGGCCAACAGCCTCTCCGGCCACCACTGAACATTTATACCCAGTGTTATGGACACTGGAGGCAAGGTGGGTAAAGTGTCTTGCCCAGGGACACAACAGCAGGATATCTGGTGAGAGTGGGATTCGAACCGCCACCCATCCGGTTATTGGACGACTCGCTCTACCTCCTGAGCCAGTGCTGTGCATATGAAACTGACAGTTTGAAGTATTGTACAACCAAGGCTTGAATTTTGGAATATTGGGCCATTTGGGGTCCCACCCAGACATCCTGTATTTGGACTTTTTACTGGTGTCATCCTTCTCTCCTTCCTCTGCTCTCACCTCTCCTGGACCCTCGGCCTGTACACTTTCCTCTCCTTGGCTCCTCTCTTCTGTCTAATGTTGCCCTCTCTGAGCTCTGTCTAATTCAGGGTCTCTCTGTCTATGGCGGTATACAAACAGGTTAGAAAATATCAAGTGCCATGTAAATTAAAGGAGACAACCAAAAATTTCTAGTTAAGGGTATGCTGCCTCCATGAATTAAAGTTAAGCAGTTCCCATTACAGCATTTCATGTAAGTGAGTTTGGTTCCCTCTAGTGGTGTAATGAAATCATCGTTTTGAACTGATACACAAAGTGTTGCACATGCGCAGTAATGATATAACGGGAGACCGGTCAGAGCGTCACTCAGTGTACGAACGCTGTGAATGTTGTTTAATTATCGGCGCCTTGGACATCATTAGTCCGTGAATATCCTACATGGTTTGACAGTGTTAACAGCTACAATGAGAACTGCATGGTTGCATTGGTGTATTTTAAGCGATCTGACTCTAGTCCGTTGCCATCATTGTTACCAAGCTAAGCTAGAGGTAATGCTGACATGTGCTAAGCTAATCACGATGACTATATCATTGACGGCGTGTATATGTCTACTTTGTTACAGTTTTACACGGATGTAGGAATGAATGTAAACGGATGTAAAACCAAAAAGACAAGTGTACATCACGTTGAGCTCCTTGTGGGGTAGCTTCAATAAACGAGATAAAAGGAAACATCTTGTCATCATTGAGGCCTGCACCACACGTGTTAGCTTGCTGTCTACCAGTCGATAACTGGGAAACTCGATGGGAGGGCAGTAAAAAGGGTATAAAGAGCACCCACTTAAAACTTGAGTAATAACCTCAGTCTTGAAGGTTTGAGGTTTTTCTCCAACATTTATAACAATTTTCTTATAGTTTTCTACGTTTCTCTGTAAATTTATCTAAATTTGAAACCATTTTCCTCAAATTTGTAATTTCCTCTTGTAAAATTGACTTTTCTTGTACATTTGAAACTTTATTATAAATTTGTGGATTATGTTATGGCTTATTTTTGTCTGTTTTTTAAAATAAAATTAGTTTTTTTTAAATAAATTTGAAACAGACTGTTTTTTTTTTTTTTACTTTTTCCTTATAACAATTGATATTTTTGACCATAACTTTGCAGTCAGAACAGAACAATAATTTAACTCTCATTACAAAGAAAAAAATACAAATAAAATTGTATTTAATGATTTAAATTAACTTAAATGACCAAGGATGCCATTACTTCTGTTATGATAGTTCTATATATTTATAGTTGGTTTTTTTTTTTTTAGAAATCTCCTCACTGCCAAGAAAAACCTCCCTTATTTTGAAATCCAAATGTTGGCACATTTAGTTTGTCTGAAGGCTGCTGACGGATTAAAATCATTGACTTTGTGAATTTCGGTCATCTTAACTTCCCAGGTATATAATTGGGAACATAACTTAATATTGTAGTGGCTGGTGAAATATATCCTCAGCAATTCAGTAGTCCCCCTTGCCTTTCCTTTCATATGAAGCCGGCTGCATTTGAATTCTAACCACATCTCTTAGCTAAACGACTCTTCCGTTATGGCTCCCGTTTCCAGTGGGTTAAAACCATGATAAATGCCTCCAGTGGTTACATACCTCTTCTGATTTTTTTTCTGCTTTTAAAGTACTTTAATAAACTTGTTTCTGTTGGACAGTCAAGCCTTATTCATGCTGCATTTCCCCTCTAGTCCGCCTTGGTCCACGTACGCTTTGGACAAGCCTGGCACGCACGCGGCGCTGTTCATGCTCACTTTTTTCATCTACCGAGGCAAGCGGTTGACACATGCACACAACCATCATTTGTAGTTTCACTCCCACCCAATTGGTAGCGCCAAGGCGCTGATGCACCAGGATTTTCACCAACGAAGAAACAGCGGACTTCTTCACAAAGTTTCTCTTCAAATAGAGTCCATTTCTGCTGTTTGACTTCCTGGTTTTCACTCCTTTTCAACGAAGGTGCTGCTGCCGCTAGCGAGACACTGGCTGCTGACTAACTGGAAAGCTCGCATGGGTGGGGCGCTTCTAAACTCCGCGTGGATGACGGCCAAGCTCGTTTTTCGTGTGCGCGCTTGCGGAAAGTCATTGCTTCATATATTTTTCTTAAATTCATCTCCTTATTGGCGTGGCAGTGAATTTTCTGGTGAGGTGGGCCACCACCCAGAAATGTTACCAGAGGAAACCCTGCAGTGGTATATTGATATCAGAGATGATATGAACCTGAGATAACCTAAGCCTATGTGCAGTGTACAAATGAGCAGTGTGCAAATTACAAATTAGCACCCAGTGTGAGAATTTCTCTATAATGATAATACCAGTAAACTGTACATGATAATTAGCAGCAGAGATGATATGGACATCAAACGGGAGACTATGTACACTGTGCAAGTGAGCAATGTGCAAATTTAGCAACCGATGTGTGAGTTCCTATTTGCAAAGCTGTGTTGCAGAGTTTTGGGAGTTTGTTATTTGTTCAGGAGTCTGATGGCAGTGAGAAAGAAGGAGTTTTTCAGTCTGGTTGACCTGCATTTCACACTTCTGTACCTCCGGCCTGAGGGTAGAAGTGTGAACATTCTGTGTTGGGGGTGGGAGGGATCCTGGAGGATGGCGTCAGCTCTCCTGTGGACTCTGCGGTGGTAGATTCTCTGCAGAGAGGGGAATGGAGTCCTGATGATCTTCTCTGCTGTCTTCACCACTCTCTGCAGGCGTTTGTGGTGCAGGGCAGTAGTGCTGCCTTACCACGCAGTGATGCAGCTGGTCAGGATGCTCTCGATGATGCAGCTGTAGAAATTGTTGAGGATTCTGGGGGACATGCAGAACTTCTTCAGCCTCCTCAGAAAGTACAGCCATTGTTGAGCTCTCTGAACCAGCTCTGTGGTGTTGTGTGTCCACGTAAGGTCCTCGCTGATGTGGATGCCCAGGTATTTAAAGCTGCTCACCCTCTCCACCTCAAGCTCCCGGATGAACAGCGGCCGATGGGGTCTCCTCCTCCCCTTCCTCATGTCCACTATCATCTCCTTTGTCTTGTCCGTGTTGAGGGTGAGGTTGTTGTCCTCACACCATGACACCAAGCTGGCCACCTCTCTCCTGTAGGATGCTTCGTCATCACCAGTGATGCGTCCTATCACTGCTGTGTCATCCGTGAACTTAAAGATGATATTGTCCTTGTGGGAGGCAACACAGTCATGGGTGAAGAGGCTGTCGAGCATGGGGCTGAGAACACAACCCTGTGGGACACCTGTGTTCGCAATGATGCTGGCTGAGGTTCTGTTACCCATTCTGACAGACTGGGGCCTGCCAGTTAGAAAGTCCAGTAGCCAGTCACAGAGGGTGGGGTGCAGGCCAAGTGAAGAGAGTTTTCTGTTGAGTTTGTGGGGGATGACCGTGTTGAAGGCGAAGCTATAGTTGACAAAGAGCTCCCTAATGTAGGAGTCTTTATCTTCCAGGTGGGAGAGAGAATAATGGAGTGCTGCAGCAATGGTGTCTGAGGTGGACCTGTTGGGCTGGTAGGCATACTGCAGGGGGTCCAAGGTATCCGGTAATCCCGAGTAAATTAATGAATGGCCGTTGTTTTGGTCATTTTACCACTGAAGTTCACATGTAGATTCTGTAGTCTGTGATCTTGTTTTATTTTGCCAGCTTTTTTTCTTGTTTATGTGCAGTTAAAGCTCAAAAACTTGCAGTTGTTATTAGCCTGTGCTAGCTCAACTAGGTAGCCAGGTCAGCCTTTATTTCAAAAATCTGTTGTACAGTTACTGGGTGAAGGCACAGTTTCTGAGAGGCATTAGAGATGGGTAGTAGCATTATATGATGGGACATGACATGAAAACCGTGATGCAGATGCAGGTGCAGATGTACTTTCTTATTTTGTTCATAGCACTTGTAGTAGCATTAGCAGCATAACAGGACTATGGTGGTGGATTTAAAAGATGTCTTACAAAAATGAAATTGTTCTACTTTTTTTATAGAGCAAAGCATGAAACCATGAGAGACTGACATGTTTCCCAGCAAATCTGCTTTCTACAAGGAGGAAACATGGAAGAAGGTAGGAGATTACCAAATACAGTTCTTTACATCCTCCAAAGTCTTCATCATCAGTGTCAACCCTTATAATGGCATTGTCATAATATAAAAATGTTATTTTTAGCATCCATTTATTAGTGCTATTAATATTTTAGGATTCTGCTGAAATAGTTTATACTTATTTGAACAAACTGTTGTGAGAAACATGATAAAAAAAAAGGTACTTGGGTTGAAGACTGGTTTAATTTTTAATGCAGTTGTAAACAAAGTGGAAACAATTCAGATCTGCACAACTTAATGGAATGAAAGTAATGGAAGCTGTGTTAATGATGTGTGTTTATTTTAACAGTAAATCAAGAACTGAAAGCTAAAACCACTCAAATATATTCTGAAAACAACTGACATATTTATAAATGTAAAATATTCTCTTGTACCAAATAGCTCACTTGAAATTAATTTTTAACAAAATTAACTGTAACTGAACTATTAAAAGAGGAAGAATATCTGTTTTCTTTCTTTTCTAATTTCTCCTAATGTAATCCAGCAAACAGTTAATTTTGACTGTTTAGTTTTTATGTATATATAATTTGAATTGTATGAGATGGTACATGTAGATATACTACTGTATGTGACCCCTGCTGGCAAAATGAGTCACTTTGTGGAGATTATCAAAACTGAGGTAACATTTTTTTTTTACATATTCTGTATTGAAAGACCTTCAAATGATATTTAATTTGTAGGAAGTGTGCAAAAACCACCCGGAAAAAGCCAATTTGTTTATATTTTGCCTAGGTTGAAAACTCACGTTTGATCAGTTGGGAGTTACGTCTTCCGCCAAAACATATGTATTTTCAGAAAGTACAATTTCTAAACTTTACAATGATACTGGGCGCTCACAGGGGTTTTCCCGGGACTTGCCGCTAGCAAACAAAGAATGATGTCATGAACGCGCCCCTCTGGGGCAGAAAAGACTGATCCACACGCAGGACTGTAGTGCGACATTTATTAAACAAAAAGACAAACAGTGCATGACATACAAAAACTGCTAATAATGAAAACTTACAGACAAGCACTCCAGAGCCGGGATCGCCCCTCAAATGCAGGGAGGCGAAAACAGAGGAATAGTTCAGATCGTCCAAGTATGACTGCCATAATAAAGCAATGAACAGGCAATGTTTAAATAACAATCAGATGAGGCACAGGTGCGGGGAGCAGAGTGAGCAAGTGACCTAATTAATCAATAACATGCAGCTGAGCAGACAGCGTGACAGCCTGAGTAGTAGGTGAGAGTGACTGGCGAGGGGAAAGGGCTCAGAAGGTAAACAAGCCAATAATACACACACACAGAACTATCAACATAATAAACAGAAATACTCAAAATAACATAAAGAGTCTGAGCGCTGGGAACAATGCTCAGACACATGACAAAAGAGTCATGATTTATGACTTCTTGTGCCTGTAGTTCCTAATGGCGCGGTGCGCATTCCAACTCATTTTGCCAGCACGGGTCACATTTTTTTCCTCATGTGAACACATTTAAGACAAAAATTTCAAGTTTTCCGAATAGTTCTCTAATGTATGCAAAAAAAAACACATTTGGACATTTAATATAAAAATTGTTGATGAGAAAAAAGTGATGAGTTATTTTAAAACTTTTTTTTATTTTTTATTTCCATATAAAAACCATCTCAAAAGTAGCAAAGTTATGCAAAAATGATTCAAATTTAGGAGGAATAAATAAAAGTAGTAGAATTAAAAGAGAAAAGGCACAGATTCCTGAGAAAAACCTTCCTATCTGGGCAGGAATCATCAAGTATTAAGGCACAGTGATGTGTTGTTTTTTTTTCTGTCATTTCTCTGCAGCTGACAGAGGATCATTGGAGACTGGAGCAGTGACCATCGGGGCTGGTGGAGTCTTCACTACTGTGAGCAGTGACATCACAGTAAGGGTTTGTGGGGCAGCTGGAACAATGGAATGATGAAGGAACTGTGGTTTGATGATGATTAAGCTGTCAGAGTAAAATGGAACACAATATTGTGTAGAAATAGTAAAATGACTCTGACACTAAATTATTTCTGAAGAAGTTTTTGACCTCAGAAATGACAACATGGACGCATTAGTGTTACAGGACAGGTGGGTGTGACATATTCATAGAATTCAGATATTTTGCTTATTTTTGTGACTCATATTCAATTCAATTCAATTCAATTCAACTTTATTTATATAGCGCCATTTCACAACAACAGTCATCTCATAGCACTATCAACTGTAGGGGGGAACCCCCACAGTTGCAGAAAGACCCCAGCAATCAGGCGATCCCCTGTGAGCAAGCACTTGGCGACGGTGGAGAGGAAAAACTCCCTTTTAACAGGAAGAAACCTCCAGCAGAACCAGGCTCAGGGAGGGGCAGTCATCTGCTGCGACTGGCTGGGGGGTGAGGGGATAGAGAAGAAGAAAAGAACAGACATGTAGAGAGCAAACAGCATGATGGGGACTCAATCTATGGGAGAGAACAAACAGATGTTAATGACCAGCAAAAAAAAAAAAAATATATATATATATATATTTCATAGAGAGTGAGGAAAGGAGTGAGGCCCAGTGCATTACTGGAGGTCCCCCGGCTGACTAAACCTATTAGCAGCATAACTAAGGGAGGGTTCAGAAACACATGATCCCTCCCTAATTGTAGGCTATATCAAAAAGGTAGGTTTTAGCCCTATTCTTAAAAACAGAGATCGAGTCTGACTCCCGAATCCAGATTGGCAGCTGATTCCACAGGAGAGGAGCTTGATAGCTGAAGGCTCTGCCTCCCATTGTACTTTTGGAGATTCTAGGTATTACAAGTAATCCTGCATTTTGGGAGCGTAGTGCTCTGTTAGGATAATACGGTAGTATCAGATCTTTTAAATAAAAAGGAGCCTGATTGTTTAGAGCTTTGTAAGTAAGAAGAAGGATTTTAAACTTAATTCTAAACTCTATGGGAAGCCAATGAAGGGAGGCCAGAACCGGAGAGATATGATCTCTCTTTCTAGTACCTGTTAAAACTCTTGCTGCAGCATTTTGGATCAGCTGAAGACTTTTTAAAGATGTTTTAGGACAGCCTGATAATAAAGAATTACAATAATCTAATCTCGAGCTAACAAAAGCGTGGATCAGTTTCTCAGCATCACTCTGAGACAAGATGCTCCTAATCTTGGCAATATTACGCAAATGATAGAAGGCAGTCTTAGAAACAAATTTAATATGTGAATTGAAGGACAAATCCTGATCAAAAATAACTCCAAGGTTCCTCACAGAGCTATTAAGAGAGAGAGTAACCGCATCCAAACTGAAAGTTTGATTTGGAAAGGAATTTCTAAGGTTTTTTGGACCAACAAGAATGACTTCAGTCTTATCTGAATTTAATAGCAGGAAATTACAAGTCATCCAAGCTTTGATTTCCTTAAGACAGGCTTCTAACTTGGTTAATTGATTACTATCATCTGGCTTCATTGACAGGTATAATTGTGTGTCATCTGCATAACAATGAAAATGTATACAGTGCTTTCTAATAATGTTGCCTAACGGAAGCATATATAAACTAAAAATAGTAGGGCCTAGCACAGATCCCTGTGGAACTCCATGACTAAGCTTTGAGTTGAAAGAAAACTCATTATTTACATGAACAAACTGGAACCTATCAGATAAATAAGATCTAAACCATTGCAACGAAGTTCCATTAAGTCCAACATAGTGTTCTAATCTATCAAGTAGAATATTATGATCGATAGTATCAAAAGCTGCACTAAGGTCTAAAAGGACAAGTACAGAAACTAGTCCATTATCAGATGCAATGAGGAGGTCGTTAGTGACCTTCGCTAAGGCTGTTTCAGTACTATGATGGATTCTAAACCCAGATTGAAACTCTTCAAGTAAACCATTTCCCTGCAGGTGGTCAAATAATTGCGCAGCAACAACTCTTTCTAAGATTTTTGAAATGAAAGGGAGATTAGAGATTGGTCTATAGTTAGCTAAAGCTCCTGGATCTAGCGTTGGCTTTTTGAGTAAGGGTTTAATTACAGCCGTTTTAAAAGCCTGCGGTACATGGCCTAGAGTTAATGAAGAATTGATTAAATGAAGAATAAAGCTACCAATAAGTGGGAAGACTTCTTTAAATAACCTGGTAGGAATAGGGTCTAAAAGACAAGTTGAAGGTTTGGATGAGGAAACTATTTTGTCTAACTCACAAAGGTCGATTGGAGTAAACTCATCAAGACAGACATCAATAGAAGGAGTTGTAGTAGTTACAGTATTTAACTGTGGGAAGAATCTGATTGATTTTATCTCTGATGGATGAAATTTTATTATTGAAAAAGTTCATAAAGTCCTGACTAGTAAGCTCTAAGGGAATGCTAGGATTGACAGAATCCTGACTCTTTGTCAACCTGGCTACAGTACTGAAAAGAAACCTGGGATTATTCTTGTTCTCTTCTATTAATGCAGAGTAATAACTTGTTCTAGCTTTTCTAAGAGATTTTTTATAAATTAAAAGATGATTTCTCCAAGCTAAATAGATTTCATCTAAATTAGTAGAGCGCCATTTTCTTTCTAATTGACAAGTCTTCTGTTTTAAGGTACGAGTTTCTGTGTTGAACCAAGGAGTTAGACATCTCTGATTAGACTTTTTCTTTTTTAAGGGGGCCACCAAGTCTAGAGTCTGATGCAGAGAAGCTGAAACACTATCCACCATGTTATCAATTACAGAAGGAGCAAGCTGTCTATAGCTTATTTCCGTTGTGTTGACACATGGCATAGAGGAAACAATCTGCATAAATTTGGAAACAGCATCATCTGAGAGGCATCTACTGTGATAATATTTTTCTTTAGGAGCCAAATAGTCGGAAATAGTAAAATCAAAGGTTAACAGACAATGGTCTGACAGTACAGGGTTATGAGGAGACACTACAAGATTTTCTATTTCTATGCCATATGTCAAAACAAGGTCCAATGTATGGTGGAGGTAATGAGTAGAATTTCCTACTTTCTGAGAAAACCCAATCGAATCTAATATTGAATTGAATGCCACATTAAGGCAGTCACTATCTACATCCACATGTATATTAAAGTCCCCTACTATAATTATTCTATCAGATTTCAGCACTAAATCAGCTAAGAAATCAGCAAATTGGGATAAAAATTCTGAGTAGGTTGATGGGGGACGATAAACTATGGCAAATAAAATTGGGTTTAACATAAAATTGCTAAAGTGCCCAATACTGAGGACCAGGCCCTCAAAGGAATTATAACATGTTTTTTGCTTTACATTAACTAGTAATTTGGAATGGTAAATTGTTGCTACTCCTCCTCCACGACCAGAACTTCTGGGATTTTGACAGTTTAAATAACCAGAGGGAGTTGATTCATTTAAACCAACATAATCCTCTTGTCCTAACCAAGTCTCTGTAAGGGAAATTAAATCAATCTGATGATCAATTAACAAATCATGGACTAACAGAGACTTGGGAGTTAGAGACCTAATATTTAATAAACCACATTTAGTTTTTAAATTATGAGGAGGAACAGAGGCCAAATCATTCAATTTAGAGGCTTTATGTTTAATTTGAGTTTTACCAATATTTTGCTTTATCACTATGGGATGCTTATACATTATATTTTTATTCACTTTGGAGGGAGCAGACAACAATTCTCTGATGGGGAAGACAGGGGCTAAGCTGAGGGGTGGCGGATGAAGAGGAGCTGCAGAGAGGCGTGTAAGACTGCGACTCTGCTTCCTGGTCCCAACTCTGAGTAGTCATGGTTTTGGAAATTTAGATAAAAAAGATGCCAGATTGTTAGATAAATGAGAAGCACCATCCAAAGTGGGATGAATGCTGTCTCGTCTCATAAGACCAGGTTTTCCCCAAAAAGAGCTCCAATTGTCAATGTAGTCCACGTCATTTGCAGGACACCACAAAGACAGCCAGCGGTTCAAGGATGACGAGCGGCTAAACATGTCATCACTGGTCAGATTGGGGAGGGGCCCAGAGAATACTACAGTGGCTGACATCGTTTTTGCAAAGTCACACACCGATTCTATATTAAGTTCCGTGACTTCCGACTGCCGGAGACGGATGTCATTAATGCCGGCGTGAATAACAATTGTGGAATATTTACAGTTACTTTTAGCCAGCATTTTCAAATTTGACTCGATGTCGCCTGCTCTGGCCCCAGGAATACATTTGACTATGGCCGCTGGAGTCTCTAGGTTCACGTTTCTGACTACAGAGTCGCCAATGATCAGAGTTTTTTCCTCAGCGGGTGTGTCGCTGAGCGGGGAAAAACGATTAGAAACGTGAACAGGCTGGTGGTGTACCGGGGCTTTGCGACTAGGCTTCCTTCTCACCATCACCCACCCAGTCTCCTTGCTGCTGAGGAGAGCCGAGGGACCGCTGACAGGGGGGCCTAAGCTAGCTAGCTCCGCTGCAGCTAATGGGCATCTGTCAAGATTAACTGGCGCAGACGGTGTTTCAATGCAGCGGAGCCGGGATTCCAAATCAGACAACCTCGCCTCGAGCGCCTCAAAAAGACAACATTTATTACATTTACCGTTATCGCTAAAAGAGGCAGAGGTGTAGCTAAACATCTGACAGAGAGAGCACACCAGAGGAGGAGAGGAAGGAGAGCTAGTAGCCATAGCTAATGGCTAGAGAGCAAACCACACAGGCAGACAGCAAAACAGGAAGTGACGATACGTTACCACAAGGAAGTGACGATCCACCCAGTGAATGATCTCCCAAACAGCAGAAAATACCAAAGTTATTTTGAGAACAGTACATGTGGTCTCATCACATGCAGTAGAGGTTCTGGTACAGACGTCACTGACCCTGGTTACATGGTCACAATATACAGATCACTGGGAATAAACTGATAATGGTTTTGTTGTGTTTACAGGGACTGATTAAATGGATTATTGGAGTGTTAACCACTTGAGTTAATGACCATAGTTACATGGCCACTTGAATAATCAGATAACTCCAGAAATCCAATCATAACCGGTTTATTTGTGCCCATGTAACCATGGTCACTGTTGAACTTTTTCTCATCTTATGTTTGGGAGGACAGCATCAGTCCTTGGTCTGGATTTGTCAGTTTTGGTTCTTGTGAATTACTCCCTCTTAGAATGGGCTTGCACATTGATTCAGTTTAATTTCCTCATGAATATCATTGTTTTACTTCAACATAAAAAAAATCACAATTTATGTGCAGTCATAAATGTTTGAGCTTGGAGATGGAAATGTGTTTGTGGAAATAAAGGTACTGCATAAAGTTTTCTGTTGTACTCTTTGATTAAAATCATGTTGTTTCAGCTAACTTGTCTCAGACATCTTTTCTCCTTTTTGTGTGCTGGAAACCCAAATATCTGGATCACTTTCTCAGCTCGATTTGTGCATCCATAAGCTGCATAGAAAATCATGCTGAGAACCTGATCTGTGAATATTTTAGGATTTTATTGTTTTTGGCATCGAAATACAATTTATGAAGTGAAACCCTTCTCTGACATTGAAGGAAAGTATTCATTTTCCACAATTATGGGATGTTACAATGTGGATGAATGAAAAATAGAAAAAAAGGTTTGCTTTTATTTGAATCACTGTTGCTGTTACTATCTATTTAAATTCAACCATGTAACCCCAGTCACCACCTGGAAGAGGAGGCAATTGTGCCAACATGCTGCTCACTGGTATTTGCTGACAGTAATTTGTCAGGCAGAAGTTCAGAGACTGAATAATTAGAAAATGAGAGCATGTCTTTGCATTTTTATTAATTTTTATTAAAAAAACACACTTTCATGGCATTTGTACTGCATTGAGTATTTTCAAATAACAGACTGTTGCTCCTTGACTACATTGTGTTACAAAGGCATCTTCTTTTATTTTGTATTTTCCACCCTGCTTAGTCACTAGTTTTCAGAGTACAGTGTAATTTTTAATTAACTATTTTTTATTTTTTTTAAATTAACTATAATCAAAATTGAATTTAAAAAAGGCCTGAAATATTTCCTTGTGCCTGTAATAAATATTGAAGATATGAAAGTTTATTTTTCGGAATTATTAAAAAAACAACTTTTTCACAATATTCAAATTTATTGAGAGGCACTAATGTGTTATATTTACATTCACACACAGAAAATCTTTCCTAACTTGAAAGGTTTAGGAGTAAAGTGCACAACCCCTAATAACTTAGCTAAATCACATTAAACTTACTGACAGCAGCTTTTTTTACTACATATTTTCATTTCAGATAATTCTGCCTAATCTTGCAAAATAACCCAATGTATTCAGAAGTTGATAATTTAGTAATCAACCCAGTGAAGCCATAATATAAGGTAAGGCTGCACAGTGATATTTACACTGCAGCTTTTGTCAGTGTCAGTGTTTCCAGACATATGATAATTATCATATTTGTACAATAGTTTTGCCTTCTGTACGATGTACGATCAATAATTTAAAAAATCCCTATAATGTACGATAATTTGACCTCTTCATTACATGGTTAAGTTAATACATTATAAACACAATTAGGATACAGATCCTGCATATACATACTACGCTTACGCATCATCTCACATGCGTGGGCTGCGTGGAAAAGAAGATGGAATACTCGTGTTGCGGCAGCAGAGAGGGGTAAGCTTCTTTCACTTTCTAGCAGAGAGGCGGCCTTGGATGGAGGCTACTGATGGAATCCACAGTTCACAGAAACGTACTGAGTCAAGCTAAAAATGTCATGGTCTGAGCGTTGATTTTCTCCGCGCTCGGGTTATGCAGTATTTTCCTCCCGTTCTGTTAGTTCCTATGGTCTCCAGGCTTTTAGCATCTCGGTGGGGCTTCCGGCTGTCAGAGCCGAACTCCGCGGTGACAGCTGGATTCCATTCAGCTGATGACATTCTCATCAGCTGATTAATCCTTTAGCCCTATTGAAGGGAGCAGCTTAGGTTACTCCGGGCTGCAACCTCGTCAAACCTCCGTCTAAGATTCATGATTCGTTCTCCTCACAGTAAGTGTTCTTTCCTCATAGTCTGTTTTTGTACCAAAGTGTTTGTTCGTGTTTTTGCCCCACGTGGCTGTCATTTTGTCAATCTTGTCTTTTTGTTAATAAAATGTGCAAACTCATAGGCTGGTTTTCGGCATCTTATTGATGGCTCGTGAGGGCCATTGTTGACAAAAAAAGATCCATTAGAAATACTGTAGTTGTACACCGAATCACTGCTGTACTGGAGCTCCAACTATCTACCACTCACTAAACTGAGAGTCAGCTGAACGGAGCAGGCGGGGGCTGCAAGGCTTGTTTGCTGCTCAGGCGGGTGATTCAGCTGGTGATCCCTGGCTTCCAGTACAGTTCTGGTGAGTGATTCAGTACAGTACGTTCATTCATAAAAACTAGTACACTTGATCATATTGTTTGTAAAACTGTTGTTCTGAAAAGTGTGTTCAAAAATTGGACAGCACAAAACCATATAAAATTACATCAGGGGATTAAAATCACATGAGATGAGCTATTCCACAACTTATCTTTTTTATTGAATCATGCAGATAATATCACAACTGTGAGGTCTTCATCCCAGCACAATCTGATAGAGAAGACCCCGAAAAAGAATAGAAAAAGGGTACATATAGCCTGTGATTCTGGGGTGGTCCCAGCAACCTCACATAATGGCTATCTTCTTGTTGAACTGGTAAGGACTGCTGACTCCATCAGATGTCATTTCCTTTAGAATGGTCTTCTGGCAGATGTTTCCTGCTGATGTTCAGCTGTCTCCTTTCAGTTTCTTATATCGCAACCCTTAACCCAGGTTCATCTTTCTACTTTTCTTTTTTTTAAACTTTTTTTTTCTTTTTTCCCCCTTGTCCTGTCAGGCTGCTAGGCAAGCAGAACAGGGATCTGTCACCCTTACTGTACCAAAACAGATTTACTTTGCCAAGAGGAGCTTATACAGTACCTAACTGTATATTGTATATTGTTGTAAACTCCTCCTGTAATAACTTTTAATACTTTATTTTAATTATTTTACCCATGAAAGACCCGACAGGACGGGGAAGAGGGAAAGGAAGTGTGTGGAGGGGGAAAGAAAAGGGAGGGGAACAGACAAAAAACAAACAAACAAACAAACAAACAAACCAATGATTTAAACAAAGACAAACTGCTTCTTCCACCGAAGATGTCTCAACATGAGTCTGGTTTCCGCAGCTGTTAAAGAAGAGACACTTGTGCGTGCATGTCTGCATGCATATATATGACAGCGTGCGCGAAATAAGTGTGTGCATGTGAGTGGTTTGTCAGGAAACATACAAAGCAGGGGGCCGGTCGCAGCAGCTCTCCCCCTGGGAACCCCGAGCAGGCAAGGCAGTGCTACCAACCCCCACAGGGCACAAACGTCCGAGGTCAGCAAGCCCCAGGAAAGCCAGGCATCCACCCCCAGAGGGACGATCGAGGGAGGCCAGATGGCTATCCCCCAGCGGGGCCAACGCCTGCCCCAGGGCCCCAGGCACCAGGAGGCCAGCAACCCCACACCCCCAGGCCGGAGACCAGCCCGCGCCCCCAGCGCAAACCCCCCCAGGCACCCCCACAGCAGTCCTGCCCCAGTGCCACCGCCGCACACCCCAGGGACCCCATGCCCAAAGAATTCCCCCTGCCAGGGGAGCCCACATTGCCAAGAGGCACTACCCCCCTTAATCCAGCACCTCCCGAATCACAGACACACCCCTCCCCACACCTTTACACCCACATGCTCCCATGCGCACCCATATGCACTAACTCACTCTTACTCACCCAGACCAACCCATTCGCTCTCACTCCAGTACCTGTTCAAAGTCACCCCTCATTCACCCTTGTTTCATAAGGCGGATGCAAAGCAGATGCAGCAAGCCTGAATGCACACCAGTGCCCGGCAGTGGCCGGGGAGACCGCCGGCACAGGCCACAGAAGCAGACCCCCACCCCCAGCACCCACCTGAGCAACTGATCAGCAGACCACCGCAGGCACCCCGAGATGCCACCCGACATGCAAAGCGCCGCATAAAACCGACCCACCATCACCACCTCCATTCATCACCCCCTCACTCTCACTTATGCTCATATTCAGTCCCGCTCTCACTCCCTTGGTTGTATCTATACATTCAGTGGCACCCAGGGATCTTGACAACATGATGGGTCCCAGGCTTCCCACCGGGACCCCACACCCCCAGCAGGAGGAGGGCAACAGGGGTGGGGGAAGACCCCCCCTTCCCCCCACACAAAACATGGTGGGTGTATGTCGGTTATATGATGTAATTGTGTGTAAATGTGTGGACTACCAAAGTGCAATTAAAATTGGGGGGATAGTGATTGAAGCACAGCTAGCCACTGCCATGGGCAGCAGGGCCCCTATCCCCCCAAGCCCTCAGTATCTAAAAGGCAATTAAAATTGAAATAAGGGCAGCCCCACCGTGCAGCAGAGGTATCCCCTTCACCGACACAGTGCGGCATACCCCCGCCCCAAAGCCCTAAATGTATCCAAGAAGATGTATATTCCACCCAGAGTCAGGGGGAGGGAGAGGGCGGGAAATAACACTGGGATGGAGGCGGTCTAAAAGCGAGGCCGTTCCCCACTAGAAGCCAGCTTGCAAACTGGTTCATGAGGCCACCTACTGCCCCCAAATCCCAACCCAGGGTGAGAGCCGCCAGTGCAAGCAGCCCAGGACCCACCAGCATCACACCCTGGCACTCCCAGCACCACAAACATGATGGGGCAGCCATACCAATTCCCACTCATCTTACACACACAAACATGGAAAACAATAGTCACAATAGTGAACAATGGACCGGACCCACACGGCGCCCCACATGCCACGCGACACCCCCGAGCGCCCACACAAGCCCACCGACCACCCACCGCAGACGCACACTGACAGCGGCAGGCTTCCCTTTCTATTTTTCTGTATGTAAGCAGAAGCAGGTACTTTGTTGCTAGGCAATAGAGGGTGTTTGTGTGCAGAGCTAAAAGCCCACATCCTGTTATGTTATGCGTGTAGCAGTGCAAGATACAGCAAAAAGCACATTGTGTTCCTCTTTTTATCTTATTAACACATTCTAAAGTAAAACATTCTTATCTAACTGAAATATTCTATCACAGAATCCCTCCTTTGGTTCCATTCTATGGAGCCAACACCTAAAGCAGGCACATTAACACACAGACCCTGTATATGCTTTATTCAATGACTATGGCACGAGCAAAAAACTTGTTCGCAGAATATATGTCATTAAGCAATCATATTTCTGCATTTCTTTTATTCATTGATGCATATTTACAGGCAAAAATTCTCATGCCAACCCCTCTGCCTGGCGGCCTTTAACAAAACTTTTATCAATGAAATAAAACACAGCAAAATGGATAAATGATAAACGAGCAAAGCGAAACATTTCAAGTCAGAAGATATTTCTGTCCAATGTATGCTGTATCCGGGCCTCAAGACCTGCCATACAACAGAGCTTTAAACCTTCACATCTATTCTGACTGCATGACCGCAAATAGCACATTTTGATGATACCTGTAAAAAAGCACAAGAAATAAGAAGGGACCAGAGGTTACTAGCACATGGCACTCCGCAGGAGGGTGCCTTCAGCGCACTCCCTTTTCATGTAGATTCATATGCATGAGTGCAATGTTGAATGTGTGTACAGTGGACAGAACAGTGGATAGTATCACGACGGCCCTCACGGACCGTCACAAGACGCCTCAGTCACCAGAGAGTTTGCAGTGGTAATTTATTGTTGAGTAAGGATGAACACACACAGAACACATGCAGTGGCTGGGGGAAGTCTGAGCCGGGGAACACCCGATGCGCCAGACGAGATAATCACAAAGATACAGTCACATAGAGCGTACCTTACAACGGGACCGTTAACAGACGGGTAACGGGGGATTCCCAAGTCTGTTAACCACGATGAGCAAGGAGAATAACAGGAGCACGACGGAACGTGGCTGAATATACAGGTGAACAACAGGATATAACAGAGACTGCCACGTTGGAGGACATTTAGCACCCGCTTATATCTCTGGTGGCTAATGACCCCAACGCGGCACAGCTGCTGCTAATGACAGCAGAGCAGCAGCTGACTTTGACAGCAGGGAGCTCCCCCGGGCGCCTTCACAATAAGAGCCCGAGGAGCTGGAAGGAATCCTCAGCTGCCAAAGCCAGAGAACAAAAAGATATGAGACCCGAGTGTGGCCAGAACCGACACTCGGGTTATGACAGTACCTCCCCCTCAAGGCCGAGCTCTGAGCGGCCTGAGTAACACCCAAGCCCCCCCCCACCCCCCTAGGGTGGGTGGATGGGGAGCTGGCAGGAGGGAGAGAGAGACAAACAACCAACAAGGCTACAAAGGTAGGGAGAAAAAAAACCACAATAAGTACAAAATAGGCAACACACCCTTGGGCAAACAGAGTGACACAAAAACACAAAACAATCCCCCCCCACACACACACACACACCCCAACAGTCCCACAGACGAGATCAGGAACCCGGAAAGGGCGCAGTCCAGGCCCGGAGGGATGGGGCAAAAGGTTCCGGGGGGTCGTCCGGCAACAAGAGGCCACAGAACAGGGAGGGGAAAAGAGGACAGTTCGGGCGGCCTACCCCAGTCCCATGCTCGGGGAAAGAGAGTTTCAGGCGGCCGGAGCAGGTCGCCGCACAGGAAGATAAACAGGTCGGGGGGCCGGCCCAGAGAACCAAACCAACGAGACAGCCCTTCAGGCGGCCGCCCCGCAACACCAGCCCACCAGAACCGTTGGGAGGAAGCAGCCGGTGATCCCGCAGAAAAGGGGGGAAATGAGGGGAAACCGGGCGGAGCGTTCGGGACCCCAACGGCCCCAGGTGGAGATGGGTAGTGCTCCTCAGGGAGACGAGGAGGATGACTGTGGAGATGAGGGTGATGAAGAAAACAAGCCTGTCCAGCATCCGGTGGCTGGGGATCTGCAGCTCCCTCACCGAACCTAGGACCTGCTGGTGCAGCACCCACGGTGGACCCCGATTGGGCCTCCGGAACAGCACTCCCGGTGGACCCCAACTGGACCGGAACAGCACTCCCGGTGGACCCGGTCGGCGTGGCACCAGACTCGACCTCCAACCCCGAAACCGGAACCTCTGGCGCAGCAGGCGAGAGCAGCCCCTCGCCGGCGACCCTGGGAGAAGACTCACACAAGAGAGAAAACCCGGGATCAGGATCACCGGCAGCGCCAGAACCCGGCGAGATAAGCTCGGACGCAGCGGGCGGCTGCACCCGGCTCATCTCCCCTTGAGACAGGCAAAAGTGCTCTAAAAGGTGAAGAAGAAAGATAAAACAGAGCACTTGCCTGAGCTCGGGTTCTGACGCCGTCCAGGACTGCGATGATCCGGGCTCAGAAGTCAGGAGGTCGTCCTCATGCTCCCACTCAGCTGCGTCGGGCTCCGCAGCTGGCATGATGGTGCGTGCAGCTAGAGAGTCCTCTAGCACCGATGTCCACGCCGGTGGCCCGCACGGCGTGGTGGCAGGAGAATCTCGCCCTGCTGGACCGGACCGCTCCTCCGTGGAACCCCGGGGACGCTTCTTCATCGGCGATGGCTCCACGCTGCAGTCCGCTCTCCTCCTCCGCCCATGGCGTGGCTGCGGAACCGGAACCAGGCTCTCCAGAACCGCAGGCCCCCTCCTCATCCAGCGACGTTGGCCTGACGTCGAGGACCGCTCAGCGGGGGGAGACACAGAGGAAGCAGGGTTATTACTTTCGTCCACAGCGGGTGGAGGGAGCTCGGGGGGCTGCATACCCCGAACTCCACCCCCAGGAGTCAGACAAGGCAAAACAATATCAAAAGAAGAGAAATTATCATGCACTTGCCTTTCCCCTAAGGGTAAGATGGTCCTCGCTGTGGGGGACGTCATTCCTTCCTTTCCCCGCTGGATGGCGACAGAGGGCCCTCTGGGAAGACTAGATGAGGCCACTCGAGGCGGATCCGGGATGAAGCTCGCCGAAACGGAGCTCTCGTGACACACAGCAGCCAGGATAGGCGACGAGGAGGAGGGGGCGACAGCCGGGGTCAGTCGGGCATGAAGCGCTGACGGGACAGCAGGCGAGGGCCCGGGAGAAGACGAGGCTGCGGGGATTCCCCTCTGACGAGGCGCGGGAGTGACAGCTGTGTGGGGGGTTGAGCCCTTGCGGCGACCCGGGACAGCATCCAGACGGGGCTCTAGCCGAGGTTGGAAGCCGGAGTGACGACGGTTCCTTGTAGGGGGTGAGGCGAAGGTGAGGTCTGGAAATCGCCGTTCCTGAGCAGAAACGGCGGCAAGCAAGTCAGCAAACTCAGGAAACTCACGCAGCGCTGGATTCCTCTCCACGAGTCTAACCGCCGCCACCACATGCTTCTTACACGCTGGAGGATTCTCAGCGGAGCAAGCAGCTGCCACCCGGTCCCAGATCTTGTCTGCTGTCATCTGCAGCTTCTCTGGGGGAATCCTGAGTGACGACATGCCCGATGGGAAAAGACCTCCGGATGGTGCGAACTCCCGGGCCGGAACAGAGGCAGGAGCGGGATCCCGAAGCGAGGGGTGATGTCTCCTCCGCTTCAGCTTCCTGCCAGGATTTCCCTCCAGCCCTCGGAGTATCTCACGCTGGGCGGCGATGTCATCTCTCCTCACGCTTACCTCTGGATGATTAGTGAAGTGGGGGAGAGAATCCAGAATTTCCTCGGCTAGGTCCAGGTACCAGGGCACTTCGCTGTTGTATTCGAGGAGGGAGGCGGCGACAAGGACTCTGTCCACGCGCTCGAGGGTGTCAGCGAGAACAGCGTCCTGCCTCCGAGCACGAGACCTCCACGATGGCATGCTTCAACACGGCACCCAGACAGGTAGGAACAAACAGTCCACTACTGCAAACTACACGGTGAATGGCGTCTCGATGCAACGCCTCCTCTCCGGGCGTTTGGCGGCAGTCTACTATCACGACGGCCCTCACGGACCGTCACAAGACGCCTCAGTCACCAGAGAGTTTGCAGTGGTAATTTATTGTTGAGTAAGGATGAACACACACAGAACACATGCAGTGGCTGGGGGAAGTCTGAGCCGGGGAACACCCGATGCGCCAGACGAGATAATCACAAAGATACAGTCACATAGAGCGTACCTTACAACGGGACCATTAACAGACGGGTAACGGGGGATTCCCAAGTCCGTTAACCACGATGAGCAAGGAGAATAACAGGAGCACGACGGAACGTGGCTGAACATACAGGTGAACAACAGGATATAACAGAGACTGCCGCGTTGGAGGACATTTAGCACCCGCTTATATCTCTGGTGGCTAATGACCCCAACGCGGCACAGCTGCTGCTAATGACAGCAGAGCAGCAGCTGACTTTGACAGCAGGGAGCTCCCCCGGGCGCCTTCACAATAAGAGCCCGAGGAGCTGGAAGGAATCCTCAGCTGCCAAAGCCAGAGAACAAAAAGATATGAGACCCGAGTGTGGCCAGAACCGACACTCGGGTTATGACAGATAGCAAAAAGGCATAATACATACATTTCAAACAATAGCCTCTCCTTCATCAATGTCATTCTCAGATTCACAATGGTCATTGTTGTGGAGAGACTTAGACTCCACTTCAGAGTGGACTTGAGCCATCATCTTTTGGGCTCGCTCTTTGGACGGTGCAGTAGTTATGCATCTTTCCAACAATGTTCTTAGACATGGGATGCAGCAACAGCACACTACCAGAATCATTACGATGGAGATGACAATTATCAGTATTACTGACCGAATCACTCCTGCCTAATGTCCAAAAATAGACTGCAACCATGCAGTAAATGCATCTTCCTCATAACCAGTATTTTGACCAAAGATTTGACACACTCCCCCTGACTTTGTCAAGAGCATTGTCATGAGTCTGAGCATGGTGGCTTACCCAGCTCAGACTCTTAATTTATTTCTGAGTATTTTATGTCTATTATGGTTATTTCTGTCTGTTTCTGTGTATATTTTTTGGTTGTGTGGCACAAGTGCCTTCCTTCTTTTCCAGACACTCCCACCAGCTACTCACTGTCTGCTTCCCAGCTATCTCAGCTGTGAGTAGCTGGGTAATTAGATCACCTGCTCGCACCTGCTGCTCAATTATTTGCCTGCTATTTAAAGACTGCCGGGTTATACTTTCACTGAGGCAGTCTTGATTGAATTACTGACTGAATGATTGATTTATGCTATTCAGTTGTCTCCTTGCCACTCGCAGAACAATGCCGGCTCTGGAGTGCTTTCCCTTGTCTCCTCATCACTCGTGGTGTGATTTCAGGTCTGGAGTGATTTTCTGTAAGTTACCTTCATTTGTATTTTTATGTTTTCTACATAAGTTTTGTATTTTCTGTTGTCAATAAATGTCACTACTGCAGTCCAGCACGTGGGTCTGTCTTTCTGCCCCAGAGGGGCCATTCATGACAAGCATGTCAAGAGTGATGCGATTCTGGTAAGTCATTAGGGAGGATGCTTTTAATTGTTCATGCACACCTTTTAAGGCATCAATGGTGTA
Source organism: Pholidichthys leucotaenia (assembly GCA_020510985.1). Classification (NCBI taxonomy): domain Eukaryota; kingdom Metazoa; phylum Chordata; class Actinopteri; order Cichliformes; family Pholidichthyidae; genus Pholidichthys; species Pholidichthys leucotaenia. The sequence goes on along the minus strand of CM035842.1, from coordinate 191,001,480 downwards.
GTTTAACATAGGGTCTCCACTATCGATCACGTGACACAAATCAATAGTCACTACAGTACATTTCCCAATTTGAGGTCCATATTTATTGTTTTGAACCTCTTTTGTCACCTATTGATATGTATACCCCACACTTAGCTGTATAAACTTCATCATGGTGGAGAATTTTCCACAAGATAAATGAGAAGGATGTGATCAATGCTAGGAGCAACAAGAGACAAAAAGTTGCCCTAGTGGAGCAGTTAGGCAATGTGGGAAACAACATTTTAGCCTACGTTTGCTGTGTCTTCGACAGTTTGCAATAAAGGTCGGCTTGGCTCAGCTGCTCTAGCACAATGAGTCACGTGAATGCAATTACTGAGCTTTCCTTTTTTCCAGACTTGTACTGCATGTGATGTGGCTTTTATCACTTTAAAAGGTCCCTGCCACATAGGAGAATCACAGTAGGGTCATTTCACTTTTTGCCACACCCAGTCACCAGATTCCAGTGGAGCAGTGTCTCTTTGTCTGTCCTTGTTGAGAATATCTGGAACCTGTTGAGAGAGAGCTTCAGATATTTTTCTTAGACTCTTAATGTACTCTGACAACTCTGCACCTTGACTATTTCTAGGAGTCAAAGGTGAATCAACAAATGGTCCTGGTATCTTTCTCCCTGTTAGCAGCTCCTGAGGAGTCAGGCAGAGTGTCATGTTGGGGGTAGATCGCAGTTTCATCAGCGCTAATGGCAGTGCATCAACCCATGCCATGCCTGTCCCCATGCATTGTTTGGCTAGCATTCTTTTCAGTGTACCATTTGCTCTCTCAACTAGCCCTTGGGAGGATAGATGCACTACAGAACCAAACTTATGCCTTAAGCCTAAGGCACATTCAACATCCATCAAATGTTTATTTGCAAAATGTCTGCCATTGTCTGATCTGATCACTCTTGGAAACCCATGCCTAGGAATCACCATTGAGTTCCTCTTTTTAACTAATTAACATTCTAAAGTTAAACATTCTTATCTAACTGAAATATTCTATCACACGTCCGTGTACATTACAACACTAATGTAGGCATGACAGACTCAACAAGTAAGCAACATCACTACGGAATGGGGGGAGGAGGACTGAGCCCAGTTTTACTTGGTGGTCCAAACCTGTTGGTGGTATTAGTACTAAAGCTTTCTGTCGCTGCTGTGATGTGCAGATATCTGCAAAAATGTCACTGGATTGTTATGGTCAAAAGTGTGAAACAGGTTTCCACTTCAATTTTCAGAGACATTTTAGTAGTGGATTGATTGATATTTATTCCTAATGTGTATAAACAGAGTGTTTCTCAAAATATTAATTAGGGATGGGCAATACCACCATTTTTCCTTTCGATACGATACCATTAATTTATGGGATTTTTTCTTCGCTACCGATACATTTTGCCCAAAATCACATGATTGCAGTTTAATTAATAACTTTATTGCAAGGGCAATATTTTCACAATCTGCACGGGGGGGGGGGGGGGGATTTCACCATGCTCTATTTCTTTGCTTTATGTTTTTCCTTACTTGTATAATGTGTTCTGGAGTTCTTTGCCTGTGATGTTATTTCTAGTTTGTTTTCACTTATTCAGTATTGTTTCTTTGTATGATTTATTTTCCTGTTTTCATTCAGTGTAGTTTTGTTTTTGATTTATTTGAGTTTACTTGTCTCCACTTTATTTCTTGCCAGTGTCTTCTTTTTCTTTCTCTCTCAAGGGTTGCTGTTGTCAGAGGCACTGCCAGGTAGTGGGCGGTGCTCCTGTCAAACTGTCAGCCCCACTTCCCCTCCTCATGACTCACAGCTGATTGTCATTTTCTCCCCAGCCTGCTCATGTGATTCACACCGGTTTCTATTTGTGTTTAATTGTTTTGAATCCTATTTAAGGGCTGTTATTTTCATTTCTCTTTGCCAGAATCTTGAGTTCTCTCCCCTCATCTCCACCAGAACCCAGCCCTTGTTCTGGTGCGTTAATCTGCAAGTTTGCCTGCTTTTTTTGTGTTTTGTTGTTTTCAATAACTCTTACAAACTGCAGTCCAGCGCATGGGTCTCTCCTCTCTGGCCCAAGGGGCGATTCATGACAGCAGATTCTGGAAAGTAAGAGACCCAGCAGCTGTGGTTTGTGTGTGTGTGGGGGGGTTGTTTGTTTTGTTTTTGTTTCTCTCACCTGTGGTTGGGCGATTTCTGGTAGTAGTCGTGGCCAGAAACTATCCCAGCCAACTTTATACACCAGCGGCGGCGAAGGTAGCCTTTTTCCTTCTTCTTCTGACCCTGACCCTGTTTCTCTGCCTCTCCTGTCTGAGCTTTTCCCCAGGGTCACCGAGGATTGTCCAGCTTCTCCAGAAGTCACTGTGGGTCCAGCCTCGCCATTCGAGATCACCGTGGGTCAAGCTCCTCCTGCCGAGGTCCCCGCAGGTGCTCTGTCCTAGCCCAGGACTTCCATGGGTGCTGCTCCTCCTCCGGCTGAGGTCTTTGCAGATGCTCTCTTCCAGCCCAGGACCTCTGTGGGTGCTGCTTCTCCATCAGTTGAGGTCATTGTGGGTGTTCCATCCATCCTAGCCTGGGGCCTCCGTGGGTGCAGTTTTGGTCTAGTCTAGATCCACCGAGGGTGCAGCTTTGGCACAGTCTGGGTCCACCAAGGGTGCTGCCTTACTCTAGCCCGGAGCCACCAAGGGTGCTGCCTTGCTCCAGCCCGGAGACACCAAGGGTGCAGCTTTGCTCCAGCCCGGAACCACCATGGGTGCTGCGAAGTCCCAGTCTAGGATCACTGTGGGTGTTGCAATGTTCCAGTCCAGGACCATCGCAGGTGCTGCGATGTCCCAGTCTGGGACCACCGAGGGTGCAGCTCTGTCCCAGTCCAGGACCACCATGGGTGCTACAGAACAGTCTGAAAGCATTGTGGTCCCGTCTCCTCTGCCTGATGTCGTGGTGGTCCCCTTCTCCTCTGCCTGAGGCCGTCGTGGTCCCCTCTAATCTGTCCGATGCCGTCGTGGTCCCCTCTCCTCTGCCTGTGGCTGTCGTGGTTCCCTCTCCTCTGCCCGAGGCCATGGTGGGTTCCTCTCCTTTGCCCAAGGCCATCGTGGTTCCTTCTCCTCTGCCCAAAGCCTTCGAGGTTCCCCTCCTCTGCCAGGCGCCATTGTGGTTCCCCCTCCTCTGCCCGACATTGTCATGGTTCCCCCTACTCCGCTATCCTTTTCTTCATTGGGCCTCCCCATAGGGGAACTGCCTCCGGGGCCACCCCTTCTGTTTAGGTGGCTAAAAAATTCTGGTCGACCTCCTGACAGACTGTGTCGTTGGGTTGGGTGGCCCATATTCTCCGGCAGGCCACCCAACTCTTACCACCTCACCATCTGCCAGGTCTGGAACTTTGGCCAGCTACCAAAACAGTTTAACTCCTTGGTCCAGGGGGCCTAGGTCCCTGGTTTTGCCTGGTGTGGATCCTGAGCGGGGTTTTTGTTTTTTTGTTTTCCCCTAGCCTGGGTTTTGCTGGGGTGTGAGTCATAGGAGTTCTTATTATTTTCTCTGGTTTGTTTTGATCCCTCCGTGCCTGGGTCCCCCTCCTCCTGCCTGGGGTGGGGTTGTTTGCTTGTCTTTCGGTGGGGTGGGTTCTTAGTGTGGGTGGGCCCTTGTTTTTCTTTTGATGTTGCCCGGGGTGTTTGATGTCCACCCATTGAGGGGGGAAGGGGCTCTGTCACGATCTGTGTGTGTGTGGGGGGGGTCACAGTGCTCTGTTTCTTTGCTTTTTGTTTTTCCTTATTTGTGTAATGTGTTTTGGAGTTCTTTGCCTGTGATGTTATTTCTAGTTTGTTTTCACATATTCAGTATTGTTTCTTTGTATGATTTATCTTCCTGTTTTCGTTCAGTGTAGTTTTGTTATTTACATATTTCAGTTTACTTGTCTCTTTATTTCTTGCCAGTGTCTTCTTTTTCTTTTTCTCTCGGGGGTTGCCGTTGTCAGAGGCACTGCCAGGTAGTGGGCGGTGCTCCTGTCAAACTGTCAGCCCCGCTTCCCCTTCTCATGACTCACAGCTGATTGTCATTTTCTCCCCAGCCCGCTCATGTGACTCATACTGGTTTCTATTTGTGTTTAATTGTTTTGGATCTTATTCAATTCAATTCAATTCAATTCAGTTCAGTCCAATTCATCTTTATTTATATAGTGCCATTTCACAACAACAGTCATCTCATAGCACTTTCAACTGTAGGGGAAGCCCTTACAATTGCAGAAAGACCCCAGCAATCAGGCGATCCCCTGTGAGCAAGCGCTTGGCGATGGTGGAGAGGAAAAGCTAAAGAAACCTCCAGCAGAACCAGGCTCAGGGAGGGGCAGTCATCTGCTGTGACTGGCTGGGGGGTGAGGGGATAGAGAAGATGAAAAGAACAGACATGTAGAGAGCAAACAGCACAGTGAGACTCAATCTATGGGAGAGAACAAACAGATGTTAATGACCAGCAAAAATATTTCATTGAGAGTGAAGAAAGGAGTGAAGCCCAGTCCATTATTGGAGGTCCCCCTGCTTTCTAAACCTATTAGCAGCATAACTAAGGGAGGGTTCAGAGACACGTGATCCCTCCCTAATTGTAGGCTATATCAAAAAGGAAGGTTTAAACCCTATTCTTAAAAACAGAGATTGAGTCAGATTCCCGAATTCAGATTGGCAGCTGGTTCCACAGGAGAGCAGCTTGATAACTGAAGGCTCTGCCTCCCATTGTACTTTAGGAGATTCTAGGTATTACAAGTAATCCTGCATTTTGGGAGCGTAGTGCTCTGTTGGGATAATACGGTAGTATCAGATCTTTTAAATAAAAAGGGGCCTGATTGTTTAGAGCTTTGTAAGTGAGAAGAAGGATTTTAAACTTAATTCTAAACTCTATGGGAAGCCAATGAAGGGAGGCCAGAACCGGAGAGATATGATATCTTTTTCTAGTACCTGTTAAAACTCTTGCTGCAGCATTTTGGATCAGCTGAAGACTTTCTAGAGATGTTTTAGGACAACTTCATAATAAAGAGTTACAATAATCTAGAGCTAACAAAAGCGTGAATCAGTTTCTCAGCATCACTCTGAGACAAGATGCTCCTAATCTTGGCAATATTATGTAAATGATAGAAGGCAGTCTTAGAAACAAATTTAATATGTGAATTAAAAAACAGATCTTGATCAAAAATAACTCCAAGGTTCCTCACACAACTATTCAGAGAAAGAGTAACCGCATCCAAACTAAGAGTTTGATTTGGAAAAGTATTTCTAAGGGTTTTTTTTTAGACCAACTAGAATGACTTCAGTCTTATCTGAATTTAATAACAGGAAATTATAGTCATCCAAGCTTTGATTTCCTTAAGACAGACCTCTAACTTGGCTAATTGATTACTATCATCTGGCTTCACTGACAGCTATAATTGTGTGTCATCTGCATAACAATGAAAATGTATCACAGTGCTTTCTCGTAATGTTGCCTAACGGAAGAATTTAAGGGCTGTTATTTTCATTTCTCTTTGCCGAAATCTTGAGTTCTCTTCCCTCATCTCCACCAGAACCCAATCCTTGTTCTGGTGTGTTAATCTGTAAGTTTGCTTGCTTTTTTGAATTTTGTGTTAGAGCACTGTTTTTGGACTTTGTGTTTTGTTGTTTTCAATAAATCTCACAAACTGCAGTCCAGCACATGGGTCTCTCCTCTCTGCCCATGACAAATATGAAATATGAATAAAACTCATGAACATAAACACTTGAAAGAAATGCTTAGAAAATGATAATAAAATAGAACAATGAGCAAAGTAAATAAAAATATATTTTTTTCAATTATAATAAAAACAAGACTTAAAATGAATGCAAAATTAATTCAATTTCTTAATCTGATGAAGATTCTCAACTGGATTCAAATATTTTTTACTTTTGAAATGTTTAACCATTCATCCAAATTCTACGGTAATACCAAATAACATATATGTGTAATTTTTTTCATAATCCAAGATTTTTTTAAATTTCATTTTTTACTTATTTTTACACTGTTATTTTACAAACTTAAATAGTGCTTATTTTGTTTATTTTTCAAATTTTATGCTACTTGATATCACCATAGAATTTGGACGAATGGTAAAACATTTCAGAAGTAATATTTCTCCTGCCGCCCCGATACTGCTGAGCTCACTCTGCACAGGAATGTGTGCGTGGTTGCGCAGTGTGCAGTGAGTCTTCGGCTCTGACATCTGATAGGCTGCCATAATCATGTGACACAGCAGACCATCTCTAAAATATGCTTGGGCTGGTTTTTCACTGGTTTTCACACAAATTTAATGCCTAAATCTCTCAGAAGTGAAAACAAATTGCATGTTTTGTGTTGATATAGTGGTATCGAGATATTTTAAAAAGTATGGTTAATTGGCATCAATCTGGGGACTCTAAATTGTCCTTAGGTCTGAATGTGAGAGTGAATGGTTGTCTGTCTCTCTGTGTTGGCCCTGCGATGGACTGGCGATCTGTCCAGGGCGTACCCTGCCTCTCGCCCAAAGATGCTGGGATAGGCTCCAGCCCCCCTGCGACCCGAAAAGGATTAAGCAGAAGAAGATGGATGGATGGATGGATCAAACAGCTGGTATCAAAGTATTGACACTTGAGTATCAATATGCCCATCCCTAATATTAATGAGGCAAGACCTTAATATATGATGATTCAGCTGAAGGCATATAGAAGATAGTTAAGTATGACTGATCAGTCAATATTGATATTCTGAGCTGTTCAATGTAGGCCGGGGGCTCATCCTGTACGCCACACTAGTAGAGACTGTAGAGTTTACCTCCGGCCACTAGGGGCCACAAAGGAATATATTATGGAACGATAGGGGATAGTCATCCATTTTGTTTGTTGTTCTGTCTCATGCTTCCCCATTGTTCATGACACAACCTCTGCATCAAGTTACCGACTTTGTTACTGTAAGTTTCTCTGCTTCATTACTTATTCTGTTAGTTATATTCAGTTATGTTGGTTTCTTTATTACATATCTCCACATTTAGTTGCCGCGGTCATTTTATATTTGTATATTTGTATCCCTGCAGGGCTCCTTCATCTTTGTCATTAAAACATAAATTGACATCGAGGAGTGTATTTCTTCATGGAGCCGTGGTCGTCATTGAATGCACTGTCCCTGGTTGTGATTTCAAGACGGGCGACGTGTCTGAAGCCCTCGCCATTGCTTTGCTGACAAATCATGGATTTAATCATCAGAGCCCTTCTATCCAGGCGCCCGTCCAACCCCCATCTTTTCATGGTCCGAAGTTAGATCGCCCTAGAGTTGACGTGGGCATATCGGCAGAGGAATGGAATATATTCACTCGTCGTTGGGATGTTTTCCGCACCGGTTCGAGCATAGAGGATGCACAAGCTCCTTTCCAGCTGTTCCAGTGCGCCGGTCCAGAGCTTGGGGACAACCTGTTGAAAGCCAATCCCAACGCAGCTTCCGGACCCCTGCCAGATCTTTTCGCCGCCATGCGCTCCCTGGCTGTCATTCCAGTAGCCACCTCTGTCCTACGCACTGAGCTGCTTCAGTTACACCAGGAACGTGATGAAGCGTTTCGCGCGTTCTCTGCCAGGGTGCGGGGCAAGGCGGAGACGTGCGCCTACAACGCGGTATGTGAGTGTGGCAAAAATGTGAACTACACCGACCACGTCATCCGCGATGTTTTGGTTAATGGTATATATGACTCGGACATACGCCGCGAGACACTGGGGACACCAGACGTACTGTGCAAGCCAGTTAATGATGTGATTGCGCTTGTCGAAAACAAGGAAATGGCCCGCAACGCTCTTCCATCACCTACCCTATCAGCTGTGTCTTCATTCCAGCGCCTGAGGAAAAGTCCACCATTGGGTGCCGCCCCATCCCCAGTTGACAAGGCCAGACAAGCCGTGTGCCTGGACTGCAAATGCTCCTTCAAGGCCTTTACTGAGGGATCCCGCGGATGGAACACTAAGCCCCACCGAGTTTGTATTGACTGCTACAAGGCCCGCCGGCATAGGAATCGTAACACACCTGCTATAGACAGTCAGCACGCCGCCGTCGAGTGTGAGCCAATCTCCCAGATTTCTTCGGTTCATGCTGGGGCCCGTACCGGCCGACGCCCTATCCCGAAGACCCGTGTCAGTGTCCCCGAACCCTCACCCGTTAAACTCGGGCACCACATTTTTTCGAGGGGTCAGGCTGAGAGACCACCCCCGTGTGTCGATCATTGTCGCTGTTGATGAGCCGGATGGACAGGGCAGCGGCACCAGCACCCGTGATTCAGTTAACGAGGCAAGGAAATCTGCCATCACGGACACTGGCGCGCAGTCCGACCTCTGGTCCCTGCAGGAGTTCCTGGCTTGTGGATTCCCACGCGATGTCTTGCACCCTGTCAATCTTAGCCTGTCTGCTGCCAACCGGTCGCCTATCGCCATTGAAGGGGCATTTTTTGCAAGGCTCTCAACAGCCCCCAGCTGTGGTGTGGGATCGTCCTGCCGCTCCATGATATATGTGAGTAGCTCTGTCCAAGCCATGTACCTCTCCCATGAGTCATTACTCAACCTTGGCCTCTTGCCTTTAGACTTCCCGTTAGGTAGTCGTGGGGTGAAACACGACGGTACACGGAGTTCTGACAACCCTAGCACGTGTGACCAGCCCTCGTCCTCTAATGCTACACAGTCCACGATCAGTGGCTGTATGGGTCCGGCTAGTCCTCAGAGCGCTCAGTGTTCATGTCCCCAGCGTACGGTACCCCCACCACGCCCTACAGAGCTACCGTTCCCCTGCACCCCAGAGAATAATGGTCGGATGAAAGAATGGCTGCTCAAAAGATATGCTTCGGCTACATTCAATACATGCCCTCATCAAGCGTTGCCGTGCATGGAAGGGCCACCCATCGAAATACATGTGGACCCGGCTGCCACACCGAGAGCGTGCCACACAGCTGCCGTCGTCCCCATACACTGGCAGCAGAGGGTCTATGATGACCTCCTTCGGGATGAGGCCCTTGGTGTCATTGAGCGTGTCCCATACGGTGAGCCAGTGACTTGGTGCCATCGTATGGTAGTCACTCGTAAACATGACGGCTCCCCGCGGAGAACGGTGGACCTCTCGCCTCTTAACAAGTTTTGTCAACGGGAGACCTTTGCCACTGAATCCCCATTCCACCTCGTGCGACGTATCCCGAAAGACACCTGGAAGACTGTCACCGACGCCTGGAATGGCTACCACAGTGTACCCCTACGGGAATCTGACCGTCACCTTACCACCTTTATCACACCCTTCGGATGATGGCGGTACACCAGGGCACCACAAGGTTTCCTGTCATCGGGGGATGAGTACAACCGGCGTTTCGATGCTGTCCTCTCGGACTTTGAGCGCAAAGAACGTTGTGTGGATGATACTGTCCACTATGACACTGACCTAGCGCAGCACTGGTGGAGGACCATTGACTTTCTCACACGTGTTGGCCGATCAGGCATCATTTTGAATGCAGACAAGTTCCAGTTTGCGGAGAGGGCCGTCGACTTTGCAGGTTTCAGGGTCTCAGACACCACTATCGAGCCGCTCCCGAAGTATTTGGATGCTATCAGAGACTTCCCCACCCCGGAATCCACGACAGATATTAGGAGCTGGTTTGGCCTTGTCAACCAAGTGACCAACTATGCTCAGCTACGTGACACGATGGCACCATTCAAACCGTTCCTCAGCCCACGTTGTAAGTTTTCATGGTCGTCTGAACTGGAGGAGGCTTTCCAAAAATCCAAAGAAGCCATTGTTGGTGCCATCTGCAAGGGCGTGGAGATCTACGACATGGAGAAACGTACCTGTCTCCGCCCAGACTGGTCCAGGCGAGGTATCGGTTACTTCCTTCTACAACAACATTGTAACTGTACCTCTGGCGCACCGGACTGTTGCTTGGGGGGTTGGAGGATTACCCTGGCTGGTTCCCGATTTCTGTCCTCAGCGGAACAACGTTATGCTGCCATCGAGGGTGAGGCCCTGGCGGTGGCCTGGGGCCTTGAGCAGACAAGGTACTTCACACAGGGCTGTGACAACCTCGTCGTGGTCACCGACCACAAGCCGCTAGTGAAGATTTTCGGTGACTGTATGCTGGATGAGATCACAAACTCTCGTCTCTTCAGACTCAAGCAACGTACCCTTCCGTGGCGCTTCGACATAGTGCACCTGCCTGGCAAGAGTAACCATGCTGCTGATGCCACCTCAAGGCATCCCTCGCCCTCGGGATCGGCGGACGTGCTCTCGTTAGGGTCATGGAGCGTGCCCGATGCCGTGGAATCAGCGTTGATGGCTTCCATCCGTGATGACGCTCAGGAACTTGGAGCAATCTCCTGGCATCTCCTAGCACAAGAGACGGCTGCGGACACATGCTTTGCCCGGCTACTACACCTCATTGAACACGATGGTGTGGTCGATGCAAATGACCCTGCCCTGGCGGACCTATCTCCAGTGTGTGAGGCCATCTATGCTCAGGATGGTGTGCTGCTGTATCGTGACCGTGTGGTGGTCCCTCCGTCCCTCCGGGACAGAATCCTTCGGCACCTCCATGCGGCTCACCAAGGCGTTTCTGCTATGGAAAACCGTTCCCGTGCTATAGTCTATTGGCCTGGAATGTCCAAAGACATTCAGGCCACCAGATATGGATGTGCTGACTGCAATCGGAATGCCCCTTCGCAGGCGGCTACGCCCCCCCTGCCGTCCCCACCTCCATCCACACCTTTTGAGGCGGTGTTCGCTGACTTTTTTGACTATGGGGGCCGCCACTACTTGGTTGTTGGCGATCGACTGTCAGGCTGGGTGGAAGTTCTTAGCTCTTCAGCTGGCACAGACCTGGGAGGCTCGGCAGGCTTAGTTCGCCACCTCCGCTCCTTCTTCGCTACCTTTGGCGTTCCTGAGGAACTTTCCAGCGACGGTGGTCCAGAGTTTATGGCAGGCCACACAGAGAACTTCCTGCGCTTATGGCATGTCAGGCATCGTGTCTCTTCAGTTGGTTTTCCACAGTCGAATGGGAGAGCGGAGGTTGCTGTGAAGACTGCTAAGCGTCTTTTGATGTCCAATACTGGCCCGACAGGCAGCCTCGATCACGACCGCTTTCTGCGTGCTATATTGCAATTGCCCAACACGCCCGACCCTGACTGCCACCTCTCCCCGGCGCAAATCATTTTTGGTCGCCCCCTTCGCGATTCCTTCCCCTTTGTCAACCGGCTGGAGAAGTTCTCTAACCCGTATGTCCGACCACTCTGGCGCCAGGCGTGGATGGCAAAGGAGGATGCCCTCCGGACCCGCCTGTCCCGTACAACTGAGTCCCTACGGACACACTCGAGACCACTCCGACCACTGGCACTTGGCGAGTCGGTGTTCCTCCAGAATCAGTTGGGTCCGAGCCCTAACAAGTGGGACAGATCAGGAGTGGTGGTGGAGTCTCTGGGTCATGATCAGTATCGCGTCAAGGTTGACGGATCGGGACGTCTCACTTTACGCAACCGGCGGTTCCTTCGTGCCTTCACACCAGCGACCCCCCATTCCCATGTGCAACCGGCTGCCCCATTGCCGACACCCTATGCCCTGGCGGGAGAGTATCCACATATCCGCCCGGGCTCTCAGCTGTCAGCGGACGAGCACCCTAACTCGGCTCGGGACACATCTGTGCCGGAACCCTGCGATGAGGCTGCCCCTGCAACCGACACCCAAGTGGCGCCTGCCCCGACGGTCTCAACCCCGACCGTTCCATCTCCTGCGTCACGGCCACCGTCAGCATCGCCCCGACCCCGTCAGCTGTGCCGCCCGAGGAGGCCGCCCAAGCGCTCTGAACCTGAGACGGGCCATTGGGTATAGGACTGAGTCCGTCTACCTCTTCCAGTTTGTTGGTTTCCGGACTGGGGGGGATGTAGAGTTTACCTCCGGCCACTAGGGGCCACAAAGGAATATATTATGGAACGATAGGGGATAGTCATCCATTTTGTTTGTTGTTCTGTCTCATGCTTCCCCATTGTTCATGACACAACCTCTGCATCAAGTTACCGACTTTGTTACTGTAAGTTTCTCTGCTTCATTACTTATTCTGTTAGTTATATTCAGTTATGTTGGTTGCTTTATTACATATCTCCACATTTAGTTGCCGCGGTCATTTTATATTTGTATATTTGTATCCCTGCAGGGCTTCTTCATCTTTGTCATTAAAACATAAATTGACATCGAGGAGTGTATTTCTTCAGAGACGCTTTTTTTGGGCCACTTGACAGCAGTCTTTTTTCAACCGATCTGTTAGGTAAAACTGTGTTATAGGCTGTAATATGCACAATCTGTGATAATGTGTTACTGAAGCAGATGGTCCTGAGCCACGTTAGAATGAAACTTGGGTGTGTACGATAATTTTCCTCAAAATACGATAATTTTAAGCCGTTGGTACGATACTTCAATGTTTCCCATCTGGCAACACTGATCAGTGTGAATTAGCAGTTCTCCTTCCCTCCAAAACGTACTTTGACTGTCTTTTTAAAGCTGCTCTTTATATCATAATCCATTTAAATCTGTTCATTATGAGTTTAAACAATGTACCTACCGAAAGGTATTCTGAATATTTACCTAATATGGCTAAAAAAATGGGGTTAATACCACAGACTGCCACAGCTGCCATTCACACACCATTATAGAAAGGCTGTTGTTTGGAACTATTTTGCGCTCCATGAACCACGTGACGGGACAGCGGAGAGTTCAAAGAGTGTCACAACTTTCATATTATACAGCTCTGATGGGTACCCATGTAACAATAGCCTATCAGAGGAATTGTTTTGACATGTGACTGTGCAAGCACCAATGAGAGGTAAGAAGTAATTAGCTCGATCAAAATGTCCAGAAAAACGCTTGGAAATGGCGCTCATAAAATTACTGAGAGGAAAAGAGTTTAGAGAAAATAAATTGCTCAAAATATCCCAAAGCGTAAAAGATTTTTCTAAGCTGGAGCATCGAGTGGAGGAGGCAGCTAATTACTGCGGAGGAGACAGGTGGGCCATTAACCTGTGCAGGTTTTTCAATTTGCTGCTGTTGTTTGAATCAGGAATACTTCACTGATTAATTTTATCCCGAAGGCAGTATCTGTCACTGTAAAAAGGGAAATCTTAGTAAGATAAAATATCCAAAATCAAGGCTTTATGCTTGTTTTTCTCTCACAAGATAATTATGACAAGAATTTCTTTTTGTTGTGCAGTTTTCTGTAAGATTTTACTTGCTTTATGAAAGCTTTTACTTGTTTTAAGCAATTTAATCTTACTTTGTTGACAGATAGTTTTTTGTAATTTTAACAAGAATTGTCTATTGACAGAATTGTTTTTGTTTATATTAAGTAAAATTATCTGCCAACAGAGCAAGAAAATCTGACTTGTCAAATTCATCCATCCATCCATCTTCTACCGCTTTTCCGGAGGTCCGGGTCGCGGAGGCAGCAGTTCAAGCAGAGAAGCCCAGACTTCCCTCTCCCCAGCCACCTGCTCCAGCTCTTCAGAGGGGATACCAAGGCGTTCCCAGACCAGCTGGGAGACATAGTCTCTCCACCGAGTCCTGGGTCTGCCCCGGGGTCTGCTCCCAGTGGGACGTGCCTGAAACACCTCAAGTGGGAGGCGTCCAGGAGGCATCCTAATCAGATGCCCGTACCACCTCAACTGACTCCTTTCAATGTGGAGGAGCAGCGGTTCTACTCTGAGCCTCTCCCGGATGACTGAGCTCCTCACCCTGTCTCTGAGGGTGAGTCAAATTGCGTAAAATTATTGGAAAGCATGTAAAATTTTCTTGCACATAAACTGCCCATCAAGAATAAATATCTTGTCAGACAAAAAAACAAGCATAAACGGCCTTAATTTATTTCATTTTACTTATATTTGACTTTTTGCAGTGTAGTTGTGTTTTCTAGCTCAAAGTCGCTTTATTTCTCAAACAAAAATGAGTCCGTAGTGGCTCAGGCGGTAGACCAGGTCACCCAGTAACTGCAGGGTTGGCAGTTCGAATCTCACCCCCCCCCCCCACCTTGCTGTTGTGTCCTTGGGAAAGACTACCCACCTTGCGTCCTAAATGCAATCCATTATTAAAAAAGCTAGCTATTATTATTAAAAAGCTATAATAATAATAATAATAATAATAGCTATTGCTAGCTTATTATTATTATTATTATTATTATAGCTATTACAAGTGGTGTTGGATGATTAAAATTTTTAATTGCGATTAATCGTTTGGAATGTTGAGTTAATCGCAATTAATGGCGCGTTAATCACGTGTTTTTCTATACAGATACAGTGTACTTTAAGTCAATAATTTTTCAAGTTTTCATACAGTTATGAACATGGGAGTGGACAAATATGCTTGCTGTCTTCACCTGCAGGTTTATTAAAGCTCTCAACATATCCAAGATGACAAAAACTATCCAGAATATTCTCCAGAAAATTCTCCAAAATATTACTGCATGTGCAAACAACAGAATGGCAGGGCTCAATAACATCACTGAACAACAACCAGCCAGCTGCCACAAAAGGAGCTTGCTCTTTCTCCACTAGCAAACATCCACCGCTTTTAAGCAGATCGACACAAAACCTCGTGTGTCACAACGGGAGCAGGTCAAGTGGACCCCTGACCAAGGTGGGCCAAGTGGTCCGAGTGGACCCCAGAGTCCAATCTGTACATGCACAAGTACATTTTCAATCCAGTGATTTACAAACTGATTCAGAGCTTTCTAAGGCCTCATTCAGAACATTCTAGTCCCACATACCTGTTCTGTGGATTTTCGTCTGGAGGCAGCCAGTGGTGACGAGCAGCAGCGGTGGAGAAGAAAAGTCTTTTGAAAGCAGAAACCGTGCCAAAACCTTCTCCAGGTCAGCTTAGTTGTCACCTTATATATATATATATATATATATATATATATATATATATATATATATATATTCTACACTTCTTGGTGACCGGGAAAAGTCTTTCCAACAGTTTAACACAAATTCTTGTTGTTCTCCTTCTTTGCATTTACAAATCACTGGATTGAGAATGTACTTGTACATGTACAGATTGGATCCCGGGATCCACTTGGAGTGCTCACTTGGTCAGGGGTCCACTTGACCTGTATCCATCACAACACACACAATTTCCCTTTTAGCAGAAAAATTACAAACATAAACAAACAACTATCTCGCTCGTGATGACACCCCACCGTGCTGCAAAAACGGCACGGGAGTGAATGGACATTACGAACACAGCTTGAGAATTTTTTTAGACTGGTACTCACCAACAGTTGGACCCAAAGCTGTGAGGATGAAAACAGGCGAATTTCTGTCCGTGTCAGCTGATGGAGATCAGCTAAAACCTAGCATGTAACTAATAGCCAGCTAGCTAGCTTCCACAGAAGAAGAACAACCCAACATCCAGGTGAAGTTTTGGAAGAGGCTGTAACAGATGACAGCTCTGAAAGATAACGTAAACTTAAACATGACAGCACTTTGGGGATATCCATGGCTGTAATCCACCTTGTTTGACTTAGCAATGTCTGCATGGCGTGCACAATGTCTGTGGCCAGAACGGCTTCGGTACTGACAGCTGCTAGGCCAAAAAGTACTGTTTGCACTTTCTGCCATTAACTGCAATCACAAAATTTGTCGCTGTTAAGGGGGGCAAAGCGTTAACGGGTCATTAACGTGATAGCACCATCACCACTAGCTATTACATGTTTTTAAACTGCGATTCTGTATTCTGTAAAATCTGAAATTTCTAGGTATACAGTGTGGTATTTTTTTTCTTGTAGTATTAAACATGACATTGAATATTAGTATATTTTAAGGTATTATAAAGGTAAAAAAAAAAAAAACCCGTATTATGACAACACTAATGTCCACAACATTGTGGCACCAAGCAATAGTTAAAACCCTCTGTCCCTTATTTTTCTGAGAAAGCTGGCAACCCTACCACTGACGCTCCGCCCAGTCTGCTCACACGCCTCATGTTCTCCACATATGCCGAATTATCCTGTAGACCTACGCAATTACGGCAACTATATGGTATAATTTTTTAAGCATTAAATCTTCAGTATTTTCTTTTTGTAGTCAAATTTGTCGCTTTTGGCTTCCTTGTTTTGCTCACGGATTACTGATGCCGTGATGCCACGTATTATCCAATCAGCATGGAGTCAATCCAAAACACCACCCACACTTCTAGAAGCCAGAACATGAGGAAACGGAGCGATAGCTAAACTTTTATTGACAAAAATTACATATTTTCACTGAGCAACTCTATACTCAGGGATGCACACCCTCATAACCTCAGCAAAGCACTTACAAAATCTGAGATCAGTCTGACAAACAGTTTGAGAAATATATGTGGAGCACATACAGACACACACAAACAGAGATCTGTTGCATTTATAGATAGATTTGAGGAAGTTGGGATAGGACCCATGACATATCCCCTCCTTCTTACCTGAGTGAACTATAAAATCTAGAATGGATTTCCTCTTTTTGTTGTGCTTTTTGATTAATGGAGATGGATTTGAGTTAAGACTGGCCTGGGAATAAAATAGTGCACTGGATGCTTGCTTTAAAATCATTTCTTTGATTAGAACTGATTGGTACTCCACTAAACTGACAAACTTTTACAATGTGACTGAAGGGAAGGACCACTTTTATATAAACTTGCTGTCTAAGCTCTTTTTAAATAAAGAATTCACATTTGATTCCTTCTGTTAATCTGTTAATTTCAGTAGTCATGTAGTAAAACAGACAAGATGTATTTACAGTTGCAATCAGAATTATTCAACTAATACTGCAAATGAAAACACCAAGGTGCAGCTGACTCGGTGCGACCTCTACTGCACCAGCCCAGTTATTACAATATCTTTTTTCACTGCTCCATTGAGGGTATAATGGTGAGTTAAATTTGTGTTTATTTTGAAAACAAAGACGTACAGTATCTCAAAATTCTGGCAATTAAAAGTCGAGAAAACATGGCGATATAATGATAGAAGCCTTGAGTTCCACGTAAGTTTGACCAGGTGTGCTGAAAAGCTGGTAACAGACATATACACACACAACCACAGATAGACACATTGAGTGATTACCATATGCCTCCATTGCACCGAGGTATAATTAGGTTTATTGGCAAAATATGCAAACTTGCAGCTGTTTGCAATAAACAGATCACACAAGAACAATTTACAGTGGTGTGAAAAAGTGTTTGCCCCCCTTCCTGATTTCTCATTTTTTTGTATGTTTGTCACACTTAAATGTTTCGGATCAAACAATTCTAAATATTAGACAAAGATAACACAGGTAAACACAAAATGCAGTTTTTAAGTGAAGGTGTTTATTATTAAGGGTAAAAAAAAGCCAAACCGACATGGCAGTAGGTGAAAAAGTGATTGTTCTCCCCGTTAAAATATAAATGAACTGTGGTTTATCACATCTTTGGAAAGCTGAGTTCAGTTTCTCTAGCCACGCCCAGGCCTGATTACACCCACACCTGTTCTCAATCAAGAAATCACTTAAATAGGACCTGCCTTACAAAGTGAAGTAAACCAAAATATCCTTAAAAGCTAGACATCATGCTGCAATCCAAAGAAATTCAGAAACAAATGAGAAACAAAGTAATTGAGATCTGTTGGTCTGGAAATGGTTATAAAGCCAATTCTAAAACTTTGGGACTCCAGCAAACCACAGTGAAAGCGATTAACCACAAATGGCAAAAACATGGAACAGTGGTGAACCTTCCCAGGAGTGGCTAGCCGACCAAAATTACCCTAAGAGCTCAGTGACGACTCATCCAAGAGGTCACAAAAGACCCCACAACAACATCCAAAGAACTGCAGGCCTCACTTGACTCAGTTAAGGTCAGTGTTCATGACTCCACCATAAGAAAGAGACTGGGCAAAAATGGCCTGCATGGCAGAGTTCCAAGACAAAAACTACTGCTGAGCAAAAAGAACATAAAGGCTCATCTCACTTTTGCCAAAAAAACATCTTGGTGATCCCCAAGACTTTTGGGAAGATACTCTGTGGACTGACTAGACAAAAGTTGAACTTTTTGGAAGGTGTGTGTCCCAAAAAAAAGTAACACAGCATTTCAGAAAAAGAACATCATACCAACAGTAAAATATGGTGGTGGTAGTGTGGTGGTCTGGGGCTGTTTTGCTGCTTCAGAACCTGGAAGGCTTGCTGTGGTAAATGGAACCATGAATTCTACTGTCTACCAAAAAATCCTGAAGGAGAATGTCTGGCCATCTGTTCGTGACCTCAAGCTGAAGCACACTTGGGTTCTGCAGCAGAACAGTGATCCAAAAGCACCAGCAATTCCACCTCTGAATGGCTTAAGAAAAACAAAATGAAGACTTTGGAGTGGTCTTGTCAAAGTCCTGACCTGAATCCGATTGAGATGCTGTGGCATGACCTTAAAAAAGCAGTTCTTGCTCAAAAACCCCCCAATGTGGCTGAATTACAACAATTCTGCAAAGATGAATGGGCCAAAATTCCGCTACAGCACTATAAACGACTCATTGGCAGTTATCGCAAATGCTTGATTGCAGTTGTTGCTGCTAAGGGTGGCCTAGCCAGTTATTAGGTTTAGGGGGCAATCACTTTTTCACACAGGGCCATGTTGTTGTTTTTTTTTTTTTCCTTAATAATAAACACCTTCATTTAAAAACTGCATTTTGTTTTTATTTTACAAACTGAGTGTTCATGTTACAAAACTGGAATTTTTCAGACCTATAACTCAGCAGTATGTCTGGAGGAGAAAGAATGAAGCATACGCTGAAAAGAACACCATGTCTAAAGTGAAGTATGGTGGTTGCACAGTGATGCTCTGGGACTGCTTCGCTTCCTCTGGCACTGGAAACCTGGAGCATGTGGAGGGCAAGATGGATTCAATCAAGTACCAGGAAATCCTGGGAGAAAATGTCAAATGTCAACCAATAACCAAAACGGACTATTGTCAGTGTTCAAATGTCTTTTGTGATATGCATTTTACAAAATGGTCCGCATCGTAACCAAAGCATCCCCAAGCCTAAAATACAGAAAACGTTTCTCAGTAACTGTAACAGACAGACAGAGATTTTCAAAATTAACACCCAATTTCTATTTGTGTCCCTGTTAAACATGAAAACTGCACATAGCGTTCAGTTGATGGTCCCCACAGTCAGGCAAACACATGAACAGTCCTCCGCTCCATCTCCCCAGTTTAAAGCCCCTCTCCATATTTTTCCACCCACGCTGACAATCTGTCACAGATGCGCCTCCAAAGTTCTGACAAGCTGCGTTAAAAATCTCAGCATGTACATAATTCAGCGCTTTTGTGGCGGGATTTTCTTTATCGTGTCACGCTGCTGATTCAGCCCTAAAGCCTCCATATCCCCCCCGACACCATTTTTTTAATTAAAAAAATTCCCTCTTTCTCACATGGAATTGGAAAACCGGCGTCAGAAAACTGCTGAATGAACATGACTCCCAGCAGCGTCTCTTCATGAGCATCACAAATATTCTCTAAAGTCTTCATTTTCTCCACTCTGACATGTTTCATGAATTCAGATTAACTTTATTATAAAGGTGACAGTTGTAAGTGGGTGTAAACTTGAAGGATTTTGCAGAATTGCAGGTGAAAGCTTAAACTTCTGAGCTCCTTCTAGTGAAGCGGAGTCTTGAAAAAATAACTTTCGAATACTTAAGTAAATGACATGAAAATGGTTTAAATGGATTTTTGCTTCAGGATTTAGGGGAGTCTCTACAGTTTCTGCAGTAAAATGTTAATCTTTGTTCACTGGTGGTCTAATAGGTTGACTGTTGCTAAGATTATTCTCAGTGTTATGTGACGAGACAGTCCTCCAACAGAAAATTATGGGCCAGATATTGGAAAGTGGCATTTAACATTTAGATTTAACATTATGAAAATGTTTCATGAAATGTTATATTTTTTCTGCCAAATCCCTCACAATATACTTGTAGTTTGTATAAAGTGCAGCTCACTTGTGTCAACTCAGCTTCTATCTTGATTTATTAATTTTTGACATGGTTATGAAAATACGGAAATGAGGCATTTTTCTGCATTTGCACCAAACCCCTCATAATATACATGTCAAAACATGTGGTTGGATGAAAAGAAGTGAACTCCTTTCCGGATTTTTAAGGTCCCAGGAATTTTTAAGTTTTTATTATTCTGTTCTCACTTGAAAATTCCATGAATGTTGGCATTATAACCTACATCTGTGGCTTCTTGTTGTCTTCATTTTGCTCATTCTTAGTGAAAATGGTGGATTTCCTCCTCTGAATTAGAAATGGAGTAGTTCAAGTGTCTGCTAGTCTTATTTATGAGGTGTCGTTGTTGCTTATTAGGATCTCCATGTGAGGAGAGAGTGGTGCAGGAGATTGACAGACTGCCCCAATCCAGCTGTACAGTTCCATTTCAGTGAAGAAGGAGTTGAGCGGGAAGGAAAGACTCTCAATTTACCAATCAATCTGCTTTCCCACTTTCACTCCTGGCCACAAACTTTGGGTATTTACTGAAAGAATAACTTTAGGGATACAAGCATGGATGGGCTCAAACTTAAAGATGGACCGAGGAGGTTGGTCACTTGGTTCAAGGATCTAACCACGCTGTAAAGAATTTTACTGTAAAAAAAACCAAAAACTTTACCGTTATTTATTTTAACAGTATCATACTGCTTATCATACTATTTTCAAAAATAACACTTGATATACTGTAACTAAAAAAAACAGTGTTTTTTTTTTTGCTCTTTTTACAGTATCTACTGTTATTTAATTCAATTCAATTCAACTTTATTTATATAGCGCCATTTCACAACAACAGTCATCTCATAGCACTATCAACTGTAGGGGGAACCCCCACAGTTGCAGAAAGACCCCAGCGATCAGGCGATCCCCTGTGAGCAAGCACTTGGCGACGGTGGAGAGGAAAACTCCCTTTTAACAGGAAGAAACCTCCAGCAGAACCAGGCTCAGGGAGGGGCAGTCATCTGCTGCGACTGGCTGGGGGGTGAGGGGACAGAGAAGATGAAAAGAACAGACATGTAGAGAGCAAACAGCACGATGGGGACTCAATCTATGGGCGAGAACAAACAGATGTTAATGACCAGCAAAAAAAAAAAAATTCAATTTCAATTGAGAGTGAAGAAAGGAGTGAGGCCCAGTGCATTATTGGAGGTCCCCCTGCTGACTAAACCTATTAGCAGCATAACTAAGGGAGGGTTCAGAAACACATGATCCCTCCCTAATTGTAGGCTATATCAAAAAGGTAGGTTTTATCCCTATTCTTAAAAACAGAGACCGAGTCTGACTCCCGAATCCAGATTGGCAGCTGGTTCCACAGGAGAGGAGCTTGATAACTGAAGGCTCAGTTATCATTTAACTTTCCAACTATTATTTAAATTATACTGTTAAAAGAAATTATAGTAAAGGTACTGTTAAAAAACAGTACATTATACCCCCTTTACACAAGAGAGGAGATCACTGAGAAATCGTTGAGAAATCTGGCCAATTTTTGTTCTATCAGTGATTTTCAGTGATCTCCACAGTCATAACTGTCATGAGCTGAGCACTGGAGGTTTCCGCCGTGCTCAGTCTCATGGCCTTTCTCCATATTTGTACATTTTTTGTGTTTTTTGGGTTCCTGTGGTTGAGTTCTGCTTCTGCTGTATTGTTTCTTATTTTTCTCTTCCCCTTGTTTATGTCATCATTGTTTTGCTACTCTTTTATTTGGTATTAGTTTGTATTTATTTCTCTGTCTGTATCTGTTGGCATTTAATTCTTTATTATCGTGCTGTTGTGTTCTCTCCCCAGAGTGACAGCTGTCAGTGGCACTTCCGGGTTTTTGCTCCGATGTGGGCGGTGTCCCTGTCAGCTGTCAGTCCTGTCTTCTCCCCTCTCATTACACTCAGCTAACCCCAGTTGGTAATGAGTGTCTTCTCCTGCCCGCTCATGTGAACCACACCTGCAACCATTTGTGTTCATTGGGTTCATGTTCTATTTAAGGTCTGTTGTTTCTCTCCCTCTTTGCTGGAGTCTCAAAGAATCATTTGCGTCAGAACCCTGTTCCCATTCTGACGTTTGTTATCCATGTGTATCCTGTTTTCTTCCTTTCGTAAGTTTTGCTTTGTACACTATTTGGATTTTTGTGTTTGTGCACTATTTGGACTCTTTGTGTTTCGTTAATAAATATCACAAACTACAGTTCAGCATCTGGGTCTCTCCTCTCTGCCCCGAAGGGCAATTCATGACAGTAGACTCCAGCCAGTTAGAGACCAAACTACTGTGGTTTGTGGTTTTTTGTTTTCACTCACCAGTCGTTTCGGAGCTATCATCATGTCCCCAGCACGCCAGCCTTCGGCCATTAAAGAAAGATTGGCAGCTGGATCCCCGAGCCTGGAGGAGGAATGGGCTGCTGAATTCATCCAGAGCTTTGTGGATGAAGCTCTCACCTCCCACGGGCCTAAGAAGGTCTGGGCGAGTGTAAATGGAGGGGTGGAGATAGTGAAGGCACATCCCAGCTTAGGAGGTATCCCCAGTTTACGGAACTGTTGTCCATGGTCTCCTTGCTTCAGCAGTTGTTTCCCGGGCTGACGATGGGTCCCCTTTCAGCGGGCCCGAAGCCGACGCGGAAGCCCGCTCCACGGCAGACGTTCTGCTCCTCCCCCTGTTTGCCTGTTCCCCCTGTTCGGTGAGGCTCAGCCTTTGCAGTCCACTGAGTCCTCACCGCCTGCTACAGCCATTAATTTTTCACCTGCCCTCTCTGTGTCTCCTCCTATTTTCCCCGAGTGTCTGCCGACTACTGGGTTGAGCCTCCGGACGACTGAGGAGCCTGCGGCCCTGGAAAATCTGGTTCCAGTTCCGCAACCATAGTCTGGACTGGGGGAGAGCGCTGCCTGCAATTCAGAGCCTGCGCCGACGATCGAGCGTCCCCAGGCTTCAGCTGAGCAGAATCGAGCGCCAGCAGGAAACTGACCCCCTGTATCCACGCCAGACGAGCCAGCTGCGTGAGTCACTTCACTGAGGGGTCCTGGGACTGCACCTACCACCATGCCTGCTGCAGGGGCCGCTGCAGCAGAGTTGAAGCTGGACCTCCAGAGGACCGGGCAAGAGACGTCATCGCCTGGATCGACATAGTCCTGGATGATGGTGGAGCTTGAGCTCAGGCAAGTGCTCTTCTTTGTATTCTCTGTCTCAGTTTTGGAGAGATCTTACCTGGCTCTTGGTGGGGACAGCCAAGTGCAGCCGTTGGCTGCACCTGATCTCACCTCACCAGGCTCCACTGCCGCCGGTGACCCTGACCCTGTGTCTCTGTCCCTCTTGTTTGAGCCTTTCCCCAGGTTCACTGAGGTTCAAGAGGTCTCCGTGGGTTCAGTCTCACCGCCTGAAGTCTTCGTGGGTCCAGCTCCTCCTACCGAGGTTGTCGTGGGTGCTCCGTTCCAGCCCGGAGCCTCCGTGGATGCTGCTCCCCCTTCAGCTGAGGTCATCACGGGTGCTCCGTCCCAGTCCGGGACCTCCGTGGGTGTTGCTCCCCCTCCGGTTGAGGTCTTCGCGGGTCCTCCATCTCAGCCCAGGGTCTCCAACGGTGCTGTTTCCCCGTCAGCTGAGGTCGTCGTGGGTGTTCCGTCCCAGCCCGCGAACTCCAAGGGTGCTGCTCCCCCTCCGGTTGAGGTCTTCGTGGGTGCTCCGTCCCAGCCCGGGGCCACCAAGGGTGCTGCTTCCCCACTAGCTGAGGTTGTCGTGGGTGCTCCCGTCCCAGCCCGGGACCTCCGTGAGTGCAGTTCCTCCTCAGTCTGGATCTCTGTGGGTGCTGTGTCCTAGTCAGGGACCGTCGTGGGTGCTGCGCTCCAGCCTGAAACCAACATGGGTACTGAGCTCCAGTGTGGGCCCGCCATGGGTGCTACGCTCCAGCCCGGGGTTCACCGTGAGTGCAGCTCTGGCCCAGCCCAGGTCCACCGAAGGTGCAGCTCTGACCCAGTCCAGGTCCGCCAAGGGTGCAGCTTTGGCTAAGTCCGGGTCCACCGTGGTTGCAGCCATGACCCAGTCCGGGTCCACCATGGGTGCAGCTCCGCTCCAGCCCGGAGCCACCGCGGGTGCAGCTCTGCTCCAGCCCGGCGCCACCGCAGGTGCAGCTCTGCTCCATCCCGGAGCCGCCACGGGTGTTGCCTTGCTCCAGCCCAGAACCACCGTGGGTGCTACTCCAGGGTTTCCTCTGGTAATATTTCTCAGTGGCGGGCTGCCTCGCCAGAAAACTCACCGCCACGCCAAGACGGAGATCATCATCATCATAGCAGTCTGTCGGGGGTGACAATGACTGTTTCATTTAGGTCTGATCAGATTCCTCCACGCAGCTCTGTCCTTCGCCCGCCGCTGCCTGGAAGTCCTGACCTTGTTAACCCGGGCGACGTCCGAGCCGGTATGAGTTGCTTTCTGACTGACCATTTCATGAAACTGCTTGCAAAGTATTTGAGCACCGCTATGAATTTAAGAAAAATATATGAAGCAATGACTTTCTGCAAGCATGCACACGAACAACACGCATGGCCGTCATCCACGCGGAGTTTAGAAGCACACCGCCCATGCAAGCTTTCCAATTAGTCAGCAGGCAGTGTCTCACTAGTGGCAGCAGCATCTTCGTGGAAAAGGAGTGAAAACCGGGAAGTCAAACAGCAGAAATGGACTCTATTTGAAGAGAAACTTTGTGAAGAAGTCCACGGTTTCTTTATTAGTGAAAATCCTGGTGCCTCAGCACCTTGGCGCTACCTATCGGGCAGGAGTGAAACTACAAATGATGGTTGTGTGCATGTATCAACCGCTTGGCCTGGGTAGATAAAAAATAGTGAGCATGAACAGTGCCGCGTGCGTGCCGGGCTTGTCCAAAGCGTACGCGGACCAAGGCGGACTAGAGGGGAAATGCAGCATAATAAGTCTTGACTGTCCGACAGAAACATGAGTTTATTAAAGTACTTCAAACGCAGAAAAAAAAAATCAGAAGATGTATGTAAACACTGGCATTTATCATGGTTTTAACCCACTGGAAATGGGAGCAATAATGGAAGAGTCGTTTAGCTAAGAGATGTGGTTAGAATTCAAATGCAGCCGGTTTCATATGAAGGGAAAGGCAAGGGGGACTATTGAATTGCTGAGGATATATTTTACCAGCCACTACAATATTAAGTTGTGTTCCCAATTATGTACCTGGGAAGTTAAGATGACCGAAATTCACAAAGTCAGTGACTTTAATCCGTCAGCAGCCTTTAGACAAACTAAACGTGCCAGCATTTGGACTTCAAAATAAGGGAGGTTTTTCTTGGCGGTGAGGAGATTTCTAAAAAAAAATAATACAGAAATATTATAACAGAAATAACGGCATCCTTGGTCATTTAAGTTAATTTAAATCATTAAATACAGTTTTATTAATATTTTTTTCTTTGTAATCAGAGTTAAATTATTGTTCTGTTCTGACTGCAAAATTATGGTCAAAAATATAAATTGTTATAAGGAAAAAGAAAAAAATACCACAGTCTGTTTCAAATTTATTTAAAAAACAGTAATTTTATTTTAAAAAACAGACAAAAATAAGCCATAAAATAATCCACAAATTTATAATAAAGTTTCAAATGTACAAGAAAAGTCAATTTTACGAGAGGAAATTACAAATTTGAGGAAAATGGTTTCAAATTTAGATAAATTTACAGAGAAACGTAGAAAACTATAAGAAAATTGTTATAAATTTTGTAGACAAACCTCAAACCTTCAAAACTGAAGTCATTACTCAAGTTTTAAGTGGGTGCTCTTTGTACCCTTAACTAGAAAATTTTGGTTGTCTTGTGGAGTGTGTAAATGAAGAGGCATATTCTTTTCAGACGATTTATTACACACTCACATCTCACAAGCAAAGAACAGACTGACTGGTCACATCAAGCATTCCTCTCTCTATATCAAGTCACACTTCACAAGGTTCAAGGCACTTCCTCATACACAGCATGACATCTACACTACACTTCATTCAACCCCCTCTCACCCACTTGTGCATTGTTCTCCCATGTGTATTTATTGTCTCTGTCTAAGGTGTGAAATAACCTGAGGCCCACAGTCTCCTTTAATTTACATGGCACTTGATATTTTCTAACCTGTTCGTATACCATCATAGACAGAGAGAGACCCTGAATTAGACAGAGCTCAGAGAGGGCAAGATTAGACAGAAGAGAGGAGCCAAGGAGAGGAAAGTGTTCAGGCAGAGAGTCCAGGAGAGGTGAGAGCAGAGGAAGGAGAGAAGGATGACACCAGTAAAAAGTCCAAATACAGGATGTCTGGGTGGGACCCCAATTGGCCCAATATTCCAACATTCAAGCCTTGGTTGTACAATACTTCAAACTGTCAGTTTCATATGCACAGCAGTGGCTCAGGAGGTAGAGTGGATCATCCAATAACCGGATGGGTGGCGGTTCGAATCCTGCTTTCCCCAGATATCCTGCCATTGTGTCCCTGGGCAAGACACTTTACCCACCTTGCCTCCAGTGTCCATAACCCTGGGTATGAATGTGTATAAATGTTCGGTGGTGGCCGGAGAGGCCGCTGGCCCGGATTGGCAGCCACATTTCCATCAGCCTGCCTCAGGGCAGCTGTGGCTACAGTAGTAGCTTGCCACTGTGACAGAGATCATCCTGCGCAGTTCGCCCCACACGGGACACGAACCCGCGACCTCTCAGTCAACTACACAGTTCGAGCATGGGAGACACAGCACGATCGCGCTGAGCTAAAGGTCCGACCGATAGCTCAGCGCTACCGATACTGTATGAGGCTTTGGGAGGGAGGTTTTACTAACGTTCTACGCCGAACAGTACTAGTTGGCATCCGTTACACTCTCCCCCCTAAACCTCACTCCCATGCCGGGTTCACGGCACCAGTGTGACAGAGATCATCCTGCGCAGTTCGCCCCACACGGGACACGAACCCGCGACCTCTCAGTCAACTACACAGTTCGAGCATGGGAGACACAGCACGATCGCGCTGAGCTAAAGGTCCGACCGATAGCTCAGCGCTACCGATACTGTATGAGGCTTTGGGAGGGAGGTTTTACTAACGTTCTACGCCGAACAGTACTAGTTGGCATCCGTTACACCACTACCATTGTCTGTGTGGAGTGAATGAATAATGTATCTGTAAAAAGCATCTTTGAGTGTCTATGATAAAGCGCTATATAAATCTGATGCATTATTATTATTATATACAAAGTTACTGTGCAAAATTAAATAAAGAAAGAAATAGTATAAAATTAACATATTTATACATATGTTTTCTGCCCCCCCCTCCGAAAAATATGTTGCCACCTCACCAAGGTCTTTAAGCCAGAGGAAACACTGTACTCTGCTCCAGCCCGGATCCACGGCGGGTGCTGCGATGCCCCAGTCCGGGACCACCAAGGGTGTTACAGAACAGTCCGAAAGCATCGTGGTACCCTCTCCTCTACGCGAGGCCGTCGTGGTTCCCTGTCCTCTGCCTGAGGCCATCATGGTTCCCTCTCCTCTGCCCGAGGCCGTCGTGGTTCCCTGTCCTCTGGCTGAGGCCGTCGTGGTTCCCTCTCCTCTGCCCGAGGCCGTCGTGGTTCCCTGTCCTCTGGCTGAGGCCATCGTGGTTCCCTCTCCTCTACCCGAGGCCGTCGTAGATACCGGTCCTCTGCCTGAGGCCGTCGTGGTTCCCTCTCCTCTGCCTGAGGCCGTCGTGGTTCCCTCTCCTCTGCCTGAGGCCGTCGTGGTTCCCTCTCCTCTACCCGAGGCCGTCGTGGTTACCTGTCCTCTGCCTGAGGCCGTCGTGGTTCCCGCTCCTCTGCCTGAGGCCATCGTCGTTCCCTCTCCTCTGCCCAAGGCCGTCGCGATTTCCCCTATTCCTCCATCCTCCTCACTGCTGGTTGTCCCTGTTGGTCAGCCACCTCCTGGACCACCTTTTCTGTTTAGGTGATTAAAGAACTCTGGCAGACCACCTGACAGGCTGTGCCATTGGGTTGGCTGGCCCACATTCTCTGGCAGGCCGCCCAACTCTAACCATCACGCCATCTGCCAGGTCTAGGACTTTAGCCGACCACCTGAACTGTCTAGCTCTCTGGTCCAGGGGGCCTAGGTGCTTGGTTCTGCGTAGGTGTGGGTCCTGAGTGGGGTTTGTGTTTTTGTTCCCTCTTGGCCTGTTCCCCCACCACCCACCCGGGGTGGTTTATTGTTATACTTCTTTTTTTTTGGGGGGGGGGGCTTTTTTTTCTTTTTTGATGTTATGCTGGGTGTCTGGTATCCCCCCTTGAGAGAGGGGCTCTGTCATGAGCTGAACACTGGGGGTTTCCGCTGTGCTCAGTCTCATGGCCTTTCTCCATATTTGTATATTTGTTGTATTTTGTGTTTTTTGGGTTCCTCTGGTTGGGTTCCGCTTATCCTGTATTGTTTCTTATTTTTCTCTTCCCCTTGTTTATGTCATCATTGTTTTGCTACTCTTTTATTTGGTATTAGTTTGTGTTTATTTCTCAGTCCATATCTGTTGGCATTTAATTCTTTATTAAGCGGAAGAAGATGAATGAATGAATGAATGATTGTGCTGTTATGTTCTCTCCCCAGAGTGACAGCTGTCAGTGGCACTTCTGGGTTTTTTCTCCGATGTGTGCGGTGTCCCTGTCAGCTGTCAGTCACACTCAGCTGACCCCAGTTGGTAATCATTGTCTTCTCCTGCCTGCTCATGTGATCCACACCTGTAACCATTTGTGTTCATTGGCTTCATGTTCTATTTAAGGTCTGTTGTTTCTCTCCCTCTTTGCTGGAGTCTCTAAAGAATCATTTGCGTCAGAACTCTGTTCCCATTCTGACATTTGTTATCCATGCGTATCCTGTTTTCTTTCTGTCGTTTATAAGTTTTGCTTTGTACACTATTTGGATTTTTGTATTTGTGCACTATTTGGACTCTTTTGGCCCGTTTCCGCTACTACCTGTTTAGCCCGGTACAGCACAGTTCAGTTCAGTCCACTTGTGTTTCCATTGCACCGGAGTACCGCTTGATGTGGGTGGGATTTGTTTCAGGGAGGCGGTGCAACCCTCCCGTGACGTAAAACAAGCGACCCATGCAAAACACAAGATGGCAGGGTACGAGGCAACTGCAGTCTCTGGCTTTTTTGCCAGAGTAAAGGCAAAAAAGGAGAGCCGGAGAAGGCTATAAGTGGTGAGACGACACTATGGGAAAGTACTGGAGCATCTAGGGAGCCATATAGAGCAGTATAAAGTGGAAGATGAGGATACAAACTAGATCACATATGAGGTAAGCTAATGATTGCGAATGCTTCTTTGCTTTAAGTCCGCCGCACTACATTGTAATGTCGGCAAGTTATTGCTATTAGGTACTAAAATATGTATTCTGTGTGTGTGTGTTTCAGATGGCTCTTTTGTGGCAAAATTATCGCTTCAAACCGTGGGTCTGGACATTCAACACAGGATCCCAGTGATGTCACTCCAGCTTCACGAATGCACAGTGGTTCCAGAACTTCAGAATGTCTGTAGAAACATTTAGCTTCCTGTGCAACAAATTTCTCTGATCTGTGTGAAAATCATGGAGAGACTGTCAACAGGATTATGAATTATAAAGCAGTTTGTGTTAAAATGTTGAATCCCATTAAACCCTAACTCAGGGGTGTCCAATCATGTGTCATGGAGGGCCAAGACCCTGCAGGTTCTCTCTTCTACCCAGTCTCTTCAGCAGGTGTTTTCACTGATCAACAGTCAGTGGAAGAAATTCAGTGGAATCTGCTGTTGAAGACACTGGTTGGAGGTAAAGCCTGCAGGGTCTTGGTCCTCCATGGCACATGATTGGACACCCCTACCCTAACCCATTATTAGAAAATACAGATGTTAATATGGCCCAGAATTCCTCCATATACTGGTACTATCACTAAAGTGTGCAGTGTCTTCTGCACTGGCACATCCAACAATACAGTCTTCAGTAAATAAAATAATTGTTTTTGGTTACTTTTTCTTAAAAATGAGCCATTATTTTCAACGTCACTGATAAATGGTTTGCACTGTTGACTCTTTTCCCACCGGTGTCCTAACAGACAAAATAGAAAATCATGATGCAAACACATAAGTCACTAAATTGTTTATTACAATCAGCAGCAAATTCCAGATTATTTAGAATGTGCAAAATTCAAACTGTAAAAAAAAAAAAAAAATAGGCTGGGTCACACACGCCAGCCACGCTGCCTCACTGAGAAGCAGCTGGATGTGCCCCTCAAGCTGGTCCTGGTTAGATCTTCAGCCTGCATCTCTGTAAATAGTGAAGCAAGGTCCGGTTTGGGGTGGATCGTTTTGCTCTTGCCTAGACGAAAGACAGAAATGGGTGGTGGATAATTAAAGCAAGTTTAAAACATATTTGGAAAAATACACTTGTTGCTAAAAGCCAGTAGTGGAATGTGACAAAAAAGTGCTTTGTTGTTGTATTCAACCACAATTTTCATGTAGCTACGCTTCAGTAAAGTAGATTTTACAAGGGCTGGGTTACGTTTAAAATCATTTGTTTTTACTGTGGCCTCAGCAATCAGAATTAATTAATACATTCATTTGAATGGAATCTAGTACTTTAACTGAAGGTGTGCATCCGAGTATGGAGTCGCTTAGTCAAAATATGTAATTTTTATCAATAAAAGTTTAGCCACCACTCTGTCACCACTGTGTCGCCCTGGCTTCAAGTGTGGGTGGTGTTTTGTACTTGTATTGCTAAAATATAAAAGGAAGCACTACAATGGGTCTCAAATATTTGTAATGTGTCCTGTTACTGCATGAGTTTGTTGACAATAGACTGTAAACTACACATATAAACTAAATTATAATGGTGACTGAACAACTCCCATTCCCCTAAGTGCAAGATACAGTATTATGAATATAACTCCCAAAGGATCACACAAGAGAAACAAAAAAAACCCAGGCGGTTTATTTTACAGTGGCTAATATTGGATATGCCATTCATTTTCAATTATTCTGTAATTAATGAGATGAGATGAGATGAGATTCAACTTTATTGTCATTACACATGTATGAATACAAGGTAACGAAACGTGACTTGGCATTTGGGCACGCTCTGCAGAGCGCATCCAAGGCCGGGGCAGCCGCTAGGCACCAGTCTAGTGATGTAGTGATGTAAATGCCATGAAACTTAAGAGAGTTTCTGCTTAAACGTTCAGTCTGTTCTATATTCACACAATCAAATAAATCTCAGTTCAGTCCCTTTCATATTAAGTGGAAATTGTAGTACTTTAATTTTGGCACTTTACCTATACTTCAACTTAAAAAGCAAAGGATTTAAGTACTTTGTCCAACACTACTAAAAAAATAACGGAATGTGCAACTTACCAGTCATAACACATTCTGTGTACTGCTAAACGTTGCCAGTGTCTCAGCAGATGCTGGTCGGACTCTAGAATGAAAATACACACAACTTAAGTACATGCACAGCACGAAAGTACAACATGTAAAAAACATCTTTTTCACCAGGATTACAACTAGCTTATTTCATCAGATGTTGTCAACACAAGCGCAAAATACAAGGGGAGCATGGAGTTAGCATTGATGGCTAACTAGCTATCTCATTGTCTGCACACAAGAAAGTGAATTTTCCACTGCTGGGTTAAATAACGTAAAAGATGCATAATATCACATCACTCACCATCCTCTATATCCTGCTGTTTGGTGATATGGTATGTACCACACTAAACATGGACCAGAGGAAGCAAAGGAGAGAGTTGTCTCAGGAGATTAGAAAGAAAATTATAGACAAGCATGTTAAAGGTAAACGCTATAAGACCATCTCCAAGCAGCTTGATGTTCCTGTGACTACAGTTGCACTTATTATTCAGAAATTTAAGATCCATGGGACTGTAGCCAACCTCCCTGGACGTGGCTGCAGGAGGAGACGGATAATACGAATGGTAACAAAAGAGCCCAGAACAACCTCTAAACACATTCATGGTGAACTCCAAGGTCAAGGCACATCAGTGTCAGATTGCACCATCCGTCGTTGTTTGAGCCAAAGTGGACTTCATGGGAGACGACCAAGGAGGACACCACTGTTGAAAACAAATTATAAAAAAGCCAGACTGGAATTTGCCAAACTGCATGTTGCCAAGCCACAAAGCTTCTGGGAGAATGTCCTATGGACAGACGAGACAAAACTGCAACTTTTTGGCAAGGCACATCAGCTCTATGTTCACAGACGCAAAAATGAAG
Source organism: Pholidichthys leucotaenia (assembly GCA_020510985.1). Lineage (NCBI taxonomy): Eukaryota > Metazoa > Chordata > Actinopteri > Cichliformes > Pholidichthyidae > Pholidichthys > Pholidichthys leucotaenia. The sequence continues at coordinate 190,969,214 of CM035842.1, read as the reverse complement.
CATACCAAGAAAGAACACTGTCCCTACTGTGAAACATGGAGGAGGTTCTGTTATGTTCTGGGGCTGCTTTGCTGCATCTGGCACAGGGTGTCTTGAATCTGTGCAGGGTACAATGAAATCTCAAGACTATCAAGGTATTCGAGAGAGAAATGTGCTGCCCAGTGTCAGACAGCTTGGTCTCAGTCACAGGTCATGGGTCTTGCAACAGGATAATGACCCAAAACACACAGCTAAAAACACCCAAGAATGGCTAAGAGCGAAACATTGAACTATTCTAAAGTGGCTTTCTATGAGCTCTGATCTAAATCCTATTGAAGATCTGTGGAAGGAGCTGAAACATGCCGTCTGGAGAAGGCACCCTTCAAACCTGAGACAACTGGAACAGTTTGCTCATGAGGAGTGGGCCAAAATACCTGCTGAGAGGTGCAGAAGTCTCATTGACAGTTACAGAAATCGCTTGATTGCAGTGATTGCCTCAAAAGGTTGTGCAACAAAATATTAAGTTAAGGGTACCATCATTTTTGTCCAGGCCTGTTTCATGAGTTTGTTTTTTAAAATAATTCTGTTGAACCACAATTCAAAAGCATTGTCTGATTTTCATTGGTTAATTTTCATAGACTTTTTATTTATTACCACTTTTGTCAGATTCAAGTTATTTCTGTGACCATTGTGGGTTTTTCTTTCATTAACAGAGGGGTACCAACAATTTTGTCCACGTGTGTATTTATATATTTATGACTTTTTAGTTATTATTGGGTATGTGGAAGATATGAAGAATGTTTGTCTTACCTAGTGTTTTGGTATGCGCCAATTAGGGTGATTATCTCACTGTGTATATTAACAGGTGTTTTCATTTGGTTAGTGTGGGGTGTCGGATGTGCATGGGAATTATTGCCTATGAAGGTTATTGGAATAAAGGAAAAACTGCTGATTGTAACTGTTTTGGAAGCCTCCGCTCTTTCTCTGGTGCCTCCGTCCGCTCGGCTAATGTGACAGTTGGTGTCAGGAGTGGTCCATTTCTCGACATTGGGCGTCAGGAATGGTTCGTACCCGCTAATTGGTGACAGAGAAGTGGCCCGGTTTCACGGCTGTGGTGAGGAGGAAAGCGCAGCCGGATGAGTGGTGTCAGGAATTTTCCACTCTCACCGTGGCTACGAAGAAAGACAGCGGAAGGTATGATAACGATGTCAAATCAAGTGGACTGTGTGACATGTTGTCAAAAGAAGGAGTGATAACACGGGACAAGAGGAGCGATGGCAAAAAGGAATATGAAGAAACAACAGGAGCAATCAGATGATTTGGATACTAGTATAGCAATTAAGGACCAGGGGACCAGTGGACTAGACGAGCTGGGAGAACTGACGAGCTTGGTGAAGTCCCTGGTATGTTCACTGACAGTCAGAGACTGTCACATGGAGGAAGAAACCGCTCTGCGAGAACAAAGGTGGCAGTCTGTGCAACATCAATTTAGCCAGATGCAGTCACAAATGACGGAGCGAGAGAGGAGTATGGGAGCCGGGCTGAATGCAGCCGTGATGACGGCGCTTCGGGGGGAGACCCCAGGGTGGTGACCTGTCAGGTCGGCCCACAAGAGGAGGAGCTGCCGCTGCAGGTGCAGCCAAGGACAGCGCAGATACACCGTGAGACCAGTCTGAATCCGCTCTCTCCCGATGACGACATTGAGCACTATCTGGTGACATTTGAGAGGATTGCTTCGGTCTGCCGTTGGCGTAAGGAGGAGTGGGCTATCCAGTCGGTTTCTCTGCTCACTGGTAAAGCACATAGTGCATATGTGCTCATGGACATCGCTGACACAGACAATTATGATAAAGTGGAGGAAGCAATTTTAAATACAGTAGGTATGAAATAACACCCGGCACCTATAGAAGATTTCGTGCCCTGGACGTTCATCAGGACGAAACCCCCCGTGAACTGTATGTTCTTTTAAAAGACCTGTTAAATAAATGGATTAAACCAGAGACCTCAACGGTGAAAGATATCACGGAGCTGTTGATTTTGGAGCAGTTTCTGCGGATGGTGTACCCAGAACTGGGAGTCTGGATACAAGAGAGGGACCCGAAGACTGCGGAGGATACGGCTCGTCTGGCGGAAGTCTTCCTGTCAGCCAGGTCTGGGAGCAGGAGACCTACTCTCAGCCGTGACGGCTCTTTCACCTCACGGAGTAAGTTTGATGGGGTGAAAGGGGTGGTCAAGCGCAGAAAAGACTGTATCCCAGCTCCAGTCAGGTCACTGTTAACAAACATAATGGGAGTAGAAGGTCACGTTTTGTTCCAAGTCACGATATACGCTGTTACCAGTGTAACAAAATTGGCCACACACAATATTCATGTCCTGCCACAAGAAATACAGTAGCAAACCGTCACTATTATGTTCAGTTCCTAGACCCACTTTTTCAGTCCCAGTGCACAGTGGAGTGTATAAAACAAAGGTGTTGCTTAATGGTCAGTGTGAAGAGGCACTTTTGGACTCAGGTTGTTTTCAAACGGTTGTGCTGCCCAGTTTGGTCCCTAGGGATTTGTGGAGTGAATCTGAAATAAATATCAGTTGTGTCCATGGTGATAAAAAGTTGTACCCGACCGCTGAGGTTTATTTAACAGTGGGAGGTCAGACTTATCTCCTTCCTGTAGCTCTTGTGCCTGATTTGCCATATTCAGTGATCCTTGGCAATGGTGTTCCAACTTTGTTGGACATCATACAACAGGTTGGGAGAGGAATACCAAACTGAGGAGAGACCGGCAGGTGGCGCTGTTGAGCAGAGAGTAAAGGCACCTGTGGTGAAAAATTGTAATAGGTGACAACCAGGGCACAGAGGGCTGCCTTTTTATGATTCTGGGATAGAGGCAGGTCCAGTTAAGCAACCGAAATCCAAGGCTCAGAGGAGAAGTGACAATGTTTTAGCTTTAGTTAAGAACTTGGGGGAGGGAAATTCACAGCTAAGCCAGTCAGTAGATTTTGTCATTTCTTCTGACATAGCTGCGCTGCAGAAAGCTGATCGCTAAAACCTTGGTTTGAGAAAGTCTCTGAGATTGACGGTGTGAAAAAGGGCAGAGTGGACTGTTTGGCTGAGTCCAAATATGTCATTAGAGATGGCATTTTGTACCAACAGCAGGGTGAAGTTAGAGCCACAGCTTTGCCACAAGGCCTCATACAGAAAGTGATGGAACTGGGACATGTTATCCCTTGGTCAGGTCATGTAGCGTTCCAGAAAACACTGCAGAGAATTGCTAGAAGATTTGTGTGGCCAGGAATGTATACCCAGGTGAAGGAGTTTTGTGCAACATGTGAGACATGTCAACTGACATCATCTAGGGGAGTAGCCCGGGCCCATCTTCATCCTTTACCGGTCATTAGAACACCATTTGATAGGATAGGGATGGATATAGTTGCCCCCCTAGAAAGAAGCTTCTTGGGTAATAAATACATCCTGGTGATTTGTGATTATGCTACACGGTACCCAGAAGCCTTCCCGCTGAAATCTATTAAGGCTAGGCAGGTGGCTAATTGACTTATTCAGTTATTTTCAAGGGTAGGCATACCCAAAGAGGTCCTGACAGTCTGTGGGACAAATTTCCTATCAAAACTTTTGCAGCAGGTGTATAAACTGTTGGGGATTAAGGGGATTAAGACCACCCCCTATCACCCTCAGACTGATGGACTGGTGGAACGGTTTAGCCAGACCTTAAAGAACATGCTGCGGAAATTTGTTTCTAGTACGTGTCGGATTGCGACCAATGGATACCGTACTTGCTGTTTGCTTATTAGGAAGTTCCCCAGGCTTCAAAGGGGTTCTCACCTTTTGAACTACTCTATGGTCGTCAGGTGAGGGGCCCACTGGATTTATTAAAGGAGCACTGGGAGAGGCCTCCAAGTGATCAAGACAATGTGGTCTCTTATGTCATTAAAATGAGACAAAACTGGATTAGATGACTGCTTTGGCTCAGGAACACATGAGGATGGTGCAAAATAAACAAAAGACATGGTATGACAAGAAGGCCAGGAAGAGGGTTTTTCACCCAGGTCAGCAGGTGTTACTACTGCCCTTTTGTGACAGTAAGTTGTTGGCTTGATGGCAGGGGCCTTATGAAATTTCTAGAAAGTTAAGCTCAGTGACATATGAACTATATATGCCTGACAGAAAGACAAAACATCAGTAACATCAGTGCTTTCATGTTAACTTGCTAAAGGAGTTTCAGCAGCCTGTGCATCAGCAGCAGCAGCCTGGTCATCAGCAGAGCTCCTCATCTGTGCAACAGAAGTGGTTGAGGAGAGAGAACAATCTTTTCCCACAGATGTGACAGAGTTGTGTTCGTTTCATGTGTCTCATTTACAGGAGGATCAGCAGAGACGGTTAGAGGCACTAGTGGATCCAGATTTGTTTCGGGAGAAACCTGGTTTCACCACATTAGTACACCATAAGGTACATTTAAAGAAAGAGGCTGTTCCCCGTAGGAAGTCCTATAGGATTCCTGAACGGTTAGTCCCAAAACTGAAGCAGGAGATTAATTTGATGTTGCAGCTGGGAGCGATCGAGGAGTCGGTTAGTGAATGGTGCAGTCCAATTGTGTTGGTCCCCAAAAAGGATGGTTCCTTGAGGTTCTGCATTGACTTCAGATACTTGTAGATTTGTAGATTAGTTTATTTGACAGGGACAGTGCAATAAACATAGACAATTAATCAAAGACAATCAATCTGATGTGTTGCACATAGAGTGTATAGCTATTAGCTAATTTGCAACTCTTGTCCCTGGATGGGCTTTAGAAAAAAGAATCAAGATAAAAAATATACACAATAACCACATACATCAATGCAGAAAAATTATAAATACACAATTATAAATATTATAAATATTATAAATACACAAATATAACAGCCTGACTCACATTTAACATAAATATTATAAATACACATATATTATAAAATATTATAAATACACAAATATAACAGCCTGACTCACATTTAACACATATAACATAACTCACATTTGCCTATTTCAGGCCTCCCTCCCTCCGTCACTCACTATAAACAAACACATTTATTCCTTCCCTTCATTCACTCTCACTTTGCAGACAAATAATTCATACATGAGTACATTCTTGTTTATTTTTCAGCCAGTTTTTAACATTTTTAGTGAATGTTTTAAAGTCCGTTATTATTTTAATTTCATTTGGCATTGTGTTCCAGATGTGACTGCCCTTTATAGAGAAAGCTGTTTGTCCAAATGTGGTTCTGCGGTGGAATATTTTACAGTTATTGTTAACAGAACTCCTGGTGGCTCTGCTGCTGTCCTGTCTTTGGACGAAACCAGCAAGTGGCTCGGGTGCTGATTTATGGAAACATTTGAACGTTAATTTCAGAAGACAGAGGTCAATGAAGCTCTCAAAACTCAATAGGTTGTATTTTTTTAAAACATTACAGTGATGCCACCTAATGGGCTTTTTGTCCAAGATTTTTAGGGTTTGATTATATAATGAACCTATATGTCTTATTGTGGAAGGGGCTGCTTGAGCCCAGACTGTCAAACAGTATGATATATGAGAAAAAACCATAGAATGCATATACAGTGCAGCTGCTTCGTAAGGTATGTAATATCTAATTAATTTAAAGCAGTTCAGATTTTTTTTTACTGTTTTTGAAATTTTCTTTATATGAAGATTAAATTTGAGTTGAGGATCTAGTACAATGCCAAGGTATTTGAATTCTGTAGCTAAACTGATGTCATGATCATGTATATTAACTTTAAAATGCTGCAGGTTACATTTTTTGATTGAAAAGCACATTGAGACTGTTTTCTGAAGGTTCAGCAATAGATGGTTCTTGAGGAGCCACTCTTGGACATCAACCATACTTGTAGACAGTACATCTGCAGCCTGTGCTGGAGTCTTGGCAGCTGTGTAAATAACTGCATCATCTGCATAAAGTTGGCATGTTGCAGCTGAGCAGTGTAACGGCAAGTCATTAATAAAAATGCTGAAAAGTAAAGGACCAAGAATGGACCCTTGTGGGATACCCATGCGGTTGTTTAAAAATGAGGATTTATCCTGGTGAACTTTTACACACTGTTCTCTATTCTGGAGATAAGATGCAAACCATTCTAATGTATTTGGGGAGAAGTTAAAAGATACCATTTTGGATAAAAGCAAACTGTGGTTTACAGTATCGAAAGCCTTTTTGAGATCTAGAAAAACAGCTCCTACCACATTACCCCTGTCCAAGGACTGTTTGACGTTTTCAATAAGGCAACAATTTGCTGTTTCTGTTGAGTATCCTGGTCTAAAACCAAATTGATGTGGATGAAGAAGTTGACTGTCTTGTAAGTAGTCTATCAGCTGTGTAGCTACAACTTTTTCAAGAACCTTAGATAGGACTGGTAATATAGAGATTGGGCGGTAATTGCATATATCGTCTTTACTGCCTGATTTATGAACTGGTATGACGACAGCTTTTTTCCAGCCAGATGGAAATGTACTAGACCTAATGGAGAGATTAATGAGATGAGTCAGTGGTTTGATTAATATTTTGCTGTGCATTTTGAGAAAGGAGGTGCTCATATTGTAGATATCATTAGTTTTTGAGTTTGACAGTGTTTTAACAATACCAGCAATTAACTTCTCATTTACCTCATCGATGTGAAAAGTATCTGTTGGAAGTATGGAATTTGTGTTGTTGAGCACATTTGGCAGCACAAAAATTTTTGTTAAGTCTTCCACAGAGCCCACAAAGTGTGAATTAAATTCATTTGCCAAAGTAGCCTTGTCACTGACGGTCTTGCCATTGATTCTAAGTTCCTTTACCCCCTTCTGATCGTTTTTTTTATTAGTTAAGTTATTTAAATGCCTCCATAGGGAACTGTTGTTACCCTTTGCATGATCTATCAGTTTATTGTAATAAGATATTTTTGATTTTCGCAGCTCATGTACCACTTTATTTCTTAAACTTTTGTACACAAGGTGATCATTTTGTAGTTTGGAGGTTAGTGATGTTTTCAGTGCATAGTCTCGCCTCTTCATAAGTTTTCTTATTTCATTATTTAACCATGGTAGGCTAATCTTCTGTTGTCTACTTTTAATTTGCTTTGAAAATTTTTCTATAGACTTTGTGATTGTTGCAGTTATAAAATTACAACAATCATCTACTTCACATGTTGCCATGAGCTGCTCCCAATTTTGATTCTCTAAGTAATGTTCAAACTCCTCATTTTTTGATTTGGGGATAATAAAATTTGATTTGTCAATATCGACTCCCCCAAAATACTGTAGTCGCTTTTTAGTAAGTTTCCTGACAGCAAGAACCATGTTATGATCTGAGAGACCAGTTACAAGATTATAGGTTCTGGTTATTCGTTCTGGTTTATTAGTAAATACCATGTCAATAAGTGTTCTGGATTGTTTGGTTATCCTGGTGGGTCCTTTGATGATTTGCTGGTAATTAAATTTAGTCATGAGGCTTTTCAGTTTTTGTTTGTCTTTTTTATCAGACCAGTTGATATTAAAGTCACCATGAATTATTGTTTCTCTGTTCTTCTCAAGTTGTTTAACCAGATCACTTAATTCATTATAAAAGGAAGAGTTGTGTGACGGTGGGTTGTACACTACTGCAATGTTGAAATTCATTACCGGAGAGAGACATACATTAACAGCTAAACATTCAAGTGAAGTATTCAAATCAACCAGTTGACATTTATATTTCTCTTTGATGTAAATTAAAACACCTCCTCCCCTCCCTACCTGCCTGTCTTTTCTAAAACACTGGTAGCCCACAATATCGATCATATTAGTGTCTATGTTACTGTGTAGCCAGCTTTCTGAGAGACAAAGGTAGTCCAGATTTGAGTCCAACAGCAACACCGAAATCTCATCTCTTTTGGGGATTATGCTCCGTATGTTTAAATGACCGCCGAGGATCCCCTTTGGTTTAGCCTTGGTGTCCCAAAGAACTCGTGCATGATTAACAGTTTGGAAAAATAAATGTTGTTTTTGCTTTTGTACAGCTCGGTTTTGTGCTAACCCAGTGGTCTGCTGTTTAATAGTGGCAGGTCCAGGGTTAAGGTGAATATCTCCTGCCAGAAGTAGCAGAACTAACAGAACTTTAACTGTATATCCTCTGCCATATTGTGATTTTTGCTTAACAGCCATGTTTGCCTTAATTTGGAAGTTTTTGCTCAGGGCTTTTAAAGACCACATAGAGTGTAGGGTGAGATGTCCAAGCCCAAATCCATACAGATAAAACTTTTTAACTTCACCTTTGGTTGAGTTTGTCGGAAAATCCTTCTTGTTGCAGGTCCAGACACACAAAGACAAAACGAAGAGGAAGTATAGAAGTAGAGAATGCTTATTAGTGGTGCCCATCAGCCCGCTTTTTAATCCCGTGGCAGCCATCTTCAGTCTTTCTTGGAAAGAAGGAAAAGGAAAATCTGTGGATAGTAAAATAAATTCTGCTTATATCGCCAGAATCTGATCCGATCGTCCTCGAATCCAGCTGGGCCTCAGCTAGCCAACTAGCCCCTTCCGTTGCTGGTCTCGTTGCTCATAGTCGCCGTAACTGGTCTCCCGTCCCGCTCCTCCAACCGAGTCTCGTCACACACCGCCGCTGCCACCGAGCACCGCTGAGGTCACGGTAAATCCTCCGCTAGGCACCGCCACCTACTGTCGTCTGCCTGGGTGAAATCTCTGCTGAGCCCCGTCAACAATTAGCCGCTTGCCTGGTAGTATCTCCGCTGGGCCTCGCAGCTGGGCTTCGATTCAGGCTGGTGTAAGGTGGAATGACTGGCGCCAGCATTAAGCTAACTAGCGTTAGCTTAGCAATCGCTTCGGGTAGTCTCGTCGCACACCGCCGCTGCAGTCACGGTAAGTCCTCCGCTGGGCACCGCCGCCTACCGCCGTCTGCCTGGGTGAAATCTCTGCTGAGCCCCGTCAAACAAATAGCCGCCTGCCTGGTAGTATCTCCGCTGGGCCTCGTAGCTGGGCTTTGATTCAGGCTGGTGTTAGGTGGAATGGCTGGCGCCAGCATTAAGCTAACTAGCGTTAGCTTAGCAATCGCTTCAGGTAGGGCACATCAGTGAATCACAAGGAAGCGCTGGAATCGCTGGTCAGTTTACTCACAGTGGCCGGATAAAAGCGATCAAAGGGGTAATCCACCGGAGGTATATCCGATCGCTGTAGGTAGTTATTTAGAGACTGGCGCCAGCATTAAGCTAACTAGTGTTAGCTTAGCAATCGCTTCAGGTAGCATTAAGCTAACTAGTGTTAGCTGAGCAATCGCTTCAGGAAGGTACTTGAATGCAGTCTCCAAGTTTGAGTCATACCCCATGCCCCAAATTGACGAGTTGCTAGAGAAAGTGGGCAGGGCTAGGTTTATTTCAACATTAGACCTAAGCAAGGGGTATTGGCAGGTGGCCTTGGCACCTGAGATAAAGGAATTGACAGCCTTTAAAACACCTTATGGCTCTTTCCAGTTTAAGGTCATGCCATTTGCCTCCAGGGGGCACCGGTAACATTCCAGCGACTCATGGACCAGGTATTTGGAGGAGTGTCAGATTTTGCAGCTGCCTATCTAGATGGCGTAGTCATCTATAGTCAGACCTGGAAGGATCATGTATTACATCTTCGGCAGGTCCTGCATTTAATTAAGGGGGCAGGTCTGACTATTAATCCACGCAAGTGCACATTTGGGCAGCAGCAGGTGGAATACCTGGGTCATGTGGTTGGTCAGGGGGTCATTAGACCACGAGTAGGCAAAGTGGACGCTATTCAGGCTTATCCTGTCCCTACCACCAAAAAGAAGGTACGATCGTTTTTGGGTCTGGTAGGGTGGTATAGCAAATTTATTCCCCACTTTGCTGAAAGATCAGCAATCCTGACTGATCTCACGAAAGCGACAGCACCAAATAGGGTGAAATGGACAGAGAAGTGTGAGAGGGCTTTTGAGGATTTGAAGGGTGCTATTTCTGGGGACAAGGTTCTCTACAGTCCGGATTTCGCCCGTCCATTTATCTTGTAGACAGATGCTTCAGGAGTTGGCATCGGAGCAGTACTTCTCCAGGAGGTGAAGGGAGAGAGACACCCAGTACTGTTTTTGAGCCGTAAGTTGTTGGACGGAGAGACCAGATACTGTACGGTGGAAAAGGAATGTTTGGCCATGAAATGGGCTATAGGGTCTCTGAGATATTATCTACTTGGCCATCAGTTCACATTAGAGACGGATCATCGGGCCTTACAATGGCTTAATAGAATGAAAGACACTAATAATCGTCTGACAGGGTGGTATCTGTCCCTACAGCCCTATAACTTTACAGTTCAGTATGTGGCAGGGAAGACCAACCTTGTGGCAGACAGCCTCTCCAGAGTACATGACTCATAGAGTACTGTACTCTCGGGAGGGGGGGGGGGGGGAATGGAAGAATGTGACGACAGAGTGTCGCCACTGTATGGTCTGTATATTGAATATTATATGTGTAAAGGATTTATATTTGTAAATGTCAATTTGTATTTGATGGTGAAAATAAGATAAGGTAAGATAAGCCTTTATTAGTCCCACAATGGGGAAATTCCAGGATTGCAACAGCACAGGGACAGCAACACTCAGAGCAATAATTTAGAAGATAAAAAAATAAGAGCAGTGAATATACATATGTACACATAAATATATAAATATATATACACAGTGCGGAGCATTGTAGCTAAATGCAATAAACAGCATAACCGTCTACTTAGTTATCCTACATAGTATGAATATGTACCCATACATATTGTCACCCTCCATAGTGACTGATATTGTCCTAGTTGTATACTGGAGGGGACCATTTGTGTAAGTCTGTTGCGTCTTTTGCATTCAATACTATTAGGTGGTCACTTTTTTGCTATCTCTGCGAGCAGCCCTGCTTAGGTTATAAAGTCTGACAGCCGTAGGTAGGAAGGACCTGCGAAACCTCTCGGTCACGCACCTAGGATGATGTAGTCTACTGCTAAATGAGCTCCTCAGTGCGTTCAGTATGTCCTGCATAGGGTGGGACTTGGACTCCAGCAGAGATGGCAGTTTAGCCACCATCCTTCTCTCTCCTATCTCCTCCACTGGGTCAAGCCGTTGCCCCAGGACAGAGCTAGCTTTCTTGATCAGTTTGTTCAGTCTCTTCCTATCGGCTGCTGTAATGCCACTGCCCCAGCAGACCACTCCAAAAGTGATGGCTGATGCTACCACCGTGTCGTAGAATGTCTTCAGGAGCACCCCTTGTACACCAAAAGACCTGAGCCGCCTCAGTAGGAACAGCCTGTGCTGTCCCTTCTTGTAGAGTGTGTCGGTATTGTGTGACCAGTCTAGTTTATTGTTCAGATGAACACCCAGGTACTTGTAGGATGTCACCATCTCAGTGTCTGTTCTCTGGATGTTTACTGGTGTTGTGAGGGGTTGTCCTTGCCTGCGGCAGTCGACCACCAGCTCCTTAGTTTTCCTCCCGTTGATCTGGAGGCAGTTCCGATGGCACCAGTCCACGAAGTCCTGGATAAGTCCTCTGTATTCAGCTTTATCTCCGTTGGAGATGAGGCTGGCGATCGCAGAGTCGTCAGAGAACTTCTGTAGATGGCAGTGTGTTGTATTGTGTGAGAAGTCCGCAGTATAAAAGGTGAACAGGAAGGGAGCCAAAACCATTCCCTGGGGGGCCCCAGTGCTGCTGATGATCGTGTCGGACACACAATCCCGGGTTCTCACAAACTGTGGCCGGTTTGTGACGTAGTCCAGGATCCACGATAACAGGTGCTGGTCCACCCCTGCGCACAGCAGCTTGTCCCTCAGGATCATCGGTTGGATGGTGTTGGAGAAGTCAAAGAACATGATCCTCACCGCTTTCCCAGGCTTCTCCAGGTCGATGACTTTAGAGGCAGCAGTGGTTGGTGTGCAGTCGGGGAGGGGGGGGGGGGCGGTTGGTCAAACCTATTAAAAAAACAGATTCAGATTGTTCGCCCACTCCCTGCCCCCCGTGGCCTGGGAGGAGGTATTCTGGAGCCCAGAGATGGTTTTAAGGTTTCTCCAGACCCCGCCGATGTCGCTCTGTTGCAGCTTGTCCTCCATCTTCTTCCTGAAGCTGTCCTTGCCTTCTCTGATCTTCCTCCTCAGCTCCCTCTGTACGGACTTCAGCATCTCCCTGTTCCCCGACCTGAAGATCCTCTTCTTCTCTCTCAGAAGTGTTTTAATCTCAGGGTTGATCCAGGGTTTGTTGTTCAAGCAACACCATATGGTCTTGGTGGGTACGGTGTTGTCCACACAGAAGTTGATGTAGTCCATGATGGTGTGAGTGAGGCCATCGATGTCCTCACCATGTGGATCGCAGAGCTGCTCCCAGGCAGTGGTTTCAAAACAGTCCTTTAGAGCGTCCATTGCCTCCTCAGACCATAACTTCACCGTGCGCAAAACCCGAGGTCGTCTGTGTACTAGGGGTTTGTACACCGGCAGGAGATGAACCAAGTTGTGATCCAGTCTCCCAAGTGGGAGGAGTGGTGATGAGGTGTACTCCTCCTTAGTGTTTGCATAGAATAAGTCCAGTGTTTTATTGTCTCTAGTGTGGCATGTGACATACTGGGTGAACGTGGGCATAATGGGGGACAGTGAAATATGGTTAAAATCACCGTTAAAATGCACATATACACTACTGTTCAAAAGTTTGGGGTCACTTAGAAATTTCCTTATTTTTGAAAGAAAAGCACTTTTTTCAATGAAGATAACTTTAAACTAATCAGAAATACACTCTGTACATTGCTAATGTGGTAAATGACTATTCTAGCTGCAAATGTCTGGTTTTTGGTGCAATATCTAGATAGGTGTATAGAGGCCCATTTCTAGCAACTATCACTCCAGTGTTCTAATGGTACAATGTGTTTGCTCATTGCGCCAGAAGGCTAATGGATGATTAGAAAACCCTTGTGCAATCATGTTAGGTCTGCAATGCTGTAATTGCTGCAAATGGAGGATTCTTTGACGAAAGCAAAGTTTGAAGGAAAAAATTATTATTTCAAATACAAATCATTATTTCTAACCTTGTCAATGTCTTGACTATATTTTCTATTCATTTTACAACTCATGGTGGTAAATAAGTGTGACTTTTCATGAAAAACACAAAATAATTGTCTGGGTGACCCCAAACTTTTGAACGGTAGTGTAATTGTACAATGTGTTCTGACTGAAGTGAATCCTTTTGTAAGATAATTATTGATTAATTATGTTAATTGGGTGAGGCAATTAATTGATCTTAAAAAAACACGTACCTTTGCCAGCATGCTTCCTGGAGGTATACGGACAAAAGACTCCTCATGCATGGGAATTATTGCCTATGAAGATTATTGGAATAAAGGAAAAACTGCTGATTGCAACTGTTTTGGAAGCCTCCGCTCTTTCGCTGGTGCCTCCGTCCGCTCGGACAATGTGACACTCCTACTTGTTATATCATTTCTTCACTGTGATTACTTTGGTTAAAACGTTCATTCGTTTTGAAAAAAATGAAACAAGTATTTGGTAACACAAAAAAAATGTTGAGCTGTACAGAGACATTTTATACCACATGTGGAACCCTCGATTTATTTAAATCAATGTTATCCTCAAAAAAATGAAAACCGAGTCATGAGGCATTTGCAGAAATTCAACGGCTCGGTTCGACACCGACAAGATCCACCCTATAGGGTGTAAGTACCATGTTGCAGCGTAATAAAAACACAAGGCCGAGGGAATGACTAAACTCTCAACTATTTCTTCATTTTTGAATCATTTGGACCAAAAAAAAGAAGTAATCCACACTTCAGTAAATGGAACAGATTTATTTTGTTCTTGCAATCACGGTAAAAGGTTAGACAAAAACAAAAAGAACTCCAACCATTTAGGTTTGGGATTAGATGGGTGGTCGGCGGTCTTCTTTTAAAATCGTTAGGAGGGGCAGGGTTAGGTGCGGGAGGTCGTGGGAGTGGCGTCATCTGGAAAAGCTAGGTTTTTTTTCACCATGACCATATCTCTCGCGGTACAGCTGGAAATGAAAAGGGCCTTGAGATTTTCGCCTTTCTCGTCAACCATTTTGACCCACGCCATTGTAGGTAAGCGTAACGCTGTCTGGAACACACCGCATTTGGAATTGAAATACTGCAAGACGAATTTGTCCTCGGATGGGGCGTCACCCGTTGATACTTGACGCGTGGCTCGGAAGTACCACCTGCCAGACGGGGACGCCTTCGTCTCCCAAACATTACTAGCCAACACTCTTCTGGTAACGAATACCGTTGGTTGCTCTCGTTTCACACACACAGGTGTCTGTGTCTGTTGGTCTTTTGTAGCAGGTTCGTCTTCCACTCCCATCTGTTGGCGATGTACGTCGCTTGTTTTCAGATCGGGTTAAATCACGTTTTGCAGTACGCTCCAGTCCGCGGCCGAAAGTGTGGCTTTTCTGGAGAGTGGGTCAAAAGTTTCTCCTTCATCCAACTGGTAAAAACACAACTCGCTACTTGCGTAGTTAATCACATAACCTCATCTACCTCCGGCTTCTAACTGCCATTCCTCCTGAAGACTCCCGGTCGCGGGGGTCTGGATGTGCCAAAGATACAACATTCTGTTTTTCGGCGCTAATCCCGGAGTGGTCTGTAGCAAGGTGGAGACGGGTGTCTCGCTGATCAGATGAAGATTGCTCGACCTCTTAGTCATGGTGGAGTTTTTTTCCTGTTTTTTTCCCGAAGTTTGTTTCATTTTTCCAATTTTGGGCTACTTATTTATACGATTTTCACTTGCTCCACCCTTGTAGTTTCATTGGTCAATGGTAGGGGCCCGCCTGTAGACCGTTGTGGGGGAAGACTCTCCCTCTCCGTTCATTGGATAGAACGACCCCATGTTTGTTGAGTAGATGGGTGGGTTCTTATACCGCATTTTTCTAATGTAGATGGTAAAATGGCACGATCTAACGTGTCAAATGCTTTATTAAAAGTTTTTTAAAAGTCCAACTTAGAAACTCAGAAAAGAAAGTAAAAGCCACCGCCTTGTTTTTTTTAAAGATAAAGTATTTTTTAATTAGAATTTGCCACAGTAAATACATTTGAAAGGGTTAATGTAAAGCTAGTGCCAAAATAATAATTCTGTAGGTAATCTCCCATTATGCTCTACACATATTCCATACAAATTCTGTTTGCATGCTTATGAACAATTATGTTATGGTAAACTGATAAAACAGGAATGAGACAAAGCTATAGAGCTCTCTCTCTCTCTCTCTTAAGTCAGGTCTTTCTCATTAGATACACACCCAGACTCAACACCCACGCACACCGTTGATAGCACATTCTAGAATGAATCGGCGCATTCAGTGGATGGCCTGTTCCCGCCATAGGTAGATTAGCCAATCAGATAGTCGAGTATAAGCCCATCCTATTGTACTGGGTCGCCCCCACCTGAGAAGATAATTGTAACCCACACCCAGAAGTTGGGATCAGTCTGAAGACGTTCCCAAGGGGACAGCATCACACTGATCCAGCGCTGCTTGCTTTACATGTGACTTCTAAATAAATGTACCATCCTTAAAATTGAAGAAATCTCCGGCTTGTTCTTCAATCTTTCAATCAAAGAATCGGGTATTTTCCTAACAAATTGGTGCCAGTGACCCGGATTGAATTATTCCGAGACGAGCCTGAACATACCACATCGGAAGGACCCTTTTGCAGACTACTGTGACGCCTCAACAAAAATAAGGTAAGCAGAGCCTTTTGTCTACAAAATTCTGCAGGTTGGCCATTCTAAATTTACAGTTGTCTGATAAAGGGGTATATCCGATCTCAAAATTTATCATTTGGTTGGGAGTCACATGTAAACTCTAAACAATAGTTTGAAAAGTTAAAGAGAGTGCACGTGTTCTATTTTCAGTCTGAGGTAGAACGGCCGTGGCCATGGATGTACATTACGGGTGTATAGTCCATCAAATAAAACATTTTGGAGTCAGTCTGAACCAAAATGACGAGACTTAGGAACTAGAGTGACTAATAATCACCCTGGTATGTCTCCTCAAATGAAAAGAGCCAGGTTTTAGGAACCTGATGCCGAGGGGAGTCATTGAAAGTGTTCGACTCGATGCCACTCTGGGAGTGAAGCCGCGATCGTTTAATTTGCTGGACACAAGACACCGCTTGTTCTCGGAGCCGAAGGAAGACCCCGAGGGAAAGTGTCCGCTGTGTACCAGAGTTAATCACGGTACCACTTGTGCGTGGGGGACCTGCCGAGGCCTCAGCGAAAGTACTCTCTGTTTAACAAAAGATTAAATGGATCGGTGAGATTCTGGGTTGCAGTCTGTACCCAGAATTTGATAAGACAATAGGAGGCAACAGCCGTGCCTGTCTTCCAAATTGATATCCAGGGTTAGCCTGACGCCGGGGGGGTTAAGCGACCGACCTGATGCCGTTAAAAGAACGATGCCACGTAGGTGAAGTATTTCGGAGCAGTCTGTTGCGAAATAAATAAGAGACTTAGGGAATAGCGGGATCAACCGTATTCGTCTCGCAAATTAAACATCCAGGGTTAGCCTGTTGCCGGGGGGGTTAAGTAACCGACCCGATGCCGTTAAAAGAACGATGCCACGTAGGTGAAGTATTTCGGAGCAGTCTGTTGTGAAATAATTACGAGACTTACAGAATTGCAGGATCAACCGCATTCGTCTCCCAAATTAAAGGACCCGGATTAGCCTGGGGGCCAGCAAATTTTGGTTACAGTCTGTGCCGAAATAAGAGACTTGGGGAAGCGGAATTAACCGCCTTCGTCTCCTCAAATATGGGAACTAGGGTAAGCCTGGTCCCGAATGTCTGTAATTCTGTGTCTTTAGGGGATAAAAATGTGATTTGAGAAATACCAGGGGTTGGAACTATCTACTGAACCTATCCCATAGTATGATTTAATTCAGTGTCTTTAGGGGATAAAAGTGTGGTTTGGGAAATACCGGGAGTTGGGAATATTTATTAAAATTTTCCCATAATGATTTAACTTTTTCCCATAATGATTTAACTAATGGCGGGCTCCGGACCGCGTGGTCAGAACAAAGGAAAGTAATGCGCCCCCACCACCGAGTGGAGGTGAGATTGGTAAAACAGGTTACTGAGTAGGAGAATTATTTGAGGTAACAGTATTAAAATGAAGCGCTAAATTAAAGTTGTAAAGTTATTCTGGTGTGTGTACAGCTGGGGTTAGGGAGGCAGTGCCCCATTTTCTAAAAAAAAAAAAAGTTATGGTTTGTGAACAATAGGCTCAGGAGCCATCTTGCGAGTGTCCCATCTACTGCGCATATGAGGGCGCCATCTTGAATCACCTTCAAGCTGTGGCACAGTGCCTCCATCGTGTGGCCAAATATAGGAAGTGCACTATTTCACAAAATTACTGCCAACAAAAACTTAAATCTTAATAATAAATCTGGAACTTTATCTCTCTGGCTGAAGGGAAAGCTTTAAATCCATGCATGGTAAACAAAAAACAAAGACCTCTGGCCCCTGCCAATGCAGGTTTGTCTATAATGAGGCAAAGCATGCCCATTCAGCTTGGAGAGAAAAAGGCTCAACTTAAATTAGGCAGAGGGAGATATAAGAATAATAACTATTCCTGCGTATACAATAAAACTGGAGAATAAGGAGATTTATTCCTCAACAAAACTATAGGAAATCCTAGGTGGACACTATATAAAGGTGAGAGAATTTAAATGAAAAATTGCAGGTTGGTACAGATAAGTAAATATATAAATGAATTAAATTATAAATACAAAAATAACTGAATAAATACAATAAACTAAAATGAATGAATAAAATAAATAGGAGTTTTTGTTGTGGAGATGAACCTTGTGGAGGTGAGAGTGGGCAGAAAATGGAAAGGGAAATTTGTTTTTTGAAGAAAATTGAAAACTGATGAAATGTTAAAGTTTTGTGCAGGATGCAAGACAAAAAATATGGAGAAATGATTGGAGGAAGAAAAAAAAACAAAACGTAAGAATAAGAGACTTATGCTGCAACGGTGAGAACAAATACAAAATAATCAATAAACATGATATAACAGAAAAGGACAAAAAAACACGCTGTTTAACAACCTGTGTTTCCCTGTTAATTTGAGACTGGTGTTGGCTGTGGACCACCCCTTCCCCAGCAGCTGCGTCCATCCTCCTCCTTCACGCCATCAGTGACCCCGTCCTCCCTCCACTTCGCTGTCCCACTTCAGCAGTCAAAGAAAGCAAAACAATGGGTCAAGGAGGAACAATTGAGCACATCAGCAGAGGTTGATTGAGAACTCCAGTTTGACAATTCCATGCAGCAAGACAGGGGAAAGTCCTCACACATCTGATATTGTATAGTATTCCTGTATATGTATCAAGCCGCTGAGGCTGGTAGAAAATTAAGTTTGTTATTCTCTATTTGTGAAATGTGGGGTGGTTCATCACTCAATTGATATCTTTACTGTATTCCTGTGTGTGTATCAACCAGTTGAGACTGATTGAGAATTCCACACAGCAAAACAGATCTTGAGTGATAGTGTAAATACAAGGGGTTGGACTAGGATAGCAGGAATACAAGCAGATATGGTACCACTGTTGCCCTGAGTTAAAACGTGTAGATAGGCTGGCGTTAAGCCCCAGCTAACAGGCGCACAGACGGCTAGCGTCTGTGTAGAAGCTTCCTGTTGGGGTCTAAATACACGGACAATACGTCACTCAGCTACAGCAAAGGGTACGGGTAATACCTATATGAAATGTCTCAAGAAACAATGGAACGATGGCAGGCCTGTAAGCCCGGCTCCCTGGGGTCGGCACTATCCCAGACAATGGCTAGATGGTTGACAAAGGTCCCAGTCACAGATCAAAAGAAAGGAAGGGAGAGATTTGCCAGATGGGTCAACAAATGCCGGACAGAGGAATGTTTGCAGGATGTGAAAACAGCCCCCCGCCCCCAACCAGGGGGACCTGGCTATGTTTATGAGACAAGCTAGAGGGGGGCATGAGCAGGCAAGCAATAAGCACCGGGAGGCCAGTATATTTAGGAGGGGGAGAACAGGGAAGGAATTAAAAAGAGCAGGAGAATTTCTCACAGACTGTCAATGTTTTTTGGGGGGAAATTAAACTCACCCTGCAGAGGATGTCAGGTAACGCCAATGGCCATCCACTGACCCCAGAAGACTCCATCACAAAGGCAGAAGTGCGGCCACAGGCTATTGAACCACCTGCTGTTAAGTCCACAGCTCCCCCTCTAGGTGGAGAATTACTCGCACCCCCACCTCCCTACACAGGGACACAAGCTCCATCAGAGAGGTGCCAGAGTTGCACTAATCAACCTACTGTCTCAGCAGAGGTGCCAATTGAGTTTGCCCAATCAACACCCACGATAATGGCCCCCCCGATGGTGATTAAAAACGGGCTGTTACAAACAGCTAAGGGGGAGCCTGAAGGTAGTGAGAAAATTAAGGAATTTCTAGGGAAAACTGTAGAAAGTGCTACAAACACCCCTGATAATACAGGGGCAGGGTCAGATTGTACTTTTGTCACCAGGTCATATGCTGAGACAGGTACTGACCAAGACACATCATCTGTCAACGCCCTCACTGTAGCCCTTCAGGATATGGGAACATATCCACATCATGCTGCCTCCTCTGCAGAACACAGCCCACACACCTAGCCATAGTAACGTACACACAGGTATGGATAGAAGCCATGCCCCCCAAGCGAGGCAAATGCCACTGACCACGGCGACGTCAGTTGGAGGCCGTGTGACCACAAACTACACTCCATTTTCACTCCAAGACACAGCCTTGATAAAATCACAGCTGCCAAATGCAACCACCTCAAGACCTCACACTACAGCAATATAGACCTTACCCGGACACCCCACCTAGTCTGACCTATCAGTATCAGCTGCAAGGCCACAGGAGGTCAGAGTTTGAATAGAGTCTGAGGCCCCCATGGGACTAATACTTCCTATGTTAGCAATTTGGCCACTGAGCTCAAACACCCACAAGGGCAACCGGGGGGTCCCCCAATTAGCAACATCCTCCCCTACAGGATGTTGAAAAAGAACCAGCTTTGATATTAAGCCGTTCTGTTTCAAGGGGGGAGAGGTCGAGACAGGAATGGATAGAAAAGTTATTAATTCATTAAGGTTTACTGTCTTGAAGTCTGAGAGTGAGACAGGAACAGATAGAAAAGTTACTAATCCATTAAGGTTTACTGTCTTGAAGTCTGAAGTTAGGCATTTGAGTTAGTATTGTGGTGATGTGAAAATGGCGAGGCAGAGTTCTCTCTCAAGTCAGCTTTATTCACAACACCATCATCTCAAAGCAGAGAAAGAGATCCACACAGTAAACTCTCGTCCTTAAATATCAGGACTCTTACACTTCACAGGTCACATGTCTCACAAACCACCTTGCATTATAAAGAAAATCACAATGCATTTTCTCTCCATGATATCACTTCCACTGTCTCCAATGCATCCCCTCTTTAATCTTTTAATTAAACCCCCCACAGTCTCAAGCCTTGCATACCAAAGCTAAGATTCTTGCAGCTTCCTGTAATCACTAAGGGAGCTGCCCTGCCTTTGTTCTGACCTAAAATGTGAGTCACAAAACAGGTCCCGTATGTGTGTCCACCACACAAAGCCCCCCCAGCATTTTAGAATAAACAGAACAACAAGAGAATAACCACATGCATGCCGTGATAATATCAATACACATCAGTCCACATGCCGTATAGGCTTCAGCCTCCTGCCGTATCTGCTGTAGCTGGGATTCAACGTCTCTGCGGCGCTGTCCTGGGGGTTTGCCGTCTGGGGGTGGAAACCTTTTGTCAGCACCTGTGGGTGTTCTGGGGAAACATTACTCTGTGAAGTCCCCCGCGGTGGTCTACCTCGCTGCGGGGCCCTCGCCAACAGCACCTGCTCATCTGCCACCACAAAAGCGGGTTTGATTCTGTTTATGCCAATTTTCTCTTTCCAACCCCCCAAATCTAGCAAAAACTGCTTGTCCCCTGTTTCTAGCACTCTGAATGGTCCGTCATAAGGCGGTTGCAGCGGGGTTCGATGCGCATCATGTCTAACAAAAACAAACTCTGCATTCTTCAAAGTTTTAGGCACAAAAACGCGCAGAAAACTGTGGTGCGCGGGGCCGGGCAGCATGCTTGATTCTATGTTGCTCTGCAACAGCTGAGACGGGGAGGCGTCTGGCGCAGGGTTATCTGGGAGAAACTCCCCAGGCAGCCGGAGTGGCTGCGCAAACACGAGCTCCGCTGGGGAGGCTTCTAAGTCCTCTTTAGGCGCAGAACGCAACCCCAATAACACCCACGGTAACTTGTCAACCCAATTTGCATCCGTCAGTGACGCCCTGAGAGCCGCTTTCAATGACCTATGAAAACGTTCGCATAACCCGTTAGCCTGCGGATTGTACGCGGTTGTGCGGTGAATTGTGACCTCTAGGCTGCGAGCCATTGTCGACCACAGCTTGGACACAAATTGAGGGCCTCTGTCGGACGTAATGTCCGACGGAATGCCGAAACGCGCCACCCAAGCTGTTAAAAACGCGCGTGCCACCTCCTCGGCTGTGGTTGATGCCAGCGGGACCACTTCCGGCCAGCGCGTGGTGCGGTCCACCATTGTCAGAAGGTGTGTGCACCCTTGTGACAGCGGGAGGGGGCCCACGAGGTCCACATGAACGTGATCGAACCTCTTGGCCGGAATGTGAAATGGCTCCAAAGGAGCCCTCGTGTGCCTGTGTACTTTGGCTTGTTGACACGCCGTGCAGGCTGCTGCCCACTCCTTAACTTGTTTGCGGAGGCTCAGCCACACAAATTTCTCTCCTACCATTTTGACCTACGCGCGCACTCCAGGGTGCGCCAAGGAATGAACCGAGTCAAAAACGCGGCGCCACGCGGCCGGTACTACTGGCCGCGGCCGTCCCGTGGAGACATCGCAGATTAGGGGGGGCATACCGTCTTGCAGCACCCTGCTCTCCAGCCTTAACCCTGTTGGTCCAGACTGAAGCGCGCGCACATCTGCGTCACCAACCTGCTCCGCGGCCATGGCTGCATAATCTACCCCTACGCTGACTGGGGCCGCCACATGCTGAATATCAGTGGTAAACTCTGATATCGCGGCCAGCTGTCTCTGCTGCCGGCCTGACCACGGTTCAGAAACCTTGGCCATCGCGAATGTTAGTGGTTTGTGGTCAACGAACGCGGTGAAAGAACGTCCTTCTAGCCAGAACTGAAAGTGGCGGATGGCCAAATGGAGAGCCAGCAGCTCCCTGTCGAACGCGCTGTATTTACGCTCGCTATCGCGCAAGGTCCTGCTGAAAAATGCGAGGGGCTGCCAAACCCCGGCTACATGTTGTTCCATGACCGCCCCTATGGCCACCTCTGATGCGTCAGTGGTGAGCGCTATGCGGGTCGTTGGGTCTGGGTGTGCCAACAACGCAGCCTTTGCCAAGGCTGCTTTCACCTCCGAGAACGCTTGGTCCCGCTCCGGGGGCCACTCGATCTTATCCGCGGGTTTCTTTTTTTTAAGCACGGCGTACAGCGGCTGCATGAGTTGTGCCGCGCGGGGGAGAAAACGGTTATAAAAATTCACCATTCCCAAAAACTCCTGCAACGCCCTGACCGTCTGCGGCCGGGGAAAATCTGCTACCGCGCGCACTTTGTCAGGAAGCGGAACTGCTCCTTTGGGGGAGACGCGGTGTCCCAAAAAATCGATCTGTGCCACCCCGAGCTGACACTTCGCCGGATTGATTATTAACCTGTGCTCTCCCAACCTTCGGAAAACTGTGGCCAGGTGTTTTTCGTGTTCGTCTTCGGACGCGCTGGCTACTGAAATATCGTCCAAGTAAACGAACACGAAAGGGAGATCGCGAAGCACCGCGTCCATCATGCGTTGGAACGTCTGAGCAGCCCCTTTAAGTCCAAATGGCATGCGTAAAAACTCGAATAGGCCAAACGGAGTTATTACCGCTGTTTTGGGTGTGTCCTCAGCGCGCACTGGGACTTGGTGGTAACCCCGGACCAAGTTTATTTTAGAAAAAACGCGCGCACCCGCCAAATGAACGGAAAAATCTTGGATATGTGGGATTGGGTAGCGGTCGTGCGCTGTAGCGTTGTTTAACCGGCGGAAATCCCCGCATGCCATGCTCCGTAAGCTTTCGGGACCATGTGTAGCGGGGAAGCCCAAGGACTGTTTGAACGTCAGATAATGCCCAACCTCTCCAGGTTGGCAAACTCCTCGCGCGCTATGGCCAGTTTAACTGTGTCCAAGCGCCGAGCTTATGCAAAAACGGGCGGTCCGGTAGTGGTAATAAAATGCTCTACCCCGTGTTTAGCGACTGTTGCCGAAAATGTGGGGACCATGAGTGCTGGGAACTAAGTGAGCAGTGTGTGGAACTTACCGCTTGCAGCTGTGACGTTGGCTTGTGCTGTTGGCGGGGTCACTTGCGCTGTACAGGGGATAGAATTAAAAGAAAGTGCATTAACCAGGCGCCTGTTAGCGAGATCAACCAACAAACCATGTGAGCACAAAAAATCAGCCCCCAACATATTGAAATTTACTGCTGCTACAACAAAAGTCCACTCAAATGCAAGGCCGTGTAGAGAGAGAAGCAGAGTCTTCTCACCAAAGGTCTTAATCTCCGAGCCGTTCGCTGCCGTCACCCGGGGACCTCCGGAACCAGCCAGTCTGTCCACGTAGGAAGGTGTGATGAAACTCAACTGGGAGCCTGTGTCGACGAGGAACTGCCTCCCGGATCGTGCGTCCGACAAGTAGAGCAGCTTGTTCTCTTCCCCGAGGGCCGCGGCTGCTACCGACCCCTGGTCTTGGCGTTTCCCGAACGCCTGAACTGGCACGGTGGTACACATTTGCGTGCCCTCTCTGCGAAACTGCAATGATAGAAACAAAGGACGTCCGATCCGCGTTCCCTGGCCCCTGCCGCCGCCGTCGTCAGTGAGTCTGGCACCGCTGCCTCTGGCCCCCTGTCGTCTCCGGTCGTCGCGCCGAGTTCCGCTGCCGCTGCCGTGGCTGCGCGCCACTTGGTGGCGTTGACAATCCGCTGCGCCTCTCGGCCCAGCGCGCGGTAGTCCCGTTGGACCAACAGTGGCGAACTGGCCAGGGTCGCTCTCGCTGCTGACGGCAGAGTCCTGAGGAAAAGGTGGGTGAAAATGAAGTGATCGTTGTCAGAGTCTTTCAACCTCAACAACTTCTCCATCAGGTTCGCGGGCATGTCATTTTCCAACTCCGTCAGTGCCAGGAGCCTCTCTGCTCGCTCCTCCGCCGAGGGGGTGAATTGCTGGATGAGTGCAGCCTTCAGCGTGCCGTATTTGTCGCTGTCCGGTGGCTGGTCGATCAGGCTCTCCACATGCTGGACCGTGTTGTTGTCCAGCTTTGCGACTACGTGGTAGAATTTTGTGGCGTCTACCGATATCCCCCGGAGGTTGGACTGCGCCTCAACAGCGTTGAACCAGGAGCGCGGATTGTTCTGCCAGAAGTCCGGTAGCTGGACTGTGGCGGCATTCGCTTGGCTGGGGACTCCTGACGAGGCTGGCCCGGGGGAATTCTCCTCTTGCATGATACGTCTCGGGTCACCAGTGTGGTGATGTGAAAATGACGAGGCAGAGTTCTCTCTCAAGTCAGCTTTATTCACAACACCATCATCTCAAAGCAGAGAAAGAGATCCACACAGTAAACTCTCGTCCTTAAATATCAGGACTCTTACACTTCACAGGTCACATGTCTCACAAACCACCTTGCATTATAAAGAAAATCACAATGCATTTTCTCTCCATGATATCACTTCCACTGTCTCCAATGCATCCCCTCTTTAATCTTTTAATTAAACCCCCCACAGTCTCAAGCTTTGCATACCAAAGCTAAGATTCTTGCAGCTTCCTGTAATCACTAAGGGAGCTGCCCTGCCTTTGTTCTGACCTAAAATGTGAGTCACAAAACAGGTCGCGTATGTGTGTCCACCACAGTATCCTTTTTAACAAGCAGGGAGTGAATCTAACAGCAAAACTAAGATAAGTGATCACAATGTTCTCAACCTTATAGCTGAGAGGTCGGTGTGCTTTCTCATCTAAAATGCTACCATGTATGCAAACTATTGAGTAGCTACAGAAAGAGCGCATAAATATGAATGAATTTTTATTTTTTGGAAAAAGATTAAAAGAAAGGAATAGAACAATATATCAAGGAAAAATCCAGCAGGGTCAAATTAAACAATAACTCCTCTGATTGCACAGTTCAACATGGGTTATCCGAAAAGCGTGATGGCTGAAGCCGCAGCTTATATTGCTCACCCATTCTCCATCTAAGAAACATCTAATAAAACAAAGGCTAGCAACTAAGGCCAAAATCTGGAAATTCTTGATGCTTGAAAGGTCATTTTTCCACAGAATATCAGGCAGTGTGAACTTTTGCTACAAGAAAACTAGCCACCTGCTGACAAAGAGAAATGAGGCAGGTTTAGGGCTCCTTAATATTTAAGGGCCAATACATATTTGGAGGTTCCCAGACCCTCCTATCTGTATTTTTGCACATCTCTCAAAACTTTATGGATATGAACTAAACTTATTAGCACATTTTCTAGTCTCAAAGACAACCACTAGTGCTAGCCCTCTATTCTGGGTGCCTATAGGAGAGGGATGTCTGGGGACAATTTGGAACAACAAACTAACCAAACATGTGAGAGCAGTGCAGCCAAGAGTTCAAGAAAAGCTAGAGAAAAGTTTTGCTTATGCTTTACAAATCTGTTGAAATCTAATAACATTGTCAAAGTAAGAGATTTGCAGTAGGCATTTTTAACTTAACATAAGGTATGAGCATGTGAGGGTAAATCAAGTACAAATTTGTGAGATGGAGGTGCAAAATATGATTAAAAAAAACGCTGATTTACAATCACAACTTAAGACAAAGGTTGAAAATTTATGCAAAAAGGTATAAGGGTAAAATTGCAAGTTTCAGGAAATTGCACAATTGAGGAAATGTGCCAAATATTAGAAAATGTCACAAATTCCTGAAAAAAGGAACTTGCAAATTTACAACGAAAAATCCAAAATTTGTTAGGAGAAAAATAACTATTAAGCGAAAAGGTTGCAAAGTTAGAAGGGAAGTGTTTAAATTTGAGAAAAGCTGTAAGCTTACATGAAAGCCACATTAAGATAAGGTAAGCCTTTATTAGTCCCACAATGGGGAAATTCTAGGATTGCAACAGCACAGGGATAGCAACACCCAGAGCAATAATTTAGAAGATATGAAAATAAGAGCAGTGAATATACATATGTACACATAAATATAAATACACAGTGCAGGGCATTACAGATTTCCTTACACTTTGTATGGAGATGGGGGATGGCAGCGTAACATGGGTTATGGTTTTTGATCATCCAGAGATGAATAAAAAGCATTATAGAAGACGATGAATTAAAACAACCACAACTAGAGTAGACTAGAGAAACAAGAAGATAATTTGTGGTAAAAACAGCAAACACTCGGCCAAGTAGACTCAAGAATGAAGCATATACTGTACATACATATAGCTGTGTGCACACCAGCCTTATCAAAGGGGTACAAGCATCATAGACGCACGCACAGAGCGGAGGTGGAGCATAAACAAGGCTTTAATGTCCTGTGCACATAGATCTGCAGCTCTGACACACACAAGACAACCAGTGTAGCAGAATAGAGCCATCCATGGAAAACCAGTACCTGACCTTAACATAGAATATTCTCCCAAAACAAAACCATAAGCATTGTCTCTTAACTGGGTAACCACAGCACAAAAGGCGGCACACATTGATGCCCAGAAATCTCCTATATGACCAATCTTAACATTAACAAATGAGGGATGAGGAAAATTTGAAGCAAATTCCAAATTGGTTATGGTAAAAGGATAACTAGATGTAGATCTAATGAAAGGAGCAGAGTACGACACTATAGGCCATATATTCAGAAGCCCAGAAGGGCGTTAACAAATGCAGTTTTCCACAGTGGGAGTCATCAGCAAGCCTTAGACCAATTGCTGGGTCGAGAGGAAGAGCTGAGGACCCCAAGACGAAGGATGATAACAAGGAAGACCATTCTGCCATCACAGATTATTTGTAAACACAGTGTGCTAATGATAATACATGAATCATACATAGCTCACCACACGGATGTAGGGGTGTGAGACTTATAGGGTTCTTGCGTTATTTATCTCCATCATGCTAATTACGGTTAGGTAATCTGAATAAGGGTGAAGGTTAGAGGCTCTGAATGCCTGAATACAACAATGCATGGATAAGGATGTCTTCTAATGTTGAACGATGTTGTCTACTACCTACCCACTGCTGAACATATAGGTCCCATCACCCAACACACACATCACAACACAACCACCACTTCCAGATTTCATATAGTCAACAATCACACACTCAAGGCTACTGGGAGATAACTTACAACAACACATAGATGTTGCGTGGGTTTACTCCGGGATTTCTCCGGTTTCCTCCCGCATACCAAAAACATGTAGGTTTAGGACGCTCGCGCACGCAGCGACCAGCAACCGGTGGCTTGTCACCAGACTGCAAACCAAATCTACCTACGGGTACAAATAAGTAACAAAAAAAAAAAAATAGATAACTACAGATGTAGTGAATAAGGATAAAATGGTACAGGCTCCATACATTGTGATGGCAACCCCTCAGACCATTATTGGTCCTGCCCCGGCTGAGCCCTTTGTATTGGCACTTGATTAAAGGTGTAGGGTACAGGGAAGATGCATGCCGGAGAGCACCAGACCATCACGACGTGTGCCTGCGACATAGAAAAGGTCGTAGGGCGAGTGACTGTATGACTTCAGTCCCCAGAAGAAGAATGGACTTGTACCCGAGCGCATCCACTGCACCTCCAGCATCCAGGGTGGAGCCAGGAGCTCAAGCCTTACCAACACCAGCATGTCCACCTCTGTCCAGCGACAGGGGGGTGGCATCCCTGGGACAGCATCACTGAACTGTTCACTGGCTGGACTAGATGTTACATACCCTCTGCTGCACCCACCAGACTGTCCTATAGACCTCATGGGATGAGGTGTGCCTCTGAGAGCGGGGACACACAGTTGTTTCACTTCCGTGCCAACAAGATGGGACTGTGCTCCACAGCTGCAGATACGGGAAGCAGACACAGAGGAAGGTCAAACCTCTGTCGCAACCGTGTGATGAATGTAGCCGAATGATGTGAGCCCTGGCAAGGGTCAACCGGTGGACAAAGGTTTCGTGGGCTTTGTGGACTGACCCTATTCGACCCTATGACCCCCACACGGTCCACTCCACTGGACAAAGAACTATGATCAGGAGGAGGCCTCGATGGGGGTACAGGACCTGGTGACAGTTCATCTCTGAGACATTGCTGCACCGTGCTAAGGTGTCCACAAGGGGGGAGGCAAGGGTAGCAGAACCAATGGTGCAAGCCTCTTGGGTTGACACACAATGTAGGGACCTGCCTTATTCACCATCTGTTAATTGCTAGCGTCTCTCACACCATACATGGTTGACATGATAAAATCATGTCAAAGGGGGGAGTGAAAGGGTTAATGTAAAGCTAGTGCCAAAATAATAATTCTGTAGGTAATCTCCCATTATGCTCTACACATATTCCATACAAATTCTGTTTGCATGCTTATGAACAATTATGTTATGGTAAACTGATAAAACAGAAATGAGACAAAGCTATAGAGCTCTCTCTCGCTCTCTCTCTTAAGTCAGGTCTTTCTCATTAGATACACACCCAGACTCAACACCCACGCACACTGTTGATAGCACATTCTAGAATGAATCGGCGCGTTCAGTGGATGGCCTGTTCCCGCCATAGGTAGATTAGCCAGTCAGGTAGTCGCGTATAAGCCCATTCTATTGTACTGGGTCGCCCCCACTTGAGAAGATAATTGTAACCCACACCCGGAAGTCGGGATCAGTCTGAGGACATTCCCAAGGGGACAGCATCACACTGATCCAGCGCTGCTTGCTTTACATGTGACTTCTAAATAAATGTACCATCCTTAAAACTGAAGAAATCTCCGGCTTGTTCTTGGATCTTTCAATCAAAGAATCGGGTATTTTCCTAACACATTTGTATATGATAAAGTTTTTGAAATAAACTGAATAGAATAATTTACCTGTTGGTAAATATCGTGCACGATATTTACCGTCTGTTTGAATGACCGACCGACGCTGAAAAATGCAAGTGGCCTTCTGACTCCAGGAGACACTGTTATGATGCTGCTGAGGGAAGGGAGGGGAGGCTTTGTTAGTGGTGTGAAATTTGAAAATTATTCAACAGCGCACGTAGAATTGGTGTATTTTAAGTCATTAAAATACATAGACAGAAGTACTTTTTAGAAGAGCCAAGATGCTGATCCGTTAAAGCGTTCATTTTTAGTTGTTTAAAGCTTGTACTAGATAAACCGATATTTTCAGAATTCAGTTTGTTTTTCTCTGGGCCAGAATGTGTCGGTGACACAATTCTTCAAGCAGAAAGATCCTTAACCACTTTATAGACAACCTCAGGCCTTAAGTCCCCAGTCTGAGAAACTGTTGAACCCGAAATAGAGACAAAGTTGGTCGTGCAATATTTATTTCTGAAGGGGAAAAAACCAACAATTAACATGATGCCCAATCTAAAAAGCTAAATTTACCGCATCTGTTGTTTTCTTTAAAAAACAAACAAACACAGTACTTAAGGTTCATGCAGATGCATTTGTTTCTGTACACTTGAAGTTTTGACTGCATATGCCCGTCAGTAAAATACTATGATGTGTTGTTTTGTATCAAAAAATGTTTGGGTTGTGGTGCACATATGTGGGTTCCATATGCTTCACATGTTTATTACTGTATGCTTATTGTTTACTGCACGTCTCAGAGGAACAAAAGGTCTGAACCTCCTAGGGGTAACAGGAGGATGCGAAGTCTGGCCTTTTGTATGCAAAGAGATGGCCTTGAGGGATTTCCTGACCACCAGGACTTTAGGTGGAGACGAGAAGACCTGGAGTGGGGTGCATTGCGATTTGGGATGTAAAGACAATGTGACTGTGTGCTTTGATGTCCTGGGGTATAAAAGGGACAGATGTGGGGGATTCCTTCCTCTTTCTGTTTTTTTGGATGTTGGAAAATGTGATTGTGAATAAAACTGGTCTTGAGGAATAAACTCAGCCTCGTCCTTCCACACATCTCCACAGGGTGGGGTTTTTTTTTGTTTTGTTTTTTGGGTTGTTTTTTTTTTGTTTGTTTTTTTGTGAGAATGAAGTTTGTTTCAAAATATTAACCAGAAACCACTCTGGAGCTTGGTCGTTGACCAAAAAATTTGCGCTGTCTGTGTGGACAACTTAACTGAACTGCGTGCTGTTGAGAATTTAATATCATTCCATTTTATTTGTTCATGCTCCTCGTAATACAGACAGAATCAAAAAAATAATAAGAACATACAAAAAAGTCATTTATTTATTGGTTTGTATGGTTGTGTAGGTATAACACGGAGTCTTGGCTGTCCGGGGACGATGTTGACCATCCATGCTCTAATTGAAAAATCTGTTGTAGATGAAGTTCTGTTTTGTCTTATCTAAAAGCAAATTTAACAAGACATTCCTCTTTTCAAGGCTCTGCAATGGTGGCAAAAAAATGACATCTTCCTTCCTGTATACTCTGTAAAAAGTCCTGAAATGGTCAGCTTTGTAAAATGATCCACTTGCATCATTTCATTACAAGAAAATCTCTAGGATAGCAATCAAAACTATATTTAACGATTTAAAGGCTTATTTTTTACTAAACCAGTGACTGAAGTGTGTAATCACTCAAATGTACAAAATGATGTACATAAAATGCATTTGTATTTGTACATTTGCATTTGTACAAAAAATGCATAATTATAGTTTAAAAACAATTTTTATTCATCAGCCATCCAAGCAGCCCCATGGTCTGCAGTGTGTGTGTGTGCGTGTGGGAAGAGGAAAGGGGGGTTGCTGTTTCCCTGCATATAAGCCTTAGCTTATGTTACACTGGGGGGAGACCCCCTGCTGAAAAAAGGCTTTGGAGTGTGGATGAACCACAGTTTTAAAACAATGGTGTGTGTGTGGGGGGGGGGGGGGGGTAATCCCAGGTGAAAAACAAGTAGCCGATTGAAGCTGAGAACACACAGACTATAAAGTCTAAAGACTGTTTTAATATTCTCTGGAAAAATCAGAATCAGATTTATTGCCATTGTTTCATGTAGTACACAAACTAGGAATTTGTCTCGGTGCGATGCTGCAACATTAAACATGAAAAAATAAAAGATAGAAATAAAACTATACATGCAATAAAATGTAGAATATGAATGAGTAATACTAGTCAAAGCAATTTTAAATATATTAGAGAGTAGCAGATATTGTGGAGTACCACATAGTGCAGTCGGTAATGCAAAAAGAAAACAGTGAATTGACATGAGTCTGGTTGAGCTGCTGTACATAGTGCACGAGAGTCTAATAAGTCACTTAGTGTTCAGCAGTCTGATGGCAGAGGGGAAGAAGCTGTTCATGTGACGGGAGGTTTTAGTCTGAATGGACCGAAGTCTTCTACCTGAGGGGAGGGGGGCAAACAGTACGTGACCAGGGTATGAAGGATCGGCTATGATCCGACCTGCACGCCTCCGGGTCCTGGAGATGTACAGGTCCTGGAGGGATGGGAGCTTGCAGCCGATCACCTTCTCAGCAGTGCGCACGACGCGCTACAGCCTTAGTCTGTCCCTGGCAATGGCTCCTGCGTACCACACGGTTATGGAGGTGGTGAGGATGGACTCGATGATGGCCGTGTAGAACTGCATCAACATCTTGGTGGGTAGCTTGAGCTTCCTCAGCTGCCGCAGGAAGAACATCCTCTGCTGGGCCTTTTTGATGAGGGAGCTGATGGTCGGCTCCCACTTGAGGTCCCGGGTGATGGTGGTGCCCAGGAAGCGGAAGGAATCTGCAGTGGTGATGGGAGAGCCTGTGAGGGTAAGGGGGGGCAGAGGGGTTGTGACTTTCCTGAAGTCCACGATCATCTCCACTGTCTTCAGAGCGTTCAGCTGCAGGTTGTTGTGGCTGCACCAGGACGCCAGCTGGGCCACCTCTCTCCTGTAGACGGACTCGTCGCCGTTGGAGATGAGCCCGATGAGGGTGGTGTCGTCCGCAAACTTGATCAGCTTGACAGACTGGTGGCTGGAGGTGCAGGAGTTGGTATACAGGGAGAAGAGTAGGGGGGGAAAGTACACAGCCCTGGGGTGATCCGGTGCTGATGCTGACGGAGTCTGAGACAGTCTTTCCCAGCCACACATGCTGCCTCCGGTCCGTCAGGAAGTCGGTGATCCACCTGCAGAGGGAGTCAGGCACGTTGAGCAGGGACAGCTTGTCCTCGAGCAGAGCGGGGCGGATGGTGTTGAATGCAGAGCTGAAGTCCACAAACAGGATCCTGGCGTAGGTTCCCGGGGAGTCCAGGTGCTGCAGGATGGAGTGGAGGGCCAGGTTGACTGCGTCGTCCACAGACCTGTTGGCTCGGTAGGCAAACTGCAGCGGGTCCAGGAGAGGAGTGGTGATGGTCTTGAGGTGGGGCAGGACCAGGCGCTCAATGGACTTCATGACTACAGAGGTGAGCGCTACAGGTCTGTAGTCGTTAAGTCCAGTGATCCGTGGCTTCTTGGGGACAGGGATGATGGTGGAGGTTTTGAGGCAGGTCGGCACGTGGCATAACTTCAGGGAGGTGTTAAAAAAGTCTGTGAAGACAGGAGCCAGCTCTTCCGCACAGTGTCTCAGGGTGGAGGGAGACACGCCGTCCGGGCCGGGGGCCTTGCACGGGTTCAGTCTGGAGAACTGTCTGCGCACGTCCTGCTCACTGATGACAAGGGCAGGGGGGGAGGAGGGGGGGCCGCCTTTGATGAAGTGGGGACCGTGGAGGCAGTGGCGCTGGGGGGAGGGGGGGATGGACACAGCTGACGAGGTGTCAAAACGGGCATAGTGTTGGGACAGTCTTTGACAAAGGGCTTTGTCATCATGACCTTTAGAAGCCTGAGGCCGATAGTTGGTGATTTGCCTCAGTCCTCTCCACACAGAAGCAGAGTCGTTAGCAGTGAACTGCTGCTGGAGTCTCTCAGAGTACACAGACTTAGCTCTCCTCAGTTCTCTGCTAAACCGATATTTGACCTCCCTGTAGCAGTCCCTGTCTCCACTTTTCAACGCTGCTTCCTTCTCCTTCCTGATCTGTCTGAGCTTAGCAGTGAACCAGGGCTTGTCATTGGAGTACCTCACCCTGGTGCGCGATGGAAGAATGCTCTCCACACAAAAGTGGATATATGAGTTCACAGTGTCCGTGTATTCATCCAGATCATGCGTGGCTCCTTTAAACATGCCCCAGTCAGTTATTTCCATGCACGTGCTCAGCTTCTCCCCAGCTTCACTGGTCCATTTCCTCGTAGTGCTCACAACAGATTTAGTGAGCTTCAGTCTCTATCTGTATGTGGGAATCAAGTGGACCATCACGTGATCAGATAGTCCGAGCGCAGCGCGGGGAACAGCGTGATACGCATCCTTCACTGTAGTGTAACAGTGATCCAGCGTGTTCTTTCCTCTGGTGGGGCATTTAATAAACTGTTTGTAACGGGGGAGATCGTGGCTCAGGTTACTCTGGTTAAAGTCGCCAACCACAATAACCAGAGAGTCTGCTCCGTTTGTTGAATGTGATCCGCGAGCGTGCGCTGAGCCTCGCGCGCGTCCGCGTCGGGCGGGACGTAAACAGCGGCGAGGATGAATGAAGCAAACTCACGCGGGGAATAAAAAGGCTTGCAGTTAATGAATAGATATTCCAGAGCGGGAGAACAGTGTTGGGAGATCACTGTTACATCAGAGCACCAGCTGCTGTTGATGTAAAAGCAGACTCCTCCTCCTGTGGTCTTACCGGAGAACTCTGTGTCTCGATCAGCACGAAACAGCTGAAATCCCTCGAGGAGGAGCGCGCTGTCCGGAGTTGATTCCTTAAGCCAGGTCTCAGTAAAACAGAGAGCACACTAGGTGGAGAGGTCCTTGAATCGCATCAGCAGTCTCAGTTCCTCTACCTTGTTAAAGAGAGAATTGACATTGGACAGAAATACATGTTTAGTCGCTCGTCATCCTTGAACCGCTGGCTGTCTGTGTGGTGTCCTGCAAATGACGTGGGCTACATTGACAATTGGAGCTCTTTTTGGGGAAAACCTGGTCTTATGAGACGAGACAGCATTCATCCCACTTTGGATGGTGCTTCTCATTTATCTAACAATCTGGCATCTTTTTTATCCAAATTTCCAAAACCATGACTACTCAGAGTTGGGACCAGGAAGCAGAGTAGCAGTCCTACACGCCTCTCTGCAGCTCCTCTTCATCCGCCACCCCTCAGCTTAGCCCCTGTCTTCCCCATCAGAGAATCGTTGTCTGCTCCATCCAAAGTAAATAAAAATATAATGTATAAGCATCCCAAAGTGATAAAGCAAAATATTGGTAAAACTCAAATTAAACATAAAGCCTCTAAATTGAATGATTTGGCCTCTGTTCCTCCTCATAATTTAAAAATTAAATGTGGTTTATTAAATATTAGGTCTCTAACTCCCAAGTCTCTGTTAGTCCATGATCTGTTAATTGATCATCAGATTGATTTAATTTCCCTTACAGAGACTTGGTTAGGGCAAGAGGATTATGTTGGTTTAAATGAATCAACTCCCTCTGGTTATTTAAACTGTCAAAATCCCAGAAGTTCTGGTCGTGGAGGAGGAGTAGCAACAATTTACCATTCCAAATTACTAGTTAATGTAAAGCAAAAAACATGTTATAATTCCTTTGAGGGCCTGGTCGTCAGTGTTGGGCACTTTAGCAATTTCAGGTTAAACCCAATTTTATTTGCCATAGTTTATCGTCCCCCATCAACCTATTCAGAATTTTTATCCGAATTTGCTGATTTCTTAGCTGATTTAGTGCTGAAATCTGATAGAATAATTATAGTAGGGGACTTTAATATACATGTGGATGTAGATAGTGACTGCCTTAATGTGGCTTTTAATTCAATATTAGACTCGATTGGGTTTTCTCAGAAAGTAGGAAATTCTACTCATTACCTCCACCATACATTGGACCTTGTTCTGACATATGGCATAGAAATAGAAAATCTTGTAGTGTCTCCTCATAACCCTGTACTGTCAGACCATTGTCTGTTAACCTTTGATTTTACTATTTCTGACTATTTGGCTCCTAAAGAAAAATATTATCACAGTAGATGCCTCTCAGATGATGCTGTTTCCAAATTTATGCAGATTGTTTCCTCTATGCCATGTGTCAACACAACGGAAATAAGCTATAGACAGCTTGCTCCTTCTGTAATTGATAACATGGTGGATAGTGTTTCAGCTTCTCTGCATCAGGCTCTAGACTTGGTGGCCCCCTTAAAAAAGAAAAAGTCTAATCAGAGATTTTTAACTCCTTGGTTCAACACAGAAACTCGTAGCTTAAAACAGAAGACTCGTCAATTAGAAAGAAAATGGCGCTCTACTAATTTAGATGAAATCTATTTAGCTTGGAGAAATCATCTTTTAATTTATAAAAAATCTCTTAGAAAAGCTAGAACGAGTTATTACTCTGCATTAATAGAAGAGAACAAGAATAATCCCAGGTTTCTTTTCAGTACTGTAGCCAGGTTGACAAAGAGTCAGGACTCTGTCAATCCTAGCATCCCCTTAGAGCTTACTAGTCAGGACTTTATGAACTTTTTCAATAATAAAATTTCATCCATCAGAGATAAAATCAATCAGATTCTTCCCACAGTTAACTTAAATACTGTAACTACTACAACTCCTTCTATTGATGTCTGTCTTGATGAGTTTACTCCAATCGACCTTTGTGAGTTAGACAAAATAGTTTCCTCATCCAAACCTTCAACTTGTCTTTTAGACCCTATTCCTACCAGGTTATTTAAAGAAGTCTTCCCACTTATTGGTAGCTTTATTCTTCATATAATCAATTCTTCATTAACTTTAGGCCATGTACCGCAGGCTTTTAAAACGGCTGTAATTAAACCCTTACTCAAAAAGCCAACGCTAGATCCAGGAGCTTTAGCTAACTATAGACCAATCTCTAATCTCCCTTTCATTTCAAAAATCTTAGAAAGAGTTGTTGCTACGCAATTATTTGACCACCTGCAGGGAAATGGTTTACTTGAAGAGTTTCAATCTGGGTTTAGAATCCATCATAGTACTGAAACAGCCTTAGCGAAGGTCACTAACAACCTCCTCATTGCATCTGATAATGGACTAGTTTCTGTACTTGTCCTTTTAGACCTTAGTGCAGCTTTTGATACTATCGATCATAATATTCTACTTGATAGATTAGAACACTATGTTGGACTTAATGGAAATTCGTTGCAGTGGTTTAGATCTTATTTATCTGATAGGTTCCAGTTTGTTCATGTAAATGATGAGTTTTCTCTCAGCTCAAAGCTTAGTCATGGAGTTCCACAGGGATCTGTGCTAGGCCCTACTCTTTTTAGTTTATATATGCTTCCGTTAGGCAACATTATTAGAAAGCACTGTATACATTTTCATTGTTATGCAGATGACACAATTATACCTGTCAATGAAGCCAGATGATACTAATCAATTAGCCAAGTTAGAAGCCTGTCTTAAGGAAATCAAAGCTTGGATGACTTGTAATTTCCTGCTATTAAATTCAGATAAGACTGAAGTCATTCTTGTTGGTCCAAAAAACCTTAGAAATTCCTTTCCAAATCAAACTTTCAGTTTGGATGCAATTACTCTTTCTCTTAATAGCTCTGTGAGGAACCTTGGAGTTATTTTTGATCAGGATTTGTCCTTCAATTCACATATTAAATTTGTTTCTAAGACTGCCTTCTATCATTTGCGTAATATTGCCAAGATTAGGAGCATCTTGTCTCAGAGTGATGCTGAGAAGCTGATCCACGCTTTTGTTAGCTCGAGATTAGATTATTGTAATTCTTTATTATCAGGCTGTCCTAAAACATCTTTAAAAAGTCTTCAGCTGATCCAAAATGCTGCAGCAAGAGTTTTAACAGGTACTAGAAAGAGAGACCATATCTCTCCGGTTCTGGCCTCCCTTCATTGGCTTCCCATAGAGTTTAGAATTAAGTTTAAAATCCTTCTTCTTACTTACAAAGCTCTAAACAATCAGGCTCCTTTTTATTTAAAAGATCTGATACTACCGTATTATCCTAACAAAGCACTACGCTCCCAAAATGCAGGATTACTTGTAATACCTAGAATCTCCAAAAGTACAATGGGAGGCAGAGCCTTCAGTTATCAAGCTCCTCTCCTGTGGAATCAGCTGCCAATCTGGATTCGGGAGTCAGACTCGATCTCTGTTTTTAAGAATAGGGCTAAAACCTACCTTTTTGATATAGCCTACAATTAGGGAGGGATCATGTGTTTCTGAACCCTCCCTTAGTTATGCTGCTAATAGGTTTAGTCAGCCGGGGGACCTCCAGTAATGCACTGGGCCTCACTCCTTTCCTCACTCTCTATGAAATATTTTTTTTTTTGCTGGTCATTAACATTTGTTTGTTCTCTCCCATAGATTGAGTCCCCATCGTGCTGCTTGCTCTCTACATGTCTGTTCTTTTCTTCTTCTCTATCCCCTCACCCCCCAGCCAGTCGCAGCAGATGACTGCCCCTCCCTGAGCCTGGTTCTGCTGGAGGTTTCTTCCTGTTAAAAGGGAGTTTTTCCTCTCCACCGTCGCCAAGTGCTTGCTCACAGGGGATCGCCTGATTGCTGGGGTCTTTCTGCAACTGTGGGGGTCCCCCCTACAGTTGATAGTGCTATGAGATGACTGTTGTTGTGAAATGGCGCTATATAAATAAAGTTGAATTGAATTGAATTGAATAGAAATATGCCAGGCAAAGCCGTGCGCGTGCCTCTCCTGCAAAGCCGCACGAGAGCGCCCGCTCGCCTTCCTCTCTTTCGCCGTCTCACTTTTTGGGCTAAAAAGTGAACCAGATCGGCGGCAGGAGCCAAAAAAACTGGGAGTAGGTCAGTGGGAGTGAAAGTCCTGATATTTAGTAGCTCTTCACGGGTGTAAGAGCTGGCAGACACACAACTGACGAACAAAAACATATTAAGAAAAACGCAGCGAAGCACCATGGCGACCACTGTGGGCGCCATCTTGGATCTAAAATAAAGTATAACTATATGAAGTTCTGTTTTGTCTTATCTAAAAGCAAATTTAACAAGAGGTTCCTCTTTTCAAGGCTCCGCAATGGTGGCAAAAAATGATGACATCTTCCCCCTGGCAAATTTTGACATAAAGCAGCAGGCGGTTTGACATAAGCTGGGCAGAACACTAGGGAGGGGAGTCTGAATGTTGAAAAAACTGTAGACTGATTTAAAATGTTTTCTTTTTAAATTTCCCACCTTGTACAAAAGCTCAAGTCATATGGTGTGGTAGAAAGAACACGCAGATGCACAGACCGCCAAAAACACCCTCTCCAAATTCTGGTTTAAAGTTGTCATGAGTGGTTGAAAAAAAACTCTGCCTTAAAGTTACAAAACTAACCATTGGTAAATATCACGTACAAGCTGTGGGGAGTTTTACAGAATTGTTTCATGCAGACAATCCCTAGAAGGCTGTTGTATGGTCATTTTAAAAATGTAAACCCTTTCTACTTCCTTCATGTGAGGCAGAAAGTCCTGTGTGAAAGCCTCTAGTCTCTCTTTCAGCTGCTGGGCATAGTTAAGTTGCTCATATTCACTCTTAAACAGAGACATCTCTGAAATCTTGTTGTCAGCGTGTACATTGTACACTGTGTCCAATAACATATTCATTCTCAATTTGTTCACGCATCTTGAACTCTGTGTGTGTTTGTAGACAGAACTCACATGTTTGTTTTCACAGCGGCACATGCTTAGGAAAGCTCAGCAAACATCCTACAGTCACTCAGAAATGCAAAATATGTGTTTAAGAAGTGGAATTTGTATATGCATCTCCTATCTAAAGTCAGTCAGCCTAACAAGTAAACTATTGCAACACTAAGAGTCATCTGAATTAATTGCCATGAGCAAGCTTCCTCTGCTTATACATTAACAGCAGCAGCAGCACCAAATGTGTCTGTTTTATCTTCTGCTATCTATCCTGCTCTTAAAACCAGTCTCCACATCTGTCAATCCTGCATGAGTCTGGACTACTCTTTCTGTAATTTGTGGAGGCCATGTCTGTAGAAAGCAAGTATTCTGAATGTGGATGAAACACGGAGTAGAATCTCTGCTGTAAGATCCCTCCCTTTGTGTGTGTGCATGTGTGTTTGTGTGTCTGTGCTTTTAAAAATGTTTTAGAAACACTCTGGCTGATGTGCTCTGAAACTCTACACTGCTACGGCAAATGTTAAAATCAACTTGAAACTACCGTGTGTGTTTGTGTGTCTGTGTTTTTGACTTCTGCAAGCTGACACACTGTGAGAGACACCTGACTAAAGGCCCTTTTCCACTAGCACGCTTTAGCGCGACACGGGACGGCTCAGCACGCTTTGTACGCTTTTCCACAAGCCCCAACACGGTTTAACAGCCGCGATTCTCAGCCCCGCTCCAGGACAGGGTACAGCAGTGCTGAGCTGTGCCGTGTTGTGTCGTTAACAGACTGGTCGCCGCTGATTGGTCAGGTCGTAACCGGCGCTGATTGGTCAGGTTGTAACCGCCCCTCTCCTTCTCCTCTTCTACCGAATCTTCACGACCTTCTCAATAAAGTTTTTGAAAAAAAAAACAAAAACAAAAAAAGAATCTAGACGACCGCCATTACTCAGCGCGCAACCACTGTTGGCGGTTTATTTTCAGTGGATTGCTGTGCTATTTTCATTTATTCTCTATCAAAAATGGCTTCGCGTAATAAGGGTGTTCCATGGACCAATAAGGAGGTGCAGTGTCTGCTCACTGCATTGTCAGACGAACGTATCCAGCGCGAGTTAGACGGAGCCGCCCGGAATGAAAAAATATACCGGGAGGTCTCGACATCAGAGTCCTTTAACGGTGAGTTTTAATTTTTTTTTATTGTGCTTTTTTTCGCAAATATATTCAGTAAGACGCTCAGTTTATTTATGCAATAAAAAAGCTGTTCAATTGTGGATGATGATCGCTGCTTTATTGCAGCACACTGCGGACTAAAGCTTTTATTTTAATTA
The DNA here is from genome assembly GCA_020510985.1 of Pholidichthys leucotaenia. NCBI lineage: Eukaryota > Metazoa > Chordata > Actinopteri > Cichliformes > Pholidichthyidae > Pholidichthys > Pholidichthys leucotaenia. The sequence continues at coordinate 190,929,012 of CM035842.1, read as the reverse complement.
TTCATGTGAACAATACGCTGAAATAAGCTTATGTAATCTTGTTAAAAACTATTGTCTTTTCTGTATATCTTGCACTTTCGTGCTGTATTTTATTGTGTGCATTTTCCTTGTAGAATCATCCCACGCGTCCGCCGCGCCCGCCCGCCCGGATTCATTCAACCGAGCCTTCCTGAACCAGAGCAGGCAGAGACGGCTTCATTCAACCGAGCCTTCCTGACCCAGTTTGGGAAGCTGGTGTAGAGGCAGTCAGTGGTCGGCGTGTATAAAATGTCGATTAATCTTCATGTTGTGTTGCCAAAGTTTTTTTTTATTTTAATATTTTGTATATAATAAAATGGAATTGTTTTGGAAAGTGTGGTTTGTCTGTTATAACACTGAATTATAAAACAGTATAATTACATAGAAATTCCATTGCCTAGTCTGATGAAAATGATGCTGATCATCCTGTCAGGGGTCAACCATTGTAAAGGTAATGTAATTTTTAACTAGACCAAAAAACAAATACTTTAGAAGAAGTGTAGCATCATCTAAACGGAAAATAATAATACTGTTGTTCCAAACGTTGACCTGAAGGTGAAAAACATGAATTTTTTTTATTCAGTACATCCAAAATGCCCTAGGATGTAAAAAAAATAATACAATTTGGTGTTGGCCAGTGTGCCACTGTCTCATTATTTAATACGAATAAAAACAAGTTTCAGCTCATTATTTCAAGGTCATTTGGCAGTTAATTCAGAACAAAAGTGACTTGTGTTGTTGCAGCTTAATTATGAGATAAAATTAATTGTGAGATAAAACCACAGAGCGAGCAAGGCAATAATCCTTGGATCCTCCATTTTTTGTCTCGTGTAAATAAGGACTCAGTCGGGTGCGTAACGTCACGGGAGTGTGGCCCCTCCTCGCTGGGAATCTGGCGCTGCCTCGCTTCTAAAACCTCCTAACACAAACCATCACAGCACAAGCACAACACCGTGCTAATGGAGACAGAAGCATTCCGAGCCGTACTGAAGTGAATCGAGCCGTACCGAGGTGTGCTGGGCTAGTGGAAAACAGGCTTAATGTTGGTGCGTGCTTTCATGTTAAGATCAAATAGACCTGTTTTCTCAGGTCTGTGTTCCCCTAAAACTCTTTTTTCTGAATGTGCAGAAGATGATGTTGCAGATTTGTGACTGGGTCTGTGTGTGTGTGTGTGTGTGTGTGTGTGTGTGTGCGCGCGCGCGCGCGCTTTGGTACACAAATCCGTGTTTTTGCAAAATGTGGTCTCCCCATTCAACATCTGCTTTAGCCAGGAGAATGGTGGCTTCAAAGCCTGCCACAGTGAGACGCCTCTGACTGATATCTATTTTTGCAAATTGAAACCACTACAAACATGTCACCTTTGAGCCCATCTTTTTTGGCTGAGAGAATGGTGTTTAAATCGTTTTACAGACACTGATGTGTTTTTTGTAAATTGAAAGACTACAAAGATGTCACTTTGAAGAGAAGTTCTGCCATCATTTACCCCATCCTAACCCTAAACAACATATGGACAACAGATTAAAAACACAGCTGTCACTTCTGATGACAAGTTCAAAGCACGTTTGATTGACAATCTATTTGCGCGAGGTCACGGGTCATGTTTTCAAAACACTTTTGATTGACAGCCTAATTACGCGGGGTCATGGGGGCGGGTTTAGGGTCAGGTCAAGGGGGCGTGGCACCTGTCAAACTGAAATAGAGGGTGTGTATAAATACTACCTCTCCTCTCTCCCGGGCATGCATGCCCAGAGAAACCAAGTATAAGCAAGTATTTCTGCATGCCCGTACAAAGCAGGTGTAAGCAAGGGTGTAAGCAAGCACGTCAGCACTCATTCAGTGATGCCTGCCTTTGATATTTGATGGTGTCATAGTGAGTCCTATAATCGTTGATGATGTCATAGTGTGTCCTGTGATCGTGAGTCATGCCTACGTTTGATCTTTGAAGATGTCCTATGTCCTTTGATGATGGCATAGCAAGTCCTATGATGCCTGCATTTGATCCTGGTTTAAATGTGTGTCCTATTCTTAATTGGGTGATGAGTATCTCTTCTTTCCTGTTTCTGGCAACTCCCATTTGGTTTAAAGTGCTGTGTGCTATTGGTAATCGGGTGATGAGTATCTCTTCTTTGGTGAGTGATGGTCTATATGACATCATAAAGACATCAAGGCAGGCATCATAGGACATCATGCCTACATCATAGGTAGCCAGTCCTATTGTCTATATGACAGCATCGCGAATCCTATGTTGCCTGATATCTTAGGATCATCATAGGACATCATGCAGTCATCATAGGCTGTCCTATGATATGCTATGATCGTGACACACAGACATGATGTACTGCTTCGAATGGGTGTGGTTTAAAGTAGTGTGTCCTATTGTTTATCGGGTGATGAGTGCGATTTCCAGATTTACACACAAACTGACAGAGATTTCTTGAATTTATAGAGTGATGAAGTATCATCATAGGAACCAGTCCCAGACATCATAGGCCATCCTATGATGTCCTATGACCGTGACACACAGACAGACACACAAACTGAGATTTCTTGAATTTATAGAGTGATATGATATGTTAACAATATATTGCTGTACACTGGCTACAGTATAACCATCAGAAACCAGTGAGCTTTTCTGTAAATTTACAGTAGTTTTTATCAATGTAAAGCACTTGGCGCAGCATCTAATGTTTGAAAAGTGCTATACAAATGAAGTTTGATTGAAGTTTGAGTATTTTCAGCACACTGCTTATTGACATAAAGGCCATCATTTATCAAAAGTGCATAGAAATCGGCACACATGATTGTACGAAAAGGTCTACGTAGTATTTATGAAACTGCATATCTGGACAATCTCATCGTACAGTCGTTCACTCATTGATTAACCTGACGGATTTATCTGAGCATCATTTGAATTCCATGCCCACGTCCTTTTTTTTTTTTTTTTGTTACTTATTTGTACCCGTAGGCAGACTTGGTTTGCAGTCTGGTGACAAGCCACCGGCTGCTGGTCGCTGCGTGCGCGAGCGCCCTAAACCTACATGTTTTTGCTGTGCGGGAGGAAACCGGAGAAATCCCAGAGTAAACCCGCGCAACACGGGGAGAACATGCAAACTCCACACAGCTCACTGTTGGTCGGGGGCTGGGATCGAACCCACGATCTCATGATCCCCGCGGTCCCCCGGCCGAGGGTAAAACTGTGCTGCCACAGTGCTAAACCACTGTGCCACCGTGCAGCCCACGGTTTGTGTTTTGTCCTTGGCAAAAACACAAACTTATCTGTCATAGAAATTGACATTATCATAAGAAAAGAGGAAAAAATAAATTGTCCAATAACCAGAGGGTTGGCGGTTTGAATCCCACTCTCCCAGCCATCCTGCTGTTGTGTCCCTGGGCAAGACACCGTACCCACTTTGCCTTCAGTGTCCATGACACTGAGTATGAATTTGTATAAATGTTCAGTAGCGCCTTCCCTCATGGATCGTCACCTTATCATGGTGGGGCGGGTTGCGTGCCCCAGTGATCCCAGGAGCTATGTTGTCTGGGGCAATTTGCCTCTGATAGGGTCACCCAAGACAAACTGGTCCTGGGTGAAGGGCCAGACTAAGAACGATCCAACAGATTCTCATGATAAATTCTATATCAAGGATTCAGTGTACCCCGCCCGGTATGGGGTTACCAGGGCCCCACCCTGGAGCCAGGCCTGGGGGAGGGGCTCGAAGGCTAGCGTCTGGTGGCCAGGTTTCCACCCATGGGACCCGGTCGGGCTCAGCCCGAAGGAGTTACATGGGTCCGCCCTCCAGTGGGCTCACCACCTGCAGGAGGGATCATGGGGGTCTGGTGCTATGTGGATTAGGTGGCAGTCAAAGACGGAGACCTTGGTGATCTAATCCCAAGCTTTCTAAGCTGGCTTTTGGTACGTGGAATGTCACCTCTCTGGTGGGGAAGGAGCCTGAGCTGGTGTACGAGGTTGAGAGATACCGGCTCGTTATAGTCGGCCTCACCTCACCACACAGCTCCGGTTCCGGAACCAGTCTCCTGGAGAGGGGCTGGAGCTTGGCCTTTTCTGGAGTTGCCCCGGGCGAGAGGCGACGAGCAGGGGTGGGTATTCTTGTATCCCCCCACCTTGCTGCCTCTATATTGGAGTTTTCCCCAGTGGACGAAAGGGTTTCTTCCCTGCGCCTTCGGGTTGGGAAACGGGTCCTGACCATCATTTGTGCCTATGCACCAAATGATGTTTCAGAGTACCCACCCTTTTTGGAGTCTGTGACTGGGGTGCTGGAGGGTGCTCCTCTTGGAGACTCCATTGTCCTACTGGGGGACTTCAATGTGCACGTGGGCAACGACAGTGAAACCTGGAGGGGGGTGATTAGGAGGAACGGCCTGCCCGATCTGAACCTGAGTGGTGTTCAGTTATTGGACTTCTGTGCTAACCACAGTTTGTCCATAACGTACACCATGTTCAAGCATAAGGGTGTCCATATGTGCAGCTGGCACCAGGACACCCTAGGTCGCAGGTCGATGATCGATTTTGTTATCGTGTCATCAGACCTGCGACCGTATGTCTTGGACACCCGGGTAAAGAGAGGTGGAGAGCTGTCAACTGATCACCACCTGGTGGTGAGTTGGATCTGATGGCAGGGGAGGAAGCCATTCAGACCTGGTAGACCCAAACATATAGTGAGGGTGTGCTGGGAACATGTGGCTGAGGCCCCTGTCCGGGAGGTCTTCAACTCCCACTTCCGGAAGAACTTCAACCACATTCCGAGGGAGTCTGGAGACATGGAGTCTGAATGGGCCATGTTCTCCACCTCTGTTGTTGAAGCGGCGGCCCAGAGCTGCGGCCGCAAGGTGGTCAGTGCATCTCGTGGTGGCAACCCCCAAACCACGTGGTGGACACCAGTGGTGAGGGGGGCCATTATGCTGAAGAAGGAGTCCTATCAAGCTTGGTTGGCTTGTGGGACTCCCAAAGCAGCTGAGGTGTACCGGCAGGCCAAGCGGAGTGCAGCTCGGGTGGTTGCTGAAGCAAAAACCCGGGTATGGGAGGAGTTCGGTGAGGCCATGGAACAAGACTTTCGGTCGGCCTCGAAGAGATTCTGGCAAACTGTTCGGCGGCTCAGAAGGGGAAAGCAGCTCCCTGTCCACACTGTGTATGGTGCAGATGGGACACTGTTGACTTCGACTGGGGATATCGTCGGGCGGTGGAAGGAATACTTTGAGGATCTCCTCAATCCCACTGATACGCCTTCCACAGAGGAAGCAGGGTTTGGGGACGAGGGGGATGACTTGCCTATCACAGGGGCTGAGGTCGCCAAGGTGGTTAAAAATCTTCTTGGTGGCCGGGCCCCGGGTGGTTGACGAGATTCGCCCTGAGTTCCTCAAGGCCCTGGATGTTGTAGGGCCGTCATGGTTGACACGCCTCTGCAACATTGCGTGGAGGTCGGGGACAGTGCCTTTGGCATGGCAAACCGGGGTGGCGGTTCCTCTCTTCAAAAAAGGGGACCGGAGGGTGTGCTCCAACTTTAGAGGGATCACACTCCTCAGCCTCCCTGGGAAGGTCTATGCCAAGGTACTGGAGAGGACAGTCCGGCCGTTGGTCGAACCTCAGATTCAGAAGGAGCAATGTGGTTTTCGTCCTGGCCGTGGGACATCGGACCAGCTCTTTACCCTCTCGAGAATTCTTGAGGGTTCGTGGGAGTTTGCCCAACCAGTTTACATGTGTTTTGTGGACTTGGAGAAGGCATTTGACCGCATCCCTCGTGGTTTTTTGTGGGGGGTGCTTCGGGAGTATGGGGTATCGGGCTTGTTGTTACGAGCTATTCGGTCTCTGTACGACTGTTGTGAGAGTTTGGTTCGTATTGCCAACACTCGGTCGGAATCATTCCCAGTGAGAGTTGGACTCTGCCAGGGCTGCCCTTTGTCACCGATCCTGTTCAGATTTTTTATGGACAGGATTTCTAGGCGCAGCCAGGGAATGGAGGGTGTCATGCTTGGTGACCACAAGATCTCATCTCTGTTGTTTGCAGATGATGTTGTCCTGTTGGCTTCATCCAGCAATGACCTACAGCTCTTGCTGGGACGGTTTGCCACTGAGTGTGAAGCGGCTGGGGTGAGAATCAGCACCTCCAAGTCCGAGTCCATGGTCCTCAGCCGGGAAAAGGTGGATTGTCCTCTCTGGGTTGGGGACAGGCTCCTGCCCCAATTGGAGGAGTTTAAGTATCTTGGGGTCTTGTTCATGAGTGAGGGCAAAATGGAGCGAGAGATTGACAGACGGATTGGAGCAGCATCTGCAGTGATGTGGACGTTGTACCGGTCTGTTGTGGTGAAGATGGAGCTGAGTTCTAAGGCAAAGCTGTCGATTTACCAGTCAATCTACGTTCCTACTCTCACCTATGGTCACGAGCTTTGGGTAATGACCAAAAGAACAAGATCGTGGATACAAGCGGCTGAAATGAGCTTTCTCCGTAGGATTGCTGGACTCACCCTCAGAGATGGGGTGAGGAGCTTAGTCATCCGGGAGAGGCTCAGAGTAGAACCGCTGTTCCTCCACATTGAAAGGAGTCAGTTGAGGTGGTATGGGCATCTGATTAGGATGCCTCCTGGACGCCTCCCACTTGAGGTGTTTCAGGCACGTCCCACTGGGAGGACACCCCGGGGCAGACCCAGGACTCGGTGGAGAGACTATGTCTCCCAGCTGGTCTGGGAACGCCTTGGTAGCCTCTCTGAAGAGCTGGAGCAGATGGCTGGGGAGAGGGAAGTCTGGGCTTCTCTGCTTGAACTGCTGCCTCCGCGACCCGGACCTCCGGAAAAGCGGTAGAAGATGGATGAATGGATGGTTCAGTAGTGGTCGGAGAGGCCGTTGGCGCAGATTGGCACCCACGTTTCTGTCAGTCTGCCCCAGGGCAGCTGTGGCTACAGCAGTAGCTTCCCGCTACCATTGTCTGTCTGTGGAGTGAATGAATAATGGACTCACTGTAAAGCGCTTTGGGTATCTTGAAAGGTGCTATATAAATGCAATCCATTATTATTATTATTATTATTATTATAAATTAGTGTTGTATGGCAACATCAAAAGTCTCATTCAATGCAAAAGAACCACATTTTGGAGGAGATCAGTGCTATGCAACACCGTTGGTTTGACCAGCTACTCTTCAGCTGAGGGTTATAAATTAAATCTGACATCATTTATTTGTGTATGGGTTATTATGCCTCAGTGCAAAGCAACACAGGCATACGGTAGAACGCCAGAGCGTCTGTCTGTCTGTTACGAGATTTTCACCTCACCCAGTCAAAATCAAGTGAAACTAAAGGCTTGTATCAATGTATCGCCACATTTTCTGAACTTTTAATTTGCCAGAATTTCAAGATAAGGGTTTGTTGTTAATATAAACACAAACAAAAACATGCAGTCAGTCTCATCCAAGCTGTGAAAAAGTTGTTGTAATAACTATGTATGTCAGGCCAGTAGAGGTGACCGTGGGACTTTTTTACAGCCCCTTGGACCACTTCCTGTCAACAGTAAATCTTGTGCTGAACTTTGAAAACAGCTTTTGTTACTGAAAACTAGACACATATTCAGCAACTACCCCATTTATTCATGACATTGTTTTCAGGCTTGTTTCACTGTATAGTTTTGAAAATATAGGACAATTTATTACCGCCGCCAAGGAGGTAATGTTTTTACCGGGGTTTGTCTGTCTGTCTGTCTGTTACCAACATGCAGTTAGGCCCAAAAATATTTGGACAGTGACACAAGTTTTGTTATTTTAGCTGTTTACGAAAACATATTCAGGATATGAATCAATATGAATCAATATGGGCTTAAAGTGCAGACTCTCAGCTGTAATTTGAGAGTATTCACATCCAAATTGGAGCAAGGGTTTAGGAATTACAGCTCTTTAATACATAGCCGCCTCTTTTTCACGGGACCAAAAGTAATTGGACAATTGACTCAGAAGGCTGCAAAAAAAAATAACAAGGCTGCATGGGCTCTTCCCTCATTAACTTGTCATCAATTAAGCAGTTAAAAGGTCTGGAGTTGATTCCAGGTGTGGCGTTTGCATTTGGAAGCTCTTGCTGTGAACACACAACATGCGGTCAAAGGAGCTCTCAGTGGAAGTGAAACAGACCATCCTGAGGCTGAAAAAAAGAAGAAATCCATCAGAGAGATAGCAGAAATGTTAGGAGTGGCCAAATCAACAGTTTGGTACATTCTGAGAAAAAAAAGAGTGCACTGGTGAGCTTGGGAGCTCAAAACCTCCATGGAAGACAACAGTGGTGGATGATCGCAGAAACCCCTTCACAACATCCACTCAAGTGAAGAACACTCTCCAGGAAGTAGGTGTATCAGTATCTAAGTCTACCATAAAGAGAAGACTTCATGAGAGTAAATACAGAGGATTCACCACAAGGTGCAAACCATTAATCAGCCTCAAAAATAGAAAGGCCAGAATTGACTTTGCCAAAAAACACCTGAAGAAGCCAGCCCAGTTCTGGAACAGCATTCTTTGGACAGATGAGACTAAGGTCAACCTGTACCAGAATGATGGGAAGAAGAAAGGTTGGAGAAGAATTGGAACAGCTCATGATCCAAAGCACAACACATCTTCTGTAAAACATGGTGGAGTTGTCGTTCAGTTGAACGCGAGAAATATACCCAGAAATAAATTCCCGTTCCAGTGAAATCGGTCCAAATGATCTTCACACAGTAATGTTGTAAAAAATATATTGAAGAACAATTCACATAGTTCAACTCGAAAAATATGCACAAAAACGAAATCTAACTCGAGAAAAAATTAAACATTTACAATTTTTTCAACGCGAAGATGATCGCCACGTGATCCATCTGGACCAATCACTGATCAGCTTTCCTCTCCAAGCAACGAGTAAACATGGCGTCCCCTGCTGCGGAAACCAGCAAGGCAGATAGTGACGGGCAAATAAAATGCTTTTTCCACCTCGATTCCGCCCTCTTGGTGGCATTGATGCGCATTGGGTCGGTCTGCTGCATACGAATCGCTGCCCCGAGTCAACTCTGTGTGTGGCATTAGCATAGATAGACTGGCTCCGTGTCCTAAGGACTCAACATAGACTGGTTGCCGCTCCCTAAAGGAATATAAGGACCGGTAGCTATCGCTGAATTCGTGCTTTCCAGTTGACTTGGTTTATGAAAACATTCCTTTCCCCTTCAATATCAACATGTTACATGTAATGGCATTAAAATTTCTTGATTTTTATTTTTTACCCAGACACCAAAGCAACCGAATAAATAATATGAATGTTCATTTTTAAATATTTCCTCACTGTTTATCTTCATCATCACCATCGAGCTTTCCATGCTTTTTGTATTTAAGGGGCAGACACTATTAAATCAATAACTGTCTCCATGTTGTCTCCCTACAGCAAAGTGATCTCCCAAAATGATTTCAAATTACATGTACATGTGCTTGCAATGATTCATGTAGTTCATTAGAGATCAACTAAAAACAAACTACCTCCATTGAACAATTCATGATAAGCTAGTTGAAAAAAAAAAATTCTAGCCATGTCATTTTGGTCCATGGTATAAAAATGCAAATGTATGTACATGTACAAGGAAAATACACAATATGTAAAATATAATTTGGTCTGAATTTAGGACCTTCCAGGCACTACAATTACAGTGGCAAACTGAAAAGGAGAGATTGAAGTGTCAGACAATGCAGCCCTTAAAACTAAGAAAGATGTCATGAAGACAAAAACTAGTGCCCACTGTTTTGTTCAGGTTGAAACTTTTTCCAGATGTATCTTGCAGAAACCTATAAAAATAGAAACTGGTTGATTTTCATTAAATAAATCAAGCATTATAACAAAATTAGTATCGTAATAGTGCACACATACATGTGGCTGGGAAATTTGTGGAAATGAACACATTAAATACAAGACTGTTGCATTGAAACAGGCACATTTAATCCTGCAGTTTGGTTGTTTATTTACTGTAAGCCATTTAAAAAAAAGAACCTGTACATGTTCATATCATCTGCACACATTAACTGAATCAAGGATTTTTGGTTGGGAAGATGGTGGGCAAATTATGCAGGTAAATCTGTATCCAAATCAAACCCTATGTCAATATCATCACTACAATTGTCATCATTGTCGTCGTCATCATCTTTGTTGGTACAGTTTGTGCACTTGCATAAGTCTGTACAGTTCAGGTTATTTCTTTTGCAAACGCATCTTTCTTGAGCACAGCTGCTCGTCTTGCAGCCACAGGCAACCACCTCCATCAAGCTTTTGGGGGCTGGGGGCTGCGTCATCCACTTCACTGTGATGTTACCCTCTTGAACTGTCCACCCATGATCATGAGGTGATGGCGGTTCAGTGATGGCTACAGTAGCTCTTCTACCAATAGCCGCTTGGTAAGCACAACGTCTAATGTGCTGGATTAAGGCATCTTTACAAGGAGGTAGGCACTTTTCTGAAGATGTTGCACAGAAGGAGAGGTACCTGGCTTCATTGACATCTTTACATTTATGCCCGTACAAGTTGCAGACAAATTCAGTAAGGATGGAGATCAGTTCTGAATTTGGAATATAGTCAGCTCCAAGTTCCTCAAATGCTTTCAAGTAGTGAATATTCTGAAGTGCAATGTCAAGTGGCTTCTTTTTCCCCTTCCCATAAAATGCACTGGTGCTGTCACAACCGGAGAACACATGCAGTCCAATAAGAGCCCTGCAGACATTCACAGTTACAACATTCAACAACCTTAATCCACCTCACTGCTGTCATGGGAGCAGCTTTCTCATTTTTCACGGAATCGAGGTGGAAAAAGCATTTTATTTGCCCGTCACTATCTGCCTTGCTGGTTTCCGCAGCAGGGGACGCCATGTTTACTCGTTGCTTGGAGAGGAAAGCTGATCAGTGATTGGTCCAGACGGATCACGTGGCGATCATCTTCGCGTTGAAAAAATTGTAAATGTTAAATTTTTTCTCGAGTTAGATTTCGTTTTTGTGCATATTTTTTGAGTTGAACTATGTGAATTGTTCTTCAATATATTTTTTACAACATTACTGTGTGAAGATCATTTAGACCGGTTTTACTGGAACGGAACTGAAAGATAGATTTTTCATCCGAGTGACTAGAGGCAGTGTGATGGCATGGGCATGCATGGCTTCCAGTGGCACTGGGTCACTTGTGTTTACTGATGATGTAACAAAAGACAGAAGCAGCCGGATGAATTCTGAAGCATATAGGGATATACTGTACTTTCTGCTCAGATTCAGCCAAATGCAGCAAAGTTGATTGGATGGCGCTTCACAGTACAGATGGACAATGATCTAAAACATACTGCAAAAGCAACCCAGGAGTTTTTTAAAGTAAAGAAGTGGAATATTCTGCAATGTCCGAGTCAATCACCAGATCTCAACCCAATCGAGCATGCATTTCACTTGCTCAAGACAAAACTTAAGGCAGAAGGACCCACAAACAAGCAACTGAAGACAGCTGCAGTAAAGGCCTGGCAAAGCATCACAAAGGAGGAAACCCAGCGTTTGGTGATGTCCATGTGTTCCAGACTTCAGGCAGTCATTGCCTGCAAAGGATTCTCAACAAAATATTGAAAAGTAACATTTTACTTGGGGTTATGTTTATTTGTCCAATTACTTTTGAGCCCCTGAAATGAGGAGTGTTTGTATAAAAATAGCTACAATTCCTACATGTTTAATCATATATTTTTGTTCAACCACTTGAATTAAACCTTAAAGTCTGCACTTCAATTCCGTTGTAGTTGTTTCATTTCAAATCCAATGTGGTGGCATGCAGAGCCCAAATCATGAAGATTGTGTCACTGTCCAAATATTTCTGGGCCTAACTGTAACTCAAAAAGTTATGAACGGATTTTGATGAAATTTTCAGGAAAGGTGTGTAATGGCACGGGGAACAGATGATTAGATTTTGGTGATGATCTGAGAGTGCATTGCATTATGCAAATCACATGCATAAATTTACTCCCATCTCAAACTTTGGATCACATTCTACATTTTTGTAATTGACATTAAGCCATTATCTCTTACCACTTTCAAGTTTGAGCCTTTGGAATGTCTGATATCGAAACTGAATTTCTCCAAAAAAACCTTGACCACTAGAGGGGGGAAGGCTGACGGGTGCACCGGTGTGTCACAGAATTTTAAGAGGTTTTAACATTTTACATTGTTTTTTTTCTGAAGTTGAGGCAGTTTTAATTCTTAACACTAATGTCAATAAAATAAAAACACAGCAGTGGACGTAGTTAATTCACTTGCTTTAAAATTACTTTTACAGTCCTGTAGAGATCTCGGTTAGTTTACATTATTTCTAAAGTAAAGCTGATCTGATGGTATGAAATAATGCCAACTTGAGGCTATTTTAGAGAAAAATCTTCTCTTGGTGGCTCCCTTTAGGGGTCGCCAGCAGATCATCTGCCTCCATCTCACCCTATCCCTTCATCTTCCTCTCTAACACCAACCCTCTCCATGTTCTCCTTCACTACATCCATGAATCTTTTCTGTGGGCTTCCTCTTTTCCTCATGCCTAGCAGCTCCATCCTCAACATCCTTTGTCCAATATAGCCACTATCCCTCCTCTGCACATGTCCAAACCATCTCAGACTTGCCTCTTACTTTGCCTCCAAACCGCTCAACCTGAGCTGTCCCTCTGATATACTCATTTCTAATTCTGTCCCTCCTAGTCTCTTCCAGTGAGAATCTTAAGCCTGTTTTCCACTAGCCCAGCACACCTCGGTACGGCTCGATTCACTTCAGTACGGCTCGGAATGCTTCGGTCTCCATTAGCACAGTGTTGCGGGGCAGCAGCAGATTCTCAGCGAGGCGGGGCCACACTCCCGTGATGTTATGCACCGGACTGAGTCCTTATTTACACGAGACAAAAATGGAGGATCCAAGGATTATTGCCTTGCTCGCTCTGTGGTTTTATCTCACAATTTTATCTCATAATTAAGCTGCAACAACACAAGTCACTTTTGTTTTGAATTAACTGCCAAATGACCTAGAAATAATGAGCTGAAACTTGTTTTTATTCGTATTAAATAATGAGATGGTGGCACACTGTCCAACACCACATCCTAGGGCATTTTGGATGTACTGAATTTAAAAAATTCATGTTTTTCACCTTCAGGTCAACGTTTGGAACAACAGTATTATTATTTTCCGTTTAGATGATGCTACACTCCTAAAGTATTGTAAATCTCTGAATTTGGAATGCCGATAGAACATTCAATTTACATATACTTGTACCTTTGACTTGGTGCTAATTTTTTATGATATTTCAATAAAAAGAACAGAAAGCTTACAAAAAGATTTCTTTTTTGGTCTAGTTAAAAATTACATTACCTTTACAATGGTTGACCCTCAGCATCATTTTGATCAGACTAGGCAATGGAATTTCTATGTAATTAAACTGTTTTATAATTCAGTGTTATAACAGACAAACCACACTTTCCAAAACAATTCCATTTTATTATATACAAAATATTAAAATAAAAAAAAACTTTGCAACACAACATGAAGGTTAATCGACATTTTATACACGCCGACCACTGAGTGCTGAGGCTCGGTAGAATTAATCCGTCTCTGCCAGCTGTGGGTCAGGAAGGCTCGGTTGAATAATCCGTGCGGGCTGTCGCGGCGGACGCGTGGGATGATTCTACAAGGAAAATGTACACAATAAAATACAGCACGAAAGTGCAAGATATACAGAAAAGACAATAGTTTTTAACAAGAATACATAAGCTTATTTCAGCGTATTGTTCACATGAATAATTACAATAAAAGCTTTAGTCCGCAGTGTGCTGCAATAAAGCAGCGATCCATCCACAAATGAACAGCTTTTTTATTGCATAAATAAACTGAGCGTCTTACTGAATATATTTGCGAAAAAACGCCCAATAAAAAAAAAATTAAAACTCACCGTTAAAGGACTCCGATGTCGAGACCTCCCGGTATATTTTTTCATTCCGGGCGGCTCCGTCTAACTCGCGTTGAATACGTTCGTCTGACAATGCAGTGAGCAGACACTGCAGCTCCTTACTGGTCCATGGAACACCCTTATTACGCGAAGCCATTTTTGATAGAGAATAAATGAAAATAGCACAGCAATACACTGAAAAGGAACCGCCAATAGTGGTTGCGTGCTGAGTAAAGGCGGTCGTGAAGATTCTTTTTTTTTTTTTTTTTTTTCAAAAACTTTATTGAGAAGGTCGTGAAGATTTGGTAGATGAGGAGGAGGAGAGGGGCGGTTACAACCTGACCAATCAGCGCCGGTTACGACCTGACCAATCAGCGGCGACCAGTCTGTTAACGTCACAACACGGCACAGCTCAGCACTGCTGTACCCTGCCCTGGAGCGGGGCTGAGAATCGCGGCTGTTAAACCGTGTTGGGGCTTGTGGAAAAGCGTACAAAGCGTGCTGAGCCGTCCCGTGTCGCGCTAAAGCGTGCTAGTGGAAAAGGCCCTTTAGCATCTTCAACTCTGCCACTTCCAGCTCTGCCTTCTGTCTTTTTGTCAGCACCACCATCTTCAAACCATACAACATAGCAGATCTCACTACCATCTTGTAAATCTTCCCTTTCATTCTAGCTGCTATCTTTCTGTCACAAATCACCCCTGACACTCGTCTCTACCCACTCCACCCTGCCTGCACTCTCTCCTTCACCTCTCTTGTGCATTTTCCATTGCTTTGGATGGTTGACCCCAGGTATTTAAACTCATCTACTTCACTACCTCTACTCCTTGCATCTTCACCATTACACCTGCCTCCCTCTCATTCATACTTATGTATTCTGTCTTGCTTCTACTGACTTTCATTCCTCTTCTCTCCAGAGAATACCTCCACCTCTCCAGGTTCTCTACCACCTCCTCCCTACTCTCACTACAGATCACAATGTCGTCTGCAAACATCATCATCCAAGGAGACTCCTGGCTGACCTTGTATGTCAACCTGTCCATCACCATGGCAAACAAGAAGGGGCTCAGAGCTGATCCCTGATGTAACCCCACCTCCACCTTGAATCCATGTGTCACTCTTACAGCACATCTCACCACTGTCTCACTGTTCAACTCTCTCCATTAAAATAACTGAAAATCCCACCGTATGCTTTTTCCTCATGAGCTCTGGAGCTGTGCAGTTTCAAAGCATGCCACTGAAATTGCACTAAACAGTGCACTTCTGACAACAGACGTCCTTTTTTCCTGATCAAAAGCACATTGCCATAAAATGCACCAAAATACTGATGTACATAAGATTGCGTGCTGCCACACCTCTTTGAAATAAGCCTCCTCCCAGTGCAGAGCCAGGGCACTGCCTACTGGTAAATCGATGGCGTGACGCAAAACAAAAAACAGACAGCGCGCTGACAAAAACTAACAAAAACATTGGCATAAGGTGGGAAGTCTGGTATAAAAACACACCATTGACTGGTGGTAATAGGGCCCCACGTCTGTTAACTGTTGAATGAAGAGATCTTTTATTGTGATCACTGGTCATTGTTGCTTCCTTCTTTTTTCATTCAAGTTGAATGTTTCTTTAGATTTTGAGAAGAAAAACAAAAAGAAATAAAGGAATTACTAAATCAAATCAAATGAAGCAATTCCCTAAAGAATCACGAAGCAGCTCCCAAAGCGACATGATTTTTTTTTCCCATCTCAACAAAACAAACAATCAAAAAGAAATAATGACATTATTTTGTTTGGGAGCTGAACCAATTTATGTCACGTCTGAGTGAAATCACAGCTATTATAACATCCTGGAATAAACAGAGTAATGACTGCCAGGCCTTGATGCCTCAGTCCTCTCAGCTGATTTCCTTCCACAATCCCCCTCACTAATAATCCCCCACCATCTATCTTCACACCACCATTACCACAGGGCATAATATTTGGTCTCGGTAAATTCTCCCTCCATACTTCTAGATGTTTCTATCTGTCCTGACAGCTGCGCAGCCAGTGTGAACACAGTCAAAAGAAGTATGCCCCCTCCCCTTCCCTTGCCTTTTCCTGCTCGTATCCTCATTATCCTGTCTGAATGTTTTCCTTTTTGACTATTTTTGGACATTGAAAGCTGATACCGAAAGTTCAACTGAAAATTAAATGGTGTGCTGATTTGGGATTTTTCCTCCCTTTTCCAATAACATATAACAGTACTTTGTCATGTTTTGGGTGCTAGCATATATTATTTTGTGTCTCTATTGTATATTTGTTTTTGGGGTTTTTTCAAATTGAAAAACTGAACGTATTCTGAAGAAATATAATGCCATATTCATTGTCTTTGGTTGGAATACTGAGGAAATGCTTTAATATCTTTGAATCAGGTGTGTTGTACCAATGCACTCTTTTCCTTTAAGAACAGCTCAATCAATTAATCAAAACTTTATTTATATAGCACTTTTCATGCAAAAGTTGTAACACAAAGTTTTTCACACATTGAAATAAAACACAATTACCCCCCCCACACACACACACATACACCTGCACACATGCATGCACGTACATGCGCGTGCACACACACACACAGAGAGAAACTTTAGTCTGTGTGAGACTTATGGCTGGGCACCGAGGATCCAGGTGTGAAAGCACCATCCCTAGGGAGCCATCACCAGCAGGGAAAGTGCCAATTCCACTTCTACAGGGACAACACCTCTGAGACCGCCCAAGTCCAATCTGAGTGGTCGACACTGTGGGTGTGGTGCCACAGTGTACGATCCCCTCAGGTGGACCAGGGCAATCACAGGCCTGCAGCCAGAAAACAGGCATAATTCCCTGTGAGAGGTCTCCCTATGAGGAAACGCTGGAGCTTGGACAGGATGATAAAAAATAAAACAATCACTGATACATAAGATAATTTGTTGGTAAAAAGACTAGACAGTTAAGATAACTAAAAGAATAAAACACTTAAATACAATCAAACAGATATAAATTCAGATGTATTAATAATTAGTAGCAAAATTAATAATAATAACGCATCAGATTTATATAGCGCTTTTTCATAGACACTCAAAGATGCTTTACAATGGATGCATTATTCATTCACTCCACAGACACGTAGTGGTAAGCTACTTCTGTAGCCACAGCTGCCCTGGGGCAGACTGACTGAAACGTGGCTGCCAATCTGCACCGACGGCCTCTCCAACCACTACCAAACATTTATACCCAGGGTCATGGACACTGGAGGCAAGGTGGGTAAAGTGTCTTGTCCAGGGACACAACGGCAAGATGGCTGGGGGAGCTGGATTCTGCCAACCCTCCAGTTATTTGATGACCCGCTCTACCTCCTGAGTCACTGCTGCCCCAATAACAACATAGAGTAGGTTTAAAATAATAAATGAACACAATTAAAATAGGAAACTAATCAAAAGCTAAGTTAAAATAATAGGTCTTGAGCCTGCTTTTAAAAACATGAACATTCTCAGCAGCCCTGATGTTCTCTGGCAGGCTGTTCCACAGACGTGGGTGACAGCAACTAAGGCTGCGTGTCCACCAAACGCGTTTTTTGTTGCCCGACCGCCCTGAGCTTTTTTTTTTTTTTTCAGCATTTGTACGCTGTGCTGTGGGGGAAAAAAGTCTGTGCCCTGCATCCCTGCAACAGCTTGTCACTCTCAGCTCATCACTCCCGCTTTTCCTATTGTCAGACTTCCTACAGATTTTTTAATAGCAGTCTCTAAATAACAATGGACAGGAAACGTTTTCTAGCAGCTCTGGATGTAAAATATGATGACACAGAAAGCAGGAGTGTGAGTACAGACTAGTACTGGTGTCCTATGTCCCACCCACACAGCAGTTCTGATTGGCTGCTTAAGGTCTGACATTGACGAGCTCAGCTGCAGTCTCTGAAAAAAACGGCCACCGGCGAGAGCGTTTCAGCGCTGTGGGCGCTCAATGCTGTAAACGCTGGACTACATAGAGAATGAATGGAAAATAGCCACCCAGAGCTGAAGAAACGCGTTTGGTGGACACGCACCCTAAAAGCAGCCTCACCGTGGGTGTGTGTTCTGACAGTAGGGATAATTAAAAGACCAGTGCCAGAAGACCTCAGGGGCTGTGGTGGCTCATACTGTATGTTAAAAGTAGCTCTGATAAATAAGAAGACCCAAGACCGTGCAGACATTCATAAATCAGTAAAAGAACCTTAAAACCTTAAGCTCCCCATTTTGGTGATATGTACACTGGTGATACACCTCATCATTCTCCTATCACCCACTGAATCTATAAGATGGAGCTCAACTATCAGTTTGTAAACTCTCATTTAGAATCCTTTATTTTTTCATTATGGCCTTCGCTAGCTTAGCGATGTGAATCAGCACAACCAGGGATCTTATCACGCTTTTTTTTGTAAATTGCAGTCTCTGTAATAGACCAGCTGGTTCATTAATCCACAGCTGATGATATGGGCTCCATTATGACAATCTATTTAACAGTCTATTGTCAGTGGTGCAGAGTGCATTTATGGGTGTGTCAAAATCCATTTTGTTATCACGGCAGGCGGAAACCTGTCTCTGGGCCAGATAAAAAGTGCAAAGAGGCTGGTCTAATTATTCAGATGTGTGTTTTAGGGAATCCAACCCAAAGCACTCCTGTCCATTCCTGTTATGCACAGAGGCGCATAATCAAAGGTGAACTCTGATCATGATGGCTTGTTTAAGTCGTGTTTTGTACTGGCCAGAGGGCATGCGTGTGAGACAGAATAAAGCTGCTTAGCATTAAACCAGGCATTAATCGCAGCCGTTGCTCAGTTAGTTATTTTATGGAGGATGATGGGGAAGAAGAATCAAGCCACAGGGGGTGCATAAGCTAGTGTACTCCTAGTGCCAGTCCCAAGCCTGGGTAAATGGGGAGGGTTCTGTCAGGAAGGGCATCCAACGTAAAACCTTTGCCAAATCAAGCATGCGCATCATGACAAATGAGACTTTCATACTGGATCGGTAAAGGCCCGGGTTAACAATGACCACTATCGGTGCTGTTAATTGACAGGGTGCCGGTGGGAATTGGGCAACTGTTGGTCGAAGACTGAGGAGGAGGAGGAGGAGGAGGAGAGGGGGAAGGCATGTTAGGAGGGGGAGAGAGAAAAGGAAAGGTAGAAGTGTGGAGGTGATAGTAGGGACATTAAATGTAGGGACTATGACTGGTAAAAGCAGAGTGTTGGCTGATATGATGGAGAGAAGATAGGCAGATATACTGTGTGTTCAAGAAACCAGATGGAAGGGAAGCAAGGCTAGACGCATTGGAGGGGAATTTAAACTGTTCTACCATGGTGTAGATAGGAAGAGATATGGCATAGAAGTAATCTTAAAGGAAGAGTATGTAAAGAGTGTTCAGGAGGTAAAGAGGGAGTCAGACAGAATCATGAGTTTGAACATAGAAGTCAAGGTGTGATATTCAATGTTGTCAGTGTGTATGCCCCACAAGTTGGATGTCAAGTAGAAGAGAGAGGAATTCTGGAGTAAGCTGGATGAAGTGGTAGAGAGTGTTCCTGGTGGGGGGGGTGGGGGGGGGGTGGAGAGTGGTTATTGGAGCAGACATTAATGGACATGCAGAATCAGAATGAACTTTATTGCCAAGCACGTTTACACATACGAGGAATTTGACTTGACATTAGGCGCGCTCGGTAAGCGCTTCCTAATGACGCGGCAGCCATGCAAGGCGCCTCATCATACAGTGGGGGGTAAAGAGGGGAAGGGGGAGGGGGAGGGAACACATTGGGCAGAGAGAAAAAAAACATATTTATCAGAATAGCGCTCGAATGAGCAAGATTATAATCACATAGAAAAAAAACCCTCAATGCACACTTAGCAGACAAGTTACAATACACACGTTAACAAAGCAAGTTGAGAGAAACAGTGTGTGTGAGTGTGTGTCAGTGTATGTGTATCAGTCATGTAATGTTGTATGCAGTGTGTGTATCAGTTACTGGTGAACAGCAAAAATCCTCTCCTGAGCAACGTTTAGATGTTATGTCTTTAGTGTCCTAAACATAGATAGCATGTCCACAAGAGTTCATCTCTCAGTGCATGTCTGATGGTAAATCCATGCTAGTCACATGACGCTGTCCTTGAGAGTTCAGATTACTGCACACCAGTTGTTTGGGTTAGGGAGCCAAGAGAAGCCAAAACTCCCTTCTGCTTTATCTCTTCTCCTGGAGGAAGGACGCCGAATCAAGGCCTGATAAGTACAGTTCACTTAGAGCATGAAATTTCCTCTCTTATGCGATTCTGTGCATCACAATTTACATACACAGGCTTTAAAATCATTCCCTGGAGAACACCCAGCGACTCCAGATGTTTTCCACCTTCCGAAACATAGATAAACATGTCCACAGAGTCCATCTCTCTTCAGTGCATGCCAGATGGTAAATTCCATGTTAGTCACATTTGCCGCTATCAGTGCTCTCCCCAGCTGGTCGAATTTGTTGGAGGACCTACGCCGGGTCCGCATTTTGATTAGCTCTTCCAACTTCATAAATTTTCGATACACCAGGAAAACTCCAAAGCCAAACAACAGAAATCCTGTGATCATGAAGCCAAAACAGGTAGATGTCTTCCACATCTTCAATCGAATCACGCAGACACATGAGATCCAATTGTTCCATGAGTCTCTCCACTTGGGCTCCCCCTGGCCCAATTTTCTGTTGAAAAGTGGTGTCAATAGCATTAAAGCCCAGCTAAATTCCATAATTTCCATAATTTCCGTTTGGATCGAGATGCAGCAGAAGAAGAGCGAGACACAGACAGGACACAGCAAGCTGGGATCAGTAAGGGGAGGAGGAGAAGGGAGAGGAAAGAAATGTGTCTGCTCTCTCTGATAGCCGGAAGAAGAAGGTAGGTGAGGGGAACAGAGGTGACGAGGAGGCCCTGGGTAGGTATGGTCTTAAGGAGAGAATTGTGGAAGGACATATGTTGTGGATTTTGCAAATAGGTTGTAAATGGCTGTGGTAAACACATACTTCAAGAAGAGAGAGGAATATAGGGTGACTTACAAGAGTGGAGGAAGGTGCACACAGGTGGACTACATCTTATGCAGAAGGAGAAATCTGAAAGAGATTGGGGACTGCAAGGTGGTGGCAGGGGAGAATGTAGTTAGACAGCATTGGATGGTAGTCTGTAGGATGACTTTGCAAAGCAAGCAGAGCAAAACAGTGAAGGCAGAGCCAAAGATTAAGGGGCAGATTTACTAACATGCTGCGCCATCGCAAAACCCTGTTTTGGCTTTAAAAAACTACTGTTGAGCTTTACCAAAGGGTGCGGGGCAAAATTTGCAGTGGAAAGGCGTGGACTATGTCAATTTTGTGCCTGGCCTCATTGTATATGTATTTGTGGGAGTTGTCATGTCAACACATAAATTTGAGGGAGGAGAGTATTTAAATGACTGGCACAAGGTGATTTATTAAGGTTTGTGGTTGTCAATCTCCTGCTAAATGCGCCAGGATTTAACGCCCAAAAAAAGCTTGTCTTAATTCATCTGTGCCTGACATGATAATGATTGTTGGTGCCAGGAGGAGACACTGGCGAGAACTGAGGGTGTGTGCCAGAAGCTTCTCTCTGCCTGTGACTTTGTTTGTCATGACAGAAGAACAGATTATATGAATATCAACCATCTCACTGAGATTGATGTTATGCTGAACTGGACATCAGCCAGCAGTTTTTTTTTTGTTTTTTTTTCATTGTTTATACTGTACTTGTGCATACCTGGGCACCTGTGCATGCCCGTAAAAAGCAGGTGTAAGCAAGGGTGTAAGCAAGCACGTCAGCACTCATTCAGTGTTTTCTTTTCTGCGGAGGTTAGACTGGGATCTGGAGTTTTCCTCAGCTCTCCCTCGCTCTTGAAGCAAAATCTTCCACATTGCCACTTTTCTTCATTTTTTTCCTCTATCCATCACTCTATAAATTCAAGAAATCTCTGTGTGTGTGTGTGTGTCACGATCATAGAACTTGCTAAAAGATCATAGGATCGCCTATGATGTTCCTATGATCTTTACATGATGTCTATATAGGCATCACTCATGATCATAGGACTCGCTATGACATCATCAAAGATCATAGTACTCGCTATGATATCATCAAAGATCAAATGCAGGCATCATAGGACTCGCTATGCCATCATCAAAGATCAAAGGCAGTCATCACTTACGATCATAGGACTCGCTATGACATCAGCAAAGATCATAGGACTTGCTATGACATCATCAAAGAGCAAACGCAGGCATCACTCGTCATCACTCTATATATAATTCAAGAACTCTCTGTCACAATGTCATGATAATAGGACTCGCTAAAAGATCATAGGACTCGCTATGACGCCATCAAAGATCAAAGGCAGGCATCATTGAACGAGTGCTGACGTGCTTGTTTACACCCTTGCTTACACCTGCTTTCTACGGGCATGCAGAGAAATACATGCTTATACTTGGTTTCTGCGGGCATGCATGGGCATGAACAGGTATGCACTAGTATTTCTGTATTTACAGTATTTGCTTTTTGCTGTGCATAAAACAGTAATTCAGTTCTCTCTTCTCTCTATTTCTCTCTCCCAGTTCAGGATACACCATATAGGAGGAAAACAACGAGATTATTAACAACAAGAGTGCACAGATCCATAGAAATGTCCCCCGAAATTGCAACACCATAACTCAATGGCATTTATAAAAAGTTATGAACTGGGAGACCTGTAGATTTTGTTAAAACAAAGTTATTCACATAATAAAACCCCAGTCTCCATCAGACTATGATGGTTCTAGTGTTAATAAAATAAATGTTTGTTAAATAATCAATTTATTCATGAGTAGTCCTTTATTAAATTAGATACAAATGCTTCATTTATACATATTAAACAAAAAAGTCTCCCATGTTAAATGAAAATCTAAATTTTGAAATATAATGAACAAAAATAAATTATTTTAGTGGGGTTTGCTCTTAAACAAAATATTATGCTCCTCCGAACTGGCTGTGCTTATGTTGATGACACGCTCCCTCAGTTGTGCCTGTGTGCAATTTTGCGGTGCTCTTAGCAGATGGGTGGGCATTATTGAAATGAAGTGACTGTGTCTGTGTTCGTAATTTTGCATGTTGTTAGTAGATCACTGGCAAAAATTGGCCACTCCCTGAGGCGCTCTGTCTAGTTTGCGTACTCGCTAATTTGCACTGCCTTAGTAAATCTGCCCCTAAGTGGGGGAAGTTACAGAAGGAAGAAGGTCGCACATAGTTCAGGAAGGAGTTGATACAGGCTCTAGGTGGTAGGGAAGAATTACCAGATGACTGGGGAAGTACAGCAAAAGTATTGAGGGAAACGGGTAGAAAGGTATGTGGTGTATCCAGTGGACAAAGGAAGGAGACTTAGTGGAGACTTGATGGTGGAATGAGGAGGTACAGGAAAGTATCCAAAGGAAGAGGTTAGCAAAGAAAAAGTGGGATAGTCAAGGAGTTGAAGAAAGGAGACAGGAGTATTTGGAATCTAAGCACATGACAAAGAGAGGGGTGGCAAAGGATAAGGCATATAGTGAGTTGTATGAGAGGCTGGACACTAAGGAAGGAGAAAGGTGTTGTATTGACTGGCTAGATAGAGAGCTCAAGCTGGAAATGATTTACAGCAGGTTAGGTTGATTAAGGTCAGAAATGGTAATGTACTAACAGATGAGAAGAGTGTGTTGAGAGGGTGGAAGGAGTACTTTGAAGAGCTGGTGAATAAAGAAAATGAGAGAGAGAGAGAGGAGGATGGTTGAAGTAAAGATGGTGAACAAGGAAGTCCTGAGGATTAGCAAGGCGGAAGTGAGGACAGCTTGAAGAGGATGAAGAATGGAAAGGAGGTTGGTTCAGATGACATACCAGTGGAGGTATGGAGATGTTTTGGAGAGATGGGAGTGGAATTTTTAACCAGATTGTTTAACACAATCTTGGAGAGTGAGAGGATGCCCGAGGAGTGGAGAAGAAGTGTTTTGGTACCAATTTTCAAGAACAAAGGTGATGCTCAGAGCTGTAGTAACTACAGAGGCATTAAGTTGATCAGCTACACCATGAAGCTATGGGAAAGAGTTGTTGAAGCCAGATTAAGAGGAGAGGTGACGATCAGTAAGCAGCAGTACGGTTTCATGCCAAGAAAGAGTACTACAGATGCGATGTTTGCTCTAAGAGTGCTGATGGAGAAGTCTCGAGAAGGTCAGAAGGAGTTGCATTGTATCTTTGTGGATCTAGAGAAAGCATATGATAGGGTGCCAAGAGAGAAAGTGTAGTACTGTATGAGAAAGTCAGGAGTGGCAGAGAAGTATGTGAGAGTGGTGCAGGACATGTATGAGGACAGTGAGACGGTGGTGAAGTGGGAGTAGGAGTGCCGGATGGGTTCAAGTTGGGGAGAGCCATTGGCTCTCCCCATGCAAGGGATAGGGACAGATGATCCACTGTGGCAACCCCTAAAGGAAGCAGACGAAAGAAGAAGACCGGGAAGAAGAGATGACGAACAGTTAAGCTAAATTTAATAGTTTTAATATATGTGCCGGATGCAACAGGCAGCATAAGCTGCGTGTCCACTGAGCGTGTTTTTTCCCCTCTCTGAACATCTGTTTTCCACTCATTTTCTATCCAGCGTTTATTCCACTCAGTGCAAAGACACTCTCAGTGGTGAACGTTTTTGTTGCCAGACTCATGGCACTGAAAGTTGAAAAAAGTTTAACTTTTATAACACCACAGCCCTCATCAGCAGCACACCTCTGTTACCAGTTGATCAGAATTTGCCTCTTGGGCCCTAGGCATATTTTTGTTGATCCTGCTAGAAAATAGTGTGCCCAGAATTAATTGAGTATATCTCAGCAACTACACTGTTTATTTGTATTACCTTTATTAGGATAGCAAGATAACACTTGTGAGATTATTTCAGAGGTGTAAGGATCACTGTATATACTACTGGGTCAGAGTAAATGAAGATTGCACTCAGCAAAAAATTAAAAATCTCATTCTTTCCTAAAAGAAATTGACATTCTTACACTAAATATCCTTTTAGAATGAGGCTGTAGTAGCCCAGATCCTCCAGCAAATCAAAATAGAACATGTAACCATCACCTGCTGTCATATTCTGCCCTCCGGGCAGATGAGAATTTACCAAAGGGTCTCGTGGGCGCAGGCAGGATAACGGTGCAAATAACAATTTATTAACTAAGCTCAGGAGAAACAAAACACACAGCATGAGGGCTGGAGTAACCTGGGGAGACAATGGTGGCAAAAACTCACGGAGAATACTAACACATGGGGAGTTCGACAGGATGACTGGCAGACGAGGATGAAGGTACTGATCAGGGGCAGCAGGGAAGAGACTACAGGTGAGGAGAACAGGACTGGCGGGCAACACAGACAATCATAGACAGGGGATGCACAGGAAACATGGCAATGAACATGCAGGGCACAATACAGAGAGGGCAGTGGCAAAAACATGACTGTGAACATAATCATAATAGTAAAAAGCAAGACCAGAAATTACAGAACATAATCAGAGGCGTAATAATGAGAAATACACAGAATGATCAACTAAGGCTGAGGTAAGGGAGCACATAATGCAAACAATAATCATGACAAATGAAAACACAGAGACACCAATAATGACATTAGAGACCAATGGGGATGACACAACATGACTACAGACCAGGAAACACAGAAGACCATAACAGAGGACACAGGAGGCAAATAATAACCAAATTACCAAAGACATTCACAAAACAACAACAGAGCATGAGCACAAGACAACATGCAATGACAACATGACTGGGGGAGAACAAAGGACACTTATTAATAGTAATGATAATAATAACCACAGAGAAACAAAATGAACAAAAGTTGTGGGCACAGTCCCCAGACCTTGCCCAGATTCTGACACCTACACCAAATTTCATGCAGAAATAATGAAATAGATTTTATTTAGGAGAGTCATTCGTGAAGAAATATATAGATGGACTCTCCAAATTGGCCACTTTGGCACAGTTGCACCATAGGTGCAATTTTAGATTTCTTAGATAAACAATAAAAATAATTATATTTCACTTACATATTTATTTCATATAATTCCAACTGTTTTGAGGTTTCTTTTAAAAAATCCACCAGACACATACAGTATATTGACCATACATACCACTACTCAAAAAGTTAGGGATATTTGGCTTTCGGTTGAAATTTATGGACAATGTAAAAAGTTCACTCTACAGTAATATTATATTGTGAAAATAGGTCATTTAAGTAGAAGCATGCAATGGTAATTTCCTCATCTCAAACAATTTATTGAAACAAAAGCCAACAACAGTGGTGGGTATACCACAACCAAAAAGGTCAATGTCTTGTCATGTCCCCCTGAGCATCAATTACAGCTTGACAACGATGTCTCATGCTGTTCACAAGTCGACTTATTGTCTGCTGAGGCATGGCATTCCACTCTTCTTGAAGGGCGGTCCTTAGGTCATTGAGGTTGTGGGGTGCAGGGTTACGAGCCTCTACATGGCGACTCAGCTGACCCCATAGGTTTTCCATGGGATTCAGGTCTGGAGAAAGTGCAGGCCACTACATTTAAAATACCCCAGCCTCCAGTAGCCATTCCCTAATGATGTGATCTCGATGAGCTGGATCATTGCTGTCCATGAAGATAAAATTAGGCCTGTGCTGTTCATGCAGGGGCAAAATGACTGGATTAATGATGTTATTCAGGTAGTATCAGCTTGTCACTGTACCATTCACAAGGTGTAGGGCAGTTCTGCATTGACTAGACACACCTGTCCAGACTGTAACATAGTGACAACAGTGGCTGATGCACAGCGTTCTCCTTGACATCTCCAACATCATTGGCAGCCATCATTTCTGCTCAACGTGAATCGACTTTCATCAGAGAACAGCACTGAAGCCCACTGGTCCCTTGTCCAGTGTAAATGCTGGCCCATGCAAATGATGATGCTTGTGCCTGGTGGTGTGGTCAGGTACACTTGCAGGTCGTCTAGCATGCAGACCACACTGATGTAGCAATATTTAATTTATAATTATGATCAGGCATAAAGATTATTTAATTTGTATTAAAAGTATGTGTGTGGGGACAGAGGTTTGATCCGTCACCACAAACACTCATAAATAAGAGGATAATGCACTCGTTAAGGGCACCAGCTAACCTCTTTCTCGGTGAACAATTTATTAATTAATTTTATTTTATACCTGTTTAATTAATCATCAGTCTCAAAATATTAGTGAATTCGATACTGGGGCTAAGAACAATCACAGACAGGAATAAATTACTCAACGACTTCTCTCATTTTACAGATTTATTTAAAAGGAACTGATTAAATGACATTGAAATAATTTGTAAGCAGGTGAAATGATCAACATTGAGCAATCACATTAAATTTGTAACTGAGGATAGAGTAACAATGTGAGCAAATCTATAAAACCATGGACTTTAGCATGAATTTGGAAGAGTTGAAATGAAAAATTATGAATAATATTGGATGCAAATTTATGGAAAAAATTAATTTTATGAAAAATTCTGGACTACTCTTAAGAAAGTAAGAATGTAATTTTAATGAAAAGAGAATATTAATCCTCTTTAATTCTGCATCTGATCAGATTTTGAATTATTTCCAAACTTTGCACAAGTCATTCAGCAGATGGAACAAGGAATATGGCTTACGTGAATCCAGGTTGAAGTCCTGTTGTGGAGGCTCCTCCTGAAGCTTTATTTGCAGATGGCACCAAAACCAGAATATCTTGCCAGCAGATATTCGGACAAGGTACAGCAGCTTTCAAAGTCCACAGTCACAAGATGAGATTTTGACTGCGATAATAGTTGGAGCTTAGGTCAAAACACAGATGGCGATGGTGGTTTCTTCAGTGGCACGGTAATGGCGAGATGAGGCTCCTTCTTCTCCTTCTTCGTTGGCAAGCGGCTTTCTTCCAGGGTCAGAATAAACTTGGAATATAATAAAATAATCTGATTCGATTAGCAGAATTTTAGAGATCAGATAAACCTCGAGCAACAAAGACACACGTAGAGTTGGCTGAAATAGCTTCCAGTGTGAACGAATGGTCAGTCCTCTGAAAACCACACGGTGGATTTAAAAAAAGCTTAAAAAGATAAAAAGTTTGAAAACAGAAACGCCTAGAAACATGAAGTTTGACTTCATTTGGAAGGATTTTGAGCTCAAAAGAAATAATTAATTCCCAGACATTTAAAGAAAAACATTAAAACATACAGAGACTTTTTCAAGATAATAGCAAAACTGAACAGACAAAAACTCTCATACTGTTCTCCTGAAGGAGGGCGTCTCCCCTCTTTATAACTCAGACAACTTTCGTGCCGATAGGGTGATTGACATAAGCGTAAACCAATAGTCTTCCTTCGTGGGCGGGTTTTATGAACTTTAGTCCAATGAACAAACAATTCTTTGTCTGTAACAACCAATAATATTGAGAGAGCTGTTGCTAAGCAGAGACTCACAGATCCCAGTTACAGTGGGGCAAAAAAGTATTTAGTCAGCCACCAATTGTGCAAGTTCTCCCACTTAAAAGATGAGAGAGGTCTCCAATTTTCATCATAGGTATACCTCAACTATGAGAGACAAAATGAGAAAAAAAAAATCCAGAAAATCACATTGAAGGATTTTTAATGAATTAATTGGTAAATTCCTCAGAAAAATAAGTATTTGGTCACCTACAAACAAGCAAGATTTCTGGCTCTCACAGACCTGTAACTTCTTCTTTAAGGGGCTCCTCTGTTCTCCATTCGTTACCTGTATTAATGGCACCTGTTTGAACTCATCAGTATAAAAGACATCTGTCCACAACCTCAAATAGTCAGACTCCAAACTCCACTATGGCCAAGACCAAAGAGCTGTCAAAGGACACCAGAAACAAAATTGTAGACCTGCACCAGGCTGGGAAGACTGAATCTGCAATAGGTAAGCAGCTTGGTGTGAAGAAATCAACTGTGGGAGCAATTATAGAAAATGGAAGACATACAAGACCACTGATAATTTCCCTCGATCTGGGGCTCCACGCAAGATCTCACCACGTGGGGTCAAAATTATCATGAGAACGGTGAGCAAAAATCCCAGAACCACATGGGGGGACCTAATGAATGACCTGCAGAGAGCTGGGACTAAAGTAACAAAGGCTACATCAGAAACACACTACGCCGCCAGGGACTCAAATCCTGCAGTGCCAGACGTGTCCCCCTGCTTAAGCCAGTACATGTCCAGGCCCGTCTGAAGTTTGCTAGAGAGCATTTGGATGATCCAGAAGAGGATTGGGAGAATGTCATATGGTCAGATGAAACCAAAATAGAACTTTTTGGTAAAAACTCAACTTGTCATGTTTGGAGGAGAAAGAACACCATACCTACTGTGAAGCATGGGTGTGGAAACATCATACTTTGGGGCTGTTTTTCTGCAAAGGGACCAGGACGACTGATCTGTATAAAGGAAAGAATGAATGGGGCTACGTATCGTGAGATTTTGAGTGAAAACCTCCTTCCACCAGCAAGGGCATTGAAGATGAAACGTGACTGGGTCTTTCAGCATGGCAATGATCCCAAACACACCGCCCGGGCAATGAAGGAGTGGCTTCGTAAGAAGCATTTCAAGGTCCTGGAGTGGCCTAGCCAGTCTCCAGATCTCAAACCCATAGAAAATCTTTGGAGGGAGTTGAAAGTCTGTGTTGCCCAGCGACAGCCCCAAAACATCACTGCTCTAGAGGAGATCTGCATGGAGGAATGGGCCAAAATACCAGCAACAGTGTGTGAAAACCTTGTGAAAACTTACAGAAAACGTTTGACCTCTGTCATTGCCAACAAAGGGTATATAACAAAGTATTGAGATGAACTTTTGTTATTGACCAAATACTTATTTTACAGAGGAATTTACCAATTAATTCATTAAAAATACTTCAATGTGATTTTCTGGATTTTTTTTTTCTCATTTTGTCTCTCATAGTTGACGTATACCTATGATGAAAATTGAAGACCTCTCTCATCTTTTAAGTGGGAGAACTTGCACAATTGGTGGCTGACTAAATACTTTTTTACCACACTGTATATGACTTGAGAAACATTTTGGCAACCTGATATACACATCTTAATACTGAAAATTCATTACTATACTTATGTATAAAATGTAAGCTACTTCAGTGAGCATGCAACTTTATAACTATTGCATTTAAATTAACATGCAAGAATAAAATTCATTTTAAACATTTTAACATACACATATTTAAAATCAAGGATTAATAAGCATTTCAAACCCAGATGATTGTCCACAGAATATTAGAGTCCCAAAGAGGCAGTGATCTTCAACAAATAGTGTTCTTAGAATTGTCCTGAGAAATGAAACTTGAAGAAAGAGAGTTAATTTCAGTTCATCAGTACAAAGTCAAAAATGAGTGTCTACTTCAGAGACGTCCACCAGGGGTAGTGTTGAGCTGTGGATAATCTTAGGGCCTTAGGAAATGCATTTAAAGTTTATGGGATGTCTGTTAAATGTTAGATAAGTGATAACTAATAAACCTGTCTTAGTTGAGGAAGTTTTCAGTTTATTTATGATGTAAGTTAATCCGTTCCTTGCACGAGATGGAATTCTTATCTCTCGTACCTCTTTACAAAGGAATGTGTTCTCCACAGTGGTCCTGAAATGAGAAAGCAATTATTGACTGGCCTTTTCCTGGGTGAAACAATGTCTTTAAGATGCAGAGTAGTTTTATTGATGAGTGCCAAGGCCAGATGATGCTACACTGATGTAAACGGTTTCAAATAGTCTGACATGACACTTGGGTGCCTCTCACCTCCCTTATATGTGCCTGGAGTTGAGTGACATTCATCATCCGGTTCAATGGGGCACTGTTCACAATGAAGCAGTCATCAGCGTGGGATGTGGCCAAAGGACGTCCACTTCTACATCTTTCTGTGACTCTTCCAGCCTCTCTGTATCTCTGTTGCAATCTGCTGATGACACTCTGTGACACTCTAAGCTCAGTGGCCGCTTCCCTCTGAGAACATCCTGTTTGAAGCCTCACAGTGGCGAGGTACTGTTGATCAATTGTTAGGTGTCGTCTTGGTCTCATGATGTCAAAATGTGAACAGCATGATGAAGAGAACTGTTTAAATATCAATTTTAACTGAACCACAAAATTTATTGTTCGATTCATGGATCAAACACCTGTTGTGAATTTTGCTGTTAAGCACCTTGTTAGAGAACAGCAAGTTATGCAAAAAGTATTGAAACATTGAATAGTTGGACATGTGCATTCAAAAGGTCAGAGAAGGTCAAATTAAGTTCACTTGTAAAGGTTAATAGTGCATTTTAGGTGCATCCTGAAATTTCACCTGAAAGTCAAATATCCCTAACTTTTTGTGAGTAGTGTGTATATAAATATATATATAAATATACTGTATATGTCAGGCCCTTGGGCCCAAGAAGCTTTAACAAAAAAGGTATTCTGACCTAAGTATGTCACAGGCATTTCATTAACACCCCTGGGAGCTATGTCAACATGTGGAAAAAGAGCAGAATAGGGGTTCTTTCAGCAATCGGTGAGGTCGATGTTCTTGAGACTGCACTACATTTCTAAGATAGTTGTTATACAGTATGTCTTCTGTTTAGCTTGACTTAGCCTAGCACACCAGTGATACTGTTGACTTGGTGGGAAGAGAAAATTCATGGATATTTCAGTGTTTTCTGATCAAAAAATGAAAAGGAAACAGTTGAAATTATTAAATAACATTTTATAACATTTAACTCAAGAAATTACGAACGTTATGACTTATTGTAAGTTGCATCCATAGACTGTGCACCTCATGTATTGTTTGCATTTGTGGGGACTGCCTCACTGTTAGAGTCAGCCACTTGTGGATATTAAAGGATTTTTTTTTTTTTTCTGCTTGACTTTGCTGGCTTCCCACAAGCTTCACCATGACTTTAAAGTCAGGATTGTGTTACCACCAGTTGGTCTGAAGATTGATGAGCCTTTCTAGCCCTCTAAAACAACAGAAGATCGAATACTTACCTCCTCATATCTTCCGTTTTCTTTCCTCAGAAACAAGCAGCCTTTGATGAAGTCAGTCGATTCCGCAGCCACCTTTGTCAGCTCGAGTTTCAAACTGCGCCACTTGTTTTACTGTTGTGCTGTCGCTGCTTTTCTGCGGTGTCAGAAATCACCACTGGGCCTGTAGTGGAAGTGCCACAGGTGTAATTCAATAAAACATCTGTGAAGACCACTGTGACACACCGGCATTCAGCACCTCTGTGGGCCAGGTGACTGCTGAATGCTGCTTCTTTGGGTTTAATGGTCCTACAGATTGATGACAGCGGATCCCAATGTTCTCCACTGTCACAGCTTTGGGTTACTAAATTATTCCCTTGACATATAAATTGTAGCATCTGTGTGAATCCTCTCTGAGCTTATGGCACATTAACTGCACAGAACTCAAAGCATCCACTGCATTCATACTGTGTCTGCCAATTTCTCTGTGGCAGTAATGTTTAGGACTTCCTCCATTTACTGGTGCATCTCAATAAATTAGAATGTCATTAAAAAGTTGATTTATTTCAGTAATTCAATTAAAAAAAATGAAATGTATATTTGTCAAGTTGTGGGTTGGACCCACGTCCTCACCTTGAGTTCTTTATTGTAAGATTTTCTATGTTTTTGTCTTGCTCCTTATCTCAGTTCTGTGTTTTCCCTGCCTTTGTTCTATTTATTTGGTCATTAGGTTTATTATTTATTCTGGTAAATGTCCCTGCCTCTTCTTGTGCTCTGTATGTTCATTGTCTGTTGTTGTCATCGTGTCTTTGTCATAGGTATTGTCTGAGTTCGGTCTCCCCTGGTTCATTGTCATTATGTTTCATGTGTATCCCCTGTAAGTGATTGTATATGCAACTCCACCCCTGTTTTCCTCATGTGTCAGTCATGATTGGTCTCCCCTCCTGACCCGTGTTGTCTTGATTACCCGCGTCTTGTTTGTAGTGCCATATTTAAGGGTTATATTTTATATATTTAAGGGCCCTTTACACGGGTATGGCATCCTCGTCATTACTGGTGTTTATCCACGCTTCTGTCGGCCTGTTCCAGTCTGCCTTGTTTAGTTTATTTTATGTCCAATTTTGCCTGACCGTGCTTGTCGTTTGCAATTGTCATTTAGACCCTTGAGCGGGCCAGGGTTTGGTCAGCTCTTAAATAAATCTCTGAACATCAAGTCTAGCATTTGGGTCTAGCTTTCAACACCCACTGTGACAGTAGGACGCCGTCAGTATGGACCCAGCGGACATGAAGTTTCACTTAATGGGACTCAATGAGGAGGAAGTTTGGGTCACTTCTCTCACCGAGGACCTCATCAAGGACACCCACACCTCCCGCATGCCATAGATAGCCCTCCGCACCCTTGCAGGTGCAGAATAGCTGATCAGTGGCTTTCCTTTCTTGCGTTGGTATCCCCAGCTCACTGGACTCCTGCACTCCGTACCGAATCTGCAGTGAATGCTCCGGGGGCTGGTGAAGCCATCACCGGTGGCAGCAGAAGAACAGAGGGAGGGGAGCTTGACGCAAGCTGAAGGACGCGGCTCGCACCGGTGCCGACGAACACAGCGGCCCGACTTCTCTTGTCCAGCGGGGGCACTCCAAGCCTCCGTGTCCTCCTCCCTCGACACAGCACCACACCACCATGCAGCGGCGCCTCGTCGGACCACCCACATCATTTCTCGGGATGGATTGTCCAACTCCCCAGTGGCAGCAGAATGGGAACAATGGCGAGTACCCTCTTATTTTTTACCATCTATAAATAAAAGGGCTTGCCTTGTTCCTGGGGAGGGGCTTCAGCTACAGCCACCTACCATTGCTGCTGAGTTCTCTCCACCACTTTCTGCTCCCTGTTCCATCCACCTATTCTCACCTGCATCTCCCTTGTCTCCATCTGCTCTTTCCGAGAGTTTGGCCAAACTGGGTGGAAACCGGCTGGTCTGGGAGGAGTCTGCTGTCCCAGAGGCCCCACTAGCAGCACCTGCCTCTACGTTGACACCAGCAGACCCCGTGGATTGCCGGATCGCGGTTGGGGCATTGGCGCCTCTGTGTGGGAGTGACGAGGAAGAGTGGGAGGAGCATTTGCAGGCCGTGCTCGCTCAGAAGAAGCTAATGTTGGACTATAAATCCTGGTTTCTCCCTGAGCATGTGTCTCCTCTGGGTTGGAACCAGCTGGCGTCAGATGACCCAGCTGCCCCAGCTCCAATACCAGCTTCACCTCATTCCCCAGTTCCAGTATCAGCTCCACACCACTCCCTAGCACCACCACCAGCTACTGTTCCTGCGCAGCCCAAGGTGCACGCTCATGTTTCTGCTCAGCCCGAGGTGCATGCTCCTGTACCTGCTCACCCTGAGGGGCACGCTCCAGTTCCAGCTACATATCCTGAGGTTGTCAGTCTGGCAGCAGGAGACCAGGAGTTAAGGCAAGTATCTTTTCATTTATTTTCTACCACCATTATAGAAAAGACTTGCCTTGCTTCTGGTGGGGGTACCCAAGTGCAGATTTCACCAACTTTTGGGTCCTTCCCACCAGTCTCTGCAGCTGTTGACTGTAGGGCCACCTCACTGATCTTCTGTTTCCCCTCCTCGTCCAAGGTGGCCATGTTGAGGATGGAGCCGCAGGAGGATCACGCTCCACCTATCATTCCAGAGGTCATAGGACCTCCACACATCACTCCAGAGGTCATGAGACCTCCACCCATGATTTTAGAGGTTGAGGGACCTCCACCCATCGTTGTGCCAGAGGTCAAGCAGTCCACTCCACCTGTCGTTGTTCCAGAGGTCAAGCAGTCCGCTCCACCTAGTTTATCCAAGCAGCTCGTTCCGCCTGGGCCGTCCAAGCAGTCCACTCCACCTGGTTTGTCCGAGTAGTCCGCTCCACCTGGGCAGTCTAAGCAGTCTGCTCCACCTTCACCACCTGGGGTTGCTGCTTCTTAACTGCTGTTAGCCCCTGCAACGAAGGCCCCTCAGGTACTTTCGCCAGAGCAAAAAGCTCCTATATTGGTACCTCCAGAGCTAGAAACTCCTATATTGGTACCTCTAGAGCTAGAAACTCCTATACAGGTATCTCCAGAGCTAGAAACTCCTATGTTGTTGTCCCGGTGGCAGGAGGCCCCTATGTTGCTTTCCCCAGAGCAAAAAGCTCCTTTGTGGTCTCCCTTGCAAAAGGCTCCTTTGTGGTGTCCAGCGCAGAGAGCTCCTATATTTTTTTTCTCCGGAGCAAAGGGCTCCTACTTTGTTTTCTTCAGAGCAAGTGGCTTCTATATTATTTTCTCCAGACCAAGGATTTCCCATGTTGTTTTCTCCTGAGTTTAAAACTCCTTTCTTCCTCTAGCTTTATTCCCACGTTCTGGTGGGGTCACTGCCATACCCATAGGTTGGAGTCGAGTTTTATGCCAGATGTCCTTCCTGACACAACCCTGCTAATTTTTTTCCGGACTTGAGACCAGCACAGGGAGTACACTGGCTTGTGCACCCCCTGTGCAACATGTGGGTAACCAATATTTCCCTCCTCCATTCCATTTTGCTGAGCACCAAGCTGGATGGCAGGAAGTTCCATTTTTATATGGTCTTTGGCATGACCTGGCTGAGATTTGAACATCGACCTCCCGGTTGTGGGGCAGATGCTCTACCTCTAGGCTGCCACTCCGGTTGTTTAAAACTCCTATGTAGTCTTTTTTCCTTTGGTTAAAGCTC
Organism: Pholidichthys leucotaenia; assembly: GCA_020510985.1. Taxonomy (NCBI): domain Eukaryota; kingdom Metazoa; phylum Chordata; class Actinopteri; order Cichliformes; family Pholidichthyidae; genus Pholidichthys; species Pholidichthys leucotaenia. Next base: position 190,893,265 of record CM035842.1, on the reverse strand, counting down.
CTGTGTTGTCATTATCTCCTGAGGTTAAAATGCCTATGTTGTCACCGTCTGTGTTTACAGTTTCTATGTTGTCACCTTCTGAGTTTACAGTTCCTATGTTGTCACTTCCCGGGTTTAAAGATTTTCTGTTATCACCTCCTGAGTTTAAAGGTTCCTTGTTGTCACCTGCTGAGGTTAAAGGTTCCATGTTGACACCTCCTGATGTTAAAGGTTCCATGTTGTCACCTCCTGAGTTTAAGGGTTCCATGCTGTCATCTCCTGAGCTTAAAGTCTCTGTGTTATCTCCTGAGTCTAAAGTGTCCATGTTGTCTCCAAATCCAAAAGCTCTTGTGTTACCCCCTGAGGTTAAGGCTCCTATGTTGTCTCCTGTGCAAAGAGTTCCTATGTTATCTCCAGAGTCTAAAATTCTTATGATGTTATCTCCAGAGCAAAGGGCCTCTTTGCTAGCTCCCGTGTTAAAGGCTTCTGAGCTCAGCGCTCCCGTGGCACCGTGTTCATCTGTCTGGTGGCCCTTGGACTTTGATAGGCCACCCAACATGCCGCGTTTATCCGTTTGGTGGCCCTTGGACTTTGTAGGCCACCCGACGTGCCGTGTGCATCCGCCTGATGGTCCTTGAACAGTGGAAGACCACCTGACCCGCCTTGCTCTCTGGTCCGGTGGCCCTGGGACTTCGGTAGGCCACCCAACCCACCTTGTTTTTGGCTTGGGGCCGTAGACTTTGGTTATGCCCCACAAACTGTGTTTTCTTGTTTTGGACTCTATGTGACGGAGGGAGATTTGTGTATCACCTGTCAGTGATTGTATGTGCAGCCCCGCCCCTGTTTTCCTCATGTGTCAGTCATGATTGGTCTCCCCACTTGACCTGTGTTGTCTTGATTACCCACATCTGTCTGTAGTGCCATATTAAAGGGATGCCGCCCTTTACACTGGTACGGCATCCTCGTCATTATTGACATTTATCCACGCTTCTGCCTGCCTGTTCCAGTCTGCCTTGTTTATTTTATGTCCAGTTTTGCCTGTCCGGGAGTGTCATTTGCAATTATAATTTAGACCCTTGAGCTGGCCAGGGTTTGGTCAGCTCTTAAATAAAACTCTGTGAACTTCAAGTCTAGCGTTTGGGTCCAGTTTTCAACACCCACTGTGACAATTTTATACAGATTCATTACACGCAGAGTGATATATTTCAAGTGTTTATTTCTTTTAATTTTGATAATTATGGCTTGCAGCTAATGAAAACCCCAAATTCAGTTTCAGAAAAAATTAGACTACATAAAATTAACTTTTAAAAAAATTATTTTTAATAAAAATGTTGGCCAACTGAAAAGTATGTCCATGTATACACTCAATACTTGGTCAGGGCTCCTTTTGCATGAATTACTGCATCAATACAGTGATTCATGAAGGCGATCAGCCTCCGGCACTACTGGAATGTTATGGAGGCCCAGGTTACTTTGATAGCAACCTTCAGCTCATCTGCATTGCTGAGTCTGGTGTCTTTCATCTTCTTAATGACAATACTCCATTGATTCAAGATTTAAAGATTTTATTTGTCAGTACTACTATACGTACAGGACATACAGGAGAATTGAAATGACGTTTCTCTCTCTATTCAGTAGTGTGCACAAGATAAAAAAGAAAAAAGGAATAAGGCTGGAAAAAAGAGAAAACAACAGCAGTCTATGTACAGTAATGCAACCCGTAGTGCAAATGGCAACAAAAGATAGACACAGACACACTCAATACTTGGTCAGGGCACCTTTTGCATGAATTACTGCATCAATACAGCGTTACATGGAGGTGTTCAGCCTGTGGTACTGCTGAGGTGTTATGGAGGCCCAGGTTGCTTTGATAGTGGCCTTCAGCTAGTCTGCATTGTTGGGTTTGGTGTCTCTCTTCTTCCTCTTGACAATACTCCATAGATTCTCTATGAGGTTTAGGTCAGGAGAGTTTGCTTGCCAATCAAGCACAGTGATACCATGGTCATTCAACCAGGTATTGGTACTTTTGGCAATGTGGGCAGGTGTCAAGTCCTGCTGGAAAATAAAATCAGCATCTTCATAAAGCTTGTCAGCAGAGGGAACCATGAAGTGCTCTAAAATGTCCTGGTAGATGCCTGCATTGACTTTGGACTTGATAAAACACAGTGGACCAACCAGATGACATGGTTCTCCAAATCATCACTGGCTGTGGAAACTTCCCACTGGACCTCAAGTAACTTGGATTCTGTGGCTCCCCACTCTTCCTCCTGACTCTGAGACCTTGATTTCCAAATGATTTGACTTGGCACCTGATTTAGGGAGCCATGTCATCTGCTGGTGTTGGTCCACTGTATTTTGTCAAGTCCAAAGTCAGCGTAGCTGTCTGTCATTAAATTTTAAAGCACTTCATGCTTCCCAGTGGTGGCAAGCTTTATGGAGATGCTGATTTCATTCTCCAGCAAGACTTGGCACTTGCCCACACTGTCAAAAGTACCAAAACTTGGTTTCTTGACCATGGTATCCCTGTGCTTGATTGGCAAGCAAACTCTCCTCACCACAACCCCATAGAGGATCTATGGTGTATTGTCAAGAAAGAGATGAAAGACACCAGACCCAACAATGCAGACGAGCCGAAACAAACTATCAAAGCAACCTGGACTTCCATAACACCTAATCAGTGCCACAGATGATCGCCTCCATGCCATGCCACATTGATGCAGTAATTCATGCAAAATGAGCCCCAACCAAGTATTGAGTGTGTACATGGACATACTTTTCAGTTGGCCAACATTTCTATTAAAAGTAAATGTTTTTAATTAATTTTATGTAAAAACCAAATTTTTTTGAGAATCTGAATTTGGGGTTTTCATAAGCTGTAAGTCATAACCATCAAAATTAAAAGAAATAAACACTTGGAATGTATCACTCTGTGTGTAAGGAATCTATATAAAACGAGTTTCATTTTTTTAAATTGAATTACTGAAATAAATCAGCTTTTTGATGTCATTCTAATTTATTGAGATGCACCTGTACGTAGTTGTGCACCCTGAAACTCGACTGCAAGCTTAACATATATCGGCAGAGCTGTTTGTAGCTTTTGGGGGCCCTGTGCAAGATTGTGTTTTGGAGCCAGGTGTGATTTCAGTGGTCAATGAGATAGATAGATGGATGGATGGATTAATGGATCCCAAACTGGGAAATTGCAGTGTAACAGCAGCATAACAGTACACAACCAAACGACAGAAACACACACATGATTACCCATGAAAAGTAAAACTAACACTACTATAAAAGCTTATATATATTATAGCTGGAGGTTGTGAATCAGTTCACGTACCTGGGGTCCACGATCAGCAACAACCTCTCCCTTGATACAGAGATCAACAAGAAGATTGGAAAATCAGCCTTCACGCTCGCTCGCCTCACCACACGAGTGTGGGAGAATCCCAAACTCTCTGTCAAGACGAAGATGGCAGTGTACAACGCCTGCGTCATCAGCACACTGCTCTATGGGAGTGAGACATGGACAACATACGCCCGGCAGGAAAAGAGACTGAACTCCTTCCACTTGCGCTGCATTCGCCACATCCTGGACATATCCTGGCAGGACAAAGTGCCCAACACAGAAGTTCTGTCCCGCACCGGCCTTCCCTCCATGTTCACTCTACTCAGGCAGCGCAGGCTCCGCTGGCTAGGCCACGTTCACCGTGTGGAGGATGGCAGAATCCCCAAAGACGTCCTCTACGGAGAACTGGCAACTGGCAGGAGAGACGTTGGCCACCCACAGCTGCGCTTTAGAGACGTCTGCAAGAGAGACATGAAGGCCCTGGAGATCAACACAGAGCGCTGGGGGGACCTTGCAACGGACCGCTCCAAATGGAGAGGCACCCTGACCGGACAGCTCAAGGCGGGTGAAGAGAGACTGACTGCTGCAGCAGATGAAAAAAGGACCCGCAGGAAGAACTGCCACAGATCCAGCAGCACGGAGACCACCCACAAGTGCGACCTGTGTGACAGGGACTGCCATTCGCGCATCGGCCTGTTCAGCCACAGGCGGTGCTGTTCCAGCAGAGTAGACGTTTAGGATTCTCTTCCATGGTCATCATAGACCGACGGAGGCCGACGACGATATTATAGCTGAATAGATGGTGACCCATATAAACACATGAATCATACCCGCTGCACAATGCAGGACTATCAGGAGCAGAGTGAAATGTGAGGTACCAGTTAGACTGTGAGGTGCAGTATGGCAGCATAGTTATGACCAGAATACAGCATCATAGTGAGTTATTGTACATTGAAATGGCATGTGGCAGGAAAGATTTCCTGTACCTGGCCGTTCAACAGTGCAGCTGCAGCAGTCTACTGGAGAAAGTGCTCCGCTGTCTGTCCAGTGTGTGGTGGAGGGGGTGATCAGGATTGTACGTAATGGATCACAGTTTATTTAGTGTTCTCCTCTCCACCACTGTCTCAAAGGTTTCCGGCCTGAGACCAATTACAGAGCCAGCCCTCTTGATAATCTTGTCAAGTCTGTTGGTGTCGCTGGCTCTGATACTGCTACCCCAACAGACAGCAGCAAAGAAGATGGCGCTGGCGACAGTGGTCTGGTAGAAAAGCTCCAGCATCCTGCTGCACACGTTGAAGGATCTCAGCTTCCTCAGGAAGTAGAGTCTGCTCATCCCCTTCTTGTGTGCAGCATCGGTGTTGGATCTCCAGTCCAGCCCGTTGCTTATCCTGACACCCAAGTATATGTAGTCTTCAACTACCCCCACATCCAACCCCCTAATCTGCAATGGCTGAGAAGGCGTCCTCTTCTTCCTGAAGTCAATCACCATCTCTCTGGTCTTGCTAACATTCAGCCTTAGGTGATTCTGCTCTGTCCACTCCACAAATCTGTCTACCAGTGCCCTGTACTCCCCCTCCTCTCCCCCTCTTAGACACCCCACAACAGCTGAGTCGTCAGAGAATTTCTGCAGGTGGCATGACTCAGTGTTGTACTGAAAGTCAGTGGTGTATAAGGTGAAGAGGAAAGGAGAGAGCACAGTCTCCTGTGGAGCTCCCGTATCACTTACAACCACATCAGACAAGACACTGCCCAGCCGGAAAAACTAGCCTGTCTGTCAGGTAGTCAGTAACCCAGGAGATCATAGAGCTGTCGACCCCCATCGCTCGCAGCTTCTCACCCAGCAGCAGTGGCTGGATGGTGTTAAAGGAACTGGAGAAATCAAAAAATGTGATTGTCACAGTGTCTCCTCCGCCATCCAGGTGCAGATAGGTTTGTTGCAGCAGGTAGATGACAGTGTCTTCAACTCCTAAATGGGGCTGATATGCAAACTGCAGAGGGTCCAGCTACGTCTTCACCTGCAGCCTCAGGTGGGCTAAGACCAGTCTCTCCAGGACCTTCATCACATGAGATGTAAGGGCAACTGGTCGATAGTCATTCAGATCCGATGGAGATGACTTCTTCGGGACAGGAATCAGGCAGGATGTGTTCCACAGCATCGGTACTCTCTCCAGACTCAGGCTCAGGTTGTTCAGGTGTTTAAGTACCGAAGCTAGCTGGTTGGCGCAGGTCCTCAGGATCCTGGTGGAGATGCCATCAGGGCCCGCTGCCTTCCACTGACGGAGTCTTTCCAGCTGTTTCTGTAGTCACAGTGATGTGAGAGAGGGGCCTGGTGTCCCCCGAGGAGGAGGAGGGGGGGTGAGGAGGGGAGATGGAGAAAGGTGCTGCACAATAGGGTGGGGGGGAGGGGTGTGTGAGGGTCTGGCTATGTTGTGGGGATCACAGACTGAGAGTTGAGCCTATTAAAAAACAGATTCAGTTCATCAGCTCTCTCCTGGCTCCCAGATGTCTGCCTGACTCTCCCCTTGCACCCAGTTATTGGTTTCATTCCCACCTACACATCTTTAGCATTGTTTTTGTCATGTACGCCCCTTCGGGGCAGGAAGACAGACCCAGGCGCTGAATTGCATTTGTGACATTTATAAACAAAAAGAGCAGAAAATCCAAAAACTGTGCAGAACACACAAAAAAATACAAATGAGGAAGACTTACAGTTTGCGTTCCAGAGCCAGCGTCGCTCTGCGAACATGGAGTAATACAGAGGAACATTTGTGGGAAGATTCATTCAATAGTGCCGCAGAGGCAGAATGAACAGGCGATATTTAAATAATAGCAGGGAAAACAATGTAAATGATCACAGGTGTGGGATCACCTGAGTGGGGAAAGCGGGAACCATAATAATGATTAGAATCAGCTGGTGGTGATGAGAGAGGAGTGGTTTGACTGGCAGTCTGACAGACGACACCCACGCAAAGCGCAAACCTGGAAATGACGTCTGACAGCTGTCAGCATACAGAACAAATATAAGAGACAAACGTAATCCAGTACAGACTAGATAATAATAACAAATGGAACAACACATAGCCAGAACAAACTGAAACATAAACAAAGAAAATAGAAAGCAGTAAAACAACTCAAAGAGGCATAAAAAAAATACAATAAATGAATATACAATTACAGAGAAGGAGCCATGAGACTGGATCCGGCAGAACCTCCAGAACCCAGCTCGTGACAGTCTTTCCTGAGTTTATTCTCCAACTTCCTACTATTGTCCTTGCACCTCCTCAGCATCTCTCTCAGCTCATGCTGCACTCCCCTCAGCTTCTCCTTGTCTCCAAGCCCTAAAAGCTTTCTTCTTTTTGTTCAGAAGTGCTTTCAGGTCACTCGTGACCCATGGTCTGTTGTTGGAGAAGCAGTGTACAGTCTGTGCTGGCATGGTCGTGTCTTCACAGAATCTGATGTATTCTGTGATGCAGTGGGTCATATTGTCTATGTCCACCCCATGTGGTTCACAGAGTATGCCCCAGTCTGTTGTCTCGAAGCAGTCGTGCAGTGCATCAGCAGCCTCCTGTGTCCACCTCCTCACAACCCGTGTATAAGTAGGCTGCCTTTTCACAAGGGGAACATACTTGGGTGATAACATGATCTGATTTGCCAATAGAGGGGTAGAGCTGTGGCACTATATGCATTTCTGACATTGGCATACAGTAAATCCAGTGTTTTGTTTTGTCTGGCGGGACAGTCAACAAACTGGTTAAAGTTTGGTAATGTTTTTCCCAGTGAGACATGATTAAAATCACCCATGATGGCCATAAATGTGTCTGGGTGCTTCTCCAGTAATGTGGCCGTAGTGGAGCTGATGACGTCACAGGCCACAGCTGCGTCAGCTGACGGAGGGACGTAGACGATAATTACTAAAGCACACATCATTTCTCACGGCATATAATAAGGTCCTATACTCACCGCCAGCAGTTCATTGTCCGGGCTACAGCACTTTTCCTTCACATAAATGTGTCCAGGATTACACCATTTTTCATTCACAAGAAGTGCCACTCCTCCACAACTCCAATGTGACTGGTCCCTGAAGTATAATAACCACAGAAACATTCCTAAATGAGTGACTAAACTGCTAGCTTCAGCTTGCCACCTTTGGTCATGGTTATAGATAATACTACAAAAAATAAGCTAAAATAATATCTAAGAATGGCATACATTGTCAAGTGTTGTTAGATGAACAAGGATTTCTGTGGGGGTTTATCTAATTTTTAGAAAACCGCACTCAAAACTGGCCTTATCGACAGTTAAGCTAATGCTCGGCGGCCTGTCTTATCACCTCCTCCCGGTTGAGGTGAACGATATCCAGTTTAGGGTTGCCAACTTTCTCACAGAAAAATAAGGGACAGAGGGTTTTAACTATTGCTCGATGCCACAATGTTGTGGACATTAGTGTTGCCATAATACTGGGATTTTTTTTTTTTTACCTTTATAATACGTAAAAAAAATACTGTTATTCGCTGTCATGTTTTATATTACAAGGAAAAAAAAATACCACTCTGCATACTTAGAATTTCAGACTTTACAGAATACAGAATCTCAGTTTAAAAATGTGGAATAGCTATGTTTTTTAATAATGGATTGCATTTATATAGCACTTTTCATGATACCCAAAGACACTTTGCAATGAGTCCGTTTACTCACATTTACTCCACAGGCAATGAAAGTGGAAAGTTATCTCTGTAGCCACAGCTGCCCTGGGGCAGACACACTACACAACTGCAAAAAGTCAAATATAAGTGAAATTAAATAAATTAAGGCTGGTTATGCTTGTTTTTTGTCTGACAAGATATTTATTCTTGCTTTGCAGTTTATGTGAAAGAACATTTTATCACCTTTCCACTTGTTTTACGCAATTTGATAAGTCAAATTTTCTTGCTCTGTTGGCAGATAATTTTACTGAAAAAAAAAACAAAAACAATTCTGGCAATAGATAATTCTAGTTAAAATTAGAAGAAAATATCTGCCAACAAAGTAAGATTAAATTGCTTAAAACAAGTAAAAACTTTCGTAAAGCAAGTAAAATTCAATTCAACTTTTTTTATATAGCACCATTTCACAACAACAGTCATTTCACAGCACTTTCAACTGTAGGGGGAAACCCCCACAATTGCAGAAAGACCCCAGCATTCAGGCGATCCCCTGTGAGCAGCACTTGGAGACGGTGGAGAGGAAAAACTCCCTTTTAGCAGGAAGAAACCTCCAGCAGAACCAGGCTCAGGGAGGGGCAGTCATCTGCTGCTACTGGCTGGGAGGTGAAGGGAAAGAGAAGAAGAGAAAAGAACTGACATGTAGAGAGCAAACAGCACGATGAGGACTCAATCTATGGGAGAGAACAAACAGATGTTAATGACCAGCAAAAATATTTTGTTGAGAGTGAAGAAAGGAGTGAAGCCCAGTGCGTTGTTGGAGGTCTCCTGGCTGTCTAAACATATTAGCAGCATAACTAAGGGAGGGTTCAGAGACACATGATCCCTCCCTAACTATAGGCTATATCAAAAAGGAAGGTTTTAACCCTATTCTTAAAAACAGAGATCGAGTCTGACTCCCAAATCCAGATTGGCAGCTGGTTCCAAAGGAGAGGATGTCATGAGTCTGAGCTCTAATTTCCTCTCTGAGCTCAGACTCAATTCATTTCTGAGTTTTGTATGTCTGTTATTATTATATTGTCAGTTTTCTGTATATATTTTGGGTTTTTTTGGACACTTATGTACCCTCCTCTCTCAGACATTCCCACTTGCTGTTCACCGTCTGTTTCCCAGCTGTGAACAGTTGAGTAATTAGGTCATCTGCCGGCTCAGCCCACACCTGCTGCTCATTTACCTGCTATTCATCTGTTTCCCACTGTTCAAGGACTGCTGTTTGTTCTCTCAGTGTGGCAGCATTGTCTTATGTCCAATGCCTAAGGACTACTCCTGGTGTTATTAAGACTCATCTCCTCCAGAGTGATCTCAGTTCTGGAGTGCCATTTCTGTAAGTTACTTTGTTTATATTTTTGTGTTGGTGCACTGTTCTGGATTTTTTTGTTCTCTTTTGTTAATAAATGTCACTATGCAGTTCAGCGATGGGTCTATCTCTCTGCCCCAGAGGGGCTATTCATGACAGAGGAGCTTGATCAATGAAGGCTCTGCCTCCCATTATGTTTTTGGAGATTCTAGGTATTACAAGTAATCCTGCATTTTGAGAGCGTAGTGCTCTGTTAGGATAATAGGGTAGTATCATATCTTTTAATTAAAAAGGGGCCTGATTATTTAGAGTTTTGGAAGTGAAAAGAAGGATTTTAAACTTAATTCTATATTCTATGGGAAGCCATTGAAGGGAGGCCAGAACCGGAGAGATATGATCTCTCTTTCTAGTACCTGTTAAAACTCTTGCTGCAGCGTTTTGGATCAGCTGAAGACTTTTTAAAGATGTTTTAGGACAACCAGATAATAGTTACAGTAATCTAATCTAGAGCTAACAAGCATGGATTAGTTTCTCTGCATCACTCTGAGACAAGATGCTCCTAATCTTGGCAATATTATGTAAATGATAGAAGGCAGTGAATTAATATGTGAATTAAAGAACAGATCTTGATCAAAAATAACTCCAAGGTACCTCACAGAACTATTAAGAGAGAGTAACTGCATCAAAACTAAGAATTTTGATTTGGAAAGGTATTTCTAAGGTTTTTTAGACCAACTAGAAAGACTTCAGTCTTATCTGAATTTAATAGCAGGAAATTACAAGTCATCCAAGCTTTGATTTCCTTAAGACGAGCCTAAATGTAACAGCAGGGCACTTCCATATTTTTTGGGAATGCCCTAAGATTACCCCCTACTTGTCAGATGTGATAAGATTGATAACTTCTGTAGACCTTGTATATGATTTCAGTGTCTTACTTGTGTAATCTACCACATGGACTAAGGAAATCAGACAGATACCTTCTGCTGACAGTACTAGCAGTGGCAAAAAAAGTCATAGCCTGTAAGTGGCTTTATGTGGAACCACCAATACTTTCAGAGTGGATAGACATTGTTAAAGAAATGTGCACGATGGAACGACTTTCTACTTCAGATTTGCCTATGGGAAATGTGAGAAATACTGGAAAAATGGAACGGTTACCTGAAACAAAGAAAACTGTAATTTTTATTTCAGATATGCCTGCCTGTTTTGTTTTTGTGTGAAAAATGAAAATCCTAAATAAAAGTTGAAAGACAAGCCTCTAATTTGGCTAATTACGGTCATCTGGCTTCATTGACAAGTATAATTGCATGTCATCTGCATAACAATGAAAATGTACAGTGCATTCGGAAAGTATTCACAGCACTTCACGTTTTCCACATTTTCTTATGTTACAGCCTTATTCCAAAAGGGATTAAATTCATTTTTTCCTCAAAATTGTACACAGAATACCCCGTAATGGCAATGTGAGAAGTTTTTGGAGATTTTTGCAAATTTATTAAAAATAAAAAACAAATCACATGTACGTAAGTATTCACAGCCTTTGCTCAGTACTTTGTGGATGCACCTTTGGCAGCAATTACAGCCTCAAGGTTTTTTGTTTTATATTTTATTTTTTTTTTAATCTGATGCCACAAGTTTGGCACACCTATCTTTGGTCAGTTTCACCTATTCCTCTTTGCAGCACTTCTCAAGCTCCGTCAGGTTGGATGGGAAGCATGGGTGCACAGCCATTTTCAGATCTCTCCAGAGATGTTCAATTGGATTCAAGTCTGGGCTCTGGCTGGGCCACTCACGGACATTCAGAGTTGTCCTGAAGCCACTCCTTTGATATCTTGGCTATGTGCGTAGGGTTGTTGTCCTGCTGAAAGATGAACCGTTGCCCCAGTCTAAGGTCAAGAGCGCTCCGGAGCAGGTTTTCATCCAGGATGTCTCTGTACATTGCTGCATTCATCTTTCCCTCTATCCTGACTAGTCTCCCAGTTCCTGCCACTGAAAAACACTCCCACAGCATGATGCTTCCACCACCATTGGCATAGTTACAAGTGGTGCCTGGTTTCCTCCAAACATGATGCCTGGCATTCATGCCAAAGAGATCAATCTTTGTCTCATCAGACCACAGAATTTTGTTTCTCATGGTCTGAGCATCCTTCAGGTGCCTTTTGACAAACTCCAGGTGGGTTGCTATGTGCCTTTTACTAAGGAGTGGCATCCGTCTGGCCACTCTACCATACAGAGTGACCATCGGGTTCTTGGTCACCTCCCTGACTGAGGCCCTTCTCCCCTGATGGCTCAGTTTAGACAGCCAGCCAGCTCTAGGAAGAGTCCTGGTGGTTCCAAACTTCCTTGATTTACGGATGATGGAGGCCACTGTGGTCATCGGGACGTTTTTTTTGTTGTTTTTTTTTGTTTTGTTTTTTTTTTTGATTTTGTATACTTTATTGATCCCCAGAGGGGAAAATGAGGACATTCACCTGGATGGATGAAGCAGCCACGGTATGGCGCTATCCCTTTACCATTCACACACACATTCACACCTAGGGCCACTTTTAGAGTCTCCAATTAACCTTACCTACATGTGTTTTGTGTTTTTTGGCTTGTGGGAGGAAACCGGAGAACTCCCAGAGTAAACCCACGCATACATGGGGAGAACATGCAAACTCCACACAGATCACTGTTGGTCAGGGGCTGGGATCGAACCAGGGATCCAATGGTCAAGGGTGAGTTGCTGTGCTGCTGCAGTGCTAACCACCGCGCCACCCATTCAAAGCAGCAGAAATTTTTCTGTACCCTTCCTCAGATTTGTGCCTCGAGAGTGTGCCTTTCCAAATCATGTGCAATCAACTGAATTTACCACAGATGGAGTCCAATTAAGGTGTAGAAACATCTCAAGGATGAACAGTGGAAACAGGATGCACCTGAGCTCAATTTTGAGGTTCATGGCAAAGGCTGTGAATACTTACGTATGTGTGATTTTAGTTTTTTATTTTTAATAAATTTGCAAAAATCTCAAAAATTCCCATTGTCATTATGGGGTATTGTGTGTAGAATTTTGAGGGGAAAAATATTTAATCCACTTTGGAATAAGGCTGTAACATAACAAAATGTGGAAAAAGTGAAGCGCTGTGAATACTTTCCAGATGCACTGTACGCAGTGTTTTCTAATAATGTTGCCTAGCAGAAGCATATATAAACTAAAAAGAACGGGGTCCAGCACAGATCCCTGTGGAACTCTGTGACTGAGCTTGAGTTGGAAAAAAAACTCATTGACATGAACAAACTGGAACCTATCGGATAAATAAGATTTAAGCCACTGCAATGAAGTTCCATTAAGTCCAACAAGGTGTTCTATCAAGTAAAATATTATGATCGATAGTATCAAAAGCTGCACTAATGCCCAAAAGGACAAATGCAGAAACAAGTCCATTATCGGATGCAATAAGGAGGTCATTAGTGACCTTCACTAAAGCTGTTTCAGTACTATGATGGATTCCCAACCCAGATTGAAACTCTTCAAATAAACCATTTCCCTGCAAGTGGACAAACAATGGTGTAGCAACAACTGAGATTTTTGAAATGAAAAGCAGATTAGAGATTGGTCTATAGTTAGCTAAAACTCTTTGATCCAGTGTTGGCTTTTTAAGTAAGGGTTTAATTACAGCAGTTTTAAAAACCTGCAGTACATGGCCAAATGTTAATGAAGAGTTGATTCTCTGAAGAATAAAGCTACCAATAAATGGGAAGACTTTAAATAACCTGGTAGGAATAGGGTCTAAAAGACAAGTTGAAGGCTTGGTTGAGGAAATTATTTTATCTAACTCTAAAAGGTCAATTGGAGTAAACTCATCCAAACAGATAACAGTTGAGGGAGTTGTAGTAGTTACTGTATTTAAGTTAATGGTGGGAAGAATCTGATGAATTTTATCTCTAATAGATGAAATTTTATTATTGAAGTTCATAAAGTCCTGACCAGTAAGCTCTCAGGGAATGCTAGATTTGACAAGAATAATAACTTGTTCTAGCATTCCTAAGAGTTTTTTTTTATAAATTAGAAGTTGATTTCCACGTACCAAAAAAGCCAGAAAAAGGTGGATTGTCCTCTCCGGGTTGGGGACAGGCTCCTGCCCCAAGTGGAGGAGTTTAAGTGTCTTGGTCTTATTCACGAGTGAGGGGAGAATGGAGCGAGAGATTGACAGACGGATCGGAGCAGCATCTGCAGTGATGCGGACGTTGTACCAGTCTGTTGTGGTGAAGAGGGAGCTGAGTTCTAAGGCAAAGCTGTCGATTTACCAGTCAATCTACATTCCTACTCTCACCTATGGTCACGAGCTTTGGGTAAAGACTGAAAGAACGAGATCGTGGATACAAGCGGCTGAAATGAGCTTTCTCCGTAGGATCGCTGAACTCACCCTCAGAGATGGGGTGAGGAGCTCAGTCATCCAGGAGAGGCTCAGAGTGGAACCGCTGCTCCTCCACATTGAAAGGAGCCAGTTGAGGTGGTATGGACATCTGATCAGGATGCATCCTGGACGCCTCCCACTTGAGGTGTTTCGGGCACATCCTACTGGGAGGAGACTCTGGGGCAGACCCAGGACTCGCTGGACAGACGGTCTCCCAGCTGGTCCGGGAACGCCTTGGTATCCTCTCTGAAGAGCTGGAGCAGGTGGCTGGGGAGAGGGATGTCTGGGCTTCTCTGCTTGAACTGCTGCCTCCGTGACCCAGACCTCCGGAAAAGTGGTAGAAGATGGATGTTGATTTTCCCCAAGCTAAATAGATTTCACCTAATTTAGTGGAGCACCATTTTCTTTCTAATTGACAAGTCTTCTGTTTTAAGCTACGAGTTTCTGTGTTGATCCAAGGAGTTAGAACTCTCTGATTAGACTTTTTTTTTTTTTTTTTTTTTTTTTAAAAGGGGCCACCATGTCTAGAGTCTGATGCAGAGAAGCTGTAACACTATCAATTACAGAATGAGCAAGCTCTCCATAGCTTATCTCTGTTGTGTTGACACATAGCATTGAGGAAACAGTTTGGTAACCGCATCACCTGAGAGACATCTACTGTCGCAATATTTTTCTTTTGGAGCCAAATAGTCAGAAATGGTAAAATCAAAAGTAAATAGATAATGGTCTGGCAGTACAGGGTTATTAGGAGACACTACCAGATTTTCTATTTCTATGCCATACATCAGCACAAGGTCCAACGTGTGGATAATGGGTAGAATTTTCTACTTTCTGAGAAAACACAGTCTAATATTGAATTAAATGCCATATTAAGGCAGTCACTATCTACATCTACAGGTATATTAAAATCCCTTACTATAATTATTCTATCCGATTTCAGCACTAAGTCTGCTAAGAATTCAGCAAATTCAGATAAGATAAGCCTTTATTAGTCCCACAATGGGGAAATTCCAGGATTGCAACAGCACAGGGATAGCAACACTCAGAGCAACAATCAGAAGGCAAGAAAAAACAAGAACAGCTAGTATACATATGTACATATTACTATATATATATAGACACACATTGTGGTTGGTGAATGTGCAGCAGAAAGTCTAAGCTCTCTCTCCGCGGATGCGGCGGGCCAGCTCGATGTCTTTGGGCATGATGGTGACCCTCTTGGCGTGGATGGCGCACAGGTTGGTGTCCTTGAAGAGACCCACCAGGTAGGCCTCGCTGGCCTCCTGCAGAGCCATGATGGCGGAGCTCTGGAAGCGCAGGTCGGTCTTGAGGTCCTGAGCGATCTCCCTCACCAGGCGCTGGAAGGGCAGCTTACGGATGAGCAGCTCCGTGGATTTCTGGTAGCGACGGATCTCTCTCAGAGCCACGGTACCGGGCTTGTAACGGTGAGGCTTCTTCACTCCGCCGGTGGCCGGAGCGCTTTTCCGAGCAGCCTTGATGGCTAGCTGCTTCCTGGGGGGCTTTTTCCTCCAGTAGATTTACGGGCGGTCTGCTTGGTTCTTGCCATCGCTCTTTATTATTCTCTTATATTTCTTGCACGCCGCCTAAACTCCAGCCCGGCACCCGCGTCATTTTCGCTTCAGTTCCCTGGTATGTCGAGTTTCTCCGTTAGCACCGGGTGGCGGTTGAGTGCTAGCTAGCTCTTCCCTGCTGTATCGTCTCCTGCTGTAAACAGTGGCTCCGTCCGCCAACTCGGGAGACCTTTGGGGCAATCTGTTTGTCCGTGATATATATACAGAGTGAAAGGTGTAGAAAGAAGGAAGGGGGGGGGGAGGCAGTTGCAAAAGGCAGCCAACTCGTGTGGCGCCGCCGGTCCCGGCGGAACCGATAAAAACTGAGTAGGATGATGGAGGACAATAAACTATGCCAAATAAAATTGGGTTTAACCTAAAATTACTAACATGCCCAATACTGAGGACCAGGCCCTCAAAGGAATTATAACATGTTTTTTGCTTTACATTAACTAGTAATTTGAAATGGTAAATTGTTTCCTACTCCTCCATGACCAGAACTTCTGGGATTTTGACAGTTTAAATAAGCAGAGGGAGTTGATTCATTTAAACCAACATAATCCTCTTGCCCTGACCAAGTCTCTGTAAGGGATATTAAATCAATCTGATCAATTAACAGCTCATGGACTAGCAGAGACTTGGGAGTTGGAGACCTAATATTTAATAAACAACATTTAATGTTTAAATTGTGAGGTGGAATAGAGGCCAAGTCATTAGATTTAGAGGCTACATGTTTAATTTGCGTTTTACCAGCTTTTTGTTGAATCACTTTGAGATGCTTATACATTATATTTTTATTTACTTTAGAGGGAGCAGACAGTGATTCTCTGATGGGGAAGACAGGGGCTAAGTTGAGGGGTGGTGGATGGAGAGAAGCTGCATAGAGGCATGTAAGACTGCGACTCTGTTTCCTGGCCCCAACTGTGAGTAGTCAAGGCTTTGGAACTTTGGATAAAAATGATGCCTGATTGTTGGATAAATGAGACGCACCATCCAAAGTGTGATGGACACCATCTCGCCTAATAAGACCAGGTTTTCCCCAAAATGAGTTCCAACTGTCTGTGTAGCCCACATTGTTTGCAGGACACCACACAGACAGCAAGCGGTTGAAGGATGACATGCGGCTAAACATGTCATCACTGGTCGGGTTGGGGAAGGGCCCAGAGAATACTACAGAGGCAGACATTGTTTTGGCAAAGTTACACACTGTTTCCACACCAAGTTTTGTAACTTCCGGCTGCAGGAGTCGGGTGTTGTTAATGCCGGCATGGATAACAATTGTGGAGTATTTAGTTACTTTTAGCCAGCATTTTTAAATTTGACTCAATGTTGCCTGCTCTGGCCCCGGGAATGCTTTTGACTATGGTCGCTGGAGTCTCTAGGTTCACGTTTCTGACTACAAAGTCACCAACGATGAGTTTTTTTTCCTTAGCAGGTGTGTCGCCTGAACGGAGAATGGTGATTAGAAACTTGAACAGGCTGGTGGTGAACCAGGGGCTTGCTACTATGCTTCCTTCTCATGGTCACCCACCTGTTCTCTCCTGGCTGCTCAGGAGAGGTGGTTGCCGGGGGACGGCTAGCATGCCCTCTGCTACAGTGCTCCACTGCAGCTAATGGGAATCCGTCATTAACTGTCACTGACGGTGTTTCAATGCAGTGGAGTTGGGATTCTAAATCACACAACCTTGCCTCGAGCGCCTCAAAAAGACAACATTTATTACGTTTACCATTATCACTAAAAGAGGCAGAGGTGTAGCTAAACATCTGACGCAGAGAGCACACCAGAGGAGGGGAAGGAAAGCTAGCAGCCATAGCTAGTGGCTAACGTGAAGCTAACACAAACACCGATGAAAGATGAACAGAAGGCTAAAGAGGGTGATTAGATGACACTGAGTGAGCACACAGGTGCAAGAGGCTTGTTAAACAGCAGTGAGAGGTGACGGTAGATGGAAAAAAGCGATTAAAATGCAATTAAAGGCAATCCTCAGGAGAGTGAGAAGACCTAAGCACAGAGCAAATCACACCAGACAGCAATACAGGAAGTGACAATACGTTACCTGATACATTAACAATGCGTTAAAATCTTACAGAAAACTGCACAACAAAAAGAAATTCTTGTCAAAATTATCTTGAGAGAAAAACAAGCATAAAGGCTTGATTTAGGATATTTTACCTTACTGTGATTTCCCTTTTTACAGTGTGACAGATACTGCCTTTGGCATAAAATTACATCAGTCAAGTATTCCTAATTCAAACAATGCACACCAGCAGCAAACTGAAAAACCTGCGCAGGTTAACAGCCCTCCTGTCAACTCTGTGCATAATTAGCAGCCTCCTCCACTCAATACTCCAGCTTAGAAAAATCTTTTATGCTTTGGGATTTTTTGAGCAATTCATTTTCTCTATGCTCTTTTCCTCTCAATAATTTTATGAGCGCCACTTTCAAACTTTTGTCCAGACATCTTGACCAAGCTAATTACCTTTCACTGGTGTTTGCATAGTCACATGTCAAAACAATTTCTTTGATAGGCTATTGTTACTGGTACCCATGTGAGGTACTTGTAAATCAGACCAATCAGCAGCCACACATGAATATCAAGTGATGGACATAGAATTTGACCAGTTAACTACAATGTGATCTTTTTCATTGGCTCATGATAGGTCCTGATCTTCGTAGGCCCCTGGACTTCAGCCTAGCCTAGCCCGTTCATTAAGGCGGCTTTAAATATACGGGACAAGGCACGTCCTGCTCGGGACAAACATATTTAGCCCAATAAAGGGGGCGTCCCGGCAAACCTGGGACAGTTGGCAACACTAATCCAGTTAGATGAATTGTCTCAGACTGACTAGCATGCTAGTGCTACTGTAACAGATGGCTGTAGCATCACAGTGAAAATATAGCAAAATAAGCCAAAATTACATAAGAGATAAGATAAGCCTTTATTAGTCCCACAATGGGGAAATTCCAGGATTGCAACAGCACAGGGATAGCAACACTCAGAGCAACAATCAGAAGGCAAGAAAAAACATCTAGTAAACATATGTCCATATTACTATAAATGTGTGTGTGTGTGTATATATATATATATATAGTATATATATATATATTAGACACACAGTGCAGAGCATTATGGTTGGTTGGTGAATGTGCAGCAGAAAGTCTAAGCTCTCTCTCCGCGGATGCGGCGGGCCAGCTGGAAGTCTTTGGGCATGATGGTGACCCCCTTAGCGAAGAAGAGACCACCAGGTGGGCCTCGCTGGTCTCCTGCAGAGCCATGACGGCGAAGCTCAGGAAACGCAGGACGGTTTTGAAGTCCTGAGCGATCTCCCTCACCAGGCGCTGGATGGGCAGCTTACGGATGAGCAGCTCCGTGGATTTCTGGCAGCGACGGATCTCTCTCAGAGCCACGGGCCTGTGACGGCGAGGCC
This sequence comes from Pholidichthys leucotaenia, assembly GCA_020510985.1. Lineage (NCBI taxonomy): Eukaryota > Metazoa > Chordata > Actinopteri > Cichliformes > Pholidichthyidae > Pholidichthys > Pholidichthys leucotaenia. Next base: position 190,874,546 of record CM035842.1, on the reverse strand, counting down.
TCTTCACTCTGCCAGTGGCCGGAGCGCCTCTCCGAGCAGCCCTGGTGGCTAGCTGTCTCCTGGGGGGCTTCTTCCTCCAGTAGATTTTACGGGCGGTCTGCTTGGTTCTTGACATTGCTCTTTATTATTCTGTCTTATATTTCTTGCACGCCGCCTAAACTCCAGCCCGGCACCCGCGTCGTTTTCGCTACAGCTCCCGGTATGTCGAGTTTCCCATTAGCACCGGGCGGCGGCCAAGTGCTAGCTAGCACTAGCTCCTCCCCGCTGTAGCATCTCCCGCTGCAAACCGTGGCTCCGTCCGCCGACCTGGGAGACCCCCGGGGCGATCCGTGCGTCCGTGATATATATACAGAGTGAAAGGTGTAGAAAGAAGGAAGATGATGATAAAAAAAAAAGGCTGTTGCAACGGGCAGCCTACTCGTGTGGCGCCACCGGTCCGGCGGAACCAGAACCGGACAACTGTGGGCCCTAATTATCAACTGTGGATCAGTGAACCAGGTTGAAACTTGAATCGCTATTGGGGTGACTGAAATCTAAAGGAAATAACAATTCTGAGCCACACTTGTTGCGAGCTTCCTATTATCACTAACACCTTTGCCCTACCCATCTATATGATAGACAGCTAAGTTCACCAATAACAGTTGGCGGGTATCAAGACAAGTGACATTTACCTTTTAGTGACGTTTCCCCATTTCTTGACATGCAAGAAAATCCCTGGAGGAGTCAAAACAGCTTCCTGGAGAGAAACCAAGAGAAAAACGAGATAAAGTCTGTGCTTTTTTTTTTTTTTTTTTAAAGAAGTGAGCATTTCGATGTTTTTTATTGTTTTTGTTTTTTTTTTCCAATCGATGTATTTCAGAAGGTTAAAACCTACAAAAAATGCAGTTTTTCAGTCAGTGGCCCCTTTAAGTTGAAACTTGTGAAAACTTCATATCAAGCTACGGTCACATTGCAGGTCTTAATGCTCAATTCTAATTATTTATTTATTTTTTTTTTTTTTTTTGCGGAGATTCCTTTTTTTGTGTGGGTGTTCACATAATTTAAACACGACCCCCATCGGACTCCAGTGTGAACAGTCTACAGCTATGAAGTGGCCCACATGCATAGAAGAAAACGTAATGTCAGACACAGCATTGTTTATGGAAGTAAATATGAGCCCCGAACAATTAAGGGGGCAGAACTTCTTCACCTTGATGCAGTGCAGCAAAATAAAATGTTAAAATCATTCAGAAGTGATTATGCACAAAATAAATGAGACAAGCTTCATTCCTTTACACACCAGCTGACCCCTGTGATCAGCTCTGCTTTAACAGAACTGATCAATAAAACAACTCTCATGAAAATGAGACCCCATATCTTAATGGGATTACTTGTATAAATAAGGTTAATAATAAATAATCCTAGTGATTACAACAGGGCTCTCACCCACTGATGTCGTCAGTGGCTCGGGCCCTAATAAGCAGTGTGGCTAGTACCTGCGATGCAACACTGGTCCTGCACAGGAAGGAGAAGCTGCCAGACTCCCCTCTCCTAGACTGTATGTCCTCATATCCCTGTATCTGGCCATTCCGTTCCACAGTCATGTTGGTATTAGCTTTACATTTTAGATATGTCAGCGGCCAGGACTAATGGTGTGCTGTTTACAGGGAAAAAGGAATTTGCAGTGTCCAGTAAATGTTCCGTTACTGTGCGCCTGCTTGTCTGACAGTTTCAGCCCCAAAACCCCCCATCCCAAAATTTTGAAGTTATTGTGCAGTCAGAGCCAACAAAATTACAATCCAGTGATAAAGGGAAGAAGGTTGATTAAAAAGAGAGCACAAATCAACTGTCTGCCATGCTTGCTGCATCCTCCACCACAGAATTGTAGCATCTGTCTCGCCTCAGAGGAAAAAGTCGGCTGAAATGCGACATGACCATTCAGACGGAGGTCGCTTTGGAAAATATCAGATATCCAAGTTTATTTATTTATTTAGCGAATGCAAAGTCCTTAAGTCAAGCAGTTGCCTCCTGGTTTGCTGTATGGAGGGTGTGTAATCCTCCTTCCAGTCTTTGGAGCGGGCAAGCCTCTATGATGTGTTCCATAGTTTGCTCCTCTCCACATGCGCACAGTGGGCTAGGGCTACTGCCCCATCTGTGCCCCATATCCAAGTTAGGACCACATATGAAAGTGGCCTGGGTCTGGTGTGCAAAAAAAAACAAAAAAAAAACCAGATGTGTGCTGTTCAGACTGTCATTAAAAAATCACATATGGGTCACATTTGTGCAAAAAAAATCAGAATTGAACATTAAAACCTGCAGTGTCAACATAGCCTTATTCAGCAGTGTTGGACACGTTACTGAAAAATAGTAACTAATTACAGTTACTAGTTCTTTTCAAAAGTAATTGAGTTACTTTACCAATTACTGCATGATTAAAGTAATTACTTTATAAGTTTATTTATAAAAGGGACTGTGCATATTAATGAACATAAGACATGTAAATATGCAGCATTCAAGACTATAGCTGGAGCCAGTTTCCATCTTGTGTCCCCTGGCCAGGCAATGCCAGCCACATAAAACAGATGACACAATACAATAATGATAAACAACACAGCAATTATAGAGTAAATAACACAATACAACAATAACGATAGCTGTAAGATTGCACCCTGATGGAGAGGAATAAATGAACAAAGTTGAGATGAATATCGTTGATCTCAGACCAGTGAGAAGTACCACAATGACCAAGGTGTTGCTCGGGATGTTTAAATGTAAAGTGCTAAGGAGCGTTATGTAGTTTAGAAAGGTGCATTTGTAGAATTATATGATGCATGAATGTTAAGTGCTTAGTAAATTGCATATGGCTCTATTGCACATGTTTCAGCACATACAAATGTGTATTAATGATACACCAGGTTTGCATGCATGGTTAAACCTATGTACATAGGGCTATTGAAGTTATGCAAGTTAGCATACATACACAGAAACAATGACACACAAACATGCCTAGGTCATATCACAGTCACAAATCTGGTCTGTTTTCGACAAATTGAAAACACATAATTGCTACACATGAGTCACTGGTGTTTGTGTCTATGTTGAATGTAATTAGTGGCTTGTAAATATGGATGTCACCAGACTGCAAAACAAATCTACCTAAGGGTACAAATAAAGGAACCTGAACCTGGTGTTGAACATGTTTTACGGAGGGGTATCACACAATCACCTCTTGAGGAAGTGACCGGTCATGAGTGCTACTCACTCTGTATTTGATGTATTCATTCAAGGGGGTTGGAGCCAGACCATATAGGATTTTATACATCAAGCAGGCAGTTTTTAATTTATTTATTTATTTTTTTTTAATTCTCAAAGGACAAGAGGTTGTACCTAGACAGAATATTGCAGTAGTAGTATGTGAGAGGCTTTTTATCTAACGTTTTCAGAACTTTAACTTTTTTTTTTTGAAAAATAACTTTCACATTATTTTTAAATGTATATTCAAATGCATACTTAAATCATCTTGCACCCATGACAAAATAATCTAATTAATGGATTACATTGCAGCCATATATCCCATCTGGGACAATGTGGATAAGTAATTACATTATGAGCTTATTAATGTCAGGCTGAAAACGGACCGTTTCAGAGGTTTTAGAACATGTTCAGTCTGCGTTATCCTGCCTTGAGAGCTCTTATGATGGAAAAAATTTGAAGAAAATCAACATGATATTGCCAGTAATTTCCTCATTTTGGAGTGAGTTGGCAACTCTGCATAAAGCTGTCCATTTTTATCTTGCCTTTAGGATATGGATTTAATCCGATGTGCAGTGATCCAAAGAAAATGTCCATTATCCACAGTCCAAATGTCTGCTGTGACAGAGACATGATCCTGTCCCTTAAATTCCTTTTGGAGATCAAAATCCATTTTTGAATAATCTTTGTCCAGGTAGCAAGTAAATGTGTTTTAACTTCAGTGGATCAGTCTCAGCTGTCTGATGGAAAGTGACTATTATCACATCTTCAGTTTGTAACGACGTATCTGGCAATCAGTCGCTTTAATTCTTCCTGTTTCACGAACTGTCCAGATGCATACCTGTGCTTGAAATCCAGCCATGGCTGTTGAGACAAGAGTATTTCCAATTTACATCCAGCCATGGCTGTTCAGATAGCTTAGATTCAGTAACACAGTGTTAGCATAGTTAGCCATTACTTAGCACCAGTTTTATCGGAGCTATGGTGCTGCTTTCAAGCACTTCTCAAGATTGCAGTAGGTCTCAACTGGCATTTTAGCTTGTAACCCACCAATATGCTTTTGTCCTTAACCGCAACAAAGGAAAAATAATCTATTTCCACAAAAACAAAGTAGCTTCATCTTTTCCTCCGCTCAGTAGTGAAGACTCAGCTCTCTGCAACAGGTCATGTCGACTGACGGCTGCGTCAGCTGTAGTACGGTCAGTTTGTATAATCATTTATTTTCCCTAAAAATATCTATCCATATTAATATAACAAGTAATGTATCTGATCAAATTTCAGTAACTGTAATGCATTACTGAATTTTTAAACAGTAATTTCGTTACACAGCACGTTACTGCAAAAGTAGTGGCGTTACAGTAACATGTTACTTTATAACACGTTACTGTAACACGTTACTCCCAACACTGTTATTCAGTGAACTTGTCCTGAGGTGAGAATATTATCCATGTCCTGAATTCTGTTCGCTACCAGAAAATGCTGAAGGAGAATGTCCGGCCATCAGTTCATTACCTCAAGCTCATTAAAACAATCCTGCAAAGAACAGTGGGTCAAAATTCCTGAGCAGCACTGTAAAAGACTCATTGCCAGTTATCGCAAATGCTTGATTGCAGTTGTTGCCACCAAGGGAGACACAAGTTATTGGGTTTTGGGGGCAATTACTTTTTCACACAGGGCCAGGTACGTTTCAATATCTTTTTTTCCCCTTAAATAAATGAAATCATTATTTAAATACTGCATTTTGTATTTACTCAGGATATCTTTGTCTAATATTAAAATTTGTTTGATCTGAAACATTTAAGTGTGACAAATATGCAAAAATTTAAGAAATCAGGAAAGGGGTAAATTCTTTTTCACAAACCGTACTGTATGCCACTAACAAATCGTATGCCAATGGAAAAACATTGACAGACTCTAAGTTCTACTACAGCTCATTTTCCCAAATACTGTCAGCTGCCTTAGCTTCCCACGTTTGATCTGAAAGTCCAAACCTTTCTGAAAATTGCATTCACACTCTAAACGAACTGGACCAAAGTTGACTCTGATCCGGGCCAAGGCCACGTCTTTTTGCTGGACCAAGTTTTGGCTCTCTGGTCCGTACATCAAAAGTGGAAAACATCACTAAAAGGGAAATGTCACCGGACTGCTACAATATTAAGATAAGATAAGCCCTTATTAGTCCCACAATGGGGAAATTCCAGGATTGCAACAGCACAGGGATAGCAACACTCAGAGCAACAATCAGAAGGCAAGAAAAAAAAACAAGGGCAGAGAGTATACATATGTACATATAAACATAAATAAATAGACACACAGTGCGGAGCATTGTAGCTAGATGGAATAAATATATAGATATATGAACACAATGCGGAGCACTGTAGCTAGATGGAATAAATGTATGAATACATAAACACACAGTGCGGAGCATTGTAGCTAGATGGAATAGATATGTACATATATAAACACACACAGTGCGGAGCATTGTGGCTAGATGGAATAAATATGTAAATGTATAAACACAGTGTGGAGCATTGTCGCTAGATGGAATAAATATATAAACACACAGTGCGGAGCATTGTAGCTAGATGGAATGAAACAGCATAACCATCTACTTAGTTATCCTACATGGTATGATTATGTACCCATACATATTGTCACCCTCCGTAGCTACCGGTATTTTCCTAGTTGTATACTGGAGGGGACCATTGTGTAAGTCTATTGCGTCTTTTGCATTCAGTACTATTAGGTTGTCACGTCATTTTGCTATCTCTGCGAGCAGCCCTGCTTAGGTTATACAGTCTGACAGCCGTTGGTAGGAAGGACCTGTGAAACCTCTCAGTTGTGCACCTAAGGTGATGTAGTCTGCTGCTAAATGAGCTCCTTAGTGCATTCAGTGTGTCCTGCATAGGGTGGAACTCGGACTCCAGCAGAGATGACAGTTTAGCCACCATCCTTCTCTCTCCATCTCCTCCACTGGGTCAAGGCGCTGCCCCAGGACAGAGATGGCTTTCTTGATCAGTTTGTTCAGTCTCTTCCTATCGGCTGCTGTAATGCCACTGCCCTAGCAGACCACTCCAAAAGTGATGGCTGATGCCACCACCGTGTCGTAGAATGTCTTCAGCAGCGCCCCTTGTACACCAAAAGACCCGAGTCTCCTCAGTAGGAACAGCCTGCGCTGTCCCTTCTTGTAGAGTGCGTCAGTATTGTGTGACCAGTCTAGTTTATTGTTCAGATGAACACCCAGGTACTTGTAGGATGTCACCATCTCAATGTCTGTTCCCTGGATGTTTACTGGTGCTGTGAGGGGTTGTCCTTGCCTGCGGCAGTCCACCACCAGCTCCTTAGTTTTCCTCGCGTTGATCTGGAGGCAGTTCCGATGGCACCAGTCCACAAAGTCCTGGATAAGTCCTCTGTACTCAGCTTCATCTCCGTTGGAGATGAGGCCAACGATCGCAGAGTCGTCAGAACTTCTGTAGATGGCAGTCTGTTGTGTTGTGTGAGAAGTCCGCAGTATAAAGGGTGAACAGGAAGGGAGCCAAAACCGTTCCCTGGGGGGCCCCCGTGCTACCGTTGATCGTGTCGGACACACAGTCCCGGGTTCTCAAAAACTGTGGCCGGTTTGTGAGGTAGTCCAGGATCCATGATTACAGGTGCTGGTCCACCCCTGCGCACAGCAGCTTGTCCTTCAGGATCATCGGTTGGATGGTGTTGAAAAGCACTGGAGAAGTCAAAGAACATGATCGTCACTGCATTCCCGGGCTTCTCCAGGTGGGACAGAGAACGGTGAAGAAGGAAGATGACCGCATCCTCCACCCCAATACCATGCTGGTAGGCGAACTGGAGTGGATCCATCGCTGGTCCCACCAGGGGGCGGAGGTGAGCAAGGAGCAGTCTCTCCAAGGTCTTCATCATGTGGGACGTCAGGGCCACTGGTCTGTAGCTGTTCAGATCTTTGGGGTGGGAAGTTTGGCTATCTGTCATGTAGACGGGCAGGGAGCCAAAGGTGTTAGCTTCCAAGCTAACGGTGGTACTATGAAGCTTGCACCAAGTGTGGTTTATTTTGTTTAGATTTCATCACCCTCATAAACATCCCTGTTTCCACCTGGTTCACTAATCTACAGTAAATAACATATCTTACAGCATTCTGGATTATTTTGTTGTATTTTCACCATGCCTTTACATGAGACCATAAGCACTAGTGTGCTAGGCGGTCAGAGTTGATCACTGTAACCCAACACAGCTCGCCTCGGCAGGGTGTAGGTGACATGCAGGCTGTCTGGATCTGGCCAGCTTTGATTGCTATTTTCTGTAAATTCTAGTCACCCCCACAGAAATCCTTATTCATCCAACAACATGACCATATATTTCATCCAAGATGTTATTTTAACTTAATTAAAGCTTTATTTTATCAAAATGGAATTCAAGATGACTAGCTCAAGATAGCAGTTTAGTCCCTCATTCACATAGGTTTCTGTGCTTATTGTACTGCAGGGACCAGTCATATCGACCAGTGTAACAACATAACTCTGCCCACCAGTGTTGCATTATTTCATTCATTCTTTGAGATAAATTCACAATAGCTGGCTTCAAGCTAGGCAGCTATGGGCAGCTAATGTTAGTAACAGTGACATAAGAGGAAAGGTGGAGTTGAATGCAGTCTCAAAGATTTTAAAGTGATTAAGCACTGAAACCAGCCGTTCTCAAAGCTGAATTGTTTTTTTTTTTTTTTAATACTTTGTTGATCCCCAGAGGGGAAATTGAGGGCATCCACCTGGATGGATGAAGCAGCCACGGTACAGCGCTATCCCTTTACCATTCACACCTAGGGCCACTTTTAGAGTCTCCAGTTAACCTCACCTGCATGTCTTTGGCCTGTGGGAGGAAACCGGAGAACTCCCAGAGTAAACCCACGCAGACACGGGGAGAACATGCAAACTCCACACAGATCACTGTTGGTCAGGGGCTGGGATCGAACCAGGGATCCCATGGCCAAGGGTGAGTTGTTGTGCTGCCGCAGTGCTAACCACTGCACCACCCAATAAACAAGTTTGCTACAATAATTAAATCATTTAAAAAAAAAAACACACAAAAAAAAAACGATGACACAAACATTTCATTAAGACATGTGAGCTGTTAAAATATAGCAAAAGTGAAACCAGTCTCCCCTGTAAGACTTTCCAGAACTTATTCTGGTTGCTTTTTGATTAATTTGTGAAGTCTTCTACAATTTTTTTTTTTTTTTTTTTTTTTTTTCCATATCTTAAATCATTTTTCAGGGTTAAAACTGGCACCCAAGACTGAACATTACAGAGGGTCGGCTTGTAAGAATGTAAATTTAGGAAAAAAAAAACAAACATTTTAAGGTATATTTAGGACTAGTAAAAGAAAATCTGTGAATATGTGAATAGTCATGATTTAACTATAGGGAAAATGCAGTTAATCGTGATTAAATATTTTTTATTGGTTTATCATAATCTTTATTTTGTCAGTTTGAAAATGAAAACCTAGAAAATATATATCACTGTTTTTAGATCTTTCACAGAAATGTTGTTGGACAAATTCTCTTTAACCAGTAGTCAAAGAATCAAGCAGGATCAAAGTTTCAGTAAATTTAATTTGCATTGATCAGTGGAGAACAAAAAGTGGTACACTCAGAGCCACCTATGGAAATTGTTCTGAATCACATACACAACTTTCAGTCTTTAAGCATCCTGTTATCTCAAAACTGTCCATGAGAGAATATCTGGTTCAGTCTGGTTCTTCCAAGCTGTCTCCTTTCTCAGACATTACAGAACATGCGTAGGTAAACAAAGATAAAATGTCATGCTGCCATGACCTTGTACACTTCACACAGACTCTGAGGTACCAAAAGATAAAGAATACAGAATTATTCTCTTTCCCCCCTTTGATGCCATGCAAGGCATCATAAATGAAAACGGATAACAAGTTATGGCATCTAAAACCCCATCTGGGAGCTATGCTAAGCTTCAGTGTACTGATGTGCAACAGACCCTAACTACCTAGTGATAGGAAAAGTCCGCCATCGACCCTGCTGCCCTAGGTGCCGCCTGACATTTAGTCCTTTAGGAGGAAATATAGAACAGTAAAACTTATAAATGATAAAAGTAATTGTTTAAAAAAAAACATTAAAATCACATAATAAAGTAAGAATGTTATTAGGGCTATAATGGTAAATGGGGTTCACTTACAGTATATAGCACTTTTTCTCATCTCTGGATGACCAAAGCGCTTTACAGATCCTGCTCTCCACCCATTCACACACACATTCACACACTGATGGCGGCAGAGCTGCCATACACACACAGGCGCTAGCCTGGCCACCAGGAGCAACTGGGGGTTCAGTGTCTTGCTCAAGGACACTGACATGCAGACAGAGCGGGAATCGAACCCCTGACCCTCAGATCAGAAGTCAGCCACACTACACCTGCGCCACAGCTGCAAGCGCTACATATATAAGGATATATGTGTATGCTTGCATAAAAAGAAAGCATAAAAGATGAAAACAAAACAAAAATAACAAAATATAAAAGCAGAAACAAAAGTAACATAAAATGAAATAAAAATAATGTGTCAAACTTCATAAATGTATTTAGTACATTTCAACTTCACATCATGATCATGCAACTTCTTTCGGTTTTCTGCATGTCAGTCATACTTTTACTCTGTACTTGGGTCATGGAGAGGCGCTTTGAGCTCACACTGTTTGTTCATCATCCCCATCATCCTCTGCAACTGCTCCATGGTAGATGGATAGATAGATGTACTTTATTGATCCCAAACTGGGAAATTACAGTGTAACAGCAGCATGACAGTTGACAGCCAAACAACAGAAACACACACGACAAAGGGATTACCCATGGAAAGTAAAAAAGAAACTAACACGACTATAGAACCTATATACATCATAGCTTAATATATGATGATGACCCGTATAAACACATGAATCATCCCATTGCACAAAGGAGGACTATCAGGAGCAGAGTGAAATGTGAGGTACCAGTTAGTCTGTAAGGTGCAGTGTGGCAGCATAGCTATGACCAGAATACATCATAGTGAGTTATTGTACAGTGAAATTGCATGTGGCAGGAAAGATTTCCTGTACCTGGCCGTTCGACAACGAAGCTGTAGTAGTCTACTGGAGAAAGTGCTTCGCTGCCTACCTAGTGTGTGGTGGAGGGGGTGATCAGGATTGTTCATGATGGATCGCAGTTTATTTAGTGTTCTCCTCTCCACCACTGTCTCAAAGGTCTCCGGTCTGAGACCAATTACAGAGCCAGCCCTCTTGATAATCTTGTCAAGTCTGTTGGTATCTCTGGCCCTGATACTGCTACCCCAACAGACCGCAGCAAAAAAGATGGCGCTGGCAACAACAGTCTGGTAGAAAAGCTCCAGCATCCTGCTGCACACGTACATCACTAAATTACATCACGTACATCACTAAATTAACAAGCCCAAGTCTTATCATATTACGGCTGCAGGGAATAACACAAGAAAAAAACAGAAATATTACCACAAAAATTACTAACAGGTTCATGAGACTTCTCCATGAAGAGAATAATCAACTTAACCCCTTGCACTCTGGTCAATTTCCCTAAAAACGCAAAAAAATAATGTGCCCAAAGTAAATCGAAAGCTGTTCTTCAACCCTTTGCAGCATCTTCATGGGGTTGGTCTCATTTAAAAGAAAACACTTTGAATTTTTTTGGCAAAACAGTCATAATCTCTCTAAGTGCTCCGGCCACTGAGTTACAGTCATCTAAACATAGTGAACTTGAAGAAAATAAATTTGGCCTGGGTGTTTTTTCGGATACAAATGCTTGCAAATAACACACAGCTTCAGATCTGGGCTGGAAAATGCAACAGAAATGTAGAACCAAGTGTTATCCAGCTGAGGTTCAAATTTTGTAACAATACCACAAAAAATGAATATATTACAGCTTTTTCCTCAGGTAGTTCCCAGGCGTTTTTGAACTGTGCCAAATTGTGCCAAATGGCACAGTTTGGAAAAACGTCTAACTTTTGAATGATTCAATATAGTAGCTTCATTTTGGGCTCTAATGAAAGGTGACACTCAGGGCTGTGTGTGTGTGAAGACAGACAACGCCTGTACAGAAGACGGACAACGCCCGTTGCGCCACGGTCCGTCATGCAGCGATGACGCACAGCTGTAATTTACCGATCGGTCAAAAGTCATTTTGATTACAATTTTCAGGGATAAAGATTAATTTAGCTTAGAACACTTACCTCTTCACAGCAGAAGCGGAGCTGGCGAACTTCTTCCTCATTGTCAGACGAACGCGACGCTGGTCTCGCGACCCGATCAAAACATAATTCCATTATTGCGGTTTTGCGCTTCCATGATTGCGGTTTTTGGCGAACGATTTTTCAAAACAAATAACAGTAGTAATTAAAAAAAGACTGGCGAACGCGTGTGTGTCACTCAGCCTTCGTCGTCGGCCTCTGTCGGTCTATGATGACCATGGAAGAGAATCCTAACGTCTACTCTGCTGGAACAAAAATTTAAAAAGGCACCGCCTGTGGCCGAACATGTCGATGCGCGAATGGCAGTCCCTGTCACACAGGTTGCACTTGTGGATGGTCTCCGTGCTGCTGGGTCTGTGGGGTTCTTCCTGCGGGTCCTTTTTTTCATCTGCTGCAGCAGTCAGTCTCTCTTCACCCAGCCTTACACAAAAAAGCTTGCGAACTTCTGTGCTTCAATTGGCTGGCTGCATTCACTGCGTTGGTCGGCGGGTCCTTCTTGCTAGGTTTTCAGTCATTGGTTCTTCAAGGTTTCAGAAACTCAGAAATTCAAGGCTCTTATTAGTCGAGTGAGAGGTCAATCATATCCGATCTGTTCGCGGCTGTGTCTGTAGTGGGAGAACGGAAATGCAGCTTTTTTTTTCCAGTGCGCTCTTAGGACGCAGCGCCCTCGTGTGTCCTAAAGCGCACGAGAGCACCCTCTGTGCGCTCTCGTGGTTAACATCTTGGTTAACCTCTTGGTTGCACTCCGGTACACCGGAGTGCAAGAGGTTAACCAGGTATGTTCATCAATGACATTGTCTTTGGCTATGGCAGCCTGTAAAGCAGTTAAATTCCATATTGCTGAAGCAATCGCGTGACCATCTGCATCATTTTCAGGGATAAAGGTACAACGATAATCCCCCACAATTGCGCACACACACCCCCTTGGGTGGCAGTTATTTGATAAAGAACCATTCTATTTTGGGTCATCATAAGTCTAAGAGCTGTTAACTCCTCATTTATACAACAATTAGCTGTTTTGGCTGTGTGGTTAGCATACTTCCACCACTCATTACCAGCATAAACATGGTCATCATAGCCTGGTCCTACTAGCCAGTCATGAGGGGGGTGTGTGTGTGTGTGTGTGTAACGTACCTAGCCCTGAGATAAATGGGTAATGGTGTCCCTAAAAGTAACCAAATCAAAAGTGTCACCACAAGGATGATGATGAAAAAACAGGTGTACCATTCACATCTTTCTGCTGCCAACCCTCTCCCTCTTGCATTTTGTCTCTCCATGATAAACAGTTGTTTCGCTACACAAGCCATTGCTGGGCGCCCAAGGGCACCGTCAGTCGACACTTGTATAGATAAACAGTCACTTGCTGAGGATTTTTAGTTAGATAAAGTTTGCAATGTGTACTAAACAGTCTCTTGCTGAAGGTTTTGTGTGGGGTAAAATTTCCAATGTGTTAACCTTTTTTAACTGCCCCGGGTGCCATATGGCGACAGGAACAATTAAAGGGTGGTCAAGGCCCCTAGTGGTCAAGAGTGGTCAAAAAATTTTGCCAATAAAATAGTTCAGATTTCCAAGGCTATAACTTGAAAGCTACAAGAGATAATGGCTTACTGTCAATTAAAAAGATGTAAAATATGATCCAAAGTTTCAGATAGGATCCATCCATCTTCATAAAATAGTTCAGATTTCCAAGGCTATAACTTGAAAGCTACAAGAGATAATGGCTTACTGTCAATTAAAAAGATGTAAAATATGATCCAAAGTTTCAGATAGGATCCATCCATCTTCTACCGCTTTTCCGGAGGTCCGGGTCACGGAGGCAGCAGTTCAAGCAGAGAAGCCCAGACTTCCCTCTCCCCAGCCACCTGCTCCAGCTCTTCAGAGGGGATACCAAGGCGTTCCCAGACCAGCTGGGAGACATAAAGGCCTTTTCCACTAGCCTCACTTAGCCCTACACCGCACCACTCAGCCCGCGTTTGAGCATTTTCCATTAGCCCCAGCACCGGTTAGCAGGTGCTTTTTTAGTACCTGATCCAGGGCAAGGTCTAACCGAGCTGAGTAGGGCTGAGTATGGCTGTGATATGACTTTAAGAGACTGGTCGCCGCTGATTGGTCAGGTCGTAATGTCACGAAAGCGACTTTTTCTGCTGAATTTACTCCACGACCACCATTTGTAGTTGTTCAGCCAGTGAACACAGTGCGCCCCTTTAATACAGTATATTATATTAATATACTGTATAATGTACTTATATAATAATATACTCCTAATATTATATATTAGGAGGTGCACAATTTTCTTTCTATATTAGCCAACGATCGCATCCAGCGCGAGTTGGACGGATCTACTCGAAATGAAAAAATATACCAGCAGGTGTCCGAGCAGATGGGTTCACAAGGGCACATCCGTACTGCCAAACAGTGTCGGGAGAAGCTGAAAAGCGATTACCGAGCAATGAAGGACCACAATGCTCAAAGTGCAGCGGATCGGAAGGAGTGGAAGTGGTTCGCTGAGAGACATTGGGCTCGACTCGGCCACAGTCACGGCCACGGCCTTGGAAACCATGGATGGTGAGTGTTGTTTTGATATTGCCCGTCTTTTCGCCACTTTATCCTTTCTGTGCCAAGCTCACTGTTTTTAAGAAATAGGAAGGTTGTTAGATTGTGGGTAATGGTTGTTACTGAGGCTTGCCTATTGTTTTGCAGCCAACTGCAGATTCACGCTTGCTTTGTGTTAAGTATTAGCGCGAACAAAACGCTGAATTACGCTTATTGTATTCCGGTTAAAAACTTGAGTGTTGTGTACATGTTGCACTTTGGTGTTAAGTTTTAAATTGCGTGCATTTTCTTTCTGGAATCGCAGTTCATATCACAAGGGTCCACCTCAGTGGACATGGACACACCGGACTCTCCTGCGTCTGCCTCTGCGTCTGGCGGAGCGCCAGCTGGATCGACTCCGATGTCAGCCACATCACCAGCTCCATCTGGATCACGTTCAAGTGCCGGTAAGGCACAATAACCACGATTTTTTTTTTTTATTTTTTTTTTTGAAACGGGTCCAGCGGAAACCAGGGTCGAAAATCCATCCATCCATTTTCTACCGCTTAATCCTTTACAGGTCGCGGGGGGGCTGGAGCCTAACAAGCTATGTACCAAACTGATTAATGCAATTACCTGTAGCTGCATATTAATTAATTGAAAATGTCTTTTTAAATGTACAAAAAGGTTATTCTTTGGTCTTCACTTATCGGTGTTCCACAACCATTTTTAGGTGTGGTGATTGAAGTGCTGTTGTAACTCCCGTTTTATAAAAACAAAGTTCATGAACTGCCATTGAAATCAACATGCTTCATTGAAATGCTTCGCGTCAGCTGAATGTATTAACCCATTCAGATTTCTGCGGCCACATTACAAGCAACTACCATCCATCCATATTCTTAATCTTAATCCTTTTTAGTTTTGCAGGGGGGGCTGCAGCCGAAGACAGTACACTGCGTGTTGCAAAATCCACTCTACTGAGGGGCAGCAACATGACAGTTCAGCTTATATACAGCAATGAAGCATAATATAATAGTGACATTCCACCACAGACTTTCACCTGTGTAATTCCATAATATATGTAGTGATCCAGCTTTAACGACCATGCCTTTCTGTCTTTCCATCTAGGCAAGATGAAAATGGACAACTCCATCGCTGACCTTACATTAGCAATGGTCAACATGCATGACGAAGAGATCCGGCTCTTGGAACGGCAACATGACCAGCGGCAAGAACACCATCAGGAGTACATGCAGCATTTGCGACAGGTGGCCGCAGATGTGCGGGCAGATGCGCGTGAAGCCCTGGAGCAGGACGCTGCATTACGAAGGGAAGAGCTCGCAGAGATGTCATCATTCAACAGAGATTTCCTGACCCTATTTGGCAGGCTTGTGGACGCATTTAGCAGTCGGCGTGTCTAACCATGTCTCCCCACGCCCAGTCTGTTTTTTTGTTTGTAAATTTTGCTTCTGGAATAAAATTGTATTGTTTGCATCAAAAGTCTGGTTTATCTGTTATGACACCGTATGAGAAAAGCCAATAATTACATACACATTCCATTCTCTGTTCACTCCACATGCTGCTGTTCATCAGGTCAGGTGTATAGCCTTCTAATGGTAATTTAATTTTTAACAACACAACGAAACGTAATGTCTTGGTAGGTTTTTTTTTATTATTATTTTAAACAAATTTGCAATGCTGAATCCATTTCTCTTGAACGGGTACATTTTTTGTTATAAGCAGTTGTACAGGTGTGCTTTAACTTGTACAGTAGACACTGATAAAGGTAAGTACATGCAAGTTGAATGTTGCATCACCAGTCAAAATTTAATAAATTAAGAAGGAATCTAGCAAAAATTTGGCACTAATAACAGTAGACAAATCGGACAAGGATACACAACTGTGTTTTTGTTACACACAACTGTTGTTACCAACAAGTGCAAAATTTATATTCCCTTTTCCCAAAAATTAAAAATCAATTTGTAAGTAAAAGTGGGAGACCTTTACATGTGAATATGACATGTATCAGCACATGATTTATAGTTCAATTTGCATTTCCACCTAAGCAAAAGTGGCTTGTCGAGCTGGATTTTTGTGAAGATGGCCTATGCGGTGTTTCTGCATGTAATTGCATACCTGTCAAGTGATACGGTTTCTCCGTATTTTAATACGGGGAAAATGCAATTTTAGCAAATACGGGCGTATTGCCATTTCTGTACGCCAAAAAGAAGAATATACGGGGAAAAAAATTGAGTGTTGAGGAACACGTCGTGTGTGACCCCCACAGCGTACGGGCGGGCAGAGCGCTCAGCGTGAGCAATTATCACAACAGTGAGAAGTGTGGACTCATCATTAAGCTGATGGCTTCACACCTTCTGTTGTCCTGCGGCTCCTGCAAATTAGCTAATAGCTATACACTCTTTGTACAACACATCAGATTGATTGTCTATGTTTATTGCACTGTCCCTGTCAAATAAAGAAATCTAATCTAATTACCCGTACCTTAACAGATAAGCGTTATGAACAACAGAGCACAGGTAGATGGAACATGCACAACATTTTATTTACAAAAAACATTTTTGAAATATGTATGCACATAAATGTGGACGAAATAGACAAGTACTGCATCACAGCATCTCGTATATCGCCACCCTGCTACTCTGCTCTCTGTGCCGCTGCCACCACTGGTTCATCTACTGCATCATCCAATGTAGTGTCAAACGTCTCTCCATGACTCTGTGCAGAGCACAAGAAGTCAGCACCATAGATTTCACCAGTTTCATGTCACAGTCATTCCTCTCTAATTCCTCCTTCCTTCTGTCCTCGTTATCAGCCATTTTCTTTGTTGTGGAGGATTTGGTCGCGTGTTTGACGTCACGAGAGTGTGGCGCCGCCTGCTGTTCAACAAATCCCACCCACAGCAGGTGTGCCAGCAGTAATGTTGAAACGCAACCGAGGCAGAACCGAAGTGAGTAGAGTCGGGTTTTCTAATCGGGGCTGGGCAGGGCTAGTGGAAAAGCGCCTATAGTCTCTCCACCGAGTCCTGGGTCTGCCCCGGGGTCTCCTCCCAGTGGGACGTGCCTGAAACACCTCAAGTGGGAGGCGTCCAGGAGGCATCCTAATCAGATGCCCATACCACCTCAACTGATTCCTTTCAATGTGGAGGAACAGCGGTTCTACTCTGAGCCTCTCTCGGATGACTGAGCTCCTCACCCTATCTCTGAGGGTGAGTCCAGCAATCCTACGGAGAAAGCTCATTTCAGCCGCTTGGATCCGCGATCTCGTTCTTTCGGTCATTACCCAAAGCTCGTGACCATAGGTGAGAGTAGGAACGTAGACTGACTGGTAAATCGACAGCTTTGCCTTAGAACTAAGCTTCCTCTTCACCACAACAGACCGGTACAACGTCCGCATCACTGCAGATGCTGCTCCAATCCGTCTGTCGATCTCTCGCTCCATTTTCCCCTCACTCATGAACAAGACCCCAAGATACTTAAACTCCTCCACTTGGGGCAGGAACCTGTCCCCAACCTGGAGAGGACAATCCACCTTTTTCCGGCTGAGGACCATGGACTCGGACTTGGAGGTGCTGATTAAATTTAAGCATCTAATTTGCATAATGTTGCGGCAGCTATATAAATTGCATAACTCGGTCAAAAGTGGACTTTGGACACATTTACACAAAGAATAGTCCATTTTTTTTATGCCGATTTGTCTACAGGGGTATGTTTTTATCTGATCTTCAAAGTATATGAACCAGAAAATCAATAAATTGTCAAAACATATTTCTCTCTAACCTCTTGCCGGGAGGGAGGGGAGCTCGCCCGCCCACGTGACCAGTCTGTTTTCGTCCATCGTTGTCGATGTAACGCGTTTACTTAGTAACTTACAACCGCTTCCACATCTACAAACTCTTATGATTACCCCACGTGAATTTCATTTGTATTACGTGGCTATTTTTTCTGTTTGGTGCATTATTCCTGTGGGAATCCATGCCGCTCATGGGCGCAGCCATTTTGGTAAGAAGAGCTCAGTTTTTCATCCATCGTGGTTGATGTAACTCGTTCACTTAGTAATTTACACCTGCTTCCACATCTACAAACTCTTATGATTATCACATGTGAATTTTGTTTGTATTATGCGGCTGTTTTCCCCATTTCATGCAGTTTCATTCATCATTGCTACCGCGATGACCAATCATGGCGACATCCACATTGGTGCTGTTAGCGCAAAGCAGAAATGGGAAGAAGGATAATGATTTCTTCTTCTTTACTATATTCCATGTCAGCCATGATTCCTTTAGTGTGTGTCTGCCACCTTCTAAACTGTCAGATCAATATAGATTAGTACAAATTCTCAGTATAGCCAGGGGATGTCAATAAGTTGACACGTGCAGTTGCTGCGCTGTGCCACTGGGGACGTAAGACCCGTCCATTTAATGTGGACCATTAAAGGGTTAAATGTACCCAAGAATCACATCCTTTGACTTTCATGGCTGTTGGTGTCACCAGAATGACGTTGTGTGGTCCTTGCCACGGAGTGTCGGCCGAGTTTTCCTTTTGATGGCTTTGATGAGGACCAGATCCCCCTTGGTTTGGCTACGATGGGCGCACCCCTGTGTTCCTTCCTGGGAAGAGTAGCATGTACATCTGTCAGTCAATATTCTTCACATGTAATCAGCTAAACTCACTTCCTCATCACCTGAATTAAATGGCCTTAATAGTGGGAGTGAGTAAAGCTTGCCATACATTTTTTCCTATTTCTGTCATTGTTTTCCTAAGCCTTTCTTTAATGGTCCTATTTGTGCATTCTACCAGTCCTACAGATTGTGGATGGTAAACTGAGTGATTTTTCCAAATTAATGTTAAGTGCTGTGCCTAAGTGTGATATAACCTGATTTACAAAATGTGTTCCATTATCTGAGTAAATCTTTTCAGGTATTACAAATCTTGGTATTATTTCAGTTAAAGGCCAAATGTCACGTAACAGGGTACTTTAAATATCTTGAAACTAGATATAAAAGGGAACCGATCCGTTCGGGTCTTGGTGCATATGCTTCAGTAACAACGGAATATTCGTTAATTTAAAACTGCCGCGCTTGGCCTGACACGGCCCCTGGAATCGCCTGGGGAAGAAGGCGGAAGTGACGAAATCGATTGTACCCTAGTTTGATGCTTGGGGTATTTCAATTGATTGTTTATATGGAGACTGGAAGGTTGAAGTGAGCAACAAGAAAGGGGAGGAAAAAAAAATAAATAAAATAAAAAAAAATAAAAAAATTGGATATTTCACCCATACCTTAAAACGGGACTATCAGGGACAGCTGGGTAATAAGGGACACTTCTCTGGGAAATGTTTTCATCCCTGTCAAGTGAGACGTTTTCGCCGTACTTCAACACCGTAAAAAGCGGCTATAAGGAACGGCGGAGCAACAAGGGACACCTCTGTGAAATGCCCCAAATGCAACTCGTGTTGTTGTTGTCAAATATTTTAAGGATTCATGGATATTTGACAATAACAAAACAACTGAGCGTCCGGCGCAAAATAAAAAAAAAAAAAAAAAAAAGCAGAATTCTGTATTTGTCAGGCGATCTGTCTGTTCCGCAACCGCTGCACAGCTCAACGTGTTAAACCATTGTCCTAATGACTTCTCATGGTAGTGAGAATAGCTCAAGCTGAGCGATCAGCCCGCCCAGACAATTAAACTAATGATTGACTCCACACTTCGAACAGTAGTGAGAATAGCTCAAGCTGAGCGATCAGCCCGCCCCGACAATTAAACTGAGTGACTCCACACTTCTCATGGTAGTGAGAATAGCTCCCGCTGAGCCATCTGCCAGCACCCTAGCTGTGAGTGATCACACACAGGAGTGCTCCTCAAGACACTCAG
Source organism: Pholidichthys leucotaenia (assembly GCA_020510985.1). Taxonomy (NCBI): domain Eukaryota; kingdom Metazoa; phylum Chordata; class Actinopteri; order Cichliformes; family Pholidichthyidae; genus Pholidichthys; species Pholidichthys leucotaenia. The sequence goes on along the minus strand of CM035842.1, from coordinate 190,854,610 downwards.
TTTTTTTTCCAGTATATTTTTTCTTTTGGGCGTACAGAAATGGCAATACGCCCGTTTTTGCTAAAATTGCATTTTCCCCGTATTTTCCTTAAAATATTTGACAATAACAACACGAACTACATTTAAAACATTTCCCAGAAAAGTGTCCCAAACCACTCCGCCGTCCCCCACAGCCGCGCTTGGCACCAAAATACGGTGAAAACGTCTCACTTGACCGGTATGAAAACATTTCCCAGAGAAATGTCCATTATTACTCCGCTGTCCCTTATAGCCGCGTTTTACGGTATTAAAATACGGCGAAAACGTCTCACTTGACCGGTATGAAAACATTTCCCAGAGAAATGTCCATTATTACTCCGCTGTCCCTTATAGCCGCGTTTTACGGTATTAAAATACGGCGAAAACGTCTCTCTTGACAGGTATGCGCCTCCTTTTTCATATTGATCTGGTCAATTTCTTGACAGCAGCGGCTCTCCTCCACTGTAATAATAATGGCTTCCGAAAAATCAATATTTATGGGGCGCCCTGGACAGACCCCCTTCGGCTTCGCAATTCTGGAGGCAATTAATGTCCAGTTCAATGACATTTTCCACTGGTTCTGCTCTCTGGTCATCGTTGGAACTGTTGTCATCAGACAAAGCATCTGATTCCGTCTCGGACGGCTCGAACCTGTAAGGTTCTATACCTCTGTCACTGTCTGAACCACTGACAAAAAAAAAAGACAAAAAAAAAAGACAAAACTAAACTAATTTGTTCACAATCGCTGTCACTTTCCGTCATGATTGTCCAATGTTGATAAGTGTGAATGTGGATAGGCAGGGCAGCCAGGGTACAACTGGTGATGTCAAAAACATGGGCGTGGTCTGGACTGGCTGTCACAAGCCAGCAAGCAAGGTGGGGCCTTCACCTGGTGTATTTTGTGCAATTATGTAAATACAGGTGGGTGATATGGTCTCCGGTATGAATATTTGGTTTAAGCTATGTGTATTTTATCTAAATTCGTTGTCATTTAGAAAAAAAAATTACGTGACATTTGGCCTTTAAGTTTCTTTGCTACCGTAACAGCATTTGGATCAGTGCAAGGGAAGGCTTCTCTCCATTTAGTAAATGTGTCAACAATCACCAAACAATATTTCTTCCCTTCACATTTATTTAGTTCAATGAAATCCATGCAAATGTTTTGAAATGGATAAACTGATGCAGAGAAAGTACCCTTCTGAGGTCTTAAATGTCCCTGGGCATTGTTTTTTGCACAAATTAGGCATCTTTTACAAAATTGAGTAGCAAATTGGCTAAACCCATAAATAGTAAATCATTTACCCCCTGCTGCTACATGGGAAAGCCCATGTAGCAGAACAGTAGTCTGGTGGAATAATATGCATGGCAAAATGGGTTTGTTATTGCATCATTTGAAGAGTTTTGAAGTGTTATCAAATGTTGCCCCCTTTTTATCCACCTGTAAATTTCAGCTTGTGGTGATGTTTCCTGGGTGTTAGTGAGCATGTCATGTGATAGCTGTTCTGTCAGTGTTAAAAGAAGAATTGCTGTGGTGTGGTTTCCTACATGACCTTGTGCAGTTGCTTTTGTGGTGTCTGCAAGTGGTTTTCCTTACAGATTCAATCTGTGCCATTAGTGTATGCGGCACATTTGCATATGGCCAATTTTGAGATCTTTGTTAGATTGGCTTTCCTATTGATGTAATCATGCCCCTTTTTTTTCCCCACTGTTGTGCAAAATGATGGATAGTAGAAAAAGCATATTGGCTGTCTGTGTACACTGTGAGTGCTTTTCCCTTGCCTCAGTTAGAGCTACTAATTCAGCCACATGTGCAGAATAATGTGGTGGGAGTTTTTGCGTCCGTAAAATGGTGTCACGGGTGACCACTGCAAAACCGGACAAGTTTGAACCAGTACAGTCACGTTTAGAGGAGCCGTCAACAATGTGAGATCAGAGTCCTCCAAAGGTGTATTCTGCAAATCAGGGCGTGGCAATTTTTCACTCTCAATTTCTGCCAAACAGTCATGTGGTTTGCCTTGTGTTGAAATTGGCAAGAAGCTTGCTGGATTTGTTACCGTGCAACGTTCAATGGCTAGATGACGCTGTGAAAATAACACTGTCATGCATGCAAGGTGTCTGGATGGTGAGAGAACTGATATTTTACTTTGTGATAAGATAACTGATACTGCATGTGTGACCTTTAGGGTCAAGGGATGAAAAAGAACGAGGCCTGCCAAGGCCTGCACCACCATAGAGGCAGCATTGACAGCCTGCACACATGGTGGCACTGCACCCGTCACAGGGTCCAGCCTTGTGGAACAAAATGTTATTGGACGCATTTTTGTACCATTTGGCTGGAGAAGGACTGACGCCATGTGTCCCTTTCTACAATCAACCATTTGCACAAATGTTTTTTTTTTTGTAACTGGGGAGTGCCAGGATGCCAGTGCTGACCAAAAGGTTTTTTTCATTTTAATAAGCCTCTTCTGCCTCAGGTGTCCACACAATTTTGTCCACCTGAGTGTTGGGTGTTTTGTAAATGAGATCAGATAAGGGTTGTACTTAAAATGAGTAATTTGCAATCCAAGAGCGACAATAATTTAAAGCACCCAGAAATACCGTAATGTCTCTTTTTGTGATGGGTCCCTAAATATTTGACCTCTTTTTCCACAACTCTAATTTTTCCTTATTGACTTTGTGACCTTGTTCTGCTAAAAATTGCATTAAGACAGTGGTGTCTTGCTTCTATGTTTCTTCATCACGTGATGCCAGCAAGATGTGAATGTAAAGGAGCAACTGGCTCCCATTAGGAGGTACCAAATTTTCTGACATTGTCTATGGAAAAAATAGTTGGTGATTCACAGTAACCTTGTGGTAACCCAGTGAATGTGTACCTTTTGTTTTCAAATGTGAATGCAAACCAGAACTGATGATCCGGATGTATTGGGATGCTGGGGAGAAGAGAAAAAAAAAAAACATTGCTGTTGTCTATCGCTGTTAAAAAAAAAAAAAAAAAAAAAAAAAAAAAAAAAAAAAAAAAACTTGCATGTGTTGTTGTGGGTCATTTAACAAAGTGCGTAGAGGATATTGTCTTTTATATGATCTATAGTGTGATTTTGCATTTATTTTGACCAACTCTGCATTTTTTTTAATGACCAGTCTGGAGGATGGATTTGCAAGGAATGTTTTGGACTCTAACTTTTGCATAGCTTTTGTGTGCAGGTCTGATGTGCTGAGTGTGGTCCGGCCGAAACCAAACACAGTGAGTAGTAGTACCTAGGCACATTGGAATACTGCAATACATTTATTCCTTCCACATGTGGAAAATGTGACGCTCTCATACCATTATTCGTTGGGATTATGGCGATATTGAGGGTTGTGGGGAGATCCCTTCCCAGAAGGTTGACAGGGCATGCTTCAGACAATATGAAACGACCTTCTGCCATGTCATTGGTGACAGCGTCTTTTACGTTGACATTTTTTTTGAAAGGTGTTCTGTTTTTAACTTACCATTTGCGGCTTTTACAGTTATTTTTCCATCTGATTTTGTAAAATTGTGAATATCTGTGCTTGTTATTACCGATCTGCATGCTCCTGTGTCACAGAAACCTTATTGGAACATCCTGAACCTGAAACATCCCTTCAGGTAAACACTGCACTGTCAACATCAAATCAAAATCAGGTAAATGGAAAATGTCTGTTATGTCAGTGTTGGCGTCAATAGTTGCACTTATCTTCAGTGCAGTCAGTCAGGTAGTTGGCCCATGAGGTCCTCTATCCCCTCCCCACTGCTACTGGCAATCAGGACATTGCTTCCGCCAATGGCCCCTTTGTCCACATTGATGACAAACGTCATGTTCCCCACCCCACGCCTCCTTCCGTCTCCCCTCCACCGCTGAGGTCCAGTTCTGGTGCCACCCTGAAAAATAGAATCGGAAGAAGCCCCCCCCCCCCTTGTGTCAGTAATCTCATAAACAGGAGTTGTTTTTCCTTTGTTTTGTTTTTCTCCTTTTCTTTCCTTTCCTTCTCTGTTGTCTCTGCATGTTTGGCATAGGCTAACACATCACCAAATGCACAGGTGCGGTATGTGACCAAATGTTTGCATGCGTAATCAGCCAGGTGTGGGTGCATGTTTTGTAAAAAGACACTTTTCAAATGCTGCCAATAAGGCTCTACACCTGAATCATTCTCAGCCTTAGTTAAACTAGAATGGCGATCAAAAACCTCTTGTAAACTGGTTCTATAAGCTTCCACACCTTCATCTTTACCTAGTTTTGTGGTTTGAATCATCCTGTATAAGCTGGATTTGAAAATTTAATCATAGGATATTGTTCAGTGACAACATGTTTCATAATCTTCAGTTTTATTGATCGCATTGATGGTGAGTGTGGAGTGGATATGTGTGCATATCTACTTAACTCTTGGGCACCCCGGTGTGGCTGCTCCCGGGTACCCCACTCCTTCTTCACTTTGAGCTTGGCGTCAGCGGGTAGAGGGGTGGAGACGAGCGGAGGCGGGGTGACATCAGCCGCAGCCTCTCCAGCCTGGAGTTCTGAGAAGTCGAGGTAGATGGGCTCAACAGCATGTGGAGACGGAGGAGGAGGAGCAGAAGCATGGCCCCTTGTCCCCACGTCAGGCTCGTCATGCACCAATGAAAAAACAGAACACATTAGTCAAATCTTTTTTTTTTTTTTTTTTTTTTTTTTTTTTTTTTTTTTTAAGATTTATCATCAGATTTAGACTTTACTGTCACAAGGTCCAGGTCAGCCTGTCTTTTTTTTTTTTTTCCATCTCCAACCACTGTTGCCCCTCAGTTGGAGAGATAATGCAACTGTGAGCTAGAGAATACAATTACACTGCAAAAAGTCAAATATAAGTCAAATGAAATAAACTAATGCTGTTTACCTACCTTCAGGCATCCCAAACAAAAGAAAAATCAAATTTTCTTGCAGTTAACTGCCCTAGGTGCCATGTGGCGCCTGGGGCAATGCAAGGCAACTCAAGGCCCCCCTAGTGGTCAAGAGTGGTAAAAAATTTGTCAGTAAAATAGCTCAGATTTCCAAGGCTATAATTTGAAAATTACAAGCGATAATGGCTTACTGTCAGTTAGATGTAGAATATGATCCAAAGTTTCAGATAGGAATAAATTTACGCATCTAATTTGCATAATGTCCCAGCAGCTATATAAATTACATAACTCAGTCAAAAGTGGACTTTGGACACATTTACATAAAGAATGGTCCTTTTTTTTAACGCCAATTTGTCTACAGGGGTATGTTTTTATCTAATCTTCAAAGTATATGAACCAGAAAATCATTAAAATGTCAAAACATATTTCTCTTACCTGTTACCGGCAGGGGGGCTCGCCCACCCATGTGGCCAGTCTGTTTTTGTCCATCGTAGCCGATGTTTCTGCGTTTGCTCAGCCATTTACACCGTGTACCACATCTACAAATTCTTATGATTATCCCACGTGAATTTCATTTTTTATTACGTGGCTATTTTTCTGTTTGGTGCATTTTTCCTGTGGGAATCCGTGCCGCCATCTTGGTATGGGGAGCTCAGATTTTTTGTTACATCGACATCGATGTAATACGTTTACTTAGTAATTTACACCCGTGTACCACATCTACAAACTCTTATGATTATCCCACATGAATTTTGTTTGTATTACGTGGCTATTTTTCCCATTTCATGCAGTTTCCGTCCTCATGGTGCGATGACCAATCGTGAAGGCATACACATTGGTGTGTGAGCTCAAAGCAGAAAAAGGAAGAATGAGGATTTCTCCTCCTTTGCTATATTCCACGTCAGCCATGATTCCTTCGGCGCGTGTCTGCCACCTTCTAAACTGTCAGATCAATGATCAGTAGAGATTAGTACAAATTCTCAGTATAGCCGGGGGACATCAATAAGTTGTCATGTGCAGTTGCTGCGCTGTGCCACTGAGGGTGCGTGACCAGTCCATTTAATCTGAGCAGTTAAAGGGTTAAAAAAAAAAATCTGCCAACAAAGTAAGATTAAATTGCTTAACACAAGTAACTATCATAAAGCCAGCAAAAATCCCACAGAAAACTGCACAACAAAAGAAATTACTGTCAAAACTATCTTGAGATAAAAACAAGCATCTATTACATTTCATCTTACCAAAATCCCCAGTTCACTGTGACCTTAAAACAAATCTACCTACGGGTACAAATAAAGGAACCTGAACCTTATTACTGCTTCAGCACAACACAAGTTAGTCCTTTCATATACATACACACACATAACAATAGCAAGCCCAAATGAGTACACACATGGTGGTAAACAATCCCAAAGCTGCTTATAAGCAGATCTGGCAACCAAAGATTTTCACCGTTGATCACTCTCCCATGCATATTTTTGCCATCTTCCGTTAAAACAAAAATCTTATTCTCGTCCTCTCACGCGCCACAGTACGACATGCATAATCTCTTCCTGCCTCTCACGATCTCTGCCTCTGCCACAGCAGTTACCCATTTTTCATCAAAAAATAAAGCTGTAAAGACATTATTACAACAAATACGCAAATGACCAGACAAACAAACTGCAGTTATTTATTTTAATTTATTTATGATTTTATCTTAGTCTAATGACTATTTTATTCTATTTTAAGCTTACTTTGAGTTATATCTTATGGTATTTTAGTTATTGTTAGTTATAAGAAATGGCCTCAAAATAATAAGGAATAACTATTTTTTTGTATTTTTTTTCTCAATATATTTGTTTTTTCTAGTTTACTTTGGCCGTTAATGTCACTTCGCGGGTACTGTGCCTTCCGTCACTGCTGTAACCTTCCGCACAGATATTGCTCCACGATGTGCACTCCACCCCGGTATCACTCCGCAGGTACTGTTCCTTCCACCACTGATACCACTCCACTGTCTGCACTTCCACACCGATATCACTCCGTGGTACAATGTGTCCTTCCGCGCCTATTTCCCGATTTTAGAGTCAAACTAAAATCCAGTAAAAATGCATTTATTACTGAGCAGTTCAATTTAACCATGGTACTTTTCACGACTGGACTCGAAACCGTCGGTACCAAATCCTACACTTAATCCCACAGTCGGACTGGAACCGCCACGCCAGACGTCTGAATAATTGAATTTATTTATTATTTAGATATTTATTATGTAAATCTATTTATTTAATAATTAAATTTACTTACTTCAATCTGCCTCGGTTCTCTCAGTCACTGTTCTCCGCCCCGGCGCTCCACACCACCTCTTGCTGTTGCCTCACCTCAGCCAACTGCTTCCAATGGGGAGGTGGATGGGAGATCTTTTTCCAGCAGGCCCATGCACTGGCAGAGAGAATTGTTCAGAGCACCGCAGGTCTGGAGAAAAGATGTCTGGAGTCACTGTTCGGTGCGCCAATTATGTTGGAAAAATTCTCTTGAACCAGTAGTCAAAGGATCAGGCAGGATCAAAGTTTCAGTAAATTTAATTTGCACTGATCCGTGGAGAATAAGGGGTACACTTGGAGCCACCTATGGAAATTAAGACCCAGGTGAGGACAGAGCTGAGGAAAATCAAGGTGAGGAAGGCCTCGGGACCGGACGGTATCAGCGCGAAACTCCAAGTCCTGTGCAGACCAGCTGTGTGGGATTGTGGAGCACATCTTCAACCTGAGCCTGAAGCTGGGGAGGGTACCACATACCACAGTTGTGGAAAACATCTTGTGTGGTACCTGTACCAAAGACTTCCCACCCCAAAGACCTGAACAGCTACAGACCAGTGGCCCTGATGTCTCACATGATGAAGACCCTGGAGAGACTGCTCCTTACTCACCTCCGCCCCCTGGTAGGGCCAGCAATGGATCCACTCCAGTTCGCCTACCAGCATGGCATTGGGGTGGAGGATGCATTGATCTTTCTCCTTCACCGTTCCCTGTCCCACCTGGAGAAGCCCGGGAATGCGGTGAGGATCATGTTCTTTGATTTTTCCAGTGCTTTCAACACCATCCAACCGATGATCCTGAAGGACAAGCTGCTGTGAGCAGGGGTAGACCAGCACCTGTTGTCATGGATCCTGGACTACCTCACAAACTGGCTTCAGTTTGTGAGAACCCGAGATTGTGTGTCGGACACGATCATCGGCAGCATGGGGGCCCCCCAGGGAATGGTTTTGGCTCCCTTCCTGTTCACCCTTTATACTGCGGACTTCTCACACAACACACTGCCATCTACAGAAGTTCTCTGATGACTCTGCGATTGTCGGCCTCATCTCCAACGGAGATGAAGCAGAGTACAGAGGACTTATCCAGGACTTCGTGGACTGGTGCCATCCGAACTGCCTCCAGATCAACGTGAGGAAAACTAAGGAGCTGGTGGTGGACTGCCGCAGACAAGGACAACCCCTCACAGCACCACTGAACATCCAGGGAACAGACATTGAGATGGTGACATCCTACAAGTACCTGGGCGTTCATCTGAACAATAAACTAGACTGGTCACACAATACCGACGCACTCTACAAGAAGGGACAGTGCAGGCTGTTCCTACTGAGGAGGCTCAGGTCTTTTGGTGTACAAGGGGTGCTCTTGAAGACATTCTATGACACTGTGGTGGCATCAGCCATCACTTTTGGAGTGGTCTGCTGGGGCAACGGCATTACAGCAGCCGATAGGAAGAGACTGAGCAAACTAATCAAGAAAGCTAGCTCTGTGCTTGGGCAGCGCCTTGACCCAATGGAGGAGATGGAGAGAGAAGGATGGTGGCTAAACTGTCATCTCTGCTGGAGTCCGAGTCCCACCCTATGCAGGACATACTGAACGCACTGAGAGCTCATTTAGCAGTAGACTACATCATCCTAGGTGCGCGACCGAGAGGTTTCGCAGGTCCTTCCTACCACGGCTGTCAGACCGTATAACCTAAGCAGCGCTGCTCGCAGAGATAGCAAAAAACGTGATGACCTAATAGTATTGAATGCAAAAGACGCAACAGACTTACACAAATGGTCCCCTCCAGTATACAACTAGGACAATATCAGTCGCTATGGAGGGTGACGATATGTATGGGTACATATTCATACCATGTAGGGTAACTAGACGGTTATGCTGTTTATTCCATCTAGCTACAATGCTCTGCACTGTGTATATATATTTATGTGTACATATGCATGTTCACTGCTCTTATTTTCTTATCTTCTAAATCATTGCTCTGAGTGTTGCTATCCCTGTGCTGTTGCAATCCTGGAATTTCCCCATTGTGGGACTAATAAAGGCTTATCTTAAATTGTTCTGAATCACATACACAACTTTCAGTCTTTAAGCATCCTGTTATCTCAAAACTGTCCATGAGAGAATATCTGGTTCAGTCTGGTTCTTCCAAAATGTCTCCTTTCTCAGACATTACAGAACATGCTTGTGTAAACAAAGTTAAAATGTCATGCTGCCACGACCTCTTTTTTTTTTTTTTTTTTTTTTTAAAAACCTTTTTCAACCTTTTTAAAAAAACCTAAAAGACCTTGAACACTTCACACAAACTCTGAGGTACCAAAAGATAAAGAATACAGAATTATTCTATCACCCGACACAGCTCGCCTCGGCAGGGTGTAGGTGTCATACAGGCTGTCTGGATCTGGCCAGCTTTGATTGCTATTTTCTGTAAATTCTATTCACCCCCACAGAAATCCTTGTTCATCCAACAACATGACCATATATTTCATCAAAGATGTTACTTTAGCTTAGTCAAAGTTTTATTTTATCAAAATGGAATTCAAGACGACTAGCTCAAGATAGCAGTTTAGTCCCTCGTTCGCATATGTTTGTTTATTGTACTGCAGGGGCTGGTCATATCGACCAGTGAAACAACATAATCCTGCCCACCAGTGTTGCATTATTTCATTCATTCTTTGAGATAAATTCACAATAGCTGGCTTCAAGCTAGGCAGCTATGGGCAGCTAATGTTAGCAACAGTGACGTAAGAGGAAAGGTGGAGTTGAATGCGGTCTCAAAGATTTTAAAGTGATTAAGCACTGAAACCAGCTGTTCTCAGAAAAGCTGAAAAAATAAATTTGCTGCAGTAATTAATTTTTAAAAAACGAACTACTAACTAACTAACTAACCTGCACTTATATAGCGCTTTTCTAGTCACAAAGACCACTCAAAGCACTTTCATTAATACTAACCCTCTATTCTAAGGGCCTATAGGAAACAAATATCTAGGGACAATTTAGAACAGTCAATTAACCTAACATGCATGTTTTTGGCATGTGGGAGGAAACCGGAGAAATCCCGGAGTAAACCCACGCAACACGGGGAGAACATGCAAACTCCACACAGATCACTGTTGGTCGGGGGCTGGGATCGATCCCACGATCCCCACAATCCCCCGGCCAAGGGTAAACTGTGCTGCCGCAGTGCTAACCACTGCGCCACCGTGCAGCCGACGAAAACGAACAAAGTATGTCACAAACATTTCATTAAGACAGGGGTGTCCAACCATGTGCCATGGAGAGCCAAGACCCTGCAGGTTTTCTCTTCTACCCAGTCTCTTCAGCAGGTGTTTTCACTTATCAGCAATCAGTGGGAAGAAGTTCACTGAAATCTGCTGTTGAAGACACTGGTTGGAGGTAAAACCTGCAGGGTCTTGGCTCTCCATGGCACATGGTTGGACACCCCTGCATTAAGACATGTAAGCTATTAAAATATAGCAAAAGTGCAACCAATCGCCCCTGTAAGACTTTCCAAAACTTATTCTGGTTACTTTTTTGATTTGATTTTGTATACTTTATTGATCCCCAGAGGGGAAATTGAGGGCATCCACCTGGATGGATGAAGCAGCCACAGTACGGCGCTATCCCTTAACCAGTCACACACACATTCACACCTAGGGCCACTTTAGAGTCTCCAGTTAACCTAACCTGCATGTTTTTGGTCTGTGGGAGGAAACCGGACAAATCCCAGAGTAAACCCACGCAGATACGGGGAGAACATGCAAACTCCACACACATCACTGTTGGTCAGGGGCTGGGATTGAACCAGGGATCCCATGGCCAAGGGTGAGTTGCTGTGCTGCCGCAGTGCTAACCACTGCTCCACCGCACCGCCCAAATTTTGATTAAGTTGTGAAGTTTTCTACAATTTTTTTTCAAATCTTAAATCATTTTTCAGGATTCAAACTGATTGACGCCCAAGACTGATGAACATTACGGAGGGTCTGCTTGTAAGAATGCAAATTTAGGGGGAAAAAAAATTATTTTAAGGTATATTTAGAACTAGTAAAAGAAAATCTGTGATGAATATGCGAATAGTCATGATTTAACTACAGGGAAAATGCAGTTAATCGTGATTAAATATTTTTATTGGTTTATCATCTTTATTTTGTCAGTTTGAAAATGAAAACCTAGAAAATAAATATCACTGTTTTTAGATCTTTCACAGAAATATTCCCCATGCCTTGTGCTGAATTTTCTCCTCTTTCCACTGGTCAGTCTGGTCAGACGGGGTGTAACATTTTTTAAAATTCATCTCATTGTTTCCACAAGCCTTTTTGAGGTTAAAGAGCATCTGAAATCTAATCTTCAGAAAACTTGGCCTCACACTCACAAGCAATCTCCAATCTGAAGCCCTGAAGACGGACACTCACCTACGGCTCAGAGAGACCACTGCAGGTCACTCTCCCTTCTTCCTCCTCTTCCTGGAATTATCTTATCCGACTCTTCTCTTAAAACCTCTTCTTATGATGGGCCATGGCGGCTCACATCTTAAACTGATGGTGTACAAGGAGGCTTTGAGAGGATTTGTACCCTCACATCTTTGATTCATAGTTTGGCGCCATCACTGCTTCCCCTTCAAGGCGGTAGGCTGTAAAACATGTTATCATCAGAAGTTTAGGTCAAAGTCAACACAAGTTTCACAGTGGTGTCATTCTATGTAGCTGCACAGGGAAAAAAGAAAGTCTGATGGAAAGGAAGAAAAGCAGCATATGGAAAATAGCATAACAATAGATAATAGCAACTTTGTGAACAGGCTGATAAAATCTATTGTAGATTGTGGCAGTAATTTCACCTTTACTGTTTTAATCTGTGCACACTCAGGTAGAAGACTTCGGTCCATTCAGACTAAAACCTCCCACTACATGAACAGCTTCTTCCCCTCTGCCATCAGACTGCTGAACACTAAGTGACTTATTAGACTCTCGTGCACTACGTACAGCAGCTCAACCGGACTCATGATAATTATCACTGTGCCGGGGGATTGTGGGGATCGTGGGATCGTGGGTTCGATCCCAGCCCCCGACCAACAGTGATCTGTGTGGAGTTTGCATGTTCTCCCCGTGTTGCGTGGGTTTACTCCGGGATTTCTCCGGTTTCCTCCCATATGCCAAAAACATGCATGTTAGGTTAATTGGCTGTTCTAAATTGTCCCTAGATATGTTTCCTATAGGCCCTTAGAATAGAGGGTTAGTATTAATGAAAGCGCTTTGAGTGGTCTTTGTGACTAGAAAAGCGCTATATAAGTGCAGGTTAGTTAGTTAGTGGGGAAAAGGTACTGGTAAAACGTTTTCACTCTGAAGACTGGTTTTAAATCTTTACACTTCCACACCTCCAAAATCCCAGCTTAGTAAGCACTGTCTTTCTGTTAATTCTCACTCTTGCTTATGTAACCAATGGATTTCTGCATCATATGGATTAATTAAGGTTTATGGTGACACCTTTGGAGAGGATCTCCACTTCTTCTGGTAATCATGAGAAACCAGAAAAATCCAAAGCTTTACTGCTTGTAGGGCTGGGCGATACACCGGATATATTTGTTATATCGATGCACTTTACTATGCGTGATATAAAAAAAATGTGTCTTTATCGCAGATATCAAGCATCTCCCTCACAGCTGCACTCAGCCCTGCACTGTTTCATTTCAGGGTTGTTGCCAGGTCTTTTTTTCCTACAATTTTTTTCTTTAGAAACTTCTTCTTTTGAGCTCGCTTTCATGGAATAGAGATTCTTGCTTTTTTATGCACAATCTGGTAACACTGACAAAGCACGGGGAAAGGGAAAAAAATGGACAAAAAATAAAGGAACCAGCCCTAAGAAAATGACGATATGGCTTCTTCTTTTGGAAAGTTTATCCCATACAGCAAAAGTGAAAAATGCTATAATAAATAAATTGTGAAATATGTAATTAACTAAATGTCACTAAGTGCTTGCATACACATATCTCTTAGATCCACACACACACAGACACACACCAAAAGTGCTTTAGCTCTACACATACACATATGCACACACACACACACACAAACTCCACAGGGAAGCCTCTGTTCCTGTTTCCATATATGGGCATGGGGAAAGAGAAGCCATCTGGACAGGATGGAAGTCATAAAAGAGCTGAGTTAACATCTGAAGCCATTTGGACACTGAAAGAACCTAATTTGAACAATGGCCAGCGTATTGTTGGAAAGTTACTGGGAAACGCCCACTGGAAGCCTTTTTATAGCTGTGAATTCCTTTGTGCGAGGTGCTTTCCAGGAGAGGGAGCTGGGAGGTCCCATGGCCGTGTTCTTTGACTTCCTGCGTGGTTCAGTAAAAGTTGAGCTGAGAACTAGTATTTTCTTCTGTGATCATTGGTTAGTTAACTGAAAAGATTCTGGTAACTGTCCAAAAAGTAATTTTTACAAAAACAGATCACAACTGCAGCTACAAATTATACTGCAAAGACATGGCCCTTATTGTTAAAACATGACCAAACAGAAAAAGTGGACTTTGTCAAGGTGTGGTGATACAAGGCAGGACCCAAACCCTGGAACTCAAGCTTGCAATGTATGTTTGGCAAAACACAAAATAAAGAGCAGCTCATGGACTGAAATAAAAGAAACAAAGCCCAAGGTAGGCAAGGCACTAAGGCATGGACAAAAACACACAGGCTAGGAAACAAACTAATGGAATGATATGACATGAAGACGGGAGGATGCCACGCAGAAGGCAGCGTGTGGCGTATATACTGTAGCTCACAATATCTTTATCTCTGGCGAACCACTGTATAAATGTAAAACTTTTGCATAAAAAGACACCGGCATGATAACACTGGTCAACACCAAATTTATTGTCTTTTAGCTGATTTGGGACAATTGTGATGTGCAGAATCCAAAAATCACATTGGTTTTGCTCAATCAGGTCAACTTTTTGAATTATGGCCACATATTTTATACATTTTTTTTTTGTTTACATGTACGGGTATTTTTGCTTTATACTGTATGATGCAAAATACTTTGTCTTGGAATTCTCTGAATTTTGAACAATGATGACGTAACTTTCAATTTACATGTACTTACCTTTATATAAAGTTAAGTACATGCACAGTACTAAGTAAGTACTAAGTAAGTACAGGTTTTTACTTAGCACCTGATTGAGAGAAACGGATATCATTTTCGGATTCAGCGGTGCAAAATTGTCTTAAATCAGCTGAAAAACAGACAACTTACAAAAAAATTATTTTTGTAACCCTGTGTAATAGAAACATGTGTTGCACTTTTTTTTTTAAATTGTATACAAAAGGGGAGGGGGGATAAAATAAAGTTAAATTTAACAAACTTTATTGAACCAGTCAGACAACCACACTCATAAATTTGCAACAAATCAGAATAAATAATGGTAGCCCTTCCTGTTATGACCTGTAATAAAACCAGTTAAAACAAAACAAACTAGAAAAGCACTCATAGAGCGCATACCTCCGCCAAGGCTTCTTCCGTTTCTCATGGATCACCTCCAAAATGGAATGGATTTGTGTGTAGGCCTATAGCCACTTGTGGTGAAAATTGCATCAAAGTCTGTCCATCAGTTTTGGAGTATTGTTGCTAACACACTGTGAGAAGATAAGAGCCTTGGCTGAGGTATGCATTCTCAGATCATCACCAAAATATAATGGGTTCCTCTCTAGCCCAAGAACCACCTCTGATGAAAACTTCATCCAAATCCATCCAGTAGTTTTTGTGTATTCCTGCTGCACAAATACAAAGCCCTTGGTGGAGGTATGCACTCTCAGATCATCAGCAAAATCTAATCATCTGTTCCCCGTGCCATTACACACCTTTCCTGAAAATTTCTTCAAAATCCGTTCATAACTTTTTGAGTTAAGTTGGTAACACACAGACAGACAAACCCCCAGTAAAAACATTACCTCCTTGGTGGAGGTAAAAAAGGACTCGGTACAATAAAAAGTACATTAAGCAAGAATTCTAGAGAAAGATATTGTAAAACCATATAAATTAGTTTGTCACAGTGGGCTGGGCTCATGTCCTCGCCTTAGTTTATAGTTTTAGTATTTTGTTGTAACTGGGACATGGACTCAGGCCATGTTCTCGCTTTGAGTTAAGTTTTGTCTTGATTCTCTGTTTATTGTTATCTTGGTTCTGTCTTATTTCCTGCTGCCTTACTCTTTGTTTTGGTTGGTTTTATGTGTCTAGTTCATTAGTCTGTTGTTTTTGATTATCCCTGCCTTAATTCTAGTTTAGTACTCAGTGGTCCCGTTTGTTAGCATTATTATGAGCATAGTTATCGTTTTGTTTGGTTATTATCATGCTCATGTGTTGTAGTATTATCTCTGGCTTGCTCTTAGTTCTGGTTTGGCTTTTATTTTGACAGCATCCTTTGTTTACTTCCTGCTTTAGCATAGTCAATCCTGGTCTGGTCTTTTGTTAATTGTTCACGGCTGTTGCTGCTCTTAGATTATAATCAAAGAACAGCAACAGCTGTGAACAATCAATAATTATTGATTGTTCACGGGTGTTCTTGATTTTCTGTATTATATACAGTGGTGTGGAAAAAGTGTTTACCCCCTTCCTGATTTCTTTTTTTTTTTTTTTTTTGATCCGACACATTTAAGTGTGACAAACAAATTTAGATATTAGACAAAGATAACACAAGTAAACACAAAATGCAGTTTTTAAATGGTGTTTATTATTATTATTAGTTTAGTTTATTGGTTTATTTGTCAGGGACAATGTACAGGAAAAAAAAAACATTAAACACAGGGTAAAGATGTACCAGATTATAGCGTTCTCACCAATTTCCATCTGTAGTCCTTGGGACAGACAGGAAGATATTAAAAGAAAAACAGCACATACAGAAAGCAATTCAGAAACTGCTGACCCTGAAACAAGCAGGGAGTAGTTCCTGAACTTCTTTAGATCGCAGCATGATGTCTAGCTTTTGAGGATCTTTTGGTCTACTTCACTGTCAGGCAGGTCCTATTTAAGTGATTTCTTGATTGAGAACAGGTGTGGCAGTAATCAGGCCTGAGTGTGACTAGAGAAATTGAACTCGGCTGTCCATAGATGTGATAAACCACAATTTGTTTGAATGGGGGGGGAGTCACTTTTTCACACAGGGCCATGTAGATTTGGAATTTTTTTTTTTTTTTTACCCTTAATAATAAACACCTTAATTTAAAAACTGCATTTTGTTTTGACTTATCTCTGTCTAATATTTATTTATTTATTGATTATCTGAAACATTCAAGCGTGACAAACATACAAAAAAATGAGAAATCAGGAAGGGGGCAAACACTTTTTCACACCACTGTAGCTACTGAGATCATTCGGGCACTCAAACCCCTCCATCAAGACAAGGTGGTGATCCACGGAGGGGATGATGGGATGTGCAGTGCCATTTCTCCTCCAAACATTGTGGCATCCAAAAAGTTCAATTTTGGTCTCATCTGACCAGACTATATTCTCCCAGTACTTTATGAGCTTGCCCAAATGTTGTGTAGCAAACTTTAAATGAGCTTCAACATGCATTTTTTTCTTTAGCAATGGAGTCTTGCGAGGTGAGCAAGCTTTGAACACATTACTTATTGTTTTCTTTGAAACGGCAGTACCTGCTATCTCCAGGTCTTTCTGGAGCTTTCCACGAGTGGTCTTTGGCTCTTGGATAACTCTTCTGATAATTCTTTTGACTCCTGTCAGAAATCTTGCGAGGAGCTCCTGGTCATGGCCGGTTTAGGTAAAATGATGTTCTTTCCACTTCCGAATGGTGGCTCCAACAGTGCTCACTGGGATATTCAGCAGTTTAGAAATGCGCCTGTACCCATTGCCATCACTGTTTTGCAACAATAACGTTGCGGAGGTCTAGAGAGAGCTCTTTGCTCCTACTCAGTACTTCTTTGTGGTGTGGCAGTCTGATATTCACACCTTTTGTGAAAGCTGTCAGTCAGGACTTAACCAGTTGAAATTAATTTGCACTGATGGGGGATGGGATAGCTTCCTAAATTCTAATGGATTTCAGCTGGCTTCTTGGCTTTCTATACCTTTTTGCACCACTTTTTCTTCATGTATTCAATACTTATTCCCTGTGTCATTCCACTTTATTATTAAATATAACTTGTTTTGTGAAGACCCCTCATGGATCGTTACCTTATCGGGGGGAGGTGTTGCATTCCCCAGTGATCCCAGGAGCTACTGTATGTTGTCCGGGACAGTTTGCCTCTGGTAGGGTCACCCAAGACAAACTCGTCCGGGGTGAAGGGCCAGACTAAGAATGATCCAACAGACTCTCATGATAAATACTAGAACCAGGATTCAGTGTACCCCACCCAGTATGGGGTTACCAGGGTCCCACCCTGAAGCCAGGCCTGGGGGAGGGGCTCGATGGCTAGCATCTGGTGGCCATGTTTCCGCCCATGGGACCCGGCCGGGTTCAGCCCAAAGGAATTACATGGGTCCGCCCTCCAGTGGGCTCACCACCTGCAGGAGGGATCATGGGGGTTCGGTGCTATGTGGATCAGGTGGCGGTCAAAGGCAAAGACCTTGGCAGACTGATCCCAAGCTTCCTAAACTGGCTTTTGGTACGTGGCCTGGACGCCTCCCACTTGAGGTGTTTTGGGCACATCCCACTGGGAGGAGACCCTGGGGCAGACCCAGGACTCGCTGGAGAGACTATGTCTCCCAGCTGGTCTGGGAATGCCTTGGCATCATCTCTGAAGAGCTGGAGCAGGTGGCTGGGGAGAGGGAAGTCTGGACTTCTCTGCTTGAACTGCTGCCTCCGTGACCCCGGACCTCCGGAAAAGCGGTAGAAGATGGATGGATGTTTTGTGAACACAGTTAATTGTTTTTATGGTCATTTTGACTCCTTTGATTTTAGCACAGAAACCCAAGATTTGAAACAGAAACTCAGACAATTGCTGTGTGTGGGTTGTGACTGCAGTGTCGTCTGCGAACAGCAGGTCTCTGATTAGAGCCTCGCGTACTTTGGTTCTGGCTTTCAGGCGGGCGAGGTTGAAAAGCCTGCTGTCAGATCTTGTGTGCAGGTAGATTCCCTCTGTTGCTGTGCTGAAGGCATGCCTCAGGAGCATAGCAAAGAAAATCCCAAAGAGGGTTGGCGCAAGTACACAGCCCTGTTTCACTCCGCTGTGTATGTTGAATGGCTCTGAGACGTTGCCATCGTGCTGCACTATCCCCTGCATGTTGGTGTGAAACGATTCGATGAGGTTTTGCAACTTTGGTGGGCATCCTATCTTTGGCAGGATCTTGAAAAGGCCCTCTCTGCTGACCAGATCAAACGCTTTGGTGAGGTCGATGAATGCGACGTACAAGGGCATGTTCTGTTCTCTGCATTTCTCCTGGAGTTGGCGGATGGAGAATATCATGTCTACCGTTGATCACTCAGCACGGAAGCCACACTGAGACTCAGGGTAGACACGTTCGGCAAGCTTCTGTAGACAAACGAGAACAACTCATGCGTAGACTTTGCCAACAACGCTGAGGAGGGAGATGCCCCTGTAGTTGTTGCAGTTGCTTCTCTCCCCTTTGTTTTTGTAGAGGGTGATGATCTTGGCGTCCCTCATGTTCTGTGGTATGGCACCTTCCTTCCAGCACTGGCAGAAGACGTCATGCAATGGCAGCAGTAGGGCGGTCTTGCAGTGCTTGATCAGGTCGGGGGGTATGCCGTCGTTGCCGGGTGCCTTGCCAGCGGCCAAGCTATCAATGGCCTTGCCGAGTTCGTCAATGGTTGGCTCAGCATCAAGTTTGTCCATGGATGGCAGACAGTCGATGGCATCAAGGGCTGACGGTGTCACGGTGTTCTGTCTGGAGTAGAGGTCGGAGTAGTGTTCCACCCATCTCTCCATCTGCTTGTTCTTTTCTGTGATCATCTCCCCAGTGGAGGATTTGAGGGGGGCCGTCTTGCTCTGAGCCGGACCAAGTGCTTTCTTGATGCCATCGTACATACCATGGATGTTCCCTGTTATGGCAGCGGTTTGAATGTCTTGGCTGAGCTGAGTCCAGTACTCGTTGGCACAGCACCGAGCAGTCTGCTGAACTTTACTTCTCACAGCCCTGAGAATCTGGAGATTCTTCTTGTTTGGGTACTTCTTGTACTCAGCAAGTGCTGAGCGCTTGGCTTCAATGACGGGGGTCATCTCGGTCAACTTGGCATCAAACCAGTCCTGTGACTTCGAGGTCTTCCTCCCAAAGGTAGCCAAGGCTGTGCGGTGGATGGTGTTTCGCAGCTCTTCCCACTTCTGCTTTGCAGATTCTCCTTCTTGTGGTACACCAAGTTCCTTCTCAAATGTGGAGGCAAACTGCTCAACAAGTTCTGGTTGGGCCATCTTGCTGGTGTCAATCCGTGCCTTTCCAGGCTGTCTAGCACGATGGAATTTCTTCAGCTGCAGCTTGACCTTGCAACACACCAATGAATGGTCTGTGTCGCAATCTGCACTCTGGAACGAACGGGTGATTAGCACGTTTTTCAGTGAGGTGCGCCTGGTCAGGATCAAGTCCAGCTGGTGCCAGTGCTTTGAGCGCGGATGTCGCCAGGAAACCTTGTGTTGGGGCTTGGTCTTGAAGAACGAGTTTGTGATGCACAGATCGTGATATGTGCAGAACTCGAGCAACCGCTGTCTGTTGTCGTTCATTCTGCCCACTCCAAATGGTCCAAGACAGGAGGGCCAGGAGTCGTGGTCAGCACCCACTCTGGCATTGAAGTCTCCAAGGAGAATGAGTTCAGAGTTGGGGATGATCCTGACAGTTGTTGCGAGATTCTCGTAGAACTCGTCTTTTGCCTCTGGTGTGGCTGTAAGTGTTGGGGCATACACACTGACGAGGGTGACTGGGCCTTGAGTGGTGTTCAGGCGGAGGGTGAGGATTCGTGCAGAGCCATTGCTGCCCGGTTCCACCATCTTCAGCAAGGTGTTCTTCACTGCGAAGCCCACTCCGTGTTCCCTGTGTTCGTCAGTGCCCTTTCTCTGCCAGTAGAACGTGTAGTCCTTCTCTCTGTGTGCCTGCGTCAGCCAACCGTGTTTCCTGGAGAGTGGCGATATCCACTCCCAGTCTCTTCAGCTCATTATTGATGGCAGTCTTCCTGGTGTCGTCGATGTCCTTGAGGTTAGCAGCGAGTCATGTCATCATAGTGCGGACGTTCCAAGTTCCCAGTTTTAGAGTTGGTCTCTTGTTTTTTTGTCTTGCCTGGTGCGAAGGTTCTCAGCCTGCTGTTCAGACTTCTCCTCATCCCCATGCACCCAATGAGGAAAGCAAGCTGTGGCGGGACAACACCTTATTGGCTGGGGGCTGCCCAGCTTGAGGCAGGCGGTAGCTGTCCTGTGAGATCCGATGATCCCTCCCACCATCGGGAACAACCCCTGGCGCCGCGCTCTACCCCAATTGAGCGGTGGCTTATAACCAGTAACTGTCATTCCCCGTGTTTTGTCTACACCAAAGGCGAAGCTGGAGTGTCCTCTCCAGTGATCCAGTGTTCTACCTTCCAGCGTTGGGCGTTGGTAGAATTCAAGCCTGGGCAGGAAGATATGGACAAGATGTTGCCCATGCAGCATGTCCCCCCCTCTCCACGTCACTGATGAATCCAAAGGAACAGCAGGGCTGCTACAGTTTGGCACCAGCGCCATCGCAGGAGCTGCCAGAACGATGTTGAGCACAACAGAGAACTGCCTTAGGGGCTCCGACTCCGGATTTTTCCTCAGGGTTGACTCCCGAAGCCTTTCCCGTGACCGGGTGTGCCGCAAGGCAGCGGAGGTTTGAAATCAGGGTTTACCTTCCCCTAGATGGGCTACCTTCCCAGGTTGATGAGCCCCCATCTACCCGAAGCATCTGGTTTTAAGGCACCAGAGATCCGCCCTCGCCCCTTCTCCTATTAGTAAAAGCAGTTCCGCTGGGCTTAGAGACTAAACTACACGGGCAGGCTAGGAGTTGGACTTAGTTGTCAGAGGCTTTTCGAGACGCACGCCGTAAGGAGCATTTTATGAGCACTGGGAGCTTAACCCCAGTGCCGCTCCTGGCTATGACAACCTTGGAACCTCTGCGCTGTAAAAGTGAACAAAAGTCAGGGCCCTGATAATATATGTGGGCGCTTGGTAAAGTCCTGTGCGCATGAACTGAGTCCTATATTTCATTACATTTTCAATAAGTCCTTACAGACAAAACATGTGCCTAAGATCTGGAAAGAAGCCGTGGTTGTTCCCGTTCCAAAATCCAGCTGTCCTAAAATGGTAAACGACTTTAGACCAGTTGCTTTGACTTTAATTTTAATGGAAAATTTTTGAAAAACTGGTCAGATGTGAGGTCCTAAAGCAGACTGAGCATGCATTGGATCCTCTGTAGTTTGCCTATAGGCCTCACAGAGGAGTGGAGGATGCCACTGTCACACTGTTTAACATGCTTTTTAAACATCTGGATTTGAATGGGACACACGCCAAGCTTTTATTTGTGGACTTTTCCTCTGCCTTTAATACAATCCAACCTCATATCTTAGTTGAAAGGCTCCTGCAACAATTTGATTTGAGTAATAATCTGGTGGGTTGGATTCTGGATTTCTTAACCAACAGGACGCAGAGAGTAAGGGTCAATGGTACATTGTCTGACCTAAAGTGCTCTTCTACTGGCTCTCCTCAAGGGTGTGTGTTGTCACCACTACTCTTCATCCTGTACACAAACATGTTTCGGAGCAGACATGACAACAGACACATTATAAAGTATGCTGATGACTCAGTTATTGTCAGTCTCCTCCAGGATGGTGAAAGTGGCCACGGCCCAGTAGTTGATGATTTTGTTCACTGGTGTGAGGATTCCTACCTGCAGCTGAATACGACAAAAACTAAAGACATGATTATTGACTTTAGGAGGAAAACTCCCAGGCACAAAGTCACTGTACTAAAAGGTCAGACCACCGAATGTGTACAATCCTACAAATATCTTGGGATGATTATTGGTAGTAATTTAAACTTTGAAGTGAACTGTGAAAGGGTGTGCAAAAAGGGTCAGCAACATTTGCATTGCTTGAGAAAACTTGCACGCTTCCAAATTGACCGAACCATAATGACAATGTTTTATTGGGCTTTTATTGAGTCTGTTTTCCTTTTCTTTAGTGTCATGGTTTGGTCAGATAAAACTGAAACAGAGGAAATCCTTGGATCAGGTAGTTAAATGGTCCAGTCGTTTGCTTGGTGAGTCACAGCTGAGCCTGACATCCCTGTACACCAGACAAGTACAGAGGATGGCTACCTCCATTTTAAATGATGACTCCCACCTTTTGCACTGCAACTTTCAGCTTCTTCCCTCAAGACGGAGGTTTGCTGTCCCAAAAAGTAAAACCCAGCGCTACAAAAACGGCTTTGTTCCTGCTGCTGTCAAAGAGTTGAACAAGCTGTAACAATATATTGCACATAATTTAGGTACCTATTTATTAACTCCATTTTATATTTACTTATTTTTGTAGGATGTCACTTGGGTTCTAAATATTTTATTGGGTTTTAGACATTTGAGTTTTTAACCTCTTTGACTAGTTTTTAACTTTTAATATGACCCTTCTCTCTTACCTCTGGTTTTTCTCCCATCTCTTTGTCTTTTTATACCCTGATTGATGGAGCCTTGAGTATTTTTATCATGTTTATAGTCGGCTTCATGTGTGCCTGTGTTTGTGTCTATGTTGAATGTAATTTGTGGCTTGTAAATGTGGATGTCACCAGACTGCAAAACAAATCTACCTACGGGTACAAATAAAGTAACCTGAACAGTTGCCTTGATTTCTTTGTATTTATGGATTACTTTGGTTGTTACTGATAACTGGTGAAAATATCAGGTCAATGGCTCCATCAGAAATGTTTAAGAAAAATGTTGATGTGTTCAATGCTTATTTTCTCTGTGTGCGTACACACACACACACACACACACACACACACAGGTGTGAAAGTGTTTGCCCCCTTCCTGATTTCTTTTTTTGTATGTTTCAGATCATCAAAAAAATTAAATATGAGACAAAGATAACACAAGTAAACACAAAATGCAATTTTTAAATTAAGGTGTTTATTAAAAAGGGGTAAAAAAAAAAAAAATATCCAAACCTACATGGCACTGTGTGAAAAAGTGATTGCCCCTCCTTTGTTAAAACATAAATTACCTGTGGTTTATCACATCTTTGGAAAGCTGAGTTCAATTTCTTTAGCCACACCCAGGCCTGATTACTGCCACACCTGTTGCCACACCAGAATTCATGGTTCCATTTACCACAGGAAGTCTTTAAGGTCCTGAAGCAGCAAAATAGCCCCAGACCATCACACTACTACCACCATATTTTACTGTTGGTATGATGTTCCTTTTCTGAAATGCTGTTACTTTTACGCCAGATGTAATGGGACACACACTTTCCAGAACGTTCAGCTTTTGTCTAGTCAGTCCACAGAGATTTTTCCCAATAATCTTGGGGATCATCAAGGTGTTTTCTGGCAAAACTGAGACGAGCCAGTGATTTTTGTCTTGGAACTCTGCCATGCAGGTAATTTTTGCCCAGTCTCTTTCTTATGGTGGAGTCATGAACACTGACCTTAACTGAGGCAAGTGAGGCCTGCAGTTCTTTGAATGCTATTGTGGGGTCTTTTGTGACCTCTTGGATGAGTCGTCGCTATGCTCTTGGGGTAATTTTGGTCAGCTGGCCACTCCTGGGAAGGTTCACCAGCGTTCCATGTTTTCACCATTTGTGGATAATGGCTCTCACTGTGGTTTGCTGGAGTCCCAAAGCTTAAGAAATGGCTTTATAACCTTTTCCAGACTGATAGATGTCAATTATACTGCTCAAAAAAATAAAAGGAACACTTTGAGAACACATCAGATTTTAATGGGAAAAAATAAGCTGGATATCTACACTGATATGGACTGGATAATGTGTTAAAAATGAAAAGATGCCACATCTTTTGATGGAAATGAAAATTATCAATCTACAGAGGGCTGAATTGAAAACACTCCAAAACTTACTTAGATTAAAGTGTTCCTTTTATTTTTTTGAGTAGTACATTTTTTCTCATTTGTTCCTGAATTTCTTTGGATCGCAGCATGATGTCTAGCTTTTGGGGATCTTTTTGTCTACTTCACTTTGTCAAGCAGGTCCTGTTTAAGTGATTTCTTGATTCAGAACAGGTGCGGCAGTAATCAGGCCTGGGTGTGGCTAGAGAAATTGAACTCAGCTTTCCAAAGATGTGATAAGCCACAGCTATGGGTTGTTGTTTTTTTTGTTTTGTTTTTTTATTTGTCCCCCCCCCCCCCCCAAAAAAAAAAAAATCACTTTTTCACACAGGGCCATGTAGGGTTTTATTTTTTTATTTTATTTTTTTTTACCCTCAATAATAAACTCCATTTTAAAAACTGCATTTTGTGTTTACTTATGTTATCTTTGTCTAATATTTAAATTTGTTTAATGGTAAATGGCATTCACTTATATAGCGCTTTTACTCTCATGATCTGAAACATTTAAGTGACAAACATTCAAAAAAAAAAAATAAGAATCATGAAGGGGGCAAATACTTTTCACTCCACTGTATGCACACACGCACGCACGCACGCACGCAGGCTAAAAAGTTCATAGGCTGAAAAGAGTTCATATGGTGAAATTTGACCAAATGTCATTTAATTTTTCAAAATAGCCTCCCCTTCCGTCCACACACCTCTTCCATCGGTGCTGCAGCGCTTGAATCCCTGCAGTCGAAAAATGAACCACATTTGACCAACTATGAACTTTTCAGCCCATCGATCTATCCTTACAGCTAGTGATTAAACTCGTAAAAATCTAGTTATTAATACAAATTTTGCTGCTGCAAAGGGATAGCAGCACTCGGAGCAATAGTAAATAAGATAAGAGCTGGTTATTCAAAGCAGTAAATGAATATTCATATTGTTGTGTTGGGTTTTGGGACATATTGTGTGACACAGGTGGTGGCTCCACCTTTCTGGTTCCGCCACCACCCTGGGTATAAGAGGGCTATGAGGGAGAGGGGTGGTCTCTTGGCCTCATCTCAGATTGATGGATGCGTATGTATTGTGAGAGTGAGTTACAAATAAAGCTGTGTCCAGTTCAACACTCGGTCTTGTCCTTGGCTCCCATTAATGACATAACATTTGGCGACGAGGGTAAAAGGTATGGGCGCGGGAGTTACAGCAATTCAGCCATTTTTGGAGTTTCCTGGTGAGCTGCCCATTCCTTGGATGAGGTGGTTCGCCACCTTCCAAACGTGGCTTTGGACCTTGAAAGACTGGAGAAGCTGAGGGCACGGACACTGTTGGTTCACAACCTAGGAATGGAATGTCAACATATCTTAAGCACTTTGGGTGAGAGTGATAGTTTTGAAGAAGTGGTGGAGCTAATGGTGCAATATTTTTGAGCTTCAGAAAACGTCATCGTCCAGAGGATCCAGTTTCAACAGCACCACCAGCGGACTGGCGAGATGGTGCAGCAGTTTGTAGCAGACCTACACCTGCTGGCCAAGGACTGTCAGTTTGGAGCGTTGGAGGAAGAGATGGTCCGTGACCAGTTAGCGGAGCATACCATTTGTCCAGTCATGAGCTCGAAGCTCCTTACATACTCGAGCGAGCTGACATTATCCAAGGCCATCGAGTTAGCTCAGCAGTTTGAGGCAGCAGACAAACTATCACGGGAGCTCGGCGAGAGAGTGTCACATCGCCAATTTGAACCACAGTCGACGGCGCAGGCAGTGGACCTGGACAGTGACGATGGTGTGGAGGATGACGAAGCCTCTGCTAATACTGTCAGGATATGAGGTCCACCCCGGGATCGCCCAGGTGGTGGTTATGGGTCCACCAACCACCGTCCACCATCCACCAACCACCGTCATAAGGCTACAGAGTGTCTGGCAAGAGGAAGACGCTGCAGCAAGTGCGGACTCTTGCATCATTTCGCCAGGGCATGTTACAGGTTCAAGCAAGAGGATCCGAGACTCAAGGAGGATCTCCCCGCTTCACCTCCCACAGTTATTCACACCGTATCTCCAAGTACCAACAGCCGTTCTTACTGTATGGTGGAACTGGACGAGGTAATGGTGCCATTGCTGATCAACATGGTAGCAGTGAGATCCGTGTTAGATTGGGCAACCGTGAGGAGTTTCTTCCCACATTATTGGGATAGAGGTGATTCAGTGCCGCTGTGTGGGTATGATGGAGGAAGCCTGTCCACAGTGGGGTCACTGGAACTGACAGCTAGGTATAGGTCGGCAGAGGTGTCCAACTTGAAGTTCATCGTGACTGCCCATGGAGAGAACATTATGAGGTGTGATTTATTTTATGGACTGGGCTTCACCATCACAAGCAGTGTAGGAGAAAAGTGGTTGGGCTGTGGTTTGTGGGACCGGCCGGTTCTGCAAACGATGGACGGAGCTGTGTGGGACGAACCTTTGCCTAGTAATCTGGACAATGAGCAGGACCAATTCCACCCAGAGCCATCGTGGGAGGGTCCCGGTGCCAGCGCTCAAGTAACCCTAGCTGAGGGAACTGGGCGGCATGGTGGGACGCCCGTGACGGTGGGTGGCGCCGAGTGGAGGGCCCATTCTACTCCCGGATTTCGGCTGGAACGGACCTGAAAGCAGGGGGTCACAACGGCGATGCCAGCAGTGAAAACTAGAAAAGCACTCGGAAAGCGCAGACCTCTGCCAAGCGCCGCAGTTCCCCCCCATACAGTCTTCAGATTCCTTGATCATGAAAACATATGACAAGCAGTGGTTCAGTAGTTATTCACGAAAATGGCATTTTCCGTAACGGCGGCCACAGTTCCTCCCATACAGTGTTTGTGTGTACGTTTTCAGATTCCTTGACCATGAAAAC
Organism: Pholidichthys leucotaenia; assembly: GCA_020510985.1. Lineage (NCBI taxonomy): Eukaryota > Metazoa > Chordata > Actinopteri > Cichliformes > Pholidichthyidae > Pholidichthys > Pholidichthys leucotaenia. The sequence goes on along the minus strand of CM035842.1, from coordinate 190,827,536 downwards.
ATATGACTAGCAATTGGATTGACAATGATAGGATTAGTGGTTCAGTAGTTATTCACGAAAATCGCATTTTGCGTAATGGCGGCCACAGTTCCCCCCCCCCCATACAGTGTTTGTGTGTACGTTTTCAGATTCCTTGACCATGAAAATATATGACTAGCAATTGGATTGACAATGGTAGGATTAGTGGTTCAGTAGTTATTGACAAAAATGGCATTTTCCGTAATGGCGGTTTAGCACCACAGTTCCCCCCATACAGTGTTTGTGTGTACGCTTTCAGATTCCTTGACCATGAAAACATATGACTAGCAATTGGATTCACAATTGGATTGACAATGATGGGATTAATGGTTTAGTAGTTATTCACAAAAATGGCATTTTGCGTAATGGGTGTTTTCTTGTGGACGGTGATCCGGATCACCACCAAAATGTAATCATCTGTAGGATACCCCATTTCTGACAATCAGTGAAAATTTCATGAAAATCCATCCATAACTTTTTGAGTTATCTTGCTAACAGACAAACAGACAGACAAACCAACGCCGATGATCACATAACCTCCCCCTTTGGCGGAGGTAATGAAGGAGAGCAGGGCAGGACTGGCTGGCACAGTGAAACTATGTGCCAAACAAACATTGGAAGCCAAGTAGGGCCCCTCTGGGGGTCACGGATATGGTCCGACCCAGAGAGGAGGCCTGGTCGAGAGGTGGGCCAAACGTTGGAGAGAAGATGACCAGGGGCGGTTGCAGGTGGTGGCTGTTAAGGAGGATGCCTACTGCCAGCTATCTGATGGCTCGTGGAGGCATCCCAGTGAGCTGCAGTGCACTCAGGAGAAGGAGTTTGGACCTAGACGTGGGTCGTCCCCGAGAGCAAAGAAGAGAAGGTGCACCAGAGTGGAATCGTCCGATGGTTTTACGGGAGTGGTTCCTGTCCTGGGGGCAAGCTGACGGTTGGACAGTGTATATTATGCATGGTGATTGAAAAGGGAGGCAACTGTTGTGTTATTTAGTTCTGTTAATGGGATTATTTTGTGTTTCATATGATTTTAGGAACACAGCAGTATTTTAGTTTTATATGGACTGTTTTATTTAGCTCAGACGGCAGAATAATCCGTCTTGCCGTGTGGTGGTGGGACAGTAGTCCACCTGCCCCCCCCCCCCTAGTTTTGGTTGTTTTGAGTGAATGTGATAGGTCTTTTAGGTATTTCTGTTTAGTGTTAGTGCATGATTCAGGTTCCAAACTGGGGAGGGTTTTGATTGTATGCATGTGTTTTGGACCTTTTTTTTCGGGGGGGGGGGGTATTGTGTTGGGTTTTGGGACATTTTATTGTGTGACACGGGGGGGTGGCTCCACCTTTCCAGTTCCGCCACCACCCGGGGTATAAGAGGGCTGTGAAACAGAGGAGCAGTCTCTTGGCCTCCTCCCAGCTTGACGGATGCGCATGTATTGTGAGAGTGAGTCACAAATAAAGCTGTGTTCAGTTCGACACTCAGGCTCGTCCTTGGCTCCCATTAACGACATAGCACATATGTACACAGTGTAGGAGCGTTGCAGCTAGATAGTATAAACAGCACTGCAGCATCTGTAATTTCCCAGTTTGGGATCAATAAAGTACATCTATCTATTACGGTTTGTTAAATTACCCTGCAGAATATGAATGTACCCAGACAGTATATTTCACATTTGAATCAACAGTGTTGTTGCCACCTTCAGTAACTATTAGTGTCCTAGTTGTGTATTGGTGGGGACAATCTAAAAAGAAATTATACTTATAAAGTTACATAAAAATGTAATTTTTTTATCCTCATTATTCCGTAGCAAAATACATGTCACTGGTTTTTTTTTCTTATAAATGTTTCACTTTTATGATTAAACTTGTTATTTTTAAATGTAAATTTGCAACTTTATTCCCAGTTTGAATTTTTCTCAAACATTTTCACTTGAGGAAACTAAAATACAAATATCCACATGTACCTGTGATGATGGGTTTTGTTGTGAAGTGCACTGTGGTGGTGCACCAACACACCGCCCTATAAATAGGGGAGTCCACCATTTCGGGCTTCCTCTTGCCTGGATGACCCCACAATGTGTAGCACCTGCTGTTTAAAAGCACAGCATAACAATACATTTTTTGTAAGTTGTCTGTATTTTGTTTTTTTACAACTGATTTAAGACAATTTTGCACTACTGAATCCAAAAATGACATCAGCTTCTTTCGATCAGGTCAGGTTTTTATGCTAAGTTGTAAGCAGTTGTACAGCAGTTGTACAGTTGTACTGTAAATTGAATAGTTGACATTGATAAAGGAAAGTACATCTAAATTGAATGTTACATCATCATTCAAAATTCAGAGAATTTCAAGAAATAAAGAATTTTGCATCATATAAAGCAAAAATACCCGTTTTATATGGTCTTTGGTATGACCCGGCCGGGATTTGAACCCCTGCCTCCCGGGTGTGGGGCGGATGCTCTACCAACTGAGCCACCACTCCGGTACATGTAAACAAAAAATGTAAAAACATGTGGTCATAGTTCAAAAAGTTGACCTGATTGAGGAAAACCAATGTGATTTGTGGATTCAGCTCATCAAAATTGTCCTAAATCAGCTAAAAAAAACTTAGACAATAAATTTGGTGTTGACCAGTGTAATAAAGTACCATTCCAGTGCAACTTCTCGTCCGTTTCCTTTTGTGCCAGGTTTGTGGACATAACATTTGGTGACTGAGGATTATCCAATTGAGGCGTGCGTTACACCACTGCTGCATTTCCTGAAGCTTCTCGGCGAGCCACCAGTGCCGTGGCCCCACTGGTTTGAGGCTTTTGAAAATTACATTGCTGTGTGGGACCTAGGGAAGCTAAATAAGGTAAGAACGTGAGCCCTGCTTGTCCACAACCTCGGCATCAAAGGCCAGAGATGTCTACAGACGCTCGGTACGACGAACTCGTACGAGGACATCATAGCGCTAATGGCTAACCACTTCACCACTCTGGACAGCGTGACAGTACAACGAAGTCGGTTTCGCCAGAGACGCCAGGGAGTCGGAGAACCTATTCAACAGTTTATCGCTGACCTAAGACAGTTAGCCAGTGTGTGCTATTTTGGGCCGTTAGCGGATGAGATTGTGTGGGACCAATTGGCCGAGCACACGTGTGGTGTCGCAGTCCAGACTAGGTTGCTAACAGAGCCCAATGACTTAACGCTAGCTAGGGCAGTTGAGCTAGCTCTTCAGCTATAGGCCGTGGATAAGCTAGCCTCGGAGCTAAATTGGCGCCAGTCTCAGAAGACACCAGAAGGGAAGACGTCGGTGAATGCAGTGGACTCGGAGGACGAAGGAAGCGTAGCAGATGACTACGAGGCATATTCAGTGAACCGTAGGTCTGCTATGAAGGACCCCGTCTGTAGGGGTTGTGGGTTCCCGATGCACCAGAGTAATGTGCGAGCATGCCCGCCAAGCGGGAAGCGGTGCAGCAAGTGTGGGCACATGAATCATTTTGCCAGAATGTGTCGGTCCCCAGCATCGTGGAGCCCACCATGTAAGCCAGCCAGCCCGCCCACCCACAATGACCATCCACTCGGTGAGCGCCAAAGACATTGGGCTTTCTTACTGCATGGTGGAATTGGACAGTGTAGCTTTGCCATTAATACTCGACACGGCAGTGGTGCGGTCGGTGCTAAATTGGGCCACGGTAAAAAAGTTTTTCCCGCACCACAGGATCAGGAAAAACCCGATACCACTGTATGGCTATGGCGGTGGTAGACTGTGCAATGTTGGGACTGTGGAGTTTACTGCTCGCTAGCACACCGAAGTGGTGCACGACTTCTCGTTACAGGTAACGACGCATGGCGAGAATATTATGGGATGTGACCTGTTCTACGGACTGGGTTTTGCCATTAAGAACCATGCTGGATTCGAGTGGTCTGGATGTGGATGGAGGAGATCGCCAGACCCGGTGGATCAGAATCAGAATGAGATTTATTGCCATTGTTCATGTAGTACACAAACTAGGAATTTGTCTCGGTGCAATGCTGCAACATTAAACACAGAGTAACACTAAAGATAAAAAAAACTATGCATGCAATAAAAGGTAGAATAAGAATAAGTAATGCTAATCTATGCAATTTTTAAATATATTAACAAGCAGCAGGTATTGTGGAGTTCCACATAGTGCAGTCGGTAATGCAAAAAGAAAACAAGTGATAATTGTCATGAGTCCGGTTGAGCTGCTGTACATAGTGCACGAGAGTCTAATAAGTCACTTAGTGTTCAGCAGTCTGATGGCAGAGGGGAAGAAGCTGTTCATGTAGCGGGAGGTTTTAGTCTGAATGGACCGAAGTCTTCTGCCTGAGGGGAGGGGGGCAAACAGTGCGTGTCCAGGGTGTGAAGGGTCGGCTATGATCCGACCTGCACGCCTCCGGGTCCTGGAGATGTACAGGTCCTGGAGGGATGGGAGCTTGCAGCCGATCACCTTCTCAGCAGTGTGCACAACGCGCTGCAGTCTTAGTCTGTCCCTGGCGGTGGCTCCTGCGTACCACACGGTGATGGAGGTGGTGAGGATGGACTCGATGATGGCCGTGTAGAACTGCACCAACATCTTGGTGGGCAGCTTGAGCTTCCTCAGCTGCCGCAGGAAGAATATCCTCTGCTGGGCCTTTTTGATGAGGGAGCTGATGGTCGGCTCCCACTTGAGGTCCTGGGTGATGGTGGTGCCCAGGAAGCGGGAGGAATCCGCAGTGGTGATGGGAGAGTCTGTGAGGGTAAGGGGGGGGCAGAGGGGCTGTGACTTTTCTGAAGTCCACGATCATCTCCACTGTCTTCAGAGCGTTCAGCTGCAGGTTGTTGTGGCTGCACCAGGACGCCAGCCGGGCCACCTCTCTCCTGTAGACGGACTCATCGCCGTTGGAGATGAGCCCGATGAGGGTGGTGTCGTCCGCAAACTTGATCAGCTTGACAGACTGGTGGCTGGAGGTGCAGGAGTTGGTGTACAGGGAGAAGAGCAGGGGGGAAAGTACACAGCCCTGGGGTGATCCAGTGCTGATGCTTACAGAGTCCGAGACAGTCTTTCCCAGCTGCACATGCTGCCTCCGGTCCGTCAGGAAGTCGGTGATCCACCTGCAGAGGGAGTCAGGCACGTTGAGCAGGGACAGCTTGTCCTGGAGCAGAGCGGGGCGGATGGTATTGAATGCAGAGCTGAAGTCCACAAACAGGATCCTGACGTAGGTTCCCGGGGAGTCCAAGTGCTGCAGGATGGAGTGGAGGGCCAGGTTGACTGCGTCGTCCACAGACCTGTTGGCTCTGTAGGCGAACTGCAGAGGGTCCAGGAGGGGAGTGGTGATGGTCTTGAGGTGGGGCAGGACCAGGCGCTCAAAGGACTTCATGACTACAGAGGTGAGCGCTACAGGTCTGTAGTCGTTAAGTCCAGTGATCCGTGGCTTCTTGGGGACAGGGACGACGGTAGAGGTTTTGAGGCAGGCCGGCACGTGGCATGACTTCAGGGAGGTGTTAAAAATGTCTGAAGACAGGATTCAGCTCCTCCGTACAGTGTCTCAGGGTGGAGGGAGACACGCCGTCCGGACCGGGGGCCTTGCACGGGTTCAGTCTGGAGAACTGTCTGTGCACGTCCTGCTCACTGATGGCAAGGGCAGGGGGGGAGGAGGGGGGGGCTGCCTTTGATGAAGTGGGGACCATGGAGGCAGTGACGCTGGGGGGAGGGGGGGAGTTGGACACAGCTGACGAGGTGTCAAAACGGGCATAGTGTTGGGACAGTCTTTGACAAAGGGCTTTGTCATCCTGTCCCTTAAATGCCGTTTTTCCACTAGCCCAGTTCGACTCGCCTCGTTTCGTTTCGTTACTACTCGTTTCGGCCGCGGTTGTGCCTCCATTACAACCGTGTAAAGCCGTGTATAGCTGGGGTGGGCGGGATTTTTTTTACAGCAAGGCGGCGCCACACTCCCGTGACGTAAAACATGCGACCCAAGCCAAACACAACATGGCGGCTTTACAAGGCGACTCCTCGGTCTGTGGCTTTTTTCACCATAAATGCCAAAAAGGACCATCAGACAAGGGTACAGGCAGTGAGACGAAACACTCTGGAATAGTTCCGCAGCTTCTGGAGAGAGCCGAAGACGTGAGGATACAAACTAGGTCATGTGTGACGGTAAGCTAATGTTGCTAATGTTATTTTGCTATAAGTACGTCCTACTACACTGTAATCTCTGCAAGTTATCACTGTTAGGTACTAAAATATGTACGCTGTGTGTGTTTCAGATGGCTCTGTTGTGGGAAAATTAACACTTCAAACAGTCAGTCTGGCGTTCAGCACAGCCTGTCAACTGATGTCATCAACCTGTCACTGATGTCAGCACAGCTTCACAAGCGATCAGTGGTTGTAGAGCTTAAGAATGTCTGGTTTATTTTAGTTAGTTAATCCCTTCACACCTGAAGGTGTATATGGGCGGCGCCCTCTCCGTTTCTCTGACCCTAGGCCACACAGCTACTGTAAGTAGTGAAAGCTACAGGGGGGGGGTCAGTCCTCTGGTAGCTCTGTGTGTAACTTTACTTTCCCCATTCCATTATGCGGAGCACCACGCTAGAAGGCAGAAAGCACCATTTTTATATGGTCTTTGGTATGACCCGGCCGGGTCTGGTTTATTTCCTGTGCAAAAAATTGCTCCGATCTAAGTAAAGGAACCCTATTTCACTGTTTATGGGAATGTAGAAAAATCAGAATGTTCTGGGAAGAGGTGAGGGTAACAATTGAAAAAATAATTTCAAAACAATTCACATTGAACCCTAAACTGTTTTTGTTGGGTCTGTATCCAGAAAAACATATCTTTAATAAGAGTGAAAGAACATTCATAGACCTCAGTTTGCTTAATGCCAAAAAATGTATTGCACTACTGTGGAAAAACTCATACACCAGATGTGACTCAGTGGTTAAGACAGATGTTAACAAACCTTCCACTAGAAAGAATAACATACATACTGAAATCAAAGGAAAATGTGTTTGAGAATATATGGAGACCTTTCATTGATTATGTAAAGAAATTAAACATAACTTCTGAAGAAGAAGGTGAATGATATGTGTGGACCTTGCAACTTCCAAGCTGGTTAATGTATATTATGTATTCTTATGTAATAGATTACCTAGACTAAACAGAGGAGCATTGTTGTTGACTTGTTTTTGTTAATGGTTGTTGTTTTTATTACCCTTTTTTTGTTTTTGTTCTTTTTAGTTTTTAAATTACTTTTGTTAGTGTCTGACTGTGTGTGCTGTTTGTGTTTAAAAAAAAAAAAAAAAAAAAAAAGGTTCAAAAAAAATACTGTGGGGAAAAAAAAATTGCTCTGATCTGCGTGAAAATCATGGACTGTTGAGACATCATGGACGTACCTGCTCCAGCTGCACTGAGTCTGAGATGTTGTCATAGCAAAAAATGATCAGCTGACACAACTTGATCGCCAGGTTAATAACTATATTAGCCACAAAATGTATATTCAAAAAGTAAACACAGTACTGACTTCGGTATAATAAGATGTATTTGACAGTTATAATGCATTTTAGGCCAAAACAAACTTGATCTAGGTTTAAAAGCAATTAAAATAATGCAGTCACAAGGTTACATGGAAAATGCTTGATTTACTAGATACATATACTGTAGAAATATATATTCTCTGCATCAACAATGTACTATACATGCATTCATGTAGTATTGCACTGACAAACCTCTGAAGTTTTTGCAGATGTCTCTTTTTTATATGTGAAGGTTACCACCATGTGACATAAATTTCTTAAAAATGAGCCATTATTTTCAAGGTCACCCATTAATGGTTTGTACTATTGACTCTTTTCCAACTAGTGTATTAACAGACAAAAATAGAAATCATGATGCAAACACAAGTCACAAAATTGTTTATTACAATCAGCAGCAAATTCCAGATTATTCAGAATGTGCAAAACTCAAACTGTAAGATTGGTTCATTCAGCAGCTGGGATGTGCAGCTCACAGTGGTCTCAGATCAGCAGATCTTAGGCCTGCATCTCTGTAAATAGTGACGCAAGGTCCAGTTTGGGGTGGATCGATCGTTTCCCTCTTGCCTAGACAAAAGACAGAAATGGGTGGTGCTTAAATAAAGGAAGTTTAAAACATATTTGGGAAATACACTTGTTGCTAAAAGCCAGTGGTGGAATGTGAATGAATGAATCTTTATTTCGGATCGATTAAAAGAAAATAGAATAATATAACAAGGGGGAAAAAAAATCTAATGAGGTCGAATTAAACAATAACTCCTCTGATTATACAGTTCAACATAGGTTATCTGAAATAGGTGATGGCTGAAGCTGCAGCTTATATTGCCCACCCATATTCCATCCCATAATTCAAAAGAAAAACAAAACAGCAGCGATTCCAATTCCAATGTGACAATAAAGTCACACTGCAACAGGAGTACAGAGGATGCGGTTTCTACAGCGCTGCACTATGTACTCTCACACCTGGATGACAAGAACACCTACGCAAGAATGCTGTTTGTTGACTTCATCTCAGCATTCAACACAGTTATCCCCTCCAAGTTGATCACTAAACTTGGGGACCTGGGAATCAGTACCTCCACCTGCAACTGGATCATGGATTTTCTGACCAACAGACCCCAGCATGTTAAGTCAGGCCCCAACCGTTCTTCCGTCATCACACTCAACACTGGTGTACCACAGGGCTGTGTGCTCAGCCCATTCCTCTACTCCCTCTTCACCCATGACTGCAGGCCTATGTATGGATCCAATTCCATCATAAAGTTTGCAGATGACACCATGGTGATTGGACTCATCAGGGACAACGATGAGTCAGATTACAGGGCAGAGGTTGAGCACTTGGCTACTTGGTGCGCTGACAATAACCTGTTCCTTAACACCAGCAAAACCAAGGAGCTCATAGTGGACTACAGGAAGGAGAGGGGAGAGACACATGACCCCATCCATATCAATGGCATAGCTGTTGAACGTGTCCCCAGCTTCAAATTCCTGGGGACCCACATCTCGGAGGACCTGTCCTGGTCAGTTAACACCACCAGCCTGATCAAGAAGGCCCACCAGCGCCTCTTCTTCTTGAGGACACTGAGGAAGAACCATCTGTCAACTGACATCCTGGGCAACTTCTACTGCTGCGTGATAGAGTACCCTGACCAACTGTGTCACAGTCTGGTATAGGAGCTGCTCTGTCGCTGACCGTAAGGCGCTGCAGCGGGTGGTGAAAACCGCCCAACGCATCACAGGGACTCCACTTCCAGTTATAGAGGACGTCTACAGGAAAAGATGTCTGCGCCGGGTACGCAGCATTCTTAGGGACTCCAACCATCCTGCTCATGGACTGTTCCAGCTTCTCCCCTCCAGAAGGCGTTTCAGAAGCCTTCAGACTAGAACCAGCAGGTTTAGGAACAGTTTCTTTCCAACAGCTGTCACGTTATTGAACTTAGTTCCCCGCTGACTCTCTTACCATCATCTCTTACCATCCTCACCTGTACATAACTGCCCATCTAACTTATTGTACATTATTTGCACATAACAGTACTCTTAACTTTCTGCACTGCTGCATATATTTGCATATATTTGCTTAAATTGCACATACTGTTAATTACCGTATACAGTATACTGCACTGCTGTCCTTTGCACTTCTGATTGGATGCTAAACTGTGTTTCGTTACCTTGTATTCATACATGTGTAATGACAATAAAGTTGAATCTAATCTAATCTAATCTAAAAGTACTTCGTTGTTGTATTTAACCACAATTTTCATGTAGCTGCACTGATGTAAAGTCGATTTTACAAGGGCTGGGTTACATTTAAAATCATCTGCTTTTACTGTGGCCTCAGCAATCAGAATGAATTAATACATTCACTTGAATGGAATATAGTACTTTAACTGAAGGTGTGCATCACAGAGTATGGAGTCGCTCAGTCAAAATATGGAGTTTTTACCAATAAAAGTTTGTCTGGAATGTAAAAGTGTCTCTTCTTGCCCTGGCTTCAAGTGTGGGTGGTGTTTTGTACTTTTATTGCTAAAATATAAAAGGATGCACTACAATGAGTCTCAAATATTTGTAATGTGTCCTGTTACTGCATGAGTTTATTGATGATAGAGTATAAACTACACATATAAACTAAATTATATGGATGACTGAACAACTGCCAATCCCAAAAAGATACAGTTATGAACATAACTCACAAAGGATCACACAAGTGATCTTACAAAAAAAATAATACATTAACAAGTGGTTTATTTTACAGTTGATGTGCCAGTCTTTTTCAATTATTCTGTAATTAATACTCTCACAATCAAATAAATATCAGTTCAGTCCCTTTTATATTAAGTGGAAATTGTGCTACTTTGGTTTTGACACTTTTACCTATAAAAGCAAAGGATTTCCAGTACTTTCCACAGTGGCGACATCCGTTGTTGAGCAGCTGATTCCCTCCTCCCTAGACGAACGACAGAAATGGATAGTAGTTAGTTTCAAGCAAGTTCAACTGTCATGACCCGAGCACTAGGTCTTGGTGCTCGGGTTATTCTTGTCAGGGTTTGATAGCGGCATTATTATTCTAGCTCTCCGAGCTCTTATTGTGATAGTGCTTGGGGAGGCTTCTGCTCAGCTGTCAAACCCTGAACAGCTGTGCTGCATTTGTGGTCGTTAGTGCTGGGACTATTTCTACCCTCGCTGGCGATCACATCCTTGCAGCAGTGTCTGTTACACTCCGTCACGTTACGGATGCACGATACTTATTCGTACCACGTCTGCCTTTGGCTTGACCGTCGTTCTCCGGAACTAGTAAGTGTGCTGTATAGCCTTACCCCTCCCGGTGTGTATCGATCTCTGTGTGTCTCTGCCTTAGCAGCTGGTGTAATTATTATTTTCACCAACCTTGCCTGCCTTGTGTATGACCGTCTCCTGCTATGGACCTGTAGAGCTGTTTAGCCCTATGCCTCCTGTTGTGAGTAGACTCTAGTGTCATTGTCTCAGCAGCTTGTGTTGTCACTATTTTCACCGTTAATAAAAACTCACTGAACTCACTGGTGACTGTATGGCGTCTTATGGTGGCTCGCGAGAGCCACCCATGACAGTACACTGCTGCCAAAACGGCGTTTACGGTGACGCCAACCCGAGACGCAATTCACCAGTGAGTTTGAGTTTTTTGGACAGTTGCTGTTTCCGTCTGGGTACTGTGTGTGTGGGAGGAATGCCGTCGCGGAGGGGCCGCGCTGGGAGCCCGTGCCACGAGCTGACAGGCATCCTGGAAGTCGTGGATGAGATGCTCATCTCCGCTTCCCTGCTGGACTACCATCACAGCATACATTGGTAACTAGACGCTGCTGAAGACGTTCTTCGTCATCTCTCTCCCCGTTACGCCGACCACCCGGATGTCGACGCGAGGAGGGAGGATATCGCCGCGCAACGCGAGATATTCCTGATGCTGGAGGAGGAACGCGGCGTGAAGCAGGAGAAGAGGCACTCCTGCTCTTGGCCTACGGATCCTGATCCCGTCCTTGATCCAGTCCTGGAGTTCGCACCATCTGGGGGCCGGCGGAGGCGTTGGCGCCGCGGCCGAGCACGTCTTCAGCAAGCTCCTACTCCGGATCCAGTTCCGGGCCGCCGGAATGACCCACTCAATCAGCCAGCTGCTGAGAGCGATCTGAGTCCTGCGCCGGTGAGCTCGGTCCATGGGTCCTATGTTACCATCCAGCGAGCGAGGGAATGAGCAACGTCCTCTTCAGCTGGCACCATCTTACCTTCGGGAGACAGGCAAGTTCAATTTCACTTTCCTAGTCATTATAGTGATCTGTCTTGTCTGACTCCTGGGGGTGAAGCTCGGGGTTCGCAGCTCCCCGAGTTTCCTTCTCCAGCTGAAGCCAATTATACTGAACCCGCTGCCTCTGTGTTTCCTCCTGCAGAGCGGTCCTCGGCGTCAGTCCCACACCGTCGAACGAGGGGGAGGCCTGCGGCTCTGGGAGATATCCCGGCCCTGCAGCCTTGTGTTGGACAGAGGAGGAGAACGGACTGCGGTGAGGAGCCAGAGCCGACGAGTGAGCGTCCCCAGGGTTCCTCAGAGATGCAGCCCGAGTCAGCAGGTCGAGGGTCCTCTGCCCCCACGCCATATGGGTTATTGGCGTGGATGCCAGCGCGAGAAGATCCAGCTGCAGAGACCATCAGGCCGGCTGTGGAACCCGAAGCAGCTGAGTGGGAGCCCGACGACGAGCGTCTGTCTGAACCTGGATCGACGAAGTCCTGGACGGCTCCAGAGCCCAAGTGCAGGCAAGTGCTCTTCCTTGTTTTCCTTTATGGTGTGTTAGAGCATTTTTGCCTGCCTCATGGGGAGGCGAGCGAGGGGCAGCCGTCTGCTGCACCCGAGCTCGTCTAGCTGGGCTCTGGCGCTGCCGGTGGAACTGATCCCGGTCCTCTCTTGTTCTCTGAGCCTTTCCACAGCGTTACCAGTCTGGAATCTGTCAAGGTCACGGGACTGGAGGTCCCAGGTTCGGGGATGGAGGTCGTCGCCGGTGCAGTGCCGACCCAGTCGGGGTCCGACGTGTGAGCCGAGGTGACCCAGTCGGGGTCCGACGCGTGGGCCGAGGTGACCCAGTCGGGGTCCGACGCGTGGGCCGAGGTGACCCAGCCGGGGTCCGACGCGGGTGCAGCGGTGACCCAATTGGGGTCCGTCCTGACCCAGTTGGGGTCCGACTCGTGGGCCGAGGTGACCCAATCGGGGTCCAACGAGGTCCAGTGGGGGTCCAGCGCAGGTGCGGCTGCGACCCAATCAGGGTTCGAGTTGACCCAATCGGGGTCTGACGCGGGTGCAGCTATGACCCAGTCGGGGTCCGACGAGGTCCAGTGGGGGTCCAGCGCAGGTGCGGCTGCAACCCAATCAGGATTCAAGGACGTCCAAGTTCTTGGTTGTTCCCCTTTCGGGAGCCACCAGCTGGGGGCCGTTGGAGGTTTTTGTCTGGCAGACTGGCGCTCTCATGTCTTGTCGTCATTAGGCGGGCGGCTGCATGCAATTCCTCCACGGTCCTGGTGGTTGTGGGATGCGGGTCGGCCACCCGAGGAACTGCTTTGTGCGTTCGGCGTCTTGGGTTGGTCGCCCGATAAACTGTGGTTGCTACTGGGTGACCTGGTTCGGCCACCAGAGGACTTGTTTCTGGGGGCCTGGGACTGGGGCAGGCCACCTGACCATGTACTGTTTTGTGGGACTATCCGTGGGCCATCGGAGGCAGGGAGGTCGCCGGAGCTCTGCCTGGGGGACGGATGCACGATACTTATTCGTACCACGTCTGCCTTTGGCTTGACCGTCGTTCTCCGGAACTAGTAAGTGTGCTGTATAGCCTTACCCCTCCCGGTGTGTATTGATCTCTGTGTGTCTCTGCCTTAGCAGCTGGTGTAATTATTATTTTCACCAACCTTGCCTGCCTTGTGTATGACCGTCTCCTGCTATGGACCTGTAGAGCTGTTTAGCCCTATGCCTCCTGTTGTGAGTAGACTCTAGTGTAATTGTCTCAGCAGCTTGTGTTGTCACTATTTTCACCGTTAATAAAAACTCACTGAACTCACTGGTGACTGTGTGGCGTCTTATGGTGGCTCGCGAGAGCCACCCATGACATCAACACTTATACAGGCACATCTCAAAAATTAGAATATCATGAAAAAGTTAAATATTTTTGTCACTCATTTCAGAAAGTGAAACCCATATATAGATCCATTACAGGGACAGTGATATATTGAAAGTGTTTATTTTAATATTGATGATTATGGCTACAGCCCATATTAACCAACACCTCAGCGGCCAACATTTCTATTTAAAAACTATTTTTTAAAGTTTATGTAATATTCTAATTTTTTGCCAAATTGAATTTGGGGTTTTCAGGGGCTGCAAGCCATAATCATCCAAATTAAAATAAATAAATGCTTGAAATATATCACTGTCTGTGTAATGAATCAATATAATATATGGATTTCTCTTTCTGACGCTTTAGAAAATTATATGAATGACTTTATAAATCACTGGTTTGAAAAAGCACTTTTATATTGAGATTTCGGCTCCTGTGGTCTAACCAGTATCCACTATAAACAGGGAGGCTAAACCCTGGCATGTGGAAACACATTCTAGTATTAAATTGCACACAATTTAATGCACAGCACTAAAGTGCAATACAAAACAAAAACCAGGACTATAACCAGGATTGACATATTTCATCGTTTTGCTCTCACAAGCGAATATTTAGGAGAAAACAAGCGCGAATCAGCAGTTGGTATTAGCTAGCTACTAGCCAAAACGAGTTAGCTAAAACGAGTTAGCCAGCAAAAAACGGTGCTGTATGGCTCAAAAAAAGTGAGCTTACCACCAACAGGATAAATAAGCGAACAGATGCACATTATTACAAATCACTCACCATCGATGGTTCTCTCACGTTCGTCTTCAGCTTGTCTATAGTCCGGTTGTATGCTGGCCAGCCATCGGGTCACTCCTCACTGTGTATCTGCCACCAAGCAGAGAAAACTCCGCACCTCTTCGACCACGGTGTAGAGTTCCGCAAAACCTACAACGCTGTCTGTATTAATATCGTATTTACTCCGTGACCGAGTTAGTCCGTGATTGCAAATGGCGGTCGTAAAGATTTCAACGAAGACGGGCGCTTTCGTGACGTTACGCCCTGACCAATCAGTGGCTAGCAGTCGATTGACGTCACATCTCACCTCGCTTTCGCACGGTTATACCCTGCCTCTTAACTGGCACAAAAATAGTGTCAGTTAAAGCGTGCTGGGTACAGTGGAAATAGCGAGAAAGTGAGTAGAGTAGAAGTAAGTAAGGCTAAGGCGATACTAGTGGAAAAGGGCCTTTAGAAGCCTGAGGCCGATAGTTGGTGATTTGCCTCAGTCCTCTCCACACAGAAGCAGAGTCGTTAGCAGTGAACTGCTGCTGGAGTCTCTCAGAATGCACAGATTTAGCTCTCTTCAGCTCTCTGCTAAACCGGTATTTGGCCTCCTTAGGATGATGTCCTAGTGTGGGGTGAAGCACACGCTGGCGATGCTGGAACCGAAGCACACATTTCTGATTCTCAAGAGGACAGCTGCTCAGTGGAGGAACTGGACGACTCCAGTGCCCGTGCTCACCCAGCTATAATGGGAACAACCGAGGTAGCAAGTGGAGGGTCCGTTCTGAGTGTCACCAGGGACGCATCAGATGGTTTTGGTGCCAAAGTCAAGCTTCGGACGACGACGGGTGAGGGGTCCGCTGCGATGGCGGTGGCTGCTGTGCCGCCACGGTGTTACGACGGCACAAAACAAGAGAAAGACGTGGAGCTGCCGAAAGTGCAGCAGCACATCAAACCAAGCAAGGTGCTGCTCCAGGTCATGGACTGAGTTTGGCTTTGTGCCGAGGAGAGACCGTGGCGATGACTGGCTGGGTTGCAGCTGGTGGGACATCGGGTGCTGCTGAGGATTCTGGCAAAGTTGGGAGCAGCTTGTTTCCAGCTGGCAGATGGCTCAATCCTGCACGCAAACCAGCTGCAGCGTGTCCAGGTGAACATTCCAAGTGACCGGGCTGCGCAGGAGTCGGCAAAGTTGGTGGGAGACCCAAACTCTTGTGTTTTGAAGATTGGCTCTTGTCCTGGGGGCCTGCCACCTCCAGGGGCATACAATGAGGTGGAGGCAGATGATCTGCTGTGGTGACCCATGAACTAGGAAGCAGCAGAAAGAAGAAGCCTAGTATCACTTTCTTGTGCTATCATACATCAATTTGCTGTTCCTAAATGACAGACGTTTTCTTTTTTTACACTAAAGCTGAAAATCTCAAAGACCGACAAGATGATCCATGTGACGTGTGCAAAGACTTGCACTATGTTAACTTATGTGAGGCACATGCGGACCCACAGTTGCACACCTAATGCTTCTTTGAAGTGTGTGTGTGTTTATCCTGGATGCCACAGAACTTTCCAAAAATTCAGTGCATTCAACATTCACAGCTATCACCACTGCCTTAGTCAGATGAAGACTAAACTGCGTTGTCATTGATTTAACTTACATTGGCTTTTGCAGTACTAAATGTGAGAATATTCAGAGTTTTCTCACATTTGAAAGTGCGTATCAGAGAGGTGGAATGCCCTTTCAAAAACTATGACAAAATATTTGAAGTCCATTCTTCATTCACATCCCATATGTCAAAGCATAAAAAGTCCTCAGATGAAGGCCTGATGGACAACATTATGAATCGATCCATCCCCCCCAGATACTGATGGGGATAGTGATATTCATCAGCTTGACAATCCCAATCAGTTGAGTTGTGACCAATTATAAATATGCCCTGAGGCCGTGGAAGAAAATCAGTTTTATAAAAATATAGTAATGTTTTATCTAAAACTGCAAGCCAAATGTCTCCTTCCAGCTTCTGTGATTCAGACTATTATAGAGGACTATCAACAGATGCATGATATTGTGTGTGTATGAGAGGCAGTGCCCGCCCCTAGGGTGGCGTGAGGTTGGCACAGCCCCTCTGTATATAAATCCCGATCTGTTAATAAAGTTGAGAGTTCTATGTTGCATGAAGTCTCGCCTCCGACTCCCTCATTTCAAGACCTAACATTTGGCGACGAAGTAAATTGGAGATATTTTAAAATATGGAAGTGTGCTGGTTGCCTCCACCTCTGATGCCATTCTTGGAGACCGCGGGAGAGCCATTGGTTGTGTGGCCAGACTGGAGGGCCGAATCTGAAAACTACATCGCAGCACTGGGCCTCCATGGCCTCGATGGGAGAAGACGGTGGAAACTTCTGGTCCGTAACCTCAGCACAGAGGGCCAGAGGATCCTCAACTCGCTGGGCACGGAGGAGTGCTACGAGGATGCCGTTGTGCGAATGGGCATGCACTTCACCGAACAGACGAGGGCCAGGAGGCTGCGGGCATTGGAGCTGTGGGCACAAGAATTGTCAGGGCTAGTTAGCTTCTATGGGCTAATAGCCCAGTCTTCGTCTATGGACTGGCTAGCTGTTGGACTAACTGCATGCCAAAACTGGGCTAAGGGCACCAAGCTGGACGTCGTGGTAGAACCAGGACCACGGGTGGAAGAGTCCCCGGTCACCGAAGATGGCAAGCCAGCCATAGTGCGCAGCATGGTGCAGGACCATGGCGCTGATGAGGCACATGGTGCAGTGTGCGAAGACGACGGAGAGGAGGTGCAGCAGGAGTCGGCCCCACTGCTGGAAGCTACACAGCGGGTGAGAGAGACCATGCAGGCTGAGGGCCCTGGGGAAGAGCAGCAGCCACAGGACGCAGAGATGGTGCAGTGGGACACCTGGAGCGAGAGTACCAGGAGCAGCGACGAGGTGTCTGGGTTGGAGACTATGGCTGACGAGAATGGTGCTGAGAGCCCAGAGGGAGAACAGCCACAAACGAACAGCGAGTCGACGCAGCGAGGGGCTGAAGGCGGTGATGAGGTACCCGAGTCGGACAGTGGAGCCGACGGGGGTGACTCTGAGGGCCCAGATGGACAACAGCCGCAGCCAGACACGGTGACAGCACAGCGGAGCATCAAGACCGTGAGTGGTGGAGGCAGCGGCGAGGAGCCGGGGTCAGAGGACGTGACCAGCAAGGGTGACGTCGTGAGCCCCGGAGGTGAGCAGCGGCAGCTGGTTGCAGAGATAGTGCAGTGGAGCGCCCTGGTGGAGGACGTTGGGCTCTGTGACAAGGCACTGAGGCAGCAGACCACGCCGAGGAACGAGCTTCAGGTCTACCCAAGGTGCGGCCACTCGGAGCCAGAGTGTCTGGAGCCATGGTGGCGGTGAGGCAGACGTTCATGAACGGTTCGTCGGGCGCAAAGAGATGGCGCACCGGAAGAACGGCACGGCGAGCCGAGAGGGAAGAGGCTCCTTATGGTGGGAGAAGACAGTTTCGCCAGGGAGGGGGGCTTCAACCCTGGGGGTGGACGGTGGTCGGGTGTACAGACGCCACGGGGCTGTCCTGGGCCTCCGTTAAAGACATTTTTGCCAGGGAGGGGGTCTTCGACCCTGGAGGTAGAAAACAGCCAGGGGCACATATGCTATGGGACTGCCCAGGTCCTCCATGGCAGTGTAAAAGATGGTGGCTGCCCAGAGACATTGGGGTCACTTAAATTATTATGTGTAAATATAACAATATTTGTATATATTTGAACACGTGTTTTGTACATATTGTTTGCTGGGGTGCATGTGTGTGAGTGAATGTATGTATAATATGGGATTATTTTGTATTTTCAAGAGACAAGGTCCATTTTAGTTGTTTTGGTGTGAATGTGATAGGTTGTTTTATTGCAGTTTATTGTTTCCCATGTTATTAGTGCATGATTCGGGTTCTAAATTTGGGAGGTTTTCAATGGTGTGTGTGATTTCCCATTTTCTATGGGGGGAGGGAATGTTGTGTGTGTATGAGAGGCAATGCCCACCCCTAGGGTGGCGTGATGTTGGCACGGCCCCTCTGTGTATAAACCCCGATCTGTTAATAAAGTTGAGAGTTCTATGTTGCATGAAGTCTCGCCTCCAACTCCCTCATTTCAAGACATAACTGATATCATTCAGTCATATCAACTTTTCAAACACAAGGAAAAGCTTGTAATCTTGGTCTTGCGGAAACGGACATTGAGAATGTGATTGAAGCTATGAAATTTGACCAATTAATGCAGAAAACCAGGGAATTCCAAAGGGTTCACATGTGGTATATATGACTCTTATATCCCATGTCTACATATGTTAGAACAAGTGGAAATGTTTTGTGACAGCATATGTAAGGAGCTTCACACTAGAAAGGACAGAACATCCCCCGCGCCGGGTTAAAGACAATGGACCTCCCAAGACGCGGCAGTGGAGACGGACTCGACACCTTTACCCCCTGGAGCGAGAGGGGGAGTTCCCATCACCTCCCAAGACAAGGAGAGGGGATGGCAGGACAATGGGGATTTAGATAACGGGGAGATGTTACCTTTTTCAATGAGTGGACTCTGACGTCAGCTGTTTCATTGAGTGGTGTTGTGTGTACTTGTATTTAACCAGCGAGCGAAGCAGAGATCGCTCTCTTGCCTTCTGCTAAGCTCTGTACCTGATGAGATTTGATAGAGGAGCTATTCATTAAAAACCCTGTTTTTAATTCAAAGCCGCCTCGTTATTTCAGCTCCACTACACTGGTGACCCTAACGCGAGAATATGGACCGGAGGCGCTCTTCAAGCTGCTCATCCATGGTGGCTCTGGCACACGCCAGCGACGACGCAGACGAGGGAACAAGCAGACAGCTGTTCCCCGCGGCAGAGGGCACTGAGAGAGCTCAACCGAGCTCCAGCACCGCCGTGAGAGCCGTAGAAACGCACTCTCACCCGGCGAACACGACAATGATGGTGTGCACGAACGCCGTCGCTGTCAAGCTGCCAGACTTCTGGAGAGAAGACCCTGTATCTTGGTTCCAGCAAGCCGAAGCCCAGTTTATACTGGCGGGTATCACAGCAGATGATACCAAATTTTATCACATCATCTCCAAGCTCGACTCCGCAACTTCGAAGTGTGTGCGGAGCTTGGTCCAGCAACCACCAAGCCGGGACAAATATGAAACTCTCAAGGCTACCATCGTGGCGAATTATGTCCCGTCAGCGGAGGAAAGAGCCGAAAAGATCCTGGCGGTCTACGGCCACATAGCAGGCAATCCAAGGACCCTCATGGAGGATTTGCTACCGCTCAAGGAGGAGGACAATGATAATTTCCTTTTCCAGTACATTTTCCTCAGCACTCTACCACCGCATTTGAGAGGGACACTAGCGGGTATGAAGTGCAGAAATCATCAAGACTTCCGCACACTGGCCAACGAGGCTTACCGGCTCGTCAACGCCTGCAGAGAGCGGGCACCCACAGCGGCATCCGCAGATCTGAGAACTGACACCCCGAGCCTTGGAGAGATTCAACCCACGGTGACAGCGGCGCGGCCCAAGCACAACAAGCAGAACGACGTCTGCTATTATCACCACCGCTTCGCAGAGAAAGCCCGCAAATGTGTTCCTCCCTGCAAGTTTACGAGGTCGGGAAACGCCAAAGCCGAGGGCCATTAACAGCAGCGGTCCTCGGCGTAAAGAATCAGCTGTTATACGTGACGGATGGATACACAGGCAAGCAGTTCCTCATCGACACGGGAGCTCAGCTGAGTTTCATCATGCCCTCCCACGCAGATCGAGCCATGGGCACCCGGGGCAACGGAGCAGTGGCAGCCAACGGCTCTGACATCGACACGTTCGGGGAAAAGAGCCTGCACCTCCTCATCCACGGCCGCAGCTACCAATGGACATTTGTCGTAGCAGCGGTGAGTTTTAATTTGTTAGGCGCAGATTTTCTGTGTGCACACGGGTTATTAGTGGATCTTGCAAATAGGCGCCTGGTTAATGCACTATCTTTTGCTTCTATTCCATGCTCAGCTCGAGTTTCTCCACCACCTGTGCAGGCCAACGTCACCACGGCGGGAGGTAAGTTTGAGCAACTCCTCACCCAATTTCCAGCACTCACAACCCCCAAATTCTCAGCCACTGTAGCTAAACACGGGGTTAAACACTTCATCCCAACAAACGGACCTCCCGTTTTTGCCAAAGCTCGCCGCTTAGACGCGGCCAAGCTCAACATAGCAAGGGACGAATTTGCAGCTCTTGAAAAATTAGGCATTTGCCGACGTTCAAAGAGCCCTTGGGCCTCACCACTTCATATGGTCCCGAAATCCGACGGTTCTTGGAGACCGTGCGGAGATTACCGCAGGCTAAACAACGCTACAGCGCATGACCGCTACCCCATTCCTCACATTCAGGATTTTTCATTACATTTAGCAGGCGCGCGCATTTTTTCAAAAATAGACTTAGTCCGCGGTTATCACCAAGTCCCAGTCCGAGCTGAAGATATTCCTAAAACAGCGGTTATAACCCCTTTCGGCCTTTTTGAATTCCTAAGAATGCTATTCGGCCTCAAAGGCGCGGCTCAAACTTTTCAACGGATGATGGACGCAGTCCTACGCGACCTACCCTTTATTTTTGTCTACCTCGATGACATGCTTGTAGCCAGTTCATCCGAGGAAGAACACGAACAGCACCTCACTACCGTTTTTCAGAGGCTGGAAGAGCACGGACTTATAATCAATCCAGCCAAATGCAAATTCGGCGTATCACAAATTGATTTTTTGGGACATAAGGTCTCCCCGGCAGGGGCAATTCCGCTTCCAGACAAAGTTCTTGCGATAGAAAGTTTTCCACGGCCTCAAACGGTTAAGTCGCTACAGGAATTTTTGGGGATGGTTAATTTTTACAACCGTTTTCTTCCCCACGCAGCTCAGCTCATGCAACCCCTATATGACGCGCTCAGAAAAAAGAAAGCTTCCAACGCGGTCCAATGGACCCCGGAGCGCGAACGCGCTTTCGCGGAAGTAAAAAGCGCCCTAGCTAACGCCACAATGTTAGTCCACCCAGACCCCTCAGCCCGCATTGCTCTGACCACAGATGCTTCAGACTTGGCCGTAGGGGCAGTTGTAGAACAACTTGTCAAGGGGGTCTGGCAACCTTTAGCATTTTTTAGCAAATCGCTAAACCCAACTGAACGTAAATACAGCACTTTTGACAGAGAGCTGCTGGCGCTTCATTTGTCCATCCGCCACTTCCAGTTTTGGTTAGAAGGGCGGAGTTTCACGGCTTTCGTGGACCATAAGCCGCTCACTTTTGCTATGGCCAAAATTTCAGAACCATGGTCAGGCAGACAACAAAGACAGCTAGCTGCGATTTCAGAGTTCACCACAGACATTCGATACGTAGCAGGCAAACTTAACGTAGTAGCTGACTGTCTCTCTCGTGCTGTGACACCGCCAGAGCACGAGGAGACAGATTACACCGCCTCAGCAGCGGAACTCTTCACTAACGCACACACATACGCAGCACCTATCCAGGATGGGATAGATTATGTAGCCATGGCGGAAGAACAAAGCAGTGATGCAGACGTGCGCGCGCTCCTGTCCGGACCAACAGGGTTAAGGCTGGAGAAAAAAAACTTGCGCGACGGCGTGCCTCCCCTAATATGCGACGTTTCAACCAGCCGACCTCGCCCGTTAGTACCAACTGCTTGGCGCCGCCGTATTTTCGACGCAGTTCACTCCCTCGCGCACCCAGGTGTGCGCGCCTCGGTCAAAATGGTTGCTGAAAAGTTTGTGTGGTCAGGCCTGCGCAAAAACGTAAGAGAATGGGCAAAAACTTGCATTCCTTGTCAACGCGCCAAAATACATAAACACACAAAGGCACCTCTGGAGCCTTTTCCAATTCCTGCTAGAAGATTCGACCACATTCACGTCGACCTCGTGGGGCCGCTACCTTCCTCCCAAGGTTTCACACACCTGCTAACTATGATAGACCGCACCACGCGCTGGCCAGAGGCTGTCCCTTTAGCGTCAACCACAGCAGAGAAAGTCGCTCGCGTTTTTCTAGCAAACTGGGTGGCACGTTTTGGTGTTCCATCAGACATCACGTCAGACAGAGGGCCTCAGTTTATCTCAGAGCTCTGGTCAGCCATGTCTAACAGTTTAGGGACAACAATTCATCGCACCACCGCTTATCACCCTCAGGCTAATGGGTTATGCGAGCGTTTTCACAGGTCCTTAAAGGCTGCCCTCAGGGCCTCACTAACGGACACAAATTAGGTTAATAAACTTCCCTGGGTTTTATTAGGGTTGCGCGCAGCACCTAAAGAGGATTTAGACGCTTCTCCTGCAGAATTAGTTTTCGCCCAGCCTATCAGACTCCCAGGAGAATTTTTACCAGAGAACCCAGAACCAGGACACTTTCCCGTCCCAAGGTTTTTAGGCAGCAGTGGACCGGTTTCCCTCCACGGTCCAGCGCATCACTCTTTTCCACGAGTTTTTCTTCCTCAAACTTTGAAAAGCGCTGAGTTCGTTTTTGTTAAGCATGAAGCTATTAAACCAACGTTACGCCCAGTTTATGATGGCCCGTTCAGAGTGCTGGAAAATGGTGACAAGCACTTTGTGCTTGATTATGGGGACAGAAAGGAAGTAGTCAGTGTTGACAGCCTCAAACCTGCCTTCTTGCTGAGAGACGAGCCTACACAGGTGGCACGAGCGCCTCGGCGGGGTAGACCCCCCCAGAAGAAAAGTCTCAGCCCCCAGGCAGGGAACAAATAATCTCTTTCCTTCCCACAATGCAGATTCACCACGAGAAGGTCCCAGCGGGACACCTAAGCCAACCTACAGCAGTTTTGGGAGAAGGATTAAGCCCAGACAGCACAAGGACTGATACCAATCACCCCGCAATTATCCACTAATTGTGCTACAACAGTTTAAGGCTACTTATGATTTCACTATGCTGTTATGTTTACCACTGAACTTTCTTATGAGCATAGCTGCTCGAAAAATTCTCCGGTAGCAACAGTTGTAACACGTAGTATTTCATAGTTGTGATCTTAGACTGTAATTCCTTCTATGTCCTTTTCCTAGTGTTTGGGGGGCCTGTGGTATATATGACTCTTATATCCCATGTCTACATATGTTAGAACAAGTGGAAATGTTTTGTGACAGCATATGTAAGGAGCTTCACACTAGAAAGGACAGAACATCCCCCGCGCCGGGTTAAAGACAATGGACCTCCCAAGACGCGGCAGTGGAGACGGACTCGACACCTTTACCCCCTGGAGCGAGAGGGGGAGTTCCCATCACCTCCCAAGACAAGGAGAGGGGATGGCAGGACAATGGGGATTTAGATAACGGGGAGATGTTACCTTTTTCAATGAGTGGACTCTGACGTCAGCTGTTTCATTGAGTGGTGTTGTGTGTACTTGTATTTAACCAGCGAGCGAAGCAGAGATCGCTCTCTTGCCTTCTGCTAAGCTCTGCACCTGATGAGATTTGATAGAGGAGCTATTCATTAAAAACCCTGTTTTTAATTCAAAGCCGCCTCGTTATTTCAGCTCCACTACATCACATACCTTTTCTTGCAACTGTATTTTTTTCCTCCTTGTGCAGTTTAACCTGGCAATTCAACCCACTTCCATTTTTGGTGTCAGATATCAATCAAATTCGTGCCAGATGGTACTGAATAAGATTGAAAATACTTTTGGGACTAATTTTCAAACTGTACTTTACAGGAAATGAGCCCACAAACTTTCAGTGGATGATCAGTGTTGAGGGAAAAGTCTTCTGTGAGGGCATTCAGCCTACTTTTTCTTTGTTTGCTGTGTTCTCCATTTTCATCCTCCTATACAAAGATGAGGACTACAAAACCTCGAAATTCAGTCAAAGGTAGGAATTACTAGATAAATTATTTTACTTAAAAGGAAAAACTTATGAGTAAACTAAAAACTTTACAACTTGTTATACTGCTGTGATATACTGATGTAACAATGAGGGATATAGTTAATATTTGTTTGTGTTGGCAGTGCATTCAGTATAATGAGCAAAAAAAAGTTACTGTGGCTGTCCTTTGACAGATCTCAATTCCAATGAAGTTGGGACGTTGTGTTAAAGTGCAATGATTTGCAAATCCTTTTTAACTTATATTCAATTTAATCCACTACAAAGACAAGATATTTAATGTTCAAACTGATAAACTTTGTTTTGTTGCAAATATTCACTCATTTTGAATTTGATGCCTGCAGCACGTTCCAAAAAAACTGGGTCAGGGTCATGTTTACCACTGTTACATCACCTTTCCTTTTAACAACACTCAGTGTTTAGGAACTGAGGACACTAATTGCCTAGAAGGTTAAACCTTTGCTGGATTTAGGGATTTTGGCCAATTATAGACCAATATCTAACCTCCCCTACCTTTCCAAGATCCTCGAAAAAGTAGTCGCTGATCAACTGCACTTTTTTAGAAAATAATTCTATATTTGAGAAATTTCAGTCAGGTTTTAGGAAACACCACAGCACAGAGACAGCAGTGAGTTACTACTGACCTCCTTATGGCATTTGACAAAGGACTTGCCTTTGTCCTTGTTTTATTGGACCTTAGTGCTGCCTTTGACAGCACTAAGGTCAAAGGCAGCACTTTGACCTTAGTGCTGCCTTTGACACCATTGACCACCATATTCTGTTAGAGAGACTTGAACAGCAAATTGGTTTGAAAGGAACAACGCTAAGATGATTCAGTCTTATTTATCAGACCATTCCCAGTTTGTCTATGTCCATAACAAGTCCTCTATCCAGACCACGGTTAGCTATGGAGTTCTGCAGGGATCGGTACTTGGACCAATACTGTTTACATTATACATGCTGCCTTTGGGAGACAATATGAGGAAGCATTCTATTCATTTTCAGTGCTATGCTGATGACACTCAATTATATTTATGCATCAATCCAGACGATCCCAGCCATTTGGGTTCACTCCAGGAGTGTCTTAAGCATATTAAAACCTGGATGAACTGCAACTTTCTATTGCTGAATACAGATAAAACTGAAGTCATTGTTCTTGGCCCCAAACAAGCTAGAAGTACTCATTCTAGTAAGATAACAACACTAGATGGCATTGTGCTGGCTTCTAAGTCCTCTGTTAAGAATCTTGGAGTTGTCTTTGACCAAGATATGTCTTTTAACTCTCATATACAGCAAACTATTAAGACCGCCTTCTTCCATCTGCGTAATATTTCTAAAATTAGGTTCATCCTGTCTCATAAAAATGCAGAGAAACATGTCCACACCTTTATCACCTCTAGGCTATCAGGTTGTCCTAATAAGTCCATAAAGTTTCTCCAACTCATTCAGAATGCAGCTGCACGTATCCTGATGAGAACAGGGAGAAGAGATCACATTACCCCAGTTTTAGCTTCTTTACATTGGCTAACAATAAAAAGTAGACTTGAATTCAAGATTTTACTCCTAACTTACAAAGCCCTTAATGGTCTGGCCCTTCTTATCTGCAAGAACCTATAATTCCCTATCATCCAACCAGAGCTCTGCGCTCCCAAAAATCCAAACAACTGGTGGTCCCCAAGGTCTTCAGAAGTAGATTGGGAGGTACAGCCTTCAGTTATCAAGCTCCCCTCCTGTGGAACCATCTTCCCAGTTCAGTCTGAGATGCAGACACTCTCTCTTTATTCAAGAGTAAGTTGAAATCATTTCGCTTTGATAAAGCCTATAGTTAAAAATGTTGCTGCTACCAGGCCTTCACCCGTATGTGGACCCTAACCCAGCTTGATACTGGAAGGTCTGGCTGTGAATGTTGATGTTGAATTGTATTTATGTTTTGAATGTAGCTACTGCCAGGCCTCCTACTTTTTACCTCTTTTTTCAACCCCGCCAGCTGAGACGGATGGCCATCCTCTGAGCTATGGTTCCGCTTGAGGTTTCTGCCCGTTAAAGGGAAGTTTTTCCTCGCCTGTGTCACCGCAGTGCTTGCTCTTAGGGGTCTCTGCTGGGTTCTATAAATTGAGAACGTGGCCTAAACCCACCTTTTTTGTAAAGTGCCTGGAGATGACCTGTGTTGTGATTTGAATGAATGAATTTATTTTTATTCGGTGATAATAATAAACACATACAATACAATAAGAACACACAAAAGAACAATTTGGTGAAAAAAAAAAGAAAAGGTATGTGAACAATTTTGTGATTTGGCACTATATAAATAAAATTGAATTGAATTGTTGAAGCTTTGTTGGTGGAATTCTTTCCCATTCTTGCTTGATGTACAACTTCAGTTGCTCAGTAGTTCAGGGTCTCCATTGTTGTATTTTGTACTTCATAATACTCCACGCATTTTCAATGAGAGCCAGGTCTGGACTGCAGGCAGGTCAGTCTAGTACCTCCACTTTTTTACAATGACGCCATGCTGTTGTAACACGTGCAGAATGTGGCTTGGCATTGTCTTGCTGAAATAAGCAGAGCTGTCCCTTAAAAAGACGTTGCTTGGATTGCAGCATGTCATGAATTGCCCAGGCGGGGCGGAATGGAGACCCAAAGTCTGGACTGTAAGTTGTAGTGATTTAATCAAAAACACAAAAGGCTTTACAGGCCAAGAAAAAAAAAACTTACAAGACTTCAAGTAACCAAGCAGGATAACGAGAAGGTTAAATAGCACAACGGCTAAGATGTGGGGCACACGTCGGATAACAAAGTAGAATAGCATACAGCTAAGACGTGAGAAACACGGCGGGAAGACAAAGTAGGACGTCATCCCAAACTGCGGGGTGGCGTCCCTTAAATAGGACAAAGAGTAATAAACAAAACAATCAACAGGTGTGGATAACAAGGGCGCAGATAATAACCAGAAATAATAAGCACCTGTGACGAGCCGCAAAACTAGCTAAGAGGGAAAATGAAAGTTAAAAAAAAAAAAAAGGCGGCTGTCAAAATAAAAGTATAGGACCAGAATGAATGATAAATCATGATCCAGATAATGAACAATGAATGATAACAACCCACCAAGGCAAGAACAAGAAAACAATGAATAACAATAACACAGGGTTACAAAAATAATTTTTTTGTAAGTTGTCTGTGTTTTTTCAACTGATTTAAGACCATTTTGCACCGCTGAATCCGAAAATGACATTCGTTTCTCTCGA
The DNA here is from genome assembly GCA_020510985.1 of Pholidichthys leucotaenia. Taxonomy (NCBI): domain Eukaryota; kingdom Metazoa; phylum Chordata; class Actinopteri; order Cichliformes; family Pholidichthyidae; genus Pholidichthys; species Pholidichthys leucotaenia. Next base: position 190,799,969 of record CM035842.1, on the reverse strand, counting down.
TCAGGTGCTAAGTAAAAACCTGTACTTACTTAGTACATACTTGGTACTGTGCATGTACTTACCTTTATATTAAGGTAAGTACATGTAAATTGAATATTACATCATCATTGTTCAAAATTCAGAGAACTTCAAGACATAAAAAAAGAATGTTGCATCAAATAAAGCAAAAATACCCATACATGTAAACAAAAACGTATAAATCATGTGGCCATAATTCAAAAAGTTGACCTGATTGAGCAAAACCAATGTGATTTTTGGATTCAGCACATCAAAATTGTCCTAAATCAGCTAAAAAAAAAACTTAGACAATAAATTTGGTGTTGACCAGTGTAATTAATATAAACACTTCAAAGAGAGAACTAAGGCAGAGAAGGCTCAAATCCAACCACAGGAAGATATGGTTAATGATAAAGGACAGAATGATGACAGACACATAATATCAATAAACAAGACTATAAAAACTAAACTATGATAACAAGAACTCTCGTAAGCCAACAGAAACAAATGGCAAACTCAAATAACATAATACAGATAAAACCAAACTCAAATTCAATAATAAAACTGAGATGGGGAAAGTAGATAGATACATACTTTATTTCAAACAAAAAAGTAAAAAAAAAACCAACAACAAATGACAAGTGCGACAAAGTGACAGTATACAGTGCTCGAAAGGGAGAAGGAAGAAGTGAACACTTATTAACTCCAACTCCTCTATTCCATAAACACAACCCATGTGAAATATATTCAAGTTACCACATTTAAGACCCCAAGTAAACAATTAACTATATTTTGTACATATCAACATTGACACCCATCCATCCCAACATACATACAGTCCATACATCAAAACCAGCCCCAAACTACACAGATACACAGCACTGTCCCACCCACTATTCCATAGTGTCCCAGAGTGAGCATAGTGAATCGTACATATAAATACTGCCCTCTAACATATATTCTTTAAGCAAATAATGTTTATACCTATTTTTGAATTGATTTGTTTGTACATGGTTTCAGTTCCAGCTCCAGACTGTTCCACAAATCCACCCCACAGATAGATATGCACACACTTTTCTTAGTTGTTCTTATCTTAGGTTTTGTAAAGTTTAAGTCTCCTCTCAAATTATAATCATTGTCTCTTTTTTTGAATATTTTTTGTATATTAGTTGGGAGTTGATTATTAATTGCCCTGTACATGACTTGTGCTGTCTTAAATTTAACTAAATCCATGAACTTTATGACATGTGATTTTAAAAACAATGAATTGGTATGGTCTCTATATCCTACAATATGTATTATCTTATAGCTTTTTTTTGTAATGTGCATATTGGCTGTAGGTTGGTCTTGTAGGTGTTTTCCCAGACTTCTACACAGTAGTTAAGATAAGGTAGAAACAGTGAATTGTATAGTAAGAACAATGATTTATAGTCCAAGAGGTTTCTTGTCTTCCCCAGTATCCCTATACATTTTGCTAACTTGGCCCGGATGTGACTGATGTGAGGTTTCCAGCAGATTTTATTGTCTAGCGTCACCCCCAGAAACTTATTTTCCTGTACTGTTTCTATTCTGGTATCATCTATCATTAAGATAAGATAAGATAAGCCTTTATTAGTCCCACAATGGGGAAATTCCAGGATTGCAACAGCACAGGGATAGCAACACTCAGAGCAACAATCAGAAGGCAAGAAAAAAAAAAGCAAGCAAGCAAGAGCAGCTAATATACATATGTACATATTACTATAAATATATATATATATATATACTGTATATATACACACAGACACACAGTGTAGAGCATTGTAGCTGGATGGGATAAATATATGAGTATATAAACACACAGTACGGAGCATTGCAGCTAGGTGGAAAAAATATGTAAATATATAAACACAGTGCGGAGCAATGTAGCTAGATGGAATAATATGTAGATATATAAACACACAGTGCGGAGCATTGTAGCTAGATGGAATGAATATATAGATATATAAATATAAACATAAACATAAACACACCCAGTGCGGAGCGTTGTAGCTAGATGGAATAAATATGTAAATGTATAAACACACACAGTGCAGAGCATTGTTGCTAGATGGGATGAAACAGCACAACCGTCTACTTAGTTATCCTACATGGTATGATTATGTGCCCATACATATTCTCACCCTCCGTAGCTACCGGTATTTTCCTTGTTGTATGCCGGAGGGGACCATTGTGTAAGTCTATTGCATCTTTTGCATTCAAAAAACTATTAGGTTGTTACGTCTTTTTGCTATCTCTGCAAGCAGCCCTGCTTAGGTTGTACAGTCTGACAGCCGTTGGTAGGAAGGACCTGCGAAACCTCTCGGTTGTGCACCTGGGATGATGTAGTCTGCTGCTAAATGAGCTCCTCAGTGCATTCAGTATGTCCTGCATAGGGTGGAACTTGGACTCCAGCAGAGATGACAGTTTAGCCACCGTCCTTCTCTCTCCTATCTCCTCCACCAGATCAAGGCGCTGACCCAGGACAGAGCTAGCTTTCTTGATCAGTTTGTTCAGTCTCTTCCTATCGGCTGCAGTAATGCCACTGCCCCAGCAGACCACTCCAAAAGTGATGGCTGATGCCACCACCGTGTCATAGAATGTCTTCAGCAGCGCCCCTTGTACACCAAAAGACCTGAGTCTCCTCAGTAGGAACAGCCTGCGCTGTCCCTTCTTGTGGAGTGCATCAGTATTGTGTGACCAGTCTAGTTTATTGTTCAGATGAACACCCAGGTACTTGTAGGATGTCACCATCTCAATGTCTGTTCCCTGTATATTTACTGGTGCTGTGAGGGGTTGTCCTTGCCTGCGGCAGTCCACCACCAGCTCCTCAGTTTTCCTCGCGTTGATCTGGAGGCAGTTCCAATGGCACCAGTCCACGAAGTCCTGGATAAGCCCTCTGTACTCAGTTTCATCTCCATTGGAGATGAGGCCAACGATCGCAGAGTCATCAGAGAACTTCTGTAGATGGCAGTGTGTTGTGTTGTGTGAGATGTCCGCAGTATAAAGAGTGAACAGGAAGGGAGCCAACACCGTTCCCTGGGGGGCCCCCGTGCTACTGATGATCGTGTCGGACACACAGTCCCGGGTTCTCACAAACTGAGGCCGGTTCGTGAGGTAGTCCAGGATCCATGATGACAGGTGCTGGTCCACCCCTGCGCGCAGCAGCTTGTCCTTCAGGATCATCGGTTGGATGGTGTTGAAAGCACTGGAGAAGTCAAAGAACATGATCCTCACCACATTCCCGGGCTTCTCCAGGTGGGACAGAGAACGGTGAAGGAGGAAGATCACCGCATCCTCCACCCCAATGCCATGCTGGTAGGCGAACTGGAGTGGATCCATCGCTGGTTCCACCAGGGGGCGGAGGTGAGCAAGGAGCAGTCTCTCCAGGGTCTTCATGAAGTGGGACGTCAAGGCCACCGGTCTGAAGCTGTTCAGGTCTTTGGGGTGGGAAGTTTTTGGTACAGGTACCACACAAGATGTTTTCCACAGCTGTGGTACCCTCCCCAGCTTCAGGCTCAGGTTGAAGATGTACGTCACAATCCCACACAGGACTTGAGGAGCTTTGCGCTGATGCCGTCTGGTCCCGACGCCTTCCTCGCCTTGATCTTCCTCAGCTCCGTCCTCACCTGGGTCCTGGTCAGGGTCAGGATGGGGGGCTGTGTGTTGGGAGTGGGGGGGTGTTGGTGGAGTGGGGAGTGGGCAGCAGGACTTGATGTCTTTACAGGCAGCAGTGGTTGTTGTGCAGTCAGGGGGGAGGGCGGTTGGTCAAACCTATTGAAAAACAAATTCAGATTGTTCGCCCACTCCCTGCCCCCCGTGGCCTGGGGGGAGGTATTCTGGAGCCCAGAGATGGTTTTGAGGTTTCTCCAGACCCCGCTGATGTCGCTCTGTTGCAGCTTGTCCTCCATCTTCCTCCTGAAGCTGTCCTTGCCTTCTCTGATCTTTCTCCTCAGCTCCCTCTGTACGGACTTCAGCATCTCCCTGTTCCCCGACCTGAAGATCTTCTTCTTCTCTCTCAGAAGTGTTTTAATCTCAGGGTTGATCCAGGGTTTGTTGTTTGAGCAACACCGTATGGTCTTGGTGGGAACGGATTTGTCCACACAGAAGCTGAGGTAGCCCGTGAAGGTGTGAATGAGGCCATCGATGTCCTCACCATGTGGATCGCAGAGCTGCTTCCAGGCGGTGGCTTCAAAACAGCCCTTTAGAGTGTCCATTGCCTCCTCAGACCATAACATCACTGTGCGCATGGCCGGGGGTTGTCTGTGCACTAAGGGTTTGTACACCGGCCGGAGATGAACCAAGTTGTGATCCGATCTCCCGAGTTGGGGGAGTTGTGATGAGGTGTATGCCTCCTTAGTGTTTGCGTAGAATAAGTCCAGTGTTTTATTGTCTCTAGTGTGGCATGTGACATACTGGGTAAACGTGGGTAGAATGGGAGACAGTGAAACATGGTTGAAATCACCTGAGATGAGGAGAAGAGCATCTGGGTGTTCTGTCTGCAGCCTGCTGGTTACTGAATGGATGACGTCACGCGCTGTCCCAGCGTTCGCCGTCGGATTTGCATAAACAACAATGCAGATCACGTGTGAGTGTTCTCTCGGGAGATATGTAGGCCGCATGCTAACAGCTAGCAACTCAATGTCTTTGCTGCAGTGACGTTGTTTAACAGTGATATGTCCCGGTCTGCACCAGTTGTTGTTAACATACATTATCACTCCACCGCCCCTTGCTTTGCCACTGTCTGGTGTTCGGTCTGCCCTTATCATGTGGAAACCCTCCAGCTCAATGTTAGCATCTGCTGCTAGTTCAGTTAGCCACGTCTCAGCCACGTCTCATTACCATTATTTCATGATTTATTTTATTATTTCCAAACAACATAATCTTTGTTTTTTTCAGATTTAGAGATAATTTATTTTTGTTGAACCACTGTGTTAACCTTTTCATTTCAGTTGTGACCACCTCTAAAACCTGCTGTAAATTCTCACCAGTGAAAAGGATATTTGTCATCCGCAAACAAAATAAATTTCAGAATTTTTGATACTTGGCATATGTCATTTATATACAAGATAAAGAGTTTGGGTCCCAAAACTGACCCCTGGGGCACACCACAAGTGATGTCCATGATGGGTGATTTGTGCTCACCAATTTGTACAAATTGTTGTCTGTTACTTAAATAACTTTCGACCCAACTCAGTCCAACCCCTCTTATCCCATACCTTTCCAATTTCCTCAGTTGAATTTTGTGGTCAATGGTGTCAAAAGCTTTCTTTAAATCTATAAATAGAAAAAAGTAATTTCTTTAAGTTCGATCAGTGCCAAAGATGTTGATTTATCTGCTCTAAAACCATACTGGCTGTCTGTAAGGAGGTTGTGTTTTTCAATGAAATCATCCAGTCTCTTAGTGAAGATTTTTTCAAGTGTTTTGGAGAATTTTGAGAGTAAAGAGACCGGCCTGTAATTTGTGAAATGACGACTGTCTCCTGTTTTATATAGTGGTATTACTTTTGCTATTTTCATTTTGTTTGGAAATTTACCACTTTGAAATGACAGGTTACAGATGTGGGTGAGTGGTTTACCAATTCCTTCAATTACTTTTTTCACTATTGTCATGTCAATTTCATTCCAGTCAGCTGATTTTTTTTGGTTCTTAAATTTACTCATGGTCTCAATAATTTCCTTTTCAGTAACTGCACCCAAAAAGATTGTTTGTATTTCTATCTTCTATTTCTTTTACAGAACCACTGTTGTTTGTTTCTGGTGTCACTATTGATTTTGCTAATTCAGGACCAACGTTTACAAAAAATTTATTGAAACCACTAACCACATCTTCCATATTATTTATCAAACTGTCATTTTCAATAAAATATTCTGGATAATTAGCATTCTTCGGTCGGTTACTAATAATCCCATTGAGTACTTGCCATATTCCTTTTTAATTAATCTTATTATCCTCTAATATTCTGTTGTAGTATTCTTTCTTACAAGTCCTCATATTAGTAAGCTTGTTTTTTTTTATCTTTTATATTTGATCTCAGCCTCTTCTGTTCTGCACTTAATGAATTGTTTATATAATGTATTCTTCTTTTTACATGCATTTGGTAACCCCTTGGTGACCCAAGGAATATTTTTGTTTTGTTGTCTGTCACTTGTAACACCACTGTGTGTAACACCAACACCACTTTAGTGTTTGTATAGCACTAACTTTAGGTGCAGTCTTGTACCCTTTTGGTAGTACTGGGTATGGCAGTGTAGTTACCTTTAACCTTACTACCTGGACAGAAGGGACAATTGGGCCAGGTCAGATAGATTCTAGGTTCGTAGGAGCCTGGATCGTGCAACAACAGATGACACAACACACAGTAATATGGGAACTTGCAAACATGTGTATTATTTACAGATGTGTACTGTAGCATCATCTCACTTTGGCTCAGCAACAATTATTCTTCTGCTTAAAGACATTTTGTTTCATCCAGGAATAACACAAAGAAATGGATTTTCTTCCCCCAGGCCACAGCTGAAATCCCATTCCTTTTGTTAAAACCAGCCTAAGGAATGTCCCCAATGTCCGGCTTCACTTTTATTGCCCCCATAAAACCTACACAGACCCACAACTCAGCTAATTTCCTTAAACTCTGGACATGCTGGATTTAACCAGTGAACTTTAAAGTACATTATTACAAACTCAATTCTAAACCTTCATTCTTTTCAGAACTATGAAAATGCAGATGGACTCTGATGTTTTTGATGTGGAAAATCAATAATATGTGTGAAATGCATTAATCTGTGATTTTATATATATGCATGTTAATGTTTAAATGAATGTTTATTCCTGCATGTTGATTTAGAAGCACTGCTTATAAGATACACTAAGGTTAGTTTAGTTATACATAAGTGTGTATATTCCAATGTATTTAAAATTGTGTGTATTCATTTGGACCGATATCACATGTGACTCCAACAGCCAATCTCTGCATGACAACTCTTCATCCCAAAGAGATCCAAACAATAGACTGTTCATTGGACTAAAAGTTCATCGAGCCCGCCCACGAAGGACGCTTATTGGCTGAGATCCCGGAAGCCCGCGAAGCTCAACAGAACTTGTATAAATAGCAGAGAGACCCCTGCTTCACTCTCTTTCCCGGATCTTTTTTCGGCTGCTCTCTCTTTTGCTCCAGATCCTCTTTCCGGCTCCCCCTTTCTCTGATCGTCTACACACAGCAAGGAAGAACAAAGGACCGTCTGAACAAAGACTCGACCACGTGTTGCTTTTCTGAACACAGAGCAGATAACTCGTAATTCTTTTATGTAACTCTGTATTTTTAATGCCTTTTTCTCTTTCTCTTAAATACCTAGGAATTCCTATTTCTTTGAGCTCAATTCTTAATCGGAGTTAAACTCCAATTTTTATTCATCACTTTTCTTTGTTAAACTTTCTGTAAAACCACCGTTTGTTTAATTTTAATGTAAACTTTAATCTTGACTTTATTTTATAATATTTTTCTTGACCCAGCACCCACCAGAAGCTACTATTTTTATCTAAAGTCCGAAGCCCTTTTAATTTGAGATCGGATTAGATATCTTTTAATTATTATCGAAGACCTCTTGAGAAGACGCAGCTCCCACATCACGTGCAGCTGAGGAATCAAGGCTGTTCATCACACGCTGAAGAAAAGTCGTCATCTAGACCAGTTTCAACTCTGGGTCATACAGCCAAAATCCAGCCTCTTCGACTGCTTGAATTTAAAGGTCGAACTGTGGATGCTGAAATATCTGCGGGCAGACATTTCCTATAACATCCACGAAATCTTGGGCTGAGGACGACGCCAGAACCATCATCACTGAGGATCACGTGAGCTGAAAAAACCTTAATTCATCTGCTGAATTAAACTTGAGGTTCGGTAATAATTTGTATATCTAATCAGATGCAAATTAAGAAGCCCTTAACATAACTCTTCTTTTCATTAAAATTCCGTTTTTATTTTCTTAAGATTAATTTAGGACTTTTTCATATAATTAGTAAACTTTCTCCATAAATTTGCGTTGTTTCCATAATATGTTAACACAAACTGATAGAAATTGGTTTCTCAGTTAACCCTGGTTCCGAAAATATTAATATTGTTAATCTATCATTTACAAGATTGATTCTATGATTAATGAAATTACTGCAATGTCTGTTAATCATTTCATTTAATAAATATTTAAAAATGAGAGAAGTTGTTGGGAATTTATTTTATTATGAGTCTGTTTCAAGCACAGGTATCGAATTCACGGAAAATTTTTGAGACTGATTATTGATTAATTTATTGAGTGATTAAACAGGTATAAAGTGAAATTAAAGATCAAATTGCTTCTTAAAGATAGAAGCTGGTACCCCTTACGAGTGTTAGTAACTTTTTTGATGTATATGAAATGAGATTTGAGCTCAGATTCCAATACATCAATATAAATTAAATAATTCATACCTGATCATATTTATTATTTATTAATATTTCCATTTTACCCTACAGATTTATTTGCGCCCTGTGTGAGGCCTGGTTGAACTTGACACGACTCAGAATGAAAAAAAATTAATACATAAGCTGTGTGGGATTTTGGTCAATTTTAACTCACAAAGGTGCTTCATTGTCTGCAGCCAGTCTATTGTCTCTGTCTTTGTGTCACGAGGGGGAGGGGGTGAATTCGCCCCCCTGATTACTGCTGTGTGTGTGTGTGTGTGTGTCTGCTGACCAAGAGAAGGTGGGGGTGAAGAGACCCCACTGCACCCTAGTCAGTTTAGTTTTTTCAATGCATGCTTAAGCGTGACTACACGCTGAATAATTAAAATAGGCCTGGGAACAAGATAGCGAAGAAATCCTATTTGTTTTCCCCATTATTTCAACACCCTGCAGGCGAAGCAAACCCTTGGGGGATTTAATTGCATTAACCATTGTATAAACTTGTTGAATAAAGTTTAGGGAGAGTAAAGTTTTCCCGCCTTTGGAAAGCAAGGCGTGGTTTTATGGACTGAAGCTTGAGCTGCATCCACGTGGCACGTGCACGCTCAGTCACGCACGCGACCGTCAAGCTGTGCATGAAAAAAACTGTGTAGATCAGCTCAGCGACGCCATCTTAAGTCTAGGTAGAGTAGGGTTCGGGCTTCGGCTCGCCATCCAGATCTGGAGATCCACGCTCTTCTGAATCCAGGTTACAAAAAAAACCTGACCTACAGAATGGGTCAGAACACAAAAAAATAAGCTATGCTCTTTAGCTTATCACATAGGTTTCACATAGTTCTAAATTATACAACAATATTTTTTTAAACACCTTTAAACCATAGATGTAATATTCACTCTTAAGTAGCAGTCAGTAGTAGTGAAATGAAACCTTTTGCTAACCATTACAGCTCTGAAAAGTGCCCTTTTCTGATGGAAAACCTAGCCAGAATTAGCATCGGCGGTTAGCATGTTAAGCTAGTGATTAGCATTCCACATACACACTGAATGGCACTCACCATGCTAAGCAACACGTGCTTTACAGGATTCCCGCGCTCATGAGAGTTCACAGCCTTTGGGTTCAAATCTTAAAATTTAACAAAAGAGGTATTAGTGTCACCATGTGATGAGACGCCGGGTCGTCCGGCGCTCAGACCATATCCCTCCTTATCTCTGTCTCTCATTTGACAGCGTCTCAGCGGGCTCCCAGCTGTCAGTGTTACAGGACGGCTGGGGCCCAATTAATCCTCATCAGCTGAGGCGCTGCTAATGAGGATAAAAAGGAGCAGCTCCGATCATTCGGGGCTGCAACTTAAGCACTGTGGAGGCTGGAACCCCTATGCCCGGTGCCAGCTCTCTACTCGTCTTGCAGCATTCTTGTGAGTGTTACCCGCTGTGAGTATTTACGCCTTGGAACGCCTATGTCCAGTGCCAGCTCTCTACTCCTTTGCTGTACTACTCATGAGTGTTACCCTGTATGAGTATCTGTGCTTTCGGTCTACAAGGCCGTGTTCCTTATCCCTTATCCCTTATTATAAATAAAACATCACAACTCACTGGCTCGCCCTCGGCTCTCTCTGTGTGGCTTGCGAGGGCCACACGTAACAGTAAGTCGCAGCCAGACGAGTGGCCGGCGGCCGTGAGTTGTTAGTGGACTTGTACCTTCCAGTCCGGGTGTCAGCGCTTTTAGCATGCCATCTCCCAGGAGTCATGTTTGACGCCAGGGCGACGAGCTGACGTCCATCATGGAGGGTGTCAACGGGACGCTCTTCACCGCCACCCTGTACGACGCCTCCAACGCGAGACGCTGGCATCTGGACCATGTTGATAATCTCCTGGACAGTCACCCTCGCTATTCCTACCATCCTGAGGTCTGTGCCAGGAGGGACGCCATCGCTGCACAGCGAGAGGAGCTCCGCGGGTTGGAAGGAAATCCCAGCAGGAAGCCGAAGAGGAGGAGACGTCGCCCCTCGCTTCGGGATCCCGTTCCTGTCTCTACTCCAGCCCGGGAGTTCGCGCCACCCAGAGGGCTTCCCCCGTTCTGCATGACGTCACTCGGGATTCCCCCGGAGGATCTGCAGCTGACAGCAGTTAAGGTCCGGGACCGAGTGGCTGGTGCGAGCTCCGCTGTGCACCCGTCTACCATCATAAGGCATGTGGCGGCGGCGGTGAGATTGGTGGAGAGGAGTCCAGGGCTACGAGACTACCCCAAGTTCAACGCCCTCCTCGCCTCGGTCTCTGCTCAGGAGCGGCGATTCCCGGGTCTCTCCTTCGCTTTGCCCCCTGGGAATAGCCGTCATCACATCGCCAAATCGCCTCAGCACGAACCCCGTCCAGTTCCGGGCTGTCGCAAGGTCCCTTCCTCCCACGGAGCTGTCACCTCTACGCTTCGTCAGAGAGGAGATTTCACAGCCTCGTCTCCTGAGCCTCTCCCCCCCGCTGTCACGCCAGCGCATCCGGGCCGGCTCATCTCGGCTGTCACCCCCTCCTCCTCGACGCGCTCCCCGACTGCTGTGTGCGCCTGGAATCACAGCCTGGCGAGCCCTCTTCTGGAGACAACACGAGCGGCTCCCAGACGTCCTCCCAGGGGGTCCTCCGTTACCGCCCGGCGGGGAGAGGGAGAAGCAACGTCCACTGCAGCAGGCACCATCCAGCCTCCAGGAGACAGGCAAGTCCCAGTTTGTTCACATCAACTCAGTGATTTGCTCTGTCATACTCCTGGAGGTGGAGTTCGGGGTCTACAGCTCCCTGAACTCCCACCACCTGCTGTAACCTGTGTCATTAATCCTGCTCCCTCTGTGTCTCCCTCCGCTGAGCGGTCCCCGGCACCGGGTCAACGTCGTGGGATGAGGAGGGGGCCTGCGGTTCTGGTCCTGCAGCTACGTTGTGGACAGAGGAGGAAGACTGACTGCTATGTGGAGTCCACGCCGACGACCAAGTGTCCCCGGGTCTCCACGGAGGAGCGGTTCGGTCCAGCGGGACGAGGTTCTCCTGCCATCACGTCGTGTGGACCGTCGGCATGGTTACCGGTGCAGGAGGAATCCCAAGCTGCGATGTCCATCATGCTGGCTGCGGGGCCCAACGCAGCTGAGCGGGAGCCTGACGACTACCTCCTGATGCCGGATCCTGGATCTTCGCAGTCCTGGACGGCATCAGAACCCGAGATCAGGCGAGTGCTCTACTTTCTCTTTCTCCTTCATATCTTTGAGCACTTCAGCCTGTCTCTAGGGGAGATGAGCCGGGTGCAGCTGTCCGCTGCGTCCGAGCTCATCTCACTGGGTTCTGACGCTGCCGATGATCCTGATCCCGGTTCTGTTTTCTCTCCTGAGCCTTCTTCCAGGGTCGCCGGTGAGGAGTTACCATCTTTCGTGGTGCTGGAAGGTCCAGGTTTGACGTCGGAGGTCGGTTCTGGTGCAGTGCCGACCCAGTCGGGGTCCGTCGTGGGTGCTGCTCCAGCGGTGTCCGACGTGGGTTCGCCCGAGACCCAATCGGGGTCCGACGTGGGTTCCGCTCCAGTGGTGTCCGACGTGGGTTCGCCTGACGCCCAATCGGGGTCCGACATGGGTTCGCCTGAGGCCCAATCGGGGTCCGACGTGGGTTCTGCACCAGTGTTGTCCAGGTCCAGTGAGGGGGTGGCTGTTTCCCTGCGGTCTGACGTCCGTCCACCTCGTCATCAGCTCTCACCCGAGCCTCTTCCACCAGGGTCCGCTTTGACCTCTCGCCCGTCCCAACGGTCCTGGTGGTTGAGCGATGCGGGTCGGCCGCCGGAGGGCCTACTGTGCCTGTTCGGTTCGCTTGTGCTGCTGCCCGACCCGCAAGACTTTCGGTTCGGCGATCTGGTCTGACCCCCCAATGAACTGTGTTTGCTTCTGGGTGGCCTGGTACGGCCACCGGAGGACTTGTTTCTTGGGACCTGGGTCTGGGGTAGGCCGCCCGAACATTCCCTTTTCCCCAGTTCACCAGCTGGACAATGGGCAAGGAGACCAACGGAACAGTCCCGGCTTTATTGGACTCTGCCTGCCGTCTTCCTCGGGTGTCGCTTATGTTCAGTAAATATTAAGGTCACTCGGGTGCAGTTTTTTGTCCTCTAGGTGGATCTATGTATGTAGCGCTGTGTATTGTGTTTTTTATTAACCGTACTCAGCATTTTCTTCATTCTTGTCATGTTCCTAGCCTCGTTTGTGCATTATGGAGTAATGTGTTTTGTTCCCCTGTCAACCATACTCTGTAATTGCCTCATTTGTTCCTGTCACCTTCATGGTGGTTTTTTTTTCTTCTCCCCTGCCCCAATCTAAACATCATTTGGGTGCTATTGAGTAGTGTGTTTTACCTGTAACCATGCTCAGTATTTTCCTCATTTGTGCCCTGGTCTAATTATTTTTTTTTTTTGTGTGATATGGAGTATTGTGTTTGGTTTGTTTTTTTTTCTCTGCCCTGGTACTCTGTATTTGTTCATGGTCTATTTGTCTTTTTTCTCTCTCTCTCTGCTTCTCTCCCTCCGGTCCTGCCTCCCTTCCACCCACCCTAGGTGGGGGGGGTGGGGGGGCTCGGATGGTTCGGGTCGTTCGGAGCCCGACCGTGAGGGAGACGCTCTGTCACCATGGGATGAGACGCCGGGTCGTCCGGCGCTCAGACCATATCCCTCCTTATCTCTGTCTCTCATTTGACAGCGTCTCAGCGGGCTCCCAGCTGTCAGTGTTACGGGACGGCTGGGGCCCAGTTAATCCTCATCAGCTGAGGCGCTGCTAATGAGGATAAAAAGGAGCAGCTCCGATCATTCGGGGCTGCGACTTAAGCACTGTGAAGGCTGGAACCCCTATGCCTGGTGCCAGCTCTCTACTCGTCTTGCAGCATTCTTGTGAGTGTTACCCGCTGTGAGTATTTATGCCTTGGAACGCCTATGTCCGGTGCCAGCTCTCTACTCCTTTGCTGTACTACTCGTGAGTGTTTCCCTGTATGAGTATCTGTGCTTTCGGTCTACAAGGCTGTGTTCCTTATCCCTTATCCCTTATTATAAATAAAACATCACAACTCACTGGCTCTCCCTCGGCTCTCTCTGTGTGGCTCGCGAGGGCCACATGTAACAATTACAATTTGGCAATACAGCAATACCTCGTTTCTCATGTTGGTTTTGGCTTACCAATCTCAAGAGTTTATCCGGGCAAAGGCTGCTACTAGCACGTTAGCTCATCGTCTCAGTAAGGGATTGCGTTCTCTCGGTCGTGTCTCTGCTGCAACTGAAAACGTTCTGCAGGCCACACTAAGACCGCGCGAGGGAGCGCATGACCCCATTGGCTGGCGTGACCCCATTGGCTGTTGCTGCCAAACAAACGACGCAGCCATTGGTTGCTCAATATAACAAACAAAAATATTAGGAACTTCATCAGAGCCCCTTAAAAATGTTTTTAACTATCTATGAATACACTCTATGGATATATTTTTTTGAACTTATATCCATCTATACACCCATCTTCAAAATATTTATTTCCATTGTGAAATGAGTATTTGTTAAAGCGGTATCGATATTTATAATTTTATTCACGTTTTTAACACTGGGTTACACACTGTATTGTTTTATAGGACAGTTTTTATTGTACAATGATTGAAATATTTGTAAAAATTTATCACATGCTTCATTTATATCATTTTCATCACAAACCATCATCCAGTCTTGTATTAATAATTCCTTTGCCAGTAAATACATAGATTCTTCAGTTCTTATTCTTTTATATTTAATATTTTTGGTATACTTTTTCTTCCTATAATCACATTGATAGACAACAAAAATCGGCAGGTGGTCACTGATATCATTCAATAAAAGCCCACTCCTGATATTATTTTCCATAATGTTTGTGAATATGTTATCTATTAGTGTGGCACTGTGTGATGTGATTCTGCTAGGTCTGGTGATTGTTGGATGTAAGCCCATACTGTACATTGTGTTGATAAATTCTTCTGTCAAACTATGTTGTTTTGAATTCATAAGATCTATATTGAAATCCCCACATATGAACATAACTTTGAGTTAGTTTTGCATACATTTTTTCCATCCAGTCCTTAAATAAGTCAATGTTTGATCCAGGTGTTCTATACACACAGCTCACGACCATATTCTTCACATTGTCCAGACAGATTTCTATTGTAATACATTCAAATAAATCATCCAAAGTTACTGTCAAATTTTCAACAACCTTGTATTGCAAGCTCTTGTCAACATAAATTGCAGCTCCTCCTCCTTTTTTCACTTTTCTATTTATATAATTTAATTCATAGACATCCAATGTAAAATCCACTCCTTTCTCTTCACTGAGCCACGTCTCTGATATTGCCACAATATTGAATGGCTCTTTAAACTGATGTAAATAATGTTTATTGTTATTAAAGTTGGCATAGAGACTTCTGCTGTTGAAGTGGATCATAGAAATATTGAAAACAGATGTGACCATTGTGTTAAACTTTTCATCCATATAGTAACTACAGTTATTATTGATAGAGGTAAATAAATTATTATCAGGGTCTATGTGATATTCTACGCCCTGTGGGTTGTGATCCGTATATTCAAAAACTTTCAGTTCCTGATGTTCCTGTTCTGGTTATTTGCTGTACTTTCCTGGGAAAGTACAGCAAATAACCAGAATAACTGAAAGCATGAGCACAGTTCCCCAACCATGCTCAGCATCATGACAGAGCCCAACATCACAAAGAGAGGGAAAAACAAATCAAAAACACCCTGCCAACAAGAACAGAAAAATCACCCTTCCAGGGTGGGCAGTGGGGGAAACTGTTACATGTGGCTCTAGGGAGCCACACAATGAGAGCCGAGGGCGAGCCAGTGAGTTGAGATGTTTTATTATAAATGAGGGTTTAGGACAAGGGATAAGGAACACGGGGTAAGGAACACGGTCGTTGTAGACCCAAAGCACAGCTACTCATATACAGGGTTAAACTCACGAGTAGAACGGCACAGGAGTAGAGGGCTGGCACCGGAGAATAGGATACCAAGGCATAATACTCACAGCGGGGAACACTCACAAGGTTACTGCAAGAAGAGTAAGGGCTGACGCCGGACATCAGGGTTTCAGCCTGTAGTGCTTTAAGTCGCAGCCCCGAGTGATCGAGGCTGCTCCTTTTTATCCTCATTAGCAGCACCCCAGCTGATGAGGATTAATTGGCCCCAGCCGTCCCGTAATACTGACAGCTGGGAGCCAGCTGAGACGCTGTCTAATGAGAGGCAGAGATGAGGAGACATGGGCTGAGCGCCGAAATGGCGTCTCCTCCCATGGTGACAGAGATGCTGCCTAATGAGAGGCAGGGATGAGGAGACATGGGCTGAGCGCCGAGACGGCGTCTCATCCCATGGTGACAGAGCCCCCCCCCCTCAAGGTCGGGCTCCTGAACGACCAGGAACATCCCAGCTCCCCCCCACACACCTAGGGTGGGCGGAAGGGGGGCAGGACCGGAGGGGGAGATGCCAAGGGAAGGACAAAAAAACCCCAATGGAACAATGTAGGGTAGCAGGGCAGAGAGAGGAAAAAACCCAAATACAATACTTTATAAAACAGGGAATAATTAACCCAGGGCACAGATGGGGAGAAAACTGAGTCAGAACACTGGTTGCACTCTACTCAGATAATACCAACAATGTGTGGCCCAGGGCAAGGAAAAAAAAACACCAAAAAGGTAACAGGACAAAAACGCTGAGTACGAGTGATAAATAACAAACACAATACACAACGCTAAATGGAACAGGATGAGGTGATCACAGAGCATGGTTGATAAAGAAACCAAAACTTACTCATTACATACTCATACATTACTCCATGAAACAAAAGCGGGCTAAGACCAGGACAAGAATAATAGGAATGACGTGCACCGGTAAGTAAAAAAGATAACAAAATACACTGCGCCATATGCAAAGAAGGACACCTAGGAAAATAACGGTGACAGAGTAACAGGACAACAATAAGATAAGATGCTGAGTATGGTTAATAAGGAGAGAACGCAATACACAGCACTAAATAAACGGGGGGTCACCTAGGGGAATAACGGTGACAGGTTCACAGGATAATAATGAGATAAGATGCTGAGTACGGTTAACAAGGGGAAAAACACAATACACAGCACTAAATATACGGGGGGTCACCTAGAGGAATAACGGTGACAGGTTCACAGGATAACAGTGAGATAAATTGCTGAGTATGGTTAATAAGGAGAGGACGCAATATACAGCACTAAATATACGGGGGGTCACCTAGAGGAGAAAAGATGACAGGGAAACAGGATAACAATGAGATAAAATGCTGAGTATGGTTAATAAGGGGGAAAACAATACACAGCACTGTAAATATATGTTCGCCAAAAGGGCAGAAATTACACTCGAGTGACTTTGATCATAATAAAAGGTAGACAACACCCGAGGAATATGGCAGGCAGAGTCCAAAAATGGCCGGGATAGTACCGGGGGTCTCCCCGGGAAATGTTCGGACGGCCAAGTCCAGACCCAGATCCCAAGAAACCAGTCCGCTGGTAGCCGTGCCAGGCCACCCAGAAGCAGCAAAGTTCGTCGGGGGGTTGGACCAGATCGCCGAACCGGAAGTCTTGCGGGTCGGGCCGTCGACCCGCATCACTCAACCACCAGGACCATTGAGACGGACGAAGGGTCAAAGCGGGTCCCGGTGGACGAGGCACAGGGGAGAGCCGATGACGAGGGCAACGAGCGTCAGGCCGCTGGGAAACAGCCACCTCCTCACCGGACCTGGACAACGCTGGCGCAGCACCCACGTCGGACCCCGATTGGGTCTTAGGCGAACCCACGTCGGACACCGCTGAAGCAGCACCCGCGTCGGACCCCGACTGGGTCGGCACCGCACCAGAACCGACCTCCAACGTTGAACCCGGACCCTCCAGCATCACGAGGAACGGCAACTCCTCGCCGGTGACCCTGGAAGAAGGCTCAGGAGAAAAAACAGAACCGGGATCAGGATCACCGGCAGCGCCAGAACCTGGCGAAACGAGCTCGGATGCAGCGGGCGGCTGCACCCGGCTCATCTCCCCTAGAGACAGGCTAAAGTGCTCAAAGAAATAGAGAGAGAAAAGAAAGGAGAGCACTCGCCTGATCTCAGGTTCCGACGCCGTCCAGGACTGCGAAGATCCAGGATCCGTCGTCAGAAGGTCGTTGTCAGGCTCCCACTCGGCTGCGTCGGGCCCCGCAGCCAGCACGATGGTCAACGCAGCTTGAGACTCCTCCAGCTCCGGTAACCCCGCCGATGAACCACACAGCATGAAGCCAGAAGAATCTTGTCCCGCTGGACCGAACCGCTCCTCCGTGGAGACCCGGGGACGCTTAATCGTTGGTGCAGACTCCACGCAGCAGTGAGTCCTCCTCCTCCGTCCACAACGCAGCTGCGGAACCAGAACCGCAGGGGCTCTCCTGGTCCCACGACGTTGACCCGGGGCTGGGGACCGCTCGGCGGAGAGAGACACAGAGGATGCAGAATTAGGAACACAGGTTACAGCAGGTGGGGGGAGTTCAGGGAGCTGCGAACCCTGAACCCCTCCTCCAGGAGTGTGACAGAGCAAATCATTAAACTGATGTAAATAAACTATGACTTGCCTGTCTCCTGGAGGTTGGATAACGCCTGCTGCGGTGGACACTGCTTCTTTCTCTCCCCGCCAGGCGATAACGGAGGACCCCCTGGGAAATCGTCTGAGGATCGCTCGCGTAGTCTCCAGAAGAGAGCTCACCAGGCCGGGATTCCAGGCACACACAGCAGTCAGGAAGCACATCGAGGAGGAGGGGGAAACAGCCGGGGTGAGCCAGCCCAAATGTCCAGGAGTGACAGCAGGGGAACAAGGCTCAGGGAACGAGGCTGTGAAAACTCCACGCTGACAAGACGAAGAGGTAACAGCTGCGTGGGGGGAACGGTCCTGGCGGCAGCCCAGAACTGGATCCGGAAGGGGGTCGTGCAGAGGTGACTTGGCGATGTGACGATGGCCTCTCCCAGGGGACGAAGCGAGGGGGGAACCCAGGAATCGCCGCTCCTGAGCAGAGACCGAGGCGAGGAAGGCGTTGAGCTTGGGAAGGCTTCGTTGCCCTGGAGTCCTCTCCATCAATCTCACTGCCGCCGCCACGTGCCAGAAGATGGTGAATGGATGCACAGCGGGAATCGCGTCAGCCGCTCGGTCCCGGACGTAACAGCTGTCAGCTGCGGCTCCATGGGGGGAATCCCGAGTGACGTAGTGCAGAACGGGGGAAGCCCTCTGGGTGGTGCGAACTCCCGGGCTGGAATTGCAGCAGGAACGGGGTCCCGAAGCGGGGCGCAACGTCATCCACTTCGGCGTCCTGCCAGGGTTTCCATCCAACCCGCGGACTCCCGGGCTGGAATGGCAGCAGGAACGGGGTCCCGAAGCGGGGGGCAACGTCATCCACTTCGGCGTCCTGCCGGGGTTTCCATCCAACCCGCGGACTCCCGGGCTGGAATGGCAGCAGGAACGGGGTCCTGAAGCGGGGGGCAACGTCATCCACTTCGGCGTCCTGCCGGGGTTTCCATCCAACCCGCGGAGCTTCTCTCGCTGTGTGACCATGGCGTCAATCCTGGCACTAACCTCGAGATGGAACAAAGAATGAGGGTGACAGTCCAGGAGATCCTCAGCACGGCCCGGATGCCAGCGTCTCGAATTGGAGGCGTCGTGCAGGGTGAAGAGCGTCCTGTCGACAGCCCCCGGGATGGACCCCAGCTCATCGCCCTGGCGTCGGGAGTGACTCCTGGGAAACGGCATGCTAATGGCGCTAACACCCGGACAAGGAAGGTACAGTTCCACAAACTCACAGCCGCCGGCAACTCGTCTGGCTGCAACTTACTGTTACATGTGGCTCTAGGGAGCCACACAATGAGAGCCGAGGGCGAGCCAGTGAGTTGAGATGTTTTATTATAAATGAGGGTTTAGGACAAGGGATAAGGAACACGGGGTAAGGAACACGGTCGTTGTAGACCCAAAGCACAGCTACTCATATACAGGGTTAAACTCACGAGTAGAACGGCACAGGAGTAGAGGGCTGGCACCGGAGAATAGGATACCAAGGCATAATACTCACAGCGGGGAACACTCACAAGGTTACTGTAAGAAGAGTAAGGGCTGACGCCGGACATCAGGGTTTCAGCCTGTAGTGCTTTAAGTCGCAGCCCCAGAGTGATCGAGGCTGCTCCTTTTTATCCTCATTAGCAGCGCCCCAGCTGATCAGGATTAATTGGCCCCAGCCGTCCCGTAATACTGACAGCTGGGAGCCAGCTGAGACGCTGTCTAATGAGAGGCAGGGATGAGGAGACATGGGCTGAGCACCGAAATGGCGTCTCCTCCCATGGTGACAGAGATGCTGCCTAATGAGAGGCAGGGATGAGGAGACATGGGCTGAGCGCCGAGACGGCGTCTCATCCCATGGTGACAGAAACAAGGCCAGGTGGGTCAAAACAAACCTCTGCTCACTAGAGACCAACAAAACAAGACAGATCAGGTGGCCTACAGATATCCCAGGACCACTGGGCGAGAAGGTAAGGCAGATCAGGTGGCCTGCGGTAGTCCCAAGAACACCAGATCATGAGCTGGAATGCATTGGGTGGCCTCCCAGAAGGCATAACTAGAAGGCATAACCCATTGAGTGCTCTCCCAGCATTCCAAACCCAACAGATCAGAAACCATGATCTGTCCGGTGGTCTCCCAGCGTCCCTGAGCCATTGGACCATGAAGCACGACGTGGCCCCTCCAGGAGACGGCAGCTGGAACACATGCTCTTTACGAACTGCAGGGGCTGAAGCGTGGATCCAGTGAGTCTGTAGCCGAGAAACGTTGATACCTGACGATGACTGCAGACCAGCGGTGAACCCAGACAACGATGACAGCTGACCAGCGAGGAAACCAGACAGCAATGATGGCTGACCAGTGAGGAAACCAGACAACGAAGACGGCTGACCAGCAAGGAAACCAGACGGTGATGACGGCTGACCAATGAGGAAACCAGACGACAAAAAGGGCTGACCAGCGAGGGAACCAGACGGTGATGACGGCTGACCAACGAAGAAACCAGACAACGAAGATGGCTGACCAACGAAGAAACCAGACGAAGAGGACTGCTGACCAGTGGCGAAGCTAGACGAAGAGGATTGCTGACCACCAAACCTTTCTAAAACTATTACAGGCATACCTGAAAAGATTGTTTTTCCTTTGTATATTGTTTACATTTCCTATGATCATTACAATTATGCATTTGGGGTGTTTGTGACAAATTCTTGTTTTCTTTTTAAAGACGGTTCATCGGCATAAATCCAGAGAGAGTTAGTAGAGGCACCCAAGGGAAGGTTATCTCCAAGCGGGAAGATTGTCCAGAAAAAGTCTCAAAGTAATAACCCACAAGCTGCCACATTGTTGAAGAAGTTGCTGGACTATGGACCCCATTCATGTGCAGTGTTGGGCAAGTTACTAAAAAAAAGTAGCTAATTACAGTTACTGTACTAGTTACTGCTTTTCAAAAATAATTGAGTTACTTTACCAATTACTGCATGATTAAAGTAATTAGTTTCTTGGAAAGGTAACTTCCACATTACTTTTAAATGCATACTTAAATCATCTTGCACACATAGGAAGATAATTTAATTAATGGATTATGTTATGGGCTGGGCAGCACGGTGGCGGAGTGGTTAGCACTGCAGCAGCACAGCAACTCACCCTTGGCCGGGGGATCCTGGGTTCGATCCCAGCCCCCGACCAACAGTGATCTGTGTGGAGTTTGCATGTTCTCCCCATGTCTGCGTGGGTTTACTCCGGGATTTCTCCGGTTTCCTCCCACATGCCAAAAAACATGCAAGTTAGTTAACTGGCATCAAAACTGGGGATTCTAAATTGTCCTTAGGTATGACTGTGAGAGTGAATGGTTGTCTGTCTCTCTGTGTTGGTCCTGCGATGGATTGGCGATCTGTCCAGGGTGTACCCTGCCTCTCGCCCAAAGATGCTGGGATAGGCTCCAGCCCCCCCGCGACCCGAAAAGGATTAAGCAGAAGAAGATGAATGAATGAATGTTATGGGCTTATTAATGTCAGACTAAAAACAGACTGTTTCAAACAAAGCTTTTAGAACATGTTCAGTCTCCTTTATCCTGCCTTGAGAGCTCTTATTGAGGGAAAAATCTGAAGAAAATCAACATATTGCCAGTAATTTCCTCATTTTGGAGTGAGAGTTGGCAATACTGCATAAAGCTGTCCATGTTTATCTTACCTTTATGATATGGATTTAATCCAGTGTGCAGTGATCCAAAGAAAATGTCCATTATCCACAGTCTAAATGTCTGCTGTGACAGAGACATGATCCAGTAGCTCAAATTCATTTTGGAGATCAAAATCCATTTTTGAATAATGTTTATCCAGGTAGCAAGTAAATGTATTTTAGCTTCAGTGGCTCACAGTCTCAGCTGTCTGATGGAAAGACACTGTTTATATCATGTCTTCATTCTGTAACAAAGTATCTGGCAATCAATCGGTTTAATTCTTGCTGGGTCACAAACTGTCCAGATGCATACCTGTGCTTGAAATCCCAAGTCAGTGGAAATCCAGGGTAAGGGTGCTCCATTGATTGGTGGTTGGTTAAAGAAATAGGTGAGAGAAGCAGAAATGATCTCTTTCTTTTTGGCTGCAGATGGACTGTCCACTACCTCACTGAGCTGATGCATCTTGGATATGAATGTGGTGAACATATTGTGGATGGCAGATGAGGCTTTCTACATGCCCATAATAAAAATTGTTTTTGATAATAATACAGAATGAATTAGAATGTCATAAAAGTTGATTTATTTCAGTAATCCATTTCATTTTTTTTATTAGTGTTATGTGCTATTCTAATTCTCTGAGAGGTTTTCAAAGCCATTATCATTAAAATGAAATTAAATAAAAGCTTGAAATATGTCACTGTGTGTAATGAATCTGTAGTTGAAACCAGATGTTTACATACATTGCACAAAAAGAAACATAACCATTTTTCTCACTGTCTGACATTAAATCAGACTAAACTTTTACTGTTTTAAGTCAGTTAGGATTACCAAAATTATTTCTATTTGCTAAATGTCAGAATAATGAGAGAATTTTTTATTACTTTCTTCAAAGTAAGGAAATGTATGTAAACTTCTGACTTTGAAGAAAGTAACAATTTTTTTTTTTTTGAATTCTCCATCATTATTTTGGCATTTAGCAAATAGAAATAATTTTGGTAATCCTAACTGACCTAAAACGGAAAAAGGAATGAGACAGTGAGGGGGAAAAAAGTTTCTTTTTATACAGTGTATGTAAATATCTGGTTTGAACTGTATATAATGAGTTTCACTTTTTTAACTGGATTACAGAAATGAATTGGCTTTTTAATGACATTCTAATTTGTTGAGATGCACCTGTACTTAATGTATTTGAAGGTACAAACGAAACCAGACGTTAACATACAATTACTGTGACAATTACAATTATTATTGAGGGTGGCAACAACACTGTTCATTTAAATGTGAAATATACTGTCTGGGTCCATATTTATATTTTGCCGGGTAATTTAACTGTAATGCTGTTGATAGCATCTACCTGCAATGCTCCTGCACAGTGTATATATACAGTATATATATATATATATATATATATATATATATATATAACTGGGTACATACAGTACGTAGATTTACTGCTTTGGTTAATCAGTTCTTATTATCTTATTTACTATTGCTCTGAGTGCTGCTGTCCCTGTGCTGTTGCAATCCTGGAAGTTCCCCATTGTGGGACTAATAAAGTCTAATCTTATCTACTGTATAAAAAGACACAATGTGGCGCATTTATTTTTGCCTACATATGTATGAGTATAAAGTGAGATGCTTGGGATTGCATATGTGGATTGACCTCACGTCTTAGGATGGTACAATATGTCTGGACCGCCTGTGGATAACAGCAAGAGGACGGAGGTACCGGGATAAGGAGCTGAAAGGACTTCCTGACCTCCTGGGGCCAGGCGGAGGACTAAGAGACTCGGGGGAGAGTTATTGTCAATGCGGGGTTTTGACAGGGATGTGTGATTCTTCCTTTGATGTTGATGTATAAATGTGGGGGTTCTGATGCAGCTCTCCCTCTTCTGTTCTTGAGAGATCGTTGGGGATGTGAAAGCTACATTAAAACCTGAATTGAGAAATAATTCAGCCTCGTTATTTCACGCTCCCCACATTGGTGACCAGAGACGTGAGAATGCCTAGAAGCGAGTCCCCCGATCCAGACTCGTCGGAGTCTGCCCGAGCGAGCGCCGTCTCCGTAAAGCTACCAGAATTCTGGCAGGACAACCCAGACTCGTGGTTCCTCCAGGCCGAGGCACAGTTCGCACTCGGGGGAATAACGGCAGATGACACTAAGTTCTACCACGTCATCGCAAAGCTCGACAACCGCACAGCACGGTGCGTGCAGAGCCTGGTGCAGCAACCGCCCGCTGATGACAAATACGGCGAGCTGAAGACTGCCCTCATCCAATGTTTTACGCCCTCAGCCGAAGAGAGGGCTAGGAGACTCCTGGCTATGCACGACCGGGGCGGACGCAGGCCAGTCGACCTTATGGAGGATAAGCTGCAGCTGAGGGACTCAGACAACGACAGTTTCTTGTTTAAGCATATCTTCCTGAGAAACCTCCCAATGCAGATGAGAGGGACCCTTTCCAGCATGCGTTGTGTGACCCAGCGGGACTTTCGCGCGCTGGCCCGGGAGGCACAGCGGCTCCTCGACTCCTGCCGTGAGCAGACGGCTACAGCAGCAGCGGCAGACCTCGGTGTGGCGTCCGGGAGCAGTGAATGGCCGGAGACAGCAGAACCAACCCCACCAACAATGGCAGCGGCGCGTTCCCGACGCAGCGGGGGAGATGGCCTCTGTTTTTATCATCGGCGTTTCGCAGAGAAGGCGCACAGATGTGTGCCGCCGTGCAACTTCAAGAGCTCGGGAAACTCCAGGACCGAGAGTCGTTAGCAGCCTCGGCTCTTGGAGAACGGAATAAGCTGCTCTACATCACAGATGCGAGTTCCGGGCGACACTTCCTCGTGGACACCGGGGCACAAGTGAGTTTCATCACCCCGACCTATGCTGACCAGCTGGCAGGCCCCCGGAGTAACGGGGCAATGGCGGCGAACGGCTCGAGCATCGACACCTTTGGAGAGAGGACTCTGTTTCTGCCCTTACACGGCCGCACTTATGAATGGACTTTTATTATTGCGGCGGTGAGTTTCAACATGTTAGGTGCTGATTTTCTGTGCTCACATGGTTTGTTAGATGATCTTGCCAATAGGCGGCTGGTAAATGCACTCTCATTTTATTCTATTCCTTGTGCAGCTCGAGTGTCCCCGCCACCAGTGCAGACCAACGTCGCCACAGCAGGCGGTAAGTTTAACACACTACTCACCCAGTTTCCAGCGCTCACAGTCCCCACATTTTCGGCAACAGTTGCGAAACACGGGGTGGAGCATTTTATCACTACAGCTGCCCCCCCCCCACCCCGTCTTCGCGAAAGCTCGGCGCTTGGATGCCACTAAGCTCTCCATAGCACGCGAGGAGTTCGCCAGCCTGGAAAGGCTGGGCATTATTCGCCGTTCGAAGAGCCCATGGGCCTCGCCGCTGCATATGGTCCCTAAAGCTGACGGCTCATGGAGGCCTTGCGGCGATTACCGCAGACTAAACAACGCCACAGTGCATGACCGCTACCCAATCCCACACATTCAGGATTTTTCGGTGCATCTAGCGGGGGCGCGCATTTTTTCTAAAATAGACCTGGTTTGCGGCTACCATCAAGTTCCAGTCCGGCCTGAGGACATTCCTAAAACAGCGGTAATAACCCCTTTTGGACTTTTTGAGTTTTTGCGCATGCCGTTTGGTCTTAAAGGCGCTGCACAAACATTCCAACGCATGATGGATGCCGTGTTACGCGATCTCCCTTTTGTGTTCGTCTACCTCGACGACATTTTAGTCGCCAGTACTTCCGAGGAGGAACACGAAAAACATCTCACTGCAGTTTTTCGGAAGTTGGGAGAGCACGGGTTAATAATTAATCCAGCCAAGTGCCAGTTTGGCGTGGCGCAGATCGATTTTTGGGGGCATCGCGTTTCCCCAGAAGGGGCAGTTCCGCTACCGGACAAGGTGCGCGCAGTGGCAGATTTTCCCCGACCACAAACGGTCAAATCATTACAGGAATTTTTAGGAATGGTAAATTTTTATAACCGTTTCCTATCCCACGCAGCGCAGCTCATGCAACCGTTATATGCCGCGCTTAAAAAGCAAAAACCCTCCAATACGATCGAGTGGTCCCCGGAGCGGGAGCGCGCATTCGCGGAGGTTAAAAAAGCCCTTGCTGACGCTACACTCCTAGCTCACCCAGACCCAACGGCCCGCATAGCGCTCACCACTGATGCATCAGATTTGGCCATAGGGGCGGTTGTGGAACAGCAGGTTGCCGGGGTTTGGCAGCCGCTGGCATTTTTCAGCAGATCCTTGCATGGGGCCGAGCTGAAATACAGTACGTTTGACAGGGAGCTGTTAGTGCTCCACTTAGCCATTCGCCATTTCCAGTTCTGGCTGGAAGGTCGGCGTTTCACCACGTTTGTCGACCACAAGCCGCTCACTTTTGCGATGGCCAAAATTTCAGAACCTTGGTTGGGCCGGCAGCAGAGGCAGCTGGCCGCAATTTTGGAATTTACTACTGATATTCAGCACGTAGCGGGTAAACTCAATGTAGTGACAGACTGCCTCTCTCGCGCGGTGACAGCACCCGTCCGCACAGGGGTAGATTATACTACCACAGCCGCAGGGCAAAATAGCAGCGTGGAAGCGCACGCGGCCCCAGTTCACGTGGGGATAGATTATGCAGCCATGGCAGCGGAACAGAGTAGAGATGCAGACGTGTGCGCGCTCCAGTCTGGACCAACAGGGTTAAGGCTGGAGAGTAGGAGTTTGCAAACCGGTATGCCCCCTCTAATCTGCGATATCTCCACTGGGCGACCGCGCTCGGTGGTACCGGCCGCTTGGCGCCGCCGCGTTTTTGACTCGGTTCACTCCCTGGCACACCCAGGAGTGTGCGTTTCGGTGAAAATGGTAGTGGAGAAGTTTGTTTGGCCGAGCCTGCGCAAGCACGTGAAAGAGTGGGCAAGAACCTGCATGGCTTGCCAGCGGGCCAAAATTCACAAACACACAAAAGCCCCCTTTGAACCGTTTCACATTCCGGCCAAGAGGTTCGATCATGTGCATGTCGACCTTGTGGGCCCCCTACCGTCGTCGCAGGGGTTCACACATCTTTTGACAATGGTGGACCGAACCACACGCTGGCCGGAAATGGTCTCACTAGCATCGACCACGGCTGCAGAGGTGGCTCGCGCATTTTTGACGGCCTGGGTAGTGCATTTCGGGGTCCCGTCGGATATTACGTCCGACAGAGGGCCTCAATTTGTCTCTGAGCTTTGGTCAGCGATGGCCAGCAGCTTAGGGGCGACAATTCACCGCACTACCGCGTATCACCCCCAGGCTAATGGTTTATGCGAGCGTTTTCATAGGTCCTTGGAGGCAGCCCTCAGAGCGTTGCTTACGGATGCATATTGGGTAAACAAACTACCATGGGTTTTATTGGGGTTGCGTGCTGCGCCCAAGGAGGATTTAAATGCCTCCCCAGCGGAGTTAGTTTTTGCACAACCTCTCAGGCTGCCCGGTGAGTTTCTACCAGAGCACCCGGAGCCCGGGCGTCCCCCGGCTCTGGGGCCACTGAGTGGCACGGGAGCAGACATGCTCCCGGGCCCCGTTCATCACACCTTTCCGTGTGTTTTCGTTCCCAAAGCTTTAAAAAATGCCGAGTTTGTTTTTGTCAGGCATGAGGCTTCACGATCAGGCCTCCGCCCGCCATATGATGGCCCATTTAGAGTGCTGGAGACAGGTGATAAGCATTTTGTGCTAGATTTGGGGGACAGAAAGGAAACAATTAGTATTGACAGACTAAAGCCTGCTTTTGTGATGAACGACGAGTCTGTACGGGTAGCGAGGGCTCCTCAACGTGGCAGACCCCCCAGGGAACAGGTCCTGGAGCCCCCGCAGAGATCAAATAATCATTCTCTTCCTCACTCGGCAGATTCTTTATAGGACGGCGCCGCAGGGATGGCGAGGCCTGCTTACAGCAGATTTGGAAGACGTTTGAAGCCCAGACAGCGTACTGATTGATGTGTGATTTGATCATGTTGTGTAAATCATGCTGTTGATGTTGTCATATTTTGTGAACTACGAGATATTGTCCATTCTTCAACGTTTGGGGGGGGGGGGGGGGGGTTATGGGGCGCATGTATTTTTGCCTACATATGTATGAGTATAAAGTGAGATGCTTAGGATTGCATATGTGGATTGACCTCACGTCTTAGGATGGGACAATATGTCTGGACCCATGCCAAAAACATGCAGGTTAGGTTAATTGGAGACTCTAAAGTGGCCCTTGGTGTGAATGTGTGTGTGAATGGTTAAAGGGATGGCGTCGTATTGTGGCTGCTTCATCCATCCAGGTGGTGGATGACCCTTAATTTCTGTAAAGCGTCTTTGAGTGTCTATGATAAAGCGCTATATAAATCTAATGCATTGATTGATTGATTGATTGATTGATTGATTGATTGATTGGACCGCCTGTGGATAACGGCAAGAGGACGGAGGTACCGGGATAAGGAGCTGAAAGGACTTCCTGACCTCCTGGGGCCAGGCGGAGGACTAAGAGACTCGGGGGAGAGTTATTGTCAATGCGGGGTTTTGACAGGGATGTGTGATTCTTCCTTTGATGTTGATGTATAAATGTGGGGGTTCTGATGCAGCTCTCCCTCTTCTGTTCTTGAGAGATTGCTGGGGATGTGAAAGCTACATTAAAACCTGAATTGAGAAATAATTCAGCCTCGTTATTTCACGCTCCCCACAACAAAACCATTGTTTTCTCACTGTTTGATTCTTTTCCTGTTTTAGGTCAGTTAGGATTACCAAAATTATTTCTATTTGCTAAATGCCAGAATAACGAGAGATAATCTTTGAGAATTTTTTTATTACTTTCTTCAAAGCTCATAGGTTTACATACTGGGCGTACATATCTGGTGAGCACACTCCCCCTCCCGTCCTGTGAGAGGTTCCCCGGCTCCGCAGGTAATCAATACACCTGCGTGGGTGAACGCACCTGCTGTCTCTTCACTGTCAGCACTTAAAAGGACCAGTTTGTGAATGCTCCAGCGCTGGCTCGTTGGGTATACTGCCATTAAATAATTAAGTAAAGTCTTAATTGTCTAGGAACCCAGAGAATAATCCGTCTCTCTCTTTCTCCTTCTCAGGTTGCTGCCATCTCTGCAGTGTGTCCCCAGGGGTTCGTTGTGCGCTCCCCTGCTCCTTCATCATCGTCTTCACTCCAGAATGCCTACTCCACCCGGTCAGACATCTCTCCAGCCCTACTCAGCCGCAGCTTCCTTTCCCATTCATTTTTGCCTTCCTGGGTTCCTCGTCAGGCTCTCTGCTCTCACTCGTAAGAGTTTTCCAATTATTCATTATACCCTGCCTCCCTCCTCGCACTAATCAGCTCTCGTCTCCCTCCTTACAGGCTGGGCTCTCCTCTGGCGAGTGAGGTGTTTTTTTTCCGCTAATCTTGCATCAACTCTTCAATAAAATTGTGTTTAAAACTTTGCCTCTCTGCGTTGTGTGCATCTTGCACTTGGGCTGATATTTCTAGTAATCATGACACATACATTTCCTTACTTTAAAGAAAGTAAAAAAAAAAATCTAAAAATTTCTCTCACTATTCTGGCATTTAGCAAATAGAAATGATGTTGGTAATCTTAACTGTGTCCTGATGCAGAGCACGGTTGAAGAGCCGTGCTCATGCTTTCTGTTTATCTTGATTATTTCTTGTGCTTTCCTCATCTGTTTTATTTTGTATTTGAGCATGGTCTTAGATGTGTTTTGGTGCTATGTGTTTCTGCTTATGTCGTCTCTGTTTTTATTTCTGTATCCATCTGGTTGTTTTGATTTCGCGTCCATGGCCATCCAGTTTTGTATTGTATATTATCTTCTTGTATTTATAAGATAAGATAAGATAAGCCTTTATTAGTCCCACAATGCGGAAATTCCAGGATTGCAACAGCACAGGGATAGCAACACTCAGAGCAACAATCAGAAGGCAAGAAAAAACAAGAGCAGCTAGTATACATATGTACATATTAATATAAATATATATATATATATATATAGACACACAGTGCGGAGCATTGTAGCTAGATGGAATAAATATGTAAATATATAAACACACACAGTGCAGAGCATTGTTGCTAGATGGGATGAAACACATTATATATGAGCCCTCTCTGCCTTTGTCTTTAGTTTTCTCTTTGAGCTTTGGTATTTATTACTATTGTTGTTCCCCCACATATCCCCTTGACGCCTGTCGTCGCGAATTCGCATCAAACCGCTTCCGTTCCAAATGCAACCAAAATACCATCTGTATTCCTCCGCTTCCAGTTGGAGCACTTCCAACACACACCTAGGAACCTTTTGCAAGCATTAGTTTCTCGTAGGAACGGTCAGAGACGGAGCGCCATCCATTTCCTGATTGCTACACTCGCCTCGTGCCACGTCTGCATTTTCAGAAGACAATCGTGGAAAAATTGTCCAATCTCAGGTAAGTTGTACTAAGATAAAAATATGTACAGGCTTATTGTGTACTTTTATCACTACCACGAAGGAGTGGAGTACCTATGACGAAAATTTTTGTAGATATTAGACCGTTTCGGTGTGATGCTAATTCGCTACATTCAGCCACAATGGAATGCAATAAGGTGCCGTATTTAGATGGTGTTCAACACTCACACACATTTTCTTTAGAAACTGCCATTCTACCTCATATCTATAATCATAACAGAAATAATGTGGTGGGATATAAATGTAATTTCTGTCCATTATTTTTCTTTATATCTGCAGATCTAAAAATGAACACAGCATCATTCTATGGAAAGCCAGCAGGTGGACCGTGACGACAGCTGTGTCAGTGAAAGTGGGGACAGTGATGAGGAATACACTCCTGAACCAGGTGATTACAAAATCATGTTGTGCAGATTTTCAGCCTGTTTGTGATATTTATGGATATAACTCTGTATACACATTGAATAGATCAAAATGTCTGCTCTGTTCTAAAGTGATTTTTTTTTCTACACCAGGTGATGAAAACGGCAGCAGAGACAGATGGGAAGAAATCAAACATTTCATTCATCTCAGTGACAACATGGCACCCGACAATAACGACAGGCTTTTCAAAATCAGGTTGGTTGTTGACTCGCTTCTCCCCAAA
Organism: Pholidichthys leucotaenia; assembly: GCA_020510985.1. Classification (NCBI taxonomy): domain Eukaryota; kingdom Metazoa; phylum Chordata; class Actinopteri; order Cichliformes; family Pholidichthyidae; genus Pholidichthys; species Pholidichthys leucotaenia. The sequence goes on along the minus strand of CM035842.1, from coordinate 190,769,103 downwards.
TTTCAGGCTCTCCCTCAACAACAAATGTTGTGTGTTGATGAGCAAATGGTTCCTTTTCCCTTGTCCAAAAGTTTGTTCCACAAATAAACTGAAGCAATGCACACTCTTCGCATTGAAAGGACAGTCAAACTGAGTGGGAGGAAAGAGGTGTTTCCAGCAGGTTTTTGTTCTTGTTCATTGCTTGTGTTTTGTGTTTATAATGTGTTTTTTTTTTATAGTTCATTGTAGTGGTTTATGATAGTTTGGCAGTCATGAGAGTTGAAAATACTGAAAATAACTTTGTTGCATACATAAAAGACTTCATACTTGAGATGGGAACAGGTGCTTTTTTACCATTTTTTACTATAGATGCCTGTTGTCGCTAATTTGCATCATACCTAAAATTATATCTATTTTATGTGCTATAGTCAAATTAACTTTCTCAACTTAATTTAGCATCTACTTGAAAGCAAAAACACAAGTGAAATTTTTTTTTCATAATTGGAAATAAATTCAGGCGTTAAGGGGATATTCAGCATGCCTTTGGTTTTGTAGCCTGTCTGTAGTTTGTATTCATGTTTTCCTCTGTGCTCGTATTCTGACAGCGTGACGTATTTACTTCCTCTGTTTGCTCAGGTTCACGGGCTGTCTCAGCTGTTTGGTTAATTATCCTCGCTCTTGTACCCACACCTGTTCTCATTTTGTATTAACTCCTCTTGCTCTATTTAAAGACCGCTGTGCTGTTTCTCGACACAGCAGCATTCTCAGTGTTCTGACAGGAGTCCCCCATCTTGGCCTTAATACCTTGTCTTCTGTAGTGATGGCCAGATGAGGCTTTCTAGAGCACTTGAGGCCTTTCATCAAAATGGTTCATATAGATGTGACCTCATGTGACACTTCATTTTCTCTACTAGGCCACCTAGTGGACAAAATGTATACAACATGCAAATATTTACAAGGGAATTACTGGTTTAGTGTGTTTTCTTTTAAGAAATATCAATGATCATAAGGGAAAAAAGAAATAATAAAATTGAGGTGACTACAGTGAATGTGCTTGTGCTACTTATCCATTTTTATTACAAAATAAATACTTTTCAGCAGTCTTTGGACTAAGGCAATTTCTTGGATGGAGGATGCAGGTGTGCAAAGGAAGGCTACTTCAAGTTTGTACAGTGTAGGATAGACATATTTCTGTCTTTCCCAGTACATTCAGTTCTTTCCTTATTCTCATGCAGGGCACAATAGTGCCTCAGCATAATGATGTGTAATAATGATCACAACAGACACTTCATCTTGCAAATAAAAATAAAATTACAAGAATGACCTAGCTGAGATTTGAACCCCAGCCTCCCAGTTGTGGAGCAGATGCTTGACCCCTAAGCCATCACTTCAGTTACAACAAATATCCACTATTTGTGAAAAATGCATCAATGGGAGAAATACGATTAAAGTGTTCCCAAACGGGAGAAGTCCATGTTTTTGGTGCTGGCTCCATCTGAAAATTGGCTGACCAATCCCTTACACAGTCAAACATCGACAACACAAAACGTGAGGGACAGGGATTTCTATTGTGTATCGCTGCTCACTGTATTTCATGTTGCGTGGAAAATCATGAATAGTTTCCTGACCGGGGAGGCTAATGGCATCAATACATACGTCAGCAATACACACCTTGAAACGCACTTTGCCAAATATTTCCTGGACAAGCTCGAAGCACCCTCGAAGCTCTGAAGCCTGCCGTCCCATCACTAATCTTCTGTATTCTGGCATTCCCGTGAGCCTCAGCCTGGTTCTGCCCAGGCTGTTCCCTCTGTTCTCCAGATGTGAGCCCCACATCTGCACCGGCATACCTACACTCCTTTTCCCTGCCTTGTAAGTCTTGTGTTTTTGTTATTTTGTGTTTTTATGATTAAACTTGCAAACTCACAGCTGGCATTTGGAGTCTTCGTTCTGCCCTGAAGGGCGATTTATGACAAACTGACCTAAAATAGGAAAAGTTTAGTTTGATTTAAGGTTAGTGAGAAAAAAATTATTTTTATAAAGTGTATGTAAACAAATGGCTTCAGCTGTATCTGCAGTAGGGACTAGCATGGAAAAGAAGCAACATACAAGTCATAAGAAAAAAGTATAAAGCAGCAATTGATATCAGTTTGCACACTCAGTGTGAATTTTGTAGCAAACTACCTACCATAATAACACATGGTCTCCCTCAATGTAATTTTCCAGACTTAATACTAGGGAGTTGGCTGGGAAAACTCCACAAAAAGTCCCACCCATTCGATGTGGGCGTTTGTGTTCTCACATGTAACTGCTCTAGAAAATATTTGGAAAATTTAAGAGCAGGAGTGCATGTGTATAGACAGAATTACTGGTCTCCCATCTTTGCATTTCTTGTCCTGGATGTAACCACTTCGTCTCTCCCTACATTCCATTTCTCTAGCTCCTTTCTGTACCCTCATTTATGTTTGCCTTTTTCTCCCTCCATTAATTTGTTGATTTTAGCTGTAACACTGTTACTAAATCTTTGTTGTTCTACAGGCATTCCTTGGTCAGTGATGATTGAAGATACGAACCAAAACACAGCAGTTAAGCTAACTACTGTTCAGTCTGTTTCTCACTCTCGTCTTTTTCGTTATTTTAACTCAGTTCACATTTGCACATGCATGTGACTTGGAGACATGGACTTCATGTGAAATTCCTTACTGTTCTATTGTTTGCCATAACTTAAGAGTATGAATCTTAACATCAATTGTACATGAAAGACCTGAAAACAATGAATCAGTTTAATAGATCTTTTACCCCAGGCAAATTGAAAGTTAGAATTAGGCTGAAAAATTATTAATGTTAACAGCTGCAATGGCTGCATGTTTTTCCATGTTACTGTATTGCACTGTAGGAACCTTTAAATTAAATTAAATCACCCTTTGTCATTCAACTCTACAACCAATCATGTACAGTAGAACGAGATTGTGTTTTACCTATCTACAGTGTTAATCACACACACCCCAAGGAGGGCTGCTGCCATGCAAGGTGCCGCCACAGATTTCCCTCCTCCATTCCATTATTGCTGAGCACCAAGCTGGATGGCAGGAAGTTCCACTTTTATATGGTCTTCGGCATGACCCAGCCAGGATTTGAACCCCTGCCTCCCGGGTGTGGGGCGGATGCTCTACCAACTGATCCACCACTCCGGTAGTGGTCTTTCCCTGTAAACAATATGCCCTTTGGGTACTACTGTGTTCAAATTAACACTTCATACTAAAAAATCTTGCATACTAATTCAATGTTCAAACTAAACTAATGAAAAAATAAAAATAAAGGATGACCCATATAGAATATATATAGATAAGTACTGAGTAAGAGGTAAACAGTATTGTGCAAAATAGAACCATGAGGTGCAGGGTGAAATATAAGGTACAAGGTAGACTGAAAAGTACAGTGTGACAGCTGGATTATAACCAATTTCCAAACATTAGTTACTGTACAGTGAAATGGCATGTGGCAGGAACGATTTCCTGCATCTGTCCATTCGACAGTGGAGCTGCAGTAGTCTGCTGGAGAATGTGCTCTGCTGTCTGTCCCGTGGGTGGTGGAGGGGGGTGATCAGGGTTGTCCATTATGGATAACAGTTTGTTCAGCAGCGTCCTCTCAATTCAATTCAATTCAATTCAACTTTATTTATATAGCGCCATTTCACAACAACAGTCATCTCATAGCACTATCAACTGTAGGGGGAACCCCCACAGTTGCAGAAAGACCCCAGCAATCAGGCGATCCCTGTGAGCAAGCACTTCGTGACGGTGGAGAGGAAAAACTCCCTTTTAACAGGAAGAAACCTCCAGCAGAACCAGGCTCAGGGAGGGGCAGTCATCTGCTGCGACTGGCTGGGGGGTGAGGGAATAGAGAAGATGAAAAGAACAGACATGTAGAGAGCAAACAGCACGATGGGGACTCAATCTATGGGAGAGAACAAACAAATGTTAATGACCAGCAAAAAAAATATTTCATTGAGAGTGAGGAAAGGAGTGAGGCCCAGTGCATTACTGGAGGTCCCCCGGCTGACTAAACCTATTAGCAGCATAACTAAGGGAGGGTTCAGAAACACATGATCCCTCCCTAATTGTAGGCTATATCAAAAAGGTAGGTTTTAGCCCTATTCTTAAAAACAGAGATCGAGTCTGACTACCGAATCCAGATTGGCAGCTGGTTCCACAGGAGAGGAGCTTGATAACTGAAGGCTCTGCCTCCCATTGTACTTTTGGAGATTCTAGGTATTACAAGTAATCCTGCATTTTGGGAGCGTAGTGCTCTGTTAGGATAATACGGTAGTATCAGATCTTTTAAATAAAAAGGAGCCTGATTGTTTAGAGCTTTGTAAGTAAGAAGAAGGATTTTAAACTTAATTCTAAACTCTATGGGAAGCCAATGAAGAGAGGCCAGAACCGGAGAGATATCTCTCCTTCTAGTACCTGTTAAAACTCTTGCTGCAGCATTTTGGATCAGCTGAAGACTTTTTAAAGATGTTTTAGGACAGCCTGATAATAAAGAATTACAATAATCTAATCTCGAGCTAACAAAAGCGTGGATCAGTTTCTCAGCATCACTCTGAGACAAGATGCTCCTAATCTTGGCAATATTACGCAAATGATAGAAGGCAGTCTTAGAAACAAATTTAATATATGAATTGAAGGACAGATCTTGATCAAAAATAATTCCAAGGTTCCTCACAGAGCTATTAAGAGAGAGTAACTGCATCCAAACTGAAAGTTTGATTTGGAAAGGTATTTCTAAGGTTTTTTGGACCAACAAGGATGACTTCAGTCTTATCTGAATTTAATAGCAGGAAATTACAAGTCATCCAAGCTTTGATTTCCTTAAGACAGGCTTCTAACTTGGCTAATTGATTACTATCATCTGGCTTCATTGACAGGTATAATTGTGTGTCATCTGCATAACAATGAAAATGTATACAGTGCTTTCTAATAATGTTGCCTAACGGAAGCATATATAAACTAAAAAGAGTAGGGCCTAGCACAGATCCCTGTGGAACTCCATGACTAAGCTTTGAGTTGAAAGAAAACTCATTATTTACATGAACAAACTGGAACCTATCAGATAAATAAGATCTAAACCACTGCAACGAAGTTCCATTAAGTCCAACATAGTGTTCTAATCTATCAAGTAGAATATTATGATCGATAGTATCAAAAGCTGCACTAAGGTCTAAAAGGACAAGTACAGAAACCAGTCCATTATCAGATGCGATGAGGAGGTCGTTAGTGACCTTCGCTAAGGCTGTTTCAGTGCTATGATGGATTCTAAACCCAGACTGAAACTCTTCAAGTAAACCATTTCCCTGCAGGTGGTCAAATAATTGCGTAGCAACAACTCTAAGATTTTTGAAATGAAAGGGAGATTAGAGATTGGTCTATAGTTAGCTAAAGCTCCTGGATCTAGCATTGGCTTTTTGAGTAAGGGTTTAATTACAGCCGTTTTAAAAGCCTGCGGTACATGGCCTAAAGTTAATGAAGAATTGATTATATGAAGAATAAAGCTACCAATAAGTGGGAAGTCTTCTTTAAATAACCTGGTAGGAATAGGGTCTAAAAGACAAGTTGAAGGTTTGGATGAGGAAACTATTTTGTCTAACTCGCAAAGGTCGATTGGAGTAAACTCATCAAGACAGACATCAATTGAAGGAGTTGTAGTAGTTACAGTATTTAAGTTAACTGTGGGAAGAATCTGATTTTATCTCTGATGGATGAAATTTTATTATTGAAAAAGTTCATAAAGTCCTGACTAGTAAGCTCTAAGGGAATGCTAGGATTGACAGAGTCCTGACTCTTTGTCAACCTGGCTACAGTGCTGAAAAGAAACCTGGGATTATTCTTGTTCTCTTCTATTAATGCAGAGTAATAACTCGTTCTAGCTTTTCTAAGATTTTTTTATAAATTAAAAGATGATTTCTCCAAGCTAAATAGATTTCATCTAAATTAGTGGAGCACCATTTTCTTTCTAATTGACGAGTCTTCTGTTTTAAGCTACGAGTTTCTGTGTTGAACCAAAGAGTTAGAAATCTCTGATTAGACTTTTTCTTAAGGGGGCCACCAAGTCTAGAGTCTGATGCAGAGAAGCTGTAACACTATCCACCATGTTATCAATTACAGAAGGAGCAAGCTGTCTATAGCTTATTTCCATTGTGTTGACACATGGCATAGAGGAAACAATCTGCATAAATTTGGTAACAGCATCATCTGAGAGGCATCTACTGTGATAATATTTTTCAAAAAACCCAGTCGAGTCTAATATTGAATTAAATGCCACATTAAGGCAGTCGAATCTCCACCGTAGTCTCAAAATTCTCCAGGTTGAGACCCATTACAGAGCCAGCCTTCTTGATAATCTTATCAAGTCTGTTGGTGTCGCTGGCTCTGATACTGCTACCCCAACAAACGGTAGCAGAGAAGATGGTGCTGGCAACAACAGCCTAGCAGAAGATCTCCAACATCTTGTTGAACACGTTGAAGGATCTCAGCTTCTTCAAAAAGCGGAGTCTGCTCATCCCCTTCTTGTACACAGCCGTGGTGTTAGATTTCCAGTCAAGTCTGTTGCTGATCACGACACCCAGGTATTTGTCATTAAATTAACTGTGACTCTTACACATTTAAAGAGACATACACTGAAACGGGCCGTTCTGAGGAAGAGTGCAAAAGATGAATCACGATGATGCTGCAATAATTAAATAATTTAGGGCAATTTGATCAAAATATGTCACAAAAATTTCAGTAAGACCTGTGGGAGCTGTCAACATGTGGGGAAGTGCAGTGAATGGGACCTTTAAATTATTTTTTTCTTTTCAAATGTCACCCCTTTAAAGGTACACTATGTAAAGTTGTTGGCAATCTAAATTCTAAAAATTAATGCAGGATAAAATTCTAACTTTGTTTTCATAGTTATATAATCACTCTATAGTAAAAGTTGCATTTTCTGCACCTTTGGGTAAGTTTTGATACATGGGAAGAGCATCTGGCTCACTGTAGGTGGCCATCTTGGACACCATTTTGTCTAAGTTTTTATATCTATTTTTAATTACACAAATGACTTCCGCATGTTCTCCTTAATACTTTGAAAGAGGGATGACCCATAAAATTGGTTGAAATGGTTACATTTTGAATTCTGTTGGGTGTGCTGAATATTACACACTGCATCTTTATTTTTAAATTTTAAACTTTTTTCTGATTAAATTGCATATTTTTCTTCTGATTTGTTTGTTACATTTCTCAATTTTCTGACAAACTGTCATATTTTTCCTGTTAATCAATTAAAGTTTAATTTTAAATTTCACCTGTAAAAGCTGGATTAATCATCTCAGACTGGATGCAGAGGGTAAACAGAAGGACAATAGGTATTGAGATAAGAGAGATTATGGTGAGGTAGCAGGAAGAAGTAGTTGGGGGGGGGGGGGAAGGGGTGAATGTACTGTGATGCGAGATGTCATGCAGATGTGAGATGGGCGGTTGATATAAAAGGAGAGACCCTGGTGTATTGAGAGATTCTTTTTCTGTGTATGATTGGAGAGTGAATAAAGTCGTCTGCTGCATAAGTCTGCCTCCGTTATTTGCACACTCCACACTGGTGACCCTTTGACGAATTATGGAACACGAGGCAAGAACCCCGGAGTTGGCCCGGACGGGAAGCCCCAGCAACGCGGCAAGCATCCCAGAGACGGCCCAGATGGGAACCCCCAGCAACGCATGTGCTGTTTCGGTCAAACTACCGGACTTTTGGCTGCACGACCCGCGGTCTTGGTTCCACCACACCGAGGCTCAGTTCGCCCTCCAGGAAATAACGGCAGACGACACCAGATATTACTATGTGGTCGCAGTGCTGGACGCTCACACGTCTCAGCAAGTGGCGAGCCTGCTCTAACAGCCTCCAGCCCACGATAAATACGGGGCTCGCAAGGCCGCGCTGACCCGGGGCTACACACTCTCGGACTGTGAGAGAGCAGAGAGGCTCCTGAGGCGCTCAGAGTTAGGAGACAGGTCGGCGGTCGAACTGATGGAGAAGATGTTGGCATTGATGGGCACGGACGACGGGCAGTTTCTGTTTGTCCACCTTTTCCTCTGGAGCCTCCCAACTGAGGCAAGAGCGGTTCTTGCCAATTCACTGTTGCTGGCCGCACGTGACTACAGTGCGCTAGCCCAGGAAGCAGATCAGATCATCCTCACCACCAGAGCCCTCACAGTGAACGTGGCAGCGTCCGAACCCAGCGAGATGACCAGCGGAGGCGAGGAGCTGGCGACTGTAGTGGCAGCGGGGGCCAGGAAGCGTCAAAGAGACACGCTCTGCTTCTACCACCGCCGTTTTGGAGAGAACGCACGCAGATGCATGCCACCATGCCAATTCAAGCGTTCGGGAAACGCCAAGGCTGGCAGTCAGTAGCAGCTGCGACCGCCGGTGAAGAGAACAAGCTGCTCTACGTGACGAACTCGCGCTCAGGGAGACAGTTCCTCGTAGACACCGGCTCCCAAAAGAGCCTCATCCTGCCGTCCTACGCCGACCGGCTAGCAGGAGCTAGTAAACGGCTCAGACATTAAGACTTTTGGTGAGAGAACACTGACTTTATCCCTACACGGCTGTATGTACGAGTGGACTTTTGTCATAGCGGCATTGAGTTTCCCAATCCTGGGAGCTGATTTTCTGTGTGCACATGGATTGCTAGTTGATGTTGCTAACAGGCGCCTGGTTAATGCAATGTCTTTCGATTCTCTCCCCTGTACAGCTCGAGGGGCCGGGCCAATAACACAAGCCAACGTCACAGCTCCAGGCGGTAAGTTCCACACACTGCTCACTCAGTTCCCAGCACCGAAACAAAGAAGCGACTCTGTCCCCAGTGATTGGGGCTTGCCGGAGGAACTAACTGAGGCAACAGTTGGACGGGAGCCAGATCGGAGTTCAAGTACAGTGGTGGTAGGAGACGGGGACCAGTGGAGGAGTAGCCGGGGCCCCAGCTGGATAAGAGCCGGAATCGGAGCCCAGCTACAGCGGCAGGGCTCGGCGGAGGAACTACTGAGGAAGACGGCGGTAGGTGGCGGGGCTCAGTCGAGGATCTACCAGGACCCCAGCTGGACAGGAGCAGGATCGGAGCTCAACTACAGCGGCGGTGGGCGGCGTGACTCGGTGGAGGAGCTGCCGGTACCCCGGCTGGACAGAAGCTCAATTGCAGCAGTGGTAAGCAGCGGGACTAGCAGCGGAGAGGGCTAGCTGAGGCCCAGCTGGATTCGAGGTTGACTGGATACCGGTGACACCAGCAGAGATTGTTTTACTATCAACAGGTCAGTAAAAATGCCACCAAAGAAGGAGGAAATGGAAGAGATCAAAAAATCTCTGAACTTCTTGTCAGAAGAACTGACCAAAGTGGCTAGTCAACAGGTTAAACTATTAGGGCTAATGGAAGAAGTCTGAGAATTAAAATTAACAATTAAGGAAAAAGACAAAAAAAATTGCAGACTTGGAGCGACACGTCGAGGATCTTGAACAATGTTCTCGTATGGATGATCTAATTATAAGTGGACTAGACATTAAATATCAATCATATGCTCATGCTACAGCAGGAATGAGAGGTGAGGAGGCTCCCCTGAGTGAATCAGTCTCCCTGGGAAACCAGGTGCTTCAGTTCCTTGATAGTAGAAATATAAAGGTCGAAGCAAATGCAATTTCAGCCTGTCATGCTTTACCCAGAAAGGATAATAAAACAAAGAAATCAATTGTGATGCGCTTTGTGAACAGAAGGGTAAAGAATGACATACTGAGGCAGGCCAGAAGGCTTAGTTTACCTAAATGAACATTTAACAAAGACTAATGCTGAAATAGCACGGCAAGCATGGATGCTGAAAAGACAAAATAAGATACAGGCAACATGGACAAGAAATTGTAGAGTTTGGATCAAACTAAATGGAACACCTGGGGAAGCGAAGACCATAATAATCAGAGATTTTATTGTCTTAAAGGGCCTATATCATGCTATTTTAAGCCTTTCAGAGTAAACTATATGCATGTATGTGATAGTATATTACCTTTGGTACACTGGAGAATGAATTTCTTATGAAATATGAGTTATTTTTGCGAGCTACTTTTCCAACCCGGAAGTAAGATGCCTCGATCTGAGGCTCACCCTCTCCTTCTTGTGGCTGCCGCCCATTTCATGACGTAACCCCTGAGCCGGCTGCTGCAGCGTGTCGTGGGTTCCGCCCACGAAAACTTAGAAGATCTTGTCTTACGTAAAAAAGCAAACAGTTGTTGTCGCTGAGCAGATTAGGTGCGAGAGGAACTACTTCTTCACAGCGTCAATGCTAAAGTGAAAGAGTTTTGCCGATCACCGCTCCGTTAGCTGCGCGGAGAAAGTGGGTGTGTGCGTTAGCCTGGGCGCGGTGCTGGCAGCACAGGCACTTCCTGGAGTGGGCGGCTCACCCACGTTCATACGAATGAACGTGGGGACCCAGTCATTATCAGAGACAGGGCGGAGCTACAGCTCAGAGAGCAGGGTTGAGGAGGAATACTCAGAGATGCGTGAATGGAGCAAAATACCACTTTGGGGGTGTTTTTGGTGAGGAATTAACATTATAAATTTAAATTAATTAAATCACCCTTTATTGTCATTCAACTGTACAACCAATCATGTACAGGAGAACGAGATTGTGCTTTACCTATCTACTGTGTCAATCACACACACCCCAAGTGTAGAATCAGAGGACCGCTGCCATGCAAGGCGCCACCACAAATTTCCCTCCTCCATTCCATTATTGCTGAGCACCAAGCTGGACGGCAGGAAGTTCCACTTTTATATGGTCTTCAGCATGACCCGGCCGGGATTTTAACCCCTGCCTCCCGGGTGTGGGGCGAATGCTCTACCAACTGATCCACTACTCCGGTGGTGATAACATGCTTAAAAGCTCAAAAAAGTCGATTTTGCGTGACATAGGCCCTTTAAATAAATATAGATGAACACTGATTAAGAAAATTAAGAGACTGTGATAATCCATATCCACACACACGGCAAGAATAGTTCTTTTGTGACATACATGTCAATGTACTTTTAAAAAAAAACTAAACAAAACAAATAAAAAAAAACTTATGACTGACTTGAGTAGACATCAATTATCCCCAGTTGGAGGAAGTCATTTGACACAGAGTGAGGAAATGCAAACTCTGAAAATATGCCATTATGCTGAACATAAACTACAAGAGATGGAGAATGATATTGATCCTGATAACCACTTTTTCAATAATATTCATAATCATTGTGAATATTACACTGAAAAGCAATTCAAAAGTCAAGTGCAACTAGATGGTAAACTATCAATAATACACTTCAACAGCAGAAGTCTTAACAAAAACTTTCCACAGATTCAGGACTATTTAAAACAGCTAGACAGAAAATTTACAGCTATCACAGTCTCTGAAACTTGGCTTAATGAAGAGCAGGCTCCCCTGATGGCAATAGAGGGATATCAGATGTTGCATATTAACAGATCTCAAAAAAAGGGTGGTGGTGTTGCACTGTATATTGATGACCTGTATAGGTGTAAACTTGTAAATGGAATGTTGTTTGCACTACCAGGGATTTTGGAATGTGTTACTGTTGAGATCGACCAAGATAAAACAAAATAAAACAAAAAATCTAATTATAAATTGTATATATAGAATGCCAGGAACTTGCATTGAGACATTCAGAGATAAATTAGTCGAGCTGTACAATAATATTACTAGTAAGAAAATGGTCGTAATTTGTGGAGATTTCAATATTGATTTACTAAATCCATTTCAACAAAATGTAATTACAGAGTTCATGAATTCTATGTACAGTATGAGTCTATATCCCACAATAACACATCCCAGTAGAATCACAGTTCACACTGCTACACTTATTGACAACCTGTTTGTTAATATCATTGATAAGAAAATAGAAAGTGGATTATTGATAAATGATAAAAGTGACCATTTGCCAATCTTTGCACTTATCCATGGCCTCACGGGGGCCAATACAGAAAAATTTTTAAAATTGTTCAGATACAAATCACAAAATGCAATCAGTTCTTTTAAAGAGGACTTGCTGAAGCAAGACTGGACAAAAGTCTATGTATCAGATGTAAATGAAGCCTATATGACACATTTATAAACATTGTAACCACTCTTTATGAAAAAAAAATTGTCCATTAGTAAAGAAAAAGCTTAAACATAAATTTGTCAATAGGCCAATGGTTAACCAAAGGATTACAAAAGGTGTGTAAAAAGAAAAATTCATTATAAAAAGCTTTTCTAAAGAAAAGGACAAAAGAAGCAGAGCAGCGATATAAAACATACAAAAACAAGTTAACATATATAATGATGTAGTAAAAGAGACTATTACAGTAAAGAACTGGAGAAAAACAGACAATATTGAAAATACATGGACAATACCTAACAATATTCTTGGGAATAAAAACAGAAATACAAGCTACCCAACCAATTTTTCAAAAATAATAAAACGACTCAGAGTGTGAATGCAGTTTCACCTGCAGATGAATTTAATAACTTTTTTGTTAACATTGGTCCTAATTTGGCTCGAGAAATAACCATTACGGCACCTACGGGTGATACAATAAGCAAAAACACTGCTATAAAAGACTCCATTTTCATAAAGAACACAGGCGAGAGAGAGGTCATTGAGATTGTTAAATCGTTTAAAAGTAAAACATCTACGGACTGTGATGGTATTGACGTGCTCTTAGTCAAAACTATTATTGAATGCTTAGTGAAACCACTGACGTATATTTGTAACCTGTCTCTCCAAACAGGTATATTTCCCAATGCAATGAAAATAGCTAAAGTAATTCTGATATACAAGACGGGTGACAGAGGGAAACTTTCAAACTATAGACCAATTTCACTATTGCTGCAATTTTCCAAGATACTTGAAAAAATACTCTGTGAGAGAATTGACAACTTCATAATGAAGAATATATTGTGTGAGCAGCAATATGGGTTCAGACACAAGAGGACAACTGCATTTGCTCTAATGGAATTTATAGAAAAAATATCAACTGCCGTTGAAAATAAAGAGTACTCAGTTGGGGTATTCCTGGATCTTAAAAAAGCATTTGATACAGTGGATCATAATTTATTATTAAAGAAACTACAAAATTGTGGTATTGGGGGGGGGGTAGCACTGTCATGGTTATGTAGTTACTTAAACAATAGATATCAGTATGTACTGTATGTGTTGGTAACAAAAAACTCAGTTACTGAGGATTACTTGTGGAGTCCCACAGGGTTCAGTTTTGGGGCCACTGTTATTCAATATGTGTATAAATGATATATGTAAAGTTTCGGAAAAAATTGATTTAATATTGTTTGCCGATGACACTAATCTATTATGCAGTGGAAGCAATTTGGAACAACTTTTGGATACACTCAGAAAGGAATTAGGAAAGCTTAAACTGTGGTTTGATTCAAACAAATTAACGCTCAATTTAAGTAAGACAAAATTTATAGTTTTTAACAACCATCACAACAACTTAGTATCTAAACTCAGTGTAAATGGTGTAGAGATTGAAAGGGTATCCGAAACTAAATTTCTTGGAGTAATAATTGATAAACTGTGTTGGAAGTCGCATATTAATTATATTAAAGGTAAAATATCTAAATCAATTGCAATACTACACAGAGTGAAATATTTGCTGAATCAACCCACACTATATACTTTGTATCATTCATTAATACTCCCATACATGACATATTGTACTGAAGTATGGGGAAATACATATAAAACAAACATATATCCAGTCTTTATGCTTCAGAAGAGAGCTATTAGAATAATAAACAAAGCTGCTTACAGGGAACCAACAAACCCACTTTTTCTTAAATTAAAAGCTCTCAATTTGAAAGATCTGGTTGACTTTAAAACTGCAGTAATGTTTAAAGTGAAGAATCTATCACTGCCCGCAAATATCCAAAAGTTGTTCCAAATAAGGGAGAAACAATATCATTTCAGAGGAACATGTATATTTCAAAAGCCTTCAGTGAGAACTACCACCAAGCAACAGTGTGTTTCAGTGCAAGGAGTCAGATTATGGAACGATTTTGGACCTGAATTAAAATCATGTACAACGCTTGGACAATTTAAACAAAAACTAAAGGAAGAAATACTCCAAATGTATATACAAGATGACATGTAAAATCACATAAGGATTGTCATATCCAGTCTGTGTTGTGTTGTTGCTTAGTTTTTTTTTTTGTCACATTTTGTCTTAGATTTGTTCCGAATTGTAATCGCTCTGGTTTTGTTTTTCTTTTGAATTCTTGGATGGAATATGGGTGCGCAATATAAGCTGCGGCTTCAGCCATCACCCATTTCGGATAACTTATGTTGAACTGTATAATCAGAGGAGTTATTGTTTAATTTGACCTTGTTGGATTTTTTTCTTTTTTCCCCTTTGTTATATTATTCTGTTTCTTTTTAATATTTACTTTTAATCTATCCGAAATAAAGATTCATTCATGCATTCATTCATTCACGGTCCCGACGTTTTCAGCGGCCAGCACTAAACACGGGGTGGAACACTTTATCACCACCACTGGGCCGCCCATTTTTGCACGACCTCGGCGCCTGGACGCAGCTAAACTGGCCATAGCGCGCGAGGAGTTTGCCAACTTGGAAAGGTTGGGCATCATCAGATGCTCAAACAGCCCATGGGCAGCCCCACTACACATGGTCCCTAAGGCTGAGGGATCGTGGCGACTGTGCGGAGATTTCCGCAGGTTGAATAACACCACAGCGCACGACCGCTACCCGATTCCCCATATTCAGGATTTTTCCGTTCACCTCGCCGGGGTATGCATTTTTTCTAAAATAGACCTGATCCGTGGTTACCACCAGGTCCCCAGTGCACGCGGAGGACATACCCAAAACAGCGGTAATAACTCTGTTTGGCTTGTTTGAGTTTTTACGCTTGCCCTTCGGATTAAAAGGCGCAGCACAGACATTCCAACGCATAATGGATGCGGTGTTGCGCGATCTGTCGTTTGTGTTTGTCTACCTGGATGATATCCTGGTGGCCAGTGCGTCCGAGGACAAACACGTAACCCACCTCAGGACGGTTTTCCGGAGGTTGGAGGAGCACGGGTTAATAATCAACATTAACTGGTGAAATGCCAGTTCGGCGTGACGGGGATTGACTTTTTGGGGCACCACGTCTCACCGGAGGGAGCGATACCCTTGCCCAACAAGGTGCGTGCCGTGGCGAATTTTCCCCGGCCTCAGACGGTCAGGACGCTGCAAGAGTTTTTGGGGATGGTTAACTTTTATAACCGGTTCCTCCCCCGCGCAGCTCAGCTCATGCAGTCATTGTACGCCGTGCTGAAGAAAGTCGAATGGACTCCGTAGCAGGAGCAGGCATTCTCTGAGGTTAAAACAGCCCTGGCAAACGCCGCACTGTTGGCGCACCCGGACCCGGTGGCCCGGATAGCGCTCACTACCGACGCCTCGGACATGGCCATAGGGGCCGTCGTGGAGCAACGCGTCGCCGGTTCTTGGCAGCCACTCACTTTTTTCAGCAGGGCTTTGCGCGACAGTGAGGGTAAATACAGCGCATTCGACAGAGAGTTACTGGCTCTCCACCTGGCCATACGCCACTTCCAGTTCTGGCTGGAAGGGCGCAGCTTCACCGCGTTCGTGGACCACAAGCCGCTAACGTTCGCGATGGCCAAGGTTTCGGAACCATGGTCGGGCCAGCAGCAGAGACAGCTGGCCGCGATCTGAGTTTATGACCGATATTCAGCATGTGTCGGGTAAACTGAATGTGGTGGCGGACTGCCTCTCACGTGCAGTAGTGGCCCCGGTCTGCGTGGGGATAGATTATACAGCTATGGCCGCAGAGCAGATTGGCGATGCGGACATGTGCGCGCTCCAGTCTGGACCAACAGGGTTAAGGCTGGAGAGCAGAGTACTGCAAGACGGCAGCCCCCCCAATCTGTGACATCTCCATGGGACGCCCGCGCCCAGTGGTCCCAGTTGCTTGGCGCCGCTGAGTGTTTGAGTCAGTTCACGCTCTGGCACACCCAGGAGTGCGCGCGTCAGTCAAAATGGTGGGAGTGAAGTTCGTATGGCCAGGCCTACGCAAACAAGTGAGAGTGGGCGGCAGCCTGTGTAGCGTGCCAACGAGCCAAAGTACACAGACACACGAAGGCTCCTTTGGAACCGTTTCGTATACCGGCTAAGAGGTTCGACCATATTCACGTGGGCCCCCTCCCGCCATCGCAGGGGTGCACGCACCTTCTGACAGTGGTGGACCGCACCACACGCTGGCCAGAAGCAGTCCCACTGGCGGCAACCGCGGATGTGGCGCGCGCTTTTTTGGCGACATGGGTGGCACGTTTTGGCATCCCGTCGGACATCACGTCCGATAGGGGCCCACAGTTTGTTTCCGACCTCTGGTCCGCGATGGCCCGTAGCCTGGGTGTTGCAATTTATCGCACAACCGCGTACAACCCACAGGCCAATGGGTTATGCGAGCGTTTTCATAGGTCGCTGAAAGCAGCGCTCAGGGCTTCGCTGACGGATGCAAATTGGGTAGACTGGTTACTGTGGGTATTATTGGGGTTGCGTTCCGCACCAAAAGAGGATTTGGAGGCTTCCCCGGCGGAGCTCGTTTTTTCTCAGCCACTGCGGCTTCCTGGGGAATTTTTGCCAGATAATCCCATGCCGAACAACTGTCCGTCTCAGCGTTTGCAGCATAGCGCAGACGCAGGCACGCTGCCGGGCCCGGCCCACCACTGTTTTCCATGCGCTTTTGTGCCACAAACTTTGAAGAACGCGGCATTCGTGTTTGTCAGGCACGATGCCCACTGCCCCCCATTGCGCCCATCCTACGATGGCCCGTTCAGAGTGCTGGAAACAGGGGACGAACATTTTTTGTTAGAGTTAGGTGGTCGTCGGGAGAAAATGTGTATAGACAGACTTAAGCCTGCCTCTGTGGTGGCAGATGAGCAAGTGATGTTGGCTCGGGCCCCTCAGCGTGGAAGACCCCCACTGAGCACTCCCCAGGGAAACGATTCATCAGAGCAGCCACACGGGCAAGTCGAAGGTCCTCCCCCCCTCGCCATGGCCCACCCACAGACAGACACACCCCCAGGAGCCCCCCACCGGCACAGCAGAGGCGGAAAACCCCCGTTACAGCAGATACGGGAGGAGACTGAAGCCAAAAGGACGTGAGGACTGAAACTCGGTCTGAGATTCGGGGGGGGGGGGGGTGTAGAAGCTGGGTTAATTATCTCAGACTGGATGCAGAGGGTAAACAGAGAAGGACAATAGGTATTGAGATGAGAGAGATTATGGTGAGGTAGCAGGAAGAAGTAGTTGAGGAGAGAAGGGGTGAATGTATTGTGATGCGAGATGTCATGCAGATGTGAGATGGGCGGTTGATATAAAAGGAGAGACCCTGGTGTATTGAGAGATTCTTTTTCTGTGTATGATTGATGAAGAGTGAATAAAGTCGTCTGCTGCATAAGTCTGCCTCTGTTATTTGCACACTCTACACACCCTCTTTTCCATAAAGTGTCATCTGTCATCTGTTTGTAATATTTTTCATGTATTCTTCCCATTTTAATGTGTAAATTGGAGGGTTACGTTTGCAATAAATTTGCAGTTTTTCTGTGTAAATTTGACTTTTTTTTCCCACATAAATTGATTTTTTGCCATCAATATGTAGTGATCCCAAACGTGGATCTGCTCCGTGCTCGAGTCACTGATTTTCTTTTTGTCCCTTTATTTGGGCTTGTTTTGATGGTGTGTATTGGTGCTTTTATTTTGACAGCGCTGCAGAAACACTTCCGCCTGTCAGCCGGCCTGCGGCCTGTCACAACTGTTCACATTTTATTCATTATCTTTCTCACCTGTGTTTAATTAGTTTATACATTATTTAAGATTGCTGTTGAGAATTAGTCCTCGCTGCAATCTCGCCTTATCAAGACTCGAGTGCCCACGTCCAACTCCAGTTCTTTAGAGTGTAAGGTTTTGCCCTGGCTGTGTTATATGTAAGTGACTTTGTGTTCCTTCATGTGCTTAGTTATTTCACCCTTCGGGGTCGCCTGTGTTTAGTGTATTTGTGTTCGGCCCCTTGTGGCACTTTATTTTGGTACTTTTGTAATAAAATAACAAAACTCACTGCTGGCTTTTGGCGCCTCGTTTTTGCCCTGCAAAGGGCAATCATAATAGTAGATCGCAGCCACAACGAGGTGCCAGCCTCAGTGAGTTTTGTTTTTGGCTCTGAATTTTTTCTTTCATCGGGTGCCAGCGTTTGTTTTTCGGTGGGAGGTCATGGCGTCATTCTCCACATGGTATCCTATGAGCCTGGGTTTTGAGCTCGTCCAGGCTCTTATGGAGATAGATGACCTTCTGGCCATAGCTCGCAATCGTTCCCCCAAAGACGCACTGTGGTACCTGGACCTCGCAGAGGCGGCTGCTAAACGTCATCCTCGCCTTGTGGAGCACGCTGAGGGCAGGGAGAGGATGGCCAAGCTTTCGGCGCTCCAACACAGGAACCATCAACTGGACCAGGGATCCTCCAGGAAGCCTAAGAGTGGGGCCAATAGGGAAGAATTCCTGTTCCTCGGCATGTGAGGAAGTTCCTGCTATGGCTACGGCTCCAGCTCCCGTGGTTCCATCACCGAAGAGCCGTCTTCCAGCATAGCGGAGGAGGGTGGCAGCCGGGGATCCCAGCAAAGATGAACTTTGGCCAGCTGATTTCATCAGGGACAGAATGGCTGAAGCTCTCTCTTCCGTTGGCCCGGGCAAAGTTCTGAAGAGCATGGTGGCTGCAGTTAGGATGGTGGAGGCACATCCCGGGTTAAGTGTTTATCCTGAGTTCACCGAGCTGCTGGCCACAGTTTCAGAGCAGCAGCGGCGTTTCCCTAATTTGAACTTAACCTCGTCTCCTGCCAGAAGACATCACCATCCTGCACAGAGCCCATCTCCTCCCCGGGACACAGCTGTTCCGAAGTGGAGAGCGTTTAATGACTGGGTCAATGCACTGCGAGGTCCCCGTTTGGATCCAGTTGTGGGCCACCGGAAAGACTCTCCTGTCTCTCAGCTAGCTGTTTTTCCTTTGCCACGGAAGAGAGGTATGACAGCAGCTTCAGCCGCTGGGTCTTCATTGTCAGCTGTTTCGCCAGCTCTCCTACCCCGGACTGCCTCTACTGCTCCTCCCTCCTCAACAGCGCTTTCTCCAGCTACTGCGAGCCCAGTGACTTCTTCGCCAGCTGCCTCTGTTGTTGATCCGCTAGGAGCGGCTCCTCCTCGTCTTCCCGAGGGGCCCACCTTCATCTCTGTAATGGGGACGGCAAGAACAGAGCCTGCTGCACCAGTGACCACCGTACCCCAGGGAGACAGGCAAGTGATTTTTCATTCTCAGTCTCTAACTGATGAATTGCCTTGTCTGATTCCTGGGGGTGAGACTCAGGCCATGCAGTCCCCTGAGCTCTCACCACCTGCTGCAGCCATAAATACACAACCTGCTTCCTTTGTGTCTCCTCCTATTTTCCCTGAGCGTCCGCCGGTGCCAGGACTAAACTACCAGAGGGTGGAGGGGCCTGTGGCCCCGGTGAACCTGGTTCCAGCCCCGCAGCCACGATATGGACAGAGGAGGAGGTCAGCCTGCCAGTTGGAGTCTGTGCCGACGATGAAGCGTCCCCGGGTCTCCACTAAGCAGAATTCTGTTCCAGCTGGGAGTGGATCCCCGGTCGCCACACAAAGTGAGCCATCTGCATGGGCTGCAGCGCCGGGGGGTCCAGAGACTGCCGAGACCATCATGCCTGCTGTTGGGGCCACTGCAGCAGAGTTGGAGTTGGACCTCCAGAAGGCCGGGCCAATTGGATCGCCATCCGGATCAACGAAGTCCTGGACAGCGGTGGAACTTGAGCTAAGGCAAGTACACTCCTTTGTTTTCATTATTTCAGTATTGGAGAGATCTTGTCTGGCTCTTAAGGGGAGGGGAGTGCTGCCATCAGCAGCATCTGAGCTTGCCTCACCGGGTTCCACTGCTGCCGGTGACCCTGACCTTGTTCCTGTGCCCCTTGTTTCGGAGCCTTTTCTCAGGGTCACCGAGGAATGTCCTGCTAGGTTAGATGTCTCCTAGGTTACGGTTCGCTGCCCGAGGTCTTCGTGGGTCCAGCTCCTCAAGCCGAGGACATCGAGGGTGCGGCTACGCCTCAAGCCGAGGACATCGAGGGTACGGCTATGCCTCAAGCTGAGGCCATCGTGGGTGCTGCGCTGGGGCCGAAGGCTGCTGTGGTTTGGCTACAAGTTTCTGGTTCCGTTGTGGCTCGTTCCCTGCCAGGGATCCGCGGGGGTTACCCGTCTCTTCTTCTGCTTTCTGGGGGAGGTGAGAGGGGTTCCATGGTCCGTTGGTCCAACGATGCGGCCACCTGAGGGACCTTTTCGCCTGATTTTGTGGTTCTGTAGGTCTGGAAGGCTGCCCAACCTTTTCCTTGTGACGGTTGGGTGGAGCTGGGACTCTGGGAGGCCACCAGATCAACTCACTCATGTGACTGATAATACGTGATTCTTAGTGTTTCTCTATTTCTTGACTGAAGGCATGTATTATCTAGTTATCATGTTCAGGTTCATGTATTTGTTTTCACGTTGACATTTCCAAAGGGGAAAAAAAAAGAAGGAAAGACTGATGATACGTGATTTTAAGTGTTTCTCTATTTCTTGGTTGAAGGCATGTATTATCCAGTTATCTTGTTTGGGTTCATGTATTTGTTTTCACGTTGACATTTCCAAAGGGGGAAAAAAAAAAAGAAAAGAGGGGAAAGAGTTTCCCATTTTGAACCTGTAGTTTTGTAATTTGTTATATTTTTGTGTTCCAGCTCTTTGGTAAATTTTTGGCTGGACATCTCTAAAGAAGGACAAAAAAAAAGAAAAAAGGTATTCTCAGTTGTGGTTTATGGGTGATATTTTGGTGTTCGCTTCGATATTTGTCTTAGTATTTTGCTGTTAAGCATTTTGAGTTTTTTTTCTTTCCATTCTAGTGTTGCTCCCTCCGGGCCTGGATTTCCCCTCCGCCCTCCTGAGGCTGGTTTTTGATAGTTCTTCGGGGGGGGGGGGGGGGGGGGCGCGTTCCTTTTGCCTAGATGTTACGATTGGGATGCCCGGGATCCATCCCTTAAAACGGGGGTACTGTAGTGATCCCGAGCGTGGGTCTGCTCTGCGCTCAAGTCGCTTATTTTCTCTTTTTGTCCCTTTATTTGGGCTTGTTTTAATGGTGTATATTGGTGCTTTTATTTTGACAGTGCTGCAGAAACACTTCTGCCTGTCAGCCAGCCCGCGGACTGTCACAGCTGTTCATGTTTTATTTATTATCTTTCTCACCTGTGTTTAATTAGTTTATACACTGTTTAAGATTGCTGTTGAGAATTAGTCCCTGCTGCGATCTCGCCTTATCGAAACTGGAGTCCCCACGTCCAGCTCCAGTTCTTTATTTACAGTGTAAGGTTTCACCCTGGCTGTGTTATATGTAAGTGACTTTGTGTTCCTTCATGTGCTTAGTTATTTCAACCTTCAGGGTCGCTTGTGTTTAGTGTATTTGTGTTCAACCCCTCGTGACACTTTATTATGGTACTTTTGTAATAAAATAACAAAACTCACTCCTGGCTTATGGCATCTCATCTTTGCCCCGCAAAGGGCAACCATAACACAATATGCATTTTCTCAGTTATTTTTCAGATGTGTGCAACTTTTTTCATAAAATTTGCATAATTTTCCTTGTTTATTGGTGCCTTATCAATTTTCAGATTTTTTTTTCTGAATAAAATGTCACTTTTCTTTCATTTTGAAATGTAAATTTCCAAATATTTGACAGGTGTCAACATGTTTTTGTTATGCAAATCGTCAACTCTTGAAGTATTTAGCTTTTTTTATTTGCAACTTTATTCACATAAATGGTAGATGATTCAAATTTGATATTTAAAAGAATGGGGTTAATAGAAATGAAACAATTCTGTTGTATTTGAGTTTATTTAGTAAAAATCATATGTACAGTGGTGTGAAAAAGTGTTTGTCCCCTTCCTGATTTGTCTTTTTTTTTTTTGTATGTCACACTTAAATGTTTCAGATCATCAAACAAATTTAAATATTAGACAGAGACAACACAAGTAAAGACAAAATGCAGTTTTTAAATGAAGGTGTTTATTATTAAGGGTAAAAAAAATCCAAACCTACGTGGCCATGTGTGAAAAAGTGACACCCCCCCCTCCCCGTTAAAACATAAATTAACTGTGGTTTATCACATCTTTGGAAAGCTGAGTTCAATTTCTCTAGCCACACCCAGGCCTGCTTAATGCCACACCAGTTCTCAATCGAGAAATCCCTTAAATAGGACTTGCCTGACAAAGTGAAGTAGACCAAAAGATCCTCAAAAGCTAGACATCATGCTGTGATCCAAAGAAATTTAGGAAGAAATGAGAAACAAAGTAATTGAGATCTATCAGTCTGGAAAAGGTTATAAAGTCATTTCTAAAGCTTTGGGACTCCAGTGAACCACAGTGAGAGCCATTATCCACAAATGGCAACAACATGGAATAGTGGTGAACCTTCCCAGGAGTGGCCGGCCAAACAAAATTACCCCAAGAGTGCAGCGACGACTCATCCAAGAGGTCACAAAAGGCCCTACAACAACATCCAAAGAACTGCAGGCCTCCCTTGCCTCAGTTAAGGTCAGTGTTCATGACTCCACCATAAGAAAGAGACTGGGCAAAAATGGCCTGTATGGCAGAGTTCCAAGACAAAAACCACTGCTGAGCAAAAAGAACATAAAAGCTTGTCTCAGTGTTGCTAGAAAACATCTTGATGATCCCCAAGACCTTTGGGAAAATACTCTGTGGACTGGTGAGAGAAAAGTTGAACTTTTTGGAAGGTGTGTATGTCCCATTACATCCGTTGTAAAAGTAATACTGTCATGAACGTAATGGGTGCAAAATAGGACACCAAACGCACGCAGTAGGTTTCTGCACATTTATTAACTTAAAAGACGACACAAAAAACTCCCAAACTGGTGAACCAAAATAAGAAAATGAACACAAAATGCTCCCAAACTAACTGAGCATATAGGAAAAAAAGAATAAATTTAAAGTGCTCCAACATGCATAACTGGCGAGCACGTAGAGAAAACATGAAATGTAAACAACGTGCTCCAACAAGCGAACTGGTGAGCAACGAAAATACATACAATATGATGAAATGGAATGAAAAATAACCAGTGCTGGAGGGAAGTTGGGCTCAACGTCAGTGGTGCCAAATACAGGGAACGCCTGAGCAAAAGGAAAAGCTCAGCTGGAGGACCCCCGAGAGCAATGGGCTCGACGGCTGAGAAAAAAACAGGAAAAAGGCACCAAGACAGAGCACACCAACTTACCTCATCAGCAGAACCTAAACCATGAAAATAGGTCACAGCAGGAAGAGAGTAGTAGGACACGGCAACAGCTGAAGTTGCCGTGTTCCTTAAATACTCACACATAATCAGACAGGTGTAGCACATGAGTAATCAATGGGCAGCAGCCATGCAGCGCCGAAGGAAAGAACAGCTGGAAGCGGCACAGCGCTGTCAAAATAAAACTAGAAACAGAAAATACAGATATAACAAAGCTCAAAAACATCATAATAAACTAAGAGATAACAGAAAATAAACAGCAAAATGTTCAGTGGGTAGACAAACTGAGCACGGCACTAACCCGTGCCCCAGGAACATGGCAAATACAGTATTTCAGAAAAGGAACATCATTCCAACAGTAAAATATGGTGGTGGTAGTGTGACGGTCTGGGGCTGTTTTACTGCTTCAGGACCTGGAAGACTTGCTGTGGTAAATGGAACCATGAATTCTGCTGTCTACCAAAAAATCCTGAAGGAGAATGTCCAGCCATCTGTTTGTGACCTCAAGCTGAAGCACACTTGGGTTCTGCAGCAGGACAATGATCCAAAACACACCAGCAAGTTCACCTCTGAAGGGCTTAAGAAAAACAAAATGAAGACTTTAGAGTGGCTTAGTCAGACTCCTGACCTGAATCCGAATGAGATGCTGTGGCATGACCTTAAAAAGGCGGTTCATGCTTGAAAACCCTCATTGTGGCTGAATTACAACAATTCTGCAAAGATGAGTGGGCCACAATTCCCCCACAGCGCTGTAAAAGACTCACTGCCAGTTATCGCAAATGCTTGATTGCAGTTGTTGCTGCTAAGGGTGGCCCAAACAGTTATTGGGTTTAGGGGGCAATCACTTTTTCACACAGGGCTATGTAGGCTTGGATTTTTTTTTCCTTGATGATAAACACCTTCATTTAAAAACTTTGTTTTCTTGTGCTATATTTGTCTAATATTTAAATTTGTTTGATGATCTGAAATGTTTAAGTGTGACATAGGAAAACTAGAAAAGCACTCGGAGAGCGCAGACCTCCGCCAAGCGCCACAGTTCCCCCCATACAGTGTTTGTGTGTACGTTGTCAGATTCCTTGACCATGAAAACATCTGAGTAGCAATTGGATTCACAATGATAGGATTAGTGGTTCATTAGTAAAAGCATTACCTCCTTGGCGGAGGTAATAAACTGAAGTGTTGCTGTTGTGTCCATGTCCTGCATCTGCAAAGTCCCAGGCTGGGGGTGTTGCAATTGAATGAATGAATTAATTAATCTTTATTTCGAATAGATTAAGAGTACAGGTTAAAAGAAAGTGAATAATATAACAAAGGGGGTAATAAAATCCAACAAGGTCAAATTAGACAATAGCTCCTCTGATTATACAGTTCAACATAAGTTATCCGAAATATGTGATGGCTGAATCCGCAGCTTATATTGCCCACCCATGTTCCATCCAAGAATTCAAAAGAAAAAACAAAAGAAGTCATGACACAACTGCGTACAACCCACAGGCCAATGGGTTATGCGAGCGTTTTAGATCACTGAAAGCAGCACTGAGGGCTTCACTGACGGATGCCAATTAGGTAGACGGGTTGGCGTGGGTTTTATTCAAAATTCAAACGTTTATTTCAAACTCAGGGTTCGTATTAAATGCAGAACTAAAAGGAGTAGAAAATAAATAAATAAATAAAAGTATATACAGATCAGCAGACAGTCGGCGGTCTTGTAACAACAATAACATACAATATTGGACTCAGTATAAAATGGGACGCCACCACTTCCAAATGCTGGAGTGAAGTGTGAGTGACGAGTTGACAATTGCTGATATAAGATGATTGTTACATGGCAGCAACCTTCTCATCAAACTGTAAACATTGTTACGTATCAACTCGCCAAAAGACGGAATGTTCACAGACAAATATCTTGCTTGCACTCGACCTTCATGGTACATCTAATCTTTATCTTTATTGGGGTTGCGCTCCGCGGCCAAAGATGATTTGGAAACTTCCCCGGCAGAGAGCTTCTTTTTGCGGAGCTACTATGGCTGACCGGGGAATTTCTGCCAAATAATCCAGCGGCGGACAGCTGGCCGTCTGAGCTTTTGCAGCATTGCGCAAACACAGGCACACAGCACGTTGCCGAGCAGCTCGTTTTTGCGCAGCGCCTATGGCTGACTGGGGAATTTCTGCCAAATAATCCGGCGGCGGACAGCTGCCCGTCTCAGCTTTTGCAGCGTCGCGCAAACACAGGCATGGTGGCGGGCCCAGCCCACCAGTGTTTTCCGCGTGCTTTTGTGCCTAAAACGTTGAAGAACGTGGAGTTTATGTTGGTCAGACACGATGACCAGCGCCCTCCATTGCGCCTGCGCACATGTTGAAAATAGCCGTATGTCACAGTGTTAAAGAATGCTTTAAAAAATTCCTGTATCCAGACGGTGATCCGGATCATCCCCAAAATTTAATCAGTTCTTCCTTGTACCATTTCCAACGACGCCTGAAAGTTTCATGGAAATCCGTCCAAGACTTTTTGAGTTATCTTGCTAACCAACAGACAGACAGACAGACAGACAAACACACAGACAAACCCCGGCAAAAACATTACCTCCTCCTGGCCTTTTCGGCCTGGCGGAGGTAAAAAGGAGAAATCAGGAAGGGGCAAACACTTTTTCACACTACTGTACATGCATAAAAAATACATATATAACAAATACCAGGGATAACACATGGAAGCATACGTACCATTAGCTTTACTCATTTCCAGTGTGGTCCTCAGATATTATTATTATATGTTGTCTTTAAATGTTCTCAACAGGCAGATTTGTTTCATTTCAATTTCTTTGAATAAATCCATTTTCTATTTTTCTATTAGATGCCTCGTGCAAAGTCTTTCCGTTGATCCCAGGCAGCCAAGAGAGGTGGGGGGAGCAGGGGGGAGCATGTTGAGCTGTCAGATCCTCCTGTGGTTCCTTCCCGCACGTGATACGTTTAACGCCCAGTACGTAATCCATTTCATTTATTATTTTCAAATGTTTTGAAAATCTTTCCATCATGACACTTGAAAATCATCAGTCACTTCATTCTTACTGAATCTTTCTTAAATCTGTTATTGTGAGTTTTCCTGTCAGTTGATCATAAACTGCATATTTTGTCATTATATTAGCTATTATCAGGAAAATACACAGCCTCTCACCGATAGCAGATTAAGACAGGGCTTTAAATCATTCATGAGGTTGAGGCTTCTCATAGTTTTTGAAGTTTCTTAACTTGGTTCTTTGTGTTCTTTTAAACAGGTTGGGGCACTGGTCACCGCCACACCGTGCGAAGATGGCCAACTTCGTCCTTCACAGGATGAAGCCATAAGTTGGTCATTCCAGTCGAGTCTCCCAGCAAGAAGGTAATACTGCTGAAGTTATGAAAGGAAATATTCACAAGTTCTGATGTCAGATTTGTTTGTGATTTAGCAAAGGTTAAGCAGTATTTTACTCCAGTTTCTGAGAATTATTGTCAGACCATATGTAAACGTTTAAATATCAAGTTTGAGAGTTGTAATGCTAGAGCGTCCTCTCAGGTTGGTTTGTTAGGCATTCCATGTACAACAGATACGATCGTAGGGGATGGGAACTGCTTTTTTAGAGCCATCTCTCAAATGGCTCTCAAAAATCTCATAGGAGAATTCGGCATTTAGTTGTTAGAGTTAGAAGAGAATCCTGCAAAATATGCAAGTATTCTAAAAAGTGATTATTCTTCAATTGGAGACCACATCACAAAGTCTAGAATGTGTTTTGTAAATACCCGGGTCACAGAAATTGAAATTCAAGGGACAGCTAACTTATTTGGAGTGAATATATTTACGCTTTGTGGTGGGGCACTGGCTTAGTTACGCAGGTGAGGGTAGGGTCTCCTCAAAAATTGCTCAGCCAGAATCTCTCTTTCAAAGGTCTTTTTATTATTATTAATTGAAGTATCAATACAGTACAAAGTATTGGAAATTTTCATTTTTGTTTTAACCAAACAGTGCAAAACTAGAATTTAAAACTAACAAATGTGGATGCTTCAAAACACAAAAACCTTTAAATAAACAATAATAATAATAAAAAAAATACAAAAAAAAAAAGAAAAAAAAAAGAAAAATTGTGTGTGTGAAGTGGGGGTGGGGTAAAGGGGATATGAGCTACTCAGAAACTATAATCGTGGGTCTTTCAAAGAAATCAAGAAACGGGCGCCATAATTTATAGAATTTGTTTTCAGAGCCACGAACTGTATATCTGATTTTTTTCTAAATCCAAACAGGACATTATATCTTTTATCCACTGTAAATGTGAAGGGGGCGAAGAGTCTTTCCACTTCAGTAATACAGCACGTCTGGCCAATAATAATGAAAATTTGAATACTTTTAATTTGGAATTTGGCAAGACAAGTTCTGGAGCCACACCAAAAATGGCGCATAATGGATCAGGTTTAATTTGATATTGCAGGACTTCAGACATAGTGATAAAAACAGAATGCCAAAAATTCATCAGTGAAGGGCAGGACCAATACATGTGAAGCAAAGTGCCAGGAGCGCTACCACACTTTTCACAAGTTGGGTCTATATCCGAGTAAATACGTGCTAACTTAACCTTGGACAGGTGCACCCGGTGTATGATCTTAAATTGAATAAGAGGGTGATGAGCACACATTGATGCAGTGTGAACCTGGCCAAGAATAGAGTCCCACAGTTCATCAGTAAAAGTAAAATTAAGATCTTGTTCCCAATTCAATTTAATAGCGGCCAGAGAAGAAGATTGTAAATTTGAAATTAAATTATATAAAACTGATATTACCCCCTTAGAAGTTGGTTTAACTAATAAAAAATCATCTAGAGGATTATCAGAAGGTTTTTGAGGGAATTGTTTTGTCATGGTTTGCACATAATGTCTGACCTGGAGGAAGCGGAAAAAATGTGTAGAAGTGATGTCGAATTTAGTGGAAAGTTGAGAAAAACTTGCAAATTGTCCATCAAAATATAAATCCGCAAAAGATTTTAAACCTTTTCTGTGCCATATATGAAATGCACTATCAATAGTTGATGGGGTAAATAAATGATTTGTGGCAATTGGACTTCTAATGGAGAAAAACTGAAGACCAAAATTTTTCCTGAATTGAGACCAAATTCTAAGAGACTGACGAACTACTTTATTACCCGGTGTAGACAAAGCAAGGGGAAGTGGTGAACCTAAAATTGCCGGTAGGGATGTTTGATTGTCCACATGTGACTCCATAAGGATCCAAATGGGTGATTTGGGTTCCAGATAGAAATGTTTCCAATATAACATGCACCTGATATTTGCTGCCCAGTAACAATATTGAAAGTTAGGCAGAGCCATGCCACCCACTGATTTGGGTCTTTGAAGAAAAACTTTCCTCAATCTTGGATGTTTACCATTCCAAATAAATGAGGTAATCAGAGAGTCCAAAGACTTAAAAAAAGGATTTAGGAATAAAAATGGGGAGACATTGAAACAAATATAAAAACTTTGGTAGTAACATCATTTTTACAGAATTGATTCTGCCAATTAAGGGCAAGGATAATGGGGACCATTTGGAAAGTATTAGCTTGCACTGGTCAAATAAGGGGAGAAAATTATTTTTAAACAAGTAATTAAGTTGTTTAGTAACACATATCCCAAGATAATTAAAATGATCAATAACAACCTTGAAAGGAAAATTTTCAAGATCCTGAACTCGAATCTTTTCATTAATCGGAAACAATTCACTCTTATTAAAATTAATTTTATAACCAGAAAACCTACTAAAACTATCCAAAATGTTGAGTATAGCAGGTAAAGAAGTAAGTGGGTTGGAGAGAAATAATAAAAGATCGTTGGCATAGAGTGAAACCCTATGCTTGATGCCACCCCTACAAATGCCTAGAAAGTCCTGGCTCCCACGGATTGCAATAGCTAACGGCTCAATTGCCAAGGCAAAGAGCAACGGGCTCAAAGGACAGCCTTGCCTCGTAACGCGGTAAAGTCTAAAATAGTCAGAATAGCAACAATTAGTTAACACTGAAGCTAAAGGTCTAGCATAGAGAAGTTTAATCCAGGAACAGAAGGAAGGACCAAAACCGAACCTCTCCAAAGTAAAAAACAAATACTCCCACTCAACCCTATCGAATGCCTTTTCAGCGTCCAAACTAATAAGACATTCAGGTATGTTGTGGTGAGGAGTATAAATAATATTAAACAACCGCCGCAAGTTAAAAAAAAGAATGGCGATTTTTAATGAAACCGATTTGGTCCTGTGAAATTATAAAAGGAAGAATCTTTTCCAACCTTGAAGCTAACAACTTTGACAAAATTTTAACATCGGTATTTAACAAGGAAATAGGCCTGTAAGAAGCACAATCAACAGGATCCTTGTCTTTTTTAAGCAACACAGTGATACAGGCCTGATAACATGAAGGAGGAAGTGTACCAGAGTCAAGCGACTCTGTAAAAACTTGACAAAGGAAAGGGGCAAGGTCCTCAGAGAATTTTTTGAAAAAATCAGCGGAAAACCCATCAGGTCCTGGAGATTTTCCTGATTGCATGGATGATATTGCCATTTGAATTTCTTCTTTTGTGATGGGAGCTTCTAGAATTTGCCGAGATTCTGAGGAAATCAAAGGGATATCAATAGAATCAAAAAAATTTTGCAAATCCTTTAAGTTTGTTGTATATTCTGAGGTATATAATTTGGAATAAAATGACCTGAAAATATCATTAATCACTTGTTGATCAGATGTCACCTCTCCTTATCTTTGCTTAGTGTGGCGTAACCCCCACAACAGACTGGGTCAGGCACAGCGCTCGACTAGAGCAATTAACAGAACAATGAAATGTGTGTATTAATGTCTACAGACAGCCCGCTTCTCCTGGCTTTTTCCGGCTCACCACTGTGATGTTAATGTGCCATTCATGCATTGTGTTCATGCTTCCTGCCCTTACTGTGTCTCTCAAATGCAAATGTCTCATGCCTGTCTGCAGTCTCTTTGATGATACCATGCCTTTCATGTATTGTCTGTAACTGGGTATATAAGCTCACTGAAATCCATGTTCACCCTCTCACTCTTCAACTACTGCTGCTGACACACACATCCTGTGTCTCTTTTCTGGAGAGCCTCCGAGCCGCCCATTGGGCGAGCTTCGTGATGGCGGTATGATAATAAACCTATTTAAAACCTCACTTCGCTGCCTTTATTTTATCATTCGCCTCACTGGTGACCCCGAGAATGCACACGCTTTGTGCATCGCAAGCTTCTGGTTTGGACAGCCACGCTGATGTCCTGATGGCAACGAACGCAGCACCCGGCGGTGATTCTCCGACGACAAGCGAACGCGGCAGCCTGACTGATCTGCCCTCCCTTCTGCTTCAGGGAGACTTCGACGCAGAGTTTCCAGGCGAAACTCTCCGGAGACCACCCACGACTGGGAAAGCTGAGGAACATTTCATGGTGAGATCTGCACACCTAGATCGGCACATCCACGCTTGGACCGGCCGCTCTCACGGCTTCTGACACACGATTCTGTGTCTCCTTACGAGAGCGCACGCACCTCGTCCTTTCTCCACGACGGCGACCTCCACGGCCGACGGAGCACACGTGGACCTGAACGCACCATGACCCATCCACTGCAACTACAACAGGGATGATTAAGCTCCCTGACCCTGGCTCTTCCTCTCCAGCTGGCCCACCCACGCATGGAGCCCCGACACACGCACCGGGGAGTTACGAGGACGGCGCACCACGCACGGGACACATACGGCTCCACTGACCGCCTTCCTCCTTCGCCGCTGCACACTGGCCCTTCAGGCTTGGTCGTACACCTGAGGCACGCACGCAGCTTGCTCACTGGATTTTATGGTCTTAGCCATGGCGCACAAAGGGAATTCAGCAGTCTGCGGTCCCCGAAGGCTATAAGGTTGTGCCCGCACCTAAAGTCAACACGCCAAGTCCCCTTGCTTTTGTTTTTGGTTTTTTTTTCTTACAGCCGCCACGCAGCCTCGTCACTCCTGTTTTTTTCTTCACGGCCGCTATTAATCCTTGCAGGACTTAATCGCGAGAGGAGCCAGTGACTAATTTTTCTTCTTGTGGATTTCCGCACGTTCAACGGGACAGCCCCTCGACATCGCAGACCAACAAGCAATTTTTGCGCGGCTCAGACGATTTCACCGTCCAGGGCCGGCACTTACTACCCCCCACCCCCCTCCACCTCCACCTGCACAGAGCTTTCCCTGCTCGCTGCCAAAGCCGGACTATCGAGGCCTCGGCCGCCTGCCGAGCCCTCTGGGGGGGAGCGTGTGGCGTAACCCCCACAACAGACTGGGTCAGGCACAGCGCTCGACTAGAGCAATTAACAGAACAATGAAATGTGTGTATTAATGTCTACAGACAGCCCGCTTCTCCTGGCTTTTTCCGGCTCACCACTGTGATGTTAATGTGCCATTCATGCATTGTGTTCATGCTTCCTGCCCTTACTGTGTCTCTCAAATGCAAATGTCTCATGCCTGTCTGCAGTCTCTTTGATGATACCATGCCTTTCATGTATTGTCTGTAACTGGGTATATAAGCTCACTGAAATCCATGTTCACCCTCTCACTCTTCAACTACTGCTGCTGACACACACATCCTGTGTCTCTTTGCTGAGAGCCTGAGGACCCCGCTCCAGTCTGCTCACACTTAGGGCTGGAGCGGAGTTCCTATGATGGCGGTATGATTTAATAAACCTGCTTAAAACCTCACTTCGCTGCCTTTATTTTATCATCCACCTCACTTAGCTCTAATACCACTCAGTTGATTAGCTAAAAGTTTACCGGTTTTTTCACCATGTTCATAAAATTCACTCTTGTTCCTTATTAAACAACCTTCAATTTGTCGAGTGGAAAGTAAATTAAGTTTAGTTTGTAATGTCATACGTTCCTTGTACAGAGCGGGTGATGGAGATTGAGCATATTGTCTGTCAATGTCCAAGATTTGATCTAAAATAGCCTTCTGTTCCTGTATTGCTGATCGTCTTTTAAATGCTGCCAATGAGATAAATTCCCCCCTAAGAAATGCCTTCATGGCCTCCCATATCGTTTTGTTTGGCATACCAGGAGTTTTATTTTCTTTCAAAAAAAATTAATTTTAGAAGAAATATTCGCAACCAATTTTTCATCTGTAAGTAATAATGGATCCAGTCTCCAATGCTTTCTCATGGAGTCACATCCGTGGAGGATCATTTTAAGTACAAGAGGGGCATGATCAGAAACCGAGATGCTATCATAACTGCAAGAGCTAAGGTTATTAATTAATAAATTGTCAACAAAAAAATAATCTATTCTGGTATAAGTATGGTGTACGTGAGAGAAAAAAGAATAGTCCCTGCCGTTAGGATGTAAAAAACGCCAAGGGTCTGTCAGGCTATATTCCTCAAGAAAAGACTTAACATAAGTTGCAGATTTATTAAGACTAGCAGGTTTTGAGGATGAGCGGTCTAAGATCGGATCCATATACAAATTAAAGTCACCCCCAAGAATTAGAGAATGAGTATTTAAATCTAGAAGCTGCGAAAAAAGGTTGCGAAAAAAGTGTACATCATCAAAATCCGGCTCATACAGATTAGCCAAGGTGACATGTTTATTGCCAAGTTTACCTGATACTATTACAAATCGTCCATTTCTATCTAATACAACATTAGAGGGAATAAATGGGATATTTCGATCAATAAGAATAGCAGCGCCCCTGGCCTTAGCTTTAAAATTTGAATGAAAAAATTGTCCTGACCAACATTTTGACAAGCGCAAGTGGTCGGAATCCTGCAAATGGGTTTCCTGCAAAAACAGTACCCCAGGCTTAAGTTGCTTTAGACGTGATATGACTCTCTTTCGTTTAATTGGATGGTTCAACCCCTTCACATTCCAGCTTACCAAAGTAAGATTACTATTCATTCAAAGAGTAAAATTTATATATTGTGTTGTGTAGCCCAAAAAAGAATGGGGTGAGGTACGGGTTTAAAAAAAGGGGGGGAGGGGGGGTTAATAAATCAATAACAAAAAAAAAAAAAAAAATTAAACAACCAAACCTATAACAACACTCCAGCCGGTTGCAAAGAACAGCAACCGCTTCTTCTCCTGCTCCATTCTCATCCTAACAAAATACTCCCATACAACTGGCTTCAATCCTGCATAGTATGAACATTTTACCCTAAAAAAAAAAAAAAATTAAGTAAACAACAACGTATAGGGAGCCAATTTTACCTTGTTTTTGAACATCTAAAAATGCATCAATATCCAGTCAGTGCAGCTTTAATGAAGTAGTAATCAAGTAGTCCAGTGTAGTAGTTGGTCAACCCAGGAATGTCCAGTTCAGGGCGAAAATCGCTGATTTCTTTCCATGGTTTGTATGAAGCGGGTGGCCTCCAAGACGGACGCCAGCCACTGGTTTTTGCCGTCTGGAAGAGTTATCCGGAGCCTGGCGGGGAAGAGAAGAGAAGGACGAAAACCTCTCTTGTACAACTCGGACATAACCTCCTTATATTCGGCTCATTGCTTCTGAACGTCGGCGTTATAATCCTCGTAGAACTGAAGTTTATGTCCACGATATTCCAAAGTCCCACGGCGTCTCCGCGCTTCTCTCATCACCAAGTCTTTGGTCCGAAACCGGTGGAAACAAATAATGACAGCGCGCGGCTTCCCGTTCGGACCCAGCTTGAGCGTGAGACTGCGGTGGGCTCTATCCAGCTCTGGGGGAGATGGCAAAGTTTGTGTGCCAAAGACGTCCACCAACAGCCGAGAAAAAAATTCAGATGGCCGTGGACACACATCAAAGGACTCCGGCAGACCCACCAAACGAATATTCAGCCTCCTGCTTCTTCCCTCCAGGTCAGAAAGTTTGTTTTTCAAAAGCTTGTTCTCCTCCTGTATTGACTCACACGTAGCTTCAAGCGCCACTAGGCACTGGCTGACGTCCTCCGCGTTGCTTTCAAGGTCGCTAATGCGTTGCTCCTGGTTATCCACATCTGCTTGAATCTTGTCCAGCTTGCCATTAATAAGATCAAATGAAGCTTTAAAGTCAGCAGCTATGGACATTCTGTGTTGCTCAAGCAAGGCAACAAGTGCAGGGTTAAGGCTTACATTAGCATCCTCAGCTAAGCTGGTGTTAGCATTGTTCACTGCTGCCTCCTTTTCAGTCTGCTTTCTTGTTTTGGACGTATTTCTCAACTCAAAGCAGATTCCGCATGTATTAAACGTCCAAAACGTTGACAGCTTACAGCAAAGTAGGGTATAAAAAGTAAGACTGAAAAAAAAAAAAGATATAGCAGGAGCCAGCAACGCACACACCTACTCCATTGCCCTCATTACAATTTCCAATGCAGCCGCTCAGCCAGAATCTAACTGTAATAATTAGTGCTGAACCAAATCCAAAAGTCCAGACCTGAGGGGTTAGATGTGAACGTATCCTGATTCACTGGTTAATCCACCCCTACTAAAGTTTTACTGTGCATTTCAAAGTTCGATTGACTATTACATCCAAAATATGCAAAAATATTATTGGATGGAAACAACACATTTCAAGCAAATGAAACAGGAAATAAAGTCTTGCTTCAGTACATTCACAGTTTACTGCAAACAACTTTGCAGCTCTGATAACTTCATTATCTGTGATCCTGACAGAGAAACAGCTGTTGTATAGCTGAGATTATTTGAGGAAACAAAACCAACAAGCTTAAGTTTCAAGATGGGAAGTCGGAACCAACTTCAGCGAAACAAACAAAACAGCTTCACAGGAAAAAATCATTTCCATGCCTTTTTTAAGCCAAAATCTTGATTTTTAAGAAAATATATTTTCCAGGAGCAAATCTTTGTGAGAACGTTAGAGCAGTGGGAAGCGAGCTGAGCTTTGATGGTGCAACATTAATCGTCGTTTCCCGAAATATCTCAAACAGCCCTCCACACACAGACATGCTTTGCATTCATTTTTTTTTTTCTTATCACAACCCAAGCTGCAGGGAACACAACTGAAAATGAGACTATCAGAGTAGTTTTCTCTAAAAATACTGTGAAATAATGATGCAGCTACAGGTGAGTCAGACGCGATTTAAAGGAACTTTCCAAGAAACGTCGGGTTTGATTGAAGCCTTCAGCCTCTGACATGTTCTTCAACTTCAACTGTAGGAACAACAGTTGCAGCCTGTTTAACAGAAGAGTGCTGTCAGGATTCTCAACGACTCTTCAAAGGCTTCAACAACAGTCAGGTTTAACGTCATCAACGAAATGAGCATCATTGTCCTCTGAGACGTACGATTGACTCATCATCACTGTAATTAAATTTCCCTCCTGTTTTTTATTTTTTTTCTAAAATTACAGCAATGACTCTGGAGGTTCTACACATTGTCAGATCAACACTTGTTAAAATGTATTTGTGATCACATTTAGTCATTTTCTAATCTCTTCATTCAATGAATCCTGTCAGCCACAGCAATATCTAAACAAAGAAAAGACTGTTGGGAAAGAGAAGAGCAAATGCGGGAGCCAATTCAGAATATGTAAATGTGTGAAGTCTGTAAAGTATGTTTAGGGGACAAAACAACACAGAGACCTGGGGCCTCGTATATGAATGGTGCACACGCAAAAAAACAGGGCATACACTGATTTTCATACACACAGTAGGATGTATAAAAATAAACGTGACGTGATAATCTGTGGGCCAAGCCGCAAAGTTTTCACCTGCCGTAAGAAATTGTGGTTGTCTGCAAAATTCTGTTGGGCTGTATCAGGTGGGTCTTTTAAACTACAAAACAGCTGAAACTCACAGAATATGTGATAACTTTTCAACTTAAGTTAAAATGATTTGTCTATGAATCAGTCTGTGAAAAACATTATTGTTATGTGACATAAGATACAGTGCATCCAGAAAGTATTCACAGCTCTTCATTTTTTCCACATTTTATGTTACAGCCTTATTCCAAAATTGGTTGAATTCATTTTTTTTCCTCAAAATTCTACACACATTACCCCATAATGACAACATGAAAAAGGTTTTTTTTTTTAGGTTTTTTGCAAATTTATTAAAAATAAAAAACGAAGAAATCTTATGGACATAAATATTCACAGCCTTTGCTCAATACTTTGTTGATGCACCTTTGGCAGCAATTACAGCCTCAAGTCTTTTTGAATTTGATGCCACAAGCTTGGCATACCTATCTTTGGGCAGTTTTCTCCATTCCTCTTTGCAGCACCTCTCAAGCTCCATCGGGTTGGATGGGAAGTGTTGGTGCACAGCCATTCTCAGATCTCTCCAGAGATGTTCAATTGGATTCAAGTCTGGGCTCTGGCTGGGCCACTCAAGGACATTCACAGAGTTGTCCTGAAGCCACTCCTTTGATATCTTTGCTGTGTGCTTAGGGTTGTTGTCCTGCTGAAAGATGAACCGTTACCCCAGTCTGAGGTCAAGAGCGCTCCGGAGCAGGTTTTCATCCACGATGTCTCTGTACATTGCTGCATTCATCTTTCCCTCTATCCTGACAAGTCTCCCAGTTCCTGCCACTGAAAAATATCCCCACAGCATGATGCTGCTACCACCATGCTTCACTGTAGGGATGGTATTGGCCTGGTGATGAGCGGTGCCTGGGTTCCTCCAAACACGATGCCTGGCATTCATGCCAAAGAGTTCAATCTTTGTCTCGTCAGACCAGAGAATTTTGTTCCTCATGGTCTGAGAGTCCTTCAGGTGCCTTATGACAAACTCCAAGTGGGCTGCCATGTGCTTTTTACTAAGGAGTGGCTTCCGTCTGGCCACTCTACCATACAGGCCTGATTGGTGGATTGCTGCAGAGATGGTTGTCCTTTTGGAAGGTTCTCCTCTCTCCACAGAGGAACACTGGAGCTCAGACAGGGTGAGCATGAGGTTCTTGGTCACCTCCCTGACTAAGGCCCTTCTCCCCCGATTGCTCAGTTTAGACGGCCGGCCAGCTCTAGGAAGAGTCCTGGTGGTTCTGAACTTCCATTTATGGATGATGGAGGCCACTATGCTCATTGGGACCTTCAAAGCAGCAGAAATTTTTCTGTACCCTTCCCCACATTTGTGCCTCAAGACAATCCTGTCTCGGAGGTCTACAGATGATTCCTTTGACTTCATGCTTGGTTTGTGCTCTGACATGCACTGTCAACTGTGGGACCTTATATAGACAGGTGTGTGCCTTTCCAAATCATGTCCAATCAACTGAATTTACCACAGGTGGACTCCAATTAACCTGTAGAAACATCCCAAGGATGATCAGTGGAAACAGAATGCACCAGAGCTCAATTTTGAGCTTCATAGCAAAGGTTGTGAATACTTATGCACATGTGATTTATTAGTTTTTGTGTAGAATTTTGAGGGAAAAAATATTTAATCCACTTTGGAATAAGGCTGTAACATAACAAAATGTGGAAAAAGTGAAGCGCTGTGAAGACTTTCCGGATGCATTATAAGTCCCACAGTGGGGAAATTCCAGGATTATAGCAGCACTCAGAGCAGTAGCAAAAAGGTAATAAGATAAGAACTGGTTAGCCAAAGCTGTAAATGAATATACAGTGGTGTGAAAAAGTGTTTGCCCCCTTCCTGATTTCTCATTTTTTGTATGTTTGTCACACTTAAATGTTTCAGATCATCAAATAAATTTAAATATTAGACAAAGATAACACAAGTAAACACAAAATGCAGTTTTTAAATGAAGGTGTTTATTATTAGTTAGTTAATTCCCTTCACACCATGTTGGTGTATGGGGCAGCGCCTATCTCCGTTTCTCTGACCCTAGGCCACACAAGCTACTGTAAGTAGTGAAAGCTACAGCGGGGGGTCAGTCCTCTGGTAGCTCTGTGCGTAACTTTACTTTCCCCGTTCCATTATGCGGAGCACCACCTACATGGCCCTTTGTGAAAAAGTGATTGCCCCTAAACCCAATCTCTGGTTGGGCAACTCTTAGCAGCAACAACTGCAATCAAGCCTTTGTGATAACTGGCAATGAGTCTTTTACAGCGCTGTGGAGGAATTTTGGCACACTCATCTTTGCAGAATTGTTGTAATTCAGCCACATTGGAGTGTTTTCGAGCGTGATCTGCCTTTTAAAGGTCATGTCACAGCATCTCAATTGGATTCAGGTCAGGACTTTGACTAGGCCACTCCAAAGTCTTCATTTTGTTTTTCTTAAGCCATTCAGAGATGGACTTGCTGGTGTGTTTTGGATCATTGTCCTGCCGCAGAACCCAAGTGCGCTTCAGCTTGAGGTCATGAACAGATAGCCGGACATTCTCCTTCAGGATTTTTTGGTAGACAGCAGAATTCATGGTTCCATTTATCTCAACAAGTGTTCCAGGTGCTGAAGCAGCAAAACAGCCCCAGAGCATCACACTACCACCACCATATTTTACTGTTGGTATGATGTTCCTTTTCTGAAATGCTGTGTTACTCTTACATTGGATGTAATGGGACACACACCTTCCAAAAAGTTCAACTTTTGTCTCATCAGTCCACAGAATATGCCCCAAGTGGACAAGTTTAAGTATCTCAGGGTCTTATTCACGAGTGAGGGGAGAATGGAGCGAGAGATAGACGGAGGGATCATCTGCAGTGATGTGAACACTGTACCGGTCTGTTATGGTAAAGAGGAAGCTGAGCTCTAAGGCAAAGCTGTCAATTTTGTCATTAACCCTCCAATGCATCTCTCCATTGCGCACGACAAGGAGTGAAAGGATGAGGATTTACGCGCAGGGTTTTACACCACACACATTTATTAAGCACAACGATACTGACACACAGTTTCAACAATGGTTTCCTTTGAAACTCAAGGGGTCCTCAAGGACACTCAACAGTCTACAGGTGAGGATGACCGGGGAAAACACACAGTAAATACTCACAGAAGTGGAGCTGTCCGAGTTAGTCCAAATAAGCATCGAGAGAAACACAGTCCTTTAGCGACTTTGACAACCATACGGCAATTAACGACCGCATGTCTAGTGCAGTGACCCAGCAATCGTCGTTGGCCTCCGTCGGTCTATGATGACCATGGAAGAGAATCCTAAACATCTACTCTGCTGAAACAGCACCGCCTGTGGCTGAACAGGCCGATGCGCGAATGGCAGTCCCTGTCACACAGGTCTCACTTGTGGGTGGTCTCCGTGCTGCTGGGTCTGTGGCGGTTCTTCCTGTGGGTCCTTTTTTCATCTGCTGCAGCAGTCAGTCTCTCTTCACCCGCCTTGAGCTGTCTGGTCAGGGTGCCTCTCCATTTGGAGCGGTCCATTGCAAGGTCCTCCCAGCGCTCTGTGTTGATCTCCAGGGCCTTCATGTCTCTCTTGCAGACGTCTCTAAAGCGCAGCTGTGGGCGGCCAACGTCTCTCCTGCCATTTGCCAGTTCTCCGTAGAGGACGTCTTTGGGGATTCTGCCATCCTCCATACGGTGAACGTGGCCTAGCCAGCGGAGCCTGCGCTGCCTGAGTAGAGTGAACATGGAGGGAAGGCCGGCGCTGGACAGAACTTCTGTGTTGGGCACTTTGTCCTGCCAGGATATGTCCAGGATGTGGCGAATGCAGCGCAAGTGGAAGGAGTTCAGTCTCTTTTCCTGCCGGGCGTATGTTGTCCACGTCTCACTCCCATAGAGCAGTGTGCTGATGATGCAGGCGTTGTACACTGCCATCTTCGTCTTGACAGAGAGTTTGGGATTCGCCCACACTCGTGTGGTGAGGCGAGCGAGTGTGAAGGCTGATTTTCCAATCCTCTTGTTGATCTCTGTATCAAGGGAGAGGTTGTTGCTGATCGTGGACCCCAGGTACGTGAACTGATTCACGACCTCCAGCTTCTTCTTCCGGCTTTCAGAGAGAGCAGACGCATTTCTTCTCCTCTCCCTTCTCCTCCTCCCCTTACTGATCCCAGCTTGCTGTGTCCTGTCTGTGTCTCGCTCTTCTTCTGCTGCATCTCGACCCAAACGGAAAATTATGGAATTGAGCTGGGCTTTAAATGCAATTGACACCACTTTAAAAGAAGATCGGGCCAGGGGGAGCCCATGTGGGGAGACTCATGGGACAATTGGAAACTCGTGTCTGTGTGATTCGATGAAGATGTGGAAGACATCTATCTGTTTGGCTTATGATCACAGGATTTCTACTGTTTGGCTCTGGAGTTTCCTGGTTTATCGGAAATTAACGAAGTTGGAAGAGCTTGTCAAAATGCGGACCCAGCGAAGCTCCTTCAACAATTCGACCAGCAGGGGAGGGCACTGATAGCGGCAAATGGTGAACTGATTGGCGAACTGAATCAGAAGGTTGAAAACATCTTGGAGTCGCTGGGTGCTCTCCAGGGAATGATTTTAAAGCCCTGTGAATGTGTGATGCACAGAATCGCATGAGAGAGGAAATTTTTATGTTCTAAGTGATCTGTGCTCATTAGACCTTGATTCGGCGTCCTTGGGAGACTCATTCGTCCAGGAGAAGAGATAAAGCAGAAGGGAGTTTTGGCTTCTCTTAACCCAAACATCTGCTGTTGTACAACAATCTGAACTCTTCAGGGACAGCGTTTCATGTGACAAACATGGAATTTTACCATCTGGCATGAAGAGAGATGAACTCTGTGGACATGTTTATCTATGTTTAGAATACATGGACAGCCGTTGCCTAGGAGACGATTTTTGTTGTGCACCAGTAACTGATACATTCACACTGCACTCACACTGATACCATATGACTGATATACACACACTGGTCTCTCTCTGCTTTGTTAATGTGTGGATTTGTAACTTGTCTGCGAAGTGTGCATTGAGGTTTTTTTTTTCTATGTGATCATAATCTTGCTCATTCGAGCGATATTCTGATAACTGTTTTTTTTTTCTCTCTGCCCAATGTGTCATCCCCTTCCCCTCTCCCTCTTTACCTCCACTGCATTAGGCGCCTGTCGGCTGCCGCGTCATTAGTGTGCGCTTAACATGAGCGCGCCTAATGTCAAGTCAAATTCCTCGTATGTGTTAAACATGCTTGGCAATAAAGCTCATTCTGATTCTGATTCTGATTCGTAGTCGTCGATGGTGATGGTTGGTGGTGCTTCCGTGCCTTGCGCCAAGACGTTAGTCTTCTTCAGGCTGATGGTAAGCCCGAAGTCCTTGCATGCCTGGGAGAAGCGGTCCATCAGGGTCTGAAGCTCCTGCTGTGTGTGGGTTGCGACTGCAGCGTCGTCTGCGAACAGCATGTCTCTGATTAGAGTCTCGCGTACTTTTGTTCTGGCTTTCAGGCGGGCGAGGTTGAAAAGCCTGCCGTCAGATCTTGTGTGCAGGTAGATTCCCTCTGTTGCTGTGCTGAAGGCATGCCTCAGGAGCATAGCAAAGAAAATCCCAAAGAGGGTTGGCGCAAATACACAGCCCTGTTTCACTCCGCTGCGTATGTTGAATGGCTCTGAGACGTTGCCATCGTGCTGCACTATCCCCTGCATGTTGGTGTGAAACGATTCGATGAGGCTTTGCAACTTTGGAGGGCATCCTATCTTTGGCAGGATCTTGAAAAGGCCGTCTCTGCTGACCAGATCGAACGCTTTGGTGAGGTCGATGAAGGCACGTACAAGGGCATGTTCTGTTCTCTGCATTTCTCCTGGAGTTGGCGGATGGAGAATATCATGTCTACCGTCGATCGCTCAGCACGGAAGCCACACTGAGACTCGAGGTAGACACGTTCGGCAAGCTTCTGTAGACGAACGAGAACAACTCGTGCGTAGACTTTGCCAACAACACTGAGGAGGGAGATGCCCCTGTAGTTGTTGCAGTCGCTTCTCTCCCCTTTGTTTTTGTAGAGGGTGATGATCTTGGCGTCCCTCATGTCCTGTGGTATGGCACCTTCCTTCCAACACTGGCAGAGGACGTCATGCAATGGCAGCAGTAG
Organism: Pholidichthys leucotaenia; assembly: GCA_020510985.1. Lineage (NCBI taxonomy): Eukaryota > Metazoa > Chordata > Actinopteri > Cichliformes > Pholidichthyidae > Pholidichthys > Pholidichthys leucotaenia. The sequence goes on along the minus strand of CM035842.1, from coordinate 190,726,777 downwards.
GGCGGTCTTGCAGTGCTTGATCAGGTCAGGGGGTATGCCGTCGTTGCCGGGTGCCTTGCCAGCGGCCAAGCTATCAATGGCCTTGCTGAGTTTGTTGATGGTTGGCTCAGCGTCAAGTTCATCCATGGATGGCAGGCAGTCGATGGCATCAAGGGCTGACTGTGTCACGGTGTTCTGTCTGGAGTAGAGGTCGGAGTAGTGTTCCACCCATCTCTCCATCTTCTTTTCTTTGATCATCTCCCCAGTGGAGGATTTGAGGGGGGCCGTCTTGCTCTGAGCCGGACCAAGTGCTTTCTTGATGCCATCGTACATACCACGGATGTTCCCTGTTATTGCAGCGGTTTGAATGTCTTGGCTGAGCTGAGTCCAGTACTCGTTGGCACAACGCCGAGCAGTCTGCTGAACTTGGCTTCTCGCAGCCCTGAGAATCTGGAGATTCTTCTCATTTGGGTACTTCTTGTACTCAGCAAGTGCTGAGCACTTGGCTTCAATGACGGGGGTCATCTCGGTCAACTTGGCATCAAACCAGTCCTGTGACTTCGAGGTCTTCCTCCCAAAGGTAGCCAAGGCTGTGCGGTGGATGGTGTTTCGCAGCTCTTCCCACTTCTGCTTTGCAGATTCTCCTTCTTGTGGTACACCAAGTTCCTTCTCAAAGGTGGAGGCAAACTGCTCAACAAGTTCTGGTTGAGCCATCTTGCTGGTGTCAATCCGTGCCTTTCCAGGCTGTCTAGCACAATGGAATTTCTTCAGCTGCAGCTGACCTTGCAACATACCAATGAATGGTCTGTGTCACAATCTGCACTCTGGAACGAATGGGTGATTAGCACGTTCTTCAGTGAGGTGCGCCTGGTCAGGATCAAGTCCAGCTGGTGCCAGTGCTTTGAGCGTGCATGTTGCCAGGAAACCTTGTGTTGGGGCTTGGTCTTGAAGAACGAGTTTGTGATGCACAGATCGTGATATGTGCAGAACTCGAGCAGCCGCTGTCCGTTGTCGTTCATTCTGCCAACGCCAAATGGTCCAAGACAGGAGGGCCAGGAGTCGTGGTCAGCACCCACTCTGGCATTGAAGTCTCCAAGGAGAATGAGTTGTTCAGAGTTGGGGATGATCCTGACAGTTGTTGCGAGATTCTCGTAGAATTCGTCTTTTGCCTCTGGTGTGGCTGTCAGTGTTGGGGCATACACACTGACGAGGGTGACTGGGCCTTCAGTGGTGTTCAGGCGGAGGGTGAGGAGTCGTGCAGAGCCAGTGCTGCCCGGTTCCACCATCTTCAGCAAGGTGTTCTTCACTGCGAAGCCCAGTCCGTGTTCCCTGTGTTCGTCACTGCCCTTTCCCTGCCAGTAGAACGTGTAATCCTTCTCTCTCAGTGTGCCTGCGTCAGCCAACCGTGTTTCCTGGAGAGTGGCGATATCCACTCCCAGTCTCTTCAGCTCATTATTGATGATGGCAGTCTTCCTGGTGTCGTTGATGTCCTTGAGGTTAGCAGCGAGTCCTGTCATCATAGTGCGGACGTTCCAAGTTCCCAGTTTTAGAGTTGGTCTCTTTTGTTTTATTGTCTTGCCTGGTGCGAAGGTTCTCAGCCTGCTGTTCGGACTTCTCCTCATCCCCATGCACCCAATGAGGAAAGCAAGCTGTGGCGGGACAACACCTTATTGGCTGGGGGCTGCCCAGCTTGAGGCGGGCGGTAGCTGTCCAGTGAGATCCGATCCCTCCCACCATCGGGAACAACCCCTCGCGCCGCGCTCTACGCCAATTGAGCGGTGGCTTATAACCGGTAACTGTCATTCCCCGTGTTTTGTCTACGCCAAAGGCGAAGCTGGAGTGTCCTCTCCAGTGATCCGGTGTTCTACCTTCCAGCGTTGGGCGTTGGTAGGATTCAAGCCTGGGCAGGAAGATATGGAGGACAAGATGTTGCCCATGCAGCATGTCCCCCCTCTCCACGTCACTGATGAATCCAAAGGAACAGCAGGGCTGCTACAGTTTGGCACCAGCGCCGTTGCAGGAGCTGCCAGAACGATGTTGAGCACAACATAGAACTGCCTTAGGGGCTCCGACTCCGGATTTTTCCTCAGGGTTGACTCCTGAAGCCTTTCCCGTGACCGGGTATGCCGCAAGGCAGCAGAGGTTTGAAATCAGGGTTTACCTTCCCCTAGATGGACTACCTTCCTAGGTTGACGATCCACCATCTACCCGAAGCATCTGGTTTTAAGGCACCAGAGAGCCGCCCTCACCCCTTCTCCTATTAGTAAAAGCAGTTCCGCCGGGCTTAGAGACTAAACCACACGGGCAGGCTAGGAGTTGGACTTAGTTGTCAGAGGCTTTTCGAGACGCACGCCATAAGGAGCATTTTATGAGCACTGGGAGCTTAACCCCAGTGCCGCTCCTGGCTATGACAACCTTGGAACCTTGGAACTGGCAAAAGGCTCCTAAAGTACATGCATTGCTGGGGATGGTAAACTGGCCACACCTGGGCGAGGAGCGGGGAGATGGCAAACGGGAGTGGGAACAGCTGACAGTAATAAGAGAGGGGGCATGGTTGGACCGGCAGATAGTTAGACAGTGCTCACACCAGCATGAGTCCAAGGGGCTGCCTCACCACTGTTGGCCAGAAAGCAGTGGCTATGGGTACGGTAAAGCACACAGAAATACGTACTAGCATACATACAAAGTGGCACCTAACCCAAAGAGAGGCCAGGGCCAAGCTGGGGGAAACCAAGCCAGCTCGGCTCCTGACAGAGCCCCCCCCCTTTAAGGGGTGAATTCCCAGACACCCAAAGTAACATCCCACACCCCCTTCCCATCCCCAACAGGAGCAAACAACACGAACCTGGGTGGGAGGTAGGGGGAACGGGAAAGGTGGGAACACAATACCCCGCCCAGGGTCCACAATAGCTCTCCTAAGTCCAAAGACGTGGAGGTTCGGGAGGTCGCCCAGAGTCCCAGGCCCAGCAGGCAGTTTGGCGGACAGAGTCCAGTGACCTGCCGGAATGCATGGTCCATCTGGCCCAGAACCTTAGTCCCTCAGGAGGTCGGCCAGTGCTGCAAAGCCACCAGGGCCAGCAGGATAAAGCAGGAGGTGGCCTGCCCACTGGAAGGCTCACAGGGGGGTGACCGGACCATAGAGAGGAACCCCCACAGCATTGGACAGGGAGAAGGGGGCCACGGCGTCCTCAGGCAGATCAACGGCACCCTCGGTGGTCCCAGCTTGGGACACAGTTACACCCGCGATGGACCCCAACTGGGCCGGCTCCGCTGCACCCGCGGTGGCCTCCGGCTGAGGCTCTGCTGCACCCGCGGTGGCCTCCGGTTGAGGCTCTGCTGCACCCGCGGTGGCCTCCGGCTGAGGCTCTGCTGCACCCGTGACGGTGGGCCTCGGTTGGAGCACTGCTGCACCCGTGACGGTGGGCCTCGGTTGGAGCTCTGCTGCACCGGCGGCAGTGGGCCCTGGCTGGAGCTCTGCTGCACCGGCAGCGGTGGGCCCCGGTTGGAGCTCTGCTGCACCCGCAGTGGCCTCCCCAGCGAGGGAGGTAATGCTCCTCAAGACGCCTGGCGCTGGACCCCGATCCTCGACAGCTTCTGGCGAGATCAGCTGCTGTCTGGTAACCCTGGCAGGGGGCTCCAAACCTGGAGGAAGAGAAAGAGAGACCGGGTCAGGGTCGCCGGCAGCAGCAGAGCCCAGTGAGGCGACCCCGAGGGCTACTGCGAGCTGCCCCGGGTCCTCCTCACCATGAGTGTGGCAGTGTGACATCAACATTGACATTCCTGACATAATGGAGCACACTTGCCTGAACTCGGGCTCCACCGCCGTCCAGGACTCCGGCAATTTAGGGTGCACGGATTCCACCAGTCCATCGGGTGCTGCATCCCCGTTGATCCTCTCCGAGACAACTGGACCCTCGTCATCATCTGTGGGCGACCCAGGTTGCGGAGGCTCTTCTCCGGCAACCCTCGGATGGAGCTCAAGGGAGATGGGAGAGGAGAAACGGTTAGGGTCGCCGGCAGCGGCAGAGCCCAGCGAGGGAAGCCCACATGTGGCTGGGGGCTACACCCGACTCTCCTCCCCAAGAGCCAGACAAGATCTCTCAACTATATGCAATGAAACTACGGGAGAGGTTACTTGCCTGTGCTCAAGCTCTACCACCGTCCAGGACTCCGGTGATGCCGACGATGGCGTTCGGGGTCCTGTTGGCTGGAGGTCTTGTCCGGGGGATGACTCTGCTATAGCAGCCCCCGCAACAGGTGTGATGGTGGTTGCCGTCCTGGTGCTCCCATGCGCCGTCTTCCACACCACCGGCTCCTCTGGGGTGGCGGCCGAGGACGACCTCTCCGCTGACCCATGAGCTGAACCTTCCCAGGCCCCTGTTTCCTCTCCCCTCGTGCGACCTGTATCCAGCGCCAGAGAGCTCGTAGGGGTACACAGAAAGGGTTGGGTGAGGTCGGGTATGGGAGCACTATATGCCGCTGGGGCAGAGCACTCAGGGGACTGCACACCCCAAGTCTCCTCACCAGGAGGTAGGCAAAAGTGTTCAGCAAACATGAAAGTGAAATGAAGAATAACTTGCCTGTCCTCCTGACACGAGACGTCCTCAGCAGCCTCTGAGATGTCTCCCCCCTCCGGGCGTTCCACCTTGTGCTGCGCCAGCGAGACCGGAGGCCTCTTCCGGCAAGAGTTCCTCCTCCTCCTGGACAGCTCAGGGACCAGATAGTCTGGGATGCGAAGGCCATGCTAGACAGCGAGTCAGCCATGCCAAGAATCTCCATCTTCTCTGGAAAGGGAAACGGAGTGGTCACGAGGAGCTCAAGCACTGGGGGATTCTTATCCGACTCCTCCTCAACCTGGCGGTTGAGCACAGCGAGCAGGTTCGACCTCTCCTCGTCCGTCGGCACGCCTGGGGATTGAGCAGTCACGGGGGGTAGAACCTTCACAGCCGGGGAAGCGCGTCCTCGGGCCTCCCTCTCTTGGCGCTGCTGCTCCATCCGGGGGTCGAGCAGGGCCAGTCTCTGCTCCTCCCTCTCACGACGCTCCTCCTCAACCCGGCAGTTGAGCGCGCCGGACAGGTTCGACCACTACTTGTCCGTCGGCACACCCGGGGATTGAGCAGGCGCCGGCCCGGGAGAAGATGCAGGGGACTCCACCGGCGTGGCTGCAAGGAAACACCTCTGTGCTGGCTCTGGAGCAGGATCCTCCAAAGCCACTGGCTCCTCCACCATCTGACGGCTCTGATCCTGGACTGACCGACGCTCAGGAGAACATGGAGGAGACACAGAGGGGGTAGGAAAAGAGTTATAAGCTGCAGTTGGTGAAGGGAGCCCAGCGGACTGCTGTAACTGGGTCCCTCTCCCGGGAGACAGACAAGGTTTATTATCATCAAAATGAGTTGAAAGAAAAAACACTTACCTGTCATCCTGGCCTTTGATGTTAACAGCTGCAGCTGGCAGGCTGTCATCCCTCTGTGTCAACGGCGATTCGGTCCTCTTCAACGGGTGGAGGAGGAGCCGTCTCTATGGCAATGGAGGTGGGCGTTGCTGGGGAGAGCTCAGCGGACCTCACGGCAGCTGGAAAGGCGGCGGCTGCTGCCGACGAGGAGGGCTTCTCCCAGCGTTTCGACATTGGATGACGCCGTCTGCGGAGGGCTGTTGCTGGTCAGGTTGAAGCAGGAACTTGCAGCAAACTCTGGCATGGGGCAGGATCAACGGAACCTTGGGAGCGCCCTCTCTTCGGCGCGAGCCCGGTTTTCTTGGGGGACTTCCTCACCTCTCAGCCGAACTCTCACCGCAGTGCCGCCAGATGAGTCAACCTCTCAGCTCCCTCCGGATGATCCGTGAGCTGAGGACACCGCCGAGCTGCTGCACCCGCCAAGTCCACATACCACAGTATATCCTCCGAGGTGGAATACGTGCCTGCCGAGGCAATGAGCCCATATATCTCCATGAGCGCACGGCAGCACTCCCACCCCAGACTTAGAGGATAACTGCGTTTCCCCGTCAAGTCCAACATAGCTTTCAGACTGGTGAGTAAATAATTATTCAAAGAAAAAGGTATGTGTGGGTGTAACCTGTTAAATGCTTTTTATCGGCTGGGTCATTCTGTCATGAACCTTCCCGTGCGTCTCTCCATTGCGCAAGGTGAGGGGTGAAAGGATGAGGATTTACGCACAGGGTTTCACACCACACACATTAAACACAATGATACTGACACACAGTTTCAACAATGGTTTCCTTTGAAGCTCAAGGAGTCCTCAAGGGCGCTCAACAGTCTACAGGTGAGGATGACCAGGGAAAACACACAGTAAATACTCACAGAACTGGAGCTGTCCGAGTTAGTCCACATAAGCATCGAGAGAAACAGTCCTTTAGCGACTTTGACAACCATACGGCAATTAACGACCACATGTCTAGCGCAATGACCCAGCAATGCGTGACTGGCAAAAGGCTCCTAAAGTACATGCATTGCTGGGGATGGTAAACTAGTTGCACCTGGGCGAGGAGTGGGGAGATGGCAAACGGGAGTGGGAACAGCTGACAGTAATAAGAGAGGGGGTGTGGTCGGACCGGCAGATAGTTAGACAGCGCTCACACCAGCGTGAGTCCAAGGGCCTGCCTCACCACTGCCGGCCAGAAAGCAGTGGCTATGGGTACGGTAAAGCACACAGAAATACATACAAAGTGGCACCTAACCCACAGAGAGGCCAGGGCCGAGCTGGGGGAAACCAAGCCAGCTTGGCTCCTGACAGATTTACCAGTCAATCTACGTTCCTACCCTCACCTATGGTCACGACCTTTGGGTAATGACCGAAAGACTGAGATCATGGACGCAATCGGCTGAAACGGGCTTTCTCCGTACGATTGCAGGACTCACCCTTAGAGATAGGGTGAGGAGCTCAATCATCCAGGAGAGGCTCAGAGTAGTACTGCTGCTCCTCCACATTGAAACGAGCCAGTTGAGGTGGTTTGGGCATCTGATCTGGATGCCTTCCACTTGAATGATTTGGCCTGTGTTCCTCCTCATAATTTAAAAATTAAATGTGGTTTATTAAATATTAGGTCTCTAACTCCCAAGTCTCTGTTAGTCCATGATCTGTTAATTGATCATCAGATTGATTTAATTTCCCTTACAGAGACTTGGTTAGGGCAAGAGGATTATGTTGGTTTAAATGAATCAACTCCCTCTGGTTATTTAAACTGTCAAAATCCCAGAAGCTCTGGTTGTGGAGGAGGAGTAGCAACAATTTACCATTCCAAATTACTAGTTAATGTAAAGCAAAAAACATGTTATAATTCCTTTGAGGGCCTGGTCCTCAGTGTTGGGCACTTTAGCAATTTCAGGTTAAACCCAATTTTATTTGCCATAGTTTATCGTCCCCCATCAACCTATTCAGAATTTTTATCCGAATTTGCTGATTTCTTAGCTGATTTAGTGCTGAAATCTGATAGAATAATTATAGTAGGGGACTTTAATATACATGTGGATGTAGATAGTGACTGCCTTAATGTGGCTTTTAATTCAATATTAGACTCGATTGGGTTTTCTCAGAAAGTAGGAAATTCTACTCATTACCTCCACCATACATTGGACCTTGTTCTGACATATGGCATAGAAATAGAAAATCTTGTAGTGTCTCCTCATAACCCTGTACTGTCAGACCATTGTCTGTTAACCTTTGATTTTACTATTTCTGACTATTTGGCTCCTAAAGAAAAATATTATCACAGTAGATGCCTCTCAGATGATGCTGTTTCCAAATTTATGCAGATTGTTTCCTCTATGCCATGTGTCAACACAACGGAAATAAGCTATAGACAGCTTGCGCCTTCTGTAATTGATAACATGGTGGATAGTGTTTCAGCTTCTCTGCATCAGGCTCTAGACTTGGTGGCCCCCTTAAAAAAGAAAAAGTCTAATCAGAGATTTTTAACTCCTTGGTTCAACACAGAAACTCGTAGCTTAAAACAGAAGACTCGTCAATTAGAAAGAAAATGGCGCTCTACTAATTTAGATGAAATCTATTTAGCTTGGAGAAATCATCTTTTAATTTATAAAAAATCTCTTAGAAAAGCTAGAACGAGTTATTACTCTGCATTAATAGAAGAGAACAAGAATAATCCCAGGTTTCTTTTCAGTACTGTAGCCAGGTTGACAAAGAGTCAGGACTCTATCAATCCTAGCATCCCCTTAGAGCTTACTAGTCAGGACTTTATGAACTTTTTCAATAATAAAATTTCATCCATCAGAGATAAAATCAATCAGATTCTTCCCACAGTTAACTTAAATACTGTAACTATTACAACTCCTTCTATTGATGTCTGTCTTGATGAGTTTACTCCAATCGACCTTTGTGAGTTAGACAAAATAGTTTCCTCATCCAAACCTTCAACTTGTCTTTTAGACCCTATTCCTACCAGGTTATTTAAAGTAGTCTTCCCACTTATTGGTAGCTTTATTCTTCATATAATCAATTCTTCATTAACTTTAGGCCATGTACCGCAGGCTTTTAAAACAGCTGTAATTAAACCCTTACTCAAAAAGCCAACGCTAGATCCAGGAGCTTTAGCTAACTATAGACCAATCTCTAATCTCCCTTTCATTTCAAAAATCTTAGAAAGAGTTGTTGCTACGCAATTATTTGACCACCTGCAGGGAAATGGTTTACTTGAAGAGTTTCAATCTGGGTTTAGAATCCATCATAGTACTGAAACAGCCTTAGCGAAGGTCACTAATGACCTCCTCATTGCATCTGATAATGGACTAGTTTCTGTACTTGTCCTTTTAGATCTTAGTGCAGCTTTTGATACTATCGATCATAATATTCTACTTGATAGATTAGAACACTATGTTGGACTTAATGGAACTTCGTTGCAGTGGTTTAGATCTTATTTATCTGATAGGTTCCAGTTTGTTCATGTAAATGATGAGTTTTCTTTCAGCTCAAAGCTTAGTCATGGAGTTCCACAGGGATCTGTGCTAGGCCCTACTCTTTTTAGTTTATATATGCTTCCGTTAGGCAACATTATTAGAAAGCACTGTATACATTTTCATTGTTATGCAGATGACACACAATTATACCTGTCAATGAAGCCAGATGATACTAATCAATTAGCCAAGTTAGAAGCCTGTCTTAAGGAAATCAAAGCTTGGATGACTTGTAATTTCCTGCTATTAAATTCAGATAAGACTGAAGTCATTCTTGTTGGTCCAAAAAACTTTGGAAATTCCTTTCCAAATCAAACTTTCAGTTTGGATGCAGTTACTCTTTCTCTTAATAGCTCTGTGAGGAACCTTGGAGTTATTTTTGATCAGGATTTGTCCTTCAATTCACATATTAAATTTGTTTCTAAGACTGCCTTCTATCATTTGCGTAATATTGCCAAGATTAGGAGCATCTTGTCTCAGAGTGATGCTGAGAAGCTGATCCACGCTTTTGTTAGCTCGAGATTAGATTATTGTAATTCTTTATTATCAGGCTGTCCTAAAACATCTTTAAAAAGTCTTCAGCTGATCCAAAATGCTGCAGCAAGAGTTTTAACAGGTACTAGAAAGAGAGATCATATCTCTCCGGTTCTGGCCTCCCTTCATTGGCTTCCCATAGAGTTTAGAATTAAGTTTAAAATCCTTCTTCTTACTTACAAAGCTTTAAACAGTCAGGCTCCTTTTTATTTAAAAGATCTGATACTACCGTATCATCCTAACAGAGCACTACGCTCCCAAAATGCAGGATTACTTGTAATACCTAGAATCTCCAAAAGTACAATGGGAGGCAGAGCCTTCAGTTATCAAGCTCCTCTCCTGTGGAATCAGCTGCCAATCTGGATTCGGGAGTCAGACTCGATCTCTGTTTTTAAGAATAGGGCTAAAACCTACCTTTTTGATATAGCCTACAATTAGGGAGGGATCATGTGTTTCTGAACCCTCCCTTAGTTATGCTGCTAATAGGTTTAGTCAGCCGGGGGACCTCCAGTAATGCACTGGGCCTCACTCCTTTCCTCACTCTCAATGAAATATTTTTTTTTGCTGGTCATTAACATTTGTTTGTTCTCTCCCATAGATTGAGTCCCCATCGTGCTGTTTGCTCTCTACATGTCTGTTCTTTTCTTCTTCTCTATCCCCTCACCCCCCAGCCAGTCGCAGCACATGACTGCCCCTCCCTGAGCCTGGTTCTGCTGGAGGTTTCTTCCTGTTAAAAGGGAGTTTTTCCTCTCCACTGTCGCCAAGTGCTTGCTCACAGGGGATCGCCTGATTGCTGGGGTCTTTCTGCAACTGTGGGGGTCCCCCCTTCAGTTGATAGTGCTATGAGATGACTGTTGTTGTGAAATGGCGCTATATAAATAAAGTTGAATTGAATTGAATTGAAGTGTTTCAGGCACATCCCACTGGGAGGAGACCCCGGGGCAGATCCAGGACTCGCTGGAGAGACTGTCTCCCAGCTGGTCTGGGAACGCTTTGGTATCCTCTCTGAAGAACTGGAGCAGGTGACTGGGGAGAGTGAAGTCTGGGCTTCTCTCCTTGAGCTGCTGCCTCTATGACCCGGACCTCTGGAAAAGAGGTAGAAGATGGATGGATGGGTGGATGGAAAATTTGCCAGAGACTATACAGCTGACTCACGAGGCAACGCGCATAGATTCATCTCTTGTGGGAGGAACTGTAGTTGGCAAAATGCATCGGCTGCAGTGCAATATGTGCTGTGAGGCAGCGGCAGGGCAGGTATCCGCTGCAGCGGAGACATTTTGCAGTTGTCTGAGTGAGGAGATGTTTCCATGGTGTAAAATATCTCTATTTGGAGGTTATAATGTGGAAATAAAATACTTTTATATTGTGCAACTCTGTGTGTTTCACCAGGCTGTTACGCATGATTTGGATTCTAACCAGCCCCCCCGCGACCCAAATAGGATTAAGTGGAAGAAGATGAATAAATGAATGAATGGTTTGTAATTACAAATTCTGCTGTAAGATTGGAATGGTATTCAGTGGTGTTTATTTACTTTTTTTTTATTTACTTATTTTACTTAGGCTGCTTTCACATCTAAATTCATTTACTTTGGTCCGAATCAGTTGATAAATTTGTTAATTTGTATCACTTTCTCCTTGGTTCGGTTACCTTTCAAACAGGCAAAAATTCAAGCGGACCAAATAGGTCAGATTTTTTTTGCTGCAAGAACAGGAAAGGTAAATACAGAAGTATGATGACTACTGTGCATTTATGCATTTCTGGGGAGAAAATAGTACAATGGAGCATAATCTATAGGGGAGGGGGGGTTCTCATCACCCTGGTTATCGTTTATTACATTATGTGCATATACCACTTTCGGCAAATCGTACAGTTTGAAAATGAAGCGTGGCTACGGATGGCAAATAACATGTTAATGCACTGGAGTCGGCTAAGGCGCAAATCAAGACCAGGGCCAGATTAAGAAGGTTGTGGGCCCCTGAGCTAAAGCAATTTTTGGGGCCCTTCCACATATTTATGGGAGTATGATATGCAAAATGGCCACATTTACATGCACAGTAATAAACCGTTTATAATCGGATTTCTGGAGTAATCTGATTATTAAAGTAGTCATGTAAAAACAATAATCAGATAAAAGGCAATTACTGTGTTACATAAAGTGAAATTACATTAACACACATAGTTTTTTGTCCAATAATCCATTTATTCAGTGCATGTAAACATGTCAAATCTGATTACATTATCTGATTCTTCCTAGTTATTGGTTTATTGTGGCCATGTAGCCGGGGTCACTGATTGATCAGCTCAACCATCAAGGTCCTAAATTACTAAGGCAGTGGCTATGGCTACGGAACCGTACCCATAGAATCCTTGTTGCATATACGACTCGAATCTGATTGGCCAGTATGTTTTATTAATGCATATCTTAAAAGCAGCAGGCTACAGGTACGGAAATCTGAGGCATTTATTTGTTCCAAAATTTTAATTAATATCTATTTACTACTTTTTTAACTTTATCCACTCCCAAATACTAAGGTTAATCTCTTAATGGTCACACAATACTGACGCACTCTACAAGAAGGGACAGCGCAGGCTGTTCCTGCTGAGGAGACTCAGGTCTTTTGGTGTACAAGGGGCGCTGCTGAAGACATTCTATGACATGGTGGTGGCATCAGCCATCACTTTTGGAGTGGTCTGCTGGGGCAGTGGCATTACAGCAGCCGATAGGAAGAGACTGAACAAACTGATTAAGAAAGCTAGCTCTGTCCTGGGGCAGCGCCTTGATCCGGTGGAGGAGATAGGAGAGAGAAGGACGGTGGTTAAACTGTCATCTCTGCTGGAGTCCGAGTTCCACCCTATGCAGGATGTACTGAATGCACTGAGGAGCTCATTTAGCAGCAGACTACATCATCCCAGGTGCACAACCGAGAGGTTTCGTAGGTCCTTCCTACCAACGGCTGTCAGACTGTACAACCTAAGCAGGGCTGCTCGCAGAGATAGCAAAAAGACGTAACAAACTAATAGTTTTTAAATGCAAAAGATGCAATAGACTTACACAATGGTCCCCTCCGGCATACAACTAGGAAAATACCGGTCGCTATGGAGGGTGAGAATATGTATGGGCACATAATCATACCATGTAGGATAACTAAGTAGAGGGTTATGCTGTTTCATCCCATCTAGCAACAATGCTCTGCACTGTGTGTGTTTATATATTTACATATTTATTCCATCTAGCTACAATGCTCAGCACTGGGTGTGTTCATATTTATATATCTATATATTTATTCCATCTAGCTACAATGCTCCGCACTGTGTGTGTTTATATACTTACATATTTATTCCACCTAGCTGCAATGCTCCGTACTGTGGGTGTTTATATATTTACATATTTATTCCATCTAGCTACAATGCTCTGCACTGTGTGTTTATATATTCATATATTTATTCCATCCAGCTACAATGCTCTGCACTGTGTGTCTGTGTGTGTGTATATATATATTTTATAGTAATATGTACATATGTATATTAGCTGCTCTTGCTTGCTTGTTGTTTTTTTTTTTTTTCTTGCCTTCTGATTGTTGCTCTGAGTGTTGCTATCCCTGTGCTGTTGCAATCCTGGAATTTCCCCGTTGTGGGACTAATAAAGGCTTATCTTATCTTATCTTAATTTAAAGTCTAAATTTCATCTCATAGTAAAATGGTTTGGACAAGGTGCCAATAGCAAGATGCAAACCAGCAACCTTCTGATCACAGGCCCAACGTACTGTCTACCTAAGCCACAGCAGCAGTTGGCTTGGAGCTGATCCAAAAAGGTTTTGTCAGCTTGTCAACTCTTCCGTACCAATAGACATTTTGTATAGGGATACAGCTTCCGTATTCATAGCCACTGCCAATTACTAAATAAAGTGAATGACCACAACTTCTAGGTTTAGCTTGAATAGCTGAAAAACAGAGCCATCAGGACTAACAACCGACAAATATCTTGTATCAACCCACAACTTTACTTATGACAATGAAAAAAAAGCACTCAGCCATTTTTTTCTGTTCAAGGGTTAAATATTAATTATCTGAAGCCAGAACAGGGTTTTTCACTACACAGAGGAAAAAAGACGTTGCCAGACCAGTCTGCCATAATGGGAAAACAGCTGCTCTTCTTCACGACCCAGAAGAAGAGCAGGTTATGTGTGCGTAAAACCGATATTCATTCATTATCTAATGATGATGGTTTTTACAATTTTACCTCATACACTGTCATTCTTTTAAAAGAACAATTCAAAATAAAAATAGCCTTGTTTTAAATTAAAATCTACAGTAACTTCGGCTGAGATGAATGCTACTATAACTGAAGGATTTTTTTTTCTTTTTTTGAATCCTTTATTCGTCCCACAATGGGGAAATTACAGGGCATCCACATGAGTGGATGAGGCAGCCACTGGTGCGGTGCCCAGTCCTTTCACCATTCACAGCTGGGGCCACTTTAGAGGCTCCAATTAACCCAACTTGCATGTTTTTTGGCATGTGGGAGGAAACCGGAGAAATCCCGCCGTAAACCCACACAGACACGGGGAGAACATGCAAACTCCACACAGATCACTGTTGGTTGGGGGCCGGGATTGAACCGGGATCCCCCGGCCAAGGGTGGGTTGCTGTGCTGCCGCAGTGCTAACCACTCCGCCACCACGCTGCCTGCAGCATTTTACAGCTACTGGGCAAAGAGAAAGACTGGCATCATCTCTGAATTGTAGCAGACAGCTCTCATCTATGGCCAAGCAAGGCTGTGGAGTTAAAAAGCGTCTTTAAAGTTCATAAAAGTTGGTGTGCGCTGGATTAAAAAAAAAACTGCTCATGAATGAAATTTCATGACATTTGGACTAATTTCTCTGATTTTGAAGATGTCTGTAAAAGTCGGTCCAAACGTTATAGTGTGAACCCAACTTAGTTGGGGGGAAAATGTATGCCCCAGGAAAAATAATATATACAGCCGTGGAAGGAGAAAAAAGAAGCCATTGTCTTGAAACTACTCACTATTTGGAAGTTTGCGATTGAAATGGCACTTGGAGAAAAAATGTTTCTGCCATTTGTAGGAACGTTCAGATGCTCTGATATCAGCGTCCTTATTCTGGCAGCGCTCCGGTCCTTTTCTGGCCCAGTATTCCCGGTGTGTATGACTGATGGATCTTCAGACAGCGGCTCCGTCGGTGCATCCCATGTTAGTTTAGTTGTGTTTCAGTTTAGTGGTTTATTTGTCAGGGACCATGTACAGAAAAAAAAACATTAAGCACAGGGCAAAGATGCTCTGTACCAGATTATCGTGTTCTCACTAATTTTCATCTGTAGTCCCTCAGACAGGCAGGAAACATTAAAAGAAAAACAGCACATATAGAAAGCAAATCAGGTTGAGTTTCAGAAACTGCTGACCGTGAAACAAGCAGGGAATAAGTTTAAAAGGTAAAAAGATAAGAGAAACAGCGCACATAAAAACAATTTAAGAGTCCAATTTCAAATCCCATTTAAAATAGAACTGAACCCACCTTTTTGCGCAAAAAGTAGAATAGCAGATTAATTCCTTATTACCTATTGTATTTTTCAACACATAAAAGAAATTTTTAGGCCGTGCGATGGCCAAGCTAGAAGCCGATAAACTTTTGCCTCTGGCTGGCAGTGCCAAACAAACCGGAAGTAGTGCAGACGACGCTGCGTGACATCACGAGTGTGAGCCTTATCAAAACAACAATGGCAGATGATAGCAGTTCCAGCAGTCAAGAACACCATAGTTTTCAGAGTGAAGAGGCATTCGGGATCGGTGACGAGACAGAGGAGGATGCAGGAGTGTCAAGTGAACAGGAAGAGAGTGAGGGAGGCATCGAACCGTACAGATTCGAGACAGAATTTTCAGGTGATTCCGGCACCGACTCAGAGTCAGACCGCAGCAGTGATGGGGAGGAGAGTCGCATTAGGGCCTTTTCCACTACCACGCTTTAGCGCGACACGGGACGGCTCAGCACGCTTTGTACGCTTTTCCACAAGCCCCAACACAGTTTAACAGCCGCGATTCTCAGCCCCGCTCCAGGGCAGGGTACAGCAGTGCTGAGCTGTGCCGTGTTGTGACGTTAACAGACTGGTCGCCGCTGATTGGTGAGGTCGTAACCGGCGCTGATTGGTCAGGTTGTAACCGCCCCTCTCCTCCTCCTCATCTACCAAATCTTCACGACCTTCTCAATAAAGTTTTTGAAAAAAAAAAAAAAAAAAAAAAAAGAATCTTCACGACCGCCTTTACTCAGCACGCAACCACTGTTGGCGGTTTCTTTTCAGTGTATTGCTGTGCTATTTTCATTTATTCTCTATCAAAAATGGCTTCGCGTAATAAGGGTGTTCCATGGACCAATAAGGAGGTGCAGTGTCTGCTCACTGCATTGTCAGTCGAACGTATTCAGCGCGAGTTAGACGGAGCCGCCCGGAATGAAAAAATATACCGGGAGGTCTCGACATCGGAGTCCTTTAACGGTGAGTTTTAATTTTTTTTTATTGTGCGTTTTTTCACAAATATATTCGGTAAGACGCTCAGTTTATTTATGCAATAAAAAAGCTGTTCATTTGTGGATGGATCGCTGCTTTATTGCAGCACACTGCGGACTAAAGCTTTTATTTTAATTATTCATGTGAACAATACGCTGAAATAAGCTTATGTATTCTTGTTAAAAACTATTGTCTTTTCTGTATATATTGCACTTTCGTGCTGTATTTTATTGTGTGCATTTTCCTTGTAGAATCATCCCACGCGTCCGCCGCGACAGCCCGCACGGATTATTCAACCGAGTCTTCGTGGCCCACAGCTGGCAGAGACGGCTTCATTCAACCGAGTCGTGACCCAGTTTGGGAAGCTGATGTAGACACTCAGTGGTCGGCGTGTATAAAATGTCGATTAACCTTCATGTTGTGTTGCAAAGTTTTTTTTTCTTTTAATATTTTGTATATAATAAAATGGAATTGTTTTGGAAAGTGTGGTTTGTCTGTTATAACACTGAATTATAAAACAGTATAATTACATAGAAATTCCATTGCCTAATCTGATCAAAATGATGCTGATCATCCTGTCAGGGGTCAACCATTGTAAAGGTAATGTAATTTTTAACTAGACCAAAAAAGAAATCTTTTTGTAAGCTTTCTGTTCTTTTTATTGAAATATCATAAAAAATTAGCACCAAGTCAAAGTAGGTACAAGTATATGTAAATTGAATGTTCTATCGGCATTCCAAATTCAGAGATTTACAATACTTTAGAAGGAGTGTAGCATCATCTAAACGGAAAATAATAATACTGTTGTTCCAAACGTTGACCTGAAGGTGAAAAACATGAATTTTTTTAATTCAGTACATCCAAAATGCCCTAGGATGTAAAAAATAATACAATTTGGTGTTGGGCAGATTTAATACGAATAAAAACAAGTTTCAGCTCATTATTTCTAGGTCATTTGGTAGTTAATTCAAAACAAAAGTGACTTGTGTTGTTGCAGCTTAATTATGAGATAAAATTAATTGTGAGATAAAACCACAGAGCGAGCAAGGCAATAATCCTTGGATCCTTTTTTGTCTCCTGTAAATAAGGACTCAGTCGGGTGCGTAACGTCACGGGAGTGTGGCCCCGCCTCGCTGAGAATCTGCCGCTGCCCCGCTTCTAAAACCTCCTAATACAAACCATCACAGCACAAGCACAACACCGTGCTAATGGAGACAGAAGCATTCCGAGCCATACTGAAGTGAATCGAGCCGTACCGAGGTGTGCTGGGCTAGTGGAAAACAGGCTTTATTGAATACAGAATGGTGAGTCTTCTCTACTTTGGTATGTTTGGGGTGTCAGGATAAGGAAAATTAACAATAAAAAAGAGAGAAAAAAAACCATCAGCATTTTTCCAACTTATTATTTATACATAGGGCTAGGACTGTACAATAGCCTGGCTGTGTACACACTTGGCATTGAATAGACACATCCGTGGCGTAGGGTTAACACGTGTATTCAGGACAGGTTCCATGACCATGGGCTATGTATTACAATACTTCTACAGACTATAGTGGCAATACACATGAACAGAACTGGCCTCTGCATTTGACTGTGCTATTTATAAATAATATCTACAGTGATCCCTCACTTATCGCGTTTAATGGGGACCAGAACCGACCGCGAAAAGTGAAAAACCGCGAAGTAGCGTCACCCCCCCCCCTCCCCCCAGGGCGTCACAAGCACTATTTTGCACAAAAAGGCACAAGAGAACAGCGAAAAGTGCCACTAAGCAACACGAGCGATAAAGAACAATGAATGCGGTCTTCCTTCACTGGGTATGGGCGCTCGCCAGGGAGAGAAGCTGGGTAAAACGTCTCGGCCAATCAGCTTGCGAGGTAAAACGTCTCGGCCAATCAGCTTGCGAGATTCCCGAGCGGTGAAGAGGTGGGCGGAGAGGAGTGGAGCGGTGGTCAGAGAGGTGGATTTTGAGTTGTGCGGGCTCTCCGTGTTGATACCTGATTAATGTAGTCTCCCTGCCTTCTGCTAGCACCCGGGCAACTTTCGTGCCATTTTTTCTCAATTTTGAATTTTTGATGAATATTTTTGAAAAATCCGCGATGCACTGAGGGCGCGAAAGGTGAAACGCGAAGTAGCGAGGGATCACTGTATATCTAGAAACGCATCGCTTCCCAGTCGCTTTTCCTCCCCCTTTCTTTTCTTTCGTCGCCATGACAGCTTTCCTTGGCTATTGAACAGATCTTCCCAGGTGTTGGAAGTGTTTTGTAGTCGACTATCACGACAAAATGCACCAAAAACAACCAGTGTCGACGTGCTCGCAATGGTAAACATGAGGACTGGGTCACACTCGTGACGTCACGCGGAACTCCGGCTGCACTTCCGGTTAATCGGCGGATTCGTCTGATTTTTCAGGGCGGGAAATTCAAAATCGCGATTTTCTCCAAGATTCCGGGATTTGTGGAGGGGGTGCCAATGATAAATTATCTTTATAATTGTATGTACTATCACCCAGTGCTGTTCAATGCCGTTCAGTTCAGTTCACCTTTAAGGGAGAGTCAATGCTGGCAGGCTTGATTACTTAAAATCCATTTTTTAGTCTCCGAGGAAAAGTCTCTATAATTTGTTCTGGTCTTCAAAGCAGTGGGGAGCTTGTTCCATTCCATCTTAGCTTTTTTTTTTTTTTTTTGTTACTTATTTGTACCCGTAGGTAGACTTGGTTTGCAGTCTGGTGAAAGCCACCGGCTGCTGGTCGCTGCGTGCGCGAGCGCCCTAAACCTACATGGTTTTTTTTTGGTGGTGTGCGGGAGGAAACCGGAGAAATCCCGGAGTAAACCCACGCAACACGGGGAGAACATGCAAACTCCACACAGCTCACTGTTGGTCGGGGGCTGGGATCGAACCCACGATCTCATGATCCCCGCGGTCCCCCGGCCGAGGGTAAAACTGTGCTGCCACAGTGCTAAACCACTGCGCCACCGTGCAGCCCACGGCTTTGTATGAGAAGGCTGATTCTCCAAAAGCAGTTTTACATAATGGAATGCAACAATGCCACTTAGAGGAAGTCCTTGTTATTCTGGTATTTTGTTCAGAAGTTACGTAGGTACACAAAAGTCCTAAGAGGTGGGGGTGCAGAACCATGGATAATTTTAAAATCGACCGTATATTTGCATGCATGATCATACTTTCAAAGCTTAACATCTTGTGTTTGGCAAGTATATCACAGTGGTGATACTGTCATGTCTTCTCATCCACAATTTTGATGGATTATTTATACAGGGATTCCAAGGATTTCAGAGTCGTCCTGTTAGCATATGTGATGCTAACAGTTTGATAAACATCAGAATCACAATCAGAATGAGATTTATTGCCATTGTTCATATAGTACACAAACTAGGAATTTGTTTCGGTGCAATGCTGCAACATTAAACATGGAGTAGCACTAAAGATAAAAAAACTATGCATGCAATAAAAGGTAGAATATGAATAAGTAATACTAATCTATGCAATTTTTAAATATATTAACAAGCAGCAGATATTGTGGAGTTCCACATAGTGCAGTCAGTAGTGCAAAAAGAAAACAGTGATAATTGTCATGAGTCCAGTTGAGCTGCTGTACGTAGTGCACGAGAGTCTAATAAGTCACTTAGTGTTCAGCAGTCTGATGGCAGAGGGGAAGAAGCTGTTCATGTAGCGGGAGGTTTTAGTCTGAATGGACCGAAGTCTTCTGCCTGAGGGGAGGGGGGCAAACAGTGCGTGACCAGGGTGTGAAGGGTCGGCTATGATCCGACCTGCACGCCTCCGGGTCCTGGAGATGTACAGGTCCTGGAGGGATGGGAGCTTGCAGCCGTTCACCTTCTCAGCAGCGCGCACAACGCGCTGCAGTCTTAGTCTGTCCCTGGCTGTGGCTCCTGCGTACCACACGGTGATGGAGGTGGTGAGGATGGACTCGATGATGGCCGTGTAGAACTGCACCAACATCTTGGTGGGTAGCTTGAGCTTCCTCAGCTGCCGCAGGAAGAACATCCTCTGCTGGGCCTTTTTGATGAGGGAGCTGATGGTCGGCTCCCACTTGAGGTCCCGGGTGATGGTGGTGCCCAGGAAGCGGAAGGAATCCGCAGTGGTGATGGGAGAGGCTGTAAGGGTAAGGGGGGGCAGAGGGGCTGTGACTTTTCTGAAGTCCACGATCATCTCCACTGTCTTCAGAGCGTTCAGCTGCAGGTTGTTGTGGCTGCACCAGGACGCCAGCCGGGCCACCTCTCTCCTGTAGACGGACTCGTCGCCGTTGGAGATGAGCCCGATGAGGGTGGTGTCGTCCGCAAACTTGATCAGCTTGACAGACTGGTGGCTGGAGGTGCAGGAGTTGGTGTACAGTCTTGTCATGACTGAAGTTGACACTGTCTGGCTGTATCGCAACTTTAAAAAATCCTGTCAATTCAGGAGTCTCTTTTAAAACCTTCTCAAGTTCCTTCTTTTAATTCTTCTTTTTTCTGTTTTGGATACCACTATCGTACATTCATTCATTCATTCATCCATCCACGGATTCACTACCATCCCACGTCCAACCTTAGTCAGGTCAAATGTCAACTCTTAACTAATTAAATTAAGCAGGTGGGAAAGACATACACCTCAACAAATAAAAAGTTGATATGCCAAAACAAACCCTCTAGTAAACGTTGGGCATTATGGCTGTGTTGTGAGACATGTATATGTTGGACACTGCATATGTGATTTAACCACGATGAAGGAGAGCCAGCCCCCTGCGGTGCGGAGCCACAGAGTCTGGACCCCCTGCGGAGGACAGGGGACAGAAGACTTCCTGACCACTGAGGCTCGGGAAGAGAGAAGGGGGAGTTATGTAAATAAAAGGCTAATGAATGTGAATAAAGAGACTTTGATATAGATGTGTGATTTCCCCCGCGAGGGAAATGGTTTGATGTGAGAAGGTTTAAATGAGAGAACTTTGGTGTGTTCACTCTCTTTGTTCGCTGCTCAAGAATAAGAGCAGACAGTGGAATGATTTCTTGAATAAACTGAAATGAAAGACAATTCGGTTTCGTTATTCAAGTCTCCCCACATTGGTGACTGACGACGTTGAGAATGAACGAAGAAATTCTCAGGGTCCCGGACTCACAGCGCTCAGAGCTGGCGAGCGCAGTGGCCGTTAAGCTGCCTGATTTCTGGCAGGATAACCCACGGTCGTGGTTTCTGCAAGCAGAGTCGCAGTTCGCGCTCGCAGGAGTAACGGTGGATGACACTAAGTTCCACCATGTCATCGCTAAACTGGACAACAGCACAGCTCGGTGCGTGCAAAGCTTGGTGGAGCAGCCACCCGCGACCGACAGGTACAGCAAGCTGAAATCCACCCTCATCAAGTTTTTCACCCCCTCGGCTGAAGTGAGGGCGAGGAGGATCCTGTCTTTGCTAGACCAAGGTGGACACAGGCCGAGCGCCCTGATGGAGGAGATGATACAGCTGAGAGGGTTGGACAACGATGATTTCATTTTTCAGTTCATCTTCCTCTCCAACCTCCCGGCGCATGCGAGAAGCACACTGGCCGGCAAAAAGTGTCACACCCTGGAGGAGTTCCGGGAGCTGGCCCAGGAGGCAGACGGGATCCTGGACGCCTGCGGCGGGCAAGCAACCACAGCAGCGACCCGAGACAGCGGGGAGCCAGAGGCGGCAGAACCAGACTGGCCGACGATGGCGGCAACACGGCCGCGACGAGGGGGAGCCAATAGCCCGGCGACAGAGGCGCGGGCACGACACAGCGGAGGAGAAGATCTCTGCTTTTACCATCGGAGGTTCGCAGAGAAGGCACGCAGGTGTGTGCCGCCCTGCATCTTCAGGAGTTCGGGAAACGGCAAGACCGGGGGTCGCTAGCAGCTTCGACCCTCGGAGAACGCAACAAGCTGCTCTACATCACGGATGCGCGCTCCGGACGAGTGTTCCTCATTGACACCGGAGCACAAGTGAGCTTCATCACCCCAACATACGCGGACCGGGTAGCTGGACCCCACGGTGACGGAGCTACAGCGGCAAATGGCTCGAACATCAACACCTACGGGAGAAGGACCTTGCCTTTATGCTTACATGGCCGCACATATGAATGGACTTTTGTAGTAGCGGCGGTGAGTTTCAACATGTTGGGCGCGGATTTTTTGTGTTCACACAATCTGTTAGTTGATCTTGCTAATAGACGGCTGGTAAATGCACTCTCTTTTTACTCTCTCCCCTGTTCAGCTCGAGTGTCCCCGCCACCAGTACAGACCCACGTCGCTACAGCAGGTGGTAAGTTTCACACACTCCTCACCCAATTTCCAGCGCTCACTGTGCCCACTTTTTCAGCGACGGTCGCGAAGCACGGGGTGAAACACTTCATCCCCACTTCTGGTCCTCCCGTGTTTGCAAAAGCTCGGCGCTTGGATGCAGTTAAGCTCGCCATTGCGCGCGAGGAGTTCGCCAGCCTGGAGAGGCTGGGCATCGTTCGTAGGTCGAAGAGCCCGTGGGCTTCGCCGCTGCACATGGTACCGAAAGCCGATGGCTCCTGGAGACCGTGCGGGGATTACCGCAGGCTAAACAACGCTACGGCACACGATCGTTATCCCATCCCGCACATTCAGGATTTTTCGGTGCACCTGGCGGGGGCGCGCATTTTTTCAAAGATTGATCTAGTTCGCGGCTATCACCAAGTCCCGGTCCAACCGGAGGACATTCCTAAAACAGCGGTAATAACCCCGTTCGGACTTTTCGAATTTTTACGCATGCCGTTTGGTCTCAAAGGGGCGGCGCAAACATTTCAGCGGATGATGGATGCCGTGTTACGCGATCTCCCTTTCGTGTTTGTGTACCTCAACGACATTTTGGTCGCGAGTACTTCAGAGGACGAACACGAAACGCACCTCACAGCAGTTTTTAGGAGGCTGGGAGAGCACGGCTTAATAGTTAACCCAGCCAAGTGCCAGTTCGGCGTTGAGCGGATTGATTTTTTGGGTCACCGCGTCTCCCCGGAGGGAGCGGTTCCGTTACCAGAGAAAGTACGCGCGGTAGCGGATTTTCCCCGTCCACAAACGGTCAAATCACTACAGGAATTCTTGGGGATGGTGAATTTTTATAACCGGTTCCTGCCCCACGCAGCTCAAATCATGCAACCGTTATATGCCGCGCTCAAAAAACAAAAGCCGACCCAGGCGGTCGAATGGTCCCCGGAGCGGGAGCGCGCGTTCACAGAGGTTAAAAAAGCCTTGGCTGACGCTGCGCTCCTGGCCCACCCAGACCCTGCAGCACGTATCGCGCTGACGACAGACGCTTCAGATTTAGCCATAGGGGCCGTTATTGAGCAACAGGTAGCCGGAGTTTGGCAGCCTTTGGCTTTCTTTAGCAAATCTTTAAGCGCGGCTGAGCGAAAATACAGCGCGTTTGACAGAGAACTGTTGGCGCTGCATTTGGCTATTCGTCATTTCCAGTTCTGGCTGGAAGGACGGTGCTTCACCGCTTATGTGGACCACAAGCCGCTCACATACGCCATGGCCAAAATTTCAGATCCGTGGTCCGGCAGGCAGCAGAGGCAGCTGGCCGCAATCTCGGAATTTACCACTGACATTAGGCACGTCGCGGGCAAATTCAATGTAGTAGCGGATTGTCTCTCACGCGCGTTCACGACCCCGACACGCGCAGAGGCAGAACGGGCCACCGTGACCGCGCCGCAGGAGAGCGGCACAGTGGCGCGCGCAGCCCCGGTGCACGTGGGTATAGATTACGCAGCCATGGCAGCGGACCAGGGGGCGGACGCAGACGTGCGCGCGCTCCAGTCTGGACCAACAGGGTTGAGGCTGGAGAGCAAGTGTTTACAAACCGGTATGCCCCCCCTGATCTGCGACATGTCGACGGGGCGCCCGCGTCCGGTGGTTCCGGCCACGTGGCGCCGCCGTGTTTTTGACTCGGTCCACTCACTGGCGCACCCGGGGGTGCGCGCGTCGGTGAAACTAGTGGCGGAAAAGTTTGTTTGGCCGTGCCTGCGCAAGCACGTGAAGGAATGGGCAAAAACCTGCATTTCCTGTCAACGGGCCAAAATTCACAGGCACACAAGAGCCCCGTTAGAACCGTTCCGCATTCCGGCCAGAAGGTTCGACCATGTGCACGTCGACCTTGTGGGCCCCCTACCGGCATCACAGGGGTTCACGTATCTTTTGACAATGGTGGACCGCACCACACGTTGGCCGGAAGTGGTCCCACTTGCGACGACCACGGCCGCGGAGGTGGCTCGCGTTTTTTTAACGGCTTGGGTGGCGCGCTTCGGGGTTCCGTCGGACATTACGTCCGATAGAGGACCGCAATTCATCTCTGAGCTGTGGTCAGCGATGGCCAACGGCTTAGGAGCCAAAATTCACCGCACTACGGCTTACCACCCTCAGGCTAATGGTTTATGCGAGCGTTTTCATAGGTCTTTGAAGGCAGCACTCAGAGCGTCGCTCACGGATGCAGATTGGGTAAATAAACTCCCATGGGTTTTATTAGGGTTGCGTTCTGCGCCTAAAGAGGACTTAGACGCCTCCCCAGCGGAGCTGGTATTCGCACAAACTCTGAGGCTGCCGGGCGAGTTTTTACCAGAGCACCCAGAGCCCCCACCTCTCTCTGCTCTGGGACCGTTAGTTGGCACGGGGGCAGACACGCTCCCGGGTCCGGTTCATCACGCTTTTCCACGAGTTTTCGTCCCCAAGGCTTTGAAAAATGCCGATTTCGTTTTTGTCAGGCGCGAAGCCCTTAAAGCAACGCTCAAACCACCTTACGAAGGGCCATTTCGAGTGCTGGAGGCAGGTGATAAGCAATTTGTGCTAGATTTTGGGGACAGAAAAGAGACAGTCAGTATTGACAGACTAAAACCTGCTTTTGTCATGAAGGACGTGTCTGTACCGGTCGCGGTGGCGCCTCGACGAGGCAGGCCCCCGCAGAGGGCAATTAACCACTCTCTTCCTCAGTCAACAGACCCGAAGCAGAACAGCACCGCAGGCAAGGCGGGGCCAACGCACAGCAGATTCGGCAGACGGCTGAAGCCCAAGCGGCGCACAGACTGAATGTTGGTGTTGATTATTCAGTAGTGAGTAAGGTGCTATTAAATTTTGGGAATTAGTCTGTTCTTCATCGTTTGGGGGGGGGTTATATGGCTGTGTTGTGAGACATGTATATGTTGGACACTGCATATGTGATTTAACCACGATGAAGGAGAGCCAGCCCCCTGCGGTGCGGAGCCACAGAGCCTGGACCCCCTGCGGAGGACAGGGGACAGAAGACTTCCTGACCACTGAGGCTCGGGAAGAGAGAAGGGGGAGTTATGTAAATAAAAGGCTAATGAATGTGAATAAAGAGACTTTGATATAGATGTGTGATTTCCCCCGCGAGGGAAATGGTTTGATGTGAGAAGGTTTAAATGAGAGAACTTTGGTGTGTTCACTCTCTTTGTTCGCTGCTCAAGAATAAGAGCAGACAGTGGAATGATTTCTTGAATAAACTGAAATGAAAGACAATTCGGTTTCGTTATTCAAGTCTCCCCACAGGCATGGCAGAATTAGCCCCCAAAAAAAGGTTTCTTTTTGGGGCCCCAGAGCTCCTGCCCTGGTAAGCTCTGTTGATAATCCAGGGCAGATCAAGACAGTACAGGAGATGGCATTCATTAATCCTCCAGAACCGTGACATGCTCAGTGACAGATATTTTCAAAGATCCATCATGTATTTACAGTTGCATAAAATGTTTTACCGTTTACTGCTGGTCCAGTTTTAGCACGGTCCCTTTCTCACCTGCAGGAACGTACTAGAGTTTGCCAGTTGTCAGTTTGCCAGCACCACTGGAGTGGTGGCTCAGTTGGTAGAGCATCCGCCCCACACCCGGGAGGCTGGGGTTCGAATCCCAGCCGGGTCATGCCGAAGACTATATAAGGACCTGTACTTATAAGATAAGATAAGATAAGCCTTTATTAGTCCCACAATGGGGAAATTCCAGGATTGCAACAGCACAGGGATAGCAACACTCAGAGTAACAATCAGAAGGCAAGAAAAAACAAGAACAGCTAGTAAACATACACTACCATTCAAAAGTTTGGGGTCACTTAAAAATTTCCTTATTTTTGAAAGAAAAGCACTGTTTTTTTCAATGAAGATAACTTTAAACTAATCAGAAATACACAAGAATATCTAATATACATTGCTAATGTGGTAAATGACTATTCTAGCTGCAAATGTCTGGTTTTTGGTGCAATATCTACATAGGTGTATAGAGGCCCATTTCCAGCAACTATCACTCCAGTGTTCTAATGGTACAATGTGTTTGCTCATTGCGTCAGAAGGCTAATGGATGATTAGAAAACCCTTGTGCAATCATGTTAGCACAGCTGAAAACAGTTTAGCTGGTTAGAGAAGCTATAAAACTGACCTTCCTTTGAGCAGGTTGAGTATCTGGAAAAAAATATTATTTCAATTACAAATCATTATTTCTAACCTTGTCAATGTCTTGACTATATTTTCTATTCATTTTACAACTCATGGTGGTAAATAAGTGTGACTTTTCATGGAAAACACAAAATAATTGTCTGGGTGACCCCAAACTTTTGAACGGTAGTGTATGTGCATATTACTATAAATATATATATATAGACACACAGTGCGGAGCATTATGGTTGGTGAATGTGCAGCAGAAAGTCTAAGCTCTCTCTCCGCGGATGCGGCGGGCCAGCTGGAAGTCTTTGGGCATGATGGTGACCCTCTTAGCGAAGAAGAGACCCACCAGGTAGGCCTCGCTGGCCTCCTGCAGAGCCATGACTGCGAAGCTCAGGAAGCACAGGTCGGTCTTGAAGTCCTGAGCGATCTCCCTCACCAGGCGCTGGATGGGCAGCTTACGGATGAGCAGCTCCGTGGATTTCTGGTAGCGACGGATCTCTCTGAGAGCCACGGGCCGGTAACGATGAGGCTTCTTCACTCCACCGGTGGCCGGAGCGCTTTTCCGAGCAGCCTTGGTGGCTAGCTGCTTCCTGGGGGGCTTTTTCCTCCAGTACATTTTATGGGCGGTCTGCTTGGTTCTTGCCATCGCTCTTTATTATTCTGTCTTATATTTCTTGCACACCGCCTAAACTCCAGCCCGGCACCCACGTCGTTTTCGCTACAGTTCCCGGTATGTTGAGTTTCTCCGTTAGCACCGGGTGGCGGTTGAGTGCTAGCTAGCACTAGCTCTTCCCTGCTGTAACATCACCTGCTGTAAACAGTGGCTCCGTCCGCCGACTCGGGAGACCTTTGGGGCGATTTGTGTGTCCGTGATATATATAGAGTGAAAGGTGTAGAAAGAAGAAGGAAGATAAAAAAAAGGCTGTTGCAACGGGCAGCCAACTCGTGTGGCGCCGCTGGTCCGGCGGAACCGGAACCGGGGGGAAAAAAAAATGTATATATATATATAATTATATAGCGCTTTTCTAGTCTCAAAGCGCTTCAATAGCACTAACCCTCTACTCTAAGGGCCTATAGGAGACAGCGGAACGTCCAGCCGTCCAACTTGGTGGTCAGCAGTAATGGAAAAGAGAAGGGAAATTTGCAGCAGCGCCTTGCATGGCAGCGACCCCTCTGATTCTATATATACCTGTATGTGTCATTAGCATCGTAGATAAAACATAATTTCATTCTACTGTACATGATTGGCTGTATGGATTTGAATGACAACAAAGATGGCTTATCCTTGAGTCGAATTGAGACCACCTCTTTTAGGAGGTCTCGGTACCAGTGACGTGCGCTCAGGGGACGTGCGCTTATCATAAAAAAATAAATAATTATAATTTGTCCACTAATCTGTCTTGTATGCCTAAATGTAATTTCTGAGTGACTCCAATCATTTCAACAATATTTGTATAATTAAAATTGCCAAATCTGTGCATTTGGTATCAGTCCACCAAGGTCTCAGCCTTTGACCGCCACCTAATCCACATAGCACCGGACCCCCATGATCCCTCCTGCAGGTGGTGAGTCCACTGGAGGGCGGACCAATGTAACTCCTTTGGGCTGAGCCCGGCCGGGTCCCATGGGTGGAAACCTGGCCACCAGACGTTACCCATCGAGCCCCTCCCCCAGGTCTGGCTCCAGGGTGGGGCCCCGGTAACCCCATACCAGGCGGGGTACACTGAATCCTTGATCTAGAATTTATCATGAGAGTCTGTTGGATCGTTCTTAGTCTGGCCCTTCACCCAGGACCAGTTTGTCTTGGGTGACCCTATCAGAGCAGCATCTGCAGTGATGTGGACGTTGTACTGGTCTGTTGTGGTGAAGAGGGAGCTGAGTTCTAAGGCAAAGCTGTCGATTTACCAGTCAATCTACGTTCCTACTCTCACCTATGGTCATGAGCTTTGTGTAATGACCGAAAGAACGAGATTGCGGATACAAGCAGCTTAAATGAGCTTTCTCCGTAGGATTGCTGGACTCACCCTCAGAGATAGGGTGAGGGGCTCAGTCATCCGGGAGATGCTCAGAGTAGAACCGCTGCTCCTCCACACTGAAAGGAGTCAGTTGAGGTGGTATGGGCATCTGATTAGGATGCCTCCTGGATGCCTCCCACTTGAGGTGTTTAGGACATGTCCCACTGGGAGGAGACCCCGGGGCAGACCCAGGACTCGGTGGAGAGGCTATGTCTCGCCTTGGTATCCTCTTTGAAGAGCTGGAGCAGGTGGCTGGGGAGAGGGAAGTCTGGGCTTCTTTGCTTGAACTGCTGCCTCCGCGACCGGGACCTCCGGAAAAGTGGTAGAAGATGGATGGATGGAAATCTGCGCATTTCGCCACATGCTACTAGCTGAATGTTACAACTGGGAGGTCAGGGTTCAAGTCCTGGCTGGATCATGCCAAAGATCATATAAAAATGGAACTTCCTGCCATCCATCTTGGTGCTCAGCAAAAATGAAAGTGAGGGAAATGTGGGCGGCAGTGGCTCAGGCGGTAGAGCAGGTGTCTAATAACCAGAGGGTTGGCAGTTCCAATCCCGCTCTCCCCAGACATCCTGTTGTTGTGTCCCTGGGCAAGATACTTTACCCACCTTGCCTCCAGTGTCCATGACATTGTGTATAAATGGTCAGAGAGGCTGTTGGTGTGGATTGGCAGCCACATTTGTCAGTCTGTCCCAGTAGCTTACCCCTACCATTGTCTGTGGAGTGAATGAATAATGTATCCATTGTAAAATGTCTATGAAAAGCGCTATATGAATCTGATCAGGGATGGCAACAGGAAATTCTGATTTCAGCTGAAATCTAATTTGGTCGATTGACTTATGGGGGGGGCCAGGGGGGCACAGCCCCCCTGAAGCTGAGAGGTTTTCAGTAAAACTGAAGTAATTTAGACTGGAAAAAAATGATTAAAAAAAATGAAATACTAGACAGATAAATCATTAAATTTAATGAAAAGTTAACTTACTTTTTCGTCAATGTTGTCTCACTGTCTTTAGTCCAACATATTTAACAGTTCTATAGGAGTTTCTTCACTTTTGAGCCATAGTTAATCAAGTCTTTACAATACAC
This sequence comes from Pholidichthys leucotaenia, assembly GCA_020510985.1. NCBI lineage: Eukaryota > Metazoa > Chordata > Actinopteri > Cichliformes > Pholidichthyidae > Pholidichthys > Pholidichthys leucotaenia. Next base: position 190,697,286 of record CM035842.1, on the reverse strand, counting down.
ACAAAAAGCTTTTCCGGCCACGTCTGGTTTCTTCAGAAATTGTCCGAGTGTTTCTGTTACCTCGTCGAACTTTGAGCCAATTTTCACCTTTACCGTCACTTTTCTCTCAAGCCAATTCCATTGGAACTTATTTTTGACACTTTTGTCTATTTCTAGCACTGATGACTCCTAATCCTTCGATAAAAATCTCATAATTCCGCTGAAAACGATACCGAAAGCTCAGAATTCCAACACGCCACCATGAATTTTTGACAAAGCATACAACGAGCCATTTGATTGGTCCAATTGTTTGCAACTATCCAATCAGAGGGCCGTTTACAATACAGCAGTAGCTTGAGTACAAAACATCCGGGTTATCGCGGGAGACTTGACCCGGGGAAGCGCCGAGCGCTTATGTAATCGTGTTGATTTTCGCTAAAATCAGTAACATCGGTGACACTAACTTATTAAGCCTCTTTTCCACTAGCCCAGCACACCTCGGTACGGCTCGATTCACTTCAGTACGGCTCGGAATGCTTCTGTCTCCATTAGCACGGTGTTTGGCATGGGTGTTGTGCTGGGGTGGGTGGGTTTATAACAGCGAGGCGGTGCCACACTCCCGTGACGTAACGCACGCGACCCAAGCAAAACATTTTTTTTCCCAAAACTTTATTGAGAAGACCCAAGCAAAACATAACACATAGCTGTACAAGGCCACTCCTCGGTCTGTGGCTTTTTTCACCGTAAACGCCAAAAAGGACCGCCAGGCAAGGGTACAGGCAGCGAGATGAAATATGAATGAATATTTCAATTTAATACTATCCCACTTGTACTTACAAAAACGTGTGAATATTCATAAAAAGCACACACATGAAAGGTAGCACCACAAGCAGTGGGTCACAGCGGTTTTGGGCAACAGCAACACAATTGTGTATCCTTTGCCAATCTGTCTGCTGTTATTTAATGTTTAACAGTTAAGGGACGGATGATTATATGCTCCAAAACTGGAGAAACTCTCTGATAAAAAAGCTGCAACAACACAAGTCACTTTTGGTCTGAATTAACTGCCAAATGACCTAGAAATAATGAGCTGAAACTTGTTTTTATTCGTATTAAATAATGAGACAGTGGCACACTGGCCAACACCAAATTGTATTATTTTTTACATCCTAGGGCATTTTGAATGTACTGAATAAAAAAATTCATGTTTTTCACCTTCAGGTCAACGTGTGGAACAACAGTATTATTATTTTCCGTTTAGATGATGCTACACTCCTTCTAAAGTATTGTAATTCTCTGAATTTGGAATGCCGATAGAACATTCAATTTACATATACTTACTTTTTTTTTACCTACTTTGACTTGTAAGCTTGATCAGTCTCTCCTGCTGCATTTTAAAGTCCAACTGTGCAACTTCTTATAAGTTAACATAAAAAAATTTACCCAAAGTTTAGAACTGTATCATGTGGTGCTAATTTTTTATATTTTAATAAAAAGAACAGAAAGCTTACAAAAACATTTGTTTTTTGGTCTAGTTAAAAATTACATTACCTTTACAATGGTTGACCCCTGACAGGATGATCAGCATCATTTTCATCAGACTAGGCAATGGAATTTCTATGTAATTATACTGTTTTATAATTCAGTGTTATAACAGACAAACCACACTTTCCAAAACAATTCCATTTTATTATATACAAAATATTAAAATTTAAAAAAAACTTTGCAACACAACATGAAGGTTAATCGACATTTTATACACGCCGACCACTGAGTGCCTCGACACCAGCTTCCCAAACTGGGTCAGGAAGGCTCGGTTGAATGAAGCCGTCTCTGCCAGCTCCTGGGATACACTCGCGTTTTCTGCAACCTCATTTAAATGTTGCAAATATTTATCATTGAATACATTTTGCGCCTGGTGGCGGGACAGATTCACATTGGAGAATCCGGGCGTGCTGGCGCGGCGGACGCGTGGGATGATTCTACAAGGAAAATGCACACAATAAAATACAGCACGAAAGTGCAAGATATACAGAAAAGACAATAGTTTTTAACAAGATTACATAAGCTTATTTCAGCGTATTGTTCACATGAATAATTAAAAGAAAAGCGAGTCCGCAGTGTGCTGCGATAAAGCAGCGATCATCATCCACAAATGAACAGCTTTTTTATTGCATAAATAAACTGAGCGTCTTACCGAATATATTTGTGAAAAAACGCACAATAAAAAAAAATTAAAACTCACCGTTAAAGGACTCCGATGTCGAGACCTCCCTGTATATTTTTTCATTCCGGGTGGCTCCGTCTAACTCGCACTGGATACGTTCGTCTGACAATGCAGTGAGCAGACACTGCACCTCCTTATTGGTCCATGGAACACCCTTATTACGCGAAGACATTTTTGATAGAGAATAAATGAAAATAGCACAGCAATACACTGAAAAGAAACCGCCAACAGTGGTTGCGTGCTGAGTAATGGCGGTCGTGAAGATTCTTTTTTTTTTTTCAAAAACTTTATTGAGAAGGTCGTGAAGATTCGGCAGAAGAGGAGGAGGAGAGGGGCGGTTACAACCTGACCAATCAGCGCCGGTTACGACCTCACCAATCAGCGGCGACCAGTCTGTTAACGTCACAACACAGCCCAGCTCAGCACTGCTGTACCCTGTCCTTGAGCGGGGCTGAGAATTGCGGCTGTTAAACCGTGTTGGGGCTTGTGGAAAAGCGTACAAAGCGTGCTGAGCCGTCCCGTGTCGCGCTAAAGCGTGCTAGTGGAAAAGGGCCATAAGGTACCTTACCCCCCCCCTCTAAAATTTTCTCAACAGATTTAGACGATTCACAGACATGATCAATTTGAAAATAAATCGGCGGAAATCCGTGGATCGGCGGAAAATTGCCATCCCTGATCTGATGCATTATTATTTAATATCTGACTATGCTTGTACCGGAGTGGTGGTCTAGTGGTAGAGCACCCGCCCCTCAGCCGGGGGGTCACGGGTTCAAGCCCTGGCCAGGTCATACCAAAGGCCATGTAAAAATGGTACTTCCTACCCTCTAGCTTGGTGCTCAGCATAATAGAATGGGGGAAGGAAAAATTATAACCCACGGACAACAGATGGAAATTAGCCACTGGCTGCAATCTGGCAATTTTACATTGACTGATATCAGTGTTCATTAACTTGCACTGTCCTTAGAAACAGCAACATTATAAGTTTTCTGTATAGTTTTTAATTATCAGCACATTCATAAATTGTTTAAATTTGAAAAATGTCCATCTCCACTTTCAACAGTGATCAGACATGTACACCATGGGGAAAGTGTTAATTCTGGCAACAACAAAAAAATGAGTATTGGCAAGATTACACTGGTTCAAGGTCTGAATGTCAAATATGATTTGTTTTCATTTAACTACTCAACCCCAGTTACTGAGTCATTTTTTTATATGTTTTGTGAACTAAATCTGGTCGGTCCATCTAAGCCAGGTGTGTTCAACCATGTACCTGGAGGCCAAGACCCTACAGGTTTCATCTTTACACTTTTAAATCAAATCAAGGCATTGTTTAGATGAATTTTCAACATATTTTCCCCAATAAATTTTTGCTGGCTAGGCCAATTTACATCCAGCTTTTTTTTGGATCGCACCAATAATAATTAATCAATTCTGAGCTGGGGCAAGCTGGAGCTCTGACAAAACTTCCATGCAGATCTGTTTGGTAGTTTTTGCACATTCCTGCTAACAGCCAAAACCACAAATAACTGAACAGAGAGACAAATGACACAAAAAAAACCTGACCTCCTTACTCTATCTAATAAATCTGCAATGTTCTGTGCCAAGATAAATTTGTTCTCCATCATTTTCATGTTAAAGTGAGTCAAACGTCACTAAAGGCCCCACACCACACCCTGATCAGTGCTTCCTTCGATTAATTAGGCCTGCTAGCTTAGCGTGACTCAGCACTTTCTAAATAAACCCCATAGCTACTCCCGATAATCTGCTGCGACAGAAATGTGATCTTTCCCTGTCCTGGAGGGGCTATCCGACACCCCACAGGAGGTCTTAATCCTCGGCTCGTCTGGTAGTGATTTGGATGCCTCCGGCCTCCTCCAGAGATCCACGCCAAGTCCAGCTGCCAGGCTGCGAAATTCAGAGGCAATTAAAGGCTCCCACAGAGCAAGAAGCAGCAGTGGATGGTGGGCAGTTTATCAGGCAGGTGTAGCTGTGCTGCAGCCCAGCAGTTTCAGCAAACATGTCAGTTTGACGGGGAAAAAATGTGGAGGGATTAGAACCACACATACAAATTTATGGGGGGGGGGCATATTAACAAGAAAAGCAGCTGCAAATTTACCAAAGGGAAAAAAAAAAATTGGAAATATGACAGAAAAAAATTTGCAAGAAAAACATGCATCTATGATGAATCTAGGAAAAAATATTCAAATTTGCAAGAAAACCCTCATATTTAGTCAGTGATGTTTCTAGATTTTGGGTGGCAACTATTTTTTATGAGGAGTTCAAACCCTTTAAAATAGAAAAAATATATCCCTTCCCAACAAAAAATTATAAAAAAAAAAAAAAAGATTAAACTCGGGTTATTGTCTAAATGAACATGAAAAAAGTAAAATTTGAGAAAAATGTTGCAGATGTATGAGAAGAAAGTTGTAAATTAGCTTTAAAAGGTCAAATTTATAAGAAAAATGTTGCAAATTTATGAGGAAAAAACTGCACGTTTAAGAAGACATCACAAATTTACAAGAAAAGGTTACAGAATTACAAGAAAAAAGAAGCAAATGTATGAGGAAAAAGTTGGGAGGAAAATAAAGTTTAATTAAAAACAAAAAACTATGTAAGATTTTCATCCAAAATACCAGTGGTTAACATTGTGTCAGAACAGCAAGAAGGTCAGGGGTTCAGTCCCACCCCCTGACCATCATAGGTTTGATCCCACCCCCTGACCATCGGTGGTCCCTCTGTATGGAGTTTGCATGCTCTCCCCGTGTCTGTGTGGGTTTTTTCTGGGTACTCCAGTTTCCTCCCACAGGCCAAAAGCATGCAGGTTAGGTTAATTGGCATCAACTGGAGACTCTAAATTGTCCTTCGGTATGAATGTGAGAATGAATGGTTGTCTGTTTCTCTGTGTTGGCCCTGTGATGAACTGGCGATCTGTCCAGGGTGTACCCTGCCTCTCGCCCAAAAGACGCTGGAATAGGCTCCAGCCCCCCCCACCCCACAACCCAACAAGGATTAAGCGGTTGAAGATGAATGAATGTTTTACAAAATTATTTTGATGGTACGTCAACCTTTGACCTTTCCTACTGCCTGATTGGGTCCATATTGCCTGCAACAGCTTTGTTCTTGGTTGGACACTGAAAGGACTACAACTGTGGTGTTAAGTTAATTCCCTTCCACAGCATGTGGGACACCATGTGGTGTGCAGGGGCAGCGCCTATCTTCATTTCTCTGACCGTACGCCACACAGCTATTGTAAGTAGTGAAAGTTACAGTGAGGGGTCAGTCCTCTGGTAGTTCTGTGCATAACTTTCCTTTCCCCAATCTATTATGCTGAGCACCAAGCTAGAAGGCAGAAAGTACCGTTTTTATATGGTCTTTGATATGACCCGGCCGGGATTTGAACCCCGGCCTCCCAAGTGTGGGGGTAGATGCTCTACCAACTAGACCACCACTCCAGTTACAACTGTGGTGATTATGACCTAAATTCCAACAGCCAATCACTGGGCACACCTGTTGCCACCAACAACAAAGCACCCTGTCATTGGCTGTTGGGACTGAGGTCATAGTCTCCATGTAGTCTTTTCAGTGTTTCTACCCGCAACAAGAAAGTTACATAGTGCTGCTTTAACTCTCCAAACTTGTAGCTTTGGGGGGTGGGGGTACCTTTGCGTACTCTGCTTTATGGCCCACATTCACATTACATCACCACTCGTCTTTCTTTGTTAGCCATTTTGGGTATCACACTACAGGAGTTGCCTGGAAACTTTGTTTAGGCTGCTTGTCCAGGAGTGCAAGAAAACACTCTAAACTTGTTTTCCTGGGCACTTCAGAGGCCCTCTTAATAAAAAGGTCTCACTAATTGCACTAAACGGCATCAGACAGGTGAAAGTTAAAGTGTTTGCTGCTAAATGTCGATCATGGTGTTGCTGATGAGCACCGTGGCACTCCAAAAGTTGAACTTTTTCCAGCTTCCACTATTTTTTCACTGAGGGCACTGACCACATTAAATGGCTGGATTACATAGAAAATGAAAAGAAAATAATGAATTAAATCATTTTTATTTTAATATTTATATCTTCATAATTTTTATGAAGAGGAGTTGTAGGCACAGCCAGGAAATGGAGGGTGTCATGCTTGGTGACCACAGCATCTCATCTCTGTTGTTAGCAGATGATGTTGTCCTGTTGGCTTCATCCAGCAATGACCTAAAGGTCTTACTGGGATGGTTTGCCGCTGAGTGTGAAGTGGCTGGGATGAGAATGAGCACCTCCAAGTCCGAGTCCATGGTCCTCAACCGGAAAAAGGCGGATTGTCCTCTCCAGGTTGGGGACAAGCTCTGCCCCAAGTGGAGGAGTTTAAGTATCTCAGAGTCTTATTCACAAGTGAGGGGAGAATGGAGCGGTACAGCATCTGAAGTGATGCGGACGTTGTAATGGTCTGTCGTGGTGAAGAGGTGTTATGGTACGGTTTTGACTGGCTAAATGGCTGTCAGGTTCCAGTGGGTGGGGGCTTCCTGGACCCAGTGAAAAGAGTTAAGTTGATCAATCACTTAATGAGTGGAGGGACAGGCAGAAAGAGCGGGACGCCAATTTGGAAAGGATGCTATGCTATTTTCCCTTCTCCTGAGTGTTTTGGATATTTTTTTGTTTTTGTTTGCTTTTTTTACACAGTAAAATTGAACTGTCTAATAACAAGGGCTTGGAAGTCCTGTGGAGACTCCCAGCGAAGGACCGAGAGGGCTGGCCAGCGGAGCGCACGGACTGGGAGCCACACGATAGAAGCCAACAGGTAAGCTCCCATCTCCCAGCAAAAGAATCTGACAGCCAAACATTTTCTCATATATAGTCATCTGAAAAAGTTTGGACACCCCTTTAAATATTCAATTCTTTATTAAGAAATGTTCACGTATCTAGTACTAACTTTGTTTTTGTTTTTATTTACATTTTTTTTATTTATTTTAGCCATTGTAAGTGGGAATGAATGTGGGGGTATCCTAAAAAGATGGGGGGTGTCCTAATTTATTCCTCACTATTTGTTTAGAATTGCATTTTATAGGAAATTTGAAAAAAAGTCTTTAATTCATTTTTAATTGTTTAGTTGTATTACGTGAATCTCCCAGTATTTTTAACATTGATATTAAATATCCATATGTCCAAATATGTTTTTAAAAAAACACACAGGCTTATACAGGTTGTCCTGATTTTTTTATCACATGACTGTATGCATGGGCCACCAGGCTTGGAAGCCCCTAGACTGAATAAGTGTCTCCCTGGTGGTGTGTGACAGAGGGAGCTGAGCTCTAAGGCAAAGCTGTCTACATTCCTACCCTCACCCATGGTCATGAGCTTTGGGTAATGACCAAAAGAATGAGATCACGGATACAAGCAGCTGAAATGAACTTTCTCTCTAGGATTGCTGGACTCACCCTTAGAGATGGGAGGAGGAGCTCTGTTATCCGGGAGAGGTCAAAGCAGAGCCACTGCTCCTCCACATTGAAAGGAGCCAGTTTAGGTAGTTTGAGCATCTGATTAGGATGCCTCCTGAATGCCTCCCACTTGAGGTGTTTCAGGCATGTGCTACTGGGAGGAAACCCCGGGGCAGACCCAGGACTCACTGGAGAGACTATGTCTCCCAGTTGGTCTGGGAACATCTTGGTATCCTCTCTGAAGAACTGGAACAGGTGGCTGGGGAGAGGGAAGTCTGGACTTTTCTGCTTGAACTGCTGCCTCCATGACCCGGACCTCCGGAAAACTGGTAGAAGATGGATGATTTATTGACAAATGGACACCACTGACATGCCAACTGCAGCCTAACAGTCCTTCTGTGGTAGCATTGAATATTTTGTTGTTAATTTGATTGATTATGGTTTCAAAAAGCTTTTAATAACCAAATATTGCTGAATTATAAAAGGACTACATAACAGTGGGTCTCAAATATATGTACAAGTGTCCTGTTCATTGACTTGATGTCCCATTTGGTTACATTAAGTATGATTTAATGCGTTAGTTGGGTGTTTTATGCCCCCATTCATTACTACAACAGTGTCCATTTGTCCTTAAATATTACAATAAAAATGATTTAATTCATTATTTGGATGTTTAACATCCCGTTTGGTCCCATTCATTGTTTAGTCAACCCCCCTCCCCCCAAAAAAGTGCTCCAAATACAGCCATACACTGTGAACATGATCAATTCACACTTTGTCTTAACTACAGTGGGGCAAAAAAGTATTTAGTCAGCCACCAATTGTGCAAGTTCTCCCACTTAAAAGATGAGAGAGGTCTCCAATTTTCATCATAGGTATACCTCAACTATGAGAGACAAAATGAGAAAAAAAAAATCCAGAAAATCACAATGAAGGATTTTTAATGAATTAATTGGTAAATTCCTCAGTAAAATAAGTATTTGGTCACCTACAAACAAGCAAGATTTCTGGCTCTCACAGACCTGTAACTTCTTCTTTAAGAGGCTCCTCTGTCCTCCACTCATTACCTGTATTAATGGCATCTGTTTGAACTCGTTATCAGTATAAAAGACACCTGTCCACAACCTCAAACAGTCAGACTCCAAACTCCACTATGGCCAAGACCAAAGAGTTGTCAAAGGACACCAGAAACAAAATTGTAGACCTGCACCAGGCTGGGAAGACTGAATCTGCAATAGGTAAGCAGCTTGGTGTGAAGAAATCAGCTGTGGGAGCAATTATTAGAAAATGGAAGACATACAAGACCACTGATAATCTCCCTCGATCTGGGGATCCACACAAGATCTCACCCCGTGGGGTCAAAATTATCATGAGAACGGTGAGCAAAAATCCCAGAACCACATGGGGGACCTAGAGAATGACCTGCAGAGAGCTGGGACCAAAGTAACAAAGGCTACGTCAGAAACACACTACGCCGCCAGGGACTCAAATCCTGCAGTGCCAGACGTGTCCCCCTGCTTAAGCCAGTACATGTCCAGGCCCGTCTGAAGTTTGCTAGAGAGCATTTGGATGATCCAGAAGAGGATTGGGAGAATGTCATATGGTCAGATGAAACCAAAATAGAACTTTTTGGTAAAAACTCAACTTGTCGTGTTTGGAGGAGAAAGAACACCATACCTACTGTGAAGCATGGGGGTGGAAACATCATACTTTGGGGCTGTTTTTCTGCAAAGGGACCAGGACAACTGATACGTGTAAAGGAAAGAATGAATGGGGCCATGTATCGTGAGATTTTGAGTGAAAACCACCTTCCACCAGCAAGGGCATTGAAGATGAAACGTGGCTGGGTCTTTCAGCATGACAATGATCCCAAACACACCGCCCGGGCAATGAAGGAGTGGCTTCGTAAGAAGCATTTCAAGGTCCTGGAGTGGCCTAGCCAGTCTCCAGATCTCAACCCCATAGAAAATCTTTGGAGGGAGTTGAAAGTCTGTGTTGCCCAGCGACAGCCCCAAAACATCACTGCTCTAGAGGAGATCTGCATGGAGGAATGGGCCAAAATACCAGCAACAGTGTGTGAAAACCTTGTGAAAACTTACAGAAAACGTTTGACCTCTGTCATTGCCAACAAAGGGTATATAACATAGTATTGAGATGAACTTTTGTTATTGACCAAATACTTATTTTACCTAGGAATTTCCCAATTAATTCATTAAAAATCCTTCAATGTGATTTTCTGGATTTTTTTTTTCTCATTTTGTCTCTCATAGTTAAGGTATACCTATGATGAAAATTGGAGACCTCTCTCATCTTTTAAGTGGGAGAACTTGCACAGTTGGTGGCTGACTAAATACTTTTTTACCCCACTGTATATATGTACAGTATGCTTAAATGGGTGCATTTACCTGTATATTCATGGGTTTCCACTTCAAAATGCCATGCCATGAATAATACGCAGGAGACACGTCTGTCTGGTAGAACTGCCATTAGTTTTACTGACAACACCTGAGTGAATACAGTCCACATATACCAATATGTCAATGGCGGCATAGCGCTGACCAGTGGTGGGGTAATACAACAACACAAACGTCACATTGCCTATGGTGGCCAAGAGAGCTCACCAAAATGTAAACAAAAAAGTACAAAAAAAAATAAACAAGCACAAAGCCAAAACGGAAGTTAGCCTAACTGCAACTAGCCTTGGTCTGTGCTACAAAGCAATTTAGACAGCGAGATAACTTCAGCTGGTTCACTTCTTACTGGAGTAGATCACCATGGCAACTTAGTTTTGTTTGCATTTTTGTGTGCTGTTTAAGCCACTGTCCTTACCAGTTATGAAATGTTGACTACATATTCTTGAATGCTCAGAGGGTACACAGTTCTCAGCTTAGACAGCAGTGATCCATAGCTTCTTTCTTTCGACATCCTTGGCAAAGTGACAAAACAAAATTCCCTTGGTGCTAGAATGATTAGAGCAACCCACAGACACACAACAGAATAATAGCAAAAATGTTGACAAGAAAATCATGAATTGGCATAGTTATCATCATTCATCACCAGTGTTAGGCAAGTTACTAAAAAATAGTAAATAATTACAGTTAGTTACTCCTTTTCAAAAGTAATTGAGTTACTTTACCAATGACTGCATGATTAAAGTAACTACTTGGAAAAGTAACTCATTACTTTTAAAAGCATACTTAAATGCATACTGTACTTAAATCATTTTGTACACGTAGCAAGTTAATTTCATTAATGGATTACATTATGGGTTTATTAATGTCAGGCTGAAAACAGACTGTTTCAGACAGAGCTTTTAGAACATGTTCAGTATGTTTTATCCTGCCTTGAGAGCTCTTATTGTGGGAAAAATCTATAGAAAATCAACACGATATTGCCAGTAATTTCCTCATTTTGGAGTGAGAGTTGGCAACACTGCATAAAGCTGTCCATGTTTATCTTACCTTTATGATATGGATTTAATCCGATGTGCAGTGATCCAGAGAAAATGTCCATTGTCCACAGTCTCAATGTCTGTTGTGACAGAGACATGATCCAGTCCCTCAAATTTCTTTTGGAGATCAAAAATCCATTTTTGAATAATCTTTATCCAGGTAGCAGGTCAATGTGTTTTAACTTCAGTAGAACACAGTCTCAGCTGTCTGATGGAAAGACACCGTTTATATCACGTCTTCAGTTTGTAACGACGTATCTGGAAATCAGTTGGTTTAATTCTTGCTGGGTCACAGAATGTTCAGATGCATACATGTGCTTGAAATCTAGCCGTGGCTATTGACACTGTTCAGATAGCGTAGACCCACTCACAGTGTTCTTAGCATAGCTAGCTGTTACTTAGCACTAGCTTTGTCAGAGCTTTGTTGTTGTTTTCAAGTACTTCTGAAGATTGCAGTAGGTCTCAACTGGCACTTAGACAGATTATTGGTGAGTTGGAAGCTATTTCCACAAAAACAAAGTAGCTTTATCTTTTCCTCCATTCAGTAGTGAAGACTCAGCTCTCTGCAACAGGTCACGTCGACTGACGGCTGTGTCAGCCACGGTAGGGTCAATTTGTATATTTATTTATCCATCCATCCATTTTCTCCCGCTTAATCCTTTTAATCCTGGAGCCTATCCCAGCATCTTTGGGCAAGCGGCAGGGTACACCCTGGACAGATCACCAGTCCATCGCAGGGCCAACACAAAGAGACAGACACCCATTCACTCTCACAGTCATACCTAAGGACAATTTAGAATCCCCAGTTTGATGCCAGTTAACCTAACTTGCATGTTTTTGGCATGTGGGAGGAAACCAGAGAAATCCCGGAGTAAACCCACGCAGACACGAGGAGAACATGCAGACTCCACACAGATCACTGTTGATCGGGGCTGGGATCGAACCAAGGATCCTCCGGCCAAGGGTGAGTTGCTGTGCTGCCACAGTGCTAACCACTCCGCCACCGCGCTGCCCAATATTTATTTATTTGCACTAAAAATATCTATCCATATTAATAACATGAGTAATGAGTAATGCATCTGATCAAATTTCAGTAACTGTAATGCATTACTGAACTTTTAAACAGGAATTTCATTACACAGCACTTTATTGCAAAAGTAGTGGCATTACAGTACTGTGTTACTTTGTCACGCATTACTTTGTAATGCATTACTTTGTAACGTGTTACTCCCAACAGTTTATCACATCTGATAGCATGATATCGAGAATACTAGGGATGACAACTTGACCTTTGACTTGAGGCATTGGTGCACATGACCCATAAATGGCTGTGTTTACAAGGATAACAGTCTAAGGGGCAGATTTACTAAGGCAGTGCAAATTAGCGAGTGCACAAATTAGTGTGCCTGAGGGAGTGGCCAATTTTTGCCAGTGATCTAACAACACTCAAAATTATGAACACAGATGCAGTCACTTCATTTCAGTAATGACCACCCATCCACCAAGAGCACTGCAAGATTGCTCACAGACACAGTTGATGAGGAAGAGGGTCATCAACAAAGGCACACCCAGTTCGGAGAAGCATGATATAGTTTTTTAAGCTTTTAAGTGCAACCCCCAATAAAATGGTTTATTTTTGTTCATCATATGTCAGAGTTTTGATTTTCATTACATGTGGCAGACGCCTTTTTTAATATGTATAAATTAAGGACTACTCATGAATAAATTGATTATTGACCAGTGTGTTTATTTTATTAACACAAGAACCATCAAGATGGTCTGATGGAGACTCTGGGGTTTTATTATGTGAATAACTTTGTTTTAACAAAATCTACGGGTCTCCCAGTCCATGACTTTTTATAAATATTGTATGTGCATTTTATCTTTTCTGAAGTCTGGAACATAATAAAATTAAACACACACGATTTCACTTATTCCTCGGACAGCCACAGCAGCAGGTGAGAGTAATTCTCACCAGGGATGTCCTGGTGTGTCATCGAATGCTCTTAGTGTTTGCTTTTATTCTTGTTGTTAATCCTATTTGTGTAGAGATTTTGCCCCGAGATGTAAAGCGCGTTATAAATTAAATAAATTATTATTATTATTAGGCTATATATAAACAAATGAAATTTTAAAAAATCCTCTGCCAGCTGATGTCCAGTTCAGCACAACACCTATCTCTGTGAGATCGTTTCTGTTCGTATTAATCTGTTCTGTCATGCCAAATAAAGTCACGCATGAGGAGAAGCTGTCTCTTTGGCCATGTGCCCTCGGTTCTCGCCTGTGTCTCCTCCTGGCACCAGCAATTGCTGTCATCAGGCACAGATGAATTAAAACAAGCTTTTTTGGGGCATTAAATCCTGGCATATTTAGCAGTAGATTGACAACTGAAAACCTTAATAAATCACCTTGCGCCAGTCATTTAAATACTCCCCTCCCTCAAATTTGCACTTTGACATGACAGCTCCAATAAACACATATACAATGAGGCCAGGCGCAAAATTAACATAGTCCACACCTTTCCACTGCTAATTTTGCCCTGCGCCCTTTAATAGATCTCAACAGTAGTTTTTTAATGGCAAAACAGGGTTTTGCGATGGTGCAGCACGTTAGTAAATCTGCTCCTAAAACTATTAAATAATCTGTAAAAACAATGAAAAGAAAAAAAAATTGATTGAAAAAATTAAATGTTAGATAATCATGACTTTTAATTGTCTTAACCATCAGCTAGAAACACATGTATCTACTACAAAAATATATTTATATATTCTACAGCTAAATGTAGCTCATTTGCCATAATCTTGTTTACTGTGATTTTTTTTTTCTGACTTTTATACATTTTTCAAAACTTCATTTTTACATATAATCTTTCGTAAATTCTGCTTATTTTATATTGTGTTTCCATTTAACTGAGCAGATTTTCATAAAACTGTCTGCCAGCAGATTAAGAAAATTTGTGTTGCAAAACTGATTATTTTGATGCAAATAAAATTGTCTAATATAAAAACTGCATTAGAAGAAATGTCACATGAATAAAACAAGCATGGGAGCCTTGATTTAATATAGTTCTGACTTGCTGACTTTTACGGATTCAAATTTTACTTTAGTTCCCTTCAGGGGTCCCAACTTGACTACTTCAATAAGGTGACATTTCAGACTCCAAGACAGTCTGTAAATGAGAACGAGATCTAGTTCAGTCATTTTGCCTATAAATCAGTAAGCAAATGCTACAGGCCACCTTCAGCCATTCCCCCTCCCAACACACACACACACATGTTGAGTTTCAATAGTTTTTTGTTTGGTTTTTTTTTGGGGGGGGGGGGTAAATCACCTTCATTTATTTCCTCATGAATTTGCAACTTTTGTTTTAAATTTAAAGCTGAGGTACACTAACCCACCCCGTAAGTCATATAGAGAGCTGCATCTGCTCATCTGTGGTGGAATAACAGCTGTTTCTGGATAGGAAGTGAAGTACATACTGTTAATGCCATTTGCCCCCAAGGTACAAGTTCACCCTCAACGTTTTTGGGGGGAACAGTTAAAATTACCTTTATCTTTTCTTGTAAATTTGCAACTTTCTCAGAAATCTGCAGTATTTACATATTTTAAAGCAGACCCAAAATGCAGACACAACAAGGAGACCAGTTAAAAAGTTTAACAATGATTTTATTGAATGTGCAGACCACAAGATGCTAAAAGAAGTCTCCAAAAACCCTAAAATGTCACCACAGGACCTACAGCAGGCTCTTGCTACTGCTGATGTGAAAGTGCATGCCTCTACAATCACAAAGAGACTGCACAAGTTTCACTGGAGGCATGCAAGGAGGAAACCTTTGCTCTCTAAGAGAAACATGGCGGCCAGACTGAAGTTTGCCAGAGAGAACGCAGACAAACACCTGGGGCCACATGTATAAACGGTGTGCACGCACAAAAACGTATGCACAACAACATAAAACGTACGTACACTGATTTTCATGCACACAGTGGGATGTATAAAAACAAAGGTGAGATGATAAACTGCGGGCCGACCCGCAAAGTTTCCGCTTCCCATAAGAAGCTGCAGGCTCTCCGCAGAATTCTGTTTGACTCTATCAGATAGGTCTGTTAAACTAGAAAACAGCTGAAACTCACAGAATGTGTTAAAATAACATTTCTGCTTCAGTTAAAATGTTTTGACTACAAATTAGTGTATTAAAAAACATGATTATTATGACAAGATTTATCTCCACAGCTCGGCTTATTAAGCGCAGTGAAACCTTGATGAATAATAACTAATTTCCCACAGATATAACCTGCCTCATTCATGGTCTAAGACTAGCACCAGTGGAAACTGGATCTCGCCTCTGTAAATGTGACATAGAGATAAAAAAAAAAAAATTACGTCAGACTGTAGAGTTGACTCACAAGGCAACGTGCATAGATCCATCTCTCCTGGGAGGAATTCTGTTTTTCAAAATACAATCTAATCGAGCCCAAGCTCCAGCACAATATGTGCCATTTGTGGTGGAAGGGAACCACAGATTTGGTTGGCATTGGCGTGGTGACGCAGCCACTCCGTGACGTCATCATGCCAAGCTCATAAAAGTAAGGGACGGCCATCTTACGGCCTCTTTTTGGACCGCTACTACAGCACTCAGCCTACCGACAACCATCTGTATTTGCTAATAATAGTTTGTGTAATGAAGTTCGTGTTCTCAGCAAACGCCACTCTCTGTCACTCCTCCAGTTTTCCAGATATAACACTGAGGCAACAAGAAGCCCCTGACTGCAGACTACTTGGAGGCAACTGGATTGTGGAACCCTGCAGGTGAACCCCGGTAGCTGCAGCGGTGACATCTGCAGCTGTATTGGAGTGAAGAGATGTTTCCATAGTCTAAAATATCTCTCTTTAGAGATTACAATCTGGAAATAAAAGGCTTCTCCCTGGCTGCCGTGCATAATTTGGATTCTGACAGATTTGGTTTCTAACTATAAATTCAGCTGTAAGATTGGAGTGGTATTCAGTGGTGTTTATTTAGTTTATTAAAGTAAACAAATCCGTGCTGTGCAGGAAGGAGTCAGGAGAGGCAAAGAGAAGAGGACTCTCCAACTGGACGAAAAGAGACAAATGAGGAAACGGAGGCAACAGAATCAGGCCTCCGAACAGCCGTCCAACTTTGTATGCAGCAACTGCGGCAGAGACTGCCATGCCAGAATCGGACTGCTCAGTCACACAAGACCAGACTGGACTGACCAATGCGCTACCATTGTCTCGAGAGACGGATGGATGCCTGATCTGATTTATTTTGTTAGTTACTTATTTTACTCAGTAACATCACGTCTGTGGATTACCGACGGCTTTCTTTCACAGCATTTTTTTTCAGTATGTGTGTCAGCTCCCCCCCCCCCCCGTCACGCTGTCATATAATGATCCATCTATAGACTTTAACTTTAATACCATTTTATTTTATTTCAGTCTGAGCCGGCTGCATTAACTGAGGTGTAGGCACAAGTTGTTGCTTCAGCCTACACCCTTTCTGTGCAAAATATGTTGTCTTTTTCTCTTGCCTTTTCTCTTTTGTCTTTTTATGATCCGAAAGGAATTTAAAAAAAAAGTGATTGTCATTGTAATACAGTCCACTCGGTAAACTTAGGTTTATTGTTGATTCCAGAGGGTCAGAACAAAATTAAAAAAAAATTTTCTGACCTCCACTTCCGTTATCAACACCTCAGCATCACACTCCATGGAGTTTTTTTTTTTTTTTTTATGTTGTGCTTTCCCACAGGATTGACGATCACTAGCCATGTTTACATGGACACAAGTAACTGGATTAAAAGCCTGATCGGGAAAAAATGCTCCATATAAGCACACCAATCTGAATGTTCTGACCCGATCACACTCATTCGGATCAAAATTTCAAAAAAATGGGTTATGCCAATTGTTAATCTGATTGGTGCGCATATAAACACTTATTCTAAAGTTTGAGTAGAAAATATGTTTTCTGCGCATGTCTGTACATCAGCCATGCGTTGACATGACAAATTTCCGCCTTTACAGCAGCTAGCAGAAGACATGGCAGGAGTAAAACAAGACTGGTCTGTATCGTCCTGCTGTCTCCCTCTGTTCATCATATGCAGAAGTATGTACTGCTGGACTTGTAGCTTCATTACGGAGACCAGCAGAAGCAAAAGTACAGTCTGAATAACACAAGACAGGTCCATTTCAAAAAGACAGACATGAAGCGGGGTTTGTTTACATCGGAAGTTGATTCTTCTTCTACTATTTCCAGAATGTCGGATAATTGTGTGCATGTCAAAATGATTTAGTCCATTCAAATGTGTGACACATGGAAACACACGTCCTAATCGGATCAGCTTTTTCAGGATCCATATAAACAGTAAAGATCTGATCTGAATTGTAATCAGATTGAAGAAATTTTGCACATGTAACCATGGCTACTGTTTGACAGAAGAGTGACAAAAGGGGTGTTTTTCTTCATTTACGTAGTCATTAGTGGGAGGAACTGAGGTGGAGTAAAGAGATCGTGCCGGTGCGCTGGTTTTCACGTGAGGTGGGATGTATAAAGAAAAGGAGCAGGGAATCAGGCATGTGCACAGCTGTATAAATCTGAAAATTTACATGCACACATACTTTTAAAATTTTGTGAATATGCCATCTTTCAGTATGAAAGCTTCACAATCCTTTATACATGAGGTCCCAGGACTTCTAGAATAATGTTCTTTGGACAGATGAGTCAAAACTTGAATTATATGGACACCAGAACAGAGGACGTGTTTGGTGTAGACCAAATACAGCATTCCAGGAAAAGAACCTCATACCACCTGTGAAGCATGGAGGTGGAAGTGTCATGGTTTGGGGATGCTTTGCTGCAGCAGGACCTGACCAGCTCAGCATCATAGAATCCACCATGAATTCTACTGTGTATCAGAGGGTGCTTGAGGACCATGTGAGACCAACTGTAAAAAATTAAAGCTGAAGCAGAACTGGACCCTGCAACATGACAATGACCTAAAACATTACCAGTAAATCCATCAAGGACTGGCTAAAAACTAAGAAATGGAGAGTCCTGGAATGGCCGAGTCAAAGCCCAGATTTTAATTCCATTGAGATGCTGTGGGGTGACTTGAAACGGGCTGTACATGCAAGAAACCCCTCAAACATCTCACAGCTGAAAGAATTCTGCATTGAGGAGGGGGGCAAACTTTCCTCAGACTGATGTCAGAGACTGGTAGATGGCTACAAGAAGTGTCTCACTGAAGTTATTTCAGCCAAAGGGGGTAACGCTAGCTATTAGGTGGTAGGGTGTCAAAACTTTGTCCTCTGTTAGAATATATCTTTTGTTTAATGAGTAAAACAAGGTTAATTTTAATTTACCTGTAATTACTGTAAATCACCTTCTTTTCTAGAATTAAATAAAAACAAGATTCGACATCAATATGTGAACATTTCTTAAGAACTGAATATTTAATGGGGTGTCCTAATTTTTTCACATGACTAAATGAAAGTTCACTTTAGAGGAAGCTTCATTTGTTTTTTATGGCAACATACAGTTGTGTGAAAAAATTTGGACACTCCTTTAAATATTCAGTTCTTTATTAAGAAATGTTCACATATCTATGTCTAACCTTGTTTTTGTTTTTATTCACATTTTTTAAAATTTATTTTAGCCATTTTAAGTGGAAATGAATGTGGGGGTGTCCTAAAAAGGATGGGGGTGTCCTAATTTATTCCTCACTATTTGTTTATAATTACATTTGCAGAAAATTTGAAAAAAGTCTTGAATTAATTTTTAGTTGTTTAGTTGTATGATGTGAATCTCCCAGTATTGTTAACATTGATATTAAATATCCATATGTCCAAAAATGTTTAAAAAAAAAACCCACAGGCTTATACAGGGTTTTCTTATTGTTTCACATGACTGTATATCAAAGTGCAGTCACTTTTCTCTCAGTCATAAGAAAACTTAAATTTGTGCAACTGTGGACAATAAATGGAGCTTCTTGCTCTAAAAATAATCACATTTAACCACAGAGGGAGGAGCTGATGGGGGGGTGGGGCACACAGGATGAGCTAATCACCGCTGAGACAACTGGGGATCAGGGACAGTTACCTAGGTGATCTGATCACTGAGAGGGGGAACAGGTGCATGGCTGCTGTCTGTTTATTGCTGTTTCTCAAGACTGGCCACAAAATGACAAATAACAAAATGTTATGTGTCAAAATAACACAACACCAACACGCTCTACAAGAAGGGGCAGCGCAGGCTGTACCTGCTGAGGAGTCCCAGGTCCTTTGGAGTGTAAGGGGCACTCCTGAAGACCTTCTACGATTCTGTGGTGGCATCAGCCATCACATTTGGAGTGGTCTGCTGGGGCAGCGGGATCACGATAGTCGACAGGAAGAGACTGAACAGGCTGATCGAAAAAGCTAGCTCTGTTCTGGGGCGACGCCTCGACCCAGTGGAAGTGGCAGAAGAGAGGAGGATGGTGGCTAAGCTGTCATCTCTACTCGAGTCCGAGTCCCACCCCATGCAGGATATGTTGAACGCACTGAGGAGCTCATTTAGTGGTAGGCTGTGCTATCCTAAGTGCTCGAAGGAGAGGTTCAGCAGGTCCTTCCTACCTATGGCTGTCGGACTTTATAATGTAACCGGTGCTGCTCGTAGAGGTCGTATTAAACATACTAAACACAACAACTTAGCACAACAGAGATGGTCCCTTCCAATACACAACTAAGACAATTACAATTATTATTGAGGGTGGAAACAACAATGTTGATTCAAATGTGAAATATACTGTGTGGGTCCATATTTATATTCTGCCGGGTAATTTAACTAACCGTAATGCTGCTGATACCATCTAGCTGCAATGCTCCTGCACTGTGTATATAACTGTGTACATATGTATATTTATTTACTGCTTTGGCTAACCAGTTCTTATCTTATTGTCTTATTTACTTTTGGTCTGAGTGCTGCTATCCCTTTGCTGCTGCAATCGTGGAATTTCCCCATTGTGGGACTAATAATGGCTTATCTTAAAATGAGCTCACCATGGACGGAGTCTGGCTCCGTTCTGGGCTCGGTACAGGAGAAGCCACCACCCACCACGGCATTTCTTCCCACCGGGCTGCAGTGTGAACGGGGGTAGGATGGGAGACCAACCCATGGAGGAGAACGTCTGGGACTTCTCCTTTACCAGGCCAGCAGCTGAGCTTGACTCGGTCTGCGCTCATTGGTCCACAGCTCCCCAACTACAACTCCCATAGTGCTTATGGGAGTTGTAGTTTCATAGTCTCACATTGCGTAGCTTTAATATTTTAGATGCCATTTGAGAAAACTACAACCCATCAAAGTGGCTAGTGGGAGTCGCTGTCTTACCGGTAATTGCTGAAGTCTACCCACCATTGGGAGGTTGCCGGGTGTTAACATCAAAACCTGTCAGAAGGACAGCTCAGGTTGAGCAGTTTGGAGACAAAGTAATAGAGGCAAGACTGACATGGTTTGGACAGGTGCAGCGGAGGGATAGCAGATATATTGGACAAAGGATGTTGAAGATGGAGCTGCCAGGCAGAAGGAAAAGAGGAAGACCACAGAGTATTGATGGATGTAGTGAAGGAGGACAGGGAGAGGGTTGCTGTTGCTGTTGCAGGGGAGGATACAAGGGATAGGGTGAGGTGAAGGCAGATGATCCACTGTGGCAACCCCTAAAGGGAGCAGCTGAAAAAAACAAGAATATGTGGATGATGATTATTATTCTATGTAATGGTATTTTTTTTTTTTGTCCTCCTCATGGATCGTCACCTTATCATGGTGGGGGGGGTTGCATGCCCCAGTGATCCCAGGAGCTATGTTGTCCAGGGCAATTTGCCTCTGATAGGGTCACCCAAGACAAACTGGTCCTGGGGGAAGGGCCAGACTAAGAACGATCCAACAGACTCTCATGATAAATTCTAGATCAAGGATTCAATGTACCCCGCCCGGTATGGGGTTACCGGGGCCCCACCCTGGAGCCAGGCCTGGGGGAGGGGCTCGATGGGTAGCGTCTGGTGGCCAGGTTTCCACCCATGGGACCTGGCCGGGCTCAGCCCAAAGGAGTTACATGGGTCCGCCGTCCAGTAGGCTCACCACCTGCAGGAGGGATCATGGGGGTCTGGTGCTATGTGGATTAGGTGGCGGTCAAAGGCGGAGACCTTGGCGGACTGATCCCAAGCTATCTAAACTGGCTTTTGGTAAGTGGAATGCCACCTCTCTGGTGGGGAAGGAGCCTGAGCTGGTGTACGAGGTTGAGAGATACCGGCTAGATATAGTCGGCCTCACCTCAACACACAGCTCCGGTTCCAGAACCAGTCTCCTGGAGAGGGGCTGGAGCTTGGCCTTTTCTGGAGTTGGCCCGGGTGAGAGGCGACAAGCAGGGGTGGGTATTCTTGTATCCCCCCACCTTGCTGCCTCTATATTGGAGTTTTCCCCGGTGGATGAAAGGGTTGCTTCCCTATGCCTTCAGGTTGGGAAACGGGTCCTGACCATCATTTGTGCCTATGCACCAAATGATGTTTCAGAGTACCCACCCTTTTTGGAGTCTGTGACTGAGGTGCTGGAGGGTGCTCCTCTTGGAGACTCCATTGTCCTACTGGGGGACTTCAATGCGCACGTGGGCAACGACAGTGAAACCTGGAGGGGGGTGATTGGGAGGAACGGCCTGCCCGATCTGAACCCGAGTGGTGTTCAGTAATTGGATTTCTGTGCTAACCACAATTTGTCCATAACAAACACCATGTTCAGGCATAAGGGTGTCCATATGTGCACCTGGCACCAGGACACCCTAGGTCGCAGGTCGATGATCGATTTTGTTATCGTGTCATCAGTATCATTGTGTCATCGTGTCATCATTTATGGGACGGTTTGCTGCTGAATGTGAAGCGGCTAGGATGAGAATCAGCACCTCCAAGTCCGAGTCCATGGTCCTTAGCCAGAAAAAGGTGGATTGTCCTCTCTGGGTTGGGGACAGGCTCCTGCCCCAAGTGGAGGAGTTTAAGTATCTTGGGGTCTTATTCACGAGTGAGGGGAAAATGGAACGAGAGATTGACAGACGGATCGGAGCAGCATCTGCAGTGATGTGGACATTGTACCGGTCTGTTTTGGTAAAGAGGGAGCTGAGTTCTAAGGCAAAGCTGTCGATTTACCAGTCAATCTACGTTCCTACTCTCACCTATGGTCACGAGCTTTGGGTAATGACCGAAAGAACAAGATCGCGGATACAAGTGGCTGAAATGAGCTTTCTCCGTAGGATTGCTGGACTCACCCTCAGAGATGGGGTGAGGAGCTCAATCATCCAGGAGAGGCTCAGAGTAGAACCGCTGCGCCTCCACATTGAAAGGAGTCAGTTGAGGTGGTATGGGCATCTGATTAGGTTGCCTCCTGGACGCCTCCCACTTGAGGTGTTTCGGGCACGTCCCATTGGGAGGAGACCCCAGGGCAGACCCAGGACTCGGTGGAGAGACTATGTCTCCCAGCTGGTCTGGGAACGCCTTGGTATCCTCTCTGAAGAGCTGGAGCAGGTGGCAGGGGAGAGGGAAGTCTGGGCTTCTCTGCTTGAACTGCTGCCTCCGCGACCCGGACCTCCGGAAAAGCGGTAGAAGATTGATGGATGGATGGAGACCCAAGTTTATTTTTTTTAAAGGTGTGCTCCAGTGGCTCTAAAACCACTTAAAACCACATCAAAAACAAATATGTTTTGCCCAAAATAGTATATTGTGGCTTTTTACCCACAAAAAAACTTTTATAGCCTCAGAATTGCTTGGAAAGAGCTTTTAAATGTTTCACCTACTTAAGTATGCACAGATCTATGAATATTCTAATTGGTGCCCTGTAGAGATTGCACATGACTGGTCGCCGCAACTCCTGGTGGGTGGGCTGCTAGTCTGTTCACACCGCTTCCGGACATTAAACTTTTGCCTATATCTTCAAAAGTAAAGCACAAAACATTTTTCTAAAAGTGGTCTCTGCCGAACGCGGCAAACCAGTGGCAGGTCTGCTTACCAAAAGTGGCCCACTGGGCGGCTCACATTCTGCAGCTCGGCGCCCCATCTGCCGGCTAAGTGAGCTGAGAGCAGCAGTCTCGCTGAGCAACATTCAAGTTGGGTCCCTCCTCCCCTCATCCTCCACTGCTTCGCTAATCACTATGCAAAACGGATGCTTTCAGCCCCCTCAATCCAGCTGCTCCTCGGATCCTCCCTCTTCCCCCGAGATAGCCAAGAGTATGCGTCTGATTGGTTAACCAGCCAGGCTAAGCAGGAATACTTACGTAGCTAGAAACAGTCTGTCCAAACTCGCCCGTTTCAGGGGGGTGTTACCAAAGTGGAAATTCATAGCAGAAAAACACAGAGTTGGGGCTGTGATGAAATTTTCCTCTTGATATGTCTTGTATTTCACAAAAAAACATGTTACAGACATGTTAACAACAGAAAAAACTTGATTTTTGCCGGAGTGTCACTTTAATGTTTTTGTTGAAAGGGCAGATTTTGTTTTTCAGTTTTAAAGGGTTAAACACTTTCCCCATTCAAAAAATAGTGTTCACCAAATACACACTTGCATAGGTTCTCCCAGAAATCTAGAAATGGCCCTGGGTATGCCTGACACTTGCTGACTTTTACTGCTTCAGGTACAATTTTATTTCCCTTCAGATGTCCCACTTCAGTTATTACTTCAATAAGGTGACATTTCAAAATCCAGGAAACCTCTAAATGCCAGGACATTTCAGACTGTAAGAAAGTCTGTAAATCTGTAAAATGTGACATTATTTTTAAGGGTTTTTTTTCAGATATCCTCTAAATGGAATATCTACAGAGCATTCCGTAAACTATATTAAGTTTCCCCAAATTCCAGCTTCAGTGTAATATTTCCAGTCATTTCAGCTTTATTATGGCCCAAGAGAATGGTGATAAACACATGGAGCCAGAGAAGCTGCAAGACGTGTTTAGAGAGGGCATTTATCTGGACACTCATCCAAACAATAGGAGTGGATTTATTGATTCACTGCAAGCAAGGCGGGGGGTATAAGCACAGCAAAAGCGATGTGCTTGGAAAGCCCTGACAGCCCTCAAAGCAGTGACTTACATCCATACTAAAATAGGATACACAGCACATCAAAACAAGCAATACATCAGCACAATGTGGATGCCCACAGAATTCAGCTGAGGATTATGGTAAAGTCTGTGAGAGGTTAAAAAAAAAAACACCTGCATATCACCGCTCTGATGTAATGTATATGTTTCACCATGATTCCTGTATTACTGCTGGAAATCTTGTCCGACACGGCTGAGTGGAGGAATGCTCTTCACCTGGGCAGTCATGCTTTTTAGGTGTCTGACAGATTCTTGGCCCATTTCCCAAAATCCTGCAGAGCCCAGCAGTGGGGAAAAAAAGGACCACAGGGTTTTATTCAAGTGACTTAACACATTCCCATGAGCATAAGTATTGCAGGTTTGTTTTGTAATAGAAAAGGTTTATTCACATTTAAAGAATTTATGGTCAAGGTATAAAGCCATCACACACACACACACACACACACACACACACACACACACACACAGAGGTGTGAAAAAGTGTTTGCCCCCTTCCTGATTTCTCATTTTTTTTGTATGTTTGTCACACTTAAATGCTTCAGATCATCAAACAAATTTAAATATTAGACAAAGATAACACAAGTAAACACAAAATGCAGGTTTTTTTTTTTTCAAAATAAAGGTGTTTATTATTAAGGGTAAAAAAAATCCAAACCTACATGGCCCTGTGTGAAAAAGTGATTGCCCCCTCAACCTAATAACTGGTTGGGCCACCCTTAGCAGCAACAACTGCAATCAAGTGTTTGCGACAACTGGCAATGAGTCTTCTACAGTGCTGTGGAGGAATTTTGACCCCCTCATCTTTGCAGAATTGTTGTAATTCAGCCACAATGAGGGTTTTAGAGCATGAACCGCCTTTTTAAGGTTACGTCACAGCATCTAAATCGGATTCAGGTCAGGACTCTGACTAGGCCACTCCAAAGTCTTCATTTTGTTTTTCTTAAGCCATTCAGAGGTGGACTTGCTGGTGTGTTTTGGCTCATTGTCCTGCTGCAGAACCCAAGTGCGCTTCAGCTTGAGATCACGAACAGATGGCCAGACATTCTCCTTCAGGATTTTCTGGTAGACAGCAGAATTCATGGTTCCATTTACCATAGCAAGTCTTCCAGGTCCTGAAGCAGCAAAACAGCCCCAGACCATCACACTACCACCACCATATTTTTACTTCTGCCAAGGAGGTTATGTTTTCATCGGCGTTGGTTTGTCTGTTTGTTTGTTTGTTAGCAAGATAACTCAAAAAGTTATGGATGGATTTTCATGAAATTTTCAGAGATTGTTAGAAATGGGGTATCCTACAGATGATTACATTTTGGTGGTGATCCAGATCACCGTCTGGATCCAGGAATTTTTTAAAGGATTCTTTTTTTTTTCTTTTTTTTTTTAACACTGCGAGATAGGGCCATTTTCAATATTTTTTCAATATTTTTTTTTTTTTTTGTGCATGTAACTCTGCCAAAAAATCGTCAGAACACTTGGGGAAAAAAAAAAATACAGGACAACATGCCCACAAGGGAACTGTGGCGCTTGGCGGAGGTCTGCGCTCTCCAAGTTCTTTTCTAGTTTACTGTTGGTATGATGTTCCTTTTCTGAAATGCTGTTACTTTTACGCCAGATGTAATGGGACACACACCTTCCAAAAAGTTCAACTTTTGTCTTGTCAGTCCACAGAGTATTTTCCCAAAAGTCTTGGGGATCATCAAGGTGTTTTCTGGCAAAACTGAGACGAGCATTTATGTTCTTTTTGCTCAGCAGTGGTTTTCGTCTTGGAACTCTGCCATGCAGGCCATTTTTGCATGGTCTCTTTCTTGTGGTGGAGTCATGAACACTGACCTTAACTGAGGCAAGTGAGGTCTGCAGTTCTTTGGATGTTGTTGTGGGGTCTTTTGTGACCTCTTGGATGAGTTGTCGCTGCACTCTTGGGGTTATTTTGGTCGGCTGGCCACTCCTGGGAAGGTTCCCCACTGTTCCATGTTTTCGCCATTTGTGGATAATGGCTCTCACTGTGGTTTGTTGGAGTCCCAAAGCTTTAGAAATGGCTTTATAACCTTTTCCAGATGGATAGATCTCAATTACTTTTTCTCATTTGTTCTTGAATTTTTTTTTGATCGCAGCATGATGTCTAGCTTTTGAGGATCTTTTGGTCTACTTCACTTTGTCAGGCATGTCCTATTTAAGTGATTTCTTGGTTGAGAACAGGTGTGTCAGTAATCAGGCCTGGGTATAGCTAGAGAAATTGAACTCAGCTTTCCAAAGATGTGATGAACCACAGTTAATTTATGTTTTAACGGGGGGGACTTTTTCCACACAGGGCCATGTAGGTTTGGATTTTTTTTCCCTTAAAAATAAACACTTTCATTTAAAAACTGCATTTTGTGTTTACTTGTTATCTTTGTCTAATATTTAAGTTTTTTTGATGAGCTGAAGCATTTAAGTATGACAAACATACAAAAAAAATGAGAAATCAGGAAGGTGGCAAACACTTTTTCATACCACTCTGTGTGTGTGTGTGTGTGTGTGTGTGTGTGTGTGTGTGTGTGTGTGTGTGTGTACACATGGCATGCTTTTAAGGAAAATATATAGGGAATGGGTGCATGACGTCACCCGATGGAAAACCCGCAAGGAATTGTGGGAAAAGTGGTCTGCCTGCCTTTGTTTAGTAGTGAGCAATGAAAGCGGTTAAGGTGAAGTTGTGAGAGTTGCTTTAGTGTGTCATTATTCATCTGAATACCACGCAATGTTACAATGGGGAAGTTTTGCTGCATTATCAAATGCAGCAACCGTTCTTACGACTGGCGTGGAAGAAAGATTCATAATGGCGTACGTTTTTTTAACTTCCTGACTTGGATGAAAAGTGGAAAGAATCCGTTCTCCGAGCTAACAAAGAGGCGTCAGATGGAATGGATTGCAGAAGGAAAGACATCAGCTTTGACAATATTCCTGCACACATGGTCATGTGTTCACAGCATTTTCACAAAGGTAAGTTGTGATTTAAAAACGTATAAAGATTACTTGTATGCTCATGGAGTTCTTGCTAACCGTCTGGAATTTCCCAGAGCCAACGTTGCTGCCTTCATTGAGCATGGATTTAAAAATCAGCTGGGGACTGAAGTCCATAGAATGTTTATCTGTTAGAGTCAGCAGCTTCTCCTCTTTCAGGTGACTATAAAATCGTCACTGTCCTGATTTAGTACGTTTTTATAGCAGCTAATTATACCGTTAATTTTTTTGGTGTACCAGTGTCGGGTTTATCACATTACTTGATTAGTATTTCATGTCCAGTTTTGTAATAATGTGTTTATACTTAACAAGCATCATATGACAAATTTGAACATAAATCCAGCATTTCACTGCTGGAACTTGGAAATTCTTATGTTGGAGCCGAAGGACAAGGCCAAGTGCTGACATGAACACACTTTTATTAATATGATGGTGCAACCAAACCACACCCAACCGCTAGGCAGATGGCCAAGAGGCCGTCCCTCCTGCCTGCAGCCCTTTTATAGACACGGGTGGAGGCGGAACCGGAACCCAGAGCCACCACCCTGTGCCTCACAAATAAAGAGCATAAAACATACATGTGACTTGAACCATGTAAATAACTATAGCATTTTACCTCCCCATTACAAAAGTCCAAAACACACACACTTCAAACCCACCCCAATTTAGGACCCGAATCATGCACTAACATAACTTGAAACAATGTAGTTAAATTGACCTAACACATTCAGACCCAAAACAACTAAAACTAGGGGGACAGGTGAACTGCCGCCCCACCCCACACGGCAAAGCGGATTATCCTACACAAAGCAGTCCATCTACCAACAAAATACCGCCATGTCTTCTAAACTAAAACACACAAATTAATCCCCAAAACTACATTCATAAAAACAACAAAACAGTCCAAACGCGTGCACAAGAACCTATATACACACAGCTGGAGAAGATGACCCTGTGTGCCCCCTGGACCGTCCTTTCCTTAGTCCGCCCCTGGAGGTGGCCTGCCTACCGGACCACAGCTGGTCGCCTCGGCCCCGGTGCGCCTCCTCTTCCTCACCCCTGTATGCGCCACTCGTCCGGGCCCACATCCCTCAGTCTTCTCTTGGCCATGTCGCAGCTCATTCGGGTCCCTCCACAAGCCATCCGACAGCTGGAGGTAAGCATCACTCCATCTAGCCACAACACGTAGCCATCCCTGGTGCTCCTTCATCTGCCGTTTGGCCCGTATTCGCTGTGATCTCACCTCCACTCGAGCCCGGATCCAGTCCGTGACTCCCAGAGGTGCTCTGCTCGGCTTGCAGGGTCTCTGCCTGGCACACAGTCTCTCCATGCCAATCAGTCTTGCCCCGACCTCTTCTAAATCAGCTGTGGTCCTTGCTGTCGTGGCCCAGTGTTCACCAGCCCACATTAGCCGAGCTCCAGGAACAGCTGGGACGAGTTCCATGGTGTCGCTCGTTGGTGCAGGTGTCCCTCTGTGCCGCCCAGTACCTTCATCCAGGGCAACTTGGGCTCTGGCACCGGGGCCCTCCTGTGGTGACCCTGAGCGAGACAAGGCTTGTCCACTTTCCAGGGTGCCAGGCAGTTCTTCATCCCACACTGCATCATCTTGCACTCTCGGAACCGGCTGGTCCCACAGTCCACAGCCCAACCACTCTTCCTCAGTGCCGCTTTTAATGGCAAAGCCCAGGCTATAAAAGAGGTCACAGCCCATGATGTTATTGCCACGAGCCATCACGGTGAACTCCAAATCAGACATCTCCGCCGACTTGTACTGGGCTGTCAGTCTGATCGTTCCCACCGTGGCCAGCCACCCTCCTTCATAGCCCCAAAGCAGCGCTGGGTCACCTCCAATCCTGTAGTGGAAAAGTTGCCTCACTGTATTCCAGTTCAGCAGGGAACCCTCCACCCCCATGTCGATTAGCAACGGCACCTCCACTCCATCCAACTCCACCATGCAATACGTGCACCCATTGGTGTTCGGGGACACAGTGCGGATCACCGTAGTGGCGGGAGGGATTGAATTCTTCTGTGGGCTCCCCTGCTCAACCAGATGGCACACCCTCGCGTAATGATGTAAGCGGCCACACCTGCCGCAACGCTTCCCTCTTGCTGGACAATCTCTGGCTTTATAGCGGTGCTTTGTGGACCTGCAGCCCATACACCTGGGCTTCCCCGAGGCAGACCTCAACACCACAGTGTTGACCCTTCCCGCATCGTCCTCAACACTCCCATCGCTGTCCGGGTCCACTACTTGTGTAGCCATGGGGGATCCTAACTCTCGCGGTGACAGACGCTCACTCAGCTAATAAATAGAGAGCTAAAGAGTATTTGACTTTTAAAAAAGCAATTGATGCATTAGATCATACCATTTTACCGTCTACATTAGAAAAATGTGGTATAAGAACCCACCCATCTACACAACAAACCCAGGGTTGTTCTATCAAATGAATGGAGAGGGAGAGTCCTCCCTTCTAACAGTATACAGGCGGGCCCCTACCGTCAACCAATGAAACTGCAGGGTGGAGCGTGTGGAAACTGGATAAACAAGTAGTCGAAAACGGAAAAATTAAACAATCTTCGGGAAAAAAACAGGAAAAAAAACCCCACCATGACTAACAGGTCGAGCGATCTTCATCTGATCAGCGAGACACCCGTCTCCACCTTGCTACAGAGCACTCTGGGATTAGTGCCGAAAAAGAGAATGTTGTATCTTTGGCACATCCAGACCCCGCAACTGGGAGTCTTCAGGAGGAATGGCAGTTGGAAGCCAGAGGTAGACGGGGTTATGTGTTCAACTACGCAAGTAGCGAACTGTGTTTTATCAGTTGGATGAAGGAGAAACTTTTGGCTCGCTCTCCAGAAAAGCCACACTTTCGGTTGTGGACTGGAGCGTGCTGCAAAACGTGATTTATCCCAATCAAATGTGTCAATTGCTTTTTTAAAAGTCAATAAGTACTCTTTAGCTCTCTGCCTACCCATGAGTAATGTAGACTTAGAAACTCGGAAAAGAAGGTAAAAGTCATTGCCTTTTTTTTTTAAAGATAAAGTTTTTTTAATTAGAATTTGCTGTGGTAAATACAATTGCAAATGATAAAGTTTTGAAATAAACTGAAAAAATAATTTACCCATTGGTAAATATCGTGTACGTTTTACCGTCCGGATGCCCTTTCTTATATTTTTTATGTATTATGAAACCAAACTGAATAAACTTAAACTCGCTAAATATAACTGATTAACTCATGTGTGGAAACCGTTGGGGTGAATCTTGAATATATGTCCTCAACTCACTTTAGTCTGATTTGTTGATCAATCGCTTTTACATTTACCGACTGTAGAGTGAAAAATATTGTTTGGATCATTGGGAAAAACTGAATAGAATGTTAAAAAATGTCTGTGTTATCAGAAAAAAAAACTTTTAAATAACACAAAACTGTTTGAATGACCGACCAATACTGAAAAATGCAAGCGGCCTTCTGACCCCGGAAGACACGGTTATGATGCTGCTGAGGGAAGGGAGGGAAGGGGTTATTAGTGGTGTAAGATTTGAAAATTACTACACAGCACACATAGAATCGGTGTATTTTAAGTCAATAAATACATTGAAGTACTTTTTGGAAGAGCCAAGATGTTGGTCTGTTAAAGTGTTCATTTTTAGTTGTTTAAACCTTATACTAGTT
Organism: Pholidichthys leucotaenia; assembly: GCA_020510985.1. Lineage (NCBI taxonomy): Eukaryota > Metazoa > Chordata > Actinopteri > Cichliformes > Pholidichthyidae > Pholidichthys > Pholidichthys leucotaenia. The sequence continues at coordinate 190,666,413 of CM035842.1, read as the reverse complement.
AAACTAATATTTTCAGAATTCAGTTTGTGCTTTTGTCAGAGCCAAAATGTGTCGGTAACACAATTCTTCAAGCAGAAGGATCTTTAACCACTTTATAGACAACCTCAGCAGCATCACAGTGCCCAGAAAGGCAGACTGCGCTTTTGACCTTGGAAATGAACAGGTACAGTGTAGACATAGCTGCACTTAGTGAAACAAGATTGCCTGGATATGACAGTTTGGAATATCATGGGTACATCTTCTTTTGGAGTGGGAAATCAACTCAAGAAAGGAGAGAAGCAGGAGTAGGCTTTGCAGTTAGAAAGGAGATAGCAGCAATGCTTGATGAGGAACCGGTGCCAGTCAACAACAGGATAATCACTATGAGACTCCCACTACAGCGGAAGATATATGCCATACTCATCAGCATGTATGCCCCAACAATGACCAACACAGAGGAGGCGAAGGAAGACTTCTACAGTGATTTATGTGAGACTATCAGGTGTGTACCAACTGATGACAGGCTGATACTCGCTGGAGATTTTAATGCTACAGTTGGTTCGGACACTGAGAAATGGAAAGGAGTGCTAGGCAGTCACGGAGTAGGCAAGTGCAATGCCAACGGAGAACTTCTACTTGCACTATGTTCAGAGTACAACTTTGTGATAACCAACACCCTATTTAAGCACAAGGACACACACAAGAAGACATGGATGCACCCAAGATCCAAGCACTGGCACTTCTTAGACTACATAATAGTAAGGCAGAGAGACGTAAGGGATGTATTGGACACCAGAACAATGAGAGGTGTGGACTGTGGTACTGATCATGTTATGCTAAGATCTAGATTAAGGATTTGCAGATGAAAATAGCACTGCAGGATGGGTGCGAAGCCACCACGGAAGCTAAACACTAGTGCACTGAAAGACCAAAAGAAGCAGGAAGAACTTACACAGGAAATGGATGAAAACTTGAAAGACTGGGACAGCAGCAACTCAAAGAATGACATAGAAGAGAAATGGGCAACACTGAAGGATATGGTGTATCAGTCTACGAGTGATGTTTTAGGCCACCCTGAGAGGAAACATCAAGATTGGTTTGATGAGCATGATGAACATCTGAAGAAACTACTAGAAGCGAGGAATACAGCTAGGCAGGAAAATCTACAGTGTAACACAAGGTTGAAGAAGAAGAAATACTCAAAGGCTCAGAGTGAGCTCACAGAAGTACACCAGAGAGATGTAGTCCAAATGGTGGGATGAAAAAGTGGAGGAACTTCAAACTGCAGCAGACATGAAGGACATGAAAACATTCTTGACAGATTTGAGAAAAATCTACGGCCCTAAACCAAGAGGATTGATCCAATTAAAGGCTACGGATAGTGAAACGGTTTTGCAGGAGAAAGACAAGATTCTGGACAGATTTGCAGACCACTTTGACCAACTACTAAACAGTCCTGGAGGTCTCGCTGAAGAGGCTAAAGAAGCTCTAGCGCAGCGGCCAGTTGTATCAAGTCTGAATGAACCACCAAATCTTGATGAACTAATGGCAGCCACCAGGACAACACAGGATGGTAAAGCTCCAGGAAAGGATAGAATTCCAGCAGAAGTGTGGAAATTTGGTGGTGTTCAGCTGACCAATTCCCTACACAAGCTCATCCAAGAGATATGGCATGCCCAGAAAGTACCTCAAGACTGGAAGGATGCAAGTATTGTGCGTTTGTTCAAGAAAAGTGACAGGAAAGATTGTGGAAATTACCGAGGTATATCACTGCTAGCCACTGTTGGTAAGGTTCTCTCACGTATACTACTGAACAGACTCGATGAACACATCTCGCAGAATGTACTAACGGAAACCCAGTGCGGCTTTAGAAGTAGAAGAAGCACAATGGACAGGATTTGCTGCTTGAAACAGGTCCAAGGAAAGTGTATCAAACAGAACATGTCACTTTATACATAAAGTCTTGTGAAGTCTTCACTGACTTCAGTAAAGCCTTCAGTATTATATCGCGACAAGGACTTTAGCAGGTACTCAAGAAATATGGCTGTACAGAGAAGTTTGTCAACCCAACCTGATCGAGGCACTCCATACAGGTATGCAAGCAAACGTGGCAATGGGTGGTTCAGTGTCTAAGACTTTTCAGTAAGCAACAGGGTGAAACAACGGTGTGTGCTGTGCCTACACTCTTCTCGCTATATCTGTTAGCCATGCTTGAGGTAGCCTTCAAAGACACTTCAGAAGGAGTATACATTCAAACAAGGAAAGAAGTAGACTTGTTCAATGTGGCACAGTTTAAAGCCAATAGTAAGACATTGATAAAGGTAGTACGAGAAATGCTCTTTGCCGATGACAGTGTTATAACTGCACACAGTGCGAAAGATATGCAATCTTTAATGGAGAAATTTGCAAGAGCAGCTAGCCAATTCAGCCTCAAAATCAACATCAAGAAGACGGAGTGCCAGTTATTAACATCACTACTAGAAGAGATCAGCATTGGTACAGAACCACTAGTCAAGTGTAAAAGTGTGTTCACACCAAATGCGAACAGGCAAATTTTTCACATGGCATGATTAGATTATAACTCAATGTAAACACGGGAACAGACATGAATAGTGAGATGCAGACAGGCAAAGTTGCCTTTATAACTTCTGCAGCTGTGTTCAACCTGCTGTGGAAATTCCCAAAATAACATCATGTTTAGGTTTACAATATCCGACCAGGGGCTTACCTGAAAATGTTGTCTCAAGCCTCCAAAAGTTCACAAGATGATCAGTATTTACATTGCTAGCTTGCTAGGACGTCCATGGCCAGAAACAGTGAGTAAATAACTCCAAAAACCTGATTCAGCTGAAGAGTTCCCGGTCCTCTTGTCTCTCGGTTGGTGTTTCATTTTCTAACTAGTTTACTCTGCAATGCTGATAATTTTACTCTGTCCACTAGCTAGCTAGCTGCTAGTGGAGCTGGCTAGCGGACGCCAATGCGTGACGACAAAAATTTGCGGGTAATTGCGTCTTCCCATTCACTCTGTATGGATTTGCGCCGCTCGTTCGCGTTTGGTGTGAACACAGCTTAAGACTTTCAGGTATCTCGGGAGTACTGTTTCAGAGAATGCTAGGCTGGAGGATGAACTATCTCTCAGAATGGGAAGAGCGAGTGCTGTGTTTGGAAACTTGAAGGAGAGACTGTAGAACAGGGGTCACCAACCTTTTTGAAATCAAGAGCTACTTCATGGGTATCGAGTCATGTGAAGGGCACCAGCTTGACACACTCCTCTAAAATAACAAATTGTGTGTGTGTGTGTGTGTGTGTGTGTGTGTGTGTGTGTGTGTGTGTGTATATATATATATATATATATATATATATATATATATATGTAATGTGAAAATGGAATATTAATAAATAATAAATATGATCAGGTATGAATTATTTAATTTATATTGATGTATTGGAATCTGAGCTCAAATCTCATTTCATATACATCAGAAAAGTTAAACACTCGTAAGGGGCACCAGCTTCTATCTTTAAGAAGCAATTTGATCTTTCATTTCACTTTATACCTGTTTGATCACTCAATAAATTAATCAATAATCAGTCTCAAAAATTTTCCGTGAATTCGATACCTGGGCTTGAAACAGACTCAGAATGAAATAAATTCCCAACAACTTCTCAATTTTAAATATTTATTAAACGAAATGATTAATAGACATTGAAATAATTTCATTAATCATAAAATCAATCTTGTAAATGATAGATTAACAATGTCAATATTTTCGGAACCAGGGTTAAACTGAGAAACGAATTTCTATCAGTTTGAGTTAACAGATTATTAAAACAACGCAAATTTATGGAGAAAGTTTGCTAATTATGAAAAAGTCCTAAATTAATCTTAAGAAAATAAAAACGGAATTTTAATGGAAAGGAGAGTTATGTTAAGGGCTTCTTAATTTGCATCTGATTAGATATATAAATTATTACCGAACCTCAGCAGTGGAATTAAAGTTTTTACAGCTCACGTGCTTCTCGGTGGATGATAGTTCCGTCGTCGTCCTCATGAAGTTTTGAAGTGTTGTTCGGGGGCAAAACCCAGAATATTTGTCCCGCAAATATTCTCTTGACGATTAATGATATTCATGAGATCGTAAGTTGGATCTCGATGGTTGAGGTGCTGTAGAAGCGCGCTGATTTCTCAGCTGCGCGTGAGGTGGGAGCTGCGTCTTTTCTTCCTGGTAGACAAGCGCTGCAGGTCTTCGGGGATAATTAAAGATATCTGATCAGATTTCAAATTAGAAGAGAAAAAAAAAACTTTTGGACTTTAGGTAAAATAGTAGCTTCTGGTGGGTGCTTGGTCAAGAAAAGTATAAAAATAAAGTCAAGATTAAAGTTTACATTAAAATTAGACAAACGGCGGTTTTACAGAAAGTTTAACAAAGAAAAGATAAGTAAAAATTGGAGTTTAACTCCGATTAAGAATTGAGCTCAAAGAAAAAGGAATTCCTAGGCATTTAAGAGAAAAAGAAAATACAGAGTTACATAAATTACAAGTTATCTGCTCTGTGTTCAGAAAAGCGACATGTGCTCAGACAGTCCTTTGTTCTTCCTTGCTGTGTGTAGACAATGGAGGAGATCAGAAAAAAGCGAGCAGCCGGGAAGAAATCCGGGGAGGAAAAGAGTGACGAAAAGAGAAGAGTCTGACGAAAAAGGGGAAAAAGGCTGAAACCGAGTCTCTCTCTCCTTTTTATAAGCTCTGTTGAGTTTCGCGGGATTCTGGCCTGACCGGAGTCTCAGCCAATGAGCGTCCTTCGTGGGCGGGCTCGATGAACTTTTAGTCCAATGAACAAACAGTCTATTGTTCGGAGTCCTTTGGGGTGAAGAGCTGTCGTGCAGCGATTGGCTGTGGGAGTCACATGGTTTTAGAGGCAAACTTTGATACATGATATCGGTCCACAGGAATACACAGTTTTAAATACATTGGAATGTACTGTTACACTCTTATGTATAACTAAACTAACCTTAGTGTATCTTATAAGCAGTGCTTCTGAATCAACATGCAGGAATAAACATTCATTTAACATTACCATGCATATATATATATATATATATATATATATATATATATATATATATATATATATATAAAATCACAGATTAATGCATTTCACACATTATTGATTTTCCACATCAAAAACATCAGAGTCCATCTGCATTTTCATAGTTCTGAAAAGAATGAAGGTTTAGAATTGAGTTTGTAATAATGTACTTTAAAGTTGTTTAAATCCAGCGTTTTCACAGTTTAAGGAAATTAGCTGAGTGTGGATCTGTTGCATGTTTTATGGGGGCAATAAAATGGAGCAGGACATTGGGGAAATTCCTTAGGCTGGTTTTAACAAAAGGGGATTTCAGCTGTGGCCTGGGGGAAGAAAATCCATTTCTTTGCGTTATTCCTGGATGAAACAAAAATGTCTTTAAGCAGGAGAATAATTGTTGCTGAGCCAAAGTGAGATGATGCTACAATATACACATAAATAAATAATTATCAATAACAGAGTGGGTAACAGACAAGATCAATATTCAACACTTTATTTTTATTAATCTCAGCAATTGTTCAGATGATCACTTCTACATTTCATAAAAAAATGTCCAGTTTTCACCAGTCCCTTTTAACCATAAAAAACTAAACCCTTTTAATTCATGAACTATGTTGAACCATGTTTGAAAAAGTTATGCAACATTTAAGAAAAATCAACTTTCATATTAAATAAATCTTATCACATTTTTAACTGAACAAATCTGCTGCAATTCTGCTCAAAATCTGTTACATTTAATAAACACACTTTTGTGTGTTCTTCTTCACTGGAATTATATCCATACAGTTCTTTCCAAGAATCATGCTTGAGCAGCCAGCGCTGTCCTTTCATGAGAAGAAACTAAACAAGCACTGAGAGTGCTTATATGCACGGTGGCGCAGTGGTTAGCACCGCGGCAGCAGTTTACCCTCAGCTGGGGGATCGTGGGTTCGCCCCTGGCCAACAGTGATCTGTGTGGAGTTTGCATGTTCTCATTTTTCATGCAAAAACATGCAGGTTAGGGAGTTAAGGAGCGCTTGCGCACGCAGCGGCTGGTGGCTTGTTACCGGACTGCAGAACAAATCTACCTACGGGTACAAGTTAAGTCCAAAAAAAAAAAAAAAAGAGTGGGTAGTGAAGTAGCGCTTCGCCATCGCCCCGCAAATGAAATACACGCAGCTTCCTTTCACGGTAGTAAAAAAGAACTCTTCCTCCCGCTCACTTTGAAAATGATAAATTTTCTGTCTTTTTTTTGCCATGTTTTTGGGCTTGGAAACCGCACTGCGCCCACCATCTTAACTGCCCGCTAGCTAAGCTTACGCTCCACAAGCGCAAAGGTTTTGTCATGCGCACAATACTGGCCTTTAACTAGGTCAGAGTTCACCTTAACTTTACGTATAATAAACATATTTTCATTTTTTTTATTTTTAAGACATTGTCATTTTAAAATCTATATAAATGCAAGTGTGATTTTAAAAAATATAAAAAATATAAAATAAAAAATAGCGGCAGAAAAAATTACATCTGCAGCTCACTTGCGAGTTGTGCTATTTTTAGAACAGGCCTGCGGGCGACACATGTGGTCCCTGCGGGCGACATGGTGCCCGCGGGCACCGCGTTGGTGACCCCTGCTGTAGAACAATCGACATGTGTCTATCCTTGTGAAATGCAAAGTGTACAGAGCGACAGTACTGGCTACTCTATTGTACGGTGCTGAAACTTGGACTGTCTACAGGGTGCAGGTGAAGAAACTCCACACGTACATGGCGAGACACCTTCGAGCCATAATGGATATCTCATAGAAAGACAAGCTAACCAATATAGAAGTGCTGAAATGAGCTGGTCTACCATCAGTGGAGGACATGCTAATGCAGATGAACCTGAGATGACTTGGACATGTTGAGAGGATGGATCACCAGCGACTCCCTTGGCAGTTACTCTACTCACAGTTATGTGAGGGCAAACACAATCAGGGTAGACCCAGTCCCAGATTTAAATACACTGTAAAAAGAAACCTGAAGAAGTTGGATATACTAGACAGAAGTTCCTGGCAGCAGAAGGCGAAGGACAGAGCTGCATGAAGGAATCTGATCAGACCTATATGAAACGGTCATTGTCGCCCCTGACAGACTGCTATGATGATGATGATGATGAAAGGTAGAAAAAGTTTTGAAATAATTTATCTTGGTCTCATTTTTTTTACATCACAAAAACCTGGCATTTGAACGGGGGGGTGTAGACTTTTTATATCCACTACAGGGTCACCAAACTTGCTGTACCGAACTACACAGGTTGAGCTTGGATGAGCACCTGTTGCTATGGTTTTGGGGTCAATGATCAAAGTGAAAGTGTCATGAACCTGGAAAACCAACATGGAGGTACAGTATGTCACCGATGCATTGAATTACTGTATGTATGTCAGGGCATATCTTGGGAGAGCAATTTGGTTATACTACATATGGAGGCTAATTTGGGGTTCTTTTTTTTTGTCAATTTAATCCAACTGTAAATATCACTTGTAGTGCTGTTTTGATTTTATACTTCTGTACCAATACTAATGTAGTATTGTATATCTTCAATTTATTTTTTTCTTTTCAATGTTGAGGAAAAATGCTGATTAATTGCAATTTAAACATTGTCAATATTATGCTGTCATTTGTTTTGGCGCTAGTTACTTTTTGGAGACTGTTGTTCCTTGTTTTGGGCTTATTCTCCTGGACAGAGTTGCATGTTAAAGATGCACCCCAGTGGATATAAATCCCCTATAAAAACAAATCTACATTGTCTAAAATGGTATCTTATGCCCTTTTTTTTCTACAAACAAAACCTTTCATTGTCTTACAGTTTCGTGTCAATCTTTTCACTTTATCTCCCCCGTCAAACACCAGGATCTCTGATTACTAGGCCCTACAGAGGTGGTGGCTCCACCTTACGGTTCCGCCATCACCCGTGGCTGTAAGAGGGCAGTGGGCAGGAGGGGCAGTCTCTTTGCCACCTCTCTGCCTGATGGCTGCGCCTGTGTGCCGTGAAGTGCCTCTTTAATAAACGTGTGTTTAGTTCGACACCTGGCCTTGTCCTTGGCTCTTTATTACGACATAACAATTCCCAGTTGTGTGCACAGTGGCCCAGGATAATGATTGACACTGCATTGGTCCTTAAAATCAGTTTAATGGTGAAACCCATCTTAATTTGGGTCAAGTTTTCAAAGCAGCTGGTTAAAAAAATGCCAACTAACCTGGAGGATAACTTCAGTTAGGCCAGAGTCCTGACTGGCTCAACACTACGGATGTGCCGGCGCCATGCATAATTGCATCACCAAAAACATTCTATCTCAACTCGCCTTTTTTCAGGGGGCAGGGCTGAAGTGAAGCTTTAAAGCAAAAAAATAAACATAAGACATTTGAGTGAATTCACTCCGCTGCTCCGCTGCATTGAAACACCGTCTGCGCCAGTTAATCTCGACGGACGCCCATTAGCTGCAGCGGAGCTAGCTAGCGTAGGTCCCACTGTCAGCGGTTCCCCGGCTCTCCTCAGCAGCGAGGAGACTGGGTGGGTGACGGTGAGAAGGAAGCCTAGTCGCAAAGCCCCGGTTCACCACCAACCTGTTCACGTTTCTAATCGTTTTTCCCCGCTCAGCGACACACCCGCTGAGGAAAAAACTCTGATCATTGGCGACTCTGTAGTCAGAAACGTGAACCTAGAGACTCCATCGGCCATAGTCACATGCATTCCTGGGGCCAGAGCAGGCGACATCGAGTCAAATTTGAAAATGCTGGCTAAAAGTAACTGTAAATATTCCACAATTGTTATTCACACCGGCATTAATGACATCCGTCTCCGGCAGTCGGAAGTCACGAAACTTAATATAGAATCGGTGTGTGAGTTTGCAAAAACGATGTCTGCCACTGTAGTATTCTCTGGGCCCCTCCCCAATCTGACCAGTGATGACATGTTTAGTCGCTCGTCATCCTTGAACCGCTGGCTGTCTGTGTGGTGTCCTAAAAATGACGTGGGCTACATTGACAATTGGAGCTCTTTTTGGGGAAAACCTGGTCTTATGAGACGAGACAGCATTCATCCCACTTTGGATGGTGCTTCTCATTTATCTAACAATATGGCATCTTTTTTATCCAAATTTCCAAAACCGTGACTACTCAGAGTTGGGACCAGGAAGCAGAGTCGCAGTCTTACACGCCTCTCTGCAGCTCCTCTTCATCCGCCACCCCTCAGCTTAGCCCCTGTCTTCCCCATCAGAGAATCGTTGTCTGCTCCCTCCAAAGTAAATAAAAATATAATGTATAAGCATCCCAAAGTGATAAAGCAAAATATTGGTAAAACTCAAATTAAACATAAAGCCTCTAAATTGAATGATTTGGCCTCTGTTCCTCCTCATAATTTAAAAATTAAATGTGGTTTATTAAATATTAGGTCTCTAACTCCCAAGTCTCTGTTAGTCCATGATCTGTTAATTGATCATCAGATTGATTTAATTTCCCTTACAGAGACTTGGTTAGGACAAGAGGATTATGTTGGTTTAAATGAATCAACTCCCTCTGGTTATTTAAACTGTCAAAATCCCAGAAGTTCTGGTCGTGGAGGAGGAGTAGCATCAATTTACCATTCCAAATTACTAGTTAATGTAAAGCAAAAAACATGTTATAATTCCTTTGAGGGCCTGGTCCTCAGTGTTGGGCACTTTAGCAATTCCAGGTTAAACCCAATTTTATTTGCCATAGTTTATCGTCCACCATCAACCTATTCAGAATTTTTATCCGAATTTCCTGATTTCTTAGCTGATTTAGTGCTGAAATCTGATAGAATAATTATAGTAGGGGACTTTAATATACATGTGGATGTAGATAGTGACTGCCTTAATGTGGCTTTTAATTCAATATTAGACTCGATTGGGTTTTCTCAGAAAGTAGGAAATTCTACTCATTACCTCCACCATACATTGGACCTTGTTCTGACATATGGCATAGAAATAGAAAATCTTGTAGTGTCTCCTCATAACCCTGTACTGTCAGACCACTGTCTGTTAACCTTTGATTTTACTATTTCTGACTATTTGGCTCCTAAAGAAAAATATTATCACAGTAGATGCCTCTCAGATGATGCTGTTTCCAAATTTATGCAGATTGTTTCCTCTATGCCATGTGTCAACACAACGGAAATAAGCTATAGACAGCTTGCTCCTTCTGTAATTGATAACATGGTGGATAGTGTTTCAGCTTCTCTGCATCAGGCTCTAGACTTGGTGGCCCCCTTAAAAAAGAAAAAGTCTAATCAGAGATTTTTAACTCCTTGGTTCAACACAGAAACTCGTAGCTTAAAACAGAAGGCTCGTCAATTAGAAAGAAAATGGCGCTCTACTAATTTAGATTAAATCTATTTAGCTTGGAGAAATCATCTTTTAATTTACAAAAAATCTCTTAGAAAAGCTAGAACGAGTTATTACTCTGCATTAATAGAAGAGAACAAGAATAATCCCAGGTTTCTTTTCAGTACTGTAGCCAGGTTGACAAAGAGTCAGGACTCTGTCAATCCTAGCATCCCCTTAGAGCTTACTAGTCAGGACTTTATGAACTTTTTCAATAATAAAATTTCATCCATCAGAGATAAAATCAATCAGATTCTTCCCACAGTTAACTTAAATACTGTAACTACTACAACTCCTTCTATTGATGTCTGTCTTGATGAGTTTACTCCAATCGACCTTTGTGAGTTAGACAAAATAGTTTCCTCATCAAAACCTTCAACTTGTCTTTTAGACCCTATTCCTACCAGGTTATTTAAAGAAGTCTTCCCACTTATTGGTAGCTTTATTCTTCATATAATCAATTCTTCATTAACTTTAGGCCATGTACCGCAGGCTTTTAAAACGGCTGTAATTAAACCCTTACTCAAAAAGCCAACGCTAGATCCAGGAGCTTTAGCTAACTATAGACCAATCTCTAATCTCCCTTTCATTTCAAAAATCTTAGAAAGAGTTGTTGCTACGCAATTATTTGACCACCTGCAGGGAAATGGTTTATTTGAGGAGTTTCAATCTGGGTTTAGAATCCATCATAGCACTGAAACAGCCTTAGCGAAGGTCACTAACGACCTCCTCATTGCATCTGATAATGGACTAGTTTCTGTACTTGTCCTTTTAGATCTTAGTGCAGCTTTTGATACTATTGATCATAATATTCTACTTGATAGATTAGAACACTATGTTGGACTTAATGGAACTTCGTTGCAGTGGTTTAGATCTTATTTATCTGATAGGTTCCAGTTTGTTCATGTAAATGATGAGTTTTCTCTCAGCTCAAAGCTTAGTCATGGAGTTCCACAGGGATCTGTGCTTGGCCCTACTCTTTTTAGTTTATATATGCTTCCGTTAGGCAACATTATTAGAAAGCACTGTATACATTTTCACTGTTATGCAGATGACACACAGTTATACCTGTCAATGAAGCCAGATGATACTAATCAATTAGCCAAGTTAGAAGCCTGTCTTAAGGAAATCAAAGTTTGGATGACTTGTAATTTCCTGCTATTAAATTCAGATAAGACTGAAGTCATTCTTGTTGGTCCAAAAAACCTTAGAAATTCCTTTCCAAATCAAACTTTCAGTTTGGATGCAGTTACTCTTTCTCTTAATAGCTCTGTGAGGAACCTTGGAGTTATTTTTGATCAGGATTTGTCCTTCAATTCACATATTAAATTTGTTTCTAAGACTGCCTTCTATCATTTGCGTAATATTGCCAAGATTAGGAGCATCTTGTCTCAGAGTGATGCTGAGAAGCTGATCCACGCTTTTGTTAGCTCGAGATTAGATTATTGTAATTCTTTATTATCAGGCTGTCCTAAAACATCTTTAAAAAGTCTTCAGCTGATCCAAAATGCTGCAGCAAGAGTTTTAACAGGTACTAGAAAGAGAGATCATATCTCTCCGGTTCTGGCCTCCCTTCATTGGCTTCCCATAGAGTTTAGAATTAAGTTTAAAATCCTTCTTCTTACTTACAAAGCTCTAAACAATCAGGCTCCTTTTTATTTAAAAGATCTGATACTACCGTATCATCCTAACAGAGCACTACGCTCCCAAAATGCAGGTTTACTTGTAATACCTAGAATCTCCAAAAGTACAATGGGAGGCAGAGCCTTCAGTTATCAAGCTCCTCTCCTGTGGAATCAGCTGCCAATCTGGATTCGGGAGTCAGACTCGATCTCTGTTTTTAAGAATAGGGCTAAAACCTACCTTTTTGATATAGCCTACAATTAGGGAGGGATCATGTGTTTCTGAACCCTCCCTTAGTTATGCTGCTAATAGGTTTAGTCAGCCGGGGGACCTCCAGTAATGCACTGGGCCTCACTCCTTTCCTCACTCTCTATGAAATATTTTTTTTTTGCTGGTCATTAACATTTGTTTGTTCTCTCCCATAGATTGAGTCCCCATCGTGCTGTTTGCTCTCTACATGTCTGTTCTTTTCTTCTTCTCTGTTCCCTCACCCCCCAGCCAGTCGCAGCAGATGACTGCCCCTCCCTGAGCCTGGTTCTGCTGGAGGTTTCTTCCTGTTAAAAGGGAGTTTTTCCTCTCCACCGTCGCCAAGTGCTTGCTCACAGGGGATCGCCTGATTGCTGGGGTCTTTCTGCAACTGTGGGGGTCCTCCCTACAGTTGATAGTGCTATGAGATGACTGTTGTTGTGAAATGGCGCTATATAAATAAAGTTGAATTGAATTGAATTGAATTGAATATGTCTTATAAATCAAGTATCTTACAGACATGTTAACAAGAAGCAAAACTTGATTTTTGGTGGAGTGTCACTTTAAGTTTCACAAGCTCTGGCAACCCTGGTCATGATGATGCTGCTGATTTGCCAGAGCTTGTCAGGCTGCTATGAGGACTGAGTCTGCTGCTGCCCGCTCATTAGCCAGCCGATGTCCACGCATGTCTGACAGCTGAGACAGCTCTGCGTGGCGGCAGAAAGGAAAAGCTGACTGGAGATGTGCTCTGATATCTGTATCCTCATTATGCCTCCTTCTGTGGTGCCTCTTTAAATTGCCATGGCATTCTCTGACGGTTTACAACTGGTTGAGGGGGTTAGCCTTGGGTGAGCAGGCTCTGCCATTTGTGGTGGCTTTCATGAGGGTGTTGTTATGTATGAGGAAAGGAGTCGGAGTCTCTTCATGCAGGAAACCAACCACTCTTTATTATAGAGAACAGAACTATATATACAAGTGGCTGTGCCCACCTGACATTACATTGTAGGCGGGTGCAGCAGCACACACACACACACACACACACTACATAACATTCCCCTCCCCCTTACAAAAGTGTCAGACCACACACAATTGAGATCCTCCCCAATTTAGGACCCAAATTACACACTAAGGAACACCAGGGAATAATGAACCGTAATAAAATAACCTACTGCATTCAAACAAAACAACTAAAATAGGACCTTGTCTCTCAAAATAAGTAAAATAGGTAAAATAATCCCATAACATACATACACACATGCACACCAGCAGAGTATATACGGTGGGGCAAAAAAGTATTTAGTCAGCCACCAATTGTGCAAGTTCTCCCACTTAAAAGATGAGAGAGGTCTCCAATTTTCATCATAGGTATACCTCAACTATGAGAGACAAAATGAGAAAAAAAAATCCAGAAAATCACATTGAAGGATTTTTAATGAATAAATTGGTAAATTCCTCAGTAAAATAAGTATTTGGTCACCTACAAACAAGCAAGATTTCTGGCTCTCACAGACCTGTAACTTCTTCTTTAAGAGGCTCCTCTGTCCTCCACTCGTTACCTGTATTAATGGCACCTGTTTGAACTCGTTATCAGTATAAAAGACACCTGTCTACAACCTCAAACAGTCAGACTCCAAACTCCACTATGGCCAAGACCAAAGAGCTGTCAAAGGACACCAGAAACAAAATTGTAGACCTGCACCAGGCTGGGAAAACTGAATCTGCAATAGGTAAGCAGCTTGGTGTGAAGAAATCAACTGTGGGAGCAATTATTAGAAAATGGAAGACATACAAGACCACTGATAATCTCCCTCGATCTGGGGCTCCACGCAAGATCTCACCAACTGGAGTCAAAATGGTCACAAGAACGGTGAGCAAAAATCCCAAAACCACATGGGGGGACCTAGTGAATGACCTGCAGAGAGCTGGGACCAAAGTAACAAAGGCTACCATCAGTAACACACTACGCCGCCAGGGACTCAAATCCTGCAGTGCCAGACGTGTCCCCCTGCTTAAGCTAGTACATGTCCAGGCCCGTCTGAAGTTTGCTAGAGAGCATTTGGATGATCCAGAAGAGGATTGGGAGAATGTCATATGGTCAGATGAAACCAAAATAAAACTTTTTGGTAAAAACTCAACTTGTCGTGCTTTGAGGAGAAATAACACCATACCTACTGTGAAGCATGGGAGTGGAAACATCATTCTTTGGGGCTGTTTTTCTGCAATGGGAGCAGGACGACTGATCTGTGTAAAGGAAAGAATGAATGGGGCCACGTATCGTGAGATTTTGAGTGAAAACCTCCTTCCACCAGCAAGGGCATTGAAGATGAAACTTGGCTGGGTCTTTCAGCATGACAATGATCCCAAACACACTGCTCGGGCAACAAAGGAGTGGCTTCGTAAGAAGCATCTGAAGGTCCTGGAGTGGCCTAGTCAGTCTCCAGATCTCAACCCCATAGAAAATCTTTGGAGGGAGTTGAAAGTCTGTGTTGCCCAGCGACAGCCCCAAAACATCACTGCTCTAGAGGAGATCTGCATGGAGGAATGGGCCAAAATACCCGCAACAGTGTGTGAAAACCTTGTGAAGACTTACAGAAAACGTTTGACCTCTGTCATTGCCAACAAAGGGTATATAACAAAGTATTGAGATGAACTTTTGTTATTGACCAAATACTTATTTTACCGAGGAATTTATCAATTAATTCATTAAAAATCCTTCAATGTGATTTTCTGGATTTTTTTTCCTCATTTTGTCTCTCATAGTTGAGGTATACCTATGATGAAAATTGGAGACCTCTCTCATCTTTTGAGTGGGAGAACTTGCACAATTGGTGGCTGACACATTCAGCACATTCACTTCCGCTTCTGAGAGAGAGCAGACGCTTTTCTTCCCTCTCCCTCCTAATCCTCTCCCTTCTGATCCCAGCTTGCAATGTCACTCTTCTCCTGGCTGAATCTTAATCCAAATGGAAATTATGGATCTGGAAAGCGACTTATATGCGATTGTCACCACTTTAAAAAGTAGAAGATCGGGTCAGGGGGAACCCAAGGGAGACTCATGGTATTGGAATTCATGTGTCTGTGTGATTCGACTGAGATTGAACTGATCACAGGATCTTCTGTTTGGCCCCTGGAGTTTTCCTAGTGTATCGAAATTATCTGGGTGAGCTAATCAAATGCGGACCCCGGCGTAGCTCCCTTAACAAATTCAACAATTCGTCCAGCTGGGGGGAGCACTGACTGTCAGCGGCAGGATTAACATGGAATTTACTATCTGGCATGCATTGAAGAGAGAACGAACTCTCTGGACATGTTTTACCTATGTTTCGGTAGGTGGATAACATCTGTGGATCGCTGAGTGCTCTCCAGAGAATGATCTAAAGTATGATTCAAGCCTGTATGAAATTGAAGCACAGAATCGAAGAGAGAGAAATTTTTTATTCTCTGAGTGCACTGTGCAGATTTGACCTTGTGTTTTGGTGCCTTTGTTTACATTCCTCCTCGATGAAGATAACGCTGGGAAGTGGCTTATGTCTACCCATACATCAACAATCAGTTGTTGTCGTCAGCGGATTGGTCTCTCAAGGACATTGCCCATGTGCCTTCTGCAAGGAAGAGGAAAAGAGAGACAGACTCTGATCTTTGACTTGTTTATAAGTCACATGATTATAACATCTATCCACTGCCTGGAGGCGCCCTCTGCTGCTCACTAACAACTGTTACACTCACACTACACAATGACATGCAAATATACACACACTGCTCTCCCTCCCTCTGCTGTGTGATTGTATCTATTGTCTGCTAATGTGCATAGAGGGTTTTTTTCTGTGTAATCAAAATTTGGCTCATGAGCTTATATGAGCTTATACGAGCGTGATTCTGATAACTATGTTTTTTCTCGCTGCCTATTGTGTTTCCCCCCCCCCCCCTTCCCCCCTTTACCCCCACTGCAGACAGGCGCCTATGGCTGCCGTGTCATTGGATGCGCCTAATGTGCGCGCCCAATGTCAAGTCAAATTCCTTGTGTGTTTACTTGTAAATATACTTGGTAATAAAGCTGATTCTGATTCTGATTCTGATTCTGATTCTGATTCTGACTAAATACTTCTTTACCCCACTGTATATATATATATATCCAGAATTTTTTTAAGTCACATCTATGTCCACCGGCAGTCAGAGGTAACACCAGTCTGGGGGACCAGGGCAGCCCCAAATCATGCACGCCCCTGGCCACCGAAGGTAAGATTGGCTCAGAGGTCTCGGACAGCCCCACGGCATGAATGCCCCTGGCCACCATCTGCCTCCGGGATCAAAACCAACATCTCCTGCAAAAATGTCACTCTTAACCACCGACTGCCTCACTCCTCAGGACCCGCCGTGCTGCTATCCGGCACACCATCCCTCCGTGCTTGTCGGTCTGCTCCTGACTGCTTGCAACACCACTGCAGCTGCCATTGTTGCCCCGAACACTCCGGCCCCCTGTGGCCGCACTCCGGGGAAAACTGAAGCTCGCTCGTTGATGCCGCTCGCTGCCTTGAGCTCCTCACCATAACGCCCAACACCCTCGTCCAGGGCGCACTCGGCTCCAGCACTGAAACCCTGCCCAACCTCTACGGTGCCCAGCACCTGTTGCTCACTCCCGAGTTTCACAGCATTGCTTTCGCCGGCATTGTTTGCCAACCCAGGCCCCTCGCCGCTGTTCCCAGCACCCTCGTCCCAGGCGCTCCGCTGTGCTGTCTCCGTGCCCAGTTGTAGCTGCTCTCTCCCGGGGCTCTCAGCTTCATTCTCATCGGCGTCACTCTCCGACCCAGGCGTCTCGTTGCTGCTCTCAGCACCCTCGTCCCAGGCGCTCTGCTGCATCGTCTCCACGCCCAGCTGCAGCTGCTCTCCCCCAGGTCTCTCAGCGTCACTTTCGTTGGCGTCACTCTCGTCGGCGTCACTCTCGTCAGCATCACTCTCTGACTCAGGCGTTTCATCGCTGCTCTCAGCACCCTCATCCAAGGCGCTCCACTGCGTCGTCTCCATGCCTGGCTGTCGCTGCTCTCTCCTGGGGTCCTCAGCCTGCATGCTCCTGCTCTCCCGCTGCCCAGCCTCCAGCTGCGGGGATGACTCCTGTCACTGCTCTCCCTCTCCGCTGTCGTCACACACCACACCGTCAAACTCACCACGGTCCTGTACCGTGCTGCACTCCTTGGCTGGCCCGCCATCTGCAGTGACCGGGAACTCCACCACTCGCGGCCCCGGTCCCACCTCGATGCCTATCTGGTAGCCTGGAACTTGCTTTTGGCGCACAGTTAGCTTGGTGGCTAACTTGCCCATAGACAATGAGTGGGCCGTTAGCTTCTCAGAGCTAACTAGCCTAGCTCTATTTGGCACCAACACTCCCGCCACCCATAGCTTCATGGTCCTCGTCTGCTCGGCCAGCCGCTCGACAGCATCCTCATAGCCCTCCGTTTTGCCCAATGTACCAAGAATTCTTCAGCCTTCTGCGCCGAGATGGTGGGCCAGAAGTGCTTAGTGCTCGTTGTTGTCTCCTGTTGAGTCTACTTAAGCCCAGCGCTCCGATGTAATCCTCAAACATGGCCCGCTACTTTGGCCACTGGATCACTGGCTCTCCCGTGTACTCCAGAAATGGTAGTAGCGATGGAGGTAGCCCATACTCCTATAATTTTCTTCTCATCACCAAATGCTATGTATGAGGAAAGGAGTTGGAGTCTCTTCATGCAGGAAACCAACCACACTTCATTATAGAGAACAGAACTATATATACAAGTGGCCGTGTCCATCTTATGTCACATTGTGGGCGGGTACCACACACACACACACACACACACACACACACACTACACAACAAACTTCATGATGTTTGTTTCAGCTGGATTCTAAAATATACATTCCAATGCTCCTGACCTCCCCTTGTCACGATCTGAGCGCAGGGGGATTCTGCCATGCTCAGTCTCTTTACCCTAACATTGTATTTTTGAGTTCTAATTCCTGTTATTTTATCTTTGGTTGGTTTTCACATTTTCTGTATTGTTTCTTAGTGTAACTAATTTTCCTGTTAACGTTCCTTGTAGTTTTATCATTTACATATTTGGGTTTACTTGTACTGTATCTTTATTTGTCACGTATCATATTTGTATCTTACCAGGTTTTTCTCTCTCTCTCCGGGGTTGCAGCTGTCAGAGACACTTCCAGCTTTTTCCCTGGTTGTGGGTAGTGCCCCTGTCAAGCTGTCAGCCCCTTCTCCTCTCCTCATGGCTCACAGCTGATTGCAATCATCTTCACCTCCTTCCCGCTCATGGGATCCACACCTGCTATCATTTATGTTTATTGTTTGCATGCCCTATTTAAGGACTGTGGTTCCTGTTACTTATTGCTGGAGTCTAACGAATCATTTGAGTCAGAACCCTGTCCCCATTCTGACGTTTGTTATCTGTGTGTATCTTGTTTTCTCCCTGCCGTTCGTACGTTTTGCTTTGTGCACTATTTGGATTTTTGTGTTTGTGTACTTTTTGGACTTTTGTGTTTTGTTAATAAATATCACAAACTGCAGTTCAGCATCTGGGTCTCTCCTCTACCCTGAGGGGCAATTCATGACAGTAGACTCCAGCCAGCTAGAGACCCAGCTGCTGCAGTTTGTGGTTACTTTTTTTTTGTTTCACTCACCTGTGGTTTGGCGATCTTGGCAGCAGGACGTGGCCAAAGAGGGTCCCGGACTATTCAAAACACCAGCGGCAGCGAGGGTTCCCGTTTTCTTTGACTCCTCCCCAGTTTTTGTTTTTTCACCAGGGGTTTTGCCATGTCTGGCATCCTGGATTCACCAACTTTTGGTCTCAGTGAAATAGAGCAGTGGACTGTGAGTATATTGAAGGACATCCTCACGCAGACTCGTGCCTCTCATACCCCCGAGGCAGCCCGAGAGTGTCTGGAGGGCATGGCGCAGGTGCTTGAGGCATGCCCCAGCTTTGCTCCAGCCTGGAGCCACCGCGGGTGCAGCCTTGCTCCAGCCTGGAGCCACCGCGGGTGCTGCTCTGCTCCAGCCCGGAGCCACCGCGGGTGCTGCTCTGCTCCAGCCCGGAGCCACCGCGGGTGCAGCCTTGCTCCAGCTCGGAGCCACCGCGGGTGCAGCCTTGCTCCAGCTCGGAGCCACCGCGGGTGCTGTGATGTCCCAGTCCGGGACCACTGAGTGTGCTGCAGAGCGGTCCGAAAACGTCGTAGTCCCCACTCCTCTGCCCGAGGCCGTCATGGTTCCCTCTCCTCTGCCCGAGGTCAACATGGTTTCCCCTGTTCTTCCATCCTCTTTTTTGCTGGTTGTCCCTGTTGGGCAGCCACCCCCTAGACCACCTTTTCTGTTTAGGTGGTTCAAGAACTCTTGCAGACCACCTGACACATTCTCTGCCCACATTCTCCGGCAGGCCACCTGACTCTTACCTTCATGCCATCTGCCAGGTCTGGGACTTTAGCCGGTCGCCTGTACTGTCCAGCTGTCTGGTCCAGGGGGCCTAGGTGCCTGGATCTGCTGGGTGTGGATCCTGAGCGTGGTTTTTGTAATGCGTTACAGTTACTGAAATTTGATCAGATGTGTTACTCATTTTATTAATATTGATAGATATTTTAATGCAAATAAATGAATATATAAACTGACCCTACTGTAGCTGAGATGTAGCCGTCAGTCAATGTGACTGACGGCAGAGAGCAGAGTCTTCACTACCGCTTCACTGAGTGGAGGAAGAGATGAAACTACTTTGTTTTTGTGGAAATAGATTATTTTTCCTTTGTCGCAGTTAAGGACAAAAGTACATTGGTGGGTTGCAAGCTAAAGTGCCAGTTGAGACGGACTGCAGTCTTGAGAAGCGCTTGAAAACGGTAACAAAGCTTTGAGAAGGCTAGTGCTAAGTAATGGCTAGCTTGTAGCCACACATGTGACCTACTTTATGCCTTACATAATGCCTCACATCTTAGATAAGAACAAAGGCAGAGTTTCCTTGGAGATAACAGGAAGCTGTGAAAGTGTTAGCTTTGGTATGCAAGAGATGGCCTGGAGGATCCTTTGTGGGCCTAAGACTGTGGGGTTGATATTAAGGGATTAGAGAGGAGATGCATTGTGACTTTGGATTTGAATGCAATGTGACTTGTGAGCTGTGGGGAGACCTGAGTATATAAGGGACGAGTTTGTTCTGAGATGTTCTCTTTCTACTTTGCTCATGTTGGAGACGTGTAATAAACTGCCTTGAGACAAAACATGCCTCGTCAATTACACACTCCACACTGGTGACCCAAGACGTAGCATGCAGCAAGAAGAGAATTCCCCGGGGCCAGCCTCGTTGGGAGCCCCCAGCCAAGCGTACGCCGTTACGGTCCAGCTACCGGACTTTTGGCAGCACAACCCGCGCTCCTGGTTCCACTTGGTTGAGGCATAGTTTGCCCTCTGGGGAATATCGGTAGATGACACGAAATTCTACCATGTGATCGCAAAGGTCGATAACCACACGGCGCAGCATCTGGAGAGCCTTCTGGAGCAGCCACCAGCCAGCGACAAATACGGCGCGTTGAAGGCTGCACTCATCCAGCACTACACTCTCTCGGTTGAGGAGAGAGCAGAGAGACTCCTGGCGCTGACCGAGTTGGAAGATTGCACGCCCGTTGACCTGATGGAGAAGATGCTGAGGTTGAAAGGCTCGGACGATGACCACTTCATCTTTACCCACCTCTTCCTCATGACCCTGCCGTCAGCGACGAGAGCGGCCCTGGCCAGTTCGCCGTTGTTGGCCCAGCGGGACTACCGTGCGCTGGCCCGGGAGGCGCATCGGATTGTCAACACCAGCAGAGAGCGCGCAGCCACAGCGGCAGCGATGGAGCGCGGCGCGACGGCCGGAGATGGCGGGGATCCAGGGACGGCGGTAGCAGAACCCATGACGACAGCGGCGGCGGGCGCCAAGGAATGCGGAGGAGACATCCTATGTTTCTATCACTGCCACTTTGCAGAGAAGGCACGCAAATGTATACCACCGTGCCAGTTCAAGCGCTCGGGAAAACGCCAAGACCGGGGGTCGGTAGAAGCTGCGACCCTCAGGGAGGAGAACAAGCTGCTCTACTTGAAGGACGCACGCTCGGGGAGGCATTTCCTCGTGGACACAGGCACCCAGCTGAGTTTCATCACGCCTTCCTATGCCGACCGGCTGGCAGGTTCCAGCGGTCCCGAGATGGCAGCAGCGAACGGCTCGGAGATTAAGACCTTTGGTGAGAGGACTCTGCTTCTGTCTCTACACGGCCGTACATTTGAGTTGACTTTTGTCATAGCAGCGTTGAATTTCAATATATTGGGGGCTGATTTTTTGTGCTCACATGGTTTGTTGGTTGATGTCGCTAACAGGTGCCTGGTTAATGCGCTTTCTTTTGACTCTATTCCCTGTACAGCTCGAGCGGCCCGACCAACAGCACAAGCCAGCGTCTTCCACACTACTGCTCACTCAGTTCCCAGCACTCACGGTTCCCACATTTTCGGCAGCCGTCGCTAAACACGGGGTGGAGCATTTTATTACCACCACAGGGCCGCCCGTTTTTGCAAAACCTCGGCGCTTGGACGCAGCTAAACTGGCCATAGCGCGCGAGGAGTTCGCCAACCTGGAGAGGTTGGGCATTATCAGGCGTTCGAACAGCCCATGGGCCTCCCCGCTACACATGGTCCCGAAAGCTGGCGGCTCGTGGTGACCTTGTGGAGATTTCCGCAGGTTGAACAACGCCACAGCGCATGACCGCTACCCAATCCCTCATATCCAAGATTTTTCCGTTCATTTGGCAGGGGCACGCATTTTTTCTAAAATAGACTTGGTCCGCGGTTACCACCAAGTCCCAGTGCGCGCTGAGGACATACCCAAAACAGCGGTAGTGACTCCATTTGGCCTATTCGAGTTTTTACGCATGCCATTCGGGCTTAAAGGGGCTGCACAGACGTTCCAACGCATGATGGACGCGGTGCTGCGCGATCTCCCCTTCGTGTTCGTCTACTTGGACAATATCTTGGTAGCCAGCGCGTCCGAAGACGAACACGAAAACCACCTCGCGGCAGTTTTCCGGAGGTTGGGAGATCACGGGTTAATAATCAACCCAGCGAAGTGTCAGTTCGGGGCGACACAGATCGATTTTTTAGGACACCGCGTCTCCCCCGAAGGAGCGGTTCCGCTTCCTGACAAAGTGCGCGCAGTAGCAGATTTCCCCCAGCCGCAGACGGTCAGGGCGTTACAGGAGTTTTTGGGAATGGTCAATTTTTATAACCGTTTCCTCCCCCGCGCAGCGCAGCTCATGCAACCACTGTATGCCGCGCTCAAAAAAGAGAGACCCGCGAATAAGATCGAGTGGTCCCCGGAGCGGGAGTGGCAGACTGCCTCTCGCGCGCCGTGGCTGCCCCTGTCCGCATGGGGATAGATTACACAGCCATGGCCGCGGAGCAGGTTAGTGACGCGGATGTGCGCGCGCTCCAGTCTGGACCAACAGGGTTAAGGCTGGAGAGCAGGGTGCTGCAAGACGGTGTGCCCCCCCAATCTGTGATGTTTCCACGGGGCGACCACATCCCGTGGTACCGGCAGCGTGGCGCCGCCGTGTTTTTGACTCGATTCATTCTCTGGCACACCCAGGGGTGCGCGCGTCGGTCAAAATGGTAGCAGAAAAATTTGTGTGGCCCGGCCTCCGCAAACAAGTGAAAGAGTGGGCGGCAGCCTGCATGGCGTGCCAACGAGCCAAGGTACACAGACACACGAGGGCTCCCTTGGAGCCATTTCACATTCCGGCTAAGAGGTTTGACCACGTTCACGTGGACCTCGTGGGTCCCCTCCCGCCATCGCAGGGGTGCACGCACCTTCTGACAATGGTGGACCGCACCACGCGTTGGCCAGAGGTGGTTCCTTTGGCATCAACCACAGCCGAGGAGGTGGCGCGCACGTTTGTAACTGCATGGGTGGCGCGTTTTGGAGTCCCGTCGGACATTACGTCCGACAGAGGCCCTCAATTTGTTTCCGAACTTTGGTCAGCAATGGCCCGCAGCCTGGGGGTCACAATTCACCGCACAACCGCGTACAATCCTCAGGCTAATGGTTTATGCAAACATTTTCATAGGTCATTGAAAGCGGCTCTCAGGGCGTCACTGACGGATGCAAATTGGGTAGACAAGCTACCGTGGGTTTTATTAGGGTTGCGTTCTGCGCCTAAAGAAGACTTAGAAGCTTCCCCAGCTGAACTCGTTTTCACACAGCCACTTCGGCTGCCTGGGGAGTTTCTCATGGATAATCCTGCGCCAAGCAGCTCCCTGTCTCAGCTGTTGCAGCGTAGCATTGATGCAGGCACGCTGCCGGGCCCCGTTCATCACAGTTTTCCGCGCGTTTTTGTGCCTAAAACTTTGAAAAACGCGGAGTTTGTTTTTATCAGACATGACGCGCATCGCACCCCACTGCAACCACCTTATGATGGGCCGTTCAGAGTGTTGGAAACAGGGGACAAGCATTTTTTGCTAGATTTGGGGGGTAGGAGGGAAAAAGTTGGCATAAACGGACTCAAACCCGCTTTTTGGTGGCGGACAAGCAAGTGCTGTTGGCAAGGGCCCCTCGGCGCAGCAGACCACCACGGGGTGCTTCCCAGAGTAATATTTCCCCAGATCACCTGCAGGGACTGTCAAAAGGTTTTCACTCCCAGACAGCAGCTCCCCAGCAAGACGGCGCCGCGGAGGCGGTGAACCCTGGTTACAGCAGAAACGGGAGAAGACTGAAGCCCAAGCAGCATATGGATTGATGTGTAATGATGTTATCACAGCATGCAAACTGTTATTCTGTTGTTCGATCTAAATGTTTGGGGGGCAGGGTGTAGCCACACATGTGACCTACTTTATGCCTTACATAATGCCTCACATCTTAGATAAGAACAAAGGCAGAGTTTCCTTGGAGATAACAGGAAGCTGTGAAAGTGTTAGCTTTGGTATGCAAGAGACGGCCTGGAGGATCCTTTGTGGGCCTAAGACTGTGGGGGTGATATTAAGGGATTAGAGAGGAGATGCATTGTGACTTTGGATTTGAATGCAATGTGACTTGTGAGCTGTGGGGAGACCTGAGTATATAAGGGACGAGTTTGTTCTGAGATGTTCTCTTTCTACTTTGCTCATGTTGGAGACGTGTAATAAACTGCCTTGAGACAAAACATGCCTCATCAATTACACACTCCACAAGCTATGCTAACAACTAACACCGTGTTAGTGGATCTACGCTATCTGAACAGCCATGGCTGGATGTAAAATGGAAATACCTTTGTCTCAACTGCCACAGCTGGATTACAAGCACAGGTATGCATCTGGACAGTTTGTGACCCAGCAAGAATTAAACCGACTGATTACCAGATACATCGTTCCAGACTGAAGACATGATAACAGTGACTTTCCATCAGACAGCTGAGACTGTGATCCAGTGAAGTTAAAACACATTTACCTGCTACCTGAATAAAGATTATTCAAAAATGGATTTTGATCTCCAAAAGGAATTTTGAGGGACTGGATCATGTCTCTGTCAATGGACATTTTCTTTGGATCACTGCACATCTGATTAAATCCATGACAGTTACTGAAACTTGATCAGATGTGTTTCGTATTACTCATTTTAATAAAATGGATAGATATTTTTAGCGCAAATAAATTAATTAAGAAACTGACCCTACCGTAGCTGAGACGAGACATCAGTCAGCGTGACCTGTTGCAAAGTGTCGCGTCTTCACTACTGAGCGGAGGAAAAGATGAAGCTACTTTGTTTTTGTGGAAATAGATTATTTTTCTTTTGTTGCGGTTAAGGACAGGGTTGAAAACTAAGTGTCGATTGAGACCTACTGCAATCTTCAGAAGCGCTTGAAACAGCAACAAAGCTCCGAAAAAGCTAGTGATAAGTCATGGCCATTTATGCTAACAACACAGTGTTAGTGGATCTATATTATCTAAACCGCCAAGGCTGGATGTAAAGTGGAAATACTCTTGTCTCAACTGCCACGGCTGGATTTCAAACACAGGTATGCATCTGGATAGTGTGTGACCCAGCAAGAATTAAACCGACTGATTACCAGATACGTTGTTACAGAATGAAGACGTGATAACAGTGACTTTCCATCAGACAGCTGGACTGTGATCCAGTGAAGTTAAAACACATTTACTTGCTACTTGGATAAAGATTATTCAAAAATGGATTTTGATCTCAAAAAGAAAGTGGAGGGACTGGATCATGTCTCTGTCACAGCAGACATTTGGACTGTGGATAATGGACATTTTCTTTGGATCACTGCACATCGGATTAAACCATATCATAAAGGTAAGGTAAACATGAACAGCTTTATGCAGTGGTGCCAATTCTCACTCCACAATGAGGAAATTACTGGCAATATCATGTTGATTTCTTCAGATTTTTCCCACAATAAGAGCTCTCAAGGCAGGATAAAGCATACTGAACATGTTCTAAAAGCTCTGTCTGAACCAGTCTGTTTTCAGCCTGAAATTAATAAACCCATAATGTAATCCATTAATGAAATTATCTTGCTATGTGTACAAGATGATTTAAGCATGCATTTAAAAGTAATGTGAAAGTTACTTTTCCAAGTAACTAGTTACTTTAAGCATGCAGTAATTGGTAAAGTAACTTAGTTACTTTTTAAAGGAAGTAACTAGTAACTGTAATTAGTTACTATTTTTAGTAACTTGCCCAACACTGGTTAAAACCCAGGACAGAATTTGGGCAAAGTTTAGAGGTAAATACATACAGTATCACTTTCACAGTTAACATAAATGGGTAATTATATTCAATCAAATCTGAGCCATGGTATATTCAGTATTTTTGTTTCAATTCCAGTAAATGTATTCCTTTAAATAAAATGTTTCAATGGGATAAATGTATTATATCAAGGTCTTAGCAAAATTTATACTTTTTGAGTTGGCTAAAGTAACAAAAGACCAGTTGCACTTTGAAAATTAAGATTAACTAATGCTGAAGATGACTAAAATACCTGGATATTGTCTGCCATAATGAAAGGCCTCTGCCAATGATCTCTGCCTCTGGGTCGGGGGTGTGGGTGTGTTGGGGCAAGGAGGTGGGGGATTTCTCTCCTCTCTCCGTTTCTGTAGCTTGGTGTTGTCTTTTGGATGATTTATTACCACTGTATTTCAGAGCCTTTTTACTCTTCTGTTCTGAGTGCGTGTTGCTGGCAGTCGGCGGGTGCTGCTTGCTAGCTTGTTTACCTGGCACTGCTGAGTCATGTGATGGTACAAGAGGGAGGAGGAGGGAATAGGTAAAACCACAAGAAGAAGAAGAGGAGCAAAGTGTGCCTGAGTGTGTCTGCTCTATGCTGTGACGGAAATGGCAACACAGACACAGAGTATTGATCTCATTACACTGGCATTGATCAGTATCAATGCCAACGTTGGTACTGCTATTATTGATATTCAGATCGATCTGCCCACCACTATTGAGCAGAAAAAAAAAATAGAGGGAAAAAAACAACAAAGCGGCTCCGGTTCCTGCAAGCCAGCTTTGGTCGATCACTTTAAAGAGCTGGCTCTAAGAGCCATTTCGTTCATAAACGACACGTCACTAGATTAGAGGACATATCAGCAGAGAAGCTTGGCATGATATTCTAGGTATTGTACTTTTTGTGCTATATACACTACTCACAAAGTTAGGGATATTTGGCTTTCGGGTGAAATTTATGGAAAATGTAAAAAGTTCACGCTACAATGATATCATGAAAGTTGGCCATTTAAGTAGAAGCATGCAATGGTGATTTTCTCATCTCAGTTTATTGAACCACAGTGGTAGGTATACCACAACAAAAAATGTCAATGTCTCAATAATCTGTCATGTGCCCTTGAGCATCAATTACAGCTTGACAACGATGTCTCATGCTGTTCACAAGTTGACTTATTGTCTGCTGAGGTATGGCATTCCACTCTTCTTGAAGAGCAGCCCTCAGGTCATTGAGGTCGTGGGGTGCAGGGTTACAAGCCTCAACACGGCAACTCAGGTGACCCCATAGGTTTTCTATCGGATTCAGGTCTGGAGAAAGTGCAGGCCACTCCATTTGAGATACCCCAGCCTCCAGCAGCCATTCCCTAATGATGCAACCTGAGCTGGAGCATTGCTATCCATGAAGATGAATTAGGCCTGTGTTGTTCATGCAGGTAGTATTGGCTTGTCACTGTACTATTCACAAAGTGTAGGGCAGTTTTGTATTGACTAAACACACCTGCCCAGACTGTAATACCACCACCACCAAGGGCACAATTTTGTGGCTGGAAAATTATGTTTAATATGATCAAATTTCAAAACGAGATTTTTTGATCAAAACGAGATCGCGGATACAAGCGGCTGAAATGAGCTATCTCCATAGGATTGCTGGACTCACCCTCAGAGATAGGGTGAGGAGCTCAGTCATCCGGGAGAGGCTCAGAGTAGAACCGCTGCTCCGCCACATTGAAAGGAGTCAGTTGAGGTGGTATGGGCATCTGATTAGGATGCCTCCTGGACGCCTACCACTTGAGGTGTTTCGGGCACGTCCCACTGGGAGGAGACCCCGGGGCAGACCCAGGACTCGCTGGAGAGACTGTGTCTCCCAGCTGGTCTGGGAACGCCTTGGTATCCTCTCTGAAGAGCTGGAGTAGGTGGCTGGGGAGAGGGAAGTCTGGGCTCCTCTGCTTGAACTGCTGCCTCCATGACCCGGACCTCCGGAAAAGCGGTAGAAGATGGATGGATGGATGATCAAATTTGACTATCGCTAAAATTTACTTGAACTAAATTTACAACCTTTTTAAATGTAAATGACCCTTATATATACATAAAAAATAGCAAGGGATATTTATTTATTTACATTTATTTACGAACAACAGTAAATCCTGTAAGAGAAAAATATTTGTAATATGAGAGTGAAGTACAGGTAGATTTGGGGTCCGTCCCAGTTCTCATTTGAACCTGTACCCCTTTGCCTACCCCTATGAATTGGGGCACCCCTTCATGGCTGTACTACATCATTAGTAGTTGCTTATGGATTTAACCTAACCTGTTTTCACCAGTAAAAAAAAAGAAGACGGAAAAAAAGAAAACTGATTAGAAAAAAGTATCATCTTATGGAAGAAAATGTCTCAAATTTGCATGAACTATTCTAATCAGTAGAAAAGGTCAGAAATTTACTAGAAAGTTACAAGTTGTAAAATACATTTGTTTGTGCAAATGATTTGTTCATTTATGGTAAATGTAAATTAATTTTAGTCTGCCTCATTATTCCTGTATCCTGAAAAATAAACCATCTGATATACTACATAAGAAATACCTGCCATAGGGCTGTGTGAGATACCGAATATATTTGTTGTATCGGTATGTTTGGCCGCCCGCGATACATAAAATGGTTGTATTGCACATATTCGAGTATTTGTCACGTTAACCCCTTGCATTCCGGTTAATTTTCATAAAAACGCCAAAAAATAATGTGCCCAAAGTAAATCGAAAGCTGTTCTTCAACCCTTTGCAGCATCTTCATGGGGTTGGTCTCATTTAAAAGAAAACACTTTGAATTTTTTGGCAAAAAAAAAAATGATCTCTCTAAGTGCTCCGGCCACTGAGTTACAGTCATCTAAACATAGTGAACTTGAAGAAAATAAATTTGGCCTGGGTGTTTTTTTGGATACAAATGATTGCAAATAACACACAGCTTCAGATCCGGGCTGGAAAATGCAACAGAAATGTAGAACCAAGTGTTATCCAGCTGAGGTCCAAATTTTGTAACAATACCACAAAAAATTAATATATTACACAGCTTTGTTCTCAGGTTGTTCCCAGGCGTTTTGGAACTGTGCCAAATTGTGCCAAATGGCACAGTTTGGAAAAACGTCTGTAACTTTTGAATGATTCAACATAGAAGCTTCATCTTGGGCTCAAATGAAAGGTCACATTCAGGGCTGTGTCTGTGTGTGTGTGGGGGGGGGGGGGTTCTCCCCCCACCCCCCCCGCTACAGAGGACGGAGATCCGCCCTCGCTACATGACGGATTACACTCGGATAAGGTATGTTTCCACAGCAGCGCTGTCACCGCGGTCCCCCCCCCCACCGCCGCTACAGAATCGTAGAGGCGGGGGGGGCATTCACGGTCCGGAGGTGGCGAAGAACCGTGTAACGCGGCGCACGCACTTCGGACATCGTGCGCCACACAGTTGTAATTTACCGATCAGTCAAAAGTCATTTTTGATTTTTGGAGTGCAAGAGGTTAATATGAGCAGTGACTTCATGCTGTCCCCAGCTGCCACTGTTGAGGAGTGCCAAGCACTCAGTGTGACTGCTCCCCCCCCCCCCCCCGCTTGCTACACTGCAGTGAGCAAAAAGAAGCTAACAGAATAAAACAGGCCCACCTTATGCACAGGAACTGGGGAGGGGGGATGCCAGGAGAAGATAAACATTTCCAGTCGGAACTCTGCATGTGTAAAATCCAGCTCACTTGGTGAACAAATTTTCCAAAAAATACCTCCTAGCTGGTCTTGCAACCTTTCAAAATAACAGCGAGTGGATTGCCAAATAAAGAACAGATGAAATGTAGACATAAAATATAAGCAACAAATTATACTTCTGTCACTTATTAGACCATCGATTATTAACTATGCGTGGTAAACTGAAACATTTCTACCCATGTGGATAAACTATGCAAGTTCTGTTAAGCAAAGGAAAAAAAGACACTTTGCTCACTTGCATATTATGAAAAATTTTCTGACATAAGTTTATTTTATTATTCAGCTTTTTCATAAGTGAAATTAATTCTTCTACCTTCAGCTGCTCCTTTTAGGGGTCGTTACAGTGGATCATCTGCCTCCATCTCACCCTAGCCCTTTATCATCCTCTGTAACACCAACCCTCTCCATGTCCTCCTTCACTACATCCATGAATCTTCTCTGTGGTCTTCCTCTTTTCCTCCTGCCTGGCAGCTCCATCTTCAACATCCTTTGTCCAATATACTGTATCCACTATCCCTCCTCTGCACATGTCCAAACTGTCTCAGCCTTGCCTCCCTTACTTTGTCTTCAAACCGCTCAACCTGAGCGGTCCCTCTGATATACTCATTTCTAATCCTGTCCCTCCTCGTCACTCCCAATCTTGCCATCTTCAACTCTGCCACCTCCAGCTCTGCCTCACGTCTTTTTGTCGGTGCCACGGTCTCCAAACCATACATCATAGCAGGTCTCACTACCGTCTTGTAAATCTTCCCTTTCACTCTTGCTGCTATCCTTCTGTCACAAATCACCTGTGACACTTGTCTCCACCCACTCCACCCTGCCTGCACTCTCTTCTTCACCTTGCTTGTGCATTTTCCATTGCTTTGGATGGTTGACCCCAGGTATTTAAACACTACTTTCACTACCTCTGTTCCTTGCATCTTCACCTTTACACCTGTGTCCCTCTCATTCACACTCATATATTCTTTCTTGCTTATAGTGACTTTCATTCCTCTTCTCTCCAGTGCATACCTCCACCTCTCCAGGTTCTCTTCCATTTGCTCCCTACTCTCACTCCAAATAAGTGTCATCTGCAAACATCATGGTCCATGGAGACTTTTGCCTGACCTCGTCTGTCAGCCTGTCCATCACTACGGCAGACAAGAAGGGGCTCAGAACCGACCCCTGATGTAATCCCACCTTGAATCCATCTGTCACTCCTACAGCTCTCCTTGCCAACATCTCACTGTCCTCATACATGTCCTGCACCACCCTCTTCAGATTTGAAATAATTGTTCTGGCTCAGTAAATATTTCATTTACTACTGTTGCTATATATGATTTGTACTGCATTTCAGGATACGTGACTAGTTTTTATTTTACTCTGAATAGCACACGCAAGAGGAAAACCTCAAAAATTGCTAAATCAAAATTTTACAAGTGTTGCAGATTTACAATCAAAAAGGTTGCAAATGTACACAAATATGATTTATGGGAAAAAGTCACAAATTCACAAGAAAAATGTTTCAAATTTGAGTATGTTTGCAAAATTGCATAAAAAGTACAAATATCACAAAAGGTTGCAAATGTATCAAAAAGTGTAAAAAAAAAATCTCAAATGAGAAAAAATGTCAATTCAAGAAAAAATATCAGATTTACAGAAAAAAGTAATAACTCCTCAAGTAACTTTTAGTGGATATTTTCATGCTCGTACTCAAGTAATGTTTTTGGTGACAATTCTTACTTGTACTTGAATAATTATCATGAAGTAACACTACTTTTGCTTGAGAATAATTTCTGGAAAAATTAAAAACTTTACAAAGTGACTAAAGAGAGGCAGGTCAGACGCCTTCACATGAAAAGTCAATGTAAAATTACCTTACCTTCTACTGATGATCAGGGTTACTACGCATGCGCGTGCATGCCGCACATGCGTAGCACTAGTAAATACGCTTACAGCATACAATACAGCTGACGGAAACAGCTGACGGCGCTACACCGTGATTGACTGAGCCAAAAATGTGGCGCATTTTCAGTGTGTCTATTTATATATTTTTTATATATATTTTCTGCCGGTAAAAATTACTCAATGCAACTGACGGAAGGTAAACAATAGCATACCATGGCTCAGCTGATGGAAGCTAAGCAATTATGTAATGTTAGTGGCATATTTGCAGTGCAACTGATTCTGACAAAGTATGCTAAACTGATAGCTATATCTATCGGTTTGCCATAGGGGTATGGTATTCCGATTAAGTATGGTAAAATGGCAGAACACTGGAGTCAGACCAGTTTTCCGCCCGGGAGTTTCATGCCCAAAACCAGCCCACTTTTTTTTTTTTTTTTTTTTTTTGTCAGGTGGAGGAAATTGGAGCAAAAGTTCTATTTCTATTCAATTATTGCAGTCATGTTTTGATAAGAACATAGACATACAACATTGTCCCTAGATATCTGTTTCCTATAGGCCCTTAGAATAGAGGGTTAGTATTAATGAAAGCGCTTTGAGTGGTCTTTGTGACTAGAAAAGCGCTATATAAGTGCAGGTTAGTTAGTTAGTTAGAGCTTAAATAATAGTTCACCTCAGTAAACCATCAGTCAAATAAATGAAAAACTGAAAGACAAATGACAAACTGGAAAATCAATTCAGTCGCATCAAAATTTTACAGAAACAAAACTACTTGCTATTCATTAAACAATTTTAATCTAGTATTTATCAAATAATTTTAGATTTTTAAGGGCTGGGTTCTAGTATTTAGTACCTTGAGTTTATGAATGTGAAATGTGCTGTACACAAAACAAATTCAACTATATTCATTAACTGAATTTTGACAGGCCTTTGTTTCCATTTTAATTCACAAGGTCAACACTAATTAACATTTGGGTTTCCTATAAGCCAGTACATCTATCAGTTGTGACCTGTAGATTTCATTAATACACAGTGAACAAGGAACAACATAGTACCTTAACTTATAAATATCATCTATGAGTACACATAAATACAGACAGTGGTGTGAAAAAGTGTTTGCCCCCTTCCCGATTTCTCATTTTTTTTGTATCTTTGTTACACTTAAGATAAGATAAGATAAGATAAGATAAGCCTTTATTAGTCCCGCAACGGGGAAATTCCAGGATTGCAACAGCACAGGGATAGCAACACTCAGAGCAACAATCAGAAGGCAAGAAAAAAAAACAAACAAAAAAAAAAAACAAGCAAGCAAGAGCAGCTAATATACATATGTACATATTACTATAAAATATATATATACACACACACAGAGACACACAGTGCAGAGCACTGTAGCTGGATGGAATAAATATATGAATATTAAATGTTTCAGATCATCAAACACATTTAAATATTAGACAAAGATAACACAAGTAAACACAAAATGCAGTTTTTAAATGAAGGTGTTTATTATTAAGGGTAAAAAAAAATCCAAACCTACATGGCCCTGTGTGAAAAAGTGATTGCACCTCGTTAAAACATAAATTATCACATCATTGGAAAGTTGAGTTCAATTTCTCGAGCCACACCCAGGCCTGATTACTGCCACACCTGTTCTCAATCAAGAAATCACTTAAATAGGACCTGCCTGACAAAGTGAAGTAGACTAAAAGATCCTCAAAAGCTAGACATCATGTCGCAATCCAAAGAAATTCAAGAACAAATGAGAAACAAAGTAATTGAGATCTATCAGTCTGGAAGAGGTTTTAAAGCCATTTCTAAAGCTTTGGAACTCCAGCGAACCACAGTGAGAGCCATTATCCACAAAAGGCGAAAATATGGAACAGTGGTGAACCTTCCCAGGAGTGGCCGGCTGACCAAAATTGCCCCTAGAGCTCAACAAAGACTCATCCAAGAGGTCACAAAAGATCCCACAACAACATCCAAAGAACTGCAGGCCTCACTTGCCTCAATTAAGGTCAGTGTTCATGACTCCACCATAAGAAAGAGACTGGCCAAAAATGGCCTACATGGCAGAGTTCCGAGACGAAAATCACTGCTGAGCAAAAAGAACATAAAGGCTCCTCTCAGTTTTGCCAGAAAACATCTTAGTGATCCCCAAGACTTTTGGGAAAATACTCTGTGGACTGACGAGACAAAAGTTGAACTTTCTGGAAGGTGTGTGTCCCATTACATCTGGCGTAAAAGTAACACAGCATTTCAGAAAAGGAACATCATACCAACAATAAAATATGATGGTCGTAGTGTGATGGTCTGGGGCTATTTTCTCACCTGTCACTATCGCTTCACCTAGGAAAAACTA
Source organism: Pholidichthys leucotaenia (assembly GCA_020510985.1). NCBI lineage: Eukaryota > Metazoa > Chordata > Actinopteri > Cichliformes > Pholidichthyidae > Pholidichthys > Pholidichthys leucotaenia. The sequence continues at coordinate 190,632,374 of CM035842.1, read as the reverse complement.
AATGTATAATATTTGAACATCAGACTACAAATAATCACAGACAAATGAAAATAAATGATGTAATAGATACAGTTGTTGAAACAAAATTCTTAGGTGTAATTGTTGATAACAAACTAAACAGGAAATCTCATATACAGTAAAGTATGTCAGAACCAAAATGGCCAAATCAATTGCAATATTGTATAAAGTAAAATATCTCTTATGTCAAAAATCATTATGAATTTTGTATAATTCACTTATTGTTCCCTATATGTTCTACTGTTCAGTGGTGTGGGGAAATACAAGACAAATACACACCCAATTTTTTTACAACAAAAAAAAAAACTATTAGAATAATTGCAATAAAACCATATCATGAGCCAACTAATCCACTATTTACTCTGTTAAATGCACTAAAATTTAAAGATTTAGTAGAACATAGTACAATTCAAATTACGTTTAAAGCAGTCAAATAACAACTACCATCAAGTATTCAAAAGCTGTTCAAAATTAGAAAAAGTACATATAATTTGAGAGGAAATTGTATTTTGGTTAAAAGTTCAGGACAAACACTAAACTGGTGATCTGTCTGGGGTGTGCCCCACCTTCCGTCCGAGGATGCTGGAGTGGGCTCCGGCCCCGCCGCGACCCATAGGGCATTGAGCGGTCAAGAAGATGAAGGAATGAATGAATTTTTGTTGTACAGTATTAGGGTAGGCGTTGTATAAGCCTCAGCTTCAACCTACACCCTTTTCGGTTTCTTATTGTTATATTTTCTTATATCTTTTATTATGGATTACAAACCAAGTAAATAAAGTATAAATAAATTTTAAAAAAATAAATCAAAAATATTTTGCTGCTTCAGGACCTGGAAGACTTGCTGTGGTAAATGGAACCATGAATTCTGCTGTCTACCAAAAAATCCTGAAGGAGAATGTCCAGCCATCTATTTGTGGCCTCAAGCTGAAGCGCACTTGGGTTCTGCAGCAGGACAATGATCCATACCACACCAGCAAGTCGACCTCTCAATGGCTTAAGAAAAACAAAATGAAGACTTTGGAGTGGCCTAGGAGTGGCAACACACAACAAGATCCAAAGAACTGCAGGCCTCACTTGCCTCAGTTAAGGTCAATGTTCATGACGCCACCATAAAGAGACTGGAAAAAAATGGCCTGCATGGCAGAGTTTCAAGATGAAAACCACTGCTGATCAAAAAGAACATAAATGCTCATCTCAGTTTTGCCAGAAAACATCTTGATGATCCCTAAGACTTTTGGGAAAATACTCTTTGGACTGACGAGACAAAAGCTGAACTTTTTTGGAAAGTGCGTGTTCCATTACATCCAGCATAAAAGTAACACAGCATTTCAGAAAAAGAACATCATACCAACAGTAAAATATGGTGGTGGTAGTGTGATGGTCTGGGGCTGTTTTGCTGCTTCAGGACCTGGAAGACTTGCTGTGGTAAATGGAACCATGAATTCTGCTGTCTACCAAAAAATCCTGAAGGAGAATGTCTGACCATCTGTTCGTGACCTCAAGCAGAAGCACACTTGGGCTCTGCAGCAGGGCAATGATCCAAAACACACCAGCAACTCCACCTCTGAATGGCTTAAGAAAAACAAAATGAAGACTTTGGAGTGGCCTAGTCAAAATCCTGACCTGAATCCCATTGAGGTGCTGTAGCATGACCTTAAAAAGGTGGGTCATGCTCAAAAACCCTCCAGTGTGGCTGAATTGCAACAATTCTGCAAAGATGAGTGGGCCAAAATTCCTCCACAGTGCTGTAAAAGACTCATTGCCAGTTATCGCAAATGCTTGATTGCAGTTGTTGCTGCTAAGGGTGGCCCAACCAGTTATTAGGTTTAGGGGGCAATCACTTTTTCACAGAGGGCCATGTAGGTTTAAACACCTTCATTTTAAAACTGCATTTTGTGTTTACTTGTGTTATCTTTGTCTAATATTTAAATTTGTTTGATGATCTGAAATATTTAAGTGTGACAAACATACAAAAAAAAAAGAGAAATCAGGAAGGGGGCAAACACTTTTTCACACCACTGTAGGTGAGAGTAATTTATCACAAAAAGTGGTAAATTTATAAGAAAAAGTACTTCAAGAGGTAAAAGAAAAAAGGGGGGGCAAAAAGTACTAAACTTAATAGAAAAGCCACGAATTTAACAGAAAAATGTTATAAATGTCCAAGGGTGTTTACAAGAAAAGCCTCACTAATTGCATAGAATATAGGGAGTTTGTGTGAGAAAAACTAAAATATTTCTATTCATAGTTTTAAGATGACGTCACACGGCTGCCAATCGCTATATGGGCAGCCATATTGGGAGTGAAGCTGCACGGGGTGATTCTATTACATTAAAGCCGAAAATTATGTAAATATAATGCACTACTGTGAAATAATTGGTTGCACAAACATTGGTGGGAAGGAGAAAGTGTTTGTTTTTATCGATTACCTGCAGTTATTTTGAACCAAGGCGAGTCAACTTGGGAACTATCAAATAAACGGAGGAGAATTTGGCTTTCTCCTATTAGTATTAGTGGGGCTGACGTGGCGCCTTCCTTGTATTCCAACTTGCGGGTGCTCCGACCATTTTGTAATAGGTTTGTAGAAATAATTGACTAATAGTATTGTTGAAGAGTCTGTGATGCTCTGTGGGCATTTTCTCAGATTCATAAGCTCCCTGTTCCCATCGGCTCAGCTGCTGCCAGCAGCACACACACACACACACACACAGAACTAAACAAACGTACCTGTTTGTCTAATGGGACCTATCAGGGATCTGAGCCAACTTAAGTGCCACACTTTCAAGCTACAGGATATTATGAAGATCCAAATCACTATTTAGCCCTCCTTGCCAAGTTCTTACCTTTGACTGCAGTCTGTATAATCAGCTGTTTCCACACAGGCAAGACAGAACATGTCTCCTTATGCTCAGCTACACAGATGCTTCTAATCATTCCGGCTGACTAGGCCTCCGTACGAACCACACCTGGATACTGCTCACCTCCTGTTTCCTTTCCGATGAAAGAAGGCTCCGAAGAGGAGAAAAACAACACAACTTTATTCTTGAAGCTGCTGACAGGAACCCAGAAAAGCCGGGATGGGCGCAGTCGGGGCTACGTCACTTCCGGTTAGTAACACATCGCCGCCATCTTAACTAGGTGAAAACAACCCGTTACCAAGCATTGTCGAGTGCAGTTTTTTTTACTTTTTCTCATGGCATGTGACTACGTAGAAAAGCTTGATGAGTCAGCCAGGCTACGTTATCAGGAGAAGCTGACAGCAAGTGGTCTGACAGATTGCCCATACAAGCTACCAGCCGGAAAATGGGTTAATGACCCGACCAGGTGGCCAGCTGTGCAGTGGCCGGACTTGTACAGCTACTTGATCGACACCCCTGGTAAGCATATTTGCTTCGACCCATATTAACATGATTAACCCTCTTACATGTTTTGAATGTTTTTAAGGAAAGGCCCCTATGGGTAACATGACCAATCCATTAAATATCAGGGCAGCACAGGAGTAATTCTTAAAAGAAATAATTAAACAAGAAAATGTTCACTGATGCTAAACACTGCTTAGGTGCGCTTGTATTGGATCGAAATAAGTGCAGGCGGACACGAGTGAAGTTTAAAAGGGTGCTTCATGCAGACAGTCAACTTACATACCCGGCTAATGCATGCATGGCACATTAGCACCACAGTAGACAGCAGGAAAGCATATACATTTGCATTAGTCACACATATCAGGCGCAGCATTACTGGCGCCGGGATTCCTGTCTGTTCCGGAGCCGCAGAAGGTGCGAGGCGCTTCTATAACGATCAGTAATTGCTCACGCTGAGCGCTCTGCTAGCTCGCTGTGGGAGTCACACGGTGGTGTTCTCTTTCCCCGTATAGTTTTCTTTTTGGCGTACAGAAATGGCAATACGCCCGTATTTGCTAAAATTGCATTTTCCCCGTATTAAAATACGGCGATACCGTATTTGTCACCTCTTTCATTAATGGCCAACCCCTTTGTTGCACTATTTACTACAGTCTACAGTTAAATTAGTCAGGCTGACTGCACATAGAGAGGTCTGTATTGTTGAGTGAAAAGGGAATCAGTCATGCATTTCCATAGACGAAATGTCCGTCTCTGTTTACAATACAGAGAGGCTTGTGTCGGCGGCTAGCATTTTCAAAACGTGATCCATCAAGTGGCAACTAATTAAACTAACACAATATCACTCAATTACCTGATATAGGACGTGATGAGCTGAATATAATGCACTACGACGGGCTGGACAAGCTTGACTGGGTCACGGCAGCTGCCTGGGAATAGGTCGCCACTGAATTGTTTTCACCTAGTACGGCGTTGCCATGTGGGTTGCTAACCGGAAGTAGGCCAAATGCCCGGATGCCCGACTGCGCCCATAGTCTGTGCTGGAACAAGCTAGCCGCTAAAGCTAACCTTAGCTGGAGTTAAAGCTTTTCCAGAACGACACTGAGATCCAGACTTCACCAACATTCAAGACTGTCACTCGCTTGGGAAGTCTTAATTCTTCAGAACAACAAGTGAAGAAAATGATGGCGTAGTAACCCAAGGTTTGCTGTTCTGATGCCAAAATGTCAGAACACCGGCTAATTAGCCTGTGACTTTGAGGATTACTACAAGTAGCCGGGAGTCTACAAATCAACTGCTTGTTGTTAACAATAAGGGATAACAATTAGACACCAAGACAACGATGTCTAACTTCATCTGAAGGCACCTGGACAGGTGAGTGTGCTGAATGAAGGCAGCCTTTAGCTAATGCTAAATCAAATTAGATCACGTATAAAAAAATTTAAAAAAAAAACAAAAAAAAAACAGCAAAAGCAAAAGCAAAAGCAAATAGGAGAAATTAAGTTTGGGGCTCTGTGAATAATTTATGGGCTGATGTGGCTAAACATGCATGATAAGTGTTATGAAGATCAAGAAATACATTTAGCTTTGTACATGTCTGGATAGGTGACGCTTGCCCCCTTCTCCGTGTCTTTTGGCCAGTTTTGCTTTGGAATGAGAGCGGGGGCCTGCTTCTCATTTAAAATTAATTTGTCGTCATACCGCTGTCTGTCATTATCAAGAATTTTATAATAAATTTTGGACGTTTTCACCTTTTTTTTGTTCCAGTTTGCTACGTGATTACCCCCCCACCCCATAATGGCTGGTGATTCCACCGGAAGTCATGTGATCAAAAACTATGAATAAATCTGCGACTTCATTCTTGTCAACTTATGGTATTTTTTTCATGGAAATGTGCTGTTTCTCCCTTGCATTCATTTTTTTTCTCACAAATTTTTAACTTTTTTTCTCATAAATGTGCAATTTTACTTGTAAATTAGCATCTTCTGTCATATTTCGGCACCATTATTTGTGGAAAATTTATACTCAATTTGCATTTATATGCTTTACCTTATCCTAAATTTGTGAGTCCACCACTACTATCCACCTTGTTAAAACATAATAAATCACCTGAGAACAAGCAGTGGTGAGGGGGGCCATTAAGCTGAAGAAGGAGTCCTATCAAGCTTGGTTGGCTTGTGGGACTCCCGAAGCAGCTGAAGTGTACCGGCAGGCCAAGCGGAGTGCAGTTCGGGTGGTTGCTGAAGCAAAAACCCGGGTATGGGAGGAGTTTGGTGAGGCCATGGAACAAGACTTTCGGTCGGCCTCAAAGAGATTCTGGCAAACTGTCCGGCGGCTCAGGAGGGGAAAGCAGCTCCCCGTCCACACTGTGTATGGTGCGGATGGGATGCTGTTGACTTCGACTGGGGACATCGTCGGGCGGTGGAAGGAATACTTCGAGGATCTCCTCAATCCCACTGATATGCCTTCCACAGAGGAAGCAGGGTTTGGGGACGAGGGGGATGACTCGCCTATCACAGGGGCTGAGGTCGCCAAGGTGGTTAAAAATCTCCTTGGTGGCCGGGCCCCAGGGGTGGACGAGATTCGCCCCGAGTACCTCAAGGCCCTGGATGTTGTTGGGTTGTCATGGTTGACACGCCTCTGCAACATTGCGTGGAGGTCGGGGGCAGTGCCTTTGGCATGGCAAACCGGGGTGGTGGTTCCTCTCTTTAAAAAAGGGGACCGGAGGGTGTGCTCCAACTTTAGAGGGATCACACTCCTCAGCCTCCCTGGGAAGGTCTATGCCAAGGTACTGGAGAGGAGAGTCCGGCCGTTGGTCGAACCTCGGATTCAGGAGGAGCAATGTGGTTTTCGTCCTGGCCGTGGCACATCGGACCAGCTCTTTACCCTCTCGAGAATTCTCCAGGGTTCGTGGGAGTTTGCCCAACCAGTTTACATGTGTTTTGTGGACTTGGAGAAGGCATTTGACCGCGTCCCTCGTGGATTTTTGTGGGGGGTGCTTCGAGAGTATGGGGTATCGGGCTTGTTGTTACGAGCTATTCGGTCTCTGTATGACTGTTGTGAGAGTTTGGTTCGTATTGCCAACACTCGGTCGGAGTCATTCCCAGTAAGAGTTGGACTCCGCCAGGGCTGCCCTTTGTCACCGATCCTGTTCATAATTTTTATGGATAGGATTTCTAGGCGCAGCCAGGGAATGGAGGGTGTCATGCTTGGTGACCACAGGATCTCATCTCTGTTGTTTGCAGATGATGTTGTCCTGTTGGCTTCATCCAGCAATGACCTACAGCTCTTGCTGGGACGGTTTGCCGCTGAGTGTGAAGCAGCTGGGATGAGAATCAGCACCTCCAAGTCCGAGTCCATTGTCCTCAGCCGGAAAAAGGTGGATTGTCCTCTCTGGGTTGGGGACAGGCTCCTGCCCCAAGTGGAGGAGTTTAAGTATCTTGGGGTCTTGTTCACGAGTGAGGGGAGAATGGAGCGAGAGATCGACAGACGGATTGGAGCAGCATCTGCAGTGATGCGGACGTTGTACCGGTCTGTTGTGGTGAAGAGGGAGCTTAGTTCTAAGACAAAGCTGTCGATTTATCAGTCAATCTACGTTCCTACTCTCACCTATGGTCACGAGCTTTGGGTAATGACCGAAAGAACGAGATCGCGGATACAAGCGGCTGAAATGAGCTTTCTCCGTAGGATTGCTGGACTCACCCTCAGAGATAGGGTGAGGAGCTCAGTCATCCGGGAGAGGCTCAGAGTAGAACCGCTGCTCCTCCACATTGAAAGGAGTCAGTTGAGGTGGTATGGGCATCTGATTAGGATGCCTCCTGGACGCCTCCCACTTGAGGTGTTTCAGGCACGTCCCACTGGGAGGAGACCCCGGGGCAGACCCAGGACTCGGTGGAGAGACTATGTCTCCCAGCTGGTCTGGGAACGCCTTGGTATCCCCTCTGAAGAGCTGGAGCAGGTGGCTGGGGAGAGGGAAGTCTGGGCTTCTCTGCTTGAACTGCTGCCTCCGCGACCCGGACCTCCGGAAAAGCGGTAGAAGATGGATGGATGGATGGATGGAGAACAAGCAGGATTTTTTCTTCATTCAGCAGCATGTACTACAGAGGCATTTTTCACCAAATGTGTCAACAAAAATCTTCATGGAGCAGTATTTTAGCTTAAAATCAAGATAATAGGTACAAAAAGTAATCACTGCTAGGAATGTTTATTATAAATATGCAGCTCTTTCTATAATGTTTTTTTTTCACAAAACATTTTTTCTTTAACTTTAGAACTTTTTAATGTAATTTAAAAAAAAATCTTTTTCCATAAAAATTGCACCTTCTGCTTATAACTTTTAATATTAACGTACAGGTTTATGTAGCCTGTTTTTTTCTTGGAAATTTAGAACTTTAAAAATCTTTGTAATTAATTAGTTTTTAAATTAGGCCTACATGAGAAAAGAGATGTTGGAGTCAGAAGTGTGAACTGTTGATGGCAGCTAAATATTTAGAAGTTGCTGAGAGTCAAGTCACTAACCTGAGGTGCTGGGAATCTCATGGTCTCTGCTGCAAAAGAACATACTCCTCCGCTGCCTCCTCTTCATTCATCTACGGCCTCTGACTATTTTTCTTTCTAGGAAAAAGCCTCTTGTATCCATTTCTTCCTTAACTTGTTAACTACTGAAATATGAACACAACTTCTAGAGTCCTGCGCCCGCTTGAATCCGCCTGACGCAGATGATCAGATTATAATAGTATTTACGTTAATTAATTTTCCTTTCGACTGGAACACCGGCCCATAAGTAAATCGGTCTGTTGTGTTTGGACGTGGTGGCGTGCCGTAAGTGACATCATCACGTAGTGAACTGGCCATGGCGCAGGGCAGCGCCACCCTTCTGTACATAGTCAGTTGTGTGTTCAATAAAGGAGAGTCTGGTTCATGTCCGCTGTCAGCACCTCATTCTTAGAAGCAACAAAGGTAACGAGGATAAAAACGACAATAGTGCAACCCGTGGAACCGTTCCTCGCTCTACCAGGTGAGCCACCGATATCCTGGCCGCACTGGCACGAGAAATTCCAGGCTTTTATCAACGCTGCTGGTCTAAATGATGCTAGCGACGAGAGACTAAAGGGGGTGCTAATCCACAGTCTCGGTAGCGAAGGGCAGCGTGTTCTACTCTCTCGGCCCTGCGAGTACATACGAGGACTGTGTTGCTGTGATGGACAGACATTTCACCAACACATGTAATCTCACGCCGCAAAGAATCGCTTTCAACCAGCACCGTCAACGTGTGGACTAGACAACCCATCAGTACGTCACCGAGCTCCGTGTCCTGGCAAACGTGCACCTTCGGCTGCTTAGGGAAAGGGCTGCTATGTGACAAGCTAGTGGAGCATGCTAAGAGCAAGTGGCTGCGGGAGCAGCTGATATTGGTGGAGAACGACTTGAAATTAGGTGAGGCTGTGAGGATGGCATCCCAAATGGAAAAGGCCATCCATCTATCAATGCGGCTAACACCACCTAAACAACAAGTCTCTTATCCGGCCAATTTGGTGGTGGCAATGAAGTCGGGCGGCCTGCGACCATGCATTGACCTCAGAATGGTGAACAAAGTGGTGACCCCCAACAAATATCCCCTGCCCACGACAGAGGAACTGACTGCAGCGTTCCATGGCTCAAGGGTTTTTTCCAAACTGGACCTCTATCAAGGCTACCTGCAGGTTCCCCTTCACCCAGACAGCCGCAACCTAACGGCCTTCATCACCCACATGGGAGTGTTCAGTTACACCCACATGCCTTTCAGCTTCAGTTCCGCCCTGAGCTGTTTTCAAAAAACCATAGCTACCATCTTCGCCGGTCTCCCAGGGGTGGTGGTGTACTTGGATGACATCATGGTGCACAGCACAACTTCGGCCTCCGAAGAGGCCCACCTTGCTAAGGTAACAGAGGTGCTTGCAAAACACGGCCTCACACTCAATAGGGAGACGTGCATCTTTGGAGCAATGACCATCGAGTTCGTGGGTGTCCACCTGACCGCCAAGGGCCTAAACCCCCTGCATTCAAATGTCGAGGTGGTACTCCAGCTACCTGAGCCATCATGCCCCACACAGCTTCCATCCCTTTTGGGCATGATGAACTTCTACAGGCGCTTCATTCCCCATTACTGAGAGATGACAGAGCCACTATGCGCCCTCCTGAAACAGGATGCACCCTGGATGTGGACCTCGGCGTGCTCCGTCGCCATCAGCCAGTTGAAAACAAAGCTCACCTCTCCACCAGTACTTGCCCACGTCAACCTACACTGCCCCATGTTTGTGATGTGTGATGCTTCCAACACAGCAGTAGGAGCCGTTCTGTTGTAACTTCAAGGGGGCACCGAGCACCCAGTGGCGTTTGCCTAGAGATCACTTACGTCAGCCAAGCAGAAGTACTCAGTGGGGGAGAGGGAGGCACTGGTATGCATTTGGGCATGTAAACGCTGGCACATGTACCTGTATGGACGACGCTTCACACTGCAGACAGACCATAGGGCCTGTCCTAGTGCTGCTGGAAACATCAGGGTCGGGGCACAAACCTCTGTGCATCTACAGGTGGACAGAAAGGCTACAAGCATATAACTTCACCACCCAGTTCATGCCGGGCAGAGAAAACATAGTGGCGGACCTATTATCCCGGGCCACACCTAACCCCATATTGAGTGTTGATCAGGACCCCTTAGAGCTTGAACTGGTCCACATGCTGCATGGTCCACTTCAGACTGCCGTCTCACTGCAAAAGCGCGAGGCCGTGTCTGAACAGGACCCAGTACTAACCCAGCTCCGCAGCATCATTCACGAGGGCTGACCACCCAATGTGCCAGAAGAGCTAGCACCCTTCCACAGAGTCAGAGACAATCTATCATGCTGGAACGACGTCTGCATGGCAAAGAGGCACTGCACGGTAATCCCGGAGGCGCTGAAGGGCCGCATCTTGACCCATGGTACACGAGGGCCACCTGGGCATCGTCAGAGTCAAACAGCGGTGTAGGAGCTCAGTCTGGTGGCCAGGGATCGACAAGGACATGGAGATCATGGTGAGAGATAGTATGCCCTGCTAGTCAGCGGAAAAATTGGTGTACCACCACCCCCGCCCCTGCAGCCACTGCTATGGCCGTCAGCCTCATGGAAACGCGTCCAATTGAACATATGCGGTAAACTACATAGCACCCGACCACACCAACCCTTTCTATTAGTGGCCTACGATTTCCACTCAAAATGGCCCGTGGTGTTGCTCACCGGCTCAGTCACCTTCAACATAGTCACTGAATTCCTCACCTCCCTTTTCACCCTCTGGGGTGTGCCAGATGCAATCACAACAGACCACGGACCAGAGTTCACCTCAGCAGACTTTGTGGCCTTTGTGGGGGAAAGAGGCATTAAGCACATAAGAACTGCCTTCTACCACCCTCAGGTGAAGGGGGGGGGGGAGATCAACTAGACCCTCAAGAACGGTCTCATGGCACACCTAGCGGATGGGCTCCCGTTTTCATCCACACTACAGAGCACCCTGCTACATTACAGAGCAACGCCTCACGCCACAACAGGCAGCTCCCCAGCCCTACTAATGCTAGGACGACAGATGTGCCTCCCTCTAGACCAACTACCCCCCCCATCGAACGCTTCCCCAACAGAAGTGCCCTCACCTAGGGGGAGGATGGTTGAACAACAGCAACATATGAACCACAGGTTTGACAAGAAATGCCAGGTGAAACAACCCGGGCTTGCAGTGCTGGATTGGGTCCGGATCTGTACCCCAACCGCACTCACTAGCTGCAGTCGTTTTGGACAACGTCGATGCAGATCACAGTACTGTTGGGCCCAGTCACTCGCTACAGCCAGTTATTGATGGGTCACGGTGGCATGCCAGTCACCTCAGAAAAGTGGCATCGACTTCGGCCCCAGATCAGGAGACGGCTGCATACATGATGGGATCTGGCTGGGACTCCGGCGACACAAGATCCACACTCCCCAAAGAGCGTCCGCCAGGCGCCATGACAGAGACACAGCCAGAGCGCCAGTCAGCCCTGGTTCAGCAGGGACCCCGCCACCTAAATGATTTTATGTCTAACTTTTGAAATTTGGACTCTTGTGTAGTTAGGACGTGACCAACAGTAGCAGAATAATCCACTCGGCCACGTGGGCATACTGGTGGTCTACCCAGGTGCCCAGTTAACTGTGTAAAGTTCTTTGATTTTTTTTGTTGTTGTTTTTTTTGGGGAGGAGGTTAAATGTGGTGTTTGGACGTGGTAGTGTGCCGTAGGTGACATCATCACGTGGCCAACTGGCCATGGTGCAGGGCTGCGCCACCCTTCTGTACATAGTCAGTTGTGTGTTCAATAAAGGAGAGTTTGGTTCACGTCCGCTGTCAGCACCTCATTCTTAGACACAACACGGCCCATCAGGAATCCTCCCAGCTCTCCTTATGGGCCACTCAGGGCGTGCTGATGATGCCACTGCTCTTTCCAATTCTGCATCAGAAACGTGGTTTCTTCTGCGAAGATTGTGCTTCATATAAAACCTTCTCACTCTCATAATGGAAGATTGTGGGACCCCAGTCCTCTGCAATGTGGTGCTCATTTCAGCATGAGTCTGCCCACTTTGAAATAAATCATTTATTAATGCTTCATATCCCTCAAATAAGGTCATATCTTAAAAACTCAATGAGACAATTATAACAACGAATGAAAGTCTGTCTTCTTTCATTCAATTATCACCTTTTTTTTCTTCTTTTTACATAACTTCTGTTATTTCTGATAATTTTAAAAAACGACAAATGGAATCAGATCTGTTATGCTGTTTTTGCTCAATTCAGGAGGTGTCCTTGAACACAGGCACATGAAATTAATGTCCACGGGTTGAACTCCAGAGCAGAGCATCAAACAGAAGAATTAATTTGACGGACAGACTGTCATGATCAGGTGAGCGTGCGCTCCCCCTCCCTTCCTGCAAGACTTTCCCCGGCTCCGCAGGTAATCATCTCACCTGCGTGAGTGGGCGCACCTGCTGCCTGTTCTCTGCCAGCGCTGAAAAGGACCAGTTTGTCAACGCTCCAGCGCTGGCTCGTTGTGTATACTGCCTAAACAGCAAGTAGATTTATGTCTCGCTTTCCGAGGAACATTAATCTAATTCCTCTTCTTCTCTTTTCTCCTCCAGGTTGCTGCCATCTTCGTGGTGCGTCTCCGGGGTTCATTGTGCGTTCACCTGCCCCATCATCCTCACCATTACAGCTGCCTTATTCCACCTGGTCAGACACCTCACCCAGCTCCACTCCTGCCCTACCAGCATCCTCTCCGCTGGTTTGCCTTTTCCCTGCTGGGTTCCGCTGCCGGGCTCGCTGCTCATCCCACGTGAGTGTTATCCGATTTTCCCCTTGTCCAATCCCCCTACTATTCTAATTATCGCTCGTCTTCCTTTACAGTTTGAGTCCTGTGCTCTTTTGGATCAATAAATTGTGAATACGCAGCTTCTCTGTGTCGTGTGAGTGATTTCTCTGGTGTTGTTCCCTGCACGTGAGCTGATCATTCTTTTAATATGACACAGACATATTAAAATAGATGCCAGTCCTTTTAATTTTTGGTCTTGTAATCGGCTGATGTCAGGTGTGCTTGTAGACCAGGGTCGTTTCTACCTTTCACATAGAATAAAGATTTAACCTGCATCTACAGTATAAGGATGTTGCAAATTTACAAGAAAGCTGCAAATGTACAAGAAAGAGATGATGAGAAAACTACAGCAAATTTAAAAGAAACAGTTGCCAGAAATGGCTGTGATAAGTATAAATCAAACAAATGTCCCAGAGTTTCTGATGTCAAATGCCTGTAAACACCTGACTGGAACTTTTAATCAAAACACACTGACTGAATGCTTTTTCATGTCCCTTTATTTTTCAACCATTTTAGCCACATTTCCCCAGAGTCTGGTGTGCAGAGATCAATGATGTCTGTTTTCTGAGCCAGCCGATCCCCATGGGAACTTTAGAATAAAGAAAGCAGCAGAAATTGGAATTACCTAAACAGTCCTCATTCAGCTGGTTTTCATTTTCACATAAAAAGACGAATATTCAGACACTGATCAAACAGGGCTTTTTAAATGATATATCGGATATACATTTGTTAAACTGGTGTTTGTCCTAGATGTTTTGCCTTTTTTTTTTTTTAACTGCCTTCACAAAGCAACTTGCCAAATCCAAACACATTCTGTTCATAAACTCTTGAACTTTTAATAAGAAGGAAAAATGTAGAAGGATAAGCTGTGGCTCTCTTTAGCCAGTGGCTCCTTGTGGTTTTCACAAAAACAAGGAAAATGGATTCCACTCACATGTATACAAAATACTGCTATATTAGTGCGAAAAAAGTGCGCATACAGTGGTGTGAAAAAGTGTTTGCCCCCTTCCTGATTTCTCTTTTTTTTTTGTATCTTTGTCACATTTAAATGTTTCAGATCATCAAACAAATTTAAATATTAGATAAAGATAACACAAATTAACACAAAATGCAGTTTTTAAATGAAGGTGTTTATTATTAAGGTTAAAAATAAATCCAAACCTACATGGCCCTGTGTGAAAAAGTGACACCCCCCCTTAAAACATAAATTAACTGTGGTTTATCACACCTTTGGAAAGCTGAGTTCAAGTTCTCTAGCCACACCCAGGCCTGTTCTTGATCCACACCTGTTCTCAGTCAAGAAATCACTTAAATAGGACCTGCCTGACAAAGTGAAGTAAGCCAAAAGATCCTCAAAAGCTAGACATCATGCTGTGATCCAAAGAAATTCAGGAACAAATGAGAAACAAAGTAATTGAGATCTATCAGTCTGGAAAAGGTTGTAAAGCCATTTCTAAAGCTTTGGGACTCCAGCAAACCACAGTGAGAGCCATTATCCACAAATGGCGAAAACATGGAACAGTGCTGAACCTTCCCAGGAGTGGCCGGCTGACCAAAATTACCCCAAGAGTGCAGCAACGACTCATCCAAGAGGTCACAAAAGACCCCATAACAACATCCAAAGAACTGCAGGCCTCACTTGCCTCAGTTAAGGTCAGTGTTCATGACTCCACCATAAGAAAGAGACTGGGCAAAAATACCCTGCATGGCAGAGTTCCAACATGAAAACCACTTCTGTGCAAACAGAACATAAAGGCTCATCTCAGTTTTGCCAGAAAACATCTTGATGATCCCCAAGACTTTTGGGAAAATACTCTGTGGACTTAAGAGACAAAAGTTGAACTTTTGGGAAGGTGTCTGTCCCATTACCTCCAGTGTAAAAGTAACACAGCATTTCAGAAAAGGAACATCATACCAACAGTAAAATATGGTGGTGGTAGTGTGATGGTCTGGGGCTGTTTTGCTGCTTCAGGACCTGGAATACTTGCTGAGGTAAATGGAACCATGAATTCTGCTGTCTACCAGAAAATTTCTGAAGGAGAATGTCCAGCCATCTGTTCGTGACCTCAAGCTGAAGCGCACTTGGGCTCTGCAGCAGGACAATGATCCAAAACACACCAGCAAGTCCACCTCTGAATGGCTTAAGAAAAACAAAATGAAGATTTTGGAGTGGCCTAGTCAAAGTCCTGACCTGAACTCGATTGAGATGCTGTGGCATGACCATAAAAAGGAGGTTAATGCTCGCAAACCCTCCAGTGTGGCTGAATTACAACAATTCTGCAAAGATGAGTGAGCCAAAATTCCTCCACAGCGCTGTTTAAGACTCATTGCCAGTTATCACAAATGCTTGATTGCAGCTGTTGCTACTAAGGGTGGCCCAACCAGTTATTAGGTTTAGGGGGAAGTCACTTTTTCCACACAGGGCCATGTACATTTGGATTTTTTTTTCCCCTTAATAATAAACACCTTCATTTTAAAACTGCATTTTGTGTTTACTTGTGTTATCTTTGTCTAATATTTAAATTTGTTTGATGATCTGAAACATTTAAGTGTGACAAACATACAAAAAAATGAGAAATCAGGAAGAGGGCAAACACTTTTTCACACCACTGTATTTACAAGAGAAAAATAAGCAAATTTGTGATTAAAAAGTCACACATGTTGTAATAAAACATGAAAAAAGTCAACAAATGTGCAAAAATTTAAGAAAAAAAGCCTTATTTTTACACCCACACCACCCAAAAAAGACAACTTGCAAATTTACAAACTCCTACAACTAAATGGTTCTCAAAGTCTTAATTATGAACACAGACATATGATTAAAAAAAAAAAAAAAAATCACTTTTTGAGTGCTTTTGTTCATCTACTTGCAGTGACATGCACAGACATTTTGGTGGGGGGGGGGCAGGTCCCCCACGAAAAAGAGGCACTCCTAAACACTGAAAAAAGTAAAGTTACCTAGAGTAATGCAGATTTTAACTGTACTTGGTAGCTCTGAAAGTTGAACTGTGTGATTTTTTTTTATTTTTTTTTTTGTTAGTGTTGTGGTTTTTTGGTAATATTAATAGAATAGTTACCTTTCTTTCATTTTGTATACCATATGTGTTGATTTTGATATAGTTTTTTTAACATATTAATGAAAGTGTAAGTCTGTTTTGTGGGTCACATGAGCATTACAGTTGCATAGAAACAAGTGCGGGGGGCGGGGGGGGGGCAAGTGAAATGACTTTTATGCTCCAACAGCTTTTCTACTGCCGGTCTACCAGTAAAACACATTTCCAAGGTGTTGCTGAAGAGAAAAATGTCACACACTGGTGAGTATAGTTGCAAATGTTGAAACATTATAATGGAATAAGTAGTGAATTCATTAGAAAAACGTTTGTGTGGAAAAATGTTTAAAGGGGTCATTGACTGAAAAATGGTGTGCTTGTAGGTTTTAACTGTCTGAAATGAGTCTACTGGTCACGTATTATCAAAGAATTTTCTAAACAGTGAATTCTCTTTAAAAAAAACACACACACACAGTCTTTGTCTTGTTTTTATCTCCCAAGAAACGGCAGAAACATTTTTGACTCTTCCAAGTAAACCTTAGATGTCAAGATTAGAAAAAGCCAACCCACTGCTGTCTTTGAGACCCACCTGCTGCTCTATTATTGGCCCACCTAGCTGTCTGTGATGTACAGCCATAGACAGAATTGTTGGTACTCCTCTGTTAATGAAAGAAAAACCCATAATGGTCACAGAAATAACTTGAATCTGACAAAAGTGGTAATAAATAAAAATTCTATGAAAATTAACCAATGAAAATCAGACAATGCTTTTGAATTGTGGTTCAACAGAATTACTTTAAAAAACAAACTCATGAAACAGGCCTGGACAAAAATGATGGTACCCCTAGAAAAGATTGAAAATAATGTGACCATAGGGACATGTTCAACCAAGATGTGTCCTCAAATTAACATCACACGTGTCTACAAGCTTGTAATCAGTCAGTCGGCCTATTTAAAAGGTGACAAGTAGTCACCGTGCTGTTTGGCGACATGGTGTTTACCACACTAAACATGGACCAGAGGAAGCAAAGGAGAGAGTTGTCTCAGGCGATTAGAAAGAAAATTATAGACAAGCATGCTAAAGGTAAAGGCGATAAGACCACCTCCAAGCAGCTTGATGTTCCTCTGACTACAGTTGCACATATTATTCAGAAATTTAAGATCCACGGGACTGTAGCCAACCTCCCTGGACATGGCCGCAGGAGGAGACGGATAATACGAATGATAACAAAAGAGCCCAGAACAACCTCTAAACACATTCATGGTGAACTCCAAGGTCAAGGTACATCAGTGTCAAATCGCACCATCCGTCATTGTCTGAGCCAAAGTGGACTTCATGGGAGACGACCAAGGAGGACACCACTGTTGAAAACAAATCATAAAAAAGCCAGACTGGAATTTGCCAAACTGCATGTTGACAAGCCACAAAGCCTCTGGGAGAATGTCCTATGGACAGACGAGACAAAACTGGAACTTTTTGGCAAGGTACATCAGCTCTATGTTCACAGACGCAAAAATGAAGCATACCAGGAAAAGAACATTGTCCCTACTGTGAAACATGGAGGAGGTTCTGTTATGTTCTGGGGCTGCTTTGCTGCATCTGGCACACGGTGTCTTGAATCTGTGCAGGGTACAATGAAATCTCAAGACTATCAAAGTATTCTAGAGAGAAATGTGCTGCCCAGTGTCAGACAGCTTGGTCTCAGTCGCAGGTCATGGGTCTTGCAACGGGATAATGACCCAAAACACACAGCTAAAAACACCCAAGAATGGCTAAGAGTGAAACATTGGACTATTCTAAAGTGGCCTTCTATGAACCCTGATCTAAATCCTATTGAACATCTGTGGAAGGAGCTGAAACATGCCGTCTGGAGAAGGCACCCTTCAAACCTGAGACAACTGGAGCAGTTTGCTCATGAGGAGTGGGCCAAAATACCTGCTGAGAGGTGCAGAAGTCTCATTGACAGTTACAGAAATCGTTTGATTGCAGTGATTGCCTCAAAAGGTTGTGCAACAAAATATTAAGGGTACCATCATTTTTGTTCAGGCCTGTTTCATGAGTTTGTTTTTTAAAATAATTCTGTTGAACCACAATTCAAAAGCATTGTCTGATTTTCATTGGTTAATTTTCATAGAATTTTTATTTATTACCACTTTTGTCAGATTCAAGTTATTTCTGTGACCATTGTGGGTTTTTCTTTAATTAACAGAGGGGTACCAACAATTCTGTCCACATGTGTAGACGGAAGGGGTGGCTAAAGATAGCCTATTAGCCCCTGAGCTAACACTGGTACCAGGAGCCTCGTACCAAGCGTCACTTATATTATTTTTTTCAGATTTAGTCACCCTAATAGCCTTCCCTGTTACCACCTGGTTCACTCCAGCCCATCTCCCAGTGGTTTCGTCGTGATTCCATGGCAGATCGCCGATACCGGCACGCCGGTTGCTGCAATCAAAATGGCCCGGGGCTAGAGGCTACTGGCTGGTGTTATGCCAAGAACTTCCCCGGATGCAATTCTCGGCAGGCAGGGGAGTTCTCAGCATAACACCGGTATGGGTGATCCGCCATGGAATCACGATGAAACCACTGGGAGATGGGCCAGAGTGAACCAGGTGGTAACAGGGATGGCTATTAGGGTGACTAAGATCTGAAGAAAATAACAATATACACTACTCACAAAAAGTTAGGGATATTCGGCTTTCGGATGAAATTTCAGGATGCACCTAAAATGCACTATAACCTTTACAGGTGAACTTGATTTGACCTTCTCTAACCTTTTGAATGCACATGTCCAACTATTCGTGTTTCAGTACTTTTTGCATAACTTGCTGTTCTCTAGCAAAGTGCTTAATGGCAAAATTCACAACAGGTGTTTGATCTATGAATCGACCAATAAATTTTCTGGTTCAATTACAACTGGTATTTAAACAGTCCTCTTCATCGTGCTGTTGACATTTTGACATCATGAGACCAAGACAACACCTCACAATTGATCAACAGTACCTCACCATTGCAAAGCTTCAAACAGGATGTTCTCAGAGAGAAGCGGCCACTGAGCTTAGTGTGTCATATATTGTCATCAGCAGGTTGCAACAGAGATACAGAGAGACTGGAAGAGTCCAGAAAGGCATAGAAGTGGACGTCCTTTGGCCACATCCCACGCTTATGACCATTGTGAACAGTGCCCTGCGGAACCAGATGATGAATGCCACTCAACTCCAGGCACATTTAAGGGAGGTGAGAGTTACCCAAATGTCATGTCAGACCATTCAAAACCATTTACATCTGCTTGGTCTGTGTGCTAGAAGACCTGCAACGGTACCTGACCACACTGTCGGGCACAGGCGTCATCGTTTCCCTGGGCCAGGGAGCATTTATGCTGGAGAAGGAACAAGTGGGCTTCAGTGCTGTTCTCTGATGAAAGTCGATTCACGCTGAGCAGAAATGATGGCCGCCAACAATGTTGGAGACATCAAGGAGAGCGCTATGCGTCAGTCACTGTTGTCAACATGTTACAGTCTGAGCAGGTGTGTCTAGTCAATACACAACAGCCCTACACCTTGTGAATGGTACAGTGACAAGTCAATACTACCTGAATAACACAATGAATCCAGTTATTGTGCCCCTGCATGAACAACACAGGCCTAATTTCATCTTCATGGCCAACAATACTCCAGCTCATTGAGGTCGCATCATTTGGGAACGGCTGCTGGAGGCTGGGGTGCCTCAAATGGAGTGGCCTGCACTTTCTCCAGACCTGAATCCCATAGAAAACCTATGGGATCAGCTGAGTCACTGTGTAGAGGCTCATAACCCTGCACCCCACAACCTCAATGACCCGAGGGCCACCCTTCAAGAACAGTGGAATGCCATGCCTCAGCAGACAATAAGTTGGCTTGTGAACAGCATGAGACTTTGATGTCAAGCTGTAATTGATGCTCAAGGGCACATGACAAGTTATTGAGACATTGACATTTTTTGTTGTGGTATACCCACCACTGTTGTTCGCTTTTGTTTCAGTAGTTTGAGATGAGGAAATCACCATTGCATGCTTCTACTTAAATTCCCTACTTTCATGATATAATATCGCTGTAGCGTGAACTTTTTACATTTTCCATCAATTTCACCCGAAAGCCAAATATCCCTAACTTTTTGTGAGTAGTGTAAGCTGCACTTATAGTAAGCATCCTGGTACCAGTGTTAGCTCAGGGACTAATAACTCAGGGACTAATAAGCTACCTTTAGCTGGCCGTGAGAGCTAGCAGCCTCCCGGTCACTGCAATCAAAATGGCCTGGGACCAGAGACTGCTGGCTGGAGGCCGCTGGCTCTCACGGTCAGCTCCCCCACCATTCTCTGGGGCTCCGAGACTCTGCTCCACTCTTGCGAGTAGCTTAGTTGCTCCAGCTCCCAGCTGGTCGTGGAAGCAGAGCGGAGTCGCACAGAGTGACACACTGCCCTCTGAGATCCCTTGGCTCGGTAGCTCAGCCAGCAGCTTTGGCTCACAGGCCAGGTCTTGGGTTCAGTGATTGGTGGTGGTGGTGGTGGGGGGGGGGGGTGCTCACGATTTGTTGTGGAGTCACGGCAAAATTATTGGGAGATAAGCCGGACTGACGTGCGATACACCATCAACTGTGGATCAGTAAACCAGAGCACTACTCATCCGAGCTAGGAGGCTAGAAGCTAGTCAGCTAATGTCTAACTGACATAAGAGGGAGGGCGAAATTTAAAAGGTGAAGGATGGTTCTTGAAGTGACAGGCTTTAAATGAGAGCATTTCAAGAAAGCCAGGAAAAATACAAAACAAATTTGCTGCAGTAATTCAAAAATTAAAGAAAATGTGAACAAAATGTCACAAGCATTTCATTAAGACGTGTGAGCTGTTAAAATGTGGAAAAAGTGCAGTCAATGACCCCTTCAAAAACTAACACAAAAGTGGCAAGTTTATAGGAAAAAAGTACTAAATTTATTATGAAACTCTAAATTGTACTGTGCTCTGCACAAGGACAATCAAAGCATTCATATACAGTCGTGAAAAAATTAGGATACCCCATTAAATATTCAGTTCTTTATTAAGAAATGTTCACATATCTATGTCTAACCTTCTTTTTGTTTTTATTTGCATTTTTTAACATTTATTTTAGCCATTTTAAGTGGGAATGGATGGGGGGTATCCTTATTTATTCCTCACCATTTGTTTAAAATTATATTTTACAGAAAATTTGAAAAAAGTCTTTAATTCATTTTTAATTGTTTAGTTGTATTACATGAATCTCCCAGTATTTTAAACACATATTAAATATCCACATGTCAAAATATGTAAAAAAAAATAAAATAAAATAAAATAAAACCACTACAGGCTTATACAGGGTATCCTATTTTTTTTCACGACTATAATAATCACCATTACTAAATAATGAGGGTGTTTTGTGTAAATTTGTATCTGTTGTAAAAGTGCAGCTCTTTTCTTGTAAAGTTATCACTTTTGCATGTAAATTTGTTACTATTTCTGACTTTTCTTGGAAATGGGTTTTTCCCCTATTTGTTTTTCCTCTCATGAGTTTATAACTTTTTTTTTTACTTTCTTATGGCAAATTTGTGACTTTTTAATTATAAATGAGCATCACATCTTATTTTTGATCTTTGTTTTTGCCAATTTGAACTTAATTGACATTATTTATCAACTGCATCCTGCTTCTGCTAAATAAGTGACGACTCTTCAACACCCCCTTGTTTAAAAAAAAATCCCCGACTGATCAGGTCATCATATCACAGCCTTTTAGCACCTATTAACAACTACAGCTGCATATCAATAAATTAGAATGTCATCGAAAATTTTTTCAGTAATTCAATTAAAAAAAATTAAACTCCTATGTTATGTAGATTCATTACACACAGTGATATATTTCACCTGTTTATTTCTTTAATTTTGATGGTTATGCCTTACAGCTAATCTTCTTCTTCTTCTGGCTGGCTGCTCCCTTCAGGGGTCTCCACAACGGATCATCTGCCTCCATCTCACCCTATCCCTTGCATCTTCCTCTGTAACACCAACCCTCTCATGTCCTCCTTTATTACACCCATGAATCTTCTCTGTGGTCTTCCTCTTTTCCTCCTGCCTGGCAGCTCCATCTTCAACATCCTCAGACCAATATATATATAATATTATAGAATATTTATATATATAAATATAAATATAGAATAGAATAGAATTTATTTATTTAATATATAAAAATATTATATAATATATAATAACAGAATTTGGGGTTTTCCTTAGCTTGAAGGCAGGATACAGTATAAGCTAATATTAGCTGTAAGGAAGTAATATTAGCTTATACTGTATCCTGCCTTCAAGCTAAGGAAAACCCCAAATTCTGTTAGATAAAATTAATTTAAAAAATTGATTTTTAATATAAATTTTGGCTGACTGAATGCAAATGTATTAGTTTTGCAATAAATTTAGTACTTTTTTCCAAAAATTTGTCATGTTTGTGATAAAACTGTTACCTTTTCCCCGCACAAACTTCCAATATACTCATAAATTTGCAACTTTTTTCTCAAGATTTCCTGATTTTTCTTGTACATTTGCTACTATTCTCTCACTGATATACTAAGCTGTCCTGTATAAATTATCCTTGCAATCTGTATACACTACACTATATAAAAGGCCGTTAAAAATCAGACAGAAAACCAATCTCATATCACCACTGTAGTACTCTGGAAAAACACAAATTACTGAGCTTTAACAGCTTCAGAATCTTAAAATATGCCTGCACTATACTGTATAAAAAATACTTCATGGACTTGCATCACCATCATTAAAGAATTATATTAAAGTTAATGCTGTCAGTGGTACAACCACTAGGGCCTTTACTGGAGGAGACTCCGAAATACCCTATAGATGTACCACCTTTGCACAATCTGTCTTTTCAATCAGGGGCAGGTTCCATCCACAATAAGAGAATTTCAAACATATAATACCTTAAAAACCCACCTGAAAAACTGGTTAAAAGCAAACCAGCAAAGTAGTCATTATTCCTAGTCTCTTCACGTTGTTGTTTGTTTGTTGTTATACTGATGCATTACACAAAGAGCAGAGATAAACAAACCTATCATCTGGTCAGTCACTGCAACAGATACTGGAGTCTGTTTGTCTTGGCCTGTCCTTGCCACTGACAATACCTCTATCTGCCAAGAATGTGCCGCTAGTCCAGCAAAAGCTAGCAATACTCAAATACTCTGCAAGCTGTTTTCTTGAAATGGTTAGTCAGAAAGCAACTCATACCAGCTCGGACGTCGCCCAGGTTAACAAGGCCAGGAGTTCCTGGCAGTGGAGGGCATAGGACAGAGCTGCGTGACGGAATCTGATCAGACCTAAATGAAACAGTCATTGTCGCCCCCGACAGACTGCTATGATGATGGTGATTGCTGTTGTGGTTTTACTACTGCCATTGGTGTTTCTGCTATTGCTGCCCCTGCATTTTATTTATATTCTCAGTACTTAATCTCCTCAATTAATAGATTTGTTTATTTTAGAACTGGAATATATCTGCCAAATATTTATTTCTTTATTCTACTTATTCAAGATAAGGGATAAGATAAGCCTTTATTAGTCCCACAATGGGGAAATTCCAGGATTGCAGCAGCACATGGATAGCAGCACTCAGAGCAATAGTAAAAAAGAAATGGTTAGCCAAAGCGGTAATTAAATATACACTACTGTTCAAAAGTTTGGGGTCACTTAGAAATTTCCTTATTTTTGAAAGAAAAGCACTTTTTTCAATGAAGATAACTTTAAACTAATCAGAAATACACTCTATACATCTCTAATGTGGTAAATGACTATTCTAGCTGCAAATGTCTGGTTTTTGGTGTAATATCTAGATAGGTGTATAGAGGCCCATTTCCAGCAACTATCACTCCAGTGTTCTGATGGTACAATGTGTTTGCTCATTGCGTCAGAAGGCTAATGGATGATTAGAAAACCCTTGTGCAATCATGTTAGGTCTGCAATGCTGTAATTGCTGCAAATGGAGGATTCTTTGACAAAAGCAAAGTTTGAAGGAAAAAATTATTATTTCAAATACAAATCATTATTTCTAACCTTGTCAATGTCTTGACTATATTTTCTATTCATTTTACAACTCATGGTGGTAAATAAGTGTGACTTTTCATGGAAAACACAAAATAATTGTCTGGGTGACCCCAAACTTTTGAACGGTAGTGTACATATGTACACAATTATATACACAGTGCAGGAGCATTGCAGCTAGATGGTATCAACAGCATTACAGTTAATTTAATTGTAAAAAAAAAAAAAAAATATGGGCCCAGACAGTATATTTCACATTGAATGAACAGTGTTGTTGCCACCCTCGATAATAATTGTGATTGTCTTAGATGTGTTTTGGAGGGGATGCTTGCTATTGTGCAAAGTTGTGACGTTTAATACAGCCTCTATGAGCAACACCTGTTAGATTATAAATTCTGACAGCCATAGGTAGGAAGGACCTGTGGAACCTCTCCCTCGTGCAATTAGGATGGCACTAAATGAGCTCCTCAGTGCGTTCAGCGTGTCCCGCATGGGGTGGGACTCAGACTCCAGCAGAGATGACAGCTTAGCCACCACCCTCCTCTCTCCCCTCTCCTCCACTGGGTCGAGGCGGCACCCAAGAACAAAGGTGGATTTTTTGATCAGCCTGTTCAATCTCTTCCTGTCAGCTGCTGTGATGCCGCTGCTCCAGCAGACCACTCCATATGTATTGGCTGATGCCACCACAGAATCATAGAAGGTCTTCAGGAGTGCCCCTCACACTACAACCGACCTGAGTCTCCTCAGGAGGAACAACCTGCGCTGCCCCTTCTTGTACAGCACGTTGCTATTGTGTGACCAGTCCAGTTTATCGTTCAGGTGTGGCGGTTCGTTTTAACCCCACAACAGACTAAGGACACTCAGCCCTCTTTTCTCTGTTTTTCTGCTGCATTACTGAGAAGCAATGTGCCATTCATGTATTTGTGATGCAAACATGCATGTGTTGTGATGTAATGCGCCATTCTGTATAGTGTGCATATGGCTTGTCCTTACTGTGCTTTTTCTGAGCATCTTAGATGTGCTTTGGTGTATTAATGTCTACAGGTAGACGAGTTTCTTCTGTCTCACCTATGTGATGTTAATCGATGCCTTTCATCCTTTGTACTCATGCGTCCTGTCCTTACTGTGACCTAGAGACTCAGATCAATATGTAGATGTGCTTGTTAGCCTCTTTGTCTTGCACTTAGAGCGAGGTCTAGCTAATCTGCCCATTGTGATGTATGGCTTACAAATGCAAATACCTCCTGCCTGTTCTGTTGTCCCTTTGATCATTCTAGACTGTGGGGTATGTCTTTTTGATGTATTGTTATGATCAAGTATTTAAGGTGCAACTCTGTAACGCAATCCTTCTCTCTTACTCTCTCACTCTGATCCTGCAACTGGCGGACACACTGTGTCTGCCTCTCCTGCTCTGAGAGCCTAGGGATCCCGCTCCGGGCTGCTCCACTATGCACCGGAGAGGGGATCCCGTGAAGGCGACATGATTAATAAAACCTGCTTAAAACCACAGCACGGCTGCTTATTTTTCCATGCCGCTTCACTGGTGACCCCTCGAACACGCACACGTTTTGTGCGAAAGCAACCTTCCGAGCTGGACAGCCACACAGCTGCGTTGGTGGCCCCTTGAAGACGCACACGCTTTGTGCAACGCAGCCTTGTTTTGGATGGCCACGCTGGCGAACCGACGCTGAAAAAAACGAGCGGCCAGCGAACGCAACACCCGGGCATGAATGCTCCGTCGCAGCGGCCTACTGGTTCCCCCTCCCTGCGGCTTCAGGGAGACTTCGACGCGGAGCCAACACAGGCGAGCCGTTCTCCGGACATCACCAACAACCGGGTAAACTGCAGAAAACGTCATGGCGCGACCCTCGCCTGAGATCTGCACCACCACGCACGGGATGCATACGGCTCTACAGACCCCCATCATCCTTCGCCGCTACACACAGAGCCTTCAGGGCTGCTCTCACACCTGGAGGCACGCACGCAGCATGCTCGAAGGATTTGTTAATGGTCTCAGCCATGGCACACATAGGGAATTCAGCGGTTTTGCGGTTCCCGAGGCTTTAGGGTTACGCCTGAACCTAAAGTCAACACGCCAGTCCCTCTGCCCTCATCACAGCCGCCATTCAGCCTCGTCTTTTCTTCATGGCCGCACGAGCGACAACGATCATCTCCTCCCTCTCACCGCTCCAACGCAGCTGCACGAGCCCGGGGCACAAAGATCGTCTATTGCCTCGCACCGCTCCAACGCGCCTCCACGAGCCCGAGGGACGGAGATCGTCTACTTCCTCACACCGCTCCAACGCAGCTGCATGAGCCTGAGGAACATAGGATCGTCTATTCCCTCCCGCCGCTCCAACGCATCTGCACGGGCCTGAGGGACTAAAGATCGTCTATTTCCTCTCACCGCTCCAACGCACCATGGCCAATCTACAGCCACAGCTCAACCTGGATTTTACCGGCGCCGTCTGCGCCGTTCTCCACCAAGTTTCTGCACCCTGACTCACCACTCCAGCGGCCCACCCACGCACTGAACCCCCGCGCACGCATCGGGGAGTTACAAGGACGGCGCATCACGCACGGGACAAGTAATGGCTCCACAGACTGCCTTCCTCCTTCGCCGCTGCCTTTCAGGGCTGCTCGCTCACCTGAGGCACGCATGCAGCATACTGGAAGGATTTGTTAACAGTCTCAGCCACGCCACAGACCGCCATCGTCCTCCGCCGCTGCCCACAGAACCTTCAGGGCTGCTCGTTCACCTGAAGCAAGCACGCAGCTCGCCACTGGATTTTTTAATGGTCTTAGCCACGGCACAACGGGATTTCAGCCGTCAGCTGTTCCCGGGAGCTTTGGGGTTGCTTCAGCACCCAAAGCCAACAGTCCCTATGTTTTGTTTACTTTTTTTCTTACAGCCGCCCCTGCTTTTCTTCATGGCCACGAGAGGAGTCAGAGACTAGTTTTTCTTCTTGTGATCTCCGCACGTGCAACGGGACAACCCCTCGACGTCACGGAGCAGCAAGCAATTTTTGCGCGGCTCAGGACGATTTCACAGCTCCTGCCGGCACTTACCACCCCTCCCCTCCCTCCCCCTCCGCCTGCAGCGAGCTTCTCCCACAGCTCGCTCACACAGATGGATTATCGAGGTCGCGGCCCCCTGCCGCGTCCTCTGGGGGGGAGCGTGTGGCGGTTCGTTTTAACCCCACAACAGACTAAGGACACTCAGCCCTCTTTTCTCTGTTTTTCTGCTGCATTACTGAGAAGCAATGTGCCATTCATGTATTTGTGATGCAAACATGCATGTGTTGTGATGTAATGCACCATTCTGTATAGTGTGCATATGGCTTGTCCTTACTGTGCTTTTTCTGAGCATCTTAGATGTGCTTTGGTGTATTAATGTCTACAGGTAGACGAGTTTCTTCTGTCTCACCTATGTGATGTTAATCGATGCCTTTCATCCTTTGTACTCATGCGTCCTGTCCTTACTGTGACCTAGAGACTCAGATCAATATGTAGATGTGCTTGTTAGCCTTTTTGTCTTGCACTTAGAGCGAGGTCTAGCTAATCTGCCCATTGTGATGTATGGCTTACAAATGCAAATACCTCCTGCCTGTTCTGTTGTCCCTTTGATCATTCTAGACTGTGGGGTATGTCTTTTTGATGTATTGTTATGATCAAGTATTTAAGGTGCAACTCTGTAACGCAATCCTTCTCTCTTACTCTCTCACTCTGATCCTGCAACTGGCGGACACACTGTGTCTGCCTCTCCTGCTCTGAGAGCCTAGGGATCCCGCTCCGGGCTGCTCCACTATGCACCGGAGAGGGGATCCCGTGAAGGCGACATGATTAATAAAACCTGCTTAAAACCACAGCACGGCTGCTTATTTTTCCATGCCGCTTCACTCAGGTAAACGCCCAGGTACTTGTAAGATGTCACCATCTTAATGTCAACGGTAAACATCCTGGATGTTGACCGGTGTTGTTGGGGGTTGTTCACGCCTGCGGCAGTCCACCACCAGTTTCTTGGTTTTCCTCGTATTGATCTGGAGGCAGTTCCACAGGCACCAGTCCACAAAGTCCTGGATAAGTCCTCTGTACTCTGCATCATCCCCATCAGAGATGAGGCTGACAATCACAGAGTCATCAGAGAACTTCTGTAGATGGCAGTATGGTGTGTTGTGTGAAAAGTCAAGCTGTGTAGAGGGTGAACAGGAAGGGAGCCAGAACTGTTCCCTGGGTGGGTCCCCGCACTGCAGATGATGGTGTCAGGCACACACAGTCCTGGGTTCTCACAAGCTGTGGTTGGTCTGTGAGGTAGTCTAGGATCCACGATGACAGGTGCTGGTCCACCCCTGCACACACTAGCTTGTCCCTCAGAATCACTGGTTGGATGGTGTTGAAAACACTGGAGAAATCAAAGAACATGATCCTCACAGTGTTCCCAGGCTTCACCAGGTGGGACAGGGAACGGTGTAGGAGGAAGATCGCTGCATCCTCCACTCCAGTGCCATGCTGGTATACAAGCTGAAATGGATCCATCGCTGGTCCTACCAGGGGGCGGAGGTGGGGAAGGAGCAGCCTCTCCAGGGTATTCATCAGGTGTGATGTGAGGGCCATTGGTCTGTAGTTGTTCAGATCCTTGGGGTGCAGAGTCTTCGGCACAGGTACCACACAGGATGTTTTCCACAGCTGTAATACCCTCCCTAGCTTTAGGCTCAGGCTGAAGATGCGCTCCACGATTCCGCACAGCTGCTCTGGACAGGACTTAAGGAGCCTCAAGCTGATGCCATCCAGACCTGCAGCCTTCCTCACCTTTTTTCTTCTTCAGCTCAGCTTTCACCTGGGTCTTAATGAGGGACAGACTGTGGCAGGGGAGCTGTGTGCTGGGAGCGGGGGATGTTGGGTCTGTGAGGGGAAAACAGCAGGGGATGTGCACTGAGAGCTGGGGGATGTAAGGGGGAGGTGGAGGGAGGACAGCGGGACTAGATGAAGGTGTTGGCAGCAGCGGTTGGTGGGTAGGTGGAGAAGAGGGCAATTGGTCAAACTTGTTGAAGAACAGGTTCAGGTTATTCGCCCACTCCCTACCCCCCACGGCCTGAAAGGAGGTATTTTGGTGGCCAGAGATAGTTTTGAGGCCTCTCCAGACACTGCTGACATCACTCTGCTGCAGCTTGTCCTCCATCTTCTTCCTGTAACTGTCCTTCCCCTCTCTAATCTTCCCCCTTTGCTCCCTCTGCATGGACTTCAGCTCCTCCTTGTTTTCCGGCCTGAAGATCCTTTTCTTCTCCTTCAGCAGTGTCTTTATCTCAAGGTTGATCTAGGGTTTGTTGTTTGAGAAACACTGTATGGTCTTGGTGGGTACAGTGTTCTCCACACAGAAGTTGATGTAATCTGTGATGGTGTGTGTGAGGCCGTTGACTTCCTCACCATGTGGATCCCAGAGCCACTCTCATGCAGTGGATTCAAAACAGTCTTTCAGAGTGTCCTCCACCTCCTCAGACCATATCTTCACTGTGCAGATAACAGGAGGTTGTCTGTGTACCAGGGATTTGTACACAGGCAGGAGATGAACCAGGTTGTGATCAGATCTACCAAGGGGGGGAGGGGGTAATGAGGTGTATGCCTCCTTAGTGTTTGCATAAATTAAGTCCAGCATTTTATTGTCTCTGGTGTGGCACGTGATATACTGGGTCAAAGTGGGCAGAGTGGCGGACAGGGAAGCGTGCTTAAAATCACCAGAGATGAGCTGGAGAGCAGTTTGGTGTTGAGTCTTCAGCCTGCTGCTGACTGAGTGAATAATGTCACATGCTGCCTCCGCGCTCACGGAGGGGGGTACATAAATAGCAGTCACAATGATGTGTGAGAACTCTCTATGGAGGTATGCCGGTTGCATGCTAACGGCTAGCAACTTAATGTCCTTGCTACAGTGTTGTTCTTTAATCATTATGTGCCCAGGATTACACCACCTGTTGTTCACAAACACTGCCAGCCCCTCACCTCTGCACTTGCTGCTATCTCGTGTTTGATGTACTCATAGTAAGTGGAAACCCTCCAGTCTAATGTTAGCATCTGTTGTTAGCTCTGTTAGCCACGTTTCAATGAATAGCATGATGTTTACCTTTCTGAAGATGCTCTCATATCGGGACATAGCCACTAGTTCATCCGTCTTATTAAGCAGCGATCTCACATTTCCCATAATAATGGATGGTACAACTGGCTTGGACCTTGTCTTCCTCATGCGTCGCTTCGCTCCAGCTTGACATCCCCGTCATTTTCACCTGATTTCTCGGGGGATATCAGGTCTCTCAGCACTGTAGGGCTATGTGATGATAACAATTGGCTCCTACCGTAAACAGTGGCTCCGCCACTCACCATATCAGCAGTCATTAAGTAAATGGCGTTCACTTATATAGCGCTTTTTCTCATCTCTGGATGACCAAAGCGCTTTACAGATCCTGCTATCCACCCATTCACGCACTGATGGCGGCAGAGCTGCCATACACACAGGCACTAGCCTGGCCACCAGGAGCAACTGGGGGTTCAGTGTCTTGATCAAGGACATTTCAACATGCAGACTGCAGACACAGCGGGAATCGAACCCATGACCTTCCGATCAGTAGTTGGTCACACTACACCTGCGCCACAGCCACCCTCATTAAGAAAGATGACTAATATCACCACCAGTACGGTGATATTAGTGTCTGTGATTGATATGGAGTAACAAGATCATAAAAGTTGTAGCAAAGAAAAATGGATAGTAAATTAAAAAACGAGAGAGAAAACTCAGAACTCCAAAAAGGCTGCTGACTCGTGTGGCGCGGGAAGTTAATTAAGCAGAAGAAGATGGATGGATGGATATCTATGAACTCGGGCGCCTTACTAACAGGCATGAGTATCTTTGTGCTTGATATTCTTATAACAAAAAATGTGTTGTTTGAATATGTATTTCTTTTTTCTAGATATGTTTTTCTCACTGTGTATCTGACCACAATCCAGCATAGTAGGAGGCGGTAATGCACCTAAATTGCAAGTTGCCACCCGCCATTAATCAAAAGAAGAAGAAGAAGCGGCACAGCAGGGAGATGTTAGATGCAGTTCCCCAGTCAGGAGCGTTCCTCCAGGTCTTTGTGCAACCAGAAGAATCTTCATGATCTCCTACCTACCCCTCCAACATGGGGTTTTGTAAGCAACCTTTTACAACTCAATTCTCATACCAATCTTAATCTCTTGGTGGATTTCCCCTGTGCACAGGCAGACTGGATCCCTTGTTGGCAGACCATCATCAACTCTCACCGGCCGTAAGTCTCTACACCACCATTCTCCATAAAAACTGTAAGAATACTTATACAGCGCTTTTTTTCTAGTCACAAAGACCACTCAAGGCACTTAATTAGTAGCTACATTAACCCTCTATTCTAAAGGCCTGTCAGAGACATACAGTATACCTAGGAACAATTTAGATTCACCAATTAACCTAACATGCATGTCTTTGGATTGTAGGAGAAAAACAGAGCCACTGGAGTAAACCCACACAGCACAGGGAGAACATAAAAACTCCACACAGAAAGGTTCCCACTCCTGCCAGCCTGGGGATTCGAACCCAGAACCTTCTAGCTGTGAGGCAACAGTGCTAACCATCGCTCCACTGTACTGTCACACCGTGTGTTTCCCCTTTACCTCCTACCTGCAGCCTGGGCTTTAGGAATGTTTACACCAGGACGCTGGCTTCCACAACTCTCAAGGCTAGAACGGCAACTGGAGAGAAGAGTCACAGCCCCAGTCTCCATAAAACCTGTAAGAAAGAAAATCACAACATTAACCTTCGATTCAAACCATTCTCATTATGCTCACCAACCCTCTCTTCTCTCCCCGCAGAGTTGCAAGGTTCTTGCCACACACAGTTATCACTTTCTAATCACTTTGTCAATAAACTCACTAAAACTGCTGTTGCTGTCCTGTGCTTGTTTCTGCTCCTCGGTCTGTACTGTGAAATATGTCAATTTTGGATCATTTTGCTGTCAAAGGGAAAGGCCTTTTTATTTTATTTTTTGCAAAGATTTACTTATTTTGAACAGATTTATTTTGTCAGTGGAGGCTGCCCATGTTTTTGTCCTGTAAATACATAATTAAGACCATGGTCTTTGTAACTTGATAATTTTGTAAAAATCTATGGGGTATTAAATATCTCCATGAGTGTATAGGCATTAACATAAAATTGATATACCAAGTGTGTACAGACAAATTGCACTACTATACTTTTTCAGTATTTAGGACCCCCCTCCCCGTCTTTTTTTTAATGGTTGAGCACCTGCTCCCCAAAATTTCTGTGCACATCACTGCTCATTGGCTTTTCTGAGAGAGCTTGGTTAAAATGGATGATAATGGTGCTGAAATATTTAAAGCCTGTGGTATTTTGACCAAAGTATGTCACAGACATTATATTAAGACCTCTGGGGACAGTGTCAAAATATGGGAAAAGTGCATTATATGTCATCTTTTAAGAAAGAAAGATTAAAGAAGAAGCGTAAAGTTTAAATTTTGATAGCATATTATTCATTCTTACAGGTGGAACCACAAACTATTTGCTTAATACCATCTCTATTCTTATTACCTGCTTTTCGATCAGGGTCATAATTTGGAAGTGCACACTATATTATACCATCAGAGCTTCGTACTTCTTTGTCATATAGTATGTTTCTAACCCATAAATCTCAGGTCCTCTGGGCTGTATGACTCCTCCAGCTCATCACTAATCAGCAGCGGTGGTGGTGGCAGCTGCGGCGTTCCTCCTCCTCCTGTGGAATCGGTGGCCCTGACATGTCAGAGCTGCAGTGTATTAGTTCCAGATAACAGGCTTCATTTCTGGGTTTGGCTCAGAGAGGGGGGACTGGAACACTCTAATGGCACTGAGCTGCCAAAACGATTCCCCATGTGACCTCAGTGTGAGAGACCAAAAACCACTGCTACCAAAAACAGAAGAGGGGGAGGGTAGGAGGGGTAGTGATAGAGGCTTCAGCAGAAACACAACAATCACACACTTACATTGTCTTAGCATGAATGTTGTTACAGTTCAACTTTTAATTCATAATGAAGGAATTAAACTTTTTTTTTATTTACCAGAAATAACTCAATCTCTGTCATGATGAATGCTAGAACAAGGATTCAGTGTACCCCGCCCGGTATGGGGTTACCGGGGCCCCACCCTGGAGCCAGGCCTGGGGGAGGGGCTCGATGGGTAGCGTCTGGTGGCCAGGTTTCCACCCATGGGACCCAGCCGGGCTCAGCCTGAAGGAGTTACATGGGTCCACCCTCCAGTGGGCTCACCACCTGCAGGAGGGATCATGGGGGTCGGGTGCTATGTGGATTAAGTGGCGGTCAAAGGCGGGGACCTTGGCGGACTGATCCCAAGCTTTCTAAACTGGCTTTTGGTACATGGAATGTCACCTCTCTGGTGGGGAAGGAGCCTGAGCTGGTGTACGAGGTTGAGAGATACCGGCTAGATATAGTCGGCCTCGCCTCAACACACAGCTCCGGTTCTGGTATCAGTCTCCTGGAGAGGGGCTGGAGCTTGGTCTACACTGGAGTTGCCCCGGGCGAGAGGCAACGAGGAGGGGTGGGTATTCTTGTATCCCCCCACCTTGCTGCCTCTATATTGGAGTTTTCCCGGTGTTACCCCTGTTTTTAAATCCGGTGACTCAACTCTTCTGCATAACTACCGACCAATAAGCATTCTTCCGGCCATTTCCAAAATTGCAGAAAAATGGGTGGCAGAACAGATTGTCCATTATTTAAACAGTAGTTCCCCCTCTCTCCATGCCATGCAGTTTGGTTTCAGATCCAAGCATTCCACTGAAATGGCTACATGCCTCTTCATTGAGAAAATAAAATCTTTTCTTGATAAGGGTGGAGTTGTAGGGGCAGTGTTTTTGGACCTCAGGAAAGCATTCGATACAGTAAATCACTCTGTTCTTCTTACCAAGCTCTTTAAATTTAACTTTTCTCACAATGCTGTGAGCTGGATTGAATCATATCTGCATGATTGAACACAATCTGTATCAGTTAACAACTGCAGATCTGATTCTCTTAGGCTAACTTCTGGAGTCCCTCAGGGGTCAATATTAGGCCCCCTTTTATTTAGTCTTTATATTAATGATTTGCCCACTGTTTGTTCTGAAGCTGAATGCTTAATGTATGCAGACGACACGTTTTTTTTTTGTTCATGGTCGCTCCAAAGACACTGTAGCTGCTAAACTTAGTAAAACAATGTCCTGTGTCACAACTTGGTTGCAGGAGTGCTGTCTATAGTTAAATGTTTCTAAAACTGTAGGCATGTATTTCACTAAAATAAACAGAGTGTCACCTGACCCTGCCATACATGTTAATGGAGGAAAAATACAAATTGTTAGCCAATATAAATATCTTGGGTTAATAATAGATTCACAGCTTTCCTTTAAAGCCCATATTGCTAAATTGTGTAAAAAAATCAAGTTAAATCTTGCAAATTTTTGTGCAATTCGAAATGAAATGTCAACCGAAGCCGCAAAAATATACTTGCATTCAATGATTCTGAGTCACTTCAACTATTGCCTAACTAGCTGGTCCCAGGCGGG
This sequence comes from Pholidichthys leucotaenia, assembly GCA_020510985.1. Lineage (NCBI taxonomy): Eukaryota > Metazoa > Chordata > Actinopteri > Cichliformes > Pholidichthyidae > Pholidichthys > Pholidichthys leucotaenia. Next base: position 190,597,850 of record CM035842.1, on the reverse strand, counting down.
TTTGAGTGCAAAAAAAACCATTGGAAGTTTTGTACAAACAAGCAGTTAAAGTTATGGATAAAAAACCTAGGCATTATCATCATTGTGCAATTTTAAAAAAATACAGTCTTTTAAATTGGGATAGTCTTCATACATTTGCAAATTTAAATTTGATTTATAAAGTACTGCATGATTTGGCTCCAGATCCTCTGGCAGAGTTCATCAGCCAAAGAAACAGCTCTGAGCGTGTCACTCGAGGCTCTGTCAGAGGTGACTGTTTCATTCCTCTGCGCAGGAGCACTTTCAGTAAGTCGGCCTGGTCAGTGAGGAGCGCTACTGAGTGGAACTCAGTACCTGAGGAGGTTAAACTGCCCACAACATTCAAGGCCTTCACAAAAAAATTGAAAATGTGGCTTATAAACACCTACAGCTGCCAACACTAAAAGATAAGTCTGCTGTGATGTTTGATGTTGTGATTAAATGTACGGTTTGTTATGTATATGTTATTTGTTACATTAGTGCCCTCTTAAATGTCTAACCATGTTTTTTTCTTGTAGATGCATTTTACTGCTTTTTTACATCTTGGCCAGGGGACTACAGATGAAAACTAGCCTTTTGGCTAATTCTGGCTTTTTTAACCATGTGTAATCATGTGTTTTATGAAATTGCATTGTCCCTTTTCAAATACACTAAACTAAAAAAAAAGGGTTGTTTCCCCGCGCCTTCGGGTTGGGAAACGGGTCCTGACCATCATTTGTGCCTATGCACCAAATGATGGTTCAGAGTACCCAATGTTTTTGGAGTCTCTGACTGGGGTGCTGGAGAGTGCACCTCTTGGAGATTCCATTGTCCTACTGGGGGACTTCAATGCGCACGTGGGCAACGACAGTGAAACCTGGAGGGGGGGTGATTGGGAGGAACAGCCTGCCCGATCTGAACCCAAATGGTGTTCAGTTATTGGACTTCTGTGTTAACCACAGTTTGTCCATAACGAACACCATGTTCAAGAAAAAGGGTGTCCATATGTGCACCTGGCACCAGGACACCCTAGGTCGCAGGTCAATGATCGATTTTGTTATCGTATCATCAGACCTGCCACCATACAGTATGTCTTGGACACTCGAGTAAAGAGAGGTGCAGAGCTGTCAGCTGATCACCACCTGGTGGTGAGTTGGATCTGATGGCAGGGGAGGATGCCATTCAGACCTGGTACACCCAAACATATAGTGAGGGTGTGCTGGAAACGTCTGGCTGAGGCCCCTACCTGTTAGATCTTCAACTCCCACCTCCGGAAGAACTTCAACCACATTCCGAGAGAGTCTGGAGACATGGAGTCTGAATGGGCCATGTTCTCCACCTCCATTGTTGAAGCAGCTGCCCAGAGCTGCGGCCATAAGGTTGTCGGAGAATCTCATGGTGGCAACCCCCAAACCAAGTGGTGGACACCAGTGGTGAGGGGGGCCATTAAGCTCCAAAAGGAGTCCCATCAAGCTTGGTTGGCTTGAGGGACTCCCGAAGCAGCTGAGGTGTACCGGCAGGCCAAGTGGAGTGCAGCTCGGGTGGTTGCTGAAGCAAAAACTCGGGTATGGGAGGAATTTGGTGAGGCCATGGAACAAGACTTATGGTTGGCATTGAAGAGATTCTGGCAAACTGTCCGGTGGCTCAGGAGGGGGAAGCAGCTGCCTGTCCACACTGTATATGGTGCAGATGGGGCACTGCTGACTTCAACTGGGGATATCGTCTGGCGGTGGAAGGAATACTTTGAGGATCTCCTCAATCCCACTAACACGCCTTCCACAGATGAAGCAGGACTTGTTAACGAGGGGGACGACTTGCCTATCACAGGGGCTGAGGTCACCAAGGTGGTTAAAAATCTCTTTTGTGGCCGGGCCCCAGGGGTGGACGAGATTTGCCCTGAGTATCTCAAGGACCTGGATGTTGTAGGGCTGTCATGGTTGACATGTCTCTGCAACATTGTGTGGAGGTTGGGGGCAGTGCCTTTGGCATGGCAAACCAGGGTGGTGGTTCCTCTCTTCAAAAAAGGGGACCGGAGGGTGTTCTCCAACTGTAGAGGAATCCCACTCCTCAGTCTCCCTGGGAAGGTCTATGCCAAGGTACTGGGGAGGACAGTCCGGCCGTTGGTCGAACCTCGGATTCAGGAGGAGCAATGTGGTTTTCGTCTGGCCGTGGCACATCGGACCAGCTCTTCACCCTCTCGAGAATCCTCAAGGGTTTGTGGGAGTTTGCCCAACCAGTTTACATGTGTTTTGTGGACTTGGAGAAGGCATTCAACCACGTCCCTCGTGTTTTTTTGTGGGGGGTGCTTCGGGAGTATGGGCTATCGGGCTTGTTGTTATGAGCTATTCGGTCTCTGTATGACCGTTGTGAAAGTTTGGTTCATATTGCCAACACTCGGTCAGACTCATTCCCAGTGAGAGTTGGACTCCGCCAGGGCTGCCCTTCGTCACCGATCCTGTTCATAATTTTTATGGACAGGATTTCTAGGTGCAGCCAGGGAATGGAGGGTGTCATGCTTGGTGACCACAGGATCTCATCTCTGTTGTTTGCAGATGTTGTTGTCCTGCTGGCTTCATCCAGCAATGACCTACAGGTCTTACTGGGACGGTTTGCTGCTGAGAGTGAAGCAGCTGGGATGAGAATCAGTACCTCCAAGTCCGAGTCCATTGTTCTCAGCCGGAAAAAGGTGGATTGTCCTCTCCAGGTTGGGGACAAGCTCCCGCCCCAAGTGGAGGAGTTTAAGTATCTTGGGGTCTTATTTACGAGTGAGGGGAGAATGGAGCAGCATCTGGAATGATGCGGACGTTGTACTGGTCTGTTGTGGTGAAGAGGGAGCTGAGCTCTAAGGCAAAGCTGTCGATTTACCAGTCAATCTACATTCCTACCCTCACCTGTGGTCATGAGCTTTGGGTATTGACCGAAAGAACGAGATTGCGGATATAAGTGGCTGAAATGAACTTTCTTCATACGATTGCTGGACTCACCGTCAAAGATAAGGTGAGGAGCTCTCTGGGAGAGGTTCAGAGTAGAACTGCTGCTCCTCCACATTGAAAGGAGCCAGTTGAGGTGGTATGGGCATCTGATCAGGATGCCTCCTGGATGCCTCCCACTTGAGGTGTTTTGGGCACATCCCTCTGGGAGGAGACCCCGGGGCAGACCCAAGACTCACTGGAGAGACTGTCTCCCCCAACTGGTCTGGGAACGCCTTGGTATCCTCTCTGAAGTGCTGGAGCAGGTGGCTGGGGAGAGGGAAGTCTGGGCTTCTCTGCTTGAACTGCTGCCTCCGCAACCCGTACCTCCAGAAAAGTGGTAGAAGATGGATGGATGGATGGATGATATCAGCTGGCTGATAACATGGAAAGAATAGGAGTGCATCATAAAACACTTCATAACGTTTTCAGCCATAACATTAATTAACTCAGGGTTAACATGACCAAGCTGCTCCACTGTCATCTGAAAATATTGCCTGAAGACAACAAGACAACAAATGCTGTTGCGTACATCTCCTTTATTTTTTTTTTATTTTTATTTTTTTGGGGGGAGGGGGGGTTAAAGGTAGTGTATGGAACTTTTGGACACTCATATTTTAGTGGCACCTTGTGGTCTCAGTAAAATGCAGCAACATTCATTGCATTTGTCTATGCTACAAACATTATAAGGTTTCTCTATGAGCTGTAAAACTTTCTCTGAAAAAAAGAAGTTTTTCTATGATATTCAAGGAGCACTGGATTGTATCTTCATGAAAACAATTATTAAAAAAATACATCAACAAAATGTTTACAAACTTGCAGAATTAAAGTCTTTATATGCTTCAAAATTATATGTTGAAAAAAATACTTTTGAAAATTTTACGGGTCCAAAACAATCATAATTACTTGTGAGCAGTTGGATGACGAGAACTGCGGTGGCCGGTAAGGATGCCACAGCCAATAGCATGATTAGGTGGATGTCACATTTAGTTGCATCATAATAATTTAATTTAATCAAACTTAATTAATTTCATACTACAAAAAAATCCTTGCAATATATGGCTTGTAATCATCAAAGAACTGAGAATATAGAATACCCTGCAATGTGCAATGACATTTGTCTCTACCAACCAGTACAGTATTATAGTGGGACAAGAGTAAGTGTGACACCTACTGGCCAGGAGGTCACAATGTTGTCTCCATCACCTTTAAGGACAGTTCTTATACATATGAGACTTTTTTCCAAGTAAGTTTAATTTTTTTCTTGAAAATTTATTTTTTTTTCATATAGATTTACCTTTTCTCTGGAAAATATGTGAGGTTTACCTATTAAATGTAAGACTCTTGTCTCATAAAATTTTAGACTTTTTCTTCTGAAAATGTTTGACTTTTTTAAAACACTAGTACATACCCGTGCATACCTGTCCATGCCCGTAGAAACCAAGTATAAGCAAGTATTTGTGCATGCCTGTGGCTGAAGGGTCTCCTCCTGTCTCAGACGGCAGTGTTGTTCACAGTCATGCCTGTGGCATACTGCTGGAACCTGAGATGTTTCATGTTCACGGCATCTTTTCTGACGTGCAGCAGTTCTCCTCATTCCATTGCTCTCCATCTGGTGGGTCTTCTTCGTTCAGACCACAGGTTGACAGATAGGTGCGTCGTAATTCCAGCATTGGCGGCCAGCCGGCTATTCCGCATCTCCTCGGTCTCAGCTTCTCTGTGCATCTCCTGGCATGCAGTGTTGGCCGCCAGTCGACTATTCCGCATCTCCTCAGTCTCAGTTTCTCTGTGCCTTGCATGGAATTCACTGTCCCTGGCCAGCTGACTATTCCGCATCTCCTTGGTCTCAGCTTGTCTGTGTCTTGTCTGGTGTGCAACGTTGCTTGCTTTGCGGACATTTTGGGCTTCAAGTGACTCAGCATGTGCATGGCGCACTGCCACATGTTTTCTGTCTGTTTGTGCATCCCTTGTCTGTTGTACCCTACGCTGGTGAAGGGTCTCCTCCTGTCTCAGACGGGTGCGATGTACTGCTGGAACCTCAGGTGTTTCATCTTCATGGCATCTTTTCTGACGTGCAGCAGTTCTCCTCATTCTATTACTGTCCATCTGGTGGGTCTTCTTCTTCTTGTTCGTTGAGACCACTGGTTGAGGGATAGGTGCGTCGTAATTCTAGTTCATGGACAGGATCATAAAAATAGATCTGAGCAAAAAGAGGCTTTCGGGCATGGACTCACTGTATATGACATCATTAAGACATGAGTCCTATGTGACATCATAAAGGCATTGCAAGTCATATAGGCATTGCAAGTCCTATGATGCAAGTCCTATGATGCCTGAGATCTTAGGACGTCCTATGATGTTCAGGCAGAGATCATAGGCCATCCTATGATGTCCTATAAACGTGACGCACACACACACACACACACACACACACACACACACAGATTTCTTGCTTTAATAGAGTGATGTTTTATTTTTCAAGTGAATTTAATAATTGTCATTTTAGAAACTCTAAAAAAAACCATTAGTATTTATGCATGAATGCCACCTGAAATCATCCAAATGCCGTGAAAGAAATTCAAATAGAAAATCGTCTTTAGAAGAAAACTGCTGCAGGGCCTGTTTGCACTCTGCGGACTCTTGTTACTAAAACAACATTTACAGAGCAATAAAAGCCGTTTGCCTGCAGCCATCCTCATTAATGACACACAGAGAGGACACATGACATTGAAGGCCTGAGATCCTTTTATTTTTTAAACCTCCCAACAGCTTTTTATTAATGAAACAAATCAGAGGGGAGAGCTTGAAACTGCTGACAGGTTTATTAAAAAGGAAAAATACACAATGAAGAACTGTGTGGGTTTTTAATCCCTTTAACAGTGTTTCTTTATAATTTCTGTCTTCTTTATTATTATTCTCATTATCATTGTTGTTGTTGTTAATTTAATATGAAATAGTATGTTTTATAATCCATCCATCTTCTACCACTTGGCTGGGGGTTTGGGGAGTGAGGGCTGCAGTCCAAGCAGAATAGCCCAGACTGCCACCCAGTTCACATAGGAACACGATCCCTCTGGCAGGTGGTGAGCCCACTGGAGCACAGAACCAGGCTTCGTTGGGTACACTGGGTCCTTCTTGTAACGTTTTTCATAGAGATCCACTGGACCATTCTTGAGGTGCATTCAGACCAAACACAACTAAATTTAGTCGCACAACGTGAGTACATGTTAACTCAATGTATATGCACAACTAATTTGAATACATTGAGTTAACATGTACTTGTATCGCGTGACTTTGGTCTGAATGCAGCTTTAGCCTGACCCTTTATCCAGGACCAGTTTGCCTTGGGAGGCCCTACATGGGGCAAGTTTCCCCAGACAACATAGCTCCTGGGATCATTAGGACATGCAAACCCTTCCACCATGATAAGCTAACTTTCTTCAGCTTCTGCTATTTATGGTAACACTGTGCAAATTAAGCCATTTCAGCTTTTAAGCAAGCATTTATCAGTGTTAAGCTTTTATTTAGCATTTTTAAGTTAACTTTCTTCAACCTTAAGCTATTTTAGGGTTTGAGCTAATAGTGTTCAGCTTTCAGCTACGTTAGCTTTTATGCTAATTTTGTTCAGTGTTTAACTATTTCCTCTTTTAAAGTGACGCTCCGACAAAAGTCAAGTGTTTTCTGTTGTTAACATATCTATAACATGTTTTTTGTGACTTACAAGACATATCAAAAGCAAAATCACTCATATGTCTCATATCTCTGTTTTTTTGCTGTAAAGTTTCACTTAAGCCCCGCCCCCCACCCCCCAAAAATGCGAGTTTGAACAGAGCATTTCTAGCTACATAAGTATTCCTGCTTAGCCTGACTGGTTAATGTTATAACCAATCAGGCTAAGCACTGGGCATGGCTACAGACCTGAGTTCACTCCCTCGGGGAAAGAAAGAGGAGCCCAGTGTTGCCAACTTGGTGATTTTGTCGCTAAATCTGATGACTTTTCAGCCTCCCTCGATGACTTTTTCTGTCAAAAGTGACTAGCGACAAATCTAACGACTTTTCCTGGTGTTATCAAAGACTTTTCTGGTGTTTTGGACACTGACGTGAAAGTGCACAATTGCTCTGCAGTTATCATCCTCAACAAGCAGTGGGTGGTGCCATGAGGCTCTCCTGTCCCCTTCCCATCCCAAAGCAGCCAGCCACAGGCAGTCTCAGTCAGTCTCACAGTAGTCTCGTGCAGCAGCAGTGTTGCAGTTACAATAAATTAATAGTTTTTTTCAGAACTGCAATGTCTGATACCAATTGAATGCTGTGGCAGCAGCAAAGTGCTTTAGCCTTCTTCCCAGCAACAGGTTGAAGCCATCCCTTAAATGTACGCGGAATGGTATAACGCCAAGGCAGGGCGATAAAGCTGCTGTGACCACCCCTGCAGGGTTGCTTTGTATTCTTACCAGCGTCTGTGTCAGTGCTGCCAGAGTCTTTTCTTTTTTTTTTCCTCTGAGTCCAAACTCATGTTCACTTTTTATATTTGTTGCGGTGCTCGTACAGTAAAGAAACATGAGCTGAGTGCTGCTGATGTGACTGACTGGCAGTGGCAGACAGTGAGGAGGAGCCAGCCAGCCAGCCCAGGTATGAGCTGATCAGATTGGTTAAGAGCAAGCTTCAGTTTCTGGTGATGTGTAGGTGTTCACGTAAATCAAAACTTTTTTTTTTTTTTTTTTTTTGGGGGGGGGGGTGCACATGGAAGTACCAATAACGTATATTTGGCCTTTTTAAAAAGTTTGATGGTATATTGTATAGGCCCTAAAACTATTGTATATCTAGCAATACAACACTGTGCAGCAGTCAGAGAGGAGATCCACACCACTCGGGTCCAGAAAAAACAATGACCCGGAATTAGGCCCAGACTAGTTACCATCATTTTCTTACATTGCCACTACAGTTTTTTTTCTGACTCTTTTTGTTAATTTCGGTTGTTAATGTTGTCCAGTTAAAACTGTCATACAAAAAAACGTTAAAAATGTTATAGTTATGGCAAAAAATATTCATGTTTTACTGTGACTTGTTGTAGGCTTCTAAGTGGAGCATAAGGTGAGCAACTAAACCAAACTTAAAAAATAAATAAATACAAAAATTATAAATAAAAAATAAGAATTAAAAAAATAATTTAAAAAACTAAGTAACTCTGCCAGAGTGTCTCTTTTGGGTCACTTTGCTGGTCCCAAGCCCAGATAAAGGAGAAGGGTTGGACGTAGAGCTAGCAATTTCACCCACATAACAGTGGGTGAAATTGATTTATGTAATGTGGAAACTGATTTAAGAGATAAGATAAGATAAGATAAGCCTTTATTAGTCCCACAACGGGGAAATTCCAGGATTGCAACAGCACAGGGATAGCAACACTCAGAGCAACAATCAGAAGGCAAGAAAAAAAAACAAGCAAGCAAGAGCAGCTAATATACATATGTACATATTACTATAAAATATATATATACACACACACATGTAATGTGTAATCTAATTATGTAATTATGTAATGTGGATCTAGACAAAGCATTAAAGTCATGCAGTTATTTTAAAAAGTGATGGCCTATTTAAATGGCAAAATTAAAACAAACCAAGAATCAACAGAAGAAAGTTAATTCGTAGTTCTAAACATATTTAGGGTGTTTTTTACTCACTTTTTGTCTCTCCCGTGACATTATTCTTCTCTACTACAGCGTCCATTACAATTACATGCAAATGACCAATTATGCAGATTAGGCAATGATGTCATTTATCGACTTTTGTCGACTTTTAGGACCGCCAATAGCTACTTTCCTTACTGAGGAGTTGGCAACAGTGCCGAGGAGCAGCAGGGGCGTTTACAAGTTGGGAAAGATGGCAGATTATACGTGTTCAGTTTTTGGCTGTGCGAAAGAAATCCTCTTCTTTTAAATTACGTGTCTTACCCACAGACATGAAAATATGGCAGCAATGATTAAGTGTCCCTGCTGAAATACCGGAGAGGACACGAGTTTGCAGCCTGGATTTTACCCTGCATGCCGGGGGAGACGGGCGCAGAGGTTCCCCCCCCTGGGGTGCGTGGCGCAATGGCCAGGGAGAGTATCGTCGTACATGAACCTGCGGAAGGATCATTTTCTGTGGAGGCTGGAGGGTTCCCTCACCTTGCTGGGAGCACCTGCCCTGGCGCCCACCAGCCAGCTCACCTCATTCAGAATGTGCTTCCCGCTCGCTCACTCCGAAGGAGGCAAGCCGGCTGGCGGGCATGCCGCTCACCTCAGTCTGGCTCGCCTCGGTCTGGTTCGCCTTCTTTGGAACGTCCTCCGCAAGCCGACTGACAGGTGCACTGGACTGAGGCGAGCTGCTCCGAGGCTGGGGGCCAGGGTGTGCCCCCCCCCCATTTTTTTGGTTGAGCACCCCCCCCCCCCCGAAATGAAATGTCTGTGTCCATCACTGTCAGTTACATTTACTCAAATATATGTACTCAGGTAACATGTTCTCACAGTTTAAAGACATTTTATCATTGACCAGCAGCTGCCTTGGCACACTACCAACATTTCATTTTGGAATTTTCTAGTTTTAAATATTAATAACCTTGAAAATCATGCTTTTTCTTATAAAATGAAAGCAGGACCTGAACACTTGCTCATTGCTGTAGTTGCAGAATCTTTCCATCCAGCTGTCCTTAAGTAGGCATATTTCTGTTGAAATGATGTACTTGCAGATATAGCGTATACCCTGCCTCTCCCCTCCACCTGTCACCTCCCTCTCCACCACAGTGACCCTGCACCAGTCATCAGACCAGATAAGGCCCCCCGTCAGTCACTTCAGCCCCCGTGACACGCTGACATTTTGGAGAGACCAACAATGCCGCCGCTCCCTGGCCGACCTTTCTCAAACTCGGAGTCGGAGGCCCTCTGAGCTCAGACTGGGACTGGAACAATGCTGCAGCTTCTACGCTTCCTTACGAATGAATGACAGTTTTTACCTTTAACAGGTACCGTTTATGCTGCACCATGTCCGTCGTCATATCTGTCATGCTGGGTTGAAATGAGTCTCTAATTGTGGCAAAAACAGCAGAAATGGAAATTATCAACTGCCTTAAAGGTGGAGAAAATCCCTTTGGTAACAGTGCCCCCTGCTGGGCAGAGGAGCCGTTTCCAGGGTTGTTTCAAGTTTATTGGGGGACCTGTGCAAGACTGTGTTTGGGAGGTCTTATTTTTATAATGGACAAGAGTTCAAACATTTAAAATGGAAAAAAAAAATATCTCCCCTCCCAACAAAAGCATTAAAATAATCTTTAAAAAAAAGTTATATAGAATAAAAATCTAACCATCATCCATATGAATGTTGAAAATTTGCAAGAAAAAGATTCAAATTTACAAAGAAAAAAATGTAGCAAATTCACATTTTATTTATTTAGCTGATATTTATACAGGGGAGATCTACTGAGAAGCACCCTCTCTTTTTCAAGGACACCCTGTTCACATTCACCGCTGGAAGCAGCTCAGTGACACCACAGACTGACCTCTGGTCACTGAGCAGCTCCACGGGAGCAGTTTGGGTTACAGGCCTTGCTCAAGGGCACCACAGTGGGGTTAATCAGGGTGGAGCACACACATCATCTGTAACATCCAGATCTTCATCTCATCTTCTTCCGCTTAATCCTTTTTGTGTCACGGGGTGGGGGGGTGGGGGGGGCTGGAGCCTATCCCAGCATCTTTGGGAAAGAGGCAGGGTACACCCTGGACAGATCGCCAGTCCATCACAGGGCCAACACAGAGAGACAGACAACCATTCACTCTCACAGTCATACCTAAGGACAATTTAGAATCCCCAGTTTTGATGCCAATTAACCTAACTTGCATGTTTTTGGCATGTGGGAGGAAACCGTAGAACTCATGGAGTAAACCCACGCAGACACAGGGAGAACATGCAAACTCTACACAGATCACTGTTGGTCGGGGGCTGGGATCGATCCCAGGATCCCCCGGCCAAGGGTGAGTTGCTGTGCTGCTGCAGTGCTAACCACTCCGCCACCACGCCGCCCACATCCAGATCTGATCCTGCCAATCCAGAGATTGAACCAGCAACCCTCCGGACACCAGCCCACATCCTTAACAATTAGGCTACCATTGCCTGTGTTAAAAAAAGTCATACATTTATGAGAAAAAGTTGCACATTTACAAGAAAAAAGTTCAAGATATACAAGAAAAAAATCCCTGCAAACTTCTGAAGAAAAACTTTCAAATTTAAGAGAAAATTTATGAGAAGGTTGTCGGAGCATCTCGTGGTGGCAACCCCCGAACCAAGTGATGGACACCAGTGGTGAGGGGGGCCATTAAGCTGAAGAAGGAGTCCTGTTGAGCTTGGTTGGCTTGTGGGACTCCCGAAGTGGCTGAGGTGTACCGGCAGCCCAAGCGGAGTGCAGCTCGGGTGGTTGCTGAAGAAAAAACTCGGGTATGGGAGGAGTTCGGTGAGGCCATGGAACAAGACTTTTGGTCAGCCTTGAAGAGATTCTGGCAAACTGTCCGGTGGCTCAGGAGGGGGAAGCAGCTCCCTATCCACACTGTCTGGGGGCGCTGTTGACTTTGACTGGGGATATCGTCGGGGGGTGGAAGGAATACTTCAAGGATCTCCTCAGTCCAACTGATACGTCTTCCACAGAGGAAGCAGGGTTTGTGGACAAGGGGGACGACTCGCCTATCACAGGGGCTGAGGTCGCCAAGGTGGTTAAAAGTCTCTTTGGTGGCCGGGTGCCGGGGGTGGATGAGATTCGCCCTGAGTACCTCAAGGCCCTGGATGTTGTAGGGCTGTCATGATTGTGTTACGTGTGGCCCTCGCGAGCCACACAAAGAGAGCCGAGGGCGAGCCAGTGAGTTGCAATGTTTTATTAATAAGGGACAGGGGATAAGGAACACGGCCTCGTAGGCCAACAGGCACAAATACTCATACAGGGTATAACTCACAAGTAATGCAGACGATGAGTAGAGAGCTGGCACCGGGCGTAGGGGTTCCAGCCTTCAATGTGCTAAGTCGCAGCCCCGAGTGATCGGAACTGCTCCTTCTTATACTCCTCAGCAGCGCCTCAGCTGATGAGGTTAATTGGGCTCCAGCCGTCCCGTAACTGACAGCTGGGAGCCCGCTGAGACGCTGCCACAGAAAGGATAGGGCTGAGTGAACACGGTCTGAGCGCCGGATGGGACGGCGTCTCATCCACGTGACAGATTGACACGCCTCTGCAACATTGCGTGGAGGTCGGGGGCAGTGCCTTTGGCATGGCAAACCGGGGTGGTGGTTCCTCTCTTCAAAAAAGGGGACTGGAGGGTGTGACCACAGGATCTCCCCTCTCTGTTGTTTACAGATGATGTTGTCCTGCTGGCTTCATCCAGCAATGGCCTATAGGTCTTACTGGGATGGTTTGCCACTGAGTGGGAAGTGGCTGGGATGAGAATCAGTACCTCCAAGTCTGAGTCCATTGTCCTCAGCCGGAAAAAGGTGGATTGTCCTCTCCAGGTTGGGGACAGGCTCCTGCCCCAAGTGGAGGAGTTTATGTATCTTGGGGTCTTATTCATGAATGAGGGGAGAATGGAGTGAGAGATTGACAGATGAATCGGAGCAGCATCTGCAGTGATGCAGACGCTGTACCGGTCTGTTGTGGTGAAGAGGGAGCTGAGCTCTAAGGCAAAGCTGCTGATTTACCGGTCAATCTACGTTCCTACCCTCACCTATGGTCACGAGCTTTGGGTAATGACTGAAAAAATGAGATTGCGGATACAAGCGGCTGAAACGAGCTTTCTTCGTAGGATCGCTGGACTCACCCTCAGAGATAGGGTGAGGAGCTCAGTCATCCAGGAAAGGCTTAGAGTAGAACCACTGCTCCTCCACATTGAAAGGAGCCAGTTGAGGTGGTATGGGCATCTGATCTGGATGCCTCCCACTTGAGGTGTTTCGGGCACGTCCCTCTGGGGGGAGACCTCGGGGCAGACCCAAGACTTGCTGGAGAGACTATGTCTCCCAGCTGGTCTGGGAGCGCCTTGGTATCCTCTCTGAAGAGCTGGAGCAGGTGGCTGGGGAGAGGGAAGTCTTAAGAGAAAAAGGTCAGATACTGTATTTATAACAAAGTTGCAAATTTGCAACAAAAAGTAAGAAATTCACGAGAAAAACTGAAAATTTACAAGGAAAAGTAGAAAATTTACAAGAAAAATTTAATTTCTGACAAATTTGAAAATTTACAAGGAAAAAAGTCCAAATTTGCGATGAAAAAAGTTTTCTACTGCTTTTCTGGGAATCCGAGTCATGGAGGCAGCAGTCCAAGCAGAGAAGCCCAGATTTCCCTCTCCCTAGCCTGTATCATTCCATGGGTTCCTTCACATGCGCCCTACAGAAGCCCTTAAAGGTCATACATTTATACTATTTATTTTCACTATTTTCCCAAGATGATGAAATAATTATCTTGTTATCTCCAGATAACAACTGTCCTTTTCCCGAGATAACGAGATAAATATCTCAAAATCTCAAGAAAATGACTCGTCATCTGGAGATGAGATAATTTTCTCACTAACTGTGACGAAGATTTGTGTAATTCATGAGTTTATCATTATAACAACAATATGTATGTCAGTTCTCATTCCCATTCAAGTGGGAGCCAAGAGTGGAAGGGGATATGTTGTTACTACATAACAGCCATTAAACATATATGGAATGTCACAGAAATAGCTAAGCCTTTCTGTTTCCTTAGCCAACTGAGGGACAAAAGCATGTGTCTGCCGTTAAAAGCAGAGTCTGCCAACAGAGGAGAGGGAGAGAGAGAGAGAGACGACCCTTCTGTTCACATCTTGAGAAGACTGCTTTAAAAAAGTTTCTTTTACTCCGTAGGGTGCTGAGGGTGTGGACATGGCAAATCAGCTTAACACCTTTTTCTGTCGCTTTGAGAGCGGCAGCAGTGCAGAAATTGCCCCAGTTATGCCCCCTCCCCTCCACCCACTTTAAATTTTTGTATTAATGAGTCAGATGTTTTTTTAATGTTTTTCAAAGCTGTAACCTATGAAAAAGCCCAGGCCCCAACAACATTTGTAGGAGTTTTAAAACACTGTCCGGAGCAATTGGCATCTGCTTTTACAGACATTTTTAAATCCTCCCTTCAAAATCACAAAGTGCCCACCCTTTGGAAAACGTCCACAATCATACCTATACCCATAATCTCGAGACCCACAGGGCCCAAAGACTTTTGTCCAATCACTCCAACCTCTCAGGTTATGAAGTGTTTTGAGCGTCTGGTGAAGAGACACATTGGATCTCAAATGCAGCACCTTATGGACTCCATGCAGTTTGCCTATCAGGCCTCTAGAGATCCATCACAGCCATGAATGGGTTATGAAAAGTTAGAGCAATAAAATAATTCTGTAGGTAATCTCCCATTATGCTCTATGCATATTCTATACATATTCTGTTTACATTCTTATGAGCAAATATGTTAAGTGCTAAACTAGAATCTGTAGTGTTACGCACCCACAATCTGATAAACAGGAATCAGGCAGAGCTATAGAGCCCTCTTTCTCTCTGTCTCTCTCCCTTCTTTAAGTCGGGTCTATTACAATAGTTACGCACCCAAACCAACACACCCAGACACACTTTTCATACTACATCCTAGGAAATAGTTAACGTGAATAGCAGATGGCCTGTTCACGTCAGAGTTAAACTGGCCAATCAGACGGTTGCGTACAAGACCATCCTATTGTACGGGGTTGATCCAAACCAACCCGAGAAGATGAATGTAAGTTGCACCCGGAAGTTGGGGTCAGTCTGGCGACGCTCCCGAGGGAGCTGCGTCACACTGAACCCAGCGCTGCTTGCTTTACATGTGACCTCTGAATAAATGTTGCATCTTTGAATTGAAGAATTCTCTGGCTTATTCTTGGATCTTTCAATCAAAGAATCAGGATTTCAACAATTTGGTGCTGTGACCTGGATTGAACTATTCTGAGATGAATCTGGAACAGATCGGAAGAACCCTTTTTAGACAATTTTGGCGCCCAAACAGAAAGGTAAGCAGAAAACCTTCTTACATGAATTTCTGCGCTTTGGCCATACTAAATTTACAGTTGTCTGATTAAGGGGTATATCCAATCTCCAAATTTTATAATTTAATTGGGAGTCACATGTAAAGTCTGAACAAATAGATTCACGCAAAGGAAAGTGCATGTGTCCTATTACACAGGGTTACAAAAATAATTTTTTTTGTAAGTTGTCTGTATTTTTTCAACTGATTTAAGACAATTTTGCACCGCTGAATCTGAAAATGACATCCGTTTCTCTCGATCAGATGCTAAGTAAAAACCTGCACTTACTTTGTACTTACTTAGTACTGTGCATGTACTTACCTTTATATAAAGGTAAGTACATGTAAATTGAATGTTACATCATCATTGTTCAAAATTCAGAGAATTTCAAGACATAAAAAAGAATTTTGCATTATATAAAGCAAAAATACCCATACATGTAAACAAAAACGTATAAAACAACATGTGGCCATAATTCAAAAAGTTGACCTGATTGAGCAAGACCAATGTGATTTTTGGATTCAGTACATCAAAATTGTCCTAAATCAGCTAAAAAAAAACTGAGACAATAAATTTGATGTTGACCAGTGTTATCAGTCTGAGGTAGGACGGTCGCGATCAGGACGTACAATTCACGAGTGTATAGTCCATCAAATGATAAAACATTTTGGAGTCAGTCTGAGCCAAAATAAATATGAGACTAGGGAACTGGAGTGGTCAGTGATCATCCGGGTTTGTCTCCCAAATTAAAATAGCCAGGGTTAGTAACCTGATGCCGGGGGGAGCCATTTAGAGTGTTTGACCCAATGCCGCTGGGGAGCGAAGCCATGCTTGTTTAAATCAGTATAACACTGAGCTGTATGATACAGTACCTCTTGTACTGGAACCTGCCAAGGTTTCAGTGAAAGTGCTCTCTACATGCATTTGGACAAGTTGGTGGAAATTCTGGGAGCAGTCTGTACCCAGAATCAATATAAGACTTAGGGGCAACAGCCGTGTCCATCTTCCAAATTAAAAATAGCCAGGATTCCTGATGCCGGCAGCACAAGAATCTTTTAACCATTCCTTAGTGAGCGACTGTCCATAATAATAAAAAGTAATAATTTACAGTACAGCACAAGAATCTTTTTTACCATCATTAGTGAGTGACTGTTCATTGAAAAAAGTAATAATTTACAGTACAGCACAAGAATCTTTTTTACCATCATTAGTGAGTGACTGTTCATAGAAAAAAGTAATAATTTACAGTACAGCACAATAATTATTATTATTATGACAAGATGGCGGCGCGTGCACAACGCGAGGCTCAGCATCTCTTCAGATTTTGTGGATTAGCAGTGTTATTTCTGCTCATTTCGGGTCTGTTCGTTCAGAACAGCTTCACTTTCACATCTTACACCCGAAATGAGCTTTTGGACATTGGATTACAAAATAACGATAACGATCTTTTTATCAGCAACCTACGTCTCATCCCTGAGCTCCGGAGAACACCCAACGCTCGACAAGCTTCCCAGCCCACTGGAAGTGCTCGCAGGCGGCGTAGAGACCATAAACAAAGGCAGAGGAAGCGCGGTGGGCTAAGAGCTAAGCTAAAGCTAACACCGCACCGGCTTTCTCTACCCAGTATTTTCCTCGCTAATGTAGGGTCACTGGCGAACAAAATGGATGAGCTACGGCTTCGGATCACCAACAATAAGTGACTTATGAACTGCAATATCATGATTTTCATGGAAACATGGTTACACAGTGGAATACCCGACAATGCTATCGAGCTAGCCGGCCTACACACTCTCCGGGCAGACAGAGCAGCTGATGACTCCGGTAAGACCAGAGGTGGGGGAGTGTGCATTTATATTAACAAGGCTTGGTGCACGAACTCTGTCACTGTTGGGAGACACTGCTCAGCTAACCTGGAGTTTCTCATGGTTAAATGTAGACCTTTCTATCTGCCATGCGAGTTCACTTGTACCATCATAACAGCTGCTTATATTTCTCCGGATGCTAATGCTAAGCTTGCTATGAAAGAACTGCATGCAGCTATTAGCAAACAACAAACTGCACACCCAGAGGCAGCATTTATTGTGGCGGGTGATTTTAACCACTCTAACCTCAAGACAGTGCTTCCTAAATTCTACCAGCATGTCTCCTGTCACACAAGAGGGGACAAAACATTGGACCATGTTTACACCAATATTGTGGGAGCCTACACAGCAACTCCCCTCCCCCACCTAGGTCAGTCTGATCACTTATCTTTGTTCCTTACCCCCAAGTATGTACCGCTCATCAACCAGGTGAAGCCATCAGTGAGGACCATCAAAGTGTGGCCAGAGGGGGTTGACTCTGTAATCCAGGAAAAGTTTAGGAACACAGACTGGAGTATGTTCACCTCTCAGGCTACCTGTGGCTCCCACATAAACATCTACTCTTACACCCACTCAGTCCTGGACCATATCAACACCACTATTGACAGTGTCACCACGGAAAGACAGATCACCACGTACCCAAATCAGAAGCCGTGGATGAACAGAGAAGTGCAGCTTCTGCTAAAGGCACGTAACAATGCCTTTAGATCTGGTGACATACAGGCCTACAGTTCATCCAGGGCAGATCTGAAGAGGGGCATCAAGAAGGCCAAGCACAGCTACAAGCTCAAGGTGGAGGAACATTTTGGGGACTCTGACCCCCGACACATGTGGCAGGGCATTCAAGCTATCTCTGATTATAAGCCCAGCAACTCCATACCTATAGTCATGACTGTGTCCTTTCTCAATGAGCTAAATGACTTCTATGCTCGTTTTGACAAGGACAATAACGAAAAGAACATCAATTTCCCACCCTCTAACGACCTCCACCACCTCACACTCACCCACACCGACGTCCGTAACGCACTGAGTCAGGTCAACGTACGTAAGGCTGCTGGCCCTGACGGCATTCCTGGGCGTGTGCTGAGGGCATGCGCTGAGCAGCTGGCAGGGGTCTTCACAGACATCTTCAACCTGTCCCTGGCCCAGGCCGTGGTACCAGCGTGCTTCAAGACCACTTCTATAGTACCAGTGCCGAAACATTCAACACCATCGTGCCTAAATGACTATCGCCCTGTGGCACTGACACCCATAGTCATGAAGTGCTTTGAGCGACTGGTCTTGGCACAGCTCAAAAAATGCCTGCCCCCTACACTGGACCCTCACCAGTTTGCCTACCGGAGCAACAGGAGTACAGAGGATGTGGTTTCTACAGCGCTGCACTATGTACTCTCACACCTGGATGACAAGAACACCTACGCAAGAATGCTGTTTGTTGACTTCAGCTCAGCATTCAACACAGTTATCCCCTCCAAGTTGATCACTAAACTTGGGGACCTGGGAATCAGTACCTCCACCTGCAACTGGATCATGGATTTTCTGACCAACAGACCCCAGCATGTTAGGTCAGGCCCCAACCGTTCTTCCGTCATCACACTCAACACTGGTGTACCACAGGGCTGTGTGCTCAGCCCATTCCTCTACACCCTCTTCACCCATGACTGCAGGCCTATGTATGGATCCAATTCCATCATAAAGTTCGCAGATGACACCACGGTGATCGGACTCATCAGGGACAATGATGAGTCAGATTACAGGGCAGAGGTTGAGCACTTGGCTACTTGGTGTGCTGACAATAACCTGCTCCTAAACACCAGCAAAACCAAGGAGCTCATAGTGGACTACAGGAAGGAGAGGGGAGAGACAAATGACCCCGTCCATATCAATGGCATTGCTGTTGAATGTGTCCCCAGCTTCAAATTCCTGGGGACCCACATCTCGGAGGACCTGTCCTGGTCAGGTAACACCACCAGCCTGATCAAGAAGGCCCACCAGCGCCTCTTCTTCTTGAGGACACTGAAGAAGAACCATCTGTCAACTGACATCCTGGGCAACTTCTACCGCTGCGTGATAGAGAGCACCCTGACCAACTGTGTCACAGTCTGGTATAGGAGCTGCTCTGTCGCTGACCGTAAGGCGCTGCAGCGGGTGGTGAAAACCGCCCAACGCATCACAAGGACTCCACTTCCAGTTATAGAGGACATCTACAGGAAAAGATGTCTGCGCCAGGCACGCAGCATTCTTAGGGACTCCAACCATCCTGCTCATGGACTGTTCAAGCTTCTCCCCTCCGGAAGGCGTTTCAGAAGCCTTCGGACTAGAACCAGCAGGTTTAGGAACAGTTTCTTTCCAACAGCTGTCACGTTATTGAACTTAGTTCCCCGGTGACTCTCTTACCATCATCTCTTAGAACTCAGAACTCAGAAAAGATTTATTGCCAAGTACATTCACAGTAAACAACTGATAAACATACGAGGGATTTGACTTGACACTGAAAACGACATAGATGACATTTTCAGTGACGCAGCAGCGTCAGTGACGCGCCTGTCAGCAGACTGGGAACAGGAAGCATGAGGGAGGAAAAGGATAAACACAATAGGAGAGAGAAAAAAAGCATTGTTTGTCAGAATACCGGTCATAAATGATCAATATTATGATTACAAGAAAAAAAGCTCTCAATGCACAAGTAGCAGACAATAGAATCTATACAAGGACACAAAGAGAGCAGTGAATGAATAATCTTTTCATCAGTATAGTGAGTCAGTGTGAGTGAGGTGTTGGGTGAGGGTGTTTATATCAGTTAAGAACAACAAAGTCTCTTCAGCAGGAGATGTTATGTCTACCGTCTGGCAAAGGCTTGTGTCCTTGCACAGCAGATGGTAAAGTTTGCCAGACAGCTGGCTGTCCATGAGAGTCAATGCTGCTCACATGTTTTGAAAACAAAAACTGCAGATAATCTGGAGGACTGTGGTTGTAAGGGCAGGTCGAATGAGTCGAATAGTACTGACTTCAGAGAAAAAAACTTTATATTCTCTTACAGATTCAGTACTTAAATCCTTCATTGCTGGACGTTGAAATCATCATGGACGGCTCTCAGCGTGATCATGATGTAATCCATTTTCCTAGACAGTTCTCCATTCGCCGCTGTCAGAGTCCTGCCCAATTGGTCAATTTGATGGTTAAGCCTCGCCGGGTCAGCATTTTGATAGGCTCCGTCCATCTTCATCAATTTACGGTACACCAGAACAATCCCAGATCCAATCAGTAGAATTCCGATGACCATTGCTACGAAGAGGTATAAATCTTCAACATCTTCGATAGAGAGATCACACAGGCACAAGAGTTTCCAATTACTTGTGTCCTTCAAATAGCCCGCGGCCGCTGTTCCTGCGGGGCAAACTGCCTCCCCCGGGGCACTTTTCCTCGTTGAAAAAATAGTGTCAATTGCGTTCAAAGCCCAGCTTATTAAATCCATAATTTCGTTCGATAATCAGCAGTAGAGACACACAGACAGACGATAGCAAGCTGGAATCCAGTCAGTTAGGGGAGGAGAGAGATAAAGAGCCGGAGCTGGAGAAAAAGCGTCTGCTCTCTTTGGGAGGCGGAAGTGAAGTCCATCCTCACCTGTACATAACTGCCCATCTAACTTATTGTACATTATTTGTACATAACAGTACTCTTAACTTTCTGCACTGCTGCATATATTTGCATATATTTGCTTAAATTGCACATACTGTCAATTACTGTACATACTGCACTGCTGTCCTTTGCACTTCTGATTGGATGCTAAACTGTGTTTCGTTACCTTGTATTCATACATGTGTAATGACAATAAAGTTGAATCTAATCTAATCTAATCTAATCTAATCTAATAATCTTTTAACCATTACTTAGTGAGCAACTGTCCATGATAATAAAAATAGTTGTTGTCTTGTATTGTCCATATTCTGCATGCTGATGTCTGTGTTAATTCTGTGTCTTTAGGGGATAAATGTGTGGTTTGAGAAATACCAAGGGTTCAAAATATCTACTAAACTTTTCCCATAGTATGATTTAACTAACAACGCTCATCGGGCCATGTGGGGAACAAAGGCGGGTGTGTGTTTTTCTACAAAGGAGGGAGGCAATTCACCCCCATTCCTGAGTGGAGTTGAGATTGTTTAAAACAGGTTACTGAGAGGAGATTATTTGAGGTAACGGTATTGAAATGGAGTGCTAAATTAAAGTTGTAAGGTTATTCTGGCATGTTTACAGCTGAAGTTAAGGAGGCAACGCTCCAGTTTCTTTGAAAAACAAGTTCAACAAGTTTGTGGACAATAGACTTTGTGGTCATCTTGCGCATTCACAATTGCACGTGACAGGGGCGGCCACGTGGCATTCAGTGTACATATGCGGGTAAACGCCATCTTCAACCGCCTTCACGCTGCAGTACAGTGCCTCCATCGTGTGGCCAAATGTAGGAAGTGCATTCTTTCATAAATCTACTGCCAAATAGGGCTTCAGATCTTCCTAATAAAATTGGAACCTTATCTCTTTGGCTGAAAGGAAAGTTTTAAGTCTGTGCATGGCAAAATAAAGCCCTCCCATGCTCGCCAGTGCGGGTTTGATGTAGTGAGGCAAGGCCTGCTCAATCAGCTGGAGAAAAAAGGCTCAACTTTAAATTGGGTAGAGGGGAGCATAAGGTGATTTATTTCTACTTATAACAATAAAAGTGTAGAAAAATCCTAGGTGGACAATATATAAAGGTGAGGTAATTTAAATAAAGAAAAAAGGAAAATTGCAAATTGGAATAAATAAATAAATACATACATACATACATAAAAATAAATGAATATATGAATAAATAGAAGTTGTCGAGATGAGCATTGTGGAAATGAAAAATTGAAAGCTGATGAAGTGTTAAAGTTTTGTGCTGGACACAAGAGAAAATATGGAGAAACGATTGGAAGAAGGAAAGAAAAAACGTAAGAATAAGAGACTTATGCTGCAACGGTGAGAACAAAAGCAAAATAATCAATAAACACAATAAAACGGAAAAGGACAAAACCACGATGTTTAATGGCTTGCCTGTTTCTCTATTAATCTGAGACGATGGTCATGGCTGTGGATCACCTTCCTCCCTCCCCCAGCGACTGTGTGAGTCCCCCTTCAGG
Source organism: Pholidichthys leucotaenia (assembly GCA_020510985.1). Classification (NCBI taxonomy): domain Eukaryota; kingdom Metazoa; phylum Chordata; class Actinopteri; order Cichliformes; family Pholidichthyidae; genus Pholidichthys; species Pholidichthys leucotaenia. The sequence goes on along the minus strand of CM035842.1, from coordinate 190,575,807 downwards.
CCCTCTGGAATTGGCTACGTCCACCCTCCCCCTCCACACCATCACCTAGTGACCCCCTCCACCCTCCATAACAACAGTTAAAGAATGTAAAATAAAGGGACATCGAAAGATGGGTCATAGAGGATGAACTGAGCACACATAAGTACAATAAATTATATTGTTGCTTTCCATTTACCTTCGGACAGCATCTCAAATATTGAATCTCATTCATGAACACTTAAGTGTTTGTCTGCGTAAGCCATACATATTTTGCCAGGAAGCTGTGTTGGTGCTAACAAGCCATTCCAGATTCAGCAAACTACTCATATGTTCTCTAAGTGTGCATAAACAGTATTCGTGAATCAGCTGTAGCCAGCACGTGTTCACAAGAATTGAGGATTGCATAACTGGTGCCTAAAACTACCGTCTCATTCACTAAAAGCCCTGTCAGAGAAGTGCCAAAATCACATACTGAGTAAACTGAAGTATTTTAGAAAAAGCCGTGGATAAGGTAAAAACCAAAATAAAGCCTCTGCTAAGCAGATGCTACAACAACCCATGCCCCACCAAACTCTATCTATGCACCCCAGGACCTTCCATCACAACAATATAGACCCTACCCAGACCCCCCACCTAATCTGCCCTATCAGTATCAGCTGCAGGGCCACAGGAGATGGTCAAAGGTTTAATAATGGAGGCAGAGGCCATGTTAACAGTAAACCCGGGGGCGGGGGGGAGCCCACGGAACCAGTGCTTCCAATGCTGGCAATTTGGCCACTGGGCCCACAACAATACTCACAAAGGCACCCTGGGGAGGTCCCCCAATTACCAACACAATGTGTATCCTACATGGTCCTTATTTGGATGTTGATGAAAAGAACGGCTTTGTTAATACCGTTCTGTTTCAAAAGGGGAGAGTGGGACAAGCACAGATAGAAAGGTGCTAATGTACTGTAGTAGCAAATTAGACAATGTAGAAATAGGTCATCCGGCTTGTGTGAAACATGTAGCCGCTATAAGAAAGGCTGTAGAAAAGACATTGCACCTGACAATGGGCAATCAAAACACTATTCACATAGCACATGGAGTTAAAGCCTTTCTTGACTCAAAGTTGGAAATCTAGATAAGAAAGGAAAATAAAATTTGAAGGAAAACCCGCACTTATTTATGGAATGGCTGACACACGGGGAGCCTGAGGCTCCCCATGAATCTGTTTTTTATCAAAGGAAGCCAAAAGGAGGAAGGGGAGGACAGCAGTGGGGCAGGAGGGGCCAACGCACCCACAATGGAAACAGTGATGGCAAGACCGGCCGCTGGGAGGGGAGGCACCCATGATCCATGTCCACTACGGAAAAACTGGACTGCATGCTTAAGACTAAAACAGATAAGTGGACTCACTTCTACACATATACAGAAAATTAGCAAAAATTAAATTATTAGAAAATCGCAGACATCTTCCATTTACCTGACTCTCAGGTTCAAGGTACTCCAATTAAATTCGTATGGTGCAGGTGCATGTAAAGTAATAACTTCAGGTAATGACATACAGGACTTTTCAAGGTCAGAAAAGGTAATAGTTAAAATCTGCAAATGGCAAACTAACAGTGGAATACCTATCAAAATCTGTAAAAGTAGCATTGTACCCCATGTAATATAGGCAATTGAACTGATCTGATCCAAATTATGAACAACCATTATTTGCAAATCCTTCCTCCAGATTGGTCATAAAACTTGGACTGGTAAACAAGGAAATGTGTGGAAGTATCCATTGTCCTAGTTGAAGAGGATAAAAGACATTTCAACCTATGGGGGGTTCCACACATCCCGCTGGTTAGACCCAAACACATGGATTGGAAAATGTTGGACATTTTGTCACTTCTGCTGGGGAATGTAGCCATCCATGGAAAATCAACACCTGACCTTAACATAGAATATTCTTCTAAATTAGAAGCATAAGCATTGTCTCTTAACTGGGTAACCACAGCACAAAAGGCTGTGCACATTGACGCCCAGAAATCTCCTACTTGACCAGTCTTAACATTAACAAACGAGGGGATGAGAAAATTTGAAGCAAATTCTAAATTTGTTATGGTAAAAGGTTAAACAGATGTAGATCTACATGTAGATCTACTTATTCTTATTCTGATAAACTTATTCTGATCTAATAGAAGGAGCAGAGTATGACACTATAGACCAGGGGTGTCAAACTCATTCCATGGAGGGCCAAGACCCTGCATGCTTTACTTCCACCCAGTGTCTTCAGCAGGTGTTTTCACTGATCAGCAATCAGTGAGAAGAAATTCAGTGACATCACCTGTTGAAGACACTGGGTGGAGGTAAAACCTGCAGAGTCTTGGCCCTCCATGGAATGAGTTTGACACCCCTGCTATAGACCATATACTCAGAAGCCCAGAAAGGTGTTAACCAGGTCATAAAAACTAAAAGCAGCAGATGTCATAGCGTCATCAGTCCTGTAGGAAACACCATGATGACGCAGGGCCTGCAGGAATTAACGAAGCTCTAACTCTTTGTGCTCATTGTATGCCAGGATCACATATATTGATAAATGAGCTAAACCTTCAAATGCAATTTTCCACAGTGGTAGTCATCAGCAAATCTGGCACATCTCATACCTCCTCATAGAAACCAATTGCTGAGTCCCCAAGACGGAGGATGATGACGAAGAAGACCATTGCACTACTACAGATTATTTGTAAACACAATGTGCTGCTGATAATACATGAATCATACATAGCTCACCACACACACGTAGGGGTGGGAGACTTTTAGTATTCTTGTGTTATTATTTACATCATGCTAATTGCGGTTAGGTAGTCAGGATAATTGTGAAGGTTAGAAGCCCTAGAGGCCCGAATACAACAAGCATGGATAAGGATGTCTCCTAACTTTGAATGATTTTGTTTACTACCTACTTACACTGCAACACATAGGTCTCATCACCCAGCTCACTCATCATAACAAACCTACTGCTGAACACATACAGTAGGTCCCATTACCCAGCTCACTTATCACAACACAACCACTGCTTGTAGCTTGCACATAGCCGACAATCACACACTCAAAGGCCAATGGGAGATAACTTACAACAGCACATTGTCAACTACAGATGTAGTGAATAAGGATAAAACGGTACAGGCTTCAGCCATTGCAGTGACAACCCCTCAGGCCATTATTGGTCCTGTCCCGGCCAAGCCCTTTGTATCGGCACCCAAGCAAAGGTGCTGGGTGCAGGGAAGGTGCATGTGGGGGAGGGGGTGGTGGTGGCACCAGACCATGACAACGTCTGGATGTTGTCTACTCTCTGCTGCATCCACTAGACTGTCCTATAAACCTCATGGGACGAGATGTGCCTCTGAGAGCATGGACACACAGTTGTTTTGCTTCTTATGGTACCGGTGTGTGTCTACAAGATGGGACTGTGATCTACAGCTGCAGATACAGGAAGCAGACACACAGGAAGGTCAAACCCCTGTCGCAACCATGTGATGACTGCAGCTGAACGATGCGAGCCCTGGCAAAGGTCAAATGGTGGACAAAATATTTTGTGAGCTTCGTGGATTGACCCTGTACGACCTTATGACCCCCACATGATCCACTCTACCGGACAAAGAACTATTCACATGATGATCAGGAGAAGATCTTGGTGGGGGTGCAGGACTTGGTGAACAAGGACAATTATGTGACTGCAGTTCATCTGGATAAAGACGTGTTGCCTCGGTATGCCCTCTCAGACATCGCTGCACCACGCCGGGGGTATCCGCAAGGGGGGAGGCAAGAGTATCAGAACCAATGGTGAAAACCTATCTTGGGTTGACTGACTGGGTTGACACACAATGTAGGGACCTACCTTATTCACCATCTGCTAACCGCTAGCATTTCTCACACCATGTATGGTTGACATGATAAAATCATGTCAAAGGGGGGAATGAAAGGGTTATGAAAAGTTAGAGTACCAAAATAATAATTCTGTAGGTAATCTCCCATTATGCTCTATGCATATTCTATACATATTCTGTTTACATTCTTATGAACAAATATGTTAAGTGTTAAACTAGAATCTGAAGAGTTACGCAACCACAATCTGATAAACAGGAATCAGGCAGAGCTATAGAGCCCTCTTTCTCTCTCTCTCTCCCTTCTTTTAGTCAGGTCTATTACATTAGCTATGCACCCAAACCAACACACACACACACACACTTTTCATACTACATCCTAGGAAATAGTTAACGTGAATAGCGGATGGCCTGTTCACGTCAGAGTTAAACTGGCCAATCAGACAGTTGCGTACAAGACCATCCTATTGTACGGGGTTGATCCAAACCAACCCGGGAAGATGAATGTAAGTTGCACCCAGAAGTCGGGGTCAGTCTGGCGACGCTCCCGAGAGAGCTGCGTCACACTGAACCCAGCGCTGCTTGCTTTACATGTGACCTCTGAATAAATGTTGCATCTTTGAATTGAAGAATTCTCTGGCTTATTCTTGGATCTTTCAATCAAAGAATCAGGATTTCAACAGCCATCACAACCTTATTCCACTTACTGCACACTTACCTTGAAAGACCTAAAGCACATGCCAAGATTCTATTTACTGATTTTACTTCAGCTTTTAATACAATTCAACCCAATATTTTAGCAGACAGATAAGCCAATCAATTCTCCCTAGATGCTCACTTGAATCTTTGGATTTCTGACTTTTTATACTATAGAACCCAGCAGGTCAAAGTTGGTGTCTCAATGTCAGACAAGACCACCAGTATAGGCTCCCCACAAGGATGTGTTTTATCTCCTCTGTTATTTATTTTATACACAAATTGCTGCACAAGCACTTTTCCAAAAAGGCACTTCATTAAATATGCAGACAATACAGCTCTGGTGAGTCTGCTACATGATGGGGAGGAAGAGCATGGACCAGTTTTAGACTATTTTTTAAAGTGGTGTGAAAACTCAAATCTACATCTTAATACCTCCAAAACCAAAGAAATGATCACTGATTTTAGAAAACAACAAATTCCCCCTCCCAACATTTATCAACGGTGAGGAAATACAAATGGTCTTGGAGTATAAGTACCTGGGCATCACACTGGACCACAAACTGAAATTGGACATCTGGACTGATCTCATGAATACCAACGCTCAGCAGATACTGTACTTTTTAAAGAAACTGTTGTCATTTAATGTTAGCAACAATCTGCTTAAGATTTTTTTTTTTTTATTGTGCTTTTACTGAGAGTGTTTTAACCTTTGGACTCATTTGCTGGTTTGGCAATGCTACAGAGGCACAGAAAAAGACTCTCCAAAAGACAATCTCCATTGCCAGTGAGATAATTGGTAGTCCTCTTCCCAGCCTGGAGAGCCTGCAGGGAAAGAACTATGAAAAAGGCCCGTGGCATTGTGGGTAGGGGTGGGAGAAAAGGATTGATTCAGTGATGGATTGTGATACTTGGCACTGGCGACAATGCATCGATCCATAAATGCACGGATTGATCTTTTATTTAAAAAAATGCACACACATATACTTTTGGGTTATCAGTTGATCAGTGGCATTTTCAGTCCACTGGATGGCACAAAGCAAACACCCAGTCAGATGAAGTCTTAAAGGTGCCTTCACACCAAACACGAACGGGCAAAGCAAATACATACCAAGTCAATGGAAAGAGGTGAGCATGCACAATTTCGTGCCAGGTGACGCAAATACTCATGAATCTGCGGCTCCGCAAGTTAGATTTTACTCCGTAAAGGCAAAAAAAAAAAAAACACTTGACACTTGTACGCGATAGCCAATCAGCTTCAAGATTGTGTGCTTATGTGACCGGAACAGAATCAAAAATGGAGGACAAGCTGATTGTGGCGGTCTGCAGCTTCCCAGAGCTTTACGATTGCACCATTACTGCTTACCGTGACAGAATAAAAAAAGAGCAAGCGTGGAGAAAAGTTAGCGAAATCGTGGGTTTCCTAGATAAGTTTTAAAAACTTTTGTTTAACTTTATTCCATTTATTGCCTTCGAGCCAGCTACGCTAGCTTTAGCATGAGTTGCTGGTTAGTATAGCTGACTTGTGTTGTCTGGCTTAATAGAGACTCGAGTTCAGCATTTCACGTTAATATTTTTTTCTTGTCAGAAGAGCTATGCCGCAGAAAGTGGAAGGGCCCCAGACACCTACATCAAGGAAAAAAGAAAGGAGACAGAAAGTAAAAGGAATATGTCTGCAGCAGGGTCAGAGAGAAAATGGAAATATTCTGCAGTTCTGCCTTTCCTCGACCCCTTTATTACCCTGAGAGAGACCGCTAATAACATGGGTCAGGGGTTGACGAAAACAGGACCCAGGCCACCGTTCAGTCAGGGGACGAGGGACCATCTGTGTGGCAGAGAGAGACAGGAAGAGGTTGGTTCACCAGATTTAAGTGAAGTATATCTGTGAGGACATGCAAACACACACAGCATTACAAGCCTGTCTAGTCAGTATTGTTTGTGTGGCATGATAATTACCTTTAATACTTTTGTAATTTTTTTTAATTTCCTTTCAGTCAGAATTCCTTTACACAGCCTGATCTTAATGAAACCCTGACGAAGAGGAAAGTTTCTCTGAAAACCTGATCTCCATTCAAACTAGGGGTGACCAAATAAATATCAAATATTTTATATTTAATTGTTCTGTCAGATTTTGCAATTTGATATGCAGTTTGTTTTAAGTCAAACACAAGTTCGGTATTCATAATATTTACAATTAAATGCTCTGAATGTGGTAATTTAAATGAAAAATCATGTAAAACAGTAAAATGCATTGGAAGAATTTACTATTCTAAATATAAAAAAAAACACTGCACATTTCAGGCCTGGATGAGATGCTCTTTATTTCATTTGTCAGTTTTGCAGTTTGCTAAATGTGTAGCTTGACATTGAGATTTTATTTTGAAATCACTTTACCTTTTCCAAACCGGTGTTTGTCAGGACGTGGGCTGGAACCCACGTTCTCCCTTTGAGTTGTTGTATGATTTTCTGTGTTTTTGGCTCTTGCTCATTACTATTATTATGATCTATGTGATCATTATCCCTGCCTCAGTTTTGCTTGTCAGTCATTATTAGTAGTATCATTGTCATGGTCTTGTCTCCCCTCTGATCCTCTGGTCATGTTTCTATGTGTCCTCCCTCTGTGAGTGTGTGTAGCCCCGCCCATCCTGTCACCTCTGTTGTCCTCATGTGTCAGCTGTCAGTCATGATTGCTCTCCCCACCTGTGCCATGTTGTCTTGATTACTCCCCCTGTCTATTTATGTGCGTTCTCAGTCTGTATTCTGTCTGGTTTCCTTGATTGTCATTCGTTGGCATTCATCTGTGCTTCTGCCTGCCTGTTCTTGTTCTGCCTGTTGGATTATTTTTTCATGTCAGTTTTTGCCTGCCTGTGAAACCTATTATTTAGACCAGGAGTGTCAAACTCGTTCCATGGAGGGCCAAGACCCTGCAGGTTTTACCTCCACCCAGTGTCTTCAGCAGGTGACTCACCAAATTTCTTCCAACTCATTGGTGATCAGTGAAAACACCACCTGAAGACACTGAGTGGAAGTAAAACATGCAGGGTCTTGGCCCTCCATGGAATGAGTTTAACACCCCTGATTTAGACCCTTGAGCCAGCCAGAGCTTGGTCAGCTCTTAAAATAAATCTTTGGAACTTTGAATCTTGCATTTGGGTGCCGCTCTTTCTACACCCCACCGTGTCAGTGTTTACAAATGGGAGACTGACCAATGGGGATGTACTGGTAAATAAATTTCAAAATATCATTGTTATATCTTAAATTAATGTCACTTTTTGCAGACATGCAGCTAGATCTATCTTCAGGAGAGGGGAGCAAGGCAGACGTGACTGTGCTGATACAGAAGGCGTCTTAACAACCACCAGCAGGTATGCTCATGTCCAAAGCTGTATTGCACTGTTTTTTATGGCAAAATTGAAACAGGAATGGTGTGCTTTTTATTCTGTTTTGACAAGTACAGTTGTAATTCAATTTTATTTTTGATATCTTTTAAGTGTCATGAGCCAAGCCGGCTTGATTTCCCCAGCTCGGCCCTGATCTCTCTGTGGGGTTTGGGTCTGTTGTATATGTGCATTATGTGTATTTTAGTACTTCTTTCCATAGCCACTGCCTGACCGGCAGCTGTTAGTCAGCCTCTGTAACCTACTTTCTCCCATACTGCTGACACTCTGTCGGTCCAACCACGCCCCTCGCTCTCCCTCTTTTCCTTCAGCTGTTCCAAGTCCCAGTAATTATCCTTCCCGTGCCTCACCCAGGTGTTTCTAATTTGTGAGGCCAGCGGTGTTTGTATTAAAGCAGCTCTTTGCTAGACAAACACCGCTGGACCATTATACGTGTTAGATGGTTGTCCTTCATCGTCTAACCATCACGTCGCTATAAGGACTGTTGTGGTGTGTGTGCTCGCTGTAGACGCTAGGATTTCTCGGACTGCCCCCTTACTGTGAGCACTGTCAGCGTTTCTGTTCACTGCTGTGCCGCTACGCTTTGGCTCATTGCCCAGTGTGTTCCACCGGTGTGTGTTGGGCGTCCTGGAGGGCTCTTAAGTGTACCTGAGCTGTCTGTCTTTCTGTATATTCACTTGTGTGTTAATAAATGTGTGTTGGTGTACTCAGCACTTAAATCCATTCGTCCTTTTTCTCCTCCTCCGTGTGCTGTGGAGAAGCGCACGGGGAGTTTGACATTGAGGGCCATCCACGCAAACAATAATAACTATAATGATAAAGATGTGTCCACTCTGATGAATGATAAAGTTTTGTAAACGGCCTAATCAAATGTGCACTGCACGCTCCACAAACTGACTTCACACCGCACCATATCTGTGTAGGCTGGCTGTCCACCTACTGATAAACAAGGAAGAAATAGTCTTAAGTTTCTGATACCACTTTTGCCAAGGTTATCACTGTAGTGGACCCTGCCATCCACCTGAGTTGGAACAATTTTTATAAAACTAGTGCTGTTTTCGAAATGTTCGTTGCTCCCTACTCACTACATAGTGAATTTAGGTGTAGTGGACTATATAATAAACTCAACATTTTCAGCTTTCAAACATTACACTCCTTATTTTCCTAGTGCCACTAATGACGTCATTATGGTGAGACACTAAAACCTAACAGATTATGTGTTAAACAGTGAATAGCTGTATGTATTTTGCTGTAAATATTGTAACGATCCTTGAATTTGTGTTGGTTGGGAACGTGTTCACTATTACTGTTGTGTTCTGCTGTTATTCATGTGCCTTTAAGACGTAGCGAATGTTGTACGTGAATACGGACTGTACGTTGTTGTTGTGACGGTTGCAGTGGCTTCAAGCAAGCGAGCTGGAATAGAGAGCTGGCGTGGGTGACGGCCAAGAACAGCAACCCGTTTAGGCTTAGGTGATGTTATGCTGTTATAATAAAATAAAGCCATTCTGAAGAAGAGCTAATCATCTCGTGCTTGAGAGAAACCACAGACGTTATTCTGGTGTCGGAAGTGACTGAGCCGACGTCAAAGCTAACAGCTAGCCATGCTAACGCGAACGAAGGAGCTCTCAGCTCGACAGGGTATGTCTGGCGCCGAGGTTGAGATGGAACAACCAGAAACTATTATATGCCTGCAGCCCCCAGAGAGACAGCGTGGTTACTTGCTGCTGAAGCCAGGTTTCCCCCTGGGTCACCCCGCCATGACAGCAGGGACTCCCGGCCTCTGCAGAGCTGGAAGGAGCCAGTACGTCCCAATGCAACGTCACGTGATGTAAACAAAGATGGCAGCACCCAGGTATCTGTAACACCGGTTGCAATTAAAACCCCGAAATTTAATGGCATGACAGCCTGGGAGGTTTTCAGAGCCCAATTTGAACTGTTGGCTGAAGCTGCTACCTGGTCAGAACTCAAACTCAAAGCGTTGCAACTAGCTCTGTGCCTGACTGATGATGCAGCTGCATGCCTGTTATTGCTGAGCCCTGAAGAAAGTACTATGTAACGTTGGTTGGGGCTCTTCACAGGCATTTTGGGAAATACAATTAGCCTATTCTGCTGCGTTTTGAATTCAACAGACGCAGACGCCCTGGTGAGCCAGCCCCTCCGCATCCTGGCTAATGAGATTGAATGCTTTTGCAGACGCGTCTATGCTGATATGCCACCGGCAGTGCAGAAACAGCTTGCCAGAGACCAATTCTTACAGGCACTCAGTCCCAGAGAGCTGTACTGTATGTCCATGTACAGCTAGCCCACCCCGCCTCGCTGAGTGAAGCCCTGGAGTTGGCACTGGAAAGAGAATTAAGTGAGAATGAGCTGCTGGAGGACACACCCACAGTGAGAGCAGTGATCAGAATCAGGTTTATTGCCATTGTTCATGTAGTACACAAACTAGGAATTTGTCTCGGTGCAATGCTGCAACATTAAACATAAGATAAGAGAAATAAACTATACATGTAATAAAGTGTAGGATAAGATTAAGTGATACTGGTCAACAGTTAAAATATATATTAGCCAGCAGCAGATACTGTGGAGAACTATATAGTGCAGTCGGTAATGCAGGAAGAAAACAGTGATTGACATGAGTCTGGTTGAGCTGCTGCACATGGTGCACGAGAGTCAATAAGTCACTTAGTGTTCAGCAGTCTAATGGCAGAGGGGAAGAAGCTGTTCATGTGACGGGAGGTTTTAGTCTGGATGGACCGAAGTCTTCTACCAGAGGGGAGGGGGGCAAACAGTACGTGACCAGGGTGTGAGGGATCGGCTATGATCCGGCCAGCACGCCTCCGGGTCCTGGAGATGTACAGATCCTGGAGAGATGGGAGCTTGCAGCCGATCACCTTCTCAGCAGTGCGCACGACGCGCTGCAGCCTTAGTCTGTCCCTGGCAGTGGCTCCTGCGTACCACACGGTTATGGAGGTGGTGAGGATGGACTCGATGATGGCTGTGTAGAACTGCACTAACATCTTGGTGGGTAGCTTGAGCTTCCTCAGCTGCCGCAGGAAGAACATCCTCTGCTGGGCTTTTTTGATGAGTGAGCTGATGGTCAGCTCCCATTTGAGGTCCCTGGTGATGGTAGTGCCTAGGAAGCGGAAGGAATCAGCAGTGGTGATGGGAGAGCCTGAGAGGGTGAGGGGGAGCAGAGGAGTAGTGACTTTCCTGAAGTCTACAATCATCTCCACTGTCTTCAGAGCATTCAGCTGCAGGTTGTTATTGCTGCACCAGGACGCCAGCTGGGCCACCTCTCTCCTGTAGGCGGACTCGTCGCCATTGGAGATGAGCCCGATGAGGGTGGTGTCGTCCGCAAACTTGATCAACTTGACAGACTGGTGGCTGGAGGTGCAGGAGTTGGTGTAAAGGGAGAAGAGTAGGGGGGAAAGTACACAGCCCTGGGGTGATCCGGTGCTGATGCTAGTATAGTCTGAGACAGTCTTTCCCAGCCGCACATGCTGCCTCCGGTCCGTCAGGAAGTCGATGATCCACCTGCAGAGGGAGTCAGGCACGTTGAGCAGGGACAGCTTGTCCCGGAGCAGAGCGGGGCGGATGGTGTTGAATGCGGAGCTGAAGTCCACAAACAGGATCCTGGCGTAGGTTCCCGGGGAGTCCAGGTGCTGCAGGATGGAGTGGAGGGCCAGGTTGACTGCATCGTCTACAGACCTGTTGGCTCGATAGGCAAACTGCAGCGGGTCCAGGAGAGGGGTGGTGATGGACTTGAGGTGGGACAGGACCAGGCGCTCAAAGGACTTCATGACTACAGAGGTGAGCGCTACAGGTCTGTAGTCATTAAGTCCAGTGATCCGTGGCTTCTTGGGGACAGGGATGATGGTGGAGGATTTGAGGCAGGACGGCACGTGGCATAACTTAAGGGAGGTGTTAAAAATGTCTGTGAATACAGGAGCCAGCTGTTTCGCACAGAGTCTCAGGGTGGAGGGAGACACGCCGTCTGGGCCGGGGGCCTTGCGCGGGTTCAGTCTGGAGAACTGTTTGAGCACATCCTGCTCACTGATGATAAGGGGAGGGGGGGAGGAGGGGGGGTGCCTTAAATGAAGTAGGGAATGTGGAGGCTGTGGAGCTGGAGGGAGGGGGGGAGTTGGACACAGATGACGAGGTGTCAAAACGGGCATAGTGTTGGGACAGTCTTTGACAAAGGGCTTTGTCATCCTGACCTTTAGGAGCCTTAGGTCGATAGTTGGTGATTTGCCTCAGTCCTCTCCACACGGAAGCCGAATCATTAGCAGTGAACTGCTGCTGGAGTCTCTCTGAGTATAGAGATTTAGCCCTCTTCAGCTCTCTGTTAAACCGATATTTAACCTCCCTGTAGCAGTCCCTGTCTCCACTTTTCAGCGCTGCTTCCTTCTCCTTCCTGATCTGTCTGAGCTTAGCTGTGAACCAGGGTTTGTCATTAGAGTAACTCACCCTGGTGCGTGATGGAAGAATGTTCTCTTCACAAAAGTGGATATATGAGTTCACAGTGTCCATGTACTCATCCAGATCATGCGTGGCTCCTTTAAGCATGCCCCAGTCAGATATTTCCATGCACGTTTCCAGCTTCTCCTCAGCATCACTGGTCCGTATCTTCGTAGTGCTCACAACAGGTTTAGTGAGCTTCAATCTCTGTCTGTATGTGGGAATGAGGTGAACCATCACGTGATCAGATAATCCCAGCGCAGCTCGAGGGACAGCGCGATATGCGTCTTTCACTGTGGTGTAACAGTGATCCAGTGTGTTTAATCCTCTGGTGGGGCATTTAATAAACTGTTTGTAGCGGGGGAGATCGTGGCTCAGATTGCACTGATTAAAGTCGCCAGCCACAATAATCAGCGAGTCTGGGAAACTCCGCTCTGTGTGTTGAATGTGATCCGCGAGCACGCGCTGAGCTTCGCGCGTGTCCGCGTCGGGAGGGGCGTACACAGCGATCATTATGAAAGAAGCAAACTCCCGCGGGGAATAGAAGGGCTTGCAATTGATAACAAGAAATTCCAAGGCAGGAGAACAGTGTTTGGAAATTTCCGTTACATCAGAGCACCAGCTGCAGTTGATGTAGAAGCAGACACCGCCTCCTGTGGTCTTGCCGGAAAGCTCTGTGTCACGATCAGCACGGAAGAGCTGAAAGCCGTCGAGGCGCAGCGCGCTGTCCGGTATATTTTCCCGGAGCCAGGTCTCAGTAAAGCAGAGGACAGCTGAGGAGGAGAGGTCCTTAAAACGCATCAGCAGTCTCAGTTCATCCACCTTGTTAGAGAGAGAGTTGGTATTGGACAGAAATATGCCAGGCAGCACCGTTCGCGAGCCTCTCCTGCGAAGTCGTACGAGAGCGCCCGCTCGTCTTCCTCTCTTCCGCCGTCTCACTTTCCGAGCCAAACAATAAACCAGATCGGTGGCAGGGGCTAGAAAAACTGGGAGGAGGTCCGTGGGGGTGAAAGCCCTGATATTTAGAAGTTCTTCACGGGTATAAGTGCAAGCAGACACACAATTGACAAACAAAAACAAACAAAGAGTGCAGCGAAGCACCATGTCGACCACTGTGGGCGCCATCTTGGATCAGTATTGATAGTACTGATCTTGGATCAGTAGTGATGACCGACACTTGGCACCGGTGAGACGAGGGGGTGCAGGACACTGCTCGAACGTCTGTTGTACAACCTGCTGCCCAAGTTGCTCGCCACCACCATGTTCAGAGATGTTGGAAGTGTGGACAATCAGGACACCTTCTCATACAATGCCCCAGGCTCTCTTCTGTGCAGGGAAACTTCAGGGGGTCCATGTAGGTGGGGAGACGCGGGCCCACGACATTGGCACCCATACCCCATTGCCACGACGGCCAGGACTGTAATAGCTGTGGAATTTCTCCCCCATTAGAGCACAGGGGGAGTTCGTGTTTGGGGTGGGAGACCTTTCGGTGTCCTTTGCTACATGGCTGAGGTGCAGGACACCTGTATACTCGGGTTGGACTTCTTACAAACTATTGGTGGCGTACTTGACATGGGTAAGGGCTGCCTCATCCTCCCTTGGGGGAAGTGTGTGCCTCTTACTTCACCTCCTGTCTGTATGCCCCCCCCCCCGCTGCTGTTATGACCACAGAAAGCGGTATGTACCCAACAGCAGCTGTGAATCTGAGCCAAGCACTGCCCCCTGCCCCAACACAGGTACCCTGCGATCAGTCGCCTTCCCCTTCCAGCCCCCATGTTGAGCATCCGAGACACTCTACAATGGGAGAGGAGGAATGAACTGCTGCAGTGACAGACATTTTTGCCCTTAATGAGAGTGAGGTGGGCCTAACTCATCTAGTGGAGCATGTAATAGACACTGGTGACACCCCCCCCCAATTAAAGTGCATCCACGGTGCCCTCCCCTGGCCCACCAGGAGGCTGCAGTGTGTGACTGTCATCCGTGCAGAGTTGAGAAGCGCCCCGCCCACGTGAGCTTTCCAGTCATGCTACGTGTCCACTGGTTCTGTCGTTTTTCCACTTCCCATTCACTGTATCGGAAATGCAGCAGAAAGCATTTGGGTGCGGAGCGGTCGAAAACCGTACTTGTTGTTCCGAGTCACCCAGGGATACCCTACAGCTCATTTGCATAAAGGTCTCCCTCAGTAAAGATTTTTTTCTGTACAGTCATGAACCGGAGGTAGCATTCTCATCCTGAACTTTTAAACCAGCGGTTTTTGATGTCAAATAATGACAGATTCTGTCATGTCCGCTCTGCTCATTATCCACAGCTGCAGGCACACCTGATCCTCATTAGGCTGGGCCTATATCTTCCACACTGCCCAGAGTGGCAGTGTGGAGATGTCTCACTGCGCTCCAGGAGAGCTTCATCGCTGAATCGTCTCAGCTACCAGAGCCACAGCCGAGCCAGCCCTCACCTACGCTGGAAAGATCCAACCAGCCCTCCACGTAAGCTCCATTGCCAACTCACCTCTTTCTACTAGTCCCCTGTGCAGAGTCCGTGGCGACGAAGTCTCTTTCTCTTCATCCCGGGCAGCAGACTTGCCAGCTTCCCCTCCTCACCACCTTCATCTACACTCCCCTGTCGGGACAATACCACCACCTGAAGAGCACTGTCTCCCTGGCCACAGCCGCAACGCTGAACTGGAGAACTTCACCATCCGTTCCCACAGTAAGCCACACAGTAACTGTCTAACTCCAGTCGTGACGCTCAGTAACCACCTCTCTCTGTGTGTCTCCAGGGTTGCCAGGCCGTACGGTGTCTCGCTCAGTTCCCGGCAGGTCCAGCCTGCACTCGCACTACATTTTACACACATTATTGTTAATAAACTTAATTGTATCAATTTGGAGTCTGTGCCTCGTCACTGGGTAAACAAACCATGTCAGATTCACTAACTGAACTTACTATTTCTCACACAAAATGATGTTAGAAATGCTTTTTGCCGGTTTGTTTTAAAGATATGGAGACCAAGGATGCCATATTGTCCAGTAGCAGCAGAAAGCTCAAGACCGCCCACAGCCAGACCCACTGACCAATCCAGTGAACCAGCCAGCTGGAAGAGAAGACGAGGCGAGGGGGGGAGGGAAAGAGAAGCAGATCTGTACCTTACCTGTTGTTGTGAAGACTTGAAGGAGAAATTAACTGCTGTTTCAGTCAACCCAATACTATATGACCAGTCCTTGCCATCATATAGAAACAACATGCAAAGGAATGAGGCGTGGAGAGCAGTGGAACATGGGCTCATCCAGCCGAAGCTCACCAACCAGGCAGTCAAATTCGACATGCATTGTGCGGGTCTATAGGATTGGGTGAACCCAAAACCGGCGGCAATGACAACAAAGTCGTCTTTTGTAGCGCAAATATACCAGCACTATTAAAAACAATCTGCTCATGGTTAATGACTATTCCAGTATTTCCTTCCACATTGCTCAACTCTGCCTAGCCGAGAACTACACTACATGCCCCTTTTCCACACCTCAGAGGCTGCAGTATGCAGATTCCTTTCCGAAAAATGCAGACCAGTGGACATGTAGCATCAGTCACCAGGAGAATGTCTCGCTAGCGTGACTGTCCGAGGGAAACATGAGTTTATTAAAGTACTTTAAACGTGGAAAAAAAATCAGAAGAGATGTGTAAGCACTGGTGTTTATCATGGTTTTAACCCGCTGGAAACGGGAGCAATAATGGAAGAGTCGCTTAGCAAAGAGATGTGGTTAGAATTCATATGCAGCCGGCTTCATATGAAGGGAAAGACGAGGAGGACTACTGAATTGTTGAAGATATATTTCACCAGCCACTATAATTTATGTTCCCTATTATGTACCTGGCAAGTTAAGATGACCGAAATTCACAAAGTCAATGACTTTAGTCTGTCAGCAGCCTTCAGACAAACTAAACATGCCAGCATTTGGATTTCAAAATAAGGGAGGTTTTTCCTGCTGTCTGGGTGGTGGTGAGATTTCTAAAAAAAAAATAAATAAATATAAAGAGATTATAATAGAAATAACTGCATCCTTGGTCATTTAATGTAATGTACTTTATTTATATAGCCCTTTAAAACAACCCATAGGTGACCAAAGTGCTTTACAAAAAATAAACGGCATTAAAAACACAGAGCATTAAAAACAAATAACAAAAACAACCTAAAAATAAAAACAAATGCCAAGACAAATATCACCACTACTGGGTATTAAAAGCCATCCTAAACAAATATGTCTTAAGTTCAGATTTAAAAAGGGTCAGGTCAGAGATAGCACGTAGGTCAGGGGGGAGATTATTCCAGAGCCTGGGGGCAGCAACAGAAAAGGCTCGGTCACCCCAATGTTTATACCTTGACCTAGGCACATCCAGCAAAAGCTGATTGGATGACCTCAAAGCTCTGCCTTGGTCACGGACAGTCAAAACCTCAGACATATAAACCGGAGCAAGGCCATTAAGAGCTTTAAAAACAAAAAGCAAAAGTTTAAAATTAATTCTAAAATGGACTGGAAGCCAATGAAGTGAAAAAAGGATCGGAGTAATGTGCTCTCGCCTAGGTGTGTTGGTCAAAAGACGGGCCGCTGCATTTTGCACAAGTTGAAGGCGGCCAAGAGAAGACTGAGAGATGCCAACATAAAGTGCATTGCAGTAATCAAGTCGAGACGTGACTAAAGCATGGATGGCTATCTCAAGATCATGATGGCTCAGGAATGGTTTGGCTTTGGATAACAAACGTAATTGATAAAAGCTCATTTTGACTACATTGTCAATCTGTTTATCAAATTTTAAATGGCTGTCAAAAATCACCCCCAAATTTCTGACAGCTGAACTGAGCCTTAAAGAGAGGGTACCAAAGCCAGCCGTTACAGTATCCCCAAACACAATACATTCTGTTTTTTCTTCATTTAAGTGGAGAAAATTTTGGCTTAACCACAACTTAATATCAATGATGCAATCCAATAGAACACTTTAAGTTAATTTATTTCATTAAATGCAATTTTATTATATTTTTTTTGTAACTAGAGTTAAATTATTCTGTTTTGACTGCAAAATTATGGTCAAAAATGTAAATTGTTATAAGGGAAAAGTAAAAAAAAAAAAAAAATACCAGTCTGTTTCAAATGTATTTAAGTCATTTTATTTTAAAAAACAAAGCCACAAAATAATCCACAAATTTAAAACAAAGTTTCAACTGTACAAGAAAAGTACATTTTACAAGTGGAAATTACAAATTTGAGGAAAATGGTTTAAAACGTAGATAAATTTAGAGAAGTAGAAAATTAAAAGAATGTTATAAATTTTTGAGAAAAACCTCAAACCTTCAAGAATGCTACAATTATTGACAACCTGTTAATATTAAGAAAATAGTGGATTATTGATAAATGATAAGTGACCATTTGCCAACCTTTGCACTTATCCATGGCCACACGGAGGCCAATACAGGAAAAAAAATTTAAAATCGTTCAGATACAAATCACAAAATGCAATCAGTTCTTTTAAAGAAGACTTGCTGAAGCAGGACTGGACAAAAGTCTATGTATCAGATGTAAATGAAGCCTACGACACATTTAAGAACATAGTAACCACTCTTTAAGAAAAAAAAATGTCCATTAGTAAAGAAAAAGCTTAAACATAAATTTGTCGATAAGCCATGGTTAACCAAAGGATTACAAAAGGTGTGTAAAAAGAAAAATTATATAAAGCTTTTCTAAAGAAAAGGACAAAAGAAGCAGAGCAGCAGTATAAAACATACAAAAATAAGTTAACATACAGTATATGAGATGTAGTAAAAGAGACTATTACAGTAAAGAACTGGAGAAAAACAGAGACAATATTAAAAATACATGGACAATACTTAACAATATTCTTGGAAATAAAAACAGAAATACAAGCTACCCAACCAGTTTTTCAAAATAATAAAACGACTCAGTGTGAATGCAGTTTCACCTGCAGATGAATTTAATAACTTTTTTGTTAACATTGGTCCTAATTTGGCTCGAGAAATACCCATTACGGCACCTACGGGTGATACAATAAGCAAAAACACTGCTATAAAAGACTCCATTTTCATAAAGAACACAGACGAGAGAGAGGTCATTGAAATTGTTAAATCGTTTAAAAGTAAGACATCTACGGACTGTGATGGTATTGACATGCTCTTAGTCAAAACTATTATCGAATGCTTAGTGAAACCACTGACGTATATTTGTAACCCGTCTCTCCAAACAGGTATATTTCCCAATGCAATGAAAATAGCTAAAGTAATTCCAATATACAAGACGGGTGACAGAGGGGAACTTTCAAACTATAGACCAATTTCACTATTGCCGCAATTTTCCAAGATACTTGAAAAAATATTCTATGAGAGAATTGACAACTTCATAATGAAGAATAATTTATTGTGTGAGCAGCAATATGGGTTCAGACACAAGAGGACAACTGCATTTGCTCTAATGGAATTTATAGAAAAAATATCAACTGCCGTTGAAAATAAAGAGTATTCAGTTGGGGTATTCCTGTCATGACCCGAGCACTATGCCTTTGTGCTCGGGTTATTCTTGTCGGGGTTTGACAGCGGCATTATTATTCTAGCTCTCCGAGCTCTTATTATGATAGTGCTCGGGGAGGCTTCCGCTGAGCTGTCAAACCCTCAACAGCTGTGCTGCATTTGTGGTCGTTAGCGCTCAGGCTACTTTAACCCGCGCTGGCGGCCGCATCGGTACAGCAGTGTCTGTTAACTCTCCGTCACACTACGGATGCTTAGGATTTATTCCTACCACGTCTGCTTGGTTTGACCGTCGTGCCCCTGGACTAGTAAGTGTGCTGTTTAGCCTTACCCCTCCTGGTGTGTATCGATCTTTGAGTCTCTGCCTTAGCAGCCGGTGTTATTATCACCAACCTCGTCTGTCTGTACTTGACTGTCTCCTCCTCTGGACCTGTAGTGTGCTGTTTAGCCCTATGTCTCCCGTTGTGAGTGACTCTTGTGTCATTGTCTCAGCAGCTTGTGTTGTCACTATTTTCACCGTTAATAAAACTCTCACTAAACTCTCTGGTGACTGTGTGGCGTCTTATGGTGGCTCGCGAGAGCCACCCGTGACAGTACACTGCTGCCAAGACGGCGTTTACGGTGACGCCAACCTGAGACACAATTCACCAGGGAGTTTTGAGTTTTTTGGACGCTGCTGAAGACGTCCTTCGTCATCTCCCTTCCCGCTGGGCTGACCACCCAGAAGTCTACGCGAGGAGGGAAGATATCGCTGCACAACGCGAGATTTTCCTGATGCTGGAGGAGGAACGCGACGTGAAGCAGGAGAAGAGGCACTCCTGCTCTTGGCCTACGGATCCTGATCCCGTCCTCGATCCAGTCCTGGAGTTCGCACCATCTGGGGGCCGGCGGAGGCGTCGGCGCCGCGGCCGAGCACGTATTCAGCAAGCTCCTGCTCCGGATCCAGTTCCGGGCCGCCGGAATGACCCGCTCAATCAGCCAGCTGCTGAGAGTGAGCTGAGTCCTGTGGCGGTGAGCTCCGTCCATGGGTCCTGGGTTACCATCCAGCGAGCGAGGGAAGGAGCAACGTCCTCTACAGCTGGCACCATCTTCCCTGCAGGAGACAGGCAAGTTCAATTTCACTTACCTATCCATCATAGTGATCTGTCTTGTCTGACTCCTGGGGGTGAAGCTCGGGGTTCGCAGCTCCCCGAGTTTCCTTCTCCAGCTGTAGCCAGTAATACTGAACCTGCTGCCTCTGTGTTTCCTCCTGTGGAGCGGTCCTCGGCGTCAGTCCCACGCCGTCGAACGAGGGGGAGGCCTGTGGCTCTGGGAGATATCCCAGCCCTGCAGCCTAGTGTTGGACAGAGGAGAACGGACTGCGGTGAGGGGCCAGAGCCAACGAGTGAGCGTCCCCAGGGTTCCTCAGAGATGCAGCCCAAGTCAGCAGGTCGAGGGTCCTCTGCCCCCACGCCATACGGGTTATTGGCATGGACGCCAGCACGAGAGGATCCAGCTGCAGAGACCATCAGGCCGGCTGTGGAACCCGACGCAGCCGAGTGGGAGCCCGACGACGAGCGTCTGTCTGAACCTGGATCGACGAAGTCCTGGACGGCTCCAGAGCCCGAGTGCAGGCAAGTGCTCTTCCTTGTTTTCCTTTATGGTGTGTTAGAGCATTTTTGCCTGCCTCATGGGGAGGCGAGTGAGGGGCAGCCGTCTGCTGCACCCGAGCTTGTCTCGCTGGGCTCTGGCGCTGCCGGTGGAACTGATCCCGGTCCTCTCTTGTTCTCTGAGCCTCTCCACAGCGTTACTAGTCTGGAATCTGTCAAGGTCACGGGACTGGAGGTTCCAGGTTCGGGGATGGAGGTCGTCGCCGAGGTGACCCAGTCGGGGTCTGACGCGTGGGCTGAGGTGACCCAGTCGGGGTCCGACTCAGGTGTGGCTGCGACCCAATCGGGGTCCGACGAGGTCCAGTGGGGGTCCAGCTCAGGTGTGGCTGTGACCCAGTCGGGGTCCGACGTGGGTGCAGCGGTGACCCAATCGGGGTCCAACGAGGTCCAGTGGGGGTCCAGCACAGGTGCAGCTGCGACCCAATCAGGATTCGAGGAGGTTCAATTTTTTGATTGTTCCCCTCTCAGGAGCCACCAGCTGGGGGCCGTTGGAGGTTTTTGTCTGGCAGACTTGCGCTCTCATGTATTGTCGTCATTAGGCGGGCTGTATGCTATTCCTCCACGGTCCTGGTGGTTGTGGGATGCGGGTCGGCCACCCGAGGAACTGCTTTGTGCGTTCAGCGTCTTGGGTTGGTCGCCCGATAAACTGTGGTTGCTACTGGGTGAGCTGGTTCGGCCACCAGAGGACTTGTTTCTGGGGGCCTGGGACTGGGGCAGGCTGCCTGACCATGTACTGTTTTTGTGGGACTATCCGTGGGCCATCGGAGGCAGGGAGGTCGCCGGAGCTCTGCCTGGGGGGCGTTGGATCTCCGCCGATCATCTTTTGTTTTGGCCCATACGGTGTCAGGGTCATGTCAAGTTATGTAAAGCAATTTTTGATTGCCTCATGTGTTTTGAAAGCCATAGT
Organism: Pholidichthys leucotaenia; assembly: GCA_020510985.1. NCBI lineage: Eukaryota > Metazoa > Chordata > Actinopteri > Cichliformes > Pholidichthyidae > Pholidichthys > Pholidichthys leucotaenia. Next base: position 190,554,340 of record CM035842.1, on the reverse strand, counting down.
CAAGTCATGTCAAGTTATGTTAAGCAATTTTTTTTTTTATTGCCTCATGTGTTTACAGTCCATAGTTATGTCAAGTTATGTTTAGCAATTTAGATTGCCTCATGTGTGTTTATAGTCCATAGTCGGGGTTTTGTTTTTTGTTTCGTCCTCCCCTCTTCCTTTTGAGGGGCTATGGTCAAGTTTTGTTTTTTGTTTGGTTCTCCCCTCTTTCTTTTGAGGGGCCATAGTTTGGTGTTCTTGTTTCTTAGTTTCCAGGTGTGTGCATTTATTTCTTGTTTCTCTTTCATAGTTACCATGTGTTAGTGTGCATTTTTTTTTCTTGGTCATAGTCATGTGTTTGCATTTACGTCTTGTTTTTTTTCCATAGTTATCATGTTTGCATTTATTTCTTGTTTTGGTTTCCAGGGTCATTGTGTGTTTGGATTAGGTTATGTACACTGGAGTTAGACGGGTTGTCTGTGGTCTCGGAGGGAAAACTTTCAGTGTCAGGTGGGTTTTTTTGCTTTGTTTGTTTTTCCCTTGTATTGTAGTCATGTCTTGTTTTGTTTTGTTTTTTCTCTGGTTTTTTTCCTCTCGTCATTGTTCTGGGGGAAATGGGATGGATATGTCAGGTGATGTATTCTTTTCCTTTTCTGTTTAGGGTTTTGTTAGGTTTTGTTTGGCTCCTTCCTTGCCTGTTCCTCAATCCACTCGCCCTGTGGTTGGGGGGAGGGGGGGGCCAGGTGTTACTAGATGTTCAGAGCCCGTCAAGTGAGGGGGGGCTACTGTCATGACCCGAGCACTATGCCTTTGTGCTCGGGTTATTCTTGTCAGGGTTTGACAGCGACATTATTATTCTAGCTCTCCGAGCTCTTATTGTGATAGTGCTCAGGGAGGCTTCCGCTGAGCTGTCAAACCCTCAGCAGCTGTGCTGCATTTGTGGTTGTTAGCGCTCAGGCTACTTTAACCCGCGCTGGCGGCCGCATCGGCGCAGCAGTGTCTGTTAACTCTCCGTCACGCTACGGATGCTTAGGATTTATTCCTACCACGTCTGCTTGGTTTGACCGTCGTGCCCCTGGACTAGTAAGTGTGTTGTTTAGCCTTACCCCTCCCGGTGTGTATCGATCTTTGTGAGTCTCTGCCTTAGCAGCCGGTGTTATTATCACCAACCTCGTCTGTCTGTACTTGACTGTCTCCTCCTCTGGACCTGTAGTGTGCTGTTTAGCCCTGTGCCTCCCGTTGTGAGTAGACTCTTGTGTCATTGTCTCAGCAGCTTGTGTTGTCACTATTTTCACCGTTAATAAAACTCTCACTAAACTCTCTGGTGACTGTGTGGCGTCTTATGGTGGCTCGCGAGAGTTTAGTGAGAGTTTTATTAACGGTGAAAATAGTGACAACACAAGCTGCTGAGACAATGACACAAGAGTCTACTCACAACGGGAGGCATAGGGCTAAACAGCACACTACAGGTCCAGAGGAGGAGACAGTCAAGTACAGACAGACGAGGTTGGTGATAATAATAACACCGGCTGCTAAGGCAGAGACTCACAAAGATCGATACACACCGGGAGGGGTAAGGCTAAACAGCACACTTACTAGTCCAGGGGCACGACGGTCAAACCAAGCAGACGTGGTAGGAATAAATCCTAAGCATCCGTAGCGTGACGGAGAGTTAACAGACACTGCTGCGCCGATGCAGCCGCCAGCGCGGGTTAAAGTAGCCTGAGCGCTAACGACCACAAATGCAGCACAGCTGTTGAGGGTTTGACAGCTCAGCGGAAGCCTCCCCGAGCACTATCACAATAAGAGCTCGGAGAGCTAGAATAATAATGCCGCTGTCAAACCCTGACAAGAATAACCCGAGCACAAAGGCATAGTGCTCGGGTCATGACAATTCCTGGATCTTAAAAAAGCATTTGATACAGTGGATCATAATTTATTATTAAAGAAACTACAAAATTGTGGTATTAGGGGGGTAGCACTGTCCTGGTTAAGTAGTTACTTAAAGAATAGATATCAGTATGTATGTGTTGGTAACAAAAACTCACAGTTACTGAAGGTTACTTGTGGAGTCCCACAGGGTTCAGTTTTGGGGCCACTGTTATTCAATATGTATATTGTGGAAATGTGAAAATGACGAGGCAGAGTTTATCTCACGAGTCAGGTTTATTCACATCTTCCAACATCAGCAAAGCAGAAAGAGGAAAAACACAGACATTCATCCTTTATATATCCAGGACCTTCAAAGCTCACAGTCACATTGCATTTAATCACAAGTAACAATGCATCTTTCCTTAAATCCTATAACATCGTCCTCATAGTCTCTGGCAGACCAGGAAATCCCCCAAGGCCGTCTCTTGCATACCAAAGACTAAATTTTCACATCCTCCGGTTATCTCACAGGAGGCCCAGTTCTTTGTTCTACTCTGAGATGTGAAGCTTAAAGTGATACATATGTGTCCATCAATATAAATGATATATGTAAAGTCTCGGAAAAAATGGATTTAATATTGTTTGCCATTGACAATAATCTATTATGCAGTGGAAGCAATTTGGAACAACTTTTGGATACACTTGGAAAGGAATTAGGAAAGCTTAAACTGTGGTTTGATTCAAACAAATTAACGCTCAATTTAAGTAAGACAAAATTTATAGTTTTTAACAACCATCACAACAACTTAGTATCTAAACTCAGTGTAAATGGTGTAGAGATTGAAAGGGTATCTGAAACTAAATTTCTTGGAGTAATAATTGATAATAAACTGTGTTGAAAGTGGCATATTAATTATATTAAAGGTAAAATATCTAAATCAATCGCAATACTACACTGAGCAAAATATTTGCCAAATCAACCCACATTATATACTTTGTATCATTCATTAATACTCCCATACATGACATATTGTACTGAAGTATGGGGGAATACATATAAAACAAACATCTATTCAGTCTTTATGCTTCAGAAGAGAGCTATTAGAATAATAAACAAAGCTGCTTACAGGGAACCAACAAACCCACTTTTTCTTAAATTAAAAGCTCTCAAGTTGAAAGATCTGGTTGACTTTAAAACTGCAGTAATAATGTTTAAAGTGAAGAATCTATCACTGCCCGCAAATATCCAAAAGCTGTTCCAAATAAGGGAGAAACAATATCATTTCAGAGGAACATGTATATTTCAAAAACCTTCAGTGAGAACTACCACCAAGCAACACTGTGTTTCAATGCAAGGAGTCAGATTATGGAACGATTTTGGACCTGAATTAAAATTATGTACAACACTTGGACAATTTAAACAAAAACTAAAGGAAGAAATACTCCAAACATATATACAAGACGACACGTAAAATCACATAAGGATTGTCATATCCAGTCTGTGTTGTGTTGTTGCTTAGTTTTTTTTTGTCTTAGCTTTATTCCGAATTGTAATCGCTCTTGTTTTGTTTTTCTTTTGAATTCTTGGATGGAATATAGGTGGGCAATATAAGCTGCGGCTTCAGTCATCACCCATTTCGGATAACTTAAGTTGAACTGCATAATCAGAGGAGTTATTGTTTAATTTGACCTTGTTGGATTTTTTTCCCCTTTGTTATATTATTCTGTTTCTTTTTAATCTTTACTTTTAATCTATCCGAAATAAAGATTCATTCATTCATTTCTTGAGTTTTTAAGTGGGTGCTCTTTGTACCCATAACTCAACTAGAAATTTTTGGTTGTCTACTTTTAATTATTAATTTTCAAGCACTGCTTTTACATGAGTAGAATTTCTGGTTACTACACCCACCTCTGATCATATAGTTTAAGTATGCTTGAGTACATTACTATTATGAATGTTTTTTTCCCTTCCCTATTCTCTCAGTGGAAAAAAAGAAACACTAGAATAAAAATACAAAAAAATACACATATTTTTGTCATTTATGTAAACCATGACAAAAAAAAATCCTGCAGGACAAAACATGACACTTGATATTTTCAAACCTATTTGTATACCACCATAGACAAAGAGAATTAGACAGAGCTCAGAGAGGGCAAGATGAGACAGAAGAGAGGAGCCAAGGAGAGGAAAGTGTTCAGGTAGAGGGTCCAGGAAAGGTGAGAGCAGAGGAAGGAGAGAAGGATGACACCACTAAAAAGTCTAAACACAGGATGTCTGGGTGAGACCCCAACTGGCCCAATATTCCAATATTCAAGCCTCGGTTGTACAATACTTCAAATGGTAAGTTCCATATGCAATGTTACTGTGCAAAATTTAAAAAAGAAATAAATAGTATAAAATTAACATATTCCAGTAACAATCGTGTCAAATGTTTACTCCCCCGCCCCCCGGGAAAAATATGTTGCCACCGCACCAAGATGTTTAAGCCAGAGGAGACACTGGTAAATGGTCTGGCAAATTTATTTAAAATCTAAATCATTTTTAAAACTAATTTTAAAATAGCCTTTTTTGTAGCAGTAAATCACATTTTTATTATACCTCCTATGCAAGCAATAAAATACGCCTACTTCTACTACTAATAACAGGTTACATATTGATCACAACTCACAGTATGCTCATTTATTTTTACCTATGCAGCTGACAGTAATTTAACCACATAAATTTACTCAAGAATTACAACTCCAAATTAGTTTGACTCCTACTTCAATGTGAAAAGTAACTAAAGTTTGTTTCAGCTTTTACATTAAATCATGGAAATATTAATCAGTAACTTTGTTTATACCAAATTTTCTGACATTTTTAATTATAGAATAATTTAGATTACTTTGTTCTATTTCAAAGGTAAGTTTTGTGCTCTTCTAAAAGGGATTACAAATTGAAAAATAGAATCACAATGCAAAAGTTTTGAGTATATACACTGTAGTGTTACTTTAATGATTTTAATTGTAGATTAAGTCTAAATACTTTTTGCCACCACTGATTACATATACCTTGCCACTGGTGACTCATATCAAACCATTGCTGATTGCTTTCACATTGGGGTCTCTACTGTGTCATCTATTGTCCCTGATGTTGCCACTGCCATTTGGGACTGCCTCGTGGGGAAGTTCATGGCTGTGCCCAGCACTGAGGAGTGGAGATCTATTGCGGTGAGGTTTGAAGAGCGGTGGAATTTCCCTCTCTGCTGTGGAGCATTGGATGGAAAGCACATTCTTCTCAAAGCCCCTGCCAACTCTGGATCACAATTCTACAACTACAAGGGAACATTCTCTTTAGTCCTCTTAGCAGTTGTAGATGCCAACTGTTGTTCCTGTGTGGTTGATGTTGGGGGCTATGGAAGAACAAGTGATGGTGGGATTCTTGCCAGTTCAGCTTTTGGTCATGCTCTGCAATCTGGCACCCTCCAACTACCTGCTGACCAGCCACTACCAGGAGCTGACCAATGAGGACCCCAGCCCAAAGTTTTCATTGCAGAGGAAGCCTTTCCTCTCAGGAAAAGCCTCATGAGGCCATTCCCTGGGTGCAACCTGCCACCAGAGTGTTGGAGTTTTAATAACCGTCTGTCCAGAGCTCAGCTGGTTGTGGAGAATGCCTTCGGGATCCTCTCTTCCCGGTGGAGGACGTACAGTCAGGCAACTGAGGTCCGTGAAACAGTGGCAGAGAAGTGTGTGAAGGCAACCGGTCTTCTCCATAACTACCTATAGAGGACAACCCAGACAACTGCAGTCAGGAGGACCATCCCTGTTTGTGAGAACAAGCCACTTCCAGGTTTGGAAAGGGCTGCTGCCAACATTGCAGCCAGAGATGCCATCAGGGTTAGGGAGGCCTTCACATCCTACTTTTTTGCAGAAGGAGCAGTCCCATGGCAAGGCAACATGTACAGGTAAATCTCAAAAAATTAGAATATCATGAAAAAGCTCAATATTTTTGTCACTCATTTCAGAAAGTGAAACCCATATATTACATAGATTCATTACACAGAAAGTGATACATTTAAAGTGTTTATTTTAATTTTGATGATTATGGCTTACAGCCCATGAAAACCCCAAATTCAGTTTCTCAAAAAATTAGAATATTACATAAAATTAATTTTAAAAAATAGTTTTTTAATACAAATGTTGGCTGACTGAAAAGTATGTCCATGTACACACTCAATACTTGGTCGGGGTTCCTTTTGGATTAATTACTGTATCAATGTGTCGTGGCATGTAGGTGATCAGCCTGTGGCACTTCTGAGGTGTTATGAAGGTCCAGGTTGCTTTGATAGTGACCTTCAGCTCATCTGCATTGTTGGGTCTGGTGTCTCTCATCTTCCTCTTGACAATACGCCATAGATCAGGGGTCACCAACCTTTTTGAAACCAAGAGCTACTTCATGGGTATCGAGTCATGTGAAGGGCACCAGCTTGACACACTCCTGTAAAATAACAAATTGTGTATATATATATATATACATACACATAAATAATTATCAATAACTTAGAGTGGGTAACGGACAAGATCAATATTCAACACTTTATTTTTATTAATCTCAGCAATTGTTCAGATGATCACTTCTGCATTTCATAAAAAAAATGTCCAGTTTTCACCAGTCCCTTTTAACCATAAAAAACTAAACCCTTTTAATTCATGAACTATGTTGAACCATGTTTGAAAAAGTTATGCAACATTTAAGAAAAATCAACTTTCATATTAAATAAATCTTATCACATTTTTAACTGAACAAATCTGCTGCAATTCTGCTCAAAATCTGTTACATTTAATAAACACACTTTTGTGTGTTCTTCTTCACTGGAATTATATCCATACAGTTCTTGCCAAGAATCATGCTGGAGTAGTAACAGCACTGTCCTTTCATGAGAAGAAGCTAAACAGCGCTGAGAGTGCTTATGTGCACGGTGGCGCAGTGGTTAGCACCGCGGCAGCAGTTTACCCTCGGCCGGGGGATCGCGGGGATCGTGGGTTTGATCCCTGCCCCCGGCCAACAGTGATCTGTGTGGAGTTTGCATGTTCTGGTTTTTCATGCAAAAAACATGCAGGTTAGGGAGTTAAGGGGCGTTTACGCAGCCACCGGCAGCTGGTGGCTTGTCACCGGACTGCAGAACAAATCCACCTACGGGTACAAGATAAGTCCAAAAAAAAAAAAAGAGTGGGTAGTGAAATGTCGCTCCGTGGTGCTTCGCTGTCGCCCCGCAAATGAAACACACGCAGCTTCCTTTCACGGTAGTAAAAAAAAGAACTCTTCCTCCCGCTCACTTTGAAAATGATAAATTTTCTGTCTTTTTTTTGCCATGTTTTTGGCCTAGGAAACTGCACTCCGCCCACCATCTTCACCGCCCGCTAGCTTACGCTCCACAAGCGCGAAGGTTTTGTCATGCGCACAATACTGACCTTTGAACTAGGTCAGATTCACCTTAACTTTACGTATAATAAACATATTTTCATTTTTTTTATTTTTAAGACATTGTCATTTTAAAATCTATATAAATGCAAGTGTGATTTTAAAAAACAGCGGCAGAAAAAATTACATCTTAGACGCAGCTCACTTGCGAGTTGTGCTATTTTTAGAACAGGCCTGCGGGCGACTCATGTGGTCCCTGCGGGCGACATGGTGCCCGCGGGCACCGCGTTGATGACCCCTGCCATAGATTCTCTGTGGGGTTTAGGTCAGGAGAGTTTGCTGGCCAATCAAACACAGTGATGCCATGGTCATTAAACCAGGTTATGATACTTTTGGCAGTGTGTGTGTGGGTGGGGGGGTGGCTTGCCAAGTCCTGCTGGAAAATGAAATCAGGTTCTCCATAAGGCTTGTCAGCAGAGGGAAGCATGAAGTGCTCTAAAATTTCCTGGTAGATGACTGCGCTGACTTTGGTTTTGATAAAACATGGTGGACAAACACCAGCAGATGACTTCTGTTCTGTCATGAACCGGGCTTGGGATTTTCCCAAGCTCGGCTTCATGGCATTTTTCTGTTCCTTTATGATCTGTGTTTTGTTACCTTTTGAATTCCATATTGTGTTTCATTGTTCTGCCATGTTCTGTTGTTATTTTAGTTCCTGTTGGCCCCTCCTCTCCTGTCAGGTTCTCACAGGTGATTCAAATCTGTCATTGTCTGCTCCTCTCCCTGCGCAGATCCATACCCCCACTCTCACGCACACACATACACATACATTCAATTCAATTCAACTTTATTTATATAGCACCATTTCACAACAACAGTCATCTCATAGCACTTTCAGCTGTAGGGGAAACCCCCACAGTTGCAGAAAAACCCCAGCCATCAGGCGATCCCCTGTGAGCAAGCACTAGGCGATGGTGGAGAGGAAAAACTCCCTTTTAACAGGAAGAAACCTCCAGCAGAACCAGGCTCAGGGAGGGGCAGTCATCTGCTGCGACTGGCTGGGGGGTGAGGGGATAAAGACAAAAAGAACGGACATGTAGATAGCAAACAGCACGATGGGGACTCAATCTATGGGAGAGAACAAACAGATGTTAAAAGGAACTCCGATTATATTGGCATGTTAGCTCTATTTGCTTTATTTTTATGTTAGTAACATAACTATAATATAATTTTTTTGAAAATAATTCCCAGTTTTATATATTTTTAAAAAACTTTATTACGATGTAAATCGCCATTTTTACGTTTACGTTTACGTCGCAATGCATTCTGGGTAGTGACGTAGAAGGGTTGCTGCCGTTTTTTCTGTCTTATACAAGCCAAGAAGCGAAGCTACGAACTACTGCCATTTTTTCAGTGAAAATGCCACATTGCGCGGCTTTTGGATGTAATTTCCAACCAAAGGGAAATAAAGAGAGCGGGGTGAGCCTCCATAGCTTTCCTAAAGAGGGAAAGTTGAGGAAAAAGTGGGGCGGCAGCGGCTCAGGAGGCAGAGCAGGTCGTCTAATAACCCGATGGTTGGCGGTTCGCATCACGCTCTCCCCAGATATCCTGCCGTTGTGTCCCTGGGCAAGACACTTCACCCGCATTGCCTCCAGTGCCCATAACACTGGGTATGAATGTGTAAAAATGTTTAAATGCTCGGTGGTGGCCGGAGAGGCCGTTGGCGCGGATTGGCAGCCACATTTCCGTCACTCTGAGTGTCTGTGATCACGCGCTATAGCGCACGCTTAATAAAGCTGACATATGTATTAATCACGTTATGATAAAGCACGATATCGCTCAAAGCGTACGCATGAGACATGTCTGTGATCACGCGCTATAGCGCACGCCTGATAAAGCTGACATATGTATTAATCTCGCTATGATAAAGCACGAAATCGCTCAAAGCGCACAAGTGTGCGCTTTGCGCACACTCAAGCGAATCACGGTTTGAATTTTGTCACCAGTTCGAATTTTTATCAAGCGCACGCTTGATAAAGCTGATATATATATATTTATCACACTATGATAAAGCTCTATATCGCTCAAATGAGCGATATAGCGTGCGCTCGAGTGTCTCTCCGCTCCGCGAGTGTCTCTCCACTTTGAGTGTGTCATGCGTGTGCTTGAGGAAGCATTATTTTTAAGGCGAAACTTATACATTGTTGATTTACTTACAATAGAATGCTCAAACACAAAAAATTGTCTACAAGCATGATGGGCACTGAACTGATAAACATGGACTCTCAGCAACATAAAGCAATTTCTCTGTTGCTTTCTCAGACTGCGGGTTGAACGTCCATAAGCAGTGCTCCACAGTCGTTCCAAATGACTGCCAGCCAAATCTTCGACATGTCAACCCAAGCGTGCGCTTTGAGCGATATGGTGCTTTATAACAGCGTGATTAATACATATGTCAGCTTTATCAGGCGTGCGCTATAGCGCGTGATCACAGACATGTCTCATGCGCGTGCTTTGAGCGATATCGTGCTTTATCATAACGTGATTAATACATATGTCAGCTTTATCAAGCGTGCGCTATAGCGCGTGATCACAGACACAGAGTGAGGGAAATGTGGCTGCCAATCCGCGCCAACGGCCTCTCCGGCCACCACCGAGCATTTAAACATTTTTACACATTCATACCCAGTGTTATGGGCACTGGAGGCAATGCGGGTGAAGTGTCTTGCCCAGGGACACAACGGCAGGATATCTGGGGAGAGCGTGATGCGAACCGCCAACCATCGGGTTATTAGACGACCTGCTCTGCCTCCTGAGCCGCTGCCGCCCCACTTTTTCCTCAACTTTCCCTCTTTAGGAAAGCTATGGAGGCTTACCCCGCTCTCTTTATTTCCCTTTGGTTGGAAATTACATCCAAAAGCTGCGCAATGTGGCATTTTCACTGACAAATGGCAGTAGTTAGGAGCTTCGCTTCTTGGCTTGTATAAGACAGAAAAAACGGCAGCAACCCTTCTACGTCACTACCCAGAATGCATTGCGACGTAAACGTAAAAATGGCGATTTACATCGTAATAAAGTTTTTTAAAAATATATAAAACTGGGAATTATTTTCAAAAAAATTATATTATAGTTATGTTACTAACATAAAAATAAAGCATATAGAGCTAACATGCCAATATAATTGGAGTTCCTTTTAATGACCAGCAAAAATATTTCATTGATAGTGAAGAAAGGAGTGAAGCCCAGTGCATTATTGGACGTCCCCCAGCTGTCTAAACCTATTAGCAGCATAACTAAGGGAGGGTTCAGAGACACATGATCCCTCCCTAATTGTAGGCTATATCAAAAAGGAAGGTTTTAACCCTATTCTTAAAAAGAATAGGGTTAAAACTTAGGTTAGAGATCCAGTCTGACTCCCGGATCCAGATTGACAGCTGGTTCCACAGGAGAGGAGCTTGATAACTGAAGGCTCTGCCTCCCATTGTACTTTTGGAGATTCTAGGTATTACAAGTAATCCAGCATTTTGGGAGCATAGTGCTCTGTTAGGATAATACAGTAGTATCAGATATTTTAATGATTGTTTAGAGCTTTGTAAATAAGAAGAAGGATTTTAAACATACAGACACTCTTTCACACCTGCTCTCACTCAACTCAACACACACTCCTTCACTCCTACACACATGCACACACCCACGTACACCGGCAATCACTCTGGTCATTATGTTTTGTATTATTTAAGCTCTGTCTGCACCCTTGTGTATTGTCGGTGCATTGGATTGTCAACCTTTCACCAGAGCACTGTTTGGCTCTGGTGATCCCTTCTCTGTAAGTACCTACACTTGTCAGTTGTCCACAGTGTTAGGTTTTTCTCTGTGTTTTCCCGGCACTACCTTGGTGCTGCCTGTCGAGCCTTGGGTTGCCCAGCTCCAGCCTGCACTTTTTTTCCAGGAGTGCTTAGTCCTGTATTTATCCTTCCCCCCCACTTGCCATTACGCTGGGAGCATTCAGATCCATGTTGTATGTTGTCCATTTCCAGTGAGTTTGGGGACTACTTGTGTCAATTTGTTGCTGCACCCGCTCACTTGCTTGTACATTGGAGTTTTTGTTTGGACATTTATGTTATTAAAACACACAGCATCCTTCTGCACTTGGATGTCTTGTCTCTGCTGCCTCGGAGAAGCAGCGAATCATGACATGTTCAGATAAAAGTAAATGTTGCATTTCATTTGTAAATCAAAGTCCCAGAGTTTGGAGAAAGAGTGGAGAGGCACAGAATCTAAGTTGCTTTAGGTTTAGTGTGACGTTTCCACAGTCAGTGATGATTTGAGGAACCATGTCATCTGCTGGTGTTGGTCCACTGTGTTGTGTTTTATCAAGACCAAAGTCAGCGCAGTCGTCTACCAGGAAATTTTAGAACACGTCACGCTTCCCTCTGCTGACAAGCTTTATTTCCCCTGGAGTTTTTGCAGCTATGATTAAGCTGTCAGAATTTTGGCAGCATGACCTGGACCCATGGTTTCAGCACACTGAAGCGCAGTTCAACCTCCAGGGGATAAAGGTGGATGAGACTAAGTACTATCATGTGGTTGCAGCGATGGATTCTTCTACTACCCACCGTGTGATGGGCTTGCTGAGGGACCCACCAGCTAACGGGAAGTATGAGGCTTTGAAGGCTCAGTTGCTGAGATTATTTCAGCTGTCGGACACTGGACGGGCTGAGCGCCTTTTATCTCTTAATGGTTTGGGAGATAGTAAACATACTGAGCTGATTTAGCACATGCTGGCATTGTTGGGGTCCGGTGATGCTTCTTTTTTTTTTGTTCTACTGTTCTTGCAGCAGTTACTGCCTCTGGTGCGTACGGCCCTCGCCAGCTCACCTCTACTACGCACTAAGGACTATTGAGGATTGGCAGAGGAAGCAGACAGGATATTGTTAGCGACCAGACAGTATGGAGTGCATGCCATGGGTCCCCCACAGTTCCAGTTTCCACCGGAGGACGAGGAGGCAGCTGTTGTGGCAGCAGCATCAACTCACCGGAGAAAGGGGGATGAACTGTGTTTCTACCATAGTCGGTTTGGCATTAAGGCTAAGCGCTGTGTGCAGCCTTGCTCTTTCTCGAGCCAGGGAAACACCAGGGCCGGCGCTCAGTAGCAGCTGTGGGCACTGGCAACAGGGAAGAGCTGCTGTTCGTGGAGGATACGCTGTCCGGTAGGCGCCTGCTTGTGGATTCGGGCACACAGAAGAGTGTATTGACAGCGTTGGCTATGGACAAATTAAGCTGCAGTCATGGTCCACCACTGGACGTGGCTAATGGGACCCTCATTCGTACTTTTGGGACCAGGTTTGTGACTGTGTGTTTTAATGGACGGCAGTTTGGATAAGATTTTGGAATGGCCAATCAAATCTAAAAGAAGAAGAAGAAGAGTGATGTCTGAAGACAGAATTGAGGTTCGATTGGACGCAGCAATGATGATAGAAGGACTACAGCTCCTGAGCAGATAGAGTGATGATATAGAGTGTAGTACGTGGCGGTAATGCACCTGTAACCTGGTTGCCAACCCCCAATCAAACCTAAAAGACGAAGAAGATGATTTTGGAATGGTTTCTGTCTCTGTGCCATACTTGGAGCAGATTTTTTGTGTGCTCACAGACTGTTAGTGGATATTGCTAATTGCCATTTGATAGATGCAGTTTCTTTTGCTACATTTCCATGCACGCTGGGTAGGCCTGGGCCGTTTGCTCTTACTAACATTCTTGCTTCAGAGGATATGTGTCAGAGACTTCTTGCTGAGTTTCCATCCCTGACGATTCCAGCTTTTTCTGCCATGGTGGCTAAACATGGGGTGGAGCATTAGATTCCTACTGCTGGCCCTCTGGTTTTTGCACGTGCTCGCCGTCTTGATGCTGCTAAATTGGCAATAGCTAAGGTGAAGTTTGCTACGATGGAACAGCTTGGCATTGTGCGCTGTTCCAACAGCCCATGGGCGTCACATTTACACATGGTGCCTAAGTCTGATGGTAGCTGGCGGCCATGCGGTGATTTTTGACGTCTCAGTAACGTGACTGTGCATGACCGATACCCTGTTCCGCACATTCAGGGTTTTTCTGTCTGTTTGGCGGGGGCCACTATTTTTTCTCAGGTGTATCTGGTACGGGGCTACCATCAGGTCCCGGTTCATGTGGAGGATGTGCCTAAGACTGCTGTCATTACTCCCTTTGGACTTTTTGAATTTTTGCAGATAGTTTGGTCTGAAGGGGGCTGCACAGACGTTTCAGCAATTGATGGACTCTGTTTTGAGGGGAATGTCAATTTTTATTTGTTTATTTAGATGACATATTAGCAGCTAGTGTTTCAGTGGAGGAGCCTTTGTTACATCTACGGCAGCTTTTCCAGCGATTAGATATGCATGGTTTGATTGTTAATCCTGCCAAGTGTCAGTTCGGCCTGTCAGTGATTGATTTCGTGGGCCATCACATTTCGGCACAGGGGGCCATTCCACTGCCAGCGAAGGTGGAGGCGATTGCAGTTTTTCCACGGCCCGGTACTGTTAAATCCCTGCAAGAGTTTCTTGGTATGATGAACTTTTATAATAGATTCATTCCACACGTGGCTCAGTTGTTACGACCCCTTTATGAAGCGCTCTGGGGGGAAAAGTGCAGTGAGACTGTGGAGTGTTCTCCAGAGATGGTTATAGCTTTCGAGGGGGTTAAAGCCGCCCTCACCAATGCCGCTGTGCTGGCACACCCATCACCTACAGCCTCCATAGCTCTTACGTCTGATGCTTCTGATTTTGCTGTGGGGTCGGTGTGTGAGCAGTGGGTTCCTGGCGCTTGGCAACCGCCCGCCTTTTTTAGTAGAAGACTTCGTGACAATGAACGGAAATATAGTACATTTGATCAGGAGCTTTTGGCTCTTTTTCTGGCTACTTGTAATTTTAGTGTTCTACAAGAAGGGTGTGAGTTCACCACTTCTGTAGATCATAAACCCTTTACTTTCACTATGGCTAAGACTGCGGAGCCCTGGTCAGCATGGCAGGAATGCCAGTTATCTGCTATTTCAGAGTTCAGCACAGATATTCACCATGTGGCCGATAAGGGTAGCTGACTGCCTTTCCCAGGCTCAGGTGAACTTTCTGCATTTGGGGGTTGATTATACTGTCATGGCGGCAGAGCAGCTTTTGGATTTAGAGGTTCAGAGGTTATGGACAGCTGTGACAGGATTCATCTAGAGGAGGTGGCACTGCATGAAGGTGGGGCCAGACTCCTTTGTGACGTCTCGACCGGCCCATCCCGCCCTGTAGTTTCCGCTGGTTGGCGCCATCGGGTTTTTGATGTTATCCACAATCTTTCCTCCCCTGGGGTAAAGACATCAGTTAAACTTGTGGGAGCTAAGTTTGTTAAGGATGTTAAGGGGCAGGTGGCTTCCTGTGTGGCATGCTAGCGGCTAAGATACATCTTCACACAAAAGCTCCTTAGGAGCCATTTTTAATGCTGGAGAGGAGGTTCGACCATGTCAATGTAGACCTGGTTGCTCCGCTTCCCCCTTCTCAGGGTTTTTCATACCTACTTACTATGGTAGATAGGACAACTAGATGGCCACAGGTTGTACCTCTGTCATCTACTACATCTGCAGAGGTGGCTCGGGCCTTTTTTTTCCATTTGGGTGGCCCGTTTTGGTACTCTATTTGATATAACATCAGATAGAGGCCCCAGTTCACTTCTGAGCTGTGGACTACAGTGGCTGAGAGCCTTGGAGTGAAGCTCCATTGTACTACAGCGTATAACCCACACGCTAACGGGTTGTGCGAGTGTTTTCACCGTACCATGAAATCTGCCTTGCGAGCTGCTCTCACGGGTAGTAATTGGGTGGACCGTTTGCCTTGGGTTATGCTAGGCCTCCATTCTGCACCCAAGGAGGATTTGCATTCTTCTTTGGCCGAGCTTGTGTTTGGTCAGCTGTTAAGGGTTCCGGGGGAGTTTCTTTTGGGTTCTACAGTCCCAGGATCAGCTATAGGTCGTCGGCCTCTGTTTCAGGATCCGGCTGCTGTTTTTGTGCCCATACCCGTTCATCATTGTATTCCCTGGTCCTACATCCCTTAAGAACTTGTTGGCGGCAGAGTATGTGTTTATTCACCACGATGCCCACCGTTCGCCTCACCAACCTCCTTATGATGGGCCTTTTCGTGTTTTAGAGACAGAATCCAAAAATGTTGTTGTGGACATTGGTGGGAAGCGTGAGCGGGTTTCGGTGGATCGGCTTAATCCTGTGTACTTCCGGATGAGCGGTTGGAGCTGGCGCAGCCCCGATGGCAGGGTCGCCCCCCTAATCCTGTTTCGATTTCAGACCTTGCCCCTGCTTGTACCCTGTCACCATCTTCGGTGGGGTTTAAGTGTAGTCCTCGGGGTCAGGTGATTAGGCCGCCTAGGAAGGTCTAAACGAGTATTGGTTGGAAGGGTTAGTTTTGTTTGCTTAGTCAATTCTGGGTGTTCGGGGGAGGGGGGGAGGTATGATGTGGGGTGGATCTCACACCCGGAGAGATGGGCAGAGCAAGTGAAAAGGGAGAGCTCTGGTTTTACCTGTATGTTCACTTGTGTTTTTTGGCTTCTGTAGATTAAACGCTCCAAACGAACTCTCTGCCTGCTCACCTTATTTTTCCTGCATTCCACAATAGCACAAGACATGTCATAACTAACAGTTTCCCTCTGTCAGTTTTGGGTTAATCAGCAGAAATATGCAATAATTAATGAATGAGAAAAATTTGATTTTATTTAAAGCAAACATATTAAATATCATATTCTATCTATTTTATATAATAATATAATATATAATATTATAACAATAATAATATATATTTATATAACAATAATAATAAATAATTTTATTTATATATCACATTTATATTATATCTGTAATTTATCAGTTTGGGATCAATAAAGTACATCTATCGATCGATCTATCTATCTGCCTATCTGTTTGTATTAAAGAATGTGGTATCTGAAAAAGTAAATGTACAATATGTGTGTAAAATGTGAACTTGAGGAAGAAGTACATAAAAAATTAATTATGAATAACTTCATCTATATACAACAACTAAACTAAATCTCAGCTAGTTCCATGTTTAGCATCACAGTGCTTGATCTGTAGATTAATTAAGCACCCCCACAGCACCGGTAAACATCCAGGGACCAGACATTGAGATGGTGACATCTTACAAGTGCCTGGGTGTTCACCTGAACAATAAACTGGACTGGACACACAACACCAACGCACTCTACAAAAAGGAGCAGCGCAGGCTGTACCTCCTGAGGAGGCTCAGGTCTTTTGGAGTGCGAGTGGGGGGGGCACTACTAAAGTCTTTCTACGATTCGATAGTGGCATCAGCCATCCAGTGGCGTATCCAGAAAATCTTTACTTGGGTGGCCAAGGTCGGACTCAGAGCTTATATGTGGTGGCCAAGTCAAGAAGAGGTTTAATAGTTTATTGCCACGTGACTGTTTAAATATCACACAGCTTTTCTTCAACATATACTGTATATAACTATTAATTTAACTCAAAAACTCATGTTTACATTCAACAAATGTTTTTTATTCAGTTCTTGATGTTGGTTTGTCACTTTTAGAAATCAAAGGTTTCATGCAATGAGCAATCTTACTTTACTCTGCTGTCACAAACTCAAGCAAACAAAGTCCTGGAACATGCTAGAGCGGCCATCACAGTTGCCTGACTTGAACCCCACTGAAAATCTCTGGTAGGATTTAAGAAAGGTGGTTGCAGCAAACAAACCAAGAATATTAGTGCCCATGAGAAATGGGCTAACATTCCTCATAAAGCTGCAGGAAGCTGGTCTGACTATGCATCACGTTTGCAGCAGGTCATAACAGCAGAAGGGTGTTCTTCTGAGCTCTAAAGATGCTTCTCATGAAGGGGCTGAATAAATATGAAACTGCAGTAATCATTAAAGGTGGAATTTTGTATTGAATTAGGAGAAACCACCTGTAATATTAGTTGTGTTGAGCTATTTAAATTGTTCTTGTTTGATTTGTTTATTGTGAACAGCTGCTAGTTTGTACATTTTGTCAATAAGCCTAATTTGCAGTGGAGGTTGAATGATTTTGACTGCAATTGCAGCTGTAGGTTACAAGATGAAGTAGTAGTCAGTATTACACCATTTAACACGGTATTTACATAGAAGGTAGATAGAGCATTAGTTCCAAGGTTGTCATAGCCAGGAGCGGCACTGGGGTTAAGCTCCCAGTGCTCATAAAATGCTCCTTATGGCGTGCGTCTCGAAAAGCCTCTGACAACTAAGTCCAACTCCTAGCCTGCCCATGTGGTTTAGTCTCTAAGCCCAGCGGAACTGCTTTTACTAATAGGAGAAGGGGCGAGTGCGGATCTCTGGCGCCTTAAAACCAGATGCTTCGGGTAGATGGTGGCTCGTCAACCTGGGAAGGTAGCCCATCTAGGGGAAGGTAAACCCTGATTTCAAACCTCCGCTGCCTTGCGGCATACCCGGTCACGGGAAAGGCTTCGGGAGTCAACCCTGAGGAAAAATCCGGAGTCGGAGCCCCTAAGGCAGTTCTATGTTGTGCTCAACATCGTTCTGGCAGCTCCTGCAACGGCGCTGGTGCCAAACTGTAGCAGCCCTGCTGTTCCTTTGGATTCATCAGTGACGTGGAGAGGGGGGACATGCTGCATGGGCAACATCTTGTCCTCCATATCTTCCTGCCCAGGCTTGAATCCTACCAACGCCCAACGCTGGAAGGTAGAACACCGGATCACTGGAGAGGACACTCCAGCTTCGCCTTTGGCGTAGACAAAACACGGGGAATGACAGTTACCGGTTATAAGCCACTGCTCAACTGGCGTAGAGCGTGGCGCCAGGGGTTGTTCCCGACGGTGGGAGGGATCATCAGATCTCACTGGACAGCTACCGCCCGCCTCAAGCTGGGCAGCCCCCAGCCAATAAGGTGTTGTCCCGCCACAGCTTGCTTTCCTCATTGGGTGCATGGGGATAAGGAGAAATCCAAACAGCAGGCTGAGAACCTTCGCACCAGGCAAGACAATAAAACAAAAGAGACCAACTCTAAAACTGGGAACTTGGAACGTCCGCACTATGATGACAGAACTCGCTGCTAACCTCAAGGACATCAACGACACCAGGAAGACTGACATCAACGACACCAGGAAGACTGCCATCATCAATAATGAGCTGAAGAGACTGGGAGTGGATATCGCCACTCTCCAGGAAACACGGTTAGCTGATGCAGGCACACTGAGAGAGAAGGACTACACGTTCTACTGGCAGGGAAAGGGCAGTGACGAACACAGGGAACACGGAGTGGGCTTCGCAGTGAAGAACACTTTGCTGAAGATGGTGGAACCGGGCAGCACTGGCTCTGCACGACTCCTCACCCTCCGCCTGAACACCACTGAAGGCCCAGTCACCCTCGTCAGTGTGTATGCCCCAACACAGACAGCCACACCAGAGGCAAAAGACGAGTTCTACGAGAATCTCGCAACAACTGTCAGGATCATCCCCAACTCTGAACAACTCATTCTCCTTGGAGACTTCAATGCCAGAGTGGGTGCTGACCACGACTCCTGGCCCTCCTGTCTTGGACCTTTTGGCGTGGGCAGAATGAACGACAACGGACAGCGGCTGCTCGAGTTCTGCACATATCACGAGCTGTGCATCACAAACTCGTTCTTCAAGACCAAGCCCCAACACAAGGTTTCCTGGCAACATCCGCGCTCAAAGCACTGGCACCAGCTAGACTTGATCCTGACCAGGCGCACCTCACTGAAGAACGTGCTAATCACCCGTTCGTTCCAGAGTGCAGATTGCGACACAGACCATTCATTGGTGTGTTGCAAGGTCAAGCTGCAGCTGAAGAAATTCCATCGTGCTAGACAACCTGGAAAGGCACGGATTGACACCAGCAAGATGGCCCAACCAGAACTTGTTGAGCAGTTTGCCTCCACCTTTGAGAAGGAACTTGGTGTACCACAAGGAGGAGAATCTGCAAAGCAGAAGTGGGAAGAGCTGCGAAACACCATCTACCGCACAGCCTTGGCTACCTTTGGGAGGAAGACCTCGAAGTCACAGGACTGGTTTGATGCCAAGTTGACCGAGATGACCCCCGTCATTGAAGCCAAGCGCTCAGCACTTGCTGAGTACAAGAAGTACCCAAACGAGAAGAATCTCCAGATTCTCAGGGCTGCGAGAAGCAAAGTTCAACAGACTGCTCGGCGCTGTGCCAACGAGTACTGGACTCAGCTCAGCCAAGACGTTCAAACCGCTGCCATAACAGGGAACATCCGTGGTATGTACGATGGCATCAAGAAAGCACTTGGTCCGGCTCAGAGCAAGACGGCCCCCCTCAAATCTTCCACTGGGGAGATGATCACAGAGAAGAACAAGCAGATGGAGAGATGGGTGGAACACTACTCCGACCTCTACTCTAGACAGAACACCGTGACACCGTCAGCCCTTGATGCCATCGACTGCCTGCCATCCATGGACGAACTTGACGCCGAGCCAACCATCGACGAACTCAGTAAGGCCATTGATAGCTTGGCCGCTGGCAAGGCACCCGGCAACGACGGCATACCCCCTGACCTGATCAAGCACTGCAAGACCGCCCTACTGCTGCCATTGCATGACGTCCTCTGCCAGTGCTGGAAGGAAGGTGCCGTACCACAGGACATGAGGGACGCCAAGATCATCACCCTCTACAAAAACAAAGGGGAGAGAAGCGACTGCAACAACTACAGGGACATTTCCCTCCTCAGCGTTGTTGGCAAAGTCTACGCACGAGTTGTTCTCGTTCGTCTACAGAAGCTTGCCGAACGTGTCTACCCCGAGTCTCAGTGTGGCTTCCGCGCTGAGCGATCGACGGTAGACATGATATTCTCCATCCGCCAACTCCAGGAGAAATGCAGAGAACAGAACATGCCTCTGTACGTCGCCTTCATCGACCTCACCAAAGCGTTCGATCTGGTCAGCAGAGAGGGCCTTTTCAAGATCCTGCCAAAGATAGGATGCCCACCAAAGTTGCAAAGCCTCATCGAATCGTTTCACACCAACATGCAGGGGATAGTGCAGCACGATGGCAACGTCTCAGAGCCATTCAACATACGCAGCGGAGTGAAACAGGGCTGTGTACTTGCGCCAACCCTCTTTGGGATTTTCTTTGCTATGCTCCTGAGGCATGCCTTCAGCACAGCAACAGAGGGAATCTACCTGCACACAAGATCTGACGGCAGGCTTTTCAACCTCGCCCGCCTGAAAGCCAGAACCAAAGTACGCGAGGCTCTACTCAGAGACATGCTGTTCGCAGACGACGCTGCAGTCGCAACCCACACACAGCAGGAGCTTCAGACCCTGATGGACCGCTTCTCCCAGGCATGCAAGGACTTCGGGCTTACCATCAGCCTGAAGAAGACTAACGTCTTGGCGCAAGGCACGGAAGCACCACCAACCATCACCATTGATGACTACAAGCTGGAGGTCGTGAATCAGTTCACGTACCTGGGGTCCACGATCAGCAACAACCTCTCCCTTGATACAGAGATCAACAAGAGGATTGGAAAATCAGCCTTCACACTCGCTCGCCTCACCACACGAGTGTGGGAGAATCCCAAACTCTCTGTCAAGACGAAAATGGCAGTGTACAACGCCTGCGTCATCAGCACACTGCTCTATGGGAGTGAGACGTGGACAACATACGCCCGGCAGGAAAAGAGACTGAACTCCTTCCACTTGCGCTGCATTCGCCACATCCTGGACATATCCTGGCAGGACAAAGTGCCCAACACAGAAGTTCTGTCCCGCGCCGGCCTTCCCTCCATGTTCACTCTACTCAGGCAGCGCAGGCTCCGCTGGCTAGGCCACGTTCACCGTATGGAGGATGGCAGAATCCCCAAAGATGTCCTCTATGGAGAACTGGCAACTGGCAGGAGAGACGTTGGCCGCCCACAGCTGCGCTTTAGAGACGTCTGCAAGAGAGACGTGAAGGCCCTGGATATCAACACAGAGCGCTGGGAGGACCTTGCAACGGACCGCTCCAAATGGAGAGGCACCCTGACCAGACAGCTCAAGGCGGGTGAAGAGAGACTGACTGCTGCAGCAGATGAAAAAAGGACCCGCAGGAAGAACCGCCACAGACCCAGCAGCACGGAGACCACCCATAAGTGTGACCTGTGTGACAGGGACTGTCATTCGCGCATCGGCCTGTTCAGCCACAGGCGGTGCTGTTCCAGCAGAGTAGACGTTTAGGATTCTCTTCCATGGTCATCATAGACCGACGGAGGCCGACGGAGATAGAGCATTGCACATACCCTCAGGACCAGGTGGGGCAGCATTTGATTTTGCAGCATGAACGTTTACGCCATCCTTCTCAGCGTGGCCTGTTGACATGGGCTCAGAATCAGTGTCTTGACTCGATAAAGTACCTGAAGTCATAAAAAATTTTAATCATTTTCACAGCTGGCTCCTGGACATACTGGCATTACACATATTCCTTTATCTTTCAGTTTTCTGTTTAGATCTAAATAATATCATGTGTAAACTAAGGTCTGGATTTGATTTACCATGATAAGCCAGTGGACTTTCAGACACTGCTGGTTGGTCCAGTGAAGCTGATTCTTCTTCACCTAAATTCACAGACATCATTAGAAGTTTTGCTTTGAATATGTTTTCCAAATAACATCAGCTTCACATGAATTAATCACATCTCTCTCTCTCTCCTTTGTTTAATACTGTTCGTCTGTCTTTAAAGTTACCTTCATTTTTTCTTCAGTAACTGTTTAAGAAAAAAGGACTTGTATAACTGGAGTGACAACTTGAATGAAAAAGATCATGACATATTCCTGCATATTTACCCGACACACAGGAACTGTCTGAGCATAAGCTACCATCTGCAGACGGATCACCCGACTGTCAGGGTTTTTCTGCAGTTGTAGGGTATTCCCATACAGTTTGAAAATGCTATGAGATGACTCTTGTTGGAACATGGTGCTATATAAATAAAGCTGAACTGAATTGATGGGCAGAAACTGATCTGGCAGTTACACTCTAGTTCCTACATTTATTTTTGCTGAAATAAAAACAATGCCACAGCAGCTCTGTTTATGATGCCACACTGAAGCGATTTTATTCATTCTGTACAGAAAAATAACCACAGTCATCACCAGATGAAAGCTGCAACAGCATAAACCGACTTCTTATCGTTCCATCAGGCCACTCTCTTAGTTTGCTCACATTCGGAGTCTCTGCCTTGGTTTGCAGGCTCTGAATGCTAATGGTGTGATTAAGATGCAGGGCATGGCAGCGGTGTGCACAGGGACTCCAGCGAAGCCCTGACATCCATGCAAACGACTAATAGCTCAGCCAATAGAACACAAATCGGCCGTTTGTCTTTGAGGATGTTGGGGCATCTTTGCTGCTGTCCATGAAGCCCCCCCCCCCCCACTCTAACCCGACTGCTCTTCCCTGCTCTTGTTAGTGCTCGTTAAAGCACGGCAAGCTGCTTGAACCTGCTTCTGTTAATCATCACTTTCCATCCAATGGCAACCCACGACACAGAGCAATTTAACAAACTCAGGCGTCACCACCAATCTTTGATTCTGCTATCTATATGCAAATGATGTGTGGTGCTGGGTGTGCACAGGCTTTTGTTAGGCGTCCAAACATAACTCGATCTTATCTGTTTTTTTAAAAAAAAAAAGAAGACGATAAAGAAGAAGGAAAAAGAGGTCACATATTCAGTAAATGATAAAGACGCTTTGTAGGATCTGTGTTTACGTGCAGCAGCCTTGGGTGACTGTAACAGCTGAGGGTGGGTGTCATGAGGGACATGCTTGGGGGGAGGGGGGAGGGGGATAACCAGAACATTTCCTCCAGAGTAAATATTGAGGGGGACACTATCAGTATTACTGTAGTCAGGGCTGTTTCTAACTTTTTGGGGGCCCTATGCAAGATTGTATTTAAGGACTGTGTTTTTGAAATGGAGAGGAGACCAAGCCCTTAAAAAAAAAAACTCTCCTCCTAACATGAACATTAAAAATACGTATAAATTTGAGTCATTGTCTAGAACCAGGCTCCTCAAATGGCAGACCTGGGTCTGCATCTGGACTCAGGGTCTTCCATCCGGACCCCGAAGTCTTTTGATACCATTTGAAGAAAAAAAAACCCACAACAGAGTGAAAAAACAATGGAACTCAAACGTTGTAATGGCTGCCAGCTGACAGTGTATGGCGTTAAGGACAGCCCTGGATGGAGTGAGGTCTGAGGCCCCATCAAACAAGGCAAGATGCTCAGAGAAGGCAGGCAAGTGTGAGTAATCACACCGCGCACCCCACCCCGAGAAGAGAAAGAAAACTGTTGTGACGGCCACTGGTGTCCAGAGAACTACAACCTGGAAAGGGCGCCCGCATTCTGCCTTTGATGATCAGGGTCCCGCCTGCTCCACGGCACACCACACTCCACAGACCAGTGATCCACACATGATGCAAAACAAAAGCCAGGGAGCCACCGCCAACAGCAATACGGCCGTTTCCAGTTTTTATTAGAAGTCTGATATTCATATGTTATAAATTCTGTGCATTTATGACTAAAGGGCTACGTTACTTGTTTATTTTATTTCACCTTTATTTAATATACAGTATCTCACAAAAGTGAGTACACCCCTCACATTTTTGTAAATATTTTATTATATCTTTTCATGGGACTACTTTACATTGTATCAAAGTGTCATATCTTCAGTGTTGTCTCATGAAAAGATATAATAAAATATTTACAAAAATGTGAGGGGTGTACTCACTTTTGTGAGATACTGTATGAGCTTCTCTGTGCTCATCAACTTTGCTGCGCTGCATGCGTGTGAATCAGCATGGTGTACCCGCATGGTGTGACACCTGTGCTTGTGAGCGCTCTGTTCCAAACACAGCCCCCTGACCGCTACCACCAACTTGGCCTTGCTGCCACCAAAGCTCGAAGAGCACACTCGTTGCCCGTGTGTGTGGGTGTGCCAATCACCGGTGCTATTATGTGCCGTTGTGTCCCTGGGCAAGACACTTTACCCACCTTGCCTCCAATGTCCATGACATTGGGTATGAATGTGTATAAATATTTGGTAGTGGCTGGAGAGACTGCTGGCGCGGATTGGCAGCCACGTTTCCATCAGTCTTACCCAGGGCACCTGTGGCTACAGTAGTAGCTTACCACCATCAGTGTCTGTCTGTGGAGTGAATGAATAATGTATCCATTGTAAAGCGTCTTTGAATGTCTGTGAAAAGCGCTATATAAATCCAATGCATTATTATTGTTATTATTACTAATGCTCTAACAGCCGCTTAACGTCGCTGCATTCACCCAGATGCTCCCACAGCAGGACAGCCTGGTGACATAGATGTAAATCAGGTGGATCCAGGGTAGGAGTTTTTTTTTAATTTGCAGCTTTTCTTAAACATTTTCTCATAAATTTACTATAATTAATTGTAACTGTAAAACTTTTTTCTTGTAAATTTGCCATTTTTTTCTCATAAATCTGCCATTTTTGCATCTGAAAACAGCATTTTTTTCCTTGTAAATTTGTACTATTTTTCTAGTAGATATGTAATTTTTTTCCTTGCAAATTTGCATATTTTTTTCTCATGAATTTGCAGCTGTTCTTCTAGTAAACATGACTTTTTGTAAATTTGCAACTGTTTCTTGTAAATTTGCAGTTTTTTCACATAAATTTATGACTTTCTTCTTGTAAAGTTTCAGCTTTTTCCCATAACTGTACATTTGTACATTCTTTGTCATAAAATTGTGATTGTTTACAATGATACGTATAGTGTCCCCTTAATATATACTCTGGAGAATGTGTTTATTGTCCCTCCAGACATGGAAATGAAATATCTGCCTATTCAGCATGATGGCACTGCTCCAGGCCTCCAGCCCACTGGAAAAAATAAATGCGGACCTCTGGCAAAAACATTTGAGGACCCCTGGTCTAGAACAACGTTTTTCAATTTTTTTAGATCCACGCAACATTTTTTACATGGAAAAATCCTGCTGAACCCCCACAAACCTAAAATGTTATAAAATGACACATTGTCCACTACAATTTGATATTGCCTATTATGGCATATCTAATGACAGTTTAGTCTTGTAATTTGTTCATGCTCAGTGTGAAATGAGGCGTGATTACATACAAAGTCGGTGGAAAGCCATGAACACATGCATTTGATCTGGGCGACAGGAGTGCACAAAAGTTTGCATACATGAGTGTTGGAGTTTGTTCAGCTTGTGCCAGGAGTTTGCTTATTCTCTCTTAGTCGTAATGGTCATTCGGTGTTTGTGTTCCGCCATTGCTGGGAGAATGAATTAGTCTGAAACTGAGACACCCACTTACTTACTCTTGTCAGCATGCATGTGCAGAGGGGGGTGCTTTAGGGGCTTGAGCCCATCAGAATATGTGACTGCATGCTGCGATGTTGTACATTGTTGAAAAATTTGAACAGAAGTGTCTAAATTAATGTGAGAGGTAAACAGACCTCCCCAACATTGTTAATGTCTGCATTATTTATTAAGCAGAAGAAGTAATAAGGTGGCAGACTGTGAGGGGTCAGATTTCTGTGCAACGCTAATGCTCCCAGTTTAATTCAGCATGTGTTACGGTTTACTATCCAGAGCTTTTTAGAATCATTGCAGCAATGGGCAGCTGATTTCTGAAACCCCCAGTATCCGGACCATTTGCTAACAAATGCTTTTCTGTGTTTTGGATAGAGGAGTGTTGATGAACTCATTGGACCAGTCTGCACCTCCTCACAGCTCCAGGTTTGTGCAGGATTTATCCGGCTGTGTGTTTTAGGTGTTTGAACGAAATAAAATCTGCTCTTAACATAATGCCCTCTATTCATGTGTTTTCTAGTTTTAAAGTTTGGTATGCGTTCTCATGTGGAGGACCACACTAGAGTTCGCCAGATGACTGGTGCGCACCGAGTGCCATTACTGTGTTCTCACATGTCAAAACGAACTGCACTAACAGAGAAAACAAACCTGCGTTCGACTGAAATGAACTACAGCCTGTAGGTGTGAAAGCACCCTAACAGAATAAAAACTTCATTAATTTAACAAAGTCGTACGTTGGTAATAGAGTTCTTCATATGTTCAATTCCTAAGTAAACATGAAAAAAAACAACCTATGTGCTTCTTTATTATTTTTAAACCTTTCTCCCGTGTGACCCCACTCTTCTAAATTATCCAAATAATGACGCTATTAGCATAAATATCAACAGAAGGGGTGAGCAGTTTGAATATTTTCAAACAGAAAATCAGGAAGAATTACCATTTTGACACCCAGTGTGATCTCCTCGTGAGATGAAAGTGAGCTGAAGCCCGGGGGCAGAAGCACGACGGGAGGAAGCAGCAGCAGATTTTAGATTACATTAGCATACAGCCCGCTAATATCTAATATGTGAATGCTGTTTAACGTGTTTAAATTTAGAATTTTACTGTGCGTATATGACAGACGTTCTGTAATAATAATGCCATATTTTACTCTTTAATCTTAATAAGCCATGTCATCTCCCTGTTGCCTTTATTTATCCTTGTATGCGTTTCTGAAAGGAGAAAATGAGCAGAAATAAAAAGTTTAACCATATCAAATTTATGCAAATAAATTCAGGAAATGTGGTGAAACTGCCACAGCTGTTTCTGGCTATAAAGCATGTATGCAAATGCAACAGGCCTCCAGGGCCACTAGGGGGCCAAAAAGCTACAAGGTTAGGCTGGGTTTTTACTACCAGAATAGGGCATGCTATAATTTTGATGCTAAGAAAATTCTGGTGCAGACTACATTTTTAAGTAGCTCGAGTAGGTTCATTTTGTCTTCTTTCTAATTATTAGCCTGTGGAAGATGAAAGCAGACGAGACAGCAAGCTGGACGACGCTCAAACTTTATTCAACTTCCAACACTCAACACAAAGCAACTGTCCTCTGAGTGCCTGAGCAAACTCTTTTATACACTTTTATTCCCACCTCCGACACACAGGGTAAATACATTAACATACAGACGTGAAAGACATGCACACACATCAACGTAACATTGACACACACGTCACAGAGCAGGTCTTGCTACCATACATTTGCACCCCTGCATCCTCAGGTGTGAACCTGGCGCAGCGGTGGGCGAAAGGCACATCTTTGTTTGTTTGGCTCCCCTCACCCTTCTCCATTAGCATCCCTAACTATCTTCTCCCCCACCAACCCCTTTGTCCTGAGTGGAGTGCCATGTGTACTGTGTCCACCACGCCCCCCCCCCCCCCCTTCCCGAACACCCAGAAGGGGCTCTAACCCTCTGGCACCTTGGGCTTGAGCCGGTGCCCGTAATGGCTGTAACATGGAGTCGCTGGACCGGCTGAAGCGTCTTGCTTTTGAGGTGGGCAGGAGACAAACTCAGCCTCCCACGTGCGGTCCTGTGGAGGGGGAAAGGGTGGGGAGGGGAAAGACCTAGTCTGCTGCCAACAGTTCTCTGCAGGAGGAGCACCAACTTGTGGAGCCACTGTAGGTGGGCGTTCGCACCGGGGAGCTTGAGCCAACACCACCTGTTCATCTGCCAACACTTAAGCCCGCTTATGCTTAAGACTGTTTCCTTACGCCCCCCCTCCCCCCAAAGTCTAACACAAAATTCTTTGCCCCGGTTTCCAGCACTCTGAATGGTCCGGCATACAGTGGGCGCAGCGGGTTTCTGTGTGCGTCGTCGTGTGTGTGTTGTGTTTTGCACAGGGCGTGTGATGCGTTAGTGCAGTAGTGTTGGAGTAGTAGTGCTTGTAGTTAGTGCATGCTGCATGCTGCCTCTGCTTGCTACTTTCTGCTTTCAGCTACCACCGCCGGCTAGCCCTCAGTTTTCGGGGGTGAAAAGAGGAGCTGAGTGCGTAAGTCTCCTCAGCCGGTACATAGCCTCTCCACTGCCAAGACTCGTACACGCCTCCTCGTGGCCACACACGGTAACTGGTACCTTGCAGTTTCCAGGCCAAGTTGTACGGGATCTCGGAGCAGCAGTGGGCCCCAGAGTCGCGGCATGCAGGCCCACTGGTATGTGGATACGCCCTGCTGCCTGTCAACCACTGCCCCGGTTGTGGGTAAACAGCCCCAGTTATGGGCAAATAGCAAAGACCTCAACAGTGGACCAGGCAGAGGATGATGGTTGACCTTTGGGAAACATCACAACGGCTGGGAAGGCGGACGAAGGCTGCAGCAGAAACGGGTCACCAGTCGTCTTGGAGTCCATGCCATTGGATTCTGACCCCGATCTGTCAAGGTCTGTGTGGTGGCTGTATGTGCACCAGCCTCCCCACACTAAACAAATTCACGCACAGGCGTCTTCTTCATGGGAATCCACCTAACATCCCAGGTTAAGTCCTGTGGCGACCAGTAAGTGGCGACGGGGGCAGGATTATGAAGTCTGGAAGCCCCTAGTCACAAGCTGGCACATCAGGCGGTGGATGCCAGATGATCGCTGGGCTCTTGGACCGAGGCAGAAAGAGCCCTTCGGTAGCTACACTACCGTTCAAAAGTTTGGGGTCACTTAGAAATTTCCTTATTTTTGAAAGAAAAGCACTGTTTTTTTCAATGAAGATAACTTTAAACTAATCAGAAATACTCTCTAATATCTAATATACATTGCTAATGTGGTAAATGACTATTCTAGCTGCAAATGTCTGGTTTTTGGTGCAATATCTACATGGGTGTATAGAGGCCCATTTACCATCCAGCCAATACCATCCAAATTACCATACCATCCAAATTACCATCCAGCAGCAGCTTCAGGCTTCTCTTGGAGAAAGTCTCAAACAGGAATATCCAGAGAACATCAAAGAGCACTGGAACCTGCTTAAGTCCACTATCCTCAACACCTGCCAAACCACCCTTGGGTACAATTCCAGAAAACATCAGGACTGGTTTGATGAAAACGATGCAGAGATAGAACTGCTCATCTCCAAAAAAAAGGGAAGCCTTTCATGTCTGGCAAAACGACATTACCTGCAAGGCCAAGAGACTGGCTCACTCTAGAGCCAAGGCTGACGTCCAGAGCCGGGTGAGACAGATTAAGAACTCCTGGTGGACAGAAAGGGCAATTGAAATCCAGCATCTGGCAGACTCTGGAGACGCCAGAGGCTTTTTCAGTGCCATTAAGGCTGTCTACGGCCCAAGCCGTCGTGGCTTGAACCCATTACGATCAAAGAATGGACAGGAGCTGCTGAAGGACAATGAGTCTATTAATAAGCGATGGAAAGAGCACTTTCAGGAACTCCTCAACCGTAACACTGTAATCCAATCAAATTTCATCTGTTACATTCCTCAGAGTCCCATCAGGGAAGACATAGGGGCACCTCCTACCTTATCCGAGGTCCAAGATGCCATCAGGAGCCTGAAGAACAACAAGACCACCGGTCCAGATGGGATCCCAGCTGAGGTCCTAAAGGAAGGTGGTCCAGAACTCCTGTGCCGTCTCCATGCCCTCCTTCTGAAGGTCTGGGAAAAGGAAGAACTCCCCTCAGAGCTCAGGGATGCTCTGATTGTGACCATATTTAAGAAGGGGGACAAAGCTGATTGTGGAAATTACAGAGGCATCTCACTCCTGTCAACAACTGGCAAGGTACTTGCTTGTGTTCTCGCTAACCGTTTACTGCCACTTTCTGAGGAAATACTCCCAGAATCACAGTGCGGCTTTCGTCAATCTAGAGGCACAGCAGATATGATCTTCACTGCCCGCCAACTTCTGGAGAAATGCCGTGAGCACAAGTTGCCATTGTATATGGCTTTTATAGACCTGACAAAGGCCTTTGACTCAGTAGATAGCCAGGCTCTGTGGAGCATACTGTTGAGGTATGGCTGCCCAGAGAAATACATCAGGATTCTGAGGCTACTGCATGATGGAATGACAGCCACGGTGCTAAGTAACAGCGGCTCCATGTCTGAGCCTTTCACCGTGGCGACAGGGGTCAAACAGGGATGCATCATTGCACGCACCCTGTTTTCTATCTTTATTGCTGCCATACTTCACCTCACTGGCAAAGACCTACCACAGGGAATTCTGATCCAGTACAGAACCGATGGTAGGCTCTTTAACCTTGCTAGGTTCAAAGCCAAAAGCAAGGTTAGAAACACCACCATTATGGAGCTTCAGTATGCAGATGACAACGCCATAGTAGCACACTCCGCAGAAGACCTACAGGGTGTCCTGAATGCCTTTGCCAAGGCATATAGAGCCCTGGGTCTAACCTTAAACATCAAGAAGACCCAGGTGCTACATCAACCTCCAACCAATCAGCCATTTATCTCACCTATTATAAAAGTGGACAACACCCATCTCGAAAATGTTGACCACTTCCCCTACCTCAGCAGTCTTCTGTCCTCCAAAGTGGACATTGACTCTGAGATCAACCATCGTCTGAGCTGTGCCAATGGAGCATATGCCAGACTCAGGATGAAGGTCTTTGAAGATCGAGATCTCAGGATCGATACCAAGCTCTTGGTCTACAAGGATGTGGTTCTCCCCACCTTGCTGTACGGGGCAGAATCATGGACCATCTACAGCAGGCACCTGAGAGCTCTGGAGCAGCTCCACCAAAGAACTTTGAGAAAGATTCTGAGGATTAAATGGGAGGACCGACGCACAAACATCAGCATTCTGGAAGAGGCCAAAATGCCCAGCATTTCCACCACAATAATAAAACACCAACTACGATGGACTGGCCATCTCATTTGCATGTCTGACACCCGTCTCCCAAAACAAATTCTTTATTCTGAACTGGAGAGAGGTTTGCGGGCTCCAGGAGGGCAAAAGAAATGGTTCAAGGACAATATTAAACCTTAAAAAATTCAATATCATATCTCCTGACTGGGAGCACATGACTCTAAACAGGCACCGATGGAAGGAAGCAGTGCAAGAAGGTGCTGCACACTATGAGAAGGAAATCCACCGTGTCGCAGAAACAAAACGACAGCTCCGCAAGGAAAGACAGAAAAAGGCTCCAGCACGACCACAACCCACTACCATTTTCCCATGCCAACATTGCACCAAAATATGCGGGTCACGGATCGGCCTCTACACCCACCTGAAGACCCACAAGTAGATGCTCCCACGAGGAATGACTGTCATACTCGCTCCGAGTGACCGCCAATGGTGTGTGCGTCGTGCCTGACAAAAACTAACTTGGCACTCTGTAAGCTCTTTGGGACGAAGGTGTGGGGAAAACAATGGTCCGCCGGGCCGAGCACATTGGCTGGCCCTGTACCGTGAAAAAATTGGGCAGGTCGGTCCCGGATGCGGGGTTTTCTGGTAAAAAAATTCCCCAAGGAGCCACAGCAGCGGAGGAAAAAAAACGAGTTCTGCCAGGGAGGCTGCCAGATCCTCCTTAGGCGTGGAGCACAACCCTATCAGGACCCAGGGCAGGCGGTCGACCCAATTTGCATCCGTGAGTGAAGCTCTGAGTGCTGCTTTAAACGACCTATGAAAACGTTCGCATAACCCATTAGCCTGGGGGTTGTACGCGGTGGTGCAGTGGATTTTGACCCCAGGCTCTGGGCCATTGTGGATCAGAGTTCCAAAACAAATTGCGGACCACTGTCAGAAGTGATGTCTGACAGGGATCCGAACCATGCAACCCAAGCTGACAAAAAAGTGCGAGCCATATACGTGGACATAGTGGAAGCCAGCGGGACCACTTCAGGCCAACGCGTGCGTGGTGCGGTCCATGATTGTCAAAAGGTGTGTGAAACCTTGTGATGGTGGGAGGGGGCCCACCATCATCCCTCTCCCCAAAAGGAGCCCACCAACCTGTCTGAATGATTACAGACTGGTAGCACTTACTCCAATCATCATGAAGTGCTTCGAGAGAGTGGTGCTGCCCCTCGTTCAGGACAGCATACTGGGCACCCTGGACCCCCTGCAGTATGCCTACCGGCCCAACAGGTCCACCTCGGATGCATCGCTGCAGCACTCCATTATTCTTTCTCCCACCTGGAAGATAAAGACTCCTACATTAGGATGCTCTTTGTCAACTACAGCTCCGCCTTCAACACGGTCATCCCCCACAAACTCACCGACAAACTGTCTTCACTTAGCCTGCACCCCACCCTCTGTGACTGGCTGCTGGACTTTCTAACTGGCAGGCCCCAGTCTGTCAGGATGGGTAACAGGACCTCAGCTAGAATCATCACAAACACAGGTGTCCCACAGGGTTGTGTTCTCAACCGCATCCTCTATAGCCTCTTCACCCAAGACTTTGTTGCCTCCCACAAGGACAATATCATCCTAAAGTTTACGGATGACACAGCAGTGATAGGATGCATCATTGGTGATGACGAAGCATCCTACAGGAGGGAGGTGGCCAGCCTGGTGTCATGGTGTGAGGACAGCAACCTCACCCTCAAAACGGACAAGACAAAGGAGATGATAGTGGACATGAGGAAAGGGAGGAGGAGACCCCATCGGCTACTGTTCATCCAGAAGCTTGAGGTGAAGAGGGTGAGCAGCTTTAAATACCTGAGTGTCATGTTCAGGGTCGTCACCCCAAGCATGACTTGTGGCTGTTGGGTTTAATTATTGATTATTAATTCCAACTGATGGATTGAGCCTTGCTTTCCAGCAGTCCCACAGCCATGCCTCCTCCTCACCAGGCGTCCACCAGCAGTATGGTTCACCACATACACACTCATGCACGCACACACACTCATGCACGCACGCACACATACACACACACTCGCATTCACACTCACGCACGCACACACACATTGTTCAATCAGTCACGCACCGGGTGGCCACGCAGCTGTGTCCATTTTCCCTCATTCTGGGTTTGTGTATTTATAGGGTAGAATGTGACCAGCTGTTGTGGCAACTTTGCAATGTCAAACTTGGACATCCAGACTCACTTCTGTTGGTTTTCCCTCAGACTGAATCGTGTTGTTCCCTCAGAGCCTTTCCGCTCCAACACTATAGTAAGTCCTTGTGCCTTTTTCTCCGCTCCTGCCTGTCTGGATCATGTTAGGCATCCTTTGAACTAACCGAGCTTGTAGCCGGGTGTTTTCCCTTCCGTTGTGACTGTTTTTGGACATTCAACCCATTCATCCATTGTAAATAAACACGTTACTTACTCTGCGTTTTGGGCTCGTTGCCATTTCATATGTTCGCCGCGCAGTTTGCGCAGTGAACATGACACCTGAGCATTCACATCACCGAGGACCTTAAGTGGACACACAATACCACAGAGCTGGTTAAGAGAGCTCAACAGTGACTGTACTTTCTGAGGAGGCTGAAGAAGTTTGGCATGTCTTCCAGGATCCTCAACTATTTCTACAGCTGCATCATCAAGGGCATCCTGACAGAGATCATCAGGATTCCACTCCCCTCACTGCAGAGCATCTACCACCGCAGAGTCCAAAGGAGAGCTGACGCCATCCTCTGGGACCCCACCCACCCCCAGCACAGGCTGTTCATACTTCTACCCTCAGGCCAGAGGTACAGAAGTGTGAAATGCAGGACAACCAGACTGAAGAACTCCTTCTTTCCCACTGCCATCAGACCCCTGAACAGATAACTGCTCCTAAAACTCCGTAACACAGCTTTGCATATAGGAACTCACATACCGGCTGCTAGATTTGCACACTGCTCACCTGTGCAGTAGATATAGTATCACCCGTCTGATGTCCATATCATCTCTGCTGCTAATTATCTTCTCTGCTGCTACTTATCATGCACAGTCTACTGGTACTACCGTTACAGAAATTAGCACTGGGTGCTAATTTGTAATTATACACTGCTCATTGCACAATGCTCATTTGCACACTGTACATAGGTTCATGCCATCTCAGGTTCACATCATGTCCGATATCAATATACCACTATCACTTTAGTCATCCAGTTAATTTTCAATTTCATTCCTCTTGTGTGTGTTATTAGCATCCATTAGTATTGCACCGAGACAAATTCCTAGTTTGTGTACTACATGAACAATGGCAATAAATCTCATTCTGATTCTGATTAGGATTGAATTACTTTGTTAATGTGTCATGACCTATTAGAATTATTAGCCTTTTGTTTTCTTATTAAAGACAAGGATAGAAAGGAGATGTTTTTACTATCTTTTCTTTTCTTTACAGTACATGTTTCGACTGTTCACTGCAGTCTTCATCACAAGTGTCAGCTGATTGCTGCAAGGTATCATTTATCAGCTGACTTTCATAGGCGGGGCCAGCCCAGCAGAACTGTAAGATCCACTGAGCCGGCCCCGCTTTCTGCCGTCCAATGGTCTCTGGAGAATGTAGTCCCAAGTGTAGGAAAGCATAAATGCCCCCTCATCCTGAT
This sequence comes from Pholidichthys leucotaenia, assembly GCA_020510985.1. Lineage (NCBI taxonomy): Eukaryota > Metazoa > Chordata > Actinopteri > Cichliformes > Pholidichthyidae > Pholidichthys > Pholidichthys leucotaenia. Next base: position 190,519,726 of record CM035842.1, on the reverse strand, counting down.
TCATGCTGTCTTTTCCCCCTTTCTTGAGTTCTGTGGCCACCTTGATCCAGCGTTTGTGTCTGTTACTCTCCGATCCAATGATTTTTGCATTGTCGCAGCCCATGATGTGATTATTTCTTTTGCAGTGATCTGATATAGCTGATTTTAATGTTGCTTGTTCTGCCTTTTCTTTTTGTGATCTTGTGAGTCGTCCTTGTGTTTCCTTCTCACATTCCTTCTAGTGTTCTTTTTTCCTTGTGGTGAATGATCTTCCAGCCAGCATCAACCCCCGGATCTATGGAACCCCAAAAATACATAAGAAGGATATCCCACTGCGGCCAATAACAGACAGCATTGGATCAGTTGCATAAAACTTATCAAAAGCCCTGGTTGAAATCATCAAACTCCTACTTGGACTATTAGAATACCACTGCAAAAACTCAAAAGAACTGGCACAAGAACTCAAAAATATGAAAATAGAATCAGACGAGATCATCATTTCACATGATGTCATTTAATTATTCACAAAGACCCCTGTTGATGTCACACTACACACAGTGCAAGAGCACCTCAGGAATGACAGAACCCTTAAAAGATGCACAAACCTCACAGTTGACAACATATCTGGACTATTACAATTAGTTGCAAAATCCACCTGTTTTCAATACAGAGGAAAAATCTGCAGACTGAAGGATTTGCAATGGGAGACCAACTATCAGCCATCATGAGCAGCTTTTTCATGGAGGATCTGGAAAATAAAGCCATCAACACAGCACCCAAACAATGCAAACCCACCCTCTGGAAGAGATAAGTGGATGACATACTGGAAAAAATTTAAAAAAGTCATGGACTGGGACAACGCAAAAAATCATTGGATCGGAGAGTAACAGACACAAACGCTGGATCAAGGAGGCCATAGAAATCAGGAAGCAGGGAAAAGACAGCATGAATCGGGATGAGGGAGCGTTTATGTTTTCCACACCTGGGACTACATTCTCCAGAGACCCGCGGATGGCAGAAAGCGGGGCCGGCTTGGTGGATCTGACAGTTCTGCTGGGCTGGCCCTGCCTATGAAAGTCAGCTGATAAATGATACCTCGCAGTAATCAGCTGACACTAGTGATGAAGACTGCAGTGAACAGTCGAAATGTGGAGAGTGCAAATAATGGAGGCAGACTCATGCAGCAGATGACTTTATTCACTCTCACCTCAGTCATACACAGAAAAAGCATTCCTTCAATACACCAGGGTCTCTCCTTTTGTATCATCTGCCCATCTCACATCTGCATGACATCTCGCATCACAATACATTCAACCCTTCTCCCCCTACTGTCCCCCAACTACTTCTTCCTGCTGCCTCACCATAATCTCTCTCATCTCAATACCTATTGTCCTTCTCTGTTTACCCTCTGCATCCAGTCTGAGATGATTAACCTCGCGACTACAGAAACATGTAAAGAAAAGAAGGTAAAAACATCTCCTTTCTATCCTTGTCTTTAATAAGAAAACAAAAGGCTAATAATTAAAAGAAGACAAAATGAACCTACTCGAGCTATTACAATTGTTGTTTCTGTACCTTTTACCTTGGCATTTGTTCGGAGAGCAAAGTAAGAATTTCATTGCTCAGGAATGTAGCATTTCTTAACTGTGCACATGATAATAAAGCCTCTGAATCTTGAATCTAAGTAGACAAAAACGAAAGGCAGGTCACGGAGCACTGCGTCCATCATTCTTTGGAAGGTTTGCGCTGCGCCCTTTAACCTGAATGGCATGTGTAAAAACTCAAAAAGGCCAAAAGGAGTTATTACCACTGTTTTGGGAACATCACCCGCGTGCACTAGGACCTAGTGGTAACCATGCACCAGATCCACTTTCGAAAAAACACGCATCCCAGCCAGGTGCACGGAAAAATCCTGGATGTGCGGGATGGGATACCGATCCTGTTCCGTGGTGTTGTTCAAGCGCTGGAAATTGCTGCATGATCGCCACAACCCATCGGCCTTAGGCACCATGTGTAGTGAGGATGCCCACGGGCTGTTGGAGCACCTAACAATGCCCAGCTGCTCTAAGTTGGTAAACTCCTTGCGCGCGCTGGCTAGTTTAACCGCATCCAGGCGCCGAAGTCACGTGAACACCAGCAGGACTTTTGTGGTTATGAAATGTTCAACCCTGTGTTTGGTTACTATAGCAGAAAATATTGGAACCGTGAGTGCTGGGAACTGTGAAAGTAAATGCTGGTACTTACCCCCTGGAGCTATAACATTAGGCTGTGTTGTTGGCCCAACTCCCCGAGCTGTGCAGGGCAAGGAGGAAAAAGAGGCAGCATCCACTAAACATCTGTTGGCAACATCGACTAACAACCCATAAGCACATAAAAAATCTGCACCGAAAATGGGGCCAGAACATACCGCTACCACAGAGTCCCATTGGGAATTGCGTCCGTGTAAGCACACCGTCAACATCCGTTCACCAAACGTCCTGATGTTGGATCCGTTGGCAGCCGTGAGCTCGGGACCACTGCCTCCTGCCGATCTGTCTGCGCTGACAGGCAGAATGAGGCTCTTCTGGCAGCTGGAGTCCACTAAGAAACGTCTCCCTGAATGTGTGTCTGTGATGAAAAGCAGCTTGTTCCTGTCACCAGCAGTCGCAGCTGCTACTGACTGCTGGCCGTGCCATTTCCCTGGCTTCTTGAATTGGCACGGCGGCAGACAGCGTTGGACATTCGAGCCGAAGCGGTGGTGATAGAAGCAGAGTGTCCCATTCCTGCATCTCTTGGTGTCCGTCCCAGCCACCGCCAATGGCTCCTCGACTTCGCTGGAGCCCTTCCCAAATGCCAGTGTCATTGCGTGCACACTGACAGTTCTGGTCGTTAGGATGATGCAGTCTGCTTCCTGCACCAGAGCACGGTAGTTCTTGGTCACCAGCAGCGGCAAGTTGACAAGGATTGCCCTCGCTGTAGCAGGTAGGTTCCTGAGGAAGAGGTGGGCAAACAGGAAGGATTTGTCGTTCTTCCCCATCAATGCTAACATGCTCTCCATCAGCTCCACAGCTGATCTGTCACCTAACTCTGAGCGTATTAGGAGTCTCTCTGCTTGCTCACTGTCCGACAGGGTATACCGCTGAATTAGCATCTGCTTGGGCACGTTGTATTTCCCCTGGGCCGGCAGTTCCTGGAGCATGCTTGTTACTTGCTGCATGCCACGCACATCCAGCGCAGTGACCGCATGATAATATTTGGTGTCATCCGTTGTGATCCCGCGGAGTGCGAATTGGACTTCCACATGTAGAAACCAAGTGGTCAGATTGTGAAACCAGAAGTCTGGGAGCCTGACTGTGACAGCGCATGCCACACTGGTATTCTCCCTCTGGGTTGTCTCCAGGGTGGTGCTCGGCTCATTCTTCATTGCATGTCTTAGGGTCACCAATGTGGAAGATGAAAGCAGACGAGACAACGAGCTGGACGACACTCAAACTTCATTCAACTTCCAAAATTCAACACAAAACAACTGTCGTAAGTGCCTGAGTGAACTCTTTTATACACTTTTATTCCTGCCTCCAGCACACAGGGTAAACACATTAATATACAGACGTGAAAGACATGCACACACATCAACATAACACTGACACACACGTCACAGAGCAGGTCTTGCTACCATACATTTGCACCTCTGTGTCCTCAGGTGTGAACCTGGCACAGCAGGGGGTGAAAGGCACATCTTTGTTTGTTTGGCTCCCCTCACCTTTCTCCATTAGCATCCCTAACTATCTTCTCCCCCCACCAACCCCTTTGTCCTGAGTGGAGTGCCATGTGTACTGTGTCCACTGCAAGCCTTTTGTTTTCTTATTAAAGACGAGGATAGAAAGGAGATGTTTTAACCTTTACATATTTCAACTGTCCACTGCAGTCTTCATCAGAAGTTACTTTTCTAAGTGTTCTGGATTATGGGGACATTATATACTGTACATGCATGCAGCTGCCTCTATTTTGCGATGCTTGGATTCTGTTTATCACAGTACTTTACGGTTCATAACCAACTCAGAGTCTCGTACAAGTCGTTGTATTCTGTATAATCTAGTCTCCTGGCCTTCTCTCGGCATAAGGAGAAAATGGCACTGGCTCATTTTTAGTTACAAAGCCATACTGGGTAAATTGTCATCATATCTCTGTAATCTGTGATTTCCTATAAACAAATGTTATAACTTGTTCCTCTAAGTGGCTGCTGTGTAACATTCCTCGAGTGTTCAGTGAACTTGGGAAATCAGTGTTTTCTTCAGAAACCATTCAAGTAATTTATAATTAATCAAGTCTGAGTAGTCACCAAAAACGGTAAGAAAGTATCAACTAAAAACATTTAGTAATAAGTTTACTCTCGCTTGTTTGAGGTTTTTCCCCCAAAATTTGTGAATTTATATTTTTTTTCTTAGAAATTTGTCATTTTTTTTCTCTTAAATTTTCCAGCTGTTTTCTGATAGATTTGGGGCTTCCCCTTCAAATTTGTGATTTTCTGTCCATTTTGTGAGTTTTTTCATAAACCTGGTATTTATTTTGTAAATTTGTAGCCTTTTAAAAGAAATTTTTTTGAATTTTTTCATTTATTGGTTATTATTTTTGATATTTTTTTAAACTCATTGCTCACCAATCGTAGAAACAAAATTCAATAAATTAGTGACCGTTTTAATTTAATAATAGAAAGCACAATTTGGGTGACTAGTCAATATTGTGAAGGCTCATTGGTTCTAAAGTTTAATTGTTAAAAATAGTTCTATGCAGTTCAAACCAGCCCTCAAATGAATAAGTTTATGACAACTCAACCATCCAACATGACATCCTACTTTCCCATCCACCACACCACATATGTACACACTTTGCATTTAGTGTATTAATGTATATATACTTAATAATGTGGTCAATAAAAGTTAAATTGGAGTCTTGTTATGCCTGCCATAAATAGCATGTTTAATTAACTAATGTATCCCTATGATGGATGAGACATAAATGCAACCCTAATTTTCAAAGAAATATAGTCCATTAATTTAGGGCTAATTAATTTGGTCTTAATTTTCGGGCCAGTGGACCTTAATAATCTGTCTTCCACAACAACAAGTAGACCTACCAGAGGTTGATCACGTCAACCTTTCATTTCTCCTCATGCCTTTGGTATGTATCCATTTGTCCACAACATCCTCCTTTCGTCCTCACAAAACATCACTTTCTAAAGTGGGACATATTAAAATACAAAAGACAATCAAATACAAATACCTGAGAATCACCCAGAATGCAAATATCAACACTAAATATTGCATAAAAGAGACTCCAGTCATATTAAAACTGCTGGAAACCTGTATCATCTCAGTAATCACTGAGCTGACATGTGGAGCCCAAACTAATCCAAAAAGAGAAAAAAGTAACAGAAGCATAATTTATAAGAAGACCTTATAAGCATAATTTATAAGAAGGCTTCAGTATCCAGTTGTCCACAACATTTGTTAATAAAGCACTATGAATTAAAAAAATGTCCACAACATCCTCCTTCCGTCCTCATGCTGGCTGATGGATACTCTATAAACAGATATTTCTGGCAGTCCTTTTTTTTTTTTTTTTTTGACTTATTTTGTACCCGTAGGTAGATTTGTTTTGCAGTCTGGTGACAAACCACCAGCTGCCGGTCGCTGCGTGCGCAAGCGCCCCGCGCAAGTCCTTGTCATCTTTTATCAGATGGTGATGTCTGCATGAGTCTATGCTGCAACTTTGAGCATTTTCCCGAGTTCAAAGTGAGATTTAGCAGCTAGTCTTCAGGCTTGTTTGAAAATGGCGGCGCTCTGCTGCTGCCATCAGCACTTAAAGCTGTGAAAGACAAAATAAAAGGAAAACAACGCCAAACAGAATCAGATCCGTTATGTCATTTTTGCTCAATTTCAATTTTATTTTGACAAAGCGAGAGCGATATAATGGCTGTGTTCGGTTGTTCTGTTTTCGTTTCATAAACGAAATATTAAACGAATGAAGAGTACACGAATTCTATCACCACTTCCGGCTGTGACAGACAAAATAAAAGGAAAACAACACTGTAGGATCATATATTATATATATATTATTGTGGCGGTGCCCTGGGCTGGAGAGAGGTGACGCCCCGCCTCTGGGAGGTGGCGTCACCTGGGATATATAAGCCAGCTGTGGGAGACATCTTGTCTCTTCGCTGTGGCTCCTGTGCTCGCGTTACAGTCTCCTGTATTCCTGTTTCTCATTCTTAATAAAACTTATAAAAACGTCACCTCGACTCCTTCCAAATTCGAGACACAGCATTTGGCGATGAGGATATACCGAGATGGAGAGGGCTGCTGCCACATTTCGTCCATTTTTGGAGGCTCCGGATGAGCCATTGGTCCCATGGGCCAGATGGTTTGCGGCCTTCGAGAACTATCTTACGGAGCTGGACCTTGGCGACCTAGACAAATTACGTTCGAGGGCTATTCTGGTCCATAACCTAGGTATGGGAGGCCAGAGAATTATGAGCAGGCTTGGAGGAGGTGACTCATTTGGCGATGTCATGAGGCTCATGGCTGGCTACTTCCGCACCCCTGAGAACACCATAATGCGGTGTATACAGTTCAGACAGCAGCGCCAGTGGCCCAGGGTGTCAGTTCAACAGTTTGTGGCAGACCTTCAGCAGCTGGCGAGTGAGTGCAGGTTCAGAGTTTTGGAGGAGGAGATGGTCCGCGACCAGCTAGCGGAACATGTAGCCTATTCTTCGGCGAGAGTCCGCCTGCTAACCCACGCTGGTGAGCTAACACTGCTAGCAGCCATGGAGCTAGCGCAACAATACGAGGCAGCGGAAAGGCTAACAAAGAATCTCGGTGACATGGAAGCCCCGCATAGGAACAACAAACAGTGGAAGGCACTGGCCTTGGATTCGAACGATGGCAGCAAGGATGAGTATGCGGCCATCATGAAAATTAGGTCCACCCCGAGGACGCCGAGATACTACGGCTGTGGATCCAGTAGGCACCGCTATAGAGCAAGGGAGTGCACAGCGAGGGACAAGTGTTGTGGACGGTGTGGTTTGCCATAACTTTGAGAAGGAGGAACGGAGACCTGAGAAAAGTACCCCAACCAAAAAGACACCTACAGTGGTCCACACTGTCTCGCCCAACACTGATGGACATATCCTTTGCAACATACTGTTGGACGGGACACCAATACCGATGTTAGTGGACACGGGGTCGACGGTCTCCATCTTGAATCTGGCTACGGTAAAGAAGTTCTTCCCTTATTACACCATGAGTAAGACAAACATTGGTGAGACCAGATGGCACGAACCCTAGACGTGCCCAGAATGAAAACAAAGGACAAGGCTCGAGCAAGCCTAGCGGAACGCTGAAGAGCCATATGGGTACCGGTTTGCGACACAGAAGAAGAAGGAAGCCAGTGAGTGCTCCCCTGGGCAAGGGCAATGGTGTGCGCCCTAGGGTCGCGCATCGGCTAGGACGTGTGCGCAGTTCAAGGGAGCAGAGAGATGGACAGGTTAATCTACGTGTGGTAGGAGCTGACGGTGACGGGTACCTGAAATTGACGGATGGGTCGAGGAGGCACCCGAACAAGCTGCAGCGTTCGGGAAGGAAGGAACACCAGTGCAGCCCGTCTCCGGTAACGAAGAAGTGGAGGCGCTCTGGGAGTGGGCTGCTGGATGGACACTCCAGAGGGGAGCCTACGGGAGACCCGGGTTAGGACTTTATTGGGGCTTATGGTGTGTCCATTTATAGTGTACTTTTCAGTGTGTTTGCTAAGGTTAATGTTAAAAAAAAGAGAGAGAGAGCTGTGCAGTACAGACAAATGTGAAGTTGAAAGAAGTGGAAAGTGATTTAATTTGATGGGGACCACCGTTGTGTGCTGTGGATGTTATGCGACTTTGAAGTTATCCTCTGTGTGTGTCGGGGGGGGGGGCGGTGCAGTAACACCTGTGTGTGAATAGTAGAGCGATTTGCCCTATGTTGTGTGCTTTGTGGTTTGATAAGGAGTCTCTGTGTATATATTATGGGATAAAAATGCGGGTTAGGAGTCGGGTACCGCCATTGTTCCTGTTTGTGTATATTTTATATTTATAAGTTGTGTACATTTATTTTGGGGATTAATTTATTTTGGTGTGTGGGCCTTTTAAGTTCAATGACTGTTTACATAGGGGAGTGCTCTGCCGGGCCTGTGTGGTGTGTGAGTGGTTAGGTCTGTAATTACCTTTGTATTAGTGTGTGAGTCGGGTATAAATTTTAAAGGTGGGGCAATTAGTGTGCTTGTAATTTTTCGGGGGGGGGGGGGGATGTAGGATCGTATATTATATATATATTATTGTGGCGGTGCCCTGGGCTGGAGAGTGGTGAGGCGGGGCGTCACCTGGGATATATAAGCCAGCTGCGGGAGACATCTTGTCTCTTCGCTGTGGCTCCTGTGCTCACGTTTGAGTCTCCTGTGTTCCTGTTTCTCGTTCTTAATAATACTTATAAAAATATCACCTCGACTCCTTCCTAATTCGAGACACAACAAACACCAAACGGAATCAGATCAGTTATGTCGTTTTTGCTCAATTTCGATTTTATTTTTGACAAGGCAAGAACGATATAACAGCTATTTTCAGTCTGTCTGTTTTCATTTCACAAACGAAATATTAAAAGAACGAAGAGTTTTGGTGACTGTATGCTTTGCTTTTTTTTTTGGTTTTGTTTTTTTAAACAACCCTACAAAGGGGGCTTTGCATCTTCATTTTTCAACCAAATTTAGACCATACAGAGACATCTACATAAAGACCCCTTTTCAACAACCTTTAAAACAATGGCTTTTCAGCTTTCACTTTCCAACCAAATCTGGACGTTTTGTAGACTGTTGACAAAGCAGTCTTTTCAACATGTTTTCAACCAGTTTGTGCTGGGAGGGATTGAAATGGATGCTGGTTAAATTTTCATTCTGTGCAATGGTTTGAATTTTTTCTCTTTATCTAGACCAGGGGTGGGCAGTGAGGGCCATGCCACTGCAGGTTTTCTGTTCCACCTAGTCTCTTCAGCAGGTGTTTGCTCTGATCAGCATCAGTGATTCCTAATCGTTGAAAATTGAAGAGACCGGGTGGAACAGAAAACCAGCAGTAGAATGGCCCTCAGTGGCACGATTGCCCATTCTTGATTTAGACAATGGCAAGGCCAAGGTTTTTTTGTTTTTATTGAGGGGATTTTTTTTTAAGAGTTTTAACTCATCCCCAAAGCATAATTTTGCACAGGGCCCCAAAAAAGCAAGAAACGCCCCTGAATGTGAGACACTGAGATCCCATCAGGGAGAAAATGGCCCATTAACCCTCTCTCCAGATCTCTGCAGCCCTTCATGCTTCTGCCTCCCTTTACAGCCTTTTTAAAAAATGTATTTATTTATTTCTGCAGCCCTGCTGGACCACCTTCAGCTTAAATCCATCTGATGGTGTCGGCCTATCAGACGGTGTTATCAGCGAGCCTCTGGGCAAACACACAGAGCCGATAAGAGGCATCAGCCACAGCCAGCGCATGGGCCTGCTGGACCACATGAACAGACACGTGTGTTTGCTCCGTTTTTTTGACTTCTGTGTAATGAACACAATCCAGGGCCAGATCAGCAAGATTGAGGGAGATTTGGAAAGCAACCCATTTGGTGTACCGCACCACTGACCAGGGCCAAGTTGGAGGGAATCTTGTGTTGGATTTTCTCCACTGTACGTGACATTTTTACAGTGAAACTACCAATCTAAAACTCAGTAAGTCACTGCCTGCATGTACATGAACCAGATCAGGAAGTTACAAGGAAAAGGTCACAAATTTACTTGAAAATATCTCAAATTTATCAGAAGAAAAAGGCAAATCTATTTTAAAATTTTATAGGAAGAAAGTAGTATATTTGAGGAAAATAAAGTTGATTTTTTTCATTACATTCTTTTTTTTTATAAATTTGTAACTTAATTTTTGTGAAACTGCTGCTTTTTAAAACAAATTTACTATTTTTGTCATGATTCTGCACTGTAAGACATTTCATACTGGTTTAATTTGAAGGAACAAGTTCACCTGCAGCCTTGAAAATGCAGTTTAGCTTGACATTTATCTTTGCTTATGCCTCAGTGCAATGGAGGCATAGGGTAATCACTCAGTGTGTGTGTGTGTGTGTGTGTGTGTGTGTGTGTGTGTGTTACCAGCTTTTCAGCTCGCCCGGTCAAAATTAAGTGGAACTAAAGGCTTGTATCATTGTATCACCATATTTTCTCGACTTTTAATTTGCCAGAATTTTGAGATAAGACTTTGTTTTCAAAGTAAACACAAATTTAAGTCACCATTTCTGTCAAGGCAGCGGTGAAAAAAGGTATTGTAATAACTATCTTGGGCCAGTAGAGGTTGGAGTGCCACTTTTTTACAGCCCCCTATGCTATCAAGGCACAGCACCGTGGTGCTTTCATTTCAACTCAGGAATTAAATTTAATAAAGCTGATTTCACTACAATGTTCCAGTTGTCTCAACAATATTTAAGTTAAGTTGATGGAACTTTTAATCACTTATAGTTTCAACTTGATATTGTGAGCTAAAATAAATAATTATTTTACATTATTAATGGGATAAAACTTTTATTAATGAAAGTACCAAGGTGCTGATGCCTCGGTGCCTGTGGCATGTGTAACTGAGGTCATCCTGCGCAGTTCGCCCTACTCGGGACACGAACCCACGACCTACCAGTCAACTACACAGTTCGAGCATGGGAGACACAGCACGATCGCGCTGAGCTAAAGGTCCGACCGATAGCTCAGCGCTACCGATACTGTATGAGGCTTTTCGGGAGGGAGGTTTACTAACGTTCTACGCCGAACAGTGCTAGTTGGCATCCGTTACACTCTCCCCTTTAAACCTCACTCCCATCCCGGGTTCACGGCACCAGTGTAACTGAGATCATCCTGCGCAGTTTGCCCACTCGGGGACACGAACCCGCGACCTACCAGTCAACTACACAGTTCGAGCATGGGAGACACAGCACGATCGCGCTGAGCTAAAGGTCCGACCGATAGCTCAGCGCTACCGATACTGTATGAGGCTTTTCGGGAGGGAGGTTTACTAACGTTCTACGCCGAACAGTGCTAGTTGGCATCCGTTACACATGGAGGACGGCTGTAAAAAAAAAAAATTTAAAAAAAAGGCTCACTGCCACCTCTACTGGCCTGGCATAGTTATTACAATACCTTTTTTCCCAACTGCAGTGACATTAAAGGTGAGTTAAATAAGTGTATTTTTAGTTTAGTTTATTGGTTTATTTGTCAGGGACCATGTACAGAAAAAACCAAACACTGAACACAGGGTAAAGCTGCTCTGTACCAGATTATAGCGTGCTCACTAATTTCCATCTGTAGTCCCTGAGGCAGGCAGGAAGATATTAAAAGAAAAAACAGCACATACAGAAAGCAATTCAGGTTGGGTTTCAGAAATTGTTGACCCTGAAACAAGCAGGGAGTAAGTTTTAAAGGTAAAAAGATCAGAGAAACAGCACACATAAAAACAATTTAAGAGTACAACTTCTAATCCCATTTAAGGGAGAGTCAATGCTGGCAGGCTTGATTACTTAAAATCCATTTTTTAGTCTCTGTGGATAACAAAGCCATATGTGGAAATTTTGCCAGACTGAGACACAAACTGAAAGGGTTGTTAAACTTTACTTATGATTTGAGCCTCTTATTTACAAGCAGGCTGAGGAGGGTTGTGCAAGAAATAATTAATAAAACCTTACAGGAAGTCCTTTTTCCCAAATCTATTGCAGTCTATTATCTTTGAATTGATAACTGGAGCTAAACGAACTGTGGTCATTCAAATAGTAATGGACATATTTTTTTTTTCCTGTATGATAAATATAACTAACTAACAAACCTGCACTTATATAGCGCTTTTCTAGTCACAAAGACCACTCAAAGCGCTTTCACTAATACTAACCCTCTATTCTAAGGGCCTATAGGAAACAGATATCTAGGGACAATTTAGAACAGCCAATTAACCTAATATGCATGTCTTTGGATTGTGGGAGGAAACCGGAGCCCCCGGAGTAAACCCACGCAGCACAGGGAGAACATGCAAACTCCATACAGAAAGGTTCCAACCCTTGCCAACCTGGGGATTCGAACCAGGAAGCTTCTAGCTGTAAGGCAACAGTGCTAACCACTGCACCACCGTGCTGCCCAATATAATGGGTTTTAATTATTTTCTCTCACTCTCTTGTTCATTTTTTTAAAAATTTGTTGTGTATTTTACACAGATTGTCACCTTGAAATATTTTAAGCTTCCTGTTATCATATTCAGTTCGGTAATTTTTATGTGTTAGTCTTTGAATTGTAGACATCAATAAAATAATTGAGTTGTGCTCTTGGTAAACACGGTGGCGCAGTGGTTTAGCACTGTAGCAGCACAGTTTTACCCTCGGCCGGGGAATCGCGGGGATCATGAGATCGTGGGTTCGATCCCAGCCCCCGACCAACAGTGAGCTGTGTGGAGTTTGCATGTTCTCCCCGTGTTGCGCGGGTTTACTCCGGGATTTCTCCGGTTTCCTCCCGCACACCAAAAACATGTAGGTTTAGGGCGCTTGCGCACGCAGCGACCAGCAGCCGGTGGCTTGTCACCAGACTGCAAACCAAGTCTACCTACGGATACAAATAAGTAACAAAAAAAAAAAAAAAAACTGGATTTAGTTGAAGTTTTTTTTTTTTTTTTTAATTAATTAATTAATTATCTGGATGGAAGTAAAATCCAAGTTCCTGTTAAAATGATCAAGGATTTTTATTTTTATTTTATTTATTTTTTTACCAGAGGGAGGAAAAAGCTTTTTTAATCCTAAAAACTGTAGTGATATTAGGAATCCTCATCAAAGGTAAGAAAGCTGTTTATTAACTGATGAGTTGTTGAACATACAGTAGTATGAAAAAGTGTTTGCCCCTTTCCTGATTTCTCATTCTTTTGTATGTTTGTTGCACTTAAATATTTCAGATCATCAAACAAATTCAAATATTAGACAAAGATAACAAGTAAACACAAAATGCAGTTTTTAAATGAAGGTTATTATTAAGATAAAAAGAATCCAAACCTACATGGCCCTGTGTGAAAAAGTGATTGCCCCCTAAACCTAATAACTGGTTGGGCCACCCTTAGCAGCAACAACAGCAATCAAGCGTTTGCAATAACTGGCAATGAGTCTTTTACAGCACTGTGGAGCAATTTTTGCCCACTCATCTTTGCAGAATTGTTGTAATTCAGCCACATTGGAGGGTTTTCGAGTATGAACTGCCTTTTTAAGATCATGCAACAGCATCTCAGCCAGATTCAGGTCAGGACTTTGACTACGCCACTCCAAAGTCTTCATTTTGTTTTTCTTAAGCCATTCAGAGGTGGACTCGCTGGTGTGTTTTGGATCATTGTCCTGCTGCAAAACCCAAGTGCACTTCAGCTTGAGGTTACGAACAGATGGCCGGACATTCTCCTTCAGGACTTTTTGGTAGACAGCAGAATTCATGGTTCCATTTACCACAGCAAGTTTTCCAAGTCCTGAAGTAGCAAAACAGCCCCAGACTATCACACTACCACCACCATATTTTACTGTTGGTATGATGTTCCTTTTCTGAAATGCTGTGTTACTTTTACGCCAAATGTAATGGGACACACACCTTCCAAAAAATTCACCGTTTGTCTTGTCAGTCTTGGGGATCATCAAGATGTTTTCTGGCAAAAGTGAGACAAGCTTTTATGTTCTTTTTCCAAGCAGTGGTTTTCGTCTTGGAACTCTGCCATACAGGACATTTTTGCACAGTCTCTTTCTTATGGTGGAGTCATGAACACTGACCTTAACTGAGTCAAGTAAGGCCTGCAGTTCTTTGGATATTGTTGTGCGGTCTTTTGTAACCTCTTGGATGAGTCATCGCTGCCCTCTTGAGGTAATTTTGGTCAGCCGGCCACTCCTGGGAAGGTTCACAACTGTTCCATGTTTTCACCATTTGTGGATAATGTCTCTCACTGTGGTTCGCTGGAGTCCCGAAGCTTTAGAAATGGCTTTATAACCTTTTCCAGACTGATTGATCTCAATTACTTTGTTTCTCTTTTGTTCAACTATAATTAAACCCACTGAATCACTCTATAAAAAACCTAACTCTTACCATCACTGGCTGTGGCACATCAGACCAACTCTTTACCCTCTCGAGAATCCTCGAGGGTTTGTGGGAGTTTGCCCAATCAGTTTACATGTGTTTTGTGGACGTGGAGAAGGCATTCGACCGCGTCCCTCGTGATATTTTGTGAGGGGTGCTTCGGGCATTATTGGGGAGAGATTGACAGACGGATTGGAGCAGCATCTGCAGTGATGCAGACGTTGTACTGGTTTGTTGTGGTAAAGAGGGAGCTAAGATCTAAGGCAACGCTGTCGATTTACCAGTCAATCTACGTACATTCCTACCGTCACCTATGGTCATGAGCTTTGGGTAATGACCAAAAGAATGAGATTGCGGATACAAGCGGCTGAAATGAGCTTTCGTCGTAGGATTGCTGGACTCACCCTTAGAGAAAGGGTGAGGAGCTCAGTCATCTGGGAGAGACTCAGAGTAGAACCGCTGCTCTTCCACATTGAAAGAGGAGCCAGTTGAGATGGTTTGGGCATCTGATTAGGATGCCTCCTGGACGCCTCCCACTTGAGGTGTTTCGGGCACGTCCCATCAGAAGGAGACCCCGGGACTGACCCAGGACTCGCTATAGAGACTACATCTCCCCGCTGGCCTGGGAACGTCTTGGTATCCTCTCTGAAGAGCTGGAGCAGGTGGCTGGGGAGAGGGAAGTCTGGGCTTCTCTGCTTGAACTGCTGCCTCAGCGGCCTGGACCTCCGGAAAAGCCATAGAAGATGAAGATTGATTATCATCACTGTGACATCTGCGTACAGCACAATCTTTTTAGTTTTGAAAGTTTTGTTACCTTCACATTTGCTTGTTGCATGTATAAGATCTTGAAAGGACTCACTCCCCAAATGTTAAACCAGTTTTTCAAACAAAAATCTATCAGTGGTGCCACCACAAGAGCTGGTACAAGAGGAGACTGAAATACCATTCAGACAAATCACTTTATCGTAAAATGTTTTATCAATCAAGGGTAGTAAAATGTAGAATAGTCTACCAGCTGCTATAAGAGAGCATCCCATTTTCACCAGTTTAAACATCATGTAAAATTTTGGCTAAAGTCCAGACTTTGTAATCATTTTTTATTGCAGCATATTATAGCACCGTACCTAATCATATGCAATAACACAGACACTTTAGCACAAGCACTTTAGTATAAACACGCAGCCCACTGTTTTCTCACTCCTACAGGGCCCTCCATTGTCCTCATTTCAGCAAGAATCATTATCTTCCTGAATTACATTGCTGCATTTTTCAGTCCGTTTGTAAATTATCAACATGAACCTCAACCTTATAACTGTATTGAATTGTTCTGTTTTATTTAGGTTTTTATTGTATTGTTATGTTGTATTTATATATTGTGCTGCCAAGGGACTACAGATGTAAATGAGCCTTTGGCTACAATCTGGCACATTTACATAAGGATGTGCATCAATATGCACTGTCCCTATAAATAAATAATTTAATTAATTGATAACTAACTCTCACAATAAGATGACTCTCCTGGTACGTTTTCAGTTATCCATTTCTGAGTATTCCACCACAGCCTTAGTTGATTCAGGGAGCAAAAAAAAAAAACAACAACTTTATTTCAAAGAAACTGGCAACCTAAATAGAACTACCATGCCCTGAACTTCACACTCCATTAAACCTGGTTGCGCTTTCTGGAGCCCACCTTTCCCTGGTGGCTAAGCAAACTGCTCCCATACCCATGCTCTGGCAACCACAGAGAGTATATTCAGTTTATTATTCTATCTACCACCACTTCACCTGTAGTTTTCAGTTACACCTGGTTGTGCTTTCACAACCCATCATTAGACTGGTAGAAAGGGAAAATGGCATCATGGAGCACATTCTGCTTGTCCACTTGCTTACAATCCACTGCCTGTTCGCTACCTACTGAGCCTCCAGATCTTTCATGTGTCCCTTCTGAGTTTCACAATCTTGCACTCGTTTTCAGTAAATCCAAGGCACTAGCTCTACCACCACATCAGCCATACAACTGCCCCATAAATCTCAACTAGAGAGCACTTCTACCTACTAGTAGGTTTATACAGCTTGTCGGCTCTGGAAAGAGAAGCTATGGAGAGATGCATAGAAGACTCTAGACTCACCGGTATTATCTGCCCCCTATCTCTGCGCTTTTTTTTTTTCCATTGGGAAAAAGGATGAGTCACTCTGCCCATGCATTGACTTCAGGGAGTTAAATAATATCACAGTCAAAGACAAGTATGCCCTACTGTTTATCAACTCCACCTTTGATCTCCTACAAGGGGCTACCATTTTCACGAAACTCGACCTACACAATGCCTACCACCTTGTTTCGTTAGGGTGAGGAGTGGAAAATGGGTTTTTGTACGTCCATCGACTATTTTAAATACCTGGTCATGCCCTTCTGTCTCACAAATGCACCTGCTGTTTTCCAACAGTCAATACATGACGTTCTCAGGGATGCCCTCATCCATTTTGTCTTTGTATATCTGGGTGACGTTCTCATTTTTTCTTGATCCTTAGACAAACACCAGATCCACTTGAGGATATTGGTGCACTGGTTGCTGGAGGACCAATTGTATGTTAAAGCAGAGAAATGCGAGTTCTATACTTCATCCACTACATTCTTGGGTTTCATCATTGCTAATGGCCAGGTTAAAGCAGATCATAGCAAAGTCAAGGCAGTCACTGACTGGCCCACTTCCTCTTCTTGCAAACTACAACAGTTTTTGGGGTTCTCCAATTTCTATCGAAGATTCATTAAAAATTACAGGATGGTAGCCCTCTCACTCACTCACTCAACTTACCTCCATTAAGACCTTAATTAGTCTTGCAATTTTTCTCATAAATTTGATTTTTTTTTTTTCTTGTAAATTTGCCTAAAAGTTTTTTTAAAAAAATTGTGATTTTATTTCTCATAAATGTACAACATTTTTGTTGTAAATTTATGACTGCCAGTCAAAGACCAAAGGGGGATTATGTTATGGTGGTGTCCGTCGATCTATCTGTCCCGCAAAAGGTGCCTGTTTTGTGAAATGAACTCACCCTACAGTTTTGTTCTAAATGTTTTTAAACTTGGTACCAGGGTTTAATATACACTGATGATGCACATATTGCAGTTTAGCTCTGATCAGATAAATTTTGCAGTAATTATAGCCCTTGACTGATAAGGTCCACAGGCTTAGACCCAAAAGCAACACAGATGGGAACGATAAGTAGTGTTAAACAATGATCTTTATTTAAAATGATAAATGGCGTTCACTTATATAGTGCATATTACTCATATCTGGCTGACCAAAGCACTTTACAGATCATGCTATCCACTCATTCACACACACATTGATACACTGATGGTGGCGGAGCCGCCATACACAGGCACTGGCCTGACCCACCAGGAGCAACTGGGGGTTCGGTGTCTTGCTCAAGGACACTTCAACATGCAGACTGCAGAAAGAGTGGAAATCGAACCCCTCACCCTCCAATCAGTAGTCGGCCACACTACACCTGCGCTACAGCTGCCCGCATGATGTGCAATAATAATGTGCAACAATAATAGGCAGTGAGGATCTGGCAACCCCGCGGGGAGAGAACAGAGACAGGGGTGAGTATAAATAGATAAATGTTGATAATGAGCGGAATATTGTTTTTTGTGCTTACAGGGTCTCCTGGGGCCTGCAGCAGGAACCGGGTAGAGGATCCTTCAGTGGTGGAGAGCAGGTTGCTGGGGAGTGGTTCACCAGTACTGGGGTGCTGTGGGAGAAACCGCACGGGAGAGGCTGGAGATAGGCTGGCCAGGGCTGAGTGAGGAGGAGAGGGTGAAGGAGACACGGTGGTAAGTCGACTTACTTGGGGAGGTAAAGGGAGAAGTGCACAGTCCGGAAATATCCAAATTCAATCTGTGGCGCAAAATCCAGAGTCCAAGAGCAGGCAGGAGTCAGAGCACGGCAGGTGAAACAAGGAAAACAGAGGTCCAAGGCATCGGGCAGGTTAAAGGGTCTAGAGCAGGGGTCTGCAACCTTTGCCAGCCGAAGAGCCGTTTTGCCCGTCTCCGACTAAAACAGACGTGGCTGAGAGCCGCAACGGCAATTTGACCTTTAAAATAAAGATTATGCTGCTTATAAAGTTTTTTATATACTGTACATAGCTCTGAATATTAAGTGGCATTAATGAATTCCTACTACAGCAGTGGGAAAAAACTGCTTATAGCTTCATTTATATAGCTTCATTCATGAAATAAATGTTAAATATATATTATAAATTGTTTTGTGCTGAAAAATAAATTTCTGAATATCTGACCATAATTTTTGCATAGTTATAATTATCAGCACATTCATAAATTGTTTAAATCTGAAAAATATCACCCATCTCCTACTTTCAACAGTGATCACACAGCTTTAGTTCCTGATATTTTTATAAATTAGAGATGAAAGTTTTATTTAGAAGAAGCTACTTTTCATCCTGTTTCCTCATAATGCTCCTTGTTCAAATGTATTAATATAATATAAATCTGTATCCTTCACTTGTTCTCCAGACTCTCAATTTGACAACTAGTGGATTGGTTGTGGGCGGCGTGGTGGAGAAGTTGTTAGCACTGTGGCAGCACAGCAACTCACCCTTGGCCGGGGGATCCTGGGTTCGATCCCAGCCCCCGACCAACAGTGATCTGTGTGGAGTTTGCATGTTCTCCCCGTGTCTGCGTGGGTTTACTCCGGGATTTCTCCAGTTTCCTCCCACATGCCAAAAACATGCAGGTTAGGTTAATTGGCATCAACTGGGGATTCTAAATTGTCCTTAGGTCTGACTGTGAGAGTGAATGGTTGTCTGTCTCTCTGTGTTGGCCCTGCCATGGACTGGTGATCTGTCCAGGCCCTTTTGACACTTAAAATGAAGTAACACTGCATATAACTTTTTTTTCCCTTTAAGCTATGTATAAACAAACTATAATGTGTTGCATTTATGAAATCAGGGAACTCCTGCAGAGAAAACAAAATTACATTTCTGCATGCAACAAAAACATTTTGAACTCCGAAAAAAAAAGACATTGGGTTGAAGGTTGACATTGGGTTGAAAGGAAAGTGCTATTTCTAGCACTGATGACTCCTGATCCTTCGATAAAAATCTCATAATTCCGCTGAAAACAATACCAAAAGCTCAGAATTCCAACACGAACCAGCGATGTGATTTGGGGTTGGGGAAATTATCTGAAAATTCAGCAGGGGGTCTGGGGGACCCCAGCGGGGTCCAGGGTGGAATGGGGGGCAAAGCCCCCCAAAGCTCCTGGGTTTTTATGATTTTTAAGTACCAGAACTGTGCTTAAATGACATAAAACAAACAGCTGAATGCCACTTATTAATGTATAATATTGACTTATGTTCCAAGAAGATAGCATTCCTAAAATATTCCAACAAGCATTATCCATCACATGCTTTAACACTTGATCAAATTAAAATCAGTTAATTTTATCTGTTCCATAATAGAAATAAAATTCCAACATACCATTACTTTTTATAATTTCAGCATTCATTTCAGATCACCAGTTTCAATCTCCATTGAGACTTGAGCAGTTCATTTTGTGCAATAACTGATGTAGCCAAGTCTTAGAAATATTCAAAAGTTATGAGTCAATGTCCAATGTGCACTGTCAATTTCAAACTGTTTGGAATCATAAAAGGGGATGGTTGTAGAAGAGCTCGGAATGACGAGGCGATGTGACTTATAAACCTATATATTATAACTCGATAATATACTGTATATACTGTATATATATATATATATATACAGTATATATACCTTATAAACCTCTATATTAATCATATATCCCATAACCTACATATGTATAAGCATGTGAGAATGTTTGGTGATTACATATGTAGGTTATGGGATATATGATTAATATAGACCACAATGGTTAACTTTTATTACCGTTTCATCCCTCGCGCCAGCCCAGCTCATACAGCCGTTGTAGAGTTAATGGCTCTCCACCTGGCCATACGTCACTTCCAGTCCTGCCTGAAAGGGCGTAGCTTCACTGCGTTCGTGGACCACAAGCCGCTAATGTACTTAACGTACTTTATCTTCCTGGAAGATAAAATAAAGCGAAATTCGGCGAATTAACAGAAAATCACATCCCTGAGAACACACCGCCATGAATCTTTGAAAAAGCATACAACGAGCCATTTGATTGGTCCAATCGTTTGCAACTATCCAATAGCAGGGCTGTCAAGCTACTGCAATACAGCAGTAGCTTGAACACAACACATCCGGGTTATCGCGGGAGACGACTTCCGACTTCGTGTTGATTTTTCGCTGACGGTGATTAAACTTCAACACGTTTTTTTTTAGATTTTACAAGATCACCATAATCTTCAAATTTAGAATTACATTTTAAAAACTAATGAACTAAAATAAAATACATTTTAATTAAATACTCATTATTTATTTCCCAAAGCCACAGGGAGCCGCAGCAGAGGGATGAAAGAGCCGCATGCGGCTCCGGAGCCGCGGGTTGCCGACCCCTGGTCTAGAGCAAGCACAGGTCAAAAACACGGCAAGGCAAAACAAGATTTCGATAGATGTAATCACTGCAAGGATATCTGCTGGTTGAGGGTCTGACGTGACCAGACAGAGCAGCGGAAGAGCTTCCCATTTAAAAGGCTCCTCTAATTGGTGGCAGGTGGTGATCAGGGCTGCAGGGAGAGCGCAATCAAAGGGAGCAAGGGAGAGAGCAGGAGCACAGAGTGCCTGGAACCCTTACACTGATTTACAATGTTACATTTTTACCTCAGACAAGAATTTTGCCCCATAACTTACATAACTACTTGTATCGACTAATGTCTCCTGTTGATTTTCAGATGTTGTAAAACTATTTTTTGTTGTATTCTTGGATGTTCGGCTTATCATAATTTGATTCTGCCCCAATAATTATAAAGAAAATTTGAAAACTGCTCTCCTTCAGTAAGATACTGAGATCTTCAAAGAAAACAGAGGTGGGGAGATATTGCACTCACCTTATCATAAATGTGATATATTTTTCTCTTGTAAATTTGTCAAAAAGAGAAAAAGGTCTGCATTTATTGTCACTGAGTTGAATGTACTATAGTTGTTCGTGTTGGTAAATGTGCTGTTTTTTTAACAGTTTTATTGATCATTTCCATTCATTGGCTCATCACCAGCCAACTGCTCCAACATCTTGTTATTTCCCATATCAATTGCAAAAGCGTTTTAGCTGTGATTAGAATTAAAGACCGGTTCTACAAGTGTATTAAACAGTTTTCTGCCTCCTGTCTGTCCTCCTGCTGGTCGGTGCCAGTGTGGGCGGGCGCATCCAAGCCGCTAAAGCTAGAACTGCCGCCATGACGCCCACTGAAGAGCTGGAGAGAAAGTCAATGTTGATTCAAATGTTGATTCTGCAAAAACTGTGCTGACAGCCTGAGCAAACACTCAGTGGCAGCGTGGAGCAGGTAATTATGAAGGGAACTCATTCAGCAAAGACAGCTGCTGCTCCATCTCATTAACAGGAAATAAAACAAAATAATGAACAACATTAATAGATGATTTAACCCCCGCCGTGCTGAAACAGATAAGGTCTGGAGTACGGTAGACCCTGTGGCAATTGCATTGTTAGCTCCTCGATGTGGCATCTTCAACAACAAAGTGTGGTGTTTGCACCTGGATTCCTGAGCAGAGGGGAGCCTCTCACCCACACATTTATTTTCAGATGGAGAAAACTCAGTTGGTGTGTGTTTAACAGATGCTTTCTGTCAGCGCCCACGACGGGATGATAGGAAATAAAAAAGTAAAACTCCCAGCAGCTCACTTCAGCCTCTAACAAGCAGCATTAGTTCATGACAGGAAAATGAACCAATGCATACATTTATTACACATTTATTTTGAAGAAAATGAACATCAGTAATGAAATAAAGCAGCAGCAGAAACTGCAAGTCCTCTGATATCCATCTGAGGGTGACTCCAACAGTCAAAGTCAAAGTCAAAGTGCCTTTATTGTCATTCCATTGTTAATAAACAATGCGACGAAATTGAGATAGATTGATACAGTAGGTGATGTAGTGTAATACAGTCTGTGTGTACATTTCCAGATCCTCATTCTTGAATAACAGGGAGTAAAATATCATAGACTCCCATATTAAAGAGCCACTAATTTCTTTATTTTAATGTGGTCTGTAGGATTTTTGTGATGCACCGCCAAGCTGGGGAAAAGAGAGAATAAGCACCAGTGCAAAGCATTAATGCAAAAATATTATTTGTAATAAACTTTTTCAGTCATAAATTTGCTAATATTTTTTCTCAACAATTTGCAACCTTTTTGTTGTAAATTTTCAACTTTTACTAATAAATACCATTTTTGTAAATTTGCCTTTTTTCAAAATTTGCACAATTTTTTTTGTAAATGTATTTTTTTCTTGTGAATTTCCAATTCTTTTCTGATAAATTAGCCACTTGTTTCCGGTAGTTTTATGACATTTTCCTTGAAAACTTGCTTTTTTTCCAGTGCCAGTCAAAGCCCAAAGGGGTCGAAGAGCCCTTTGAGTGAAGACCAAAGGGGGATTATGTTATGGGTCCGTCCGTCCGTCCATTCATTCGTCCGTCTGTCCCACTTTTGTGAAATCAGCGCCTACAGTTTTGTTCTGATTATTTTGAAATTTGGTACCATGGTTTGATATACTCTGATGATGTACATATTGCAGTTTCACTCTCATCGGATGACCTTGAGGTCAAAGCTCAGGTCAGATATTTTCCTAAATCTTCTAAACACAGTAACTACTGAAAGAAATGATGTAGGCTTTTCAAATCGATACAATAGTTGTATCTAATACACATCTTGGAGGATTTACACCTCACCTAACTATGGGTTTGGGGTCAAGGGGTCAAAGGATCAAAGTTAACATTGCAGTTGCACTATGGTAAATGCTACATTTACTATTACTATAAAATGAGTAAAGCTAGGGCCACCAAACCTGGTATTCAGGTTCACCTTGGGATCCTGACCTCTGACTATGGGTTTGGGGTCAAAAGGTCAGAAGTCAAGGTTAACATTTCATATGCCTTATTACTGTACGAATAAAGCTAGGGCCACCAAACTTGGTACACAGGTTCACCCTGTGACCCTGAAGTCTGACTGTGGTTTTGGGATTGCAAGGTCAAAGGTCAACATCAACATGGCTTATAAACTATATCTCAGCAACAAATAAAGCTAGGGCCACCAAACCTGGTACACAGGTTCATTCTGAGACCATAGCCTCTGACAACAGGTTTGGGGTCAAAAGGTCAAAGTTCAAGGTTGGCACTCCCTATGATCTCTTACTACATAACGTGTAAAGCTCTCTAGGGTCACCATACTTACTACATAGGGTCACCTTGGGATCCTGACCTACAACTGTAGGTTGTATACTTTGTCGTATATTTGTGGATTCGTGGCTTTTCATAGTTTGGTTCTGCCACAGTAATTATATTGAAAAGTTGAAAACTGCTCTCCATCAGTAAGCATTGGGATCTTCAAAGAAAATGGAGGCGGGGGATATTGCATTTGCCTCAAAGTGGTCGTTTCATAAATTTGCTACTTTTTTCATCGTCTATTTGGACCTTTTTACTCATAATTTTATGACTTTTTTCTTATAAATTTGCTATCTTTGTATGGATTCTGGTTAAATCTCTATATGATGTAATGGTTTATATTTTTTCTATTCATCAAGAGCAAGGGTCACCAACTGGCAGACTTCAGTCTGGCTCCAGCCCCCAAGAGTCCTCTGTCTGGACCCTGAAGACTTTTGATATAATATGCGGTAAAATTATACTGCTTTGTTTTAAGGGAATGAAAAAAGCGGAACTGAAACGCTATATAGGCAGCTGCCTGGACAATTAATGACGTGACACCTTGCATGTTCTCCACAGAACTGGGATGCAGCTGGAGGTAAAAATCACCGTTTTTTGCGGGTGTCACATGAGGTGGACAGCCATCCTTCCTTCCCAGCGTATACCTGCGGAATGAAGCGCTGCTGTGAAATTGTGTATCCACCTCCACAATGACTGCCTCCAATGGTACGCGTCCACCCGGGAGTCTGTTGATGGAAGGTCCCTGCGCCTCCTCCGCATTTTCCCCAGGACTGTGTTGTGGTGTTGTAAAACCACAAAGGGTTAATTGGCATTGGCGTGATAACACAACTGTTTGGTGACGTCATCATACCAAGCTCTTAATAATGTGAGGGTCTGCCATCTTACGGCCTCTTTCCCTGTTGGCTCAACATACAATAACCCACCAGTATTGTAAGTTACATAGTCTTGTAATAAAGTGCGTGTTCCAAGCCAATACCACTCTCTGTGATTCTCTCCAGTTTTACAGACATAACGTTTAGCGACAAGAGTTAAACCATGGAAGCGTGCTTGGGGTCACTACGACCATTTCTGGAAACCCCAGGTGAGCCACCCGTCCCATGGCACCGCTAGTTCGACACTCTTAAAGATTATTCAACGCAGCTGACCTGAATGGTACTGACGACGAGAAGCTAAAGAGCGTACTGGTTCTTGGCCTCGGCGAGGAAGGATGGCATGTGCTCCGTACTGTGGGTCAAGCGGACTCATTCGGCAAATGCGTGATTCTGATAGAGAGACATTACTAACGCTGGACCATCGTTACAGCTCGAAGAGTCGCTTTCTTCAACCGCAACAAAAAGGCGGGTGAGTCTACTCAACGTTATGTCTTGGAGGTCTGAGTCTTAGCGAGCATGTGCGCCTTTGGGCCCTTAAGAGACAAGCTAATCAGTGTCAGGCTAGAGGGAAAATACAGCACAGAGAGTGACCACAGTGCAGAGGAGAACACAACGCAAGAGAGTAAACACAGCGCAGAGGAAGAGCAGCGATCGGACTTGCCTCAGTTCCTCGCCCAGCATAAGCCTCAGGGAGCCGCTGCGGAGCTGCAGGAGAGGGAGCCCACATCTATCGGGAACCCTGGGACACAAACCAGCAAAGGTTCTACTAACGGCGACAACAACATATCGCCATGACGAGACTTCCCAGGAGAAAGGAAGAACAAACCGGACTCACCTCCGATCCTCGCCCGGCATGAGCTTCACACAACTGCCGTGGAGCCACAGGAGATGGAGTTCGTGGAGAAAGGGGACTCTGGTGACCGAGGACGGCCCAGCACATGTCCCATCACCGACCTCAACCAGCACCAGGTGAGAGAGAAAAGAAACCAGACTGCTTCTGAATTCATGCCCAGCACCAGCCTCTAGGAGCCGCCCCTGAGCTGCAGATTGAAGAGTCCGCGACCGAACAGAGCGCAATAGAACCACCGGACATCTTCCGAATCCACGACCGGCATCAGCCTCCAGTAGCCACCGCTGAGACGCAGAATGAAGAATCCATGACCCAACAGGATGTAGCAGAACCACCACAGCCTGGTGGACAACCCGCAGCAGAAATGAGAGTCATAACATCACAACCACGATGCTGAACACAGCCAAACAGAGCACCACTCACAGTGATGAACTGGGTTCGAGGCTGCAGAACCAAGCGACTGGGCTCACAGTCGGCCTTAACATCGTCACTACCATCGACACCCATGAAGATTGCCGCACAGCTGAGACCAGCCACTGTTCAGATGGCTGGAGAGGGTGAGGAAGTGAGAGCAGCTGCCGCGGATGAAGACGCAGCATTGTAGCCAGCCCAGCTGGTGTGGGATCCTGGCTGGGGCATTGTTGACGAGTGTGCCGTGGCTCCAGCAGGATGGCACCTGGGCCTGCTGCGACTGGCGCCTCCAGGGGCACGTCCACCACGAGCCTGCCTCAGGGCCCCCCTCCGATTGACCTGCCCTGCTCAGAGAAAAAAAGAGGACTGTTTAGCTAGGGGCGGGGCTGCCAACAGATAGTGGCAGAATAAGCCACTCAGCCTTGCTGGGCTACGCAGTAGTCTACCCACTAGCCCTAGCTAGTTCAGTGTTCTATATGTACCAAATTGGGGAGGGTAGATTTGTTTGCATGCTGTTCTGTTTTTTCCATGGGGATGTGAATGTGGTGTTGTAAAACCACAAAGGGTTAACTGGCATCGGCGTGATGACGCAGCCGTTTGGTGACGTCATCACGCTGAGCTCTTGTAATGTGAGCGTCGGCCATCTTATGGCCTCTTTCCCTGTTGGCTCAATATACAATAACCCACCAGTATTGTAAGTTATATAGTCATGTAATAATGTTCATGTTCCAAGCCAACACCACTCTCATGGGTGCATGAGAATGGGCGCATGCGCACGCAGCGACCGGCAGCAGGTGAAAAAAGTTTGACGTCTGTGTCTCTGTTTTTATGCACTTTAATGTGTTTTAATGTAATTCTCTGTGCCATTTTTGTCCTTGAATGTTTGTGGACTATATAACGAAGAGCTCCCTGGTTCCACCAGTATGGATTTCGTAGAGTCGTTTCTTTCTTACCGGCCCTTTGTCTTAGAGGTAAGTGTGATCGCGATCATGCCGAGAAGGACGCAGTATTCCAGAGACATGTTACTGCATTTAAACATGGATAACGCCGCATCTGTGTTTGAGTCTGTGCCGCAACTGCCTGACTTTATTTTAAGAGATTGTCATGGACACAGCAATGAAAAGAGAGACAAGAGGAGGAAACGCGGAAAGCGTGGAGGCTTAAGATTAAATCTGAGGAGGCGTCAGCTTAACCGCATTTCTCTTCCTTCCATTATTATGGGGAACGTACAATCCCTGAGAAATAAAGTGGATGAAATTCAAGGAAATGTCCGATATCAGAAGGATTTCAAGAACTGCTGTGTCATGGCTTACACGGAGACGTGACTTACGGCGCATGACCGGTATGCGGACCTGAGTATTGACAGCTTTGGAGCCCCACTTCGCTCAGATCGGCAGGAAGAGGTAACAGGGAAACGTCACGGGGGCAGCGTATGTTTGTATATTAATAAACAGTACTGTACATCTGTCACGGTCAGAGAGCGCATCTGTACACCAGATATGGAGCTTCTGTCCGTGTCACTACGCCCCTTTTATCTGCCCCACGAGTTCCTCCAACTTTTTATGATGACTGTGTACATTCACCCGAGGGCGGATGCTGCCTCCGCCTCCAGCATCGTCTCTGATGTGGTACAGCGGTTGCAGTCAATTTCCCCAGAGGCTCCAAATTTTATACTTGGGAATTTTAACCATGTGTCTCTAAAGAAGACACTTAAAAACTTTTAGCAGTACGTCTCCTGCCCAACCAGGCGAAAAAAGACATTGGACCTGTGCTACGGATCCATAGAGAGGGCCTTTAAATCTCTTCCCCTTCCTCCTTTAGGATCCTCAGATCACAACTGTGTACATTTGCTGCCCACATATAAAACTGCTCTCAAAAGAGGCAAGGCGAAGACCAGAGACATAAACGTGTGGACAGAGGATTCAGTGCACTGCCTCCAGGAATGCTTTAACTGTACGGACTGGGAGGTGTTCACGCTTGCCTGCAGAGAAGATTTGGACTCTTTAGTGGACGTGACATGCTCGTACAGTACATGGCTTTCTGCAGAGACATGATCGTTCCATGTAAACATGTCAAAATATATCCCAACAACAAGCCATGGGTTACAAAATCAGTTAAACCCTGCTTACAGAGGAAAGCACTTGTCTTTAAACAGGGGGTTGTTTCTGAGCTGTGGGTTGCCACAAAAGAGCTGAAGGCCGAAATTTTAAGAGCAAAACAGAATTATAAATCTGAGTTGGAAAGCAAGATGCCAACAAAGAAGCTTGGTTCAGCCTGGGCCAGTATGAAAACTATTGCAGGTCTTCAGAGCACAGAGCGCAGTAATCATGTGTTTTTAGATGGTTTTAGTTCAGACACAGAGCTGGCTAATGCTCTTAATTGTTTTTATGGTCATTTTGATTCCTTTGATTTTAGCACAGAAACCCAAGATTTGAAACACAAACTCAAAGACAATCAGCACTTTAATATTGAGGTGCAGGATGTTAAAAGGGCGTTCTGTGCTGTAAAAGTGAACAAAAGTCAGGGCCCTGATAATATATATGGGCACGTGGTAAAGTCCTGTGCACATGAACTGAGTCCTGTGTTTCACTACATTTTCAATAAGTCCTTACAGACACAACATGTGCCTAAGATCTGGAAAGATGCCGTGGTTGTCCCCGTTCCAAAATCCAGCTGTCCTAAAACGGTAAATGACTTTAGACCAGTTGCTTTGACTTCAATTTTAATGAAAATTTTTGAAAAACTGGTTTGATTTGAGGTCCTAAAGCAGACTGAGCATGCATTGGATCCTCTGCAGTTTGCCTATAGGCCTCACAGAGGAGTGGAGGATGCCACTGTCACTCTGTTTAACATGCTTTTTAAACATCTGGATTTTAATGGGACACACGCCAGGCTTTTATTTGTGGACTTTTCTTCCGCCTTTAATACAATCCAACCTCATATTTTAGTTGAAAGGCTCCTGCAACAATTTGATTTGAGTAATAATCTGGTGGGTTGGATTCTGGATTTTTTAATCAACAGGACACAGAGAGTAAGGGTCAATGGTACATTGCATACCTGTCAAGTGATACGGTTTTGCCGTATTTTAATACGGGGAAAATGCAATTTTAGCAAATACGGGCGTATTGCCATTTCTGTACGCCAAAAAGAAAAATATACAGCGAAAAAAAAAATTATTGAGAGAACCTAAAATCAACTGAACAGTAATTCAATGCCTGGCAAAATTGAGCGTGTGGTGACCCCCACAACCTACAGGGCTGGCAGAGCGCTCAGCGTGAGCAATTATCAGAACAGTGAGAGGTATGGACCGATCATTATGCAGATGCGCCTCGCACCCTCTTTTGTCCTGCAGCTCCGGAACAGAGAGCAGTTCCGGCGCCAGTAATCCTGCGGCTGATATGTGTGACTCTAATGCAAATGTCCATGCTTTTCTGCTGTATACTGGGATGCTAATGTGCCATGCATGCATTGTCTGTAGCCGGGTATATAAGTTGACTGCATATCTCTTGCTCTCTCTCTTTTTGATCACTCGCATTGCTTGTTGCTGACTTTGAGACGCAGGGCTCGCTCCAGCGCGCTGCCACAGCGCTGGGCGAGCCTCGTGATGGAGGATGAATAAAGCACCCTTTTAAACTTCAGTTCGCCGTGTCCACCTGCACTTATTTCGATCCTCCACAAGCGCACCTACTTTGCTACACAGGGCCACAAAAACTGTGTAACCAAATCGAAAACGTATTGATCGATGGATGAACATTTTCAGCCAGTGAGAGAACCGACGCCTTCCAAATCCAATGCATCACTAGCAGAAGTGATGTTTTGTCATTTTGTGGCAGAGCACAATCTACCCCCATCGGTGGCAGATCACTTAAGTGATTTGGTGTCAACATTGTTTCCTGACAGCAAGAGCGCTCAAGACTTTGCTTGCAAAAGAACCAAAACGACCATGATCATCAAAGAGAGCCTGGCACCTGCCTACACAGAACAAGTCACAGAAGCATGCAGGAAGGGGCCTTTCTCAATCATGGTCGATGACAGCAACGACAAGAACACCGAAAAGCGTCTTGTCATCCTTGCAAGAATTTTCAATGGGGAGATGTCCCAGACCAGGCTGCTGGACATGACCATTCCAGCATCGGGAAAAGCCACCGACATTTTTGCGGAAATTGACAACTTCATGAGGTACGAAATGGATTTTTTTTTTTTTTTTTTTTGCTTGCATACAGACCACTTTTGACCAAATTCTTTTATTTATTGTTTATTTATTTATTTATTTATTTATTTTTTAGATTGCACAATATTCCTTGGGAGAATGTTGTGGGCTTTGCTTCGGACAATTGCAACACGATGGTGGGTCGAGACAATTCTGTCCTTTCCAGACTGAATGAGAAATCTCCAAATGTTTTCAGGTATGGGCAGTATTATTCACCTTCAAATATTACCTAAATATAACCCCAAAAAAATGCTTTAAAATCTTAACAAACATGCTTAGAGGTAGCCCAAATCCCCTATAGTGTACTGTTATTTTGTATCTTGGATGTTTGCTTTACATCTGAATGTATAGCATTATATTGAAAGAGCTGAATAAGATTGATATTTTCATTATTATTATTACACAGGAACATAGACACTAATATGATCGATATTGTGGGTTATCAGTGTTTTAGAAAAGACAGACAGGCAGGGAGGGGAGGAGGTGTTTTAATTTACATCAAAGAAAAATTTAAATGTCAATTGGTTGATTTGAATACTTCACTTGAATGTTTAGCTGTTAACGTATGCCTCTCACCGGTAATGAATTTCAACATTGCAGTATTGTACAACCCACCGTCACACAATTCTTCTTTTTATAATGAATTAAGTGCTCTGGTTAAACAACTTGAGAGGAGCAGAGAAACCATATTTTATGGTGATTTCAATATCAACTGGTCTGATAATAAGGAAAAACAGAAACTGAAAAGCCTCATGACTAAATTTAATTACAAACAATTGATCAAAGGACCTACCAGGATGACCAAACAATCGAGAACACTTATTGACATGGTATTCGCTAATAAACCAGAACGAATAACCAGAACCTATAATCTTGTAACTGGCCTCTCAGATCATAACATGGTTCTTGCTGTCAGAAAACTCACTAAAAAGCGACTACAGTATTTTGGGGGAATCGATATTGACAAATCAAATTTTATTATTCCCAAATCAAAAAATGAGGAGTTTGAACATCACTTAGAGAATCAAAATTGGGAGCAGCTCATGTCAATAAATGAAGTAGATGATTGCTGTAATTTTATAACTGCAACAATTACAAAGTCCATAGAAAAATTTACAAAGCAAATTAATAGCAGACAACAGAAGATTAACCTACCATGGTTAAATAATGAAATAAGAAAACTTATGAAGAGGCGAGACTATGCATTGAAAACATCATTAACCTCTAAACTACAAAATGATCACCTTGTGTACAAAAGTTTAAGAAATAAAGTGGTACAAGAGCTGCGAAAATCAAAAGTATCTTATTACAATAAACTGATAGATCATGCAAAGGGTAACAACAGTTCCCTATGGAGGCATTTAAATAACTAATAAAAAAAACGATCAGAAGGGGGTAAAGGAACTTAGAATCAATGGCAAGACCGTCAGTGACAAGGCTACTTTGGCAAATGAATTTAATTCATACTTTGTGGGCTCTGTGGAAGACTTAACAAAAATGTTTGTGCTGCCAAATGTGCTCAACAGCACAAATTCCATACTTCCAACAGATTCTGTTCACATCGATGAGGTAAATGAGGAGTTAATTGCTGGTATTGTTAAAACACTGTCAAACTCAAAAACTAATGATATCTACAATATGAGCACCTCCTTTCTCAAAATGCACAGCAAAATATTAATCAAACCACTGACTCATCTCATTAATCTCTCCATTAGGTCTAGTACATTTCCATCTGGCTGGAAAAAAGCTGTCGTCATACCAGTTCATAAATCAGGCAGTAAAGACGATATATGCAATTACCGCCCAATCTCTATTTTACCAGTCCTGTCTAAGGTTCTTGAAAAAGTTGTAGCTACACAGCTGATTGAATATTTACAAGACAGTCAACTTCTTCATCCACATCAATTTGGTTTTAGACCAGGATACTCAACAGAAACAGCAAATTGTTGCCTTATTGATAACGTCAAACAGTCCTTGGACAGGGGTAATGTGGTAGGAGCTGTTTTTCTAGATCTCAAAAAGGCTTTCGATACTGTAAACCACAGTTTGCTTTTATCCAAAATGGTATCTTTTAACTTCTCCCCAAATACATTAGAATGGTTTGCATCTTATCTCCAGAATAGAGAACAGTGTGTAAAAGTTCACCAGGATAAATCCTCATTTTTAAACAACCGCATGGGTATCCCACAAGGGTCCATTCTTGGTCCTTTACTTTTCAGCATATTTATTAATGACTTGCCGTTACACTGCTCAGCTGCAACATGCCAACTTTATGCAGATGATGCAGTTATTTACACAGCTGCCAAGACTCCAGCACAGGCTGCAGATGTACTGTCTACAAGTATGGTTGATGTCCAAGAGTGGCTCCTCCAGAACCATCTATTGCTGAACCTTCAGAAAACAGTCTCAATGTGCTTTTCAATCAAAAAATGTAACCTGCAACGTTTTAAAGTTAATATACATGATCATGACATCAGTTTAGCTACAGAATTCAAATACCTTGGCATTGTACTAGATCCTCAACTCAAATTTAATCTTCATATAAAGAAAATTTCAAAAACAGCAAAAAAAAATCTGAACTGCTTTAAATTAATTAGATATTACATACCTTACGAAGCAGCGGTACTGTATATGCATTCTATGGTTTTTTCTCATATATCATACTGTTTGACAGTCTGGGCTCAAGCAGCCCCTTCCACAATAAGACATATAGGTTCATTATATAATCAAACCCTAAAAATCTTGGACAAAAAGCCCATTAGGTGGCATCACTGTAATGTTTTAAAAAAATACAACCTATTGAGTTTTGAGAGTTTCATTGACCTCTGTTTTCTGAAATTAACGTTCAAATGTTTCCATAAATCAGCACCCGAGCCACTTGCTGGTTTCGTCCAAAGACAGGACAGCAGCAGAGCCACCAGGAGTTCTGTTAACAATAACTGTAAAATATTCCACCGCAGAACCACATTTGGACAAACAGCTTTCTCTATAAAGGGCAGTCACATCTGGAACACAATGCCAAATGTAATTAAAATAATAACGGACTTTAAAACATTCACTAAAAAGGTTAAAAACTGGCTGAAAAATAAACAAGAATGTACTCATGTATGAATTGATTGTCTGCAAGGTGAGAGTGAATGAAGGGAAGGAATGAATGTGTTTGTTTATAGTGAGTGACGAAGGGAGGGAGGCCTGAAATAGGCAAATGTGAGTCAGGTTGTTATATTTGTGTATTTATAATATTTATAATATTTATAATTGTGTATTTATAATCTTTTTTGCATTGATGTATGTGGTTATTGTGTTTTTGTTTTTGTTTTTGTTTTTTTTCTTTACTTGATTCTCTTTTCTAAAGCCCATCCAGGGACAAGAGTTGGTTATATTTGTGTATTTATAATATTTATAATATTTATAATTGTGTAATTATAATCTTTTTTGCATTGATGTATGTGGTTATTGTGTATATTTTTTTTTTCTCTTTACTTGATTCTCTTTTCTAAAGCCCATCCAGGGACAAGAGTTGCAAATTAGCTAATAGCTATACACTCTATGTGCAACACATCAGATTGATTGTCATTGATTAATTGTCTGTTTATTGCACTGTCCCTGTCAAATAAACTAATCTATCTATCTATCTATTAACACAATTTCAAAGAGAATTATTTCTGATACTTAACTTATGAAACAAAAATCCATTCTGCTTTTGTTTCAGCATTGGCTGCATATGTCATCTGGCTAACCTGTGCGTGAAAGCTGGAGTGAAAGCGCTGCCCATGAAGCTGGATGATTTCCTAGTCGATGTCTTCTATTTCTTCCACAACAGCTCCAAGAGACTGACGGACTTCACGGAATTCCAGCAATTCACTGAGGTAAGTCAGATGTTAAATCCAAGGTATTTGTTCCATAAAGTAAAACTGAGTTTAATGAGAAACCTGCATTTCATGATAACAGGCAACATAATAACAGTGCCGTTAATATGCTTTCATTATTTGTCAAACACTACATGTAGTGCTAAGGTAGACTTACAATATTTCTTTATAATATGTTTCAGGTAGAAGAAGAGAAAATACTCAAGCATTGCCCGACTCGCTGGCTGTCACTGGAGAAAGTTGGCAACAGAACGCTATTACAGCTTCCTGCCCTCAAGTCATACTTTGCCAGCCATGAGGATGTTGAGAAGCCAGGCAAAGTCAAGTCCATCAACAAGAGGCTACATGACCCCCTCACAGAACTTCTTCTGCTATTCATGAAGTTCATCCTGCCTATCATCAACAACTTCAACATCTTTCAAGCAGACGAGAGCAAGATAGGCAGTCTCCTCCCTGAAATGGATCATCTCTTGAGAAAACTATTGGTCAAATTTGTTCAAATGAAGTATGTAAAGGCGACCAATGACCTAAGAAGGCTGGATTTCCAGGACAGTGACCTGCAGCACTCTGATTAATAGATAGATAGATAGATAGATAGATCTTTAATTGTCATTGTCACAGGTACAACGAAATTCAAAGTGCTCTCCAGTCAGTGCCCCATTTATAAAAACATTACCCCATTATAAAAAATATAAAAAATCAGATAAAAGAATAATTAAAAGAATAAATAACAAGCCACATTCACACAGACATCAACACAGGACATCATGCACACACAGTCATTGCAAGGAGCATTCAACAACATGGTGAGTTTATCACCATTGGACTGGAAACCAGAGAAGCCCTACAAACCCATGAACTTGACCCAGGCACAGAGCAGAAGTTCTTTGAAGCAGTAAGAGGCTTCTATGAAGCTGCAGTGACAAAGAAGCTCAACAAGTTCCCCTTTGACGACAAAATTCTGCCACACCTCTCTGTCCTCGACCCCAGGAAAACAGAGTCCCCATTGTAGAGCTTGCTGCTGCATTTTGCCCCACTGTTGATACAGAAGAGCTGAAAGAAGAATGGGAGGACCTGCAACTGCTGCCAGAAAACAGCAGTGCCAGTGCCTCTACAAGACAAGGATGGCAAGCCTGTCCGTGTTGATGTCTACTGGGGTCAGGTGATGGCCTTGAAGACAGCCCTTGATGTGCCCCGCTTCCCCCAGCTCCTCAAAGTGTACTCAGCACTGCTTTGCCTTCCTCACAGCAATGCTGACAGTGAGAGGGCTTTCAGCATGGTCAGGAAAATTCACACCGACTTCAGAAAAAGTATGCTCCCAGAAACTCTGACTTCTTTCATGCAAGTGAAAATGAATTGTGACACTCCATGCTTCAAGGTCAAGCCTTCAAAAGAAATGCTAGAGTCAGCAAAGGCTGCTACTTGGAACTATAACAAGCAGCATCAGTGAACATTTTCTTGTTTCAAGTTCATTCAAGTGCATTAGTGTAACAAAGCTGACAATTAAAAACTCTTTAATTCCAAGTGTATATACAGTGGGGCAAAAAAGTATTTAGTCAGCCACCAATTGTGCAAGTTCTCCCACTTAAAAGATGAGAGAGGTCTCCAATTTTCATCATAGGTATACCTCAACTATGAGAGACAAAATGAGAAAAAAAAAATCCAAAAATCACATTGAAGGATTTTTAATGAATTAATTGGTAAATTCCTCAGTAAAATAAGTATTTGGTCACCTACAAACAAACAAGATTTCTGGCTCTCACAGACATGTAACTTCTTCTTTAAGAGGCTCCTCTGTCCTCCACTCGTTACCTGTATTAATGGCACCTGTTTGAACTCGTTATCAGTATAAAAGACACCTGTCCACAACCTCAAACAGTCAAACTCCAAACTCCACTATGGCCAAGACCAAAAAGCTGTCAAAGGACACCAGAATCAAAATTGTAGACCTGCACCAGGCTGGGAAGACTGAATCTGCAATAGGTAAGCAGCTTGGTGTGAAGAAATCAACTGTGGGAGCAATTATTAGAAAATGGAAGACATACAAGACCAATGATAATCTCCCTCGATCTGGGGATCCACGCAAGATCTCACCCCGTGGGGTCAAAATGATCACGAGAACGGTGAGCAAAAATCCCAGAACCACATGGGGGGACCTAGTGAATGACCTGCAGAGAGCTGGGACCAAAGTAACAAAGGCTACATCAGAAACACACTACGCTGCCAGGGACTCAAATCCTGCAGTGCCAGACGTGTCCCCCTGCTTAAGCCTGTACATGTCCAGGTCCATCTGAAGTTTGCTAGAGAGCATTTGGATGATCCAGAAGAGGACTGGGAGAATGTCATATGGTCAGATGAAACCAAAATAGAACTTTTTGGTAAAAACTCAACTTGTCGTGTTTGGAGAAGAAAGAACACCATACCTACTGTGAAGCATAGGGGTGTAAACATCATACTTTGGGGCTGTTTTTCTGCAAAGGGACCAGGACGACTGATCTGTGTAAAGGAAAGAATGAATGGGGCCATGTATCGTGAGATTTTGAGTGAAAACCTCCTTCCATAACAAGGGCATTGAAGATGAAACGTGGCTGGGTCTTTCAGCATGACAATGATCCCAAACACACCGCCTGGGCAATGAAGGAGTGGCTTCGTAAGAAGCATTTCAAGGTCCTGGAGTGGTCTAGCCAGTCTCCAGATCTCAACCCCATAGAAAATCTTTGGAGGGAGTTGAAAGTCTGTGTTGCCCAGCGACAGCCCCAAAACATCACTGCTCTAGAGGAGATCTGCATGGAGGAATGGGCCAAAATACCAGCAACGGTGTGTGAAAACCTTGTGAAAACTTACAGAAAATGTTTGACCTTTGTCATTGCCAACAATGGGTATATAACAAAGTATTGAGATGAACTTTTGTTATTGACCAAATACTTATTTTACCGAGGAATTTACCAATTCATTAAAAATCCTTCAATGTGATTTTCTGGATTTTTTTTTCTCATTTTGTCTCTCATAGTTGAGGTATACCTATGATGAAAATTGGAGACCTCTCTCGTCTTTTAAGTGGGAGAACTTGCACAATTGGTGGCTGACTAAATACTTTTTTACCCCACTGTATCTAGCTGACAATTAAGAACTATATTCAGAGTTATTCTTATTGTGTACTTTCAAATTAAGCAATCTACCTTGTGCTAATGTAAATTTGAAAAATAGGTTTTTTTATTTATTTTTATTTATTTATTATTAATATTATCATCTATTTTTTTAAATTTATTTATTTTTTATTTTTTTATATTTTTTTGTGCTACTTGGCTTATTATTTTCACATTACCAAAAAGTTATGGCTCAAGATTGTGTCCATATAAGTGTACATTTGAATAAATATGTTTGAAATAGTTCATGTTACAATTGTTGTTGTTTGTTTGGGGGTTTTTTTTGGGGGGGGGGGTTTGCTTCAGTTTTCTTTCATCTGCCGATAAATACAGTTTTTAAGTACTCAGTACAGGTGTGAAAGCCACCCCAATAAGGGAGGCATGAGGTATGCCTTGACAGGTATGCATTGTCTGACCAAAAGTGTTCTTCTGCTGGCTCTCCTCAGGGGTGTGTGTTGTCACCACTACTCTTCATCCGGTACACAAACATGTGTCGGAGCAGACATGACAACAGACACATTGTAAAGTATGCTGATGATTCAGTTGTTGTCAGTCTCCTCCAGGATGGTGAGAGTAGCCACGGCCCAGTAGTTGATGATTTGTTCACTGGTGTGAGGATTCCTACCTGCAGCTGAATACAGCAAAAACTAAAGATATGATTATTGACTTTAGGAGGAAAACTCCCATGCACGAAGTCACTGTACTAAAAGGCCAGACCACTGAATGTGTGCAATCCTACAAATATCTTGGGACGATTATTGATGGTAATTTAAACTTTGAAGAGAACGGTGAAAGGGTGTGCAAAAAGGGTCAGCAACATTTGCATTGTTTAAGGAGACTTGCATGCTTCCAAATTGACCGAACCATAATGACAATGTTTTATCGGGCTTTTATTGAATCTGTTTTATCCTTTTCTTTAGTGTCATGGTTTGGTCAGATAAAACTGAAACAGAGGAAATCCTTGGATCAGGTAGTTAGATGGTCCAGTCGTTTGCTTGGTGAGTCACAGATGAGCCTGACATCCCTGTACAACAGACAGGTACAGAGGATTGCTACCTCCATTTTAAATGATGACTCCCACCCTTTGCACTGCCACTTTCATCTTCTTCCCTCCAGATGGAGGTTTGCTGTCCCAAAAAGTAAAACCCAGCGCTACAAAAGCAGCTTTGTTCCTGCTGCTGTCAAAGAGTTGAACAAGATGTAGCAATATATTGCACAAAGTTTAGTTACCTATTTATTAATTTTATTTTATATTTACTTATTTTTGTAGGTTTTTTATTTGGGTTCTAAATCTTTTATTGGGTTTTAGACTTTTGAGTTTTCAACCTCTTTGACTAGTCTTTAACTTTTTAATATGACCCTTCTCTCTTCTCTCTTTGTTTTTTCTCTTATCTCTTTGTCCTATGTCCTGATTGGTGGAGCCTTGAGTACTTTTATCATGTCTATAGTCAGCTTCATGTGTGCCTGTGTTTGTGTTCATGCTGAATGTAATTGTGGTTTGTAAATATGTTGTCTAAAAGGATGACGGCTGACTGCAAAACAAATCTACCTACGGATACAAATAAAGTAACCTGAACCTGAACCTGAACACCACTCTCTGTGAGTCTCTCCAGTTTTACAGACATAACATGTGTCTCCATTGGGCCAGCATGACGTTAGTTATGGAGGTAATTTCCATGACCCTCTCATATCACTTAAAAACAGTCATTTGCTCCATGTGTCACTGAACATGAAAAGCGCCACACACACATTACCCAGACAGACACAGACAAGGTTAAAAAGATAAGATCATTGTTGACATTAACACAAAAACAAAGTCTGAGGAATTCTGTAGTGTGGAATTATATTTTCTGTCCCTTTTTTAGGGCTTACAATTTGAAACGTTTTTTCCCTCTGCCAAGAGGATGAGGTTATGTTTTTGCCAGCGCTGGTTGGTTTGTGGCAGCTCGGTGGAGCAGTGGTTAACACTGTGGCAGCACAACAAGAAGGTCATGGGATCAATCCCACCCCTGACTATCGTGGGTTCAATCCCACCCCTTGACCATTGGTGAACCTTCTGTGCAGTTTACTCCGGGTATTCTGGTTTCCTTCCACGGGCCAAAGACATGCATGTTAGGTTAATTAGCATCAAACTGGGGATTCTAAATTGTCCTTAGGTATGACTGTGAGAGTGAATGGTTGTCTATCTCTCTGTGTTGGCCCTGCGATGGACTGGCGATCTGTCCAGGGTGTACCCTGCCTCTCGCCCAAAGATGCTGGGATAGGCTCCAGCCCCCCGTGACCCGAAAAGGATTAAGCGGTAGAAGATGGATGGATGGATCTTTTTTAAATGTATGTAATTTAGTTTGTGTTGTTATGTAAAACTTTACATTTTTAGGATTTAAGTTGTAGATTTTAGAATTTTAGAGCTATTTTTTGAGTCAAAAACACATTTAGTGTTCAACTGTATTATTATGATTAAATTATTACATGTTTTGTTTGAAATTGAGCAAAGACTTTATTTGATTGTTTGTTAAAAATTAACAGATCTAAAAGCAGCTAAAACATCTGCTTAATAAAATACTGTGTAAAAGTAAGTGATATTGGCCTGCCTGGAGACAGCTGTGGTCTTCTTAATGTCCATGAAAGGATGACAGTTCTTAAAATCATTTTCAGATAAATTTGTCCATCTGACTTGTCACATTTCTCTTCCATTTCTTTTATTAAAAGATGTTTGAAGTAAATTCATGGGTCACTGCCAACACTTGGCTTTAAAAGTACCAAGCTGTCATACAGTGAAAGGAAAAAAAAATCCTCAAAACAAAACCAAACAAATACACTGAGAATCGTTTCAGAATCAAATCGGAGACTCTGAATCATAATTGAATTGCAAGGTTCCTAAAGATCCCCAGGCCTAATTCGGACCGCTGCTGGGGAGGAGGACTGACTTATCGGACCTCTTGCAGTTTTAGTTGGTGACCCCTGACCTAGAGAGTGACGCAGGTTGATCTTTTAATGTTTTTGTTAGGAGAAATTTTCTTGTATTTTATCTTTTTTTTTTTTAACTCTTAAACTCATTTTGAACTCTGCCCCATTTTAACAACATAGGTTCCCAAACACAATCTTGTATCAGTTTCATATGTATCTTATTCTTTACATTTAGCATTGCACCATATCACAACTACATTCACCAGAGAACACTTAAAACAGAGCCAACAGTGTTTTTCAGCTTCTGTTAAAACTGCATCTTTCTGCTTTCTAACAGAAGCGGAGTCATAACCATCAGAATATTTCAGCTCACATTCACATCACAGTGTTCTGCTCTATGATCTCACTTCCTATTATAACATCCAAGTGAGAGAACAGTGGGGCGGCGTGCTGCGGTCAGCCCAATTGTTGTGTTTCAGATCAAAACTGTTTCCATTTCATTTAAAAGGCGAGGGTGCGGGCAGTATTTCGGTTTCCCAGGAGGGTAGAAAGGCTGCAGCTCTTCAGAAATAATAATAAGTGACAGCAGGATCGCTGGAGTCTCTGTTTCCCTCAGAATAATAACCATGGTTGTCCTTCACCTGCAGCCCAGCAGCTAAAACGGAAGGGAACATGGGCCCCACCAATGCTAATTTACCCACAACCAGCAAATCCTTATGGCTGTGACCAAAAAAAGAAAAAAGAGAGAGAAAAAATTGCATATTCAGGAGAGAAAAAAAAATATACATTTAAAAAAATTTCCGATTTATGTGAAAAAGAAATGCACAAATTTGTTAGCATAGCTAAACAACATGAATCAGCAACCATTGGTTTTATGGCTGTTTATGTCAGTTGGAGTCACCTTACCAGCTGGTTCATTAAGCCACAACTGATTGTACAGCTTGAGCCATTCTGGCTTATTTTGTTATATTTTGGACACCATAGCTGGATAGATATGCCTCCTAGCATTAGCAGCTCTGAGCAGCTACAGCTGGGTGTTCTGACCGACTGAGTGAATAGTCTGCTAGTCTAAAGTCTGGTTGCAGATTGTCTGTTTTTGTCTATTTTCTATATATTTCAGTCCCTCCTGGATTTCGCGATGTTGCGATCACACCAATTCACGCGAAATCAGCCAATCAGCGCAACTATTGCACGACCTTGCGACTTTGTCCAATCACCGCAACTTTCCTGCAATTTTGGCCAATCCTCGTCAACTTCCACCAGTTTCACCAACCAAATTTGTCTAGCTGGCGCTGAAACGCTCAGTGTAACCAATCAAATGCATCATTGCACTGCGTTCACTTCCGTGTTGACAGTGAGTAGTGAGTGTATAGTTTACAGTGAGTAACAGAACACATCAGCAAACAGAGTATGTGATTTAAAAAAAGGTTTTCAACACCGTCCCTTCCTCCGTCTCCCCCAGCCTGCCCGTGGATGCCTCGCCACGTCTCCGTCCTGACCACGTGTGCGAAGCTCTGGGTTTGTGTTGAAAAACAC
This sequence comes from Pholidichthys leucotaenia, assembly GCA_020510985.1. Lineage (NCBI taxonomy): Eukaryota > Metazoa > Chordata > Actinopteri > Cichliformes > Pholidichthyidae > Pholidichthys > Pholidichthys leucotaenia. The sequence continues at coordinate 190,478,428 of CM035842.1, read as the reverse complement.
ATGCCTGCTCCAAAAGCACCCCGTCGCGGGAGCGTGCATGAGGAGAGTACACTACACTACAGCAAGTGTTTGAACATCTTTAGAGGTAAAATCATTACTACATCGGGTCAATGAGCTTTAAAACTGAATCTCCATTGTGGACGGACAAATGCGCCCACCCACCCATCCATTCTCCCCTCCCCCTTGCCGTCCCATTGTAAATGAAAAGTGCTTGTGTGTGTGTGTGTGTGTGTGTGTGTGTGTGTGTGTGTGTGTGTGTGTGTGTGTGTGAAGCCCGACATGCAGACAGACCAGTAGGCATGGAAAAACAGAGAATATTCTTTGTATTTTTATTTATTTTTTTTTTTTTTCAGAAAAGCACAGACTCCAATAGCCAATACAGTGCAACAGAATAATTTATTTTTACCTCTCCGCACGGTACCGAGTGGTTGAGAACCATAGGGAGTTTTCAAATGAAGGTGCCGCCAATAATTTCCAAATCTATCCACCTTATTCCTAGGCCCCATGATGCCTTGCGTGAATTATGGCAGCAACTTCTGGTACTAGTTTAGAACATATGATTGTCACTGAAACGGGACACTTTTCCTTGTCAAAAAGCAATGACTTCGGCATCAGTAATGCGGGAACACGGCCTCTTGCACCTCAAAACAGCAACATAATCATACCACTTCCCACGACTATCGAGGGATGGAAAGATGACCTTAAAAAGTGGCCTCGTGCACAGTAGCTCCGTTAGTTAGCGCCGCTGCTAAGATGCTAACGGTGTAAACAAATGACCCGTGCTGGCAAAATGAGTCACTTTGAGGACATTTTCAAAACTGATGTAATGTTATTTCCATATTCTGTATTGAAAGACCTTCAAAATGATATTTAATTTGTAGGAAGTGCGCAAAAACTTACCCAGAAAAAGACGATTTGTTTATATTTTAGCTAGGTTGAAAACTCACGTTCAAGCGATCGGGAGTTACATCTTCCACAAAAACATAGATATTTTTAGAAAGTACAATTTCTAAGCTTTCCAATGATACCAGGCACTCATGGGGTTTTCCCAGGACTTGCCCTACCAAACAAAGAGAGTCATGATTTATGACTTCTCATTGCCTGTACTCATAATGATGCGGTGCGCATTCCGACCATCACTTCTCCACCACAATAAGGTCGGCTGCATTTTGTTATAATATGTTGGACATAATCAAATTTACCTTAGAGCAGACGTACGCCAAAACATCGTGCTTGGATGTCGTCTGTCACTGTGTGGTGAGAAGCTTCCATTTATCCAGTCTATTGGCACAACCATGAACACCAAGTACCAGAACCACACAAAAACATTCAAAAAATACAAAAACTAGAAGAGCTGAAATTAGGTGCCACTTAAGTGCAAAACACATATGTGGACTATACATTAAAATGAATTTGAAAAACATTTAAAAACTCTATTTTAAACACCCCTGCTACTCCACTCTTACTGACTGATTTAACACTTGGTCAGCTGAAACCGGAAGCTCCGCCCATAATCATTCCTACAGCGGCACTCCCAGGAATAAGGTGGATACTCTTAAACATGCATGAGTTTTTCTGTATAGCAGAAGTTTCTGCTTAATTTACAAATCACTATAATAGAATATCACTGCAGTAAACTGGAAAAAAACACCTGCTTTAAAATTTGGAATTCTTCCTGTACTGTTATCCCTACGTGTTGTATACACGATGTATGTGAACGCAGATCAACAGCAAGCCAAACTCGTTTTTCACGAGCCAGGAAACCGAGCGTCCTGCTCCTTTATTCAAGTCTTCTCAGACAGCTTACAGTTCTTTATAACTGTGGCTTGAAGAGCTCAATGAAAAGCCGAGTGAAACTGGAAAGAAATAAAAACAGAAAATAAATACATATAACAAGCTAGCGGGCCCCTGGGGTAAGACTAATTTCTGGAAACAAATAAACTTAATACATTCAACAAGCTAGCGGGGGCCTGGGATAGGACTAATTCCTGGAACGACAACACTCTAAAACAATACCAAGTTTACGTCTAACAAAAACTTATAAACTGACAAAATACTAATTGAACTTACAGCCATTGCTTTCGAAGGTGTAGGAAAAGGGTTTAACACACAGGAGGAACGTTTCAGACATTCGCGGGCAGGTTATATTCTTCTGCCTTTTTTTCCTTCTCTCTTACCGATGTCCGTTTCTGCTACCCACAAATCATAGCGGCAACTGGCTGCGCTTTCAACATAAAATACAATTGAATCACTACTAACTGTACAGAAATTATTTTTAACACAATAACTACGTGGGAGACGTAAGTAAGTCTTTGAAACACCCTGGGATGATGTCCTCACTTCGACCTTTCTGACCTTCCCGTCGCTGCTTGGAAAGGTGGATGTGATGATGGCCATTGTCCATTCATTTCTGGGTGCTTGGTCCTGTTTCAGCAGCACTATGTCACCTGTCTGTAGGTTGCGGTGTGTTGTATGCCACTTGCGCCTTGATTGGAGGGTGTTGAGATATTCGTTTCTCCAGCGGCTCCAAAATTCATTGGCGAGTGCTTGCACTTGTTTCCACTGGTTTTTGAGCAGGTCTTTTCCAGAAAAGTCTCCTGGTGGAGGGGGAACATGCTGCTTTTGGGTCAAGATCATTGCAGGACAGAGTAGGGATGGTGAGGAAGGGTCTGTTGAGATGGGAACTAAGGGCCTTGCATTGATTATAGACGTTACCTCAGCCATTAAAGTACAAGCACCTCATGCGTCACACGAGTGTGTTTGTTTTGCAAAAACATGGAGTCCAGTATTCTGCGAGTGACCCCAATCAGTCTTTCCCAGACGCCTCCCATGTGAGAGGCATGTGGGGGATTGAACTCCCATGTGCAACCGTTGGCATGAAGATAGTTGACAGTGTTGGGAGGGTTCTTGTTTGGTTGTGCCATGCCTAACTCCACACTCGCTGCAATGAAGTTAGTGCCTCTGTCAGATCGCATTTGCTTTGCTGGGCCTCGTATTGCGAAGAATCTGTGTATTGCATTTATACAGCTGCAAGCGTCCATAGATTCAATGACTTCAATATGCACGCCTCTTGTGGTCATACACGTGAAGAGTATTGCCCACCTTTTTCCTTGTGCAGCTCCACCTCATGTGTGTCGAGTGACTACTGACCATGGACCGAATACATCCAACCTGACGTATGAAAATGGAGGGCATGTTTTGAGTCTCTCAGGTGGGAGATCTGCCATTTTCTGAGTCTCTAGTTTTCCCCTGAGTTTCCTGCATGTTACACAATGGTGGATAATGGACGAGACCAGTCTTTTGCAACCTACAATCCACAGTCCGGCTTGCCTACTTGCGGTTTCCGTGAACTGCCTTCCTTGATGCACAACTTTGGCATGATAGTGACGGGCAAGCAGTTGAGTTACGCGATACTTGTTTGGGAGAATGGTTGGATTCTTGGATGCTGTGTTCAATGAAGCATGTTTGAGGCGACCTCCAACCTTGATGAGGTTTTCACTCATATAGGGATCAAGAGCCACGATGGGACTTGAACTGCGGACGGTTTGGTTGGCATGGAGAGCAGCATACTCGTCGGGAAAAGCGTCGTTTTGAACAGACTGGAGGATGAGGTTACTGGCAGCATCCAGCTCCTCTGGAGTGTGTGGCTTGCTACATCGATGCCAGCCCCTGCATGAATGATCTGACAGGTTGCTTGATGAGTGAGAACGAGCTTGGTGAATTAGGAATGCAATGGCACGTACTAATGAGTTCCAACTTGAAAAGCGCTGGAAGCACACTGGTAAGGGCCCGTTCTTCTGAATGTGAGTAGAAAAGGTAGCAACTTTTCTGATTTCAGAGTCTACTTCAGGCTCGATTAACTCAAAGGATTCAGATGCCCCGGATTCAGGTAGTCTGTAAAGGAAGTCTGGTCCCTGAAACCACATAGTGTCCATGAGCTGTGATGCAGGTATTGACCTGGTGGCTAGATCAGCTGGGTTTTGCTCTGATGTGATGTAGTGCCACTGTTCAGGGGATGTGGACTGACATATACGATGAACGCGGTTATGCACATAAACATAGAAGCGCTTTGAATCATTGCAAATGTACCCAAGAACCACCTTGCTATCACAGTAGAATTTGACAGCATCTGGTTTGTGATCAAGTTCGTCCAGAATGAGCTCCGCCATCTCAACCACTAGAACTGCTCCACAAAGTTCAAGGCGAGGTATTGTGGGCTCTGGTTGTGGTGAAAGTTTTGCTTTCCCAAGCACAAATCCGACTTCGCATTGTCCTTCTGTATTGACTGTCTTCAAGTATGCTACTGCTGCAATAGCCCAGCTTGAGGCGTCAGAAAAGATACACAGTTCGGTGTAAGTGGACTTAGAGAGGGAAGCTGGTACATAGCAGCGTGGCACCTTGAGGCTGCTAAGATCTTGGAGGGACATTTTCCATGTTTCCCATGTGTCCATTTTGTCCTGAGGGAGAGGAGCATCCCAACCTTGGACACCATTCGACAGTTCACGTAACAAGAGTCTGCCTTTGATTGTCACTGGTGACGCTAGTCCTAAGGGGTCGAAGATGCTGTTAATTGTTGACAGAACCCCACGGCGGGTGTAGGGTTTGTCGTCAACAGCAACCTTGAACGTGAAAGAGTCAGTGTTTATGTCCCAGCACATGCCTAGACTTCTCTGAGCTGGTAGAGTGTCATCACCGAGACTCAAGTCTTTAATACCGGTGGCCAGGTCTTCTGGCTTGAAGGCTTGCATGACTGAGACACTATTCGAGGCGATTTTGTGGAGCTTGAGATTGGACTCGGCCAAGGATGCGCATGTGCGCTTGAGCAAGTCTACGGCTGCAGATTCAGTGGGGAGCGAAACCAACCCATCATCTACATAAAAGTGTCTCTCAACAAAGTGTCTTGTGTCTGCTCCAAACTTTGGTTCGCCTTTCTGGATAGCCCTGTGTAGGCAATAGATAGCTACCGCTGGCGAAGGGCTGTTTCCAAAAACGTGCACCCGCATGCGGTACTCCTGCACCTCTTTTGACAAGTCGTTTCCCTCGTGCCACAAGAACCTCAAATAGTCTCTATGGTCTGGTCTGACTAGGAACCCATAAAACATTTGCTGGATGTCGGCAGTGACTGCGATGAGCTCCTTCCTAAACCGAATCAGCACGCTGAGGAGGGTATTATTAAGATCTGGACCTGTTAACAGTACTGAGTTGAGTGACACACCAAATTGCTCAGCACTCGAATCAAAGACAGCCCGTATCTGATCGGGCTTCTGGGGATGATATACCCCGAAAATGGGCAGGTACCAGCATTCAGTGTTATCGGTGATGGGTGGAGCTACCTCTGCATGATTGTTCTCGAACAGCTTGTCCATAAACTCTGAGAACTGTTCTTTCATTTGAGGGTTTCTCGTTAAGTTGCGTCTTAGTGAGCCGAGTCTAGACAATGCTTGGTCCCTGTTATTTGGGAGCGGCAAGCGAGGAAACTTGAATGGCAGAGGAGCGATCCAGTTGTTATTTCCATCCTGGTGGACTTCTTCCTCCATTATCTTTAGGAAGGTCTCATCTTCGAAGGACACGGCACACTTGTTATCATTCTCTGTGCACTCAAAAACTTTGTCCCCAAGCTTTTCCTCCACTGCATTGGGTTTTGAGCTGCGTTTAGAGAGGCCGTCCTTGTGCTCCCCGCCGTAGCATGGTTTCTCTTTGATGTTGATGCTGTTAGGACAAGGAGTGAAGAAGGATGGGCGTCCGTTGGAGAGCATGTACGTTTTATAAACGTTGATGGTTGGCTTGTGAGCGTTAAGGCACACCTCCCCCACAATTACCCAGCCTAGGTCCAGGCGTTGAGCAAAGGGAGCATTGTGGCGTCCGTTGACTTGTTGCCTTACCTTGTGGACTCGTAGGATGTCTCTGCCCAGTAAAATTGCCATCTGAGCATCTGGGTCATACTTGGGGATGAGAGGAGCGAGGTGTTTTAAGTGGGCATGAGCAAGAGCGACTTCGGGCGTAGGTATTTCACCCCTACTGAACTTTTTCTCGTCGCATTCAAGGAGAGGAGGGAGGTCTAAGCGTGGGCCTCCACCTACTGGCTCGATTTGGAACCTCACTGCTTCCCTGCCAAGCATTTCAGTTAAACCAGCACATGTTCTCATGAGGTATGTCAGAGGGCTACCTTTGATCCCAAACAGCTCGAAGAATTCAGGACGGGCCAGCGATTTATTACTCTGATCGTCAAGGATTGCATACATCTTAACGGAGCCTTTGCTGAAGGGTTGGCTGCTGCATGTTGTAAAACTTGGGTCATTTCTTGCTTTAGCCTCGTCTTGGACAAACTACAAAATATGAGAAGGGAGGGAAAGTTACATCATATTTTTGTTTGTATTTTGAGCCCGCGTGCAGCCATTTATCTTGTAAGCTTGGAGGCAACTTTTCAACTATGGGCTTAACCCCACGGGGTGTGTCGAGGTAGGCGAGACCTGGGAGATAAGCTTCATCTTTAGCAACCCGCAGCTCTAAGAGTAAATCTCCAAGTTCCCTGAGTTTTATATTGTCTCTGTTTGTAAGGCGAGGGAAGTTATCTGATTTTTTGAACAAGGCGTTTTCTACTACTTCTGGGGTAGCGTAACATTCTTTTAACCTGTCCCATGACAATTGGAGAGCAGCTTTGGGGTTAGTGGCGTAGACAGCTCTGATTCTTTTAACGTGCTCTGAGGACTCTTTACCAAGCCACTTGACTAGGAGATCTAACTCCTGGCTATATGTGAGACCATCGTCTTCAATTGCATTTATGAATGACGACTGCCATGCTCTAAAGTTTTCGGGGGTGTCGTCGAACTTAAAGAGTCCGGTTGTGATTAGCTCTCTGCACACGAGGAACCTAGCAAAGTCTGCCATAGGTGGGTCACCATTGTGGGAAGCATGGTAGCTGTTTGGCCCGGCATAGTCTCTCGGTATGTCGATGGATTCATTTTTCACGTACATTTTCTTGAATGTTGGTGGAGAGAGAGTTTGTTCGGGTCTCCTCGGAGTGAATGATTGCGCCCTTTGTGCGGGTTCGACTTGAGGTGTTTTTTCTTCAGCTGGTCGCGCCTGTGACTTTAGCTGGATTTGGTGGTGCACATATGCCATAGTTCTCTGTCTGACAACTTGTAATGGAATTGCGCTCCTTACACTCTCTCCTTCGTCCGGCTCGGCAGCTGCAGCAGCTTCTAGAACTTCTGCTTTTGCTGTGGCGGCCGCTGTTTCCTTCTCTATCTCCAGCATCTCTAGATCCAGTTCTAGCTTTGCTTGTTCTAGCTTTGCTTGTTCTAGCTTTGCTTGTTGCTCTGCTTGTTCTCGTTCTAGCTTTGCTTGTTGCTTTTTAATTTCTAGTTGTTTCTTACTGTACGAGGCCCTAGCATTCGCAGCTTCAGCGGAGGCTCGTGCCATGATGGCTGCTTCCAGCACGCCGGACCTCGAGGACAACCTGGAGCTAGAACGTCTGGAGCTGGAGCTAGCGTTGTGTGATGATTTGGCTTCGGAGTTCGCCTTTTCTTCTGCCCTCTTCTCTTGAGTGTCGTCCATCGCTGTGTCGTGAGTCTTATCTTCACCAACTGCTGACGTGGCTTTTCACTGTACTGTTATCCCTACGTGTTGTATACACGATGTATGTGAACGCAGATCAACAGCAAGCCAAACTCGTTTTTCACGAGCCAGGAAACCGAGCGTCCTGCTCCTTTATTCAAGTCTTCTCAGACAGCTTACAGTTCTTTATAACTGTGGCTTGAAGAGCTCAATGAAAAGCCGAGTGAAACTGAAAAGAAATAAAAACAGAAAATAAATACATATAACAAGCTAGCGGGCCCCTGGGGTAAGACTAATTTCTGGAACGACAACACTCTAAAACGATACCAAGTTTACGTCTAACAAAAACTATAAACTGACAAAATACTAATTGAACTTACAGCCATTGCTTTCGAAGGTGTAGGAAAAGGGTTTAACACACAGGAGGAACGTTTCAGACATTCACGGGCAGGTTATATTCTTCTGCCTTTTTTTCCTTCTCTCTTACCGATGTCCGTTGCTGCTACCCACAAATCATAGCGGCAACTGGCTGCGCTTTCAACATAAAATACAATTGAATCACTACTAACTGTACAGAAATTATTTTTAACACAATAACTGTTTTTAACGTAAATTATTACAGACGAATTTTTTTTTTTGTTTTGTTTTTTTGTTACTTATTTGTACCCGTAGGTAGATTCGGTTTGCAGTCTGGTGACAAGCCACCGGCTGCTGGTCGCTGCGTGCGCGAGCGCCCTAAACCTACATGTTTTTTTTTTTTTTTTGGTATGCGGGAGGAAACCGGAGAAATCCCGGAGTAAACCCGCGCAACACGGGGAGAACATGCAAACTCCACACAGCTCACTGTTGGTCGGGGGCTGGGATCGAACCCACGATCCCCGCGATCCCCCGGCCGAGGGTAAAACTGTGCTGCCACAGTGCTAAACCACTGCGCCACCGTGCAGCCCAGAATTATGATATATATTATGAACTTATGAACTATTCTTAACTTTATATAAACACACACTACTGAGGGCAGAACACTTCCCACAACTTTTAGTGTAGAAAACACTCTAAAAACATTGCAACTTTTCCTGCAACTTTTTAAAAAAGCTCCCGCGAATTCAGGCTTTTTGGCCCACAACAATCATAAAAACATCCCGCAACAACCTGGAAGGACTGAAATTTGATCCATTCCCACTAGACACCCGTTTTTCCCCAACCCCTGGCCACATAGTTCATTCATAGATGTTAATTTATGTTATTTTACATAGTTTAATATACTCTGTACCAGACACCTCCTGATCAGTAGTGGTTAGCTACACTACCGTTCAAAAATTTGGGGTCACTTAGAAATTTCCTTATTTTTGAAAGAAAAGCACTGTTTTTTTCAATGAAGAAAACTTTAAACTAATCAGAAATACACTCTAATATCTAATATACATTGCTAATGTGGTAAATGACTATTCTAGCTGCAAATGTCTGGTTTTTGGTGCAATATCTACATAGGTGTATAGAGGCCCATTTCCAGCAACTATCACTCCAGTGTTCTAATGGTACAATGTGTTTGCTCATTGCGTCAGAAGGCTAATGGATGATTAGAAAACCCTTGTGCAATCATGTTAGCACAGCTGAAAACAGTTTAGCTGGTTAGAGAAGCTATAAAACTGACCTTCCTTTGAGCAGATTGAGTATCTGGAAAAAATTATTATTTCAAATACAAATCATTATTTCTAACCTTGTCAATGTCTTGACTATATTTTCTATTCATTTTACAACTCATGGTGGTAAATAAGTGTGACTTTTCATGGAAAACACAAAATAATTGTCTGGGTGACCCCAAACTTTTGAACGGTAGTGTATGTTAGCAGAGTTAGCTATTAACTCATTCAGGATTGTTTCTGTCCTTAGATAGATAGATAGATAGATAGATAGATAGTTTATTTCGAACACAAAAATATAACAAATACAAGCAAATGGCAAATGCAATAAAGTAACATTATACACTGTTCGAAAGGGAGAAGGAAGAAGTGAACACTTATTAATTCCATCTCCTCTTTTCCATAGATACACCCATGTGAATTTTATACAAATTACCACCTTTAAGACCCCAAGTAAACAATTTACTGTATTTTTTACAAATCAACATTAACACCCATCCATTCTAACATACAATGAAGTCCATACATCAAAACCAGCCTCAAACAACACAGATATACACAGTGCTGTCCCACCCACCATTGCATAGTGTCCCATAATATCCCAGAGTGAACATAATGAATCGTACATATAACCACTACCCTTCTAACATATATCCTTTCAGCAAAAGGTGCTTATACCTCTTTTTGAATTGATTTCTGTTTGTACATAGTTTCAGTTCCGGCTCCAGACTGTTCCACAAATCCACCCCACAGACAGATATGCACATACTTTTCTTGGTTGTATGTATCTTGGGTTTTGTAAAGTTTAAGTCTCCCCTCAAATTATGATCATTGTCTCTTTTTTTAAATATTTTTTGTATATTAGTTGGTAGTTGATTATTAATTGCCCTGTACATTACTTGTGCTGTCTTAAATTTAACTAAATCGATGACTAAATCCTTATTATACCCCAGGGCCGAGTCATTAACATTTAAAGCAGTATGCCATGAAAGACAGCCCATTGTGAGGAAAGATCCTTTCCCGCATCTAAAATGGTACTCCAATAATTAAACCCTGGGGTGTTCTGGCCAAAGCATGTCATAGACTTTTCATTACCACATCTGGGCTGTGTCAATGTGGAAAAAAGAGCATCAACAAGTCTACATGAAAAATAAACACATAAGAAAAAAGTTAAGTCAGTATTATTTTTTGGAAATCTGCATGTTTAAGAGGAAATAACTTGCCCTTTTCCATTGTTAAAAGATAAATTCCCTATAACAACAAAATCTACATTGCCTAAAATGGAATCTTGTGCTCATTTTTTTTTTTTTTTTTTACAAAAAAAAAACTTTCATCCCAGTGAAGCGGCTGGGATGAGAATCAGCGCCTCCAAGTCTGAGCCCATGGTCCTCAGCCGGAAAAAGGTGGATTGTCCTCTCCGGGTTGGGGACAGGCTCCTGCCCCAAGTGGAGGAGTTTAAGTATCTTGGGATCTTATTCACGAGTGAGGGGAGACTGGAGCGAGAGATTGACAGACGGATCGGAGCAGCATCTGCAGTGATGCGGACGTTGTACCGGTCTGTTGTGGTGAAGAGGGAGCTTAGTTCTAAGGAAAGCTGTCAATTTACCAGTCAATCTACGTTCCTACCCTTGCCTATGGTCACCAGCTTTGGGTAATGACCGAAAGAACGAGATCGCGGATACAAGTGGCTGAAATGAGCTTTCTCCGTAGGATTGCTGGACTCACCCTTAGAGATGGGGTGAGGAGCTCAGTCATCCGGGAGAGGCTCAGAGTAGAACCGCTGCTCCTCCACATTGAAAGGAGCCAGTTGAGGTGGTATGGGCATCTGATCAGGATGCCTCCTGGAGGCCTCCCACTTGAGGTGTTTCGGGCACGTCTCACTGGGAGGAGACCCCGGGGCAGACCCAGGACTCGCTGGAGAGACTATGTCTCCCAGCTGGTCTGGGAAAGCCTTGGTGTCCTCTCTGAAGAGCTGGAGCAGGTGGCTGGGGAGAGGGAAGTCTGGGCTTCTCTGCTTGAACTGTTGCCTCCATGTCCCGGACCTCCAGAAAAGCGGTAGAAGATGGATGGATGGAAAAAAAACTTTCTTTGTTTTACAGTTTCATGTCAAAATCTTTTCACTGCCCCGCCCCCACCTTCAAACGCCAGAATTGATGATTAGGCCCAACCACATACCACAAGGCCAATGGTGGCTAGCACTACATTATCAGCATAAATCCTGTGATAAAAAGACTTATTGGTTGGAGGACATGCTCAGCTGTATGGACGGTGGCCCAGGGTAATGCCTGAAATGGCATCGTCCTTAAAAGGAGTTTAACGGTAAAAACATTCTTAATTTGGGTCGTTTTCAAAGCAGTTTGTTAAAAAAAAATGCTAACTAGCCTTGAGGATAACTCAGTTTGGCCAGAAAGTCCTGATTGGCTCAACACTACCCATATGCCAGAACCACCAATAGTTACGTCACCAAAAATGCTCCGTCTCAGCTCGCCTTTTTGCAGGGGGCGGGGCTTAAGTAAAACTTTGCAGCAAAAAAAAAAAACAGATAGATATTTGAGTGATTTCTCTCTTGATATGTTTTGTAAGTCATGAAAAAACATGTTACAGACTTGTTAACAAGAAAAAAAACCTCAATTTTTGGTGGAGTGTCACTTTAAAAACTCTTCTGTTTTCATTTTAAATAGAAAATATGTTTAATAGTTTCATGCATTTTGTTTATCGAGGGGCGGGGTGGATGATGAGACTTAAACTCAATCAATGATGCATTTATGAGAGAATGTTACAATCAGTGAGTGTTATTGTCTAATCCCTGATGTCCTGTTGTAAATTACCATAATCCCAGTCAGATTATTTATTATTCATCATTCATTATTCGTGCTGCTGGTTGTATTGTTTCTTTGTTAAAGCCAAACAGAACTCCTTCTGTTTCTGACTTTCTGACGGATTACGTGAGAATCCAGATAAACCAGACAACGTCATTGTGACTAAATGTCAGCATGAAGTCAATTTCATTCTCTGCGTATTATCTCCTATAATTCCATGTTTGTATTCAAGATCAAGAGAGGGAGATTTATCATGCTTCCGTGTCAAATGTTTCTTGTTCCACAGTTTTCAGGCTTCACAGACTTCATATCTGACATCTCTCACAGCCATCAGACACATTAGAAAATTACTGATAACTGCTAATCTGAAGAAACAAACAAAGGCAGATTATGCTGCTGCAGCAGGGCTTCATTTACATTCATTCTCTGTAGCCGAGTCCTGATAACAACCAGACTTCACTGTTGCCTTCTGGAAGTCTTATTGTGAGGAAAGGGTGACCTCTGCTGGACAAATAGAGTCACTGCAGACAGGAAAACGTGCAGCTTTTTCTTATGAACACTGATTATTTATTACTGGCAAATCTACAACTTTTTACTTATAAATCTGTGACTTTTTTCTTTAAAAACTGAAAGGTTGTATAACTTTATTTCTAACTTAGTTTCAAAAAGAAAGAAAGTTGCAAGTTTATGTGAAGAAAAATAACTATTTTACTCAGTTCAAATCACGCCCCGTCCACTTCCACATATGGAACCTTAAATCAGAAAAACTCCATTGAAGTGAATGGCAAGAAAGACATTATCTTTTGATCCTGATCAAATTTTGCCACGAGTTACACATATGATGTTTGTCAATTTAAAAGATAATTTTCCACATAAATAATGGTGTAGGTCAGGGGTCACCAACTAAAACTGCAAGAGGTCAGATAAGCTAGTCCTCCTCCCCAGCTGAGGTCTGAATTAGGCCTGGGGGTCTTGAGGGACCTCAGACATATATGTAACTCGTGGCAAAATTAGATCGGGATCAAAAGATAAATTCTGTCTTTTAAGTAGGGCATTTAAGTAGAAGCATGCAATGACGATTTCCTCATCTCAAACAATTTATTGAAACAAAAGCCAACAGTGGTGGGTATACCACAACAAAAAATGTCAGTGTCTCAATAACTTGTCTTGTGCCCTTGAGCATCAATTACAGTCTGACAACGACGTCTCATTCTGTTGACAAGTCAACAGTGTGTGCTGAGGCATGGCATTCCACTTTTCTTGAAGGGTGGCCCTCAGGTCATTGAAGTTTTTTTGGTGCAGGGCTACCTTAGCTTGCCATTAGGCCCTTGGGCTGAGAGGTTTTGTAGCCCCCCCCCCCACCCCCCAACAGAATCTCAGTTTAAAAATATGTAATGGCAATGTTTTTAATAATGGACTTCTTTTATATAGTACTTTTCATGTCACCCAACATTTTACAACAAGTCCATTATCCATTCACTCCACAGACAATGATAGTGGTAAGCTACTTCTGTAGCCACAGCTGCCCTGGGTCAGACTGACAAAAATGTGGCTGCCAATCCACGCCAACTGAACATTTATTCACATTCATACACCAGTGTCATGAACCATGACAATCATTTGGCCCTGAGGGTTCCAGTCCCAGCACCAATGGTGAGCCATACCCCAGCTGCCATGCTGGAAGAGCCACCAGCATGGATGATTTCATCTGGGGACACCATGACTGCAACAACCATAATGCCTACTGCGGAGGCCGCCGCAGCAGCGTCAGCTTCTGAGCCGGACCTCCAGAGGGCTGAGCCAGAAGAACCATCATCACCTGGATCGTCGGAATCCTGGATGGCAGTGGAACTTGAGCTCAGGCAAGTGATCTCCTTTATTTTTCTTTTTTCTGCCCTAGAGAGATCTTACCTGGCTCTTGGTGAGGAGAGCCGGGTGCAGCCACCCACTGCACCTGAGCTCACCTTGCCGGGCTCTGCCACTGCCAGTGACCCTGACCCTGCATCTCTATGTGTCTTGTCTGAGCTTCCTCCCAGGGTCACCGGAAATGCTCCAGTACCACCAGAGGTCTCCATTGGTCCAGGCTCGCTGCTGGAGGTCACCGTGGGTGCAGCGTTGACCCAGTGAACTGAACCATTGGGTTGGGTGGCCAGTTTTCCCTGGCAGGCCACCTGACTCATTCATCCTGGCCGTCCGGCTGGTCTGGGATTTTGGCAGGCCACCAGACCGGGTGCACCATGCCATCCAGTGGACCTGGGACTCTGGGTGGCCTCCCGAGCCTTCTAGCCTCTGGACTTGGGGGTGGTGGGGGGGCTAATTGGGTGGGTTTGTTTTTTTTGTTTTTTTTTCCGGTGTGGGTCCTGAGTATGTTATTTTTTTGTTCCCTCCTGGCCTGTTCCCCCCACCACCCGCCCTGGGTAGATTGTGGTAGTTCCTGCTGGGGGAAGGGGTTCTTTTTCTTTGATGTTGCGTTGGGTGTCTGGATTTTTCCCCAAACTCAGTTTCATGACTTTCCTGTATATTCATATTTATCTGCCGTATTGTTATTTCCTGTGTGTTCGTACCGCCTACTGTTTTCACTGTTTTGATCATTATCTGTTGCCTGTATTTAGGTTCTGTTTGCCATTTCCCTGTTGTGTCTTATTTCTGCAGTTGTTGATATGTATTATTTAGGATGTCATTTTATTTTGTTTTTCCTGTGTTCCCCTTTCACTGTTGACAGCTGTCAGGGTTGTGCAGCTTCGCGTGGGCATGCCCTGCCACCTGTCAAACTGCCAACTGCCCCTCCCTCACCTCTTATTACCGTCAGCCGCTCTCCCTCATTAATATGATCAGCTGTTTCCAATTATTACCTCCGCCAAGGAGGCTATGTTTTCATCGGCGTTGGTTTGTCTGTCTGTCTGTCTGTCTGTCTTTCTGTCTGTTTGTTTGTTAGCAATATAACTCAAAAAGTTATGTACGGATTTTCATGAAATTTTCACAGATTGTCAGAAATGGGGTGTCCTACAGATGATTAGATTTTGGTGGTGATCCGGATCACCGTCCAGAAGAAAACCGCCATTACGGAAAATGTGATTTTCGTGAATAACTACTGAACCACTAATCCTATTATTGTCAATCCAATTGCTAGTCATATGTTTTCATGGTCAAGGAATCTGAAAACGTACACACAAACACTGTATGGGGGGAACTGTGGCGCTTGGCGGAGGTCTGCGCTCTCCGAGTGCTTTTCTAGTTAGTTGTTGTTTTCTTCTCCTGTTCAGGCCAGCCCACACCGGTCTCTCCTCTTGTAATTGATTTGATACCTATTTAAGGAAGATTGTTTTTCTTACTCATTGTCACTGCCTCGCCTTAGAAGGAACATTCTTCCTTGTCTCCGTCAGAGCCCAATCTCGCTCTAGTGTGCCTCATTAGTAAGTTGTCTCCTCCTTGTTATTTCGTTTGTTTACCTTTGCACTTATGTTTGCTATTTTTGTTAATAAACTTCACAAACTTGCAGCCAGCGCCTGGGTTGTTTTTCTCCGTGCGCCGCATAGAAGCGCATATGACAGCCCTATGGCAAACCAATAAATATAGCTATCGGTTTAGCATAGTAGCATAGTCAGAATCAGTTGCACTGCAAATATGCCACTAAAATTACATAATTGCTTACCTTCCGACATCTGTGTGGCGGTATACTATTGTTTAACTTCTGTCAGCTGTAACGAGTAATTTTTAACAGCAGGAAATATATATAATATATATAAATAGACAGTGAAAATGCGCCACATTTTTGGATCAGCCAATCACGGTGCAGCGCCGTCAACTCCTTCCATCAGCTGTATCATATGCTGAAATTATGAGCGGAAGAGTATTTCCTGTTACTACGCATGCACGTGCATGCCACACGTGCGTAGTAACCCAGGGTGTGGCCGTTCTGATAAGTATGGTACAATGTCAGGACACCAGCTCCGAGCGGTAATTTCAAAGGGAAGGCTCTGGAGCCATTTCATTCACAAATGACACTAGGAGGCGGATGATCCACTGTGCAGGAAGGAGCTGAAAGATTAGGAATTAAAACAGATGTCTAGGTGAGAGAGGTCTTTTTTTTATTAACAGTTCTTTTTATTAACAAACTGTGACAATAAAACTGAAAAATATTTTTTAAAAAGAAGTGTGGGCTGTGATGAACTCCAGCACATAAAAAAAATGCATGATTTATTGATGTGGTAAACATGAAACTCTTAAAATAACCCCTTAAATAATCCCTTAAATTAAGTTTTAAATACACGTAGTGGACAGAATTAGCCTCCTCTCCTCCCTTGGTTTTAATCCTGGTATTTAATCCCTAATCCTGGACAGAGCTTGGCCAATCACGCACAGATCTGGGTGGGAAGATGAGCGCGGTTTAGTGCTGAGCTCTGATTGGCTGCTGCCCCACCGCTCCTCACCTCTGATTGGGTCGTCGCCATCCAACCTGTCAGACAGAGAGAAACAGAAGAGGTTTTTATGAGGAGTCAGAGAAGTGGGTCAGGAGGTTTGGAAGTTTTGAGGAAAAGAAACAAACCTGCAGCTCTGCTATGTATGCCTTTAAAAAAAGAAAAAGTTGCAAATTTGTGAATATAACCTCAAAAATGTATTATAAAATTTATAACAAAAATTTTGTAAATATATGAGAAAAAAACTCACAAATTTGCAAGAAAAAAAAATATAGACGTGAGAGAGTAAAACAGTGACCATGTTTACATGAGCACTAATAAACATTATAATTGGCTTTCTGGAGTTATCTGATTATTCAAGTAGTCGTGTCAAAAAAGGTCATCATCCAGTTAGAAAAAAAAATCACATCCTGGTTACATGGTGATAATAAACCGATTACTGAGAATAAACACATAATGGCAATCATGGGCGGCGTTAGGCCTTTTTTTAGGAGTGGGTAGTGGGATAGAGGTATCCTCTATCAACAGGAGCAGTAAGGCGTCTCCTTCCCTCTGTTAGCCTGTGCGACACCCTTGGGCAAGGTGGAGTACCCACGTAACCTCCCAATCAGGGTCACGTGAAATCATGGCAGGCAGGTGATGAATGAAAATGCTGAGCAGCCAGATAATATTTGGAACTAGTCGACATTTTAATGTACCAGGCAGAGGATACTGTGGTATGGTACAATGGCTGGGACAACCCGCTCAGTATGGGCACTGCTCTTATAGAAGGCAATTAGATAGATAGATAGATAGATAGATAGATAGATGTACTTTATTGATCCTAAACTGGGAAATTGCAGTGTAATAGTAGCATGACAGTAGACAACTAAATGACAGAAACGCACACAGCAAAACAGGCAAAGGGATTACCCATGGAAAGTAAAATTAATACTACTATTAAAAAAAGCCTATCTACATCATAGATGAATAGATGGTGACCCGTATAGACACATGAATCATACCCGCTGCACAATGCAGGACTATCAGGAGCAGAGTGAGATGTGAGGTACCAATTAGACTGTAAGGTGCAACTATGGCAGTATAATTATGACCAGAACATAACATCAGAGTGAGTTATTGTACAGTGAAATGGCATGCAGCAGGAAAGATTTCCTGTACCTAACCGTTCGACAGCGAAGCTGTAGCAGTCTACTGAAGAAAGTGCTCCTCTGTCTGCCCAGTGTGTGGTGGAGGGCAACCTACATGCAACCTACTATAAGTAACTTTGCAAAGAAAATCATGGCTTAAAAGTCTTCAACATTGTCAAGCAACACCAGACCATCATCCTACAATTGTACGCATCTTTGGTTTGTAAATATGGATGTCACCTGACTGCAAAACAAATCTACCTAGGGGTACAAATAAAGGAACCTGAATCTGCAAACAGACTGTCAAGATCGCTACATGGAATGTTAGGACAATGTACCAGAAAGGGAAATTAGACAACATTAAGCAAGAATTGAATAGAATGAAGATTAATATTCTTGGACTATCAGAAGTAAGGTGGAAAGGTGCTGGTGAAATAACAGTAGATAAATATGCAATACTATATTTGGGAGGAGATGAACACCAAAGAGGTGTTGGAGTCATTCTGGATTCTGAATGTTCGAAAGTGAAGAAAGGCTTCTGGGCAGTTACTGACCGAACAATAGCTGTGAAACTTAGTGGAAAGCCTTTTGACATTGGTTTTATTCAAGTTTATGCTCCGACAGCAGATCAAGAAGAAACAGAGATTGAGAAATTCTATGAGGACCTTGAGAGGGTGAAAAAAACAACTAAAATCACAATAACATCAGACGGAAGATGTGAGAAAGAAATAAGTAAAAGAACTGCCATGTCACCATGGGGCTGCACGGTGACGCAGTGGTTTAGCTCTGTGGCAGCACAGTTTTACCCTCGGCTGGGGGATCGCGGGGATCATGAGATCGTGGGTTCGATCCCAGCCCCCGACCAACAGCGAGCTGTGTGGAGTTTGCATGTTCTCCCCGTGTTGCGTGGGTTTACTCCGGGATTTCTCCGGTTTCCTCCCGCACACCAAAAAATATGTAGGTTTAGGGCGCTCGCGCACGCAGCGACCAGCAGCCGGTGGTTTGTCACCAGACTGCAAACCAAGTCTACCTACGGGTACAAATAAGTAACAAAAAAAAAAAAAAAGTCAAATGACAGTTTCAGTTAAATGAGTCCTATTCTCAAAAACAGAAATATCTTACTTGACACCAAACTTCGAGTCCTCAAGACATACTGTAGGTATGGCCAGTTTTACTCTATGGCTGTGAATGCTGGACTTTAAACAAACAGTTGTTAACAAAATTAGAGGCTAATGAAATATGGTTCATAAGAAGAATGTTACGTATGTCATGGACAGAAAAGAAAAAGTGTTGAAGTTGGCAAAAACAAAAAGATCACTCATCACAACAATTAGAAAGAGGCAGCTAAAATTTCTTGGTCACATGATCAGAAAAGACAACTTGGAAAAAGTAATGCTAACTGGGAAAATAGAAGAAAAGAAAGATCGTGGTAGACAATGTATAACATACATCGCCTGCCTAAGAGATTTCATAGGCAAAAACATTAGCAACATAGAACTCATCCACAGAGCAGACAGCAGAGAAGACTGGAGAGCCTTGATCATCGATGTCTGCAAGCAGACCTGATACTCCAAGAAGAAGCACTCCTAAATTTAAACTCAGCACCCCTAAAAATTGGAGTGAGAAGAGTTGGAATCATAAAATTTTAGTTCATCTTTGACAAGCTGAAATAACACCCAAAACATATTCAGTTGTTTGTCATTTAAACTTTTTAAAAATAAAAATGAACCCCCACTCCGCCATGCAAATGGTATGATCCCTCCTCTCACACACTTCTCCCCTGTACCTGCAGCATGCGCTGGAGCCCTGGCTGCAGCATCCTGGCACACACACACACAGAGGTCCCTCCCTCCCTATCCCAACAGCGGAAAAAGTGAGGGGAGCTTTCTTTCTTTCTCTTTCTTTCTTTCTTTCTTTCTTTCTTTCTTTCATTAAAACCAGGGATTCACTTGTTAAGGGCAAAAGTGGGATAATTCTGACTTCTGTTAAATCACTAAGTGTGATGGCTGAATGTTGCTATTTAACAAATTGGACCAAAAATGCCAGGGCTGATTTTTTTGTCCCAGTCCAGCCCTAGCTAAGACAACTAGTAGCAAACGTTTTCTTTAATGGTTGCATTGTCAGTCAACCACTGTGCACTGTTTGAATTTAAGAGAAAGAAGCTGTTGTTGTTTTGGTATAAGTAAAATATTAAATCCAAACTGTCACTGTTTTTATGTATCATCATGTACCATGTTCACCAACTAGAAGCCAGGGAGGAGATGTATGAAAGATGATAACTCTAACAAAATAATGTGTGTGTGTGGGGGGGGGGGGGGCAGCTCATTGGCTACTCAGCACCTCTAAAGCTCTGATCGCAGAACCGCCCCTGATGGCAATAATCAGTTGACCCTGGCTACATGGGCCATGTTTACATAGAATAGAATAGGCTTTATTGTCATTGTACAGT
This sequence comes from Pholidichthys leucotaenia, assembly GCA_020510985.1. Lineage (NCBI taxonomy): Eukaryota > Metazoa > Chordata > Actinopteri > Cichliformes > Pholidichthyidae > Pholidichthys > Pholidichthys leucotaenia. The sequence goes on along the minus strand of CM035842.1, from coordinate 190,458,415 downwards.
TGTACAGTACAACAAAATTATAGGTGCTCCACCAGGCTACTGCACAATAAAGAGAGAAGGAACAAATAAAACACTGTTGCAGAACACACAATTAAACACACGACTGAAATAAAAATAGCCCACTATTCTGGAAATATCCACAGGTATGGTAGTGGCTTCACAGATGGAACTATGTACATAAGAGTGCGGAGTGCGAAACGCACAACTGAACACACAGTTAAAGTAGAACTGAACCCACCTTTTGGCGCAAAAAGTAGAATAGCAGATTAATTCCTTATTACCTATTGTATTTTTCAACACATAAAAGAAATTTTTAGGCCGTGCGATGGCCAAGCTATAAGCCGATAAACTTTTGCCTCTGGCTGGCAGTGCCAAACAAACCGGAAGTAGTGCAGACGACGCTGCGTGACGTCACGAGTGTGATCCCTAAACAAAACAACAATGGCAGATGATAGCAGTTCCAGCAGTCAAGAAAACCAGAGTTTTCAGAGTAAAGAGGCATTCAGGATCGGTGACAAGACAGAGGAGGATGCAGGAGTGTGGCAGGTGGCAGGCGTGCACAAGGGCGAGCCCGGGAGACAGCGACCTAATGCACCTGTGACAGCAGCTGGCAGACGGCGATGCAGAGGCGAGGTCCGCCGCCGGGGAATACACCTGTGCACAGGGGAGAGACTGGAAAGGCAAAGGTAGGTATGCTTACGCTGTAGATCTTGCTGGGAGATGAGGGGGGTTCCTCTGCAACAAGAGGGCTGAAGGAATCAGGTGGCTTCATGCCGAAGCCCAGGGCAGAGTGGCTTATATCCCACGCTGCTGACGAGGCACAAGTGTGCGCGCAGCTGGCGCCGCTAATGAGCGGCGAGTTGTAACATATCCAGCCTGTGCTGTGTTGTAGCTTAGTTTTCTTTTTTCTCTGTCACATTTTGTCTTAGTTTTGTTTTGAATTGTAATCGCTCTTGCCTGTTTTCTCTTTTAAATTCTTGGATGGAATATGGGTGGGCGATATAAGCTGCGGCTTCAGCCATCACCCATTTCGGATAACTTACGTTGAATTGTATAATCAGATGAGTCATTGTTCAATTTGACCTTGTTGTTATATCATTCAGTTTCTTTCAACCTGTACTGTACTATCCGAAATAAATAAATTCATTCATTCATTCAAAAAATTGGGCTATGTATTACAATACTTCTACAGACTATAGTGGCAATACACATGAACAGAACTGGCCTCTGCATTTGACTGTGCTATTTATAAATACGTGATCCCTCACTTATCGCGTTTAATGGGGACCAGAACCGACCGCGAAAAGTGAAAAACCACGAAGTAGCGTCACCCCCCCCCAAGGGCGTCACAAGCACTATTTTGCACAAAAAGGCACAAGAGAACAGCGAAAAGTGCCACTAAGCAACACGAGCGATAAAGAACAATGAATGCAGTCTTCCTTCACTGGGTATGGGCGCTCTGCAGGGAGAGAAGCTGGGTAAAACATCTCGGCCAATCAGCTTGCGAGGTAAAACGTCTCAGCCAATCAGCTTGCGAGATTCCCGAGCGGTGAAGAGGTGGGCGGAGAGGAGTGGAGCGGTGGTCAGAGAGGTGGATTTTGAGTTGTGCGGGCTCTCCGTGTTGATACCTGATGTTCTAATGTAGTCTCCCTGCCTTCTGCTAGCGCCCGGGCAACTTTCGTGCCATTTTTTCTCAATTTTGAATTTTTGATGAATATTTTTGAAAAATCCGCGATGCACTGAGGGCGCGAAAGGTGAAACGCGAAGTAGCGAGGGATCACTGTAATATCTATATCTAGAAACGCATCGCTTCCCGGTCGCTTTTCCTCCCCCTTTCTTTTCTTTAGTCGCCATGACAGCTTTCCTTGGCCACTGAACAGATCTTCCCAGGTGTTGGAAGTGTTTTGTAGTCGACTATCACGACAAAATGCACCAAAAACAACCAGTGTCGACGTGCTTGCAATGGTAAACACGGAGGACTGTGTCACACTCGTGATGTCACGCGGAACTCCGGCTGCACTTCCGGTTAATCGGCGGATTTGTCTGATTTTTCAGGGCGGGAAATTCAAAATCGCGATTTTCTCCAAGATTCCGGGATTTGTGGAGGGGGTGCCAATGATAAATTATCTTTATAATTGTATGTACTATCACCCAGTGCCATTCAATGCCGTTCAGTTCAGTTCTACTTTAAATAAAATGGCCCAAGGATTATGGAAAATATACATAGTAGTGGTTTCGCGGATGGGTCAATGTACATGAATAGAATAGAATAGGCTTTATTGTCATTGTGATTGTGTCATGATCGGGTGTCAGGTCAGGCTTGGAGCCTGCTACTGGTAACATTGTAACCCAGTACAACCTGCCGCATGGACGGGTGGTCGGCGTCTAAACCGGCTCCCCCACCAGTGTACACTGGTGAGGTGGGTGGCATGTCACCCTGCAGGATTAAAAGTAAGACCTGTCAAAGGGCGGATGAGCTTCCAGCAAGCCAACAGCCAACATGCATTTCTCCAAGTCCCCAACAACGGACCAGTATAAAAAATGCATATCTTAACTGGAATGGCAGAAGAGGGCTGCAACTGAGTTTGGACCCCCGGTCATTGAGGTTTTCCTTGCCACTGGATCTTGGACCCATTCTCTGTGAAGTATCCGTGTGCCTGCTGTCTGTACATTAGCTTTCCCATGCTAAAGAAATGTCATGTACAAGGCGTCTACCAAGACTATGTCTTTAAACACCAAGTCCTGCGGCAACCGGTGAGAGGCAGTGGGGACAGGATAGTGAGATCTGGGAGTCCCTAGTCTCGGACTGGCACGTAATGGCGGCAGAGTCTGATTCAGTCGTCTCACTCATGGAATGGAGAAGGTGAGTGTTTCGGCAGCTTTCTCTGTGACTGAGCATCCCTTTTCAGGATCCACTCTTCTCACCTCCGATGTGGGGAGGGGGCTAGAAATTGTGCCCCAAAAATAGTCTGCTCCACCCCTTTCCTGGCTGGAATTCCGTGTGCAGCGGGATCACTTTCAACAGTCGAAAAACTTACAAAGTAAATTTCTGAACTTGGAATGTACGTACCCTATTGGATGACACAGACCACTCTAGTCAACCAGGATGGAGAACTTTCCCGAGAAAGTTCTCGGGAACTGTGTCATTTCAACATTGACATAGCTGCGCTTCAGGAGACCCGAAGAGCTTGAACTGGATGGTTAAAAGAACATGGCGGTGGATATACGTTCTTCTGGCAAGGCAGACCTGAAGGACAGCCGAGGATGCACGGTGTTGCTTTTGCTATCAGAAATGAATTTATCAAACATGTTGCTGAACTTCCATGCAGTGTAAGTGAGCGTGTTATGACAATGCGGCTTGTGTTAGGTCAACAAAAGTATGCTACCATCATATGTGCCTACGCGCCCACCCTTGATGCCAAGGATGAGATCAAGGAAGACTTGCTCAACACTGGATACCATCATCACAAACGTTCCTAAGATGATAAAGTCATAATCCTAAGTGACTTTAATGCCAGGGTTAGAAGAGATTATGACTTCTGGAAAGGATCAATTGGCAGAAATGGAGTAGGAAACTGCAACTCCAATGGTGTACTCTTGCTAACTATGTGCGTTGAACACCAACTTGTCATAACAAGTACCCTTTTCCGCCAGAAGAACAGATTTAAAGCCACTTGGCAACACCCTAGATCAAAGCATTGGCACTTAATTGACTATGTGATCGTCCGTGCACGTGACCAGAAGGAGGACCGCATTACTAAAGCAATAACCAGTGCAGATGACTGCTGGACTGATCATCGGCTCGTTCGCTCCACCATGTCTCTGAACATTCACTGACGGAGGCAGAAAATGGCAAAACGACCCAGAAGGAGACTTAATGTCGAGAAACTGAAAGTTTGTGGGTTTCACAAAGGACTCCAGCAGTCACTCTACCAACACCTTCAATCCATTTAATGTGATGAAGTGGAAGAGTACTGGAGTGAGCTGAAGGAAGTCATCCTCTCTAGCAGCGAGGAAACCATTGGCTACAGTAGCAGAAAACATCAAGACTGGTTTGACGAAAATGATGAGGCCATTAGGAACCTAATTCTGGAAAAAGGCAGGTCTTCTGTGCCTAGCAGCATGACCAAACAAATGACGCTAAGAAGAAAACTCATCAGATCATTAAAGCCGAGGTCCAAAGACGAATCCGACACATTAAGGACAAATGATGGGCTGAAAAAGCCAAGGAGATTCAAGAATTGGCAGATAGCCATGATAGTTGTAACTTTTTTAGTGCCACAAGGGCGATCTACGGTTCTAGTACGTGTGGTGCCACTCCAATAAAGGATAAAGACGGCAGTCTCCTCAAGGACAAAAAGAGCATTAATTGCCACTGGAAGGAGCACTTTCAAAATTTCCTCAACTGCAAATCTCTAGTAGATGAGTCTATTTATCTAGAGATCCGTCAGCTGCCTGTCGCTAGCGAGCTTGGTTTAGAACCCTTCCTTGTTGAAGTAAAAGCTGGCATTAGTCAGTTAAAGAACGGAAAGGCTCCTGGCTGCGATGGAATACCAGCAGAGATCTTCAAACTCGGTGGCGAAGAGCTTACCTGCTGTCTCTACCATCTTGTGCTTCTCATCTGACAATGAGAGAAAATCGCTCTGGATCTAAGGGGTGCTGAAATCTTGAGATAAGTCAGACTGTGGAAACTACCGGGGCATCTCATTTCTTGCCATTCCTAGCAAAGTCCTCACCCGAATCCTTGCCAATCATCTGTATCCCCATGCAAAAAAAATTCTCCTGGAATAACAATGTGGTTTCCGACCTAATCAAGGAACTATTGATATGATTTTCTCCATCCGTCAGCTACAAGTATTATGAACAACATCAGCCACTTTTTATGGCCTGTATTGACCTCACAAAGGCATTTGATTCAGTAAACCACGAAAGCCCTATGGAAAATCTTGGCCAAGTGTGGATGTCCTGAAAAATTTATTCATATTCTCAGGCTTCTCCATGACAACATGACTGCAAGAGTCCTTAAAAACAACACTGCTACCAATGAATCTTTCAATGTGCAAACAGGCGTAAAACAAGGCTGTGTGATTGCACCCACATTGTTTTCCATTTTTGTAGCAGCTGTCATGCATCTAGTAAAGAACAGAATGACTGGTGGGATAGAAGTCATCTACAGAATGGACGGTGGTTTATTCAATCTTAAGAGGCTTAAGGCAAAGACTAAGACCAGTAGTATATCGGTGATAGAACTGCAGTATGCTGACAACAACTGTGTCTGTGCCTCCTCGGAGGAAGACCTTCAAGTGACTCTGAACGCCTTTGATGATGCTTACCGGAGACTTGGCCTTTCTATAAATGCGAAGAAGACAGAGGTACTCTCTCAGCCTCTTTCAGCACTAGAGCAAGCTCATACCAGTCCATCCCTGAAGATTGAAGACTCGTCCCTACACAATGTACACAGTTTCTCCTTCTTAATCAGTATCCTCTCAAACAAGGCAGACATTGATGCTGAGATCCAACATCGACTCCAAGTTGTCAGCTACGCCTTTGGACGACTTTGAGAGAGAGTATTTGACGAAAGGGGTATACGTACTGACACCAAAATCCAGGTGTACAAGGCTGTTGTAATTCCTACGCTCCAGTATGGCTCAGAGATGTGGACCACTTATCGACGGCATGTGAAGACCCTTAAGAAATACCATCAGCTCTGCCTCCGCCGAATTCTTGGCGTCAGCTGGAAGGATTGATGAACAAATGTCAGTATTTTGGAAGAGTCAAATTTCATCAGCATCAAAGCAATGGTCATCCAAAAATCAACTTCGTTGGTTCGGGCATCTGTTACGGATGAACAACTCTCGCCTTCCAAAACAGTTGCTGTTTGGACAACTTCGATCCGGAACAAGATCAAGGGGAGGCCAAAGAAAGCGCTTTAAGGACAACATCAAAGCCTCCTTAAAAGCATGGCATCAGTACAGATAAGTGGGAGGATGTCGCTTCCAACAGATCCCGTTGATATAAGACCGTGTACAAGGGCATGTCCCATTTTGAGGTCCAAAGACTAAATAGGGCCCAAGAGAAGTACCTGATGAGGAAAGAAAGGGAAAAGGAACCCACACCGCTGACTACTGCCTACAAATGTGACGAGTGCGGACAACTATGCGCATCCCGCATAGGACTGACCAATCACCTGCGGGTGCACAAAACCCGATAAAAAGGCACCCCTTGGACGACAGTCTTATTCGGAGTTGAGTGACACCTGATGATGATGATGACGGTAGTACAGTACAACAAAATTGTGGGTGCTCCACGAGGCCACTGTGCAATAAAGTAAGAAGACGAAGCCATCTCTGTTGTCATTCAGTCCATACAGACAATCATGTACAGTAGAACGAAATTACATTTCTCCTATCTACAATGTTAATCACATTTAGAATCAGAGGGGTTACTGCCATGCAAGGCACCACCACAAACAACTTCTCCTTCCTCCATTCTGCTACACTGAGCACCAAGTTAGAAGGCGGGAAGTTCCATTTTTATATGGCCTTTGGTTTGACCCGACCGGGACTTGAACCCCCAACCTCCCAGTTGTGGGGCGGATGCTCTATCAACTAGGCCACCACTCCGGCTTTTAGTGTCCTTCTAGCTGGGATGAGCAGCACTGGTTCACTGATCCACAGTCGATGGTGTATCTTGCATCAGAGAAGGATTAGATAAGAGCGAAGGATTAGATAAAACATGGTTACAGAACACACAATGAAACACACGACTGAAATAAAAATAAAATAAACTGCAGAGTGCAAAGACAGGTGTGTTATTGTGATAATTAAAAAGGTCCTCAGTTCTGTGCATGTGAGTGTTCGGAGGGAGGGGGTGGGGCCTCTGACTGTTTACAGTTCAGATGGCCCAGGAGAAGAATCATGTCCATGAATAAACTGATTATGATTGGATTTCTAGAGTTATCTGATTATTCAAGTGACCATGTAAACATAATAATCCAATAAAGGCCATGCAACTGGGGTCATTAACTCAAGTGGTTTACCCTCCAATAATCCATTTATTCACTGCATGTAAACATGGGAAAATTGATTATTGCCACTGGTTTATTCCCTGTAATCAGTTCATTGTAACCATGTAACCAGGTCAGTATTTTAAAGGGGTCACTGACTGCACTTTTTCCACAGTTTAACAGCTCATACATCTTAATGAAATGTTTGTGACATATTTTGTTCACATTTTCTTTATTTTTTTAATTAATGAAGCAAATTTGTTTTGTATTTTTCCTAGCTTCCCCTCCCCCTTGTCCTGTCAGGCAGCTAGGTAAGCAGAACAGAGGTCTGTTATCCTTATTGTGCCAAAACAGATTTACTTTGCCAAAAGGAGCTTTATACAGTACCTAACTATGTACTGTATATTGTAAACTCCTCCTGTAATAACTTTTAATACTTTATTTAAATTATTTTACCCATGGAGGGCCTGATAGGATGGGGAATAGAGAAAGAAAGTGTGTGGGGGAAAGAAAAGGGAGGGAAACAGACAAAAAGACAAACAAACCAACAACTAAAACAAAGAAGACAAACTGCTTCTTCCACCGAAGATGTCTCAACACGAGTCTGGTATCCGCACTTGTTAAAGGAGAGACATTTGTGCATTTGCGTATATATGAGAGCGCGTGCAAAATAAGTGTGTGCATGTGAGTGGTTTGTCAGGAAACATACGAAGAGGGGGGCCGGTTGTAGCAACCCCCCCCCCACACCGGGAACCCCGAGCAGGCAAGGCAGCGCCGCCAACCCCCACAGGGCACAAATGCCCAAGGTCAGCAAGCCCCAGGAAAGCCAGGCATCCGCCCCCGTAGGGACGATCAAGGGAGGCAAGACCGCCAGGTGGCCGGTGCAGCAGGCCCACCAACCCCCCACCCCCCAGTGTGGCCAACACCAGTCCCTGGGCCCCAGGCGCCAGGAGGCCAGCGCCCCCACCCCCTGGGCCAGAGACTGGCCCGTGCCCACCGGCGTGAGCTCCCCAGGCACCCCCACAGCACCACCGCCGCACACCCCAGGGACCCCCATGCCCAAAGAAGTCCCCCTTGCTCAGGGGAACCCATATAGCCAAGAGGCACTACCCTCCTCAATCCAGCACCTCCTGACTCGCAGACACACCCATCCCCACACCTTCACACCCTCATGCTCTCATATGCACCCACATGCACTCCCTCACTCTCACTCACCCACTCTCACACTCCCGGACCCACTCATTCTCTCTCACTCCTGTACCCGTTCACTCTCACTCCCACTCACCCTCAGGGTCACCCACACCCACTCACGTTCACCCACGCACACACTCTCATTCACACTCCAACCTACTCATATCCATTCATGCTCTCCCCCTCACACTCACCCACCCTCATTCACCCTTATTTCTTAAGGCGACTGCGATGCAGATGCAGCAAACCTGAACATACACCGGCGGCCGAGGAAACTGCCAGCGCAGGCCAGCGGCCGCTCCCCCACCAACCCACCCCAGGGCGGCCACCAGAGTGGTGGCCTACCTTAAGAACAATCCTTCACCTATTCAGCTCCTCCCTCCCTCTTACATCAGTTAGCCATTAGCTGACTAGCTTTTAGCCTCACTTTTTCCACACAGGGCCATGTAGGTTTGGAAATTTTTTTTTACCCTTAATAGTAAACACCTTCATTTAAAAACTGCATTTTGTGTTTGCTTGTGTTATCTTTGTCTAATATTTAAATTTGTTTGATGATCTGAAACATTTAAGTGTGACGAACATACAAAAAAATGAGAAATCAGGAAGGGGGCAAACACTTTTTCACACCACTGTACATGATGTACATGATCGGCTGTATGGATTGAATGACAATAAAGTTGTCTTCTTCTTCTAAATGCTGCCCCATACAGATTTTTGTGAACACAACTTAGTGAAAAAAATGCCTTTTTCATTCGTAGATTTTGCTGAATGAAGAAAAACAATCCTTGTTCTCAGGTGATTTATTTTTTTAATAAACGTGATAGTAGTGGTGGTGGTTGACTCACAACTTTAGCATAGGATAAAGCCTATAAATGTAAATTAAGTATAAATTTGCATGAATAAATGCGCAAAAATATAACAAAGGATGCTAATGCATAAATAAAATTGCAAATTTATGAGAAATAAAGGTTACAAATTTTTGAGGAAAAAAATCATGAATGCAGAGGGGAAATGGCACATTTCCACGAAACAATAATCATAAATTCACAAGAATGAAGTCACAAATTTAAACAACAAAAGCTGCAGATTTTTTTGTAAACATTCTTGGACATTTATAACTTTTTTCTGGTAAGTTTGTGACTTTTCACAAAGTAAGTACCTTTTTCTCATAAATTTGCCCCTTTTGTTATAAATTTATTACATTTTTTCCACAGAAATTTATACATATGTAACTTTTCTATTGAAACCGAATATTTTTCTCTCAAATTTTCAACAGTTTTCTTGTATACTGCAACTATCCTTTTACCAATTTAGGACATCTTCCTTTACAAGTGTTAGTCTGAGGAAGGAGTCGGGGTGATATGGATCTTTTGTTAACAAGAGAAATCGCACCACCCCTTTTTTAATTGCCTACTGCTCAGGTACCCCTTCTCCTAATTACTCACAAAGAGGTTGTTCAGTCAGACACTTAGGAGGATAAACAGGATATAACCACAAATCTATCATGCTGTAAGATATATACATGCTGCCTACAGTAATGTCAGTCTAAACATTAATATGCAATAGTAGTATATACAGCATCATGTCAGTTTAGTGTCAGTAATGATATCATAGAACAAAAGATAAATATTTGAGTGCATTTTGTGTCATTTCCCCAAACAGTGTCATAATTATTACCCCTCTGGGCCAAGAAATGAGTAGAGGACCCAAGTGCTAGGCGAAGCTGATAGACCATAGTTTATTTTTAAACAGAAAATAAAAGCTGCACGTGGGCAGAACTAAAAGACAAAACAGGCAGGCTTTAAACACAGCAGGGTACTTACAGGGGAACAGAAGCGTGTGTGAGACGCAGACATACGCAAGGACACCACACAGAGCACAGACTGAATGATGCATAAATAGACAGGAGGGCAATCATGACAACACAGAACAGGTGAGCACCACCAAAGGCAAACAACACAGGACAGGTGGGGCTGTGCAGACAACACAGACAGGAAGTGCACATGAAACATGACAATGAACACACAGGACAACAATAGGTGGACAGATACACACACAGACCCAAGACCAAACGGGATGGCACAGAAGACAGAGACAAGGGGCTCAGGGGAACACAGAGGGCAAGTGGTACAAAATAATAATCATACAAAATTATAGAAACACAACCATATGAACATAAAACGTGGGCTTGATCCTGTGATCAAACCCAGATTCATGACAGAGCACCCGCCCCTTAAGGGCAGATTCCAGACACCCATTAAACAAAAAACCAAGAACATCCCAATAGGGTGGAGTGGGGGGGGGAGACAAGGCATGATGGGGGGAAAAAACAGGAATCTCACAGAACCAAAAATGTCCAACAAGAGGTCTCTTTATGGTTCACACACCCACAGGGCTGGACAACAAAGTGGTTCAGAGGACCGCCCCCAGTCCATGGAAGGGCAAACATGGGGCGTCAGGTGGCCTACCAAAGACCATGGGCCACCAGACGGGAGAACACAAATGAGCCTTTTGCTCTGGTAACACCAAAACTCTTCTTCAAAAGGAAACAACATAGGGGCTTCTTGCCCTGAAGCAGATAACCCAAAACTTTCACACTCAGAAGATGATAACATAGTCACTTTAAACTCAGAAAATGGGAACATAGATCTTTCAAACTCAAAAAATGAAAACAAAGACCGTTTAAACTCAAAAAATGAAAACATAGACCTTTTAAACTCAGGAGATGATAACATAGATGAGTCAACCTCGAAAGGTGACAACATGGACCTATCAACCTCAGAAGGTGACAGCATGGGCATATCAACCTCAGGAGATGACAACTCAGAAACCTCAAACTCAGGAAACATCATAGATGCCCTAACCTCAGAAGGATACACAGGTGCTTTAGACTTAGAAAACAACACAGGAGCACTATGCTCTGAAGCTAACACAGGAACATCATACTCAGGGGATAACTTGGGAATTTTAACCTCAAAAGGTAACATGGAAACTCTGAACTCGGGAGAAGATGACAGACATTTCAACTCAGGAAGTGATAACAAATACACTTCAATCTCTGCACTGTGTGTTCATATATTCATATATTTATTCCATCCAGCTACAATGCTCTGCACTGTGTGTCTGTGTGTGTGTATATATATATATATATATATTTTATAGTAATATGTACATATGTATATTAGCTGCTCTTGCTTGCTTGTTTTTTTCTTGCCTTCTGATTGTTGCTCTGAGTGTTGCTATCCCTGTGCTGTTGCAATCCTGGAATTTCCCCGTTGTGGGACTAATAAAGGCTTATCTTATCTCTGGGGAAGATAACATGGACACATCAGCCTCTGGAGATGACAAAGTACAACCGTTAAACACTGGAGATATCATAGGAATGTCAAACTCAGGGGATGATCTCAGGAGGTGGCAACAAAAAACTCCTAAACTCAGAAAGTGAAAATGTAACATCCTTAAGCTTAGGAAATAACATTGGAGCCCCCTGCTCCAAAGAATACCAACTGGGGATTTCAAACTCAGAAGGTAACAATGGGGCCCTTTACCTTGGAGACCATAAAGGAACCCTTTGGCCCAGGGGCAACCACAAGGGAATTTTAAACCGCGTAAGAGCTTCTGACTCAGGCAGCAAAACAGAAACCCCATGCACTGGCAATAGTACAGAAACTCCAAGCTCAGGGGCTAACACAGGCGACATTAACGCAGACACTGGTAACAGAGGCGTTTCTAACTCGAGGGCCCTGGATGCAGAGATTTCCAGCTCGGGGGACACAGATGCCAAAATCTCTAACTCAGGGGGCACAAATACAGAATTCCCAGGCAAAGGTGCAGAAATTTCTGGTCCAGGAGACACACATGCATAAACTTCTGGTTTAGTAGACACAAATGCAGAATTTTCTAGTTTTGGAGACACAGATGCTGGGATCTTTGACTTGGGGGACACAAATATGGAATTTTAAAGCTCAGGGAACACAGGTGTAGAAATTTCTGGCTCAAGGAACAAAGATGCAGAAATTTCTGGTTCATGAGACATTAAAGTAGAATTTTCTGGTTCAGGACACACTAAAGCAGAATTTTCAGGTTCAGGGGACACTAATGCAGAAGTTTCTGACTCACAACACACAGGTGCTGAAATTTCTGGTGCAGGAGACACAAATGCAGAAATTTCTAGTTCATGACACACGATACAGAAATTTCTAGTTCATAACACACAAATGCAGACACCTCTGGACCAGGACCCTCAAATGCAGAAATTTTTGGTCCAGTAGACACACATGCAGAAATTTCAGAGGATATCAATACAAGAGTCTCAAGTTCAGAAGATAGTTCCAGAGGGACCTTTGGCACGAGGGCTAACAGCAGTCGACAAACAGCGACTTCAGGCGGCGAAGGTGGAGTGGGCTGCTCGACCTCTGGGACGACTAGAGGTCTCCTGACCTCTTGGACATCGGGTGGAGGTCTCCTGACCTCTTGGACGTCGGGTGAAGGTCTCCAGACCTCTTGGACATCAAGAGGAATGTGCAGCTTGGATGGTGGCGGAACTGTGGTGTAAATCACCATCCCTGACACAGACACCTCAGACGTGAAGGAGGAGATGGAAACGGGTCAATGCAGGAACAGACAGTGGAGCCCGGCGGAGGGAGGCCAGAAGCAGATGGGAGCTGCAACTGAGTTCCCCCATCAGGAGTTAGGCAAGACTCATTAATGTTCAAATCTGATGTTAAAGATACAAAAGAAGGTACTTGCCTTAGCTCTTGCTCCACTGGCAGCAAGGACCCCGGTGACTCAGCTGGTGAAGCGATGACCATCTCAGGAGATGCAGAAGGATCTGCAGATGAGACAGTCAGAAGTGCAGCAGCGGGCGTGGGCACCAGCACTGGAGACGTTGGAGCCGGCACTGCAGGCGGGGTGACAGGCGAAACTGCAGGCGTCATGACAAGTGAAGCTGGTGGAGAGCGAGCTGATGTGTGCGCCGAGGAGAGAGCTGGAGCTGTGGCGCGCACCTCGCCAACAGCTGGAACAATCTGAGGAAGAGCAGGTGGTACGTGGCGTCAAGTGGAACGGCGTCTCCTGAAGCCTTCTTTCCACCCGAGGCCCCTGAATGCCAGCTTGCTGCTGCAGAGCTCTTCCCGCTCTGCTGAAGAGAGAATTGATGGCTGGGAGGCTGGCTCCAGCGAGGAGGAGGTAGATGACAGTAGAGGTAGCAGAGGAAGGGAGAGATTCAGTACCCGAGGATAGGAGCGCACATTAGGTCTGGCCTCCAGCAGATTAGCTACACCACCCCCGCAAAGCATCTCATCCTGTCAGGATGAGCAGCTCCGAGCGTCGATCGCCATGTCTTCAATCATGGCCACCACCTCCAGCTTGTCCCGACTCTACTTTCTCCTCCTCCTGACGGATTCGCCTGCTGGGTCCATTTCTGGTGGTGTCCTTCTGTCATAATTATTTCCCCTCTGGGGCAAGAAATCAGGAGAGGACTCAAGTGCTAGACGAATCTGATAGACCATAGTTTATTTTTAACAGGAAATAAAAGCTGCATGTGGGCAGAACTAAAAGACAAAACAGGCAGGCTTTAAACACAGCAGAGTACTTACAGGAGAACAGAAGTGTGTGTAAGACTCAGGCATACGCAAGAACACCAGCCAACACCGGTGCCCCACCGTGCGTTCCACGAACGTTTGGGGGGAGGCACGCTCAGCCTGCCCTGTCAGTGGTACACGAAAGTCCCAACTGCTACTTCATTGTGGAGCAGCATGACCAGATCAACTACATATTACTGTACTGTACATGGGGACACATGCTTTGATTAAACGACAACAAGATGCAAAAATGTCTAACGAAATAAATCATTTTTATTTAAATATTTACAGACAAATAGGCAACAATGATGCAAAACTTGCAGCCAAAAGTGTGTGTGTGTGTGTGTGTGTGTGTGTGTGTGTGTGTGTGTGTGTGTGTGTGTGAGAGAGAGAGAGAGAGACTGGTGAAGGGATCGGCGCCGTAGGTGGATGCCCTCTATTTCCCTCTGGTGATCAATAAAGTATAGAAGATACAAATACAAAACAATAATAATAATAATGTTCAGTGTTTTGTACTTACAATATTGCTAAAATATAAAAGGATGCACTACAATGGGTCTCAAATATTTGTAAATGTGTCCTGTTATAGTACTGCATGACTTTATTGTACGATAGACTATAAACTACACATATAAACTAAATTATAATGGTGAATGAACAACTCCCATTCCCCAAAGTGCAATATACAACATTTATGAATATAACTCATAAAAGATCACACAAATAAGTGATCTGACAAAAAATAAACATGCGGTTCTTAAGCAGTGGCTAATATTGGATGTCCCATTCATTTTCAATTATTCTGTAATTAATATTCACACAATCAAATAAATCTCAGTTCAATTCCTTTCATAGCTGTCAAAGTCTAACGTGTGATTTCCTACCTATAGGCTACACCTCTATATTCCACCTTCAAACACAGCCTACGTTTGGGCCTGTAAACCCTGATTGGGCTACCTGTTTCACACAGGAATATTTGCTTTCTACAGGCATGCACTAGTTTTTACTGAATAGATATAGTTTTGGTTTATAAGTAATACCTAAAGCAGGATTAAAGGTCTGATGACACAATTTTGACATTTTTTAGCATGTTGTGTAAACCCAAAAGTCACTGTTGATGATCAATATAATATTTACAACCACGCCTGCATAAACTAGTTATCATCAAAAAAACGCAGCCACTGACTGGACTGTGGTGCCACCCACCGAATGAAGGAGGAGTCGTAATGACGTAAGCGACAGAACAGATGCTGGTGTTGTTGACTGAAATGCCAGCAGTTTTGTAGCTCACAGGTTCTCTGGTTTCTTGTTTTAATTTTACGGCTATGCCTTCCCGTTGTGTCGCCGGCTTAAATAAACAGCAGGCCTTGAAAGACCACATCACACGCTTCAGCTTCAACTGTCATAAGCCTAACAGATGGCAGACTAACATCTGTGCTGTTAGTCTGCCAGTATTGTCAGCACTCTCACGACGTGTTAGTCACTCCATGTTCGCTGTGGTTCTCGTGGGTCCTTGAAGCGATGTCGGCTCTGGGGCGCACCTGTGGCTAACACGTCTCCTCTCATTCGTTCGCTGGGCGATGCCGGCCCCCGAACGCCATCAGTAAGTGTGTTTGTGCTTTTTGTACGTCTTCACCTTTTTGGGAATTGTCTTTCTGTATTTAATGTGCTGTGGTGAACCCTGCACGTAAATCCTCGTTATTTCATCCTCCCTCTCCATGCGCTGCGTAAGAGTGCACGGAGAGTCATGACAAGGAGCGCACGAGGAGGGGAAGGATGAATGGATTTACACGCAGGATTCACCACAGCACATGTATTGAACATAAGAATGATGACAACAGTTCCCAAAAAGGTGAAGACTTACAAAAATAAACAGAAACACAGTTGGCGTTCGGGGCTGACATTGCCCAGTGAACGCATGGAGAGAAGACGTGTTAACCACGGTTGCGCCCCAGGGCCGACATCGCTTCAAGGGGCGCAATAGAACCACGGCTGTGTGGAGTGGCTAACACGTCGTGATAGTGTTGGCAGTATTGGCTGGCTGACAACATGGCAGATGATGCACACAAAACATCAACAACTGACTGTCAAAGAGAGAGGAGGCGTTGTCGGACCAGCGAATCTTGGACAGTGCCCACCTGAAAGTGGGTCAAAACAGCACATAAACCACATGTACAAAACATAAAAATAACAAGAACTCAAAAGATAATACATAATAAACCCAATGCCTGAGCCACAGAAAATACACTGCTATGATTTTATTGAAAAATCGGGTTTAAATAAATTATATTTATGAACAAATAATTTGTTGCAATATCTGTAACAAAAGCATACCACTCGGTTTCCCCTGCCATGTGTTTGCCGCTGCTGTGCCTCTCCACCGTCACTCTCTGAGTCTGACTCGTTAGGCACGATGTCCGCTTGGCACGGCTCAAACCTATAAGGTCTGATGCCCCCAGATTCTTCATTATCATCTCATTCTTCTGAACTATAATCGTCTGAAGATTGGACAACACAAACCAATTCCAGACTACATGTTCTGGGACCATTGTCAATGTTTTTAACCACTTCCATCCTGCATGTACAATGGGCAGCCAAGCGCTGTGTTCTGTCGCTGATCTCGCAACATGGCCAGGGGGTTTTCCAGCCACTGACGCAATTTGTGACGTGGTGCTCTTGAAAACGTTGGATATTCGTGTGAAAAAAAATTCTGTTTCACTTAGAACTGCACAGACCAACCTATTTTGTCATATTGAAATTATGTGTTGCAAAATTAGATGAAGTCAAAATCGTGTCGTCAGACCTTTAATGTTGCAATAATGACCAGTACAGGTTTCCTTTAAGTTTTATATTCTTGTCAAAACATGTCTGCAATAAAAAAAACCTAGATGCTCCCTCTACTTCTGCATATGGAACCTTAAATCACCATTGAAGTGATTGGCAAGAGAAAAATTATCTTTTGATCCTGTTTGAATTTTGCCACAAGTTATACATATGATGTTTAACAGAAATAACAGTCTAGGTTGTTGTCTAACTGTTAAAGTGTAAAGTTGTGAAAATATGTAAACTGAAAGACGACAACCACAGACTCACTTAACTTGCATCATCATTTTCAAAGAGCGCCCATGAGGAAGTAACTAACAATCCTCTGCATCAGCTGCAGCCCTCAAATACATTTGTGTTGTTTTTCTCCTTTTTGGATCCTTCTTTTATCGACCAGTAAACAGGAGGTAAGCTTTGAGAGGAGAACCAACATGATCGTGTTTGGTGACGTGTATAGTCTGAGACAAGGAAATGTAGTCCACTAAGCAGTTTTACAAAAACTAAATATTATTCTTTTATTATATGACATCCGACAACTTTAATTGTGAAATTAGACAATTTCCAAAGACCCCAAACAATCTCTCATTGTACCCCAGGATGCCACGGCACCCTGGTTGAAAAAACACTGCGGAGAATATCAGAAAGACTGCACTCACCCTGGCCACCGCCTTTTTGAAATCCTTCCCTCGGAAAGACTAAGGGTCATGAAGGCATGGACAAACAGGCTGCGAAACAGCTTTTTCCCCAAAGCTGTGAATGAACAGCTGAAAGGCTGAGCTGGACTCTGTGTCACGATGCTGAGCACGGGTGGAGAGCCAGGCTCAGGCTTTAAGTTCTTTGTGATTATATTCTGTATTTTCCTTATCTGAATTTTATTATTGTTTCTGAGTATGGTTGTCTGTATATGTTATCTGAGTTTGGTTTTTGTTTCTGTTTGTTTGGTCCCATTATCATATCTTAGTGTGATTATTATAGTCTTGTCTATGTATTTTTGAATCACCTTGTATTTCTACTTCTCCCTGTGTTTATAGACATGAGCCCACCTGTGCCTCTACTGCCAGTCTTTTTGTAATATTGATAATAGTATTCTTGTATCCCCCCACCTTGCTGCCTCTATATTGGAGTTTTCCCCGGTGGACGAAAGGGTTGCTTCCCTGTGCCTTTGGGTTGGGAAACGGGTCCTGACCATCATTTGTGCCTATGCACCAAATGATGTTTCAGAGTACCCACCCTTTTTGGAGTCTGTGACTGGGGTGCTGGAGGGTGCTCCTCTTGGAGACTCCATTGTCCTATTGGGGGACTTCAATGCGCACGTGGGCAACGACAGTGAAACTTGGAGGGGGGTGATTGGGAGGAACGGCCTGCCCAATCTGAGCCCAAGTAGTGTTCAGTTATTTGACTTCTGTGCTAACCACAGTTTGTCCATAACGAACACCATGTTCAAGCATAAGGGTGTCCATATGTGCACCTGGCACCAGGACACCCTAGGTCAATTTTGTTATCGTGTCATCAGACCTGCGACCGTATGTCTTGGACACTCAGGTAAAGAGAGGTGCAGAGCTGTCAACTGATCACCACTTGGTGGTGAGTTGGATCCGATGGCAGGGCAGGAAGCCATTCAGACCTGGTAGACCCAAACGTATAGTGAGGGTGTGCTGGGAACGTCCAGCTGAGGCCCCTGTCCGGGAGGTCTTCAACTCCCACCTCCTGAAGAACTTCAACCACATTCCGAGGGAGTCTGGAGACATGGAGACTGAATGGGCCATGTTCTCCACCTTTGTTGTTGAAGCGGCGGCCCAGAGCTGCGGCTGCAAGGTGGTCGGTGCATCTCGTGGTGGCAACCCCTGAACCAAGTGGTGGACACCAGTGGTAAGGGGGGCCATTAAGCTGAAGAAGGAGTTCTATCAAGCTTGGTTGGCTTGTGGGACTCCCGAACCAGCTGAGGTGTACCGGCAGGCCAAACGGAGTGCAGCTCGGGTGGTTACTGAAGAAAAAACCCAGGTATGGGAGGAGTTCGGTGAGGCCATGGAACAAGACTTTCGGTCGGCCTCGAAGAGATTCTGGCAAACTGTCCGGCAGCTCAGGAGGGGAAAGCAGCTCCCTATCCACACTGTGTATGGTGCGGATGGGGTGCTGTTGACTTCGACTGGGGATATCGTCGGGCGGTGGAAGGAATACTTCGAGGATCTTCTCAATCCCACTGATTCGCCTTCCACAGAGGAAGCAGGGTTTGTGGATGAGGGGGATGACTCGCCTATCACAGGGGCCGAGGTCGCCAAGGTGGTTAAAAATCTCCTTGGTGGCCGGGACCCGGGGGTGGACGAGATTCGCCCTGAGTACCTCAAGGCCCTGGATGTTGTTGGGCTGTCATGGTTGACACGCCTCTGCAACATCGCATGGAGGTTGGGGGCAGTGCCTTTGGCATGGCAAACCGGGGTGGTGGTTCCTCTCTTCAAAAAAGGGGACCGGAAGGTGTGCTCCAACTTTAGAGGGATCACACTCCTCAGCCTCCCTGGGAAGGTCTATGCCAATGTACTGGAAAGGAGAGTCCGGCCGTTGGTTGAACCTCGGATTCAGGAGAAGCAATGTGGTTTTCGTCCTGGCCGTGGCACATCGGACCAGCTCTTTACCCTCTCGAGAATTCTCGAGGGTTCGTGGGAGTTTGCCCAACCAGTTTACATGTGTTTTGTGGACTTGGAGAAGGCATTTGACTGCGTCCCTTGTGGTTTTTTGTGGGGGGTGCTTCGGGAGTATGGGCTATCGGGCTTGTTGTTATGAGCTATTCGGCCGTTGTGAGAGTTTGGTTCGTATTGCCAACACTCGATCGGACTTATTCCCAGTGAGAGTTGGACTCCGCCAGGGCTGCCCTTTGTCACCGATCCTGTTCATAATTTTTATGGACAGGATTTCTAGGCGCAGCCAGGGAATGGAGGGTGTCATGCTTGGTGACCACAGGATCTCATCTCTGTTGTTTGCAAATGATGTTGTCCTGTTGGCTTCATCCAGCAATGACCTACAGCTCTTGCTGGGACGGTTTTCCACCGAGTGTGAAGCAGCTGGGATGAGAATCAGCACCTCCAAGTCCAAGTCCATGGTCCTCAGCCGGAAAAAGGTGGATTGTCCTCTCTGGGTTGGGGACAGGCTCCTGCCCCAAGTGGAGGAGTTTAAGTATCTTGGGGTCTTACTCACGAGTGAGGGGAAAATGGAGTGAGAGATTGACAGATGGATTGGAATAGCATCTGCAGTGATGCAGACGTTGTACCAGTCTGTTGTGGTGAAGAGGGAGCTTAGTTCTAAGGCAAAACTGTCGATTTACCAGTCAATCTACGTTCCAACTCTTACCTATGGTCACGAGCTTTGGGTAATGACCGAAAAAACAAGATCGCGGATACAAGCGGCTGAAATGAACTTTTTCCGTAGGATTGCTGGACTCACCCTCAGAGACAGGGTGAGGAGCCCAGTCATCCGGGAGAGGCTCAGAGTAGAACCGCTCCTCCTCCACCTCCATCCTGGATGGATGGATAGTAGTATTGTATTATTTGCATCTTTTGGGTTTACATTTATCTTGTCAATTCATACCGGCTCGGACATTGCCTGGGTTAACAAGGTCAGGAGTTCCTGGCAGTGGGGGGCGAAGGACAGAGCTGCGTGGAGGAATCTGATCAGACCTAAAGGTCTGATCAGACATTTAGGACATTTAGGCATTCTCCGGTTTGTTGCTCATTTTGTAATCAGTTCATATTTATTTCCCTGTTAGTTATCTTTAGTATGTATTCCCGGTCCACACAGAATGACTGTGCCAGTATAGACACCAGCATCTGTGAGTTTGCCTTTTCCTTTTTTCTTTTTTTCTCCTCCTGTTTATTTTTTGTCCCTTTGCTGAGATGTCAGCTCAAACAAACTCAGCAGGCGAACAGTGGTACCCTATGAGCCTGGGGTGGGAGATTTGCCGTATATTAATGGAAACTGATGGACTACTCTCTTCTGCTCCCATGTATCCCACGCCAAAATCCACTCTCTGGTACCTGGGTCTCACGGAGGCGGCTGCTCACTGGTGTCCTCGGCTCGCGGAGCATGCAGAGGAGGTGGAGAGTGTTGCCCTGGTGGCAGATCTGCAGTGGGAGAACCGTGGGATGGTGAGGAGTTCCACTAACAAGCCTAGGTCTGCGGCGATGAGGAAGCGTCTCTGGGTCTCGGTACCATTGGCTCCTCGCCAGTCTCCAGTTCCAGTCCTCACTCTGCCAGCCCCACATCCGCTCCATGAGTTGAGGTTAGGTACATCATTTGCGCCGAGGTCTGAACAGACAAGTAAGTGTCTCCTGACTCCAGTGCCTCACCTACCTCATCAGAAGCCCGTGTCTCCGCCTCCTCATCAGACGACCTCCACAGTCCCTGGAGGAGCCTTGTCTGAACCAGCAGCAGCAACCACCATTCCCTGGGAATTAAAGCAAGTACCTTTACATTTTTACTGTCTAAGAATGAAGTGTCTTGTCTTATTCCCGGAGGGAGGGCTCAGCAGCAGTTCTCCACCTCTGCTAAGCCCTCACCGTCGGCTGCTGCTAATACTTCCTCCTCACTTATATCTCCCGTGTACTTTTCCGTTTCCCCTGAGTGTCCGTCGGTCCTGGGAGGGAGCCGCCGGACGACAGAGAGGCCTGCGGTTGTGGAGAGTCCTGTTCCAGCCCCGCAGCCATGTCCTGGAGGGGAGGAGAGCACCCCCAGTGTCCTGAAGCCTGAGCCGACAGGAGAGTGTCCCCTGGTTTCAGCATCACAGGACTCAGCGTCAGCAATGAGATGATCTCCAGTTACAGCCGCCGCCTCTGGGGGTCCACCGGGATCAGCCACTTCATCTGGTGTTCCGCCAGCGTCAGCCACCACTCCAAGAGATCCACCTGCGTCGGTCGCCATGGCTGGGGGTCTGCCAGCTGCACCTACCATCATGCCTGCTGCAAGGGCTGTCGCAGCAGAGTTGCCAGAGTCCTGGACGGCAGTGGAGCTCGAAACAAGGCAAGTACAGTGGTGTGAAAAAGTGTTTGCCCCCTTTCTGATTTCTCATTTTTTGTATGTTTGTCACACTTAAATGTTTCAGATTATCAAACAAATTTAAATATTAGACAAAGATAACAAGTAAACACAAAATGCAGTTTTTAAATGAAGGCGTTTATTATTAAGGGTAAAAAAAAAGCCAAACCTACATGGCCCTGTGTGAAAAAGTGATTGCCCCCTAAACCTCATAACTGGTTGGGCCACCGCACCCTTTGCAGCAACAACTGCAATCAAGCGTTTGGAATAACTGGTAATGAGTCTTTTACAGCGCTGTGGAGGAATTTTGGGTCACTCATCTTTGCAGAATTGTTGTAATTCAGCCACATTGGAGAGCTTCTGAGCATGAACTGCCTTTTTAAGGTCATGTCACAGCATCTCAGTCAGATTCAGGTCATAACTTTGACTAGGCCACTCTAAAGTCTTCATTTTGTTTTGTTTTTTTTAAGCAATTCAGAGGTGGACTTGCTGGTTTGTTTTGGATCATTGTCCTGCTACAGAACCCAAGTGTGCTTCAGCTTGAGGTCACGAACAAATGGCCAGACTTTCTCCTTCAAGATTTTTTGGTAGACAACAGAATTCATGGTTCCATTTACCACAGCAAGTTTTCCAGGTCCTGAAGCAGCAAAACAGCCCCAGACATCACACTACCACCACCATATTTTACTGCTGGTATGATGTTCCTTTTGTGAAATACTGTGTTACTTTTACGCCAAGTGTAATGGGACACACACCTTCCAAAAAGTTCAACTTTTGTCTCGTCAGTCCACAGAGTTTTTTTCCAAAAGTCTTGGGGATCATCAAGATGTTTTCTGGCAAAACTGAGACAAGTCTTTATCTTCTTTTTGCTCAGCAGTGGTTTTCATCTTGGAACTCTGCCATGCAGGCCATTTTTGTCCAGTCTCTTTCTTATGGTGGAGTCATGAACTTAACCTTAACTGAGGCAAGTGAGGCCTGCAGTTCTTTGGATGTTGTTGTGGGGTCTTTTGTGACCTCTTGGATGAATCGTTACTGCACTCTTGGGGTAAGTTTGGTCGGTCGACCACTCCTTGAAAGGTTCACCACTGTTTCATGCTTTTGCCATTTGTGGATAATGGTTCGCACTGTGGTTTGCTGGAGTTTCAAAACTTTAGAAATGGCTAGAAAATTGAACTCAGCTTTCCAAAGATGTGATAAACCACAGTTAATTTATGTTTTAACTGGGGGGGAATCACTTTTTCACACAGGGTCATGTAGGTTTGGACTTTGTTTTACCCTTAATAATAAACACCTTCATTTAAAAACTGCATTTTGTGTTTACTTGTGTTATCTTTGTCTAATGTTTAAATGTGTTTGATGATCTGAAACATTTAAGTGTGACAAACATACAAAATAACGAGAAATCAGGAAGTGGGCAAACACTTTTTCACACCACTGTATTCTGTTCTGCTTCTACACCATCAGATCTAGAGAACTCTAACTGCTGCCTCCAGGAAAGGGTGCATTGTGCCCCGCAGCCCATTGGCTCAGGGATTCAATTCAATTCAATTCAATTCAACTTTATTTATATAGCACCATTTCACAACAACAGTCATCTCATAGCACTATCAACTGTAGGGGGGGAACCCCCACAGTTGCAGAAAGACCCCAGCAATCAGGCGATCCCCTGTGAGCAAGCACTTGGCGACGGTGGAGAGGAAAAACTCCCTTTTAACAGGAAGAAACCTCCAGCAGAACCAGGCTCAGGGAGGGGCAGTCATCTGCTGCGACTGGCTGGGGGGTGAGGGGATAGAGAAGAAGAAAAGAACAGACATGTAGAGAGCAAACAGCACGATGGGGACTCAGTCTATGGGAGAGAACAAACAGATGTTAATGACCAGCAAAAAAAAAAAAAAAAATTTAATAGAGAGTGAGGAAAGGAGTGAGGCCCAGTGCATTACTGGAGGTCCCCCGGCTGACTAAACCTATTAGCAGCATAACTAAGGGAGGGTTCAGAAACACATGATCCCTCCCTAATTGTAGGCTATATCAAAAAGGTAGGTTTTAGCCCTATTCTTAAAAACAGAGATCGAGTCTGACTCCCGAATCCAGATTGGCAGCTGATTCCACAGGAGAGGAGCTTGATAACTGAAGGCTCTGCCTCCCATTGTACTTTTGGAGATTCTAGGTATTACAAGTAATCCTGCATTTTGGGAGCGTAGTGCTCTGTTAGGATAATACGGTAGTATCAGATCTTTTAAATAAAAAGGAGCCTGATTGTTTAGAGCTTTGTAAGTAAGAAGAAGGATTTTAAACTTAATTCTAAACTCTATGGGAAGTCACCCGACAGACCACAACGTCTGTTTGGGTAGCTCCGAAACTCTGGGAGACCACCCGACGGACCACATTGTCTGTTTGGGTGGCTCCGGAACTCTGAGGCCACCCGATTTATTCCACCATGTGATCGGGTGGTTCTGGGACTTCAGCGTCGTTCTCAATGCTCAGACGGGAGTTCCCCCTCTCATTTCTCTTTGTATCCTGTGTGTGCCCCACGCTTCTTAGAGTCAATCCTTCAGACGTGCGCCCCACGTCTAATCTGTTACCCAATGTTTCCATACGCCATTACCTCCCTGTTATCCAGCCAGCTCTTGTAAGTTTTGTGTTTTTGTTATATTTTGTGTTTTTTATTATTAAACGTCCAGCAGACTCACAGCTAGCATTTGGGTCTTCATCCTGCCCTGAAGGGCGGTTCATGACACTCTGTTGTAATGATTGCAATTATGATTTTAATAATTGAATTTTATAGTTTTTATGCGTTATTGATTTATTATTCTTATTTAGTATCATATGTGCTCATCACTGGTAAACATTATGTTTTCATTAGTCATTTGTGAGACTGCTGAGTAAATGACTGATGCCAGACTTAATTTCATTATGTAGAAATATGCAATGACAATCTTGTGATGTATTAATTATGATTATTATTATGATTGTGTGTGTTATGGGTGACGGCTACACCTTTCCGGTTCCGCCGTCACCCAGGGTATAAAAGGCCTACCCAGAAGAGGCACGGTCTCTTTTACGACCAGCGCCTCTGCCTTGACGGGAGCGCCTAAGGTTCTGTGAGTCTGTTTAATAAAGTTCCGTTCGACTGCATCTTCAGCCTCATTATTGGAGTATTGGTTCTGGACATAACAAATCTATCTAAAGAATCTACAGTATCTGTTTGGGCTTTTACATTCAGCCGTTAGCTATTTTTTTTTTTTTTTTTTTTTTTTTTGTTACTTATATGTACCCATAGGTAGACTTGGTTTGCAGTCTGGTGACAAGCCACCGGCTGCTGGTTGCTGCGTGCGCGAGCGCGAGCGCCCTAAACCTACATGTTTTTGGTATGGTAGTTATGGTAGTTAGCATAGTCTTTCTCCACCATCCAGAGCTAAAAACATACCAGCTAACATTAGCTTGTACTGCTACTGCCCCACCTTAAACAAACGTCTCACAATGATGAAAGATTAAAGGTGGGGTAAACTGAGGCTCAAGAGGATTGAAAGAAGCATTAACTGAAGTGAGCCATTCTGAGGAAGGCTGGTTACACTGTGTAGAAAATGGTTCGGGAATAATTAAAACCTGACGGATTTTGACCAAATCATGTCACAGACATTAAGACCCCTTGTAACTGTCAACATATGTAAAAGGGGCATGATCTGTATGTAGTCTTTAGCCTTAAAAGAAAAATGTGGGAAATTCATGGAAAAATGCAGACTATGAAAAAGACTACCAGATGAATGTTGCAAATCTCCAAGAAAAAAAAAATGCAGCTTTATAAATAAAAAGTGGCAACTGCAGAAGACATAATAACAGCAAATTTGAGAGTAAAAACAAAATTTACACTATGAAGATTAAAATGTTGAGAGAAAAAAAATTCACATTTCTAATCACTTTAAAAGGTAAAGGTTGCCACTTCATCCATCCATCCACCCATCTTCTTCCGCTTAATCCTTTTCGGGTCACGGGGGGGCTGGAGCCTATCCCAGCATCTTTTGGGCGAGAGGCAGGGTACACCCTGAACAGATCACCAGTCCATCACAGGGCCAACACAGACATTTTACTTGATAATAATTTCAAATTTAAGGAGAAATACAGGAGAAATGCAAGCAGCAATCATTGGGTTTCAAGCAGGTGTGGACTTCAAGGTCTTGTATTGCTTAGCAACAGCATTTAAAACCTAAGGTCTTCTACACATTAGTTTTTAAAGCAGCACTATGTAATTTTCTTGTTCCTTGTAAGAACACTGAAAAGGCCACAAAGGCCACGACCCCAGTCCCAACAGCCAACCACAGGCCTTTTTGTTGTTAGTGGTTAAACGTCCTCTGTGATTGGCTGCTGGGACCGAGGCCACAGGCCGAGGTCATATCTGCTGTCACCCCAGTAATGACACCAAAAAAAGAGCTGTTGAAGGCAATGTGGACCACCTCAAGCTATGGATGAAGTGACATTCACACGGTCAAATCTTGGTGTACCATCAAAATAATTTTGCAGACATCATCTTGAGGTGAAAATCTAACTTAGTGCTGCATTAAAAAGTACAGGAGAGCCATGCTGTACTTTAGTTGTTTTTTTAGAATAAGGCCTTTCTGGGAACATTCAAACCCGGGACCTCCTGCATTCCAAGCACTCAGCAACCACAACACCACACAACTGCTTTTGCTTGCAATCTAACTTTCTCAAATGATAAATGTTCAATTGAAAGGGTTTCTAGTAGCAGTAGTACAGCATTTAAAAGTTTATGTACACGTTGTTTTCTAATGCACAGCAGAGGTATGTTGCACTTTTGAAGAACATTACCAAAAGGATTTAAACACAGGCCCCCCGCATGACAGACAAGTGTCTACACCACACTACCGTTTTGAGTAACACACTGACTTCCTCACACACTAACAAAATATTGACACTGACAAGACAAAATGGCTGACAGACATTTCATAAACATTACTTTTTTGAACATTAACAGAATTACATGCAATTTGGTGGTTAGCTGAAAAATACTGCTCTGATTGTGAGTCTAAAGTTTCATCAAATGTGAATCAGTATATCTAGAGTTAAACTCAAAACTGCATGCCACAGAGAAACTGTACAGCTTGATTGGCCTAGAAAATCAAAACAGATTGACATTGTTGGATAATTTTAACAACTTTTCATTATCAATGTAGATGAGCTCTGCTTAATTTTAAGAAATTTGGATGAATGGCCTAGGAGGAGTTTATTTTGAGTTCACTTGCACAGTTTTGAAAATACGGTGTAGAAAACTTCCTTTTCAGAGTTTGCCACCATTGACAAAAAGTTGTGGAAAGTTTCAGTGAATAGAATGATGAAAGAATTTTTAGTCTAGCGGTTCCCGCCCAGCTGTTCTCCAGATATCTGCAAAAATGTAAAACTGTTTATTTTGCGCCACCTCTGTACGCACTGCCCTTTTTTTTTCCCCTCTCTGAGAAGTGGGGAGAGTTTCTGATCAGACTGTAAAATTTCAAGTTTCCACGTATTACCGTTTTTGCTCCCCTTGCACTTTTAGCAGAGAAAAAATAATAATAATTAACCTCTTGCACTCCGGTGTACCGGGGGCGGGCACGTCTCTGCGTCCTAGAGCGCACAAGGGCGCCATACTAGGGCGCACTGAAAAAAAAACCTGCATTTCCGTTCTTCCACTACAGACACAGCCGCAAACAGAAAGCCAAAGGAGTGCTTTGATTGGTTTAGATGTGATTGACCTCTCATTCAACTAATAAGAGCCTTGAATTGGGTTTCTGAAACCTTGAAGAACCAATGACTGAAAACCTAGCAAGAAGGACCAGCCTACCAACGGCTGCAAATACAGTGAGCCAATTGAAGCACAGAAGTTCGAAAGCGTGCGTCCCTTGCATAAAATCTGTTTTGTATGACAGCTCCTCCTGCAGCTTCTCCAGCTCTATCGGAAGCTGCCCTCGACGATCCTGCGCTTCTAGCACCTGACGATGAGGCGTCACCTGAGGAGCAGTAAAGCTCTCATTAACCTGTGCAGTAAATCATCTTCATCTTGAGTTACGTATCTTGTTATAAGAATAAAAGAGTTCTAAAAACATATTTATGTACACTTTATTTACATCTACGTATGTATGTACACTTAGACACACACACACACACACATCACACGAGAGAGAGAGTGAGAGAATGAACGTACATATTATTTATGGGTGACGTCATTAGGGGTGACGCTACTTCGCGGTTTTTCACTTTTCGCGGTCGGTTCTGGAACCCATTAACCGCGATAAGTGAGGGATCACTGTATTATTGCAGATATTTTAGTACAACTGTACGTAGTAGACCGCGGCGCACGGTCCGTCATGGAGCGATGGGCAATGTCCGTCCTCTGTAGCGGGGGGGGGGGAGTTGTTATCTTCTACATACAGATATTTTAGTATAATTTTTAGTGCACTGTAGGTTATTTTTTCTTGTAAAAAAAGCCACACATTTTTTACGTGGCATGCTTCTTTGTGTGTGGGGGCTTGTTTGTTCATTCATTCATTCATGAATGAATAAACACCCCCCACACACACACACACACACAGCCCTTCACCTTTCATTAGAGCCCAAGATGAAGCTTCTATATTGAATCATTCAAAAGTTACAGACGTTTTTCCAAACTGTGCCATTTGGCACAATTTGGCACAGTTCAAAAACGCCTGGGAACAACCTAAGAAAAAAGCTGTGTAATATATTCATTTTTTGTGGTATTGTTACAAAATTTTGGCCTCAGCTGGATAACACTTGGTTCTACATTTCTGTTGCATTTTCCAGCCCGGATCTGACAGCTGTGTGTTATTTGCAAGCATTTGTATCCAAAAAAACACCCAGGCGAAATTTATTTTCTTCAAATTCAGTATGTTTAGATGACTGTTACTCAGTGGCAGGAGCACTTAGAGAGACTATGACTGTTTTGCCAAAAAATTCAAAGTGTTTTCTTTTAAATGAGACCAACCCCATGAAGAAGCTGCAAAGAGTTGAAGAACAGCTTTTGATTTACTTTGGGTACATTATTTTTAGGCGTTTTTAGGGAAATTGACCAGAGTGCAAGGAGTTAAAAGAAGAAGAACAACAACAACAAAAACAATAAGTTTCCCACAGCACAGCTGCTTGGAACCGTAATAAAAGAAACAGCTTTACTAAAAGTTTATTAAATATATTATTAAAATTCACAGATAAAAAGTTTTTAAAAAGCAAATTTAGAGGAAAACATTTTTTGTGAAAAAAGGTACAAATTTTTGAGAAACAACTTTCAATAGTAATAATTATTACTGTTGACAGACTGGTTTATCCTTATAACTTGACTGTTTTTCTTTCAACGTCAAATATGATTAGTGGCTTCATACACATTTTTTTCCCCCACAGTCGTGGTTACTAACTCATAGTCACAATATGAGATCTAACATCTGAAAATGATTTTTACATACTCGCCGTAAATCATGTTAAAGGATTTAGGCTAGTTTAAAAAAATGCAGCTGAAATCTTACCCCTGAGAACATATCGCTGGCTCACTCCCACATGTCTCTGCCACTGAGATCCATTGTGTTCTTTGTGGCAGATTAAGACTTGGTCTCCGGTCAGACTGGCTACGTTGGACAAAAGGCCGCAGTCTTTGAACAGACACTGGCAACCACCCTCTACTCTCCCAGGCACGTGAGAGAACTGAGACTCTGTTGGACATCCAAGCTTGAGGGGGGTTGGCAGCGGCAGAAGAAGGCTGGGCCTCAAAGAGCGATGGAGAAACGGGGCAAAAGACAGAACGGGCATTGCTAACTGTCCGGGAGTTTGACAATTCCTCACTACTGTTTTCCCTAGACCATCGTCGGACTTTGGGTGAGACTGGTGGGGACGGCGCTTTGATAGGATAAGAGGTTGGGGAGTTTGAGTTCATAATGTTCTGCTTTGAAACAGGCGGGCTGGGAAGTCTCCTCTGAACACCTGTTTGAGTGGGAAGTGTCCTGTTACCAGTGGGATTGGCAGAAGATGGCAGAGTATGCTGCTTTTTGAAACACTGGGGACTTGGAAGTCTTTGATGTAAGCTGCTTGGCGTGGCAGGTAGCATTCTCCCTCTAGACACCAGTGGCGTAACAGGTGATTGACTGGTGACTGTTGATGGAGGCTCACTAGATACTGTAGTGTTTGGTTCAGGCACTGAAGGATTATTACATCCTTTTGTATCAGATGTTGCTCCAGAAACGGTTAACAATCTCTCTGACTGAGACTCTGATGAATGTTTTTGAAGTAAGATCTTTCTGGATTGCTGAGATGATGAATCTGCCTTTGGATGTACTACCGGTTCAAAATCCTTTGGCAGAGCACACAGTTCTTGAACCCTGGAAGCTTGGGGCAACCCTCCTTTGCTTGGCAGCACGGTCACTGTCTGAACTGAAGCTTTCAGTCTTTGTGATACCACAGCTCTTCTTAGCACAGGTGACCTTCCTAATTTAGAAGCCCCAGCCGCTGCTGCAGTGGCAGCACTTGAAGCAGTTTGGGCACCTTCAAAGGACTTGTCCATTAATACTTCCATGGGAGGGGGGGGAAGACTATCCAGGTCTAAATTATCTGTAGATTCAGGTCTACAGCTTGTTATTCCAGCAGAAAGCACTGCCTCTACATTTCCTAGACCGGGTAACACTGGAACACCACATTTGCGTACACCTTTGAGGGGCCCAAGGATTCTAGGCCCTTCTAGCTCTTCAATACCTTGACTGAAGGTATCAATGAGCTTTTTGACCGAATTCCTGCCTCTTTGAATTCTACAAGAAGGTCCTGGTGATAAAGGAGGTGTAGGTGGAGGGGTGGCTTTTGGAGGACCCTTAGAATTCTTGTCCACTTCTTTAGATATATCCTGTTGTTTAATGTTGCCTTTTGTAAGACCTGCTTTGGTTTTCAATGGTTGGGGGTTGGTGTCGTTTCCCACTGAGGTTGCTTGATTTTGTTTTGATGGACCAGTCCTTGTGAGTCTCCCTTCTCTACCTTTATTCATCCTTTGCAACCTCTGGGTCAAATCCTTCTGGGTCCTTTCCAGTTCAAGCAGAGTGGGATCTTCACCTTTGCTCCGCAGGGATTCTGCTGACCGGGATCTTTGCTGTTTAGGCACCAGGGTCTTCTTCACCATTGCCTTATGAACAGCTGCTGCTGTTAGAGGCCTCCTTGCCGATTGTACCATCTCATCTGTCCACTCACGTCGATGTGTTTTTGGGCTATCTGCAACCTTTGCTTTGTTATTACTGTTCTGAGAGGGAACAAACTGTATTTTACTACTTATTGCGTTTTTCATTTTGAGAGTCATTTCTATATTTCGAGGATTCTCAATGCGCTTCGGAGGAAGGTGGCGCAGGTGCTCTTGTTGACCCGGGTTTATTGGGGAAGAATTTGATCTCTTTCTAAATTCTCCTTGTGTATCTTGCACACCTTTGTCCTCCTCCTCTTTGTCATCATCTTCCCCATCATCTAAAGAGACTGATCCTAGCAATGAGTCCCTCTGGTCATTTGCCATTAAAGTACAAGTAGAAGCGAGGGAATTGAGTGAGGTGAGGGAAACACTAGGACTTATTTGATTCAGAAGCTTTCGTCTTGACATTCCTTGCATAATGCTCATGGAGTTGTTTCCCGTTGGACTTACCAGAGTCATTTGGTTTGTCTCGGTTGACTCACAGCTCTCTCGTCTGTGGTGCTTCTCTGATCCGGCGAGGGACTCATTCTCAGCCCCAATTCCACTGTCTTCACTAAAAAGAGCTGAATCATCAGGGCCAAGCTTGTGCAGTGAGGCCATTTCCATGTGAGTTAAGAGTCTCATTAGCCTAGCCTCTGCTGCTTGTTTGGCTTTCAGTTTTTCCTCTAACAGCTCAGAAAGTGAGGCAAAGTATTCCACCGCTTCCTCCAAAGCAGAGTCCCCAATTCTTCCCACAGTCTGGCTCACATTTTTCATCCTCTGCGTGGTGTACTGAAGAAGCTGCTGCAGCAAATCTGGTGTCGGCTCAATATTAGCTGAGCCGGACTTTGGAGGCACTGAGGAAGAAAGATTCTTCATTTGGCTAGGCCAGGCAAGGTGTTCTCCGTTCTCCTTTAACACCTTTTCGCCCTCTTCCACCATTTTGTCTAGGGCCTGAATTATTTCCTCATAGCGCAGGGCCATGAATGCGGCCATCGGCTGTACAGACACCTGAGTCTGGGTTGCCTGTTCCAAAAGTCCAAGTATAACATCATATCTGTTAATGCTAGGGTTCAAAAAGGCATATGTAGCTTGGTGAGCTTTAACCAAAGGTTCTGGAAAGTCCACTTTCTGCTCTGTGGGTGGCTTCTCTTTGTCCCTTTCTTTTTTTTTAAGAACCTTTGCACCTTTGGGGTTTTTCTTATGCTTCCTGTTGGGCCTTTTCTCAACAAAATCCTGCTTGTCAATGTTGTTCTCCTTCCTCTGCGATATGGCGCTACTTTCTGCTGCAGTGTTGATACCTTCTGTGTTCAATGGTCTCTTTTTTTGCAGCGTCATGTGCGTTGTTTCTTTAAGAAGCACCTGGGTTTGTGCAACTGGCTTCTTCTCCTTTGTGTCACCGTCCTTCTGCTCATCTTCAATCTGAGGATCTCTGGGAGATTCTGGAGGTGAGGTGGGTGGTGGCAGCATCTTCCCTTTCCTCATAGCATCCAGAACACCAAAGTTGTTGCTTTTGGATGGCGAGCAGCCCATTTTTTGTTTTGTTTTTGCACAGGGTCGTTTCAGGCTTTTTGGGGCCACCTATTTTTGTAATGGGGAAGAGTTTAAACCCATAAAATTAAAGAATAAAAAGCTCTCTCCCCCCAACAAAAGTATGAAAAACATAGGTCATTGTCTGAATGATTAAAAAACCCATTTACATAGAATAAAAAAATAATCAGCATCCATCTAAATGTAGCATATTTACAAGAAAAATATGCAAATGTTTAAGAAAAATAGCAAATTTACAACAAAAAATAAAAAAATATCACAAGAAAAAGGATGAAAATTTACAAAAAAAAGTCACAAATTTAAAAGAAAAAAGTTGTAAATTATGAGAAAATAGTTGCACTTTTACAAAAAAAAAATACTAGATTTGAGAGAAAAAAAAATGTAAATATATGAGAAAAAAGTTGCAAATTTACAAGAAAAAAAGGTTGAAATTAATTTTAGTTGCTCCCCCAGAAATGTTGAGGATGAACTTGTAGCTTGGGGGCCTGTAGCAATTATGTACTCTGCTTTATATCAAGAAACAGCTGTGATTTCCCCACACAAACAGGCAGATCCAGCACTCTGAATGATTTGTGGAGGGGGCTAGCATCTTTCAGCCTCCGGTCGTATCTGTCATTCTCCGATGGTTGTCGAGCCTAATAAGATCCTTTCCCACAAGGACGCTTCCGAAACAGAACACAAGTAAATCCATCTCACAAATTGTTTCCATCTGTCAGTGAAAGATGACATAAATCCACAGACTGCCGGTCATGTTTGTTAAAAAAGGTTGTTATGGAAACAAAACAAACAACAAAAAAACCCATCCTGTTGCACCTTTCTAAAGACGAGCATCTTATAGGATTAGTGGCTCTTTCAGTGAACTCCTCTGCCTGCACATATGTCACGGTAAACCACATAAAACTCACCTACTTCTAAGACCTTAAGCTCATTTGGATAATGAGGACTGGCATCAAGTGGCTTTTTATAGCCTCCAAAACAATAACGTCACTGACTAACCACTTGACAAAAGACAGAAAAAAGGAAAGATTATCATTAAAATAAAAGGGAAAGTGTTGTGTCTTTAATTGTAGATGGTAAACCAAGAAAATTAGCCTACTTCTGTAAAAATATGAGGAACAAAAATGTAAGATTACTTAAGGCTTTAATAGTTTTAGTGATTATGTTATTAAAAGAAGTAAAAATCCATCCAAATTTGGTGAGTTTTAGTGTTGGTTCACTAAAATAATGAGCTAAGGTTTAAAGGTGCACTCTGGCAGCTCTACAACAACCTCTAAACAAATGGGTATTGCCCAAAATAGCATATTGTGGCTTTTTATCCACAAAAACCTTTTATTGCCTTAGAACTGCTTGGAAAGAGATTTTAAATGTTGCACCTATTTAAGTATGCACAGCTCTATGAATATTCTAATTAGCGGCCTACAGGGCTTGCACGTGATTGGTCGCCGCAACTCCTGGTGGGTGGGCTGCTAGTCTGTTCAAAACACTTCCGGACGTTAAAGTTTTGCCTATATCTTCAAAAGTTAAAAGCGAAACATTTTTCTGAAAATGGTCAAGGCGAGAAATAAATGTGTAGTTGCCAAATATGTGTCTACTTTTTACTAACAGCCAGTCCCCTATCCGACGGCGACTGAGCAGGGAGGGGAGAGATGGGGGACCCGATTTGAATGTGGCTGCTCTCAGCTCACAGTGCAGCGCCTGTCCGCTGAGACCATGGTCTCGCACAGCCACATTCAAATGCACCCCCCCCCGCCTCTGTCTGCTCTCTCTCTCTCTCTCTGCTGCTGCTACCCCTGCATGTGATTGGTCACCTCCATCCAAAACGGATGCCTTCATCCCTCTCTGCTCAATCCTGCTGCTCCTCGGTTCCTCCCTCTTCCCCCGAGGTAGCGAAGAGTATGTGTCTCATTGGTTAATGTTGTAACCAATCAGGCTAAGCAGGAATACTGATGTAGCTAGAAACGCTCTGTCCAAATCTGCCTTTTTTGGGGGGGGTGGGAGGGGGGGCTTAAGCAGACATCCACAGCAGAAAAACATGCTTGGGAGTTTGGAATGATTTTGTTCTTTATATGTCTTGTAAATCACAAGAAACATGTTACAGACATGTTAACAACAGAAAAAACTTGGTTTTTACCGGAGTGTCACTTTAAAATAAGTTGAACTACTGCAGCAACCTTTTAAGCTTATCCTTTTAGTTCTTTCCTGAAAATAGCATGTACTGTATAAACAATAATCCAATTCATAAAAGAATATTTATCAGGGAAAAATGTCTTAAATTCAGACGAACTTAAGATTCAAATATACAAAGAAACTATTCAAATTTAGAAGAAAAAACGCCTCAGATTTATCTTTCCAAGTCTGAAAGAGCTGTCCTATAGAGGGAGACTACAGAAAATTAGTTACATACTGTAAGTGACATTTTTACCCCTCAGTCTCTATAAGGCTGAAGGGGATTTGTCATCACCCCAGTCTAAAATTTCACAAACAGGTAGATTTAAAAGTAGCTTGGATGCACACTGTAAAAAACGTTCACTGTAAAAAAAAAAAAAAAAGTAGCAGGGACACCAGTAATTTAATGACTTTTAAGCTCTTAAAATTCCAGTGTTCCACCCGTGGAATGTTTCACATTGGCTGGAAATTTGCTGGAATGCTAAGGGGTTTTAACAGTACCTTTACTGTAATTTATTTTAACAACATCTTACTGTTTTATAAATAACGGTAGATATACTGTAAAAAGGTCAAATATTTTTTGCTGTCTTTTTACAGTATATGTTTCTCATCCTTATTCCTTCTTTTCTTATATATTGCGCACAGCACTAAGAGAGAGAGAAACAGCATTTCACTTCTCCTGTATGTCCTGTATGTATAGAAGTATTGACAAATAAAAATCTTTGAATCTTTGATATCTACTAATATTTACTTAACAATATGATACTGTTAAAATTAATTACAGTAAAGATACTGTTAAAAACAGCAAATTGGACTTCCGGTTATGGCGGCTACGTAGGAGGACACGTATCACTCTGCTCTGCTCCTAGAGAAAAAAAGTCGGCAAATAACTCTCTCATTTGGAACAGAACCTATCCCAGCGTTTGGGCGAGGATATGCCGGTGAAGCCTAAGGCTGGGAAATCAGGTGGAGGAAAAATTGAACCGCCAAAACAGTCCAAATTAACGGACTTTCACGTCCGTGACGCAGCAGTAAAAGCTCCAGATATGGCGGAGGAAGCTAGCAGCGGTGCGGTGACTGCGGGCGACGGCACAGGTGCGGTGCTCGCTGCCATTAGTTCAATGAGAGCAGACTTTTCCGCTAAATTTGATGGGATTATGGCAGTGTTGGAAGGAATGAGAAAGGAATTGGGTGACTGTGTGGAACAAGTGGCGCAGGTGGAGCCTCGAGTTTCCAGTGCTGAAGATGACGTCGCAGGCCTTCAATAAAAGGTGCGCACTTTGGAAAAAAAAAAAAAATGTCTGGAAGATAATGTCCTGGACTTGGAGCCCCGGTCGAGACGGAACAACCTGAGGCTGGTGGGTCTACCGGAGGGAACCGAGGGTCGGGACCCGTGTTCCTTTTTGGAAAAAAGGATTCCAGAAGCGCTGAACAACGCGGAGCTGCAATCATCAATCGTTTTAGAAAGCGCCCACCGAATTGGCCCACAGAGAGATAATAAGGCAGCACCGAGGACGTTAATTATGAAGTTCCTCAGCTACAGAGACAGGATGACGATCTCCGACGCGGCGCGAGCCAAAGGAGAAATTAAATACCAGGATCAACAGGTGCGGTTCTACCCAGATTTGGCCACAGGAATCCAACGGTTG
Source organism: Pholidichthys leucotaenia (assembly GCA_020510985.1). NCBI lineage: Eukaryota > Metazoa > Chordata > Actinopteri > Cichliformes > Pholidichthyidae > Pholidichthys > Pholidichthys leucotaenia. The sequence goes on along the minus strand of CM035842.1, from coordinate 190,422,235 downwards.
AGGAAGCAGTTTGACCCCGTCCGTAAAGAGCTGCACAACCTTGGGATTCGTCATGGAGTAATTCACCCTGCAAGACTGCTGGTCACGTATAAGGGCAGAACACACATTTTCAAGACCCCTGAGGAGGCGCAGGAGTTCATCAAGAAGATCCAAGAAGAGACTGGTGGGAGCTAAGCATGAATAAAATATAAGGTAGAATATTTAAGCATTTGCACAGGCATCTAACTGATCTGAAGCATATAGCAAGTTTACAAAATATAGATTGTATTACAAAAAAAAAAAAAAAAAAAAAACCTGTGATGTACAAAGTTGCTATAAAATTTTGGAGTTAAGTTGGAAAACTACAGAAGAGAGTTAATGTTACGTCATTTAAAGTAGTAGAGTTAGGGTGATTGGGAGGATGAAGAAGGAGTGGCTTTGGCTGGTCCTCGTGGGTGTGGAGCGGTCGATGGCTATATCGGGAGACGGAATTTTTTTTTTGATTTTGGGGGGATCACCACGAATGTGGGAAGGGGGAATTTGTTTGTGTGTAGTTTGTAGGATGAATGTTCAACCACTCATGTTTTTGCTTCTCTGTATGAGCATGTTTATATTGCAAGGTAATCCCAAACTCCCTATTGATCATAGACCAAAGCGTTAATCTTAATTTAACTTCATGGAATTGCAGAGGTCTACAAAATTTAAAAAAACTTAAACAAGTTATGAATAAAATAAAAGACATAAGTTCAAAAATTGTGTTTTTACAAGAAACTCATCTAATAGAGGAGGATGTAAAAATAATTAGGAGCAGATGGCAAGGAAGTGTATTCACCTCATCATTTTCATCCCGAGCCAGGGGAGTTATGACTCTCATACATAAATCAGTCCCATTTCAAGTGGAAAATGTAATTGGAGACAAATTTGGAAGATATCTAATTATTCAAGGATCTTTGCTATTAGAAAATATAAATCTGGTGAACTTATACGGTCTCAATATAGATGATCAAAAGTTCTTTTCTAATTTATTTCTTATCTTATCATCACTTACAGGGCAACATATAATAGCAGGGGATTTTAATTGTACATTGAACCCCGGTATAGATAGATCAACAGGACTGGACTGTACGCACAATGGATGCAGGATGATCATTAAGCATTTTATGAAAGAATTGAGATTGCTAGATATATGGAGAGAAATGAAACCACAAGTTAAAGCCTACTCTTGTTATTCTAATACCTACAAGACATTCTCACGTATTGACTATTTTCTGATCTCCACAGAGTTAAGGTCCAAGATTCAAAACTGCTTTTATGATAATATTGTGATCTCTGATCATGCACCCTGTTGTCTCATATATGTAGATAAGAAATTGACAAAGGAACCAGGTAGGTGGCAATTTCAGCATAAATGGCTTCAGGATGAGGAATTTGTTAAGTACATAGAAAAACAGATAGATGAGTTCTTTGATATCAATACTACACAAACATCAGCATGTATAAAGTGGGAGGCTTTCAAAGCTTTTATTAGGGGACATATTATTAGTTATACAGGTTCAAAATCTAAGAAGACTCGAGAGGAGAGAGTCCAATTGGAACATAAACTAAAAATTCTTCAAGAAAAAGTGTATGCAGGAAGTGACCCAAAGTTAGAGAGCAAATTACTGATTCTGAGAGCTGAATATGACAAAAACTCAGCGAATAGAGCTGCCTCGAGTCTTCTAAGATTGAAGCAATCTTTTTATGAACAAGGTGAAAAATCAGGAAAATTATTGGCATGGCAGATTAAACAATTAGAATTTAAAACACCAATTACCAGTAATTAGAATTTAAAACACCAATTACCAGTATTATAAGTAACAGACAGGTAGTTGTAGATCCTTTAGAAATTAATAGAGCCTTTAGAGATTACTATGAAAAATTATATGATACAAAAAATGAAACTGACTTAACAAAACTAAATGGGTTTTTGGATGGACTATCTATACCGTGTATTCCAAATGAAAACAGGGAGATACTGGAGTCTAAAATTAGTCAAGAAGAAGTTGGGCTAGCCATTGATAATATGAAATCAGGAAAAAGTGCAGGACCAGATGGTCTTCCAGTTGACCTTTATAAAAAATTTAAGAAGAAATTAATAAAACCTTTTTTGGAAATGGTTTTAGAAGCATTTCAAAATAGTAATTTACCACCATACATGAATAATGCCTTAATTATACTGTTGCCAAAACCAGGTAAACCCTCTAATAAATGTAAAAATATGAGACCAATAAGTCTATTAAATGCTGACCTTAAGATAATCTGTAAAATTTTAGCAAGACGAATACAAGAAATATTTCCAAATATTATTAACCGAGATCAGAATGGCTTTATAAAGGGAAGACAAGGCTTCCATAATGTAAGAAGACTATTTAATATTATTTATTCTAATAAAGAAGCACCGGATACAGCTCTCCTATCATTGGACGCCGAAAAGGCCATTGATAGGGTTGAATGGCCCTTTCTTTTTGAAGTCTTACAAAGGTTTGCACTTGGAAATAATTTTATAAAATGGGTTCAGATAATATATAATAATGCTACAGCAGAAATCCTAACAAACAGCAATATCTCAAAATCAATAAAGATCAATAGAGGATGTCGACAATGACATAGTGCACGGCTCAGGAGACACACACGCAGGCTCAGGGTAGATCTAATAGCTTTATTAACAACAAGTGTGTATGAGTGTGTGTCTGCGAGATGTGAATGTGTTGGTGGTGGCGTCTGCGTCGGGCACGGAGGCAGGAGGCCGTACAGCCGGACAACCCTATGGGAGAAGCAAAGGGAGAAGGGTAACGGGCACCACACCAACACAGGAGATATGATAATGATGACTGGCTTACTTGGGAATGGCAGGTGGCTGGCACAGCAAGGGTGAAGCCCAGAAGACAGCGACCTGGAGTGCCCGGTGCAGCAGCGAGGGAATGGTGGCAGAGAGGAGTGGTCCGCCGCCGGGAAATCCACCTGCACACAGGGGAGCAGACTAGGAGAAAAAGGAGGTAAGAGATTCTTACTTGGATGTTTGCTGAGCGGTTGAGATTCCTTACAGCAAGAGTAGCAAGTGAAGACTGACGGCTTCAGGCCGAAGCCCAGGGCGAGGCGGCTTAAATCCCTCGCCGCTGATGAGGTGCAGGTGTGCGTGCAGCTGGCGCCGCAGATGGGCGGCGAGGCGTGACAGTACTCCCCCCTCTAGCAGCGCCTCCTGGCGATGGTTTCTCCGGGTGCGCTCGGTGGAACTCAGTAATGAGGGACGGGTCCAACACAAATGACGAGGGTACCCATTGCCGATGTTCAGGCCCATAACCCTCCCAGTCCACCAAGTACTGCAACCCGCGACCCCGGCGCCGGGAGTCCAGGATAGAGGAGACAGGCCAGGCCGGATGGCCATCAATCATCCGGGGCATGGGCTGCGCAGCAGGAGGAGGGCAAAGGGGATCGGAGACTGCCGGCTTCACCTTGGAAACGTGGAAGGTGGGATGGATGCGGAGGGAGGGGAGAATAGCTACACACACAGCCACCGGGTTGATAATCCTGGTGATGGGGTATGGGCCCATAAAACGCTGTGCCAGCTTCCTCCTCTCACCCTTTAAAATGACGTCCTGGGTAGACACATAGACACGCTGGCCCACCTGGTACGCTGGGGCAGGTCTTCTGTGCCGGTCCGCCGTGGATTTGTTGCGCTCCGCTGTGCGTAAAAGCGCATTGCGCGCCGACGCCCAGATGGAACGGCACTGCCTGAGGTACGCCCGAACTGAGGGGACAGTTACCTCACTCTCCTGCGCTGGGAAAAGAGGGGGGTCGTAGCCCAGGGACGCCTTAAAGGGAGACATCCCTGTGGCAGAAGAGTGGGCGGTGTTGTGGGCGTACTCAACCCAGGCGAGATGGTTACTCCAGGACGCAGGCTTGGACGCAGTGACGCAGCGGAGCACAGCCTCCAGCTCCTTGTTGGTCCGCTCACACTGCCCGTTGGTTTGGGGGTGATGGCCGGAGGAGAGGCTTACCTTGGCTCCCAGGGCGTTGCAAAAGGACCTCCAAACCTCTGAGGAAAATTGGGGCCCCCGGTCCAAGACCACGTCCACCGGAATCCCGTGCAGCCTGACCACGTGTTGGATTAGGAGGTCCGCCGTCTCCAGGGCAGATGGAAGACCTCGTAGCGGGATGAAGTGCGCCGCCTTGGAGAAACGGTCTACGATGGTCAGGACAGTGTCGAAGGTGTTAGAGACTGGGAGTCCGGTGACAAAATCCAGGGCGATATGCGACCAGGGCCTGCCAGGGATGGGCAGAGGCTGGAGCAAACCCGCTGGAGGGGCATTACCTGATTTACTGGTGGCACATACAGGGCAGGCCCGGGCGTAGCGGGCAGCGTCCTTCCGCAGGCCCGGCCACCAGAAGGACCGTTGAAGAAGGTCGATCATCCGGGAGGAACCAGGGTGGCAGGTGAGCTTAGATGTGTGCAGCCAGTGGATGACCTCCCCCCGGACCGTGGATGGCACAAAAAGCCTCCCCTCCGGTCCGCCGCCAGGGTCAGGTTCCGATTCCTGCGCCTTCCGGACCTTACTTTCTATGTCCCAAGTGACGGCTCCCACGATGCACGACCTGGGCAGGATGGTGTGGACCATGTCCTCAGACACCTCAGGGGCAAATTGCCTAGAGAGGGCATCGGGCAGGCCGTTCTTGGAGCCAGGCCTGAAGGTGATGTTAAAACGGAACCTGGCAAAGAACAAGGACCAACGCGCCTGGCGGGCGTTCAGACGCTTGGCAGATCTTAAGTATTCCAAGTTCTTGTGGTCAGTCAGGACCACGAACGGCAGGTCCGCCCCCTCTAGCCAGTGCCGCCACTCCTGCAGCGCGAGCTTGATGGCGAGGAGCTCTCTGTCCCCCATGTCGTAGTTCCGTTCCGCCGGGGACAAGCGCCGAGAGAAGAAAGCGCAGGGCCGTTTGACTCCGTCATCAGGCGACCGCTGAGGTAGAACCGCCCCCACTCCCGTGTCCGAAGCATCCACCTCCACGATGCATTGCAGCGACGGATCGACTTGGCTGAGGACCCGGGAGGAGGAGAACTCCGCCTTCAGCGCCTGGAAAGCAGCTGCGGCCTCTTCGGTCCACCGGAACAGGACCTTAGGGGACGTGAGGCGGGTCAGAGGGCCGACGACGGTGCCAAAATTCGGGACGAAGCGGCGGTAGAAGTTTGCAAACCCAATAAATTGTTGCACCTGTTTCCTTGATGTAGGTGTAGGCCATTCCACCACCGCCTTCACCTTCACTGGGTCCGGAAGCACCTGGTCGTGGGAGATGACGAACCCGAGGAAGGACGTAGTCTTAGCGTAGAATTCACACTTTTCTGCCTTCACATATAACCGGTTCTCCAGCAGCCTTTGGAGGACCCGCCTCACACGGACCCGGTGCTCGTCCCTGGATTTGGAGAAGATGAGGATGTCATCCAGGTAGACGAACACAAACAGGCTGATGAAATCCCGGAGGACGTCATTTATTAGGCGCTGAAAGACGGCTGGAGCATTGGTCAACCTGAACGGCATCACCAGGTACTCGAAATGGCCGTTCGGGGTACGGAAGGCTGTTTTCCACTCATCTCCCTCCCGGATCCGGACGAAGTGGTATGCGCTGCGTAAATCCAGCTTGGTGAACCAAGTCGCCCCCTGGAGGGAGTGGAAGGCGGTGTCCATTAGTGGCAGGGTGTAGCGATCCTTCTCTGTGATATCATTCAGGGCGCGGTAGTCGATACAAGGACGGAGGGAACCGTCCTTCTTGCCCATGAAGAAGAATCCTGTGCCTAATGGTGATGACGAGGGACGGATAATTCCAGCACTCAGCGATTCCTTGAGGTAGGAATTCATAGCCTCCTTCTCTGGCGCCGACAGGCTGTAGAGTCGTCCAGAGGGTAAGGGTGCCCCCTGGCGGATGTTTATCGCACAGTCGTAGGGCCTGTGTGGAGGAAGAGACATCGCCTTGGACTTGCTGAAAACCATACCCAGGTCGTGAAATTCTGATGGCACCAGGGAGAGATCCGGGGGCGCAGCGTCCTTAGGAGTTGGAGAAGAGGACGGAGTGCAGGCAGCGGATTGCAGGCAGGTGCTCATGCAGAAGGAACTCCATGCCGATACCCTGGCGGACTTCTAATCCAGGACGGGGTTATGGAGGCGAAGCCAGGGGTATCCCAGGATGACGGGCGACACAGAGTTGGGGAGGACGTAGAAAGTGATTTCCTCCCGGTGGTTCCCAGAGATGATCACAGGGACAGGGACGGTCTGGTGTGTGACTCTCCCCAGGGAGACATGTGAGAGGTTGACCAGGGCGAGAGGGGATTTGAGGACTTGGCAACGGATGCCCAATCGGGTTGCCAGGCTTTGTGAAATAAAGCTGCCCTCCGCGCCCGAATCCACCAGTGCGTGGGTGAGGTGCCCAGTGGGGTTGTGACAAAACCGGACGGGCAGCTTCAATTGGGAGAGGGGATTTAACTGATTGACGTCCGCGAGGCCCCCTACAGTGACTCGCGGACCTCCCCGTTTGGCTTCTGTGGGCAAAGCTCCACCGTGTGTTGGCTGTCTCCGCAATACATGCAGAGACCCAACTCACGGCGGCATTGTCTCTCCGCAGGAGGGAGCTTTGTCCAGCCTGTCACCATCGGCTCCGACTCCTCGGAGCGCGATGGTGGCGGCAACGCCAGGGGGCGAGCTTGGGACAGGCGCGACGAGGCACCACGAGAGCGAGAAGAAGACGACTTCCGCTCCGAGGTGCGCTCGCGCAACCTGTTATCCAGGCTGATGGCTAGGGACGTTAGCTCCGCTAAAGTCTCCAGGATGTCCCGCCCAGCCAGTTCGTCCCTCAGACCATCACTGAGACTGCGGAGGAAGATGTCGCAGAATGAACGTTCATCCCAGCCAACCTCCTCCGCCGCTACCCGGAAGTCGATCGCGTAATCAGCTGCCGACCGGCTTCCCTGCTGGAGGCTGAGAAGCCAATCGACCTGAACGCTCTCAGTACGAGAATGATCAAAGACCTCCAGGAACTGTCTCACGAATTGGCCATAGGTGAGGGTGGCGTAACTGGGCTTCGCCATTACGGCGTAAGCCCAAGTAAGCGCTCGCCCCTCCAGGAGATTCCCTATGTAGCCAATTCGGCTATGGTCTGAGGGAAAATCTCCGGGCACACGGTGGAACACGGACTCACATTGCATTATAAACCCCCGTGCTCCGCCGAGCTTACCGCTAAAGCGGGCGGGGGTCGGAATGGGTGTGAGCCGAACCGGTGCTACCGGAGCAGGCTGGACGGCCGCTGGAGCAGCAGGAGCCGCGCCGCCCTGACGAGCCAGGGGGAACGGCTGTTGGGGGTCCAAGCGGTCCAATCGGTTAGTGATGATGGATAATTGATTTAGAATCACCTGTTGCTGGTGGGCTATTAGGTCCACTCGAGCCTCGAGGGTGGAAAGTCGGCATGTGAGCCCGCCGTCTGCCGAGCCACTCTGCTGAAGCCGTACTGACATAGTGCACAGCTCAGGAGACACACACGCAGGCTCAGGGTAGATCTAATAGCTTTATTAACAACAAGTGTGTATGAGTGTGTGTCTGCGAGATGTGAATGTGTTGGTGGTGGCGTCTGCGTCGGGCACGGAGGCAGGAGGCCGTACAGCCGGACAACCCTATGGGAGAAGCAAAGGGAGAAGGGTAACGGGCACCACACCAACACAGGAGATATGATAATGATGACTGGCTTACTTGGGAATGGCAGGTGGCTGGCACAGCAAGAGTGAAGCCCGGAAGACAGCGACCTGGAGTGCCTGGTGCAGCAGCGAGGGAATGGTGGCAGAGAGGAGTGGTCCGCTGCCGGGAAATCCACCTGCGCACAGGGGAGCAGACTAGGAGAAAAAGGAGGTAAGAGATTCTTACTTGGATGTTTGCTGAGCGGTTGAGATTCCTTACAGCAAGAGTAGCGAGTGAAGACTGACGGCTTCAGGCCGAAGCCCAGGGCGAGGCGGCTTAAATCCCTCGCCGCTGATGAGGTGCAGGTGTGCGTGCAGCTGGCGCCGCAGATGGGCGGCGAGGCGTGACAGACAAGGCTGTCCACTTTCACCTTTATTGTTTACTATGGCAATTGAACCTTTAGCGATGGCAGTACGTTTACATCCACAAATATATGGAATTAAAGTAGGACCAACAGAACATAAAATCTCCCTGTATGTCGATGACATAATTTTGTTTATGCTGAATCTTAAAAAATCAATTCCGACCTTGTTGAATTTAATAAAGAATTTTGGGGAAATATCAGGATATAAAATAAATAAAACTAAATCTTCAATATTAATGCTAAATGAGACCCAGAGAAATCACCCAGCTCCTGAGGTAAATCAATTCAATGTTGTAAATCAGTTTAAATATTTAGGAATTCAAATTGTGCCTAAGCTAGAATTAGTCGCCAGTGCCAACTATGAAGCCTTAATGACAGACATTAATGAGTTAATTCAGAGATGGATGTCACTACCAATGTCGATGATAGGGAGAATCAATATACTTAAAAGTAATATCTTACCTAAAATACTTTATTTATTTCAATACATTCCTTTACCACCACCTTCAGATCTATTCTCAAGAATTAAAAAAAAGTTAGTGGAATTTATATGGAACAACAGGAAGGCTAGATTATGTCTGTCCTTATTATATTTACCATTTGATCGTGGAGGTCTGAAATGTCCAAACTTTATGTTGTATTACTAGTCAGCACAACTGAGGTCTATGACATATTATTTTTCATCAAATGATCTCCCTCACTGGACTGAAATGGAATCATACAATTTACCTTTACCTCTTCCCATATTCATATACTCAGACTCGGCAAAAAAAATTACAGAAACAAGTTAAAAATCCATTTGTAAAGCATATGATCAAAATATGGTGTGAAACCACAAAATATTTAAAAGAACCACACTTATTGTCACAATTTAGCCCAATATGGGGTAATCAATATTTTAAACCAGGGAGAGCAGATGCTGTATTTAAAGTATGGAATTTAAAAGGGATTCAAAAGATTCAAGATTTATATCTGTCATGTTCAGATAACATAATGTCTTTTGAAGAGCTGAGGATCAAATTTAATCTTAATAGAACACATTTTTTTAAAATATCTTCAGCTTAGGAACCTTATTCGATCAAATCAAAACAATGCTCTCACTCGACCTATTTATTCATCCTTGGAAAAAATTTTGACGAAAGATAGTAAGAGAAAGGGTATTATTTCAGAGTTTTATAATTCATTGACACTATCTTCAAGTGAAAACTCACAGAAAAGATTGAATTATTGGAAAGAAGACCTGCAAATTGAAATTTCAGAGGAACAATGGGTATTGGCTTGTACAGAAGCTCAAACCAAATCAATAAATGTACGTCTTAAATTGATACATTTTAAATGGTTAATGTGGATGTATGTTACACCGGTGGAATTAAATAGATATAACAAAAACATACCAGATACGTGCACAAAATGTATGGAAAGTAAAGGAACCTTATTTCATTGTGTATGGGAATGTAGGAAAATTAGAATGTTTTGGGAAGAGGTGAGGGTAACAATTGAAAAAATAATTTCAAAACAAATCATATTGAATCCTAAACTGTTTTTGTTGGGTCTGTATCCAGAAAAGCATAATTTTAATAAAAGTGAAAGAGCATTCATAGACCTCAGTTTGCTTAACGCCAAAAAATGTATCGCACTATTGTGGAAAAAGACTCATAGACCAGATGTGACTCAGTGGTTAAAACAGATGTTAACAAACCTTCCACTAGAAAGAATAACATACATACTGAAATCAAAGGAAATTGTGTTTGAGAATATATGGAGACCTTTCATTGATTATGTAAAGAATTTAAACATAACTTTTGAAGAAGAAGGTGAATGATGTGTGTGGACCTTGTAAATTCCAAACTGGTGAATGTATAATATGTATACTTATGTAATGGATTGTCTAGACTAAACAGAGGAGCATTGTTGAAGACCTGTCTTTTAGTGGTTGGTGGTGTTTTTTTAGTATATATTTTTTTATTATTACTTTAGTGTTAGTGTTTGATTGTTTGTGTTATGTTTGTAAAAAAAAGGTTTAATAAAAATATTGTGGAAAAAAAAACACAGCAAATTACTGGCGTCCCTGCTGCCAGTATTTTACCGTTATATGATATGTTAACTGTATACTACTGTGTACTGGACTACTGTATGACCGTCAGGAAAGTGTGGGCTTTTCTGTAATTTTACAGAATCACCAGCACCCTGCTCATTGACAAAAAGTGATTAAGTTTGCACTTAATTCTTATAAACCTCTATAAATTCCTGTAAAATACAAACAAATTTAAAAATCATAACACAAGCTGAGTGGTTTGTGCACCCAGCCACAGGGGGTGCACAAGCTAGTCCCAAGCTCCCAGTGGCGAAGGTTGCATCAGGAAGGGCATCCAACGTAAAATCTTTGCCAAATCAAACATGTGGATCATGACAAATGAGACTTTCATACTGGATCGATCGAGGCCCAGGTTAACAACGGCCGCCACCGGTGCTATTTACTGACAGGGTGGAAATTGGGCTACTATTGGTTGAAGATTGAGGAGGAGGAAGAGAGGGGGAAGGCGTGTTCTAGATTCAAGATTCAAAGATTTTATTTGTCAATTCTACTGTACGTACAGGACATACAGGAGACTTGAATTGCCATTTCTCTTTCTTCAGTGGTGTGCGCAATATAAAAACACAAACAAACAAAAGAAAAAAAGGAATAAGGCTGGAAAAACAACAACAGCAGTTATGTACAGTAATGCTACCAGTAGTACAAATAACGGTAAAAGAAAAAGCCCAGACATCCCATAGTGCAAATAAAGATAAACGATAAAACCCAGCAATCCTACAGTATATAAGGAAAAGGTAGAGCAGTAATACTCATAGTTGCAAGTTTGATGCGGTAGTGTAGGTGCAGACAGTGACAGACTGGACTTCACATGATCAATATTGCAATAACAGACAGCAGCAGATATGGCATTTGTTCAAATGGTTGCAGTAAGGTGCAGAGACATACAGCAGCAGATGTATTACTGTTGGTGTGCCAGTCTTTCTGTGCCAACAGCTGAGGTAGTTATTGTGTGGGTGAGTGCATTACAGTCCAGGGGTGGGGGTGGAGGGTGGGGGAGGGAGTGGACAGAGTTCAGGGTCCTGATGACCTGGTGAACAAAGCTGTTTGGCAGTCTTGTGGAGCAGGCCCAGAGGCTCCAGTACCTTTTTCCCGAGGGCAGGGGGCTGAAGAGGGAGTGTGAGTGGTGGGAGGTGTTGCCTGCAATATTGATGGCTCTGTGGGTCAGGTGGGTGAGGTAGATGGCGGGGGGAGGGGGGCAGAGGAGCACTGATGATCTTGCTGGCAGCTTTCACTGTGCATTATAGTGTCTTTCGGCAGGAGGCGGTGCAGTTTCCATACCACACTGTGATGCAGCTGATGAGGATGCTCTCAATGGTGCCCCGGTAGAATGAGCACATGATGCACATTGGACTCATGCTCGCCTCAGTTTGTGGAGGAAATAGAGGTGAGTTTGAGCCTTCTTGGCCAGTAATGTAGTGTTGTTGGAACAGGAGAAGTCCTCAGAGATGTGCACCCCCAGGAACTTGGTGCTGCTCCCCCTCTCCACAGCTGCTCCATTGATGATCAGAGGGGGATGCTGTGTGTGTCCCCTCCTGAAGTTGACCACAATCTCCTTGGTTTTTCCCACATTCAGGAAAAGATTACACAGGGTTACAAAAATAATTTTTTTGTAAGTTGTCTGTGTTTCTTTAACTGATTAAAGATAATTTTGCACCACTGAATCCGAAAATGACATCCGTTTCTCTCAATCAGGTGATAAGTAAAAACCTGCACTTACTTTGTACTTACTTAGTACTGTGCATGTACTTACCTTTGTATAAAGGTAAGTACGTGTAAATTTAATGTTACGTCATCATTGTTCAAAATTCAGAGAATTTCAAGACATAAAAAAGAATTTTGCATAATATAAAGTGAAAATACCCGCACATGAAAACAAAAACTTATAAAAAACATGTGGCCATAATTCAAAAAGTTGACCTGATTGAGCAAAACCAATGTGATTTTTGGATTCAGCACATCAAAATTGTCCCAAATCAGCTAAAAAACCTAGATAATAAATTTGGTGTTGACCAGTGTTATCGTCTTTGCACCACTGGACCAGTTGGCTCACTTCATTTCTGTAGTTGGCTCCCTCGTTGTTGGTGATGAGGCCCACCACTGTCGTGTCATCCACAAACTTGATGATGTTGTTGGTGTTATAGGCTGGTACACAGTCATGGGTCAGCAGAGTGAAGAGCAGCGGGCTGAGCATGCACCCTTGTGGGGCCCCTGTGCTCAGTGTGATGGTCATGGAGGTGCTGCTGCCGACCCGCATGTTCTGTGGCCTCCCTGTGAGAAAGTCCAGCACCCAGTTACAGAGAGAGGTTTTGAGTCCCAGGTGTCTGAGTTTTTGTATTAGGTGCTGAGGGATGATTGTGTTGAATGCTGACCTAAAGTCCAAGAACAACATTCGCACGTAGGAGTTCTTTGAGTCCAGGTGAGTGAGGGCTGGATAGAGAACAGCAGAGATGGCATCTTCTGTGGCTCTATTTGTCCTGTATGCAAACTGAGATGGGTCCTGGGAGGGAGGGAGAATGAACTTCATGTTCTGCATGACCAGCCGCTCGAAGCACTTCATTATGATGGAGGTCAGTATTACGGGCCGGTAATCGTTGTAGCTGGATGGGATGGGCTTCTTTGGGACTGATATTATGGTGGCAGTTTTGAAACATGTGGGGACAACAGCTTGACTCAGGGAGATGTTAAAGATGTCGGCCAGGACATTCTTGAGCTCCTCCGCACAGTCCTTCATAACGCGACCTGTTACGTTGTCTGGTCCAGCTGCCTTGCACGGGTTGATCCTGGAGAGGGTCGTCTTCAAGCAAGCCGGATCCAGACTTATGGCCTGCTCGTCTGGAGGAGGAGTGGTCTTCTGTGCTGATGTGACTGTTTTGAGCTTCAAAGTGTTTAAAGAAGTCATTTAAGTTGTTAAGCAATGTGATGTTGCTTGTATAGGTCTAAGGTGGAGGTTTGTAGTTGGTGAGGGTCTGTATGCTGCGCCAGAGAAAACACGCATCTCTGGTGTTGCTGAAGTGGCCGGATATTTTCTTGCTGTACTGTCGTGTTGCCTCTTTGATGCCACAGGACAGGTTGGCCCTAGCTGTTGTTATTCCTACGGTGTCACCGGCCCTGAAGGCTGCGTCCCAAGCCCTCAGCAGCCTGTGGACCTCTGCTGTCATCCATGACTTTTGGTTAGTATGAACAGTGATGGTTTTGCAGTGAATGGCATCATCAATGCATTCTATGTATGCTACAACAACCTCAGTGTACTCCTCTATGTTGGTGTGTCCATTGTGAGTGGCTGTGTGCTTGAAAGTGTCCCAGTCTGTAGTGCTGAAGCAGTCTATCAGAGCATCCAAAGCCCCCTCTGGTCACACACGTACCTGCTTTTTTGTTGGTCTGATGACTTTCACTCTGGATTTGTATGCTGGCCTTAGCAAGATGGTGATGTGATCAGAGAGATCCAGGTGGGGAAGAGGGGAGGGTCTATATGCTCTCTTGTGAGTTGTGTACACCAGGTCCAGCAAATTGTCTCTTCTTGTTGGAAAGTCCACATGTTGGTGTAGTTTTGGTAGGAGGGCCTTTAAATCTGCATGGCTGAAGTCTCCTGCTGTGATGGTGAATCTGTCTATATGCGCTGTTCGTGTCTCACTTATAGCCTGATAGAGTTCCTTTAGTGTTTTACTCCTCTCGCAGATGGCAGTTGGTGGGACATACATGGCAACTAGCAGGACAGATTAAAATTCTCTCGGAATGTAAATGGGTCACCACTTGATGATCATAAACTCCACCAACGGAGAACAGTGTTTATGTACAACAGTCACATCTCAGCACCAAGCGTCACAGATGTAAACACACATGCCTCCACCTCGGGTCTTTCCTCCCTCCATCAACACCCGATCAGCACGAAGGCATGTTAGCCCTGCAAACTGAATGTCAGAATCCGGGATATTGTCATTTAACCCCATATCCATAAAGATAAACACACAGCAGTTCTGCACATCATGTTGCATAGATCTCAGGAGCTGTATGTGATCTATTTTGTTGTCTAGTGAGCGTACATTGGCCAGAATAAGGAAAGGAATCGGGAGTCTGTGTGGGCTAGCGGCTAGCTTCAGTCAGATACCTCTACGCTTACCTCTCTTTCGCTGCTGCTTGCACCGTCTATGGCATCTCCATTTGGGATGAGACACAGCAGTCGAGTCCGGGGGTGTGGAGGTTTGGTGAAGAAGACCTAGGCCATGGAGTTCCTCTGTAACACTCTGGTCCTAGACATAATGTTTGGTCATATTCCTTATCTCCAGGAGGCAGTGGCGACTGTAGCTTGTGCGCAGCATCATATACGGACATTAAACACATGTATATACACTTCGGCCTAATTAAAACAACACTAAATGGCACAAAAACATGAAGAAAGAAGGGAGGTCGCTGTGTGTTCACGGGCCACCTAGTGCCACCTGAGCCTTTGTCTGGTTTCTTGAACACACAGCATATCTACCTTTCTTCTCTCCGTCATATCAGCCAACCAAGTACAGAAATGGACCTAAAAAGGTACAAACGCTTGTAGCTCCAGCAGGACCCTAAAAGATACAGTATGAGCACAGTACCTTGGAAGACCATATCTGGAGCCCCAGTCGCACCTATGGACCTTTGTTTTGATTTAAAGGTACATTTTTGTTACTGAGGCTCCAGATACTATATTCTTCAAGGTACAGTTCTTGTACCTTTTAGGATACTGCTGGAGAGAGAGAATGGGGGAGAGAGAGAAAAGTAAAGGTAGAAGTGTGGAGGTGAGAGTGTGGATGTTAAATGTAGGGATTATGACTGGTAAAGGCAGAGAGTGGGCTGATACGTATGATGGAGAGAAGGAAGGTAGATATACTGTGTGTTCAAGAAACCACACACAAAGAAATCAAAGTACAGAAGTGGACCTAAAAAGGTACAAATACTTGTCGCTCCAGCAGTACCCTAAAAGGTACAAGAACTATACCTTGAAGAACATACCTGGAGCCCCAGAAACAAAAATGTACATTTAAGTCCAAACAAAGGTCCATAGTTGCCACTGGGGCTCTAGATATGGTCTTCCAAGGTACAGTTCTCGTACTGTACCTTTTAGGGTCCTGCTGGAGTGACAAGCACTTGTACCTTTTTAGGTCCATTTCTGTACTTGTTTGGCTGGTATGATGGAGAGAAGAAAGGTGGATATACTGTGTGTTCAAGAAACCAGATGGAAGGGAAGCAAGGCTAGGAACATTGGAGATGGATTTAAATTGCTCTACCATAGTAGAGATAGGAAAAGAAATGGAGTAGGAGTAATCTTGAAGGAAAGAGTATGTGAAGAGTGTTCAGGAGGTAAAGAGGGAGTCAGACAGGATCATGAGTTTGAAACTAGAAGTCGAAGGTGTGATGTTGAATGTTGTCAATGCGTATGCCCCACAAGTTGGATGCTAGGTAGAAGAGAAAGAGGAATTCTGGACTAAGTTGGATGCAGTGGTAGAGAGTGTTCCCAGGGGAGAGAGAGTGGTGATTGGAGTGGACTTTAATGGACATGTAGGTGAAAGGAACAGAGGTGATGAGGAGGTTTTGGGTAGGTATGGTTTTAAGGAGAGAAATATGGAAAGACATATGGTTGTGGATTTTGCTAAAAGGATGGAAATGGCTGTGGTAAACACATACTTCAAGGAGAGAGAAGAACACAGGGTGACTTACAAGAGTGGAGGAAGGTGTGCACAGGTGGACTACATCTAATGCAAAAGGAGAAATCTGAAAGTGATAGGAGACTACAAGGTGGTGGCAAGGAAGAATGTAGGTAGGCAGCATCGGATGGTAGTCTGTAGGATAACTTTGGAAAGAAAGAGAAGGCGAGTAGATGCAGAACCAAAGATTAAGTGGGGGAAGTTATAGAAAGAAGAAGGTTGCACAGAGTTCAGGAAGTGGAGTTGATACAGGCTCTGGATGGTAAGGAACAATTACCAAAGGACTGAGAAAGTACAGCAAATGTATTGAGGGAAACAGGTAGAAAGGTATGTGGTGTTTCCTCTGTACAGAGGAAGGAAGACAAGGAGACTTGGTGGTGGAATGAGGAGGCACAGGAAAGTATTCAAAGGAAGAGGGCAGCAAAGAAAAAGTGGGACATCAGGGAGATGAAGAAAGTAGATAGGAGTACTTGGAATCTAGGCACATGGCAAAAAGAGAGGTGGCAAAGGAAAAGGAAAAGGCAGTGAGTTGTATGACAGGCTGGAAACTAAGGAAGGAAAAAAGGACTTGTATCAATTGGCTAGACAGAGAGATCAAGCTGGAAAGGATGTGTAGCAAGTTAGGTTGATTAAGGACAGAAATAGTAACGTACTAACAAGTGACGAGAGTGTGTTCAGAAGATGGAAGGAGTACTTTGAGGAGCTGATGAATGAAGAAAATGAGAGAGACAGGAGATGGAGCTGGAGGTGGCAGTGTTGAAGATGCTAAGATTCTCAATGGGAGTGACTAGGAGGGACAGAATTAGAAATGAGTATATCAGATGGACAGCTCAAATTGAGCGGTTCAAGACAAAGTAAGAGAGGCAAGGCTGAGATGGTTTGGACATGTGCAGAGGAGGGATAGTGGATATATTGGACAAACGATGTTGAAGATGGAGCTGCCAGGCAGGAGAAAAAGAGGAAGACCATAGAGAAGATTCATGGATGTAGTGAAGGTGTCATGAACCTGGATTTGGTGATCCCAAACCCAGTTCTGACCCATGGCTGTTTGGCCCGTCTCCCTATTTATTTTCCATCTGGCGTGTCAGGGAGCCCTTTGGGTCCTTCGCTCCCTGACAGCTCGGGCATGCCCCCTCCTCCTGTCAGTGCCATCAGCTGTGTCGCATTATTGGGTGTTTTACACACACTTCATTCATTCCCATTCACACGCTCTTTCACTTACTCATACACATGTGATTCCAATTAAGTCCAGCCCAAGCTTAGTCACACCGGCAGTCTCTTCCCTCGTTAATATTATTATTACTTAAACGCTGTGTTAGTAGGGAGAGACCATCAGAGCATTGAGATTCATACACGGCAGCGTGTTCCTCCGTGTATGCCATTACCTTCATTACTTTGTCAGCCTGTTTCGCCTTCATCCACCGGACTGCACGGACTGCCCCGGATCGCTCCTACACCATAAGTCAAGGTTTGTCTTTCATCCCATGCCGACTGCAGCTCAGCGGCACTAGGCATTCCCGTAGCAGGGCAGTAGAGCATCC
Organism: Pholidichthys leucotaenia; assembly: GCA_020510985.1. Lineage (NCBI taxonomy): Eukaryota > Metazoa > Chordata > Actinopteri > Cichliformes > Pholidichthyidae > Pholidichthys > Pholidichthys leucotaenia. The sequence goes on along the minus strand of CM035842.1, from coordinate 190,404,827 downwards.
AGGAGGCATCCCTTATGTCTGGTGGCCTTTAGCCTATCATTTCAACACTCTGTGTTTTGCACGACTGTTTGCTGGACTTATTACTTGTGGGGTTTGTTAATAAATTGCACGTGTCTACTCCTGCGTTTGAGTTTTTCATCCTGTCCTCTGCGCACCACGTAATGGCGCACGAGGATTCATAACAGAATGCTCCGACCAGCAAGAAAAAACCTAGAGGAGTAGACGTATGCTTTTTCTTTTTCTTTTCACCCGCATTTTTTTTTTCTTCTCCCCTCCCAAACTACAACATGGTGGTCTGGACAGACAAGGAGCAGAGAGCACAGGACCTCCTGGAAGAAGTGCTCTTCTCCGCTCAGTGGCCAAAGTTCCCTGAGGACGTTGTGTGGGCACGGCTCGTCGCTGAAGACATAAGGCAGCGTCACCCTGGCCTCTGGATCATTCCTAGGGTGGATGCCATCATCTCCTTCTTCTTTCCTCAGCCAGACGCGGAGCCGGAGCCATCCTCCCGTCAGAAGAAGCGCTCCCGGCGGAAGAAAACATCTTCCTCCAGCAGCTCGCCTGCTCCTGTGTCATCCCTCGAGCCTGGGCATGCTTCATCTCCTGACGTGATGACAGAGGAGGAGAGACTGGGCCTGCTCGCCTCAATTGACCATCAGATGAAGGAAGAGCGCCGTGAGAGGGAGGACCGAGGACGTGCCGGACAGGCAGTGATTGTTCCGTTCTCCAGGCTGGCACCCGCCCAGTCCATGGATGTGATGACAGAGGAGGAGAGACTGGGCCTGCTCGCTGTAATTGACCGCCAGATTGAGGAGGAGCGCAGCGAGGAGAAGAGACGAGAGCGCATTTCATGGGCCATGACGGCTCCATCCTCCGGGCCAGGGGCTGCGGATGTGATGACGGAGGAGGAGAGACTGGCTTTGCTTGCCCTCATTGACCATCTACAGTAATTGAGGAGGAATGCTCTGGATGGAGAGAAGCCGTGGAGGCCGCTGGGGATATCCAGAGCCAGGAGAACAGGCAAGTTTTTCCTCATTTAACTTTCTCGTTGGACGAACAATTTTGCCTGCCTCCTGGTGAGGAGACGCGGGGTTTGCAGTCTCCTGACTGCTCCGCCCCAGCGACATATGGTAGTCCCTTACCTGACCTCACCAAACCTTTTTTGTGTGCCCCTACCAGCTCGCCGGCTCAGAAACCTGGTCACTTGAGGGGAGAGGAACCGGAGGTCCAGGAGGGTCCGGCTTGCGGGCCAGCGGTGAGGCTGTCCCCGGCCACCACGCCGGAGTTGCCGGAGGTGTGGAAGACGGCGCAGAGGAGCACGAGACAGCAATCTCTATCACGCCTGCTGCGGAGGCCGCCACGGCAGAGTCACCTTCCAGACCAGACCTCCAGCCAACTGGGCCCAGGACATTGTCATCAGCGTTGTCGGAGTCCTGGATGGTGGTGGAGCTTGAGTACAGGCAAGTAACCTCTCCTGTAATTATCTTGCCAGTTGTGGAGAGATCTTGCCTAGCTCTTGGGGAGGAGAGTCGGGTGCAGCCCTCAGCTGCATCTGAACTCCCCTCACCGGGCTCCGCTGCTGCCGGCGACCCTAACCACCTTGCCTCTCCCATCTTCTCCAAGCTCCGTTCTAGGGTCAACAGAGAGGAGCCGCTGCAACCTGGGATGTCCGCAGACGATGGCGACATGAGCCCAGCTGCCCCGGGAGAGGTCAACGAGGGTGCAGCACCAGACAGACCAACGGCACCAGCGCACCCTAGATCACCGGAGTCCTGGACGGCGGTAGAGCCCGAGTTCAGGCAAGTGTGTTCCATAGAGTCTCATATGTCCATGTTGAAGTCACACTGCCCAACTCAAGGTGGGGAGGGCCCGGAGCAGCTCACAGTAGCTCTCAGGGCCATCTCACCGGGCTCTGCCGCTGCCGGCAACCCTGACTCTGTCTCTTTCTCTTTCCCTCTGGGTTCGGAGACCCCTGCCAGGGTCGCTGGAGAGCAGCTGATCCCACCAGAGGGCGCCGAGGATCTGGGTTCAGCACCAGGGGTCATGGAGAGCCCTACCTCCCCCGTCGGGGAGGCCACCGCGGGAGCAATGAGGTCTCCGATGGGGACCACCGCAGGTGCAACAATGCCCCAGCTGGATCCCACCGCCGGTGCAGCAGAGCTCCAGCCGGAGTCCACCGCCGGTGCAGCAGAGCTCCAGCCGAAGTCTACCGCTGGTGCAGCAGAGCTACAGCTGGAGTCTACCGCTGGTGCAGCAGAGCTCCAGCCAGAGTCCACCGCCGGTGCAGCAGAGCCCTAGCCAGAGTCCACCGCTGGTGCAGCCATGTCCCAGACTGGGACCATCGCGGGTGCAGCCACTTCCCAGACCGTGACCATAACGGGTGCTCCGGTCCCCCTGCTCCAAGCTTCGGAGGGCAGGGGGGCTCCTGTCCACCGGTTTGGCCACCGAGGTTCCCCGGCGGGTAGGCTGCCTCTGCAACTTCCTCTCCGGTCCTGGTGGCTCCACCACGCTGGTTGGCCACCCGAAAGACTTGGCCTTCGGGTCGGGTGGCCCATCGGCCCAGGCAGGCCGCCCGACGCTAGTCTACGGGCCACCTGCTGGATGTGAGACTCGGGCAGGCCACCCAGTCAGTCAACCCTCACCATGCCGGGGGCCTGGGACTCTGGTCGACCCAGGTCACGTTGGTCACGGAGTGGGATCGAACCTGAGATCCCATGGCCAAGGGTGCCACAGTGGCAGCACAGCACTGTGCTGCCACTGTGCTCCTGAGATGGAGGCAGATGATCTGCTGTGGTGACCCCTGAAGGGAGCAGCCAGAAAAAGAAGAAGAAGAAATAATAATGATAATCTTTCAGAATGTTGCGATGGATTGGCGATCTATCCAGGGTGTACCCTCCCTCTTGCCCATAGACACTGGGATAGGCTCCAGCATCCCCGTGACCCAAAAAGGATTAAGTGGTTGAAAATGAATTGATGAATATTTCAGAAGAGGAGGAAATAAGATTAAAAGCACTGAAGGAGGATATAGATTATATATTGAAATAGCTAAAGGAGTGTTTATATGATCTCATACAAAATGTTTGGAACAAGGAGAAAGAAATTCTGATTAATTTTTTGCTTTAGAGAATTGAAATCAGAAAAGAAACCATATCACTGCCCTTAAAATTAATGATAATATTATTTTGAATCCATTGTAGATCTTGAATTACTGTATGTAGGATCATTTTATAGAAATATATTTGAATCAAGTGCACAGGTTAATGAATATGAAAGTTTGAGATGATTAAACGTTTAACGTCCAATAACTCAGAACATTTTAAATTGAAATGTGAAGAACCTATAACAAAAACTGAGATTTCAGAAGCCATTCGTTCTATGATAAAAAGGAAATCACCAGGGTCAGATAGTCTTTCTGTGGAATTTTATATACGCTCTTGGGAAATCCTTTAAGATCCTTTATTGGAATTATTCAGAGATTGTATTAATAGAAAATGAAACGGGGTATAATACCCCTTATCCCCAAATCAGATAAAGACCATTTATTAATAGAAAATTGGAAACCTATAACACTCCTAAATATTGATAACAAAATTATTTATTTGGTATTTGCTTGGCATCTGGCATCAACTGACATCCTGGGCAACTTCTACCGCTGCGGGATAGAGAGTACCCTGACCAACTGTGTCACAGTCTGGTATAGGAGCTGCTCTGTCGCTGACCGTAAGGCGCTGCAGCGGGTGGTGAAAACCGCCCAACGCATCACAGGGACTCCACTTCCAGTTATAGAGGACGTCAACAGGAAAAGATGTTTGCGCCGGGCACGCAGCATTCTTAGGGACTCCAACCATCCTGCTCATGGACTGTTCCAGCTTCTCCCCTCCAGAAGGCGTTTCAGAAGCCTTCGGACTAGAACCAGCAGGTTTAGGAACAGTTTCTTTCCAACAGCTGTCACGTTATTGAACTTAGTTCCCCGGTGACTCTCTTACCATCATCTCTTACCATCCTCACCTGTACATAACTGCCCATCTAACTTATTGTACATTATTTGCACATAACAGTACTCTTAACTTTCTGCACTGCTGCATATATTGCATATATTTGCTTAAATTGCACATACTGTTAATTACCGTATATACTGCACTGCTGTCCTTTGCACTACTGATTGGATGCTAAACTGTGTTTCGTTACCTTGTATTCATATATGTGTAATGACAATAAAGTTGAATCTAATCTAATCTAATCTAAAAAAGGGTCTGGGTACTTCTGGATAATCTGTTTTTTCACCATACAAAAAAATGGTAAAAGAAAAAAATAGAGTTGTGGAGGAGGAAATCAGACGAGGCAACAAGCTGACAACACAGACTTTATTCTCCTCCAACAGACACAGACTGTCCTGGGTCTCAAGTCGACCACTTTTATACTCTTTATCCCCACCTTTGGGACCCAGGGTGTGAAACATTAACATACAGGACACAAGATATGTACACACATCAACATACAGTACACAGAGCATGACTTATTACCATACTTTCGCGCCCCGATGATTTCAGGTGTGAACCCTGTCACAGCGGGGGCAAAGGCACCTCTTGTCTAGTCTAAAACCCCTAGCGCTACGGCTCCCCTTGTTGTCTGTGCTCCTCTCTTCACTATTATCATTTCTCACCTCCCCCTCCCCCCCACACCTCAAGCCCTGGGTGGAGTGCCACCTGTTATTGTGTCACCACGCAGCCCCCCCCCCCAAACACCCAGAAAGGGCCCTAACCCTCTGGTCCTTTGGTTTGAGCAAGCACCCACAGCGGCTGTAGGGGGGAACTGACGGTCCGGTCGAAGCGCCTTCCTGACGAGGTGTGTAGGAGGAAATGCTGGTCTGTGGAGGGGGAGAGGATGGAGAGGGGGCACAATTAGTTTCATGAGCACAGTCTCTGCCAGGGGAATACCAACCTGTGGACCCACCATAGGTGGGCGTCTGCGCCGGGGAGCTTGGGCCAACACCACCTGTTCGTCTGCCAACACATAAGTGGGCTTAAGCCTGTCAATGCAGACGGTTTCCTTACGCCCCCCCCCCCCCCAAGTCTAACACAAAGTGTTTTGCCCCTGTTTCCAGCACTCTGAACGGGTCATCGTACGGTGGACACAGCGGGGTTCTGTGTGCATCGTGTCTGACAAAAACAAATTTGGCGTTCTGCAAGCTCTTTGGAACAAAGGTGCGGGAAAAACAATGGTGTGCCGGGCCTGGCATGTTGGCAGCCCCTGTATTGTGAAAAAGTTGCACGGGCGGATCAGTCCTGGGCGCGGGGCTCTCCGGTAAAAATTCCCCAGGGATCCCCAACGGCTGAGAAAAAACGAGCTCTGCCGGGGAGGCTGCCAACTCTTCCTTAGGCGTGGAGCGCAACCCCAATATGACCCAAGGCAGGCAGTCAACCCAATTTGCATCTGTGAGCGAGGCTCTGAGCGCTGCTTTAAGTGACCTGTGAAAACTTTTGCACAGCCCATTAGCCTGGGGGTTGTACGTGGTCGTGTGGTGAATTTTGACCCCCAGGCTATCCAACATCGCAATCCAAAGTTCTGAAATGAATTGCGGACCCCTGTTGGAAGTGATGTCCGACGAAGATCCGAACCATGTGACCCAAGCCGACAAAAACGCGCGAGCTACCTCGGCGGACGTGGTGGAAGCCAGCGGAACCACTTCTGGCCAACGCATGGTGCAGTCCATGATTGTCAAAAGGTGTGTGAAACCTTGCAACGGCGGAAGGGGACCCACTAGATCCACATGTATGTGGTCGAATCTCCTGGATGGAATTTGAAACGGCTCAAGGGGGGCTTTGGTGTGCTTGTGCACCTTATCCCATTGACACGCAATGCACGCTGCATCCCATTTTTTCACATCCCTGCATAGGTAAGCCCAGACAAATTTTGCCCCCACCAGTTTAACCGAGGCATGCACGCCAGGATGTGAAAGGGTGTGGACGGACTCAAAAACACGGCGGCACCAAGAGCTTGGAACCATCGGGCGGGGGCAGCCAGTGGAGACGTTGCAGAGCAAGGGGGTCCATCCTTCTTGCACCACCCTGCTCTCCAGTTTCAATCCAGTAGTCGCGGACTAGAGCGTGCAAATATCTGCGTCCCCAGTTTGGTCGGCAGCCGTGGTAGGGAAATCTGTCCCCATGTAGGCTGGGGCGACTAATGCGCGTGACAGGCAGTCAGCCACAGCATTAAGCTTACCGGCTACATGTTGGATGTCGGTAGTGAATTATGAGATTGTGGCCAAGTGTTGTTGCTGCCGAACCGACCACGGTTCTGAAACTTTGGACATAGCGTATGTTAGTGGTTTGTGATCAACAAGCACGGTGAACTCGCAGCCCTCGAGCCAAAACTGGACATGGCGTCTAGCCAGGTGGAGAGCCAACAACTCCCGGTCAAACGTGTCATATTTGCACTCGTTATCACACAAGGAACGGCTGAAAAATGTGAGCAGCTGCCATGAACCGGAGACATACTGCTCCACTACTGCTCCTATGGCAACGACAGACGCGTCTATGGTGAGTGCTATCTGTGCTGACGGGGCAGGGTGGGCTAGCAAGGCGGCATTAGCGAGCGCTGTTTTGGCATCTGCGAAAGCCTGGACTCGCTCGGGGGTCCAGTCAATGTTTTCTGCGGGCTTCTTTTTTTTGAGCACGGCGTACAGTGGCTGCAGCAGCAGGTATGCCCGAGGGAGGAAACGGTTGTAAAAGTTAACCATACCCCAAAATTCCTGTAGGGCTCTCACGGTCTGCGGACATGGAAAATCTGACACGGCATGCACCTTATCAGGCAGCAGAATTGCGCCCTCCAGCGAAATGCGGTGACCCCAAAAATCAATCACTGGCACACCGAACTGGCACTTCGCCAGGTTAACGATAAGCCCATGCGCTTCCAACCTCTGGAAAACTAGTTTGAGATGGGTGAGGTGCTCCTCCTTGGACACGCTAGCCACCAAAATGTCATCTAAGTAGACAAAAATGAAAGGCAGGTCACGGAGCACCGCACCCAGCATTCTTTGGAAGGTTTGTGCCGTGCCCTTTAACCTGAATGGCATGCGTAAAAACTCGAAAAGGCCAAAGGGAGTTATTACCATTGTTTTGGGAACGTCCTCCGCATCCACTGGGACTTGGTGGTAACCGCGGACCAGATCCACTTTCGAAAAAACATGCATCCCGGCCAGATGCACGGAAAAATCCTGGATGTGCAGGATGGGATCCCGATCATGTTCTGTGGCATTGTTCAAGTGCCGGAAATCGCTGCGCGGTCACCACGATCCTTTGGCCTTGGGCACCATGTGTAGCGGAGATGCCCACGGGCTGGTGGAATGCCCAACAATGCCCAGTTGCTCTAAGTTAGTGAACTGCAGCACTGCAGCAGCACAGCAACTCACCCTTGGCCATGGGATCCCTGGTTCGATCCCAGCCCCTGACCAACAGTGATCTGTGTGGAGTTTGCATGTTCTCCCCATGTCTGCGTGGGTTTACTTCGGGATTTCTCCGGTTTCCGCCCACAGGCCAAAAACATGCAGGTTAGGTTCATTGGAGACTCTAAATTGGCCCTAGGTGTGAATGTGTGTGTGAATGGTAAAGGGATATCACCGTACTGTGGCTGCTTCATCCATCCAGGTGGATGCCCTCAATTTCCCCTCTGATGATCAGTAAAGTATACAAAGTATAAAGTATACAACTCATTGTGCGCGCTGGCCAGCTTAACCGCGTCCAGGTGCCAAGGGCGTGCGAACGCCGGCAGACCTTTTGCTGCTATGAAATGCTTGACCTCGTGTTTGGTTACCGTAGCAGAAAAAGTCAGAACCGTGAGTGTTGGGAACTGTGAAAGCAAATGCTGGTACTTACCCCCTGGAGCTATAATGTTAGCATGTGTAGTTGGCCCAACTCCCTGAGCTGTGCAGGGCAAGGAGGAAAAAGAAACAGCATCCACTAAACGTCTGTTGGCAACATTGACTAACAATCCGTAAGCACAAAAAAATCAGCACCCAAAATGGGGACAGAACATAAAGCTACCACAAAGTCCCACTGGTAATTGCATCCGTGTAAACATACTGTCAGCGTTCGTTCGCCAAACGTCCTGATGTTGGATCTGTTGGTGGCCGTAAGCTTGGGGCCGCAACCGTCTGCCGACCTGTCCGCGCTGACCGGCAGAATGAGGCTCTTCTGGGAGCTGGAGTCCACCAAGAAACATCTCCCCAAATGTGTGTCTGTGATGAAAAGCAGCTTGTTCCTGTCACCAGCGGTTGCAGCTGCTACTGACTGCTGACTGTGCCGTTTCCCTGGCTTCTTGAATTGGCATGGTGCCAGACAGCATTGGGCATTCGAGCCAAACCGGTGGCGATAGCAACAGAGCATCCTATTCCTGCGTCTCTTGGCGTCCGTCCCAGTCACTCCCAACGGCTCCTCCACCTCACTGGAGTCCCTCATGGTTGCTGGTGTCATTGCATGCCCACTGAGAATTCTGTTCGTTAGGATGATGCGGTCTGCTTCTTGTCAGGGCGCGGTAGTTCTTGGCCACTAGCAGCAGTGAGTTGGCCAGGATCGCCCTTGTTGTAGCTGGTAGGTTCCTGAGGAAGAGGTGGGCGAACAAGAAGGGTTCGTCGTCCTTCCCCCTCAGCGCTAACATGCTCTCCATCAGCTCCACAGCTGACCTGTCACCTAACTCTGAGCGCATTAGGAATCTCTTTGCTCTCTCATTGTCCAACAGGGTATACCGCTGAATTAGCATCTGCTTGAGCGCGTTGTATTTCCCCTGGGCTGGCGGTTCCTGGAGCAGGCTTGTCACTTGCTGCGTGGCGTGCACATCCAGTGCAGTGACCACATAATATTTGGTGTTGTCCGTGGAGATCCTGCGGAGTGCAATTTGGGCTTCCACATGTAGAAACCAAGTGGTGGGATTGTGAAGCCAGAAGTCCGGGAGCTTGACTGTGAGAGCGCATGCCGTGCTGGTGCTCTCCCTCTGGGTTGTCTCTGGGGCAGTGCTCAGCTCACTCTCCACTGCACATCTTAGGGTCACCAATGTGGAAGATGAGAGCAGGCAAGACAGCGAGCTGGATGACGCACAAACTTTATTCACCTTCCAACATAAAACACAGAAAACTTCTCCCGGGGTCTCTTGGCGCCTCCTTTTATACCACTTTATTTCTGGCCCATGAGACCCAGAGAGCCAAAGACAATACACACAGTACACAGAGCCTGTCTAGCACATTAACATTACAGAACATGAACCCTGCGTCTCACTCCCTCTCCCACTCTAGCAAACTCTGGTGTCTCCTGACTCCCTGGGGTGCGGCTCGTCCTTTCTGTTACATCTGAGACCCCCTTGTGCCACTTCCTCCTTCAGTCCTCTATTCCACCCCCCACACACACACACACACTGGGTGGAGAACCCCCCCCCCCCCCACTCAGTGCCACCACAGTTTCACTTTATTTGTTTGTTTGTTGTAAGTCTGGTGCAGAGGATTTGCATCCTTTTTCAGAAAGTTTTCAATAGAATTGTGTAATTTTCTACCCACCTCTGGCGACTCGATTGTTGGATAAACTCAAGCGAAATGGTTAAATAAATTGTTTAAAAATTGAAAATCTTTTTTTTTAATCTGGGGAGGAAGTGGAGAAAAAATATTTTATCGTTATTTTCCTAATCTCCCAAATTGTAAATTTTCAGAATTAAAATGTATCTGTTCCCGAGCTTTGAGCGCGTCCCCACTGGTGCTGAGGCGCGCTCCTGTTGGCGACTTGTCTGGCTGCTGCTGATCCAAGTTCAATAATCCCTCTGTCAAGGTCAGTGTTTTCTACATTTTAGTTCCTTGTGTGTTTTATTATCGCCGTTATTAGGGGATTCAGCCGCTCTCAACCGTTAACATTAAAGTTTACTTCTATTTTATGTCTGTATTTATCGTTTTAGCCGGTACCTTCGATACTATTAGTTGCTAGCCGATGCTAACAGGCCTCTAACAAAAAAAATGGTTCAGCTTGTTTTGCACTTAATCTGTTCCGCTGATTTTTATGTATATCTATGTATTAGGTTGTTTTATTTTAATTAACGTTCAGTGAACCTCTTTACCTTTACCGACTGGTTTTTGTTTTATTCATTTAGAAACTAGTGTTTTCCAGTAATTAGCTCTGTGATTAGCAGTATTTTAGTACTCTCTCCATTGTTGTGCTACTAGGTGGTCGCCTTTTTCTTAATGTACTGTATACTTTTTTCAGTATGAGTAATGGCCAGAAAGCTATTTGAATAACAGTAACGTGTACTAAAAAAGTTTCTTGAGCAGAAAGTAGTGATTTTTTTTCCCATAAATTTTCAAGTTTTTTATTCTTAAATTAAATACAAATATTTTTTATTTAAAAAATAAAAAAACATAAATTGGTGATTTTTTTTCCCATCATTCATTATCTTCAGCTGCTTAAAGATGCACTCTGGTGGATATAAATTTCCTATATAAACAAATCTATATTGTCTAAAATGTTTTTTTTGTTTTTTTTTTACAAAAACCTTTCATTGTCTTACAGTTTAGTGTCAAAATCTTTTCACCCCCCCCCCAAAACACCAGGATAGGTGATTACTAGGCCCAGCTACGTACCACAAGGGTAATAGTAGCTAGCGCTACATTATCAGCATAAATCCTGTGATAAAAAAGACTTAAAGGTCTGATGACACGTTGTTGACATTTTTTAGCATGTTGTGTAAACCCAAGTCTTTGTCGATGATCAATATAATATTTACAACCACACCTGCATAAACTAGTTATCATCAAAAAACTGCATCTGCTGACTGGACTGTGGTGCCACCCACCGAATTAAGGGCGGCACCACCATGACGTAAGCGACAGAATGGATGCCGGTGTTGTTGACTGGAATGACAGCAGCTTTGTAGCTCACAGTTTCTCTGGTTTCTTGTTTTAATTTTACGGCTATGCCTTTGCGTTGTGTCGCAGGCTTAGATAAACAGCAGGCCGTGAAAGACCACATCACACGCTTCAGCTCCAGCTGTCATAAGCCTCCTCGTGTGCTCCTCGTGCGCTTTCACGCAAGAGGAGTGCACAAGGAGGGGAAGGATTAATGGATTTCCGCGCAGCTTTGACTTACTTTCGGTGATCGCATGTTGACGCTGGCATGTCCCCTCTCTCATTATCACCAGCTGATTCAAACTTCCGCTGATCATCTTTCCTGGTCCTCGCCCAGGTGCTTCTCATCACACCATCACCAGCAGTGGGTGTACTTAGCGGCCGTTTGCCAGTCACGCACTGCTGGTCCATAGTATTGTCATCTGTGCTGTTTGTCTCCCAGTATTTTCAGTACTCTCACGACGTTAGTTACTCCATGTTCACCGTGGTTCTCGTGCGTCCTTGAAGCGATGTCGGCTCTGGCGCGCAACTGTGGCTAACACGTCTCCTGTCATTCGTTCTCTGGGCAATGCCGGTCCCCGAATGCCATCAATAAGTGTGTTTGTGTTTTTGTACGCCTTCACCTTTTTGGGAATTGTCTGTTTTTCTATATTAAATGTGCTGTGGTGAACCCTGCATGTAAATCCTTGTTATTTCATCCTCCCTCTCTGTTCCCTGTGTAAGAGTGCACGGAGGGTCATGATGAATGGCGCAGGATTGGACGCGCAGGATTCACCACAGCACATGTATTGAACGTAAGAATGATGACAACAGTTCCCAAAAAGGTGAAGACTTGCAAAAATAAACAAACACTTACAGTTGGTGTTCGGGGCTGACATCGCCCAGCAAGCATGGAGAGGAGACGTGTTAGCCACGGTTGCGCCCCAGGGCCGACATCGCTTCAAGGGGTGCAACAGAACCACGGCTGTGTGGAATGGCTAACACGTCGTGATAGTGTTGGCAATATTGGCTGGCTGACAACACGGCAGATGATACACACAAACCATGAACAGCTGACTGTCAGAGAGAGGGTATCAAATCGAATCAAATCAAATCAAACTTTATTGTCATATTGCTGTACATACAACTGTAGTGCAGGCAAGATGAAATTGCGTTTCTCTCGGCATCCATATAAGAAGCAGCATGATTTAAGACACATTCCCACATAGCTCCCCCTCACCCCCACCCCCCCATCCATTCACACATCCCTGAGACATACTTGGGGAAAAAGAAGAATAACTAACTGTAATATACAAAATGACCGTAGGTGCAGTAGTGTGTATGAGAGATTCCGGGTCAACTGTTCAGCATCCTGACAGCTTGTGGAAGGAAGCTGTTGATCAGTCTGGTGGTTCTGCCTCTGATGCTCCGGAATCGTTTACCAGATGGAAGAAGTTCAAAGTGTTTATGCAGAGGGTGAGAACGGTCCTTGACAATGTTTAGTGCCCTGCTCCTACAGCGGTTCTGAAAAAGTTCTTGGACAGAGGGGAGGGAGACTCCAATTACCCTCTCCGCCCCCTTGACTATCCTCTGCAGGGCTTTTTTGTCTGACATACTGCAGCTGGAGTACCATGTAGCAATGCAGTACGTCAGAACACTCTCCACCACACCTCTGTAGAAGGTCCCGAGGATGCAGATGGGGAGAGAGGCCTGTTTGAGTTTCCTCAAGAAGTGCAGTCTCTGCTGAGCCCGCTTCCTGATCTCCAAGGAATTCTTGCTCCAGGTCAGGTCCTGCGAGATCTGCACTCCGAGGAACTTGATGTTCTCTACTCTCTCCACTAAACGGCCGCCGATGCTGAGGGGGGCGTGCTCAGGCTGTGACCGCCGGAAGTCGATAATCATCTCCTTCGTTTTGTCCACGTTGAGCACCAGATTGTTCTCCCTGCACCAGCCCTCCAGGTCTCTCACTTCTTCCCTGTACATAGATTCCTCGTCCCTCTGGATAAGTCCCACCACTGTGGTGTCATCTGCAAACTTAATAATCTGGTTCCCCTCGTGTCTGGATACACAGTCATGTGTTAGAAGTGTAAACAACAGTGGACTGAGTACACAGCCTTGAGGGGATCCGGTACTCAGCGTGACAGACTTGGAGATGTTGTTTCCAACCCGGACAGACTGAGGTCTCTCAGTCAGAAAATCCAGGATCCAGAGACATGTGGCGGTGTTCAGACCGAGAAGGAATAATTTCTCCATCAGTCTCTGGGGAATAATGGTGTTGAATGCTGAACTGAAATCAATGTACAGGAGTCTGGCGTAGGTGTCTTTCTGGTCCAGGTGGGTGATGACAGAGTGTAGGGTGGTGACTATAGCATCCTCCGTGGAGCGGTTTGAACGATATGCAAACTGGAGCGGGTCGTGTGATGCAGGGAGGCAGGCTGTAATGTGTGGTTTGACAAGCCGCTCAAAACACTTCATCACAATTGGTGTCAGTGCAACAGGACGATAGTCATTCAATGGTATGTGGTTGGACCGGCGAATCTTGGACAGTGCCCACCTGAAAGTGGGTCAAAACGTACATAAAACACATGTACAAAACAAAAAAACAAGAACTCAAAATATAATCCATAATAAACCCGATGCCTGAGCCACAGAGAATACACTGCTATGATTTTATTGAAAAATTGGGTTTAAATAAATTATATTTATGAACAAATAATTTGTTGCAATATCTGCAACAAAAGCATACCACTCGGTGTTCCCCTGCCGTGTGTTTGTCGCTGCGGCGGTGGGCATGTGTGCCTCTCTGAGTCTGTCTGGCTTGGCACGGCTCAAACCTATACAATCTGATGCCCCCAGATTCTTCATTATCATCCCATTCTTTTGAACTATAATCGTCTGAAGATTGGACAACACAAACCAATTCCAGACTACATGTGCTGGAACCATCGTTGATGTTTTCTACCGCTTCCATCCTGCATGTACAATGGGCAGCCAAGCACTGTGTTCTGTCGATGACGTTATAACATGGCCAGGGGGTTTTCCAGCCACTGACGCAATTGGTGACATGGCGCTCATGAAAGCGTTGGATATTCACGTGAAAAAAAGCCTGTTTGACTTAGAACTGCACAGACCAACCTATTTCATCATACTGTGGCGGCATGAAATAATAAGCAGCGAACTGAGGTTTAAAAGTGGGTTTTATTCATCATTCATCCGTCATCACAGAACACACCCCAGCACTGTATAAGCGTGCCAGAGCGAGCTCTCAGGCAAGACGTGTAGTCAGAAGCTGTGGTCAGAGAGAGAGAGAGAGTTACAGAGCGAAATGCAGTTTAAATACCCCACTACAGACAATGCATGAATGGCACATTAACATCACAGTAACTGCAGGAAGGCATGGGACATTTGCATCACAGTACAGGGCAAGAATGCATGAACACCTGCATTTGCACCTGTTTTTCTGTTGCATGATCAACTGCACTGTGGTACCCCATATTATCTGCTACTTGCTAATTTATTTAAAACTGCCTTGACTAGTATTACTCATTATTACTATTATTATTATTATTACTTATTTTTCTACACTTATTGCACGTTTTTAGTCCTTTAGTTTTTCTTAGTTTATCTCTTTATCTCATCATGTTTTTAATGTTGCAGCATGGCACCGAGACAAATTCCTCGTTTGTGTACTACATGAACAATGGCAATAAATCTGATTCTGATTTGAGTCACACATATCAGCAGCAGGATACTGGCAGGAAGGAGCTAGACAAAGAGAAGCTGCCTATTGATCTCAATACACACATCTCATTGTTCTGCTAATTGCTCCAGCTGAGCGCTCTGCTTGTCCCAGTATGTTGTGGGGGTTACCCACACTACTCCCCCCAGAGGGCTCAGCGGGGGGCTGAGGCCTCAATCGTCCGGTTTTGGTAGCGAGCTGCGGGAAAAGCTCTGTGCAAGCGGCGGAGGGGGAGGGAGGAGGGTGGGGGTAGCAAGTGCCGGCCCGGGAACGAAGTTGTCTGGGCCGCGCAAAAATTGCATGTGGATCCACGATGTTGAGGGGCTGTCCCGTTGAACGTGGCGGAGGTCCACAGCGGCTGTGCGAAGAAAAATTTGTCTCTGACTCCTCTCACGGCTATGAAGAAAAACAGGAGCTGCACCAGTGTGAGGGACTTGGCGTGTTGGCTTTAGGTGCGCGCGCAGCCCTAAAGCCCTCGGGGACAGCTGACGGCTGAATTCCCTTTGTGCACTGTGGCTGAGACCCATACAAAATCCTGTGAGCGAGCTGCGTGCGTGCTTCAGGTGTGTGAACAGCCCTGAAGGTTCTGTGTGCAGCGGTGAAGGACGATGGCAGTCTGTGGAGCCGTTATTGTCCCGTGCGTGGTGCGCCGTCCTCGTAACCCCCCGGTGTACGTGCGGGGGTTCAGTGCGTGGGTGTCCCGCTGTTGAGAGGCGAGTCAGGGTCAGGGAGCTTGATGGAGATCAGCGTCGTCGGCGCCAATGGTCCTCCCTGTCTTGGCTGTTGCTTGTAGTTCGCTGGTGCCGGGTCATGGTGCATTCTGGTCCAAGCGCTGCGTTCTCTGTCATGCGCGCTCCTGTTGATGCGGAGGAGCGGTGAGAGGGAGTAGAGGGTCTTTGTCCCTCGGGCTCGTGTCGATGCGGAGGAGCGGTGAGAGGGAGTAGAGGGTCTTTGTCCCTCGGGCTCGTGTCGATGCGGAGGAGCGGTGAGAGGGAGTAGACGATCTTTGTCCCTCGGGCTCGTGTCGATGCGGAGGAGCGGTGAGAGGGAGTAGACGTTCTGTGTCCCTCGGCCGGTCCAGCGTGGATGTCCCGATCTCAGGCGAGGGTCGCACCATGAAGCTTTCTGCGGCTTTCCCGGTCATGGGTGATCTCCGGAGAGTTCGCCTGGTGTTGGTTCTGCGTCGAGTTCTCCCTGTAGCCGAAGGGAGGGCAGTCCATTTACGTCAGGCTGCTGCGTTCGCTTGTCGTCGGAGAGTCACCGCCGGAGGCTGCCAGCGTGTTCTTTTCTTGGGGTCACCAGTGTGGCGGCATGAAATAATAAGCAGCGAACTGAGGTTTAAAAGTGGGTTTTATTCATCATTCATCCGCCATCACAGAACTCACCCCAGCACTGTATAAGTGTGCCAGAGCGAGCCCTCAGGCTCTCAGGCAAGGCGTGTAGTCAGAAGCAGTGGTCAGAGAGAGAGAGAGAGAGAGAGTTACAGAGCAATATGCAGTTTAAATACCCCACTACAGACAATGCATGAATGGCACATTAACATCACAGTAACTGCAGGAAGGCATGGGACATTTGCATCACAGTACAGGGCAGGAAGGCATGAACACCTGCATTTGAGTCACACATATCAGCAGCAGGATACTGGCAGGAAGGAGCTAGACAAAGAGAAGCTGCCTATTGATCTCAATACACACATCTCATTGTTCTGCTAATTGCTCCAGCTGAGCGCTCTGCTTGTCCCAGTATGTTGTGGGGGTTACCCACAATACTGTATTATGTGTTGAAAAATTAGATGAAGTCAAAAACATGTCATCAGACCTTTAATGATTGAAGGACATGCCCAGTTGTATGCACGGTGGACCAGGATAATGACTGAAACTGCATCGGTCCTTAAAAGCTGTTTAATGGTAAAAACCCAGCATAATTTGGGTCAAGTTTTCAAAACAGTTTGTGAAAAAAATGCTAACTATCCTGGAGGACAGCCTCAGTTAAACAAGAGTCGTGATTTGCTCAACACTACCCACGTGCCAGCACCACGAAGAGTTACGTCACCAAAAATGCTCAGTCTCAACTCGCCTTTTTGCAGGGGGCGGGGCTTAAGTGAAGCGTCACAGCAAAAACCCAGAGCTATGAGTCATTTGAGTGATTTCGCTCTTGATATGTCTTGTAAGTCATAAAAAATATGAGACATGTTAACAAGAAAAAACCCTTGATTTTTGGCAGAGTACTTTAAGACTTTTCTAGCCTTGAGATGAATATTTCCCTTAACAACTGCCATACAACAATGGGGAAAAGGCATCTCCACCCATGTAAGCTGAAAGCAAATGCCCATATTGGATTGAATTTTGATCAGTAAGACCAACTACACAAAGAACATTGGTGGACAAATAATGCTACTTGAATGTAGAATTTAGGCAGTTATCTAGCTGTCAATTTGTCAGGCTGAAAAGTTGTATCTTTTTTTTTTCATTTATTAAAAAGCTCTGTCACTTCAATCCTTTTTGGGTCGGGCTATCCCAGCTTCTTTTGAGCAAGAGGCAGGGTACACAACCAGATCATTTTTGGGGTTTGGGGGAGGGGTAGAGGTTGCTGGAGCTTGAGCCTATCCCAGCATCTTTGGACAAGAAGCAGGGTACACCCTGGACAGATCACTAGACCAGGACATGCACCTACAGACGTGGACAAAATTGAAAGAATGAAAAACCCACAATGAAAGAAAAACCCACAATGGTCACAGAAATAACTTGAGTCTGACAAAAGTGGTAATAAATAAAAATTCTATGAAAATTAACCAATGAAAATCAGACAGTGCTTTTGAATTGTGGTTCAACAGAATTACTTTAAAAAACAAACTCATGAAACAGGCCTGGACAAAAATGATGGTACCCCTAAAAAAGATTGAAAATAATGTGACCAAAGGGACATGTTCAACCAAGATGTGTCCTCTAATTAACATCACAGGTGTCTACAAACTTGTAAGCAGTCAGTCGGCCTATTTAAAGGGTGACAAGTAGTCACTGTGCTGTTTGTTGACATGGTGTGTGCCACACTAAACATGGACCAGAAGAAGCAAAGGAGAGAGTTGTCTCAGGAGATTAGAAAGAAAATTATAGACAAGCATGTTGAAGGTAAAGGCTATAAGACCATCTCCAAGCAGCTTGATGTTCCTGTGACTACAGTTGCACATATTATTCAGAAATTTAAGATCCACGGGACTGTAGCCAACCTCCCTGGACGTGGCTACAGGAGGAGACAGATAAGATAAGATATGCCTTTATTAGTCCCACAATGGGGAAATTCCAGGATTGCAACAGCACAGGGATAGCAACACTCAGAGCAACAATCAGAAGGCAAGAAAAAACAAGAACATCTACTAAATATATGTACATATTACTATAAATATATATATCTATAGACAGTGCGGAGCATTATGGTTGGTGAATGTGCAGCAGAAAGTCTAAGCTCTCTCTCTGCGGATGCGACGGGCCAGCTGGAAGTCTTTGGGCATGATGGTGACCCTCTTAGCAAAGAACAGACCCACCAGGTAGGCCTCGCTGGCCTCCTGCAGAGCCATGATGGCGAAGCTCAGGAAGCGCAGGTCGGTCTTGAAGTCCTGAGCGATCTCCCTCACCAGGCGCTGGATGGGCAGCTTACGGATGAGCAGCTCCGTGGATTTCTGGTAGCGACGGATCTCTCTGAGAGCCACAGGCCTGTAACAGTGAGGCTTCTTCACTCCGCCGGTGGCCGGAGCGCTTTTCCGAGCAGCCTTGGTGGCTAGCTGCTTCCTGGGGGGCTCTTTCCTCCAGTAGGTTTTACGGGCGGTCTGCTTGGTTCTTGCCATCGCTCTTTATTATTCTGTCTTATATTTCTTGCACGCCGCCTAAACTCCAGCCCGGCACCCACGTCGTTTTCGCTACAGCTCCCGGTATGTCGAGTTTCCCATTAGCACCGGGCGGCGGCCGAGTGCTAGCTAGCACTAGCTCCTCCCTGCTGTAACGTCTCCCGCTGTAAACAGTGGCTCCGTCCGCCGACTCGGGAGACCCCTGGGGCGATCTGTGTGTCCGTGATATATATATATAGAGTGAAAGGTGTAGAAAGAAGAAGGAAGATTAAAAAAAAGGCTGTTGCAACGGGCAGCCGACTCATGCGGCGCCGCCGGTCCAGCGGAACCGGCGGAAGATAATACAAATAGTAACAAAAGAGCCCAGAACTAACCTCTAAACACATTCATGGTGAACTCCAAGGTCAAGGTACATCAGTGTCAGATCGCACCATCCGTCGTTATTTGAGCCAAAGTGGACTTCATGGGAGACGACCAAGGAGGACACCACTGTTACAAACAAATCATAAAAAAGCCAGACTGGAATTTGCCAACTGCATGTTGACAAGCCATAAAGCTTCTGGGAGAATGTCCAATGGACAGACGAGACAAAACTGGAACTTTTTGGCAAGGCACATCAGCTCTATGTTCACAGACGCAAAAATGAAGCATACCAAGAAAAGAACACTGTCCCTACTGTGAAACATGGAGGAGGTTCTGTTATGTTGTAGGGCTGCTTTGCTGCATCTGGCACAGGGTGTCTTGAATCTGTGCAGGGTACAATGAAATCTCAAGACTATCAAGGTATTCCAGAGAGAAATGTGCTGCCCAGTGTCAGACAGCTTGGTCTGAGTCGCAGGTTATGGGTCTTGCAACAGGATAATGACCCAAAACACACAGCTAAAAACACCCAAGAATGGCTAAGAGCAAAACATTGGACTATTCTAAAGTGGCCTTCTATGAGCCCTGATCTAAATCCTATTGAACATCTGTGGAAGGAGCTGAAACATGCCGTCTGGAGAAGGCACCCTTCAAACCTGAGACAACTGGAGCAGTTCGCTCATGAGGAATGGGCCAAAATACCTGCTGAGAGGTGCAGAAGTCTCACTGACAGTTACAGAAATGGTTTGATTGCAGTGATTGCCTCAAAAGGTTGTGCAACAAAATATTAAGTTAACCTCTTGCACTCCGGGATACTGCGGGCGGTCACGTCTCTGCGTCCTAGGGCGCACTGAAAAAAAAAAGCTGCAGACACAGCCACGAACAGAAAGCCAAAGGAGTGCTTTGATTGGTTTAGATTTGATTGACCTCTCATTCGACTAATAAGAGCCTTGAATTGGGTTTCTGAAACCTTGAAGAACCAATGACTGAAAACCTAGCAAGAAGGACCCGCCTACCAACGGCTGCGAATGCAGCGAGCCAATTGAAGCAGAGAAGTTCCACGATTGAAAGCGTGCATCCCGTGCATAAAATCTGTTTTGTGTAAGCCGCTGGGTGACACACACGCGTTCGCCAGTCTTTTTTTCTTACTACTGTTCTTATTTGTTTTGAAAAATCGTTTGCCAAAACCGCAATCATGGAAGCGCAAAACCGCAATAATGGAATCATGATTTGATCGGGTCGCGTGACCAGAACCACGAGTCCGTAACAAGTGGACCAGCGTCATGTTCGTCTGACGATGAGGAAGAGAAGTTTGCCAGCGACACTGCTGTTGTGGACAGGTAAGTGTTATAAGCTAAATTATTCTTTATCCCTGAAAATTGTAATCAAAATGACTTTTGACCGATCGGTAAATTATAACTGTGCGTCATCGCAACATGACGGACCGGTCCGTGCGCCGCGTCCAGACCGTGAATGCCTCCCCCCCCCCCCCCGCTACTCATCTGTAGCGGATTGCAGATATTATTGCAGATATTTTAGTACAACTGTGCGTAGTAGACGGCGGCACACCGTCCCCGCGGTCCGTCATGTAGCGATGGGCGATGTCCGTCTTCTGTAGCGGGGGGGGGAGGGGAGTTGTTATCTTCTACATTGCAGGTATTTTGGTATAATTTTTAGTGCACTGTAGATTATTTTTTCTTGTAAAAAAAGCCACACATTTTTTACGTGGCATGCTTCTTTGTGTGTGGGGGTTTGTTTGTTCATTCATGAATGAATAAACAACCCCCCCCCACACACACACACACAGCCCTGAGTGTCACCTTTCATTAGAGCCCAACATCAAGCTTCTGTATTGAATCATTCAAAAATTATAGACGTTTTTCCAAACTGTGCCATTTGGCACAGTTCAAAAACGCCTGGGAACAACCTGTGAAGAAAGCTGTGTAATATATTCATTTTTAGTGGTATTGTTACAAAATTTTGACCTCAGCTGGATAACACTTGGTTCTACATTTCTGTTGCATTTTCCAGCCCGGATCTGACAGCTGTGTGTTATTTGCAAGCATTTGTATCCAAAAAAACACCCAGGCGAAATTTATTTTCTTCAAGTTCAGTATGTTTAGATGACTGTTATTCAGTGGCAGGAGCACTTAGAGAGATTATGACTGTTTTGCCAAAAAATTCAAAGTGTTTTCTTTTAAATGAGACCAACCCCATGCAGATGCTGCAAAGGGTTGAAGAACAGCTTTTGATTTACTTTGGGTACGTTATTTTTAGGCGTTTTTAGGGAAATTGACCAGAGTGCAAGGGGTTAAGGGTACCATCATTTTTGTCCAGGCCTGTTTCATGAGTTTGTTTTTTAAAATAATTCTGTTGAACCGCAATTCAAAAGCATTGTCTGATTTTCATTGGTTAATTTTCATAGAATTTTTATTTATTACCACTTTTGTCAGATTCAAGTTATTTCTGTGACCATTGTGGGTTTTTCTTTCATTAACAGAGGGGTACCAACAATTTTGTCCACGTCTGTATTTCTCTTGTGAAGCACATTTCTGACTAGTGTTCAAATTTGTGAAGTCAAGAGTAATGTGCCTTCCACACCAAGCACAATACAGATGATAATAATTCACAGCTATAAAGATAGAAATGTGAGCATCCAGACTGATGAATGATATTCTGTAACAGCAGAGCCAAACATGCACTGCACACTCCAGACACGGGTTCACACCATACCGTACTGCACTCCTGCTGCAGGATGAGACATTTATGCTGCAATCAGAGAATCTTAAAGGATTTTTTTTTTTTTTTTTTTACTAGATCTGTACCATGGGCAAAGAAAAAAAATTAAGAAGAAAAGGGTATGTGGGTTCTTGGAAAAATCTCAGTTGATTATTCTGTCTGCTCCAGAGCTTCCTTGGACTCACACAGGTATAATGGACTGAGGCAAAGTGGAATCTTATAGGCTTGGAAATAATTATTAACAATAGCCTAATAATAATAACTTCAGCTTGGATGCATAGAGCTGGTTCAGATGACTGCTTGATGCATCTATTCATTTCTCCTCCTTCCCATGCTGTGTAGTGTGCACTCAGCATCCTGTTGAAAGCAACCTCTGTCATATATTCCAGCCCTGCTGTCAAAACAGGTGATAATGATGGCTGGATGTTTTCTGATTGGCTGAAAGTATTTTTACTGTTCATTAAACCACTCTGAAAGTGAGCCCACTGACATCGTCTACTACTTCTGTTATGTTGTTGTTGTAGTGTGGACGCTGGCATCCACTTGAGTTAGAACAGTTTTTAAAACTGTGTAGTTCTTTTTATTGTGCTTGGTGTGGACAGCCCTTTAGAGGTGTAGTCAAGATGTCATCAAGACTACAGTCTCCCCAGACCAAAACCTACGTACATGCATGCAAGTGGTCTTGGGAGGCGACAACACTACTCAGAGTACCACCAAATATACTTGAGTAAAGTACAGGTTTCTCTTCATAGATGTACTTGGATAAGAGTAAAAAGTGACCTCTAATAAAACTTATAAGACAAGTATAATTTTGTGAAAAACTGTACTTGCCTACATGTACTTGAGTAAATGTAATTTAGTTACTACTGTCTCTGGTTTTAGGCCAGAAAAATGTGCAAAAAAAATTTAAGACTTAAAATTAGAGTAAATCAAGTACAATTTTCAACTTTTTCTTGTAAAGTTATAAGACTTGCAGTAACAATTTAGTGATATATACACTACTCACAAAAAGTTACGGCAATTCCACTTTTGGGTGAAATTTCAGGATGCATCTAAAATGCACTATAACCTTTACAGGTAAACTTAATTTCACCTTCTCTAACCTTTTGAATGCACATGTCCAGCTGTTCAGTGTTTCAGTACTTTTTGCATATCTTGCTCTTCTCTAACAAGGTGCTTAACATCAAAATTCACAACAGGTGTTTGATCCATGAATCAACCAATAAATTTTCTGGTTCGGTTAGAATTGGTATTTAAACAGTCCTCTTCATCATGCTGTTCACATTTTGACATCATGAGAACAAGACGACACCTCACAATTGCTCAACAGTACCTCGCCATTGCGAGGCTTCAAACAGGGTATTCTCAGAGGGAAGTGGCCACCGAGCTTAGAGTGTCACAGAGTGCCATTAGCAGGTTGCAGCAGAGATACTGAAAGAGTCACAGAAAGGCATAGAAGTGGACGTCCTTTGGCAACATCCCACGATGATGACTGCTTCATTGTGAACAGTGCCCTGCGGAACCAGATGACGAATGCCACTCAACTCCAGGCACATTTAAGGGAGGTGAGAGGCACCTGAAGTGTCACGTCAGACCTCTTGGAACCGTTTCCATCAGCGTGGTCTGCATACTGGATGACCTGCAAGGGTACCTGATCACACCATCAGGCACAGGCATCATTGTCTTGCATGAGCCAGGGAGCATTTACATTGGACAAGGGTCCAGTGTAAGTGGGCCTCAGTGCTGTTCTCTGATGAAAGTCAATTCACGTTGAGCAGAAATGATGGCCGCCAGCACCCAGCAATGTTGGAGACGTCAAGGAGAGCGCTATGCATCAGCCACTGTTGTCACCATGTTACAGTCTGAGCAGGTGTGTCCAGTCAATACAGAACTGCCCTACACCTTGTGAATGGTACAGTGACAAGCCAGTACTACCTGAATAACATCATTAATCCAGTCATTTTGCCCCTGCATGAAAAACACAGGCCTAATTTCATCTTCATGGACAACAATGCTCCAGCTCATCGAGGTCATACCATTTGGGAACAGCTGCTGGAGGCTGGGGTACCTCAGATGGAGTGGCATGCACTTTGTCCAGACCTGAATCCCGTAGAAAACCTGTGGGATAAGCTGAGTCGCCGTGTAGAGGCTTGTAACCCTGCACCCCACAACCTTAATGACCTGAGGGCCGCCCTCCGCAAGAAGAGTGGAATTCCATGCCCAAGCAGAGAATAAGTCAACTTGTGAACAGCATGAGCCGTCATCAAGCTGTAATTGACACTCAAGGGCACATGACAAGTTATTGAGACATTGACATTTTTGGTTGTGCTATACCCACCACTGTTGGCGTTTGTTTCAATAAATTGTTTGAGATGAGGAAATCGCCATTCAGGTTCAGGTTACTTTATTTGTACCTGTAGGTAGATTTGTTTTGCAGTCAGGTGACATCCGTATTTACAAACCACAATTACATTCAACATAAACACAAACACAGGCACACATGAAGCTGACTACAAACATGATAAAAATACTCAAGGCTCCATCATTCAGGATATAAAACAAAGAGATGAGAGAAAAACCAGAGATAAGAGAGAAGAGTCATATTAAAAAGTTAAGACTAGTCAAAGAGGTTAAAAACTCAAAAGTCTAAAACCCAATAAAAGATTTAAAACCCAAATAAAAAACCTACAAAAATAAGTAAATATAAAATAAAATTAATAAATAGGTAACTAAATTATGTGCAATATATTGTTACAACTTGTTCAACTCTTTGACAGCAGCAGGAACAAAGCTGTTTTTGTAGCGCTGGGTTTTACTTTTTGGGACAGCAAACCTCCGTCTTGAGGAAAGAAGCTGAAAGTGGCAGTGCAAAGGGTGGGAATCATCATTTAAAATGGAGGTAGCAATCCTCTGTACCTGTCTGGTGTACAGGGATGTCAAGCTCAGCTGTGACTCACCAAGCAGACTGGACCATCTAACTACCTGGTCTAAGGATTTCCTGTGTTTCAGTTTTATCTGACCAAACCATGACACTAAAGAAAAGGATAAAACAGATTCAATAAAAGCCTGATAAAACATTGTCATTATGGTTCGGTCAATTTGGAAGCGTGCAAGTTTCCTTAAACAATGCAAATGTTGCTGACCCTTTTTGCACACCCTTTCACAGTTCTCTTCAAAGTTTAAATTACTATCAATAATCGTCCCAAGATATTTGTAGGATTGTACACATTCAGTGGTCTGGCCTTCTAGTACAGTGACTTCGTGCCTGGTAGTTTTCCTCCCAAAGTCAATAATCATATCTTTAGTTTTTGTCGTATTCAGCTGCAGGTAGGAATCCTCACACCAGTGAACAAAATCATCAACTACTGGGTCGTGGCCACTCTCACCATCCTGGAGGAGACTGACAATAACTGAATCATCAGCATACTTTATAATGTTTCTGTTGTCATGTCTGTTCCGACACGTTTGTGTACAGGATGAAGAGTAGTGGTGACAACACACACCCCTGAGGAGAGCCAGTAGAAGAGCACTTTTGGTCAGACAATGTATCATTGACCCTTACTCTCTGTGTCCTGTTGGTTAAAAAAATCCAGAATCCAACCCACCAGATTATTGCTCAAATCAAATTGTTGCAGGAGCCTTTCAACTAAAATATGAGGTTGGATTGTATTAAAGGCGGAAGAAAAGTCCACAAATAAAAGCCTGGTGTGTGTCCCGTTAAAATCCAGATGTTTAAAAAGCATGTTAAACAGAGTGACAGTGGCATCCTCCACTCCTCTGTGAGGCCTATAGGCAAACTGCAGAGGATCCAATGCATGCTCAGTCTGCTTTAGGACCTCAAATCCGACCAGTTTTTCAAAAATTTTCATTAAAATTGAAGTCAAAGCAACTGGTCTAAAGTCGTTTACCGTTTTAGGACAGCTGGATTTTGGAACGGGGACAACCACGGCATCTTTCCAGATCTTAGGCACATGTTGTGTCTGTAAAGACTTATTGAAAATGTAGTGAAATACAGGACTCAATTCATGTGCACAGAACTTTACCAATCACCCACATATAGTATCAGGGCCCTGACTTTTGCTCACTTTTACAGCACAGAACGCCCTTTTAATATCCTGCACCTCAATATTAAAGTGCTGATTGTCTTTGAGTTTGTGTTTCAAATCTTGGGTTTCTGTGCTAAAATCAAAGGAATCAAAATGACCATAAAAACAATTAAGAGCATTAGCCAGCTCTGTGTCTGAATTAAAACCATCTAAAAACACACGATTACTGCGCTCTGTGCTCTGAAGGCCTGCAATAGTTTTCATACTGGCCCAGGCTGAACCAAGTTTCTTTGTTGGCGTCTTGCTTTCCAACTCTGATTTATAATTCTGTTTTGCTCTTAAAATTTTGGACTTCAGCTGTTTTGTGGCAACCTGTAGCTCAGAAACAGACCCCTGTTTAAAGGCAAGTGCTTTCCTCTGTAAACAGGATTTAACTGATTTTGTAACCCATGGCTTGTTGTTGGGATATATTTTGTCACGTTTACATGGAACGATCATGTCTCTACAGAAAGCCATGTATGAGCATGTGACGTCCACCAAAGAGTCCAAATCATCCCCGCAGGACAGTGTGAAAACCTCCCAGTCTGTACAGTTAAAGCATTCCTGGAGGCAGTGCACTGAATCCTCTGTCCACACATCTATGTCTCTGGTCTTCACCTTGCCTCTTCTGAGAGCAGTTTTATATGTGGGCAGCAAATGTACACAGTTGTGGTCTGAGGATCCTAAAGGAGGAAGGGGAAGTGATTTATAGGCCCTCTCAATGGATCCATAGCACAGGTCCAATGTCTTTTTTCGCCTGGTTGGGCAGGAGACATACTGATAAAAGTTTTTAAGTGTCTTCTTTAAAGAAACATGGTTAAAATCCCCAAGAATAAAGTTTGGAGCCTCTGGGGAAATTGACTGCAACCACTGGACCACATCAAAGACGGTGCTGGAGGCGGAGTCAGTGTCCGCCCTCGGGTGAATGTACACAGTCGTTATGAAAAGTTGGGGGAACTCGTGGGGCAGATAAAAGGGGCATAGCGATACGGACAGAAGCTCCACATCGGGTGTACAGATGCGCTCTCTGACCGTGACAGATGTACAGTACTGTTTATTAATATGTAAACATACGCCACCCCCTTGACGTTTCCCCGTTACCTCTTCCTGCCGATCCGAGCGAAGTGGGGCTCCAAAGCCGTCAATCCACAGGTCCGCATCCGGGTCAAGCACCGTAAGCCACGTCTCCATGTAAGCCATGACACAGCAGTTCTTGAAGTCCTTCTGATAGCGTACATTCCCTTGAATTTCATCCACTTTGTTTCTCAGGGATTGTACGTTCCCCATAGTCATGGAAGGAAGAGGAATGCTGTTAACCTGACGCCTCCTCAGGCTTAATCTTACACCTCCACGCTTTCCGTGTTTCCTCCTCTTGTCTCTCTTTTCATTGCTGTGTCCATGAAAATCTCTTAAAATAAAGTCCGGCAGTTGCGGCACAGACTCATTCACAGATGCTGCATTATCTGTATTTAAGTGCAGTAACATGTCTCTGGAATACTATATTCTTCCCGGCATGATCGTGATTGCGCTTACCTCAGAGACAAAGAGCCGGTAGGAAAGAAGCAACAGTGCAAAAATAAGGAGGAGATCCATACTGATGGAACCAGGGAGCTCTTCGTTATGTAGTCCACAAACATTTAAGGACAAAAACGACAGAGAATTTCGTTAAAACACATTAAAGTGCGTAAAAACAGACACACAGACGTCGGACTTTTTTCACCAGCTGCCGGTCGCTGCGTGCGCATGCGCCCAACATTGCATGCTTCTATTTAAATGCCCTACTTTCATGATATAATATCACTGTAGCATGAATCTTTTACATTTTCCATAAATTTTACCCAAACGCCAAATATATCTAACTTTTTGTGAGTAGTGTATACAGTGGTGTGAAAGTGTTTGCCCCCTTCCTGATTTCTCTTTTTTTTTTGTATTTTTGTCACACTTAAATGTTTCAGATCATCAAACAAATTTAAATATTAGACAAAGATAACACAAGTAAACACAAAATGCAGTTTTTAAATGAAAGTGTTTGTTATTAAGGGGGGAAAAAAAATTCAAACGTGCATGGCCCTGTGTGAAAAAGTGATTGCCCCCTAAACCTAATAACCGGTTGGCCCACCCTTAGCAGCAACAACTGCAATCAAGAGTTTGCAGTAACTGGCAATGAGTCTTTTACAGCACTGTGGAGCAATTTTGTCCCACTCATCTTTGCAGGATTGTTGTAATTCAGCCACATTGGAGGGTTTTTGAGCATGAACCGCCTTTTTAAGGTCATGCCACAGCATCTCAGTCGGATTCAGGTCAGGACTTTGACTAGGCCACTCCAAATTCTTGGCCATTTTCACTTCATCTTAAGTTTAAAATATATTTGGCTTTTTGGAGATTTTTTTTGTGGTGTTACGATCCGGCTGTTAGGCCACAACAAAACAGAGGATGCACGCAGAGCTTTGCACAAAGGTAACAGTGTTTATTTACAGAAAATGAAAAATAGCCATGCAATAAAGTGAAAAATACAGTGCCAAGTGTAATCCGGTGTGCACAGGAGAGTAGCAGCAACAGCTTTCAAATGATAGCCCTCTCAGCTGGCTCTGACAGCTCGTATTTGATTGCACCGCCGTCAGTTAGCCATTACTGAAGAGCTGATGACCTGAAAAACATCAACAGATCAGCCCACAAACCCCAAGTCCAGAGGAAGTTGGCAACCATCATAGTGGACCAAAAAATATCCTCAAAATGGCTCTTTCCATCATAGAGGTCACCTGGATATTTTTGTGGTGTTTTTTTGTTTTGTTTTTGTTTGTTTTACATACAAATGTAAATAAAAATCTAAATTTCCATCCCAGAGCCCCTCAGCGGTGGTTGTCCCCCACCTCCAGATGATCCAGACCATAGAGCCATGATGAAGACTCCTCCTCCTTTGGTCTCTCTGCGAGTCAAACGCAGAAACGCCCGTCAGATCAGGAGACGGGCAACTCTGAACCTCGCTCTCGCCCTGGGAGTCCATCACGCTCTTCGGCGACAAGACATCTGCTGTGATGAAACACCTCCTAGTATTGTCCAGAGGAACGAAATGACCTTGTACTTCAAACTGCTGGGTGAGGGCTTGGCAATATATCCATATTTACAGTGCCTGGCAATTTTTGTAGAAAAAAATTCTCTTTTTTGGGGGGGGGGGGGGGCTTTAAAAGGCTAAAGAGGTATTGTCGTTACCCCGCCCGACGGCTGAGCAGCAGTGGCATCACCAAAGTAGAAGAGAAAGAAATTATGTGGGCTTTTCAAATTGATACCATAGGACTTTTCAGTCAAGGTCAGAGGTCAGATTTCCCTAAATCCATCCATCCATCCATCCATCCATCTTCTACCACTTTTCTGGAGGTCTGGGTCGCAGAGGCAGCAGTTCAAGCAGAGAAGCCCAGACTTCCCTCTCCCCAGCCACCTGCTCCAGCTCTTCAGAGAGGATACCAAGGTGTTCCCAGACCAGCTGGGAGACATAGTCTCTCCACCGAGTCCTGGGTCTGCCCCGGGGTCTTTTCCCAGTGGGACGTGCCCGAAACACCTCAAGTGGGAGGCGTCCAGGAGGCATCGTAATCAGATGCCCATACCACCTCAACTGACTCCTTTCAATGTGGAGGAGCAGCGGTTCTGCTCTGAGCCTGAGTTAAGGACAGGCTCCTACCCCAAGTGGAGGAGATGGAGCAAGAGATTTCCCTAAATCTTGTAATGCAATAACTACACAAAGGAATGATGTAGCCTTTTCACATAATATCATCATGTCTAAGACAAGTCTTGTATGCCTTAGACCCTGACCTCTGACTATGGGTTTGGGGTCAGATGTCATAGTTAGCTTTCCCTACGCCCTATTACTATAGCACGAGTAAAGCTAGGGTCACCAAAGTTTGTATACAGGTTCACCCTCTAACTCTGACCTCTGACTGTGGTTTTGGGATTACAAGGTTGAAGGTCAAAGTGAAATTGCTATTTCAACTATATATCAACCACAAAGAAAGCTAGGGTCTCCAAATTTGGTACACAGGATCACATTGGGCCCCCGACCCACAACTATGGGTTTGGAGTCAAAAGGTCAAAGGTCAAGGTCAAAATGCTATAAAAACTATACATCAATGACAATGAAACCTAAGGTCACCAAACTTCATACATGTTTATCCTGAGAACCTGACCTCTCACTATGGGTTTGGAATTGCAAGGTCAAAATGCCATATAAACTCCATCTCAACAACAAACAAAGAGGCTGAGGGGTACCACTGGCAGCCGCCAGTATTTTTTACTTTTTGGGCAGTGGCTATAGGTATGGAACTGTATCTGTAAAATGCTTACTACAGATATGGCTCGAAGCCGATTGGCCAGTTGGTGCCAGTTGACTCTGCATGCCATACCTCATTCACAGAACTCTGAGTATGTTCTGTTTAGGGGTAGGGGAAATAATCATTTTTCTGATGCATCTCGATTCGGTTGTGAACGATTCTGAATTGATTCTTAAGTATTAATTTATAACATTATTAATTATGATGGAACGAAAAAAGCGGAACCTGGAAACGTGAAACTGTAGTGTCGTACAGTTTATGGTAGCACGCGATCTTTCTGACCTGGCGCTGTGCGTGACTGCTAGCAAGTCGATCCAAAACGACAAAAACATGAAACCACACTAGATGCCCCCCCTGGTTTTCGATGTCCTCCGGACTAGGAGTGGGCAATATGGCCTAAAAATGATACCACAGTATTTCTGTGAATTTTCACGATGATGATATTCTTCATGATATCACCAAATACACGTTTTTTTCTTTTAAATTTGTAAAGGACAAGTTTCATAGGCCAGCGTTAATTATGTTCAAGATATTCAGTTAAAACAAAACAAAAACTCTTATTTCTCGAGTTTATAAAAACCAGTTTAGAATGCATTTAAAACTTTTTTTAAAATTCTGTTTCAGATATTACCTTTGGCAAATCAAACATGTGGATCATGACGAATGAGACTTTTATAATGCATCGGTCGAGGCCCGGGTTAACAAGGACTACCACCGGTGCTGTTAACTGACAGGGTGCTGGTGCAAATTGGGCTACTGTTGGTCGAAGATCGAGGAGGAGGAGAGGGGAGGGCGTGTTAGGAGGGAGAAAGAGAAAAGGAAAAGTAGAAGTGTGAAAGAGAGAGTAGGGACATTAAATGTAGGGACTATGACTGGTAAAGGCAGAGAGTTGGCTGATATGATGGAGAGAAGAAAGACAGATATACTGTGTTCAACAAACTAAATGGAAGGGAAGCAAGGCTAGGAGCATTGGAGGTGGATTTAAACTGTTCTACCATGGTGTAGATGGGAAGAGAAATGGGAGTAGGAGTGATCTTGAAGGTAGAGTATGTGAAGAATGTTCAGGAGGTAAAGAGGGAGTCAGACAGAATCATGAGTTTGAAGCTAGAAGTCAAAGATGTGATGATGAATGTTGTCGGTGCCTATGCCCCACAAGTTGGATGTCAGGTAGAAGAGAGAGAGGAATTTTGGAGTAAGTTGGATGAAGTGGTAGAGAGTGTCCCCAGGGGGGAGAGAGTGGTGATTGGAGCTGACTTTAATGGACATGTAGGTGAAGGGAACAGAGGTGATGAGGAGGTCCTGGGTAGGTATGGTTTTAAGGAGAGAAATGTGGAAGGACAGATGGTTGTGGATTTTGCTAAGAGGATGGAAATGGCTGTGGTGAACATATACTTTAAGAAGAGTAGAATGGAGAATGGGGGAATTGAATGGCGGAAGGAAAAATTGTAACCCACGGACAACAGATGTAAATTAGCCACTGGCTACAATCTGGCAAGTTTACATTGGTTGATATCAGTGTTCATCAACTTGCACTGTCCTTAAAAACAGCAATTTAAAAACAGCA
Organism: Pholidichthys leucotaenia; assembly: GCA_020510985.1. Lineage (NCBI taxonomy): Eukaryota > Metazoa > Chordata > Actinopteri > Cichliformes > Pholidichthyidae > Pholidichthys > Pholidichthys leucotaenia. Next base: position 190,373,325 of record CM035842.1, on the reverse strand, counting down.
ATACTTTAAGAAGAGAGAGGGATATAGGGTGACTTACAAGAGTGGAGGAAGGTGTACACAGGTGGACTACATCTTATGCAGAAGGAGAAATCTGAAAGAAATAGGGGACTGCAGTCTGGTGGCAACCAGAGTGGTGGCCTAGTTGGTAGAATATCCACCCCACATCCAAGAGGTTGTGAGTTCAAATCCTGGCTGGGCCATACCAAAGACCATATTAAAAAAAAATGGCACTTTCTGCCTTCTAGCTTGGTGCTCAGAATAATAGAATGGGGAGAGGAAAGTTAATGCACAGAGCTACCAGAGGACTGACCTCCCCCCCCCCCCCCCCACTGTAGCTTACGCTACTTACAATAGCTGTGTGGCCTAGGGTCAGTGAAATGGAGATAGGTGCCGCCTCATACACTACATGGTGTCCCACATGCTGTGGAAGGGGAGAATGTAGCTAGACAGCATTGGATGGTAGTCTGTGGGATGACTTTGGAAAGCAAGAAGAGGAAGAGAGTGAAGGCAGAGCCCAAGATTAAGTGGGGGAAGTTACAGAAGGAAGAAAGTCACACAGAGTTTAGGAAGGAGTTGACTCCAGGTAGTAGGGAAGAATTACCAGATGACTGGGAAAGTGCAGCAAAAGTATTGAGGGAAACTGGTAGAAATGTTTGTGGTGTATCCAGTGGACAGAGGAAGGAAGACAAGGAGACTTGGTGGTGGAATGAGGAGGTATAGGAAAGCATTCAAAGGAAGAGGTTGGCAAAGAAAAAGTGGGATTGTCAGGGAGATGAAGTAAGTAGACAGGAGCATTTGGAATCTAGGTGCATGGCAAAGGGAGAGGTGGCAAAGGAAAAGGCATATAGTGAGTTGTATGAGAGGCTAAACACTATGGAAGGAGAAAAGGACTTGTATCGATTGGCGAGACAGAGATCAAGCTGGAAAAGATGTGTAGCAGGTTAGATTGATTAAGGACAGAAATGGTAATGTAGCTACTAACAAATGACGAGAAGGTGGAAGGAGTACTTTGAAGAGCTGACGAATAAAGAAAATGAGAGAGAGAGAGTTTGAGTTTTAAAAAATGGCTTTATTGTACAATTCAAAAATGTAAGAACACCAATATCATGCCCCCAAGTGTGTCACATCTCAAAAGTGCAAACATAACTCATCCCCCTCTCCCACAGAACACAAAACATTCCCCACAGCCCATCTATTGGTGAATGCCTCCAAATTGTCCACCATTTGATAGTAAGAGAATTCCACCTGGAGTCTGACTTTCAACAAGGCCTTGAAAGCAGACACAGGATCCACATTGCCAGCGTTGGTAGCCCGATTTTTCCTTGTCAGCCAGATGGCAAGTTTAGCAGTACCAGATAGGAAGTTCATCAAAGTGTACGCAGACTTCTTCGCCACTTTATACTTTGGACCGTAAATGAACAAACCAAAAGAGAAACATTCACCCAAAGCCCGAAACCACACTTTCAAAAGATCAAAAAACCCAGATAAACGAAAACATTGAACAAACGCTCCAGGGTCTCAACTTGGGAGCAAAACAAACATTCCTCCCCCACAGTTGGATCCAGGTGGGCTCTGTATTTATTCGTAGCTATTGCCCCATGAACAATCCTCCGCTGGAGATCTGCCGTCCGTTTCTCAATAGGGAGCTTGTACATGCACCGCCAGCTGCCTTTCGGGGAGACCTCTGGCCCCAAAAACCCCGTCCACTTCGACTCCTTCACGTCCATCAGAGAGCGCAGATTCAGAACTTTCACACAGATATGATACACCGTCTTCGTCCCCACAAACTGGAACTTGCCCAGACGAGGATTTCTGAAGGCCAGCAGGTGATCTTCTCCCCCCTGCCACTCCCCCACAGCTGGACTTATGGAAAGGGCAGGAAAGTTGGACACAGTGTCGTCATCCCATTGAGTGGAAAGAGTATGGTTTTCCGCAAACGCTCGGAGCGGTCGTGGCAGGGCGGCACACACTTCCCCTACCACCCTCTGCAGCAGTCTGACAGATGTAATGTTGGCACTCCGCCTCAGCATTTCCATCGATGTGGTCGACATCTTCATAAGATGACCAAGCTTGGTACAGCGTGCCTCTCGTAAACAAGTTTGCAGACTGACCAACTGCAGCACCTGAGTGTCGATGAATTGACTGAAAAACAGTGGTTCCTCGAACAGCCACATGCCCGGTGTCTCGTCAGGGAAGCGGGCTACGGCGAAGACTTGCCATGCATGCAAGACGGATGTGTAAAAAGCAGAAAGTCCAGTAAGGTCCACTTCACCAGATGTCACGAGGAAGAGCTGCTTATCATAGCCCAAGCGGCCAACTCTCCTCAGGAGCAGTTTTGCAGTGTCCATCCAGCAGGGGCCACATCCGTAAAGGAGGCGTTGTGCAGTCTGAAGCTTAAAACAGGCAATCTTGGAGTGTATGTCCACCAGGCCCTGTCCACCCTCGGCAACAGGCAGGTAGAGAACAGCCGCACGGACCCAATGTCGACCAGACCAAAAGAAATCCACGATGATCTTCTGAACCTCCTCCACCAGGCTCCTGGGCGGTGTCAAAGCAACAAGCCTATGCCAAAGAGCCGAAGCGACCAGATTATTGGTGACCAGAACCCTGCCCCTATATGACAACTGTGGTAGCAACCATTTCCATTTAGAAAAGCGAGCACACACCTTGTCCTTAACACCCTCCCAGTTCTTGCGTTCAAAATCCTCAGAGCCCAGAAAAACCCCCAACACTTTGAGACCGGCTTTCCCCCACTGAAGACCTCCGGGTAGCCGAGGAATGTCCTGCTGTGACCACTGGCCCACCAGTAGACCCTCACTCTTGGCCCAATTCACCCGTGCAGAAGATGCCCTTTCATAAATAGATAAAGTGTCTACCAGACACTGTACATCCCTGTGGGATGTGATGAAAACGCTGACGTCGTCCGCATAAGCAGACAAGACGATTGGGCAGCAACTGCTGGAGGGCCCCGGCAGAACCAGACCACCCAGCTGAGTGCGCAACCTGCACAGCAAAGGCTCAATAGCCAAGCTGTACAGTTGACCTGAGATTGGACAACCCTGCCTTATTCCCCGGTGTACAGGGATTGGCCGACTCAGCCCTGCCCCCATCTTTACCAAACACTCAGCTCCAGTATGTAACAGATTGACCCACCTCAAAAACATATTGCCAAAACCGAACCCCTTCAGTGTGGAAAACAAATAGGAATGGTCAACCCTATCAAATGCCTTTTCTTGGTCCAAAGACATAATACCGAACTGTAAGTCATAACATTTACTGAGCTGGAGAACGTCACGTACGAGAAAAATATTGTCCATAATGGTCCGGTCAGGAATACAATATGTTTGATCTCTATCTACGATCAAATCCAATACATTGTTCAGTCTATTTGACAGGGCTTTCGAAAGCACCTTGTAGTCCGTGCAAAGAAGAGCCACGGGCCTCCAGTTTTTCAGCAAGGCCAAGTCCCCCTGCTTAGGCAGCAGAGATAGCACTGCACGCCGGCAGGAGACAGGTAAGGTTCCCTTTCTGTAACAGGCAGTTAGTACGTCATAGAAGTCTGATCCAATAATATTCCAAAAATGCTTAAAGAAGTCAGAAGAAAGACCATCAAGTCCAGGTGCGCGTCCCAGAGCCATTTGATTAACAGCTACAGTTAATTCATCCAAAGTCAGGGCACAATCCAGAGCAGCCCTGTCCTCTGAGCTGAGCACCGGAAGACCTTTGAAGAGCTGGTTTTGAGATTCCATGCAACACGGTCCCGCACCAAACAGGGCCCCGTAATAATCCACTGCATGGCGCCGCATCTCGGATGGATTTGTAGTCATTTGACCATCTGGGAGCGTCAAGCAAGTCATCAACTTCTTTTTCGCAGCAGACTTCTCCAGATTGAAGAAGAGGGACGTTGGGGCATCCATGTCCTGCAGGCGAGTGAACCATGACCTCACAAGTGCCCCCTGCACTCTTTCCTGCATTAATGTGCGCAGGGCCGATCTCTTGTCCTGCAGCAAAGGACCTGCGGTAGAATCCTGGTCCGTAACCAAACTGTCCTCCAGCCTCTTGACAGTGTCCTCAAGTTCACCGACCTTGGCCTTGATGATGGAAGTGGAGTTTGCGGTGTACTGTTGACAAAAAATGCGAATTTGCACTTTGCCAACCTCCCACCGCTGTTCCAGGGAACTAAAACGAGCCTTTGTGGTCCTCCAGTGTTCCCAGAAACACACAAAATATTGACAAAAGGTGTTGTCCTCAAGGAGCTTGTTATTGAAGTGCAAATAAGATTGAGTCCCTTCCCCTGGTGAGGTAATTAACACTGCAGTGGCCAGGTGATGATCCGTGAAACTGACGGGACTTATGTTACTGTGGAGGATTCTGGGGCCAAAGGTTTGAGAAACATATATCCTGTCTAATCTAGCAGCACTGACAACACCGTCAGTGACTCGGACCCAGGTATACTGTCTGGCGTTTGCATGTTTAGACCTCCACTTGTCCAATAAGTCGAACTGTACAGTGAGATTTTTTTAAGAGTCGAGAAGACTGCAGATGGGGCTCTGCATTAGTGTGATCCAGAGTGAAGTCCAAGGTACAGCTGAAATCACCAGCAACAATAAGTTGGTCTTGGTGATAGCTCTGCAGTTGATTTGTCAGTGTATTGAAAAAGGCAACCCTTCAGAACTGTGGTTTGGAGCGTAAACGTTGACCAGGCAAAACACGGAATTCCCTATTTCGGCCCTAACAAGAAGCAGCCTGCCCCTCACTATCTCCACCACCGATAAAACTGTTGCATTTGCTGATTCCCCAAACAAAATGGCCACTCCTGCATTAAGATTGGTACCGTGACTGAGTGAAAAAGGGCCCTTCCACCACAAGCCCCAGTCCACTTCATCTGCCAAAGTGGTATGAGTTTCCTGCAAAAACAAAATGTTGAGATTTTTTTGTCGGAACAGGTCACTAATTAATCCCCTCTTATGATTGCCCCTCCCACCATTGATGTTTAAGGATCCTAATTTTATGTTTTGCATAGGGCGATAGATCTAAGGAACACTGTGCTGTGCCCATGCAAGTTATTCCATCTTCACGTGCTTGACCTTTTGTCCCCCTGCTGATTTACGCAGGGCTGTGAGGTGCTTCTTGAGGCGAAAACGTTTTCTTTCATCCAGGAGGTCAAGACCAACCTCCCTTTTTAGCACATTAACAGACCTAATGAATTTATCAGTGTCACTGAAGTAATCAGTGACTTTAACGGCTCTGTTATTATAGGTTTCATCGAGAAAAGCATTTATTTCTTCCAGTGAATACAAACCCGTGTTTGTACTGCAAGTTGCCCCAATAGACTCAGTTTTAGCAGACACAGTGTCAGAATCAGAATCCATTTCCTCGTCAGCACAACTCAGCTGACTGTTGGATTCAGCTGGCATTTCAGCTGGCCCAGCTGATTCATCATTAGCCACATTTTCCTGGACGGCACCTCCGGCAGCTGACTGGCGTTGTTCCGTCTGCTGCTCTGAAGTGGCAGCAGCCTCCGGAAGCACAGCCGCTGATGTCACACAGTGAGATTCTGACGCACCATCAGTGACTGTTTGGGTGCCATCACCAGCGACGCTCCCAGCTGCAAGCTATGCTGCGTGCGCCACAGGCGGGCTGTCCACAGACACAGCGGCAGGCTCCGGAACAGGACCGGCGGAAGGCCCCGCAGCGGCGGCCGCAGCAGCGGCGGCCGCAGCAGCGGCGGGGACGGAGGGCGCGCCGCCGGGCTCTCCGCTCCTGCCAGGCTCAGCCGCGGCCGAAGCCCCCGCAACACCGTCCGCAGCAGCGGTGTGAGCGGAAGCCGCACCGCTGGCTCCAGCTGCGGCTCCATCAGAGCCCCCTGCCTGCTGCCTGTGCGGGCAAGCGAACCGTTTATGGCCCACGTCTCCACATTCAAAACACTTCATCTGTCCTGAGCTCGCATACACCATATAGGAGCCGTCCCCGTGTTTGACCCGGAAGGACACTTCCAGAGTTTGAGTGGGTGAGTCTAGAAACATGAACACCTGTCGCCTGAGTGATCTCACATGTTTTAACTTGGTCTCCTTGCATCCCAAAGTCAGAGTTCTAAACGGGCCCGCAAACTTCCCAAATCTGCGGAGCTCTGTCGCCAACTGCTCGTCAGTGATGAAAGGTGGAACACCTGTGACGGTGATACGCGTTGATGGGACAGATAAGGGGGACACCTGTACATACGTTTCCCCGATGACAACACCGCTCGCAATCAGAGCGTGGACATCCTCCTCAGCAACCAGAAACACAACTACAGCTCTATTCATTCGGGACGCATGGTAGATCGCATCATGGCCCACCTGCTCACCCACAGCCAGAAGGACCTCCTCCACAGTAACGCTGCTGTCCGGTGGAACGATCCGCACCCCCTGGCGGATAGATGGAGGTGGCATTCCCAAGGTCGCCATCCTCCACCCAGAAAAACAAAAACTGAATATGCAAAGAGAGAGAGAGAGAGTTTGAGTTTTAAAAAATGCCTTTATTGCACAATTCAAGAAAATGTAAGAGCACCAATATCATTCCACCAAGTGTCTCACATTGGAAAAGTGCAAACATAAGTCATCGCCCTCCCCAACACAACACAAAGTATTCCTTGCAGTCCACCCATTCCACATTGCCAGTGGCAGTAGTCCGAGTCTTCCTTGTAGTCCGTGCAAAGACGAGCCACAGGCCTCCAGTTCTTAAGCAAGGCCAAGTCCCCTTCCTCCAGCAGCAGATATAGCGCTGTGCGCCCGCAGCCAGTTCCGTTGTACGTCCCAGAGACATTTTCCTCATCTCAGATGGATTGTAGTCCGTAGACCATGCGGGATTTTCAAGCAAGTCATCTGTGCAGCAGGCTCGTCCAGATTGTAGAAAGAAAACGTTGGGGCATCCATGCCCTGCAGGCGAGTAAACCGTGACCTTGTAGTCCGTACAAAGAAGAGCCACAGGCCTCCCGTTTTCAAGCCAGGCCAAGTCCCCGTCCTCGGGCAGCAAAGATAGTGCTGCGCGCCGGCAGGAGACCGGTAAAGATCCAGTTCCGTGACAGTCAATTAGAAACGTCATATAAAAGTCTGATCGAACAATATCCCAAAAATGTGTAAAACAGGCAGAGGAACGACCGCCATTTATTCCTTCTGTCGGGCACGCTTGACTCCTGTTCCCCCTGCTGCTTTACACAGGGCTGTCAGGTGTTTCTTGAGGCGAAAACGTTTACTTTCATCCAGGAGGTCAAGACCAACCTGCCTTCTTAGCACATTAACAGACTTAATGAATTTATCAGTGTCACTGAAGTAGTCAGTGACTTTAATGGCCTTGTTATAGGTTTCATCCAGAAAAGCATTTATTTCTTCCAGTGAATACAAACTCGTGTTTGTACTGCATTTTGCCTCAATAGACTCAGTATTAGACACAGTGTCGGGATCAGATTCAATTTCCTCGTCAGCACAACTCAGCTGACTGTTTGGTTCATCTGGGCCAGTGGATTCATCATGGGCCACATTTTCCTGGACGCCACCCACAGCAGCTGACTGTCGCTGTTCTGTCCCCTGCTGTGAAACAGCAGCAGCCTCCGGAAGCACAGCCGCTGATGTCACACAGCGAGATTCTGATGCACCGTCAGTGACAGTTTGGGCGCCATCACCAGCGACGCTCCCGGCCGTAAGCTGGGCTGCGGGCGCCACAGCTGGGCTGTCCACAGACACAGCGGCAGGCTCCGGAGCAGGACCGGCGGAAGGCCCCGCAACGTCGTCCGTAGTAGCGGCGGGAGCGGAGGCCGCGCCGGCAGCCTCAGCTGCGGCGGAAGGCCCCGCCACGCTGTCCGCAGCAGCAGCGTGAGCGGAGGGCGCACCGGCGGCACCAGCCACGGCTCCATCAGAGCTCCCTGCCCGCTGCCTGTGCGGACAAGCAAACCGTTTATGGCCCACGTCTCCACATTCAAAACACTTCATCTGTCCTGAGCTCGCATACACCATATAGGAGCCGTCCCCGTGTTTGACCCTGAAGGACACTTCCAGAGTCGCAGTTGGCGAGTCCAAAAACATGAACACCTGTTGCCTGAGTGATTTCACGTGGTTTATCTTGGTCTCCTTGCATCCCAAAGTCAGAGTTCTAAACGGGCCCACAAACTTCCCAAATCTGCGGAGCTCCGTCGCCAACTGCTCGTCAGTGATGAAAGGTGGAATACCTGAGACGGTGATACGCGTTGATGGGACAGATAAGGGGGACACCTGTACATACGTTTCCCCGATAACAACACCGCTTGCAACCAGTGTGTGGACATCCTCTTCAGCAGCCAGAAACGCAACTACAGCTCTATTCATTCGGGACGCAAAGCAGATCGCATCATGGCCCACCTGCTCGGCCACAGCCAGAAGCACTTCCTCCACAGTAACAGTGCTGTCCGGGGGAACGATCCACACCCCCTGGTGGATAGACGGAGGTGGCTTTTCCAAGGTCGCCATCCTCCACCCAAAAAAACAAAAACTGAAAATGCGGCCAGTAATAGAAAATCGAAAAAAAAGTCCAAACAAACCACGGAGTTCCCTATTTCCGCCCTCCTCCTTAGAGAGAGAGAGAGAGAGAGAGAGGGAGGGATGGATGGATGAAGGAAAGATGGTGAACAAGGAAGTCCCAAGGATCAGCAAGGCAGAAGTGAGGGCAGCTTTGAAGTGGATGAAGAATGGAAAGGCGGTTGGTCCTGATGACATTCCTGTGGAGATATGGAGATGTTTAGGAGGGATGGCTGTGGACTTTTTAACCAGATTGTTTAACACAATCTTGGAGAGTGAGAGGATGTCTGAGGAGTGGAGAAGTGTTTTGGTACCAATTTTCAAGAACAAAGGTGATGCTCAGAGCTGTAGTAACTACAGAGGCATAAAGTTGATCAGCTACACTATGAAGATATGGGAAAGAGTTGTTGAAGCCTGGTTAACCACTTGCACTCCGGGCAATTTTCCTAAAAATGCCAAAAAATAACGTGCCCAAAGTAAATCGAAAGCTGTTCTTCAACCCTTTGCAGCATCTTCATGGGGTTGGTCTCATTTAAAAGAAAACACTTTGAATTTTTTGGCAAAAAAAACATAATCTCTCTACGTGCTCCGGCCACTGAGTTACAGTCATCTAAACATACTGAACTTGAAGAAAAAAAATTTGGACACAGTGTTTTTTTGGATACAAATGCTTGTAAATAACACACAGCTGTCCGATCCGGCTGGAAAATGCAACAGAAATGTAGAACCAAGTGTTATCCAGCTGAGATCCAAATTTGGTAACAATACCACAAAAAATGAATATTTTACACAGCTTTGTTCTCAGGCTGTTCCCAGGCGTTTTGGAACTGTGCCAAATTGTGCCAAATGGCACAGTTTGGAAAAACGTCTGTAACTTTTGAATGATTCAATGTAGAAGCTTCATTTTAGGCTCAAAGGAAAGGTTACACTCAGGGCTGTGTCTGTGTGTGTGTGGGGGGGGGTCGTTCCCCCCCCCCCCCCGCTATCAAGGACAGAGTTCGGCCCTCGCTACATGACAGATTACACTCGTTGCATGTTTCCACAGCAACGCTGTCACAGCGGTTTCCCCCCCCCTCGCTACTGTGTGTGGCTCGCTACAGAGGATGGACTTTAGCCATCGCTACACAACGGATTAGCCTTATGTGGTGATGTAGGACAGCAGTGCAGTCACCGCGGCTCCCCCCCCCTCGCTGCAGAAGAATAGCGGGGGTGGGGGGTGTTCACAGCCTGTACACTGCGAGCAACCCCTTGTACCGCGGCGCACGAACTTCAGACTTCGTGAACCGCACAGCTGTAATTTACTGATCGGTCAAAAGTCATTTTGGATTACAATTTTCAGGGATAGAGAATAATTTAGCTTATAACACCTTACCTCTTCACAGCGGAGTCTTGGTGAACTTGTCTTCCTCATTGTCAGACGAACGCGACGCTGGTCCGCTGTGGTTCTGGTCTCGCGACTCGATCAAAACATAATTCCATTATTGCGGTTTTGTGCTTCCATGATTGCGGTTTTTGGCGAACGATTTTTCAAAACAAATAACAGTAGTAATTAAAAAAAGACTGGCGAAGGCGTGTGTTTCACTCAGCCTTCGTCGTCAGCCTCCGTCGGTCTATAATGACCATGGAAGAAATCATAACGTCTACTCTGCTGGAACCAATACAAAATAAGCACCGCCTGTGGCCGAACATGCCGATCCACGAATGGCACTCCCTGTCACACAGGTTGCATTTGTGGATGGTCTCCATGCTGCTGGGTCTGTGGAGCTCTTCCTGTGTCCTTTTTTGATCCGCTGCAGCAGCCAGTCTTCACCCAGCCTTAAAAAAAAAACAGCTCACGAACTTCTCTGCTTCAATTGGCTCACTGCATTCAAAGCGTTGGGAGGCGGATCCTTCTCGCTAGGTTTTCATTGATTGGTTCTTCAAGGTTTCAGAAACCCAATTCAAGGCTCTTATTAGTCGAATGAGAGGTCAATCAGATGAACTAATCTGTTCGCGGCTGTGTTTGCAGATTTTTTTTTCAGTGGCGCTTGGAGGCCACACCACCTACACCACCACCATCAATATCCTTATCATGTGTCACCACCATCCTGCACACACACAGACCTTCTGCATCCTAGGGCGCACGAGGGCGCACTCGTGCGCCCTCGTGCGCCCTAGGATGCAGAGACTTGCCCGCCCGCGGAACAACGGAGTGCAAGTGGTTAAGAGGAGAGGTGACAATCAGTGAGCATCAGTACAGTTTCATGCCAAGAAAGAGTACTATTGATGCAATATTTGCTCTAAGAGTGCTGATGGAGAAGTATAGAGACGGTCAGAAGGAGTTGCACTGTCTTTGTGGATCTAGAGAAAGCGTATGATAGGGTGCCAAGAGAGGAAGTGTGGTACTGTACGAGAAAGTCAGGAGTGGCAGAGAAGCATGTGAGGGTGGTGCAGGACATGTATGAGGACAGTGAGATGGTGGTGAAGTGTGCTGTAGGAGTGACAGATGGGTTCAAGGTGGGGGTGGGGTTACATCAGGGATCGGTTCTGAGTCCCTTCTTTTATGCCATTGTGATGGGCAGGCTGACAGATGTCAGGCAGGCGTCTCCGTGGACCATGATGTTTGCAGATGGCATTGTGATCTGTAGTGAGAGTAGGGAGCAGGTGGAAGAGAACCTGGATCGATGGGGGTATGCTCTGGAGGGAAGAGGAATGGAAGTCAGTAGAAGCAAGACAGAATACATGAGTGTGAATGAGAGAGAGAGGTAGGTGCAATGGTGAAGATGGAAGGAGTAGCAGTAGTGAAAGTAGTGTTTAAATACCTGGGATCAACCATCCAAAGCAATGGAGAATGCACAAGAGAGGTGAAGAAGAGCGTACAAGCAGGGTGGAGTGGGTGGAGATGAGTGTCGGGGGTGATTTGTGATAGAAGGGTAGCAGCAAGAGTGAAATGGAAGATTTATAAGACGGTAGTGAGACCTGCTATGATGTATGGTTTGGAGACAGCGGCGCTGACAGGCAGAAGATGGAGCTGTAGGTGGCAGAGTTGAAGATACTAAGATTTTCATTGGGAGTGACTAGGGGGATCAAGATTAGAAATGTATATCAGAGGGACCGCTCACGTTGAGCGATTTGGAGACCAAGTAAGAGAAGCAAGGCTGAGATGATTTGGACATGTGCAGAGGAGGGATAGTGGATATATTGGACAAAGGATATTAAAGATGGATCTGCCAGGCGGGAGGAAAAGAGGAAGACCACAGAGATTCCTGGATGTAGCGAAGGAGGACATGGAGAGGGTTGGTGTTACAGAGGAAGATGTAAGGGATGGGGTGAGGTGGAGGCAGGTGATCTGCTGTGGCGACCCCTAAAGGGAGTAGCTGAAAGAAGAAGAAGATCAAATATTACCAGAAAATATTATAAACCACCACATCTTAAGTGCACTGAGGGGTGGACTGGGACAAAAATTCAGGCTGGGAATTTGACTTCATCCTAGGTCACCCTGTTGTTGGAAATCGGAAACCACGACATTTTTAGTAGCTGACATTTTAAAATAACAGCTATCAAACTAGTTACAAATTAAATTATAACCTTTGGGTGGGAAGAAAATTATAAATTTGGATTTTAATAGTTAACTTATCTATTGATTATTAAAATAACTGATTGACTAATCTTAATTTAAATCTGGTGCTGCTTCAGATTTATTCATCTTTCCAGAATAAATACACAAGGTAAGAGGTTTTAGGTAAAAAGTTACAATTTTGCATGTAAAAGGTCACAATTGTGTCATCAAAAATGTTAAAAATTTAAAAAAGTACCTTTATGGAAAGATGTTTAAATAATGAGAAAAAGCAAATTTGCATGCATGCATACAGTGGGGAAAAAAAGTATTTAGTCAGCCACCAACTGTGCAAGTTCTCCCACTTAAAAGATGAGAGAGGTCTCCAATTTTCATCATAGGTATATCTCAACTATGAGAGACAAAATGAGAAAAAAAAATCCAGAAAATCACATTGTCTGATTTTTAAAGAATTTATTTGCAAATTATGGTGGAAAATAAGTATTTGGTCAATAACAAAAGTTCATCTCAATACTTTGTTATATACCCTTTGTTGGCAATGACAGAGGTCAAACGTTTTCTGTAAGTCTTCACAAGGTTTTCATACACTGTTGCTAGTATTTTGGCCCATTCCTCCATGCAGATCTCCTCTAGAGCAATGATGTTTTGGGGCTGTCACTGGGCAACACAGACTTTCAACTCCCTCCAAAGATTTTCTATGGGGTTGAGATCTGGAGACTGGCAGGCCACTCCAGGATCTTGAAATGCTTCTTACGAAGCCACTTCTTCGTTGCCCGGGCGGTGTGTTTGGAATCATTATCATGCTGAAAGACCCAGCCACATTTCATCTTCAATGCCCTTACTGATAGAAGGAGGTTTTCACTCAAAATCTCACGATCATTTTTTCCTTTACACGGATCAGTCGTCCTGGTCCCTTTGCAGAAAAACAGCCCCAAAGCATGATGTTTCCACCCCCATGCTTCACAGTAGGTATGGTGTTCTTTGGATGCAACTCAGCATTCTTTCTCCTCCAAACATGACAAGTTGAGTTTTTACCAAAAAGTTCTATTTTGGTTTCATCTGACCATATGACATTCTCCCAATCCTCTTCTGGATCATCCAAATGCTCTCTAGCAAACTTCAGATGGGCCTGGACATGTACTGGCTTAAGCAGGGGGACACGTCTGGCACTGCAGGATTTGAGTCCCTGGCGGCGTAGTGTGTTACTGATGGTAGCCTTTGCTACTTTGGTCCCAGCTCTCTGCAGGTCATTCACTAGGTCCCCCTGTGTGGTTCTAGGATTTTTGCTCACCGTTCTCGTGATCATTTTGACCCCACGGAGTGAGATCTTGCGTGGATCCCCAGATCGAGGGAGATTATCAGTGGTCTTGTATGTCTTCCATTTTCTAATAATTGCTCCCACAGTTGATTTCTTCACACCAAGCTGCTTACCTATTGCAGAGTCAGTCTTCCCAGCCTGGTGCAGGTCTACAATTTTGTTTCTGGTGTCCTTTGACAGCTCTTTGGTCTTGGCCATAGTGGAGTTTGGAGTCTGACTGTTTGAGGTTGTGGACAGGTGTCTTTTATACTGATAACGAGTTCAAACAGGTGCCATTAATACAGGTAATGAGTGGAGGACAGAGAAGCCTCTTAAAGAAGAAGTTACAGGTCTGTGAGAGCCAGAAATCTTGCTTGTTTGTAGGTGACCAAATACTTATTTTCCACCATAATTTGCAAATAAATTCTTTAAAAATCAGACAATGTGATTTTCTGGATTTTTTTTTTTCCTCATTTTGTCTCTCATAGTTGTGGTATACCTATGATGAAAATTGGAGACCTCTCTCATCTTTTAAGTGGGAGAACTTTCACAATTGGTGGCTGAATAAATACTTTTTTGCCCCACTGTATAAACTTTAAAATTAAACGGTTTGTTGACAATAAAAATCTGCATCGACAAATTTTTACGATTGTCGTTATCGACAATGTTGACTAATCATTTCAGCCCTATTAGGGACAAGTTTCTGCCCCAAGTGGAGGAGTTCAAGTATCTCGGTCTCTTATTCACGAGTGACAGGAGAACGAAGCAGGAGATTTACAGACAAATTGGAGCAGCATCTACAGTGATGTGGACATTTTATTGGTCTGTTTTAGTGAAGAGGGAGCTGAGGTCTAAAGCAAAGCTGTTGATTTACTGCCCAGTCTACATTCCTACCCTCACCTATGGTCACGAACTTTGTGTAATGACTGAACGAATGAGATTGCGGATACAAGCGGCTGAAATGAGCTTTCCCCATAGGCTTGCTGGACTCACCCTTAGGGTGAGGAGCTCTGTTATCTTAGAGAGGTTCAGAGTAGAGCCACTGCTCCTCCACACAGGACCCAGCCGAGGTGGCTTGGGCATCTGATCAGGATGCCTCCTGGACGCCTCCCACTTGAGGTGTTTCAGGCCCGTCCCACTGGGAGGAGACCCCGGGGCAGACCCAGGACACTCTGGAGAGACTATGTTTCCCAGATGGTATGGGAGCGCCTTGGTGTATGTACCCTCTAAAGAGTTGGAGGAAGTGGTTGGGGAGAGAGAAGTCTGGGCTTCTCTGCTTGGACTGCTCCCTCCATGACTCTGATCCCTGGAAAAGTGGTTGAAAATGGATGGATGGAATCTGTTTCTTTAATGTTAAAGCAAGAGGGTATTTTTTTTTTCAATCCATTTTATTTTATGGATGTAATACTTTGCTAGAATTAGAATTAAGTTGATTATGTACAGTTTGGGGAGAAACTGGAATTGTTAAAGATAAGTAATATGTGAAATTTCAATTTTATGATTTTTTTTTAACGTCTTCCGTATTTATAGATACTTAAGTTTGGACATATGTCTTTGGTATCTGTAGACACTTTGCAGAGGCTACAGGTACAGAAATCTGAGGTATTTATCAACAATTGAAGAAAGGATATTTCTCATTAATCCATAATTTGTTTCAGTTTTTCAATTAATATCTATTTATTACATTTTTAACCTTACCTTTCCAAACCCGTAAAGGCTAACCTCTTAATTTGAATGCAGAATTTGAAATTCCATTTCAGGAGTTGAAATGCTATCTCATGTCAAGTTAAATGACGTTTACTTACTGTATATAGCGCTTCTTTCTCATCGCTGGATGACCAAAGTGCTTTACAGATTCAGCTCTCTGTTCTTCACACACACATTCACAGACACTAGTGGTGGCGAGAGCAGGAAGCAAACCACTGACAGTCTGATCAGAGGTAGACCACACTCTTGCCCATCACCACAGCTGCAGCGAACATGAGTTGATCTGATTGGTCAACTCTTCTGTGTCTATAGACACTTTGTATAAGGATACAGCTTCTATACCAATAGACACTTTTTTTTCCACCCACCCCCCCAGAGGACAAAGTGATCCAAGAGTTTCTGAGGATGGATTGTTGCTACAAACTCAGTGATAAGGTAAAAACCAGAAAATTTACAACCTTGTCATATTTTTTGTTGACTAACACTTTTTTCCCCCTTTAGTACCTCCTGGCCATGACCTTTATCTACTTTAAGAGAGCGCGCTTCACTCTGGCTGAGTACACCAGAAAAAACTTTTTCATCGCACTGTAAGTTTACAGGAGAAAGTACTAAAATCTTCTTTGAACAGGAAAAACAATTATGTGGGGAAATAAATGAATTCTTTCTTTTAAAATTATAAGCAAAAAAATTAACAGAAAAAATGTGAGGAGAAATGAAGGAATTATAATAATAAAGGAAATTTTAAAAAATTGCAAACAAGGGAGGGTAACGACAAAAAAATTTACCAGAAAAAAATCACTAATTCACAAGAAAAAAGCTTCATATTTGCTTAAAATGTTGGTAATTCACATGTAAAGTAGAAAATTTATAAGTAAAATCTTCACAATTTTACTAGAAAAGTTAGAAATGTATGAGGGAAAAAACCCCTCAGATTTAACCCCCAAAAAGTCACAATCACAAGAGAAAAAAGTTGAAAAAAATGAGATTTACCA
Organism: Pholidichthys leucotaenia; assembly: GCA_020510985.1. Taxonomy (NCBI): domain Eukaryota; kingdom Metazoa; phylum Chordata; class Actinopteri; order Cichliformes; family Pholidichthyidae; genus Pholidichthys; species Pholidichthys leucotaenia. Next base: position 190,357,245 of record CM035842.1, on the reverse strand, counting down.
AAATTATGTGTATTAGAAAGTTGCAAATTTTTCAGGGAAAAAAACCCTCAACTTTAAAAACTCACAAAATAACAGGAAAGCAGTTTATATTTTGCAAATAAAAAGTTCATAATTAAGTTTAAAATTCATAAATGAAAGTTTTAAAAAAAACACAAAAAAGAAAAATATTGCAAAAACTTTTTTGGGAAAAGGTAGCCAATTTTAATTTAATAAAATATTGAAGAATTGATCCTAAAAACTGCCCCTGTGATCTCTCCTCCCCCCGCTTTCCTGCCTGCAGATACCTGGCCAACACCATGGAGGAGGACGAGGAGGAGCAGAAGTACGAAATCTTCCCCTGGGCTCTGGGGAGAAACTGGAGGAACAATTTCAGACGATTCTTGGTTCAGAGAGACAGACTGTGGGCTCGGATTGAATACCGAGCAGTTGTCAGCCGCTGTTGCTGTGAGCAGGTCAGAGTGCAGTGTTTCCTCTGACATAAAGACCTTGGCGCAATGGCAACATATTTTTCTGGGGGGGGGGGGCAGAAAACACATGACACGGTTGTAACCGGAAATGTTAATTTTACACCATTTCTTTTTATTTTTTTTAAATTTTGCGCAGTAATATTGCATATGGAACTTGCCATTTGAAGTATTGTACAACCAAGGTTTGAATGTTGGAATATTGGGCCAGTTGGGTCCCACCCAGATGTCCTGTGTTTGGACTTTTTACTGGTGTCATCCTTCTCTCCTCCCTCTGCTCTCACCTCTCCTGGACCCTCTGCCTGAACACTTTCCTCTCCTTGGCTCCTCTCTTCTGTCTCATCTTTCCCTCTCTGAGCCCTTTCTAATTCAGGTTCTCTCTCTGTCTATAGTGGTATACAAACAGGCTAGAAAATACCAAGTGTCATGTTTTGTCCTGCAGGATTTTTTCCCTTCCCTTTCCTGCAAAGAGTAGGAAAAGGAAGGGAAAAAAACATTCATAATAGTAATTTACTCATGCATACTTAAATTATATGATCAGAGGTGGGTATAGTAGCCAGAAATTCTACTGATGTAAAAGCAGTGCTTTGAAATTAATAATTAAAAGTAGACAACCAAAAATTTCTAGTTGAGTTAAGGGTACAAAGAGCACCTACTTAAAAACTTGAGTAATGACTTCAGTCTTGAAGGTTTGAGGTTTTTCTCCAAAATTTATAACAATTTTCTTATAGTTTTCTACTTTTCTCTGTAAATTTATCTAAATTTGCAACCGTTTTCCTCAAATTTGTAATTTTCTGTTGTAAAATTATGACTTTTTGTGTACATTTGAGACTATTATAAATTTTTGGATTATTTTATGGCTAGTGTTTATCTATTTTTAATCCAATCCAACTTTATTTATAAAGCCCTTTAAAAACAACAGTTGACACAAAAGTGCTGTTCATCAACAATAAATAAAATATAAAAACAATAAAATACAGTTAAAGTACAAAACAGCACAAACAAAATAATTGTCATACAATAGAGACAATAAGAACAAATAAAATCAATGTCTCAAACTGTGTCAAAAGCCAGAGAATAAAAATGGGTTTTAAGAGGAGTTTTAAAACTGGACAGTGAAGAGGCCTGTCTGATGGACAAAGGCAGATTATTATAAAATTGCTGTTTTTTTTAATAAATGTGAAACAGAATGTGGCAAATTTTTTACCTTTTTCCCCATACAATTTAAACTTTTGACCATAATTTTGTAGAGTCAGAACAGAACAATAACTCTGAATTCAAAGAAATATAATTATTAAAATTATATTTAAAGAAATAAATTAAATAATATTAAACAAAATAAATTAAATGACCAAATATGCAGTTAGTTCTGTTATAATATTTCTTTGTATTTATAGTTTTTTTTTTAGAACTCTCCTCACCAACCCGACAGCAGGAAAAAATTCCTTATTTTGAAATCCAAATGTTGGCACGTTTAGTTTGTCTGAAGGCTGCTGACGGATTAAAGTCATTGACTTTGTGAATTCCAATTGGAATTGGAGCAGCATCTGCAGTGACGCGGACGTTGTACCAGTCTGTTGTGGTGAAGAGGGAGTTTAGTTCTAAGGCAAAGCTGTCGATTTATCAGTCAATCTACGTTCCTACTCTCACCTATGGTCACGAGCTTTGGGTAATGACCGAAAGAACGAGATCGCGGATACAAGCGGCTGAAATGAGCTTTCTCCGTAGGATTGCTGGACTCACCCTCAGAGATAGGGTGAGGAGCTCAGTCATCCGGGAGAGGTTCAGAGTAGAACCGCTGCTCCTCCACATTGAAAGGAGTCAGTTGAGGTGGTATGGGCATCTGATTAGGATGCCTCCTGGACGCCTCCCACTTGAGGTGTTTCAGGCACGTCCCACTGGGAGGAGACCCCAGGGCAGACCCAGGACTCGGTGGAGAGACTATGTCTCCCAGCTGGTCTGGGAACGCCTTGGTATCCCCTCTGAAGAGCTGGAGCAGGTGGCTGGGGAGAGGGAAGTCTGGGCTTCTCTGCTTGAACTGCTGCCTCCGCGACCCGGACCTCCGGAAAAGCGGTAGAAGATGGATGGATGGATGGACTTTGTGAATTTTGGTCATCTGAACTTGCCAGGTACATAGTAATGAATATAAATTACACTGGTCAACACCAAATTTATTGTCCCAAGTTTTGTTTTTGTTTTTTTTAGCTGATTTAGGACAATTTTGATGTGCTGAATCCAAAACTCACGTTGGTTTTGATCAGTCAGGTCAACTTTTTGAATTATGGCCACATGTTGTTTTATACGTTTTTGTTTACGTGTACGGGTATTTTCGCTTTATATGATGCAAAATTCTTTTTTATGTCTTGAAATTCTCTGAATTTTGAACAATGATGATGTAACATTCAATTTACATGTACTAACCTTTATATAAAGGTAAGAACATGCACACCCCCTCATGGATCGTCACCTTATCGTGGTGGGGGGGTTTGCGTGCCCCAGTGATCCCAGGAGCTATGTTGTCCGGGGCAATTTGCCTCTGATAGGGTCTCCCAAGACAAACTGGTCCTGGGTGAAGGGCCAGACGAAGAACGATCCAACAGACTCTCATGATAAATTGTATATCAAGGATTCAGTGTACCCCGCCCGGTATGGGATTACCGGGGCCCCACCCTGGAGCCAGGCCTGGGGGAGGGGCTCGAAGGCTAGCGTCTGGTGGCCGGGTTTCCACCCATGGGACCCGGCCGGGCTCAGCCCGAAGGAGTTACATGGGTCCGCCCTCCAGTAGGTTCACCACCTGCAGGAGGGATCATGGAAGTCCGGTGCTATGTGGATTAGGTGGCAGTCAAAGGCGGAGACCTTGGCGGACTGATCCCAAGCTTTCTAAACTGGCTTTTGGTACGTGGAATGTCACCTCTCTGGTGGGGAAGGAGCCTGAGCTGGTGTACGAGATTGAGCGATACCGGCTAGATATAGTCGGCCTCACCTCAACACACAGCTCCGGTTCCGGAACCAGTCTCCTGGAGAGGGGCTGGAGCTTGGCCTTTTCTGGAGTTGCCCCGGGCGAGAGGCGACGAGCAGGGGTAGGTATTCTTGTATCGCCCCACCTTGCTGCCTCTATATTGGAGTTTTCCCCGGTGGACGAAATGGTTGCTTCCCTGCGCCTTCGGGTTGGGAAACGGGTCCTGACCATCATTTGTGCCTATGCACCAAATGATGTTTCAGAGTACCCACCCTTTTTGGAGTCTGTGACTGGGGTGCTGGAGGGTGCTCCTCCTGGAGACTCCATTGTCCTACTGGGGGACTTCAATGCGCACGTGGGCAACGACAGTGAAACCTGGAGGGGGGTGATTGGGAGGAACGGCCTGCCCGATCTGAACCCGAGTGGTGTTCAGTTATTGGACTTCTGTGCTAACCACAGTCTGTCTATAACGAACACCATGTTCAAGCATAAGGGTGTCCATATGTGCACCTGGCACCAGGACACCCTAGGCCGCAGGTCGATGATCGATTTTGTTATCGTATCATCAGACCTGCGACCGTATGTCTTGGACACCCGAGTAAAGAGAGGTGCAGAGCTGTCAACTGATCACCACCTGGTGGTGAGTTGGATCCGATGGCAGGGGAGGAAGCCATTCAGACCTGGTAGACCCAAACGTATAGTGAGGGTGTGCTGGGAGCGTCTGGCTGAGGCCCCTGTCCGGGAGGTCTTCAACTCCCACCTCCGGAAGAACTTCAACCACATTCCGAGGGAGTCTGGAGACATGGAGTCTGAATGGGCCATGTTCTCCACCTCTGTTGTTGAAGCGGCAGCCCAGAGCTGCGGCCGCAAGGTGGTCGGTGCATCTCGTGGTGGCAACCCCCGAACCAAGTGGTGGACACCAGTGGTGAGGGGGGCCATTAAGCTGAAGAAGGAGTCCTATCAAGCTTGGTTGGCTTGTGGGACTCCCGAAGCAGCTGAGGTGTACCGGCAGGCCAAGCGGAGTGCAGCTCGGGTGGTTGCTGAAGCAAAAACCCGGGTATGGGAGGAGTTCGGTGAGGCCATGGAACAAGACTTTCGGTCGGCTTCAAAGAGATTCTGGCAAACTGTTCGGCGGCTCAGGAGGGGAAAGCAGCTCCCCGTCCACACTGTGTATGGTGCGGATGGGACACTGTTGACTTCAACTGGGGATATCGTCGGGCGGTGGAAGGAATACTTCGAGGATCTCCTCAATCCCACTGATACGCCTTCCACAGAGGAAGCAGGGTTTGGGGACGAGGGGGATGACTCGCCTATCACAGGGGCTGAGGTCGCCAAGGTGGTTAAAAATCTCCTTGGTGGCCGGGCCCCGGGGGTGGACGAGATTCGCCCCGAGTACCTCAAGGCCCTGGATGTTGTTGGGTTGTCATGGTTGACACGCCTCTGCAACATTGCGTGGAGGTCGGGGGCAGTGCCTTTGGCATGGCAAACCGGGGTGGTGGTTCCTCTCTTCAGAAAAGGGGACCGGAGGGTGTGCTCCAACTTTAGAGGGATCACACTCCTCAGCCTCCCTGGGAAGGTCTATGCCAAGGTACTGGAGAGGAGAGTCCGGCCGTTGGTCGAACCTCGGATTCAGGAGGAGCAATGTGGTTTTCGTCCTGGCCGTGGCACATCGGACCAGCTCTTTACCCTCTCGAGAATTCTTGAGGGTTCGTGGGAGTTTGCCCAACCAGTTTACATGTGTTTTGTGGACTTGGAGAAGGCATTTGACCGCGTCCCTCGTGGATTTTTGTGGGGGGTGCTTCGGGAGTATGGGGTATCGGGCTTGTTGTTACGAGCTATTCGGTCTCTGTACGACCGTTGTGAGAGTTTAGTTCGCATTGCCAACACTCGGTCGGAGTCATTCCCAGTGAGAGTTGGACTCCGCCAGGGCTGCCCTTTGTCACCGGTCCTGTTCATAATTTTTATGGACAGGATTTCTAGGCGCAGCCAGGGAATGGAGGGTGTCATGCTTGGTGACCACAGGATCTCATCTCTGTTGTTTGCAGATGATGTTGTCCTGTTGGCTTCATCCAGCAATGACCTACAGCTCTTGCTGGGACGGTTTGCCGCTGAGTGTGAAGCGGCTGGGATGAGAATCAGCACCTCCAAGTCCGAGTCCATGGTCCTCAGCCGGAAAAAGGTGGATTGTCCTCTCCGGGTTGGGGACAGGCTCCTGCCCCAAGTGGAGGAGTTTAAGTATCTTGGGGTCTTGTTCACGAGTGAGGGGAAAATGGAGCGAGAGATCGACAGACGGATTGGAGCAGCATCTGCAGTGATGCGGACGTTGTACCGGTCTGTTGTGGTGAAGAGGGAGCTTAGTTCTAAGGCAAAGCTGTCGATTTACCAGTCAATCTACGTTCCTACTCTCACCTATGGTCACGAGCTTTGGGTAATGACCGAAAGAACGAGATCGCGGATACAAGCGGCTGAAATGAGCTTTCTCCGTAGGATTGCTGGACTCACCCTCAGAGATAGGGTGAGGAGCTCAGTCATCCGGGAGAGGCTCAGAGTAGAACCGCTGCTCCTCCACATTGAAAGGAGTCAGTTGAGGTGGTATGGGCATCTGATTAGGATGCCTCCTGGACGCCTCCCACTTGAGGTGTTTCAGGCACGTCCCACTGGGAGGAGACCCCGGGGCAGACCCAGGACTCGGTGGAGAGACTATGTCTCCCAGCTAGTCTGGGAACGCCTTGGTATCCCCTCTGAAGAGCTGGAGCAGGTGGCTGGGGAGAGGGAAGTCTGGGCTTCTCTGCTTGAACTGCTGCCTCCGCGACCCGGACCTCCGGAAAAGCGGTAGAAGATGGATGGATGGATGGATGAAGAACATGCACAGTACTAATAAGTAAGTACTAAGTAAGTACAGGTTTCTAGTTATCACCTGATCGAGAGAAACGGATGTCATTTTCAGATTCAGCGGTGCAAAATTGTCTTAAATCAGTTGAAAAAACGGACAACTTACAAAAAAAATTATTTTTGTAACCCTGTGTTATTAGTTAATATTGTAATAGCTGGTGAAGTATGCGTATGAGATGACTGTTGTTGTGAAATGGCGCTATATAAATAAAGTTGAATTGAATTGGAGTAAATCCTCAGCGATTCATCAGTCACTCTTGCCTTTCCCTGCAATGAAGCCTAACCAGACCTGTTAGCTAAGCGGCTCCTCATTGTTGTTCCGGTTACCAGCGGGTTAAAACCACCATAAATGCCTCCACTCTCTTGTACTTTTTTCCACGTTTAAAGTACTTTAATAAGCTCATGCTTCTCTTGGACAGCAACGCTACAGAGACGTGCTCTGCCTGCAGAAACGGTCACGTGAGCGCCGGGTGGTCGGGGCGCTTCCACACAGATTGCAGTCACGCGAGTTGTTCGTGTGCGCGCTTGTGGAGCGTTTCTTTCATATTTTTTTTTTCCACAATATCTTTATTGAACCCTTTTTTTTTTTTTTAACAAACATGATACAAACAATCAAACACTAACACTAAAGTACTACAAAAAAAAAAAAAAATGCACTAAAAACGCCAACAACCACCAACAAAATCAAGTCTTCAACAATGCTCCTCTGTTTAGTCTAGACAATCCAATACATAAGTATACATATTATGTTCACCAGTTTGGAATTTACAAGGTCCACACACATCATTCACCTCGTTTCTTTCATATTTAATTTTTCTTAAATTAATGTATTATAGGCGTGGCGGCATACTTCCTTAGGGAGGCGGGCCACCACACAGAAATATTACCAGAGGAAACCCTGGAGTGAAATTATTACCGCCACCAAGAAGGTAATGTGATAGACAGACTCTGGCGGAAGTATGCGTTGTCTGATTGCCCTGTAGTTATTGTATGAAGCAGGGTATGGCAAATGTGAGGAAACAAAACATAAAAACTGACTAAAATATGCCTCAAGACGCTGAAGGAACAGGAAGAAAGGGGCAGATTTGCAAGGAAAAGATGACATAATTGGGAAAAATTCTCATATTTGCAATAAATACATTTGCAACTGGATCAATTTAAGTTGCAGATTGTCAGAAAATGTTTGCACAAGTCTGAAATTTGCACGAAATAATGTTGAAAATTTGGAAACATTTGTTAGAATTTTTTCTTGCAAAAAGCTGTAAAATTAAGAATCAAAAAGGAAGGAAGGGAGGAAAGTGCATCCATCCATCCATCCATCCGTCCGTCCGTCTTCTTCAGTTTAATCCTTTTTGGGTTGCAGGGGGGCTGCAGTCCATCGCAGGGCCAACACAGAGAGACAGACAACCATTCACTCTCACAGTCATACCTAAGGACAATTTAGAATCCCGTTTGATGCCAGTTAACCTACCGTATTTTTGGGACTATAAGGCGCACCGGATTATAAGGTGCATTAAAGCGAGGTAGTTGGAGCCGGGAAAAAAAAATTTTTTGCGTGCATGGAAAGAAAATTCCTATCTATAGTCATTATAGACACATATAGCGCGATTGTCTGCGAGTGTGAATGACCTGTTCCACAAGCAGGCGGAATGTTTTTAGTCCGTGGCTGTTCATCGCCATATTGGCCAGGATACTCGTTCGGTACTCGCTCGGTAATCGATACAGCTCGCTCTCCAGCGGCGGCCCTGATAAGTAAACATATGCCGGGACGCTTGAATTCTTCCGTCCCAAAAATATTATTTTTGAATATTTAATTACAGCTAAACGGGAGCAGTTTCGATGCCGAAATTTCACATACAAATCCTAATATACGTGTTCTATACACCATCGGCTTTTGGGTATTGACTACCTCGCGAGGTAGTCGGATCTGGGAAAATTTTTTTTTTTTTTTTTTTTACGTGCATGGAAAGAAAATCCTATCTATAGTCATTATAGACACATATAGTGCGAGTGTCTGCGAGTGTGAATGACCTGTTCCACGAGCAAATGTACGTTTTTTGGTCCGTGGCTGTTTACATCGCCTTAGTGGCCAGGATACTTGCTCGGTACTCGATACGGCTCGCTCTCCAGCGGCAGCCCCAAGAAGTAAATAATGCAAACAAATGCCGGGACGCTTGAATTCTTTCGTCCCGAAAATATCATTTTTGAATATTAATTACAGCTAAACAGGAGCATTTTCGATCCACGATCCATTGGCAGATAGTGGCGTAACTCGCTAGCAATTTAACTTTGAACGACCTGTTGACACCAATATAGAGGTTGGAGTTCTTTGGTTAATCCACCCGGAATGATGGCAAGCTCCGAATTAGTTTGCTTCACTTGGGTTTTGACAGTATCGGTGAGATGGGCGCGCACGGAGTGGCAGATCAGTAGGGACGGAGATTTGTGGAAAAAGTCATCCGGCCATTATGTTGAAGCACATATTACTCCGCGAGGTTCCTGACTACCGTAATGCTCCGACAATCCATCAAGTGGTTCGGCTTCGTAGCTTACCAAAGTCGCACTAAAACATTTTTGACAGATTTTTGAGCGCCGTGTACCACATAAAATCGGTTTGAGGTCAGTAAGCACAACCAGAATTAATACATAAGGCGCACCGGATTATAAAGCGCACTGTCGATTTTTGAGAAAATTAAAGGATTTTAAGTGCGCCTTATAGTCCAAAAAATACGGTAACTTGCATGTTTTTGGCATGTGGGAGGAAACCGGAGAAATCCCAGAGTAAACCCACGCAGACACGGGGAGAACATGCAAACTCCACACAGATCACTGTTGGTCGCGGGCTGGGATCGAACCCAGGATCCCCTGGCCAAGGGTGAGTTGCTGTGCTGCCGCAGTGCTAACCACTCCACCACCGCACTGGAAAAAGTGCATATTCATAAGAATTGTAAATTTACAAGAAAAGCTTCATATTCAGGAGGGGAAAACGTCAAATTTGCAACAAAGAAATTTGAGAAAACGGTTACAAATTAATGAGCACAAGTTGCAAATGTACAAGAAAAAAGTTACAAATTTATGAGAAAGAAGTCAGAAATTTATGAAAAACAGGTTCTGAATTTACAAGTTGCAGATTTGTTAGAAAAAAAATCACAGATCTATATGAAACAACTCACACTTTTGTGGAAAAAAGTTTAAAATTTAGAAAGAAAGAAATTCTTCAATTCACAAGAACTTCTTCATCTTTTAGGGGTCACCACAGCGGATCATCTGCCTCCATATCGCCCTATCCTTTGCATTTTCCTCTGTAACACCAACCATCTCTGTGTCCTCTTTCACTACATCCATGAATCTTGTCTGTGGCCTTCCTCTTTTCCTCCTGCCTGACATCAACATCCTTTGTCCAATATATCCACTATCCCTCCTCTGCACATGTCCAAACCATCTCAGCCTTTCCTCTCTTACTTTGTCTCCAAACCGCTCAACGTGAGCTGTCCCTCTGATATACTCATTTCTAATCCTGTCCCTCCTAGTCACTCCCAATGAAAATCTTAGCATCTTCAACTCTGCCTCCTCCTGTCTTTTTGTCAGTGCCACGATCTACAAACCATACATCATAGCAGGTTTCACTACCACCTTGTAAAACTTCCCTTTCACTCTAGCTGCTACCCTTCTGTCACAAATCACCCCTGACACTCGTCTTGACCCACTCCACCCTGTCTGCACTTTCTTCTTCACCTCTCTTGTACATTTTCCACCCCAGGTATTTAAACTCATCTACTTTCTCTAACTCTATTCCTTCCATCTTCACTGTTACACCTACCTCCCTCTCATTCACACTCATGTATTCTGTCTTGCTTTGATTGACTTACATTCCTCCTCTCTCCAGAGCATACCTCCACCTCTCCAGGTTCTCTTCCACCTGCTCCCTACTCTTACTACAAATCACAATGTCATCTGCAAACATCGTGGTCCATGGAGACTCCTGCCTGACCTCATCTGTCGGCCTGTCTATCACCATGGCAAACAAGAAGGGGCTCAGAATCGATCCCTGATGTAACCCCACCCCCACCTTGAATCCATCCGTCACTCCTACAGCACACCTCACAACCGTCTTGTTGTCCTCATACATGTCCTGCACCACCATCACATACTTCTCTGCCACTCCTGACTTTCTCATACAGTACCACACTTCCTCTCTTGGCACCCTATCATATGCTTTCTCTAGATCCGCAAAGACACAGTGCAACTCCCTCTGACCGTCTCTATACTTCTCCATCAAAACTCTTAGAGCAAACATTGCATCTGTAGTACTCTTTCTTGGCATGAAACCATACTGCTGCTCACTGATTGTCACCTCTCCTCTTAATCTGGCTTCAACAACTCTTTCCCATAGCTTCATAGTGTGGCTGATCAACTTTATCCCTCTGTAGTTACTACAGCTCTGAGCATCACCTTTGTTCTTGAAAATTGGTACCAAAACACTTCTTCTCCACTCCTCAGACATCCTCTCACTCTCCAAGATTGTATTAAACAATCTAGTGAAAAAGTCCACTGCCATCTCACCTAAACATCTCCATACCTCCACTGGTATGTCATCAGGACCAACCTCCTTTCCATTCTTCATCCACTTCAAGGCTGCCCTCACTTCCGCCTTGCTGATCCTCAGGACTTCTTGTTCACCATCTTCCCTTCATCCATCCTCCTCTCTCTAACTAACTACTAACTGACTAACTAACCTGCACTTATATAGCACTTTTCTAGTCACAAAGACCACTCAAAGCGCTTTCACTAATACTAACCCTCTATTCTAAGGGCCTATAGGAAACAGATATCTAGGGACAATTTAGAACAGCCAGTTAACCTAACATGCATGTCTTTGGATTGTGGGAGGAAACCGGAGCCCCCGGAGTAAACCCATGCAGCACAGGGAGAACATGCAAATCTCTCTCATTTTCTTTATTCATCAGCTCTTCAAAGTACTCTTCCACCTTCTCAACACACACTCGTCATTTGTAAGTACATTACCATTTCTGTTCTTAATCAGCCAAACCTGCTGTACATCTTTAACAGCTCGATCTCTCTGTCTAGCCCAGTGGTCCCCAAACTACGGCCCGTGGGCCGGATACAGCCTGCCTCCACATTTGGCTCGGCCCCCTGAACAATACCAGAGACGCATTATATTTTTTTTTTCAGTCTGGCCACGCGATCGAGACTAATACACGCATAGAATGTGACATTCTATTCCACCCTTCTGCAGTCTGTGCCCCTATCTGAACCCCCCACCCCCCACCCCCCAGGAATAAAAAAATCCTAGTGTTAACCTTTCCTGCTTTGGTCTCCTAACTGTGGTTGGGGGACGCAGGGGAGATCTGTCTTCTCCAGGGCCGAAGGCAGCTTTTCCTCCGGGGTTAACTCCCAAGTAAACCTCACGGTTGTTAACAACAATATGGTGGTACACCGAAGAACAGGCCGTTTTGCTGAAGAGTTGGGGGCTTTATTATCAGACTGCACCGTTAATAACAGCAATTCTAGTTTGTTACCTGCTCCGGTCGCCTCTCTCTCTACTCACCCGCACACTTCACACACACCGTCTGCTCCGCGGGGCCATTCACACGGGGGCACGCCTCAGCTGGTGATTGTACTCGCCGACAGACTCACGGCATTAAAGACATCTTTCTTCTTGGGACACACCTCCTCCGCGACAGCATTCAAACATTTCTTGACAAATTCTCCAGCAGTGAAAGGTTTACCGCTGCTTGCTATCAGTTGAGCAACCCGAAAGCTGGCCCGAACGGATGACTGGTTCAGCTGAGCTTGGCGTACAAATGTATTCTGCTGAGATGTTACCTATTAAGATTGTGCACTGCACAACAGAAAGTTAATGTTCCATGGACTTTTTTCTGTGAAGAACCCAGAGAGGGTTATTTGGTTATTTATTTCATAAATAGTGTTATTTATTTCATTAATAGTGTTATTATTTATTTTCTGACTTTTTTTTCCTGTGAAGATCCCAGAAAGGGTTATTAATATTTGGTTATGTGTGGCTTTCTGGAAAACAATAAATGTTTACGTTTAGGCACCCCTGTGATCGTCACACTTTTTCTGTTACAAACTGACCCCGGCCCCCATCAGAGAAGGCAAAAGTTATGTGGACCTCACAGGAAAAAGTTTGGGGACCCCTGGTCTAGCCAATTGATACAAGTCCTTTTCTCCTTCCTTAGTGTCCAGCCTCTCATACAGCTCACTGTATGCCTTATCCTTTGCCACCTCTCTCTTTGCCATGCGCAAAGATTCCAAATACTCCTACTTTCTTCATCTCCCTGACTATCCCACTTGTTTTTTGCTAACGTCTTCCTTTGGATACTTTCCTGTACTTCCCATTCCACCACCAAGTCTCCTTGTCTTCCTTCCTCTGTATACTGGATACACTACATGCCTTTCTGCCCGTTTCCCTCAATACTTTGCTGTACTTTCCCATTCATCTGGTAATTCTTCCCTACCATTCAGAGCCTGTATCAACTCCTTCCTAAACTCTGTGCGACCTTCTTCCTTCTGTAACTTCCCCCACTTAATCTTTATCTCTGCCTTCACTCTCTTCCTCTTCTTGCTTTCAAAAGTCGTCCTACAGACTACCATCCGATGCCGTCTAGCTACATTCTCCCCTGCCACCACCTTGCAGTCTCCTATTTCTTTCAGATTTCTCCTTCTGCATAAGATGTAGTCCATCTGTGTGCACCTTCCTCCACTCTTTTAAGTCACCCTATATTCCTCCCTCTTCTTGAAGTATGTGTTCACCACAACCATTTCCATCCTTTTGGCAAAATCCACAACCATCTGTCCTTCCACATTTCTCTCCTTAAAACCATACCTACCCAGAACCTCCTCATCACCTCTGTTCCCTTCACCTACATGTCCATTAAAGTCTGCTCCAATCACCACTCTCTCCCACCTGGGAACACTCTCTATCACTTCATCCAACTTACTCCAGAATTCTTCATTCTCTTCTACCTGACATCCAACTTGTGGGGCATACACACTGACAACATTCAGCATCACACCTTTGACTTCTGTGTTCAAAGTCATGATTCTGTTTAACTCCCTCTTTACCTCCTGAACACTCTTCACATACTTTTCCCGCTACACCATGGTAGAACAGTTAAAATCCACCTCCAGTGCTCCTAGCCTTGCTTCCCTTCCACCAGGTTTCTTCAACACACAGTATATCTACTTTTCTTATCTCCATCATATCAACCAACTCAATGCCTTTACCAGTCATAGTCCCTACGTTTAATGTCCCTACTCTTACCTCCACACTTCTAACCTTCCTTTTCTGTCTTTCCCTTCTGACACGCCTTCCCTCTCTCCTCCTCCTCGATCTTCGACCAACAGTAGCCCGATTTCCACCGGCACCCTGTCGGGTAACGGCATCGGTGGTGGTCATTGTTAACCTGGGCCTCAACCAATCCGGTATGAAAGTCTCATTCGTCATGATTCGCACATTTGATTTGGCACGGGTTTTATGTCGAATGGCCCTTCCTGATGCAACCCTCCCCATTTACCCGGGCTTGGGACCAGTACTAGGAGTACACTGGCTTGTGCATCCCCTGTGGCTGGGTTCTCCAGTTCACAAGAACAAAAGTTTTAAATTTACATGAAATAGGTCACACTTATGTGAAAAAGAGTCACAGATTTTTGAGTTTCAGAGTTGTCTGGAAGAAAATGTACATAAGTCTCAAATTTGCACTAAAGTCAAAAATTTATGAGAAAAAAAAGTTTAAAATTTACTCGAAAAGCGTCTGAAATTTCCTGGTTTCATACAGATAATTTTGTCCACAAATGTCCCTTTCATTTGACTAATCTTTCGTCTCTGTCCTCCAGGTGATTGCCATTGTGTCCTCTCACTCAGCATGGCAGCGGAAGCGCTCTAACCTCCACAGCGGCGCCCAGCGGCAGTACGGGGACATCAGCTGTGTACCCCGTGGACCCTCCGCCTCTCCTGTGCCCTGCTCCCTCTGTAACCATGGCAACAGGCTACTCCACACCCCATCCTCTTCCAGAGTTTTCCCCGCACACCCTCAACCATTCACCTTCTCTCTGAATCTGGAGGTGACCCCGCCAAAGGCCGCAGACAGGAAGTCAAAGGAGAGCCCGGCACATCATCCCTGCAGCTTCTGGCCAGATGAGTTTCTCAGTAGGTGTCACAGTAAAGCCGTATTCAGGAACAGTCCAGTTATATAGTACTTACAGAGTCAGTAACAAGTATCATTTGATTGGTACTGGTGTGCTGTGTTCATGTCTCCAGTTGAGCCCCTATTGAGCTTTTTGGGGTTGCCAACTTCATTTCTAGTGTGTTCTCTTGGATTTTTGTGACTGCGTTTACATGGTCTCAATAATTTGATAATTGGAAATAATCAGATTATGGTAATAATTGGCAGTGTGTTCCCAAGGTTTACTGCCTGGGGGGAGCATGGACACCTCTCACAGCTGCCTTTTCATGATGTCTACGTATTCGACAGAACATTCTAGGGCTGGGCGATATGGGTCAGAAATTCATGTCTGTATAATTATTCATTATCTCATACTCAATATATAACTCAATACAAAAACTGTACTATGTAAACTTCAAATGATGAATAAATTATTTTGGTAAAAATCATTAGCAAATAAACAGTTGTATACATATGTAAATTTATACAGTAGGTAGAGATCAAACATCTAAAGCAATGGAAAATGCACGAGAGAGATGAAGAAGAGTGCAGGCAGGGTGGAGTGGGTGAAGACGAGTGTAAGGGGTGATCTGTGACAGAAGGAAAGCAGCTAGAGTGAAAGGGAAGATTTTCAAGACTGTAGAGACCTGCTGTGATGTATGGTTTGGATACAGTGGCACTGACAAAAAGGCAGGTGGCAGAGTTGAAGATGCTAAGATTCTCACTGGGAGTGACTAGGAGGGACAGGATTAGAAATAAGTATATCAGAGGGACAGCTCAGGTTGAGCAGTTTGGAGACAAAGTAAGAGAGGCAAGGCTGAGATGGTTTGGACATGTGCAGAGGAGGGACAGTGGTGATACTGGACAAAGGATGTTGAGGACATGGAGAGGGTTGGTGTTACAGTGGAAGATGCAAGGGATAGGGTGAGATGGAGGCAGATGATCAGCTGTAGAGACCCCTAAAGGGAGCAGCCAAAAGAAGAAGTCTGTTTAATAAACGAACAAGGTATAGAACTGTTCTATAGGAATGGTAACCATAAATTATTGCTGTTGTGATTTGACGCTATATAGAAAATAAAATTAACTTAACCTTCTGAGTGGGGCAGGGGTTGCTGTTCGGTGGGTGGGGCGTCTCCCAATATAATGGTAGGGGAAACATTGATTGGATTTGACATGTTGATATGTAGTTTTTAGTAATTGGTTTTCAGGAAAAAAATTCATTTACATGCACACAAGCTGATTATATTTGAATTTCTGGAGTTATCAAGTTATGAGAAATCACATTACACTGAAGTAGTTTACTACTGTATCTAATAATCTGTTTATTCAGTACATATAAACACATTAAATGTGATTATCAGTTTGTTCCTAGTTATTATGACCATGTACAGTCATGTGAAAAAAATTTGGACATCCCTTTAAATATTCAGTTCTTTATTAAGAAATGTCCACGTATCTATGTCTAACCTTGTTTTTGTTTTTATTTGCATTTTTTAACATTTATTTTAGCCATTGTAAGTGTGAATGAATTTGGGGGTGTCCTAAAAAGATGAGGGGGGTGTCCTAATTTTTTCTCACTATTTGTTTAGAATTACATTTTACAGAAAATTTGGAAAAAAAATCTTGTATTCATTTTTTTTTTCCACAATATTTTTTATTGAACCTTTTTTTACACACATGGCACAGACAGTCAAACACTAACACTAAAGTAATTTAAAAATTAAAAAAAAAACCCACTAATGACAACAAAAAAATGTACTAAAAACAACAACAACCATTAACAAAAGCAAGTCAACAACAATGCTCCTCTGTTTAGTCTAGGTAATCTATTACATAAGAATACATAATATACATTCACCAGTTTGGAATTTGCAAGGTCCACACATATCATTCACCTTCTTCTTCAGAAGTTATGTTTAATTTCTTTACATAATCAATGAAAAGTCTCCATATATTCTCACACACATTTTCCTTTGATTTCAGTATGTATGTTATTCTTTCTAGTGGAAGGTTTGTTAACATCTGTCTTAACCACTGAGTCACATCTGGTCTATGAGTCTTTTTCCACAGTAGTGCAATACATTTTTTGGCATTAAGCAAACTGAGGTCTATGAATGCTCTTTCACTCTTATTAAAGTTATGTTTTTCTGGATACAGACCCAACAAAAACAGTTTAGGGTTCAATGTGAATTGTTTTGAAATTATTTTTTCAATTGTTACCTTCACCTCTTCCTAAAAACATTCTGATTTTTCTACATTCCCATAAATAGTGAAATAGGGTTCCTTTACTTTCCATACATTTTGTGCATGTATCTGGTATATTTTTGTTATATCTATTTAACTCCACTGGTGTAACATACATCCGCATTAACCATTTAAAATGTATCAGTTTAAGACGTACATTTATTGATTTGGTTTGAGCTTCTGCACAAGCCATTTCCCATTGTTCCTCTGAAATTTCAATTTGCAGGTCTTCTTTCCAATAATTCAGTCTTTTCTGTGAGTTTTCACTTGAATAGTGTCAATGAGTTATAAAACTCTGAAATAATACCCTTTCTCTTACTATCTTTCGTCAAAATTTTTTCCAAGGATGAATAAGTAGGTTGAGTGAGAGCATTATTTTGATTTGATCGAATAAAATTTCTAAGCTGAAGATATTTAAAATTTTTTATTCATTTTTAATTGTTTAGTTGTATTACGTGAATCTTCCAGTATTTTTAACATTGATATTAAATAGCCATATGTCCAAATATGTTAAAAACCACACAGGCTTATACAGGGTGTCCTTATTTTTTCACATGACTGTAACTGAGAACATTTTATGGTCTGCAAAGTCAACCGGGCAAAATCCTCCTGCACAGATTAACAATATATCTCACAGATGCACTGGGACACATCATCAGTGATGTAACCTGAGGTCATCGGGTGTTTTTGGCCTTTCAACATCAGACACTCTTGGCTCGGCAATCCCACTCAGGTTGACCAAGCTTGCAACCCAGCAGCATTCACTCATGGATCTGCCTTCTTTATCTCAAGCCACTGATGGCTCTCTCTGTGGCTTCAGTAGCAGATTTAAAGACAAGGAATTATTTCAAATAGCCCCCCTCAAAAAAAAAACAAAACAAAAAAACCCAGACATGATTACCTGTTGGGAATAAAATGCAAACCTGGCTTTAACCAAACTGAACCTTTTTATATGTCAGTCTCTAAAGATGGGATGTATTATGGTATGATGATGTCTTTCCGTCCGTCTCTATGACTTGTCTTTTGAAATTCTCCCACAGTTTTCAAGCTACGGCTTTATTTCGCACAGTGTTTGTACTTGCATTGATGGTGTGCATGTTACAAGGATTTTAATTTTGGATCATTTCTGTCAAAATTACGTGTTATAGAACTTATCATTTTTTCCAATACATTTTCAATACAGGGTATATGGGTTTTGTCTTGCAAACTCCTGGAGTTTTTAAGCTGAGACATTTTCTTTTCACAGTGTTTGTACATGTATTGAAGATGTGAATATTGTTGGGGTAGGGGTGGGACAAAACACTGATTCAGGGATGTATCACAATACTTGGCACTAGCAATGATTCACCGATCCCTAAACACATGCACTGACCTTTTAATAATTATCTATATTCAAGTAAATGTTGCATACTCTTAGGTTTTAAACAATCAGTTGTGTTTTCAGTCTACTAGATGGTGCAAAGTAACCGCCTAGTCAGATGAAGTCATAGCTTGTCTTGTGATATTTGCAGCCATCTGGACAGGTAAAGAAGCAGTTAGATGCAGCGAAAAATCAACTCAAATGTTGGGCCTTTTTTGGATTTTTTTTTTTCTGATGTATTTTGTGATGCAGTCGGTCATATTGTCTATGTCCACTCCATGTGGTTCACAGAGTATGCCCCAGTCTGTTGTCTCGAAGCAGTCCTGTAGTGCATAAGAAGCCTCCTGTGTCCACCTTCTCACAGTCAGTGTATAAGCACGCTGCCTCTGCACAAGGGGAACAAACTTGGGTGATAACAGGACCATGCTGTGATCTGATCTGCCAATGGGGAGGGGTAGAGCTGTGGCACTATATGCATCTCTTGCATTGGCGTACAGTAGATCCAGTGTTTTATTTTCTCTGGTGGGACAGTCAAACTAGTGGAAGTTTGGTAGTGTTTTGCACAGTGAGACATGCTTAAAATCACCCCTGATGGCCATAAATGCGTCAGGGTGCTTCTCCAGTAATGTGGCAGTAGTAGAGCTGATGACATCACTGGCCACCGCTGCATCAGCTGACAGAGGGATGTAAATGGCAGTTACGATGGCACACGTGAACTCTCGCAGCATATAATAGGGTTGCATACTCACAGTCAGCAGTTCAATGTCTGGGCTACAGTGCCATTCCTTGACATAAATGTGTCCATGATTACACGACCTTTCATTCACAAGAAGTGCCAATCCTCCTCCCCTCCTTTTCCCACTACTTATAAGGTCCCTGTCCCACCGGATAGTCTTAAAGCCAGGTATCACTACGTTGATATCCGGGATCTGTGAATGTAACCACGTCTCTGTAAAACACATGATACTACAGTCGCGATATTCCTTTTGCGTCCTGACCAGCGCTGTGAGCTCATCTGCCTCGTTTCCCAGCGACCTCACGTTACCAGTGATGAACATCGGTACAGCCAGTTTATGCTTCCTCCTCCTGGCTCCAACCCTTTGCCCGCGGTGTTTCCTCCTGAGCTCATGCGGGATGAAGGGCTTCGCTCTGGGCAGCAGCGCTGGGCTCAGTGCGATCATCTGGTCGCGTGTGTAAACAATGTGTTCGCCCCCACCTCTATTGTTGTCCATTGCTCCGAGGAAGAAAAAAATTTTAAAAAGACCAGGGCTAAAATAGAAAAAAAAACTTGATAGTCATTAATCCGAGTCTTTCTACCAAGCTCTGATGAAAAGAGACACACTATATACAAGAATAAGCAAATAAAAACACAGACACGAGAGAGCTGCTGCTGATATGGCCGCCTCTCCTTATGGCTGCGGACCCGGATGGCATCTTCGCCTGGATCCTGAGGACCTGTGCCAACCAGCTAGCTCTGGTACTGAAACACCTGTACAACCTGAGCCTGAGTCTGGAGAGAGTACCGGTACTGTGGAAGACGTCCTGCCTGGTTCCTGTCCCCAAGAAGTCGTCTCCATCAAACCTGAATGACTATCGACCAGTTGCCCTCACATCTCATGTGATGAAGGTCCTGGAGAGACTGGTTTCTCCAGGACCTTCTTCCCACCTGAGGCCGCAGATGAAGATGTGGCTGGACCCTCTGCAGTTTGCCTATCAGCCCCATTTAGGAGTTGAAGACGCTGTCATCTACCTGCTGCAACGAGCCCATCTGCACCTGGATGGCGGAGGAGACACTGACAGTCACATTCTTAAATGTTTCAGATCATCAAACAAATTTAAATATTAGACAAAGATAACACAAGTAAACACAAAATGCAGTTTTTAAATGAAGGTGGTTATTATTAAGGGTAAAAAAAAAATGCAAACCTACATGGCCCTGTGTGGAAAAAGTAATTGTCCCCTAAACCTAATAACTGGTTGGGCCACCCTTAGCAGCAACAACTGCAATCAAGCGTTTGTGATAACTGGCACTGAGTCTTCTACAGTGCTGTGGAGGAATTTTGGGTCACTCATCTTTGCAGAATTGTTGTAATTCAGCCACCTTGGAGGGTTTTAGAGCATGAACCGCCTTTTTAAGGTCATGCCACAGCATCTCAATCGGATTCAGGTCAGGACTTTGACTAGGCCACTCCAAAGTCTTCATTTTGTTTTGTTTTTTAAGCCATTCAGAGGTAGACTTGCTGGTGTGTTTTGGATCATTGTCCTGCTGCAGAACCCAATTGCGCTTTGGCTTGAGGTCACGAACAGATGACTGGACATTCTCTTTCAGGATTTTTTGGTAGACAGCAGAATTCATGGTTCCATTTACCGCAGCAAGTCTTCCGGGTCCTGAAGCAGCAAAACAGCCCCAGACCATCACACTACCACCACCATATTTTACTGTTGGTATGATGTTCCTTTTCTGAAATGCTGTGTTACTTTTACGTCAGGTGTAAAATGGTAAATGGTAAATGGCATTCACTTATATAGCGCTTTTATTCTCATCTCTTGATGACCAAAGCGCTTTACAGATCCTGCAATCCACCCATTCACACACTGATGGTGTGTGAATGGGTGGATTGCAGGAATGCAATTGCAGTGTAATGCAATTGCAGTGTAATGGAACATACCTTCCAAAAAGTTCAGCCTTTGTCTCATCAGTCCACAGAGTATTTTCCCCAAAATTTTGGGGATCATAAAGAAGTTTTCTGGCAAAACTGAGACAAGTTCTTGTTCTTTTTGCTCAGCAGTGGTTTTCGTCTTGGAACTCTGCCATGCAGGCCATTTTTGCCCAGTCTCTTTGTTATGGTGGAGTCATGAACACTGACCTTAACTGGGGAAAGTGAGGCCTGCATTTCTTTGGATGTTGTTGTGGGGTCTTTTGTAACCTCTTGGATAAGTCGTTTCTGCACTCTTGGGGTAATTTTGACCGGCCGGCCACTCCTGGGAAGGTTCACCACTGTTCTGTATTTTTGCCATTTGTGGATAATGGCTGTCACTCTGGTACGCTGGAGTCCCAAAGCTTTAGAAATGGCTTTATAACCTTTTCCAGACTGATAGATCTCAGTTACTTTGTTTCTCATTTGTTCTTGAATTTCTCTGGATCACAGCATGATGTCTAGTTTTGGAGGATCTTTTGGTCTACTTCACTTTGTCAGGCAGGTCCTATTTAAGTGATTTCTTGATTGAGAATAGGTGTGGCAGTAATCAGGCCTGGGTGTGGCTAGAGAAATTGAACTCGGCTTTCCAAAGATGTGATAAACCACAGTTAATTTATGTTTTAACGGGGGGAATATCACTTTGTCATACAGGGCCATGTAGGTTTGGATTTTTTTTACCCTTAATAATAACCACCTTCATTTAAAAACTGCATTTTGTGTTTGCTTGTGTTATCTTTGTCTAATATTTAAATGTGTTTGATTTGAAACATTTAAGTGCGACATACAAAAAAATGAGAAATCAGTTAGGGGGCAAATACTTTTTCACACTACTGTATATTCTGTGACCCTTTCAGTACTGTATCCTGTTAGAGTGGCTATTCATAAACAGTCTGCAATATTTCTGGCTCTAGAGAATGTCATGAATTTTGTTTTATCTACATTGAGGACCAATTTTACATTCAGAAGTGAATACTGTAATTTATCAAAGGCTTGCTGAAGGGTTTTGAAGGCAGAGTGTGCAGTGTTACAGTTTCCTATAGTTACACATTTTTTATTATCCCCCGCCAGTCTTCGCCCAAAGGGTTCTTAGGCCCCTTTGGGCAAGGACCGGTGGGGAATTATGTTATGGGTCCGTCGGTCCCATCCATCCATCCATCCATCTTCTACCGCTTTTTTGGAGGTCCGGGTCGCGGAGGCAGCAGTTCAAGCAGAGAAGCCCAGACTTCCCTCTCCCCAGCCACCTACTCCAGCTCTTCAGAGAGGATACCAAGGCGTTCCTAGACCAGCTGGGAGACATAGTCTGTCCACCGAGTCCTGGGTCTGCCCCGGGGTCTCCTCCCAGTGGGACGTGCCTGAAACACCTCAAGTGGGACGCCTCCGTCGGTCCCACTTTTGTGAAATCAACTCCCTCTACAGTTTTGGTCTGATTGTTTTGAAATTTGGTACCATGGTTTGATATACTCTGATGATGCGTATATTGCAGTTTCACTCTCGTCAGATGACCTTGAGGTCAGAGGTCAGTGTTGTGTCTTAAGGTAGACTCGAAGTGACGAGGCTAGGTGTACAACTGAACTCACATTTATTAAAGGTATCACACACGACCGCCAGGCAAGGGTGATGGCGAAGAGGCCCGCCCCTCCTGGCTGCTGTTCTTCATAGGCACGGTGGTGGCGGAAACGGAAGTGAATGCCACCACACCGTGCCTCACAAATAAGAGTACAAGAACTATATAAATAACTATATAACACCCCCCCCCCCCCCCTTAGAAAAGTCCAAAACACACACACACAATTCAGACCCTCCCCAATTTAGGACCCGAATCATGCATTAAAATAACGGAAAACAACGTACTATAATTGGCCTACTACATTCACACCAAAACAACTAAAACTAGCTGCCGTGTCCCGAAACTAAAATAAAACACATAAAATAATCCCCAGAACTACATACAACATATATGAACAACAAAATACTTTTCTCTTTTTTTTTTTTTCTAAAACATGCAATCAAATGAACATAGGGCAGTTCCAAACCTATCACCAGAAAAACTAACATGACTGTTTCCACAACTTAACATATAGTACGCACAGCCAAGGAAAAAGGGAGGAAACTAGCCTGTGGGCCCCCCTGGACCGTCTCGTCCTAAGTCCGCCCCTGAAGGCAGCCTGCCTCCCGGGCCGCAGCTGGTTGTGTCGACCCTGGTGCGTCTCCTCTTCTTCACTGTCGGGTGTCTCTCTGGTCCAGGCCTGCCACTCGAAGTTTCCTCCTGGGCATGCCACAGCTCATTTGGGTGCCTCCACGAACCGTCTGACAGCAGAAGATGCACATCACCTTTGGCCATGATGCGCAGCTGCCCCTGGTGCTCCTCAAACTGTCGCTTGGCTCGTGCTTGCCATGGTCACCCCTCCTCCCGAGCCCGAACCAGGTCCACGACTCCCAGAGGGGTTCTGCTCGGCTTGCAGGGTCTCTGCCTGGCACACAGTCCTTCTGTGCCTAACAGTCTGGCCCCGACGTCTTTTAATTCCGCTGCAGTCATCGCCATTGTATCCCCATGTTCACCGGCCCACTTTAGCCGAGCTCCGGGAACAACTGGAGCCAGCTCCTGGCGTCACTCAGTGTTGCAGGTGCCCTGCCGTGCCACCCAGTACCCTCGTCCAGGGTGACTTGGGTGCTTGGCAATTCCTCATCCCACACAGGCTGCGTCCTCCACTCTCAGAACCGGCCGGTCCTACAGCCGGACCACTCCTTCCCAGCGCCGCTCTTGATGGCGAAACCCAGACCGTATAAAAGGTCGCAGCCCATGATGTTGTCACCACAGGCCGTCACGGTGAACTCGAGGTTGGGCATTTCCTCCATCTTGTACCGGGCCGTCAGTCTCAGCATTCTCACCGTGGACAGCTGTCCGCTTCCATAGCCGTAAAGCGGTGTTGGGTCACCTTCAATCCTGTAGCGCAGGAAGAATTTTCTCACTGTAGCCCAGGTCAGCAGGGAGCCCTCCACCCCCATATCGATCAGCAGTGGCACCTCCACACCATCCAGCTATACCATGCAGAATGTGTATCCGTTGGTGTTGGGTACACAGTGTGGACAACCGTTGTGGAGGGGGGAGTTGATTTCTTCTGCGGGCTACCCTGCTCAGATATACGGCACACCCTGGCATAGTGGTTCAAGCAGCCACACTTGGCGCAGCGTTTCCCTCTCGCCGGACAGTCCCTGGCCTTGAAGCGGTGCTTCACAGACCCGCCCAAACACATGGGCTTCCCTGGGGCAGACTTCAATTTCTCAGCATTGGCCTCAGCAGCATCATCCTCCATGCTCCCATCGCTGTCCGGGTCCGCTACTTGTGTAGTAACAGGAGACTCCAGCTGTCAGTGTGACAGACGCACACTCAGCTCCCGCATCAGCCTATCCGCTGCCTCCAGCTGGAGAGCTAACTTGATGGCCCTGGTCAGTGTTAAGTCACCGGAAATGTGAGCAGCTTCGACCTTATTGCAGCGCTGTATGTTCCACCAGCTGGTCACGAACCATCTCCTCCTCCAATCGTCCAAACTGACACTCACTAGCCAGTAGCCTCAAGTCACCTACGAACCGCTGAATAGGCTCCCCCACCTGTTGGTGGCACTGCCGAAACTTGTTTCTCCGGACAATGACGTTGTCCGGGGCGCAAAAACTGCATGCCATCAGCTCGACCACGTTCTTGAAGCTGTCTGAATCGCCAAGCGTGCTTAAAATTTGCTGGCCCTTGATACCCAAGTTGTGCACCAACAACGTTCATGCCCTCAACTTATCCATTCTGCCCAGATTCAGCGCCACCATATAAGTCTGGAAAGCAGCATACCATCTTGGTCAGGGAGCAGGTGGCTCACCCGGGAGCTCCAGAGAAGGCCGAATTGGAGACCCACACGCTTCCATGCCTCTTTAATCCTTGTCGCCAAAATGTTGTGTCTGAAGGTAGACTCAAAATGACGAGGCCAGGTGTACAACTGAACTCACATTTATTAAAGGTATCACATACACCACATTTTGACCGCCAGGCAGGGGTGATGGCAAAGAGGCCCGCCCCTCCTGCCTGCTGTTCTTTATTGGCACAGTGGTGGCGGAAACAGAAGTGAGTGCCACCACACCGTGCCTCACAAATAAGAGTACAAGAACTATATAAATAACTATATAACAGTCAGGTCAGAATTTCCCCTAAATCTTGTGAACACAGTGACTACTGAAAGAAATTATGTCGGCTTTTCAAATCGATACAGTAGTCGTATCTAATACACATCTTGGACAACTTACATCCTCACCTAACTATGGGTTTGGGGTCAAAGATTCATATTTAACATTGCAGTTGCACTATGGTAAATGCTACATTTACTATTACTATAAAACGAATACAGCTGAACTCTTGACTGAGTTTGGGGTCAAAGGTCAAGGTTAACATTTCTTATGCCTTATTACTGTATAATGAGTAAAGTTAGAGTCATCAAACTTGGTACACAGGTTCACCCTGTGACCCTGAAGTGTGACTATGGTTTTGGGATCACAAGGCCAAAGGTCAACATTAAAATTGGCTATAAACTATGTCTCAACAACAAAGAAAGCTAGGGTCACCAAACGTGCAACACAGGTTCACCTTGGGATCCCGACCCTGACTATGGGATTAGGGTCAAAAGGTCAAGGTTTGCATTCCTTATGCCTTATTAGTGTACAACGAGTAAAGTTAGGGTCACTGAACTTGGTACACAGGTTCACCTTGGGATCCTGACCTGTGACTATGAGTTTGGGGTCAAAAGTCAAGATTAACATTCCTTATGCCTTGTTAATGTACGAGTAAAGCTAGAGCCACCAAACTTGGTACACAGGTTCACCCTGTGACCCTGAAGTGTGACTGTGGTTTTGGGATTGCAAGGTCAAAGGTCAACATCAAAATGCCTTATCAAGTATATCTCAACAACAAAGAAAGCTAAGGTCAACAAACGGGGTACACAGGTTCACTCTGAGACCATAACCTCTAACTACAGGTTTGGAGTCAAAAGGTCAAAGGTCAAGGTTGGCATTCCCTATGATCTCTTACTATAGAACGTGTAAAGCTCTCTAGGGTCACCATACTTGCTACACAGGTTCACCTTGGGATCCTGACCTACAACTATGGGTTGTATTCTTTGTTGTATATTCGTGGATGATGGGCTTATTCTTATTCTCTTATTCTGTAATTTCCCAGTTTGGGATCAATAAAGTACATCTATCTATCTATCTATCTTATCATAATTTCGTTCTGCCACAGGTAGGGCTGTAATGGTTAAGGAATTTCCCCTGGGGTGACGGTGGATAGCTCAACACTGTGATATGCAGTATTATTACCTCCGCCAGGAGGTTATGTTTTTGCCGGGGTTTGTCTGTCTGTCTGTCTGTTGGTTAGCAAGATAACTCAAAAAGTTTTGGACGGATTTCAATGAAACTTTTAAATAGAACTTTTAAATATCAGGACTTTCACCCCCACGGACCTCCTCCCAGTTTTTCTAGCCCCTGCCGCCGATCTGGTTTATTGTTTGGCTCGGAAAGTGAGACGGCGGAAGAGAGGAAGACGAGCGGGCGCTCTCGTGCGACTTCGCAGGAGAGGCTCGCGAACGGCGCTGCCTGGCATATTTCTGTCCAATACCAACTCTCTCTCTAACAAGGTAGATGAACTGAGACTGCTGATGCGTTTTAAGGACCTCGCCTCCTCAGCTGTCCTCTGCTTTACTGAGACCTGGCTCCGGGAAAATATACCGGACAGCGCGCTGCGCCTCGACGGCTTCCAGCTCTTCCGTGCTGATCGTGACACAGAGCTTTCCGGCAAGACCACAGGAGGCGGAGTCTGCTTCTACATCAACTGCATCTGGTGCTCTGATGTAACGGTAATTTCCAAACACTGTTCTCCTGCCTTGGAATTTCTTGTTATCAATTGCAAGCCCTTCTATTCCCCGCGGGAGTTTGCTTCTTTCATAATGATCGCTGTGTACGCCCCTCCCGACGCGCACACGCGCGAAGCTCAGCGCGTGCTCGCGGATCACATTCAACACACAGAGCGGAGTTTTCCAGACTCGCTGATTATTGTGGCTGGCGACTTTAATCAGTGCAATCTGAGCCACGATCTCCCCCGCTACAAACAGTTTATTAAATGCCCCACCAGAGGATTAAACACACTGGATCACTGTTACACCACAGTGAAAGACGCATATCGCGCTGTCCCTCGAGCTGCGCTGGGATTATCTGATCACGTGATGGTTCACCTCATTCCCACATACAGACAGAGATTGAAGCTCACTAAACCTGTTGTGAGCACTACGAAGATACGGACCAGTGATGCTGAGGAGAAGCTGGAAACGTGCATGGAAATATCTGACTGGGGCATGCTTAAAGGAGCCACGCATGATCTGGATGAGTACACGGACACTGTGAACTCATATATCCACTTTTGTGAAGAGAACATTCTTCCATCACGCACCAGGGTGAGTTACTCTAATGACAAACCCTGGTTCACAGCTAAGCTCAGACAGATCAGGAAGGAGAAGGAAGCAGCGCTGAAAAGTGGAGACAGGGACTGCTACAGGGAGGTTAAATACCGGTTTAACAGAGAGCTGAAGAGGGCTAAATCTGTGTACTCAGAGAGACTCCAGCAGCAGTTCACTGCTAATGATTCGGCTTCCGTGTGGAGAGGACTGAGGCAAATCACCAACTATCGACCTAAGGCTCCTAAAGGTCAGGATGACAAAGCCCTTTGTCAGAGACTGTCCCAACACTATGCCCGTTTTGACACCTCGTCATCTGTGTCCAACTCCCCCCCTCCCTCCAGCTCCACAGCCTCCACATTCCCTACTTCATTTAAGGCACCCCCCTCCCCTTATCATCAGTGAGCAGGATGTGCTCAAACAGTTCTCCAGACTGAACCCGCGCAAGGCCCCCGGCCCAGACGGCGTGTCTCCCTCCACCCTGAGACTCTGTGCGAAACAGCTGGCTCCTGTATTCACAGACATTTTTAACACCTCCCTTAAGTTATGCCACGTGCCATCCTGCCTCAAATCCTCCACCATCATCCCTGTCCCCAAGAAGCCACGGATCACTGGACTTAATGACTACAGACCTGTAGCGCTCACCTCTGTAGTCATGAAGTCCTTTGAGCGCCTGGTCCTGTCCCACCTCAAGTCCATCACCACCCCTCTCCTGGACCCGCTGCAGTTTGCCTACCGAGCCAACAGGTCTGTAGACGATGCAGTCAACCTGGCCCTCCACTCCATCCTGCAGCACCTGGACTCCCCGGGAACCTACGCCAGGATCCTGTTTGTGGACTTCAGCTCCGCATTCAACACCATCCGCCCCGCTCTGCTCCGGGACAAGCTGTCCCTGCTCAACGTGCCTGACTCCCTCTGCAGGTGGATCATCGACTTCCTGACGGACCGGAGGCAGCATGTGCGGCTGGGAAAGACTGTCTCAGACTATACTAGCATCAGCACCGGATCACCCCAGGGCTGTGTACTTTCCTCCCTACTCTTCTCCCTTTACACCAACTCCTGCACCTCCAGCCACCAGTCTGTCAAGTTGATCAAGTTTGCGGACGACACCACCCTCATCGGGCTCATCTCCAACGGCGACGAGTCCGCCTACAGGAGAGAGGTGGCCCAGCTGGCGTCCTGGTGCAGCAATAACAACCTGCAGCTGAACGCTCTGAAGACAGTGGAGATGATTGTAGACTTCAGGAAAGTCACTACTCCTCTGCCCCCCCTCACCCTCTCAGGCTCTCCCATCACCACTGCTGATTCCTTCCGCTTCCTAGGCACTACCATCACCAGGGACCTCAAATGGGAGCTGACCATCAGCTCACTCATCAAAAAAGCCCAGCAGAGGATGTTCTTCCTGCGGCAGCTGAGGAAGCTCAAGCTACCCACCAAGATGTTAGTGCAGTTCTACACAGCCATCATCGAGTCCATCCTCACCACCTCCATAACCGTGTGGTACGCAGGAGCCACTGCCAGGGACAGACTAAGGCTGCAGCGCGTCGTGCGCACTGCTGAGAAGGTGATCGGCTGCAAGCTCCCATCTCTCCAGGATCTGTACATCTCCAGGACCCGGAGGCGTGCTGGCCGGATCATAGCCGATCCCTCACACCCTGGTCACGTACTGTTTGCCCCCCTCCCCTCTGGTAGAAGACTTCGGTCCATCCAGACTAAAACCTCCCGTCACATGAACAGCTTCTTCCCCTCTGCCTTTAGACTGCTGAACACTAAGTGACTCTCGTGCACCATGTACAGCAGCTCAACCAGACTCATGTCAATCATCACTGTTTTCTTCCTGCATTACCGACTGCACTATATAGTTCTCCACAGTATCTGCTGCTGGCTAATATATATTTTAACTGTTGACCAGTATCACTTAATCTTATCCTACACTTTATTACATGTATAGTTTATTTCTCTTATCTTATCATGTTTAATGTTGCAGCATTGTACCGAGACAAATTCCTAGTTTGTGTACTACATGAACGATGGCAATAAACCTGATTCTGATTCTGATTCTGATTCTGAAACTTTCAGGCATTGTGGGAAATGGTACAAGGAAGAACTGATTAAATTTTGGGGATGATCCGGATCACCATCCAGAAGAAAACTGCCATTACGGAAAATGCCATTTTCATCAATAACTACTGAACCACTAATCCTATCATTGTGAATCCAATTGCTAGTCATATGTTTTCATGGTCAAGGAATCTGAAAACGTACACACAAACACTGTATGGGGGGGAACTGTGGCGCTTGGCGGAGGTCTGCGCTCTCCGAGTGCTTTTCTAGTTGCAAATGTTTTTAGGACCCTGTGCGCTTGTAATTTAAACGGGTTCATAACTTATGTGGCAAATGATGGACACTGTGAGAAACTCGCTGCAACTCCACTCTCAACTTTTGCGTGTTTGGCAGTTGTGTGGAGCTCTGGTCTTTCTACAGGCATGAACTGCTGATTCTGTTAAAAAAAAAAAAAATACAAAAAAAAAAAAAACTTGACCATTTTCATAAAGCGGTGGCAGTAACTCCAGCATTTCAACTACAGGGTGTGTGGACTGGTTGGAGACTGTATCGACATTCAACTTATTTAAACAGGACAGCCTCCGTACAGGACCCAGGTCTCCATGATTTTTGCCGCTGTCCGAAAAAATCACGTTCAAACAAGCAATGCACTATGCAGTAGTTGTTTCGCTCTTAGAGCTCAATTGTCAGGATCATAAATACTCCGCTCAGAAGGAAATGACATGCTTTGTGCCCTTTCAGTGCTCACTGTCACCAGCTGTATTTAGCAAGGAGTCCATATAGATAGTCCCCCACACAGTGCTGGCAGTGGCAGCACCCAGTACTGTGGAAGCTTCCACAGTACCGGGTGCAAACATGCTGTTGGCAATAACAGCATGTTATTGCCAACAGTCTGTCACTGATCTGTCACTGATCGTCACTTCCTTGTGGTAACGTATCGTCACTTCCTGTTTTGCTGTCTGCCTGTGTGGTTTGCTCTCCAGCTCTCGAGCCATTAGCTATGGCTACTAGCTCTCTTTCCTCTCCTCCTCTGGTGTGCTCTCTCTGTCAGATGTTTAGCTACACCTCTGCCTCTTTTAGTGATAACGGTAAATGTAATAAATGTTGTCTTTTTGAGGCGCTCGAGGCGAGGTTGTCTGATTTGGAATCCCGGCTCCGCTGCATTGAAACACCGTCTGCGCCAGTTAATCTCGACGGACGCCCCTTAGCTGCAGCGGAGCTAGCTAGCTTAGGTCCCCCTGTCACCGGTTCCCCGGCTCTCCTCTGCAGCGAGGAGACTGGGTGGGTGACGGTGAGAAGGAAGCCTAGTCGCAAAGCCCCGGTTCACCACCAACCTGTTCACGTTTCTAATCATTTTTCCCCGCTCAGCGACACACCCGCTGAGGAAAAAACTCTGATCATTGGCGACTCTGTAGTCAGAAACGTGAACCTAGAGACTCCAGCGGCCATAGTCACATGCATTCCTGGGGCCAGAGCAGGCGACATCGAGTCAAATTTGAAAATGCTGGCTAAAAGTAACTGTAAATATTCCACAATTGTTATTCACGCCGGCATTAATGACATCCGTCTCCGGCAGTCGGAAGTCACGAAACTTAATGTAGAATCGGTGTGTGACTTTGCCAAAACGATGTCTGCCACTGTAGTATTCTCTGGGCCCCTCCCCAATCTGACAAGTGATGACATGTTTAGTCGCTCGTCATCCTTGAACCGCTGGCTGTCTGTGTGGTGTCCTAAAAATGACGTGGGCTACATTGACAATTGGAGCTCTTTTTGGGGAAAACCTGGTCTTATGAGACGAGACAGCATTCATCCCACTTTGGATGGTGCTTCTCATTTATCTAACAATCTGGCATCTTTTTTATCCAAATTTCCAAAACCCTGACTACTCAGAGTTGGGACCAGGAAGCAGAGTCGCAGTCTTACACGCCTCTCTGCAGCTCCTCTTCATCCGCCACCCCTCAGCTTAGCCCCTGTCTTCCCCATCAGAGAATCGTTGTCTGCTCCCTCCAAAGTAAATAAAAATATAATGTATAAGCATCCCAAAGTGATAAAGCAAAATATTGGTAAAACTCAAATTAAACATAAAGCCTCTAAATTGAATGATTTGGCCTCTGTTCCTCCTCATAATTTAAAAATTAAATGTGGTTTATTAAATATTAGGTCTCTAACTCCCAAGTCTCTGTTAGTCCATGATCTGTTAATTGATCATCAGATTGATTTAATTTCCCTTACAGAGACTTGGTTAGGACAAGAGGATTATGTTGGTTTAAATGAATCAACTCCCTCTGGTTATTTAAACTGTCAAAATCCCAGAAGTTCTGGTCGTGGAGGAGGAGTAGCATCAATTTACCATTCCAAATTATTAGTTAATGTAAAGCAAAAAACATGTTATAATTCCTTTGAGGGCCTGGTCCTCAGTATTGGGCACTTTAGCAATTCCAGGTTAAACCCAATTTTATTTGCCATAGTTTATCGTCCCCCATCAACCTATTCAGAATTTTTATCCGAATTTCCTGATTTCTTAGCTGATTTAGTGCTGAAATCTGATAGAATAATTATAGTAGGGGACTTTAATATACATGTGGATGTAGATAGTGACTGCCTTAATGTGGCTTTTAATTCAATATTAGACTCGATTGGGTTTTCTCAGAAAGTAGGAAATTCTACTCATTACCTCCACCATACATTGGACCTTGTTCTGACATATGGCATAGAAATAGAAAATCTGGTAGTGTCTCCTCATAACCCTGTACTGTCAGACCATTGTCTGTTAACCTTTGATTTGACTATTTCTGACTATTTGGCTCCTAAAGAAAAAAATATTATCACAGTAGATGCCTCTCAGATGATGCTGTTTCCAAATTTATGCAGATTGTTTCCTCTATGCCATGTGTCAACACAACGGAAATAAGCTATAGACAGCTTGCTCCTTCTGTAATTGATAACATGGTGGATAGTGTTTCAGCTTCTCTGCATCAGGCTCTAGACTTGGTGGCCCCCTTAAAAAAGAAAAAGTCTAATCAGAGATTTTTAACTCCTTGGTTCAACACAGAAACTCGTAGCTTAAAACAGAAGACTCGTCAATTAGAAAGAAAATGGCGCTCTACTAATTTAGATGAAATCTATTTAGCTTGGAGAAATCATCTTTTAATTTATAAAAAATCTCTTAGAAAAGCTAGAACGAGTTATTACTCTGCATTAATAGAAGAGAACAAGAATAATCCCAGGTTTCTTTTCAGTACTGTAGCCAGGTTGACAAAGAGTCAGGACTCTGTCAATCCTAGCATCCCCTTAGAGCTTACTAGTCAGGACTTTATGAACTTTTTCAATAATAAAATTTCATCCATCAGAGATAAAATCAATCAGATTCTTCCCACAGTTAACTTAAATACTGTAACTACTACAACTCCTTCTATTGATGTCTGTCTTGATGAGTTTACTCCAATCGACCTTTGTGAGTTAGACAAAATAGTTTCCTCATCCAAACCTTCAACTTGTCTTTTAGACCCTATTCCTACCAGGTTATTTAAAGAAGTCTTCCCACTTATTGGTAGCTTTATTCTTCATATAATCAATTCTTCATTAACTTCAGGCCATGTACCGCAGGCTTTTAAAACGGCTGTAATTAAACCCTTACTCAAAAAGCCAACGCTAGATCCAGGAGCTTTAGCTAACTATAGACCAATCTCTAATCTCCCTTTCATTTCAAAAATCTTAGAAAGAGTTGTTGCTACGCAATTATTTGACCACCTGCAGGGAAATGGTTTATTTGAGGAGTTTCAATCTGGGTTTAGAATCCATCATAGCACTGAAACAGCCTTAGCGAAGGTCACTAACGACCTCCTCATTGCATCTGATAATGGACTAGTTTCTGTACTTGTCCTTTTAGATCTTAGTGCAGCTTTTGATACTATTGATCATAATATTCTACTTGATAGATTAGAACACTATGTTGGACTTAATGGAACTTCGTTGCAGTGGTTTAGATCTTATTTATCTGATAGGTTCCAGTTTGTTCATGTAAATGATGAGTTTTCTCTCAGCTCAAAGCTTAGTCATGGAGTTCCACAGGGATCTGTGCTTGGCCCTACTCTTTTTAGTTTATATATGCTTCCGTTAGGCAACATTATTAGAAAGCACTGTATACATTTTCACTGTTATGCAGATGACACACAATTATACCTGTCAATGAAGCCAGATGATACTAATCAATTAGCCAAGTTAGAAGCCTGTCTTAAGGAAATCAAAGTTTGGATGACTTGTAATTTCCTGCTATTAAATTCAGATAAGACTGAAGTCATTCTTGTTGGTCCAAAAAACCTTAGAAATTCCTTTCCAAATCAAACTTTCAGTTTGGATGCAGTTACTCTTTCTCTTAATAGCTCTGTGAGGAACCTTGGAGTTATTTTTGATCAGGATTTGTCCTTCAATTCACATATTAAATTTGTTTCTAAGACTGCCTTCTATCATTTGCGTAATATTGCCAAGATTAGGAGCATCTTGTCTCAGAGTGATGCTGAGAAGCTGATCCACGCTTTTGTTAGCTCGAGATTAGATTATTGTAATTCTTTATTATCAGGTTGTCCTAAAACATCTTTAAAAAGTCTTCAGCTGATCCAAAATGCTGCAGCAAGAGTTTTAACAGGTACTAGAAAGAGAGATCATATCTCTCCGGTTCTGGCCTCCCTTCATTGGCTTCCCATAGAGTTTAGAATTAAGTTTAAAATCCTTCTTCTTACTTACAAAGCTCTAAACAATCAGGCTCCTTTTTATTTAAAAGATCTGATACTACCGTATCATCCTAACAGAGCACTACGCTCCCAAAATGCAGGTTTACTTGTAATACCTAGAATCTCCAAAAGTACAATGGGAGGCAGAGCCTTCAGTTATCAAGCTCCTCTCCTGTGGAATCAGCTGCCAATCTGGATTCGGGAGTCAGACTCGATCTCTGTTTTTAAGAATAGGGCTAAAACCTACCTTTTTGATATAGCCTACAATTAGGGAGGGATCATGTGTTTTCTGAACCCTCCCTTAGTTATGCTGCTAATAGGTTTAGTCAGCCGGGGGACCTCCAGTAATGCACTGGGCCTCACTCCTTTCCTCACTCTCTATGAAATATTTTTTTTTTGCTGGTCATTAACATTTGTTTGTTCTCTCCCATAGATTGAGTCCCCATCGTGCTGTTTGCTCTCTACATGTCTGTTCTTTTCTTCTTCTCTATCCCCTCACCCCCCAGCCAGTCGCAGCAGATGACTGCCCCTCCCTGAGCCTGGTTCTGCTGGAGGTTTCTTCCTGTTAAAAGGGAGTTTTTCCTCTCCACCGTCGCCAAGTGCTTGCTCACAGGGGATCGCCTGATTGCTGGGGTCTTTCTGCAACTGTGGGGGTCCTCCCTACAGTTGATAGTGCTATGAGATGACTGTTGTTGTGAAATGGCGCTATATAAATAAAGTTGAATTGAATTGAATTGAATTGAATAAAAATACACTTAACATTTAACAATTTATTTAATAATCAATAGGGGCACATAAGTGAACGAGATTTAGCCACACACACACAAAAAAAAGTGAATATTGCATGTATGGATCCCCATAATATGTGATGGCAGTGGTCTTGACTGCTGGTGAAGTTTATAGTTTTATTTTCTTATTTTAGCACAGTACACATTAACCTCTTGCGCTCCGTTGTACCGCGGGCGGGCAAGTCTCTGCGTCCTAGGGCGCAGGAGGGCGCACTCGTGCGTCCTCGTGCGCTCTCGGACGCATGGTCCCGATGGTGGTGATGTAGGTGGTGTTGGCGTCCAAGCGCCACTGAAAAAAAGCTGCAGACACAGCCGCGAACAGATTAGTTCATCTGATTGACCTCTCATTCGACTAATAAGAGCCTTGAATTGGGTTTCTGAAACCTTGAAGAACCAATGAATGAAAACCTAGGAAGGAGGACCTGCCTACTGTGAATGCAGGAGCCAGTTGAAGCACAGAAGTTCGGGCTGGGTGAAGAGAGATTTACTGTTGCAGCAGATGAAAAAAAGGACGCTGGACGAACGTGCTACAGACCCAGCAGCATGGAGAACACCCACAAGTGGGACCTGCATTCATTTCAGCAGAATAGACATTTAGGATTCTCTTCCGTCATCATAGACTGACGGAGGCCGACGCCAAAGGTCGTAAATCATTCGCCAAAACGGCAATAATGGAATTGATGTTTTGACCGGGATCCACGAGCGGACCAGCGTCGCGTTCGTCTGACAATGGGGAAGAGAAGTTCGCCAGGACTCTGCTGCTATGAAGAGGTAAGGTGTTATAAGCTAAATTTATTATTTATCCCTGAAAATTGTAATCAAAAAATGACTTTTGACCGATCGGTAAATTACAACTGTACGGCGCACGAAGTACGAAGTGCGTGCGCCGCGATAAACGGTTCATTTGCCGTGTTTGGACCGTGAAGCCCCCCCCCCCCCGCTGCAGAAGAGGAGCGGGGGGGGCGTTCACGGTGCGAACGCCCCCCGGTCCGCGGGGGGAAGCCGCACTGACTGCACAGCGGTCGCCACATAGCCATATGAGTCTATTCCGTCATGTAGCGATGGCCGTCCTCTGTAGCGGGGGGGGGGGACAACCCCCCCCCACACACACACACACACACACAGTAGCGAGGGGGGGGAAGCCGCTGTGACAGCGTTGCTGTGGAAACATGCAACAAGTGTAATCCGTCATGTAGCGAGGGCCGAACTCCGTCCTTTGTAGCGGGGGGGGAACAACCCCCCCACACACACACAGACACAGCCCTGCATGTGACCTTTCATTAGAGCCCAAAATGAAGATTCTACATTGAATTATTCTAAAGTTACAGACGTTTTTCCAAACTGTGCCATTTGGCACAGTTCCAAAACGCCTGGGAACTACCTGAGAACAAAGCTGTGTAATATATTCATTTTTTGTGGTATTGTTACAAAATTTGGACCTCAGCTGGATAACACTTGGTTCTACATTTCTGTTGCATTTTCCAGCCCGGATCTGACAGCTGTGTGTTATTTGCAAGCATTTGTATCCAAAAAAACACCCAGGCCAAATTTATTTTCTTCAGGTTCACTATGTTTAGATGACTGTAACTCAGTGGCCGGAGCACTTAGAGAGATCATGGTTTTTTTTGCCAAAAAATTCAAAGTGTTTTCTTTTAAATGAGACCAACCCCATGAAGATGCTGCAAAGGGTTGAATAACGGCTTTCGATTTACTTTGGGCACATTATTTTTTGGCGTTTTTTGGAAAATTGGCCGGAGTGCAAGGGGTTAAGTAAAACACAAACTACAACCGCCGTAAGAGCTTGTGCCTTATTACGGGTCCATAAACCGATTAACATTAGCGTTCATAGCTCAACTGTCTCTGCTAAGCGCTGTAGCCTTACTGACAATTCCACAGGCAGGCACAGGAAGCAAAAACAAAACCACCATTATCAAAGTAAAAGCCTGCTTTTTTACTTCAGTGCATAAATTACACACTGCGGTTGTTGCAGTTGTTTGCTATACTCCACGGTAGGCTTGTCCATAGCGTGGTACTACATAATTGTGGTTATCACAACAGCCCTAGCCACAGGAATTGTATTGAAAAGTTGAAAACTGCTCTCTGTCAGTAAGTATTGGGATATTCAAAGAAAACTGAGGCGGGATGTTCTTGTTGCCTGTGGGAAAGGTAATCCTGAAACCATTTATGTGAATTTAAATTAAAACCAATGTCATGTAGTCTTTGTCGGAGCAGAGCATGGTCAACAGTGTCAGATGCTTTTGTTAACTCTACAAAGAGGGTGGCACGAAATTTTCATTTGTCCATAGCACATACAACAGGGCTATTCAATTACAAAATCAGTTGGGCCACAATTTGATATCAAGACATGTAACTGGGCCACACATGTTCAGCAATCAGTTGAATGACAAATTTCAAACCAACACAGATCAATATGATGAAAAATTGCACTTTTTATTCATTGTCTTGGTTTTAAATGTATGCTTGGCACATGACAAAGGCACATCAAAAGTGCATAAAAACAATAACAGTGCTGGGGTTGAGCAGATTTTGAAGTAGTAGAAATATTTTTCCTCTTGAACAACAATTAAATAGAATGGCTAAAAAAATTCTGTAAATAACCATTTTGGTCACATCTTACTCAGGCACATCTCAAAGTGCATAAAAACTCAATGTGCACTGTTAGTAGTATTAACATTTGTTTCCATTTTGAAATAAAATATACTACATCCTGGTCATAACTGACCTTGGCACATCACAAAGTGCATTTAGCTGAATTAAAAAATGAACTGTCAAACACTTCAGTGCACCCCCCCCCCCCAAGAAAATATTGATAACATTAACAAACATTGCACGTTCACCAATGTGGTTTGTTTTGTTTTAAATCATCACGTGTGAGTAGGAACCTCTTTTTATAACTATACATTACACACACACATCAGTCAACCAAAAAGTTCTAGTAGAGTTAAGGATGCAAAAAGCACCCACTTAAAAACTTGAATAATGACTTCAGTCTTAAAGGTGACGGACAGAGGAAAACTCAAAATCGCTAAATCATATCTCAAATTGTTGTCTGAGACGAGCTAATTGGAACCCCACATGTTTTGGTGTCAACGTATGTCGCATAAGGTGACAATGTGCTCTTGAAGTACGTTGTTGTGGAGAGCTGTCTGACCCAGCCAAGGATCAGCAGCTAAAATGGCCGCTTACTGTGTGACGTCAATTCGGTGTGTCACACAGTCAGCGGACATTGCTTTTTTTTTACTTTTTTTAAATTTTAAAATCGGCGATTACGGATATTTCTCGGAATACTTTTGGATTACAAATAGATTATTTATTAACATTAGGATTTCAGGAATCGAATTAATTATGGTTTGTCGTTGTGTTGTGTACGGGTGCGACGTTATACCAGAGGAGCGTGCTGTGAGTGTTTTTGAATGTCCCGTCCCTGTGAATATCAGAACGGACTGGGTGAAATTCGTTCAGAAAACGCAAAAAAAAAGGACTTATGTCGGTAAAACACCAAAAATGTGCAGTATAGATTTTGTTGACAGCGATTTCGAGAATAAGATGCAATTTGTGTCACAACTCGCCGCTCCTCAGCGGCGTCAGCTGGGCGCACACCTGCCCCTCGTCAGCACATCCATTCACACACACCTGCTTGTTGAATAAAGCTGTTAAATCTATCCTGAGCCTGCGTGCGTGTTTCCTGGGCCAGACATGTCAATTTGAAATGAAATTTGCCAAAAGATTGCTGATAAAGAAAACTGCTATTCCAACTATATATGCCTCGATTTCCAAGTGTGACTCTGAGAACGGGGTCAGTGACAGTTGCGATCAACTGTCAGAACACTTAATGGAAACAGGGTAATTTTTTTATTTTTAATATTCACTGCAAATGTTTACTAAACATCTTAAATGAATTCCAAGCCATGGTTTGCATTGCCTTACCAACTTATCAAATATTAGCATATTAGGGTGTTCATACTCATCAAATATGAAATATTCAGTGCTGTATAGGGAGGTGGTTGTGCCTGTTTGATCAATTTATATTTCTATGTATGTAATCCAATTTGAGACCTCTGGGATAAAATTATGATCTACTTTTTTTGCAGATTTTATCAACTGTCACTCAATGTTGATGTTTCTGACCAAGCAGAGGAACCTGATGAACATGACTTTTACGTAAATCCAAATTTATACCATAAAATGGTAGAAAAATTATTGAAATGTATATGACATGTGACTTTGATGAATGCTGAGCTATGAGAACTATAACATTGACATGAACATTAAGAAACTCAATATATGATTTTACAAAACTTTATTTAAATAACATTGTTCACAAATCTAATCTTGGTAGGCAAAATCCCTTGTAGTGATGACATGGGAAGGTTTCTCTGATGAGGCTCGCTGCACAGGCAGGCATCGCCCTCACTTCTCCAAAAAAATCCCCAACACTGAATCTGTATCGCCTGAAAAATATGGGGTTGGCATTGATTATTCCGTTTGCATTGATTATTGAATGTATTGAATGGTTTCTTCATAATTCATCTGGGAAATTAAATCAAATGAATAAATATTGTCTATAAACTCACTCGTGTGGACGATGACGGCCGCTCATCTGTCTCATCAGCTCCAGCTGCGCACAGACCAGCAGGTGCTAATCAGCGGCTGAGAAGATGATGACATGTCATCAGGCAGCGAGTGACCAATGGGTAGTTTTATTTTTAAAATTAAGTGTGTGACCATGCATGTCGCCAAAGAAAAATATTTGTAAGCATCTTTTACCTAGAAATATCTTACAGCCGATCGTAAACGTGTTCTTTTCCCGTCCGTGTTGCGTCTTCCTCCTCTCCCTCTGCCTCGAACAAATAAGGCTGACAGGCCACACACCACCCAAAACGTCTTCATTGTCAATGTAATCATTTGTAATCATTTATATTGAGATCGTCAAAGTCCAGCTGCGTACAGACCAGCAGGTGCTAATCAGCGGCTGAGAAGATACTGCGAGTGACCAATGGGTAGTTTTATTTTTAAAATTAAGTGTGTGACCATGCATGTCGCCAAAGAAAAATATTTGTAAGCATCTTTTACCTAGAAATATCTTACAGCCGATCGTAAACGTGTTCTTTTCCCGTCCGTGTTGCGTCTTTCTCCTCTCCCTCTGCCTCGAACAAATAAGGCTGAATACCCCTCTCAGCACCACCCAAAACTACTTCATCTTCAGATTCTTCGTTGTCAATGTCATCATTTATATTGTGGTCGTCAAAGTCGAGAAAATAATCGCTGTCGGAATCACTTTGCTCTTGTTCAGCCATTTTCTCGGCCAAACCGAATTGACGTCACGACTGCCCGCACCTATCGGGAGATGGCGGTACTGCAGCATCACTGAGTGAAAAATGGGCTATGACCATTTATTGTCATTTATGGAGGATGGTGACACATATTAAATCAGGGGAATGGGCTGAATGTAATATTTTCATACAATCATTTGATTTGTTCAATAAAAAAATGTCACTGTCCGTCACCTTTAAAGGTTTGAGATTTTTCTCCAAAATTTATAACAATTTTCTTATAATTTTCTACTTTTCTCTGTAAATTTATCTAAATTTGAAACCACTTTCCTTAAATTTGTAATTTCCACTTGTAAAATTGACTTATACATTAGAGACTTTATTAAAAATTTGTGGATCTTTTGTGGCTAATTTTTGTTCATTATTTAAATAAAATTACTGATTTTTTAAAATAAATTTGAAACAGACTGTGGTAAAATTTTGACTTTTTTTTTTCTTATACAATTTACACTTTTGACCATAATTTTGCAGAGCCAGAACAGAACAATAATTTAACTCTGATTCAAAGAATAAATATTAATAATTTATTTCATTAAATATAATTTTAACTTAAATGGCCAACGATGCAGTTATTTCTGTTAAAATATTTCTATATATTTATGGTTTTTTAGAATTCTCACCACCCAGACAGCAGGAAAAACCTCCCTTATTTTGAAATCCAAATGTTGGCAGGTTTAGTTTGTATGAAGGCTGTTGATGGATTATAGTCATTGACTTTGTGAATTTCGGCCATCTTGTCAGGTACGTAATATCCATCCATCCATCCATCCATCCATGGATGGATTTTGTAATAGCTGGTGAAGTCAATCCTCAGTGATTGAGAAACTCTTGCTTTTCCCTGCATACAGGATGAAGCTTAACTACACCTGTTTGCTAAGCGACTGTTCCACTATTGTTCCCGTTACCAGTGGATTAAAACCACCATAAATGCCTCCACTAATTACATACCTCTTTTTCTTTTTTCCACGTTTAAAGTACTTTAATAAGCTCATGCTTCTCTCGGATAGCAACGCTTGAGACACTGCCTACCGACTGGAATGCTCACATGGGCGGGGAGCTTCTGAACTCCGCGCAGATGATGGTCACACGTGTTGTTCGTGTGCGCACTTGCGGACCGTCATTCCTTCATATTTTTTTCTTAAATTTATATTTCCTTGGCATGGCCTGGGCCACTCGGAGATTGGCACTTGGCTGTGTGTGGCCTGTGGGCCGCTAATTGAATAGGCCTGACATACAGTGTCATTTGTGACTGATGTAATGGCACTGATGGTACTATGTTTAGCCCAGAAACCCAACTGAGGAGGACTCAACACATTGTTTTCCAAAAGGAATGATTTAAGTTGGTTATTGACAAGAGATTCCAAGTGATTTCTGTAATTCTCAATGAGACTTATGCACCTGTCAACAGGTATTTTGGCCCACTCGTTTTTGTAACTTTCTTTTTTATTAATTTTTTTACAAAAGGTGTTAACAGGCCACATACAAAAAGTTACAATAAGTACATCAGTGTTACATTTCAAAAGCACTCAAGGGTCTGGGGTCACAGTATTGTACAAGGTCCAGTTCCATCAGTATTTTGTATGTGTCCATTTGCAATGTTACTGAAAAAGTCAGTTTCAGCATAATGTGGACATTGTTGACAATTGTAATCCAGTCCTCCTTTGATGGTGGGATTGTCTGTAGCCATCTCCTGGTGATGGCTTTCTTGCCTTCAGCCAGAAGCAGTTTGTACAGATGCCTGTCCTGAGCCATGAGCTTGTCTGGGGTCTTGCAGTCAATGTTTAGTTTGAAAGTTTTCCTTAGTTCTTCAGCTATGATTTGCCAGAAAAGTTTAATCAGGGGACAGGACCAGAAGATGTGAAAATGGTCAGCCATAGTTGCACCACATTGCCTCCAGCACTGATCCTGTCCCCGAGAACCCCGCTGCATGAATTTTAACTTAGGAGTCACAAAGTATATTATTATATTCTTCCAACAGAATTCTCATCAATTCTCTTTGCGAGAATTTGGGAGATATTTGGCTCTCCCAAATATCTTCCCAATCGACCTCAGATATCTCCAGGCCTGACTCCTTTACAATTTCTGTTTCACATTTATTGTTGAAGGATTTTGGGAATTTTGTAATGTATAGTACAGGGTGTCCACAAAGTCTCTTTACAATTTAAAAAAATTACAGCCGTGGACAAAATTGTTGGTACCCCTCTGTTAATGAAAGAAAAACCCACAATGGTCACAGAAATAACTTGAATCTGACAAAAGTGGTAATAAATAAAAATTCTATGAAAATTAACCAATGAAAATCAGACAATCCTTTTGAATTGTGGGTCAGCAGAATTATTTTAAAAAACAAACTCATGAAACAGGCCTGGACAAAAATGACGGTACCCTTAACTTAATATTTTGTTGCACAACCTTTTGAGGCAATCACTGCAATCAAACGATTTCTGTAACTGTCAATGAGACTTCTGCACCTCTCAGCAGGTATTTTGGCCCACTCCTCATGAGCAAACTGCTCCAGTTGTCTCAGGTTTGAAGGGTGCCTTCTCCAGACGGCATGTTTCAGCTCCTTCCACAGATGTTCAATAGGATTTAGATCAGGGCTCATAGAAGGCCACTTTAGAATAGTTCAATGTTTCGCTCTTAGCCATTCTTGGGTGTTTTTAGCTGTGTGTTTTGGGTCATTATCCTGTTGCAAGACCCATGACCTGCGACTGAGACCAAGCTGTCTGACAGTGGGCTGCACATTTCTCTCTAGAATACTTTGATAGTCTTGAGATTTCATTGTACCCTGCACAGATTCAAGACACCCTGTGCCAGATGCAGCAAAGCAGCCCCAGAACATAACAGAACCTCCTCCATGTTTCACAGTAGGGACAGTGTTCTTTTCTTGGTATGCTTCATTTTTGCTTCCGTGAACATAGCACTGATGTGCCTTGCCAAAAAGTTCCAGTTTTGTCTCGTCTGTCCATAGGACATTCTCCCAGAAGCTTTGACTTGTCAACATGCAGTTTGGCAAATTCCAGTCTGGCTTTTTTATGATTTGTTTTCAACAGTGGTGTCCTCCTTGGTCGTCTCCCATGAAGTCCACTTTGGCTCAAACAACGACGGATGGTGCGATCTGACACTGATGTACCTTGACCTTGGAGTTCACCATGAATGTGTTTAGAGGTTGTTCTGGGCTCTTTTGTTACCATTCGTATTATCCGTCTCCTCCTGCGGCCACGTCCAGGGAGGTTGGCTACAGTCCCGTGGATCTTAAATTTCTGAATAATATGTGCAACTGTAGTCACAGGAACATCAAGCTGCTTGGAGATGGTCTTATAGCCTTTACCTTTAACTCTTTCTAATCTATTGAGACAACTCTTTCCTTTGCTTCCTCTGGTCCATGTTTAATGTGGTACACACCATGTCAGCAAACAGCACAATGACTACTTGTCACCCTTTAAATAGGCCGACTGACTGATTACAAGTTAACACCTGTGATGTTAATTAGAGGACACATCTTGGTTGAACATGTCCCTATGGTCACATTATTTTCAATCTTTTCTAGGGGTACCATCATTTTTGTCCAGGCCTGTTTCATGAGTTTGGTTTTTTTTTTAAATAATTCTGTTGAACCACAATTCAAAAGCATTGTCTGATTTTCATTGGTTAATTTTCATAGATTTTTTATTTATTACCACTTTTGTCAGATTCAAGTTATTTCTGTGACCATTGTGGGTTTTTCTTTCATTAACAGAGGGGTACCAACAATTTTGTCCACATCTGTATTACAAAAGCAATTGATGAGAGATGTTAATCAGATTTGTTCTATGTAGTCAGTGGTTATCAAAGT
Organism: Pholidichthys leucotaenia; assembly: GCA_020510985.1. NCBI lineage: Eukaryota > Metazoa > Chordata > Actinopteri > Cichliformes > Pholidichthyidae > Pholidichthys > Pholidichthys leucotaenia. The sequence goes on along the minus strand of CM035842.1, from coordinate 190,313,167 downwards.
TTTTAATCACATTGCATTTGTGTATTTCAATGTTCATGGGTTCCTAAATCAGACATTTCCAGACCAGTGGATTGGAAGGGATGGCCCAATACCCTGGCCACCTCATTCACCAGATGTCACTCCCCTGGACTTCTTTCTATGGGATTATGTTAAAGATTCCTTGTATCGAACAAAGATGCAGGTCATCAACGACCTCAAGCAAAAGATCATTGATGCCATTGCCACCATTGATGAGGCTATGCTACAGTGAACATAGCAAAAAATCAAGTGCCGTTTTGATGTGCTTCGTGCAATTAATGATGCCCATATAGAGGTGTATTAAATGAGACAAAAGAAACTTAAGTATCTACTCCTCATTTTGTAATAATTTCCACAGATTTATCTATCCATTTGCTTTTGTAATAAACTTGTTAAATTGTAAAGAGTCTTTATCGACACCCTGTATATTCTTGAAATCATATGTTTGGTGTCTTCGCTTTTGTAGGCATCTTTAAATATGTCAGTCAAATTAGGTCGTCTGACTTTTGTGTGTTTAATTTGGTTGTTAAAATAATCTCTGACCTGGGGGTACCTGTAGAAGTCATTCTTCCCAAGGTTATATGCTTTTGACAGTTGAGTAAAAGACTCGAGGCCCTTATCATTGGCTATAGTGCAGCAAGCTGTTGTACCTTTACATGCCCATTCCTTAAACCGTGTATACAGACGAGATTGTTTAAAGTCTGAATCATAAACCACCCATCTCAGTATCCTTATGTCCTTCTCAGGCTGGAGCCTTTTGCAAGTCTTAAACCACACTGTAAGAGCTGTCTTACACCATTGGTTATAGCGATCCAGATGAAGTTCTTGATGCTGATAGTAACTACCTAGTGCTGACTGTGTTGGTGTTTTTAACTGCTTTAATTCTAAATCTTTCCATTTAGTTGAATATCGAGGGTTACACCAGCAGACCAGGGGCCTCATGTACAAAGAGTACTTGCGCACAAAAACATGGCATACATCCTTTTCCACAGAAAATTTCAGATGTATCAAGAATGAAATGGCTGTGGAAATGTGCGCAGTCCCATGGCAACTTCATGGATGGTGTACGTACGTTTCTACTGTTATTGGTGACACTTCGAGGTGGTGTTGGGAGACTGATAATGACGTGAAAATTATTGTACATACCAGAGACAGATGATGAACAAACATCCACATGTGCGAAATTAGATGAGTGGATATAAAAGCAAGTGCAAAGAAGTGCAGAAAATGCCTCCAACAATGGCATTAGCATTATTAAGGGATATTGCAAATCGCGCAGTGAGAAGAGAAAGGGGATTTAGAGACAGAACATTTTCTGGCTCAGGATGATGACTGGCTTGTCAGCCGGTTTAGGTTTTCACGGGCAGTCCTTGTAGAACTATGCTCAGAGCTACGGCTGCTCTTGGAGTGCGACATGGCAAGAAGCCGTGCACTGCCCGTCCCAGTGCAGGTGCCGACAACACTGGGGTTCTTGGCAACAGGGGGCATTCCAGAGGGAGCTGACAGACCGATCGTGAATTTCCCATTTGACCCTGAGCCAAGCTATGGCAGCTGTCACCCAGGTACATCATATTCCCATACAATGCAGTTGAACAGGCCAACATCAAAGTGCAATTTGCAGTGTGAGCCGGTTTTCATAATTGGAACTATTGACTGCACACACTGCTATAAAATCACCGTCACAAGATGAATATGTGTATGTTAACAGGAAATATTTCCATTCTATCAATGTACAAATTATATGTGATTCACAAAGGCAACTCACCAACATTGTTGCAAGGTGGCTTGGTTCAACACACGATTCATTTATTCTAATGAACAGCATTGTTGGGAACAACCTACAAGCTGGCACTGTGCAGGAAGGGTGACTTCTTGGTGAGTAAATTCATGTAATTGTCCTAATAATAACCCACCTCATGCGCAACACATCTGTGCGCCCCAGATATCATCCTGCTTTCAAGGCTTCATTACAGGTCACTGGTTTGAATAAGTGACTTCCTTTTTTTGCTGATTAAACTAGTTTCAGAGCATTCTACCAAGCCCCCAATTGCCCCTGTGTGTACAGTAGTTATGTCATTAAACACACGTGTAAAGTTTGGAATGCAACAGTGTCACCCTTTTCCCGGCGCACTTCTGCATTCATTTACAATAGTAATGTGTGTAATCCATGGTATATAATTATAAGGCTGCGTGTCCACCAAATGCATTTTTTCCGCTCTGGGTTACTATTTTGTATTCATTTTCTATGTAGTTCAGCGTCTACAGCGCTGAGCACCCTCTGCGCTGAAATGCTCGTGGCGGTGGCCGCTTTTTGTTGCGGCGCTCAGAGTTGAGAAAATGTCAACTTTTCAGACTGCAACTGAACTTGTCAATGTCGGATCTTTCTAAGTAGCCAATCAGCATAAGGACATAGGACACCGGTACAGTCTGGACTCAGACTTTCCGTGTAATCACATTTTGCATCCAGAGCTGCTACCATTGCTAGAGTATGTTTTTTTATCCATTGTTATTTAAAGACTGCTATTAAAAAATAAGTAGAAAGTCTGACCATAGCAAAAGCGGAAGTGCTGAGCTGTGAGTAACAAGCTGTTGCTGAGATACAGGGCACAGACTTTTTTTCCCCAGAGTGCAGCGCACAAGTACTGAAAAAGACGTTCAGGTCAGTCGGGCGACAAAAAACGCGTTTGGTGGATATGTAGCCTAAAGGATGAGATTTGCATTTTGGACATTAAATATGTGCTTGTCTAGTCTAATGTGATCTTTCAACTGACAGGTGACCGTGGCTACCCACTAAATAGGTTCATATTGTCGTCTTTTTCATTAGTGTTTTCCTCAACCAGCTGATTCACCTCTGCTGGTCACAAATTACAGCGATCAGCCGATGCTTCTGAGCACGACTGCAAATGTCAATTGAAACATAAACATCTCCTCCCTGTCTGAATAAAGGAAAACAGTAAACTAATCTTATAGGGCTGTCAGCAGGCTATTGAATTACCCGTAAAATGAGCACATTTGAGTTATACAAATGAGTGTTTACTTACCTTGAGGGGAATCTGAATCCCCCACATGTTGTGCCACCAACCCTGTGAGGGCAGTGTCACCCACAAGACTGGTGACTCTCTACTCAAATGGAGCGAGTTCAGCCTCTCCTTGCCCCCCTCCTGTTTTGGCCACACTTTGGCGATGGGCAGCTGTCCTCCACTTCACTTCCCCCTTTATGTCTGGCCATTTCTTTTTTATTTCTGTGGGTGTGTGCTGCATTGACAGCTGCACACACTGTTTTATTCGCTCCTCTTGCATCTGGCGCTAATGCCGGAGGACAGTGTGGCAAACAAAATGTTTTTACCTGCCTCTACCTCATTCAGGAGTGCCTCCAACTCACAGTTCATTAAATTCCTCTTCTTTACACGTGTAGCCATTATTTTTGACCGTGGATACAGGAGAATCAAATGTGCAGGGCTTATCTATATATCTATTTGCATATCTACTTGCATCTAATTGCATATTTAAATGGAGGCATGTCAAGGGCGTTTTCTTGATTTAAACGCATGTCATCTTTTAGTAGGAAATCCACGCAAGTCTTTGTACATGAGGCCCCAGAGGTCTTCTCTGGTTTTTGCCCACTCCTTGTGAGCAAACTATTCAAGCTGTCTCAGGTTTGAAGGATGCCTTCTCCAGACTGCATGTTTCAGCTCCTTCCATAGATGTTCAATAGGATTTACAGTGGATATAAAAAGTCTACACACCCCTGTTCAAATGCCAGGTTTTTGTGATGTAAAAAATGAGACCAAAATAAATAATTTCAAAACTTTTTCCACCCTTAATGTGACCTATCACATGTACAACCCATTTGAAAAACAAGCTGAATTATTTTAAGGGGAAAAATTAAAAATTTGAAATAACCTAGTTGCATAAATATGCACCGTTAAACTAATACTTTGTTGCAGCACCTTTGGCTTTTATTACAGCACTCAGTCTTTTTGGGTAGGAATCTATCAGCGTGGCACATCTTAAAGGCCAAATGTCACGTAACAGGGTACTTTAAATATCTTGAAACTAGATATAAAAGGGAACCGATCCGTTCGGGTCTTGGTGCATATGCTTCAGTAACAACGGAATATTCGTTAATTTAAAACTGCCGCGCTTGGCCTGACACGGCCCCTGGAATCGCCTGGGGAAGAAGGCGGAAGTGACGAAATCGATTGTACCCTAGTTTGATGCTTGGGGTATTTCAATTGATTGTTTATATGGAGACTGGAAGGTTGAAGTGAGCAACAAGAAAGAAAAAATTGGATATTTCACCCATACCTTAAAACGGGACTATCAGGGACAGCTGGGTAATAAGGGACACTTCTCTGGGAAATGTTTACATACCTGTCAAGTGAGACGTTTTCGCCGTACTTCAACACCGTAAAAAGCGGCTATAAGGAACGGCGGAGCAACAAGGCACACCTCTCTGGGAAATTCCCCAAATGCAACTCGTGTTGTTATTGTCAAATATTTTAAGGATTCATGGATATTTGACAATAACAACACAACTCAGCGTCCGGCGCTAAATAAAAAAAAAAAAAAAACAGAATTCTGTATTTGTCAGGCGATCTCTGTCTGTTCCGCAACCGCTGCACAGCTCAACGTGTTAAACAATTGTCCTAATGACTTCTCATTGTAGTGAGAACAGCTCAAGCTGAGTGATCAGCCCGCCCAGACAATTTAACTAATGATTGACTCCACACTTCGAACAGTAGTGAGAATAGCTCACGCTGAGCGATCAGCCCACCCAGACAATTAAACTAATGAGTGACTCCACACTTCTCATGGTAGTGCGAATAGCTCCCGCTGAGCGATCTGATAGCACCAGCTGTGAGTGATCACACACAGGAGTGCTCCTCAACACACAGTTTTTTTTTCCAGTATATTTTTTCTTTTGGGCGTACAGAAATGGCAATACGCCCGTTTTTGCTAAAATTGCATTTTCCCCGTATTTTCCTTAAAATATTTGACAATAACAACACGAACTACATTTAAAACATTTCCCAGAAAAGTGTCCACCACTGCGCCGTCCCCCACAGCCGCGCTTGGCACCAAAATACGGCGAAAACGTCTGACTTGACAGGTATGAAAACATTTCCCAGAGAAATGTCCATTATTACTCCGCTGTCCCTTATAGCCGCGTTTTACGGTATTAAAATACGGCGAAAACGTCTCCCTTGACAGGTATGCGCCTCCATTTTCATATTGATCTGGTCAATTTCTTGACAGCAGCGGCTCTCCTCCACTGTAATAATAATGGCTTCCGAAAAATCAATATTTATGGGGCGCCCTGGACAGACCCCCTTCGGCTTCGCAATTCTGGAGGCGATTAATGTCCAGTTCAATGACATTTTCCACTGGTTCTGCTCTCTGGTCATCGGTGGAACTGTTGTCATCAGACAAAGCATCTGATTCCGTCTCGGACGGCTCGAACCTGTAAGGTTCTATGCCTCTGTCACTGTCTGAACCACTGACAAAAAAAAAAGACAAAACTAAACTAATTTGTTCACAATCGCCGTCACTTTCCGTCATGATTGTCCAATGTTGATAAGTGTGAATGTGGATAGGCAGGGCAGCCAGGGTACAACTGGTGATGTCAAAAACATGGGCGTGGTCTGGACTGGCTGTCACAAGCCAGCAAGCAAGGTGGGGCCTTCACCTGGTGTATTTTGTGCAATTATGTAAATACAGGTGGGTGATATGGTCTCCAGTATGAATATTTGGTTTAAGCTATGTGTATTTTATCTAAATTCGTTGTCATTTAGAAAAAAAAATTACGTGACATTTGGCCTTTAATGTGGCAATATTTGCACACTCTTCTTTGCAAAAACACTCTAAATCTGTCAAATTGCAAGGGCATCTCCTGTGCACAGCCCTCTTTAGATCACCCTACAGTTGTTCGATCGGATTCAAGTGTGGACTCTGGCTGGGCCATTCGAAAACCTTAATTTTCTTCTAGTGAAGCCATTTTTTTGTTGATTTGGATGTGTGCTTTGGGTCATTGTCGTGCTGAAAGATGAAGTTCCTCTAAATCTTCAGCTTTCTAGCAGAAGCCTGAAGGTTTTTTGCCAACACTGATTGGTATTTGGAACTGTTCATAATTCCCTCCATCTTGACTAAGGCCCCAGTTCCAGCTGAAGAAAAACAGCCCCAAAGCATGATGCTGCCACCATCATGCTTCACTGTAGGTACTCTATGGTGCTCTTTTGGTGATGAGCAGTATTGGGTTTGCGCCAAATATCTCTTTTGGAATTATGGCCAAAAATTTCAACCTTGGTGTCATCGGACCATAACACTTTTTTCCACATGCATTTGGCAGATTTCAAATGTGTTTTTTCAAAATGTAGCCGGGCTTGGATGTTTTTCTTCGTAAGATAAGGCTTCCATCTTGCCACCCTACCCCATAGCCCAGACATATGAAGAAGACGGGAGATTGTTGTCACGTGTACTAAACAGCCAGTACTTGCCAGAAATTCCTGGAGTTCCTTCAATGTTGCTGTCGGCCTCTTGGCAGCCTCCCTAACCAGTTTTCTTCTCATCTTTTCATCAATTTTGGTGGGATGTCCAGTTCTTGGTAATGCCACTGTTGTGCCATATTTTCTCCACTTGATGAGGACTGTCTTCACTGTGTTCCATGGTATAGTTAATGCCTTGTAAACTCTTTTGTACCCTTCTCCTGACCAGTACCTTTGAACAGTGAGATCCCTCTGATGCTTTGGAACCTCTCTGCAGACCATGGCTTGTGCTGTAAGATGTGACTACAAAAATGTCAGGAAAAGCCTACTAGAACAGCTTAACCTTATTTGGGGTTAATCAGAGGCACTTTTAATGGTGGCAAGTGTGTGCTGACTCCCATTTAACATGAGTTTGAATGTGACTGGTTAATTCTGAACACAGCCACATCCCTAGTTATAACAGGGTATGCATATTTATGCAATCAGGTTATTGTAAGTTTTTTATTTTCCCCCTTAAAAGATTTCAGTTTGTTTGTGTAGTTAATTGAATGTACACTGGAATATGTGAATGGTGTGTATATTACTTTTTGTAAGATCGTATTGTAACGTCGGGGCTGTATTGGGGGGGGGAGGGGAGGGGAGCAGCGATTTTCCCCAGCATGCTTTGCAACAGAGGACGTTATTGTATGTGTGTATTAAATGTTATTACTGAGTTATTATACTGCTGTGTAATTATAACTGCGTTATAATCACCCAGCAATGTTTCATAGGCAAGATTTATTATGTGTGTGTAACATACCTGCCAACTACTCCGGTTTTGCCGTAATGGTTCCGGTTTTCAAGACCCCATTCCGGGTTACGGCTTTATTAATCAAAATTACGGTTTTTCACTAAAAATTCAGTCAAAAATTTTAAATCGTAAAAAAACACGAAAGCAATTCCAAACACGAGATCGCTAGGAATCGTATCTAAATTTAGAACATAGTAGCATCAGTAGCGTTTCTTTTCGTGGTTCGCTGCTACGCTTTACCTGAAGCGTTTGCTAAGCTAACACTATCGCTATTGAGGGTATTGAGGTTTCTATTCTCGCGCGAAATCCCGGAGAGGCGTGCGTACATGGCGAGATGTAAACGCACTGTAAACTGCTGCAGACGTTCGCACGACTGCACTTCAACCCTGGCAAATGGACCATGGATTATACAATTCAACATAAACATCTAAAGAGACAAAACAAAAGAGAAACATCTAAAGGGAGAATACATTTTACATAATGCCTAAGATTCTGAAGAACGTGCTGTGTAATTGCAAGCCTTGTCATGCTTGGTGTATCATGTAAACACATAAAATATCAGAGCGATTTTGCCGTCATTACGCACGTGTCTGTTAAACAGTGCTAGTATACCCTGCTGATATTTCTAGTCTTCTAGTTACCTCCGCCAAGGAGGTTATGTGATCATCAGCGTTGGTTTATCTGTTTGTTTGTTAGCAAGATAACTCAAAAAGTTATGGACGGATTTTCATGAAATTTTCACAGATTGTCAGAAATGGGGTATCCTACAGATGATTAGATTTTGGTGGTGATCCGGATCACCGTCTGGATCCAGGAATTTTTTAAAGGATTCTTTTTTTTTTTTATTTAACATTGCGAGATAGGGCCATTTTCAATATTTTATTTATGATGTTAAACACTGTATGGGGGGAACGGTGGCGCTTGGCGGAGGTCTGCGCTGTCCGAGTGCTTTTCTAGTATTCATAATACATCACATCTGGCCTATTCAAAGTTCTATGCAGTGTTAAGATAGTCTTTTGAATGCAAATTTAATGAATGAATGAATCTTTATTTCGGATAGATTAAAAGTAAAGATTAAAAAGAAACAGAATAATATAACAAAGGCAAAAAAATCCAACAAGGTCAAATTAAACAATAACTCCTCTGATTATACAGTTCAACATAAGTTATCTGAAATGGGTGATGGCTGAAGCCGCAGCTTATATTGCCCACCCATATTCCATCCAAGAATTCAAAAGAAAAACAAAACAAGAACGATTACAATTCGGAACAAAGCTAAGACAAAACGTGACAAAAAAAAAACAACTAAGTAACAGCACAACACAGACTGGATATGACAATCCTTATGTGCTTTTACATGTCATCTTGGATATATGTTTGGAGTATTTCTTCTTTTAGTTTTTGTTTAAATTGTCCAGGCGTTGTACATGATTTTAATTCAGGTCCAAAATCGTTCCATAATCTGACTCCTTGCACTGAAACAGTGTTGCTTGGTGGTAGTTCTCACTGAAGGTTTTTGAAATATACATGTTCCTCTGAAATGATACTGTTTCTCCGTTATTTGGAACAGCTTTTGGATATTTGCGGGCAGTGATAGATTCTTAGCTTTAAACATTATTTTTTTTTTCCACAATATCTTTATTGAACCTTTTTTTTTTAACAAACATGATACAAACAATCAAACACTAACACTAAAGTACTACAAAAAAAAAATGCACTAAAAAACACCAACAACCACCAACAAAATCAAATCTTCAACAATGCTCCTCTGTTTAGTCTAGACAATCCAATACATAAGTATACATATTATGTTCACCAGTTTGGAATTTACAAGGTCCACACACATCATTCACCTTCTTCTTCAAGAGTTATGTTTAAATTTTTTACATAATCAATAAAAGGTCTCCATATATTCTCAAACACAATTTCCTTTGATTTCAGTATATATGTTATTCTTTCTAATGGAAGGTTTGTTAACATCTGTCTTAACCACTGAGTCACATCTGGTCTATGAGTCTTTTTCCATAATAGTGCAATACATTTTTTGGCATTAAGCAAACTGAGGTCTATGAATGTTCTTTCACTTTTATTGAAATTATGCTTTTCTGGGTACAGACCCAACAAAAACAGTTTAGGATTCAATATGATTTGTTTTGAGATTATTTTTTCAATTGTTACCCTCACCTCTTCCCAAAACATTCTTATTAATCTACATTCCCATACACAATGAAATAGAGTTCCTTTACTTTCCATGCATTTTGTGCATGTATCTGGTATATTTTTGTTATATCTATTTAACTCCTCCGGTGTAACATACATCCGCATTAACCATTTGAAATGTATCAATTTAAGGCGTACATTTATTGATTTGGTTTGAGCTTCTGTACAAGCCAATTCCCATTGTTCCTCTGAAATTTCAGTTTGCAGATCTTCTTTCCAGTAGTTTAATCTTTTCAGTGAATTTTCACTTGAAGATAGTGTCAATGAGTTATAAAACTCTGAAATAATACCCTTTCTTTTACTATCTTTCATCAACATTTTTTCCAAGGATGAATAGATAGGTCGAGTGAGAGCTTTATTTTGATTTGATCGAATAAAGTTTCTAAGTTGAAGATATTTAAAAAAAATGTGTTCTATTGAGATTAAATTTGATCCTCAGCTCTTCAAAAGACATGTTTTCTGCACATGGCAAATATAAATCCTGAATCTTTTGTATCCCTTTTAAATTCCATACTTTAAATACAGCGTCCGCTCTCCCTGGTTTAAAATATTGATTACCCCATATTGGACTAAATTGTGACAATAACTGTGGTTCTTTTAAATAGTTTTTAGCTTCACACCATATTTTGATCATTTGCTTTACAAATGGATTTTTAACTTGTTTTTGTAATTTTTTTGCCGAATCTGAGTATATGAATATGGGAAGAGGTAAAGGTAAATTGTATGATTCCATTTCAGTCCAGTGAGGGAGATCATTTGATGAAAAATAATATGTCATAGACCTCAGTTGTGCCGACCAATAATACAACATAAAATTTGGACATTTCAGACCTCCACGATCAAATGGTAAATATAATAAAGACAGATGTAATCTAGCCCTCCTGTTGTTCCATATAAATTCCACTAACTTTTTTTTAATTCTTGAGAATAAATCTAAAGGTGGTGGTAAGGGAATGTATTGAAATAAATAAAGTATTTTAGGTAAGATATTACTTTTAAGTATATTAATTCTCCCGATCATCGACATTGGTAGTGACATCCATCTCTGAAGTAACTCATCAATATCTGTCATTAAGGCTTCATAATTGACACTGGCGATTGATTCTAGCTTAGGCACAATTTGGATTCCTAAATATTTAAACTGATTTACAACATTGAATTGATTTACCTCAGGGGCTGGGTAATTTCTCTGGGTCTCATTTAGCATTAATATTGAAGATTTAGTTTTTATTTATTTTATATCCTGATATTTCCCCAAAATTCTTTATTAAATTCAACAAGGTCGGAATTGATTTTTTAAGATTCGACATAAACAAAATTATGTCATCGGCATACAGGGAGATTTTATGTTCTGTTGGTCCAACTTTAATTTCATATATTTGTGACTGTAGACGTATCGCCATCGCTGAAGGTTCAATTGCCATAGTAAACAGTAAAGGTGAAAGTGGACAGCCTTGTCGACATCCTCTATTGATTTTTATTGATTTTGAAATATTGTTATTTGTTAGGATTTCTGCAGTAGCATTATTATATATTATCTGAACCCATTTTATGAAATTATTTCCAAGTCCAAACCTTTGTAAGACTTCAAAAAGAAAGGGCCATTCAACTCTATCAAAGGCTTTTTCGGCATCCAGTGATAAGAGAGCTGTATCCGGTGCTTCTTTATTAGAATAAATAATATTAAATAGTCTTCTTACATTATGGAAGCCTTGTCTTCCCTTTATAAAGCCATTCTGATCTCGATTAATAATATTTGGTAAAATTTCTTGTATTCGTCTTGCTAAAATTTTACAGATTATCTTAAGGTCGGCATTTAATAGGCTTATTGGTCTCATATTTTCACATTTATTAGAGGGCTTACCTGGTTTTGGCAACAGTATAATTAAGGCATTATTCATATATGATGGTAAATTACTATTTTGAAATGCTTCTAAAACCATTTCCAAAAAAGGTTTTGTTAATTTATTCTTAAATTTTTTATAAAGGTCAACTGGAAGACCATCTGGTCCTGCACTTTTTCCTGATTTCATATTATCAATGGCTAGTCCAACTTCTTCTTGACTAATTTTAGACTCCAGTATCTCCCCATTTTCATTTGGAATACACGGTATAAATAGTTCGTTCAAAAACCCATGTAGTTTTGTTAAGTCAGATTCATTTTTGGTATCATATAATTTTTCATAGTAATCTCTAAAGGCTCTATTAATTTCTAAAGGATCTATAACTACCTGTCCGTTACTTATAATACTGGTAATTGGTGTTTTAGATTCTAATTGTTTAATCTGCCATGCCAATAACTTTCCTGATTTTTCACCTTGTTCATAAAAAGATTGTTTCAATCTTAGAAGACTCGAGGCAGCTCTATTCGCTGATTTTTTGTCATATTCAGCTCTCAAAATCAGTAATTCGTTCTCCAACCTTGGATCTCTTCCTGCATATACTCTTTCTTGAAGAATTTTTATTTTATGTTCCAATTGGACTCTCTCCTCTCGAGTCTTCTTAGATTTTGAACCTGTATAACTAATAATATGTCCCCTAATAAAAGCTTTGAAAGCCTCCCACTTTACACATGCTGATGTTTGTGTAGTATTGATGTCAAAGAACTCATCTATCTGTTTTTCTATGTATTTAACAAATTCCTCATCCTGAAGCCATTTATGCTGAAATTGCCATCTACCTGGTTCCTTTGTCAATTTCTTATCTACATATATTAGACAGCAGGGTGCATGATCAGAGATCACGATGTTATCATAAAAACAGTTTTGAATCTTGGACCTTAATTCTGTGGAGATCAAAAAGTAATCTATACGTGAGAATGTCTTGTAGGTATTGGAATAACAAGAGTATGCTTTAACTTGTGGTTTCATTTCTCTCCATATATCTATCAATTTCAATTCTTTCATAAAATGATTAATAGTCATCCTACATCCATTGTGCGTACAGTCCAGTCCTGTTGATCTATCTATACCGGGATTCAATGTACAATTAAAATCCCCTGCTATTATATGTTGCCCTGTAAGTGATGATAAGATAAGAAATAAATTAGCAAAGAACTTTTGATCATCTATATTGGGACCATATAAGTTCACCAAATTTATGTTTTCTAATAGCAAAGATCCTTGAATGATTACATATCTTCCAAATTTGTCTCCAATTACATTTTTCACTTGAAATGGGACTAATTTATGTATGAGAGTCATAACTCCCCTAGCTCGGGATGAAAATGATGAGGTGAAAACATTTCCTTGCCATCTACTCCTAATTCTTTTTACATCTTCCTCTATTAGATGAGTTTCTTGTAAAAACACAATTTTTGAACCCATGTCTTTTATTTTATTCATAACTTGTTTAAGTTTTTTTAAATTTTGTAGACCTCTGCAATTCCATGAAGTTAAATTAAGATTAACGCTTTGATTTATGATCAATAGGGAGTTTGGGATTACCTTGCAGTGTAAACATGCTCAAACAGAAAAGCAAAAAAAATGAGTGGTTGAACATTCACCCTACAAACTACACACAAACAAATTCCCCCTTCCCACATTTGTGGCAATCTCCCCAAAAACAAAAGAAAAATTCCATCTCCCGATATAGCCATCGACCGTTCCACACCCACGAGGATCAGCCAAAGCCACTCCTTCTTCATCCTCCCAATCACCCTAACTCTACTGCTTTTAATAACGTAACATTAACTCTTTTCTGTAATTTTCCAATTTAACTCCAAAATTTTTTAGCAATTTTGTACTTTTTTTTTTTTAAATTTTTTTTTAATATGTAATACAATCTATATTTTGTAATCTTGTTATATGCTTCTAATCAGTTAAATGCTCAAATATTCTACCCTATATTCTATTCATGCTTAGCTCCCACCAGTCTCTTCCTGGATCTTCTTGATGAGCTCCTGCGCCTCCTCGGGGGTCTTGAAGATGTGTGTTCTGCCCTCATATGTGACCAGAAGTCTTGCAGGGTGAATCACTCCATGACGAATCTCAAGGTTGCGCAGTTCTTTACGGATGGGGTCAAACTGCTTCCTTAATTGTTGGATTCCTGAGGCCAAATCTGGGTAGAACCACACCTGCTGATCTTGGTATTTAATTTCTCCTTTGGCCCGCACCGCGTTGGAGATCGTCATCCTGTCTCTGTAGCTGAGAAACTTCATAATTAACGTCCTCGGTGCTGCCTTGTTACCTCTCGGTGGGCCAATTCGGTGGGAGCTTTCCAAGACGACTGATGATTTTAGCTCCGCGTTGTTCAGCGCCTCCGGGATCCACCCCTCCAAAAAGGAGCATGAATCACGACCTTCGGCTCCCTCTGGTAAACCCACCAGCCTCAGGTTGTTCCGTCTGGACCGGGACTCCAAGTCCAGAACGTTATTTTCCAGATCTTTATTTTTTTTTTCCAAAGTGCGCACCTTTATTTGAAGTCCGCTGATTTCATCCTCCGCACTTGAAACACGAAGCTCCGCCTGCGTCACTCGCTCCACGCAGTCACCCAACTCCTTTCTCATTGCATCCAACGCTGCCATAATCCCATCAAGTTTAGCGGAAAAGTCTGCTCTCATTGAGCTAATGGCAGCCAGCACTGCACCTGTGCCGCCATCATCAGCAGTTACCGCACCACCGCTAGTTTCATCCGCCATATCCGCAGCTTTTTCTACTGCGCCACAAACTTTAAAGTCCGTTAATTTGGACTGCTTCGGCGATTCAATTTTTCCCCCGCTTGATTTCCCAGCCTTAGTCTTCCCCGGCATATCCTCACCGAAACGCTGGGAAAAGTTCTGTTCCAAATGAGAGAGTTATTTGCCGAATCTTTATTTCCAGGAGCAGAGCAGAGTGATACGTGTCCTTCTAGGCGGCCGCCATAACCGGCGATCCAGCTTTAAACATTATTACTGCAGTTTTAAAGTCAACCAGATCTTTCAACTTGAGAGCTTTTAATTTAAGAAAAAGTGGGTTTGTTGGTTCCCTGTAAGCAGCTTTGTTTATTATTCTAATAGCTCTCTTCTGAAGCATAAAGACTGGATATATGTTTGTTTTATATGTATTTCCCCATACTTCAGTACAATATGTCATGTATGGGAGTATTAATGAATGATACAAAGTATATAATGTGGGTTGTTGATTCAGCAAATATTTCGCTCTGTGTAGTATTGCAATTGATTTAGATATTTTATCTTTAATATAATTAATATGTGACTTCTATGTCAAATGCTAATATTTGTTTGACACTGCGGCCCCTGGACCCCGGCTAGCTACTAGGCTTTTCAGGTTTGAAAGTTGAAGAAATATGAGGTTGTTAGCTACATTCTAACTTGATTTAATGCTAATATTTGTTTGGCGTCGGGGGGCTTCGCCCCCCTGAACCCCTCCCTCCAGGACTTTGTCCTGGACCTACCGGGGCCTGCGGCCCCTGGACCCTGGCTAGCTACTAGGCTTTTCAGGTTTGAAAGTTGAAGAAATATGAGGTTGTTAGCTACATTTAACTAGATTTAATGCTAATATTTGTTTGGCAAATATTAGCATTATTATTATTATTAGCATTAGCATTATTAGCATTAGCATTAGCATCGGCCCCTGGACCCCGGCTAGCTACTAGGCTTTTCAGGTTTGAAAAGTTGGCAGGTATGGTGTAACCATGATTTAAACAGAGGTCTGGGAGAATGACCTCCCCTCCTGCCTGTGCTCAGAGTGTGTGTGAATAAAGCCTGTTCGTCACAACTATCTGCTCCTTTTCTTTGTGTGAACCTTGCATACGTCACACTGATGCCAGAAGTGGGATGGAGCAGATGGAAGCCAGGATCAGAATGGAGATCCAGCAGCTGGAGCAATTCATTGCTCAGCTGATGACGGACGATGGGACCGAGACACCACCCCGGGAGCCGGGACGAACGAAGCGGCGGCGGACCTGACGGGGCCAGCGCACCCCGCCTTCTGCCTTTTTCAAGACAGAGCGGGCAGAGCAGAGCAAACCAGCCCCGCATCCCGCCCTTTTCAGGACAGGACGGGCTGGCGATCCCACGGCGATCAGGAGTGGTGATCGATCAGGAGGCGACCATCCCATCTGTTCGGCAGCGGGCCAAGATTCCCCGCTTCATCGGTGAGACCATGTTGGATGACTACCTGACCCAGGTCGAGCTGGCCGCTGCGCTGAACGGCTGGTCACCAGAGGAAACTGCCGTGCAAGTCGCGCTGGCCTTGGAAGGGAGAGCTCTCTACACGCTCTCTGATCTCCGGCCCGAGGAGCACTACAGCTGGCCAGCGCTACAAGGAGCGCTCCGGAGACGATTTGGGAGAACGGCGGACACTGAGCATGCCCAGGAACAGCTGACCCGCCGCCGTCGAAGCAACCAGGAAAGCCTAGGAGCCTATGCTGCAGACATACGGCTGCTAACCCGGCGCAGCTACCCAGATTTCGCACCGGAGGTGGTAGAGAAGCTTGCCCTCCGGAACTTCATCCAAGGTCTCCGCCCGGCCCAGCTCCAGAGCCACGTACGGATCCATGCCGCGAGCAACTGGGAGACTGCAGTGGCAGAAGCAGAGCGGGTGGAGCCACTGATGAATCGCACAATTGAAGCGCCAACGCACAGTCAAAGAACCTTCCAGGCCACGGTGGAGAGCGAGGAGGAAGAGGAGGAATTACGGCAGACCACGGCGGCGCGTCCACGGAGAAAATGGCCGCGGCGGCGCAAGGAAGGGTGCTTCCGCTGCGGAGAGCTGGGACACATCACACGGTACTGCCCCGCACCCACCCCACGACAAACTGGCCCTTCACTGGCGTTAAACTAGAGCGAGGTGGCGTGAACGGGGACAGGCCGCCTCCCGCAGATGTTTCCCCCGAGGAGCTGGCACCACACGTGGGCCGAATTGGACACTCTCCAGGGATGTATCTACAGTGCAGCTTGGGGAAGACGTCGATCCGGGCCCTGATTGACACCGGCTCTACAATCTCCTTGGTCCGACCCGGTGTGCTGCCAGGCACGAACAAGACGGCCCCACAGGGGTGGGAACCCACCAAGCGCTGCGTCACCACGGCTACCGGTGAGCGCGCCAGACTGAGGGGGTGGAGAGTCCTGGTGGTGGGGGTGGCCGGTCAGAACATAAGACACCCGTTCTGGCTGGCTGACATCCAAGACCCCTGTATTATTGGACTAGACCTGCTCACAGCCTGGAACGCCAAGATCGACACCACCGGACCATCCCTCCAGCTGGGAAACCGGACCATCACGTTCCACAGCAGAACCCAGGGAAGGAACACGGGGGCCTGCGCAATCGAGGGATCACCAAGACAGACCGGACCAAGCGGGCCACCGCGAGGACTGGACACGATGACGCCACCAGCTCGGGCAGAGAGAGCACGAACACACACAGGGACAGCAAGGGGAGGGGTCAACGTGTCAGCAGAGACGCAGCAGGCGGTCGAAGAATTATTTCAGTGGAGCTGCAGCGGGCTGGACCCTGAACAGAGACGCCAGCTGCGGGAGCTATTGGACTGTTATATGGGTGTTTTCGCCGCGAAGGATGAGGAATGCAGCCGGACCGGTTTGGTGCAGCACGAGATCGACACCGGTGAGACCAGGCCGATTTGACTCCGCCCACGCCGGCTGCCCTTTTCAAGGCGGGCAGTGGCAGAACAAAAAGTGCGAGAAATGCTGGAGGCAGATGTTATTGAGCCCTCCAGCAGCCCCTGGGCGGCACCGGTGGTGCTGGTCAAGAAGAAGGACGGGTCGTGGCGGTTCTTTGTGGATTACCGGCGCCTGAATGACGTCACCCGGAAGGACTCCTACCCCCTGCCCCGCATCGATGACGCGCTGGACCACATCGCCGGCTTCATCTGGTTCAGCTCGCTGGATCTACGCAGCGGCTATTGGCAGGTAGAGCTGTCACCTGAGGCCCGCCAAAAAACAGCCTTCTCCATTGGGCAGGGACTGTACCAGTTTAAAGTGATGCCGTTTGGACTCTGCAACGCTCCGGCCACCTTTGAACGCTTGATGGAGCGAGTGTTGGCCCACGTGCCCCGGAGTCGCTGCGTTGTTTACCTGGATGACCTACTGGTGCATGCAGCTGATTTTGACCGCGCCCTGTCAAATCTCCAAGAGGTGCTGGGTGCCATCCAACAGGCGGGGCTACGGTTGCGCACCCTAGAAAATGCCACCTGTTCCGGCGGGAGACCACCTTCCTGGGCCACGTCATCAGCGCAGCGGGGGTCGCCACTGACCCAGAAAAAGTGGCAGCGGTGAGAGACTGGCCAGTGCTGCGGAACGTGGGAGAACTGAGGAGTTTTCTTGGATTGGCCTCCTATTATAGGAGGTTTGTGAAAAACTTCGGCACCATCGCCAGCCCGCTGCATCAGCTGACGCAGAAAGGACGCACGTTTCAGTGGAGTGACAGCTGTGCTGCTGCTTTCTCCCAGCTCCTCGCGGCGCTCATCGGAGCCCCCATCCTGCAGTATCCTGACCCGAACTGCCCTTTCATTGTGGACACGGACGCCAGCAACCAGGGCATCGGGGCGGTGCTATCCCAGGAGGGAGAGCAGGGAGAGCAGGCAGTCGCTTTTTTCAGCCGCACTCTCAGCAGAGCCGAGAGGAACTACTGTGTGACTCGCAGAGAGCTGTTGGCTGTCATTCAAGGACTGCGTCATTTCCGCCCGTATGTGTACGGGGGGAGGTTCCAGCTCAGGACGGATCACGCTTCCCTGACCTGGTTATTAAACTTCAAAGAGCCAGATGGACAGTTGGCGAGATGGCTGGAGATCCAGGATTATAATTTCCAGATTGTGCATCGGGTAGGCCGCCTCCATGCCAACGCTGACGCGCTGTCTCGGCGCCCCTGTGCGACAGAGGAGTGTCGTCACTGCCAACGGGCTGAAGATCGAGACCAAGCCGCCCCACGGGCTGCTGCTCTCTGGGCCGCTGCGAGCAGGAATCACGCAGCGACGCGCAGCCCCCCCTCGGATGATCAGGCAGCTCTCCCCAGCGATGATGTCACAGAGGTTCTTGGCACGCAGCAGCTGCAGAGCGAGCAGGACAGAGACCCGGTCATTTCTCGGGTTCGGCAGTGGCTGGACGCAGGACAGCGGCCCACCTGGGAGGTTGTGTCACCACTGGACCCAGAGACTAAGGCCCTACACTCCCAGTGGGCCAACCTCCGCTGCCACGAGGGCGTGGTGTATCGACAGTGGCAGACTCCAGCTGGGCAGCGGCACGTCTGGCAGCTGCTGGTTCCTCGTTGACTCCGGCCCAACGTACTCCAGCTGGTTCATGGGGCGGTAGGAGCGGGCCACTTCGGAGTGACAAAGACGCTGCAGCGCCTTCCAGCCTGGTTCTACTGGCCCGGCTGTCGTCAGGACGTGGAGCTCCACGTTCACCACTGTGACACGTGCACAGCTCAGAAAAGGCCAACTCAGTGATCCCACGCTCCCCTGCAGCAGTACCGGGTGGGAACGCCGATGGAGTGAGTGGGAGTGGACATCCTGGGCCCTTTCCCGACCACGGACCGGGGGAACCGCTACGTGCTGGTCGCGATGGATTATTTCACTAAGTGGCCAGAGGCGTACGCGGTCCCGGACCAAAGCGCCGCTACGACGGCATCAAAGCTGGTGGACGAAATGTTCTGTCGGTTTGGCGCACCGGAGGAGCTGCACAGCGATCAGGGTCGGAACTTCGAGGCGGAGGTCTTTGGAGAGGTCTGCAAGCGGCTGGGCATCCGGAAAACCCGGACCACCCCGCTGCATCCACAGAGCGACGGCCTGGTCGAACGATTCAACCGGACCCTCACCACCCAGCTCGCTATCCTAGTGGACCAGCGACAGCGAGACTGGGACCTGCATCTGCCTTTTGTTTTGTGGGCGTACCGGACGGCAGCTCAGGAATCTACTCGGTGCACCCCTGCAGCGCTCATGTTTGGACGCGAGCTGCGCACACTGGTGGATTTGGTATTCGGTGCCCCCCCTGAGCCGGAGGTGGAGGGAAAACCCGGGTTGGATTATTTTTTTTTGTTTGAAAGAACGTCTCCACACGGTGCACGAACTGGCTCGGGAGGCCCTGGCAGCGGCAGGGGGTCGGCAGAAGCGAGCGTATGACTCCCGCTGCCAGGGGAGGGACTTTGCACCGGGAGATCGAGTCTGGGTTTTCTGCCCTGAGAGGAAAAGAGGACGATCACCGAAGCTGGCGAGCCATTGGTCGGGACCGTGCGTGGTTCTGCAGAGACTGTCGGATGTGGTGTACAGGGTTAGGCTTAGGAAAAGGGACCGGGTTGTGGTCCTTCATCGTGACCGTCTCGCCCCGTATCAGCCATCTGCACCGCTGGTGGACGAACCGGAGCTTTCATCCCAACCAGATACCCCGACCGAGACTCAGATGGACACTAGGGGGCCTGTACGTGTTGGTCGCCGGCACCGAAGGCTGCCCCGACACCTGGATGAGTTTGTATTGGACTTTTGAACTGGACTTTAATTTTTCTGGGGACAGAAACCAGTCCAGGAGGGGGGCAGTGTAACGTTGGGGCTGTATTTGGGGGGGGGGGGGCAGCGATTTTCCCCAGCATGCTTTGCAACAGAGGACGTTATTGTATGTGTGTATTAAATGTTATTACTGAGTTATTATACTGCTGTGTAATTATAACTGCGTTATAATCACCCAGCAATGTTTCATAGGCAAGATTTATTATGTGTGTATAACCATGATTTAAACAGAGGTCTAGGAGAATGACCTCCCCTCCTGCCTGTGCTCAGAGTGTGTGTGAATAAAGCCTGTTTGTCACAACTATCTGCTCCTTTTCTTTGTGTGAACCTTGCATACATCACAGTATTCTGACAGTGTATCCAAATTTTGTTGTATATACTTTTACAATGACAAATATCAATGGCAAGTATCTTATCTTAGAGATTTCATTTACCCTGCACAGATTCAAGACCCTGTGCCAGAAGCTGCAAAGCAGCCCCAGAACATAACCAAGCCTCCTCCATGTTTCACAGTAGGTACAGTGTTTTCTTTTTATGCTTCATTTTTAGATCATTCTGACAAAGCCAAAGTTGCTAATGCGCTGACGTGGCATCTGCTGTCCTTATTTTATGGAAATCACTACTCCTCCTAGGTATTTTCCTTGATGCTTATCAAACTCTCACAATGATCCTTAGGTAGGTCTGCATCCAAGTTGGACTCAAAGTCAAAGGTCAGGAGATTTGGGTGCTTACGTGATTTCAGAAAAATCGCCACTCTTCCTAGGCCAGTGTTTTTAAACCAGGGTGCTGTGGGAAATAGTCTGATTTCATGTAATTGGTCCAAAAATTGCAAATAATTTGCTCTTGGTGTGTCGGTGCCTAGAGTGGCTCTTCCATGTCAGTGGGTGGCAGTATGAATGCAGTCTTTCTTCTTTTTAACAGAAATTCTTCCTGTGAGGTAGCATTACCCTCTTTCTGTAGCCGCTTTGTACCTGCCAAGGAAATCCCCAAAAGTGGTGACTTCACAACATTATCCAGAGAGGCATACCAGATTGGAAAATGCCACTACCTCCTCCAGAAACTGCATCTTGATGTAAGCTCTTTTCAGCACCAAAGAAGCGGTGAATACAAACTATCACAAAACTCCACCGGTTCATCTGTCTCTGGCAAGTCTCATTTTCAGGTTAATTTATTCTTCTGGTAATGACAGAATATCAGTGTTAATTGACCGTCGCTTCAAAGCATCAAGCAAATATTTGGCCTGAGTTGAACAAAATCCAATTCACGCAGACACAAATTTGCATGTATTCGTGTCACCTGGAGCAAATGTGCGTGTGTGTTAACATCTTTTCATTGACTTTGTATGCAAGCATGACAGATTTCACACTGAACATGAACAAATTACAAGACTAAATTGTCATTGACTATGCAGTAATAGGCTACATTGTCATTTTATAACATTTTTGGTTGATGGGGTGCTGCTGGGTTTTTTGTTTTTTTTCCAAAGTAAAAAAGGTGCCATGTCTCAACACAGGTTGAAAAACACTGTCCTAGTGGTCACCAAACTCACTTGCAAGGATCCTCAGGAGGGTCTGCATCCAGTTTGTGCTCAAGGTCAAAGTTCAAGAGAGCTGGGGACTTGCATGATTTCAGAAAAATTACTGCTGCTTGTCAGACTTGCTCACAATACTACTTAGGCAGGTCTGCATCCAAGTTGTGCTCAAGGTCAGAAATCAGGAGACCGGGGCATTTGCTTGATTTCAGAAAAATTTCTACTTCTCCTAGGAAATTGCCTGGATGCTCACCAAACTCACAATGATCCTCAGGTGGGTCTGCATGCAGGTTGTGCTTAAGGTAAAGGTCAAAGGTCAGGAGACCTGGACACTTAGATGGTTTTAGGCAAGTCATTACTCCTAGGCAGTTACCTCAGTCCACAAGAAACTCACTTGCATTGACCCTCAAGTAGGTCTGCATCCAGATTGCTGTCAAGATCAAAGTCATTGTCACAGGTCAGGAGATCTCAGCATTTATAATTTCACGAAAAACATTACTCCTCGTAGGTGACTGACCTTGACTTTAAGCACATCCTAGATGGATCTGTATCTAGGCTGTGCTTAAGGTCAAGGTCAACTGTCATGAGATCTGAGCACTCCCGGGGTCATCAGCCCGGAATGAGCTACGCCATGATTGATGGTCTGGTTATGGTTATGATTGCTGGGGTCTTTCTGCAACTGTGGGGGTTCCCCCTACAGTTGAAAGTGCTATGAGATGACTGTTGTTGTGAAATGGCGCTATATACTGTAAATAAAGTTGAATTGAATTATGTCTGTAAACACAGCGCTGATGTGACTGGCCCAAAAGCTCCAGTTTTGTCTCATCTGTCTAAAGGACATTCTCCTGAAAGCTTTGTGGCTTGTCACTCTGCATTTTGGCAAATTCCAGTCAGTTGTCTTCCATTGATTCCATTTTGGTTCAAACAGCGATGGTGCACTCTGACACTTACATATGTACTTGATCTTGGAGTTCACCTCTATCTCTTTGGAAGTTGTTCGGGGTTACCATTTGTATTATCAGTCTCTTATTTGTCATCAATTTTCCACTTGCAGCCATATCCAAAAAGGTTAGCTACAGGCCCATGGACATTAAACTTTGAATTATGTGCTGCTGTAGTCACAGGAACATCAAGCTGCTTGGAGATGGTTCTATAGCCTTTTCTAGGGGTATCATCATTTTTGTCCAGGCCAGTTTCAATAGTTTTTTTTTTTTAAATAATTCTGTTGAACCAAAATTCAAAAACGTCGTCTGATTTTTATTAATTTTAAGAAAATTTTTATCATTACCTTTGTCAATTTCAAATTATAGGTTCAGTTTCATTTACCACTGGGATTTTCTTTAACAGAAGGGTACCAACAATTTTGTCCATGTGTGTACACTATATTGAACCGTGAATTTGTAATAGATTTTCCAGTTGTTGGTGTACTAGCTATGCATCGATAATGGCTGTGGACAGCCATATAATGAACTGTGTGCAGTGCTGTTGTTTATAATAAAGGTTTGATCAAACGAAGATGAATCCACATATTTCTGATTAATAAAGTGGGCTGAAGTCATTCAGAGCAAGGGCCTTTACACTTCCTATCAATTTTTTAATCCTATAGCCCTAAAAAAAAAAGCCATTGTTTAAATCTTCCCTTCTGACACAGTGGTCACTGTTTTCCAATTTTGCTCAGTTTTTTTTTTTTTTTACAAAATGCTTGTGTTGAAGTGCCTTGCTTATTGGGAAAAAAAAGCATGCTAGTACAGCAGTGGTATAGCCACAACTGATATTCTGTAAAATTCTGAACAATGAAGAATAACATGTTAAAATAAATCAAGTATTAATACAGTGTTCTCTAATTTTGATCTCTACTGTATATTGCTTTGTCTTAGGGCAGCATTTGATACTGTCGATCACAACATTTTAATTAAGAGGTTAAAGCTTCTGGCAGGTATATCTAGCACTGCATTAGATTGATGTTCTTCATATCTTTCTGAGAAAACTTTTTCTGTCAGGGTGGGTGAGTTTTATTCTTCCACTGCCTCTGACATGTGGGCTTCCGCAAGATTCAGTCCTGGGTCCATTATTATTTTCCTTTTGTTATTCCTTTAGCTTGTATTATTTAATCTTTTAATGATATTTCTTATTTTTATGCAGATGACCTCCAGTTATACATGTCTTTTAAACATCACCAACTTAACAGGCTCTCCACCCTGGTTAACTGTAACCCAGATCAGCAATGGCTCTCCAACAATTACCTCATCTTAAATTCCATTAAAACTGAGACCATGATTGTAGCTCCTCTTAATGTACATCCAGTAACCAGTCAGACACTTTCTTCTGTTTGCTCATCCCCGAAGGCCAGTGTTAGAAATTTGGGTGTTATTTTTGAATCCTCCCATGGTTTTGATTCCAATGTAAATTCTATTTCACGTTGATGCTTCTTTCATTTAAGGAACATCTCCAAATTGAGAGCCATTGTTTCTTCAGGTGATCTTGAAAAAAATAATCCATGCTTTTGTGTCTTCACGACTAGATTGTAATGCTTTGTTTACTGACTTTAGAAAAATATTCTTTCTCATCCCCAGTCTATACAAAATGCTGCAGCCAGACTACTTACACGTTCTAGGAAGCGAGATCAGATTATATACATTACATTGGCTACCAGTGGATTTTAGGATTCGTTTTAAAGTTCTCATACTTATTTTTGGAGCATTACATGGACAAGCCCCATTTTATTTATCTGATCTTCTTAAACATACCCCTGCTCGTGCTCTTAGTTTTGAAGCCCAGGAATCATAGTTGTTCTTTTTGAGACTGAAGATTGGGGGGGGGGGGCTTTCAATCTGTAGCACCGAGGCTTTGAAATAATCTCCCACTCCAGCTACATTTAACTGACTGTGGACTCTTTTAACAACGCAGCTGGAAACTTTTAACAAGGCTTTCTGTTGAGTTTCAGTTCAGCTGCTTTTTAATTAGGAAGTTTGATATTTTTAAATTATTTTAATCTTGTGTTTTAACTTTTTTTTTTAATTACCTCCGCCAAGAAGGTTACGTAATCGGGGTGGTTTGTCTGTTTGGCCAGCCGTCTGTTAGCAGGATTACGCAAAAACTACTGGATGGATTTTGATGAAATTTTTATCAGAGGTGGTCCTTGGGCTAGAGAGGAACCCATTACATTTTGGTGATGATCCAAGAACACATACCTCCACCAAGGCTCCTCTCACAGTGTATTAGCAAGAATCCTCAAAAACTACTGGATAGACTTTGCTGCAGTTTTCATCAGAACTGTCTTGTGGCCTACACATGAACCCGTTACAGTTTGGAGGTGATCCATGAGGGACTGAAGGAGTCTGGGTGGAGGTATGCGCTCTCTCAGTGCTTTTCTGGTTTTTATTACCTGCCAAGGAGGTAATGTAATCAGGGTGGTCTGTCTGCTAGCAGGATTGCACAAAAACTACTGGATGGATTTTCATGAAATTTTCACCAGAGGTAGCCCTTGGGCCAAGGATGAACCCATTAAATTTTGGTGATGATCAAAGAGTGCATACCTCTACCAAGGACCTTGTTTTTATTTGTGCAGCAGGATTACAGAAAAACTACTGGATGGCTTTGGATGAAATTTTCACCAGAGGTGGTTCTTGGGCTACACACGAACCCATTACATTTTGGAGGTGATCCACGAGGAACAGAAGGAGCCTTGGCGGAGGTATGCGCTCTCTGAGTGCTTTTCTAGTTACCTCTGCCAAGGAGGTTGTGTTTTTGCCAGTGTTGGTGTCTGTTAGCAGCATTACTGCAAAAGTTATGAACAGATTTTGATTAAATTTTCAGGAAAGGTGTGTAATGACACGGGGGAACAGATGAGTAGATTTTGATGATGATCTGAGAGTGCATACTTCCACCAAGGGCCTTGTTTGTATTTGTTCAGAAGGATTAGACAAAAACTACTGGATGAATTTTTACCTCCGAAGATTTTTGCCTGAGGCGGAGATGCAGTGGAAGAGCGGAGTTTGGGTGAACAACAGCTTTGGTGGAGGTATACACTCTCTGAATGCCCTTTAGTTTTTACTGTGTCTCTATCAAGTTGTCTTTATTCTATTTTATAGTACAGTGCTTTGTGACTATTTGTCTGTGAAAAGCACTTTATCAAACTATTTGTATAGCACCTTTTAAACATTAGATGCTGCGCAAAGTGCTTTACACAGATAAAAACAGACACATTTAATTACATAATTTACATGATACATCCCCACCCCTTCCAACCCTCCCATAAACATACACACACAAACACAACACACACAGGTACATACATCACCCCCTACTTCTCTTACGCACATAAAATAAGAGACATTGCTTGGCACCGAGGCACCACGTGAAGAAGCAGCCATCCTGTGGAGCCCCCCATGCCGGGATACCACACAGCCCATAACCACAAAGGCCGCCCCAACCAGGACAGGCCGGGGCCCACACCACAACTGTAGGCAGTGGTATAAAGCCCCCACCCACCCAAGTTAGAGCGACCCACGAGACCAACGCCCTTGCAGATGGGCCAGGCAGCATCCAGCATGAGGAGCCCCACTGAGGAAACACTGGAGCTAAAACACATAAAATACAAGATATAACTAAAAACACATAGAACAAAGGGAACTAAAGACCCATACTTATAAACTGAGCTAAGAACACATCAAAATGAGAAAATCTAAAAGCAAATGGAGCTAAGAAGAATGTAAAACAATGGAACATAAATGACTACTTCAATAATACAGTAGTTTGTTAAAAGCCAAAATTTAAAAAGGTACAAAAAGAAATTAAGAACACATAAAAACAGGAACTAAAAACCCATACTTAAAAACTGAACTAAACAATAAGAAGATGAGAAAATCTAAGAACAAATGGCGCCAAGAAGAACATAAAACAATGGAACATAAATGACTACTTCAGTAATAGTTAAACTGTGGAGTGTGTAAATGAAGAGGCATATTCATTTCAGACGATTTATTACACACTCACATCTCACAAGCAAAGAACAGACTGACTGGTCACATCAAGCATTCCTCTCTCTATATCAAGTCACACTTCACAAGGTTCAAGGCACTTCCTCATACACAGCACGACATCTACACTACACTTCATTCAACCCCCTCTCACCCACTTGGGCATTGTTCTCCCATGTGTATTCATTGTCTCTGTCTAAGGTGTGAAATAACCTGAGGCCCACACCGCCCCCCCCCCGCATCTTAGATAGAACAATAGAACATCAGTCCACATGCTGTTTCGGCTTCAGTCTCCTCCCATATCTGCTGTAGCTGGGGTTTACCGCCTACGTGGCGCTGCTGTGCCGGTGGGAGGCTGCTGGGAGTGTGTCCGACTGCGGGTGAGCTGTGGGGGGGGGGGGGTTCACTCTGTCCGTGTGGCTGCTCTGATGAATCGTTCCCCTGGGGAGGTCTCCGTGGGGGTCTTCCACGCCGAGGGGCCCTCGCCAACAGCACTTGCTCATCTGCCACTACAAATACGGGTTTGAGTCTGTCTATGCCAATTTTCTCCCGTCTACCCCCCAAGTCTAGCACAAAATGCTTATCCCCTGTTTCCAACACTCTGAACGGTTCATCATAGGGTGGGCGCAATGGAGGGCGGTGGGCGTCGTGTCTGACGAACACGAACTCCGCGTTCTTCAAAGTTTTAGGCACAAAAACACGCGGAAAACTGTGGTGGGCAGGACCCGGCAGCGTGCCTGTGTTTGCGCTACGCTGCAAAAGCTGAGACAGGGAGCTGCCCGGCGCGGGATTGTCCGGTAGAAATTCCCCGGGCAGCCGTAGGGGCTGCGCAAAAACGAGCTCTGCCGGGGAAGCTTCCAAATCCTCCTTTGGCGCGGAGCGCAACCCCAATAAGACCCAAGGCAGCCTGTCTACCCAATTTGCATCCGTCAGTGAAGCCCTGAGTGCTGCTTTCAGTGATCTATGAAAACGCTCGTATAAACCATTGGCCTGTGGGTTGTATGCGGTTGTGCGATGAATTGCAGCACCCAGGCTGCGGGCCGTCGCGGACCAGAGGTCGGAAACAAATTGAGGGCCCCTGTCAGACGTAATGTCCAACGGGACTCCAAAACGCGCCACCCATGTTGTTAAAAAAGGGCGTGCTACGTCCGCGGACGTGGTTGCCGCCAGCGGGACTGCTTCTGGCCAGCTCGTGGTGCAGTCCACCACTGTCAGGAGGTGCGTGCACCCCTGTGATGGCGGGAGGGGGCCCACGAGGTCCACGTGCACATGGTCGAACCTCTTAGCCGGTACCGGAAACGGCTCCAAGGGAGCCTTCGTGTGCCTGTATACCTTGGCTCGTTGGCACGCCACGCAGGCTGCAGCCCACTCTATTACTTGTTTGCGTAGGCTCGGCCACACAAACTTCTCTCCCACCATTTTGACAGACGCGCACACTCCTGGGTGCGCCAGAGTGTGAACCGACTCATACACGCGGCGGCGCCACGCGACCGGGACTACCGGACGCGGGCGTCCCGTGGCGACGTCGCAGATTGGGGGGGGGCGCCATCTTGCAGCACCCTGCTCTCCAGCCTTAACCCTGTTGGTCCAGACTGGAGCGCGTGCACGTCTGCATCGCTAATCTGCTCCGTGACCATGGCTGCGTAATCTATCCCCACGTAGACTGGGGCCACCACGGGGCGAGAGGCAGTCCGCCACCACATTCAGTCTACCCGACACATGCTGAATATCGGTAGTAAACTCTGAGATCGCGGCCAGCTGTCTCTGCTGCCGGCCCGACCACGGTTCTGAAACCTTGGCCATTGCGAACGTTAGTGGCTTGTGATCTACGAACGTGGTGAAGCTGCGCCCTTCCAGCCAGAACTGGAAGTGGCATATGACCAGATGGAGAGCCAGCAACTCTCTGTCGAATGCGCTGTATTTACGTTCGCTGTTGCGCAAAGTTCTGCTGAAAAATGCGAGCGGCTGCCAAGCCCCGGCGACGCGCTGCTCCATGACCGCCCCTATGGCCACGTCTGAAGCGTCGGTGGTGAGCGCTGTCTGGGCCATCGGGTCCGGATGTGCCAGCAGTGCGGCGTTTGCCAGGGCTGCTTTAACTTCCGAGAACGCCTGCTCTTGCTCCGGGGTCCATTCGACTCCATCCGCAGGTTTCTGTCTCTTGAGCGCGGCGTACAATGGTTGCATGAGCCGCGCCACGCGGAGAAGGAAACGGTTATAAAAATTCACCATCCCCAAAAATTCCTGCAGCACCCTGACCGTCTGAGGCTGGGGAAAATCTGCCACGGCGCGCACTTTGTTGGGCAACGGGATCGCTCCTTCCGGAGCGACGCGGTGCCCCAAAAAATCAATCTCCGTCACGCCGAACTGGCATTTCACCGGGTTGATTATCAACCCGTGCTCCTCCATTCTCCAGAAATCTGTCCTGAGGTGAGTTTCGTGTTCGTCTTCGGACATACTGGCTACCAGGATATCGTCCAGGTAGACGTACACGAACAGGAGGTCATGCAGCACTGCATCCATCATGCGCTGGAACGTCTGTGCTGCGCCTTTTAACCCGAATGGCATGCGCAGGAACTCGAATAAACCGAACGGAGTTATTACCGCTGTTTTGGGTACGTCCTCCGCGCGCACTGGGACCTGGTGGTAACCGTGGACCAGGTCTATTTTAGAAAAAACGCGCGCTCCGGCGAGGTGAACAGAAAAATCCTGTATGTGGGGAATTGGATAGCGGTCGTGTGCTGTGGCATTGTTCAACCTGCGTAAATCACCGCATGGTCGCCACGATCCCTCAGCCTTAGGGACCATGTGTAGCGGGGATGCCCATGGGCTGTTTGATCGCCTGATGATGCCCAACCTTTCCAGGTTGGCGAACTCCTCGCGCGCTATGGCCAGTTTAGCTGCGTCCAAGCGTCGAGGTCTTGCAAAAATGGGTGGCCCGGTGGTGGTGATAAAGTGCTCCACCCCATGTTTAGCGATGGCCGCCGAAAACGTTGGGACCGTGAGTGCTGGGAACTGAGTGAGCAGTGCGCGGAACATGCCGCCTGGAGTTGTGACGCTGGCTTGTGCTGTTGTCCAGGTCCCTCGAGCTATACAGGGGAGAGATTCAAAGGACAGTGCATTAACCAGGCGCCTGTTAGCAACATCCACAAGTAAACCATGTGCACACAGAAAATCAGCGCCCAGGAGTGGGCAACACAGTGCTGCTATGATAAAAGTCCACTCATACGAGCGGCCATTTAGAGATAGGGTCAGTGTTCTCTCACTGAACGTCTTAATCTCTGAGCCGTTTACTGCCACCATTCCGGGGCCACTAGGTCCTGCCAGCCGGTCAGTGTAGGACGGCAGGATGACGCTCTTCTGGGCTCCGGTGTCGACGAGGAAGTGTCTCCTCGAGCGCGAGTCTGTCACATAGAGCAGCTTGTTCTCTTCACCGGCGGTCACAGCTGCTACCGACTGCCGGCCTTGGCGTTTCCCGAGCGCTTGAAGTGGCACGGTGGCGCGCGTTCCCTCCGAAGCGGCAGTGGTAGAAGCAGAGCTTGTCTTTCTGCCGCTCCTCGGCCCCCGTTGCCGCTACCGTCAGTGGCTCCTCGCCTCCCCTGGTCATCTCGCTGGGCTCCACTGCCGCCGCGTTGACTGTGATTGCCCTGGTGGTGAGGATGATCCAGTCTGCCTCCTGGGCTAGCGCACGGTAGTCTTGCGCGGTCAGCAATGGCGAATTGGCCAGAACCGCTCTTGCTTCTGTAGGCAGGTTCCGGAGGAAAAGGTGGGCAAACAGAAAGTGTCCGTCGCCCGTGCCCATCAACGCCAGCATCTTCTCCATCAGGTCTATGGCCGACCCATCTCCTAACTCGGTCCGCGCCAGGAGCCTCTCCGCTCTCTCACATTCCGAGAGCGTGTATCACCGGATAAGCGCAGCCTTGAGTGCCTCATATTTGCTACTGGCTGGTGGCTGATCGAGCAGGCTCGCTACCTGCTGGGCTGTGCGGGAGTCCAGCGCTGCTACCACATGGTAGAACTTGGTGTTGTCTGCTGTTACTCCCCAGAGGGCGAACTGGGCCTCGGTGTGGTGGAACCAAGAGCGTGGGTTGTGCTGCCAGAAATCCGGTAGCTTGACTGAAACTGCACACGCGTTGCTGGGGGTTCCAGTCCTGGCTGTCTGCGGGTTGGCTTCAGCGTCTTTGGGGCTTCCCGACCGGGCCGGCTCCGGGGTTCTTGCCTCGTGTTCCATAATACGTCTTGGGTCACCAGTGTGGAGTGTGTAAATGAAGAGGCATATTCATTTCAGACGATTTATTACACACTCACATCTCACAGGCAAAGAACAGACTGGTCACATCAAGCATTCCTCTCTATATCAAGTCACACTTCACAAGGTTCAAGGCACTTCCTCATACACAGCATGACATCTACACTACACTTCATTCAACCCCCTCTCACCCACTTGGGCATTGTTCTCCCATGTGTATTCATTGTCTCTGTCTAAGGTGTGAAATAACCTGAGGCCCACAAAACGGGTTTATTAAAAGCCAAATTAAAAAGGTGGGTCTTGAGCCTGTTCTTAAAAACATCTATCGACTCTGCAGCCCTGAGGCTCTCTGGTAGGCTGTTCCACAGGACCATAATAGTGAAAGGAAGCTTCACCAAAGGTCTTGGTCTTGACTTTGGGAACCATTAAAAGGCCAGTACCAGAGGACCTCAGGGTTCGCAAGGGCTCAGAAGATAAAAGCAGCTCAGACAGATAAGAAGGCCCAAGACCACTGAGGCATTTAAAAAATACTAAGAGAACCTTTAAATCGATCCTAAAATGCACGGGGAGCCAATGCAGCGATTCTAAAACTGGTGTAATATGCACACACACCTTGGTCCTCGTTAACACTCATGCTGCTGAATTTTGGAGCAGTTGGAGATGTGCTGTTCTTTTTTGAGGAAGACCAGAGAGCAGGGCATTACAGTAGTCTATACGACTAGTAATAAAAGCATACATCAAGACCTCCGTGTTGGCAACAGAGAGAAAAGGGCGGACTCTGGCTGTATTCCTAAGATGGTAAAATCTGATTTTTGTTACATTTTTAATGTGTGAAATAAAATTAAAGTCAGAGTCTAAAAGAACGCCCAGGTTCTTGACACAATGTGTTGGTTTTAGACCTAGCGATTTTGGTAGAAGTTTCTCTCTCTCGTCTTCAGGACCAATGATTAAAACTTCTGTTTTGTACTGGCTGAGCTGTAGGAAGTTCTCTGCCATCCATGACTTTATATCTAAAATACAGTTCAAAAGGGCATCAATTGGGTTTGTGTCATCAGGAGACGCAGCAATGTACGCATATAAGTAAGCAAACTTTACTTATAACGAGTTAAGATTAGGAGTACTTTCCTACAGGGACAGGATGAATTTGTGTGCCTCATGGATACATAACTGGTGTGTGCAAGTCAGAATTCTTCCTAGATGGTAGGGGATCAAATACTTATTTCACTCGATCAAATGCAAATTAATTTATAACCTTTACTTTTTCTGGATTCTTTTGGTTATGTCTCTCTCTGTTAAAATAAACCTACCAAAGAAATTATGGACTGTTCATTTCTTTGTAAGGGGGGTAAACTTACAAATTCAGCAGGAGATCAAATCATTATTTCCCCCACTATATATTATTGACTGTGGATTACTGCACCCGGTGGTAACTGGCATGGCTGTTGGGTGACTACGATCTGAAGAAATCATGTCAGCCACGTTTGAGGCAAGCCTGCTAGTACCAGTGATAGGTCAGGGGCTAATCCTGTTAGCTCCCCTTCCATCTACGTGACAGCTAGACGGGCCAATAATAGAGCAGGGGGCGGGTATCAAGGCTAGTGACGTTTACCATTTATTGATGTTTCCCATTTCTTGGCGTAGAGGAAAAACCCCAGAAGAGTAAAAAAAAATGAGATAAAGGCTGTGTATGTTTTAAGAGAAGTGACTGTTTTGATATTTTTTCGATAATCATGTGACCAATAGGCACCTTTCGGATGGTTAAAACCTACAAACACACCAGTTTTCAGTCAGTGTGTGGAGTGTGTGAAATCACAGGCAGATTCATTTCAGACAATTTATTACACACTCACATCTTTCAAGCACAGAACAGAATGAATTCTCAAGCAGAAACTCTCCCCTTAAGTTTCATGGCATTTACATCATACACAACATGACATTTGCATCACACTGCATTCAACATCCTTCATCCCTGACTCCTTCCTGCTATCTCACCAGGAGTCTCCTGCTCTTTGTTCTCCCAAGCTTATCACTGTCTCCTGTCTGAGATGCTAGATAATCTGGCTCACATAAGGTCCTACAACCCCCCCCCCCCCCCAGCATCTTAGATAGGACAATAGAATAATAGTCCACATGCTGTGATAGAACAATTGGACTGATGTTCAATTGATGTTCAATTGAGACGGGGTCTTCCACGCTGAGGGGCCCTAGCCAACAGCACTTGCTCATCCGCCACAACAAAAGCGGGTTTGAGTCTGTCTATGCCAATTTTTTCCCTCCTAAGATAAGATAAGATAAGATAAGCCTTTATTAGTCCCACAACGGGGAAATTCCAGGATTGCAACAGCACAGGGATAGCAACACTCAGAGCAACAATCAGAAGGCAAGAAAAAACAAGCAAGCAAGAGCAGCTAATATACATATGTACATATTACTATAAAATATATATATACACACACACACACACACAGACACAGTGCAGAGCATTGTAGCTGGATGGAATAAATATATGAATATATGAACAGTGCAGAGCATTGTAGCTAGATGGAATAAATATGTAAATATATAAACACCCACAGTATGGAGCATTGCAGCTAGGTGGAATAAATATGCAAGTATATAAACACACACAGTGCGGAGCAATGTAGCTAGATGGAATAATATGTAGATATATAAAAACACAGTGCAGAGCACTGTGTTTTTATATATCTACATATATACCCCCCAAGCACCTACCCCCCAGCACCTACCCCCCAAGTCTAGCAAAAAATGCTTATCCCCTGTTTCCAACACTCTGAACGGTCCATCATAGGGTGGGCGCAATGGAGGGCGGTGGGCGTCGTGTCTGACAAACACGAACTCCGCGCTCTTCAAAGTTTTAGGCACAAAAACACGCGGAAAACTGTGGTGGGCAGGGCCCGGCAGCGTGCCTGTGTTTGCGCTACGCTGCAAAAGCTGAGACGGGGAGCTGCCCGGCGCGGGATTATCTGGTAGAAATTCCCCGGGCAGCCGTAGTGGCTGCGCAAAAACGAGCTCTGCCGGGGAAGCTTCCAGATCCTCTTTTGGCGCAGAGCGCAACCCCAATAGAACCCATGGCAGCCTGTCTACCCAATTTGCATCCGTCAATGAAGCCCTGAGTGCCGCTTTCAATGATCTATGAAAACGCTCGCATAACCCATTGGCCTGTGGGTTGTACGCGGTTGTGCGGTGAATTGTAACACCCAGGCTGCGGGCCATCGCGGACCAGAGTTCAGAAACAAATTGCGGGCCCCTGTCGGACACAATGTCCGATGGGACTCCAAAACACGCCACCCATGCTGTTAAAAAAGTGCACGCTACGTCCGCGGACGTGGTTGCCGCCAGCGGGACCGCTTCTGGCCAGCGCGTGGTGCGGTCCACCATTGTCAGGAGGTGCGTGCACCCCTGTGATGGCGGGAGGGGGCCTACGAGATCCACGTGAACATGGTCAGACCTCTTAGCCGGAATACGAAACAGCTCCAAGGGAGCCTTCGTGTGTCCGTGTACTTTGGCTCGTTGGCACGCCACGCAGGCTGCAGCCCACTCCTTCACTTGTTTGCGCAGGCTCGGCCAAACAAACTTCTCTCCCACCATTTTGACCAACGCGCGCACTCCTGGGTGCGCCAGAGTGTGAACCGACTCAAACACGCGGCGGCGCCACACGGCCGGGACCACTGGACGCGGGCGACCCGTGGAGACATCGCAGATTGGGGGGGGCGCCATCCTGCAGCACCCTGCTCTCCAGCCTTAACCCTGTTGGTCCAGACTGGAGCGCACGCACGTCTGCATCGCTAATCTGCTCCGCGGCCATGGCTGCGTAATCTATCCCTACGCAGACCGGGGCCGCCACGGCTCGCGAGAGGCAGTCCGCCACTACATTCAGTTTACCAAACACATGCTGAATATCGGTAGTAAACTCTGAGATCGCGGCCAGCTGTCTCTGCTGCCGGCCCGACCACGGTTCTGAAACCTTGGCCATCGCAAATGTTAGCGGCTTGTGGTCCACGAACGCGGTGAAGCTGCGCCCTTACAGCCAGAACTGGAAGTGGCGTATGGCCAGGTGGAGGGCCAGCAACTCTCTGTCGAACGCGCTGTATTTACGTTCGCTGTCACGCAAAGTTCTGCTGAAAAAGGCGAGCAGCTGCCAAGCCCCGGCGACGGGCTGCTCCACGACAGCCCCTATGGCCACGTCTGAAGCGTCGGTGGTGAGCGCTATGCGGGCCGTTGGGTCTGGATGCGCCAGCAGTGCGGCGTTTGCCAGGGCCGCTTTAACTTCCCAGAACGCCCGCTCTCGCTCCGGGGTCCATTCGACCCTATCCGCGGGTTTCTGTTTCTTGAGCGCAGCGTACAATGGTTGCATGAGCTGCGCCGCGCGGGGAAGGAAACGGTTATAAAAGTTCACCATCCCCAAAAATTCCTGCAGCGCCCTGACCGTCTGAGGCCGGGGAAAATCCGCCACGGTGCGCACTTTGTCGGGCAGCGGGATCGCTCCTTCAGGAGAGACGCGGTGCCCCCAAAAAATCAATTCCCGTCACGCCGAACTGGCATTTCGCCGGGTTGATTATTAACCCGTGCTCCTCCAACCTCCGGCAAACTGTCGTGAGGTGGGTTTCGTGTTCGTCTTCGGACGTACTGGCTACCAGGATATCGTCCAGGTAGACGAACACAAACGGGAGATTGCGCAGCACTGCATCCATCATGCTCTGGAACGTCTGTGCCGCTCCTTTTAACCCGAATGGCATGCGCAGGAACTCGAATAAACCAAACGGAGTTATTACCGCTGTTTTGGGTATGTCCTCAGCGTGCACTGGGACCTGGTGGTAACTGCGGACCAGGTCTATTTTGGAAAAAATGCGTGCTCCTGCGAGGTGAACGGAAAAATCCTGTATGTGGGGAATTGGGTAGCGGTCGTGCGCTGTGGCGTTGTTCAACCTGCGGAAATCCCCGCACAGTCGCCACGATCCTTCAGCCTTAGGGACCATGTGTAGCGGGGAAGCCCATGGGCTTTTGGAGCGCCTGATGATGCCCAACCTTTCCAGGTTGGCGAACTCCTCGCGCGCCATGGCCAGTTTAGCTGCGTCCAAGCGCCGAGGTCTTGCAAAAACGGGCGGCCCGGTGGTGGTGATAAAGTGCCCCACCCCGTGTTTAGCTATGGCCGCCGAAAACGTCAGGACCGTGAGTGTTGGGAACTGAGTGAGCAGTGTGTGGAACTTACCGCCTGTAGCTGTGACATTGGCTTGTGCTGTTGGCTGGGTCACTCGAGCTATACAGGGGAGAGAATCAAAGGACAGTGCATTAACCAAGCGCCTGTTAGCAACATCAACCAGTAAACCATGTGCACACAGAAAATCAGCCCCCAGGGTATGGTAATTCAGTGCTGCTACAACAAAAGTCCACTCATATGTACGGCCGTGTAGAAATAAGAGCAGAGTCCTCTCACCAAAGGTCTTATTATCCGAGCCGTTTGTTGCCAACATCTCGGGGCCGCTAGATCCTGCCAGCCGGTCAGCGTAGGTCGGCCGGATGAAGCTCTTCTGGGCTCCGGTGTCCACGAGGAAACGCCTTCCCAAGCGTGCATCCGTCAAGTAGAGCAGCTTGTTCTCTTCACCGAGGGTCGCGGCTGCTACCGACCCCCGGCCTTGGCGTTTTCCCGAGCGCTTGAATTGGCACGGTGGCGCACATCTGCGTGCCTTCTCTCCGAAGCGGCGGTGGTAAAAACAGAGCGTGTCTCTCTGCCGCTCCTTGGCCCCCGCTGCCGCTACTGTCGGTGGCTCCTCGCCTCCTCTGGTCATCTCGCTGGGCTCCGCCGCTGCCGCGTTGACTGTGATCGCCCTGGTGGTGATGATCATCCGGTCTGCCTCCTGGGCTAGCGCACGGTAGTTGCACGCGGCCAGCCACGGCGAATTGGCCAGAACCGCTCTTGCTACTGTCGGAAGGTTCCGGAGGAAGAGGTGGGCAAAGAGAAAGTGCCCGTCATCCGTGCCCATCAACGCCAGCATCTTCTCCATCAGGTCTACAGCCGAACCATCTCCTAACTCGGTCCGCGTTAGGAGCCTCTCCGCTCTCTCACAGTCCGAGAGTGTGTAGTGCTGGATGAGCGCAGCCTTGAGCGTCTCGTATTTGCTGCTGGCTGGTGGCTGATCGAGCAGGCTCGCTACCTGCTGAGCTGTGCGGGCGTCGAGCGCTGCGACCACATAGTAGAATCTGGTATCATCTGCCGTTACTCCCTGGAGGGCGAACTGGGCCTCGGTGAGGTGGAACCAAGAGCGCGGGTTGTGCTGCCAGAAATCCAGTAGCTTGACTGAAACCGCACACGCGTGGCTGTAGGTTCCAGTCCGGGCTGTCTGTGGGATGGCTGCCGCCTCGCTGTAGCTTCCTGACCGGGCCGGCTCCGGGGATCTTGCCTCATGTTCCATAATACGTCTTGGGTCACCAGTGTGGAGTGTGTGAAATCACAGGCAGATGCATTTCAGACGAGTTATTACACACTCACGTCTATCTAGCACAGAACAGAATGAATTCTCAAGCAGAAACTCTCCCCTTAAGTTTCATGGCATTTACATCACACACAACATGACATTTGCATCACACTGCATTCAACATCCTTCATCCCTGACTCCTTCCTGCTATCTCACCAGGAATCTCCTGCTCTTTTTTTTTTTTTTTTTGTTACTTATTTGTACCCATAGGTAGATTTGGTTTGCAGTCTGGTGACAAGCCACCGGCTGCTGGTCGCTGCGTGCGCGAGCGCCCTAAACCTACATGTTTTTGGTATGCGGGAGGAAACCGGAGAAATCCCGGAGTAAACCCGCGCAACACGGGGAGAACATGCAAACTCCACACAGCTCACTGTTGGTCGGGGGCTGGGATCGAACCCACGATCTCATGATCCCCGCGATCCCCCGGCC
Source organism: Pholidichthys leucotaenia (assembly GCA_020510985.1). NCBI lineage: Eukaryota > Metazoa > Chordata > Actinopteri > Cichliformes > Pholidichthyidae > Pholidichthys > Pholidichthys leucotaenia. Next base: position 190,275,517 of record CM035842.1, on the reverse strand, counting down.
GAGGGTAAAACTGTGCTGCCACAGTGCTAAACCACTGCGCCACCGTGCAGCCTTTGTTCTCCCAAGCTTATCACTGTCTCCTGTCTGAGATGCTAGGCGCTTTTCCACTTGGAACCCAAAGGCCCCGTTTGGCCCCGATCGGCCTCTATTGTCCGGTTTCCCACTCGGAACCCAAAGGCCTCACAGTTCCCTTTTTCGGAACAGTTCCAGTTTAACTGACACTTTTTTCGGCACCGTAAAAAGCAGGTCCAAAGGCTCCTGGCCCCGTTTCGTCACGCCACTGCTGGTCATTCATTGGTCTGTGCGTAGCGTCATGAGAGTGGGCGTTACGTGGGCGTTACACTGACTTTGCAGAATCGCTTGCTGGTCGCCATTTGCAATTTTTCGTCAGTGAGCCCGCGAACAAGTGATATTATAAACCACACGAGAGAATGGCTTAACAGAAATCAGCAGAAATCCAACACCGCAGTCCAGCAGAGTTTCCTGTGCGTTTCGGCTGATGAGAGAATGCAGAGGGAAGCAGACTGAGCCTGCAGTGGTGCGCACAAACAGACGCACCAGAAATTACACGGAGACGCACCGGGAATTAGACCCAGCCACCCGAATTGAATTGAATGTGCAGCCGCGACGCACCCAACTTCAGCAGTTGAAGCCGTGATATTGTGATATACAGGACGGTAAGTGATCTGATATTCATGCTTTATGTTATTTTTTCCAACAGTGGAAAGTTCACTTAGGACAGACGAAAACTTAATCGTGTTTAAACGATGACCTAGCTTAATGCTATGTCCGTCCTTGTATGTTGTTTTTTGTGTTGACAATATCTGATGAAATAGTTAGTTGTAATCCTGGTTAAAAGTTTTTTATTTATTTATTTTTTTACATGTTGCACTTTCATACCGATCCATAAAGGATCATAGATGGAGCCCACCTCCCGCGATACGAGCACCCGGCTTCTCCTGCTACGGATCTAGATCATCCGGCACCAGAACCAAGTCCAGCTCGCTCACAGTTTGGCACATCTCTGTCAACACTTTCACGCACAGGTAAAGCCCAATAGTCAAATAATATAATTATATTATACTGTAGTAATGTAATACTCACGGTACAGTTTGTTTCATGTAAAGCACATCAAAAAAGTCCAGCAATGCAATTGCATATTTAATCACAGGCATGGAAAAGCTAATGAGCTGTTGTAGCACAAAACTCATTATTTGAAAGTCAGCGTGCTTCATTTTCATGATTCAGTTGAGCCCACTGTATAAATGCATTCAGAATTTTTTTCCATCCATCCATCTTCTACCGCTTCTCCGTGTCACGGAGGCAGCAGTTCAAGCAGAGAAGCCCAGACTTCCCTCTCCCCAGCCACCTGCTCCAGCTCTTCAGAGATGATAGACCAGCTGGGTCTCTCCACCATAGAATTTGGGTCACCTCTAGAATTTTTTGACCACCATAAAAAGCTAGGCATTTGAAACATAAACCCAGCTTTTACTAAATGTATTGTACAAATACACAGTTGTGATACTCATAAAAAAAAGTAATTTTTTCAAACCCAGCACTTGCCTTTCACCAGTGTGTGTCCCTTGTACAGGTACATCTCAAAATAACTGCAATGTCATGGTACAGTGTGTTTTTTGTGACTCACAAAAGACAGTGAAAGTCATATAAGATGGTATCTGTCATAATCTTGACAATCCATATGGGTTTTATGTCAGGAGAGTTTCCTGGCCAAATCAAACACAGTGATGCCTTGTCCATTACACCAGGTTTTGATTGTTTAGGCACTGTGGGGCGATGGTCACTCCAGCTGGAAAATGAAATCCGTTTCTCCATAAATCCTCATACTTTTGAGAACACTCCTCTTTTTTTAATATCTATTTTTAACATAACCATCGATTTTTTGAGAAAAGTAATTTTGGATATTCATGCGCTGTGAGCCAATAAATGATTAAAATGTAACAATACTTCACTGTCTGATTAATGATTCTGTATAATATATGGGTCTCACTTTCTGACATGTGTCCAAAAATATTTAACTTTTGTATTAATTTTTGGGGATGTACTGCTACATGTTTTGAGGTTGATTTTACTGACACCAGCTCACATTTCTGTCTTGTAGGTAAGAGGAAGCGGAGCAACACAAAACAAGACCTTTCAACTATTTTTGCATCGATGCAAGAAGCAGAAAGGGAACAGCACCGTGAACAGATGGAGCTTCAGCGGGAACATCAACGTGAGCAGAGGGAGCTCCAGCGGCAACAGTTGGAACTCAATTCACTGCTTGTGGATGAGGTCCGTCAGTCCAGGGAAGCCAAAGTTGCTGTACGAAGGGAGGAAATTGCGCAGAATGCTGCCCTCAATAACACTCTCATGGCAGTCTTTGAAACCCTCGCACGGCGTGTGTGACCCGTTTTCCCAACCATTATTATGTATATACTGTACATTAATCAATGACCAGTGGTAATAACGTTGAATAAACCCGTGACTGTTGACATCATGTGTTGTCTGTTACTACTAAGTTTTACACTGTCTTAAAACCCTTTAAAAAGGTTCAATTCAACTTTATTTATTTATATAGCACCATTTCACAACAACAGTCATCTCATAGCACTATCAACTGTAGGGAGGACCCCCACAGTTGCAGAAAGACCCCAGCAATCAGGCGATCCCCTGTGAGCAAGCACTTGGCGACGGTGGAGAGGAAAAACTCCCTTTTAACAGGAAGAAACCTCCAGCAGAACCAGGCTCAGGGAGGGGCAGTCATCTGCTGCGACTGGCTGGGGGGTGAGGGGATAGAGAAGAAGAAAAGAACAGACATGTAGAGAGCAAACAGCACGATGGGGACTCAATCTATGGGAGAGAACAAACAAATGTTAATGACCAGCAAAAAAAAAAATATTTCATAGAGAGTGAGGAAAGGAGTGAGGCCCAGTGCATTACTGGAGGTCCCCCGGCTGACTAAACCTATTAGCAGCATAACTAAGGGAGGGTTCAGAAAACACATGATCCCTCCCTAATTGTAGGCTATATCAAAAAGGTAGGTTTTAGCCCTATTCTTAAAAACAGAGATCGAGTCTGACTCCCGAATCCAGATTGGCAGCTGATTCCACAGGAGAGGAGCTTGATAACTGAAGGCTCTGCCTCCCATTGTACTTTTGGAGATTCTAGGTATTACAAGTAAACCTGCATTTTGGGAGCGTAGTGCTCTGTTAGGATGATACGGTAGTATCAGATCTTTTAAATAAAAAGGAGCCTGATTGTTTAGAGCTTTGTAAGTAAGAAGAAGGATTTTAAACTTAATTCTAAACTCTATGGGAAGCCAATGAAGGGAGGCCAGAACCGGAGAGATATGATCTCTCTTTCTAGTACCTGTTAAAACTCTTGCTGCAGCATTTTGGATCAGCTGAAGACTTTTTAAAGATGTTTTAGGACAACCTGATAATAAAGAATTACAATAATCTAATCTCGAGCTAACAAAAGCGTGGATCAGCTTCTCAGCATCACTCTGAGACAAGATGCTCCTAATCTTGGCAATATTACGCAAATGATAGAAGGCAGTCTTAGAAACAAATTTAATATGTGAATTGAAGGACAAATCCTGATCAAAAATAACTCCAAGGTTCCTCACAGAGCTATTAAGAGAAAGAGTAACTGCATCCAAACTGAAAGTTTGATTTGGAAAGGAATTTCTAAGGTTTTTTGGACCAACAAGAATGACTTCAGTCTTATCTGAATTTAATAGCAGGAAATTACAAGTCATCCAAACTTTGATTTCCTTAAGACAGGCTTCTAACTTGGCTAATTGATTAGTATCATCTGGCTTCATTGACAGGTATAATTGTGTGTCATCTGCATAACAGTGAAAATGTATACAGTGCTTTCTAATAATGTTGCCTAACGGAAGCATATATAAACTAAAACGAGTAGGGCCAAGCACAGATCCCTGTGGAACTCCATGACTAAGCTTTGAGCTGAGAGAAAACTCATCATTTACATGAACAAACTGGAACCTATCAGATAAATAAGATCTAAACCACTGCAACGAAGTTCCATTAAGTCCAACATAGTGTTCTAATCTATCAAGTAGAATATTATGATCAATAGTATCAAAAGCTGCACTAAGATCTAAAAGGACAAGTACAGAAACTAGTCCATTATCAGATGCAATGAGGAGGTCGTTAGTGACCTTCGCTAAGGCTGTTTCAGTGCTATGATGGATTCTAAACCCAGATTGAAACTCCTCAAATAAACCATTTCCCTGCAGGTGGTCAAATAATTGCATAGCAACAACTCTTTCTAAGATTTTTGAAATGAAAGGGAGATTAGAGATTGGTCTATAGTTAGCTAAAGCTCCTGGATCTAGCGTTGGCTTTTTGAGTAAGGGTTTAATTACAGCCGTTTTAAAAGCCTGCGGTACATGGCCTAAAGTTAATGAAGAATTGATTATATGAAGAATAAAGCTACCAATAAGTGGGAAGACTTCTTTAAATAACCTGGTAGGAATAGGGTCTAAAAGACAAGTTGAAGGTTTGGATGAGGAAACTATTTTGTCTAACTCACAAAGGTCGATTGGAGTAAACTCATCAAGACAGACATCAATAGAAGGAGTTGTAGTAGTTACAGTATTTAAGTTAACTGTGGGAAGAATCTGATTGATTTTATCTCTGATGGATGAAATTTTATTATTGAAAAAGTTCATAAAGTCCTGACTAGTAAGCTCTAAGGGGATGCTAGGATTGACAGAGTCCTGACTCTTTGTCAACCTGGCTACAGTACTGAAAAGAAACCTGGGATTATTCTTGTTCTCTTCTATTAATGCAGAGTAATAACTCGTTCTAGCTTTTCTAAGAGATTTTTTATAACTTAAAAGATGATTTCTCCAAGCTAAATAGATTTCATCTAAATTAGTAGAGCGCCATTTTCTTTCTAATTGACGAGTCTTCTGTTTTAAGCTACGAGTTTCTGTGTTGAACCAAGGAGTTAAAAATCTCTGATTAGACTTTTTCTTTTTTAAGGGGGCCACCAAGTCTAGAGCCTGATGCAGAGAAGCTGAAACACTATCCACCATGTTATCAATTACAGAAGGAGCAAGCTGTCTATAGCTTATTTCCGTTGTGTTGACACATGGCATAGAGGAAACAATCTGCATAAATTTGGAAACAGCATCATCTGAGAGGCATCTACTGTGATAATATTTTTCTTTAGGAGCCAAATAGTCAGAAATAGTAAAATCAAAGGTTAACAGACAATGGTCTGACAGTACAGGGTTATGAGGAGACACTACAAGATTTTCTATTTCTATGTCATATGTCAGAACAAGGTCCAATGTATGGTGGAGGTAATGAGTAGAATTTCCTACTTTCTGAGAAAACCCAATCGAGTCTAATATTGAATTAAAAGCCACATTAAGGCAGTCACTATCTACATCCACATGTATATTAAAGTCCCCTACTATAATTATTCTATCAGATTTCAGCACTAAATCAGCTAAGAAATCAGGAAATTCGGATAAAAATTCTGAATAGGTTGATGGGGGACGATAAACTATGGCAAATAAAATTGGGTTTAACCTGGAATTGCTAAAGTGCCCAATACTGAGGACCAGGCCCTCAAAGGAATTATAACATGTTTTTTGCTTTACATTAACTAGTAATTTGGAATGGTAAATTGTTGCTACTCCTCCTCCACGACCAGAACTTCTGGGATTTTGACAGTTTAAATAACCAGAGGGAGTTGATTCATTTAAACCAACATAATCCTCTTGTCCTAACCAAGTCTCTGTAAGGGAAATTAAATCAATCTGATGATCAATTAACAGATCATGGACTAACAGAGACTTGGGAGTTAGAGACCTAATATTTAATAAACCACATTTAATTTTTAAATTATGAGGAGGAACAGAGGCCAAATCATTCAATTTAGAGGCTTTATGTTTAATTTGAGTTTTACCAATATTTTGCTTTATCACTTTGGGATGCTTATACATTATATTTTTATTTACTTTGGAGGGAGCAGACAACGATTCTCTGATGGGGAAGACAGGGGCTAAGCTGAGGGGTGGCGGATGAAGAGGAGCTGCAGAGAGGCGTGTAAGACTGCGACTCTGCTTCCTGGTCCCAACTCTGAGTAGTCATGGTTTTGGAAATTTGGATAAAAAAGATGCCAGATTGTTAGATAAATGAGAAGCACCATCCAAAGTGGGATGAATGCTGTCTCGTCTCATAAGACCAGGTTTTCCCCAAAAAGAGCTCCAATTGTCAATGTAGCCCACGTCATTTTTAGGACACCACACAGACAGCCAGCGGTTCAAGGATGACGAGCGACTAAACATGTCATCACTGGTCAGATTGGGGAGGGGCCCAGAGAATACTACAGTGGCAGACATCGTTTTTGCAAAGTCACACACCGATTCTACATTAAGTTTCGTGACTTCCGACTGCCGGAGACGGATGTCATTAATGCCGGCGTGAATAACAATTGTGGAATATTTACAGTTACTTTTAGCCAGCATTTTCAAATTTGACTCGATGTCGCCTGCTCTGGCCCCAGGAATGCATGTGACTATGGCCGCTGGAGTCTCTAGGTTCACGTTTCTGACTACAGAGTCGCCAATGATCAGAGTTTTTTCCTCAGCGGGTGTGTCGCTGAGCGGGGAAAAACGATTAGAAACGTGAACAGGTTGGTGGTGAACCGGGGCTTTGCGACTAGGCTTCCTTCTCACCGTCACCCACCCAGTCTCCTCGCTGCTGAGGAGAGCCGGGGAACCGCTGACAGGGGGACCTAAGCTAGCTAGCTCCGCTGCAGCTAATGGGCGTCCGTCGAGATTAACTGGCGCAGACGGTGTTTCAATGCAGCGGAGCCGGGATTCCAAATCAGACAACCTCGCCTCGAGCGCCTCAAAAAGACAACATTTATTACATTTACCGTTATCACTAAAAGAGGCAGAGGTGTAGCTAAACATCTGACAGAGAGAGCACACCAGAGGAGGAGAGGAAAGAGAGCTAGTAGCCATAGCTAGTGGCTCGAGAGCTGGAGAGCAAACCACACAGGCAGACAGCAAAACAGGAAGTGACGATACGTTACCACAAGGAAGTGACGATCTGTGGATTCCAATGGTTGGGAAAAATTTGTCATTGCAGTGTGTTATGGAGTCCAATAACTGCCGACACATACATTAAAAGCCAGCCACTACTGACCAAGCTTTATATCCATGTGCAACAACAGGGACACCTAATATTTTAAATTCTGTATTTGGAAATGTTCATATTGCCAACCCAGGTAATGGTTTTATCTGCACAAAATATTCAACTTAGCCATTGTAAGGACGGGTGAGTGTGGGGTGTACAGCAACAACTGTTTTGGTGCGCCTCACCCAATTCTGTACTCAGCATTAGCAAGTACACTTTAAAGAAAATGTGGACTTGTAATTTTGTAAGATTTTTTATTAGATGGCTGTCCTAGTACTTGTAACTGTGATATTAAAGATCCACACGTCCACATTAAATATACAAAAAAATTGCGTCATTGCAATGGCACAAGGTTACATGAGATGAGTAATGCATAATAATACACAGCAGCCTCACCACCAAAATGATATTAAATAGCTCTTGGACTACTATTTGGTCCAGGGAAAATGGCGCAGCCTCAAGGGGAGTGTAGCACCGCCTCCAACTCCCTCAAAACCCCGCCTCCAACTCCCTCCTTCTCCCACCCATACTACAGTGAGCCTTGTGCTGTGGAAAACCACCAGTGCCGGAACAGGACTGTTCGGTCCAAGGCCAAACGAGGCCTTTGGGTTCCAAGTGGAAAAGTGCCTATAAGGTGCTACAAGTGACCCCTTTCAAACTAACATTCACACAGTGTTTGTTGGTATGTTACTTAGTCCAACAACCAAACCTAAAAGCCAGCATTTACCTCAAATATGGCATCGCCATCAAAACAGATCCCAAGGAAATGACAAGGAGGGTGTGGTCAGCCGGGGCTTCTTATCATTTATAGCAGTGTTTTAAAAACGGCACATTTTGAGGAGCGCTCTGTCCTCTTGGTACTGCAATAATTAAACCCTGGGGTGTTAATGTAATGAATGTCACAGACTTTACATTAACACCTCTGGCAGCTGTGTCAGTGTGGAGAAAAGAACAGCATAATAAGACCCCTTCAAAATCTGTAAATTCAGGACTTTTTCCCAAAAACTTTTGGATTTTTTTTTTTATTTTTAATTTACTTTTTCTTGCAAGTTTGTTTCTTTTGTTCATGTAAATTTGGGACTTTTTGTCATTGTATTTACCTTCCTAGCATCATCATCTTCACCTTTTTGTTAGCAGTTCAATCCAAACCCATTAACTGACCAGTTCTTTTTTCTTTTCAGGATCCGATTCTCCCAGTGAGTCTATGTTGGACACATCCATCGACTGGCTCAGCGAGGAGTAGGTGATCCTCACCAAGCAGTTATCCATGATTCTGCTGAATTTGGTTCAAGCATGACTGATGGAAACATGAAATAAGTGACCTGCTGCTGTTGTTCATTTATTTGTGTATTTATTTTATTATTTATGAATGGGTTGTTGGGAGTCTTTCACAGATGTTTGTGGATGATTTGTTGCTAAATGAGTTTCTGCACTGTTCAGAACATCAGCACCAATATGGGTTTGTCTCTGGTTTTCCCCAAGTTTCTTTCACTTTGTACACACTGCTGAATTTACTGTTCAGAATTAGAGTGGTGCCAGGAAACGTCTTCAATAAAACATTGAAATAAAGTTTGATGGTTTGCTTTTATTTTTTCTGGTGTGTAACACTCCCTCGGCTCCACTGCAGAGACGCTACCGCACAAATCTCCTCAGCTTCACCAGGAAGGCTGAAAAAAAATGCAAAAAGAAACAAGTCTTAAAATACTCACAGTACTGGCTGTTTTCTACCTGAACAGTTTCTACTGCATGTACTTAAAACAAGAGAGCCGAGCAGACATAAGGTCATAAATTTGCAAGGAAAGTCAAATGTGTATGACACAAAGTTGCAAATATACAAGAAGGAAGTTGCAAATTTATCTGGGAAACACATCAGATTGGGCAGCACAGTGGAGCAGTGGTTAGCACTGTCAGCACAGCAAGAAGGTCACGGGATCGATTCCAACCCTGACCATCGGTGACCCTTCTGTGTGGAGTCTGCATGTTCTCCTGTGTCTGCGTGGGTTTACTCCGGTTTCCCCCCACAGACCAAAGACATGCAGGTTAGGTTAATTGGCATCAACTGGGGATTCCAAATTGTTCTTAGGTATGACTGTGAGAGTGAATGGTTGTCTCTCTGTGTTGGCCCTGTGATGGCCGGGTGATCTGTCCAGGGTGGATCCTGCCTCTCGCCCAAAGATGCTGGGATAGGCTCCAGCCCCCTGTGACCCGAAAAGGATTAAGCGGAAGAAGATGAATGGATGGGGGGGGGGGGAAAAAATCAGATTTACAAGAAAAGTGGCAGATTTGAGACAAAAAACTGCAAATTTACAAGAATAAAAGTTATTAGGTTACAAGAAAATTCACAAATTTGTGGGGAAAAAGTCATTTACAAGAAAAGTTGCAAATTTACAACAAAAGTCTTAAATTTGAAAAAAAATCCACAAATTTATAAGAAAAAAGTTGCAAACTTCCAAACAAAACCTTTCCTGTACAGTTGCACAGTTACAGAAAAAACGTCATGAATTTGTCAGTCAGCAATGACATCACCGCAGCAGCACTGTCCTCTGACCTGTATGACTTTTCTGTTCAGGATGAGGTCTGGCGATGTACGGGACGCTGCCGAACTCCACATCATCTTCTGCTGTCGTTTCCACTGAAATTAAAAACCAAACCATGAGTGTGACGTTAAAACCACCCACGACAGTATTTAATGTCACCGTGCATAACCTTCATTGCTCTCCTCCAACGTCTCGTCGTCTTCATCTCCAACCTGGATCCTCCTCTTGCAGTAGCGCCCGTCTTTCTGCACCGCCGGGGCCACCAGCCAGTCACGGAGTGGAACCTCGACGATGCGTTCACAGATCAAAGGGAGCATCCGACAGCGAAGACCCTCCAGGAGGTCAATCACCTGAGTGATGCTGAGACACAGAAAGGAACCGTCTACTTAACAGGGCTACGAGGAACTTCGGACTTTTACAGGCCACTGGATCAATTTTCAGACCTCACATTTGTGAAAGGGCTTAAGTCTGTGACCACATTACAGTATTTAACAGAACTGAAATTACTGTAAATTTTGGGTCATCACGCATGTTTAAATTAAATTTGAACTTCCCCAGGATCCATGTTGGTACTAGATAAGTTATTCAAGTGAAGAGTGGGGGAGTGGTGGCCTAATGGTTAGGGATGTGGCCGGTTCAATCCCTGGACCGACGGGATCAGATCTTGGAACAGATGACATAGCAGTGTTTGCCCCACCCTCATAAACCCCACTGTGGTGCCCTTGAGCAAGGCCCTTAACCCTATCTGCTCCAGTGAAGCTGCTCAGTGGCCACAGGTCAGTCTGTGGTTGGACTGGGCAGTTCCCAGGTATGAATGTGGAATTGTTTGAATATGAACAGGGTGTCCTTGAAAAAGAGAGGATGCCTCTCAATGGACCTCTCTTGTATAAAAATTAAAGTAAAATACCTGAAACAAAAACCTACCACTACTGGACGGGAAGATAAAGCACCGATTTACAAAAAAGCAAATCTATGACAAAGACCTGAAATATACAAGAAAAAAGTTGCAAGTTTACAAGGAAAAATAAGTTGTATTTATATGACAGAGTTGCAGATTTACTAGAAAAGTCAAATTTATGTGGAAAATATCTGATTTATTAAAGTTGCAAATTTAAAAGAAAAAGGTGCAAATTTACAAGAAAAAAATGTACAAGAAACAAGCTGCAAACGTACATGGAAAAAAAAAGTGAAAAAGTTGCAAATTCATGCAGAAGAAAGTTGAAAATAGTGTCTCAAATTTACAGAAGAGAAGTTGCAAATTTATCTGAAAAAGTTGCACAAGAAAAAAACATTTGCAAGTAAAAGGTCTCAAAGTTACTTGAAAAAAGTCTCAATTTATGAGAAAAGCTGCAAGTTTACCAGCAAAAAAGTCTTCAATTTTATGAAAAAAAAACAACCTACAAGTTGTTGTAAAGACCTTTTGAAATGCAGATGTAACAAATAATTTTTATGGATATTTAAGATAATTTATGTTAAAAAAATTTAGGATTCACCAACGCCCTGCCTAAACATTTGTTGACTGTGGATCCTTAAACCAGTGTTTTTCAACCTTGTCTGAGTCACGATGCATTTTTTTTTTTTTTTTTTATATCTGGGGAAAAAAAACCTGTAGCACACCACCAACCAAAAACATCACACGATGACACACTGTAGCCTATTATGGCATCTGTAATGACAATTTAGTCTCGTAATTTGCTTATACTCTGTGTGAAATGCGGCACGATTACTTACAAAATCAGTGGAAAGAAGAAAGCTTGTACAACTTAAAAAAATATGTATGATGCTTGGTTACAACAGCCAATCAGCGTTGAGATTCTGCCATTACCGGGAGAAAACGAGATCACCACTCACCGTAGATGGATGGACAGTTTGTGTCCACTGCTTAAGTAGTGCTGAAAACAACCGACATTAAGATAGTTTCTGGAGACAGGGATGCTGTGTTTTGTTTTGGTTTGTGTTTTTTTTTTTTTTTGGGGGGGGGGGGGGGTCAGTGGTTCCACTGACATGGAACAGGCACTACATGGCAGGCACAGACACACAACAGCAAAGTATTTGGAACCATCAAGTAAAACTAGACAATTTCTCACAGCACACTGGTTGAAAATGACTGCCTTCAACAGTCAGCAGGACAACGGTAAAACGTCAGAAATACCAACTTGGCGAGATAGACGGCGCACACGGCTCCGGGGTTCAGATGTGGAACAACGGTGGGTAAAACCAGCTGAGGATTCACCAGGTCCAGACACACCTGTAGCAGGGAGAGGGGGAAAAAAAACCTATCAAATATGACCATCAATACCATAGCAACCTGTGACTCCCTGTGGGTTTGATTAAAAAGTTAAAAAAAAAAAAAAATTGTGAGAAAACTGTACATTTATGAATCCAGACTGTCTGTGATGGAGTAACTCGCTGAGGCTTGATGAAATCACCCCAAATGTGCTCGGATATCCTGACCTTTGACCTTGAGTACAACCTAGAGGCACACCCACTCGAGGACCATTGTGCATGGGTTTGCCCAACATTGGGGAAATTGCCTAGGCGGAATAATGTTTTTTGTGAAATTATAAATGCCCAGGTCTCTTGGCCTCAGCTTGGATGCAAACAAACCTGAGGATCATTTTGATTGAGTTTGTTGAAAATTAGGGCAATTGCCTCAGAGGAGCAGCAATTTTTCTGAAATCACCCAAGTACCCAGATCTCCTAGCCCTTGATCTTATAATAATGGATTAGATTGATATGGCGCTTTACATGTCAAGTGACATCTCAAAGTGCTCATTCATTCACTCCAGACAGACAATGGTAGTGGTAAGCTACTACTGTAGCCACAGCTGCCCTGGGGCAGACTGACGAAAACGTGGCTGCCAATCCATGCCAACGGCCTCTCCGACCACTTCTGAACATTTATACACAGTGTCATGGACACTGGAGTCAAGCTGGGTAAAGTGTCTTGGCCAGGGACACAACAGCAGGATGTCTGGGGAAAGCGGGATTCGAACCGCCAACCCTCTGGTTATTGGACGACCCACTCTACGTCCTGAGCCACTGCCGCCCACATTTCCCTCCTCTGTTCCATTTTTACTGAGCACCAAGCTGGATGGCAGGAAGTTCCATTTCTATATGGTCTTTGGCATGACCCGGCCAGGACTTGAACCCCAACCTCCCGGCTGTGGGTCAGATGCTTTTTCGAGGTAGGCCACCGGCTCTGAACGTTGAGCACAACCTGGATGCAGACCCTCCTGAGGGTCCTTGTCAGCGAGTTTGGTGACCGTTGGGGAAATGCCAGGGAGTACAATTCCCGTGAAATGTGGCTGGACAACCAGAAGGATGGACGGATGAATGCCGCGTCACGGCATTCGCTGCTTTCAGCTTCGTCGGAATGAGCTAAACATGCAAAGTTGCAAGAAAAATATGGTAATGGCATTGAAAAAAATAGTCAAAGTGAAACGTTAAAGAAAAACTCAAATCTGAGGGGAAAAAAATGCAAATATAAAAGGAAAAACTTCATGTTAAAGAAAACATTTAGAGGAATAAAGTAGAAAAATTCATGGGATTTTATTTACCAAAAAGAGGGATTTAGCACGAAAGCAAACGTGTTAAATTTGGCTACACGTTTGCTGGCTATTTTAAAAATAAAAACTCACATTTTAGTTTTTACTATTAAAAAGTCAAATTAAGAGAATAAAAAATTCAAATTTACTAGAAAAGAAAAAAAATTATGATAAAAATGCTCAGGTTTAGAAAAACAAATATTTAGGAGACTCACAAATTAAAAAAAAAAATCCTGACGAGAAAACGCACATAACTACACCCATCTAGGATGTGTGTTACGGCCCCACGGCCTTCTGTTGCTTTATTTTGACAGTGTTGCTCATCTTTGTCTGTCCTCCCCCCTTGTGACGGCCCCCTCCATGGGAAATCAGTCAGTGGTGCAGGTCATGACACCATTAGGGTACACCTCCACTCCTAGCCAAGTTGCTAGGGAGGAATTCCTCTTTGGCTCAGTGGTAGAGCAGGAGGTGGTTGGGATCCTGGTGTCACGAGTTCTATTCCCAGCCTGGGACATGAAGTGAGGTCTACCTTGCCTAAAGGTGAAAGTGACAGGTCAGTCCACCTTGATGCCAGGGTTAAAACAGGCTTTGAAATCTCAGGATAATATACAGGCAATTCTGTCCTTGGGGCTGTAACAGAAATTAGGGGCTTGTCTGGGATCAATTAATTACCCAGGATAGTCCGGGATTGGACACCTGCACCACTCCCTTAAGGGGGGGGGGGGGAATGACAAACCCCCTCCATGGGTAATTGGTCTGTGGTGCAGGTCATGACACCATTAGGGTACACCTCCCCTCCTAACCAAGTTGTTGGGGAGGAATTCCTCTTTGGCTCAGTGGTAGAGCAAGAGGTTTCCAGATCACGGTGTCATGGGTTCAAGACTCCGCCTGGGATATTAGGAGGTGTGTGTCTACCTTGCCTGAGGGTGAAAGTGACATAGGTCTGTCCACCTTGACTGGGGGGTCAAAACGGACTTTGTGATCCCAGGCTGAGATAAGCAGTTCTGGCCTTGGCTCAGAACGTGGGTCGTAACAATGTGCTTAAAGTCAACATCGGTGGCATAGGAAGAGTTTTTGTGAAATCATGAGTGCCCAGATCTCCCGACCTTTGACCTTGACCTTCAGCACAACTTGGACGCAGACCTACCAGAGGATGATTGCGAGTTTGGTGAGGCGTAGTGATTCCTGTGAAATGTGGACAGACGGACGGATGCCACATCATTGGATTAGAGCCTTTCGGCTTCGCCAGAATGAGCTAAAAAAAAAAAATGAAGTTTTTCAAGAAAAAATGATGTACAATGAATTTTTTGCAAAGTTTAAAAAAAATGGAAATTACATTAAAAAAAACATCAAATTTGGAAACTGATGCAAAAAAGATGGAAATTTGTGAGGAAAAAGTCTTACATTTAGAGGAAAATTTGTCAGTTTTATTTTTTAAATGAAAAATTGTCAGGCCAGTTTATATATGCTTAATTTTATTTTTTTTTATTTTTTTTTTTTATTTAAGTTTTTGTAAAGGGTATACAGGTCGTTACAGCAATGCAGTGTTTACATTTTCATCACATGTTCCCTTATTTTCTGATATCTGACAACATTGGAAGATTAATTCTTACAACACCCCTTTTTTTTTTTTTTTAAAGTGAAAGAAAAAGTGAAATTAAAGAGAAAAAAAAACAAGAAACAAATAAAAAAAAACAAACAAACCAGTAAAAAACAAACAAAAAGAAAAAGTAAGTAAATAAAGATAAAAGAGCATCTGAGTAGCGTTGGAACAAAGAGCGGAACCATTATTGAAATGGTATTTGTCAAAGATTAGATCTAATGGAAGACACATATGCGGTCCAGGGTTGCCAAAAGTTCATGAACACATCCATGTCCTGTCTCAGTGCGAATGTCAACTTTTCCATCGAGTAAATGTCTTGGATCACGTTAGTCCAATCTTCAGGTGTAGGACAGTCCTTCAACATCCATTTTTTAGTTAGAGCTTTTTTGCTTGCCAATATTAAAACATTGAATAAGTATTTTTCTCCTCGTCTTTCCAGTGAGTCCGGTAGTAAACCCAAATACAAAGTTACAAAAGAAAAGGGAACTGTAATTTTGAATATTTTCCCCAATATTGTCTGTACCTTGGTCCAATATTGGTGGATAACTGGGCATGACCAAAACACATGAAAATGATTTGCAGTCTTTTCACCACACAAGCGCCAACAGTTCAATCCCTTATGGGTAAATTTGTTTTGTGCAGGTGTTCTGAAAAATCTTGCCAAGTTTTTCCATCCAAATTCTCTCCACTGCAGGGATGAGGTACTTTTCCATTGCTGTTTATTTAGCTTTTCCCATATTTCCAGTTGTAAAGTGAAATTCCCCTCTTTTTCCCATCTCTCTTTTATATAAGATGTGTTGTCTCCTTTTAAGTCTTGAAGACCTTGGTATATTTTAGAAATGTATCTGATCCCTGGGATCCCTTTATATGCCATAAAGGAGACCTTCAGAACACCTGACTGGGCCCTTTCCAAAACCTCCTTTTTAAGTATATTGTTTATGTGGTGTCTAAGCTGGAAGAACCTGTAAAGGTCTTGATTTATTAGGCCTTGTTTTTTCAAATCTTCAAAACTTCTTAAGATTTGCCCTTTAAAAAAATCGTAATATTTTATCAGCCCTTTCTCCTTCCACTTTTTAAATCTGGAGTCTGTTTTATTAGGAGTAAAGTCCTGATCATAGGCGATCCATTGCAGAAGTCGATAGGGCTCTTTAGTTTGATTCTCTCTGACTATCTTAAACCAAATTTTTAGCGGGGTCTCTATCCACGGGTTAGTGTTATTCAAAAGCTTAGGTAAGGCATTGTTCCCTATTATCGCCTGTAGGGGGATGTCACTTGTTATTTGGCATTCCATCTCCTTCCATTGTGCAGTGTAGACTGGGTTACATATCTCTACTAAAGTTTTAATTTGTGCGGCTTTAAAGTAGTCCCTGATATTTGGCAGCGCGAGCCCACCTTTGTCTTTGTTTAGCTGTAGGGTTCTATATCTGATTCTAGGTCTCTTGCCCTGCCATATGAATCTTGAGATCCTTCTGTCCAGCTCCTGCCATGTTTTTTTGGGAGGTTCTACCGGTATTGTTTGGAAAAGGTATAGAAGACGTGGAAGTATATTCATTTTGACTGCTTCAATTCTTTGTGCAGTACCCAAGAATGGTATCATATTCCATCTTGCTAGGTCAGATTTTATTTTTGTCACCAGTGGATCATAGTTTAGTGATATAATTTTGTTGAGTTGTTTCGGGATATTGACCCCCAGATATTTCATAGATTCCGACTCCCAGTTAGTTTTGAGTTTGCTTAATGAATAATGATTTGGGTCATAGTTGAATGTTAAAACTTGGGTTTTATGCATATTTAATTTGTACCCCGATAAATCTCCATATTCTGAAAAAACTGAGGTTAGTTCTGGTAAAGAAGTGTCCGGCTGCCCTAGGTATATTAAAATGTCATCAGCAAAGAGTGCTATTTTATGTTCCTTCTGACCAAGTGTAATACCTTGAATTTTTTGGTTTTGTCTTATCCATTGGCTCAGAGGTTCTATGAAGATTGCAAAGAGCAGTGGAGACAGGGGGCAGCCCTGACGACATCCTCTTTCCAGTTCAAAAGATGATGATAAATTACCGTTAATCCTTATTTTAGCTGTTGGTTTTTTATATAATGCCTGTATAGTTCTAATGAAGTTGTTATGAAAATTGAAACTGGATAAGATTCTATATAGAAAAGACCAGTCAACCGAATCGAATGCTTTTTCAGCATCTAATCCCAATATGACTGCATTTAAGTTATATTTTTTTATATGATGAATTATGTGTAAAGTGCGTCGAATGTTGTCTTGTGTCTGTCTTTGTCTTATAAAACCTGTTTGGTCTAAATGAATTAGGTCTGTCAGTATATTTTCTAACCTTTTGGCAAGGATAATGGTAAAAAGCTTATAGTCCTGATTTAGTACACTGATTGGTCTGTAGTTGGAGCACTCTAGTTTATCCTTTTCAGGTTTAGGTATAACTGCAATGACCCCTTCTCTCCAGGAGGGGGGGATTTCCCCTGTGTGGAGGACATAATTAAATGTTTTCAGGAGGAAAGGAGATAGTTGCTGTTTAAAGGTTTTGTACCACTCTGCTGTATAGCCATCAGCTCCTGGGGATTTGTTAGCTTTAAGTTTCATAATTGCTTTTTCCAATTCTTTAGGATGTATTTCTGACAGTAGTGTTTTATTTTGTGACTCCGTAAGTTGGGGAAGGTTTAATGTGTTTAGGAATGCCTCGGATGCGTTTTTATGTTTTTTGTGGGAGTATAAGTTCTTATAGTAATTCTCGAAGTTTTTAAGAATATCCTGAATTCTGAATTTTATTTCCTTTGATACTGGGTCTCTGATTTTGTAGATTGCTCTTTCTGTTTGATGTTTCCTCAATTTATAGGCTAGCAATTTTGCCGATTTACTGCCTGCTTCATAGTATTTTTGTTTCAGAAATGTAAGTTTCTTCTGGATTTCTATTGTGTAGATCTCATTTATTTGGTTTTTAATTTCCTTAATCTTGAGCGAGTCAGTAGAATGAGTGTTGCCTTTGTGTTCTTTTTCTAGGTTCCTAAGTTCTGACTCTAATGTGGATAGTTTTTCTTGTCTTAGTTTCTTTTGGGTTGCCAGTTTTGCAATAATCTTTCCTCTTATTACAGCTTTACATGCATCCCACAGTATTAAAGGGGATACTTCTCCATTATCGTTATCTTCCAAATATCTGAGAATATCTGATTCCAATTCATCTTTCAATGGTCCTTTCAGGACATTTGAATTTAACCTCCAAGAAAATGTATTATTTGTGTATTTTTGGATATTTAAGTCCATGTAGATCGGACTGTGGTCGGAGAGATCCATCAGTCCTATTTTACATGTTTTTACTCTTCCAATGTCTCTATTAAACATAAAAAAATAGTCAATCCTTGAGTAAGATGAATGTGGAGTTGAGTAAAATGTATAGTCTTTTACACTGGGGTTGAGTTCCCTCCACACGTCACAGATTCCCAATTCTTTTAGTAGCATCCGAGTCTTCCTGTTTTGGGTGTTATTTTGATGTGGGGAATTACCAGAAGCATCCCAGTATGGATTCAGTCTAAGATTGAAGTCCCCACCACATATCACTAAACCTTGAGCTTTAGTTATCATTAGGTCGAATACATTTTTATAAAATTTCCAGTTAGCCCCTGGGGGAGCATACACATTCAGCAGGGTGATATCTTCTCCCTCTAGCCGCCCAGTTACCAAACTGTATCTCCCTTCTTTATCTTTGTGTTCTGATTTTTTTTCAAATGTAATTTTGGTTGATATCAATGTCGCTACTCCCCTCCTCCTCCCTGATTTATATGAAGATGAAGAGATCATTTTAAACCCTTGTCTACTGAGTTTATTGTGTTCCATGTCTGTTAGGTGGGTTTCTTGTAAAAGTATTATTCCTGCTTTGTCTTTTTTCATTTTGCCTAGAATCTTGGATCTTTTAACTGGATTCAGGATTCCTTTTACATTATATGAAATTATTTTGGTTACACCCTGTTTCTCCATTGTGTTGTTTTGTTTAGTATAACTGTGTGGTGGCCCTCTTTTGTGCTACTCAGAAACTGAAAGAACATTAAAAACAAGAAAAACATTAAGAACATAGTGTAAAAAACTTTAAAACAAAAAGCTGTCATAAGAACTTCCTGAGCTGAGGTCTTTTTAAAGACCCTGTAAGAGCCTTGATGGAGTGAAGGCTCTGAGGGAAATTCCTCAAACTCTGTTACGTGTTGAGGGCCCTCTCTTACCACTGAAAGTAGTCCCATGCTTTTAACGTGAGTTTCAGAACCCAATCCAAACTTGTAATGATTTTTTTTTTTTTTCCTTTTATGCCTAAACCCTGTGAAATTGTGTGCACCCTCCCACCCCCATCACATCAAACATTCACGCAAAAACAGTATTTGTTAGTATGAGGAGAACATGTGGATTATTGTCACATTTCTATTTTAACAAGTTTTTTTTTTTTTTTTATTACAAAGACTTATTTGTTTCAAATAATATGATTGTTCCATGAAATGTTTTACCACATGCTGAATATGCATCTCCTTTAATGTTTGTTACCTTGTATGAGGGGGGTTGGATGTGCGGATTGATTCAAGAGAAAAAAAAAAAAAAAGGTCGCTATTCCAACCTGAAAACGGATAGTTTATCCGCGACGCTCTGGTGCTGGGTTTCCCGCTGCTGGTCCGTGGATTTTGAAGGTCTTTGTGTTGTCCATGTTTGCGCTTTGATCTTCTCACTCGGGTCTGCTGCGGGTTTAAATACCGTTACCGGGAGGCCTCTTTTCGCCATGTCAGCTGTTGCTTTTTCCGCCGAATTATAGAGACACGTTTCATCGCCGTAGAAGACCCTTAACTTCGCAGGAAATGGTGTCTGAAAGCGCAATTTCTTCTCTCTTAACACCTTTTTCGCGTCATTGTATTCCCTGCGCTTTTTAAGGACCTCCGGGGCGTAATCGTGTTCCACGTAGACTTTTCTCTCCTGGTGCATAAATCCTTTTTTCTGCCAGGCCAGTCTTACAACCTCTTGTTTTATTTTGAAATTGGAAAATCTTACCAACACCGAACGTGGGGGCGCTTCCGCCGCCGGCCTAGCGGCTAATGAACGATGTGCCTTTTCTATCTTCAAGTCGGTGGTTTGTGGAATATCCAATTTCTCTCTTAGTAAGGATTCCACGCATTCTGCCATTGAGTTAAAACCATTTTCGGTTCCTTCTATCAGACCATGAATTCTTATGTTGTCTCTTCTTTGTTTTCCTTCTTGGTCGGTTAGCTTAGCCTCTATAGCTGCTTGTCTTTTGCGTAGGTCTAGCACAGAATCTTCGAGCACTTTTATTCGATCCTCTGTTTCCAAGATTCGGTTCTCGGCCTGGTCCACTCTGCTGTTTGTCCTTTTCAATTCTTCTCTGAATTCCCGAAATTCGGCCGTAACATCTCGGCGAAATCGTCGTAGCTCCTCAAATAGTGATTTCAGGCTAACCCTTTTGTTAGCTATCACCAGTTCCTCGTCTTCTGAACGGAGATCTTCCAGTTCGGATTCTCCGGCCGATACGTGTCCTGGCCTGGAGAATTTCAGTTTCTTCTGTTTTCCTTTAGACATGATGATTTTGTCTTTTGATTTTCACTCCTCCAAAAATCCGTTAAGTTTGATTTTCAAGGTGTTATCCTGGATTGGGTCTGAGAACTTCAGTGTTAAGCTGCAGTCGCCATGGCGTCCAGACCGGAAGTCCCTTAATTTTATTATTTTAAAGCACAAACATGATATTTGGGTGTATTTTGGAAGAAAAATTGCTAAAAAAAAAAAAAACCACTTCCTGATCTGAGCAGTTGGCGTAACTGACTGTGCAGACGCTCGTTGGCAAAATCTGAATAATTCTCACAAAGACAATGCTGAGTAAGCCTTTTAAATTCTGGACTTTATTCTTTATATATCTGCTTTTCTCTCCCATGTAAATTTGTTGCTTTTCAACTAAATATGCAACTTTTCTTGTAAATTTGAGGGGGGGGGGGGGTTTCCCCACTGATAAATTTCCCACTTTCCCATCATCATGCTGCCCTCTGCCCCATCAGGACAGTCAGACTGACCGAGTTGAAGCTTCGCCCAATGAGGATGTCTGAGGCGGTGCTCAGGTTGGCCCGGTGGAAGCAGACGTTGTCCGGCCAGTCTTCTCCCCGTCTCAGCCTCCACGACGCCCTCCAGCAGTTGTAGTTGGACACTGCTTGGCGGTGGTGATCCTCCCTGACCTCCACGCTCAGGACGCTGCCCCGACACCCGACTGGGGGGTGGTGGGGGTGGGGGAAGGAAAAAAAAAAACTTCAACCAACATGGGTGTGTTCCCCTCTGGCCATTCTCAGAGAAGAACAAATAATTTAAAAAAAGTTTATATAATGACTATTTTGTGAACATTTATACAAGGTTCTGATGAGTCCACATACTGACTGTATCAATGTGTTGAAATAACTTCAACTTACAAAAGAATCTAATTCTTTATTTCTCTTCTCTTTATCTATTCTTGCTACATAAAGTTGAATATGTATATATAGAATAAAAATGTCTGGATAAATGTCCATAAACGTCTGGCTGAGGCCCCTGTCCGTGAGGTCTTTAACTCCCACCTCTGGACGAACTTCAACCACATTCCGAGGGAGTTTGGAGACCTGGAGTCTGAATGGGCCATGTTCTCCACCTCCATTGTTGAAGCAGCTGCCCAGAGCTGTGGCCACAAGGTCGTCGATACATCCCGTAGTAGCAACCCCCAAACCAAGTGGTGGACACCAGTGGTGAGGGGGGCCATTAAGCTGAAGGAGTCCTATCAAGCTTGGTTGGCTTGTGGGACTCCTGAAGCAGCTGAGGTGTACCGGCAGGCCAAGCGGAGTGCAGCTCGGGTGGTTGCCGATGCAAAAACTCGGGTGTGGGAGGAGTTTGGTGAGGCCATGGAACAAGACTTTCGGTCAGCCTCGAAGAAATTCTGGCAAACTGTCCAGCGGCTCATGAGGGGGAAGCAGCTCCCTGTCCACACTGTGTATAGTGCGGATGGGGCGCTGGTGACTTCGTCAAGCGGTGGAAGGAATACTTCAAAGATCTCCTCAATCCCAATGACATCCCTTCCAGAGGAAGCAAGGCTTGAGGACGAGGGGGACAACTCGCCCATCACAGGGATTGAGGTCACCGAAGTGGTTAAAAAAACTCTGGTGGTCGGGCCCCGGGGGTGAGATTTGCCCCGAATACCTCAAGGCTCTGGATGTTGTAGGGCTGTCGTGGTTGACACGCCTCTGCAATATTGCGTGGAGGTCGGGGACAGTGCCTTTTTTCATGGCAAACTGGGGTAGTGGTTCCTTTTAAAAAAAAAAAAAAAGGGACTGGAGGGTGTGTTCCAACTTTAGGGGGATCACACTTCTCACCCTCCCTGGGAAGGTCTATGCCAGGGTACTGGAGAGGAGAGTCCGACTGCTGGCCGAACCGCTTTACCCTCTTGAGAATCCTCGAGGGTTCGTGGGAGTTTGCCCATCCAGTCTACATGTGTTTTGTGGGCTTGGAGAAGGCATTCAACCACGTCTCTCATGGCTTCTTGGGGGAGTGCTTATGCTGTCCAGCCTCTATACGACTGTTGCGAGACTTTCGTTCGTATGCCAACAATCAGTCAAGTCAAACTCGTTCCCAGTGAGAGTTGGACTCCACCAAGGCTGCCCTTCGTCACTGATCCTGTTCATAATATTTATGGACAGGATAGAATTTGCACCCCCCCCCTTCCTTCAGGGCAGCACGGGTGAACAGTGGTTAGCACTGTGGCAGCACAGCAAGAAGGTCATGGGATCAATACCACCCCTGTCCATTGTGGGTTCGATCCCACCCCCAGACCATCAGTGACCCTTCTGTGTGGAGTCTGCATGTTCTCCCCATGTCTGCATAGGTGTACTCCGGTTTCCTCCCACAGGCCAAAGACATGCAGATTAGGTTAAGTGGCATCAACTGGGGATTCTAAATTGTCTTTAGGTATGAATGTGAGAGTGAATGGTTGTCTGTCTCTCTGTGTTGGCCGTGATGGACTGGCGATCTGTCCAGGGTGTACCCTGCCTCTCGCCCAAAGATGCTGTGACCCGAAAAGGATTAAGCGGTAGAAGATGGATGGATAGAATTTATTTCCATTATTACCTCTGTCAAGGAGGTAATGTGGTCATTGTTTGTTAGCAGGATTACACGAAAACTACTGGACAGATTTTGATGAAATTTTCACAAGAGGTGGCCCTTGGGCTATGGATGAACCCATTAGATTTTAGAGGTGAGCCATTTTCTTTAACACTGCAAGATAGGGTTTTGGCGGAGATATGTGCTCTCTGAGTGCCCTCTAGTTTTGCATATTTTCAGCTTTCTATATCAAAAACAGTACAGAAAGAATTCTATTATTTTGTCAGTTGAATTGATTTCAAGAGAAGAATTCGATCTACACACACTACACTTTTAGTCTGTTTCTGGGGAAATGGCTTGGAGCGAATGGACCTGGTATTACCAACATATGGACTGACCAGAATATCATAAACTGAAGAAAATATTCCATACAACCCATGAATCTACGCCTCTGACAATATAAAGGATTTAAAACGAGACGTCAGCTCAGACCTGCTCTGGACAGGAACAGGGACATGGCCCCAGACCCGGATCCCGATTCCAGTACCGAGTCCCCCTCAGTGACATCCATCATCATCATCATGAAGGCTGCATCCTAAAACAGAGAGACAGTATCTGGCGATTAGGAATTTTAACAATATACAGTACTCACAAAAAGTTAGGGATATTTAGCTTTCGGGTGAAATTTATGGAAAATGTAAAAAGTTCACGCTACAGTGGTATTATTGGGGATGAGCCGATCCGATCTGCTGTATCGTATCTGGTTTGATCCAGGCAAAATGGCTGGATTGTATCAGTAAGGAATAAAAGTAATTTACTGATCTATTAATCATATTAAAATGAAGCCATGATCATGTTCTCAGCCACGTTGAGTGCGGCTTCTGTAAACAGAAGCAACAAGTGTCACTGGAGCCCATCTGTGGGACTCACCTTGGTATGTTTGCTGTCTGATACCAGCCTTTACAATTTTAAAACGACCAACTTGATTAAACACTTGCAAAAGTATCACGATAAAGGAGTATGCTGAATTCTGTCAAGAACAGAGCAGAAAGATGTGTTTCACACATCAGCAGCTGTTGCTTTTCCAGCTCAGAGGCTGGAAGATGCTAAAAGTGAAACTAAAAAAATGAAACTGAAAGTAAACCAGATGGGAGCTGGAAATCAACAGGAACAAAGACAACTTGGGTTTACCTTTCGGGGGAGAGTTGCAGCTAATGAGAGGTAGGTGACACAAACATAAATAGCAAATTATAACTGAACTGGAAACCGGACTAGAACAACAGGGCTACATGAAATGGAACAGGAATGACTTCAAAATAAGAGCAAACCTAAAAACTAAGAATGGGCAGAGAATAATATCAGAAACGTTACTAAATAAACCGAGGACCAGGAGAATACTTATGATAATAATAATAATGGATGACAAAAATACAATGTAAAGGGTTAGTTCTTTTATTTTCAGATCTATAACATGTTTTACCTCATGCATAAAGTGGCACTTTGAATTTTATCTGAATGTTTAATACTCAGCTTTAAAGTTTTGCATAAACTTGCACAAAACTTCAGAATGCATGTTTACATAGTCCTGATCAGTGAAATGCTGCCAATGTTACAAAGTTTAAAAAAAAAAAAAGGCAGCAGCGTTGCTCAACTGAGTCAAATTTTCTAATATATTCTTTAGCTTGCAGATTCATGTTTTTATATGTGTGCAAAATGCAACCAGTCATTACCAAAGTATGTTCTGTACTTTTATTGTTTTAAATACAAGAGACTATCGGGTTTGGATCCGTATCAGCCGATACTCAAAGTCACAGTATCTGTATCGGACTTGGAAAAAGTGGTATCGGCTCATCCCAAGATATTATATCATGAAAGTAGGGCATTTAATCAGAAGCATGCAATGGTGATTTCCTCATCTCAAACAACTTATTGAAACAAAAGCCAACAACAGTGGTGGGTATACCACAACAAAAAACATAAATGTCTCAATAACTTGTTCTGTGCCCTTGAGCATCAATTACAGCTTGACGACAGCTCATGCTGTTCACAAGTCGACCCAATTGTCTGCTGAGGCATGGCATTCCACTTTTCTTGAAAGGCGGCCCTCAGATCATGGAGATTGTGGGGTGCAGGGTTATGAGCCTCTACACAGCAACTCAGCTGGTCCCATAGGTTTTCTATGGGATTCAGGTCTGGAGAAAGTGCAGGCCACTCCAGCAGCCGTTCCCTAATGATGTGACCTTGATGAGCTGGAGCATCGTTGTCCATGAAGATGAAATTAGGCCTGTGTTGTTCATGCAGGGACACAATAACTGGATTAATGATGTTATTTGGGTAGTATTGGCTTGTCACTGTACCATTCACAAGGTGTAGGGCAGTTCTGGACTGACTAGACACACCTGCTCAGACTGTAACACCACCACCACCACCAAAGGCTCATCTGGTGACAACAGTGGCTGATGCATAGCACTCTCCTTGATTCAAAGATTCACAGATTTATTTATCAAAACTTCTATACAGTGATGTGATCAAGTGTTTGCCCCCTTCCTGATTTCTCATTTTTTTGTATGTTTATCACACATATATGTTTCAGATTATCAAACAAATTTAAATATTAGACAAAGATAACACAAGTAAACACAAAATGCAGTTTTTAAATGAAGGTATTTATTATTAAGGAGAAAAAAAATCCAAACCTACATGGCCCTGTGTGAAAAAGTGATTGCCCCTAAACCGAATAACTGGTTGGGCCACCCTTAGCAGCAACAACTGCAATCAAGCATTTGTGATAACTGGCAATGAGTCTTCTACAGTGCTGTGGAGGAATTTTGCTCCACTCATCTTTGCAGAATTGTTGTCATTCAGCCACATTAGAGAGTTTTCGAGCATGAACCGCCTTTATAAGGTCATGCCACAAAATCTCAATCGCATTCAGGTCAAGACTTTGACTAGACCACTCCAAAGTCTTCATTTTGTTTTGTTTTGTTTTTTTAAGCCATTCAGAGGTGGACTTGCTGGTGTGTTTTGGATCATTGTCCTGCTGTAGAACCCAAGTGCGCTTCAGCTTGAGGTCACGTACAGATGGCCGGACATTCTCCTTCAGGATTTTTTGGTAGACAGCAGAATTCATGGTTCCATTTACCACAGCAAGTCTTCCAGGTCCTGAAGCAGCAAAATGGCCCCAGACCATCACACTATCACCATTATATTTTACTGTTGGTATGATGTTCCTTTTCTGAAATGCTGTGTTACTTTTACTCCGGATGTAATGGGGGACACACCTTCCAAAACGTTCAACATTTGTCTCATCAGTCCAGACTATTTTCCCCAAAGTCTTAGCGATCATCAAGATGTATTCTGGCAAAACTGAGATGAGCCTTTATGTTCTTTTTACTTAGCAGTGGTTTTCGTCTTGGAATTCTGCCATGTAGGCCATTTTTGCCCAGTCTCTTTTTTATGGTGGAGTCATGAACACTGACCCTAAACTGAGGCAAGTGAAGCCTGCAATTCTTTGGATGTTGTTGTGGGGTCTTTTGTAACCTCTTGGATGAGTCATTGCTGCACTCTTGGGGTAATTTTGGTCAGCTGGCCATTCCTGGGAAGGTTCACCACTGTTCCATGTTTTCGCCATTTGTGGATAATGGCTTGCACTGTGGTTCACTGGAGTCCCAATGCTTTAGAAATGGTTTTATAACCTTTTTCCAGACTGATAGATCTCAATTACTTTTTTTCTCATTTGTTCCTGAATTTCTTTGGATCACAGCATGATGTCTAGCTTTTGAGGATCTTTTGGTCTACTTCACTTTGTCAGGCAGGTCCTATTTAAGTGATTTCTTGACTGAGAACAGGTGTGGCAGCAATCATTCCTGGGTGTGACTAGAGAAATTGATCACAGTTTTTGATAAACCAGATGAGTTATGTTTTAACCGGGGGGGGGGGGGGGAATCGCTTTTTCACACAGGGCCATGTAGGTTTGGATTTTTTTTTTCCCCTTAATAATAAACACCTTCATTTAAAAACTGCATTTTGTGTTCACTTCTGTTATCTTTGTCTAATATTTAAATTTGTTTGACGATTTGAAACATTTAAGTGTTACAAACATACAAAAAAAAAATGAGAAATCAGGAAGGGGCAAACACTTTTTCACATCACTGTATGTACAGGACAAAGTAGAATTGAAATACCGTTTCTCTCTCTCAGTGGCGTGTGCAATATATACACAAGACAAGAAGGAATAAGGATGGAAAACAACAGTCTATGTACAATAATGCTACCCGTAGTGCAAATAACGGTAAAACACAGCAATCCTATGTACAGTAAACCGTAATACCAGTAAATTGCAAGCTCAATGCGGTAATGGGGGTACAGACAGTGAGACTGGTCTGTGCATGATCAGTACTGCAATGACAGACAGCAGCAGGTATGGCATTTGTGCAAATGGTTGCAGTAAGGTGTAGAAACGTACAGCAGCAGATGTGGTGCTGTTGGTGTGCCAAGTCTGTGTGAACAGCTGAGGTAGAGTTATTGTGTGGGTGAGTGTGTTACAGTCCAGGGGCGGGGGGATGGGGGGCAGAGTTCAGGGTGCTAATGGCATGGTGAACAAAGTTGTTTAGCAGTCTTGTGGAGCAGGCCCGTAGGTTCCGGTACCTTCTTCCTGAGGGCAGGGCATGTGAGGGGTGGAAGGTGTCGCCTGTGATGTTGATGGCTCTGTGGGTGAGGTAGATGTCCGAGAGGGAGGGCAGAGGGGCACTGATGATCTTGCTGACTGCTTTCACTGTGCGTTGTAGAGTCTTATGGCAGAAGGCGGTGCAGCTTCCGTACCACACAGTGACGCAGTTGGTGAGGATGCTCTCAATGGTGCCCGGGTAGAATGAGCACATGATGGGGGTGGGACTTGTGCTCCCCTCAGTTTGCGGAGGAAACAGAGGTGAGTTTGAGCCTTCTTGGCCAGTGATGTGGTGTTTTTAGACCAGGAGAGGTCCTCAGAGATGTGCATCCCCAGGAACTTGATATTGCTCACCCTCTCCATAGCTGTTCCATCGATGATCAGAGGGGGATGCTGTATGTGTCCCTCCTGAAGTCAACCACAATCTCCTTGGCTTTTCCCACGTTCAGGAAGAGATTACCATCTTTACACCACTGGACCAGCTGGCTCACCTCATTTCTGTAGTTGGTCTCTTCATTGTTTGTGATGAGGCCCATCACCGTCGTGTCGTCCGCAAACTTGATGATGCGGTTGGTACTGTAGGCTAGTATGCAGTCATGGGTCAGCAGGGTGAAGAGCAGCGGGCTGAGCATGTCCCCTTGTGGGGCCCCTGTGCTCAGTGTGATGGTCTTGGAGGTGTTGCTGCCAACCCGCACGTTCTGTGGCCTCGCTGTGAGAAAGTCCAGCACCCAATTACAAAGAAAGGTTTTGAGTCCTAAGTGTGTGAGTTTTTGTATTAGGTGCTGGGGGATGATTGTGTTGAATGCTGAACTGAAGTCCAAGAGCAGCAATCACACATAGTTCTTTGAGTCCAGGTGGGTGAGGGCTGGATGGAGAGCAGCAGAGACGGCATCTTCTGTGGATCCGTTTGACCTGTGTGCAAGCTGAGATGGGTCGTGGGAGGGAGTTTAAAGTTAAGTTTAATGTTTATTTGAAAGGGACATTACATACCAATGTACATTGGTATGACATTACAATGACATTACATACCTGTACATCTCCAGGACCCGGAGGCGTGCAGGCCGGATCATAGCCGATCCTTCACACCCTGGTCACGTACTGTTTGCCCCCCTCCCCTCAGGTAGAAGACTTCGGTCCATTCAGACTAAAACGTCCCGGCACATGAACAGCTT
The DNA here is from genome assembly GCA_020510985.1 of Pholidichthys leucotaenia. Lineage (NCBI taxonomy): Eukaryota > Metazoa > Chordata > Actinopteri > Cichliformes > Pholidichthyidae > Pholidichthys > Pholidichthys leucotaenia. The sequence continues at coordinate 190,246,697 of CM035842.1, read as the reverse complement.
TTTTCCCTCTGCCATCAGACTGCTGAACATTAAGTGACTTATTGACTCTTGTGCACTATATACAGCAGCTCATGTCGTTCATCACTGTTTTTCTGTTGCATTATTGACTGCACTGTGGTACCCCATATTATCTGCTACTTGCTAATTTATTTAAATCTGCCTTGACTAGTATTACTCATTATTATTATTATTATTATTATTACTTATTATTCTACACTTATTGCATGTTTTTAGTCTTTTAGTTTTTTTAGTTTATCTCTTTATCTCTTCATGTTTTTAATGTTGCAGCATGGCACCGAGACAAATTCCTAGTTTGTGTACTACATGAACAATGGCAATAAATCTGATTCTGATTCTGATTCAATGAACATTAATACAAATGTTAAGTATGCCAGATTTAGCAATACTGCTAATTAGCATCTGTAGTCCCCTGGTGGGTCACAAAAACATACAATCATACACGAGAAGAACATCTGCAATGACACTGTACAAAGTGGATATGGATATGGGAGGCAGCGTGGACTTGATGTTCTCCATGACCAGCCACTCGAAGCACTTCATTATGATGGAGGTCAGTGTTACTGGCCAGTAATCGTTGTAGCTGGATGGGACGGCCTATCTACAATGTTAATCACATGTAGAATCAGAGGGGTCGCTGCCACAAACAACTTCTCTCCCCCCCCCCCCCATTCTATAATGCTCAGCACCAAGCTAGAAGGTGGCAAGTACCATTTTTATATGGTCTTTGGTGTGATCCGACCGGGACTTGAACCCCCAACCTTACGGTTGTGGGGCAGATGCTCTATCATTTAGACCACCACTCCGATGGTGACCTAGTTGATAGAGGTAAAACTTAAGCCATAAGTTTTACACTGATGAAAGTTTCTTTGTGTGTGGGAGTAAATTGTGTTTTATTTCAATGTGTGAAGCACTTTGCATTGCCTCTTTTTGTATGAAAATTGCTATATAAATAAAGCTTTGATTGACTGATCGATCGATCGGAGGCCCCCTCTGGCCACAAACGTATCTGTTTTTTAGTTTGTCTGAAGGCTTTCACTCTGGGTCTGTATGCAGGCCTTAGCAAGATGGCGATGTGATCAGAGACCAAGGTGGGGGAGGGGGAGGCCTTGTATGCTCTCTTGTGGGTTGTGTACACCAAGTCCAGCAAGTTGTCTCTTCTTGTTGGAAAGTCCACATGTCGGTGTAGTTTTGGTAGGAGGCGCTTTAAATCTGCATGGTTGAAGTCTCCTGCTGTGATGAGGAATCCGTTTGGATGCGCCGTTTGTGTCTCACTTATAGCCTGATAAGAGTTCATTTAGTGCCTGACTCCTCTCGCTGGTAGTGGTGGGCGGGACATACACGGCAGGACGGATGTAAATTCTCTTGGTAAGTAGAATGGTCGGCACTTGATCATAACCTCCACCAACGGAGAACAGTGTTTGTGCACAACAGTCGCATCTCGGCAGCAACGTCATTAATGTAAACACACACGTCTCCTCCTCGGGTTTTCCCTCCCTCCATGAACACCCGATAAGCGCAGAGGCATGTTAGCCTCACTAACTGAATAGCAGAGTCCGGGATATTGTCATTTAGCCACGTTTCTGTAAAGATAAAAACACTGCAGTTCCGCGCATCACATTGTGTAGATCTCAGGAGCTGTATGTGGTCCATTTTGTTGTCTAGTGCAGTGATTCTCAACTGGTGGGTTGTGGACCAGTTTTGAGTGGGTCGCGGACAGCAGGTCAAAAAATAAATAATATTCTGAAGTTCAGTTACATCTGAAGTCGGACTTGTCTTATTTTGAAAAAACTTTTATTTTGATAGGCATGCGTCAGAGAGGTGCAGCTCTCTGGCTCCATAGCCATGCTATCCATGATTTGATTGATGTTTACTTAAAGTTTGTGTTGCTATTCAGAGGTGAGCTGGCGAAGCGCAAATATGACCCAGAATATTTGAAATGTGGCTTTTCATACATTGAGGATAAAAAGAGACAGGCGCCGCAATGTGTAATTTGTAGTGAAGTGCTTGCGCATGAGAGCATGAAACCATCCAAACTGAAGCGCCATTTAGAAACTAAACATCCCGCATGCAAAGACAAGCCAGTGGAGTTTTTTCAGAGATGACACCAGGAGCTGAGGACATCACAGAGAGATTTGGCGAGGTAAGCCAAATGGTGCAACGATGTGAAGTTGAGTTCCATCTCTTGCCATTCATGCAGTCAAAATAATGCTACCATTCAGCATGACCTATTTGTGTGAACGTGGCTTCTCTACTTTGGTCCAGAAACAGACTCGACACCGAGCATGATCTGAGAGTTGCTCTCTCCACTGTCACCCCAGACTTTGAAACTCTGATCAAGAGTAAAGCACAGGCTCAACTGTCTCACTGACTTCCACAAATGACTGGTTAGGTAAAAACATTGCATTTTGTAGACCTTTTTGATTTTGTGCAGTTTTGATATTTATTTTATTCACTTTTTATTCATGCAGTTATCATATTCCTCCTCAGTTTGTGTTCTGGATGCAGTGATAACCCAAGAAGTGAAATATGTAATTTTGTAGCCTTATTCATTTTGTGCAGTTTTGATATTCAATTTTATTTTAGTCACTAAGGCAATTGTCTTCATCTGTTAGTCCTCAGTTTCTTAATGTGTTCCGAAATGCACTTTGCACATATAAATAAATGTGTATTAATGTTTAAAAAAATGATGCACGTTTTCAAAGGCTATCTTTGAAAAAAAAAAAATTGTGTTCTCTGAATTCTATATAAGTGGGTCACGAGTTAATGACCAGGGGAAAACATGGGTCCCAGTATAAGACCAGCTTAGAACCCTTGGTCGAGTGAGCGTACGTTGGCCCAAATGAGGGTTGGAATCAGGAGTCTGTATGGGCTAGCGGCTAGCTTTGACATCTCCAACATCGTTGGCGGCCGTCATTTCTGTTCAACGTTAATCAACTTTCATCAGAGAACAGCACTGAGGCCCACTGGTCCGTTTGTCCAGCGTAAATGCTCCCTGGCCCATGCAAGACGATGACACCTGTGCCTGGTGGTGTGGTCAGGTACCCTTGCAGGTCATCTAGCACGCAGACCACGCTGATATAAATGGTTTCAAATGGTCTGACGTGACACTTGGGTGCCACTCACCTCCCTTAAAAAATGTGCCTGGAGTTGTGCAACATTCATCATCCAGTCCTGCAGGGCACTGTTTACAATGAAGCGGTCATCAGCGTGGGATGTGGCCAAAGGACGTCGACTTCTATGTCTTTCTGTGATTCTTCCAGTTTAGGGCCTTTTCCACTAGCATGCTTTAGTGCAACACGGGACGGCTCAGCACGCTTTGTACGCTTTTCCACAAGCCCCAACACGGTTTAACAGCCGCAATTCTCAGCCCCGCTGAAGGGCAGGGTACAGCAGTGCTGAGCTGTGCTGTGTTGTGACGTTAACAGACTGGTCGCCGCTGATTGGTCAGGTTGTAACCGCCCCTCTCCTCCTCCTCATCTACCAAATCTTCACGACCTTCTCAATAAAGTTTTTGAAAAAAAAAAAAAAAAGAATCTTCACGACCACCTTTACTCAGCACGCAACCACTGTTGGCGGTTCCTTTCAGTGTATTGCTGTGCTATTTTCATTTATTCTCTATCAAAAATGGCTTCGCGTAATAAGGGTGTTCCATGGACCAGTAAGGAGCTGCAGTGTCTGCTCACTGCATTGTCAGACGAACGTATGCAGCGCGAGTTAGACGGAGCTGCCCGGAATGAAAAAATATACCGGGAGGTCTCGACATCGGAGTCCTTTAACGGTGAGTTTTAATTTTTTTTTTATTGTGCGTTTTTTCGCAAATATATTCGGTAAGACGCTCAGTTTATTTATGCAATAAAAAAGCTGTTCATTTGTGGATGGATCGCTGCTTTATTGCAGCACACTGCGGACTCAAGCTTTTATTTTGATTATTCATGTGAACAATACGCTGAAATAAGCTTATGTATTCTTGTTAAAAACTATTGTGCTGTATTTTATTGTGTGCATTTTCCTTGTAGAATCATCCCACGCGTCCGCCGCGACAGCCCGCACGGATTATTCAACCGAGCCTTCCTGACCCACAGCTGGCAGAGACGCTTCATTCAGCCGAGTCGTGACCCAGTTTGGGAAGCTGGTGTAGACACTCAGTGGTCGGCGTGTATAAAATGTTGATTAACCTTCATGTTGTGTTGCAAAGTTTTTTTTTCTTTTAATATTTTGTATATAATAAAATGGAATTGTTTTGGAAAGTGTGGTTTGTCTGTTATAACACTGAATTATAAAACAGTATAATTTCATAGAAATTCCATTGCCTAATCTGATCAAAATGATACTGATCTTCCTGTCAGGGTCAACCATTGTAAAGGTAATGTAATTTTTAACTAGCCCAAAAAACAAATGTTTTTGTAAGCTTTCTGTTCTTTTTATTGAAATATCATAAAAAATTAGCCCCACATGATCCAGTTCTAAACTTTGGGTACATTTTTTATGTTAACTTATAAGAAGTTGCACAGTTGGACTTTAAAATGCAGCAGGAGAGACTGATCAAGCTTACAAGTCAATGTAAAAAAGTAAGTATATGTAAATTGAATGTTCTATCGGCATTCCAAATTCAGAGAATTACAATACTTTAGAAGGAGTGTAGCATCATCTAAACGGAAAATAATAATACTGTTGTTCCAAACGTTGACCTGAAGGTGAAAAACATGAATTTTTTTTAATTCAGTACATCCAAAATGCCCTAGGATGTAAAAAATAATAATTTGGTGTAGGCCAGTGTGCCACGTCTCATTATTTAATACGAATAAAAACAAGTTTCAGCTCATTATTTCTAGGTCATTTGGCAGTTAATTCAAAACAAAAGTGACTTGTGTTGTTGCAGCTTAATTATGAGATAAAATTAATTGTGAGATAAATCCACAGAGCGAGCAAGGCAATAATCCTTGAATCCTTTTTTGTCTCGTGTAAATAAGGACTCAGTCGGGTGCGTAACCATGGGAGTGTGGCCCCGCCTCGCTCAGAATCTGCTGCTGCCCCGCTTCTAAAACCTCCTAAACCATCACAGCACAAGCACAACACCAATGGAGACAGAAGCATTCCGAGCCGTACTGAAGTGAACCGAGCCGTACCGAGGTGTGCTGGGCTAGTGGAAAACAGGCTTTTGAAGCCTCGCAGTGGCGAGGTACTGTTGATCAATTGTTAGGTGTCGTCTTGGTCTCATGATGTCAAAATGTGAACAGTATGATGAAGAGGACTGTTTAAATACCAATTCTAATTGAACCAGAAAATTCATTGGTCGACTCATGGATTAAACACCTGTTGTGAATTTTGCCATTAAGCACCTTGTTAGAGAACAGCAAGTTATGCAAAAAGTACTGAAACATCGAACATTTGGACATGTGCATTCAAAAGGTTAGAGAAGGTCAAATTAAGTTCACCTGTAAATGTTATAGTGCATTTTAGATGCATCCTGAAATTTTTTTTTTTAGATTTTAGTAGATTTAGTATACTTTATTGATCCCCAGAGGGGAAATTGAGGGTCATCCACCACCTGGATGGATGAAGCAGCCACGATACGGCGCTATCCCTTAACCATTCACACACACATTCACACCTAGGGCCACTTTAGAGTCTCCAATTAACCTAACCTGCATGTTTTTGGCCTGTGGGAGGAAACCGGAGAAATCCCGGAGTAAACCCACGCATACACAGGGAGAACATGCAAACTCCACACAGATCACTGTTGGTCGGGGGCTGGGATCGAACCCACGATACCACGATCCCCCGGCCAAGGGTAAACTGTGCAGCCGCAGTGCTAACCACTGCGCCACCGTGCCAATTTTACCTGAAAGCTGAATATCCCTAACTTTTTGTGAGCAGTGTATATAATCACTGGTATTAAAACTGGTGGGTTTTTTTTTAAACTTTGGGGATGAAGGGTTGCATTTTTTTTTAAACAAAATATTTACTTTTTTTTTTTTTTTTTTATAAATTTGCATGTTTTTTTCATAACTTTGATGATTAAATTAGTTTCTCTCATAAATGTGCCTGTTTTGTCCCCCCAGCCACCTCACCTCATAAAATGTTTCATAAATTTGCATGCTTTTTCTTTTCTCGATTTTTTGTCTTTGTAAATTTGCAAATTTTCTTATCGTAAATGTAACTTGTTCCACTTTTTTCTGTAGAATTTTCTCACTATTTTTTTTTCAAGTCACAAAAGAAAGTTTCTTGTTTATCACTTTTTTCTTGCAAATTTCTCTTGCATTAGATGCATTTTCTGTTTTTCCCCAGATCGCTTTAAAGAAAATGTATTTTTCAACATAACTTATGTTCTTTCATGAATTTGTTTTGACCCCCCCCCCCAAGTAAAATGTCTTTCATAAATTTGAATATTTTTATTTTCTCATGAATTTTGTCTTTTAAAATTTCAACAATTTACAATTTTTGTTCCACTTTTTCAAAAAAAAAAAAAAAAAAAGTCATTTTCCTTTAAATCTGCAAAAGAAAGTTTATTTCATCAGATTTTTTTCTTGTAAATTTAGATGTTTTTTCTCTTTTTCCATTAAATGTGATTTTCTCTTTATTTTATTTCTAATTCAAATTTTTTCCACCTTTTCCCTGTTATTTCTTTTTTTTAATTCATACATTTGCATGCTTTTTTAATATTCTTTTAAATTTGTACATTTTTACCTCCGCCAAGGAGGTAATGTTTTTACCGGCGTTTGTCTGTCTGTTACCAGCATAACTCAAAAAGTTAAGAATGGATTTTGATGAAATTTTCAGGAAAGGTGTGTAATGGCATGGGGAACAGATTAGATTTTGGTGATGATCTGAGAGTGCATACCTCCACCAAGGGCTTTGTTTGTATTTGTGCAGCAGGATTACACAAAAACTACTGGATGGATTTGGATGAAATTTTCACCAGAGGTGGTTCTTGGGCTAGAGAGGAACCCATTATATTTTGGTGTTGATCTGAGAATGCATACCTCAGCCAAGGCTCTTATCTTCTCACAGTGTGTTAGCAACAATACTCCAAAACTGATGGACAGACTTTGATGCAATTTTCACCACAAGTGGCTACAGGCCTACACACAAACCCATTACATTTTGGAGGTGATCCATGACAAACGGAAGGAGCCTTGGCAGAGGTATGTGCTCTATGAGTGCTTTTCTAGTTTTAACTCATTTTTAAAATTTTTATTCTTGATCCTGACATGCCAACATTAAGAACACATCTATAACTGTGAGGAGGCACAAACTCTCTGACTCCACCTTGGGGTAGGCAATGGTGGGCCCCCTCTTCATGTTCAGTACATAGTCCTCCAGGCTGGGCCGCCGGATAAAGAGTGGAACGCCCAGGTGGGTCTTCAGGAATTGCCCGGGGGGGCACCCGTTGATGTTGTCGTGGAGCACTATCCCCCAGCTGCTCTGGAGGCATCCTCCCTTCTGCAGCCGGAACAACTTCCTGAATATACAGAAAGCCAAAAGTCTCATAATTTGTCAGCTGACTCATGACATTTTCAAGAGCCCCCATCATTCATTTTTTCATATGTTGACACAACTGCCAGAGGTGTTAATGAAATAGAGACAAACGTCATGTGTGTAACTCATGTATAACTAAATACAAATCATGAGCAGAGAAGAGACATGGCAAAGGTTAATAAAAAAAAATGAGAGGCTGTGCAAAGGAATCATCTTCACTGAAAGTACCAATTTAAACAACTACATTAAACTTAAGTATTATTAACATTACACTTATTTTAAGTATACACTTAAATTTGTCTTCATGGCATTCCATATTACTTATAACTGAAAGCAACCGACAAATTAATTTCAGCTGGTTAAATTCTGACTGATAGCCTTTAAAAAGGTCTGTGAATATCAGATTGTGACACCACAAAGAACTCATGATGGGTAGAAGCAAAAAGCTCTCTCTAGACCACGTGTCTGCAATCTTTGCCAACCAAAGAGCCATTTTGCCCGTCTTCAACTAAAATAGAAGTGGCTGAGGGCTGCAACAGCAATTTGACCTTTAAAATAAAGACTATGCTGCTTATAAAGTTTTTTATATACTACATAGCTCTGAATATTATGTGGTAGGGCTGTGCGATATGACCAAAATTTCATATCACGATATAAGTAATCTTATTTGATAACGATATATATCACAATATACATTTCCAGTAAATTCTATAGTTTATATACAATAACTAATAAAAGGACCATCTCTTTTTCTACATTTTAAATTACATACTGAAAAAAAATCAATTGTACAAATTCATATCATTAATTTTATGCACTTTTTTCCTCTTAATTTTGCAGTGCTATAAAATTGTTTTTAATGTGCATTTGAGAGGACTTCAACTTTATTCATTATAGCTACCTGACTAAAAATTATTAAAAATCAAGTTGCATTAAGAGCCAGTTTGTTCCTCCGACACGTTTTAATTTATTATTTTTTTAGTGTGTATGTGGCCGCTGTCACACACTTTTGCAGCTTTAGTAATATTTTTTCAGACAAAATTAAGAAACTCTGCAGTGATTTAAACCAGAACGATGGTCTGATACACTATAATGTTTCCTATTGGCAACAAGTTAGTGTTGTCATTTAGCATTTGCCGTTTTATAATTAGAGAGAGATCGTGTTAATGTGACTTACCTCCAATTAAAACGAGGTTTGAGGACTATCCTCTCTGACGCAGCACGGTGGGGAAAAAGTCCCACATCTCTGACACAGAAGTAGCAGCTCCACAGAAGTAGTGGCAAAACATTAGCTTGCTGTTAGCTGCTGTAGCGCTAACCACCGGAACCCACCTGGCGCACTGCAGGGGAGAGGCCGGGCGGTGACAAGTAGAAACGGGGTATACGTCCTGATATAAACGATAAAGTTTCATACGAAACAGTACACGTTTTTATCATGTTACCAATATATATTGTCATATCACACAGCCCTATTATGTGGCATTAATGAATTCATACTACAACAGTGAAAAAACAAACTGTCAAGCTTTATATATAGCTTCTTCATTCATGAATTAAAAGTATTACAAATATATTAGAAATTGTTTTGTGCTGAAAAGGCTATATCTGAAATTACATCTAACCATAAGTTTTTGTAACAGTTTTTTAATTATCAGCACATTCATAAATTGTTTAAATCTGAAAAATATCATCCATCTCCTACTTTCAACAGTGATCACACAGCTTTAGTTCCTGATATTTTAATAAATTAGAGATGGAAGTTTAATTTAGAAGAAGCTACTTCTCATCGTTTTTATGTTTCCTCATAATGCTCCTTATTTAAATGTATTAATATAAATCTGAATCCTTCACCTGTTCTCCAGACTCTCAATTTGACAACTAGTGGATCGGTTGTCTGATAATTAGTTGTCTGATATTCTTCTTTATTTATTTTGGAATAAAACAAAAAGAATTCTAAACAACTTTCCCCCCCCCCAATTCATTCATCTTCTTCCGCTTAATCCTTTTCGGGTCATGGGGATGCTGAAGCCTATCCCAGCATCTTTGGACGAGAGGCAGGGTACACCCTGGACAGATCGCCAGTCCATCGCAGGGCTAACACAGAGAGACAGACAACCATTCACTCTCACAGTCACACCTAAGGACAATTTAGAATCCCCAGTTGATGCCAATTAACCTAACCTGCGTGTCTTTGGTCTGTGGGGGGAAACCGGAGTAAACCCACGCAGACATGGGGAGAACATGCAAACTCCACACAGATCACTGCTGGTGGGGGGCTGGGATCGAACCCAGGATCCCCCAGCCAAGGGTGAGTTGCTGTGCTGCCGCAGTGCTAACCACTCCGCCACCGCGCCGCCCTAAACAACTTTCTAAATAATATAACTAAAAATCATTTGGTGCAAATTAAGCCAATTAGAAATTATTACAGCAGAATGGAAATTAAAAAAAATACCTTCTTCCACTGAGCTAAATGTTGGTTAGAATTTAAAAAAAAATGCATGGCATTGATAGACAGTCTGCACATATAATTCACTGTCCAAAACTCCACAGGTAACAAGCTAGCAGTTATCCTGCAGACAAAAAGCTGAAAACATCCTTAAAATAAAAGGCTCACCTCTACATCACTGTCAGACAATCTTCTCTCCTCGTTCCCCCCCCCCCCCCCAATTTACAGATTGTGAGGGGAAAACTCCCGGCTCTATGTTGCTGATTTCCAACAAGTAAATCCGGTTGATGGCATTTCACAAGAAAAGCACGTAACAGACACAACCATTCTTAAAATGGAATTGCTATAAAGGGCTTTTATTCTGACATAACTCAGGAAGTACTGAGTTGTGATGGTGAAAATAAGATAAGCCTTTATTAGTCCCACAACGGGGAAATTCCAGGATTGCAACAGCACAGGGATAGCAACACTCAGAGCAACAATCAGAAGGCAAGAAAAGAAAAAAAAAAACAAGCAAGCAAGAGCAGCTAATATACATATGTACATATTACTATAAAAAATATATATTATATATATATATATATATATATACAGTATATATATACACACACACACACACACACACACACACACACACACACACAGAGACACAGACAGTGCAGAGCATTGTAGCTGGATGGAATAAATATGTAAATATATAAACACCCACAGTACGGAGCATTGCAGCTAGGTGGAATAAATATGTAAATATATAAACACACACAGTGCGGAGCAATGTAGCTAGATGGAATAATATGTAAATATATAAACACACACAGTGCAGAGCATTGTTGCTAGATGGAATGAAACAGCATAACCGTCTATTTAGTTATCCTACATGGTATGATTATGTGCCCATACATATTCTCACCCTCCATAGCGACCGGTATTTTCCTAGTTGTATACCGGAGGGGACCATTGTGTAAGTCTATTGCATCTTTTGCATTCAAAAAACTATTAGTTTGTTACGTCTTTTTGCTATCTCTGCGAGCAGCCCTGCTTAGGTTGTACAGTCTGACAGCCGTTGGTAGGAAGGACCTGCAAAACCTCTCGGTTGTGCACCTGGGATGATGTAGTAACTTCACACTAATCCAGACTTCAGTCATGTCTGATGAATCCAGCATTTATAGCGCAGGCGACTAATTTTAAGGTTACTGAGCAAGAATTCAAGGATTGTTTCTCATTTTTAAGAACAATTAAGGCGTTGATTTTAGATAATCACATTTAAGACTTTATGGACCTATAGACACTAATGAGGCGGCTGTTTTTCGTTGTTTGTGTTCTTGTGGAGAAATTCTCTCCACATAACAATCACACATGAATGCAAATCAATCTGTCCACACAAAATTAAACTCTCCGTTTTCCTCTGTGATTTTACTTTTTCTGGATCTGTTCATGTCTTACCAAGGGCGGGGAGGAGAAGCAGGAAGCTGCAGCTCTCTGCTCTTCACAGAGAGGCTCAGAGGCTCTCCATGTGTGAGCCACTGTCGGATGTGACGCGTGGCTGACAACATAATAAATTTTAAAAATAACATTTTACATTCATGAAAGCATGCGTTTCCTTTGAGAAATGTATCCAATAAACAATAATTTGAAAAATAAAATAAATAAAATTAACTTCAATAATTTTCATGCGTTTTGAGATATAACTGCAGGGACTCACAGCATGAGAGCTGAAGGGTCGCAGGTTGCTGACCCCTGCTGTAGACCTTCATAACCATATTGTTGCAAAATATAATGATGGCACTGATGACAGGTGCATTTCTAAACTGCTGAATGTTCCAGTGAGCACTATTGAAGCCATCATTCAGAAGTGGAAAGAACATCATTTTACCATAAACCAGCCACGACCAGGAGCTTCTCGCAAGATTTCCGACAGAGGAGTCAAAAGAATTATCAGAAGAGTTATCCAAGAGCCAAGACCACTCGTGGAGGGCTCCAGAAAGACCTGGAGATAGCAGATACTGCTGTTTCAAAGAAAACAATAAGTAATGCACTCAACCAACATGGGCTCTATGTAGGGCTGTTGCGATAACCGCAATTATGTAATACCACACTATGGACAAGCCGAGTGCAGAGGAAAACAAGCAACCGCAACAACCACGGTGTTCACTTTTATTGTGTGTGTGTGGCTAAATGTCATTGTTCACTTATGTTCCCCTATTGACTAATAATTCATTCATTCATCTTCTTCCGCTTAATCCTTTTCGGGTCGCGGGGGGGCTGGAGCCTATCCCAGCATCTTTGGGCGAGAGGCAGGGTACACCCTGGACAGATCACCAGTCCATCACAGGGCCAACACAGAGAGACAGACAACCATTCACTCTCACAGTCACACCTAAGGACAATTTAGAATCCCCAGTTTGATGCCAATTAACCTAACTTGCATGTTTTTGGCATGTGGGAGGAAACCGGAGAAATCCCGGAGTAAACCCATGCAGACACGGGGAGAACATGCAAACTCCACATAGATCACTGTTGGTCGGGGGCTGGGATCGAACCCAGGATCCCCCAGTCAAGGGTAAGTTGCTGTGCTGCCGCAGTGCTAACCACTCCTCCACCGTGCCGCCCATTGACTAATAAATAAATTGTTAAATGTAAGTGTACTTTTATTGCCAACAGCATGTTTGTACCCAGTACTAATGGCGGCAGCACTGTGTGGGGCACTCTCTCTCCAGACGGACTCCAGCAAACAGTTAGTGGTAGAAGCATTTGGACTCCTTGCTAAATACAGGCGTGACAGTGAACACTGAAAGGGCACAAAGTGTGTTATTTCCTTCTGAGCACAGTGTTTATAATTGAGCTCCGAGAGCCAAACAGCTACTGCATAGTGCATTGCTTGTTTGAACGTGATTTTTTTAGATAGCGGCAAAAATCCAAAAATCATGGAGACAAGAGCCACGCAGGGCTGTACAGAGACTGTTCTGTTTAAAAACGCTGAATGTGGCTGCAGTCTCCAGTCCACACATGCTGTAGTTAAATACTGGTGTTCCCGCCACTGCTTTATGAAAATGATGGGTTTTTTTTTTTTTTTTTTTTTTTTTAACAGAATCAGCAGTTCATGCCTAGAAAGACCGGAGCGCCGCACAATTGTCACATACGCACAAAGTTGAGAGTGAAGCTGCAGTGAGTTTCTCACATCTTCCATCATTTGCCACATTATGAACCCTGTTTAAAATTATGAGACCACAAGGTCCTAAAAACACTTGCAATAATACTGCGGTGTTGAGCACTGTGTCCACTGTCACTGCAGGGAAAATTCCTCTACTGCGACTGCCCTAGCTCTATGCCTGCTCACCTTAAAAGACTCCATTGCTGAAGAAAAAGCATGTTGAAGCTATTTTAAAGTTTGCTGCACAACATTTGGGCAAGCCATTAAAATACTGGGAGAATATAGTCTGGTCAGAGGAGACCAAAATTGAACTTTTTGGATGCCACAACACATAGCATGTTTGGAGGAGAAATGGCACTGCACATCAGCCCCAAAACACCATACCAACAGCAGTGTTTCCTCTGGCTGAAAGACCTTGGCGTGGTGGCAACATGTTTTTCTGGGCAGGGAAGGGGTGGGGGGGGGGACATGACACGATTGTTACCGTAATATGTCAATTTTAAACAATTTATTTCTTTTTTTAAATTTTGCACAGTAACTTTGCATATGGAACTTACCATTTGAAGTACTGTACAACCGAGGATTGAATATTGGAATATTGGGCCAGTTGGGGTCCCACCCAGATGTCCTGTCTAGACTTTTTAGTAGTGTTATCTTTTCTCCTTCCTCTACTCTCACCTCTCCTGGACCCTCTGCCTGAACACTTTCCTCTCCTTGGCTCCTCTCTTCTGTCTCATCTTGCCCTCTCTGAGCTCTGTCTAATTCAGGTTCTCTCTCTGTCTATGCTGGTATACAAACAGGTTAGAAAATATCAAGTGTCATGTTTTGTCTTGCAGGAATTTTTCTGGTCATGGTTTACATAAATGACAAAAATGTGTGTATTTTTTTTTTGTATTTTTATTCTAGTGTTTCTTTTTTCCATTGAGAGAGTAGGGAAGGGAAAAAAAAAAAACATTCATAACAGTAATGTACTCATGCATAGGCTACTTAAATTATATGATCAGGTGGGTATAGTAACCAGAAATTCTACTCATGTAAAAGCAGTGCTTTGAAATTAATAATTAAAAGTAGACAACCAAAAATTTCTAGTTGAGTTAAGGGTACAAAGAGCACCCACTTAAAAACTTGAGTAATGACTTCAGTCTTGAAGGTTTGAGGTTTTTCTCAAAAAATTATAACAATTTTATTATAGTTTGCTACTTTTCTCTGTAAATTTATCTAAATTTGAAACCATTTTCCTCAAATTTGTAATTTCTTCTTGTAAAACTGATTTTTCTTGTACATTTGAAACTTTATTATAAATTTATGGATTATTTTATGGCTTATTTTTGTCTGTTTTTTTTAAATAAAATTACTGTTTTTTAAATAAATTTGAAAGACTGGTAATTTTTTTTTACTTTTTCCTTATAACAATTTACATTTTTGACCATAACTTTGCAGTCAGAACAGAACAATAATTTAACTCTGATTACAAAGAAAAAAATATTAATAAAATTGTATTTAATGAAATAAATTAACTTAAATGACCAAGGATGTCGTTATTTCTGTAATAATATTTCTATAAATTTATAGGGTTTTTTTTTTAGAAATCTCACCACCACCCTGACAGCAGGAAAAACCTCCCTTATTTTGAAATCCAAATATTGGCACGTTTAGTTTGTCTGAAGGCTGCTGATGGATTAAAGTCAGTGACTTGGTGAATTTCAGTCATCTTAACTTGCCAGGTACATAATAGAGAACATAACTTAATACTGCAGTGGCTGGTGAAATATATCGTCAGCAATTCATCAGTCCCCCTTGCCTTTCCATTCATATGAAGCTGGCTGCATATGAATTCTAACCACATCTCTTAGCTAAGCAACTCTTCCATTATTGCTCCTATTTCCAGTGGGTTAAAACCATGATAAATGCCTCCAGTGCTTAAGATAAGATAAGATAAGCCTTTATTAGTCCCACAATGGGGAAATTCCAGGATTGCAACAGCACAGGGATAGCAACACTCAGAGCAACAATCAGAAGGCAAGAAAAAAAAAAAAAAAAAAAAAAAAAAGCAACAGCAGCTAATATACATATGTACATATTACTATAAAAAAAAAAAAATATATATATATATATATACACACAGACACACAGTGCAGAGCATTGTAGCTGGATGGAATAAATATGAGTATATAAACACACAGTGCGGAGCATTGTAGCTAGATGGAATAAATATGTAGATATATAAACACCCACAGTACGGAGCATTGCAGCTAGGTGGAATAAATATGTAAATATATAAACACACAGTGCGGAGCATTGTAGCTAGATGGAATAATATGTAAATATATAAACACAGTGCGGAGCACTGTGTGTTTATATATTACAAACCTCTTCTGATTTTTTTCCGCATTTAAAGTACTTTAATAAGCCCATGTCTCTGTTGGACAGTCACGCTAGCAAGACACTCTGTCTGGTGACTGACTGCAAAGCTCGAGTGGGCGGGGCGCTTCTAAACTCTGCGTGGATGACAGCCAGGCGCGTTGTTCATGTGCGCACTTGCAGAAAGTCATTGCTTCATATATTTTTCTTAAATTCATATCGCCTCATAAGCACGGCAGTAATTTTTCTGGCGAGGCGGGCCGCCACCCAGAAATGTTACCAGAGGAAACACTGCGACAGTGAAGTTTAGAGGTAGGAGCATCATGGTGTGGAGGTGTTTTTCAGCACATGGTACAAGCAGACCTCATATAATTGAAGGAAAGACGAATGGACAAATGTAGAGAGACATCCTTGATAAGAATCTGTTGCCGCCTGCCAAGATGCTGAAGATGAAACGAGGGTGGACATTTCAGCAAGACAATGATCCCAAACACACAGCCAAGGAAACTCTCAACTGGCTCCAGAGAATGAAAATACAGCTGCTAGAATGGCCCAGTCAGTCACCTGACCTGAATCCAATTGCAAATCTATGAAACAAACTGAAGATCAGAGTTCATAGAAGACACCTACGGAACCTTCAAGATTTGAAGTCCGTTTGTGTGGAAGAATGGGCTAAAATTATTCCTGAGCAATACCTGTACCTACAGTATCTCACAAAAGTGAGTACACCCCTCACATTTTTTGAAATGTTTCATTATATCTTTTCATAGGACAACACTGAAGATATGACACTTTGATACAATGTAAAGTAGTCAGTGTACAGATTGTTTAACAGTGTAAATTTGCTGTCCCCTCAAAATAACTCGACACACAGCCATTAATGTCTAAACTGCTGGCAACAAAAATGAGTACACCCCTAAGTGTAAATGTCCAAATTGCGCCCAAAGAGTCAATATTTTGTGTGGTCACCATTACTTTCCAGCACTGCCTTAACTCTCTTGGGCATGGAGTTCACTAGCGCTTCACAGGTTGCCACTGGAATCCTCTTCCACTCCTCCATGACGACATCACGGAGCTGTATGTTAGGAACCTTGTGCTCCTCCACCTTCCGTTTGAGGATGCCCCACAGATGCCCAATAGGGTTTAGGTCTGGAGACATGCTTGGCCAGTCCATCACCTTTACCCTCAGTTTCTTTAGCAAGGCAGTGGTCGTCTTGGAGATGTTTGGGGTCGTTATCATGTTGGAATATTGCCCTGCAGCCCAGTTTCTGAAGGGAGGGGATCATGCTCTGCTTCAGTATGTCACAGTACATGTTGGCATTCATGGTTCCCTCAATGAACTGTAGCTCCCCAGTGCCGGCAGCACTCATGCAGCCCCAAACCATGACACTCCCACCACCATGTTTGACTGTAGGCAAGATGCGCTTGTCTTTGTACTCCTCACCTGGTTGCCGCCACACACACTTGACACCATCTGAACCATCCATCCATCCATCCATCTTCTTCTGCTTAATCCTTTTCGGGTTGCGGGGGGGCTGGAGCCTCCCAGCATCTGTGTGCGAGAGGCAAGGGTACACCCTGGACAGATCGCCAGTCCATCACAGGGCCAACACAGAGAGACAGACAAGCATTCACTCTCACAGTCATACCTAAGGACAATTTAGAATCCCCAGTTGATGGCAATTAACCTAACTTGCATGTTTTTGGCATGTGGGAGCAATTAAGTTTATCTTGGTCTCACCAGACCACAGGACACGGTTCCAGCAATCCATGTCCTTAGTCTGCTTGTCTTCAGCAACCTGTTTGCAGGCTTTCTTGTGCATCATCTTTAAAAGGAGCTTCCTTCTTGGACGACAGCCATGCAGACCAATTTGATGCAGTGTGCAGCATATGGTCTGAGCACTGACAGGCTGACCCCCCCACCCTTTCAACCTCTGCAGCAATGCTTGCAGCACTCATACGTCTGTTTTCAAAAAACAACCTCTGGATATCCCATTGAGCACACAGGGCTGTGCAATATGACCAAAATTTCATATCACGATATAAGTAATCTTATTTGACAATAATGATGTATATCACAATATAAATTTTCTGTAAATTCTATAGTTTATATATGATAACTAATAAGAAGGATCATCTCTTTTTCTACATTTTAAATTACATACCAAAAAAATCAATTACACAAATTCATCTGTCATTAATTTTATGCATTTTTTCCCCTCCTAATTTTGCAGTGTTATAAAATTGTTTTTAATGTGCATTTGAGATGACTTCAACTTTATTCTTTATCACTACTGGACTAATTAAAAATGATTAGAAATCAAGTTGGATTAAGAGCCAGTTTGTTCCTCCGACACGTTTTATTTATTTAGTGTGTATGTGGCTGCTGTCATGCACTTTTGCAGCTTTAGCAATGTTTTTTTCAGACAAAATTAAGAAACTCAGCAGTGATTTAAACCAGAACGATGGTCTGTTACACAATGTTTCCTGTTAGCAACAAGTTAGCATTGTCATTTAGCATTTGCCGTCTTATAATTAGAGAGAGATGGTGTTAATGTGACTTACCGCCAATTAAAACGAGGTTAGAGGATTGTCCTCTCTGACACAGCACAGTAGAAAAAAAATCCATCTCTGGCTGGCACAGAAGTAGTGGGAAAACATTAGCTTGCAGTTAGCTGCTGTGGCACACTGCGGGGCAACTGCAGGGGAGTGACAAATAGAAATGGGTATGCCTCTTATATAAAGCAATGCAGTTTTATATGAAATGGTAGATGTTTTTTATTCTGTCACCGATATATATCGTCATATCGTACAGCTTTGAGCACGTGCACTCAACTTCTTTGGTTGACCATGGCGAGGCCTGTTCTAAGTGGAACCTATCCTGTTTAACCGCTGTATGGTCTTGGACACCGTGCTGCAGCTCAGTTTCAGGGTGTTGACAATCTTCTTATAGCCTAGGCCATCTTTATGTAGAGCAACGATTCTTTTCAGATCCTCAGACAGTTTTTTTGCCATGAGGTGCCATGTTGAACTTCCAAGAGCGATAACACCAAATTTAACACACTTGCTCCCCATTCACACCTGAGACCTTGTAACACTAACGAGTCACATGACACCGAGGAGGGAAAATGGCTAATTGGGCATAATTTGGACATTTTCACTTCGGGGTGTACTCACTTTTGTTGCCAGCGGTTTAGACATTCATGGCTGTGTGCTGAGTTATTTTGAGGGGACAGCAAATTTACACTGTTATATAAGCTGCACACTGACTACTTTACATTGTATCAAAGTGTCATATCTTCAGTGTTGTCCCATGAAAAGATAGAAAATATTTACAAAAATGTGAGGGGTGTACTCAGTTTTGTGAGATACTGTAGTTTCTCCATACAGGAAGTGTCTGGAAGCTGTTATTACCAACAAAGGCTTTTCTACTAAATATTAAATAAATTTCACCAAGCGTGTTCAATACTTATTCCCTGTGTCATTCCACTTTATTAAATATAACTTGTTTTATGAACACAGTTGCCTTGATTGGGGGACCTCCAATGCACTGGGCTTCACTCCTTTCTTCACTCTCAATGAAATATTTTTGCTGGTCATTAACATCCGTTTGTTCTCTCCCATAGATTGAGTCCCCGTCATGCTGTTTGCTCTCTACATGTCTGTTCTTTTCATCTTCTCTATCCCCTCACACCCCAGCCAGTCGCAGCAGATGACTGCCCCTCCCTGAGCCTGGTTCTGCTGGAGGTTTCTTCCTGTTAAAAGGGAGTTTCTCCTCTCCACTGTCGCCTAGCGCTTGCTCACAGGGGATCACCCGATTGCTGGGGTCTTTCTGCAATTGTGGGGGTTTCCCCTACAGTTGAAAGTGCTTTGAGATGACTGTTGTTATGAAATGGCACTATATAAGGGAACAGGGAACATATAATATACAGGGAACAGACATCGAGATGGTGACATCCTATAAGTACCTGGGTGTTCATCTGAACAATAAACTAGACTGGTCACACAATACTGACGCACTCTACAAGAAGGGACAGCGCAGGCTGTTCCTGCTGAGGAGACTCAGGTCTTTTGGTGTACAAGGGGCGCTGCTGAAGACATTCTATGACACGGTGGTGGCATCAGCCATCACTTTTGGAGTGGTCTGCTGGGGCAGTGGCATTACAGCAGCCGATAGGAAGAGACTGAACAAACTGATTAAGAAAGCTAGCTCTGTCCTGGGGCAGCGCCTTGATCCGGTGGAGGAGATAGGAGAGAGAAGGACGGTGGCTAAACTGTCTTCACTGCTGGAGTCCGAGTTCCACCCTATGCAGGACGTACTGAATGCA
The DNA here is from genome assembly GCA_020510985.1 of Pholidichthys leucotaenia. Lineage (NCBI taxonomy): Eukaryota > Metazoa > Chordata > Actinopteri > Cichliformes > Pholidichthyidae > Pholidichthys > Pholidichthys leucotaenia. The sequence goes on along the minus strand of CM035842.1, from coordinate 190,226,911 downwards.
CTGAGGAGCTCATTTAGCAGCAGACTACATCATCCCAGGTGCACAACCGAGAGGTTTCGTAGGTCCTTCCTACCAACGGCTGTCAGACTGTACAACCTAAGCAGGGCTGCTCGCAGAGATAGCAAAAAGACATAACAAACTAATAGTTTTTAAATGCAAAAGACTTACACAATGGTCCCCTCCGGCATACAACTAGAAAAATACCGGTCGCTATGGAGGGTGAGAATATGTATGGGCACATAATCATACCATGTAGGATAACTAAGTAGAGGGTTATGCTGTTTCATCCCATCTAGCAACAATGCTCTGCACTGTGTGTGTTTATATATTTACATATTTATTCCATCTAGCTACAATGCTCAGCACTGGGTGTGTTCATATTTATATATCTATATATTTATTCCATCTAGCTACAATGCTCCGCACTGTGTTTTTATATATCTATATATTTATTCCATCTAGCTACAATGCTCCGCACTGTGTGTGTTTATATACTTACATATTTATTCCACCTAGCTGCAATGCTCTGCACTGTGTGTTTATATATTCATATATTTATTCCATCCAGCTACAATGCTCTGCACTGTGTGTCTGTGTGTGTGTATATATATATATATACAGTATATATTATAGTAATATGTACATATGTATATTAGCTGCTCTTGCTTGCTTTTTTTTTTTTTTTTTTTTCCCTTGCCTTCTGATTGTTGCTCTGAGTGTTGCTATCCCTGTGCTGTTGCAATCCTGGAATTTCCCCGTTGTGGGACTAATAAAGGCTTATCTTATCTTATCTTATAAATAAAGCTGAATTTCTTTGTATGTATGAATTACAAGAATTAATTGAACTCTTTGGGCTGTTCGACTTTGCCAACCATATAAAGGCCACACTAGACGAAAGCCGAGGCACCAAAAAGTGGAACAGGTGCTCTTTAAAGCGGCACTGGTACCTCTAGAGTACAAGCCGATCAGGATATGGCCCCAACATACTGTGGCAAGTTTTGGCAACTCCCACACCCAGATATCAGAGACACTGAAATTGTGACCCTTGGCTTCCATACCTGAACTCCACTTTCTTCTTCTTATACTCAGCAATGAGCAGCTCCCCACACACCAGTGAGTTCTCCCCAGGCAGAGGGAACGGCACCTGCGGGGTCTCCGGAGAGGTCTGTGGGAGCTCTGTCTCACCGCCGCCTCCTCCTCCCTCCTCACCTCTTTCTACACCTCCTCCTGCCTCCTGGAGGCTTGACTCCTCCCCCCTAAGCTGTAGCACCTCTGGGCTCAGGGCTTCTGGGGGCAGCAGCCCACTGATCCTGTCCAGTGGGGACAGGGGGCGACGGTTCCTCCTGGAGGGCAGCCTGGAAATCAGGGTTGTTGAGGAGGAGGAGGAGGAGTCTTCCCCACTTCCCTCAGCCTCCCCACAGATTGGGGGAGAAACTGAGAAAGTCCTGCCATGTTTTAGGAGCACACATGTGTTTCTGCACACTGCCACGAGTCTGGAGGCGAGGTGAGCGGCCATGATGATGTCTAAATCGTCATCAGATCACTGGCAGTTATTTGGAATACAAACCTAAAACAGACACACAAGGAGAAAAAATAAATAAACATCAAAAATTTAAATCACACTAAGCTGCCCCGGTATCCCTAGACTATGAGCCCATGGGTATACTATGTGCAAGCACTGAGATTAAATAAAAAATTAACATTTAACTCACACTCATAACTTTAATATTTTATATTGAATTTGCATGTCTTTATCTCAGATTTTATTTCATCATTTTTGTTATCCTCATAAGTTTTATCTTTTCATAAATGTAAGGGTTATTTAAATTAGTTTTCTCACATTTAAAATGTGTCAATTTTATCTCACATTTTTTAATTTTCATTCATTCATTCATTCATTCATCATCTTCCTCATTTTTTCTTAATTTTGCTCTTGTAAATGGAAAACTATTTTTGCTTTTATTACTATAATTTTCTAGATTTTCCTTACCCCCCCCCCCCCATGTACATGTTTTCAATAGAGAGCCGAAGTCACACCCCCTGTACCTCTGCATATGGCAGGGGTGTCCAATCATGTGCCATGGAGGGCCAAGACCCTGCAGGCTTTACCTCCAACCAGTGTCTTCAACAGCAGATTCCACTGAATTTCTTCCCACTGATAGCTGATAAGTGAAAACACCTGCTGAAGAGACTGGAATGAAGAGAAAACCTGCAGGGTCTTGGCCCTCCATGGCACATGACTGGACACCCCTGGCATATGGGACCTTAAATAAGAAAAAAAAATCTCCATTCAAGTGAATGGCAAGAGAGGGGTACTGCATAAAACCAAGATAAGGAAATAAGACAGGATTTTCAAGTAATCCTAGCTTAATCTATACTTGACTTGGTTGTATAAAAGTAGGATAACTTAAGACCAGTCAAGCTGCTATGGAGATTTATTCTCTGCAGCTATCCGGGTCAATCCTATGTGAAATGTCTGTGGGGTGGATTTGTGGAACAGTCTGGAGCTGGAACTGAAACTATGTACAAACAGAAATCAATTCAAAAAGAGATATAAACATTATTTGCTGAAAGGATATATGTTAGAAGGGTAGTATTTGTATGCACGATTCACTATAGGCCCTTTTCCACTAGTCCCGCTTAGTCCAACACGGGACAGCTCAGCACGCTTTGTTGCTCTTTCCACTAGCCCCAACACGGTTTAACACGGTTTATTTTCATGCCTGCTCGAGGGCAGGGTACAACCGTGCTGAGTCGTACCGTGATGTGACGTCAACAGCCTGTTCGCCACTGATTGGTCAGGTCGTAACGTCACGTAAGCGACCGTCTTCTGATGAATCTACACAACCGCCATTTGCAATATTTCACGGACTAACTCGGTCACGGAGTAAATACAATATTAATACAGACAGCGTTGTAGGTTTTGCGGAACTCTACACCGTGCTCCAACGAAGAGGTGCGGAGTTTTCTCTGCTTGGTGGCAGATCCACAGTGAGAGGAGCGACCCGCACCGATACAGATGGCAGCCCAGCATAGAACCGGACTACGGACAAGCTGAAGACGAACGTGAGAGAACCATCGATGGTGAGTGATTTGTAATAATGTGCATCTATTCGCTTATTTATCCTGTTGGTGGTAAGCTCACTTTTTTTGAGCCATACAACGCCGTTTTGTGCTGGCTAACGAGTTTTAGCTAGTAGCTAGCTAGCTAGCTAGTAGCCAACTCTGCTGATTCACGCTTGTTTTCTCCTAAGTATTCGCTTGTGAGAGCAAAACGATGAAATATGTTAATCCTGGTTAAAGTCCTGGTTTGTGTACATGCTGCACTTTGGTGCTGCGCATTAAATTGTGTGCAATTTAATGCTCGAATGTGTTTCCACATGCCAGGGGTTAGCTTCCCTCTGTGTTTATATTGTGATACTGGTGAAATGGACCACAGGAGCCGAAATCTCGTCATATTAAAATTGCTTTTTCAAACCAGTGATTTATAAAGTCATTCATATAATTTTCTAAAGTGTCAGAATAGACCCACACACCTATTCTGTGGATCCTGCAGTGCTTGTCAGGGAAACAAAGCATTTTTGTCACATCCCACCACTGACTTTCACAGGTCTATTTCCCTAATACAGGTACATCTCCAAAAATTAGAATGTCATGAAAAACTTCAATATTTTTTGTCACTCATTTCAGAAAGAGAAATCTGTATATTATATAGATTCATTACACAGACAGTGATATATTTCAAGCGTTTATTTATTTTAATTTTGATGATTACGGCTTACAGCCCCTGAAAACCCCAAATTCAATTTGGCAAAAAATTAGAATATTACATAAAATTAACATTAAAAAATAGTTTTTAAATATAAATGTTGGCCGCTGAGGTGTTGGTTAATATGGGCTGTAGCCGTAATCATCAATATTAAAATAAACACTTTCAATATATCACTGTCCCTGTAATGAATCTAATATGGGTTTTACTTTCTGAAATGAGTGACAAAAATATTGAATTTTTTCATGATATTCTAATTTTTGAGATGTGCCTGTATTAAGTGTTGAACTTGCTTGAACCTAACCACCATCCATTTCTGTCGTTCCTCTAGGCAAGAGGAAAGCAGCCGCCCACAACGGACCTCGCCACTGTGGAAAGTACTGAAATCCTTTGCTTTTATAGGTAAAGTGTCAAAACCAAAGTAGCACAATTTCCACTTAATATAAAAGGGACTGAACTGAGATTTATTTGATTGTGTGAATATGGCATATCAACTGTAAAATAAACCGCTTGTTAATGTATTTATTTTTTTGTCAGATCACTTGTGTGATCCTTTGTGAGTTATGTTCATAACTATGTTCTGGCGAATGTGAGATGTTCAGTCGTCAATATAATTTACTTTATATGTGTAGTTTATAGTCTATCATCAATAAACTCATGCAGTAACAGGACACATTACAAATATTTGAGACCCATTGTAGTGCTTCCTTTTATATTTTAGCAATGCTAGTACAAAACACTGCCCACACATGAAGCCAGGGCAAGAAGAGACACTTTACAGACAAGACAAACTTTTGATAAAAACTTCATATTTTGACTGAGCAACTCCATACTCGGTGATGCACACCTTCAGTTAAAGTACTAGATTCCATTCAAGTGAATGTATTAATTCATTCTGATTGCTGAGGCCACAGTAAAAACAGATGATTTTAAATGTAACCCAGCCCTTGTAAAATCTACTGAAGCGCAGCTACATGAAAATTGTGGTTAAATACAACAACGAAGTACTTTATTGTCACATTCAAATTGTAATCCCTCCTGTTTTGTTTTTCTTTTGAATTCTTGGATGGAATATGGTGGGCAATATAAGCTGCGGCTTCAGCCATCACCCATTTCAGATAACCTATGTTGAACTGTATAATCAGAGGAGTTATTGTTTAATTTGACCTTGTTAGATTTTTTCCCCTTTGTTATATTATTCTATTTTCTTTTAATCTTTACTTTTAATCAATCTGAAATAAAGATTCATTCATTCATTCACATTCCACCACTGGCTTTTAGCAACAAGTGTATTTCCCAAATATGTTTTACATTTGCTTTAATTAACCACCACCCATTTGTCTTTTGTCTAAGCAAGAGGGAAACTGTCCACCCCAACTGGACCTTGCCTCACTATTTACAGAGATGCAGGCTGAAGATCTGCTGAACCAGGACCAGTACGAGGGGCCGATCCAGTTGCTTCTCAGTGAGGCAGCGTGGCTGCCGTGTGTGACCATTCCAGTTTTTTTTTTTTTTTGTTTTGTTTTTTTACAGTTTGAATTTTGCACATTCTGAATAATCTGGAATTTGCTGCTGATTGTAATAAACAATTTAGTGACTTATGTGGTTGCATCATGATTTTCTATTTTGTCTGTTAAGACACCGGTGGGAAAAGCGTCAACTGTACAAAGGATTTATTGGTGACCTTGAAAATAATGCTCATTTTTAAGAAAAAAGTAACAAACAATTATTTTATTAACTGAAGACTGTATTGTTGGATGTGCCACCGCAGAAGACCCTGCATACTTCAGTGACAGTACCAGTATATGGAGGAATTCTGGGTCATATTAGCATCTACTCTTCATCATAATGGGTTTGGGCGGGGCTGTCTAATCATGTGCCATGGAGGGCCAAGACCTTGCAGGCTTTACCTCCAAACAGTGTCTTCAACAGCAGATTCCACTGAACTTCTTCCACTGACTGATCAGTGAGAACACCTGCTGAAGAGACTGGGTAGAAGAGAACCTGCAGGGTCTTGGTCCCCCATGACACATGATTGGAAGCCCCCGGATTAGGTTTAATGGGATTTAACATTTTAACACAAACTGCTTTATGGTTCATAATTCTGTTGACAGACTTACACCAAACCAAAAGTGATTTCTCAAACTGCTGGATTGTTTTTAGACAGCTTTTCCAATCTTTCAGTATTTAATTTATGCCACATGGTGGTAACCTTCACATATAAAAAAAGAGACATCTGCAAAAACTTCAGAGGTTTATTGTCAGTGCAATTCCTAGTGCAATACTACATGAATGCATGTCTAGTACATTGTTGATGCAGAGAATATATATTTCTACAGTACATGTATCTAGTAAATCAAGCATTTTCCATGTAACCTTGTGACTGCATTATTTTAATTGCTTTTAATCCTAGATCAAGTTTGTTTTGGCCTAAAATGCATCATAACTGTCAAATATATCTTATTATACCTAACTCAGTACTGTTTACTTTTTGAATATATATTTTGTGGCTAATATAGTTATTAACCTGGCGATCAAGTTGTGTCAGCTGATCATTTTTTGCTATGACACCACCTCAGACTCAGTGCTGCAGAAGCAGGTACGTCCATGATGTCTCAACAGTCTCTCCATGATTTTCACGCAGATCAGAGCAATTTTTTGCACAGGAAATAAACGTTTCTACAGACATTCTTAAGCTCTACAACCACTGATCGTTTGTGAAGCTGTGTTGACATCAGTGACAGGCTGGTGACATCAGTGAGAGGCTGTGCTGAACGCCCAGACCGACTGTTTGAAGCGGTAATTTCCCCACAACAGAGCCATCTGAAACACACACAGCATACATATTTTAGTACCTAACAGCGATAACTTGCAGACATTAAAGTGTAGTACGACGTACTTATAGCAAACTAGCATTAGCAACATTAGCTTACCGTCATATATGATCTAGTTTGTATCCTCACGTCTTTGGCTCTCCCAGAAGCTGCAGAACTATTCCAGAGTGTTTCATCTCGCTGCCTGTACCCTTGTCTGGCGGTCCTTTTTGGCATTTACGGTAAAAAAAGCCACAGACTGAGGAGTCGACTTGTACAGCCGCCATGATGCATGTTATGTTTTGCTTGGGTCGCGTGTTTTACGTCACGGGAGTGTGGCGCCGCCTCGCTGTTATAGAAATCCCACCCACCCCAGCTTAACACGGTTGTAATGGAGAGAAAAGCGAGCCGAACCGTGTCGAAGTGAACCGAGATGTGGCGAGGTGTGCTGGGCTAGTGGAAAAGTGCCTTATGCTCACTCTGGGACACTATGGAATGGTGGGTGGGACAGCACTGTGTATATCTGTGTTGTTTGAGGCTGGTTTTGATGTATGGACATCAATGTATGTTAGGATGGATGGGTGTCAATGTTGATATGTACAAAATACAGTTAATTGTTTACTTGGGGTCTTAAATGTGGTAATTTGTATATAATTCACATGAGTGTATTTATGGAAAAGAGGAGTTGGAATTAATAAGTGTTCACTTCTTCCTTCTCCCTTTCGAACACTGTATACTGTTACTTTATTGCATTTGTCATTTGTTTTATTATACTTTTTTGTTCGAAATAAAGTATCTATCTAAATCAATGCTTTTCACTGTCATTCCATCATCCATTAAAACAATGTACTCAAGCTGCAATCGCTCTATAAAGCTACACTCAGGAACATCTGCTAGATTTCAACTGCAGCAGGATAGTCAATGTTGCTGGTAAGGAAATTGTGACTAGTCAGCTGGTGGACGACACAACCCTCTTCCTAAACAATGCCACACAAATCCCAGCTTCTATAAATGTCAGAGGCATTTTCAAAATCCTCTGGTCTTCGGTTAAACCTTGCTAATTGTGCACAACTGTTCATCTCCATAACACACCCATAAAAGAAACTGTCACATACTGTACTTAGGAATAAAAATTAGTACAGATAAAGATTTCAGATGTGCTTCAAATTTTGAACCAGTTATAGATAGAACTAGAAAAAAAGTCACTGGCTACAAAGAGGGCGGCAGTAGCTCAGGAGGTAGAGTAGGTCATGTAATAACCAGAGGGTTGGCGGTTCAAGTCCCGCTCTCCCCAGCCATCGTGTCCCTGAGCAAGACACTTTACCCACCTTGCCTCCAGTGTCCGTGACACTGGGTATGTAAATATTCGGTAGTGGTCAGACAGGCCGCTGGCGCAGATTGGCAGCCACGTTTCTGTCAGTCTGCCCCAGGGCAGCTGTGGCTACAGCAGTAGCTTACTACTACCATCGTCTGTCTGTGGAGTGAACGAATAATTGACTCATTGTAAAGCACTTTGGGTATTTTGGAAGGCGTTATATAAATGCAATCCATTATTATTATCACTGAAAGGGAGAGTTTTATTAACCAAAGCAGAGGGTATTTCTTGCTTAACCTATGCAGCCACCTCACTCTATGTAAATAGCAAGACCTCTAAAATAATCAATAATATGCTATTTAATTATATCTGGAAAACGAACACTCATTATGTTAAAAAAAAATCTGTTATTATGGACAATTATGAGTCTGGAGGACTTAACTTTCTTGATTTTACCACCCTAAATCACACCTTCAAAGTCAACTGGATTTAACAATTCCTGAAAAATCCAACTTCTCTCTGGAATTTCATACCACATCATGTATCCTCTGAATTAGGTGGTCTGAGTTTCATTTTAGTCTAAAACTGCAATACTGACAAACTCCCCCTAAATTTATCCAACTTCCACCAGCAAATGTTAGTAGCATGGCCCCTCATCTATGAACACAATTTCTCACCTCACAAATGTTACATTTGGAATAACAGATATATACTGTATAAAAACAAATCAATTTTCTTTGAGAAGTTGTTTACTGTTAACATTATATAGGTGGGCCAGCTGTTGAATGGTGATGGTCTGTTATCTGAATTCCTCACAAAGTTTAAAATGCCCATTATGCCAAAGGAGTATGCTATTGTGATGGATGCAATCCCCACTGGAATCTTAATGCTATTTAAAGGTTCCTCTTCTACAGGTCTTGCCCTACCACTCTTAAACCCAATTAATACACCAGTAGGTAAAACGTGCTTTTCTTCATTTAAGAACAGCAGAGGTGTTCCACTCTTATTTCAGAGGGAAATTGTTTCTATTCCTTATGTCGTTAACTACCTGAACAGCTTCATAGAGAATCTTCATTGGAAAGACATCTGGACCCTTCCTTACAAATACTTGCCAACTAATAAAATAAGAGAAGTTTCCGATAAAATTTTGCATAAATAGTATCCAGAAAACTAACACCTTGTGAAAATGAAAAAGGATATCGATGTGAATTGTTCATTCTGTGGTGCTTTTCCAGAAACTCCTATTCATTTTTTCTAGCACTGTAATTATACTAAGAAATTATGGAAGGACTTGAGCAGGTTTGTTACAGAACGTACTGACCCCAAATTTAATCTGTATTGGCAAAATATATCGTTTGGTTTCAAAAATAGTAAAACATATTTAATCTACTCATTCTTTTACCAAATTTCATATCCACAAGTGCAAATTTAATAAATCAAAACCAATGTTCACTGCTTTTGAGAATGAAACCAAAGAATATAGTAAAATCCTAGTTTCCTCAGAAAACCAAAAAGCTATCAAAACTCTTGATATATGCACTTTATTTAGCATTTTTACATAGTAAGTGAATATAATGGTTCTGCACATGTATGGTATTCCCTGGCATATCTGTTTTCTTTGTCCTTTAGTGAACTGAAATATCTTCTTATGTAACAAGGACTTGTACTTTTGAAACGTTCTTAACCACTTGCACTCCGGGCAATTTTCCTAAAAATGCCAAAAAAATAACGTGCCCAAAGTAAATCGAAAGCTGTTATTCAACCCTTTGCAGCATCCTCATGGGGTTGGTCTCATTTAAAAGAAAACACTTTGAATTTTTTGGCAAAAAAAAAACAATCTCTCTACGTGCTCCGGCCACTGAGTTACAGTCATCTAAACATACTGAACTTGAAGAAAAAAAAATTGGACACAGTGTTTTTTTGGATACAAATGCTTGTAAATAACACACAGCTGTCCGATCCGGCTGGAAAATGCAACAGAAATGTAGAACCAAGTGTTATCCAGCTGAGATCCAAATTTGGTAACAATACCACAAAAAATGAATATTTTACACAGCTTTGTTCTCAGGCTGTTCCCAGGCGTTATGGAACTGTGCCAAATTGTGCCAAATGGCACAGTTTGGAAAAACGTTTAACTTTTGAATAATTCAATGTAGAATCTTCATTTTAGGCTCTAATGAAAGGTCACACTCAGGGCTGTGTCTGTGTGTGTGTGGGCGGGGGGGGTCGTCCCCCCCCCCCCACTACCAAGGACCAAATTCGGCCCTCGCTACATGACGGAATACACTCTTTTTTTTTCCTTGCATGTTTTCACAGCGGCTCCCCCCCCCCCCCTCGCTACTGTGTGTGTGTGTGGGGGGGGGGGGGGACCGTGAATGCCCCCCCCCCCTCGCTACAGAAGAGGGCCATCGCTACATGATGGAATAGACTGATATGCTTCCCCCCGCGGACCGGGGAGCGTTCGGACCGTGCCCCCCCCCCCACTCCTCTTCTGCAGCGGGGGGGGGGGGCGTTCACGGTCCGAACACGGCAAATGAACCGTTTATCGTGGCGCACGCACTTCGTATTTCGTGCGCAGTACAGTTGTAATTTACCGATCGGTCAAAAGTCATTTTTGGATTACAGTTTTCAGGGATAAATAATAATTTAGCTTATAACACCTTACCTCTTCAAAGCAGCAGAGTCGTGGCGAACAGCTCTTCCCACGCGTCAGACAAACGCAACGCTGCTCCGCTCGTGGATCCCGATCAACATAATTCCATTATTGCCGTTTTGGCGAATGATTTACGACTTTTGTCGTCGGCCTCCGTCTATTCTGCTGGAATGAGTGCAGGTCCCACTTGTGGGTGTTCTCCATGCTGCTGGGTGAGCCTGGGTCTGTAGTAGATTAGTCCAGAGTCCTTTGTTTTCATCTGTGGCAGCAGTAAATATCGCTTCACCCAGCCTGAATTTCTGTGCTTCAATTGGCTCCTGCGTTCACAGTAGGCGGGTCCTCCTTCCTAGATTTTCATTCATTGGCTCCTCAAGGTTTCAGAAACCCAATTCAAGGCTCTTATTAGTCGAATGAGAGGTCAATCAGATGAACTAATCTGTTCGCGGCTGTCTCTGCAGTTTTTTTTTGAGTGGCGCTTGGACGCTACTACATCACCATCACCACCATCATGCGTCATGCGTCCAAGCGCGCACGAGGGCGCTCTCGTGTGCCCTCGTGCGTCATAGGACGCAGAGACTTGCCCGCCCGTGGAACAACGGAGCGCAAGTGGTTAAATAAAGTTCTGTAAAAATAAAATATTTTGCATTGTTTACTTCTGACAATGACACAGCCCACTGGTCGAATTCAAGTCAGGTGACCATGGAGCGCTGTTCGCATCGATTAAGAATATAGTGGTCCTTAGTGATTGTCATGTTTTTGGTAATAAATTCTTGAGGCAGTGCATTACGTAATTTTGTGAAGTCTAATATGGAAGTATTGAAGCTGTGTTTTGTGCAGAATTGCTCAAAATCTATTAGATTACCATTATCATCCATGAAGGCAGTTACAGCCGTGGACAAAATTGTTGGTACCCCTCTGTTAATGAAAGAAAAACCCACAATGGTCACAGAAATAACTTGAATCTGACAAAAGCGGTAATAAATAAAAATTCTATGAAAATTAACCAATGAAAATCAGACAATGCTTTTGAATTGTGGCCCAACAGAATTACTTTAAAAAACAAACTCATGAAACAGGCCTGGACAAAAATTATGGTACCCTTAACTTAATATTTTCTTGCACAACCTTTTGAGGCAATCACTGCAATCAAACGATTTCTGTAACTGTCAATGAGACTTCTGCACCTCTCAGCAGGTATTTTGGCCCACTCCTCATGAGCAAACTGCTCCAGTTGTCTCAGGTTTGAAGGGTGCCTTCTCCAGATGGCATGTTTCAGCTCCTTCCACAGATGTTCAATAGGATTTAGATCAGGGCTCATAGAAGGCCACTTTAGAATAGTCCAATGTTTCGCTCTTAGCCATTCTTGGGTGTTTTTAGCTGTGTGTTTTGGGTCATTATCCTGTTGCAAGACCCATGACCTGCGACTCAGACCAAGCTGTCTGACACTGGGCAGCACATTTCTCTCTAGAATACCTTGATAGTCTTGAGATTTCATTGTACTCTGCACAGATTCAAGACACCCTGTGCCAGACGTAGCAAAGCAGCCCCAGAACATAACAGAACCTCCTCCATGTTTCACAGCAGGGACAGTGTTCTTTTCTTGGTATGCTTCATTTTTGCATCTGTGAACATAGCGCTGATGTGCCTTGCCAAAAAGTTCCAGTTTTGTCTCATCTGTCCATAGGACATTCTCTCAGAAGCTTTGTGGTTTGTCAACATGCAGTTTGGCAAATTCCAGTCTGGCTTTTTTATGATTTGTTTTCAACAGTGGTGTCCTCCTTGGTCGTCTCCCATGAAGTCCACTTTGGCTCAAACAACGACGGATGGTGCAATTTGACACTGATGTACAAATTGGCGTTCCATGGTGAACCTTGGAGTTCACCATGAATGTGTTTAGAGGTTGTTCTGGGCTCTTTTGTTACCAGTCGTATTATCCGTCTCTTCCATTTTTCATCAAGTTTCCTCCTGCAGCCACGTCCAGGGAGGTTGGCTACAGTCCTCATTCATTCATTCATGTTCTTCCGCTTAATCCTTTTCGGTTCGCGGAGGGGCTGGAGCCTATTCCAGCATCTTTGGGCGAGAGGCAGGGTACACCCTGGACAGATCGCCAGTCCATCGCAGGGCCAACACAGAGTGACAGACAACCATTCACTCTCACAGTCATACCTAAGGACAATTTAGAATCCCAGTTTGATGGCTACAGTCCTGTGGATCTTAAATTTCTGAATAATATGTGCAACTGTAGTCACAGGAACATCAAGCTGCTTGGAGATGGTCTTATAGCCTTTACATTTAACATGCTTATCTATAATTTTCTTTCTAATCTCCTGAGACAACTCTCTCCTTTGCTTCCTCTGGTCCATGTTTAGTGTTATACACACCCATGTCACCAAACAGCACAGTGACTACTGACTGATTACAAGTTTGTAGACACCTATGATGTTAATTAGAGGACACATCTTGGTTGAACATGTCCCTATGGTCACATTATTTTCAATCTTTTCTAGGGGTACCATCATTTTTGTCCAGGCCTGTTTCATGAGTTTGTTTTTTAAAATAATTCTGTTGAACCACAATTCAAAAGCACTGTCTGATTTTCATTGGTTAATTTTCATAGAATTTTTATTTATTACCACTTTTGTCAGATTCAAGTTATTTCTGTGACCATTGTGGGTTTTTCTTTCATTAACAGAGGGGTACCAACAATTTTGTCCACATGTGTATAGGTCATATATTTTTCTCAGACCAGTCATGATAAAACAAGCATTTGTTGCAATGCAGTACATATTATTCCATATAACTGTAGAGTGTGGTGAGAAGTTATGTACATATAACATTTTCCAATATAATATTTGTTTACAGTGGATATAAAAAGTCTGCACACTCCTGTTCAAATGCCAGGTTTTTATAATGTAAAAAAAAAATGAGACCAAGATAAATCATTTCAAAACTTTTCCACAATTAATGTGACCTATAACCTGTACAACCCAAGTAAAAAACAAACTGAAATCTTTTAAGGGGAAAAACAAAAAATACAAAACTGACAATAACCTGGTTGTATAAATATGCACACCCTTAAACTAATACTTTGTTGCAGCACCTTTGGCTTTTATTACAGCACTCAGTTTTTTTGGGTAGGAGTCTATCTGCATGGCACATCTTGATGTGGCAATATCTGCCCACTCTTCTTTGCAAAAACACTCCAAATCTGTCAGATTGAAAGGGCATCTCATGTGCACAGCCCTCTTCAGATCACCCCACAGATGTTTGATCGGATTCAGGTCTGGACTCTGGCTGGGCCATTCCAAAACCTTAATCTTTTTCAAGTGAAGCCATTCTTTGCTGATTTGGATGTGTGCTCTGGGTCATTGTCGTGCTGAAAGATGAAGCTCCTCTTCATCTTCAGCTTTCTAGCAGAAGCCTGAAGGTTTTGTGCCAGCACTGACTGGTATTTGGAACTGTTCATAATTCCCTCCACCTTGACTAAGGCCCCGGTTCCAGCAGAAGAAAAACAGCCCCAAAGCATGATGCCACCACCACCATGCTTCACTGGAGGTATGGTGTTCTTTTGGTGATGAGCAGTGTTGCGTTTGCACCAAATATACCTTTTGGAATTATGGCCAAAAAGTTCAACCTTGGTTTCAGCAGACCATAACACATTTTCCCACATGAGTTTGGGAGATTTCAAATGTGTTTTTGCAAAATGTAGCCGGGCTTGGATGTTTTTCTTCGTAAGGTAAGGCTTCCATCTTGTCACCCTACCCCACAGCCCAGACATATGAAGAAGACAGGAGATTGTTGTCACATGTATTAAACAGCCACTACTTGCCAGAAATTCCTGAAGCTCCTTCAATGTTGCTGTCGGCCTCTTGCATACCTGCCAACTTTTCAAACCTGAAAAGCCTAGTAGCTAGCCGGGGTCCAGGGGCCGATGCTAATGCTAATGCTAATAATGCTAATGCTAATGCTAATGCTAATAATAATAATGCGGCGGCATGGAATAAAGCAGTGTTGGTGAAGGTTTTAAGCAAGTTTATTAAATCATACCGCCGTCACGAAGCTCGCCCTAATGGGCAGCTCGGAGGCTCTCCAGCAAAGAGACAAGAGTGAGTGTGTCAGCAGCAGTTGCAGGAATGAGAGAATGAACATGAAAATCAGACAGCTTATATACTCAGCTCAGACAATACATCAAAGACATTCACAGCAGTCGATCTGGGCATTTGCATATGAGAGGCACAGACAGTACAGGATGCATGAACACAATGCATGAGTGGGACATTAACATCACAGCAGTGAAACCATGTATGAATGGCAGATTACTTCACAGCATGCAGCGGAAAAAACCAGAAGAGCGAGCCGTCTGTCCCAGTCTCTTGTGGGGGTTGCCACACCTCTCCCCCCCAGAGGGCAAGGCAGGCGGCCGAGACCTCGATATTGCAGCTTTGGCAGCGAGCAGGGAAAGCTCTCTGCAGGAGGAGGGGGAGGGAGGAGGGGGGTAGTACGTGCCAGCCGGGACGGTGAAATCGTCTGAGCCGCGCAAAAATTGCTTGCTGGTCCGTGACGTCGAGGGGCTGTCCCGTTGAATGTGCGGAGGTCCACAAGAGGAAAAATTAGTCTCCGACTCCTCTCGCGGCCATGAAGAAAAACAGGAGCGGCGAGGCTGCGTAGCGGCTGTAAGAAAAAAAGAAACAAACGCAGAGGGACTTGGCGTGTTGACTTTAGGTGCAGGCACAACCTTAAAGCCTCGGGAACCGCAGACAGCTGAATTCCCCTTGTGTGCCGTGGCTAAGACCATAAAATCCAGTGAGCAAGCTGCGTGCCTCAGGTGTACGAGCAAGCCTGAAGGGCCAGTGTGCAGCAGAAGGAAGGCGGTCAGTGGAGCCGTATGTGTCCCGTGCGTGGTGCGCCATCCTCGTAACTCCCCGGTGCGTGTGCCGGGGCTCCGTGCGTGGGTGGGCCAGCTGGAGAGGAAAAGCCAGGGTCAGGGAGCTTAATCATCCCTGTTGTAGTTGCAGCAGATGGGTCATGGTGCGGTCAGGTCCACGTGTGCTCCGTCGGCCGTGGAGGTCGCCGTTGTGGAGAAAGGACGAGGTGCATGCGCTCTCGTGTGGAGGAGTTGTGAGCACGGCCGGTCCAGCGTGGATGTGCCGATCTAGGCGTGCAGATCCCACCATGGAGTTTGCTGCAGCTTTCCCGGTCGTGGGCGATGTCCTGAGAGTTCACTGAAGCAGAAAGCAGCTGCTGCATTCGCTTGTCGTCGGAGCATCACCGCCAGGTGCTGCGTTCGCCGGCAGCGTGTTCATTTCAGCGTCGGGTCACCAGTGCGGCGGCATGGAATAAAGCAGCGTTGGTGAAGGTTTTAAGCAAGTTTATTAAATCATACCGCCGTCACGAAGCTCGCCCTAATGGGCGGCTCGGAGGCTCTCCAGCAAAGAGACACAAGAGTGAGTGTGTCAGCAGCAGTTGCAGGAATGAGAGAATGAACATGAAAATCAGACAGCTTATATACTCAGCTCAGACAATACATCAAAGACATTCACAGCAGTCGATCTGGGCATTTGCATATGAGTGGCACAGACAGTACAGGATGCATGAACACAATGCATGAGTGGGACATTAACATCACAGCAATGAAACCATGCATGAATGGCAGATTACTTCACAGCATGCAGTGGAAAAAACCAGAAGAGCGAGCTGTCTGTCCCAGTCTGTTGTGGGGGTTGCCACAATAATGCTAATATTTGCCAAACAAATATTAGCATTAAATCTAGTTAAATGTAGCCAACAACCTCATATTTCTTCAACTTTCAAACCTGAAAAGCCTAGTAGCTAGCCGGGGTCCAGGGGCAGCAGGCCCCGGTAGGTCCAGGACAAAGTCCCGGTGGGGGGTTCAAGGGGGCGAAGCCCCCCGACGCCAAACAAATATTAGCATTAAATCAAGGTAGAATGTAGCCAACAACCTCATATTTGGGCTGCACGGTGGCGCAGTGGTTTAGCACTGTGGCAGCACAGTTTTACCCTCGGCCGGGGGATCACGGGGATCATGAGATCGTGGGTTCGATCCCAGCCCCCAACCAACAGTGAGCTGTGTGGAGTTTGCATGTTCTCCCCGTGTTGCGTGGGTTTACTCCGGGATTTCTCCGGTTTCCTCCCGCATACCAAAAACATGTAGGTTTAGGGCGCTCGCGCACGCAGCGACCAGCAGCCGGTGGCTTGTCACCAGACTGCAAACCAAATCTACCTACGGGTACAAATAAGTAACAAAAACAAAAAAAAAAAAAAAAAAAAAATTTCTTCAACTTACAAACCTGAAAAGCTTAGTAGCTAGCCGGGGTCCAGGGGCCGCAGTGTCAAACAAATATTAGCATTTGACATAGAAGTCACATATTAATTATATTAAAGGTAAAATATCTAAATCAATTGCAATACTACACAGAGCGAAATATTTGCTGAATCAACCCACATTATATACTTTGTATCATTCATTAATACTCCCATACATGACATATTGTACTGAAGTATGGGGAAATACATATAAAACAAACATATATCCAGTCTTTATGCTTCAGAAGAGAGCTATTAGAATAATAAACAAAGCTGCTTACAGGGAACCAACAAACCCACTTTTTCTTAAATTAAAAGCTCTCAAGTTGAAAGATCTGGTTAACTTTAAAACTGCAGTAATAATGTTTAAAGCCAAGAATCTATCACTGCCCGCAAATATCCAAAAGCTGTTCCAAATAAGGGAGAAACAATATCATTTCAGAGGAACATGTATATTTCAAAAACCTTCAGTGAGAACTACCACCAAGCAACACTGTGTTTCAGTGCAAGGAGTCAGATTATGGAACGATTTTGGACCTGAATTAAAATCATCTACAATGCTTGGACAATTTAAACAAAAACTAAAGGAAGAAATACTCCAAAAATATATACAAGATGACATGTAAAATCACATAAGGACTGTCATATCCAGTCTGTGTTGTGTTGTTACTTAGTTTTTTTTGTCACATTTTGTCTTCGCTTTGTTCTGAATTGTAATCGCTCTTGTTTTGTTTTTCTTTTGAATTCTTGGAT
This sequence comes from Pholidichthys leucotaenia, assembly GCA_020510985.1. Taxonomy (NCBI): domain Eukaryota; kingdom Metazoa; phylum Chordata; class Actinopteri; order Cichliformes; family Pholidichthyidae; genus Pholidichthys; species Pholidichthys leucotaenia. Next base: position 190,209,284 of record CM035842.1, on the reverse strand, counting down.
GGAATATGGGTGGGCAATATAAGCTGCGGCTTCAGCCATCACCCATTTCAGATAACTTATGTTGAACTGTATAATCAGAGGAGTTCTTGTTTAATTTGACCTTGTTGGATTTTTTCGCCTTTGTTATATTATTCTGTTTCTTTTTAATCTTTACTTTTAATCTATCCGAAATAAAGATTCATTCATTCATTAAATTTGCATTCAAAAGACTATCTTAACACTGCATAGAATTTCCAATAGGCCAGATGTGATGTATTATGAATACTAGAAAAGCACTCGGAGAGCGCAGACCTCCGCCAAGCGCCACAGTTCCCCCCATACAGTGTTTAACATCATAAATAAAATATTGAAAATGGCCCTATCTCGCAATGTTAAATTTAAAAAAAAAAAAAAAAAAAAAAAAAAAAAAAAAAGAATCCTTTAAAAAATTCCTGGATCCAGACGGTGATCCGGATCACCACCAAAATCTAATCATCTGTAGGATACCCCATTTCTGACAATCTGTGAAAATTTCATGAAAATCCGTCCCTAACTTTTTGAGTTATCTTGCTAACAAACAGACAAACCAACGCTGATGATCACATAACCTCCTTGGCGGAGGTAACTAGAAGACTAGTAATATCAGCAGGGTATACTAGCACTGTATAACAGGCACGTGCGTAAAAGACGGCAAAATCGCTCTGATATTTTATGTGTTTACATGATACACCAAGCATGACAAGGCTTGCAATTACACAGCACATGTTCTTCAGAATCTTAGGCATTATAAAAAATGTATTCTCCCTTTAGATGTCGAATCCATGGTCCATTTGCCAGGGTTGAAGTGCAGTCGTGCGAACGTCTGCAGCAGTTTACATCGTGTTTACATCTCGCCATGTACGCACGCCTCTCCGGGATTTCGCGCGAGAATAGAAACCTCAATACCCTCAATAGCGAAAGCGTTAGCTTAGTAAACGCTTCAGGTAAAGCGTAGCAGCGAACCACGAAAAGAAACGCTACTCCGTTTACTCACAGAGCACGGTGAAAGGCGAATAAAGGGGTATTTCTACTTCAAAAGCTGGTTCAACCAAGGTGGAAATTCAGCCTGTGTGTGTGCGTCACAAATGTTGATCCGATATTCGCTGTTGGTTAGTTATTTTAGTGGCAAAATCAGCAACTTTGTCTCAGCACTGAAAAAATGTGACCATCCCAGCCGCCATCACGTGTTGTTAGGTTCTAAATTTAGATACGATTCCTAGCAATCTCGTGTTTGGAATTGCTTTTGTGTTTTTTTTACGATTTAAAATTTTTGACTGAATTTTTAGTGAAAAACCGTAATTTTGATTAATAAAGCCGTAACCTGGAATGGGGTCTTGAAAACCGTAACCATTATGGCAAAACCGGAGTAGTTGGCAGGTATGCTCTTGGCAGCCTCCCTGACCAGTTTTCTTCTCATATTTTCATCAGTTTTGGTGGGACGTCCAGTTCTTTGTAATGTCACTATTGTGCCATATTTTCTCCACTTGATGATAACTGTCTTCACTGTGTTCCATGGTATATTTAATGTCGGAAATTCTTTTGTACCCTTCTCCTGACTGATATCTTTGAACAATGAGATCCCTCTGATGCTTTGGAAGCTCTCTGTGGACCATGGCTTGTGCTGCAAGATGTGACTACAAAAATGTTGAAAAAACTACTAGAACAGCTGAACTTTATTTGGGGTTAATCAGAGGCACTTTAAATGTGGCAGGTGTCTGCTGACTCCCATTTAACATGAGCTTGAATGTGGCTGGTTAATTCTGAATGCAGCCACATCCCCAGTTATAACAGGGTGTGCATATTTATGCAACCAGGTTATTGTAAGTTCTTTATTTTTTATATTTCCCCCTTAAAAGATTTCAGTTTCTTTTTCAATTGGGTTGTACAGGTAAAAGGTCACATTAATGGTGGAAAGTTTTGAAATGACTTATCTTGGTCTCAGTTTTTTACATCACAAAAACCTGGCATTTGAACAGGGGTGTGTAGACTTTTTATATCCACTGTATGAAAGTTTGAACAATAAACCAAACAGAAGACTCGTTAAGTAGAAAGAAAATGGTGCTCCACTAAATTAGGTGAAATCTATTCAGCTTGGAGAAATCAATTTCTAATTTATAAAAAAAAATCTCAGGAAAGCTAGAACAACTTATTATTCTGCATTAACAGAAGAGAACAAGAATAATCCCAGGTTTCTTTTCAGCACTGTAGCCAGGCTGACAAAGAGTCAGGAGTCTGTCAAATCTACCATTCCCTTAGAGCTTAGTCAGGAATTTATGAACTTCTTCAATAATAAAATTTCATCTATCAGAGATAAAATCAGTCAGATGACTTCCGGTTATGGCAGCCACGTAGGAAGACGTGGCTCACTCTGCTCTGCTCCTAAAAATAAAAAGTTGGCAAATAACTCTCCCAATTGGAACAAAATCTATCCCAGCGTTTGGGCGCGGATATGCCGGTAAAGCCTAAGGCTGGGAAATTAGGTGGAGGAAAAACTGAACCGCCGAAACAGTCCAAGTTAACGGACTTCCACGTTCGTGACGAAGCAGAAAAATCTCCAGATATGGCGGAGCAAGCTAGCGGCGGAGCGGTGACTGCTGGCGAGGGCACAGGTGCGGTGCTCGCTGCCATTAGCGAAATGAGAGCAGACTTTTCCGCTAAATTTGATGGGATTATAGCAGCGATAGAAGGAATGAGGAAGGAAATAAGTGACCGTATGGAGCGAGTATCGCAGGTGGAGCTCCGAATTTCCAGCGCTGAGGATGACGTCACCAGCCTACAATTAAAGGTGCGCACATTGGAATTAAAAAAATAAACGTCTGGAAGACAGTGCCCTGGACTTAGAATCCCGGTCGAGACGGAACAATCTGAGGCTGGTGGGCCTCCCGGAGGGAACAGAGGGACGGGACCCATGTTCCTTTTTGGAAAAGTGGATTCCAGAAGCACTGAACAACGCGGAGCTGCAGTCATCGGTCGTCTTAGAGAGCGCCCACCGAATCGGCCCACTTAGAGATAATAAGGCACTACCGAGGACGTTGATTATGAAGTTCCTCAGCTACAGAGACAAGATGACGATCTCCAACGCGGCGGGAGCTAAAGGAGAAATTAAATATCAGGATCAACAGGTGCGGTTTTACCCAGATCTGGCCACAGGAATCCAACAATTAAGGAAACAGTTTGACCCCGCCCATAGAGAGCTGCGCAACCTCGGGATTCGTCATGGAGTGATTTATCCGGCAAGACTGCTGGTCAGATATAAAGGGAGAACCCACACCTTCAAGACCCCTGAGGAGGCGCAGGTGCTTATCAAGCAGATCCAGGAAGAGACTGGTGGGAGCTAAGCATGAACAAAATATAAAGGTAGAATATTTAAGTATTTGCACAGGCATCTGACTGATCTGAAGCATATAGCAAGTTTACAAAATATAGATTGTATTATATAAAAAAAAAAAAAAAACCTATGATGTACAAAGTTGCTATAAAATTTTGGAGTTAAGTTGGAAAACTACAGAAGAGAGTTAATGTTATGTCATTAAAAGCAGTAGAGTCAGGGTGATTGAGAGGAGAAAGAGTGGTTTTGACTGATCCTCGCGGGTGTGGACAGTAAATGGCTATAGCGGGAGACGGAATTTTTTGGGGGGATTTTGGGGGGGGATTACCACGAATGTGGGAAGGGGGAATTTGTTTGTGTGTAGTTTGTAGGATGAATGTTCAACCACTCATGTTTTTGCTTCTCTGTATGAGCATGTTTATATTGCGAGGCAATCTCAAACTCCTTATTGATCATAGACCAAAGCGTTAATCTTAATTTAACTTCATGGAATTGCAGAGGTCTACAAAATTTAAAAAAAACTTAAACAAGTTATGAATAAAATAAAAGACATAGGTTCAAAAATTGTGTTTTTACAAGAAACTCATCTAATAGAGGAGGATGTAAAAAGAATTAGGAGAAGATGGCAGGGAAGTGTGTTCACCTCATCATTTTCATCTCGAGCCAGGGGAGTTATGACTCTCATACATAAATCAGTCCCATTTCAAGTGAAAAATGTAATTGGAGACAAATTAGGAAGATATCTAATCTTCCAAGGATCTTTGTTATTAGAAAATATAAATTTGGTGAACTTATACGGTCCCAATATAGATGATCAAAACTTCTTTGCTAATTTATTTCTTATTTTATCATCACTTACAGGGCAACATATAATAGCAGGGGATTTTAATTGTACATTGAATCCCGGTATAGACAGATCAACAGGACTGGACTGTACGCACAATGGATGCAGGATGATCATTAATCATTCTATGAAAGAATTGAGATTGCTAAATATATGGAGAGAAATGAAACCACACGTTAAAGCCTACTCTTGCTATTCTAATACCTACAAGACATTCTCACGTATTGACTATTTTTTGATCTCCACAGAATTAAGGTCCAAGATTCAAAACTGTTTCTATGATAACATTGTGATCTCTGATCATGCACCCTGCTGTTTAATATATGTAGATAAGAAATTGACAAAGGAACCAGGTAGGTGGCAATTTCAGCATAAATGGCTTCAGGATGAGGAATTTGTTAAGTACATAGAAAAACAGATTGTGTAGTATTGATATCAAAGAACTCATCTAACATCAGCAAGTATAAAGTGGGAGGCTTTCAAAGCTTTTATTAGGGGGCATATTATTAGTTATACAGGTTCAAAATTTAAGAAGACTCGAGAGGAGAGAGCCCAATTGGAACATAAAATAAAAATTCTCCAAGAAAAAGTGTATGCAGGAAGTGACCCAAAATTAGAGAACGAATTACTGATTCTGAGAGCTGAATATGACAAAAAAAATCAGCGAATAGAGCTGCCTCGAGTCTTCTAAGATTGAAGCAATCTTTTTATGAACAAGGTGAAAAATCAGGGAAATTATTGGCATGGCAGATTAAACAATTAGAATTTAAAACACCAATTACCAGTATTATAAGTAACGGACAGGCAGTTGTAGATCCTTTAGAAATTAACAGTGCCTTTAGAGATTATTATGAAAAACTATATGATACAAAAAATGAAACTGACTTAACAAAACTAAATGGGTTTTTGGACGGATTATCTATACCGTGTATTCCAAATGAAAACAGGGAGATACTGGAGTCTAAAATTAGTCAAGAAGAAGTTGGGCTAGCCATTGATAATATGAAATCAGGAAAAAGTGCAGGACCAGATGGTCTTCCAGTTGACCTCTATAAAAAATTTAAGAATAAATTAATAAAGCCATTTTTGGAAATGGTTTTAGAAGCATTTCAAAATAGTAATTTACCACTATATATGAATAATGCCTTAATTATACTGTTGCCAAAACCAGGTAAACCTCGAAAATATGAGACCAATAAGCCTATTAAATGCTAACCTTAAGATAATCTGTAAAATTTTAGCAAGACGACTACAAGAAATATTACCAAATATTATTAACCGAGATCAGAATGGCTTTATAAAGGGAAGACTAGGCTTCCATAATGTAAGAAGACTATTTAATATTATCTATTCTAATAAAGAAGCACCGGATACAGCTCTCCTATCATTGGACGCCGAAAAGGCCTTTGATAGGGTCGAATGGCCCTTTCTTTTTGAAGTCCTACAAAGGTTTGGACTTGGAAATAATTTCATAAAATGGGTTCAGATAATATACAATAATGCTACAGCAGAAATCCTAACAAACAGCAATATCTCAAAATCAAAGATCAATAGAGGATGTCGACAAGGCTGTCCACTTTCACCTTTACTGTTTACTATGGCAATTGAACCTTTAGCGATGGCAGTACGTTTACATCCACAAATAAATGGAATTAGAGTAGGACCAACAGAACATAAAATCTCCCTGTATGCCGATGACATAATTTTGTTAATGTCGAATTTTAAAAAAAATCAATTCCGACCTTGTTGAATTTAATAAAGAATTTTGGGGAAATATCAGGATATAAAATAAATAAAACAAAATCTTCAATATTAATGCTAAATGAGACCTAGAGAAATCACCCAGCTCCTGAGGTAAATCAATTCAAACTTGTAAATCAGTTTAAATATTTAGGAATTCAAATTGTGCCTAAGCTAGAATCAGTCGCCAGTGCCAACTATGAAGCCTTAATGACAGACATTAATGAGTTACTTCAGAGATGGATGTCACTACCAATGTCGATGATTGGGAGAATTAATATACTTAAAAGTAATATCTTACCCAAGATACTTTATTTTTTTTCAATATATTCCTTTACCACCACCTTCAGATCTATTCTCAAGAATTAAAAAAAAAAGTTAGTGGAATTTATATGGAACAATAGGAAGGCTAGATTACGTCTGTCCTTACTATATTTACCATTTGATCGTGGAGGTCTGAAATGTCCAAACTTTATGTTGCATTACTGGTCAGCACAACTGAGGTCTATGACATTTTTCATCAAATGATCTCCCTCACTGGACTGAAATGGAATCCTACAATTTACCTTTACCTCTTCCCATATTCATATACTCAGACTCGGCAAAAAAATTAAAGAAACAAGTTAAAAATCCATTTGTAAAGCATATGATCAAAATATGGTGTGAAACGAAAAAATATTTAAAAGAACCACACTTATTGTCACAATTCAGCCCAATATGGGGTAATCAATATTTTAAACCAGGGAGAGTGGATGCTGTATTTAAAGTATGGAATTTAAAAGGGATTCAAAAGATTCAAGACTTATATTTGTCATGTTCAGATAACATGTCTTTTGAAGAACTGAGGATCAAATTTAATCTTAATAGAACACATTTTTTAAATATCTTCAGCTTAGGAACTTTATTCGATCAAATCAAAATAATGCTCTCACCCGACCTACTTATTCATCCTTGGAAAAAATCTTGAAGAAAGATAGTAAGAGAAAGGGTATTATTTCAGAGTTTTATAACTCATCGACATTATCCTCAAGTGAAAACTCACAGAAAAGACTGAATTATTGGAAAGAAGACCTGCAAACTGAAATTTCAGAGGAACAATGGGAATTGGCTTGTACAGAAGCTCAAACCAAATCAATAAATGTACGTCTTAAATTGATACATTTTAAATGGTTAATGCGGATGTATGTTACACCAGTGGAGTTAAATAGATACAACAAAAACATACCAGATACGTGCACAAAATGTATGGAAAGTAAAGGAACCCTATTTCATTGTTTATGGGAATGTAGAAAAAATAGAATGTTTTGGGGAGAGGTGAGGGTAACAATTGAAAAAATAATTTCAAAACAAATCATATTGAATCCTAAATTGTTTTTGTTGGGTCTGTATCCAGAAAAACATAACTTTAATCAGAGTGAAAAGCAAACTGAGGTCTATGAATGCTCTAACGCCAAAAAATGTATTGCACTATTGTGGAAAAAGACTTATAGACCAGATGTGACTCAGTGGTTAAGACAGATGTTGTGGAGAGCGTAAAAAGATGAGGCTGAGTTTATTTCTCAAATCAGATTTATTCACTTGTCTCCAACATCCTCCAAACAGAAAAAGAGACACATCCTCCCACATCTGTCCTTTTTATACCCGGGACATCAAAGTACAGAGTCACATTGTCTTTAAATCCCAAGACAATACATCATCCTCCAGGTCTTCTCCCCTCCACCTAAAACCACTGGTGGTCAGGAAATCTCTCAAGGCCATCTCTAAAGATCACATTTCGCACCCTCCTGTTATCCCCAGGAGACCCAGACCTATTGTTCATTCTGAGACGTGAAGCAAGAGTAATATACATATGCAGCCTAAGCAACTCACATATGTGTGCCAGATGACCCCCCCCAAACGTCTAAGATGAAACAATACAACACAGTCTGCATATCATGATAAAATCACAAACATCAGTCCACGTGCTGTTTGGGCTTCAATCGTCTTCCGAACTTGCTGTAAGCGGGCTTTACCACCAGGGATGGCAACAGGAAATTCTGATTTCAGCTGAAATCTAATTTGGTCGATTGACTTATGGGGGGGCCGGGGGGGTGCAGCCCCCCTGAAGCTGGGAGGTTTTCAGTAAAACAGAAGTAATTTAGACTGAAAAAAAATGATTTAAAAAAATTAAATACTAGACTTAGATAAATCATTACATTTAATGAAAAGTTACCTTACTTTTTCTTCAATGTTGTCTCACTGTCTTTAGTCCAACATATTTAACAGTTCTATAAGAGTTTTTTACACTATTTTCACTGGTCACCAAGTCACTTCTAATGTGAAACTTTCTTCCTTTTGGCAGCAAGCTGTGTCAGTCTCTGAACTTTGAACTTCATATCCTTTTCTGGTTTCTTCAGAAACTGTCCGAGTGTTTCTGTTACCTCATTGAACTTTGAGCCAATTTTCACCTTTACTGTCACTTCGCCCCCCGAAGCTCCTGGGTTTTTATGATTTTTAAGTACCAGAACTGTGCTTACATGACATAAAAAACAGCTGAATGCCATTTATTACTGTATAATATTGACTTATGTTCCAAGAAGACAGCATTCCTAAACTAGAAAAGCACTCAGAGCGCATACCTCCGCCAAGGCTCCTTCCGTTTGACATGGATCAACTCCAAAATGTAATGGTTTGTGTGTAGGCCTATAGCCACTTGTGGTGAAAATTGCATCAAAGTCTGTCCATCAGTTTTGGAGTATTGTTGCTAACACACTGTGAGAAGATAAGCACCTTGGCTGAGGTATGAATTCTCAGATCATCACTAAAATATAATGGGTTCCTCTCTAGCCCAAGAACCACCTCTGGTGGAAAATTTTATCCAAATCCATCCAGTAGTTTTTGTGTAATCCTGCTGAACAAATACAAAAAAGCCCTTGGTGGAGGTATGCACTCTCAGATCATCACCAAAATCTAATCATCTGTTCCCTGTGCCATTACACACCTTTCCTGAAAATTTCATGAAAATCCGTCCATAACTTTTCCTTGCTAACAAACAGACAGACAAACCAACGCCGATGAAAACATAACCTCCTTGGCGGAGGTAAATATTCCAACAAGCATTATCCATCACATGCTTTAACACTTGATCAAATCAAAATCAGTTAATTTTATCTATTCCATAATAGAAATAAAATTCCAACATACCATTACTTTTTATAATTTCAGCATTCATTTCAGATCACCAGTTTCAATCTCCATTGAGTCTTGAGCAGCTCATTTTCCTCCCCCGCACAGCCCAGCTCAAACAGCCTTGTACGCTGCACTCAAACGGAAACCGGCGGACAGAGTCGACTGGACTCCTGAACGGGAGCAGGCGTTCTGAGGTTAAAACAGCGCTCATTACCGACGCCTCGGACATGGGCATAGCGGCCGTCGTGGAGCAATGCGTTGCTGGTTCTTGGCAGCCGCTCACCTTTTTTTTTAAGTAGGTCTTTGCACGACAGTGAGCGTAAATACAGCGTGTTCGACAGAGAGTTAATGGCTCTCCACCTGGCCATACGCCACTTCCGGTTCTGGCTGAAAGGGCGCATCTTCACCGAGTTCGTGGACCACAAGCCGCTAACGTACTTAACGTACTTTATCTTCCTGGAAGATAAAATAAAGCGGAATTCGGCGAATTAGCAGAAAATCACATCCCCGAGAACACGCCGCCATGAATCTTTGAAAAAGCATACAACGAGCCATTTGATTGGTCCAATCGCAGGGCTGTCAAGCTACTGCAATATAGCAGTAGCTTGAACACAACACATCCGGGTTATCGCGGGAGACGACTTCCGGGGAAGCGCCGAGCACTTATGTACTCGTGTTGATTTTCGCTAAAATCGGTAACAATAAGGTACCTTACCCCCCCTAAAATTTTCTCAACGGATTTAGACGATTCACAGAAATGATCAATTTGAAAATAAATCGGCGGAAATCCGCGGATCGGCGGAAAATTGCCATCCCTGTACCACTCCCGCGGCACCATCCTGCTGTGGATCTGCTATCTGAGGATGAGAACTGTTAGTCAATCCCTGTGGGAGCTCTGGGGAACGCTCCCTAGGAGGTCTGCAACGTCGAGGAGCCCTCGCCAACTGCACAGCTTCGTCAGCCATCACAAAAGCGGGTTTGAGTCTGTCTATGCCAGTCATTTCCCTTCTGCCCCCCAAATCTAGCAAAAAGTGCTTATCACCCGTTTCCAGTACTCTAAATGGGCCATCATAAGGCGGTCGCAAGGTTGGGCGTTGAGCATCGTGTCTGACAAAAACAAACTCTGCATTTTTTAAAGCCTTAGATACAAAAACGCGTGGAAAACTGATGAACGGGGCCAGGAAGCGTGCTCGCTCCCGTGTTGCTCAGTAACCGCTGAGCAGGGGGGCACTCTGGCGCAGGATTATCTGGGAGAAACTCCCCGGGCAGCCGGAGTGGCTGCGCAAAAACCAATTCAGCCGGGGAGGCTTTTAAGTCCTCTTTAGGTGCAGAACGCAACCCCAATAAAACCCATGGTAGCCTGTTTACCCAATTTGCATCCGTAAGCGACGCTCTGAGGGCTGCTTTCAATGACCTATGGAAACGTTCGCATAAACCATTAGCCTGGGGGGTTGTACGCGGTAGTGCGGTGGATCGTTACCCCCAGGCTGCGGGCCATCGCTGACCAAAGCTCGGAAACAAATTGAGGACCTCTGTCGGACGTAATATCCGACGGAACTCCAAAACGCGCTACCCAAGCCGTTAAAAACGCGCGCGCCACCTCCTTGGCTGTGGTTGATGCCAGTGGGACCACTTCCGGCCAACGCGTGGTGCGGTCCACCATTGTCAAAAGATGTGTGCACCCTTGTGACGGCGGGAGGGGGCCTACGAGGTCGACATGCACATGATCGAACCTCTTAGCCGGGATGTGAAACGGCTCCAAGGGGATTTTAGTGTGTTTGTGTATTTTGGCTCGCTGGCAAGCCATGCAGGCTCTTGCCCACTCCTTAACGTGCTTGCGCAGGCTCGGCCATACAAATTTCTCTCCTACCATTTTGACCGACGCGCGCACCCCCGGGTGTGCCAGAGAATGAATCGAGTCAAAAACGCAGCGGCGCCACGCGGCCGGCACCACGGGATGACCACGTCCCGTGGAGACATCACAGATCAAGGGGGGCATACCACCTTGCAGCACCCTGCTCTCCAGCCTTAACCCTGTTGGTCCAGACTGGGGCCGCGCACACCTCCGCGCCGCTAGCCTGCTCCGCGGCCATGGCTGCACAATCTACCCCTACGCGGACTGGAGTAGTTACGGCGCGGGAGAGACAATCTGTCACTACATTTAGTTTACCCGCTATGTGTTGAATATCGGTAGTAAACTCGGAGATTGCAGCCAGCTGCCTCTGCTGCCGGCCTGACCATGGCTCTGAAACCTTGGCCATCGCGAAAGTCAGCGGCTTGTGGTCGACGAACGCAGTGAAACGGCGTCCTTCCAGCCAGAACTGGAAGTGGCGAATGGCCAAGTGGAGCGCTAACAACTCCCTGTCGAACGCGCTGTATTTTCGCTCGGTCCTGCTGAAAAAAGCGAGCGGCTGCCAAGCCCCGACGACCCGCTGCTCCACAACCGCCCCTATGGCCACATCTGACGCGTCAGTAGTAAGCGCTATGTGGGCCGTTGGGTCTGGGTGTGCTAACAACGCAGCGTTTGCCAAGGCGGTTTTAACCTCCGAGAATGCACGCTCCCGCTCCAGAGACCGTTCGATTTTATTTGCGGGTTTTTGTTTTTTAAGCGCGGCATACGGCATACAGTGGTTGCATAAGCTGCGCTGCACAGGGGAGGAAACGGTTATAAAAATTCACCATTCCCAAAAACTCCTGTAATGCTTTGACTGTTTGTGGCTGGGGAAAATTTGTTTACTGCGCGCACTTTGTCCGGCAGCGGAACTGCTCCTTCTGGAGAGACGCGGTGCCCCAAAAAAAATCAGTCTGCGTCACCCCGAACTGACACTTCGCTGGGTTGATTATTAACCCATGCTCTCCCAACCTCCGGAAAACTGCCGTGAGGTGTTTTTCATGTTCCTCTTCGGACACGTTGGCTACCAAAATGTCGTCCAGGTAGACGAACACAAAGGGGAGATCGCGCAACACCGCATCCATCATGCGTTGGAACGTCTGCGCAGCGCCTTTAAGCCCGAACGGCATGCGCAAAAACTCGAAAAGGCCAAACGGAGTTATTACTGCTGTTTTGGGTATGTCCTCAGCGCGTACTGGGACTTGATGGTACCCGCGGACCAAGTCTATTTTAGAAAAAATGCGCCCCCCCGCCAGATGAACGGAAAAATCTTGGATATGCGGGATTGGGTAGCGGTCGTGCGCTGTAGCGTTGTTCAACCTGCGGAAATCACCGCAAGGTCGCCACGAGCCGTCAGCTTTAGGGACCATGTGAAGTGGGGAAGCCCATGGGCTGTTCGAAGGCCAGATGATGCCCAACTTTTCAAGGTTGGCGAACTCCTCGCGCACTATGGTCAGTTTAGCTGCATCCAAGCGCCGAGCTTTTGCAAAAACGGGGGGACCGGCGGTAGTAATAAAATGTTCCACTCCGTGTTTAGCGATGGCTGCTGAAAATGTGGGAACCGTGAGTGCTGGAAACTGAGTGAGGAGTGTGTGGAACTTACCGCTTGCCGTAGCGATGTTGGCTTGTGGTGTGGGCGGGGTCACTCGGGCTGCACAGGGAATAGAGTAAAAAGAGAGTGCTTTAGCCAAGCGTCTATTGGGAAGATCAACCAACAACCCATGTGAGCACAGAAAATCAGCCTCTAACATGTTGAAGCTCACCGCAGCTATAATAAAAGTCCCCTCAAATGTACGGCCTTGCAGGGACAGAAGCAGAGTCTTCTCACCGAAGGTCTTAATGCTCGAGCCGTTCGCTGCCGATGCTCCGTGACTCCCGGGGCCTGCCAGCCAGTCAGCATAGGTTGGCATGATGAAACTCACTTGGGAGCCTGTGTCCCCGAGGAATTGCCTCCCCGAACGCGCATCCGTCAAGTAGAGCAGCTTGTTCTGTTCACCGAGGGCCGCGGCTGCTACCGACCCTCGGCTCTGGCGTTTCCTGAGCTCTTGAACTGACACGGTGGTATACACTTGCGTGCCCTCTCTGCAAAGCGACGATGGTAGAAACAGAGGTCATCTCCTCCGCGATGTTTGGCCTTAACCGCCGCCGTTGCCAGTGGGTCTGCTGCCGCCGCCTCTGGCCCCCTGCCATCCCCGGCCCTCGAGTCGAGTCCTGTCGCTGCTGCGGTGGCCGCGCACTGTCTGCTGGCGTTGAGAATCCGCTGTGCCTCCTGGGCCAGCGCGCAGAAGTCTCGCTGGGCCAACAACGGTGAACTGGCCAGGGTCGCTCTTGTGGCCGACAGTAGGATTCTCAGGAAAATGTGGGTGAAGAGAAGGTCGTAGCCGTCTGAGCCCCTCAGCCTCAGCATGTCTTCCATCAGGTCGATGGGTGTGCTGTCTCTCAAGTCGTTCAGTGCCAGGAGTCTCTCCGCTCTTTCCTGGACTGAGGGAGTGAAACGCTGGATGAGCGCAGCCTTCAACCCGCCGTATTTGTCTTCGGCCGGTGGGCGCTGCACCAGGCTCTGCACATGTTGAGCCGTGCGGTTGTCGAGCTTGGCAATAACGTGGTAGAATTTCATGTCATCTGCCGTTATTCCCCAGAGAGCGAACTGAGCTTCGGCCAAGAGGAACCAGGAGTCCGGGTTGTCCTGCCAGAAATCTGGTAGTTTGACTGAGACTGCGTTCGCCTGGCTGGTTCCTGGCGAGTCCGGCTCGGGGGAATTTCTTTCGCCCATGATACGTCTTAAGGTCACCAGTGTGGAGAGCGTGAAAAGATGAGGCTGAGTTTATTTCTCAAATCAGATTTATTCACTTGTCTCCAACATCCTCCAAACAGAAAAAGAGACATCCTCCCACATCTGTACTTTTTATACCCGGGACATCAAAGTACAGAGTCACATTGTCTTTAAATCCCAAGACAATACATCATCCTCCAGGTCTTCTCCCCTCCACCTAAAACAACTGGTGGTCAGGAAATCTCTCAAGGCCATCTCTAAAGATCACATTTCGCACCCTCCTGTTATCCCCAGGAGACCCAGACCTATTGTTCATTCTGAGACGTGAAGCAAGAGTAATATACATATGCAGCCTAAGCAACTCACATGTGTGCCACAATGTTAACAAACCTTCCACTAGAAAGAATAACATACATACTGAAATCAAAGGAAATTGTGTTTGAGAATATATGGAGACCTTTCATTGATTATGTAAAGAATTTAAACATAACTTTTGAGGAAGAAGGTGAATGATCTGTGTGGACCTTGTAAATTCCAAACTGGTGAATGTATAATATGTATACTTATATAATGGAGTACCTAGACTAAACAGAGGAGCATTGTTGAAGACCTGCTTTTGTTAGTGGTTGTTGGTGTTTTTAGTATATATATATATATTTTTAATCACTTTAGTGTTTGATCGTTTGTGTTATGTTTGTAAAAAAAGGTTCAATAAAAAATATTGTGGAAAAAAAAAATCAGTCAGATCCTTCCCACCGTTAACTTCAATACAGTAACTATTACAACTCTTTCAAGTGATATCTGTTTGGATCAGTTTACTCCAACTGACCTTTTAGAGTTAGATAAAATAATTTCCTCACCCAAGCCTTAAACTTATCTATTCGGCCCTATTTCTACCAGGTTATTTAAAGATCTCTTACCATTTAATGGTAGCTCTACTCTTCCACCAGAGTGGTGGCTCACTTGGTAGAGCATCCGCCCCACACCTGGGAGGCAGGGGTTCAAATCCCGGCTGGGTCATGCCGAAGACCATATAAAAAGCAGAACTTCCTACCGTCCAGCTTGGTGCTCAGCAATAATGGAACGGAGGAGGGAAATTTGTGGTGGCGCCTTGCATGGCAGCAACCCCTCTGATTCTATATGTGATTAACATTGCAGATATGAGAAACGTAATTTCGTTCTACTGTACATGATTGGCTGTATGGATTGAATGACAATAAAGTTGGCTTTACCTATAGGCCACTCATTTCAAAAATCTAAGAAAGAGTTATTGCTATGCAATTATTTGACCACTTGTAGAGAAACAGTTTATTTTTAGAGTTTCAATCAGGGTTTAGAATTCATCATAGTACTGAAACAGCTTTAGTGAAGGTAACTAACAACTTCCTTATCGCATCTGATAATGGACTCGTTTCTGTACTCGTCCTTTTGGACCTTAGTGCAGCTTTTTTTTTTTTTCCCCACAATATTTTTATTGAACTTTTTTTTTTTTCCAAACATGGCACAAACAGTCAGACACTAACACTAAAGTAATTTAAAAATTAAAAAAAAACACTAACAACAACAACAAAAAAAATGTACTAAAAACAACAACCATTAACAAAAGCAAGTCAACAACAATGCTCCTCTGTTTAGTCTAGGTAATCTATTACATAAGAATACATAATATACATTCACCAGTTTGGAATTTGCAAGGTCCATACATATCATTCACCTTCTTCTTCAGAAGTTATGTTTAATTTCTTTACATAATCAATGAAAGGTCTCCATATATTCTCAAACACATTTTCCTTTAATTTCAGTATATATGTTATTCTTTCTAGTGGAAGGTTTGTTAACATCTGTCTTAACCACTGAGTCACATCTGGTCTAGGAGTCTTTTTCCACAGTAGTGCAATACATTTTTTGGCATTAAGCAAACCAAGGTCTATGAATGCTCTTTCACTCTTATTAAAGTTGTTTTTCTGGATACAGACCCAACAAAAACAGTTTAGGGTTCAATGTGAATAGTTTTGAAATTATTTTTTCAATTGTTTCCCTCACCTCTTCCCAAAACATTCTGATTTTTCTACATTCCCATAAACAGTGAAATAGGGTTCCTTTACTTTCCATACATTTTGTGCATGTATCTGGTATGTTTTTGTTATATCTATTTAATTCCACTGGTGTAACATACATCCGCATTAACCATTTAAAATGTATCAGTTTAAGACGTACATTTATTGATTTGGTTTGAGCTCCTGCACAAGCCATTTCCCATTGTTCCTCTGAAATTTCAATTTGCAGGTCTTCTTTCCAATAATTTAGTCTTTTCTGTGAGTTTTCACTTGAGAATAGTGTCAATGAGTTATAAAACTCTGAAATAATACCCTTTCTCTTACTATCTTTCTTCAAGATTTTTTCCAAGGATGAATAAGTAGGTCGGGTGAGAGCATTATTTTGATTTGATCGAATAAAATTTCTAAGCTGAAGATATTTAAAAAAAAATGTGTTCTATTAAGATTGAACTTAATCCTCAGTTCTTCAAAAGACATTATGTTATCTGAGCGTGACAAATATAAGTCTTGAATCTTTTGAATCCCTTTTAAATTCCATACTTTAAATACAGCATCCGCTCTCCCTGGTGTAAAATACTGATTACCCCATATTGGGCTAAATTGTGACAGTAAGTGTGGTTCTTTTAAATATTTTTTGGTTTCACACCATATTTTGATCATGTGCTTTACAATTGGATTTTTAACTTGTTTCTGTAATTTTTTAGCCGAGTCTGAGTATATGAATAAGGGAAGAGGTAAAGGTAAATTGTATGATTCCATTTCAGTCCAGTGAGGGAGATCATTTGATGGAAAAATAATATATGTTATAGACCTCAGTTGTGCTGACCAGTAATACAACATAAAGTTTGGACATTTCAGGCCTCCACGATCAAATGGTAAATATAGTAAGGACAAACGTAATCTAGCCTTCCTATTGTTCCATATAAATTCCACTAACTTTTTTTTTTTTAATTCTTGAGAATAGATCTGAAGGTGGTGGTAATGTTTTGAAATAAAGTATTTTTGGTAAGATATTACTTTTAAGTATATTAATTCTCCCTATCATCGACACTGGTAGTGACATCCATCTCTGAAGTAACTCAATAATATCTGTCATTAAGGCTTCATAGTTGGCACTGGTGACTGATTCTAGCTTAGGCAAAATTTGAATTCCTAAATATTTAAACTGATTTACGACATTGAATTGATTTACCTCAGGAGCTGGGTGATTTCTCTGGGTCTCATTTAGCATTAATATTGAAGATTTTGTTTTATTTATTTTATATCCTGATATTTCCCCGAAGTTCTTTATTAAATTTAACAAGGTTGGAATTGATTTTTTAAAATTCGACAAACAAAATTATGTCATCAGCATACAGGGAGATTTTATGTTCTGTTGGTCCTACTTTAATTCCATATATTTGTGGATGTAAACGTACTGCCATCGCTAAAGGTTCAATTGCCATAGTAAACAGTAAAGGTGAAAGTGGACGGCCTTGTCGACATCCTCTATTGATTTTTATTGATTTTGAGATATTGCTGTTTGTTAGGATTTCTGCTGTAGCATTATTGTATATTATCTGGACCCATTTTATGAAATTATTTCCTAGTCCAAACCTTTGTAAAACTTCAAAAAGAAGGGGCCATTCGACCCTATCAAAGGCCTTTTCGGCGTCCAATGATAGGAGTGCTGTATCCGGTGCTTCTTTATTGGAATAAATAATATTAAATAGTCTTCTTACATTATGGAAGCCTTGTCTTCCCATTATAAAGCCATTCTGATCTCAGTTAATAATATTTGGTAATATTTCTTGTAGTCGTTTTGCTAAAATTTTACAGATTATTTTAAGATCAGCATTTAATAGGCTTATTGGTCTCATGTTTTCACATTTATTAGGGGGTTTACCTGGTTTTCTTAGATGGTATCAAAAGCTGCACTATCATAATATTTTACTTGATAGTCTGGAACACCTTGTTGGACTTAATGAAACTTCACTGCAGTGGTTTAAATCTTATTTAACTGATAGGTTCCAGTTTGTTCATTTCAATAATGAGTTTTCTTCCAAGTCAAAGGTCAGTCCTGGAGTTCCACAGGGATCTGTGCTAGGCCCTATTCTTTTCAGTTTATATATGCTTCTGCTAGGCAATATTAGAGTGTGAGTGTTCTTGTTTAGTGCCATGTCATTATCTATGGCTATTTCATGGCAAAAATAGAACTAATAAGAAAACTGAGTTAAAAATTATATAGAGATAAGATGATAAATGAAAGAATCAATAAACAGAGTGAGATAGTTATGTAGATACAATAAGATAGAAAAATTAAATAAGATGCTTCAGATGCACATGTGCTAAAAACCCTAAAATCTTCTTTGGTGGTGCCTTATTAAAAATATTCTTCAGTGACTTTTGAGTATAAAACCGTTGTCTTGTTGTCATGAGAGCAGGACAGTCAAGTAAAATGTGCTTTATTGATTAAAAAAAAAAAACCTCAGCAAAACAGAGAAGATGATGGGGCTTCACCTTTTAATAAAAAGCTGTGCGTAAGCCTTGAGTGGCCAATACCTCATCATGTCTGTTTTGAAAGTGATGCAAGTGTCTATGGCTTATGGCAGGTTTAATATTATGCAGTTTATTTGCAGTACGTGTCCCATTCAGTCTGCCACTTCTATAAAATATATAGTAGGAGGTTATTAGAGGCCTGAGGTCTGAGGCTGGGATCTGGCATTGAGTGACTTCTTGGGTAAGGGCTCTCTTGGCAGCATCGTCTGCCTGCTCGTTACCTGACAGGCCAACATGGCTGGGGATCCAACAGAAGATGATATTAAAATTATGCTTCTGTAAAAAAACTAATTTCTCTAAAATCCAGATAATAATGGGGTGATCAGTCTTTAAAAACCCAAGTGCCTGAAGACAGGACCTAGAGTCAGTAAAAATTAAGGAGCTCTGTTGTTTGGTTCTCTCAACGTGTTCCAATGCTAGAAGCAAAGCACGAGCCTCTGCTGTAAAAACTGAACATTGTTTGGGAATCCGCAAACCATGCTGATTGTGCCAAGTGACAACTGCAGCAAAGACCGAGCCATCTACTTTAGATCCATCCGAGTATATGGAAATATGGTGAGGAAAACGGCATTTTATGTCCAAGATCTGCTGCTGGTACACATTTGGGTGAGTGTCTTTCTTTTTGTTTTGGCTCAGATCCAGAATGATATTGGGTTTCCTCAAACTCCATGGAGGAATGGAACAAAACTGTGTCTGTGTTACGTTGCTCATATCGAGGTTTAATTTAACCAGGTGAGGTTCTCTACGGAGTCCAAAAGGAGTGATGCTCTTAGGTCTGACCTTATACATCTGCAAAAATCAAGGGTGAAAAACTGCAGAGTAGGCTGGATTTCTATGGTCAGCTTTAAGTTTAACCATATACTGGAGAGCCAATTTCAGGCACCTGTTTTGAAGTGAAGGCTCGTTTGCTTCAACATACAAACTTTTAACAGGAGAGGTTCTGAAAGCCCCCAAGGCAAGCCTTAGCCCTTGGTGATGGACAGTTTCTAGCGTCCTGATGTACATTTTCCTTGCTGATCCATAAACTATGCTCCCATACTCTAACCGAGCTCTTACAAGTGTTCTATAGAGATGCAGCAGCACAGTAGAGTCTGCACCCCATTTAGTTTTTGCCAAAACTTTAAAAATATCAAGGGCTTTAAAACATCTGATTCATAGAAATTTTATATGTGCATACCTGCCAACTTTTAAAATCTGAAAAGCCTAGTAGTTAGCTGGAGTCCCGGGGCCATAGGCCCCGGTAGGTCCAGGACAAAGTCCTGGTGGGGGGTTCAGGGGGGCGAAGCCCCCCGACGGCAAACAAATATTAGCATTAAATCAAGTTAAAATGTGGCTAACAACCTCATATTTCTTCAACAATCATGTTTCTATTTTCCTTAAATTGTCAATGCAGATATGCTGATGGAAAAGATCAAGGACAAACTCTATGGTAACTCTCAAGCATTGTTGTTTTCCATGGTGCACCTCTTAGCTTTCTTCAGTTGGTCTTTTGAATGGAACACACTGTGGCACTTGTTACCCGAAGCTGTCATCATTTTCCTGGTCATGAGGTTGCCCAGAACTTTAGTTGACAGACTGGACCTGAACTCAGTTTTGTTCTTGGTCACATGGCTGAATATGTGCTCACAGTCCGCAGTAATAATTCCTGGAAATGCTTTGGAGTATTCCTCACGAAAAGACTTGCCATGTGTGTGGATATGGATTATCATAGTCTCTTAATTTTCTTAATCAGTGTTCATCTATATTTAAGTCAGTAACTTCTCTGATTATTATACTCTTTTGCTTCCTCAGGTGTTCCATTTAGTTTGATCCAAACTCTACAATTTCTTGTCCATGTTGCCTGTATCTTATTTTATCTTTTCAGCATCCGTGCTTGCAGTGCTATTTCAGCATTAGTTTTTGTTAGATGTTCATTTAGGTCAACTTCTGTTCCCCGTAACTTTCTGGCCTGCCTCAGTATGTCATTCTTTACCCAGGGATGTGATTTGGGGTTGGGGAAATTATCTGAAAATTTAGCAGGGGGTCTGGGGGACACAGTCCCTCAGCGGGGTCCGGGGCAGAGCCCCGGTGGGGGGGCAAGGGGGCAAAGCCCCCCGAAGCTCCTGGGTTTTTATGATTTTTAAGTACCAGAACTGTGCTTAAATGACATAAAACAAACAGCTGAATGCCACTTATTACTGTATAATATTGACTTGTGTTCCAAGAAGATAGCATTCCTAAAATATTCCAACAAGCATTATCCATCACATGCTTTAACACTTGATCAAATCAAAATCAGTTAATTTTATCTATTCCATAATAGAAATAAAATTCATTCATACCATTACTTTTTATAATTTCAGCATTCATTTCAGATCACCGGTTTCAATCTCCATTGAGTCTTGAGCAGTTCATTTTGCACAATCACTGATGTAGCCAAGACTTAGAAATATTCAAAAGTTATGAGTCAATGTCCATTGTGCACTGTCAATTTCAAACTGTTTGGAATCATAAAAGTAATCTAACTAAATTGTTTTGCTATTTTTTCTCCTCAACATCAATGTCAGGGTGCTGCAGGAGTTTTTAGGGATGGTTAACTTTTATAACCTGTTTCCTCCCCCGCGCAGCCCAGCTCATACAGCCGTTGTACGCCGCACTCAAGAAACGGAAACCGGCGGACAGAGTCGACTGGACGGGAGCAGGCGTTCTCTGAGGTTAAAACAGCTCTGGCAAATGCTGCATTACTGGTGCACCCAGACCCGGTGGCTCGGATAGCGCTCACTACCGACACCTCGGACATGGCCATGGGGCCGTCGTGGAGCAATGTGTCGTCGGTTCTTGGCAGCCGCTCACCTTTTTTAGCAGGTCTTTGCACGACAGTGAGCGTAAATACACCGTGTTCGACAGAGTTACTGGCTCGCCACCTGGCCATACGCCACTTCCAGTTCTGGCTGAAAGGGTGCACCTTAGGCTCAGACCTCTCGCACATGCGCAGTACACCTACAGGAAGCAGTGCCGATTGCCTTTGTTCTAAATTTAGATACGATTCCTAGCGATCTCGTGTTTGGAATTGCTTTCGTGTTTTTTTAACGATTTAAAATTTTTGACTGAATTTTTAGTGAAAAACCGTAATTTTGACTAATAAAGCCGTAACCCGGAATGGGGTCTTGAAAAACGGAACCATTACGGCAAAACCGGAGTAGTTGGCAGGTATGTATGTGGAATAAAAGGCAGCTTATTATTAAAAATAAGTCCAAAGAATGTGGTTTCTTTTACCACCTTGACAGCTTCTCCATCTATGAAAAGCTCAGGGTCGAGGTGAAGAGACCGCAGCAGGCAAAAATGCATGCAGACAGTTTTGTTTTTGAAAATTTAAAACCATTACTGACTGACCACCTATTAATCTTATTTATGTACAGCTGTAGTTGCTTTTCAATTGTGCTCATGTCTTTCCCCCCTGTAGCAAATGCTGAGGTCATCTACATAAAGACTACAAAAGGTATTTGGTCTAAGAGAACCAACTACACTATTAATCTTAATGCTAAAAAGAGTAACAGAGAGGATGCTTCCCTGGGGGACCCCTTGTTCTTGCACATGGGGCTCTGAAAGGGCATCTCCTACTCGGACTAAGAAGTGTCTATTGGACAAAAAGTTTGAAGTGAAAAAGGGCAAATGTCCCCTAAAACCCATGTCATGTAGGTCTCTTAAAATACCGTATTTCCATGTTGTGTCATATGCTTTTTCTAAATCAAAAAATACAGCAACTACATGTTTTTTTCTAACAAAACCATCACATATACAGTGGGGAAAAAAAAGTATTTAGTCAGCCACCAATTGTGCAAGTTCTCCCACTTAAAAGATGAGAAAGGTCTCCAATTTTCATCATAGGTATACCTCAACTATGAGAGACAAAATGAGAAAAAAAAAATCCAGAAAATCACATTGAAGGATTTTTAATGAATTAATTGGTAAATTCCTCAGTAAAATAAGTATTTGGTCATCTACAAACAAGCAAGATTTCTGGCTCTCACAGACCTGCAACTTCTTCTTTAAGAGGCTCCTCTGTCCTCCACTCGTTACCTGTATTAATGGCACCTGTTTGAACTCATTATCAGTATAAAGGACACCTGTCCACAACCTCAAACAGTCAGACTCCAAACTCCACTATGGCCAAGACCAAAGAGCTGTCAAAGGACACCAGAAACAAAATTGTAGACCTGCACCAGGCTGGGAAGACTGAATCTGCAATAGGTAAGCAGCTTGGTGTGAAGAAATCAACTGTGGGAGCAACTATTAGAAAATGGAAGACGTACAAGACCACTGATAATCTCCCTCGATCTGGGGCTCCACGCAAGATCTCACCCCGTGGGGTCAAAATGATCACGAGAACAGTGAGCAAAGATCCCAGAACCACACGGGGGGGACCTAGTGAATGACCTGCAGAGAGCTGGGACCAAAGTAACAAAGGCTACCATCAGTAACACACTATGCTGCCTGGGACTCAAATCCTGCAGTGCCACACATGTCCCCCTGCTTAAGCCAGTACATGTCCAGGCCCGTCTGAAGTTTGCTAGAGAGCATTTGGATGATCCAGAAGAGGATTGGGAGAATGTCATATGGTCAGATGAAACCAAAATAGAACTTTTTGGTAAAAACTCAACTTGTCGTGTTTGGAGGAGAAAGAACACCATACCTACTGTGAAGCATGGGGGTGGAAACATCATGCTTTGGGGCTGTTTTTCTGCAAAGGGACCAGGACGACTGGTCTGTGTAAAGGAAAGAATGAATGGGGCCATGTATCGTGAGATTTTGAGTGAAAACCTCCTTCCATCAGCAAGGGCATTGAAGATGAAACGTGGCTGGGTCTTTCAGCATGACAATGATCCCAAACACACCGCCTCGGCAACGAAGGAGTGGCTTCGTAAGAAGCATTTCAAGGTCCTGGAGTGGCCTAGCCAGTCTCCAGATATCAACCCCATAGAAAATCTTTGGAGGGAGTTGAAAGTCCGTGTTACCCAGCGACAGCCCCAAAACATCACTGCTCTAGAGGACATCTGCATGAAGGAATGGGCCAAAATGCCAGCAACAGTGTGTGAAAACCTTGTGAAGACTTACAAAAAACATTTGGCCTCTGTCACTGCCAACAAAGGGTATATAACAAAGTATTGAGATGAACTTTTGTTATTGACCAAATACTTATTTTACCGAGGAATTTACCAATTAATTCATTAAAAATCCTTCAATGTGATTTTCTGGATTTTTTTTCCCTCATTTTGTCTCTCATAGTTGAGGTATACCTATGATGAAAATTGGAGACCTCTCTCACCTTTAAAGTGGGAGAACTTGCACAATTGGTGGCTGACTAAATACTTTTTTGCCCCACTGTATAGGCCTCTAATCTGATGTGGTCTAAAGTACTTTTTACCACATCTGAAGCCACACTGGTAATCAGTTAAAAGGCCTTCAGACTCGAGCACCCACACAAGGTGATCGTTTACTATTCTTTCCATGGTTTTACAGAGGCAACTTGTCAGTACTATTGGACAGTAGTTGTTGGTATCAGTATGATCTCTCCCGGGTTTTGGAACAGGTATAACTACTGCTTCTTTCCAGCTTTCAGGAATACTGCCTGACTTCCAGATGTTGTTGAAAACTATCAAGAGAACGAATAGTGCACTGGGGGGAAAGGGTTTTAAAAACTGATAATGAATTTTATCTGGCCCCACAGCAGTGTCATGAGAGTTCCTAATTGAGAACAAAAGTTCTTCCATAGTGAAATTTTGGTTGTATGGTTCTGAGTTATCTGAAGAAAAGTTT
Source organism: Pholidichthys leucotaenia (assembly GCA_020510985.1). Classification (NCBI taxonomy): domain Eukaryota; kingdom Metazoa; phylum Chordata; class Actinopteri; order Cichliformes; family Pholidichthyidae; genus Pholidichthys; species Pholidichthys leucotaenia. The sequence continues at coordinate 190,185,131 of CM035842.1, read as the reverse complement.
ATTTCTTTTTGTTTTTTTCTTGCGCTTGTATGATTTGGAACTCAGGACGATAGTTTCCAATAGATGAATTCTTCTCAAACGATTTAGCTAGTTGATTAGCCATTTCATATTTTGTCGTCAGCAGATTACCCTGATGATTAATATGCTGTATTTGAAGTCCATTCTCCTTTCTCTTCATCTTTCTAATCAAATCCCAGATCTTTTTGGTAGATGTGTTGGACATGAGGCTTGATACAAATTCCCTCCAGCTTAAACAGTTACTACATCTGGGAGGTGTTGTGCAGGCCAACTCATGCCTTTCTTCTCCACATTTGCAGCAGACTGGTTTAATTCCTACATCCTGCAGAGCCATGGCCAAATTTTTGGCAGTTAAAACATCTCAGTGGGTTTGGAATAACGGTATCAACAGTTACACTCAGATATCCTATTTGGATTCTTTCTGGGAGTTGATGCCAGTTGAACGTCAGAATGTAAGTGCCAGTTTTTACTGTTCGGTCATCTTTTTTAATGGTTATCCTCTTCACATGTGTTACTCCTTGTTGTTGCAGTTCTGTGGCTATTTCATTCTCTTCCATATCGTGGAGTTCTCCAGTACGAATTACTGTACTCCTTTGCAGCTGTTTAAAGAAGGGTGAGGAAAAGCCTTCATTGGAACACCAGCCAGCACATTACACTGTGACAAATTTTAAGAATGGGATTTCTTTAAGCATTCCACCAAAATCTGGCCAGACCTCAGTTTTTTAACATCCTTGAGTGACCCTGCAATACCTGAAATTCCTTTATGTATAGCAAAAGGGGACAACTTAGAAAGAGGCATATCTGACGACAGCGACTCAAACAATAAGCCTCGGCCAATTATCACCATTTGAAAGAGCCATCCTGCTAATTCCTGGGTCATCCACATCATCTTCCAACATTTGTTTTTTAGGGGTTTGTTTAGTAGCCATATTTTATAGAGTATGATTCATCATCCCTGCTTCCCACCCTCCTCGGAGCCCTACAAGGGGATGCACAGAGCCGCGGACTTCCTGCAGGTTATGCACCAGCGATACAGGGATGGTATACTCGAGCAATAAAGCACAAAAGTGCAAATTACTCGACTGACCCACCGCCATAGGCTTCTGGGATTAGGAGATGTTATACTGACAAAAGACATCCCAGAGTAGACCTTGACAAGCTGATTGAATGGACCGGGCCCTTCCAACCTCCCGTCTAAGTGAAGTAGGAGCCAAAGCACTGTGTTGGATTTGTGAGAGCTGCAGCAAGACACATTCCTCAAGAACCAGGATCTCTTTCTCCACTGACACAGGTCGCAACTCACGGCAAATAAGTTGCCCCATTTGTCACCTCATATGATCAGCAAGGGGTTGCTAGGAACCACTCTAACCCTGGGCCCCCTTAGGGGATTATAACACACAAAGTTGATGGAGAGTTTTACCGTAACCCTGGTAAGGGAGGCTAACGGGTATTAGTCCTTGTCTAAGGGACATCTGGGAGTATCAGCGAGGGTTAAGAGGCACTCCATCATCCTCCTAGTCCAACAGACCCCCTCGCCCGGATGCAGTTTAACGTCATACCCAGGACGAGCAATATTATTAAAAGCACTGCATACATTTTCATTGTTATGCAGATGGCACACAATTATACTTGTTAATGAAGACAAATGGCACTAATCAATTAGCCAGAGGCTTGTCTTAAGGAAATCAAAGCTTGGATGACTTGTAATTTCTTGGTATTAAATTCAGATAAGACTGAAGTCATTCTAGTTGGTCCAAAAAATCTTAGAAACACCTTTCCAAATCAAACTCTGAGTTTGGATGCAGTTACTCTTTCTCTTAATAGTTCTGTGAGGAACCTTGGGAGTTATTTTTGATCAAGATCTGTTCTTTAATTCACATATTAAACTTGTTTCTAAGACTGCCTGCTATTATTTGCATAATATTGCCAAGATTAGAGGCATCTTGTCTCAGAGTGATGCTGAGAAATGAATACACACTTTTGTTAGGTCTAGACTAGATTATTGTAACTCTTTATTGTCAGGCTGTCCTAAAACATCTTTAAAAAGTCTTCAGCTGATCCAAAATGCTGCAGCAAGAGTTTTAACAGGTACTAGAAAGAGAGATCATATCTCTCCGGTTCTGGCCTCCCTTCATTGGCTTCCCATAGAATTTAGAATTAAGTTTAAAATTCTTCTCACTTACAAAACTCTAAATAATCAGGCCCTTTTTTTATTTAAAAGATCTGATAATACCTTATCATCTCAACAGAGCACTACGCTTCCAAAATGTGGATTACTTGTAATACCTAGTATCTCCAAAAGTACAATGTGAGGTAAAGCCTTCAGTTATCAAGCTCCTCTCCTTCGGAACCAGCTGCAAATCTGGATTCAGGAGTCAGATTCAATCTCTGTTTTTAAGAATAGGGTAAAAACCTTCCTTTTTGACATACAGTAGCCTATAGTTATGCTGTTAATAGGTTTAGACAGCCAGGTGACCTCCAACAATGCACTGGGCTTCACTTCTTTCTTCACCCTCAACGAAATATTTTTGCTGGTCATTAATATCTGTTTGTTTTTTCCCATAGATTGAGTCCCAGCCATGCTGTTTGCTCTCTACATGTCTGTTCTTTTCTTCTTCTTTATCCCCTCACACATACCCCCAGCCAGTCACAGCAGATGACTGCCCCTCCCTGAGCCTGGTTCTGCTGGAGGTTTCTTCCTGCTAAAAGGGAGTTTTTCCTCTCCACCGTTGCCAAGTGCTTGCTCACAGGGGATCGCCTGATTGCTGGGGTCTTTCTGCAATTGTCAGGTTTTCCCCTACAGTTGAAAGTGCTATGAGATGACTGTTGTTGTAAAATGAGGCTATATAAATAAAGTTGAATTGAACTGAAAAGAATCCTAAAACCATTGACAATCTAAGACCTATCACTTTGCAAAATAATGACTACAAACTTTTAGCACATACACAATGCAACTTAAAAATGGTATATCTCAAATTATAAGTGAAACCCAATCAGGGTTTTTAAATGGAAGGTCTATCTTTAACAACATCCACCTCATATTGGCTATACTAGATTATCAAGAATTTACTGATGATAATAGATTCATTTTGTTTCTTGATTTTAAAAAAAGCTTTAGATATGGTTGAACACCCTTTCATAATTCATACACTAAAATCCTTTGGCTTTGGTGATCCCTCCCAAGAGAGTAGACGCTTTTTTCTTCTCTCCTGCTCTGACTTTTTCCTCCCCTCCTAACTACTGGATCCCAGCTTGCTGTTGTCTGTCTGCGTCCAACTGCGACCGCCGAAAAGAAATTATGGAGTTAATAAGCTGGGCTTTGAACACAATTGACACTATTTTTTCAACAAGAAAAAGTGCTCCGGGGGAAGCTGTCTGCCCCGCTGGAACGGCTCCAGCGGGCTATTTACGTGACACAGGTAATTGGAAAATGCTGTGTCTCTCTAATCTCTCTATCGAAGATATTGAAGATTTGTTTATCTTCGTAATATTGGTGATCGGGATTTTTCTGATTGGGACTGGAATCGTCCTGGTTTACTGCAAATTGCTGAAGATGGATTCAACCTATCAAAATGCTGACCAGGCGAGGTGCATCCATCAAATTGAAAAACTGGAGAAGACCCTGATAGCGACTACTGGAGAACTGTCTCGTAAGGTGGATTACATCATGATTTCGCTCAGGTCTTTCCACGACGAATTCAAAGCTGCGCAATGATGGATTAATGTACTGAATCTACAGGAGAAATACAAGTCTTCTCTGTGATCAGTCCTATTTGGCATTATTATTCCCCATGAAAATTCCTCCTGGCTGTCTGCAGACTGTGTTTTTTCAAAATCATGAGCACAAGGCCTTGGACAGCCAGCTGCAGTGCCAGATAAGACTGGCGCCAGACAGACAAAACATCTTCTGCCAAGGGTCCTTGGGTCTCTCTTATTATCATCAACACTGCTCAACACCGCACACACATTGATCCATGAACTGAATAAAGATAACACTGCTCTCTTGTGTCCTGTGTATTCTGTGTGTAGCGAATATATGTGCATTGAGCTTTTTTTTTCCTTGAACTCTTAATATTGATTAAGTATGTAACCAGTATTTTGAATCAATGATTTTTTTGCTCCTTCCTATTGCATCATCTTAAAGCGACCTGTACCCTCCTGCTGACAGGCGCGTTGCAGATGCGCCGCGGCACGGAAATGCAGGTTCATTACTGTGTCAAGTCAAATTCTCTCGTATGTTATCAGTGATCTGTTAATGTACTTGGCAATAAATCTTTTTCTGATTCTGATTCTGATTTATTGGAGTCAAACATACTTTATACAAAGACATTAATAGCTGTGTCAGTTTACCTCATGGATCATCCCAGTGCTTCAATGTGCAAAGAGGAATCCATCAAGGTTGCCCTATGAGCTCAGGACTTTTCATCTTGGCAGCAGAAATGCTGGCCATCATGTTAAAGAACTGCGAGAACTTGAAGAAACTGGAAGTGTTTGCAACTGAACTTACGTCAGCTCAGTTTGCAGATGACACAGCCTTCCTCCTTAAGGATGAACATCAGATTCTGATTGCCATTCAGAGCACTGAACGTTTTTCAAAGGCCCCAGGACTTTTCCTCAACATGCAAAAATGTGAACTTCTCCCCATTCATAGCCACCCACAGACTGCCATCTATGATATCCCAGTAAAAACTACTGTCAAATATCTTGGTGTCTATGTAACAAAAAATGAAAAGGAGTGTGAGCTCGTAAATTGGACAGAGATAATAGACAATTGTCAGAGCAAGTTAAATGTTTGGCTTCAAAGAGATATCAATTTTTGGTGGAATTTATCTCACCAAAATAGAAAGCATCTCCAGAATTATTCACCCTTCATTATCATGAGCTACTTGTCCTAATTTCGTCAAGGTAAAATACCCCGCTATGGAACAACAGATACATACTTCACAACAGAAAATCTCGGACTTCCGGTCTGGACGCCATGGTGATGGCAACCTAACGCTGAAACTCCCAGACTCAATCCAAGGAAAACATCCTCAAAATCAGACCTAACGGATTTTTGGAAGATTAAAAATCAAAAGACAATAACACCATGCCTCACCACAAGCAGAGGAAACTGACATTCCCCAGGTCAGGACGCACAGCGACCGCAGAATCTGAACCGGAGGACCTCCGTTCAGAAGACGAGAACCTGGGCCTAGCTAACAAAAGGATTAGCTTGAAATTGCTATATGATGAAATACGACGATTTCGGGCTGAATTTCTTGAATTCAGAGAGGATCTAAAAAAGGCGAACAGCAGAATGGACCAGGCCGAAAACCGAATCTTGGAAGCTGAAGAAAGAGTAAAAGTGCTTGAAGATTCTGTGCTGGATTTACACAGAAAACAGTCATGGCTGGAGGCTAAGCTAACCGACCAAGAAGGAAGACAGAGACGAGAACATCAGAATTCACGGTCTGAAAGAAGGAGCTGAAGATGGTTTCAACACAGTGGCGGAATGCGTAGAATCCTTATTGAGAGAGAAGTTGGATATTCCACAAACCACCGATTTGAAGATAGAAAAAGCCCATCGTACATTAGCCACAAAGCCAGCCCCGGAAGCGCCCCCACGTTCTGTGGTGGTAAGATTCGCCAATTTCAAAATAAAACAAGAGGTTGTAAGACGGGCTTGGCAGAAAAAAGGATTTATGCATCATGAGAGAAAAGTCTTCGTGGAGCACGATTACGCCCCTGAGGTTCTTAAAAAACGACGGGAATATAACGACGCCAAAAAGGTTTTACGGGAACAGAATCTACGCTTTCAGACGCCATTTCCGGCGAAGCTAAGGGTCTTTTACGATGAAGAGTCATGTCTCTATAATTCAGCGGAAGAAGCAACAACTGACATGGCAAGGAAAGGACTCCCGGTAACGGTGTTTAAACCCGCAGCGGATCTGAGCAAGAAAATCAGAGCTCAAACGTGGTCCACTCAGAGACCTTCAAAATCCACGGGCCAGCAGCGGGAAACCCAGCCCCAGAGCTACAAAGATAAGCTTTCCAGTTCCAGGAAGGAATAGCGACCTTTTTGTTTGTTTGTTTTTTTCTTTTCAGTCACTCTGCACTTCCACCCCCCCTCCTACAAGGTAACAAACATTAAAGGAGATGCAGAATCAGCATGTGGTAAAACCTTTCATGGAGCAGTTATAGCATTAGAAACAAATGTCTTCTTAATTTAAAGTGGGAAAAAAAAAAAAATCATGTTAAAATAGAAATGTAACAATGACCCACATGTTCTCTCCATACTAACAAATACTATATTAGAGTGAATGTTTGCTGTGATGGGGGTGGGAGGGTGCACACAATTTCATAGATTATAGGCATAAAAAAAAAAAAAAAAAAAAAAAAAAACAATCATTACAAATTCGGATTGGGATCTGAAATTCACGTTAAAAACATGGGACAACTTACAGGGGTAAGAGAGGGCCCTCAACACGTAACAGAGTTTGAGGAATTTCCCTCAGAGCCTACACTCCATCAGGGCTCTTACAGGGTCTTTAAAGAGACCCCAGCTCAGGAAGTTTTTTTGACAGTTTTTTGTTTTAAAGTTTCGTACACTATGTTCTTAATGTTCTTTCAGTTTCTGAGTAGCAAAAAAGAGGGCCACCACACTGTTATACTAAATAAGAAAATACAATGGAGAAACAGGGTGTAACCAAAATAGCCTCATATAATGTAAAAGGGATCCTGAATCCAGTTAAAAGATCCAAGATTCTACGCAAAATGAAAAAAGACAAATTAGAAATAATATTTTTACAAGAAACCCACCTAACAGACGTGGAACACACTAAACTCAATAGACAAGGGTTTAAACTGATCTCTTCATCTTCATATAAATCAGGGAGGAGGAGGGGAGTAGCGACATTGATATCAACCAAAATTACATTTGAAAAAAAATCAGAACACAAAGATAAAGAAGGGAGGTACAGTTTGGTAACTGGGTGGCTAGAGGGAGAAGATATCACCCTGCTGAATGTATATGCACCACCAGGGGCTAAATGGAAATTTTATAAAAATGTATTCGACCTAATGATAACTAAAGCCCAAGGTTTAGTGATATGTGGTGGAGACTTCAATCTAAGACTGAATCCATACTGGGATGCGACAGGTAATTCTTCACATCAAAATAACACCCAAAGTAAGAATACTCGGATGCTACTAAAAGAAATGGGAATCTGTGACGTATGGAGGGAATTCAACCCCAATGTAAAAGATTATACTTTTTATTCAACGCCACATTCATCTTACTCAAGGATTGATTACTTTTTTATGTTTAATAGAGACATTGGAAGAGTAAAAACATGTAAAATAGGACTGATGGATCTCTCCGACCACAGTCCGATCTATATGGACTTAAACATCCAAAAATACACAAATAATACATTTTCCTGGAGGTTGAATTCAAGTGTCCTGAAAGGACCACTGAAAGATGAATTGGAATCAGATATTCTCAGATATTTGGAAGAAAACGATAATGGAGAAGTATCTCCTTTAATACTGTGGGATGCGTGCAAAGCTGTAATAAGGGGAAAAATTATTGCAAAACTGGCAACCCAAAAGAAACTGAGACAGGAAAAACTAATCACACTAGAGTCAGAACTCAAGAACCTAGAAAAAGAACACAAAGACAACACTCAGTCTAATGGCTCGCTCAAGATTAAAGAAATTAAAAATCAAATGAGATCTACACAATAGAAATCCAGAAGAAACTTACATTTCTGAAACAAAAACACTATGAAGCAGGCAGTAAATCGGCAAAATTACTAGCCTATAAATTGAGGAAACAACAAACGGAAAGAGCAATCTACAAAATCAGAGACCCAGTATCAAAGGAAATAAAATTCAGAATTCAGGATATTCTTAAAAGCTTCGAGAATTACTACAAGAACTTATACTCCCACAAAAAACATAAAAACGCATCCGAGACATTACTAAACACATTAAACCTTCCCCAACTTACGGATTCACAAAATAAAACCCTACTGTCAGAAATACAACCTAAAGAATTGGAAAAAGCAATTATGAAACTTAAAGCTAACAAATCCCCAGGAGCAGATGGCTATACAGCAGAATGGTACAAAACCTTTAAACAGCAACTATCTCCTCTCCTCCTGAAAACATTTAACTACGTCCTCCACACAGGGGAAATCCCCCCCTCCTGGAGAGAAGGGGTCATTGCAGTTATACCTAAACCTGAAAAGGATAAACTAGAATGCTCCAACTACAGACCAATCAGTGTATTAAATCAGGACTATAAGCTTTTTACCACTATCCTTGCCAAAAGGTTAGAAAACATACTGACAGACTTAGTTCACTTAGACCAAACAGGTTTTAAGACAAAGACAGACACAAGACAACATTCGACGCACTTTACACATAATTCATCATATAAAAAAATATAACTTAAATGCAGTCATATTGGGATTAGATGCTGAAAAAGCATTCGATTCGGTTGACTGGTCTTTCCTATATAGAATCTTATCCAGTTTCAATTTTCATAACAACTTCATTAGAACTATACAGGCATTATATAAAAAACCAACAGCTAAAATAAGGATTAACGGTAATTTATCATCATCTTTTGAGCTGGAAAGAGGATGTCGTCAGGGCTGCCCCCTGTCTCCACTGCTCTTTGCAATCTTCATAAAACCTCTGAGCCAATGGATAAGACAAAATCAAGAAATTCAAGGTATTACACTTGGTCAGAAGGAACATAAAATAGCACTCTTTGCTGATGACATTTTAATATACCTAGGGCAGCCAGACACTTCTCTACCAGAACTAATCTCAGTTTTTTCAGACTATGGAGATTTATCGGGGTACAAATTAAACATGCATAAAACCCAAGTCTTAACATTCAACTATGACCCAAATCATTTTTCACTAAATGAACTCAAAACTAACTGGGAGTTGGAATCTATGAAATATCTGGGGGTCAATATCCCGAAACAACTCGACAAAATTATAACACTAAACTATGATCCACTGGTGACTAAAATAAAATCTGACCTAGCAAGATGGAATATGATACCATTCTTAGGTACTGCACAAAGAATTGAAGCAGTCAAAATGAATATACTTCCACGTCTTCTATACCTTTTCCAAACAATACCGGTAGAACCTCCCAAAAAAACATGGCAGGAGCTGGACAGAAGGATCTCAAGATTCATATGGCAGGGTAAGAGACCTAGAATCAGATATAGAACCCTACAGCTAAACAAAGACAAAGGTGGGCTCGCGCTGCCAAATATCAGGGACTATTTTATAGCTGCACAAATTAAAACTTTAGTAGAGATATGTAACCCAGTCTACACTGCACAATGGAAGGAGATCGAATGCCAAATAAGTGACATCCCCCTACAGGCAATAATAGGGAACAATGCCTTAACTAAACTCTTGAATAACACCAACCCGTGGATAGAGACCCCGCTAAAAATTTGGTTTAAGATAGAGAGAATCAAGCTAAAGAGCCCTATCGACTTCTGCAATGGATTGCCTATGATCAAGACTTTACCCCCAATAAAACAGACACTAGATTTAAAGAGTGGAAAGAGAAAGGGCTGATAAAATATTATGATTTTTTTAAGGGGCAAACTTTAAGAAGTTTTGAAGATTTGAAAAAACAAGGTCTAATAAATCAAGATCTTTACAGGTTCTTTCAGCTTAGACACCACATAAACAATATACTTAAAAAGGAGGATTTGGAAAGGGCCCAGTCAGGTGTTCTAAAGGTCTTCTTAATGGCATATAAAGGGATCCCAGGGATCAGATACATTTCTAAAATATATCAAGGTCTTCAAGACTTAAAAGGAGACAACACATCATATATAAAAGAGAGATGGGAAAAAGAGGGGAATTTCACTTTACAATTGGAAATATGGGAAAAGCTAAATAAACAGAATCAGAATCAGCTTTATTGGCCAAGCATGCACAACACATACAAGGAATTTGACTTTGGCTAAAAACTTGCTCTCGTTGTTCCAAACAGCAATGGAAAAGTACCTCTTCCCTGCAGTGGAGAGAATTTGGATGGAAAAATTTGGTAAGATTTTTCAGAACACCTGCACAAAACAAATTTACCCATAAGGGGTTGAACTGTTGGCGCTTGTGTGGTGAAAAGACTGCAAATCATTTTCATGTGTTTTGGTCATGCCCAGTTATCCACCAATATTGGACCAACGTACAGACAATATTGGGGAAAATATTCAAAATAACAGTTCCCTTTTCTTTTGTAACTTTGTATTTGGGTTTACTACCGGACTCACTGGAAAGACGAGGAGATAAATACTTATTCAATGTTTTAATATTGGCAAGTAAAAAAGCCCTAACTAAAAAATGGATGCTGAAGGACTGTCCTACACCTGAAGATTGGATTAACGTGATTCAAGACATTTACTCAATGGAAAAGTTGACATTCGCACTGAAACAGGACATGGATGGGTTCATGAACTTCTGGCAACCCTGGAGCGCATATGTGTCTTCCATTAGATCTAATCTTTGACAAATACCATTTCAATAATGGCACCGCTCTTTGTTCCAATGCTACTCAGATGCTCTTTTACTTTTATTTACTTAATTTTCTGTTTGTTTGTTTTTTGCTGTTCTGTTTGTTTATTCGTTTTGTTTTGTTTTTATTTAATTCTCCTTAATTTCACTTTTTCTTTCACTTTAAAAAAAAAAAGGGGGGGGTGTTGTAATAACTATCCTACCAATGTTGTCAAATAGCAAAAAATAAGGGAACATGTGATGAAAATGTAAACAATGCAATGCTGTAATGACCTGTATACCCTTTACAAAAACTTAAATTAAAAAAAAAACAAAAAAAAAACAACAGAAAATCTCTTTTCTACAGAAGATGGCTAGACAAAAATATATGGTGTATAATGGACTTATTAGATATGAATGGGGAAATATTGTCTTACATGGATTTTTGCCAGAAATATGATTTTGATTGTAGTCCCAGAGAATTTAGGCTTTTAACCTCTGCCATTCTCGAGGCTTTTCTTGCCTTAGCAAAGAATATACAGTGGTGTGAAAAAGTGTTCGCCCTTTCCTGATTTCTCATTTTTTTGTATGTTTGTCGCACTTAAAAGTAGAACTTAACTGAACGGCATTGAACGGCACTGGGTGATAGTACATACAATTATAAAGATAATTTATCATTGGCACCCCCTCCACAAATCCCGGAATCTTGGAGAAAATCACGATTTTGAATTTCCCGCCCTGAAAAATCAGACAAATCCGCCGATTAACCAGAAGTGCAGCCGGAATTCCGCGTGACGTCACGAGTGTGACACAGTCCTCCATGTTTACCATTGCGAGCACGTCGACACTGGTTGTTTTTGGTGCATTTTGTCGTGATAGTCGACTACAAAACACTTCCAACACCTGGGAAGATCTGTTCAGTGGCCAAGGAAAGCTGTCATGGCGACGAAAGAAAAGAAAGGGGGAGGAAAAGTGACCGGGAAGCGATGCGTTTCTAGATATAGATATTACAGTGATCCCTCACTTATCGCGTTTAATGGGGACCAGAACCGACCGCGAAAAGTGAAAAACCGCGAAGTAGCGTCACCCCCCCCCACAAGGGCGTCACAAGCACTATTTTGCACAAAAAGGCACAAGAGAACAGCAAAAAGTGCCACTAAGCAACACGAGCGATAAAGAACAATGAATGCGGTGTTCCTTCGCTGGGTATGGGCGCTCTGCAGGGAGAGAAGCTGGGTAAAACGTCTCGGCCAATCAGCTTGCGAGGTAAAACGTCTCGGCCAATCAGCTTGCGAGATTCCCGAGCGGTGAAGAGGTGGGCGGAGAGGAGTGGAGCGGTGGTCAGAGAGGTGGATTTTGAGTTGTGCGGGCTCTCCGTGTTGATACCTGATGTTCTAGAACACGAGTGGCACTTTTCGCTGTTCTCTTGTGCCTTTTTGTGCAAAATAGTGCTTGTGACGCCCTTGGGGGGGGGGGGGGCGCTACTTCGCGGTTTTTCACTTTTCGCGGTCGGTTCTGGTCCCCATTAAACGCGATAAGTGAGGGATCACTGTAATATCTATATCTAGAAACGCATCGCTTCCCGGTCGCTTTTCCTCCCCCTTTCTTTTCTTTCGTCGCCATGACAGCTTTCCTTGGCCAGGGGATCACTGTATTGTGAGGGATCACTGTATTCCCCGGCGGCGGACCTCGCCTCTGCATCGCCGTCTGCCAGCTGCTGTCACAGGTGCATTAGGTCACTGTCTCCCGGGCTCGCCCTTGTGCATGCGTGCCACCTGCCACATTCCTGCATCCTCCTCTGTCTCGTCACCGATCCTGAATGCCTCTTCACTCTGAAAACTCTGGTTTTCTTGACTGCTGGAACTGCTATCATCTGCCATTGTTGTTTTGTTTAGGGATCACACTCGTGACGTCACGCAGCGTCGTCTGCACTACTTCCGGTTTGTTTGGCACTGCCAGCCAGAGGCAAAAATTTATCGGCTTATAGCTTGGCCATCGCACGGCCTAAAAATTTCTTTTATGTGTTGAAAAATACAATAGGTAATAAGGAATTAATCTGCTATTCTACTTTTTGCGCCAAAAGGTGGGTTCAGTTCTACTTTAAATGTTTCAGATCATCAAACAAATTTAAATATTAGACAAAGATAGCACAAGTAAACACAAAATGCAGTTTTTAAATGAAGGTGTTTATTATTAAGGGTAAAAAAAATCCAAACCTACATGGCCCTGTGTGAAAAAGTAATTTCCCCCCATTAAAACATAAATTAACTGTGGTTTATCACATCTTTAGAAAGCTGAGTTCAATTTCTCTACCCATACCCAGGCCTGATTACTGCCATACCTGTTCTCAATCAAGATCAAGAAATCACTTAGATAGGACCTGCCTGACAAAGTGAAGTAGACCAAAAGATCCTCAAAAGCTAGACATCATGCTGTGATCCAAAGAAGTTCAGGAACAAATGAGAAACAAAGTAATTGAGATCTATCAGTCTGGAAAAGGTTATAAAGCCATTTCTAAAGCTTTGGGATTCCAGCAAACCACAGTGAGAGCCATTATCCACAAATGGCAAAAACATGGAACAGTGGTGGACCTTCCCAGGAGTGGCCGGCCGACCAAAATTACCCCAGGAGTCCGGCAACGATTCATCCAAGAGGTCACAAAAGACCCCACAACAACATCCAAAGAACTGCAGGCCTCACTTGCCTCAGTTAAGGTCAGTGTTCATGACTCCACCATAAGAAAGAGACTGGACAAAAATGGCCTGCATGGCAGAGTTCCGAGACAAAAACCACTGCTGAGCAAAATCAACAAAGGCTCGTCTCAGTTTTGCCAGAAAACATCTTGATGATCCCCAAGACTTTGGGGAAAATACTCTGTGGACTGATGAGACAAAAGTTGGACTTTTTGGAAGGTGCGTATCCCATTACACCTGGCGTAAAAGTAACACAGCATTTCAGAAAAGGAACATCCTACCAACAGTAAAATATGGTGGTGGCGGCATGATGGCCTGGGGCCGTTTTGCGGCTTCAGGACCTGGAAGACTTGCTGTGGTAAACTGAACCATGAATTCTGCTTTCTACCAAAAAGTCCTGAAGGAGAATGTCTGACCATTTGTTCATGACCTCAAGCTGAAGAGCACTTGGGTTCTGCAGCAGGACAATGATCCAAAACACACCAGCAAGTCCACCTCTGACTCGGCCACTCCAAAATCTTCATTTTGTTTTTCTTAAGCCATTCAAAGTCCTGACGTGAACCAACTGAGATGCTGTGGCATGACCTTAAAAAGGAGGTTCATGCTCGAAAACCCTCCAATGTGGCTGAATTACAACAATTCTGCAAAGATGAATGGTCCAAAATTCCTCCACAACACTGTAAAAGACTCAGTGCCAGTTATGGCAAACACTTGATTGCAGTTGTTGCTGCTAAGGGTGGCCCAGCCAGTTATTAGGTTTAGGGAGCAATCACTTTTCCACACAGGGCCATGTAGGTTTGGATTTTTTTTACCCTTAATAATAAATACCTTCATTTAAAAACTGCATTTTGTGTTTGCTTGTGTTATCTTTGTCTAATATTTAAATTTGTTTGATGATCTGAAACATTTAACTGTGACAAACGTATTAAAAAAAAAAGAGAGAGAAATCAGGCAGGGGGCAAACACTTTTTCACACCACTGAAATTCTAAACACCCAGTCTCCACCTCAACTTCCTACACTCCATGTAAATGGAATAAATTTTCTAGAGGAAAAAGTGCACTAATCAATTCATGAGATCTGTTCTCACTAATGCTCTTTATCCCTCCCAGCTGTGCAGAAACCAGCTTGCTAATAATCTGGATCAACAATCAAAATCCAAGCTGAGAACCAGTTACCCAAAATATCCTGTCCCACCCAAGTCAAAAGAAATTCACTTTAAAATTATGAACGATACTTACCCTTCTAATGAGTTTCTGAGGTTAAGGTTTGGTTGGGAGAGTCATGAATGTACCTTCTGTAAAAATGACACTGAAACGACAGGGCATCTTTTTTTCTCATGTCGTCATACTCAGCTGTTATGGAGACTGTTTAAGGAATGGCTTGATAGCAACTATGCCATAATTCCAGGACTGATTTAATGATCAATAATTTAATTATTCTAGCCAAATTTTTCATTCGTAAGGCCAAATTTACCAAAACACCACCCATCTTTGCTAGATATTTAAATGAAATCAAACTTTATACCAAATCCCTTAAATCAATGACCTCCAAAAATGCAACTGAATTGTGCTCTCTGCTAACTAATGACCTCAGTGATTAATCTGTCTGAATGTGTCTTTATGTTTTAGGTGTTCTGCCTTTTCTTTCTGGTGTATTAATGTAATGCCTTAATTAATGAACAGACGTGAATAAGCGATAACTCACACGTTAACAGCCATCAGCTATCCTTGGTTTCCTCCGAGATGTGCTCGTGCTGTCAGGTCTACTCAGGGTCCTGCGCGCCTGCTTATGACGTTGTACCGCCGGGCATTATGATTGGTCCGGCTGAGAGTTCGTGGGGGTTTTTTTTCTATCAAACTTTATTAAATTGGTAACTTCTTTTAGTAGTAGATTAGTTTGACAGGGTTCTTTCACGGTCTATGTTTTCTTGTAAATTTGTCACTTTTTTGTAAATTTGCAACTTTTTTTCTTGTAAATTTGCCACTTTTCTCTCATAAATCTGCTGTTTTTGCATCTTAAATCTGCAACTTTTAAATTTATTACATTCATAACATAAGTGTTTTCTTGTAAATCTACGTATTGTCATGAAATTGCATTTTTTTTTTCCAAGTAAATTTTTCTTGTAAATTTGCAGCTTTTCCCCATAAGTGTGCATTTGTACATTCTTTCTCATAAATTTGTGACTGACTACACTTACTGTATGAATGAATGAATGTGTAGAAGAGCTTGAAAGAATGAGGCAGTATGATAAATAAACCAAAGTTTATTATCAGCTCCTCTAACAAGTCTCATCTAAGTGCAGAAGCAGAAGAAGGAAAAAGGGACCGAACACCTCCGGTTCTAAGAGCTTATACTTGCACATAACAAAAGGCATGCATATCAAAGGCTGACATCTGCGGCGGCATGAAATAAGGCGGCGTTGTTGGAGGTTTTAAGTAGGTTTTATTAATCATACCGCCGTCACGGGATCCCCTCTCCAGCCCAAGTGTGTGCAGGCTGGATGGGGATCCTCTGGCTCTCAGAGAAGAAGACACAGAGTGCGTGTCTGCAGCAGAGGTTGAAGTGTGAGTGAGGGTTTTCCCAAACCGCCACAGCTCCCCCCCAGAGGGCTCGGCAGGTGGTCGAGACCTCGATAGTGCAGCTTGGGCAGCGAGCAGGGAAAAGCTCTGTGCAGGAGGGGGTGGAGGGGGGTGGGGGTAGTAAAAGCCGGCCGGAGACGATGAAAACGTCCGGGCCGCGCAAAAAATTGCTTGTGGGTCCGCGATGTCGAAGGGCTGGTCCCGTTGAACGTGCAGAGGTCCACAAGAAGAAAAATTAGTCACTGGCTCCTCCCGCGATTAAGTCCTGCAAGGATTAATAGCGGCCATGAAGAAAAGACGAGGCTGCGTGGCGGCTGTGATGAGAGCAGAGGGACTGGCGTGTTGACTTTAGGTGCGGGCACAGCCTTAAAGCTCTCGGGAACCGCAAACCGCTGAATTTCCCTTGTGTGCCTTGGCTCAGACCTTTAACAAATCCTTCGAGCATGCTGCATGCGTGCCTCAGGTGAGCGAGCAGCCCTGAAGGGCAGCGGCGAAGGAGGAAGGCAGTCTGTGGAGCCCTATGTGTCCCGTGCGTGGTGCACCGTGCCCGTGACTCCCCGGTGCGTGTGCCGGGGTCCCGTGCGTGGGTGGGCCGCTGGAGAGGAGAACCAGGGTCAGGGAGCTTGCTGGAGATCATCCCTGTTGTCTGTTGGAGCGGTGAAGGAAAGTAGACGTTCTGTCACTCGCTCGGTCATGGTGCATTCAGGTCCACGTGTGCTCCGTCGGCCATGGGAGTCGCCGTCGCGGAGAAAGGACGAGGTACATGCGCTCTCGATGTGGAGGAGCTGCGAGCGCGGCTGGTCCAGCGTGGATGTGCCGATCTAGGCGTGCAGATCTCACCATGAAGTTTGCTGCGGCTTTCCCGGTCGTGGGTGGTCTCCGGAGAGTTTCACCTGGAAACTCTGCGTCGAAATCTCCCTGAAGCAGAAGGGAGCTGTTGCGTTCGCTTGTCGTCGGAGAATCACCGCCGGGTGTTGCGTTCGCTGGCAGTGTGTTCGTTTCAGCGTCGGGTCACCAGTGCGGCTGCATGAAATAAAGTGGCGTTGTTGGAGGTTTTAAGTAGGTTTTATTAATCATACCGCCGTCACGGGATCCCCTCTCCAGCCCAAGTGTGTGCAGGCTGGATGGGGATCCTCTGGCTCTCAGAGAAGAAGACACAGAGTGCGTGTCTGCAGCAGAGGTTGAAGTGTGAGTGAGGGTTTTCCCAAACCGCCACAACATCCCTCATTATCTTAATCCCCCCATTGTCTTCGTACTCCTCCTCATGGCCCTGGGGGGTCAGGGCAGCTCCTCCGGTCTCCACCGCAGTGCCTAGGAAACTCTATGATCCTCACTGGCGGTTGAGATCTCTTTGTCCTGTTCTGAGGTGTGAAGTCGCCTTACATATGTAATCACCAAACATTCTCACATGCTTCAACATATGTAGGTTATGGAATATATGATAAATATAGACCACAGCCCCCCCCAAACGACTAAGAAAAGGACAATAGAAAAATTCACAGTTTAAGATAATTACTATGACATGCTAACTGCTACACCTCTTGCCACAGAAGAAACTTTCCAGCAGCCATGCCCCTAAGAGAGTTCGGTGGTAATCATAACAGCATAGTAAAATCACAAGTCAGTCCTAAACTGTTACAGCACAATTAAGCCCCATTTCCACCAGTATCACTTGGGCTTTACTTTTGTTTACTTGTTTCGGTTTTTCGCCATTTCCACCCAAGTCCTCACGGTTTAACCGTTACGATTTTCGTGCCTGTTCAGAGGAAGGGTACAGGCGAGCGAAAAGCGAGGTGTGAATTGACGTCAATCGACTGCTAAACGCTGATTGGTCAGGGCGTAATGTCACCAAACACGTCCGTTTTGTTTTCTGTTGAAGCTACACGTCCGCCATTTGTAATTTCAGCAAGTAACCGCGGTGACTGGATTCACCAATTGTGTTCTCATATAACGATGTCCACGCGCAAGTTTATTCCATGAACAAACGAGGAGGTGCGGACTTTTCTGTCCCTCATAGCCGATGACTACATCCAGAGCGAGTTGGTGGGGCAACTTGCAATGGAAAAATATACCAGGAAGTGTCCGGCCTGCTATTATTGGCAGAGAATTTGGACTCGACACGGCCACGGAATTGGAAAACGGTGACGGTGAGTGTTGTTTTGTTATTGTCCGTCTTCTTGCCTTTCGGTCACAAGCGCACTTTATTTTAGCAATAAAGAAAGTTGTTTGATTGTGGGCAATTGTGGTGATGGCTAGCCCGCTAATAGCTAGCTACCTCTGTACCTTGCTGCTACCTGGCATCAAGCTGCTGAATCGCGCTTTTATTTCAGTATTCACGTGAACAAAACGCTGACGTAAGCTTATTGTATTCTGGTTAAAAAGTTTTGTGTTTGCGGTACATGTTGCACTTTGTTTGTGAGCGTTATTGTGTGTTTTTTCCTTCTATACACAGTTTTCAAATCCCTTGGGGTCCGCCTCACTGGACTGCCCCGGCATCTCCCAGTCAAGTGCTGGTAAGGCACAACAAACTGAAAATTACCACCCGGTTGTTTTTATATGTGATTGTTTTCTATAGACGCATAACAAGGAATTTAAAATGTCTTTCTACGTTTATAAAAATACTAGATTCAGGGGTGTTCATAGCCACAGTGGCCCAGTGTTATAGGTGTGTTGGTGGTGAAATACTGTTGTATTTTCACAAAAAAAAGGAGCACATGTACAGACTTCAAATCAAAATGCTTGATTGAAATTCTTCAAGTCAGCTAACACTATTAACCCATTCTGATTTATGAGGCCACAGTACAAAGAAATTCTTTTAAAAATAACCCATTAAATCAAAATACTTTTTACAATTAATCCTTTTTGAAATGAAGGGGGGCCTAACCACATCACCACAGAAGTTGCTTATAGTCCACTCTACTGAGGGGCAACAACATGACAGTTGAGCTTAAATACAGCAACGAAGCATCCTACCACAGGCTTTTCAACAGTTTAATTCCATAATATTTTTTCTGACACGTTTTGATCCGGGTTATCTAAATACAATGACTTCTGTCTTTCTTATAGGCAAGCTGAAGAGGTCCAGCAACATTGCAGACCTTGCATCACTGATGGCCCAGAATCATGCTGAGGAGATGCGGATCCATGAAAGGATGCTCGAACAGCGCGAAAGACACCTGCAGTTAGCCGCATTAAGAAGGGATGAGCTGACAGAGACGGCTTCCTTCCACGGAGCCTTCCGAAACCATTTTGGCAGTCTGGTCGAAGTACTGAAAGCTCCCCATTTGTTAACATGTTTTGGGAATATTTGTAATGTAATAAAATGTTAGTCTTTTGGATAAAAGTGTGGTTTGTATATTATAACACTGGATGATAAAGGCGAATAATTACATACACATTCCATTGCCTCATATGACCCTAATCCTGCTGTTCAGCCATAAAGGTGTCAAGATTTTTAATGGTAATGTTATTGTTAAATTTAATAAATATTACCACTGCTGTATCCATTGCTCTACATTGGGTACAGTTTTTAAGTAAAATTGTAAGCAGTTGCACAGGTGTAATTTACATTCAACAGTAGACACTGATAAAGGTGAAAGTCGAATTGGGTAAAAGGTAAGTACATGTGAATTGAATGTTATATCGGCATTCCAAATTCTGAGAATTCCAATAAATTATAAGCAGTCTAGTATAATATAAAGCGAAAATACCCATACATGTAAACCCAAATATAACATTTTCGATGTTGTAAACGTTGACATGTATATGATAAACCTATGCGATTGTGATTCAATAGATCCATAGTGATCTTTGGTTTGAAAAAGAAAATTATAATTTGGTGTTGGGCAGTGTGACAATGTCAGTGTATTTAGTAGGATTAAAAAAAGTTTCATCATAAAATTTCTAGGTTCATTGGCAATTCCATCAAACCAAAAGTGAGTTGTCTAGCTGCAGCATATTTTTTTTTTGAGTCATTTCTACGTTGTTTTAGAGTGTAATTAGCCACCACTGAACAGATAACCCTTATAAATAACAATAGATTGGAAAAATGATACACAATGGGCCTAGATTTGGATTGGCTTTTTTTATAATATCAATTATTTGGTAAGTTAAAGTTAACTGGAAGTATAACAAGTTTCCACATATAATTCCAAGGTCAACTGGCAATTCCATCAAATCAAAAGTGACTTGGCTAGCTGCAGCATTTTCTTTGCAGTCATTTTCTACATTGTTTTAGTGTGTAATTAGCCACCACTGAACAGATAACCCTTATAAATAACAATAGATTGTACAATGATACTCAAATGATACACAATACAAAAAATGGGCCTAGATTTGGATTGGCTTTTTTATAATATTTTTAATTATTTTGTAAGTTAAAGTTAACTGGAAGTATAACAAGTTTCCACATATAATTCCAAGGTCAATTGGCAATTCCATCAAACCAAAAGTGCGTTGTCTAGCTGCTGCTTTTTTTGGGAAGTCAGTTTATCATCAGTGTATCATTATTACACAATATACAAAATGGGTCTAGATTTGGATTGGCTTTTTTTATAATATTATAAATTATTTGGTAAGTTAAAGGGGTTTAGGATTAAGCTTCTGCATAATTTTAAATTACCCCGGTGTTTCAGCATTTAATTAACCGTCTGTTAACATTTAACCGTTTTGAACAACAGAGGCGACGTAGTTTAAAAGTGCACAACATTTTATTTAAAAAACACGTTTGACATATGTATGCACATGAACACTGAACAAATGAAATGATCTCTGCTTCATATGCAGCTGCTTCAGATTCCTCCTGGGCAACCGCTATTCTCCTCTCCTGCTCCAACGTGTGTTGTCTCAATCCACGTCGTCTTCTCCTGTAAAATTCTCTTGTCTCGTTAAAGACATTCATTGTGTTAAAAACCGTGGAAATCCTCCGCTCGTAATCCGCTATTTTTTTCTGTGTTGTTGAGGAGTCAGTCTCGTCCTTTATACGTCAGCAGTGTAGCGCCACCTCGATCCCGCCCACCCCAGCAATTCTCGGCTTTCCGCGGTTGTGATGGAGGCGCAGCCGCGGGAGAAACAAGTAGTAAAGAAAAGAAAAGAGTAGCGCAGAACTATATAGTGGAAATGTGGCATTAGTGAACAACTGTTGAGTAGTTTGTATCAGTCTCTGTGCCGTCTGGGTTTTAATCTTCTCCCGAAACTGCTGTGGGTCCGCTTGGGCGTCCTGCTGGGACCTTCCTCTAAGGAATCTGCAGCTTGGGGAAGAGAGTGATTATTTGTTCCCTGCAGGGGGGCTGAGTCTTTTCTCTTGGGGGGTCTACCCCTCCGAGGTGCTCTCGCCAACCGTGCAGGCTCGTCTTTCAACAAGAAGGCAGGTTTAAGTCTGTCAATGCTGACTGTTTCTTTTCTATCCCCAAAATCAAGCACAAAGTGTTTATCACCAGTTTCCAGCACTCGGAATGGCCCATTGTATGGTGGGCGGAAAGTTGGTTTTAAAGCTTCATGCCTAACAAAAACGAATTCAGCGTTCTTTAAAGCTTGTGGGACAAAAACCCGTGGAAAAGAGTGATGAGCGGGACCGGGGAGAGAGTCCGGTCCGTTGCTGCCTAAAAACCTCGGGGCTGGAAAATGCCCTGGCTCTGGGTTCTCTGGTAAAAATTCACCTGGGAGCCTGAGAGGTTGTGCAAAAACTAATTCTGCTGGAGAGGCGTCTAGATCCTCTTTGGGTGCAGCACGCAACCCCAATAAAACCCAGGGAAGTTTATTTACCCAATTTGTGTCCGTTAGTGAGGCTCTGAGGGCGGCCTTTAAAGATCTTTGAAAACGCTCGCATAACCCATTAGCCTGAGGGTGATAAGCGATGGTGCGGTGAATTGTTGAATTGTCGAATGTCTGTGGTGAACTCTGAAATCGCAGCCAGCTGTCTTTGTTGCCTGCCTGACCACGGTTCGGAAATTTTAGCCATGGCAAAGGTGAGCGGTTTGTGGTCTACAAAAGCCGTGAAACTCCGCCCTTCTAACCAGAACTGGAAGTGGCGGATGGATAAATGAAGCGCTAGCAGCTCCCTGTCAAAAGTGCTGTATTTACGCTCAGTTTGGTTTAGCAATTTGCTGAAGAATGCCAAAGGTTGCCAGATTCCGCTGACATGTTGTTCTACAACTGCCCCTATAGCTAGGTCCGAAGCGTCTGTGGTTAGCGCAATGCAGGCCGAGGGATCGGGGTGAACCAACAATGTGGCGTTAGCTAGGGCGCTCTTTACTTCCGCGAAGGCGCGTTCGCGCTCCGGGGTCCATTCGACCGCGTTGGAAGCTTTTTGTTTTCTGAGCACGTCATATAGGGGCTGCATGAGCTGAGCTGCGTGGGGGAGGAAATGGTTGTAAAAATTAACCATTCCTAAAAATTCTTGCAGCGATTTGACCGTTTGTGGCCGTGGGAAACTTTTTATCGCGTGAACTTTGTCTGGAAGTGGGACTGCCCCCTTCGGAGAAACTCTGTGTCCTAAAAAATCAATTTGTGACACGCCGAATTTGCATTTGGCTGGATTGATTATTAACCCGTGCTCTTCTAGCCTCTGAAAAACCATAGTGAGATGCTGCTCGTGTTCTTCCTCAGACGGGCTGGCTACCAGCATATCGTCGAGGTAGACGAAAACAAACGGGAGGTCGCGTAATACTGCGTCCATCATCCGCTGAAAGGTTTGAGCCGCGCCTTTGAGGCCGAAAGGCACTCGCAAAAATTCAAAAAGGCCGAAAGGGGTTATTACAGCTGTTTTAGGAATGTCCTCTGCTCGAACTGGGACTTGATGATAACCGCGGACCAGGTCTATTTTTGAAAAAATGCGCGCACCCGCCAGATGCAGTGAAAAATCTTGGATGTGAGGAATTGGGTAGCGGTCATGCGCTGTCGCATTGTTTAATCTGCGGTAATCGCCGCACGGTCTCCAAGAACCGTCGGATTTCGGAACCATGTGAAGTGGTGAGGCCCAGGGGCTTTTCGAGCGTCTGATAATGCCTAATTTTTCAAGGGTAGTAAACTTGTCCCGAGCTATGGCGAGCTTGGCCGCGTCTAAGCGCCGAGCTTTGGCAAATACGGGTGGGACCGTTGTGGGAATAAAATGTTCAACCCTGTGTTTAGCCACTGTGGCTGAGAATTTGGGAATTGTGAGTGCTGGAAATTGGGTGAGGAGTTGATCAAACTTACCTCCTGCTGTGGTGACGCTGGCCTGCACGGGAGAAATACGAGCTGCGCAGGGAATAGAAGCAAAGGACAATGCATTAACCAAGCGTCCGTTCGCTAGATCAACTAATAACCCATGTGCACACAAAAAGTCTGCGCCCAACAAGTTAAAACTCATCGCCGCTACAACAAATGTCCATCTGTAGTTGCGGCCGTGGATACGGAGGTGCAGGCTTTTTTCGCCGAAAGTGTCAATGCTGGAGCCGTTGGCTGCCACCGCTCCGTTGCCCCGGGTGCCCATGGCTCGATCTGCTTGGGAGGGCATGACAAAACTTAGTTGAGCTCCTGTGTCAATAAGGAACTGTTTGCCGGTGTGACTGTCCGTCACATATAACAGCTTACTTTTCTCGCCGAGAACCGCTGCCGTTAATGGCTCTCGGCTTTGGCGTTTCCCGAAATCGTAAATTTGCAGGGGGGAACGCATTTGTGAGCCTTCTCGGCGAAGCGGTGGTGGTAATAACAAACGTCGCTCTGTCTGTTACGTTTTGGCCGTGTCGCTGTCACCGCGGGCTGGTTCTGCTCAGTGGTTTGCGGCTCCCCGTGGCTCTGGGCATCAGCGTTGGAGTCTGCGGATGCTGCTGTGGGTGTCTGCTCCTTGCAGGCGTTGACGAGCCGTTGAGCTTCGTTGGCCAGCACGCGGAAGTCTTGCTGGTTGCTGCATCGCATGTTGGCGAGCGTCCCTCTCATGTGTGGCGGCAGCGTACTGAGGAATATGAATTGGAAGAGGAAGTTGTCATTGTCCATCCATGAGGGCCTTAGGTCTGCATCCTCTGTGGCTGTAGACCGCCAGGATCCTCTTGGCTCTCTCTTCAGCTGAGGGGACGTAATTTGCCACGATGGTTGCTTTCAGTACTTCATATTTGTCCTGGGCCGGCGGCCGCCGGATAATGCTCCGCACACACCTTGAAGTGGCGGCGTCGAGTTTGGCGACGATGTGATAGAACGTCGTATCGTCAGCCGTGATGCCCGCCAGTGTAAACTGGGCTTCAGCTTGTTGAAACCACGAGGCGGGGTCTTCCTGCCAGAAGTCCGGCAGCTTGACAGCGACGGCGTTTGTGTAGACCATCACTGATGTGTCCGCAGGGTGAGAGTGCCTTGCTTCGGCTCTCTCAGCGGCGCTGGTGCTCGGTTGAGCCCTCTCTATCACTTCTGCCGGGGGGGAACGTCGTCCATCTGTTCCCCTGTCTGCGTGGGCGCCGGCGTCTGCCTGGGTCGCCACAGATGAGTCGATCGCGGGGGAACGCCTCTGGTCCATACTCGCGTCAGGGTCACCAGTGTAGAAGAGCTTGAAAGAACGAGGCGGTATGATATATAAACCAAAGTTTATTATCAGCTCCTCTAACAAGTCTCATCTAAGTGCAGAAGCAGAAGAAGGAAAAAGAGACCGAACACCTCCGGCTCTAAGAACTTATACTTGCACATAACAAAAGGCATGCATATCAAAGGCTGACATCCCTCATTATCTTAATCCCCCCATTGTCTTCGTACTCCTCCTCATGGCCCTGGGGGGTCAGGGCAGCTCCTCCGGTCTCCACCGCAGTGCCTAGGAAACTCTATGATCCTCACTGGCGGTTGAGATCTCTTTGTCCTGTTCTGAGGTGTGAAGTCGCCTTACATATGTAATCACCAAACATTCTCACATGCTTCAACATATGTAGGTTATGGAATATATGATAAATATAGACCACAGAATGAATGAATTGTGGCGGAACGAAATAAGGCACGGCGAACTGAGAGTTTTTAAGGGTGTTTATTGATCATTCATCCCGCCATCACAAGAACTCACTCCAGCGCCGTGCAGGCGCGCCAGAGCGAGCCCTAAGGCTCTCGTCAGCAGATAGGCAATGCGTGTAGTCAGAAGCAGTGGTCAGAGAGAGAGTTACAGAGCGATATGCAGTTTAAATACCCCACTACAGACAATGCATGAATGGCACATTAACATCACAGTAAACGGCAGGAAGGCAATGGGACATTTGCATCACAGTACAGAGCAGGAAGGAACATTTGCCTTTGAGTCATACATATCAGCAGCAGGATACTGGCAGGAAGGAGCTAGACAAAGAGAGGCTGCCTATTGATATCAATACACACATCTCATTGTTCTGCTAATTGCTCCAGCTGAGCGCTCTGCTTGTCCCAGTATGTTGTGGGGGTTACCCACACTACTCCCCGCCAGAGGGCTCAGCTGGGGGCTGAGGCGTCGATCGTCCGGCTTTGGGAGCGAGCTGCGGTGAAAGTTCCGTGCCGGAGGAGGGGGAGGGAGGAGGGTGGGGGTAGCAAGTGCCACAGGCAAAAATTGCCTGTGGATCTACGATGTTGAGGGGCTGTCCCGTTGAACGTGGCGGAGATCCACAGGCTGTGAGAAGGAAAGTTTGTCTCTGACTCCTCTCGCGGCCATGAAGAAAAAAAGGAGCTGCAGCAGTGAGAGGGACTTGGCATGTTGGCTTTAGGTGCGCGCGCAGCCCTAAAGCCCTCGGGGACAGCTGACGGCTGAATTCCCTTTGTGCGCCGTGGCTGAAACCATGCGTGGTGCACTGTCCTCGTAACCCCCCGGTGTGCGCGCGGGGGTTCGGTGCGTGGGTGGTCCGCTGTTGAGAGGCGAGTCAGGGTCAGGGAGCTTGCTGGAGATCAGCGTCGTTGGCGCCGATGGTCCTCCCTGTCTTGGCTGTTGCTGTAGATCGCTGGTGCCGGGTCATGGTGCGTTCTGGTCCAAGCGCTGCGTTCTCCGTCGTGCGCGCTCGTGTCGATGCAGAGGAGCGGTGAGAGGGAGTAGACGGTCTTTGTCCCTCGGGCTCGTGTCGATGCGGAGGAGCGGTGAGAGGAAGTAGACGATCTTTGTCCCTCGAGCTCGTGTCGATGCAGAGGAGCGGTGAGAGGGAGTAGACGTTCTGTGTCCCTCAGCCGGTACCAGCGTGGATGTCCAGATCAGAAGGTTGTGTTGCACACAGCGTGTTCTTTTCTCGGGGTCACCAGTGTGGCGGAACGAAATAAGGCACGGCGAACTGAGAGTTTTTAAGGGTGTTTATTGATCATTCATCCCGCCATCACAAGAACTCACTCCAGCGTCGTGCAGGCGTGCCGGAGCGAGCCCTAAGGCTCTCGTCAGCAGATAGGCAATGCGTGTAGTCAGAAGCAGTGGTCAGAGAGAGAGTTACAGAGCGATATGCAGTTTAAATACCCCACTACAGACAATGCATGAATGGCACATTAGCATCACAGTAAACGGCAGGAAGGCAATGGGACATTTGCATCACAGTACAGAGCAGGAAGGAACATTTGCCTTTGAGTCATACATATCAGCAGCAGGATACTGGCAGGAAGGAGCTAGACAAAGAGAGGCTGCCTATTGATATCAATACACACATCTCATTGTTCGGCTAATTGCTCCAGCTGAGCGCTCTGCTTGTCCCAGTATGTTGTGGGGGTTACCCACAGAATGAATGAATGAATGAATCTGTCCCCTTGTGGAGGAAGAAAGCACACGAGGCGGCGAGCTGGACTACACATGAACTTTATTCCTCTTCCAACATCAAGTACAGTAAAACTCTAACTGGGTCTCAGGGCAGGTTGCATTGGTTTGCTTGCAACCGGATAACCATGAAAACCGGTACTACCTGTCTCATGGGTCGGGCCGTCGGCGAATCAACCAGCATTCCCGCCCTTCTGAGGTTGTGGAGGGTGAAACTGGGCATCCTGGCAGAACTAAAAACAATATCTGTCACAGTTCTGTGGTGGACCGCTCCCAGTTACACGGGGTGAGACTGGACATCCTGGCAGATAAGCAAATCTGTCACAAGGTCTGTGGTGGACTTTACTAGTCGGTGCATTGTGACATGCACTACACAAAAGCCTGTGTAGCCCAGCACACCTCGGTACAGCTCGGTTCACTTCAGTACGGCTCGGAATGCTTCTGTCTCCATTGGTGTTGTGCTTGTGCTGTGATGGTTTAGGAGGTTTTAGAAGCGGGGCAGCAGCAGATTCTGAGCGAGGCGGGGCCACACTCCCATGGTTACGCACCCGACTGAGTCCTTATTTACACGAGACAAAAAAGGATTCAAGGATTATTGCCTTGCTCACTCTGTGGATTTATCTCACAATTAATTTTATCTCATAATTAAGCTGCAACAACACAAGTCACTTTTGTTTTGAATTAACTGCCAAATGACCTAGAAATAAAGAGCTGAAACTTGTTTTTATTCGTATTAAATAATGAGACACGGCACCCTGGCCTACACCAAATTATTATTTTTTACATCCTAGGGCATTTTGGATGTACTGAATTAAAAAAAATTCATGTTTTTCACCTTCAGGTCAACGTTTGGAACAACAGTATTATTATTTTCCGTTTAGATGATGCTACACTCCTTCTAAAGTATTGTAATTCTCTGAATTTGGAATGCCGATAGAACATTCAATTTACATATACTTACTTTTTTACATTGACTTGTAAGCTTGATCAGTCTCTCCTGCTGCATTTTAAAGTCCAACTGTGCAACTTCTTATAAGTTAATATAAAAAATGTACCCAAAGTTTAGAACTGGATCATGTGGGGCTAATTTTTTATGATATTTCAATAAAAGAACAGAAAGCTTACAAAAACATTTGTTTTTTGGTCTAGTTAAAAATTACATTACCTTTACAATGGTTGACCCTGACAGGAAGATCAGTATCATTTTGATCAGATTAGGCAATGGAATTTCTATGAAATTATACTGTTTTATAATTCAGTGTTATAACAGACAAACCACACTTTCCAAAACAATTCCATTTTATTATATACAAAATATTAAAAGAAAAAAAAACTTTGCAACACAACATGAAGGTTAATCGACATTTTATACACGCCGACCACTGAGTGTCTACACCAGCTTCCCAAACTGGGTCACGACTCGGCTGAATGAAGCGTCTCTGCCAGCTGTGGGTCAGGAAGGCTCGGTTGAATAATCCGGACGGGCTGTCGCAGCGGACGCGTGGGATGATTCTACAAGGAAAATGCACACAATAAAATACAGCACAATAGTTTTTAACAAGAATACATAAGCTTATTTCAGCGTATTGTTCACATGAATAATTAAAATAAAAGCTTGAGTCCGCAGTGTGCTGCAATTAAGCAGCGATCCATCCACAAATGAACAGCTTTTTTATTGCATAAATAAACTGAGCGTCTTACCGAATATATTTGCAAAAAAACGCACAATAAAAAAAAATTAAAACTCACCGTTAAAGGACTCCGATGTCGAGACCTCCCGGTATATTTTTTCATTCCGGGCAGCTCCGTCTAACTCGCGCTGCATACGTTCGTCTGACAATGCAGTGAGCAGACACTGCAGCTCCTTACTGGTCCATGGAACACCCTTATTACGCGAAGCCATTTTTGATAGAGAATAAATGAAAATAGCACAGCAATACTCTGAAAGGAACCGCCAACAGTGGTTGCGTGCTGAGTAAAGGCGGTCGTGAAGATTCTTTTTTTTTTTTTTTTCAAAAACTTTATTGAGAAGGTCGTGAAGATTTGGTAGACGAGGAGGAGGAGAGGGGCGGTTACAACCTGACCAATCAGCACCGGTTACGACCTGACCAATCAGCGGCGACCAGTCTGTTAACGTCACAACACAGCACAGCTCAGCACTGCTGTACCCTGCCCTTCAGCGGGGCTGAGAATTGCGGCTGTTAAACCATGTTGGGGCTTGTGGAAAAGCGTACAAAGCGTGCTGAGCCGTCCCGTGTCACACTAAAGCGTGCTAGTGGAAAAGGCCCTAAAGCGTGCTGAGCCGTCCCGTGTCGCACTAAAGCGTGCTAGTGGAAAAGGCCCTAAAGAGTAGCAATAAACAAACCTATCATCTGGTCAGTCACTGCAACAGATACTGGAGTCAGTTTGTCTTGGCCTGTCCTTGCCACTGATAATACCGCTATCTGCCAAGAATGTGCCGTTAGTCCAGCAAAAGCTAGCGGTACTCAAATACTTTGCAAGCAGTTTCATGAAATGGTCAGTCAGAAAGCAACTCATACCGGCTCGGACGTCACCCGGGTTAACAAGGCCAGGAGTTCCTGGCAGCGGAGGGCGAAGGATAGAGTTGCGTGGAGGAATCTGATCAGACCTAAGTGAAACAGTCATTGTCGCCCCCAACAGACTGCTATAATGATGACGATGGGGTCTCAGGGCACCTTCTTTTTAAAACCTTTATTTCCGTCCCATGAGACCTAGGAAGCCAAAAACAATACATTCAGTGGACAAAGACATGCGTGGCACATTAACATCATATAACGCCAGCCCCACTTCTCACACCCTCTCTTCCTCCAGTGGCTCTGGCATCTTCTGAACTCCCTGGGGGGCGAATAGTCCTTTCTGTCACATCTGAGACCCCCCGGACCACTTCATCCTTCAGACTTTTGTTCCATCTTCCCCCCAGCTCCCGACTCTGGATGGAGAACCCCCCGCCAGTGCCACCACATAACTCCCCCCCGAACACCCAGAAAGGGCACTAACCCCCCCCCCCCCCCCCCCCATCCTTTGGGCTTGAGCCGGTGCGCATAGTGGCTATAGCGGTGGGTCACCGATCTGGTCGAAACACCCTGCTGGCGAGGTGTGCAGGAGGGCACATTAGTCTCTGTGGAGGGAAAAAGGGTGAGGGGGGAAACATGTTAGCTTCACGAGCGCAGGTCTCTACCGAGGGAACTGTTATGTCTGAATAACATGAGACTGGAGCCACTCTCAACTGAACACTGAACTAACTTTATCATCAAGAAAAACACAATATACACTCCAGCCATAGCCCACCTGATGTCATTACCCCAACCCCCTCGGCCAGGCTACGGCAAGCCCCGAGAGTCAAATCTCACACATAACACACCCCCACTTCACGAAGTCAAAGACCCCCCCATAACAGAAAAAAAACACAGTGTTGTCTCCCCCCTTTTTTCATATATATATATATATATACACTACCGTTCAAAAGTTTGGGGTCACCCAGACAATTATTTTGTGTTTTCTGTGAAAAGTCACACTTATTTACCACCATGAGTTGTAAAATGAATAAAAAATATAGTCAAGACACTGACAAGGTTAGAAATAATGATTTCTATTTGAAATAATAATTTTTTCCTTCAAACTTTGCTTTCGTCAAAGAATCCTCCATTTGCAGCAATTACAGCATTGCAGACCTAACATGATTGCACAAGGGTTTTCTAATCATCCATGTAGAAGTGTCGAAGATACACAGCAATTCACGTGAGGTTCAGAGTACGAGCTTTATTTTTGTGCATCCCTCAAGAGGCGTGCCGCTAGCTCTCACAAGCTGTAGCCAGAATACCCGAGATTCCCAGCGGCACACATACATCTTCTACAATGAACAACTGAGATCTTAAGGAGTGGCTAAGTGCTGTGAGCCACTTTCTTTCTACATATTCTACATCCCCCCTCTCAATAAAGTATAACAAACAGGGGAGGTTGGCAGTTTTGACAGATAAAAGAACAGCCTAAGTGCTCCTATTAGGGTAAGGCACATGAGGGGAAGTTAGGAATGCCAGAATAACAATATTCAACTATATTACAAATTCATTAACTTAACGTGAATAAGAACGTGCATGAAGAATGAACAGTGACATTGTACAGTGACACTTTTTTAAGTGAGTGAGTGAGTGAGTGTGTGTGAGTGTGAGTGAGTGAAGGTGTCTAGGTGGTGTAGTCTTTGTAGAGGGTGTTGGGCCTCGATACTCTTCCTGAGCGGGTGATGATCATGCCTTCCTGGGCTGGGGCCGCCTCTGGCTGGGCGGCGACAGGCTGTGGATCCGCTGGTCGGTCTGGAGTGGTGCTGGATGGGAGGCTTGGTGTATGAGGGGTGTAGGTCTCCGGGGTGAGTAGCAGATGATGTTCCTGTTTTGCTGTCTGCTTCCTGTTTTGCTGTCTGCCTGTGTGGTTTGCTCTCCAGCTCTCCAGCCACTAGCTATGGCTACTACCTCTCTTTCCTCTCCTCCTCTGGTGTGCTCTCTCTGTCAGATGTTTAGCTACACCTCTGCCTCTTTTAGTGATAACGGTAAATGTAATAAATGTTGTCTTTTTGAGGCGCTCGAGGCGAGGTTGTCTGATTTGGAATCCCGGCCCGCTGCATTGAAACACTGTCTGCGCCAGTTAATCTCGACGGACACCCATTAGCTGCAGCGGAGCTAGCTAGCTTAGGCCCCCCTGTCAGCGGTTCCCCGGCTCTCCTCTGCAGCGAGGAGACTGGGTGGGTGACGGTGAGAAGGAAGCCTAGTCGCAAAGCCCCGGTTCACCACCAACCTGTTCACGTCTCTAATCGTTTTTCCCCGCTCAGCGACACACCCGCTGAGGAAAAAACTCTGATCATTGGCGACTCTGTAGTCAGAAACGTGAACCTAGAGACTCCAGCGGCCATAGTCACATGCATTCCTGGGGCCAGAGCAGGCGACATCGAGTCAAATTTGAAAATGCTGGCTAAAAGTAACTCTAAATATTCCACAATTGTTATTCACGCCGGCATTAATGACATCCGTCTCCGGCAGTCGGAAGTCACGAAACTTAATATAGAATCGGTGTGTGACTTTGCCAAAACAATGTCTGCCACTGTAGTATTCTCTGGGCCCCTCCCCAATCTGACCAGTGATGACATGTTTAGTCGCTCGTCATCCTTGAACCGCTGGCTGTCTGTGTGGTGTCCTAAAAATGACGTGGGCTACATTGACAATTGGAGCTCTTTTTGGGGAAAACCTGGTCTTATGAGACGAGACAGCATTCATCCCACTTTGGATGGTGCTTCTCATTTATCTAACAATCTGGCATCTTTTTTATCCAAATTTCCAAAACCATGACTACTCAGAGTTGGGACCAGGAAGCAGAGTCACAGTCTTACACGCCTCTCTGCAGCTCCTCTTCATCCGCCACCGCTCAGCTTAGCCCCTGTCTTCCCCATCAGAGAATCGTTGTCTGCTCCCTCCAAAGTAAATAAAAATATAATGTGTAAGCATCCCAAAGTGATAAAGCAAAATATTGGTAAAACTCAAATTAAACATAAAGCCTCTAAATTGATTGATTTGGCCTCTGTTCCTCCTCATAATTTAAAAATTAAATGTGGTTTATTAAATATTAGGTCTCTAACTCCCAAGTCTCTGTTAGTCCATGATCTGTTAATTGATCATCAGATTGATTTAATTTCCCTTACAGAGACTTGGTTAGAACAAGAGGATTATGTTGGTTTAAATGAATCAACTCCCTCTGGTTATTTAAACTGTCAAAATCCCAGAAGTTCTGGTCGTGGAGGAGGAGTAGCAACAATTTACCATTCCAAATTACTAGTTAATGTAAAGCAAAAAACATGTTATAATTCCTTTGAGGGCCTGGTCCTCAGTGTTGGGCACTTTAGCAATTTCAGGTTAAACCCAATTTTATTTGCCATAGTTTATCGTCCCCCATCAACCTATTCAGAATTTTTATCCGAATTTGCTGATTTCTTAGCTGATTTAGTGCTGAAATCTGATAGAATAATTATAGTAGGGGACTTTAATATACATGTGGATGTAGATAGTGACTGCCTTAATGTGGCTTTTAATTCAATATTAGACTCGATTGGGTTTTCTCAGAAAGTAGGAAATTCTACTCATTACCTCCACCATACATTGGACCTTGTTCTGACATATGGCATAGAAATAGAAAATCTTGTAGTGTCTCCTCATAACCCTGTACTGTCAGACCATTGTCTGTTAACCTTTGATTTTACTATTTCTGACTATTTGGCTCCTAAAGAAAAATATTATCACAGTAGATGCCTCTCAGATGATGCTGTTTCCAAATTTATG
Organism: Pholidichthys leucotaenia; assembly: GCA_020510985.1. Lineage (NCBI taxonomy): Eukaryota > Metazoa > Chordata > Actinopteri > Cichliformes > Pholidichthyidae > Pholidichthys > Pholidichthys leucotaenia. The sequence goes on along the minus strand of CM035842.1, from coordinate 190,152,282 downwards.
CAGATTGTTTCCTCTATGCCATGTGTCAACACAACGGAAATAAGCTATAGACAGCTTGCTTCTTCTGTAATTGATAACATGGTGGATAGTGTTTCAGCTTCTCTGCATCAGGCTCTAGACTTGGTGGCCCCCTTAAAAAAGAAAAAGTCTAATCAGAGATTTTTAACTCCTTGGTTCAACACAGAAACTCGTAGCTTAAAACAGAAGACTCGTCAATTAGAAAGAAAATGGCGCTCTACTAATTTAGATGAAATCTATTTAGCTTGGAGAAATCATCTTTTAATTTATAAAAAATCTCTTAGAAAAGCTAGAACGAGTTATTACTCTGCATTAATAGAAGAGAACAAGAATAATCCCAGGTTTCTTTTCAGTACTGTAGCCAGGTTGACAAAGAGTCAGGACTCTGTCAATCCTAGCATCCCCTTAGAGCTTACTAGTCAGGACTTTATGAACTTTTTCAATAATAAAATTTCATCCATCAGAGATAAAATCAATCAGATTCTTCCCACAGTTAACTTAAATACTGTAACTACTACAACTCCTTCTATTGATGTCTGTCTTGATGAGTTTACTCCAATCGACCTTTGTGAGTTAGACAAAATAGTTTCCTCATCCAAACCTTCAACTTGTCTTTTAGACCCTATTCCTACCAGGTTATTTAAAGAAGTCTTCCCACTTATTGGTAGCTTTATTCTTCATATAATCAATTCTTCATTAACTTTAGGCCATGTACCGCAGGCTTTTAAAACGGCTGTAATTAAACCCTTACTCAAAAAGCCAACGCTAGATCCAGGAGCTTTAGCTAACTATAGACCAATCTCTAATCTCCCTTTCATTTCAAAAATCTTAGAAAGAGTTGTTGCTACGCAATTATTTGACCACCTGCAGGGAAATGGTTTACTTGAAGAGTTTCAATCTGGGTTTAGAATCCATCATAGTACTGAAACAGCCTTAGCGAAGGTCACTAACGACCTCCTCATTGCATCTGATAATGGACTAGTTTCTGTACTTGTCCTTTTAGATCTTAGTGCAGCTTTTGATACTATTGATCATAATATTCTACTTGATAGATTAGAACACTATGTTGGACTTAATGGAACTTCGTTGCAGTGGTTTAGATCTTATTTATCTGATAGGTTCCAGTTTGTTCATGTAAATGATGAGTTTTCTTTCAGCTCAAAGCTTAGTCATGGAGTTCCACAGGGATCTGTGCTAGGCCCTACTCTTTTTAGTTTATATATGCTTCCGTTAGGCAACATTATTAGAAAGCACTGTATACATTTTCATTGTTATGCAGATGACACACAATTATACCTGTCAATGAAGCCAGATGATACTAATCAATTAGCCAAGTTAGAAGCCTGTCTTAAGGAAATCAAAGCTTGGATGACTTGTAATTTCCTGCTATTAAATTCAGATAAGACTGAAGTCATTCTTGTTGGCCCAAAAAACCTTAGAAATTCCTTTCCAAATCAAACTTTCAGTTTGGATGCAGTTACTCTTTCTCTTAATAGCTCTGTGAGGAACCTTGGAGTTATTTTTGATCAGGATTTGTCCTTCAATTCACATATTAAATTTGTTTCTAAGACTGCCTTCTATCATTTGCGTAATATTGCCAAGATTAGGAGCATCTTGTCTCAGAGTGATGCTGAGAAGCTGATCCACGCTTTTGTTAGCTCGAGATTAGATTATTGTAATTCTTTATTATCAGGCTGTCCTAAAACATCTTTAAAAAGTCTTCAGCTGATCCAAAATGCTGCAGCAAGAGTTTTAACAGGTACTAGAAAGAGAGATCATATCTCTCCGGTTCTGGCCTCCCTTCATAGGCTTCCCATAGAGTTTAGAATTAAGTTTAAAATCCTTCTTCTTACTTACAAAGCTCTAAACAATCAGGCTCCTTTTTATTTAAAAGATCTGATACTACCGTATCATCCTAACAGAGCACTACGCTCCCAAAATGCAGGATTACTTGTAATACCTAGAATCTCCAAAAGTACAATGGGAGGCAGAGCCTTCAGTTATCAAGCTCCTCTCCTGTGGAATCAGCTGCCAATCTGGATTTGGGAGTCAGACTCGATCTCTGTTTTTAAGAATAGGGCTAAAACCTACCTTTTTGATATAGCCTACAATTAGGGAGGGATCATGTGTTTCTGAACCCTCCCTTAGTTATGCTGCTAATAGGTTTAGTCAGCCGGGGGACCTCCAGTAATGCACTGGGCCTCACTCCTTTCCTCACTCTCTATGAAATATTTTTTTTTTTTTTGCTGGTCATTAACATTTGTTTGTTCTCTCCCATAGATTGAGTCCCCATCGTGCTGTTTGCTCTCTACATGTCTGTTCTTTTCTTCTTCTCTATCCCCTCACCCCCCAGCCAGTCGCAGCAGATGACTGCCCCTCCCTGAGCCTGGTTCTGCTGGAGGTTTCTTCCTGTTAAAAGGGAGTTTTTCCTCTCCACCGTCGCCAAGTGCTTGCTCACAGGGGATCGCCTGATTGCTGGGGTCTTTCTGCAACTGTGGGGGTCCCCCCTACAGTTGATAGTGCTATGAGATGACTGTTGTTGTGAAATGGCGCTATATAAATAAAGTTGAATTGAACTGAATTGAATTGAATGATGTCTGTTCCTTGTGTACGTGGCATCCCCGACCTGGACCTGGTAGCTGTTGGGTTGTGCTGCAGCTCCCGTGACCACTGCGAGCCGGTCGTATCCCCTGGGCGTATCCCCTGGGCGTCTGCATTCTGACCGTGTTCCCTGTTTGCAGTGGTGTTAAGCATTTGGCTGATTTGTCGTAGCGTGCCTTGTGTCGCTGCCTTGCGTGTGTGAGAGCAGCCTGCACCTGTGTCTGCACCCTGGGTAGGTACATTGCTTTGGTCATGGGAATGAGGGTCTTTGTGCGCCGAGACAGCAAGCGCTGCGCTGGCGAGGGCAGTCCATCTCTTGGTGTGTTTCGTATGTTGAGTAGGGCCACATAGACATCTGTACCATCACGTGCCCATTTCTCCAGCAGGTGTTTGGCTGAACGAATGAACGAACTTTCAGCTAACCCATTTGATTGTGGGTAGTGGGGGCTGCTGGTGACGTGGGTAAAGTCCCATGTGTGGGCAAATTCCTGGAATTCCCTGCTAGTGAAATATGCAGCATTGTCAGTCATGAGCTGCTGAGGTGCACCGTGTGTGGCTAAGTGCTGTTTCAGCCTGGTGATGATGGTTGCACTAGTGGTGTTGGGGAGCTGATCCATTTCATACCAGCCAGAGTACGAGTCGACAAGCACCAGGTGTTCTTTTCCCTCCCACTCGAAGACATCAGGTGCCGTGAGGGCCCACGGTAGGTCAGGTACATCATGTAGTTGCAGAGGCTCTCTTGTCTGGTGAGGTCGCAGTGCATTACACGGAGCACATTTGGAGAGCTCATTCTCAATGTCCTGGTTGATTGTGGGCCAGAACATGGTTTCTCTGGCCCTGCGTTTTGTTGCTTCGGGGCCAGGGTGGCCTTGATGAAGCTGTTTGACGTAGTAGTGTCGCAAAGAGTGGGGGATGACAAAGCGCAGACCGCGAAGCAGCAGGCCGTTGTCCGTCGTGAGCTCATCTCTCATGCTGTAGAATGGTCTGAGATCATGAGGCAGTTTCTTTGACGAGTCAGGCCAGCCTGTGGTGATGACCTCAGCTAGCCGGCGGCATGTAGGGTCTGCCAGTGTTTCACGTCTCAGTTCCTCCAGTCTTCTTGAGGAGAGCACCTCCACCGTCATGACATCGTAGTCCTCAGCACTGTCGGTCTGGTCAGCAGTCGGCAGATGTGCACGTGAGAGGGTGTCTGCAACATACAGTTCTTTGCCTCTTTTGTAGGTAACCTGAAGGTTGTAACGCTGCAGCTTCAGCATCATTCTCTGGAGGCAAGCGGATGCAGAGTGGAGGGGCTTTCGCAGTATGGTGATGAGGGGCTGATGATCAGTCTCCACTGTCACAGGACGGCCATATATGTAGTCGTGGAATTTTTGACAGGCGTAGACTAGAGCCAGGAGCTCCTTTTCTATTTGTGTGTAGCGCCCCTCTGTCTCCGTGAGGGCTCTGGAGGCAAACGCCACAGGTTTGTTGTTTTGTAGGCAGACAGCCCCTAGACCATGCTGAGAGGCATCAGCAGACAGCACCACTGGCTGGTGTACATCGAAATGCTGAAGGACTGGGGGGCTGGTGAGAACGTCCTTGAGTTTGTTGAAGGCCGCTGTGTGATGCTCCTGCCAGACCCAGTCCACATCTTGAAGGAGGAGCTGACGCAGGGGTGCTGTGACTTCGCTGTAGCCTGGGATGAACTTTGACAGGTAGTTTGTCATGCCGAGGAATCTCTGGACCCCATGCTTGTCCTCTGGGGGAGGCATCAGGCAAACCGCGGCAGTCTTGGCAGGATCCGGTTTGATCCCCTGGTTGGTGAGCAGGTGCCCCACGTATGAGACTGCAGACACCCTGAAGCGGCATTTGTCTGGGTTCAGCTTGAGGTTGACAGCACGCACTCTCTCCATGACCTGACGTAGACGTGCGTCATGCTCGTCTGTAGTGCTGCCCCAGACAAGGATGTCGTCGACGACAATTGCACATGGCTGCCCTTCAAAGAGTTGCTCCATGCACCTCTGGAACACCTCACTCCCCGTCGTTATCCCATAGGGCATTCGGAGGAAAGCATACCGGCCCACTGGTGTCATGAATGTGGTCAGTTTGGAGGACTTGCTGCTGAGTGGCACCTGCCAGAATCCACATTTTGCGTCTAGGACGCTGAACACTTTGGCGCCCGGCATGTCAGCTATCACTTGTTCGACTGTTTTCATGGGATGGTGGGGCCTGAGAAGTGCTTTGTTGAGATGGACTGGATCGATGCACAGCCGGATGCTGCCATCCTTCTTGCAGGCAGCCACCATTGCAGATACCCATTCTGTGGGTTTGTGGACTGGTTTGATGATTTCCAGCTTGGTCATTCTGTTGAGCTCCTGAATGATCTTGTCCTTCATTGCTAGTGGTACCCGCCTGGGAGCACAGATCGTGGGGTGCACTGTGTCGTCCAGACGCATGTGGTACACCACCGGAAGCTTGCCTACAGTGCTGTTGTCAAACAAGTCTCTGTATTCTGTCAGTTCTGGCGCCCCCTGTTGGAGTGCATGCACATTTGGTCCCAGTTTCACAAAGCCCAGTTTTACACTATCAATGAGACCGAGAAGAGGTTTCACATCACTGTCAACAACATGAAAGTGTAATGTCCCGCATGTGAGATGCACAGTAGCCATGCCCATTGTTCTTATTACCTGTCCTCCGTAGGCCACGAGGTTGGTTATACGGCTGTGGTCGATGCCCGCATTGGGGTCGGTGTGGTCAAGAGCGGCTTTGGAGATCACATTGCACCGAGCCCCAGTGTCAATCTTTACTTTCAGTTGTTTTCCAGTGGTGGAGGACGACAGCATGGTGAATATCTCGCCCTTTTCTGTAGCCGTTTCCACGCTTTCACAGTAGAAGAGTTCGGCTGGGTCATGTGCGGTCTCTGTGTCCAGTTCACTTATTTTGTGCGCGTATCCTCCTCTGCGTGGGGTGTGGGGTGGTCTGCTCGGCTGCTGCCCACGCTGTGCGCTGGGTTTACGCTCCCCGCTCGATCTGCAGCATTTGGAGAAGTGGTTCCATTTTCCACACGAGTTGCAGCGTTTATTGAAAGCTGGGCAGCTGCTGCGACTGGGTGGGTGTTGCCCACTGCAGTTTGAGCACAGGTTGAATTGCACTGCACACAGGTCTCCTTCCTTTTTCATTTCTTTGTCGTCTTTTTCCTTCTTTAGTTCCATGTTGCCCTTTTCAGATTGCTCGTGTAGCACACACATCTCAATGGCTGCATCTAGCGTCAATTTCTTTTCTTTCAGTAGCTGGGTGCGGAGGGTGTCATCGCGGACACCACACACCAACCTGTCTCTAATCAGTTCATCATGTAATGGGCCGAACTCACATTTCTTGGCCAGAGACCTTAACGTGGCTGCATATGACTGGATAGACTGGTGTGGTTTCTGACCTGTAGTATTGAACGCATGTCTGTCCATAATGATGTTTTTTATAGGAAGGCAAATTTCATCAAATTTCTTTACCAGTGTGTCAGGATCCTCCGGATCTTCGCCTTGTTCGAAGGTGAATGTGTCGTACTTGTCCAGTGCATCGGGACCGGCGAGGTTGAGGAGCGTGTACGCTTTCACCTGTTTGCTAGCCGACGTTAGCCCCGCGATGCTGTAAACGCGCCATTCGCGCTTGAACTTGACCCAGTTGTCTGCGATGTTTTCGTCAAAGACGAGTGGATCAATCCGTCGGAGGTTCTGCGACATGCTGGGCAGAGGCTGACTTCTGACACCATGTAGAAGTGTCGAAGATACACAGCAATTCACGTGAGGTTCAGAGTACGAGCTTTATTTTTGTGCATCCCTCAAGAGGCGTGCCGCTAGCTCTCACAAGCTGTAGCCAGAATACCCGAGATTCCCAGCGGCACACATACATCTTCTACAATGAACAACTGAGCTCTTAAGGAGTGGCTAAGTGCTGTCAGCCACTTTCTTTCTACATATTCTACAATCCATTAGCCTTCTGACGCAATGAGCAAACACATTGTACCATTAGAACACTGGAGTGATAGTTGCTGGAAATGGGCCTCTATACACCTATCTAGATATTGCACCAAAAACCAGACATTTGCAGCTAGAATAGTCATTTACCACATTAGCAATGTATAGAGTGTATTTCTGATTAGTTTAAAGTTGTCTTCATTGAAAAAAAGTGTTTTTCTTTCAAAAATAAGGAAATTTCTAAGTGACCCCAAACTTTTGAACGATAGTGTACACAAGCTAGTGTAACAGAAAAACAGAAACCCGCGAATAAGATTGAATGGTCCCCGGAGCGAGAGCGGGCGTTCTCGGAAGTCAAAGCAGCCCTGGCAAACGTTGCGTTGCTGGCACATCCAGACCCAACGTCCCGCATAGCGCTCACTACTGACGCGTCAGATGTGGCCATAGGGGCGGTCGTGGAGCAGCGTGTAGCCGGGGCTTGGCAGCCGCTCGCCTTTTTCAGCAGGACTTTGCGCGATAGTGAACGTAAATACAGCGCGTTCGACAGGGAGTTACTGGCTCTCCACTTGGCCATTCGCCACTTCCAGTTCTGGCTGGAAGGGTGCTGTTTCACCGCGTTCGTTGACCACAAGCCGCTAACATTCGCGATGGCCAAGGTTTCAGAAATGTGGTCGGGCCGGCAGCAGAGACAGCTGGCCGCGATCTCAGAGTTTACTACCGATATTCGGCATGTGTCGGGTAAACTGAATGTAGTGGCAGACTGCCTCTCGCGCGCCGTGGCTGCCCCGGTCCGCATGGGAATAGATTACTCAGCCATGGCCGCGGAGCAGGTTAGTGACACGGACGTGCGCGCACTCCAGTCTGGACCAACAGGGTTAAGGCTGGAGAGCAGGGTGCTGCAAGACGGTATGCCCCCTCTAATTTGTGATGTCTCCACGGGGCGACCGCGTCCCATGGTACTGGCCGCGTGGCGCCGCCGCGTTTTTGACTCGGTTCATTCTTAGGCGCACCCGGGAGTGCGCGCATCGGTCAAAATGGTAGGAGAGAAATTTGTGTGGACGAGCCTTCGCAAACAAGTGAAAGAGTGGGCAGCAGCCTGCATGGCGTGCCAACGAGCCAAGGTACACAGACACACGAAGGTTCCCTTGGAGCTGTTTCGCATCCCGGCTAAGAGGTTCGACCATGTTCACGTGGACCTCGTGGGCCCCCTCCCGCCATCACAGGGGTGCACGCATCTTCTGACAATGGTGGACCGCACCACGCGCTGGCCGGAAGTGGTTCCACTGGCAGCAACCACAGCCGAGGAGGTGGCGCGCGTGTTTTTAACGGCATGGGTGGCGCGTTTTGGAGTCCCGTCGGATATTACGTCCGACAGAGGCCCTCAATTTGTTTCCGACCTCTGGTCAACAATGGCCCGCAGCCTGGGTGTCACAATTCACCGCACAACCGCGTACAACCCACAGGCTAATGGGTTATGCGAACGTTTTCATAGGTCATTGAAAGCAGCTCTCAGGGTGTCACTGACGGATGCAAATTGGGTAGACAAGCTACCGTGGGTTTTATTGGGGTTACGTTCTGCGCCTAAAGAGGATTTGGAAGCGTCCCCAGCTGAACTCGTTTTTGCGCAGCCACTTCGGCTGCCCGGGGAGTTTCTTCCAGATAATCCCGCGCCGGGCAGCTCCCCGTCTCAGCTGTTGCAGCGTAGCATAGACACAAGCACGCTGCCGGGCCCTGCTCACCACAGTTTTCCACGCGTTTTTGTGCCTAAAACTTTGAAAAACGCGGAGTTCGGTTTTGTTAGACATGATGCCCATCGACCTCCACTGCGCCCACCTTATGACGGACCGTTCAGAGTGCTGGAAACAGGGGACAAGCATTTTTTGCTAGATTTGGGGGGTAGGAGGGAAAAGGTTGGCATAGACAGACTCAAACCCGCTTTTGTTGTGGTGGACGGGCAAGTGCTGTTGGCAAGGGCCCCTCGGCATGGAAGACCCCCACGGGGAGCTTCCCAGAGAAAAGAGTCCCCAGAACACCCACATGCACAGACTTTTACCCCTCAATCATCAGCCCCCCAGCATGACAGCGCCGCGGAGGCGGTGAATCCTGGTTACAGCAGATACGGGAGAAGACTGAAGCCCAAGAAGCATGTGGATTGATGTTTAATGATTTAACCACAGCATATGGACTGTCTTTCTATTGTTCTATCCAAGACGCTCGGGGGGGGGGGGGTCATTTAGTGACGTTTAGTGACACAGGGGGAGTGCATAACGTTATAGCATCTTAGACTAGAACAAAGAGCAGAGTTTCCCTCGGAGATAGCAGGGAGGTGTGAAGGATGAATGCAGTGTGATCTTTTGTGTATCAGAGACTTCTAGCAGGATGGTAAAGGATTAAGGAAGTGAATGCAATGTGATCTTTTGTGTGTAGAAGCTTCTGAGAGAATGCCATAGTATTTAAGAGAAGAGTTTTGTCTGAGATGTCTGCTTTCTGACTATGCTTCTGTGTGAGATGTGTAATAAACTGTCTGAGTCAAATCCGCCTCGTTATTTACACACTCCACAATATATACAGTGGGGCAAAAAAGTATTTAGTCAGCCACCAATTGTGCAAGTTCTCCCACTTAAAAGATGAGAGAGGTCTCCAATTTTCATCACAGGTATACCTCAACTATGAGAGACAAAATGAGAAAAAAAAATCCAGAAAATCACATTGAAGGATTTTTCATGAATTAATTGGTAAATTCCTCAGTAAAATAAGTATTTGGTCATCTACAAACAAGCAGGTTTTCTGGCTCTCACAGACCTGTAAGGCTCCTCTGTCCTCCACTCGTTACCTGTATTAATGGCACCTGTTTGAACTCATTATCAGTATAAAAGACACCTGTCCACAACCTCAAACAGTCAGACTCCAAACTCCACTATGGCCAAGACCAAAGAGCTGTCAAAGGACACCAGAAACAAAATTGTAGACCTGCACCAGGCTGGGAAGACTGAATCTGCAATAGGTAAGCAGCTTGGTGTGAAGAAATCAACTGTGGGAGCAATTCTTAGAAAATGGAAGACATACAAGACCACTGATAATCTCCCTCGATCTGGAGCTCCACGCAAGATCTCACCCCGTGGGGTCAAAATTATCACGAGAACGGTGAGCAAAAATCCCAGAACCACACAGGGGGACCTAGTGAATGACCTGCAGAGAGCTGGGACCAAAGTAACAAAGGCTACCATCAGAAACACACTACGCCGCCAGGGACTCAAATCCTGCAGTGCCAGACGTGTCCCCCTGCTTAAGCCAGTACATGTCCAGGGCCGTCTGAAGTTTGCTAGAGAGCATTTGGATGATCCAGAAGAGGACTGGGAGAATGTCATATGGTCAGATGAAACCAAAATAGAACTTTTTGGTAAAAACTCAACTTGTCGTGTTTGGAGGAGAAAGAACACCACACCTACTGTGAAACATGGGGGTGGAAACATCATACTTTGGGACTGTTTTTCTGCAAAGGGACCAGGACGACTGATCCGTGTAAAGGAAAGAATGAATGGAGCCATGCATCGTGAGATTTTGAGTGAAAACCTCCTTCCGCCAGCAAGGTCATTGAAGATGAAACGTGGCTGGGTCTTTCAGCATGACAATGATCCCAAACACACCGCCCGGGCAACGAAGGAGTGGCTTCGTGAGAAGCATTTCAAGGTCCTGGAGTGGCCTAGCCAGTCTCCAGATCTCAACCCCATAGAAAATCTTTGGAGGGAGTTGAAAGTCCGTGTTGCCCAGCGACAGCCCCAAAACATCACTGCTCTAGAGGAGATCTGCATGGAGGAATGGGCCAAAATACCAGCAACAGTGTGTGAAAACCTTGTGAAGACTTACAGAAAACGTTTGACCTCTGTCATTGCCAACAAAGGGTATATAACAAAGTATTGAGATGAACTTTTGTTATTGACCGAATACTTATTTTACCGAGGAATTTACCAATTAATTCATTAAAAATCCTTCAATGTGATTTTCTGTATTTTTTTTTCTTATTTTGTCTCTCATAGTTGAGGTATACCTATGATGAAAATTGGAGACCTCTCTCATCTTTTAAGTGGGAGAACTTGCACAATTGATGGCTGACTAAATACTTTTTTACCCCACTGTATATATATCTCACTAAGTAGGCAAAACTCAGCCAACCAAACGGGCGTCTGGGTAGACTACCAGAATGCCCCACTGTGTTGGAGCGGGTTATTCTGCTGTTTAGTCCCAACACGCATTAGCTATTGTTGTCTTCAATACATCATCCTCCAGGTACCTGGGCCTCTGATGAACTCTCGCCGGGAGTCCCCTAGGGGGGGACTCTGCACCAGGCACCGCTGGCTGTACCTGTGAGTTCTCACCACCCCAGCTCAACAAGTCCCACCTCACCTCACACTAAGGAGGCGTACACCTCATCACCACTCCCCCCACTCAGGAGATCGGATCACAACTTGGTTCATCTCCGGCCGGTGTACAAACCCCTAGTGCACAGACAACCTCCTGTCATGCGCACAGTGAAGTTATGGTCTGAGGAGGCAATGGATGCTCTAAAGGACTGTTTTGAAACCACTGCCTGGGAGCAACTCTGCGATCCACATGGTGAGGACATCAATGGCCTCACTCACACCATCACGGACTATATCAGCTTCTGTGTGGACAACAGCGTACCCACCAAGACCATACGGTGTTGCTCAAACAACAAACCCTGGATCAACCCTGAGATAAAACCATTTCTGAGAGAGAAGAAGAGGATCTTCAGGTCGGGGAGCAGGGAGATGCTGAAGTCCGTACAGAGGGAGCTGAGGAGGAAGATCAGAGAAGGCAAGGACAGCTTCAAGAAGAAGATGGAGGACAAGCTGCAACAGAGCGACATTGGTGGGGTCTGGAGAAACCTTAAAACCATCTCTGGGCTCCAGAATACCTCCCCCCAGGCCATGGGGGGCAAGGAGTGGGTGAACAATCTGAACCTGTTTTTTAATAGGTTTGACCAACCCCCCCCCCCCCCCGACTGCACAACAACCACTGCTGCCTCTGAAGACATCGAGTCCTGCTGCCCACACCCCACTCCACCATCACCCCACTACTCCCAACACACAGCCCCCCAACATGACCCTCACTAAGACCCAGGTGAGGACGGAGCTGAGGAAGATCAAGGCGACAAAGGCGTCGGGACCGGACGGCATCAGCGCAAAGCTCCTCAAGTCCTGTGCAGACCAGCTGTGTGGGATTGTGGAGCACATCTTCAACCTGAGCCTGAAGCTAGGGAGGGCACCACAGTTGTGGAAAACATCTTGTGTGGTACCTGTACCAAAGACTTCCCACCCCAAAGATCTGAACAGCTACAGACCAGTGACCCTGATGTCCCACATGATGAAGACCCTGGAGAGACTGCTCCTTGCTCACCTCCGCCCCCTGGTTGGACCAGCGATGGATCCACTCCAGTTCGCCTACCAGCATGGCATTGGTGTGGAGGACGTGGTGATCTTCCTCCTTCACCGTTCTCTGTCCCACCTGGAGAAGCCCGGGAATGCAGTGAGGATCATGTTCTTTGACTTCTCCAATGCTTTCAACACCATCCAACCGATGATCCTGAAGGACAAGCTGCTGTGCGCAGGGGTGAACCAGCACTTGTCATCATGGATCCTGGACTACCTCACTAACCGGCCACAGTTTGTGAGAACCCGGGACTGTGTGTCCGACACGATCATCGGTAGCACGGGGGCCCCCCAGGGAACGGTTTTGGCTCCCTTCCTGTTCACCCTTTATACTGCGGACTTCTCACACAACACAACACACTGCCATCTACAGAAGTTCTCTGACGACTCTGCGATCGTTGGCCTCATCTCCAATGGAGATGAAGCTGAGTACAGAGGACTTATCCAGGACTTCGTGGACTGGTGCCATCAGAACTGCCTCCAGTTCAACCCGAGGAAAACTAAGGAGCTGGTGGTGGACTGCCGCAGGCAAGGACAACCCCTCACAGCACCAGTAAACATACAGGGAACAGACATCGAGATGGTGACATCCTACAAGTACCTGGATGTTCATCTGAACAATAAACTAGACTGGTCACACAATACTGACACACTCTACAAGAAGGGACAGCGCAGGCTGTTCCTACTGAGGAGACTCAGGTCTTTTGGTGTACAAGGGGCGCCGCTGAAGACATTCTACAACACGGTGGTGGCATCAGCCATCACTTTTGGAGTGGTCTGCTGGGGCAGTGGCGTTACAGCAGCCGATAGGAAGAGACTGAACAAACTGATCAAGAAAGCTAGCTCTGTCCTGGGGAAACGCCTTGACCCAGTGGAGGAGATGGGAGAGAGAAGGATGGTGGCTAAACTGTCATCTCTGCTGGAGTCCGAGTCCCACCTTATGCAGGACATACTGAATGCACTGAGGAGCTCATTTAGCAGCAGACTACAGTGATCCCTCACTTATCGCGGTTAATGGGTTCCAGAACCGACCGCGAAAAGTGAAAAACCGCGAAGTAGCGTCACCCCAATGACGTCATCCATAAACAATACGTACGTTCATTCTCTCACTCTCATAAGATACGTGTGTGTGTGTGTACGTGTACATACATACGTAGATGTAAACAAAGTGTACATAAATATGTTTTTAGAACTCTTTTATTCTTATAACAAGATACGTAACTCAAGATGAAAATGATTTACTGCACAGGTTAATGAGAGCTTTACTGCTCCTCAGGTGACGCCTCATCGTGAGGCGCTGGAGGCGCAGGATCATCGAGGGCAGCTTCCGATAGAGCTGAAGCTGCAGGAGGCGGCGTAGTGCCTCGACGGGAAGACTATTTCGCACAAAATGGCACAAGAGAACAGCAAAAAGTTCCACGTGGCGAGACTAAGTAACACGAGCGATAAAAAGCAATGAATGCGGTCTTTCTTCCCTTCATGGGCGCTCGGCAGGAAGAGGAGGTGGGTGAGACGTCTTGGCCAATCAGCTTGCGGGGTGAAACGTCTCGGCCAATCAGCTTGCGAGATTTCCGAGCCCAGCCAACACGACAACAGCGAACAGAGAGTTGTGCTGCTCTCCGTGTTGACACGTGATGGTCTAATGTAGTCTCCCTGCCTTCTGCTAGCGCCCGCCCATTATTTCTCAATTTTGAATTTTTGATGAATATTTTTGAAAAATCTGCGATGCACTGAGGGCGCGAAAGGTGAAGCGCGAAGTAGCGAGGGATCACTGTACATCATCCTAGGTGCGCAACCGAGAGGTTTCGCAGGTCCTTCCTACCTACGGCTGTCAGACTGTATAACCTAAGCGGGGCTGCTCGCAGAGATAGCAAAAAAACGTGACAACCTAATAGTATTGAATGCAAAAGACGCAATAAACTTACACAATGGTCCCCTCCGGTATACAACTAGGAAAATACCGGTCGCTATGGAGGGTGACAATATGTATGGGTACATAATCATATCATGTAGGATAACTAAGTAGACGGTTATGCTGTTCATTCCATCTAGCTACAATGCTCTGCACTGTGTGTGTTTATATGTTTATATATTTATTCCATCTTGCTACAATGCTCCGCACTGTGTGTTTATATATTTATATATTTATATGTACATATGTATATTCGCTGCTTTTGTTTTTTTTCTTGTCTTCTGATAGTTGCTCTGAGTCTTGCTATCCCTGTGCTGTTGCAATCCTGGAATTTCCCCATTGTGGGACTAATAAAGGCTTATCTTATCTTATCTTATCTTACATCAGGTTGTCTCACCATAGCTCTAGTCCTCTGTTCCGATGGTGACTTTCTGAGTCTACTCGAGTGCCACCACGACCCATCTGCATGCTTGAACGTGTCCTGTCCCCGTCACCTTGTGATCCGCAGGGGCCCTGTCCAGAGCAGCTGCAGCTTATGTGTGCGGTTAGGGTGTTTGATCCAAACTTGATCCGACACCTTCAGTCCGTGGGCTCTCGCCCTGTGCTTCCTGTCAAATCGTCGCTTCATCTTACGCTGTTGCGTAGCGACTCGGTCCCATGGAGAGTCCATATTCCTTGGAGGAGGAGTCGTGGGCAGTCTCAGTCAATCCAAAGGCAGAAGTAGTTCACATCCCAGCATGAGAGCCGCCGGGGAGCATCCTGTCGTAGCATGGGCCGTTGCCTTGTAGTGGAGCAGTGTGCTCTGGAGGGCGTCCGGAAATACGAAGCCATCCGCCAAGTGAGTTCTCAGTCCGTTTTGCAGGGTCTTGTTAAAACGTTGAGCGCCCCCATTGGCCTGGGGATGGTAGAACGCAATTTTAATGTGTTCTATGCCCCTAGTGCTCAAGAACTCTTCAAACGCCCCAGAGGTGAACTGCGGGCCACTGTCAGTCGTGATTGCATTTGGGACCCCCCACCTGGTAAACAGCGATGAGAGGAAACCCGTAACCACATCTGTCGTGATTGAATTAGTGGATAACACCTCTGGCCACTTTGAGAACAAGTCGTAGACCACAAGCAGGAACCGGCTGTTTGGGGGTGCTGCATGTAGTTTGCGGCAGATGTCCAACTGTATGTGTTTCAAGGGGCCCTCCGGGTACGACAGCGGCCTCAGGGGTAGGGCTCTGCCGGAGGGCCCCTTGCAGTGCATTGACCAGATCCACCTCTGTTGGATCATCATCATTGTTGTTGTCCGATTGTACAGAGTTGGCTGTGGCGCGGGACAGGAGATCCGCCACTACGTTATCCTTGCCAGAAGTGAACTGGGTGGTAAAATTGTAGGCCCTCAGCCGCTCCATCCACCTGTGGATTCACAAAGGTCTGTGTCCTGAACCTGACGTCTCCAGTAATGTTGTCAGCACTCGGTGGTCTGTCTGCAGAGTGAAATGGCACCCATAGAGGTAGATTTGCCACCATTCACACACCCAGACACAGGCGAGCACCTCTCTCTCACCCACGGCGCACTTTTGTTCAGCTGCTGAGAGAGACCTTGATGCAAACACCACCAGGTGTTCCGTACTGTCTTGCACCTGGGACATAACCGCCCCCACTGCCGAGCCAGATGCATCACAGGTCACAATGGTTGGCCACTTTGAATCAAAATGGGCCAGCACCGGAGGGGAAGTGAATTGAAACTTCAGCTTAGCAACCGCCACTGAACAGGCTGGGGCCCATTGCCACGGCACATCCTGTTTCAACAGGGCCCAGAAGGGTCCAACCATTTCCAAGTAGCGGGGAATAAAACGCCCATAAAAGTTCACTATACTCAGAAACGAGGAAATCTGTGCAGGTGTTGATGGTTCTGGGAGGTGCAGGACAGCCTCCACATTTGAATGCAGGGGCCTCAGCCCCCCCCCCCCCCCACACCGTCAACCAGAACCCCACAAACTCAATGGAGTTCGACATAAAGATGCACTTTTCTCCATTTAGGGTGACTCCGTGTTCCTGTAGTACCATCAGCACCTGTCCCAACCGATCATCGTGTTCCTCTCGTAACGTGCCATGTACCACGATGTCATCCAGGTATGCCACCACACCCTTGAGGCCGGCCATAATCGTGGGCATTATTTTCTGAAAACAGCTGGGTGCTGAGCTCAGACCAAAAGGCATGCGGCTGTACCTGAACACACCCATGTGGGTCACGAACACTGTCAGGTTCCTGTTGGCTGGGTGGAGGGGCACCTATAGGTAACCCTGGCGAAGGTCCAGCTTCATGAATACCTTTTAACTGCTGAATGTTGCGGTGAGTTCCTCCACCGTTGGAAGCGGGTACTTGTCTGGGACGATCGCTTTATTCACCATCCTGAGATTGATAAATGGTCAGATGCCACCCGATTTTTTCTTGAAGCATCCACTCTCTCGATGATGCCTGCTTCCAGCAGTTTGGTCAACTCCACCGTGACATCGTCCCGTAGGGCGAGGGGAAGCCGCCGTAGCAGTTGAATTTTTGGCGTCACACTTAGATCTATGAGAGGGCAGTGGTGGAATGCGCTGATGCATCCCAGGCCTCTGAACAGCGCCGGCCAGTGGACATGCCATTCAGGGTACACTGTCAGTACCGTTGAGCCCTCTAGGTCCTTGATGAAGAATCCCAATTCATCCAGCAGATCTATCCCTAGCAAGTCCGCCCCATGGTGTGAAATTTGGAATGTGAACACAGGGACCATCTTCAACCCACATTTCACTGAAAAGTCGACCGTGCCCGCCATTTCAATTTCAGCGTCCAAACATTTTCACTGCTCCAGCATTGATGGTTTTATTTGGGAAAAGTCCCTTCAAAGTAGCCATACTCAGTATGGACCTGCCAGCCCCTGAGTCCACCATAAGCAGCACGTCGACTCCATCGAGTTTTAGCACGTACCATTTCAACGGTCCCTTCTTCGCGCATGCTACACACACCCGTGTCATGACTCTGGACTCTGCTGCCGATGACTTAGCAGTGATAGTGTAGGCCCTGTCCCATGCCCCAGTCTGCCACCTCCTGGGAATCCGCCCTGGAGAATTAGCTACCTTGCTAACGGCTGTGCTTGGTGGGAATGCTTGGGTGGCTACACTACCTTTAGCCAACCCCAGCAGACTCCGCTGAACTGTGGACTCAATCTACCTAACCAGTTCAAACACCTTTTCCAATGAGAGAGTATCTTTAGTTAGCTTTTTCTTGCTCTTCAACCACATGTTGTTAGTACCGTGGGCTAGCTTATCCCAGACCAGCTCCTCTTCGATAGGCCTGAAGGCGCATTCTCTTGCTAGGCTGCAGAGCTCCGTAATAAAGGACTGAGTGGACTCACCCATTCGCTGTTGGCGGTCAAAAAACTCATATCTCCGCTCTGTGACAGTGGAATGGTCTCTGAAAACACACTCCACTAACTCCAAACCGTCTTTCAGTGAGCCGCTGCTATACAGCCCAAAAAATATCCACTGGCCTTCCTCACCGAGGTAGTGGACCATTAGGCTCCTTCGTCTCTCCTCATCGACACCGCTCAGGCCCGCCGCAGCCACATACACGTCGAACGTCTTCCTCCAGCAGGCCCATGGTATAGCTGGTGTGCCCACAGACTGTAAAAATGGAGGTGGTTGTCTGATACACACCCCCATGGTTTATCCTTGTCTTCAAATGTTATGTCCAAATAACAGGAGACTGGAGCCACTCTCAACTGAACACTGAACTGGCTTCATTATTGTGAGCAACACAATCTACACTCCAGCCATAGCCCACCTGATGTCATTATCCCAACCCCCTCGGTCAGGCTACAGCAAGCCCTGAGAGTCAAATTCCACACATAACAGGAACACTAACTTGCGGAGCCACCGAAGGTGGGCGTCCATGCCGGAGAGCTTGGGCCAACACCACCTGCTCGTCTGCCAACACAAAAGAGGGCTTCAGCCTGTCGATGCAGACGGTCTCCCTACGCTCCCCCAAGTCTAACACAAAATGCTTTGCCCCAGTTTCCAGCACCCTGAACGGTCCGTCGTATGGTAGGCACAGCGGGGTCCGGTGTGTATCGTGCCTGACCAAAACAAAACTGCTGTTCTGTAAGCTTTTTGGGATGAAGGTGCAGGGAAAACAATGGTGAGCCGGGCCCGGCATGTTAACAGCCTCCGTACTGTGCAAAAATTGCGCGGGCGGATCAGCCCCGGGCGCGGGGTTTTCAGGTAAAAACTCCCCAGAGATCCACAGCGGCTGAGAAAAAACGAGTTCTGCCGGGGAGGCTGCCAGATCCTCCTTAGGCACGGAGCGCAACCCTAAAAGAACCCAGGGCAGGCGGCCGACCTAATTTACATCGGTGAGTGAAGCTCTGAGCGCTGCTTTCAGCGACCCATGAAAACACTCGCATAACCCATTAGCCTGGGGGCTGTACGCAGTAGTGTGGTGAATTTTGACCCCCAGGTTCTGGGCCATTGTGGACCAGAGTTCCAAAACGAATTGCAGACCCCTGTCAGAAGTGATGTCCGACAGGGATGCAAACCATGCAATCCAAGCCGACAAAAAAGTGTAAGCCACTTCTGCGGACGTGGTGGAAGCCAGCGGGACCACTTCAGGCCAGCGCATGGTATGGTCCATGATTCTCAAAAGGTGCATGAAACCTTGTGATGGTGGGAGGGGTCCCACCAAATCCACGTGGACATGGTCGAACCTCCTGGCTGGGATTTGGAACGGATTAATTAAATCTTTGCCAATAAGTCCATTCCCCATATCAGTAAAATAAGTCAAAATCCTCCCCTCTGTTGATCTGCCACCCTCCATCCCTATAAAGACTCTCAGGATAGTTTTATACAGGACAACTGACTGTGAGAGGGTAGGAGGAAATGTACAAGAAAAATCATG
Source organism: Pholidichthys leucotaenia (assembly GCA_020510985.1). Lineage (NCBI taxonomy): Eukaryota > Metazoa > Chordata > Actinopteri > Cichliformes > Pholidichthyidae > Pholidichthys > Pholidichthys leucotaenia. The sequence goes on along the minus strand of CM035842.1, from coordinate 190,133,427 downwards.
AAAGTTTGAAGAAAAAGTTGCAAATTTTATAGAAAAGAGTTGCCAGTTTATAAGTATAATGTTGTAAATTTGTGTGGGGAGAAGGGAACAATTTAATCACAAAACATGGCACTTTCAAAAGAAAAAAAATTACTACAACAGTAATAAATGTGCTCAGAAAAAGCTGCACATTTATTTTAAAAAATTATAACTTTCTAAGAAACATTTAACATTTACAAGAAAAATCTCACTTATTGGTGACAAAATTGGACATTTATGAGAGAAAAAAGTAAAAAAAAAAAAAAATAAAAATGCTGTAGAAAATTGGCAGATTTTTTCTTGTAAATATATGACGTTATTGTTGTAAATTCATGATTTTTTTTCTTTTTGCTGCGTTGTCAAATGCAACTCCTCTCACGATTGGCGTGGAAAAAGATTGATAACGGCATACGCTTTTTTAACTTCCCAACTTGGAAGAAAAGTGGAGAGAATAGGGTCTCCGAGCTAACAAAAAGAGGCATCGGATGGAATGGATTGCAGCGGTTAGAAGGAAAGACATCAGCTTCGACAGTATTCCTACACACATGGTCATGTGTGTGGTGTATGTGAAACTACATGACGCACTGCGCTGCGGACGCACACAGGCACAGGTGACGTCAGCCCGTTACAGGGTATATTATATGGCTGCTCAGGGCCAGCCCTCTGTCTTGGCGCCATACCCACTACCAACTTCCCACTGGTCTGTGCCATCTTGTTAAGCTAACACTTAATGAAGCTAACTCAACTCACAGCCGGTGTTTGCCTTATTTCCAGACATAACAGTGTGTTCACAGCATTTTCACAAAGGTAAGTTGTGATTTAAAAAATAATGTGACGTAAGGGTTCACACAATAAGGAGAGATGACTTTGACGAAACAGGCTTGATTTGTACACACACTCACAACACAGAACGGAGGGGAGGTCATTTACACAGGCCGTCGTTTCACTCATGGTGGCACAGACACATGATTTGGCACATATAGGGAAACAACGCTATCACAACCAGTCATTACACAGTTACAATGGCACACACGAATAACGCTTAGAACACACAGATACAGTATTTGAATCCTCCGCAGCACAAGCATGCCGGGAGAATCCCTGCCCCCTTATCACAGTCCCGACATTACACTGTCCCCCCTGGACTTGTTTCTGTCCCCAGAATAATAAAGTCCAACTCAAAAGTCCAACACAAATCTGTCCAGGTGTTGGGGCAGCTGCCGTTGTCGCCGACCAGCACGCACAGGGCTCTTATTGTCCATTCGCGCCTTGGCTGGGGTATCCGGTCGGGATGAAGCCTCCGGCTTGACCACCTGCGGGGCAGATGGCTGGTACGGGGCGAGACAGTCACGGTGAAGCACCACGACCCGGTTCCTTTTCTGCAACCTCACCCTGTACACTACATCTGACAGTCTCTGTAGGACCATGCACGGTCCCAACCAATGGCTTGCCAGTTTTGGCGACAATCCCTTTTTGCGCTCCGGGCAGAAAACCCAGACTTGACCCCCTGGTGCAAAGTCCCTCCCCTGGCAGCGGGAGTTGTATGCCCACTTCTGCCGACTCCCCGCCACTGCCAGGGCCTCCCGAGCCAGTTTGTGCACCATGTGGAGACGTTCTCTCAAGCAAAGCAAATAATCCAACCCTGGTTTGCCCTCCACCTCCAGCTCCGGGGTGGGGCCGAACACCAAATCCGCCGGTGTCCACAGCTCACGTCCAAACATCAGCACTGCAGGGGTGCACCGGGTGGATTCCTGAGCTGTCGTCCGGTACACCCACAGAACAAAGGGCAGATGCAGGTCCCAGTCTCGCTGTCGCTAGTCCACTAGGACAGCGAGCTGGGTGGTAAGAGTCTGACTGAAACGTTCAACCAGGCCGTTGCTCTGTAGATGCAGTGGGGTGGTCCAGGTCTTCCGGATGGCCAGCTGTCTGCAGACCTCCCTGAAGACCTTTGCCTCGAAGTTCTGTCCCTGATCGCTGTGCAGCTCCTCCGGTGCGCCGAACCGACAAAACATTTTGTCCACCAGCTTTGATGCTGTGGTGGTAGTGCTCTGATCAGGGACTGCATACGCCTCTGGCCATTTGGTGACATAATCCATTGTGACCAGCACCTATATAAGGCCCCGGTCAGCCATCTTACGACCTCTTTCTCACCTGTGCCTTGACTGTGACTGCCATATTCATCACGTTCAATACAGCTGTGTTCGACAAGTCACCTCACCTCATCTGTGAACCAGGGTAAACCTATACATAACATACAGGTAAACAAAGAAGCCAGATCATGACAATGGCGACAACAGCCCAGAATGCAGCGCGACATGACATCAATGCCCATTCTCTTACAGTATATGCTGCAAGACATTGGCTAGATGTCAGCATTATGAGCACCCCCTGACCAGCACATACACATAAACCCATGTTCCCCTTACCAACCCATCACCCGTCCGTTCATACAACCCTGCAGACATAGCAGTTTTATGGTAAAACCCATCTTAATTTTGGTCAAATTTTCAATGCAGCTGTCCAAAAATGTCAACTGGGCCTGAAGGCTAACTTCAGTCAGGCCAGACGGTACCAGCGCCATATAAAGTTATGTTGTAGAGGGTGCGAAGGAAAGGATGTGGAGGCGAGGCACGAGCATAGGTCAGCACAAATTCTTTATTTACCTTCTAACATGAATATAGCCTGTTGGCCCAGCGGCTGGGGCCCAGTTGAGTCATGATGAGTTGAGTATAAGTGCTAAGAGGTAAGAGACAGAGATAAGGAGAGAGCAGCTCTTTTATACTGTCATACATACAGAGAGAATGCATGGCACATATGCATATCGATTGTCATCTTTTAGAGAGTGCATAATGGTGTAGCATCTTAGACTAGAACAAAGAGCATTAGACTAGAGTAAAGAGCAGAGTTTCCCTTGGAGATAACAGGGAGGTGTGAAGGACGAATGCAGTATGATCTTTTGTGTATCAGACGAATGCAGAGTGATCTTTTGTGTATCAGAGACTGCTAGGGGGATGTTAAAGGATTAAGGAAGTGAATGCAATGTGACCTTTGATGTGTAGAAGCTGCTGGAAGAAGGCCTGAGTATTTAAGGGAAGAGTCTTGTCTGAGATGCCCTCTTTTCTGACTATGCTCATGTGTGAGAATGTGTAATAAACTGTCTGCTTCAAATCCGCCTCGTTATTGACACACCCCACACTGGTGACCCAAGACGAATCATGCAACATGATGAAAGATCCCCGGAGCCAGCCTCGTTGGGAGCCCCCAGCCAAGCATACGCTGTTGCAATCCAGCTACCGGATTTTTGGCAGCACAATCCGCGCTCCTGGTTCCACCTAGTCGAGGCGCAGTTCATCCTCCGGGGGATATCGGCGGATGACACGAAATTCTACCATGTGGTTGCAAAGCTCGACACCCACACGGCTCAGCATGTGGAGAGCCTGCTGGACCAGCCACCAACCAGCGACAAGTATGGCGCGTTGAAGGCTGCACTCATCCAGCACTACACACTCTCGGTTGAGGAGAGAGCAGAGAGACTCCTGACGCGGACCGGGTTAGGAGATGGGTCGGCTATTGACCTGATGGAGAAAATGCTGAGGTTGAAGGGCTTGGATGACGACCACTTCATTTTTACCCACCTCTTCCTCCGGAACCTTCCGTCAGCGACGAGAGCGACCCTGGCCAATTCGCCGTTGCTGGCCGAGCGGGACTATCGTGCGCTGGCCCGAGAAGCACACCGGATCATCATGGCCAGCAGAGAGCTCACGACCACGGCAGCAGCGACGGAGCTCGGCGCGATGGCCGGAGGAGGTGAGGAGCCATTGACGACAGTAGCAGAACCACCGACGACAGCGGCGGTGAGGGCCAAAGAACGCGGAGGAGACATCCTTTGTTTCTACCACCACCACTTTGCAGAGAAGGCACGCAAATGTATACCACCGTGCCAGTTCAAGCGCTCGGGAAAACGCCAAGACCGGGGGTCGGTAGCAGCTGCGGCCCTCAGGGAGGAGAACAATCTGCTCTACTTGACGGACGCACGCTCGGGGAGGCATTTCCTCATGGACACCGGCGCCCAGTTGAGTTTCATCATGCCGTCCTACGCCAACCAGCTGGCAGGATCTAGTGGCCCCAAGATGGCAGCAGCAAACGGCTCGGAGATTAAGACCTTTGGTGAGAGGACTCTGCTTCTGTCTCTACACGGCCGTGCATTTGAGTGGACTTTTGTCATAGCAGCATTGAATTTCAATATATTGGGGGCTGATTTTTTGTGCTCACATGGTTTGTTGGTTGATGTCGCTAACAGGCGCCTGGTTAATGCACTCTCTTTTGATTCTATCCCCTGTACAGCTCGAGCGTCCCGGCCAACAGCACAAGCCAACGTCACAGCTACATGCGGTAAGTTCCACACACTGCTCACTCAGTTCCCAGCACTCACGGTCCCCACATTTTCGGCAGCTGTCGCTAAACACGGGGTGGAGCATTTTATCACCACCACCGGGCCGCCCGTTTTTGCAAAACCTCGGCGCTTGGACGCAGCTAAACTGGCCATAGCGCGCGAGGAGTTCTCCAACCTGGAGAGGCTGGGCATCATCAGGCGTTCAAACAGCCCATGGGCTTCCCCGCTACACATGGCCCCTAAAGCTGACGGTTTGTGGCGACCTTGCGGGGATTTCCACAGGTTGAACAATGCCACAGGGCACGACCACGACCCAATTCCTCACATCCAGGATTTTTCCGTTCACTTGGCAGGAGCGTGCGTTTTTTCTAAAATAGACTTGGTCCGCGGTTACCACCAAGTCCCAGTGCGCGCTGAGGACATACCCAAAACAGCGGTGATAACTCCGTTCGGTTTATTCGAGTTTTTGCGCATGCCATTCAGGCTTAAAGGGGCAGCACAGACGTTCCAACGCATGATGGACGCAGTGCTGCGCGATCTCCCTTTCGTGTTGGTCTACTTGGACGATATTTTGGTAGCCAGCGCGTCCGAAGACGAACACGAAACCCACCTTTTCTTTCAAAGGTCTTTTTATTATTATTAATTGAAGTATCAATACAATACAAAGTATTAGAAATTTTCATTTTTGTTTCAACCAAACAGTGAAAAACTAGAACTTAAAGCCAACAAATGTAAATGCTTCAAAGCACAAAAACCTTTAAATAAACAATAATTAAAAAAAAAAAATACAAAGAAAAATTGTGTGTGTGAAGTGGGGGTGGGGTAAAGGGGATATGAGCTACTCAGAAACTATAATCGTGGGTCTTTCAAAGAAATCAAGAAACGGGCGCCATAATTTATAGAATTTGTTTTCAGAGCCACAGACTGTATATCTGATTTTTTCTAAATCCAAACAGGACATTATATCTTTTATCCACTGTAAATGTGAAGGGGGCGAAGAGTCTTTCCACTTCAGTAATACAGCACGTTTGGCCAATAATAATGAAAATTTGAATACTTTTAATTTGGAACTTGGCAAGACAAGTTCTGGAGCCACACCAAAAATGGCGCATAATGGATCAGGTTTAATTTAATATTGCAGGACTTCAGACATAGTGATAAAAACAGAATGCCAAAAATTCATCAATGCAGGGCAGGACCAATACATGTGAAACAAAGTGCCAGGAGCGCTACCACACTTTTCACAAGTTGGGTCTATATCCGAGTAAATACGTGCTAACTTAACCTTGGACAGGTGCATCCGGTGTACAATCTTAAATTGAATAAGAGCGTGACGAGCACACATTGATACAGTGTGAACCTGGCCAAGAATAGAGTCCCACAGTTCATCAGTAAAAGTAAAATTAAGATCTTGTTCCCAGTTCAATTTGATAGCGGCCAGAGAAGAAGATTGTAAATTTGAAATTAAATTATATAAAACTGACATTACCCCCTTAGAAGTTGGTTTAACTAATAAAAAATCATCTAGAGGATTATCAGAAGGTTTTTGAGGGAATTGTTTTGTCATGGTTTGCACATAATGTCTGACCTGGAGGAAGCGGAAAAAATGTGTAGAAGTGATGTCGAATTTGGTGGAAAGTTGAGAAAAACTTACAAATTGACCATCAAAATATAAATCCGCAAAAGATTTTAAACCTTTTCTGTGCCATATATGAAATGCACTATCAATAGTTGATGGGGTAAATAAATGATTTGTGGCAATTGGACTTCTAATGGAAAAAAACTGAAGACCGAAATTTTTCCTGAATTGAGACCAAATTCTAAGAGACTGACGAACTACTTTATTATTACCCAGTGTAGACAAAGCAAGGGGAAGTGGTGAACCTAAAATTGCCGGTAGGGAGGTTTGATTGTCCACATGTGACTCCATAAAGATCCAAATAGGTGATTTGGGTTCCAGATAAAAATGTTTCCAATATAACATGCACCTGATATTTGCTGCCCAGTAGTAATATTGAAAGTTAGGCAGAGCCATGCCACCTACTGATTTGGGTCTTTGAAGAAAAACTTTCCTCAATCTCGGATGTTTACCATTCCAAATAAATGAGGTAATCAGAGAGTCCAAAGACTTAAAAAAGGATTTAGGAATAAAAATGGGGAGACATTGAAACAAATATAAAAACTTTGGAAGTAACATCATTTTTACAGAATTGATTCTGCCAATTAAAGACAAGGATAATGGGGACCATTTGGAAAGTATTAGCTTGCACTGGTCAAGTAAGGGGAGAAAATTATTTTTAAACAAGTAATTAAATTGTTTAGTGACACATATCCCAAGATAATTAAAATGATCAATAACAACCTTGAAAGGAAAATTTTCAAAATCCTGAACTTGAATCTTTTCATTAATCAGAAACAGTTCACTCTTATTAAGATTAATTTTATAACCAGAAAACCTACTAAAACTATCTAAAATGTTGAGTATAGCGGGTAATGAAGTAAGTGGGTTGGAGAGAAATAATAAAAGATCGTCAGCATAGAGTGAAATCCTATGCTCAATGCCACCCCTACGAATGCCTAGAAAGTCCCGGCTCCCACGGATTGCAATAGCTAACGGCTCAACTGCCAAGGCAAAGAGCAACGGGCTCAAAGGACAGCCTTGCCTCGTACCACGGTAAAGTCTAAAATAGTCAGAATAGCTAACTAACCTGCACTTATATAGCGCTTTTCTAGTCACAAAGACCACTCAAAGCGCTTTCAGTAATACTAGCCCTCTATTCTAAGGGCCTATAGGAAACAGATATCTAGGGACAATTTAGAACAGCCAATTAACCTAACATGCATGTCTTTGGATTGTGGGAGGAAACCGGAGCCCCCGGAGTAAACCCACGCAGCACAGGGAGAACATGCAAACTCCACACAGAAAGGTTCCAACCCCTGCCAACCTGGGGATTCGAACCAGGAACCTTCTAGCTGTAAGGCAACAGTGCTAACCACTGCACCACCGTGCTAGCGACAATTAGTTAACACTGAAGCTAAAGGACTAGCATAGAGAAGTTTAATCCAGGAACAGAAGGAAGGACCAAAACCGAACCTCTCCAAAGTAAAAAACAAATACTCCCACTCAACCCTATCGAATGCCTTTTCAGCGTCCAAACTAATAAGACATTCAGGTATGTTGTGGTGAGGAGTATAAATAATATTAAACAACCGCCGCAAGTTAAAAAAAGAATGGCGATTTTTAATGAAACCGGTTTGGTCCTGTGAAATTATAAAAGGAAGAATCTTTTCCAACCTTGAAGCTAACAACTTTGACAAAATTTTAACATCGGTATTTAACAAGGAAATAGGCCTGTAAGAAGCACAATCAACAGGATCCTTATCCTTTTTAAGCAACACAGTGATACAGGCCTGATAGCATGAAGGAGGAAGTGTACCAGAGTCAAGCGACTCTGTAAAAACTTGACAAAGGAAAGGGGCGAGGTCGTCGGAGAATTTTTTGAAAAAATCAGCGGAAAACCCATCAGGTCCTGGAGATTTTCCTGATTGCATGGATGATATTGCCAGCTGAATTTCTTCTTTTGTGATGGGAGCTTCTAAAATTTGCCGAGATTCTGAAGAAATCGAAGGAATATCAATAGAATCAAAAAAAATTTCCAAATCCTTTAAGTTTGTTGTATATTCTGAGGTATATAATTTGGAATAAAATGACCTGAAAATATCATTAATCACTTGTTGGTCAGATGTCACCTCTCCTTTATCTGTCCTAACTCCAGTAATAATTTGCTTAGCTCTAATACCACGTAGTTGATTAGCTAGAAGTTTACTGGTTTTTTCGCCATGTTCATAAAATTCACTCTTATTCCTTATTAAACAACCTTCAATTTGTCGAGTAGAAAGTAAATTAAGTTTAGTTTGTAATGTCATACGTTCTTTGTACAGAGCGGGTGATGGAGATTGAGCATATTGTCTGTCAATGTCCAGGATTTGATCTAAAATAGCCTTCTGTTCCTGTATTAAGGATCGTCTTTTAAATGCTGCCAATGAAATAAATTCCCCCCTAAGAAATGCCTTCATGGCCTCCCATATCGTTTTATTTGGCATACCAGGAGTTTTATTTTCTTTCAAAAAAAAATTAATTTTAGAAGAAATATTCGCAACCAATTTTTCATCTGTAAGTAATAATGGATCCAATCTCCAATGCTTTCTCATGGAGTCACATCCATGGAGGATCATTTTAAGTACAAGAGGGGCATGATCAGAAACCGAGATGCTATCATAACTGCAAGAGCAAAGGTTATTAATTAATAAATTGTCAACAAAAAAATAATCTATTCTGGTATAAGTATGGTGTACGTGAGAGAAAAAAGAATAGTCCCTGCCGTTAGGATGTAAAAAACGCCAAGGATCTGAAAGGCTATATTCCTCAAGAAAAGACTTAACATAAGTTGCAGATTTATTAAGACTAGCAGGTTTTGGGCAGCACGGTGGTGCAGTGGTTAGCACTGTTGCCTTACAGCTAGAAGGTTCCTGGTTCGAATCCCCAGGCTGGCAGGGGTTGGAACCTTTCTGTGTGGAGTTTGCATGTTCTCCCTGTGCTGCGTGGGTTTACTCTGGGGGCTCCGGTTTCCTCCCACAATCCAAAGACATGCATGTTAGGTTAATTGGTTGTTTTAAATTGTCCCTAGATATCTGTTTCCTACAGGCCCTTAGAATAGAGGGTTAGTACTAGTGAAAGCGCTTTGAGTGGTCTTTGTGACTAGAAAAGCGCTATATAAGTGCAGGGTAGTTAGTTAGTTTTGAAGATGAGCGATCTAAGATCGGATCCATATACAAATTAAAGTCACCCCCAAGAATTAGAGAATGAGTATTTAAATCTAGAAGTTGCGAAAAAAGTGCACATCATCAAAATTCGGTGCATACAGATTAGCCAAGGTGACATGTTTATCGCCAAGTTTACCTGATACTATTACAAATCGTCCATTTTTATCTAATACAACATTAGAGGGAATAAATGGGATATTTCGATCAATAAGAATAGCAGCGCCCCTGGCCTTAGCTTTAAAATTTGAATGAAAAAATTGTCCTGACCAACATTTTGACAAACGCAAGTGGTCGGAATCCTGCAAATGGGTTTCCTGCAAAAACAATACCCCAGGCTTAAACTGCTTTAGACGTGACATGACTCTCTTTCGTTTAATTGGATGGTTCAACCCCTTCACATTCCAGCTTACCAAAGTAAGATTACTATTCATTCAAAGAGTAAAATTTATATATTATGTTGTGTAGCCCAAAGAAGAGTAAAGTGAGGTACGGGTAAAAAAAAAAAAAAAAAAAAAGGAGGGGGTAAGGGGGGTGTAAATAAAACCATAACAAAAAAAAAAAAAAAACAAAACAAAAAAAAAACAAAACAAACAAAAAAAAAAAATCCAACAACCAAACCTATAACAACACTCCAGCCGGTTGCAAAAAAAACAGCAACCGCTCCATCTCCTGCTCTATTTTCATCCTAACAGAATGCTTCCATACAACTGGCTTCAATCCTGCATAATATGAACGTTTTACCCTAAAAAAAAATAAATAAATAAGATAAAATTAAAAAAAGAATTAAGTAAACAACAACATATAGGGAGCCAATTTTACCTTGTTTTTAAACATCTAAAAATGCATCAATGTCCAGTCAGTGCAGCTTCAATGAAGTAACAAGCAGTCCAGCGCGGCAGCTGGTCAACCCAGAAATGTCCAGTTCAAGGCGAAAATTGCTGGTTTCTCTCCCTAGTTTGCATGAAGCAGGTGGCCTCTGAGACGGACGCCAGCCACTGGTTTTTGCCGTCTGGAAGAGTTATCCGGAGCCTGGCGGGGAAAAGAAGAGAAGGACGAAAACCTCTCTTGTACAACTCGGACATAACCTCCTTATATTTGGCTCGTTGCTTCTGAACGTCGGCGTTATAATCCTCGTAGAACTGAAGTTTATGCCCACGATATTCCAAAGTCCCACGGCGTCTCCGCGCTTCTCTCATCACCAAGTCTTTGGTCCGAAGCCGGTGGAAACAAATAATGACAGCGCGCGGCTTCCCATTCGGACTCGGCTTGGGCATGAGGCTGCGGTGGGCTCTATCCAGCTCTGGGGGAGATGGCAAAGTTTGTGCGCCAAAGACGTCCACCAACAGCCGAGAAAAAAATTCAGATGGCCGTGGACCCACATCAAAGGACTCCGGCAGACCCACCAGACGAATATTCAGCCTCCTGCTTCTTCCCTCCAGGTCAGAAAGTTTGTTTTTCAAAAGTTTGTTCTCCTCCTGCATTGACTCACATGTAACTTCAAGCGCCGCTAGGCGCTGGCTGACGTCCTCCGCGTTGTTTTCAAGGTCGTCAATGCGTTGCTCCTGGTTCGCCACATCTGCTTGAATTTTGTCCAGCTTACCATTAATAAGTTCAAATGAAGCTTTGAAGTCAGCAGCTATGGACATTCTGTGTTGCTCTAGCAAGGCAACAAGTGCAGGGTTAAGGCTGATATTAGCATCCTCAGCTAAGCTGGTGTTAGTATTGTTCCCTGCTGCCTCCTTTTCAGTCTGCTTTCTTGTTTTGGACATATTTCACAACTCAAAACAGATTCTGCACGTATTAAATGTCCAAAACATTAACAGCTTACAGCAAAATAGGGTTTAAAAAGTAAGGAAAAAAAATATAGCAGGAGCCAGCAACGCACACACCTACTCCATTGCCAGCACACCTGACACACACACACACGAAACCCACCTAACGGCAGTTTTCCGGAGGTTGGGAGAGCACGGTTTAATAATCAACCCAGGGAAGTGTCAGTTCGGGGTGACACAGATTGATTTTTTGGGGCACCGCGTCTCTCCCGAAGGAGCGGTTCTGCTGCCTGACAAAGTGCGCGCAGTAGCAGATTTTCCCCGGCCGCAAACGGTCAGGGCTTTACAGGAGTTCTTGGGAATGGTGAATTTTTATAACCGTTTCCTTCCCCGCGCAGCGCAGCTCATGCAGCCACTGTACGCCGCGCTCAAAAAACAGAAACCCGCGAATAAGATCGAATGGTCCCCGGAGCGAGAGCAAGCGTTCTCGGAAGTCAAAGCAGCCCTGGCTAATGCTGCGTTGTTGGCACATCCAGACCCAACGGCCCGCATAGCGCTCACTACTGACGCCTCAGATGTGGCCATTGGGGCGGTCGTGGAGCAGCTGGTAGCCGGGGCTTGGCAGCCGCTCGCCTTTTTCAGCAGGACTTTGCGCGATAGTGAACGTAAATACAGAGCGTTCGACAGGGAGTTACTGGCTCTCCACTTGGCCATTCGCTATTTCCAGTTGTAGCTGGAAGGGCGCCGTTTCACCGTGTTCGTGGACCACAAGCCGCTAACATTCGCGATGGCCAAGGTTTCAGAACCGTGGTCGGGCCGGCAGCAGAGACAGCTGGCCGCGACCTCAGAGTTTACTACCGATATTCAGCATGTGTCGGGTAAACTGAATGTAGTCGCAGACTGCCCCTCCCGCGCCATGGCTGCCCCGGTCCGCGTGGGGATAGATTACACAGCCATGGCCGCGGAGCAGGTTAGTGATGCGGATGTGCACGCACTCCAGTCTGGACCAACAGGTTTAAGGCTGGAGAGCAGGGTGCTGCAAGACGGTATGCCCCCCCCTAATCTGCGATGTCTCCACGGGGCGACCGCGTCCCATGGTACCGGCCGCGTGGCGCCGCCTCGTTTTTGACTCGATTCATTCTTTGGTGCACCTGGGAGTGCGCGCGTCGGTCAAAATGGTCGGAGAGAAATTTGTGTGGCCGAGCCTTCGGAGACAAGTGAAAGAGTGGGCAGCAGCCTGCATGGCGTGCCAACGAGCCAAAGTACACAGACACACGAAAGCTCCTTTGGAGCCGTTTCACATCCCGGCTAAGAGGTTCGACCATGTTCACGTGGACCTCGTGGGCCCCCTCCCGCCATCACAGGGGTGCACGCACCTTCTGACAATGGTGGACCGCACCACGCGCTGGCTGGAAGTGGTCCCACTGGCAGCAACCACGGCCGAGGAGGTGGCACGCGCGTTCTTAACAGCATGGGTGGCGCGTTTTGGAGTCCCATCGGACATTACGTCCGACAGAGGCCCTCAATTTGTTTCCGAACTTTGGTCAACAATGGACCGCAGTCTGGGTGTCACAATTCACCGCACTACCACGTACAATCCACAGGCTAATGGGTTATGCAAACGTTTTCATAGGTCATTGAAAGCGGCTCTCAGGGCGTCACTGACGGATGCAAATTGGGTAGACAAGCTACCGTGGGTTTTATTGGGGTTACTTTCTGTGCCTAAAGAGGATTTGGAAGCTTCCCCAGCTGAACTCGTTTTTGCGCAGCCACTTCGGCTGCCCGGGGAGTTTCTCCCAGATAATCCCGCGCCGGGCAGCTCCCCGTCTCAGCTGTTGCAGCGTAGCATAGACACAAGCACGCTGCCGGGCCCTGTTCACCACAGTTTTCCGCACGTTTTTGTGCCTAAAACTTTGAAAAACGTGGAGTTCGTTTTTGTCAGACACGATGCACATCGACCCCCACTGCGCCCACCTTATGATGGACCATTCAGAGTGCTGGAAACAGGGGACAAGCATTTTTTGCTAGATTTGGGGGGTAGGAAGGAAAGAATTGGCATAGACAGACTCAAACCCGCTTTTGTTGTGGCGGACGAGCAAGTGCTGTTGGTGAGGGCCCCTCGGCGTGGAAGACCCCCGTGGGGAGGTTCCCAGAGAAAAGATTCCCCAGAGCACCCACAGGCACAGACTTTTACCCCTCAATCATCAACCCCCCAGCATTCATCAGCTCCCCAGCATGACAGCGCCGCGGAAGCAGTGAATCCTGGTTACAGCAGATACGGGAGAAGACTGAAGCCCAAGCAGCATTTGGATTGATGTTTAATAATTTTACCACAGCTTATGGACTGTCATTCTATTGTTCTATCCAAGACGCTCTGGGGGGTTGTTTAGAGAGTGCATAATGGTGTAGCATCTTAGACTAGAACAAAGAGCATTAGACTAGAGTAAAGAGCAGAGTTTCCCTTGGAGATAACAGGGAGGTGTGAAGGACGAATGCAGTATGATCTTTTGTGTATCAGACGAATGCAGAGTGATCTTTTGTGTATCAGAGACTGCTAGGGGGATGTTAAAGGATTAAGGAAGTGAATGCAATGTGACCTTTGATGTGTAGAAGCTGCTGGAAGAAGGCCTGAGTATTTAAGGGAAGAGTCTTGTCTGAGATGCCCTCTTTTCTGACTATGCTCATGTGTGAGAATGTGTATTAAACTGTCTGCTTCAAATCCGCCTCGTTATTGACACACTCCACAATCTACTACCATTGGTCAATACACATGATTAGCATGACATTGGTTGATACAAAGACGCATGCATTCAGTCCCGTCTGACTGTCTCCTGTGGTTCTTTTGGTCGTGTGTCAATTGTCCTCTGCTTCCTCCAAACCCTTGCTGAGTGACTGCTGGGTGTGAGGAATGCTTCAGAGAAATGTCCCAGAGGAATGTCTCCCCGCTGTGTTTAGTGTCGCCACAACGTCACCAAAACAGTCTGTCTAAGCTCGCCTTTTTTCAGGGGGCAGGGCTTAAGTGAAAATTTAAAGCAAAAAACAGATACATGACACATTTGAGTGATTTCGTTCTTGACCTGTCTTGTAAGTCATAAAAATAAAAATAAAAAAAACATGCTAGACATTTTAATAGCCCATAACCACACGGGAGAAGTAACGCAGGCTTTAAACATTTTAGTCCCACTAAAGATCAAAGACGTGGGGGATGTATGGAGTATGATCAAGGCTATTAGGGGAGTTAGGAGGAAATGGCAGTAACCAATACTAAAAATTGGGGGAGTGACTGCAGTAACTGATGAGGAAAAAGCAACAATGATAGCAAAGACTCTGACTCAAATTCATAGCTCAAGCAATTTGACTGAAGAAGGTAAAAGAGGAAGAAATAGGACGAGTTTAGCACACCCTGGGGCTCTGGAGGAAAGGTTAGACTTTAGTAGTTCTTTGGATTCTCCTTTCACTCTAGATGAAATGGAAAGAGCAGTAAACAAATCAGGATCAACATCCCCTGGGAAAGACAATATCTGTTACATCATGCTCAAACACTTAGGGACTTTGGCAATGAAGAAGCTATTGGAAGTCTACAACAAAGTGTGGGAAATGGGAAAGCTCCCAACTGCATGGAAAGAGGGCTGTGATTGTTCCTGTAAGAAAACCAGGAAAGGACCCCTCAGACCCAGCGAGCTACAGACCTATAGCTCTAACGTCACATCTGGGAAAAGTAATGGAGAGAATGATTACAGACAGAGTTTCCTTTTATCTCAAAAGTAGAGGAATTTTGTCACCGCATCAGAGTGGATTTAGAAAAGGAAGGGGCGCCACACAAGTTGGCTGCCTTTTGCAACAGCGGCTCAATTCTGAGTCTTTTTATCTTCCTTCTTCTTTCTGATCCGGTGATAACTTTCTGATCCGGCACACCTTTCACTCTATATATATCACGGACACACAGATCGCCCCAAAGGTCTCCCGAGTCGGCGGACGGAGCCTCTGTTTACAGCAGGAGACGATACAGCAGGGAAGAGCTAGCTAGCACTCAACCACCACCTGGTGCTAATGGAGAAACTCGACATACCGGGAGAACTGAAGCGAAAACGACGCGGGTGCCGGGCTGGAGTTTAGGCGGCGTGCAAGAAATATAAGACAGAATAATAAAGAGTGATGGCAAGAACCAAGCAGACCGCCCGTTAATCTACTGGAAGAAAAGCCCCCAGAAAGCAGCTGGCCACCAAGGCTGCTCGGAAAAGCGCTCCGGCCACTGGCGGAGTGAAGAAGCCTCACCGTTACAGGCCCGGTACCGTGGCTCTGAGAGAGATCCGACGCTACCAGAAATCCACGGAGCTGCTCATTCGTAAGCTGCCCTTCCAGTGCCTGGTGAGGGAGATCGCTCAGGACTTCAAGACCGACCTGCGCTTCCAGAGCTCCGCCGTCATGGCTCTGCAGGAAGCCAGCGAGGCCTACCTGGTGGGTCTCTTCAAGGACACCAACCTGTGCGCCATCCACGCCAAGAGGGTCACCATCATGCCCAAAGACATCCAGCTGGCCCGCCGCATCCGCGGAGAGAGAGCTTAGACTTTCTGCTGCACATCCACCAACCACAATGCTCCGCACTGTGTGTCTATATATATATATATATATTAATATGTACATATGTATACTAGCTGCTCTTGTTTTTTTTTTTCTTGCCTTCTGATTGTTGCTCTGAGTGTTGCTATCCCTGTGCTGTTGCAATCCTGGAATTCCCCCATTGTGGGACTAATAAAGGCTTATCTTATCTTATCTTAACTATGGATCCTGTTGTGTGTTTGGAGACAGAGATACGGAAAGCTCAAGTTAATAGAGAGTCAGTAATTGCAGTGTTTTTTGAGGTGGAAAAGGCATATGACATGTTGTGGAAGGAGGGGCTAATGATTAAGCTAAGTATGACAGGAATTTCTGGGAGAACATTCAACTGGATCAAAGATTTTTTGTTTAATAGGTACATTCAAGTTAGAGTGGGCAGAGCCTTATCAGATAGTTACTTGGTGGAAAATGGCACGCCCCAGGGTAGTGTTATAAGCCCAGTACTTTTTTTCTATTATGATAAATTGTGTTTTTTTCCTGTGTGAAAAATGACATTAGTCGTTCTTTATTTGCTGATGATGGGGCATTATGGAAAAGAGGGAGTAATTTTAATTATATAAGATGGAAAATACAAGAGGCAACACGTGCTGTGGAAGGGTGGTCATCCTTTTGGGGACTTAAATTTTCTGTGGAAAAAACAAAGGTTGTTGTATTTACAAGGAAAAGGGTAGCTGATGCTCAGTTAACAATGTATGCTCAGGGAATAGAGCAAGTCAAAGTTTTCAGATTTTTGGGTGTCTGGTTTAACATTAATTTAACTTGGAGGGAACATATTCAAAATATGACAATAAAATGCAAAAAGGTGTTGAATGTAATGAGGTGCTTGATAGGGGCAGACTGGGGTGCTAGTAGAGCTGCTATTAAAAACATTTATGTTGCGTTAATTAGGTCTGTATTGGCCTATGGATGTACTGTATATGGATCTGCTTCCAAAACCATTTTGAACAAGTTAGATGTCATCCAGGCCCAAGCATTGAGGATCTGTTGTGGTGCACTTAAAACAACCCCTGTTGCTGTTCTTCAAGTGGAAATGGGGGAAATGCCATTAAATGTCAGGCGTAAACAGATAATGATGAATTACTGGGTCAATCTGCAAGGGCACACGCAAGATCAACATCCTACAGCTAGAGTTTTGATGCCTTGTTGGGAAGGAGAAAAGGTCAAAAAGGAGAGTTTTGCATTTTATGCTGAGGATAGCCAGAGACATGAAATTGTGACAGAACATATATTCCATCAGTTCCTTTGCCAGTCACACCTCCATGGTTTTTCTATTCAGTTTCTGTTGATTTGTATTTTTTGGAAAAGATGCAAGGTTATAGAGAATATGGAAACACTGTAGTTTTTAGTAGAGGACCGTTTGGAAACAATGCATCATTCCTTTACCCCAGTATTCACTGATGTATCAAAAGATCCTGAGACAGGTTGCACTGGCTTTGCTTTCTGTATTCCTGCCTTGGAAATATCTGTTAACAGAAGAACATCCTCCCATTTGTCTGTATACACAGCTGAAATGTTAGCTTTGGTAACTGCATTACAGTGGATTGAGGAGTTGCCGATCAAAAATGTTATTCTTTGCTCGGGCTCCAGTGCAGCTTTAATGTCAATACAATCAGGGTCATCTGACAGCAGGCAGGACATAGTTTATGAAATATATGAGACTCTATATAGACTTAGAAATAAAAAAGGTGGCTGTGTGGCGGTTGAAATAATAAGGCTGCGAACTGAGAGTTTTTGAGGGTGTTTATTAATCACACCGCCATCACGGAGCTCACTCCAGCCCATGTGAGTGCGGGCTAGAGCGAGCTCTCAGGCTCTTGTAGCGTGTAGTCTGATGAGCAGTCAGAGAGAGAGTGAACATGAATTTCAGTCAGCTTATATACCCAGTTACAGACAATACATGAAAGGCACACTAGCATCACAGAACAGGAAGCATGAACACCTGCATTTGAGTCACACATATCAAAGCTGCACGGTGGCGCAGTGGTTTAGCACTGTGGCAGCACAGTTTTACCCTCGGCCGGGGGATCGCGGGGATCATGAGATCGTGGGTTCGATCCCAGCCCCCGACCAACAGTGAGCTGTGTGGAGTTTGCATGTTCTCCCCGTGTTGCGCGGGTTTACTCCGGGATTTCTCCGGTTTCCTCCCGCACACCAAAAACATGTAGGTTTAGGGCGCTCGCGCACGCAGCGACCAGCAGCCGGTGGCTTATCACCAGACTGCAAACCAAATCTACCTACGGGTACAAATAAGTAACAAAACAAAAAAAAAAAAAAAAAGCAGATTACTGGCAGGAAGAAGCTAGACAAAAGAGAGGCTGCCTATTGATATCAGTCATTGTTCTGCTAATTGCTCCAACTGTGCGCTCTGCTAGTCTGTAGGCTGTGGGGGGTCGCCCACAGCTGTATCATTTATGTGGATACCAGCTCACAAGGGGATAAAGGGCAATGAAACTGCAGATAAATTGGCTAAGCAGGCTCTGGGGCACCAGGAGGTTTGGAATATTTCATTTAGTAAGTCTGAGGCAAAAGCATTGATTAAAAAGTATAGTAATCAGGAATGGCAATATAGGTGGGACACAGGAGGAACAGGACGTCACCTGTATGCTATCCAGAACACAGTTGGAATAAAGGGCAGAGTGGGAAAGAGAACAACAAAAGAAGAGAATATTTTATCTAGACTAAGGTCGGGTCATACTAGATTAAATAAAACTATGCATTTAATAAGTAAGCACCAGACAGGGATGTGTGATTATTGTGAGAGAGAGGAAGAAACTGTTGAGCAGGTCATTCTGCACTGCCAGAAATACATTCAGGAGAGAGATATGTTAGTGGGGGAAATTAGGAAACTAGGGGTGAGAGATGTTAGCTTTAGCGTGATATTGGGGATTGGATTAAAGAAGTTATTTGTTTACCTTAAAGATACAGGTATGGCGCGCATTTAGGGCACATATATGGTATGCATGTATGGTATGCATTTTCCCTCACATATATTTAGTAGGCATGACTGTGCATACTCTGGAGGCTTCACGTCTAAACGTCCAAGAGGACCTGACCCAGCAGAGACCTCGGGAGGTGTGAAGTGGTTTCTTGAGAGACGGGAAGTCAGAGAGAATGTCCCAGCAGGAGCCCCCGAGGCTGAGGAGTTGAGAGACAATGGAGACGCCAAGGAGCCTTGGAGGCTATATGTTTACTGAAGGACTGTGGGTTGGGGATGTGATATTTGATGTTGGGGGTTTTGTGTCTCTGGAGAGTATAAGAGCTGTGAAGAATGATTGTTCTGTCTCTTTGCTGAGATACTTTGCTTGTTAGAGGATGTAGACTCACAATAAACCTTTCCTGAGAAATAAACTCAGTCTCATTTGTGAAAGTCATCCTCTACACTGGTGACCTACGACAAACCATGGCCGGTGGCGGCGAGCTTTCCGCGCCGGACTCTTCAAGGGCCAACCGGGTTAACGCAGCTACCACACTACAGCTGCCCGATTTCTGGCAACATAACCCGCGCTCCTGGTTTACCACTGTGGAGGCGCAGTTCCACCTTCGGGGAATCTCAGCGGACGCAACGAGGTTCTACCATGTCGTCGCGAAGCTGGACAGCCTCACAGTGCAGCGGGTGGAGAGCCTGACCAACCACCCGCCCCAAGACGACAAGTATGGTGCACTGAAAGCCGCCCTCATTCGAGCCTTCACTCCCTCACTGGGAGAGCGAGCAGAGAAGCTCCTGGCGCTGACAGAAGGGGAAGCAGACAGGCCGGCAGATCTGATGGCGAAGATGATGAGCCTGAGAGGCGAGGATGACGACAGCTTTATCTTCGCCCACCTCTTCCTCAGAACGCTACCGCAAGCAGTGAGAGTCACCCTGGCCAGCTCACAGCTACTCAACAACCGTGACTACCACGAGCTGGGCCAGGAGGGGCAGCGGCTCGTCAACGCCCATAGACGGCACGCAGCCACGACGGCAGCAGCAGAGCTGAACGCACCCCCGCGAGACGAGGGGAGACCAGAGGCTGCAGCACCGGATCCACTGACGTCGGCAGCGGCAGAGGCCAGGAGAAGCGGAGCTGACAACACCCTCTGTTTCTACCATCGACGCTTCGCCGAGAGAGCGCGCAGATGCGCCTCACCGTGCCAATACCAGCGCCAGGGAAACGCCAACACCGAGAGCCGGTAGCAGCTGCGACTCTCGGCACGAAGAACAAGCTGCTTTTCGTGACAGACGCAAATTCAGGGAAAGAATTCCTGGTGGACACAGGCTCCCAGCTAAGTTTTGTCAAGCCTGCCTACGCGGACATGCTGACGCCTGCCAGCGGACCCCTGGTGTTAGCGGCGAACGGCTCCACGATCAAAACCTATGGGGAGAAGACGCTCCTCCTATCCCTCCACGGCCGCACCTTCGAGTGGACCTTCGTCGTAGCCGCAGTTAGCAACAACATGCTAGGTGCTGACTTTTTATGCTCAAACAGTTTATTAGTTGATCTTGCTAATAGACGTATTGTAAATGCACTGTCTTTCTACTCTATCTCCTGCACAGCTCGGGTGGCCCTGCCTTCTGCACATCCCAGTGTCACAGCTGCAGGTGGTAAGTTTCATGCACTACTCAATCAGTTTCCAGCATTCACGGTCCCAACATTTTCAGCGTCAGTTGCCAAACACGGGGTTGAGCATTTCATAACTACCTCTGGCCCCCCTGTTTTTGCAAAAGCTCGGCACTTGGACCCAGCTAAACTGGCCATCGCGCGCAAGGAATTCGCCAACTTGGAAAAACTGGGCATTGTTAGACGCTCGAACAGTTCTTGGTCGTCACCCCTGCACATGGTACCCAAGGCTGACGGCTCGTGGCGCCCTTGCGGTGATTTCCGCAGATTAAATAATGCTTCAGCACACGACCGCTACCCGATTCCGCACAGCCAGGATTTTTCGGCACATTTGGTGGGGGCGCGCATCTTTTCCAAAATAGATTTGGTGCGCGGTTATCACCAAGTCCCAGTCCGCGTGCAAGACATACCCAAAACGGCAGTTATAACCCCTTTCAGGCTTTTCGAGTTTTTGCGCATGCCTTTCGGCCTCAAAGGCGCCGCGCAGACGTTCCAACGCATGATGGATGCAGTACTGTGCGGCCTCCCTTTCGTGTTTGCTTATTTGGATGATATTTTGGTAGCCAGTGCATCCGAAGTCGAACACGAACGCCACCTCACAGCCGTTTTTCAGAGGCTGACAGAACACAGGCTGATAATTAACCCAGCGAAATGCCAATTTGGGGTAGCGCAAATCGATTTTTTGGGGCACCGCGTGTCTCCAGAAGGCGCAGTCCCGCTGCCTGATAAAGTGCGCGCGATAACAGATTTCCCCCAACCGCAGACAGTTAAGGCACTGCAAGAATTTTTGGGGATGGTCAATTTTTATAACCGCTTCCTCCCCAACGCGGCACGGGTCATGCACCCATTGTACGCGGCACTAAAGAAGCAAAAACCTGCAACTAAGGTCGAGTGGTCCCCGGACCGGGAGCGCGCTTTCTCACAGGTCAAATCGGCCCTTGCGAACGCTGCATTATTGGCACACCTGGTGCCAGCAGCTCGCATGGCGCTAACCACGGACGCTTCCGACGTGGCAGTGGGGGCGGTTGTCGAGCAACTGGTAGCAGGGAGCTGGCAACCACTTGCGTTTTTCAGCAAAACATTGCGCGATAACGAGCGTAAATACAGCGTGTTTGATAGGGAGCTTTTAGCCCTGCATTTGGCCATCCGCCACTTCCAGTTCTGGTTGGAAGGGCGCCGTTTCACCGCGTTTGTAGACCACAAACCATTAACATTTGCAATGGCTAAAATTTCAGAGCCTTGGTCGGGCCGACAACAGAGACAGCTGGCCGCGATTTCGGAGTTTACCACCGACATTCAACACGTGGCGGGCAAACACAATGTAGTGGCAGATTGTCTCTCGCGCGCAGTTGCACTGTCAGGCCCCCAGGGGGCAGACTCGGCAGCTGTAGACTCGGGCCAGGCTTGCGGCGTGGAAGTGCTCACAGCCCCGGTCTGCGTTGGGTTAGATTATGCAGCCATGGCCGCCGAGCAGGTTAACGATGCGGACGTGCGCGCGCTCCAGTCTGGGCCAACAGGGCTAAGGCTGGAGCACAGGGTGCATCAAAGAGGTATGCCCCCCCTAATCTGCGATATCTCCACGGGGCGCCCCCGCCCCGTGGTCCCAGCTGCGTGGCATCGCCGCGTTTTTGACTTAATACATTCGCTGGCACATCCGGGCGTTCGCGTGTCGATCAAAATGGTGGGAGAGAAGTTTGTTTGGCCGGGGCTGCGTAAACAGGTCAAAGAATGGGCCGCAGCCTGCGCAGCATGTCAAAGAGCAAAGGTACACAAGCACACGCGGGCCCCTCTAGAACCTTTTCACATCCCGGCCAAACGCTTCGACCACATGCATGTCGACTTGGTGGGACCCCTCCCGCTGTCACAGGGGTTCACACACCTTCTAACTATGGTGGACCGCACTACGCACTGGCCAGAGGCGATTCCCCTGGCGTCAACCACAGCAGCAGACGTTGCGCGCGCTTTTTTAACGGCTTGGGTCGCGCGCTTTGGAGTCCCGTCAGACATAACGTCTGACAGAGGACTCCAATTTGTTTCCGAGCTCTGGTCATCCATGGCACTCAGCCTGGGGGTGAAAATTCATCGCACAACTGCGTATAACCCCCAGGCCAACGGTTTGTGCGAACGCTTTCACCGGTCATTGAAAGCAACCCTCAGAGCGGCTCTCACGGACACAAATTGGGTTGATAAGCTTCCATGGGTTTTATTAGGGTTACGTTCAGCACCTAAGGAAGATTTGCAAGCCTCTCCGGCTGAGCTAGTCTTCACCCAACCTCTCCGGTTACCGGGAGAATTCCTTCCTGAGAACCCCGCACCAGATCGCCCCCCCCGCTCAGCTGCTGCAGAGCGACGCGGGATCAAACACCCTCCCCGGTCCAGTTCATCACAGTTTTCCACGCGTTTTTGTGCCTAAAGCCTTAAAGAATGCAGAATTCGTCTTTGTTAGACACGACACACAGAGGTTAGGTTTAAGACCACCTTATGGTGGACCGTTCAGAGTGTTAGAAACCGGGGAAAAGCATTTTTTGCTCGATTTGGGAGACAGGAGGGAATTAGTCTGCATTAACAGACTCAAACCTGCTTTTGTGTTAGCTGATGAACAGGTGCAAGTAGCCAGGGCCCCCCGTCGTGGCAGGCCACCGGGGAGACACTCTTCTAAGCTTTCACAACGATGTGCTAATGACTCTGATCCACAGATGCAAGAGACATCCACAGGCAGAGCGAGACCTGCTCACAGCAGGTATGGCAGGAGGTTGAAGCCCAAGCAGTTGGATGTGTGATATGTTGTGCCAATTTCTTTTTTCGTTCTGTGTGATATGTCATGATTCTATGCATCTGGGGTGTAAGTTGTCCTTATTTAGACGTTTGTGGGGGTTATATGGCACGCATTTAGGGCGCATATATGGTATGCATGTATGGTATGCATTTTCCCTCACATATATTTAGTAGGCATGATGGTGCATACTCTGGAGGCTTCACGTCTAAACGTCCAAGAGGACCTGACCCGGCAGAGACCTCGGGAGGTGTGAAGTGGTTTCTTGAGAGACGGGAAGTCAGAGAGAATGTCCCAGCAGGAGCCCCCGAGGCTGAGGAGTTGAGAGACAATGGAGACGCCAAGGAGCCTCGGAGGCTATATGTTTACTGAAGGACTGTGGGTTGGGGATGTGATATTTGATGTTGGGGGTTTTGTGTCTCTGGAGAGTATAAGAGCTGTGAAGAATGATTGTTCTGTCTCTTTGCTGAGATACTTTGCTTGTTAGAGGATGTAGACTCACAATAAACCTTTCCTGAGAAATAAACTCAGTCTCGTTTGTGAAAGTCATCCTCTACACAGGGCTAATTAATAGGATATGGGGTGAGTTTTTTTTTTTTTTGAGGTTGTCTGGGTAACAATGTCTGGCCCACACTCCAACGCTGGATGGCGGTAATACGCCTTTACGCTGGTTGTCCCCGCCAAAAAAAAAAAAAAATGAAAGAAGAAGAACGATCAAAGAAGAAGAGCTCCCAGCCTCCACTCGCAGCGCTGGGCGTTTCACACGTGGTTAGAGTGACGCACAAACGACAAGCAGTGTTTTAGAAATGGCGGACAGAAGCAGTGAGTCTCCGCCACAGCTTCCCTGTGTTTTCTCCCCGAAATCCCGACAGTTCCTAGCGCTGTGTGCGCAGGATGGCCGGCTGCGCATTTGGAACACCGACAGTAAAACCCTCCAACAGGAATACGTGCCTTCGGCTCATCTGAGCGCCACCTGTACATGCATCAGTTGGGGACCATGCCGGATAACCAAGGTATGGTTAGCTGTTAGCATTGTTAGCCGTTAGCGAGGCCTGAGAAGTAATGGCTTCAGATTGTGCAGAGGGGGTGAAAACTGGCATTCAAGTGTTAGGACGTGGTTTATCTAATAGTGAAGACGCTCTTGGTCGGGTCATTATTCCACACGTTACTGTTGATTAATAACGGGCCTCTGATGCTGGCGTTAGCTACCCACTGGCTCTGGTGGAGGCACATGTTGGTCCCCACATGGTGTCCGGGAGAAGCGGAGGGACTCCAGGGGACGGGTTAAGAAGGTTTACTATCAGAAAAAAAAGAGATAAAGGGGTCCCGATTCTTTTATTCAGGTACAGGTTGAAATTGGCGTGTTATTAAAGTTAGCCTAAATACAAACGTACTCTGTTAATGTCATTTCGACAGAGGGATCCTCTGACTAGAATCGCTTAATATAGAATATATCTAACTTATGTACAGTATAAATAAGACAACTGCAAATTAAACTTGCAGCATTTAGAAATGCAATTGTCAATACTGTTCACAGTACAGACTTTTCACTTACTCCTGACTTTTGTGGTTTATATGCCCTGTCTATTCTATGTACTCTAAATTTTTGGCTGGAATAACTGTAACATACTCGGACCAATAAACAATTATAGTAAAAATAAACAAACAAATTCCTAAATATTTATTTTCCGCGGCTACATTTTCACCACTATGTCTGTAAAATCTATTCATCTGTACACTGGACTGCACTTGTGGGTTGGATTCTGGATTTTTTAACCAACGGGACACAGAGAGTAAGGGTCAACGATACATTGTCTGACCAAAAGTGTTCTTCTGCTGGCTCTCCGCAGGGGTGTGTGTTGTCACCACTACTCTTCATCCTGTACACAAACATGTGTCAGCAGACATGACGACAGATACATTATAAAGTATGCTGACGATTCAGTTGTTGTCAGTCTCCTTCAGGATGATTTATTTTCACTGGTGTGAGGATTCCTACCTGCAGCTGAATACGACAAAAACTAAAGATATGATTATTGACTTTAGGAGAAAAACTCCCAGGCATGTAGTCACCGTACTAAAAGGCCAGACCACTGAATGTGTGCAATCTTACAGATATCTTGGGACGATTATTGATTTAAACTTTGAAGAGAACTGTGAAAGGGTGTGCAAAAAGGGTCAGCAACATTTGCATTGTTTAAGGAAACTTGCACGCTTCCAAATTGACCGAACCATAATGACAGTGTTTTATCGGGCTTTTATTGAATCTGTTTTATCCTTTTCTTTAGTGTCATGGTTTGGTCAGATAAAACTGAAACAGGAAATCCTTGGATCAGGTAGTTAGATGGTCCAGTCGTTTGCTTGGTGAGTCACAGCTGAGCCTGACATCCCTGTACACCAGACAGGTACAGAGGATTGCTACCTCCTTTTTAAATGACTCCCACCCTTTGCACTGCCACTTTCAGCTTCTTCCCTCCAGACGGAGGTTTGTTGTCCCAAAATGTAAAACCCAGCGCTACAAAAACAGCTTTGTTCCTGCTGCTGTCAGAGTTGAACAAGATGTAGCAATATATTGCACATAATTTAGTTATCCATTTATTAATTTTTATTTTATAGTTGCTTATTTTTGTAGGTTTTTTTATTTGGGTTTTAAACCTTTTATTGGGTTTTAGACTTTTGAGTTTTTAATCTCTTTGACTTTTTTTTTTTTTAGACTTTTTTTTTTAGACTTAGTTTTTAACTTATTCATATGACCCTTCTCTCTTCTCTCTTTGTTTTTTCTCTTATCTCTTTGTTTTATGTCCTGATTGGTGTAGCCTTAAGTACTTTTATCGTGTTTCTAGTCAGCTTCATGTGTGCCTGTTTGTGTTCATCCATCCATCCATCCATCTTCTACCGCTTTTCCGGAGGTCCGGGTCGCGGAGGCAGCAGTTCAAGCAGAGAAGCCCAGACTTCCCTCTCCCCAGCCACCTGCTCCAGCTCTTCAGAGGGGATACCAAGGCGTTCCCAGACCAGCTGGGAGACATAGTCTCTCCACCGAGTCCTGGGTCTGCCCCGGGGTCTCCTCCCAGTGGGACGTGCCTGAAACACCTCAAGTGGGAGGCGTCCAGGAGGCATCCTAATCAGATGCCCATACCACCTCAACTGACTCCTTTCAATGTGGAGGAGCAGCGGTTCTACTCTGAGCCTCTCCCGGATGACTGAGCTCCTCACCCTATCTCTGAGGGTGAGTCCAGCAATCCTACGGAGAAAGCTCATTTCAGCCGCTTGTATCCGCGATCTCGTTCTTTCGGTCATTACCCAAAGCTCGTGACCATAGGTGAGAGTAGGAATGTAGATTGACTGGTAAATCGACAGCTTTGTCTTAGAACTAAGCTCCCTCTTCACCACAACAGACTGGTACAACGTCCGCATCACTGCAGATGCTGCTCCAATCCGTCTGTCGATCTCTCGCTCCATTTTCCCCTCACTTGTGAACAAGACCCCAAGATACTTAAACTCCTCCACTTGGGGCAGGAGCCTGTCCCCAACCCGGAGAGGACAATCCACCTTTTTCCGGCTGAGGACCATGGACTCGGACTTGGAGGTGCTGATTCTCATCCCAGCCGCTTCACACTCAGCGGAGGACCGTCCCAGCAAGAGCTGTAGGTCATTGCTGGATGAAGCCAACAGGACAACATCATCTGCAAACAACAGAGATGAGATCCTGTGGTCACCAAGCATGACACCCTCCATTCCCTGGCTGCGCCTAGAAATCCTGTCCATAAAAATTATGAACAGGATCGATGACAAAGGGCAGCCCTGGCGGAGTCCAACTCTCACTGGGAATGACTCCGACCGAGTGTTGGCCCGAAGGAGTTACATGGGTCCGCCCTCCAGTGGGTTCACCACCTGCAGGAGGGATCATGGGGGTCCGGTGCTATGTGGATTAGGTGGCGGTCAAAGGCGGAGACCTTGGCGGACTGATCCCAAGCTTTCGAAACTGGCTTTTGGTTTGTGTTCATGTTGAATGTAATTATAGTTTGTAAATATGTGTCTAAAAGAATGTCACCTGACTGCAAAACAAATCTACCTACAGGTACAAATAAAGGAACCTGAACCTTAACCATAAATTTTCTGCCGTCACAGAAATATCAAAATACTTTTCTGGATTTTAAGTTTAATTCATATTTGTAGCAGTACAACAAAATATTGTTTTGTGTTGCAATCTCATTGGGCTCTGGACTATATAGAGAGCTTAAGCGCCACCCCCACCCACCCACACTCTTCCACATATGGGACCTTTCAGTGTTTCCTCTGGCTTGGCGCTGTGGCAACATACTTTTTCGGGGGGGGGGGGGGGGCACATGACACGATTGTAACTGGAAATGTTAATTTCACACTATTTTTTTTTTTTTTTTTTAATTTTGCACAGTAATATTTTATAATGGAGCTTGCCATTTAAAGTATTGTACTACCAAGGCTTGAATGTTGGCATATTGGGGTCCCACCCAGACGTCCTGTGTTTGGACTTTTTACTGGTGTCATCCTTCTCTGCTCCCACCTCTCCTGGGCCCTCTGCCTGAACACTTTCCTCTCCTTGGCTCCTTTGTTCTGTCTCATCTTTGCCTCTCTGGGCTCATTTCCACCAAAATAAGTGCTAGTTCGGTTCTGGGGCTGGTGCCAGTGCTTAACCAGTTCAACTGTTGTGCCTCATAAGAACTAGTTGGTTTTCCACCGATATGGAGCTAGTCGGGGATTACGTCAGGGCTACGTCATTACGTAGTGTGAAGCACCTTTATGCAACCCCGCAGAACACCACAGAAGAAGAAGTAGCAGCGCTAGCTTGTCAACATGTAGGAGTTTGTTGTCTCTTTGGGAGCGCTGCTTTTATTATTCCAAACCTGTAATACCATCCAAAAACAGTTTTATTCTTAATAGCAGAAAACGGCGGCTACATTTAAGGAGACCGGTAATTATCAGTATTTCAGTTATCAGCCGTTGTTAGATCAAGTCTGTAGTGCGAGCATTGACTACACTTTTAAACATAATATTTATGTCAGTTCTATAATAGATGGTATTACGGCGCATTACGAGATGGAGGTCGTCTGTTATGTCATTGCCAAAAAGTGATCAGCTGCCCAAAAAATGATCGCCAGGGACCATATTGTTATGGGTTTATATTAGCCGTTAAATATATATTTCAACAGATAAACAGTACTTAGTTAGGTTTAACAAGATATATTTAATACTAATGATGCATTTTGAACCTGAAACAAACTTGAGCTAGGATTAAAAGCAATTAAAATAATGCAGTCACAAGGTTACATGGAAAAATGCATAGATTTACTGCATATATACATGAGGATACTGTATAAATATACTGTATATTCTATGTACCTCCAAACAACGTTTTTGCACATAAATATTGCAGTCAGATAAATTCTATACGTTGTTTTCCAAACTGCAACACTTTGGCCAACACTATAATTTTTCAGATGTGATAAAACCTCAGAACATTTAGACACATTGTAGGTGGACTGAGACCAGGCAGTCCACCTTTAACAAGCGGGCGCTCCTGGCTCCTGTAGATGGTGATCACTTTTTGGCACGACACCGGATTTCACCACCCAGCCGACCCCATGCAGAAGTGGCTGATGAAACCCTTTTCGGACACAGGCAGATTTACCCCGAACAACGTAACTACAACTACAGGATGAGCCGTGCAAGTTCAGTTGTGGAAATGGCTTTTGGCGGCTTGAAAGCATGATGGAGGTCCCTCCTGACAAGGAATGACTGCAAACTGGAGCTGAGCAAGAAAATGGTGCTCACCTGCTGCATACTTGATAATATTTGTGAGGAACATGGTAACAAGTTTGGACTCCCAGACATAGTACATGATCACAGTCAGTCTCCAGTTCAACCACTAGCTGATCATGCCAGTGTAGAATGACATTAGGGTAGCTTTAATGCAGTATTTTTTTTTTTTTTATTTAAGTTTTTGTAAAGGGTATACAGGTCGTTACAGCAATGCATTGTTTACATTTTCATCACATGTTCCCTTATTTTCTGATATCTGACAACATTGGAAGATTAATTCTTACAACACCCTTTTTTTTTTTTTTTTAAAGAGAAAGAAAGTGAAATTAAAGAGAAAAAAACAAAAAACAAAAAACAAACAAACCAGCAAAAAACAAACAAAAAGAAAAAGTAAGTAAATAAAGATAAAAGAGCATCTGAGTAGCTTTGGAACAAAGAGCGGAACCATTATTGAAATGGTATTTGTCAAAGATTAGATCTAATGGAAGACACATATGCGATCCAGGGTTGCCAAAAGTTCATGAACCCATCCATGTCCTGTCTCAGTGCGAATGTCAACTTTTCCATCGAATAAATGTCTTGGATCACGTTAGTCCAATCTTCAGGTGTAGGACAGTCCTTCAACATCCATTTTTTAGTTAGAGCTTTTTTGCTTGCCAATATTAAAACATTGAATAAGTATTTTTCTCCTCGTCTTTCCAGTGAGTCCGGTAGTAAACCCAAATACAAAGTTACAAAAGAAAAGGGAACTGTTATTTTGAATATTTTCCCCAATATTGTCTGTACATTGGTCCAATATTGGTGGATAACTGGGCATGACCAAAACACATGAAAATGATTTGCAGTCTTTTCACCACACAAGCGCCAACAGTTCAATCCCTTATGGGTAAATTTGTTTTGTGCAGGTGTTCTGAAAAATCTTGCCAAGTTTTTCCATCCAAATTCTCTCCACTGCAGGGATGAGGTACTTTTCCATTGCTGTTTATTTAGCTTTTCCCATATTTCCAGTTGTAAAGTGAAATTCCCCTCTTTTTCCCATCTCTCTTTTATATAAGATGTGTTGTCTCCTTTTAAGTCTTGAAGACCTTGGTATATTTTAGAAATGTATCTGATCCCTGGGATCCCTTTATATGCCATAAAGGAGACCTTCAGAACACCTGACTGGGCCCTTTCCAAAACCTCCTTTTTAAGTATATTGTTTATGTGGTGTCTAAGCTGGAAGAACCTGTAAAGGTCTTGATTTATTAGGCCTTGTTTTTTCAAATCTTCAAAACTTCTTAAGATTTGCCCTTTAAAAAAATCGTAATATTTTATCAGCCCTTTCTCCTTCCACTTTTTAAATCTGGAGTCTGTTTTATTAGGAGTAAAGTCCTGATCATAGGCAATCCATTGCAGAAGTCGATAGGGCTCTTTAGTTTGATTCTCTCTGACTATCTTAAACCAAATTTTTAGCGGGGTCTCTATCCACGGGTTAGTGTTATTCAAAAGCTTAGGTAAGGCATTGTTCCCTATTATCGCCTGTAGGGGGATGTCACTTGTTATTTGGCATTCGATCTCCTTCCATTGTGCAGTGTAGACTGGGTTACATATCTCTACTAAAGTTTTAATTTGTGCGGCTTTAAAGTAGTCCCTGATATTTGGCAGCGCGAGCCCACCTTTGTCTTTGTTTAGCTGTAGGGTTCTATATCTGATTCTAGGTCTCTTGCCCTGCCATATGAATCTTGAGATCCTTCTGTCCAGCTCCTGCCATGTTTTTTTGGGAGGTTCTACCGGTATTGTTTGGAAAAGGTATAGAAGACGTGGAAGTATATTCATTTTGACTGCTTCAATTCTTTGTGCAGTACCCAAGAATGGTATCATATTCCATCTTGCTAGGTCAGATTTTATTTTTGTCACCAGTGGATCATAGTTTAGTGATATAATTTTGTTGAGTTGTTTCGGGATATTGACCCCCAGATATTTCATAGATTCCGACTCCCAGTTAGTTTTGAGTTTGCTTAGTGAATAATGATTTGGGTCATAGTTGAATGTTAAAACTTGGGTTTTATGCATGTTTAATTTGTACCCCGATAAATCTCCATACTCTGAAAAAACTGAGGTTAGTTCTGGTAAAGAAGTGTCCGGCTGCCCTAGGTATATTAAAATGTCATCAGCAAAGAGTGCTATTTTATGTTCCTTCTGACCAAGTGTAATACCTTGAATTTTTTGGTTTTGTCTTATCCATTGGCTCAGAGGTTCTATGAAGATTGCAAAGAGCAGTGGAG
This sequence comes from Pholidichthys leucotaenia, assembly GCA_020510985.1. NCBI lineage: Eukaryota > Metazoa > Chordata > Actinopteri > Cichliformes > Pholidichthyidae > Pholidichthys > Pholidichthys leucotaenia. The sequence continues at coordinate 190,102,372 of CM035842.1, read as the reverse complement.
ACAGGGGGCAGCCCTGACGACATCCTCTTTCCAGTTCAAAAGATGATGATAAATTACCGTTAATCCTTATTTTAGCTGTTGGTTTTTTATATAATGCCTGTATAGTTCTAATGAAGTTGTTATGAAAATTGAAACTGGATAAGATTCTATATAGAAAAGACCAGTCAACCGAATCGAATGCTTTTTCAGCATCTAATCCCAATATGACTGCATTTAAGTTATATTTTTTTATATGATGAATTATGTGTAAAGTGCGTCGAATGTTGTCTTGTGTCTGTCTTTGTCTTATAAAACCTGTTTGGTCTAAATGAATTAGGTCTGTCAGTATATTTTCTAACCTTTTGGCAAGGATAATGGTAAAAAGTTTATAGTCCTGATTTAGTACACTGATTGGTCTGTAGTTGGAGCACTCTAGTTTATCCTTTTCAGGTTTAGGTATAACTGCAATGACCCCTTCTCTCCAGGAGGGGGGGATTTCCCCTGTGTGGAGGACATAATTAAATGTTTTCAGGAGGAGAGGAGATAGTTGCTGTTTAAAGGTTTTGTACCACTCTGCTGTATAGCCATCAGCTCCTGGGGATTTGTTAGCTTTAAGTTTCATAATTGCTTTTTCCAATTCTTTAGGATGTATTTCTGACAGTAGTGTTTTATTTTGTGACTCCGTAAGTTGGGGAAGGTTTAATGTGTTTAGGAATGCCTCGGATGCGTTTTAATGTTTTTTGTGGGAGTATAAGTTCTTACAGTAATTCTCGAAGCTTTTAAGAATATCCTGAATTCTGAATTTTATTTCCTTTGATACTGGGTCTCAGAATTTGTAGATTGCTCTTTCTGTTTGATGTTTCCTCAATTTATAGGCTAGCAATTTTGCCGATTTACTGCCTGCTTCATAGTACTTTTGTTTCAAAAATGTAAGTTTCTTCTGGATTTCTATTGTGTAGATCTCATTTATTTGGTTTTTAATTTCCTTAATCTTGAGCGAGTCAGTAGAATGAGTGTTGCCTTTGTGTTCTTTTTCTAGGTTCCTAAGTTCTGACTCTAATGTGGATAGTTTTTCTTGTCTTAGTTTCTTTTGGGTTGCCAGTTTTGCAATAATCTTTCCTCTTATTACAGCTTTGCATGCATCCCACAGTATTAAAGGGGATACTTCTCCATTATCATTATCTTCCAAATATCTGAGAATATCTGATTCCAATTCATCTTTCAATGGTCCTTTCAGGACATTTGAATTTAACCTCCAAGAAAATGTATTATTTGTGTATTTTTGGATATTTAAGTCCATGTAGATCGGACTGTGGTCAGAGAGATCCATCAGTCCTATTTTACATGTTTTTACTCTTCCAATGTCTCTATTAAACATAAAAAAATAGTCAATCCTTGAGTAAGATGAATGTGGAGTTGAGTAAAATGTATAGTCTTTTACACTGGGGTTGAGTTCCCTCCACACGTCACAGATTCCCATTTCTTTTAGTAGCATCCGAGTCTTCCTGTTTTGGGTGTTATTTTGATGTGGAGAATTACCAGAAGCATCCCAGTATGGATTCAGTCTAAGATTGAAGTCCCCACCACATATCACTAAACCTTGAGCTTTAGTTATCATTAGGTCGAATACATTTTTATAAAATTTCCAGTTAGCCCCTGGGGGAGCATACACATTCAGCAGGGTGACATCTTCTCCCTCTAGCCGCCCAGTTACCAAACTGTATCTCCCTTCTTTATCTTTGTGTTCTGATTTTTTTTCAAATGTAATTTTGGTAGATATCAATGTCGCTACTCCCCTCCTCCTCCCTGACTTATATGAAGATGAAGAGATCATTTTAAACCCTTGTCTACTGAGTTTATTGTGTTCCACGTCTGTTAGGTGGGTTTCTTGTAAAAGTATTATTCCTGCTTTGTCTTTTTTCATTTTGCCTAGAATCTTGGATCTTTTAACTGGATTCAGGATTCCTTTTACATTATATGAAGTTATTTTGGTTACACCCTGTTTCTCCATTGTGTTGTTTTGTTTAGTATAACTGTGTGGTGGCCCTCATTTGTGCTACTCAGAAACTGAAAGAACATTAAAAACAAGAAAAACATTAAGAACATAGTGTATAAAACTTTAAAACAAAAAGCTGTCAGAAGAACTTCCTGAGCTGAGGTCTTTTTAAAGACCCTGGAAGAGCCTTGATGGAGTGAAGGCCCTGAGGGAAATTCCTCAAACTCTGTTACGTGTTGAGGGCCCTCTCTTACACCTGTAAGCTGCCCCATGCTTTTAACGTGAGTTTCAGAACCCAATCCAAACTTGTAATGATTTTTTTTTTTTCCTTTTATGCCTAAACCCTGTGAAATTGTGTGCACCCTCCCACCCCCATCACATCAAACATTCACGCAAAAACAGTATTTGTTAGTATGAGGAGAACATGTGGATTATTGTCACATTTCTATTTTAACAAGTTTTTTTTTTTTTTTTTTTATTACAAAGACTTGTTTCAAATATTATGACTGTTCCATGAAATGTTTTACCACATGCTGAATACGCATCTCCTTTAATGTTTGTTACCTTGTATGAGGGGGGTTGGATGTGCGGATTGATTCAAGAGAGGAAGAAAAAAAAAAAAAGGTCGCTATTCCAACCTGAAAACGGATAGTTTATCCGCGACGCTCTGGCGCTGGGTTTCCCGCTGCTGGTCCGTGGATTTTGAAGGTCTTTGTGTTGTCCATGTTTGCGCTTTGATCTTCTCACTCGGGTCTGCTGCGGGTTTAAATACCGTTACCGGGAGCCCTCTTTTCGCCATGTCAGCTGTTGCTTCTTCCGCCGAATTATAGAGACACGTTTCATCGCCGTAGAAGACCCTTAACTTCGCAGGAAATGGAGTCTGAAAGCGCAATTTCTTCTCTCTTAACACCTTTTTCGCGTCATTGTATTCCCTGCGCTTTTTAAGGACCTCCGGGGCGTAATCGTGTTCCACGTAGACTTTTCTCTCCTGGTGCATAAATCCTTGTTTCTGCCAGGCCAGTCTTACAACCTCTTGTTTTATTTTGAAATTGGAAAATCTTACCAACACCGAACGTGGGGGCGCTTCCGCCGCCGGCCTAGCGGCTAATGAACGATGTGCCTTTTCTATCTTCAAGTCGGTGGTTTGTGGAATATCCAATTTCTCTCTTAGTAAGGATTCCACGCATTCTGCCATTGAGTTAAAACCGTTTTCGGCTCCTTCTATCAGACCATGAATTCTTATGTTGTCTCTTCTTTGTCTTCCTTCTTGGTCGGTTAGCTTAGCCTCTATAGATGCTTGTCTTTTGCGTAGGTCCAGCACAGAATCTTCTAGCACTTTTATTCGATCCTCTGTTTCCAAGATTCGGTTCTCGGCCTGGTCCACTCTGCTGTTTGTCCTTTTCAATTCTTCTCTGAATTCCCGAAATTCGGCCGTAACTTCTCGGCGAAATCGTCGTAGTTCCTCAAATAGTGATTTCAGGCTAACCTTTTTGTTAGCTATCACCAGTTCCTCGTCTTCTGAACGGAGATCTTCCAGTTCAGATTCTCCGGCCGATACGTGTCCTGGCCTGGAGAATTTCAGTTTCTTCTGTTTTCCTTTAGACATGATGATTTTGTCTTTTGATTTTCACTCCTCCAAAAATCCGTTTAGTTTGATTTTCAAGGTGTTATCCTGGATTGGGTCTGAGAGCTTCAGTGTTAAGCTGCAGTCGCCATGGCGTCCAGACCGGAAGTCTAATGCAGTATTTTAACAGGGGGGAGCAGTAACCTGTTGAATGCCTGCCATATCATTTACAAAATATAACTTTTTTTTTTTTGTTTTTTTTTTTTTGTTACTTATTTGTACCCGTAGGTAGATTTGGTTTGCAGTCTGGTGACAAGCCACCGGCTGCTGGTCGCTGCGTGCGCGAGCGCCCTAAGCCTACATGTTTTTTGGTATGCGGGAGGAAACCGGAGAAATCCCGGAGTAAACCCACGCAACACGGGGAGAACATGCAAACTGCACACAGCTCACTGTTGGTCAGGGGCTGGGATCGAGCCCACGATCCCTGCGGTCCCCCGGCCAAGGGTAAACTGTGCTGCCACAGTGCTAAACCACTGCGCCACCGTGCAGCCCCATGCACGGGGGCTGCACGTAACATGTGAAGTAGTTCAAAATAATGAATAAAGCATTCAGCTGACAATCAGTCCTCAGTGTACTCTGTTTTAAAGTATTTATATATTTTATAGGCACATTTACAGAGTTGTGAAAGGTATACCCTTCTGTTCTTGTATGTCATCTATCCTGGTTAAAGTACTGATTCAAGTTTTTATTCATGTAGGGGTAACAAGAGACAGACTGTAAAGTGTACAAGTTAAAAGTACTTTCCCCCAGAAATGATCTTGTCCGTTGTCAAAAGAATATACTCTCTTATCATTTTTGAAGCTGGCAACTTGGAACATTTTCCACAGACAAAAGTGCATAGATTTAAAGTTTGTTGCTGCTTGGTCTTTAGAAAATGTGAAAAAAGTTGTCAAATATGAGTAAGTCCACAAATACGCACCTGATATATTGTCCAATACCTGAAAAAATGAACTTAAGTGCAGTAATTCAGTACTTGTACTTTCACTTCCCACCACAACAATGTTATAGTGATTTGCATTGTTTGTCCTAAATAGCTTTACATTTCATGCATATGTTTGGTGTGAGGATTTGATTTGATTTTGTATACTTTATTGATCCCCAGAGGGGAAATTGAGGGCATCTACCTGGATGGTAACAATTGATGTAGAAGCAGAAAAACACTTAAAGCTTTTATTTACGAAATGTTCAAAAATGTAAGACTGCAACATATGAAATATTATGTACATACAGCCAAAATATCAATGTTGTGATAGCTACTTTGTTTGCAGTCCCTCAAGCACAGACACAACATAGGCCCTTTTCCACTAGCACGCTTTAGCGCGACACGGGATGGCTCAGCACGCTTTGTACGCTTTTCCACTAGCCCCAACACGGTTTAACAGCCGCTATTCTCAGCCCCGCTCAAGGGCAGGGTACAGCAGTGCTGAGCTGGGCCGTGTTGTGACGTTAACAGACTGGTCGCCGCTGATTGGTCAGGTTGTAACCGCCCCTCTCCTCCTCCTCTTCTGCCAAATCTTCACAACCTTCTCAATAAAGTTTTGGAAAAAAAAAAAAGAATCTTCACAACCGCCATTACTCAGCACGCAACCACTGTTGGCAGTTTATTTTCAGTGTATTGCTGTGCTGTTTTCATTTATTCTCTATCAAAAATGGCTTCGCGTAATAAGGGTGTTCCATGGACCAATAAGGAGCTGCAGTGTCTGCTCACTGCATTGTCAGACGAACGCATCCAGCGCGAGTTAGACGGAGCCACCCGGAATGAAAAAATATTCCGGGAGGTCTCGACATCGGAGTCCTTTAACGGTGAGTTTTAATTTTTTTTTTATTGTGCGTTTTTTCGCAAATATATTCGGTAAGACGCTCAGTTTATTTATGCAATAAAAAAGCTGTTCATTTGTGGATGATGATCGCTCTGCTTTATTGCAGCACACTGCGGACTTACGCTTTTCTTTTAATTATTCATGTGAACAATACGCTGAAATAAGCTTATGTAATCTTGTTAAAAACTATTGTCTTTTCTGTATATCTTGCACTTTCGTGCTGTATTTTATTGTGTGCATTTTCCTTGTAGAATCATCCCACGCGTCCGCCGCGCCAGCACGCCCGGATTAATGTGAATCTGTCCCGCCACCAGGCGCAAAAATCTATTCAATGATAAATATTTGCAACATTTAAATGAGGTTGCAGAAAATGCGAGGGTATCCCAGGAGCAGGATGTTGCCTTGAGAAGGCAGGAGCTGGCAGAGACAGCTTCATTCAACCAAGCCTTCCTGACCCAGGAGCTGGCAGAGACGGCTTCATTCAACCGAGCTTTCCTGACCCAGGAGCTGGCAGAGACGGCTTCATTCAACCGAGCCTTCCTGACCCAGTTTGGGAAGCTGGTAGAGCCACTCAGTGGTCGGTGTATATAAAATGTCGATTAACCTTCATGTTGTGTTGCAATTTTTTTTTTAAAATTTTAATATTTTGTATGTAATAAAATGGAATTGTTTTGGAAAGTGTGGTTTGTCTGTTATAATACTGAATTATAAAACAGTATAATTACATAGAAATTCCATTGCCTAGTCTGATCAAAATGATGCTGATCATCCTGTCAGGGGTCAACCATTGTAAAGGTAATGTAATTTTTAACTAGACCAAAAAACAAATGTTTTTGCAAGCTTTCTGTTCTTTTTATTGAAATATCATAAAAAATTAGCACCACATGATCCAGTTCTAAACTTTGGGTACATTTTTTATGTTAACTTATAAGAAGTAGCACAGTTGGACTTTAAAATGCAGCAGGAGAGACTGATCAAGCTTACAAGTCAAAGTAGGTAAAAAAGTAAGTACTGTATATGTAAATTGAATGTTCTATCGGCATTCCAAATTCAGAGAATTACAATACTTTAGGAGTGTAGCATCATCAAAACGGAAAATACTAATACTGTTGTTCCAAACGTTGACCTGAAGGTGAAAAACATGATTTTTTTTTTTTTATCCAGTACATCCAAAATGCCCTAGGATGTAAAAAATAATACAATTTGGTGTTGGCCAGTGTGCCACTGTCTCATTATTTAATACGAATAAAAACAAGTTTCAGCTCATTATTTCTAGGTCATTTGGCAGTTAATTCAAACCAAAAGTGACTTGTGTTGTTGCAGCTTTTTTATCAGAGTGTTTCTCAGGTTTTAGAGCATATAATCATCCGTCACTTAACTGTTAAACATTAAATAACAGCAGACAGATTGGCAAAGGATACACAATTGTGTTGCTGTTGCCCAAAACCGTTATGAACCACTGCTTGTGGTGCTACCTTTTTCATGTGTGTGCTTTTTATGAATATTCACACGTTTTTGTAAGTACAAGTGGGATAGTATTAAATTGAAATATAACATATTTCTAATAATGTGTGCTTTTTGCAAATATTTACACTTATTTTGAAAGTAAAAGTTGGATAGGATTAAATTGACATATAACACATTTCTCAATAGTGACAGTACCAGTATATGGAGGAATTCTGGGTCATATTAGCATCTGCTCTCCATCATAATGGGTTTGGGCGGGGGGGGGGTGTCTAATCATGTGCCATGGAGGGCCAAGACCCTGCAGGCTTTACCTCCAACCAGTGTCTTCAACAGCAGATTCCACTGAACTTCTTCCACTGACTGATCAGTGACAACACCTGCTGAAGAGACTGGGTAGAAGAGAGAACCTGCAGGGTCTTGGCCCCCCATGACACATGATTGGAAGCCCCCGGATTAGGTTTAATTGGATTTAACATTTTAACACAAACTGCTTTATGGTTCATAATTCTGTTGACAGACTTACACCAAACCAAAAGTGATTTCTCAAACTGCTGGATTATTCTTAGCTTTTCCAATCTTTCAGTATTTAATTTATGCCACATGGTGGTAACCTTCACATATAAAAAAAGAGACATCTGCAAAAACTTCATAGGTTTATTATCAGTGCAAATCCCAGTGCAATACAACATGAATGCCCTGGGGCGAAACCGTGGTTAACACGTTTCCTCTCCATGTTCGCTGGGCGATGTCAGCCCCGAACGCCAACTGTAAGTGTTTGTTTATTTTTGTGGGTCTTCACCTTTTTGGGAACTGTTGTCATCATTCTTATGTTTAATACATGTGCTGTGTACTGCGCGTAAATCCATTCATCATGTCCCTCCGTGCACTCTTACGCAGGACACGGAGAGGGAGGGTGAAATAGCGAGGATTTACGTGCAGCCACACCACAGCACATTTAATACAGAAAGACGGACAATTCCCAAAAAGGTGAAGACGTACAAAAAAACCACAAACACACTTACTCATGGCGTTCGGGGGCCGGCATCGCCCAGAGAACAAATGAGAGGTGACATGTTAGCCACAGGTGCGCCCCAGAGCCGACATCGCTTCAAGGAAGCATGACAACCACAGCGAACATGGAGTGACTAACACGTCGTGAGAGTGCTGAAAATACTGGCAGACTAACAGCACAGATGACAATACTGAGGACCATCAGTGCGTGACTGGCAAACGGCCACGAAGTACGCACACTGCTGGTGATGGTGTGATGAGAAGCACCTGGGCGAGGACCGGGAAACATGATCAGCGGGAATTTGAATCAGCTGATGATAATGAGAGAGGGGATGTGACCGGACCGGCGAGTGTCAACATGCAATCACAGAAAGTAGGTCAAAGCTGCGCGTAAATCCATTAATCCTTCCCCTCCTCATGCGCTCCTCTTGCATAAAAGCGCACGAGGAGGCTTATGACAATTGGATCTGAAGCGTGTGATGTGGTCTTTCACGGCCTGCTGTTTATCCAAGCCTGCGACACAACGCAAAGGCATAGCCATAAAATTAAAACAAGAAACCAGAGAAACTGTGAGCGACAAAGCTGCTGTCATTCCAGTCAACAACACCGGCATCCATTCTGTTGCTTACGTCATGGTGGTGCCGCCCTTCAGTCGGTGGGCGGCACCACAGTCCAATCAGCGGCTGCGGTTTTTTGATGATAACTAGTTTATGCAGGCGCAGTTGTAAATATTATATTGATCATCGACAATGACTTTTGGGTTTACACAACATGCTAAAAAATGTCAAAATCGTGTCATCAGACCTTTAAGTATGCATGAGTAAATTAATAAATAGATAACTAAATTATATGCAATATATTGTTACAACTTGTTCAACTCTTTGACAGCAGCAGGGACAAAGCTGTTTTTGTAGCGCTGGGTTTTACTTTTTGGGACAGCAAACCTCCGTCTGGAGGGAAGAAGCTGAAAGTGGCAGTGCAAAGGGTGGGAGTCATCATTTAAAATGGAGGTAGCAATCCTCTGTACCTGTCTGGTGTACAGGGATGTCAGGCTCAGCTGTGACTCAACAAGCAAACGATTGGACCATCTAACTACCTGAACCAAGGATTTCCTCTGTTTCAGTTTTATCTGACCAAACCATGACACTAAAGAAAAGGATAAAACAGATTCAATAAAAGCCCGATAAAACATTATCATTATGATTCGGTCAATTTAGAAGCATGCAAGTTTGCTCAAACAATGCAAATGTTGCTGACCCTTTTTGCACACCCTTTCACAGTTCTCTTCAAAGTTTAAATTACTATCAATAATCGTCCCAAGATATTTGTAGGATTGTACACATTCAGTGGTCTGGCCTTTTAGTACAGTGACTTCATGCCTGGGAGTTTTCCTCCGAAAGTCAATAATCATATCTTTAGTTTTTGTCGTATTCAGCTGCAGGTAGGAATCCTCACACCAGTGAACAAAATCATCAACTACTGGGCCGTGGCCACTCTCACCATCCTGGAGGAGACTGACAATAGCTGAATCATCAGCATACTTTATAATGTGTCTGTTGTCACGTCTGCTCCAACACATGTTTGTGTACAGGATGAAGAGTAGTGGTGACAGCACACACCCCTGAGGAGAGCCCGTAGAAGAGCACTTTAGGTCAGACAATGTACCATTGACCCTTATCTCTGTGTCCTGTTGGTTAAAAAATCCAGAATCCAACCCACCAGATTATTACTCAAATCAAATTGTTGCAGGAGCCTTTCAACTAAAATATGAGGTCGGATTGTATTAAAGGCGGAAGAAAAAGTCCACAAATAAAGGCCTGGCGTGTGTCCCATTAAAATCCAGATGTTTAAAAAGCATGTTAAACAGAGTGACAGTGGCATCCTACACTCCTCTGTGAGGCCTGTAGGCAAACTGCAGAGGATCCAATGCATGCTCAGTTTGCTTTAGGACCTCAAATCTGACGAGTTTTTAAAAATTTTTCATTAAAATTGAAGTCAAAGCAACTGGTCTAAAGTCGTTTACCATTTTAGGACAGCTGGATTTTGGAATGGGGACAACCACGGCATCTTTCCAGATCTTAGGCACATGTGTCTGTAAGGACTTATTGAAAATGTAGTGAAATACAGGACTCAATTCATGTGCACAGGACTTTATCAATCACCCACATATACTAACTAACCTGCACTTATATAGTGCTTTTTCTAGTCACAAAGACCACTCAGAGCGCTTTCACTAGTACTAACCCTCTATTCTAAGGGCCTATAGGAAACTAGATATCTAGGGACAATTTAGAACAGCCAATTAACCTAACATGCATGTCTTTGGATTGTGTGAGGAAACCGGAGCCCCCAGAGTAAACCCACGCAGCACAGGGACAACATGCAAACTCCACACAGGAAGGTTCCAATCCCTGCCAGCCTGGGGATTCGAACCAGGAACCTTCTAGTTGTAAGGCAACAGTGCTAACCACTGCACCACCACGTATTATCAGGGCCCTGATTTTTGTCACGTTCAGTGTCTGTAATTCACATTGTTTGTATTCATGGTAAAATGACTATTGCTTTTTGACAGTCATGGTAACGTCAAGATTAGATTTAAAAGTAATTTGAATATGCAATTGTCATTTGCTTTTGTAATATCTTTCTTCTAATATTTGTGTCCATATGGGCGTAGGCGGTGGTGGCCTAGTTGATGGAGCATCCCCCCACAACCGGGAGGTTGGGGGGTTCAAGTCCTGGCCGGGTCATACCAAAGACCATATGAAAGTGGTACTTCGCGCCTTCTAGCTTGGTGCTTAGTGTCATAGAATGGGGGAAGGAGAAGTTGTTTGTGGTGGCGCCTCCCATGGCAGCGACCCCTCTGATTCTAGATGTAATTTACATTGTAGATAGGAGAAACTCATACCTGCCAACTACTCCGGTTTTGCCGTAATGGTTCCGGTTTTTAAGACCCCGTTCCGGGTTCCGGTTTTATTATTCAAAATTACGGTTTTTCACTAAAAAATTCAGTCAAAAATTTTAAATTGTAAAAAAAACACGGAAAACACAAAGCAATTCCAAACACGCTGTCGCTCGGAATCGTATCTAAATTTAGAATAAAGGCAATCGGCACTGCTTCATGTAGGTGTATTGCGCGTGTGCGAGAGGTCTGAGCCAATCTTCCATGTGCAATCGCGAGGCAATCAGGTAAGAATTATACGTTTTCATCATGGAGTCTGCCGGAGAAAAATCACTAACGAGCGTGAAACACAAACGAAAATTACAGTCTTTTCGTGAGGAATACAGCAAAGCATTTCCGGGAGTTATTATTCGCTCAAGAAGGGGTGAAAATTACGCAAATTGCACTTTGTGTAGACAAGACTTTTTGATTGGACATGGCGGAATCAGCGATGTGAAAGACCACGTAAGAACGAAAAAACACAAGGCCAGTGCCAGTGACGCTAGCGGCAAACTTGAAGAACATGTGCTGTGTAATTACAAGCCTTGTCATGCTTGGTGTATCATGTAAACACATAAAATATCAGAGCGATTTTGCCGTCATTTACGCACGTGTCTGTGTCAGTGCTAGTATACCCTGCTGATATTTCTAGTCTTCTAGTTACCTCCGCCAAGGAGGTTATGTGATCATCAGCGTTGGTTTGTCTGTTTCTTTGTTAGCAAGATAACTCAAAAAGTTAGGGACGGATTTTCATGAAATTTTCACAGATTGTCAGAAATGGGGTATCCTACAGATGATTAGATTTTGGTGGTGATCCGGATCACCCTCTGGATCCAGGAATTTTTTAAAGGATTCTTTTTTTTTTAAATTTAACATTGTGAGATAGGGCCATTTTCAATATTTTATTTATGATGTTAAACACTGTATGGAGGGGAACTGTGGCGCTTGGCGGAGGTCTGCGCTCTCCGAGTGCTTTTCTAGTATTCATAATACATCACATCTGGCCTATTCGAAGTTCTGTGCAGTGTTAAGATAGTCTTTTGAATGTAAATTTAATGAATGAATGAATCTTTATTTCGGATAGATTAAAAGTAAAGATTAAAAAGAAACAGAATAATATAACAAAGGTGAAAAAATCCAACAAGGTCAAATTAAACAAGAACTCCTCTGATTATACAGTTCAACATAAGTTATCTGAAATGGGTGATGGCTGAAGCCGCAGCTTATATTGCCCACCCATGTTCCATCCAAGAATTCAAAAGAAAAACAAAACAAGAGCGATTACAATTCAGAACAAAGCTAAGACAAAACATGACAAAAAAAACTAAGTAACAACACAACACAGACTGGCTATGACAATCCTTATGTGATTTTACATGTCATCTTGTATATATGTTTGGAGTATTTCTTCCTTTAGTTTTTGTTTAAATTGTCCAAGCGTTGTACATGATTTTAATTCAGGTCCAAAATCGTTCCATAATCTGACTCCTTGCACTGAAACACAGTGTTGCTTGGTGGTAGTTCTCACTGAAGGTTTTTGAAATATACATGTTCCTCTGAAATGATATTGTTTCTCCCTTATTTGGAACAACTTTTGGATATTTGCGGGCAGTGACAGATTCTTAGCTTTAAACATTATTACTGCAGTTTTAAAGTCAACCAGATCTTTCAACTTGAGAGCTTTTAATTTAAGAAAAAGTGGGTTTATTGGTTCCCTGTAAGCAGCTTTGTTTATTATTCTAATAGCTCTCTTCTGAAGCATAAAGACTGGATATATGTTTGTTTTATATGTATTTCCACATACTTCAGTACAATATGTCATGTATGGGAGTATTAATGAATGATACAAAGTATATAATGTGGGTTGATTCAGCAAATATTTCGCTCTGTGTAGTATTGCAATTGATTTAGATATTTTACCTTTAATTAATATGTGACTTCTATGTCAAATGCTAATATTTGTTTGACACTGCAGCCCCTGGACCCCGGCTAGCTACTAGGCTTTTCAGGTTTGAAAGTTGAAGAAATATGAGGTTGTTAGCTACACTCTAACTTGGTTTAATGCTAATATTTGTATGGCAAATATTAGCATTATTATTATTAGCATTAGCATTATTAGCATTAGCATCGGTCCCTGGACCCCGGCTAGCTACTAGGCTTTTCAGGTTTGAAAAGGTGGCAGGTATGGAAACTTAATTTCGTTCTACTGTACATGATTGGTATATGGACTGAATGACAACAGAGATTGCTTTTTCTTCCTCTTCTTCATATTGCATAATTGATGAACATACATTGCGGTCACCCCACCAGGCGGATGGGTGACTGTGGCGTTGAGGTCACTGCCTACGTTGTGAACATAACTAGAGAAAGAAATGATATGGGCTTTTCAAATTGATGCCACGGATGTATCTATGAAAACTCTCGGACAGGTATGAATTTGGGTGACCTCTGACCTTTAGCCACTACCAGAAAGAACAGTCTTCTGTTCCTCTTTGATCTCTTTTTCATATTTTCCAAATAAATCCATTGGCCCTCAGTCATTATTTGCCTTTCAATTCTATTAAAGGTAGAATATGCAGTATTTAGAACTTTCAGATATTCCAGAAATACTTAACCCTTTAATTGTCTGAAGCGCCATATGGCGCCTGGGGAAACGCAAGGTCCCTAGTGGTCAAGAGTGGTAAAAAAAATTTGTCAGTAAAATAGTTCAGATTTCCAAGGCTATAACTTGAAAGGTACAAGAGATGATGGCTTTCTGTCAATTAGAAAGATGTAGAATATGATCCAAAGTTTCAGATAAGAATAAATTTACACATGTAATTTGCATAATGTCACGGCAGCTATAAAAATTGCATAACTCAGTCAAAAGTGGACTTTGGACATACAGTATTTACACAAAGAATGGTCCGTTTTTTCGATGCCGATTTGTCTACAGGAGTATGTTTTTATCTAATCTTCAAAGTATATGAACCAGAAAATCAATAAAATGTCAAAAAAAGCATATTTCTCTCTTACCTGTTGCCGGGAGGGGGGCTCACCTGCCCATGTGACCGGTCCGTTTTTGTCCATCGTTGTCGATGTAACGCGTTTACTTAGTAATTTACACCCGCTTCCACATCTACAAACTCTTATGATTACCCCACGTGAATTTCGTTTGTACCATGTGGCTATTTTTTCTGTTTGGTGCATTATTCCTGTGGGGGTGCCGCCATCTTGGTAATGGGAGCACAGCTTTTCGTCCATTGTGGTCAATGTAACGCATTTACTTAGTAATTTACACCCGCTTCCACATCTACAAACTCCTATGATTATCCCACTTGAATTTCGTTTGTATTATGCGGCTATTTTCCCTGTTTCATGTAGTTTCAGTCATCGCTGCCGCGATGACCAATCATGGCAACATCCACATTGGTGCTGTGAGTTCAAAGCAGAAAAAAGAAGAAGAAGAATGAGGATTTCTTCTTCTTTGCTATATTCCATGTCAGCCATAATTTCTTTGGCGCGTGTCTGCCACCTTCTAAACTGTCAGATCAGTACAGATTAGTACAAATTCTCAGTATAGCCGGGGGGCGTCAATAAGTTGACACGTGCAGTTGCTGCGCTGTGCCACTGGGGGTGCGCGACCCATCCATTTAATCTGGGCAGTTAAAGGGTTGAAAATGTAATTGGAATATAATGAAACATCTCTTGCTGTCATGCCAAATATGATAATTTATGATATTGCAGAGCTATGAGTTAATTTGATTTTTGTCGGGCTGACAAGGTAATGAATACCAATTTACACCAATGGGATGAGTATAGAGCCAGTTTTCATCCACGTCAAAAATCTTGAGTTTTAAAGGGGTCCTTGACTGCACTTTCTCCACATTTTAACAGCTCACACGTCTTAATGAAGTGTTTGTGACATATTTTGTCCACATTTTCTTTAAGAAACATCCTTCACCTGTTCAACTCCGCCCTCCCGCTTACATCAGTTAGCCATTAGCTGATGAGCTTCTAGCTCAGATGTGCAGCACTGGTTCACTGATCCACAGTTGTGTATCTCTCGTCACTCCAGCCCATCTCCCAATAATTTTGCCATGATTCCACAACAAATCGCTAGCACCACATAGCCCCCCGATCGCCACAACTGACCCAGCCTGGGACTCGAGGCTGCTGGCTGAGCTGCTGAGCCATGAGCAGTGTCTCGCTCTGCGGGACTCCACTCCCACGGCCAGCTGGGGAACGCCCCGTCCCCTCTATGCTGCCTGCGAGAGCAGAGCAAAGTCACGTGGAGCCCCGGAGGACAGTGGGAGAGCTGGCCGTGAGAGCCAGCAGCCTCGGGTCCTGGTGTAGGTGGTTGCCAGGAGGTGGGCCTGTTCACTTATGTTGCACTTTTTTTCTCTCATCTCTGGATGTCCAAAGCACTTTACAAATCCTGCTATTCATTCACACACACATTCAGACACTGATGGCAGAAGAGCTGCCATGGAAGGCGCTGGCTGGCCCCAGCAGGAACAACTGGGGATTCAGTATCTTGGTCAAGGACATGCAGATTGCAGAGAGTGGGAATCGACCCACCAACCCTTCACTTAAGCCACATTTCCACTATATAGTTCTGCGCTACTCTTTTCTTTTCTTTTTTACTTGTTTCTCCCGCGGCTGCGCCTCCATCACAACCGCGGAAAGCCGAGAATTGCTGGGGTGGGCGGGATCGAGGTGGCGCTACACTGCTGACGTATAAAGGACGAGACTGACTCCTCAACAACACAGAAAAAAATAGCGGA
The DNA here is from genome assembly GCA_020510985.1 of Pholidichthys leucotaenia. Classification (NCBI taxonomy): domain Eukaryota; kingdom Metazoa; phylum Chordata; class Actinopteri; order Cichliformes; family Pholidichthyidae; genus Pholidichthys; species Pholidichthys leucotaenia. The sequence continues at coordinate 190,086,771 of CM035842.1, read as the reverse complement.
TTACGAGCGGAGGATTTCCACGGTTTTTAACACAATGAATGTCTTTAACGAGACAAGAGAATTTTACAGGAGAAGACGACGTGGATTGAGACAACACACGTTGGAGCAGGAGAGGAGAATAGCGGTTGCCCAGGAGGAATCTGAAGCAGCTGCATATGAAGCAGAGATCATTCAGAGATCATTTCATTTGTTCAGTGTTCATGTGCATACATATGTCAAACGTCTTTTTTTAAATAAAATGTTGTGCACTTTTAAACTGCGTCGCCTCTGTTGTTCAAAACGGTTAAATGTTAACAGACGGTTAATTAAATGCTGAAACACCGGGGTAATTTAAAATTATGCAGAAGCTTAATCCTAAACCCCTTTAACTTACCAAATAATTTATAATATTATAAAAAAAAGCCAATCCAAATCTAGACCCATTTTGTATATTGTGTAATAATGATACACTGATGATAAACTGACTTCCCAAAAAAAGCAGCAGCTATACAACGCACTTTTGGTTTGATGGAATTGCCAATTGACCTTGGAATTATATGTGGAAACTTGTTATACTTCCAGTTAACTTTAACTTACAAAATAATTAAAAATATTATAAAAAAGCCAATCCAAATCTAGGCCCATTTTTTGTATTGTGTATCATTTGAGTATCATTGTACAATCTATTGTTATTTATAAGGGTTATCTGTTCAGTGGTGGCTAATTACACACTAAAACAACGTAGAAAATGACTGCAAAGAAAATGCTGCAGCTAGCCAAGTCACTTTTGATTTGATGGAATTGCCAGTTGACCTTGGAATTATATGTGGAAACTTGTTATACTTCCAGTTAACTTTAACTTACCAAATAATTGATATTATAAAAAAAGCCAATCCAAATCTAGGCCCATTGTGTATCATTTTTCCAATCTATTGTTATTTATAAGGGTTATCTGTTCAGTGGTGGCTAATTACACTCTAAAACAACGTAGAAATGACTCAAAAAAAAAATATGCTGCAGCTAGACAACTCACTTTTGGTTTGATGGAATTGCCAATGAACCTAGAAATTTTATGATGAAACTTTTTTTAATCCTACTAAATACACTGACATTGTCACACTGCCAACACCAAATTATAATTTTCTTTTTCAAACCAAAGATCACTATGGATCTATTGAATCACAATCGCATAGGTTTATCATATACATGTCAACGTTTACAACATCGAAAATGTTATATTTGGGTTTACATGTATGGGTATTTTCGCTTTATATTATACTAGACTGCTTATAATTTATTGGAATTCTCTGAATTTGGAATGCCGATATAACATTCAATTCACATGTACTTACCTTTTACCCTATTCGACTTTCACCTTTATCAGTGTCTACTGCTGAATGTAAATTACACCTGTGCAACTGCTTACAATTTTACTTAAAAACTGTACACAATGTAGAGCAATGGATACAGCAGTGGTAATATTTATTAAATTTAACAATAACAATTACATTACCATTAAAAATCTTGACACCTTTATGGCTGAACAGCAGGATTAGGGTCATATGAGGCAATGGAATGTGTATGTAATTATTCGCCTTTATCATCCAGTGTTATAATATACAAACCACACTTTTATCCAAAAGACTAACATTTTATTACATTACAAATATTCCCAAAACATGTTAACAAATGGGGAGCTTTCAGTACTTCGACCAGACTGCCAAAATGGTTTTGGAAGGCTCCGTGGAAGGAAGCCGTCTCTGTCAGAATCAGAATCAGAATCAGAATCAGGTTTATTGCCATTGTTCATGTAGTACACAAACTAGGAATTTGTCTCGGTACAATGCTGCAACATTAAACATGATAAGATAAGAGAAATAAACTATACATGTAATAAAGTGTAGGATAAGATTAAGTGATACTGGTCAACAGTTAAAATATACACTCACCGGCCACTTTATTAGGTACACCTGTCCAACTGCTCGTTAACACTTAATTTCTAATCAGCCAATCACATGGCGGCAACTCAGTGCATTTAGGCATGTAGACATGGTCAAGACAATCTCCTGCAGTTCAAACCGAGCATCAGTATGGGGAAGAAAGGTGATTTGAGTGACTTTGAACGTGGCATGGTTGTTGGTGCCAGAAGGGCTGGTCTGAGTATTTCAGAAACTGCTGATCTACTGGGATTTTCACGCACAACCATCTCTAGGGTTTACAGAGAATGGTCCGAAAAAGAAAAAATATCCAGTGAGCGGCAGTTCTGTGGGCGGAAATGCCTTGTTGATGCCAGAGGTCAGAGGAGAATGGCCAGACTGGTTCGAGCTGATAGAAAGGCAACAGTGACTCAAATAACCACCCGTTACAACCAAGGTAGGCAGAAGAGCATCTCTGAACGCACAGTACGTCGAACTTTGAGGCAGATGGGCTACAGCAGCAGAAGACCACGCCGGGTGCCACTCCTTTCAGCTAAGAACAGGAAACTGAGGCTACAATTTGCACAAGCTCATCGAAATTGGACAATAGAAGATTGGAAAAACGTTGCCTGGTCTGATGAGTCTCGATTTCTGCTGCGACATTCGGATGGTAGGGTCAGAATTTGGCGTCAACAACATGAAAGCATGGATCCATCCTGCCTTGTATCAATGGTTCAGGCTGGTGGTGGTGGTGTAATGGTGTGGGGAATATTTTCTTGGCACTCTTTGGGCCCCTTGGTACCAATTGAGCATCGTTGCAACGCTACAGCCTACCTGAGTATTGTTGCTGACCATGTCCATCCCTTTATGACCACAATGTACCCAACTTCTGATGGCTACTTTCAGCAGGATAATGCGCCATGTCATAAAGCTGGAATCATCTCAGACTGGTTTCTTGAACATGACAATGAGTTCACTGTACTCAAATGGCCTCCACAGTCACCAGATCTCAATCCAATAGAGCATCTTTGGGATGTGGTGGAACGGGAGATTCGCATCATGGATGTGCAGCCGACAAATCTGCGCCAACTGTGTGATGCCATCATGTCAATATGGACCAAACTCTCTGAGGAATGCTTCCAGCACCTTGTTGAATCTATGCCACGAAGAATTGAGGCAGTTCTGAAGGCAAAAGGGGGTCCAACCCGTTACTAGCATGGTGTACCTAATAAAGTGGCCGGTGAGTGTATATTAGCCAGCAGCAGATACTGTGGAGAACTATATAGTGCAGTCGGTAATGCAGGAAGAAAACAGTGATGATTGACATGAGTCTGGTTGAGCTGCTGTACATGGTGCACGAGAGTCAATAAGTCACTTAGTGTTCAGCAGTCTAATGGCAGAGGGGAAGAAGCTGTTCATGTGACGTTCATGTGATGTCAGCTCATCCCTTCTTAATGCGGCTAACTGCAGGTGTCTTTCGCGCTGTTCGAGCATCCTTTCATGGATCCGCATCTCCTCAGCATGATTCTGGGCCATCAGTGATGCAAGGTCTGCAATGTTGCTGGACCTCTTCAGCTTGCCTATATGAAAGACAGAAGTCATTGTATTTAGATAACCCCGGATCAAAACATGTCAGAAAAAATATTATGGAATTAAACTGTTGAAAGCCTGTGGTGGGATGCTTCGTTGCTGTATTTAAGCTCAACTGTCATGTTGTTGCCCCTCAGTAGAGTGGACTATAAACTCCTGTGGTGATGTGGTTAGGCCCCCCTTCATTTCAAAAAGGATTAATTGTAAAAAGTATTTTGATTTAATGGGTTATTTTTAAAAGAATTTCTTTGTACTGTGGCCTCATAAATCAGAATGGGTTAATAGTGTTAGCTGACTTGAAGAATTTCAATCAAGCATTTTGATTTGAAGTCTGTACATGTGCTCCTTTTTTTTTGTGAAAATACAACAGTATTTCCACCACCAACACACCTATAACACTGGGCCACTGTGGCTATGAACACCCCTGAATCTAGTATTTTTATAAACGTAGAAAGACATTTTAAATTCCTTGTTATGCGTCTATAGAGAACAATCACATATAAAAACAACCGGGTGGTAATTTTCAGTTTGTTGTGCCTTACCAGCACTTGACTGGGAGATGCCGGGGCAGTCCAGTGAGGCGGACCCAAGGGATTTGAAAACTGTGTATAGAACTAACTAACTAACCTGCACTTATATAGCGCTTTTCTAGTCACAAAGACCACTCAAAGCGCTTTTCATTAATACTAACCCTCTATTCTAAGGGCCTATAGGAAACCGATATCTAGGGACAATTTAGAACAGCCAATTAACCTAACATGCATGTTTTTGGCATGTGGGAGGAAACCGGAGAAAACCCGGAGTAAACCCACGCAACACGGGGAGAACATGCAAACTCCACACAGATCACTGTTGGTCGGGGGCTGGGATCGATCCCACGATCCCCACAATCCCCCGGCCAAGGGTAAACTGTGCTGCCGCAGTGCTAACCACTGCCCCACCGTGCATAGAAGGAAAACACACAGTAACGCTCACAAACAAAGTGCAACATGTACCGCAAACACAAAACTTTTTAACCAGAATACAATAAGCTTACGTCAGCGTTTTGTTCACGTGAATACTGAAATAAAAGCGCGATTCTGCAGCTTGATGCCAGGTAGCAGCAAGGTACAGAGGTAGCTAGCTATTAGCGGGCTAGCCATCACCACAATTGCCCACAATCAAACAACTTTCTTTATTGCTAAAATAAAGTGCGCTTTTGACCGAAAGGCAAGAAGACGGACAATAACAAAACAACACCGTCACCGTTTTCCAATTCCGTCGCCGTGTCGAGTCCAAAATTCTCTGCCAATAATAGCAGGCCGGACACTTCCTGGTATATTTTTTCATTGCAAGTTGCCCCACCAACTCGCTCTGGATGTAGTCATTGGCTACGAGGGACAGAAAAGTCCGCACCTCCTCGTTTGTTCATGGAATAAACTTGCGCGTGGACATCGTTATATGAGAACACAATTTTGAATCCAGTCACCGCGGTTACTCGCTGAAATTACAAATGGCGGACGTGTAGCTTCAACTGAAAACAAACGGACGCGTTTGGTGACGTTACGCCCTGACCAATCAGCGTTTAGCAGTCGATTGACGTCAATTCACACCTCGCTTTTCGCTCGCCTGTACCCTGCCTCTGAACAGGCACGAAAATCGTAACGGTTAAACCGTGAGGACTTGGGTGGAAATGGCGAAAAACCGAAACAAGTAAAAAAAAAAAAAAAAGTAAAGCCCAGGCGATACTGGTGGAAATGGGGCTTTAGTAGTCAGCTACACTACACCTGTGCCACAGCCACATACATAGTCCACCTTTAATCTGTTTTATTTATGTACTGCTGTCAAAGGTTATTGACAATAAAATGTCAATGTGAACATAATAGTTGCTGGTTTGTGGTTCCAGGAAGGCCCTCAGAGGAAGAAGAGGAAATCAGAGGTGGCGCGGGCCGAGGAGAAAGCCGACCTGTTGGCGATGGGCACGGCGGCGGGCAGCGTCCTCATCTACAGCACAGCTAAGGGGGCCCTGCACTGCACCCTGGTGAGACATGACGGCACCACCACAGAATTCTGGATTCTTTTTATTTATCGAACTACCAGCAGAGGAAATGTACCAGGAACTACATGCTTTGGTGGCCTTTTTACATTTAAAAATTGTCAGAAAGTTGATGTTAAAAAAGCACTAAAATAGTGTTTCTCTGATAATGGGTCACTTTAATTTTGATTTGTTTGAACGCCAGAATTTGATCCTAATTTTTTTTTGGGTGTCTGCAAATCCTCAAAATTTGACATTATACTTAACATAATTAGGGCTGTAGATATCCTGAAAAATTACAGTTGATCCCTAATTCTCTCCTTCCAGGGTCTTGAAAATATCAGAAGATTGTTTTAAATACAGGTGCATCTCAATAAATTAGAATGTCATTGAAAAGTTGATTTATTACAGTAATTCAATTCAAAAAGTGAAACTCGTATAGATTAAATACACACAGAGGGATATATTTCAGGTATTTACATCCATCCATCTTCTTCCGCTTAATCCTTTTCGGGTTGTGGGGGGCTGTTTGGGTGAGAGGCAGGGTACACCCTGGACAGATCGCCAGTCCAACACAGAGAGACAGACAACCATTCACTCTCACAGTCATACCTAAGGACAATTTAGAATCCCCAGTTTGATGCCAATTAACCTAACTTGCATGTTTTTGGCATGTGGAAGGAAACGGGAGAAATCCCAGAGTAAACCCACGCAGACACGGGGAGAACATGCAAACTCCACACAGATCACTGTTGGTCGGGGGCTGGGATTGAACCCAGGATCCCCCGGCCAAGGATGAGTTGCTGTGCTGCTGCAGTGCTAACCACTCCGCCACCACGCTGCCCATTTCAAGCATTTATTCCTTTTAATTTTTATGATTATGGCTTACAGCTAATGAAAACCCAAAATTAATTTTCTCAAAAAATTAGAATGTTACACAAGATCAATTTTTTTTAAAAAAAAATGATTTTTAGTAGAAATTTTGGCCAACTGAAAACTGTGTCCATGTACACACTATATACTTGGTCAGGGCTCCTTTTGTTTGAATTACTGCATCAGTGTGGCGTGGCATGAAGGCGATCAGCCTGTGGTTCTGCTGAGGTATTATGGAGGTCCAGGTTGCTTTGATAGCGGCCTTCGGCTCGTCTGTATTGCTGGGGTCTGGTGTCTCTGATCTTCGTCTTGACAATACCCCATAGATTATGGGGTTAAGGTCAGGAGTGTTTACTGGCTAGTCAAGCACAGTGATACCATGGTCATTAAACCAGGTTTTGGTACTTTTGGAAGCACTGGCAGGTGCCAGTTCCTGCTGGAAAGTGAAATCAGTATCTCCTTAAAGTTTGTCAGCAGAAGGAAGCATGAAGTGCTCTAAAATTTCCTGGTAGATTGCTTCATTGACTATGGACTAAATAAAACCCAGTGGACCAAGAACAGCAGATGCCATGGCTCCCCAAATCAGGTGCTAAATCCTGTCATGGTAAAATCAAGGTCCCAGAGTCTGGAGAAAGAGTGGAGAGGCACAGAATCCAAGTTGCTTGAGTTCCAGTGTGAAGTTTCCACAGTCATTGATGATTTCGGGAACCATGTCATCTACTGGTGTTGATCCACTGTGTTTTATCAAGGCAGCACAGTCATCTACCAGGAAGTTTTACAGCACTTAATGCATCCTCTGCTGACTAGCTTTATGGAGAAGCTGATTTCATTTTCCAGCAGGCCTTGGCACCTCCCCAACCTGCCAAAAGTACCAAAATCTGGTTTAATGACCATGGTAAAGCTGTGCTTGACTGATCAGCAAACTTTCTTCTATTGAAATCTATGCCACAGACTGATCACCTCCATGCCATGCTGCACTGATGCAGTAATTCATGCAAAAGAGGCCCTGGCCAAGTACTGAGTGTGTACATGAAACATGCTTTTCAGTTGACCAACATTTCTATTAAAAACCTTTTAAAAGTTAATTTTATGTAATATTCTACTTTTTGAGAAACTGAATTTGGGGATTTCATGAACTATAGGCCATAACCATCAAAATTAAAAGAAATAATCACTTGAAATACAATATATCACTCTGTGTAATGAATGTACATAACGTAGGAGTTTTCGATGACATTGTAATTCACTGAGACCTGCACCTGTATACCACAGATATGATACATGAGATGTTTTTTTGTTGTTGTTAATGTGGTGAAATCTGTATTTTCAGAATTTGTAGTTGCTATTTGGAAAATATCGTTATTATGAAAATGCACAGAAATATCGTGATATCATTTTTAGGCCATATTGCCCACCCCTGGTCAGGAGATCTGAGCACTCCCTGGGTGATCTCATCAGGCCGGAATGAGCGACTCCGTCATTGACGGTCTGGTTTTCTTGTAAATTTGTGACTTTTTTTGTTGAAATTTCTGACTTTTTTTTGTACATTTGCAACTTTTTTTTGCCCCCACATACCATTGTGGCTTTTTAAATGTAAATTTGACTTCATGTACATTTGCAACTTTAGGTTGTAGATTCAGTTTGTGGCTTTGCAATTTTTTTTCTCATGAATTTAAGATTTTCTCAAATTTGTGACTCGTTGTAAATTTGCCACATTTTTTTCAAATTTTTTTCCCCTTTCTAAATATTTCCTTTTCATCATAAGGCTGCGTGTCCACCAAACATGTTTTTTTGTCCCCCACTGTGGACAACTATATTCTGTAGTCTGGTGTTCAATGTGTGCAGTGGTCAGCATATTTTGTCACTGCGCTTTTCAACTTTCGGAGCGCCGCAGGTCTGATCAGCTGCACACCTCTCTCACCAGCCCATCACAATCAGACTACAAGCATGCCATGATCAATATTTAACAGCCAAAGCTTGAAGGGACATGTATTGTCTTACCACTTTTGATGCGGTTTAGTGCAGTGAGTAGAGTGTTTCAGAGCATCCCGATTTTTTTTTTTTTTTTTTTTTAGTATTTGTGATTAAAACCTTAGTTGTGTCTCTTGTAGCAGTTCTGATTCACTCCTGTTCTCCTCCTCCAGGACAAGGCCCACAGTGGGGGGGTGAACTGTGTCCAGTGGCATCCTGAAGACAGTCTATTGTACAGCGGCTCAGATGACACCAACATTGTAGAGTGGGACCTGCAGACGGGGAAGGCCAGGAGGTCAGTGGACAGTCAGCGTTTCAAAAAAATGTTATCACACAGTCTGGATTTAGATCAGGAGTCGGTGGACACCGACACAAACGCTTAAACCAGAGATGCCCAACCTTTTCAAAAAGTAAAAAAAAAATATAGACAAAGTTACACATTTGAGATGCAAAAGGTAGTTACAAGAACAAAGTTATAAATGTACAAATTAGTGTAATAAATTAATGAGAAAACGTTAAAAATTTATGAGAAAAGCTGCAAAATTTAAAGAAAAAAAAACTGCATTTCTAGTTGGCATTGATGCTACAAATGCATTTTGTTCAATTGTGTAGCATGATATGGAGTGGACTGTAAATTGAGAGGGACAATTCTCTTTTTTCCTCCCAGGTTTGGGGGCATGTCCCCCCTGTCCCCCCCCCCCTTTATTTGTGCATATGGTATGCTGAGAGAGATCCAGATCACCAAGCTGCCTGTTCCATAGGAGAAACTGAGTGAATAAAACAAAAATTGTTATGGTGCCTGTGCTCTCAAATCAGAGGAAAATGCTCTTGGCTTTGCCACTGGAAATTACCTCCATAGCACCTGACTGCTCATTCAGCTGCAGCACAGCTTGGTGGTTTGGGCTGATGGGAGAAATGGCACAGTTTGCTTTGGACCCATGTATGGGTATGTAAGCAGTGCCATCCTGTTGAGCACACAGAATGTAAGACTTGACAGTCCCTGACCCAAGCAAGTGCTGTCGGTCCTCCTAAAACAACCACTGTGATACCTGCGCAACAACATCAGACCACAGGGGCCATGCCTTATGACAAAAATAGAGCGACAGCGCTATTACAAACACAATAGCCTACTTTATTGCAAAAGACATGCTACCTTTAAGCACAGTTGAAAATGTCAAATTTAAGCGGTTGACTAAAGTAATTGACCCTTGTTACGAACTCCCTGGCTGTAAATATTTCTCCCAGACAGCACTTCCCCCAGCTGTACATGGAGTGTAGAGAAACGGTTGTTCTCCAGTAACACTTGAAGCTTTTGACTGAATTAAGAAGCAGAATTAAGGTTTTAGTTTATTATATATACCTATTTTACAATTATTTGAAATATACTACTCACAAAAAGTTAGATATTTGGCTTTCGGGTGAAATTTATGGAAAATGTAAAAAGTTCACGCTACAGTGACATTATATCATGAAAGTAGGGCATTTAAGTAGAAGCATGCAGTGGTGATTTCCTCATCTCAAACAGTTCATTGAAACAAAGCCAACAACAGTGGTGGGTATACCACAACTAAAAATGTCAGTGTCTCAACAACTTGTCATGTGCCCTTGAGCATCAATTACAGCTTGACGACAACGACGACTCATGCTGTTCACAAGTCGACTTATTGTTTGCTGAGGCATGGCATTCCACTCTTCTTGAACGGTGGCCCTCAGGTCACTGAGGTTTTGGGGTGCAGGGTTATGAGCGTCAACACAGTGACTCATCCATCTATCCATCCATCGTCTTCCACTTAATCCTTTTCGGGTCGGAGGGGGGGTGACATGGTGTTGTGTAAATAAGATAAATAAAATAACGTTTATTTTGTAAGGTAACCTTGAACGTAGGCATGCACAATAGAATTTTTATCCCCCGCCGGTCAAAGACCAAAGGGTTCAAAGACCCCTGCTGTATTGGTTTGGGGTCCAAAGGTCAAGGTTAACCTTCCCTTGCCCCATTACTGTACGACGGGTAAAGCTAGGGTCACCAAACTTGGTACACACGTTCAGGTTCACCCTGAGACCATGACCTCTGACTGTGGGATTGCGGTCCAAAGGTCAAGGTTGACATTCTCTATGCCCTCTTACTATTGAAGCTGTCTAGGGTCAGCACACTTGCTACACAAGTTCACCTTGGGATCCAGACCTACAACTATGGGTTGTATACAACTGTTTTTGTTGTGTATTCATGGATGATAGACTTATGTTAATTTGGTTCTGCCCCAGTAATTATGAAAAAGTTCAAAACTGCTCTCCTTTGGTGACTTACAGTGGTGTGAAAAAGTGTTTGCCCCCTTCATGAGTTCTTTTAGTTTTTTTGTTTGTCACACTTAAATGTTTCAGATCATCAAACAAATTTAAATATTAGACAAAGGTAACACAAATAAACACAAAATGCAGTTTTTAAATGAAAGTGTTTATTATTAAGGGTAAAAAAAATCCAAACCTACATGGCCCTGTGTGGAAAAAGTGATCCCTCACCCCCATTAAAACATAAATTAACTGTGGTTTATTAAAGCTGAGTTCAATTTCTCTAGCCACACCCAGGCCAGATTACTGCCACACGTGCGCTCAATCAAGAAATCACTTAAACAGGACCTGCCTGACAAAGTAAAGAAGACCAAAAGATCCTTAAAAGCTAGACATCATGCTGCGATCCAAAGTAATTGAGATCTATCAGTCTGGAAAAGGTTATAAAGCCATTTCTAAAGCTTTGGGACTCCAGCGAACCACAGAGAGCCATTATCCACAAATGGCAAAAACATGGAACAGTGGTGAACCTTCCCAGGAGTAGCTGGCCAACCAAAATTACCCCAAGAGCGCAGTGACGACTCATCCAAGAGGTTACAAAAGACCCCACAACAACATCCAAAGAACTGCAGGCCTCACTTGCCTCAGTTAAGGTCAGTGTTCATGACTGCACCCTAAGAAAGAGGCTGGGCAAAAATGGCCTGCATGGCAGAGTTTCAAGACGAAAACCACTGCTGAGCAAAAAGAACATAAAGGCTCATTTCAGTTTTGCGAGAAAACATCTTGATGATCCCCAAGACTTTTGGGAAAATACTCTGTGGACTGACGAGACAAAAGTTGAACTTTTTGGAAAGTGTGTCCCATTACATCTGGTATAAAAGTAACACAGCATTTCAGAAAAAAAAAACTGCATTTTGTGTTTGTGTTACCTTTGTCTAATATTTAAATTTGTTTCATCTGAAACATTTAAGTGTGACAAACATACAAAAAAAATGAAAAATCAGGAAGGGGGCAAACACTTTTTCACACCACTGTATATCTAAAAAGAAAATGGAGGTGGGGGATATTGCAGTCACCTCAGAGTGCTCTTGTTTCCCTTCCAAATGTTTGCTTTTTTTCCACTGCAGATTTGCTTCTTTCTAGTCATTCTTTTCTCCCAAGTCAAAAAAATAAAAAATAAAATATATATGCGGTGGGGCAAAAAAGTATTTAGTCAGCCACCAATTGTGCAAGTTCTCCCACTTAAAAGATGAGAGAGGTCTCCAATTTTCATCATAGGTATACCTCAACTATGAGAGACAAAATGAGAAAAAAAAAAAATCCAGAAAATCACATTGTCTGATTTTTAAAGAATTTATTTGCAAATTATGGTGGAAAATAAGTATTTGGTCAATAACAAAAGTTCATCTCGATACTTTGTTATATACCCTTTGTTGGCAATGACAAAGGTCAAACGTTTTCTGTAAGTCTTCACAAGGTTTTCACACACTGTTGCTGGTATTTTGGCCCATTCCTCCATGCAGATCTCCTCTAGAGCAGTGATGTTTTGGGGCTGTCACTGGGCAACACGGACTTTCAACTCCCTCCAAAGATTTTGTATGGGGTTGAGATCTGGAGACTGGCTAGGCCACTCCAGGACCTTGAAATGCTTCTTACGAAGCCACTCCTTCGTTGCCCGGGCGGTGTGTTTGGGATCATTGTCATGCTGAAAGACCCAGCCACGTTTCATCTTCAATGCCCTTGCTGATGGAAGGAGGTTTTCACTCAAAATCTCACGATACATGGCCCCATTCATTCTTTCCTTTACATGGATCAGTCGTCCTGGTCCCTTTGCAGAAAATCAGCCCCAAAGCATGATGTTTCCACCCCCATGCTTCACAGTAGGTATGGTGTTCTTTCTCCTCCAAACACGACAAGTTGAGTTTTTACCAAAAAGTTCTATTTTGGTTTCATCTGACCATATGACATTCTCCCAATCCTCTTCTGGATCATCCAAATGCTCTCTAGCAAACTTTAGACGGGCCTGGACATGTACTGGCTTAAGCAGGGGGGACACGTCTGGCACTGCAGGATTTGAGTCCCTGGCGGCGTAGTGTGTTACTGATGGTAGCCTTTGTTACTTTGGTCCCAGCTCTCTGCAGGTCATTCACTCGGTCCCCCCGTGTGGTTCTGGGATTTTTGCTCACCGTTCTCCTGATTATTTTGACCCCACAGGGTGAGATCTTGCATGGATCCCCAGATCGAGGGAGATTGTCAGTGGTCTTGTATGTCTTCCATTTTCTAATAATTGCTCCCACAGTTGATTTCTTCACACCAAGCTGCTTACCTATTGCAGATTCAGTCTTCCCAGCCTGGTGCAGGTCTACAATTTTGTTTCTGGTGTCCTTTGACAGCTCTTTGGTCTTGGCCATAGTGGAGTTTGGAGTCTGACTGAGGTTGTGGACAGGTGTCTTTTATACTGATAACGAGTTCAAACAGGTGCCATTAATACAGGTAACGAGTGGAGGACAGAGGAGCCTCTTAAAGAAGTTACATGTCTGTGAGAGCCAGAAATCTTGCTTGTTTGTAGGTGAACAAATACTTATTTTACTGAGGAATTTACCAATTAATTCATAAAAATCCTTCAATGTGATTTTCTGGATTTTTTTTTTCTCATTTTGTCTCTCATAGTTGAGGTATACCTATGATGAAAATTGGAGACCTCTCTCATCTTTTAAGTGGGAGAACTTGCACAATTGGTGGCTGACTAAATACTTTTTTGCCCCACTGTGACTGTGTGTGTGTGTGTGTGTGTGTGTGTGTGTGTGTGTGTGTGTGTGTGTGTGTGTGTGTGTGTGTGTAAAATTTCCCCCCATTTTGTTTAGTAGTGAATGAATTCTCTTTGGTAACTTTGTGTTGTCTGCAGTAAGTGGAAGGCAGATCGGGCAGCGGTGACCAGTCTGTGCGTCAGTCCTGATGGTAAATTGCTGCTGTCGGCCGGACGCATCATTAAGATGTGGGACCTGGACACCAAGGAGGTCTACAGGGTAAAAATAACAATGATCATATAAAAAATAAAACGGTCCACTTATAGAAATAAAGTGGGCTGCTAACATCATTTGTCAATTGATTCTTAAGTTTCTCTTTCTTTCTTGTATTTTGCCAACTCAAAGGACAAAAAAGTCAACTTTTTCATGATTTTTGCTTCTGACTTTATGCGAGTTTGCTTAATTTTTATCCCCCGCAGGCCAAAGACCATAGGTGGATTATGTTATGGGTCAGTCCGTCCATTTGTCTTGTCTGTCTGTCCGTCTTGCCCACTTTTGTGAAATCAACTCCTCCTACAGTTTTGTTTGGATTGTTTTGAAACTTGGTACCGTGGTTTGATATACTCTGATGATACACATATTGCAATTCGACTCTCAGATGGTCTCAGGTCTCAGATGACCTTGAGGTCAGATTTTCCCTAAATCTTCTAAATGCAATAAGTACTGAAAGAAATGATGTAGGCTTTTCAAATTGATACAGTGGTCGAGGGGCATCTTGGATGACTTGCACCCTGACCTGACTGGTTTTGGGATCAGAAGGTCCAAGTTTACATTCCAGTTGCACTATGGTAAATGCTCATTTTGGTGTTACTACAAAACAAATAAAGCTCGGGCCACCAAACCTGGTGCACAGGTTCACCTTGGGATCCTGACCTCTGACCATGGTTTTGGTGTCCAAAGGTCAAGGTTAACATTCCCTGTACCTTATTACTTTACGAGTAAAGTTAGGGTCACCAAACTTTGTACACAGGTTCACCCTGTGACCCTGAAGGGTGACTATGGATTTGGGATCGCAAGGTCAAAGGTCCACACCTGTTTGCTAAGCGACTCATTATTGTTCCCATTACCAATGGGTTAAAACCACAATAAATGCCTCCAGTGCTTACATACCTCTTCTGTCCCCCCCCCCCCCCCCCCCCTTGTCAAAGTACTTAAATAAGCTTATGCTGACGTGGAATCAGACGTGAAGTAAACAAAGGTTGGGGATCCTTGTTAATTTATTTTGGCAGCCATCCTCTGGATGCTGGTCGACAGAGAACGTGTGAGGGAGGCGGCAGTCTGCGGCTGCTGTGGAGCCAACACCAGCCTGTCCTGCCAGGCATTCTCCCCGTTCACCTCCGCTCTGTGCTTGTTCAAGCATCTCAGCCCCGCATTAACTTTTACCCTGTGATGCTCTGCTCCCGTTTCCCAGGACACCCCCCCCCCCCCCTCACACACACACAAAAGGGATCTTGCTTTGTGTGGTGCTGGAGACAAAATGGCACACTTGAATCTGGAGCAGCAGAACTACTCCAGATGCAACTCGCAACACTGGAGTTAGTTGATCATTTGCATCCCTAGTTATCAACTTTTTTCTTGAGTTTATTTGGAACATATTGTAACGTTTTTTTTCTTGTTAGAATTCATCTTTAGTGTCCAACTTTGTTTTACGTTTGCTACTTTTTTCTTGAATTTGCTTACCACTTTTACTCAGGAAAATTTTACATAAAACTTTTGCCTTAGTTTACATGCAACTTTTTTTCAATGAATTTGCTTGAATCTTCTTCTAGCACAGTTTTGCTTACAATTTTATTTATTTCCACACCCACGTTTGCCTGAGGTTTTTTTTTTTTTTTTTTTTTTTTTTTTGAGTTCGCCGTTGTTTGCCCTCATTGATTTGCAACTTTTTTCGGTAGCTTTTGATTTTCTGAAAGTTGCAGCTTTTCTCATGAGACTTTTTCCATGTAAATTAAAAATGCATTTTGAACTTTTTATCCTAATTTACCTTCTCGGTGTTTATTTTTTGTCTCTCTACAGAAGTTCACAGGTCACTCCACGGCCGTGACGACCCTTTGCTTCGCCACCACCAGGCCTCCCGACAGCAATGGCCTCTACTTCCTGTCTGGCGCCGCACATGACCGACTGCTTAGCGTCTGGTTGGTTAATGTTTAAAAGTTCAATGAAAATGACTTAAAAACCTCGACTGTGATTTAGAAGTCTTGTTATAAATCTGTCTGACTGCAGGCAGGTACGGGAGGACGGGAAGGACAAAAACTCTGTGGTTTCCTTCACGCTGACGGATGAACCGCGACACATCGACGTGGTGGCGTCAGACAGCAAAGAAGAGGTTAGAAGCATTCAGAAACCTCTTCTGTGTTGTCATATTCATCAGTTTTTGTACAACAAAATTACAGAGATCTTTAAAAAGCTTAAAATCCCTTAATGCAAAATTAAGGCTTTAAATGGCCTTAACAATAAAAATGCATCTTTAAATCTGCATTTCAAAGGTCTTAAGTTTATCATGTCTGTGGTAGTTTTAACAGCTACATTTTCTTGCATTGATGAGGTGAAATCCTTGTCAATTTTGCCAATTTCTAGCAACTGTAGGTGTTTTTTTGCATTTTAACAAAATAAAATGAGCAGAACAAAGCAAGTATTTGTCATAAATTGGCAGCCTTATCACATTAATTTTCATCTTTTTAAAAATAGGGACTTTTTTATGAGTTTGGAACTTTATCACATAAATTGTTTAGAGTGTTGCTATGTTTTTCATCACAAATTTGTATGCTTTCCCCACATTAGTTTAGGATTTTTTTTCCCCTTCATAAATTTGCAACTTTTTCAGGTAAATTTGAGACTTTTTCCTCCGAAGTTTAGGACTTTCATCATTAATTTAATTTTTTTTTTCATGCAAATTTGGGACTTTTTTTTAAAATAGATTTTGGATTTTTTTTTTCCTCTTTTGAATTTATGAAAATTTTCATTGATTTTTTTCTTGACTGTTTCCTCAGAAATTTGTGGCCTTTTTGGGGTTTTGTATTTGACTTTTTTCATTCTATATTCAACTTTTCCTCATGTGCTAGTTTTTTTTTTTGTAAATTTAGGACCTTTTTCCGCTTAAATTTGGGATTTTTATCTTTTTGTAAAATATGGATGTTTAAAAAAAAATTGTCTCGTGTCAATTTTGGACTTCTTGTAAGTTTGTGAAAACTTTCCTCATAAAGTTGTCGCCTTTTTTCTGGTAAATTTGTGACTTTTTTCCTCAGGAATTTTGGACATTTATCCTGAAATTCAGAACTTTGATTTGCATAAATGTGTGGCTTGTTGATGTAAATTTGGGGCAGTTATTGTATCTGATGTTTGTGCTCCATCTCTCCCTGATTGGCTTATCATCTCAGTTAAACTCTTGTTGACTGAGAAACTGTTGAAATGTTCCTTCTGCAGCTGAGTCTTACCTATCCGATCCTGTTTTCACCTGCTGATGGTTTAAATTTGTTGTTTCTGTCGCCAACAGGCAGTGAGGTTGGCCGTGGTGTGTAAGGACGGACAGCTGCATCTGTTTGAGCACTTTTTAAATGGGTACGTTCTTTTTAATAAAATCATGAATTTCAGCATTTACCATCATCTGCAGTTACGGTCCAGAACTTCACAAAAGGATTTAAAGGTTTTTAGTTTTTAAGGTTCCGTGAATTAAAGACTTCATTGAAGGAGCCAGTTTAAGCAATTTTGAGACGCCAAAATTTGTTGATCCAAATTTAAGACCTTAATTAAAATGACAATTAAGTCTTTAATTTACCTTTCAGAAGTCTTAAAGGTGATTAGAGACAACATTCTGACCTCTTGGCCTGTAGGTGTCACAACTACTTTTGTTCCAGCTGCTTGTCAGAGACGCCTGACAACCCTGTCATGCCATTGGTGTGACTGTCTGAGACACCCTTACCAGCTATATAATATAAACACTAAGTAGGACATGGGAAACTGGCAGGCTCGTCATGTTCCATATGCATGGCTTACTTGTATGAATACAATCCATCCATCCATTTTCTACCGCTTTTCTAGAGGTCCGGGCCGTGGAGGCAGCAACTCAAGCAGAGAAGCCCAGACTTCCCTCTCCCCAGCCACTTGCTCCAGCTCTTCAGAGAGGATACCAAGGTGTTCCCAGACCAGTTTGGAGACATAGTCTCTCCAGCGAGTCCTGGTTCTGCCCCGAGGTCTCCTCCCAGCGGGACGTGCCCGAAACACCCCAAGTAGGAGGCGTCCAGGAGGCATCCTGATCAGATGCCCAAACCACCCCAGTTGGCTCCTTTCAATGTGGAGGAGCAGTGGCTCTACACTGAGCCTCTCCCGGATGACTGAGATTCTCACCCTATCTCTAAGGGTGAGTCCAGCAGTCCTACAGAGAAGTAGGCCACCTACAGAGTGGTGGCCTAATGGTTAGGGATGTGGACTGGTGAGCAGAGGGTTGCGGGTTCGATCCCTGAACTGGCAGGATTAGATCTGGGTGGGACAGATAACGTAGCAGTGTTTGCCTCATCCTCCTTAACCCCATCGTGGTGGCCCTTAACCCCAACTGCTCCAGTGGAGTTGCTCAGGGGCCACAGGTCAGTCTGTGGTTGTATTGGGCAGCGTCCTGGTGTGAATGTGTAACTGTGTGAGTGTGAACAAGGTATCCTTGAAAACAAGAGGTTGCCTCTCAGTGGAACTACCCTGTATAAATAAAGGTTAAATAAAATTAAATAAAGAGAGTTCATTTCAGCCCCTTGTATCTGCAATCTCACTCTTTCGGTCATTACCCAAAGCTCATGGCCATAGATGAGGGTAGGAACATAGATTGACTGGTAAATCGATGGCTTTGCCTTAGAGCTCAGCTCCCTCTTCATCATGACAGACCAGTACAATGTCTGCATCACTGCAGATGCTGCTCTGATCCGTCTGTCAGTCTTCTGCTACAGTCTCCCCTCACTCGTGAATAAGAACCAGACATACTTAAAGTCCTCCACTTGGGGCAGGAGCTCGGCCCCAACCCAGAGAGGACAATCCACCCTTTTCTTGCTGACAGGGATGGCAATTTTCTGCCGATCCGCGGATTTCCGCCGATTTATTTTCAAATTGATCATTTCTGTGAATCGTCTAAATCCGTTGAGAAAATTTTAGGGGGGGGAGGGTAAGGTACCTTATTGTTACCGATTTTAGCGAAAATGAACACGATTACATAAGCGCTCGGCGCTTCCCCGGGTCAAGTCTCCCGCGATAACCCGGATGTTATGTACTCAAGCTACTGCTGTATTGTAAACAGCCCTGCGATTGGATAGCTGCAAACAATTGGACCAATCAAATGGCTCGTTGTATGCTTTGTCAAAAATTCATGGCGGCGTGTTCGTCAGGGATGTGATTTTTTTTCCGCTAATGTGCAGAATTCCGCTTTTTTTTTTTTATCTTCCAGGAAGATAAAGTACGTTAAGTACGTTAGCGGCTTGTGGTCCACGAACGCAGTGAAGGTGCGCCCTTTCAGGCAGAACTGGAAATGGCGTATGGCCAGGTGGAGAGCCATTAACTCTCTCTCAAACACGCTGTATTTATGTTCACTGTCGTGCAAAGACCTGCTAAAAATGGTGAGCGGCTGCCAAGAACCAGCAACGCATTGCTCCACGACGGCCGCTATGCCCATGTCCGAGGCGTCGGTAGTGAGCGCTATCCGAGCCGCCGGGTCTGGGTGCGCCAGTAGTGCAGCGTTCGCCACAGCTGTTTTAACCTCAGAACGCCTGCTCCCGCTCAGGAGTCCAGTCGACACTGTCCGCCGGTTTCCGTTTCTAGAGTGCGGCGTACAACGGCTGTATGAGCTGGGCTGCGCGGGGGAGGAAACGGTTATAAAAGTTAACCATCCCCCAAAACTCCCGCAGCGCCCTGACATTGATGTTGAGGAGAAAAAAATAGCAAAACAATTTAGTTAGATTACTTTTATGATTCCAAACAGTTTGAAATTGACAGTGCACAGTGGACATTGACTCATAACTTTTGAATATTTCTAAGACTTGGCTACATCAGTGATTGTGCAAAATGAACTGCTCAAGACTCAATGGAGATTGAAACTGGTGATCTGAAATGAATGCTGAAATTATAAAAAGTAATGGTATGAATGAATTTTATTTCTATTATGGAATAGATAAAATTAACTGATTTTGATTTGATCAAGTGTTAAAGCATGTGATGGATAATGCTTGTTGGAATATTTTAGGAATGCTATCTTCTTGGAACACAAGTCAATATTATACAGTAATAAGTGGCATTCAGCTGTTTGTTTTATGTCATTTAAGCACAGTTCTGGTACTTAAAAATCATAAAAACCCAGGAGCTTCGGGGGGCTTTGCCCCCCTTGCCCCCCCCAACGGGGATCTGCCCCGGACCCCGCTGGGGGACTGCATCCTCCAGACCTCCTGCTAAATTATCAGATAATTTCCCCAACCCCAAATCACATCCCTGGTTCGTGTTGGAATTCTGAGCTTTCGGTATTGTTTTCAGCGGAATTATGAGATTTTTATCCGAGGATCAGGAGTCATCAGTGCTAGAAATAGACAAAAGTGTCAAAAATAAGTTCCGATGGAATTGGCTTGAGAGAAAAGTGACGGTAAAGGTGAAAATTGGCTCAAAGTTCGACGAGGTAACAGAAACACTCGGACAATTTCTGAAGAAACCAGAAAAGGAGATGAAGTTCAGAGACTGACACAGCTTGCTGCCAAAAGGAAGAAAGTTTCACATTAGAAGTGACTTGGTGACCAGTGTAAATAGTGTAATAAACTCTTATAGAACTGTTAAATATGTTGGACTAAAGACAGTGAGACAACATTGAAGAAAAAGTAAGTTAACTTTTCATTAAATTTAATGATTTATCCAAGTCTAGTATTTAATTTTTTTTTTTTAATCATTTTTTTCAGTCTAAATTACTTCTGTTTTACTGAAAACCTCTCAGCTTCAGGGGAGCTGCGCCCCCCTGGCCTCCCCATTAAGTCAATCGACCAAATTAGATTTCAGCTGAAATCAGAATTTCCTGTTGCCGGACCATGGACTCGGACTTGGAGGCGCTGATTCTCATCCCAGCTGCTTCACACTCAGCGGCAAACCGTCCCAGTAAGACCTGTAGGTCATTGCTGGATGAAGCCAACAGGACAACATCATCTGCAAACAACAGAGATGAGATCCTGTGGTCACCAAGCATGACACCCTCCGTTCCCTGGCTGTGCCTAGAAATCCTGTCCATAAAAATTATGAACAGGATCGGTGACAAAGGGCAGCCCTGGTGGAGTCCAACTCTCACTGGAAACAAGTTTGACTGGGTGTTGGCAATACGAACCAAACACTCACAATGATCATATAGACCGGATAGCTTGTAGCAACGAGCCTGATACCCCATACTCCTGGCGCACCCCCCACAAGAGACCATGAGGGACACGGTCGAATGCTTTCTCCAAGTCCACAAAACACATGTAGACTGGTTTGGCAAACTCCCACAAACCCTCCGGTCTCCCTTCTTGAAGAGAGGAACCACCGCCCCAGTTTGCCACGCCAGAGGTACTGTCAACCATGACAGCCCTACAACATCCAGAGCCTTGAGGTACTTTGGGCGACTCTCATCCAAACCCGGGGCCCAGCCACTGAAGAGTTTCTTAACCACCTTAGCCTCTGTGATGGGCAAGTCATCTCCCTCGTCCTCAAGCTCTGCTTCCTCTGGAAGGCGTGTCAGTGAGATTGAGGAGATCCTCAAAGTATTCTTTCCACTGCCTGAGGATAATACAATACATACAAGGAACAATTGTTTGTGTATTGTTATCTCAATGCTGCAGGTGCTATCAACCATTATAATTACCTAACACAATATGGCACCTCCGTTTGCATGAAAATGTTAGCCCTGTCCTATCTAGTGTTTATATATACTAGCATTGATGCCCGTTGAATATTCCATGCAGTGTTTCGTGGTGAGGGCAGTGCAGTGGCTCACCACAGCAAATCACCCTTGGCTTGGGGATCCTGGTTTCGATCCCAGCCCCCGACCAACATTGATCTGTGTGGAGTTTGCATGTTCTCCCCGTGTCTGCGTGGGTTTACTCCGGGATTTCTCCGGTCCTCCCACATGCCAAAAATATGCACGTTAGGTTAATTGGCATCAACTGGGGATTCTAAATTGTCCTTAGGTATGACTGTGAGAGTGAATGGTTGTCTGTCTCTGTGTGTTGGCCCTGCGATGGACTGGCGATCTGTCCAGGGTGTACCCTGCCTGTCGCCCAAAGATGCTGGGATAGGCTCCAGCCCCCCCATGACCCGAAAAGGATTAAGCGGAAGAAGTTGGATGGATGTTTTGTGGTGGTACACAATAGCAAGCAAGTTTTGTTCACATACGTAAACATACACCAGTGATGCAGTGCATTTGGCATGCATTAATCATGATGATACAGAAAGGGCAATAGCAAGGTTGTCAACTTACACATGCACATATATACAGTATGTTACCACTTGTTGGTGACCAGGAATAGTCTTTCCAACAGTTTTACACAAAATATTATGACGTTGTACCTTGGCTCTACAGTGCGCATCATAGTGCGAAAGCACTGGTTCTCGATGACAAAATACAGATGTAAATCCTTGGCAATAAGTGGCAATATATTTTGTAGTTCACTTTGCCCTTTCCGAGTTGTGTGGAAATTTTGACGTTGCTTGCTCAACGGTTTCCTGGTCGGCATCGCCACCTAAAACTTTTTTTTTTCTCTCCGTCTCCAGGGTGGAATTGTGCAGTATGGTTTCACATGCTTGTCATGTTGCCACAGTATTTTAGTTTAGTCTGACAGTTTACATACGTTGTGGGTTCTCAGGGATGAGAATCATCTGCGGAATTCCTCGGATTTGATCATGTCTAGGGTCATTCTCGTGAATCGTCTAAATTCGAGGAGAAAATTTTAGGGGGGGGGTGAGGTCTGTTATGAGTGGCGAGTCGTATTTTTGATCGGCTGCTAAAATCCACCATGCAGAACGCACAACCCAGCGAGATCAGTAATGTAACAAGGCCACTGATTGGCTGATACTTATTGAAGCAACCAATCGGCGATTTTGTTATTCCTTTGTCATATCCAACACGCGGAGCGAAATGCAAATGGCGGACAGTTCAATCAACCGAGTTTTCCCGATTTCGTGAAAATGGTGAACCTAAAACTCATGAAAGACAACAAAGCAAGAATTTTAGAAATCGACAAAGGGATAAGGAACAAGTTTCGTTGGGAATGGCTCGAAAAAACTGTGCCAATGACTGTAAAGATCGGTAAAAATACCGAAGTTGTGGTTGAAAAAATGGGCGACTTCATAGCGAAATGCGAAGTACCAGGGAAAGCCCAGTGTGTTTATTGCAACGATTTCTTGAGTTATGGGTCTCGTGGTTGTGTTGCCTTAGTTGAACACTGTTCAAAACAGAAACATCTCAAAATTGTGGCAACAAGGAGATCTAACTACTAGCTCGTGCTGCGTTCAAAACGGTCGATGGACACTGTCAAATTGAGATGCCAGTCAATCAAAGTTCATCACAGTCGGCCCCGATTACAGCAATTAGTGATCGGAAGACACATTCCGAGGTAAGATTTTTTTCTCTTTATAAGTAATCACTGCGGCAGCACAGTTTACCCTTGGCCGGGGGATTGTGGGGATCGTGGGATCGTGGGTTCGATCCCAGCCCCCGACCAACAGTGATCTGTGTGGAGTTTGCATGTTTTCCCCGTGTTGCGTGGGTTTACTCCGGGATTTCTCCGGTTTCCTCCCACATGCCAAAAACATGCATGTTAGGTTAATTGGCTGTTCTAAATTGTCCCTAGATATCTGTTTCGTATAGGCCCTTAGAATAGAGGGTTAGTATTAATGAAAGCGCTTTGAGTGGTCTTTGTGACTAGAAAA
Source organism: Pholidichthys leucotaenia (assembly GCA_020510985.1). Lineage (NCBI taxonomy): Eukaryota > Metazoa > Chordata > Actinopteri > Cichliformes > Pholidichthyidae > Pholidichthys > Pholidichthys leucotaenia. The sequence continues at coordinate 190,063,429 of CM035842.1, read as the reverse complement.
GCGCTATATAAGTGCAGGTTAGTTAGTTAGTTAGTTAGTAATGTACTTGAGAATTTTTGCGTAATGAATTTGTTGAATGTGTAATTTGTTGAATGAATGTGTAAGTTGTGACGTCATGCCTGTTTTGAAACACTAATTGCATTTGAATGCTGATTATCGATTGTTAATAGATAAATGTTATTACATATTTTCTCACAATTTGAAATGCAATCTAAGAATTTTGAATATAATTTATCATTTTTTGTTTCACTAGGAGGAGTTACATAATGCATGTGCAAGTTTTTTACCTCCGCCAAGGAGGTTATGTGATCATCGGCGTTGGTTTGTCTGTCTGTTTGTTTGTTAGCAAGATAATTAACTCCGCCAGGCCGAAAAGGCCAGGAGGAGGTTATGTTTTTGCCGGTGTTTGTCTGTGTGTTTGTTTGTCTGTCTGTCTGTCTGTTTGTTGGTTAGCAAGATAACTCAAAAAATCTTGGACGGATTTCCATGAAACTTTCAGGCGTTGTTGGAAATGGTACAAGGAAGAACTGATTAAATTTTGGGGGTGATCCGGTTCACCGTCTGGATACAGAAATTTTTTAAAGCATTTTTCATTCAACACTGTGACATACAGCCATTTTCAACATGTGCGCAGGCGCAATGGAGGGCGCTGGTCGTCGTGTCTGCAACACAAACTCTGCGTTCTTCAACGTTTTAGGCACAAAAGGACGTGGAAAACACTGCTGGCCTGGGCCCGCTAGCGTGCAACTGCAAAACCTCACACGGGCAGCTGTCCGCCGACGGATTCTTTGGCAGAAATTCCCCGGCCAGCCATAGGAGCTGCGCATTTGGCAGAAATTCACCGGCCAGCCATAGGCGCTGCGCAAAAACGAGCTCTCTGCCGGCGAAGCTTCTAAATTCTCGTTTGCCGCAGAGCGCAACCCCCCAAAAAATAATATTGTAGCGAACTCAATATGAGCACCCTACTTGGCTTGCCAAGTGGGTTGACCCTATTGGCGACACAGGTAGAGTGCGGGACTCCGGAGCGGGAGGCGTGAGTTCGAACCTCCCGGTGGGACGTCGCCATGTCAAGCAGCACGTTACAATATAATATAAAACCCACGCCAACCTGTCTACCAAATTTGCATCCGTCAGTGGAGGAGATGGACACAACAGCAACACTTCAGTTTATTACCTCCGCCAAGGAGGCAATGCTTTTACTACTGAACCACTAATCCTATCACTATCAGATTGATTGTCATTGATTAATTGTGTGTTTATTGCACTGTCCCTGTCAAATAAACAAATAATCATTGTGAATCCAATTGCTAGTCATATGTTTACATGCTCAAGGAATCTGAAAACATACACACAAACACTGTATGGGGGGAATTGTGGCGCTTGGCGGAGGTCTGCGCTCTCCGAGTGCTTTTCTAGTTCAAAAAGTTATGGACGGATTTTCATGAAATTTTCACAGATTGTCAGAAATGGGGTATCCTACAGATGATTAGATTTTGGTGGGGATCCGGATCACCGTCCACAAGAAAACTGCCATTACGCAAAATGCCATTTTCGTGAATAACTACTGAACCACTAATCCTATCATTGTCAATCCAATTCCTAGTCATATGTTTTCATGGTCAAGGAATCTGAAAACGTACACACAAACACTGTATGGGGGGGAACTGTGGCGCTAAACCGCCATTACGGACAATGCCATTTTCGTGAATAACTACTGAACCACTAATCCCATCATTGTGAATCCAATTGCTAGTCATATGTTTTCATGGTCAAGGAATCTGAAAACGTACACTCAAACACTATATGGGGGGGAACTGTGGCGCTTGGCAGAGGTCTGTGCTCTCCAAGTGCTTTTCTAGTTTGTCATGCGGTGATGGGTTGCCTTTCCTAAGATATCTTTGCTTTTATTAGTAAACATAATTTCTTTATGGTCATTGCATAAAAATATTAAACATCTTTTAGGTTTTTACTTACTTTCTTAGATTATCTTTCAAATATTAAAATATACTAATATGCAACTTTTTTATATTCCTAGTAACACTAACAAATGCACACATTAATAAATCAAAATGTTTGCAGAATGTCAGTATATTTTAATAAAGGGGTGATGGACTTGGTGATGAAATTTTGTTTTTTACTTGGTTAAATTATTTTGTCTGTTCTAGAACTATGTAAATGTAATTCTGTGTCAGTTCTAAACATATTAAATAGTAGTAAAATATAATTTAGTATTATTACATCAACATACCATTCAGATATCATAAATTTACACGTGATGCAGCAGCAGATTAAAAAGGTAAACTATAAATGTATTTGTACTTACTTCTAACTTTAAATATAAGACCACATTTGAGCATTCTAAAACACCAGATTTCATTAGCTTCTGGGGGACAACGCCCCCCAGACCCACCACCAAGGCTCCGCCTTGGGGGCCTGCGTCCCCCAACACCCCCGGCTTAGTTTCCTCTTTTTTTCCCCAAACCCCATTCTCATCCCTGGGTTCTGTTGGTCTTTTTTCCTTTTGACTCCATGAAAGCTGAAGTGCTGCCATACATTTGCTTTTAATAAAGAGGCCGCGGTTTCTTCTGCTTGCCTGCCTCCTGAGCATTTTGCCAGAGCTTCGTCAAAGATCTCACTCCATCTAGGGCTGTCCTTGCACCATAAATCATCCGGCAGGTGGTCATTACAGCATTTGAGTTCCTTTTTTTTGTTGTTGTTGTAGTTTTAATTGTATCACAAGGCTTCAGGGTCCGTAATTTGAGGAGCCCCGATGTATCATGAGGTCCCCGGTGATTCCCACCCCTACCTTATATCTACAGAAACCCTGAACTTATAATCGTGCAACTTCTTTTTTCAAAAGTTTCAAGGCTCCATTGTTTGAGACCCCCATGTTAAACCCAGTCAGTCCTCATTGGGCTGTTCCATCCATGTTCTTTTGATACTGATCAGCGTCATGTGTCATTATTTTGTGAACCAACCAGTTTTAATTCTCCTTCCCACCTTAGCCCCTGTAAGAAGCCCCTGTCCCCGTCATGTTCAGTCCAGATTTCGGATACCAAGGACTCCCCAATGCCGGTCCCTCTGCTGGCCGCAGCGCTCACGGCCAACAATCGGACCGTGACCATCGCCTATGGCAACCACCTACAGCCAGTCATGGAGAGAACGGTGAGTACATCCAGAAATCGTACATCCATTGTTGGTTCTTACAGCAATCTTCTGTCGCCTTTAGTTTCAAACAGTTTCAAACTACTTTGTGTTGAAAAAAACTTTCAAACATACTTTTCTTATAAATTTGGCATTTTTTTTGTACTTGTTCAAGTTAGAACAAGTTTTGCTGTTGCAAAATAGACCTTTTTTTAATCAATTTCATGTGGAAAAAATTGTCATAAATCTGACCCTTTTTCCTTGAGATTTGAGAAGTTTTCCTTGCAAACTTGCTTTAAAAGATTGCAAATTTTTTTCTTTGTAAATTTTGGCCTTTTTTCCTTTTACATTTGTAACTTTTTTGACAAATTTGAGTTTTTTAAAATTTGACATTCCTCACTTTTGCATCTTTTTTCTTAAATTAGCTCTTTAATGTAAATTAATGTAATTTTTTTGTATGTTTGTATATATTTGGATCTTTAGTTCTGATATTTTGCACATTTACAGAAAATATGTCAATATCTGCATTGCAATTTGTTGTACATTTTTGTATTTTTTAACATGGATAATCTGCCTTCAAACTTCCCACTGTGAAACAGATTTTTTTAATTTCCCCTTTTCTTGATGCAGGAGGTTAACACGGCGGAGAGACACGTGTGTTTGACCCGGGACATCCAGACTGCCTTGTCCGTCTCCATGGAAACCGCTGTCTCCAAGGTAACTGTCGGGTCTTTATTTTCTACTGCTGACAGTCGGGTGGTGATAAACGCCCAGCAGTCATCTCCCGACTAAAGTTGGAAAACTAAAAGTGGAACCTTCCTCCCCGTGCAGGTGAAAACTCCAACGGTGAACGCCCAGAGCAGAGTCCTCGTCCCCGGGCTCCCCGGTCACCAAGCTCCGGTTAGGAGGACATCTGAGGCTACAGAGAAGAGGAAAAAAGACACAGACGCCAAAGCGGTAAAGCCACAGTGGGACGATTTTTCCTTTTAAAGCTTTGAATTGTTGTCACACTCAATTGCATTTCCCATGGAACCAGACATTTTATTGTTTAAAAAATCAGCATGGAGCCATAAAATAAAAGTTGAGTTGGGGAACTAATCTGTCAACATGAGTAATAGCTACTTACAGTGGGGCAAAAAAGTATTTAGTCAGCCACCAATTGTGCAAGTTCTCCCACTTAAAAGATGAGAGAGGTCTCCAATTTTCATCATAGGTATACCTCAACTATGAGAGACAAAATGAGGAAAAAAAATCCAGAAAATCACATTGAAGGATTTTTAATGAATTAATTGGTCAATTCCTCGGTAAAATAAGTATTTGGTCACCTACAAACAAGCAAGATTTCTGGCTCTCACAGACCTGTAACTTCTTCTTTAAGAGGCCTGTATTAATGGCACCTGTTTGAACTCTTTATCAGTATAAAAGACACCTGTCCACAACCTCAAACAGTCAGACTCCAAACTCCACTATGGCCAAGACCAAAGAGCTGTCAAAGGACACCAGAAACAAAATTGTAGACCTGCACCAGGCTGGGAAGACTGAATCTGCAATAGGTAAGCAGCTTGGTGTGAAGAAATCAACTGTGGGAGCAATTATTAGAAAATGGAAGACATATAAGACCACTGATAATCTCCCTCGATCTGGGGCTCCACGCAAGATCTCACCCCGTGGGGTCAAAATGATCACAAGAACGATGAGCAAAAATCTCAGAACCACACGGGGGGACCTAGTGAATGACCTGCAGAGAGCTGGGACCAAAGTAACAAAGGCTACCATCAGTAACACACTACGCCGCCAGGGACTCAAATCCTGCAGTGCCAGACATGTCCCCCTGCTTAAGCCAGTACATGTCCAGGCCCGTCTGAAGTTTGCTAGAGAGCATTTGGATGATCCAGAAGAGGATTGGGAGAATGTCATATGGTCAGATGAAACCAAAATAGAACTTTTTGGTAAAAACTCAACTTGTCGTGTTTGGAGGAGAAAAAACACCATACCTACTGTGAAGCATGGGGGTGGAAACATTATACTTTGGGGCTGTTTTTCTGCAAAGGGACCAGGACGACTGATCCGTGTAAAGGAAAGAATGAATGGGGCTATGTATCGTGAGATTTTGAGGGAAAACCTCCTTCCACCAGCAAGGGCATTGAAGATGAAACGTGGCTGGGTCTTTCAGCATGACAATGATCCCAAACACACCGCCCGGGCAACGAAGGAGTGGCTTCGTAAGAAGCATTTCAAGGTCCTGGAGTGGCCTAGCCAGTCTCCAGATCTCAACCCCATAGAAAATCTTTGGAGGAAGTTGAAAGTCCGTGTTGCCCAGCGACAGCCCCAAAACATCACTGCTCTAGAGGAGATCTGCATGGAGGAATGGGCCAAAATACCAGCAACAGTGTGTGAAAACTATGTGAAGACTTACAGAAAACGTTTGGCCTCAGTCATTGCCAACAAAGGGTATATAACAAAGTATTGAGATGAACTTTTGTTATTGACCAAATACTTATTTTACCGAGGAATTTACCAATTAATTCTTTAAAAATCCTTCAATGTGGAGAGACCGGGTGCACGCCATGAAGGCAACAGCATAGAACCTCTGCTCCCGGCACGTTCATATTGAAAAAGCCCTTAAAACGCGAAAACCTACAGAACTACCAGCTCAAGACGATCAACTACAAGGGCAATGGTAAAAGGCAAGTCAAAAACCAAGAAACCGGCTGAAATCACGGAGTTTGATACCGAAGAAACTGAAGCTAACGACGACCGCATCAGTTTGGCTAGTACTGATGCTAGCAAAATGGAGGAAGACGACAGCATTGATTTGAAGGCGATACTGATGGAAATCAGGGACTTCAGGAAAGAAAACATGCAACAGTTTAATGAAGTTAAGGCAGAAATCGGCAAGACTAACGCAAGACTCGAAACAGCGGAGGGACGCATTTTGGAAACGGAAGAACGAGTTGAAACAATAGAGGAGGTGGTTACAGAGCTCGTGAAACTCCAGTCTAAGCTACAGGCCCAAATCACCGACCAGGAGGGGCGATCTCGTAGAAATAATGTACAGATATATGGTGTGATTGAAAACGAAGAGAAAGGTGCTCCGACTATGATAGATTTTGTCGAAAATCTTCTGAGGGAAAAGCTCCAACTGCCCTCGACACTGGACTTGCATATTGAACGCGCACACTGCGCCCTGACGGCAGTTCCCCCGGCCGGAGCACCACCTCGGTCCATCATTGTACGCTTTACCAGTTACAAGAACAAGGAAGAGGTACTCAGGAAAACTTGGCAAATGAGGGGATTCCAGTGGAAGGGCAAACGGATTAACCTTGATCACGATTATGCACCCGATGTCCTTAAACAGAGACAGACATACGCAGAGGCTAAAAGGATTCTAAAACAACGAGGGATACGTTTCCAGACCCCGTTCCCAGCTAAACTCCGAGTGTTCTACCCAGACGAAACAAAACTTTATAACACCGCTGAAGATGCAACTAAAGACATGTTCGACAAAGGATTCCCAGTCACTGTCTACAAACCACCGGAGACACTGATGGCATGGATTCAGAAAACAGCGTGGACCACTAAAGGAAGTACAAGAGGAGAGCGACGCATACCACTGGATCCGGGTCAGACGGGACCATCATCAATAAAGGAGAGACTGCAACAATACAGAAGGGAATCCATGTAAAAACGCCAATATAAATTTGCTGTTCAATTTATAACCCAGTTACAGGTAATCTGATTTAACAATGACTTATCCTTGGTTTATTTTTCTTTATACATGGTTTTACTATTAAGAGATAATACAATAACTAAACACGAGAAATGAGTGAAACCTAAGACTTATTGCCAATCTAAATCAGCTGCCGGGAAATGACTGTTCGGGCATAGTATGGAGGAATTGCGTGACGATGGATGCTCCACTAGAGGGCCCACTCTGATGCAAGTGGCTTACCCTCTTAAAGACTCACAACATCAGGTCTTACAGGGTTTGTTTTTCTTTAAACCCCAAAAACGGAAATCCTGTTCTATTTCCTCAAATGTTTGTTATTGTTTTGTTTTGCTGTAGTTCAGAGCAGCACTGTTTGGACAAGTGGTATACTTATGTTTATTCCGATTAATCAGGAAGGAAGAGAAAAAGAAAAACAAATTATAGCCAACAATCAGGCTATCAATGTCATCTCCTTTAATGTAAACGGAATTATCAGCCCACAAAAAAGGTCCAAAATACTCTCCAAACTCAAAAAAGAAAAGATACATGTGGCCCTTCTACAAGAAACGCATGTATTAGACCAAGAACTCAAAAAGCTTGAATGAGGTTTTTATAAGTATGTCTATGGATCATCATACAAACTTGGCCACCATAGAGGTGTCGCAATTCTCATTTCACGACAGATTTGTTTTGAATATTTATCTGACAAGAAGGATAAAGAGGGGCAAATATATATTGGTAAAAGGAAAAATTGATGGCTCATTGGTAACTATTCTCAACACATACGCACCACCAGGAAGTAATTGGAATTTTTATAAACAGATGTTCGAAATGATGGTATTTGAAACTGAAGGAATGTTGATATGTGGAGGGGACATGAATATATGGTTGTCAAAACTGGACAGTTCTAAGAATGATCTAGCACAAAAAAAATCAATAATAAAGAAAATAAACAGTATCATGAGTGAAACCAGAATTATCGATATCTGGAGAGATTTTAACCCTTCTGGACGCGATTATACACATTTTTCTGCCCCCCATTCTACATATTCGAGAATTGATTACTTCTTCACATTTAATAAAGACAGATATAAGATTAAAACAAGTGATATTGGCACAATTGATCTATCAGATCACTCTCCAATATATTTATCTATCTGTATGAATGATACTCGCAAAACCACAACTTGAAAACTTAATTCCAATATTTTGAATGATTCAAAAATGAAAGAGAAATTAAAAGAAGAAATTGATGAATACTTTAAGGAAAATGATAATAGGGAAGTGTCACCATCCATTTTATGGGATGCTTTTAAAGCGGTTATAAGAGGCAAAATTATTGCCAGCACCTCTTTCATTAAAAAGCAAAAAAAAGAAAAACTCGAAAAATTACAAATGGATCTTAAGGAATACAAAGACAACACAAAATTACTTTAAACAATGACAAACAATATAAAATAAAAAGATTACAAAAAGAAGTTGACATATATTCTGATGAAACGCAAAAAAAGCTCATCTATCTTAAAGGCCAAATGTCACGTAACAGGGTACTTTAAATATCTTGAAACTAGATATAAAAGGGAACCGATCCGTTCGGGTCTTGGTGCATATGCTTCAGTAACAACGGAATATTCGTTAATTTAAAACTGCCGCGCTTGGCCTGACACGGCCCCTGGAATCGCCTGGGGAAGAAGGCGGAAGTGACGAAATCGATTGTACCCTAGTTTGATGCTTGGGGTATTTCAATTGATTGTTTATATGGAGACTGGAAGGTTGAAGTGAGTAACAAGAAAGAAAAAATTGGATATTTCACCCATACCTTAAAACGGGACTATCAGGGACAGCTGGGTAATAAGGGACACTTCTCTGGGAAATGTTTTCATACCTGTCAAGTGAGACGTTTTCACCGTACTTCAACACCGTAAAAAGCGGCTATAAGGAACGGCGGAGCAACAAGGCACACCTCTCTGGGAAATGCCCCAAATGCAACTCGTGTTGTTATTGTCAAATATTTTAAGGATTCATATTGTCAAATTAAAAAATGCCTTAAAATATTGTCAAATATTTTAAGGATTCATGGATATTTGACAATAACCTTTTAAGGATTCATGGATATTTGACAATAACCCCCTCATGGATCGTCACCTTATCGTGGTGGGGGGGTTTGCGTGCCCCAGTGATCCCAGGAGCTATGTTGTCCGGGGCAATTTGCCTCTGATAGGGTCTCCCAAGACAAACTGGTCCTGGGTGAAGGGCCAGACTAAGAACGATCCAACAGACTCTCATGATAAATTGTATATCAAGGATTCAGTGTACCCCGCCCGGTATGGGGTTACCGGGGCCCCACCCTGGAGCCAGGCCTGGGGGAGGGGCTCGAAGGCTAGCGTCTGGTGGCCAGGTTTCCACCCATGGGACCCGGCCGGGCTCAGCCCGAAGGAGTTACATGGGTCCGCCCTCCAGTAGGTTCACCACCTGCAGGAGGGATCATGGAAGTCCGGTGCTATGTGGATTAGGTAGCAGTCAAAGGCGGAGACCTTGGCGGACTGATCCCAAGCTTTCTAAACTGGCTTTTGGTACGTGGAATGTCACCTCTCTGGTGGGGAAGGAGCCTGAGCTGGTGCACGAGATTGAGCGATACCGGCTAGATATAGTCGGCCTCACCTCAACACACAGCTCCGGTTCCGGAACCAGTCTCCTGGAGAGGGGCTGGAGCTTGGCCTTTTCTGGAGTTGCCCCGGGCGAGAGGCGACGAGCAGGGGTAGGTATTCTTGTATCGCCCCACCTTGCTGCCTCTATATTGGAGTTTTCCCCGGTGGACGAAAGGGTTGCTTCCCTGCGCCTTCGGGTTGGGAAACGGGTCCTGACCATCATTTGTGCCTATGCACCAAATGATGTTTCAGAGTACCCACCCTTTTTGGAGTCTGTGACTGGGGTGCTGGAGGGTGCTCCTCCTGGAGACTCCATTGTCCTACTGGGGGACTTCAATGGGCACGTGGGCAACGACAGTGAAACCTGGAGGGGGGTGATTGGGAGGAACGGCCTGCCCGATCTGAACCCGAGTGGTGTTCAGTTATTGGACTTCTGTGCTAACCACAGTCTGTCCATAACGAACACCATGTTCAAGCATAAGGGTGTCCATATGTGCACCTGGCACCAGGACACCCTAGGCCGCAGGTCGATGATCGATTTTGTTATCGTATCATCAGACCTGCGACCGTATGTCTTGGACACCCGAGTAAAGAGAGGTGCAGAGCTGTCAACTGATCACCACCTGGTGGTGAGTTGGATCCGATGGCAGGGGAGGAAGCCATTCAGACCTGGTAGACCCAAACGTATAGTGAGGGTGTGCTGGGAGCGTCTGGCTGAGGCCCCTGTCCGGGAGGTCTTCAACTCCCACCTCCGGAAGAACTTCAACCACATTCCGAGGGAGTCTGGAGACATGGAGTCTGAATGGGCCATGTTCTCCACCTCTGTTGTTGAAGCGGCGGCCCAGAGCTGCGGCCGCAAGGTGGTCGGTGCATCTCGTGGTGGCAACCCCCGAACCAAGTGGTGGACACCAGTGGTGAGGGGGGCCATTAAGCTGAAGAAGGAGTCCTATCAAGCTTGGTTGGCTTGTGGGACTCCCGAAGCAGCTGAGGTGTACCGGCAGGCCAAGCGGAGTGCAGCTCGGGTGGTTGCTGAAGCAAAAACCCGGGTATGGGAGGAGTTCGGTGAGGCCATGGAACAAGACTTTCGGTCGGCTTCAAAGAGATTCTGGCAAACTGTTCGGCGGCTCAGGAGGGGAAAGCAGCTCCCCGTCCACACTGTGTATGGTGCGGATGGGACACTGTTGACTTCAACTGGGGATATCGTCGGGCGGTGGAAGGAATACTTCGAGGATCTCCTCAATCCCACTGATACGCCTTCCACAGAGGAAGCAGGGTTTGGGGACAAGGGGGATGACTCGCCTATCACAGGGGCTGAGGTCGCCAAGGTGGTTAAAAATCTCCTTGGTGGCCGGGCCCCGGGGGTGGACGAGATTCGCCCCGAGTACCTCAAGGCCCTGGATGTTGTTGGGCTGTCATGGTTGACACGCCTCTGCAACATTGCGTGGAGGTCGGGGGCAGTGCCTTTGGCATGGCAAACCGGGGTGGTGGTTCCTCTCTTCAAAAAAGGGGACCGGAGGGTGTGCTCCAACTTTAGAGGGATCACACTCCTCAGCCTCCCTGGGAAGGTCTATGCCAAGGTACTGGAGAGGAGAGTCCGGCCGTTGGTCGAACCTCGGATTCAGGAGGAGCAATGTGGTTTTCGTCCTGGCCGTGGCACATCGGACCAGCTCTTTACCCTCTCGAGAATTCTTGAGGGTTCGTGGGAGTTTGCCCAACCAGTTTACATGTGTTTTGTGGACTTGGAGAAGGCATTTGACCGCGTCCCTCGTGGATTTTTGTGGGGGGTGCTTCGGGAGTATGGGGTATCGGGCTTGTTGTTACGAGCTATTCGGTCTCTGTACGACCGTTGTGAGAGTTTAGTTCGTATTGCCAACACTCGGTCGGAGTCATTCCCAGTGAGAGTTGGACTCCGCCAGGGCTGCCCTTTGTCACCGGTCCTGTTCATAATTTTTATGGACAGGATTTCTAGGCGCAGCCAGGGAATGGAGGGTGTCATACTTGGTGACCACAGGATCTCATCTCTGTTGTTTGCAGATGATGTTGTCCTGTTGGCTTCATCCAGCAATGACCTACAGCTCTTGCTGGGACGGTTTGCCGCTGAGTGTGAAGCGGCTGGGATGAGAATCAGCACCTCCAAGTCCGAGTCCATGGTCCTCAGCCGGAAAAAGGTGGATTGTCCTCTCCGGGTTGGGGACAGGCTCCTGCCCCAAGTGGAGGAGTTTAAGTATCTTGGGGTCTTGTTCACGAGTGAGGGGAAAATGGAGCGAGAGATCGACAGACGGATTGGAGCAGCATCTGCAGTGATGCGGACGTTGTACCGGTCTGTTGTGGTGAAGAGGGAGCTTAGTTCTAAGGCAAAGCTGTCGATTTACCAGTCAATCTACGTTCCTACTCTCACCTATGGTCACGAGCTTTGGGTAATGACCGAAAGAACGAGATCGCGGATACAAGCGGCTGAAATGAGCTTTCTCCGTAGGATTGCTGGACTCACCCTCAGAGATAGGGTGAGGAGCTCAGTCATCCGGGAGAGGCTCAGAGTAGAACCGCTGCTCCTCCACATTGAAAGGAGTCAGTTGAGGTGGTATGGGCATCTGATTAGGATGCCTCCTGGACGTCTCCCACTTGAGGTGTTTCAGGCACGTCCCACTGGGAGGAGACCCCGGGGCAGACCCAGGACTCGGTGGAGAGACTATGTCTCCCAGCTAGTCTGGGAACGCCTTGGTATCCCCTCTGAAGAGCTGGAGCAGGTGGCTGGGGAGAGGGAAGTCTGGGCTTCTCTGCTTGAACTGCTGCCTCCGCGACCCGGACCTCCGGAAAAGCGGTAGAAGATGGATGGATGGATGGATGGATGGATATTTGACAATAACAACACAACTCAGCGTCCAGCGCAAAATTAAAAAAAAAAAAGCAGAATTCTGTATTTGTCAGGCGATCTCTGTCTGTTCCGCAACCGCTGCACAGCTCAAAGTGTTAAACCATTGTCCTAATGACTTCTCATTGTAGTGAGAATAGCTCAAGCTGAGCGATCAGCCCACCCAGACAATTAAACTAATGATTGACTCCACACTTCGAACAGTAGAGATAATAGCTCAAGCTGAGCGATCAGCCCGCCCAGACAATCAAACTAATGACTGACTCCACACTTCTCATTGTAGTGATAATAGCTCAGGCTGAGCCAGCACCAGCTGTGGGGGATCACACACAGGAGTGCTCCTCAAGACACTCAATTTTTTTCCCCGTATGTTTTTGTTTTGGGCGTACAGAAATGGCAATACGCCCGTTTTTGCTAAAATTGCATTTTCCCCATATTTTCCTTAAAATATTTGACAATAACAACACGAACTACATTTAAAACATTTCCCAGAAAAGTGTCCACCACTGCGCCGTCCCCCACAGCCGCGCTTGGCACCAAAATACGGCGAAAACGTCTCACTTGACAGGTATGAAAACATTTCCCAGAGAAATGTCCATTATTACTCCGCTGTCCCTTATAGCCGCGTTTTACGGTATTAAAATACGGCGAAAACGTCTCACTTGACAGGTATGCGCCTCCATTTTCATATTGATCTGGTCAATTTCTTGACAGCAGCGGCTCTCCTCCACTGTAATAATAATGGCTTCCGAAAAATCAATATTTATGGGGCGCCCTGGACAGACCCCCTTCGGCTTCGCAATTCTGGAGGCGATTAATGTCCAGTTCAATGACATTTTCCACTGGTTCTGCTCTCTGGTCATCGTTGGAACTGTTGTCATCAGACAAGGCATCTGATTCCGTCTCGGACGGCTCGAACCGGTAAGGTTCTATGCCTCTGTCACTGTCTGAACCACTGACAAAAAAAAAAAAAGACAAAACTAAACTAATTTGTTCACAATCGCTGTCACTTTCCATCATGATTGTCCAATGTTGATAAGTGTGAATGTGGATAGGCAGGGCAGCCAGGGTACAACTGGTGACGTCAAAAACATGGGCGTGGTCTGGACTGGCTGTCACAAGCCAGCAAGCAAGGTGGGGCCTTCATCTGGTGTATTTTGTGCAATTATGTAAATACAGGTGGGTGATATGGTCTCCGGTATGAATATTTGGTTTAAGCTATGTGTATTTTATCTAAATTCGTTGTCATTTAGAAAAAAAAATTACGTGACATTTGGCCTTTAAACAAAACTATTATGAGACTGGAGGGAAGTCAACAAAATGGCTAACTTTTAAACTAAGAAAACAACAGGCTGATAACACAATCTATAGAATAAAAAATCCCAAAACTGGGATTAACACATGATGATATTACAGAAATTCAGGAGAGTTTTGTAACCTATTATAAAGACCTTTACTCACAGCCTAAATTAAACAATGGTGACCACATTGAAATTTTTTTAAGTTCACTAAATCTCCCCGGTGTCACCGAACAGGAGAACAGCGCTTTGAGTGGTCTTTGTGACTAGAAAAGCGCTATATAAGTGCAGGTTAGTTAGTTAGTTAGTTAGTTAGTAACCTAATAAAAGAAATCACAAATAAAGAAATCAATGATGCAATTACAAGACTAAAACCACATAAAAGCCCTGGCCCAGACGGCTACTCTGGTGAATGGTGTAAGACCTACAGGGAGGAATTAATTCCAAGACTGAGAGAAGTGTGTAACTGGGTGTTGAAGGGAGGGGAGCCACTTCCCTCATGGAAAGAAGCGATTATCACTGTCATCCCAAAAGAGGGAAAAGATAAATTGAATTGTAGCCAGTATCGACCAATATCAGTCTTAAACCTAGACTACAAAATATACACGTCCATAATAGCAAAAGGACTTGACAGTATTATATCCAGACTTATTAATCATGATCAAACTGGTTTTATCCGCCAGAGGCAGACCCAAGACAGTATTAGAAGGATCCTCCACATTATACACCATATTAAAAAAAATAAGATTGAGGCATTGCTTATGGGTTTAGATGCTGAAAAAGCATTTGACTCAGTGAGATGGTCATTTCTTTATAAAGTTTTGAATAAATTTGGATTTCACCATATAATCATTAAGGCCATCCAGGCAATTTACCACAAACCAACAGCCAAAATAAAAATAAATGGTAGTCTTTCAAAACCAGTCTCACTTGAAAGATCATGTCGCCAGGGCTGCCCCCTTTCACCAATTTTATTCACTTTATTTATTGAACTGCTTAGCCAATACATTAGACAAGATAACTTAATTGAGGGAATTGATATACATGGGGACATTCAGAAGATATCACTTTTTGCAGACGATGTCCTAATTTATTTAGGTCAACCAAATAAATCTCTACCTAGATTGATGGAGATATTAGAGCAGTTTGGATCACTTTCAGGTTACAAACTAAATATTGAAAAAACACAAATTATGACCTTAAATTACCAACCCTCAATGGAGTTAAAAAGTAAATACAATTTTAAATGGGACAAAGACTCCATGAAATATCTTGGCGTGATACTAAGTAGAGACACTGGAAAGTTGTTTGAAAAGAATTATGGCCCACTAAATTCTAAAATAAAATCAGATTTAAGAAAATGGAGTCTAATACCAACTTTAGGACTAATTAATAGAATAGAATCAATAAAAATAAACATTTTACCCCGATTACTTTACCTCTTTCAAACTCTCCCAATTGAAGTGTCAAAACAACAATTTGTAGAATGGGACAAGTTGATTTCTCGCTATATATGACTTGGGAAAAAACCTTGAATAAGATACAGTACATTACAACTGCCAAAGGACAGAGGTGGTTTATCTTTGCCATGTATGAGGGACTACTACTACTCTGCCCAATTAAGACCATTGGTTTGCTTATGTGATCCAATGTTCAAATCTAGGTGGAAAGATATAGAGGAAAAAGCCACTAAGGGCCCCCCTATACAAGCAATGATAGCAGACAGGAAATTGCAATCACATTTGAAAGACCCGGATAATCCCTGGCTAAAATTCACTTTTAAGATTTGGAATGACGTAAGTAGAGAGAACAAACTAACCAAGACTGAAATGATGTTAAGATGGTGCGCTTACGACACAGAATTTTTACCAAACCGTAATGACACAAGATTTCAAAAATGGACGTCAATGGGGCTCACTTCATACTTCACATTTAACCACAAGGGGGAGCTAGCAGACTTCCAAACCCTTAAATCAAAAAATGGGTTAAATAACCAAGACTTTTTTAGGTACCTACAGTTGAGACATAGATATAATGAAATTATAAGGACCAAGACTGATAAGAAGGATAATAAAATTCTAAATATATTCCAAATGGCCTTTAGCACTATTACTGTTCAGAAAATTATAGCAAGATTTTATCAGGGATTTCAAGCAAACAAATCCACCAATACCCAATATATTAAGAAGAAATGGGAAAAAGAAACAGGATCAGCAGTAGATGATAGTGACTGGGAATCATTATGTACAGTGCAATGGAAAACTACTTATTCAACTATCTGGAGGGAATTTGGATGGAAAAATTTAATTTGCTTCTTTATTACCCCAGTCCAAAAAACACCGCCAAAATTTAGGTACCGGTTGTTGGAGACTATGTGGAAATGAAGAGGCTAATCATTATCATGTATTCTGGGCCTGCCCAAAAGTTACCCCATTTTGGAAAGACACACATAAATGCCTGGAAAAGGTTTTCTCTACCCATGTCCCCTTTGACTTCCTGTACATGTTCTTAGGTTTGGAAATTCCTAACATAGCCTCATTTGCAGACAAATACTTAATGAGAATTGTACTATTGTCAGCAAAGCAAGTCTTAACGAGAAAATGGCTCCAAACAGACATACCAAGAATTCAGGATTTACATGATACGGTATACCAGATATTTGTGATGGAAAGGATTACCATGTCTCTAAGGCTACAAAGAGATAAATTTGATAAATACTGGCTTAAATGGACCCAATATACAGGAAATCAAAGGAGAGACTTTAAGTAAACTATCCCATTGAAGGGAAGAAAAGAGCAGAACTGAAAAATTTAATACCACTTGTCCACTGTTCAGTTTTTGTCTACATGTTGTCTTTATACTACAAAAAAACAAACAAACAAAAAACTTATGGGAAAATCAATCGAGGGCATTTTCTTGTTTGTTACTTCTTATTAACCTTTCTTTTTATTCTATTTGAATGATGGCAAATTCTAAGCTTTTACTAATGTTTATTCCCTTGTAATAAAGTACTGCTCTCAATGTAAACAATCTGACCAAGATCACCAATAAAAATATAATCGAAAAAAAAATAAATCCTTCAATGTGATTTTCTGTTTTGTTTTGTTTTTTTCTCGTTTTGTCTCTCATAGTTGAGGTATACCTATGATGAAAATTGGAGACCTCTCTCATCTTTTAAGTGGGAGAACTTGCACAATTGGTGGCTGACTAAATACTTTTTTGCCCCACTGTATAAATTGGCAAATTTACTTTTTAGAAGAAGTCAACTTTGTCATTCAATCCATCCAGCCAATCATGTACAGTAGAATGAAATTACATTTCTCCTTCCTACAATGTTAATCACATCTCGAATCAGAGGGGTCGCTGCCATGCATGGTGCCGCCACAAACAACTTGGCCTTCCCCCATCCTTGTACACTGAGCACCAAGCTAGAAGGCGGGCAGTACCATTTTTATATGGTCTTTGGGATGACCTGGCTGGGGCTTGAACCTACAACCTCCCGGCTGTGGGGCGGATGCTCTACCACTAGGCCACAACACAACTGTGCAAACTTTTGTTGCACAAATTTGCAACTGTTGGTTCCAGTCTTTTTTTTCCCTTAGAAAACTGGCACCTCTTTTCTAAATAATTTCTTATTTTTTCTTAAATACTTTGCAACTTGTATTCTAAGAAGTTTGGACCCCCCCCCACACACACACACATGTACACACAAACTTGTGCTGCTTTTTACCTCTCAGCCTCTAAAAGGCTGAAGGGCTTATTGTAAATTTCCGGTTCTGCCGGACCGGTGGCGCCACACGAGTTGGCTGCCCGTTGCAACAGCCTTTTTTTTATCTTCGTTCTTCTTTCTACACCTCACGGACACACAGATCGCCCCAAAGGTCTCCCGAGTCGGCGGACGGAGCCTCTGTTTACAGCAGGAGACGATATAGCAGGGAAGAGCTAGTGCTAGCTAGCACTCGGCCGCCACCCGATGCTAGCGGAGAGACTCGATATACCGGGAACTGTAGCGAAAACGACGTGGGTGCCGGGCTGGAGTTCGGGTGGCGTGCGGGAAATATAAGACGGAATGATAAAGAGCGATGGCAAGAACCAGGCAGACCGCCCGTAAAATCTGTTGGAGGAGGGGGCCCCCCGGGAGGCAGCTGGCCACCAAGGCTGCTCGGAGAAGCGCTTCAGCCACCGGCAGAGTGAAGAAGCCTCACCGTTACAGGCCCGTGGCTCCGAGAGAGATCCGTCGCTGCCAGAAATCCACGGAGCTGCTCATCCGTAAGCTGCCCATCCAGCGCCTGGTGAGGGAGATCGCTCAGGACTTCCAAGACCGACCTGCGCTTCCTGAGCTTCGCCGTCGTGGCTCTGCAGGAGGCCGGCGAGGCCTACCTGGTGGTCTCTTCTTCGCTAAGAGGGTCACCATCATGCCCAAAGACTTCCAGCTGGCCCGCCGCATCCGCGGAGAAAGAGCTTGGACTTTCTGCTGCACATTCACCAACCATAATGCTCCGCACTGTGTGTCTATATATATATATATATATATATATGTACATATGTTTACTAGCTGTTCTTGTTTTTTTTCTTGCCTTCTGAGTGTTGCTATCCCTGTGCTGTTGCAATCCTGGAATTTCCCCATTGTGGGACTAATAAAGGCAACACCTACCTTGTGAATGTGATCAAACTCAATAAAGAAATGACATAATTGACACCATAGTTGTATCCATGAAAAATGTCAGACATGTTTGAGCTGAGGTGACCGCTGACATTTAGGTCAGAGGTCAATTTCCCATAAATCTTAGAACTTCAGGGAGAAATTTTGTAGCCTTTTCAAACTGATCTCATCATGTCTAAGACAAATGTTGGAGGGCTTAGACCAGGGGTCGGCAACCTGCGCTACATGAAGAGCCACTGAGTGATTTTTGCTTAAAAATGATCTGCGTCAGCCCGAAAACTGCAGAAATACAACTACAACCTGGCCTGACATCAGGATTAAGAGGTTTTCCTGAGACATTTACAGCTTTTTGAATTCTAAATTTGTTACTTTTTTCCTCACATTGCTACTTATTATGGTTGATTTTTTTATTTAAAAAAAAGTTTTTGCTTGCAAAATTGTGTGGGTGTTTTCCTCATTAAACTGTAATGTTTTGTTTCTCTCCCCACCCCAAAAAAATGTATTTTTTTTGGCCTTTTTCCTAAATTTGGTATATTTTTCTTAGCAAATTTGATACCTTTAGCAAGTAAAATTGAAGATCCTTTCCATGTAAATTTGTTACCCAATAAAGTTACAAGCTTTTTTCATAATTTTTTGATATTTTTGTTGGCATATCTTCTGCTTTTCTCATAAGATTGTCTTACCAAATTGTTAGGTAAAAATACGGATTTTTTTTTTTTTCCCATTTAAATTTGCAACCATTTTCTATCAAAACTTTAGCTTTTTCTGGTAAATTTGTGACTTTTTTCTTGCCAAATTTTTTTTCTCTCAAAATTGCAGCATTTTCCCCAAATTATGAGTATTTTTGGCATCGTTTTTCAGCTGTTCTCATAAATTTATATTTTTCTTCGTTACTTTATTACCTTTCATGGGTAAAACTGCAGAATTTCTTGTATAAATTTATTACATTTTTCTCATCAAACTCTTAACATTTTCCAGAAATTTTGTGACTTCTCTTCCAAATTTGTGGGCATGTTTTCATCAGAAAATTGCTACTCCCCCCCCCCCCCCCCCCCCCCAAATTGGTGACCTTTTTTTGCATACATTTTCAGGTTCTTATTTTCTGCCTTTTAGGATACTTTTTCTCATGAATGTTGCAACCTTTTTTCTTGTAAATTTATTTCCTCTTTTCTTGAAAATGCATTTTTTTTTTCTCAAGGCCTCAAAGAACCTCTCCATCTCTGGGCAAAAGAGCCACAGGTTGCAGACCCTTGGCTTAGACCCTGACAGTTTGGGGTCAAAGGTCAATATGAACACTCCCTTTGCACTATTACTATAGAATGAGTAAAGCTAGGGTCACCAAACTTTGTACAGAGGTTCACCTCAGGACCATGCTGGATAGGAGGATCTGGAAACATTATATTTATCATGGGAT
The DNA here is from genome assembly GCA_020510985.1 of Pholidichthys leucotaenia. NCBI lineage: Eukaryota > Metazoa > Chordata > Actinopteri > Cichliformes > Pholidichthyidae > Pholidichthys > Pholidichthys leucotaenia. The sequence goes on along the minus strand of CM035842.1, from coordinate 190,043,681 downwards.
AACGTTGCGTTGTTGCTGTGTCCTCGCACTAGTAGTAGTAGGACCTTCGGCATATCATAATTTGGTTCTGCCTCATTAATTATATTGAAAAGTTGACAACTGCTTTCCTTCAGTGACATATTGGGATCTTCAAAGAAAACGGAGGCGGACAATATTGCACTCGCCTCAGATTGCTCTTAATAAATTCATGAGTATTAGCTCTTCATCCTGCTCTTATCTGGTTAAATGTGTTGCTTCTCATTTCCTTGTTTTGTTTGGAGCGTGAGAGTTCGACCCTGCTGTAGTTTACGCCTCACTTGTGATCGGCTTTGCCACACGTGTCTGTCACAAAGGTTTCACCCAAACAGATTCGAGACTCATGAATAACCGAGGAGGCCTGAAAGAACATTTTCTGGGAGAGATCATAGACCGTCTTTGTAGGTCTCATCCAAAATGACAAATGACTTTTTCTTCATCAAAATACAGACATTTATCAGAATTTGAAATTAATCCACGAAAAAGGCAGCAAATGAGACCTTTAAGTTTTCTTCATAATATTCTTGCAAGAACCCCCCCCCCCCCCAAAATCCTTTCCCGGTAGACCTGTAACTCTTTGCGTCTGTTTTTCTCCCGTCATCAGATATCTATAGCGGAGCGACTTGGGGAAATCGACCTGTCGAAGGTGGGAAAAGGAGCAGCTAAAGCGAAGGCGTCATTACAGACTGACAACTTCACTGTTCTGCTGGTTCAGGGGCTGGAAAGCAATGACGCCAACATTCTTAATGTCAGTTTTTATTAAACTTGTACTAAAATCAGTTTCCGTCCCTTTTCATTTAAATGTACTTAAACTTTTAACTGTTTTCTCATTTCTTCCTCCAGGAAGTTTTTCAGCATAGCAAAGAGATGGAGATCAGGAAGACAGTTGCTAGGTTACCGCTTCCTGCTGTTCTACCATTGGTGGAAGAGGTGAGAACTGTCAACCAGAAAATCTGGAAATATACGTGTGAATATTTAAACATGAGGGGAGGCATGATCAGCAGAAAAGATGCATTTTTTTATGCTGGAAACTAGAAATGTAAAAAATATAACACAAATTAATCAAGTTAAAAAATGAGGACAGAAATCTACATTAACATTGTTGCTACATGGTGTCTTCAAAGCTTAAAAAACCCTTTAAAAATGTCATAATTATCTTTGAAAATTACCGTTAATCCTTAAATCTGCATTTCAAAGGTCTGTGGTAAAGATAAGGGGTTGTGCACAAGATGCTTTCACTGAAACTGGGAGGGGCTGTGTGCACACATTGTCACAGAAACAATGGTGCGTCCACACCGCCCAAGGTGTGAAAACTGCTGTTGTAACTATGCTGGGCCAGTAGGTGGCAGTGCATCTTTACAGCACCATGTATAAATGACTTCTTATTGACTCAGTTGCTTCGGGGAGCTTGTGCTGAAGTTTTAAAACAGCGATTGGAAAGTAAACCTCTTCAAAGGTCAGTCATTTGTTGTGCCCCCAGGGATTACGCTCCTTTCATGCTCCTGTGATACTGACGTCTCTGTTGAGGTCCCTTTACACAGCACGGAGAGCGTTGAGAGATTTAGACTATTTTTTGATCTTTGGGATTGTTTGAGAGAACCTTGTGTATTTTGAACTGAGTCAAAACTTTTGAGGAGACCATGACAGCTGTGGAGATCAATGAAGATCGATGGATGGATCAAAAACTGACCAGATCCCTCAATGTTCTTTGCCCCCGTGTAAAGTTGATATTACTGTTTTTCTCTGTGCACACGGAGGTGGAAAAAAAAGGTGCCAGCAAAACATTTTTTTTACTCTGGAGACTGGTTTCAAGGCAATAGATTTGGACACCTCAAACATCCAGGCATGGTACACACGGACAGCCGAACTGCAAACGATGTGTATTCATGGTTAATAGGTTTATCATAATTTGGTTCTACCCCAGTAATTACATAGAAAAGTTGAAAACTGCTCTCCTTGAGTAATAATGTGATCTTCAAAGAAAATGGAGGCAGGAGATTTGCACTCCCCTCAGTGCTTTTGTTGAAGTTTGAGCCTCGACCCGCTCATGTGATTTTGTTTCCTGTGTGATTAATTAGAATTATTATTAAACTGCTTTTTTTTTGTGTGTGTGTGTGTAGCTCACAAAGAGACTCCAGGGACATCCGTTTGGGTAAGTTTGACCTTCACTTCATTTTAAAAAGCTTAAATTTGGTATCATACTGATCAACTAAATTTGTGTAGACTTATGAGGAAAAAGGTCACTTATTTCCAAGAAATAAACCTAAACATTTCCAACGAATAGGTTGCACATTTTTAAAAATGTTCTCTCTTTTTTAGGGCCATTCTGATGGTTCGGTGGCTCAAAGCCGTTCTCATGCACCACACTTCATACCTGGCCTCGGTGAGTCAACTTTAACCAAATCAGATTATTTTGGCTTTTCTGTTGAAACCCCCCCCCCCCCCCCACCACCACCACCTTATCGTGTTGGGGGTTTGTGTGTGCTAATGATCCCAGGAGCTATGTTGTCTGGGGCAGTTTGCCTCTGGTAGGGTCACCCAAGATAAACTGGTCCTGGGTGAAGGGCCAGACTATGAATGAGCCAACACACTCTTGATGAATGTTGGAACAAGGATTCATTGTACCCCGGCCAGTATGGGGTTGCTGGGGCCCCATGGCTAGTGCCTGGTGGCCGGGTTGCTGCAGATGGGACCCAGCTGGGTTCAGCCCGAAGGAGGTACATGGGTCCGCCCTCCAGTGGGCTCACCACCTGCACGAGGGACCATGGAGGTCTGGTGCTATGTGGATCAGGTGGCAGTCAAAGGCAGAGACCTTGGCGGTCTGATCCCATGCTTCCTAAACTGGCTTTTGGGACACGTATTGTTACCTCTCTGGTGGGGAAGGAGCCTTAGCTGGTGGATGAGGTTGAGAGATACTGGCTAGATATAGTCGGCCTCATCTCTACACACAGCTCTGGTTCTGGAACCAGTCTCTTGGAGAGGGGCTGGAGCTTGGCCTACTCTGGAGTTGCCCCCGGCGAGAAGGGACAAGCAGGGGTGGGTATTCTTGTATCCCCCCCCCCCCCACCTTGCTGCAGTTTTCCCCCGGTGGATGAAAGGGTTGTTTCCCTGCGCCTTCGGGTTGGGAAACAGGTCCTGACCATCATTTGTGCCTATGTGCCAAATGATGGTTCAGAGTACTCACCCTTTTTGGAGTCTGTGACTGGGGTGCTGGAGGGTGCTCCTCTTGGAGACTCCATTGTCCTGCTGGGGGACTTAAAGTAGAACTGAACTGAACGGCATTGAACGGCACTGGGTGATAGTACATACAATTATAAAGATAATTTATCATTGGCACCCCCTCCACAAATCCTGGAATCTTGGAGAAAATCCATCCATCCATCCATCTTCTACCGCTTTTCCGGAGGTCCAGGTCGCGGAGGCAGCAGTTCAAGCAGAGAAGCCCAGACTTCCCTCTCCCCAGCCACCTGCTCCAGCTCTTCAGAGGGGATACCAAGGCGTTCCCAGACCAGCTGGGAGACATAGTCTCTCCACCGAGTCCTGGGTCTGCCCCGGGGTCTCCTCCCAGTGGGACGTGCCTGAAACACCTCAAGTGGGAGGCGTCCAGGAGGCATCCTAATCAGATGCCCATACCACCTCAACTGACTCCTTTCAATGTGGAGGAGCAGCGGTTCTACTCTGAGCCTCTCCCGGATGACTGAGCTCCTCACCCTATCTCTGAGGGTGAGTCCAGCAATCCTACGGAGAAAGCTCATTTCAGCCGCTTGTATCCGCGATCTCGTTCTTTCGGTCATTACCCAAAGCTCGTGACCATAGGTGAGAGTAGGAACGTAGATTGACTGGTAAATCGACAGCTTTGCCTTAGAACTAAGCTCCCTCTTCACCACAACAGACCGGTACAACGTCCGCATCACTGCAGATGCTGCTCCAATCCGTCTGTCGATCTCTCGCTCCATTTTCCCCTCACTCGTGAACAAGACCCCAAGATACTTAAACTCCTCCACTTGGGGCAGGAGCCTGTCCCCAACCCGGAGAGGGCAATCCACCTTTTTCCGGCTGAGGACCATGGACTCGGACTTGGAGGTGCTGATTCTCATCCCAGCCGCTTCACACTCAGCGGCAAACCGTCCCAGCAAGAGCTGTAGGTCATTGCTGGATGAAGCCAACAGGACAACATCATCTGCAAACAACAGAGATGAGATCCTGTGGTCACCAAGCATGACACCCTCCATTCCCTGGCTGCGCCTAGAAATCCTGTCCATAAAAATTATGAACAGGATCGGTGACAAAGGGCAGCCCTGGCGGAGTCCAACTCTCACTGGGAATGACTCCGACCGAGTGTTGGCAGTACGAACCAAACTCTCACAACGGTCGTACAGAGACCGAATAGCTCGTAACAACAAGCCCGATACCCCATACTCCCGAAGCACCCCCCACAAAAATCCACGAGGGACGCGGTCAAATGCCTTCTCCAAGTCCACAAAACACATGTAAACTGGTTGGGCAAACTCCCACGAACCCTCAAGAATTCTCGAGAGGGTAAAGAGCTGGTCTGATGTGCCACAGCCAGGACGAAAACCACATTGCTCCTCCTGAATCCGAGGTTCGACCAACGGCCGGACTCTCCTCTCCAGTACCTTGGCATAGACCTTCCCAGGGAGGCTGAGGAGTGTGATCCCTCTAAAGTTGGAGCACACCCTCCGGTCCCCTTTTTTGAAGAGAGGAACCACCACCCCGGTTTGCCATGCCAAAGGCACTGCCCCCGGCCTCCATGCAATGTTGCAGAGGCGTGTCAACCATGACAACCCAACAACATCCAGGGCCTTGAGGTACTCGGGGCGAATCTCGTCCACCACCGGGGCCCGGCCACCAAGGAGATTTTTAACCACCTTGGCGACCTCAGCCCCTGTGATAGGCGAGTCATCCCCCTCGTCCCCAAACCCTGCTTCCTCTGTGGAAGGCGTATCAGTGGGATTGAGGAGATCCTCGAAGTATTCCTTCCACCGCCCGACGATATCCCCAGTTGAAGTCAACAGTGTCCCATCCGCACCATACACAGTGTGGACGGGGAGCTGCTTTCTCCTCCTGAGCTGCAGAACAGTTTGCCAGAATCTCTTTGAAGCCGACCGAAAGTCTTGTTCCATGGCCTCACCGAACTCCTCCCATACCCGGGTTTTTGCTTCAGCAACCACCCGAGCTGCACTCCGCTTGGCCTGCCGGTACACCTCAGCTGCTTCGGGAGTCCCACAAGCCAACCAAGCTTGATAGGACTCCTTCTTCAGCTTAATGGCCCCCCTCACCACTGGTGTCCACCACTTGGTTCGGGGGTTGCCACCACGAGGTGCACTGACCACCTTGCGGCCGCAGCTCTGGGCCGCCGCTTCAACAACAGAGGAGGAGAACATGGCCCATTCAGACTCCATGTCTCCAGACTCCCTCGGAATGTGGTTGAAGTTCTTCCGGAGGTGGGAGTTGAAGACCTCCCGGACAGGGGCCTCAGCCAGACGCTCCCAGCACACCCTCACTATACGTTTGGGTCTACCAGGTCTGAATGGCTTCCTCCCCTGCCATCGGATCCAACTCACCACCAGGTGGTGATCAGTTGACAGCTCTGCACCTCTCTTTACTCGGGTGTCCAAGACATACGGTCGCAGGTCTGATGATACGATAACAAAATCGATCATTGACCTGCGACCTAGGGTGTCCTGGTGCCAGGTGCACATATGGACACCCTTATGCTTGAACATGGTGTTCGTTATGGACAGACTGTGGTTAGCACAGAAGTCCAATAACTGAACACCACTCGGGTTCAGATCGGGCAGGCCGTTCCTCCCAATCACCCCCCTCCAGGTTTCACTGTCGTTGCCCACGTGCGCACTGAAGTCCCCCAGTAGGACAATGGAGTCTCCAGGAGGAGCACCCTCCAGCACCCCAGTCACAGACTCCAAAAAGGGTGGGTACTCTGAAACATCATTTGGTGCATAGGCACAAATGATGGTCAGGACCTGTTTCCCAACCCGAAGGCGCAGGGAAGCAACCCTTTCGTCCACCGGGGAAAACTCCAATATAGAGGCAGCAAGGTGGGGTGATACAAGAATACCCACCCCTGCTCGTCGCCTCTCGCCCGGGGCAACTCCAGAAAAGGCCAAGCTCCAGCCCCTCTCCAGGAGACTGGTTCCGGAACCGGAGCTGTGTGTTGAGGTGAGGCCGACTATATCTAGCCGGTATCGCTCAACCTCGTACACCAGCTCAGGCTCTTTCCCCACCAGAGAGGTGACATTCCACGTACCAAAAGCCAGTTTAGAAAGCTTGGGATCAGTCCGCCAAGGTCTCCGCCTTTGACCGCCACCTAATCCACATAGCACCGGACCCCCATGATCCCTCCTGCAGGTGGTGAACCCACTGGAGGGCGGACCCATGTAACTCCTTCGGGCTGAGCCCGGCCGGGTCCCATGGGTGGAAACCCGGCCACCAGACGCTAGCCTTCGAGCCCCTCCCGCAGGCCTGGCTCCAGGGTGGGGCCCCGGTAATCCCATACCGGGCGGGGTACACTGAATCCTTGATATACAATTTATCATGAGAGTCTGTTGGATCGTTCTTAGTCTGGCCCTTCACCCAGGACCAGTTTGTCTTGGGAGACCCTATCAGAGGCAAATTGCCCCGGACAACATAGCTCCTGGGATCACTGGGACACGCAAACCCCCCCCCCCCCCCCCACCACCACCACGATAAGGTGACGATCCATGAGGGGGAGAGAAAATCGCAATTTTGAATTTCCCGCCCTGAAAAATCAGACAAATCCGCCGAAGTGCAGCTGGAGTTTTTTTTTTTTTTTTTTTTTTTTTTGTTACTTATTTGTACCCGTAGGTAGACTTGGTTTGCAGTCTGGTGACAAGCCACCGGCTGCTGGTCGCTGCGTGCGCGAGCGCCCTAAACCTACATGTTTTTGGTATGCGGGAGGAAACCGGAGAAATCCCGGAGTAAACCCACGCAACACGGGGAGAACATGCAAACTCCACACAGCTCACTGTTGGTCGGGGGCTGGGATCGAACCCACGACCTCATGATCCCCGCGATCCCCCGGCCGAGGGTAAAACTGTGCTGCCACAGTGCTAAACCACTGCGCCACCGTGCAGCGGAGTTCCGCGTGACGTCACGAGTGTGACCCAGTCCTCATGTTTACCATTGCGAGCACGTCGACACTGGTTGTTTTTGGTGCATTTTGTAGTGATAGTCGACTACAAAACACTTCCAACACCTGGGAAGATCTGTTCAGTGGCCAAGGAAAGCTGTCATGGCGACGAAAGAAAAGAAAGGGGGAGGAAAAGTGACCGGGAAGCAATGCGTTTCTAGATATACAGTGATCCCTCACTTATCGCGTTTAATGGGGACCAGATCCGACCGCGAAAAGTGAAAAACCGCGAAGTAACGTCACCCCCCCCCCCCCCCAAGGGCGTCATAAGCACTATTTTGCACAAAAAGACACAAGAGAACAGCAAAAAGTGCCACTAAGCAACACGAGCGATAAAGAACAATGAATGCGGTCTTCCTTCGCTGGGTAAAACGTCTCGGCCAATCAGCTTGCGAGGTAAAACGTCTCGGCCAATCAGCTTGCGAGATTCCCGAGCGGTGAAGAGGTGGGCGGAGAGGAGTGGAGCGGTGGTCAGAGAGGTAGATTTTCAGTTGTGCGGGCTCTCCATGTTGATACCTGATGTTCTAATGTAGTCTCCCTGCCTTCTACATTAGAACATCAGGTATCGACACGGAGAGCCCGCACAACTGAAAATCTACCTCTCTGACCACCGCTCCACTCCTCTCCGCCCACCTCTTTACCGCTCGGGAATCTCGCAAGCTGACTGGCCGAGACGTTTGACCTCGCAAGCTGATTGGCCAAGACGTTTTACCCAGCTTTGCTCCCTGCCGTGCGTCTATACCCAGCGAAGGAAGACCGCATTCATTGTTCTTTATCGCTCGTGTTGCTTAGTGGCACTTTTCGCTGTTCTCTTGTGCCTTTTTGTGCAAAATAGTGCTTGTGACGCCCTTGGGGGGGGGGGTGACGCTACTTCGTGGTTTTTCACTTTTCGCGGTCGGTTCTGGTCCCCATTAAACGCGATAAGTGAGGGATCACTGTAATAAGTTGGAAAAATGCTGATGTTTTTTTTCCCCTTTCTTTTTTATTGTTAATTTTCCTTATCCTGACACCCCAAACATGCCAAAGTAAAGACTCACCATTCTGTATTCAATAAGCGACTCTCCTCCCCATCACTGCTGCGCTCTGAGTCGGTGCCGGAATCCCCCGAAAATTCTGGCTCTAATCTGTACGGTTCGATGCCTCCCTCGCTGTCTTCCTGTTCACTTGACACTCCTGCATCCTCCTCTGTCTTGTCACCGATCCTGAATGCCTCTTCACTCTGAAAACTCTGGTGTTGACTGCTGGAACTGCTATCATCTACCATTGTTGTTTTGATAAGGGTCACACTCGTGATGTCACGCAGCGTCGTCTGCACTACTTCCGGTTTGTTTGGCACTGCCAGTCAGAGGCAAAAGTTTATCGGCTTATAGCTTGGCTATCGCACGGCCTAAAAATTTCTTTTATGTGTTGAAAAATACAATAGGTAATAAGGAATTAATCTGCTATTCTACTTTTTTGGCAAAAAGGTGAGTTCAGTTCTACTTTAAATGCGCATGTGGGCAATGACAGTGAAACCTGGAGGGCAGTGATTGGGAGAAACGGCCTGCCCAATCTGAACCCGAGTGGTGTTCAGTTATTGAACTTCTGTGCTAACCACAGTTTGCCCATAACGAACACCATGTTCAGGCATAAGGGTGTCCATATGTGCACCTGGCACCAGGACACCCTCGGCCGCAGGTCAGTGATCGATTTTTGTTATCGTGTCATCAGACCTGCGACCATATGTCTTGGACACTCTGGTAAAGAGAGGTGCAGAGCTGTCAACTGATCACCACCTGGTGGTGTGTTGGATCTGGTGGCAGGGGAGGAAGCCATTCAGACCTGGTAGAGCCAAACGTATAGTGAGGGCGTGCTGGGAACGTCTGGCTGAGGCCCCTGTCCAGGAGGTCTTCAACTCCCACCTCTGGAAGAACTTCAACCACATTCCGAGGGAGTCTGGAGACATGGAGTTTGAATTGGCCATGTTCTCCACCTCCATTGTTGAAGCAGCGGCCCAGAGCTGAGGCCGCAAGGTCGTCAGGGCATCTCGTGGTGGCAACCCCCGAACCAAGTGGTGGACACCAGTGGTGAGGGGGGCCATCAAGCTGAAGAAGGAGTCCTATCAAACTTGGTTGGCTTGTGGGACTCCCGAAGCAGCTGAGGTGTACTGGCAGGCCAAGTGGAGTGCAGCTCAGGTGGTTGCTGAAGCAAAAACTCAGGTATGGGAGGAGTTTGGTGAGGCCATGGAACAAGACTTTTGGTTGGCCTCGAAGAGATTCTGGCAAACTGTCCGGCAGCTCAGGAGGGGGAAGCAGCTCCCCGTCCACACTGTGTATGGTGCGGATGGGGCACTGCTGACTTTGAATGGGGATATCGTCGGGCGGTGGAAGGAATACTTTGAGGATCTCCTCAATCCCACTGATACGCCTTCCACAGGAAGCAGGGCTTGTGGACGAGGGGGACGACTTGTCTATCACAGGGGCTGAGGTCGCCAAGGTGGTTAAAAATCTCCTTGGTGGCCGGGCCCCGGGGGTGGACGAGATTTGCCCTGAGTACCTCAAGGCCCTGGATGTTGTTGGGCTGTCATGGTTGACACGCCTCTGCAACATTGCTTGGAGGTTGGGGGCAGTGCCTTTGGCATGGCAAACTGGAGTGGTGGTTCCTCTCTTCAAAAAAGGGGACCGGAGGGTGTGCTCCAACTTTAGAGGGATCACACTCCTCAGCCTCCCTGGGAAGGTCTATGCCAAGGTACTGGAGAGGAGAGTCTGGCCATTGGTCGAACCTCGGATTCAGGAGGAGCAATGTGGTTTTCATCCTGGCCGTGGCACATCGGACTATCTCTTTACCCTCTCGGGAATCCTTGAGGGTTCATGGGAGTTTTCCCAATCAGTTTACATGTGTTTTGTGGACTTGGAGAAGGCATTCAACCGAATCCCTCGTGGTTTTTTGTGGGGGGTGCTTCGGGAGTATGGGGCTTGCTGTTACGAGCTATCCGGTCTCTATATGACCGTTGTGAGAGTTTGATTCGTATTGCCAACACTCGTTTGGTCTCATTCCCAGTGAGAGTTGGACTCCGCCAGGGCTGCCCTTTGTCACCGATCCTGTTCATAACTTTTATAGACAGGATTTCTAGGTGCAGCCAGGGAACAGAGGGCGTCATGCTTGGTGACCACAGGATCTCATCTGTGTTGTTTGCAGATGATATTGTCCTGCTGGCTTCATCCAGCAATGACCTACAGTTCTTACTTGGATGGTTTGCCGTTGAGTGTGAAGCGGCTGGGATGAGAATCAGTACCTCCAAGTCCATGGTCCTCAGCCGGAAAAAGGTGGATTGTCCTCTCCAGATTGGGGACAGGCTCCCGCCCCAAGTGGAGGAGTTTTAAGTATCTTGGGGTCTTATTCATGAGTGAGAGGAGAATGGAGCAAGAGATTGACAAACGGATCGGAGCAGCATCTGCAGTGATGCGGACGTTGTACCGGTCTGTTGTGGTGAAGAGGGAGCTGAGTTCTAAGGTAAAGCTGTCGATTTATCGGTTAATCTACATTCCTACTCTCACCTATGTTCACGAACTTTGGGTAATGACCGAAAGAATGAGATTGCGGATACAAGCAGCTGAAATGAGCTTTCTTCGTGGGATTGCTGGACTCACTCTCAGAGATAGGGACAGGAGTTCAGTCATCCATGAGAAGCTCGGAGTGGAACTGCTGCTCCTTCACATTGAAAGGAGCCAGTTGAGGTGGTTTGGGCGTCTGATCAAGATGCCTCCTGGACGCCTCCCACTTGAGGTGTTTCGGGCACGTCCCACTGGGAGGAGACCCTGGGGCAGACCCAGGACTTGCTGGAGAGACTACATCTCCCAGTTAGTGTGGGAACGCCTTGATATCCTCTGAAGAGCTGGAGCAGGTGGCTGGGGAGAGGGAAGTCTGGGCTTCTCTGCTTGAACTGCTGCCTCCGCGACCCGGACCTCCAGAAAAGTGGTAGAAGATGGATGGATGTTGAACTTTGTATCCCAGTAAATTTTAGTCATATGCAGAGTTATCAACTCCAACAAATCGGAGGCTTTTGGATTAATTGACTTCAGTAAAAAGTGCTGAACAGACTGATGATGTCTAACAGAAAAAAAATTTAATAAATGGGCTTGAAAGCCTCCAAGTTCACAAGAAATTTCCCATTTGAAAAATAAGTCATGAATTGACAAGAGCAAAATTGCAAGAGTTGGTAAATTACAATGGAGAAAGCTGCTAATGTTTCAGAGAAAAAAGGATGCAGAGCTGAGAGAAAAGATGAATTTTTAACAACAAAGTAGGACTGGGTGATTAACAGAATAGAACTGAAAACCAAAGTTCAGGATGCAAACCGACCTAATCTTGTTCAGTTAGTTTTTCCTCCTCCGTGTGTGTATGTGTAGAGAACATTTCATGTACCTTTCCTGTAAGATGTACAGTCATGTGAAAAAATTAGGACACCCCATTAGATATTCAGTTCTTTATTAAGAAATGTGAACAATGGGGGTGTCCTAATTTATTCCTCACTATTTGTTTAGAATTGCATTTTACAGAAAATTTGAAAAAAGTCTGTCATTTTTAATTGTTTAGTTGTATTACATGAATCTCCCAGTATTTTTAACATTGATATTAAATATCCATATATCCAAATATGTTAAAAAAAAAAACCCCACACAGGCTTATACAGGGTGTCCTAATTTTTTCACATGGCTGTATCTGTGGAGTTGGTGCATGAGCACATACCTCTGCACCCTGGAAAGGAGTGCACTTCTGCTGCTACAAAAGCTGCTGAAAAAAGTCAAGCGGCTTGTAACAAAAAAAAAAAAAAAAATAAACCAGTGGTCTCCGTCCACTTAGTACTTGGTGGTTGACTGTATTTCATCTGAAGATGCAAAGAGCAGCAGCCACTGAACATACACAAGTGGGCAAAATTGTTGATGCGTTCCATTAACTTTGAGTGAGACTTCGGCACCTGCCCACAGGTATTTTGGCCCATTGAAAGAAACCATTTTTTTTGTTTGTTTCTTGTTTTTGTAGGAAAGGGGGCATAAGATACCAGTTTAGACAATGTAGGTTTGTTCTTAAGAGGGATATATATCCACTGCAGTGCGTCTTTTTAATTTGGGCTCATGGAACCCGCTCCTGTGACTTTTCATTGTAAAAATGTGACTCATCTTTTTTCACACAAGTTTGCCTTTTTTTTTTTTTTTTTTTTTGTCAAAGCCAAAAAAGGAAAAATAATTTCTGTAAACTTTATCACACTTTATCTTGGAGGGAAAAAGTCTGGCAGGCACCAGTTCTCTGCTTTCTTCTTATTTTCCTTTTCCTCCATCCAGCTGCCTGACCTGGTCTCCCAGCTGGGCGTCCTCTATCACATGATGGAGAGCAGAGTGAAGATGTTCCACAAACTGACCAAACTGCACGGGAAGCTCTACCTGCTCACCACACAGGTACCACACACTGACGCTTTGTGTTTCAGCCTGATTTTTTTGGCTTTACTTTCAGGTGCAAATTTGCTAGAATAAAAGCTGCAAATTTTCTGTGGCAGAGCGTTGCAAGTTGTCTGGAAAATGTGTGCTGTTTTTCTATGAAAAAGTAGCAAATGTGAAAAGGTTGTGAATTTGATGAAAGATTTTGCAAGTTTTCTGGAGAAAAGAATAGCCAGTTTTCTAGGATTTCTACAAAAAACTGGAGATTTCTTGGAAAAAAGTTTGCAAATTTGAAGAAAAAGATGTTGATGTTAAGGGGTTGCAAAATGCCTATAAGAAAAGGTGCAAATTATCTATGAAAATAGTTGCCAATATTCTTGAAAACTGTAAAATTTTCTGGGAAAAGGAAAATGGCGGCAAATTTGTGTGTGGGGGGAGAAAATTGATGTGGAAGAACCGTTGAGAATCTCTTTTGACGGTGTTTCCTCATTTCTCCACCAGGTGGCAGCAAATGACAGCAGCAACACGTCAGATGTCAACCACACAGCCAAGCTGGTCTATGAGGATGATGGTGAGTTTTCCTTCTGCTAATAATTATTAATAAACTGGTCTGTAGTCGTAGATTTGAGGGGAAAGGTTCAAATTTATTAGACGTGGTAAATATTTACAAGAATAAAATCCCATAATGCAGAGAAAAGTTTCAGGTTTATAGGAGGAAAGTAAATTGAGGAAAAGGTAGTAAATATACCAGAACAAAGCTGTATTTTTAGAGGAAAGAAAAAACTACAAAGTTAAGATGAAAAGGTTGCCCATTTATGGGGAAAGTTGCACTTCTATGAGGGAGTTGTACATTTGAGGGGTAAAAGCTACACATTTATCAGTGGAAATGCTGCATGTTTAAGAGGAAAGTTGCATATTTTAAAGGATAAAGTTTTAAATTTACATGGGAAAAGGAACACATTCATCAGGGGAACGTCGTGTATTTTAAAGGATGAAGGTGGGTGGGGTGATTTGCAGGGGAAAAGTTGCATTTCTACAGGGGAAAAGCTACAAATTCCTTTTAGGAAAAGCTTTATGGGGAACAGTTGCATACTTGTGAAGGATACAGTTGCACAATTACATGGGAAACCAGGGGAAGGTTGCACATCTGTTAAAAGAAATTGTTGGGGAAAAGTTGCATCTCTGCAGGGGAAAATGGGCAGGATTACAAGGGATAAAGTTGCCTGTCAAGGAGGAGAAAGTTGCATAATTATGGGGAATTTTTGCATTTTATAGCCCCCCCCCCAAAAAAAAACAACAACAAAAAAAAACTACATAGTGAGAAAATATACAAGTTGGGGGGATTCCACACATTTATAGGGGAGAAGTTCCATATTTATAAAGGAGAAAGTTGCATATGTAGACGGGGAAAGCTACTCATTTATTTTTTTTTTGAGGGGGGGGGGGGTTGCATGTTACAGGGAAAATCCTCATTTACAGCAGGAAAATTTGCATGCAGGGAAATTACACATTCATGAGGGTAAAGCTGCATATTTATATGGAAAAGTTGCACGTTTATTGGAGGAAATTGCATGTACCATATTTATACAGTATTTAAACTGGAAACATGACACATTTATAAAGGAGGGAAATTTGCACGTTAAGGGGAAATCCATGGGGGGAAAATCGCATTTATAGAAGGAAGCTTTGCATGGTAATAACAGGATAGCTACACATTTATAAGGGTAGTTTTGGATTTATAGGAGGAAAATTACACATTTATGAGGGTAAAACTTCACGTTGATGAGGGGTAAAATTGGTTTCCAATTTTTCACAAAAAAAAAGCTAATTTTTTCTACCATTACAACAAATGGGGTTTTACTATTGAAAAAAACGTACACTGGGATTTCACATAGAAAACAATGGAAAATTGCTTTAAGGGCCACACACAGGACTGAACGGCGGCAGGGGCTTTTTTCTTTTCTTTTCTTTTTTAAAATGCTGTTGGCGATGCTCTGCACATAAACACCACTGCTGTTGCCTGGCAATGGGGCCGTCGGCAGTGAGTTCTCCCTTCAGAGCAACCAACGAGGCCTGGCCATGCCGGCTCTGGTTTCTCATCATCATTACCGTATGAAAACGTTTCATTGAAGCCATATAGAAAATTGGCTTGGGTTGAATAATAATAATAAGCCGATCTTGGAGCACAGACGCTTCTCATCAGCCCTCTGAGTGAGGGTGATGATACAAGGATCTCCCGCGGACGTGATGTGTGTGTCGTCAGACGTTGGATTTTTTTTTTTTAGTCTAACAAACATCCATCAGCTTCTTGTCTTTACTAGTTGAGTCTTTTATTTCAAAAACACTGCAGATCTTTTTTTCTTCTTGCATTTTTTTTAATCCCCCGCCAGACGAAGCCCAAAGGAGGATTATATTATGGGTCACTCAGTCCGTCTGTCTGTCCCACTTCTGTGAAATCAACACCTCCTACAGTTTTGTTCTGATTGTGTTGAAACTTGGTACCAGGGTTTGATATACACTGATGATGGGCATTGTGCAGTTTCACTCAGCGGATGACCTTGAGGTCAGATTTTTCCCTAAATCTTCTAAACACAATAACTACTGAAAGAAATGATGTAGGCTTTTCAAATCAATACAGTAGTTGTGTCTAATACACATCTTGGACGAGTTACACCCTGACCTAAGTATGGGTTTGGGGTCAAGGGGTCAGAGTTCAAAGTTAACATTGCAGTTGCAGTATGGTAAATGCTACATTTACTATTACTATAAAATGAGTAAAGCTAGTGCTGCCAAATTTGGTACACAGGTTGGGATCCGGACCTCTGACTATGGGTTTGGGGTCAAAGGTCAAGGTTAATGGTAAATGGCGTTCACTTATATAGCGCATTTTACTCATCGCTGGGTGACCAAAGCGCCTTACAGATCCTGCTGTCCACACATTCACACACTGATGGCGGCAGAGCTGCCATGCAGCGGCGCTGGCCTGACCCACCAGGAGCAACTGGGGGTTCAGTGTCTTGCTCAAGGACACTTTGACACGCAGACTGCAGACAGAGCGGGAATCAAACCCCTGACCCTCCGACCAGTAGTCGGCCACACTACAGCTGCACCACAGCCGCCCCCTATGTTTTATTACTGTACAACAAGTAAAGTTAGGGTCTTCAAACTTGGTACACAGGTTCACCCCGTGACCCTGAAGTGTGACTGTGGTTTTGGGATTGCAAGGTGAAAGGTCAACATCAAAATGGCTTATAAACTATATCTCAACAACAAAGAAAGCGAGGGTCACCAAACTTGCTTCACAGGTTCACCTTGGGATCCTGACCAACAACTATGGGTTGTGTGTAACGATTTTTGCTGTATATTCATGGATGATGGGCTTGTCATAATTTGGTTCTGCCCCAGTAATTATATGGAAAGGTTAAACTGCTTTCCTTCAGTGACCGTGGGATCTTGGACTGAAACGGAGGCGGGGGATACTGCACTCGCCTCACAGTGCTCTTGTTTCAAAAAGACTTGAAGCCTTTTTTTTAAAAATAATTTTGCAACCCCCCCATTTCATAACTTTTATTGAAAATTTGTAACTTTTAATCTAGATTTGCAATATTTTTCTTGGTAATTTTGCTGTTTTCCCCCTCCTCAGTATGCAACTTTTTTCCTTGTAAATTTGTATTTTTTCCTGTATGTTCTGCTTTCTGGTGTTTTCTCCTTGTCAGTATATAGTATATGAGTTGGCTCATAAACGTCCATCAGCTTCTTCACTGATTGATCCATGAGTGACCTAGAGCTCCTGCTCAGCTCATCTTAATAATTTTATATTTACACATTGTAATACAAAAAACACTGGAGAAAACAAGTTTACCACTGAACAATCATTTCATGTAAATCTGATATTTGGCTTTTTTTTTTCTTCTAAATTTAACATTTGCAACTTTCTCCCATACATTTTTTCCTTGCAATTTCTCTGCTTATGCTCTCTTAATTTTGTCAAGAATTTTCATAAACTGTATTCTTCAAAAAGTTTTTTCCCCTTAAAATTTGCTGCTTATTTTAATTATAATTTTGCCACTTATTTTCTTCTAAATTTGCAACTTTTTTCTTTTAATTTCAGTGTTCAATAAATTTTGAACTTTGCCACTTTTTGCCGCTTAATAAAATTTTTTTATCAGAATCAGAATCAGGTTTATTGCCATTGTTCATGTAGTACACAAACTAGGAATTTGTCTCGGTACAATGCTGCAACATTAAACATGATAAGATAAGAGAAATAAACTATACATGTAATAAAGTGTAGGATAAGATTAAGTGATACTGGTCAACAGTTAAAATATATATTAGCCAGCAGCAGATACTGTGGAGAACTATATAGTGCAGTCGGTAATGCAGAAAGAAAACAGTGATGATTGACATGAGTCTGGTTGAGCTGCTGTACATGGTGCACGAGAGTCAATAAGTCACTTAGTGTTCAGCAGTCTAATGGCAGAGGGGAAGAAGCTGTTCATGTGACGGGAGGTTTTAGTCTGGATGGACCGAAGTCTTCTACCAGAGGGGAGGGGGGCAAACAGTACGTGACCAGGGTGTGAGGGATCGGCTATGATCCGGCCAGCACGCCTCCGGGTCCTGGAGATGTACAGATCCTGGAGAGATGGGAGCTTGCAGCCGATCACCTTCTCAGCAGTGCGCACGACGCGCTGCAGCCTTAGTCTGTCCCTGGCAGTGGCTCCTGCGTACTACACGGTTATGGAGGTGGTGAGGATGGACTCGATGATGGCTGTGTAGAACTGCACTAACATCTTGGTGGGTAGCTTGAGCTTCCTCAGCTGCCGCAGGAAGAACATTCTCTGCTGGGCTTTTTTGATGAGTGAGCTGATGGTCAGCTCCCATTTGAGGTCCCTGGTGATGGTAGTGCCTAGGAAGCGGAAGGAATCAGCAGTGGTGATGGGAGAGCCTGAGAGGGTGAGGGGGGGCAGAGGAGTAGTGACTTTCCTGAAGTCTACAATCATCTCCACTGTCTTCAGAGCGTTCAGCTGCAGGTTGTTATTGCTGCACCAGGACGCCAGCTGGGCCACCTCTCTCCTGTAGGCGGACTCGTCGCCGTTGGAGATGAGCCCGATGAGGGTGGTGTCGTCCGCAAACTTGATCAACTTGACAGACTGGTGGCTGGAGGTGCAGGAGTTGGTGTAAAGGGAGAAGAGTAGGGGGGAAAGTACACAGCCCTGGGGTGATCCGGTGCTGATGCTAGTATAGTCTGAGACAGTCTTTCCCAGCCGCACATGCTGCCTCCGGTCCGTCAGGAAGTCGATGATCCACCTGCAGAGGGAGTCAGGCACATTGAGCAGGGACAGCTTGTCCCGGAGCAGAGCGGGGCGGATGGTGTTGAATGCGGAGCTGAAGTCCACAAACAGGATCCTGGCGTAGGTTCCCGGGGAGTCCAGGTGCTGCAGGATGAAGTGGAGGGCCAGGTTGACTGCGTCGTCTACAGACCTGTTGGCTCGGTAGGCAAACTGCAGCGGGTCCAGGAGAGGGGTGGTGATGGACTTGAGGTGGGACAGGACCAGGCGCTCAAAGGACTTCATGACTACAGAGGTGAGCGCTACAGGTCTGTAGTCATTAAGTCCAGTGATCCGTGGCTTCTTGGGGACAGGGATGATGGTGGAGGATTTGAGGCAGGACGGCACGTGGCATAACTTAAGGGAGTTATGCCAGTTATGTAACTTATTATACTTTTCATTTAATTGTGCAGTTGTCTCCTAAATTTTTTCTCAAGTTTGCTTTTTTTTTCCTCATTTTGCCTTTTTTGTTGTAACTTTGCTACTTATTTCCTCTTAATTTTGTAATGTTTTCCCCATAAACAATCAACGTAGTTTAACAAAAAATGGGCGTGTGAAAGCTAAATTTTCTCAACAAACTGCAGATGTCATTTCAGATTGTCTTTTTTTGTGGTTTGTGTCATTTTCACTGAAAGAAAACCCACTGGGCTTCGTCAGCTGACATGCGAATTTCTGTTCTGTTCCAGAATCGACAGATGAAGACGAAGCCTCGTCTGAAGGTCAGCCTGATGCAGACTCTGATGTAAGTTACATCACATAAACGCCTTTATATTATTATTTATAAAGTAAAACCAAAGTTTCACATTTACCTGAGAAAGAATTTTGTATCTGCAATGGAATTTATTGGGGGGGGTGCACATATTTTTGCACATATACACAAGGGGAGAAGCTGTTTTTCTAAGGGCAAAGGTTTGAGTGTGGGAAAAGTTGGGCGTTTACAAGGGGAACGTTGAAGGTCTGCGGGCAGAGAGGTCCATATTTATGACAAAAAATTGAAGTGTAATGGGGGGTTTACCTGTCTATGGAGGGGACAGTTGCACATTTTGTAAGTGCAAAAGATGAATATTTACAAGGGTAAATCACATATTAATTATGGGGGAGAAGTTGCGTGTTTACATGGAGGGTGGGGAAAAGCATTTTGGGGAGTTTAAGGGAAAAGTTGTGTATTTGAGGTAAAAACTGAACCAGTCTGGGGACAATTTGCATGTTTATGGGGTGAAAGTTGTGCATTTCCAAGGAAACGGTTGCATGCTTATGTGGGAAAGATGCATATTTATACGGGAACAACTGCACCTTTGCATGAAATCAAAAGTCAAAAGAAGCAACGGCCATTTATCAAGTTAAATAGCAATTAAATTATCTTTACAAAACTCAAAACAGTTGGAGGTAAGAAGTCAAACATCAGCATAACAAAAGATTAACCAGATGGTGGAACGTTTATGTGCAGCTCTCAACTTTTTTTTTCCTCCCGTCAGCACTGGGAGGAAGGAGAGGAAGGAGATGAGAAGATGGAGGAAGATGTCAAGAACAATCCTGACAGCCAAACAGAACCCAAAGCTAACGGCGACGAGGACACGGAGCACGAAAATGAGAGCGAGGAAGAATAAAATGCTGAGATGAAATTAAAAATGGACCTTAAAATTATTATTATACTTTTTTTTTTGTTCTGATACTAAATCGAAGAGGAAAAAAAAGTTTGAGAGTTTTTGGAGGCATGTGGGACCGTTGTCTGCCTTCATTCCAAACATCCTATTTTTCAGGACATACCCAGCTCTCTGAATGGTCAATTCTGAATACTGTCGGCCAGTCAGAGCAGGCGTAGCCTCCACACAGTGTAAATTGAGTTTGTACAGTGAAGCACCAGGACGCTTTGAATTAAAGAACTCCTGGCAAGTCTCCTCATCACCACCTTTTTTTTCCCCACCCTCCCTCGTCTTGTTTGTTGCCGCGGCCTTTGTGTTCTAACCGTGTTAGTTTTGTTTTGTCGACTGAAGGCGTGATGTGACCAGACTGTGCTGAAACAGGCAAATAAAAAAAGGTTTTCAAAGTGACTTCAGTGTGTTAAATGTGATTAAAATAGAAATTATACTGTGGCTCATTAGCACTGGAATGAAAAAGGGGGTGTTTATTAGGGATGAGAATTGATAAGATTTTATCTATCAATAGCATTGTCAATTTTGATTATTGATCCAATTCTTTGATTCCCTTATCAATTCCTGACCTGTTTTGTGTGATTAAAAACAGGCCAAAATCAAATCTAAAAGGCTATTAACATGCCATCCTTGGAATAAAAGGGAATTTATGATTTGTAACCTATTGAAACGTTTATAAAGCTGAAAAGCAATAAATAGAATATTGATGGGATTGGGAGAAAAAACTGCAGTTATTTTAGCAATCAGAAAAATAGGCATGCTGTTGGGTGTCATTTTGTATGTATATTATACAGTGGTGTGAAAAAGTGTTTGCCCCCTTCCTGATTTCTCATTTTTTTCTGTCACACTTAAAATGTTTCAGATCATCAAACAAATTTAAATATTAGACAAAGATAACACAAGTAAACACAAAATGCAGTTTTTAAACGAAGGCGTTTATTATTAAGGGGCAAAAATCCAAACCTTCATGGCCCTGTGTGAAAAAGTGATTGCCCCCTAAACTTAATAACTGGTTGGGCCACCCTTAGCAGCAACAACTGCAATCAAGCATTTGTGATAACTGGCAATGAGTCTTCTACAGCGCTGTGGACGGATTGTGGCCCACTCATCTTTGCAGAATTGTTGTAATTCAGCCACATTGGAGGGTTTTTGAGCATGAACCACCTTTTTAAGGTCATGCCACAGCATCTCAATCAGATTCAGGTCAGGACTTTGACCCAGGCCACTCCAAAGTCTTTGTTTTATTTTCTCAAGCCATTCAGAGGTGGACTTGCTGGTGTGTTTTGGATCATTGTCCTGCTGCAGAACCCAAGTGCACTTTAGCTTGAGGTCATGAACAGATGGCCGGACATTCTCCTTCAGGACTTTTTGGTAGACAGCAGATTTCATGGTTCCATTTACCACAGCAAGTCTTCCAGGTCCTGAAGCAGCAAAACAGCCCCAGACCATCACACTACCACCACCATATTTTGCTGGTGGTATGATGTACATTTTCTGAAATGTTACTTTTACGCAGGATGTAACAGGACACGCACCTTCCAAAAAGTCCTTTTTTTCGTCAGGCCACAGAGTATTTTAACCAAAAGTCTTGGGGATCATCAAGATGTTTTCTGGCAAAACTGAGACGAGCCTTCATGTTCTTTTTGCTCAGCAGTGGTTTTCGTCTTGGAACTCTACCATGCAGGCCATTTTTGCCCAGTGTCTTTCTTACGGTGTAGTCACGAACACTGATATCTGAGGCAAGTGAGGCCTGCAGTTCTTTGGATGTTGTTGTAGGGTCTTTTGTGACCTCTTGGATGAGTCGTTGCTGTGCTCTTAGGGCAATTTTGGTCGGCCAGCCACTCCTTAGAAGACTCACCTCTGTTCCATGTTTTTGCCATTTGTGGACAATGGTTTTCACTGTGGTTTGCTGGAGTGAACTCTGGACTGACGAGATTGGTTAACTCCGAACACAGCCACATCCCAAGTTATAACGGTGTGCATATTTTTGTAAGTTTTTTATTTTTCCTCTTAAAATATTTCATTTTGTTTTTCATTTGGGTTGTACAGGTTATAGGTCACATTAATGGTGGAAAAAGTTTTGAAATGATTTAGCTTGATCTTTTTTTTTTAACATCACAAAAACCTGGCATTTGAACAGCGGTGTGCAGACCTTTTATATCCACTGTATGTGTAACTTGTATAGAACTTCTCTCCAAAGCATATTGACATATGTGGACGTGTTCCGAACTTATTGAACATGTTTCTAACAGTTACTGTATAATGGCATATTGGCAGCGTTGGTTCACAGGAGGAACCCAGTACTCTTAAGACTCCATGGTGAGCAGATGCCCATGTCAGACTGGTCTTGGTCTATTCAAAGTAAAGAGATGCTTCATACCTTGACATGTTTGGACTGTTGATTGACGTTCGTGACATATCACATGAGCTGTTTTATTTTAGGTTCGACCAACCTGACAGATCTGCCAGGTTGGCCACGCCCCCGCCGTGCGATGTCCTTTGGAGGAGGAAACCGAGATGATGGAAGCTTCATGCTCTCTCACACCTAGGATACATGGCTTGAGATGCGACGGCAGTTTGGCATGACCGCGCTATGTGTTGTCTCACAGCAGAATTATTGGGCACTCTTCAGGTGAAAAATGAGGAAGCCAAACTTTTTTTGTTCAACTTCATTGAACAAAGCAATTTACAAACTCTCATAGAGTAAATAATACTGCACAAACAACTGAACTTAGAACAACAAAACAATGAGGGTGTTAAAATTCTTCTCCATTAAGGCTGTAATATAAAATCAGAACAAAAGACTGAGATTGATCTTTCTGTGCCAAAGTCTTTTAGGAAAGAATATAGTTTTTCATTTCATTTTTAAACCACGTAAGGATGGTAATGTGTTCTTCCATTTATTGACATGAATATGGTATTTACCCAAAATGACAATGTTTATCTTTTTCTTATTTGGAATGTTGTCAAAGTACTAAAAGATCTGAGATGCCTCAAGAGGAATATCGATGCCAAGATTAATCCATCTAAAAACATCGCTCCAAAACTGAGCAGATACAGGACAGAAAAAGAACAAATGTTCAATGGTCTCAGGTTCCTCAGCACAGAAAACACAAGGCTCCACCTCAAATTTAAACCTTCTCCATAGAGTCTCCGCAACTGGATAAAAATGATTTATAATCTTAAAATGTGTTTCCTTTACCTTAGGTGGAATAAGCCACTTCAGAAAGTTATAATTTTTGTTCTTTGGCAAGCAATTTTCTAGCAGTTCCAATTTCCTTGGTGTTCCAAAATCTATAAAAAGTTTGTTTAAATGCATTGCCAGTTACTGTATTATAGCATTCTTTTTTCCAAATATTAACTCCTGTAGGACCTTGGGGAAGTCAGATTATTTAGCATCTCAGACAGAGACGGTGAATAAGCATGGGAGAACAATGCCCAGGGGGTTCCTGGCGAGATAGCAGAAAGGAGTCAAGGACATAGGGGGTTGAATGCAGTGTAATGTAAATGTCATGCTGTGTGATGAGAAATGCCATGAAACGTGAAGAGTGATTTGGGTAAAAGGGGAGCGCTTGCTGAGATGATTCAGTCTGTTCTGTGCTTGTGAGTTGTGAAGTGTGTAATAAACCGTCTGTCCATGAATCTGCCTCTTTATTCACACACTCCACACTGGTGACCCTAGACGACTTATGGAACACGAGGCAAGAACCCCGGAGCCGGCCCGGTCGGGAAACCCCAGCGACGCAGCAGCCGTCCCACAGACAGCCTGGACTGGAACCCCCAGCAACGCGTGCGCGGTTTCAGTCAAGCTACCGGACTTTCGGCAGCACAACCCACGCCCTTGGTTCCACCACACCAAGGCCCAGTTCGCCCTCCGGGGAGTAACGGCAGACAACACCAAATTCTACCATGTGGTAGCAGCGCTGGACGCTCGCACAGCCCAGCAGGTAGCAAGCCTGCTCGATCAGCCTCCAGCCTGCAAAAAATACGAGGCACTCAAGGCTGCACTGACCCGGCGCTACACACTCTCGGAATGCGAGAGAGCGGAGAGGCTCCTGGGGCGGACCGAGTTAGGAGATGGTTCGGCTGTCGACCTGATGGAGAAGATGCTGACGTTAATGGGCACGGACGACGGGCACTTTCTGTTTGCCCACCTTTTCCTCCGGAACCTTTCAACAGAGGCGAGAGCGGTTCTGGCCAATTCGCCGTTGCTGGCCGCGCGTGACTACCGTGCGCTAGCCCAGGAGGCAGACCGGATCATCCTCACCACCAGGGCGATCACAGTCAACACGGCGGCGGCGGAGCCCAGCGAGACGACCAGAGGACGGCAGCGGGGGCCAAGGAGCGCCAGAGAGACATGCTCTGCTTCTACCACCGCCGCTTCAGAGAGAACACGCACAGATGTGCACCACCGTGCCAGTTCAAGTGCTCGGGAAACGCCAAGGCCGGCAGTCGGTAGCAGCTGCGCCCACCGGTGAAGAGAACAAGCTGCTCTACGTGACAGACTCGCGCTCGGGGAGACGCTTCCTCGTCAACACCGGAGCCCAGAAGAGTGTCATCCTGCCGTCCTACGCTGACTGGCTGGCAGGACCTAGCGGCCCCGGACTTGTAGCAGTAAACGGCTCGGAGATTAAGACGTTCGGTGAGAGAACACTGGCTTTATCTCTACATGGCCGCTCGTACGAGTGGACTTTTATCATAGCAGCACTGTGTTGCCCGATCCTGGGCGCTGATTTTCTGTGTGCACATGGTTTACTTGTGGATGTTGCTAACAGATGCCTGGTTAATGCACCGTCCTTTGAATCTCTCCCCTGTAGAGCTCGAGGGACCCGGCCAACAGCACAAGCCAACGTCACAGCTCCAGGCGGTAAGTTCAACGCACTGCTCACTCAGTTCCCAGCACTCACGGTCCCGACGTTTTTGGCGGCCTTCGCTAAACACGGGGTGGAGCACTTTATCACCACCACCGGGCCGCCTGTTTTTGCAAGACCTCGGCGCTTGGACGCAGCTAAACTGGCCATAGCGCGCAAGGAGTTCGCCAACCTGGAAAGGTTGGGCATCATTCGGCGATCGAACAGCCCATGGGCATCCCCGCTACACATGGTCCCTAAGGCTGAGGGGTCGTGGCAACCATGCGGTGATTTCCGCAGGTTGAACAACACCACAGCACACGACCGCTACCCGATTCCCCACATACAGGATTTTTCTGTTCACCTCGCCGGAGCACGCATTTTTTCCAAAATAGACCTGGTCCGCGGTTACCACCAGGTCCCAGTGCGCACGAAGGACGTACCCAAAACAGCTGTAATAACTCTGTTCGGTTTATTCGAGTTCCTGCGCATGCCATTCGGGTTAAAAGGCGCGGCACAGACGTTCCAGCGCATGATGGATGCAGTGCTGTGCGATCTCCCGTTCGTGTTCGTCTACCTGGACGATATCCTGGTAGCCAGTGCGTCCGAAGACCAACACGAAACCCACCTCAGGACGGTTTTCTGGAGGTTAGAGGAGCACGGGTTAATCAACCCGGCGAAATGCCAGTTCGGCGTGACGGAGATTGATGTTTAGGGGCACCGCATCTCTCCGGAAGGAGCGATCCCGTTGCCCGACAAAGTGCGCGCCGTGGTGGATTTTCCCCGGCCTCAGACGGTCAGGGCGCTGCAAGAATTTTTTGGGATGGTGAACTTTTATAACCGTTTCCTTCCCCGTGCGGCGCGGCTCATGCAACCATTTTATGCCACACTCAAGAGACAGAAACCCGCGGATGGGGTCGAATGGACCCTGGAGCGAGAGCGGGCGTTCTTGGAGGTTAAAGCAGCCCTGGCAAACACCGCACTGCTGGCGCATCCGGACCCGGCGGCCCGGATAGCGCTCACCACCAACGCTTCAGACGTGGCCATAGGGGCTGTCGTGGAGCAGCGCGTCACCGGGGCTTGGCAGCTGCTCGCCCTTTTCAGCAGAACTTGGAGCGACAGCGAACGTAAATACAGCGCGTTCGACAGGGAGTTGCTGGCCCTCCACCTGGCCATACGCCACTTCCAGTTCTGGCTGGAAGGGCGCAGCTTCACCGCGTTCGTGGACCACAAGCCACAAACGTTCGCGATGGCCAAGGTTTCAGAACCGTGGTCGGGCTGGCAGCAGAGACAGCTGGCCGCGATCTCAGAGTTTACTACCGATATTCAGCATGTGTCGACGGATTGCCTCTCACGCTCCGTGGTGGCCCCGGTCTATGTGGGGATAGATTACGCGGCCATGGCTGCGGAGCAGATTAGCGATGCAGACGTGCGCACGCTCCAGTCTGGACCAACAGGGTTAAGGCTGGAGAGCAGGGTGCTGCAAGACGGCATGCCCCCCCTAATCTGCGATGTTTCCACGGGACGCCCGCGTCTGGTGGTCGCGTGGCGCCGCCGCGTGTTTGAGTGGGTTCACACTCTGGCACACCCAGGAGTGCGCGCGTCAGTCAAAATGGTGGGAGAGAAGTTCGTGTGGCTGAGCTTACGCAAACAAGTAAAAGAGTGGGCTGCAGCCTGCGTGGCGTGCCAACGAGCCAAGGTACACAGACACACGAAGGCTCCCTTGGAGCCGTTTTGGGTACCGGCTAAGAGGCTCGACCATGTTCATGTGAACCTCGTGGGCCCCCTCCCGCCATCACAGGGGTGCACGCACCTCCTGACAGTGGTGGACTGCACCACGCGCTGGCCAGAAGCAGTCCCGCTGGCGGCAACCACGTCCGCGGACGTAGCACGCGCTTTTTTTAACAGCATGGGTGGCGCGTTTTGGAGTCCCGTCGGACATTACGTCCGACGAGGGCCCTCAATTTGTTTCGGACCTCTGGTCTGCGATGGCCCGCAGCCTGGGTGTTGCAATTCATCGCACAACCGCGTACAACCCACAGGCCAATGGGTTATGCGAGCGTTTTCATAGATCACTGAAAGCAGCACTCAGGGCTTCACTGCAAATTGGGTGGACAGGTTGCCGTGGGTCTTATTGGGGTTGCGCTCCGCGCCAAAAGAGGATTGAGAAGCTTCCTTGGCAGAGCTTGTTTTTGCGCAGCCCCTACGGCTGCCCGGGGAATTTCTGCCAGATAATCCCGCGCCGGACAGCTGCCCTGTCAGCTTTTGCAGCGTAGCGCAAACACAGGCACGCTGCCGGGCCCGGCCCACCACTGTTTTCCACATGCTTTCGTGCCTAAAACTTTGAAGAACGCGGAGTTCATGTTCATCGGACACGACGCCCACCCTATGGTGGACCGTTCAGAGTGTTGGAAACGGGGGATAAGCATTTTTTGCTAGACTTTGGGGGGTAGGCAGGAAAAAATTGGCATAGACAGACTCAAACCCGCTTTTGTAGTGGCGGACGAGCAAGTGCTGTTGGCTAGGGCCCCTCGGCGTGGAAGACTCCCATGGAGAGCTCCCCAGGGAAACAATTCAGCAGAGCAGCCACACGGACAGAGCGAAGTTTCCCCCCCTCGCCACGGCCCACCTGCAGTCAGACACACTCTCAGCAGCCCCCCACCGGCACAGCAGTGCCACGGAGGCGGTAAACCCCAGTTACAGCAGATATGGGAGGAGACGGAAGCCAAAACAGCGTGTGGACTGATGTTCTATCTAAGATGCTGGGGGGGCGGTGTAGGACCTTGGGGAAGTCGGATTATTTAGCATCTCAGACAGAGACAGTGAATAAGCATAGGAGAACAATGCCCAGGGGGTTCCTGGCGAGATAGCAGGAAGGAGTCAAGGACATAGGGGGTTGAATGCAGTGTAATGTAAATGTCATGCTGTGTGATGAGAAATGCCATGAAACGTGTGAAGAGTGATTTGGGTAAAAGGGGAGAGGTTGCTGAGATGATTCAGTCTGTTCTGTGCTTGTGAGTTGTGAAGTGTGTAATAAACCGTCTGTCCATGAATCTGCCTCTTTATTCACACACTCCACACTCCCCCTATTTTTAACTCTGGTAATTGAGTGGACACTATTATGTCCATAAAACGTGGCACAAGGGCGGCACGGTGACGGAGTGGTTAGCACTGCGGCAGCACAGCAACTCACCCTTGGCCGGGGGATCCTGGGTTCGATCCCAGCCCCCGAC
Organism: Pholidichthys leucotaenia; assembly: GCA_020510985.1. Lineage (NCBI taxonomy): Eukaryota > Metazoa > Chordata > Actinopteri > Cichliformes > Pholidichthyidae > Pholidichthys > Pholidichthys leucotaenia. The sequence goes on along the minus strand of CM035842.1, from coordinate 190,015,995 downwards.
CAACAGTGATCTGTGTGGAGTTTGCATGTTCTCCCCGTGTCTGCGTGGGTTTACTCCGGGATTTCTCCTGTTTCCTCCCACATGCCAAAAACATGCAAGTTAAGTTAATTGGCATCAAACTGGGGATTCTAAATTGTCCTTAGTTATGACTGTGAGAGTGAATGGTTGTCTGTCTCTCTGTGTTGGCCCTGCAATGGACTGGCAATCTGTCCAGGGTGTACCCTGCCTCTCGCCCAAAGATGCTGGGATAGACTCCAGCCCTCCCGCGACCCGAAAAGGATTAAGCGGAAGAAGATGAATGAATGAATGAGGTGAGTGGTGAACTGAACAGGACTTTAGTATATAACTCACTGGGTACCGCCAGACGCTTCTGCTAGGCAGAGAGGTGGTCAAAGAGACCGTGCCTCTTCCACATTGGCCCTTTATACCCCGGGTGGTGGCGGAACCGGAAAGGTGGAGCCGCCACCCATAACCACACTAATACATAGTATTAATATCAATAAACAACATCACCCCCCCCCCCCCCTTAAGAGTCCAAAACGCACACACACAAATTCAGGCCTTCCCAAATTTGTAACCCGAATCACACTAAGATGGATAGATAGATACTTTATTAAGAACAAAAAAGTATAACAAAAACAAAACAAATGACAAATGCAATAAAGTAACAGTACAGTGTTCGAAAGGGAGAAGGAAGAAGTGAACACTTATTAATTCCATCTCCTCTTTTCCATAAATACACTAATGTGAATTATATACAAATTACCACATTTAAGACCCCAAGTAAACAATTAGCTGTATTTTGTACATATCAACATTAACACCCATCCATCCTAGCATACATTGATGTCCATACATCAAAACCAGCCTCAAACAACACAGATATACACAGTGCTGTCCCACCCACCATTCCATAGTGTCCCAGAGTGAGCATAGTGAATCGTACATATAAATACTACCCTTCTAACATATATCCTTTCAGCAAATAATGTTTGTACCTCTTTTTGAATTGATTTCTGTTTGTACATATTTTCAGTTCCGGCTCCAGACTGTTCCACAAATTCACCCCACAGACAGATATGCACATACTTTTCTTGGTTGTTCGTATCTTGGGTTTTGTAAAGTTTAAGTCTCCTCTAAAATTATGATCATTGTCTCTTTTTTTAAATATTTTTTGTATATTAGTTGGGAGTTGATTATTAATTGCCCTGTACATGACTTGTGCTGTCTTAAATTTAACTAAATCGGTGAACTTTATGACATGTGACTTTAAAAACAACGAACTGGTATGGTCTCTATATCCTACATTATTTATTATCCTTATAGCTCTTTTTTTGTAATGTGCATATTGACTGTAGGTTGGTCTTGTAGGTGTTTCCCCAGACTTCTACACAGTAGTTGAGATAAGGTAGAAACAGTGAATTGTACAGTAAGACCAATGATTTATAGTCCAATATGTATCTTGTCTTCCCCAGTATGCCTATACATTTTGCCAACTTGGCCCGGATGTGACTGATGTGAGGTTTCCAGCAGATTTTATTGTCTAGCGTCACCCCCAGAAACTTATTTTCCTGTACTGTTTCTATTCTGGTATCATCTATCGTTACTATTATTTCATGATTTATTTTATAATTTCCAAACAACATAATCTTTGGGGTTTTTTAGATTTAGAGAGAATTTATTTTTGTTGAACCACTGCGTTAACTTTTCCATTTCAGTTGTGACCACCTCTAAAACCTGCTGCAAATTCTCACCAGTGCAAAGGATATTTGTGTCATCCGCAAACAAAATAAATTTCAGAATTTTTGATACTTGGCATATGTCATTTATATACAAAATAAAGAGTTTGGGTCCCAAAACTGACCCCTGGGGCACACCACAAGTGATGTCCATGAAGGGTGATTTGTGCTCACCAATTTGTACAAATTGTTGTCCGTTACTTAAATAACTTTCCACCCAACTCAGTCCGACCCCTCTTATCCCATACCTTTCCAGTTTCCTTAGTGGTATTCTGTGGTCAATGGTGTCAAAAGCTTTCTTTAAATCTATAAATACTCCTACAGCAAACTTTTTTTTATCTATACAACTAGTAATTTCTTCTATAAGTTCGATCAGTGCCAAAGATGTAGATTTATCTGCTCTAAAACCATACTGGCTGTCTGTAAGGTGGTTGTGTTTTTCAATGAAATCATCCAGTCTCTTAGTGAAGACTTTTTCAAGTATTTTGGAGAATTGTGAGAGTAAAGAGACTGGCCTGTAATTTGTGAAAGAATGACTGTCTCCTGTTTTGTATAGAGGTATTACTTTTGCTATTTTCATTTTGTTTGGAAATTTACCAGTTTGAAATGACAGGTTACAGATGTGGGTGAGTGGCTTAACAATTCCTTCAATTACTTTTTTCACTACGGTCATGTCAATTTCATTCCAGTCTTAAATTTACTCACAGTCTCGATAATTTCCTTTTCAGTAACTGCACCCAAAAAGATTATGTTTGGATTTCTATCTTCTATTTCATTTACAGAACCACTGTTGTTTGTTTCTGGTGTCACTATTGATTTTGCTAATTCAGGACCAACATTTACAAAAAATTTATTGAAACCACTGACCACATCCTCCATATTATTTATCAAATTGCCATTTTCAATAAAATATTCTGCATAATTAGCATTCTTAGGTCGATTACTAATAATCCCATTGAGTACTTGCCATATTCCTCTTAATGTGGAGAATGGGGGAATGACGAGGCTGAGTTTATCTCACGAGTCAGGTTTATTCACATTCTCCAACATCATCCAAAAACAGAAAGAGAAAGAAACCTCCAGACATTCGTTCTTTTATACCCCGGAACATCAAAGCACACAGTCACATTGTATTTAATCCCAAGTCACAATGCGTCTTCTTCCAGGTCTTATCACCTCCACCTAAAGTCACTGGCGGCCAGGAAATCCCCCAAGGCCATCTCTCTGCATATCAAAGACCACATTTCACATCCTCCTGTTATCTCCTCGGAGGCTCAGTCCTTTTGTTCATCTGAGACGTGAAGCATACAGTAAGCATACAGTGATATACAAATGAAGCATATGAAACTCACATATGTGTCCCACATGACCCCCCCCCCCCCCCGAAACGTCTAAGATGGAACAACGTAATAACAGTCTGCATGTCATGATAAAATCACACACATCAGTCCACATGCTGCTTGGGCCTCAGTCTTCTCCCGTATCTGCTGTAAGCGGGTTTTACCACCTCCGCGACGCCCTCCTGCTGGGGAGCTGCTGTCTGAGGATGAGAACTGTTAGTCAATCCCTGTGGGTGCTCTGGGAAATGCTCCCTAGGGGGTCTGCCTCGCCGAGGAGCCCTGGCCAACTGCACGCCTTCGTCAGCCACCACAAAAATGGGTTTGAGCCTGTTTATACCAATCATTTCTTTTCTGCCCCCCAAATCTAGCAAAAAATGCTTATCTCCTGTTTCCAGCACTCTAAATGGTCCATCATAAGGTGGTCGCAACGATGGGCAATGGGCATCGTGTCTGACAAAAACAAACTCCGCATTTTTTAAAGCCTTAGGCACAAAAACTCGCGGAAAACTGTGGTGAACGGGGCCAGGCAGCGTGCTCGATTCCATGCTACTCTGCAACCGCTGAGCTGGGGAGCACTCTGGCGCAGGATTATCTGGGAGAAATTCCCCGGGCAGCCGAAGTGGCTGTGCAAAAACTAGCTCAGCCGGGGAGGCTTCTAAATCCTCTTTAGGTGCAGAACGCAACCCCAATAAAACCCATGGTAGCCTGTCCACCCAATTTGCATCCGTAAGCGACGCTCTGAGGGCCGCCTTCAATGACCTGTGAAAACGTTCGCATAACCCGTTAGCTTGCAGGTTGTACGCGGTCGTGCGGTGAATCATTGCCCCCAGGCTGTGGGCCATCGCTGACCAAAGTTCGGAAACAAATTGAGGGCCTCTGTCGGACGTAATGTCCGACGGGACTCCAAAACGTGCTACCCATGCCATTAAAAACGCGCGCGCCACCTCCTCGGCTGTGGTTGACGACAGTGGGACCACTTCCGGCCAGCGCATGGTGCGGTCAACCATTGTCAGAAGATGTGTGCACCCGTGAGGGCAGGAGGGGGCCTACGAGGTCCACGTGAACATGATCAAACCTCTTAGCTGGGATGTGAAACGGCTCCAAGGGAGCTCTTGTATGTCTGTGTACCTTGGCTCATTGACAAGCCATGCAGGCTGCTGCGTGTTTGCGCAGGCTCGGCCATACAAATTTCTCTCCCACCAGGCTTAAACTGTTTTTCCATAGAGAGCACAGGGCTTCAGATGTATTCCTCCACTGAATCACTGTCATTCAGTTCACCGTTTGCCGCTACTCGTGCCCTCCCCAACTGGTCGAATTTGATGAAGGAGCTTGCCGGGTCCGCTTTGATCAGCTCTCTCACTTTCCTTCAATTTCTGATGCATCAGGGAACTCCACAGCCAAAAATAGAAGTCCTGAGATCATAACCAATAATGTTTCCACAGACGCATGAATTCCAGTGTCCATGAGTCTCCTCGTAGGTTCCAATTCTTGGGCTCCCCCTTGGCCCAATTCTTGTTGAAAAATAGTGACAATAGCACATTTAAGCCGCTTCCAAATCCATAATTTCCGTTTAGATTAAGATTCAGCAGAAGAAGAGCGACTAAACACAGACAAAAACGCAACATTGCAAAAGCTGGGAATAGATCAGGAAGGCAGGGGAGGAGGGAAGAAAAATGCGACGGCTCTCTCTCAAGGCAAGAAGAGAAAACTTATTAACTAATTTACTAATTAACTTTAAATGTTTATAATATCTGTTTGTTTTATATCTGTTTGTTTGTTTTATATGTATTTTAATATGTAATAACTATTAACTTATGTGTATAAACCATTATGAACTACTGAATATTCAACATCCTGCCCCCCAAGAAAACAGTTCAAATGTTAACTTCAAAAGGATATAGTAGCTGAACTGGTCTTCTTAACGTCGTCCCAGTTGGAGTGCGCACAGCGCAGGATCTGACTAGTCCATCTCTTCCTGGGAACACCTCTATGATTAGTCCTGTTTTCCATGTTTGACATGGTATCTTGTCATCTCCAATGAGAACCAAATCTCCTGGTTTGAGTTGTGTTGGATTTGGGGTATGACGAGTGTGAGCCGATCTGAGGTCCAGCAAATACTCCCTCCTCCATCTGTTCCAAAATTCATTGACAAGTCTATGGCGATATTTCCACCTTCAGGTCAGCTTTTCTTTATTTGCATTTGCTATCTGACCTGTTGTGGAAAATGGCTTTGGTGGTAAAGAGGTAAGTCTTTTCCCTATGAGGAAATGAGCTGGCGTCAGAGGTTCTGGTTCTTGTAAATCATTGTACACAAATGTGAGTGGTCTTGAGTTAATAGTGGCTTCTATTTCTGTCAACAGAGAAGTTAACTCTTCAAAGCTCAGAGATGCTCTGCCCATTACTCTTTTGAGGCATCCCTTTACAGAGCGCACTAACCTTTCCCAAAAACCGCCCCACCAAGCCGCTCTTTCTGCAATAAATTTCCACTTGATTCCCTTTTCAGAAAAATATTCCAGCAGCTCTGGCTCTTTTATAGCCTTCCACAGTTCCTTTAGATCTTGATCTGCTCTCTTGAACGTTTTTGCATTGTCCGAGTAGATTACTCTACAAAGTCCTCTCCGTGAAATAAATCTCTTGAGTGCCAAGAGGAAACTTTCTGTTGATAGACTCGATACTAGTTCAAGGTGCACTGCACGTGTAACTGCACAGGTGAAAAGTGCTATGTACGCTTTCTCTGCTGAATTCTTGGACTTTACAAACAGTGGGCCTGCAAAGTCAGCACCTGTGACTTCAAACGGCGGTGCTTCAGTAACTCTGTCTTTGGGTAGAGGTGCAGCTGTTTGCTGTGCTGCTTTTACTTTGAATCTTTTACAGATAGTACAGTCTGAAATGCATTTTTTGACTGTCTCGCGCGTGGAATCCAATACTTCTCTCGTAGATGAACTAGAGTGTCTCTCACGCCTGAATGCATGACATTTTCGTGACTGTATTTTATCAGAAGTTGTGCAAATCTGTGATTTGAGGGTAACAACCATGGGTGCTGCTCATTGAAACTCATGTTTGACTGATGCAGCCTTCCTCCTACACAGATTAAGCCTTGCTCGTCTAGAAAGGGTTTAAAGCAGGGGTGGGCAATCATGTGCCATGGAGGGCCATTCTACTGCAGGTTTTCTGTTCCACCCAGTCTCTTCAGCAGGTGTTTTCAGTGATTAGCAATCCTTGAAGGTGATCAGAGCAAACACCTGCTGAAGAGACTGGGTGGAACAGAAAACCTGCAGTGGAATGGCCCTCACTGCCCACCCCTGGTTTAAAGTCTCTGATTTTTGAGTCTTTGCACATTTTCTCCAGTTTTCAACTCTGTTATTTCTCTTTCAAAACTGTTAAGTTGCGCTTCACGTATCCATACCTTTTCAGCTTTTGCCATTTCCCCTGCTGTTAGTTCTCCCCTTTGTCTTTGCTTTGAATGACAATTGTGGAGAAATCTTTGAATCCATGCAGTTACTCTTAGTACAGTCTGTAGTTTGCTGTATTTGTCCAGCTGTAGCAATGGTTTAGATTGCACTCTTTCACTGTTACTGAGATGTACTGCGACTTGACTTGCCTTTAGCTCAGCTTTAAAGCGTACCTGTGGTGGTCGTGAAGACGCATTTAACTTGAAAACATTAGGAAAAGGTATTTGTTATTTGGGTAAATAATTGTTGCCAGCCATATACCACCTGAGATATATTGAAATAGGACCGCGGGCATGGCCAGCCAATGAAAACTATGGGCACCGCCATGACATATGCGGAAGTGACATCATACCGTTGCTACTGAAAAGACAATACTCCCGTCTGTATGAGAGACTAGGGTGCTGTTGTGAGTGTTTTTGTTCTATTATGGCTGAACTGTCGGACTCTGAGGAAGAATTCGTCCAACATGGCTACAGGTTTGAGCCAGAAAGGTCTTCTGAGGGTTAAAGTGACGAAGTGGTCCTCACACACAATGCAATTTCGTCTGACAGGATTCGTCTGTGCCCTGTTCCGAGATTGCGCAATCACTTTTCCGCTATGATCTTCTGACAAGGTGAGCTGGGTTTGGGTACACAAAAAAAGTGTTTCTTTGTTTTTTTTCGCTTATTATTGAGACATCCAAAGGCTTTACATTCCGCCATGTTGCGATATCCATATCGCATTGTATGTTTTTGTTTTAACAAGAGCGCCGAGTGTCTGCTCCTCTGTATAGCGGCGAGGGAGGAGCCGAATCATCTGCCGTGTTGCGGCCGTTATAAGCTCAGATCAGACAAGACGACCCGCTGAATTTAAGCATTTATTTATTTATTTTCTAATCGTTTTAGTTCTGCATTTAATATGAACCCTGAGTTTGAAATAAACATTTGAATTTTGGTCCTCACACACAACGCAACGCGCCGAGTGTCTGCCGCTCTGTATAGCGGCGAGGGAGGAGCCGAATCATCTGCCGTGTTGCGGCTGTTATAAGCTCAGATCAGACAAGACGACCCGCTGAATTTAAGCATTTATTTATATATTTTCTAATCATTTTAGTACTGCATTTAATATGAACCCTGAGTTTAAATAAACATTTGAATTTTGGTCCTCACACACAACGCAACGCGCCGAGTGTCTGCCGCTCTGTATAGCGGCGAGGGAGGAGCCAAATCATCTGCCGTGTTGCGGCTGTTATAAGCTCAGATCAGACAAGACGACCCGCTGAATTTAAGCATTTATTTATTTATTTTCTAATCGTTTTAGTTCTGCATTTAATATGAACCCTGAGTTTGAAATAAACATTTGAATTTGAATATCCCGAAAGCCACTGCTCATCCGGGCACTCCAGGCTCAGCCAATATTGATCCAGATCGCGGTGCCCATTTTATTACGTCACAGGAAGCGTCCTGGAAGGCCATGTAGCCGCTAGTATGGCTGCACCCATGTTTTGCTGACATAGCTGAACAAGCACATCAGCAATGGATTTATATCAAATTGCTTTGAACATGAATTTCAACTTAAACTTGAACTAGAACTTGAGACAGGGGCTCAATATAATATCTTTTTTTTCACGACCACCACAGGTACCCTTTAACCTCTTCTTCTGATAGTATTTCTTGTGCTGTTTCTGGCGGTGTAGTTTGAAGCTCCTTTTCTTTCAAAAATGATGGGCCTGACCACCAGAGATTTTCCTCTTTCAACCTTGATGCGGACTGACCTCTTGTGGTGAGATCAGCTGGGTTCACCTTTCCATTACAATGTGTCCATAGTTCTGGTGGTGTCAAAGTTTGTATCTCCATCACTCTGTTGGCAACAAACTGTTTCCATTTCTTTGATGAACTGCAAATCCAGTGAATCGCTATCATGGAGTCTGACCACATTCTGAGTTGAGTGATCTGCATTTTCAGTGCCTTCAAAAGGTTATTTGCCAGCCTTGCTCCAATCACAGCTCCCATTAGTTCCAAGCGTGGCAGTGTGATTGTTTTGATTGGTGCCACTCTTGACTTGGATGCAACGAGCGCAGTAACAGTCTCTCCTTCTGTTGTTTGTCCTTGTAGATACGCAACTGCGCCATACGCCTTTTCGCTTGCATCTGTGAAGACATGGAGAACTTGTGATTTATCTGACAGTTTTTCTGTTCCATACCACCGTGGAATGACTATTTGGTGGATCTGAGGAAGTTCCATGCACCACTGCTGCCATGCCTGTGAAAGGTCTGGAGGCAGCTCGTCGTCCCAGCTCAGACCCCATCGCCACATTTCCTGAAACAGACATTTAACTCAAATGGTAAATGGCGTTAGGAACCCTATAGGATCAAAGATTCTGGCGGATGATCTCAAAACACTCCTCTTTGGGTTTTCTTTTCCTTTTACAATGTTCATCAAATGTTTGAGGTCAAAGGCAAAGTCATCTGTGTCCAGTCTCCACACCAAACCAAGTACTTTCAACACACTTCCATGTGTTTCTGTTTCTTGTGTAAAATCAAGCTTGCTGTTTGACCACTGGGTTTTCAGTTCAAGGGAGTTTGTTGTCCACCAACAGAGGTTCATGTTGGCAGCAGCCAGTATTTCTCTTGCTCCTGTAGTAAGTCTGTATGCCTCGTCTGAGTTACTTGAGCTAGCGATCAGATCATCCACATAAAGTGAGTCTCTCATTAGTTTTACTGTGTCTGGTTGGTCAGCTTCATATTTCTCCAGATGATGTCTGATAGTGGCTGCAAGAAAAAATGGACTTGAAGTTACTCCAAACACAACACGTGCCATTCTCATTATACGCGTGTTGGTGCCTTCAACATCTGGGGGTCCTGTAAGCCACAAAAATCTCACAGCATCTCTGTCACTTTCAGTTATAGATATCTGAAGGAAAGCTTTAGTAATGTCCGCTGTGAAAGCTACAGGATTTTGTCTGAATCTGATCAAAATGCTCATGAGGTCAGCATTCAGGTTTGGGCCAGGTAATAAACAGTCATTTAAAGAGGAACAACCTTCTTCATGTGACGAAGCATCAAACACTACCCTTAACTTGGTAGTTACTTTGTCTTCTCTGATTACAGCATGATGAGGTAAGTAGTAGGTTACATTCTCTGTCTCTGCTGAATGACTGCTCTCTGGCACATCTTCACATATTCCTTGTTCTGTGTAATCCTCTATTACATCGTTGTATCTTTTGAACAGTGTCACGTCAGATTTCAGCTTTCTTTTCAGGGTTTCAAACCTCTTTTGTGCAACCTTCTTGTTGTCTGAGAGTTTGGGTGTGTCTTGGCGCCATGGCAACGCCACTTCATATCTCTCATTAATGAATCTGACTGACCTGTCAAAGCTCTCCTTGGCCTTCTTGTCATCAGGTGTTTCCTCACCTTTAGTAGTGATGCCCAGCGACTCGATCTCCCAAAATGCTCTTAGCTGGTTTGAGATCTCCACTGAGTCTTCACTGAGTCCAATGTGCATGCATGTTGCTTCATTCATACTGGACATGACAACTGGTCCTTGCACTGCACTGCCCAGCCGAATCTGGTTTCTATGGCAACCAAAGCGTCTGACAGTCTCTCAGTTTTACCTGTGACTACTCTCCAGTAGTAATCTGCTCCGATCAGTACTGATAGCTCCAAACCATCTTTGTCTCCCGCTGACACATCTGCTACTGGTAGCCCCTTTTTCTCCAGCTGCCGTTGGATGTGTTCACTGGGGACTTTCATGACTGCAGTACAAAGCTGTGGGGTTTGAACAGCTTCAATCTCGATTTTCTGATCTTTGTTTCTCACATTCTCCAGGACTAGTTTTATGACATTGCATTTTGTGGTCACTGGGTTTTTTGAGCCAAACATGTGAAGGTTTAATGTCTCTTGTTTTAGTATTGGCAGTTTTAAATCTTTCACTTGTTTCTCATGGACAAAACTCCGTTGGCTTCCTCCATCAATTAAGCAACGCACAATCTTCTTTCCTCCAGGTCCTTCAATCCTTGCTCTCACAGTTTGCAACAGCACTGTTTCACATTTTTCTGGGGTTGGTTTGGCTGCATGTGGAATGACTGAGGAGACTACTGTATCACTCGTGTTTTCAGCAGCATCTGTCTTTTCTATTGGTTGCTCACTTTTGTCACACACAACAGCATGATGTCTCCTTCCACAATCAGTGCATGTCACATTTTTGGATCTACAGTCTCGAGCAAGATGTCTGGGTTTTAGGCATATGAAGCACCTTCCCATTTTCTTTAGCTTTTCTTTCCTGCTTGTGACTGTGCCTTCAGTGCACTGTTCTGACTTGTGGCTGGTACTGTTACAGAATATGCAACTGTGCACAAGGGGTGTATTCGAACTGCCTGTGTGGAGGGCTGCAGCTGAGGGCACATTAGGTTCCTTCCACTTTTCTCTGCTTGAATCTGGTTTGCTTTGCTGTTTCTGATTTGCATGTGTATCTTTATGATTCTCTCTTATTTGTGTCAAATGTGCAGCACGCTCCCTGCTTTCAACTTCTTGTTGCAAAAACTTCACAAGGCCATCAACATCCCACTTTTGCCCTATATCTGTTTTGCGGGTGTACTCAAGGGCAAGATCATCAGGAATCATTTTGAGCAGTATGGGGCACAGTAAACCTCCATAACTGTCTGACATGACTCCTAAAGCTTCTAGGCTTCTGATTTGTACTTCAACGTCATCAAAAAGTTGTCTCAAGGCAACAATGTCTGAGGACCTTTTAACTGGACTTAGATTTAGTAACTTAGACATGTGTGCACTTACAATGAGATCTTTCCTTCCAAATCTTTGCTTAAGCATATCTACTGCAGCATCATAGTTCGTGTCAGTTACCTTCAGCCCTGCGACGGCGCGTGCAGCTGGCCCAATGAGATTTGACTTCAAGTAAGTGAACTTTTCAGTTTTGCTCAAATCTGGGTTTTGGTGAATTGCATTTTCGAATTGGTCCCAAAACTCTTGCCACATGCACACTTTTCCGTTGTATTTGTTTATTGAGAGCTTGGGTAGCTTTACCGAGGGTCTGCTTGTAGTTGCCCGTGTACTCGCGTCACTCAGCCGATGTGGATTCGCTGATACGGTGGCGTCTCTTGCTTGTTCTTGTTGCTGTAAGGCAGCCCGTTCAATCGCTCTCTCTGCCCGCGTCCTCCATAAATTTGTGTTGTCTTGATACTCAAGTGTCCGCACCATGTCCGCATCTAACTCGTCCAAAGGGATCTCCTGCTCTATATCGGGTTCAATGTCGTGCAGGCTTTTCTCTTTCTGTGACAACATGGCTAACGGCTCCCGCAAACGGTCACTGTTTATATCAGTCTTACTTGTTTCATCTTGTATAGTTTGCAGCAGCTTTGTAATGGACGTCCGCAGCACGGTCCGCTTCTGTTTTAGCCTTTGAAGTCGCTCCGACATTTTCTCCTTTCGTCTCCGTGTTGTTGCAGCTATCGGCTTAATCCCAACAAAGTTCTCTCTTCACTTTTTCCCGCTCCCGGGTTTCAGCACCAATAACTGTTGTGGTTTTAGCTGTAACATCAGTTGTCATAAAGAAAAATGTCCAAACACCCAACTTTAACTTCTTGGCTTTACTGGAAAAATGCTGCATCTCAGTTTACAACACATTTGTTGTTCCCGCTGGCTAACATGCATCTGTCTGTCTGATAGCACTGCATTGCTAGCATTGACTTCTTCATCGGTCTGTAGCCTGAACAATAACATTTCCTGGCCAAAGGTACAGCACCAGCGCCGTCTAGTGGACAATGTCTAGCGACTGCATTGAAGGAAAACACCTTTGGGATTTTAATTAAATTATTGCTTTTTTACTAATTAACTTTAAATGTTTATAATATCTGTTTGTTTTATATGTATTTTAATATGTAATAACTATTAACTTATGTGTATAAACCATTATGAACTACTGAATATTCAACAACGGTTGCATGAGCTGCGCTGCACGGGGGAGGAAACGGTTATAAAAATTCACCATTCCCAAAAACTCCTGTAACGCTTTGACCGTTTGTGGCTGGGGAAAATTTGTTACTGCGCGCACTTTGTCAGGCAGAGGAACCACTCCTTCTGGAGAGACGCGATGCCCCAAAAAATCAATCTGCGTCGCCCCAAACTGACACTTCGCTGGGTTGATTATTAACCCGTGCTCTCCCAACCTCCGGAAAACTGCTGTGAGGTGATTTTCGTGTTCGTCTTCAGACGCGCTGGCTACCAAGATGTCGTCCAGGTAGACGAACACGAAGGGGAGATCGCGCAACACCGCGTCCATCATGCGTTGGAACGTCTGCGCAGCGCCTTTAAGCCCAAACGGCATGTGCAAAAACTCGAATAGGCCAAACGGAGTTATTACCGCTGTTTTGGGTATGTCCTCAGCGCGCACTGGGACTTGGTGGTACCCGCGGACCAAGTCTATCTTAGAAAAAACATGCACCCCCGCCAAATGAACAGAAAAATCTTGGATATGCGGGATTGGGTAGCGGTCGTGCGCTGTAGGGTTGTTCAACCTGCGGAAATCTCCGCAAGGTCGCCACAAGCCGTCAACTTTAGGGACCATGTGAAGCGGGGAAGCCCATGGGCTTTTCGAACGCCTGATGATGGCCAGCTTTTCCAGGTTGGCGAACTCCTCGCGCACTATGGTCAGTTTAGCTGCATCCAAGCGCCGAGCTTTTGCAAAAACGGGCGGTCCGGTGGTAGTAATAAAATGTTCCACTCCGTGTTTAGCGACAACTGCTGAAAATGTGGGAACCGTGAGTGCTGGGAACTGAGTGAGTAGTGTGTGGAACTTACCGCTTGCCGTTGCGACGTTGGCTTGTGCTGTGGGCGGGGTCACTCGGGCTGCACAGGGAATAGAATAAAGAGAAAGTGCATTAACCAGGCGCCTATTAGCAAGATCAACCAACAAACCATGTGAGCACAGAAAATCAGCTCCCAACATATTAAAGCTCACTGCAGCTATAACAAAAGTCCACTCAAATGTACGGCCATGTAGGGACATAAGCAGAGTCCTCTCACCAAAGGTCTCAATCCTCGAGCCGTTCGCTGCTGACGCTCTGTGACTTCCGGGACCCGCCAGCCGGTCAGCATAGGAAGGCGTGATGAAACTCACTTGGGAGCCTGTGTCCACGAGGAATTGCCTCCCCGAACGCGCATCCGTCAAGTAGAGCAGCTTGTTCTCTTCCCCAAGGGCCGCGGCTGCTACCGACCCCCGGCCTTGGCGTTTCCCGAGCGCTTGAACTGGCACGGTGGTATACATTTGAGTGCCCTCTCTGCAAAGCGGCGATGGTAGAAACAGAGGTCGTCTCCTCCGTGATCCTTGGCCCTCGCCGCCGCCGTTGTCGGTGGGTCTGCTACGGCCGCCTCTGGCCCCCTGCCATCTCCGGCCGTCGCGCCGAGCTCCGTCACTGCCGCGGTGGCTGCGCGCTGTTTGCTGGCGTTGAGAATCCGTTGTACCTCCTGGGCCAGCACGCGGAAGTCCCGCTGGGCCAACAACGGTGAACTGGCCAGGGTCGCTCTCGTGGCCGACGGTAGGGTTCTCAGGAAAATGTGGGTGAAGAGGAAGTCGTCGCCCTCTGAGCCCCCTCAACCTTAGCATGACCTCCATCAAGTCGACGGGCGTGCTATCTCCCAAGTCGTTCAGAGCCAGGAGCCTCTCCGCTCTCTCCTGGACTGAGGGGGTGAAACGCTGGATGAGCGCAGCCTTCAACCCGCCGTATTTGTCGTCGGCCGGTGGGCGCTCCAAAAGGCTCTGCACATGTCGAGCCGTGCGGTTGTCGAGCTTGGCAATAACATGGTAGAATTTCGTGTCATCTACCGTTATCCCCTGGAGGGCGAACTGTGCTTCGGCCAAGTGGAACCAGGAGTACGGGTTGTCTTGCCAGAAGTCTGGTAGCTTGACTGTGGCTGCGTTTACCTGGCTGGCTCCTGACGAGTCCGGCTCGGGGGAGTTTCTTTTGCTCATGATACGTCTTAGGGTCACCAGTGTGGAGAATGTGGGAATGACGAGGCTGAGTTTATCTCACGAGTCAGGTTTATTCACATTCTCCAACATCATCCAAAAACAGAAAGAGAAAGAAACCTCCAGACATTCGTTCTTTTATACCCCGGAACATCAAAGCACACAGTTGCATTGTATTTAATCCCAAGTCACAATGCGTCTTCTTCCAGGTCTTATCACCTCCACCTAAAGTCACTGGCGGCCAGGAAATCCCCCAAGGCCATCTCTCTGCATATCAAAGACCACATTTCACATCCTCCTGTTATCTCCTAGGAGGCTCAGTCCTTTTGTTCATCTGAGACGTGAAGCATACAGTAAGCATACAGTGATATACAAATGAAGCATATGAAACTCACATATGTGTCCCACATTAAGTTATTTTTATTATCCTCTAATGTTCTTTTGTAATATTCTTTCTTACAGGTCCTTATTATATTAGTAAGCTTATTTTTATATCTTTTATATTTGATCTCAGCCTCCACTTTCTGCACTTAATGAACTGTTTATATAATGTATTCTTCTTTTTACATGCATTTATTAACCCCTTGGTGACCCAAGGAATATTTTTCTTTTGTTGTCTGTCACTGTATTGTTTTATAGGACAGTTTTTATTGTACAATGATTGAAATATTTGTAAAAATTTATCATATGCTTTATTTATATCATTTTCATCATAAACTATCTTCCAATCTTGTATTAATAATTCCTTTGTCAGTAAATACATAGATTCTTCGGTTCTTATTCTTTTATATTTAATATTTTTGGTATACTTTTTCTTCCTATAATCACATTGATAGACAACAAAAATCAGCAGGTGGTCACTGATATCATTCAATAAAAGCCCACTCATGATATTATTTTCCATAATGTTTGTGAATATGTTATCTATTAGTGTGGCACTGTGTGACGTGATTCTGCTAGGTCCGGTAATTGTTGGATGTAAGCCCATACTGTACATTGTGTTGATAAATTCTTCTGTCAAACTATGTTGTTTTGAATTCATCAGATCTATATTGAAATCCCCACAGATGAACATAACTTTGAGTTAGTTTTGCATACATTTTTTCCATCCAGTCCTTAAATAAGTCAATGTTTGATCCAGGTGTTCTATATACACAGCTCACTACTATATTCTTCACATTGTCCAGACAGATTTCTATTGTAATACATTCAAATAAATCATCCACAGTTACTGACGGATTTTCAACAACCTTGTATTTCAAGCTCTTGTCAACATAAATTGCAACTCCTCCTCCTTTTTTCACTTTTCTATTTATATAATTTAATTCATAGCCATCCATGGTAAAATCCACTCCTTTCTCTTCACTGAGCCACGTCTCTGATATTGCCACAATATTGAATGGCTCTTTAAACTGATGTAAATAATCTTTAATGTTATTAAAGTTGGCATAGAGACTTCTGCTGTTGAAGTGGATCATAGAAATATTTAACCTCTTGCACTCCAGTGTACCGCGGACGGACACGTCTCTGCGTCTCAGAGCACACGAGGGCGCTGCATCCAAGTGCGCACTAAAAAAAAAAAAAAAAAAAAAAAAAAAAAAAAACTTCTTCCACTACAGACACAGCCGCGAACAGCTCAGATATGATTGACCTCTCATTCGACTAATAAGAGCCTTGAATTGGGTTTCTGAAACCTTGAAGAACCAATGACTGAAAACCTAGCAAGAAGGACCTGCCTACCAACGCTGTGAATGCAGCCAGCCAATTGAAGCACAGAAGTTCGGGCTGGGTGAAGAGAGACTGACTGCTGCAGCAGATGAAAAAAAGGACCCGCAGGAAGAACCTGCTACAGACCCAGCAGCACGGAGAACACCCACAAGTGCGACCTGCACTTATTCCAGTAGAATAGACATTGAGGATTCTCTTCCATGGTCATCATAGACTGACGGAGGCCGACGACAAAGGTCGTAAATCATTCGCCAAAACCGCAATCATGGAATTATGTTTTGACCAGGAACCATGAGCGGACCAGCGTCGCGTTCGTCTGACAATGAGGAAGAGAAGTTCGCCAGGACAATGCTGCTGTGAAGAGGTAAGTGTTATAAGCTAAATTATTCTTTATCCCTGAAAATTGTAATCAAAAAATGACTTTTGACCGATCGGTAAATTACAACTGTGCGGCGCATGAAGTCCGAAGTGCGTGCGCCGCGGTACATGGTTCGTTCGCCGCGTCCGGACCGTGAACGCCCCCCCCCCCCCGCTACTCTTCTGTAGCGAGGGAGGGGGAAGCTGCGGTGACTGCGCCGCGGTCGCCACATAGCCACATGAGTCTATTCCGTCATGTAGCGATGGCCAATGTCCGTCCTCTGTAGCGAGGGGGGGGGGGGGACAACCCCCACACACACAGCCCTGAGTGTCACCTTTCATTAGAGCTCAAGATGAAGCTTCTATATTGAATCATTCAAAAGTTACAGACGTTTTTCCAAACTGTGCCATTTGGCACAATTTGGCACAGTTCAAAAATGCCTGGGAACTACCTGAGGAAAAAGCTGTGTAATATATTCATTTTTTGTGGTATTGTTACAAAATTTTGACCTCAGCTGGATAACACTTGGTTCTACATTTCTGTTGCATTTTCCAGCCCGGATCTGAAGCTGTGTGTTATTTGCAAGCATTTGTATCCAAAAAAACATCCAGGCCAAATTTATTTTCTTCAAGTTCAGTATGTTTAGATGACTGTAACTCAGTGGCCGGAGGACTTAGAGAGATTATGACTGTTTTGCCAAAAAATTCAAAGTGTTTTCTTTTAAATGAGACCAACCCCATGAAGATGCTGCAAAAGGTTGAAGAACAGCTTTCGATTTACTTTGGGCACGTTATTTTTTGGCGTTTTTGGGGAAATTGACCGGAGTGCAAGGGATTAAATCAGATGTGACCATTGTGTTAAACTGTTCATCCGTGGAGTAACTACAGTCATTATTGATGGAGCTAAATAAATTATTATCAGGGTCTATGTCATATTCTACGTCCTGTGGGTTGTGATCTGTATATTCAAAAACTTTCAGTTCCTGTTGTTCCTGTTTGTTGATCTTTTGTTTCATGTTGTTAAATGTCTTGTAGCAGATGAGTATAATCCTTCAGTGTCTTACAATTGTCTGTTGTTGCTGTGACTCCAGTTCATAACATTCATTGATATTTGTCCAGTTCCATAATATTACGGATGTTAATGACCTTAGTTTCTTCAGGTGATCCGTTTAATTTGATGTATATTTTACAGTTTGATGTCCAGGAGTTTTGAATCTTTTTCTGCTTTCTCAGCTATCTTGCTTTTCTGGCTATTTCTGCGTTTTCTTTTGTGAGGTGCTCGTTTATGTAAATGTTCGTTCCTTTCAGTTTCCTACCTTGTTTCAGCAGCGCAGTCTTGTGTTTTCTGTTGACAAACCTCATGATCACAGCCAGTTTGTCGCCGTTTTTCCTGGGCAGAGGGTGGCAGGTCTCAATGGTATTACAGTCCAGCTGGATTCCTTTGGACTGCATGAAGGCCCCCACTTGTTGCTCCGTGGATTCCTCTTCCAGCGCGTCGAGCCTCCCTCCGCTGTCCGCGGCCACCGCTCGCACGTACGAACGGGGTTTAATATGGAGCCCCATGATGATCACGTCGTTCACCCGGGTGTTCTGCTCCAGTTCCAACACTCTGCTCTCCAGCTATGCCAGCCTCTTGTCCTTCTCGGCGTTCTGGATCTGCAGCGCTTTCACCTCCTCGATCAGGTCCAGGATGTTTCTTTGCTGCAGCTTAACAGCAGAAATCTCTTCCGCCAAGAAGTCCAGCGCTCTTTTAATGTTGTCCACCTCCTCAGTCTGCTGAGCTTTCTTGGGATCCATGATCCCGGCCGATGTTCGTTGATTGTGATCGTAGGGAAAAAAAAAAAAAAAAAAAACACGTGGGAGAAATCCCTTTGTTCTCCCGGAGTGAGAGGGGACTGATTTCTTCACCAGCCACCACAATATTAAGCTATGAGACTGGCAATTTCTCTTTTTTTCCGCACGAGCAGGTTCACTCTCCAGCGGTAGTTACAAAGCAACAGCTCAAAACGCCAGCTCTAAACTGAGTTTTAAAGCAAGAACGAACCGGGAGCCTTTACCTGTGCGTCCTCACCTTACATGCCACAACCGGAACAATAAAACGGAAATATGCACGACCTATCCATGCACACAAATAACTAAAGCTAGAGGGGGCCAGGTGGACTACTAACCCACCTCCACATGGCCAGACAGATTATTCTGCCGTCTTTAGTGCTGTATAGTCCATGACCAAAAAAACTGCCGTCTTCCTAGTATAACAAAAAATAATCCCATGAACATATGTACAAACAGGATAAAACCTTGATTCAACACACAACACAGTCAATGACCGTGTATGCCTCCAAACTGCGACAAAACCCCTAGTGGTCAACAGTGGTAAAGATTTTTTTTCAAGAAAATATTCAGATCAGATGTCACAACTTTCCAAGGCTATAACTTGAAAGTGGTAAGAGATAATGGCTTCCTGTCACTTAGAAAGATGTAGAATATGATCCGAAGTTTCAGATAGGAGTAAACTTACACATCTAATTTACATACAAACAAAGACACTCATCACTTACCGCTAGCAAGGTGGCGTCCTTTTGCGGCATTCTGGTTGCTATTTTGTCTTCTCCTGGTCATTTTAGCTTTCTCTCCTACATCCACAAACTGTTATTGATTACTCCACCTTAATTTTGCTTTTATTCTGCGGCAATTTCTCTTATATGACGAGATGCAACTGGCGATTGCTCTACAGTCACGTGGCAATTCGGGTGCCGGCAGGTGAAATCAACGAGGTTCGTGCTCCCTGTGTTATAAGAACATGTAAACATCTACCTTCATAAGCTAAATAATATCTTTTTAGAATCAAATCAGAATCAGAATCAGATTTATAGCCATTGTTCATGTAGTACACAAACTAGGAATTTGTCTCGGTGCAATGCTGCAACATTAAACATGATAAAATAAAAGAAATAAACTATACATGCAATAAAGTGTAGAATAAGAGTGAGTAATACTAGTCAGCAGTTTAAATATATTAGCAAGCAGCAGATAATGTGGAGAACCATATAGTGCAGTCGGTAATGCAGGAAGAAAACGGTGATGATTGACATGAGTCTGGTTGAGCTGCTGTACATAGTGCACGAGAGTCAATAAGTCACTTAGTGTTCAGCAGTCTGATGGCAGAGGGGAAGAAGCTGTTCATGTGACGGGAGGTTTTAGTCTGGATGGACCGAAGTTTTCTACCTGAGGGGAGAGGGGAAAACAGTACGTGACCAGGGTGTGAGGGATCGGCTATGATCCGGCCAGCACGCCTCCGGGTCCTGGAGATGTACAGATCCTGGAGAGATGGGAGCTTGCAGCCGATCACCTTCTCAGCAGTGCGCACGACGCGCTGCAGCCTTAGTCTGTCCCTGGCAGTGGCTCCTGCGTACCACACGGTTATGGAGGTGGTGAGGATGGACTCAATGATGGCTGTGTAGAACTGCACTAACATCTTGGTGGGTAGCTTGAGCTTCCTCAGCTGCCGCAGGAAGAACATCCTCTGCTGGGCCTTTTTGATGAGGGAGCTGATGGTCGACTCCCACTTGAGGTCCCTGGTGATGGTGGTGCCTAGGAAGCGGAAGGAATCAGCAGTGGTGATGGGAGAGCCTGTGAGGGTGAGGGGGGACAGGGGGGTTGTGACTTTCCTGAAGTCCACAATCATCTCCACTGTCTTCAGAGCGTTCAGCTGCAGGTTGTTGTTGTTGCACCAGGACGCCAGCTGGGCCACCTCACTCCTGTAGGCGGACTCGTCGCCGTTGGAGATGAGCCCGATGAGGGTGGTATCGTCCGCAAACTTGATCAACTTGACAGACTGGTGGCTGGAGGTGCAGGAGTTGGTGTAAAGGGAGAAGAGTAGGGGGGAAAGTACACAGCCCTGGGGTGATCCGGTGCTGATGCTAGCAGAGTCTGAGACGGTCTTTCCCAGCCGCACATGCTGCCTCCGGTCCATCAGGAAGTCGGTGATCCACCTGCAGAGGGAGTCAGGCACGTTGAGCAGGGACAGCTTGTCCCGGAGCAGAGCGGGGCGGATGGTGTTGAATGCGGAGCTGAAGTCCACAAACAGGATCCTGGCGTAGGTTCCCGGGGAGTCCAGGTGCTGCAGGATGGAGTGGAGGGCCAGGTTGACTGCGTCGTCTACAGACCTGTTGGCTCGGTAGGCAAACTGCAGCGGGTCCAGGAGGGGGGTGGTGATGGACTTGAGGTGGGGCAGGAACAGGCGCTCAAAGGACTTCATGACTACAGAGGTGAGCGCTACAGGTCTGTAGTCGTTAAGACCAGTGATCCGTGGCTTCTTGGGGACAGGGATGATGGTGGAGGATTTGAGGCAGGACGGCACGTGGCATAGCTTAAGGGAGGTGTTAAAAATGTCTGTGAAGACAGGAGCCAGCTCTTCTGCACCGTGTCTCAGGGTGGAGGGAGACACGCCGTCCGGACCGGGGGCCTTGCGCGGGTTCAGTCTGGAGAACTGTTTGAGCATGTCCTGCTCACTGATGACAAGGGCAGGGGGGGAGGAGGGGGGGCGCCTTTGAAGTAGGGACCGTGGAGGCTGTGGAGCTGGAGGGAGGGGGGGAGTTGGACACAGATGACGGGGTGTCAAAACGGGCATAGTGTTGGGACAATCTTTGACAAAGGGCTTTGTCATCCTGACCTTTAGGAGCCTGAGGCCGATAATTGGTGATTTGCCTCAGTCCTCTCCACACAGAAGCCGAGTCATTAGCAGTGAACTGCTGCTGGAGTCTCTCAGAATACACAGATTTAGCTCTCCTCAGCTCTCTGTTAAACCGATATTTAACCTCCCTGTAGCAGCCCCTGTCTCCACTTTTCAGCGCTGCTTCCTTCTCCTTCCTGATCTGTCTGAGCTTAGCAGTGAACCAGGGCTTATCATTAGAGTACCTCACCCTGGTGCGCGATGGAAGAATGCTCTCCTCACAAAAGTGGATATGAGTTCACAGTGTCCGTGTACTCATCCAGATCATACGTGGCTCCTTTAAACATGCCCCAATCAGTTATTTCCATGCACGTTTCCAGCTTCTCTTCAGCTTCACTGGTCCATTTCTTCGTAGTACTCACAACAGGTTTAGTGAGCTTCAATCTCTGTCTGTATGTGGGAATGAGGTGGACCATCACGTGATCAGATAGTCCGAGCGCAGCGCGGGGAACAGCGCGATATGCGTCTTTCACTGTGGTGTAACAGTGATCCAGCGTGTTTTTTCCTCTGGTGGGGCATTTAATAAACTGTTTGTAGCGGGGGAGATCGTGGCTCAGATTGCTCTGGTTAAAGTCGCCAACCACAATAACCAGAGAGTCTGGAAAAATCCGCTCCGTGTGTTGGATGTGATCCGCGAGCACGCGCTGAGCTTCGCGCGTGTCCACGTCAGGAGGGACGTACACAGCGACAAGGATGAATGAGGCGAACTCCCGCGGGGAATAAAATGGCTTGCAGTTAATAAAAAGAAATTCCAGGGCAGGAGAACAGTGTTTGGAAATTACCGTTACATCAGAGCACCAGCTGCTGTTGATGTAGAAGCAGACTCCTCCTCCTGAGGATTTACCGGAGAGCTCTGTGTCACGATCAGCATGAAACAGCTGAAATCCCTTGAGGCACAGCGCGCTGTCCGGTGTATTTTCCCTGAGCCAGGTCTCGGTAAAACAGAGGGCAGCCTAGGAAGAGAGGTCCTTAAAACGCATCAGCAGTCTCAGTTCCTCTACCTTGTTAGAGAAAGAATCGGCATTGGACAGAAATATGCCAGGCAAAGCCGTGCGCGTGCCTCTTCTGCGGAGCCGGACGAGAGCACCCGCTCGTCTTCCTCTCTTTCGCCGTCTCACTTTTCGAGCCAAGCAATGAACCAGATCGGCGGCAGGAGCTAAAAAAACTGGGAGTAGGTCCGTGGGAGTGAAAGTCCTGATATTTAGAAGCTCTTCACGGGTATAAGAGCAGGCAGACACACAACTGATAAACAAAAACAAACAAAGGGCGCAGCGAAGCACCATGGCGACCACTGTGGGCACCATCTTGCCAAAGCAATAGCTGGCAAACTTGGGACCAAATCCTCCAAATTTGCTTGTTTGTCTGCGATCGCGTATGTCCACAAAGATGGGTGCTGTCCATTTTGTTTTGTAATCTCGAAGATGAAGAACAAGAAGAAGGCTTTCTTCCTCTTTGGTGTATTACGTGTCATCCATGAGTCCTCCAATGTGTGCCTGCCACCTTGTGAACTGGCATGATCAGTACAAATCCTGAGTCCAGCTGGGGAGTGTTTGGCACGTTATCAGTTGACAGGCGCAGCGCTGCGGTCTGCCACTAGGAGCAGACAAAATCACATAGCTTAAGGGTTAATATCCACACCATGCCATAAATACGCCCAACCAAAACCACCCCCCGTAACCCGGGCAAACCACACCGTAACAGACACCCCAAACACAGCAGCACAAACATTACTTGGTCTTATTTTTCACACGGGCAACTCGCATAGCAACACTGTGATGAACATAAACATATCGACTATGTAGTCCGGGCAATTAGCAATAACACACATTAAACACATTGCCCCCCAGTACCGTAGAGTCCCCATGAAGAAACCACCCCCCAGAGACCCATCAGGCAGGTCCCATCCATAGAATCTTCTTCTCTTTGCACCCGGAGATGACCCACTTCGACGCGGGGACACCTCCTTCTCATCAGTGGTGTGCCGCAGCACGTTAGGATGTCTCCATGAGCCATCAGACAGCTGAAGGTAGCCACCCTCCTGAACAGCCACCACCTGCAGCTGCCACTGGTCCTCCTGACGTTTTCGCTTCTTACGAACTTCTCTCAACCGGGCAACCCCTCTGGGCCGGACCACATCAGCAACCCTTAGAGGAGCCCGACTCAGCTTCCAGTGTTTCTGTGTGGCATGTCATTTCACTGTGCCCGCCGATCCTGCCCCACTCGCTTTCATTTCAGATGCTGGCAAAGCCGTTGTGACCCCCTGCTTCTCGGTACCTCCCAGCTGAACTCTGGTGGCAGATTGGGCCAGCCACTCGGCTCCATCCACTGTCACGGGCGTCCCACCGTGCCACCCAGTTCCCTCAGCTAGGGCAATTTGGACCCTGGTGCAGGCACCCTCCCGCGATGGCCCTGGATGGGGTTGGTCCTGCTTATCTCACAGAATACTAGGCCAAGGTTCGTCCCATGTTGCGTCGTCCAACACTCGCGGAACCAGCCGGTCCCACAAGACACAGCCCAACTCTTCTCCACTACTGCTGGTGATCATGAAGCCAAGTCCGTAGAAAAGGTTGCAGCCCATCACATTCGCTCTACTGGCAGTCACCACAAACTGCAAATTGGCTACCTCCGCTGCCTTGAATCTAGCTGTCAGCTCCAGCGAACCCACGATGGGCAGTCTATTCCCACCATATCCATAAAATGGTGTTGAAAGACCTCTCACTCAGTTATATGGGAAAAAACTCCTCACAGTAGGCCAGTTCAGCACGGACCTCACCATGCCCATGTCCACCAGTAATGGCGGCACCTCGCCATCCAACTTCGTCATACAGTATGTACAGCCCTCTGTGCTTGGGGAGACGGTGTGAATCACCGTCAGAGTTGAGCAGGGTTGTCCGCTTTGTGTCGCTGTTCCCCTCGCTTGAACCTATTACAGGCCCTGGCAAAGTGATGCAGGAGTCCACATTTGCCACAGCGTTTACCTCTCACCAGACACTCTCTAGCCTTATATCGGTGCTTAGTGGGCCCAAAACTTGAACATTTGGGTGATCCCGGGGCAGACCTCATCTTCACAGCTGCAGCGCATTCCTTCTTGCTGGCTGTCTTTGCTGTCTGGATCCACAGCCTGTGTCGTTGATTGTGAGTCATGGTGGCGTAGCGTAGCTCTCTCACCAAGGTCGTGTGATAGCTTGTCCACTGCTTCACACTGTTGAGCTATCTCCACAGCCGCAGCTGAAGTCAATTCGCCGGAGTGTGTAAGCAATTTCAACCATGCTGATGAACACAGCATCTGCTCCTCCAGCTGGTCGCGGACCATTTCTTCCTCTAAATCACCAAATTGGCAGTCTCCAGCCAGCTGCCGCAGGTCCACAACATAATGCTGCACCAACTTGCCGGTCTGCTGGAGGTGCTGCTGAAACTGGATCCTCTTGACGATGACGTTTGCAGGCGCGCGAAAATGTCACGCCATTAGCTCAACCATGTCATCAAAGCTATCGCTAGCTCCCAAGGTAGAAAGGATACGCTGTCCTTCCATACCCACATTGTGGACTAAAATTGCCCATGCTCGTACCTTCCTCAGTTTGCCGATGTTTAGTGCGACCAGATAGTTATGAAAAGCGGCAAACCACCTCGTCCAAGGCACCAGAGGCTCCCCCAGAGTCTCCAAAAATAGCCGAATAGACGACACACCTGCATCCATACTTATCCTCCTCGCCAAATGTTACAGTGGGGCAAAAAAGTATTTAGTCAGCCACCAATTGTGCAAGTTCTCCCACTTAAAAGATGAGAGAGGTCTCCAATTTTCATCATAGCTCAACTATGAGAGACAAAATGAGAAAAAAACCCCAGAAAATCACATTGTCTGATTTTTAAAGAATTTATTTGCAAATTATGGTGGAAAATAAGTATTTGGTCACCTACAAACAAGCAAGATTTCTGGCTCTCACAGACCTGTAACTTCTTCTTAAAGAGGCTCCTCTGTCCTCCACTCATTACCTTTATTAATGGCACCTGTTTGAACTCGTTATCAGTATAAAAGACACCTGGCCACAGCCTCAAACAGTCAGACTCCAAACTCCACTATGGCCAAGACCAAAGAGCTGTCAAAGGACACCAGAAACAAAATTGTAGACCTGCACCAGGCTGGGAAGACTGAATCTGCAATAGGTAAGCAGCTTGGTGTGAAGAAATCAACTGTGGGAGCAATTATTAGAAAATAGAAGACATACAAGACCACTGATAATCTCCCACGATCTGGGGCTCCACGCAAGATCTCACCCCGTGGGGTCAAAATGATCATGAGGGGTGAGCAAAAATCCCAGAACCACACGGGGGGACCTAGTGAATGACCTACAGAGAGCTGGGACCAAAGTAACAAAGGCTACCATCAGTAACACACTATGCCGCCAGGGACTCAAATCCTGCAGTGCCAGACGTGTCCCCCTGCTTAAGCCAGTACATGTCCAGGCCCGTCTGAAGTTTGCTAGAGAGCATTTGGATGATCCAGAAGAGGATTGGGAGAATGTCATATGGTCAGATGAAACCAAAATAGAACTTTTTGGTAAAAACTCAACTTGTCGTGTTTGGAGGAGAAAGAATGCTGAGTTGCATCCAAAGAACACCATATCTACTGTGAAGCATGGGGATGGAAACATCATGCTTTGGGGCTGTTTTTCTGCAAAGGGACCGGGACGACTGATCCGTGTAAAGGAAAGAATGAATGGGGCCATGTATCGTGAGATTTTGAGTGAAAACCTCCTTCCATCAGCAAGGACATTGAAGATGAAATGTGGCTGGGTCTTTCAGCATGACAATGATCCCAAACACACCGCCTGGGCAACGAAGGAGTGGCTTCGTAAGAAGCATTTCAAGGTCCTGGAGTGGCCTAGCCAGTCTCCAGATCTCAACCCCATAGAAAATCTTTGGAGGGAGTTGAAAGTCCGTGTTGCCCAGCGACAGCCCCAAAACATCACTGCTCTAGAGGAGATCTGCATGGAGGAATGGGCCAAAATACCAGCAACAGTGAGTGAAAACCTTGTGAAGACTTACTGAAAACGTTTGACCTCTGTCATTGCCAACAAAGGGTATTTAACAAAGTATTGAGATGAACTTTTGTTATTGACCAAATAGTTATTTTCCACCATAATTTGCAAATAAATTCTTTAAAAATCAGACAATGTGATTTTCTGGATTTTTTTTTTCTCATTTTGTCTCTCATAGTTGAGGTATACCTATGATGAAAATTGGAGACCTCTCTCATCTTTTAAGTGGGAGAACTTGCACAATTGGTGGCTGACTAAATACTTTTTTGCCCCACTGTATGTCCGTAAAACGTGCCACAATAATGAGGCGAGTGGTGAACTGAACAGGACTTTATTATATAACTGACTGGGTACTGCCAGATGCTCCCGTTAGGCAGAGATGGTTGAAGAGACCGTGCCTCTTCTGCATAGGCCCTTAATATCCCGGGTGACGGTGGAACCGGAAAGGTGGAGCCGCCACCATAACCGCAATAACACATAGTATTAATATCAATAAACAACATCACAGACACCTTGGAATAAGTTAAAATATTCCTGATTAACTGAACCAAGGGAAGTGGAATTGCTTTAATTCAATTCAATTCAGTTTTATTTATATAGCGCTAAATCACAACACAGGTCATCTCAAGGCACCTTACAGAAAAGAGTGGGTTTAGGCCACGCTCTCAAATTTATAGAATCCAGCAGAGACCCCTAAGAGCAAGCACTACGGCGACACGGGCGAGGAAGAACTTCCTTTTAATGGGCAGAAACCTCAAGCAGAACCATAGCTCATAGAGGACGGCCATCCGCCTCGACCGGCTGGGTTGAAAAAAAGAGATAAAAAGTAGGAGGCCTGGCAGTAGCTACACACATGGACAAAATTGTTGGTACCCCTCTGTTAATGAAAGAAAAACCCACAATGGTCACAGAAATATCTTGAATCTGACAAAAGTGGTAATAAATAAAAATTCTATGAAAATTAACCAATGAAAATCAGACAATGCTTTTGAATTGTGGGTCAACAGAATTATTTTAAAAAACAAAATCGTGAAACAGGCCTGGACAAAAATGATGGTACCCTTAACTTAATATTTTGTTGCACAACCTTTTGAGGCAATCACTGCAATCAAATGATTTCTGTAACTGTCAATGAGACTTCTGCACCTCTCAGCAGGTATTTTGGCCCACTCCTCATGAGCAAACTGCTCCAGTTGTCTCAGGTTTGAAGGGTGCCTTCTCCAGACGGCATGTTTCAGCTCCTTCCACAGATGTTAAATAGGATTTAGATCAGGGCTCATAGAAGGCCACTTTAGAAAAGTCCAATGTTTCGGTCTTAGCTAAACATCTATGGGGCGGCAGTGGCTCAGGAGGTTGAGCAGGTCATCTAATAACCGGATGGTTGGCTGTCTGAATCCCACTCTCCCCAGATATCCTGCTGTTGTGTCCCTGGGCAAGACATTTCACCCGCATTGCCTCCAGTGTCCATAACATTGGATATGAATGTGTATAAATGTATAAAAATGTTCGGTGGTGGTTGGAAAGGCCGTTGGCGCAGATTGGCTGCCACGTTTCCGTCAGCCTGCCCCAGGGCAGCTGTGGCTGCAGAAGTAGCCTGCCACTACCATTGTCTGTCTGGAGTGAATGAATAATGTGTGGGCACATATGTTGGTTACATACACTACCGTTCAAAAGTTTGGGGTCACCCAAACAATTATTTTGTGTTTTCCATGAAAAGTCACACTTATTTACCACCATGAGTTGTAAAATGAATAGAAAATATAGTCAAGACATTGACAAGGTTAGAGATAATGATTTGTATTTGAAATAATAATTTTTTCCTTCAAACTTTGCTTTCGTCAAAGAATCCTCCATTTGCAGCAATTACAGCATTGCAGACCTAACATGATTACACAAGGGTTTTCTAATCATCCATTAGCCTTCTGACGCAATGAGCTAACACATTGTACCATTAGAACACTGGAGTGATAGTTGCTGGAAATGGGCCTCTATACACCTATCTGGATATTGCACCAAAAACCAGACATTTGCAGCTAGAATAGTCATTTACCACATTAGCAATGTATAGAGTGTATTTCTGATTAGTTTAAAGTTATCTTCATTGAAAAAAAGTGCTTTTCTTTCAAAAATAAGGAAATTTCTAAGTGACCCCAAACTTTTGAACGGTAGTGTATGCTCCACAAATATATTGCTGTGTTTATTGTGTGCTGCACGTCTCAGGGAACAAAGGGACTGAGCCTCTGAGAGGAAACGGGAGAGTGTGAGATTTGGCCTTTGTTTCAAGGAGATGACCTGGAGAGATTTCCGGACCACCGGAGACTAAAGGACGATGGTGTGAAGATCTGAGGAGTAACATTGTGACTGGGATTAAGTACCATGTGACTGTATGTTTGATTAAACACCATGTGACTGCAGTTTTGATGTCCGGGGTATAAAAGACAGATGTGAGATGATTCATCCTCTTTTTCCTGCTTTGAAATTGTTGGAGTATGTGATTGTGAATAAAGCTGAACCTGAGGAATAAACTCACTCTCATCCTTCCGCACATTCTCCACACTGGTGACCTTACGACGAAGCATGAGCAGAGATAATTCTCCCGAGTGGGGCTCGGCAGAAGCCAGCCTGATGAATGCCGCCACGTTCCAGCTGCCGGACTTCTGGCAGCATAGTCCACGCTCCTGGTTTAGCGCGGTCGAGGTGCAGTTCAACCTCCGGAGAATCTCGAGGGATGACACAAAATTCTACCATGTGGTGGCGAAGCTGGACAGCCACACAGTCCAGAGGGTGGAGAATCTGGTCAATCACCCACCGGACAGCGACAAATACAGCACATTGAAGGCTGCGCTTATCAGCCACTTCACCCCCTCAGTGCAACAGCGAGCAGAGGGGCTCCTAGCGTTGACGGAGTCTGAGAACGACAGACCCGTAGACCTGATGGTGAAAATGCTGAGGCTGAGAGACTCCGAGGATGACAACTTTATCTTCGCCCACCTTTTCCTCAGGACCCTGCCGCCAGCGGTGAGAGTGACCCTGGCAGGCTCACCTCTGTTGGCCCGGTGAGACTACCATGAGCTGAGCCAGGAGGCGCAACGACTCGTCGACGCCCACAAACGGAGCGCGGTTTCGGCCGCAGCAGCAGAGCTAGGCGCAACGTCCGGAGACGGCATGGGGCCAGTGGTTGCAGCACCAGACTCACCGACGACGGCAGCAGCAAGGGCCAGGCGACACGGAGCGGACGACGTCCTTTGCTTCTACCATCGCCGCTTTGCACAGAGGGCACACAAGTGCCTCCCACCGTGCCACTTCAAGCGCTCGGGAAACGCCAAGACCGGGGGTCGGTAGCGGCTGTGGCCCTCGGGGAGGAGAACAAGCTGCTCTACCTGACGGATGCACGCTCGGGGAGGCATTTCCTCGTGGACACAGGCTCCCAGCTGAGCTTTATCACGCCTTCCTACGCGGACCGGCTGACGCCGTCTAAGGGTCCCCGGGTGTCAGCAGCGAACGGCTCAGCGATTAAGACCTTCGGTGAGAGGACTCTGCTTCTGTCTTTGCAGGGCCGTGCATTTGAGTGGACTTTTGTTGTAGCGGCAGTCAATTTCAACATGTTAGGGGCTGATTTTTTGTGCTCACATGGTTTATTGGTTGATCTTGCTAACAGACGTCTGGTTAATGCACTCTCCTTTCACTCTATTCCCTGCACAGCTCAAGTGGCGCCGCCAACTGCACAAGCCAACGTCACAGCTGCGGGTGGTAAGTTCCACGCACTCCTCACTCAGTTCCCAGCACTCACAGTCCCAACGTTTTCGGCGACAGTGGCTAAACATGGGGTGGAACATTATATCACTACCACCGGCCCGCCCGTTTTTGCAAAAGCTCGGCGCCTGGACTCAGCTAAACTGACCATAGCGTGCGAGGAGTTTGCGCGCATTTTTTCTAAAATAGATTTAGTACGCGGTTACCATCAGGTTCCAGTGTGCGCTCAGGACATACCCAAAACAGCGGTAATAACTCCTTTCGGGCTTTTTGAGTTTTTGCGCATGCCTTTTGGACTCAAGGGAGTGGCGCAGACGTTCCAACGCATGATGGACGTGGTCCTACGCGACCTCCCTTTCGTGTTCGTCTATTTGGATGACATTTTGGTAGCCAGCACGTCCGAAGGCGAACACGAAAGCCACCTCACAGCAGTTTTCCGGAGGTTGGCAGAGCACGGGTTAATAATTAACCCAGCGAAGTGTCAGTTTGGGGTGGCGCAGATTGATTTTTTTGGGGCATCGCGTTTCGCCAGAAGGAGTGGTCCCTCTGCCCGATAAAGTGCGCGCAATAACAAATTTTCCCCAACCTCAAACGGTCAAAGCGTTACAGGAGTTTTTGGGAATGGTTAATTTTTATAACCGTTTCCTCCCCCGCGCAGTGCAGCTCATGCAACCATTGTACGCTGCACTAAAAAAACAAAAACCCACGAATAAAATCGAATGGTCTCCTGAGCAGGAGCGCGCATTCTCTCAAGTCAAATCAGCCCTGGCAAACGCTGCTTTGTTGGCACACCCAGTTCCAACGGCCCGCATGGCGCTCACCACTGACGCGTCCGATGTAGCTGTAGGGGCGGTCGTTGAACAGTATGTAGCTGGGGCCTGGCAACCGCTCGCGTTTTTCAGCAAAACCTTGCGCGATAGCGAGCGAAAATACAGCGTGTTCGACAGGGAGTTGTTGGCTCTACACTTGGCCATCCGCCACTTCCAGCTCTGGCTGGAAGGGCGCCGTTTCACCGCGTTCGTGGACCACAAACCGCTGACTTTCGCGATGGCCAAGATTTCGGAACCTTGGTCGGGCCGGCAGCAGAGACAGCTGGCCGCGATATCGGAGTTGACCACCGATATCCAGCATGTGGCAGGTAAATATAATGTAGTGGCAGACTGCCTCTCACGTGATGTGGCAGCTCCAGGCCCCGTGGGGGCAGACTCTGCAGCCATGGCCTCGGGCAAGGGTAGCAACGCGGAAGCGCGCGCAGCCCCGGTCCGCGTAGGGTTAGATTATGCAGCCATGGCCGCGGAGCAGGTTAGCGATGTGGACATGCGCGCGCTCCAGTCTGGACCAACAGGGTTAAGGCTGGAGGACAGGGTGCTGCAAGATGGTATGCCCCCCCAATCTGCCATGTCTCCACTGGACGGCCGCGTCCGGTGGTACCAGCTGCGTGGCGCCGCCGCGTTTTTGACTCGATCCATTCTCTGGCGCACCCGGGGGTGCGCGCATCGGTCAAAATGGTAGGAGAGAAATTTGTATGGCCGGGGTTGCGCAAACAGGTCAAGGAATGGGCGACAGCCTGCGTAGCTTGTCAGCGAGCCAAAATACACAAACACACTAGAGCTCCTTTGGAGCCTTTTCACATCCCGGCTAAGCGCTTTGATCATGTGCATGTCGACTTGGTAGGCCCCCTTCCGTCGTCACAGGGGTGCACACACCTTTTGACAATGGTGGACCGCACCATGCGTTGGCCGGAAGTGGTCCCACTGGCATCAACCACAGCCGAGGAGGTGGTGCGCGTGTTTTTAACAGCTTGGGTAGCATGCTTTGGAGGTCCTCAATTTGTGTCCGAGCTCTGGTCAGCGATGGCCCGCAGCCTGGGGGTAACGATCCACCGCACTACCGCGTACAACCCCCAGGCTAACGGTTTATGCGAACGTTTCCATAGGTCATTGAAAGCAGCCCTCAGAGCGTCGCTTACGGATACAAATTGGGTAGACGGGCTACCATGGGTTTTATTGGGGTTGCGTTCTGCACCTAAGGAGGATTTGCAAGCCTCCCCAGCTGAGTTAGTTTTTGCACAGCCTCTCCGGCTGCCCGGGGAATTTCTCCCGGATAATCCTGCGCCAAATTGCCCCCCCCCCCCCGCTCAGCGGTTGCAGAGCGACACGGGATCAAACACGCTTCCTGGCCCGGTTCATCACAGCTTCCCATGCGTTTTTGTGCCGAAAGCTTTAAAAAATGCGGAGTTTGTTTTTGTCAGACATGATGCCCATCGCCCAAACTTGCGGCCGCCGTACGATGGACCGTTTAGGGTGCTGGAAACAGGAGAGAAGCATTTTTTGCTAGATTTGGGAGACAGAAAGGAGGTAATTGGTATAAACAGGCTCAAACCCGCTTTTGTTTTGGCGGATGAAGCTGTGCAGTTGGCGAGGGCCCCCCGTCGCGGCAGACCCCCTAGAAGGCATTCTCCAGAACACCCACAGAGATTGACTAACAGTTCTAATCCACAGGCAACAGTCCCACAGCAGGAGGACACTGCAGAGGCAGTAAAGCCAGCTTACAGCAAATATGGCAGTGTAGAAGCATGCTCAAATAACGAGGCTGAGTTTCAGTCATAAAACCAGCTTTATTTGACAGAACGCAGCTTCTAGCATTCTCAAAGCAGGAAAGAGAAAGAATCATACTTCAACACCCTTTTATACATTTCCAGCATCAGAATTCAAGTCACATGGTGTCTTCAGTCAACATACAGTTACAAAGCATCCCCTTGAAGCTTCACCATTGTCTCTCATTTCCTGATGAACCGGAATACCCTCCGGGGCGTCTTCTGTGGGACAAAGAGACAAATCTCACACTTCCTTGTTACCTCCTGTAGATTCGAGTCCTCAGTCCTTGCAGACGTGACACCCCACAATACACATTCAGTCCTGTCTCTGTGGCAGCGTGAGCCCACAATGTGTGTCGGCCACACTACCCCCTCCAAACGTCTAGTAAGGCAAAATCTGCATGGCATAACAAAAAGAAAAACACAAAGCACTCCATACATCGCTAATCAATCCACCAACTGCCTAGGTTTTAATCTTCTGCCGAATCTGCTGCAACCTGGCTTGGCTGCACCTGCAACATCTCTCTGCACCTGTGGATTAAAGCTGTTAGCACCTCTCTGTGAAGACTTTGGAGAATGTCTCCCTGGTGGCCTGCCCCGGCGGGGGGGCCTCGCGAGCTGCACCTCCTCGTCAGCCAGAACAAAAGCAGGTTTTGAGTCTGTTAATGCAAATCAGCTCCCGTCTGCCCCCTAAATCTAGCAGAAAATGCTTCTGCCCGGTCTCCAGCACTCGAAACGGTCCGTCGTAAAACGGCCGCAAACTTGGACGCTGGGCGTCATGTTTAACAAAAGCAAACTCTGCATTTTTTAAAGCCTTGGGCACAAAAACGTATGGTAAACTGTGATGGACTGGGCCAGGAAGCGTGTTTGCTCCTGAGCCGCTCTGCCACGGCTGAGCGGGGGGGCCACTAGGTGCGGGATTATCAGGAAGAAATTCCCCGGGCAAACGAAGCGGTTGAGCGAAAACTAATTCAGCCGGGGAAGCGTGCAAATCTTCCTTAGGTGCAGAACGCAACCCTAATAAAACCCATGGAAGTTTGTCTACCCAATTTGTATCCGTTAGCGACGCTCTGAGGGCTGCTTTCAATGACCTGTGAAAGTGTTCGCATAAACCATTAGCCTGGGGGTTATACGCGGTGGTGCGATGAATCTTCACCCCCAAGCTGCGGGCCGTCGATGACCATAGTTCGGAAATAAATTGGGGACCCCTGTCGGATGTTATGTCCGACGGTACACCAAAACGCGCAACCCATGCTGCTAAAAATGCTCGCGCAACTTCTTCCGCTGTAGTTGATGTCAGAGGAACCGCCTCTGGCCAGCGCGTGGTGCGGTCTACCATCGTCAAAAGATGTGTGTGCCCGTGTGATAACAGAAGCGGGCCGACCAGGTCAATATGCACATGATCAAAACGCTTAGCGGGGATGTGGAAAGGTTCTAACGGGGCCTTAGTGTGTCTGTGTATTTTAGCTCGCTGACACGCTACACAGGCTGCTGCCCATTCCTTGACCTGTTTGCGCAACCCGGGCCAAACAAATTTCTCCCCCACCAATTTGATCGATGCGCACACCCAGAGGGTGCGCGAGAGAGTGGACCAAGTCAAAAACACGGCGACGCCACGCGGTTGGCACCACAGGGCGGGGCCGTCCCGTGGAGACATCGCAGATTAGCGGGGGCATACCGTTTTGTTGCACCCTGTGCTCCAGCCTTAACCCTGTTGGTCCAGACTGGAGCGCGCGTACGTCCGCGTCGTTAACCTGCTCCGCAGCCATAGCTGCATAATCTAACCCAACACAGACCGGGGCTGCGCGCGCTCCCACGTCGCTGCCCGGGCCCGCGGCCATGGCTACAGAGTCTGCCCCTATGGGGCTTGGCGGTGCTACTGCACGCGAGAGGCAGTCTGCTACAACATTGTGTTTTCCTGCGACATGCTGAATATCAGTAGTAAACTCCGATATTGCGGCTAGTTGCCTTTGTTGCCGGCCTGACCAGGGTTCTGAAATTTTGGCCATCGCAAAAGTTAGCGGTTTATGATCCACAAAAGCGGTGAAACGTCGCCCCTCTAACCAGAACTGAAAATGACGGATGGCCAAGTGTAGGGCCAAAAGCTCCCTGTCAAACGCGCTGTATTTCCGTTCACTATCGCGCAAGGTCCTGCTGAAAAACGCGAGGGGTTGCCAGGTACCTGCCACAAACTGTTCAACTACCGCCCCCACCGCTACATCGGAAGCGTCAGTGGTGAGTGCCATGCGGGCCGTTGGAACTGGGTGCGCTAACAAAACTGTGTTTGCCAGGGCCGATTTGACCTGGGCAAAAGCGCGCTCCCGCTCCGGAGACCATTCAACTTTATTTGCGGGCTTTTGTTTTTTTAACGCGGTGTACAATGGCTGCATGAGTCGTGCTGCGCTTGGGAGGAAACGGTTGTAAAAATTAACCATCCCTAGAAACTCCTGAAGCGCCTTGACCGTTTGAGGTTGCGGAAAATCCGTTATGGCACGCACTTTATTTGGAAGGGGAACTGCTCCCTCTGCCGAAATGCGATGTCCCAAAAAATCAATCTGCGCCACCCCAAACTGGCACTTCGCTGGGTTAACTATCAACCCGTGCTCTGCCAACCTCTGGAAAACTGCTGTGAGGTGTTTTTCATGTTCGCCTTCGGACGTGCTGGCTACCAAAATATCGTCCAAATAAACGAACACGAAAGGCAGGTCGCGTAAAACTGCATCCATCATGCGTTGGAAAGTCTGCGCGGCCCCCTTGAGGCCAAAAGGCATGCGCAAGAACTCAAAAAGGCCGAAAGGCGTTATGACCGCTGTTTTGGGGACATCCTGCGCGCGCACTGGAACCTGGTGATAGCCGCGTACCAAGTCTATTTTAGAAAAAATGCGCGCCCCCGCCAAATGAACAGAAAAATCCTGGATGTGCGGAATCGGGTAGCGGTCGTGAGCTGAAACGTTGTTCAACCTGCGGAAATCGCCGCAAGGTCGCCACGAGCCGTCAGCCTTTGGGACCATGTGTAATGGCGAAGCCCAAGCACTCTTGGAGCGTCTAACAATGCCTAGTTTTTCCAGATTAGTGAACTCCTCGCGCGCGATGGCCAGTTTAGCTGGGTCCAAGCGCCGAGCTTTTGCAAAAACGGGAGGGCCTGTGGTCGTTATGAAATGTTCTACCCCATGTTTGGCCACCGTTGCTGAAAACGTGGGGACTGTGAGTGCTGGAAACTGAGCAAGCAGAGTGTGAAACTTACCACCCGCGGCTGAGACGCTGGCATGTGCAGTTGGCGGGGCCACCCGAGCTGTGCAGGGAATAGAATGAAAGGACAGTGCATTAATCAGACGTCTATTAGCAAGGTCAACCAATAAACCATGTGAGCACAAAAAATCAGCCCCTAACATGTTGAAACTGACTGCTGCTACAATAAATGTCCACTCAAATGAACGGCCCTGTAAGGACAGAAGCATGGTCCTCTCACCAAACGTTTTAATCGTGGAGCCGTTCGCTGCTGACACTGACACCCAGGGGGCTTTAGAAGGCGACAGCCGTTCCGCGTAGGTGGGTGTGACGAAGCTCAGCTGAGAGCCCGTGTCCACGAGGAACTGTTTCCCCGAGCGTGCATCCGTCAGGTAAAGCAGCCTGTTCTCGTTGCCGAGGGTCGCAGCTGCTAAATTGCACGGTGGGACGCACCTGTGCGCTCTCTCTGCAAAACGGCGGTGGTAGAAGCACGAGCCGTTCTCTGCTCCGCGTCGTCTGGCTCCTGTCGCCGCCGTTGTTGGTGCGTCAGGCGCCGCGGCCGCTGGACCCGCGCTGTCTCCGGACGCCGTTCCCGGACTGGCCGCCGCGGCCGAAACCGCGCTCCGCTTGTGGGCGTCGACCAACTTCTGCGCCTCCTTGCTCAACCCATGGTAGTCTCGCTTGGCCAATCGGGGTGACTCTGCCAGGGCCACTCTCACTGCTGGTGGTAGGGTTCGGAGGAAAAGGTGGGCGAAAATGAATTCGCCATCCTCAGAGGCTTTGAGCTGCAGCATCTTCACCATCAGGTCCGCAGGTCTATCGTTTTCTGCCTCCGACAGTGCCAGGAGCCCCTCTGCTCGTTGTTGGACTGAGGGGGTGAAATGGCTGATCAGCGCGTCCTTCAATGCGCTGTACTTGTCGCTGTCTGGTGGATGATTAACCAGATCTTCCACTCTCTGGACTGTGTCGCTGTCCAGCTTCGCTACCACGTGGTAGAATCTTGTGTCGTCGTTGAAGATTCTCCGGAGGTTGAACTGTGCCTCGATTGCGCTAAACCATGAGCGCGGGCTGTGCTGCCAGAAATCGGGCAGCCGGATCGTGGAGGCGGCCATCAGGCTGGCTTCCACCGAGCCCCGCTCGGGAGAATTCTGTCTGCTCATTTTCCGTCGTAGGTCACCAGTGTAGAAGCATGCTCAAATAACGAGGCTGAGTTTGTCATAAAACCAGCTTTATTTGACAGAACGCAGCTTCTAGCATTCTCAAAGCAGGAAAGAGAAAGAATCATACTTCAACCCCCTTTTATACATTTCCAGCATCAGAATTCAAGTCACATGGTGTCTTCAGTCAACATACAGTTACAAAGCATCCCCTTGAAGCTTCACCATTGTCTCTCATTTCCTGATGAACCGGAATACCCTCCGGGGCGTCTTCTGTGGGACAAAGAGACAAATCTCACACTTCCTTGTTACCTCCTGTAGATTCGAGTCCTCAGTCCTTGCAGACATGACACCCCACAATACACATTCAGTCCTGTCTCTGTGGCAGCGTGAGCCCACAATGTGTGTCGGTCACAGCAGAAGACTTAGGCCTAGGCAACGGGTGGATTGATATGTAGTAATGTTATTATGTCATAATATTAATATTAATATTAATTATTATTATTATATATAAAAATAATATTATTATATTATTATATATTAATATTAATCATAATATTAATATATAATATATAATTATTATGTCATAATGTTATATATGCATCTCTAGTTATGATTGTTCCATCTTAGACGTTTGGGGGGGGGGTCATGTGAGCACATATGTTGGTTACATATGCTCCACAAATATATTGCTGTGTGTTTATTGTGTGCTGCACGTCTCAGGGAACAAAGGGACTGAGCCTCCGAGAGGTAACGGGAGAGTCTGAGATTTGGCCTTTGTTTCAAGGACATGACCTGGAGAGATTTCCGGACCACCGGAGACTAAAGGACGATGGTGTGAAGATCTGAGGAGTTACATTAGGGCCTTTTCCACTAGCACGCTTTAGCGCGACATGGGACGGCTCAGCACGCTTTGTACGCTTTCCCACAAGCCCCAACACGGTTTAACAGCCGAGATTCTCAGCCCCGCTCCAGGGCAGGGTACAGCAGTGCTGAGCTGTGCCGTGTTGTGACGTTAACAGACTGGTCACCGCTGATTGGTCAGGTCGTAACCGGCGCTGATTGGTCAGGTTGTAACCGCCCCTCTCCTCCTGCTCATCTGCCAAATCTTCACGACCTTCTCAATAAAGTTTTTGGGGAAAAAAAAAAAAAAAAAAATCTTCACGACCGCCTTTACTCAGCACGCAACCACTGTTGGCGGTTCCTTTTCAGTGTATTGCTGTGCTATTTTCATTTATTCTCTATCAAAAATGGCTTCGCGTAATAAGGATGTTCCATGGACCAATAAGGAGGTGCAGTGTCTTCTCACTGCATTGTCAGACGAACGTATTCAGCACGAGTTAGACGGAGCCGCCCGGAATGAAAAAATATACCGGGAGGTCTCGACATCGGAGTCCTTTAACGGTGAGTTTTAATTTTTTTTTATTGTGCGTTTTTTCGCAAATATATTCGGTAAGACGCTCAGTTTATTTATGCAATAAAAAAGCTATTCATTTGTGGATGGATCGCTGCTTTATTGCAGCACACTGCGGACTAAAGCTTTTATTGTAATTATTCATGTGAACAATACGCTGAAATAAGCTTATGTATTCTTGTTAAAAACTATTGTCTTTTCTGTATATATTGCAGTTTTGTGCTGTATTTTATTGTGTGCATTTTCCTTGTAGAATCATCCCACGCGTCCGCCGCGACAGCCCGCACGGATTCATTCAACCGAGCCTTCCTGAACCAGAGCTGGCAGAGACGGATTAATTCTACCGAGCCTCAGCACTCAGTGGTCGGCGTGTATAAAATGTCGATTAACCTTCATGTTGTGTTGCAAAGTTTTTTTTTATTTTAATATTTTGTATATAATAAAATGGAATTGTTTTGGAAAGTGTGGTTTGTCTGTTATAACACTGAATTATAAAACAGTATAATTACATAGAAATTCCATTGCCTAGTCTGATCAAAATGATGCTGAGGGTCAACCATTGTAAAGGTAATGTAATTTTTAACTAGACCAAAAAAGAAATCTTTTTGTAAGCTTTCTGTTCTTTTTATTGAAATTTCATAAAAAATTAGCACCAAGTCAAAGGTACAAGTATATGTAAATTGAATGTTCTATCGGCATTCCAAATTCAGAGATTTACAATACTTTAGGAGTGTAGCATCATCTAAACGGAAAATAATAATACTGTTCTTCCAAACGTTGACCTGAAGGTGAAAAACATGAATTTTTTTAATTCGGTACATCCAAAATGCCCTAGGATGTGGTGTTGGACAGTGTGCCACCGTCTCATTATTTAATACGAATAAAAACAGGTTTCAGCTCATTATTTCTAGGTCATTTGGCAGTTAATTCAAAACAAAAGTGACTTGTGTTGTTGCAGCTTAATTATGAGATAAAATTAATTGTGAGATAAAACCACAGAGCGAGCAAGGCAATAATCCTTGGATCCTCCATTTTTTTGTCTCGTGTAAATAAGGACTCAGTCCGGTGCGTAACGTCACGGGAGTGTGGCCCCGCCTCGCTGAGAATCTGCTGCTGCCCCGCTTCTAAAACCTCCTAACACAAACCATCACAGCACAAGCACAACACTGTGCTAATGGAGACAGAAGCATTCTGAGCCGTACTGAAGTGAATCGAGCCGTACCGAGGTGTGCTGGGCTAGTGGAAAACAGGCTATTGTGACTGGGATTAAGTACCATGTGACTGTATGTTTGATTAAACACCATGTGACTGCAGTTTTGATGTCCGGGGTATAAAAGACAGATGTGAGATGATTCATCCTATTTTTCCTGCTTTGAAATTGTTGGAGTATGTGATTGTGAATAAAGCTGAACCTGAGGAATAAACTCAGTCTCATCCTTCCGCACATTCTCCACAAATGTACCTATTTGCAAAGCATCTTTGAGTATATATGATAAAGCGCTATATAAAATTGATGCATTATTATTATTATTATTAGCCATTCTTGGGTGTTTAGCTGTGTGTTTTGGGTCATTATCCTGTTACAAGACCCATGACCTGCGACTGAGACCAAGCTGTCTGACACTGGGCAGCACATTTCTCTCTAGAATACCTTGATAGTCCTGAGATTTCATTGTACCCTGCACAGATTCAAGACACCCTGTGCCAGATGCAGCAAAGCAGCCCCCGAACATAACAGAACCTCCTCCACGTTTCACAGTAGGGACGGTGTTCTTTTCTTGGTATGCTTCATTTTTGCGTCTGTGAACGTAGAGCTGATGTGCCTTGCCAAAAAGTTCCAGTTTTGTCTCGTCTGTCCATAGGACATTCTCCCAGAAGCTTTGTGGCTTGTCAACATGCAATTTGGCAAATTCCAGTCTGGCTTTTTTGTGATTTGTTTTCAACAGTGGTGTCCTCCTTGGTCGTTTCCCATGAAGTCCACTTTGGCTCAAACAACAACGGATGGTGCGATTTGACACTGATGTACCTTGACCTTTGTGTTCACCATGAATGTGTTTAGAGGTTGTTCTGGGTTCTTTTGTTACCATACGTATTATCCGTCTCTTCCATTTTTCATCAAGTTTCCTCCTGCGGCCACGTCCAGGGAGGTTGGCTACAGTCCCATGGATCTTAAATTTCTGAATAATATGTGCAACTGTAGTCACAGGAACATCAAGCTGCTTGGAGATGGTCTTATAGCCTTTACCTTTAACATGCTTGTCTATAATTTTCTTTTTAATCTCCTGAGACAACTCTCTCCTTTTCTTCCTCTGGTCCATGTTTAGTGTGGTAAACACCATGTCAACAAACAGCACAGTGACTACTTGTCACCCTTTAAATAGGCCGACTGACTGATTACAAGTTTGTAGACACCTGTGATGTTAATTAGAGGACACATCTTGGTTGAACATGTCCCTATGGTCACATTATTTTCAATCTTTTCTAGGGGTACCATCATTTTTGTTCAGGCCTGTTTCATGAGTTTGTTTTTTAAAATAATTCTGTTGAACCACAATTCAAAAGCACTGTCTGATTTTCACTGGTTAATTTTCATAGAATTTTTATTTATTACCACTTTTGTCAGATTCAAGTTATTTCTGTGACCATTGTGGGTTTTTCTTTCATTAACAGAGGGGTACCAACAATTTTGTGCACGTCTGTACACTCAAAACAAGCGTAACAAATACAATATTCAAAGCCAGACATTCCAGTATCAAGCCTGTTTGGGCTGCACATGCAAGTGAAGGCCTAGCAGCAGCAACATCTTTAACTATAGACCTTATCAAAGAGAGAAGATTTCAACTTACTCTTGAATAAAGAGAGTGTCTGCCTCCCGAACTGAACTGGGAAGATAGTTCCACAGGAGGGGAGCTTGATAGCTGAAAGCTCTACCTCCCAATCTACTTCTGGAGACCTTGGGGACCACCAGTAGTTTGGATTTTTGGGAGCGCAGAGCTCTGGATGGATGATAGGGAACTTT
Organism: Pholidichthys leucotaenia; assembly: GCA_020510985.1. Lineage (NCBI taxonomy): Eukaryota > Metazoa > Chordata > Actinopteri > Cichliformes > Pholidichthyidae > Pholidichthys > Pholidichthys leucotaenia. Next base: position 189,974,480 of record CM035842.1, on the reverse strand, counting down.
GAGTTCTTGCAGATAAGAAGGAGCCATACTATTAAGGGCTTTATAAGTTAGGAGCAATATCTTGAATTCAATTCTGTATTTTATTGGGAGCCAATGTAAAGAAGCTAAAACTGGGGTAATGTGATCTCTTCTCCCTGTTGTCATTAGGATACATGCAGCTGCATTCTGAATGAGTTGGAGAAACTTTATGGACTTATTAGAACAACCTGATAAAAGTGAATTACAATAGTCTAACCTAGAGGTGATAAAGGCGTGTACAAGTTTCTCTGCATCTTTATGAGACAGGATGGACCTAATTTAGAGATATTACACAGATGGAAGAAGGCAATCTTAATGGTTTGCTGTATATGAGAGTTGAAAGACATATCTTGGTCAAAGACAACTCCAAGATTCCTAACAGAAAATGTAGAAGCCAGTCCAATGCCATCTAGTGTTATCTTACTAGAAAGAATACTTCTAGCATGTTTGGGACCAAGAACAATGACTTCAGTTTTATCTGTATTCAGCAATAGAAAGTTGTTGTTCATCCAGGTTTTAATATCCTTAAGACACTCCTGGAGTGAACCCAAATGGCTTGGATCATCTGGATTGACGGATAAATATAACTGAGTGTTGTCAGCGTAACACTGAAAATGAATAGACTGCTTCCTCATAATGTCTCCCAAAGGCAGCGTGTATAATGTAAACAGTACTGGTCCAAGTACCGAGCCCTGTGGAACTCCATAGCTAACCGTGGTCTGGGTAGAGAACTTGTTATGGACATGAACAAACTGGGAACGGTCTGATAGATAAGACTGGAACCATCTTAGTATTGTTCCTTTCAAACCAATTCGCTGTTCAAGTCTCTCTAGCAGAACATGGTGGTCAATGGTGTCAAAGGCAGCACTAAGGTCCAATAGGACAAGGACAGAGACAAGTCCTTTGTCAAATGCCATAAGGAGGTCATCAGTAACTTTCACTAAGGCTGTCTCTGTGCTGTGGTGTTTCCTAAAACCTGACTGAAATTTCTCAAATATAGAATTATTTTCTAAAAAAGTGCACAGTTGATTGGCAACTACTTTTTCAAGGATCTTAAAAAGGTAGGGAAGGTTAGATATTTGTCTATAATTGGCCAAAATCCCAGAATCAAGCGAAGGTTTTTTAAGTAGAGGTTTAATTACTGCCACTTTAAAAGACTGTGATACATGTCCTATCAATAGAGACATATTAATTATGTTCAAAAGCGGTGGACTAATCAGAGATAGCAATTCCTTCAGGAGTCTAGCGGCGATTGGGTCTAGGAGACAGGTAATTGGTTTAGAGGCTGACACTATTAGGGCTAGATCAGAATGACTAATACAAGAAAATTCAGAAAATGGAGTTCTGAGCCTGTAGACACAGCAGTGTTGGGCAGAGGCTTGGTATTTTTAAGGGGGCTATTTTTTTGAATAATATTCCTAATACTGACAATTTTATCATTAAAAAAATTCAAAAAGGCTGAGTTTTATTCTCTTACGAAACAATATAATTTAAATTTATCAACAAATGATTTATAATCTAAAAAAAGTTCCATTTTCATCCATCAGATCAATTACATATATTTTTATGTACCCACTCCTTAAACTTTTCCTATTGATGATAATAATTCGATGATTCTACAAGGTGGAGCCATGCGGTGTAAAGTTGTGAGTAAATACCATTTTCCAATAATACAGAACTTGTTTATCAGGGATGAGAATGGGGTTTGGGAAAAAAAGAGGAAACTAAGCCAGGGGTCTTGGGAGACGCAGGCCCCAGAAGCTAACGAAATCTGGTGTTTTAGAATGCTAAAATGTGGTCTTATATTTAAAGTTAGAAGTAAGTACAAATGCACTTATAGTTTACCTTTTTAATCTGCTGCTGCATCACATGTGTAAATTTATGATATCTGAATGGTATGTTGATGTAATAATACTAAATTATATTTTACTACTATTTAATATGTTTAGAACTGACACAGAATTACATTTACATAGCTCTAGAACAGACAAAATAATTTAACCAAGTAAAATAAATTATAAATATTAACAAAATTCCATCACCAAGTCCATCACCATTTATTAAAATATACTGACATTCTGCAAACATTTTGATTTATTAATGTGTGCATTTGTTAGTGTTACTAGGAATATAAAAAAGTTGCATATTAGTATATTTTAATATTTGAAAGATAATCTGAGAAAGTAAGTAAAACCTAAAAGATGTTTAGTATTTTTATGCAATGACTATGAAGAAATTATGTTTACTAATAAAAGCAAAGATATCTTAGGAAAGGCAACCCATCACCACCCATGACAAAAAAAACTTACATATGCATTATGTAACTCCTCCTAGTGTAACAAAAAATGATAAATTATATTCAAAATTATTAGATTGCATTTCAAATTGTGAGAAAATGTGTAATAACATTTATCTATTAACAATCGATTATCAGCATTCAAATGCAATTGGTGTTTCAAAACAGGCATGATGTCACAACTTACACATGCTATTTCATAACAAATTCATTACGCGAAAATTCTCAAGTACATTACTTATAACAAGAAAAAAACCTTACCTCGGAATGTGTCTTCCGATCACTAATTGCTGTAATCGGGGCCGATTGTGATGAACTTTGATTGACTGGCATCTGAATTTGACCGTGTCCATCGATCGTTTTGAATGCAGCACGAGCGAGTAGTTCGATCTCCTTGTAGCCACAATTTTGAGATGTTTCTGTTTTGAACAGTGCTCAACTAAGGCAACACAACCACGAGATCCATAACTCAAGAAATCGTTACAATAAACACACTGGGCTTTCCCTGGTACTTCGCATTTCGCTATGAAGTCGGCCATTTTTTCAACCACAACTTTGGTATTTTTACCGATCTTTACAGTCATTGACACAGTTTTTTCGAGCCATTCCCAACAAAACTTGTTCCTTATCCCTTTGTCGATTTCTAAAATTCTTGCTTTGTTGTCTTTCGTGAGTTTTAGGTTCACCATTTTCATGAAATCGGGAAAACTCAGTTGATTGAACTGTCCGCCATTTGCATTTCGCTCCGCGTGTTGGATATGACAAAGGAATAACAAAATCGCCAATTGGTTGCTTCAATAAGTATCAGCCAATCAGTGGCCTTGTTACATTACATTACTGATCTCGCTGGGTAGCGCATTCTGCATGGTGGATTTTAGCAGCCGATCGAAAATACGACTCGCCACTCTTAACATACACCCCCCCCCCCCTAAAATTTTCTCCTCGAATTTAGACGATTCACGAGAATGACCCTAGACATGATCAAATCCGAGGAATTCCGCGGATCCACGGAGGATTCTCATCCCTGGTTTATGGAACTCTGACAACTTCAGGGGTATTTTTGAAATTTCAAAATCACATTTCAGCAAAAATTCCAAACTTCCAACTTTTTCAAACAGGTTTTTTGGTATGTGGAACCAAAGGGAATCAGGATGAGACAGAAATTGTTTAATCCACTTCAGTCTGAGCATCCCAATGACAGATTCAAATTCAGCTGCTTTTAGCCCACCATTTTGGTAGTCCTTAATTATATATGATATGGATCTTGTTTTTCCAAACAAAGTTAAAAATTATTGAATTTATTTTTTTGATCAACTGAGGAGCCATATACAAGGACTGACGGGGACAAATTAATTTTGATAAACCTTCTGCTTTAGTCAATCAAATTCTGCCAATTGTGGTCAGGTCCCTCATTAACCAATGATTTAGAGATTTTTCCATCTGAACAATTTTGTCTTCTATATTGGACTGATTTCCCATGACTCCATCAGAGCGCAGTACAACCCGACCTGTGATTTAACAGGAATGCTTTCCAAAATTTTATCTGGACAAGAGTACAAAGGTAAAATTTCAAATTTTTTCATATTCAGTGTCAGACCTGAAGCTTTCTAAAAAAAATTGAAATAACTTGTAAGGCCTTCCTAATTATGTTCATCTTCCAAAAATATGACTGTCATCTGCAAATTGACTAATTTTATATTCATAATTAAAAATGGTAATTCCTCTCCGTTCTTGATGGCTAACAATTGAATATGCTAATATTTATGTGCATAGGATGAACAGTGTGGGAGATATTGGACAACCTTGTCTAATTCCATGTTTAATTGTTATTCTTTGTGACAGTCCGGGGTTAAGGGAGACATAACTATAAATTTCACTGTAAAACATTTGAATTATTCCACAAAATCCTTCTCCAAAACCTAATTTTTCAAGAGTTATCAATAAAAATTTAGAACAGCATGAGACTGTCTGAATTAAAAAGGGATTTATACTCTAGCATATCTAAACCAAGCCTTATATTGCTATGGATATAATTCCCCTTAATAAAAGCAGATTGATATTCAGCAACAAGCTCCCCTAGAAGTGTTTTAAGACAATTAGCATCCACTAAGGCCAGCAGTTTGTAGTCATTACAAAGTAAGGTTAATGGTCTCTGTCTAGGGATAACAAGTCTTTGTCAGGTTTAGGCAATAGAGTTATCAATCCTATTTTCATAGATGGGGATAAGTGACCTAATTGGATACATTCTACAAATGCTTTACTAGAATTGTCCCAATATCTTCCCAAAAATATTTCAAAAATTCAGTTGTCAAACCATCAATTCCAGGTGACTTACCATTTTCCATCTGCTTTATTGCCATATCCAATTCTGAGAGAGTCAATTCTTTTTCAAGCCTACACTTGTTTTTATAATTTAGAGTTACAATATTATCTTTTATTTTCCTAAATAACATTTCACTTTCCTCCATTTGAAACTTAGATTTATACAAATCAGAGTAAAATAACCACTTTCCCCAATTTTTTCCCAGCTATTTATTATAACATCATTAATCTTTAGAATGTCTGTTCTATCTTTGGATTGCCTTTGTTTTTCAAGACCAAAGAAGTACCATGTACTTTTTTCTCCCTGTTCAATCCATTTTGCAGGAGAACGAATGTAACCTCCATTTGCTTTTATGCTGTGCATCTCATCTAACTGAGACTGCAAGGACTGAATCTCAGGAACATTTTCAGGGTTCCTCCCATTCTCAGTCAGTGAATTTATTTTCCCGATTAACGCTGATTTTTTTTTTTTTGTCTTTTCTTAAAAGATAAATTTTCACCCATATAAACTCCAGTTTGCTTCACCTTGTGGAAGAAGAAAGCAGACAAGGCAGCGAGCTGAACGACACATGAACTTTATTCTTCTTCCAACATCAAATGCAGGAAATACTCTAACTGGGTCTCTGTGCACCTCCTTTTTATAACCTTTATTTCTGCACCACGAGACCCAGGGAGTCAAACACAATACTTTCAGTGCACAAAGACATGCTTGGCACATTTAACATAATAACCCCCTCTTCCTCTCCCGACTGCTGTGTCTCCCGAACTCCCCGGGGGGCGGATAGTCCTTTCCAATACGTCTGAGACCCCCCGGTGCCACTTCCTCCTTCAGTTCTTTGTTCCATCTTCCCCCCGGCTTCTGACTCTGGGTTGAGAACCCCCGACACGGTGCCACCGAAGGCACCGTGTGGGGGGTTCTCCACCTTCTAGCCGAAGGTTCCACCTCCGTTTGTATCGGGCCTGCTCCAGACAAAGCTATTTGAGTGTCCCATTTTGTTTTTGCAAGTGAACCATCTATTGTTTCATTTGATCAATTTCTGCTTTATTTTCTTTCACTGCTTGCATTGTAGCCTCCATTTTCTCTTCAAACCTCGTCAGTCTTTCATCTTGGTTGTCAAATCTTTTGATTAAGGTTTGAATAGCCTCCAGGATAGCCTCGCTAGCAGCCTCATTTGGGTACTTGCATTCTTTTTTGTTCTTCCTCTTAATTTTCTTAGGGTTCGGGCTCGGCACCGGTGTATGCTCGTGTGAACTATCTGCAGTTTCTTTGTCCATAGTTTCAGTGCCCGCTGCTCCCTTGGCCGCTGGCATAGCTAGGTTGTTGTTGTGGTCTGTTAGCATCTTAGCTTTATAACAAAAACTTAAGTCTTCTTTTTTTTTTTTGCCAAATTTGGGGAAATTCCAATGTCAGACCAGGTAATTAGTGACCTCTGGTATCTTATCTTATATACTGTATATTTGCTTTGTTTTCTCTTAAGCAATAACTTTAGGACCAAAATAAGTCAATTTCTCCTCAGCTTGCAAAAATTGAACTACTCACTCCGCTATTTTGGTTTTACCCCCCTACTCATGAGGAAGCCAAACTGACTTTGATCGGGTGTATTCGAACCTGAAGCATACCTACAGACCTGTGCCGTGTTCACATCTTGGCTTGTCAGACCATCTAGATAGATAGATAGCTAGATAGATGTACTTTATGGATCCCAAACTGGGAAATTACATACCTGGTCTGACGCTGGAATTTCCCCAAATTTGGCAAAAAAAAAAAAAGAAGACTTAAGTTTTCATTATAAAGCTAAGATGCTAACAGACCGGACTTCCGGTTATGGCTGCCACGTAGGACGGACGTGTCTCGCTCTGCTCTGCTCCTGGAGAAAAAAAATCGGCAAATAACTCTCTCATTTGGGACAGAACGTATCCCAGCATTTGGGCGAGGATATGTCGGCGAAGCCTAAGGCTGGAAAACCAGGAAAAGGAAAAAGCGAGCCGCCGAAACAGTCCAAATTAACGGACTTTCAGGTCTGTGACGCAGCAAACAAAACTCCATATATGGCGGAGGAGGCTGGCGGCGGTGCGATGTTTGCGGGGAATGGCGCAGATGCGCTGATGGCTGCCATGAGTTCAATGAGAGCGGACTTTTCCTCTAGATTTGATGGGATTATGACAGCGTTGGAAGGAATAAGAAAGGAATTGGGTGACTGTGTAGAACGAACGGCGCAGATGGAGCTCCGTCTCGCTAGTGCTGAAGATGACGTCACCCGTCTTCAATTAAAGGTGCGCACTTTGGAAAAAAAAAATAAATCTCTGGAAGATAATATTTTGGATTTGGAATCTCGGTCGAGACAGAATAATTTGAGGCTGGTGGGTCTTCCAGAGGAATCAGAAGGTCGGGACGTATGTTCCTTTCTGGAAAAGTGGATTCCGGAGGTGCTGGGCAGCGAGGAGTTGCAATCAGCAGTGGTTCTGGAAAAAGCACATCGTATTGGCCCACGGAGAGATAAGGGACCGCCGAGGACCTTAATTATGAAGTTTCTTAGCAACAGAGACAGGATGAAGATCTTCAACGCTGCACGTGCTAAAGGAGAGATTAAACACCAGGACCAGCAGGTGCGGTTCTACCCAGATTTGGCCACAGGAATCCAGCAATTGAGGAAGCAGTTTGATCCCATACGTAAGGAGCTGCGCAACCTTGGGATTCGTCATGGTGTAATCTATCCTGCGAGACTGCTGACCACATATGAGGGCAGAACCCACATTTTCAAGACCCCAGAGGAGGCGCAGGAGTTCATCAAGAAGATCAAAGAAGAAGAAGAGACTGGTGGGAGCTAAGCATGAACAAAATATAAGGTAGAATAATTAAGCATTTGCACAGGCATCTGACTGACTTGAAGTAAATAGTAAGTTTACAAAATATAGATTGTATTATATATTAAAAAAACAAAACAAAAACAAAACAAACAAACAAAAAAAAACTATGATGTACAAAGTTGTTAAAAATTTTGGAGTTAAGTTGGAAAACTACAGAGGAGAGTTAATGTTACGTCATTAAAAGCAGTAGAGTTGGGGTGATTGGGAGGATGAAGAAGGAGTGGCTTAGGCTGTTCCCCGTGGGTGTGGAACGGTCGATGGCTATATCGGGAGACAGAATTTTTCTTTTGATTTTGGGGGGTTTGCCACAAGTGTGGGAAGGGGAAATTTGTTTGTGTGTAGTTTGTAGGATGAATGTTCAACCACTCATGTTTTTGCTTCTCTGTATGAGCATGTTTACACTGCAAGGTAATCCTAAATTCTCTATTGATCATGGACCAAAGTGTTAATCTTAATTTAACTTCATGGAATTGCAGAGGTCTACAAAATTTAAAAAAACTTAAACAAGTTATGAATAAAATAAAGGACATGGGTTCAAGAATTGTGTTTTTACAAGAAACTCATCTGATAGAGGAGGATGTTAAAAGAATTAGGAGTAGATGGCAGGGAAGTGTATTCACCTCTTCATTTTCATCCCGAGCCAGGGGAGTTATGACTCTCATACATAAATCAGTTCCTTTTCAGGTGAAAAATGTAATTGGAGACAAATTTGGAAGATATGTAATCATTCAAGGTTCTTTGCTATTAGAAAATATAAATCTTGTGAACTTATATGGTCCCAATATAGATGATCAGAAGTTCTTTGCTAATTTATTTCTCATCTTATCATCACTTACAGGGCAACATATAATAGCAGGGGATTTTAATTGTACATTGAACCCAGGTGTGGATAGATCAACAGGACTGGATTGTACGCACATTGGATGTAGGATGACTATTAATCATATTATGAAAGAATTGAGATTGTTAGATATATGGAGAGAAATGAAACCACAAGTTAAAGCCTATTCTTGTTATTCCAGTACCTACAAGACATTCTCACGTATTGATTATTTTTTGATTTCCACAGAATTAAGGTCCAAGATTCAAAACTGCTTTTATGATAACATCGTGATTTCTGATCATGCACCCTGTTGTCTAATATATGTAGATAAAAAATTGACAAAGGAATCAGGTAGATGGCAATTTCAGCATAAATGGCTTCAGGATGAGGAATTTGTCAAGTATATAGAAAAACAGATAGACGAGTTCTTTGACATCAATACTACACAAACATCAGCATGTGTAAAGTGGGAGGCTTTCAAAGCTTTTATTAGGGGACATATTATTAGTTATACAGGATCAAAATCTAAGAAGACTCGAGAGGAGAGAGCTAAATTGGAACATAAAATAAAAAGTCTTCAGGAAAAAGTGTATGCAGGAAGTGACCCAAGGTTGGAGAATGAATTACTGATTTTGAGAGCTGAATACGACAAAAAATCAGCGAATAGAGCTGCCTCGAGTCTTCTAAGATTGAAACAATCTTTTTATGAACAAGGTGAAAAATCAGGAAAATTATTAGCATGGCAGATTAAACAATTGGAAATTAAAACACCAATTACCAGTATTATAAGTAACGGACAGGTAGTTATAGATCCTTTAGAAATTAATAGAGCCTTTAGAGATTACTATGAAAAATTATATGATACCAAAAATGAACCTGATTTAACAAAACTAAATGGGTTTTTGAACGAACTATCTATACCGTGTATTCCAAATGAAAACAGGGAGATATTGGAGTCTAAAATTAGTCAAGAAGAAGTTGGGCTAGCCATTGATAATATGAAATCAGGAAAAAGTGCAGGACCAGATGGTCTTCCAGTTGACCTTTATAAAAAATTTAAGAATAAATTAATAAAACCTTTTTTGGAAATGGTTTTAGAAGCATTTCAAAATAATAATTTACCATCATACATAAATAATGCCTTAATTATACTGCTGCCAAAACCAGGTAAGCCCTCTAATAAATGTGAAAATATGAGACCAATAAGCCTATTAAACGCCGACCTTAAGATAATCTGTAAAATTTTAGCAAGACGAATACAAGAAATTTTACCAAATATTATTAATCGAGATCAGAATGGCTTTATAAAGGGTAGACAAGGCTTCCATAATGTAAGAAGACTATTTAATATTATTTATTTTAATAAAGAAGCACCGGATACAGCTCTCCTATCATTGGACGCCGAAAAGGCCTTTGATAGAGTTGAATGGCCCTTTCTTTTTGAAGTCCTACAAAGGTTTGGACTTGGAAATAATTTCATAAAATGGGTTCAAATAATATACAATAATGCTACAGCAGAAATCCTAACAAATAACAATATTTCAAAACCAATAAAAATCAATAGAGGATGTCGACAAGGCTGTCCACTTTCACCTTTACTGTTTACTATGGCAATTGAACCTTTAGCGATAGCGATACGTTTACATTCACAAATATATGGAATTAAAGTTGGACCAACAGAACATAAAATCTCCCTGTACGCCGATGATATAATTTTGTTTATGTCGAATCTAAAAAAATCAATTCCAACCTTGTTGAATTTAATAAAGAATTTTGGGGAAATATCAGGATATAAAATAAATAAAACTAAATCTTCAATATTAATGCTAAATGAGACCCAGAGAAATTACCCAGCCCCTGAGGTAAATCAATTCAATGTTGTAAATCAGTTTAAATATTTAGGAATCCAAATTATGCCTAAGCTAGAATCAGTCGCCAGTGTCAACTATGAAGCCTTAATGTCAGATATCAATGAGTTAACTCAGAGATGGATGTCACTACCAATGTCGATGATTGGGAGAATCAATATACTTAAAAGTAATATTTTACCTAAAATACTTTATTTATTTCAATACATTCCCTTATCACCACCTTTAGATCTATTCTCAAGAATAAAAAAAAAGTTAGTGGAATTTATATGGAACAACAGGAGGGCTAGATTACGTTTGTCTTTATTATATTTACCATTTGATCGTGGAGGTCTGAAATGTCCAAATTTTATGTTGTATTATTGGTCGGCACAACTGAGGTCTATGACATATTATTTTTCATCAAATGATCTCCCTCACTGGACTGAAATGGAATCATACAATTTACCTTTACCTCTTCCCATATTCATATACTCAGATTCGGCAAAAAAATTACAAAAACAAGTTAAAAATCCATTTGTAAAGCATATGATCAAAATATGGTGTGAAGCTAAAAACTATTTAAAAGAACCACAGTTATTGTCACAATTTAGTCCAATATGGGGTAATCAATATTTTAAACCAGGGAGAGCGGACGCTGTATTTAAAGTATGGAATTTAAAAGGGATACAAAAGATTCAGGATTTATATTTGCCATGTGCAGACAACATAATGTCTTTTGAAGAGCTGAGGATCAAATTTAATCTCAATAGAACACATTTTTTTTAAATATCTTCAACTTAGAAACTTTATTCGATCAAATCAAAATAAAGCTCTCACTCGACCTATTTATTCATCCTTGGAAAAAATGATGATGAAAGATAGTAAAAGAAAGGGTATTATTTCAGAGTTTTATAACTCATTGACACTATCTTCAAGTGAAAATTCACTGAAAAGATTAAACTACTGGAAAGAAGATCTGCAAATTGAAATTTCAGAGGAACAATGGGAATTGGCTTGTACAGAAGCTCAAACCAAATCAATAAATGCACGCCTTAAATTGATACATTTCAAATGGTTAATGCGGATGTATGTTACACCGGAGGAGTTAAATAGATATAACAAAAATGTGCCAGATACATGCACAAAATGCATGGAAAGTAAAGGAACCCTATTTCATTGTTTATGGGAATGTAGATTAATAAGAATGTTTTGGGAGGAGGTGAGGGTAACAATTGAAAAAATAATCTCAAAACAAATCATATTGAATCCTAAACTGTTTTTGTTGGGTCTGTACCCAGAAAAGCATAATTTCAATAAAAGTGAAAGAACATTCATAGACCTCAGTTTGCTTAATGCCAAAAAATGTATTGCACTATTATGGAAAAAGACTCATAGACCAGATGTGACTCAGTGGTTAAGACAGATGTTAACAAACCTTCCATTAGAAAGAATAACATATATACTGAAATCAAAGGAAATTGTGTTTGAGAATATATGGAGACCTTTTATTGATTATGTAAAAAATTTAAACATAACTCTTGAAGAAGAAGGTGAATGATGTGTGTGGACCTTGTAAATTCCAAACTGGTGAACATAATATGTATACTAATGTATTGGATTGTCTAGACTAAACAGAGGAGCATTGTTGAAGACTTGATTTTGTTGGTGGTTGTTGGTGTTTTTAGGGTATTTTTTTTTTTTGTAGTACTTTAGTGTTAGTGTTTGATTGTTTGTATCATGTTTGTTAAAAAAAAAAAAAAGGTTCAATAAAGATATTGTGGAAAAAAAAAAGATGCTAACAGACCACAACAACAATCTATCATTGCTCCTCATCCCAGCATACACCCCCCTCAGGAGAACTGCTAGACCTACTACAAAGAACATCACAACATGGCCTGAGGGAGCTCTTTCTCAGCTACAGGACTGTTTTTCAAACACTTTATGGGATTTATTCAAGAATCAGGATCTGGAAATGTACACACCAACTGTATTATGCTACATCACCTACTGTATCAACCAGGTGACTGTGGAAAAACGCATTAGGGTTTTTCCTAACCAGAAGGCTTAGATGACCAAAGAAGTCCAGGCACTCCTCAGAGCCCGTGATACAGCCTTAAGGTCAGGGGATACGGATCTGTATAGCGCCACCTGGGCTAATCTGAAGAAAGGCATTAAGGAGGCCAAACAGGCCTATAAGAGGAAAGTTGAGGACCATTTTTCTGATAATGATTCAAGACGAGTATGGCAAGGCTTTCACCATATCACAAACTATAAGGGCAGCAGCATCATTTCCAGTGACATCACCACCTCACTGGCAGAAGAATTGAACTGCTTTTTCACACGGTTTGAGGCAAATACACCTCGCCCGGACCCACTGACGTTATTGAATGCCAGCTCTGATGTGCTTACCCTGCAGAATCATGAGATGAGACATGCACTGAGAGCAGTTCACCCGAGAAAAGCTACTGGTCCCGATGTAGTGCCAGGAAAGGTGCTCAGAGCATGTGCAGATCAGCTATGCTCTATTTTGACTGACATTTTTAATTTGTCTCTTAAAGCAGCCTTTGTTCCACAGTGTTTAAAATCTGCAGTCATTATTCCTGTGCCTAAAAAACATATTGTCAGCAGTCTGAATGACTATCGACCAGTAGCATTAACGCCCATTGTTATGAAGTGCTTTGAGAAAATGGTATTGAAACATCTTTTGCCTAGTCTCCCCCCAGACTTTGATCAGTACCAGTTTGCCTACAGGTGGAGCAGATCCACTGAAGATGCTATTGCTATAGCTCTCCACTTGGCATTCAGCCATTTAAAAGACAAGGGGAGCTATGTAAGAATGTTGTTTGTGGACTGTAGCTCGGCATTTAATACAATTATTCCTAACATTCTCATCACTAAATTGCTTCAGCTTGGTCTGCCTACTCACACTTGCAGCTGGATTAAGGACCTCCTGACAAACCGAACAGAGAGTTAGACTCAGACCCCATTCCTCCTCTACAGTCATGCTTAACACAGGCATGCCACAGGGCTGTGTTGAGTCCCACTTTGTATTCATTGTACACATATGACTGCATACCTGTTCATCCCACAAATATTATAGTGAAGTTTGCAAATGACACAACAGTAGTGGGGCTCATATCAGGAAGAGATGTCTGCATACAGAGATGAGGTCCAGAAACAGGCGAGATGGTGCTCAGATAATAATCTGCTATTATATACAAAGAAAAGAAAAAAGAACTCATTATTGATTTTAGGAAGCATAGCAGTGAGCTGCCTCCTCTATATATAGGCAAGGAGTGTGTGGAGAGGGTGGAGGCTTTTAAGTTTCTGGGTGTTCATATTTCTCACAACCTTACCTGGGCAGTTAACACCATAGCTACGATAAAGAAGGCTCAACAATGTCTACACTTTTTGAGGCTCCTCAAGAGGAATGGCCTGAATGCACAGTTGCTGGTTTTATTTTATTGCTCTGCTATTGAGAGCATTTTGTCATATGGCGTCATGGTTTGGTATGAGGGCTGTTCAGCCGCAGACCGCAAAGCCTTCCAGAGAGTTATCAAAACTGTGCAAAAAAATCACTGGCTGTTCTCTCCCTTCTCTGGAAGAGATTTCCAGGTCTCGGTACCTCAACAGAGCTACTGCCATTATTAAGGACTGCACTCATCCAGGTCATGATTTCTTTCACTTGCTCCCCTCAGGAAAGCGGTACAGATCCCATAAAACCCGGACTACCAGGCTTAATCATAGTTTTTTTCCCCAACAGCAGTACATATTTTGAACGGATTTATGTAACACATACAGACTGCTGATGTTATTTTAGGCTATTTTGTGGCAATAACCTTGTGTGTATAAGCTGGTCTTATTTATCGCTCAGTATGTTTTTATTATTGCTATGTACATATTGTATTTAACTTTTTAGCTATTAATGTTTTAAGCATTATTTATTGTTGTAACTAGAAAAGCACTCGGAGAGCGCAGACCTCCGCCAAGCGCCACAGTTCCCCCCATACAGTGTTTGTGTGTACGTTGTCAGATTCCTTGACCATGAAAACATCTGAGTAGCAATTGGATTCACAATGATAGGATTAGTGGTTCAGTAGTAAAAGCATTACCTCCTTGACGGAGGTAATAAACTGAAGTGTTGGTGTTTTGTCCATGTCCTGCATCTGCAAACTCCCAGGCTGGGGGTGTTGCAATTGAATGAACGAATGAATTAATCTTTATTTCGAATAGATTAAGAGTACAGGTTAAAAGAAAGTGAATAATATAACAAAGGGGGTAATAAAATCCAACAAGGTCAAATTAGACAATAGCTCCTCTGATTATACAGTTCAACATAAGTTATCTGAAATATGTGATGGCTGAATCCGCAGCTTATATTGCCCACCCATGTTCCATCCAATAATTCAAAAGAAAAAACAAATGAAGTCATGACACAACTGCGTACAACCCACAGGCCAATGGGTTATGTGAGCGTTTTAGATCACTGAAAGCAGCACTGAGGGCTTCACTGACGGATGCCAATTAGGTAGACGGGTTGGCGTGGGTTTTATTAAAAAATCAAACGTTTATTTCAAACTCAGGGTTCATATTAAATGCAGAACTAAAAGGAGTAGAAAATAAATAAATAAATAAATAAAAGTATATACAGATCAGCAGACAGTCGGCGGTCTTGTAACAACAATAACATACAATACTGGACTCAGTATAAAATGGAACGCCACCACTTCCAAATGCTGAAGTGTGAGTGACGAGTTGACAATTGCTGATATAAGATGATTGTTACATGGCAGCAACCTTCTCATCAAACTGTAAACATCGTTACGTATCAACTCGCCAAAAGACGGAATGTTCACAGACACAAACATCTTGCTTGCAGTCGACTTTCGTGGTACATCTAATCTTTATCTTTATTGGGGTTGCGCTCCGCGGCCAAAGATGATTTGGAAACTTGCCCGGCAGAGAGCTTCTTTTTGCGGAGCTACTATGGCTGACCGGGGAATTTCTGCCAAATAATCCAGCGGCGGACAGCTGGCTGTCTGAGCTTTTGCAGCGTTGCGCAAACACAGGCACACAGCACGCTGCCGAGCAGCTGGTTTTTGCGCAGCGCCTATGGCTGCCCGGGGAATTTCTGCCAAATAATCCGGCGGCGGACAACTGCCCGTCTCAGCTTTTGCAGCGTCGCGCAAACACAGGCACGGTGTTTTCCGCGTGCTTTTGTGCCTAAAACGTTGAAGAAGGCGGAGTTTATGTTGGTCAGACGCGATGACCAGCGCCCTCCATTGCGCCTGCGCACATGTTGAAAATAGCCGTATGTCACAGTGTTAAAGAATGCTTTAAAAAATTCCTGTATCCAGACGGTGATCCGGATCATCCCCAAAATTTAATCAGTTCTTCCTTGTACCATTTCCAACAACGCCTGAAAGTTTCATGGAAATCCGTCCAAGACTTTTTGAGTTATCTTGCTAACCAACAGACAGACAGACAGACAAACCCCGGCAAAAACATTACCTCCTCCTGGCCTTTTCGGCCTGGCGGAGGTAATTATGAGAAGGTTAAATGCATAAGTGAACTGTGAGTGTGATAGTTTGTTTTAGGGAGCAGTATCCCAACTTCGTTGTATTGTTTTTTTTAGCAATGGAATGACAATAAAGGCACTGTGACTTTGACCTATATGGCTTTTATTTATGAACACTGGCAAGGAAAAAAAACCCAAAACGATACATTCACTGGCTTCTTCAGTCTGTCACCATCTCTTCTTCTATTCCACTTAAAGCGCCGCCTTCTATTTGTGGTTATAGGCTTGGCTGCCACCTAGAGGTAGTTACTCATTGCTACATTTTCCTTTATAACAACTGACGACATATTTGACCCATTTACTTTTCTTGGACACCACAGCTCCTCCCCTGTAGCTTTTAACTTCTACACCATATTTTTTTATGCATTAAGCAACAACAGACAAAAACTGAACATACCAACATACAGTATATACCAAATACAGTGTAATTTTCATCTTTTGGCCATACATTTAGTTACAAGTCCAAACGCTGAAGAGGATGCACGATCCTCTTTGGACGTACCCCAACTCCTGAACTTGGATTGTTGTCCCAAGCTCTGTCAGCAACAGATGAGCTCTGAGAGCTTTCCGACACCTTCTCAGAACTGGCAGTATCCATCACAGTGTTGTCATTTCCAGAATCGTCAAGATAATCCTAGTCCATTTCAATGTTAGGTACAGTTTCTTCTGACTGTGAGATCAGTGTTCTTTTTCTTAGCATCCAACATCTGATTTACACGCCTTTTAACACATGTTCCTTTTACATTTACCATGTAAGTCACAGGTCCCAAAACTTCAGTTATAACACCATCTAACCACTTCTCTCCTCCACTGTAGTTCTTTACCGGCACTTGCTGACCTACAGAAAACGCCCTGAGCCTTCTTGCTTTTCCCTGATGGCTTTGAAAGCTCGCTGTTGAGAAGGACTGTGTTACATCTGATTTTAACAGACCACCTTGTGTGAACCTGTCTCTTCAAGAACAACTCTGATGGTGTTTTCTTTGTAGTTGTGTATGGCATGTTTCTGTAACTGAATAAAGTTTGCAATACAGTGTTGCACTGTCATTCCACCAACTGCTTTATGTTTCGCTAGAGACTTATTGAAATTTTGTACCAAATGCTCAGCCAATCCATTTGAAGTGGGGTGATAAGCAAGAGTTTTGGTATGCTTAACTGCATTTAACATCAGAAAGGACTCAAACTCTGTAGCAGTGAACTGCAGCCCATTGTCTGTTACTACCTCCTTTGGTAACCCATAAGATGCAAAAAGGTTTCGTAACACTTCAGTGGTTTTGTTGGCAGTTGTGACATGCATGTGAATAATCTCCGGCCAGCAAGCATATGCATCCATAACAACCAAAAACATCTGCCTTTTTACCTCAAGATGTATTCTCTCCCATGGACCTGTAGCCCATTTTCAAGTGTGTATGGGTGCTGAAACTGGCATGCCAAGCTGTTGTTTACAAATGTCACAATGATTAACCTCATTTTCAATGTCCTCATCGAGTGTTGGCCACCAAAACAAACTTCTGGAGAGGGCTTTCATTTTCACCATACCCAAATGGCTGTCATGTACCTCTGACAACAATCTGTTCTGTAAGGTTGCTGGTATCATCATCATCATAGCAGTCTGTCGGGGGCGACAATGACTGTTTCATTTAGGTCTGACCAGATTCCTCCATGCAGCTCTGTCCTTCACCTTCCGCTGCCAGGAACTCCTGACCTTGTTAACCCGGGCGATGTCTGAGCCGGTAGGAGTTGCTTTCTGACTGACCATTTCATGAAACTGCTTGCAAAGTATTTGAGTACCGCTAGCTTTTGCTGGACTAGCGGCATATTCTCGGCAGATAGCGGTATTATCAGTGTCAAGGACAGGCCAAGACAAACTGACTCCAGTATCTGTTGCAGTGACTGACCAGATGATAGGTTTATCTCTGCTCTTTGTGTAGTGCATGTCATGATGCACCGACTGGCAAAAGTCCACCACAGACCTTGCGACAGATGTGCTTATCTGCCAGGATGTCCAGTCTCAGCCTGTGTAACTGGGAGTGGTCCACCACAGACCTGTGACAGATATTGTTTTTAGTTCTGCCAGGATGCCTAGTTTCACCCTCCACGCCCTTGGAAGGGCGGGGCTGCCAGTTGAGTCGCCAAAAGCCCGACCCATGAGACCGGTAGTACCGGTTTTCATGGTTATCTGGTAGCAAGCAAACCAATGCCTGACCTGACATAGGGCCTCTGGTATAACCACTTGAAAACCCCAAAGAACACAATCATCTTCTATGGTGAGTTCAAACTTGCGCTTCACATATGGTTGTAAACCTCATCTGGGACATACTGTGGCCAACCCGATAAAACATATTGTTTTACCTTTGTCAGCACAGGATCCCTTTTTGTTTCCTTTGCAATGTCTTTTGCCACAACTGGAAGGCTGTCTAAAAAAAAAACCCCACTCTGTACACTGGGTTAGACCAAGGAAAACTGTCATCTGCGATTAGAAGTCTGGAAAGAGCGTCAGCATTTCCATGTTGCTCAGATAGCTTATACTGAATCTCATAGGAATATGCAGCTAATATTAGTGACCATCTCTGCATTCTAGCTGCAGCTAGTGGTGGAATTCCAGTCTTAGGACCCAGTATCTTCAACAAGGGTTTGTGGTCTGTCAACAAGATAAATTTATGACCAAACACATACTCGTGAAACTTCATCACACCAAACACCAAGCCCAATGCTTCTTTTTCCATTTCTGAATAGTTTTTCTCAGTTTTTCTTAGCATTCGAGAAGCAAAAGCAATGGGTTTTTCACTACCGTCATTCTTGTGTGAAATCACTGTTTCAACTCCAATTGGTGAAGCATCACATGCTAGGATGAGTGGAAGATCTGGGTTATAATGTACCAGCACTCTGAGATTACAGTAGCTGTTTTTTAGTATTCTCAAATGCGTTCTGACATGACGCTGACCACTCCCACTTTGCCTCCTTCTGCAGCAACCCTGTCATTGGTGCAATCAGGGTTGAAAGATTTGGTATGAATTTGCCATAATAGCTCAGCAATGAGAGAAAAGACTTAAGCTCAGTTGTATTAGTGAGAACTGCCACTTTAGCAATAGCCTCACATTTTTCTTTCATGGGATGAATCCCTTCAGCATCAATGACATGGCCTAAATACATCAGACTATGCTGAAAGAAGGCACATTTATCTTTGTTCACTCTAAGGTTATGGCGCTTAAGCCTTTTCAACACTTCTTCCAAGTTTTGCGTGTGTGTTTTTGTATCAGGGCCAGTGACCAAAATATCATCTAGATAGCAAATCACACCATGTAAACTTTGCAGCACTTGATCCATTAATTTTTTGAATATTGCTGGTGCACTTGCAACACTATAGGGTAGCCTGTTTACTTGGAACAACCCTTTGTGGGTGTTTATAGTCAAAAATGGCTTAGAGCTCTCATCAAATTCCACTTGTTGATATGCCTGAGACAGATCCAGTTTGGTGAATTTAGCGCACCCCCCCCCCCCCCAATTTTGTGAACAAATCCTGGGGTTTTGGGATAGAGTACTGATCTACTTCAAGCCATGGACTGAAAGACATCTTATAATCTCCACAAATCCTCACTGTTTGATCTACTTTTGGGATGTTAACAGTAGGGACTGCCCATGCACTGCAATCAATGTGTGTGATTACACCATCATCCTCCATTTTTTTTAACTGCACCTCCACAGCATCTCTGAGGGCATAAGGCATGGAGCGGGCTTTGCAAAACTTGGGAACTGCTCCTGGCGCCACATGTGGCTTTGCTTTTATCCATGTCACTTTTCCTAGGGTGGGTTCAAACACTTCTGGGTCGTCGGCCTCCGTCGGTCTATGATGACCATGGAAGAGAATCCTAAACGTCTACTCTGCTGGAACAGCACCGCCTGTGGCTGAACAGGCCGATGCGCGAATGACAGTCCCTGTCACACAGGTCACACTTGTGGGTGGTCTCCGTGCTGCTGGGTCTGTGGCGGTTCTTCCTGCGGGTCCTTTTTTCATCTGCTGCAGCAGTCAGTCTCTCTTCACCCGCCTTGAGCTGTCTGGTCAGGGTGCCTCTCCATTTGGAGCGGTCCGTTGCAAGGTCCTCCCAGCGCTCTGTGTTGATATCCAGGGCCTTCATGTCTCTCTTGCAGACGTCTCTAAAGCGCAGCTGTGGGCGGCCAACGTCTCTCCTGCCAGTTGCCAGTTCTCCATAGAGGACGTCTTTGGGGATTCTGCCATCCTCCATACGGTGAACGTGGCCTAGCCAGCGGAGCCTGCGCTGCCTGAGTAGAGTGAACATGGAGGGAAGGCTGGCGCGGGACAGAACTTCTGTGTTGGGCACTTTGTCCTGCCAGGATATGTCCAGGATGTGGCGAATGCAGCGCAAGTGGAAGGAGTTCAGTCTCTTTTCCTGCCGGGCGTATGTTGTCCACGTCTCACTCCCATAGAGCAGTGTGCTGATGACGCAGGCGTTGTACACTGCCATCTTCGTCTTGACAGAGAGTTTGGGATTCTCCCACACTCGTGTGGTGAGGCGAGCGAGTGTGAAGGCTGATTTTCCAATCCTCTTGTTGATCTCTGTATCAAGGGAGAGGTTGTTGCTGATCGTGGACCCCAGGTACGTGAACTGATTCACGACCTCCAGCTTGTAGTCGTCAATGGTGATGGTTGGTGGTGCTTCCGTGCCTTGCGCCAAGACGTTAGTCTTCTTCAGGCTGATGGTAAGCCCGAAGTCCTTGCATGCCTGGGAGAAGCGGTCCATCAGGGTCTGAAGCTCCTGCTGTGTGTGGGTTGCGACTGCAGCGTCGTCTGCGAACAGCATGTCTCTGATTAGAGCCTCGCGTACTTTGGTTCTGGCTTTCAGGCGGGCGAGGTTGAAAAGCCTGCCGTCAGATCTTGTGTGCAGGTAGATTCCCTCTGTTGCTGTGCTGAAGGCATGCCTCAGGAGAATAGCAAAGAAAATCCCAAAGAGGGTTGGCGCAAGTACACAGCCCTGTTTCACTCCGCTGCGTATGTTGAATGGCTCTGAGACGTTGCCATCGTGCTGCACTATCCCCTGCATGTTGGTGTGAAACGATTCGATGAGGCTTTGCAACTTTGGTGGGCATCCTATCTTTGGCAGGATCTTGAAAAGGCCCTCTCTGCTGACCAGATCGAACGCTTTAGTGAGGTCGATGAAGGCGACGTACAGAGGCATGTTCTGTTCTCTGCATTTCTCCTGGAGTTGGCGGATGGAGAATATCATGTCTACCGTCGATCGCTCAGCGCGGAAGCCACACTGAGACTCGGGGTAGACACGTTCGGCAAGCTTCTGTAGACGAACGAGAACAACTCGTGCGTAGACTTTGCCAACAACGCTGAGGAGGGAAATGCCCCTGTAGTTGTTGCAGTCGCTTCTCTCCCCTTTGTTTTTGTAGAGGGTGATGATCTTGGCGTCCCTCATGTCCTGTGGTACGGCACCTTCCTTCCAGCACTGGCAGAGGACGTCATGCAATGGCAGCAGTAGGGCGGTCTTGCAGTGCTTGATCAGGTCAGGGGGTATGCCGTCGTTGCCGGGTGCCTTGCCAGCGGCCAAGCTATCAATGGCCTTACTGAGTTCGTCGATGGTTGGCTCGGCGTCAAGTTCGTCCATGGATGGCAGGCAGTCGATGGCATCAAGGGCTGACGGTGTCACGGTGTTCTGTCTAGAGTAGAGGTCGGAGTAGTGTTCCACCCATCTCTCCATCTGCTTGTTCTTCTCTGTGATCATCTCCCCAGTGGAAGATTTGAGGGGGGCCGTCTTGCTCTGAGCCGGACCAAGTGCTTTCTTGATGCCATCGTACATACCCCGGATGTTCCCTGTTATGGCAGCGGTTTGAATGTCTTGGCTGAGCTGAGTCCAGTACTCGTTGGCACAGCGCCGAGCAATCTGCCGAACTTTGCTTCTCGCAGCCCTGAGAATCTGAAGATTCTTCTCGTTTGGGTACTTCTTGTACTCAGCAAGTGCTGAGCGCTTGGCTTCAATGACGGGGGTCATCTCGGTCAACTTGGCATCAAACCAGTCCTGTGACTTCGAGGTCTTCCTCCCAAAGGTAGCCAAGGCTGTGCGGTAGATGGTGTTTCGTAGCTCTTCCCACTTCTGCTTTGCAGATTCTCCTCCTTGTGGTACACCAAGTTCCTTCTCAAAGGTGGAGGCAAACTGCTCAACAAGTTCTGGTTGGGCCATCTTGCTGGTGTCAATCCGTGCCTTTCCAGGTTGTCTAGCACGATGGAATTTCTTCAGCTGCAGCTTGACCTTGCAACACACCAATGAATGGTCTGTGTCGCAATCTGCACTCTGGAACGAACGGGTGATTAGCACGTTCTTCAGTGAGGTGCGCCTGGTCAGGATCAAGTCTAGCTGGTGCCAGTGCTTTGAGCGCGGATGTTGCCAGGAAACCTTGTGTTGGGGCTTGGTCTTGAAGAACGAGTTTGTGATGCACAGATCGTGATATGTGCAGAACTCGAGCAGCCGCTGTTCGTTGTCGTTCATTCTGCCCACGCCAAAAGGTCCAAGACAGGAGGGCCAGGAGTCGTGGTCAGCACCCACTCTGGCATTGAAGTCTCCAAGGAGAATGAGTTGTTCAGAGTTGGGAATGATCCTGACAGTTGTTGCGAGATTCTCGTAGAACTCGTCTTTTGCCTCTGGTGTGGCTGTCTGTGTTGGGGCATACACACTGACGAGGGTGACTGGGCCTTCAGTGGTGTTCAGGCGGAGGGTGAGGAGTCGTGCAGAGCCAGTGCTGCCCTGTTCCACCATCTTCAGCAAAGTGTTCTTCACTGCGAAGCCCACTCCGTGTTCCCTGTGTTCGTCACTGCCCTTTCCCTGCCAGTAGAACGTGTAGTCCTTCTCTCTCAGTGTGCCTGCGTCAGCTAACCGTGTTTCCTGGAGAGTGGCGATATCCACTCCCAGTCTCTTCAGCTCATTATTGATGATGGCAGTCTTCCTGGTGTTGTTGATGTCCTTGAGGTTAGCAGCGAGTCCTGTCATCATAGTGCGGACGTTCCAAGTTCCCAGTTTTAGAGTTGGTCTCTTTTGTTTTATTGTCTTGCCTGGTGCGAAGGTTCTCAGCCTGCTGTTTGGATTTCTCCTTATCCCCATGCACCCAATGAGGAAAGCAAGCTGTGGCGGGACAACACCTTATTGGCTGGGGGCTGCCCAGCTTGAGGCGGGCGGTAGCTGTCCAGTGAGATCTGATGATCCCTCCCACCGTCGGGAACAACCCCTGGCGCCACGCTCTACGCCAATTGAGCAGTGGCTTATAACCGGTAACTGTCATTCCCCGTGTTTTGTCTACGCCAAAGGCGAAGCTGGAGTGTCCTCTCCAGTGATCCGGTGTTCTACCTTCCAGCGTTGGGCGTTGGTAGGATTCAAGCCTGGGCAGGAAGATATGGAGGACAAGATGTTGCCCATGCAGCATGTCCCCCCTCTCCACGTCACTGATGAATCCAAAGGAACAGCAGGGCTGCTACAGTTTGGCACCAGCGCCGTTGCAGGAGCTGCCAGAACGATGTTGAGCACAACATAGAACTGCCTTAGGGGCTCCGACTCCGGATTTTTCCTCAGGGTTGACTCCCGAAGCCTTTCCCGTGAGCGGGTATGCCGCAAGGCAGCAGAGGTTTGAAATCAGGGTTTACCTTCCCCTAGATGGGCTACCTTCCCAGGTTGACGAGCCACCATCTACCCGAAGCATCTGGTTTTAAGGCGCCAGAGATCCGCCCTCGCCCCTTCTCCTATTAGTAAAAGCAGTTCCGCCGGGCTTAGAGACTAAACCACACGGGCAGGCTAGGAGTTGGACTTAGTTGTCAGAGGCTTTTCGAGACGCACGCCATAAGGAGTATTTTATGAGCACTGGGAGCTTAACCCCAGTGCCGCTCCTGGCTATGACAACCTTGGAACCACTTCTGGGTACCTGTCACATAATTCATCTACAGTTTCAGGTACTACTCTGTTTACAGAAGACCAATCCAGTTTTAACCCTATGAGTGTGAGAATTTGCGTGCCCCTAGTGGCAGAGCACTGCGCCTGCCTTCTCACTCTGACTTTGTCAAAAGTGAGAAATTTCTGTTTTTTTTTTTTAATGTACTGATTTCTTGTTCACATACTTTGAAGATAAGATGATGAGGTACCTCTGTACAAAAAAAACTGTGTCAAAAGACTGAACCATTTTTTGTGTAAATATGTCCAAAGTCCAGTTTTGACTGAGTTATGGAATTTAAAGAGGTGCCGCAACATTATGCAAATTAGATAAGTAAATTTATTCCTATCTGAAACTTTGGATCATATTTTACATCTTTCTAATTGACAGTAAGCCATTATTTCTTACCACTTTCAAGTTATAGCCTTGGAAATCTGAACTATTTTATTGACAAAAAATATTTACCACTCTTGACCACTAGGGGGTATGTCGCAGTTTGGCAGCATTAAGGTTGGACCATCACCTTGAACCACAAACAAGTTCAGTTTACAACTCGTTTCCTTACTCTTGTGGAGTGTGTGAAATCACAGGCAGATTCATTTCAGACGATTTATTACACACACATCTTTCAAGCACAGAACAGAATGAACTCTCAAGAAGAAACTCTCCCCTTAAGTTTCATGGCATTTACATCACACACAACATGACATTTGCATCACACTGCATTCAACATCCTTCATCCCTGACTCCTTCCTGCTATCTCACCAGGAATCTCCTGCTCTTTGTTCTCCCAAGCTTACCACTGTCCCCTGTCTGAGATGCTAGATAATCTGGCTCACATAAGGTGCTACACCCCCCACCCCCAGCATCTTAGATAGGACAATAGAATAACAGTCCACATGCTGTGATAGAACAATTGAACATCAGTCCACATGCTGCTTGGGCTTCCGTCTCCTCCCGTATCTGCTGTAACTGGGGTTTACCGCCTCCGCGGCGCTGCTGTGCTGGTTAGGGGCTGCTGGAAGTGTGTCTGACTGCGGGTGGGCTGTTGCTGGGGGGGGGGGGGCACTTCGGTCTGTCCGTGTGGCTGCTCTGGAGAATCGTCTCCCTGAGGAGCTCTCCGTGGGGGTCTTCCACGCCGAGGGGCCCTAGCCAACAGCACTTGCTCGTCCGCCACAACGAAAGCGGGTTTGAGTCTATCTATGCCAATTTTTTCCCTCCTACCCCCCCAAGTCTAGCAAAAAATGCTTATCCCCTGTTTCCAACACTCTGAACGGTCCATCATAGGGTGGGCGCAATGGAGGGCGGTGGGCGTCGTGTCTGACAAACACGAACTCCGCGCTCTTCAAAGTTTTAGGCACAAAAACATGCGGAAAACTGTGGTGGGCAGGGCCCGGCAGCGTGCCTGTGTTTGCGCTACGCTGCAAAAGCTGAGACGGGGAGCTGTCCGGCGCGGGATTATCTGGCAGAAATTCCCCGGGCAGCCGTAGTGGCTGCGCAAAAACGAGTTCTGCCGGGGAAGCTTCCAGATCCTCTTTCGGCGCGGAGCGCAACCCCAATAAAACCCATGGCAGCCTGTCTACCCAATTTGCATCCGTCAATGAAGCCCTGAGTGCCGCTTTCAGTGATCTATGAAAACGCTCGCATAACCCATTGGCCTGTGGGTTGTACGCGGTTGTGCGGTGAATTGTAACACCCAGGCTGCGGGCCATCGTGGACCAGAGTTCGGAAACAAATTGCGGGCCCCTGTCGGACGTAATGTCCGACGGGACTCCAAAACGTGCCACCCATGCTGTTAAAAAAACGCGCGCTACGTCTGCGGACGTGGTTGCTGCCAGCGGGACTGCTTCTGGCCAGCGCGTGGTGCGGTCCACCATCGTCAGGAGGTGCGTGCACCCCTGTGATGGCGGGAGGGGGCCCACGAGGTCCACGTGAACATGGTCGAACCTCTTAGCCGGAATACGAAACGGCTCCAAGGGAGCCTTCATGTGTCTGTGTACTTTGGCTCGTTGGCACGCCACGCAGGCTGCAGCCCACTCCTTCACTTGTTTGCGCAGGCTCGGCAAAACAAACTTCTCTCCCACCATTTTGACCGACACGCGCACTCCTGGGTGCGCCAGAGTGTGAACCGACTCAAACACGCGGCGGCGCCACGTGGCCGGGACCACCGGACGCGGGCGACCCGTGGAAACATCGCAGATTAGGGGGGGGGGGCGCCATCCTGCAGCACCCTGCTCTCCAGCCTTAAGCCTGTTGGTCCAGACTGGAGCGCGCGCACGTCTGCATCGCTAATCTGCTCTGCGGCCATGGCTGCGTAATCTATCCCCACGCAGACCGGGGCCACCACGGCTCGCGAGAGGCAGTCCGCCTCTATATTCAGTTTACCAGACACATGCTGAATATCGGTAGTAAACTCTGAGATCGCGGCCAGCTGTCTCTGCTGCCGGCCCGACCACGGTTCTGAAACCTTGGCCATCGCGAATGTTAGCGGCTTGTGGTCCACGAACGCGGTGAAGCTGCGCCCTTCCAGCCAGAATTGGAAGTGGCGTATGGCTAGGTGGAGGGCCAGCAACTCTCTGTCGAACGCGCTGTATTTATGTTCGCTGTCGCGCAAAGTTCTGCTGAAAAAGGCGAGCGGCTGCCAAGCCCCGGCGATGCGCTGCTCCACGACAGCCCCTGTGGCCACGTCTGAAGCGTCGGTGGTGAGCGCTATACGGGCCGTCGGGTCTGGATGCGCCAGCAGTGCGGCGTTTGCCAGGGCCGCTTTAACTTCCGAGAACGCCCGCTCTCGCTCTGGGGTCCATTCGACCCTATCCGCGGGTTTCTGTTTCTTGAGCGCGGCGTACAATGGTTGCATGAGCTGCGCCGCGCGGGGAAGGAAACAGTTATAAAAGTTCACCATCCCCAAAAATTCCTGCAGCGCCCTGACCGTCTGAGGCTGGGGAAAATCCGCCATGGCACACACTTTGTTGGGCAGCGGGATCGCTCCTTCAGGAGAGACGCGGTGCCCCAAAAAATCAATCCCCACCACGCCGAACTGGCATTTCGCCGGGTTGATTATTAACCCGTGCTCCTCCAACCTCCGGAAAACCGTCGTAAGGTGGGTTTCGTGTTCGTCTTCGGACGCACTGGCTACCAGGATATCGTCCAGGTAGACGAACACAAACGGGAGATCGCGCAGCACTGCATCCATCATGCGCTGGAACGTCTGTGCCGCTCCTTTTATCCCGAATGGCATGCGCAGGAACTCAAATAAACCGAACGGAGTTATTACCGCTGTTTTGGGTATGTCCTCAGCGTGCACTGGGACTTGGTGGTAACCGCGGACCAGGTCTATTTTGGAAAAAATGCGCGCTCCGGCGAGGTGAACGGAAAAATCCTGTATGTGGGGAATTGGGTAGCGGTCGTGCGCTGTGGCGTTGTTCAACCTGCGGAAATCCCCGCACGGTCGCCACGATCCTTCAGCCTTAGGGACCATGTGTAGCGGGGAAGCCCATGGGCTTTTGGAGCGCCTGATGATGCCCAACCTTTCCAGGTTGGCGAACTCCTCGCGCGTTATGGCCAGTTTAGCTGCATCCAAGCGCCGAGGTCTTGCAAAAACGGGCGGCCCGGTGGTGGTGATAAAGTGCTCCACCCCGTGTTTAGCGATGGCCACCGAAAACGTCGGGACCGTGAGTGCTGGGAACTGAGTGAGCAGTGTGTGGAACTTACCGCCTCTAGCTGTGACGTTGGCTTGTGCTGTTGGCTGGGTCACTCGAGCTATACAGGGGAGAGATTCAAAGGACAGTGCATTAACCAAGCGCCTGTTAGCAACATCAACCAGTAAACCATGTGCACACAGAAAATCAGCCCCCAGTATATGGTAATTCAGTGCTGCTACGACAAAAGTCCACTCATATGTACGGCCGTGTAGAGATAAGAGCAGAGTCCTCTCACCAAAGGTCTTAATATCCGAGCCGTTTGCTGCCAACATCCCGGGGCCGCTAGATCCTGCCAGCCGGTCAGCGTAGGTCAGCCGGATGAAGCTCTTCTGGGCTCCGGTGTCCACGAGGAAACGCCTTCCCGAGCGTGCATCCGTCAAGTAGAGCAGCTTGTTCTCTTCACCGAGGGTCGCAGCTGCTACCGACCCCCGGCCTTGGCGTTTTCCCGAGCGCTTGAATTGGCACGGTGGCGCACATCTGCGTGCCTTCTCTCCGAAGCGGCGGTGGTAAAAACAGAGCGTGTCTCTCTGGCGCTCTTTGGCCCCTGCTGCCGCTACCGTGGATGGCTCCTCGCCTCCTCTGGTCGTCTCGCTGGGCTCCGCCGCTGCCGCGTTGACTGTGATCGCCCTGGTGGTGATGATGATCCGGTCTGCCTCCTGGGCTAGCGCATGGTAGTCGCGCGCGGCCAGCCACGGCGAATTGGCCAGAACCGCTCTCGCTACTGTCGGAAGGTTCCGGAGGAAGAGGTGGGCAAACAGAAAGTGCCCGTCGTCCGTGCCCATCAACGCCAGCATCTTCTCCATCAGGTCTACAGCCGAACCATCTCCTAATTCGGTCTGCGTCAGGAGCCTCTCCGCTCTCTCATAGTCCAAGAGCGTGTAGCGCTGGATGAGCGCAGCCTTGAGCGTCTCGTATTTGCCGCTGGCTGGTGGCTGATCGAGCAGGCTCGCTACCTGCTGAGCTGTGCGGGCGTCGAGCGCTGCGACTACATAGTAGAATCTGGTATCATCTGCTGTTACTCCCCGGAGGGCGAACTGGGCTACGGTGAGGTGGAACCAAGAGCGCGGGTTGTGCTGCCAGAAATCCGGTAGCTTGACTGAAACCGCACACGCGTGGCTGTAGGTTCCAGTCCGGGCTGTCTGTGGGATGGCTGCTGCCTCGCTGTAGCTTCCTGACCGGGCCGGCTCCGGGGATCTTGCCTCATGTTCCATAATATGTCTTGGGTCACCAGTGTGGAGTGTGTGAAATCACAGGCAGATTCATTTCAGACGATTTATTACACACTCACATCTTTCAAGCACAGAACAAAATGAACTCTCAAGAAGAAACTCTCCCCTTAAGTTTCATGGCATTTACATCACACACAACATGACATTTGCATCACACTGCATTCAACATCCTCCATCCCTGACTCCTTCCTGCTATCTCACCAGGAATCTCCTGCTCTTTGTTCTCCCAAGCTTATCACTGTCCCCTGTCTGAGATGCTAGATAATCTGGCTCACATAAGGTGCTACACTCTTCACTTTCACAAAAATCATCCCTCTCACTTGAAGAGACTCTTTATGTTTTCAGTACACAGTTAGCTGGTATTAGGTTCACTTTCTTAAACCTTCTTTTGTACAGTTTCTCATAGATTACAGATACAGCAGCGCCAGTGTCTACTTCAATTTTTAAACATCTCTCACTTACCCTCACATATACATAACATGGTTTCTCAATACCAGTGTGACGATGGGATGTCACCACTGTATGTCTGGTTGTATTGTGTGATTATGTTGTATCTGTATTGTTGTAATGTTAGTATGATTATTTGTTAAGATGCACATAGTAGTTTAGGATTTGTCCTTGTTAATTTGAATGCCCTGGGAGATAATTAGTATGATTAAGAATTTGGTAAAATAACTGTTAAAGGATTTATTGCACATACCTTTGCCAACATGCTTCCTGTGCGGGTCCAGGCAAAAGACTCCGTTAGGAGTTGAGGGCCTTATATAGGACACCAGCAGGGAGCAAATATGTATGGTAAGTCAGAGGGGTGGTTTAATATTTGTAAATAGGGGTTAAAGTTTTTTATTGAACTATTTATATAATTATTTATTGTATGTTATTTATATTTATATTGTGTATGTTTGGGGAAAGTATTTTTGTATTTTAGATGTTAGTGGGTATGTGTTTAGAATAGGAATGATGATCGTTTTACCTGGGATTATGGTAGGGGCTAATCACTTCTAATTATCTCGTCCATTATATAACAGGTGTGAGATATCGAGTGAGAGGTTGTATTTGATATTGGATTGCATGGCATTGTATTGCTGATTGCAAAGTGCTTTATTGCTTGATATGCTTCTTGGCTGAGGAAGTACATTTTGTTTGGAAAGACTGTGTCAGATGATTTTTCCTGAGAAACTGGAGATTACTTGTAAGTTTGAATAAATTGGACTAATTGAAAAAGAAGTTTTTGCCTCGCCTTCTTGCCACACGTTCACTGTCACGTTCACTGTCATCACTGTCCGAATCGGTGTGCACAGTCTCATCCTTCACAGAGAACAGTTCAAAATCTCTGACGTTACCTGCAAGGAACTCAGTCACAACATCCGGTGGCGTTGGTTTACCCTTTCTTGTGCTGGGCCTCTGTCTCTCCAGCTGAGTAGTTTCCACCGAGGGCTCCAGTGCTTTCTCCTGTTCACTCCTCTGTGATGTCGACTCGGCTGTTGAAACTCCCTCTGTGTTGACTAGCAGAGCCCCAGCTGGTAATGATGGTGGGAACACCTCCGGTGGTTGACCAGGAACACTGTTTCTACCTCCTGTGGCGATTTCTGCTCGTCCCCAAACACTGTTTTCCACCTCTGCTGTAGCATTTAGGTGCTTGGTCCACTTTGTCGGCTTCTCTTTTGGCCCTTCTGGACAAGAGCAACATGCCTTGGCAATGTGGCCTTTCTGCTTACAAGACCGACACTCATGCACAGGCATGTGTCCTTTGCCTGTGCATCGGTAACAGGGCTTCCCTCGAAGCAGTCGCTTTTGCAATGGTATCTGCTTTAAATGACTTCTGAGATAATTGCTGTGTATTTTGCTTAGTCACTTCATATGCGGTTGTCTGTCTCTCTGTGTTGGCCCTGCGATGGACTGGCGATCTGTCCAGGGTGTACCCTGCCTCTCGCCCAAAGATGCTGGGATAGGCTCCAGCCCCCCCGCGACCCGAAAAGGATTAAGCGGAAGAAGATGGATGGACTTCATATGCAAGCCCCATATCATAAGCTCCTGCCAGCATTAAGTCTTCAGACTGGGCTGCACTAAGCTTTCTGTCGTGGAGCGCTGCACTTCTGACCCCGCACACGAACCTATCTCTGGGAGCGTCGTCCAAAAATGTCCCAAATTTACAGGTTGAAGCCAGCTTCCTTAAACTAGCCATGTACTCAGTTATAGACTCATCGTCTCTCTGGTGCCTAGAGATGAACTTGTATCTTTCAGCAGTGGTGATGGTTTTCGGCACAAAATGCGCTCACATTAACTCAATCAACTCCTCTAATGTTTTTACCTCCGCCAAGGAGGTTATGTGATCATCGGTGTTGGTTTGTCTGTCTGTTTGTTTGTCTGTCTGTTTGTTAGCAAGATAACTCAAAAAGTTATGGACGGATTTTCATGAAATTTTCACAGATTGTCAGAAATGGGGTATCCTACAGATGATTAGATTTTGGTGGTGATCCGGATCACCGTCCACAAGAAAACCGCCATTACGCAAAATGCCATTTTCGTGAATAACTACTGAACCACTAATCCTATCATTGTCAATCCAATTGCTTGTCATATGTTTTCATGGTCAAGGAATCTGAAAACGTACACACAAACACTGTATGGGGGGAACTGTGGCGAAAATCGCCATTACGGAAAATGCGATTTTCGTGAATAACTACTGAACCACTAATCCTATCATTGTGAATCCAATTGCTAGTCATATGTTTTCATGGTCCAGGAATCTGAAAACGTACACACAAACACTGTATGGGGGGAACTGTGGCGAAAATCCCCATTACGGAAAATGCGATTTTCGTGAATAACTACTGAACCACTAATCCTATCATTGTGAATCCAATTGCTAGTCATATGTTTTCATAGTCAAGGAATCTGAAAACGTACACACAAACACTGTATGGGGGAACTGTGGCGCTTGGCGGAGGTCTGCGCTCTCCAAGTGCTTTTCTAGTCTCTGATGGTTTTCCTGGCGCGCATAAATCCCTCAGAAGGTTGTGGTTCTTTTTAACAACAACGGTCAGAAACACAGCCTTAGACTTTTCTTTTCCATAGTTTACTTCGTTAGCCATAAAATACTGTTCTAACCTTTCCAAGTAGGCTTCAAATCCTTCTTCATTTTCACTGAAGTGGAAATCTTCACTTTTGCCATTGAGGGTATTGAGGTTTCTATTCTCGCACCTTCTTGCTGAAATCTCGGAGAGGAGTGTGCACATTGCGAGACGTAAACACGGGCACTGAACTGCTGCAGATGTTCACACATGACTGCACTTCAACCCTGGCATATGGACCATGGATTCGACATCTAAAGGTAGGATACATTTTATATAATGCCTAAGATTCTGAAGAACATGTGCCGTGTAATTGCAAGCCTTGTCATGCTTGGTGTATCATGTAAACACATAAAATAGAGCGATTTTGCCGTCATTTACGCACGTGTCTATTATACAGTGCTAGTACACCCTGCTGATATTTCTAGTCTTCTAGTATTCATAATACATCACATCTGGCCTATTCAAAATTCTATGCAGTGTTAAGATAGTCTTTTGAATACAAATTTAATGACAAGATAGTCGATTGCAATCCATGGCATACAGGCCATCACTTAATTGTAATTGACTAACACCATACATTCACTCTGTGAAATTGTTTTTGCTGGCTGTTATTTGTGAAATTACAATTTTACTAGTTTTGGAGAGGGTTCAACTTCAACATCAGACTGATTAGGGGACAAAACTAAGTTATGCTTAGAACTATCTATATCGCATTCAGCTGTATGAAATCCAAGAAAGTACAGCTATTGTGGCGGGTTTGGGAAAACCCCCACAACAAACTAAGGACAGTCAGCTCGCTACTCCTGCTTTATTTCATGCTGCCGCACTGGTGACCTGACGCTGAAAAGAACACGCTGCCAGTGAACGCTCCACTGGTGACCCCGACAGAAAGCACACGTTTTGTGCGATGCAACCTTCTGGTCTGGACAGTTACGCTGGTGGCCCCGAGAATGCAACCTTCTGGTCTGGACAGTTACGCTGGCAACCCCGGGAATGCAACCTTCTGGTCTGGACAGCCGCACTGGTGACCCGACGCTGAAACGAACACGTTGCTGGCGAACGCAGCACCCGGCTGGGACTCTCCGACGACAAGCGAACGCGGCAGCCTGACTGATCTGCCCTCCCTTCTGCTTCAGGGAGACTTCGACGCAGAGTTTCCAGGTGAAACTCTCCGGAGACCACCCACGACCGGGAAAGCCGCAGCAAACTTCATGGTGAGATCTGCACGCCTAGATCGGCACATCCACGCTGGACCGGCCGCGCTCACAGCTCCTCCACACGAGAGCGCATGCACCTCGTCCCCTCTCCACGACGGCGACCTCCATGGCCGACGGAGAAGGCAGCGCGTGGACCTGAACGAACCATGGCTGAGCGAGTGACAAAGATCGTCTCCTCCCTCTCACCGCTCCAACGCATCTGCACGAGCTCGAGGGACAAAGATCGTCTACTTCCTCTCACCGCTCCAACACAATGAACAGGGATGATTAAGCTCCCTGACCCTGTCTCCTCTCCAACTGGCTCAACAACGCACAGAGCCCCGGCACACGCACCGGGGAGTTACGAGGACGGCGCAACACGCACGGGACAAATACGGCTCCACAGACCGCCAGCATCCTCCGCCGCTGCACACAGAGCCTTCAGAGCTGCCCTCACACCTGAAGCACGCATGCAGCATGCACGAAGGATTTGTCAATGGTCTCAGCCACGGCACACACGGGGAATTCAGCGGTTTTGCGGTTCCCGAGGGCTTTTAAGGTTGTGCCCGCACCTAAAAGTCAACACGCCAAGTCCCTTTGCTTCTGTTTTTCCTTACAGCCGCTCCTGCTTTTCTTCACGGCCACTATTAATCCTTGCAGGACTTAATCGCGGGAGGAGCCAGTGACTAATTTTTCTTCTTGTGATCTCCGCACGTTCAACGGGACAGCCCCTCGACATCGCGGATCTACAAGCAATTGTTGCGCGGCCCGGACGATTTCACCGTCCCCGGCCGGCATTTACTACCCCCTCCTCCCTCCCCCTTCGCCGGCACAGAGCTTTCCCTGCTCGCTGCCAAGCTGCACTATCGAGGTCTTGGCCCCCTGCTGAGCCCTCTGGGGGGGGCAGTGTGGCGGGTTTGGGAAAACCCCCACAACAGATTAAGGACAGTCAGCTCGCTACTCCTGGTTTTTTCCGCTGCACTGCTGTGATGTAATGTGCCATTCATGCATTGTGATGTTAATGTGCCAATCATGCATCCTGTCCTTACTGTGCCTCTCATATGCAAATGCTCATACCAACTGCTGTGAATGCTCTTTGATGTATTGTCTGTTGTTGGGTATATATGCTGCACGACTCTGTAACTCATCCTCTGAGAGCCTGAGGATCCCGCTCCGGTCCGCTCACACTTGCACCGGAGCGGGGATCCTGTGACGGCGGTGTGATTTAATAAACCTGCTTAAAACCTTCACCAACGCTGCCTTATTTCATGCCGCCGCAGCTATAATATTAATTTACACATTTAAACAGCTGATTATACCAGGAATAGGCATATATATATATATATATATATATATATAAATATTTTAAACATGAAATCAACACATTGCAATACACATGTATTGTCTATTGACACTGTTGTCTGATACCCGATTGTAATCAGGTGGATAGCAAGCTTGCAGAAATAAATTTTACACTTAAATATTGCAGCCGATATGCTTAGAACACTGATAAAACCTTGGACAATAATATACTGTGAATTTGTAGCAATGGGATTGAGTTATGATAGCACAAAGTAAGCCTACTTACCAGTTCGTTTGGTGGGTTCTCCATATTGTTTTGATATCTTCGCCTCTCTGGTGCGCAAGGATGGCAAAAACAAGATGGCGACCGGGATGGTCACACTTTTTCAGCGCTGAGACAAAGTCGCTGATTTTCCCATTAAAAGTACCTAACCAACAGCGATTGGCGCTCGTGACGGACACCCACGGGCTGAATTTCCACCTCCGTCAGAATCCCGTTGGAATACCCCTTTAATCGGGTAGAACTGCTGCGCTCTACCCGAAGCAATTGCCAAGCTAACACTAGTTAGCTTAACGCTGGCCCCAGTGCGCCACCTAACTCCGACACGAAGCGGCTCAGTCCCCGGTGAGGGCTTACCAGAGGAACCAACCGAGGCGGCAGTTGGGAGCTCGGGCGCAGCGTTGGTGAGAGACGGGGGCCACCTGGACCCAGCAAAACAATAGCCTGAGTCGGAGCCCAGTTGCGAGGCCCAGCTGAGGAACTACCAGACTGACGGCGGTTGGTGACGGGGCCTAGCGGAGGTGCCACCCAGGCAAACGGCGGCAGGCGGCGGTGATCAGCGGCAGTGATCAGTGGAGTTCGGCTGCGCCGGCGGTGTGCGGCATAACCGGCCAGGCAGACGGCGGCAGGCGGCGGCGGTGATCTGCGGAGCTGTGCAGCGTTACTTGGCGGAGGAGCTGTGCAGGAGCTCGGTTGCGGCGGGTCCAGCAGCAGCCGGGCTAGTTGAGGCCTAGCCGGATTCTCTGTTTATTTCTATCCACAGGTCAGTAAAATGCCACCAAAAAAAGAGGAAATGGAAGAAATTAAAAAATCTCTGAACTTTATGTCAGAAGAATCGGCCAAATTGACTAGCCAGCAGGCCAAAATAATAGGCCTAATAGAAGAGGTACAAGCCCTACATTTAATAATTAAAGAAAAAGACAAAAAAATTATGGACCTGGAGCAACACGGGCATCTTTTGGAGCAACGCGTCGAGGATCTTGAACAAGGTTCTCGTATTGATGACCTAGTTATAAGTGGACTAGACATCAGATATCAGTCATACGCCCATGCCACAACAGGACTGAGTGGTGAAGATGCTCCCATGAGTGAATCAGTGTCCTTAGAAAATCAAGTGCTTCAGTTCCTTAATAATAGAGACATTAAGGTAGAAGCCAATGCAATTTCAGCCTGTTATGCTCTAACGAAGAAAGATCCCAAAACAAAGAAATCAACTGTGATGCGCTTTGTGAACAGAAAGGTAAAGAATGACATACTGAGGCAGGCCAAAAAGCTAAAGGAAACTCAAGTTTACCTAAATGAACACCTGACAAAAAAACCCCGCTGAATTAGCACGGCAGGCACGGATGCTGAAAAAACAAAATAAGATACAGGCAACCTGGACAAGAAATTGTAGAATTTGGATTAAACTAAATGGAACACCTGAGCAAGCAAGGAGTATAATGATCAGAGATGTTACTGACTTAAATAAATACAGATGAACACCGATTAAAAAAATTATGAGTCAATGATAATCCATATTCATACACACGATAAGAATAGTTCTTTTGATACACCATGCCAAAGTACTTTAAAAAAATAAGCAAAATAAACAAAAACTTATGATCGACTCGAGTAGACATCAATTATCCCCAGCTGGAAGAAGTCATCTGACACAGAGTGAGGAAACTCAAACTCTGAAAATATGCCACTATGCTGAACATAAACCACAAGAGATGGAGAATGATATTGATCCTGATAACCACTTTTTCAATAATATTCATAACCACTGTGAATATTACACTGAAAAGCAATTCAAAAGTCAAGTGCAATTAGATGGTAAACTGTCAATAATACACTTCAATAGCAGAAGTCTTAACAAAAACTTTCCACAGATTCAGGACTATTTAAAACAGCTAGACAGAAAATTCACAGCTATTGCAGTCTCTGAAACCTGGCTTAATGAAGAACAGGCTCCCCTGATGGCAATAGAGGGATATCAGATGTTTTATATTAACAGAACTCAAAAAAAGGGTGGTGGTGTTGCACTGTATATTGATGACCTGTATAGGTGTAAGCTTGTAAATGGAATGTCCTTTGCACTACCAGGGATTTTGGAATGTGTTACTGTTGAGATTGACCTAGACAAAACAAAAAATCTAATCATAAGCTGCATATATAGAACGCCGGGAACTTGCATTGAGACATTCAGAGATAAATTAGTCGAGCTGTACAATAATATTACTAGTAAGAAAATGGTAGCAATTTGTGGAGATTTCAATATTGATTTACTGAATCCACATCAACAAAATGTAGTTACAGAGTTCATGAACTCTATGTACAGCATGAGTCTATATCCCACAATAACACATCCCAGTAGAATCACAGTTCACTCTGCTACACTTATTGACAACCTGTTTGTCAATGTTATCGATAAGAAAATAGAAAGTGGATTATTGATAAATGATATAAGTGACCACTTGCCAACCTTTGCACTTATCCAAGGCCACACGGGGCCCAACGCAGAAAAAATTTCAAAATCGTTCAGACACAAATCCCCAAATGCAATCAATTCTCTTAAAGAGGACTTGCTGAAGCAAGACTGGACAGAAGTCTATGTATCAGATGTAAATGAAGCCTATGACACATTTATAAACATTGTAACCACTCTTTATGAAAAAAACTGCCCATTAGTAAAAAAAAAAGCTTAAACACAAATTTGCTGATAAGCCATGGTTAACCAAAGGACTACAAAAGGCGTGTAAAAAGAAAAATTTATTTTCTAAAGCTTTCCTAAAGAAAAGGACAAAAGAAGCAGAGCAGCGGTATAAAACATACAAAAATAAGTTAACATATATAATAAGATGTAGTAAAAGAGACTATTACAGTAAAGAACTGGAGAAAAACAAAGACAATATTAAAAGTACATGGACAATACTCAACAGTATCCTTGGAAATAAAAGCAGAAATACAAGCTACCCAACTAATATTCCAAAAAATAATAAAACGACTCAGAGTGTGAATATAGCTTCACCTGCAGATGAATTTAATAATTTTTTTGTTAACATTGGACCTAAACTGGCCCGAGAAATACCCTCTACGGTGCCTACAGGTGATACAATATGCAATAACACTGCTGTAAAAGACTCCATCTTCATAAAGAACACAGACGAAAGAGAGGTCATTGAAATTGTTAAATCGTTCAACATGAAAAGTCACACTTATTTACCACCATGAGTTATAAAATGAATAGAAAATATAGTCAAGACATTGACAAGGTTAGAAATAATGATTTGTATTTGAAATAATAATTTTTTCCTTTAAACTTTGCTTTCGTCAAAGAATCCTCCATTTGCAGCAATTACAGCATTGCAGACCTAACATGATGGCACAAGGGTTTTCTAATCATCCATTAGCCTTCTGACGCAGTGAGCAAACACATTGTACCATTAGAACACTGGAGTGATAGTTGCTGGAAATGGGCCTCTGTACACCTTTGTAGATATTGCACCAAAAACTAGACATTTGCAGCTATAATAGTCATTTACCACATTAGCAATGTATAGAGTGTATTTCTGATTAGTTTAAAGTTATCTTCATTGAAAAAAAGTGCTTTTCTTTCAAAAATAAGGAAATTTCTAAGTGACCCCAAACTTTTGAACGGTAGTGTATATCTGTAACCTGTCTCTCCAATCAGGTATATTTCCCAATGCAATGAAAATAGCTAAAGTAATTCCGATATACAAGACGGGCGACAGAGGGGAACTCTCAAACTATAGACCAATTTCACTATTACCGCAATTTTCCAAGATACTTAAAAAAATATTCTATGAGAGAATTGACAACTTCATACTGAAGAATGATTTATTGTGTGAGCAGCAATATGGGTTCAGACACAAGAGGACAACTGCATATGCCCTAATGGAATTTACAGAAAAAATATCAACAGCCATTGAAAATAAAGAGTATTCAGTTGGAGTATTCCTAGATCTTAAAAAAGCATTTGATACAGTAGATCACAATTTATTATTAAAGAAACTACAAAATTGTGGTATTAGAGGGGTAGCACTGTCCTGGTTAAGTAGTTACTTAAAGAATAGATATCAGTATGTATGTGTTAGCAACAAAAACTCAGAGTTACTGAAGGTCACCTGTGGAGTCCCACAGGGTTCAGTTTTGGGACCATTATTATTCAATATGTATATAAACGATATATGTAAAGTTTCAGAAAAAATGGACTTAATATTGTTTGCCGATGACACTAATCTGCTATGCAGTGGAAACAATTTGGAACAACTTCTGGATACACTCGGAAAGGAATTAGGAAAGCTTAAACTGTGGTTTGATTCAAACAAATTAACGCTCAATTTAAGTAAGACAAAATTTATAGTCTTTAACAACCATCACAACAACCCAGTACCCAAACTCAGTGTAAATGGTGTAGAGATTGAAAGGGTATCTGAAACTAAATTTCTTGGAGTAATAATTGATAACAAACTGTGTTGGAAGTCACATATTAATTATATTAAAGGTAAAGTATACAAATCAATTGCAATATTACACAGAGTGAAATATTTGCTGAATCAACCCACACTATACACCTTGTACCATTCATTAATACTCCCATACATGACATATTGTAATGAAGTATGGGGAAATACATATAAAACAAACATATTGTGACGTAAGCAGGGTTCACACAAAGACAATGGAGCAGATGGTTGTGATCAACGGGATTTATTTTACACACCCCGACCCCCAACCTGCTTCTGAGCACAGAGAGGAGGGGAGGTCATTCTCCCAGACCTCCGTTTCAATCACGGTTACACACACGTAACGTTTTCAACTGGCAAAGCATGCTGGGAAATCCCTGCCCCCCTTAACATGGCCCCAACGTTACACTGTCCCCCCCCCCCCCCGGACTGGTTTCTGTCCCCAGAAAAATTAAAGTCCAATTTAAAAGTCCAATACAAACTCATCCAGGTGTCGGGGCGGTCTTCGGCGCCGGCGGCCAACACGTACAGGCCCCCTAGTGTCCATCTGGGTCTCGGTCGGGGTATCGGGCCGGGATGGAAGCTCCGGTTCGTCCACCAGCAGTGCAGATGGCCGATACGGGGCGAGACGGTCACGATGAAGGACCACAACCCGGTCCCTTTTTCTAAGCCTCACCCTGTACACCACATCTGACAGTCTCTCCAGGACCACGCATGGCCCCGACCACTGGCTCGCCAGCTTTGGTGATCGTCCTCTCTTCCTCTCAGGGCAGAAAACCCAGACTCGATCTCCCGGTGCAAAGTCCCTCCCCTGGCAGCGGGAGTCGTACGCTTGCTTCTGCCGGCCCCCTGCCGCTGCCAGGGCCTCTCAAGCCAGCTCGTGCACCGTGTGGAGACGTTCTTTCAAACAAAAAAAATAATCCAATACGGGTTTTCACTCCACCTCCGGCTCAGGGGGGCAACCGAATACCAAATCCACCAGTGTGCGCAGCTCGCGTCCAAACATGAGCGCCGCAGGGGTGCACCGGGTAGATTCCTGAGCTGCCGTCCGGTACGCCCACAAAACAAAAGGCAGGTGCAGGTCCCAGTCTCGCTGTCGCTGGTCCACTAGGATAGTGAGCTGGGTGGTGAGGGTCCGGTTGAATCGTTCGACCAGGCCGTCGCTCTGTGGATGCAGTGGGGTGGTCCGGGTCTTCCGGATGCCCAGCCGTTTGCAGACCTCTCCGAAGACCTCCGCCTCGAAGTTCTGACCCTGATCACTGTGCAGCTCCTCCGGTGCGCCAAACCGACAGAACATTTCGTCCACCAGCTTTGATGCCGTCGTAGCGGTGCTCTGATCCGGGACCGCGTACGCCTCTGGCCACTTAGTGAAATAATCCATCGCGACCAGCACGTAGCGGTTCCCCCGGTCCGTGGTCGGGAAAGGGCCCAGGATGTCCACTCCCACTCGCTCCATCGGTGCTCCCACCCGGTACTGCTGCAGGGGAGCGTGGGATCGCTGAGTTGGTCCCTTCTGAGCTGTGCATGTGTCGCAGCGATGAACGTGGAGCTCCACGTCCTGATGACAACCGGGCCAGTAGAACCGGGCCCGAAGGCGCTGCAGCGTCTTTGTCACTCCGAAGTGGCCCGCTCCTACCGCCTCATGAACCAGCTGGAGTACTTTGGGCCGGAGTCGACGAGGAACCAGCAGCTGCCAGACGTGCCGCTGCCCAGCTGGAGTCTGCCACTGTCTATACACCACGCCCTCGTGGCAGTGGAGGTTAGCCCACTGGGAGTGCAGGGCCTTAGTCTCTGGGTCCAGTGGTGACACAACCTCCCAGGCGGGCTGCTGTCCTGCGTCCAGCCACTGCCGAACCCGCGAAATGACCGGGTCTCTGTCCTGCTCACTCTGCAGCTGCTGCGTGCCAAGAACCTCTGTGACGTCATCGCTGGGGAGAGCTGCCTGATCATCTGAGGGGCTGTGCGTCGCTGCGTGATTCCTGCTCGCAGCGGCTCGGAGAGCGGCAGCCCGTGGGGCGGTTTGGTCCCGATCTTCAGCCCGTTGGCAGTGTCAACACTCCTCTGTCGCACAGGGGCGCCGAGACAACGCGTCAGCGTTGGCATGGAGGCGGCCTGCCCGATGCACAATCTGGAAATTATAATCCTGCAGTGCCTCCAGCCATCTCGCCAACTGTCCATCCGGTTCTTTGAAGTTTAACAACCAGGTCAGGGAAGCGTGGTCCGTCCTGAGCTGGAACCTCCCCCCGTACACATACGGGCGGAAATGACGCAGTCCTTGAATGACAGCCAGCAGCTCTCTGCGAGTCACACAGTAATTTCTCTCGGCTCTGCTGAGAGTGCGGCTGAAAAAAGCGACTGCCTGCTCTCCGTGTTCTCCCTCCTGGGATAGCACCGCCCCGATGCCCTGGTTGCTGGCGTCCGTGTCCACGATGAAAGGGCGGTTCGGGTCGGGATATTGCAGGACAGGGGCTCTGATGAGCGCTGCGCGAAGCTGGGAGAAAGCAGCAGCACAGCTGTCACTCCACTGGAACGTGCGTCCTTTCTGCGTCAGCTGATGCAGCGGGCTGGCGATGGTGGCGAAGTCTTTCACAAACCTCCTATAATAGGAGGCCAATCCAAGAAAACTCCTCAGTTCTCCGACGTTCCACGGCACTGGCCAGTCTCTCACTGTTGCCACTTTTTCCGGGTCGGTGGCGACCCCCGCTGCGCTGACGACGTGGTCCAAAAAGGTGGTCTCCCGCCGAAACAGGTGGCATTTCTTAGGGTGTAACCGTAGCCCCGCCTGCTGGATGGCTCCCAGCACCTCTCTGAGATTTGACAGGGCGCTGTCAAAATCAGCTGCATGCACCAGCAGGTCATCCAGGTAAACAATGCAGCGACTCCGGGGCACGTGAGCCAGCACTCGCTCCATCAAGCGTTCAAAGGTGGCCGGGGCGTTGCAGAGTCCAAACGGCATCACTTTAAACTGGTAC
The DNA here is from genome assembly GCA_020510985.1 of Pholidichthys leucotaenia. NCBI lineage: Eukaryota > Metazoa > Chordata > Actinopteri > Cichliformes > Pholidichthyidae > Pholidichthys > Pholidichthys leucotaenia. Next base: position 189,932,564 of record CM035842.1, on the reverse strand, counting down.
AGTCCCTGCCCGATGGAGAAGGCTGTTTTCTGGCGGGCCTCAGGTGACAGCTCTACCTGCCAATAGCCGCTGCGTAGATCCAGCGAGCTGAACCAGCTGGAGCCGGCGATGTGGTCCAGTGCGTCATCGATGCGGGGCAGGGGGTAGGAATCTTTCCTGGTGGCGTCGTTCAGGCGTCGGTAATCCACACAGAACCGCCACGACCCGTCCTTCTTCTTGACCAGCACCACCGGCGCTGCCCAGGGGCTGCTGGAGGGCTCAATAACATCTGCCTCCAGCATTTCTCGCACTTTTTGTTCCGCCGCTGCCCGCCTTGAAAAGGGCAGCTGGCGTGGGTGGAGTCGAATCGGCCTGGCCTCACCGGTGTCGATCTCGTGCTGCACCAACCCGGTCCGGCCACATTCCTCATCCTTCGCGGCGAAAACACCCATAAAACAGTCCAATAGCTCCCGCAGCTGGCGTCCCTGTTCCGGGTCCAGCCCGCTGCAGCTCCGCTGAAATAATTCCTCCACCGCCTGCTGCGTCTCTGCTGACACGTTGACCCCTCCCCTTGCTGTCCTTGTGTGCGTTCGTGCTCCCTCTGTCCGTGCTGGTGACGTCATCGTGTCCAGTCCTCGCGGTGGCCTGCCTGGTCCGGTCTGTTTTGGCGATCCCTCGATCGCGCAGGCCCCCGTGTTCCTTCCCTGGGTTCTGCTGTGGAGCGTGATGGTCCGGCTTCCCAGCTGGAGGGAAGGTCCCGCGGTGTCGATCTTGGCGTTCCAGGCTGTGAGCAGGTCTAGTCCAATAATACAGGGGTCTTGGATGTCAGCCAGCCAGAACGGGTGTCTTATGTTCTGACCGGCCACCCCCACCACCAAAACTCTCCGCCCCCCAAGTCTGGTGCGCTCACCGGTAGCCGTGGTGATGCAGCGCTTGGTGGGTTCCCACCCCCGTGGGGCCGTCTTGTTCGTGCCCGGCAGCACACCGGGTCGAACCAGGGAGACTGTAGAGCCGGTGTCAATCAGGGACCGGATCGACGTCTTCTCCAAGCTGCACTGTAGATACATCCCTGGAGAGTGTCCAATTCGGCCCACGCGTGGTGCCGGCTCCTCGGGGGAAACATCTGCGGGAGGCGGCCTGTCCCCGTTCACGCCACTTCGCTCTAGTTTAACGCCGGCGAGGGGCGTTCTTCTCCGGGGACGCGCCGCCGTGGTCTGCCGTAATTCCTCCTCTTCCTCCTCGCTCTCCATCGTGGCCTGGAAGGTTCTCTGTCTGTGCGTTGGCGCTTCAACTGTGCGATTCATCAGCGGCTCCACCCGCTCTGCTTCTGCCACTGCAGTCTCCCAGTCGCTCGCGGCGTGGATCCGTACGTGGCTCTGGAGCTGGGCCGGGCGGAGACCTTGGATGAAGCTCTGGAGGGCGAGCTTCTCTACCGCCTCCGGTGCGAAATCCGGGTAGCTGCGCCGGGTTAGCAGCCGTATGTCTGCAGCATAGGTTCCTAGGCTTTCCTGGTTGCTTCTACGGCGGCGGGTCAGCTGTTCCTGGGCGTGCTCAGCGTCCGCCGTTCTCCCAAATCGTCTCTGGAGCGCCCCTTGTAGCGCTGGCCAGCTGTAGCGCTCCTCAGGCAGGAGATCAGAAAGCATGCAGAGAGCTCTCCCTTCCAAGGCCAGCGCGACTTGCACGGCGGTTTCCTCTGGTGACCAGCCGTTCAGCGCAGCGGCCAGCTCGACCTGGGTCAGGTAGTCATCCAACGTGGCCTCGCCGTTGAAGCGGGGAATCTCGGCCCGCTGCCTAACAGATGGGATGGCCGCCTCCTGATCGATCGTCACTCTTGATCGCTGTGGGATCGCCAGCCCGTCCTGTCCTGAAAAGGGCGGAATGCGGGGCTGGTTTGCTCTGCTCTGCCCGCTCTGTCTTGAAAAAGACAGAAGGCGGGGTGCGCTGGCCCCGTCAGGTCCGCCGCCGCTTCGTTCGTCCCGGCTCCCGGGGTGGTGTCTCGGTCCCATCGTCCGTCATCAGCTGAGCAATGAACTGCTCCAGCTGCTGGATCTCCATTCTGATCCTGGCTTCCATCTGCTCCATCCCACTCCTGACACCAGTGTGACGTAAGCAGGGTTCACACAAAGACAATGGAGCAGATGGTTGTGATCAACGGGATTTATTTTACACACCCCGACCCCCAACCTGCTTCTGAGCACAGAGAGGAGGGGAGGTCATTCTCCCAGACCTCCGTTTCAATCACGGTTACACACACATAACGTTTTCAACTGGCAAAGCATGCTGGGAAATCCCTGCCCCCCTTAACATGGCCCCAACGTTACAATATATCCACTCTTTATGCTTCAAAAGAGAGCTATTAGAATAATAAACAAAGCAGCTTACAGGGAACCAACAAACCCACTTTTTCTTAAACAAAAAACTCTCAAGTTGAAAGATCTGGTTGACTTTAAAACCGCAATAATAATGTTCAAAGTGAAGAATTTATCACTGCCCGCAAATATCCAAAAGTTGTTCCAAACAAGGGAGAAACGATATCACTTCAGAGGAACATGTATATTTCAAAAGCCTACAGTGAGAACAACCACCAAGCAACACTGTATTTCAGTGCAAGGAGTCAGATTATGGAACGATTTTGGACCTGAATTAAAATCATGTACAACGCTTGGACAATTTAAACAAAATCTAAAGGAAGAAATACTCCAAACATATTTACAAGACGACATGTAAACTCACATAAGGACTGACATATCCAGCCTGTGTTGTAGCTTAGTTTTTTTTTCTTTTTTTTTCTCTGTGACATTTTGTCTTAGATTTGTTTTTGAATAGTAACCGCTTAACTTAGCCTAGCTTAGTTTTCTTTTTTCTCTCAGTCACATTTTGTCTTAGCTTTGTTTTAAATTGTAATCGCTCTTGTCTTGTTTTCTCTTTTTACTCTTTTGAATTCTTGGGATGGAATATGGGTGGGCAATATAAGCTGCGGCTTCAGCCATCACCCATTTCGGATAACTCACGTGGAATTGTATAGTAGGAGGAGTTTTTGTCTAATTTGACCTTGTTGTTATATTATACAGTTTCTTTTAACCTGTACTGTACTATCCGAAATAAAATAAATTCATTCAAGGGATTATGGGATACATCAATACCCCGAATAGGCACCCGCCATTTTGTCGCTGTTTTTTTCTTCCTCTCAACGGAGTTTTTAATGGAGTCAAGACTCTTTCAACCTGAGAAAAATCCCATCCTTGTAGCCAGAATCTGTTGTGCTCACAGCAGAATTATTGGGCACTCTTCAGGTGAAAAATGAAGAAGCCAAACTGACCTTTATGGTTTTTATTTGTGAACACGAGCAAGTAAAAAAAATGATATTCACTGGCTTCTTCAGTCCGTCACCATCTCTTCTTCTATTTCACTTAAAGTGCCACAGCCTTCTATCTGTGGTTATAGGCTTTGCTGCCACCTAGAGGTTCTTACTTGTTGCTACATTTTCCTTTATAACAACTGATGACATACTGTATTTGACCCATTTATTTTTCTTGGACACCACACTATGCATAAGTTAGGCTATCATTAGGCATAAGTTGTGAATGGCGACAACATGCTAAGAATTTGTTGGTATAAATTATCAAAACTTTCTATATAAGTTATTAATATGCGATGCATATGCCCAAAATTTTCAATTTTGGCCCTATGACAGCATTTTAGAGAAATATTGATACGTCAGCAAACACTGCCTAAATTGTCAAAGTGTGACAGAAGAATCAGAATCAGAATCAGAATCAGATTTATTGCCATTGTTCATGTAGTACACAAACTAGGAATTTGTCTCGGTGCAATGCTGCAACATTAAACATGATAAAATAAAAGAAATAAACTATACATGCAATAAAGTGTAGAATAAGAATGAGTAATACTAGTCAGCAGTTTAAATATATTAGCGAGCAGCAGATAATGTGGAGAACCATATAGTGCAGTCGGTAATGCAAGAAGAAAACAGTGATGATTGACATGAGTCTGGTTGAGCTGCTGTACATAGTGCACGAGAGTTAATAAGTCACTTAGTGTTCAGCAGTCTGATGGCAGAGGGGAAGAAGCTGTTCATGTGACGGGAGGTTTTAGTCTGAATGGACCGAAGTCTTCTACCTGAGGGGAGAGGGGCAAACAGTACGTGACCAGGGCGTGAAGGATCGGCTATGATCCGGCCAGCACGCCTCCGGGTCCTGGAGATGTACAGATCCTGGAGAGATGGGAGCTTGCAGCCGATCACCTTCTCAGCAGTGCGCACGACGCGCTGCAGCCTTAGTCTGTCCCTGCAGTGGCTCCTGCGTACCACACGGTTATGGAGGTGGTGAGGATGGACTCGATGATGGCTGTGTAGAACTGCACTAACATCTTGGTGGGTAGATTGAGCTTCCTCAGCTGCCGCAGGAAGAACATCCTCTGCTGGGCCTTTTTGATGAGGGAGCTGATGGTTGGCTCCCACTTGAGGTCCCTGGTGATGGTGGTGCCTAGGAAGCGGAAGGAATCAGCAGTGGTGATGGGAGAGCCTGTGAAGGTGAGGGGGGGCAGAGGGGTTGTGACTTTCCTGAAGTCCACAATCATCTCCACTGTCTTCAGAGCGTTCAGCTGCAGGTTGTTGTTGTTGCACCAGGACGCCAGCTGGGCCACCTCTCTCCTGTAGGCGGACTCATCGCTGTTGGAGATGAGCCCGATGAGGGTGGTGTCGTCCGCAAACTTGATCAACTTGACAGACTGGTGGCTGGAGGTGCAGGAGTTGGTATAAAGGGAGAAGAGTAGGGGGGAAAGTACACAGCCCTGGGGTGATCCGGTGCTGATGCTAACAGAGTCTGAGACAGTCTTTCCCAGCCGCACATGCTGCCTCCGGTCCGTCAGGAAGTCGGTGATCCACCTGCAGAGGGAGTCAGGCATGTTGAGCAGGGACAGCTTGTCCTGGAGCAGAGTGGGGCGGATGGTGTTGAATGCGGAGCTGAAGTCCACAAACAGGATCCTAGCGTAGGTTCCCGGGGAGTCCAGGTGCTGCAGGATGGAGTGGAGTGCCAGGTTGACTGCGTCATCTACAGACCTGTTGGCTCGGTAGGCAAACTGCAGCGGGTCCAGGAGGGGAGTGGTGATGGACTTGAGGTGGGGCAGGACCAGGCGCTCAAAGGACTTCATGACTACAGAGGTGAGCGCTACAGGTCTGTAGTCGTTAAGTCCAGTGATCCGTGGCTTCTTGGGGAGAGGGATGATGGTGGAGGATTTGAGGCAGGTCGGCACGTGGCATAGCTTAAGGGAGGTGTTAAAAATGTCTGTGAAGACAGGAGCCAGCTCTTTCGCACAGTGTCTCAGGGTGGAGGGAGACACGCCGTCTGGACCGGGGGCCTTGCGCGGGTTCAGTCTGGAGAACTGTTTGAGCACGTCCTGCTCACTGATGACAAGGGCAGGGGGGAGGAGGGGGGCCGCCTTTGATGAAGTAGGGACCGTGGAGGCTGTGGAGCTGGAGGGAGGGGGGGAGTTGGACACAGCTGACGAGGTGTCAAAACGGGCATAGTGTTGGGACAGTCTTTGACAAAGGGCTTTGTCATCCTGACCTTTAGGAGCCTGAGGCCGATAGTTGGTGATTTGCCTCAGTCCTCTCCACACAGAAGCCGAGTCGTTAGCAGTGAACTGCTGCTGGAGTCTCTCAGAATACACAGATTTAGCTCTCCTCAGCTCTCTGTTAAACCGATATTTAACCTCTCTGTAGCAGTCCCTGTCTCCACGTTTCAGCGCTGCTTCCTTCTCCTTCCTGATCTGTCTGAGCTTAGCAGTGAACCAGGGCTTGTCATTTGAGTACCTCACCCTGGTGCGCGATGGAAGAATGCTCTCCTCACAAGAGTGGATATATGAGTTCGCAGTGTCCGTGTACTCATCCAAATCATGGGTGGCTCCTTTAAACATGCCCCAGTCAGTTATTTCCATGCACATTTCCAGCTTCTCCTCAGCTTCACTGGTCCATTTCTTCGTAGTGCTCACAACAGGTTTAGTGAGCTTCAGTCTCTGTCTGTAAGTGGGAATGAGGTGGACCATCACGTGATCAGATAGTCCGAGCGCAGCGCGGGGAACAGCGCGATACGCTTCCTTAACTGTAGTGTAACAGTGATCCAGCGTGTTTTTTCCTCTGGTGGGGCATTTAATAAACTGTTTGTAGCGGGGGAGATCGTGGCTCAGATTGCTCTGGTTAAAGTCGCCAACCACAATAACCAGAGAGTCCGGAAAAGTGCGCTCTGTATGTTGGATGTGATCCGCGAGCGCGCGCTGAGCTACGCGCGCGTCCGCGTCGGGAGGGACGTACACAGCGGCGAGGATGAATGAAGCGAACTCCCGCGGGGAATAAAATGGCTTGCAGTTAATAAAAAGAAATTCCAGGGCGGGAGAACAGTGTTTGGAAATTACCGTTACATCAGAGCACCAGCTGCTGTTGATGTAAAAGCAGACTCCACCTCCTGAGGATTTACCGGAGAGCTCTGTGCCACGATCAGCACGAAACAGCTGAAATCCCTCGAGGCGCAGCACGCTGTCCGGTGTATTTTCCCTGAGCCAGGTCTCGGTAAAACAGAGGGCAGCCGAGGAAGAGAGGTCCTTAAAACACATCAGCAGTCTTAGTTCATCTACCTTGTTAGAGAGAGAGTTGGCATTGGACAGAAATATGCCAGGCAAAGCCGTGTGCGTGCCTCTCCTGCGGAGCCGAATGAGAGCGCCCGCTCACCTTCCTCTCTTTCGCCGTCTCACTTTTCGAGCCAAGCAATGAACCAGATCGGCGGCAGGAGCTAAAAAAACTTGGAGTAGGTCCGTGGGAGTGAAAGTCCTGATATTTAGAAGCTCTTCACGGGTATAAGAGCAGGCAGACACACAGTTGACAAACAAAAACAAACAAAGGGCGCAACGAAGCACCATGGCGACCACTGTGGGCGCCTAACAGCAATTTAAAAAAAAAAAGACAGGAGTTCTACTTACAACAGTTACCCTATAGACATAAAGTTGAAACTAAAGCATCCTTAAAATAAAAGGCTCACCTATGGCTGTGTTGTGAGACATGTATATGTTGGACACTGCATATGTGATTTAACCACGATGAAGGAGAGCCAGCCCCCTGCGGTGCGGAGCCACAGAGCCTGGACCCCCTGCGGAGGACAGGGGACAGAAGACTTCCTGACCACTGAGGCTCGAGAGGAGAGAAGGGGGAGTTATGTAAATAAAAGGCTAATGAATGTGAATAAAGAGATTTTGAGATAGATGTGTGATTTCCCCCGCGAGGGAAATGGTTTGATGTGAGAATGTTTAAATGAGAGAACTTTGGTGTGTTCACTCTCTTTGTTCGCTGCTCAGGAATGAGAGCAGACAGGGGAATGGTTACTTGAAATAAACTGAAATTAAAGGCAATTCGGTTTCGTTATTCAAGTCTCCCCACATTGGTGACTGACGACGTTGAGAATGAACGAAGAAATTCTCAGGGTCCCGGACTCACAGCGCTCAGAGCTGGCGAGCGCAGTGGCCGTTAAGCTGCCTGATTTCTGGCAGGATAACCCACGGTCGTGGTTTCTGCAAGCAGAGTCGCAGTTCGCGCTCGCAGGAGTAACGGTGGATGACACTAAGTTCCACCATGTCATCGCTAAACTGGACAACAGCACAGCTCGGTGCGTGCAAAGCTTGGTGGAGCAGCCACCCGCGACCGACAGGTACGGCAAGCTGAAATCCACCCTCATCAAGTTTTTCACCCCCTCGGCTGAAGTGAGGGCGAGGAGGATCCTGTCTTTGCTAGACCAAGGTGGACACAGGCCGAGCGCCCTGATGGAGGAGATGATACAGCTGAGAGGTTTGGACAACGATGATTTCATTTTTCAGTTCATCTTCCTCTCCAACCTCCCGGCGCATGCGAGAAGCACGCTGGCCGGCAAAAAGTGTCACACCCTGGAGGAGTTCCGGGAGCTGGCCCAGGAGGCAGATGGGATCCTGGACGCCTGCGGCGGGCAAGCAACCACAGCGGCGACCCGAGACAGTGGGGAGCCAGAGGCGGCAGAACCAGACTGGCCGACGACGGCGGCAACACGGCCGCGACGAGGTGGAGCCAATAGCCCGGCGGCAGAGGCGCGGGCACGACACAGCGGAGGAGAAGATCTCTGCTTTTACCATCGGAGGTTCGCAGAGAAGGCATGCAGGTGTGTGCCGCCCTGCATCTTCAGGAGTTCGGGAAACGGCAAGACCGGGGGTCGCTAGCAGCTTCGACCCTCAGAGAACGCAACAAGCTGCTCTACATCACGGATGCGCGCTCCGGACGAGAGTTCCTCATCGACACCGGAGCACAAGTGAGCTTCATCACCCCAACATACGCGGACCGGGTGGCTGGACCCCACGGTAGCGGAGCTACAGCGGCAAATGGCTCAAACATCAACACCTACGGGAGAAGGACCTTGCCTTTGTGCTTACATGGCCGCACATATGAATGGACTTTTGTAATAGCGGCGGTGAGTTTCAACATGTTGGGCGCGGATTTTTTGTGTTCACACAATCTGTTAGTTGATCTTGCTAATAGACGGCTGGTAAATGCACTCTCTTTTTACTCTCTCCCCTGTTCAGCTCGAGTGTCCCCGCCACCAGTACAGACCCACGTCGCTACAGCAGGTGGTAAGTTTCACACACTCCTCACCCAATTTCCAGCGCTCACTGTGCCCACTTTTTCAGCGACGGTCGCGAAGCACGGGGTGAAACACTTTATCCCCACGTCTGGTCCTCCCGTGTTTGCAAAAGCTCGGCGCTTGGATGCAGTTAAGCTCGCCATTGCGCGCGAGGAGTTCGCCAGCCTGGAGAGGCTGGGCATCGTTCGTAGGTCGAAGAGCCCGTGGGCTTCGCCGCTGCACATGGTACCGAAAGCCGATGGCTCCTGGAGACCGTGCGGGGATTACCGCAGGCTAAACAACGCTACGGCGCACGATCGTTATCCCATCCCGCACATTCAGGATTTTTCGGTGCACCTGGCGGGGGCGCGCATTTTTTCAAAGATTGATCTAGTTCACGGCTATCACCAAGTCCTGGTCCAACTGGAGGACATTCCTAAAACAGCGGTAATAGCCCCGTTTGGACTTTTCGAATTTTTACGCATGCCGTTTGGTCTCAAAGGGGCGGCGCAAACATTTCAGCGGATGATGGATGCCGTGTTACGCGATCTCCCTTTCGTGTTTGTGTACCTCGACGACATTTTGGCCGCGAGTACTTCAGAGGACGAACACGAAACGCACCTCACAGCAGTCTTTAGGAGGCTGGGAGAGCACGGCTTAATAGTTAACCCAGCCAAGTGCCAGTTCGGCGTCGAGCGGATCGATTTTTTGGGTCACCGCGTCTCCCCGGAGGGAGCGGTTCCGTTACCAGAGAAAGTACGCGCGGTAGCGGATTTTCCCCGTCCACAAACGGTCAAATCACTACAGGAATTCTTGGGGATGGTGAATTTTTATAACCGATTCCTGCCCCACGCAGCTCAAATCATGCAACCGTTATATGCCGCGCTCAAAAAACAAAAACCGACCCAGGCGGTCGAATGGTCCCCGGAGTGGGAGCGCGCGTTCACAGAGGTTAAAAAAGCCTTGGCTGACGCTGCGCTCCTGGCCCATCCAGACCCTGCAGCACGTATCGCGCTGACGACAGACGCTTCAGATTTAGCCATAGGGGCCGTTATTGAGCAACAGGTAGCCGGAGTTTGGCAGCCTTTGGCTTTCTTTAGCAAATCTTTAAGCGCGGCTGAACGAAAATACAGCGCGTTTGACAGAGAACTGTTGGCGCTGCATTTGGCTATTCGTCATTTCCAGTTCTGGCTGGAAGGACGGTGCTTCACCGCTTATGTGGACCACAAGCCGCTCACATACGCCATGGCCAAAATTTCAGATCCGTGGTCCGGCAGGCAGCAGAGGCAGCTGGCCGCAATCTTGGAATTTACCACTGACATTAGGCACATCGCGGGCAAATTCAATGTAGTAGCGGATTGTCTCTCACGCGCGTTCACGACCCCAACACGCGCAGAGGCAGAACGGGCCACCGTGACCGCGCCGCAGGAGAGCGGCACGGTGGCGCGCGCAGCCCCGGTGCACGTGGGTATAGATTACGCAGCCATGGCAGCGGACCAGGGGGCGGACGCAGACGTGCGCGCGCTCCAGTCTGGACCAACAGGGTTGAGGCTGGAGAGCAAGTGTTTACAAACCGGTATGCCCCCCCTGATCTGCGACATGTCGACGGGGCGCCCGCGTCCGGTGGTTCCGGCCACGTGGCGCCGCCGTGTTTTTGACTCGGTCCACTCACTGGCGCACCCGGGGGTGCGCGCGTCGGTGAAACTAGTGGCGGAAAAGTTTGTTTGGCCGTGCCTGCGCAAGCACGTGAAGGAATGGGCAAAAACCTGCATTTCCTGTCAACGGGCCAAAATTCACAGGCACACAAGAGCCCCGTTAGAACCGTTCCGCATTCCGGCCAGAAGGTTCGACCATGTGCACGTCGACCTTGTGGGCCCCCTACCGGCATCACAGGGGTTCACGTATCTTTTGACAATGGTGGACCGCACCACACGTTGGCCGGAAGTGGTCCCACTTGCGACGACCACGGCCGCGGAGGTGGCTCGCGTTTTTTTAACGGCTTGGGTTGCGCGCTTCGGGGTTCCGTCGGACATTACATCCGATAGAGGACCGCAATTCATCTCTGAGCTGTGGTCAGCGATGGCCAACGGCTTAGGAACCAAAATTCACCGCACTACGGCTTACCACCCTCAGGCCAATGGTTTATGCGAGCGTTTTCATAGGTCTTTGAAGGCAGCACTCAGAGCGTCGCTCACGGATGCAGATTGGGTAAATAAACTTCCATGGGTTTTATTAGGGTTGCGTTCTGCGCCTAAAGAGGACTTAGACGCCTCCCCAGCGGAGCTGGTATTCGCACAAACTCTGAGGCTGCCGGGCGAGTTTTTACCAGAGCACCCAGAGCCCCCACCTCTCTCGGCTCTGGGACCGTTAGTCGGCACGGGGGCAGACACGCTCCCGGGTCCGGTTCATCACGCTTTTCCACGAGTTTTCGTCCCCAAGGCTTTGAAAAATGCCGATTTCGTTTTTGTCAGGCGCGAAGCCCTTAAAGCAACGCTCAAACCACCTTACGAAGGGCCATTTCGAGTGCTGGAGGCAGGTGATAAGCAGTTTGTGCTAGATTTTGGAGACAGAAAAGAGACAGTCAGTATTGACAGACTAAAACCTGCTTTTGTCATGAAGGACGTGTCTGTACCGGTCGCAGTGGCGCTTCGACGAGGCAGGCCCCCGCAGGGAGCAATTAATCACTCTCTTCCTCAGTCAACAGAGCCGAAGCAGAAAAGCACCGCAGGCAAGGCGGGGCCAACTCACAGCAGATTCGGCAGACGGCTGAAGCCCAAGCGGCGCACAGACTGAATGTTGGTGTTGATTATTCAGTAGTGAGTAAGGCGCTATTAAATTTTAGGAATTAGTCTGTTCTTCATCGTTTGGGGGGGGGGTTATATGGCTGTGTTGTGAGACATGTATATGTTGGACACTGCATATGTGATTTAACCACGATGAAGGAGAGCCAGCCCCCTGCGGTGCGGAGCCACAGAGCCTGGACCCCCTGCGGAGGACAGGGGACAGAAGACTTCCTGACCACTGAGGCTCGAGAGGAGAGAAGGGGGAGTTATGTAAATAAAAGGCTAATGAATGTGAATAAAGAGATTTTGAGATAGATGTGTGATTTCCCCCGCGAGGGAAATGGTTTGATGTGAGAATGTTTAAATGAGAGAACTTTGGTGTGTTCACTCTCTTTGTTCGCTGCTCAGGAATGAGAGCAGACAGTGGAATGGTTACTTGAAATAAACTGAAATTAAAGGCAATTCGGTTTCGTTATTCAAGTCTCCCCACACACCCTCTCTTTAACTTCATTTGAACGTCTTTTACATGTTTTTTTTATTATTATTTACAACTTGTTAGAAAAACTGTTGGCAGGTTGCATAGTTTTCAGACAGCTGGTTGACCTCATTTCACAATAAAAGCACATAAACCATTGTGCTTGAATCACAGAGGGCTTTATTTTGAAATAATTTAGGAAGTGTTGAGTTTTGTACAGTATATGGAAAAATAAACTTTACACTAATTCAGATTACTTTGTGAAGGGACACGTCAGACTCCAGTTATGAAATGGTCATCAGAAAGTACAAACCTGTCTTAATTTGTTAATTTTAAAGTGTATTTTAACAGCAATTTTTAAATTAGCTTTAGTCACTTTTTTTTTTTTTTACTAAAATGTCATTTATTTTTAGTCATAATTTAGTTATCTAAACCATTTTAGTTTTAGTCAACTAAATATAAGAATTTAGTTGACTCAATCTGACTAAATTCTTATATGATATAAACGGTAATGCATTTTTAGGGTCTGTGCCATTTCTCATTTGGATCCCTACCCCTTTACCAAGGGGTCAATTACAAGCATTACATCTTACACATCACAGTGAATCTAAAGTCACAAACATTAACACACTCGTATCTGGAACTCAGAAATATAGTATTTCACTTTATGATATAAAAAACTTGTCAAGATCTAGGAGTTATTTAACATTTACATACGTTTCCACATCAGTCATCAATCTTAATCAACCTAACCACCTGAACAGACTCACCACACCATACAAAGTAATGGGCCAGTTTTGGCCCGTGGGCCATATGTTTGACACCCCTGGACTAGCCCTACAATAGCCTACGAGGTATTTGGGTTTTAGTTAACCTCAGAAGAAGCTTTGTTTGTTCTTCACAGGAATATGTAACTCGTCAAAGTGAGGCCACTTTTTTCTCTGTTGTAAGAAAACACAGTCAGAATTTTAGCTTCATGAATCACTTTTTTAGTTGATGTTTAGTTTTCATCAGAAAAAATGTCGTTGACAAAGACTATGACGAAAATTAACCGTCAAAGAATTTCTCTGTGTATACTGCCATGTTTCATGTGGGTTTGTTTTGGAGACATGGGGTGGGGAAGCACTACTGCTGGAGGCTGCTTTAGCAAAAATGGGAAAAATGAAAATATGTACATTTGTTTTTTATGGAGAAAAAAATCAATTCAGTAAATTTTCATATAAAAAAAATCTTCAAGACAAAAGCATTTGAATACGTGGGGCAAAAAAGTATTTAGTCAGCCACCAACTGTGCAAGTTCTCCCACTTAAAAGATGAGAGAGGTCTCCAATTTTCATCATAGGTATACCTCAACTATGAGAGACAAAATAAGAAAAAAAAAAATCCAGAAAATCACATTGAAGGATTTTTAATGAACTAATTGGTAAATTCCTCGGTAAAATAAGTATTTGGTCAATAACAAAAGTTTATCTCAATACTTTGTTATATACCCTTTGTTGGCAATGACAGAGGTCAAACGTTTTCTGTAAGTTTTCACAAGGTTTTCACACACTGTTGCTGGTATTTTGGCCCATTCCTCCATGCAGATCTCTAGAGCAGTGATGTTTTGGGGCTGTCGCTGGGCAACACAGACTTTCAAATCCCTCCAAAGATTTTCTATGGGGTTGAGATCTGGAGACTGGCTAGGCCACTCCAGGACCTTGAAATGCTTCTTACGAAGCCACTCCTTCGTTGCCCGGGCGGTGTGTTTGGGATCATTGTCATGCTGAAAGACCCAGCCACGTTTCATCTTCAATGCCCTTGCTGGTGGAAGGAGGTTTTCACTCAAAATCTCACGATACATGGCCCCATTCATTCTTTCCTTTACATGGATCAGTCGTCCTGGTCCCTTTGCAGAAAAACAGCCCCAATGTATGATGTTTCCACTCCCATGCTTCACAGTAGGTATGGTGTTCTTTCTCCTCCAAACACGACAAGTTGAGTTTTTACAATAAAGTTCTATTTTGGTTTCATCTGACCATATGACATTCTCCCAATCCTCTTCTGGATTATCCAAATGCTGTCTAGCAAACTTCAGATGGGCCTGGACATGTACTGGCTTAAGCAGGGGGACACGTCTGGCACTGCAGGATTTGAGTCCCTGGCGGCGTAGTGTGTTTCTGATGTAGCCTTTGTTACTTTGGTCCCAGCTCTCTGCAGGTCATTCACTAGGTCCCCCCGTGTGGTTCTGGGATTTTTGCTCACCGTTGTCGTGATAATTTTGACCCCACGGGGTGAGATCTTGCGTGGAGCCCCAGATCGAGGGAGATTATCAGTGGTCTTGTATGTCTTCCATTTTCTAATAATTGCTCCCACAGTTGATTTCTTCACACCAAGCTGCTTACCTATTGCAGATTCAGTCTTCCCAGCCTGGTGCAGGTCTACAATTTTGTTTCTGGTGTCCTTTGACAGCTCTTTGGTCTTGGCCATAGTGGAGCTTGGAGTCTGACTGTTTGAGGTTGTGGACAGGTGTCTTTTATACTGATAACGAGTTCAAACAGGTGCCATTAATACAGGTAACGAGTGGAGGACAGAGGAGCCTCTTAAAGAAGAAGTTACAGGTCTGTGAGAGCCAGAAATCTTGCTTGTTTGTAGGTGACCAAATACTTATTTTACTGAGGAATTTACCAATTAATTCATTAAAAATCCTTCAATGTGATTTTCTGGATTTTTTTTTTCTCATTTTGTCTCTCATAGTTGAGGTATACCTATGATGAAAATTGGAGACCTCTCTCATCTTTTAAGTGGGAGAACTTGCACAATTGGTGGCTGACTAAATACTTTTTTGCCCCATTGTACCTATGTAAAATCAATTTATTGCCCAGCTCTATTCCGGCCTGACAAAATCACTCCCGGAAGTACTTGGATCTCCTGACCATTGACCGTGACCTCAAATACTGCCTAGATGCAGACCCATCTAGAATTTGCTTAAAGTCAAGGTCACTGACCCATAGGAGGAGTATCGTTTTCATGAAATCTTAAATGCCCAGATCTTCTGACCTTTGACTTTGAGCACAACTTTGATGTAGACCCATTTAAGTATCCTTGTGAGTGAATTTGGTGAATATCAAGGCAATTTCCTAGGAGGAATAGCAATTTTTCTGAAGTCACATAAGTGCCCAGAACTTCCTGACCTCTGTCCTTGACCTTGAGCACAACTTGGATGCAGACCCACTTGACCCACTTATTGTGAGTGAGTTTGGTGAGCATTGGGGAAAATGCCTAGGAGGAGTAGCGATTCCTGTGAAATGTGGACGGACAGATGTCACGTCATCGCATTAACTCCTTTCAGCTTTGTCCGAGCTGTTCGGTCTCTGTATGACCATTGTGAGAGTTTGGTTCGTATTGCCAACACTCGGTCGGATTCATTCCCAGTGAGAGTTGGACTCCGCCAGGGCTGCTCTTGGTCACCAATCCTGTTCATAATTTTTATGGACAGGATTTCTAGGCACAGCCAGGGAATGGAGGGTGTCATGCTTGGTGACCACAGGATCTCATCTCTGTTGTTTGCAGATGATGTTGTCCTGTTGGCTTCATCCAGCAATGACCTACAGCTCTTGCTGGGATGGTTTGCCGCTGAGTGTGAAGCGGCTGGGATGAGAATCAGCACCTCCAAGTCCGAGTCCATGGTCCTCAGCCGGAAAAAGGTGGATTGTCCTCTCTGGGTTGGGGACAGGCTCCTGCCCCAAGTGGAGGAGTTTAAGTATCTTGGGGTCTTATTCACGAGTGAGGGGAAAATGGAGCGAGAGATCGACAGACGGATTGGAGCAGCATCTGCAGTGATGCGGACGTTGTACCGGTCTGTTGTGGTGAAGAGAGAGCTTAGTTCTAAGGCAAAGCTGTCGATTTACCAGTCAATCTACATTCCTACTCTCACCTATGGTCACGAGCTTTGGGTAATGACCGAAAGAACGAGATCGTGGATACAAGCGGCTGAAATGAGCTTTCTCCGTAGGATTGCTGGACTCATCCTCAGAGATGGGGTGAGGAGCTCAGTCATCCGGGAGAGGCTCAGAGTAGAACCGCTGCTCCTCCACATTGAAAGGAGTCAGTTGAGGTGGTATGGGCATCTGTTTAGGATGCCTCCTGGACGCCTCCCACTTGAGGTGTTTCAGGTACGTCCCACTGGGAGGAGACCCCGGGGCAGACCCAGGACTCGGTGGAGAGACTATGTCTCCCAGCTGGTCTGGGAATGCCTTGGTATCCTCTCTGAAGAGCTGGAGCAGGTGGCGGGGGAGAGGGAAGTCTGGGCTTCTCTGCTTGAACTGCTGCCTCCGCGACCCGGACCTCCGGAAAAGCGGTAGAAGATGGATGGATGGCTTTGTCCAAATGAGCTAAAAAGTAATAAACTTATGAGGAAAAAATTGAAGAGTACTTACATTCGCCTAAAAATTGTTGGGGGTGAACTTGTAGCTTGGAGGTGAATAGCATTTGCATACTCGGCTTTATAGCTAGAAATGCTTTGAAAATCATACATGTACTAGCCTGATGAGAGCCCATCCATCCATCCATCTTCTACCACTTAATCCATTTCAGGTCGCTGGGGGGTGGAGCCTATCCCAGTGTCTTTGGGTGACAGGCAGGGTACACCCTGGACAGATCACCAGTCCATCACAGGGCCTGGTGAGAGTCCTTTTTCCCTAATTAAACCCTCTAGCATCAGGTTGGTGCATCTTCAGTTTACTGTTGAGCACTGAATTGTCACCAGAGTGGTGGCCTAGTTGGTAGAGCATCCGCCCCACACCCGGGAGGCCTGGGTTCAAATGCCGGCTGGGTCATGCCGAAGACCATATAAAAGTGGAACTTCCTGCCATCCAGCTTGGTGCTCAGCAATAATGGAATGGAGGAGGGAAATTTGTGGTGGCGCCTTGCATGGCAGTGACCCCTCTTATTCTAGATGTGATTAACATTGTAGATAAGAGAAACGTAATTTTGTTTTACTATATGGATTGAATGACAATAAAGTTGGCTTTACCTTTTCTTTTTACTTTTTTTTTTTACCTTTATAATCATCTAGACAGGGGAATGCTGCTTAAACATGTTTTAGACTAATATTTTTTCCTGTATGTGGCAGCTAATGCTCAGAGGCGTCGGCCTTTCCAGCACCCATCATTATCTATGTCATTATCTCTGCTCAGCAGTTCATTAGTGGGCTGGCTCTGCCAGAGAGGATGAGGATTTTCTGGTTCTGGTTTCAGTTGTGACCCAACAACCACAGCAGGGGAATGCAGTTAAACCTGTTGGAAAGGCGTTGAATCTCACAGAGTATCTTTACAGAAAATGAGAGGAGAATAAATATCACCTGTGTGGTTGGCCTTTTAAAAAATCTGTAATTCGTATGAAAATGGGGATATATTTTAAACTGACATTTTTCAGGCAGCCTATGTACATGTGTAGATTTTTTTTATTTTGTGGTGCACATATGTAGTTTCACGGGCTCACATGTATATGACTGTTCATATGCTCTCATGTATATTCCTGTGTGCTTACTTTGGCTTCACGTCTGAAGAGGAACAAAAGGTCTGGACCCCCTAGGGAGATGAGGAGGATGTGAGTGTTGACCTCTGGATATGCAAAGAGATGGATATGAAGAATTTCCTGACCACCAAGGTTTGGGTGGAAGAGAGGTACTGCAGGGGGGATGCATTGTGTTTGGGATTTAAAGACAATGGGATTTTGTGCTTTGATGTCAGGGGTATAAGACTGGCAGACGTTGGGGGTTCTGTCTCTTTTCTGATTTGTATGTTGGAGAGTGTGTCGAGAATAAAATGGAACTTGAGAAATAACTCAGCCTCATCCTTTCCACACATCTCCACACTGGTGACCTTAAGATGTATTATGGCCAGTGACGATTCTCCTGCACCGGACTCATCAGGAGCCAGCCAGGCTAATGCAGCTACCACAGTCCAGCTACCTGATTTCTGGCAGCATAGCCCGCGCTCCTGGTTTAACGCAGTCGAGGCACAGTTCCATCTTCGGAGGGTTTCGGCAGACACCACGAAATTCTACCATGTGGTTGCAAAGCTGGACAGCCACACAGCCCAGCGAGTAGAGAGCCTGATTAACCACCCGCCAGACGACGACAAGTATGGCACATTGAAGGCTGCTCTCATCCGTTTTTTCACCCCCTCGCTGGGAAAGCGAGCAGAGAAGCTCCTGGCGTTGACTGAGGGCGAGGTCGACAGACCTGCAGACCTGATGGCGAAGATGCTGAGTTTGAGAGACTCCGAAGATGATGGTTTTATCTTCGCCTACCTTTTCCTCAGGACACTACCGTCAGCGGTGAGAGTTACCCTGGCCAGTTCACAGCTGCTGGTCCACCGAGACTACCACGAGCTGGGCCAGGAGGCGCAGCGACTCGTCGACGCCCATAGACGACACATGGCCACGACGGCAGCAGCGGAGCTGAGCAACATCCGGAGATGGCAGGGGGCCAGAGGCTGCAGCACCAGACTCACCGACGACAGCAGCGGCGGAGGCCAGGAGACGCGCAGCGGACGACGTCCTTTGCTTTTACCATCGCCGTTTTGCCGAGAGGGCACGCAAGTGCATTCCACCGTGCCAGTTCAAGCGCTCGGGAAACGCCAAGACCAGGAGTCGGTAGCAGCTGCGACTCTCGGTGAACAAGCTGCTCTACCTGAGGGACGCGCGATCGGGGAGGCACTTCCTCGTGGACACAGGCTCCCAGCTGAGTTTCATCACACCTTCCTACGCTGACCGGCTGGCGCCTTCCAGTGGCCCTGTGGCGTCAGCAGCGAACGGCTCGGTGATTAAGACCTTTGGGGAGAAGACCCTGTCTCTCTCTTTCCACGGCTGTACATTTGAGTGGACTTTCGTCATAGCGGCAGTCAATTTCAACATGTTAGGTGCTGATTTTTTGTGCTCACATGGTTTGTTGGTCAATCTTGTTAACAGACGCCTGGTTAATGCACTCTCTTTTTCTTTTATTCCCTGTACAGCGCAAGTGACTCCGCCGACAGCACAAGCCAACGTCACAGCTGCAGGTGGTAAGTTTCACTCACTTCTCCATCAGTTTCCAGCACTCACGGTGCCAATGTTTTCGGCGACCGTGGCTAAACACGGGGTGGAGCATTTTATTACTACCACCGGGCCACCCATTTTTGCAAAAGCTCGGCACTTGGATTCAGCTAAACTGGCCATAGCGCGCGAGGAGTTCGCCAACCTAGAAAAATTGGGCATCATCAGACGTTCAAACAGCCCTTGGGCTTCACCGCTTCACATGGTCCCAAAAACTGATGGCTCATGGTGGCCGTGCGGTGATTTTCGCAGGCTGAACAATGCTACAGCACACGACCGCTACCCAATCCCACATATCCAAGATTTTTCAGTTCATTTGGTGGGGACGCGCGTTTTTTCTAAGATAGACTTGGTGCGCTGTTATCATCAGGTCCCAGTACGCGCTGAGGACATACCCAAAACAGCGGTAATAACTCCTTTCGGGCTTTTTGAGTTTTTGCGCATGCCATTCGGGCTTAAAGGCGCAGCGCAGACTTTCCAACGCATGATGGACGCGGTGTTGCGCGATCTTCCTTTCGTGTTCTTCTACCTGGACGACATTTTAGTAGCCAGTGCGTCCGAGGACGAACACGAAAAACACCTCACGGCAGTTTTCCGGAGGTTGGCAGAGCACGGGCTAATAATTAACCCAGCGAAGTGTCAGTTCGGGGTGGCGCAGATTGAATTTTTGGGGCATCGCGTCTCTCCCGAAGGTGCAGTTCCTCTGCCTGACAAGGTGCGCGTGGTGGCAAATTTTCCCCAGCCACAAACGGTCAAAGCGTTACAGAAGTTTTTGGGAATGGTGAATCTTTATAACCGTTTCCTTCCCCGCGTGGCGCAGCTCATGCAACCATTGTACGCTGCGCTTAAAAAACAAAAACTCGCAAATAAAATCGAATGGTCTCCCGAGCGGGAGCGCGCATTCTCTGAAGTCAAAACAGCCTTGGCAAACGCTGTGTTGTTAGCACACCCAGTCCCAACGGCCCGCATAACGCTCACTACTGATGCATCAGAGGTGGCCATAGGGGCGGTTGTCGAACAGTATGTGGCTGGAGCCTCGCAGCTGCTCGCGTTTTTCAGCAGGACTTTGCGCGATAGTGAGCGGAAATACAGCGCATTTGACAGGGAGTTGTTAACCCTACATTTGGCTGTTCGTCACTTCCAGTTTTGGCTGGAGGGGCGCCGTTTCACCGCGTTCGTTGACCACAAGCCGCTGACTTTTGCGATGGCCAAGATTTCAGAACCTTGGTTGGGCCGGCAGCAGAGACAGCTGGCCGCAATTTCGGAGTTCACTACCGATATCCAGCATGTAGCGGGCAAACTTAATGTGGTGGCAGACTGCCTCTTGCGTGCCGTGGCTGCTCCAGCCCGCGTAGAGGTAGATTTTGCAACTGTTGCCGCGGACCAGGGTAGCGACGCGGAAGCGTGCACGGCCCCAGTCCGCGTAGGGATAGATTACGCAGCCATGGCCACGGAGCAGGGTGGCGACGCGGACGTGCGCGCACTCCAGTCTGGACCAACAGGGTTAAGGCTGGAGGACAGGGTGCTGCAAGACGGTATGCCCCCCCCCTAATCTGCGATGTTTCCACCGGGCGACCCCGTCCGGTGGTGCCGGCCTCGTGGCGCCGCCGCGTTTTTGACTCGGTTCATTCTCTGGCGCACCCAGGGGTGCGCGCTTCGATCAAAATGGTGGGGGAGAAATTTGTATGGCCGGGCCTGTGTAAACAGGTTAGAGAGTGGGCGGCAGCCTGCATAGCTTGCCAGCGGTCCAAAGTGCATAGACACACGAGAGCTCCTTCGGAGCCATTTCATATTCCAGTTAAAAGGTTTGATCATGTCCACGTGGACCTCGTAGGCCCCCTACCGCCCTCGCAGGGCTGCACACATCTTCTGACAATGGTCGACCGCATCACGCGCTGGCCGGAAGTGGTTCCCCTGTCGTCAACTACAGCTGAGGAGGTGGCGCGCACTTTTTTAACTGCATGGGTAGCGCGTTTTGGAGTTCCGTCGGATATTACGTCTGACAGAGGCCCACAATTTGTTTCCGAATTTGTTTCCACAATTTGTTTCTGCACAGCCACTTCGGCTGCCCGGAGAATTTCTCCCTGACAACCCAGCGCCAGAGTTCTCCTCGGCTCAGCGTTTGCACAGTTTTCCGCGTGTTTTTGTGCCTAAAGCTTTAAAAAATGCGGAGTTTGTTTTTGTCAGGCATGATGCCCACTGCACAGCTCTGCGACCGCCATACGATGGACCATTCAGGGTGCTGGAAACAGGTGATAAGCATTTTTTGCTAGATTTGGGTGGCAGAAAGGAGATGATTGGCATAGACAGACTCAAACCTGCTTTTGTGATGGCTGACGAAACTGTGCAGTTGGCGAGAGCCCCGCGACGGGGTAGACCCCCTAGGGAGCATTCCCCAGTACACCCACAGAGATTGACTAACAGTTTTAATCCCCAGACAGCAGCTCCACAGCAGGAGGGCGCCGCGGAAGATGTTAAGCCCACCTGCAGCAGATACGGCAGACGGTTGAGACCAAGACAGCATGTGGACTGATGTATGATGATTTTATTATGACATGCAATCTGTGTTTGGTTGTTCCCTCTTAGACGTTTTGGTGGGGTTATATGTGGTGCACATATGTAGTTTCACGGGCTCACATGTATATGACTGTTCATATGCTCTCATGTATATTCCTGTGTGCTTACTTTGGCTTCACGTCTGAAGAGGAACAAAAGGTCTGGACCTCCTAGGGAGATGAGGAGGATGTGAGTGTTGACCTTTGGATATGCAAAGAGATGGACATGAAGGATTTCCTGACCACTGAGGTTTGGGTGGAAGAGAGGAACTGCAGGGGGAATGCATTGTGTTTGGGATTTAAAGACAATGGGATTTTGTGCTTTGATGTCAGGGGTATAAGACTGGCAGATGTTGGGGGTTCTGTCTCTTTTCTGATTTGTATGTTGGAGAGTGTGTCGAGAATAAAATGGAACTTGAGAAATAACTCAGCCTCATCCTTTCCACACATCTCCACAATTTCATATTTTTCTCTTAAATTGGATCCAAATGTTGAATATCTGTTGGTAACTTTGATGAACTTATGAGAAATTTCACAAAACACACAGGTCATCTACAGTACACAAAATCAGTGGCAGTCCTGGTCCCACAGGGTCACTAACCAACTTCCTTTTCCCTGTTCTGTTTATGTTGAGCACCAAGCTGGGAGGTGGAAAGCACCATTGTTATGGTCCAGCTGGGGCTTGAACCCACAACATACCAGCTGTGGGGCAGATGCTCTACCACTAGGCCACCACTCCAGTCCTTTGTGCACTTTAACAGCACTTGGGAAATAGGTTCAGAAAAGGAAATTTTCATAGTCGGCTCATAATTCTGTCCTCAAGTGTACAAGAGAAAAACTCACAAATTTGTAAGGAAAAAAGTTGAAAATTTACAAGAAAAAAGTAGCAAATTTATAAGAAAAAAAAATTACTTAAAAAAGTTGAAAATTTAAGATAAAAAGTAGAACATTTTCAAGAAAAAAGTTGCAAATTTATGAGAAAAAAAGTTGAAGGTAATTTTAATTCTCCCAAAAATGTTTAGTATGACCTTTTAGTCTGGTGGCCCTGTAGTGGCTGAGGGGTCCCCTAGCATTTGTGTTTGTAACCGAAACGGTCCTGATGAGAGTTGACCACTGATCTTGTCTCTTAATGAGCCTGATGGTTCCACATGGTAATATGCAACATCCAGGGGGTTCCCCACTGTTTATGATACAGTCCCCTAGTTTGTTAGCATTAATGATTGCCATTTAAAATGTAAATTGGGGATCACGGTGAGGTTATGGCACTGTAGGAAATGAATTAAAGATGATTATGTAAAGGATGCACAACAGGAGGCTGCGATGTTCTATTATTATAACAACTGTTGAAATACACTTCCATTTTTTTCACATACTTAAATTTTCATGAATAAAGAATTTAAAAGAAAAAAATCAGAGCTTCTTGACAACAGTGGAGTCTTTTTGGCCCTGGATCAAAGGTGGGCCATCTGCCTGAGAGCCCCGTGTCAGCAGTTTAGTCATATCACAGCATCTATGCCGCTCTGATCGAAATATGGCCACTACTCAAATGCTCTCCCAGAGTGATGGCGGGGGGCTCAAACGGTGGGTGGGGAAAGATGCAATCTCAGCTCAGCTCAGTGCTGTGATGTGAGCTGATTACAGCAGCCAGGGCCTTTGTGGCTGTGGCCTGTGGGGTTACACTAAGAAAATATTCCTCCTCTGTGTAATGATGAGGCTGGAAATGTGCAGAAGTCCTGCAGCGGCAGCCTCAGACATGACGCTTACTGGTGGGAATCTCTAGACACTTCATAATTCAATTGGATTACATTTCAGAGGTCTATGATGCGATTTTTAAAGACGTATTCCGGCGGCTCTAAAACAACCTCAAAAACAAATGTGTATTGCTCAAAATAGTATATTGTGGCTTTTTACCCTCAAAAACTTTCATTGCCTTAGAATTGCTTAGAAAGAGCTTTTACATCTTCTACCTACTTAAAGTATGTGTGGATCTATGAATATTCAAATTAGCTCCACCCATACCCTGCCCACCAGTAGCGTATGCTGCAAGGCCTCATCTGACCTGAGAACACCGAAGACGGCATCGCTAAATCATGGCCAACTTGCCTCCCTTCTCCAGAGAGAGTGGGGGATTTAATGTCTCCTCCTCTGTCCTTCCTGCCGTGGACGGAATGGCTCGCCGGTGGGGAATGTTTGTGTCAACTTCGAAAACCCCTTCACTGAACCAACTCAAACAAATGCAAAATGAATGGGTGCCGGTCTTGGTGCCTTCATCCCCTGAGAGCAGACGTCTCTATCTGGTTCGGCCTTCCAACCGTGTGCCTCTGGTCCTCTGGGACCCCACACATGTGACGCGGCAGCCAGTGGAGTCTGGTCTCTGAGCTGACCGCGCCCCATGTGCGCTACGGGGTTCTGAAATACGGTAGCCCCAATGGTGGAAAACTATGGGCAGTCACGGTTGGTTTTGTGCCGTCCCTGGTAAGGGAAGCTGACCGTCAGTGTGGTCAGTAGTAGGTAGACTGTGAGCCTCTGTCCAAGTACAAGAAGAGCCACGTCAACTTCTCCGGCTTCCCCTGGGGGAGTGAATTCAGGTCTGTAGCCATGCCCAGTGCTTAGCCTGATTGATTAGTTATAACCAATCAGGCTTAGCAGAAATGCTTATGTAGTTAGAAATGCTCTGTCCAAAGTTGCCCGTTTGGCGGGGGTGGGTGGGTGGAGCTAAACTGGAAAATAACAGCAGAAAAACACAAACTTGAGACTGGGGTCTGATTTTGCTCTTGATATGTCTTGTGGGTCACAAAAAAATGTTAGACATGTTAACAACAGAAAAAAACATGATTTTTGGCAGAGTGTCACTTTAAAATGATTCTTGCATATGGTGGCCCAGTGGTTAGCACTGTTGTTTCACAGCTAGAAGGTTTCAGGTTTAAATCCCCAGGCTTGCAGGGGTAAGAACCTTTCTGTGTGGAGTTTCCATGTTCTTCCTGTGCTGTATGGGTTTACTCTTGGGGCTCTGGTTTCCTTCCATAAACTGATAGGCTCTTAAAATGGATGGTTAGTGTACAGTGGCTATAAAAAGTCTACACAACCCTGTTCAAATGCCAGGTTTTTGTGGTTTTAAAAAGAGATCAAGATTCAGTTCAGTTCAATTCATCTTGTTCTGCTTAATCCTTTTCAGGTCATGGGGGGCTGGAACCTATCCCAGCATCCCTGGGTGAGAGGCAGGGTACACCCTGGACAGATTGCCAGTCCATTGCAGGGCCAACACAGAGAGACAGACAACCACTCACTCTCACATTCATACCTAAGGACAATTTAGAATCCCCAGTTTTGATCACAATTAACTTAACTTGCATGTTTTTGGCATGTGGGAGGAAACCGGAGAAATCCCGGAGTAAACCCATGCAGACACGGGGAGAACATGCAAACTCCACACAAATCACTGTTGGTCTGGGGCTGGGATCAAACCCAGGATCCCCTGGCCAAGGGTGAGTTGCTGTGCTGCTGCAGTGCTAACCACTTCGCCACCGCACTGCCCCAATTCAATTCAGCTTTATTTATATAGTGTGGAGAGTTGTGAAGGACGAGACTGAGTTTTATTCCTCAGGTTCAGCTTTATTCACAATAACATTCTCCAACATCCAAAAGCAGAAAAAGAGGATGAATCTTCTCACATCTGTCCTTTTATACCCAGGACATCAAACATACAATCACATGGTGCTTAATCAAACATACAGTCACATGGTACTTAATCCCAGTCACAATGTAACTTCCCCCGATCTTAACACCAACCACCCCCCTAGTCTCCGGTGGTCAGGAAATCTCTCAAGGCCATCTCCTTGAAACAAAAGGCCAGATCTCACACCCTCCCGTTACCTCTAGGAGGCTCAGTCACTTTGTTCCCTTGAGATGTGAAGTATACAATAAGCATATAGTGATATATCTGTGGAGCATCTGAAACCAACATTTGTGCACATATGTGTGCCACATGACCCCCCCACCCCAAATGTCTAGGATGGAACAAACGTAATACAGTTTGCAAGTCATGGTCACATTATTACACCAGTCCAAATGTTGCTTGGGCCTCAGTCGCCTTCCATATCTGCTGTAAGCTGGCTTTACCACCCCTGCGGCGCCTTCCTGCTGTGGAGCTGCTGTTTGAGTATTAGAACTGTTAGTCAATCTCTGTGGGTGTTCTGGGGAATGCTCTCTAGGGGGTCTGCCGCGCCGAGGAGCCCTCACCAACTGCACCACTTCGTCAGCCAGCCCAAAAGCGGGTTTGAGCCTGTTTATACCAATCATTTCTTTCCTGCCCCCCAAATCCAGCAAAAAATACTTGTCCCCTGTTTCCAGCACTCTGTATGGTCCGTCATAAGGTGGGCGTAAGGGCGGGCGGTGGGCATCATGTCTGACAAAAACAAACTTCGCATTTTTTAAAGCTTTAGGCACAAAAACGCGCGGGAAGCTGTGATGAACTGGGCTAGGAAGCGTGCTCGCTCCTGTGTTGCTCTGCAACCGCTGGGCGGGGGGGGGGCACTCTGGCGCAGGATTATCCGGGAGAAACTCCCCGGGCAGCCAGAGTGGCTGCGCAAAAACTAACTCCGCTGGGGAAGCTTTTAAATCCTCTTTAGGTGCAGAACGCAACCCCAATAAAACCCATGGTAGCCTGTCCACCCAATTTGCATCCGTAAGCGACGCTCTGAGAGCTGCTTTCAATGACCTATGGAAACGTTTGCATAAACCATTAGCCTGCGGGTTGTACGCGGTAGTGCGGTGGATTGTTACCCCCAGGCTGCGGGCCATCGCTGACCAAAGCTCGGAAACAAATTGAGGACCTCTGTCGGACGTAATGTCCGACGGAACTCCGAAACGTGCTACCCATGCTGTTAGAAACGCGCGTGCCACCTCCTCGGCTGTGGTTGATGCCAGTGGGACCACTTCCGGCCAACGCGTGGTGCGGTCCACCATTGTCAAAAGGTGTGTGCACCCCTGTGACGGCGGGAGGGGGCCTACAAGGTCGACATGCACATGATCGAATCGCTTAGCCGGGATGTGAAAAGGCTCCAAGGGAGCTCTAGTGTGTTTGTGTATTTTGGCTCGCTGACAAGCCACGCAGGCTGTTGCCCACTCCTCGACTTGCTTGCGTAGGCACGGCCATACAAATTTCTCTCCTACCATTTTGACCGATGCGCGCACCCCCGGGTGCGCCAGAGAATGAATCAAGTCAAAAACGCGGCGGTGCCACGCGGTGCGGTTGTCCCGGGTCAACCCGCGGTCGTCCCGCGGTCGTCCCGTGGAGACATCGCAGATTAGGGGGGGCATACCATCTTGTAGCACCCTGTTCTCCAGCCTTAACCCTGTTGGTCCAGACTGGAGCGCACACACGTCCGCGTCGCTAACCTGATCCGCGGCCATGGCTGCAAAATCTACCCCTGCGCGGGCTGGAGCCACCACGGCGCGCGAGAGGCAGTCTGCCACTACATTAAGTTTACCCGCTACATGCTGGATATCGGTAGTAAACTCTGAGATGGCGGCTAGCTGTCTCTGCTGCCGGCCCGACCACGGTTCTGTAATCTTGGCCATCGCGAAAGTCAGCGGCTTGTGATCAATGAACGCAGTGAAACTGCGTCCCTCCAGCCAAAACTGGAAGTGGCGAATGGCCAAGTGGAGAGCTAACAACTCCCTGTCGAATGCGCTGTATTTTCGTTCACTATCGCGCAAGGTCCTGCTGAAAAAGGCGAGCAGTTGCCAAGCTCCTGCTACATACTGTTCCACGACCGCTCCTATGGCCACGTCTGACGCGTCAGTAGTGAGCGCTATGCGGGCCATTGGGTCTGGATGTGCCAAAAACGCAGCGTTTGCCAGGGCTATTTTGACTTCCGCGAATGCGTGCTCTCGCTCCGGAGACCACTTGATTTTGTTTGTGGGTTTCTGTTTTTTTAGTGCAGAATACAATGGTTGCATGAGCTGCGCTGCGTGAGGGAGGAAACGGTTATAAAAATTCATCATTCCCAAAAACTCCTGTAACACTTTGACCGTTTGTGGCTGGGGAAAATTTGTTATTGCGCGCACTTTGTCAGGTAGAGGAACCGCTCCTTTTGGGGAGACGCGATGCCCCAAAAAATCAATCTGCGCCACCCCGAACTGACACTTCGCTGGGTTGATTATTAACCCGTGCTCTGCCAACCTCCGGAAAACTGCTGTGAGGTGGTTTTTGTGTTCGTCTTCGGAAGCGCTGGCTACCAATATGTCATCCAGGCAGACGAACACGAAGGGGAGGTCGCGCAGAACCGCGTCCATCATGCGTTGGAACGTATGCGCTGCGCCTTTAAGCCCAAACGGCATGCGCAAAAACTCAAAAAGCCAGAAAGGGGTTATTACCGCTGTTTTGGGTATGTCCTCAGCGCGCAGTGGAACCTGGTGGTAACCGCGTACCAAATCTATTTTAGAAAAAATGCGCGCCCCCGCCAAATGCACCGAAAAATCTTGGATGTGCGGGATCAGGTAGCGGTCGTGCGCTGTAGCGTCATTCAACCTGCGGAAATCACCGCAAGGTCGCCACGAGCCATCAGCCTTAGGGACCATATGGAGCGGCGAAGCCCATGGGCTCTTCGACCTCCTGATGATGCCCAGTCTTTCCAGGTTGGCGAACTCCTTGCGCGCTATGGTCAGTTTAGCTGAGTCCAAGTGCCGAGCTTTTGCAAAAACGGGTGGGCCGGTGGTAGTAATAAAATGTTCCATCCCATGTTTAGCCACTGTCACCGAAAACGTTGGGACCTTGAGTGCTGGGAACTGAGTGAGGAGTGTGTGGAACTTACCACCCGCAGCTGTGACGTTGGCTTGTGCAGTTGGCGGGGCCACTCGAGCTGTGCAGGGAATAGAATAAAAGGAGAGTGCATTAACCAGGCGTCTGTTAGCAAGATCAACCAATAAACCATGTGAGCACAAAAAATCAGCCCCTAACATGTTGAAATTGGCTGCCGCTACGACAAAAGTCCACTCGAATGTACGGCCCTGCAAAGACAGAAGCAGAGTCCTCTCTCCGAAGGTCTTAATCGCTGAGCCGTTCGCTGCTGTCACCCGGGAACCACTGTAAGGTGCCAGCCAGTCCGCGTAGGAAGGCGTGATGAAGCTCAGCTGGGAGCCTGTGTCCACGAGGAATTGCCTCCCCGAGCATGCGTCCTTCAGGTAGAGCAGCTTGTTCTCCTCTCCGAGGGCCGCGGCTGCTACCGACCCCCGGTCTTGGCATTTCCCGAGCGCCTGAAGTGGCACGGTGGAATGCACTTGCGCGCCCTCTCTGCAAAGCGGCGATGGTAGAAGCAAAGGATGTCGTCCGCTCCGTGTCGCCTGGCTCTTGCTGCTGCTGTTGTCGGTGAGTCTGGTGCTGCAGCCTCTGGCCCCATGCTATCTCCAGACGTCGCGCCTAGCTCTGCTGCTGCGGCCGAAGCTGCACTCCGTTTGTGGGTGTCGACGAGTCGCTGCGCCTCCTGGCTCAGCTCGTGGTAGTCTCGTCGGGCCAACAGCGGTGAACCGGCCAGGGTCACTCTCACCGCTGACGGTAGGGTCCTGAGGAAAAGGTGGGTGAAGATAAAGCTGTCATCATCGGAGTCTCTCAACCTCAGCATCTTGCCCATCAGGTCTGCGGGTCTGTCGTTCTCAAACTCCGTCAACGCCAGGAGCCCCTCTGCTCGCTGTTGCACCGAGGGGGTGAAGTTGCTGATAAGCGCAGCCTTCAATGTGCCGTACTTGTCGCTGTCCGGTGGGTGGTTGACCAGGCTCTCCACCCTCTGGACTGTGTGGTTGTCCAGCTTTGCCACCACATGGTAGAACTTTGTGTCGTCTCTCGAAATTCTCCGGAGGTTGAACTGCGCCTCGACCGCGCTAAACCAGGAGCGCGGACTGTTCTGCCAGAAGTCCGGCAGCTGGAACATGGCGGCATTCGTCAGGCTGGCTTCTGACGAGTCCGGCTCGGGAGAATTACTTCTGCTCATGCTTCGTTGTAAGGTCACCAGTGTGGAGAGTTGTGAAGGACGAGACTGAGTTTTATTCCTCAGGTTCAGCTTTATTCACAATAACATTCTCCAACATCCAAAAGCAGAAAAAGAGGATGAATCTTCTCACATCTGTCCTTTTATACCCAGGACATCAAACATACAATCACATGGTGCTTAATCAAACATACAGTCACATGGTACTTAATCCCAGTCACAATGTAACTTCCCCCGATCTTAACACCATCCACCCCCTAGTCTCCAGTGGTCAGGAAATCTCTCAAGGCCATCTCCTTGAAACAAAAGACCAGATCTCACACCCTCCCGTTACCTCTAGGAGGCTCAGTCCCTTTGTTCCCTTGAGACGTGAAGTATACAATAAGCATACAGTGATATATCTGTGGAGCATCTGAAACCAACATATGTGCACATATGTGTGCCACAATAGCACCACTTCACAACAACAGTCATCTCATAGCACTTTCAACTGTAGGGGAAATCCCCACAATTGCAGAAAGACCCCAGCAATCAGGCGAGCCCCTGTGAGCAAGCACTTGGTGGAGAGGAAAAACTCCCTTTTAACAGGAAGAAACCTCCAGCAGAACCAGGCTCAGGGAGGGACAGTCATCTGCTGCGACTGGCTGGGGGGTGAGGGGATAGAGAAGAAGAAGAAAAGAACAGATATGTAGAAAGCAAACAGCATGATGCGGACTCAGTCTATGGGCGAGAACAAACAGATGTTAATGACCAGCAAAAATATTTCATTGACGGTGAAGAAAGGAGTGAAGCCCAGTGCATTGTTGGAGGTCCTCTGGCGGTCTAAACCTATTAGCAGCATAACTAAGGGAGGGTTCAGGGGCACCTGTTCCCACCCTAATTATAGGCTATATCAAAATGGAAGGTTTTAACCCTATTCTTAAAAACGAAGATTGAGTCTGACTCCCGAATCCAGATTGGCAGCTGGTTTCAAAGGAGAGGAGCTTGATAACTGAAGGCTCTGCCTCCCATTGTACTTTTGGAGATTTTAGGTTATACAAGTAATCCTGCATTTTGGGAGTGTAGTGCTCTGTTAGGATGGTAGGGTAGTATCAGATCTTTTAAATAAAAAGGGGCCTTGTAGAGGATGCCTTTCACAAACGAGACTGAGTTTATTTCTCAGGGTTGGTTTATTGAGAGGTCACATCCTCCAACAAGAACAGAATCTCAGAAAAGAGGTAGAACAATCATCCTTCACAGTTCTTATACCCTCCAAAGACACAAAAACCCCAACATCAAATAACACCCCCCCAACCCACAGTCCTTGAGCAAACATACAGCCCCCGAGGCTCCTTGGCGTCTCCATTGTCTCTCTCATCCTTCTAGCCTCCAGGGCTCCTGCTGGGACATTCTCTCCCACTTCTCGTCTCCTAAGCAACCAACTTCACACCTCCCATAGGTCTCTGCAGGGTCAGGTCCTCTTTGGCCATTGAGACGTGAAGCTTCCAGAATATGCACCGTCATGCCTACTAGGTATATGTGGGTGAATATGAATGCCATATATGCGCTCTAAATATGCGCCATATAACCCCCCCCAAACGTCTAAATAAGGACAAAGTACACCCCAAAATGCATAGAAACATATATCACACAGAACAGCAAAATGGCACAACATATCACACTTCCAACTGCTTGGGCTTCAACCTCCTGCCATAACTGCTGTAAGCAGGCTTCGATCTGCCTGTAGCTGTTTCTTGCATCTGTGGATCAGAGTCATTAGCACATCCTAGCAGAGCCTTTAGTTATCAAGCTCCTCTCCTGTGGAATCAGCTGCCAATCTGGATTCGGGAGTCAGACTTGATCTCTGTTTTTAAGAATAGGGCTAAAACCTACCTTTTTGATATAGCCTACAATTAGGGAGGGATCATGTGTTTCTGAACCCTCCCTTAGTTATGCTGCTAATAGGTTTAGTCAGCCGGGGGACCTTCAGTAATGCACTGGGCCTCACTCCTTTCCTCACTCTCTATGAAATATTTTTTTTTTGCTGGTCATTAACATTTGTTTGTTCTCTCCCATAGATTGAGTCCCCATCGTGCCGTTTGCTCTCTACATGTCTGTTCTTTTCTTCTTCTCTGTCCCCTCACCCCCCAGCCAGTCGCAGCAGATGACTGCCCCTCCTTGAGCCTGGTTCTGCTGGAGGTTTCTTCCTGTTAAAAGGGAGTTTTTCCTCTCCACCGTCGCCAAGTGCTTGCTCACAGGGGATAGCCTGATTGCTGGGGTCTTTCTGCAACTGTGGGGGTCCTCCCTACAGTTGATAGTGCTATGAGATGACTGTTGTTGTGAAATGGCGCTATATAAATAAAGTTGAATTGAATTGAATCCTTGTGAAAGCTTAGAAGAGTGTCTCACCGGTGGCCTGCCGCGGCGGGGGGCCCTGGCTAATTGCACTTGTTCATCAGCCAACACAAAAGCGGGTTTGAGTCTGTTAATGCAGACTAATTCTCTCCTGTCACCCAAATCGAGCAAAAAATGTTTTTCCCCAGTTTCCAACACTCTGAACGGTCCATCATAAGGCGATCTTAAACCTGGCCTCTGAGCGGCATGTCTGACAAAGACAAATTCTGCGTTCTTTAAGGCTTTAGGCACAAAAACGCATGGGAAACTGTGATGAACTGGGCCGGGGAGGGTGTTTGATCCCGTGTCGCTCTGCAGCAGCTGAGCGGATGGGCGATTTGGTGCGGGGTTCTCTGGAAGGAATTCGCCCGGTAACCGGAGGGGTTGGGCAAAAACTAGCTCAGCTGGAGAGGCTTGTAAATCTTCCTTAGGTGCTGAACGCAACCCTAATAAAACCCATGGAAGTTTATCAACCCAATTTGTGTCCGTGAGAGCCGCTCTGAGGGCTGCTTTCAATGACCGGTGAAAGCGTTCGCACAAACCGTTGGCCTGAGGGTTATAAGCGGTAGTGCGGTGAATTTTCACCCCCAGACTGAGGGCCATGGATGACCAGAGCTCGGAAACGAATTGGGGACCCCTGTCAGACGTTATGTCGGACGGGACTCCAAAACGCGCGACCCAAGCCGTTAAAAACGCGTGTGCCACGTCTGCTGCTGTAGTTGACGCCAGGGGGACCGCTTCTGGCCAGCGCGTTGTGCAGTCCACCATGGTTAGAAGGTGTGTGAAACCCTGCGACAGCGGGAGGGGTCCCACCAAGTCGATATGCACGTGGTCGAAGCGTTTGGCCGGGATGTGAAAAGGTTCTAAGGGGGCCCGCGTGTGCTTGTGTATCTTTGCTCTTTGACACGCTGCGCAGGCTGCGGCCCACTCTTTGACCTGTTTACGCAGCCCCGGCCAAACAAATTTTTCTCCCACCATTTTGATCGATGCGCGAACTCCCGGATGTGCCAGCGAATGGATTAAATCAAAAACGCGGCGGCGCCATGCAGCTGGGACATCGCAGATTAGAGGAGGCATACCTGTCTGATGCACCCTGTGCTCCAGCCTTAGCCCTGTTGGCCCAGACTGGAGCGCGCGCACATCTGCATCATTAACCTGCTCGGCGGCCATGGCTGCATAATCTAAGCCTACACAGACCGGGGCTGCGAGCGCTTCCGCGCCGCAAGCCTGGACCGCGTCCACGGCCACCGCGTCTGCCCCCTGGGGGCCTGGCGTTGCAACTGCGCGTGAGAGGCAATCTGCCACCACATTGTGTTTGCCCGCCACATGTTGAATGTCGGTGGTAAACTCTGAAATCGCGGCCAGCTGTCTCTGCTGTCGGCCCGACCACGGCTCTGAAATCTTGGCCTTTGCAAATGTTAATGGTTTGTGGTCTACAAACGCGGTGAAACGGTGCCCTTCCAGCCAGAACTGGAAGTGGCGGATGGCCAGATGCAGGGCTAAAAGCTCCCTATCGAACGCGCTGTATTTCCGCTCGTTATCGCGCAATGTTTTGCTGAAAAATGCAAGCGGTTGCCAGGTCCCTGCTACCAGTTGCTCGACAACCGCCCCCACTGCTACGTCGGAAGCGTCCGTGGTTAGTGCCATGCGAGCTGCTGGCACGGGGTGTGCCAACAGCACAGCGTTCGCCAGGGCCGACTTGACCTGGGAGAAAGCGCGCTCCCGTTCCGGGGACCACTCGACCTTATTTGCAGGTTTTTGTTTCTTTAGTGCCGCGTACAGTGGGTGCATGAGCTGTGCCGCGCTGGGAAGGAAACGGTTATAAAAATTGACCATCCCCAAAAATTCTTGCAATGCTTTAACTGTCTGTGGCTGGGGAAACTCCGTTATCGCGCGTACTTTATCGGGCAGCGGGACCGCTCCTTCTGGAGAAACGCGGTGGCCCAAAAAATCGATTTGCGCTACCCCGAATTGACATTTCGCTGGGTTAATTATCAGCCCATGCTCTGTCAGCCTCTGAAAAACCGCTGTGAGGTGGCGTTCGTGTTCGACCTCGGATGCACTGGCTACCAAAATATCATCCAAATAGGCGAACACGAAAGGGAGGCCACGCAACACCGCATCCATCATGCGTTGGAACGTCTGTGCGGCGCCTTTGAGGCCAAAAGGCATGCGCAAAAACTCGAAAAGCCCAAAGGGGGTTATTACTGCCGTTTTGGGTATGTCTTGAGCGCGGACTGGGACTTGGTGATAACTGCGGACCAAATCTACTTTGGAAAAGATGCGCGCCCCCGCCAAATGCGCCGAAAAATCCTGGATGTGCGGAATCGGGTAGCGGTCGTGTACTGAAGCATTATTTAACCTGCGGAAATCACCGCAAGGCCGCCACGAGCCGTCAGCCTTGGGGACCATATGCAGGGGTGACGACCAAGGGCTGTTAGAGCGTCTAACAATGCCCAGTTTTTCCAAGTTGGCGAATTCCTCACGCGCGATGGCCAGTTTAGCTGGGTCCAAGCGCCGAGCTTTTGCAAAAACAGGGGGGCCGGAGGTAGTTATGAAATGCTCGACCCCGTGTTTAGCTATTGACGCTGAAAATGTTGGGACCGTGAGTGCTGGGAACAGATTGAGTAGTGCATGAAACTTACCACCCGCAGCTGTGACATTAGGATGTGCAGAAGGCGGGGCCACCCGAGCTGTACAGGAGATAGAGTGGAAAGACAGTGCATTTACCATACGTCTATTAGTAAGATCAACTAATAAACTGTTTGAACATAAAAAATCAGCACCTAACATGTTGTTGCTAACTGCAGCTACGATGAAAGTCCACTTGAAGGTGCGCCCGTGGAAGGATAGAAGGAGCATCTTCTCCCCATAGGTTTTGATCGTTGAACCATTTGCCGCTAGCACCAGGGGTCAGCTGGAAGGTGCCAGCAGGTCCGCGTAGGAAGGTTTGACAAAACTCAGCTGGGAGCCTGTGTCCACCAAGAAATCCTTCCCTGAATTTGTGTCAGTCACGAAAAGCAGCTTGTTCTTCACGCCGAGAGCAGCAGCTGCTACTGACTCTCGGTCTTGGCGTTTCCCTGGCGCTTGTATCGGCACGGTGGGATGCATCTGCGCGCCCTCTCGGCGAAACGTCGATGGTAAAAGCAGAGGGTGCCGTCCGCTCCGCTTCTCCTGGTCTCTGCCGCTGCTGACGTCAGTGGGTCCGGTGCTGCGGCCTCTGGTCTCCCCTCGTCTCGCGGGGGTGCGTTCAGCTCCGTTGCCGCCGTCGTGGCTGCGTGTCGTCTATGGGCGTCGACGAGCTGCTGCGCCTCCTGGCCCAGCCCATGGTAGTCGCGGTCGTTGAGCAGCTGTGAGCTGGCCAGGGTGACTCTCACTGCTGGCGGTAGTGTTCTGAGAAAGAGGTGGGCGAAGATAAAACTGTCATCATCTTCGCCTCTCAGGTTCATCATCCTCGCCATCAGATCTGCCGGCCTGTCTGCTTCCCCTTCTGTCAACGCCAGAAGTCTCTCTGCTCGCTCTCCCTGCGAGGGAGTGAAAGCTCGAATGAGGGCGGCTTTCAGTGCGCCATACTTGTCGTCCTGGGGTGGGTGGTTGGTCAGGCTCTCCACCCGCTGCACTGTGAGGCTGTCCAGCTTCGCGACGACATGGTAGAACCTCGTTGCGTCCGCTGAGATTCCCCGAAGGTGGAACTGCGCCTCCACAGTGGTAAACCAGGAGCGCGGGTTATATTGCCAGAAATCGGGCAGCTGTAGTGTGGTAGCTGCGTTAACCCAGTTGGCTCCTGAAGAGTCCGGTGTGGGAAGATCGTTGCCACCGGCCATAGTTTGTCGTAGGTCACCAGTGTAGAGGATGCCTTTCACAAACGAGACTGAGTTTATTTCTCAGGGTTGGTTTATTGAGAGGTCACATCCTCCAACAAGAACAGAATCTCAGAAAAGAGGTAGAACAATCATCCTTCACAGTTCTTATACCCTCCAAAGACACAAAACCCCCAACATCAAATAACACACCCCCAACCCACAGTCCTTGAGCAAACATACAGCCCCCGAGGCTCCTTGGCGTCTCCATTGTCTCTCTCATCCTTCTAGCCTCCAGGGCTCCTGCTGGGACATTCTCTCCCACTTCTCGTCTCCTAAGCAACCAACTTCACACCTCCCATAGGTCTCTGCAGGGTCAGGTCCTCTTTGGCCATTGAGACGTGAAGCTTCCAGACTATGCACCGTCATGCCTACTAGGTATATGTGGGTGAATATGAATGCCATATATGCGCTCTAAATATGCGCCATAGCCTGATTATTTAGAGCTTTGTAAGTGAGAAGAAGCATTTTAAATTAAATTCTAAATTCTATGGGAAGCCAATGAAGGGAGGCCAGAACCGGAGAGATATGATCTCTCTTTCTAGTACCTGTTAAAACTCTTGCTGCAGCATTTTGGATCAACTGAAGACTTTTTAAAGATGTTTTAGGACAGCCTGACAATAAAGAGTTACAATAATCTAATCTAGAGCTAACAAAAGCGTGGATTAGTTTCTCAGCGTCACTCTGAGACAAGATGCTCCTAATCTTGACAATATTATGCAAATGATAGAAGGCACTCTTAGAAACAAGTTGAATATGAGAATTAAAAAATGGATCTTGATCAAATAACTCCAAGGTTCCTCACAGAACTATTAAGAGAAAGGGTAACCACATCCAAACTAAGAGTTTGATTTGGAAAGATATTTCTAAGTTTTTTTTGGACCAACTAGAATAACTTCAGTCTAATCTGAATTTAGTAGCAAGAAATTACAAGTTATCCAAGCTTTGATTTCCTTAAGACAAGCCTCTAATTTGGCTAATTGACTGCTGTCATCTGGCTTCATTGACAAGTATAATTGTGTATCATCTGCATAATGAAAATGTATGCAGTGCTTTCTAATAATGTTGCCTCGTGAAAACATATATAGACTAAAAAGAATAGAGCCTAGCACAGATCCCTGTGGAACTCCGTGACTGAGCTTTGAGTTGGAAGAAAACTCATTATTGACACAAACAAACTGGAATCTATCAGATAAATAAGATTTAAACCACTGCAGCGAAGTTCCATTAAGTCCAACAAGGTGTTCTAGTCTATCAAGTAAAATATTCTGATCAATAGTATCAAAAGCTGCACTAATGTCCAAAAGGACAAGTATAGAAACAAGTCCATTATCAGATGCGATTAGGAAGTCATTAGTGACTGTTGCGCTCTAAGTCACTGGATTTTGTGTGTGTGCATGTGTGTGGGTGTGTTTTTCCATTCTCATTTTTTTTTCCTCTTTGTTTAGTCAAAGGATTTGGGTTAGGACAAGTAATGTTGATTTTTAGGTGGCACTCAAGGGGGCAGTATTCAGTTGGACAGGTATGGCAGCAGCTCAATTTCCTGGCAGGCAGGCAGGTAGAGAGAGTGTTGATTAGGAAGCCAGGTGTGTGGGTCTTTGGTTTGGTCTTTGGTTCAGCATGGCTCCTGAGGGTGTGAGCTTCAATATGTAGATGTCCTTGGAGATGCCATTGGAATGTATAAATGCAGTAGTTTCATTAACTGGGAATAATCAGTTGTGTGGCAGTAAATTTTGTTCAGTATTGGTGATGTGTTCTGCTGGTTTTGTGCCTAATTACTTAATTGACTAATTGTTTGTAGAGAGTTTGTGTTGTGTATTTTTGGTCATTTGACTGGATAATTGGCTTTTTACTTTTCTTAATCTTGATTATAATTTAGAAATGTAGAAATATAATGTGGATGTTAGTGGGTGCAGTAGTAAAATTATATGGATGAAGTTGAGTTTGATTTGTCAAAGTAAATTAGGTTGCCATTTTGGTTATGAGAGATTCATTTCATCAAACTGTATTTGATTTAGCTCAAAGGTGGTTAAAATAAGAGTGAATTATCATGTGTGGATGAACTGATTTCATTGATATGATTTTGTTTTCCTTTTTTCCTTTTAAAGGTTATCAACCTACTCCCTACTCCTACTCTCTATTGCTTACTTCCAACCTGATTACAGGCGCTAAGTTTGATTAATTTTATTAATAAGAAATAAAGAAGAAAAAAGAGTGGAGTTGTCCAGCGTCCTCTATTGACACCTAGGCTGAGTCGAGTTTAAGCAGACATTGAAGCCAAGACCCAAATAACTCGACAGTTGATAACCAAGCGTGTAGTGTGGGCAAGAGAGGATAAAAGGCCTCAGATGCCCATTAAAGAGCTACAGATGCAGAGGTGGAAATTTGCAAGTCCTTTGGTCCAAGATGGCAGAAGATGTGCTGGGAAAGATGGTTAAACAGCTCGAGAGGGAGAGGACTACAGCCAAGAGCAATTTCACCAGGCAAGCCAACTTCCTCAGTAAGGGGGCAGACAGCATGGTTGAAACTGAGCTGAAAGAAGAGTTCAGCACACTCACCAGTTACTTCAGGAAAGTCCTCGAAGCAAATGAGAATTACAGGATTGGGGTCTTGGCTGAGGCTACAGAAGAAGAAGAAGTTGCAATTCTCGGGGAGGCCCTAGAGAATGACATTGAAAAGACTGCAACTGAGGCTGAAGCAAGATTCAAAGAATTGAGAGATACAGTCCAAGTGAACCTGTGGTCAAGCTATGGTCAGTACAAACTCACCACTGCAATCCTAGAAGCAGAGAAAACTAGCGATGAAGCAGCTAACATACCTATTAGAAGTACTCACCTGGAGGGGTATGAGGTGCATCTGGTTCTCCTGGAGAAGAGACTACAGGAGGCCATTAGACTCATGTCAGCCTGGGAGCGATGGATACCGCTGCAAGAAAGAGGGGATGTCGAGGACAGAGTTAAAGGCCTGAAAGTAGCCAGCAGCAGACTAGAATTAAGAAGAGTTGAATTTGTCACCGCACGTAGCGTTGCAGAGGAAGCATGAACTGCAGGAGCATCTGGTGAGACGGACAGAGCACCATCTTCACCTGTAGTACCTGTTGTGAAGATTAAGCCAACAGCTCTTCCCATCTTCAGTGGCAATAAGAGAGAATTTCACAGATGGAAGAAAGACTGGGAGAGTCTACAAAGGCAGAGAGAGCCATCTGGATTAGTGGAAACAAGAAAATTCAACTCCTGAGTAGTGTTGATGAGAAAATATTAAATGATCTCCGGCTATCAACATACAGCACTGCTGAAGAAATCCTCAGAGTCTTGGAGAACCAGGTATGGGAACAAAACAACCATCACTCTTGAAGTACTAGAGGACCTGGAGAAATTACCTCCTGCTAAAGGCAATCAGCCAAGAAAAGTCATTGATCTCATACAGTCGGTAGAAAAAGCCCTGGCAGATCTCTCGGAACTAGGAAACTCCGGTGCAATGAAGAAGCCACTGGTGATCAGAGCAATAGAGAGCAAATTACCCGGCTTTATTAAGAGAGACTGGTTAAGCTTCATGGTTGATCCCAACAACAATGTAACTTCAGACAACCACGTTGATGCACTACTGAGGTTCCTGAAAAATCAAGAGGAGATTCTGGAGAGACTTGAGCAACTTAAAGTTGTGGAGAAGGCAGAGAAACTAGACTTTCATCCTGCAAAGAAATCTGAGAAAAAATATGCTTCTACAAAAACCACAAAGAAAATGCCTGAAGATGTCTGTGTTGTGTGTAGTGATGGAAGACACACTGACAAAATTTTCTTCTGCAAAAAATCCAAAGGATTGAAACTCCATGAAAAAAATGCTGTTGTGAAAAAGCTGGGAGTTTGCAGACGGTACCT
The DNA here is from genome assembly GCA_020510985.1 of Pholidichthys leucotaenia. Lineage (NCBI taxonomy): Eukaryota > Metazoa > Chordata > Actinopteri > Cichliformes > Pholidichthyidae > Pholidichthys > Pholidichthys leucotaenia. The sequence goes on along the minus strand of CM035842.1, from coordinate 189,892,949 downwards.
TGGTTGCCATGAGGGTAGTTACTGCAGAGACACCTTCTTATGCAGGAATAAGGACTGTAAAAAAGAAGCCAGCTCCAATCACCACTACTTTCTCTGCCCAAGAGGAGGTTGTAAAAGGAACAATGCGGAAGAGAGCAGTAAAGGCACCAGTGGCAAAAGCAATCTGACAGGTGAGCAGGAGGATTTCTTGTCTGAACTTTCACCAGAGATGGCAGAGAGGTGTAAAAAAGGCTTCACCAACAATACTGCAGGAACAACCAAGACCAGTAAGAACTAGTCTGATCTTCAGGAAAGAAATGGAGTGTGTGAACTTCCTGTTATCATAATACTAATGGAGGTCACTGCTAATGCAGGTCAAAAGATCAGAACATTATTGGATCTTGCATCTGATACCAACTACATCACCCATAAGGCTGCTGACAGGCTGAGGTTGCATAGAGAGAAAGTGACCTTAGTTGTACATGGTGTTGGTGGGATGACCATGAAGGTGAACACAGAAAGGTACTTCCTCAGACTCAGGATCAAGACATCCAAAGGCAAGGAAATATCCCATGAGCATATCTGTTATGGTCTGGATGAGATCGCCAAAGTACACAAAAATGTCAGTCCTGAAGAGTTAAAGAAATTCTTCTCAGAGGTCAAGTTAGAAGAATTGAGGAGGCCAAAAGAAATTGAGCTTCTTATCAGCCACAGAGAGAGAAGACTTGCTCCACAAAGGGTGAGAGTTGTTGGAGCTCTCGTCCGATGGGAAAGCCCATTGGGGAAAATGGTCGGCGGCGCACACCCAGATCTGTTTGAGGAAGTGGCGATGGCAGCACACAGATCAAAAACCCACTTTGCCCACTCCATGAGGGCAGCTGCTGTCATGTATGAGGAGATTGTCAGTCACCCAAAGATTGAGAGTGCCACACTGCAAAGGGGAAATGTAGTCAATGCAAAGTTCACAACCTCATCAAACCATGAGTTTCTTGAATGGTGGAGGTGGGAAAGCATAGGAACAGCTTGCAAACAAAGATGTGGGAACTGCCAGCCTGGAGGGAAAGAAATGACCCTAGCAGAGGAGAAAGAATTGGAAATCATAAAGGCTGGACTTACCTATGTCAACGGGGATGCTCACACAAATTCTCCACACTGGGATGCAAAGTATCCTTGGACAGAAGATCCTTCCTCACTCCCAAACAACAAAAGTGCAGTGGAGGCCACATTCCTAAGAACGGAGAGACAGCTGGAAAGAGAGCCGGAATGGAAAACTGCATATACAGCCCAGGTCCATGAAATGGTTCAGTGAGGAGCAGCCATAGAACTCACTGATGAAATCAAGAGAGGTTGGAATGGGCCTGTGTGGTATGTAAGTCACCTGGTGGCACTAAACCCACATTCAGTAACAACTCCAGTTCGGCTAGTGTGGAACAGTAGTTAGAAGTTCAAGGGGCTGAGTATGAATGATCTTTTGCTGAAAGGACCAGATGTACTCAATCCAATAATCTTGATTTTAATTTAGAAATGTAGAAATATAATGTGGATGTTAGTGGGTGCAGTAGTAAAATTATATGGATGAAGTTGAGTTTAATTTTTCAAAGTAAACTGGGTTGCCATTTTGGTTATGAGTGATTCATTTCTGGTCTAGAAGCATGGGAAGTCTTTTTTTAAAAACAGTATTAAAATCTTTGCTACAATAAACAGGTTAAAGTTGTAAAAAATAGGTTTGTGGCGGCATGAAATAATAAGCGGCGAACTGAGAGTTTTTGAGGGAGTTTATTAATCATACCGCCATCACAACACCCACTCCAGCACTGTGCAGGCGCACCGGAGCGGGCCCGGAGGCTCTCGTCAGGAGACAGGGAATGCGTCTCGTCAGAAGCAGTGGTCAGAGAGAGAGGAAAAGTTACAGAGCGAAATGCAGTTTAAATACCCCACTACAGACAATACATGAAAGGCACATTTGCATAACAGAACAGAACAGGAAGCATGAACATCTGCATTTGAGTCACACATATCAACCGGATACTGGCGCCTGAACTAGACAAAAAGAGGCTGCCTATTGATCTCAATACACACATCTCACTGTTCTGCTAATTGCCCCAGCTGAGCGCTCTGCTTGTCTCAGTCTGTTGTGGGGGTCACCCACAGTACTCCCCCCCCCCCCCCCCCAGAGGGCTCAGCAGGAAGCTGAGGCCTCGATAGTCCGGCTTTGGTAGCGAGCAGGGAAAGCTCTGTGCAGGCGGAGGTGGAGGGAGGGGGTGGGGGTAGCAAGTGCCGGCCCAGGACGGCGAAATTGTTTGGGCCGCGCAAAAATTGCCTGTGGATCCGCGATGTTGAGGGGCTGTCCCGTTGAACGTGGCGGAGGTCCACAGCGGCTGTGCGAAGAAAAATTAGTCTCTGACTCCTCTCACGGCCATGAAGAAAAACAGGAGCTGCAAGGCTGCGTAGCGGCTGTGAGAAAAAAGGAGCTGCGGCTGTGTGAGGGACTTGGTATGTTGGCTTTAGGTGCGCGCGCGCAGCCCTAAAGCCCTCGGGGACAGCTGACGGCTGAATCCCCTTGTGCGCCGTGGCTGAGACCCGTACAAAATCCTGTGAGCGAGCTGCATGCGTGCTTCAGGTGTGTGAGCAGCCCTGAAGGTTCTGTGAGCAGCGGCGAAGGACGATGGCGGTCTGTGGAGCCGTTATTGTCCCGTGCGTGGTGCGCTGTCCTCGTAACCCCCCTGTGTGCGCGCGGGGGTTCGGAGCATGGCAGGTCCGCTGTAGAGGCGAGTCAGGGTCAGAGAGCTTGCTGGAGATCAGCACTGTCGGCGCCGATGGTCATCCCTGTTGAAGCTGTTGGTGTAGTTCGCTGTGTCGGGTCATGGTGCGTTGGAGCGGTGAGAGAGAGGAGACGATCTTTGTCCCTCGGGCTCGTGTGGTTGTGGAGGAGCGGTGAGAGGGAGTAGACGATCTTTGTCCCTCGGCCGGTCCCAGCGTGGATGTGCATATCTCAGGCGGGGATCGCACAATGACGCTTTCTGCAGCTTTCCCGGTTGTGGATGAGCTCCGGAGAGTTCGCCTGGTGGTGGCTCTGCGTCGAGATCTCCCTGTAGCAGAAGGGAGGGCAGTCTATTTGCGTCAGGCTGCTGCGTTCACTTGTCGTTGGAGTCACCGCCGGGTGCTGCGTTTGTTGGCGTCAGCGTGTTCTTTCTCAGGGTCACCAATGTGGTGGCATGAAATAATAAGCAGCGAACTGAGAGTTTTTGAGGGAGTTTATTAATCATACTGCCATCACAACACCCACTCCAGCACCATGCAGGCGCACCGGAGCGGGCCCGGAGGCTCTCGTCAGGAGACAGGGAATGCGTCTCGTCAGAAGCAGTGGTCAGAGAGAGAGGAAAAGTTACAGAGTGAAATGCAGTTTAAATACCCCACTACAGACAATACATGAAAGGCACATTTGCATCACAGAACAGGAAGCATGCACACCTGCATTTGAGTCACACATATCAACCGGATACTGGCGCCTGAACTAGACAAAGAGAGGCTGCCTATTGATCTCAATACACACATCTCATTGTTCTGCTAATTGCCCCAGCTGAGCACTCTGCTTGTCCCAGTCTGTTGTGGGGGTCACCCACAGTAGTGTGGCTGTCCAGACCAGAAGGTTGCGTTGCACAAAGCGTGTGCTTTCTCGGGGTCACCAGTGTGGCGGTATGAAATAATAGGCAGCGAACAGAGTTTAAAAGGAAGTTTATTAATCATACCGCCATCACAGAACTCACCCCGGCACTATATAAGCACGCCGGAGCGGGCCCGGAAGCTCTCGTCAGGAGACAGGGAATGCGTCTCGTCGGAAGCAGTGGTCAGAGAGAGAGGAAAAGTTACAGAGCGAAATGCAGTTTAAATACCCCACTACAGACAATACATGAAAGGCACATTTGCATCACAGAACAGAACAGGAAGCATGAACACCTGCATTTGAGTCACACATATCAACCGGATACTGGCGCCTGAACTAGACAAAGAGAGGCTGCCTATTGATCTCAATACACACATCTCATTGTTCTGCTAATTGCCCCAGCTGAGGGCTCTGCTTGTCCCAGTCTGTTGTGGGGGGTCACCCACAGGTTAAAATATCATAGTCATGGAAGCCAAAGATGGTCATGTATTTGATTTAGCTCAAAGGTGGTTAAAATAAGTGAATTATCATGTGTGGATGAACTGATTTCATTGATTTGATTTTGTTTTCCTTTTTAAGGTTATTAACCTACTCACTACTCCCTACTCCTACTTCCTATTGCTTACTTCCAACCTGATTACAGGCACTAAGTTTGATTAATTTCCATTAATAAGAAATAAAATGAAGAAAAAAGAGTGGAGTTGTCCAGCGTCCTCTATTGACACCTAGGCCGAGTCAAATTTAGGCAGACATTGAAGCCAAGACCCAAATAACTCGACAAGTGGCCTTCACTAAAGCTGCTTCAGTACTATGATGGATTCTAAACCCAGACTGAAACTCTTCAAATAAACCATTTCCCTGCAAGTGGTCAGACAATTGCATAGCAACAACTCTAAGATTTATGAAATGAAAGGCAGATTAGAGATTGGTCTATAGTTAGCTAAAACTCCTGGATCCGCAGTTTTAACGGCCTGCGGTACATGGCCTAATGTTAATGAAGAATTGATTATTTGAAGAACAGAGCTACCAATAAATGGAAAGACTTCTTTAGATAACCTGGTAGGAATAGGGCCTAAAAGACAAGCTGAAGGCTTGGATGAGGAAATTATTTTATCTAACTCTGAAAGGTCAATTGGAGTAAACTCATTCAAGCAGATATCAGTTAATGGAGTTGTAGTAGTTACTGTATTTAAGTTAATGGTGGGAAGAATATGACTGATTTTATCTCTGATAGATGAAATTTTATTATTGAAGGAGTTCATAAAGTCCTGTCTAGTAAGCTCTAAGGGAATGCTAGGTTTGACAGAGTCCTGGCTCTTTGTCAGCCTGGCTACAGTGCTGAAAAGAAAGCTGGGATTATTCTTGTTCTCTTCTATTAATGCAAAATAACTTGTTTCAGCTTTCCTAAGAGTTTTTTTTTAGAAGTTGATTTCTCCAAGCTTAAATAGATTTCATCTAATTTAGTGGAGTGCCATTTTCTTTCTAATTGACAAGTCTTCTGTTTTAAGCTACAAGTTTCTGTGTTGAACCAAGGAGTCAGAAATCTCTGATTAGACTTTCTTTTTTAAAGGGGCCACCATGTCTAGAGTCTGATGCAGAGAAGCTATAACACTATCTACCATGCTATCAATTATGGAAGGAGCAAGCTCTCTATAGCTTATCTCCATTATGTTGACACATGGCATTGAGGAAACAATCTGCTTAAATTTGGTAACAGCATCATCTGAAAGACATCTGCTGTAGTAATATTTTTCTTGTGGAGCCATATAGTCAGAAATAGTAAGATCAAAAGTTAACAGATAATGGTCTGACAGTACAGGGTTATGAAGAGACACTACCAGATTTTCTGTTTCTATGCCATATGTCAGCACAAAGTCCAACGTGTAGTGGAGATAATGAGTAGAATTTCCTACTTTCTGAGAACCCCATCGAGTCTAATATTGAATTATAAGCCATATTAAGGCAATCACTATCTACATCTACATGTACAGTGATGTGAAAGTGTTTGCCCCCTTCCTGATTTCTCATTTTTTTTGTATGTTTGTCACACTTAAATGTTTCAGATCAAACAAATTTAAAAATTAGACAAAGATAACACAAGTAAACACAAAATGCAGTTTTTAAATGAAGGTGTTTATGATTGAGGGGGAAAAAAATCCAAACCTACATGGCCTGGTGTGAAAAAGTGATTGCCCCCAAAAGCTAATAACTGGTTGGGCCATCCTTAGCAGCAACAACTGCAATCAAGCATTTGTGATCACAGGCAATGAGTCTTTTACAGTGCTGTGGAGGAATTTTGGCCTACTCATCTTTGCAGAATTGTTGTAATTCAGCCACATTGGAGGGTTTTCAAGCATGAACCGCCTTTTTAAGGTCATACCACAGCATTTCAATCAGAATCAGGTCAGGACTTTGACTAGGTCACTCCAAAGTCTTCCTTTTGTTTTTCTTAAGCTATTCAGAGGTGGACTTGCGGGTGTGTTTTGGATCATTGTCCTGCTACAGAACCCAAGTGTGCTTCAGCTTGAAGTCACGAACAGATGGCCGGACATTTTCCTTCAGGATTTTTTTTTGTAGACAGCAGAATTCATGGTTCCATTTACCTCAGCAAGTCTTCCAGGTCCTGAAGCAGCAAAACAGCCCAGACCATCACACTACCACCACCATATTTTACTGTTGGTATGTTCTTTTTGTGAAATGCTGTTACTTTTACGCCAGGTGTAATGGGACACACACCTTCCAAAAAGTTCAGCTTTTGTCTCGTCAGTCCACAAAGTATTTTTCCAAAAGTCTTGAGAATCATCAAGATGCTTTTTGGCAAAACTGAGACCAGTCTATGTTCTTTTTGCTCAGCAGTGGTTTTCATCTTGGAACTCTGCCATGCAGGCCATTTTTGCCCAGTCTCTTTCTTATGGTGGTCATGAACACTGACCTTAACTGAGGCAAGTGAGGTCTGTGTTCTTTGGATGTTGTTGTGGGGTCTTTTGTGACTTCTTGGATGAGCTGTTGCTGTACTCTTGGGGTAACTTTCATCAGCTGGCCACTCCTGGGACGGTTCACCACTGTTCCATGTTTTTGCCATTTGTGGATAATGGCTCTCACTGTGGTTCGTTGGAGTCTCAAAGCTTTAGAAATGGCTAGAAAATTGAACTCAGCTTTCGAAGATGTGATAAACCACAGTTAACTTATGTTTTAACGGGGGGGGGGGGGGGTGTGCGTCACTTTTTCACACAGGGCCACGTACAAACAAAAAAAATGGGAAATCAGGAAGGGGGCAAACACTTTTTCACACCACTGTATATTAAAGTCCCCTACTATAATTATTCTATCCGATTTCAGCACTAGGTCCTCTAAGAATTCAATAAATTCACATAAAAACTGAGGGAGGACGATAAACTATGGCAAATAAAATTGAGTTTAACCTAAAATTGCTAAAATGCCCAATACTGAGGACCATACTCTCAAAGGAATTATAACATGTTTTTTGCTTTACATTAACTAGTAATTTGGAATGGTAAATTGTTGCTATTCCTCCTCTGTGACCAGAACTTTTGGGATTTTGACAGTTTAAGTAACCAGAGGGAGCTGATTCATTTAAACCAACATAATCCTCTTGCCCTAACCAAGTCTCTGTAAGGGATATTAAATCAATCTGATGATCAATTAACAGATCATGGACAAGCAGAGACTTGGGAGTTAGAGACCTAGTATTTAACAAACTGCATTTAATTTTTAGATTATGAGGAGGAACAGAGGCCAAGTCATTAAATTTAGAGGCTTCATGTTTAATTTGCATTTTACCAGCTTTTTGTTTAATAACTTTGGGATGCTTATACATTGTTTAGATTTCAAAACTTTTTCCACCATTAATGTGGCCTATAACCTGTACAACCTAACTGAAAAACAAACTGAAATCTTTCAAGGGGAAAATAAAAAATAAAAAACTTACAATAACCTGGTTGCATAGATATACACACCCTGTCATAACTGAGGATGTGGCTGTGTTCAGAATTAACCAATCACATTCAAACTCATGTTAAATGAGAGTCAGCAAACACCTGCCACCCTTTAAAGTGCCTCTGATAACCCCAAATAAAGTTCAGCTGTTCTCGTAGGCCTTTCCTGACATTTCTGTTGTCACATCTTACAGCACAAGCCATGGTCCGCAGGGAGCTTCCAAAGCATCAGAGGGATCTCATTCAAAGGTATCAGTCAGGAGAAGGGTACAAAAGAATTTACAAGGCATTAAATATACCATGGAACACAGTGAAGACAGTCCTCATCAAGTGAAGAAAATATGGCACAACAGTGACATTAACAAGTTCTGGACGTCCCCCCAGAACTGATGAAAAGACGAGAAGAAAACTAGTCAGGGAGGCTGCCAAGAGGCCGACAGCAACACTGAAGGAGCTGCATGAATTTCTGGCAAGTACTGGCTGTTTAGTACATGTGACAACAATTTCTCATTTTTTTCGTATGTCTGGGCTATGGGGTACGGTGGCAAGACGGAAGCCTTATCTTGTGAAGAAAAACATCCAAGCCTGGTTACATTTTGCAAAAATGCATTTGAAATCTCCCAAACGCATGTGGGAAAATGTGTTATGGTCCAATGAAGCCAAGGTTGAACTTTTTGGCCATAATTCCAAAAGGTACATTTGGCGCAAATACAACACTGCTCATCACCAAAAGAACGCCATACCTACAGTGAAGCAGAGTGTTGGCAGCATCATGCTTTGGGGCTGTTTTTCTTCAGCTGGAACTGGGGCCTTAGTCAAGGTGGAGGGAATTATGAACAATTCCAAATACCAGTCAGTGTTGGCACAAAACCTTCAGGCTTCTGCTTGAAAGCTGAAGATGAAGAGGAACTTCATCCTTCACCACGACAATGACCCAAAGCACACATCCAATTCATCAAAAGAATGGCTTCACCAGAAGAAGACTAAGGTTTTGGAATGGCCCAGCCAAAGTCCAGACCTGAATCTGATTGAACATCTGTGGTGTGATTTGAAGAGGGCTGTGCACAGGAGATCCCCTCGCAGTCTGACAGATTTGGTGCGTTTTTGCAAAGAGGAGTGGGAAAATATTGCCACATCAAGATGTGCCACACTGATAGACTCCTACCCAAAAAGACTGAGTGCTGTAATAAAAGCCAAAGGTGCTGCAACAAAGTATTAGTTTAAGGGTGTGCATATTTATGCAACCAGGTTATTGTAAGTTTTTTATTTTTCCCCTTAAAAGATTTGTTTGTTTTTCAATTGGGTTGTACAGGTTATAGGCCACATTAATGGGGGAAAAAGTTTTGAAATGATTTATCTTGGTTTCATTTTTTTACATCACAAAAACCTGGCATTTAAACAGGGGTGTGTAGACTTTTTATATCCACTGTACCGACTAGTTAAGTGCTATGAGTGGTCTTTGTGACTAGAAAAAGTTCTATGTAAGTATGGGACCTTATCCCTTACTTTCAAAGCAAAGTATTTATAATGACCCATGATGAATTTACTTACAATATATTTTGCTAACAAAACAAATGGAAGAGAGATATGACAAGTCAACTGGAATATTCTATTTACTCTGTATCACCCACCACAGATACTGCTGTACCTTCCTTTTCAGTTCTGGATGAACTCCATACATTTAAAAATTGATTGACATGTGCATCGATTCAGAAGCTTACATATGTCCATTTGATGCATCTTTAAAATAAAAAAGTAAAAGAACAAAAACAAATTATTTCCCCCACCCTAATGATGCTATAGATTGTTATTGTTAATGTGAGGAGCTATGATGAAGAATCAGAAATAATCTAGAATTTGATTCCATATCAGAGCTTGGTAATATCTGCTTTAAAAATACAGTTGCATCTCAATTAATTAGAATGACATGGAAAAGTTAATTAATTTCAGTAATTCAGTTCAAAAAGTTAAACTCATATTACATTACACTCAGTGATATACAGTATTTCAAGTGTTTATTTCTTTTAATTTTGATGATTATGGCTTACAGCTAATGAAAACCCAAAATGTTTCTCAAAAAATTAGAATATTACATGAAATCAATTAAAAAAAAATGGATTTTTAAAAGAAATGTTGGCCAACTGAAAAGTATGTCCATGTATACACTCGCTACTTGGTCAGGGCTCCTTTTGCATGAATTACTGCATCATTGCAGCGTGGCATGAAGGCAATCTGCTGACATGTTATGGAGACCCAGGTTTCTTTGATAGCAGCCTTTGGCTCATCTGCATTGTTGGGTCTGCTGTTTCTCATCATCCTCTTCACAAGTATGATTCTCTATGGTCTTTAGGTCAGGAGAGTTTGCTGGCCAATCAAGTACAGTGATACCATGGTCAGGATGCCAGGTACTGTATTTCATTCTGTTCTGCTTGCCAAGCTGCTGGACAGGGCGGGTTACAAAAAAAAAAAAAAAAAAAAAAAAAGATTTGCACTTTGCTGCATCACATCAGTGAACCCATCTTTATGTAAAGAGAGGCTGCCATGGATTGAATATGCCTATGATATGCTTCCAAGCTCATCCTCTGGTATGCCCCTATTTTTGTGCTGCTTGGGCTATGAACCATACCCTTTTCAACCCAAGAACAAGAACTTGCTGTCCCATCTGTCCAGGTCCACATATGATTTTGTTTCAGGGACTGGAGACAGGTCCACACTGCCAACCATCTGCAAAAATGCAGAGACAGGCCAACCACCGCCTGAGCCAGGCACCAAACTACTCTCCAGGGCAAAAGGTGTGACTTAGCTCCAAGAACCTTCCCATTAAAACTGAATCAAAGGACTTCCGGTTATGGCCGCCACGTAGGAGGACGTGCTTCCCTCTATTCTGCTCCTAAAAATAAAAAAATTGGCAAATAACTTTCTCAATTGGAACAAAAACTATCCCAGCGTTTGGGCGAGGACATGCCGGTAAAGCCTAAGGCTGGGAAATCAGGTGGAGGAAAAACTGAACCACCGAAACAGTCCAAGTTAACGGACTTTCACGTCCGTGACGAAGCAGAAAAAATCCCCAGATATGGCGGAACAAGCTAGCGGAGGAGTGGTGACTGCTGGTGATGGCACAGATGCGGTGCTCGCTGCCATTAGTTCAATGAGAGCAGACTTCTCCACTAAATTTGATGGGATTATAGCAGCAATTAAAGGAATGAGAAAGGAATTAAGCGACTGTATGGAACGGGTGGCGCAGGTGGAGCTCCGAATTGCCAGTGCTGAGGATGACGTCACCGGCCTACAATTAAAGGTGCGCACATTGGAATTAAAAAATAAATGTCTGGAAGATAATGTTCTGGATTTAGAATCCCGGTCGAGACGGAACAACCTGAGGCTGGTGGGTCTCCCGGAGAGAACGGAGGGTCTGGATCCATGCTCCTTTTTGGAAGAGTGGATCCCAGAAGCGCTGAACAACGCGGAGCTGCAGTCATCAGTCGTCTTAGAAAGCGCCCACCGAATTGGCCCACCGAGAGATAACAAGGCATCACTGAGGACGCTGATTATGAAGTTCCTCAGCTACAGAGACAGGATGACGATCTCCAACGCGGCGCGAGCCAAAGGAGAAATTAAATACCAGGATCAACAGGTGCGGTTCTACCCAGATTTGGCCACAGGAATCCAACAATTAAGGAAACAGTTCGACCCCGCCCGTAAAGAGCTGCGCAACCTTGGGATTCATCATGGAGTGATTTATCCTGCAAGACTGCTGGTCACGTATAAGGGCAGAACCCACATCTTCAAGACCCCTGAGGAGGCACAGGAGTTCATCAAGAAGATCCAAGAGGAGACTGGTGGGAGCTAAGTCTGAACAAAATATAAGGAAGAATATTTAAGTATTTGCACAGGCATCTGACTGATCTGAAGCATATAGCAAGTTTACAAAATACAGATTGTATTTTCCGGTTCCGGTTCCGCCGGACCGGCGGCGCCACACGAGTCGGCTGCCTGTTGCAACAGCCTTTTTTTTATCTTCCTTCTTCTTTCTACACCTTTCACTCTGTATATATATCACGGACGCACGGATCGCCCCGGGGGTCTCCCGGGTCGGCGGACAGAGCCACGGTTTGCAGCGGGAGACGTTACAGCGGGGAGGAGCTAGTGCTAGCTAGCACTTGGCCGCCGCCCGGTGCTAATGGGAAACTCGACATACCGGGAGCTGTAGCGAAAAGGACGCGGGTGCCGGGCTGGAGTTTAGGCGGCGTGAAAGAAATATAAGACAGAATAATAAAGAGCGATGGCAAGAACCAAGCAGACCGCCCGTAAAATCTACTGGAGGAAGAAGCCCCCCAGGAGACAGCTAGCCACCAGGGCTGCTCGGAGAGGCGCTCTGGCCACCGGCAGAGTGAAGAGGCCTCGCTGTCACAGGCCCGTGGCTCTGAGAGAGATCCGTCGCTGCCAGAAATCCATGGAGCTGCTCATCCGTAAGCTGCCCGCCCAGCGCCTGGTGAGGGAGATCGCTCAGGACTTCAAGACCGTCCTGCGTTTCCTGAGCTTCGTCGTCATGGCTCTGCAGGAGACCAGCGAGGCCCACCTGGTGGGTCTCTTCTTCGCTAAGGGGGTCACCATCATGCCCAAAGACTTCCAGCTGGCCCGCTGCATCCGCGGAGAGAGAGCTTAGACTTTCTGCTGCACATTCACCAGCCATAATGCTCTGCACTGTGTGTCTATATATATACATTTATAGTAATATGGACATATGTTTACTAGATGATGTTTTTTCTTGCCTTCTGATTGTTGCTCTGAGTGTTGCTATCCCTATGCTGTTGCAATCCTGGAATTTCCCCATTGTGGGACTAATAAAGGCTTATCTTATCTTATCTTATTATATATTATTAAAAAAAAAAAAAAAAACTGTATGATGTACAAAGTTGCTATAAAATTTTGGAGTTAAGTTGGAAAACTACAGAAGAGAGTTAATGTTACGTCATTAAAAGCAGTAGAGTTAGGGTGATTGGGAGGATGAAGGAGTGGCTTTGGCTGGTCCCCGCGGGTGTGGAGCGGTCGATGGCTATAGCGGGAGACAGAATTTTTTTTGGGATTTTGGGGGGGGATTACCACGAATGTGGGAAGGGGGAATTTGTTTGTGTGTAGTTTGTAGGATGAATGTTCAACCACTCATGTTTTTGCTTCTCTGTATGAGCATGTTTACATTGCGAGGTAATCTCAAACTCCTTATTGATCATAGACCAAAGCGTTAATCTTAATTTAACTTCATGGAATTGCAGAGGTCTACAAAATTTAAAAAAACTTAAACAAGTTATGAATAAAATAAAAGACAGGTTCAAAAATTGTGTTTTTACAAGAAACTCATCTAATAGAGGAGGATGTAAAAAGAATTAGGAGAAGATGGCAAGGAAGTGTATTCACATCATTTTCATCCCGAGCTAGGGGAGTTATGACTCTCATACATAAATCAGTCCCATTTCAAGTGAAAAATGTAATTGGTGACAAATTTGGAAGATATCTAATCATTCAAGGATCTTTGTTATTAGAAAATATAAATCTGGTGAACTTATATGGTCCCAATATAGATGATCAAAATTTCTTTACTAATTTATTTCTTATTTTATCTTCACTTACAGGGCAACATATAATAGCAGGGGATTTTAATTGTACATTGAATCCCGGTATAGATAGATCAACAGGACTGGACTGTACACACAATGGATGCAGGATGATCATTAATCATTTTATGAAAGAATTGAGATTGCTAGATATATGGAGAGAAATGAAACCACAAGTTAAAGCCTACTCTTGTTATTCTAATACCTACAAGACATTCTCACGTATTGACTATTTTTTGATCTCCACAGAATTAAGGTCCAAGATTCAAAACTGCTTCTATGATAATATTGTGATCTCTGATCATGTACCCTGCTGTCTAATATATGTAGATAAGAAATTGACAAAGGAACCAGGTAGGTGGCAATTTCAGCATAAATGGCTTCAGGATGAGGAATTTGTTAAATACATAGAAAAACAGATGAGTTCTTTGATATCAATACTACACAAACATCAGCATGTATAAAGTGGGAGGCTTTCAAAGCTTTTATTAGGGGGCATATTATTAGTTATACAGGTTCAAAATCTAAGAAGACTCGAGAGGAGAAAGTCCAATTGGAACATTAAATAAAAATTCTTCAAGAAAAAGTGTATGCAGGAAGTGATCCAAAGTTAGAGAACGAATTACTGATTCTGAGAGCTGAATATGACAAAAAAATCAGCGAATAGAGCTGCCTCGAGTCTTCTAAGATTGAAGCAATCTTTTTATGAGCAAGGTGAAAAATCAGGAAAATTATTGGCATGGCAGATTAAACAATTAGAATTTAAAACACCAATTACCAGTATTATAAGTAACGGACAGCCAGTTGTAGATCCTTTAGAAATTAATAGTGCCTTTAGAGATTATTATGAAAAATTATATGATACAAAAAATGAAACTGACTTAAAACTAAATGGGTTTTTGGACAGATTATCTATACCGTGTATTCCAAATGAAAACAGGGAGATACTGGAGTCTAAAATTAGTCAAGAAGAAGTTGGGCTGGCCATTGATAATATGAAATCAGGAAAAAGTGCAGGACCAGATGGTCTTCCAGTTGACCTCTATAAAAAATTTAAGAATAAATTAATAAAACCATTTTTGGAAATAGTTTTAGAAGCATTTCAAAATAGTAATTTACCACCATACATGAATAATGCCTTAATTATACTGTTGCCAAAACCAGGTAAACCCTCTAATAAATGTGAAAATATGAGACCAATAAGCCTATTAAATGCTGACCTTAAGATAATCTTTTTTTTTTTTTTTTTTTGTTACTTATTTGTACCCGTAGGTAGATTTGGTTTGCAGTCTACAAGCCACCGGCTGCTGGTCGCTGCATGCGCGAGCGCCCTAAACCTACATGTTTTTGGTATGCGGGAGGAAACCGGAGAAATCCCGGAGTAAACCCACGCAACACGGGGAGAACATGCAAACTCCACACAGCTCACTGTTGGTCGGGGGCTGGGATCGAACCTACGATCTCATGATCCCCGCGATCCCCCGGCCGAGGGTAAAACTGTGCTGCCACAGTGCTAAACCACTGCGCCACCGTGCAGCCCGGTAAATCTGTAAAATTTTAGCAAGACGACTACAAGAAATATTACCAAATATTATTAACCGAGATCAGAATGGCTTTATAAAGGGAAGACAAGGCTTCCATAATGTAAGAAGACTATTTAATATTATCTATTCTAATAAAGAAGCACTGGATACAGCTCTCCTATCATTGGACGCCGAAAAGGCCTTTGATAGGGTCGAATGGCCCTTTTTGAAGTTTTACAAAGGTTTGGACTAGGAAATAATTTCATAAAATGGGTTCAGATAATATACAATAATGCTACAGCAGAAATCCTAACAAACAGCAATATTTCAAAATCAATAAATATCAATAGAGGATGTCGACAAGGCTGCCCACTTTCACCTTTACTGTTTACTATGGCAATTGAACCTTTAGCGATGGCAGTACGTTTGCATCCACAAATATATGGAATTAAAGTAGGACCAACAGAACATAAAATCTCCCTGTATGCCGATGACATAATTTTGTTTATGCCAAATCTTAAAAAATCAATCCCGACCTTGTTGAATTTAATAAAGAATTTTGGGGAAATATCAGGATATAAAATAAATAAAACTAAATCTTCAATATTAATGCTAAATGAGACCCAGAGAAATCACCCAGCTCCTGAGGTAAATCAATTCAATGTTGTAAATCAGTTTAAATATTTAGGAATTCAAATTGTGCCTAAGCTAGAATTAGTCGTCAGTGCCAACTATGAAGCCTTAATGACAGACATTGAGTTACTTCAGAGATGGATGTCACTACCAATGTCGATGATTGGGAGAATCACTATACTTAAAAGTAATATTTTACCCAAAATACTTTATTTTTTTCAATACATTCCTTTACCACCACCTTCAGATCTATTCTCAAGAATTTAAAAAAAAGTTAGTGGAATTTTTATGGAACAATAGGAAGGCTAGATTACGTCTGTCCTTACGATATTTACCATTTGATCGTGGAGGTCTGAAATGTCCAAACTTTGTTGTATTACTGGTCAGCACAACTGAGGTCTATGACATATTTTTCATCAAATGATCTTCCTCACTGGACTGAAATGGAATCATACAATTTACCTTTACCTCTTCCCATATTCATATACTCAGACTCGGCAAAAAAAATTACAGAAACAAGTTAAAAATCTATTTGTAAAGCATATGATCAAAATATGGTGTGAAACCAAAAAATATTTAAAAGAACCACACTTACTGTCACAATTTAGCCCAATATGGGGTAATCAATATTTTAAACCAGGGAGAGCGGATGCTGTATTTAAAGTATGGAATTTAAAAGGGATTCAAAAGATTCAAGATTTATATCTGTCATGTTCAGATAACAATGTCTTTTGAAGAACTGAGGATCAAATTTAATCTTAATAGAACACATTTTTTTAAAATATCTTCAGCTTAGGAACTTTATTCGATCAAATCAAAATAATGCTCTCATCCGACCTACTTATTCATCCTTGGAAAAAATTTTGACGAAAGATAGTAAGAGAAACGGTATTATTTCAGAGTTTTATAACTCATTGACACTATCCTCAAGTGAAAACTCACAGAAAAGATTGAATTATTGGAAAGAAGACCTGCAAACTGAAATCTCAGAGGAACAATGGGAATTGGCTTGTACAGAAGCGCAAACCAAATCAATAAATGTACGTCTTAAATTGATACATTTTAAATGGTTAATGCGGATGTATGTTACACCGGTGGAGTTAAATAGATATAACAAAAACATACCAGATACGTGCACAAAATGTATGGAAAGTAAAGGAACCCTATTTCATTGTTTATGGGAATGTAGAAAAATTAGAATGTTTTGGGAAAAGGTGAGGGTAACAATTGAAAAAATAATTTCAAAACAAATCCTATTGAATCCTAAATTGTTTTTGTTGGGTCTGTATCCAGAAAAGCATAACTTTAATAAGAGTGAAAGAGCATTCATAGACCTCAATTTGCTTAACGCCAAAAAATGTATTGCACTACTGTGGAAAAAGACTCATAGACCAGATGTGACTCAGTGGTTAAGACAGATGTTAACAAACCTTCCACTAGAAAGAATAACATACATACTGAAATCAAAGGAAATTGTGTTTGAGAATATATGGAGACCTTTCATTGATTATGTAAAGAATTTAAACATAACTTTTGAGGAAGAAGGTGAATGATGTGTGTGGACCTTGTAAATTCCAAACTGGTGAATGTATAATATGTATACTTATGTAATGGATTGCCTAGACTAAACAGAGGAGCATTGTTGAAGACCTGCCTTTGTTAGTGGTTGTTGGTGTTTTTAGTACAATTTTTATTTTTATTTTTTTTAATTTATTTTTTAAATTTTTATTTTTTATTTATTTATTTTTAAATTACTTTAGTGTTAGATTGTTGGTGTTATGTTTGTAAAAAAGTTTCAATAAAAAATATTGTGGAAAAAAAAAACTGAATCAAAGAAGCTATCTCCCTGTTTTGTCGGATCATTTGAAATTTAATCCATGACAAAGCCTTGTGCAGTCCGCCTCAAGCTCCCAGCCTCCCTCCATATTCATCCCACTTTTTCCTTAACTCAGAAAAAGCCTGTTGTCTCTAGTCCTGTGCGTCTTCCTTGCCCTCTCCCTCCTACTCCCCAGATGATTGTCAATGCACTTGCTTTCACTGTCCAATGTCTCCTTGCTGTTCGTTGATGGGGCCATGGCCTCCAGTTTCTTGTAGATTGGGAGGGCTACAGCCCCAAGGAACGATCTTCATGTCAACATGTGGACAAGGAGCAGAATAGGGGTTCTTTATTAAATCCATTTTAAAAAGGGCATCTGAGGGTCATGACATTTACAAGAGTATGTTGCTCAGCTGTAATTCAATTCAACTTTATTTATATAGCGCCATTTCACAACAACAGTCATCTCATAGCACTATCAACTGCAGGGGGAACCCCCACAGTTGCAGAAAGACCCCAGCAATCAGGCGATCCCCTGTGAGCAAGCACTTGGTGACGGTGGAGAGGAAAAACTCCCTTTTAATAGGAAGAAACCTCCAGCAGAACCAGGCTCAGGGAGGGGCAGTCATCTGCTGCGACTGGCTGGGGGGTGAGGGGATAGAGAAGAAGAAAAGAACAGACATGTAGAGAGCAAACAGCACGATGGGGACTCAATCTATGGGAGAGAACAAACAGATGTTAATGACCAGCAAAAAAAAAATATTTCATTGAGAGTGAAGAAAGGAGTGAGGCCCAGTGCATTATTGGAGGTTCCCTGGCTGACTAAACCTATTAGCAGCATAACTAAGGGAGGGTTCAGAAACACATGATCCCTCCCTAATTGTAGGCTATATCAAAAAGGAAGGTTTTAGCCCTATTCTTAAAAACAGAGATCGAGTCTGACTCCCGAATCCAGATTGGCAGCTGGTTCCACAGGAGAGGAGCTTGATAACTGAAGGCTCTGCCTCCCATTGTACTTTTGGAGATTCTAGGTATTACAAGTAATCCTGCATTTTGGGAGCGTAGTGCTCTGTTAGGATAATACGGTAGTATCAGATCTTTTAAATAAAAAGGAGCCTGATTGTTTAGAGCTTTGTAAGTAAGAAGAAGGATTTTAAACTTAATTCTAAACTCTATGGGAAGCTAGTGAAGGGAGGCCAGAACCGGAGGGATATGATCTCTCTTTCTAGTACCTGTTAAAACTCTTGCTGCAGCATTTTGGATCAGCTGAAGACTTTTTAAAGATGTTTTAGGACAGCCTGATAATAAAGAATTACAATAATCTAATCTCGAGCTAACAAAAGCGTGGATCAGTTTCTCAGCATCACTCTGAGACAAGATGCTCCTAATCTTGGCAATATTACGCAAATGATAGAAGGCAGTCTTAGAAACAAATTTAATATGTGAATTGAAGGACAGATCTTGATCAAAAATAATTCCAAGGTTCCACACAGAGCTATTAAGAGAAAGAGTAACTGCATCCAAACTGAAAGTTTGAGTTGGAAAGGTATTTCTAAGGTTTTTTGGACCAACAAGAATAACTTCAGTCTTATCTGAATTTAATAGCAGGAAATTACAGTAGTGAACTCTGGTTTGATTCCCAGCCAGAGTGATCATTCCTGCATGTCTCTCCCATGCTCTCAGTCCGGTTTCTCATCTCTCTCTTTACTGTATCTGTCCAATAAAAGCAAAAATGCCCCCAAACTAGTCTTTAAAATAACCACATCTACACACTGTATATTCTAATTTATTATATCACAACTCTGTTTCCTCATCTCAGGAATCCTGCTGACAGACGTGAATGAACTGTAGGAACATTTTCGTATTTACCACCAGTGGTGAAGCAGCACTGTGGGAAGTTATGCATGCTTAGAAAACTCTTAGTCCTCTGGGAAGAAAGAAAGAAAAAAGAGCATGTTATTGTATTTTGGTTGGGAGTCGACACAAGGCTGGCAGTATCAGTGGCATTTTGGCCAGCAGCAGACTTAACTCGACATAAATAACACTTCAGATTCAATGAGTTGCTGCTGTGTGTTCACTGCTGCAACAAGTCAATTACAGCACAATCCTGTGTGTGAGTGTTAAACCTCCCCTGGGGTTAAAAAAAGAAAAAAAAAAAACTTAATCATTGCAGTTAATCCTGTCAGTGGCATTTAGGATAAGAACATTATCCTCCATTTGAACACGTGAAAAAAAGATATGGTCTTCATATCTGCTTCAGCTCCGATTTGATTCAGTTCAACTTTATTAATCCCCCCATGGAGGCAACTGATTCAGAGGTAAGTGGAGTGTCTCAGACAGAGGTGGGGAATCCCAGAATCAGAATCAGGTTTATTGCCATTGTTCATGTAGTACACAAACTAGGAATTTGTCTCGGTGCAATGCTGCAACATTAAACATGATAAGATAAGAGAAATAAACTATACATGTAATAAAGTGTAGGATAAGATTAAGTGATACTGGTCAACAGTTAAAATATATATTAACCAGCAGCAGATACTGTGGAGAACTATATAGTGCAGTCGGTAATGCAGGAAGAAAACAGTGATGATTGACATGAGTCTGGTTGAGCTGCTGTACATGGTGCACGAGAGTCAATAAGTCACTTAGTGTTCAGCAGTCTAATGGCAGAGGGGAAGAAGCTGTTCATGTGACGGGAGGTTTTAGTCTGGATGGACCGAAGTCTTCTACCAGAGGGGAGGGGAGCAAACAGTACGTGACCAGGGTGTGAGGGATCGGCTATGATCCGGCCAGCACGCCTCCGGGTCCTGGAGATGTACAGATCCTGGAGAGATGGGAGCTTGCAGCCGATCACCTTCTCAGCAGTGCGCACGACGTGCTGCAGCCTTAGTCTGTCCCTGGCAGTGGCTCCTGCGTACCACACGGTTATGGAGGTGGTGAGGATGGACTCGATGATGGCTGTGTAGAACTGCACTAACATCTTGGTGGGTAGCTTGAGCTTCCTCAGCTGCCGCAGGAAGAACATCCTCTGCTGGGCTTTTTTGATGAGTGAGCTGATGGTCAGCTCCCATTTGAGGTCCCTGGTGATGGTAGTGCCTAGGAAGCAGAAGGAATCAGCAGTGGTGATGGGAGAGCCTGAGAGGGTGAGGGGGGGCAGAGGAGTAGTGACTTTCCTGAAGTCTACAATCATCTCCACTGTCAAAGTAAAGTCCTATTGCATATTTGTTCGAGCCTTGACTAACCCAGCTGATTCTGATAAGTACAACTCTTCAGCCAGATAGAAGAGCTGTGCCTATCAGCTTATGAGACTGGGTAAAGAAAAAAAAAAAAAAGTGCAAACTTAGGGGATGGGGGAGTCATGAATCCCGGAGGCCTTGTTATTGATGGCTGTGATTTAAAGTCAAAATATTTCTACATTATGTAAAAATATAAAAATGGCAAAGCTGAAACTCTGAGTGCTGTCCTCTGAAATTTCCATCATGTCTTTACAGTATAAAGCCTCCATTTCCCATCATGTTATAATTTGCATTTTGCTTTTTAGCAGCACATAATAGAAAGATGATGATGAAGCTCTGTCTCTCCACCGCTCTGTAACAATGGCTGCAATGCTAACAGGTGATTGTGAATATGCATGATGCCGTTAAATCCTCCCAAACAAAACAAGCGGAGTCTGATATAGCGGGAGGATTGTCCTTGTCATCTGTCTGTTCCGTCACCGCCAATGTTTCCACAGAAGCAAGCCAACCCAATACAGGGAGAGATTTACTGCCTCTTTACTGACCTTAATGCTGAGAAACCCACCAAGGAGTGTACAAAACTGGATCAGTTTAAAATGAGCAGAGCCTCCACAAATATGTAGCCTACACAGGGCTGTTTCTTGCTTTTTGGGGGCCCTATGCAAGTTATGTTTGGGGGGTGGGGCTATTTTTGTAATTGAAAAGACTTCTAATCCTTTAAAATAAAATCTCACTCCTCCTAACAAAAATATGAAGAAATTGTTGTATTCTAGGTCTGCACATTGTTGGTGTGCAGTGAGTGTCACGTGCAGTGAGTACAGCCTGCTCCTTTAAAAGGTGGATCGGCACGGAGATGTTGGACTTCACTCCTGACAGCCAGGAGTGCTCCTCCAGACTGTGTGTAGCCCTAAAGACTTGTCGTACCTTTAACCCCCCCTTCCAATGTGGGATTTCATAAGCCTGCATCTTCAAACTCATTATTCTTCCAACATAGTCTGCCTTAATCTCTTCCAGGATGTTCTAACCCCTGCACAGGACTAGACTCCTCTTGGTTAATTAAGGAATCCCCACCATTATTCATCACCCAGCCATAAGTCATCATATCCACCTCCTGCAATACAACCATTGCTGTGAGCCTTGGGCGCCACCATTTCCACCTTCAGCTGTCAAAGCATTACCAGGATGACACTTACCAGGACGCTGGCAGTAGAGAACTCCCGAGGCGAGATCTACAACCACCGGCAACTACTCACCACTCCTAGAAACACCATTTCCTGTTAGGGAGAAACAACATTCATTAATTTGTTCCATAGTTTAGCCCTGATCACTTAGCAGATCTCTCCTCTTCCCTTGTAGGGTTGCCAGATTTTCACTGTACAATCTTTTATTTTCATACTCACTGTAAATGAACTCACTAAAAAGATCATTCTAGAATTGGAGGACAATTTGGACTCCAAAAATGGTACAAAATCAACTTTTTATTTTATACTTTTCTGTTATGTATTTAAAAAACAAAAACAGATGATAAACAATTAAAAAAATTAGATTGGTCCAGCTCAGATACACTTTTTTATGATGCATATTATGGATCGCCACCTTATTGTGGTGGGGGTTTGCGTGCCCTAGTGATCCCAGGAGCTATGTTGTCCAAGGCAATTTGCCTCTGATACGGTCTCCCAAGACAAACTGGTCCTGAGTGAAGGGCCAGGCTAAGAGCGATCCAACAGACATCCATGATGAAAGAAAGATCAAGGATTCAGCGTACCTCGCCTGGTATGGGGTTACCGGAGCCCCGCCCTAGAGCCAAGCCTGGGTGAGGGGCTCGATGGCTAGCGCCTGGTGGCCGGGTTTCTGCCCATGGGACCCGGCCGGACTCAGCCCGAAGGAGTGACATGGGTCTGCCCTCCAGTGGGCTCACCACCTGCAGGAGGGACAATGGAGGTCTGTTGCAATGTGGATTAGGTGACGGTCAAAGGCAGAGACCTTGGCGGTCTGATCCCCGGCTTTCAAAATTGACCTTTGGGACGTGGAATGTCACCTCTCTAGTGGGGAAGGAACCAGAGCTGGTGCATGAGGTTGCAAGACACTGGCTAGATATAGTCGGGCTCACCTCAACGCACAGCTCCAGTTTTGGAACCAGTCTCCTGGAGAGGGGCTGGAAGTTGGCCTACTCTGGAGTTGCCCTGGGTGAGAGGTGATGAGCAGGGGTGGGTATTCTTGTATCCCCCCCACCTTGCTGCCTCGACATTGGAGTTCTCCCCGGTAGACAAAAGGCTCGTTTCCCTGCTCCTTTGGGTTGGGAAACGGGTACTGGCCATCATTTGTGCCTTTGCTTCAAATGATGGCTCAGAGTACCCACCCTTTTTGGAGTCTTTGACTGGGATGCTGGAGAGTGCTCCTCTTGGAGACCCCATTGTCCTACTGAGGGACTTCAATGCACATGTGGGCAATGACAGTGAAACCTGGAGGGGCGTGATTGGGAGGAACGGCCTGCCCGATCTGAACCCAAGTGGTGTTCAGTTATTGGACTTCTGTGCCAACCACAGTTTGTCCATAAGAATTATCATGTTCAAGCATAAGGGTGTTTATATGTGCACCTGGTACCAGGACACCCTAGATTGCAGGTCAATGATTGATTTTGTTATCGTGTCATCAGACCTGCGACCATATGTCTTGGACACTCAGGTAGAAGGGTAGAGTTTCGGAAGAGTTTGGCGAGGCCATGGAACAAGATTTTCGGTCGGCCTTGAAGAGATCCTGGCCAACTGTCCGGTGGCTCAGGAGGGGGAAACAGCTCTCTAAGGACGAGGACGAGGGGGATGACTCACCCATCACAGGGGCTGAGGTTGCCGAAGTGGTTAAAAAACTCTTAGGTGGCTGGGCTCCGGGGGTGGACGAGATTCGCCCTGAGGACCTCAAGGCCCTGGATGCTGTAGGCCTGTCATGGTTGACACACCTCTGCAACATTGCGTGGAGGTCGGGAACAGTGT
Organism: Pholidichthys leucotaenia; assembly: GCA_020510985.1. Taxonomy (NCBI): domain Eukaryota; kingdom Metazoa; phylum Chordata; class Actinopteri; order Cichliformes; family Pholidichthyidae; genus Pholidichthys; species Pholidichthys leucotaenia. Next base: position 189,869,540 of record CM035842.1, on the reverse strand, counting down.
CTTTGGCATGGCAAACTGGGGTAGTGGTTCCTCTCTTCAAGAAGGGGGACCGGAGGATGTGTTCTAACTTTAGGGGATCACACTTCTCAGCCTCCTTGGGAAGGGTCTATGCCAGGGTACTGGAGAGGAGAGTCCAACTGCTGGTCAAACCTTGGATCCAGGAGGAGCAATGTGGTTTTTGTCTTGGTTGTGGCACATCGGACCAACTCTTTACCCTTTCTAGAATCCTTTAAGATTTGTGGGAGTTTGCACAACCAGTCCACATGTGTTTTGTGGACTTGGAGAAAGCATTCAACCATGTCCTTCATGGTCTCTTGTGGGGGGGTGCTGTGGGAGTATGGGGTATTGGGCTTGTTGTTACGGGCTATCTGGTCCCTATACGACTGTTGCAGGAGTTTGGTTCATATTGCCAACACTCAGCTGGACTCGTTTTCAATGAGAATTGGACTGCGCCAGGGCTGCCCTTTGTCACCGATCCTGTTCATAATTTTTTGGACAGGATTTCAAGGCACAGCCAAGGAACGGAGGGTGTCATGTTCGGTGACCACAGGACCTCATCTCTGCTGTTTGCAGATGATGTCATCCTATTGACTTCATCGAACAATGACCTACAGGTCTTGCTGGGACGGTTTGCTGTTGAGTGTGAAGTGGCTGGGATGAGTATCAGCCCCTCCAAGTCCGAGTCCATGGTCCTCAGCTGGAAAAGGGCGGATTGCCCTTGTTGGGTTGAAGACAAGGTCCTGCCCCAAGTGGAGGAGTTTAAGTATCTCAGTTGTTTTTCAACTGGGTTGTACAGGTTATAGGTCACATTAATGGTGGAAAAAGTTTTGAAATAATTTATCTTGGTCTCATTTTTCACATTACAAAAACCTGGCATTTGAACAGGGGTGTGTAGACTTTTTCTATCCACTGTATGTTCCTGCCCTCACCTATGGTCATGAGCTTTGGGTAAAGACCAAAAGAATGAGACTGCGGATACAAGAGGCTGAAATGAGCTTTCTCCGTAGGATTGCTGGACTCACCCTAAGAGATAGGGTGAGGAACTCAGTCATCCAGGAGATGCTCAGAGTAGAACCGCTGCTCCTCAACATCGAAAGAAGCCGGTTTTGGCATCTGATTAGGATGCCTCCTGGATGCCTCCCACTCGAGGTGTTCCGGGCACATCCCACAGGAAAGAGACCCCGGGGTAGACCCAGGACATACTGGAGAGACTACATCTCCCAGCTGGCCTGGGAACGTCTTGGTATCCTCTCTGAATAGCTGGAGCAGGTGGCCTGGGAGAGGGAAGTCTGGGCTTCTCTGCTTGAGCTGCTGCCTTCGCGACCCAGACCCCGGAAAAGCAGTAGAAAATGGAGGGATGGATGGATGGATGGGTGGACGGATGGATGGATGGCATGTTAGTCAGTGTGCTGCATTTGGTGCAACCCTGTTATCAATATTCTAGGACCTAAAAAAAGTAGATTTTAAAAATATTGTTAAATCTTTGCTACGTTAAAAGTAGTCATACTCATAACTAAACATGTAATTTTATGGTGAGGCTTGATATATTAATTTAAACAACTTTGGAAACTTATCCAACTTTTCAACAGTCATATAAGGTGTTTTATTTTTATTATTTTAAAATCTTTGTTTAAATACACTATGCATATAATTAATCAAATTATTACAAAGAAAATAGATTAACCCTCAGGCACCACTATGGACATTTTTGTCTATTTGGACAAATTTTTCCTCTTCATCTTCTCATTGTTTTGACTGTGTTAGTGCATATGACATTGTGGTATTGTATGAAAAAATTGAGAGTGGCAGAGAAGAATGTGAGAGTGGTGCAGGACATGTATGAGGACAGCGAGATGGTGGTGAGGTGTGCTGGAGGAGTGGCAGATGGGTTCAAGGTGGGGGTGGGATTACATCGGGGATTGGGTCTGAGTCTCTTCTTGTTTGCCATGGTGATGGACAGGCTGACAGATGAGGTCAGGCAGGAGTCGCCATGGACCATGATTTTTCCAGATGACATTGTGATCTGTAGTGAGAGTAGGGAGCAGGTGGAAAAGAACCTGGAGAGGTGGAGGTATGCTCTAGAGAGAAGAGGAATGAAAGTCAGTCGAAGCAAGACAGAATACATGAGTGTGAATGAGAGGGAGGCAGGTGCAACGGTGAAGATGAAAGGAATAGCAGTAGTGAAAGTAGATGAGTTTAAATACCTTAACATAATCTCCTCCCTGTCTGCCATTTCTTCGTCGGCCTCCGTCGGTCTATGATGACCATGGAAGAGAATCCTAAATGTCTACTCTGCTGGAACAGCACTGCCTGTGGCTGAACAGGCCGATGCGCACCAGTGTTCTACCTTCCAGCGTTGGGCGTTGGTAGGATTCAACCCTGGGCAGGAAGATATGGAGGACAAGATGTTACCCATGCAGCATGTCCCCCCTCTCCACGTCACTGATGAATCCAAAGGAACAGCAGGGCTGCTATAGTTTGGCACCAGCGCCATCGCAGGAGCTGCCAGAACGATGTTGAACACAACAGAGAACTGCCTTAGGGGCTCCGACTCCGGATTTTTCCTCAGGGTTGACTCCCGAAGCCTTTCCCGTGACCGGGTGTGCCGCAAGGCAGCGGAGGTTTGAAATCAGGGTTTACCTTCCCCTAGATGGGCTACCTTCCCAGGTTGACGAGCCACCATCTACCCGAAGCATCTGGTTTTAAGGCGCCAGAGATCCGCCCTCGCCCCTTCTCCTATTAGTAAAAGCAGTTCTGCCGGGCTTAGAGACTAAACCACACGGGCAGGCTAGGAGTTGGACTTAGTTGTCAGAGGCTTTTCGAGACGCACGCCGTAAGGAGCATTTTATGAGCACTGGGAGCTTAACTCCAGTGACACTCCTGGCTATGACAACCTTGGAACCAATGTCTGCCATTAAGAAATGGTTTGTGGAGTGTGTGAAATAAGAGGCTGACTCATGGCAGATGGTCTATTACACACTTCACATCTCTCAAGCACAGAACAGACTGACTCATTTCAGCAGGCACTCTTTTTACCCGAATCTCTCCTCACAAGTTTCATGGCATTTCTCCACACACAACATGACATTTGCATTACACTGCATTCAACCCCCTACGTCCTTGACTCCTTCCTGCTATCTCGCCAGGAACCTCCTGAGCATTGTTCTCCCATGCTTATCCACTGTCTCTTGTCTGAGATGCTAAATAATGTGACTCCCCCAAGGTGCTACACTCCCCCCCCCCCCAGCATCTTAGATAGAACAATAGAACATCAGTCCACATGCCGTTTGGGCTTCCGTCTCCTCCTGTATCTGCTGTAACTGGGGTTTACCGCCTCCGTGGCGCTGCTGTGCCAGTGGGGGGCTGCTGGGAGTGTGTCTGACTGCGGGTTGGCCGTGACAAGGGGGGGGGGTCACTTTGGTCTGTCCGTGTGGCTACTCTGGTGAATCATTTCCCTGGGGAGCTCTCCGTGGGGGTCTTCCACGCCGAGGGGCCCTAGCCAACAGCACTTGCTCGTCCGCCACAACGGGTTTGAGTCTGTCTATGCCAATTTTTTCCCGCCTACCCCCCAAGTCTAGCAAAAAATGCTTATCCCCTGTTTCCAACACTCTGAACGGTCCATCATAGGGTGGGCGCAATGGAGGGTGGTGGGCGTCGTGTCTGACGAACACGAACTCCGCGCTCTTTAAAGTTTTAGGCTCGAAAACACGCGGAAAACTGTGGTGGGCAGGGCCCGGTAGCGTGCCTGTGTTTGCGCTACGCTGCAAAAGCTGAGACGGGCAGCTGTCCGGCGTGGGATTATCTGGCAGAAATTCCCCGGGCAGCCGTAGGGGCTGCGCAAAAACCAGCTCTGCCAGGGAAGCTTCCAGATCCTCTTTCGGCGTGGAGTGCAACCCCAATAAAACCCACGGCAGCCTGTCTACCCAATTTGCATCCGTCAGTGAAGCCCTGAGTGCTGCTTTCAGTGATCTATGAAAACGCTCGCATAAACCATTGGCCTGTGGGTTGTATGCGGTTGTGCGGTGAATTGTAACACCCAGGCTGCGGGCCATCGCGGACCAGAGTTCGGAAACAAATTGAGGGCCACTGTCGGACGTAATGTCTGACAGAACTCCAAAATGCACCACCAATGCTGTTAAAAAAGCGCGTGCTACGTCCGTGGACGTGGTTGCCGCCAGCGGGACTGCTTCTGGCCAGCGCGTGGTGCGGTCCACTACTGTCAGGAGGTGTGTGCACCCTTGTGATGGCGGGAGGGGGCCCACGAGGTCCACGTGAACATGGAGGAAACCTCTTAGCTGGGTTACGAAACGGCTCCAAGGGAGCCTTCGTGTGTCTGTGTACCTTGGCTCGTTGGCACGCCACGCAGGCTGCAGCCCACTCTTACTTGTTTGCGTAGGCTCAGCCACACAAACTTCTCTCCCACCATTTTGACCGACGCGCGCACTCCTGGGTGCGCCAGAGTGTGAACCAACTCAAACAAGCGGCGGCACCACGTGACCGGGACCACCGGACGCGGGCGTCCCGTGGAGACATTGCAGACTGGGGGGGGGGGGGGTGCCATCTTGCAGCACCCTGCTCTCCAGCCTTAACCCTGTTGGTCCAGACTGGAGTGCGCGCACGTCTGCATCGCTAATCTGCTCCACGGCCATGGCTGCGTAATCTATCCCCACGTAGACCGGGGCCACCATGGCGCGCGAGAGGCAGTCTGCCACCACATTCAGTTTACCCGACACATGCTGAATATCGGTAGTAAACTCTGAGATCGCGGCCAGCTGTCTCTGCTGCCGGCCCGACCATGGTTCTGAAACCTTGGCCATCGTGAATGTTAGCGGCTTGTGATCCACGAACGCGGTGAAGTTGCGCCCTTCCAGCCAGAACTGGAAGTGGCGTATGGCCAGGTGGAGAGCCAGCAACTCTGTCGAACACGCTGTATTTACGTTTGCTGTCGTGCAAAGTTCTGCTGAAAAAAGCGAGCGGCTGCCAAGCCCCAGCGATGCGCTGCTCCACGACAGCCCCTATGGTCACGTCTGAAGCGTCGGTGGTGAGTGCTATCCGGGCTGCCGGGTCTGGATGCACTAGCAGTGAGGCGTTTGCCAGGGCTGCTTTAACTTCTGAGAACGCCCGCTCTCGCTCCGGGGTCCATTCGACCCTATCCGCGGGTTTCTGTTTCTTGAGCGAGGCGTACAATGGTAGCATGAGCTGCGCCGCGTGGGGAAGGAAACGGTTATAAAAGTTCACCATCCCCAAATATTCCTGCAGTGCCCTGACCGTCTGAGGCCGGGGAAAATCTGCCACGGCACGCACTTTGTCGGGCAGCGGGATAGCTCCTTCCGGAGAGACGCGGTGCCCCAAAAAATCAATCTCCGTCACGCCGAACTGGCATTTCGCTGGGTTGATTATTAACCCGTGCTCCTCCAACCTTCGGAAAACCGTTGTGAGGTGGGTTTCGTGTTCGTCTTCGGACGCACTGGCTACCAGGATATCATCCAGGTAGACGAACATGAACGGGAGATCGCGCAGCACTGCATCCATCATGTGCTGGAATGTCTGTGCCGCTCCTTTTAACCCGAATGGCATGCGCAGGAACTTGAATAGACCGAACGGAGTTATTACCGCTGTTGTGGGTACGTCCTCCGTGCACACTGGGACTTGGTGGTAACCGCGGACCAAGTCTATTTTAGAAAAAATGCGCGCTCTGGAGAGGTGAACGGAAAAATCCTGTATGTGGGGAATTGGGTAGCGGTCATGTGCTGTGGCGTTGTTCAACCTGCGGAAATCACCGCACGGTCGCCACAACCCCTCAGCCTTAGGGACCATGTGTAGCGGGGATGCCCATGGGCTGTTCGATCGCCTGATGATGCCCAACCTTTCCAGGTTGGCGAACTCCTTGCGCGCTATGGCCAGTTTAGCTGCGTCCAAGCGCCGAGGTCTAGCAAAAATGGGCGGCCCGGTGGTGGTGATAAAGTGCTCCACCCCGTGTTTAGCGATGGCCGCCGAAAATGTCGGGACCGTGAGTGCTGGGAACTGAGTGAGCAGTTCGTGGAACTTACCGCCTGTAGCTGTGACGTTGGCTTGTGCTGTTGGCTGGGTCACTTGAGCTATACAGGGGAGAGAGTCAAAGGACAGTGCATTAACCAGGCGCCTGTTAGCAACATCAACCAGTAAACCATGTGCACACAGAAAATCAGCCCCCAGGATATGGTAATTCAGTGCTGCTATGACAAAAGTCCACTCACATGTATGGCCGTGTAGAGATAAGATCAGTGTCCTCTCACCAAAGCTCTTAATATCCGAGCCGTTTGCTGTCAACATCTCGGGGTGGCTAGGTCCTGCCAGCTGGTCAGCGTAGGTTGGCAGGATGAAACTCTTCTGGGCTCCGGTGTCCATGAGGAAATGCCTCCCCGAGCGTGCGTCCGTCAAGTAGAGCAGCTTGTTCTCTTCACTGAGGGTCGCAGCTGCTACCGACTGCTGGCCTCGGCATTTTCCCAAGCTCTTGAATTGGCACGGTGGCGCACATCTGCGTGCCTTCTCTCCGAAGCGACGGTGGTAGAAACAGAGCGTTCCTCTCTGGCGCTCCTTGGCCCCTGCTGCTGCTACCGTCGGTGGCTCCTCGCCTCCTCTGGTCGTCTCGCTGGGCTCCGCCTCCGCCGCGTTGACTGTGATCGCCCTGGTGGTGATGATGATCCGGTCTGCCTCCTGGGCTAGCGCACCGTAGTCGCGCGTGGCCAGCAACGGCAAGTTGGCCAGAACCGCTCTCGCCACTGTTGGAAGGTTCCGAAGGAAGAGGTGGGCAAACAGAAAGTGCCCGTCGTCCGTGCCCATTAACACCAGCATCTTCTCAGTCAGGTCTATGGCCGAACCATCTCCTAACTCGGCCTGCGTCAGGAGCCTCTACGCTCTCTCACAGCCCGAGAGCGTGTAGCGCCGGGTCAGCGCAGCCTTGAGCGCCTCGTATTTGTTGCTGGCTGGTGGCTGATCGAGCAGGCTCGCTACCTGCTGAGCTGTGCGGGTGTCCAGCGCTGCGACCACATGGTAGAATCTGGTGTCGTCTGCCGTTACTCCCCGGAGGGCGAACTGGGCCTCGGTGTGGTGGAACCAAGAGCGCGGGTTGTGCTGCCAGAAATCCGGTAGCTTGACTGAAACCGCACACGCGTGGCTGGGGGTTCCAGTCTGGGCTGTCTGTGGGATGGCTGCCGCCTCGCTGGAGCTTCCTGACCGGGCCAGCTCCGGGGTTCTTGCCTCGTGTTCCATAATACATCTTGGGTCACCAGTGTGGAGTGTGTGAAATCAGAGGCTGACTCATGGCAGACGGTTTATTACACACTTCACATCTCTCAAGCACAGAACAGACTGACTCATTTCAGCAGGCACTCTCTTTTTACCCAAAACTCTCCTCACAAGTTTCATGGCATTTCTCCACACACAACATGACATTTGCATTACACTGCATTCAACCCCCTACGTCCTTGACTCCTTCCTGCTATCTCGCCAGGAACCTCCTGAGCATTGTTCCCCCATGCTTATCCACTGTCTCTTGTCTGAGATGCTAAATAATCTGACTCCCAAGGTGCTACAGGTTAAACAATAACTTGCTACAATTAAATCTTAAAAAGAACTCTGATTATATTGGCATGTTAGCTCTATATGCTTTATTTTGATGTTAGTAACATAACTATAATATAATTTTTTTGAAAATAATTCCCAGTTTTATATATTTTTAAAAAACTTTATTAAGATGTAAATCGTCATTTTTGTTTACGTTGCAATGCATTCTGGGTAGTGACGTAGAAGGGTTGCAGCCGTTTTTTCTGTCTTATACAAGCCAAGAAGCGAAGCTATTAACTACTGCCATTTGTCAGTGAAAATGCCACATTGCGCGGCTTTTGGATGTAATTTCCAATCAAAGGGAAATAAAGAGAGCGGGGTAAGCCTCCATAACTTTCCTAAAGAGGGAAAGTTGAGGAAAAAGTGGGGCGGCAGCGGCTGAGGAGGTAGAGCAGGTCGTCTAATAACCCGATGGTTGGCGGTTCGAATCACACCCTCCCCATATATCCTGCCGTTGTGTCCCTGGACAAAACACTTCACCCGCATTGCCTCCAGTGCCCATAACACTGGGTATGAATGTGTAAAAATGTTTAAATGCTCGGTGGTGGCCGGAGAGGCCGTTGGCGCGGATTTGCAGCCACATTTCCGTCACTCTATGAGTGTCTATGATCAAGCGCTATAGCGCACGCTTGATAAAGCTGATATATACATTTATCACGCTATGATAAAGCGCTATATCGCTCAAAGCGCACGCTTGACTTGAGACACTCAAAGCGCACGCTCAAGCTTGACATGTCGAAGATCTGGCTGGCAGTCATTTGGAACGACTTTGGAGCACTGTTTACGTTCAACCCGCAGTCTGAGAAAGCAACAGAGAAATTGCTTTATGTTGCTGAGAGTCCATGTTTATCAGTTCAGTGCCCATCATGCTTGTAGACAATTTTTTGTGTTTGAGCATTCTATTGTAAGTAAATCAACAATATATAAGTTTCACCTTAAAATAATGCTTCCTCAAGCGCACGCTATATCGCTCAAAGCGCTTTGAGCGATATATATATATATATATATATATTGTAGCCGCACATGTGACTTACATAATGCCTCGCATCTTGGATAAGAACAAAGAGCAGAGTTTCCTTGGAGATAACAGGAAGTTGTGAAAGTGTGATCTTTTGTGTGTCAGAGACTGCTTGGAGGATCCTTTGTGTGTCACAGACTGTGAGGGGGATGTTAAGGGATTAAGGAAGTGAATGCAATGTGACCTTTAATGTGAATGCACTGTGACTTTTGAGCTGTAGGGAGACCTGAGTATTTAAGGGGCGAGTTTTGTCTGAGATGTCCTCTTGCTACTATGCTCATGTTGGAGATGTGTAATAAACTGCCTGAGACAAACCTGCCTCGTCATTTACACACTCCACACTGGTGACCCAAGACGAAACATGCAACACGAAGAGAATTCCCTGGAGCCAGCCTCGTTGGGAGCCCCCAGCCAAGCGTATGCCGTTGCAATCCAGCTACCGGATTTTTGGCAGCACAATCCGCGCTCCTGGTTCCACCTGGTTGAGGCGCAGTTCGTCCTCCAGGGGATATCGGTGGATGACACTAAGTTCTACCATGTGGTCGCAAAGCTCGACACCCACACGGCTCAGCATGTGGAGAGCCTGCTGGATCAGCCACCAGCCAGCGACAAATACGGCGCGTTGAAGGCCGCACTCATCCAGCACTACACACTCTCGGTTGAGAAGAGAGCAGAGAGACTTCTGGCGCGGACCGGGTTAGGAGATTGCACGGCTATTGACCTGATGGAGAGGATGCTGAGATTGAAAGGCTCGGACGACGACCACTTCATTTTTACCCACCTCTTCCTCAGGAACCTTCCGTCAGTGACGAGAGCGGCCCTGGCCAGTTCGCCGTTGCTGGCCAAGCGGGACTACCGTGCGCTGGCCCGGGAGGCACACCGGATCATCATGGCCAGCAGAGAGCTCGCGACCACGGCGGCAGCGACGGAGCTCGGCGCGACGGCCGGAGATGGCGGGGAGCCATTGACGGCGGTAGCAGAACCACTGACGACGGCGGCGGTGGGGGCCAAGGAAAGCGGAGGAGACACCCTTTGTTTCTACCACTGCCGCTTTGCAGAGAAGGCATGCAAATGTATACCACCGTGCCAGTTCAAGCGCTCGGGAAACGCCAAGACCGGGAGTCGGTAGCAGCTGCGGCCCTCGGGGAGGAGAACAAGCTGCTCTACTTGACGGACGCACGCTCGGGGAGGCATTTCCTTGTGGACACCGGCGCCCAGTTGAGTTTCATCATGCCGTCCTACGCTGACCGGCTGGCAGGATCCAGCGGCCCCGAGATGGCAGCAGCAAACGGCTCGGAGATTAAGACCTTTGGTGAGAGGACTCTACTTCTGTCGCTACACGGCCGTGCATTTGAGTGGACTTTTGTCATAGCAGCATTGAATTTCAATATATTGGGGGCTGATTTTTTGTGCTCACATGGTTTGTTAGTTGATGTCGCTAACAGGCGCCTGGTTAATGCACTGTCCTTTGATTCGAGCGTCCCGGCCAACAGCACAAGCCAACGTCACAGCTGCAAGCGGTAAGTTCCACACACTGCTCACTCAGTTCCCAGCACTCACGGTCCCGACATTTTCGGCAGCCGTAGCTAAACACGGGGTGGAACATTTTATTACCACCACCGGGCCGCCCGTTTTTGCAAAACCTCGGCGCTTGGATGCAGCTAAACTGGCCATAGCGCCCAAGGAGTTCGCCAACCTGGAGAGGTTGGGCATCATCAGGCGTTCAAACAGCCCATGGGCTTCCCCACTACACATGGTCCCTAAAGCCGACGGTTCGTGGCGACCTTGCGGGGATTTCCGCAGGTTGAACAATGCCAAAGCGCACGACCGCTACCCAATTCCTCATATCCAAGATTTTTCCGTTCACTTGACAGGAGTGTGCGTTTTTTCTAAAATAGACTTGGTCCGCGGTTACCACCAAGTCCCAGTGCGCGCTGAGGACATACCCAAAACAGTGGTGATAACTCCGTTTGGTCTAGTTGAGTTTTTGCGCATGCCATTCGGGCTTAAAGGGGCTGCACAGACGTTCCAACGCATGATGGATGTGGTGCTGCGCGATTTCCCTTTCGTATTCATCTACCTGGACGATACCTTGGTAGCCAGCGCGTCCGAAGACGAACACGAAAACCACCTCATGGCGGTTTTCCGGAGGTTGGGAGAGCACGGTTTAATAATCAACCCAGCGAAGTGTCAGTTCGGGGTGACGCAGATTGATTTTTTGGGGCACAGAGTCTCTCCCGAAGGAGCGGTTCCGCTGCCTGACAAAGTGCGTGCGGTAGCAGATTTTCCCCGACCGCAAACAGTCAGGGCTTTACAGGAGTTTTTGGGAATGGTGAATTTTTATAATCGTTTCCTCCCCCGCGCAGCGCAGCTCATGCAACCGTTGTACGCCGCGCTCAAAAAACAGAAACCCGCGAATAAGATCGAATGGTCCCCGGAGCGAGAGCGGGTGTTCTCGGAAGTCAAAGCAGCCCTGGCAAACGCTGCGTTGTTGGCACATTGAGACCCAACGGCCCGCATAGCGCTCACTACCGACGCGTCAGATGTGGCCATAGGGGCGGTCGTGGAGCAGCATGTAGCTGGGGCTTGGCAGCCGCTCGCCTTTTTCAGCAGGACCTTGCGCGATAGTGAACGTAAATGCAGCCCGTTTCACAGGGAGTTGTTGGCTCTCCACCTGGACATTCGCCACTTCCAGTTCTGGCTGGAGGGGCGCTGTTTAACCGCGTTCGTGGACCACAAGCCACTAACATTCGCGATGGCCAAGGTTTCAGAACCGTGGTTGGGCCGGCAGCAGAGACAGCTGGCCGCGATCTCAGAGTTTACTACCGATATTCAGCATGTGTCGGGTAAAACTGAATGTAGTGGCAGACTGCCTCTCACGCGCCGTGGCGGCCCCGGTCCGCGTGGGGATAGATTACACAGCCATGGCCGCGGAGCAGGTTAGTGACGCGGATGTGCGCGCGCTCCAGTCTGGACCAACAGGGTTAAGGCTGGAGAGCAGGGTGCTGCAAGACGGTATGCCCCCCCCCAATCTGCAATGTCTCCACTGGGCAACCGCGTCCCATTTGTTTGTGTTTGTTTTTTTGTTGTTTTGAGTTTGTTTTTGTCAGACACGATGCACATCAACCCACACTGCGCCCGCCTTATGATGGACCGTTCAGAGTGCTGGAAACAGGGGACAAGCATTTTTTTGCTAGATTTGGGGGGTAGGAGGGAAAAGGTTGGCATAAACAGACTCAAACCCGCTTTTGTGGTGGCGGACGAGCAAGTGCTGTTGGCGAGGGCCCCTCGGCGTGGAAGACCCCCACGGGGAGCTTCCCAGAGTAAAATTTCCCCAGAACACCCGCAGGGACAGACAAAAGGTTTTCACCCCCAGACAGCAGCTCCCCAGCATGACAGCGCCGTGGAGGCGGTGAATCCTGGTTACAGCAGATACGGGAGAAGACTGAAGCCCAAGCAGCTTGTGGATTGATGTGTAATGATTCTGTCACAGCATACAGACCGTTATTCTTTTGTTCGATCCAATATGCTCCGGGGGGGGGGGGTGTAGCCGCACATGTGACTTACATAATGCCTCGCATCTTAGATAAGAACAAAGAGCAGAGTTTCCTTGGAGATAACAGGAAGTTGTGAAAGTGTGATCTTTTGTGTGTCAGAGACTGCTTGGAGGATCCTTTGTGTGTCACAGACTGTGAGGGGGATGTTAAGGGATTAAGGAAGTGAATGCAATGTGACCTTTAATGTGAATGCACTGTGACTTTTGAGCTGTAGGGAGACCTGAGTATTTAAGGGGCGAGTTTTGTCTGAGATGTCCTCTTGCTACTATGCTCATGTTGGAGATGTGTAATAAACTGCCTGAGACAAACCTGCCTCGTCATTTACACACTCCACAATATCAGCTTTATCAAGCGTGCGCTATAGCGCTTGATCATAGACACTCAGAGTGACTGAAATGTGGCTGCCAATCAGCGCCAACGGCCTCTCCGGCAACCACCGAGCATTTAAACAATTTTACACATTCATACCCAGTGTTATGGGCACTGGAGGCAATGCGGGTGAAGTGTCTTGCCCAGGGACACAGCGGCAGGATATCTGGGGAGACCGGGATGCGAACCACCAACCTTCGGGTTATTAGACGACCTGCTCTACCTCCTCAGCCGCTGCCACCCCACTTTTTCCTCTACTTTCCCTCTTTAGGAAAGCTATGGAGGCTTACCCCGCTCTCTTTATTTCCCTTTGATTGGAAATTACATCCAAAAGCCGCGCAATGTGGCATTTTCACTGACAAATGGCAGTAGTTCGTAGCTTCGCTTCTTGGCTTGTATAAGACAGAAAAAACGGCTGCAACCCTTCTATGTCACTACCCAGAATGCATTGCGACGTAAACAAAAATGGCGATTTACATCGTAATAAAGTTTTTTTAAAAATATATAAAACTGGGAATTATTTTCAAAAAAATTATAGTTATGCTACTAACATCAAAATAAAGCATATAGAGCTAACATGCCAATATAATCGGAGCTCCTTTTAACAAGACAGAAACACTGATCATTGCTCCAGACAGTAAAATTCCTCTGATAAAGCAACACTTAGGCCATCTAGGCTCTTCTGTCCAGTCCAGCCTACGGTAACCTGGGTGTTCTTTTTGACTGCCATAGTAGGCAACTAGTTAGAAATTGCTTTTTTCTTCTAACTAATATAGCAAAACTTACAACTATGGTTTCAACCCCTGAACAGGAAATGATCATTCATGCTTTTATCGCGTCTTGTTTAGATTATTGCAGGGGTGTCCAACCATGTGCCATGGAGAGCCAAGACCCTGCAGGTTTTCTCTTCTACCCAGTCTCTTCAGCAGGTGTTTTCACTTATCAGCAATCAGTGGGAAGAAGTTCACAGAAATCTGCTGTTGAAGACACTGGTTGGAGGTAAAACCTGCAGGGTCTTGGCTCTCCATGGCACATGGTTGGACACCCCTGGATTATTGTAATGCCCTTTTATGTGTTTTAATAAAACTGCTGTTGCCCGCCTTCAAACTGTACAAAACACAGCAGCTCGGCTTTTAACACGCGCTAAGAAAAGGGAACACATTTCCCCGATTTTATCGTCCCTTCACTGGCTGCCAGTTGCTTTTAGATTTCATTTTAAGATTTTAGTTTTGACTTTTAGAGCTCTTAACAGCCAAGCCCCTTCATACATCTCAGTTCTCTTGACTCCATATGCAACGACACGATCACTAAGATCCTCAGACCAGAGACTCCCGGTGGTCCCTCGGACCAAATTTAAAACCTGTGGAGATCGGTCTTTCCAGGCCGCTGCACCACGGCTTTGGAATGCACTTTCCCTATCCTTGGGGGCGGCGGTGGCACAGGTGTAGTGTGACCAACTACTGATCGGAGGGTCATGGGTTCAATTCCCGCTCTGTCTGCTTGTCAAAGTGTCCTTGAACAAGACATTGAACACCTAGTTGCTCCTGGTGGCCTGGTAACTGCCTGTGTGTACGGCAGCTCTGCTGCTGTGAATGGGTGGATTGCAGGATCTGTAAAGCACTTTGGTCATCCTAGATGAGCAGAAAGCGCTATATACAGACATGGACAAAATTGTTGGTACCCCTCTGTTAATGAAAGAAAAACCCACAATGGTCACAGAAATAACTTGAATCTGACAAAAGTGGTAATAAATAAAAATTAACCAATGAAAATCAGACAATGCTTTTGAATTGTGGTTCAACAAAATTATTTTAAAAAACAAACTCATGAAACAGGCCTGGACAAAAATGATGGTACCCTTAACTTAATATTTTGTTGCACAACCTTTTGAGGCAATCACTGCAAACAAACGATTTCTTAACCTTGCAGAAGTCTCAGAAGTCAGTGAGACTTCTGAGACTTCTGCACCTCTCAGCAGGTATTTTGGCTCATTCCTCATGAGCAAACTGCTCCAGTTGTCTCAGGTTTGAAGGGTGCCTTCTCCAGCCGGCATGTTTCAGCTCCTTTCACAGATGTTCAATAGGATTTAGATCAGGGCTCATAGAAGGCCACTTTAGAATAGTCCAATGTTTCGCTCTTAGCCATTCTTGGGTGTTTTTAGCTGTGTGTTTTGGGTCATTATCCTGTTGCAAGACCCATGACCTGTGACTGACACCAAGCTGTCTGACACTGGGCAGCACATTTCTCTCTAGAATACCTTGATAGTCTTGAGATTTCATTGTACCCTGCACAGATTCAAGACACCCTGTGCCAGATGCAGCAAAGCAGCCCCAGAACATAACAGAACCTCCTCCATGTTTCACAGTAGGGACAGTGTTCTTTTCTTGGTATGCTTCATTTTTGCATCCGTGAACATACAGCTGATGTGCCTTGCCAAAAAGTTCCAGTTTTGTCTCGTCTGTCCATAGGACATTCTCCCAGAAGCTTTGTGGCTTGTCAACATGCAGTTTGGCAAATTCCAGTCTGTTTTTTTTCTTTTTGTTTGTTTTCAACAGTGGTGTCCTCCTTGGACGTCTCCCATGAAGTCCACTTTGGCTCAAACAACAATGGATGGTGCGATCTGACACTGATGTACACTACCGTTCAAAAGTTTGGGGTCACTTAGAAATTTCCTTATTTTTGAAAGAAAAGCACTGTTTTTTTCAATGAAGATAACTTTAAACTAATCAGAAATACACTCTAATATGTAATATACATTGCTAATGTGGTAAATGACTATTCTAGCTGCAAATGTCTGGTTTTTAGTGCAATATCTACATAGGTGTATAGAGGCCCATTTCCAGCAACTATCACTCCAGTGTTCTAATGGTACAATGTGTTTGCTCATTGCGTCAGAAGGCTAATGGATGATTAGAAAACCCTTGTGCAATCATGTTAGCACAGCTGAAAACAGTTTAGCTGGTTAGAGAAGCTATAAAACTGACCTTCCTTTGAGCAGGTTGAGTATCTGGAAAAAATTATTATTTCAAATACAAATCATTATTTCTAACCTTGTCAATGTCTTGACTATATTTTCTATTCATTTTACAGCTCATGGTGGTAAATAAGTGTGACTTTTCTTGGAAAACAAAATAATTGTCTGGGTGACCCCAAACTTTTGAACGGTAGTGTACATAATGTCCATAAAGTGCAATAATATGTGTAAAGGATTCCGGATCAACTGTTCAGCATTCTAACAGCTTGTGGAAGGAAGCTGTTGATCAGTCTGGTGGTTCTGCCTCTGATGCTCCGGATTCGTTTGCCAGATGGCAGCAGTTCAAAGTGTTTGTGCAGAGGGTGAGAGTGGTCCTTAATGTTCAGTGCCCTGCTCCTACAAAGGCTCTGAAAAAGTTCTTGAACAGAGGGGAGGGAAACTCCAATTACCTTCTCAGCTCCCTTAACTATCCTATGCAGAGCTTTTTTGTCTGACATACTGCAACTGGAGTACCAGTACGTCAGAACACTCTCCACCACACCTCTGTAGAAGGTCCTGAGGATGCAGATGGGGAGAGAGGCCTGTTTGAGTTTCCTCAAGAAGTGCAGTCTCTGCTGGGCCCGCTTCCTGATCCCCAAGGAATTCTTGCTCCAGGTCAGGTCCTGCAAGATCTGCACTCCGAGGAACTTGATGTTCTCCACTCTTTCCACCAAACGGCTGCTGATGAAGAGAGGGATGTGTTCAGGCCGTGACCGCCGGAAGTCGATAATCATCTCCTTCGTTTTGTCCACGTTGAGCACCAGATTGTTCTCCCTGCACCAGCCCTCCAGGTCTCTAACTTCTTCCCTGTACATTGATTCCTCATCCCTCTGAATAAGTCCCACCACTGTGGTGTCATCCGCAAACTTAATAATCTGGTTCTCCTCGTGTCTGGACACACAGTCATGTGCTAAAAGTGTAAACAACAGTGGACTGAGTACACAGCCTTGAGGGGATCCAGTGCTCAGCGTGATGGAGTTGGAGATGTTTCCAACCCGGACAGACTGAGGTCTCTTGGTCAGGAAATCCAAGATCCAGATACATGTGGCGGTGTTCAGATCGAGAAGGAGCAATTTCTCCATCAGTCTCTGGGGAATAATGGTGTTAAGTGCTGAACTGAAATCAGTGTACAGGAGTCTGGCATAGGTGTCTTTCTGATCCAGGTGGGTAATGACAGAGTGCAGGGTGGTGACTATAGCGTCCTCTGTGGAGCGATTTGAACGATAAGCGAACTAGAGCAGGTCATGTGATGCAGGGAAGCAGGCTGTGATGTGTGGTTTAACAAGCCATTCAAAACACTTGATCACAATTGGTGTCAGTGCGACAGGACTATAGCCATTCAGACAGGACACAACCGCTTTCTTTGCCACCGGTACTATGATAGAGTGTCACAACTTGCCGCTCTCAGGCATCCACCTCAGCTGCGTGCACACCTGCGCCTCGTCAGTGATGGGCTATTTATTCCACTCGGCCCTGAGCATCGGTCTGGAGCCGTCTGTTCTACTACGTGCTCAAACCCTCAGCAGGATCATCTCTTCCCATCCTGCCACTCTTCGCTACGACACGTAAGCTGTTCACCACTTACCTGTCTATCAGTCTTCCCCTGTGCACAGGTGGACTCCCTGGCGGCGGATTCTCCCATCTTCGCCATCTCCTTCCCCCGCGTCTCCACGTCTCGTCGTGTGCGCAGCAGGGCGCTGTCTCCCAGGCCGAAGATCCTAGCCAACGCCAGCCACCTTCCCTTCTGCAAGTAAGCATCACTTTGTATTACTTCCCCGTGTGGTTAAGCCCAGCTAATTTCCCTGTCTCTGTTCTTCCCATAGGGTTGCCTGGCTGCACGGCGTGCTGCTCTGTTCCCGACTCATCGTCCACCCACAATCCACATACATATCTCATACACGCACCCAAACACCACTTTGCTGTTGGATAAAGCTATCAAATCTTACCTGAGCCTGCGTGCGTGTTTCCTGGGCCGAGAATTATGTCAGTACGGCTCCAGCAAAGCGGCCCAGTGGACAGCAGGCTCGCACGCCGTTTTTCCACCCTCGAGGCTCAGGTGGATATGATAGCTCATCAACAGCAGGTGATAATCAATTAACCATGATAACTCACCGGTTGGACCGTTTTGACCCCCAGCAGGCGTTCCCCCCGGCTCATCAGGGCGGACCGGCTTCGGCCACCTCCGCGGCTGGCCACCCTAGCTCAGGAGCGCCGACCCGGCTCACTCCGATTCCAGCCCCCGCTTGCTTCAATGGGAAGCTCGGTGAGGCGCGGGGGTTCATCTTACAATGTGAGTCGGTGTTCCTACGCGTTCCCGGGGATTTCCCCTCAGACCACAGCCGAATTGGCTACATGGCTAATCTCTTGGAGGGGCGAGCGTTAGCTTGGGCTTACGCCGTCATGTCGAAGCCCAGCTACGCAAGCCTCTCCTACGACCAGTTCGTGCGGGACTTTCTCGAGGTGTTTGACCACTCGCGTCGTGACAGCGTCCTCGCCGACCGGCTCCTTAGCCTTCAACAGGGTAGCTGGTCGGCGGCGGATTACGCTGTTGACTTCCGGGTGGCAGCGGAGGAGGTTGGCTGGGGTGAGGCATCTCTCTGCAGCATTTTCCTCCGTAGCCTCAGTTCTGGTCTGCGGGACGAGTTGGCCAGCCGGGACCTTCCAGGGCGGCTGTCCGAGCTAATTTCTCTAACCATTAGCTTGGATAACAGGCCGCGGGAGCGGGCCGCTGAGCGGAAGTCTATCAGCCGCCCGTGCGGATTCTCCGCCCGCGTTCCTCAGTCTCACCCCCTGGCGTTACCCACTCCGGAGTCCGCCGATGAGCCAGAGGCTATGTTGGTTGGGCGAACCAGGCTCCCTCTAGCGGAGATACAACGCCGACGGGAGCTGGGCCTCTGCATGTATTGCGGAGGCAACCAGCATATTGTGGAGCAATGCCCAGACAAGCCAAACGGGGGTGTCCGCGAGTCACTGTAGGGGGCCTCGCGGACTCTAACCGGCTAAATCCCCTCTCCAACTGCTCTCTGCCCATTAGATTTTGCCACAACTCCACCGGGCACCTCACTCACGCACTGGTGGACTCGGGGGCAGAGCAAAACTTTATTTCCAAGAGCCTGGCAACCCGTTTGGGTATACCCTGTCAGCCGTTGTCAGCTCCACTCAACCTTGTCACCCTTTCTCGCTCGCCCCTGGGAGTAGTGACACACCGCACCAGGCCGGTGCCAATAATAGTTTCTGGCAACCACCCTGAGGACCTCTGCGGCTCCTGTCATGCTGGGTTACCCGTGGCTGTGCCTGCATAACCCTGTCCTCGATTGGCAATCTGGTAGTGTCCTCTCATGGAGCTCCTTCTGCATGAGCACTTGTCTCCAGTCTGCAGCATGCGCCCCATCCTCTCCTCCGCCCGCTCCGGTCTCCTCTCCTCCGGACCTCACTCTGGTGCCCCAGGAGTTCCACAACTTGGGAATCGTGTTCAGCAAGTCCAAGGCGATGTCTCTTCCTCCTCACCGCCCGTATGATTGTGCCATAAACCTCCGCCCGGGGGCGCCATTACCATCCGGCCGCCTATACAGCCTTTCTGCTCCTGAACGTGAGGCAATGGACACGTACATCAGGGAGTCGCTCAGTGCTGGGATCATTCGCCCCTCCTCATCCCCGCTTGGTGCCGGTTTCTTCTTCGTCTCCAAGAAGGATGGGTCCCTTCGTCCGTGTATCGACTTCAGGGCCCTCAATGACATCATGGTGAAGGGCCGGTACACCCTGCCTCTTATGGACACCGCTTTCCACTCCCTCCAGGGGGCGACCTGGTTCACGAAGTTAGACCTCCGCAGCGCCTACCATCTGGATTCGGATCCGGGAGGGCAATGAGTGGAAGACGGCCTGTCGGACGCCCAGCGGCCACTTCGAGTACTTAGTAATGCCGTTCGGGCTCACCATCGCTCCCGCCATCTTCCAGCGGCTCATCAATGATGTCCTGTGAGATTTCCTGGGGGTCTTCGTCTTCGTATACTTGGATGACATTCTCATCTTCTCCAGGTCTCAGGAGGAGCACCAGGCTCACGTGAGGCGGGTTCTGCAGCGGTTGTTGGAGAACAGGCTTTACATCAAGGTGGAGAAATGTGAGTTTTATGCCAAGACCACCTCTTTCCTGGGATTTGTTATTTCCCATAACCAGATTCTCCCCGACCCCGCCAAGGTTAAAGCGGTGGTTGAGTGGCCCACGCCTACCTCCAGGAAACAGGTTCAACAATTCATTGGCTTTGCCAATTTCTACCGTCGCTTTGTCCCCAACTTTGGCGCCATCGTTACTCTCCTGACCCGCCTCACTTCTCCCAAGGTGCCCTTCCAGTGGACCGAGGAGGCAGCGACCGCGTTCGAGACCCTGAAGACGGAGTTCTCTTCCTCCCGAGTCCTACCCCAGGTTGACCCCGCACTGCAGTGTCTGGTTGAGGTGGACGCTTCTGACACGGGGGTGGGGGCGGTGCTTTCCCAGCGATCACCGGTGGATGGAGTCAAGCGGCCCTGTGCCTTCTCCTGGCGGCTGTCAGCGGCCGAGCGAAACTATGATGTCGGCAACAGGGAACTTCTAGCTGTCAAGCTCGCGCTGCAGGAGTGGCATCACTGGCTGGAGGGGGCGGCTCAGCCTTTTGTGGTTTGGACGGACCACAAGAATCTAGAGTAGTTGAGGTCAGCCAGGTGTCTGAATGCCCGACAGGTGCGCTGGTCTCTGTTTTTTGCTCGGTTCCAGTTCACCATCACCTACCGTCCAGGCTCCAAGAATGGGTTGCCCGACGCCTTGTCTAGACAGTTCGCTCCTGAGGCTCCGGAGGAGCTGGACCACACCATCCTGCCCAGCTCGTGTGTTGTGGGGGCGGTCTCCTGGTCCATCAGGGACAAGATCCGGAAGGTGCTGGAGGCTGAACCGGACCCTGGCGGCAGTCTGGATGGGAGGCTCTTTGTTCCATCAGCTGTTTGGGGGGAGGTCATTCACTGGGCCCACACGTCCAAGCTCGCCTGTCACCCTGGTGTCTCCCGACTGGTGGACCTCCTTCAACGCTCCTTCTGGTGGCCCGGTCTCCAAAAGGACATCGCCAATTACGTCCGGGCTTGCCCCCAGTGTGCTACTGGCAAGACCCCGAATTCCAAGGGGCCTACTCCAGCCCCTGCCGGTGCCGGGCAGGCCCTGGTCGCACATCGCCCTCGACTTCATTACTGGTCTCCCTGTCTCCAACACCTACGACACGGTTCTGACGATTGTGGATCGGTTCTCCAAGGCCGCCCACTTTGTGCCGCTCCGGGGTCTCCCTTCGGCACGAGAGACGGCCGATCTCCTCGTCCAACATGTGGTCAGGCTGCACGGGATCCCAGTGGACGTCGTGTCTGATCGGGGGCCTCAGTTCGTGTCTCAAGTGTGGAGGTGCTTTTGCAACGCCCTGGGGGCCACGGTGAGTCTTTCCTCCGGTCATCACCCCCAATCCAACGGGCAGTGTGAGCGCGCCAATGAGGACCTGGAGGCTGCCCTGCGCTGTGTCACCTCCTCCAACCCATCCTCCTGGAGCTCTTACTTGGCCTGGGTGGAGTACGCCCACAATACGGCACGGTCATCGGCTACCGGGATGTCCCCTTTCAGGGCGTCATTGGGCTATGACCCCCCCTTGTTTCCCGAGCAGGAGAGTGAGTTGGCTGTTCCATCTATCCAGGCACATGTGAGACGCTGCCGGAGCTTGTGGACCAGGGCGCGTGAGGCGCTTTTACGCACGGTGGCACACAACAGCACCATTGCCAATCGCCACAGGAAGCCGGCTCCCAGTTACCAGGTGGGCCAACGGGTCTGGTTGCCATCTCAGGACATCAATCTCAAGGCCAAAAAGAGGAAGCTGGCTCCACGTTTCATCGGTCCCTTCACCATCTCCAAAATTATCAACCCGGTGGCTGTGCGTTTGGCCCTCCCCCCCTCCCTCCGTGTGTGTCCCACTTTTCATGTGTCTAGGATCAAGCCCGTGGTCTCCAACCCACTCTGTCCTCCTCCTAGGGCGCCGCCCGCTCCCATGATGATCGACGACCACCCGGCGTGGGGAGTCGCTTCCATCCTGGACTCCCGGCGTCGAGGTTGTGGGCTGCAGTACTTGGTGGATTGGGAGGGATATGGCCCAGAGTGGAGATCCTGGGTGCGCTCTTCTGTTGTGCTGGACAAAGATCTCATCACGGAGTTCCACCCGGCGCACCCGGATAAACCAGCGCCAGGAGGCGCTGCTGGGGGGGGGGGGGAGTACTGTCACAACTCGCCGCTCTCAGGCATCCACCTCAGCTGCGCGCACACCTGCGCCTCGTCAGTGATGGGCTATTTATTCCACTCGGCCCTGAGCATCGGTCTGGAGCCGTCTGTTCTACTACGCGCTCAAACCCTCAGCAGGATCATCTCTTCCCATCTTGCCACTTTTCGCTATAACATGTAAGCTGTTCGCCACTTACCTGTCTATCAGTCTTCCCCTGTGCACAGGTGGACTCCCTGGCGGCGGATTCTCCCATCTTCGCCATCTCCTTCCCCCGCGTCTCCACGTCTTGTCGTGTGCACAGCAGGGCGCCGTCTCCCAGGCCAAAGATCCTAGCCAACGCCAGCCACCTTCCCTTCTGCAAGTAAGCATCACTTTGTATTACTTCCCCGTGTGGTTAAGCCCAGCTAATTTCCCTGTCTCTGTTCTTCCCATAGGGTTGCCTGGCTGCACGGCATGCTGCTCTGTTCCCGACTCTCATCGTCCACCCACAATCCACATACATATCTCATACACGCACCCAAACACCACTTTGCTGTTGAATAAAGCTATCAAATCTTACCTGAGCCTGTGTGCGTGTTTCCTGGGCCGAGAATTATGTCATAGAGGTCTTAAAGCATCTAGGGACGATGGCCTGACTCAGGGAAATGTTATATATGTCAGTCAGGACATCCACCAACTCACTCGCGCAGACTCGGAGCACACGTCCCGGGATGTTGTCCGGACCTGCAGCTTTACGTGGGTTAACCCTGACTAGGGTCCTCCGTGTGTTCGCTGCGTTGATGGTGATAGCTGGCCCCACAGATGGTGAAGATGGGCCAGCCCTCCCTCTGATTGTCGGGTTTGATGCTTCAAAACGTGCAAAGAAGTTATTGAGCCTGTCTGGAAGCAAAGTGTCATCATCATCAACCCCCTGCCTAGACTTATAATACGTGGGTGCATGTATGAGAGCGTGCGCAAAACAAGAGTGTGCATGTGAGTAGTTTGCCAGGAAACACAGGAAGAGGGTGGCCGGTCACAGTGACCCCCCACCACCCACCCTCGGAAACCCCGAGCAAGCAGGACAGTGCCACCAATCCCCACAGAGCACAAATGTCTTGAGGCCAACAAGCCCCAGGACAGCTAGGCATCCACCCCAGGAGGGACGGCTGAAGGAGGCCGGGCCTCCAAGTGACCAATGCGGCAAACCCACGACCCTGGACCGGCTCACCCCCATCCCCCCAGTGGTGCCCACTGCAGCCCCCGGGCCCCAGGCACCGGGAGGTCAGCGCCATTATTCCCCGGGTTGGAGACTGGCTCGTGCCGCACCCAAACACCCCCACAGTGGACCCACCCCATCGCCACCGCCGCACACCCCGGGGACCTCCACACCCTAAGAAGGTGGCAGCAAGGCACAGGGGCCCCAAGGGGGACCAACCCCCATCCAGGGGAGCCCACGCAGTCAGGAAGTGATACCCTCTCAATCCAGCACCCCCTGACCAGCACACACACCCATTCCCACACAACTGTACCCTCATGCTCTCATACGCACCCACTTGCACCCACACGCACTCACTCACTCACCCCCTCCCCCACACAATCCCACACTTACACTCCCGGACCCACCCACTCTCTCCCACTCCTGTATCCGCTCAATCTCACTCCCACTGACCATTAGAGTCACCTGCACCCACTCACACTCACCCATACACACTCTCACTCGCGCTCCAACCCACTCACATCCACTCGTGCTCTCCCCCACACACTCACCTACACTCATTCACCCTTATTACTTGAGGTGGCCACGGTGCAGATGCAGAGAGCATGGACATGCACCAGCGCCCAGTAGTGGCCGGGGAGACACCAGCACGGGCCAGCAGCCACACCGTCGTCGACTTGCCCCAGGGCGGCTGTGGCTACAGAAGCAGACCACCACTCCAACACCCACCTGGAGCGACGGATCAGCGGACCACTGCAAGTGCTTCGCGATTCCACCTGACATGCAAAGCGCCACACAAAACCGACCCACCATCACCATCTCCACTCATCACTCCCTCACTCTCACTTACTCTCTTGTTCGATCACTCTCTCACTCCCTTGCTCGCACCTATTCATTCGGTAGCACCCAGGGATTTTGACAAAATGATGGGCCCCAGGCCTCCTGCTGGGCCCCCATGCCCCCGGCAGAAGGAGGGCAGCAGGGGTTTGGGAAGACCCCTGCTCCCCATCCCCCATGCACAAATCATGAGTTAGTTGTGTGGTGTGATTGTGTGCAGGTGTGTGAACTACCAGAGTGCAGTTGGTTGGAGCACTGCTAGCCATTGCTATAGGCAGTGGGTCTCCCAACCCCCCAAGCCCTCAGTGTCTATAGTGCAATTAAAATTGAGGTGAGAGGGGCCCCACTGCACAGCAGACAGAGGGATCCTCTTCACTGACACAGTACAGCACACTCCCACCCCAAAACCCTAGGTGTATCCAGTAAGATTTATGTTCCACCCAGAATCGGGGGGAGAGGGGGTTAAGACTGGGAGGGAGGCGACGGTCCAAAACGCAGCCCGTCCCCTCCAGAAGCCAGCTCGCAAACTGGTTCAGGAGGCCACCTACTGCCCCCAGATCCCAACTCAGGGTGAGGGCCGCCAGGCTGAGCAGCCCAGGATCTGCCAGCATTGCACCCCAGCATTCCCCAGCACCAAGGGCTTGATGGAGCAGCCACAACCACACCCACTCCCACACATCTTGCACATACAAACACACACAGCAACAATAATAACGAACAATGGGGCGGACCAATATGGCACCCTAAAAGCCAAGCGGCACCCCAGAGCACCCACTGCAAGCCCACCAACCACCCACCCCAGACACACACCGACAGTGGCAGGCTGCCCTGCAGCCACAGCCGCCCCAGGGCAAACCGACAGAAACACGGCCGCCAACCCACGCCAATGGCCCCCCTGCCCACCCCTGAGCACCCCCACATACCCACACCCAGTGCCAAGGACATCAGAGGCAATGCGGCAAAGCGCCCTGCCCTGTGACACAATGGCAGGATGGCCGGGAAAAGCAGGCCGCCAACCCCCAGGCCACCAGACGGCCTGCCCCACCCCCACCACCCAACGAGGTCCCCCCACCCACACACACACACCCTCCATCCTCATACGTCCACCCACAGGTATCTGCACCCCCACACACACACGCCCGCCATCATGTGCACACACACACACTGACCATCACACATGTCCACCTACAACCACACACAACCCCACATGCCCACACACAACACACACACCCACACACACGTGCACACACCCACATCCGCACCCACCCCCACACACACACAAACCCACACTCACACACATGTGCACACACACTCACACATGTATGCATACACACACACACACACACACACACACACACACACTCGCAGGCCCTGGAGAATGGGGGGCAACCCCCTGGGATGCAGGCACCAGCCCCCGGAGCTCTGCCAGGGCCCCGAGGAGGGCATGATCCCGCTGTGCACCAGCGCACACCCAACCCCGGTCCAGAGGGGGAATGCCCCCCCCCCCCCCCAGCACCAGGGGTCAGACCCATCCCCACCCGGGAGGCAAGGCCAGCCATCCCGGGGCCACGCCCACCCCCCCAGGCCAGATGCACAGCCACCCTGGGACAGGCTCCCCAGACACTGGCCCCAGTGGGTCACAGAAACCCCTTGTGGTCAAGGCGCAGCCAGCCGCCCTGACCTGCGTTGTTCAGTCTGGTGTTTCTCATCTTCCTCTTGACAAAACTCCATAGATTCTCTATGGGGTTTAGGCCAGGTCAGTTTGCTGGCCAACCAAGCACAGTGATGCCATTGTCAATAAACAAGGTATTGGTACTGCTGGTAGCGTTGGCAGGTGCCAAGTCCTGTTGGAAAATGAAATCAGCATCTCCATAAAGCTTGTCAGCAGAGGAAAGTATGGAGTGCTCTAAAAATTTCCTGATAGACAGCTGCGCTGGCTTTGGACTTGATAAACCACAGTGGACCAACACTAGCAGATGACATGACTCCCCAAATCAGGTGCCAAGTCCTATCATTTTATTCATAATTTTATTTATTTTATAATCCTTTATTAGCCCCACAATGGGGAAATTACAGGACATCCACCTGGATGGATGAGGCAGCCACAGTGTGGCGCCAATCCATTCACCATTCACACACACATTCACACCTAGGGCCACTTTAGAGTTACCAATTAACCTAACTTGCTTATTAACTCCTGAAAATCAAGGTTCCAGAGTCTGGAGGAAAAGTGGAGAGGTACAGAATCCAAGTTGCTTGAGATCCAGTGTGAAGTCTCCACAGTCACTGATGATTTGGTGCTGTAAGGGCTCCTGTAGTGGGAACAGCAGCTAAAGTCCTCCTCCTCCTCCTCTCAGTACTCAAATAATGATGAAGTCACATCAAGGAAGAGACCGCAGCTGTCCAGGGGGAGCAGACAGGTCAGAGTATAAGGGTTCAAGGCTGCATACTGTAACGTGCTGCTCGACATGGCGACGTCCCACCGGGAGATTCGAACTCACGCCTCCCGCTCCGGAGTCCCACACTCTACCTGTGTCGCCAATAGGGTCAACCCACTTGGCAAGCCAAGTAGGGTGCTCATATTGAGTTCGCTACACTACTCCCCTCTGGTTCTCGACATCGTCCCGATGTCAGCGCCCCATTACTGCTTTGGACAGGAGATCCCACTTCTGACACCAGTGTAACGTGCTGCTCGACATGGCGACGTCCCACCGGGAGATTCAAACTCACGCCTCCCGCTCCGGAGTCCTGCACCCTACCTGTGTCGCCAATAGGGTCAACCCACTTGGCAAGCCAAGTAGGGTGCTCATATTGAGTTCGCTACAATACCTTGCAGGTACTCTCTCTCCCCGCTAATTGGCTCCCTCCCTGCAGCCACGCTCAACACCTGCTGGCAATTAGAGAAGCTCTCTCCTGCTACTCAGTCTGAGCACGCCATGTTATTTCCTGCCAAGCCCGTTACCCGCGTTTGTGTGCAGTCTGGAAATATCCTTGCCTTGTAAATAGTTTGGATTGCTTTCACCCTTTGTCTGTG
The DNA here is from genome assembly GCA_020510985.1 of Pholidichthys leucotaenia. Lineage (NCBI taxonomy): Eukaryota > Metazoa > Chordata > Actinopteri > Cichliformes > Pholidichthyidae > Pholidichthys > Pholidichthys leucotaenia. Next base: position 189,842,637 of record CM035842.1, on the reverse strand, counting down.
CTCTCCCCAGGAATTCCCACCTGAGTGGCGGACCGGATTCCTGGTGGACCATTCACCTTCACCACATTGTAAGTCGACTTACCACCATTCACAGTGCACTGTTTTTCTACCCCTTTTCCCCCTCACTGTTCAGATCTGGCCAGCCTGCCATGTATCATCTCCACCTACCTGGATCCCTGCAGTGGAGGCGTTTGGAGGATTGTCTGCCAAGTGTCCTGCTGTCCCATCTGCAGCCTGAAGTGGGGCACTCCCATAGCCAGTCAAACCTGTAAGAAAAATCTAAGCACAATTAATCATATTAGCCATAATACCAATTACAATACTTACCTTATCTCTGTTCTCTCCTCTCAGGGCTGCCAGACTCTCCCACGCCTCCTGCAAGCATAATCATTGTTCAAAATAAAATCATTGTTAAATGTTTACCTTTGTCTCCACTCATGTCTGCTTCTCGATCTGGTTCCACCAACCTTGTCACAGAAATCTCTGATGCTAAAAGTCACCAAACTACCAGACCATCGCTCAGTGTGCTGTCTTTTACTGAGGACAATTAATAAACCTGTCCATCCACAGGTCACATCAGATGAAAGATGCCTGAAAGGATGATTCAGATTTTCACACTAGGCTGTTATTTTCATTGAGAGAGAAAAAATGTTGCAAGAAAATGAGAAGGAACTCATAACATCTGCAATTAAACAGTTTATTGTTGCATGAGAAGCTGCACATTTTTTACACATTTGCACATTTATGATTAAGCTGCAAATTTACAATAACAAATGCAAATTTTGGAGGAAAAAATTTAAAATCAAAATTTGCTCATAAAGCAGTTGCAGACTGAAAGAAAACAATTTTAAAATAAAAAAATTGCAACTTTAATTTGAAAAATAATCACAAATTTAGAAGACAAAGGCAGCAAATTTTGAAAACAGTCATAAATTGAGAGAATAATATTCCAAAGGAATGGGTAAATTACAAAAAAGCTGCAAATTCGCAAATTTAGCACAAAAAACACATTTGGAAGAAATGTTGCAGATTTGTAAGAGGACAACTGCATATTTAAGTAGTGAAGCGGCATGAAATAAAGTGGCGTTGGTGAAGGTTTTAAGCAGGTTTATTAAATCATACCGCCTTCACAGGATCCCCGCTCCGGTGCAAGTGTGAGCAGACCGGAGCGGGATTCTCAGGCTCTCAGAGGAGGGGACACAGAGTGTGTGTCCAGCAGCAGCAGTTGAGAGAGAAAATGAGAGTGAGAGGATGAGCATGGATTACAGTGCAGTATATATACCCAACTACAACAATACATAAAAGAGCATTCCCAGCAGTGGGTATGATCAAAGAGACTGCAGAACAGGCATGAGACATTTGCATTTGAGAGACATACATCACAATAGGCAGATTGCTGGCCTCTGCTCCAGCTGCAAGACAAAGAGGTTACAAGGCACATCTACATATTGATCTCAGTCTCTAGGTCACAGTAAGGACAGGACACATGAACACAATGCATGAAAGGCACATTAACATCACAATGCATGTATGGCACATTACATCTCAGTAGTGCAGCGGAAAAAACCAGGAGTAGCGAGCTATCTGTCCTTAGTCTGTTGTGGGGGTTACACCAACCTGCCACACGTTCCCTCCCAGAGGGCTCGGCAGGCGGCCGAGGTCTCGATCATGCAGCTTGGGCAGCGAGCAGGAGAAGCTCTGTACAGGACGGGGGGGGGGGGGGGTAAGTGCCGGCCGGGAGTGGTGAAATCGTCCTGGCCGCGCAAAAATTGCTTGTTGTTCCACGATGTCGAGGGGCTGTCCCGTTGAACTTGCGGAGATCACAAGAAGAAAAATTAGTCTCTGACTCCTCTCGTGGCCATGAAGAAGAGCAGGAGCAGCTGTAAGAAAAAAAAGGAACAAAAGCAGAGGGACTTGGCGTGTGGGAAAAGCTGACGGCTGAATCCCTTGTGCGCCATGGCTGAGACCATTAGTGAATCCTGTGGGCGAGCTGCGAGCGTGCTTCGGGTGTGCGGGCAGCCCTGAAGGTTCCGAGGGTGGCAATCGTTCATTTTTCTCGGGCATGTGCAGCGGCGGAGGACGATGGCGGTCTCTGGAGCCGTTATTGTCCCGTGTGTGGTGCGCCGTCCTCGTAACTCCCCGGTGCGTGCGCCGGGGTTCCGTGATGGGTGGGCCAGCTGGAGAGGAGAACCAGGGTCAGGAATCTTGGTGGAGATCGGCGTGGTCGGCGCCGATAATCATCTATGTTGAGCTGTGGCTGCAGATTAGTCATGGTGCGTTGGAACGTTGAGGGGAAATAGACGATCTTTGTCCCCCAGGCTCGGGTAGATGCGTGGGATCACTGAGAGGGAGGAGGTGCGGTGAGAGGGAGAAAACGTTCTGTGTCCCTCGGCCGGTCCAGCGTGGACATCCCGATCTCAGGCAAGGGTCGTGCCATGACGTTTTCTGCGTTTTTCCCGGTCGTGGGTGATGTCCGGAGAGTAGCTCGCCTGTGTTGGCTCTGCGTCAAGGTCTCCCTGAAGCAGAAGGGAGGGCAGATCATTTGCGTCAGGCTGCTGTGTTCGCTGGCAGCGTGTTTTTTTCAGCGTTGGGTCGCCAGCGTGGCCGTCCAGACCAGAAGGTTGCGTTGCACAAAGCGTGTGCATGTTCGGGGTCACCAGTGAAGCGGTATGAAATAAAGCAGCGTTGGTGAAGGTTTTAAGCAGGTTTATTAAATCATACCGCCTTCACAGGATCCCCGCTCCGGTGCAAGTGTGAGCAGACCGGAGCGGGATCCTCAGGCTCTCAGAGGAGGGGACACAGAGTGTGTGTCCAGCAGCAGCAGTTGAAGAGAGAGAAAATGAGAGTGAGAGGATGAGCATGGATTACAGTGCAGTATATACAGTATACCCAACTACAACAATACATAAAAGAGCATTCCCAGCAGTGGGTATGATCAAAGAGACTGCAGAACAGGCATGAGACATTTGCATTTGAGAGACATACATCACAATAGGCAGATTGCTGGCCTCTGCTCCAGCTGCAAGACAAAGAGGTTACAAGGCACATCTACATATTGATCTCAGTCTCTAGGTCACAGTAAGGACAGGACGCATGAACACAATGCATGAAAGGCACATTAACATCACAATGCATGTATGGCACATTACATCTCAGTAGTGCAGCGGAAAAAACCAGGAGTAGCGAGCCGTCTGTCCTTAGTCTGTTGTGGGGGTTACACCAACCCGCCACAGTAGGATAAAATGTCCGCTTTCACCAATGTTGACCAACCAGCTTCATTTTCAGACTATTCATTACTAAAATGCTGGTGCATATTTTGTTGGCCTGACGTTGCTTAGAATGGGTGAAAGCAACTGAGTGCTGTACAAAAATACAAAAAGGACAAAAAAAAAAAAAAAAAAAAAAAGAGTTTTACTGAAATTACTCAATGTCTGTTTCTTTCTCCCTGTGAATCCCTCCCAGCTTCTCCATCAAGTCAGTTATAAGTGACTGTCATACTGCAGTGCAGATGGGAGCAGTCACTGCAATTTTAAAATCAGCTAAAATATTCTGATAACCTGTGTGGCGAACATATAATTCAAAAGACACATTTGAGGAAAATTTCACTTTTTCACACCTTTGCACATTAATTTGGATAGTGGAAGTGGTAACCAAGAGAGAAACTATGGAAAACAGTTACTTTCACCTCTGACTAAATAAGAGGTGAAAGTATTTTATTTCGGATAGTACATTACAGGTTAAAAGAAACTGTATAATATAACAACAAGGTCAAATTAGACAAAGACTCCTTCTACTATACAATTCCACGTGAGTTATCCGAAATGGGTGATGGCTGAAGCCGCAGCTTATATTGCCCACCCATATTCCATCCAAGAATTCAAAGGAGAAAAAAGAGAAAACAAGACAAGAGCGATTACAATTTAAAACAAGGCTAAGACAAAATATGACTGAGAGAAAAAGAAAACTGAGCTAGTCTAAGTTAAGCGGTTACTATTCAAAAACAAATCTAAGACATAGTGTCACAGAGAAAAAAGAAAAACTAAGCTATAACACAACACAGGCTGGAAATGTCAATCCTTATGTGAGTTTACATGTCGTCTTGTAAATATGTTTGGAGTATTTCTTCCTTTAGTTTTTGTTTAAATTGTCCAAGCTTTGTACATGATTTTAATTCAGGTCCAAAATCGTTCCATAATCTGACACCTTGCACTGAAATACAGTGTTGCTTGGTAGTTGTTCTCACTGTAGGCTTTTGAAATATACATGTTCCTCTGAAGTGATATCGTTTCTCCCTTGTTTGGAACAACTTTTGGATATTTGCGGGCAGTGATAGATTCTTCACTTTGAACATTATTATTGCGGTTTTAAAGTCGATCAGATCTTTCAACTTGAGAGTTTTTTGTTTAAGAAAAAGTGGGTTTGTTGGTTCCCTGTAAGCTGCTTTGTTAATTATTCTAATAGCTCTCTTTTGAAGCATAAAGAGTGGATATATGTTTGTTTTATATGTATTTCCCCATACTTCATTACAATATGTCATGTATGGGAGTATTAATGAATGATACAAGGTGTATAGTGTGGGTTGATTCAGCAAATTTTTCACTCTGTGTAATATTGCAATTGATTTGGATACTTTACCTTTTATATAATTAATATGTGGCTTCCAACACAGTTTGTTATCAATTATTACTCCAAGGAATTTAGTTTCGGATACCCTTTCAATCTCTACACCATTTACACTGAGTTTGGGTACTGACAAACCATGGCTAACCAAAGGACTACAAAAGGCGTGTAAAAAGAAAAATTTATTATATAAAGCTTTCATAAAGAAAAGGACAAAAGAAGCAGAGCAGCGGTATAAAACATACAAAAATAAGTTAACATATATAATAAGATGTAGTAAAAGAGACTATTACAGTAAAGAACTGGAAAAAAACAAAGACAATATTAAAAATACATGGACAATAATCAACAGTATCCTTGGAAATAAAAGCAGAAATACCAGCTACCCAACTAACACTCCAAAAAATAATAAATCGACTCCGAATGTGAATATAGCTTCACCTGCAGATGAATTTAATAATTTTTTTGTTAACATTGGACCTAAACTGGCCCGAGAAATACCCACTACGGTGCCAACGGGTGATTCAATATGCAATAACACTGCTGTAAAAGACACCATCTTCATAAAGAACACAGACGAAAGAGAGGTCATTGAAATTGTTAAATCGTTCAAAAGTAAAACATCTACTGACTGCGATGGTATTGATATGCTACTAGTCAAAACTGTTATCGAATGCATAGTGAAACCACTGACGTATATCTGTAACCTGTCTCTCCAATCAGGTATATTTCCCAATGCAATGAAAATAGCTAAAGTAATTCCGATTTACAAGACAGGCGACAGAGGGGAACTCTCCAACTACAGACCAATTTCACTATTACCGCAATTTTCCAAGATACTTGAAAAAATATTCTATGAGAGAATTGACAACTTCATACTGAAGAATGATTTATTGTGTGAGCAGCAATATGGGTTCAGACACAAAAGGACAACAGCATATGCCTTAATGGAATTTACAGAAAAAATATCAACAGCCATTGAAAATAAAGAGTATTCAGTTGGAGTATTCCTGGATCTTAAAAAAGCATTTGATACAGTAGATCACAATCTATTATTAAAGAAACTACAAAATTGTGGTATCAGAGGGGTAGCACTGTCCTGGTTAAGAAGTTACTTAAAGAACAGATATCAGTTTGTATGTGTTAACAACAAAAACTCAGAGCTACTGAAGGTCACCTGTGGAGTCCCACAGGGTTCAGTTTTGGGACCATTATTATTCAATATGTATATAAATGATATATGTAAAGTTTCAGAAAAAATGGACTTAATATTGTTTGCTGATGACACTAACCTGCTATGCAGTGGAAACAACTTGGAACAACTTCTGGATACACTCGGAAAGGAATTAGGAAAGCTGAAACTGTGGTTTGATTCAAACAAATTAACGCTCAATTTAAGCAAGACAAAATTTATAGTCTTTAACAACCATCACAACTACCCAGTACCCAAGAGGTGAAAGTACGAGAATGAGAATTTGTGACATGAGAATTGGAGCTCATTGGAATATTACAAATCTCCCAGCTTCATCTCCACTTATTTTAATGAGAGTGGGAGGATCACTGCCAAGAGAGCTACAGTACTATGGAGTTAGCTTAGCATCCACAGTTTTTATGGTCATTTTTTATAGTCACCACAAGAGACATCCCTGTTCAAGATTCAAAGACTTTATTATCATGTGCACAGTTAAGAAATGCTACATTTCCTGAGCACTGAAATTCTTACTTTGCTCTCCCAACGAATGCCAAGGCAAAAGGTACAGAAACAACAATTCTAATCGGTCATGACACACTTACACAGTAACTCAATCCTAATACTAATGGATGCTAATAACACACACACCAACACACAGTAAGGCAATAGAAGAATGAAACTGAAAATTCACTGGATGACTAAAGTGAGAGTGGTATTTTGATATCAGAGATGATGTGAACCTGAGATGGCGTGAACCTATGTACAGTATGCAAAGGAGCATTGTGCAACAAGCAGTGTATAATTACAAATTATTTCTGTAACGATAGTACCAGTAGACTGTGCATGATAAGTAGCAGCAGAGACGATATGGACATCAGACGGGTGATACTATATCTACTGTACAGGTGAGCAGTGTGCAAATTTAGCAGCCGGTGTGTGAGTTCCTATATGCAAAGCTGTGTTACAGAGTTTTGGAAGTTGTTGTCTGTTCATGAGTCTGATGGCAGTGGGAAAGAAGGAGTTTTTCAGTCTGGTTGTCCTACATTTCACACTTCTGTATCTCCGGCCTGAGGGTAGAAGTGTGAACAGTCTGTGCTGGGGGTGGGTGGGGTCCTGGAGGATGGCGTCAGCTCTCTTTTGGACTCTGCGGTGGTAGATGCTCTGCAGAGAGGGGAGTCCTGATGATCTTCTCCGCTGTCTTCACCACTCTCTGCAGGCATTTGCGTTCCAGGGCAGTGGTGCTACTGTACCACGCAGTGATGCAGTTGGTCAGGATGCTCTCGATGATGCAGCTGTAGAAATTGTTGAGGATCCTGGAAGACATGCCAAACTTCTTCAGCCTCCTCGGAAAGAGCAGTTGCTGTTGAACTCTCTTAACTAGCTCTGTGGTGTTGTGTGTCCACTTAAGGTCCTTGCTGATGTGGATGCCCAGGTATTTAAAGCTGCTCACCCTCTCCACATCAAGCTTCTGGCTGAACAGTGGCCGATGGGGTCTCCTCCTCCCTTTCCTCATGTCCACTATCATTTCCTTTGTCTTGTCCATGTTGAGGGTGAGGTTGTTGTCCTCACACCATGACACCAGGTTGGCCACCTCCCTCCTGTAAGATGCTTTGTCATCACCAGTGATGCATCCTATCATTGGCCACAGTTACATGGGCAAAATTTCTTCAATCTGATTACAATTCAGATCAGAATTTTACTGTTTACATGGATCCTGAAAAAGCTGATCTGATTAGGATGTGCGTTTCCATGTGTCACATGTTTGAACGGAATAAATCATTTTGACATGCGTACATCGACATTTTGACATTCCGAAAATAGTAGAAGAAGAAGCAACTTCCGGTGTTAGCAAGCCCCGCTTCGTGTCGAAATTGACCTGTATTGTGTTATTCAGACTATACTTTTGCTTCTGCTGGTCTCTGTAATGAAGATACAAGTACATACTTCTGCATATGACGAACAGAGGGAGACTGCAGGATGATACAGACCAGTTTTGTTTTACTCCCACTATGTTTTCCGCTAGCTGCTGCTAAGGCAGAAATACGTCACGTCGACGTGCGGCTGGTGTACAGACATGCGCAGTAAACATATTTTCTGCCCTACATTCGGAATAAGTGTTTTTATGCGCACCATTCCGATTAACAATCGGCATAACCCACCCCTCTCATTCGGAATGAAATTTTGATCTGAATGAGCCTGATTGGGTTAGAATATTCAGATTGCCGTGTTTACATGAAACATTTTTATTCCGATCAGGCTTTTAATCCGGTTACTTGTGTCCGTGTAAACATAGCCACTGCTGTGTCATCTGGAAACTTTAGGATGATATTGTCCTTGTGGGAGGCAACAGAGTCATGGGTGAAGAGGCTGTAGTAGATGGGGCTGAGAACACAACCCTGTGGGACACCTGGGTTTGTGATGATTCTGGCTGAGGTCCTGTTACACATCCTGACAGACTGGGGCCTGCCAGTTAGAAAGTCTAGTAGCCAGTCGCAGAGGGTGGGGTGCAGGCCAAGTGAAGACAGTTTGTCGGTGAGTTTGTGGGGGATGACTGTGTTGAAGGTGGAGCTGTAGTTGACAAAGAGCATCCTAATGTAGGAGTCTTTATCTTCCAGATGGGAGAGAGAATAATGGAGTGCTGCAGTGATGGCATCTGAGGTGGACCCGTTGGGCCGGTAGGCATATTGCAGGGGGTCCAGGGTGCCCGGCATGCTGTCCTGAATGAGGGGTAGCACCACTCTCTCGAAGCACTTCATGATGATTGGAGTGAGTGCTACCAGTCTGTAATCATTCAGACAGGTCAGCAGGTTCCTTTTGGGGATGGGGATGATGGTTGTCATTTTGAAAGAGGAGGGTACTATGTTCTGGTTGAGGGAGAGGTTGAAGATTGCTGTGAGAACGTCAGTCAGCTCTGCAGCGCATGCTCTGAGGGCCCGCCCAGGTATGTTGTCCGGTCCTGCTGCCTTGCAGGTTTGATATTCGTCAGTGCTTTGTTTACCTAGCCTGGTGAGACTCTTAGTGGGTGGGTGGGTGGGGGGTACATGAGTGTGTGTCTCTTTTCTCTGTGCTGTGGCTGGTGGTCTCGAAGCGGGTGTAAAGGATGCTGAGATTGTCCGGCAGGCTGTCTGTAGAGCTTGTGGTGCTGCTGTTAGTCCTCTTGTAGTCTGCGATGTGTTGCAGGCCTTGCCACATCAGAAAAAGATTTAGAATCAGAAAAAGATTTATTGCCAAGTACATTAACAGATACTGATAACAGGACTCTTGTGTGTGATCGGTGATCGGTTTCATTCTGAAAAGTCAGCTTTATAATAAACCAACGTGGCTCATTTCAAAATTCTGTCTCGTGGCAAAACTCATCATCTCTTGATCTCTTGATCTCTACCCTGGAATTGGATGCTTTTCCATTACTGACCTTTCAAATTTGTTTTGGAATTAAATAATGCCTCTGGGTCTGAACATCTGCCCTTTGAGGAATGTATTAAAATAAAGACGTCTGCTGATTACTCTGAAAACTTAAGTATAACAGAGTCATCTGTATCTTGGTGTGGTGGAGTTTTCTGTCCTTTTTTCTTCTGAACAGTTAACCTTCAGATGAGCTAACACCATGCCTACAAAGCTATAACAATTTTTAGATATAAAAATGTAAAACTTTCATTAGCCCCCAAAAACAATTGTAAAAATATTTAAATCAAGACTCAACAACCACGTGACACGCGGACCATCCGTGTGTGAACTGCTGGTTTATCAAGCTACACTGGTTGTCTTGTGTGTGTCAGAGCTGCAGATTTATGTGCACAGGACATTAAAGCCTTGTTTATGCTCCACCTCCGCTCTGTGCGTGCGTCTATGATGCTTGTACCCTTTGGATAAGGTTGGTGCGCACCCAGCTATATGTATGTATATGCTTCATTCTTGAGTCTACTCGGCCAAGTGTTTGCTGCTTTTACCTCAAATTATCTTCTTGTTTCTCTAGTCTACTCTAGTCATGTTTGTTTTAATTCATCTTCTTCTATAACGCTTTTTACTCATCTCTAGATGATCAAAAACCCTCACCCTTGTTACGCTGCCATCCCCCATCCCCATACAAAATGTAAGGAAATGTGTAAAGAATGTGACTTTCATGTAAACTTACAGCTTTTCTCTAAATTGTCATTTTTTCCCCTAACAAATTTTGGATTTTTTCTTTGTAAATTTGCAAGTTTTTTTCAGAAATTTGTGACTCTTTCCAATATATTTTTGTAAATTTGCAACTTTTCCTCAAATGTGCAGTTTTCTCTGAAACTTGCAGTTTTACCTTTATACCTTTTTGCATAAATTTTCAACCTTTCTCTTAAGATGTGATTGTAAATCAGCATTTTTATCATATTTTGCACCTCCATCTTACAAACTTGTACCCGATCTACCCTTACACGTTCATACCCCATGTCGAGTTAAAAAATGCCTACTGCAAATCTCTTACTTTAACAATGTGATTAGATTTCAACAAATTTGTAAAGCATAAGCAATACTTTTCTCTAGCTTTTCTTGAACTCTTGGCTGCACTGCTCTCACATGTTTGGTTAATTGGTTGTTCCAAATTGTCCCCAGACCTCTTTCTTCTATGGGCCCTTAGAATAGCGGGCTAGTACTAGTGGTGGTCTTTGAGACTAGAAAATGTGCTAATAAGTTTAGTTCATATCCGTAAAGTTTTGGGAGATGTGCAAAAACTACAGATAGGAGGGTCTGGGAATCTCCAAATATGTATTGACCCTTGAATATAAAGGAGCCCTAAACCTGCATCCTTTCTCTTGGCCAGCAGGTGGCTAGTTTTCTTGAAGCAAAAGGTCAGACTGCCTGATATTCTGTGGAAAAAATGACCTTTCAAGCCTCAACAATTTTCCAGATTTTGGTCTTAATTGCGAGCCTTCTTTTTATTAGATGTTTCTTAGGTGGAACATGGGTGGGCAATATAAGCTGCGGCTTCAGCCATCACCCCCCTTTTCTGATAACTTATGTTGAATTGTACAATCAGAGGAGTTATTGTTTAATTTGACCTTGTTGGCTTTTTCCTTGATATATTGTTCTGTTCCTTTCTTTTAATCTTTTCCAAAAAATAAAGATTCATTCATATTTATACGCTCTTTCTGTAGCCACTCAATAATTTGCATACATGGTAGCATTTTAGATGAGAAAGCACACAGACCTCTCAGCTATAAGGTTGAGAACATTGTGAGCAATTATCTTAGTTTTGCTGTTAGAGTCACTCCCTGCTTGTTAAAAAGGATACCACTTGCAAAATGCCTAACTCAAACTTCAAGACAGTAAACCTTAATGACTTAGTAACTTTTCTATTCGTTCCTGTCTCACTCTCCCCCTTTGAAACAGAACGGCTTAATATCAAAGCCGTTCTTTTTCAACATCCTGTAGGGGAGGATACACATTGTGTTGCTAATTGGGGGACCCCCCAGGTGCCCTTGTGGGTGTTTGAGCTCAGTGGCCAAATTGCTAACATAGGAAGTATTAGTCCCATGGGGGCCTCTGACTCTATTGTTAAAACTCTGACCTCCTGTAGCCCTACAGCTGATACTGATAGGTCAAATTAGGTGGGGCATGGGTATGGCTTTTTTGAAGACTGGTCATGTATTGGGTTTACTCAGTATGTGGTTTTGGCATGTCTCTGATATGGAAAGCAACAATACTGTACTTACATGTGCTCAATTGTTCCTCTTTGACCATTCTTTCGATGTCTCTTTGTACTGTTGTTGCGGAGGGAGGAGGGGGTCGCTAGGCGGTGGCGGGTGAAGGAGGAGGGTGGACGCAGCTGCTGGAGGAGGGATGTCCACTGCCACCATCATCTCAGACCACAGTCATCTCAAATTTAATGGAGAGAAACAGACAGGCTATTAAACAGTGTGTTTTTGTCCTTTTCTGTTCCATCGTGTTTATCAGAATCAGAATCAGATTTATTGCCATTGTTCATGTAGTACACAAACTAGGAATTTGTCTCGGTGCAATGCTGCAACATTAAACATGGAGTAGCACTAAAGATAAAAATAAAAAACTATGCATACAATAAAAGGTAGAATATGAATGAGTAATACTAATCTATGCAATTTAAAATATATTAACAAGCAGCAGATATTGTGGAGTTCCACATAGTGCAGTCGGTAGTGCAAAAGTGATAATAAAAACAGTGATAAAACAGTGATAATTATCATGAGTCCGGTTGAGCTGCTGTACGTAGTGCACGAGAGTCTAATAAGTCACTTAGTGTTCAGCAGTCTGATGGCAGAGGGGAAGAAGCTGTTCATGTAGCGGGAGGTTTTAGTCTGAATGGACCGAAGTCTTCTACCTGAGGGGAGGGGGGCAAACAGTGCGTGTCCAGGGTGTGAAGGGTCAGCTATGATCCGACCTGCACTCCTCCGGGTCCTGGAGATGTACAGGTCCTGGAGGGATGGAAGCTCGCAGCCGATCACCTTCTCAGCAGCACGCACAACGCGCTGCAGTCTTAGTCTGTCCCTGGCGGTGGCTCCTGCGTACCACACGGTGATGGAGGTGGTGAGGATGGACTCGATGATGGCCGTGTAGAACTGCACCAACATCTTGGTGGGTAGCTTGAGCTTCCTCAGCTGCCGCAGGAAGAACATCCTCTGCTGGGCCTTTTTGATGAGGGAGCTGATGGTCGGCTCCCACTTGAGGTCCCGGGTGATGGTGGTGCCTAGGAAGCGGAAGGAATCCGCAGTGGTGATGGGAGAATCTGTGAGGGTAAGGGGGGGCAGAGGGACTGTGACTTTTCTGAAGTCCACGATCATCTCCACTGTCTTCAGAGCGTTCAGCTGCAGGTTGTTGTGGCTGCACCAGGACGCCAGCTGGGCCACCTCTCTCCTGTAGATGGATTCGTCGCCGTTGGAGATGAGCCCGATGAGGGTGGTGTCGTCCGCAAACTTGATCAGCTTGACAGACTGGTGGCTGGAGGTGCAGGAGTTGGTGTACAGGGAGAAGAGCAGGGGGGAAAGTACACAGCCCTGGGGTGATCTGGTGCTGATGCTAACAGAGTCTGAGACAGTCTTTCCCAGCTGCACATGCTGCCTCTGGTCCGTCAGGAAGTCGGTGATCCACCTGCAGAGGGAGTCAGGCACGTTGAGCAGGGACAGCTTGTCCTGGAGCAGAGCGGGGCAGTCCACAAACAGGATCCTGGCGTAGGTTCCCGGGGAGTCCAGGTGCTGCAGGATGGAGTGGAGGGCCAGGTTGACTGCCTCGTCCACAGACCTTTTGGCTCTGTAGGCAAACTGCAGCGGGTCCAGGAGGGGAGTGGTGATGGTTTTGAGGTGGGGCAGGACCAGGCGCTCAAAGGACTTCATGACTACAGAGGTGAGCGCTACAGGTCTGTAGTCGTTAAGTCTAGTGATCCGTGGCTTCTTGGGGACAGGGACGATGGTAGAGGTTTTGAGGCAGGTCGGCACGTGGCATGACTTCAGGGAGGTGTTAAAAATGTCTGTGAAGACAGGAGTCAGCTCCTCCGCACAGTGTCTCAGGGTGGAGGGAGACACGCCGTCCGGACCGGGGGCCTTGCGCGGGTTCAGTCTGGAGAACTGTCTGTACACGTCCTGCTCACTGATGGCAAGGGCAGGGGGGGAGGAGGGGGGCTGCCTTTGATGAAGTGGGGACCATGGAGGCAGTGGTGCTGGGGGGAGGGGGGGAGTTGGACACAGCTGACGAGGTGTCAAAACGGGCATAGTGTTGGGACAGTCTTTGACAAAGGGCTTTGTCATCCTGACCCTTAGAAGCCTGAGGCCGATAGTTGGTGATTTGCCTCAGTCCTCTCCACACAGAAGCAGAGTCGTTAGCAGTGAGCTGTTGCTGGAGTCTCTCAGAATACACAGATTTAGCTCTCCTCAGCTCTCTGCTAAACCGGTATTTGACCTCCCTGTAGCAGTCCCTGTCTCCACTTTTCAATGCTGCTTCCTTCTCCTTCTTGATCTGTCTGAGCTTTGCTGTGAACCAGGGCTTGTCGTTGGAGTAACTCACCCTGGTGCATGATGGAAGAATGCTCTCCTCACAAAAGTGGATATATGAGGTCACAGTGTCCGTGTATTCATCCACATCATGCGTGGCTCCTTTAACCATGCCCCAGTCAGTTATTTCCAAGCACGTGCTCAGCTCCTCCCCAGGTTCACTGGTCCATTTCCTCATAGTGCTCACAACAGGTTTTGTGAGCTTCAGTCTCTGTCTGTATGTGGGAATCAGGTGGACCATCATGTGATCAGATAGTCCGAGCGCAGCGCGGGGAACAGCGCGATACGCGTCCTTAACTGTAGTGTAACAGTGATCCAGCGTGTTCTCTCCTCTGGTGGGGCATTTAATAAACTGTTTGTATCGGGGGAGTTCGTGGCTCAGGTTGCTCTGGTTAAAGTCGCCAACCACAATAACCAGAGAATCCGGAAAAGTCCGCTCCGCTTGTTGAATGTGATCCGCGAGCGCGCGCTGAGCCTCGCGCATGTCCGCGTCGGGCGGGACGTAAACAGCGGCCAGGATGAATGAAGCGAACTCACGCGAGGAATAAAATGGCTTGCAGTTGATGAATAAATATTCCAGAGCAGGAGAACAGTGTTGGGAGATCACAGTTACATCGGAGCACCAGCTGCTGTTGATGTAGAAGCAGACTCCTCCGCCTGTGGTCTTGCCGGAGAGCCCCGAGTCTCGATCAGCACGAAACAGCTGAAATCCCTCGAGGAGGAGTGAAAGTCCTGATATTTAGTAGCTCTTCACGGGTGTAAGAGCAGGCAGACACACAACTGACAAACAAAAACAAACAAAACAAAGCGCAGCGAAGCACCATGGCGACCACTGTGGGCGCCATCTTGGGTCATTTCGTGCTTGTTCTCACCATTGCAGCATAAGTCTCTTATTCTTATGTTTTTTCTTTCCTTCCTCCAATCGTTTCTCCATATTTTGTCGTGTGTCCTGCACAAAACTTTAACATTTCATCAGTTTTCAATTTTCTCAAACAACAAATTTCCCTTTCCATTTTCTGCCCACTCTCACAAGGTTCATCTCCACAACAAAAACTCCTATATATTTTTATTCATTCATTTTATTTTATTTTATTTATTCATTTATTTTTGTATTCATTTCTTTATTTACTCCAATTTACAATTTTTCATTTTTCATTTAAATTACCTCACCTTTATGTAGTGTTCACCTAGGATTTCCTACAGTTTTATTGAGGAATAAATCTACTTATTCTCCAGTTTTATTGTATAAGTAGGAATAGTTATTATTCTTATACCTCCCTGTGCCTAATTTAAAGTTGAGCCTTTTCTCTCCAAGCTGAGTGGGCATGCTTTGCCTCTCTACAAACAAACCCACATAGGTGGGCGTGGGAGGACTTTATCTTGCCGTGCACAGACTTAAAGCTATCCTTTCAGCAAGAGAGAGAAGGTTCCAAATTTATTATTAAGATTTAAGTTCTTATTGGCAGTAATTACTTCCTATATTTGGCCACACAATGGAGGCACTGTGCCGCAGCTTGAAGGTGGTTCAAGATGGCATTCTCATGCATATGTGCAGTGATTGCAGCACGCGCAAGATGGCTCCTGAGCCTATTGTTCACAAACCACGTCTTTTTTTTTTTTTTTTTTTTTTTTTAAGGAAATGGAGCACTGCCTCCCTAACCCCAGCTGTACACATGCCAGAATAACCTTACAACTTTAATTTAGTGCTTCATTTTAATACTGTTACCTCAAATAATTCTCCTCTCAGTAACCTGTTTTACCAATCTCACCTCCACTTGGTGGTGGAGACGCATTACCTTCCTTTGTTCTGGCCATGCGGTCCAGAGTGCGCCATTAGCTAAATCATACTATGTGGAAAGTTTAATAGGTATTTCCAACTTCCGGTATTTCTCAAACCACACTTTTATCCCTTAAAGACACAAAATTAACAAAGACATCTGGCACCAGGCTATCCTAGTTCCTTTAATTTGGGAGACGAATACGGTTGATCGCTGATCACCGCTGTTCACCAAGTCTCTTATTCCGGCACAGACTGCAACCGAAATTACTGGCCCCCAGGCTAATCCGGGTCCTTTAATTTGGGAGAAGAACACGGTTGATTCCGCTGTTCACTTATGGCCCTTTTCCACTAACTCCAATTGGCCTAACACGACTCGACTCATCACTACTCGTTTTGGCCTCGGTTGTGTCTCCATAGCAGCTGGGTAAAGCAGGGTTAAGCTGGGGTGGGCGGGATTTTTTTTTTACAGCAAGGCGGCGCCACACTCCCGTGACGTAAAACACGTGACCCAAGCAAAACATAACATGGCGGCTGTACAAGGTGACTCATCGGTCTGTGGCTTTTGGTCACCGTAAATGCCAAAAAGGACAGCCAGACAAGGGTATAGACAGCGAGATGAAACACTCTGGAATAGTACTGCAGCTTCTGGGAGAGCCGAAGACGTGAGGATACAAACTCGATCATATATGACGGTAAGCTAATGGTTGCTAATGCTAATTTGTTATAAGTACGTCGTACTACACTGCAATGTCTGCAAGTTATCGCTGTTAGGTACTAAAATATGTATGCTGTGTGTGTGTGTTTCAGATGGCTCTGTTGTGGGAAAATTACCGCTTCAAACGGTCGGTCTGGGCATTCAACACAGCCTGTCACTGATGTCAACACAGCCTGTCACTGATGTCACCCCAGCTTCACAAACGATCAGTGGTTATAGAACTTAAGAATGCCTGTAGAAACGTTTATTTCCTGTGCAAAAAACTGCTCTGATTTGCATGAAAATCATGGAGAGACTGTTGAGACATCATGGGACGTACCTGCTCCAGCAACACTGAGTCTGGGGTGGTGTCATAGCAAAAAATGATCAGCTGACACAACTTGATTGCCAGGTTAATAACTATATTAGCCACAAAATATATATTCAAAAAGTAAACAGTACTGAGTTAGGTATAATAAGATATATTTGACAGTTGTGATGTATTTTAGGCCAAAACAAACTTGATCTAGGATTAAAAGCAATTAAAATAATGCAGTCACAAGGTTACATGGAAAATGCTTGATTTACTAGATACATGTACTGTAGAAATATATATTCTCTGCATCAACAGTGTACTATACATGCATTCATGTAGTATTGCACTGACAATAAACCTGTTAAGTTTCTGCAGATGTCTCTTTTTTTATATGTGAAGGTTACCACCATGTGGCACAAGTTTAATACTAACAGATTGGAAAAGCTGTCTAAGAACAATCCAGCAGTTTGAGAAATCACTTTTGGTTTGGTGTAAGTCTGTCAACAGGATTATGAACCATAAAGCAGTTTGTGTTAAAATGTTAAATCTCATTAAACCCTAACCCGGGGGTTTCCAATCATGTGTCATGGAGGGCCAAGACCCTGCAGGTTCTCTCTTCTACCCAGTCTTTTCAGCAGGTGTCCTCACTGATCTGCAGTCAGTGGGAGAAATTCAGTGGAATCTGCTGTTGAAGACACTGTTTGGAGGTAAAGCCTGCAGGGTCTTGGCCCTCCATGGCACATGATTGGACACCCCCACCAAAACCCATTATGATGAAGAACAGATGCTAATATGGCCCAGAATTCCTCCATGTACCGGTACTATCACTAAAGTATGCAGGGTCTTCTGCGGTGGCACATCCGACAATACAGTCTTCAGTTAATAAAATAATTGTTTTGGTTACTTTTCTTAAAAATGAGCCATTATTTTCAAGGTCACCCATTAATGGTTTGTACTGTTGACTCTTTTCCCACCAGTGTGTTAACAGACAAAATAGAAAATCATGATGCAAACACATAAGTCACTAAATTGTTTATTACAATCAGCAGCAAATTACAGATTATTCAGAATGTGCAAAATTCAAACTGTAAAAAAACAAACAAAAAAAAAACTTAGAATGGGTCACTCAGCAGCTGGGATGTGCAGCTCACACTGGTCCCAGTTCAGCAGATCTTAGGCCTGCATCTCTGTAAATAGTGATGCAAGGTCCAGTTTGGGGTGGATCGTTTCCCTCTTGCCTAGACAAAAGACAGAAATGGGTAGTGGTTAATTAAAGCAAGTTTAACACATATTTGGGAAATACACTTGTTACTAAAAGCCAGTGGTGGAATGTGAATGAATGAATGAATCTTTATTTCGGATAGATTAAAAGTAAAGATTAAAAGAAAATAGAATATAACAAAGGGGAAAAAATCTAACAAGGTCAAATTAAACAATAATTCCTCTGATTATACTGTTCAACATAGGTTATCTGAAATGGGTGATGGCTGAAGCCGTAGCTTATATTGCCCACTCATATTCCATCCAAGAATTCAAAAGAAAAACAAAACAGGAGCGATTACAATTCCAATGTGAATATAAAGTACTTCGTTGTTGTATTTAACCACAATTTTTATGTAGCTGCGCTTCAGTAAAGTCAATTTTACAAGGGCTGGGTTACATTTAAAATCATCTGTTTTTACTGTGGCCTCAGCAATCAGAAAGAATACATTCACTTGAATGGAATATAGTACTTTAACTGAAGGTGTGCATCACCGAATATGGAGTTGCTCAGTCAAAATATGGAGTTTTTATCAATAAAAGTTTGTCTTGTCTGTAAGAGTGTCTCTTCTTGCCCTGGCTTCAAGTGTGGGCGGTGTTTTGTACTTGTATTGCTAAAATATAAAAGGATGCACTACAGTGGGTCTCAAATATTTGTAATGTGTCCTGTTACTGCATTAGTTTATTGATGATAGACTATAAACTACACATATCAACTAAATTATATCGATGACTGAACAACTCCCATTCCCCAAAAGATACAGTTATGAACATAACTCACAAAGGATCACACAAGTTATCTGACAAAAAAATAAATACATTAACAAGCGTTTTTTTTTACAGTTGATGTGCCAGTCATTTTCAATTATTCTGTAATTAATATTCACACAATCAAATAAATCTCAGTTCAGTCCCTTTTATATTAAGTGGAAATTGTGCTACTTTGATTTTGACACTTTACCTATAAAAGCAAAGGATTTCAGTACTTTCCACAGTGACGAGGTCCATTGTGGGGCGGCTGCTTTTCCTTTCCTCCTGCCTAGACGAACGACAGAAATGGATGGTGGTTAGTTAAAGCAGGTTCAACACATACCGTATACAGGCACATCTCAAAAATTAGAATATCATGAAAAAGTTAAATATTTTTGTCACTCATTTCAGAAAGTGAAACCCATATATAGATTCATTACACGGACAGTGATATATTGCAAGTGTTTATTTTAATTTTGATGATTATGGCTACAGCCCATATTAACCAACACCTCAGCGGCCAACATTTCTATTTAAAAACTTAAATTCTATTAAAATAAATAAATGCTTGAAATATATCACTGTCTGTAATGAATCTATATAATATATGGATTTCACTTTCTGAATGAGTGACAAAAAATATTGAATTTTTTCATGACATTCTAATTTTTGGAGATGTACCTGTATTAGGGAAATACACTTAAAGTCAGTGGTGGGATGTGACAAAAATGCTTCGTTTCCCTGACAAGCACCGCAGGATCCACTCTGTACAGGTACAAGTACATTATCAATCCAGGGATTTATGGTGGAACAGAAACAGCACAACAACACTGTTCCAACACCTTTTATGGAAAATCCACAGAATAGGTGTGTGGGTCTATTCTGACGCTTTAGAAAATTATATGAATGAATTTATAAATCACTGGTTTGAAAATGTACCTGTATATGTTGAGATTTCGGCTCCTGGGGTCCACTTGACCTGTATCCACAATATAAACACTGAGGGAGGCTAAACCCTGGCATGTGGAAACAGATTCTAGGAAGAAATTACACAAATTAATGCACAGCACCAAAGTGCAGCACGTACACAAACCAGGACTTTAACCAGGATTAACATATTTCATCGTTTTGCTCTCACAAGCGAATACTTAGGACAAAACAAGCGCGAATCAGCAGAGTTGGCTACTAGCTAGCTACTAGCTAACACTCGTTAGCCAGCACAGGATGGCGCTGTATGGCTCAAAAAAAGTGAGCTTACCACCAACAGGATAAATAAGCGAACAGATGCACATTATTACAAATCACTCACCATCGATGGTTCTCTCACGTTCGTCTTCAGCTTGTCCGTAGTCCGGTTCTATGCTGGGCTGCATCTGTATCGGTGCAGGTCACTCCTCTCACTGTGGATCTGCCACTAAGCAGAGAAAACCCCGCACCTCTTTGTTGGACCACAGTGTAGATTTCCGCAAAACCTACAACGCTGTCTGTATTAATATCGTATTTACTCAGTGACCGAGTTAGTCCATGAAATATTGCAAATGGCGGTCGTGTAGATTCCACTGAAGACGGACGCTTTCGTGACGTTACGCCCTGACCAATCAGTGGCTCGCAGTCTGTTGACATCACATCTCGGCTCGCTTCAGCACGGTTGTACCCTGGCCTCGAACAGGCACGAAAATAGCGCCTGTTAACCGGTGCTGGGTACAGTGAAAAGGGCAAGAAAGCGAGTCGAGTCGAAGTGAGTAGGGCTGAGTAGGTACTAGTGGAAAAGGGCCCTAAGTCTCTTATTCCGGCACAGACTGCAACCGAAATTACTGGCCCCCAGGCTAATCCGGGTCCTTTAATTTGGGAGATGAACATGGTTGATTCTGCTGTTCACTAAGTCTCGTAATTATTCTGGAACAGACTGCTCCGAAATACTTCACCTACGTGGCATTGTTCCTTAACGGCATCAGGTCGGACACTTACATCCCCCCCCCCCCCCCCGGCAACAGGCTACTAAACCTGGTTATCAATTTGGAAGACAGGCACAGCCGTTGCCTCCTATGTCTTATTAAGTTCTGGGTACAGACTGCATCCCAAAACCTCACCGATCCATTTAATCTTTTGTTAGACATAGGACACTTTCGCCAAGGCCTCGGCAGGTCCCCTACGCACAAGTGGTACCGTGACTAACTCTGATACACAGAGGACACTTTCGCTGGGGGTCTTCTTTCAGCCCCGAGTACAAGCGGTGACGTGTGTCCAGCAGGTTAACCGGTCGTGGCTTCGCTCCACAGCGGCATCGGGTCGAACACTTTCAATGGCTCCCCCTGGCAACAGGTTACTAAAACCTGGCTTATAATTTGGGAGAAGAACCTGGGTGATTATTAGTCACCCTGGCCTCCTAAGTCTAGCTATTTTGGTTCAGACTGACTCCAAAATGTTTTAAAATTTGACGGACCATACACCCGTGAATTGTATGCACATGATCGCGACCGTTCAACCTCAGACTGAAAATAGAACATGTGTACCCTTTTAACTTTTCAAACTATCTGACTATTTGCTTAGGCTTTACATGTGACTCCCAACCAAATAATAAAATTTTGAGATTGGATATACCCCTTTATTAGACAACTGTAAATTTAGAATGGCCAAACTGCAGAAATTCGTGTAAAAAAAAGGTTTTCTGCTTACTTTTTTTTTGTTCAGGAGCCACTGCTGTCTGCAAAAGGGTCCTTCCGATTTGTTGCGTTCAGGTTCACCTCGGAATATCTCAATCCTTGTCACCAGCACCAGTTTGTTAGAAAAATACCTGATTCTTTGATTGAAAGGCACAAGAACAAGCCGGAGATTTTTTCAATTTAAAAATGGAACATTTATTTAGAAGTCACAAGTAAAGCAAGCAGCGCTGGGTGCAGCGTGACGCAACTCCCTCTGGAGCATCACCACACTGACCACGACTTCCGGGTGTGTGTTACAGTTATCTTTTCGGGTTGGCGGGTCGGACCAACCCCCCGTACAATAGGATGGGCTTGTACACGACCGTCTGATTGGCCAGTTTAACTCTGACGTGAACAGGCCATCCGCTATTCACGTTACCGATCTCCTAAAATGTACTATCAAAAGTGTGTGTGAGAATGTTGGTTTTGGGTGTGCATCTAATGTGATAGACGTGACTATAATGTCTATGACTTCTCTCCAGATACATTAGAATGGTTTGTATCTTATCTCCAGAATAGAGAACAGTGTGTAAAAGTTCACCAGGATAAATCCTTATTTTTAAACAACCGTATGGGTATCCCACAAGGGTCCATTCTTGGTCCTTTACTTTTCAGCATTTTTATTAATGACTTGCCACTACACTGCTCAGCTGCAACATGTCAACTTTATGCAGATGATGCAGTTATTTACACAGCTGCCAAGACTCCAGCACAGGCTGCAGATGTACTGTCTACAAGTATGGTTGATGTCCAAGAGTGGCTCTTCCAGAACCATCTATTGCTGAACCTTCAGAAAACAGTTTCAATGTGCTTTTCAATCAAATAATGTAACCTGCAACATTTTAAAGTTAATATACATGATCAAGACATCAGTTTAGTTACAGAATTCAAATACCTTGGCATTGTACTAGATCCTCAATTCAAATTTAATCTTCATATAAAGAAAATTTCTAAAACAGTAAAAAAAATCTGAACTGCTTTAAATTAATTAGATATTACATACCATACCAAACAGCTGTACTGTATATGCATTCTATGGTTTTTTTCTCATATATCATACTGTTTGACAGTCTGCGCTCAAGCAGCTCCTTCCACAATAAAACATATAGGTTCATTATATAATCAAACTCTAAAAATCTTGGATAAAAAGCCCATTAGGTGGCATCACTGTTATATTTTAAAAAAATACAATCTATTGAGTTTTGAGAGTTTCATTGACCTCTGTTTTCTGAAATTAATTTTCAAATGTTTCCATAAATCAGCGCCAGAGCCACTTGCTGGTTTCATCCAAAGACAGGACAGCAGCAGAGCCACCAGGAGTTCTGTTAACAATAACTGTAAAATATCCCACCGCAGAACCACATTTGGACAAACAGCTTTCTCTATAAAGGGCAGTCATATCTGGAACACAATGCCAAATGAAATTAAAATAATAACAGACTTTAAAACATTTACTACAAAGGTTAAAAACTGGCTGAAAAATAAACAAGAATGTACCCATGTGTGAAATGATTGCAGGGTGTGAGTGAATGAAGGGAAGGAATGAATGTGTTTGTTTATAGTGAGTGACGAAGGGAGGGAGACCTGAAATAGGCAAATGTGAACCAGGTTTTTATATTGTGTATTTATAATCTTGTTTGCATTGATGCATGTGGTTGTTTATTCTGTTTTCTTTTTTTCTTTTCCTTATCCTTCTTTTTTACCCGTTTCTTCTTTCTAAAGCCCATCCAGGGACAAGAGTTGCAAATTAGCTAATAGCTATACACTCTGTGCAACACATTAGATTGATTGTCATTTGATTAATTGTCTGTTTATTGCACTGTCCCTGTCAAATAAACAAATAAAATAAATAAAATAGAGAGAGAGAGTGAGAGAGAGAGCTCTGTAACTCTGCCTAATTCCAGTTTACCAGAGTTTAGCTCCACATATTTGTTCATAAGCATGCAAACAGAATTTGTATGGAATCTGTATATAGCATAATGGGAGATTACCTACAGAATTATTATTTTGGCACTAACTTTCCATTAACCCTTTCAGGTGGCTGCAGCTTTAAACACATTGCAGTCTGTACAGACAAAACAGTCTTGCAGGGTGCTCTCAGTCTCTGGAGTGCAGCGCTTAATTTGCTTAATAACAAGGTTTGTTTGTTTCAGCTTTTGTCTGTAGGCTGGGTACATAGACAGTGAGATGTGATCTGACTGTCCGAAGTGGGGGTGGGGTGCTGCTCTGTAGGCACCACTTACATAGGAATAAACATGATCCAATGTGCTTTTATCGCGGGTGGGAATGTCCACATGCTGATAATATTTGGGGAGTACCGTCTATAAATTGCACTAGTTAAAGTTGCCAGCAACAATAAAAACAGCTTCAGGATGTTTCATCTCTACTGCGCTGATGACGTCATGGAGTTTGTTTAGCACAGCGGCCAAAAACACAGCGGTAAATTCCCTTGGTAAATAATAGGGACGGCATTTCAGCAGCAACGTCCACGTCGCGCGAGCAGTGCTTGTAAACGATTTGTACATCTCCACTCCCCGAGTGGTTTATAAATACACACACACACACACACACACACACACACACCCTCCCCTCATCTTACCAGAGTCTCCTGTTCTGTCTGCTCGGTGTGATGAGTGAGTTTGAAGTTGGATGGCGCTCTCCGAGACTATCTGAAAGCCAGGTCTCACAGAAAATTAGGGCACAGCACTCTCTTGTCTCCTGCTGGTCTTCAATCCTTGCTCTTAGTTCATCTAGCTTATTTTCCAAAGACTGAATGTTTGCCATTAAGAGACTGGGTAGCGGTGGCCAGCTGGAGTGAGCCTTTAGCCTAGCATGTAGCCCTCCTCTCTTGCCTCGCCTTCGGCGCCTTTGACCCCACCTCCGATGTGCTCTCTTGGGGTCAGCATGCTCATGCGGGCTTGGTGCTTCGGGGCATTCCTGGGAGTGCTGATGGTCACCGTGGGGGCGGACGATGCATTGCAGGTCGGGTGGTATAAAGCCAGTAAACTCCATGTGGTTGCTTGACTTGGTGATATC
Source organism: Pholidichthys leucotaenia (assembly GCA_020510985.1). Classification (NCBI taxonomy): domain Eukaryota; kingdom Metazoa; phylum Chordata; class Actinopteri; order Cichliformes; family Pholidichthyidae; genus Pholidichthys; species Pholidichthys leucotaenia. The sequence continues at coordinate 189,818,293 of CM035842.1, read as the reverse complement.
CAGTATTGTCTGTCGGTCGCATGATAGCAGTGCGTAGAAAGAACAGCAACTATACAAAAAAAAAAGAAAAGTCGGCATTTGAGAGCGGAACAAGCAAAGACGTTCGCCAGTGGTGGGTGCCATCTTGCATAGATAAGATAAGATAAGCCTTTATTAGTCCCACAATGGGGAAATTCCAGGATTGCAACAGCACAGGGATAGCAACACTCAGAGCAATAATCAGAAGGCAAGAAAAAACATCTACTAAACATATGTCCATATTACTATAAATATATATATATATATATATATATATATATATATATGACACACAGTGCAGAGCATTATGGTTGGTTGGTGAATGTGCAGCAGAAAGTCTAAGCTCTCTCTCCGCGGATGCAGCGGGCCAGCTGGAAGTCTTTGGGCATGATGGTGGCCCCCTTAGCGAAGAAGAGACCACCAGGTGGGCCTCGCTGGTCTCCTGCAGAGCCATGACGGCGAAGCTCAGGAAACGCGGGACGGTCTTGAAGTCCTGAGCGATCTCCCTCACCAGGCGCTGGACGGGCAGCTTACGGATGAGCAGCTCCGTGGATTTCTGGCAGCGACGGATCTCTCTCAGAGCCACGGGCCTGTGACGGTGGCTAGCTGCATCCTGGGGGGCTTCTTCCTCCAGTAGATTTTACGGGCGGTCTGCTTGGTTCTTGCCATCGCTCTTTATTATTCCGTCTTATATTTCTTGCACGCCGCCTAAACTCCAGCCCGGCACCCGCGTCGTTTTTGCTACAGCTCCCGGTATGTCGAGTTTCCCATTAGCACCGGGCGGCGGCCAAGTGCTAGCTAGCACTAGCTCCTCCCCGCTGTAGCGTCTCCCACTGCAAACCGTGGCTCCGTCCGCCGACCCGGGAGACCCCCGGGGCGATCCGTGCATCCGTGATATATATACAGAGTGAAAGGTGTAGAAAGAAGAAGGAAGATAAAAAAAAAAAAAAAAAAAAGGCTGTTGCAACAGGCAGCCTACTCGTGTGGCGCCACCGGTCCGGCGGAACCGGAACCGGAAGATGTGAAGAAGTAGATCTTGCATAATTCACACGTGATTCGCTAATCTACAGTAGATAATGCATCCTGCATCATTTTGACTTATTTCATTATACTTTGGCTCCGATAGCTCAGTTGTTTGAGCCACTAGGTCTAGCTTGGTGACCACGGTCATTTTTCATGGTTGTTTTCCATATAGTCTATCCAGCGCCATATAATATGAGATTTGGGACACTCTGGTAGACTTCTATAGAAACTGTGAAAGGTGGAAGTCATGTGGATCATGGAGCAATGAACAGGTCCAAACAATGGAACTTTCTCCATAGACCACCATTCATTTCACGGAGTGTCTGCTTAATAATCCCGGGTAAATTCGTGAATGGCTGTTGTTTTGGTCATTTTACCACTTAAGTTAAAAGGTAGATTCTGTAGTCTGTGATCTTGTTTTAGTTTGTCAGCTTTTTTCTTGTTTATGTGCAGTAAAAGCTCATAAACTTGCAATTGTTATTTGCCTGTGCTAGCTCAACTAGCCAGCCAGGTTTCAGAAATCTGCTGCACAGTTAATGGGTGAAGGCACAGTTTCTGAGAGACAGAGATGGGTAGTAGCATTATATGATGGGACATGACATTAAAACCTGTGACAGAGCAGATGTGACTTATTATTTTGTTCCTAGCAATTGTAGTAGCATTAGCAGCATAACAGGACTATGGTGGTGGATTTAAAAGACGGCTTACAAAAATGAAATTGTTCTACTTTTTTTTTTTTTTTTTTATAAAGGAAAACATGAAACCATGAGAGACTGACATGTTTGCCAGCAAACCTGCTTTCTACAAGGAGGAAACGTGGAGCAAGATAGGAAATTACCAAATACAGTTCTTTACATCTTCCAAAATCCTCATCAGTGTCAACCCTGATAATGGCAATGTTATTTTTAACATTCATAAATTAGCACTATTAATATTTTAGGATTCTGCTGAAATAGTCTATACTTCTTTGAACAAATTCTTGTGAGAAACATGATAAGAAAGGTACTCAGGATGAAGACTGGTTTAATTTTTTAATGCAGTTGTAAACAAAATGGAAACAATTCAAATCTACACAACTTAACGGAATAGAAGTAATGAAAGCTGTGTTAATGATATGTGTTTATTTTAACAGTAGATCAAGAATTCAATGCTAAAACCAATCAAAAATATTCTGGAAACAACTGGCATATTTATAAAAGTAAAATATTCTCTTGTATCAAAAACCTCACCTGAAATTAATAAAAAAAAACCCAACAACAACAAAAAACCTAACTGAACTATTGTAATCCAGCAAACAGTTAATTTTGACTGTTTACTTTTTATGAATATATAATTTGAATTGTATGAGACAGTACATGTAGATATTTTTTGCTCATGTGAACATATTTAAGAGAAAACTCTAAAGTTCCAAATAGTTCTCCAATGTATGCATAAAAACTACAAATGTGTATGAAAAGTTGTATAAAAATTATAAGAGAAAAGTAATGAGTTATTTTAAAACATTTTTTTTAAAATTTCAATATAAAAACCATCTCAAAAGTAGCAAATTTATGCAAAAATGATTTAGATTTAGGAGGAATAAATAAAAGCAATAGAATTAAAAGAGAAAAGGCACAGATTCATGAGAAAAACCTTCCTATTTGAGCAGGAATCATCAAGTATTAAGAACCAGTGACGTTGTAGAGGATGAAAGGGAAGGATGTGGAGGCGAGGCACGAGCGTAGGTCGACACAGATTCTTTATTGAACCCTCTATCATATGTACAGCCTGTGACCCCAGCATGGACGCTGGGGCCGTGAAGAGCCTAGTCTGGAAAGGCATGCCTCAGTTTCTCTGCGCTCTCTTATGAAGCTTCATTGATCTGCGCGTAGAAAGTGAGGCTGACGCATATTACATAAGGTCTGACAAAGGCCATGAGTGGCAAGATTATAACACGTTACATACAAAAGCACCGTGTGGCACGATTAACATAACACGCTACCTTCCTACAATACATTCGCCTCCCTGTGCTGTAGCTTATAGCAGCAGGTGGCAAAGGCGCCTTAAAGTCTGGTGTAATTATCCCTGCGGGGGCTACCTCACTCAGTCCATTGCTCAGCCCCTCTGTCTGCTTCTGGGTGTGAGATAATGTCCATCTGCGGTGTACTAGTGTCATCCCCCCCCCGCCCGAACACCCAGAAGGGGCTGTGACCCTCCCGTCTTTTGGGCTCAAGTCGACGCCCGTGGAGGCTGCAGCAGGTGGTTGCTGCTCCGGTTGAACTGTCCTGCTGGTGAGGAGTGTCGGAGGGCATGCAAGTCCGTGGGGGGAAAGGGGGAATGGTCTGTTCCGCTCCGAGTTCCAACACATTGAACGGCCGTGGTTTGTGGGCGCACGGGGGCCGGTGTGCGTTGTGCTGAAGGAACAAAGCTGGCGATTGGCAGGCTTTTGGGATGGAGGTGTGGGCCTAGTGATGTGGAGGACGAGGGGGAGGTAGGTCGGAATCAATGGAGTGCCGGCCCGGGACGTCGAAAGTGTCTTGGCCGCGCAAAAATTGTGTGCAGATCAGCCTCGAGTGAGGGACTTTCCCGGTAAACCTTATGGTGATCCGCAGCGGCTGTGAGAAAAGTTGAAGTCTTTGACTCCTCCTTGTGCGGGTCCGATCCAGCGAGGATCTGGGGAAGGCAATTGGCCCAATTCCCCGAGGATGCGTAGCGGCTGTGAAAAAACTGAAGCTGTGTCATTGAACTTGGCAGTTTTGCTTTAGGTGCGGGAGCAGCCCTAAAGGCACTGGGGAATGCAATTGGCTCCATCTCTGTTGGTGCGCAGTGGCTGAGAAACGAAAACTTGTCCTGTGTGTGGGCTGCACAGCTGCTTTAGGTGCGAGGGCAGCTCTAAAGGTTCCAAGGATGGAGGTCGGCCGTGTATCCGGGGAATGTGCAGTGGCGGAGGATGATGTATAAGTCTATGTAGCCGGTTTGTCCCTGGTGCGTGGTGCGCGCTGTGGCCACGTAGCTTCAAGTTGAGCTGTCCTCATAATCCTGCGGTGTGCACACGGGGCTTCTGGGCACTGAAACTCCGCTGTTGGGAGGTGAGTCAGGGTCAGGGAGCTTGATGGAAATCAACGCGGATGGTACCGATCTTCCCCTTTCAGTCTGTCTCTGTGCGGTGCTCGTCTCGCTGATCCTCGTGCATCTCAGTCCCCATGCCGTACTCTCTCTCCAGCAGTTGAGATCGCCATCATGGAGAGAGTCACAGGCATGTGCGCTACAGTGTGGATGAAGAAGATGACGGTGATCCCTGGTACTCTGGAGTCCACAGCGTGGTGAGAGGGAGTAGACTGTCTGTTACATGTCAGGTCACCAATTTGGAGAAAAAGGAGTCCACGGCGTGGTGGAAGGGAGAGACAGTCCATTCATGTCAAGGGTCACCAATGTAGAGGGTGAAAGGGAAGGATGTGGAGGCGAGGCACGAACGCAGGTCGACACAGATTCTTTATTGAACCCTCTATCATATGTACAGCCTGTGACCCCAGCATGGATGCTGGGGCCATAAAGAGCCTAGTCTGGAAAGGCATACCTCAGTTTCTCTGCACTCTCTCATAAAGCTTTATTGACCTGCGAGTAGAAACTGAGGCTGGCGTAAGTGACATAAGGTCTGACAAAGGCCATGAGTGGCAAGATTATAATAACACATTATATACAAAAGCACCGTGTGGCACAATTAACATAACACGTTACCTTCCTACAATACATTCGCCTCCCTGTGCTGTAGCTTATAGCAGCAGGTGGCGAAGGCACCTTAAAGTCTGGTGTAATTATCCCTGCGGGGGCTACCTCCCTCGGTCCATTGTTTGGCCCCTCTGTCTGCTTCTGGGTGTGAGATAATGTCCATCCGCAGTGTGCTGGTTTCACCACAATGTGTTTTTTTTTCAATGTGTCATTTCTCTGCAGCTGATAGAATGTTGTTGGAGACTGGAGCAGTGACCTTCTGGGCTGGTGGAGTTGTCACTACTGTGAGCAGTGATATCACAGTAAGGGTTTGTAGGGCAGCTGTAACAGTGGAATGATGAAGGAGCTGTGGTTTGATGATGATTAAGCTGTCAGAGTAAAATGGAACACAATATTGTGTAGAAATCCCAGACCATCACACTTCCCAGACCATCACACTGTGCACAGGGGCCCCACACAAGGGTGCGTGCTCAGCCCGCTGCTCTTCACCCTGCTGACCTATGACTGCATGCCAGCCTACAACACCAACCACATCATCAAGTTTGCAGATGACAAGACGGTAGTGGGCCTCATCACCAACAGTGACGAGGCCAACTACAGAAATGAGGTAAGCCAACTGGTCCAGTGGTGTAAAGACAACAACCTTTTCCTCAACATGGGAAAAACCAAGGAGATTGTGGTCAACTTCAGGAGGGGTCACACACAGCACTTGCTGATCTTAGTGTTGGTTGGTGTTCTCATTAAAAAAAAAAAAGTGTTCTTTAAAAAAAGGAGTGTTCTTTAAAAATAACACCATCCATCCTCTTCTGCTTGTGGTCTGGGTCATGGGGGAAGCAGTCTAAAGACAGAAGCGTAGACTTCTTTCTCCCCCGCCACCTTCTCCCGCTCTTCAAGGACATAGTTGAGGGTAGGAACATAGATTGAGTTGTCAATTAACAGCTTTGCTTTAGAGCTCATTTCTTCTTTACTACAACAGATCGGTACAATGTTCACGTCACTGCAGATGCTGCTTCAGTCTATCTGTCAATGTTTTGCTTCGTTCTCCTCTCACTTGTGAATGAGACCCCAACTGAACTCCTCCACTTGGGGCAGGAGCTCATCCCCAATCTGGAGTGGACAATACATCTTTTCATTTCTCAAGACCATATACTCCCACTTTGAGGTGCTGTATCTCATCCCGGTCACTTCGCACTCAGTCGCAAACCACCCCCGTGAAACCTGTATGTCCTATCTCCACGAAGCCAGCAGGACCATGTCATATGCAAACAGCAGACATGAGTTCCTGTGGCCATTGAATATCACACAATTTGTTCCTTGGCTATGCCTAGAAATCCTGTCCATAAAATTATGAACAGGATCCATGACAAAGGGCAGCTCTAGTGCAGTTCATCTCTTACTAGCAGTGAATTTGCTGATTGTTGGCAATATGAACCAAACTCAACCCAACACCCAACCCCCGACCAACAGTGATCTGTGTGGAGTTTGCATGTTCTCCCTGTGTCTGCGTGGGCTTACTCTGGGATTTCTCTGGTTTCCTCCCACATGCCACAAACATGCAAGTTAGGTTAATTGGCATCAACTGGGGATTCTAAATTGTCCTTAGTTATGACTGTGAGAGTGAATGGTTGTCTGTCTCTCTGTGTTGGCCCTGCGATGGACTGGCGATCTGCCCAGGGTGTACCCTGCCTCTCGCACAAAGATGTTGGGATAGGCTCCAGCCCCCCCCCGCAACCCGAAAAGGATAAAGCGGAAGAAGATGGATGGATGAACCAAAGTCTCAAACTGGTCATATAGACCTCGTAGCAATGAGCCTGTGACAAAGTTTGCCCAAACTACTTCGTTTCACCACAATCATTTATAATTATTATTATTTTTTTTTTAAATTTCATGGAATTCTGGTGTAGCGTGGACAGTTTCCCACTGTAGGACTATATTACAGGAATTTTCATTTATTAAAGGGCCTGAACCACCCTTTCTTGTAGCCACTCTGGAAAATTAGCCCCTCTTATTATCTCTGTGTATGCAGGACATGCTGCTGTCATTGTCATAAATGATTACAGTCAAAGCAGCAGGGGGCAGGTGGTTCTGAATGAGAGACAGTTTCATTAATATTCATGGTGAGGGGGGACCAGACAGCCTGGGATCACATGTCAGAAGGTTGTTTGGAAGAAAAGATCAGGCCCGCAGATCAGTGATGCATAAACTCTAACATGTTCCCATGTAATGAGAGTACTTTTTTCTTAGTTGTAGCAGGAACTCTCACCTGAGAGCAAACACAGAGAATGATTAGGAACCAGTGAACTGAGACATGAAGGATGAGCAGCAGAGCATGAAGACTGATTTTTTCATGGAAATATTTACACAGTGTGTACAGTGATGTTTGGCAAACAAGAAATATCAGGCCTGATTTAGCACTTCTCAGAGCCAAAGAGTAATTCTGCTTTTCGGGTTTCCCTTATATTCTAGTGTGTTTTGTGGGAATGATCTGCAAAGTCAAACAGCCCAAAGTCCTCCTGCAAATGAATTATCCTGTTCCACAGAATCTAGGACTACTGAGCTGTCTGAAACCCCTCATTTGGATTGGCTGTTATTTTCTGTTAGGCTATCACATCATTACGTAACAGGTGTGATACACACTTGCCATCTAGATAGTCTGGTACACCCTGTCCTCGTTAGAGAAGAGGAAGTTTCCCACTGAGCCTCAGAGCTCACGTTGCTACAGTGGAGCTAGCTTAAGTAGCAGCAGAACTGCTGTTTTTAGAGCTCTTCTCTGTAAATTCTAATCAACAAATAGACATTTGGTTTATACACTCGTACATTAATCCACAGTCAATTATATATCTTGTCCCATGTTGGGTTTTTTATTATATAAACATGGCCTTGATTAACAGTGGTTAGTTGCTGTTAGCAGAGTTAGCCCTACAGTCATTCATTGATTTTTCTGTGCTTATTACACTCAAATCAGACACCTCTGTCTCAGGTAATGCTTTATTTTGTCATTTACATTCTCACATCCAAACCAACATTCACCCAGTATTTTTTAGTATGTTGCTTAGTCCGGCAACTGAAGCTAATAGATAAAGTTGGGTTCAAACACAGCATCATCATCAAAACATTAATCTAACAAAATGAAAGAGTGAGGATGGGGTGAACTGGGGCTCATTAGCATTTAAAACAGTCCATTTTGAGGAAAGTGCTTTCAAGTGATGTAAAATTAAGCAATATTATACAAGAGGAGTACGGTACCAATGAATACAGGGGGGCAAAAAAGTATTTAGTCAGCCACCAATTGTGCAAGTTCTCCCACTTAAAAGATGAGAGAGGTCTCCAGTTTTCATCATAGGTATACCTCAACTATGAGAGACAAAATGTGAAAAAAAAAAAAAATCCAGAAAATCACATTGAAGGATTTTTAATGAATTAATTGGTAAATTCCTCAGTAAAATAAGTATTTGGTCACCTACAAACAAGTAAGATTTCTGGCTCTCACAGACCTGTAACTTCTTCTTTAAGAGGCTCCTCTGTCCTCCACTCGTTACCTGTATTAATGGCACCTGTTTGAACTCGTTATCAGTATAAAAGACACCTGTCCACAACCTCAAACAGTCAGACTCCAAACTCCACTATGGCCAAGACCAAAGAGCTGTCAAAGGACACCAGAAACAAAATTTTAGACCTGTACCAGGTTGGGAAGACTGAATCTGCAATAGGTAAGCAGCTTGGTGTGAAGAAATCAACTGTGGGAGCAATTATTATAAAATGGAAGACATACAAGACCACTGATAATCTCCCTGGATCTGGGGCTCCACACAAGATCTCACCCCGTGGGGTCAAAATTATCACGAGGACGGTGAGCAAAAATCCCAGAACCACATGGGGGGACCTAGTGAATGACCTGCGGAGAGCTGGGACCAAAGTAACAAAGGCTACATCAGAAACACACTACGCCGCCAGGGACTCAAATCCTGCAGTGCCAGACGTGTCCCCCTGCTTAAGCCAGTACATGTCCCGTCTGAAGTTTGCTAGAGAGCATTTGAATGATCCAGAAGAGGATTGGGAGAATGTCATATGGTCAGATGAAACCAAAATAGAACTTTTTGGTAAAAACTCAACTTGTCGTGTTTGGAGGAGAAAGAACACCATACCTACTGTGAAGCATGGGGGTGGAAACATCATACTTTGGGGCTGTTTTTCTGCAAAGAGACCAGGACAACTGATCCGTGTAAAGGAAAGAATGAATGGGGCCATGTATCGTGAAATTTTGAGTGAAAACCTCCTTCCACCAGCAAGAGCATTAAAGATGAAACGTGGCTGGGTCTTTCAGCATGACAATGATCCCAAACACACCGCCCGGGCAACGAAGGAGTGGCTTCGTAAGAAGCATTTCAAGGTCCTGGAGTGGCCTAGCCAGTCTCCAGATCTCAACCCCATAGAAAATCTTTGGAGGGAGTTGAAAGTCCGTGTTGCCCAGCGACAGCCCCAAAACATCACTGCTCTAGAGGAGATCTGCATGGAGGAATGGGCCAAAATACCAGCAACAGTGTGTGAAAACCTTGTGAAAACTTACAGAAAACATTTGACCTCTGTCATTGCCAACAAAGGGTATATAACAAAGTATTGAGATGAACTTTTGTTACTGACCAAATACTTATTTTACCGAGGAATTTACCAATTAATTCATTAAAAATCCTTCAATGTGATTTTCTGGATTTTTTTTTTTTCTTATTTTGTCTCTCATAGTTGAGGTATACCTATGATGAAAATTGGAGACCTCTCTCATCTTTTAAGTGGGAGAACTTGCACAATTGGTGGCTGACTAAATACTTTTTACCCCACTGTCTAGTAACTGCGGGTGTGATACTCTAATGCCCTCTGCAGAGCATATTCATAATACTGTAACAACCTTGAGTGTAATATTGCTTTTATACAACAGTTCTGGCAAGCACAATTTATTAAATGAGAGCAATACTGAAATATTATGAAAATATTATGATTTGTTTGTTTAACGAGTTATTTTGTGCAGCTTAGAACAACAAACTGTACAGGTGATGACTTTCCTGCTTGGCATCTTAGCCTGCCGCACCTCCTCTGGTGCATTTCGGGTAAACTGCAGGGTCGTCAGCTGGAGCTGTCGATCACTGATGTTTCGCCCCCTATCCAGTACATTTCCTGGTGGGGGGCTGTGGCCGAATGGAGATATCTCCCTGGCACCCTCTGCAACTGACCCTACTGGGGTACCTTACCCCACATGTTATTACTTCTCAGAAGCCACAGCTGGTGACTTACCTTCTCACCCTCTTCCAGCCAGTTTATTGATGGCCCTCTGTAACCTTTCCCCTGAGAGACTGACTTCCTGCAGGAGACAAAATCATTGACCTTCTCACAAAGCCCGTACATCCAGCTTCTACTGGGTAGACTGTTGCAGCCCAGTCTACTTCCTTACACTCTGCTGCGAGCTCCGTGTATTTGAGCCGCTTACTCTCGTTAGCTGCTGGTATCCCCTCCTCCCAAGGGACAGGGAGTTTGATGATGGCAACCTTCCGTATAGCTGAGGACCACATGACACAGTCTGGTCTGAGCATACTGATTATCTCTGATGGGAAAAACCAGCTGTCTGCCCAGGTCAACCTTCATCTCCCATGCCTTTCCAGGGGTGAACAATGATGTTCCTCCTTTGCCTGGCTTCTGATGGACCTCCCCTGCTCTTACAAAATGCACAAGCTTTTGCTGGGCTGGAGTGGCATTTGCAGTAACACTGCTCTTCTCCAGGAACTCTGCTAGCTTCGACAGCACCTGGTTATGGCGCCACCTGTAGCACCCCTGTGTCAACGCCACCATACACCCTGACAGGATGTGTTGGAGTCCTGTGCCAATGGTACTGCACAAGAGGCACTTGTCCTTATTTCCATACCAGCAGGAGAGGTTGCAGGGGGCATGGCTCTTATCGTGAAGCTCAGCTCTGCCTGAGGAGTTCACCAGATGTCTGTCCAGCTGATGGCTCTTGTTGCTATGGCCTTCCACCTTGTCCATGCCCCTTGCTGGTCTTGGGCCACCGCCTTACTGTAAAGGCGCCTTTGTTCTGCCTGCGTCACCTCCTCCACCACCATTTGTTTCCTCTGGTCCCTTGTAGCTTTTGACCAAAACAGTGTCATCTCTCCCCACCCCAAGCCTGCCCGGTTGCTTTGCACCTTGCCGAGGATCTCCTTCTGCTGCAATCTCCTTGTGGCTTGGTCCACCTCTGTCTCTGCTCTCCACCTTCATCCTGTGCATACCTCTGCCCCTGGTTCTCTCACCACCCTGTCCCTTGATTCCTGCAGCTCCTGTACTATGCATGTCTTTTCCTGTTTGTACCCAAGGCTGATTGACTTTAGTGGAAGCTGCAATATGTTGTTGCCAAAGAGGCCAGTGTCTGAGAAGCAGTGAGGGAGCCCAAGCCACTTCCTGATGAAAGACTTGGAAATGCAGTCCATCCTGTGGGCTGCTGCTGCTGTTATTTCGCACACTTTGAGTGGCCACATTATCCGCTGGTAGAGAGTGAAATAGTAGCACCACATCTTGTATTTCCCTGGCAGTTGATTGCTATCTATCCTTGTCAGTCCTTCCACCAGCTGTTTCTGTGCCAGTCTTCCCACTTGTTTGTCTGCCGTATACTCTCTCCCCAGACTCCGGATTGGTTTGTTTGCCAGATGTGGAATGTCTTCCGCTCCTACTACCAACACCGCACTGTCATTCCTCACTCCTTTCCTGAGAAACATACTCTGGGACTTTGAGGGCTTGATCTTTAGCCTTGCCCATGCTGCCAACTCATCAAGCCGTTTCAGTAGTCTTGATGTACAAGGGGCAGTCTGCAATATGATGGTTATGTCATCCATGCAGCTTCTCAGTGCTGGAAGTCATTCTCCATTTGGTAACTTCAGATCTCTTGCTACTTGTCTTGCTCCAATGAGGATGACCTCGAATGCGATGACAAACAATACTGGTGAGATGGAGCAACCCATGGCAATGCCCACTTCTAGCTGTTGCCATCCCATTGTGAAGCTTTTAGTTGCAAAGCACAGATGGAATTTACTGAAGTACTTTGCAATGATGCTGATAATGCATGTTGGAATGTGAAAGAACTGCAGGGCAAACTTAATCAGCCCATGTGGCACAGACCCTAGGCATTCACCAGGTCAAGCCACTCTACATCTAATAATAATACATCAGATTTATATAGTGCTTTATCATAGACACTCAAAGACGCTTTACAAGTAGATACATTATTCATTCACTCCAGACAGACAATGGTAGTGGCAAGCTACTACTGTAGCCACAGCTGCCCTGGGGCAGACTGACGGAAACATGGCTGCCAATCCACGCCAACGGCCTCTCCGGCCACCACCGAACATTTATACATTTATACACATTCATACCCAGTGTTATGGGCACTGGAGGCAATGCGGGTGAAGTGTCTTGCCCGGGGACACAACAACAGGATATCTGGGGAGAGCGGGATTCGAACTGCCAACCATCGGGTTATAGGTCACCCTTTTCCCTTCTGGCATGCTGTATCTGTTCCCAGATTGTAGCTGAATGTTTAATGCAACCTGGGTAGCCTGGAAGGCCAACCTTCTGGCATGTAGTGTCAATGTAGTTGTTGTTGTTCCTAAGGAAGCTGGTTATCCTTCTCGCCAGGACTGTGAAGATGATTTTACCTTCAATGTTCAGTAGTGTGATGCTTCCGAATTGGTTGATGGACGTGGAGTTTTGTTCCTTGGGTACAAAGACCACAATCGCCTGCTGCCACTGCAATGGGATAACCTGCTTCTTCCACACCATCCTAATGAGCTTCCATAGAATCTGCACTACCTGAGGGCAGTTCTTACACAGCCTATATGGAATTCCATTGGGTCCTGGTGCTGACGCTACTCTGGCCCTTCTGATGGCATCTTTGACCTCCTGTAACCTTGGTGTGGAGGTGTCAAACGACGCATCTGTTGATCCTGGACGCGGTACATACCCTGGTGAGCCTAGTGGCATTTCTCTGGCCTCATCCAAATATTGGATCTTCATATATTTCTCCAGTTCTTCCTTAGAAATAACCAGAGTGCTGCTTTGTTTTTTGTCGAGCAGCTTACTGGAATACCTGAACGGGTCTTTGAAGAAATTGCTCCTCTCCTTTTCCTTCCTCTTCCGCCTTCTCCTAATCTGGTCTGCTCTGCGTAGCTTGTTGAGCCTTTGCCTAAGTTCGTCCCACAACACCTTCAGACCTGCCTTCTTCCACCTCCTGTGCAATTGGCAATGTGTTGCAATGTGTTGCCCAGTGTCAGACAGCTTGGTCTCAGTCGCAGGTCATGGGTCTTGCAACAGGATAATGACCCAAAACACAGCTAAAAACACCCAAGAATGGCTAAGAGCCAAACATTGGACTATTCTAAAGTGGCCTTCTATGAGCCCTGATCTAAATCCTATTGAACATCTGTGGAAGGAGCTGAAACATGCCGTCTGGAGAAGGCACCCTTCAAACCTGAGACAACTGGAACAGTTTGCTCATGAGGAGTGGGCCAAAATACCTGCTAAGAGGTGCAGAAGTCTCATCGACAGTTACAGAAATTGTTTGATTGCAGTGATTGCCTCAAAAGGTTGTGCAACAAAATATTAAGTTAAGGGTACCATCATTTTTGTCCAGGCCTGTTTCATGAGTTTGTTTTTTAAAATAATTCTGTTGAACCACAATTCAAAAGCATTGTCTGATTTTCATTGGTTAATTTTCATAGAATTTTTATTTATTACCACTTTTGTCAGATTCAAGTTATTTCTGTGACCATTGTGGGTTTTTCTTTCATTAACAGAGGGGTACCAACAATTTTGTCCACAGCTGTACATGTTCCTCTGAAATTATATTGTTTCTGTTATGACCCGAGCACTATGTCATCGTGCTCGGGCTATTCCTGTCAGGGCTTGACAGCGGCGTTGTTATTCTGGCTCTCCGAGCTCTTATTGTGACAGTGCTCGGGGAGGCTTCCGCTCAGCTGTCAAGTCCTGAACAGCTGTTCTGAGTTTGCGGTCGTTAGTGATGGACTTCTTAAACCCACGCTAGCGGTGGGTTTAAGAAGAAGAAGAACCTTGCCTGTCTGTGTTATGACCGTCTCCTCCTGTGGACCTGTAAGAGAGCTGTTTAGCCTTACGCCTCCCGATGTGTGTAGACTAGTATGTGTCATTGCCTCAGCAGCTTGTGTTGTCACTTTTTCACCGTTAAAAACTCTCACACAACTCTCTGGTGACGTTGTGGAGTCTTATGGTGGCTCGCGAGAGCCACCGCATGACAGTACACTGCTACCAAAACGGCGTTTACGGTGACGCCAACCCGAGACGCTTTTCACCAGTGAGTTAGAGTTTTTTGGGACATTTGCTTTTCCTGTCTGGGTACGGTGTGTGTGAGGAATGCCGTCGCGGAGGGGCCGCGCTCAGAGTCCGAGCCACGAGCTGACAGGCATTCTGGAAGTCGTAGATGAGATGCTCATCTCCGCTTCCCTGCTGGATTACGATCACGGCATACACTGGTACCTGGACGCTGCTGAAGACGTTCTTCGTCATCTTTCTCCCCGCTACGCCGACCACCTGGAAGTCGATTCGAGGAGGGTAGATATCGCCGCGCAACACGAGATATTCCTGATGCTGGAGGAGGAACACGGCCTGAAGCAGGAGAAGAGGCACTCCTGCTCTTTCTCTACGGATCCCAATCCTGTCCTTGATCCATTTCTGGAGTTCGCACCATCTGGGGGCCGGCGTAGACGTCGGTGCCGCAGCCGAGCACATCTTCAGCAAGCTCCTGTTCTGGATCCAGTTCCGGGCCGCCGGAATGACCCACTCAATCAGTCAGCTGTCTCTTCGGCGTCACATCAGGAGGGAATTCCAGCAGTCGTTTTTTTCGGGCCATCACCCCCTGCTGCACGGTCAGCATGCTGTGCTTGGCCCGCTTCGGCTGCCGCTCCCTCGTCCTTGACGTCCTCTCCAGCTGCTGTGAGTGATCAGAGTCCTGCGCCGGCGAGCTCCGTCCATGGGTCCTTTCCTACCACCCAGCGAGCGAGGGAAGGAGCAATGTCCTCTACAGCTGGCACCATCCTCCCTCCGGGAGACAGGGAAGTTCAATTTCACTCTCCTATTTATCATGGTGATCTGCCTTGTCTGACTCCTGGGGGTGAAGCTCAGGATTCGCCGCCCCCCGAGTTTCCTCCTCCAGCTGTAGTTATCAGGACTGAACCTGCTGCCTCTGCGTTTCCTCCTGCTGAGCGGACCTCGGCATTAGATCCACGCCGTCGAACGAGGGGGAGGCCTGCGGCTCTGGGAATTATCCCGGCCCTGCAGCCTTGTTTTGGACAGAGGAGGAGAGCGGACTGCAGTGAGGAGCCTGAGCCGACGAGCAAGCGTCCCCTGGTCTCCACGGAGGAGCATCCCGAGCCAGCGGGTCGAGGGTCCCCTGCCCCCACGCCTTGCGGGTTATCGGTGTGGACATCAGCGCGAGAGGATCCAGCTGCAGAAACCATCAGGCCGGCTGTGGAACCCGACGCAGCGGAGTGGGAGCCCAACGACGAGCTTCTACCTGAACCTGGATCGACGAAGTCCTGGACGGCTCCAGTGCCCGAGTGCAGGCAAGTGCTCTTCTTTGTTTTCCTTTGTGGTGTGTTGGAGCATTTTTGCCTGCCTCGTGGTGAGGCGAGCGAGGGGCAGCCGTCTGCTGCACCCGAGCTCGTCTCGCTGGGCTCTGGCGCTGCCGGTGAGACTGATCCCAGTCCTCTCCTGTCCTCTGAGCCTCTCCACAGCGTAACCGGTTTGGAGTCTGTCGAGGTCGCGGGGCTGGAGGTCCCAAGTTCAGGGATGGAGGTCATCGCCGGTGCAGTACCGACCCAGTCGGGGTCCGTCCAGACCCAGTCGGGGTCCGACGCGTGGGCTGAGGTGACCCAATCGGGGTCCAACGCGGGTGCAGCAGTGACCCAATCGGGGTCTGTTCTGACCCAGTCGGGGTCCGACGCGTGGGCTGAGGTGACCCAATCGGGGTCCGACGCGGGTGCAGTGGTGACCCAATCGGGGTCCAACGCAGGTGCGGCGGTGACCCAATCGGGGTCCAACGCAGGTGCGGCTGTGATCCAATCGGGGTCCGACGCGGGTGCAGTGGTGACCCAATCGGGGTCCGACGAGATCCAGCGGGGGTTCAGCGCAGGTGCGGCTGTGACCCAATCGGGGTCCGACGAGATCCAGCGGGGGTTCAGCGCAGGTGCGGCTGTGACCCAATCGGGGTCCGACGAGATCCAGCGGGGGTTCAGCGCAGGTGCGGCTGTGACCCAATCGGGGTCCGACGAGATCCAGCGGGGGTTCAGCGCAGGTGCGGCTGTGACCCAATCGGGGTCCGACGAAGTCCAATCGGGGTCTGACGCAGGTGCGGCTGTGACCCAATCGGGGTCCGACGAAGTCCAATCGGGGTCTGACGCAGGTGCGGCTGTGACCCAATCGGGGTCCGACGAAGTCCAATCGGGGTCTGACGCAGGTGCGGCTGTGACCCAATCGGGGTCCGACGAAGTCCAATCGGGGTCTGACGCAGGTGCGGCTGTGACCCAATCGGGGTCCGACGAAGTCCAATCGGGGTCTGACGCAGGTGCGGCTGTGACCCAATCGGGGTCCGACGAAGTCCAATCGGGGTCCGACGCAGGTGCGGCTGTGACCCAATCGGTGTCCGACGAAGTCCAGTGGGGGTCCGACGCAGGTGCGGCTGTGACCCAATCGGTGTCCGACGAAGTCCAGTGGGGGTCCGACACAGGTGCGGCTGCGACCCAATCGGGGTCCGACGAGGTCCAATCGGGCTCCGGGCACTCCGGTTTCCTCCCACATGCCAAAAACATGCAAGTTAGGTTAATTGGCATCAAAACTGGGGATTCTAAATTGTCCTTAGGTATGGATGTGAGAGTGAATGGTTGTCTGTCTCTCTGTGTTGGCCCTGTGATGGACTGGCGATCTGTCCAGGGTGTACCCTGCCTCTCGCCCAAAAGATGCTGGGATAGGCTCCAGTCCCCCCGCGACCCGAAAGGATTAAGCGGCAGAAGATGGATGGATGGATGGATAGTTACCGTGTGTTTGAGGTTGTTTTGGGTTTAATTTTGGCTGGGTTTCATGTACAGGGGTGGTTTGGGAGTAGTAGTAGTAGATTAGTTTATTTGACAGGGACAGTGCAATAAACATTTAATCAAAGACAATCAATCTGATGTGTTGCACTTAGAGTGTATAGCTATTAGCTAATTTGCAACTCTTGTCCCTGGATGGGCTTTAGAAAAAAGAATCAAGATATGATTGTGTTTTTTTTTTTTTAAGTTTGTGCTTGAAGAGATCTTTACTTTGAGTTTTACACCACGTGGGGTTATGTACTCTGGAGTTAGACGGGTTGTCTGTGGTCTCTGTGGGAAAGCTTTCGGTGTCAGGTGATTATGCTCTGTATGATTTGTACCCCTTGTATTGTATTCCCGCTTTGTTTTTTTTTCTTGTTTTTTTTTTCCTTCATTGTTCTGGGGGGAATTTGAGGGATATGTCGGTTGATGTGTTCTTTTTCCTTTTTTGTTTGGGGCCTTGTTGGGTTTTGTTTGGCTCCCTCCTTGCCTGTTCCTCAATTCACTCGCCCTGTGGTTGGGGGGGGGGGGCTGGGTGTTACAAGACGTTCGGAGCCCGTCTGTTGAGGGGGGGCTACTGTTATGACCCGAGCACTATGTCATCATGCTCGGGCTGTTCCTGTCAGGGCTTGACAGCGGCGTTGTTACTTATTGTGACAGTGTTCGGGGAAGCTTCCGCTCAGCTGTCAAGTCCTGAACAGCTGTTCTGAGTTTGCGGTCATTAGTGATGGACTTCTTAAAGCAGACGGACAGACGAAAATTCAATATTGCTAATTCATATCTGAAATTGTTGTCTGAGACGAGCTAAAGTGAACTGCACATGTTTTGGTCTCAACAAATGCCGCATATGGTGACAATGTGCTCTTGAAAGTATGCTGCCCTGGAGAGCCAAGCGATCAGCGGCTAAGATGGCCACTGACTGTGTGGCGTCAGCTCAGCCAAACACACGCACACGGTCGTCGGCCACTGCTGTGTTTTGCTTCATGCAACACTTGATGTTTACATTTTAAAATCGGCGATTACGGATATTTCTCGGAATTACCAAATATTTTCATGATCATAAGAACGGTTAGGGGGAAAAAACATGCTGAAGAAAGACAGTTTAACTCACCGGTTACTTATATTGGAAGTCCATCCTCCTGTGTTTTTTAGAAGCAAAGTTCTCAATTACAGAGACATACAGTGTTCCCTATTGCTTCAGCTTCTGTATTAAAGTAGACTCCAGTGAAATAGTACCCAGGTTTGTCAGTCTTTCTTGTCCACATATATTTTGCAGGTGTCACGGCTCGCCGCTCTCAGGCATCTGCCTCAGGTGCGCGCACACCTGCACCTCGTCAGCGCTCTACATGTGCAGTAGACATTTCGTTTACAGCGATTTCGAGAATAAGATGCAATTTGAAATGAAATTTGCAAAAAGATTGGTGATAAAGAAAACGGCTATTCCAACTATATATCCCTCGATTCCCCAGTCTGACTCTGAGACAAGTGTCAGTGACAGTGGCGTGAAAAGCAAGGGTGATCTACTGAGGCAATCAGCTGTCAGAAAACGAGAACAGGGTAAGTTTTGGATTTTTAATATTCACTGCAAATGTTTACTAAACATTTTAAATGAATTCCAAGCAATGGATGATTTTCAAAATCAAATTATTTCTGGGAAATAATGCGGCGGCGGACAGGTGCCCGTGTCAGGTTTTGCAGCGTCGCGCAAACAGAGGCACGCTGGTGGGCGCAGGCCACCAGTGTTTTGTGCGTGCTTTTGTGCCTAAAACGTTGAACGCGGAGTTTGTGTTGGTCAGATTTCTGCCAAATAATGCGGCGGCAGACAGGTGCCCGTGTCAGGTTTTGGAGCTGCGTGCAAACAGAGGCACACTGGCGGGCCCAGGCCACCAGTGTTTTGCACGTGCTTTTGTGCCTAAAACGTTGAAGAACGCGGAGTTGACAAACAGACAAACAAACCCCGGCAAAAACATAACCTCCTCCTGGCCTTTTCGGCCTGGTGGAGGTAATTACCAATGACAGTTCAGCTTTCAATTTTTAGGGAAGCAACATATTTGCAAAGAAAAATAAATATAAGCCTAAGATTGTAAGAGAAATGTGCTTTTAAAAATGGAACCCCAATTTTCTACCATAAAATGGTGCCCATTATAACTGTGAAATGTTATTTATTGGAATATAATAATTGCTATATCTGGAAACTAGTTATTTTCTTAATCTGTAGTGATACTCCATTGATTTTTGTATTTCTTTGTATATTTCTGCTGTGTTTTCAAACGTTCATACAAAGGTGGTATAGTATGTAATATTTCTTTTCAAATTGAGAAGAATTTAGTGTGTTCAAATTATTCAAATGTATATGACATGCGACTTTGATGAATGCTGAACTATGAGAATTATAACATTGACATGAACATTAATAAACTCAATATATGATTTTACAAAACTTTATTTACATATCATTGTTCACAAATCTAATCTTGGTAGGCAAAATCCCTTGTAGTGATCAGATGGGAATGTTTCTCTGATGAGGCTCACTGCACAGGCAGGCAACATAACCCTCACTTCTTTCCCACAAATAAGGCTGAATACCCCCTCAGCACCACCCAAAACTACTTCATCATCCGATTCCTCATTTTCAATGTCATCATTTATATTGAGGTCGTCAAACTCGAGAAAATAATCGCTGTCCGAATCACTTTGCTCTCATTCTGCCATTTACTATGTATTGCTGTTGTGACGTCACCAATGCCCGCACCTATCGAGAGATGGCGGTACTGCAGCCTCACTAAGTGAAGGCTGAGCTATGAGCAAATAAGGTCATTTATGGAAGCTGGTGACATATTAAATTGCGGGAATAGACAGAATAGAATATTTTCATACAATCTGTTGATTGGTTCAATAAAAAAATGTCACTGTCCGTCTGCTTTAAACCCACGCTAGCGGCCGCATTCCTGCAGCAGTGTCTGTCTCTCTCCATCAGAGCTACGTAAGCTTTGGACTATTTACTACCTTGTCTGTCTGTGGTTTGACCGTCGCTTCCTGTGGACCTGTAAGTGAGCTGTTTAGCCTTACGCCTCCCGGTGTGAGTAGACCTGTGTGTGTCACTGCCTCAGCAGCTGGTGTTATCACTACTCCACCAACCTTGCCTGTCTGTGTTATGACCGTCTCCTCCTGTGGACCTGTAAGAGAGCTGTTTAGCCTTACGCCTCCCGATGTGTGTAGACTAGTATGTGTCATTGCCTCAGCAGCTTGTGTTGTCACTTTTTCACTGTTAATAAAAACTCTCACACAACTCTCTGGTGACGTTGTGGCATCTTATGGTGGCTCGCGAGAGCCACCGCATGACAGTTTCTCCCTCATTTGGAACAACTTTTGTATATTTGCGGGCAGTGATAGATTCTTCACTTTAAACAGTCTTACTGCAGTTTTAAAATCAACCAGATCTTTCAACTTGAGAGCTTTTAATTTAAGAAAAAGTGGGTTTGTTGGTTCCCTGTAAGCAGATTTGTTTATTATTCTAATAGCTCTCTTTTGAAACATAAAGACTTGATATATGTTTGTTTTATATGTATTTCCCCATACTTCAGTACAATAGGTCATGTATGGGAGTATTAATGAATGATACAAAGTATATAGTGTGGGTTGATTCAGCAAATATTTCACTCTGTGTAGTATTGCAATTGATTTGGATATTTTACCTTTAATATAATTGTGACTCCCAACACAGTTTATTATCAATTATTACTCCAAGAAATTTAATTTCAGATACCCTTTCAACCTCTACACCATTTATACTGAGTTTAGAGTTGTTGTGATGGTTGTTAAAAATTATAACTTTTGTCTTACTTAAATTGAGCGTTAATTTGTTTGAATCAAACTACAGTTTAACCTCTTGCACTCCGGTGTACCGCGGACGGGCACATCTCTGCATCCCAGAGCGCACGAGGGAGCTGCGTCCAAGCGCGCACTGAAAAAAAAAAAAAAAAAGTTCTTCCACTACAGACACAGCCGCGAACAGATCAGATATGATTGACCTCTCATTCGACTAATAAGAGCCTTGAATTGGGTTTCTGAAACCTTGAAGAACCAATGACTGAAAACCTAGCAAGAAGGACCCGCCTACCAATGCTATGAACGCAGCCAGCCAATTGAAGCACAGAAGTTCGGGCTGGGTGAAGAGAGACTGACTGCTGCAGCAGATGAAAAAAAGGACCTGCCGAAAGAACCTGCTACAGACCCAGCAGCACGGAGACCACCCACAAGTGCGACCTGCACTCATTCCAGTAGTATAGACGTTTAGGATTCTCTTCCATGGTCATCATAGACCGACGGAGGCCGACGACAAAGGTCGTAAATCATTCGCCAAAACCGCAATCATGGAATTATGTTTTGACCGGGAACCACGAGCGGACCAGCGTCGCGTTCGTCTGACAATGAGGAAGAGAAGTTCGCCAGGACACTGCTGTGTGAAGAGGTAAGGTGTTATAAGCTAAATTATTCTTTATCCCTGAAAATTGTAATCAAAAATGACTTTTGACCGATCGGTAAATTACAACTGTGCGGCGCATGAAGTCCGAAGTTCATGCACCGTGGTACACGGGTTGTACGCCGCGTCCGAACCATGAACGCTCCCCCCCCGCTACTCTTCTGTAGCGAGGGGGGGGGGAAGCCGCGGTGACTGCGCTGCTGTCGCCACATGACTATTCCGTCATGTAGCGATGGCCGATGTCCGTCCTCTGTAGCGAGGGGGGGGACAACCCCCCCCCCACACACACACACAGCCCTGAGTGTTACCTTTCATTAGAGCCCAACATCAAGCTTCTATATTGAATCATTCAAAAGTTACAGACGTTTTTCCAAACTGTGCCATTTGGCACAGTTCAAAAACGCCTGGGAACTACCTGAGGAAAAAGCTGTGTAATATATTCATTTTTTGTGGTATTGTTACAAAATTTTGACCTCAGCTGGATAACACTTGGTTCTACATTTCTGTTGCATTTTCCAGCCCAGATCTGAAGCTGTGTGTTATTTGCAAGCATTTGTATCCAAAAAAACACCCAGGCCAAATTTATTTTCTTCAAGTTCAGTATGTTTAGATGACTGTAACTCAGTGGCCGGAGCACTTAGAGAGATTATGACTATTTTGCCAAAAAATTCAAAGTGTTTTCTTTTAAATGAGACCAACCCCATGAAGATGCTGCAAAGGGTTGAAGAACAGCTTTCAATTTACTTTGGGCATGTTATTTTTTGGCGTTTTTAGGGAAATTAACCGGAGTGCAAGGGGTTAAGCTTTCCTAATTCCTTTCAGAGTGTATCCAAAAGTTGTTCCAAATTGCTTCCACCGCATAATAAATTAGTGTCATCTGCAAACAATATTAAATCAATTTTTTCCAAAACTTTACATATATTATTTATATACATATTGAATAACAATGGCCCCAAAATTGAACCCTGTGGGACTCCACAAGTAACCTTCAGTAACTGCGAGTTTTTGCTACCAATACATACATACTGATATCTGTTCTTTAAGTAACTATATAACCAGGACAGTGCTACCCCCTAATACCACAATTTTGTAGTTTCTTGAACAATATTTTATGATCCACTGTATTAAATGCTTTTTTAAGATCCAGGAATACCCCAACTGAATACTCTATTTTCTACAGCAGTTGATATTTCTTCTATAAATTCCATTAGAGCAAATGCAGTTGTCCTCTTGTGTCTGAACCCATGTTGCTGCTCACACAATAAATTATTCTTCATTATAAAGTTGTCATTTCTCTCACAGAATATTTTTTCGAGTATCTTAGAAAATTGCGGCAATAGTGAAATAGGCCTATAGTTTGAAAATTCCCCTCTGTCACCCGTCTTGTACTGTATATTGGAATTACTTTGGCTATTTTCATTGCACTGGGAAATATACCTGTTTGGAGAGACAGGTTACAGATATACGTCAGTGGCTTTACTAAGCATTCAATGATAGTTTTGACTAAAAGCATGTCAATACCATTACAATCCGTAGAGGTTTTGCTTTTAAATGATTAAACAATTTCAATAACCTCTCTCTTATCTGTGTTCTTTTTGAAGATGGAGTCTTTTATAGCAATGTTTTTGCTTATTGTATCACCTGTAGGTGCTGTAATGGGTATTTCTCTTGCCAAATTAGGACCAATGTTAACAAAAAATTTATTAAATTCATCTGCAGGTGAGACTGCATTCACACTGTCTTTTTTTTTTTTTTTTTGAAAGATTGGTTGGATAGCTTGTATTTCTGTTTTTATTCCCAAGAATATTGTTAAGTATTGTCCATGTATTTTTAGGGTTATCTGTTTTTCCTCCAGTTCTTTACTGTAATAGTCTCTTTTACTACATCTCATTATATATATTAACTTATTTTTGTATGTTTTATACCGCTGCTCTGCTTCTTTTGTCCTTTTCTTTAGAAAAGCTTTATATAATGAATTTTTCTTTTTAGACGCTTTTTGTAATCCTTTGGTTAACCATGGCTTGTCGACAAATTTCTGTTTAAGCTTTTTCGTTACTAATGGACGTTTTTTTTTCATAAAGAGCAGTTACAATGTTCATGAATGTATCGTAGGCTTCATTTACATCTGATACATAGACTTTTGTTCAGTCTTGCTTCAGCAGGTCTTCTTTAAGAGAACTGATTGCATTTTGTGATTTGTATCTGAAAGATTTCAAAGTTTTTTCTGTATTGGCTCCCGTGTGGCCATGGATAAGTGCAAAGACTGGCATATGGTCACTTATGTCATTTATCAATAATCCACTTTCTATTTTCTTATCAATAATATTAACAAACAGGTTGTCAATAAGTGTAGCAGTGCGGACTGTGATTCTACTGGGATGTGTTATTGTGGGATATAGAGTCATACTGTACATAGAATTCATGAACTCTGTAATTACATTTTGTTTAAATGGATTTAGTAAATCAATATTGAAGTCTCCACAGATTACGACCATTTTCTTATTAGTTATATTATTGTACAGCTCGACTAATCTCTGAATGTCTCAACGCAAGTTCCAGGCATTTTATATATACAACTTATAATTAGATTTTTTGTTTTATCTTGTTCAGTCTCAACAGTAACACATTCCAGAATCCCTGGTAGTGCAAAAGACATTCCATTTACAAGTTTACACCTATACAGTTCATCAATATACAGTGCAACACCACCACCCTTTTTTTTGAGATCTGTTAATATGAAACATCTGATACTGTATCCTTCTATTGCCATCAAAGAAGCCTGCTCTTCATTGAGCCAAGTTTCAGAGACTGCGATAGCTGTAAATTTTCTGTCTAGCTGTTTTAAATAGTCCTGAATCTGTCGAAAGTTTTTGTTAAGACTTCTGCTGTTAAAGTATATTATTGATAGTTTACCATCTACTTGCACTTGACTTTTGAATTGCTTTTCAGTGCAATATTCACAGTGATTATGAATATTATTGAAGAAGTGGTTATCAGGATCAATATCATTCTCCATCTCTTGTAGTTTATGTTCAGCATAATGAGATATTTTCAGAGTCTGAATTTCTTCTCTCTGTGTCAAATGACTTCCTCCAATTGGGGATGATTGATGTCTACTAAAGTCAGTCATGAGTTGTTTTTTTTGTTTTGTTTTTTAAAGTATATTATCATGTTATGTCACAAAAAGGACTGTTCTTGCCACGTGTGTGGATATGGATTACCGTAGTCTCTTAATTTTCTTAGTCAGTGTTCATCTATATTTAAGTCAGTGAGATCTCTTATTTTGGCCTTTGCTTCCCCAGGTGTTCCATTTAGTTTAATCCAGACTCTACAGTTTCTTGTCCATGTTGCCTGTATCTTGTTTTGTCTTTTCAACATCCGTGCCATTTCAGCATTAGTCTTTGTTAGGTAAACGTCTGTTCCCCGCAGCTTTCTGGCCTGCCTCAGTATGTCATTTTTTACCCTTCTGTTCACAAAGCGCATCACAATTGATTTCTTTGTTTTATTATCCTTTCTGGGTAGTGTATGGCAGGCTGAAATATGCATTTACTTATGTTTCTGCTTTCAAGGAACTGAAGCACCTAGTTTTCCAAGGAGACTGATTCACTTGGGGGAGCCTCCTCACCTCTCATTCCTGCTGTAACATGAGCATATGATTGATATTTAATGTCTAGTCCACTAATGATTAAATCATCCATACGAGTATATTGTTCAAGGTCCTCGATGTGTCGCTCCAAGTCTGCAATTTTTTTTGTCTCTTTCCTTAATTGTTAATTTCAGCTCCCGGACTTCCTCCATTAGCCCTAATAATTTGGACTGTTGATTGGCTACTTTGGTAAGTTCTTCTGACATGAAGTTCAGAGATATTTTAATCTCTTTCATTTCATCTTTCTTTGGTGCAATTTTTTACTGACCTGATGATAGCAGGATAATTTCTGCTAATGTTGCCTGGTCCAGCTGACCTCGGATCTGGCTGGGGCCTCAGCTAGCCCCTCTGCTGCTAGCCCTGCCGCTTACCGCTGCTGTAGTTGAGCTCCGATCATAATGACATATTTGCAGTGTTGGTTCACAAGAAAAACCCATACAGAGCTCAGCTGCTGCCTGCAGCGCATACACCACACACATACACACACAGAGAGCTAAACACATGTACTTTTTCAGAGAACGGGACCTGTCGGGGATGTGTCTAAGCACTTTCAAGTTAAATTAGTTAATCCCTTCCACAGCATGTGGGACTCCATGTGGTGTATGGGGCGGTGCCTATCTCCATTTCACTGATCCTAGGCCACACAGCTACTGTGAATAGTGAAAGCTACAGTGGGGGGAGTCAGTCCTCTGGTAGCTCTGAGCACTTTCAAGCTACAGGATAAAGATTTAAATTGCTGTTTAACCCTCCCCCCCATAGTTTTTTTTTTTTTACCTTGGGCTGCAGTCTGTACCATCAGCTGTCTAGTGCTGTTCTGATAGTTATGCCAAAATGTCAGAACACCTGAGAAGGTGGATCCAATCATCCGATTGCCCGAAGCACAGAGCTCAGCTGTTTTCCATGATAAATCACACTTTGCTGTTTGCTGCGGCTCCCGGCAAAAGCACACTGCATGCATTATTTTGTTTTTTTTTCCGCTTTATTGAACATAAACTATTCATCACCATCAGTTCGTGTGCCTTTGAGCCAGGTTGTGAAAACTGTCATCTGACGTTCCTGACATTTCACATCAGCTGTTTTAAGTGTGACAGACCTGACAGATTTGACAGCTCTGCCAGGTTGGCCACCCCCCCCCCCCCGCTGTGATCTTTGGAGGGGTGAATCATCTCGGCTGAACAGAGATGATCTCTCGCACACCTAAGATTCATGGATCAGGAGGAAATGGCAATTAAAATAAATAAATAAAATTAAATAGACCTTCCCAGGGAGGCTGAGGAGTGTGATCCCTCTAAAGTTGGAGTACACCCTACGGTCCCCTTTTTTGAAAAGAGGAACCACCACCCCGGTTTGCCATGCCAAAGGCACTGCCCCCGACCTCCACGCAATGTTGCAGAGGCATGTCAGGGCGTCTGCCAGGGCTGCCCTTTGTCACTGATCCTGTTCATAATTTTTATGGACAGGCTTTCTAGGTGCAGCCAGGGAATGGAGGGTGTCATGCTTGGTGACCACAGGATCTCACCTCTGTTGTATGCAGATGATGTTGTCCTGTTGGCTTCATCCAGCAATGACCTACAGTTCTTGCTGGGACCGTTTGCTGCTGAGTGTGAAGCGGCTGGGATGAGAATCAGCACCTCCAAGTTCGAGTCCATAGTCCTCAGCCGTCTCAGCTCAGCGTCTCAGCTGCACATGCTCAGCGGGATATCCAGAGGTTGTCTTTAAAAAATAGACCTATGAGTGCTGCCAGCATTGCTGCAGAGGTTGAAGGGGTGGTGGTGGGGGGTCAGCCTGTCAGTAATCAGACCATTTGCCGCACACTGCATCAAATTGGTCTGCATGGCTGTCGTCCCAGAAGGAAGCCCCTTTTAAAGATGATGCACAAGAATGCCCGCAAACAGTTTGCGGAAGACAAGTAGACTAAGGACATGGATTACTGGAACCATGTCCTGTGGTCTGATGAGACCAAGATAAACTTATTTGGTTCAGATGGTGTCAAGCGTGTGTGGCGGCAACCAGGTGAAGAGTACAAAGACAAGTGTGTCTTGCCTACAATCAAGCATGGTGGTGGAAGTGTCATGGTTTGGCTGCATGAGTGCTGCCGGCACTGGGGAGCTACAATTCACTGAGGGAACCATGAATGCCAACATGTACTGTGACATACTGAAGCAGAGCATGATCCCCTCCCTTTGGAAACTGGGTCCCAGGGCAGTATTCCAACATGATAACGACCCCAAACACCTCCAAGACGACCACTGCCTTGCTAAAGAAACTGATGGTAAAGGTGATGGACTGGCCAAGCATGTCTCCAGACCTAAACCCTATTGACCTATTAAACCCTCAAATGGAAGGTGGAGGAGCGCAAGGTCTTGAACATCCACCAGCTCCATGATGTTGTCATGGAGGAGTGGAAGAGGATTCCAGTGGCAACCTGAGAAGTTTTAGTGAACTCCATGCTCAAGAGAGTTAAGGCAGTGCTGGAAAATAATGGTGGCCACACAAAATATTGACACTTTGGGCACAATTTGGACATTTTCACTTAGGGATGTACTCACTTTTGTTGCCAGCGGTTTAGACATTAATGGCTGTGTGTTGAGTTATTTTGAGGGGACAGCAAATTTACACTGTTATACAAGCTGTACACTGACTACATTGTATCAAAGTGTCATATCTTCAGTGTTGTCCCATGAAAAGATATAATAAAATATTTACAAAAATATGAGGGGTGTACTCACTTTTGTGAGACGCTGTATTTATTTCTTTTTAAAAAATTTTGCACAGTAACTTTGCATATGGAACTTGCCATTTGAAGTATTGTACAACTGAGGCTTAAATGTTGGAATATTGGGCCAGTTGGGGTCCCACCCAGATGTCCTGTATTTGGACTTTTTACTGGTGTCATCCTTCTCTCCTTCCTCTGCTCTCACCTCTCCTGGACTCTCTGCCTGAACACTTTCCTCTCCTTGGCTCCTCTCTTCTGTCTAATCTTGGCCTCTCTGAGCTCTGTCTAATTCAAGTTCTCTCTCTGTCTATGGTGGTATACAAACGGGTTAGAAAATATCAAGTGCCATGTAAATTAAAGGAGACAACCCAAAATTTCTAGCTAAGGGTACAAAGAGCACCCACTTTAAAACTTGAATAATGACTTCAGTCTTGAAGGTTTGAGGTTTTTCTCCAAAATTTATAACAGTTTTCTTATAGTTTTCTACTTTTCTCTGTAAATTTATCTAAATTATAGTTCTCCACAGTATCTGCTGCTGGCTAATATATATTTTAACTGTTGACCAGTATCACTTAATCTTATCCTACACTTTATTACATGTATAGTTTATTTCTCTTATCTTATCATGTTTAATGTTGCAGCACTGTACCGAGACAAATTCCTAGTTTGTGTACTACATGAACAATGGCAATAAACCTGATTCTGATTCTAAATCTGAAACCATTTTCCTCAAATTTGTATTTTCCTCTTGTAACATTGACTTTTATTGTACATTTGAGACTTTATTATAAATTTGTGTATTATTTTATGGCTAATTTTTGTCCATTTTTAAAAAAAATAAAATTACTGTTTTTTAAATAAATTTGAAACAGACTGTGGTATTTTTTGTGACTTTTTCCTTATAACAATTTACATTTTTTACCATAATTTTGCAGAGACAGAACAGAACAGTAATTTAACTCTGATTTCAAAGAAAAAAAATATTAATAAAATTGTATTAAATGAAATAAATCAACTTAAATGACCAAAGATGCAATTATTTCTGTTATAATATTTCTGTATGTTTATAGTTTTTTTTTTTTAGAAATCTCCTCACCACCCAGACAGCAGGAAAAACCTCCCTTATTTTGAAATCCAAATGTTGGCACATTTAGTTTGAAGGCTGCTGACGGATTACAGTCATTGAGTTCGTGAATTTCAGTCATCTTATCTTGCCAGGTACATAATAATGAACATAAATTAGTTAATATTAACCAAGGTAAAGGTAAAAACAGCTCTGTTATTCTTGTCTGAAATAAGGAAAACAAAAAACTAACTTAGCTGTGACTTCCATTATTGCTCCCATTACCAGCAGATTAAAACCATGATAAATGCCTTCAGTGCTTACATACCTCTTCTGATTTTTCTATGTTTAAAGGGCTGATGACACGATTTTGACATTTTTTTAGGATGTTGTGTAAACCCAAAAGTCATTGTCAATGATCAATATAACATTTACAACCACACCTGCATAAACTAGTTATCAAAAAACAGCAGCTGCTGACTGGACTGTGGTGCTGCCCACTGAATTAAGGGCAGCACCCCCATGACGTAAGTGGGAGAACGGACTCCGGTGTTGTTGACTGGAATGACAGCAGCTTTGTAGCTCACAGTTTCTCTGGTTTCTTGTTTTAATTTTATGGCTGTGCCTTCATGTTGTGTCGCAGGCTTAGATAAACAGTAAACCGTGAAAGACCACATCACACGCTTCAGCTCCAACTGTTAAGTCTCTTTGTGTGCTTTTATGCAGAAGGAGCGGAGGAGGGGAAGGATTAATGGATTTACGCGTAGCTTTGACCTACTTTCTGTGATCCCATGCTGACATCTCGCTGGTCCAGTCACGTCCCCTCTCTCATCATCATCAGCTGATTCAAACTCCCGCTGATCATCTTTCCCGGTCCTCGCCCAGGTACTTCTCATCACACCATCACCAGCAGCAGTGAGTGCACTTCGCGGCCGTTTGCCAGTCATGCACTGATGGTCCATAGTATTGTCATCTGTGCAGTTTGTCTGCCAGTATTTTCAGCACTCTCATGACGTGTTAGTCACTCCATGTTCGCCGTGGCTCTCGTGCATCCCTGAAGCGATGTCGGCTCTGGGGCACACCTGTGGCTAACACGTCTCCTCTCATTTGTTCGCTGGGCGATGCCCGCCCCCGAACGCCATCAGTAAGTGTGTCTATGTTTCTTGTAAGTCTTCACCTTTCAGGGAACCGTCTGTCTTTCTGTATTAAATTTGCTGTGGAGAACCCCACACGCAAATCCTCGTTATTTCATCCTCCCTCTCCCTGCCCTGCGTAAGAGCGCACGGAGGGTCATGATGAGTGGATTTATGTGCAGAATTTGACACAGCACATGTATTGAACATAAGAATGATGACAACAGTTCCCAAAAAGGTGAAGACCCACAAAAATACGCAGAAACACCCACAGTTGGCGTTCGGGGCTGACATCGCCCAGCGAACATGGAGAGGAGACATGTTAACCACGGTTGCGCCCCAGGGCCGACATTGCTTCAAGGGGCACAACAGAACCACGGCTGTGTGGAGCGGCCAACATGTTGTGATAGCGCTGGCAACATTGGCTGGCTGACAACACAGCAGATGATGCACACAAACCATGAACAGCTGACTGTCAAAGAGAGAGGGTGCGTGTGTTCGGACTAGCGAATCTTGGACAGTGTCCACCTGAAAGTGGCTCAAAACGCACATAACACATGTACAAAACAAAAACAACAAGAACTCAAAATATAATCCATAATAAACCGATGCCTGAGCCACAGAGAATACACTATGATTTTATTGAAAAATCAGGTTTAAATAAATTATATTTATGAACAAATAATTTGTTGCAATATCTGTAACAAAAGAATAACACTCTGTGTTCCCCTGCCATGTGTTTGCCGCTGCTACTGCGGCGGGCATATGCGCCTTTCTACCCGTCATTCTCTGAGTGTGACTGGCTTCGCACGATGCCCGCTTGGCATGGCTCAAACCTATATGGTCTGATGCCCCCAGATTCTTCATTATCATCCCATTCTTTGGAACTATAACTGTCTGAAGATTGGACAACACAAACCAATTCCAGACTACATGTGCTGGAACCATCGTCGACATTGTCAACCGCTTCCATCCTGTGTGTACAATGGGCAGCCAAGCGCTGTGTTCTGTTGATGATGTTACAACATGGCCAGGGGTTTTTCCAGCCACTGATGCAATTGGTGACGTAGCGCTCATGAAATTGTCGGATATTCACGTGAAAAAAGCCTGTTTGACTTAGAACTGCACAGACCAACCTGTTTTGTCATATTGTATTATGTGTTGAAAAATTAGAAGAAGTCAAAAATGTGTCATCAGCACTTTAAAGTACTTTAATAAGCTCATGTTTCTCTCAGACAGCGACGCTTGTAGCGAGACACTGTTTGCTGGCTGGAACACGCGGGTGGGGCACTTCTGAACTCCACGCGGATGATGGTCACCGTGTTGTTCGTGTTTGCACGCTTGCGGACTGTCATTGCTTCATATATTTTTCTTAAATTTATATATCCTCACAGAGTGGCAGAAATGCTTCAGGCATGGCAGGCCGCTGCCCAGAAATGTTACCAGAGGAAACTCTGATTACAAGATCAATCCTAATGCTTGTGGAGTCAGGTGAGCTATAATACTATAGCTATAATAGTACTATAATACTATGCCGAGCAGACTTGGCCTTATTTTGTGAATATTGTTCACTGTTCCGACCTCATTTGTGCCCTACTGGTGAACGCATCAGTGGTTCATCTGCTTCATCAAAATTATCCATATTTGACATAAAATGCAACAAAACTGTAAAACAAACAAACAAAAAAAAACTGGCAGGGAGATTGCTCAAAGCAAGCAGGGAAATCAGTCAAAGCGAGCAGACCAGGGAGGCAGCCAAGATGAGTCATGTAACTTGAATACCAAACGCTGATTTGCCGTGTGGAGTTATCTGGTTTTGTAAAAACAGGGCCCTGGCATTTGAAAAAGAACAGGAACTTTGTAGTGTATATAACATAGGACATATCGGATTTTGAGAAAAAACAATTTGAACTTCTATAAGTAGGTAATGTAAACAGTTGTTTGTTGTACAGAGGGAAATTTTCCTCTGAAGTGGCGTTTATCGGTTTTTGCAAACAAAGTCATGTGACCAAAATGGTTATTTACAGAATTTTATTTATTTATTTATTTTTTTTTACCCATTCTATTTATTTGTTGTTCAAGAAGAAAAATATTTCTACTACTTCAAGTTCTGCTCAACCTCAGCACTGTTATTTTTATGGACTTCTGATGTGCCTTTGTCATGTGCCAAGTGTACTTTTAAAACCAAGACAATGATTAAAAAGTGTATATTTTTTGTCATATTGATCTGTGTTTGTTTGAAATTTGTCATACTGGGCGACCCTTAGCAGCAACAACTGCAGTCAAGCATTTGCAATAACTGGCAATGAGTCGGGTTTTCGAGCATGATCCGCCTTTTTAAGGTCATACCACAGCATCTCAATCGGACTCAGGTCAGGACTTTGACTTGACCACTCCCAAGTCTTAATTTTGTTTTTCTCAAGCCATTCAGAGGTGGACTTGCTGGTGTGTTTTGGATCATTGTCTTGCTGCAGAACCCAAGTGCGCTTCAGCTTGAGGTCACAAACAGATGGCCGGAAATTCTCCTTCAGGATTTTTTGGTAGACAGAATTCATGGCTCCATTTACCACAGCAAGTCTTCCAGGTGCTGAAGCAGCAAAACAGCCCCAGACCATCACACTACCACCACCATATTTTACTGTTGATATGATGTTCCTTTTCTGAAATGGGACACACACCTTCCAAAAAGTTCAACTTTTGTCTCGTCAGTCCACAGAGTATTTTCTCAAAAGTCTTGGGGATCATCAAGATGTTTTCTGGTAAAACTGAGACGAAACTTTATGTTCTTTTTGCTCAGCAGTGGTTTTCGTCTTGGAACTCTGCCATGCAGGCCATTTTTTCCCCCAGTCTCTTTCCTATGGTGGAGTCATGAACACTGACCGTAACTGAGGCAAGTGAGGCCTGCAGTTCTTTGAATGTTGTTGTGTGGTCTTTTTGACCTCTTGGATGAGTCGGCACTGAGCTCCTGGGGTAATTTTGGTTGGCCGCCCACTCCTGGGAAGGTTCACCACTGTTCCACGTTTTCACCATTTGTGGATAATTTCACTGTGGTTTGCTGGAGTCCCAAAGGTTTAGAAATGGCTTTATAACTTTTTCCAGACTGATAGATCTCAATTACTTTGTTTCTCATTTGTTCCTGAATTTCTTTGGATCTCAGTATGATGTCTAGGTTTTCAGGATCTTTTGGTCTACTTCAATTTGTCAGGCAGGTCCCATTTAAGTGATTTCTTGAGAACAGGTGTGGCAGTAATCAGGCCTGGGTGTGGCTGGAGAAATTGAACTCAGCTTTCCAAAGATGTGATAAACTACAGTTAATTTATGTTTTAACGGGAGGGGGGGGATGTCACTTTTTCACACAGGACCATGTAGGTTTGGATTTTTTTTTTTTACCCTTAATTATAAACACCTTCATTTAAAAACCTTTTATATACTTATAATACTTTTTGACAGGATGGGGGAGATGCTGTGATCACAAGACATTTCGAGACTATTGCACAGTAATCCAAAATGGCGACTCCCGTCGACTGAGCTTAAACAAACTTTTCCACAGGTAGTTGTTTTTTCTTTCTGTAATTAATTCATTAACTGACTGTATCTATCTTTCTTTTTTCGTATGGAGCTGGAGGAACTAGAGAACTACACTACCGTTCAAAAGTTTGGGGTCACCCAGACAATTATTTTGTGTTTTCCATGAAAAGTCACACTTATTTACCACCATGAGTTGTAAAATGAATAGAAAATATAGTCAAGACATTGACAAGGTTAGAAATAATGATTTGTATTTGAAATAATATTTTTTTCCAAGATATTCAACCTGCTCAAAGGAAGGTCAGTTTTATAGCTTTTCTAACCAGCTAAACTGTTTTCAGCTGTGCTAACATGATTGCACAAGGGTTTTCTAATCATCCATTAGCCTTCTGACACAATGAGCAAACACATTGTACCATTAGAACACTGGAGTGATAGTTGCTGGAAATGGGCCTCTATACACCTATGTAGATATTGCACCAAAAACCAAACATTTGCATCTAGAATAGTCATTTACCACATTAGCAATGTATATTAGATATTAGAGTGTATTTCTGATTAGTTTAAAGTTATCTTCATTGAAAAAAACAGTGCTTTTCTTTCAAAAATAAGGAAATTTCTAAGTGACCCCAAACTTTTGAACGGTAGTGTATATCGACGAGTTTTATTACCGTTGCTGTGTCATGGAGCAGGCGAGTGTGTGTCCCATCCCTGCTTCTCAGTCTAAACGACCGAGACCCGCAGACTCGCTAAAAATAACACCCGAGAAATCACGGGAGGGTACCGAGGTTAGTGACATCCTTTTCTCTATTGAAAATAAACTTACCAGCATGGATGGTAGACTGGCGTTGGTGGAGCTGCTTCATAAAGAGTTCCAGAGCTTGCGGGAGAGTTTAGAGTTCAGTCAAGCACAGCTCGTCTCTCTAGTAGAGGAAAATAACAGCCTAAAAAAGTCAGTTAACACACTAACCACATGGCTTAGTGTTGTTGAGAGAGAAAACCGAAAAATGAAGGAAACACTTCTCAATTTGCTGTCACGCAACATGAGAGATAACCTTGTTTTTGCTGGAATCGTTGAAAAAAAAAAAAAATAATGAAAATCTAGAACAGCTGGTCCGTGAATTTATGTCACCACAACTGAAACTGTCCCCCAAAGTCACAAATTCAGTTACCTTCCACCGAGTTCACTGAAATGGGCAAAAAAATTCCCAGAATAAACATCCCAGACCTATTGTTGCCAAATTTGAGCATTTCAAGCAAGAAAATTTGGTACAGAGGCAGGGCAGGCAGCTTAAAAACACCAATTTTGGTCTCAATGGTCAATTTCCACAGGAAATCTTGGAAAGGAGAAGGAAGCTTTTTCCCATTAGGAAACAAAACATCCAAGAAGGTAAACAAGCTATTGTTTCTGTGGATAGACTGTATATAGATGGCAAGCTGTTTATGGATGAAACTATAACGCCCTGGTTATTCTAGAGCACAGGTGTCAAACTCATTCCATGGAGGGCCAAGACCCTGCAGGTTTTACCTCCACCCAGTTTCTTCAACAGGTGATTTCACTGAATTTCTTCCCACTGATTGCTGATCAGTGAAAACACCTGCTGAAGACACTGGGTAGAAGCAAAACATGCAGGGTCTTGGCCCTCCATGGAATGAGTTTGACACCCCTGTTCTAGAGCCTATTTTGTTTTGTTTTTTTTAGCTACAGGTGGAAAAAGAGTGTGATTGTGCGCAGGTCTGTTGCTCAATCTCAGTTTTATTTGTTAACATTTGTCACAATGTTTTTTTCTTTGTTGCTGAGGTTGTTGTTTGTCTGTTGTCGTTATTTTTTTTTGAAGTTGTTAGGTCGTTGTTGTATGTTATCTGCATTTTTTCACCACTTACTAACCTTTATGTCTGTTTTCTCTCATACTTCTGGTTTATAGGAAATAACTAAGTACACGCACCCCATTTGCTTGCAATTGCAGGCAAATGGAACAGACATCATGCACGCACATCCAGTCATATATGTGTAGGTGTATATTTTACACACAACATATATATATATATATATATATATATATACACACATATGCATACATTAAGAACATATAATCACATAGGCACATTTAGTTAGCCTTTAGCACATAACCAGTTAGTGAAAACATGTCCACATTTAAGTTTGTCACGTGGAACATAGGTGGAATTGGTACCAGGGAGAAGAGGCTAAAAGTTTTTAATCAACTGAAGGATCTACAGGCAGACTTTGTCTTTTTGCAGGAGACATGTCTGTAAGTCGTCTGTAGATGTGCTCACCTCCCCGGAATTCCCCTACATGTACTCAGCCGGCTTTAATTCTAAACAAGGGCGGGGGTGGGTGGGTAGCTATACTGGTAAACAGAAGAATACACTTTGTTGTGAATAATACCATAACAGATCCAGAAGGTAGATTTATAATATTAAAAATCTCAGTTCAAAATTTGGATCTATGTATTGCAAGCGTTTATGGCCCAAATGTTGACGACCCATCCTATTTTCACACTTTTTTCACTTCTCTTTGAGCACTTGGACACTACACTCATAATAGGAGGAGACTTCAACTTGGTGTTAAACCCTGCAATCGACAGGCTCAGTGCATCGGGAAATTACCGAAAATGGCAGGCTACTGACACTCTCAAACAATACATGAATGATTTTGGTCTTTGCGATGAATGGCGTTCTCTTGACCCAGCTCTTTGGAAATACACTTTTTTTCATCAGTTTATAGTTCACATTCACGTCTAGATTTCTTTTTAGCCAGTAACTCTATTGTGAGGGACATCACAGACACTGAAATATGTTCAAATCAAGCTATTAGCGATCACCATCCAGTATCTCTTACACTAGTAAATAGGAAAGCTACAAGGGAAACTAGGAGCTGGAAATTTAATACATCACTACTAAAAGACAAAGACTTTATTAACTACTTTAATAAAGAGTGGGAATCATATCTGGAATATAATGATGTGCCAGGAATATCCCCATGTGTTCTTTGGGAAGCAGCAAAAGCGGTCATGCGAGGTAAAATAATCTCTTACTGTTCATATAAGAATAAAAAAGAAAAAGCACTGGTACTGGAGTTAGAACAGAAAATGAAATCACTGAAGATGACCTGTGCCGTTTCCTTACAGGAACAGACACTTAACCTTCTGAGAAAATTAAAGCTGGAATTAAAA
The DNA here is from genome assembly GCA_020510985.1 of Pholidichthys leucotaenia. Classification (NCBI taxonomy): domain Eukaryota; kingdom Metazoa; phylum Chordata; class Actinopteri; order Cichliformes; family Pholidichthyidae; genus Pholidichthys; species Pholidichthys leucotaenia. Next base: position 189,781,647 of record CM035842.1, on the reverse strand, counting down.
GAAATTGCAAACAAAAGAGCACAGTTTTTAATACAAAGACTGCGTCTTGAGAAGTTTGAACACAGTAATAAATCGGGGCGATATCTTGCGAACCAGCTTAGATTGAGTAAAGAAAAAACAGCTGTTCACTCTATTAAGAATATGACTGGAAATATTACCCATAAGCCTGAAGAAATAAATAACTTCTTCAGAAAGTTTTATGAAAACCTCTACTCATCTCAAATTAACCCATCTGGCTCAGAGATAAATAAATTTTTGGACGATATTAACTTACCACGATTAAATAATGAACAGATTGCAGCTCTGGATGCACCTCTTCAGGTGTCTGAACTCCAGGAGGCACATAAGCATATCCCAAACAAAGCTCAGGGGCCAGATGGTTTTCCAGTAGAATTCTATAAAGAATTTTGGCCTGTGATGGCACCTACTTTCTTTAAAATGGTGAACCAAATTAAAGAAGATAATGTAATTCTTCCAAATATGAATTTGGCTAGTATTATCCTGCTTCTTAAACTGGAAAAGAATCTACGCTTCCATCCAGCTACCGTCCCATCTCACTTATGAATGTCGATCTTAAAATAATTTGCAAAGCTCTCGCCAAAAGACTGGAAAGGATAATTCCATTTATTATACACCCAGATCAAACAGGCTTCATCAAGCGTTGGCACTCGGCTAATAATACATGCAGGCTATTTAATTTAATAGACTACTGCAAGAATAATAACTTAGAAACTACAGTCTTGTCCCTGGATGCAGAGAAAGCCTTTGACCGTGTTAAATGGAAATTTCTTTTTATGGTGTTAAATAAGTTTGGGTTTGGTTCATCTTTCATAAACTGGATTAAAACACTATATAGGTGTCCAGATGCATGTGTCCGAACAAATGATCAGACTTCCCAAAGCTTTAATCTCCAGAGAGGTACTAGGCAGGGGTGTCCACTCTCTCTCTCTCACTTTTTACCATCTTTATTGAACCATTAGCAGCAGCCATATGACAAAATGTTGATATCAGAGGTATCCAAACTGGAGAAAAAAGAACACAAGATAAGTCTTTATGCTGATGATGTATTGATTTTCCTTGAAAACTCACAAAGATCTCTTCTTCAGACAGTGGTGCTCATTGGTAAATTCTCATCATTATCAGAATACTCTATTAACTGGGGTAAATCAATAGTTCTACTTATAAATTGTAATTTCTCAAATACATCTACTATTCCAATACAAGATAAGATAAGCCTTTATTAGTCCCACAATGGGGAAATTCCAGATCAGGATACAATCAGGTAATATTAAATATTTAGGAATAGATATTTCCCCCAGGCTCTCAGAGTTATTGCAACTAAATCACATTCCCCTTTTAAAGACAATACAAGATGACCTTACCTTTATCGCTAATGGGAAGAGTCGCAACTGTTAAAATGATGGTCCTTCCTAAAATCAACTATTTGTTCTCAGTGATTCCTACCCAGCCATCAATGGCCTGGATTAAGTCTCTAGACTCAAATATAAGTAAATTTTTATGGAAGGATAAACCATCACGGATTAGTTTAAAAACTCTTCAAAAAGCGAAAGAGTGCGGAGGCTTAGATCTGCCAAATGTTTTTAATTACTTTTTAGCCAGTAGACTGCAGTTTGTTTCAAAATGGACAAAATCAACCCCACTAGGAAACCCATGGTTAGATACTGAACAGGCTCTCTGTGGGTCGCTAAATATCTCTGACTTACTTTTTATAAGTCCCTGTATTAAACACCATGACTGTTTTAAAAGCATTAATATCAGCTCCTCTCTGATGGTTTGGTGGAAATTTTTAAAGATAATTGGGTCTTCCCTTGTCCCCTGTAAACTCACGCCCATTTGTAATAATCCTGAAATCTTGCAACAAAAGAGGACATTAAAATTTCCACTATGGTAAGAGAAGGGAATAAATAACTTAGAAGATCTTATTCAAGGTGGAAATTTTATCCAATTTCAGGAACTAGTGTCACAGTACGACATCAGTGATTAAAAGTATTTTGAATACCAACAGCTTAAATCCATAATAAAAGCAAGATTTAATCTTAATCAGACAGATTTAGAGGTACCAGTTAAGGTGGCAAAGTTTCTAAATTTTCGTGCCCCTAAATTGATATTGAAAATACATGGACTATTATCAAAACTGGATGAGTCCATATCTCTTCTAATATTAAAATGGGAGACAGACCTATTGATCAATAAGAAGGAAAGTTTCTGGACACAAATATGTTTAAACACTTATAAGATGACTAAAAACTCTAACTTACAACTTATACAGTATAAAATTCTACAAAGAATTCATTACACAGGACAAAAGATGTTCAAAATGGGCCTGAGTCACACAAATATCTGCTCTCACTGCACCAGCAATGTCCCGGATAGCTATATGCATTGCTATGTGGTCCTGTGCACCGGTTCAAAAGTTCTGGCAGAAGACATGTGAGGACTTGTTGGCATAGCATGGGTATAGTGTCCCATCCTCACCCACACTTTGCATATTAGGTGATTTAAGTGAAATAAATATAGATGCAAGGATGTCACACATGGTTCTCACCGCCTTATGCATCATAAAGAAAACTATCCTCATGAATTGGAAATCAAGAAATAACTTATGCATGACTTATTATGATAACTTACTATTAGATTATATTAGCCTGGAGAGATTGTCAGCCTCCTCAAATAATCAATTGGCAGAATTCAATTCTCTCTGGTCCCCGCTTATTAATTCTGTAACCTGACAGGTGGCGGGCGGTAGCTCACTCTCCTTGGCACCTCTGGTGGCTGGTTGCGCCCTGACCGCAGGTGTCCGGGGGACCTGTTCTGGGGTGACCGTGTGTCTAGCCTGGGGGGGGGGGCGCTGCGGGTGGGCTGTGGCCCCCGGCCGGCTGGCCTCACCTCCTGGGCGGTCTGGGTCTGGCCCTGGGCTCCTGGTGCTGCCCCCCCCCCCCGGGCCGGGGTTGCATGTGCGCTGGTGGTGTGGGTTGGCCCCGGTACGTCCTTGTGCGGTGGGGTCATGTTCTCCCTGGGGCCCTAGCGGCACCCTGGGCCAGGTGCTTGCATCCTGGGTCGCCCTTTCCATCCACTGGGGTCTGCGGGTGTGTGTGAGTGAGAGAGTGGGTGTGAGTGGAGGCTTGTGTATGAGCGAGTGCGGAAGTGGGTGTGTGTGTTGAGTGTGCGCAGGGGGGGTCGTGGCCCCACCTGCACACTGGGGCATGGGGGCGGCATGGGGGTGTGGCATGGGGGTTGGCGTTTTGGGGCCTGCTTGTCTCAGCCGCCCTGCTGTTGTGTCGCGGGGTGGGGTGCTTTGTTGCATTGCCCCTGGTGACATTGGCGGTGGGTGTGTGTTGATGCTTGGGGGTGGTTGGGGGGCCGTTGGCATGGGTTGGTGGCCGTGTTTCCGTTGGGTTGCTCTGGGGTGGCTGTGGCTGCAGGGCGGCCTGCCGCTGTTGGTGTGTGTCTGGGGTGGGTGGTCAGTGGGCTTGCGTTGGTGCTCGGGGGTGTCGCATGGCATGTGGGGCGCCGTGTGGGTCCGGCCCATTGTTCACTATTGTGACTATTGTGATCCATGTTTGTGTGTGTAAGATGAGTGGGAATGGGTATGGCTGCCCCATCATGTTTGTGGTGCTGGGAACGCCAGTGTGCAATGCTGGTGGGTCCTGGTCTGCTTGCACTGGCGGCCCTCGCCTTAGGTTGGGATTTGGGGGCAGTGGGTGGCCTCATAAACCAGCTTGCAAGCTGGCTTCTGGCGGGGGGGGGGATGGCCTTGCTTTTAGACGGCCTCCCTCCCAGTCTTATTTCCCGCCCTCCTCCTCCCCCTGACTCTGGGTGGAATATACATCTTCTTGGATACTGTTCGAATACCCCACGCCACGACCCCAATCACCGCCGAAGGCAAGAGGGTGGTCGGCCTTCCCCATCACACCGATATACCCCCTATGGAAGGAAAATGGGCAATTCTGCTGCTGATCATAAAAGGCTTCAAAGATCCACTCAAGGAAATCAGCAAAATGAGAGGAATTATCAGAAGGCCCAAAATCCAGCATTCAGGAAGGATGGCAACAGACAACATTGGTGAATCGCAGAGACTGAATGTAAAAGCCATATTAATTGCATATGCCATGCTATGTGATATTCTCAGTATAATCAGTAAAACAAATGTATACTCATTGAGTAAAGTACATGTAATGTATGTAATCACCTGAAATTATGAGTGTAATCAAACAGTATGATTGCATATATCTTTTAACTGCACAAAAGAAGGTTTTATGTAAAACAGATGGTGAAATGTTGGAAAGAACCCTGTTTACTGGAAATATGTTAGAAATGAGGAAATGGGCGCAGATGTCCAGCAAACTGGGGTATTTTGCTAATGGAAAATGCTGAGAGGCTAGCGGGAAAGGCCATGAGTCATGAGCGCCTGATCAGTCACATGGTTTATGAGAATTGACTAGCCTGAACATGTGCAGAAGTGAAGTAATGGTATTATATAAATGTGACTTTAAGCCAATCATAAGAGGCCAAGAAGCCTGGGGTGAGTTTGGGACCAATCAGAGAACTTGAGCGAAGTTTATTTAAACCAAGCCCTATTTCCCCCAAATGTTCACTTTCTCGGCGATCTACAATGAGGCAACATCACCAGAGCAGTGGACTGAAGATGGGGAACGCCAGAAGAGAAGTGAACCAGTTTCTGCCTCAATTTTTCAGCCTTTACACAACTTTTACATCTGCTGCTTTAAAGTGCTAAAATAGCACTTCTCAATAGAAGGAGGGAATGAGGAACTCAAGTCTACAGCAGCTGGCCCTGCTCTCAGCCAGGAGGCTGTGCGTCACCAGGCATCGCGGAGCAACGGCGGGAAAAAGCAGAAGCTGGCCCGGGCTGGAGCATCGCTTCGGAGACACGACTCATCGCTCTCCCCCAGCCAAGGCGGTCACCGCCCAGCCTGAAGAGGAACATCTGGCCACGGCAGACACATTCCCTCCCTGCCTTCCCTCTCCTTCCCCCAAAGAGGGGCTTCTACTGAGGAGGACAGCGATCACACATCCTTTTCCCCAAATCTCACTCTTTAGGCTTTCTTAGATATTATCAACAAATTAGATATTTTTTTTTAATCAGGTTTTAATTCAAAGATTTTGATCTATTTTGATTTTTACTCTGATTTTTGAACTGTTTGATGATTTTCTGAACATTTCATTGGGTTTTAGAAACTTTGAGTATTAATCTTTTTGATCAAAGGACTGATTTTTACAACTTTGACTTTTCAATCAAGGTTTAGCAATCAGGGTTCGGGGTTTGATTTTTAACTTCTATTCTTTTTATTATGGACTGTTTAATGCAATTTATCCTGTTTTGGCTGAGTTTTGCTAATTTTTAATAAATACCACAGCATATCAAAGACAGTATGGCACTCTGTGGGCTTATTGATTCAGCGTCCATTTTCACTGGGTGATTTTTTGACAAGAAAAAGTATTTTTCCACAAGAGGTGTTACGAATTTTTGGGCTTCAAGAGGTTTTTCTTATTCAATGGTATTTAAAACAGATCCCCTATAAACCAATATTCCTGGTTTTAAACATTTACCCAGATTACCAAGAGCAATGTAAGACCATGAGAGGCTGTCGTTAATATTGGAGGTGTATTCCAGGTGTCTGACTGGACAGGTCACTCAGTCGGAGGTCTGGTATACAGAAAGTGGGGGTCCTCCAATATATGGAGACAGTACAGCTGGGGTAACTCTCACAGTCACCAAGCACACCTACACAGGTAACAGAATTTCCTATGAGGAAAATTCCTCTAGGAACTGCAAGCTGGTGAACCCAAACCTCAGTTCCTGAGGTTCAAGGTCAAAGGGTCTTCGACAATACATTTAGGGCTTAGGGGTGGGAGTGTGCTGCACTGTGTCAGCGAAGGGGACACCTTTGCTGTGCGGTGGGGCTGCCCTCATCTAATTCTATTTTAGACACTGAGGGCTTGGGGGGATGGGGGCCCCACTGCCCATTGCAGTGGCTAGTGGCGCCCCAATCACCACCCCACAATTTTAATTGCACTTTGGTAGTCCACACATTTATATATAACCGACATACACCCACCATGTTTTGTGCAGGGGGGTGGGGGGTGTGGGTCTTCCCCCACCTCTCTTGCCCTCCTCCTGCTGGAGGTGTGGGGGCCCGGTAGGGAGCCTGGGACCCATCATGTTGTCAAAATCCCTGGGTGCTGCTGAATGTATAGATACAACCAAGGGAGTGAGAGCAGGACTGAATATGAGAGTAAGTGATAGTGAGGGGGTGATGAATGGAGGTGGTGATGGTGGGCTGGTTTTGTGCAGCGCTTTGCATGTCGGGTGGCACCTCGGGGCACCTGCGGTGGTCTGCTGATCAGTCACTTGGGTAGGTGCCGGGGGTGGGGGTCTGCTTCTGTGGCCTCCCCAACCACTGTCGGGTGCTGGTGCGTGTTCAGGCTCACTGCATCTGCTTTGCAGCCAACTTATGAAACAAGGGTGAATGAGGGGTGAGTTTGAATGGGTACAGGAGTGAGAGAGAATGGGTTGGTCCGGGTGAGTAAGAGTGAGTTAGTTCATATGGGTGTGCATGGGAGCATGTGGGTGTGAAGGTGGGGGAGGGGTGTGTCTGAGTCGGGAGGTGCTGGATTAAGTGGGGTAGTGCCTCTCGGCAGTGTGGGCTCCCCTGGGTGGGGGGACTTCTTTGGGCATCGGGGTCCCCGGGGTGTACGGTGGTGGCGCTGGGGAGGGGCTCGCGCTGGGGGGCGCAGGCCAATCTCTGGCCCGGGGAGTGGGGTCGCTAGCCTCCTGGCATCTGGGGCCCAGGAGTTGGCCCTGCTGGGGGGGGGGGGGGCGGTCGGGGGCGGGCGGGTCCGGGGGTGTGGGCTCGCCGCGCCAGCCACCGAGCAACCTGGCCTCCCTTGATCATCCCTCGGGGGGCAACCTGGCTTTCCTGGGGCTTGCTGACCTTGGACGTTTGTGCCCTGTGGGGGTTGGTGGCGCTGCCTTTCCTGCTCGGGGTTCCTGGGGGGAGACCTGCTGCGACCGGCCTCCCGCTTCGTATGTTTCCTGACAAACCACTCACATGCACACACTTATTTTGCACATGCTCTCATATATATGCACGCAGATGTACACACACAAGTGTCTCTCCTTTAACAGGTGCGGAAACCAGACTCGTGTTGAGACATCTTCGGTGGAAGAAGCAGTTTGTCTTTCGTTTGTTTTAGTTGTTGGTTTGTTTGTTTTTTTTTGTCTGTTCTCCTCCCTTTTCTTTTCCCCTCCACACACTTCCTTTCCCTCTTCCCCATCCTGTTGGGTCTTCCATGGGTAAAATAATTAAAATAAAGTATTAAAAGTTATTACAGGAGGAGTTTACAACAATATGCAATACATAGCTAGGTACTGTATAAGCTCCTCTTGGCAAAGTAAATCTGTTTTGGCACAGTAAGGGTGACAGATCCCTGTTCTGCTTGCCTAGCTGCCTGACAGGACAAGGGGGGGGGGAAATCAGCATTTTGTGTTTACTTCCGTTATCTTTGTCTAATATTTAAATTTGTTTGATAATCTGAAACATTTAAGTGTGACAAATATACAAAAAAATGAGAAATCAGGAAGGGGGCAACCACTTTATGTACTGTATATCATTATATACTCCTCCTGTAAAAACTTATAATACTTTATTTAAATTGTTCCACCCATGAAGGACCCGCCAGAAGGGGAATGGGGAAAGGAGGAGTGAGGAGGGGAAAAGAAAAGGGAGAGGAACAGACAAAGAAGACAAAAACTAACAACTGAAACAAACAGAAGACAGACTAGTTCTTCCACTGAAGAGGTCTCAACATGAGTCTGGTATCTGCACCTGTTAAAGGAGAGACATGTGTGTGTGCATACGTGTGCATGTGTATGAGAGCACGCGCAAAATAAGTGTGTGCATGTGAGTGGTTTGTCAGGAAACATATGAAGACGGTGGCCGGTCACAACAACCCCGCCCCCCAGAAACCCCGAGCAGGGAAGACAACACCACCCCAGGAGGGACAGCCGAGGGAGGCCGGGTCAGCGCGGCAGGCCCATGCCCCCAGACCAGCCAACCCTGCCCCCCCAGCGAGGCCAACGCCAGCCCCTGGGCCCCAGGCACCGGGAGTCCAGCGCCCCCATCCCCCGGGGCAGAAACTGGCCCATGCCCCAGGCACGAGCCCCCCAGTCACCCCCACAGCGGGCCCGCCCCGACCCCAGCGCCACCACCGCACACCCTGGGGACCCCCACACCCAAAGAAGGTGGCAGCAAGGCACAAGGGCTCCATGAGGGCCCCCCGTCCAAGGGAGCCCATGCAACCAAGAGGTGCTACCCCCTCAATCCAACACCTCCCGACCAGCACACGTACTCATTCCCACGCACTCACACCCTCATGCTTTCATATGCACCCACTTGCACTCACTCACTCTCGCTCACCCTCTCCCCCACACTTGCACTCCCGGACCTACCCACTCAATCCCACTCCTGTACTAGCTCAATCTCACTCCCACTCCCTTTTGCCCTCAGTGTCACCCACACTCACTCATGTTCACCCATACACACACTCTCACTCGTGCTCTGACCTACTCATATCCATTCGTGCTCTTCCCCTCACACTCATTCACCCTTATTACTTAGGGCGGCCGTGGTGCAGATGCAGTGAGCATGAACGCGCATCAGCGCCCGGCAGCAGCCAGGGAGCCCACCAGCGCCGGCCAGCAGCCACACACCCGCCAACCCACCCCAGGGCAGCCGTAGCCACAGAAGCAGACCACCACCCCCAACGCCCACCCGAACAACTGATCAGTGGACCACTGTAAGTACTCCGAGATGCCACCTGACAAGCAAAGCGCCACACAAAACCCTCCCACCATCACTATCTCCACTCATCATTCCCTCACTCTCACTTAAGCTGGATTCATGCTGCACCTCCGCTGTCCATGTGTGTGCAACCGGAAACCTTGTGTGACAAAATTTACGTCATTGTCTCCACTCCACTAGTGTATGCAGGGCTCTACCGCGGAGGACCGCGTGCAGCCCATTTTGTGACCGCATGGTCTGCCCATGATCTGAATGCATTGAAAGAGCATGTGCAAGACTGAACGACCCATTCACGAGATGGCGCCATCAACACAGCATTCAAAGACAAAGTAGGCGAGGGAGACAATGAAGAGGTGCAAGATGAGACTAAACATACATGAATTTTTTTTTGCAGCAGCAGCCTGAGCGGAGGAGAGCACTGGAAAATAGTAATCCCTCCTTTTCCTTCAAATGACGCCATTGTTGTTGCTACAAAAAATGTCCATCATTCTCGTGCTTTATAGCTGGTGAACAAGCTGGCGTGTTAGCGCATTTGTGCTACCCATAGGGCTGGGGCGAATCTACAAATAACAGTTGTGCATATACATCAACTGCTTGGCCTGGTGGATGAAAAAAAGTGAGCATGTACAACGCCGCGTGCACATTGGGCTCGTCCAAAGCGCACACGGACCAAAGCGGACCAGAGAGGAAATGCAGCATGAATAAGGCTGTACTCTCTTGTTCAATCACTCTCTCACTCCCATGCTTGCACCTATTCATTTGGCAGCACCCAGGGATTTTGACAACATGACTGGCTCCGGGCTTCCCGCTGGGCCTCCAGGCCCTCCGCAGGAGGAGGGTAGCAGGGGTGGGGGAAGACCCCCTCCCCCCTCCCCCATGCATGAATCATGATGGGTGTGTGTTATTTGTGTGCTGTGATTGTGTGCAGGTGTATGAACTACCAGAGTGCAGTTAAAATTGGGGGGGATGGTGGAGAGCACCGCTAGCCAGTGCTATAGACAGCGGGGCTCCCATCCCCCCAAGCCCTCAGTGTCTACAGTGCAATTAAAATTGAGGTGAGGGCAGCCCCACTGCACAGTAGATAGAGGGATCCCCTTCACCAACACAGTACGGCACACCCCCACCTTAAAACCCTAAGTGTATCCAATAACATGTTCCACCCAGAATCGGGGGGGGGGTGCAGGTAAGACTGGGAGGGAGACAGTCCAAAAGGGATCCCGTCACCCACCCCCCCGAAGCCAGCTCACAAACTGATTCAGGAGACCACCCACTGCCTCCAGATCCCAACCCAGGGTGATAGTGGGCGCAAGCCCACCAACCACCCACCCCAGACAAACACCGACAGCGGCAGGCCGTCCCGCACCCACAGCCATCCTGGAGCAAACCGATGGCAACACCGTCACCAATCCACACCAATGCCCCCCCCCGCCACCCCCCAAGCACCCACACACACCCGGCGCCAAGGACACTGGAGGCAATGCGACAAAGCACCCTGCCCCGTGACACAACGGCAGGGCGGCTGGGAAAAGCAGGCCCCGAACTGCCAACCCCCAGGCCACCAGATGGCCCACCCCACCCCCTCCACTCAACGAGGTCCCCCCACCCACACACACCCTCCACACCCGCACATCCACCCACAGGTATTTACATCCACACACACCCCCATGCCCACCCTCATGAGCACACACACACTCACCATCATGCAAGCCCACCTACACTCACACGCAACCCCGCATGCCCACACACACCCACAGTCCCCGGAGAATGGGATGCGACTCCCCCGGGATGTAGACACCAGTCTGTGGAGCGCTGCCAGTTCCCTGGGGAGGGCACGACCCTGCCGCGCAAGGACGCACCGGGGCCAGCCTGCACCACCAGTGCACACCTGACCCAGAGGGGGAATGCCCCCCTTCACCCCAGCACCAAGGGCCCAAGGCCAGACCCAGCCCCACCCAGAAGGCAAGGCCAGCCAGCCCGGGGTCACGCCCCCCACCCCCCAGGCCAGACACAGCCACCGCGGAACAGGCTCCCCAGACACCGGCCCCAGTGGGTCATAGAAACCCCTCATGTCAGGGCACAGCCAGCCCCCAGAGGCGCCAAGGAGAGTGAGCCACCGTCTGACACCTCTCAGGTTATAGAATTAATAAGCGGGGACCAGAGAGAATTGAATTCAGCCAATTGTTTTTTTGAGGAGGCAGACATTCTCTCCAAGCTAATATAATCTGATAGTAGTTAGTTATACACACGTGGACAAAATTGTTGGTACCCCTCTGTTAATGAAAGAAAACCCATGATGGTCACAGAAATAACTTGAATCTGACAAAAGTGGTAATAAATAAAAATTCTATGAAAATTAACCAATGAAAATCAGACAATGCTTTTGAATTGTGGTTCAACAGAATTATTTTAAAAAAAACAAACTCATGAAACAGGCCTGGACAAAAAAGATTGGTACCCCTAGAAAAAATTGAAAATAATGTGACCATAGGGACATGTTCAACCAAGATGTGTCCTCTAATTAACATCACAGGTGTCTACAAACTTGTAATCAGTCAATCGGCCTATTTAAAGGGTGACAAGTAGTCACTGTGCTGTTTGGTGACATAATGTGTACCACACTAAACATGGACCAGAGGAAGCAAAGGAGACAATTGTCTCAGGAGATTAGAAAGAAAATTATAGACAAGCATGTTAAAGGTAAAGGCTATAAGACCATCTCCAAGCAGCTTGATGTTCCTGTGACTACAGTTGCACATATTATTCAGAAATTTAAGATCCACAGGACTGTAGCCAACCGCCCTGGACGTGGCCGCAGGAGGAAACTTGATGAAAAATGGAAGAGACGGATAATACGAATGGTAACAAAAGAGCCCAGAACAACCTCTAAACACATTCAAGGTGAACTCCAAGGTCAAGGTACATCAGTGTCAGATCGCACCATCTGTCGTTGTTTGAGCCAAAGTGGACTTCATGGGAGACGACCAAGGAGGACACCACTGTTGAAAACAAATCATAAAAAAGCCAGACTGGAATTTGCCAAACTGCATGTTGACAAGCCACAAAGCTTCTGGGAGAATTTCCTATGGACAGACGAGACAAAACTGTAACTTTTTGGCAAGGCACATCAGCACTATGTTCACAGACACAAAAATGAAGCATACCAAGAAAAGAACACTGTCCCTATTGTGAAACATGGAGGAAGTTCTGTTATGTTCTGGGGCTGCTTTGCTGCATCTGGCACAGGGTGTCTTGAATCTGTACAGGGTACAGTGAAATCTCAAGACTATCAAGGTATTCTAGAGAGAAATGTGTTGCCCAGTGTCAGACAGCTTGGTCTCAGTCGCAGGTCATGGGTCTTGCAACAGGATAATGACCCAAAACACAGCTAAAAACACCCAAGAATGGCTAAGAGCCAAACATTGGACTATTCTAAAGTGGCCTTCTATGAGCCCTGATCTAAATCCTATTGAACATCTGTGGAAGGAGCTGAAACATGCCGTCTGGAGAAGGCACCCTTCAAACCTGAGACAACTGGAGCAGTTTGCTCATGAGGAGTGGGCCAGAATACCTGCTGAGAGGTGCAGAAGTCTCATTGACATTTACAGATATTGTTTGATTGCAGTGATTACCTCAAAAGGTTGTGCAACAAAATATTAAGTTAAGGGTACCATCATTTTTGTCCAGGCCTGTTTCATGAGTTTGTTTTTTTTAAATAATTCTATTGAACCACAATTCAAAAGCATTGTCTGATTTTCAGTGGTTAATTTTCATAGAATTTTTATTACTTACCACTTTTGTCAGATTCAAGTTATTTCTGTGACCATTGTGGGTTTTTCTTTCATTAACAGAGGGGTACCAACAATTTTGTCCACGGCTGTAGTCAATTGTACACAAATTATTTCTTGATTTCCAATTCATAAGGATAGTTTTCTTTGCAGTGCATAAGGCAGTGAGAACCATGTGTGACATCCTTACCTCTATATTCATTTCACTTAAATCACCTAGTACGCAAAGTGTGGGAGAGGATGGGATACGATACCCAACTCATGCTGATAAGTCTTCACATGTCTTCCGCCAGAACTTTTGGACTGGTGCACAGGACCACATAGCATGCATATATGCAACTATCCGGGACGTTACTGGTGCAGTGGGAGCAGATATTTGTGTGACTCAGGCCCATTTTGAACATCCTTTGTCCCGTGTAATGAGTTATATGTAGAACTTTGTACTGTATGAGTTGTAAACTAGATAGATGTACTTTACTGATCCCAAATTGGGAAATTACAGATTTTTACAGAAATTACAAATTAGAGTTTTTAGTCATCTTTAAAGTGTTTAAACATATTTATGTCCAGGATCTTTCATCTTTATTGATTGATAGGTCTGTCTCCCATTTGATTTTGGAAGAGATACTGACAGAAACTTTATCACTGATGTCATACTGTGACACCATTTCCTGAAATTGGATAAAATTTCCACCACGAATAAGGAGCTCTAAGTTTTTTATTCCTTTCTCATACTGCAAAATTTGACATCCTTTTTTGTTGCAGGATATCAGGATTATTTTAAATGGGTGTGAGTTTACAAGGGAAAAGTGAAGACCCTGTTATTTTTAAAAATTCCCACCAGGCTGTCAGAGAGGAGCAAATGTTAATGCTTTTAAAACAGTCATGGTGTTTGATATAGGGACTTATGGAAGGTAAGTCAGAGATATTTAGCGACCCACAGAGAGCCTGTTCAGCATCTAACCATGGGTTTTCTTGTGGGCCCAGTAGTTGTTGACTTTGTTCACTGGTGTGAGGATTCCTACCTGCAGCTGAATACAACAAAAACGAAAGATATGATTACAGTGATCCCTCACTTATCGCGGTTAATGGGTTCCAGAACCGACCGCGAAAAGTGAAAAACCGCGAAGTAGCGTCACCCCTAATGACGTCATCCATAAATAATACGTACGTTCATTCTCTCACTCTCTCTCTCTCATATGATACGTGTGTGTGTGTGTGTGTACATACATACGTAGATGTAAATAAAGTGTACATAAATATGTTTTTAGAACTCTTTTATTCTTATAACAAGATACGTTACTCAAGATGAAGATGATTTACTTCACAGGTTAATGAGAGCTTTACTGCTCCTCAGGTGACGCCTCACCGTCAGGTGCTAGAAGCGCAGGATCATCGAGGGCAGCTTCCGATAGAGCTGGAGAAGCTGCAGGAGGCGGCGTAGTGGCTCGACGGGAAGACTATTTCGCACAAAATGGCACAAGAGAACAGCAAAAAGTTCCACGCTGCGAGACTACGTAACACGAGCGATAAAGAGCAATGAATGCGGTCTTCTGGGCGCTCGGCAGGGAGAGGAGGTGGGTGAAACGTCTCGGCCAATCAGCTTGCGGGGTGAAACGTCTCGGCCAATCAGCTTGCGAGATTTCCGAGCCGAGCCAACACGAGAACAGCGAAGAGAGAGGTGGATTTTTTGAGTTGTGCGGCTCTCCGTGTTGATACCTGATGGTCTAATGTAGTCTCCCTGCCTTCTGCTAGCGCCCGCCCATTATTTCTCAATTTTGAATTTTTGATGAATATTTTTGAAAAATCCGCGATGCACTGAGGGCGCGAAAGGTGAAGCGCGAAGTAGCGAGGGATCACTGTATTGACTTTAGGAGGAAAACTCCCAGGCACAAAGTCACCGTACTAAAAGGCCAGACCACCGAATGTGTACAATCGTACAAATATCTTGGGACGATTATTGATAGTGGATTGAACTTTGAGGTGAACTGTGAAAGGGTGTGCAAAAAGGGTCAGCAAAATTTGCATTATTTGAGGAAACTTGCACGCTTCCAAATTGACCGAACCATAATGACGATGTTTTATCGGGCTTTTATTGAATCTGTTTTATCCTTTTCTTTAATGTCATGGTTTGGTCAGATAAAACTGAAACAGAGGAAATCCTTGGATCAGGTAGTCAGATGGTCCAGTCGTTTGCTTGGTGAGTCACAGCTGAGCCTGACATCCCTGTACACCAGACAAGTACAGAGGATGGCTACCTCCTTTTTAAATGATGACTCCCACCCTTTGCATTGCAACTTTCAGCTTCTTCCCTCCAGACGGAGGTTTGCTGTCCCAAAAAGTAGAACCCAGCGCTACAAAAACAGCTTTGTCCCTGCTGCTGTCAAAGAGTTAAACAAGCTATAAAAATTATATTGTACATATTTTATATTTACCTATTTTGTAAGATGTGTGCCTGCGTTTGTGTCTATGCTGAATGTAATTAGTGGCTTGTAAATATGGATGTCACCAACTGCAAAACAAATCTACCTACGGGTACAAATAAAGTAACCTGAACCTGAACCTACTTTTGAACGATTTAACAATTTCAATGACCTCTCTTTCGTCTGTGTTCTTTATGAAGATGGAGTCTTTTACAGCAGTGTTATTGCATATTGCATCACCTGTAGGCACCATAGTGGGTATTTCTCGGGCCAGATTAGGTCCAATGTTAACAAAAAAATTATTAAATTCATCTGCAGGTGAAGCTATATTCACACTCTGAGTCGTTTTATTATTTTTTGGAATATTAGTTGGGTTGCTTGTATTTCTGCTTTTATTTCCAAGGATACTGTTGAGTATTGTCCATGTATTTTTAATATTGTCTTTGTTTTTCTCCAGTTCTTTACTGTAATAGTCTCTTTTACTACATCTTATTATATATGTTAACTTATTTTTGTATGTTTTATACCGCTGCTCTGCTTCTTTTGTCCTTTTCTTTAGGAAAGCTTAATATAATAAATTTTTCTTTTTACACGCCTTTTGTAGTCCTTTGGTTAACCATGGCTTATCAGCAAATTTGTGTTTAAGCTTTTTTTTTTTACTAATGGGCAGTTTTTTCATAAAGAGTGGTTACAATGTTTATAAATGTGTCATAGGCTTCATTTACATCTGATACATAGACTTCTGTCCAGTATTGCTTCAGCAAGTCCTCTTTAAAAGAATTGATTGCATTTGGTGATTTGTATCTGAACGATTTTGAAATTTTTTCTGTGTTGGGCCCCGTGTGGCCATGGATAAGTGCAAAGGTTGGCAAGTGGTCACATATCATTTATCAATAATCCACTTTCTATTTTCTTATCGATAACATTGACAAACAGGTTGTCAATAAGTGTAGCAGTGTGAATTGTGATTCTACTGGGATGTGTTATTGTGGGATATAGACTCATGCTGTACATAGAGTTCATGAACTCTGTAACTACATTTTGTTGATGTGGATTTAGTAAATCAATATTGAAATCTCCACAAATTGCTACCATTTTCTTACTAGTAACATTATTGTACAGCTCGACTAATTTATCTCTGAATGTCTCAATGCAAGTTCCCGGTGTTCTATGTATGCAGCTTATGATTAGATTTTTTGTTTTATCTTGGTCAATCTTAACAGTAACACATTCCAAGATCCCTGGTAGAGCAAAGGACATTTCATTTACAAGCTTACAGCTATACAGGTCATCAATATACAGTGCAACACCACCACCCTTTTTTTGAGTTCTGTTAATATAAAACATCTGATATCCCTCTATTGCCATCAGGGGAGCCTGTTCTTCATTAAGCCAAGTTTCAGAGACTGCAATAGCTGTGAATTTTCTGTCTAGCTGTTTTAAATAGTCCTGAATCTGTGGAAAGTTTTTGTTAAGACTTCTGCTATTGAAGTGTATTATTGACAGTTTACCATCTAGTTGCACTTGACTTTTGAATTGCTTTTCAGTGTAATATTCACAGTGGTTATGAATATTATTGAAAAAGTGGTTATCAGGATCAATATCATTCTCCATCTCTTGTGGTTTATGTTCAGCATAGTGGCATATTTTCAGAGTTTGAGTTTCCTCACTCTGTGTCAGATGACTTCCTCCAGCTGGGGATAATTGATGTCTACTCGAGTCAATCATAAGTTTTTGTTTATTTTGCTTATTTTTTTTTTAAAGTACTTTGGCATGGTGTATCAAAAGAACTATTCTTATCGTGTGTATGAATATGGATCATCATTGACTCATAATTTTTTTAATAAGATAAGATAAGATAAGCCTTTATTAGTCCCACAACGGGGAAATTCCAGGATTGCAACAGCACAGGGATAGCAACACTCAGAGCAACAATCAGAAGGCAAGAAAAAAAACAAGCAAGCAAGAGCAGCTAATAAACATATGTACGTATTGCTATAAAATATATATATATACACACACACACACAGACACACAGTGCAGAGCATTGTAGCTGGATGGAATAAATATATGAATATATGAACACACAGTGCAGAGCATTGTAGCTAGATGGAATAAATATGTAAATATATAAACACCCACAGTACGGAGCATTGCAGCTAGGTGGAATAAATATGCAAGTATATAAACACACACAGTGCGGAGCAATGTAGCTAGATGGAATAATATGTAGATATATAAATATATAAACACACCCAGTGCTGAGCATTGTAGCTAGATGGAATAAATATGCAAATATATAAACACACACAGTGCAGAGCATTGTTGCTAGATGGAATGAAACAGCATAACCGTCTACTTAGTTATCCTACATGGTATGATTATGTGCCCATACATATTCTCACCCTCCATAGCGACCGGTATGTTCCTAGTTGTATGCCGGAGGGGACCATTGTGTAAGTCTATTGCATCTTTTGCATTCAAAAAACTATTAGTTTGTTACGTCTTTTTGCTATCTCTGCGAGCAGCCCTGCTTAGGTTGTACAGTCTGACAGCCGGTGTTAATCGGTGTTCATCTGTGTTCATCTGTTCATCTGTATTTATTCAAGTCAGTAGCATCTCTGATCATTATACTCCTACCAAGCTGCTTACCTATTGCAGATTCAGTCTTCCCAGCCTGGTGCAGGTCTACAATTTTGTTTCTGGTGTCCTTTGACAGCTCTTTGGTCTTGGCCATAGTGGAGTTTGGAGTCTGACTGTTTGAGGTTGTGGACAGGTGTCTTTTATACTGAAAACGAGTTCAAACAGGTGCCATTAATACAGATAACGAGTGGAGGACAGAGGAGCCTCTTAAAGAAGAAGTTACAGGTCTGTGAGAGCCAGAAATCTTGCTTGTTTGTAGGTGACCAAATACTTATTTTCCACCATAATTTGCAAATAAATTCTTTAAAAATCAGACAATATGATTTTCTGGATTTTTTTTTTCTCATTTTGTCTCTCATAGTTGAGGTATACCTATGATGAAAATTGGAGACCTCTCTCATCTTTTAAGTGGGAGAACTTGCACAATTGGTGGCTGACTAAATAATGCCCTCCAGTGTGCAAGGTCATTGTGTATTTTTTTTTAGAAGGGTAGTGTGATTTAGTTGCAGTAACTCTGAGAGCCTGGGGGAAATATCTATTCCTAAATATTTAATATTACCTGATTGTATTGGAATAGTGGATATATTTGAAAAATTACAATTCATAGGCAAGACTGTTGATTTACCCCAGTTAATAGAGTAGCATGATAATGATGACAATTTATCAATGAGTGCCACTGTCTGAAGAAGAGATCTTTGTGAGTTTTCAAGGAAAATTAATACATCATCAGCATAAAGACTTATCTTTTACTCCTATTTGGATATCTCTAATGTCAACATTCTGTCTTATGGCTGCTGCTAATGGTTCGATAAAGATGGTAAAAAGTGAGGGAGAGAGTGGACGACCCTGCCTAGTACCTCACTGGAGATTAAAGCTTTGAGAAGTTTGATCGTTTGGACAGAAGAAGTTGGACAGCTATATAGTGTTTTACTCCAGTTTATAAAAGATAAACCAAACCCAAACTTGTTTAACACCATAAAAAGGAATTTCCAATTAACCTGGTTGGAGGCTTTCTCTGCATCCAGAGATACTATTGTGGTTTCTAAGTTATTAATCTAACAGTAGTCTATTACATTAAATAGCCTGCATGTATCATCAGCTAAGTGCCTACCTTGATGAAACCTCTTTGATCTGAGTGTATAACACATGGAGTTATCCTTTCCGGTCTTTTGGCGAGAGCTTTGAAATTATTTTAAGATCGACATTCATAAGTGAGATGGGACAGTAGCTGAATGGAAGCATAGGTTCTTTTTCGGGTTTAAGGAGCAGGATAATGCTTGCCAAGTTCATATTTGGAGGGATTGTATTATCCTCTTTAATTTGGTTCACCATTTTAAAGAAGGTAGGTGCCATCACAGGCCAGAATTCTTTATAGAATTCTACTGGAAAACCATTTGGTCCATGGACCTTTATTGTTTGGGATGTGCTTAAGTGCCTCCTGGAGTTCGGACATTAGAAGAGATGCATCCAGATCTGTAATTTGTTACCTCCGCCAAGGAGGTTATGTTTTCATCGGCGTTGGTTTGTCTGTCTGTCTGTTTGTTAGCAAGATAACTCAAAAAGTTATGGACGGATTTTCATGAAATTTTCACAGATTGTCAGAAATGGGGTATCCTACAGATGATTAGATTTTGGTGGTGAGCTGGATCACCGTCCACAAGAAAACCGCCATTACACAAAATGCCATTTTCGTGAATAACTACTGAACCACTAATCCTATCATTATCAATCCAATTGCTTGTCATATGTTTTCATGGTCAAGGAATCTGAAAACGTACACACAAACACTGTATGGGGGGAACTGTGGCGCTTGGCGGAGGTCTGCGCTCTCCGAGTGCTTTTCTAGTTTATTATCTAATCGTGGTAAATTAGTATTGTACAGAAATTCATTTATCTCCGAGTCAGATGGATCTCAGATGAATAGAGGTTTTCATCAAACTTTCTGAAGCAGTTATTTATTTCTTCAGGGTCATGGGTAATATTTCCAGTCGTATCCTTAATAGAGTGGATAGCTGTTTCTTTATTCAATCTAAGCTGGTTAGAAAGATATCGACCTGATTTATTACTACGTTCAAACTTTTCCAGATGCAGTCTTTGTATTAAAAACTGTCCTTTTGTTTGTAATTTATTTTAGTTCCAGCTTTAATTTTCTCAGATTGTTCAGTGCCTGTTCCTGTGGAGAGACGGCACAAGTAATCTCCAGTGATTTAATTCCCATAAGTCCCATAAATTAATGGTATCGTATCAAAGGGAAAAATGCTGGTATCGCCCATCCTTAACCTATTGTCATTTCACACATATGTAAACAAATTAAATATTGTCAAGTGCAAAAGTCATCATTTATACTTGTTGAGTCGGCACTGCAGAAGATCAGAGATCAAAATGTGTAGCTGATGGCTTGTAGTTAGCGTGCTAGCAATTTCTTCGGCACACTTCGCTTGCTTTTCTTGGCATTTTCAGATGAAACAGAGTCCATCACCACAAAAGTATTGTGGTTTTACTGTGTTATCCTTGTTTTGGTTTTCTCCAGATTGTCCAGGTCATCTGATGAAACTTTTGCACACCGGTAGGTTTCCATAGAAATACGCCAAGAGGGTCACCACCATCATGCCCAAAGACATCCAGCTGGCCCGCCGCACCCGCGGAGGGAGAGAGAGCTTAGACTTTCTGCTGCACATCCACCAACCATAATGCTCTGCACTGTGTGTCTCTCTCTCTCTATATATATATTTATAGTAATATGTACATATGTATACTAGCTGTTCTTGCTTTTTTTTCTTGCCTTCTGATTGTTGCTCTGAGTGTTGCTATCCCTGTGCTGTTGCAATCCTGGAATTTCCCCATTGTGGGACTAATAAAGGCTTATCTTATCTTAAATAGCCTGGCTTCTTCCCTTCTCCTCCTCCTCTTCTGATGAGGACCATTCATAATTTAACTCAAATGTTACATTCGGAAAAATGTTCATCGTTTTGCCATATTCCATTAATGTTGCCTTTAAGTGCCGACCAGGAGTCGACAGTAAATAACTGTTAGTAATTAACGGTTACTAGAACACCTTTGAAGCAGAGCGATCCATATCCAGTGAAAGTTGGAGTGCAATGATGGTGGATTTTAGTAACTCCTGGAATCCCTATTGTCCAATCAAATTGCTTGGTTGGAACAAACTGTTTTATAATGATACAATTAATCCCTGGTGTTTTGACCAAAGCGTGTGACAGACTTTCATAATTAAAAAGTGTACTGTATATTAAAGGCTCTATAAATCTCATAAATTTACAACATTTCTCATTTTTCTGTGATCTTTCTGGTTTTCAAAAGTTCGTGTTGTACTTGCAGCTTTTTACCTAAATAGTGGTTAAATTTGACCAAATGTGGTTTATTTTTCAAACGCTGGGATCCAAACGCTGCAACACCAATGGAAGAAGTGTGTGGACCTAAGGGGAGACTATGTTGAAAAATAAACCACATTTGGTCAAATTTGATGACTATGAACTTTTCAGCCTATGAACCTTTCAGCCCCCCCCCCCATATGAGGGGTTTCCATTTAATTTCCAACTTTTCTTATACCACGTTCCAAATTATTATGCAAATAGGATTTTAGTGTCACAAACATTCAATTTTTTGTTCTTCAATTAAACTCATGGAGGGTATTGTGTCTTAGGGCTCTTTGGATCATTGATATCAATCTCAGACACCTGTCAAAATTAGTTTGCCAGGTGAGCTCAATTAAAGGAAAACTTCTTAAGAAGGATGTTCCACATTAAGCATGCCATAGGTTTCAAGAAATATGGGAAAGAAAAAAAAAATCTCTCGGCTGCTGAAAAGTTCAATTCAATTCAACTTTATTTATATAGCGCCATTTCACAACAACAGTCATCTCATAGCACTATCAACTGTAGGGGGAACCCCCACAGTTGCAGAAAGACCCCAGCAATCAGGCGATCCCCTGTGAGCAAGCACTTGGCGACGGTGGAGAGAAAAAACTCCCTTTTAACAGGAAGAAACCTCCAGCAGAACCAGGCTCAGGGAGGGGCAGTCATCTGCTGCGACTGGCTGGGGGGTGAGGGGATAGAGAAGAAGAAAAGAACAGACATGTAGAGCGCAAACAGCACGATGGGGACTCAATCTATGGGAGAGAACAAACAAATGTTAATGACCAGCAAAAAAAATATTTCATTGAGAGTGAGAAAAGGAGTGAGGCCCAGTGCATTACTGGAGGTCCCCCGGCTGACTAAACCTATTAGCAGCATAACTAAGGGAGGGTTCAGAAACACATGATCCCTCCCTAATTGTAGGCTATATCAAAAAGGTAGGTTTTAGCCCTATTCTTAAAAACAGAGATCGAGTCTGACTCCTGAATCCAGATTGGCAGCTGATTCCACAGGAGAGGAGCTTGATAACTGAAGGCTCTGCCTCCCATTGTACTTTTGGAGATTCTAGGTATTACAAGTAATCCTGCATTTTGGGAGCGTAGTGCTCTGTTAGGATAATACGGTAGTATCAGATCTTTTAAATAAAAAGGAGCCTGATTGTTTAGAGCTTTGTAAGTAAGAAGAAGGATTTTAAACTTAATTCTAAACTCTATGGGAAGCCAATGAAGGGAGGCCAGAACCGGAGAGATATGATCTCTCTTTCTAGTACCTGTTAAAACTTTTGCTGCAGCATTTTGGATCAGCTGAAGACTTTTTAAAGATGTTTTAGGACAGCCTGATAATAAAGAATTACAATAATCTAATCTCGAGCTAACAAAAGCGTGGATCAGTTTCTCAGCATCACTCTGAGACAAGATGCTCCTAATCTTGGCAATATTACGCAAATGATAGAAGGCAGTCGTCCAGGCGTCCTGGACGCCTTCCACTTGAGGTGTTTCAGGCACATCCCACTGGGAGGAGACCTCGGGGCAGACCCAGGACTCGGTGGAGAGACTATGTCTCCCAGCTGGTCTGGGAACGCCTTGGTATCCCCTCTGAAGAGCTGGAGCAGGTGGCTGGGGAGAGGGAAGTCTGGGCTTCTCTGCTTGAACTGCTGCCTCCACGACCCGGACCTCCGGAAAAGCGGTAGAAGATGGATGGATGGATAGAAGGCAGTCTTAGAAACAAATTTAATATGTGAATTGAAGGACAAATCCTGATCAAAAATAACTCCAAGGTTCCTCACAGAGCTATTAAGAGAAAGAGTAACCGCATCCAAACTGAAAGTTTGATTTGGAAAGGAATTTCTAAGGTTTTTTGGACCAACAAGAATGACTTCAGTCTTATCTGAATTTAATAGCAGGAAATTACAAGTCATCCAAGCTTTGATTTCCTTAAGACAGGCTTCTAACTTGGCTAATTGATTAGTATCATCTGGCTTCATTGACAGGTATAATTGTGTGTCATCAGCATAACAATGAAAATGTATACAGTGCTTTCTAATAATGTTGCCTAACGGAAGCATATATAAACTAAAAAGAGTCGGGCCTAGCACAGATCCCCGTGGAACTCCATGACTGAGCTTTGAGTTGAAAGAAAACTCATTATTTACATGAACAAACTGGAACCTATCAGATAAATAAGATCTAAACCACTGCAACGAAGTTCCATTAAGTCCAACATAGTGTTCTAATCTATCAAGTAGAATATTATGATCGATAGTATCAAAAGCTGCACTAAGGTCTAAAAGGACAAGTACAGAAACTAGTCCATTATCAGATGCAATGAGGAGGTCGTTAGTGACCTTCGCTAAGGCTGTTTCAGTACTATGATGGATTCTAAACCCAGACTGAAACTCTTCAAGTAAACCATTTCCCTGCAGGTGGTCAAATAATTGCGTAGTAACAACTCTAAGATTTTTGAAATGAAAGGGAGATTAGAGATTGGTCTATAGTTAGCTAAAGCTCCTGGATCTAGCGTTGGCTTTTTGAAAAGTGTCAAATAGTGCAATGCCTTGGACAAGGTATGAAAACTAGATATTTCATGAAAATTTAAGTGTGATCATTGTACTGTGAAGAAGTTTGTGGCTGATTCAGAGCACAGATGGGTTTGTGCAGATAAAGACATAATGAGGAAAGTTTCTGTCAGACAAATTCATCGGATTAAGAGAGCAGCTGCTAAATTGCCGTTACAAAGCAGCAAACAGGAATTTGAAGCTGTTGGTGCCTCTAGAGTCCCATGAACGTCAAGGTGTAGGATACTCCAGAGGCTTGCAGTTATGGATAGGCTTGTTTGCTACCAGATAACCATGAAAACCGGTACTACCTGTCTCATGGATTGGGCCGTCAGTGACTCAACTGGCATCCCTGCCCTTCCGAGGGCGTGGAGGGCGAAACACGGCATCCTGGCAAAACTAAAAACAATATGTGCCACAGGTCTGTGGTGGACCACTCCCAGTTACACGGGGTGAGACTGGACATCCTGGCAGATAAACATCTGTCGCAAGGTCTATGGTGGACTGTGCCAGTCGGTGCATCATGACATGCACTACACAAAGAGCAGAGATAAACAAATGTATCATCTGGTCAGTCACTGCAACAGATACTGGAGTCAGTTTGTCTTGGCTTGTTCTTGCCACTGATAATACCTTTATCTGCCAAGAATGTGCTGCTAGTCCAGCAAAAGCTAGCGGTACTCAAATACTTTGCAAGCAGTTTCATGAAATGGCCAATCAGAAAGCAACTCATACCGGCTCAGACGTCGCCCGGGCTTACAAGGTGCGCGCTGATCTGTTCACACTCCGACAGGCAGTGAAAAGTAAGCTAGGAGCAGGAAGACAAAAGAAGAGGAAAACAGCAGCCTTATGTGTAGCGGAATGGAATGTACACACTCTGTTGGACAGAACAACATCACAGCACCAGAAAGACAGACCGTGCTTGTGGCCCTGGAAATGAACAGGTACAATGTAAACATAGCTGCACTTAGTGAAACAAGATTGTCTGAATATGTTAGCTTGGACGACCATGGGTACATCTTCTTTTGGAGTGGGAGATCAACTCAAAAAAGGACAGAAGCAGGAGTGGGCTTTGCAGTTAGAAAGGAGATAGCAGCAATGCTTGATGAGGAACCAGTGCCAATCAAGGTTCAGGTTCCTTTATTTGTACCCAAAGGTAGATTTGTTTTGCAGTCAGGTGACCTCCATATTTACAAACCACAATTACATTCAACATGAACACAAACACAGGCACTCATGAAGCTGACTATAAACATGATAAAAGTACTCAAGGCTCCACCAATCAGGACATAGGACAAAGAGATAAGAGAAAAACAGAGATAAGGGTCATATTAAAACGTTAAAGACTAGTCAAAGAGGTTAAAAACTCAAGTCTAAAACCCAATAAAAGGTTTAGAACCCAAATGAAAAACCTACAAAAATAAGTAAATATAAAATAAAATTAATAAATAGGTAACTAAATTACGTGCAATATATTGTTACATCTTGTTCAACTCTTTAACAGCAGCAGGAACAAAGCTGTTTTTGTAGTGCTGGGTTTTACATTTTGGGACAGCAAACCACCGTCTGGAGGGAAGAAGCTGAAAGTGGCAGTGCAAAGGGTGGGAGTCATCATTTAAAATGGAGGTAGCAATCCTCTGTACCTGTCTGGTGTACAGGGATGTCAGGCTCAGCTGTGACTCACCATCTAACAACCTGATCCAAGGATTTCCTCGGTTTCAGTTTTGTCTGACCAAACCATGACACTAAAGAAAAGGATAAAACAGATTCAATAAAAGCCCAATAAAACATTGTCATTATGGTTCGGTCAGTTTGGAAGTGTGCAAGTTTCCTTAAACAATGCAAATGTTGCTGACCCTTTTTGCACACCCTTTCCCAGTTCTCTTCAAAGTTTAAATTACTATCAATAATCGTCCTAAGATATTTGTAGGATTGCACACATTCAATGGTCTGGCCTGTTAGTACAGTGACTTTGTGCCTGGGAGTTTTCCTCCTAAAGTCAATGATCATACTGTAGCGAACTCAATATGAGCACCCTACTTGGCTTGCCAAGTGGGTTGACCCTATTGGCGACACAGGTAGGGTGCGGGACTCCGGAGCG
This sequence comes from Pholidichthys leucotaenia, assembly GCA_020510985.1. Taxonomy (NCBI): domain Eukaryota; kingdom Metazoa; phylum Chordata; class Actinopteri; order Cichliformes; family Pholidichthyidae; genus Pholidichthys; species Pholidichthys leucotaenia. The sequence continues at coordinate 189,755,927 of CM035842.1, read as the reverse complement.
GGAGGCGTGAGTTCGAATCTCCCGGTGGGACGTCGCCATGTCGAGCAGCACGTTACAATACTTTAGTTTTTGTCGTATTCAGCTGTAGGTAGGAATTCTCACACCAGTGAACAAAATCATCAACTACTGGGCCGTGGCCACTCTCACCATCCTGGAGGAGACTGACAATGACTGAATCATCAGCATACTTTATAATGTGTCTGTTGTCATGTCTGCTCTGACACATGTTTGTGTACAGGATGAAGAGTAGTGGTGACAACACCCCCCCCCCCCCCCGCGGAGAGCCAGTAGAAGAACATTTTTGAACAGACAATGTACCATTGACCCTTACTCTGTGTCCTGTCGGTTAAAAAATCCAGAATCATAATGACTGTGAGACTCCCACTACAGCGGAAAATGTATGCCACACTCATCAGTGTATATGCCCCAACAATGACTAACTAACTAACTAACTAACCTGCACTTATATAGCGCTTTTCTAGTCACAAAGACCACTCAAAGCACTTTCATTAATACTAACCCTCTATTCTAAGGGCCTATAGGAAACAGATATCTAGGGACAATTTAGAACAGCCAATTAACCTAACATGCATGTTTTTGGCATGTGGGAGGAAACCGGAGAAATCCCGGAGTAAACCCACGCAACACGGGGAGAACATGCAAACTCCACACAGATCACTGTTGGTCGGGGGCTGGGATCGAACCCACGATCCCACGATCCCCACAATCCCCCGGCCAAGGGTAAACTGTGCTGCCGCAGTGCTAACCACTGCGCCACCGTGCAGCCCGGTGGCGCAGTGGTTAGCACTGCGATCAACACAGAGGAGGTGAAGGAAGAGTTCTACAGTGATTTATGTGAGACTATCAGGTGTGTACTGACTGATGACAGGCTGATACTCGAAGATTTTAATGCCAGAGTTGGTTCAGACACTAAGAAATGGAAAGGAGTGCTAGGCAGCCATGGAGTAGGCAAATGCAATGCTAATGGAGAACTTCTACTTGCACTATGTTCAGAGTACAACCTTGTGATAACCAACACTCTATTCAAGCACAAGGACACACACAAGAAGACATGGATGCACCCAAGATCCAAGCACTGGCTCTTGTTAGACTACATCATAGTCAGGCAGAGAGACATAAGGGATGTATTGGACACCAGAGCAATGAGAGGCGCAGACTGTGGTACTGATCATGTTATGCTGAGCTCTAGATTAAGGATTTGAAGAAGAAAACAGCACTGCAGGATGGGTGCGAAGCCACCACGGAAGCTAAACACTAGTGCACTGAAAGGCCAAAAGAAGCAGGAAGAACTTACACAGGAAATGGATGAAAACTTGAAAGACTGGGACAGCAACAACTCAGAGAATGACATAGAAGAGAAATGGGCAACACTGAAGGATATGGTGTTTCAGACTGCGAGTGATGTATTAGGCCACCCTGAGAGGAAACATCAAGATTGGTTTGATGAGCATGATGAACACCTGAAGAAACTACTAGAAGCGAGGAATACAGCTAGGCAGGAAAACCTGCAGTGTAACACAAGGTCAAAGAAGAAGAAATACTCAAAGGCTCAGAGTGAGCTACAGAAGTAAGCGGAGGAACTTCAAACTGCAGCAGACAGGAAGGACGTGAAAACATTCTTCACAGGTTTGAGAGAAATCTACAGCCCTAAACCAAGAGGACTGATCCAACTAAAGGCTATGAATGGTGAAATGGTTTCGCGGGAGAAAGACAAGATCCTGGACAGATTTGCAGACCACTTAGACCAACTACTAAACAACCCTGGAGATCTCACTGAAGAGGCTAAAGAAGCTCTAGTGCAGCGACCAGCTGTATCAAGTCTGGATGAACCACCAAATTTTGATGAACTAATGGCAGCTATCAGGACAACACAGGATGGTAAAGCTCCAGAAAGGGATGGAATTCCAGCAGAAGTGTGAAAATTTGGTGGTGTTCAGCTGACCAACTGCCTGCACAAGCTCATCCAAGAGATATGGAATGCCCAGAAAGTACCTCAAGACTGAAAGGATGTAAGTATTGTGCCTTTGTTCAAGAAAGGTGACAGTAAAGATTGTGGAAATTACAGAGGCATATCACTGCTAGCCACTGTTGGTAAGATTCTCTCACATGTCCTACTGAACAGACTCAATGAACACATCTCACAGAATGTACTACCGGGAACCCAGTGCGGCTTTAGAAGTGGAAGAAGCACAATGGACATGATTTTCTGCTTGAAACAGGTTCAAGAAAAGTATATTGAACAGAACATGCCGCTTTATGTAGTCTTCATAGACTTCAGTAAAGCCTTTGATACTGTTTCGTGACAAGGACTTTGGCAGGTACTCAAGAAATATGGCTGTACAGAGAAGTTTGTCAACCTGATCGAGGCACTCCATACAGGTATGCAAGCAAACGTGGCAATGAGTGATTCAGTATCTAAAGACTTTTCAGTAAGCAACGGGGTGAAACAAGGGTGTGTGCTGGCGCCTACACTCTTCTTGCTATATCTGGCAGCCATGTTTGAGGTGGCCTTCAAAGACACTTCAGAAGGAGTATACATTCAAACAAGGAAAGAAGCAGATTTGTTCAATGTGGCACAGTTTAAAGCCAAGCGTAAGACATCGATAAAGATAGTAAGAGAAATGCTGTTTGCCAACGACAGTGCTCTAGTTGCACACAGTGTGGAAGATATGCAATCTTTAGTGGAGAAATTTGCAATAGCAGCTAGCCAATTCAGCCTCCAAATCAACATCAAGAAGACAGAGTGCCTTTATCAACCGCCAAAGTTCCAATTATCAATATCACTACCAGAAGAGATCAGCATTGGTACAGAGCCACTAGTCAAGTGCAAGACTTTCAAGTAGTATCTAGGGAGTACTGTTTCAGAGAATGCTAGGGTGGAGGATGAACTATCTCTCAGAATGGGAAGAGCGAGCACTGTGTTTGGAAACTTGAGGGAGAGACTGTGGAATAATCGACATGTGTCTATCCATGTGAAATGCAAAGTGTACAGAGCGACAGTACTGGCTACTCTATTGTACGGTGCTGAAACTTGGACTGTCTACAGAGTGCAGGTGAAGAAACTCCATGTGTACATGATGAGACACCTTCGAGCCATAATGAACATCTCATGGAAAGACAAGATAACCAACATAGAAGTGCTGAAACGAGCTGGTCTACCATCAATGGAGGACATGCTAATATAGATGAACCTGAGATGGCTCGGACATGTTGAGAGGATGGACCACCAGCATCTCCCTTGGCAGTTACTCTACTCACAGTTATGCGAGGGCAAACGCAATCAGGGTAGACCAAAGGTCAGATTTAAAGACACTGTAAAAAGTTGGATATAGACAGGAGTTCCTGGCAGCGGAAGGCTAAGGACAGAGCTGTGTGGAGGAATCTGATCAGACCTAAATGAAACAGTCATTATCGCCCATGACAGACTGCTATGATGATGATGACTATTCGGCCACCCCTAACCAATACTCACAAGCAAAAACAGCTGCAGTGGGCCCAGAAATACATGAAAACTAATTTTCTAACAGTCTTGTTTACTGATGAGTGCCGTGCAACCCTGGATGGTCTAGATGGATGGAGTAGTGGATGGTTGGTGGATGGCCACCATGTCCCAGCAAGGCTGCAATGTCAAAGAGGTGGCAAAGTCATGTTTTGGGCCGGAATCATAGTGAGAGAGCTGGTAGGCCCCTTTAGGGTCCCTGAAGGTGTGAAAATGACATCGGTAAAGTATATACAGTTTCTGACTGACCACTTTCTTCCATGTTACAAAAAGAAGAACTGTGCCTTCCGTAGCAAAATTATCTTCATGCATGACAATGCACCATCTCATGCTGCAAAGAATACCTCTGTGCCATTGGCTGCTATGGGCATAAAAGGAGAGAAACTCTTGGTGTGGCCCCCATCCTCCCCTGACCTCAACCCTAATGAGAACATTTGGAGCATCCTCAAGCAAAACATCTATGAGGGTGGGAGGCAGTTCACATCAAAACAGCAGCAGTAGGAGGCTATTCTGACATCTTGCAAAGAAATTCAAGCAGAAACTCTCCAAAAACTCAAGTTTAATGGATGCAAGAATTGTGAAGGTTATATCAAAGAAGGGGTCCTATATTAGCATGTAACTTGGCTTGTTAAGATGTTTTTGATTGAAATAGCTTTTGATTTCAGTAAATCTGACCTAATGCTGCAAATTCAACAAAAGACCATTTTCAGTTCTTGACAACCAATAAAATGTTTTGAAACTCTATTGTGCATAATTTGGAACAGTGCATTTTCAAGTTTTATTTTTGCAAAAAAAATAATTATCATTGGGAGATTTGTTCAGTGAAATTTGAATTATACTCCAACAGTTAATGACTTGGAAAATTATCCTGTCAATTGCATCGACTATTTAGGTAAGTCAGAGACAAATATTATGTGCATAATAATTTGGAATGCAGTGTATTATTTTGCAACATTTTTTAAACATACAGTAAATTTGATACTTTTTCTCATAAATTTTCAAATCCCCTAGATTTTGCTTTTTTCACATTTTATGTTTTTTTTTTTAAAATGTAGGTCTACTACTTAACTTGAAGTTGCAACTTTTATGTAATTTTTTTTTCCACAAAAAAATGCAACTTTTTCCTTGTAAATTTACTACATTATTGTATTGTTTTTTTTTTTTTTTTTTTACTGGAGAGGTTTTAACCAAGAGGAATCACCCCCTGCTGGCCATTAGAAATAATACATTACTACTTTTGCTTCACTGTTCAAACCTAGAATCTATACAATCATTTTTACACTCTTTATGGTTTGCTCTGTGTGTCAGGGTTTGGAGAGACGAAAACTGGACTCAATCGCTGGGCGTAAGTTTTAACAATTTTATTAAGAGCTGGTCACCCAAACACAGCTCAAGGGCTTAACAGAAATTAATACTGTGGCTCAGAAGCAGCAACAAAAGACTAAGGCAAAAAACAGAACTGATACAAGCAGGAGTGTGTTGTTCACGCCATATGACTTAAAGAACCTGAGCAGAACAGAAGTGGAACAGAACTTAAGTAATCGAGGGGACAATTAAGACAACACAGCACAGGTGGAGAGACCAATAATGACCGACAGTTGACACATGAGGAAAACGGAGATGGCAGGATGGGTGGGGCTGCACACCCAATCACAAACAGAGGGAGACAGAACATGAGCAGAGGATCAGGGAGACAAGACCATGACAGTCATAATGCAAATAATGACTAAACGCTAATCATAATAATCATAATGCTAATAATAATAATAACACAGAACTAAGAACAGAATCATGAATCTAACAAATGATATTAAATGCAGAAAATTCAAAGAAGTAACTCAAGGCGAGGACGTGGATTGGAGTCCATGCTTTAAAGAAATACAAACAATACGTCAAGATAAAGACATGGAACCCAACCACGCCTTGACATTGTGTTCACCAGAATCTGAAACATCTTTCATTTGACAGTTAGAAACTTTGAATATATTTTCAAACCTTGAAAAGCTGAAAGGCTGTTTTTTTTTTAAATTTTTCCCAGAAATGTGTCCTTGGTTCTTTATCTAATGAAAAACTTTCATTCACACTTAAACAAACCTCAATACCTCCGGTGGCTTTCAGCTCTGAAATAAAGACCATTCTAACAGGGTCATGACCTGAATGGTTTCTGAAGAACTGGTTAGATGTTAAATGGAGGAATTTATCACTTTTCAGTGTTTTAAAACTGTTTTAATGAGACTTTTGCTGACAAGAGATTAAGGATGGAGACGGGTGCTCAGAAACCAGGGCATAGAAGAGATGAATTGTTCAGCTCATAAAATAAACTTTGGAAATGCTAACTCAGGGCATTTTCACACCCAAAAGTCTGCACCAAGGTTCCTATTGTGACGTGTGGGGTTCTGTCTGATGTTATGTATTCACCATGTCAGGTATCTGTCATTGTTCAGTAGTTGTGTTTTCTGAGGCACCTTAAAAGCACCATGGGGGTGGGGGGAAGCAGGTGAAGTGAAGGGAGAGATTAGAATAGTGCTGCAAATTTTGCCTCATTCTCTTCTCACAGCTGTAAGGCGTGTGCCATGGCCAACAGTGGCACTTTCCAGTAGGGATGGCAGAAATGGAACACTGAAGCGATTGAATCATTTGGAACAATTGATTCAGAAAAAGAATCTATCTTTTGGAACGTTCGAAACATCTCCCCACAGCGACATCTGGTGGCCAATCTGGAAATATGAGATTCAGACAGTAGAGCAGTGTTGCCAACTCCCCAGCAAGGACAGTGGCTGTTGGCTGTCTGTCATCGCCTCATTTACACAATTGACAATCAGCATATAATTGATGTCTATATTGTATTCAAGCACACCCTTCAAATACTGATTGAGAAAAAATATCCTTTCATACAAATGATACTATAACCCCAAACACATCACAAAAATTTAAGACAAAAAGACTAGTAATTACAATCGACATAACAGTCTTTTGATTAAATGTGATATTCTAACCCGTAACAGTAGAGGACAAAATTGATTTATGTAATGTGGGTCTAAACAAAGCATTTAAGTTATCAAGTTATATTGAGAGATGATTACCTATTTCAAAGGCAAAATTACAAACAAACCAAGAATCAACAGAAGACAGTTCATTTGTATTTCTATACATATTTAGGTTTTTTTAATTCACTTTTTGTCTCTCCTACGTCGTTATTTCTCTCTCCTACACCATCCATTACAATTATATGCTGATTGTCAATTGTGTAAATGAGGCGATGACAGACAGCCAACAGCCACTGTCCTTGCTGGGGAGTTGGCAACACTGCTCTGTCTGAATGTCATATTTTCAGATTGGCCACCAGATGTCGTTGTGGGGAGATGTTTCGAATGTTCCAAAAGATCGATTCTTTTTCTGAATCAATTGTTGCAACTTCATGTATTGTATTGTAAATCTACACAACTGTATGTAAATATAGAACAATATGACCTCTTTTAGTGATTAAGAGCACAATTGTATTGTAAATACTGATAGATGTGAATAAATAATATTTATATTGCAAATTTCTTTTTGCACCATTTGTATTTTTTTTATTAAATAAGTTTCTTTTCCCCACTCCTTTTTGAGCATGAAATAATTGATTTGAATTATTGAACTTACATGTATTCTGTTGAATGTCTTTGCATTGTCAGATACTGCTGTATACAGGTTATTTTGTGTTGTTTACTCACTTGCTTAAAATAAATGTCATTTCATTTTAATTTCATTTATTTCAAGCAAGTAATCAAATAAATAACCTGCATACAACATTATCTGATAATGCAGACATTCATCAGAATACATGTAAGTAAAATATATCAAAATCATTAATTTATGCTCGAAAAGGAGCGGGAAGAAGAAAAACTGATTTAATCCTACCCCCATTTCTCATCAGTAGCTTGACATAAAGACATTGAAGTACTTCCCCCTGTCTATTTTGAAATGAAAATGAATTAATACATTCTATTGCTGTCCATTTTGTATTTGAACTTCTTTTGCACAATTTTTAATTTGCACTATTCTTTTGAGTGTTTGAGATTTCTTTTTGTGTTTTTCTGTTTCTGGCACTTTATCTGCACACTGGAGCTGTCATGAGTCATAGCAGTAAATTTCCCCACTATGGGATCAATAAAGCATCTCTACTCAACTCTCTACTAATAAATGTATACGTGTATTAAAATGACATGAATACATACCATAAACACCATGCTGGCCTTGGGTGGATTCAGCACTTAGTTGTGTAGTGCTAGTAATGCAGACATCAGGATGTTTTGTCCGCAGATGTCTCCACATAGTAGTTGTATTATTGCAAAATGCAAGCTGTTGCATGCAATGCAAACATTTAACTTTCTTTGGTTCAAAAAGGTCAAAGTGTTCCCAGACAGTTGACCTGGGACTCTAACACCATCCATCGCAAATTAATCTCAAGCCAAACGCTCTCAATCAAAAAACACTCAGTACATACACTCAAAGAGGCAAGACTTCGCAAAATAAATGCACATATCAGAGGCTTTTAAATGTTTTAGGCGTGTGGGTTGATGAATCAACAGCCAATCAGGTGAAGACACGAGAAATTATTATTTTACATATAAAGTATATTTAAGGTGGATATAGTTTTCCTAGAATAGGCATTTTAATTTTGTATAATGGAGGTCAGACATCAGATAAAACTAAAGACACTTTAAATGACTGATTAAACTCTACACCAACACTAACACTTCCGGTGTCGCAAAATAATAAACCAAAATAACTTAATATTTTTGTTTTGACTATAAAACAAGAGCAAAATTAAACACAGGTATGTCCAAAAATTTGATATTTTTTCTACCTAAGTTTAGAAAAGGACAAAACAAAAATGAGACCAAAAATTTTTTTTTTCTGATTTTATTTTGAATTGGAATTACAAATGAACGAACCATACATGGATTTGTATTCACTTGCTGAAACAAAAACGACTGACGTTTCAAAACAATTGGGGGTGGAATGGAACGTGATACGGAACAGTCAAGTGACACCGTCACATGACCGTGACGAACAGTCACGTGACGTGACGAACAGTCACATGGCACCGTCGTTCTGATACAGACCTCTGAACAGCATTTCGAATCACAAGTTCCGCCTAGGTTCCGGTACGTTCCAAAACACTGTTTTGATTTTGCCATCACTACTTTCCGGGCCTAATAAAGTTCCAGAGCAAATATCTGCCTCCAGCCATGGTCATTTTTGACTCACGCAGACTGCTTTGCTACACTGGTGTCAGAAGTGAGATGCTAATGGCAGCTAGGCTAACAGACATAGAAGAAATTATTGCTCGCTGTGAGGCCATGGAAGGGCAACTACGCGACTACATGTGACTATAACCCATGCATGATGAGCCAAAGAGGGGAAAGGATTGTTGACCTTCCTGATGGAGCCAGCACACGTAGAAAAGCTGCAGGGCCCCTCCAGCCGGGGAAGAAGCAGAACCCTGAAACTCCATGCACGGAGACTTTTAGCCATGCTATGCTAACGGCAATGACCTCGCCACCCAACCAACCTAAGGTAAAGCTGCCACGTTATGATGGGGAGACACCATGAGAGACATATGTCACTCAAATGCAGCTAGCTTCCCAGCTTAATGCATGGTCAGCAGAAGAGACTGCAATCCAGGTGGCATTATTGTTAGAGGAGAAGGCCTTACAAGTTCTCACGACCTCCAACCGGAGGAGCACTCCAGCTGGCCAGTGGTAAAGGGAGCATTACAATGTTGATTTGGCCACTATGTTTATGTGGATGATGCAAGAGACCAACTCCACAGCCGCCAGAGAGGGCTGTAGGGTTAGTTTATTGTTGGTACCGGTACAAGTATTAATGTAAATATGCATGTGAGTAGGAATGAAGATTTCTTTTCATTACCAACACACATCAGTTTGTGGGGCACTAGTCCAAAAAGAATGGACAATTTTACTAATAATTCTGTATTTCTACCAATAATGAATCAGTCTAAAAAAACAACTGAGTTCTTGTCTGCTTTTAATCAAGAAGATGGACATGAAATCAAACAGTAACTCCCATATGTCTTTTTAATAGTTTAATAAGAAATTTCAGGATAGATGGACACATTCAGATGACTTTAAGACAGTGAATTCAACATGTATCATGAGCACATTAGACTTGATGGATTACTGAGCATGAAGTGTATTATCAAACATTTGTGGAACCCAGTGGCGGACCATGTATTTTACAACTAGGCCTTCAGGGGCGATCTACCCAATTTAAGTGCCATTCATACCAAACATCATAAAAATGGCCTATAAGTCCATCCACACAAAGCATGTTAAAGATAACTTTAACTATAAAATTATAGTTTTAAAAATCTTTACCTTTTCATTGTAGAGCTCCGTTTCCCTGCGCACTCGTTCGTTGAGCTGCAGATCCACTCGTTTCCCCAAAGGTTTAAAAGTACTGTTGCTTGTCTAGCTGGCGGTTATGCTTTGGTGCCTTGCTGCTGCCGTGGTTCAGGTCCTGTCACACCTAGGTGATTTAGGCAGTGTTTACAAAATGTATGAAAAATTTGGAGAATACGCTGGAGTACATGAATCAGTTATTGCTCAGTTTTTTCCAAGTTAAGAGCATGCTGAAGCATGCTGGTATATGGCGTTCACTGAGCTCCTCTGAAAATTTTCTGACGTATCCAGTGTATGGCTGAAAACGTCCCGCATTCGCGGAGCAAATGGCACATTTGCAGCATTGGTTCACAAGAAAAACCCGTACAAGCTCTCTGCCTGCAGCGCATACGTGCGCTCACACACACACAGAGCTAAACACATGGGACCTGTCAGGGTTTTTTATATTTAACTGAAGTCTTTACGATCATCTGTCCTGTGTTTTTCTGATAGACATGCCAAAATGTCAGAACACCGGAGGAGGATTCAATCAGCTGATCGCCTGAAGTGCAGAGCGCAGCTGTTTGCTGTTGGTTGCGCCTCCCGGCAAAAGCACACTCCATGTATTATCTTGGTTTTATTTTTTTCACTTTATTGAAAATAAACTTTTTTATCGCCATCAGTTTGCATGCGTTTGAGCCAGGTTGTGACAGCTGTTATCTGATGTTCCTGATGTGTCACATCAGCTGTTTTGGGTGCGACTGACCTGACAGATTTGACAGCTCTGCCAAGTCGGTCACCCCCGCCCCCCGCCATGGTGTTTGGAGGGGAGAATCATCTGAGTTGAACAAAGATGATCTCTCGCATATCTAGGATTCGTGGATCGGGAGGCAATGGCAGTTTGGCATGACTGCGCTATGCTGAAGTTATACTGTTGTTGCGCATAAGTTGTGAATGTCGGCAACACGCTAAGTATTAGTTGGTTTAAGTTATTATTAATTATATGTCAGAGTCATTATGGATACGCAATGCATATGGTCAAAAGTGAAAATTTTGGCATATCCCAGCTTGTTAGACCAATTTTTATACGTTTGGCGAATGCTGCCTAAATCATCATGGTGTGACAGACAGCTCAAGTTTGCAAACCCTGTCTGGCTCCAAGTATCTACTCCATCAGCTGCAAACAACAGGCATTCCTAGCAAGATAATTTAGAGCACTCCTCGGAGGGTGTAATCCAAGGATACCGCTCATTAATATGGAAGTGACGGACAAATCCTTTCCCCGGCTGAGACAGGCCTGCTAGCTTCAGGGTTGACCGACCTCTCTTCACAGTGACCAGCTTTTCTTGAAAAGTCCTGTCTGGAAAATTGATTTTTTTTTTTTTTTTAAATATCAGCGACCAAATCATTTTCCTCTTCCCTGTCAGCCATTGTGGATGGAAAAACAGCTATTATATTTAAACAGATACAGTATATTGTAGCTGTTTAAGCAAGTCCTTGCTCTGGCGTTTTGTTAGCTAGGATCCTCTGCAGTGTGGGTGGAGGAGTCTAACCATCCAATCAAAAGATGTAAAAATGCCGATGTTCTCGGAGGCCTTCTATGCATACCACTGGATGTACAGAAGACATCTGATTGGTTAAAGCAACAGGATAAGTTTAACAGTTAATTTAACCTACAGAGCTGCACTGTTAATTCTTGAAGGCCCAAGGCAGATTTGCTTGACCCTGGCAACACAGATGGCTGAAATATGATTGGACAAAAAAAACCTCTAACATGCATTACGCTACTGAAAGGGGTGCAACCAAGAGAAAAGCTACAAAATCAAGAGAATAGACTATTGGGAATAATCTAATACATCCTCCTGGAACAATTATGTTGTAAAGGTTGTAAATGTAACTCTGATAGTATTTAGACCAGCAGAGAAGGTTTTTCTGGCCTTGAGGGTCCACCATTGGTGGAACCAAAGAAAACCATAGCTTAAATTGGCACTGTAATGGAAAATGAAAAACCATAAAATAGCATTAGTTAAGAAAAACAGGTCAAATTTTATGAAGAAAATGATGATTAAACTATTTTATAAAAGAAAATTTGTGTTACTTTGAGAAGGAATGGAGATTAATGAAAAGAGAAATGCATTTGGAGCTCTGAAAAGAGTTTGAAAATGTTAGGTTTATAGAACTTATACCGGAACTTATACTTGTACCTTATCCATCCATCCATCTTCTACCACTTTTCCGGAGGTCCAGGTTGCGGAGGCAGCAGTTCAAGCAGAGAAGCCCAGACTTCCCTCTCCCCAGCCACCTGCTCCAGCTCTTCAGAGTGGATACCAAGGCGTTCCCAGACCAGCTGGGAGACAGTCTCTCCAGCGAGTCCTGGGTCTACCCCGGGGTGTCCTCCCAGTGGGACGTGCCAGAAAAACCTCAAGTGGGAGGCGTCCAGGAGGTATCCTGATCAGATGCCCATAACACCTCAACTGGCTCCTTTCAATGTGGAGGACAGCGGTTCTACTCTGAGCCTCTCCCGGATGACTGAACTCCTCACCCCATCTCTGAGGGTGAGTCCAGCAATCCTACGGAGAAAGCTCATTTCAGCCGCTTGTATCCGCGATCTCATTCTTTCAGTCATTACCCAAAGCTCGTGACCATAGGTGAGAGTAGGAACGTAGATTGACTGGTAAATTGACAGCTTTGCCTTAGAACTCAGCAACCTCTTCACCACAACAGACCGGTACAACGTCCGCATCACTGCAGATGCTGCTCCGATCCGTCTGTCAATCTCTCGCTCCATTCTCCCCTCACTCGTGAATTAGACCCCAAGATACTTAAACTCCTCCACTTGGGGCAGGAGCCTGTCCCCAACCTGAAGAGGACAATCCACCTTTTTCCAGCTGAGGACCATGGAATCGGACTTGGAGGTGCTGATTCTCATCCCAGTCGCTTCACACTCAGCGGCAAACCATCCCAGCAAGAACTGTAGGTTATTGTTGGATGAAGCCAGCAGGACAACATCATCTGCAAACAACAGAGATGAGATCCTGTGGTCACCAAGCATGACACCCTCCGTTCCCTGGCTGCACCTAGAAATCCTGTCCATAAAAATTATGAAAAGGATCGGTGACAAAGGGCATCCCTGGCAGAGTCCAACTCTCACTGGGAATGAGTCCGATCGATTGTTGGCAATACGAACCAAACTCTCACTACGGTTGTACAGAGACCGGATAGCTCATAACAACGAGCCCGATAGCCCATACTCCCGAAGCACCCCCCACAAAAAAAACACGAGGGACGCGGTTGAATGCCTTCTCCAAGTCCACAAAACATATGTAAACTGGTTGGGCAAACTCCCACAAACCCTCGAGAATTCTTGAGAGGGTAAAGAGCTGGTCCGATGTGCCACAGCCAGGACAAAAACCTGAATCCGCCTCCTGAATCTGAGGTTCGACCAATGGCCGGACTCTCCTCTCCAGTACCTTGGCATAGACCTTCCCAGGGAAGCTGAGGAGTGTGATCCCTCTAAAGTTGGAGCACACCTTCCGGTCCCCTTTATTGAAGAGAGGAACCACCACCCCGGTTTGCCATGCCAAAGGCACTGCCCCCGACCTCCACACAATGTTGCAGAGGCATGTAAACCATGACAGCCCTACAACATCCAGGGCCTTGAGGTACTCAGGGCGAATCTTGTCCACCCCTGGGGGCCGGCTACCAAAGAGATTTTTAACCACCTTGGCGACCTCAGCCCCTGTGATAGGCGAGTCATCCTACTTGTCCACAAGCCCTGCTTCCTCTGTGGAAGGCATATCAGTGGGATTGAGGAGATCCTCAAAGTATTCCTTCCACCGTCCGACGATATCCCCAGTCGAAGTCAACAGCACCCCATCCGCACCATACACAGTGTGGACAGGGAGCTGCTTCCCCTTCCTGAGCCGCCAGACAGTTTGCCACAATTTCTTCGAGGCCGACTGAAAGTCTTGGTCCATAACCTCACCAAACTCCTCCCATACCCGAGTTTTTGCTTCAGCAACCACCCGAGCTACACTCCGCTTGGCCTGTCGGTACACTTCAGCTGCTTTGGGAGTCCCACAAGCCAACCAAGCCTGATAGGACTCCTTCTTCAGCTTAATGGCCCCCCTCACCACTGGTGTCCACCACTTGGTTCGGGGGCTGCCACCACGGAATGCCCTGACGACCTTGCGGCCGCAGCTCTGGGCTGCTGCTTCAACAATAGAGGTGGAGAACATGGCCCATTCAGACTCCATGTCTCCAGACTCCCTTGGAATGTGGTTGAGGTTCTTCCAGAGGTGGGAGTTGAAGACCTCCCGGACAGGGGCCTCAGCCAGACGTTCCTAGCACACCTTCACTATACGTTTGGGTATACCAGGTCTGAATGGCATCCTCCCCTGCCATCGGATCCAACTCACCACCAGGTGGTGATCAGTTGACAGCTCTGCACCTCTCTTTACCTGAGTGTCCAAGACATATGGTTGCAGGTCTGATGACATGATAACAAAATCGATCATCGACCTAGAGTGTCCTGGTGCCAGGTGCACATATGGACACCCTTATGCTTGAACATGGTGTTCGTTATGGACAAATTGTGGTTAGCACAGAAGTCCAATAACTGAACACCACTCGGGTTCAGATCAGGCAGGCCGTTCCTCCCAATCACACCCTTCCAGGTTTCACTGTCATTGCCTATGTGTGCATTGAAGTCCCCCAGTAGGACAATGGAGTCTCCAAGAGGAGCACCCTCCAGCACCCCAGTCACAGACTCCAAAACGGGTGGGTATTCTGAAACATCACTTGGTGCATAGGCACAAATGATAGTCAGAACCCGTTTCCCAACCCAAAGGCGCAGGGAAACAACCCTTTCGTCCACCGGGGAAAACTCCAATATAGAGGCAACAAGGTGGGGAAATACAAGAATACCCACCCCTGCTCATCGCCCCTTGCCCGGGGCAACTCCAGAGAAGGCCAAGCTCCAGCCCCTCTCCAGGAGACTGGTTCTGGAACCGGAGCTGTGCGTTGAGGTGAGGCAGACTATATCTAGCCAGTATCTCTCAACCTCATGCACCAGCTTAGGCTCCTTCCCCACCAGAGAGGTGACATTCCACATCCCAAAAGCCAGTTTAGAAAGCTTGGGCTCAGTTCACCAAGGTCTCTGCCTTTGACCGCCACCTGATCCACATAGCACTGGACCCCCATGATCCCTCCTGCAGGTGGTGAGCCCACTGGAGGGTGGACCCATGTAACTCCTTCGGGCTGAGCCCGGCCGGGTCCCATGGGCAGAAACCTGGCCACCAGACGCTAGCCATTGAGCCCCTCCCCCAGGCCTGGCTCCAGGGTGGGGCCCCGGTAACCCTATACTGGGCAGGGTACACTGAATTCTTGTTCTCGTATTTATCATGAGAGTCTGTTGGATTGTTCTTAGTCTGGCCCTTCACCCAGGACCAGTTTGTCTTGGGTGACCCTATCAGAGGCAAATTGCCCCGGACAACATAGCTCCTGGGATCACTGGGGCATGCTAACCCCCCCACCATGATAAGGTGACAATCCATGAAGGGAGCCCTCATGAAGAATGAAGCTTAATTTGGACAACAGACCTTCAGCACAGCATTGTCAAATTGTGTGCCCTGGTGGCAGCAGGCGGGCCAGATGGATGTGCGTGGATTCTGTTGAGAGAAAATGGCAGGCAGGTTCGGCCCCAACATGGCTCGGGCCTGCTCCTGGGATCATAATCATAGAAGCTGGATGCTCATTCCACTGGCCGATGTCGGTTTATGCAGAGAAAAAGGAATTTGACCAGGTTGTCAAATTCCCGATATTTGTTTATCGTTCAAAGTCCAATCAGAAAATCAAACTTGATAAATTAAAGAAACAAACCACAAATCCATTTCTTCTGGTGTGCTGTGGTCAGAACAAAGTTGATTTAAGCTTGGTAAAAATCAAACAAAATCTTCTTAGCATGGTAATTTAAGAAAAAGGAGTAAAATAGGAAAAAGTGAGCTTAAAGAAAAAGAAAAAGTTTACACAGAGCAATAGGCTCTGGGCTTGCTTATAAAAGAAAGAGCAGAAACTGCTTCTTCAAGAATCAACGCCTAACTTTCAACTAGGGAAACAAAATGGAAAGTTTTTCCAAGGTGTGGCAGGATGGCACAATAAATTTCATGACAACTGAGCTTGACTAATTACTTTCTAAGATCAGGATTGGATCTGACTGTGACAAAGTGAGTGAGAGCGCACAATTTGTCACTAGTTAACATCTTTCACAAACTAGGTTTACCATACTTGCATTGTTTGTTTTAACCAGTATATATTTTGTTGTGTAATTTGCAGATACTTACTATCCCAGGTTTGTTTGTATTTTGATTTAAATCTGATTACAGTTCATATATTAATACCTTGGTTTAAAATAATACACAAGTAATGGGTTTAATTATAGTTTATTGGTTCATAATTGCTTTAATAATTTCATTTAGTCCTGTGTTACTTACCTCTTCATGTCTTCCAGGGTCAAAAGGAGGAAGTGTGGGTTTACTTCCTGTATTTGTAGTTTTCTGACCTCATTAGTGATGTCACTGGAAGAGACCATCTATGAGGGATTTATTTATAATTAAAATGTTTTATTTGATTTTCTTAAATGATTATCTTGTGGCGATGGTAAAATAAGGCACGGCGAAGTGAGGTTTAAAAGGGTGTTTATTCATCCGCCATCACCCTTTGGGGTGAACCCTGTGTCTCTGGTCAGCAAACAGGCAATGCGTGTAGTCAGATGAGCAGTAAGAGAGAGAGACAGAGCAAGCGATATACAGTTGCTTATATACCCAGCTACAGACAATACATGCACAGCAGTAAGCATGGACATTTGCATTTGAGAGTCACACATGTCAATAGGAGGATAACTGGCGCCGGAATTCCTCTCTGCTCCGGAGCTGTAGGACAAAAGAGGTTACAAGGCACATCTACATATTGATATCAGTCCATACATCTCATTGTTATGCTAATTGCTCCAGCTGAGCGCTCTGCTTGTCCATAGGCTGTGGGGGTCGCCCACAATCTGTATGTTTTTTTAGGTTTGAGTTATTATGATAATACTTAGTATTAGTAATGGTGATGGTGAAATAGTGTAACCATTATACACATTTTGGTTCCTGCTAAAAGTAACTTACTTACCTGCATGAATGAGACGGTCCAGAAGCAGCCATTTTGTGGAGAGACCAGAAGGTATTTTTTTGAATGACTGAATGAATGAATCTTTATTTCGGATAGTACAGGTTAAAAGAAACTGAATAATATAACAAAGGGGGAAAGAAAATCCAACAAGGTCAAATTAGACAATAACTCCTCTGATTATACAATTCAACGTAAGTTATCCGAAATGGGTGATGGCTGAAGCCGCAGCTTATATTGCCCACCCATATTCCATCCAAGAATTCAAAAGAAAAAAAAAAAACAAGACAAGAGCGATTACAATTCAAAAACGAAGCTAAGACAAAATGTGACAGAAAAAAACTAAGCTACAACACAACACAGGCTGGATATGACAATCCTTATGTGATTTTACATGTCATCTTGTATATACTGTATGTTTGGAATATTTCTTCCTTTAGTTTTGTTTAAATTGTCCAAGCGTTGTACATGATTTTAATTCAGGTCCAAAATCGTTCCATAATCTGACTCCTTGCACTGAAACACAGTGTTGCTTGGTGGTAGTTCTCACTGAAGGTTTTTGAAATATTGTAGCATCATCTCACTTTGGCTCAGCAACAATTATTCTTCTGCTTAAAGACATTTTTGTTTCATCCAGGAATAACGCAAAGAAATGGATTTTCTTCGCCCAGGCCACAGCTGAAATCCCCTTTCTTTTGTTAAAACCAGCCTAAGGAATTTCCCCAATGTCCGGCTTCACTTTTATTGCCCCCATAAAACATGCAACAGATCCACGACTCAGCTAATTTCCTTAAACTCTGGAAACGCTGGTTTTAAACAGTGAACTTTAAAGTACATTATTACAAACTCAATTCTAAACCTTCATTCTTTTCAGAACTATGAAAATGCAGATGGACTCTGATGTTTTTGATGTGGAAAATCAATATGTGTGAAATGCATTAATCTGTGATTTTATATATATGCATGTTTAAATGAATGTTTACTCCTACATGCTGATTTAGAAGCACTGCTTATAATTTATACTAATCACTAAAGTTATCTTAGTTTAATACATAAAGGGAAATATTAACTTCCAGTATGTATCAAAGTTTTGCCTCTAAAACCATGTGACTCCCACAGCCAATCTCTGCATGACAACTCTTCATTCCAAAGCGCTCCAAACAATAGACTGTTTGTTCATTGGACTAAAAGTTCATCGAGCCCGCCCACGAAGGACGCTCATTGGCTGAGATTCCGGTCAGCCCGGAAGCCCGCGAAACTCAACAGAGCTTATATAAAGGAGAGAGACTCCTGCTTCACCCTCTTTTCATCTCCTCTTTTCGCCTGCTCTTTTCGTCACCGCTTTTCGGCTGCTCTCATTGTCTACACACAGCAAGGAAGAACAAAGGACCGTCTGACCACGCGTCGCTTTTCTGAACACAGAGCAGATAACTCGTAATTTGTTTATGTCACTTTGTATTTTTTTCTTCCTCTTAAATACCTAGGAATTCCTATTTCTTTGAGCTCAATTCTTAATCGGAGTTAAACTCCAATTTTTATTTATCACTTTTTCTTTGTTAAACTTTCTGTAAAACCACCGTTTGTTTGATTTTAATGTAAACTTAATCTTGACTTTATTTTATAATATTTTTCCTGACCAAGCACCCACCAGAAGCTACTATTTTTATCTAAAATCCGAAGCCTTTTTAATTTGAGATCGGATTAGATATCTTTTAATTATTATCGAAGACCTCTTGAGAAGAAGCAGCTTCCACGTCACGTGCAGCTGAGGAATCAACGCGCAGCTGTCCCACATCGCGCTGAAGAAGCATCGGCACCATCTGGCTAGAACCCGTTTCAACTGTGGGTCATACGGCCAAGATCCAGCCCCCCTCGACCGCTTGAATCTAAAGGTCGAACTGTGGACCCTGAAATATCTGCGGGCAGATATTTCCCCTAACATCCACGAAATCTTGGGCTGAGGACGGACGACAGAACTATCATCGACCGAGGAACACGTGAGCTGCAAACTTTAATTCCACTGCTGAATTAACGTCTGAGGTTCAGTAATAATTTGTATATCTAGTCAGATGCAAATTAAGAAGCCCTTAACATAACTCTTCTTTTCATTAAAATTCCGTTTTTATTTTCTTAAGATTAATTTAGGACTTTTTCATAATTAGTAAACTTTCTCCATAAATTTGCGTTTTTTTTTTAATCTGTTAACTCAAACTGATAGAAATTCATTTATGAATTTATTTATTTATTTTTTCCGTTCACCTTGCAGGAGCGCGCGTTTTTTCTAAAATAGACCTGGCCCGCGGTTACCACCAAGTCCCAGTGCGTGCTGAGGACATACCCAAAACAGCGGTAATAACTCCGTTCGGTTTATTCGAGTTTTTGCGCATGCCATTTGGGCTTAAAGGGGCTGCACAGGCGTTCCAACGCATGATGGATGCAGTGCTGCGCGATCTCCCTTTCATGTTCGTCTACCTGGACGATATCTTAGTAGCCAGCGCGTCCGAAGACAAACACGAAACCCACCTCACGACGGTTTTCCGGAGGTTGGAAGAGCACGGGTTAATAATCAACCCAGCGAAATGTCAGTTCGGGGTGACGGGGATTGATTTTTTGGGGCACTGCGTCTCTCCCGAAGGAGCGATCCTGCTGCCTGACAAAGTGCGCGCAGTGGCAGATTTTCCCCGGCCGCAAACGGTCAGGGCGCTACAAGAATTTTTGGGAATGGTGAACTTTTATAACCATTTCCTTCCCCGTGCAGCGCAGCTTATGCAACCACTGTATGCTGCGCTCAAAAAACAGAAACCCGCGGATAGGGTCGAATGGACCCCGGAGCAAGAGCGGGCATTCTCGGAAGTCAAAGCAGCCCTGGCAAACGCCGCATTGGTGACACATCCAGACCCAGTGGCCTGCATAGCGCTCACCACTGACGCGTCAGATGTGGCCATAGGGGCTGTCGTGGAGCAGCGCGTGGCTGGGGCTTGGCAGCTGCTCGCCTTTTTCAGCAGGACTTTGCGCGACAGTGAACATAAATACAGCGCGTTCGACAGAGAGTTGCTGGCTCTCCACCTGGCCATTCGCCACTTCCAGTTCTGGCTGGAAGGGCGCAGTTTCACCGCGTTCGTTGACCACAAGCCGCTAACATTCGCGATGGCCAAGGTTTCAGAACCGTGGTCGGGCCGGCAGCAGAGACAGCTGGCCGCAATCTCAGAGTTTACTACCGATATTCAGCATGTGTCGGGCAAACTGAATGTAGTGGCAGACTGCCTCTCGCGCGCCGTGGTGGCCCCGGTCTACGTGGGGATAGATTACGCGGCCATGGCCACGGAGCAGGTTAGTGATGCGGACGTGCGCGCGCTCCAGTCTGGACCAACAGGGTTAAGGCTGGAGAGCAGGGTTCTGCAGAATGCCATGCCCCCCCAATCTGCGATGTCTCCACGGGTCGCCCACGTCCCGTGGTCCCAGCCGCGTGGCGCCGCCGCGTGTTTGAGTCGGTTCATTCTTTGGCGCACCCAGGAGTGCGCGCGTCGGTCAAAATGGTAGCAGAGAAATTTGTGTGGCCGAGCCTTCGCAAACAAGTGAAAGAGTGGGCGGCAGCCTGCGTGGCGTGCCAACGAGCCAAAGTACACAGACACACGAAGGCTCCCTTGGAGCCGTTTTGCATTCCGGCTAAGAGGTTTGACCATGTCCACGTGGACCTCATGGGCCCCCTCCCGCCATCACAGGGTTCACGCACCTCCTGACAATGGTGGACCGCACCACACGCTGGCCAGAAGCAGTTACGCTAGCGGCAACCACGGCCAAGAGGTGGCGCGCGCGTTTTTAATAGCATGGGTGGCGCGTTTTGGAGTCCCGTCGGACATTACGTTCGACAGAGGCCCTCAATATGTTTCCGAACTCTGGTCAACAATGGCCCGCAGCCTGGGTGTCACAATTCACCGCACAACCGCCTACAATCCACAGGCTAATGGGTTATGCAAACGTTTTCATAGATCATTGAAAGCGGCTCTCAGGGCTTCACTGACGGATGCAAATTGGGTAGACAAGCTACCGTGGGTTTTATTGGGGTTACATTCTGCGCCTAAAGAGGATCTGGAAGCTTCCCCGGCAGAACTCGTTTTTGTGCAACCACTTCGGCTGCCCGGGGAGTTTCTGCCAGATAATCCCGCGCCGGGCAGCTCCCCGTCTCAGCTGTTGCAGCGTAGCATAGACACAAGCACGCTGCCGGGCCCTGCCCATCACAGTTTTCCGCGCGTTTTTGTGCCTAAAACTTTGAAAAACGTGGAGTTCGTGTTTGTCAGACACGATGCCCACCACCCTCCACTGCACCCACCCTATGATGGACCGTTCAGAGTGCTGGAAACAGGGGATAAGCATTTTTTGCTAGATTTGGGGGGTAGGAGGGAAAAGATTGGCATAGACAGACTTAAATCCGCTTTTGTGGTGGCGGACGAGCAAGTGCTGTTGGCGAGGGCCCCTCGGCGTGGAAGACCCCCACGGGGAGCTCCCCAGAGAAAAGATTCCCCAGAGCACCCACACAGACAGACAAAAAGTTTTCCCCCTCAAACATCAACCCCCCAGAATGACAGCGCCGCGGAGGCGGTGAATCCTGGTTACAGCAGATACGGGAGAAGACTGAAGCCCAAGCAGCATGTGGACTGATGTTTAATGGTTCTATCACAGCATACGGACTGTTATTCTATTGTTCTATCCAAGATGCTCGGGGGGGTGGTATGGCGGCACATGGGGAGAGCATAATTGTGTAACATCTTAGACAAGAACAAAGAGCAGAGTTTCCCTGGTGAGATAACAGGGAGGTGTGAAGGATGAATGAAGTGAATGCAATGTGACCTTTTGTGTGTTAGAAACTTCTAGAGGAATGGTAAGGGATTAAGGAAGTGAATGCAATGTGACCTTTTGTGTGTTAGAAGCTTTTAGAGGAATGCCATGTTATTTAAGAGAAGAGTCTCTGCTGAGATGTCATTCTGTCTATGCATCTTGTGTGAGATGTGTAATAAATCGTCTGAGACAAATCCGCCTCTTCATTTACATGCTCCACAACAGGATTAAGTCATAGAATTTAGGGGTTGGGCTCAGATGACATAATGTTACACACTCTTGTACAGTAGGTGGTGGTATGCACCTTTCAGTTGTTTGCTATCCGCCAGTAACCGAGAGAAGAAGAAGAGGAAGCGTGTGTCTGTCATCCATAGATCCCAAAGACGGCCACACCTCGGACACAGTCCAAGGACGGATAGTTTTTTCACACAAAAGGAGTTGTTCAGAACTCCTTATACAAAGATATAGAGTGATGACAATCAAGTCAGTGGGGGTAATGCACCTTTAAGCTGGTTGCCAACTGCCAATCAAATCTAAAAGAAGAAGAAGAAGAAGAAGATGAGACTTTCTGGAGAACTTGAGGCCTTTCATCAAAATGGTTCTCATAGGCAAGGCCTCATGTGGGACCTCATTTTCTCTACCAGGCCATCTAGTGGACAAAATGTATACAACATGCTGATTTTTACAAGGGTATTGTTGGTTTAATGTGTATTTTTTCAATTTCAATAAATGCTTTTAAGAAATATCAATGATCATAAGGCAGAAAAATAATAAAACTGAGGTGACTACAGTGAATGTGCCTGTGCTACTTATCCATTTTTTTTAAAAAAAGAAATAATAACTTTTCAACAGTCATACTGTCTTTTGCAGTACATTCATCTCTGTCCTTATTCATGCAGGGCACAATAGTGCCTCAGCATAATGATGTGTTATTGTTGTATCCAAGCTCTTTGAAACACAACAGACACTTCACAGTGCAAATAAAAATAAATTATTAGAATGACCCAGCTGGGACTTAAAACCTAGCTTCCCATTTGCAGGAGACATGTTTTGCCTCTAAGCTGCAGTGGGGTTAAAAAAGTATTTAGTCAGCCACCAATTGTGCAAATTCTCCCACTTAAAAGATGAGGGAGGTCTCCAATTTTCATCATAGGTATACCTCAACTATGAGAGACAAAATAAGAAAAAAAAAATCCAGAAAATCACATTGAAGGATTTTTAATGGATTAATTGGTAAATTCCTCGGTAAAATAAGTATTTGGTCAATAACAAAAGTTCATCTCAATAATTTGTTATATACCCTTTGTTGGCAATGACAGAGGTCAAATGTTTTCTGTAAGTTTTCACAAGGTTTTCACACACTGTTGCTGGTATTTTGGCCCATTCCTCCATGCAGATCTCCTCTAGAGCAATGATGTTTTGGAGCTGTCGCTGCGCAACACAGACTTTCAACTCCCTCCAAAGATTTTCTATGGGGTTGAGATCTGGAGACTGGCTAGGCCACTCCAGGACCTTGAAATGCTTCTTACGAAGCCACTCCTTCGTTGCCCGGGCGGTGTGTTTGGGATCATTGTCATGCTGAAAGATCCAGCCACGTTTCATCTTCAATGCCCTTGCTGGTGGAAGGAGGTTTTCACTCAAAATCTCATGATACATGGCCCCATTCATTCTTTCCTTTACACGGATCAGTCGTCCTGGTCCCTTTGCAGAAAAACAGCCCCAAAGTATGTTTCCACCCCCATGCTTCACAGTAGGTATGGTGTTCTTTCTCCTCCAAACATGACAAGTTGAATTTTTACCAAAAAGTTCTATTTTGGTTTCATCTGACCATATGACATTCTCCCAATCCTCTTCTGGATTATCCAAATGCTCTCTAGCAAACTTCAGACGGGCCTGGACATGTACTGGCTTAAGCAGGGGGACACGTCTGGCACTGCAGGATTTGAGTCCCTGGCGGCATAGTGTGTTTCTGATGTAGCCTTTGTTACTTTGGTCCCAGCTCTCTGCAGGTCATTCACTAGGTCCCCCCATGTGGTTCTGGGATTTTTGCTCACCGTTCTCGTGATCATTTTGACCCCACGGGGTGAGATCTTGCGTGGAGCCCCAGATCGAGGGAGATTATCAGTGGTCTTGCATGTCTTCCATTTTCTAATAATTACTCCCACAGTTGATTTCTTCACACCAAGCTGCTTACCTATTGCAGATTCAGTCTTCCCAGCCTGGTGCAGGTCTACAATTTTGTTTCTGGTGTCCTTTGACAGCTCTTTGGTCTTGGCCATAGTGGAGTTTGGAGTCTGACTGTTTGAGGTTGTGGACAGGTGTCTTTTATACTGATAACGAGTTCAAACAGGTGCCATTAATACAGGTAACGAGTGGAGGACAGAGGAGCCTCTTAAAGAAGTTGTTACAGGTCCGTGAGAGACAGAAATCTTACTTGTTTGTAGGTGACCAAATATTTATTTTACTGAGGAATTTACCAATTAATTCATTAAAAATCCTTCAATGTGATTTTCTGGATTTTTTTTTCTCATTTTGTCTCTCATAGTTGAGGTATACCTATGATGAAAATTGGAGACCTCTCTCATCTTTTAAGTGGGAGAACTTGCACAATTGGTGGCTGACTAAATACTTTTTTGCCCCACTGTACTACTTAGTCATGAGTAGTTGAGGCTTTCATCAAAATGGTTCACAGACGAGGCCTCATGTGGAACTTCATTTGCTCTACTAGGCCATGTAGTCGGCAAAGTATACAGCATGCAGATTTTTACAATGTGTATTTTTCAATTTCAATAAATGTGCTGTCTTTTAAGAAATATCAATGATCATCAGGGAAAAAAGAAATAATAAAACTGTGGTGACTACAGTGAATGTGTCTGTTTTAGTTCATGTGCTTGTACTACTTATCCATTTTTATTAAGAAATAATAAATTTTCAACAGTCTTATAATGTCCCAGTATATTTAACTCTGGCCTGATTCTCATGCAGGGCACAATAGCAATAGTGCCTCAGCATAATTATGCGTAATAATGATCCAAGCTCTCCCTTGCAAATAAAAATGAAATTAAAAGAACAACACAGCTGGGATTCAAACCCAGGTCTCCCTCTTTCAAAATGGATATACTGTGGAGAGCTGTGAAGGACGAGACTGAGTTTTATTCCTCAGGTTCAGCTTTATTCACAATAACATTCTCCAACATTCAAAAGCAGAAAAAGAGGATGAATCTTCTCACATCTGTCCTTTTATACCCAGGACATCAATCATACAATCACATGGTGCTTAATCAAACATACAGTCACATGGTACTTAATCCCAGTCACAATGTAACTTCCCCCGATCTTAACCCCTTGCACGCCGAGCAATTTTCCTAAAAATGCCAAAAAATAACGTGCCCAAAGTAAATCGAAAGCTGTTCTTCAGCTCTTTGCAGCACCTTCATGGGGTTGGTCTCATTTAAAAGAAAACACTTTGAATTTTTTGGCAAAAAAAACCATAATCTCTCTACGTGCTCCGGCCACTGAGTTACAGTCATCTGAACATATTGAACTTGAAGAAAATAAATTTGGCCACGGTGCTTTTTTGGATACAAATGCTTGCAAATAACACACAGCTGTCCGATCTGGCTGGAAAATGCAACAGAAATGTAGAACCAAGTGTTATCAAGCTGAGATCCAAATTTGGTAACAATACCACAAAAAATGAATATTTTACACAGCTTTGTTGTCAGGTAGTTCCCAGGCGTTTTGGAACTGTGCCAAATTGTGCCAAATGGCACAGTTTGGAAAAACGTCTGTAACTTTTGAATATTTCAATGTAGAATCTTCATTTTGGGCTCTAATGAAAGGTCACATTCAGGGCTGTGTCTGTGTGTGTGTGGGGGGGGGTTGTCCCCCCCCTCGCTACAAAGGACGGAGTTCGGCCCTCGCTACATGACGGATTACACTCGTTGCATGTTTCCACAGCAACGCTGTCACTGCGGCTTCCCCCCCCACCTCTACTGTGTGTGTGTGTGTGGGGGGGGTTGTCCCCCCCCCTCGCTACAGAGGACGGCCATCGCTACATGATGGAATAGACTCATATGCTTCCCCCCGCGGTCCGGGGGGCGTTCAGACCGTGAACGCCCCCCCCCGCTCTTCTTCTGCAGCGGGGGGGGGGGGGGGGTGTTCACGGTCCGAACACGGCAAATGAACCGTTTATCGTGGCGCACACACTTTGTACTTCGTGCGCCGTACAGTTGTAATTTACCGATCGGTCAAAAGTCATTTTTTGATTACAATTTTCAGGGAGAAATAATAATTTAGCTTATAACACCTTACCTCTTCACAGCAGCAGAGTCCTGGCGAACTTCTCTTCCCCACTGTCAGACGAACGCGACGCTGGTCCGCTCGTGGATCCTGGTCAAAACATAATTCCATTATTGCCGTTTTGGCAAATGATTTACGACTGTTGTCGTCGGCCTCCGTCGGTCTATGATGACGGAAGAGAATCCTAAACGTCTATTCTGCTGGAATGAGTGCAGGTCCCACTTGTGGGTGTTCTCCATGCTGCTGGATCTGTAGCAGGTTTGTCCAGCGTCCTTTTTTTTTCATCAGCTGCAACAGTAAATCTCTCTTCACCCAGCCCGAACTTCTGTGCTTCAATTGGCTCCTGCATTCACAGTAGGCGGGTCCTCCTTCCTAGGTTTTCATTCATTGGTTCTTCAAGGTTTCAGAAACCCAATTCAAGGCTCTCATTAGTCAAATGAGAGGTCAATCAGATGAACTAATCTGTTCGCGGATGTGTCTGCAGCTTTTTTTTTCAGTGGCGCTTGGAGGCCACACCACCTACATCACCACCATCAGTATCTCTATCATGCGTCATGCGTCCGAGCGCGCACGAGTGCGCTCTCATGCACCCTCGTGTGCCCTAGGACGCAGAGACTTGCCCGCCCGCGGAACAACGGAGCGCAAGTGGTTAACACCATCCACCCCCTAGTCTCCGGTGGTCAGGAAATCTCTCAAGGCCATCTCCTTGAAACAAAAGGCCAGATCTCACACCCTCCCGTTACCTCTAGGAGGCTCAGTCCCTTTGTTCCCCTGAGACGTGAAGTATACAATAAGCATACAGTGATATATCTGTGGAGCATCTGAAACCAACATATGTGCATATATGTGTGCCACATGACCCCCCCCCAAACATCTAAGATGGAACAAACGTAATACAGTTTGCAAGTCATGGTCACATTATTACACATCAGTCCAAATGTTGCTTGGGCCTCAGTCGCCTTCCATATCTGCTGTAAGCGGGCTTTACCACCCCTGCGGCGTCTTCCCGCTGTGGAGCTGCTGTTTGAGGATTAGAACTGTTAGTCAATCTCTGTGGGTGTTCTGGGGAATGCTCTCTAGGGGGTCTGCCGCGCCGAGGAGCCCTCGCCAACTGCACCACTTCGTCAGCCAGCACAAAAGTGGGTTTGAGCCTGTTTATACCAATCATTTCTTTCCTGCCCCCCCAAAACCAGCAAAAAATGCTTGTCCCCTGTTTCCAGCACTCTGTATGGTCTGTCATAAGGTGGGCGTAAGGGCAGGCGGTGGGCATCATGTCTGACAAAAACAAACTCCGCATTTTTTAAAGCTTTAGGCACAAAAACGCGTGGGAAGCTGTGATGAACTGAGCCAGGAAGCGTGCTCGCTCCCGTGTCGCTCTGCAACTGCTGGGCGGGGGGGCACTCTGGCGCAGGATTATCCGGGAGAAACTCCCCGGGCAGCCGGAGTGGCTGCGCAAAAACTAACTCCACTGGGGAGGCTTTTAAATCCTCTTTAGGTGCAGAACGCAACCCCAATAAAACCCATGGTAGCCTGTCCACCCAATTTGCATCCGTAAGCAACGCTCTGAGAGCTGCTTTCAATGACCTATGGAAACGTTCGCATAAACCATTAGCCTGCGAGTTGTACGCGGTAGTGCGGTGGATCGTTACCCCCAGGCTGCGGGCCATCGCTGACCAAAGCTCGGAAACAAATTGAGGACCTCTGTTGGACGTAATGTCCGATGGAACTCCGAAACGCGCTACCCATGCTGTTAGAAACGCGCGCGCCACCTCCTCGGCTGTGGTTGACGCCAGTGGGACCACTTTCGGCCAACGTGTGGTGCGGTCCACCATTGTCAAAAGGTGTGTGCACCCCTGTGACGGTGGGAGGGGGCCTACGAGGTCGACATGCACATGATCGAATCGCTTAGCCGGGATGTGAAAAGGCTCCAAGGGAGCTCTAGTGTGTTTGTGTATTTTGGCTTGCTGACAAGCCACGCAGGCTGTTGCCCACTCCTTGACTTGCTTGCGCAGGCACGGCCATACAAATTTCTCTCCTACCATTTTGACCGACGTGCGCACCCCCGGGTGCGCCAGAGAATGAATCGAGTCAAAAACGCGGCGGCGCCACGCGGTCGGCACCACCGGGCGCGGCCGTCCCGTGGAGATATCGCAGATTAGCGGGGGCATACCATCTTGTAGCACCCTGTTCTCCAGCCTTAACCCTGTTGGTCCAGACTGGAGCGCGCACACGTCCGCGTCGGCAACCTGATCCGCGGCCATGGCTGCATAATCTATCCCTACACGGACTGGGGCCGTGCGCACTTCCGCGTCGCTAACCTGATCCGCGGCCATGGCTGCAAAATCTACCCCTGCGCGGGCTGGAGCTGCCATGGCGCGCGAGAGGCAGTCTGCCACTACATTAAGTTTACCCGCTACATGCTGGATATCGGTAGTAAACTCCGAGATGGTGGCTAGCTGTCTCTGCTGCCGGCCCGACCACGGTTCTGTAATCTTGGCCATCGCGAAAGTCAGTGGCTTGTGATCAACAAACGCGGTGAAACTGCGTCCCTCCAGCCAAAACTGGAAGTGGCGAATGGCCAAGTGGAGAGCTAACAACTCCCTGTCGAATGCGCTGTATTTTCGTTCACTATCGTGCAAGGTCCTGCTGAAAAAGGCGAGCGGTTGCCAAGCTCCTGCTACATACTGTTCCACGACCGCTCCTATGGCCATGTCTGACACGTCAGTAGTGAGCGCTATGCGGGCCATTGGGTCTGGATGTGCCAACAGCGCAGCGTTTGCCAGGGCTATTTTGACTTCCGCGAATGCGCGCTCTTGCTCCGGAGACCATTCGATTTTGTTTGTGGGTTTTTGTTTTTTTAGTGCAGCATACAATGGTTGCATGAGCTGCGCTGCATGAGGGAGGAAATGGTTATAAAAATTCACCATTCCCAAAAACTCCTGTAACGCTTTGACCGTTTGTGGCTGGGGAAAATTTGTTATTGCGTGCACTTTGTCGGGCAGAGGAACCGCTCCTTCTGGGGTGACGCGATGCCCCAAAAAATCAATCTGCGCCACCCCGAACTGACACTTCGCTGGGTTGATTATTAACCCGTGCTCTGCCAACCTCCGGAAAACTGCTGTGAGGTGGTTTTCGTGTTCGTCTTCGGACGCGCTGGCTACCATTATGTCGTCCAGGTAGACGAACAGGAAGGGGAGGTCGCGCAGAATCGCGTCCATCATGCGTTGGAACGTCTGCGCTGCGCCTTTAAGCCCAAACGGCATGCGCAAAAACTCAAAAACCCCGCAAGGGGTTATTACCGCTGTTTTGGGTACGTCCTCAGCGTGCACTGGAACCTGGTGGTAACCGCGTACCAAATCTATTTTAGAAAAAATGCGCGCCCCCGCCAAATGCACCAAAAAAATCTTGGATGTGCGGGATCGGGTAGCGGTCATGCGCTGTAGTGTTAGTCAACCTGCGGAAATCACTGCAAGGTCGCCACGAGCCATCAGCCTTAGGGACCATATGGAGCGGCGAAGCCCATGGGCTCTTCGACCTGCTGATGATGCCCAGTCTTTCCAGGTTGGCGAACTCCTCGCGCGCTATGGTCAGTTTAGCTGAGTCCAAGCACCGAGCTTTTGCAAAAACGGGTGGGCCGGTGGTAGTAATAAAATGTTCCACCCCATGTTTAGCCACTGTCGCCGAAAACGTTGGGACCGTGAGTGCTGGGAACTGAGTGAGGAGTGTGTGGAACTTACCACCCGCAGCTGTGACGTTGGCTTGTGCAGTTGGCGGGGCC
This sequence comes from Pholidichthys leucotaenia, assembly GCA_020510985.1. Taxonomy (NCBI): domain Eukaryota; kingdom Metazoa; phylum Chordata; class Actinopteri; order Cichliformes; family Pholidichthyidae; genus Pholidichthys; species Pholidichthys leucotaenia. The sequence goes on along the minus strand of CM035842.1, from coordinate 189,725,938 downwards.
ACTCGAGCTGTGCAGGGAATAGAATAAAAGGAGAGTGCATTAACCAGGCGTCTGTTAGCAAGATCAACCAATAAACCATGTGAGCACAAAAAAATCAGCCCCTAACATGTTGAAATTGACTGCCGCTACGACAAAAGTCCACTCGAATGTACAGCCCTGCAAAGACAGAAGCAGAGTCCTCTCACCGAAGGTCTTAATCGCTGAGCCGTTCGCTGCTGTCACCCGGGGACCACTGGAAGGCGCCAGACAGTCCGCGTAGGAAGGCGTGATGAAGCTCAGCTGGGAGCCTGTGTCCACGAGGAATTGCCTCCCCGAGCGTGCATCCTTCAGTTAGAGCAGCTTGTTCTCCTCTCCGAGGGCCGCGGCTGCTACCGACCCCCGGTCTTGGTGTTTCCCGAGCGCTTGAAGTGGCACGGTGGAATGCACTTGTGCGCCCTCTCTGCAAAGCGGCGATGGTAGAAGCAAAGGACGTCGTCCGCTCCGTGTCGCCTGGCCCTTGCTGCTGCCGTCGTCGGTGAGTCTGGTGCTGCAGCCTCTGGCCCCATGCCATCTCCGGACGTCGCGCCCAGCTCTGCTGCTGCGGCCGAAGCTGCGCTCCGTTTGTGGGCGTCGACGAGTCGCTGCGCCTCCTGGCTCAGCTCGTGGTAGTCTCGTCGGGCCAACAGCGGTGAACCGGCCAGGGTCACTCTCACCGCTGACGGTAGGGTCCTGAGGAAAAGGTGGGTGAAGATAAAGCTGTCATCATCGGAGTCTCTCAACCTCAGCATCTTGCCCATCAGGTCTGCGGGTCTGTCGTTCTCAAACTCCGTCAACGCCAGGAGCCCCTCTGCTCGCTGTTGCACCGAGGGGGTGAAGTGGCTGATAAGCGCAGCCTTCAATGTGCCGTACTTGTCGCTGTCCGGTGGGTGGTTGACCAGGCTCTCCACCCTCTGGACTGTGTGGTTGTCCAGCTTCGCCACCACATGGTAGAACTTTGTGTCGTCTCTCGAAATTCTCCGGAGGTTGAACTGCGCCTCGACCGCACTAAACCAGGAGCGCGGACTGTTCTGCCAGAAGTCCGGCAGCTGGAACGTGGCGGCATTCGTCAGGCTGGCTTCTGACGAATCCGGCTCGGGAGAATTACTTCTGCTCATGCTTCGTCGTAAGGTCACCAGTGTGGAGAGTTGTGAAGGACGAGACTGAGTTTTATTCCTCAGGTTCAGCTTTATTCACAATAACATTCTCCAACATTCAAAAGCAGAAAAAGAGGATGAATCTTCTCACATCTGTCCTTTTATACCCAGGACATCAAACATACAATCACATGGTGCTTAATCAAACATACAGTCACATGGTACTTAATCCCAGTCACAATGTAACTTCCCCCGATCTAAACACCATCCACTCCCTAGTCTCCGGTGGTCAGGAAATCTCTCAAGGCCATCTCCTTGAAACAAAAGGCCAGATCTCACACCCTCCCGTTACCTCTAGGAGGCTCAGTCCCTTTGTTCCCCTGAGACGTGAAGTATACAATAAGCATACAGTGATATATCTGTGGAGCATCTGAAACCAACATATGTGCATGTATGTGTGCCACAATACTACCACTAAGTCATCACATCAGTTGCAACAATGTGCCACTATTTGTCAAAAATACATCATTGGGAGAAACGAGCTCAAGTGTTTTTGGTGCTGGTTCCATCTGAAAATTGGCTGTGACAAATCGCTTACATAGTCAAACATGACAAAACAAAATGTGAGGGACAGGAATTTCCATTGAGGTAGCACAGCTCAGTTTATTTCTCCTGACCCAGTCACGTGGTCCAACGTCAACACATACTTCACGAGTCACGCCTCGAAACATATTTCCTGGATAAGATTGCATCACCATTTGGAGCACCGGTGCCTGGTTGTGTATCACGGCAGGCCGGCACAGCTATTGATGCTGCCATGAACACAGTCCAAGGATGGATAATTTTTTCACACATAAGGAGTTGTTCTGAACTCCTTGTAAGAACTCCTTGTGCAAAGATGTGGAGTGATGATGGTCAGGTCAGTGGCGGTAATGCACCTGTAGGCTGATTTCCAACCACCAATCAAATCTAAAAGAAGAAGAAGAAGTATTAGGTGTGCAGGATTGATCAGTAGTGATGGCCAGAAGAGGCTCTCTGGAGGACTTGAGGCCTTTCATCAAAATGGCTCATGTAGACGAGGCCTCATGTGAAACTTCATTTTCTCTACTAAGCCATCTAGTGGACAAAGCGTATACAACATACAGATTTTTACAAGGGTGTGACTGGTTTGTGTATTTTTTCATTTCAATAAATGCACTGTCTTTTAAGAAATATCAATGATCATAAGGGACAAAAGAAATGATAAAACTGAGGTGACTACAGTGGATGAGCTTGTGCTACTTGTCTATTTTTTTTAAGAAATAATAACTTTTCAACAGTCTTATACTGTCTTTCCCAGTGCATTCATCTCTGTCCTTATTGTCATGCAGGGCACGATAGTGCCTCAGCATAATGATGTGTTATTGTTGTATCCAAACTTTCTGAAACACAAGAGACACTTCACCTTGCAAATAAAATAAATTATAAGAATAACCCCACTGGGACTTAAACCCCAGCTCTAGATGATACAAGACAAATATTTTACCTCTAGGCTACCACTTAGTGACAGCCAGATAAGGCTTTCTTGAAGACTTGAGCCTTTCCATCAAAATGGTTCATATTGATGAATCCTCATGTGAAACTTCATTTGCTCTACTAGGCATGGTAGTCAACAAAAAGTATACAGCATGCAGATTTTTACGAGGGCATTTTTGGTTTAAAGTGTATTTTTTTAATTTCAATAAATGTGCTGTCTTTTAAAAAATATATATATATATTTTTTTGTACCCGTAGGTAGATTTGTTTTGCAGTCTGGTGACAAGCCACCAGCTGCCGGTCGCAAGCGCCCCGTATCCCTAACCTGCATGTTTTTGGCGTGTGGGAGGAAACCGGAGAAATCCCGGAGTAAACCCACGCAACACGTGGAGAACATGCAAACTCCACACAGGTCACTGTTGGTCGGGGGCTGGGATCGAACCCACTATCCCCGCGCTCCCCCGGCCGAGGGTAAAACTGTGCTGCCACAGTGCTAACCACTGCACCACCGTGCAGCCCCATATCAATGATCATAAGGGAAAAAAGAAATAATAAAACTGGGGTGACTACAGTGAATGTGCCTGTGTTACTTGGTATGCATGTACCATTTTTTTAATTAAGAAATAATAAATTTTCAACAGTCTTATACTGTCTTTACCAGTATATTCAACTCTGTCCGTATTCTCATGCAGGGCACAATGGCAATAGTGCCTCAGCATAATGATGCGTAATAATGATCCAAACTCTGTGAAACACAACAGACACTTCACCTTGCAAATAAAAATAAAATTACAAGAATGACTCAGCTGGGATTTAAACCCCAGTCTCCCACTTGTAAAGCACACACTTTACCACAAAGCCATTATCTCAGGTATGATAAATATCCACTATTTGTGAAAAATACATCAACGGGAGCAATGCACTCTAAATGCTCCCAAACGGAAGAAGTCCGTGTTTTTGGTGCTGGCTGTGAAAATTGGCTGTGACAAATCCCTTACACAGACAAACATGACAACACAAAACAAGAGGGATGTATCGCTGCTCACTTTATTTCATGTTGCATGCAAAATCATGAATGGCTTCCTGACCCAGTCACGTGGTACGAAGTCAACACATACGTCAGCAATACATGCCTCGAAACGCGGTTTGCCAAATATTTCCTGGATAAGCTTGGAGCACCCTCGGAGCTCCGGAGCCTGCCGTCCCATCACTATTGGTCAGCGTAGGAGGGTGCATGTGGCCTTACATATGCTCTTTTGAGTTCAGGTATGTTGAGTTTCAAGTTAACCTTTCAGTTATGCTTTTTTTGATTTTGGATATGTTTTTGCACCTCCACTGATGTCAATAAAGACTGTTATTTTGGGAAAAATCTGTCTTCTGCCAATTTTTCAGCCACTCTGGTCAGACTTCCTATCACATTTGGTGGCAGCAGTGGCTTCCAGGATGGCAGAAGGCAGTGAAAACTGTGTCTGCAAGACAGAAGAAAACTCAAGCAGCAGAGTGCCAGTCAGAGGAGTTGCAAGATCCCAGTGTCCAACAAGGGGCAGCAGGTGGTCTATCCTCTGAGAGGGAGAGTTTGGCTGACCTTTCAAAACTTTTACAATGCCTGATGCAACAGCAAGCTGAATGGGATGCCAAGGCAGAGCAAGAGTACAACTGCCAGGAAGAGAGGTGGAGATAGATCCAACATCAGTTTGCCCAGCATCAGCAGCAGGTACAGCAGGGGAGTGAGGGTCATCAACAACTATTGGAGGTTCCTGTTCCTACATCAGCTTTAGGCTGTGTGCCCACCAAACACATTTTTTCAGCTCTGGGAGGCTATTTTCCATTCATTCTCTATGTAGTCCAGCGTTTACAGTGCTGAGCACCCATGGCACTAAAACGCTCTCGGCAGTGGCTGTTTTTTGTCGCGGCGCTCAGGGCGCTCAGAGTCGAAAAAAGTTCAACTTTTCAGAGACTGCAGCTGAGCTCGTCAATGTCAGACCTTAAGCAGCCAATCAGAACTGCTGCGTGGACGGGACATAGGACACTGGTACTAGTCTGTACTCAGACCCCTGCTTTCTGTGTCATCATATTTTACGTCCAGAGCTGCTAGAAAACATTTCCTGTCCATTGTTATTTAGAGACTGCTAATAAACAATCTGTAGAAAGTCTGACAATAGGAAAAGTGGGAGTGATGAGCTGAGAGTGACAAGCTGCTACAGGGATACAGGGCACAGACTTTTTTCCCCCCAGAGCGCAGCGTACAAACGCTGAAAAAAAAAAAGCTCAGGGCAGTCGGGCGACAAAAAACACGTTTGGTGGACACGCAGCCTTATCCAGGCAACCAACACCAGACCCACTTCACAACCCTTTAGCCCATATGGAGCCACAGTCTGAACCATTGCATTCACCTAGAGATACAGAACATTCCAGTTTGATGAGGCACCTCAGCTGGAACGGTCCAAAAATGCCAACCTATGAAGAAGGTGAGGACATTGAACATTATTTAATCATCTTTGAAAGAATTGCTTATGCATGTCAGTGGCCTAAGGAAGAGTGGACCCTTCATGTGACTCCACTTCTTACCGGTAAAGCTTGTTCTGCATATGTTGCAATGAATTTTGATGATACTATGGACTATGCAAAAGTTAAATGTGCTGTCTTGCAAAAGTTTGAAATCAGTGCTGAAACATATCGTGTGAGATTTTGTTCCAGTGTGCTGGGAGAAGAGAAAACGCATAAAGACTACAAGTTCATCTTAAAGACTTGTATGGCAAGTGGATGGTTCCAGAATTGAAGACAAAGGATCAAATTGGAGATGCCATCATTATGGAGCAGTTTCTCAAAGTCCTGAACCCTGAATTGCAAACTTGGATTAAAGAACGCAACCCAAAGACCTCGAAGGAAGCAGCAGAAATGGCAGCAGCATTTCTAGCAGCACGTCGTCCAACAAAAGACTACTTATCAGAGAAGACACGTCAACCCACACAATATAATAAACCAACTGATAGTAATGAACCTAGGGTTAGGCTCATAAGACAAAGTTTAAATCCTGTACATACAGCTAAATTTGAAACTAGAAATAAAGCATGTCATTTATGTGGTCAGACAAGGCATTTTAAAGCAAACTGCCCAAAACTACACACTAGTAAAAACTACATGTGTTCTGCTCCCCAGTTACTTATTAAGGAGGTAGAGGGGGATGCTTCTTTTGAGAACCCACAGGAAGAGTTTACACAAAGTGTGTTTATTGAAGATAGACCCTGTGTAGCTTTTATTGATTCTGGAAGTAATCACAACTTAGTCAGACTTGATAGCCTTTCCAGAGATGTAATTTTTTTGTGGTGGCACAGTTGATGTTTCCTGCATTCATGGGGACAAAGTGCAGTATCCCATTGCTGAATTAGCTATTCAGGTTGAAGGCCAGCAGTACTTTCTTTCTGTAGGGGTATTAGAACACCTTCCATATCAGATTGTACTAGGCTTTGATCTCCCCATTCTTGCAGAGTTGATGGCTAAGTATGCAGGTGAAGCTAAGTCTAGTGAAGGTTTGATGGCTGTCACAATGTCCAAAGCTAAGCAGGAGCAGTCTGACTCATCAGGATGGGAGGAGTTACCTTTTGCAAATGAGGAAGTTCCAGGGGTTGAATGCAGTGTGGAGGTTGGAATAAAGAAGAGTAAGAGGCAAAGAAGACGGGAAAGAGTAAAGGGAACAATGGTAACTGAGCATATTTCTGAGCCTGCAGATGATAATTTTTTTCTCCTTAACAGTGATATTGATAGGCTACAAAGGGAGGATCCCACTCTTAAACCTTTGTTTTCCAAATGTGTGCCTGAATCAGTCCAAGTAACAGGAAAATAGGAAGTTTTTTTTTAAAATTAAAGATAACAGGCTATATTGTCGTAGTCAGATTGGTGATCAACTTGTCATCCCTCAGTTTAAGACCTATAGATTTAAAACTAAGCCATTCTATCCCATGGGCAGGACATTTGGGCCCATCTAAGACATTTTCAAGAATGGTTTCTCATTTTTATTGGCCTCAGCAATATTCTGATATAGTAAAGCATTGCCAAGCATGCCCACAGTGTCAACTGACAGCTCCAGCTAAGAAAGGAGACAGGGCTCCTCTTATTACTATGCCCATTATTGATACACCATTTTCATGTGTTGCCATGGACATTGTTGACTCTTTAGAACGAAGCAGTGCTGGTCACAAATGCATATTAGTAGTGTGTGATTATGCCACAAGATATCCCATAGCCTTTCCATTAAGAAACAAAGTCTCGTCAGATTGTCAACTGCCTCATTAAGCTTTTCTCCAGAGTGGGAATTCCCAAGGAGATCATTACAGATCAAGGTACAAACTTCACTTCAAAACTCCTGAAAGAGGTATATAACCTTCTTGGAATTAAAGGTGTGAAGACCAGTCTCTATCATCCACAGACAGATGGCCTCATTGAGCGATTTAATAAAACTTTAAAGTCTATGCTGAGGAAGTTTGTGAATGATTCAGGGTCAGATTGGGATCAATGGCTTCCATTTTTGATGTTTGCATACAGAGAAGTTCCACAAGCATCAACGGGATTTTCGCCTTTTCAACTGCTGTATGGACATCCTATCAGAGGCTCCACGGATGTTTTGAAGGAGGGTTGGGAGGGCCCTAGGCCACAGCAGCAGTGAACTCTCCTACATCCTAAAAAGGAGAGATAAATTGGAAAAATTTCAGGAACTTGCTAATAATAATTTGGCCCAGGCACAACAGCATTAAAAGCACAGGTATGACAACACCTCTAAAAGAAGAGTCTTCCAGGACAGTCAAAAAGTTCTTTGTCGTTATCAACTTCTGAGAGTAGTGTGGTAGACTGCAAGTCTAATTTAAAACATTACTGGCACATGCCTCTAGGGGGAACTACCTGTATTGTTCAGCACTACTATTAAGGGGACACATTAGAACAAGAGTGTGAAAACCCCGCGCAGAATCCATGTTCAGTCATATTATGTGTGTTGCAGAATAAACGGCAGAGTTAGCCAAAGAAATAACTCAAGTGTGATCATTGCTACACGGTAGGATATCACACAATTGGCGACGAGGATTAAAAGAAAAAAATCAGCGGCGAGAAACAGAGAACATTGCAAGTGTGGCGAACTCAAGTGACTCCAGTAGTTCGAGTGCAAGTTCAGAGGAGGAAAAACGAGGTTTCCCCACCACGACGAGCAATGGCGGCTGTAATCGGAACGGTAACCCCTTTTGATAACTCGACTCAGTCATGGGAAGAATATAGTGAAATGTTGGACTTTTTCTTCCAAGCTAATGATATTGAGGAGCCAGACAAAAGGAAGGCTGTACTGTTGAGTGGAGTTGGTGCAACTACTTACAGCTTGTTGAGAAATTTAATAAGCCCTGCATTACCGAAAGATAAAACGTACGACCAGCTTACTGCTGAGCTTCAGAAGCACTTCAGCCCCAAACCGAGTGAAATCGTGCAACGATTCAAATTTAATTCACGCATAAGGAGGAACACTGAGTCCATAGCAGAGTATGTGGCAGAATTGAAGAAATTAACACTGCACTGTGATTACAAAGACTCATTGGAAGAAATGTTAAGAGACAGACTTGTGTGTGGAGTGAATGATGACCGAATGCAACGGCGACTTTTATCTGAAACAAAACTCACTTTTGTGAAGGCTTTGGAATTATGCCAAGCGATGGAAACAGCAGCTAAAGATGTGAGAGAGATGCAAGGGAAGCTAACAGAGGACACAGCAACGCATGTTCGTGTGCCTAAGACCCAAGTAGGTGTCCACAAAGTGTTGACTGACAAAACTCAGCACAAATTCCCCAGTTGTTATCGCTGCAAAGGCCAGCACAATGCTGCCGAGTGCAAATTTGCCACTGAGCTGTGTCATAATTGTGGCAAGCGAGGGCACATTAAGAAAGCATGTAGAATAAAGGTGGACAGCGCACAGGTGCTGAAAGCGACAGTTAATGGGCAAAAGTATGAAAACAAGGGCCCAGGAAAGGAACAGCGAGCGAATCAACTGAGAGGGGAGGGAGAAAGTGATACAGAAGACATGGGTTTTCACACAATTTACAACACGTCAGAGGAGCTGACCAAGGTAGCGCCCATCACGCGTACCATGAATGTTAATGGAATGAAAGTAACATTTGAAGTTGATACAGGCTGTGGAGTAACCATATTAAGTAAACAGCAATATACACAACTGTGGAAGAAAACAGACACAGCAGAATTAAATCCCTGTTCATTAAAATTAAAAACATACACAGGAGAGAAGCTAGACGTGCTAGGCATGGCACAAGTGAAGGTGCAACACGAAAACAAAGAAAAGGACTTACCTGTAGTAGTAGTTGGGAGCGAAGGACCAAATCTACTAGGGCGAAGTTGGCTACAAGAACTGGCCATGATGGATCAGTTGGTGAATAAAGTGGAATCTCAGCCCAAATTGCAGCTGGAGGAGATCCTCGAAAGACACGCTGAGGTGTTCAAAGAAGGCTTAGGACAGCTAAAAGGTGTCACTGCAAAGATTAATGTGGACAAGGAGGCCCAACCACGATTCTGCAAACCCCGACCGGTACCCTATGCAGTCAAGCCACTGGTCGAAAGCGAGCTACAGAGGCTGCTGGATGACAAGATCATTGAGCCAGTGCAGGTTGCAGAATGGGCGGCGCCCATAGTCCCAGTGAGAAAGCCGGATGGCTCCATTAGAATATGTGGAGATTACAAACTCACTGTCAATCGAGCATCACGGGTGGATCAGTATCCAATTCCTAAAGTGGAGGACCTCTTCGCACAGCTGAATGGCGGCCGACACTTCACGAAATTAGACATGAGTCACGCCTACCAACAAGTAGTCTTGGAAGAAGAATCAAGAAAGTATGTAACCATCAATACACACAAAGGCTTATATACCTACACACGCTTACCATTTGGAGTAGCTTCCAGTCCTGCTATATTCCAGAGAACTATGGAGGGCATCCTAGGTGGAATTCCGAATGTTGCCGTTTATTTGGATGACATCCTTTGTACAGGACCAAATGAACAAGAACATCTGAAAACGCTGAAGGAAGTGCTTCAACGGTTGGAGAAAAGCGGTCTGAGGTTGAAAAGAAGCAAGTGTGAGTTCATGGGAAAAGAGGTGGTGTTCCTAGGCCACAAGATCAACGCCAGTGGTCTACACCCTCTAACAGACAAAGTGGAAGCCATTGCGGAGGCGCCTGAGCCACAAAAGGTTACTGAGTTAAAAGCCTACCTGGGCTTGTTGAACTATTACCATAGGTTCCTCCCAAAGCTCTCCACGCTGCTGGCACCACTACATACCTTACTTAAGAAGGAAGAAAAATGGTCATGGGGGGTCAAGCAGCAGAAGGCGTTTGAAGAGTCCAAAGCGCTACTTCAGTCCTGTAGTGTGTTAGTGCACTATGATTCAAACAAACCACTCATCCTGGCGTGTGACGCATCACCCTACGGTGTGGGTGCTGTACTCTCTCATCGTATGGAGGATGGCTCAGAGAGACCCATAGGGTTCGTCTCAAGAACTCTTAGTGCAGCTGAGAAAAACTACTCCCAGCTAGACAAGGAGGGCCTTGCAGTAGTATTTGGTGTAAAAAAATTCCACAAATACCTGTACGGGAGACAGTTCGCTATAGTGACTGACCACAAGCCACTAATTTCACTGTTCAGTGAAATGAGAGCCATACCCCAGATGACATCTCAGAGAATTCAGAGATGGGCCGTTACATTAGCAGCGTATGAGTACACCATCGTTTACAAAGCCGGACGGGACCATACGAATGCTGACGCGATGAGTAGGCTACCCTTGGATGGAGGAAGAGACAGCACGCCTGAGGAGGAGGAGAGAGTGCTATTGTTTGAAGATATCGGCGTGCCCCTGGTGAACGCACAACAAATAAAGAAGTGGACAGACAAAGACCCTGTTCTAGCAAGAGTGCGAGAATACATCTTGCGAGGATGGCCGAAAATGAACAGTCCTGAGTTCATTCCCTATGCCCGACGACAAGATGAGCTCAGCACCCAGGAAGGTTGTATCCTGTGGGGAGGACGCGTGGTTGTTCCACCACCTGGTAGGAATGCCTTACTGCAACAACTACACCAAGCACACCCTGGCATCACTCGCATGAAAGCGTTGGCGAGGAGTTACATGTGGTGGCCCAACATGGATGCAGAGGTGGAGGCGCTTGTGAAGTCATGTGCGGCATGCCAGGAGAACAGGAACAGTCCTCCAGCAGCCCCACTACATCCCTGGGAAGTTCCAGATAAACCATGGAGAAGAATTCACATTGACTACGCAGGTCCATGGATGGGAAGAATGTTCCTGATCATAGTTGACGCATACTCAAAGTGGATCGATGCATATTCTGTGAGTAGCTCTACTTCTACTGTTACCATTGAATGTCTTAGAAAGAGTTTCAGCCAACATGGGCTACCTGAAATCATAGTATCAGATAACGGTACATGTTTTATGAGTGAACAGTTCCAAGAGTTTTCTGAAAAGAATGGCATACGTCACATCACGACTGCGCCATACCATCCTTCTTCTAACGGCTTAGCCGAGAGGGCCGTGCAGACGTTCAAGTCACTCATGAAAAAGATGACAGGAGACTCTATTGAAACCCGAATGTCGAGAGCTCTGTTCAGCTATCGAATAACACCCCAATCTACAACTGGCAAGTCACCAGCTGAGCTGTTGTGTGGAAGGAAGTTGAGGTCAACATTTGACTTAATACATCCAGACTTCAGAAACAAAGTGCATGATAAACAAGAGAAACAAAAAGGTTATCATGACATGCATGCTAGAGAGAGAATACTGAGAGAAGGAGACGTGGTCTACACCCGCAACTTTGGCTCAGGACCAGCCTGGGTACCAGGAGAAATAACAGAAAAGACAGGCCCTGTGTCATTCAAGGTGACATTAGGTCATGGACAAGTGGTGAGGCGACACATCGACCAAGTTCGTGGTAGGAGCTCCATTCCCCTGCCGATGGCACCAGAGGTGTTGTCTGACACCCATCCTGAGGAGAGCATCAACGAACCACCACTTCAGGTGAAACCTGAGGTAACCGTCTCTGCAGACTCTACGGGCAGCACTGCAGCAGCCGAAACAGTGGAGCAGTCTGAGTCTTCACCTGCAGTTGGCTCACCCGCCGTGAGAAGATCTCAGCGAGCTAGGAAAGCTCCAGACTACTTGAAGGACTATACTTAGTCAGTAGTGAGTTCCCCAGCCACAGGACAAGAATGCGTCCTGGAACCTCACTGGGATGCGGTAGTCAAACCAAATCCCCAGTTAGACTGTTATGTGTGTTATACATGTAAAAAAAAAAAAAAAAAAAAAAAAAGAGAAAGAAATTATGTGTATGGCACATGTGTTTAAGAAGTTAAAAGTAACTGTGATTGTTTAGGGTTAAATGGGAGTTCCAGGATGTCTAGCATAATTGGCTAGTGTAATTAAAAGTAGTTTAATCTAGAGGGGAGGGATGTGGTAGACTGCAAGTCTAATTTAAAACATTACTGGCACATGCCTCTAGGGGGAACTACCTGTATTGTTCAGCACTACTATTAAGGGGACACATTAGAACAAGAGTGTGAAAACCCCGCGCAGAATCCATGTTCAGTCATATTATGTGTGTTGCAGAATAAACGGCAGAGTTAGCCAAAGAAATAACTCAAGTGTGATCATTGCTACACGGTAGGATATCACAAGTAGTCTTCTGGCTAAATGGCAAGGGGGCATATGAAATTGTAAAGAAGACAGGCCCAGTCACCTATGAGCTTCTTTTGCCAGACTGTAGGAAGACATCAAATTTTCCTTGTAAATCTTTTAAAAGAATGGAAAGATCAACCAGAACAGTCTATGACTTTATGGGTACGTACTGGTGTGGATGAGGAGGAATTACAGGAGCAGTATCTCCCTACTTTAGATGAATGTGTGTTTCCAGACCTTAAGTCATCTGACAACAAACGCCAGGACCTGCAGGGTCTGATGACTACAGAACTCTTCAGTCTGAAGCCAGGTTGCACACAACTAACTGAACACCAGATTACTCTACATTTGCTACAACAACCCATCAGGGACACTACATGCCACATTCCAGCTAAACTTCTGCCTGAGTTGAAGCAGGAAGTGGAGGAGATGTTGGCTACAGGAATCACTGAGCCTTTCCGCAGTGAGTGGTGCAGTTCTGTGGTGTTGGTGCCTAAGAAAGATGATTCTATATTGAGATTCTGTGTCTGCTTTTGATCTTTATCCAATGCCAAGGGTTGATGAACTGATTGACCGTTTGGGGAATGCAAATTTTTTAACAACTCTTGACCTTTGTAAAGGCTACTGGCAGATGCCCTTGACTGAATCTTCAAAAGGATTTAACAACTTTCAGAGTACCAAGCAGTCTCTTCAGATTCACTGTGATGCCTTTTGGTCTTCACGGAGTGCCTGCAACATTTCAAAGGTTAGTGGATCAAGTTTTAAGGGGAACAGAGGACTATGCAGCGGCTTACATTGATGACATTATCATCTTCAGTCCAACCTGGGAGGCACATGTACAACATCTTGCTCATGTGTTTGAATGTATCCAGAAAGCTGGTCTCGTCATCAATGCAAGAAAGTGTCACATTGCTAAACCAAAAGATCAATATCTTGGCTATGTGATTGGAGGTGGAAGTATCTGTCCTCAGGTGGGAAAAGTAGAGGCAATTACTGCTTCACCACTACCAAACACCAAAAGAGGCTGAGGTCATTTTTGGGTTTGGTAGGGTGGCATCGTCGGCTAATTCCCAACTTTTCATCAAGATCTGCTGTATTGACTGATATCACTCGAAAAGCCAGTCCGACTAAGGTTAAGTGGACTCAGGAAGCTGAGAATGCTTTTAATGACTTGGAAAAACTGTGTCAAGAATCTGTTTTACAGTGTCTAGATTTTATTCTTCCTTTTACAGTACAAACTGATGCTTCTGCTTTAGGTCTCAGAGCTGTGTTACTGCAGGGAGAAAAAGGACAGCAGCTGCCTGTACAGTATGTTAGTTGCAAACTCTATCCAAGGGAGATGAGGTATTCCACTATTGAAAAGGAGGCTATGGCCATTAAATGGACTCTAGACACTGAAATATTATCTCATTGGTAAAGCGTTTGTACTTGAAATTGAACATCGTGCTTTGCAGTGGATCCATAATATGAAAGGCACTAATGCTAGAATCACTAGGTGGGTCTTGTCTCTTCAACCCTTTCGCTTTCAGATCTCTTACAGACCAGGATGCAAGAATGTCATTGCTGACTTCCTGTCCCGTGACTCAGAGTAATTGTCTTGGTGGGGTGGGAGGGGTGACAAAGTGAGTGAGAGCACACAATTTGTCACTAGTTAACATCTTTCACAAACTAGGTTTACCATACTTGTATTGTTTGTTTAAACCAGTATATATTTTGTTCTGTAATTTGCAGATACTTACTATCCCGGGTTTGTTTGTATTTTGCTTTAAATCTGATTATAGTTCATATATTAATACCTTGGTTTAAAATAACACACAAGTAATGGGTTTAATTATAGTTTATTGGTTCATAATTGCTTTAATCATTTCATTTAGTCCTGTGTTACTGACCTCTTCATATCTTGCACGGTCAAAAGGAGGAAGTACTGGTTCACTTCCTGTATTTATAGTGTTCTGACCTCATTAGTGATGTCACTGGAAGAGACCATCTATGAGGGATTTATTTAGTTTAATTAAAATGTATTGTTTGATTTTCCTTAATGATTATCTGTATGGTTTTTAGGTTTGAGTTAGTATGATAATACTTAGTATTAATAATGGTGATGGTGAAATAGTGTAACCATTACACACATTTTGGTTCCTGCTAAAAGTAACTTACTTACCTGCATGAATGAGGCGGTCCAGAAGCAGCCATTTTGTGGAGAGGCCAGAAGGTATTTAAGGGGCTGATTTTAGTCTATTAGGTATGCAGGACTGGTTAGTGTAGGAGGGTGTATGTGGCCTTATGGTTGCTCTTTTGAGTTCAGGTGTGTTGAGTTTCAAGTTAACCTTTCAGTTATGCTTTTTATGATTTTGGATGTTTTTGCACCTCCACTGATGTCAATAAAGACTGTTATTTTGGGAAAAGTCTGTCTTCTTCCAATTTTTCAGGCACTCTGGTCAGACTACGGAACCTATCACACTGGACATTAGCGTAAACTTTTGACCAATTGCACTGAGTTCCTTTGTTCAGCAGAGGTCGTAAAACTGATTAAAAAAGGAGGTGCATGGAGACTTAGAAGTTGATTGGTCAGTTCACAGTTTTTGAAATATACCCAGGGAGAGATACAGTAGAAGGATGCATAAGATTTCATATGAAAAGTTCAATCATCCTAAAACAGGGCTATTCAATTACAAAATCAGTTGGGCCACAATTTGAAATCAAGACATGTAACTGGGCTGCACATGTTCAGCGATCTGTTGAATATGCCAAATTTCAAACCAACACAGATCAGTATAATGAAAAATATACACTTTTTATTCATTGTCTTGGTTTTAAATGTGCACTTAGCATATGACAAAGGCACATCAAAAGTGCATAAAAACACAATAATAGTGCTGGGGTTGAGCAGAACTTGAAGTCATAGAAATATTTTTCCTTTTGAATAACAATTAAATAAAGTGGTGGTGGTGGTAGTGGTGGGGGAAATAAAATTCTGTAAATAACCATTTTGGCCACATCTTACTCAGACATATCTCAGCGTGCATTAAAAAGAAAAGATAACATTGATAACGTTAACAAACACTACACATCCACTATTGTGGTTTGTTTTGTTTTAAATCACATGTATGAGTGGAACCTCTTTTTACAACTACACACTCCATTACACACACATATCAGTCAAACAAAAATTTCTAGTAGAGTTAAGGATGCAAAAAGCACCCACTTACAAAAACCTGAGTAATGACTACAGTCTTAAAGGTTTGAGGTTTTTCTTCAAAATTTATAACAATTTTCTTAAAGTTTCCTACTCTTTCTCTAAATTTATCTAAATTTGAAACCATTTGACTCAAATTTGTAATTTCCTCTTGTAAAATTGACCTTTCTTGTACATTTGAGGCTTTATTATAATTTTGTGGATTTTTTATGGCTAATTTTTGTCTATTTTTTTTTAATAAAATAACTTTTTTATATATAAATTTGAAACAGATTGTGGTAAAATTTTGACTTTTTTTTAAATGTAATTTACACTTTTGACTATAATTTTGCTGAGCCAGAACAGAACAATAATTTAACTCTGATTTCAAAGAAAAAAATATTTATAAAATTACATTTAATGAAATAAATTAACTTAAATGACCAAAGATGCAGCTATTTCTGTTAAAATATTTCTACATATTGATTTTTTTTTTTTTTTTTAGATCTCTCCTTACCAACCAGACAGCAGGATAAACCTCCCTTATTTTGAAATCCAAATGTTGGCACATTTAGTTTGTCTGAAGGCTGTTGTCAGATTAAAATCATTGACTTCATGAATTTCAGTCATCTTAACTTGCCAGGTACATAATAATTAAAATAAATTATTGTAGTGGCTGGTGAAGTAAATCCTCAGCAATTCAGTCGCTCTAGCCTCGTTCCCTGCATATGAATCCTAACCATACCTGTTTGCGCTGCGACTCTTATTATTCCCATTACCAGCAGGTTAAAACCATGATAGATAGATGTACTTTAGATGTACTTTATTGATCCCAAACTGGGAAATTACAGGCCATAAATAAATGCCTCCCCTACTTACATACCTCTTCTGCATTTGTCCACATTTAAAGTACTTTAATATGCTCATGCTTCTCT
Source organism: Pholidichthys leucotaenia (assembly GCA_020510985.1). Lineage (NCBI taxonomy): Eukaryota > Metazoa > Chordata > Actinopteri > Cichliformes > Pholidichthyidae > Pholidichthys > Pholidichthys leucotaenia. The sequence continues at coordinate 189,709,480 of CM035842.1, read as the reverse complement.
CGGACAGTGACACTAGTGCGACACTCTACCTTGCCTGCCGACTGGAACGGTCACACGGGCAGGGCACTTCTGAACTCCATGTGAATGACGGTTAAGTGTGTTGTTTGTGTGCGCGCTTGTGGACCGCCATTCCTTCATATTTTTTTCTTAAATTTATATTTTCTTGGTGTAGTCCGGGCCTGGGCCACTTGGAGTTTGGTTCTGGGCTGCATGTGGCCCGCAGGCTGCTAATTGAATAGGCCTGTCCTAAAACATATATGCTGCCTATTAAAGCAAAACTTCTTTTAAACTTTAGTGACTAAGATATTCTACTTAACAATAAAGGAACAAACAATATGTCTACATTGTAAACATAATAATTTCTTTTATACTGGGCATGCAAAATTAATTCTTTGTGAAGATAAAGGAACATACGACAAATCATATCAATAAAAGCATTTCCAACCATAATTGTCCATCACAGGGTACTGCCATATCTTCAATAGTGAATGCTGTCTGTGGAGAAGGATACTGTAAGTTATTTCATTGTTCACAATTCATAGTTTAACTTCAGAGAGAAAACATCCAGTCCTCAATAGAAATATTCCTGTGTTATCCATTGGATGGCAATGTTGGACTTTTGAGTTTCAATGAGGAATGTTAGTGGTCGAGTCTGTGGAACATCAGGCCAAAAACCTGCCATTTTGGCATTCTTTTGGCAAATGGATTTGAGGAGGAATGACTCCAGGACTTGAGCAGGGATTAACTTATCCACTTTATGGTTGATGGCATAGGGTTTCACAGCTCTGGTCTTGGGTGAAGAAGATGGGTTTATAACCAGACTTCTGGGTGAAACAATTTTTCCTCAGCAAAGAATAATTTTATAAATTGAAATCCAGCGGATGACGCTACATACTCCTCCCTCTGTATCAGTGGTGAGCTTAGGTCATCTTTAGTACACATACTTGGCAGCTGGTGCCAATAGAAGACCACTGACTCAACTGCTGAATGGAGATAAGATGGGAAAACAGATTATGCCACTCACGTAGGAGATAGGAGGAGACCAGCACAGAACCCAGCGAAGAAGAGGAACCAGCAAGCGGAACTGCCAGACAGGTAGGATGAATGGGTCTGACCGGGCGAAGAGGGGAGGCTGCTTTGAGGAGGAGCAATTGGCTGGCGAGCGCACCAAATCCCCGCAGACACACCACTCCGTTGGCAGCAACCTGGAAAAGATAGGAGAAGCAAAATAATTAGATAGTGTCATAAAACAAGCACCGCTTACGATGAGCCGTTGATTTGAGCAGTATACCCAAACGAGCCAGCGTTGAATCACTGAAGATTGCTTCCTTATAAATGCTGGCAGGCAAGAATCAGCAGGTACGTCTGATGAGAGAGCCGGTGAGCAGGAAGGAGGGTGCGAGTGCTTGCCGCACATGACAGTGTCCCCCTCTCAAGGAACGCCTCCTGGCGGTTGCCCAGTCTTCTCTGGATGAGCCCGATGGTAGTCCAGGACCATCCCTTTGTCGTGAAACTTGGACCAAGGGACCCATGAACCATGCTCCGGGCCATAGCCCTCCCAGTTGACCAAGTATTGAAAACCCCAACCCCAACGTCATTCATCCAAAATCTCCCTCACGGTGTGGGTGACGTGTCCGTCCAGGACCTTAGAGGGAGGGTGAGGCTTCAGGGGAGGGCAGAGAGGGCCGGAAGAGAGAGGCTTCACTTTAGAGACATGGTAGGTAGGGTGTGCACGGAGCGTCCGTGGGAGCTGGAGCCGAACAGCAGAGACGCCGATTTTCCCGGTGACAGGAAAGGGACCCATGAACTGGGGGGCGAGTTTGCGACCCTCCGTCTTCACCGGAACCTGGTCTGCGGCCACCCAAACCTGCTGTCCCTTTCTGTAGCTCGGCGCCGGAACCCTCTTGCGGTCAGCGTAGCGCTGATTGCGCTTGGTGGCACGCTGAAGCTCCGCTCTGGTGGATCGCCAGGCCCGGCGGCAGCGATGGAAGTGAGCCTCCACAGAAGGCACCGCAACCTCTCTCTCAGCCATAGAAAGCACGCAGTGGGGGGGGGGGGGGGGTTGTAGCCATGGATGCCTCGAATGGTGACTGGCCCGTAGCCAAGGAGCCCGTGAATTTAATGAGTATTCCACCCAAGTGAGATGGGAGCTCCATGAATTGGGGTCTTCGGCTGCCACACAATGAAGGGCGGCCTCCAGGGACTGGTTGGCACGCTCAGCCTGCCCATTGCTCTGGGGATGATAGCAGGAGGTGAGGATGACGGTGAAGTGAACTGTGGGCCCCGGTCAGACACAATGTCGGTAGGAATGCCGTGTAGCCTGACGACGTGTTAGGAAAGGAGCTCCGCTGTCTTGGCGGTGGATGGCAGCTTCGGAAGGGGAACCAGGTGTACAGCCTTGGAGAACCTGTCCACGATGGTCAAAATCACAGTGTTGCCATGGGAAGGGGGAAGACCAGTGACAAAATCCATGGAAATGTGGGACCAAGGCCAACTGGGAATGGGTAGGGGGTGAAGAAGACCAGTGGGGGAGGGAGTGGAGGAGGATTTGTTTCGGGCACACGTCTGACAGGCTTTAACATACTCCTGCACGTCCCGCCATAACGTACGCCACCAAAACGCTCGCCTGATGATGTCAGTAGTCCGCACCACCCCCGGGTGACAGGCGAGACGTTCAGTGTGCCCCCACTGGATGACTTTGCTGCGGAGAACAGCCGGGACTTACAGGCAGTTGGCCTGCTCAACTGCCTTGGTCCATACAAATGACATCTTAACAGAGGTCAGCTTAGTTAAAGGCTGTGCTATCCCACTGTAGTTTCAAATAAACCTGCAATAAAAGTTTGCAAACCCCAAGAAGCGTTGCAGCTCCTTGCGGGAGTGGGGGGGTTGGCCAATGAAGCATAGCCTTCACCTTGGCTGGGTCAGCCCTCAGCTCTCCCTCCACTATAATAAAGCCAAAGAAAGATGTGGAAGATGTGGAAAATTCACACTTCTCTGCCTTGACGTACAGTTGGTTCTCTAAGAGCCATTGTAACACAGCTCTAACATGGGTCTCGTGCTCCTCTGGCATGCGAGAAAAAATCAGAATGTCATCTAAATAGACAAAAACAAACCGATTAAGCATGTCGCAGAGGATGTCATTGATTAAACGCTGGAAAACAGTGGGGCATTAGTTAGACCAAAAGACATAACTAAATATTCAGAATGCCCCAGATGAGTTTTGAACGCTGTTTTCCACTTGTCTCCCTCACGTATTCTAACTAGATGGTAAGCATTGCGTAGATTGAGTTTAGAGAATACATGGGAATGCTGCAGGAGCTCGAAAGCGGAGTTCATTGGGGCAGAGGGTATTTGTCACAGTTTACCCTTGGCCGGGGGATTGTGGGGATCGTGGGATCGTGGGTTCGATCCCAGCCCCCGACCAACAGTGATCTGTTTGGAGTTTGCATGTTCTCCCCGTGTTGCGTGGGTTTACTCCGGGATTTCTCCGGTTTCCTCCCACATGCCAAAAACATGCATGTTAGGTTAATTGGCTGTTCTAAATTGTCCCTAGATATCTGTTTCCTATAGGCCCTTAGAATAGAGGGTTAGTATTAATGAAAGCGCTTTGAGTGGTCTTTGTGACTAGAAAAGCGCTATATAAGTGCAGGTTAGTTAGTTAGTGATGGCATTAAGCTCCCGATAGTCAATGCACAGACGCAAAGACCCGTCCTTCTTGCCTACAAAGAAAAACCCCACCCCTAAGGGAGCAGAGGATGGCCGAATGAGGCTGGTGTTCAGCGAATCCTTAATGTACCTCTCCATCGCCTCTCTGTCAGGACCAGAAATGCTATAGAGTTTGCTGGACGGCAACCCCGCACCCGGAAAGAGGTCAATGGCACAGTCGTACGAGCGATGCGGGGAAAGCGCTAATGCTCACGACTTGCTAAATACCTCCCCGAGGTCGTGATAGACCTTGGGTATGAGGCTGAGGTCCGGCGGCTCAACCTGAGGCAAGGAGACGGAAAGGGACAGGGAACACTCGGCCGAATTTAGGCACGTAGCCAAACAGTTAGCACTCCAGGAGGCGATAGAATTTTGTGCCCAATTGATCATAGGATTGTGCCTCCGGAGCCACGGATAACCAAGTACCATAGCGTGAGAAGCTCGTGGAAACACATAAAAAGTCTGCTTCTCACGGTGGTTCCCAGACAAAAGGACGGATAACTGCACCATGCAATGAGTAACGGACGCCACCATCTGGCCAGAAAGAGTGCGCCCAGAGCTGGGAGCCAGCAGTTTAACTGTTGGAATCCCCAGCTCGTGCGCCAGCATAGATGAGATAAAAATTACCCTCTGCCCCAGAATCAATCAGGGCGGAGACCCCCCTCTTGACCCCCGGTAGCTGGATGAGAGCCAAAATAGAGAAATTACTGGGGGAATCATTGAGTCCCACCCGCCAGACCCTCCACGGCTACTGACGGGCTGATTCTTTTGGCCGAAGGCGGCATGCGTCCAACTTATGGTTCAAAGAACCGCAGTAGGCACACGCCCTGATCCGCCGCTGCCGCTCAACCTCTGCTCGCGGAAGACGAGCACAGCTGAGCTCTGTTGGCTCGGGGTTGGGCTTGCCTCAGTCAGTAGACGCCGGGAAGGAACAGGTGATGGGCGGGCGAGAGGAGGCACCGTGATCCTGAGCGTGCTCCCGGTATCGATTATCTAACCCGACCGCCTGATCTATCAGGCCGTCTAAGGTGGCGGGAATGGTGTGAACTGCCAAGTCATCCCGGAGACGAGGATTCAGACCCTGGAGGAACGTGCTGCGTAATGCAACCTCGTTCCACCCTGAATCCGCTGCCTCAACCTGGAACTCCATCGTGTAGTCGGCCACCGACCGACTGCCCTGATGGAGTGACAGTAGATGACTTATAAGATTAGTTAGTAAGCCTTTATTAGTCCCACAATGGGGAAATTCCAGGATTGCAACAGCACAGGGATAGCAACACTTATGATGTTCCCTTCACTCTCAGAACGGTCAAAGGTGCGGGTAAACTCGGCCACAAATTGGTCAAACGCTAGTGGCGAAGTTCTCTGACTATCGATAACAGCTCGCACCCAACTAAGAGCATGGCCCTGAAGCAGAAGAACAAACTGATGAATCTTAGAGATGTCATCCGGGAACTCCCCCTGCACCTGTCCAAAATAAAACCGAACCTGACATAAAAAGTCCTTGCATTTCCCCACCTCCCCCGCATACGGGGCAGGGGTGGAAATGGCAAGGGTTTGGTGGATAATAGAAGAAGGAGGAGCAGGTGAAGGTGGAACAGCCGGGGCACAAGCATGGTCCAGCCGATCAGTAATGACATTCAGCTGCTGCGCAATTGCCTGCAGCAGCTGAGTGTGCTCAGCCACCTGCCTCTCTGTAATGTCGAGGCGGTAGAGCGCAGCGATCGGTTGATGATGATGCACCTGCCAGGTGGTGACTCTGGCTGGCTCATTCTGTCATATTGGCTCGACAAGCCACCTGAGTGCAGTGTGCAATCACCAAGTGAACACAAAAGAAACGTTTGACCTTTTATTACAATATTCAATACAGCAAACTTGAGGAGAAAAAACGTCAGCCACTCGCCAGATAAACAGGAGCCCTGTGGAGGACAAACGAGGCTAATTAGAGAGGAATGGAGATAAGATGGGAAAACAGATTATGCCACTCACGTCGGAGATAGGAGGAGACCAGCACAGAACCCAGTGAAGAAGAGGAACCAGCAGGCGGAACTGCCGGACATGTAGGATGAATGGGTCTGACCAGGCGAAGAGGGAAGGCTGCTTTGAGGAGGAGCAATTGGCTGGCGAGCGCACCAATTCCTCGCAGACGCACTGCTCCGTTGGCAGCAACCTGGAAAAGATGGGAGAAGCAAAATAATTAGAAAGTGTCATAAGACAAGCACCGCTTACAATGAGCCATTGATTTGAGCAGTATACCCAAATGAGCCAGCGTTGAATCACTGAAGATTGCGTCCTTATAAATGCTGGCAGGTAAGAATCAGCAGGTACGTCTGATAAGAGAGCCGATGAGGAAGGAAGGAGGGGGCGAGCGCTCGCTGCACATGACAAAGACATGGGAACGAGACATGGAAACGGTGCGATGCCCTCATGAAGAACACTGAACGGAGACAGGCATAAGTAGGGAACCCATAATTGGGAAACACAGAACAGCTGGGAAGGTAATCAGGGCAACAGGTGAACTCACAGGATGGGAGGGGCTGCACAATGACACTCACAGACAGGGAGACACAGACAGAGCAAGCATGGCACCATACAAAAATATAAAATACAAAAGGACAAACATAAGACACAGAGACAGAGCTTGCTGAAGACACAGGCAACAAGAGGCTCCCAGTCCAGGACACAGTCCAAGGACGGAAAATTTTTTCACACATAAGGAGTTGTTCAAAACTCCTTATAAGAACTCCTTATACAAAGATATAGAGTGGTGATAGTCAAGTCAGTGGCAGTAATTTATTCCATCTAGCTACAATGCTCCGCACTGTGTTTTTATATATCTACATATTATTCCATCTAGCTACATTGCTCCGCACTGTGTGTGTTTATATACTTGCATATTTATTCCACCTAGCTGCAATGCTCCATACTGTGGGTGTTTATATATTTACATATTTATTCCATCTAGCTACAATGCTCTGCACTGTGTGTTCATATATTCATATATTTATTCCATCCAGCTACAATGCTCTGCACTGTGTGTCTGTGTGTGTGTGTGTGTATATATATATTTTATAGTAATATGTACATATGTATATTAGCTGCTCTTGCTTGCTTGTTTTTTCTTGCCTTCTGATTGTTGCTCTGAGTGTTGCTATCCCTGTGCTGTTGCAATCCTGGAATTTCCCCGTTGTGGGACTAATAAAGGCTTATCTTATCTTAGTAATGCACCTGTGAGCTGGTTGCCACCCACCAATCAAATCTAAAAGAAGAAGAAGAAGAAGACACCAGACGACAGGGGAAGACATGGTAACAATAAACAAGGGACTAAATCATAAACAAACTCATACTCATAATAATAATAAAATGAAAACAAACCCATTGTTATGGTGCGGCCCTCATGGACTGCTAATGAGATGCTGCAGGCAGCTGTTGAGTTTATACATTTATTGAATAATGACAGAATGACAAAATAATGAGCCTCGTGGGGCAAAACACAAATAAAGAGAAGACACGACACTTACATATAAACAGCGAGGACGGAACCTGTACGCTGGGAAGAACTGGCTTCGGGGTTAGGGAAACCAGACTGGAATGCAGACGAGGTCGCAGCCCCGAGCAAACAGAGCTGCTCCCTTAAATAGGGCATGACAGATTAATCAGCTGATTAAAGATCATCAGCTGATTGGGATCCAGCCGTCCAGCGGAGCTCCTCTCCTGACATCCGGAAGCACCGCTGAGACGCTGTCATAATAAAAGCCCGGAAGGCAAAGAGGTGCACTGGAGGAGAGAACGGGGAACTACCGCACAACCCGAGTTTAGACAGAGTCAGCACACGAACCATGACAGTTGCCCCCGTTCACGAGGTGGATTCCAGATGCCGTGTAACATCGAGCCCCCCCACCTAGAAGGTCAACAGGACCACCCCAGGGAGGGAGGAGGGGGGAAAAGGCCAAGGAGGGCCAGAGTCCAACCTCATCACAGAGGAAACAAAATAAAGGAAAAACAAGCTACCACAATCAGAACAGAGCACGGAATACAGGGGCCCAAAAAAACAAAACAAAACAAAAAAACCAGGCTTATACACTGCACCTAAAGAGAACCTATGAGGAGAAGACAGCAAAAACCCAAATGGCTACAAACACAACACTACAAACAGTCCAACAGAGCCACAGGAGAGGAAAAAAAAAACACCTTCACACCTCATAGAAACAACAGGAACTCAAATACATGCACAAAATGCAGCATACACCCAAAATACCAGGGGAAAAAAAAAAACTCGTGCTACAAAGCAGAGATCAATATAATTCATCTTAGTCCAGTTAACGGGCAACCAACAAAGAAACAACCCTCAGGCTACAGAGGAGGGAGAGAGAAAAGAAAAAAACGCGCTAAGGAGCGGCGAAATCAGTTCAAATACACACACATCAGCGCATCCCAAAAGATACAGATGAGCAGAAAAAACAAAAACACAGGGATGACAGCAGGCAAAACACATTAGCATGGAAGCAAACAGTTCGGGGGGCCGCCCTGCGTCTAGCGTCCAAATCGCTGGCAGGAGGAAAAGGAACAGTTCGGGCGGTCTACCCCAGTCCCAGACCAGGAAACACAGTACCTCAGACGGCCGGACCAGGTCGCCCAACAGAAGGTTCAGTTTGTCGGGTGGCCGACCCAGAATGCCAAACCAGCGAAACAGTCTCCCAGGCAGCCGACTCACATCATCATACCACCAGGACCACTGGGGAGAACTCGGAGATGGCCTCCCTATGGCGAGGAGCGGTGAGGGAGAGCTGAGCCGATTACGGGGAAACCCAGCGGCCCCAGGGGGAAGGGAAAAGGGGACGGGAAAAGGGGAAGGGACCAGTCCAGCGCTGATCGGTGAAGAATCTGCAGCTCCTTCTCCGAACCCCACAAGGACTGGCGCTGCGCTCATGCTGGGTCCCAAGCGGGACCGCACCACACCCACTACGGACCCCGACTGGGTCAGAGCAGCGACCATGACGGACTCCGACTGGGTCTGCGTAGCACCCCCGTCGGACCCCGATTGGGTTAATGCTGCACTAGAATTGAGAGGAGAAAGACAAAGTAGAGCACTTGCCTGATCTCGAGTTCTGTCGCCATCCAGGACTTCGATGATCTGGGTTCCGATGGAAGAAGGTTGTCATCTGGTTCCCACTCGGCTATGGCGGGCTCCGCAGCTGGCATGATGGAGTCCACAGTCTGGAGATCCCCTGATGCAGATGTCCACGCCGAGGGCCCACACGGCGTGATGGCAGGGGCTCCGTGACCTGCCGGGTTGGACTGTCCCTCTGTGGAGCCCCGGGGACGCTTGCTCGTCGGCGCAGGCTCCCATCCGCAGTCCGCCTTCCTCCTCTGCCCGTGTCGTGGCTGTGGGGCTGGATCCAGGCTTTCCAGGCCCACAGGCTCCCTCCTTGTCCGACAGCATAGTCCACGCTCAGGGGAAGGAGACACAAACCCGAACTCCACCCCCAGGAGTCAAACAACACAGCTCATCCAGTGAAGGAAAAGAATGAAGACACACTTGCCTGATCCGCCGAGGGCAGCTGGAACCCATTGCAGTGGACTTGGTTCTCCCCTTCCCCCACTGGATGGAGACAGAGGACCCCCCGGGAAGACGAGGAGGAGCCTCTCACACCAGATCAGGAATGGGAGCAGCCGGAGACGGACTCATGGAATTCACAGCAGCTGGAGGGGGTGTTGAGGAGGGGAGAGGAACAGCTGAGGCGAACCGGGATCGAGGAGCTGACGGAACAGCGGGGACAGATGACCCGGAGGCAGAGGTGGGTGTCTTACTCCTCCGACGAGGCACGGAGGCTGCAGCTGGCTGGGAGACAGAGTTCGTGCGGCCACCCGGAACTGGAACCGGACGGAGTTCTCGCTGAGGCTTGCAGGCTGCATGGTAATGACATTTCCCGGCAGAGGGCGAGGCGAAGGTGAGGTCAGGGCAACGCTGCTCCTGCACAGAAACAGAGGCGAGCAGGTCATCGTATTCAGGGTATTCATACAGTTCAGGATTCCCATCCAACAGCCTGACCGCCGCTGTCACATGCTTCATGATCTGCGTAGGTTGGAAGGCGGAGCGAGCTGCAGCCACTTGGTCCCGGATGGAAGTCGCTATCATCTGTATATCCTTCGGGGGAATCCCGACTGACATCTCACTCCGTTGGGGAAGACCTCTGGAAGGTGCGAACTCCTGGACTGGATGGGGGACAGGAATGGGATCCTGAAGCGAGGAGCGAGGATGCCTCCTCTTCAGCTTCCTGCCGGAGTTTCCCTCCAGCCCTCCAGCTTCTCCCAGTGCGCAGAGATATCCGCCATCCTCGCCGTGATTTCAGGATGGTCAGCATAGCAAGGATCGCGATTAATGGTTGCCTCAGCGAAGACCAGGTGCGTCGTTGGGAGTGTCGTAGAGGCAAGTGGTGAAGAGGATTCCATCAATTTCCTTGAGGGCCCTCACCAGCTCGTAGCCCAGGCTCCTAGCGTAGCCCTTGAGTGGCGCCATCTCCCAGCACACTGGTACATGGTAAATGGAAATCAAGTCCAAACAAACTCATGGTCACCGGCATCTCTTTTTGGCTGCGACCTACTGTTATGGTGCGGCCCTCACGGACCGCTAATGAGACGCTGCAGGCAGCCATTGGGTTTGTACATTTATTAAATAATGACAGAATGACAAAATAATGAGCCTCGTGGGGCAAAAACACAAATAAAGACAAGACACGACACTTACATATAAACAGCGAGGATGGAACCTGAAAGCTGGGAAGAACTGGCTTTGGGGTTAAGGAAACCAGACTGGAATGCAGACGAGGTCGCAGCCCCAAGCAAACAGAGCTGCTCCCTTAAATAGGGCATGACAGCTTAATCAACTGATGTAAAGATCATCAGCTGATTGGGATCCAGCCGTCCAGCGGAGCTCCGTTCCTGACAGCTGGAAGCACCGCTGAGACGCTGTCATAATAAAAGCCCGGAAGGCAAAGAGGTGCGCCAGAGAAGAGAACGGGGAACTACCGCACAACCCGAGTGCAGACAGAGTCAGCACACGAACCATGACACCCATAAATGAACATAAAGCGTTGGTACGGTCCTAACCGTGCCCCTGATTATGACATTTAGTGGGGATTTTGAAGTTGTTATCTTAAGCTATTGGTATTGGATGTTTTGTATAAACTATTCGAAAATAGTAAGTTGATTGAAACTGATTAGAATTTTTAAGATTAGCTTAAGGGATAATTTGGTTTTAATTCATCAAAACTTCTTTGGAAGTTTTGATGCAGTTAACTGATTGGGTTGGAGAAATGCGACTGAGTGTGCTTGAGGCTAGTAGTTAGCTAACAGTTATTTATCGGATGCAGGCCTGATTTTAATCTTATTTATGAACTTACTGTGACAGTGTTGTCCCCATCAAGTCCCATGGGGGTTTGGTAAAGTGTAGTTTGATTGTGATGGGCCCATTTGAAAATGGGGTACTGGATTTGGCACATACAGTAAATGGCCAAAGTTTGTAGTTAACAATGTATGGATCTGTCCACCCAGGCGTGAATTTAGGAGGGATTTTCCCTGCCTGCAGCTCTTCCCACTTCTGCTTTGCAGATTCTCCTTCTTGTGGTACACCAAGTTCCTTCTCAAAGGTGGAGGCAAACTGCTCAACAAGTTCTGGTTGGGCCATCTTGCTGGTGTCAATCCATGCCTTTCCAGGCTGTCTAGCACGATGGAATTTCTTCAGCTGCAGCTTGACCTTGCAACACACCAATGAATGGTCTGTGTCGCAATCTGCACTCTGGAACGAACGGGTGATTAGCACGTTCTTCAGTGAGGTGCGCCTGGTCAGGATCAAGTCCAGCTGGTGCCAGTGCTTTGAGTGCGGATGTCACCAGGAAACCTTGTGTTGGGGCTTGGTCTTGAAGAACGAGTTTGTGATGCACAGATCGTGATATGTGCAGAACTCGAGCAGCCGCTGTCTGTTGTCGTTCATTCTGCCCACGCCAAATGGTCCAAGACAGGAGGGCCAGGAGTCATGGTCAGCACCCACTCTGGCATTGAAGTCTCCCAGGAGAATGAGTTGTTCAGAGTTGGGGATGATCCTTACAGTCGTTGCGAGATTCTCGTAGAACTCGTCTTTTGCCTCTGGTGCGGCTGTCAGTGTTGGGGCATACACACTGACGAGGGTGACTGGGCCTTGAGTGGTGTTGAGGCAGAGGGTGAGGAGTCGTGCAGAGCCATTGCTGCCCGGTTCCACCATCTTCAGCAAGGTGTTCTTCACTGCAAAGCCCACTCCGTGTTCCCTGTGTTCGTCACTGCCCTTTCCCTGCCAGTAGAATGTGTAGTCCTTCTCTCTCAGTGTGCCTGCGTCAGCCAACCGTGTTTCCTGGAGAGTGGCGATATCCACTCCCAGTCTCTTCAGCTCATTATTGATGATGGCAGTCTTCCTGGTGTCGTTGATGTCCTTGAGGTTAGCAGCGAGTCCTGTCATCATAGTGCGGACGTTCCAAGTTCCCAGTTTTAGAGTTGGTCTCTTTTGTTTTTTTGTCTTGCCTGGTGCGAAGGTTCTCAGCCTGCTGTTCGGACTTATCTTCATCCCCATGCACCCAATGAGGAAAGCAAGCTGTGGCAGGACAACACCTTATTGGCTGGGGGCTGCCCAGCTTGAGGTGGGCGGTAGCTGTCCAGTGAGATCCGATGATCCCTCCCACCGTCGGGAACAACCCCTGGCGCCTCGCTCTACGCCAATTGAGCGGTGGCTTAAAACCAGTAACTGTCATTCCCCGTGTTTTGTCTATGCCAAAGGTGAAGCTGGAGTGTCCTCTCCAGTGATGCGGTGTTCTACCTTCCAGCGTTGGGCGTTGGTAGGATTCAAGCCTGGGCAGGAAGATATGGAGGACAAGATGTTGCCCATGCAGCATGTCCCCCCTCTCCACGTCACTGATGAATCCAAAGGAACAGCAGGGCTGCTACAGTTTGGCACCAGCGCCGTCGCAGGAGCTGCCAGAACGATGTTGAGCACAACAGAGAACTGCCTTAGGGGCTCCGACTCCGGATTTTTCCTCAGGGTTGACTCCTGAAGCCTTTCCCGTGACCGGGTGTGCTGCAAGGCAGCAGAGGTTTGAAATCAGGGTTTACCTTCCCCTAGATGGGCTACCTTCCCAGGTTGACGAGCCACCATCTACCCGAAGCATCTGGTTTTAAGGCACCAGAGATCCGCCCTCACCCCTTCTCCTATTAGTAAAAGCAGTTCCGCCGGGCTTAGAGACTAAACCACCCCCAAAACAGTCCATTTATAAACCAAAATACTGCCGTGTCTCTACACTAAACAATACATAAAATAATTCCGTATAACAACACATTGATATGGAGACCATCCCCCCACCCTGCGGAAAACCTCCAGCTGGCTAATGACCTAAACAGCTTTTACTGCAGGTTTGAAAAGAACCTACAGTTCTCACCTCCCACCCACACAAAAGGATTATCTGCAGCCCCAGGAACTCCATCCCTCCTCCACTCTGACCTCCCACCAGTACTAATGATCTGTGAAGAGGAGGTGCGCCGGGTCTTTCAGAGACAAAAGATCAAGAAGGCTGCAGGACCTGATGGTGTGTCTCCGTCCTGCCTGAGAGTCTGCTCCAACGAGTTGGCCCCCATCTTCACCCGGATCTTTAACAGATCACTGGAGCTGCGTGAAGTGCCTTCCTGCTTCAAACGCTCCATCATCATTCCAGTTCCCAAGAAACCCTCTATTACAGGATTAAACGACTACAGACCTGTTGCCCTGACCTCTGTGGTCATGAAATCCTTGGAGAGATTGGTGCTGAACCACCTGAAGGTCATCACAGGCCCCCTGATGGACCCACTGCAGTTTGCCTACCGGTCAAACAGGTCAGTGGATGATGCAGTGAATATGGGACTACATTACATCCTGCAACACCTCGACTCCCCAGGGACGTACGCCAGGATCCTGTTTGTCGACTTCAGCTCAGCGTTCAACACCATCATCCCAGGCATTCTTCATCAGAAACTCCTCCAGCTCAAGGTGCCCCCCTCCACCTGCCAGTGGATCTCCAGCTTTCTGACTGACAGGTGGCAACAGGTGAAGCTAGGAAGATTTACATCCAGCTCCCGAAAAATTAGTACTGGCGCCCCCCAAGGATGTGTCCTTTCCCCACTGCTCTTCTCCCTCTACTCCAACGACTGCACCTCAGAGGACCCTTCGGTGAAGCTCCTGAAGTTTGCGGACGACACCACAGTCATCGGTTTGATCCGGGATGATGATGAGTCTGCATACAGGCGGGAGGTGGAGCAGCTGATCCTCTGGTGCAGCCAGAACCATCTTGAACTTAACCCAGCCAAAACGGTGGAGATGACTGTGGATTTCAGGCGACACCCCCCTTCATTCCCCCCACTCACCATCCTCAACAGCACAGTGTCCACTGTGGACTCCTTCAAGTTTCTGGGTACCACAATCTCCCGGAACCTGAAGTGGTCCTCCCATATTGACACTGTCCGGAAAAAGGCCCAGCAGAGGTTGTTTTTTCTGCGTCAGCTCAAGAAGTTTGATTTGCCTCAGGAGCTGCTGGTTGTCTTCTACACCGCCATCATCCAATCTGTCCTCTGCTTTTCCATCACTGTCTGGTTTGGATCTGCCACTAAACAGGACAAGACCAGACTGCAGCGGATCATTAAGTCTGCGGAGAGGATCATTGGTACCGACCTACCCTCCATTGAGAACTTATATCGGTCCATAACCAGGAAACGGGCGGGAAACATCTGTGCTGACCCATCACACCCCGGCCACAAACTGTTTGAACTTCTATCTTCTGGTCGTCGTTACAGATCACTGAAGGTCAAAACCACCCGTCACAGGAACAGTTTCTTTCCTCAAGCCATCACTCTGATGAACTCCTAACATTCACCTAGTCCTACCTGTTTGCTGTACTCATGACTTTTCATCCATTATTACATTGCACATAACTCTCACACTGCTTTTTACTTCATTCACATTATATCACTGAATCTGAGTCCACATTGAAATACTGTGTGATTGTATATTTTTTCATATATTTCTGCAAAGTGTGGTTAGTCCGAGTAAATAACTGCATATATTCCTGTATATATTTGCATCCTTTTATAGAAACGTGGACAGACTGTAATTTACTGTACATACTCTGGTTGTCATTGAATCCTTATTTAAATCCTTCACCTGAACAACGAGAGCAAGTTTTTAGCCAAAGTCAAATTCCTTGTATGTGTTGTGCATACTTGGCCAATAAAGCTGATTCTGATTCTGATTCTGATTCTGATTCTGATATGCACATTCAAAACACACTCCAAACACCATTATTTACAACACATGCACATATGAACATATTTACAATTTGATTTCTACGTTATACCGCAGTCCATGGGCAGCCAGGGATGAAGCCGGCTCGGAGGCCCAGGGCAGCCCTATGTCAAGCGCGTCCCTGGAAGCCGCCTGCCCCCGGGGTCAAAGCTGACCTCCCTGGCAAAAATGTCTCTTCTCTGCACCCTCAACCACTTCTCTCATCTGGTCCCACCATCCAACACCTCCTCACAAACCCAAACCCAGTCCACAACTCTCAGGGGGGTCCCACTTGACCTGCGGTGCTGCTGCCTGGCACGCAGTCACTCCATGCCTGTTGGTTTGCCCCTGGCCGTCTTCAGAACCGTTACAGCTGCCGCTGTTGTAGCCCCAGACACTCCGGCCCTCTATGGCCGAGCTCCGGGGAAAACCGAAGCTCGCTCGTTGGCATCACTCGTCGACTCAGGCGCCTCACCGCTACGCCCAGCACCCTCATCCAAGGCGCTCTGCTGTGCTGCCTCCACGCCCGGCTGCTGTCGTTGCTTCCCGGGGCTTTCAGCATGCTCACTCCCATCCTCCCTCTGCCCTGACTCCAACTGTGGGGAAGACACAATTGAGTCCGGTTGCTGCTCTCCCTCCATGCTGCCTTTGCTCACTGCGCCACCTTCACCACCAGTGCTACGGTCACGCACCGCACTGAGCTCCTTGGCTGGCTTGCCATCGTCAGTGGCTGGGGGCTCCACCAGTCGTGGCTTCAGTCCCCCCTCGAAACCTAGCTGGTAGCTTGTAGCTTGGTTTTGGCACACATCAAGCTTTGTGGATAACCTCGCCGTTGCAACAGCCTGAGACCCTAGCTTCTCTGAGCTAGCTAGCTTAGCTTCCCTTGGTGCCAAGAGCCTCACTACCCACCGCTTTGTGTCCCTTGTATGTTCGGCAAAATGTCCAGGCAGCTGCCCGACATCATTCGCATAAGCCTCGGTCTCTCCCAACATGCAAAGAATTCTCTGACCCTCCACGCCGAGACGACGGACCAGGAGCGCCCATCCTCGGTCTCTGTTGAGTCTACCCAGGCACAACCCAGTGATGTATCCCCCAAGAATGGCCATCCAGTCCCGCCACAGGATCGCTGGCTCTCCTGGACACTCCAGAAATGACAGCAGAGGTGGAGGTAGCCCATACGCCTCCATGGTTTATTCTTGTTGCCAAAATGTTATGTTGGTAATCAGAGTCTGGAGTCTGTCTTATGCCATGCAGTGAACTCACTTTATTAAGACACACAGAACTATATACGGGCATCGCAGCCCGCCTGACGTCACCACCAGGGTGGCTATGGCAAGCCCTAAGGGCCACACACACACACACACACTCACACACACACACACACACACACACACACACACACACACACACACACACACACACACACACCACTCTCTACACAACAGATGTATTAAATTATTCCCAATAGTCTGTTCTCTTCATTTTGTAGCTTTTCTCTTGGTTGCACTCCTTCCAGTAGTGTAATGCATGTTAGAGTTTTTTTGTCCAATCATATTTCAGTCATCTGTGTTGCCAGGGTCAAGCAAATCTGCCTTGGGCCTTCAGGAATTAACAGTGCGCTCTGTAGGTTAAATTAACTGTTAAACTTATCCTGTTGCTTTAACCTTTCAGATGCCCTCTGTACGTCCAGGGGTACACATAGAAGGCACCTGAGAACATCGGCATTTTTACATCTTTTGATTGGATGGTTAGACTCCTCCACCCACTCTGCAGAGGATCCTAGCTAGCAAAATGCCAGTGCAAGGACTTGCTTAAGCAGCAACAGTATACTGTATTTGTTTAAATATAATAGCTGTTTTTCCACCCGCAATGGCTGACAGGGGAGAGGAAAATGATTTGGTTGCTGATATTTAAAAAAATGAATTTTCCAGACGGGACCTTTCAAGAAAAGCTGGGCACTCACTGTGAAGAGAGGTCGGTCAACCCTGAAGCTAGCAGGCCTGTCTCAGCCTGGGAAAGGATTTATCCATCACTTCCACATTAACAACGAGCAGTACCCATGGATTACAGCCTCCGATTGAGTGCTGTAAATTATCTTGCTGGGAATGCCTGTTGTTTGCAACTGATTGAGTAGACACTTGGAGCCAGACAGGGTTTGCAAACTTGAGCTGTCTGTCACACCATGACAATTTAGGCAGCGTTTGCCAAATGTGTCAGCGGGCTGCTAACATTCACAACTTATGCGCAACAATAGTCTAACTTCTGCATAGTGCAGTCATGCCAAACTGCCGTTGCCTCCCGATCCATGAATCCTAGTTTTGGGAGAGATCATCTCTGTTCAACCGAGATGATTCTCCCCTCCAGAGACCACGGTGGGGGGCATGACCGACCTGGCAGAGCTGTCAAATCTGTCAGGTCAGTTGTGCCTAAAACAGCTGATGTGACACGTCAGGAATATCAGATAACAGTTGTCACAACCTGGCTCAAAGGCACACGAACTGATGGTGATAAAAAGGTTTATTTTCAATAAAGTGAAAAAAAATAAAACCAAGACAACACATGGAGTGTGCTTTTGCTGGGAGGTGCTGCCAACAGCAAACAGCTGCGCTCTGCGCTTCAGGCAATCAGCTGATTGAATCCTCCTCCTCCGGTGTTCTGACATTTTGGCATATCTATCAGAACAACACAGGACAGATGATCGTAAAGACTTCAGTTAAATATAAAACCCCCCCAAAAGATCCCGTGTGTTTAGCTGTCTCTGCGTGTGTGTGTGTGTGTGTGTGCATGTGTGTGCACCGCAGGCAGAGAGCTCTGTACTAATTTTTCCTGTCAACCAATGCTGCAAATATGCAATTTGCTCCGCGAATGCGGGACGTTTGTCATGGCGGCTGCTGGGCCGTCATCATCATCCTCAGCTGTGCACACACCGGCTGGTGATAATCAACGGGCTTTAAAAGCCAGAACCTCAGACTGCTCTGCACGGAGTCGTCTGTCGCCTTTGCCTAGCAATGCGTCGAGGATACGACCTCAAGCCAGAGCCAAAGCCAAGACGTCAAGCCAAGCCACGTCAAGTAAGAAACTTTTTCACTCATCCTCTCCTAGCCTTCTCCCCTGTGCACAGGTGGACCTCCCTGGCGGTGGACTTACCTCCCCTGTTGACGGGACGCCATCTCCTCCACCTCGGAGTGCCTCCTCACCACCTCAGCGTCAAGCACCACGAGCACCACGCTGCATGGACACTTGGAGCCAGCAGGATTCTCTCTGTGGCGCCTGCAAGTAAGCATCACAAGCTTCAGCTTCCCGTTCTTGTGAATAGTAGTAATCTCCTGTGCTTGTGTGCTCCAGGGTTGCCAGGTCGCCGCAGGAAACGCTCAGCTCCAGTGACCAGACAGCCACGCACTCATTCACTCATTCACTCACCCAACACTCATTATCTTAATTAATAAATAATTGTCTACTATCTACTCGTGTCAGCGTCTGTCTCCTGGGTCCCTAACCATGTCAGTACGACTCCGTCAAGATAACCCAGCCGACTCTTAGCACCCGAGTAGATATGATCTCACACCAACAGACAGTTATTTTGAATCAGCTAACTGAGGTTAACAGCTGGCTGGACCGTCTGGAAGGATGCCAGGCATTCCCCCCGACTGCCGGGGCATCACCGGCCCCCGTAGCCTCTCCTACTAGCCAAATTAACCAACCATCTTTACCTCGCCTCACTCCCATGCCAACCCCCGCCCGCTTCAGCGGAAAACTCGGGGAAGTGCGAGGTTTTTTGCTCCAGTGTGAATCGGTGTTTCACCGCGTCCCAGGAGATTTTGCCACCGATCAAAGCAAAATTGGGTACATCTCCAATCTGCTGGGGGGAAGGGCATTAGACTGGGCTTATACAATTACGGCTAAACCAAATTATCCCTTTTTGACTTACCAGCAGTTTGTGGCAGAATTCATGGAGGTATTTGATCATCCAGACCGGGGCACGGTGCTAACCGAACGGCTGCTAAGCCTTCGGCAGGGCAGTAGATCTGCTGCCGATTATGCCATAGACTTCCGGGTATTAGCCGCTGAGATTGGGTGGGGGGAGCCAGCGCTTTGTGGTATCTTCCTCCGCAGTCTTAGCTCAGAACTGAAAGATGAGCTAGCGGCACGGGATAAACCAGACAGGATAGGGGAATTAATTTCTCTCACCATCAGTTTGGATAGTAGGCTAAGGGAGCGAGTGGCCGAACGGAGGACAGTTAGCCGTTTGAGTCAACTCCGCCCTCGCTCCACTAGGTCACCTCCCCTCGCTCTGCCCTTGTCAGAGGAACTTCCAGGGCAGGAGGATATGGTTATCGGACAATCGGGAGTTTCAGCGGCTGAGAGACAGCGCCGCAGGGATCTGGGCCTATGTTTTTATTGTGGCAATGGGTCTCATGGGGTTGCTGAATGTCCAAACCGGTTAAGAAGGGGAGGTCCGTGGATCGCAATGGGGGAATTCACGGACGAGAAACAGAAAAAGCCCCTCACTAGTTGCCGCATCCCCATTAGGCTGCTTCACAAACATAAGGAACACACAACACATGCCTTAGTTGACTCTGGAGCTGAGCAAAACTTCATCTCCAGAGACCTGGCAACCCAGATGGGTCTCAGCTGTCAACCTCTGTGCCCTCCTGTCAATCTCATCACGTTGTCTAAGACGTCACTGACCTCTGTTTCCCACCAGACGGTCCCTGTGTCAGTGATGGTCTCTGGGAACCACCGGGAGGAAATTCAGTTCTTGGTATTACCCATCTCCTCCTCCCCTGTAATCCTGGGGTACCCATGGCTTCGGCTTCACAACCCCACCTTTGAATGGCAAGCTGGGAGTATTACTGCTTGGAGTTCCTTCTGTTTGAGTGCCTGCCTCCAATCTGCGGCGTGTGCTCCCTCGGTTTTGGTGCCTCCTCCTTCGACGCCACCCCCGGACCTGTCCATGATACCAGAAGTCTACCACGATCTGGGAGCGGTGTTCAGCAAGTCACGGGCTCTGTCCCTTCCCCCCCCACCGTCCTTATGACTGTGCGATCAATCACAGGGCAGGGGCCCCTTTCCCGGCAAGCCGTCTATGCAGCCTGTCCGCCCCGGAGCGCGAGGCTATGGACACATATATTAAGGAGTCCCTTAGTTCTGGGATTATTCGTCCTTCGTCCTCGGCCGTGGGTGCAGGTTTCTTCTTCGTGGGAAAGAAGGATGGCTCGCTGCGTCCCTGCATCGATTTCCGAGGGCTCAACGAGATCACCATTAAGGACAAATACACGCTGCCGCTGATGAACACGGCCTTTGACTCTCTCCAGGGGACGTCCTGGTTTACGAAGTTGGACCTGCTGAACGCCTACCACCTGGTGCGCATCAGGGAGGGTGACGAATGGAAGACGGCTTTCCGGACCCCAAGCGGCCACTTCGAGTATCTGGTGATGCCGTTTGGGTTAACCAATGCTCCGGCCGTCTTCCAGCGTCTGATAAACGACGTCCTCCGGGATTTCCTCAACTCCTTCATGTTCGTCTACCTCGACGACATCCTCATCTTCTCACGCACGTTGGAGGAGCACCAGGTGCATGTGCGACGGGTCCTGCAGCGCCTCCTGGAGAACCAGCTGTTCGTCAAAGCTGAAAAATGTGAGTTCCACACTGATAAAACCTCTTTTCTTGGGTTTATTATCGCCCGCAATCAGGTGCTCCCCGACCCGGCCAAGGTCAAGGCGATGGTGGATTGGCCCACGCCCACGTCCAGGAAACAGCTACAGGGGTTCCTGGGTTTCGCCAATTTCTACCATCGGTTCGTGCCGAATTTTGGGAACATCGCCCGCCCCCTGACCGCTCTCACGTCCCCTAAGGTGCCTTTTCGTTGGAGTGAGGAGGCTGCCATGGCGTTCGGGAGATTAAAGGAGGAGTTCGCTTCGGCCCGTGTACTGACCCAAGTGGACCCGGCGCTGCAGTGCCTTGTGGAGGTGGATGACTCGGATTCGGGAGTTGGGGCCGTTCTCTCCCAGCGTTCTCCGGTGGATGGCAGGATCCGGCCATGTGCGTACTTCTCCCACCACCTGACACCCGCAGAGAGAAACTACTGCATTGGAGACAGGGAGCTGCTGGCCGTGAAACTCGCCCTGGAGGAGTGGAGGCACTGGCTGGAGGGAGCTGCCCATCCGTTCGTCATCTGGACAGATCATCGTAACCTTGAGTACCTCCGGACGGCCAAGCGGTTGAACGCACGCAAGGCCCGCTGGTCTCTTTTCTTCGGCCGGTTCAATTTTACCATCACCTACCCGCTGGGGAGCAAGAATGGCAAGCCTGATGCCCTCTCGAGGCAGTTTGACGCACAGTCCACCAAAGAGCAGGAGGAGACCATCCTGCCGTCATCTTGTGTGGTGGGTGCGCTGTCTTGGGAGATCCGGAACAAGGTCAGAAGAGCGCAGGAGACGGAGCCTGACCCGGGTGGGGGTCCCCCAGGCCGTCTGTTCGTCCCTCTTTCTGTCAGGAGCCAGGTAATTCAATGGGGTCACGCGTGCAAACTGGCGTGCCATCCGGGAGTTGGCCGAACCACCGATCTTCTCCAGAGCGCCTTTTGGTGGCCAGGGTTGAGGAAGGACGTCAACAACTATGTCCGGGCTTGCGCCCAGTGCGCCACTGGGAAATCATCATCATCCCCCCCGGCGGGTCTTCTTCACCCTTTACCTGTCCCTTCTCGCCCCTGGTCCCACATGGTCATGGACTTTGTAACCGGCCTGCCCCCCTCTGGTCATTTTACGTCAGTTCTGACAATAGTGGACCGTTTTTCCAAGGCAGCTCACTTTGTGCCTTTCCGGGGGCTGCCTTCGGCACGGGAGACGGCGGACCTTCTTGTTCAGCATGTGGTCCGTCTTCACGGAATCCCGGCTGACATCGTATCGGACCGAGGACCACAGTTTGTATCCCAAGTCTGGAAGGCATTCTGCACGGTGCTGGGGGCCACGGCTAGTCTCTCCTCAGGGTACCACCCGCAGAGCAATGGTCAGTGCGAGTGGGCTAATCAGGAGCTGGAGGCTGCGCTTCGCTGTGTCATCTCCTCCTGCTCCTCTTCTTGGAGCACGTTTCTACCCTGGATCGAGTACGCTCATAACACCACGGTATCCTCTGCTACAGGGATGTCCCCTTTCAAGGCGTCTCTGGGGTTTGATCCACCACTGTTCCCTGAGGAGGAGAAGGAGGTAGCGGTCCCTTCAGTGCAGGCCCACGCCAGGCGTTGTTGGCGGATCTGGTCCATCACCCGCAGAGCCCTCCTTAGGACTACGGAATGTAACATCCAGGTGGCCAACCGCCACAGGAGGCCCGCCCCGGACTATAAGGTGGGTCAGAAGGTTTGGTTGTCCACTAGGAACATCAATGTGCTGGCCGAGAAGCGCAAGCTGACCAAGCGCTTCATCGGTCCTTATGTGATTTCTCATGTTATCAACCCTGTGTCTGTGCGCCTTGCTCTCCCCTCTTCCATGCACATCTGCCCTACCTTTCACGTCTCCCAGGTCAAGCCGTTCATCGCCGACCCTCTGTGCCCACCCCCCGCGGCTCCTGCCCCCCCCCCCAGGATGATTGATGGCCATCCGGCTTGGGGGGTGACTGCCATCTTGGATGTCCACCAGCGGGGTCGGGGCCTTCAGTATTTGGTGGACTGGGAGGGGTTTGGTCCTGAGCATCGCTCCTGGATTCGCCCAGTGTTGATCCTCGACAAGCAGCTGATCCGCGATTTTCATCGGGCGCATCCAGGTAGGATTGGGCAGGTGCCTGGAGGCACCTCTAGAGGGGGGAGTACTGTCATGGCGGCCGCTGGGCCGTCATCATCATCCTCAGCTGCGCACACACCGGCTGGTGATAATCAAAGGGCTTTAAAAGCCAGAACCTCAGACTGCTCTGCACGGAGTCGTCTGTCGCCTTTGCCTAGCAATGCGTCGAGGATACGACCTCAAGCCAGAGCCAAAGCCAAGACGTCAAGCCAAGCCACGTCAAGTAAGAAACTTTTTCATTCATCCTCTCCTAGCCTTCTCCCCTGTGCACAGGTGGACCTCCCTGGCGGCGGACTTACCTCCCCTGTTGACGAGACGCCATCTCCTCCACCTCGGAGTGCCTCCTCACCACCTCAGTGTTGAGCACCACGAGCACCACGCCGCACGGACACTCGGAGCCAGCAGGATTCTCTCTGTGGCGCCTGCAAGTAAGCATCACAAGTTTCAGCTTCCTATTCTTGTGGACAGTAGTAATCTCCTGTGCTTGTGTGTTCCAGGGTTGTCAGGTCGCCGCAGGAAACGCTCAGCTCCAGTGACCAGACAGCCACGCACTCATTCACTCATTCACTCACCCAACACTCATTATCTTAATTAATAAATAATTGTCTACTATGTGTCAGCGTCTGTCTCCTGGGTCCCTAACCATGTCAACGTTATCAGCCATATGCTGGATACGTCGGCAAATTTTCAGCATGCTGTTAATTAATTTTCAGAGGAGCTTGGCAAATAATGCCGTATACCAGTGTGCTTCAGCGTGATCTTAGACAAAACTGAGCCATAACTGATTCATGTACCCCAGCGTATTCTCCAAAGTTGTCATACGTTTTGTAAACTCTGCCTAAATCTAATAGTGACAGGGCCTTAACCAAGGCAGCAGGGAGGCACCAAAGCATAGCCACCAGCTGGATGAGCAACAGTACTTTTAAACCTTTGGGGAAACGAGTGCATCTGCAGCTCAGCGAACAAATATGCAGGGAAGTGGAGCTCTACAATGAAAAGGTAAAGATTTTTAAAGCGTATAATTTTATAGTTAAAGTTATCTTTCACATGCTTTGTGTGGACGGCTTTGTGTGGATAGGCTATTTTTATGGTGTTTGGTATGAATGGCACTTAAATCAGGTAGATACCCACTGAAGGCCTAGTTGTAAAATACACGGTGTTATGTATGAGGAATGAGGGACTGGAGGTTCTTCTGTCATGCAGCAAATCAACTCTTTATTATGGGAACAGAACTATTTATACACAAGGGCCGTGCCTGCTTGATGTCACACCAGGGGCGGGTATGGCAGCATGCACACACCACACTCACTACACCACACTTCCCCTCCCCCTTACAAAAATGCAAAACCACACACACACAATCGAAACCTTCCCCAATTTAGGACCTGAATTGTGCACTAAGGGAACAAGGAATCATGAACTGTAGGAGAATGACCTATCACATTCACACAAAACAACTAAAACCAGCATTTTTTTTAAATATACACAAAATAAGTAAAATATTCTCATAACATACATACTCACATGCACACCAGCAGAGTATATGTATACATATTTACATCAAGGGTATTTAAGTCACACCTACGTCCACCGGCAGCCAGAGGTAACACTGGCCCGTGGGACCAGGGCAGCCCCAAATCATGCACGCCCCTGGCCACTGAAGATAAGACTGGCTCGGAGGTCCTGGGTAACCCCATGGCATAAATGCCCCTGGCTGCCGCCTGCCTCTGGGATCAAAACCACCCTCTTCTGCAAAAATGTCACTCTTCACCACCGACTGCCTCATTCCTCGGGACCCGCTGTGCTGCTGTCTGGCACCCCGTCTCTCTGTGCTTGTCGGTCCACTCCCGATCGCTTACAACACCACTGCAGCTGCCATCATTACCCCAAACACTCCGGCCCCCCCTTGGCCGAACTCCGGGGAGACCCGAAATCTGCTCATCGGCGCTGCTCGCTGCCTTGGGTGCCTCGCCTTAACACCCAGCAGCCTCATCCAGGGTGCTCCACTGTGCTGCCTCTGTGTCAGGCTGCTGTTGCTCCCTCTTGGGGCTCTCAGCGTCACTCTCGTTGGTGTCACTCTCTGACCTGGGTTTTTCATCACTGCTCTTGGTACCCTTGTTCCAGGAGCTCTGCTGCATTGTCTCCATGCTCCGGCTGTTGCTGTTCGTCCTGGGGGCTCTCAGCCTCCATGGTCCCGCTCACTCACTGCCTAGCCTCCAGCTGCAGGGATGACTCCTGCTGCTCTCCCTCTCTGCTGTTGTTGCACACCGTGCCATCCGACTCAGCAGCGTTATGGTCCTGTACCGTGCTGAACTCCTTGACTGGCCTGCCGTCTTTAGTGACCGGGGACTCCTCCGCTTGTGGCCCCAGTCCTACCTCGAAGTCTAGCTGGTAGCTCATAGCTTGGTTTTGGCACGAAGTTAGCTTAGCGGCTAACCTGTCCATAGGCACCGAATGGACCTTTAGCTTCTGCAAGCTAACTAGCTTAGCCGTTCCTGGTGCCAACAGCTCCATTACCCACAGCTTCGTGGTCCTCGTCTGCTCGTCGAAGTACTCGGCCAGCTGCTTGACAGTGTCATATGGGGTGAGACGCCGTGTCATCCAGCGCTCAGGCCATATTCCCCCTCAGCCTGGCTCTTACTGTGACAGCGTCTCAGCGGGCTCCCAGCTGTCAGTTATACGAGACGGCTGGAGCCCAATTAACCTTCATCAGCTGAGGCGCTGCTAACTAGTATTAAAGGGAGCAGCTCGGATCATTCGGGGCTGTGACTTCGCTCACCGTAGGCTGGAACCCCTTCGCCTGGCGCTAGCCTCCTGCTCTTCATTCTGCATTTGATGTGAGTGTTCCACCTGTATGGTTATTTGTGCTTGTTGGCCCCATGAGGCCGTGTTCCTTATTTCCTTCCTTCATCACAATAAAACATCGCAAACTCACTGGCTCGCCCTCGGCTCTCATTGTGTGGCTCGCGAGAGCCACACGTAACAGTAAGTCACAGCCAGGCAAGTTGCCGGCGGCCGTGAGTTTGCCGTTTGGACTTGTGTCTTCCCTGTCTGGGTGTCTGCTCTTAGAGCATGCCGTCTCCCAGGAGTCACGCTCGGCGCCGGGGCGACGAGCTGACGGCTATCTTGGAAGATGTCGACGGGACGCTCTTCACCGCCTCCCTGTACGACAACCCCAACGAAAGATGCTGGCACCTAGATTTTGCTGAGAATCTCCTGGACAGTCTCCCTCGCCACTTCAACCACCCTGAGGTCTGTGCCAGGAGGGACGCCATAGCTGCACAGCGAGAAGCGCTCCGTGGGTTGGGGGGAAATCCCAGCAGGAAGCCGAAGAGGAGGAGACGTCACCCTTCGCTTCGGGATCCCGCTCCTGCCTCCACTCCGGCCTGGGAGTTCGCGCCATCCAGAGGGCTTTCCCCATCCAGCACGACGTCACTCGGGATTCCCCCGGAGGATCTGCAGCTGACTGCAATTAAGGTCCGGGACCAAGTGGGTGCTGCTCGCTCCGCTGTGCACCCGTCCTCAATTATGAAGCATGTGGCAGTGGCTGTTAGACTGGGGAAGAGGAGTCCAGGGCTGCGTGACTTCTCCGAGTTCGACGCCCGCCTTGCTTCTGTCTCTGCTCAGGAGCGGCGATTTCCGGGTCTCACCTTCGCTTTGCCCCCTGTGAGTAGCCGTCGTCACACTGCCTATTCTTCTCAGCATGAACCCTGTCCGGATCCAGTTCCGGGTCGCCTCAAGGTCTCATTCCCCCACGCAGCTGTCACTTCTGTGCCTCTTCTGAGAGGAGATCCCGCAGCCTTGTCTCCCGAGCCACCTCCCTCCGCTGTTACGCCAGCGCTCCGGGCCCGGCTCATCTCGGCTGTCACCCCCTCCTCCTCGACGCGCTCCCCGGCTGCTGTGTGCATCCAGAATCCTGACCTGGCGAGCTCCATCCCGGAATCAACATGAGCGGCTCCCCGACGTCCTCCCAGGGGGTCCTTCGTTACCGCCCGGCGGGGAAAGGGAGGAGCAATGTCCACTACAGCAGGCACCATCCAGCCTCCAGGAGACAGGCAAGTCCCAGTTCTTTCACACTCACCTTGTGATTTGCTCTGTCAAACTCCTGGAGGTGGAGTTCGGGGCTCGCAGCTCCCCGAACTCCCACCACCTGCTGTAGCTGTAATTATTAATCCTGCACCCTCTGCGTCTCCCTCCTCTGAGCGGTCCCCGGCGCCAGGCCAACGTCGTGGGATGAGGAGGGGGCCTGCGGTTCTGGACAGCTTGGTTCCGGTTCTGCAGCTATGCCGTGGACGGAAGAAGAAAGCGGATTGCTGCGTGGAGCCTGCGCCGACGACTAAGTGTCCCCGGGTCTCCACGGAGGAGTGGTCGGGTCCAGCGGGATGAGGTTCTCCTGCCACCACACCGTGTGGGCCGTCGGCGTGGGCACCGGTGCCGGAGGACTCACAAGCTGCGTTTTCCATCATGCCAGCTGCGGAGCCCGACGCAGCTGAGTGGGAGCCTGATGACGACCTCCTGATGCTTGAACCCGGATCTTCGCAGTCCTGGACGGCGTCAGAACCCGAGATCAGGCAAGTGCACTTCCTTATCTTTCTTCTCCTCACTTTAGAGCGCTTTAGCCTGTCTCTAGGGGAGATGAGCTGGGTGCAGCCGTTCGCTGCGTCCGAGCTCATTTCGCTGGGTTCTGGTGCTGCCGGTGATCCTGATCCCGGTTCTGTTCTCTCTCCTGAGCCTTCTCCCAGGGTCGCCGGCAAGGAGCTGCCATCGCCCGTGGTGCCAGAGGATCCAGGTTCGAGGTCGGAGGTCGGTTCTGGAGCGGCGCCGGCCCAATCGGGGTCCGACGTGGGTTCGTCGGAGACCCAATCGGGGTCCGACGTGGGTTCGTCAGAGACCCAACCGGGGTCCGACGTGGGTTCGGCACCAGCGGTGTCCAAGTCCGGTGAGGGAGCTGCAGATCCCCTGCCATTGGACATGGGACCACCTCTTCATCAGCTCTCCCCCAAGCTTCTTCCACTAGGGCCCATTTGGACCTCTCTCTCTTCCCTACGGGCCTGGTGGTTGAGCGATGCGGGTCGGCCACCGGAGAGTCTGCCATGCCCATTCGGCTCGTTTGTGTGGCCGCCCGACCCGCTAGACTTTCTGTTCGGTGATCTGGTTCGGCCTCCCGAGGAACTGTCTTCTGGCCTGGGGTTTGGGTAGGCCGCCGGAACTTTTCCCTTCACCCCTGTTAGCGGTATGGACGCTGGGTGCGGGGAGACCCCCCAAACTGAATTTCCTTTGCTGTGCTTGTGTTTGGGTGGGTACAGCTAAGTCCTTATTACTGTTCCGCGTTTAGCGTGATTTTTTTTTTTTGGGGGGGTTTCCCCTCCTGTTTGAGGGATGGCTGTAATGGTTAATTTTCGCCCTTGGGAGTTTTTCCTCTCATTTTGGGGTCTCCGGGGTTGATTTTCTTGGTATTTGCCTGTACATGGTTTATGGAGCATTGTGTTTTTTTTTTCCCCCCCTGTGTCTCGGGCTGTTATTACCACTGTTGCCCTCTGCCTAAATGTTTTTTTTTCTTCTTACCCGTGTTGTGATTTATGGAGTATTGTGGGGTTTTTTTCGATGTGTTTTCGGGCTGTTATTTCCACAATTATCCTCTGCCTAAATGTTTTTTTTTCTCTCTCTCATGTTGTGTTTTATGGAGTATTGTGTTTGGGTTTTTCCCTCGTACTCTGTATTGGTTTATTGTCGATTGTTTTTTTACCTTTCTCTGATTCTCTCCCTCCTGACCTGCGCCCCTTCCGCCCACCCTAGGTGGGGGGGGGGGGGTCTTGGGTGTTACAGGCCATTCGGAGTCCGGCTGTGAGGAGGGGACCCTGTCATATGGGTGAGACGCCGTGTCATCCGGCGCTCAGGCCATATTCCCCCTCAGCCCGGCTCTTACTGTAACAACGTCTCAGCGGGCTCCCAGCTGTCAGTTATACGAGACGGCTGGAGCCCAATTAACCTTCATCAGCTGAGGCACTGCTAACTAGTATTAAAGGGAGCAGCTCGGATCATTCGGGGCTGTGACTTCACTCACCGTAGGCTGGAACCCCTTCGCCTGGCGCTAGCCTCCTGCTCTTCGTTCTGCATTTGATGTGAGTGTTCCACCTTTATGGTTATTTGTGCTTGTTGGCCCCACGAGGCCGTGTTCCTTATTTCCTTCCTTCATCACAATAAAACATCGCAAACTCACTAGCTCGCCCTCGGCTCTCATTGTGTGGCTCGCGAGAGCCACACGTAACAGACAGCATCCTCATAGTACTCTGTTTCACCCAACGTACCGAGAATTCTTCGGCCTTCTGCAATGAGATGGTGGGCCAGAAGTGCTCGCTGTCGTCTCCCGTCGAGTTTACTTAAGCCCAGCGCCCCGATGTAATCCTCGAACATGGCCCTCCACTGCGGGGCGGGTACGGCAGCACGCACACACCACACTCACTACACCACACACGGTCCACCACTGGATAAGCTGTAATATCAGAGGGAATGTTTCAGTGCTTTTAGTAATGTTAATTCACTTTACTTTTTAAGTAATTTAGTGAAGATAAAATATCTTGCTGGTCGGAAAAACGACAAAGCTCTACCAAAGACTGTAACACTTAATGCACTGTTTCTCCCATAATGATAATGGTTAAGTGAGCTAACATTACATGTTAAGACAATAACACGATGTTTATTCACTTTGAGGCATATTAACTTCAGTCAGATTAACTTTTTTAATGTTTTCTGTCAGGAAAATTACAGTATGTGTCGACCAGGCAGAAGCATTTTAAAGTTTGGTAAATGATGCAGTGTTTTCTATTATTATAACTGAGAGGTCTGTCATGGCTTTATTAATTACAGCAGGCTTTTTAACAAAGGCAGTTTGGTAGGAACAGTCATGAAGGTGTTAAGGTTGGTACAAACTATAATCATGATTATCAAAATTACGTGGAAAAAGGCTTGAAGTGTTTCACTGTATGTGTGTGTGTGTAACGAATACTGAATAAATAAAAGTTTCTTTTTTAATTATTTTGCAAAAATCCTTGTTCACATTATTGTAATTTTTTATTGAGATGCACTAGTAATGTTGTTTATTCAATTACTGTTCATTCTTTTATCACATGAATAACTGACTTCTGTAGTCCTCCATCAGAGAGAGCTACATAGGTGCTCATGCACCTCTCCTTTGCAGAGGTGCACATTGGGTGACGCAGGGGGGTATTGCGTCAATGCCATCCCAGCTGCATCATGTCAATGTGGGTGCATAAATCCAGCTTTAGTGCCTTTATATAACTGCTTATTTTGCGAGAAACCTTAAGTTCTTGTAATACTGATTTCTAGGCCACTCCAAATTGATCACATGTCCATCTTGGCTACCCCACAGAAAATTTCCTGGCTCCGCAGTATCTGGTATCAGTTACATTTACTCAAATGCATGTATTCAGGTAACATGTCTGTTGTGACGGAACTTCATTGTGAAGTGCAGTGTGATGACATCGACTTTCTGTCACGTCACTGCACTGCCCTATGTAGCGGGGCGAGCTGCTATAGCACATCCTCTTATGCCGGATGCTCACACCAGATGCTTGCCGTGTAACCACATTCATTACCATCAGTAAAGCTGTGTTTGACGCTACCTTCATCTTGCCTCATTCATCACCAGGTTTGCATACATAACATTTGGCAACTGAGGATTAACTCATGGAGGCGTGCATAACACCACTCCGTCCCTTTCTCGAGCTCCTGGGCAAACCACCGGTTCCTTGATAAAGCTGGTTTGAGGCTTTTCAAACCTACATCACCACGCTGGACATCGGGCAGCTTGACAAGCTAAGGGCATGTGCGCTTCTTGTCCATAACCTGGGTATTGAGGGCCATCGAGTTCTGCAGACGCTCGGCGCGTCAGACTCGTTTGAGGATGTTGTGGAGCTGCTAGCCAACCATTTCCACACTCCAGTGTGACTGTACGGAGGATTTGTTTTCGCCAGCGACACCAACGTGTAGGTGAGCCCATCCACCAATTTGTCGCTGACTTAAGACAGTTAGCTATCGAGTGCCGCTTTGGACAGTTGGAAGATGAAATGGTGCACAACCAGCTAGCAGAGCACACGTGCGATGCTGCATTGTGAGCTAGGCTACTAATGGCGCCAGATGACTTAACATTAGCCAGAGCTGTCGAGCTAGCTCTCCAGTTGGAGGCTGCAGACAAGCTAACCTCAGAGCTAAACTGGCATCAGTCACAGCGGCCGCCTGAGCCACCCCCACAGCACATATCGTGGACTCAGATAGCAAGGATAGCTTGGATGTTGCTTGACACAGTGGCGGTACGGTCGATGCTGAATTGGGCCACAGTGAAGAAGTTCTTCCCCCACTACAGGATAAAAGGTAACCTGGCACCTCTGTATGGCTATGGAGGTGGCAGGCTGTGTACTATTTGGACTTTGGAGTTAACGGTTCATTACAAGTCTGCGAAGATGGTTGACTTCACGTTCCAAGTCGCAGCGTGCGGTGATAACATCATGGGCTGTGACCTACTTTACGGACTGGGTTTCACCATTAAAGACGGTGCCAGAAATGAATGGTCGGGTTGTGGCCACTGGAACCCTCTGGTTACGGTGGTCGAAGAGGACATTGTGTGGGACGACGGGCTAATGGACACTACAGCAGTCAAGCAGGACCAGTTTCACTCAGGCTTGGCACAGGAAAGTCCCAGTGCCGGTGTTCGGGACATGGTAGAGAGGGGTACCGAGCATGGTGGCGGGGCACCTGCATTGGCAAGTGAAACTATACTAGCCCCAGATGCCTCTGGAGCTTGGCCACAGGGGGATGGGGAGTCTGCAGCTACGACGGTGACCGCTACAATGTTTTTACAAGAGGACGGGGCCAGACCAATGGGCATGGAGTTACTGCATGCTCAGCAGCAGCACACCAGGCCCAGCAGGGCCCCACTTAGTGTTTTGGACGTGGTTCGGGTTCGGGGTGATGAATGACCACGGCGAAGATGGGCCAAATGACAGCCAGTGAAACACCAAGTATGTCTGCAGATAGTGCGAAGTTGGGCACAGCGTACTTCTAGTTGTCTGACGGCTCATCGAGGCATGCCAATCAGCTTCGGCGCGTCCGGGAGGACGCTCCAGGTGATGAGGCTGGACGGTAGTCAGTGTTGGAGGTGTAGGAACCAGGCTCCGTCATCCGGAAGATCAGCCATTGTCCCAGGGGCTTGCTGCTTCTAGGGGTGCACTTGCTGAGGGGCTGCGCGGGACCCCCCATGCCTGTTCTTCCTTTCCCACCCAAATGACTGTGCTATAGCAATGTTGTTTATAGTTCTAAGTGTTCTTGTGTGTTTATGGGGTTATATACAGCTGTGGACAAAATTGTTGGTATCCCTCTGTTAATGAAAGAAAAACCCACAATGGTCGCAGAAATAACTTGAATCTGATAAAAGTGGTAATAAATAAAAATTCTATGAAAATTAACCAATGAAAATCTGACAGTGCTTTTGAATTGTGGTTCAACAATTCAACAATGTTTAAAAAACAAACTCATGAAACAGGCCTGGACAAAAATGAGGGTACCCCTAGAAAAGATTGAAAATAATGTGACCATAGGGACATGTTCAACCAAGATGTGTCCTCTAATTAACATCACAGGTGTCTTCAAACTAGTAATCAGTCAGTCGGCCTATACAAAGGGTGACAAGCAGCCACTGTGCTGTTTGGTGACATGGTGTGTATCACACTAAACATGGACCAGAGGAAGCAAAGGAGAGAGTTGTCTCATGAGATTAGAAAGAAAATTATAGACAAGCATGTTAAAGGTAAAGGCTATAAGACCATCTCCAAGCAGCTTGATGTTCCTGTGACTACAGTTGCATATATTATTCAGAAATTTAAGATCCACGGGACTGTAGCCAACCTCCCTTGGACGTGGCCACAGGAGGAGACGGATAATACGAATGGTAACAAAAGAGCCCAGAACAACCTCTAAACACATTCATGGTGAACTCCAAGGTCAAGGTACATCAGTGTCAGATCGCACCATCCGTTGTTGTTTGAGCCAAAGTGGACTTCATGGGAGACGACCAAGGAGGACACCACTGTTAAAAACAAATCATAAAAAAGCCAGACTGCAATTTGCCAAACTGCATGTTAACAAGCCACAAAGCTTCTGGGAGAATGTCCTATGGACAGACGAGACAAAACTGGGACTTTTTGGCAAGGCACATCAGCTCTATGTTCACAGACACAAAAATGAAGCATACCAAGAAAAGAACACTGTCCCTGCTGTGAAACATGGAGGAGGTTCTGTTATGTTCTGGGGCTGCTTTGCTGCATCTGGCACAGGGTGTCTTGAATCTGTGCAGGGTACAATGAAATCTCAAGACTATCAAGGTATTCTAGAGAGAAATGTGCTACCCAGTGTCAGACAGCTTGGTCTCAGTCGCAGGTCATGGGTCTTGCAACAGGATAAGGACCCAAAACACACAGCTAAAAACACCCAAGAATGGCTAAGACCGAAACAATGGACTATTCTAAAGTGGCCTTCTATGAGCTCTGATCTAAATCCTATTGAAGATCTGTGGAAGGAGCTGAAACTGTCACGCCGCGCCGCTCATCAACGGCGCCACCTGCTCACACACCTGTCAGTCATCAGCGGCGAGGGATATAAGCCGCCTCGCCCTGAGCTTCGGTCTGAAGCCGTAGACTTCATTTCCCTTTCATGGGCTTCTACCACATTCTCTTCAGCATCCTCGTTACCGGTAAGAAGATCACTTACCTCATCTTTCCAGTCTGCTCCCCTGTGCACAGGTGGATTCCTCGGCGGCGGACTATCCCGTCCCTCGTCTCTCCTCGCTGCTGCACCGAGCCCTGCAGGTGGCTGTCTCCCGGGCTTCCATCCTTGAAGCGCCAGTCATCTGTCCTAAACAAGTAAGCTTCTCTCCCTCGCCTATTCTCCTCCTGTGTTGGTGTGTGCTCATCACCCTGTGTCTGATTTCTCCCATAGGGTTGCCGGCTGAACGGTCTCCTGCCTCTGGGTCCGAAGCAGACGCCACCACCAACACATTAACATTCCGCAGACACGCACCCAAACATCCCTGTTGTTAATAAACGGTTTGAACTACTCTGAGCCTGTGTGTGTGCGTCTCCTGAGCCGAACGTTATGTCAGTACAGCTTCAGCAGAGCGGCTCGGCAGACGGCGGGCTCGCACACCGGTTTACCATCCTTGAGGCTCGGGTGGATCAGATTGTTTATCAGCAACAGGTGGTACTTAATCAATTATTAGAATTAACTAACCGATTGAACCGCTTGGACCCCCAACAGCCGTTCCCCCCGACTCACCAGGGTGGCGCGGCTCCTGCTGTTCCAGCGGCTGTCCAGCCGGCTCCAGTGGCACCGGTTCGGCTCACACCGATTCCGACCCCCGCCCGCTTTAGCGGTAAGCTCGGCGGAGCGCGGGGGTTCATTATGCAGTGTGAGTCGGTGTTCCACCGTGTGCCCGGAGATTTTCCCTCGGATCACAGCCGAATTGGTTACATAGGGAATCTTCTGGAGGGGCGTGCGTTAACTTGGACCTACGCCGTAATGGCGTGGCCCAGTTATGCCACCCTCACCTATGACCAATTCGTGAGACGCTTTCTGGAGGTCTTTGACCATTCTCAAACCGAGACGGTCCAGGTCGATCGGCTTCTTGCTCTCCAGCAGGGAAGCCGGTCGGCAGCGGACCACTCGGTCGACTTCCGGGTAGCGGCGGAGGAATTGGGCTGGGAGGAACGCTCCCTCTGTGGCCTGTTCCTCCGCAGCCTCAATAGTGATCTGAGGGATGAACTGGCTGGTCGGGATATCCCTGGGACGCTAGCGGAGCTGATGTCCTTAGCGGTAAGTTTGGATAACAGGCTGCGCGAGCGCTCCTCGGGGCGGAAGTCTTCTTCTTCTCGCCCTCGCGGAGCCTCGCCGCACCTGTTCCAAGCTCGCCCCCTGGCGGCACCGCCGGCATCGTGCCCCGAGGAGTCAGAGCCGATGGTGACGGGCTGGACCAAACTTTCCCCTGTGGAGAAACAACGCCGCCGTGAGTTGGGCCTCTGCATGTATTGCGGAGGCGACAAACACACCGTGGAGCGTTGTCCACGGAAAGCCAGTCGGTGGGGTCCGCGAGTCACTGTTGGGGGCCTCGCGGACGTCAATCGGTTAGGATCACTCACCCAATTGAAGCTGCCCATCCGTTTCTGCCATAACCCCACTGGGCACCTCACCCACGCACTGGTGGATTCGGGCGCAGAAGGCAGCTTCATTTCACAAAGCCTGGCAACCCGATTGGGCATCCGCTGCCAGGCACTCAACACTCCCATCTCCCTAGTCCACCTCTCCCGTGCCTCCCTTGGGAGAGTGACACATCAAACTGTCCCCGTACCGGTCATCATTTCGGGAAACCACCGGGAGGAGATGACCTTCTACGTCCTCCCTAACTCTGTGTCGCCCGTCATCCTGGGGTATCCCTGGCTCCGTCTTCACAACCCGGTCCTGGATTGGAGATCAGCTGGGGTATCGGCATGGAGTACATTCTGCCTGGGCACCTGCCTCCAGTCCGCTGCCTGCTCGCCGTCCGCTCCTCCCCCCGCGACGAACGCTGCACCCCCGGACCTGTCCCTGGTGCCTCCGGAGTTTCACAACCTGGGTATGGTGTTCAGTAAAGCGAAAGCTATGTCTCTTCCCCCTCATCGGCCCTACGACTGTGCCATCAACCTCCGCCAGGGGGCTCCGTTACCTTCTGGTCGGCTCTACAGCCTGTCAGCGCCGGAGAAGGAGACGATGAACACATATCTGAAGGAGTCATTAAACGCTGGGATAATCCGCCCATCATCGTCACCCGTGGGGGCAGGGTTCTTCTTCGTGGGAAAAAAGGATGGGTCCCTCCGCCCTTGCATCGACTACCGGGCCCTCAATGATATCACGGAGAAGGACCGTTACACCCTGCCCCTCATGGACACTGCCTTCCACTCCCTCCAGGGGGCGACCTGGTTCACCAAGCTGGATCTACGCAGCGCTTACCACCTCGTCCAGATCCGGGAGGGAGATGAGTGGAAGACAGCCTTCTGTACCCCGAACGGCCACTTTGAGTACCTGGTCATGCCGTTCGGGTTGACCAACGCTCCAGCCGTCTTTCAGCGCCTTATAAATGACGTCCTCCGGGACTTTATTGGCCTTTTCGTGTTCGTCTACCTGGACGATATTCTCATCTTCTCCAAGTCCAGGGACGAGCACCAGGTCCACGTGAGGTGGGTCCTCCAAAGACTGCTGGAGAATCGTCTGTACGTGAAGGCAGAAAAATGTGAATTTTACGCCAGAACTACATCCTTCCTGGGGTTTATCATCGCCCACGACAAGGTGCTCCCAGACCCAGAGAAGGTGAAAGCGGTGGTGGAGTGGCCTACACCTGCATCTCGGAAGCAGGTGCAACAGTTCGTTGGCTTCGCCAATTTCTACCGCCGCTTTGTCCCCAACTTCAGCTCCATCGTTGGGCCACTGACCCGCCTCACGTCCCCGAAGGTCCCGTTCCGGTGGACCGAAGAGGTCGCTGCCGCCTTTAAGGCGCTGAAGGCGGAGTTCTCCTCCTCCCGGGTCCTTCGCCAGGTCGACCCCGCGCTGCAGTGCATCGTTGAGGTGGACGCCTCGGACACGGGAGTGGGAGCAGTGCTGTCCCAGCGGTCGCCGGACGATGGCGCCAAACGACCGTGCGCCTTCTTCTCCCGGCGCTTGTCCCCGGCGGAGAGGAACTACGATGTGGGGGACAGAGAGCTCTTGGCCATCAAGCTCGCCCTGCAGGAGTGGCGCCACTGGCTAGAGGGGGCGAACCTGCCATTTGTGGTCCTCACGGACCACAAGAACTTGGAATATTTACGATCTGCCAAGCGCCTGAACGCCCGCCAGGCGCGCTGGTCTCTGTTCTTCGCCAGGTTCCAATTTTCTATCACCTTCAGGCCTGGCTCTAAGAACGGCCTGCCTGACGCCCTCTCTAGGCAGTTCACTCCCGTGGAATCGGAGGAGACGCCCCACTCCATCCTGCCCAGGTCGTGCGTCGTGGGAGCCATCTCGTGGGATATCGAGGCCAAGATCCGGAAGGCACAGGAGGTGGAACCTGATCCTGGCGGCGGACCGGAGGGAAGACTGTTCGTCCCATCTGCGGTCCGAGGAGAGGTCATCCACTGGCTCCACACCTCCTGGCTCACCTGTCATCCCTGCACCTCCCGGATGACCAGCCTCCTCCAACGGTCTTTTTGGTGGCCAGGCCTGCGGAGGGATGCAGCCCGCTACGCCCGGGCTTGCCCAGTCTGTGCCACCAGCAAGTCAGGAAATGCCCCTCCAGCGGGTCTGCTCCAGCCTCTGCCCGTCCCCGGCAGGCCCTGGTCGCACATCGCACTGGATTTCGTCACCGGACTCCCCGTTTCCAACTCCTTTAACACCATCCTGACCATCGTGGACCGTTTCTCCAAGGCGGCACACTTCGTCCCCCTGCGAGGTCTTCCTACCGCCCTGGAGACGGCGGGCCTCCTCGTCCAACACGTGGTCAGGCTGCACGGGATTCCGGTGGACGTGGTCTCGGATCGGGGTCCCCAATTTTCATCTGAGGTTTGGAGGTCCTTTTGCAACGCCATCGGAGCCAAGGTGAGCCTCTCCTCCGGCCATCACCCCCAGTCTAATGGGCAGTGTGAGAGGACCAATCAGGAGCTGGAGGCTGCGCTCCGCTGTGCTGCAAGATCCAAGCCGACGTCATGGAGCAACCATCTCGCCTGGGTGGAGTACGCCCACAACACCGCCCGCTCTTCTGCAACGGGGATGTCCCCCTTCAAGGCGTCCCTGGGTTACGACCCCCCGCTGCTTCCAGCGCAGGAGAGCGAGGTAACTGTCCCGTCAGTTAGGGCGCACCTGAGGCAGTTCTGCTCCATCTGGGCCGCCGCGCGTCATGCGCTTTTACGCACAGCGGAGCGCAACAGGACCATGGCGGACCGGCGTAGAAGACCTGCCCCGGCGTACAGAGTTGGGCAACTTGTCTACGTTTCCACCCAGGACGTCACCCTAAAAAGCGAGAGGAGAAAGCTGGCACAGCGCTTCATGGGTCCCTTTCCCATCTCCCGGATCATCAACCCGGTGGCTGTGCGCGTGGCTATTCCCCCCTCCCTCCGCATCCATCCCACTTTCCACGTGTCGAAGGTGAAGCTGGCAGTTACCGACCCCCTTTGCCCTCCTCCTGCAGCGCAACCCGCACCCCGGATGGTTGGTGGCCATCCGGCCTGGTCCGTCTCCTCCATCCTGGACTCCCGGCGCCGGGGTCGTGGGTTGCAATACTTGGTGGACTGGGAGGGCTATGGGCCCGAGCATCGACAGTGGGTGCCCCCGTCGTTTGTGTTGGACCCATCGCTCATCGCGGACTTCCACCGAGTGCACCCGGATAAGCCATCGCCAGGAGGCGCTGCTAGAGGGGGGAGTACTGTCACGCCGCGCCGCTCATCAACGGCGCCACCTGCTCACACACCTGTCAGTCATCAGCGGCGAGGGATATAAGCCGCCTCGCCCTGAGCTTCGGTCTGAAGCCGTAGACTTCATTTCCCTTTCATGGGCTTCTACCACATTCTCTTCAGCATCCTCGTTACCGGAAAGAAGATCACTTACCTCATCTTTCCAGTCTGCTCCCCTGTGCACAGGTGGATTCCTCGGCGGCGGACTATCCCGTCCCTCGTCTCTCCTCGCTGCTGCACCGAGCCCTGCAGGTGGCTGTCTCCCGGGCTTCCATCCTTGAAGCGCCAGTCATCTGTCCTAAACAAGTAAGCTTCTCTCCCTCGCCTATTCTCCTCCTGTGTTGGTGTGTGCTCATCACCCTGTGTCTGATTTCTCCCATAGGGTTGCCGGCTGAACGGTCTCCTGCCTCTGGGTCCGAAGCAGACGCCACCACCAACACATTAACATTCCGCAGACACGCACCCAAACATCCCTGTTGTTAATAAACGGTTTGAACTACTCTGAGCCTGTGTGTGTGCGTCTCCTGAGCCGAACGTTATGTCAGAAACATGCCGTCTGGAGAAGGCACACTTCAAACCTGAGACAACTGGAGCAGTTTGTTCATGAGGAGTGGGCCAAAATACCTGCTGAGAGGTGCAGAAGTCTCATTGACAGTTACAGAAATCGTTTGATTGCAGTGATTGCCTCAAAAGGTTGTGCAACAAAATATTAAGTTAAGGCTACCATCATTTTTGTCCAGGCCTGTTTCATGAGTTTGTTTTTTAAAATAATTCTGTTGAACCACAATTCAGAAGCATTGTCTGATTTTCATTGGTTAATTTTCATAGAATTTTTATTTCTTACCACTTTTGTCAGATTCAAGTTATTTCTGTGACCATTGTGGGTTTTTCTTTCATTAACAGAGGGGTACCAACAATTTTGTCCACGTGTGTATTTTATTGTGTTAGTTTAGGAGCACGGCAGACATTTTAGTTTAATAAAAAGGACTTTTAGTTTATCCGGTGGCAGAATAATCCACCGTGTCATGCGGGTTGTGTGGTAGTCCACCCACCAACCCTATTTTACGTTGTTCTTTGTGAATGTGTTAGGCCATTTAAGTAGATTAGTTTACATTATTTTAGAGTGTGATTTGGGTTCCAAATTGGGGTGGGTTTGAATTGTGTGAGTAGTTTTGGACTTTCTAAGGGGGGAGAGAATGTTGTGATTGCACTTTATTGTGAAGTGCAGTGTGGTGGCATTGGCTTCTTGCCACGTCACCGCACTGCCCTATATAATGGGGCAAGCTGCCATAGCACATCCTCTTGTACTGAATGGCCACGCCAGGTGCTTGGTGTGTAACCGCATTCGTTATCATCAATAAAGCTGTGTTCGATGCTACCTTCACCTTGCCTCATTCATCACCAGGTTTGCATACATAACAATGTCCTCACAGTTTAAAGAGAATTTATCAATTAATGGGCAGCAGCTGCATTGGCACACTACCAGTTCCTCTGGGAATTTTCCAGTTTTTGTTTATATTACATTAATAAATCAAGAGTCATGATTTGTGACATTAAGCGTGTGTATTTCCTAAATATCCAGAGTCTGACTCTGAATCTGTCAGCAACCATGTCCATGTTCTTTGTCATTTTTGGGGGACCTGCAGCATACTGTCGCCTTCATTGAAGAGGCAGGAGTGTCCATCTGACAAACAAGAAGAAGAAGAAGAAGAAGAAGAAGGACATTCTGTCTTCATCGTCTTTTGTTATTCTAGTATTCTCATGTCATCCGTTATTTTGTTGTGCTGCTGAGATTATTCTCTGCCACTTCTTAGTTCATACAGTGGTGTGAAAAAGTGTTTGCCCCTTCCTGAGTTCTCATTTTTTTTTGTATGTTTGTCACACTTAAATGTTTCAGATCATCAAACAAATTTAAATATTAGACAAAGATAACACAAGTAAACACAAAATGCAGTTTTTAAATGAAGGTGTTTATTATTAAGAGTAAACAAAAATCCAAACCTACATGGACCTGTGTGGAAAAAGTGATTTCCCCCGTTAAAACATAAATTAACTGTGGTTTATCACATCTTTGGAAAGCCGAGTTCAGTTTCTCAAGCCAAACCCAGGCCTGATTACTGCCACACCTGTTCTCAATCAAGAAATCATTTAAATAGGACCTGCGTGACAAAGTGAAGTAGACCAAAAGATCCTCAAAAGCTAGATATCATGCTGCAATCCAGAGATATTCAGGAACAAATAAGAAACAAAGTTATTGAGATCTATCAATCTGGAAAGGTTATAAAGCCATTTCTAAAGCTTTGGGACTGCAGCGAACCAAAGTGAGAGCCATTATCCACAAATGGCGAAAACATGGAACAGTGGTGAACCTTCCCAGGAGTGGCTAGCCAACCAAAATTACCCCAAGAGCGCAGTGACGACTCGTCCAAGAGGTCACAAAAGAACCCACAACAGCATCCAAAGAACTGCAGGCCTCACTTGCCTCAGTTAAGGTCAGTGTTCATGACTCCACCATAAGAAAGAGACTGGGCAAAAATGGCCTGCATGGCAGAGTTCCAAGACAAAAACCACTGCTGAGCAAAAAGAACATAAAGGTTCATCTCAGTTTTGCCAGAAAACATCTTGATGATCCCCAAAACTTTTTGGGAAATACTCTGTGGACTGACAAGACAAAAGTTGGACTTTTTGGAAGGTGTGTGACCCATTACATCTGCCATAAAAGTAACACAGCATTTCAGAAAAGGAACATCATACCAACAGTAAAATATGGTGGTGGTAGTGTGATGGTCTGGGGTTGTTTTGCTGCTTCATGACCTAGAAGACTTGCTGTGGTAAATGGAACCATGAATTCTGCTGTCTACCAAAAAATCCTGAAGGAGAATGTCCGGTCATCTGTTTGTGACCTCAAGCTGAAGCACACTTGGGTTCTGCAGCAGGACAATGATCCAAAACATACCAGCAAGTCCACCTCTGAATAGCTTAAGAAAAACAAAATGAAGACTTTGGAGTGGCCTGGTCAAAGTCCTGACCAATTGAGATGCTGTGGCATGACCTTAAAAAGGCGGTTCATGCTCAAAAACGCTCCGGTGTGGCTGAATTACAACAATTCTGCAAAGATGAATGGGCCCAAATTCCTCCACAGCGCTGTAAAAGACTCATTACCAGTTATCGCAAACACTTGATTGCAGTTGTTGCTGCTAACGGTGGCCCAAGCAGTTATTAGGTTTAGGGGGCAGTCACTTTTTTCAACACAGGGCCATTGTAGGTTTGGATTTTTCCCCTTAATAATAAACACCATTTAAAAACTGCATTTTGTGTTTACTTGTGTTAAGCTGCAGATGAAGAAATTCCATTGTGCTAGACAGCCTGGAAAGGCACGGATTGACACCAGCAAGATGGCTCGACCAGAACTTGTTGAGCAGTTTGCCTCCACCTTTGAGAAGGAACTTGGTGTACCACAAGAAGGAGAATCTGCAAAGCAGAAGTGGGAAGAGCTGCGAAACACCATCCATCGCACAGCCTTGGCTACCTTTGGGAGGAAGACCTCGAAGTCACAGGACTGGTTTGATGCCAAGTTGACCGAGATGACCCCCGTCATTGAAGCCAAGTGCTCAGCACTTGCTGAGTACAAGAAGTACCCAAACGAGAAGAATCTCCAGATTCTCAGGGCTGCGAGAAGCAAAGTTCAGCAGACTGCTCGGTGCTGTGCCAACGAGTACTGGACTCAGCTCAGCCAAGACATTCAAACCGCTGCCATAACAGGGAACATCTGTGGTATGTACGATGGCATCAAGAAAGCACTTGGTCTGGCTCAGAACTCAGAACTCAGAACTCAGAAAAGATTTATTGCCAAGTACATTAACGGATAACTGATAACATACGAGGGATTTGACTTGACACAGAAAACGACCTGCATTTCCGGTGACACGGCAGCATCTGTGAACGCGCCTGTCATCAGATGGGTACAGGATGCATAGGGAAGAAAGGATAATACAATAGGAAGGAGCAAAAAAACCATTGATTGTCAGAATACTGGTCATATATGATCAATATTATGATTACAAGAAAAAAAAGCCCTCAATGCACAGTTAGCAGACAAAAAAGTTCACAAGGACACAGAGAGAGCAGTGAGTGAGTAATCTTTTTCATCAGTTTTTTGAGTCAGTGTGGATGTAGTGTTGAATGTAGGTGTTTGTATCAGTTAAGAACAACAAGGTCTCTTTGGCAGGAGATGTTTTGTCTAGCTGCTGGCATTGTCCTTGGGCCATGCAGCTGGCTGTCCGAAGGCCGTGAGCTCAATGTTTTGAAAACAAAAAACTGCAGATAATCTGGAGGATTTGTGTGAGGGGAATCAGATTTGTCGAATAGTACTGATCCCAGAGAGAAAAAACTTTATATTCTCTTACAGATTCAGTACTTAATCCTTCATTGCTGGACGTTGAATCCTTCATGGACGGCTCTCAGCGTAATCATGATGTAATCCACCTTCCTAGACAGTTCTCCATTTGCCGCTGTCAGAGTCCTCTCCATTTTTTCAATTTGATGGTTGAACCTCGCTTGGCCAGCATTTTGATAGGTTGTGTCCATCTTCATCAATTTACGGTACACCAGGACAATCCCAGATCCAATCAGAATGATCCCAATCACCATTACTACGAAGACGTACAAATCTTCTACATCTTCGATGGAAAGATCAGACAGGCACAAGAGTTTCCAATTACTTGTGTCCCTCAAATAGCCCGCAGCTATTTGAGGGACACAGAGCAAGACGGCCCCCCTCAAATCCTCCACTGGGGAGATGATCACAGAAAAGAACAAGCAGATGGAGAGATGGGTGGAACACTACTCCGACCTCTACTCCAGAGAGAACACCGTGACACCGTCAGCCCTTGATGCCATCGACTGCCTGCCATCCATGGACGAACTTGACGCCGAGCCAACCATCGACGAACTCAGCAAGGCCACTGATAGCTTGGCCGCTGGCAAGGCACCCGGCAACGACGGCATACCCCCCGACCTGATCAAGCACTGCAAGACCGCCCTACTGCTGCCATTGCATGACGTCCTCTGCCAGTGCTGGAAGGAAGGTGCCGTACCACAGGACATGAGGGACGCCAAGATCATCACCCTCTACAAAAACAAAGGGGAGAGAAGCGACTGCAACAACTACAGGGGCATCTCCCTCCTCAGCATTGTTGGCAAAGTCTATGCACAAGTTGTTCTCGTTCGTCTACAGAAGCTTGCCGAACGTGTCTACCCCGAGTCTCAGTGTGGCTTCCGCGCTGAGCGATCAATGGTAGACATGATATTCTCCATCCGCCAACTCCAGGAGAAATGCAGAGAACAGAACATGCCCCTGTACGTCGCCTTCATCGACCTCACCAAAGCGTTCGATCTGGTCAGCAGAGAGGGCCTTTTCAAGATCCTGCCAAAGATAGGATGCCCACCAAAGTTGCAAAGCCTCATCGAATCGTTTCACACCAACATGCAGGGGATAGTGCAGCACGACAACAACGTCTCAAAGCCATTCAACCTACGCAGCGGAGTGAAACAGGGCTGTGTACTTGCGCCAACCCTCTTTGGGATTTTCTTTGCTATGCTCCTGAGGCATGCCTTCAGCACAGCAACAGAGGGAATCTACCTGTACACAAGATCTGACGGCAGGCTTTTCAACCTCGTCCGCCTGAAAGCCAGAACCAAAGTACGAAAGGCTCTAATCAGAGACATGTTGTTCGCAGACGATGCTGCAGTCGCAACCCACACACAGCAGGAACTTCAGACCCTGATGGACCGCTTCTCCCAGGCATGCAAGGACTTCGGGCTTACCATCAGCCTGAAGAAGACTAACGTCTTGGC
Organism: Pholidichthys leucotaenia; assembly: GCA_020510985.1. Lineage (NCBI taxonomy): Eukaryota > Metazoa > Chordata > Actinopteri > Cichliformes > Pholidichthyidae > Pholidichthys > Pholidichthys leucotaenia. The sequence continues at coordinate 189,665,294 of CM035842.1, read as the reverse complement.
GCAAGGCACGGAAGCACCACCAACCATCACCAGCGACGACTACGAGCTGGAGGTCGTGAATCAGTTCACGTACCTGGGGTCCACGATCAGCAACAACCTCTCCCTTGATACAGAGATCGACAAGAGGACTGGAAAATCAGCCTTCACACTCGCTCGCCTCACCACACGAGTGTGGGAGAAACTCTCTGTCAAGACGAAGATGGCAGTGTACAACGCCTGCATCATCAGCACACTGCTCTATGGGAGTGAAACGTGGACAACATACGCCCGGCAGGAAAAGAGACTGAATTCCTTCCAATTGCGCTGCATTCGCCACATCCTGGACATATCCTTGCAGGACAAAGTGCCCAACACAGAAGTTCTGTCCCACGCCGGCCTTCCCTCCATGTTCACTCTACTCGGGCAGTGCAGGCTCCACTGGCTAGGCCACGTTCACCGTATGGAGGATGGCAGAATCCCCAAAGACGTCCTCTACGGAGAACTGGCGACTGGCAGGAGAGACGTTGGCCGCCCACAGCTGTGCTTTAGAGACGTCTGCAAGAGAGACATGAAGGCCCTGGAGATCAACACAGAGCGCTGGGGGGACCTTGCAATGGGCCGCTCCAAATGGAGAGGCACCCTGACCAGACAGCTCAAGGCGGGTGTAGAGAGACTGACTGCTGCAGTAGATGAAAAAAGGACCCGCAGGAAGAACCGCCACTGACCCAGCAGCATGGAGACCACCCACAAGTGCGACCTGTGTGACAGGGACTGCCATTCGCGCATCGGCCTGTTCAGCCACAGGCGGTGCTGTTCCAGCAGAGTAGATGTTTAGGATTCTCTTCCATGGTCATCCTAGACCGACGGAGGCCGACGACGACGACCTTGTCATATTTAAATTTGTTTGATGATCTGAAACATATAAGTGTGACAAACATACAAAAAAATGAGAAATCAGGAAGGGGCAAACACTTCTTCATACCACTGTATGTCTGCTTTTATTTTGAAAGTATTCCTTGTTTATACTTAGTTCCTAGGTCGTCTCTTATTTTGAAATGCTTCTGTGTTTTTACCTGTCTTGCCGTAGTTCTATTTCCTGTTCTCTGTTTTCTCTCCCTTACATTATTGTTTAGTCCCTAATTAGTTCAGTCCCTTGTATAGTTTATTTCTGTATCTCTATTTATACCTGCCGCCTTCCTCTTCTCCTTGTGGCAACATAGAGTAATCAGGATATTCCTCTGGCTTCTGTTTCACATTTGGACTATTTAGTATCTCTTTCAAGTTTTGCTAGCCTTGTTAGCTCTGTTGTTTCAGCCCCCATGCTGTCTTTATTTCTTTGTTCATTAAATCATGTTTAACTGCAGTCTTACCTTCTTCTCGAGTTTTCTCGAGAAGAAGGTAAGACTGAGAAGAAGACCTTTTTCTCTCATCTCTTTGTCTTTATACCCTGATTGATGGAACCTTAAGTATTTTTTTTTATCATGTTTATAGTCAGCTTCATGTGTGCCTGTGTTTGTGTTTATGTCGATTGTAACTGTGGCTTGTAAATATGGATGTCACCAGACTGCAAAACAAATCTACCTATGGGTACAAATAAAGTAACCTGAACCTGAACCTGAACCTGAGTCCATTATTCCTTGTCTGCCAGAGGCAGACCTGACAGAATCAGTGATACTGTTGTTTTTGTCTTCTGGTAGCTGGTCCTCTCACACATCATAAGATAAGATAAGATAAGATAAACCTTTATTAGTCCCACAATGGGGAAATTCCAGGATTGCAACAGCACAGGGATAGCAACACTCAGAGCAATAATTTAGAAGATGAGAAAATAAAAGCAGTGAATATACATATGTACACACACACACACACACACACACACACACACACACACACACACACACACACACGCACACACAAATATATATATATATATATATACACACACTGTGCGGAGCATTGTAGCTAGATGGACTAAACAGCATAACCGTCTATTTAGTTACCCTTCATGGTATGAATATGTACCCATACATGTTGTCACCCTCCATAGCAACAGATATTGTCCTAGTTGTATACTGGAGGGGACCATTTGTGTAAGTCTGTTGCATCTTTTGCATTCAATACTATTAGGTTGTCACGTTTTTTTTGCTATCTCTGTGAGCAGCCCTGCTTAGGTTATACAGTCCGACAGCCGTAGGTAGGAAGGACCTGTGAAACCTCTCGGTCACGCATCTAGGATGATGTAGTCTACTGCTAAATGAGCTCCTCAGTGCATCCAGTATATCCTGCATAGGGTGGGACTCGGACTCCAGCAGAGATGAAAGTTTAGCCACCATCATTCTCTCTCCTATCTCCTCCACTGGGTCCAGGTGTTTCCCCAGGACAGAGCTAGCTTTCTTGATTAGTTTGTTCAGTCTCTTCCAATCGGCTGCTGTTGTAATGCCGTTGCCCCAGCAGACCACTCCAAAAATGATGGCTGATGCCACCACTGTGTCGTAGAATGTCTTCAAGAGCACCTCTTGTACACCAAAAGACCTGAGCCTCCTCAATAGGAACAGCATGCGCTGTCCCTTCTTGTAGAGTGCGTCGGTATTGTGTGATCAGTCTAGTTTATTGTTCAGATGAACATCCAGGTACTTGTAGGATGTCACCATCTCAATGTCTGTTCCCTGTATGTTTACTGGTGCCGTGAGGGGCTGTCCTTGCCTGCGGCACTCCACCACCAGCAACTTAGTTTTCCTCACTTGATCTAGAGGCAGTTCCGATGGCACCAGTCCACAAAGTCCTGGATAAGTCCTCTGTACTCAGCTTTATCTCCATTGGAGATGAGGCCGACAATCGCAGAGTCGTCAGAGAACTTCTGTAGATGGCAGTGTGTTGTGTTGTGTGAGAAGTCCGCAGAATAAAGGGTGAACAGGAAGGGAGCCCTGTCCCACCTTCTCCAGGTGGGACAGGGAACGGTGAAGGAGGAAGATCACTGCATCCTCCACCCCAGTGCCATGCTGGTAGGCGAACTGGAGTGGATCCATCGCTGGTCCCACCAGGGGGCGGAGGTGAGCAAGGAGCAGTCTCTCCAGGGTCTTCATCATGTGAGACGTCAGGGCCACTGACCTGTAGCTGTTCAGGTCTTTGGGGTGGGAAGTCTTTGGTACAGGTACCACACAAGATGTTTTCCACAACTGTGGTACCTTCCCCAGCTTCAGGCTCAGGTTGAAGATGTGCTCCACAATCCCACACAGCTGGTCTGTGCAGGACTTGAGGAGCTTTGCGCTGATGCCGTCCGGTCCCGAGGCCTTCCTCGCCTTGATCTTCCTCAGCTCTGTCCTCACCTGGGTCTTAGTGAGGGTCATGCTGGGGGGCTGTGTGCTGGGAGTGGGGGGGGAGTGTTGGTGGAGTGGGGTGTGGACAGCAGGGCTCGATGACTTTAGAGGCAGCAGTGGTTGGTGTGCAGTCGGGGGGGAGGGCGGTTGGTCAAACCTATTAAAAAACAGGTTCAGATTGTTCGCCCACTCCCTGCCCCCTGTGGCCTGGGAGGAGGTATTCTGGAGCCCAGAGATGGTTTTAAGGTTTCTCCAGACCCCGCTGATGTCACTCTGTTGCAGCTTGTCCTCCATCTTCTTCCTAAAGCTGTCCTTGCCTTCTCTGATCTTCCTCCTCAGCTCCCTCTGTACGGACTTCAGCATCTCCCTGTTCCCCGACCCTGTTCCCCGACCTGAAGATCCTCTTCTTCTCTCTCAGAAGTGTTTTTATCTCAGGGTTGATCCAGGGTTTGTTGTTCGAGCAACACCGTATTGTCTTGGTGGGTACGGTGTTGTCCACACAGAAGCTGATGTAGTCCGTGATGGTGTGAGTGAAGCCATCGATGTCCTCACCATGTGGATCACAGAGCTGCTCCCAGGCAGTGGTTTCAAGACAGTCCTTTAAAGTGTCCATTGCCTCCTCAGACCATATCTTCACCGTGCGTATGACCGGAGGTTGTCTGTGTACTAGGGGTTTTGTACACCAGCAGGAGATGAACCAAGTTGTGATCCGATCTCCCGAGTGGGGGGAGTGGTGATGAGGTGTACGCCTCCTTAGTGTTAGCATAGAATAAGTCCAGTGTTTTATTGTCTCTAGTGTGGCATGTGGCAATTTGACATACTGGGTGAACGTGGGCAGAATGGAGGACAGTGAAATATGTTTGAAATCACCTGAGATGAGGAGAAGAGCATCTGGGTGTTCTGTCAGCAGCCTGCCAGTTACTGAGTGAATGGTGTCACGCGCTGTCCCAGCGTTCGCCGTCGGATTTGCATAAATAACAATGCAGATCTCATGTGAGTATTCCCTCGGGAGATAGGTAGGCCGCATGCTAACAGCTAGCAACTCAATGTCTTTGCTGCAGTGATGTTGTTTAACCGTGATATGTCCCAGTCTGCACCAGCTGTTATTGACATACATTATCACTCCTCCGCCCCTTGCCTTCCCACTGTCTGGTGTTCGGTCTGCCCGTATTGCGTGGAAGCCCTCCAGTTCGATGTTAGCATCTGTTGCTAGTTCTGTTAGCCACGTCTCAGTAAACAACATCAAGCTAATCTCTCTGAAGACGCTCTGGTATCGAGCCATAGCCGCTAGCTCAGGGGTGTCAAACTCATTCCATGGAGGGCCAAGACCCTGCAGGTTTTACTTCCACCCAGTCTCTTCAGCAGGTGTTTTCACTGATCAGCAATCAGTGGGAAGAAATTCAGAGAAAACACCAGTTGAAGCCACTGGGTGGAGGTAAAACCTGCAGGGTCTTGGCCCTCCATGGAATGAGTTTGACACCTGTGCGCTAGCTCATCTGTCTTATTGAGTAGCGATCGAACGTTCCCCATAATAACGGATGGAAGGACGGGTCTGTACCTTATATTTCTCGCCCGCCGTCTTGCTCCAGCACGCATCCACGTTGTTTCATCATGTTTTTAAGATTCTGATAAACTTTATTAACACCCCCCCACACTCTTTTTGAGGCAGATTTTGGAAATAATGAGGAGAAAGTGTTTAACCTACCTGAGAGAAAATCTCCCCTTCACCTCCTTCTGTTGTTAGTATTCAGAAGTAGGGATGAGCAGTGAGAGGCTTATTTTTCTGCTCCTTCACACATATTCCTGTCAAACTCAGTTTACAGGCCCGCTGCTGAGGTCTCGCCTAAAGCCAATAAAGCAGCCGCAAAACCTTCATGAATTTATAATTCACCTCCTGAATCCCTGAGTGCCTGAACCCATCCACTTGTTTGGTTAAATGAGGACTTCTTTCATTGTTCCACAGAGTTTTATTTAATAGTCTTGGTAGCAGAGTGCAGCTCGGAGGCTTAAATCAAACATGGCAGAGCTGAGCTGTTCACCGTCAGGCAGATATGAGCCCATTCTGACCTGAAGGTCGACGTCATTATTGTTGGAGTGTGTTTTCATTGTACTTGTCACTGCTTTTGTCTTCTTTAAGCTCTGGAGTGTTCTCGCTAGTACTCAATCTGAAACTAATGACAGACTAATTAAATTATCAAATGGCTCCACTTTTAATTGGAGTCGAGTTGTGACTAATTTGTTGGAGCTGTTGTTAAATATATCATATTTATATAAACTGGATGGATGTGAAGCACTCGGAAAAACTCTTTTCTCAACCATGTTTTTTTTAGTGAAATAAGTGGTGTTTAAATGAATAAATCTAATAGATGCAACACCACTCCTACATGCAGGGCTAGAGTAACAAATGTTGAGGTACAGCAATGTATGCACCCCACCCCCTATATATCTCTTATTTTCAGTGCACATTCGCAAGAAATGCAGTGCAAATATACAAGACACAAGTTGCAAATGCACAAGAAAAAAGTCACAAATTAACAAGAAAACACTGCTCTTTAATAATGAGCCCATATTTTGCTTTTTGGCGCTCTTCTAGTGTGTTCTGTAGGATTTCTGTGACATATAGGGCCATATTATGACATTCCATTCTCTTGTCAGTTGTCAGTTACACACTGCATATTTGTGGGTGTGGCCCAATCTGTTTCGTTATTACAGGCATTGGGAAAACATGTTGGGCACCAGCAAAAAGTGCAAAGAGGCTGGTCTAATTATTCAGAGGTGTGTTTTAGATAATCCAATCCAAAGCCCTCATTCCCATCCTTTTAATGAACAGAGGTGCATTATCTAAAGTGAACTCTTGTCATGATGGCTTGTTTAAGCGGGTTCCGTGCTGGCCAAAGGGTGTGCGGATGAGTGAAAACACACAGTTGTAACAGTGTTTGGCATTAACCAGGCATTAATCACAGTTGATGCCCACTTAGTTATTTTAGAGAAGACAAATGGGGAAGAGATGATGAACAACTGGGCTGAACAGTTGAGCTGAATGGTTTAATGTAGTATACGGATGCAACACGTAGGCACAAATGGGCTTGAATTGGATATTTTCATAAACCCACACACTAGTTCTTTTTTCCCCCTGAGCAGTGAAAAACTCTGCTGTTTCTACAAATGATCTGGAACAGTCCATACCAGAGGATACAGGTGGATAGGCTGTCTTTTATTGTCCTCAGATTAATACTGTCATGCTGCGGTCCTCGCGGACCACAAATAAGATGCCATAGGCCACCGATGAGCTTGCATAATTTATTAAAGGAACACAAATGGCAAAATAAGGAGCCATGGGGGGCAAAAACACAACTAAGGTTATAACTAGACACGGGCTACAGAGTCTCAGAGAAAACACTTACTGTGAAGAATATAGACGATGAATATCAGACGAGAATTGTCAGACGATGTCAGACGAGGTCGCAGCCCGGAGTAACCAACGCTGCTCTCTTAAATAGGGCCGGGGATGAAACAGCTGATGAGGCAGTCATCAACTCCATTGATTCCAGCTGTCACAGCCAGCTCCGCTCTGACAGCCAGAAGCCCCGCAGAGACGCTGTCAGAATAAGAGCCCTGTGGGACCACAAGAAATACTACCGAATGAGGGGAAAATACTGCATGACCGGAGCGCGGACAAGATTGGCGCTCAGGCCATGACACATACATTCATCAGAAAAACAACAGCTAAGTGAACAGACAAAAGATTGATTGAAGGAAATGACTGGGGGCACAGATATGACAGAGTACATATGGACAGAACAATAGGCTACTCTGTCACAGCAGAGAGGTTTGCGGTTCAAAACCCTTAGACTGAGAGTTCCATCCAACCGCCTCCGCCCTTTCTCTTTCCTCTGTTCAGAAAAAAGTGAAGGTAAGCACCAGCTGGTTCTGGCACCAAATCATCAGTCCATTCAGACCATACGGTCCAGACCCGATCAGAGGCCACACCAGCCGAGGCAGATGCAGATGCACCTCCTGCCTCTCCTGGGAGTTACAGTGAAAATTAAAATACACACACTCCCTATTCATTTATCCAATTATCCCCCTTATGATAAGCATATTCATTCCTAATAAGTCTGTGATTAAAATGAAAATGTGGATGGAATTAAAAAACCCATCAAGTGCATCATAATATTACAATTAAAATGACGGGTGACTATATTACAACTGTTCCAATGCTGTCCATTAAAATAATAGCTCATGTTGTGTTCCTGTCAGGAGGAGTTGAGGGATTTCAAAACACTGCTGAAAGACCATTAAGACAACATAAGCCTTTATTAGTCCCACAGTGGAGAAATTACAGGATTGCAGCAGCAAAAGGATAGCAGCACTCAGAACAATAGCAAATGCTGGGCAGTGCAGTGGCGGAGTGGTTAGCACTGCGGCAGCACAACAACTCACCCTTGGCCGGGGGATCCTGGGTTCGATCCCAGCCCCCGACCAACAGTGATCTGTGTAGAGTTTGCATGTTCTCCCCATGTCTGCGTGGGTTTACTTCGGGATTTCTCCGGTTTCCTCCCACATGCCAAAAAACATGCAAATTAGGTTAACTGACATCAAACTGGGGATTCTAAATTGTCCTTAGGTATGACAGTGAGAGTGAATGGTTGTCTGTATCTCTGTGATGGACTGGCGATCTGTCCAGGGTGTACCCTGCCTCTCACCCAAAGATGCTGGGATAGGCTCCAGCCCCCCGCGACCCAAAAAGGTTTAAGAGGAAGAAGATGGATGGATGGATGGATGAATGGATGGAAGAATAGGTTAGCCAAAGCAGTAAATAAATATACATATGTACACAGTTATATACACAGTGCAGCAGCATTGCAGTTAGATGGTATCAACAGCATTATAGCTAGGTTTTTTTTGGGGTTTTTTTTTTGGACTTATTTTGTACCGGTAGGTAGATTTGTTCTGCAGTCCGGTGACAAGCCACCAGCTGCCGGTCACTGCGTGCGCAAGCGCCCCTTAACTCCCTAACCTGCATGTTTTTGGCATGTGGGAGGAAACCGGAGAAATCCCGGAGTAAACCCACGCAAACACGGGGAGAACATGCAAACTCCACACAGATCACTGTTGGCCGGGGGCAGGGATCGAACCCACGATCTCATGATCCCCGCGATCCCCCGGCCGAGGGTAAACTGTGCTGCCGCAGTGCTAACCACTGCGCCACCGTGCAGCCCAGTAGTTAAATTACCCGGCAAAATATAAATATCGACCCAAACAGTATGAAGAGTTCCTTTGCAAAAACAGATAAGTCCAATTGTTTTAATAATGAGAAAAACAACTTTTCATCTGTTGGTTTATATGTGTTAGTATTTCCAATTCAGCTTCTAAGACGTGGTCACTTGAAATATGAGTATCTCAGACATAATAAAGCAAAAAATTGAACATCAACTCATTGTTTTTTTCTGCCAATTTATTAGTACTTTTTTCCACAAAAACAGATAAGTCCACAACACATACTCTTGCAAAAACAGACATGTACCGAAAGCCATGCTAGTTTGTCTGGAACATACCTGAATGTCTATAAGCATCAATGTAGTATGATTGACACACTGATTTAGGCATATCTACTCAGTAAAAGGATTACAAACATCATGCCAAGAGAATCAAGAAGATAAGATAAGATAAGATAAGATAAGATAAGATAAGCCTTTATTAGTCCCACAATGGGGAAATTCCAGAATTGCAACAGCACAGGGATAGCAACACTCAGAGCAACAATCAGAAGGCAAGAAAAAACAAGAACAGCTAGTAAACATATGTACATATTACTATAAATATATATATATATATATAGACACACAGTGCGGAGCATTATGGTTGGTGAATGTGCAGCAGAAAGTCTAAGCTCTCTCTCCATGGATGCGGCGGGCCAGCTGGAAGTCTTTGGGCATGGTGGTACCCTCTTAGCGAAGAAGAGACCCACCAGGTAGGCCTCGCTGGCCTCCTGCAGAGCCATGACGGCGAAGCTCAGGAAGCGCAGGTCGGTCTTGAAGTCCTGAGCGATCTCCCTCACCAGGCGCTGGATGGGCAGCTTACGGATGAGAAGCTCCGTGGATTTCTGGTAGCGACGGATCTATCTCAGAGCCACGGGCCTGTAACGGTGAGGCTTTTTCACTCTGCCGGTGGCCGGAGCGCTTTTCCGAGCAGCCTTGGTGGCTAGCTGCTTCCTGGGGGGCTTTTTCCTCCAGTAGATTTTACGGGCGGTCTGCTTGGTTCTTGCCATCGCTCTTTATTATTCTAGAAGATGGAAGAAGATGGTAGCATTGAATCTTTATTGACTTAATCAGTACTGCCATCCAAAAAAATGTGGCATTTATCCAGGTACTGTTTTATAAAAACAGGGTCTTGGCGTTTATTGGCTTTTGAAAAAGAACAGGAACTTTGTAGTGTATATAACATAGGACATATTGGATTTTGAGAAAAAACAGTTTGAACTTCTATAAGTAGGTAATGTGAACAGTTGTTTGTTGTACAGAGGGAAATTTTCTTTGAAGTGGCGTTTATCGGTTTTTGCAAATGAACTCTTCGTATATTTCACATTGAATGAACAGTGTTGTTGCCACCCTTGATAATAATTGTAATTAGCTCAAGTAGGTTCATTTTGTCTTCTTTTAATTATTTATCTTTTGTTCTTATTAAAGACAAGAATAGAAAGGAGATGTATTTACCTTCTTAACATGTTTCGACTGTACACTGCAGCCTTCGTCAGAAGGGTCAGCTGACTGCTGCCAGGTGACATTTATCAGCTGATTTTCGTAGGCAGGGCCAGTTCAGCAGATCTGTCAGATCCACCGAGCCGGCCCCGCCTTCCGCCGTCAGATGGTCTCTGGAGAATGTGATCCCAGGTGTGGGAAAGCATAAAGGCCCCCTCATCTCGGTTCATGGTGTCTTTTCCCCTCTTCCTGAATTCTATGGCCTCCTTGATCCAGCGTTTGTGTCTGTTGCTCTCTGATCAAATAATTTTTGCGTTGCCCCAGTCCATAATGTGATTATTTCTTTTGCAGTGATCTGATATTGCTGATTTTAATGTTTCTTGTTCTGCCTTTTCTTTTTGTGATCTTGTGAGTCGTCCTTGTGTTTCCTTCTCACATTCCTTCTGGTGTTCTTTTTTTCTTGTGGTGAATGATCTTCCAGTTTCTCCAATGTAGGTTTTGTTGCATGATCTGCATATTTCATATATTACATTTCATTTTTTGTCTTGTTCTATTCTGTCCTTGGGGTGTACTAATAACTGTCTTAATTTTTTGTGTGGTTTTACTGCTGTGTTTATTTTGTATTTTTTCATGATCCTTTGAATTGGTTCCGTGATCCCTTGTATGTATGGTATGGTTATGGTGTCCTTGTTTTTGATTTCGGCTTTTGTTCTGTGTTTTTTTTCTTTGTTTTTGACTTGCTGTTTCCCTTTGTTTATGGCCCATACTGGATATTGGCAGCATATAAGTGCATGTTTTATGTGGTTTTCCTCCTCCTGTCTGTCTTCTTGGTCTGTGATGATGGTGGCCCATTCATATAACTTCCTGACAACTGATAGCTTGTGTGCTGTGGGGTGTTCCGATGTCCATAGTAGGTATTGATCTGTGTGGGTTGGTTTTCTGTAGACTGTGATTTTTATGCTGCCGTCATCGTTGTGGTGGATTTTCATGTCCAGAAAGGCTATGGTGCCATTTTCCTCCTCTTCGTGTGTGAATTTTATATTTCCAGTGCTGTCCGTGCTGTTCAGATGGTCAGTGAGTTCTTGTGTGTGTCCTTTCCTTATTTTTTCCAGAATGTCATCCACGTATCTCTTCCAAAGGGTGGGTTTACATTGTGTAGGTGCTGTGTTGATGGCTTTGTTTTCCAGATCCTCCATGAAAAAGCTGCTCACAAAGGCTGATAGTGGGTCTCCCATTGCAAATCCTTCTTTTTGTCTGTAAATTTTTCCTCTGTATTGAAAATAGGTGGATTTTGCAACAAATTGTAATAATTCGGATATGTCATGAACTGTGAGATTGGTGCGTCTTTTAAGGGTACGGTCATTATTGAGGCGTTCTTGCACTATGTGTAGTGTGACATCAACAGGTGTGTTTGTGAATAATGAAATGACGTCATGTGAAATGAGGATCTCGTCCGATTCTATTTTCATATTTTTGAGTTCTTGTGCCAGTTCTTTTGAGTTTTTGCAGTGGAAATCTGATAGTCCAAGGGCTTTTGATAAGTTGTATGTAACTGATCCAATATTGTCTATTATTGGCCGCAGTAGGATATCCTTTTTGTGTATTTTTGGGGTTCCATAGATCCGAGGGGTGATGCTGGCTGTGGGTATCAGGTGATCATATGCGTCCTTTGTGATTTTTTTACTTTCTAATAGGGGTTTGAGAAGGGCTTTTAGCATTTTTTTTCTTTTCTTCTGTGGGGTTTGTTTTAATGATTTCGTATGTGCTTTCATCTGCCAACATGGTTTCCATCTGTTTTTCATATGTTTCCGTGTCCGTTACTACTGTCGTTCTGCCTTTATCTTATGGGAGGATTGTGATTGTTTTATCTGTCTTGAGTGAGTTTAATGCTTTTTCTTCTTCTCTTGTAACGTTGCTTTGTGGTAATTTGGCCGTTTTGAGGATTCCTGCTACTGCTTTCTGGAGTGCTGCTTTTTCCCCTTGGTCCTGGATTTTTTCACATGCCAGTTCTGTTGCGAGGATGTATTCTTCATGGGGTATTCTGGCTGGTGTGATGGCGAAGTTCAGTCCTCTGCTCAGCACTGTTTTCTCTGTGTCCGTGAGTGTGCATTTTGACAAGTTTTTGACCCACTTAGCGTTCATTTCCGTGTGTGTTTGTCTTCGTCCGTTCTTGCTTTCTGTAAGTTTTTTTAGTTTTTTAATTGGCGGTTTTTCGTTTTAATGAATTCTTGTTCGTGTGCGTGTTTTAATTGTGCTTCTATCTGCTCCTGCGTTTTCTGGTCGGTCGGGTAGTGTTTCTTGAAAATGTCCATTTTCTCCTTGATCTGGTTGTTAATTCTGTCCTCGTTGTTTGCCATAATTCTTATCCGTTCTTTGATCAGGTCTTTCCATGCTTTATTGATAATTTTCTCTGCGTTTTTGGTCAGGATTGGATTTCTTATGTTGAGGCTTGCTGGTGTGACATCCTCATCTCTGCAACGGAGGTTAAATCTCAGGTGGTTTCTGAAGCGTGCCCATGTTTTCTCCAATTTCTCCAGCTGGCGGAAGTCTTTAATGCAATTTTGTCCATAACTTCCACGTAATAGCTCAAGTAGGTTCATTTTGTCTTCTTTTAATTATTTATCTTTTGTTCTTATTAAAGACAAGAATAGAAAGGAGATGTATTATAATACATCTCCTTTCTATTCTTGTCTTTAATAAGAACAAAAGATAAATAATTGTAACTGTCTTAGTTGTGTATTGGAGGGGATAATCTCTATTGAGCAGAGTTGTGATCTTGTGATGTAATCCAGTAGTCCTGGATTACTGATTACCTGACAGGCAGACCACAGTTTGTCCAGCTGGGCAATGTCTTGTCTGGAGTGGTGGCTCGTGATACGGGAGCTCCACAGGGGACTGTGCTCTCTCCTTTTCTTTTTACCTTATACACCACTGACTTTGAGTACAACACTGAGTCATACCACCTGCAGAAATTCTCTGACGACTCAGCTGTTGTGGGGTGTATAAGAGGAGGAGAGGAGGGGGAGTACAGGGCACTGGTAGACAGATTTGTGGAGTGGACGGAGCAGAATCACCTGAGGCTGAATGTCAGCAAAACCAGAGAGATGTGATTGATTTGAGGAAGAGGAAGATGCCTTCTCAGCCACTGTAGATTAGGGGGGAGGCTGTGGGAGTGGTTGTGGACTACAAATATCTGGGTGTCAGGATCAGCAGCGGGTTGGACTGGAGATCCAACACCGATGCTGCGTACAAGAAGGGGATGAGCAGATTCTACTTCCTGAGGAAGCTGAGATCCTTCAACATGTGTAGCAGGATGCTGGAGCTTTTCTACCAGACCGTTGCCGCCAGCGCCATCTTCTTTGCTGCTGTCTGTTGGGGTAGCAGTATCAGGGCCAGAGACACCAACAGACTTGACAAGATTATCAAGAGAGCTGGCTCTGTAATTGGTCTCAGACCGGAGACCTTTGAGACAGTGGTGGAGAGGAGAACACTAAATAAACTGTGATCCATCATGGACAATCCTGATCACCCCCTCCACCACACACTAGACAGACAGCGAAGCACTTTCTCCAGTAGACTACTACAGCTTCGCTTTCAAACGGCCAGGTACAGGAAATCGTTCCTGCCACATGCAGTTTCACTGTACAATAACTCACTATGATGTTGTATTATGGTCATAACAATGCTGCCACACTGCACCTTACAGACTAACTGGTAAATCACATTTCACTCTGCTCCTGGTAGTCCTTCTTTGTGCAATGGGATGATTCATGTGTTTATACGGATCATCATATATTAAGCTATGATGTATATAGGTTTTTTTTTGGTTCCAAGGTTGTCATAGCCAGGAGCGGCACTGGGGTTAAGCTCCCAGTGCTCATAAAATGCTCCTTATGGCGTGCGTCTCGAAAAGCCTCTGACAACTAAGTCCAACTCCTAGCCTGCCCGTGTGGTTTAGTCTCTAAGCCCGGCGGAACTGCTTTTACTAATAGGAGAAGGGGTGAGGGCGGATCTCTGGCGCCTTAAAACCAGATGCTTCAGGTAGATGGTGGCTCGTCAACCTGGGAAGGTAGCCCATCTAGGGGAAGGTAAACCCTGATTTCAAACCTCCGCTGCCTTGCGGCATACCCGGTCACGGGAAAGGCTTCGGGAGTCAACCCTGAGGAAAAATCCGGAGTCGGAGCCCCTAAGGCAGTTCTCTGTTGTGCTCAACATCGTTCTGGCAGCTCCTACAACGGCGCTGGTGCCAAACTGTAGCAGCCCTGCTGTTCCTTTGGATTCATCAGTGACGTGGAGAGGGGGGACATGCTGCATGGGCAACATCTTGTCCTCCATATCTTCCTGCCCAGGCTTGAATCCTACCAACACCAACGCTGGAAGGTAGAACACCGGATCACTGGAGAGGACACTCCAGCTTTGCCTTTGGCGTAGACAAAACATGGGGAATGACAGTTACTGGTTATAAGCCACCGCTCAATTGGCATAGAACGCGGCGCCAGGGGTTGTTCCCGACGGTGGGAGGGATCATCGGATCTCACTGGACAGTTACTGCCCGCCTCAAGCTGGGCAGCCCCCAGCCAATAAGGTGTTGTCCCGCCACAGCTTGCTTTCCTCATTGGGTGCATGGGGATGAGGAGAAGTCCGAACAGCAGGCTGAGAACCTTCGCACCAGGCAAGACAATAAAACAAAAGAGACCAACTCTAAAACTGGGAACTTGGAACGTCCGCACTATGATGACAGGACTCGCTGCTAACCTCAAGGACATCAACGACACCAGGAAGACTGCCATCATCAATAATGAGCTGAAGAGACTGGGAGTGGATATCGCCACTCTCCAGGAAACACGGTTGGCTGACGCAGGCACACTGAGAGAGAAGGACTACACGTTCTACTGGCAGGGAAAGGGCAGTGACGAACACAGGGAAAACGGAGTGGGCTTCGCAGTGAAGAACACCTTGCTGAAGATGATGGAACCGGGCAGCAATGGCTCTGCACGACTCCTCACCCTCCACCTGAACACCACTCAAGGCCCAGTCACCCTCGTCAGTGTGTATGCCCCAACACTGACAGCCACACCAGAGGCAAAAAATGAGTTCTACGAGAATCTCGCAACAACTGTCAGGACCATCCCCAACTCTGAACAACTCATTCTCCTTGGAGACTTCAATGCCAGAGTGGGTGCTGACCACGACTCCTGGCCCTCCTGTCTTGGACCTTTTGGCGTGGGCAGAATGAACAACAATGGACAGCGGCTGCTTGAGTTCTGCACATATCACGATCTGTGCATCACAAACTCGTTCTTCAAGACCAAGCCCCAACACAAGGTTTCCTGGCAACATCCACGCTCAAAGCACTGGCACCAGCTGGACTTGATCGTGACCAGGCGCACCTCACTGAAGAACGTGCTAATCACCCGTTCGTTCCAGAGTGCAGATTGTGACACAGACCATTCATTGGTGTGTTGCAAGGTCAAGCTGCAGCTGAAGAAATTCCATTGTGCTAGACAACCTGGAAAGGCACGGATTGACACCAGCAAGATGGCTCAACCAGAACTTGTTGAGCAGTTTGCCTCCACCTTTGAGAAGGAACTTGATGTACCACAAGAAGGGAAATCTGCAAAGCAGAAGTGGGAAGAGCTGCGAAACACCATCCACCGCACAGCCTTGGCTACCTTTGGGAGGAAGACCTCGAAGTCACAGGACTGGTTTGATGCCAAGTTGACCGAGATGACCCCCGTCATTGAAGCCAAGCGCTCAGCACTTGCTGAGTACAAGAAGTACCCAAACGAGAAGAATCTCCAGATTCTCAGGGCTGAGAGAAGCAAAGTTCAGCAGACTGCTCGGCGCTGTGCCAACAAGTACTGGACTCAGCTCAGCCAAGACATTCAAACCACTGCCATAACAGGGAACATCCGTGGTATGTACGATGGCATCAAGAAAGCACTTGGTCCGGCTCAGAGCAAGACGGCCCCCCTCAAATCCTCCACTGGGGAGATGATCACAGAAAAGAACAAGCAGATGGAGAGATGGGTGGAACACTACCCGACCTCTACTCCAGAGAGAACACCGTGACACCGTCAGCCCTTGATGCCATCGACTGCCTGCCATCCATGGATGAACTTGATGCCGAGCCAACCATCGACGAACTCAGCAAGGCCATTGATAGCTTGGCCGCTGGCAAGGCACCCGGCAACGACGGCATACCCCTGACCTGATCAAGCACTGGAAGACCGCCCTACTGCTGCCATTGCATGACGTCCTCTGCCAGTGTTGGAAGGAAGGTGCCGTACCACAGGACGCCAAGATCATCACCCTCTACAAAAACAAAGGGGAGAGAAGCGACTGCAACAACTACAGGGGCATCTCCCTCCTCAGCGTTGTTGGCAAAGTCTACGCACGAGTTGTTCTTGTTCGTCTACAGAAGCTTGCCGAACATGTCTACCCTGAGTCTCAGTGTGGCTTCCGCGCTGAGCAATCGACGGTAGACATGATATTCTCCATCCGCCAACTCCAGGAGAAATGCAGAGAACAGAACATGCCCCTGTACGTCGCCTTCATCGACCTCACCAAAGCGTTCGATCTGGTCAGCAGAGAGGGCCTTTTCAAGATCCTGCCAAAGATAAGATGCCCACCAAAGTTGCAAAGCCTTATCGAATCGTTTCACACCAACATGCAGGGGATAGTGCAGCACGATGGCAACGTCTCAGAGCCATTCAACATACGCAGTGGAGTGAAACAGGGCTGTGTACTTGTGCCAACCCTCTTTGGGATTTTCTTTGCTATGCTCCTGAGGCATGCCTTCAGCACAGCAACAGAGGGAATCTACCTGCACACAAGATCTGACGGCAGGCTTTTCAACCTCGCCCGCCTGAAAGCCAGAACCAAAGTACGAAAGGCTGTAATCAGAGACATGCTGTTCGCAGATGACGCTGCAGTCGCAATCCACACACAGCAGGAGCTTCAGACCCTGATGGACCACTTCTCCCAGGCATGCAAGGACTTCGGGCTTACCATCAGCCTGAAGAAGACTAACGTCTTGGCGCAAGGCACGGAAGCACCACCAACCATCACCATCGACGACTACGAGCTGGAGGTCGTGAATCACTTCACGTACCTGGGGTCCACGATCAGCAACAACCTCTCCCTTGATACAGAGATCAACAAGAGGATTGGAAAATCAGCCTTCACACTCGCTCGCCTCACCACACGAGTGTGGGAGAATCCCAAACTCTCTGTCAAGACGAAGATGGCAGTGTACAACGCCTGCGTCATCAGCACACTGCTCTATGGGAGTGAGACGTGGACAACATACGCCCGGCAGGAAAAGAGACTGAACTCCTTCCACTTGCGCTGCATTTGCCACATCCTGGACATATCCTGGCAGGACAAAGTGCCCAACACAGAAGTTCTGTCCCACGCCGGCCTTCCCTTCATGTTCACTCTACTCAGGCAGCGCAGGCTCCGCTGGCTAGGCCACGTTCACCGTATGGAGGATGGCAGAATCCACAAAGATGTCCTCTATGGAGAACTGGCAACTGGCAGGAGGGACGTTGGCCGCCCACAGCTGCGCTTTAGAGACGTCTGCAAGAGAGACATGAAGGCCCTGGAGATCAACACAGAGCGCTAGGAGGACCTTGCAACGGACCGCTCCAAATGGAGAGGCATCCTGACCAGACAGCTCAAGGCGGGTGAAGAGAGACTGACTGCTGCAGCAGATGAAAAAAGGACCCGCAGGAAGAACCGCCACAGGCCCAGCAACACGGAGACCAACCACAAGTGCGACCTGTGTGACAGGGACTGCCATTCGCGCATCGGCCTGTTCAGCCACAGGCGGTGCTGTTCCAGCAGAGTAGACGTTTAGGATTTTCTTCCATGGTCATCATAGACCGACGGAGGCCGCCGACGATATAGGTTTTATAGTCGTGTTAGTTTTACTTTCCATGGGTAATCCCTTTGTCATGTGTATGTTTCTGTTGTTTGGTTGTCTACTGTCATGCTGCTGTTACACTGTAATTTTCCAGTTTGGGATCA
This sequence comes from Pholidichthys leucotaenia, assembly GCA_020510985.1. Taxonomy (NCBI): domain Eukaryota; kingdom Metazoa; phylum Chordata; class Actinopteri; order Cichliformes; family Pholidichthyidae; genus Pholidichthys; species Pholidichthys leucotaenia. Next base: position 189,647,266 of record CM035842.1, on the reverse strand, counting down.
ATAAAGTACATCTATCTATCTATCTATCTATCTATCTATCTATCTATCTATCTATCTATCTATGTTTAATACGGCCTCTATGCGCAATATTTGGATTATATAGTCTGACAGCCGTAGGTAGGGAGGACCTGCAGAATCTCTCCCTCGAGCACTTTAGATGGCACAGCCTGCCACTAAATGAGCTCCTCAGCATGTTCAGCATGTCCCAAATGAGGTAGGACTCGGACTCCAACAGAGATGAGAGCTTAGCCACTGTCCTCCTCTCTCCTATGGGGAGACAGGCATTGCCCCAGAACAGAGCTGGCTTTTTTGATCAGCCTGTTCAGTCTTCCCGTGATAACACTGCCCCAGCAGACCACTCGATATGTAATGTCTGATGCCACCACAGAATCATAGAAGGCCTTCAGGAGAGCCCTCCACACTCCAAAAGAACTGTCTCCTCAGGAGGAACAGCCTGCACTGCCCCTTCTTGTAGAGCATGTTGGTGTTGTGTGACCAGTCCAGTTTATTGTTCAGGTGAACACCCAGGTACTTGTAAGATGTCACCATCTCAATGTCTGTTCCCTGAATGCTTACCGGTGTTGTGGGGGTTATCCACGCCTGCGGCAGTTCACCACCAGTTCTTTGGTTTTCCTCACATTGATCTGGAGGCAGTTCTGCAGGCACCAGTCCACAAAGTCCTGGATAAGTCCTCTGTACTGTGCATCATCCCCCTCGGAGATGAGGCAGACAATCGCAGAGCCATCAGAGAACTTCTGTAGATGGCAGTGTGGTGTGTTGTGTGTAAAGCCAGATGTGTAGATGGTAAACAGGAAGGGAGCCAGAACTGTTCCCTGGGGAGCCCCCGTACTGCAGATGATAGATAGATAGATAGATAGATAGATAGACAGATAGATAGATAGATGATGGTGTCAGACACAGTCCCGGGTCCTCACAAACTGTCGTCGGTCTGTGAGGTAGTCCAGGATTCACAATGACAGGTGCTGGTCCACCCCTGCACGCAGCAGCTTGTCCCTCAGAATCACTGGTTGGATGGGGTTGAAAGCACTGGAGAAATCAAAGAACATGATACTCACAGTGCTCCCAGGCTTCTCCAGGTGGGACAGGGAACGATGTGGGAGGAAAATTCAATTCAATTCAATTCAACTTGAACAGGACCGGTCCTGTTCATAATTTTTATGGACAGGATTTCTAGGCGCAGCCAGGGAATGGAGGGTGTCATGCTTGGTGACCACAGGATCTCATCTCTGTTGTTTGCAGATGATGTTGTCCTGTTGGCTTCATCCAGCAATGACCTACAGCTCTTGCTGGGACGGTTTGCCGCTGAGTGTGAAGCGGCTGGGATGAGAATCAGCACCTCCAAGTCCGAGTCCATGGTCCTCAGCCGGAAAAAGGTGGATTGTCCTCTCCGGGTTGGGGACAGGCTCCTGCCCCAAGTGGAGGAGTTTAAGTATCTTGGGGTCTTGTTCACGAGTGAGGGGAAAATGGAGCGAGAGATCGACAGACGGATTGGAGCAGCATCTGCAGTGATGCGGACGTTGTACCGGTCTGTTGTGGTGAAGAGGGAGCTTAGTTCTAAGGCAAAGCTGTCAATTTACCAGTCAATCTACGTTCCTACTCTCACCTATGGTCACGAGCTTTGGGTAATGACCGAAAGAACGAGATCGCGGATACAAGCGGCTGAAATGAGCTTTCTCCGTAGGATTGCTGGACTCACCCTCAGAGATAGGGTGAGGAGCTCAGTCATCCGGGAGAGGCTCAGAGTAGAACCGCTGCTCCTCCACATTGAAAGGAGTCAGTTGAGGTGGTATGGGCATCTGATTAGGATGCCTCCTGGACGCCTCCCACTTGAGGTGTTTCAGGCACGTCCCACTGGGAGGAGACCCCGGGGCAGACCCAGGACTCGGTGGAGAGACTATGTCTCCCAGCTAGTCTGGGAACGCCTTGGTATCCCCTCTGAAGAGCTGGAGCAGGTGGCTGGGGAAAGGGAAGTCTGGGCTTCTCTGCTTGAACTGCTGCCTCCGCGACCCGGACCTCCGGAAAAGCGGTAGAAGATGGATGGATGGATGGAATTCAACTTTATTTATATAGCACCATTTCACAACAACAGTCATCTCATAGCACTTTCAACTGTAGGGGAAACCCCCAGAGTTGCAGAAAGACCCCAGCAATCAGGCGATCCCCTGTGAGCAAGCGTTTGCTGACGGTGGAGAGGAAAAACTCCCTTTTAACAGGAAGAAACCTCCAGCAGAACCAGGCTCAGGGAGGGGCACCCAGAAACTGCTTGGATCCTGTGATGAGAATGGATCTGGAGCAGAGTTAGGCTGCATTCACATTATATGCATATCCATTATACATTTTTAGAAGTAAAAATTGTTATTACCTCTTGTAAATTGTCTTTAAGTTGTGTTTATTTGACAATGGGATGCAATTCTTGGCAAGCAAGCAATTCTCAGCATAACACCGTTCCCTTCAGCCAAGGTGTTTATACACCACAAACTAATAAAAATGAAAAGCTCCACTGTCTGTATAAACCCCCGTACTGCCATCATGTCACTAAATGTTTTAAAAACATCGGTATTCTTGTGTGTAGCAACAAGCAACTGAGAAATCTGGTCCTCAGACCAAATGTCTATCAGAGCTTGCATCTCCTCCTCACTCCTCATTCCTCCAAGTCCAAGAGACATTTTTTAAACTTTTCTCCCCGGTTTTTTCTGGTAAAAGTATTTCTTGGATCTGTGTGGTTGTCTGTTATTTTCTACCCAAAAGGGAGGCTGAAGAACCAGGAGCTCTTCAGCTGAATCGGGGTGTTGGATTTATTTTACCCACAGATTCCTGCCACGGAAACACACATGGAGTTTTCAACAGGGATAACTTTTTCAGGTGAGTGCCAACTTTGTCTGTTTGCATCTCACCCAGACGGTGAATTCATGTCTTTTCATGTATTTACACTGAGTTATATTGTAATCGTGCTGCGCAAAAGATTCTCCCGTTCGCGTTTGATGTGAAGACACCTTTACAGTAAACACCACTTTCTCTTCTCACTATGTGTTGCTGTGGTTACACAAATGCAGAGGGGCACATCCACCCTTTGGTCAGCTGGATACTCCATTTGCATTGACACAGCAATAGAAGCACACCAGACTGCATTTGCAAGTGAACTGAGACCCCCCATTTTCAGGGGGACCAGAGTTTGTTTGTTTGGTGCTGCACCAGAGTTCTAGGCGCATTCATACGTTGCTAAACAAACCAAACTATCCACGGAATACACACTTTGGTCCTTTAGTCCAGACCAAACAGTGGCCTTGTGAATGCGCCCTTAAAGTCTCAAAAGTTCATACATGGAGGGAGCAAAGTTCATGAGACGGAATTACAGAGTTCAACCTGGCTTGAATCCATTACACACTTCTGACAGCAGACCTCTTTTTTCCTGATGAAAAGCACATTGTCATAAAATGCGCCAAAACACTAATGTGCTGACACTGCGCTGCTGTCACACCTCTTTGAAATGAGGGCCCTCCTGGCAGCGCAAAGTGGGCACACTGTCCACAAGTAATTAGATGGTGTGACGGAAGGTGAGAAGTGTGGTGGAAAAGTCCACTGTTGAAGGTGGTAATAAGGCCCATGACCTGCAAAGTCAAACAGCCCAAAGTTGTCCTGCAAAGGAGTTCTCCTCTCACACAGAACTGTCTGAAATGCCTTGTTTGGATTGGCTGTTCTCTTCTCTAAGGTTATTGTCATGGAAACTCGTATTGTGCATGGAACGAGATGAAATAAAGAATACCATCAAAGTTATTTTATGTATTTTAAACTGCGATGGACTGGCGATCTGTCCAGGGTGTACCCTGCCTCTCGCCCAAAGATGCTGGGATAGGCTCCAGCCCCCCGCGACCTGAAAAGGACTAAGCGGAAGAAAATGAATGAATGAATGAATGAATTTGCAGAGGTGGTCAGCTTGGAGAGATCACATGTCTCTCTCTCCCCAAACTGCCACCTCCAGTGGGTGCATGAGGTTTGTGAAGGAGGTCCCAACGTGTTACGTTTCACATGTGAACAAAAGGACAAGTAATTTACATTTCAGAAGTAAGGCAGGAAGGCCACAAGACCAGTGGAGCAAAGAGATGGGTACGCAATTTGAATACAGCGGTCAGGAAAGTGAAACTATATTAAAAATTTCCCCTTCAGTTATCACATCATTACTAAACAGACCTACCTCCTGGATAGTCTGGTTCACCCTTTTGGACTAGAAGAGGAAGTTTCCCACTGAGCCTCAGAACTCACATAGCTACAGTACTGCTAGTTTAGCTATTGAGATGGGTAGCAGCCCAAAGGCGGTTTTTAGAGCACCTTTCCATTAGACATTTGTGTTCCCAGCTGATTCATTAATCCATAGTTGTTTATATCTTTCACACCATTCTGATTTATTTTGTTATACTTTGGCCATAATAGTCACGTATATTTGTTTGCTAATGGTAGTCTGAGCTGGCAAAACTTTGATTTCTTACCAGTGTTGGACTCGAGGCCAGTTTTTCCCGGCCTCGGCCTCTACGTTGGAGGCTAATGACTTGGTCTCGTCCTCGGCCTCGAAACCTATGGCCTTTGTAACTTGGCTGAGGCTGGCTCAACATTATTTTAAAAAAAATTTTATAGATTCAATTCTCCTTAAATGATTTTCAGATAATGCTTCAAAAAAACATTTATATTTTGTCCTGTGTCTTCAGCAAAGCTCCTCATACCGTCAGTGTCCTGCCCCTCCCCTGACAGGTGTGTGCTGGTGTCTCGGTGTGCTGCTCTGCTGAGTTCCGAAGGAGGAGTGGTTTGCTTCGGTGTGTGGTCAGACTTGGCGCTTTCCTTGTATTCCAACTTGTGGGTGTGCGCTGACTATTTTGTAATAGGTTTGTAGAATTAATTAACTAATAATAATGTTGAAGAGTCTGTGATGCTCTGTGGACGTTTTAACAGATCCACCTGCTCTCTGTTCTGATTAGCTCAGCTGCTGCCTGCAGTGCATACAGATTCAGAGAGCTAAATACACGTACTTGTTCGTGTAACGGGACCTGTGGGGGACTGTCAGAGCCAACTCAAATGCAACACTTTCAAGCTACAGGATATTATGAAGATCCAAATCACTGGTGAGCCCTCCTTGCCATGTTTTTGCCTTTGATTGCAGTTTGTACCAACAGCTGTCCACACAAGCAAAACAGAAAATGACGGAGTAGTAACCCAAGGTATGCTGTTCTGAAAGGTATGCCAAAATGTCAGAACACCAGAGTTATTAGGAGACTCTCCACAATACACTAGCACACCTGCCAGGCAGAGAGGTGGCCAAGAGACCGCCCCTCCCGCTCACTGCTCTCTTATACCCTGGGTGGTGGCGGAACCGGAAACGTGGAGCCACCACCGGTGTCTCACAAATAAGACCCCAAACTACAACACAACCCCCCCCCCACACACACACACACACAAAAGCTGTAAGGCCACACACACAATTCAAACTCACCCTAATTTGGAACCCGAAACAAACCCTAAGGACAGTAACATAACAAAAATGGCCTAACACAATCATACCAAAAAAAACTACACCGGGGGAGACGGGTAGACTGCCCTCTCACCCATCACGGCAAAGCGGACAACCCTGCCGCTTATAAACCACAGCAAACCAACAAAAATCTTTCCCAGTCCCCCTTCTCGTTCCTCTGTGAACTGTCCAACCATCAGTCTGCCCCAGGGGAAGGACCACCCACCAGGTCACCGCTGGCTGATAAGAACCTGGTGTGCCTCCTGTTCACTACCACCGGGGACATCCCCTTGTTCAGACTCAAGCCCATCAATCTCCTCCCAGGTGCACCGCAGCTCATTTGGATGCCTCCATGAGCCATCTGATAGCCAAAGATAGGCATCCTCCGGTACCGCCACCACCTGCAGCCGCCCCTGGTGTTCTTCCATCCGATGCTTGGGCTGAATCCTCCATGACTGTGCCTCCTCTCGGGCCCGGACCACATTTGCAATCCCTAGAGGAGTCCTACTCGGCTCATAGTGTTTCTGTTTGGCATGTCGTTTTACTGTGCCAGCCAGTCCTGCCCTAATTGCTTTCATTTCTGCTGCCGCCCTCGCCATTGTGACTCCATGTTCTCCGGTCCCTTCCAGCAGACATCCGGGAACAAATGGAGCCAGCCACTCGGCGCCATCTGCCACCACAGGTATCCCATCGTACCGCCCAGTTCCCTCATCTAGGGCTACTTGGGCTCTGGCACAGGAACCCTCCTACGATGGCCCTTGGTGGGGTTGGTCCAGCTCCCTCTCCAGGGTGCCAGGCAAGTTCTCGTCCCACACAGCTCCATCCACTGTTCTAGGGATCAGTTGGTCCCACAAACCGCAGCCTGACCACTAGTCTCCAGTCCTATAATGTGGGAAAAAGTCCCTCACGGTTGCCCAATTTAACGGAGCCCACCGTCCGGTGTCAATCAGCAACGGCACTGTTACCCCATCCAGCTCCACCATACAGTAGGAGCGTCTGTTGGTACTTGGGGATACAGTGTGAATAACCGTGGGAGCAGGAGAATCTTCCTTGTGTTTTGGACTCCCTCGCTTGAACTTATGGCATGCCCTGACGAAATGATCCAAGAGTCTGCACTTGCCGCAGCGTTCTCCTCTTGCCAGACACTTCCTGGCCTTATAGTGGTCCTTCGTGGACCCGGGGCAGACTTTATCTTTACAGCATTACCGTAGTCTCCATCACCCTCCACATTGTCGTCGCTGTCTGGGTCCACTGTCTGCGCCGTCGATTGTGGAACAGACTGTCAGTGTAACACACTTTCATTGAGATCCTGTGATAGCTTGCCTGCCACCTCCAACTGTTGAGCTAAATCGATGGCCGTGGATAACATCAGTTCGCCCGAAAACATAAGCAGCTTCAACCTTGTAGCAGGGCAGATAGTATGTTCCACCACCTGGTTGCGAACCATCTCTTCTTCCAGTGATCCAAACTGACAGTCCCTGGCCAGTTGATGCAGGTCTACCACAAACCGCTGTACTGACTCGTTGACCTGCTGGCGGCGCTATCGAAACTGAATCCTGTGAACGACATTTCTGGGGTGTGAAAATGTCACGCCATTAGCTACTTACTTGCTTCCTCATAGCTATCACATTCACCCAAAGTACTTAAAATATACTGTCCTTCCATTCACAAATTATGAACCAACAGTGCACGCGCTCTCAATTTCTCGAGTCTCCCGAGGTCCAGCATCACTAGCTACATCTGAAACGTGGTGAACCATCTCACCCAAGGGACAGGCGGCTCACCAACAAGCTCCAGAAATGGCCGGATGGATGTCACACACGCACCCATGCCTTTTACCCTCTTCACCAAATGTTATGTCGGTGATAGGAGCCAAAGATGAGACCAGGTGTTGGGCTGATCACAGGTTTATTAGGAGACTCTCCACAATACACTAGCGTACCAGCCAGGCAGAGAGATGGCCAAGAGACCGCCCCTCCCGCTCACTGCTCTCTTATACACTGGGTGGTGGCGGAACTGGAAAGGTGTAGCCACCACCCGTGTCTTACAAATAAGACCCCAAACTACAACACAACACTAATGACAGGGTGTGGTGTATTGTGTTCATAATGTCTCTGCAGGCTGGATAACTGTTACCCTTCTAGCTGACTAAATCACAAACCTATCCTTAGTTCATCTGCTTGGTGAGAAATAGCCACAGTGAAATGGTGATATTGTAGAGGGTAAAAGGGAAGGATGTGGAGGCGAGGCACGAGCGTAGGTCGACACGGATTCTTTATTAAACCCTCTAACATAAATGTACAGCCTATGACCGTGTGTCTGGCAAAGCCTGAAGCCAGTAAGCCTTCCCCCAGTTCCTCTGCATTCTCTTATATAGCTTTATTGACCTGCGCATAGGAGCTGGGGGCTGGCGCATATTACATGTGGTTTGATGAAGGCCATGTATGGCACGATTATCATAACACATGTTACATACAAAGGCACTGTGTGGCACAATTATCATAACACGTTACCTTCATAACAATACATTCACCTCCCAGTGCTGCAGCTTAGAGCAGCAGGAGGCGAAGGCGCCTTAAAGTCTGGTCTAATTACCCCTGCGGGGGGCTACTCCTCTCAATCCATTGTTCAGCCCCTCTGTCTGCTTCTGGGTGTGAGATAATGTCCACCGGCAGTGTCTAGTGTCACCACAATATGATATATTAATGAATAATCATTAGTCCTGTCAGAATAAATGTGTTAATGGCTACAATTGATTAATAACAAAATAAAATGAGTTAAAAAATAATGGTGGTTAATCACAGGTGACTCGATTAAGCCTCATCCACATTCAGTGGCTGCATTAACCTCAGTTGATGCTGCTAAGAAGGAAGGACAGGAAAAAAACATTTGGCATCTTTCCAAGTTTTTTTGTGTGGGAAAATCTACCATGAATTATATCCTCCAAAACTATCAGTGAAGTACCTCTTTTAAACCATTTGAACAATAACTGAGCTTATTTTATATCAGGAGCTGAATGTGGCAGCAGCAGGATGAAGAAAGAGGGAGGGAGAGAGAGACAGCACTGATAACTAGAGAGAGAGAGGTGACACAGGAGGCACACCGTGACCGGGTAACAATAGTCAAAACTTGCTTGATTTCTGCCAGTGCTGAAATACTTAACACATAATAGGTATCAAGTAGGTCTGTTGCTTCATAGGAGCATAAATAGACCATTACAAGGCTGAAGATATGTTTGGTAAATGACTGAAATTATTTTTCTCCTGTTATTAATATTAGAATGGCAAACTAAAGAAGTAAATTAGCCTTGTCCTTTTATCAATGACTTTGCACTCTTTCTCCACAATAGGGCACACATGCTGACTTTTTTGCATTTAAAAAAATTCTTATGTGGGCAGAAATCTTAACCCTCCAATGTTTAACCCATAGTTATGTCCTTGTTGCTACCTCTATCTCGCTTATCGCTGTCTTTCCCTTAGACTGGTATCATGTTCACTCGTAAGATTTGGCTGAGGCGGATTAATCTTTTTGCTTGTTGATTCACTCACAATTTAAACGTGCATGCAGTAACAGTATGGGGTGCATACTGCAAAGCATTATGGTGCATAATGCTTTGCATAATGCAAAGCATTATGCACTGCACTACTTTGCTGCTACTCTGGCTGTGCTTGGCGCAAACCCATGTAGCTTAAGCATATATGACCTCTGTAAGTACTAGTACTGTACATGTACATGCACAGTGTAGTACCATTCATGTACTAGTACATGTACATGGTGGATTAATCTTTTCGCCTGTCGATTCACCATGCATGTACATGTACAGTACTAGCAAGTTTTGGCAGTACATGCACTAGTACATGTATCTGCTAGCTATGCACACACGCTTGCAGCACAGTACATGGTGCATAATGTGAAAACATTATGCGCTATTTTGATGCTATGCCAGCTGTGCTTAGCACATGCATACATTATGCAGTGCACACATACATGATCTCTGCAAGTAGTACTGTGCTGTGCAGTACACGTCTGATTTTGACCTCTCTTGCATGAGTTATTGTGACGCTGGTTCTTATCGAGAAAAAAAGCAGTACATTAACAAGTCAATTATGTCTTCCAAATCACGAACTGTTCAGTTTGGATTCACCGATCATGAGGAGTACGAGGAGAAAGGGAGAAGGAAGCACAGGACGAAATGCAAATTTTGCAGAACACTTTGAAGTTGGCCTCTGAAATAATGTGGTGACTCAGACTAGATCTCAGAATGTGGTGACTCGGACTCAGTCTTGGCCTTGGAATGTGGTGACTTGACTACAGTACTGTTTCTTATTGACTTCAAGGTTTACCTGCGGGGTAAAAAATGGGAGAGGAGTCTGCTAACCTTCAGCTTGACTACAACTCAACATCAGTTATTGTATATTCTCTACAGTATATATTCATTCCTCTCTCCTGCTAGACACCCCACGCTATCAAGGGCTCACCTGAAAAAATTGTTCCTGCCTCCAAAACTTCACAAGATGATGGGTCTTTACATTGCTAGCCTGCTAGCCTTGTTAGTGCGTCCGTGGCAGGAATCCGTGGGTAAAAAATGCCGACATTCCGATTCATCTGAAGAGCACCCGTCCATCTGTCTGTAGGTGGGTGGCAGTCTCATTTTCAAACTAGTTTACTCTCCATTGTTGATACTGTTGATACTTTTATTCCGGTGATGGCAGAATCTCAAGACCATTACTAGTTAGTGCTATCCTTTGGATGTAAACGCACGAATGCGCAAAATTGAGTCTGCTTGCCTCTTTCCATTGACTTTGTATGTATTCGCCCTGCACAAAAAAATTTGCTTTGTGTTTGGTCTGAACGCACCTTTACCCTGTAATTTGTAATGTGGATTGCTACCAAAACCTTGTCTTACTAACATGATACTAGTCCAGTTTCTTCCCATAAACCACAAGGACTTTTCTATAGCAAAGGTTTATAACAAAAAAAAGAAAAATCCAAAATCCAAAAAGCAGTGTAGATGTGCAGTTGGTAACCATGGAGATAGTGAATATCTGAGGTCTGTTTTCTGTTTCCATTTTAAACCCTAGTCTGCCTTTGCAGGAACAGACCTTGAGGCGACTCAGGCCGGAGACACTGCCGTCGTCCTGACAGAGATTCAGACAGAGAATGAAGAAGAGATCTGAATGAATTTCTGCTCCACTTCATCATTCAGCTCACCCTGAATTCAAATATAAATCACTCAGAGAAATATAAAAATGTGTCTTCAGGCTATTTCTGGCCAGATGAATTAATGAAGGTCCATCAGTTTGTACATACAGTGTGTATTAACATTCAGAAATTGGTATAAATCATGTTGGATGGAGACATTAATAGCACCGTAAAATGATTTTATTAAGCAGAGCTCTGCTGTTTATACATTATAGTGCTGAGTTAAAGTTGAACATATCAAACTGCCTTTCTGACAGAGACTGAAGTTTTCTGTGTTAAATGATGCAGACAACAAACAGGATTACAGCTGAAAACAAAGGGACTGTACAAGAACAGCATTTTAAAGCTAAATACTGGCTAGCAAGTAACACAAAGTGATTTCTGAGTCAACAGTTTCTGAGTCAACAATCACAAATTCATGAGAAGGCCAAAATTTAGAAGGAAACTAAAATTAAAATTATGAACAAAAAGTTGCACATTTCCTACACATACCCCTGTCAACCATCCATCCATCCATCCATCCATCCATCCATCCATCCGTCCATCCATCCATCCATCTTCTTCCGCTTAATCGTCTTCGGGTCGTGGGGGAGGGGGGCTGGAGCCTATCCCAGCATCTTTGGGTGAGAGGCAGGGTACACCCCAGACAGATCGCCAGTCCATCGCAGGGCCAACACAGAAAGACAGACAGACAACCATTCACTCTCACAGTCATACCTAAGGACAATTTAGAATCCCCAGTTTGATGCCAATTAACCTAACGTGCATGTTTTTGGCATGTGGGAGGAAACCGGAGAAATCCTGGAGTAAACCCACGCAGACACGGGGAGAACATGCAAACTCCACACAGATCACTGTTGGTCGGAGGCTGGGGTCGAACCCAGGATCCCCCAGCCAAGGGTGAGTTGCTGTGCTGCCGCAGTGCTAACCACTCCGCCACTGCGCTGCCCCTCTGTCAACCAGTGATGTATTATTTCCAGGGATGTATTATTTCATTAATTCTTTAACCTTGTATTGTCTTCACTTTTGGGACCCTCTGGTATCCCTCTGGCCATATCAAATCAAATCAAATCAAATCAAACTTTATTGTCATATTGCTGTACATACAGCTGTAGTGCAGGCAAGATGAAATTGCGTTTCTCTCGGCATCCATATAAGAAGCAGCATGATTAAGACACACTCCCACATAGCTCCCACCCCCCCATCCATTCACACATCCCTGAGACATACTTGGGGAAAAAGAATAACTAACTATAATATACAAAATGTCCATAGGTGCAGTAGTGTGTATGTGAGATTCCGGGTCAGCTGTTCAGCATCCTGACAGCTTGTGGGAGGAAGCTGTTGATCAGTCTGGTGGTTCTGCCTCTGATGCTCCGGAATCGTTTACCAGATGGAAGAAGTTCAAAGTGTTTATGCAGAGGGTGAGAACGGTCCTTGACAATGTTCAGTGCCCTGCTCCTACAACGGTTCTGAAAAAGTTCTTGGACAGAGGGGAGGGAGACTCCAATTACCCTCTCCGCCCCCTTGACTATCCTCTGCAGGGCTTTTTTGTCTGACATACTGCAGCTGGAGTACCATGCAGCAATGCAGTACGTCAGAACACTCTCCACCACACCTCTGTAGAAGGTCCTGAGGATGCAGATGGGGAGAGAGGCCTGTTTGAGTTTCCTCAAGAAGTGTAGTCTCTGCTGAGCTCGCTTCCTGATCTCCAAGGAATTCTTGCTCCAGGTCAGGTCCTGCGAGATCTGCACTCCGAGGAACTTGATGTTCTCTACTCTCTCCACTAAACGGCCGCCGATGCTGAGGGGGACGTGCTCAGGCTGTGACCGCCGGAAGTCGATAATCATCTCCTTTGTTTTGTCCACGTTGAGCACCAGATTGTTCTCCCTGCACCAGCCCTCCAGGTCTCTCACTTCTTCCCTGTACATTGATTCCTCATCCCTCTGAATAAGTCCCACCACCGTGGTGTCATCTGCAAACTTAATAATCTGGTTCCCCTCGTGTTTGGATACACAGTCATGTGTTAGAAGTGTAAACAACAGTGGACTGAGTACACAGCCTTGAGGGGTTCCGGTACTCAGCGTGACAGAGTTGGAGATGTTGTTTCCAACCCGGACAGACTGAGGTCTCTCAGTCAGGAAATCCAGGATCCAGAGACATGTGGCGGTGTTCAGACCGAGAAGGAGTAATTTCTCTATCAGTCTCTGGGGAATAATGGTGTTGAATGCTGAACTGAAATCAATGTACAGGAGTCTGGCGTAGGTGTCTTTCTGGTCCAGGTGGGTGATGACAGAGTGTAGGGTGGTGACTATAGCATCCTCCGTGGAGCGGTTTGAACGATATGCAAACTGGAGCGGGTCGTGTGATGCAGGGAGGCAGGCTGTGATGTGTGGTTTGACAAGCCGTTCAAAACACTTCATCACAATTGGTGTAAGTGCAACAGGACGATAGTCATTCAAACATGACACCACTGGTTTCTTTGCCACCGGTACAATGATAGAGGTCTTGAAGCATCTGGGAACGATGGCCTGACTCAGGGAGATGTTATAAATGTCAGTCAGGACATCCGCCAACTCGCTCGCGCAGTCTCGGAGCACACGTCCCGGAATGTTGTCTGGACCTGCAGCTTTGCGTGGGTTGATTCTGGATAGGGTCCTCCGTGTGTCCGCTGTGTTAATGGTAAAAGCTGGTCCGACCGATGGTGGGAGTGGGCCGGCCCTCCCTCTGATTGTCGAGTTTGATGCTTCAAAACGTGCAAAGAAGTCGTTAAGCCTGTCTGGAAGCGAAGCGTCGTCATCATCGACCCCCTGCCTAGACTTAAAGCCCGTCAGTGTCCGAACTCCCTGCCACATCTGCTTGGTGTTCTTAGTGTCACAGAGGTGTCCCTGGATTTTCTCCGCATAGGCGTGCTTTGCCACCTTAATTCCTTTTGAAAGCGCAGACCTGGCTGAGCGGAGGGCAATCCTGTCCTTCGCTCTGAACGCTGCATCTCTGGCTTTAAGCAGCGAGCGCACCTCTGCAGTCATCCAGGGCTTATGATTACCCCGCATAGTGATGGTCTTCACTGTAGTGACATCCTCTGTGCACTTCGCGATTTAGCTGGTGACCGAATCAGCATACTCCTCCACATCTGTCCTGTCTTCCTGGGAGGCTGCTATTTTGAAGATCCTCCAGTCTGTGTGATGAAAACAGTCTTGCAGTGCAGAGGTTGCACTCTCTGGCAAAATCCTGATTTGTTTCACTGCTGGCCTGCTGCGCTTCAATAAAGGTTTGTAGGCAGGAACCAGCATCATGGACATGTGATCAGAACGGCCGAGATGGGGGTGGGGTAACGCTTTATATGCATCTGTGTTTGTGTACACTAAGTCCAACATATTCTCTCCTCTGGTCTTAAAGTCTACACATTGTTTAAACTTGGGGAGCACAGTCTTTAAGCTGGTGTGGTTAAAATCCCCCGCAACCACCACAAAACTGTCCGGGTGTGAAGTTTGGATTTTACTGATTGCATTGTGCAGTTCCCCGAGTGCCTTCTTAGCATTAGCTTTAGCGTTAGCGCTCGGCGCTATGTAAACACCAACTACAAACACGTTGCTGAATTCCCTCGGCAGATAAAAAGGCCGACAATTAACTATAAGGAACTCCGCCAACGGAGAGCAGTGTTTAGACACTAACGTGGCATTAACGCACCAGTTCTTGTTAACATAGATGCATAGCCCACCCCCCCGGCTCTTACCGGAGCTCGCCGTTTCCCCGTCGGTCCGGAACATCGCCATATCTTCCAGCTGAATGGCCTCGTCAGGAATGTTGTCGTGGAGCCATGTCTCGGTGAAAACAAACACACAGCAGTCCCTCCATTCTCTCCGTGTTTCTTTCAGCAAACGCAGCTCGTCTACCTTGTTTTCGAGGGCGCGGACGTTTGATAGAAGAAGCGACGGTACCGCTGGTCTGGAGGGGTTAGCCTTTAGCCTAGCATGGATCCCGGCCCTTTTTCCTCGCTTTTGCTTGCGCTCACTCCGCTTCCGCTTCCTCCTCTCCCGGGTAACTTCCAGCGGGGACTCCGCCAAAATTCCATGCTGGCGTAGAATATCCAAATCACAACCGATCGCCGCGATTCTTGCAGCGTGCAGTACCTTGATGTTTAATAAGGTCTCACGGTTGTAAGTTTTACAGAATGTACGTCTGGGATGATTAAAACTCTCACACTCGCTGATACCAAGAGGGGCCGCTGCATCTAGGTGCGCCGCCATCTTTTTGACCTGGGATACATTTGGTGCTTTAAAAACAATTCAGAAATAAAATTTTACTTCATAACTCATTAACATACATTGTCTTTTTCTCAGTTTAAAACAATATACATTTGGTTATTGTTTGCAATCAATCTCTATTAGATCACATTTTACTATGGAAATGTGATGCATTTTTTCTGATAAGGTTGATGATAAAAATCCACTATATTTAAGACTTTGGTTTCATAAATCATGCTTATTGTGGAAAAAACTAAAGTGAGACAATGGTTTGATTACCATATATCAGGGGTGTCCAATCATGTGCCATGGAGGGCCAAGACCCTGCAGGTTTTCTCTTCTACCCAGTCTCTTCAGCAGGTGTTTTCACTTATCAGCAATCAGTGGGAAGAAATTCAGTGGAATCTGCTATTAAAGACACTGGTTGGAGGTAAAGCCTGCAGGGTCTTGGCCCTCCATGGCACATAATTGGACACCCCTGCCATATATTATTTTAAAATGCAAACTCTCAACTGATGAACTTGGACTTGAATGGAGGAATGGACTGGCCTTTTTTTCACAATTAGAAGCTTTGGTGGGAGCTCCATTTTATTTTTCTGGATTTTTCTAACCATTGTTATCTTTCTTTTGAGAAGCTCCTGTCCCAGGCTGGAGAGTGAAGAAATTGTTGCAGGTAATGTTGTGGCCACTGAAGCCTTGTGACATCCAGTATCTAACACCACCCATGTCTTCTGGTTTCTTTCAGCAGCTCCTAGTTCTGGCTTCCCTTTATATAAATTTGAATGTTGCGTATATAAGATGAAACTGCATTGCAGGCAGCCCAGATTTTGATGCCATGCCTCGCTGGTTTTAAGGTCATATACTGTCTGAAAAGGCAATGGCCTCTAAACCCCACACACCACTCACAGTTACATTTGGCCCAGGGTTGTAAAGATGGGGAAATTGGACAACCCACTGATCCCACACAGTGCAGATTGCTGCCAACTTGTCCCCTCACTATCAAGCAGGTTTTGATTCCAGGTCATCAAATCTCATGATTCTTGAGAATACACAGAAGCTCTTTAGAGACATCGCTCTCCCTGTCTCAGCATCCCACAGGCTTTCAGTCGACTACCCTTTTGACCTATAGACACCAGCAAGGATGAGGATGCCAAAGTATGCATACAAATGCATGTTGTCCATCCCTTTCCAGCGCTCATCAGAATCGTGTCTCTCCTCAAAATTGGTCAGATCCAGAATAATTTTCTGACCTGAGTCAGGAATCAGCAGGTCAAAGGATGACTTGATATCCTGAATGTTATGTCTCATATTATCCTGGTTCACAGAAGAGGCGAGGTGACTTGGAACACAGCTTTATTGAAGTTACTGACTGTGACAGCCAAAGACAGAGCACTGGCTAAGGTACAGGTGAGACAAGAGAAAGAAAGATGTCCGACCCGGCCTTATATAGGGCGGGGCAGAGACGCCCCCCCCCCCCCCTTTAAAAAGTCCAAAACCACTCACTCAATTAAGACCCTCCCCAATTTGGGACCTGAATCACGCACTAACAAACAAAAACTAATGTCTCTAAATGGTCTAACACATTCACACGACAAAACCTAAGATAGGACGGACTGCTGTCCTGCCCGCTCGGCAAGGTGGATTATTCTGACACCTGCTAAAGTAGGTCAAAGTCCATTGATAACTAAAATTGTACGCCGTGCTCCTAAATTAGAACAAAAAAACCCCCCAAAATAATCCCTTATATAACAGTTCTTTAAACAACAACACAAACAACAACAGCAACAACACCAGAACTTCAACACACTGTATACTATTTACAACCCAATTCTTCTGGTAAAAAAAAAAAGACATGACTGGCATGGGGGCCCAGGACACCCTCACAGCAGATGTGCCCCAGGAAACAGCCAGTTTTCGGGGTGATGGCTGACCCTCCGGACGCTGAAGCCACTCCTCCTCACTATCGACCTTGTCCCACGTCCAGCCTTGTCTCCTGGAGTGTTCTCCCGGACACGCTTAAGCCGATTTGCATGCCACACCGAGTCATCAGACAGCCTGAAGTGTGCTGCACCCAGTTTGTCCACTATGTGCAGACACTCCGGATGCTCCTCAGGTTGTCGTCTGGCCCATCTTTGCTGCAGACGTTCCTCATCTCGACTCTGAACCCAATCCAAGACCCTCAACGAGACCTGACTCAGCTTGAGACGTTGTTGTCAAGCACGCTGATCCTCTGTGCTTCCTGGTCTTGCCCCGACCTCTTGTAATAATCTTGTAACATGTGCCATCATTGTCGCAGACCCCCATCCCATTGTGGCCAAACTCCAGTTCTAGGATCAGAGCTTTAAGGGTGTTGAGCATCCAATGAGCCCCTCCCCCCACACGCGCACATGCACGCACGCACGCGTGCAAGCACGCAGGCACGCACGCGCGCACGCACACACTATTTTGTTAGCGTTATCATCTTTCATACATCTCCTCCCTGGCTTCTTGTTAGTGAACATGGTATGCAATGATACATAAAAACAGTGACAGCTTGTATTTAATATTTTGCTTATACCAAAATGACAAACAACAAATGACCAAAACAGCTTCTTTCTCTTGAATTCAAACAGTGCACGGTGGTTGACTGACAATGCAACCATTAAAGAAAAACATCTACTGACTGTCTTAGCCAGGGCTGGACTGGGACAAAGAAATCGTCCCTGGATTTTTGGTCCAATTTGTTAAGTAGCAACATTCAACCATCACACTTAATGGTCTAACAGAGGTCAGAATTATCCCACTTTTGCCCTTAACAAGTGAATCCCTGTGGTTTTAAAGAAAGAAAGTAAGAAAAAAAGAAAGAAAAGCTTCAAATTTACTAGAATAATGTAACAGATTTATAGGGATAAATGTCCATTTATTTAAAATATGTACTAAATTCATGAGAGAAAAAAAATGCAAAATTGCAAGAAAAACAAATTTGAATTTAAAAGATTAAAGTTACAAATTCACGGCAAAAGTTGCAATTTTATGAGGAAAAAATTCACATATGTACAATTACAGTCATTGAGAATGTAAATGAGTGAAGTTATTTAAAAGATTTAATAAATTCGTTAAGAAAAAGAAAATAAATTGTTGAGACAAAGGTCAGAAAATCACAAGAGAAATGTAGCTCATTTGCAATAATTAAAAAAATTAAGAAAAAAAATCAATGGAAAGATGATGGAAAACTATTGAGCAAAAAATACAAAGATGGAAGAAAAAAAGATGCCAGTTTATGATGCAAAAGTCATAAATTCAAGGAAAAAATGTCAATCCATGAGCAAAAATTTTTCACAAAGTTTCAAATTTCATGGAGTTTCTTAAAAAGTCTATAATTAAAACAGAATAAAAATAATCATATGAAAAAGTAGGTAATTTATGAGAACTCTCCAAATTCACAAAAATTTTGACATTTTCAATTAAAAAAATCTTTAATTTAGGTGGTAGAGTAGCCTGAAACTGTACACAAGTAAACGTAGGTTATCTTTGTATATTATCACTCAAATATACATAACAGTAGTTACCCCAAAATAGTTAAGAAGTTACTGAGATGTGACTTTACTCTGGACAGTTTGAGGTTTTTCTGCTGAATTTATGGTGGTTTTATTCTAAATTTACTACTTTTTCCTTGTACATTTGAAAGATTTTTTTCCCCACTTAAATCAACTTTTTCCTCATAATTTGTGTTTAGTGCTAGGGCTTTTTTCTTGTATATTTGAGACTTTGCTTTCATAAATTTGTGAGATTTTCCTCATAAATTAAAAATCAAAAACAAAATGAGCAAAGATACAGTACTTTCTGTTATATTATAGGGTATTTATAGCCTATTAATAGCCTATTTTCTAACCCTCACCCCAGGTGAAAACCTCACGTACTTTGAAACTTAAACGTTCAGGTATGCATTATACACTTACCAAATAAATTCAGACAGACCCCAAAACTATTCATAACGTTGCAGAACATTCCAGCTGAGGCTGGTGCCACACATCACTATGAGTGTATTACCTGTAGAAAAGCTGTAGCAGCCTCCCGCAGTTGGGATAGGAGGGACCTCTCTGTGTGTGTGCGCCAGGGCTGCAGCGCCTGCAGGTATAGGGGAGAGATCGTGTGTGAGAGGAGGGCTCATAGTGTACCATTTGCGTGGTGGGGGTATTTTCATTTTCATTTGTAAAAAGTTTAAATGACAAACAACTGAATATGTTTCGGATGATATTGCAGCTTGTCAAAGACAAACTAAAATTTTATAATCACAACTTTTTTCACTCCAATTTTTTGGGGTGCTGAGTTTAAATTTAAGGGTGCTACAGCACCCCTAAAAAAGGGCTAACGCCACCCATGGCAGCTGAGCAGGCGAGCTCTGTTATTGGGGATGGAGACCATTCACTGTCTGTCCTTGGACAAATATGTCTGTGTCTTCCACCGGCTGGCTCTTGGGCTGCTCCAGTGGCCATCTGTGGTGCTCCTTGTGGTACATTTTCTAGGTGAGGCCCATCTTTAAATTCACTTTTGGAATCAGAATGCTTTGAATTGATTTCTATATTATCGTCATGTTCTGTGCTGTGGGCAGCACAGTGGCGCAGTGGTTAGCACTGTTGCCTTACAGCTAGAAGGTTCCTGGTTCAAATCCCCAGGCTGGCAGGGGTTGGAACCTTTCTGTGTGGAGTTTGCATGTTCTCTCTGTGCTGCGTGGGTTTACTCCGGGGGCTCCGGTTTCCTCCCACAATCCAAAGACATGCATGTTAGGTTAATTGGTTGTTCTAAATTGTCCCTAGATATCTGTTTCCTGTAGGCCCTTAGAATAGAGGGTTAGTACTAGTGAAAGCGCTTTGAGTGGTCTTTGTGACTAGAAAAGCGCTATATAAGTGCAGGTTAGTTAGTTAGTTAGTTCTGAGGCATCTTCCTCTTTCACATCACTGTGTGTCTGATTTTCTTCAAATATGAGCTCAGGCCCTCTGACAGCTGAACCTTTTGGTCATATTGATGGTGCAAGATTCTATCCTGTGATGTGATCTGTTTTGCCCCGCCCCTTTGGTGTGAAAATTATATATACAGAGCTGGCAGCTCCCCCACAAACCCTGAAGCGCCCCCCCCCCCCCCAAAAAAAATGCAACACTCACCAGCACCCGTTGCTCCACGAGACAATCACCCTAAAAGATCCCAGGGCTGACCCCGGCAGATATCTATCCATCTTTCTTGTAAATTTACACTTTTACTGAAAACTTTTTTCCTTGTCACTTTGAGACTTTTCTTGTATATCAGAGATCCTATGTTTTAAATTTATTACATTTATCTTCTGAATTCACAGCTTTTTCCCTCATAAATTTGCAGCTTTTTACTCACTTCAGACTAATTTTTCTTGTAAATTTTAAACTTTTAATTTGTGAATCTGTGACTTTTCTATTGCAACTCTGGGGCTTTTGGTGACAAATTTCATTTTCTCATAAATTTGTGAGATTAAAGGGGTCATTGATTGCACTTTTTTCCCACATTTTAACAGCTCACATGTCTTAATGGAATGTTTGTGACATTTTGTTAAAAAAAAAAATTTAATTAATTTTTACAGCAAATTTGGTTCATATTTTTTCCAGGCTTTCTAAAAACACTTCGATTTAAGCCTGTCACTTTAAGAAAAAATTTACTCATCCATTGAACTATGGCCTCCCTCTTATGTCACTTAGCTATTAGCAGGTTAGCATCTAGCCTTTAGCGTATAGGTAGATAGATAGAAACAGTGGTGTGAAAAAGTGTTTGCCCTCTTCTTGAGTTCTCATTTTTTGTATGTTTGTCACATTTAAGTGTTTCAGATCATCAGACAAATTTAACCTCTTGCACTCCGTTGTACCGCGGGCGGGCAAGTCTCTGCGTCCCAGAGTGCACGAGAGCGCCCTCGTGCGCTCTAGGACACATGATGGAGATGCGTCCAAGCGCGCACTGAAAATAAAAGCTGCAGACACAGCTGCGAACAGATTAGTTCATCTGATTGACCTCTCATTCGACTAATAAGAGCCTTGAATTGGGTTTCTGAAACCTTGAAGAACCAATGACTGAAAACCTAGCAAGAAGGACCCGCCTACCAATGCAGCGAGCCAATCGAAGCATAGAAGTTCGCTGAGCTGTTTTGTCTACAAAGTCTGGGTGAAGAGAGACTGCTACAGCAGCCACAGGCGGTGCTTTATTTATTTATTTTTTTAATTCCAGCAGAGTGTTTAGGATTCTCTTATGGTCATCATAGACCGACGGAGGCCGATGACGAAGGTCGTAAATCATTCGCCAAAACCGCAATCATGGAATTATGTTTTGACCGGGTCGCGACACCAGAACCACGAGCGGACCAGCATCACGTTCGTCTGACAATGAGGAAGAGAAGTTCGCCAGGACAATGCTGTGAAGAGGTAAGGTGTTATAAGCTAAATTATTCTTTATCCCTGAAAATTGTAATCAAAAATGACTTTTGACAGATCGGTAAATTACAACTGTGCGGCGCACGATGTCCGAAGTGCGTGCGCTGCGGTACACGGGTCGTTTCCCGCGTCCGGACCGTGAACGCCCCCCCCGCTACTATTCTGTAGCGAGGGGGGGGGGGGGCACGGTGACTGCGCCGCGTTCGCCACATCGCCACATGAGTGTAATCCGTCATGTAGCGATGGCCGATCTCCGTCCTCTGTAGCGGGGGGGGCAAAAACCCCCCCCACACACACACAGCCCTGAATGTCACCTTTCATTAGAGGCCAAGATGAAGCTTCTATATTGAATCATTCAAAAGTTCCAGACATTTTTCCAAACTGTGCCATTTGGCACAATTTGGCACAGTTCCAAAACGCCTGGGAACTACCTGAGGAAAAAGCTGTGTAATATATTCATTTTTTGTGGTATTGTTACAAAATTTGGACCTCAGCTGGATAACACTTGGTTCTACATTTCTGTTGCATTTTCCAGCCCGGATCTGAAGCTGTGTGTTATTTGCAAGCATTTGTATCCAAAAAAACACCCAGGCCAAATTTATTTTCTTCAAGTTCAGTATGTTTAGATGACTGTTACTCAGTGGCCGGAGCACTTAAAGAGATTATGACTGTTTTGCCAAAAAATTCAAAGTGTTTTCTTTTAAATGAGACCAACCCCATGAAGATGCTGCAAAGGGTTGAAGAACAGCTTTGGATTTAATTTGGGCATGTTGTTTTTTGGCGTTTTTAGGGAAACTGACCGGAGTGCAAGGGGTTAAGTATTAGACAAAGATAACACAATTAAACACAAAATGCAGTTTCTAAATGAAGGTGTTTATTATTGGGGGGTGGGGGAATCCAAACCTGTGTGAAAAGGAACATCATACCAACAGTAAAATATGGTGGTGGTAGTGTGATGGTCTGGGGCTGTTTTGCTGCTTCAGGACCTGGAAGAGTTGCTGTGGTATATGGAACCATGAATTCTGCTGTCTACCAAAAAATCCTGAAAGAGAATGTCCGGCCATCTGTTTGTGACCCCAAGCTGAAGCACACTTGGGTTCTGCAGCAAGACAATGACCCAAAACACACCAGCAAGTCCACCTCTGAATGACTTAAGAAAAACAAAATGAAGACTCTGGAGGCAAGGCAAATTTATTTGTATAGCACATTTTGTGTACAAGACAACTCAAAGTGCTTTACATAAAAACATTAAACCATAAGAGCAAGTTGCAAAAGGAATACATAAGAATTAAAAAGCAAACTCAGAAGTAAATTAAAGAAAAACAAAAGCAGGCTAAAATAGAATACGAAAAATAAAAATTTACAGTGCATTGTAGGAGATTAACAATTGTTCTACTGAAAGGCCATGGCAAATAGATGTCACAAATTCCTGCTTTTCTGAGGCAGGAAAGACTGAAACCCAAACGCAGGGGGATGTTGAGTGTATTTATTGAACAAAACGTGATGAAACAGTCCAAACAAACAAACAAGTGAACGTACAATGAGGAATCACTGGGATTACGCGCCGGACGCCCCTCAGCTCCAGGTGAATATATACAGAGAAAACCCAAGGCGCTGCAGACATAACTGCCAGCAGGGGGAAGCAAACAAGAAGACCCAATGCGCTCCAGACGTAACGAAGCAGGGGGGAAACAAACAGTAATCACCGAGCTGGGAACAGAGCAGTCCGTGGCGATAATCCCAAAAAGACAAAGCAGAAGACAATACAGATAACTGTGCAAATGGACAATACAATAATCCGGCAACAACCCGTGGGGAGACAGAGCTTAAATAATCCAAGACATAATCAGCAGAGTGATTACCGGTGTGAGTGGGTGAGAGTCAGCTGAGTGAGTGCAGGCGTGAGTGAGTGTGTGTGTATGTGTGTGCGTGAGAGTGGGTGTGTGGACCTGGGCAGGGAGAGGAGCAGACAATGACAGATTGAAATCACCTGTCAGAGGCTGACAGGAGAGGGAGGCGTGGCTGTCAGACACAAAATAAATAAACACAAAGCCAAACACAGACTAAGGAATAATTACCAATAACTCACAAGATAATCAAATGGCAAGGAGCAAAAAAATAAGCACCAAAAATACAACAGAACATGGCTAAACAATGAAACACAATATGGAACTCAAAAGGTAACATAAAGCACAGATAACTGAGGAACAGAAAACAGCCATGAAGCTGAGCTCAGGAGAATCCCCAGCTCGGTTCATGACAGTAGGAGAGTTTTTAACCTGGATTTAAAGCAGCTGGGAGTTTCAGCAACCCTGATGATTTTTGGGAGTTTGTTCCATATGTGAGGGGCATAACAACTAAGTGCTGCCTCACTGTCATGAACCCTCCTGTACCAAGACCCACAGATAGGGCAGGACCGAGCCGGGGAAACCAAGCTGGCTGGGTTTCTGACAGAGCCCCCTCTCAAGGGCTGGATTCCCAGACACCCAAGGCAACATCCCGAGGACCCCCCCCCCCAACAGGAACAACAGGAACAAACAACACAAACCCGGGTGGGAGGTAGGGGGAACAGGAGAGGAGGAAACACAATACCCCACCCAGGGCCCAAAATTATCCCCCGAGTAATGTGGTCCCGGGCCCGGCCTCCAGGAGATCCAGCTCTTGCTCCCACTCCGCTGCCGTCGCGTCCACAGCTAGTGAGATGGTTATTGCAGTCTCTTTCAATTCCTGCAGTGGCTCCAACACTGGGGGTTCCACCGGCGTGGCTGCAGGAAGACACCTCCATGCGAGCACCTGGACAGGATCATCCAGGGCCCCAAACTCCTCCGCCGTCTGGCGGCTCAGTTTTAAGAACGACAGGCACTCAGGGAGAATAGGAGGAGACACAGAGGGGATAGAAGAAAGGTCAGTGTTGGCAGCTGGAGGAGATGACTCAGCTGACTGCTGGAACTGAGCCTCTCCCTCGGGAGACAGACAAGGTTTTAAATAATTAAGTTCAATTAGATGAAAAGACCCTTGCCTGTCATCCCGGCGTTTGATGTTTGCAGCTGCAGCTGACTGGCAGTCACCCCTCTCCATGTCCACGAACATACCGGTCCTTTCCAACGATGATGGAGAAGCTAGACCCGATGTCGAAGAAAGATGACTCCCATGACTCCTCTGGCATGGCTGCAGGGGGCCAGCTCTGTGCTGGCTCCGGAGTGGAATCCTCTGGGGCCCCCAGCTCCTCCTCCATCTAGTGACTCTGCTCACACTCGAGGATGAAAGGGGGAGACATGGAAAGGACAAGAGAAGGGTTTACCTTCGCGGCTGGAGGAGAAAGCCCAGCGGACTGCTGGGCCTCTCTTCTGGGAGGCAGACAATATTTATCATGATTACTTTGAATTAAATGAAAAAACACTTGCCTGTTCTCCTGGTGCTTGATGTTGACAGCTGCGGGCAGTTGGCCGTCGTCTCCCCCTGTGTCACTGGCTGTTTAGGCTCCTTCACAGGATAGTTGAGGAGCCAGCTTCGATGATGTGACGGTGGGCGTAGCCGGGGCAATCCTGGAGGACCTCTCGGCGGTGGAAGAGATGATGTCTGCCGAAGACGAGGAGGGCCTCTCCCGGTCTTTCCTTGCGGGATGACAGCGAGAGCTGGATGCTGGAGCTGAATGAGCTGGAACAGGAGTGGGCATCTCGCTCTGGCAGGAAACAGGAGGAATGGAGGCCCGGGAGCACTTCCTCCTTGACGCAAGCTCGGTCTTCTGAGGGGACTTCCTCGCCCTTTCGCCGCAAACATGCCACAGGGCTGCCAACCGGGTAATCCTCTCCATTCCCTTGGCGTGCCGAGCGAGCTGAGGGCACCGCTGGACCTCTGCCTCCACGTACCTCTATGTACCAGAGAATGCCCTCCGGGGTAGAATAGCCGCTGGCCAATGAGATGATCCCGTCGATGTTCATTAACGCTCGGCAGGACTCCCATCCCAAGCTCAATGGATAGATACAGTGGGGTAAAAAAGTATTTAGTCAGCCACCAATTGTGCAAGTTCTCCCACTTAAAAGATGAGAGAGGTCTCCAATTTTCATCATAGGTATACCCTAACTATGAGAGACAAAATGAGAAAAAAAAATCCAGAAAATCACATTGAAGGATTTTTAATGAATTAATTGGTAAATTCCTTGGTAAAATAAGTATTTGGTCAATAATAAAAGTTCATCTCAGTACTTTGTTATATACCCTTTTTTGGCAATGACAGAGGTCAAACGTTTTCTGTAAGTCTTCACAAGGTTTTCACACACTGTTGCTGGTATTTTGGCCCATTCCTCCATGCAGATCTCCTCTAGAGCAATGATGTTTTGGGGCTGTCGCTGGGCAACACAGACTTTCAACTCCCTCCAAAGATTTTCTATGGGGTTGAGATCTGGAGACTGGCTAGGCCACTCCAGGACCTTGAAATGCTTCTTACGAAGCCACTCCTTCGTTGTCCAGGCGGTGTGTTTGGGATCATTGTCATGCTGAAAGACCCAGCCACGTTTCATCTTCAATGTCCTTGCTGGTGGAAGGAGGTTTTCACTCAAAATCTCACGATACATGGCCCCATTCATTCTTTCCTTTACACAGATCAGTCGTCCTGGTCCCTTTGCAGAAAAACAGCCCCAAAGTATGATGTTTCCACACCCATGCTTCACAGTAGGTATGGTGTTCTTTCTCCTCCAAACACGACAAGTTGAGTTTTTACCAAAAAGTTCTATTTTGGTTTCATCTGACCAAATGACATTCTCCCAGTCCTCTTCTGGATCATCCAAATGCTCTCTAGCAAACTTCAGACGGGCCTGGATGTGTATTGGCTTAAGCAGGGGGACACGTCTGGCACTGCAGGATTTGAGTCCCTGGCGGCGTAGTGTGTTTCTGATGTAGCCTTTGCTACTTTGGTCCCAGCTCTCTGCAGGTCATTCACTAGGTCCCCCGTGTGGTTCTGGGATTTTTGCTCACCGTTCTCGTGATAATTTTGACCCCACGGGGTGACATCTTGCGTGGAGCCCCAGATCGAGGGAGATTATCAGTGGTCTTGTATGTCTTCCATTTTCTAATAATTGCTCCCACAGTTGATTTCTTCACACCAAGCTGCTTACCTATTGCAGATTCAGTCTTCCCAGCCTGGTGCAGGTCTACAATTTTGTTTCTGGTGTCCTTTGACAGCTCTTTGGTCTTGGCCATAGTGGAGTTTGGAGTCTGACTGTTTGAGGTTGTGGACAGGTGCCTTTTATACTGATAACGAGTTCAAACAGGTGCCATTAATACAGGTAACGAGTGGAGGACAGAGGAGCCTCTTAAAGAAGAAGTTACAGGTCTGTGAGAGGTAGAAATCTTGCTTGTTTGTAGGTGACCAAATACTTATTTTACCGAGGAATTTACCAATTAATTCATTAAAAATCCTTCAATGTGATTTTCTGGATTTTTTTTCTCATTTTGTCTCTCATAGTTGAGGTATACTTATGATGAAAATTGGGGACCTCTCTCATCTTTTAAGTGGGAGAACTTGCACAATTGGTGGCTGACTAAATACTTTTTTACCCCACTGTAGATAGATAGATAGATAGATAGATAGATAGATAGATAGATAGATAGATAGATAGATAGATAGATATCTTTATTGTCTGTCCCAGTCAGTGACAGAAATTCTTCTTTGATATGGCTACAACAATATAACACATTCAACACTCTCAAAAACACAACAATAATTCTCCCACTCACTCAGCAATATCAGGAGTCGCTCTGACACAGTAGCGCCCCTATGCCAACAGATACCTTCTTGCTGCCAATTCCATGGCCAACTCCAACACAGGTCAGTCCCAAAACACCACACAAAAAGGGGAAGGGAAAAAAGGGTTGTGAGGGTGAACCCTCTAAATCCTCCTTTTTGCCTGGGTCTTTCTGTCATGAACCCTCCCATGCGCTTTTCCAATGAGCACAGCGAGGGGTGAAATAATGAGGATTTACATGCTGGGTTCCACCACACACATTTATTAACATAAAGACTTTCAAAAGGGTTTGACAAAACACTTAAGGCCCTTTTCCACTAGCACGCTTTAGCGCGACACGGGACGGCTCAGCAGGCTTTGTACGCTTTTCCACAAGCCCCAACACGGTTTAACAGCCGAGATTCTCAGCCCCGCTCAAGGGCAGGGTACAGCAGTGCTGAGCTGGGCCGTGTTGTGACGTTAACAGACTGGTCGCCGCTGATTGGTCAGGTCGTAACCGGCGCTGATTGGTCAGGTTGTAACCGCCCCTCTCTTCCTCCTCTTCTGCCGAATCTTCACGACCTTCTCAATAAAGTTTTTGAAAAAAAAAAAAGACTCTTCACGACCGCCATTACTCAGCACACAACCACTGTTGGCGGTTTCTTTTCAGTGTATTGCTGTGCTATTTTCATTTATTCTCTATCAAAAATGGCTTCGCGTAATAAGGGTGTTCCATGGACCAATAAGGAGGTGCAGTGTCTGCTCACTGCATTGTCAGACGAACGTATCCAGCGCGAGTTAGACGGAGCCACCCGGAATGAAAAAATATACCGGGAGGTCTCAACATCGGAGTCCTTTAACGGTGAGTTTTAATTTTTTTTATTGTGCGTTTTTTCGCAAATATATTCGTTAAGACGCTCAGTTTATTTATGCAATAAAAAAGCTGTTCATTTGTGGATGATGATTGCTGCTTTATCGCAGCACACTGCGGACTCGCTTTTCTTTTAATTATTCATGTTAACAATACGCTGAAATAAGCTTATGTAATCTTGTTAAAAACTATTGTCTTTTCTGTATATCTTGCACTTTCGTGCTGCATTTTATTGTGTGCATTTTCCTTGTAGAATCATCCCACGCGTCCGCCGCGCCAGCACGCCCGGATTCTCCAATGTGAATCTGTCCCGCCACCAGGCGCAAAATGTATTCAATGATAAATATTTGCAACATTTAAATGAGGTTGCAGAAAACGCGAGTGTATCCCAGGAGCTGGCAGAGACGGCTTCATTCAACCGAGCCTTCCTGACCCAGAGCTGGCAGAGACGGCTTCATTCAACCGAGCCTTCCTGACCCAGTTTGGGAAGCTGGTGTAGAGGCACTCATTGGTCAGCGTGTATAAAATGTCGATTAACCTTCATGTTGTGTTGCAAAGTTTTTTTTTTATTTTAATATTTTGTATATAATAAAATGGAATTGTTTTGGAAAGTGTGGTTTGTCTGTTATAACACTGAATTATAAAACAGTATAATTACATAGAAATTCCATTGCCTAGTCTGATGAAAATGATGCTGATCATCCTGTCAGGGGTCAACCATTGTAAAGGTAATGTAATTTTTAACTAGACCAAAAAACAAATGTTTTTGTAAGCTTTCTGTTCTTTTTATTGAAATACCATAAAAAATTAGCACCACATGATACAGTTCTAAACTTTGGGTAAATTTTTTTATGTTAACTTATAAGAAGTTGCACAGTTGGACTTTAAAATGCAGCAGGAGAGACTGATCAAGCTTACAAGTCAAAGTAGGTAAAAAAAAGTAAGTATATGTAAATTGAATGTTCTATCGGCATTCCAAATTCAGAGAATTACAATACTTTAGAAGGAGTGTAGCATCATCTAAACGGAAAATAATAATACTGTTGTTCCAAACGTTGACCTGAAGGTGAAAAACATGAATTTCTTTTATTCAGTACATCCAAAATGCCCTAGGATGTAAAAAATAATACAATTTGGTGTTGGCCAGTGTGCCACTGTCTCATTATTTAATACGAATAAAAACAAGTTTCAGCTCATTATTTCTAGGTCATTTGGCAGTTAATTCAAAACAAAAGTGACTTGTGTTGTTGCAGCTTTTTTATCAGAGAGTTTCTCCAGTTTTGGAGCATATAATCATCCGTCCCTTAACTGTTAAACGTTAAATAACAGCAGACAGATTGGCAAAGGATACACAATTGTGTTGCTGTTGCCCAAAACTGCTGTGACCCACTGCTTGTGGTGCTACCTTTCATGTGTGTGCTTTTTATGAATATTCACACGTTTTTGTAAGTACAAGTGGGATAGTATTAAATTGAAATATTCATTCATATTTCATCTCGCTGCCTGTACCCTTGTCTGGCGGTCCTTTTTGGCATTTACGGTGAAAAAAGCCACAGACCGAGGAGTGGCCTTGTACAGCTATGTGTTATGTTTTGCTTGGGTCTTCTCAATAAAGTTTTGGAAAAAAAAATGTTTTGCTTGGGTCACGTGCGTTACGTCACGGGAGTGTGGCACTGCCTCGCTGTTATAAACCCACCCACCCCAGCACAACACCCATGCCAAACACCGTGCTAATGGAGACAGAAGTATTCCGAGCCATACTGAAGTGAATCGAGCCGTACCGAGGTGTGCTGGGCTAGTGGAAAAGAGGCTTTACAGTGGACGTTGGAGGGCCGGCATCGCCCTGCTAACGCATACAATGAGGCGTGTATCCACACTGGCATCCCACAGCCGGAATCACTAGAGGGACGCAGAAGAACCATGGGCTGCGTGGAGTGGATACACGCCGTAGGAGCTGACAATTCACTGATGCGCACAAGCAGGAAGATGATCAGTTAGACAAAGACCCAGCAGTGCATGACTGGCAAAAGGCACTTAAGTACACGCATTGCTGGTTATGGTAAAGACCTGGAAAGATAATTAAGGGGGCTAGGAACAGCTGATGGTAAAGAGGGGGGGGGGGGGGCGTAGCCGAACTGGCAGACTGTCAGCAGTGCTCACAGAATATAGGTCACAGGGGCTGTCTAACAGCTGCCAGTCTGACAGTGGCTATGGATATGGAATACAGACAAATACATAACATACACATAAGCTGCAGCACCTAGACCCACAAAGGGGGCAGGAACCGAGCCAGGGAAACCAAGCTGGCTCGGTTCCTGACACTCACCATGTTTGGTTCTAACTCTGGGCATAGATAGTAGGCCTGACCCTGATGATATGAGGGCTCTGGGTGGTTCATAATGGACTAGCAGGTCTGAAATGTATTTTGGCCCTATACCATTCAGAGCTTTATAAACCAACAGCAGTATTTTGAAGCCTATTCTTTGACAGACAGGAAGCCGGTGTAAAGATTTGAGAAATGGAGTTATATGATCTACTTTCTTGGTCTTAGTGAGGACTCAAGCTGCAGCATTCTGAACCAGCTGCAGCTGTCTGATGGACTTTTTAGGGAGACTTGTGAGGACAGCATTACAGTAGTCCAGTTTCCTGAAGATGAACTCCAAAGGCCACTTTGGAGTAGCCTAGTCAAAGTCCTGACCTGAATCCAATTAAGATGCTGTGGCATAACCCTAAAAAAGTGGTTCATGATCGAAATCCCTCCAATGTGGCTGAATTACAACAATTCTGCAAAGAAGAGTGGGCCAAAATTCCTCCACAGCGCTGTAAAAGACTCATTGCCAGTTATCGCAAACACTTGATTGCAGTTGTTGCTGCTAAGGGTGGCCCAACCAGTTATTAGGTTTAGGGGGCAATCACTTTTTCACACAGGGCAATGTAGGTTTGGATTTTTTCACCCTTAATAATTAACACCTTCATTTAAAAACTGCATTTTAGTGTTTACTTGTGTTATCTTTGTCTAATATTTAAATTTTTTTGATGATCTGTGTCAGGGATGGCCCTCACGAGCCATCAATAAGACGCTATATTTCAGCCGGTGAGTTTGCACAGTTTATTAAAGGAAAAGGAGATGACAAAATAATGAGCCACGAGGGGCTAAAACACACTACAACGATACTCAGTCAATGACAAGGAAGAACGGATACCTAATGAAACACACTTACGATCATGGAAGAAGGGTAGTAAACGTCTCATGTCTCAATGTCTCCCATGGCTCAGTGACATAAGAGTGAGGCCGGAGTTGAATGGGTGAGTAATTTTTCTTAAAGTGTCAGACTTAAATTGAAATGTTTTAAGAAAGCCTATGAACCAAATTTGCTGTAAAAATTCATTAAAAAATGTTAACAAAATATGTCACAAACATTCCATTAAGACGTGTGAGCTGTTAAAATGTGGAAAAAAGTGTAATCAATGACCCCTTTAATCTCATAAATTTATGAGAAAATGAGATTTTTCACAAAAAGCCCCCTAGTTGCAATGGAAAAGTCACAGATTCACAAGTTAAAAGTTTGAAATTTTCAAGAAAAATTAGTCTGAAGTGAGTAAAAAGCTGCAAATTTATGAGGAAAAATCTGTGAATTCAGAAGATAAACGTAATAAATTTAAAACAAAAAGGGTCTCTGATATACGAGAAAAGTCTCAAAGTGACAAGGAAAAAAGTTTTGAGTAAAAGTGCAAATTTACAAGAAAGATGTCTGAAATATACAAGAAAAAGGTCTTTAAATGTATTTAAAAAAATACAAATTCACACAAAAAAGGTCTCAAATGTCCAAGAAAAAAGCCACAAAACTGTGATTGAAAAGTCACAGATTCATGAGTAAAACCTTCAAAATTTACAATTTAATTTTGTAAAAATTTTTAAAGGAAAAAACCCTCCAAATTCACAAGATATAAGTCAACAATTTAAAAGAAAAAATATCAAATTTACAACACCCCTCAAATTTAGAAGGAAAATGTGTCAGTTTTACTGGGAAAAAAAAATGAAAAATGGCTCCGAGTGGCTCCTTCCATAGCTGAGGGTGCTGACCTGTGCTTTGGGAAAAGTCAGCAATATCAAAGCATGAAGGTAGCATCTTTTTATTCATGAAACTCATCCGTCCGTCTCCCCAAACGTGGCAGCAGCTAGCAGCTGTCCTCAGAAGTAATTCTGTTTGATCTAATGAGCGGAGCGTGTGCTGCCATTTTGCTCTTAAACGCCTTTGATTAACGACTCTTGTCCCAGTGGCTCCCATCGTCATTAGCCTGACACCAGACGTGAAGTCCTGAAAGAAAATGGAAAATTGATTTAGCTCAATTTTCATCCAGAGCAAACAGTTCATCCCATAATCCTGCGCGACAGTGCATAGCGTGTTTGGAAAAGTGGTGCTGCGCTTTTCCCGTGCCGCCACTCGTTCCAATCAGTCGTTACAGCATCGTTTCACCGCTAATAATGTGATCTAAAAGTGGGAGTCTAATTTCAGCCACCATTCAATGGGACTTATGTAGAAAGCTACTCCTGCTGTAATTGTGTTATAGTGGAGCATAGGTTCTGGGTCTTGGCAGCAGAAGCATTTGAGGATTAAATTAAAAACTCAATATTTGATTCTTCAGGCTGAAGAGAATGGTTGGATTATTACAGCCAGTCCTGTGTGCATAAATCCTTTAAAGAGAAATGCTAAAATTATGCTTTGCTTCCATTAATGCTTCTACAAAGTTAAGGATTCATCTTTAGGAGGAACCAAACTCTCCTTTTAAAACAATATAGAACTTACCCAATCACTTTCCTTTTCAGAAGGAATGAGATAGTGTAAATTACCACGCAAAGCACGTAGATGTGAAGCAGTATTGCCTTATTTTTAGACACAATCATCATTTCTTTTGAAGACATCAACACAGTTACTGTAGATGAAAGGAAACTTAGTGGTTGGATCAAACTTTTAACAAAAAGAAGAAGAAAAACCAAACACGTGCTGCATCATAAAAAAGCCTTTTTAGTTCTTTATTAAGAAATATTCACATAGAATACTAATATTTGATCCTTACAACAAATTCACTTGTGTTACAAATGAAGTTAACAAATATATCAAATTCCTACTAAAAGTTAGGACACCTTATGCCTCAGTAGATAAATTTTCATGCAACCTGGGGTGTGTTGCCCAAACTACTATGGAGGTTAGCACTGAACCAACATAGCACAATGCATCATTCAACTAACCAACATCTAACTAATGACTGTTTCTCAAACTTTCAAACCAAAGTTGGACTACTGGACCAACATTGGACTGTGTCAGTTTGAACTATATTGGTTTCAGCTAACATACAGACGTGGACAAAATTGTTGGTACTCCTCTGTTAATGAAAGAAAAACCCACAATGGTCACAGAAATAACTTGAATCTGACAAAAGTGGTAATAAATAAAAATTCTATGAAAATTAACCAATGAAAATCAGACAATGCTTTTGAATTGTGGTTCAACAGAATTATTTTAAAAAACAAACTCATGAAACAGGCCTGGACAAAAATGATGGTACCCTTAACTTAATATTTTGTTGCACAACGTTTTGAGGCAATCACTGCAATCAAACGCTTTCTGTAACTGTCAATGAGACTTCTGCACCTCTCAGCAGGTATTTTGGCTCACTCCTCATGAGCAAACTGCTCCAGTTGTCTCAGGTTTGAAGGGTGCCTTCTCCAGATGGCATGTTTCAGCTCCTTCCACAGATCTTCAATAGGATTTAGATCAGGGCTCATAGAAGGCCACTTTAGAATAGTCCAATGTTTCGCTCTTAGTCATTCTTGGGTGTTTTTAGCTGTGTGTTTTGGGTCATTATCCTGTTGCAAGACCCATGACCTGTGACTGAGACCAAGCTGTCTGACACTGGGCAGCACATCTCTCTCTAGAATACCTTGATAGTCTTGAGATTTCATTGTACCCTGCACAGATTCAAGACACCCTGTGCCAGATGCAACAAAGCAGCCCCAGAACATAACAGAACCTCCTCCATGTTTCACAGTAGGGACAGTGTTCTTTTCTTGGTATGCTTCATTTTTGTGTCTGTGAACATAGATCTGATGTGCCTTGCCAAAAAGTTCCAGTTTTGTCTCGTCTGTGCATAGGACATTCTTCCAGAAGCTTTGTGGCTTGTCAACATTCAGTTTGGCAAATTCCAGTCTGGCTTTTTTATGATATGTTTTCAACAGTGGTGTCCTCCTTGGTCGTTTCCCATGAAGTCCACTTTGGCTCAAACAACAACGGATGGTGCGATCTGACACTGATGTACCTTGACCATGGAGTTCACCATGAATGTGTTTAGAGGTTATTCTGGGCTCTTTTTTAACCATTCGTATTATCCGTCTCCTCCTGCGGCCACGTCCAGGGAGGTTGGCTACAGTCCCGTGGATCAATATGCTTGTCTATAATTTTCTTTCTAATCTCCTGAGACAACTCTCTCCTTTGCTTCCTCTGGTCCATGTTTAGTGTGATACACACCATGTCACCAAATAGCACAGTGACTACTTGTCACCCTTTAAATAGGCCGACTGACTGATTACAAGTTTGTAGACACCTATGATGTTAATTAGAGGACACATCTTGGTTGAACATGTCCCTATGGTCACATTATTTTCAATCTTTTCTAGGGGTACCATCATTTTTGTCCAGGCCTGTTTCATGAGTTTGTTTTTTAAAAATAATTCTGTTGAACCACAATTCAAAAGCATTGTCTGATTTTCATTGGTTAATTTTCATAAAATTTTTATTTATTGCCACTTTTATCAGATTCAGGTTATTTCTGCGACCATTGTGGGTTTTTCCTTTCATTGACAGAGGGGTACTAACAACTTTGTCCACGTCTGTAGTTCTAACTACTGTCTTCGAAGAATGCCAGAATATTTCACTCATAGGCCCTTAGAATAGAGGGTAAAACGCAAGTTTTGCACCCACGTCGACATGATGCATCTGCGACGGCTTCAATGCAGCAGTGATGTGTGTTCCAATTGCATTGCTCGACATGCACCTCTCCAGAGAAGCAGAGGTACACGTCGGCGAGGCGGATCGTAAGAGCTGTGATTGGTCCATTTTGTCTACTCCTTCACATTTCCTGGTTCTCGCCACTGCTCCGCGTTGCCTTTTCATGGAGGCACAACTTCCAAGGTGAGTTGGTTAAACAACGGTCAAAATTTAAAAGAATATTGAGGAAGTGACCACATACAGAACATTTTGTGGTTCATCATAACCCCAATAAATACACAAATTGTCAAATAACAACAGCGACGATGGTCACACACACCGTTTTCTCCAACTTCTCTTTTTCTCTGTGCAATGATCATATGAAACGTTGCTTTTTTTAACATTTATTAGCTACAACTCCATCACAATCTGCTTTTGTCCATCGTTATTTCATAAACAAAAACACATGATGAACACAAATCACTCTACACATCAGCTGTTTTGGCCAACACACAAGAAAAAATTGCTGATCACTGCGTCGGCGACGGATGTCGGTAATGGCGTCGACATGATGCAGGTGCATAAATCCTGCTTTAGTGTAGCTACTATTAAGCACTTTGAGCAGTCTTTCAATCAAACTTTATTTGTATAGCACTTTTAAAACATTAGATGCTGCGCAAAGTGCTTTACATAGATATGTTACGTGTGGCCCTCGCGAGCCACACAAAGAGAGCCGAGGGCGAGCCAGTGAGTTGCGATGTTTATTAATAATAGGGAACAGGGGATAAGGAACACGGCCTCATGGGCCAAAAGGCACGAATACTCATACAGTTGTACAGTCACAAGTAATGCAGAAATGACGAGTAGAGGACTGGCGCCAGGCGTAGGGGTTCCAGCCTTCAGTGTGCTAAGTCGCAGCCCCGAGTGATCAGAACTGCTCCTTCTTATACTCATCAGCAGCGCCTCAGCTGATGAGGATTAATTGGGCCCCAGCCATCCCGTAACACTGACAGCTGGGAGCCCGCTGAGACGCTGTCAAAGAGAGAACCGAGTTGAGGGGGAATATGGTCTGAGCGCCGGATGACACGGCGTCTCATCCCATTGTGACAAGATAGACACAATAGACACATTTAATTACATATTTTACATGATACAGCCCCACCTCTTCCAACCCTCCCATAAACATACCCACAAACACAACACACACAGGCATATACATCATCCCCTACTTCTCTTACACATATATAAAATAAAGGAGACATTGCTCGGCACCGAGGCACCACGTGAAGGAGCAACCATCCTGAGGAAACACTGGAGCTAAAACACATAAATACAAACTAAAACTAAGAACACAAAGAGCAAAGGGAACTAAAGACCCATACTTAGAAACTGAGCTAAGAACACATCAAAATAAGAAAATCTAAAAGCAAATGGAGCTAAGAAGAATGTAAAAACAATGGAACATAAATGACTACTTCAATAATAGTTA
Organism: Pholidichthys leucotaenia; assembly: GCA_020510985.1. NCBI lineage: Eukaryota > Metazoa > Chordata > Actinopteri > Cichliformes > Pholidichthyidae > Pholidichthys > Pholidichthys leucotaenia. The sequence goes on along the minus strand of CM035842.1, from coordinate 189,610,805 downwards.
AACGGTTTGTTAAAAGCCAAAATTTAAAAAGGTACAAAAAGAACTAAGAACACATAAAAACAGGAACTAAAAAACCCATACTTTAAAAAAAAAAACCTGAACTAAACACATCAATAAGAAGATGAGAAAATCTAAGAACAAATGGAGCCAAAAAGAACATAAAACAATGGAACAATGACTACTTCAGTAATACTTAAACAGGTTTATTAAAAGCCAAATTAAAAAGGTGGGTCTTGAGCCTGTTCTTAAAAACATCTATTGACTCTGCGGCTCTAAGACTCTCTGGCAGGCTGTTCCACAGACGAGGACCATAATAGTGAAAGGAAGCTTCACCAAAGGTCTTGGTCTTGACTTTGGGAACCATTAAAAGGCCAGTACCAGAGGACCTCAGGGTTCATGAGGGCTTATAAAATAAGAGCAGCTCAGATAGATAAGAAGGCCCAAGACCACTGAGGCGTTTAAAAACTACTAAGAGAACCTTAAAATCAATCCTAAAACGCATGGGGAGCCAACGCAGCGATTCTAAAACTGGTGTAATATGCACCCGCCCCTTGGTCCTCGTTAACACTCGTGCTGCTGAATTTTGGAGCAGTTGGAGATGTGATATTCTTTTTTGAGGAAGACCAGCCAGCGGGGCATTACAGTAGTCTATACGACTAGTAATAAAGCATGCATCAAGACCTCCGTGCTGGCAAGAGAGAGAAGTCTTTGTGACTAGAAAAAGAGCTATGTAAGTACAGGTCCTTTTCCCCTTAGCCCTTATATCCAAAGGTAGTCCAAATTGTGTGACACTGACTGAAATGAGCTAGGTCATGCTTTTTAGGCTAATTAGCATAAATAACAATAAAGGTGGTGGCTGTGGTGCAGGTGTAATGTGGTCAACTTCTGATCGGAGAGTTGGTGGTTCAATTCCCGCTCTCTGCATTCTGCATGTCGAAGTGTCCTTGAGCAAGATACTGAACTACAAGTTACTCCTGGTGGGTCAAGCCAGCGCCTTGCATGGCAGCTCTGCCACCATCAGTGTGTGAATTGGTAGATTTACACTATTTACTATAGTAATTAAGGATGCACAGATACAGTGCTGTGAACAAATATTTGCCCCTTTCCCAATTTCTTAGCTTTTTGCATATTTGTCACACTTAAATGTATCAGATCATCAAACACATTTTAATATTACATTTATTGCAATAACCTAAGTAAATGCAAAATGCAGTTTTTAAATGATGATTTCATTTATTAAGGGGGAAAAACATCCAAACCTCCCTAGCCCTGTGTGAAAAAGTAATTGCCCCCTAAACCTAATAACTGGTTGTTGCCAATTGCAAATCAAACATAGTTGTCAAGTCGCCTTATTATAAGTGACTTTCAGCTTGTTTTTTTCTAAAGTCACTTGCAAATCTCGTCAGTTGTGGGTTTTTGGGCTTGTTTTTTAATGTGTAGTTGCTTATTTGGGCTTGCTTTGCTGTCTGTGTGACAGCTTTCCCAGCTTGATTGCGCAAGATTATAAGCTGTGTCTCCATTCTAAGAAGTTCAGAATCTCCTAATTTTTGGGGAAGTTACTGAGGTAAAAGTGGCGGGCCAGGGGCTTTATTTCTGGCAGTCAATGATCAATCCAGTTTTTCTATAGAGCTCAGTGGCCCACCCAACTCAACTGGGCTCTGTACTTGCTAATGGTGCCTGAGCGATCTAGGTTTTTTTTTTTATATAGATCAGTGCATATGGGACATTAAATTGAAAAAAAATTCTCCATTGAAATGAATGGCAAGAGCAAAATTACCTTTTGATCCCCATCAAATTTTGCCATGAGTTACACATATGATGTTTGTCAGTTTAAAAGATAATTTTCCACATAATTAAAGTTGTCGACTGTCATGTAATATTTAGTTTTTGTTTAAAGGACTAGCAGACAACAACTCCCATTATCCCGCATCACTAAACTGTAATCGTGTTACTTATACTTATGCAGAATACACAACTTTTTTTTTGATCAGTTTAAAAATTTAATTTATTCAAAGTTTTTATATTGACTGTGTTTACTATAAATTTGCTGTTGCTTATGCAGAATGCATATGTATTTTCCTTTAATTAGAATTGATAAAATTCCGTTATTCAATGCTGACAGTGTTTACAGTCAATTCACTGCAAACAAAAATAAATCTATATATCAATATGTTATCAAGCAGCCTCTCTTTTACAATGTGGTAGGTTGCCTGTTGGGCTTTTTTTAGGGCTTGTTTCCATAGAGCTGGTCGCTTGTTTCTCGTGAAACCTGGCAACACTGAAATCAAGCATTTGTGATAACTAGCATTACCTCATGCAAGAACATGTTAGTATTAGTATGTGTATATAATACATATTTTGTTATTAGTAAGCAGTGTTAGTATTAACGAACCACTCCTGATTCAACAAAAGTGTGTGAACAGCATATGTATTCCACCCATATGTAAGTGAGGTTCCATGCATGTGAAATGAAGATTTGCATAATTGACACCCAAAAACTATAGGGTCATGCTTTCTGGTTGGGGATGGGGGGGTGGTGGTCTTGTGTCGCTGTCATACCACTTATAGTGCAGACAAACTACAATGGTGCATAAAAGTGATCTAAAACTCAAATATCACAGCATCACAACCTTTTACCATATGTATAACAGTAACACAGAGCATACTTACACTCTTAAGGTGCCTTCACACCAAACATGAACGGGTGGCGCAAATGTATACAAAGTCAATGGAAAGAGGCAAGCACACGCAAAATCGCTCATTTGTGCATTCACGTCTGAGGGATAGTGCTAGCTTTTCTGCCGTCACTGGAGTAAAAGTATTAGCTTTGGAGAGTGTTTGAAAATCTCTTCAACCTGTAATTAAGAAACAGGCAGGATCAAAGTTTCAGCAAATTTAATATGCACTGATCAGCGGAAGACAATACAGAGTACAGCTGTCACAGACTGCCACAGTGCACTTGAAGAAATACACTCCTCGATGTCAATTTATATTTTAATGACAAAGATGAAGGAGCCCTGCAGGGATACAAATATACAAATATAAAATGACCTGGGCAACTAAATGTGGAAATATGTAATAAAGAAACCAACATAACTGAATATAACTAACAGAATAAGTAATGAAGCAGAGAAACTTACAGTAACAAAGTCGGTAACTTGATGCAGAGGTTGTGTCATGAACAATGGGGAAGCATGAGACAGAACAACAAACAAAATGGATGACTATCCCCTATCGTTCCATAATATATTCCTTTGTGGCCCCTAGTGGCCGGAGGTAAACTCTACATCCCCCCCAGTCCGGAAACCAACAAACTGGAAGAGGTAGACGGACTCAGTCCTATACCCAATGGCCCGTCTCAGGTTCATAGCGCTTGGGCAGCCTCCTCGGGCGGCACAGCTGATGGGGTCGGGGCGATGCTGACGGTGGCCGTGACGCAGGAGATGGAACGGTCGGGGTTGAGACCGTCGGGGCAGGCGCCACTTGGGTGTCGGTTGCAGGGACAGCCTCATCGCAGGGTTCTGGCACAGATGTGTCCTGAGCCGAGTTAGGGTGCTCGTCCGCTGACAGCTGAGAGCCCGGGCGGATATGTGGATACTCTCCTGCCAGGGCATAGGGTGTCGGCAATGGGGCAGCCAGTTGCACCTAGGAATGGGGGGTCGCTGGTGTGAAGGCACGAAGGAACCGCCGATTGCGTAAAGTGAGACGTCCCGATCCGTCAACCTTGACGCGATACTGATCATGACCCAGGGACTCCACCACCACCACTCCTGACCTGTCCCACTTGTTAGGGCTCGGACCCAACTGATTCTGGAGAAACACCAACTCGCCAAGTGCCAGTGGTCGGAGTGGTCTCGAGGGTGTCCGTAGGGACTCAGTCGTACGGGACAGGCGGGTCCGGAGGGCATCCTCCTTTGCCATCCACGCCTGGCGCCAGAGTGGTCGGACATAGGGGTTAGAGAACTTCTCCAGCCGGTTGACAAAGGGGAGGGAATCGCGAAGGGGGCGACCAAAAATGATTTGCGCCGGGGAGAGGTGGCAGTCAGGGTCGGGCGTGTTGCGCAATTGCAATATAGCACGCAGGAAGCGGTCGTGATCGAGGCTGCCTGTCGGGCCAGTATTGGACATCAAAAGACGCTTAGCAGTCTTCACAGCAACCTCCGTTCTCCCATTCGACTGTGGAAAACCAACTGAAGAGACACGATGCCTGACATGCCATAAGCGCAGGAAGTTCTCTGTGTGGCCTGCCATAAACTCTGGAAACCGTCGATGGAAAGTTCCTCAGGAGCGCCAAAGGTAGCGAAGAAGGAGCGGAGGTGGCGAACTAGGCCTGCCGAGCCTCCCAGGTCTGTGCCAGCTGAAGAGCTAAGAACTTCCACCCAACCTGACAGTCGATCGCCAACAACCAAGTAGTGGCGGCCCCCATAGTCAAAAAAGTCAGCGAACACCGCCTCGAAAGGTGTGGATGGAGGTGGGGACGGCAGGGGGGGCGTAGCCGCCTGCGAAGGGGCATTCCGATTGCAGTCAGCACATCCATATCTGGTGGCCTGAATGTCTTTGGACATTCCAGGCCAATAGACTATAGCACGGGCACGGTTTTCCATAGCAGAAACGCTTTGGTGAGCCGCATGGAGGTGCCGAAGGATTCTGTCCCGGAGGGACGGAGGGACCACCACACGGTCACGATACAGCAGCACACCATCCTGAGCATAGATGGCCTCACACACTGGAGATAGGTCCGCCAGGGCAGGGTCATTTGCATCGACCACACCATCGTGTTCAATGAGGTGTAGTAGCCGGGCAAAGCATGTGTCCGCAGCCGTCTCTTGTGCTAGGAGAGGCCAGGAGATTGCTCCAAGTTCCTGAGCATCATCACGGATGGAAGCCATCAACGCTGATTCCACGGCATCGGGCAAGCTCCATGACCCTAACGAGAGCACGTCTGCCGATCCCGAGGGCGAGGGATGCCTTGAGGTGGCATCAGCAGCATGGTTAGTCTTGCCAGGCAGGTGCACTATGTTGAAGCGCCACGGAAGGGTACGTTGCTTGAGTCTGAAGAGACGAGAGTTTGTGATCTCATCCAGCGTACGGTCACCGAAAATCTTCACTAGCGGCTTGTGGTCGGTGACCACGACGAGGTTGTCACAGCCCTGTGTGAAGTACCTTGTCTGCTCAAGGCCCCAGGCCACCGCCAGGGCCTCACTCTCGATGGCAGCATAACGTTGTTCCGCTGAGGACAGGAACCGGGAACCAGCCAGGGTAATCCTCCAACCCCCCAAGCAACAGTCCGGTGCGCCAGAGGTACAGTTACAATGTTGTTGTAGAAGGAAGTAACCGATACCTCGCCTGGACCAGTCTGGGTGGAGACAGGTACGTTTCTCCATGTCGTAGATCTCCACGCCCTTGCAGATGGCATCAACAATGGCTTCTTTGGATTTCTGGAAGGCCTCCTCCAGTTCAGACGACCATGAAAACTTACAACGTGGGCTGAGGAACGGTTTGAATGGTGCCATCGTGTCACGTAGCTGAGCATAGTTGGTCACTTGGTTGACGAGGCCAAACCAGCTCCTAATATCTGTCGTGGATTCCGGGGTGGGGAAGTCTCTGATAGCATCCAAATACTTCGGGAGCGGCTCGATAGTGGTGTCTGAGACCCTGAAACCGGCAAAATCGATGGCCTTCTCCGCAAACTGGAACTTGTCTGCATTCAAAATGATGCCTGATCGGCCAACACGTGTGAGTAAGTCAATGGTCCTCCACCAGTGCTGCGCCAGGTCAGTGTCATAGTGGACAGTATCATCTACACAACGTTCTTTGCGCTCAAAGTCCGAGAGGACAGCATCAAAACGTCGGTTGTACCCATCCCCCGATGACAGAAAACCTTGTGGTGCCCTGGTGTACCGCCATCGTCCGAAGGGTGTGATAAAGGTGGTAAGGTGACGGTCAGATTCACGTAGGGGTACACTGTGGTAGCCATTCCAGGCGTCGGTGACAGTCTTCCAGGTGTCTTTCGGGATACGTCGCGCGAGTTGGAATGGGGATTCAGTGGCGAAGGTCTCCCGTTGACAAAACTTGTTAAGAGGCGAGAGGTCCACCGTCCTCCGCGGGGAGCCATCATGTTTATGAGTGACTACCATACGATGGCACCAAGTCACCGGCTCACCGTATGGGACACGCTCAATGACACCAAGGGCCTCATCCCGAAGGAGGTCATCATAGACCCTCTGCTGCCAGTGTATGGGGACGACGGCAGCTGTGTGGCACGCTCTCGGTGTGGCAGCTGGGTCCACATGTATTTCGATGGGTGGCCCTTCCATGCACGACAACGCTTGATGAGGGCATGTATTGAATGTAGACGAAGCATATCTTTTGAGCAGCCATTCTTTCATCTGACCATTATTCTCTGGGGTGCAGGGGAACGGTAGCTCTGTAGGGCGTGGTGGGGGTACCGTACGCTGGGGACACAAACACTTAGCGCTCTGAGGACTAGCTGGACCCATACAGCCACTGATCGTGGACCGTGTAGCATTAGAGGACGAGGGCTGGTCACACGTGCTAAGGTTGTCAGAACCCCGTGTACCGTCGTGTTCCACCCCATGGCTACCTAACGGGAAGTCCAAAGGCAAGAAGCCAAGGTTGAGTAATGACTCATGGGAGAGGTACATGGCTTGGACAGAGCTACTCACATATATCATGGAGCGGCAGGACAATCCCACACCACAGCTGGGGGCTGTTGAGAGCCTTGCAAAAAATGCCCCTTCAATGGCGATAGGGGACCGGTTGGCAGCAGACAGGCTAAGATTGACAGGGTGCAAGACATCGCGTGGGAATCCACAAGCCAGGAACTCCTGCAGGGACCAGAGGTCGGACTGCGCGCCAGTGTCCGCGATGGCAGATATCCTTGCCTCGTTAACTGAATCACGGGTGCTGGTGCCGCCGCCCTGTCCATCCGGCTCATCAACAGCGACAATGATCGACACACGGGGGTGGTCTCTCAGCCTGGCACGCCGCCACTCACCCCTCAAAAAAATGTGGTGCCCGAGTTTAACGGGTGAGGGTTCGGGGACACTGACACGAGTCTTTGGGATAGGGCGTCGGCCGGTACGGGCCCCAGCATGAACCGAAGAAATCTGGGAGATTGGCTCACACTCGACGGCGGCGTGCTGACTGTCTATAGCAGGTGTGTTACGATTCCTACGCCGGCGGGCCTTGTAGCAGTCAATACAAACTCGGTGGGGCTTAGTGTTCCATCCGTGGGATCCCTCAGTAAAGGCCTTGAAGGAGCATTTGCAGTCCAGGCACACGGATTGTCTGGCCTTGTCAACTGGGGATGGGGCGGCACCCAATGGTGGACTTTTCCTCAGGCGCTGGAATGAAGACACAGCTGATAGGGTAGGTGATGGAAGAGCGTTGCGGGCCATTTCCTTATTTTCGACAAGCGCAATCACATCATTAACTGGCTTGCACAGTACGTCTGGTGTCCCCAGTGTCTCGCGGCGTATGTCCGAGTCATATATACCATTAACCAAAACATCGCGGATGACGTGGTCGGTGTAGTTCACATTTTTGCCACACTCACATACCGCGTTGTAGGCGCACGTCTCCGCCTTGCCCCGCACTCTGGCAGAGAACGCGCGAAACGCTTCAATCACGTTCCTGGTGTAGCTGAAGCAGCTCAGTGCGTAGGACAGAGGTGGCTACTGGAATGACAGCCAGGGAGCGCATGGCGGCGAAAAGATCTGGCAGGGGTCCGGAAGCTGCGTTGGGATTGGCTTTCAACAGGTTGTCCCCGAGCTCTGGACCGGCGCACTGGAACAGCTGGAAAGGAGCTTGAGCATCCTCTATGCTCGAACCAGTGCGGAAAACATCACGACGACATCACAACACGACGGGTGAATATATTCCATTCCTCTGCTGATATGCCCACGTCAACTCTAGGGCGATCTAACTTCGGACCATGAAAAGATGGGGGTTGGACGGGTGCCTGGATAGAAGGGCTCTGATGATTAAATCCATGATTTTTTTTTTTTTTTTTTTTTTGTTACTTATTTGTACCCGTAGGTAGATTTGGTTTGCAGTCTGGTGACAAGCCACCGGCTGCCGGTCGCTGCGTGCGCGAGCGCCCTAAACCTACATGTTTTTGGTATGCGGGAGGAAACCGGAGAAATCCCGGAGTAAACCCACGCAACACGGGGAGAACATGCAAACTCCACACAGCTCACTGTTGGTCGGGGGCTGGGATCGAACCCACGATCTCATGATCCCCGCGATCCCCCGGCCGAGGGTAAAACTGTGCTGCCACAGTGCTAAACCACTGCGCCACCGTGCAGCCCATGATTTGTCAGCAAAGCAATGGCGAGGGCTTCAGACACGTCGCCCGTCTTGAAATCACAACCAGGGACAGTGCATTCAACGACGACCATGGCTCCTTCATGAAGAAATACACTCCTCGATGTCAATTTATATTTTAATGACAAAGATGAAGGAGCCTTGCAGGGATACAAATATACAAATATAAAATGACCGCGGCAACTAAATGTGGAAATATGTAATAAAGAAACCAACATAACTGAATATAACTAACAGAATAAGTAATGAAGCAGAGAAATGTTAGGTTAATTGGCTGTTCTAAATTGTCCCTAGATATCTGTTTCCTATAGGCCCTTAGAATAGAGGGTTAGTATTAATGAAAGCGCTTTGAGTGGTCTTTGTGACTAGAAAAGCGCTATATAAGTGCAGGTTAGTTAGTTAGTTAGTTAGAAACTTACAGTAACAAAGTCGGTAACTTGATGCAGAGGTTGTGTCATGAACAATGGGGAAGCATGAGACAGAACAACAAACAAAATGGATGACTATCCCCTATCGTTCCATAATATGTTCCTTTGTGGCCCCTAGTGGCCGGAGATAAACTCTACAGCACTGGCTTAACTAACAGAGTGTTTCTGGCTAATGTATATGCTGTGGAGGAATAAGATCAGGCGAGATATGACGAGCTGGAAGGTTGCAGAGTTTTATTTTTCTCCATCAACATGAGACACACTTTGTAGGTCTGTGCGCTACTGTGCCCTTGAGGCATGTATAGTAAGCTCTTTTATACAGACAGAGAGAATGCATGGCACATTAGCATATTGGTATACATATCAATCAATACACATGATTAGCATGACCAACTGGCACCCGGACGTCCTCTCCTTAATCCGGGGATGTATAAACAATAATCCATTGTTCTGGTTGTCCCCCAGGGGCTCTCTGTCCATATGCAATTTGTCCTCCGTTTTCTCCAGCCCTGCTGAGCGTGAATAGTATCAGTCTGCATTGTGCTGGGTGACCATAATCCAAGGAACTGTCAGGGTGGGGTCTCTTTTTGATAAGTTCATTCATGACTCAGTGTGATAAGGTTTGCTGAGCCTCTTGATTATTTCATTCATGACTAAGATTGTATCTGCTGAGTTCATGCAGAAAACACCAGTGATAAGCTGAACAGTCAGTGATAGAACTGAACATTCACAGTCACATCAGCATCCTTCAATCTGTTTTTTCTACTACTCAACAACTCCAAATATGGTAGCAGGATTTCCTAGGTATACATATTAAGATTTATAAAGAAAAATTCATATTCATAAAAATTCATATAACTCAGGGTAACATAGAATTTTCCATCAGAGAGTAGCTTGAAAATGAGACGGACACTCACCTGGAGACAGAAGGACTGGGAGCTCTTCAGCTGAATTTGGATGTCAGAGTTGTTTACCCACTGATTCCTGCCACAGACGTGCTAACAAGGCTAGCAAGCTAGCAATGCAAACACCAATCAAGTTTTCAAGGTAGGCATAACTTTTTCAGGTGAGCCCCCTGTCAGATAATGTAAACCTAGGCATGACATTATTTTGGGGTTTTCCACAGCAGGTTGAAAACTGCTGCAGAAGTTATAAAGGCAACTTCGCCTGTCTGCATCTCACTCAGATGGTGAATTCATGTCTATTCATGTGTTTACATTGAGTTATAATATAATCATGGAGAGAATGGAGTGAGAGATTGACAGATGGATTGGAGCAGCATCTGCAGTGATGCGAACGTTGTACCAGTCTGTTGTGGTGAAGAGGGAGCTAAGCTCTAAGGCAAAGTTGTCAGACTTCACAGGCAGTTACCACCACCGGGCCCTGCAGCCACCTCCATCAGGCTTCAGGCCTGGCACCAGGCCTTACACGCATTCCTGTTGTTGTTGCTGCTTGAATTTTTCATCAACACCGAAATAGTCTTGGAAACAGACTCTTGTCTCCTCGTCCACTGCAAATTATTGCAAAACTGCAGCAAAGTGCCACCTAAGCCAAAAGCAGAGGCCAAATCCAAGGAGGAATATGTGTCCCTCGCACAGGTAAATGACTTACTGCAACAGCAAAAAGAACTGTTTTCTGCATTGTTAAACCTACAACAGGAAACTTTCAAAAGCCTCATCAAAGTGATCATGGACTCAGCTAATGCAAGAGTGGACACGATGACGAGAGAGTTGCAGGACATTAAAACCAGTCTACAATTCACTCAAAAAGACGTAGATGACATAAAAGTCGATTTGTCTAAACAAGCAGACCTCAACAATGTGCTGCAATCAGATGTTTCTAAAATGTGTGACAGTCTGTTGACTATCACTGACAAATTTGAATATCTGGAAGGACAATCCCGGAGAAATAATCTAGTCTTTGATGGTGTTGTGGAGGCACCAGGAGAGACCTTGGCCGACACGGAGGGGAAGATTAAAAATATTCTCAAGGAGAAACTACAGTTACCACCAGGGATCAAGATGGAGAGAGGCCATCGCACCGGGAAACCTGGAGGAGAAAGACCGAGGCCCATTGTAGTCAAGTTCCTGCGGCACAAGGACAGGATGACCATTCTTCAAAGAGCCAAGTCCCTCAAAGGAACCAAAATCTTCATCAATGAGGACTTCACTGATTCGGTAAGAAGGAAGAGAAAAGAATTAATGCCAGAGCTGAAAGCTGCAAGAGCATGGGGGGGACATAGCCTACTTAAGGTATGACAGACTCATTATTCACCCACGCCATCCCCGTAACAGTACACCAAAATCAATGGAGCCAAAAATCAACCAGAAATGGTTGACATTTCATTATCAACTTAGAGATATAAACTGTGCATTTGTTTCCATTGACTGGAATAATTAAGATGCAAACTTTTATAGGAAACAACCTCATTTTTAAAGGGTACAAATATACTGAGCATAAGCCACACAGTGTTGAATATGAAACTGATCCTGAAAATCACTTTTTCAACAGTATAAAACATCAGTGTAAATACTTTAGCTCAGACCAACTAAAAAATACAATTTCTGACCAATCATTGTCAATAATACACTTTAATAGCAGAAGTCTCAACATGAATTTTTCCAAAATCCAGGACAGTTTGTTGCAATATAACACAAATTTTTCTGCTGTTGCAATTTCTGAGACTTGGCTAAAAAAATGACCAACTTCATACAGTGCAAATGAGAGGCTATGATTTATATACCACAAGCAGGTAAAAAAAAAGGGGTGGTGGTGTTGCTTTATATATCAGGTCCTGCTACCAAAGCCAAGTTGTAGATAATGTCTTTTGAAATGGAAAACATCATGGAGTGTGTAACTGTGGAATTAATTACAACTACAAAAAACGCATTGGGCGCATGCGCACGCAGTGACCGGCAGCTGGTGAAAAAAGTCTGTCGTCTGTGTCTCTGTTTTTACGTACTTTAATGTGTTTAAACGAAATTCTCTGTGTCGTTTTTGTCCTTGAATGTTTGTGGACTGTATAACGAAGAGCTCCCTGGTCCCATCAATATCGATTTCCTCCTTACTTTTGCTCTGCTGCTATTTCCCACCGGCTCTTTGTCTCTGAGGTAAGCGCAATCACAATCATGCCGGGGAGAATACAATATTCCAGAGACATGTTACTGCATTTAAACACGGATAATGCAGAATCTGTGTTTGAGTCTATGCCGCAACTGCCGGACTTTATTTTAAGAAACTTTCATGGACACAGCAATGAAAAGAGAGACAAGAGGAGGAAACATGGAAAGCATGGAGGTGTGAAATTAAGCCTGAGGAGACGTCAGTTTAACAGCATTCCTCTTCCTTCCATGATTTTGGGGAACGTACAATCCCTGAGAAACAAAGTAGATAAAATTCAAGGGATGTACGCTACCAGAAGGACTTCAAGAACTGCTGTGTCATGGCTTACACAGAGACGTGGCTTACGGCGCAAGACCCGGATGCGGACCTGTGGATTGACAGCTTTGGAGCCCCACTTCGTTCAGATCGGCAGGAAGAGGTAACGGGAAAACGTCAGGGGGGCGGCGTATGTTTATATATTAATAAACAGTACTGCACATCTGTCACGGCCAGAGAGCGCATCTGTACACCCGATGTGGAGCTTCTGTCCATATTGCTACGCCTCTTATCTGCCCCGCGAGTTCCCCCAACTTTTCATCACGACTGTGTACATTCACCCGAGGGCGGACGCTGACTCCGCCTCCAGCACCGTCTTTGATGTGGTCCAGCGGCTGCAGTCAATTTCCCCAGAGGCTCCAAACTTTATTCTTGGGGATTTTAACCATGTTTCTTTAAAGAAGACACTTAAAAACTTTTATCAGCATGTCTCCTGCCCAACCAGGCGAAAAAAGACATTGGACCTGTGCTATGGATCCATTGAGAGGGCCTATAAATCACTTCCCCTTCCTCCTTTAGGATCCTCAGATCACAACTGTGTACATTTGCTGCCCCCATATAAAACTGCTCTCAGAAGAGGCAAGTTGAAGACCAGAGACATAGATGTGTGGACAGAGGATTCAGTGCACTGCCTCCAAGAATGCTTTAACTGTACGGACTGGGAGGTTTTCACACTGTCCTGCGGGGATGATTTGGACTCTTTGGTGGATGTCACATGCTTATAAATGGCTTTCTGTAAAAATATGATCGTTCCACGTAAACATGTCAAAATACATCCCAACAACAAGCCATGGGTTACAAAATCAGTTAAATCCTGCTTACAGAGGAAAGCACTTGCCTTTAAACAGGGGTCTGTTTCTGAGCTACAGGTTGCCACAAAAGAGCTGAAGTCCAAAATTTTAAGAGCAAAACAGAATTAAAACAGAATTATAAATCAGAATTGGAAAGCAAGATGGCAACAAAGAAACTTGGTTCAGCCTGGGCCAGTATGAAAACTATTGCAAGCCTTCAGAGCACAGAGCGCAGTAATCGTGTGTTTTTAGATGATTTTAATTCAGACACAGAGCTGGCTAATGCTCTTAATTGTTTTTATGGTCGTTTTGATTCCTCTGATTTTAGCACAGAAACCCAAGATTTGAAACAGAAACTCAAAGACAATCAGCACTTTAATATTGAGGTGCAGGATATTAAAAGGGAGATCTGTGCTGTAAAAGTGAACAAAAGTCAGGGCCCTGGTAATATATGTGGGCGACTGGTAAAGTCCTGTGCACATGAACTGAGTCCTGTATTTCATTACATTTTCAATAAGTCTTTACAGACACAACATGTGCCTAAGATCTGGAAAGATGCCGTGGTTGTTCCCGTTCCAAAATCCAGCTGTTCTAAAACGGTAAACGACTTTAGACCAGTTGCTTTGACTTCAATTTTAATGAAAATTTTTGAAAAACTGGTCAGATGTGAGGTCCTAAAGCAGACTGAACATGCAGTGGATCCTTTGCAGTTTGCATATAGGCCTCAGAAAGGAGTGGAGGACGCCACTGTCACTCTGTTTAACATGCTTTTTAAACATCTGGATTTTAATGGGACACACGCCAGGCTTTTATTTGTGGACTTTTCCTCCACCTTTAATACAATCCAACCCCATATTTTAGTTGGAAGGCTCCTGCAACAATTTGATTTGAATAATAATCTGGTGGGTTGGATTCTGGATTTCTTAACCAACAGGACACAGAGAGTAAGGGTCAATGGTACATTGTCTGACCAAAAGTACTCTTCTACTGGCTCTCCTCAGGGGTGTGTGTTGTCACCACTACTCTTCATCCTGTACACAAACATGTGTCGGAGCAGACCTGACAACAGACACATTATAAAGTATGCTGATGATTCAGTTATTGTCAGTCTCCTCCAGGATGGTGAGAGTGTCCATGGCCCAGTAGTTGATGATTTTGTTCACTGGTGTGAGGATTCCTACCTGCAGCTGAATACGACAAAAACTAAAGATATGATTATTGACTTTAGGAGGAAAACTCCCAGGCACAAAGTCACCGTACTAAAAGGCCAGACCACTGAATGTGTACAATCCTACAAATATCTTGGGACGATTATTGATAGTAATTTAAACTTTGAAGAGAACTGTGAAAGGGTGTGCAAAAAGGGTCAGCAACATCTGCATTGTTTGAGGAAACTTGCACGCTTTCAAATTGACCGAACCATAATGACCATGTTTTACCGGGCTTTTATTGAATCTGTTTTATCCTTTTCTTTAGTGTCATGGTTTGGTCAGATAAAACTGAAACAGAGGAAATCCTTGGATCAGGTAGTTAGACGGTCCAGTAGTTTGCTTGGTGAGTCACAGCTGAGCCTGACATCCTTGTACACCAGACAGGTACAGAGGATTGCTACCTCCATTTTAAATGATGACTCCCGCCCTTTGCACTGCCACTTTCAGCTTCTTCCCTCAAGACGGAGGTTTGCTGTCTCAAAAAGTAAAACCCAGCGCTACAAAAACAGCTTTGTTCCTGCTGCTGTCAAAGAGTTGAACAAGTTGTAACAATATATTGCACATAATTTAGTTACCTATTTATTAACTCCATTTTATATTTACTTATTTTTGTAGGATTTTTATTTGGGTTCTAAATCTTTTATTGGGTTTTAGACCTTTGAGTTTTTAACCTCTTTGACTAGTCTTTAACTTTTTAATATGACCCTTCTCTCTTATCTCTGGTTTTTCTCTCATCTCTTTGTCTTTATATCCTGATTGATGGAGCCTTGAGTATTTTTATCATGTTTATAGTCAGCTTCATGTGTGCCTGTGTTTGTGTTTATGTTGAATGTAATTGTGGTTTGTAAATATGGATGTCACCAGACTGCAAAACAAATCTATCTACGGGTACAAATAAAGTAACCTGAACCTGAACCTGAAAAAACATCATAATAAGTTGCATTTATAGAGCACCGGGTACTGATATTGACATTTTCAAAGAAAAATTGTCTGAGCTTTTCAGTGCAGTAGGTAATAAGAAGCTGGTATTTATTTGTGGAGACTTCAGTATTGACTTATTAAATCCAAATGACTATATCCAAATAAGTGAATTCATAAATTCCATGTTTTGTATAGGTTTCTACCCTTCAATAACATACCCCACTAAAATAACAACACATTCAGCAAAGCTTATTGATAACATTTTCACAAATGTCACTGAGGGGAATGTAACTGCTGGCCTTATTGTCAATGATGTGACAGACCAGCTTCCTGTTTTTGTTTCTTCACACACTGGTGTAACACATAATGTTGAAATAGATAAGGTTTTTAAATGACTTGTAACAGAAACCGCAATCAACAATCTTAGAAATGATCTAAAAATACAAGACTGGAGCGGTGTTTATGCTGATGACATTGATACAGCATATGGAGAATTTGTCTCTATTTTATCACAACTATATAATAAACACTGCCCTCTAGTGGTAAAGGAAACTAAAGTTAAATACAGAGATAAGCCTTAGATCACCAAGGGCCTGCAAAATGCTTGTAAAAAGAAAAACTTGTTATACAAAAAGTTTCTGAAATTAAGAACGGTGGAAGAAGAAAAGAAATACAAGACATAAAAATAAATTCATTAGTATTTTAAGATCGAGTAAAAAAACATATTACAGTAAATTATTGGAAAATAACAAAACTAATACATGTAATATATGGAAGGTGTTAAATATTGTAACAAAGAGAGGAAAATTAAATTCCAACCACTTCTCTTATTTAAATTCAGAAAATGGAATAATCAATGAAAATAGCTTGATCTCCAACACATTTAATGAATATTTTGTTAATATAGGAAAAAAGATCGCCAACTCCACTGTATCATCAGCAAATACAAGTGGTGCTGACAATGTCATCAACATAAACGCTTACTCAATGTTTATGAAAGAAACAGATGAAAAAGAAATTCTTGACATTGTTAACAAATTCAGAGACAAAAAAATCAACTGATTGTAATGATTTCAGTATGTTCTTGGTTAAATGTATTATTGATTGTATTGTTAAACACTTCACTTACATATGCAACATGTCACTTACTGCTGGTAAATTTCCAAAGAAAATGAAAATAGCAAGAGTTGCTCCTCTATAAGACTGGTGACAAACACTCATTGTCAAACTACAGACCCATCTCCTTGTTACCTCAGTTGTCCAAAATACTGGAAAAAATATTTAAGAGACTAAATGATTTCATTGATAAGCACAATATACTCTGTGAACAACAGTATGGATTCAGGAAGAACTGGACCACCTCACTGGTGCTCATGGACTTTGTTGAACAGATTACGGATGCAACAGATAGAAGAGAATACACAGTTGGAATATTTCTGGACTTACAAAAGGCATTTGATACAGTTGACCATAAATTACTCCTCAGTAAATTACATAAGTATGGCATCAGAGGAATTGCTTTTGACTGGTTACACAGCTATTTAGAAGACAGATATCAATATGTTCATGTGAATAATACAGACTCTGAGTTGCTGAAGATGACGTGTGGGGTACCACAGGGTTCTGTGCTCGGTCTATTGCTGTTTATTTTGTATATTAATGATTTATGTTCTGTGTCTAAATTGCTCAAGTGTATTTTATTTGCAGATGACACAACTTTTTTTGTAGTGGAGAAAATCTTAAGCAGCTTCTGGATTCAGTAGAAAATGAACTTAAACAAATCAACCAATAGTTCACTGCCAATAAATTATCTATTCACCTTGGAAAAACAAAATGTATAATATTTAGAAACCACAAATTATATAATCACAGAAAAACTAAAATAAACAATGTTGAAATTGACACAGTTTTTGAAACCAAGTTCCTAGGGGTCATTGTTGATAACAAACTAAACTGGAAATCACACATAAATTTTGTCAAAACTAAAATGTCTAAATCCATTGCCGTACTGTATAAAGTTAAGGATCTCCTGTGTCAGAAAGCTCTTTGCATTTTATATAATTCACTGATAGTTCCTTTTATGACATACTGTGTGGAGATCTGGGGAAACACATATAAAACAAACACAAACTTAATCTTTTTACTACAGAAAAAAGCCGTACGCATTGTATCAAAGAAACCTTACCGTGAACCAGCAAATCCAATATTCATTCAATTACATACAGTGATCCCTCGCTACTTCGCGCCTCACCTTTCGCGCCCTCAGTGCATCGCGGATTTTTCAAAAATATTCATCAAAAATTCAAAATTGAGAAAAAATGGGCGGGCGCTAGTAGAAGGCAGGGAGACTACATTAGAACATCAGGTATCAACACGGAGAGCCCGCACAACTCAAAATCCACCTCTCTGTTCGCTGTTCTTGTGTTGGCTCGGCTCGGGAATCTCGCAAGCTGATTGGCCGAGACGTTTTACCCAGCTTCTCTCCCTGCTGAGCGCCCATACCCAGCGAAGGAAGACCGCATTCATTGTTCTTTATCGCTCGTGTTGCTTAGTCTCGCCGCGTGGAACTTTTCGCTGTTCTCTTGTGCCTTTTTGTGCGAAATAGTCTTCCCGTCGAGCCACTACGCCGCCTCCTGCAGCTTCTCCAGCTCTATCGGAAGCTGCCCTCGGCGATCCTGCGCCTCTAGCACCTGACGATGAGACGTCACCTGAGGAGCAGTAAAGCTCTCATTAACCTGTGCAGTAAATCATATTCATCTTGAGTTACGTATCTTGTTATAAGAATAAAAGAGTTCTAAAAACATATTTATGTACACTTTATTTACATCTACGTATGTATGTACACTTACACACACACACACACGTATCATATGAGAGAGAGAGTGTGAGAATGAACGTACGTATTATTTATGGGTGACGTCATTAGGGGTGACGCTACTTCGCGGTTTTTCACTTTTCGCGGTCGGTTCTGGAACCCATTAACCGCGATAAGTGAGGGATCACTGTATTCTTAAATTTAGAGATCTGGTAGATTATAATGTCATTCAAATTATGTACAAAGCAAATAATAACCAATTACCTGTAAATATTCAGAGACTGTTTAAAAAAAGGGAAAGCAAATATGAGCTAAGAGGTAACTCTGTTTTTAATAAGCCAAAGGTTAGAACAAATACAAAGTATCATTGCATGTCTGTCACTGGAGTTAAACTGTGGAACTATTGCTCTGAAAATATTAAAACATGTTCAACTCTGAAGCAATTCAAAAAATTGTACAAAGATGAGAAAATCTCCCAGTATCTCACTGTAAACGTTGGGAGATAAATTTGTAATAACTTAAAGGTTTTTTTTTGTCTACTTGTTCTATTTGATTTTCTTTGTTGATTTTGGGTAAGACTTAAATTTTTATGTTATTGATTTTATAATTGTAACGGGGTAGGCACTATATAAGCACTAGCTTCAGCCTACACCCTTTCGGTTGCTGTTTTGTGTGTTCTTGTTGTATTGTATGTGTTTATTATTATTATCACTGAAAAAATAAATTCAATTCAGTTCAATTCAAAAAGCTGTCAATTTATCAGTCAATCTACGTTCTCACCCTCACCTATGGTCATGAGCTTTGGGTAATGACCGAAAGAATGAGATCACGGATACAAGCGGCGGAAATGAGCTTTCTTCATAGGATTGCTGGACTCACCCTTAGAGATAGGGTGAGGAGCTCAGTCATCAGGGAGAGGCTCAGAGTAGAACCGCTGCTCCTCCACATTGAAAGGAGCCAGTTTGAGGTGGTTTGGGCATCTGATCAGGATGCCTCCTGGATGCCTCCCATTTGAGGTGTTTTGGGCACGTCCCATTGGAAGGAGACCCCGGGGCAGACCCAGGACTCGCAGGAGAGATTATATCTCCCAGCTGGCCTGGAAACGTCTTGGTATCCTCTCTGAAGATCTGGAGCAGGTGGCTGGGGAGAGGGAAGTCTGGGCTTCTCTGCTTGAACTGCTGCCTCCATGACTTGAACCTCAGGAAAAGCAGTAGAAGATGGATGGATATAATCGTGCTGCGCGGAAAATTTGCCCGTTCCCGTTTAGTGTGAAGGCACCTTTACT
This sequence comes from Pholidichthys leucotaenia, assembly GCA_020510985.1. Taxonomy (NCBI): domain Eukaryota; kingdom Metazoa; phylum Chordata; class Actinopteri; order Cichliformes; family Pholidichthyidae; genus Pholidichthys; species Pholidichthys leucotaenia. Next base: position 189,591,567 of record CM035842.1, on the reverse strand, counting down.
AAGCAGGAGCTGCTCATTTTAAAACATTTAACATGTCCCATCAGCTGCAAGGGCTGCTGGGAAATGGGAAGCCTGTTTTCTTTTTGCGTACCAAACTGATACACTAGGGGGCTCCAAAATGCAACCTTGCATAGGGCCCTCAAAACAAACAGAAAGCACCCTGATGACACATTTAAACAATCTGGGCTTAAAATATGTGCTTTAAAATGATAAAAAAAATAGACTTTTGTTGATTTTCATAGTAAAATATCCCTGGACTGCACAGTGGCGCAGTGGTTAGCACTGTGGCAGCACAGTTTACCCTCGGCTGGGGGATCGCGGGGATCATGGGTTCGATCCTTGCCCCCGGCCAACAGTGATCTGTGTGGAATTTGCATGTTCTTCCCGTGTTGCGTGGGTTTACTCCGGGATTTCTCCGGTTTCCTCCCGCATGCCAAAAACATGCAGGTTAGGGATACGGGGCGCTTGCGCACGCAGCGACCGGCAGCTGGTGGCTTGTCACCAGACTGCAAAACAAATCTACCTATGGGTACAAAATAAGTACAAAAAAAAAAAAAAAAGAAAAGAAAAAGCTGGACAGCATGAGGAGCTCACTTGGTAGGCTCAATGCATGCAAAGCTCCCGGTCCTGACAACATACCTGGTCACATACTGAGAGCCTGTGCAGAGGAACTCACAGCTGTCTTCATGGACATCTGCAACGTCTCACAGAGACAGACTGTTGCCCCCATGTGCTTCAAAGCCACCACCATCATCCAAGTCCCCAAGAAGTCGTTTCCCTCCTGCTACAGTAATTACCGTCTGGTTGCACTCACTCCCATCATCATGAAGTGCTTCAAGTTGGTGCAAGTGGGATGTGATTCATGCAGCACATCAGGTCTGCCCTGCCCCCCCTCCCTAGACCCGTTCCAGTTTGCATACCGGTCCAATTGCTTGACCAATGATGCCATCTCTACTGCCCTCCATTCAGCCTTCACACATCTGGACACAAAGGACTCAAACATCAGAATGCTGTTCATAGACTTTAGTTCAGCATTCAACACAATCATCTCCCAATAGCTCATTTGCAAACTGGACCAGCTGGGGCTCAACACCACTCTGTAACTGGCTGTTGGACTTCCTGACGGGGAGACTGCAGGCAGTATGGGTTGGCAGTAACACATCCAGCACCATCACTCTGAACACAGAAGCACCCCAAGGATGTGTGCTGAGCCCCCTCGTCTTAACTCTGCTGACCCAAGACTGTACACCGACACACAGATCCAACCTCTTCATCAAGTCTGCAGATGACACAACTGTGGTGGGTCTCATCAACAATGGAGACGAGACAAACTACAGGAGCAAAGTGAGCCGCTTGGTCATGGAATGTGGAGACAACAATCTCTCTCTGAATGTGGAGAAGACAAAGGAAATTGTTGTGGATTTCAGAAGAGCGCACACCCAACATGCCCCCCTCACCATCAATGGTGCTGCTGTGGAGAAGGTGAGCAGCACCAAGTTCCTGGATGTACACATCACAGAGGACCTCTCCTGGACCACCAACACTGCATCAGTGGCAAAGAAAGTTCTGCAGTGTCTCTACTTCCTCCGCAAACTGAGGTGAGCCAAAGCCCCATCCCCCATCATGTCTACCTTCTGCAGAGGTACCATCGAGAGCATTCTGACCAGCTGCATCACTGTGTGGTATGGTGAGAACAGCTGAGAAAAATTGTTGGTGCCTCTCTTCCCTCCCTTGAGGCCATCAACAACACCTGCCTCACCCGCAAAGTCCACTGCATTGTAGTTGATCCCATTCACCCATCACACAGCTTCTTCAGTCTGCTACCATCAGGGAGGAGACTGTGGAGTCTCTGAGCCAGGACCAACAGACTCAAGGACAACTTCATCCACCAGGCTGTCAGGAAGCTCAACTCTCTCCCTGCCCTACCCATTCTCCTCCTTCTGCCTTCCCCCACACATATCCTGAACTCTGCCCCCCACCCCCCCAAACACGCACACAACAACTGAACTCTGCTATCCCCAGGAACTTTTCATTCCAACACACGCACACACACTGATCTCAGGGCTGCACCAGTCACTTTATGCAGCAATGGACTGCTCTCCTTGTACTACATGCCACTTTAACTACATGCCACTATGTGCCCTGATATGTGCCTTAAGTCACTACATGCTGTCTTAATTTTTATTGTGTTTAGTTATTTTGCACACCCTTAGTATTTGTAGTTAGTTTCAGGTTGGTGGGTTGATTTTCTTTGCACTCAGGGCTTTAAGTTTTCCGACACTGTGCTGGATTTCTGGCGTGTGCTGTTTTTTTTTTTTTTTTTTTTTGGGCTGCAGGGAAATTTACTTCCTATTTCTGTATGCAGAAACACTTTTTGTCCAAGCTATCTGCAGTGGTGGATGAATAGTACTAAAAAAAAGCATTCAGTTCTGCATAGTTTAGAGTTCTTTAAGATATTTAGGGTGGTGAATATAGTATGTGGGATGGCGGAACGTATTAAGCTTGCATGCTCCACTGATCTCTATAGAAAACCTAGATAGCTCACGTCCTATTAGCAAGTACAGAGCCAAGTGAAGCCCCCTGGCCGCCATATTAGGGAAGGAATTGAATTGCCATTATGTTCAGCGGCCGTCAATTTCTATAGTACACCGATTGCGCAAGATTATTAGTTGTCTCCATACCAAGAATTTATGACAAGATGGCGGCGCGTGCACAACGCGAGGCTCAGCGTCTCTTCAGATTTTGCGGATTAGCAGTGTTATTTCTGCTCATTTCGGGTCTGTTCGTTCAGAACAGCTTCACTTTCACATCTTACACCCGAAATGAGCTTTTGGACATTGGATTACAAAATAACGATAACGATCTTTTTATCAGCAACCTACGTCTCATCCCTGAGCTCCGTAGAACACCCGACGCTCGGCAAGCTTCCCGGCCGACCGGAAGTGCTCGCAGGCGGCATAGAGACCGTAAACAAAGGCGGGGGAAGCGCGGTGGGCTAAGAGCTAAGCTAAAGCTAACACCGCACCGGCTTTTTCTACCCAGTATTTTCCTCGCTAATGTACGGTCACTGGCGAACAAAATGGATGAGCTACGGCTTCGGATCACCAACAATAAGAGACTTATGAACTGCAATATCATGATTTTCACGTAAACATGGCTACACAGTGGAATACCCGACAATGCTATCGAGCTAGCCGGCCTACACACGCTCTGGGCAGACAGAGCAGCTGATGACTCCGGTAAGACCAGAGGTGGGGGCGTGTGCATTTATATTAACAAGGCTTGGTGCACGAACTCTGTCACTGTTGAGAGACACTGCTCAGCTAACCTGGAGTTTCTCATGGTTAAATGTAGACCTTTATATCTGCCACGCGAGTTCACTTGTACCATCATAACAGCTGCTTACATTTCTCTGGATGCTAATGCTAAGCTTGCTATGAAAGAACTGCATGCAGCTATTAGCAAACAACAAACTGCACACCCAGAGGCAGCATTTATTGTGGCGGGTGATTTTAACCACTCTAACCTCAAGACAGTGCTTCCTAAATTCTACCAGCATGTCTCCTGTCACACAAGAGGGGACAAAACATTGGACCATGTTTACACCAATATTGTGGGAGCCTACACAGCAACTCCCCTCCCCCACCTAGGTCAGTCTGATCACTTATCTTTGTTCCTTACCCCCAAGTATGTACCGCTCATCAACCGGGTGAAGCCATCAGTGAGGACCATCAAAGTGTGGCCAGAGGGGGTTGACTCTGTACTCCAGGAAAAGTTTAGGAACACAGACTGGAGTATGTTCACCTCTCAGGCTACCTGTGGCTCCCACATAAACATGACTCTTACACCCACTCAATCCTGGACCATATCAACACCACTATTGACAGTGTCACCATGGAAAGACAGATCACCACGTACCCAAATCAGAAGCCGTGGATGAACAGAGAAGTGCGGCTTCTGCTAAAGGCACGTAACAATGCCTTTAGATCTGGTGACGCACAGGCCTACAGTTCATCCAGGGCAGATCTGAAGAGGGGCATCAAGAAGGCCAAGCACAGCTACAAGCTGAAGGTGGAGGAACATTCTGGGGACTCTGACCCCCGACACATGTGGCAGGGCATTCAAGCTATCTCTGATTATAAGCCCAGCAAATCCATACCTATAGCCATGACTGTGTCCTTTCTCAATGAGCTAAATGACTTCTATGCTCGTTTTGACAAGGACAATAATGAAAAGAACATCAATTTCCCACCCTCTGACGACCTCCACCACCTCACACTCACCCACACCGACGTCCGTAACGCACTGAGTCATGTCAACGTACGTAAGGCTGCTGGCCCTGACGGCATTCTTGGGCGTGTGCTGAGGGCACGCGCTGAGCAGCTGGCAGGGGTCTTCACAGACATCTTCAACCTGTCCCTGGCCCAGGTCGTGGTACCAGCATGCTTCAAGACCACTTCTATAGCACCAGTGCCGAAACATTCAACACCAACGTGCCTAAATGACTATCGCCCTGTGGCACTGACGCCCATAGTCATGAAGTGCTTTGAGCGACTGGTCTTGGCGCAGCTCAAAAAATGCCTGCCCCCTACACTGGACCCTCACCAGTTTGCCTACCGGAGCAACAGGAGTACAGAGGACGCGGTTTCTACAGCGCTGCACTATGTACTCTCACACCTGGATGACAAGAACACCTACGCAAGAATGCTGTTTGTTGACTTCAGCTCAGCATTCAACAAAGTTATCCCCTCCAAGTTGATCACTAAACTTGGGGACCTGGGAATCAGTACCACCACCTGCAACTGGATCATGGATTTTCTGACCAACAGACCCCAGCACGTTAAGTCAGGCCCCAACCGTTCTTCCGTTATCACACTCAACACTGGTGTACCACAGGGCTGTGTGCTCAGCCCATTCCTCTACTCCCTCTTCACCCATGACTGCAGGCCTATGTATGGATCCAATTCCATCATAAAGTTCGCAGATGACACCACGGTGATCGGACTCATCAGGGACAACGATGAGTCAGATTACAGGGCAGAGGTTGAGCACTTGGCTACTTGGTGCGCTGACAATAACCTGCTCCTTAACACCAGCAAAACCAAGGAGCTCATAGTGGACTACAGGAAGGAGAGGGGAGAGACACATGACCCCATCCATATCAATGGCATAACTGTTGAACGTGTCCCCAGCTTCAAATTCCTGGGGACCCACATCTCGGAGGACCTGTCCTGGTCAGTTAACACCACCAGCCTGATCAAGAAGGCCCATCAGCGCCTCTTCTTCTTGAGGACACTGAAGAAGAACCATCTGTCAACTGACATCCTGGGCAACTTCTACCGCTGCGTGATAGAGAGCACCCTGACCAACTGTGTCACAGTCTGGTATAGGAGCTGCTCTGTCGCTGACCGTAAGGCGCTGCAGCGGGTGGTGAAAACCGCCCAACGCATCACAGGGACTCCACTTCCAGTTATAGAGGACGTCTACAGGAAAAGATGTCTGCGCCGGGCACGCAGCATTCTTAGGGACTCCAACCATCCTGCTCATGGACTGTTCCAGCTTCTCCCCTCCGGAAGGCATTTCAGAAGCCTTCGGACTAGAACCAGCAGGTTTAGGAACAGTTTCTTTCCAACAGCTGTCATGTTATTGAACTTAGTTCCCCGCTGACTCTCTTACCATCATCTCTTACCATCCTCACCTGTACATAACTGCCCATCTAACTTATTGTACATTATTTGCATATAACAGTACTCTTAACTTTCTGCACTGCTGCATATATTTGCATATATTTGCTTAAATTGCACATACTGTCAATTACTGTATTTACTGCACTGCTGTCCTTTGCACTTCTGATTGGATGCTAAACTGTGTTTCGTTACCTTGTATTCATACATGTGTAATGACAAAGTTGAATCTAATCTAATCTAAGAAGTTCAAAATCTGTTAATTTTTGGGGAAGTTATTGAGATAAAACTGGCACTGTTTACTACTAAACCCATTCATTCTCCATTGACTCACTGAGTATACTAATATGATGCCCTGGTGGCTTCATTTCTGGTGGCCAAGGACCCCCCTATTTGTGGCCCCGAGCTGTGATTCCTTCACTGTGATTTGGTTTGGCCAGCATCTGTAACCGTGGACTCTGGATCTCCATGCCAATGGTGCACTGACAGCCTGTCAGCGCCTGAGCGGCTGCAGCTTGAGTGGCACTTTTTTTCCTTTAACTTTCAAAGCGGTTCGCTTATTGATACTAAGGCAGCATTAGGAGCCTAGATTGAACAAAAATGACATGTTCCAAGTTCGCTGATAAAAGAAAAGTGGAGTGAAAATTGACAATTCAAAGATGAATGGACTGAGCAATTTGCATTTGTTCTCCCTCCTACCAGCACAAGACCAATGTGCTTAATATGCCAGGAGACCACAGATATGATAAAGAGTTACAATTTGAAACCGCATTATGAAAGCAAGCATTGAACAGACATTTTCTCAAAATTCAGAGGTAAGAACAACAAAAACTAGAAAAGCACTCATAGAGCACATACCTCCGCCAAGGCTCCTTCTGTTTCTCATGGATCACCTCCAAAATGTAAAGGGTTTGTGTGTAGGCCTATAGCCACTTGTGGTGAAAATTGCATCAAAGTCTGTCCATCAGTTTTGGAGTATTGTTGCTAACACACTGTGAGAAGATAAGAGCCTTGGCTAAGGTATGCATTCTCAGATCATCACCAAAATTTAATGGGTTCCTCTCTAGGCCAAGAACCACCTCTGGTGAAAATTTCATCCAAATCCATCCAGTAGTTTTTGTGTAATCCTGCTGCACAAATACAAACAAAGCCCTTGGTGGAGGTATGCACTCTCAGATCATCACCAAAATCTAATCATCTGTTCCCCGTGCCATTACACACCTTTCCTGAAAATTTCATCAAAATCTGTTCATAACTTTTGGAGTATTGTTGCTAACACACTGTGAGAAGATAAGAGCCTTGGCTGAGGTATGCATTCTCAGTTCATCACCAAAATATTGTAACGTCGGGGCCGTGTTAAGGGGGGCAGGGATTTCCCAGCATGCTTTGCCAGCTGAAAACGTCACTGCGTGTGTATTAAATGTTATTACTGAGTTATTATACTGCTGTGTCATTATAACTGCGTTATAATGACCCAGCAGTGTTTATAGGCAGGATTAGGGCAAGAGTATCATGTGTTCAATTCAATTCAATTCAATTCAACTTTATTTATATAGCGCCATTTCACAACAACAGTCATCTCATAGCACTATCAACTGTAGGGAGGACCCCCACAGTTGCAGAAAGACCCCAGCAATCAGGCGATCCCCTGTGAGCAAGCACTTGGCGACGGTGGAGAGGAAAAACTCCCTTTTAACAGGAAGAAACCTCCAGCAGAACCAGGCTCAGGGAGGGGCAGTCATCTGCTGCGACTGGCTGGGGGGTGAGGGGACAGAGAAGAAGAAAAGAACAGACATGTAGAGAGCAAACAGCACGATGGGGACTCAATCTATGGGAGAGAACAAACAAATGTTAATGACCAGCAAAAAAAAAAAATATTTCATAGAGAGTGAGGAAAGGAGTGAGGCCCAGTGCATTACTGGAGGTCCCCCGGCTGACTAAACCTATTAGCAGCATAACTAAGGGAGGGTTCAGAAACACATGATCCCTCCCTAATTGTAGGCTATATCAAAAAGGTAGGTTTTAGCCCTATTCTTAAAAACAGAGATCGAGTCTGACTCCCGAATCCAGATTGGCAGCTGATTCCACAGGAGAGGAGCTTGATAACTGAAGGCTCTGCCTCCCATTGTACTTTTGGAGATTCTAGGTATTACAAGTAAACCTGCATTTTGGGAGCGTAGTGCTCTGTTAGGATGATACGGTAGTATCAGATCTTTTAAATAAAAAGGAGCCTGATTGTTTAGAGCTTTGTAAGTAAGAAGAAGGATTTTAAACTTAATTCTAAACTCTATGGGAAGCCAATGAAGGGAGGCCAGAACCGGAGAGATATGATCTCTCTTTCTAGTACCTGTTAAAACTCTTGCTGCAGCATTTTGTATCAGCTGAAGACTTTTTAAAGATGTTTTAGGACAGCCCGATAATAAAGAATTACAATAATCTAATCTCGAGCTAACAAAAGCGTGGATCAGCTTCTCAGCATCACTCTGAGACAAGATGCTCCTAATCTTGGCAATATTACGCAAATGATAGAAGGCAGTCTTAGAAACAAATTTAATATGTGAATTGAAGGACAAATCCTGATCAAAAATAACTCCAAGGTTCCTCACAGAGCTATTAAGAGAAAGAGTAACTGCATCCAAACTGAAAGTTTGATTTGGAAAGGAATTTCTAAGGTTTTTTGGACCAACAAGAATGACTTCAGTCTTATCTGAATTTAATAGCAGGAAATTACAAGTCATCCAAACTTTGATTTCCTTAAGACAGGCTTCTAACTTGGCTAATTGATTAGTATCATCTGGCTTCATTGACAGGTATAATTGTGTGTCATCTGCATAACAGTGAAAATGTATACAGTGCTTTCTAATAATGTTGCCTAACGGAAGCATATATAAACTAAAAAGAGTAGGGCCAAGCACAGATCCCTGTGGAACTCCATGACTAAGCTTTGAGCTGAGAGAAAACTCATCATTTACATGAACAAACTGGAACCTATCAGATAAATAAGATCTAAACCACTGCAACGAAGTTCCATTAAGTCCAACATAGTGTTCTAATCTATCAAGTAGAATATTATGATCAATAGTATCAAAAGCTGCACTAAGATCTAAAAGGACAAGTACAGAAACTAGTCCATTATCAGATGCAATGAGGAGGTCGTTAGTGACCTTCGCTAAGGCTGTTTCAGTGCTATGATGGATTCTAAACCCAGATTGAAACTCCTCAAATAAACCATTTCCCTGCAGGTGGTCAAATAATTGCGTAGCAACAACTCTTTCTAAGATTTTTGAAATGAAAGGGAGATTAGAGATTGATCTATAGTTAGCTAAAGCTCCTGGATCTAGCGTTGGCTTTTTGAGTAAGGGTTTAATTACAGCCGTTTTAAAAGCCTGCGGTACATGGCCTAAAGTTAATGAAGAATTGATTATATGAAGAATAAATCTACCAATAAGTGGGAAGACTTCTTTAAATAACCTGGTAGGAATAGGGTCTAAAAGACAAGTTGAAGGTTTGGATGAGGAAACTATTTTGTCTAACTCACAAAGGTCGATTGGAGTAAACTCATCAAGACAGACATCAATAGAAGGAGTTGTAGTAGTTACAGTATTTAAGTTAACTGTGGGAAGAATCTGATTGATTTTATCTCTGATGGATGAAATTTTATTATTGAAAAAGTTCATAAAGTCCTGACTAGTAAGCTCTAAGGGGATGCTAGGATTGACAGAGTCCTGACTCTTTGTCAACCTGGCTACAGTACTGAAAAGAAACCTGGGATTATTCTTGTTCTCTTCTATTAATGCAGAGTAATAACTCGTTCTAGCTTTTCTAAGAGATTTTTTATAAATTAAAAGATGATTTCTCCAAGCTAAATAGATTTCATCTAAATTAGTAGAGCGCCATTTTCTTTCTAATTGACGAGTCTTCTGTTTTAAGCTACGAGTTTCTGTGTTGAACCAAGGAGTTAAAAATCTCTGATTAGACTTTTTCTTTTTTAAGGGGGCCACCAAGTCTAGAGCCTGATGCAGAGAAGCTGAAACACTATCCACCATGTTATCAATTACAGAAGGAGCAAGCTGTCTATAGCTTATTTCCGTTGTGTTGACACATGGCATAGAGGAAACAATCTGCATAAATTTGGAAACAGCATCATCTGAGAGGCATCTACTGTGATAATATTTTTCTTTAGGAGCCAAATAGTCAGAAATAGTAAAATCAAAGGTTAACAGACAATGGTCTGACAGTACAGGGTTATGAGGAGACACTACAAGATTTTCTATTTCTATGCCATATGTCAGAACAAGGTCCAATGTATGGTGGAGGTAATGAGTAGAATTTCCTACTTTCTGAGAAAACCCAATCGAGTCTAATATTGAATTAAAAGCCACATTAAGGCAGTCACTATCTACATCCACATGTATATTAAAGTCCCCTACTATAATTATTCTATCAGATTTCAGCACTAAATCAGCTAAGAAATCAGGAAATTCGGATAAAAATTCTGAATAGGTTGATGGGGGACGATAAACTATGGCAAATAAAATTGGGTTTAACCTGGAATTGCTAAAGTGCTCAACACTGAGGACCAGGCCCTCAAAGGAATTATAACATGTTTTTTGCTTTACATTAACTAGTAGTTTGGAATGGTAAATTGATGCTACTCCTCCTCCACGACCAGAACTTCTGGGATTTTGACAGTTTAAATAACCAGAGGGAGTTGATTCATTTAAACCAACATAATCCTCTTGCCCTAACCAAGTCTCTGTAAGGGAAATTAAATCAATCTGATGATCAATTAACAGATCATGGACTAACAGAGACTTGGGAGTTAGAGACCTAATATTTAATAAACCACATTTAATTTTTAAATTATGAGGAGGAACAGAGGCCAAATCATTCAATTTAGAGGCTTTATGTTTAATTTGAGTTTTACCAATATTTTGCTTTATCACTTTGGGATGCTTATACATTATATTTTTATTTACTTTGGAGGAAGCAGACAACGATTCTCTGATGGGGAAGACAGGGGCTAAGCTGAGGGATGGCGGATGAAGAGGAGCTGCAGAGAGGCGTGTAAGACTGCGACTCTGCTTCCTGGTCCCAACTCTGAGTAGTCATGGTTTTGGAAATTTGGATAAAAAAGATGCCAGATTGTTAGATAAATGAGAAGCACCATCCAAAGTGGGATGAATGCTGTCTCGTCTCATAAGACCAGGTTTTCCCCAAAAAGAGCTCCAATTGTCAATGTAGCCCACGTCATTTTTAGGACACCACACAGACAGCCAGCGGTTCAAGGATGACGAGCGACTAAACATGTCATCACTGGTCAGATTGGGGAGGGGCCCAGAGAATACTACAGTGGCTGACATCGTTTTGGCAAAGTCACACACCGATTCTATATTAAGTTTCGTGACTTCCGACTGCCGGAGACGGATGTCATTAATGCCGGCGTGAATAACAATTGTGGAATATTTACAGTTACTTTTAGCCAGCATTTTCAAATTTGACTCGATGTCGCCTGCTCTGGCCCCAGGAATGCATGTGACTATGGCCGATGGAGTCTCTAGGTTCACGTTTCTGACTACAGAGTCGCCAATGATCAGAGTTTTTTCCTCAGCGGGTGTGTCGCTGAGCGGGGAAAAACGATTAGAAACGTGAACAGGTTGGTGGTGAACCGGGGCTTTGCGACTAGGCTTCCTTCTCACCGTCACCCACCCAGTCTCCTCGCTGCAGAGGAGAGCCGGGGAACCGGTGACAGGGGGGCCTAAGCTAGCTAGCTCCACTGCAGCTAATGGGCGTCCGTCGAGATTAACTGGCGCAGACGGTGTTTCAATGCAGCGGAGCCGGGATTCCAAATCAGACAACCTCGCCTCGAGCGCCTCAAAAAGACAACATTTATTACATTTACCGTTATCACTAAAAGAGGCAGAGGTGTAGCTAAACATCTGACAGAGAGAGCACACCAGAGGAGAGGAAAGAGAGCTAGTAGCCATAGCTAGTGGCTCGAGAGCTGGAGAGCAAACCACACAGGCAGACAGCAAAACAGGAAGTGACGATACGTTACCACAAGGAAGTGACCGTTGTATAACGGTGTATAACCATGTTATATAACATGGTTATATAACATGGTTGTATAACGTGTTGTATAACCATGATTGAAACGGAGGTCTGGGAGAATGACCTCCCCTCCTGTCTGTGCTCAGGGTTGTTGGGGTTGGGGGTTGAATAAAGCCTGCTCGTCGCAACCATCTGTTCCTCTTCTTTGTGTGAACCTCGCCAACGTCACACTGGTGTCAGGAGTGGGGATGGAGCAAGATGGTGGCCAGGACCCGGGCAGAGGTCCAGCGGCCGGGGCGGTTCATCGCCCAGCTGGAAACGGAGCACAGAGCTGAGACGCAGACTCCCGGAGTGGCTCGCCACGATGGACGGACCAGCGTACCCTGCCTTCCGCTTTTTTCAAGGCAGAGCGGGCCAAGCAGAGCAAACCAGCCCCACTTCTCGCCCTTTTCAGGGCAGGACAGGCTGGCGATTCCAGGGCAATCAGGAGCGGCGATCGACTGGGAGGCGACCGTCCCATCCATCAGGCAGCGGGCCAAGATTCTCTGCTACAACGGCGAGAACCTGTTGGATGACCACCTGGCCCAGGTTGAGTTGGCTGCCGTGCTGAACGACTGGTCACCGGAGGAAACCGCGGTGCTGACAGCGAGGGGGAGGAGGAGGAGTTACGGCAGACCACGGCGGCGCGTCCACGGAGGAGATGGCTGCGGCGACGTGAGGAAGGGTGCTTCCTCTGTGGAGAGCCAGGGCACTTCGCACGGTACTGCCCTGCGCCCACCCCGCGAGAAACTGGCCCCTCGCCAACGTTAAATTAGAGCGAGGTGGCATGGACGTGGAAAGGCCGCCTCCCGAAGATGCTTCCCCCGGCGGTGACGTCACAGAGGCCCTCGGCACGCAGCAGCAGCGGAGCGAGCAGGACAAATCCGGTCTTTTCCCGGGCTCGGCAGGGGCTGGACGCGGGCCAGCGGCCGCCTGGGGGGTCCTGGCAGCGGTGGGAGTCGTGACTCCCACTGCCAGGGGAGGGACTTTGCATAGTCCTACCGCCTACCGCAGATGCTTCCTCCAGCGGTGACGTCACAGAGGCCCTCGGCGCGCAGTAGCAGCGGAGCGAGCAGGACAGATCCGGTCTTTTCCCGGGCTCAGCAGGGGCTGGACGCCTGGACGCGGGCCAGCGGCCGCCTGGGAGGTCCTGGCAGCGGTGGGAGTCATGACTCCCGCTGCCAGGGGAGGGACTGTGCGTAGTCCTACTGAAGCTGTTGGATGTGCTGGTCATCGGCATCAAAGCCGCCCCCAACACCTGGACTGATTCGCGTTGGACTTCTGGGTTGGACTTTGATTTTTCTGGGGACAGAAACCAGTCCGGGGGGGGGGGGGCAGTGTAACGTCAGGGCCGTGTTAAGGGGGGCAGGGATTTCCCAGCATGCTTTGCCAGCTGAAAACGTTACTGTGTGTGTATTAAATGTTATTACTGAGTTATTATACTGCTGTGTCATTATAACTGCGTTATAATGACCCAGCAGTGTTTATAGGCAGGATTAGGGCAAGATGTATCATGTGTTGTATAACCATGATTGAAACAGAGGTCTGGGAGAATGACCTCCCCTCCTGTCTGTGCTCAGGGTTGTTGGGGTTGGGGGTTGTTGAATAAAGCCTGCTCGTCGCAACCATCTGTTCCTCTTCTTTGTGTGAACCTCGCCAACGTCACAATATAATGGGTTCCTCTCTAGCCCAAGAACCACCTCTGGGGGAAATTTCATCCAAATCCATCCAGTAGTTTTTGTGTAATCCAGCTGCACAAATACAAACAAAGCCCTTGGTGGAGGTATGCACTCTCATATCATCACCAAAATCTAATCATCTGTTCCCCGTGCCATTACACACCTTTCCTGAAAATTTCGTCAACATCCGTTCATAACCTTTTGAGTTATGTTGGTAACAGACAGACAGACAAACAGACCCCGGTAAAAACATTACCTCCTTGGCGGAGGTAATAAATGTACTGAAATTGTCATATCAAGCTGCAAGCAGGATTCTTGTTACATCTATGACACAACAATAAAACGCAACAGAGTTGTGGTCTTTTCCATAGCCGTATAATATGATAGTTGTGACATGCTTTGATCTCGCCTCTGCCCGGTCACATGGTTCATGGAGCTCCAAATAGTTCCAAACAACGGCCTTTCTGTAATGTGTGCGAATGGCAGCTTTGACAATCTGCAGTATTAACAGCATTTTTTAGACATATTAAGTAAATATTCAGAATACCTATCAGTAGGTACATTGTTTAGACTTATAATGAACAGATTTAAATGGATTATGATGTAAAGAGCAGCTTTAAAAAGACAGTTGGAGTATGTTTTGGAGGGAAGAACTGCTGATTCACACTGATGAAAGCTGCAGTGTAAATAGCAATTCAATTCAATTCAATTAAACTTTATTTATATAGCACCATTTCACAACAACAGTCATCTCATAGCACTTTCAACTGTGGGGGAAACCCCCACAATTGCAGAAAGACCTCAGCAACCAGGCAATCCCTGTGAGCAAGCGCTTGGCGATGGTGGAGAGGAAAAACTCCCTTTTAACAGGAAGAAACCTCCAGCAGAACCAGGCTAAGGGAGGGGCAGTCATCTGCTGTGACTGGCTGAGGGGTGAGGGGATAGAGAAGATGAAAAGAACACACATGTAGAGAGCAAACAGCATGATGGGGACTCAATCTATGGGAGAGAACAAACAGATGTTAATGACCAGCAAAAAAAAAAAAAATCATTGAGAGTGAAGAAAGGAGTGAAGCCCAATGCATTATTGGAGGTCCCCGGCTGTCTAAACCTATTAGCAGCATAACTAAGGGAGGGTTCAAGTAGGTTCATTTTGTCTTCTTTTAATTATTCACCCTTTGTTCTTATTAAAGACAAAAATAGAAAGGATATGTTTTTTCCTTCTTTACAATGTTTCAACTCTTCTCTGCAGCCTTTGTCAGAAGTGTCAGCTGATTGCTGCGAGGTGTCATTTTATCAGCTGACTTTTGTAGGCGGGGCTAGCCCAGCAGACCTGTCAGATCCACCAAGCCGGCCCCGCTTTCCACTGTCCGATGGTCTCTAGAGAATGTGGTCCTAGGTGTGGGAAAGCATAAAGACCCCTCATCCCAGTTCATGCTATCTTTTCCCCGCTTCCTGATTTCTATGGCCTCCTTGATCCAGCATTTGTGTCTGTTGCTCTCCGATCCAATAATTTTTGCGTTGTCCCAGTCCATGATGTGATTATTCCTTTCGCAGTGATCTGATATTGCTGATTTTAATGTTTCTTGTTCTGCCTTTTCTTTTTGTGATCTTGTGAGTCGTCCTTGTGTTTCCTTCTCACATTCCTTCTGGTGTTCTTTTTTCCTTCTGGTGAATGATCTTCTGGTTTCTCCAATGTAGGTTTTGTTGCATGATCTACATGATATTTCATATTAGATTGCATTTTTTGTCTTGTTCTATTTTGTCCTTGGGGTGTACTAATAACTGCCTTAATTTTTTGTGTGGTTTCACTGCTGTGTTTATTTTGTATTTTTTTCATGATCCTTTGAATTGGTTCTGTTATCCCTTGGATTTATGATATAGTTATGGTGTCCTTGTTTTTGATTTCAGCTTTTGTTCCGTGTCTTGTTTCCTGTTTGTTTTCTTTGTTTTTGACTTGCTGTTTCCCTTTGTTTATGGCCCATACTGGATATTGGCAGTGTATGAGTGCATGTTTTATGTAGTTTTCCTCCTCCTGTCTGTCTTCTTGGTCTGTGATGATGGTGGCCCGTTCATATAGTGTCCTGACAACTGATAGTTTGTTTGCTGTGGGGTGTTCTGATGTCCATAGTAGGTATTGATCCATGCGGGTTGGTTTCCTGTAGACTGTGATTTTTTTACTGCCGTCATCGTTATGGTGGATTTTCATGTCCAGAAAGGCTATGGTGCCATTTTCTTCCTCTTCGTATGTGAATTTTATATTCCCAGCGCTATCTGTGCTATTCAGATGGTCAGTGAGTTCTTGCGTGTGTCCTTTCCTTATTTTCTCCAATATGTCGTCCACGTATCTCTTCCATAGGGTGGATTTACATTGTGTGGGTGCTGTGTTGATGGCTTTGTTTTCCAGATCCTCCAAGAAAAAACTGCTCATGATGGCTGATAGTGGGTCTCCCATTGCAAATCCTTCTTTTTGTCTGTAAATTTTTTCTCTGTATTGAAAATATGTGGATTTTGCAACAAATTGTAATAGTTCAGATATTTTGTCAACTGTGAGACTTGTGCGTCTTTTTAGGGTTCTGTCATTTCTGAGGCATTCTTGCACTATGTGTAGTGTGACATCAACAGGGGTCTTTGTAAATAATGAAATGACATCATGTGAAATGAGGATCTCGTCTGATTCTATTTTCATATTTTTGAGTTCTTGTGCCAACTCTTTTGAGTTTTTGCAGTGGTATTCTGATAATCCAAGGAGGGATTTGATGATTTCAACCAGGGCTTTTGATAAGTTGTACGTGACTGATCTGATACTGTCTATGATTGGCCGCAGTGGGATGTCCTTCTTATGTATTTTTGGGGTTCCATAGATCCGAGGGGTGATGCTGGCTGTGGGTGTCAGGTGATCATATGCGTCCTTTGTGATTTTTTTACTTTCTAATAGGGGTTTGAGAAGGGCTTTTAGCATTTTTTTCTTTTATTCTGTGGGGTTTGTTTTAACCCCTTGCACTCTGGTCAATTTCCCTAAAAACGCCTAAAAATAACGCACCCAAAGTAAATAAAAAGCTGTTCTTCAGCCCTTTGCAGCATCTTCATGGGGTTGGTCTCATTTAAAAGAAAACACTTTGAATTTTTTGGCAAAACAGTCATAATCTCTCTAAGTGCTCCTGCCACTGAGTAACAGTCATCTAAACATACTGAACTTGAAGAAAATAAATTTCGCCTGGGTGTTTTTTTGGATACAAATGCTTGCAAATAACACACAGCTGTCAGATCCGGGCTGGAAAATGCAACAGAAATGTAGAACCAAGTGTTATCCAGCTGAGGTCAAAATTTTGTAACAATACCACAAAAAAATGAATATATTACACAGCTTTTTTCTTAGGTTGTTCCCAGGCGTTTTTGAACTGTGCCAAATTGTGCCAAATGGCACAGTTTGGAAAAACGTCTAACTTTTGAATGATTCAATATAGAAGCTTCATCTTGGGCTCTAATGAAAGGTGAAGGGCTGTGTGTGTGTGTGTGTGTGTTTGTGTGTGTGGGGGTTGTTTATTCATTCATTCATTCATTCATGAATGAACAAACAAGCCCCCACATACAAAGAAGCATGCCACGTAAAAAATGTGTGGCTTTTTTTTTACAAGAAAAAATAACCTACAGTGCACTAAAAATTATACTAAAATATCTGTAATGTAGAAGATAACAACTCCCACCCACCCACCCCCCCGCTACAGAGGACGGACATCGCCCATCGCTACATGACGGACCGCGGGGACGGTGCGCCACGGTCTACTACGCACAGTTGAACTAAAATATCTGAAATAATATCTGCAATCAGCTACAGAAGAGTAGCGGGGGGGGGGCATTCACGGTCCGGACACGGCGCACGGACCGTGTCCAGACCGTGCGCCACGGTCCGTCATGTTGCGATGACGCACAGTTGTAATTTACCGATCGGTCAAAAGTCATTTTGATTACAATTTTCAGGGATAAAGAATAATTTAGCTTATAACACTTACCTGTCCACAACAGCAGTGTCACTGGCGAACTTCTCTTCCTCATTGTCAGACGAACATGACGCTGGTCCGCTTGTTACGGACTCGAGGTTCTGGTCACGCGATCCGGTCAAACTATGATTCCATTATTGCGGTTTTGCGCTTCCATGATTGCGGTTTTGGCGAACGTTTTTTCAAAACAAATAAGAACAATAGTAAGAAAAAAAGACTGGTGAACGCGTGTGTGTCACCCAGCGGCTTACACAAAACAGATTTTACGCACGGGACGTACGCTTTCAATTGTCGAAGTTCTCTGCTTCAATTGGCTTGCTGTATTCGCAGCCGTTGGTAGGCGGGTCCATCTTGCTAGGTTTTCAGTCATTGGTTCTTCAAGGTTTCAGAAACCCAATTCAAGGCTCTTATTAGTCGAATGAGAGGTCAATCAAATCTAAACCAATCAAAGCACTCCTTTGGCTTTGTTCGCGGCTGTGTCTGCAGCTTTTTTTTTTTTCAGTGCGCCCTAGGACGCAGAGACGTGACCGCCCGCGGTATCCCGGAGTGCAAGAGGTTAATGATTTTGTATGTGCTTTCATCTGCCAACATGGTTTCCATCTGTTTTTCATATGTTTCCGTGTCCAATATTACTGTCATTCTGCCTTTATCTGATGGGAGGATAGTGATTGTTTTATCTGTCTTGAGTGAGTTTAATGCTTTTTCTTCTTCTTTTGTAACGTTGCTTTGTGGTAATTTGGCCGTTTTGAGGATTCCTGCGACTGTGTTCCTGGGTGTTGCTTTTTCCCCTTGGTCCTGGATTTTTTTCACATGCAAGTTCTGTTGCGAGGATGTATTCTTCATGGGGTATTTTGGCTGGTGTGATCGCAAAATTCAGTCCTCTGCTCAGCACTTTTTTCTCCGTGGCCGTGAGTGTGCGTTTTGATAAGTTTTTGACCCACTTAGCGTTAGTTTCCATGTATGTTTGTCTTCATTCGTTCTTCCTTTCTGTGAGTTTTTTTTTTAGTTTCTTTAAATGGCGGTTTTTCGTTATAATGAATTCCTGTTCGTGTGTGTGTTTTAATTGTGCTTCTATCTGCTCCTGCATTTCCTGGTTGGTCGGGTAGTGTTTCTTGAAAATGTCCATTTCCTCCTTGATCTGGTTGTTGATTCTGTCCACTTTGTTTGCTGTCATTCTTATCCGTTCTTTGATCAGGTCTTTCCATGCTTTATTGATAATTTTCTCTGCGTTTTTGGTTGGGATTGGATTTTTTATGTTGAGGCTTGCTGGTGTGACATCCTCATCTCTGCAACGGAGGTTAAATTTCAGGTTGTTTTTGTAGCGTGCCTGTGTTTTTCCCAATTTCTCCAGCCGGCGGAAGTCTTTGATGCAATTTTGTCCATAACTTCCATGTAATAGCTCAAGTAGGTTCATTTTGTCTTCTTTTAATTATTTATCTTTTGTTCTTATTAAAGACAAAAATAGAAAGGATATGTTTTTACCTTCTTTACATGTTTCGACTGTTCACTGCAGCCTTCGGCTACGCTGGATCAAGGAGGCCATAGAAATCAGGAAGCGGGGAAAAGATAGCATGAACCGGGATGAGGAGTCTTTATGCTTTCCCACACCTGGGACCACATTCTCCAGAGACCATCGGACGGTGGAAAGCGGGGCCGGCTCGGTGGATCTGACAGGTCTGCTGGGCTGGCCCCACCTACGAAAGTCAGCTGATAAAATGACACCTCACATCAATCAGCTGACACTTCTGACGAAGGCTGCAGTGAACAGCTGAAACATGTAAAGAAGGTAAAAACATATCCTTTCTATTTTTTGTCTTTAATAAAAACAAAAGGTAAATAACTAAGGGAGGGTTCAGAGACACATGACCCCCCCCCCCCCCCCAAATTGTAGGTTATATCAAAAAGGAAGGTTTTAACCCTATTCTTAAAAACAGAGATGGAGTCTGACTCCCGAATCCAGATTGGCAGCTGGTTCCAGAGGAGAGGAGCTTGATAACTGAAGGCTCTGTCCCATTGTCCCATTGTACTTTTGGAGATTCTAGGTATTACAAGTAATCCAGGATTTTGGGAGCATAGTGCTCTGTTAGGATAATAGGGTAGTATCATATCTTTTAAATAAAAAGGGGCCTGATTGTTCGGAGCTTTGAAATTGAGAAGAAGGATTTTAAACTTAATTCTAAACTCTATGGGAAGTCAATGAAGGGAGGCCACAACTGGAGAGATATGATCTCTCTTTCTAGTACCTGTTAAAACTCTTGCCGCAGCATTTTGGATCAGCTGAAGACTTATAAAGATGTTTTAGGACAACCTGATAATAAAGAGTTACAAGAATCTAATCTAGAGCTAACAAAAGCGTGGATCAGTTTCTCAGCATCACTCTGAGACAAGATGCTCCTAATCTTGGCAATATTATGCAAGTGATAGAAGGCAGTCTTAGAAATGAATTTAATATGTGAATTGAAAAACAGATCTTGATCAAAAATAACTCCAAGGTTCCTCACAGAGCTATTAAGAGAAAGAGTAACCACATCCAAACTGAAAGTTTGATTTGGAAAGGTATTTCTAAGGTTTTTTTGGACCAACAAGAATGACTTCAGTCTTATCTGAATTTAATAGCAGGAAATTACAAGTCATCTAAGCTTTGATTTCCTTAAGACAGGCTTCTAACTTGGCTAATTGATTACTATCATCTGGCTTCACTGACAGGTATAATTGTATGTCATCTGCATAACAATGAAAATGTATACAGTGCTTTCTAATAATGTTGCCTAACGGAAGCATATATAAACTAAAAAGAGTAAGAACTAGCACAGATCCCTGTGGAACTCCATGACTGAGCTTTGAGTTGGAAGAAACCTCATTATTGACATGAACAAACTGGAACCTATCAGATAAATAAGATCTAAACGACTGCAACAAAGTTCCATTAAGTCCAACAAAGTGGTCTAATCTATCAAGTAGAATATTATGATCAATAGTATCAAAAGCTGCACTAAGGTCTAAAAGGACAAGTACAGAAACAAGTCCATTATCAGATGCGATAAGGAGGTCATTAGTGACCTTCACTAAGGCTGTTTCAGTACTATGATGGATTCTAAACCCAGATTGAAACTCCTCAAATAAACCATTTCCCTGCAAGTGGTCAAATAATTGGGTAGCAACAACTCTTTCTAAGATTTTTGAAGTGAAAGGGAGATTAGAGATTGGTCTATAGTTAGCTAAAACTCCTGGATCCAGCATTGGCTTTTTGAGTAAGGGCTTAATTACAGCAGTTTTAAAAACCTGCGGTACATGGCCTAAAGTTAATGAAGAATTGATTATATGAAGAATAAAGCTACCAATAAATGGGAAGACTTCTTTAAATAACCTGGTAGGAATAGGGTCTAAAAGACAAGTTGAAGGCTTGGATGAGGAAATTATTTTATCTAACTCTAAAAGGTCAATTGGAGTAATCTCATCCAAACAGATATCAATTGAAGGAGTTGTAGTAGTTACTGTGGTTCCAAGGTTGTCATAGCCAGGAACGGCACTGGGGTTAAGCTCCCAGTGCTCATAAAATGCTCCTTATGGCGTGCATCTCGAAAAGCCTCTGACAACTAAGTCCAACTCCTAGCCTGCCCGTGTGGTTTAGTCTCTAAGCCCGGCGGAACTACTTTTACTAATAGGAGAAGGGGCAAGGGCGGATCTCTGGCACCTTAAAACCAGATGCTTCGGGTAGATGGTGGCTCATCAACCTGGGAAGGTAGCCCATCTAGGGGAAGGTAAACCCTGATTTCAAACCTCCGCTGCCTTGCGGCACACCCGGTCACGGGGAAGGCTTCGGGAGTCAACCCTGAGGAAAAATCCGGAGTCGGAGCCCCTAAGGCAGTTCTCTGTTGTGCTCAACATCATTCTGGTAGCTCCTGCGACGGCGTTGGTGCCAAACTGTAGCAGCCCTGCTGTTCCTTTGGGTTCATCAGTGACGTGGAGAGGGGGGACATGCTGCATGGGCAACATCTTGTCCTCCATATCTTCCTGCCCAGGCTTGAATCCTACCAACGCCCAACGCTGGAAGGTAGAACACCAGATCACTGGAGAGGACACTCCAGCTTCGCCTTTGGCGTAGACAAAACACGGGGAATGACAGTTACCGGTTATAAGCCACCGCTCAATTGGCGTAGAGCGTGGCGCCAGGGGTTGTTCCCGACAGTGGGAGGGATCATCGGATCTCACTGGACAGCTACCGCCCGCCTCAAGCTGGGCAGCCCCCAGCCAATAAGGTGTTGTCCTGCCACAGCTTGCTTTCCTCATTGGGTGCATGGGGATGAGGAGAAGTCCAAACAGCAGGCTGAGAATCTTTGCACCAGGCAAGACAAAAAAACAAAAGAGACCAACTCTAAAACCGGGAACTTGGAACGTCCGCACTATGATGACAGGACTCGCTGCTAACCTCAAGGACATCAACGACACCAGGAAGATTGCCATCCTCAATAATGAGCTGAAGAGACTGGGAGTGGATATCGCCACTCTCCAGGAAACACGGTTGGCTGACGCAGGCACACTGAGAGAGAAGGACTACACGTTCTACTGGCAGGGAAAGGGCAGTGACGAACACAGGGAACACGGAGTGGGCTTCACAGTGAAGAACACCTTGCTGAAGATGGTGGAACCGGGCAGCAATGGCTCTGCACGACTCCTCACCCTCCACCTCAACACCACTCAAGGCCCAGTCACCCTCATCAGTGTGTATGCCCCAACACTGACAGCCACACCAGAGGCAAAAGACGAGTTCTACGAGAATCTCGCAACAACTGTCAGGATCATCCCCAACTCTGAACAATTCATTCTCCTTGGAGACTTCAATGCCAGAGTGGGTGCTGACCACGACTCCTGGCCCTCCTGTCTTGGACCATTTGGCGTGGGCAGAATGAACGACAATGGACAGCGGCTGCTCGAGTTCTGCACATATCACGATCGGTGCATCACAAACTCGTTCTCCAAGACCAAGTCCCAACACAAGGTTTCCTGGCGACATCCACGCTCAAAGCACTGGCACCAGCTGGACTTGATCCTGACCAGGTGCACCTCACTGAAGAACGTGCTAATTACCCGTTCGTTCCAGAGTGCAGATTGGGACACAGACCATTCATTGGTGTGTTGCATGGTCAAGCTGCAGCTGAAGAAATTCCATCGTGTTAGACAGCCTGGAAAGGCATGGATTGACACCAGCAAGATGGCTCAACCAGAACTTGTTGAGCAGTTTGCCTCCACCTTTGAGAAGGAACTTGGTGTACCACAAGAAGGAGAATCTGCAAAGCAGAAGTGGGAAGAGCTGCGAAACACCACCCACCGCACAGCCTTGGCTACCTTTGGGAGGAAGACCTCGAAGTCACAGGACTGGTTTGATGCCAAGTTGACCGAGATGACCCCCATCATTGAAGCCAAGCGCTCAGCACTTGCTGAGTACAAGAAGTACCCAAACGAGAAGAACCTCCAGATTCTCAGGGCTGCGAGAAGCAAAGTTCAGCAGACTGCTCGGCGCTGTGCCAACGAGTACTGGACTCAGCTCAGCCAAGACATTCAAACCACTGCCATAACAGGGAACATCCGTGGTATGTACGATGGCATCAAGAAAGCACTTGGTCCGGCTCAGAGCAAGATGGCCCCCCTCAAATCCTCCACTGGGGAGATGATCACAGAAAAGAACAAGCAGATGGAGAGATGGGTGGAACACTACTCCGACCTCTACTCCAGACAGAACACCGTGACACTGTCTGCCCTTGATGCCATCGACTGCCTGCCATCCATGGATGAACTTGACGCAGAGCCAACTATCGACGAACTCAGCAAGGCCATTGATAGCTTGGCCGCTGGCAAGGCACCCGGCAACGACGGCATACCCCCCGACCTGATCAAGCACTGCAAGACCGCCCTACTGCTGCCATTGCATGACGTCCTCTGCCAGTGCTGGAAGGAAGGTGCCGTACCACAGGACATGAGGGACGCCAAGATCATCACCCTCTACAAAAACAAAGGGGAGAGAAGCGACTGCAACAACTACAGGGTCATCTCCCTCCTCAGCGTTGTTGGCAAAGTCTACGCACGAGTTGTTCTCGTTCGTCTACAGAAGCTTGCCGAACGTGTCTACCCCAAGTCTCAGTGTGGCTTCTGCGCTGAGCGATCGACGGTAGACATGATATTCTCCATCCGCCAACTCCAGGAGAAATGCAGAGAACAGAACATGCCCCTGTACGTTGCCTTCATCGACCTCACCAAAGCGTTCGATCTGGTCAGCAGAGAGGGCCTTTTCAAGATCCTGCCAAAGATAGGATGCCCACCAAAGTTGCAAAGCCTCATCGAATCATTTCACACCAACATGCAGGGGATAGTGCAGCACGACGGCAACGTCTCAGAGCCATTCAACATACGCAGCGGAGTGAAACAGGGCTGTGTACTTGTGCCAATCCTTTTTGGGATTTTCTTTGCTATGCTCCTGAGGCATGCCTTCAGCACAGCAACAGAGGGAATCTACCTGCACACAAGATCTGATGGCAGGCTTTTCAACCTCGCCCGCCTGAAAGCCAGAACCAACGTATGTGAGGCTGTAATCAGAGACATGCTGTTCGCAGACGACGCTGCAGTCACAACCCACACACAGCAGGAGCTTCAGACCCTGATGGACCGCTTCTCCCAGGCATGCAAGGACTTCAGGCTTACCATCAGCCTGAAGAAGACTAATGGCGCAAGGCACGGAAGCACCACCAACCATCACCATCGACAACTACGAGCTGGAGGTCGTGAATCAGTTCACTTACCTGGGGTCCACGATCAGCAACAACCTCTCCCTTGATACAGAGATTGACAAGAGGATTGGAAAATCAGCCTTCACACTCGTTCGCCTCACCACACGAGTGTGGGAGAATCCCAAACTCTCTGTCAAGACGAAGATGGCAGTGTACAATGCCTGCATCATCAGCACACTGCTCTATGGGAGTGAGACGTGGACAACATACTCCCGGCAGGAAAAGAGACTGAACTCCTTCCACTTGCGCTGCATTCGCCACATCCTGGACATATCCTGGCAGGACAAAGTGCCCAACACCGAAGTTCTGTCCCACGCCGGCCTTCCCTCCATGTTCACTCTACTCAGGCAGCGCAGGCTCCGCTGGCTAGGCCACGTTCACCGTATGGAGGATGGCAGAATCCCCAAAGACGTCCTCTATGGAGAACTGGCGACTGGCAGGAGAGACGTTGGCCACCCACAGCTGCACTTTAGAGACGTCTGCAAGAGAGACTTGAAGGCCCTGGAGATCAACACAGAGCGCTGGGAGGACCTTGCAACGGACCGCTCCAAATGGAGAGGCACCCTGACCAGACAGCTCAAGGCGGGTGAAGAGAGACTGACTGCTGCAGCAGATGAAAAAAGGACCCGCAGGAAGAACCGCCACAGACCCAGCAGCACGGAGACCACCCACAAGTGCGACCTGTGTGACAGGGACTGCCATTCGCGCATCGGCCTGTTCAGCCACAGGCGGTGCTGTTCCAGCAGAGTTGACGTTTAGGATTCTCTTCCATGGTCGTCATAGACCGACGGAGGCCGACGAGTAGTTACTGTAACGGTAACTGTTAACGGTTGGAAGAATCTGACTGATTTTATCTCTGATAGATGAAATTTTATTATTGAAAAAGTTCATAAAGTCCTGGCTAGTAAGCTCTAAGGGAATGCTAGGATTGACAGAGTCCTGACTCTTTGTCAGCCTGGCTACAGTGCTGAAAAGAAACCTGGGATTATTCTTGTTCTCTTCTATTAATGCAGAATAATAACTCGTTCTAGCTTTTCTCAGAGATTTTTTATAAATTAAAAGATGATTTCTCCAAGCTAAATAGATTTCATCTAAATTAGTGGAGCACCATTTTCTTTCTAATTGACAAGTCTTCTGTTTTAAGCTACGAGTTTCTGTGTTGAACCAAGGAGTTAGAAATCTCTGATTAGACTTTTTCATTTTTAAAGGGACCACCATGTCTAGAGTCTGATGCAGAGAAGCTGCAACACTATCTACCATGCTATCAATTATAGAAGGAGCAAGCTGTCTATAACTTATTTCCGTTGTGTTGACAAATGGCATAGAGTAAACAATCTGCATAAATTTGGTAACAACATCATCTGAGAGGCATCTACTGTAGTAATCTTTTTCTTTAGGAGCCAAATAGTCAGAAATAGTAAAATCAAAGGTAAACAGACAATGGTCTGACAGTACAGGGTTATGAGGAGACACTACCATATTTTCTATTTCGCTGCCATATATCAGAACAAGGTCGAACGTATGGTGGAGATAATGGGTAGAATTTGCTACTTTCTGAGAAAACCTCATCGAGTCTAATATTGAATTAAATGCCATATTAAGGCAATCACTATCTACACCTACATGTAAATTAAGTCCCCTACTATAATAATTCTCTCTGATTTCAGCATTAAATCAGCTGAGAATTTGGCAAATTTGGATAAAAACTCTGAGTAGGTTGATGGAGGACGATAAACTATGGCAAATAAAATTGGGTTTAACCGAAAATTGCTAAAATGCCCAATACTGAGGACCAGGCCCTCAAAGGAATGACAACGTGTTTTTTGCTTTACATTAACTAGTAATTTGGAATGGTAAATTGTAGCTACTCCTCCTCCACAACCAGAACTTCTGGGATTTTGACAGTTTAAATAACCAGAGGGAGTTGATTCATTTTAACCAACATAATCCTCTTGCCCTAACCAAGTCTCTGTAAGGGATACTAAATCAATCTGATGATCAATTAACAGATCATGGACTAGCAGAGACTCGGGAGCTAGAGACCTAATATTTAACAAACCGCATTTAATTTTTTAAATTATGAGGAGGAACAGAGGCCAAATCATTCAATTTAGAGGCTTCATGTTTAATTTGAGTTTTACCAACTTTTTGTTTAATCAGTTTGGGATGCTTATACATTATATTTTTATTTACTTTGGAGGGAGCAGACAATGATTCTCTGATGGGGAAGACAGGGGCTAAGTTGAGGGGGGGTGGATGAAGAGGAGCTGCAGAGAGGCGTGTAAGACTGCAACTCTGCTTCCTGGACCCAACTCTGAGTTGTCAAGGTTTTGGAAATTTAGATAACGATGATGCCAGATTGTTAGATAAATGAGACACACCATCCAAAGTGGGACTGATGCCGTCTCATCTAATAAGACCAGGTTTTCCCCAAAATGAGTTCCAACTGTCTATGTAGCCCACATTGTTTGCACGACACCACACAGACAGCCAGCAGTTGAAAGATGACAAGCGGCTAAACATGTCATCACTGGTCAGATTGGGGAGGGGCCCAGAGAATACTACAGAGACAGACATCGTTTTGGCAAAGTCACACACCAATTCCATGTTAAGTTTTGTGACTTCCAACTGCCGGAGTCGGATGTCAGTGCCGGCGTGGATAACAATTGTGGAGTATTTACAGTTACTTTTAGCCAGCTTTTTCAAATTTGACTCGATGTCGCCTGCTCTGGCCCCAGGAATGCATTTGACTATGGCCACTGGAGTCTCTAGGTTCACGTTTCTGACTACAGAGTCCCCAATGATCAGAGTTTTTTCCTCAGCGGGTGTGTTGCTGAGTGGGGAAAAGTGATTAGAAACATGAACAGGTTGGTGGTGAACTGGGGCCTTGCGACTATGCTTCCTTCTCACCGTCACCTACCCAGTCTCCACACTGCTGAGGAGGACCAGAGGTCCACTAGCAGGTCGCCCTATGCTAGGATGCTCCACTGCAGCTAAGGGGCGTTCGTCATTATTAACTGGCGCAGACGGTGTTTCAATGCAGTGGAGCCGGGATTCCAAATCAGACAACCTCGCCTCGAGTGCCTCAAAAAGACAGTTATTACGTTTACTGAAATCACTAAAAGAGGCAGAGGTGTAGCTAAACATCTGACAGAGAGAGCACACCAGAGGAGGAGAGGAAGGAGAGCTAGTAGCCATAGCTAGTGGCTAACCCGAAGCTAACAAAAACACAGATGAAAGGTGAACAGAAGGCTAAAGAGGGTGATTAGGTGACACTGAGTGCGTACACAGGTGCAAGAGGCTTGATAAACAGATGTGAGAACTAATGGTAGAAGGAAAAAGTGATTAAAATACAATTAAAGGCAAAAATCCTGAGGAGAGCAAACCACAGAGCAAACCACACAGACAGCCAGCAACACAGGAAGTGACGATACAGTATGTCCTTAGCTAGCTATGTCCTTGTCTAGCTGTGCACCCTTACCTTATATTATGGCTTCAGCGGACTGATTACTGAATTATCATCTTTTAAATACAATGGGTTATTTTGTAAGATTAGGCAGAATTATCTGAATTGAAAATATGTAGAAAAAAAAAAACTGCTGTCAGTCAGTTTAATGTAATTTAGCCAAGTTACTAGGGGTTGTGCACTTTACTCCTAAACCTTTCAAGTTAGGAAAGATTTTCTGTGTGTGAATGTAAATATAAAACATTAGTGCCTCTCAGTAAATTTGAATATTGTGAAAAAAAATATTATTTTTTTTTATAATTCAAAAAAAAAAACCAACAAAACACCTTCATATTTTCAATATTCATTACAGGCACAAGGAAGTATTTCAAGCCTTTTTTAATTTCAATTTTGAATGTAGTTTTTGAAATTAAAATGTAAATCATGATGTTCTATTTACTATTGACTATTTACATTACAAGCTACATTACATTTACTATTTCTATTTACATTAACCAGTGTGGAGGAAAAGATAAATGCAGGCGGACACAGCAAGCTGAAGGTTAAGGGTGCTTTATTCCTCCATCACGGGGCTCACCCAGCGCTGTGGCAGCACGCTGTGAGTGAGCCCTGAGTAGTCGTCAGTGCGTTCTGAATGCATTTTTTAGTGAGCTTTGAGTGAGCACATTTATACCAGCAAGAGAGAATGCACGATACATTTACATAACAGTCAAGAAATATGCCATTATGCTGAACATAAACTACAAGAGATGGAGAATGATATTGATCCTGATAACCACTTTTTCAATAATATTCATAATCATTGTGAATATTACACTGAAAAGCAATTCAAAAGTCAAGTGCAACTAGATGGTAAACTATCAATAATACACTTCAACAGCAGAAGTCTTAACAAAAACTTTCCACAGATTCAGGACTATTTAAAACAGCTAGACAGAATATTTACAGCTATCGCAGTCTCTGAAACTTGGCTTAATGAAGAGCAGGCTCCCCTGATGGCAATAGAGGGATATCAGATGTTTCATATTAACAGATCTCAAAAAAAGGGTGGTGGTGTTGCACTGTATATTGATGACCTGTATAGGTGTAAACTTGTAAATGGAATGTCCTTTGCACTACCAGGGATTTTAGAATGTGTTACCATTGAGATTGACCAAGATAAAACAAAAAAATCTAATTATAAGTTGTATATATAGAACGCCGGGAACTTGCATTGAGACATTCAGAGATAAATTAGTCGAGCTGTACAATAATAATACTAGTAAGAAAATGGTAGTAATTTGTGGAGATTTCAATATTAATTTACTAAATCCATATCAACAAAATGTAATTACAGAGTTCATGAATTCTATGTACAGTATGAGTCTATATCCCACAATAACACATCCCAGTAGAATCACAGTTCACACTGCTACACTTATTGACAACCTGTTTGTTAATATTATTGATAAGAAAATAGAAAGTGGATTATTGATAAATGATATAAGTGACCATTTGCCAACCTTTGCACTTATCCATGGCCACACAGGGGCCAATACAGAAAAAAACTTTAAAATCGTTCAGATACAAATCACAAACTGCAATCAGCTCTTTTAAAGAAGACTTGCTGAAGCAGGACTGGACAAAAGTCTATGTATCAGATGTAAATGAAGCCTATGACACATTTATGAACATTGTAACCACTCTTTATGAAAAAATTGTCCATTAGTAAAGAAAAAGCTTAAACATAAATTTGTCGATAAGCCATGGTTAACCAAAGGATTACAAAAGGCATGTAAAAAGAAAAATTTATTATATAAAGCTTTTCTAAAGAAAAGGACAAAAGAAGCAGAGCAGCAGTATAAAACATACAAAAATAAGTTAACATATATAATGAGATGTAGTAAAAGAGACTATTACAGTAAAGAACTGGAGAAAAACAGAGACAATATTAAAAATACATGGACAATACTTAACAATATTCTTGGAAATAAAAACAGAAATATAAGCTACCCAACCAGTTTTTCAAAAAATAATACAACGACTCAGAGTGTGAATGCAGTTTCACCTGCAGATGAATTTAATAACTTTTTTGTTAACATTGGTCCTAATTTGGCTCGAGAAATACCCATTACGGCACCTACGGGTGATACAATAAGCAAAAACACTGCTATAAAAGACTCCATTTTCATAAAGAACACAGACGAGAGAGAGGTCATTGAAATTGTTAAATCGTTTAAAAGTAAGACATCTACGGACTGTGATGGTATTGACATGCTCTTAGTCAAAACTATTATTGAATGCTTAGTGAAACCACTGACGTATATTTGTAACCTGTCTCTCCAAACAGGTATATTTCCCAATGCAATGAAAATAGCTAAAGTAATTCCGATATACAAGACGGGTGACAGAGGGGAACTTTCAAACTATAGACCAATTTCACTATTGCCGCAATTTTCGAAGATACTTGAAAAAATATTCTGTGAGATAATTGACAACTTCATAATGAAGAATAATTTATTGTGTGAGCAGCAATATGGGTTCAGACACAAGAGGACAACTGCATTTGCTCTAATGGAATTTATAGAAAAAATATCAACTGCTGTTGAAAATAAAAAGTATTCAGTTGGGGTATTCCTGGATCTTAAAAAAGCATTTGATACAGTGGATCACAATTTATTATTAAAGAAACTACAAAATTGTGGTATTAGGGGGTAGCACTGTCCTGGTTAAGTAGTTACTTAAAGAATAGATATCAGTATGTATGTGTTGGTAACAAAAACTCACAGTTACTGAAGGTTACTTGTGGAGTCCCACAGGGTTCAGTTTTGGGGCCATTGTTATTAAATATCTATATAAATGGTATACAGTATGTAAAGTCTCGGAAAAAATGGATTTAACCTCTTGCACTCCGGGATACCGCGGGTGGTCACGTCTCTGCGTCCTAGGGCGCACTGAAAAAAAAAAAAGCTGCAGACACAGCCGCGAACAGAAAGCCAAAGGAGTGCTTTGATTGGTTTAGATTTGATTGACCTCTCATTCGACTAATAAGAGCCTTGAATTGGGTTTCTGAAACCTTGAAGAACCAATGACTGAAAACCTAGCAAGATGGACCCGCCTACCAATGGCTGCGAATACAGCAAGCCAATTGAAGCAGAGAACTTCGACAATTGAAAGCGTACGTCCCGTGCGTAAAATCTGTTTTGTGTAAGCCGCTGGGTGACACACACACGTTCGCCAGTCTTTTTTCTTACTATTGTTCTTATTTGTTTTGAAAAATCGTTTGCCAAAACCGCAATCATGGAAGCGCAAAACCGCAATAATGGAATCATGGTTTGACCGGATCGCGTGACCAGAACAACGAGTCCGTAACAAGCGGACCAGCGTCATGTTCGTCTGACAATGAGGAAGAGAAGTTCGCCAGCGACACTGCTGTTGTGGACAGGTAAGTGTTATAAGCTAAATTATTCTTTATCCCTGAAAATTGTAATTCAAAATGACTTTTGACCGATCGGTAAATTACAACTGTGCGTCATCGCAACATGACTGACCGCGGCGCACGGACTGGACACGCGGCTTGTTTGTTCATTCATTCATTCATGAATGAATAAACAACACCCCCACTCACACACAGCCCTTCACCTTTCATTAGAGCCCAAGATGAAGCTTCTATATTGAATCATTCAAAAGTTACAGACATTTTTCCAAACTGTGCCATTTGGCACAATTTGGCACAGTTCAAAAACGCCTGGGAACAACCTGAGGAAAAGCTGTGTAATATATTCATTTTTTGTGGTATTGTTACAAAATTTTGACCTCAGCTGGATAACACTTGGTTCTACATTTCTGTTGCATTTTCCAGCCCGGATCTGACAGCTGTGTGTTATTTGCAAGCATTTGTATCCAAAAAAACACCCAGGCGAAATTTATTTTCTTCAAGTTCAGTATGTTTAGATGACTGTTACTCAGTGGAAGGAGCACTTAGAGAGATTATGACTGTTTTGCCAACAAATTCAAAGTGTTTTCTTTTAAATGAGACCAACCCCATGAAGATGCTGCAAAGGGTTGAAGAACAGCTTTTGATTTACTTCGGGTATGTTATTTTTAGGCGTTTTTAGGGAAATTGACCAGAGTGCAAGGGGTTAATATTGTTTGCCGATGACACTAATCTATTATGCAGTGGAAGCAATTTGGAACAACTTTTGGACACACTCGGAAAGGAATTAGGAGAGCTTAAACTGGTTTGATTCAAACAAATTAACACTCAATTTAAGTAAGACAAAATTTATAGTTTTTAACAACCATCTCAACAACTTAGTATCTAAACTCAGTGTAAATGGTGTAGAGATTGAAAGGGTATCCAAAACTAAATTTCTTGGAGTAATAATTGATAATAAACTGTGTTGGAAGTCACATAATAATTATATTAAAGGTAAAATATCTAAATCAATTGCAATACTACACAGAGCGAAATATTTGCTGTATCAACCCACATCATATACTTTGTATCATTCATTAATACTCCCATACATGACATATTGTACTGAAGTATGGGGAAATACATATAAAACAAACATATATCCAGTCTTTATGCTTCAGAAGAGAGCTATTAGAATAATAAACAAAGCTGCTTACAGGGAACCAACAAACCCACTTTTTCTTAAATTAAAAGCTCTCAAGTTGAAAGATCTGGTTGACTTTAAAACTGCAGTAATAATGTTTAAAGTGAAGAATCTATCACTGCCCGCAAATATTCAAAAGTTGTTCCAAATAAGGGAGAAACAATACCATTTCAGAGGAACATGTATATTTCAAAAACCTTCAGTGAGAACTACCACCAAGAAACACTGTGTTTCAGTGCAAGGAGTAAGATTATGGAATGATTTTGGACCTGAATTAAAATCATGTACAACGCCTGGACAATTTAAACAAAAACTAACGGAAGAAATACTCCAAACATATATACAAGATGACATGTAAAATCACATAAGGATTGTCATATCCAGTCTGTGTTGTGTTGTTGCTTAGTTTTTTTTGTCACATTTTGTCTTAGCTTTGTTCCGAATTGTAATCGCTCTTGTTTTGTTTTTCTTTTGAATTCTTGGATGGAATATAGGTGGGCAATATAAGCTGCGGCTTCAGCCATCACCCATTTCGGATAACTCATGTTGAACTGTATAATCAGAGGAGTTATTGTTTAATTTGACCTTGTTGGATTTTTTTCCCCTTTGTTATATTATTCTGTTTCATTTAATCTTTACTTTTAATCTATCCGAAATAAAGATTCATTCATTCATTCATTCATTCATAAAGATTCATTCATTCATACTGAGCTGTACTAGTACATAAACATTACACTGTACTCTGAAAACTAGTGACTAAGCAGGGTGGAAAATACTAAATAAAAGAGGAAGCCTTGTAACACTACGTAGTCAAGGTGCAACAGTCTGTTTTATGAAAACATTCAATGTAGTACAAATGCCATGAAATTGTATTTTTTAAAATAAAAATTAATAAAAATGCAAAGACTTGCTCTCATTTTCTCATTTTTCACTCAGAACTTCTGCCTGATAAATTACTGTCAGCTAATACCAGTGAGCAGCATGTTGGCACCCTTGCCTCACCTTCCAGGTGGTAACTGGGGTCACATGATTGAATTTAAATAGATAAAAACAGCACCAGTGATTCAAATAAAAGGCTTTTTTTTTCTATTTTTTATTCATCCATATTGTAACATCACATAATTGTGGAAAATGAATATTTTCCTCCAATGTCAGAAGGGTTTGACTTCATAAACTGTATTTTGATGCCAAAAACAATAAAATCCTAAAATGTTCTCAGATCAGGTTCTCAGCATGATTTTCTGCACAGCTTATGGATGCACAAATCAAGCTGAGAAAGTGATTCAGATGTTTGGGTTCCAGCACGCACAGGAAGGAGATGAGATGTCTGAGACAAGTTAACAAAAAACAGCGTACAACAACAGAAAACTTTATGCAGTACTGTGGGACACATATATGCACATATGTATATCACTGTATGATTCATACATATACCACCTTAGGCTTCACATCTGAGATGGAACAAAGGACTGAGCTTCTTTGGAGATACCACGAGGATGTGAAAGTTTGGTCTTTGGCAGGCAAAGAGACGGCCTTGGGGGATTTCGCCCAGCGGCCAGAGACTGAAGGTGGGGGGTGTTAAGACCGGGAAGAAGATGCATTGTTACTGGGGATTAAGTACAATGTGACTGTGTGCTTTGATGTCCTGGGGTATAAAAGGGACAGATGTTGGGGGATTCTTTCTCTTTCTGTTTTTGGATGATGTTGGAGAATGTGAATAAAACTGACTCGTGAGATAAACTCAGCCTCGTCATTTCCACAGTCTCCACACTGGTGACCCTAAGACGTATCATGAGCGAAAGAAATTCCCCCGAGCCGGACTCATCAGGAGCCAGCCAGGCGAATGCAGCCACAGTCCAGCTACCAAACTTCTGGCAAGACAACCCGTGCTCCTGGTTCCACTTGGTCGAAGCACAGTTCGCCCTCCGGGGGATAACGGTAGATGACACGAAATTCTACCATGTTATTGCCAAGCTTGACAACCGCACGGCTCGACATGTGCAGAGCCTTCTGGAGCGCCCACTGGCCGACGACAAATACGGCGGGTTGAAGGCTGCGCTCATCCAGCGTTTCACTCCCTCAGTCCAAGAGAGAGCGGAGAGGCTCCTGGCTCTGAACGACTTGGGAGATAGCACGCCCGTCGACTTGATGGAGGACATGCTGAGGTTGAGGGGCTCAGACTGCGACGACTTCCTCTTCACACACATTTTCCTGAGAACCCTACCGTCGGCCACGAGAGCAACCCTGGCCAGTTCACCATTGTTGGCCCAGCGGGACTTCCGCGAGCTGGCCCAGGAGGCACAACGGATTCTCAACACCAGCAAACAGCGCGCGGCCACCGCGGCAGCGACAGAGCTTGGCGCGACGACCAGAGATGGCAGGGGGCCAGAGGCGGCGGTAGCAGACGCACCGACAACAGCGGTGGCGAGGGCCAAGGATCGCGGAGGAGACGACCTCTGTTTCTACCATCGCCGCGTTGCAGAGAGGGCACACAAATGTCTACCACCGTGCCAGTTCAAGCGCTCGGGAAACTCCAAGGCTGGGGGTCGGTAGCAGCCGCGGCCCTCGGGGAAGAGAACAAGCTGCTCTACTTGACGGATGCGCGTTCCTGTCACGCCGCACCGCTCATCAGCGGCGCCACCTGCTCGCACACCTGTTCATCATCAGCAGCGAGGAATATAAGCCGCCTTGCCCTGAGCTTCGGCCTGAAGCCGTCAGACTTCATTCCCCGTCTACGTGACGCAACTCTTTCTTCAGCACGACGCTGTGCGGTAAGAACCACTTACCTCATCCTCTCCAGTCTGCTCCCCTGTGCACAGGTGGATTCCTCGGCGGCGGACAACTCCGTCCCTCGTCCTTCCTCGCTGCTGCACTGAGTCCTGCAGGTGGCTGTCTCCCGGGGTCCCGTCCTTGTTGTGCCAGTCATCTGTCCCAAGCAAGTAATCTTCTCCCTCGCCTATTCTCCTCCTGTGTTGGTGTGTGCCCATCACCCTGTGTCTCTGTTCTCTCCCATAGGGTTGCCGGCTGTACGGTCTCCTGCCTCTGTGCCTGAAGCAGACGCCGCCACCAACACATTAACATTCCGCAGACACACACCCATACACCCCTGTTGTTAATAAACAGTTTGAACTACTCTGAGCCTGTGTGTGTGCGTCTCCTGAGCCGAACGTTATGTCAGTATGGCTTCAGCAGAGCGGCTCGGCAGACGGCGGGCTCGCGCACCGGCTTACCACTCTCGAGGCTCGAGTGGATCAAGTTGTTTATCAGCAACAGGTGATCCTTAATCAATTAGTTAACATCACTAACCGATTGGACAGCCTGGACCCCCAGCAGCCGTTCCCCCCGGCTCGCCAGGGTGGCGCGGCTCCTGCTGTTCCAGCGGCCGTCCAGCCGGCTCCAGTGGCACCGGCTCGGCTCACACCAATTCCGACCCCCGCCCGCTTTAGCGGAAAGCTCGGCGGAGCGCGGGGGTTCATTATGCAGTGTGAGTCCGTGTTCCACCGTGTGCCCGGAGATTTTCCCTCAGATCACAGTCGAATTGGTTACATAGGGAATCTCCTGGAGGGGCACGCGTTAACTTGGACCTACGCCATAATGGCGAAGCCCAGTTACGCCTCCCTCACCTACGACCAATTCGTGGGGCGCTTCCTGGAAGTCTTCGACCATTCTCGAACCGAGACGGTCCAAGTCGATCGGCTTCTCGCTCTCCAGCAGGGAAGCCGGTCGGCAGCGGACTATGCGGTCGACTACCGGGTAGCGGTGGAGGAATTGGGCTGGGACGAGCGCTCCCTCTGTGGCCTGTTCCTCCGCAGCCTCAATGATGATCTGAGGGATGAACTGGCTGGACGGGATATCCCTGGGACGCTAGTGGAGCTAACTTCCCTAGCCATCAGCTTGGATAACAGGCTGCGCGAGCGCTCCTCAGGACGGAAGTCGTCTACTTCTCGCCCTCGGGGAGCCTCGCTGCGCCTGCCCCAAGCTCGCCCCCTGGCGGCGTCGCCGCCATCGTGCCCCGAGGAGTCGGAGCCGATGGTGACGGGCTGGACAAAGCTCTCCCCGGCAGAGAGACAACGCCGCCGTGAGTTGAACCTCTGCATGTATTGCGGAGACGATCAACACACGGTGGAGCTTTGTCCACAAAAGCCAAACGGCGGGGTCCGCGAGTCACTGTAGGGGGCCTCGCGGACGTCAATCGGTTAAGTCCCCTTACTCAATTGAAGCTGCCCATCCGTTTCTGCCACAACCCCACTGGGCATCTCACCCACGCACTGGTGGATTCGGGCGCAGAAGGCAGCTTCATTTCACAGAGCCTGGCAACCCGTTTGGGCATCCGCTGTCAGGCACTGAAGAATCCCATCTCCCTTGTCAACCTCTCCCGTGCCTCCCTTGGGAGAGTATCACACCAGACCATCCCCGTCCCGGTCATCATCTCGGGAAACCACCGGGAGGAGATGACCTTTTATGTCCTACCCAACTCTGTGTCGCCCGTCATCCTGGGGTATCCCTGGCTACGCCTTCACAACCCTGTCCTGGATTGGAAGTCAGCTGGGGTATCGGCATGGAGCACGTTCTGCATGGGCACCTGCCTTCAGTCCGCTGCCTGCTCTCCGTCCGCTTCTCCCCCTGCGACGGACGCTGCACCCCTGGACCTGTCTCTGGTGCCTCCGGAATTTCACGACCTGGGTATGGTGTTCAGTAAGACTAAAGCTATGTCTCTTCCCCCTCATCGGCCCTATGACTGTGCCATCAACCTCCGCCAGGGGGCTCCCTTACCTTCTGGTCGGCTCTATAGCCTGTCAGCGCCGGAGAAGGAGACAATGAACGCCTACCTGAAAGAATCATTGAGCGCTGGGATAATCCGCCCATCATCGTCACCCGTGGGGGCAGGGTTCTTCTTCGTGGGAAAAAAGGATGGGTCCCTCCGCCCTTGCATTGACTATCGGGCCCTCAACGACATCACTGAGAAGGACCGTTACCTGCCCCTCATGGACACTGCCTTCCACTCCCTCCAGGGGGCGACCTGGTTCACCAAGCTGGATCTACGCAGCGCATACCACCTCGTCCGGATCCGGGAGGGAGATGAGTGGAAGACAGCCTTCCGTACCCCGAACGGCCACTTTGAATACCTGGTAATGCCGTTCGGGTTGACCAACGCTCCTGCCGTCTTTCAGCGCCTCATTAATGACGTCCTCCGGGACTTCATCGGCCTTTTCGTGTTCGTCTACCTGGACGATATTCTCATCTTCTCCAAGTCCAGGGACGAGCACCAGGTCCATGTGAGGCGGGTCCTCCAAAGACTGCTGGAGAATCGACTATACGTGAAGGCTGAAAAATGTGAATTTTACGCCAGGACTACATCCTTCCTGGGGTTCATCATCGCCCACGACAAGGTGCTCCCAGACCCAGAGAAGGTGAAGGCGGTGGTGGAATGGCCTACACCTGCGTCCCGGAAGCAGGTGCAACAGTTCGTTGGTTTCGCCAATTTCTACCGCCGCTTTGTCCCCAACTTCAGCTCCATCGTCGGACCACTGACCCGCCTCACATCCCCTAAGGTCCCGTTCCGGTGGACCGAAGAGGTCGCTGCTGCCTTTCAGGCACTGAAGGCGGAGTTCTCCTCCTCCCGGGTCCTTCGCCAGGTCGACCCCGCGCTGCAGTGCATCGTGGAGGTAGACGCCTCAGACACGGGAGTGGGAGCAGTGCTATCCCAGCGGTCGCCGGACGATGGCGCCAAACGGCCCTGCGCCTTCTTCTCCTGGCGCTTGTCCCCGGCGGAGAGGAACTACGATGTGGGGGACAGAGAGCTCTTGGCCATCAAACTCGCCCTGCAGGAGTGGCGCCACTGGCTAGAGGGGGCGAACCTGCCGTTTGTGGTCCTGACGGACCACAAGAACTTGGGATACCTACGATCTGCCAAGCGCCTGAATGCCCGCCAGGCGCGCTGGTCCTTGTTCTTCGCCAGGTTTCAGTTCTCCATCACCTTCAGGCCTGGCTCCAAGAACGGCCTGCCTGACGCCCTCTCTAGGCAGTTCACCCCCGTGGAGTCGGAGGAAACGCCCCACACCATCCTGCCCAGGTCGTGCGTCGTGGGAGCCATTTCATGGGACATTGAGAGCAAGATCCGGAAGGCGCAGGAAGTGGAACCTGACCCTGGCAGCGGACCGGAGGGGCGGCTGTTCGTGCCATCCGCGGTCCGAGGAGAGGTCATCCACTAGCTGCACACCTCCAAGCTCACCTGTCACCCTGGCACCTCCCGGATGATAGACCTCCTCCAACGGTCCTTTTGGTGGCCAGGCCTGTGGAAGGACGCAGCCCGCTACGCCCGGGCCTGCCCAATCTGTGCCACCTGCAAGTCGGGAAATGCCCCTCCAGCGGGTCTGCTCCAGCCCCTGCCCGTCCCTGGCAGGCCCTGGTCGCACATCGCGTTGGATTTCGTCACCGGACTCCCTGTCTCCAACTCCTATGACACCATCCTGACCATTGTGGACCGTTTCTCCAAGGCTGTGCACTTCGTCCCCCTGCGAGGTCTCCCTTCTGCCCTGGAGACGGCGGATCTCCTCGTCCAACACGTGGTCAGGCTGCACGGGATTCCGGTGGACGTGGTCTCGGACCGGGGCCCCCAATTTTCATCTGAGGTTTGGAGGTCGTTTTGTAACGCCATCGGAGCCAAGGTGAGCCTCTCCTCCGGCCATCACCCCCAATCCAACGGGCAGTGTGAACGGACCAACCAGGAGCTGGAGGCTGCGCTCCGCTGTGTGACCTCATCCAAACCCACGTCCTGGAGCAACCATCTTGCCTGGGTAGAATACGCTCACAATACCGCTCGCTCTTCTGCTACAGGGATGTCCCCCTTCAAGGCGTCCCTGGGTTATGACCCCCCGCTGTTCCCGGTGCAGGAGAGTGAGGTAACTGTTCCCTTGGTTAGGGCACATCTCAGGCAGTTCCGCTCCTTCTGGGCTGCCGCGCGCAATGCGCTTTTATGCACAGCGGAGCGCAACAGGACTGTGGCGGACCGGCATAGAAGACCTGCCCCGGCGTACAGAGTTGGGCAACACGTCTACGTTTCTACCCAGGACGTAACTCTAAAAGGCGAGAGGAGGAAGCTGGCACAGCGATTCATGGGTCCCTATCCCATCACCCGGATCATCAACCCGGTGGCTGTGCGCGTGGCTATTCCCCCCTCCCTCCGCATCCATCCCACCTTCCACGTGTCAAAGGTGAAGCTGGCAGTCTCCGACCCCCTTTGCCCTCCTCCTGCTGCGCAACCCGCGCCCCGGATGATTGGTGGCCATCCGGCCTGGTCCGTCTCCTCCATCCTAGACTCCCGGCGCCGGGGTCGTGGGTTGCAGTACTTGGTGGACTGGGAGGGCTATGGGCCCGAGCATCGACAGAGGGTGCCCCCGTCGTTCGTGTTGGACCCATCGCTCATCGCTGACTTCCACCGAGCGCACCCAGAGAAGCCATCGCCAGGAGGCGCTGCTAGAGGGGGGAGTACTGTCACGCCGCGCCGCTCATCAGCGGTGCCACCTGCTCACACACCTGTTCATCATCAGCGGCGAGGAATATAAGCCGCCTCACCCTGAGCTTCGGCCTGAAGCCGTCAGACTTCATTCCCCGTCTACGTGACGCAACTCTTTCTTCAGCACGACGCTGTGCGGTAAGAACCACTTACCTCATCCTCTCCAGTCTGCTCCCCTGTGCACAGGTGGATTCCTCGGCGGCGGACAACTCCGTCCCTCGTCCTTCCTCGCTGCTGCACCGAGTCCTGCAGGTGGCTGTCTCCCGGGGTCCCGTCCTTGTTGTGCCAGTCATCTGTCCCAAGCAAGTAATCTTCTCCCTCGCCTATTCTCCTCCTGTGTTGGTGTGTGCCCATCACCCTGTGTCTCTGTTCTCTCCCATAGGGTTGCCGGCTGTACGGTCTCCTGCCTCTGTGCCTGAAGCAGACGCCGCCACCAACACATTAACATTCCACAGACACACACCCATACGCCCCTGTTGTTAATAAACAGTTTGAACTACTCTGAGCCTGTGTGTGTGCGTCTCCTGAGCCGAACGTTATGTCAGTTCCGGGAGGCAATTCCTCGTGGACACAGGCTCCCAAGAGAGTTTCATCACGCCTACCTATGCTGACCGGCTGGCGGGTCCCGGAAGCCATGGAGCGTCAGCAGCGAACGGCTCGAGGATTAAGACCTTTGGTGAGAGGACTCTGCTTCTGTCCCTACACGGCCGTACATTTGAGTGGACTTTTGTTATAGCTGCAGTGAGCTTCAATATGTTGGGGGCTGATTTTCTGTGCTCACATGGTTTGTTGGTTGTTCTTGCTAATAGGCGCCTGGTTAATGCACTTTCTTTTTATTCTATTCCCTGTGCAGCCCGAGTGACCCCGCCCACAGCACAAGCCAACGTCGCAACGGCAAGCGGTAAGTTCCACACACTACTCACTCAGTTCCCAGCACTCACGGTTCCCACATTTTCAGCAGCTGTTGCTAAAAACGGAGTGGAACATTTTATTACTACCACCGGTCCGCCCGTTTTTGCAAAAGCTCGGCGCTTGGATGCAGCTAAACTGACCATAGCGCGCGAGGAGTTCGCCAACCTGGAAAAGTTGGGCATCATCAGGCATTCGAAAAGCCCCTGGGCTTCCTCGCTTCACATGGTCCCTAAAGCTGACGGCTCGTGGCGACCTTGCGGAGATTTCCGCAGGTTGAACAACGCTACAGCGCACGACCGCTACCCAATCCCGCATATCCAAGATTTTTCCGTTCATTTGGCGGGGGCACGCGTTTTTTCTAAGATAGACTTGGTCCGCAGGTACCACCAAGTCCCAGTACGCGCTGAGGACATACCCAAAACAGCGGTAATAACTCCGTTTGCCCTATTTGAGTTTTTGCGCATGCCGTTTGGGCTTAAAGGCGCTGCGCAGACGTTCCAACGCATGATGGATGTGATGTTGCGCGATCTCCCCTTCGTGTTCGTCTACCTGGACGACATCTTGGTAGCCAGCGTGTCCGAAGACTAACACGAAAACCACCTCACGGCAGTTTTCCGGAGGTTGGGAGAGCACGGGTTAATAATCAACCCAGCGAAGTGTCAGTTCGGGGTGACGCAGATTGATTTTTTGGAGCATCACGTCTCTCCAGATGGAGCAGTTCCTCTGCCTGACAAAGTGCACGCAGTAACAAATTTTCCCCAGCCACAAACGGTCAAAGCGTTACAGGAGTTTTTGGGAATGGTGAATTTTTATAACCGTTTCCTCCCCCGCGCAGCGCAGCTCATGCAACCATTGTATGCCACGCTAAAAAAACAAAAACCCACAAATAAAATCGAATGGTCTCCGGAGCGAGAGCGAGCATTCTCGGAGGTCAAAACAGCCCTGGCAAACGTTGCGTTGTTAGCACATCCAGACCCAACGGCCCGCATAGCGCTCACTACTGACGCGTCAGATGTGGCCATAGGGGCGGTCGTGGAGCAGCATGTAGCCGGGGCTTGGCAGCCGCTTGCCTTTTTCAGCAGGACTTTGCGCGATAGTGAGCAAAAATACAGCACATTCAATAGGGAGTTGTTAGCTCTCCACTTGGCCATTCGCCACTTCCAGTTCTGGCTGGAGGGACGCCGTTTCACCGCGTTCGTCGACCACAAGCCGCTGACTTTCGCGATGGCCAAGGTTTCAGAACCATGGTCAGGCCGGCAGCAGAGACAGCTGGCTGCAATCTCAGAGTTTACTACCGATATTCAGCACATAGCGGCTAAACTGAATGTGGTGGCAGACTGTCTCTCGCGCGCCGTAGTGGCTCCAGTCCGCGTAGGGATAGATTGTGCAGCCATGGCCGCGGAGCAGGCAAGCAACGCGGAAGTGCGCGTGGCCCCAGTCCGCGTAGGGATAGATTATGCAGCCATGGCCGCGGATCAGATTAGCGATGCGGACGTGCGCGCGCTCCAGTCTGGACCAACAGGGTTAAGGCTGGAGAACAGGGTGCTGCAGGATGGTATGCCCCCCCAATCTGCGATGTCTCCATGGGACGACTGCGCCCGGTGGTACCGGCCGCGTGGCGCCGCCGCGTTTTTGACTCGATCCATTCTCTGGCACACCCGGGGGTGCGCGCGTCGGTCAAAATGGTAGGAGAGAAATTTATATGGCCGAGCCTGCGCAAACAAGTTAGGGAGTGGGCAGCAGCCTGCATGGCTTGCCAACGAGCCAAGGTACACAGGCACACGAGAGCTCCCTTGGAGCCGTTTCACATCCCGGCTAAGAGGTTCGATCATGTTCACGTGGACCTTATAGGCCCCCTCCCGCCGTCACAGGGGTGCACACACCTTCTGACAATGGTAGACCGCACCACGCGCTGGCCGGAAGTGGTCCCACTGTCATCAACCACAGCCGAGGAGGTGGCGCGCGCGTTTTTAAGGGCATGGGTAGCGCGCTTTGGAGTCCCGTCGGACATTACGTCCGACAGAGGTCCTCAATTTGTTTCCGAACTTTGGTCAGCGATGGCCTGCAGCCTGGGGGTAACGATCCACCGCACTACCGCGTACAACCCGCAGGCTAATGGGTTATGCGAACGTTTTCACAGGTCATTGAAGGCGGCCCTCAGAGCGTCGCTTACGGATGCAAATTGGGTGGACAGGCTACCATGGGTTTTATTGGGGTTGCGTTCTGCACCTAAAGAGGATTTAGAAGCCTCCCCGGCTGAGCTAGTTTTCGCGCAACAACTTCGGCTGCCCGGGGAATTTCTCCCAGATAATCCTGCGCCAGAATGCTCCCCGGCTCAGCGGTTGCAGAGTGGCATGGAAGCAGGCATGCTGCCTGGCCCCGTTCACCACAGTTTTCTGCGCGTTTTTGTGCCTAAGGCTCTAAAAAATGCGGAGTTTGTTTTTGTCAGACACGATGCGCATCGCCCACCGTTGCGACCACCTTATGATGGATCATTTAGAGTGCTGGAAACAGGGGATAAGCATTTTTTGCTAGATTTGGGGAGCAGGAAAGAAAAGACTGGCATAAACAGGCTCAAACCCGCCTTTACATTGGCCAACGAGGATGTGCTGTTGGCCACGGCTCCTCGGCGCGGCAGACCCCCTAAGGAACATTCCCCAGAACACCCACAGGGATTGACTAACAGTTCTCATCCTCAGACAGCAGCTCCCCAGCAGGAAGGCGCCGCGAAAGTGGAAAAGCCCGCTTATAGCAGATATGGGAGGAGACTGAGGCCCAAGCAGCACGTGGACTGATGTGTAATAATTTTACCATGACATGCAGACTGTTATTACGTTGTTCCATCTTAGACGTTTGGGGGGGGGGGGTCATGTGGGACACATATATGCACATATGTATATCACTGTATGATTCATACATATACCATCTTAGGCTTCACATCTGAGATGGAACAAAGGACTGAGCTTCTTTGGAGATAACATGAAGATGTGAAAGTTTGGTCTTTGGCAGGCAAAGAGACGGCCTTGGGGGATTTCGCCCAGCGGCCAGAGACTGAAGGTGGGGGGTGTTAAGACCGGGAAGAAGATACATTGTTACTGGGGATTAAGTACGATGTGACTGTGTGCTTTGATGTCCTGGGGTATAAAAGGGACAGATGTTGGGGGATTCTTTCTCTTTCTGTTTTTGGATGATGTTGGAGAATGTGAATAAACCTGACTCGTGAGATAAACTCAGCCTCGTCATTTCCATAGTCTCCACAGTACCTTTATTTCCACAAAATATTTCTCTCTCCAAGCTCAAATATTTATGACTCCACATAAATTGTGATATTTTTATGCTGAAGTAAAACAGTGATATTTAATGAGGAAATTAAACTGAATCAATGTGCAGTCCCACTCTAAGAGGGAGTAATTCACAAGAACCAAAACTGTCAAACCCATACCGAGTGTTGATGCTGTCCTCACAAACAAAATGAGGAAGAGCCCAACAGTAACCATGGTTACATGGACACGAATAAATCCGTTATGATTGGATTTCTGGAGTTATCTGATTATTCAAGTGGCCATGTAACTATGGTCATTAACTCAAGTGGTTAACCCTCCAATAATCCATTTAATCAGTGCCTGTAAACACAACAAAACCAGTATCAGTTTATTCCCAGTAATCGGTTTATTGTGACCATGTAACCAGGGTCAGTGACGTGTGTACCAGAACCTCTACTGATGAGACCACATGTACTGTTCTCAAAATAACTTTGGTATGAATGAGTCACAAAAATTAACCAAAATACCTGAATGCAATGAATATGTCACACCCACCTGTCCTGTAACACTAAAATGTCCATGTTGTCATTACAGAGGTCAAAAACTTCTTCAGAAATAATTTAGTTTAGTGTCAGAGTCATTTAACTATTTCT
Source organism: Pholidichthys leucotaenia (assembly GCA_020510985.1). Lineage (NCBI taxonomy): Eukaryota > Metazoa > Chordata > Actinopteri > Cichliformes > Pholidichthyidae > Pholidichthys > Pholidichthys leucotaenia. Next base: position 189,546,920 of record CM035842.1, on the reverse strand, counting down.
ACACAATATTGTGTTCCATTTTACTCTGACAGCTTAATCATCATCAAACCACAGTTCCTTCATCATTCCATTGTTCCAGCTGCCCCACAAACCCTTACTGTGATGTCACTGCCCACAGTAGTGAGGACTCCACCAGCCCCGGTGGTCACTACTGCAGTCTCCAACAATCCTCTATCAGCTGCAGAGAAATGACAGAAGAAAAAAAAAAAAATAAACACATCACTGTGCCTTAATACTTGATGATTTCTGCCCATATATGAAGGTTTTTCCTCATGAATCCTTTTCTCTTTTAATTCTACTACTTTTATTTATTCCGCCTAAATGTGAATAATTTTTGCATAAATTTGCTACTTTTGAGATGGTTTTTATATTGAAATAAAAAATTAAAAAATGTTTTAAAATAACATTACTTATTTCTGAATTTTTATATTAAATGTACAACTTTTTCATGCACATTTTTAGTTTTTATGTATACATTAGAGAACTATTTGGAAAACTTTAGTTTTTTTTTCTCTTAAATGTGTTCACATGAGGAAAAAAATATGGACAAGAGAATATTTTACATTTATAAATATGCCAGTTGTTTCCAGAATATTTTTAATTGGTTTTAGCATTCAATTCTTGATTTACTGTTAAAATAAACACACATCATTAACACAGCTTCCAATACTTCTATCCCATTGAGCTGTGTAGATCTGAATTGTTTCCATTTTGTTTACAACTGCAATAAATAATTAAACCAGTCTTCATCCTGAGTACCTTTCTTATCGTGTTTCTCACGAGAATTTGTTCAAATAAGTATAGACTATTTCAGCAGAATCTTAAAATATTAATAGTGCTAATTTATGAATGTTAAAAATAACTGCCATTATCAGGGTTGACACTGATGATGAGGACTTTGGAGGATGTAAAGAACTGTATTAAGTAATTTCCTATCTTGCTTCACGTTTCCTTCTTGTAGAAAGCAGGTTTGCTGGTAAACACGTCAGTCTCTCATGGTTTCATGTTTTCCTCTATAAAAAAGTAGAACAATTTAATTTTTGTAAGCCGTCTTTTAAATCCACCACCATAGTTCTGTTATGCTGCTAATGCTACGACAATTGCTATGAACAAAAAAATAAGTTACATCTGCTCTGTCACAGGTTTTCATGCCATGTCCCATCATATAATGCTACTACCCATCTCGAGTGTCTCTCAGAAACTGTGCCTTCACCCAGTAACTGTACAACAGATTTTTGAAATGAGGGCTGACCCGGCTAGCTGTTTGAGCTAGCACAGGCTACTAACAATTACAAGTTTATGATCCCCTCATGGATCGTCATCTTATCGTGGTGGGGAGTTTTCGTGCCCTTAGTGATCCCAGGAGCTATGTTGTCCGGGGCAATTTGCCTCTGGTAGGGTCACCCAAGATAAACTGGTCCTGGGTGAAGGGCCAGACTAAGAATGATCCAACAGACTGTCATGATAAATACTAGAACAAGGATTCAGTGTACCCTGCACGGTATAGGGTTACCGGGGCCCCACCCTGGAGACAGACCTAGGGGAGGGGCTTGATGGTTGGTGTCTGGTGGCCGAGTTTCGGCCCATGGGACCCAGCCGGGCTGAGCCCGAAGGAGTTACATGGGTCCGCCCTCCAGTGGGCTCACAACCTGCAGGAGGGATCATGGGGGTCCGGTGCTATGTGGATCAGGTGGTGGTCAAAGGCGGAGACCTTGGTGGTCTGATCCCAGGCTTCCTAAATTGGCTTTTGGAACATGGAATGTCACCTCTCTGGAGGGGAAGGAGCCTGAGCTGGTGCATGAGGTTGAGAGATACCGGCTAGATATAGTCTGCCTCACCTCAACGCACAGCTCCGGTTCTGGAACCAGTCTCCTGGAGAGGAGCTGGAGCTTGGCCTACTCTGGAGCTGCCCCAGGCGAGAGGCGACGAGCAGGGGTGGGTATTCTTGTATCTCCCCACCTTGTTGCCTCTATATTGGAGTTTTCCCGGTGGACAAAAGGGTAGTTTCCCTGCGCCTTCGGGTTGGGAAACAGGTCCTGACCATCATTTGTGCCTATGCACCAAATGATGGTTCAGAGTACCCACCCTTTTTGGAGTCTCTGACTGGGGTGCTGGAGGGTGCTCCTCTTGGAGACTCCATTGTCCTACTGGGGGACTTCAATGCGCACATGGGCAACAACAGTGAAACCTGGAAGGGGGTGATAGGGAGGAATGGCCTGCCCGATCTGAACCCGAGTGGTGTTCAGTTATTGGACTTCTGTGCTAACCACAGTTTGTCCATAACGAACACCATGTTCAAGCATAAGGGTGTCCATATGTGCACCTGGCACCAGGACACCCTAGGTTGCAGGTCAATGATTGATTTTGTTATCGTGTCATCAAACTTGCGACCGTATGGCTTGGACAATTGGGTAAAGAGAGGTGCAGAGCTGTCAACTGATCATCACCTGGTGGTGAGCAGGATCCGATGGCAGGGGAGGATGCCATTCAGACCTGGTAGACCTAAACGTATAGTGAGGGTTTGCTGTGAATGTCTGGCTGAGGCCTCTGTCCGGGAGGTCTTCAACTCCCACCTCCGGAAGAACTTCAACTACATTCCGAGGGAGTCTGGCGATATGGAGTTTGAATGGGCCATGTTCTCCACCTCCATTGTTGAAGCAGCAGCCCAGAGCTGCGGCCGCAAGGTCGTCGGGGCATCTCGTGGTGGCAACCCCCGAACCAAGTGGTGGACACCAGTGGTGAGGGGGGCCATTAAGCTGAAGAAGGAGTCCTGTCAAGCTTGGTTGGCCTGTGGGACTCCCGAAGCAGCTGAGGTGTACCGGCAGGCCAAGCAGAATGCAACTTGGGTGGTTGCTGAAGGAAAAACTCTGGTATGGGAGGATTTCGGTGAGGCCATGGAACAAGACTTTTGGTCGGCCTCGAAGAGATTCTGGCAAACTGTCCGTCGACTCAGGAGGGGGAAGCAGCTCCCTGTCCACACTGTGTATGGTGCGGATGGGGCACTGCTGACTTCAAATGGGGATATCGTCGGGCGGTGGAAGGGATACTTCGAGGATCTCCTCAATCCCACTGATACGCCTTCCACAGAGGAAGCAGAGCTTGTGGACGAGGGGGACAACTCGCCCATCACAGGGGCTGAGGTCACCAAGGTGGTTAAAAATCTGTTTGGTGGCCGGGCCCCGGGGGTGGATGAGATTTGCCCTGAGTACCTCAAGGCCCTGGATGTTGTAGGGCTGCCATTGTTGACACGCCTCTGCAACATTGCGTGGAGGTCGGGGGCAGTGCCTTTGGCATGGCAAACCGGGGTGGTGGTTCCTCTCTTCAAAAAAGGGGACCAGAGGGTGTGCTCCAACTTTAGAGGGATCACACTCCTCAGCCTCCCTGGGAAGGTCTATGCCAAGGTACTGGAGAGGAGAGTCCGGCCATTGGTCGAACCTTGGATTCAAGAGGAGCAATGTGGTTTTTGTCCTGGCCTTGGCACATCAGACCAACTCTTTACCCTCTCGAGAATCCTTGAGGGTTTGTGGGAGTTTGCCCAACCAGTTTACATGTGTTTTGTGGACTTGGAGAAGGCATTCGACTGCGTCCCTCGTGTTTTTTTGTGGGGGGTGCTTCGGGAGTATGGGGTATTGGGCTTTTGGGCTTGTTGTTATGAGCTATTCGGTCTCTGCATGACCATTGTGAGAGTTTGGTTCGTATTGCCAACACTCGATCAGACTCATTCCCAGTGAAAGTTGGACTCCGCCAGGGCTGCCCTTTGTCACCAATCCTGTTCATAATTTTTATGGACAGGATTTCTAGGCACAGCCAGGGAACAGAGTGTGTCATACTTGGTGACAACAGGATCTCATCTCTGTTGTTTGCAGATGATGTTATGATGTTGTCCTGCTGGCTTCATCCAGCAATGAACTACAGTTCTTACTGAGATGGTTTGCCGCTGAGTGTGAAGCCACTGGGATGAGAATCAACACCTCCAAGTCCAAATCCATGGTCCTTAGCCGGAAAAAAAGTGGATTGTCCTCTCCGGGTTGGGGACAGGCTCCTGCCCCAAGTGGAGGAGTTTAAGTATCTTGGAGTCTTATTCACGAGTGAGGGGAGAATGGAGCGAGAGATTGACAGACAGATTGGAGCAGCATCTGCAGTGATGTGGACGTTGTACCGGTCTGTTGTGGTGAAGAGGGAGCTGAGCTCTAAGGCAAAGCTGTTGATTTACCAGTCAATCTACATTCGTACAGTCACCTATGGTCACAAGCTTTGGGTAATGACCGAAAGAATGAGATCGCGGATACAAATGGCTGAAATGAGGTTTCTTCGTAGGGTTGCTGGACTCACCCTTAAAGATAGGGTGAGGAGCTCAGTCATCCGGGAGAGGCTCAGAGTAGAGTCGCTGCTCCTTCACATAGAAAAGAGCCAATTGAGGTGGTATGGACATCTGATCAGGATGCCTCCTGGACACCTCCCACTTGAGGTGTTTCGGGCACGTCCCACTGGGAGGAGTCCCCGGGGCAGACCCAGGACTCGCTGGAGAGACTATGTCTACCAGCTGGTCTGGGAACGCCTTGGTATCCTTTCTAAAGAGCTGGAGCAGGTGGCTAGGGAGAGGGAAGTCTGGGCTTCTCTGCTTGAACTGCTGCCTCTGCGACCCGGACCTCGGGAAAACCGGTAGAAGATAGATGGATGGATGGAAGTTTATGAGCTTTTACTGCACATAAACAAGAAAAAAAGCTGACGAAATAAAACAAGATCATAGACTACAGAATCTACATGTTAACTTAAGTGGTAAAATGACCAAAACAACGGCCATTCATTAACTTACCCGGGATTATTAAGCAGACACTCCATGAAACGAATGGTTGTCTATGGGGAAAACAATATTGTTTGGAACTAATCGCCGCTCCAGGACCCACGTGACTTTCACATTCCAAAGTTTCTATTGAAGTCTATCAGAGTGTCACAATTGTCATATTATAGGGCTATGGTCTTTTCCAAAAGTGGATTCCTTCAGCAGCTCCTCCCACAGCAGAACAGCCTGGTGACATGGGCATAAATCATTCTTTAAAATTTGCAGCTTTTCTCATAAATTTGTAACTTTTTCTTATTAATTTACTACATTTATTTGTAAATGTAAAACTTTTTTGTTGTAAATTTGCCAATTTTCCCTCATAAATCTGCTGTTTTTTGCATCTTAAATCTGTAATTTTCTTTCTTGTAAATTTGTAACCTTTTTATGAGGGCTTTTCTTGTAGATTTACATATTTTTCTCACTATATTTGCAATTTTTTTTCTGGTAAACTTGATTTTTTTGTAAAAGTGCAATTGTTTCTTTTAAATTTGCAATTTTCTTTCTCATAAATTTATGACTTTCTTGTAAATTTGCAGCTTTTTCCCCATAAGTGTACATTTAAACATTCTTTCTCATAAATTTGTGTCTGACAACAATAATATAGTGTCCCCTCAATATTTACTCTGGAGAAAATGTTCTGTTTGTTGTCCCTCCCAGCATAAAAATGAAATATCCGCTCGTGCAGCATGCTTTCACTGCTCTGGACCTCTGGTCCACTGGAAAAAACAAAGGCAGACCCCTGGCAAAAATATTTGAGGACACCTGATCTATCCAGTTTTTCTATAGAGATCAGTGGCGTGCTACTCCTAATCATAGTGACAGCGAGAGTGAGTAACTGGCAACGCAAGTGTTTCATCCTTCAGCATACACACAAAACCTTTCATGCATTCTGTAGGATGGAGACTAAGTTTTTGAAGCCTGGGGAAGCTGTCCTAATTGACAAAGGACTTAAAAATAAATGGCGCTGGGCATGGATCGAAGAAATGGGCAGAGACGGCAAGACTTTTGGTAGTTGGAACCAGGAGATTGTTTCTACACATTGTGCTTGAAATAATGCAAGTATTGTATACAGTTCACTGTTGCTGTTCATAATTTGTTATTTAAAATACATGGTGCAAATGTTGCACATTCCATTAAAAAATAGTAAATCAATGTCCTCCATATACCTTTAATGAATGGTTGCTAATCAGATCTTATTCCACCAGTGAATTAGTTCACTTGACTGAGTTTCACATACCCTTATTCATAAATTTCATGTTATAGATTGGAGGTCATTCTGTACATAATTTATATAACTTGATAGCAACAGCATCCTAAATGTTAGATGTTTGTGCCATATTAGAGTGAGATGGAATACTATTGCCACCCACTGACCTTTGGTATTGCTGTTTCAAACAGCATGCACATATGTGTGTATATATATATATATATATATATATATATATATATATATATATATATATATATATATATATATATATATATATATATATGTATATATATATATATATATATATATATATATATATATATATATATATATATATATATATATATATATATATATATATGTATATATATATACTGTATGAATATATACACATATATACAGTACATACATACTGTATATACATATACATATGCATATATACATAATAAGCTGGATATTGAAATTGTGGCAGGCTAGTCCAGTTTACTCAGATTAAAGGAACACTTTTTAATCTGAGTAAGCTGGACTAGCCTGCCACAATTTCGATATCCAGCTTATTTTTTCCCATTAAAATCTGATGTGTTTTCAAAGTGTTCCCTTTATTTTTTTGAGCAGTATATATACAGTGGGGTAAAAAAGTATTTAGTCAGCCACCAATTGTGCAAGTTCTCCCACTTAAAAGATGAGAGAGGTCTCCAATTTTCATCATAGGTATACCTCAACTATGAGAGACAAAATAAGAAAAAAAAAATCCAGAAAATCACATTGAAGGATTTTTAATGAATTAATTGGTAAATTCCTCGGTAAAATAAGTATTTGGTCAATAACAAAAGTTCATCTCAATACTTTGTTATATACCCTTTGTTGGCAATGACAGAGGTCAAACGTTTTCTGTAAGTTTTCACAAGGTTTTCACACACTGTTGCTGGTATTTTGACCCATTCCTCCATGCAGATCTCCTCTAGAGCAATGATGTTTTGGAGCTGTCGCTGGGCAACATAAACTTTCAACTCCCTCCAAAGATTTTCTATGGGGTTGAGATCTGGAGACTGGCTAGGCCACTCCAGGACCTTGAAATGCTTCTTACGAAGCCACTCCTTCGTTGCCCGGGCAGTGTGTTTGGGATCATTGTCATGCTGAACGATCCAGCCACGTTTCATCTTCAATGCCCTTGCTGGTGGAAGGAGGTTTTCACTCAAAATCTCACGATACATGGCCCCATTCATTCTTTCCTTTACACGGATCAGTCGTCCTGGTCCCTTTGCAGAAAAACAGCCCCAAAGTATGATGTTTCCACTCTCATGCTTCACAGTAGGTATGGTGTTCTTTCTCCTCCAAACACGACAAGTTGAGTTTTTACTAAAAAGTTCTATTTTGGTTTCATCTGACCATATGACATTCTCCCAATCCTCTTCTGGATCATCCAAATGCTCTCTAGCAAACTTCAGACGGGCCTGGACATGTACTGGCTTAAGCAGGGGGACACGTCTGGCACTGCAGGATTCGAGTCCTTGGTGGCGTAGTGTGTTTCTGATGTAGCCTTTGTTACTTTGGTCCCAGCTCTCTGCAGGCCATTCACTAGGTCCCCCCATGTGATTCTTGGATTTTTGTTCACAGTTCTTGTGATAATTTTGACCCCACGGGGTGAGATCTTGCGTGGAGCCCCAGATCGAGGGAGATTATCAGTGGTCTTGTATGTCTTCCATTTTCTAATAATTGCTCCCACAGATGATTTCTTCACACCAAGCTGCTTACCTATTACAGATTCAATCTTCCCAGCCTGGTGCAGGTCTACAATTTTGTTTCTGGTGTCCTTTGACAGCTCTTTGGTCTTGGCCATAGTGGAGTTTGGAGTCTGACTGTTTGAGGTTGTGGACAGGTGTCTTTTATACTGATAACGAGTTCAAACAGGTTCCATTAATACAGGTAACGAGTGGAGGACAGAGGAGCCTCTTAAAGAAGAAGTTACAGGTCTGTGAGAGCCAGAAATCTTGCTTGTTTGTAGGTGACCAAATACTTATTTTACTGAGGAATTTACCAATTAATTCATTAAAAATTCTTCAATGTGATTTTCTGGATTTTTTTTTTCTCATTTTGTCTCTCATAGTTGAGGTATACCTATGATGAAAATTGGAGACCTCTCTCATCTTTTAAGTGGGAGAACTTGCACAATTGGTGGCTGACTAAATACTTTTTTGCCCCACTGTATATATATATATATATTTTTTGTGGTGGCACAGCGGGAGGTCTGACTTGCACCCAGGACTTTGGGGAATGGGGAGAATGAAGGAGACATGGTAATGCAGGTGCCTCAGGCGAGAGAGAGGAATACAGGTGCTGTGGCACCCTGGGAGGGAGAGTTGAAAAGATGAGAAGCAGGTTTATGCACCAGAGCAACAGTGGGGAGAAAAGTTCTTAAGACGTGCCTTCATACTGGAGACTGCAGGTGTGAATGTATTTAGATGTAATGTATGTATGATAATGACATGTACTCTCCGTGCTAAAGGAGAGAATGGGAAGATGTATTAATGTTGGCTCTGGCATCCAGAGAAGTAATCTTACTGTGCTGTTGGAGGAATAAAGTCTTTGGCTACAGAGCTCATGTCTCGTCTTGTTCATTGGTGACCTTGAGACGTGAGAATGGAAAATGGACCGAGCACCTCTATGGGGACATCCATACTAGGATTTCCTTCCAGGACCCTGGCCACATGTGCTGTAGCAGTAAAACTCCCGGACTTTTGGCTTCACGACCTGGCTGTCTGGTTCATTCATGTGGAAGCGCAATTTGCTCTCCGCGGAGTCTCGGCGGAGGAGACAAAATACCACTGCATGGTGGCTTCACTGGACCCGCACTCTGTTCAGCGTGCAATGAGTCTACTCTGAGCCCCTCCAGCCCAGGGAAAGTACGATGCACTCAAACAGCTGCTGTTACAGCGTTACACCCTCATGGACAGAGAGAGGGCAGAGAAGCTCCTCTTCCACTCGGAGCTTGGAGATGGATGGGGAAATGATGGAGACCATGCTGGCGCTGATGGGCATGGATGGCAAATCTTTCCTCTTCGGCCACCTCTTCCTAAAGAAACTACTGGGTGCAGCGTGGGCGATCCTGGCTAACTTACCGCTGCTGGCAGCGAGGGACTACCACTCGTTGGCTGAAAAAGCAGACCGCATTATCCTGGCAAACAGGAGTTTCGGCATCCAGGCAGTGAGGCGATTGACGGCGGAGCCAGCAGAGGTTGAGGAGCTGAAGGTGGTGGCCGGAACGGCCACTCGGAGAGGCAGGAACAGGACGATGTGCTTTTACCACCAGCATTTTGGCGCCGATGTGCAACGTTGCCTGGACCCGTGTCGCTTCAAGATGCCGCAGAAATGGACCAACCAGCGGTCTGTGGCAACTACGACCACTAACAACAGGGAGAAGCTGTTCTTCATTGAGGACACACGTTCCGGCAGATGGTTTTTGGTGGACTCCGGTTCCCAGAAAAGCCTCATTTTGCCAGTCAGTACCGATAGGCTGGCGGAAGGCTGTGTCCCATCACTAATGGCCCCGAATGGATCCCCCATCAGGACTTTTAGTGAAAGGTCAGTTACTGTATATTTGCATAGACACAATTACAAGTGGGACTTTGTGGTAGCTGCATGTGCCCTTCCTACCTTAGGTGCTGATTTTCTGTGCGCTTATGGTCTCCTTGTCGATGTTGCTAACAGATGTTTAGTGGATGCTGTGTCTTTTTCTTCACTCCCTTGAATGACTCGGGGAGTCTGGCCACCAACACATGCAAATTTTTTAGCCTCGGGGGATGAGTATCAGTGTTTGATTTCCCAGTTTCCCTTGCTTACAGTGCCCACCTTTTCTGCTACCGTAACCAAGCATGGGGTCGAGTATTTCATCATGACGAAGGGCCCGCCAGTTTTTGCGCATCCATGCCGCTTGGACACAGCTAAACTAGCCATTGCATGCTAGGAGTTCGCTAACTTGGAACGTCTAGGGTTTGTTAGGTGCTCCAATAGCAAGCAAGTTTTCCGGCGGTTGGAAGCACACGGGCTGATAGTTAATCCGGCGAAGTGTCAGTTCGGGCAACTGGTGATCGATTTCTTGGGCCACTGCATCTTGCCAAAGGACACGGTTCTGCTGCCGGACAAGGTACGTGCGGTGTCAGAGTTCCCGCGTCCGCAGACAGTGAAAGCGCTGCAGGAATTTTTTGGGATGGTCAATTTTTACAACCGTTTCCTTCCCTGGGCAGCCCAGCTGCTGCAACCACTATACTGCGTACTCAAGAAAAAGAAACCCGCGGATAGTGTTGACTGGGTCCAGGTGTTCACAGGTGCCAAAGCAATGCTCGCCAATGTGGCTTTGTTGGCCCACCCATCACCATCGGCGCGGTTAGCGCTCATGACAGACGCACCTGACGTTGCGGTAGGAGCCATGGTAGAACAGTACGTCTCCGGTTCGTGGCAACCCCTCGCCTTTTTCAGCCGTACTTTGCGTGACAGTGAGCGTAAGTATAACGCTTTTGACAGGGAACTGTTGGCTCTCCACCTGGCCATGCGTCATTTTCAGTTCTGGCTTGAGGGTCGCAAATTTACTGGGTTTGTCAACCACAAGCCCCTAAATTGCGTGATGGCCAAAGTCTCGGAACCGTGGTCGGCCCAGCAGCAATGGCACCTGGCCGCAATTTCAGAATTCACTACTGACATTCAACACATAGCCGGTAAACTTAATGTTGTGGTGGACTGCCTGTTGCGTATGTTAGTTTCCCCGGTCTATGTGGGTATTGATTTTTCCACCATGGCCGCCAGCCAACCCGGGGATGCGGACATTTGCACACTCCAATCAGTGGGTACCGGGCTAAAACTGGAAAGCAGGGCGGGACAAGAGGGTTGCCCCCCCCCCGCTTTGCGAAGTCTCCACCGGCCGGCCCCGCCCATTGGTTCCGATCGTGTGGCGCTGCTGCGTTTTCGAGTCTGCCCACTCTTTTTCACACCCTGGGGCGTCTGGGCTTCAGTTAAGCTGGTGGGGTCTAAGTTAGTATAGCCCCGCTTACGCAAGGATGTGAAAGAGTGGGCTGCCATGTGCGTTGCGTGCCAACGGGCTAAGGTTCAGAGACACACCAAAGCCCCCCTCGAACCTTTCCAGATTCTGAGCAGGAGGTTCGACCATGTACACATCGACTTGGTGAGGCTCCTTCCACCATTGCAGGGGTTCACGCACCTTTAACAATAGTGGACCGCACCAAGTGATAGCCAGAGGCAGTTCTGCTGGGTTTCACCACATCTGCAGACATGGCCCGTGCATTTTTGTCATCCTGGGTCGCATGTTTTGGTTCCCCATCAGATATCACTTTTGACAGGGGTCCACAGTTTGTTTCAGAACTCTGGTCTGCGATGGCCAAGAGCCTGGGGTTCAAAATCCACCAAACCACTGTGTACAACCCACAGGCTAATGGGTTGTGCGAGAGGTTCCACAGGTCACTTAAAGCCACGCTCAGAGCCTCATTGACGAATGCAAATTGGGTTGACCGCCTGCCTTGGGGTCTACTGTGGTTGTGCTCTGCACCTAAGGAGGATTTGGCAGCTTCCCCAGTGGACCTTGTTTTTTGTCAGTCGTTGCTGATCCCAAATGAATTTTTGTCGGAAAATCCCACGCCCAGGGCCGACTTGTCCACACGCAATTTTTCCGGCGCAGGGGCTAGCAGTGTTCCGGTGCACCATTGTTTTCCCCGCACTTTCATTCCAGAGTGTTTGGAGAATGCAGAGTTTGTTTTCGTTAGGCATGATGCCCACCGAACCCTGCTGTGTCTGCCTTACGACGGCCCCGTCAGAGTTTTGGAAATGGGAGCAAAAAATTTTGTGTTAGACCTTGGGGGCGGGCGGGGGGGGGCATAAGGAAACCATCTGCATAGACAGGCTGAAGCCCGCTTATGTTTTAGCAAAGGAGCAGGTGGTGCTGGCCCGGGCTCCCCGGCGGGGTACCCTGTCTGCAGGGGGCCCACGAGTTTGTTTTCCCCCTTCAGAGAATTGTTTGCAGGAGATTGAGGTTTATCCCTCCCCACCTTTTCCCCCTACAGAGAACTGTGCACCGGCGACTGAGGCTGCTCCCTATCCACCACAACAGGAAGGCCCTTCAGTCAGCCCCGTGGCTTCACGGAGCCATTACGGGAGATTGATCAAACCTAAGACACTGGACTGTTAAGACCCCTTCTGGGTGTTCGGAGGGGATAGGTGCAGTGGCGCAGCAGGAGGTCTGACTCGCACCCAGGACTTTGGGGAATGGGGGGAAGGAAGGAGACATGGTAATGTGGGTGCCTCAGGCGAGATAGAGGAATACAGGTGATGTGGCACCCTGGGGGGGGGTGAGAGTTGAAAAGATGAGAAGCAGGTTTAGGCACCAGAGCACCAGGGGTGAGGAAAGTTCTTAAGATGTGCCTTCACACTGGGAACTGCAGGTGTGAATGTATTGAGATGTAATGTATGTATGATAATGGCATGTACTCTCCGTGCCAAAGGAGAGAATGGGAAGATGTACAAAGGTTGGCTTTGACACCCAGAGAAGTAGTCTTACTATGCTGTTGGAGGAATAAAGCCTGTGTCTACAGAGCTCGTGTCTCATCTTGTTCATTCCTCCACACTATAGGATATGTTTGTACGCGTGTGTGTGTCTCCACCTCTGTGATCCTACCCTCCAGAAAAAGGTTCAGGCTCAGGATTTTGTTTTGCTTTAACCCCTGTATTACTATTACATACAAGGTTAAAGTTGTCTAATGAATAGCTATTTTGTTTCTGTAGAACTTTTATGCCACTGAAGTGAAGTGGTGTTCCCGTTTGTGATTTTTCTTTCAGTTTCTCATTTATTTGTCAGCAGGTTTACTGAGGTGAAGTAAGTTCTACATTCTTGTCAAAACATGTCTGCAATAAAAACTATTGAATAGAAATAGAACTTTTGCTCCAATTTCCTCCACTTGGCAAAAAGTGGGCTGATCTTGGGCACGAAACTCCCAACTGAAAATTGGTCCTACTCCGGCCCTGTGTGATTGTTTCATCCTTCATCGTACACAAAACCTTTCATATATTCCGTAGTATAGAGAGTAAGTTTTTGAAGCCTAGGAATTATTTATTTTGAACAAAACAATTATGGAAAGAATGCATTTTAGAGTATTATATAAAGTTCACTGTTGATATATATATATACAGTATATACATATACATATATATATATATATATATCCATCCATCCATCCATCTTCTACCGCTTTTCCGGAGGTCCGGGTCGCGGAGGCAGCAGTTCAAGCAGAGAAGCCCAGACTTCCCTCTCCCCAGCCACCTGCTCCAGCTCTTCAGAGGGGATACCAAGGCGTTCCCAGACCAGCTGGGAGACATAGTCTCTCCAGCGAGTCCTGGGTCTGCCCCGGGGTCTCCTCCCAGTGGGACATGCCTGAAACACCTCAAGTGGGAGGCGTCCAGGAGGCATCCTAATCAGATGCCCATACCACCTCAACTGACTCCTTTCAATGTGGAGGAGCAGCGGTTCTACTCTGAGCCTCTCCCGGATGACTGAGCTCCTCACCTTATCTCTGAGGGTGAGTCCAGAAATCCTACGGAGAAAGCTCATTTCAGCCGCTTGTATCCGCGATCTCGTTCTTTCGGTCATTACCCAAAGCTCGTGCCCATAGGTGAGAGTAGGAACGTAGATTGACTGGTAAATCGACAGCTTTGCCTTAGAACTCAGCTCCCTCTTCACCACAACAGACCGGTACAATGTCTGCATCACTGCAGATGCTGCTCCAATCCGTCTGTCGATCTCTCGCTCCATTTTCCCCTCACTTGTGAACAAGACCCCAAGATACTTAAACTCCTCCACTTGGGGCAGGAGCCTGTCTCCAACCCGGAGAGGACAATCCACCTTTTTCCGGCTGAGAACCATGGACTCGGACTTGGAGGTGCTGATTCTCATCCCAGCCGCTTCACACTCAGTGGCAAACCGTCCCAGCAAGAGTTGTAGGTCATTGCTGGATGAAGCCAACAGGACAACATCATCTGCAAACAACAAAGATGAGATCCTGTGGTTACCAAGCATGACACCCTCCGTTCCCTGGCTGCGCCTAGAAATCCTGTCCATAAAAATTATGAACAGGATCGGTGACAAAGGGCAGCCCTGGCGGAGTCCAACTCTCACTGGGAATGACTCCGACCGAGTGTTGGCAATACGAACCAAACTCTCACAACGGTCGTACAGAGACCAAATAGCTCATAACAACAAGCCCAATACCCCATACTCCCGAAGCACCCCCCACAAAAATCCACGAGGGACACGGTCAAATGCCTTCTCCAAGTCCACAAAACACATGTAAACTGGTTGGGCAAACTCCCACGAACCTTCAAGAATTCTCAAGAGGGTAAAGAGCTGGTCCGATGTGCCAAGGCCAGGATGAACACCAGGTGGTTTGAGGTTCGACCAACGGCCGGACTCTCCTCTCCAGTACCTTGGCATAGACCTTCCCAGGGAGGCTGAGTAGTGTGATCCCTCTAAAGTTGGAGCACACCCTCTGGTCCCCTTTTTTGAAGAGAGGAACCACCACCCCGGTTTGCCATGCCAAAGGCACTGCCCCCGATCTCCATGCAATGTTGCAGAGGCGTGTCAACCATGACAGCCCAACAACATCCAGGGCCTTGAGGTACTCAGGGCAAATCTCGTCCACCCCCAGGGCCCGGCCACCAAGGAGATTTTTAACCACCTTGGCGACCTCAGCCCCTGTGATAGGCGAGTCATCCCCCTCGTCCCCAAACCCTGCTTCCTCTGTGGAAGGTGTATCAGTGGGATTGAGGAGATCCTCGAAGTATTCCTTCCACCGCCCGACGATATCCCCAGTCGAAGTCAACAGTGTCCCATCTGCACCATACACAGTGTGGACGGGGAGCTGCTTTCCCCTCCTGAGGCGCCGGACAGTTTGCCAGAATCTCTTCGAGGCCAACTGAAAGTCTTGTCCCATGGCCTCACCAAACTCCTCCCATACCCGGGTTTTTGCTTCAGCAACCACCCGAGCTGCACTCCGCTTGGCCTGCCGGTACACCTCAGCTGCTTCGGGAGTCCCACAAGCCAACCAAGCTTGATAGGGCTCCTTCTTCAGCTTAATGGCCCCCCTCACCACTGGTGTCCACCACTTGGTTCGGGGGTTTCCACCACGAGATGCACCGACCACCTTGCAGCTGCAGCTCTGGGCCGCCGCTTCAACAACAGAGATGGAGAACATGGTCCATTCAGACTCCATGTCTCCAGACTCCCTCGGAATGTGGTTGAAGTTCTTCCGGAGGTGGGAGTTAAAGACCTCCAGGACAAGGGCCTCAGCCAGACGCTCCCAGCACACCCTCACTATACGTTTGGGTCTACCAGGTCTGAATGGCTTCCTCCCCTGCCATCGGATCCAACTCACCACCAGGTGGTGATCAGTTGACAGCTCTGCACCTCTCTTTACTCGGGTGTCCAAGACATACGGTCGCAGGTCTGATGATACAATAACAAAATCAATCATTGACCTGCGACCTAGGGTGTCCTGGTGCCAGGTGCACATATAGACACCCTTATGCTTGAACATGGTGTTCGTTATGGACAGACTGTGGTTAGCACAGAAGTCCAATAACTGAACACCACTCGGGTTCAGATCGGGCAGGCCGTTCCTCCCAATCACCCCACTCCAGGTTTCACTGTCGTTGCCCACGTGCACATTGAAGTCCCCCAGTAGGACAATGGAGTCTCCAAGAGGAGCACCCTCCAGCACCCCAGTCACAGACTTCAAAAAGGGTGGGTACTCTGAAACATCATTTGGTGCATAGGCACAAATGATGGTCAGGACCTGTTTCCCAACCCGAAGGCGCAGGGAAGCAACCCTTTCATCCACCGGGGAAAACTCCAATATAGAGGCAACAAGGTGGGGCGATACAAGAATACCCACCCCTGCTTGTCGCCTCTCGCCCGGGGCAACTCCAGAAAAGGCCAAGCTCCAGCCCCTCTCCAGGAGACTGGTTCCGGAACCGGAGCTGTGTGTTGAGGTGAGGCCGACTATATCTAGTCGGTATCTCTCAACCTCGTACACCAGCTCAGGCTCCTTCCCCACCAGAAAGGTGACATTTCACGTACCAAAAGCCAGTTTAGAAAGCTTGGGATGAGTCCGCCAAGGTCTCCGCCTTTGACCGCCACCTAATCCACATAGCACCGGACCCCCATGATCCCTCCTGCAGGTGGTGAGCCCACTGGAGGGCGGACCCATGTAACTCCTTCGGGCTGAGCCCGGCCGGGTCCCATGAGTGGAAACCCGGCCACCAGACGCTAGCCTTTGAGCCCCTCCCCCAGGCCTGGCTCCAGGGTGGGGCCCCGGTAACCCCATACCGGGCGGGGTACACTGAATCCTTGATATACAATTTATCATGAGAGTCTGTTGGATTGTTCTTAGTCTGGCCCTTCACCCAGGACCAGTTTGTCTTGGGAGACCCTATCAGAGGCAAATTGCCTCGGACAACATAGCTCCTGGGATCACTGGGGCAGGCAACCCCCCCCCCCCCCCCACCACGATAAGGTGACGATCCATGAGAGTGACGATCCATATATATATATATATATATATATATATATATATATATATACTGTATATATATAGGTATTTCACTAAAAACTCTATCTATGCACCCCAGGATCCCACATCACAACAATATGGACCTTACCCAGACACCTATCAGAGTCGGCTGCAGGGCCACAGGAGCAGGAGGTCAGAGTTTTTATAATACAGTCAGAGGCCCCCATGGGACTAATACTTCCTATGTCAGCTATTTGGCTATTGGGCTCAAACACCAACAAGGGCGCCCGGGAGGGGGAGTCCCCCAATTAGCAACACAATAGGTATCCTCCCCTACAGGATGTTGAAAAAGAACGGCTTTGTTATTAATGCCATTCTGTTTCAAAGGGGGAGAGTGGGACAGTAACGAATAGAAAAGTTACTAAGTCATTTAAGGTTTACTGTCTTGAAGTCTGAAGTTAGGCATTTTGTGAGTTGGCGTCCTCTTTAACAAGCAGGGAGTGAATCTAACAGTAAAACTAAGATAATTGACCACAATGTTCTCAGCCTTGTAGCTGAGAGGTCGGTGTGCTTTCTCATCTAAAATGATACCATGTATGCAAACTATTGAGTAGATACATAAAGAGCATATAAATATGAATGAATAAGGCTTGCAATTAAGACCAAAATCTGGAAAATTCTTGATGCTTGAAAGTTCATTTTTCCACAGAAAATCAGGCAGTCTGACCTTTTACTACAAGACAACTAGCTACCTGCTGGACAAGAGGAAGGATGCAGGTTTAGGGCTCCTTTATACTCAAGGGTCAATACATATTTGAAGATTCCCAGACCCTCCTATCTGTATTTTTTGCACATTTCCCAAAACTTTATGGATATGAACCAAACTTATTAGTGCTTTTTTGGTCTCAAGGACCACCACTGGTGCTAGCCCTCTATTCTAAGGGCCTATAGGAGAAAGAGGTCTGGGACAATTTGGAACAACCAATTCACCAAACATGTGAGGGCAGTGCAGCCAAGAGTTCAAGAAAAGCTATTGAAAAGTATTGCTTATGCTTTACAAATTTGTTGAAATCTAATCACATTGTTAAAGTAAGAGATTTGCAGTAGGCATTTTTTTTTAACTTGACATAACCATCCTCTGCTATAAGTATGTATGTAAATGCTCAACTTTTGGGCTGCACGGTGGCGCAGTGGTTTAGCACTGTGGCAGCACAGTTTTACCCTCGGCCGGGGGATCGCGGGGATCATGAGATCGTGGGTTCGATCCCAGCCCCCGACCAACAGTGAGCTGTGTGGAGTTTGCATGTTCTCCCCGTGTTGCGTGGGTTTACTCCGGGATTTCTCCGGTTTCCTCCCGCACACCAAAAACATGTAGGTTTAGGGCGCTCGCACACGCAGCGACCAGCAGCCGGTGACTTGTCACCAGACTGCAAACCAAATCTACCTACGGGTACAAATAAGTAACAAAAAAAAAAAAAAAAAAAAAAAAAAAAAAAAAGGTATGAACACGTAAATGTCAATCAAGTACAAATTTGTAAGATGGAGGTGCAAAATATGATAAAAATGCTAATTTACAATCACAGCTTAAGACAAAGGTTGAAAATTTATGCGAAAAGGTTGCAAGTTTCAGAGAAAATTGCACATTTGAGGAAATTTGCCAAATATTAGAAAATGTCACAAATTTCTGAACCCCCCCCCCCCAGCACATTTACAAAGAAAAAAAAATCCTAAATTTGTTAGAAGAAAAATGACTAGAGAAAAGGTTGCAAAGTTACAAGGAAAATGTTTAAATTTATGAGACAGGTGCAAGTTTGCAATGAAGTCACAAATTTGGGAGGAAAAAAGTCACAATTATGACAAAAAGTGAGCTGAAATCATTTTTTAAAATTTGAAAGTTTTCCTAAATCTTCAGTATTGTACATGTTATGGCCGCCAATCATCGCACCTGTGCGCGCACCTGCCTGCCATCTCCAGCGGCCTCTTTATTCCATCAGGACCAGTGCTCGGTGTGGATTTGTCTGGTTCCATTCCCAGAATCCTGCTACGCCTGCCTTTGTGCTTTCCAGCGCATTGAGCTTCTACTCATTGGCTTCCAAGCCTTAGCTGAACCCTGTCCGGGCCTGTGCCTCCTGGACCTACGATTGCAAGTAAGCCACCACACTTTCCTTCACCCTGTCTGCTTCCCCTGTGCACAGGCGGCGATCCGTTGCGGCGGTCCTCTCTCCTTTCCAGGTGGCGGACTTACTTCCTCACCTCCAGTTCCTCGGCCTCCAGTGGGCACTATCTTCCTGGCTGCAGCTTTAGCGCTACCCGGGCTTTGCTCGACCATCTCTGACAGGTTGTCAGATTGTATGGTGCTCTGCCGGCCCCAGCTGGAGATCCAGATTGCACTACACTACACTACACATCCTGTACGCACGCATCCACTCACACTCATTACTTCAATAAACAATGTTAATTGTATCTACCTTGAGTCATGTCTGCTCTGTGGGTCACTAATACCATGTCAGTACGACTCCGCCAGAGTGACCTAGCAGACAGCGCGCTAGCGTGCAGATTGAACAGCTTAAAGTCTCGGGTAGATCAGTTAGCTTCCCAACAGCAGGTGATGCTAACCCAGTTAGCCCACATCACTGACAGGCTAGATTGACTGGTTAGCCCACAGGGTTTCCCTGCAGCTCCCACTAGCTCCTCTGCTCCCGCTAGCTCCACCGCTAGTTCTACCCTTAGCTCACCCACTCCGGGCCCCGCTTGTCGGCTTACTCCTGTCCCTACTCCCGCCCGCTTTAGGGGTGTTTTGGGGGAGGCCAGGGGGTTCCTCATGCAGTGTGACATAGTTTTCCAACGGGTACCCGGGGATTTTCCCACTGACCAGAGCCGCATAGGCTATATGATTAATTTATTGGAGGGACAGGCTTTAGCTTGGGCGTATGCGGTAGTGGCTAGGGCCAATTATGCTTCTCTGACTTACACCCAGTTCGTACAAGAATTTCAGGAGGTATTCGGCCACTCGGACCGGGAGGACGTGCTTACCTCTCGCTTGTTAAATCTTCGGCAGGGGTCGAAGGCTGTCGCCGACTATGCTGTGGACTTCCGGGTCGTGGCTACGGAGGTCGGGTGGGAGGATGCCTCCCTGTATAGTATTTTTGTTAGGAGTTTGAGCCCTAGCCTGCGGGACGAGCTAGCCCGCCTGGAGAAGCCTTCTATACTGCATGAGTGTATCTCCCTGGCTATCAGTATTGACAATCATCTGAGGGAGCGGGCGGCTGAACGTAGAACTTCCGGTCGCTTGGGTGGCCTGCCTTGCCACTCCCTCCAGCAGCCCCTGCTCGCCCTCCCATCTGCTGATTCCTCGGAAGACCAAGAGCCTATGGTTATGGGTGGGTCTAAGCTTTCATCCGTGGAGAGACAGTGCCGCCTGGAGTTGGGGTTGTGCGTTTATTTTGGGAGCGAGGAGCATGAGCTTGAGTCCTGTCCCAAGCGGCCAAAAGGGGGAGTCCGTGCGTCACAGTAGGGGGTCTCATGGACGTAACCCGCAATAATCCCCTCACCCGTTTTTTGATTCCCATCCAGTTTAGTTTTGGTCACAAAGAAATTAACACACATGCACTCATTGACTCAGGGGCCGAGCAGAGCTTTATTTCAGGTAGCCTGGCAACCTGTCTGGGGCTCCCTATGGAGCCGTTAGAGACTCCACTCAGGCTCATAGCGTTGTCTAAAGCCCCATTGGCCACAGTCACTCATCGGGTCGCCTCTGTGTCAGTCATTATTTCAGGCAACCATCGGGAGGAGTTGGGACTGTATGTCTTGCCTGTGTCATCTTCTCCGGTCATCCTTGGTTATCCCTGGCTGCGCCTGCATAATCCCTGCATTGACTGG
Source organism: Pholidichthys leucotaenia (assembly GCA_020510985.1). NCBI lineage: Eukaryota > Metazoa > Chordata > Actinopteri > Cichliformes > Pholidichthyidae > Pholidichthys > Pholidichthys leucotaenia. The sequence continues at coordinate 189,526,423 of CM035842.1, read as the reverse complement.
TGTTCGGGGAGTGTGGTTTCGTGGAGCTCATTTTGCTTGAGTGCCTGTTTGCAGTCTGCTGCATGCTTGCCCGCCATGCCTCTGGGTGCCCCTGCTTCTCCCCCTCCTGAACTGTCGAAAGTGCCACTGGAGTATCACGATCTAGGGGCCGTATTCAGCAAGTCCCAGGCCCTTTCCCTTCCCCGTCACCGCCCGTATGATTGTGCGATCAACCTCCGGGCTGGTGCTCCGCTGCCATCTAACAGACTATACAATCTGATTGCGCCGGAGCGCGCAGCCATGGACTCGTATATTAAGGAGTCCTTGAGTTCAGGCATAATTAGACCTTCATCAACGGTGGTGGGGTGGGGGTTTTTTTGTGGGAAAGAAGGATGGCTCTCTCAGGCTCTGTATCGACTTCCGGGAGCTCAATAACATAACCATTAAGGACAAGTACACTCTCCCGCTCATTAACTCGGCATTCGATTCCCTCCAGGGGGCCAGCTGCTTCACTAAATTGGACTTGCGCAATGCCTATCACCTGGTGCGGATACGGGAGGGGGATGAGTGGAAGACGGCCTTTCGGACCACTAGCGGGCATTTTGAATATTTGGTTATGCCGTTTGGGCTGACCAATGCCCCGGCCGTCTTCCAACGTCTCATCAGTGATGTTCTAAGGGACTTTTTGGGCACATTTGTGTTCGTTTACCTTGACGATATTCTCATCTTTTCCCAGTCCATGGAGGAACATCATGTCCACGTCAGGTGGGTTCTGCAGCGGCTGCTGGAGAATAAACTCTTCGTGAAGGTGGAGAAGTGCGAGTTCCACTTTTCCCCGACCTCCTTCCTCGGCTTCATCATCGCCCATAAGGAGATCATCCGGACCCGGCCAAGGTGAAGGCGGTGGTGAAATGGCCCACTCCCTCGTCTAGGAAGCAGCTCCTGCAGTTCCTGGGATTTGCAAATTTCTACCGTTGTTTTGTGCAAGACTACAGTCGCATTGCCCTACCCCTCACCAATCTGACCTCCACCAAGGTGCCCTTTCGGTGGACGGAGGAGGCGGACGCTGCGTTCTGTCGTTTGAAGGACAAGTTCTCTTCTTCGCCCATACTGACGCAGGTGGACCCCGCTCTTCAATGCCTGGTGGAAGTGGACGCCTCGGACTCGGGGGTCGGGGCCGTCTTGTCCCATCGCTCCCCTGTGGATGGTAAGATTCGTCCCTGCACCTACTTCTCCCGCCACCTGTCCCCAGCCGAGCGCAATTATGACATCGGTGACAGGGAGCTGCTGGCAGTTAAACTTGCCTTGGGGGAGTGGTGGCACTGGTTGGAGGGAGTGTTGCAGCCGTTCGTCTGGACCGACCATAAGAATCTGGAGTACCTTCGGACCGCCAAGTGTTTGAACACCCGACAGGCCCGCTGGTCGCTCTTCTTTGGAATGTTTAACTTCACCATCACCTACTGCCCTGGGTCCAAGAATACCAAGCCCAACGCCCTGTCTCACCAGTTCGCCCCAGAGACAGCAGAGAAGGCCGACCACCCTGTCCTCCCCCCAGCATGCGTCATGAGCGCCCTCTCATGGAGTATTAGGGACAAGGTCATTAGGGCACAATCTGAGGAGGCCGACCCGGGGGGGCAGCCAGCGGGCAGGTTATTTGTCCCTTCAGCGGTCTGGGGGGAGGTCATTCGATGGGGGCATACCTCCAAGTTTTCCTGTTACTCGGGAAGGGCACACACTGTGGTGCTCCTGCAGAGGTCGTTTTGGTGGCCGTCCCTCCAGAAGGACGTAGGGGACTACATCCGTGCCTGCCCTGAATGTGCAACTGGGAAAACGTCCTCTTCACCCCTGGCCGGGCTGCTTCATCCCCTCCCCATCCCAGGCAGGCCATGGTTGCATGTGGCTTTGGATTTTGTCACCGGTCTGCCCACATCCAACCATTATACCACCATCCTCACGCTGGTTGACAGGTTCTCCAAGGCCGCCCACTTCATTCCTCTGCGGGGGTTGCCCTCGGCCAAGGAGAAGGCCAATCTTCTGGTCCAGCACGTTGTTAGGCTGCACGGCATCCCGCGGGACATTGTCTCGGACCGAGGACCTCAGTTCGTCTCCAGGGTCTGGAAGTCCTTCTGCGCCGGTTTGGGGGCCACGGCGAGTCTGTCATCCGGTTATCACCCTCAGTCTAATGGACAGTGTGAGCGAGCCAACCAGGAGGTGGAGGTGGCGAAACAAACCAGCGGTTCACACACGGATGGTCCGCATGTCACGTGTTTGTTGATTCTTGAAGAGAGAGCTGGTGCATTAAGTCTTGTTTACTTTTCCCTTAATATTTAAATATTTTTAGACCTGTTTTGAAGACAAAAAAAAACAAAACTCCACCACATCAAGATACAGATGACTCTGTTATACTTTAGTTTTCAAAGCAATCAGCAGACGTCTTATTTTTATACATTCTTCGAAAGGCAGATGTTCAAATCCAGAGGCATTATTTAATACCAAAACAAACTGAAAGGTCAGTAATGAAAAAGCATCCGATGCCAGGGTAGAGATCAAGAGATGACGAGTTTTGTCACGAGACAGAATTTTGAAATGAGCCACATTGGTTTATTATAAAGCTGACTTTTCAGAATGAAACCGATCACTTTTATATGCAGGATCTTGCATGGAGCATTGGCTGTGGACAGTAGAGTCAGTAGTATGAATGACGGGGCAGTGAATCATGAAGAAGACAAGCAGGTGGTAACAGAATGTTGATGAAGGCTGAAGAGAACTGAGACCAGGTGAATGAAAGGAAGTCTTTAATACTGAAAGAGATTATAGATGTGAGATGTGCAGCTTCATCAGCTAGTCCAGAGAAAGGTGAAGTCTTGCACACAGATGGATAGTGGATGGTAAAAATCGAGTGAGTGTTTCTGATGGAAAAAGTAGGTAGGTGATGTAGCGTGACCTTGAGTTCCAATTTATAAATTATTCTTTGCTGAAGAATTTTTTTTCAACTCAAAAGTCTGGCTTTTGAGACTGCTTCTCTCACCCAAAAACTAGAGCTGTAATCCTATCCATCGGCCATAAAGTGGAAGTTAATCCCTTTCTCCAAGACTCTTTGGCAAAGGAATGCTCTAATTGACAGTTTTATGATCGACATAGTCAAAACTTTGGAAGCCAGGACTCTCCAGTAAACAATCAGTTTCACTGTGCTATCTGGTGGACGAATCAGGAATATTTAACCTTTTCCTTTGCAGTGGAATTTATGCCTTATGGACAAATGAACTAATCCATATAAAATAGAATAGAATAGAATAGACTTTATTTGTCATTATAACAAGTACAACGAAATTAAAATGCAAACCAATCAGTGAATGAGGAGTAAAAAGAAGCTTAAAAAAATTATATACAGTAAATTACTAATTTTAAATATCACACACACTCAATTTCACAGTTTCAAACCTCATGTTCTACTAGAATTCAGAAAGGTAATTGCGGTAGGGATAAAAACTGTTTTTGAATCTGTTTGTCCTTGTTTTGATTGCTCTAAACCGCCTTCCTGATGGTAGTAGTTGGAAGAGAGAGTGACCAGGATGGAATATGGGATATTCTTTCTTTTAAGACAGCAGCTGCTACAGAAGATATGATTGAACTCTGGGATGGACAACATGGGTTTCATATGCTTTTATTGATATGATTCGATTTGATATGATTGTGATATGTTCTGCCATTTTCAGGAAGAAATTAATGTTTGCATGCTTATTATCACAAGTTAATTACAGTAGATGCATTTTATGCTCCTTTATTGAGTAGAATATCTTAGTCACTAAAGTTTAAGGAATTTATGCTTTATTCAGCAACATGTGTCTTAAAGGGGGATCTCACTCTCAGATCAAATGTCTCTTTCTCCCCCTCCTCTCTCCTCTGTTCTGCAGGAGTCCATAGCTGCACTTTAACTGACCAGTAGAGTTCAAAGCTTCATTGCATTTCCTTTTTTAGGTTGAGTTTATGATCCTTGTTGGAAGAAGCTCAAATACAATTGGGCCACCTCAGGTCTCATGAAGTTTTGGGACCACCCTGCAACACTAGGGAAAACTTAAGTTTTATTGCTCTTTGTTCAGAGTCTGCTCGGGTGTGGTTGGCCAAAGCTGTGAGCAGCTTTCTCTGCTCCTCCAATTTCTCCAGTCTTTTTAAGAAGGGCCCAGAGCCTGTCATACTCTGTGTAAATCCTGTTTCTTTTCTTTAAAATTCATTTTTCTTATTTTATTCTTCTTTTTCTTTAAATCATTGTGCAAGAAGGTTTTGTTTAATTTTTTTTAAAGCGTAAACCAACTCATTTAAACCACTTTTTTTAAAACCACTTTTCATTCATTCATTCAAATAAATTCATTCATTCATTCATTCAAATTCATTCATTCATTCAAATTTAAACCACCAACATTGGAAAAAACGAGTTTGTGATGTAATTTGACTTTCTGATGAGACTTTGCACAATAACCAATTCCTTCTTCAGTGCATAAGAGAGGACCTCGCCCAGTTTGCTGGAGACCAGCCTTTGTGATCCTGGGAGGATGCCCTAACAGTGGTATGGAGTCTTGCCACAGACCCACGCTGGTCCAGTGAAACAGAATCCAGTGGACCCGCCTGCTACCCATTGGGATGCAAAGTTTCTGCAGCTGACGGTATGTTATGTAAATTACACTTGTCTTCAGAATATTCCTGGTATAAGTTCTTTGAACCTAATTTTATGAAAACACCCATCAGAATCTCAAAATGCATGTTGTCTTTTATTAATCTATGTTCTTTTTCAGAGTAAAACAAATTTTCTAATTTTTTTATGTAAAGTTAATTATCATTTTCTTCACAAAATCACATCCACTTTTCTCAACCAATGCTATTTTATGGCTTTCCAATTTCCAGTATATTGACAAATTAAACTGTGCTTCATGTGGTTCCACAAATGCTTGATTCTTAAGTAACTCTGTAACAGTCTATGATGCCCATGATACATGCAAATTCTCTGTTTTAAAGTTATGCAAATATGTTAACCTATTCTGGCATTCCTTATTAAATCATTGAAAGACATATGGGAGTTATTGTTTGATTTCATGCCCATCTTCTTGATCATCAGAGACAAGAAGTCACACAAGGGTTTATTATGAGACTGATCAAATATTTTCAATAGGATTATTAACTAAGGCTTAACTTACCAATCGCTAAATTCTTAAGCTTAAGTCTTTGTGCGTAAGAGTTTCCACCTCTGTAAAATGTGGATAGTGGCCTAATGAGGAATTGAGTGTGATGAAAGTAAATCTTCATTCCTACTCACATTCATATTTACACTAATACGTGTACCAACATTAACTTACCTATAAAACCTTTTTATTTCACTAAAGTGAAGAGAGAAGAATGGTGGATTTAGCAAGTGTAGAAAATATTTTTGGTTTTGAGATGGAAATGGAAAAAGACATGAAGGCAGAGTATGTGTAACCAAAGAAAAATAAAGATCCGTGTAAGATTTGCAACTGTAGCTTTAAAAACCAACCAAACAAAAAACCAACAATAAATAAATTAAATTTTACTTAATCCTGAAGAGTGTCAGGAAGAAGGCACCAACACAGGCAGCCATCTTAAATGTTTCCAAGTACTTAAAGCGGAAATGAGGCATTAGGTGTCCAACTTTCAGTGCATTTCTCTTAATAGTGAATATTAACATTAAGTAATGAGCAAACACTCACCACAAAGATTATAGCTTTAATGTATGCTCAGTTATTTTAAGTCAATCTAACACCCTAGTTATGTTCCTCCCCAGTAGAGGGTATGCATAGGATGTCACCAAACAGAACTCTTGGAAGACAAACACTGAGTGGCAAAAATGAGCAGCAGCATGGAGGTGTATGCCAGTACAACACAAAAATCCACACAGCATTCAATTACTGTAGTACAACTAATACCTGTTGGTATTGTGGAGAGTTAATCTTATTATTCCATATTGTATTAATTAGCAACGATTAAATAAAGACTTTGAATCAGTTCCTTTCTTGACTCAAGGTTGGAAATCTAAATAAGAAGGGAAAATAAAATTTGAAGGAAAAACATGCACTTATTTATGGAATGGCTGACACAAGGGGAGCCCAAGGCACCCCATGAATCTGTTTCTCTTATAAAAGGAGACCAAAAGGAAGAGGGGGAGGACAGCAAGGAGGAGGAGGGAGCACACCCCACAATGGAAACTGAGTGATGTCCAGGCTGCTGCTGGCGGGAGGGAGGCGCCCACACCCACCACAGAAAAACTGGACTGCATGCTTAAGACTAGAATAGATAAGTGGACTCACCTCTACACATATACAGAAAATTAGCAAAAATTATATTATTACACGTAAAGTAGGAACTCCGGGTAATGACATACAGGACTTTTCAAGGTCAGAAAAGTAACGATCAAATTCTGCAAATGGTAAGCTACCAGTAGAACACCTATCAACATCTGTAAAAGTAGCATTGTACCCCATGTACTATAGGCAATTGAATGGAACTGATCCAAATTATAACCATTATTTGCAAATCCATCCTCCAGATTGATCATAAAACTTGTACTGGTAAACAAGGAAATGTGTGGAAGCATCCATTGTCATTGTCCTAATTGAAGAGGATAAGAGACATTTCAACCTATGGAGGGGAGGGGGGGTTTCCACACATCCCGCTGGTTAGACCCAAACACATGGATTGGAAAATGTTGGACATTTTGACACCTCTACTGTGGAATATAGCCATCCATGGAAAACCAATACCTGACCTTAACATAGAATATTCTCCCAAATTAAAACCATAAGCATTGTCTCTTAACTGGGTAACCACAGCACAAAAGGCGGTACACGTTGACGCCCAGAAATCTCCTATATGACCAATCTTGCACGGAGATGTTCAGGGCACTGAACAATGTTCACTGAACATTGTTCAGTGCCCTGCTCCTACAACGGTTCTGAAAAAATTCTTGGACAGAGGGGAGGGAAACTCCAATTACCCTCTCAGCTCCCTTAACTATCCTCTGCAGGGCTTTTTTGTCTGACATACTGCAGCTGAAGTACCATGTTGCAATGCAGTACGTCAGAACACTCTCCACCACACCTCTGTAGAAGGTCCTGAGGATGCAGATGGGGAGAGGGGCCTGTTTGAGTTTCCTCAAGAAGTGCAGTCTCTGCTGGGCCCGCTTCCTGATCCCCAAGGAATTCTTGCTCCAGGTCAGGTCCTGTGAGATCTGCATTCCGAGGAACTTGATGTTCTCCACTCTCTCCACCAAATGGCCCCCGATGCTAAGAGGGACATGTTCAGGCTGTGACCGCCGGAAGTCGATAATCATCTCCTTCGTTTTGTCCACGTTGAGCACCAGATTGCTCTCCCTGCACCAGCCCTCCAGGTCTCTAACTTCTTCTCTGTACATTGATTCCTCATCCCTCTGAATAAGTTCCACCACTGTGGTATCGTCTGCAAACTTAATAATTTGGTTCCCCTCGTGTCTGGATACACAGTCATGTGTTAGAAGTGTAAACAACAGTGGACTGAGTACGCAGCCTTGAGGGGATCCGGTGCTCAGCGTGATAGAGTTGAAGATGTTATTTCCAACACGGACAGACTGAGGTCTCTCAGTCAGGAAATCCAGGATCCAGAGACATGTGGCGGTGTTCAGACTGAGAAGGAGTAATTTCTCCATCAGTCTCTGGGGAATAATGGTGTTGGATGATGAACTGAAATCAATGTACAGGAGTCTGGTGTAGGTGTCTTTCTGATCCAGGTGGGTGATGACAGAGTGCAGGGTGGTGACTATAGCATCCTCCGTGCTGATTAATAGCTTCCTTCCATGAGCTGTTAGGATGCTGAACAGTTGATCCGGAATCTTTCATACATACTACTGCACCTTATGGACATTATGCATATTATTTGTATATTATAGTTCTAGTTAGTTTTCAAGTATGTCTCAGGGATGTGTGAATGGCTGTGTTGGGGTGGGGGGTGAGGGTGTGTGTGAGTGTGTCTTAAATTATGTTCTTTTTACTTATATGGATGCCGAGAGAAACACAATTTCATCTTGCCTGCACTACAGTTGTATGTACAGCAACATGACAGTAAAGGTTGATTCAATTTTGATTTGATTTTAATTTGATTTGATTTGATCTTAACATTAACAAATGAGGGGATGAGGAAAATTTGAAGCAAATTCCAAATTGGTTATGGTAAAAGGATAACCAGATGTAGATCTAATAAAAGGAGCAGAGTACGACACTATAGGCAATATATTCAGAAGCCCAGAAAGGTGTTAACAAATGCAATTTTCCATGGTGGCAGTCATCAGCAAATCTTGCACATCTCATACCTCCTCATAGAAACCAATTGCTGAGTCCAGAGGAAGATCTGAAGACCCCAAGACGGAGGATGATGACGAGGAGGACCATTCTGCCATCACGGATTATTTGTGAACACAATGTGCTACCGATAATACATAGATCATGCATAGCTCACCATACATAGGCAGGGGTGTGAGACTTATAGTATTCCTGCGTTATTTATTCCCATCATGTTAATTACGGTTAGGTAGTCAGGATAATTGTGAAGGTTAGAAGCTCTGAATGCCTGAATACAACAATGCATGGATAAGGATGTCTCCTAACGTTGAACAATGTTATCTACTGCCTACCCACTGCTGAACATATCCGTCCCATGACCCAACACACTCATCACAACACAACCACTGCTTGCAGATTTCATATGGTCAACAATCACACACTCAAGGCTAATGGGAGATAACTTACAACTGCACATAGTCAACCACAGATGTAGTGAATAAGGATCAAACGGTACAGGCTCCAGTCATTGTGATGGCAACCCCTCAGGCCATTATTAGTCCTGCCCTGGCCGAGCCCTTTGTATCGGCACTCGAGCAAAGGTGTAGGGCACAGGGAAGATGCATACCAGAGGGCACCAGACCATCACGATGTGTGCCTGCGACGTAGAAAAAGGTCGTAGGGTGAGTGACTGTACGACTTCAGTCCCTAGAAGAAGAATGGACTGGTACCCAAGCGCATCCACCCCACCTCCAGCATCTGGGGTGGAGCCAGAAGCTCGAGCCTTACCAACACCAGCATCTCTACCTCTGTCCAGCAACAGGGGCGTAGCATCCCTGGGACAGCATCACTGAACTGTTCACTGGCTGGACTGGATGTTATGTATCCTCTGCTGCACCCACCAGACTGTCCTATAGACCTCATGGGACGAGGTGTGCCTCTGAGAGCATAGGCACACAGTTGTTTCGAATGGTACCTGTGTGTGTAAACGAGATGGGACTGTGCTCCACAGCTGTGGATACAGGAAGCAGACACAGAGGAAGGTCAAACCTCTGTCGCAACCGTGTGATGATGGCAGCCGAATAATGCGAGCACTGGCAAGGGTCAACCGGTGGACAAAGGTTTCGTGGGTGTCGTGGATCGACAGTTCATCTGGACAAGGCCCTCTTAGACATCGCTGCACCCCACTAGGGTGTCCACAAGGGGGGGGGAAGGGTAGCAGACCCAATGGTGCAAGTCTCCTGGGCTGACACACAATGTAGGGACCTGCCTTATCCACCATCTGTTAATCGCTAGCATCTCTCACACCAAGCATGGTTGACATGATAAAATCATGTCAAAGGCGGGAGTGAGAGGGTTAATTGAAAGTTAAATCTTCCTTTATGCTCTACACATATTTCATACATATTCTATTTGCATTCTTATGAACAAATATGTTGTGTTAAACTGGAATTAGGCAGAGCTATAGAGCTCTCTCTCTCTCTCTCTCTCTCGTGCGCATGCGTGAGCGTTTGTGGGAGCAGGGGTGTGGAGTGGCGTTGAGTGAGTACTCTAAACTTTGTTTTTTTCTAACTTTTCTCTATCGTGTGTGTTGAGGTGTGTGTGTTTAGTATATAGCGGGTTGAGTGTGTGTGTGCTGGGGTGTGAGTGTTGGTGTGAGTGTGTCGGGGAACGGTAGCTTCTGCTGCCCGTTCTTCCCGGCCGGCATCATGCCGGTGTTTGACGGTGGTGTGGAGTTCGAGTGCTTGACCCGGCGGCATGGCGTGAGAATCCTGCCGACAGTTCCCTGTTCTGTGGAAGAGGCTGGCCTCGCTGTAGGACAGGTGGTTGGGCATGATGGTATAAAGTCAGCATCAAGGATGAATAGCGCAATTGTCATCTTTCTGGATTCCACTGAAAAAGCTGATCAGGTGGTGGAACAGGGAGTTGTCATAAATGACACTTTTACTCCTGTTCTACCACTGGTGAACCCTTCTAGGAGGATCACCATCTCAAACGCTCCTCCTTTCATTAAAAACGATCAGCTGATAAGAGAGTTGTCCCGTTTTGGCCAAGTTGTTTCCCCCATCAGAATGGTCTCTCTGGGTAGTAAATCACCCCTGCTGAAGCATGTCGTGTGTCACAGGAGGCAGTGTTTCATGGTGTTAAAAGACAGCTCTGCTGAACTGAACGTGTCTTTTAACTTCAGGATTGAGGGCTTCAGCTACTTAGTCTTTGCAACATCTGAAACCATGAAGTGTTTTGCGTGTGGTGCAGAGGGCCATCTCATTAGATCATGTCCTGAAAAGGTGAACACAAAGAACACTGGCAGTAAGAAAGGTGACGCCGCTGTTTCTGGTGGTCCAGAGGGTAGCGCTACATGTGGTGGGATGGATGCCGCTGTGGCGTCTGCTTCTGCTCGGGCAGCCGCGGCTGCGTCCGCGTCCGCGTCCGCGTCCGCTTCTGCTTCTGCGGGGCCGTCCGCGGCTGCATCCGCGTCTGCTTGTGCTGGGGCGACCGCGGCCGCGTCTGCTTGTGCTGGGGCGACCGCAGCCGCGGCCGCTTCTGCTGGGGTGGCCGCGGCGGGCGCGGTAGTTGCCCCCTCAAACAGTGATGGTGGGGAATTTCTGTCTGGCTGCAGCTCCGATCATTGTGACGAGCCTGTCACCCGGAGTAAAGAGGTGGAGGGCGAAATGAGTGCAGTTAAAGGAAAGAACGTGAATGAACAGACTTTGCAGGCGGGGGAGGAGCGGTTTGAGGCTGTGGCGGACACTCAGAGTAAACACTGCATGACAAATGTTGCATTTGACGAGGAAATGCAGGAATGTAATTTTGTTGAGGAGGATCCTTTTAAAGCTGCACAAAAAAGAAAAAGTGCTGAAAACTTGCAGAGCTGTGCTAAATCTAGTAGGGTTGGGAATTTAGAAATACTGGATGAGAGCGCTTCTGAGGAAAGTGGAGCTGAGTCTGAACTGATGCAGACGCAGACGCAGGAGGAGCAAAGCTCCTATTGTTTTACCAAAATTATGAAATTTCTCCAGGTGACTAAGGGGAGCAGAGCTGTGAAAGTGGAAAATTACTTTCCAGATCTGGAGTTATTTGTGGCATCAGCTCGCAAGTTTATGAAACTGAAAGATGGGAATGAGACTTTCACTGATCAGGAAATATATCGTTTAAAGAAACTGGTTGTTAAACTGAAATCACAAATTACTAACAGTCATGTTGACTCTTAGTTTGTTTCTTCCCTTTTATGCTATGTGTGTGTTTTTTTACTCTACCTTATTTTTATCCTTTTTAATGCCCCACCTTAGAATTGGCACTCTTAATATAAATGGGGCCAGGGATGATGTAAAAAGGGCCTCTTTATACAAGCTTTTTAATTTAAAGAAACTTGACGTGCTGATGCTCCAGGAGACTCACAGCACTGTAGACATTGAGAGCCAGTGGAGAAAAGAGTGGGATGGCTGCATTTTTTTTAGCCACAAATCCAATAACAGTGGAGGGGTGGCTGTACGTTTCTCTAGGGGTTGTGTGCCTGTCTCTTATGAGGTAGAAGAGGTGGTGAAAGGACATGTACTCTTACTAAAGGTGCAGTTTGAAAACGTGAACTTGGTTTTTATAAACGTGTATGTGCCAACACAGAGAGCAGAGAGGATCATGGTCTTTAATGTGCTATCAGATACGGTTAGATCCTGTAATCCAAATAGTTTTTTATTTCTGGGGGGTGATTTTAACTGTACATTAAACCACAGACTAGACAGGAACCATCAGGAGCCTCACCCTGCTTCTGCCAATAGGCTGAGGGAACTGGTGAAGACACATGAAATGGCCGATGTGTGGAGATCACATCATGGGGACCAGAGGCAGTACACCTGGAGCCATGCTAAAGATAACCTTTTTTCTATGGCTAGGTTAGACCGTTTCTATGGTTTTAAACATCAAATGAGTGTTTTTAAAAATAGTTGTATCTGTCCTGTGGGTTTCACTGATCACTGCCTGCTGTTTTGTTCTGTTTTTATTGAAAATGTAAAGTGTAAGAGTGCTTTTTGGCATTTTAATAATACACTTTTAAATTATGTGTTTTTTAAAGGAGTTTTTCATGATGTATGGAAATCGCACAGGGAACAAAAACCCTCTTTTAGTTCTCTCCAAATGTGGTGGGATTTTGGTAAGGCACAGATAAAACAACTCTGCCAACAGTACACTCGAAATGTCACTCGTAGCTTGACCCAGTCCTTGAAAGTTCTGGAGACTGAGGTGGTAGAGCTAGAGGACTTGCTCAGTTCTACAGGAAAACAAGAGCACTTAGAGACTCTTAAGTCAAAAAGGTCAGCCTTGGCTAGCCTGCTAGGGGTCACCGCACAAGGTGCTCTGGTCCGCTCGCGCTACATGGATGTAGCTCTGATGGACTTGCCCTCCCAGTACTTTTTTGGACTGGAGGGGAAGAATGGACAGAGGAAACTCATTCACTCCTTGTTGGACGATGACGGGAGAACAATCTCCACAGCAGCAGAGATCAGGAAATTTGCTGCTAGTTTCTACAGTAATTTGTTTAGAGCCGAGTGGAGAGAGGACACGTCACTGGGCCAGGTTTTTCTTGATGGTCTTCCAGTGCTCTCAGAGGACCTTGTTGCCGGCTTGGATGCTCCACTGTCTCTGTCTGAGCTGCATACGGCTCTAATGAGCCTCCAGAATGGAAAATCACCAGGCATAGATGGTCTCTCTGTGGACTTTTTTAAGGAATTCTGGCCCCTGCTTGGTCCAGACCTGCTGGAGGTTCTCCAAGATAGCTTGAAAAGGGGGACCCTACCCACGACCTGCAGGAGGGCCATCATCACACTGTTGCCAAAAAAAGGGGACCTACAGAGCCTAAAGAACTGGAGGCCAGTCTCTCTGCTCTGCATGGACTATAAGATTCTTTCAAAAGCTCTGGCCCGAAGACTGAGAAAGGTGATGAGCGAGCTCATTCATGTAGACCAGACTTACTGTGTGCCTGGCAGGCTGATTAGTGACAACGTCACTTTAATTCGGGATGTTTTGGAGGTCTCTGGTTCATTGGCGGTAGAAACTGGTTTGATTTCAATTGACCAGGAAAAGGCATTTGACCGGGTTGAACACCAATATTTATGGACAGTTTTAGCAACTTTTGGGTTCAGCCCAGGCTTCATAGCCAGGATACGGGCCTTGTACAGTGACATTGAGAGTGTGCTGAAGATAAATGGGGGCCTGTCTGCCACTTTAAAAGTCCAGAGGGGGGTTCGGCAGGGCTGCCCTCTGTCAGGGATGCCCTCTGTCAGGGATGCTGTACTCCCTCGCCATAGAGCCTTTGCTTCACTGCTTGAGAAGGAGCCTGTCAGGAGTTACTTTTCCTGTCTGTGTCACCACGTTCAAGCTGTCGGCCTATGCAGATCATGTAGTCATTCTGCTGAACAAGCAGAGTGACATTGACGTTTTGGTTAGGAGTGTTAATCTTTTTGGCCAACTTTCTTCTGCAAAAATAAACTGGGGAAAAAGCGAGGCTCTGATGGTGGGGGAGAAACTAAAAAGTCAGCTTACGCTGCCTGGTGGGCTGATTTGGAAAAAAGGAGGGTTTAAGTATCTTGGCGTCTTTATTGGAAATCAGCAGTTTGAGCAAAAAAATTGGGATGGGGTCATAGACAAAATCAACGGGAGACTAAATAAGTGGAAGTGGCTAATGCCAAAAATATCTTTTAGAGGGAGAGTGCTCATTTTAAATAATCTTGTTTCCTCATTCCTGTGGCACCGCCTCATGTGCATGGACCCCCCTGCTGGTTTGTTGTCAAAAATCCAGTCTGTTATGGTGGACTTTTTTTGGGGGGGTGGACTCCACTGGGTCTCTCAAGCCCTGTTATTTCTTCCCAAAGAGGAGGGGGGGCAAGGAGTGGTTCATTTAGCTAGTAGAGGTGTTGCCTTTAGACTGGCTTTCATACAGAGACTGCTGACGGGCCCCCAGGACCTGGTATGGAGGCCTTTGGCCTGTGTTATTTTACAGAGAGTCCTTGGGCTTGGGCTAGACCTCCCTGTGTTTTTAATGGATTTTAAGAACTCTAATGCACTGTCTTTGCCCAGTTTTTACCGCAGTCTCTTTTCAGTGTGGACTCTTTTTAAAAAACAAAGAGGGCCATGCGATTCCCTCCACTGGTTGTTGAGGGAGCCGCTGGTTTTTGGTGGTCGCCTTGGTGTCCTGCCGGGAGTTGGAAGGACTTTCCTTGATAGGCTGTATTCCAGGAACGTTCTCACTCTGAAGCAAGTGGTGGAACTGGCTGGTCCTGGCCTCAACAACGCCTCAACTTTAGCAGCTCATCTTGGTGTCAGATCAAATCGTTTCATCGATGGTCTTCTTGCACACTGGAAACAGGAGCTTCATGGACTTGAGTACTTCCTACTCATGGACTTTAGTAATGGCACGCTGCAGCCAGAAAGCACGGACCCCTTTCCCTCTCTCACGCTCTATATGGACTTTGACGTCTCTCCTTGCTCCTTACTGGCATTCTGTGCTCCCACGGGTGTGGACTTTGGAGGAGTCAGTGGTAAGGCACTCTACAGACTGGTGGTGATGGCACTCAACAAAGACAGATTGATCACCTGTGTGGACACTCCATGGAGAGCCTATTTTAGACTAGGAAAAGGGCATCGGCCTGCCTGGAGGGCTCTTTATAAAGCCCCTCTCCCTAAGAGGCATGAAGACTTACAGTGGAGGGTCCTGCATGGCATTATAGCTGTCAATGCTTTTATTTCTGTGATTAACAGCAGTGTCAGTGATCAGTGTGTTTTTTGTTCCTTATGGGAGACAGTTTTTCATTGTTTTACTGAATGTCAGCGCCTGAGTGGTCTCTTTGAACTTCTCACAGACCTTTTTCACATTTTTAAGGAAGTTTTCTCTAAGCAGGTTTTCATTTGTGGTTTTATGTACAATCGTCGTTTTAAGCAGAAGTGTCAACTACTGAACTTTGTATTAGGGCAGGCAAAGTTGGCTATCTATGTAAGCCGGAGAAGAAAACTTGAGAATGTTGAGAATGATGTTGATGTCAAAATTTTATTTGTGAGGCTACTTAAAGCCAGAATCAGGCTGGACTTTCAGTTTTTTATGAGGAATGGGGATGTGGAAGGTTTCAGGACCCTCTGGTCCCTGGAGGATGTCCTCTGTTTAGTTCGTGATGGGCAGCTTTTATTTGGGCGTTTTTTGGGGGAATAATTTTCTGTGTAATATAGCATGGCATAGAAATTGTATTGAATGATGGACAAGTGTGTTTATTAAAGATCCTTTAAAAATAAAAATCTCTCTCTCTCTCTCTCTCTCTCGTGTGCATGCGTGAGCGTTTGTGGGAGCAGGGGTGTGGAGTGGTGTCGAGTGAGTACTTTAAACTTTGTATTTTTCTAACTTTTCTCTATCGTGTGTGTTTGAGGTGTGTGTGTTTAATATAGTGGGTTGAGTGTGTGTGTGTGCTGGGGTGTGAGTGTTGGTGTGAGTGTGTCGGGGAACGGTAGCTTCTGCTGCCTGTTTTTCCTGGCCGGCCATCATGCCGGTGATTGATGGTGGTGTGGAGTTTGAGCGCTTGACCCGGCGGCATGGCGTGAGAATCCTCCCGACAGTTCCCTGTTCTGTGGAGGAGGCCAGCCTCGCTGTAGGACAGGTGGTTGGGCATGGCAGCATAAAATCAGCATCGAGGATGAACAGCGCAATTGTGATCTTTCTGGATTCAATTGAAAAAGCTGATCAGGTGATGGAACAGGGAGTGGTCATAAATGACACTTTTACTCCTGTTCTACCACTGGCTAACCCTTCTAGGAGGATTACCATCTCAAACGCTCCTCCTTTCATTAAAAATGATCAGCTGGTCAGAGAGTTGTCCCGTTTTGGCCAAGTTGTTTCCCCCATTTGAATGGTCTCTCTGGGTAGCAAGTCCCCCCTGCTGAAACATGTTGTATGTCACAGGAGGCAGTGTTTTATGGTGTTAAAAGACGGCTCTGCTGAACTGAACGCGTCTTTTAACTTCAGGATTGACGGCTTTAGCTACTTGGTGTTTGCAACATCTGAAACCATGAAGTGTTTTGCGTGTGGTGCAGAGGGCCATCTTATTAGATCATGTCCTGAAAAGGCGAACACAAAGAGCACTGGCAGTAAGAAAGGTGACGCCTTTGTTTCTGGTGGTCCGGAGGGTAGCGCTACATGTGGTGCGGCGGATGCCGCTGCGGCGCCCGCCTCTGCTGGGGCGGTCGCGGCTGCGTCCGCGTCCGCGTCTGCCTGCGCTGGGGCGGCCGCGGCCGCCTCTGCTGGGGTGGCCGCGGCGGGCGCGGTAGTTGCCCCCCCAAACAGTGATGGTGGGGAATTTCTGTCTGGCGGCAGCTCCGATCATTGTGATGAGCCTGTCGCCCGGAGTAAGGAGGTGGAGGGCGAAATGAGTGCAGTTAAAGGAAAGAACATGGATGAACAGACTTTGCAGGCGGGGGAGGAGCGGTTTGAGGCTGTGGCGGACACTCAGAGTAAACACTGCATGACAAACGTAGTTGACGAGGAAATGCAGGGATGTAAGTTTGTTGAGGAGGATCCTTTTAAAGCTGCACAAAAAAGGAAAAGTGCTGAAAACTTGCAGAGCTCTGCTAAATCTAGTAGGGTTGGGAATTTAGATTTACTGGATGAGAGCGTCTCTGACGAAAGTGGAGCTGAGTCTGAAATGATGCAGACGCAGACGCAGGAGGAGCAAAGCTCCTATTGTTTTACCAAAATTAGGCAATTTCTCCAGGTGACTACGGGGAGCAGAGCTGTGAAAGTGGAAAATTACTTTCCAGATCTGGAGTTATTTGTGGCATCAGCTCGCAAGCTGATGAAACTGAATGATGGGAATGAGACTTTTACTGATCAGGAAATATATCGTTTAAAGAAACTGGTTGTCAAACTGAAACCACAAATTACTAACAGTCATGTTGACTCTTAGTTTGTTTCTTCCCTTTTATGCTATGTGTGTGTTTTTTTTACTGTACCTTATTTTTATCCTTTTTAATGCCCCACCTTAGAATTGGCACTCTTAATATAAATGGGGCCAGGGATGATGTAAAAAGGGCCTCTTTATACAAGCTTTTTAATTTAAAGAAACTTGACGTGCTGATGGTCCAGGAGACTCACAGCACTGTAGACATTGAGAGCCAGTGGAGAAAAGAGTGGGATGGCTGCATTTTTTTTTAGCCACAAATCCAATAATAGTGGAGGGGTGGCTGTACTTTTCTCTAGGGGTTGTGTGCCTGTCTCTTATGAGGTAGAAGAGGTGGTGAAAGGACATGTGCTGTTGCTAAAGGTACAGTTTGAAAACGTGAACTTGGTTCTCATAAACGTGTATGTGCCAACCCAGAGAGCAGAAAGGATCAGGGTCTTTAATATGCTATCAGATACGGTTAGATCCTGTAATCCAAATAGTTTTTTATTTCTGGGGGGTGATTTTAACTGTACATTAAACCACAGACTGGACAGGAACCATCAGGAGCCTCACCCTGCTTCTGCCAATAGGCTGAGGGAACTAGTGAAGGCACATGAGATGGCTGGTGTGTGGAGATCACATCATGGGGACCAGAGGCAGTACACCTGGAGCCATGCTAAAGATAACCTCTTATCTATGGCTAGGTTAGACCGTTTCTATGGTTTTAAACATCAAATGAGTGTTTTTAAAAATAGTTGTATCTGTCCTGTGGGTTTCACTGATCACTGCCTGCTGATTTGTTCAGTTTTCATTGAAAATGTAAAGTGTAAGAGTGCTTTTTGGCATTTTAATAATACACTTTTAAATGATGTGTTTTTTAAGGGAGTTTTTCATGATGTATGGAAGTCACACAGGGAACAAAAATCTTCTTTTAGTTCTCTCCAAATGTGGTGGGATTTTGGTAAGGCACGGATAAAACAATTCTGCCAACAGTACACTCAAAATGTCACTCGTAGCTTGACCCAATCCTTGAAAGTTCTGGAGACTGAGGTGGTAGAGCTAGAGGAGTTGCTCAGTTCTACAGGAAAACAAGAGCACTTAGAGGCTCTTAAGTCAAAAAGGTCAGCTTTGGCTAGCCTGCTAGGGGTCACCGCACAGGGTGCTCTGGTCCGCTCACGCTACATGGATGTAGCTCTGATGGACTCGCCCTCCCAGTACTTTTTTGAGCTTATTCACTCCTTGTTGGGCGATGACGGGAGAACAATCTCCACAGCAGCAGAGATCAGGAAATACGCTGCTAGCTTTTACAGTGAATTGTTTAGAGCAGAGTGGAGGGAGGACACGTCACTGGGCCAGGTCTTCCTTGATGGTCTTCCAGTGCTCTCAGAGGACCTTGTTGCCGGCTTGGATGCTCCACTGTCTCTGTCTGAGCTGCATACGGCGCTAATGAGCCTCCAGAATGGAAAATCACCAGGCATAGATGGTCTCTCTGTGGACTTTTTTAAGGAATTCTGGCCCCTGCTTGGTCCAGACCTGCTGGAGGTTCTCCAAGATAGCTTGGAAAGGGGGACCCTACCCACGACCTGCAGGAGGGCCATCATCACACTGTTGCCGAAAAAGGGGAACCTCCAGAGCCTAAAGAACTGGAGGCCAGTCTCTCTGCTCTGCACAGACTATAAGATTCTCTCAAAAGCTCTGGCCCGAAGACTGAGAAAGGTGATGAGCGAGCTCATTCATGTAGACCAGACTTACTGTGTGCCTGGCAGGCTGATTAGTGACAACGTCACTTTAATTCGGGATGTTTTGGAGGTCTCTGGTTCATTGGCGGTAGAAACTGGTTTGATTTCAATTGACCAGGAAAAGGCATTTGACCGGGTTGAACACCAATATTTATGGACAGTTTTAGCAACTTTTGGGTTCAGCCCAGGCTTCATAGCCAGGATACGGGTCTTGTACAGTGACATTGAGAGTGTGCTGAAGATAAATGGGGGCCTTTCTGCCCCTTTAAAAGTCCAGAGGGGGGTTCGGCAGGGCTGCCCTCTCTCAGGGATGCTGTACTCCCTCGCCATAGAGCCTTTGCTTCACTGCCTGAGAAGGGATCTATCAGGAGCTACTTTTCCTGGCTGTGACACCACGTTCAAGCTGTCGGCCTATGCAGATGATGTAGTCATTCTGCTAAACAAGCAGAGTGATATTGACGTTTTGGTTAGGAGTGTCAATCTTTTTGGCCAACTTTCCTCTGCAAAAATAAACTGGGGAAAAAGCGAGGCTCTGATGGTGGGGGATAAACTAGGAAATCAGCTTACGCTGCCTGGTGGGCTGATTTGGAAAAAAGGAGGGTTTAAGTATCTTGGTGTCTTTATTGGAAATCAGCAGTTTGAGCAAAAAAATTGGGATGGGGTCATAGAGAAAATTAACGGGAGACTAAATAAGTGGAAGTGGCTAATGCCAAGAATATCTTTTAGAGGAAGAGTGCTCATTTTAAATAATCTTGTTTCCTCATCCCTGTGGCACCGCCTCATGTGCATGGACCCCCCTGCTGGTTTGTTGTCCAAAATTCAGTCTGTTTTGGTGGACTTTTTTTGGGGGGGTGGACTCCACTGGGTTCCTCAAGCCCTGTTATTTCTTCCCAAAGAGGGGGGGGGGGGGGCAAGGAGTGATTCATTTAGCTAGTAGAGGTGCTGCTTTTAGACTGACTTTCATACAGAGACTGCTGACGGGCCCCCAGGACCTGGTATGGAGGCCTTTGGCCTGTGTTATTTTACAGAGAGTCCTTGGGCTTGGGCTAGACCTCCCTGTGTTTTTAATGGATTTTAAGAACTCTAATGCACTGTCTTTGCCCAGTTTTTACCGCAGTCTCTTTTCAGTGTGGACTCTTTTTAAAAAACAAAGAGGGCCATGCGATTCCCTCCACTGGTTGTTGAGGGAGCCGCTGGTTTTTGGTGGTCGCCTTGGTGTCCTGCCGGGAGTTGGAAGTACCTTCCTTGATAGGCTGTGTTCCAGGAACGTTCTCACTCTGAAGCAAGTGGTGGAACTGGCTGGTCCTGGCCTCAACACCGCCTCAGCTTTAGCAGCTCATCTTGGTGTCAGGTCGAATCGTTTCATCGATGGTCTTCTTGCACACTGGAAACAGGAGCTTCATGGACTTGAGCACTCCCTACTCTTGGACTTTAGCAATGGCACGCTGCAGCCGGAAAGCACGGACCCCTTTCCCTCTCTTACACTCTATATGGACTTTGACGTCGCTCCTTGCTCCTTACTGGCATTCTGTGCTCCCACTGGTGTGGACTTTGGAGGAGCCAGTGGTAAGGCACTCTACAGACTGGTGGTGATGGCACTCAACAAGGACAGATTGAACACCTGTGTGGACACTCCTTGGAGAGCCTATTTTAGACTAGGAAAAGGGCATCGGCCTGCCTGGAGGGCTCTTTATAAAGCCCCTCTCCCTAAGAGGCATGGAGACTTACAGTGGAGGGTCCTGCATGGTATTATAGCTGTCAATGCTTTTGTTTCTGTGATTAACAGCAGTGTCAGTGATCAGTGTGTTTTTTGTTCCTCTAGGGAGACAGTTTTTCATTGTTTTATTGAATGTCAGCGCCTGAGTGGTCTCTCTGAACTTCTCACAGACCTTTTTCACATTTTTAAGGAAGTTTTCTCTAAGCAGGTTTTCATTTGTGGTTTTATGTACAATCGTCGTTTTAAGCAGAAGTGTCAACTACTGAACTTTGTTTTAGGGCAGACAAAGTTGGCTATCTATGTAAGCCGGAGAAGAAAACTTGAAAATGTTGAGAATGATGTTGATGTCAAAATTTTATTTATGAGGCTACTTAAAGCCAGAATCAGGCTGGACTTTCAGTTTTTTATGGGGAATGGGGATGTGGAAGGTTTCAGGACCCTCTGGTCCCTGGAGAATGTCCTCTGTTCAGTCCGTGATGGACAGCTTTTTTTGGGGGCGTTTTTTGGGGGAATAATTTTCTGTGTAATATAGCATGACTTAGAAATTGTATTGACTGATGGACAAGTGTGTTTATTAAAGATCTTTTAAAAATCAAAATCTCTCTCTCTCTCTCTCTCTCTCTCTAGTCAGGTCTATCACATTAGATACACACCCAGATCCAACACTCAAGTACACTGTTGATTGCACATTCTAGAAACAGCGGCGTGATCAGCAGATGGCCTGTTCACGTCAGAGTTAAACTGGCCAATCAGACAGTCACATACAAGCCCATCCTATTGTACAGGGTTGGTCCAACCCGCCAACCCGAGAAGATTAATGTAAGCCGCACCCAGAAGTCGGGGTCAGTGTGGTGATGCTCCGGAGGGAGCTGTGTCACATTGCACCCAGCGCTGCTTACTTTACATGTGACCTCCAAATAAATGTTACATTGTGGAGAGTGTGAAATGAGGAGGCAAGGTTACGAGCAGACGAAGTTTATTGCACTCTCCCATCAGTCGTACACAAAAAGCCTAAACAGCTAAGCACAGCTTCTCCTTTTATATCCACAGCTCGTCTCACATCTCCACGACACTTCACATCACAAAGCATGACATTTCACATCACAATACATTCACCCTTGACCCCCTACAGCTCCTTCTTCCTGCCAAACTCCCCATGATCTCCTTGCTATTGTCCACCTCTCTCTATTCTCTGCATCCTGACTGGGACGCTGTCTGCCGACTCACCCAAGCTACTACCCCCCCCCCCCCCGACCGACAGAGTTTCAGTCCACATGCCTTTTGGGCTTCAGTCTCCTCCCATATCTGCTGTAACCGGGGTTTCTGTGCCGGCGGGGGGCTGCTGGAGGTGTGTCTGACTGTGGGTGGGCCGTGGCGAGGGGGTGGGAAACTCCACTTTGCCCGTGTGGCTGTCCTGGTGAATCGTTTGCCTGGGGAGCTCTCCGTGGGGGTCTTCCACGCCGAGGGGCCCGAGCCAGCAGCACTTGCTCGTCCGCCACCACAAAGGCGGGCTTAAGTCTGTCTATGCATATTTTCTCCCGACGCCCCTCAAAATCTAACAAAAAATGCTTGTCCCCTGTTTCCAGCACTCTGAATGGGCCATCTTAGGGTGGACACAATGGAGAGCGATGGGCATCGTGCTTGACGAACATGAACCTCGCGTTCTTCAAAGTTTTCGGCACGAAAGCGCATGGAAAACAGTGGGCCGGGCCGGGCAATGTGCCTGTGTCTGCACTCTGCTGTAAACGCTGAGACGGGCAGTTGTCTGGTGTGGCATTATCTGGCAAAAATTCCCTGGGCAGGCACAGTGGATGAGAAAAAACAAGCTCTGCCGGGGAAGCCTCCAAATCCTCTTTTGGTGCGGAATGCAACCCCAATAAAACGCACGGCAACCGGTCTACCCAATTTGCATCCGTAAACAAAGCCCTGAGCGCCGCTTTCAGTGACCCATGAAAACGCTTGATTAACCCATTGGCCTGTGGGTTGTACGCGGTTGTGCGATGAATTGCGACACCCAGACTGCGGGCAATCACGGACCACAGGTCGGAAACAAACTGAGGGCCCATATCGGACGTGATGTCTGACGGGATTCCAAAACGCGCCACCCATGTTGTCAAAAAAGCGCGCGCCACGTCCGCGGACGTGGTTGCCGCCAGCCGGACTGCTTCTGGCCAGTGTGTGGTGCGGTCCACCACTGTCAGGAGGTGTGTGAACGTGGTTGAATCTTTTAGCTGGTATACTAAACAGCTCCAAAGGAGCCTTCGTGTATCTGTGTACTTTGGCTCATTGGCACGCTACACAGGCTGCAGCCCACTCTTTCACTTGTTTGCACAGGCCTGGCCACACGAATTTCGCTCCCACCATTCTGACTGACGCGCGCACTCCTGTGTGCGCCAGAGCGTGAACTGACTCGAACGCGCGGCAGTGCCACGCCACCGGGACCACCGGGCACGGGCGTCCCGTGGAGACGTCGCAGATTGGGGGGGGCTGCCGTCTTGCAGTACTCTGCTCTCCAGCCTTAACCCTGTTGGTCCAGACTGGAGCGCGCGCACGTCTGTATCGCCAACCTGCTCTGCGGCCATGGCTGTATAATCTATCCCTACACAGACCGGGGCCACCACCGCGCGCGAGAGGCAGTCCGCCACCACATTCAGTTTACCCGACACATGCTGAATATCGGTCGTAAACTCCAAGATCGCAGCCAGTTGTCTCTGCTGCCGGCCCGACCAAGGTTCCGAAACCTTGGCCATCGCGAACGTCAGCGGCTTGTGGTCCACAAACACGGTGAAGTTGTTTCCTCTATGCCATGTGTCAACACAACGGAAATAAGCTATAGACAGCTTGCTCCTTCTGTAATTGATAACATGGTGGATAGTGTTACAGCTTCTCTGCATCAGACTCTAGACTTGGTGGCCCCCTTAAAAAAGAAAAAGTCTAATCAGAGATTTCTAACTCCTTGGTTCAACACAGAAACTCGTAGCTTAAAACAGAAGACTCGTCAATTAGAAAGAAAATGGCGCTCCACTAATTTAGATGAAATCTATTTAGCTTGGAGAATTCATCTTTTAATCTATAAAAAATCTCTTAGAAAAGCTAGAACGAGTTATTATTCTGCATTAATAGAAGAGAACAAGAATAATCCCAGGTTTCTTTTCAGCACTGTAGCCAGGTTGACAAAGAGTCAGGACTCTGTCAATCCTAGCATTCCCTTAGAGCTTACTAGTCAGGACTTTATGAACTTTTTCAATAATAAAATTTCATCCATCAGAGATAAAATTAATCAGATTCTTCCCACAGTTAACTTAAATACTGTAACTACTACAACTCCTTCAATTGATGTCTGTCTTGATGAGTTTACTCCAATCGACCTTTGTGAGTTAGACAAAATAGTTTCCTCATCCAAACCTTCAACTTGTCTTTTAGACCCTATTCCTGAAACATTATTTGTGGTGATTGGCATCAGGTGTGCTGGTAATGGAGTAAGTGTGTGCGTTGCTGTCTCTTGCTATATTTTTTTTCAATCTTACTTTTTAAACCCTACTTTGCTGTAAGCTGTCAACATTTTGGACATTTAATACGTGCGGAATCTGTTTTGAGTTGAGACAATATGTCCAAAACAAGAAAGCAGACTGAAAAGGAGGCAGCAGTGAACAATGCTAACACCAGCTTAACTGAGGATGCTAATAAAAGCCTTAACCCTGCACTTGTTGCCTTGCTTGAGCAACACAGAATGTCCATAGCTGCTGATTTTAAAGCTTCATTTGAACTTATTAATGGTAAGCTGGACAAGATTCAAGCAGATGTGGCGAACCAGGAGCAACGCATTGGCGACCTTGAAAGCAACGCGGAGGACGTCAGCCAGCGCCTAGCGGCGCTTGAAGCTACGTGTGAGTCAATACAGGAGGAGAACAAGCTTTGGAAAAACAAACTTTCTGACCGGGAGGGAAGAAGCAGGAGGCTGAATATTCATCTGGTGGGTCTGCCGGAGTCCTTTGATGTGGGTCCACGGCAATCTGAATTTTTTTCTCGGCTGTTGGTGGACGTCTTTGGCACACAAACTTTGCCATCTCCCCCAGAGCTGGATAGAGCCCACCGCAGCCTCATGCCCAAGCCGGGTCCGAACGGGAAGCCGCGCGTTGTCATTATTTGTTTCCACTGGTTTCGGGCCAAAGACTTGGTGATGAGAGAAGCGCGGAGACGCCGTGGGACTTTGGAGTATCGTGGACATAAACTTCAGTTCTACGAGGATTATAACGCCGACGTTCAGAAGCAACGAGCCGAATATAAGGAGGTTATGTCCGAATTGTACAAGAGAGGTTTTCGTCCTTCTCTTCTCTTCCCCGCCAGGCTCCGGATAACTCTTCCAGATGGCAAAAACCAGTGGCTGGCATCCGTTCCGGAGGCCACCCGCTTCATGCAAACCATGGAGAGAAATCAGCGATTTTCGCTCTGAACTGGACATTCCTGGGTTGACCAACTACCACACTGGACTTCTTGATTATTACTTCATTAAAGCTGCACTTACTGGACATTGATGCATTTTTAGATGTTCAAAACAAGGTAAAATTGGCTCCCTATACGTTGTTGTTTACTTAATTTTTTTTTTTTTTTTTAGGGTAAAATGTTCATAGTATGCAGGATTGAAGCCAGTTGTATGGGAGTATTTTGTTAGGATGAGAATAGAGCAGGAGATGGAGTGGTTGCTGTTTTTTGCAACCGGCTGGAGTGTTATAGGTTTGGTTGTTGAATTTTTTATTTTTTTTTTTGTTATGGATTTATTTACACCCCCCCTCACCCCCTCCCCTTTTTATTTTATTTTTTTACCCGTACCTCACCCCATTCTTTTTTGGGCTACACAACACAATATATAAATTTTACGCTTTGAATGAATAGTAATCTTACTTTGGTAAGCTGGAATGTGAAGGGGTTGAACCATCCAATTAAACGAAAGAGAGTCATGTAACGTCTAAAGCAATTTAAGCCTGGGGTACTGTTTTTGCAGGAAACCCATTTGCAGGATTCCGACCACTTGCGCTTGTCAAAATGTTGGTCAGGACAATTTTTTCATTCAAATTTTAAAGCTAAGGCCAGGGGCGCTGCTATTCTTATTCATCGAAATATCCCATTTATTCCCTCTAATGTTGTATTAGATAAAAATGGACGATTTGTAATAGTATCAGGTAAACTTGGCAATAAACATGTCACCTTGGCTAATCTGTATGCGCCGAATTTTGATGATGTACACTTTTTTCGCAACCTTTTTTCGCAGCTTCTAGATTTAAATACTCATTCTCTAATTCTTGGGGGTGACTTTAATTTGTATATGGATCCGATCTTAGACCGCTCATCCTCAAAACCTGCTAGTCTTAATAAATCTGCAACTTATGTTAAGTCTTTTCTTGAGGAATATAGCCTTACAGACCCTTGGCGTTTTTTACATCCTAACGGCAGGGACTATTCTTTTTTCTCTCACATACACCATACTTATACCAGAATAGATTATTTTTTTGTTGACAATTTATTAATTAATAACCTTAGCTCTTGCAGTTATGATAGCATCTCGGTTTCTGATCATGCCCCTCTTGTACTTAAAATGATCCTCCATGGATGTGACTCCATGAGAAAGCACTGGAGACTGGATCCATTATTACTTACAGATGAAAAATTGGTTGCGAATATTTCTTCTAAAATTAATTTTTTTTTGAAAGAAAATAAAACTCCTGGTATGCCAAACAAAACGATATGGGAGGCCGTGAAGGCATTTCTTAGGGGGGAATTTATTTCATTGGCAGCATTTAAAAGACGATCCACAATACAGGAACAGAAGGCTATTTTAGATCAAATCTTGGACATTGACAGACAATATGCTCAATCTCCATCACCCGCTCTGTACAAGGAACGTATGACATTACAAGCTAAACTTAATTTACTTTCTACTCGACAAATTGAAGGTTGTTTAATAAGAAGCAAAAGTGAATTTTATGAACATGGCGAAAAAAACGGTAAACTTCTAGCTAATCAACTGCGTGGTATTAGAGCTAAGCAAATTATTACTGGAGTTAGGACAGATAAGGAGAGGTGACATCTGACCAACAAGTGATTAATGATATTTTCAGGTCATTTTATTCCAAATTATATACCTCAGAATATACAACAAACTTAAAGGATTTGCAATTTTTTTTTGATTCTATTGATATCCCTTCGATTTCCTCAGAATCTCGGCAAATTCTAGAAGCTCCCATCACAAAAGAAAAAATTCAGCTGGCAATATCATCCATGCAATCAGGAAAATCTCCAGGACCTGATGGGTTTTCCGCTGATTTTTTCAAAAAATTCTCTGATGATCTTGCCCCCTTCCTTTGTCAAGTTTTTACAGAGTCGCTTGACTCCGGTACACTTCCTCCTTCATGTTATCAGGCCTGTATCACTGTGTTGCTTAAAAAAGACAAGGATCCTGTTGATTGTGCTTCCTACAGCCCTATTTCCTTGTTAAATACCGATGTTAAAATTTTGTCAAAGTTGTTAGCTTCAAGGTTGGAAAAGATTCTTCCTTTTATAATTTCACAGGACCAAACCGGTTTCATTAAAAATCGCAATTCTTTTTTTAACTTGCGGCGGTTTAATATTATTTATACTCCTCACCACAACATACCTGAATGTCTTATTAGTTTGGACGCTGAAAAGGCATTCGTAGGGTTGAGTGGGAGTATTTGTTTTTTACTTTGGAGAGGTTTGGTTTTGGTCCTTCCTTCTGTTCCTGGATTAAACTTCTCTATGCTAGTCCTTTAGCTTCAGTGTTAACTAATTGTCGCTATTCTGACTATTTTAGACTTTACCGTGGTACGAGGCAAGGCTGTCCTTTGAGCCCGTTGCTCTTTGCCTTGGCAATTGAGCCGTTAGCTATTGCAATCCATGGGAGCCAGGACTTTCTAGGCATTTGTAGGGGTGGCATCGAGCATAGGGTTTCACTTTATGCCGACGATCTTTTACTATTTCTCTCCAACCCACTTACTTCATTACCCACTATACTTAACATTTTGGATAGTTTTAGTAGGTTTTCCGGTTATAAAATTAATCTTAATAAGAGTGAATTGTTTCCGATTAATGAAAAGATTCGAGTTCAGGATCTTGAAAATTTTCCTTTCAAGGTTGTTATTGATCATTTTAATTATCTTGGGATATGTGTTACTAAACAACTTAATTGTTTAAAAATAATTTTCTCCCCTTATTTGACCAGTGCAAGCTAATACTTTCCAAATGGTCCCCATTATCCTTGTCTTTAATTGGCAGAATCAATTCTGTAAAAATGATGTTACTTCCAAAGTTTTTATATTTGTTTCAATGTCTACCCATTTTTATTCCTAAATCCTTTTTTAAGTCTTTGGACTCTCTTATTACCTCATTTATTTGGAATGGTAAACATCCGAGATTGAGGAAAGTTTTTCTTCAAAGACCCAAATCAGTGGGTGGCATGGCTCTGCCTAACTTTCAATATTACTACTGGGCAGCAAATATCAGGTGCATGTTATATTGGAAACATTTCTATCTGGAACCCAACTCACCCATTTGGATCCTTATGGAGTCACATGTGGACAATCAAACCTCCCTACCGGCAGTTTTAGGTTCATCACTTCCCCTTGCTTTGTCTACACTGGGTAATAACAAAGTAGTTCGTCAGTCTCTTAGAATTTGGTCTCAATTCAGGAAAAATTTCGGTCTTCAGTTTTTATCCATTA
Source organism: Pholidichthys leucotaenia (assembly GCA_020510985.1). Lineage (NCBI taxonomy): Eukaryota > Metazoa > Chordata > Actinopteri > Cichliformes > Pholidichthyidae > Pholidichthys > Pholidichthys leucotaenia. The sequence continues at coordinate 189,498,025 of CM035842.1, read as the reverse complement.
GAAGTCCAATTGCCGCAAATCATTTATTTACCCCATCAACTATTGATAGTGCATTTCATATATGGCACAGAAAAGGTTTAAAATCTTTTGCGGATTTATATTTTGATGGTCAATTTGCAAGTTTTTCTCAACTTTCCACTAAATTTCACATCACTTCTACACATTTTTTCCGCTTCCTTCAGGTCAGACATTATGTGCAAACCATGACAAAACAATTCCCTCAAAAACCTTCTGATAATCCTCTAGATGAGTTTTTTATTAGTTAAACCAACTTCTAAGGGGGTAATATCAGTTTTATATAATTTAATTTCAAATTTACAATCTTCTTCTCTGGCCGCTATTAAATTGAATTGGGAACAAGATCTTAATTGTACTTTTACTGATGAACTGTGGGACTCTATTCTTGGCCAGGTTCACACTGCATCAATGTGTGCTCGTCACGCTCTTATTCAATTTAAGATTGTACACTGGGTGCACCTGTCCAAGGTTAAGTTAGCACATATTTACTCGGATATAGACCCAACTTGTGAAAAGTGTGGTAGCGCTCCTGGCACTTTGCTTCACATGTACTGGTCCTGCCCTTCATTGATGAATTTTTGGCATTCTGTTTTTATCACTATGTCTGAAGTCCTGCAATATCAAATCAAACCTAATCCATTATGCACCATTTTTGGTGTGGCTCCAGAACTTGTCTGGCCAAATTCCAAATTAAAAGTATTCAAATTTTCATTATTATTGGCTAGACGTGCTGTATTACTGAAGTGGAAAGACTCTTCGCCCCCTTCACATTTACAGTGGATAAAAGATATAATGTCCTGTTTGGATTTAGAAAAAAATCAGATATACATTTCTTGGCTCTGAAAACAAATTCTATAAATTATGGCGCCCGTTTCTTGATTTCTTTGAAAGACCCACAATTATAGTTTCTGAGTAGCTCATATCCCCTTTACCCCACCCCCACCTCACACACACAATTTTTCTTTTTGTATTTTTTTTTGTTTATTTAAAGGTTTTTGTGTTTTGAAGCATCCACATTTGTTAGTTTTAAATTTTAGTTTTGCACTGTTTGGTTAAAACAAAAATGAAAATTTCCAATACTTTGTATTGTATTGATACCTCAATTAATAATAATAAAAAGACCTTTGAAAGAAAGAAATACCCTATTCCTACCAGGTTATTTAATGAAGTCTTCCCACTTATTGGTAGCTTTATTCTTCATATAATCAATTCTTCATTAACTTTAGGCCATGTACCACAGGCTTTTAAAACGGCTGTAATTAAACCCTTACTCAAAAAGCCAACGCTAGATCCAGGAGCTTTAGCTAACTATAGACCAATCTCTAATCTCCCTTTCATTTCAAAAATCTTAGAAAGAGTTGTTGCTATGCAATTATTTGACCACCTGCAGGGAAATGGTTTACTTGAAGAGTTTCAATCTGGGTTTAGAATCCATCATAGTACTGAAACAGCCTTAGCAAAGGTCACTAACAACCTCCTCATTGCATCTGATAATGGACTGGTTTCTGTACTTGTCCTTTTAGACCTTAGTGTAGCTTTTGATACTATCGATCATAATATTCTACTTGATAGATTAGAACACTATGTTGGACTTAATGGAACTTCGTTGCAGTGGTTTAGATCTTATTTATCTGATAGGTTCCAGTTTGTTCATGTCAATAATGAGTTTTCTTTCAACTCAAAGCTCAGTCATGGAGTTCCACAGGGATCTGTGCTAGGCCCTACTCTTTTTAGTTTATATATGCTTCCTTTAGGCAACATTATTAGAAAGCACTGTATACATTTTCATTGTTATGCAGATGACACACAATTATACCTGTCAATGAAGCCAGATGATAGTAATCAATTAGCCAAGTTAGAAGCCTGTCTTAAGGAAATCAAAGCTTGGATGACTTGTAATTTCCTGCTATTAAATTCAGATAAGACTGAAGTCATTCTTGTTGGTCCAAAAAACCTTAGAAATACCTTTCCAAATCAAACTTTCAGTTTGGATGTGGTTACTCTTTCTCTTAATAGCTCTGTGAGGAACCTTGGAATTATTTTTGATCAAGATCTGTCCTTCAATTCACATATTAAATTTGTTTCTAAGACTGCCTTCTATCATTTGCATAATATTGCCAAGATTAGGAGCATCTTGTCTCAGAGTGATGCTGAGAAACTGATCCACGCTTTTGTTAGCTCGAGATTAGATTATTGTAATTCTTTATTATCAGGCTGTCCTAAGTCATCTTTAAAAAGTCTTCAGCTGATCCAAAATGCTGCAGCAAGAGTTTTAACAGGTACTAGAAAGAGAGATCATATCTCTCCGGTTCTGGCCTCCCTTCATTGGCTTCCCATAGAGTTTAGAATTAAGTTTAAAATCCTTCTTCTTACTTACAAAGCTCTAAACAATCAGGCTCCTTTTTATTTAAAAGATCTGATACTACCGTATTATCCTAACAGAACACTACCCTCCCAAAATGCTGGATTACTTGTAATACCTAGAATCTCCAAAAGTACAATGGAAGGCAGAGCCTTCAGTTATCAAGCTCCTCTCCTGTGGAACCAGCTGCCAATCTGGATTCAGGAGTCAGACTCGATCTCTGTTTTTAAGAATAGGGCTAAAACCTACCTTTTTGATATAGCCTACAATTAGGGAGGGATCATGTGTTTCTGAGCCCTCCCTTAGTTATGCTGCTAATAGGTTTAGTCAGCCGGGGGACCTCCAATAATGCACTGGGCCTCACTCCTTTCTTCACTCTCAATGAAATATTTTTTTTTGCTGGTCATTAACATCTGTTTGTTCTCTCCCATAGACTGAGTCCCCATCGTGCTGTTTGCTCTCTACATGCCTGTTCTTTTTATCTTCTCTATCCCCTCACCCCCCAGCCAGTCGCAGCAGATGACTGCCCCTCCCTGAGCCTGATTCTGCTGGAGGTTTCTTCCTGTTAAAAGGGAGTTTTTTCTCTCCACCATCGCCGAGTGCTTGCTCACAGGGGATCGCCTGATTGCTGGGGTCTTTCTGCAACTGTTCAGGTTCAGGTTCAGGTTCAGGTTACTTTATTTGTACCCGTAGGTAGATTTGTTTTGCAGTTGGTGACATCCATATTTACAAGTCACTAATTACATTCAACATAGACACAAACACAGGCACACATCTTACAAAATAGGTAAATATAAAATATGTACAATATAATTTTTATAGCTTGTTCAACTCTTTGACAGCAGCAGGGACAAAGCTGTTTTTGTAGCGCTGGGTTCTACTTTTTGGGACAGCAAACCTCCGTCTGGAGGGAAGAAGCTGAAAGTTGCAGTGCAAAGGGTGGGAGTCATCATTTAAAATCGAGTCGGCCATCCTCTGTACTTGTCTGGTGTACAGGGATGTCAGGCTCAGCTGTGACTCACTAAGCAAACGACTGGACCATCTGACTACCTGATCCAAGGATTTCCTCTGTTTCAGTTTTATCTGACCAAACCATGACATTAAAGAAAAGGATAAAACAGATTCAATAAAAGCCCGATAGAACATAGTCATTATGGTTCGGTCAATTTGGAAGCGTGCAAGTTTCCTCAAACAATGCAAATTTTGCTGACCCTTTTTGCACACCCTTTCACAGTTCACCTCAAAGTTCAATCCACTATCAATAATCGTCCCAAGATATTTGTACGATTGTACACATTCGGTGGTCTGGCCTTTTAGTATGGTGACTTTGTGCCTGGGAGTTTTCCTCCTAAAGTCAATAATCATATCTTTCGTTTTTGTTGTATTCAGCTGCAGGTAGGAATCCTCACACCAGTGAACAAAGTCATCAACTACTGGGCCGTGGCCACTCTCACCATCCTGGAGGAGACTGACAATGACTGAGTCATCAGCATACTTTATAATGTGTCTGTTGTCATGTCTGCTCCGACACATGTTTGTGTACAGGATGAAGAGTAGTGGTGACAACACACACCCCTGAGGAGAGCCAGTAGAAGAGCACTTTAGGTCAGACAATGTGCCATTGACCCTTACTCTCTGCGTCCTGTTGGTTAAGAAATCCAGAATCCAACCCACCAGATTATTGCTTAAATCAAATTGTTGCAGGAGCCTTTCAACTAAAATATGAGGTTGGATTGTATTAAAGGCAGAAGAAAAGTCCACAAATAAAAGCCTGGCGTGTGTCCCATTAAAATCCAGATGTTTAAAAAGCATGTCAAACAGAGTGACAGTGGCATCCTCCACTCCTCTGTGAGGCCTATAGGCAAACTGCAGAGGATCCAATGCATGTTCAGTCTGCCTTAGGACCTCACATCTGACCAGTTTTTCAAAAATTTTCATTAAAATTGAAGTCAAAGCAACTGGTCTAAAGTCATTTACCGTTTTAGGACAGCTGGATTTTGGAACGGGAACAACCACGGCATCTTTCCAGATCTTAGGCACATGTTGTGTCTGTAAGGACTTATTGAAAATATAATGAAATATAGGACTCAGTTCATGTGCACAGGACTTTACCAGGCGTCCACATATATTATCAGGGCCCTGACTTTTGTTCACTTTTACAGCGCGGAACTCCCTTTTAACATCCTGCATCTCAATATTAAAGTGCTGATTGTCTTTGAGTTTCTTTTTCAAATCTTGGATTTCTGTGCTAAAATCAAAGGAGTCAAAACGACCATAAAAACAATTAAGAGCATTAGCCAGCTCTGTGTCTGAACTAAAACCATCTAAAAACACACGATTACTGCGCTCTGTGCTCTGAAGGCCTGCAATAGTTTTCATACTGGCCCAGGCCGAACCAAGTTTATTTGCTGCCATCTTGCTTTCCAACTCTGATTTATAATTCTGTTTTGCTCTTAAAATTTCAGACTTCAGCTCCTTGGTGGCAACCTGTAGCTCAGAAACAGACCCCTGTTTAAAGGCAAGAGCTTTCCTCTGTAAGCAGGATTTAACTGATTTAGTTACCCATGGTTTGTTGTTGGGGTATATTTTGACACGTTTACGTGGAACAAACTTATTTTGACAGTAAGCCATGTATGAGCATGTGAGCTCAGCCAGAGAGTCCAAATCATCCCCGCAGGCCATTATGAACATCTTCCAGTCTGTACAGTCAAAGCATTCCTGGAGGCTGTGCTCTGAATCTTCTGTCCACACATCAATGTCTCTCATCTCCACCTTGCCTCTTCTGAGAGCAGTTTTATATGTGGGCAGCAAATGAACACAGTTGTGATCTGAGGATCCTAAAGGAGGAAGGGGGAGTGCTTTATAGGCCCTCTCTATGGACCTGCTGAGTGTATGATTCGACTGGAGATGCAGAAGACATCTATTGGCTACGACACAGGATTCTATTTTTGGCTCTGGAGTTTCCTGGTGTTTGTTTCAAAATTGAGGAAGATGGGAGCTGTTCAAATGCGGATCCAAGCAAGCTCCTTCACCAATTCGACTAGTTGGGGAGGCACGAGGCGGCATGGCGAACTGAATGGAGATTCAGATGGTGGAATACATCTTGAAGTCGCTAGTGCTCTTCAGAGTATGTTAATGTTTAAGCCTGCACATGGAAATTCTGAAGCACAGAATTGCTCGGGTGAGGAAATTCTATTCTCTGAGTGCTGTGCAGATTTGACCTTCTTTGGTGCCCGGTATTTACATTCCTCCTGCAAGATAAGTGATAGGAGCGGCTCTTAACCCAAGCAATCGACAGACAGCTGCTGTTTTCAGCGGATGAACTTCTCAGGGACAGTCCATGTGCCTTTATTTGCAAGCGAAGAGACAGACTCCGGACTTGTTTATAAGTCACATGACTTTAACATCTATCTACTGCCTGGAGGCGCCCTCTGCAGTTCACTAGCAACTGTCACACCTACACTACACAAATGCACACAACATTACACGAACTGACACACATATACTGACTCATATATACACTGCCTCTCTCAACTCTTGTTTGTGTGATCTATTGTCTGCCTGTTAATTGTGCATGAGGGTTTTTTTCTGTGTAGTCAAAATTTGGCTCATATACGAGCACTATTCTGATTACTATGTTTTTTCTCTCTCCTATTGTGTTTTCCTCCCCCTCCCTTCCCCTCTTTACCCCCACTGTTGACAGGCGCCTTGTATGGCGACGCGTCATTGGATGCGCCTAACGTGCGCGTCCAATGTCAAGTCAAATTCCTCGTGTGTTTACTTGTAAATATACTTGGCAATAAAGCTGATTCTGATTCTGATTCTGATTCTGATTCAATGTCTTTTTTCGCCTGGTTGGGCAGGAGACATACTGATGAAAGTTTTTAAGTGTCTTCTTTAAAGAAACATGGTTAAAATCCCCAAGAATGAAGTTTGGCGCCTCTGGAGAAATTGACTGCAGCCGCTGCACCACATCAGAGATGGTGCTGGAGGCGGAGTCGGCGTCTGCCCTCGGATGAATGTACACAACTGTGATGAAAAGTTGGGGAAACTCTCGAGGCAAATAAAAGGGGCGTGGTGACACAGACAGCAGCTCCACATGGGGTGTACAGATGCACTCTCTGACCGTGACAGATGTGCAGTACTGCTTCTTAATGTATAAACATACTCCGCCCCCCTGACGCTTCCCAGTTACCTCTTCCTGCCGATCCGAGCGCAGCGGAGCTCCAAAGCTGTCAATCCACAGGTCTGCATCCCGATCATGCGCAGTAAGCCAAGATTCAGTGAAAGCCATGACGCAGCAGTTCTTAAAATCCTTCTGGTAACGTACGTTGCCTTGAATTTCCTCCACCTTGTTTCTCACAGACTGTGCATTTCCAAAAATGATCGAAGGAAGAGGAATGTTACCAAACTGACGTCTCCTAAGGCGCAATTTCACACCTCCACGTCTTCCACGCTTCCTACTGCCGCTTCTTTTTTCACCGCTGTGTCCGTCTCTCAAAATAAAGTCCGGCAGCTGAAATTTGGGCGCAATCAGAGACTCTGCACCAGCTGTGTTAAAGCGCAGCAACATGTCCCTGGAATATTGTATTCTGCCCGCTATTCTGCTTGCCATGGAGCCGAACGCGTTTACCTCAGAGACAAAGAGCCACAGCACAGATAGCAGCAGTGCGAGAGAGGAGAGGAAATCCATGTTGTGGATACCAGGGAACTCTTCGCCATATATTCCACAAACGCTCCAGGGCAGAAACGACACAGAGGATTTTCTAAAAACGTAAAACTGTGGGGATTCCCCCTACAGTTGATAGTGCTATGAGATGACTGTTGTTGTGAAATGGCGGTATATAAATAAAGTTGAATTGAATTGAATTGAATTGAAGTTGCGCCCTTCCAGCCAGAACTGGAAGTGACGTATGGCCAGGTGGAGAGCCAGCAACTCTCTGTCGAACGCGTTGTATTTATGCTCACTGTCGCGCAAAGCCCTGCTGAAAAAAGCAAGCGGCTGCCAAGAACCGGCGACACATTGCTCCACGACGGCCCCTATGGCCACGTCCGAGGCGTCGGTGGTGAGCGCTATCTGGGCTGCCGGGTCTGGGTGCGCCAACAGTGCGGCGTTTGCCAGGGCTGCTTTAACCTTAGAGAACGCCTGCTCTCACTCTGGAGTCCATTCGACTCCATCTGCGGGTTTCCGTCTCTTGAGCGTGGCGAACAATGGCTGCATGAGTTGAGCTGCCCGGGGGAGAAAACGGTTATAATAGTTAACCATCCCCAAAAATTCTTGCAGTGCCCTGACTGTCTGAGGCCGGGGAAAATTCGCTACAGCGCACACCTTATCGGGCAAGGGTATCGCTCCCTCCGGTGAGACGCGGTGCCCCAGAAAATCAATCTGCGTCACGCCGAACTGGCACTTCGCCGGGTTATTAACCCGTGCTCCTCCAACCTCTGGAAAACCGTCCTGAGGTGGGTTACATGTTCGTCCTCAGATGCACTGGCTACCAGGATATCATCCAGGTAGATGAACACAAACGGGAGATCGCGCAGCACCGCGTCCATCATGCGCTGGAACGTCTGTGCCACTCCTTTTAATCCAAATGGCATGCGCAGGAACTCGAACAAGCCAAACGGAGTTATTACCGCTGTTTTGGGTATGTCCTCCGCGCACACTGGGACCTGGTGGTAACCGCGGACCAGGTCTATTTTAGAAAAAATGCGTGCTCCGGCGAGGTGAACGGAAAAATCCTGAATGTTGGGAATCGGGTAGCGGTCATGTGCTGTGGCGTTATTCAACCTGCGGAAATCCCCACAAGGTCGCCATGACCCCTCAGCCTTAGGGACCATGTGTAGTGGGGATGCCCATGGGCTGTTCGAATGCCTGATGATGCCCAGCCTTTCCAGGTTGGCAAACTCCTCGCACGCTATGGCCAGTTTAGCTGCGTCCAAGCGCCGAGGTCGTGCGAAAACGGGCGGCCCGGTGGTGGTTATAAAGTGCTCCACCCCGTGTTTAGCGATGGCCGCCGAAAACGTCAGGACCGTGAGTGCTGGAAACTGAGTGAGCAGTGTGTGGAACTTACCGCCTGGAGCTGGGACGTTGGCTTGTGTTACTGGCCCGGCCCCTCGAGCTGTAAAGGGGAGAGAGTCAAAGGACAGTGCATTAACCAGGCGCCTGTTAGCAACATCAACCAGTAAACCATGTACACAAAGAAAATCAGCCCCCAGGATATGGTAATTCAGTGTTGCCATGACAGAAGTCCACTCGTATGTACGGCTGTGTAGAGATAAGATCAGTGTTCTGTCACCAAAGGTCTTAATTTCCGAGCCGTTTGCTGCCAACAGCCCGGGGCTGCTAGGTCCTGCCAGCCGGTCAGCGTAGGTCGGCAGGATGATGCTCTTCTGGGCTCCGGTGTCCACAAGGAAACGCCTCCCTGAGCGCGTGTCCGTCATGTAGAGCAGCTTGCACTCTTCACTGGCGGTCGCAGCTACTACCGACTGCTGGCCTTGGCATTTCCCGAGCGCTTGAACTGGCACAGTGGCGCACATCTGCGTGCGTTCTCTCCGAAGCGGCGGTGGTAGAAACAGAGTGTGTCTCTCTGGCGCCCCTTGGCCTCCGCTGCCGCTACCGTCGGTGGCTCCTCGCCTCCTCTGGTCGTCTCGCTGGGGTCCGACGCAGCCGCGTTGACTGTGAGGGCTCTGGTGGTGAGGATGATCCGGTCTGCCTCCTGGGCTAGCGCACGGTATTCACGCACGGCCAGCGACGGCGAATTAGCCAGAACCGCTCTCGCCTCTGTTGGGAGATTCCGGAGGAAAAGGTGGGCAAACAGGAAATGCCCGTCGTCCGTGCCCATTAACGCCAACATCTTCTCCATCAGATCGACAGCCGAACCATCTCCCACTTCGGAATGCCTCAGGAGCCTCTCTGCTCTCTCACAGTCCGAGAGCGTGTAGCGTCGGGCCAGCGCAGTCTTGAGAGCTTCATATCTGTTGTGGGCTGGGGGCTGGTCGAGCAGGCTCGCTACCTGTTGGGCTGTGCGAGCGTCCAGTGCTGCAACCACGTAGTAAAACTTGGTTTCATCTGCCATTATTCCCCGGAGGGCGAACTGAGCCTCGGTGTGTTGGAACCAAGAGCATGGGTTGTGCTGCCAAAAGTCTGGTAACTTGACTGAAACAGCGCACGCGTTGCTGGGGGTTCCCGTCTGGGCCGACTCCAGGGTTCCTGCCTCGTGTTCCATCATACGTCCAGGGTCACCAGTGTGGAGAGTGTGAAATGAGGAGGCAAGGTTATGAGCAGACGAAGTTTATTACACTCTCCCATCAGTGATACACAAAAAGCCTAAACAGCTAAGCACAGCTTCTCCTTTTATATCCACAGCTCGTCTCACATCTCCACGACACTTCACATCACAAAGCATGACATTTCACATCACAATACATTCACCCTTGACCCCCTACAGCTCCTTCTTCTTGCCAAACTTCTCATGATCTCCTTGCTATTGTCCAACTCTCTCTATTCTCTGCATCCTGACTGGGACGCTGTCTGCTGACTCACCCAAGCTCCTACACCATCTTTAAATTGAAGAATTCTCCAGCTTGTTCTTGGATCTTTCATTCAAAGAATTGGGTATTTTTCTAACAATTTAATGTTTGGTGTTAGATGTTTTACTTAAACATTAATTATTAACATAATTTATTTTCATAAGCATGTCCATTAGAGTGGTATCAGAAAGAAAGACAATGATCTTCTGTGCAAGTGCAACAGAAGATCATTGTCTTGCATTGTCTTGCATACTTCCTGCTTAGTGTTTACCTTGTTGCATCGTGGGTCTCAGAGTAATGAAATTTCAATTCTCTGTATGTGCTGTACACATGGCAGAATTGACAATAAAGCTGACTTTGACTTGACTTAGTTTCCGTCCGTCTTCTTCCGCTTAATCCTTTTTGGGTTGCGGGGGCACTGGAGCCTATCCCAGCATCTTTGGGCGAGAGGCAGGGTACACCCTGGGCAGATCGCCAGTCCATCGCAGGGCCAACACAGAGAGACAGGCAATCATTCACTCTCACATTCATACATAAGGACAATTTAGAATCCCCAGTTTGACGCCAGTTAACCTAACTTGCATGCTTCTGACATAAGATAAGATAAGATAAGATAAGATAAGCCTTTATTAGTCCCACAACGGGGAAATTCCAGGATTGCAACAGCACAGGGATAGCAACACTCAGAGCAACAATCAGAAGGCAAGAAAAAACAAGCAAGCAAGAGCAGCTAATATACATATGTACATATTACTATAAAATATATATATACACACACACACACACACACAGACACACAGTGCAGAGCATTGTAGCTGGATGGAATAAATATATGAATATATGAACACACAGTGCAGAGCATTGTAGCTAGATGGAATAAATATGTAAATATATAAACACCCACAGTATGGAGCATTGCAGCTAGGTGGAATAAATATGCAAGTATATAAACACACACAGTGCGGAGCAATGTAGCTAGATGGAATAATATGTAGATATATAAAAACACAGTGCGGAGCATTGTAGCTAGATGGAATAAATATATAGATATATAAATATAAACACACCCAGTGCAGAGCATTGTAGCTAGATGGAATAAATATGTAAATATATAAACACACACAGTGCAGAGCATTGTTGCTAGGTGGGATGAAACAGCATAACCGTCTATTTAGTTATCCTACATGGTATGATTATGTGCCCATACATATTCTCACCCTCCATAGCGACCGGTATGTTCCTAGTTGTATGCCGGAGAGGACCATTGTGTAAGTCTATTGCATCTTTTGCATTCAAAAAAAAAAAAAAAAAAAAAAAAAAAAAAAAACTATTAGTTTGTTACGTCTTTTTGCTATCTCTGCGAGCAGCCCTGCTTAGGTTGTACAGTCTGACAGCCGTTGGTAGGAAGGACCTACGAAACCTCTCGGTTGTGCACCTGGGATGATGTAGTCTGCTGCTAAATGAGCTCTTCAGTGCATCCAGTATGTCCTGCATAGGGTGGAACTCGGACTCCAGCAGAGATGACAGTTTAGCCACCGTCCTTCTCTCTCCTATCTCCTCCATCGGATCAAGGCGTTGCCCCAGGACAGAGCTAGCTTTCTTAATCAGTTTGTTCAGTCTCTTCCTATCGGCTGCAGTAATGCCACTGCCCCAGCAGACCACTCCAAAAGTGATGGCTGATGCCACCACCGTGTCATAGAATGACTTCAGCAGCGCCCCTTGTACACCAAAAGACCTGAGTCTCCTCAGCAGGAACAGCCTGCGCTGTCCCTTCTTGTAGAGTGCGTCAGTATTGTGTGACCAGTCTAGTTTATTGTTCAGATGAATACCCAGGTACTTGTAGGATGTCACCATCTCGATGTCTGTTCCCTGTATATTTACTGGTGCTGTGAGGGGCTGCCCATGCCTGCGGCAGTCCACCACCAGCTCCTTAGTTTTCTTCGCGTTGATCTGGAGGCAGTTCCGATGGCACCAGTCCACAAAGTCCTGGATAAGCCCTCTGTACTCAGCTTCATCTCTGCTGGAGATGAGACCAACGATCGCAGAGTCATCAGAGAACTTCTGTAGATGGCAATGTGTTGTGTTGTGTGAGAAGTCCGCAGTATAAAGAGTGAACAAGAAGGGAGCCAGCACCGTTCCCTGGGGGGCCCCCGTGCTACTGATGATCGTGTCGGAAACACAGTCCCGGGTTCTCACAAACTGAGGCCAGTTCGTGAGGTAGTCCAGGATCCATGATGACAGGTGCTGGTCCACCCCTGCGCGCAGCAGCTTGTCCTTCAGGATCATCGGTTGGATGGTGTTGAAAGCACTGGAGAAGTCAAAGAACATGATCCTCACCATATTCCCGGGCTTCTCCAGGTGGGACAGAGAACGGTGAAGGAGGAAGATCACCGCATCCTCCACCCCAATGCCATGCTGGTAGGCGAACTGGAGTGGATCCATCGCTGGTTCCACCAGGGGGCGGAGATGAGCAAGGAGCAGTCTCTCCAGGGTCTTCATCAAGTGGGACGTCAAGGCCACCGGTCTGAAGCTGTTCAGGTCTTTGGGGTGGGAAGTTTTTGGTACAGTTACCACACAAGATGTTTTCCACAGCTGTGGTACCCTCCCCAGTTTCAGGCTCATGTTGAAGATATACGTCACAATCCCACACAGCTGGTCTGCACAGGACTTGAGGAGCTTTGCGCTGATGCCGTCCGGTCCCGACGCCTTCCTCGCCTTGATCTTCCTCAGCTCCGTCCTCACCTGGGTCTTTGTCAGGGTCAGGATGGGGGGCTGTGTGTTGGGAGTGGGGGGGGTGTCGGTGGAGTGGGGAGTGGGTAGCAGGACTTGATTTCTTAGAGGCAGCAGTGGTTGTTGTGCAGACAGGGGGGAGGGCGGTTGGTCAAATCTATTGAAAAACAGATTCAGGTTGTTCGCCCACTCCCTGCCCCCCGTGGCCTGGGGGGAGGTATTCTGGAGCCCCGAGATGGTTTTGAGGTTTCTCCAGACCCCGCTGATGTCGCTCTGTTGCAGCTTGTCCTCCATCTTCTTCCTGAAGCTGTCCTTGCCTTCTCTGATCTTTCTCCTCAGCTCCCTCTGTACGGACTTCAGCATCTCCCTGTTCCCCGACCTGAAGATCCTCTTCTTCTCTCTCAGAAGTGTTTTTATCTCAGGGTTGATCCAGGGTTTGTTGTTTGAGTGACGCCGTATGGTCTTGGTGGGAACGGATTTGTCCACACAGAAGCTGAGGTAGCCCGTGAAGGTGTGAATGAGGCCATCGATGTCCTCACCATGTGGATCGCAGAGCTGCTTCCAGGCAGTGGCTTCAAAACAGTCCTTTAGAGTGTCCATTGTCTCCTCAGACCATAACTCCACAGTGTGCATGGCCGGAGGTTGTCTGTGCACTAGGGGTTTGTACACCGGTCGGAGATGAACCAAGTTGTGATCCGATCTCCCAAGTGGGGGGAGTTGTGATGAGGTGTACGCCTCCTTAGTGTTTGCGTAGAACAAATCCAGTGTTTTATTGTCTCTAGTGTGGCATGTGACATACTGGGTGAAAGTGGGCAGAATGGGAGACAGTGAAACGTGGTTGAAATCGCCTGAGATGAGGAGAAGAGCATCTGGGTGTTCTGTCTGCAGCCTGCTGGTTACTGAATGGATGACGTCACGCGCTGTCCCAGCGTTCGCCGTCGGATTTGCATAAACAACAATGCAGATCACGTGTGAGTGTTCTCTCGGGAGATATGTAGGCCTCATGCTAACAGCTAGCAACTCAATGTCTTTGCTGCAGTGTCGTTGTTTAACAGTGATATGTCCCGGTCTGCACCAGTTGTTGTTAACATACATGATCACTCCACCGCCCCTAGTTTTGCCACTCTCTGGTGTTCGGTCAGCTCGTATCGTGTGAAAACCCTCCAGCTCAATGTTAGCATCTGCTGCTAGTTCAGTTAGCCACGTCTCAGTAAACAAAAGGAGAGAGCACTCCCGGTAAGTGCTATCATAACGGGAGATAGCCGCTAGCTCATCTAACTTTCCCAGTATCGACCGTACATTTCCCATGACAACAGATGGAAGGGAGGGTCTGTACCTTATATTTTTTGTCCTCCGCCTTACTCCAGCCCGGCAGCCGCGGCGTTTTCGCCTCAGTTCTCTCGGTATGTCGAGTTTTTCCAGTGGGACCGGGTGGCGGTTAAATGCTAGCAGCTCTTCCCTGTTATATCGTATCCTGCTATAAACAGTGGCTCCGTCCACCGGCTCAGGAGACATTTGGGATGATCTGTGTGTCCGTGATATAAGTGGGGTGAAAAAAAAAAGTGATCAAAAGAGAGAGGAAGGGAAAAAAAACTCGGAATCGAGCCGCTGTTGCAAAAGGCAGCCGACTGGTGTGGCGCCGAGAGGAGAAAAAAAAAAAAAAAAAAAAAAAAGGAAACCGGAGAAATCCCGGAGTAAACCCACGCAGACACGGGGAGAACATGCAAACTCCACACAGATCACTGTTGGTCAGGGGCTGGGATCGACTTAGTTTAGGGATTGTCAATCCCTAAACTAAGTCCTTAAATCAGTGTAGCGGATGATAAAATAAAGGCAGTGAAGTGAGGTTTTAAATAGGTTTATTAAATCATACCGCCATCATAGGAACACCACCCCAGCCCTTGTGCAGGGGGGCTGAGTGTGTGTCCTCTGGCTCTCAACCAAGAGACACAAGATGTGTGTGTCAGCAGCAGCAGTCAAAGAGAGGGATTGACTTAGTTTATGAAAATACATTGTAATCTTTTTTCAAAATCACTTATGAAATCTATTTGTAACTTTAGTTGCCTTTAAAGTAATGTGGAATTTTACTTATTTTATGTACTACATATATTATTGCTTTTAATTTGTTGCACAGTCAGTGGGTGATAGCTAATTTGAATTTCACTGTAGTTTTTCTGCATGTGACAATAAAACAACCTTGATCCTTGATCCAAAATGGACCCTGCTGCACTCTAACCCAGGGGCTGTACTCCCCCCACACCTCATATGAAAGCAGTAAAAATCGGAAAGATATATCCATGTGATTTACACTGTGATAATTAATGATTCACTTATTAATCAACCTTATAGATCACGTGAGACACCCCACTGCACTGTTTTCCAGTATAAGGAAGCCGTGCGCTGCGCCAGCAACACTGCAGTCTGGTAACAACATTTAAAATCTTATATTTTGCATCTGATGTGATTTGGACATTGATAGAAAGATATTGCTATAAATTATTTTTTAACTATATATTAATTTTAATTATAATTTGAATCAAAGTATAGAATATTGTCAACTAATTATTAGTTTCTAGGGTTTACACTCTTATACTTATTCAGACAAATAAAATTGAGCCATTTCGTGAAAACTAAAGTTAAAATAACAGTGAAGCTCTTTGAACTGGTCTGGACCACTCGTAAATTTTGGTCATAAATGTATTAAATTTCTAGATACTAACAGATTGGTGAATCCCAAAAGTTCAAGTAAATTGATTGTACATCACATTTACAAACAAATCTGTTAGTACTAATGGTTCTTGCATGAGGCCCGATGGTTCCAAGGTTGTCATAGCCAGGAGCGGCACTGGGGTTAAGCTCCCAGTGCTCATAAAATGCTCCTTACGGCGTGCGTCTCGAAAATCCTCTGACAACTAAGTCCAACTCCTAGCCTGCCCGTGTGGTTTAGTCTCTAAGCCCGGCGGAACTGCTTTTACTAATAGGAGAAGGGGCGAGGGCGGATCTCTAGTGCCTTAAAACCAGATGCTTCCGGTAGATGGTGGCTCG
This sequence comes from Pholidichthys leucotaenia, assembly GCA_020510985.1. Lineage (NCBI taxonomy): Eukaryota > Metazoa > Chordata > Actinopteri > Cichliformes > Pholidichthyidae > Pholidichthys > Pholidichthys leucotaenia. Next base: position 189,482,340 of record CM035842.1, on the reverse strand, counting down.
TCAACCTGGGAAGGTAGCTCATCTAGGGGAAGGTAAACCCTGATTTCAAACCTCTGTTGCCTTGCGGCACACCCGGTCACGGGAAAGGCTTCGGGAGTCAACCCTGAGGAAAAATCCGGAGTCGGAGCCCCTAAGGCAGTTCTCTGTTGTGCTCAACATCGTTCTGGCAGCTCCTGCAACGGCGCTGGTGCCAAACTATAGCAGCCCTGCTGTTCCTTTGGATTCATCAGTGACGTGGAGAGGGGGGACATGCTGCATGGGCAACATCTTGTCCTCCCTATCTTCCTGCCCAGGCTTGAATCCTACCAACGCCCAACGCTGGAAGGTAGAACACCGGTGTGCATCGGCCTGTTCAGCCACAGGCGGTGCTGTTCCAGCAGAGTAGACATTTAGGATTCTCTTCCATGGTCATCATAGACCGACGGAGGCCGACGAGGCCCAATGACTCTTTTACATTGCTGTTGAGGAATTTTGGCCTATTTTTCTTTGAATTGTTTTAATTCAGCCACATTGGAAAGCTTGAGCTTGAGGTCACGAACTAATGCTATTTCAAAGCTACCTTTTCTCTCAAAAATATTGGAGAAAATTGTTTATCTTCAGTTACAGGCTTTTTTGGATGAGAATGGTGTCCTGGAGGTGTTTCAGTCTGGATTTAAAACCCTCCATAGCACAGAGTCAGCTTTGTTAAGGGTCTTTAATGACATCCTCCTGGCATTGGACTCTGGCAATTTTGTGATTCTTGTCCTGCTTGACCTAACTGCCGCCTTTGATACAGTGGACCATGACATTTTAATATCCCGTCTATGGTATCTAGTGGGGATTTTTAGCACTGTATTGGAATGGTTCAAGTCCTATTTGGCAGATAGAACCATGTCTGTAAGTCTGGCTGGTTTTGAATATTCCTCAGCTTCCCTGTCATGTGGAGTCCCACAGGGCTTAATTTTAGGGCCCTTGCTTTTCTCCCTGTACTTACTTCCACTGGGTTCAATCCTAAGAAAGTATGGTATCTACTTCCACTGTTACGCTGATGACTGTCAGATTTATGTACCATTAAAGCAGAAGGAGATCTTCTCAATTAAACCACTTCTTGCATGTCTTGATAACATTAAAGCTTGGATAGCTTTAAACTTTTTAAATTTTAATGAAAAGAAGACTGAAGTGATGTTTTTTGGACTCAGCTGCCCCTTGGCACAGTTTGTTAAGACAGCTGTTACTAATTTGGGTTTTAAGATGGACAGTGATCTTAATCTGTCAAATTAGTGCAGTAGTCAAGTACAGCCTTTTCATTTGAGGCTGCTGGCAAAGGTTAAACCCATTATTTTAAGGCAACACTTTGGAACAGTAATCCATGCCTTCATTACATCTCGGCTGGATTACTGTAATGCACTTTATTTTGGAGTTAGCCAGTCTTCCCTCTCACATCTCCAGATGGTGAAAAATGCTGCTGCACGTCTTTTAACTGGAACACGTAAGAGGGACCACATTACACCCATTTTAGCTTCCCTCCACTGGCTGCCTGTACACTTTAGGGTTCATTTTAAAATTCTTTTGTTTTTAAATCATTAAATGGCCTTGCCCCATCTTACCTCTCTGAGCTGCTCCATCTTTACACTCCTGCTCGGTCTCTCAGGTCAGCTGATCAGCTGCTCCTGGAGATACCAAAATCAAAGAGGAAGCTTAGAAGGGATAGAGCTACAATCTACCTTTGTCCATCAGACAGGCCCCTTCACTGTCCAGTTTCAAAACTAATCTTAAGACCCTTTTTTATTCTTTGGCTTTTGACCCAGTTTGAGACATTGATTGTACTTGTTTTATTTCTTTTATTCTATGATTATTATTTATTTGTGCTGCATTGTATTTTTCAGTTGTATTTTATGATTCTTATGTCTTATGTCTTTATGTACAGCACTTTGTGTCAGCTGTGGTTGTTTTTAAAAGTGCTTTATAAATAAAGTTGGATTGGATTGGATCGATGGCCAGACATTCTCCTTCAGAATTTTCTGGTAGAGAGCAGAATTCATGGCTCCATCAATTACAGCAAGTCATCCAGGTCCTGAAGCTGCAAAGCAGTCCCAGACCACCACACTACCACCACCATGTTTGACTGTTGGAATAATGTTTTATGCCAGTAACGGGACGCATGCCTTCCAAAAGTTCATCTTTTGTCTCATCAGTCCACGGAATATTTTCACAAAAGTCTTGGGGATTACCAAAATGTTTTTTGGCAAATGTGAGACGAGCCTTTGTGTCAGCAGTGGTTTTGGCCTTGAAACTCTTCCATGGATGCCATTTTTGCCCAGTCCCTTTTTTGTTGTTGAATCATGGAGCAGTGTCCAAGTTGAGGCATGTGAAGCCTGCAGTTCTTTAGATGTTGTTCTGGGATTTTGTTTCTCATCTGTTCTTGAATTTCTTTAGATTGCAGCATGATACATTGCTTTTTGAGATCTTTTAGCCTATGTACTTCTCTTTCTCATACAAGTTCTATTGAAGTGATTTCTTGATTCAACAGGTCTGACAGTAATCAGGCCTGGGTGTGGCATTTTAATAAAGACATGCTTTTATGAGCTGTCCTTTTCATATGATAATATCAAAAATGGCTATAAGAAATACATTCTATATTTATCCTCTTTTTGCTTGTCTTTATATGATGTAACATTTTTGGCTTTAGTAGTGGTGTAGAGGGGCGTCATAGCAACAACATCACCAAGAAATGTGGATCAAAGAGGCAATCATAAACCCACCATACAGCAACGTTGTCATTGTTTTGTCTTTATTGTCCACCATCTGCTTCGTCTTCTGTTGTTATGACTTTCTTCATTCTGGTTATTTCACCCTTAGGGTTTAAAGTAATTTCACTGTCAAATTTGGGCTTGCAGAGGAGCCAGTACGTAGATGGCTTTTTTTTTTTTTTTTTTTTTTAATTTTTAACTCCAAAACAGCAATTTAAGCTTTTAATTATCATCCTGTGGGCCTTCACTTTACACCAGAGGAGGGTAGTTACCCATGGCTGTTTCTAGCTTTTGGAGGCCCTATGAAAGGTCATGTTTGGGGACCACTATTTTTGTAATGGGGAAAAGTTCAAGCCCATTAAAATAAAATAATAATAATATAAAAATCTGTCCCCTCCCAACAAAAACATTTAAAAAAAAAAACTAGAGGGCTCTAAATAGAGATGCAGATTCATGCATTGAATGCCCAATCACAAATTACAAGAAAGCCACAAATTACAAGAAACAGATAACAAATTTTTAACAAAAAAATTGTGAAATTAACAATGTGACATTTTTTTAACCTTGTGACCATGGCCTTTGATATTTTGACCTCAAAAACAATGGGTTTCCAGAGTGAGTCTAGGTCTACGCAAGGCACAGATATGAACAGATATGAACAGATATGAAACAAAAACCCAGAACGACATCTAAAGAACTGCAGGCCTCACTTGCCTCAGTTTGGACAATGGTCCACGATGGAACAATACGTAAGAAAGAGACTGGGCAAAAACGGCATCCATAGAAGAGTTCCAAGACAAAAACCGCTGCTGGACAAAAAGAACATAAAGACTCATCTCACATTTGCCAGAAAACATCTAGACGATCCTCAAGACTTTTGGGAAAATATTCTGTGGACTAACAAGGCAAAAGTTGAACTTTTTGGAAGATGTGTCCTGTTTTATCTGGCATAAAACTAACACAGAATTTCATAAAAAAGAACATCATATCAACAGTCAAACATGGTGGTGGTAGTGCCATGGTCTGGGGCTGCTTTGCTGCTTCAGGACCTGGGCAACTTGCTCTAATTGACAGAACTATGAATTCTGCTCTGTACCAAAAAATCCTGAAGGAGAATGTCCGGCTATCAGTTCGTGAAACCCTCCAGTGTGACTGAATTTAAACAATTCTGCATGGAAGAGTGGGTCAAAATTCCTCAACAGTGATGTAAAAAAGTCATTGTCAGTTGTTTGCACCAACGATGGCACAACCAGTTATTAGGTTTAGGGGGCAGTTAGGGGCCAATTACTTTTTCACATAGGGTCAGGTAGGTTTGGATAGCCTTTTTCCGTTAATAAATGAAATCATCATCTAAAAACTGCATTTTGTATTAACTCAGGTTATCTTTGTCTAATATTAAAAATTGTTTGATGATCTGAAACATTTAGGTGTAACAAATATGCAAAAATATAAGAAATCAGGAAGGGGGCAAATACTTTTTCATAGCACTGTATAGCACATACAGACATACACACATAAACACCCCACCCATACACAGACTTCATCAGTGTAGGTGAACTTGGGTCATTGTCTAGATGTGTTTGTTGTGTATGTAAATAGGCTGTATTACAATGATGGCGGCTGGGTTGGTCAGGGGCTAGATCGGGGTGGCTACTACTGGTTTCCAGTGGTGATACCGCCCATAGTATAAAAGAGTGGGCGGAAGAGGCTCTGCCTCTTCCTGTCGTTGAGGGTGCTGAGATGTGAGATTCAGACTGGGTGGACACAATGACAAAGGGAGAGCACACGCTGCACCGCATGGAGCCGTCTCGGGTTGGACCCGATGCCATCACGCAGGCTGCCCTAAACGAGGATGCCGGACGGCACGCCGGGATCCCCGATGATGCTTGTCAGGACGAGGCGCCAATGCCAGAAGAAAAAGGAGCTAGACCGCGGAGCGTGTTGATTGTAAAGCGCTCCCAGCGACGGCCTGCCAAGAGGAGACCGAAACGAGCCCGTGAGCCGGAGTGATCGGTGACAGAGGCCTGTCGCAGGATTGGTGATCTAGATAAAAGGAAGAGGGCTCCCTCAAAGACCAAGGTTGACGCTCGAATACAATAGGATCACAGTCCACACGAACAGCGGGACGACCAGAGACAGTCTGCCATGGATAACACGGACCGGGTCTACGAGTCGACCGGATCATCGGTGGAGACCAGTCAGACCCAAAATCACCTGGAAAAGAGGACATGGGCTTCCCTGTGGGTCGGCGACATGGTATGACCCAGGGTTGAGGCCCGGAGGAGAGGTGATCGTGGTTCGTGCGAGCAGCGCGTTGAGAGGAGACTGTTATGGGTGGAGGCTGCTCGGAGTGACGGGTATCTGCGCTTGTCTGACCAGACCCGGAGGCATCCAAACGAGATGCGCCGAGTGGAGGAGAAGAAGCGGCGCGGTGGGAGCCCTGAGGTCAAAAGACGGAGGTGACTGGAGAAGGACAGGTCTAAGGACTAAGAGTATTATGCCTTTATTTTCTGTCTGTGTTTTTCTCTCCAGTCCTGATGTGTTTATTTGCTGCTGGTCTGGTACTCTGATTTGATTTAAAAAAGAAAAGAGAGGAAGTTTTTCTATTATTGGGAAGAGAGATGAGTAAGAATTAGATTTTAGACTAAGGGATCTGTGTGATAATTGTGGGATTTTTGCTGACTTTAAAATAGTAATTTGATGGGGTAAAATTTTACAGATGTGTTGTTGGAATGCCCAGGTTTGGGGTGGTGGGGTGTGTTTGGCCCGTATGAAATATTTATTCGCTTGTATTTACATACCCAACGTTTGTTTTCTTGAGATGTGCCCAGTGTGGGGGTGAGTGTCGGTGGGGGGGGGCAGTAGCTGTTATATGTCTTGTAGTTTTGTATGCTTTGTGTGGAGCTGTTCTGGGATTGTTTTATTTTATTACTCTTTTTTTTTTTACACGGCTTTGTTCTGTATATTTGGTGGCAGAATAATCCGCCCAGCCGTGTTGGGGTGCTGGTAGTCTACCTGGCCCCCCATCTTAGTTGTGTGCATGGATAGGTTGTTTATTTGCTTCTGTATGACATGATTAGGGACCCAGGAGACAGACGCTGACACGAGTAGATAGTAGACAATTATTTATTAATAAGATAATGAGTGTTGGGTGAGTGAGTGAGTGAATGAGTGTGTGGCTGTCTGGTCACTGGAGCTGAGTGTTTCCTGCGGCGACCTGGCAACCCTGGAACACACAAGCACAGGAGATTACTACTGTCCACAAGAATAGGAAGCTGAAGCTTGTGATGCTTACTTGCAGGCGCCACAGAGAGAATCCTGCTGGCTCCGAGTGCCCGTGCGGCGTGGTGCTCGTGGTGCTCGACGCTGAGGTGGTGAGGAGGCACTCCGAGGTGGAAGAGCTGGCGTCCCGTCAGCAGGGGAGGTAAGTCCGCCGCCAGGGAGGTCCACCTGTGCACAGGGGAGAAGGCTAGGAGAGGATGAGTGAAAAGGTTTCTTACTTGACGTGGCTTGGCTTGGCTTGATGACTTGGCTCTGGCTCTGGCTCTGGCTCTGGCTCTGGCTTGAGGTCGTATCCTCGACGCATTGCTAGGCAAAGGCGACAGACGACTCCGTGCAGAGCAGTCTGAGATTCTGGCTTTTAAAGCCCGTTGATTATCACCAGCCGGTGTGTGCGCAGCTGAGGATGATGATGACGGCCCAGCGGCCGCCATGACACTGTAATTGTTTTGTTTTAGTATGTGAGTCGGGGAGCAAATTTGGGAGGGCTATCTGTGCGCTTGGCATTTTTTTTTTGAAGGGGGGGATGTTGTGTATGTAAATAGGCTGTATTACAATGATGGCGGCCGGGTTGGTCATGGGTTAGACCAGGGTGGCTACTACCGGTTTCCGGTGGTGACGCCGCCCATAGTATAAAGGAATGGGCGGAAGAGGCTCTGCCTCTTTCGTCGTGGAGCCACCTGGCATGCAGGCGAGTGCCATAAGCCTATATATGTATGTGACACACTCTGTTCAATAAAGCTCCATACACTGCAGCGACCGTGTGTTTGCTTTACCCAACTATGGACACAACAGTATTAAAAAAAGCAAAGAGTTACATAAAACTAAAAACATTAATCAGTATCCATATGAATTCTGCAAATTTACAAAAAAGTTGCAAATTCACAATGAAAGAAGTAACGAATTTGAGAAGAAAGTTGGAAAAAAGGTACAAAAAAATCATGAGAAAAAAGTTGTAAGTTTTTAAGAAAAAAGTTGCAAATTTAAAAAAGTCAGAAATTTATCAGAAAATAAATTTCCAAGGAAAAGTGAAACAAAAGTAGTAAATTTGTGAGAAAAAAGGTCTCAAATTTATAAGAAAAAAGTTGCAAATTTGCCAGAAAAAAGTAGCAAATTATGATAAAAAACAAATAAATTAATGGAAAAAATGTAATTAATTTAATTTGAAAATTTACAATTCAGCTTATTCCTAGCCCCCATGATGCCTTGCGTGACCTGGCGGCTGTGGCGCAGGTGTAGTGTGACTGACTACTGATCGGAGGGTCATGGGTTTGATTCCCGCTCTGTCTGCAGTCTGCATGTCGAAGTGTCCTTGAGCAAGACACGGAACCCCCAGTTGCTCCTGGTGGCCAGGCTAGCACCTGTGTGTGTATGGCAGCTCTGCCGCCATCAGTGTGTGAATGGGTGGATAGCAGCATCTGTAAAGTGCTTTGGTCATCCAGAGATGAGAAAAAGTGCTATATAAGTGAGCACCATTTTCCAATTATGGGCACAACTTCTGGAACGAGTTTAGAAAGTGGGGTTGTCAAAGAAACGGGACACTTTTCCTTGTTAAAAACAATGACTTCGGCATCAAAAATGTGGGAACATGGGCTTTTGCACCTCAAAAAGAGTAATATAATCATACCACTTCCCACGACTATCGAGGGATGAGAAGATGATCTTAAAAAGTGAACTGGCAGACAGTAGCTCAGTTAGTTAGTTCTGCTGCTAAAATGCTAACGCTGTAAACAAATAAAAGCTCTGAGATATATCAATGTTTCCACCGCAATAAAGTCATTGCATTTTGTTAAAATATGTTGGACATGATCAAATGTACCTTAGAGGAGATGTAGAATCTAGTCAGAGCCACAAAGAACCACAACACCGTACTTGGGTGTTTTAATGTCGGGGTAAATACAGACAGCTGCAGCTGTTCGTTTTACACCAAAATTAAAATGCTCATGCTGCTGTCATTCTGTGAATTCTTATTTAACTTAACATGTACAGATCTTTTCTGACGATTGTTCAAAAATTTTATTGATCTATATTTTGTGATCATTTAAAAATTATTGCATGCTGAAAGTGATAATATCAAGTTCATATTGTTCCAGTGCAGTGGAACAAATGCAAAAAAACCCCAAAACACCTACAGCGGTGTGGAAAAGTGTTTGCCCTCATCCTGATTTCTCACTTTTTTGTATGTTTGTCACACTTAAATGTTTCAGATCAAACAAATTTAAATATTAGGCAAAGATAACACAAGTAAACACAAAATGCAGTTTTTAAATGAAGGTGTTTATTATTAAGGGTAAAAAAAAAATCCAAGTCTCCATAACCTTGTGTGAAAAAGTGATTGCCCCCCATTAAAACGTAAATTAACTGTGGTTTATCACATCTTTGGAAATGTCCATCTTTGGTTTCTCCAGTGACACCCAGGCTTGATTACTGTCACACCTGTTCTCAATCAAGAAATCACTTAAATAGGACCTGCCTGACAAAGTGAAGTAGACCAAAAGATCCTCAAAAGCTAGACATAATGCTTTGATCCAAAGAAATTCAGGAACAAAAGAGAAAGTAGTTGAGATCTATCAGTCTGGGAAAGGTTATAAAGCCATTTCTAAAGCTTTGGGATTCAGCGAACCACAGTGAGAGCCATTATCCACAAATGGCGAAAACATGGAACAGTGGTGACCCTTCCCAGGAGTGGCTGACCGACCAAAATTCCCCCGAGTGTATCATGAACTGGGTTGGATGTGTCCAACCTTCTTCCATGAGTTGTGGCTGTATTTTTTCCCTGAGCGTTATTTCCTTAATTTTCAGCTTGCAGCGCTTGAGGAGCCTTGGGTCCTTGGCTCCCTGCCAGCCTACAACCAAGCCCCCCTCTTCTGCCAGCACCTGCGAGCTGATTATCATTTGGGTTTCCACCATGCACTCTCACCCACTTACACACACGCACGCACCCACACATACATGCATCATTCAGCACACATTGACACACATGCACGCACTCACACACTTGTGCCTCACTCACGCACCGGCTGCTGCCGCACACCTGCATCCACTTGTCACTCATTAGTACTCAGGGTATTTACGGGTGGCAATGTGACAATGTGAGCACTTGTGGCGGCGTTAGTCAACATCCGACGTCCAGGCTCGTCCTTGTTGGTTTCTCCTACTGTAAGTACTGTGTCCACCGTTCTGCCGAGGGCTTTCTCCTCATTCTTATTCGCCCTTCCTTCTCCGCTGCCCAGTTCCGTCTGGGACCGCGTGGGGCTTATTTCTCCTCCTTCAGCCAACGGAGTTTGTAGCCTGTTCGTCAGTACCCTTATTCATGTTTGCACTGTTTTTGTGGGACACTTTGTGTGTTGATTTTCTGTTTAATAAACACACTAACTTCACCTGCGATTGGGCTGAAATCCTTTTCACCTGTTTGCTGTACAAATGCACATGAACATAACAGAGTGCAGCGACGACTCATCCAAGAGGTCACATAAGACCTCACAACATCCAAAGAACGGCAGGCCTCACTTGCCTCAGTTAAGGTTAGTGTTCATGACTCCACCATAAGAAAGAGACTGGGCAAAAATGGCCTGCATGGCAGAGTTCCAAGATGAAACCACTGCTGAGCAAAAAGAACATAAAGGCTGGTCTCAGTTTTTGCCAGAAAACAACTTGATGATCCCCAAGACTTTTGGGAAAATACCCTGTGGAATGGCTAGACAAAAGTTGAACTTTTTGGAAAGTGTGTGTCTCATTACATCCAGCGTAAAAGTAACACAGCATTTCAGAAAAGGGACATCATTCCAACAGTAAAATATGGTGGTGGTGGAGCTTCCAATTATGGCGGCCACGTAGGAAGACGTGTTTCACACTGCTCTGCTCTTGAAAATAAAAAAAAAATTACTAAAACTCTCTTAATTGGAACAAAAACCCATCCTAGCGTTTTGGCGCGGATATGGTAAAGACTTAGGTTGGAAAATTAGGTGGAGGAAAAGGTAACTTGACAAAACAACCCAAGCTAACAGACTTCCACGCTCGAGGCGAAACAGAGAAAACTCCAGAGGCAATGGCGGAGGAGGGAGCCAGCGGCGGAGCGGGAACAGTTGAAGAGGGGACAAACGTAGTGCTCACTGCCATTAACTCCATGAGAACAGAGTTTTCATCTAAATTCGACAGGATTATAGCAGCGATAGAAGGTATGAGAAAAGAAATAAACGACTGCATGGAGCGAGTGTCACAGACGGAGCTCCGAATTTCAAGCGCTGAAGATGACGTCACCAACCTGCAAACTAAACTGCAAACACTGGAATTAAAATGCAAACGTCTGGAAGATAACGTTCTAGACTTGGAATCCCGCTCACGACAGAATAATTTGAGGTTGGTGGGCCTCCTGGAGGGAACGGAGGGACGGGACCCGTGTTCCTTTTTGTAAAACTGGATTCCAGAAGCGCTGAATAACACGGATCTGTAGTCATCGGTCGTTTTAGAGAGAGCTCACCGAATCGGCCCACCGAGAGATAATAAGACACCACCGAGGACACTGATTATGAAGTTCCTCAACTACAGAGACAAGATGACAGTCACCAATGCGGCGCGAGCTAAAGGGGAAATTAAATACCAGGACCAACAGGTGCGGTTCTACCTGAACTTGGCTACAGGAATACAACAATTAAGGAAACAGTTCGACCCAGCCCGCAAAGAGCTGCACAACCTAGGGATTCGTCACGGAGTAATTCATCCGGCAAGACTGCTGGTCACATATAAGGGGAGAACCCACACCTTCAAGACCCCTCAAGAGGCGCAGGAGCTCATCAAGCAGATCCAAAAGGAAACTGGTGGGAGCTAAGCATGAACATGACAAAGGTAGAACATTTAAGCATATGTACAGACATCTGATTGATCTGAAACATAAACATGTCTACAAAATACAGACTGTATTTAAAAAAAAGTTATGATGTACAACGTTGCTATAAAACTTTGAAGTTATGTTGAAAAAACTACAGAAAAGAGTTAATGTCATAAGAATAGTAGTAGTGTCAGGGTGATTGAGAAGTGAAAGAGAGAGTGGTTTGACTGATCCTCGCAGGTGTGGAACAGTCACTAGCTATAACGGGAGACAGAATTTTTTTTGATTTTGGGGGGATTACCACGAATGTGGGGAAAGGGAATCTGTTTTTGTTTAGTTTGTAGGATGAATGTTCTATCATCCATGTTTTTGCTTCTCTGTAAGAGTATGTTCATATTGCAAGGTAATCTCAAACTTCTTGTTGATCATAGATCAAAGCGTTAATCTTAATTTAACTTCATGGAGCGATGCGTCGAGGATCTTGAACAAGGTTCTCATATGGATGACCTAGTTATAAGTGGACTAGACATCAAATATCAATCATACGCTCATGCTACAACAGGACTGAGAGGTGAGGAGGCTCCCCTGAGTGAATCAGTCTCCCTAGAAAACCAGGTGCTTCAGTTCCTTGACTGTAGAGATATAAAGGTCGAAGCAAATGCAATTTCAGCCTGTTATGCTTTACCCAGAAAAGATAATAAAACAAAGAAATCAATTGTGATGCGCTTTGTGAACAGAAGGGTAAAGAATGACATACTGAGGCAGGCCAGAAAGCTCCAAGGAACAGAAGTTTACCTAAATGAACACCTAACAAAAACAAATGCTGAAATAGCATGGCAAGCATGGATGCTGAAAAGACAAAATAGGATACAGGCAACATGGACAAGAAATTGTAGAGTTTGGATCAAACTAAATGGAACACCTGAGCAAGCAAGGAGTATAATGATCAGAGATGTTACTGACTTAGATAAATACAGATGAACACTGATTAAGAAAATTAAGAGACAATGATAATCCATATTCACACACACGGTAAGAATAGTTCTTTTGACATAACATGTCAATGTACTTTAAAAAAAAAATAAGCAAAACAAACAAAAAACTTATGACTGACTTGAGTAGACATCAATTATCCCCAGTTGGAGGAAGTCATTTGACACAGAGTAAGGATACTCAAACTCTGAAAATATGCCATTATGCTGAACATAAACTACAAGAGATGGAGAACGATATTGATCCTGATAACCACTTTTTCAATAATATTCATAACCATTGTGAATATTACACTGAAAAGCAATTCAAAAGTCAAGTGCAACTAGATGGTAAACTATCAATAATACACTTCAACAGCAGAAGTCTTAACAAAAACTTTCCACAGATTCAGGACTATTTAAAACAGCTAGACAAAAAATTTACAGCTATCGCAGTCTCTGAAACTTGGCTTAATGAAGAGCAGGCTCCCCTGATGGCAATAGAGGGATATCAGATGTTTCATATTAACAGATCCCCAAAAAAGGGTGGTGGTGTTGCACTGTGTATTGATGACCTGTATAGGTGTAAGCTTGTAAATGGAATGTCCTTTGCACTACCTGGGATTTTGGAATGTGTTACTGTTGAGATTGACCAAGATAAAACAAAAAGTCTAATTATAAGTTGTATATATAGAACACCTGGAACTTGCATTGAGACATTCAGAGATAAATTAGTCGAGCTGTACAATAATATTACTAGTAAGAAAATGGTAGTAATTTGTGGAGATTTCAATATTGATTTACTAAATCCACATCAACAAAATGTAATTACAGAGTTCATGAACTCTATGTACAGCATGAGTCTATATCCCACAATAAAACATCCCAGTAGAGTCACAGTTCACACTGCTACACTTATTGACAACCTGTTTGTTAATATTATTGATAAGAAAATAGAAAGTGGACTATTGATAAATGATATAAGTGACCATTTGCCAACCTTTGCACTTATCCATGGCCACACGGGGGCCAATACAGAAAAAAATTTAAAATCGTTCAGATACAAATCACCAAATGCAATCAGTTCTTTTAAAGAGGACTTGCTGAAGCAAGACTGGACAGAAGTCTATGTATCAGATGTAAATGAAGCCTATGACACATTTATAAACATTGTAACCACTCTTTATGAAAAAAATTGTCCATTAGTAAAAAAAAAGCTTAAACATAAATTTGCCGATAAGCCATGGTTAACCAAAGGATTACAATCATACTGAAGAATAATTTATTGTGTGAGCAGCAATATGGGTTCAGACACAAGAGGACAACAGCATTTGCTCTAATGGAATTTATAGAAAAAATATCAACTGCCACTGAAAATAAAGAGTATTCAGTTGGGGTATTCCTGGATCTTAAAAAAGCATTTGATACAGTGGATCATAATTTATTATCAAAGAAACTACAAAACTGTGGTATTAGAGGGGTAGCACTATCCTGGTTAAGTAGTTACTTTAAGAATAGATATCAGTATGTATGTGTTGGTAACAAAAACTCACAGTTACTGAAGGTTACTTGTGGAGTCCCACAGGGTTCAGTTTTGGGGCCATTGTTATTCAATATGTATATAAATGATATATGTAAAGTTTCAGAAAAAATGCACTTAATATTGTTTGCCGATGACACTAATCTATTATGCAGTGGAAGCAATTTGGAACAACTTCTGGATACACTCGGAAAGGAATTAGGAAAGCTTAAACTGTGGTTTGATTCAAACAAATTAACGCTCAATTTAAGTAAGACAAAATTTATAGTCTTTAACAACCATCACAACAACTCAGTATCTAAACTCAGTGTAAATGGTGTAGAGATTGAAAGGGTATCTGAAACTAAATTTCTTGGAGTAATAATTGATAATAAACTGTGTTGAAAGTCACATATTAATTATATTAAAGGTAAAATATCCAAATCAATTGCAATACTACACAGAGTGAAATATTTGCTGAATCAACCCAGGCTATATACCTTGTATCATTCATTAATACTCCCATATATGACATATTGTACTGAAGTATGGGGAAATACATATAAAACAAACATATATCCAATCTTTATGCTTCAGAAGAGAGCTATTAGAATAATAAATAAAGCAGCTTACAGGGAACCAACAAACCCACTTTTTCTTAAATTAAAAGCTCTCAAGTTGAAAGATCTGGTTGACTTTAAAACTGCAATAATAATGTTTAATGTGAAGAATCTATCACTGCCCTCAAATATTCAAAAGTTGTTTCAAATAAGGGAGAAACAATATCATTTCAGAGGAACATGTATATTTCAAAAACCTTCAGTGAGAACTACCACCAAGCAACACTGTGTTTCAGTGCAAGGAGTCAGATTATGGAACGATTTTGGACCTGAATTAAAATCATGTACAACGCTTGGACAATTTAAACAAAAACTAAAGGAAGAAATACTCCAAACATATATACATGATGACATGTAAAATCACATAAGGATTGTCATATCCAGCCTGCGTTGTGTTGTAGCTTAGATTTTTGTCACATTTTGTCTTAGCTTCGTTCTGAATTGTAATCGCTCTTGTTTTGTTTTGTTTTTTTCTTTTGAATTCTTGGATGGAACATGGGTGGGCAATATAAGCTGCGGCTTCAGCCATCACCCGTTTCAGATAACTTATGTTGAACTATATAATCAGAGGAGTTATTGTCTAATTTGACCTTGTTGGATTTTCTTTCCCCCTTTGTTGCATTATTCAGTTTCTTTTAACCTGTACTTTTAATCTATCTGAAATAAAGATTCATTCATACTTCATTCATTCATACTTCAGAGGTCTACAAAATCTTAAAAAAAACTTAAACAAGTCATGAATAAAATAAAAGACATAGATTCAAAAATTGTATTTTTACAAGAAACTCATCTATTAGAGGAGGACGTAAAAAGAATTAGGAGAAGATGGCAAGGTAATGTGTTCACCTCATCATTTTCATCCCGAGCTAGGGGAGTTATGATTCTCATACATAAAACAGTCCCATTTCAAACGAAAAATGTAATTAGAGACAAATTTGGAAGATATCTAATTATCCTAGGATCTTTGTTATTAGAAAATATAAATCTGGTGAACTTATATGGCCCCAATATTGATGATCAAAACTTCTTTGTTAATTTATTCCTCACTTTATCATCACTTACAGGGCAACATATAATAGCAGGGGATTTTAATTGTACATTGAATCCCAGTATAGATAGATTAACAGGACTGGACTGTACGCACAATGGATGTAGGATGACCATTAATCATTTTATGAAAGAATTGAGATTGCTAGATATATGGAGAGAAATGAAGCCACAAGTCAAAGCCTATTCTTGTTATTCTAATACCTATAAGACATTCTCACATATTGACTACTTTTTGATCTCTATAGAATTAAGGTCCAAGATTCAAAACTGTTTCTATGATAACATTGTGATCTCTGATCATGCACCCTGCTGTCTAATATATGTAGATAAGAAATTGACAAAGGCTCAGTTAGGTGGCATTTTCAACATAAATGGCTTCGGGATGAGGAATTTGTTAAGTATATAGAAAAACAGATAGATGAGTTCTTTGATATCAATACTACACAAACAACGGCATGTATAAAGTGGGAGGCTTTCAAAGCTTTTATTAGGGGGCATATTATTAGTTATACAGGTTCAAAATCTAAGAAGACCCGAGAGGAGACAGTCCAGTTGGAATGTAAAATACAAATTCTTCAAGAAAAGGTGCATGCAGGAAGTAACCCACAGTTAGAGAACGAATTACTGATTCTGAGAGCTGAATATGACAAAAAAAAAAATAAAAAATCAGCGAATAGAGCTGCCTAGAGTCTTCTAAGATTGAAGCAAACTTTTTATGAACAAGGTGAAAAATCAGGAAAATTATTGGCATGGCAGATTAAACAATTAGAATCTAAAACACCAATTACCAGTATTATAAGTAACGGACAGGTAGTTATAGATGGTTCCAAGGTTGTCATAGCCAGGAGCGGCACTGGGGTTAAGCTCCCAGTGCTCATAAAATGCTCCTTATGGCGTGTGTCTCGAAAAGCCTCTGACAACTAAGTCCAACTCCTAGCCTGCCCGTGTGGTTTAGTCTCTAAGCCTGGCGGAACTGCTTTTACCAATAGGAGAAGGGGCGAGGGCGGATCTCTGGCGCCTTAAAACCAGATGCTTCCGGTAGATGGTGGCTCGTCAACCTGGGAAAGTAGCCCATCTAGGGGAAGGTAAACCCTGATTTCAAACCTCTGCTGCCTTGCGGCATATGCGGTCATGGGAAAGGCTTCGGGAGTCAACCCTGAGGAAAAATCCGGAGTCGGAGCCCCTAAGGCAGTTCTATGTTGTGCTCAACATCGTTCTGGCAGCTCCTGCAACGGCGCTGGTGCCAAACTGTAGCAGCCCTGCTGTTCCTTTGGATTCATCAGTGACGTGGAGAGGGGGGACATGCTGCATGGGCAACATCTTGTCCTCCATATCTTCCTGCCCAGGCTTGAATCCTACCAACGCCCAACGCTGGAAGGTAGAACACCAGATCACTGGAGAGGACACTCCAGCTTCGCCTTTGGAGTAGACAAAACACGGGGAATGACAGTTACCGGTTATAAGCCACCGCTCATTTGGCGTAGAGCGCGGCGCCAGGGGTTGTTCCCGACGGTGGGAGGGATCATCAGATCTCACTGGACAGCTACCGCCCGCCTCAAGCTGGGCAGCCCCCAGCCAATAAGGTGTTGTCCCATCACAGCTTGCTTTCCTCATTGGGTGCATGGGGATAAGGAGAAGTCCGAACAGCAGGCTGAGAACCTTCGCACCAGGCAAGACAATAAAACAAAAGAGACCAACTCTAAAACTGGGAACTTGGAACGTCCGCACTATGATGACAGGACTCGCTGCTAACCTCAAGGACATCAACAACACCAGGAAGACTGACATCATCAATAATGAGCTGAAGAGACTGGGAGTGGATATCGCCACTCTCCAGGAAACACGGTTGGCTGACGCAGGCACACTGAGAGAGAAGGACTACACATTCTACTGGCAGGGAAAGAGCAGTGACGAACACAGGGAACACGGAGTGGGCTTCGCAGTGAAGAACACCTTGCTGAAGATGGTGGAACTGGGCAGCACTGGCTCTGCACGACTCCTCACCCTCCGCCTGAACACCACTCAAGGCCCAGTCACCCTCGTCAGTGTGTATGCCCCAACACTGACAGCCACACCAGAGGCAAAAGACGAGTTCTACGAGAATCTCGCAACAACTGTCAGGATCATCCCCAACTCTGAACAACTCATTCTCCTTGGAGACTTCAATGCCAGAGTGGGTGCTGACCACGACTCCTGGCCCTCCTGTCTTTGACCTTTTGGCGTGGGCAGAATGAACGACAACGGACAGCGGCTGCTCGAGTTCTGCACATATCACGATCTGTGCATCACAAACTCATTCTTCAAGACCAAGCCCCAACACAAGGTTTCCTGGCAACATCCGCGCTCAAAGCACTGGCACCAGCTGGACTTGATCCTGACCAGGCGCACCTCACTGAAGAATGTGCTAATCACCCGTTCGTTCCAGAGTGCAGATTGCGACACAGACCATTCATTGGTGTGTTGCAAGGTCAAGCTGCAGCTGAAGAAATTCCATCGTGCTAGACAACCTGGAAAGGCACGGATTGACACCAGCAAGATGGCCCAACCAGAACTTGTTGAGCAGTTTGCCTCCACCTTTGAGAAGGAACTTGGTGTACCACAAGAAGGAGAATCAGCAAAGCAGAAGTGGGAAGAGCTGTGAAACACCATCCACCGCACAGCCTTGGCTACCTTTGGGAGGAAGACCTCGAAGTCACAGGACTGGTTTGATGCCAAGTTGACTAAGATGACCCCCGTCATTGAAGCCAAGCGCTCAGCACTTGCTGAGTACAAGAAGTACCCAAACGAGAAGAATCTCCAGATTCTCAGGGCTGCGAGAAGCAAAGTTCAGCAGACTGCTCGGCACTGTGCCAACGAGTACTGGACTCAGCTCAGCCAAGACATTCAAACCGCTGCCATAACAGGGAACATCCGTGGTATGTACGATGGCATCAAGAAAGCACTTGGTCCGGCTCAGAGCAAGACGACCCCCCTCAAATCTTCCACTGGGGAGATGATCACAGAAAAGAACAAGCAGATGGAGAGATGGGTGGAACACTACTCCGACCTCTACTCCAGACAGAACACCGTGACACCGTCAGCCCTTGATGCCATCGACTGCCTGCCATCCATGGACGAACTTGATGCCGAGCCAACCATCGACGAACTCAGCAAGGCCCTTGATAGCTTGGCTGCTGGCAAGGCACCCGGCAACGACGGCATACCCCCTGACCTGATCAAGCACTGCAAGACCGCCCTACTGCTGCCATTGCATGACGTCCTCTGCCAGTGCTGGAAGGAAGGTGCCGTACCTCAGGACATGAGGGACGCCAAGATCATCACCCTCTACAAAAACAAAGGGGAGAGAAGCGACTGCAACAACTACAGGGGCATCTCCCTCCTCAGCGTTATTGGCAAAGTCTACACACGAGTTGTTCTCGTTCGTCTACAGAAGCTTGCCGAACGTGTCTACCCCGAGTCTCAGTGTGACTTCCACGCTGAGCGATCGACGGTAGACATGATATTCTCCATCCACCAACTCCAGGAGAAATGCAGAGAACAGAACATGCCTCTGTACGTCGCCTTCATCGACCTCACCAAAGCGTTTGATCTGGTCAGCAGAGAGGGCCTTTTCAAGATCCTGCCAAAGATAGGATGCCCACCAAAGTTGCAAAGCCTCATCAAATCGTTTCACACCAACATGCAGGGGATAGTGCAGCACGATGGCAATGTCTCAGAGCCATTCAACATACGCAGCGGAGTGAAACAGGGCTGTGTACTTGCGCCAACCCTCTTTGGGATTTTCTTTGCTATGCTCCTG
Organism: Pholidichthys leucotaenia; assembly: GCA_020510985.1. Classification (NCBI taxonomy): domain Eukaryota; kingdom Metazoa; phylum Chordata; class Actinopteri; order Cichliformes; family Pholidichthyidae; genus Pholidichthys; species Pholidichthys leucotaenia. The sequence goes on along the minus strand of CM035842.1, from coordinate 189,463,545 downwards.
AAGCATGCCTTCTGCACAGCAACAGAGGGAATCTACCTGCACACAAGATCTGACGGCAGGCTTTTCAACCTTGCCCGCCTGAAAGCCAGAACCAAAGTATGCAAGGCTCTAATCAGAGACATGCTGTTCGCAGACGACGCTGCAGTCGCAACCCACACACAGCAGGAGCTTCAGACCCTGATGGACCGCTTGTCCCAGGCATGCAAGGACTTCGGGCTTACCATCAGCATGAAGAAGACTAACGTCTTGGCCCAAGGCACGGAAGCACCACCAACCATCACTATCGACGACTACAAGCTGGAGGTCGTGAATCAGTTCACGTACCTGGGGTCCACAATCAGCAACAACCTCTCCCTTGATACAGAGATCAACAAGAGGATTGGAAAATCAGCCTTCACACTCGCTCGCCTCACCACACGAGTGTGGGAGAATCCCAAACTCTCTGTCAAGACGAAGATGGCAGTGTACAACGCCTGCGTCATCAGCACACTGCTCTATGGGAGTGAGACGTGGACAACATACGCCCGGCAGGAAAAGAGACTGAACTCCTTCCACTTGTGCTGCATTCGTCATATCCTGGACATATCCTGGCAGGACAAAGTGCCCAACACAGAAGTTCTGTCCCGCACTGGCCTTCCCTCCATGTTCACTCTACTCAGGCAGCGCAGGCTCCGTTGGCTAGGCCACGTTCAAAGTATGGTGGATGGCAGAATCCCCAAAGACGTCCTCTACGGAGAACTTGCAACTGGCAGGAGAGACGTTGGCCGCCCACAGCTGCGCTTTAGAGACGTCTGCAAGAGAGACATGAAGGCCCTTGATATCAACACAGAGCGCTGGGAGGACATTGCAACGGACCGCTCCAAATGGAGAGGCACCCTGACCAGACAGCTCAAGGCGGGTGAAGAGAGACTGACTGCTGCAGCAGATGAAAAAAGGACCCGCAGGAAGAACCGCCACAGACCCAGCAGCACGGAGACCACCCACAAGTGCGACCTGTGTGACAGGGACTGTCATTCGGGCATCGGCCTGTTCAGCCACAGGCGGTGCTGTTCCAGCAGAGTAGACGTTTAGGATTCTCTTCCATGGTCATCATAGACCGACGGAGGCCGCCGCCACCGAGTTATAGATCCTTTAGAAATTAATAGTGCCTTTAGAGATTATTATGAAAAACTATATGATACGAAAAATGAAACTGACTTAACAAAACTAAATGGGTTTTTGGGTGGATTATCCATACCAGGTATTCCAAATGAAAACAGGGAGATACTGGAGTCTAAAATTAGTCAAGAAGAAGTTGGGCAAGCCATTGATAATATGAAATCAGGAAAAAGAGCAGGACCAGATGGTCTTCCAGTTGACCTCTATAAAAAATTTAAGAATAAATTAATAAAACCACTTTTGGAAATGGTTTTAGAAGCATTTCAAAATGGTAATTTACCACCATACATGAATAATGCCTTAATTATACTGTTACCAAAACCAGGTAAACCCCCTAATAAATGTGAAAACATGAGACCAATAAGCCTATTAAATGCTGATCTTAAAATAATCTGTAAAATTTTAGCAAAACGCCTACAAGAAACATTACCAAATATTATTAACTGAGATCAGAATGGCTTTGTCACGACTCGCCGCTCATCAGCGGTGCCAGCTGTGCGCACACCTGCGCCTCGTCAGCGGCGAGGGATTTAAGCCGCCTTGCCCTGGGCTTCGGCCTGAAGCCGTCTGTTCTCTTCGGCATCTCTTGCTGCAAGGAATCCCCTTCACCAAGCAAGATACACGTAAGGATCTCTTACCTTTTCCTCCCAGCCTTCTCCCCTGTGCACAGGTGGATTTCCCGGCGGCGGACAACATTCTCCAGCCGTCATCTCCTCGCTGCTGCATCAGGCGCTCCAGGTCGCTGTCTACCGGGCTACGCCCTTGCTCAACGCCAGCCACCTGCCCAAACCAAGTAAGCCAGCTGTCATTGTCATATCGCCTGTGTTGGTGTGGTGTCCATTACCCTTCTCCCTCTGCTTCTCCCATAGGGTTGTCCGGCTGAACGGCTTCCTGCCCCCGTGCCTGATGCAGACGCCATCACCAACACATACCCATCTCACAGACACGCATTCACACACACTTGTTGTTAATAAAGCTATTGAATCTACCCTGAGCCTGTGTGTGTGTCTCCTGAGCCGTGCATTATGTCAGTACGGCTTCAGCAGAGCGGCTCGGCAGACAGCGGGCTCGCACGCTGTCTTTCCACCCTTGAGGCTCAGGTGGATCTAATAGCCCACCAACAACAAGTGATCTTAAATCAATTATGTACAATTACTAACCGATTGGACCGCTTGGACCCCCAACAGCCGTTTCCTCCGGCTCGTCTGGGTGGCGCGGCTCCTGCTGCTCCAGCGGCCGTTCAGCCTGCTCCGGGTGCACCAGCACGGCTCACACCTATTCCGACCCCCGCCCGCTTTAGCGGTAAGCTCGGTGGGGCGCGGGGGTTTATCATGCAATGTGAGTCCGTGTTTCACCGCGTTCCCGGAGACTTTCCCTCAGACCATAGCCGGATTGGCTACATAGGAAATCTCTTGGAGGGGCGAGCGCTTACCTGGGCTTACGCCGTAATGGCGAAGCCCAGCTATGCCACCCTCACCTATGGCCAGTTTGTGAGACTGTTCCTGGAAGTGTTTGATCATTCGTGTACAGAGAGCGTTCAGGTCGATCGTCTTCTCAGCCTCCAGAAGGGAAGCCGGTTGGCTGCTGACTACGCGATCGACTTCCGGGTTGCTGCGGAGGAGGTTGGCTGGGGAGAACGTTCGCTCTGCGGCATCTTCCTTCGCAGTCTCAGCGCTGGTCTAAGGGATGAACTGGCTGGATGGGATATCCCGGAGACCTTAGCGGAGCTGACTTCCCTTGCCATCAGCTTGGATAACAGGCTGCGCGAGCGTGCCTCGGAGCGGAAGTCTTCTTCTCGCCCTCGAGGTGCCTCGGCGCACCTGCCCCAAGCTCGCCCCCTGGCGTTGCCGTCACCGGAGTACTCCGATGGTGACAGGCTGGACAAAGCTCCCCCCAGCGGAGAAACAACGCCGCCATGAGTTGGGCCTCTGCATGTATTGCGGGGGCAGCCAACACACGGTGGAGCATTGTCCACAGAAGCCAAACGGGGAGGTCCGCGAGTTACTGTAGGGGGCCTTGCGGACGCTAATCGGTTAACTCCCCTCACTCAATTGACGCTGCCCATCCGATTCTGTCACAATCCCACAGGGCACCTCACCCATGCACTGGTGGATTCAGGCGCGGAGGGTAGCTTTATTTCACAGAGCTTGGCAACCCGATTGGGCATCCGTTGCCACCCACTCAAGTCTCCTCTCGCCCTAGTAAATCTCTCCCGTGTTTCCCTGGGAAAAGTAACACACCAGACGACCCCTGTCCCAGTAATTATCTCAGGAAATCATCGGGAGGAAATCACCTTTTACGTCCTACCATATTCTGTATCACCTGTGATTCTTGGATACCCATGGCTCCGCCTCCACAATCCTGCCCTGGACTGGAGGTCCGGCAGAGTGTCTGCATGGGCACCTGTCTCCAATCCGCTGCCTGCGCCCCGTCCTCTCCTCCTACTCCCAAGGACGCCGCGCCTCCGGATCTCACCCAGGTGCCCTCAGAGTTTCACGACCTGAGCATGGTCTTCAGCAAGTCCAAGGCGATGTCTCTTCCTCCGCACCGGCCCTATGACTGCGCTATTAACATCCGCCAGGGGGCACCCTTACCCTTGGGACGTCTCTACAGCCTGTCAGCGCCAGAGAGGGAGGCCATGAACACTTATTTGAAGGAGTCGCTGAGTGCTGGAATCATCCGCCCCTCGTCATCACCGTTAGGCGCTGGGTTCTTCTTCGTGGGCAAGAAGGACGGCTCCCTTCGTCCTTGTATCGACTACTGCGCCCTCAATGACATCATGGAGAAGGACCGTTACACCTTGCCCCTAATGGACACCGCCTTCCACTCCCTCCAGGGGGCAACTTGGTTCACCAAGCTTGGTTAACCAAGCTGGATCTTCGCAGCGCATACCACCTCGTCCGGATCCGGGAGGGAGACGAGTGGAAGACAGCCTTCCGTACCCCGAACGGTCATTTCGAATACCTAGTTATGCCGTTCGGGTTGACCAATGCTCCAGCCGTCTTTCAGCGCCTTATTAATGACGTCCTCCGGGATTTCATCGGCCTGTTCGTGTTTGTCTACCTGGACGATATCCTCATCTTCTCCAGATCCAGGGACGAGGACCAGGTCCACGTGAGGTGGGTCCTTCAGAGGCTGCTGGAGAACCGGTTATATGTCAAGGCAGAAAAATGCGAATTTTACGCCAAGACTAAGTCCTTCCTCGGGTTCGTCATCTTTCATGACCAGGTGCTCCCGGACCCAGCGAAGGTTAAAGCGGTGGTAGAGTGGCCCACTCCTACATCAAGGAAGCAGGTACAACAGTTCATAGGGTTTGCCAATTTCTACCGCCGCTTCGTCCCGAATTTTGGAGCCATCGTCGGTCCCCTGACCCGCCTCACCTCCCCTAAGACCCCGTTCCGGTGGACTGAAGAGGCCGCAGCTGCTTTCCAGGCGCTGAAGGCGGAGTTCTCCTCCTCCCGGGTTCTCAGCCAAGTCGACCCCGCGCTGCAATGCATCGTTGAGGTGGACACTTCGGACACGGGGGTGGGGGCGGTGTTGTCCCAGCGGTCACCTGTCAACGGGGCCAAACGGCCCTGCGCCTTCTTCTCTCGGCGCTTGTCCCCGACGGAACGTAATTACGACGTGGGGGACAGAGAGCTCCTCGCCATCAGGCTCGCGCTTCAGGAGTGGCGTCACTGGCTGGAGGGGGCTGCCCTGCCGTTTGTGGTACTTACTGATCACAGGAACTTGGAATATTTAAGATCTGCCAAACGTCTGAATGCCCGCCAGATGCGTTGGTCCTTGTTCTTTGCCAGGTTTCGCTTTAACATCACCTTCAGGCCTGGCTCCAAAAACGGCCTGCCCGACGCCCTCTCTAGGCAATTTGCCCCTGAGGCGTCAGAAGACGCTGTCCACACCATCTTGCCCAGGTCGTGCATTGTGGGGACCATCTCGTGGGACATCGAAAGCAAGATCCGGAAGGCGCAGGAATTGGAACCGGACCCTGGCGGCGGACCGGAGGGGAGGCTTTTTGTGCCGTCCACTGTCCGGGGGGAGGTCATCCACTGGCTTCACACATCTAAGCTCACCTGCCATCCTGGGTCTTCCCGGATGATCGACTTGCTCCAACGCTCCTTCTGGTGGCCGGGTCTGCGGAGGGACGCCGCCCGCTATGCCCGGGCCTGCCCCGTCTGCGCCACCAGCAAATCAGGTAACGTCCCCCCCCCCCCCCCCCCGCGGGCCTGCTCCAGCCCCTGCCCGTCCCTGGCAGGCCCTGGTCGCATATCGCCCTAGACTTCGTCACCGGTCTTCCTGTCTCCAACACCTTCGACACAGTCCTGACCATCATGGATCGTTTCTCCAAGGCCGCTCACTTAGTGCCATTACGGGGGCTCCCATCTGCCTTGGAGACGGCGGACCTCCTCACCCAGCACGTGGTCAGGCTGCACGGGATTCCGGTAGACGTGGTCTCGGACCGGGGCCCCAGTTTGCCTCGGACGTCTGGAGGTCTTTCTGCAACGCCCTGGGAGCCAAGGTAAGCCTCTCCTCCGGCCATCACCCCCAATCCAACGGGCAGTGTGAGCGGACCAATCAGGAGTTGGAGGCTGCGCTCCGCTGCGTCACTGCATCCAAGCCTGCGTCCTGGAGCACACACCTCGCCTGGGTGGAATACGCCCATAACACCGCCCGCTCTTCTGCTACCGGGATGTCCCCATTCAAGGCATCCCTGGGCTACGATCCTCCTCTGTTCCCTGCGCAGGAGAGTGAGTTGACTGTCTCCTCAGTCTGGGCGCACCTCAGGCGGTGCCGCTCCATTTGGTCTTCGGCGCGCAGCGCACTTTTACGCACGGCGGAACGCAACAGTCCACGGCGGACCAGCACAGGAGACCTGCCCCTGCCTATCAGGTAGGCCAACGAGTCTACGTGTCCACACTCAGGACGTCTGTTTAAAGGGTGAGAGGAGGAAGTTGGGACAGCGTTTCATGGGCCCATACCCCATCACCAAGATCATCAACCCGGTGGCTGTGTGTGTGGCTATCCCCCCCCCCCCCCCGCATCCATCCCACCTTCCACGTCTCCAAGGTGAAACTGGCGGTCTCCGACCCCCTCTGCCCTCCCCCTGCAGCGCAGCCCGCGCCCCGGATGATAGATGGCCATCCGGCCTGGCCAGTCTCTTCCATCCTGGACTCCCGGCGCCGGGGTCGCAGGTTGCAGTACTTAGTGGATTGGAAGGGCTATGGACCTGAACATAGGCAATGGGTGCCTCCCTCGTTTGTGTTGGATCCGTCCCTCATCGCTGAGTTCCACCGAGCGCACCCGGAGAAACCATCGCCAGGAGGTGCTGCTAGAGGGGGGAGTACTGTCACGACTCGCCGCTCATCAGCAGCGCCAGCTGTGCGCACACCTGCGCCTCGTCAGCGGCGAGGGATTTAAGCTGCCTTGCCCTGGGCTTCGGCCTGAAGCCGTCTGTTCTCTTCGGCATCTCTTGCTGCAAGGAATCCCCTTCACCAAGCAAGATACATGTAAGGATCTCTTACCTTTTCCTCCCAGCCTTCTCCCCTGTGCACAGGTGGATTTCCCGGCGGCGGACAACATTCTCCAGCCGTCATCTACTCGCTGCTGCATCAGGCGCTCCAGGTCGCTGTCTACCGGGCTACGCCCTTGCTCAACGCCAGCCACCTGCCCAAACCAAGTAAGCCAGCTGTCATTGTCATATCGCCTGTGTTGGTGTGGTGCCCATTACCCTTCTCCCTCTGCTTCTCCCATAGGGTTGTCCGGCTGAACGGCTTCCTGCCCCCGTGCCTGACGCAGACGCCATCACCAACACATACCCATCTCACAGACACGCACTCACACACACTTGTTGTTAATAAAGCTATTGAATCTACCCTGAGCCTGCATGTGTGTCTCCTGAGCCGTGCATTATGTCAGGCTTTATAATGGGAAGACAAGGCTTCCATAATGTAAGAAGACTATGTAATATTATTTATTCCAATAAAGAAGCACCGGATACAGCTCTCCTATCATTGGACGCCAAAAAGGCCTTTGATAGGGTCGGATGGCCCTATCTTTTTGAAGTCCTACAAAGGTTTGGACTTGGAAATAATTTCATAAAATGGGTCCAGATAATATACAATAATGCTACAGCAGAAATCCTAACAAACAGCAATATCTCAAAATCAATAAAAATCAATAGAGGATGTCAACAAGGCTGTCCACTTTCACCTTTATTGTTTACTATGGCAATTGAACCTTTAGCAATGGCAATACGTTTATATCCACAAATATATGCAATTAAAGTAGCACCAACAGAACATAAAATCTCCCTGTATGCCGATGACATACGGTGGGGCAAAAAAGTATTTAGTCAGCTACCAATTGTGCAAGTTCTCCCACTTAAAAGATGAGAGAGGTCTCCAATTTTCATCATAGGTATACCTCAACTATGAGAGACAAAATGAGGGAAAAAAAATCCAGAAAATCACATTGAATGATTTTTAATGAATTAATTGGTAAACTCCTCGGTAAAATAAGTATTTGGTCAATAACAAAAGTTTATCTCAATACTTTGTTATATACCCTTCGCTGGCAATGACAGAGGTCAAACATTTTCTGTAAGTCTTTACAAGGTTTTCACACACTGTTGCTGGTATTTTGGCCCATTTCTCCATGCAGATCTCCTCTAGAGCAATGATGTTTTGGGGCTGTCGCTGGGCAACACAGACTTTAAACTCCCTCCAAAGATTTTCTATGGGGTTGAGATCTGGAGACTGGCTAGGCCACTCCAGGACCTTGAAATGCTTCTTACAAAGCCACTCCTTCGTTGCCCGGGTGGTGTGTTTGGGATCATTGTCATGCTGAAAGATCCAGCCACGTTTCATCTTCAATGCCCTTGCTGGTGGAAGGAGGTTTTCACTCAAAATCTCACAATACATGGCCCCATTCATTCTTTCCTTTACACGGATCAGTCGTTCTGGTCCCTTTGAAGAAAAACAGCCCCAAAGCATGATGTTTCCACCCCCATGCTTCACAGTAGGTATGGTGTTCTTTCTCCTCCAAACACGACAAGTTGAGTTTTTACCAAAAAGTTCTATTTTGGTTTCATCTGACCATATGACATTCTCCCAACCCTCTTCTGGATCATCCAAATGCTCTCTAGCAAACTTCAGACGGGCCTAGACATGTACTGGCTTAAGCAGGGGGACACATCTGGCACTGCAGGATTTGAGTCCCTGGCGGTGTAGTCTGTTACTGATGTAGCCTTTGTTACTTTGGTCCCAGCTCTCTGCAGGTCATTCACTAGGTCCCCCCGTGTGGTTCTGGGATTTTTGCTCACCGTTCTCGTGATCATTTTGACCACACGGGGTGAGATCTTGCGTGGAGCCCCAGATCATTTATTTATTACAGTGTAATAAATAAACAGCAGCAGGCCTATCCCGAGGGTGTTCACAGTATAGCTGGTGATTTTAATCAAGCATGCTTGAAAACTGTGCTGCCTAATTTCACACAGTATGTGAAATGTGCCACTAGGGGAAAGAATTGTCTTGATCGGGTGTATTCAAACCTGAAGCATGCTTACAGAGCTGTGCCGTGTCCACATCTTGGCCTGTCAGACCATCTATCATTGCTCCTCATCCCAGCATACACCCCCCTCAGGAGAACTGCTAGACCTACTACAAAGAACATCACAACATGGCCTGAGGGAGCTCTTTCTCAGCTGCAGGACTGTTTTTCAAACACTCTATGGGATTTATTCAAGAATGAGGATCTGGAAATGTACACACAGACTGTATTACACTACATTACCTTCTGTATCAATCAGGTGACTGTGGAAAAACGCATCAGGGTTTTTCCTAACCAGAAGCCTTGGATGACAAAAGAAGTCCAGGCACTCCTCAGAGCTTGTGATACAGCCTTCAGGTCAGGGGATTCAGATCTGTATAGCACTGCCCGGGCTAATCTGAAGAACTGCATTAAGGAGGCTAAACAGACCTATAAGAAGAAAGTTGAGAACCATTTTTCTGATAATGATTCGAGACGAGTATGGCAAGGCTTTAACCATATCACAAACTATAAGGACAGCAGCATCATTTCCAGTGACATCAGCGCTTCACTGGCAGAAGAACTGAACTGCTTTTTTGCACGGTTTGAGGCAAATACACCTCGCCCGGACCCACAGATGTTATTGAATGCCAGCTCTGATGTGCTTATCCTGCAGGATCATGAGGTGAGACAGACACTGAGAGCAGTTCACCCGAGAAAGGCTACTGGTCCTGATGGAGTGCCAGGAAAGGTGCTCAGAACATGTGCAGATCAGCTATGCTCTGTTTTGACAGACATTTTTAACTTGTCTCTCAAGGCAGCCATTGTTCCACAGTGTTTAAAATCTGCAGTCATTATTCCTATACCTAAAAAACATACTATTAGCAGTCTGAATGACTATCGACCAGTAGCATTAACACCCATTGTTATGAAGTGCTTTGAGAAAATGGTATTGAAACATCTTTTGCCTAGTTTCCTCCCAGACTTTGATCGGTACGAGTTTGCCTACAGGCGGGGCAGATCCACTGAAGATGCTATTGCTATAGCTCTCCACTCGGCATTCAGCCATTTAAAAGACAAGGGGAGCTATGTAAGAATGTTGTTTGTTGACTATAGCTCGGCATTTAATGCAATTATTCCCAACATTTTCATCACCAAATTGCTTCAGCTTGGTCTGCCTACTCACACTTGCAGCTGGATTAAGGACTTCCTAACAAACAGAACACAGACTGTTAGACTCGGACCCCATTCCTCCTCTACAGTCATGCTTAACACAGGCTCGCCACAGGGCTGTGTGTTGAGCCCCACTTTGTATTCATTGTACACATATGACTGCATACCTGTTCATCCCACAAACATTATAGTGAAGTTTGCAGATGACACAACAGTAGTGGGGCTCATATCAGGAGGAGATGAGTCCGCATACAGAGATGAGGTCCGGAAACTGGTGAGATGGTGCTCAGATAATAATCTGCTATTGAATACAAAAAAAACCAAAAGAGCTCATTATTGATTTTAGGAAGCATAGCAGTGAACCACCTCCTCTATATATAGGCAAGGAGCATGTGGAGAGGGTGGAGGCTTTTAAGTTTTTGGGTGTTCATATTTCTCACAACCTTACCTGGGCAGTTAACACCATAGCTACGATAAAAAAGGCTCAACAACATCTACACTTTCTGAGGCTTCTCAAGAAGAATGGCCTGAATGCACAGTTGCTGGTTTTATTTTATCGCTCTGCTATTGAGAGCATTCTGTCATATGGCATCATGGTTTGGTATGAGGGCTGTTCAGCCGCAGACCGCAAAGCCTTCCAGAAAGTGATCGAGACTGCATAGAAAATCGCTGGCTGTTCTCTCCCTTCTCTGGAAGAGATTTCCAGCTCTCGGTACCTCAACAGAGCTACTGCCATCATTAAAGACTGTGCTCATCCAGGCCATGACTTCTTTCACTTGCTCCCCTCGGGAAAGCGGTACAGATCCCATAAAACCCGGACTACCAGGTTTAATCATAGTTTTTTCCCAGCAGCAGTACGTATTTTGAACGGATTTATGTAACACGCACAGACTGCTGATATTTTTTGTTATTTTAGGTTATTTTGTAGCAGCAACCCTATGTGCATAAGCTGGTCTTTTGTATTTATCGCTCAGTATGTTTTTCATTATTGCTACGTACATATTGTATTCAACTTTTAGGTAATTTTGTTTCAAGCATTATTTATTGTTGTAATTATAAGAATGTTAAATGCATGAGTGAACTGTGAGTGTGATAGTTTGTTTATAGTTTGTTTTTAGGGAGCAGCATCTCAGTTTCGTTGCATTGTTCATTAACAATGGAATGACAATAAAGGCACTTTGATTTTGACTTTGATTATCAGTGGTCTTGTATGTCTTCCATTTTCTAATAATTGCTCCCACAGTTGATTTCTTCACACCAAGCTGCTTACCTATTGCAGATTCAGTCTTCCCAGCCTGGTGCAGGTCTACAATTTTGTTTCTGGTGTCCTTTGACAGCTCTTTGGTCTTGGCCATAGTGGAGTTTGGAGTCTGACTGTTTGAGGTTGTGGACAGGTGTCTTTTATACTGATAACAAGTTCAAACAGGTGCCATTAATACAGGTAACGAGAGGAGGACAGAGGAGCCTCTTAAAGAAGAAGTTACAGGTCTGTGAGAGCCAGAAATCTTGCTTGTTTGTCGTCGTCGGCCTCCGTCGGTCTATGATGACCATGGAAGAGAATCCTAAACGTCTACTCTGCTGGAACAGCACCACCTGTGGCTGAACAGGCCGATGCGCACCGGTGTTTTACCTTCCAGCGTTGGGCGTTGGTAGGATTCAAGCCTGGACAGGAAGATATGGAGGACAAGATGTTACCCATGCAGCATGTCCCCCCTCTCCACGTCACTGATGAATCCAAAGGAACAGCAGGGCTGCTATAGTTTGGCACCAGGGCCGTCGCAGGAGCTGCCAGAATGATGTTGAGCACAACAGAGAACTGCCTTAGGGGCTCCGACTCCGGATTTTTCCTCAGGGTTGACTCCTGAAGCCTTTCCCGTGACCGGGTGTGCCGCAAGGCAGCAGAGGTTTGAAATCAGGGTTTACCTTCCCCTAGATGGGCTACCTTCCCAGGTTGACGAGCCACCATCTACCCGAAGCATCTGGTTTTAAGGCGCCAGAGATCTGCCCTCGCCCCTTCTCCTATTAGTAAAAGCAGTTCTGCCGGGCTTAGAGACTAAACCACACGGGCAGGCTAGGAGTTGGACTTAGTTGTCAGAGGCTTTTCGAGACGCACGCCGTAAGGAGCATTTTATGAGCACTGGGAGCTTAACCCCAGTACCACTCCTGGCTATGACAACCTTGGAACCTTGTTTGTAGGTGACCAAATACTTATTTTACCGAGGAATTTACCAATTAATTCATTAAAAATCAGGCAATGTGATTTTCTGGATTTTTTTTTTTCTTCTCATTTTGTCTCTCATAGTTGAGGTATACCTATGATGAAAATTGGAGACCTCTCTCATCTTTTAAGTGGGAGAACTGGCACAATTGGTGGCTGACTAAATACTTTTTTGCCCCACTGTAATTTTGTTTATGTCGAATAAAAAATCAATTCTGACCTTGTTAAATTTAATAAAGAACTTTGGGGATATATCAGGATATAAAATAAACAAAACAAAATCTTCAATATTAATGTTAAATGAGACCCAGAGAAATCATCCAGCTCCTGAGGTAAACCAATTCAATGTTGTAGATCAGTTTAAATATTTAGGAATTCAAATTTTGCCTAAGCTAGAATCAGTCACCAATGCCAACTATGAAGTCTTAATGACAAATATTAATGAGTTGCTTCAGAGATGGATGCCACTACCAATGTCGATGATCGGGAGAATTAATATACTTAAAAGTAATATCTTACCAAAAATACTTTATTTATTTCAAAACATTCCTATACCACCACCTTCAGATCTATTCTCAAGACTTAAAAAAAAAGTTAGTGGAATTTATATGGAACAATAGGAAGGCTAGATTACGTTTGTCCTTACTATATTTACCATTTGATCGTGGAGGTCTGAAATGTCCAAACTTTATGTTGTATTACTGGTCAGCACAACTGAGGTCTATGACATATTATTTTTCATCAAATGATCCTCCTCATTGGACTGAAATGGAATCATACAATTTACCTTTTTTTTTTTTTTTTTTTTTTTTTTTTTTTTGTTACTTATTTGTACCCGTAGGTAGATTTGGTTTGCAGTCTGGTGACAAGCCACCGGCTGCTGGTCACTGCGTGTGCGAGCGCCCTAAACCTACATGTTTTTGGTGTGCGGGAGGAAACCGGAGAAATCCCGGAGTAAACCTGCACAACACGGGGAGAACATGCAAACTCCACACAGCTCACTGTTGGTCGGGGGCTGGGATCGAACCCACGATCTCATGATCCCCGCGATCCCCTGGCCGAGGGTAAAACTGTGCTGCCACAGTGCTAAACCACTGCGCCACCGTGCAGCGGTTTCATATACTCAGACTCGGCTAAAAAATTACAGAAACAAGTTAAAAATCCAATTGTAAAGCACATGATCAAAATATGGTGTGAAACTAAAAAATATTTAAAAAAACCACACTCACTGTCACAATTTAGCCCAATATGGGGTAATCAATATTTTACACCAGGGAGAGCAGATACTGTATTTAAAGTATGGAATTTAAAAGGGATTCAAAAGATTCAAGACTTATATTTGTCACGCTCAGATAACATAATGTCTTTTGAAGAACTGAGGATTAAATTCAATCTTAATAGAACGCACTTTTTTAAATATCTTCAGCTTAGAAATTTTATTCTTTCAAATCAAAATAATGCTCTCACCTGACCTACTTATTCATCTTTGGAAAAAAAATTGATGAAAGATAGTAAGAGAAAGGGTATTATTTCAGAGTTTTATACATCATTGACATTATTCTCAAGTGAAAACTCACAGAAAAGACTGAATGACTGGAAAGAAGACCTGCAAATTGAATTTCAGAGGAACAATGGGAAATGGCTTGTGCAGGAGTTCAAACCAAATCAATAAATGTACGTCTTAAACTGATACATTTTAGATGGTTAATGCGGATGTATGTTACACCAGTGGAATTAAATAGACATAACAAAAACATACCAGATACATGCACAAAATGTATGGAAAGTAAAGGAACCCTATTTCACTGTTTATGGCAATGTAGAAAAATCAGAATGTTTTGGGAAGAGGTGAGGGTAACAATTGAAAAAATAATTTCAAAACAATTCACATTGAACCCTAAACTGTTTTTGTTGGGTCTGTATCCAGAAAAACATAACTTTAATAAGAGTGAAAGAGCATTCATAGACCTCGGTTTGCTTAATGCCAAAAAATGTATTGCACTACTGTGGAAAAAGACTCATAGACCAGATGTGACTCAGTAGTTAAGACAGATGTTAACAAACTTTCCACTAGAAAGAATAACATATATACTGAAATCAAAGGAAAATGTGTTTGAGAATATATGGAGACCTTTCATTGATTATGTAAAGAAATTAAACATAACTTCTGAAGAATAAGGTGAATGATAAGTGTGGACCTTACAAATTCCAAGCTGGTGAATGTATATTATGTATTCTTATGTAATATATTACCTAGACTAAACAGAGGAGCATTGTTGTTGACTTACTTTTGTTAATGGCTGTTGTTGTTTTTATTACACTTTTTTTGTTATTGTTCTTTTTAATTTTTAAATTACTTTTGTGTTGGTGTCTGACTGTGTGTGCTATGTTTGTAAAAAAAAAAGGTTCAATAATAAATATTGTGAAAAAAAATATGGTGGTGGTAGTGTGATGGTCTGGGGCTGTTTTGTTGCTTCAGGACCTGGAAGACTTGCTGTGGTAAATGGAACCATGAATTCTGCTGTCTACCAAAAAAATCCTGAAGGAGAATGTCCGGCCATCTATTCGTGACCTCAAGCTGAAGTACACTTGAGTTCTGCAACTGGACAATGATCCAAAACACACCAGCAAGTCCAAATCTGAATAGCTTAAGAAAAACAAAATGAAGACTTTGGAGTGACCTAGACAAAGTCCTGACCTGAATTCAAAAATCCCGAGGAGAATGTCCGGTCATCTGTTTGTGACCTCAAGCTGAATCCTATTGAGATTCTGTGGCATGACCTTAAAAAGGCGGTTCATGCTCGAAAACCTTCCAATGTGGCTGAATTACAACAATTCTGCAAAGATGAGTGGGCCAAAATTTCTCCACAGCGCTGTAAAAGACTCATTGCCAGTTATCACAAACGCTTGATCGCAGTTGTTGCTGCCAAGGGTGGCCCAACCAGCTATTAGGATTAGGGGGCAATCACTTTTTCACACAGGGCCATGTATGGCAAGGGCCATTCTTGCTGTGCTGCCACAGTGCTAACCGCTGCCCCACCGACCTGCCCAGTAATTCTAATTCGACCCCAAAAAATGTTCATAATAAACTTGTAGATTGGGGCGGCAGCGGCTCAGGAGGTAGAGCAGGTTATCTCATAACTGGAGGGCTGGCGGTTCAAATCCCACTCTCCCAAGGCATCCTGCCATTATGTCCCTGGGCAAGTCACTTTACCCACCTTGCCTCCAGTGTCCATGACACTGGGCATGAATATGTATAAATGTTCGGTAGTGGTTGGAGAGGTCATTGGCGCAGATTGGCAGCCACGTTTCCATCAATCTTCCCCAGGGCAGCTGTGGCTACAGTAGTAGCTTACCACTACCATTGTCTGTGGAGTGAATTAATAATGTATTGTAAAGCATCTTTGAGTGTCCATGAAAAGCGCTATATAAATCTGATGTAGCATTATTATTGTGGGCCTGTAACATTTAGACACCTGCTTCAGGACGTCTTACCCTGAGGAAAAAAAAAAAATCTTTTTTGACTAGAGAAAAAGTTTCAAACTTTTGGTGAAAAGTCACAAAGAAAAATCAAAAATCACAAGAAAAAACTAACAAATTTATGAGAAAAACAAATCTGTTTCACACTGCATTGTCCATGAATAACAACATTTTCTACTACACATGCTGCTCCTGTCTTTATTTTAAAATTTCATGCAGAGGAAGTTTTTGATATCAGTCACATGGGCAGCCACCCGGAGCAGCATTCCCTTGGGTCGCAACGATAATAATAATAATAAAAGATTCATAATTATTTGTGCTGAGTGCTTATTTGTGGCTGTAGCATTAAGGCTTACAATTATATGGATATAACTTTTTTAACAATTAATAACTTGTTGATGTAATTACCTCAATTGAACATTATGGGCACCACTGGCAGTTTAGTCAGAGCCACCAGAACTCTGATAAGGAACAATTTAGCTAAAAATTTGGTAATGATAAGCAAGGTAAACAATAGTTTGATCAGTCTCAGTCTGTGGTGTGAATTCTTGACACTCAGATGTTCGAAGAGTGGACCTAGCCACAGGGAGAAGCACAAAAACTGCTGTACTCTTTGTGCTGGTCCCAAGCCTGGATAAAATGGGGAGGGTTACAGAGAACAAGGGGGAGCTGAAGTCTGTACAGAGGGAGCTGAAGAGGAAGATCAGAGAGGAAAAGGACAGCTACAGGAAGAAGATGGAGGAGAAGCAACAGCAGAGTGACGTCAGTAGTGTCTGGAGAAGCCTCAAAACCTTTTTCAGGCCATCAGGATACCTACCACCTTCCAGACCATGAGGAGCGGGTGAATGATTTGAACGTGTTCTTTAACAAGTTGATCAGCGATCTATCCCACCCTGCAACCCTTGCTGCTTCTCCATCCATCCATCCATCCATCCATCCATCCATCCATCCATCCATCCATCCATGAGGAAGCAGCAGTTCAAGCAGATAAGCCCAGACTTCCCTCTCCCCACCCACCTGCTCCAGCTCTTCAGACAAGATCCCAAGACGTTCCCAGGACAGCTGGGAGATGTGGTCTCTCCAGCATGTCCTGGGTCTGCCCCAGGGTCTCCTCCCAGTGGGACGTGCCCAAAACACCTCAAGTAGGAGGCGTCCAGGAGGCATCCTTATCAGATGCCCAAACCACCTCAACTGGTTCCTTTCGATGTGGAGGAGCAGTGGTTCTACTCTGAGCCTCTCCTGGATGACTGAACTCCTGACCCGATCTCTAAGAGTGAGTCTGGCAATCCTATGGAGAAAGCTCATGTCAGCCATTTGTATCTGCAATCTCATTCTTTTGGTCATTACCCAAAGTCCATGACCATAGGTGAGGGGAAGAACAGAGATTGACTGGTAAATCGGGAGCTTTGCCTTAGAGCTCAGCTCCCTTTTCACCACAACAGACTGGTACAATGTCCGCATCACTGCAGATGCTGCGCCAAGATGACCAGAGAGGACCATCCACCCTTTTCTGGCTGAGGACCATGGACTCTGATTTTGAGGTACTGATTCTCATTCCGGCTGCCTCACACTCAGTACCAAACCATCCCAGCAAGACCTGTAGGGTCATTGCTCAAAGAAGCCAACAGGACAACATTGTTTGCAAACAGCAGAGATGTCATCGCCGAACATGACACCCCCATTCCTTGGCTGTGCCTAGAAATCCTGCCCATTAATATTATGAACAGGATCTGTGACAAAGGGCAGCCCTGACGGAGTCTAACTCTCACTGGAAATGAGTTTGACTGAATGTTGGTAATATGAACCAAACTCTCACAATGGTCGTATAGAGACTGGGTAGCTCGTAGCAATGATCCCCATACCCCAGGGCTATTCAATTACAAAATCAGCTGGGCCATAATTTGAAATCAAGACATGTAACTGGGCTGCACATGTTGAGCAATCGGTTGAATATGACAAATTTCAAACCAACACAGATCAGTATAATGAAAAAATATACACTTTTTGTTCATTGTCTTGGTTTTAAATGTGTGCTTAGCGCATGACAAAGGCACATCAAAAGTGCATTAAAACACAATAACAGTGTTGGGGTTGAGCAGAACTTAAAGCAGTAGAAATGTTTTTCCTTTTGAACAACTGAATAAATAGAATGGAAAAAAAATTAAAATTATGTAAATAACCATTTTGGTCACATCTTACTCAGACATAACTCAAAGTGCATAAAAACTCAGTGTGTACTGTTAGTAGCATTGACATTTGTTTCCCTTTTGAAATAAAATATACTACATCCTGGTCATAACTGACCTTGGCACATCACAAAGTGCATTTAGTTGAATAAAAAATAAACAGTCAAACTCTTCAGTGCACCCCCCCTTCACCAAGAAAAGGTTGATAACATTAACAAACATTGCACATCCACTATTGTGGTTTGTTTTGTTTTAAATCACCACATGTGTGAGTAGGAACCTCTTTTTATAACTATACATTCCATTACACACACATATCAGTAAACCAAAAATTTCTAGAAGAGTTAAGAATACAAAAAGCACCCACTTACAAAAATGAATAATAACTTCAGCCTTGAAGATTTGAGGTTTTTCTTCAAAATTCATAACAATTTTCTTATAGTTTTTTACTTTTCTCTGTAAATTTATCTAAATTTGAAACCATTTGCCTCAAATTTGTAATTTCCTCTTGTTAAATTGACCTTTCTTGTACATTTGAGACTTTATTATAAATTTGTGGATTATTTTATGGCTAATTTTTGTCTATTTTTAAAAAAAATAAAACTACTGGTTGTTTTTTTAATATAAATTTGAAATAGAAAATAAAATTTTGACTTTTTTCCCTTATGTAATTTAGGCTTTTGACCATAAATTTGCAGAGCCAGAGGAGAACAATATAATCTAACTCTGATTTCAAAGAAAAAATATTTAGAAAATTACATTTGATGAAAAAAAAAAACTTAAATGACCAAAGATGCAGTTATTTCTGCTGAAATATTTCTATATATGTTGGAGATTTTGTATATTTTTGTATATAAGTTTTATCATTTTATTAAACAAAGTGTATATGCCACTGTTTTGAAACTGTGTACGTGCAAATATTAACCTTCATGATGAGAAAATTGCTCTGTGACTGTTTGAAGAAAATAATGATTGCTTGACTTGTTTTGATCTTTGCAAAAATGCACAGGGAGTAAGTTTCTGTTATTTTGACTGTACTGTATGCTCTGTAGTCAAAATGTCAGTATGACCTTGTGGGTGTAGTGCGGGAGTGTATAGCAGATGTTTGATCAAGAGTGTATAAAACTGCTCAGGCACTGAGACTGCCTCAGTGCATGGCTGAATGTTAACCATTGCCTGTACTCCTTGCGGCAAGTACAACTCATGAAAGAATATTCTGTGTCTTTAATCTTTATTGAGGTAACAAACTAATATACAGTCTTTTGAGGTTTCAGATTCCTGACAATATATTTATAGTTTTTTTAGACCTCTCCTCACCAACCAGACAGCAGGAAAAACCTCCCTTGTTTTGAAATCCAAATGCTGGCACATTTAGTTTGTCTGAAGGCTGTTGACTGATTAAAGTAATTGATTTCGTGAATTTTGGTCATCTTAACTTGCCAGGCACATAATAATGAAAATAAATTATTGTAATGGCTGGTGAAGTAAATCCTCAGCGATTCAGTCACTCTTGCCTCTTTCCTTGCATATGAATCCTAACCACACCTGTTTGTTCAGTGACTCTTATTGTTCCCGTTACCAGTGGGTTAAAACCATAATAAATGCCTCCCCTACTTACATACCTCCTACTTTTTTCCACATTTAAAGTACTTTAATATGCTCATGCTTCTCTTGGACAGTGACGCTAGCGAGACACTACCTTGCCTACTGACTGGAACGGTCACGGGGGCGGGGCGCTTTTGAGCTCCGCATGAATGATGGTCACCCGTGTTGTTCGCGTGCATGCTTGAGGACCGTCATTCCTTCATATTTTTTTCTTAAATTTATATTTCCTTGGTGTAATCTGGGCCTTGGCCACTCGGAGTTTGGTTCTGGGCCGCATGTGGCCCGCGAGCCACTAATTGAATAGCCCTGCAATACCCCATACTCCTGCAGCACCCCCCACAAGAAACCATGAGGGACGTGGTCAAATGCTTTCTCAAAGTCCACAGAACACATGTAGACTGGTTGGGCAAACTCCCATGAACCCTTGAGGATTCTTGAGAGGGTAAAGAGTTGGTCCGATGTTCCGTGGCCAGGACGAAATCCATATTGTTCATCCTCCTGAATCCTCTAAAGTTGGAACACACCTTCTGGTCCCCTTTCTTTAAGAGAGGAACCACCATGCAGTTTGCCATGCCAAAGGTACTGTCCCCAACCTCCACACAATATTGCAGAGGCGTGACAACCATGACAGCCCTACAGCATCCAGGACTTTGAGGAGTTTGGGCATGGAGCCCTTCAGTGCTTAGTATGCACCTTAATGTGGAAGCTGAAACCTCAGTGTCTGCTTCCACCAAGTCTTGCTGCAGGTCTTTTGCAGTGAGTCATGGTTTTTTTATGACCTGACTCCTCAGGACCCTGTTGGCAGCGTCCTTTCTGCCATGTCCAGGTAGTGAAGCCACTGTTTCATTAACGTTTATCTTGTGATCTATGCTTCCAGCTGCATCTCTGGGAGAATACAGTACCTTTGCTATCTTTTAGTATCCTTTTCTTTCTTTGTGAAAGGCAATGATCTCCACTCTGAACTTTTCAGACAATTCTCTTGTTTTAGCCATATTTCTAACATGCATTCAAACGTCACCATCAACAGTCCAGGTATTTGAGTTCTTTCATCCCAAGCACACCTGATGCAACTAATGAAGCCTTGATTGGTTGCATCAGGTGGGTTTGCGACAACACCTGATTTGCAAATGTGTGCTCTTATGAGGAATTCTATTCAGGAGTGTTGAATAATTTTGAGACTGCAGTTGTCATTGAAAGTAGGATTTAGTGTTGAATTTGGATAAAATCCTTGTAATATTAGTTTTATTTAACTATTTAAACTGTTCTTTTGTAATTTGTTTCTTGCAGCCACCTGAAAACTTTAAAATTTTGCCAATAAATGTAAAATGCAATGAAGGTTGAAGAATTTTGATTGCAACTGTAATGGTTTCATTTTTGCTCTTCATTTAGACCAGTGATTCCCAACCTTTTTTCCCATGGAGCCCCCCATCTTCTGTCCAATATAAGCCAGCAAACTCCCCCCCCCCCCACCAAACCATACACACCAAAAGAATAAAGTGATCAATTAAAAATCTTTACATGCAAACCAAAAATATGTTTTACTAAGTAGAGCTGTACTCAGATATTCTGGTACTTGGTTTTCCCTCCTAATTGCTTGATTTTAATAAAGGTAAATTACAATTACACTTACTGAACTGACCAAATGAAAAAAAAGCAAATGAAAAAAACATAATTTAACAAGAAAAAAGTAATGTGAAGACAATTCCCCAATTTTACCAAATAAGTCTTATCCAGTAAATTTAAACCAATAATTTTGCTAATTTATAAGAAATAAATTCAAATATACATAACAAAAAATGAAAACTTATGTAAAAAAATGCAAATTTAGTGGAATAATACAATATGCAGGGAAAAAATGATATTTTCAACAAAAATGGTCTCGAATTAAATAAAAGTCGTAGGTGCTTGAAAAAGTTATATATTTAGAGGAAAATCCACATTTCTGAAAAACTGATGTTGATGCAGGTTATTGAATAAGAAAGAAGTTGAAAATTTATAAGGAAAAACAGTGCAAATACAAGAAAAAAGGTGCATGTTTATCATGAAAATATGCTAATTTAGGAAAAAAACAGATTTACAAGAAAAAAATGACAATTTTGAGGAAAAAAAAATCCATCCATCCATTCATCTTCTACAGCTTATCCAGGGGTTGGCAGCGCAGAGAAGCCCAAACTGTCGCCTTGTCCACACAGCACCATGTTCCCCTTGATCCCTTCTGCAGGTAGTAGGCCCACTGGATGTCAGACCCATGTCCCTCACTCGGGCTGAACCCAGGTCCTATGGACAGAAACCTGGTTGCCAGATGCTTGCCCTTGAGCCCCAGTAACCCCAAAATGCATGGCTTACACTGGATCCTTGTTGCCCAAAAAGGGTTAAGTTATTTTTATAATATTTCTGTCTTGTCTTGCATTAAAGAAAGATGAAAACATAAACAGAAGCAGCAATCTGTCAGCTACAAGCCAGCTTATTATCACTTATTCTTGTTTCCTGAATCTTCTCCAGCAAGTCCCAGAGGAGTAACTGTCATCATGGCAGTTTCCATCTCAGCTCAGTATGACTAACACAGCTGAAGTCTAATAATCATCTCACTTCAATGGCTTCCTGATGAGAGTATGTTAGGAAAGTTAACTCCAGAAATATCTTCTCTCCCCTGATCGGAACATCTCCATGTTTCCTGTTCCTATGACTGTATCAAACAGTACCAAGTACCATGATTACCATTTTTGGCCCTTGGTTAGATTCAGGAGCCAACGCTCCATTCACATCTAAACTTTCTCCATGTCTCCTTTGCTGAAATGGAAGTGCGTATTTCACTGGATCCCCAGGCTAATGCAAAAAAAAAAAAAAATAGCTAGGGCTCATTGGAAAAGTGGAAATGGTAATTTCCTCTATTGCAGTAAATGTGGTGACATATGGTCCCCAGTGTAATTATCTCCATCACAACGAGGCCTCGACACATACAGATTGCGCTAATTTCTTAATCCTTTTCTTCCTGTAATTGTGCCGTCCTCCCTGGCTCTGAGTGTCACTTATTTGTCTCCATGGCCATAGGGGGAGCGAATTAAGATTAATTGTTATGTTGTGTTCATTATTTCCTTAATTATTTTCCAATTGGCACAATGGCATTGTTTTTATGGTACTCAGGGTAACTGTGGCAGGAAATTAAGATGGTGATGACTCGAAGAAGCGTGTTCCTCTGTTATTAAAAAAACAGAGTTAAGTTAAGTAAAATGAAGATGAAGAAACACAAACAAAAGTTCTAAGGCTTGGGCAGGCAATTATTTTCCAATGATTCTCTGTTTAGAAAAAGTACAATAACTTCTCAGGATTTTCTAATCGGCATGTGTCAATCCCAGGGCCCAAGGGCCACACAAACATGCTGACAATGTTTGTGTGGCCCACAGTCATCAAAGTCAAGTCATCAAAATGAAAGAACAACTGGAAAAATCTATCTTGGCAGACGTGTAATTGAAACAAGAAATCTTAGGGTCCTTTCACACCTACAGGATTTAATTCGTTTCAATCAAACTCGAGTTTGTTTTCTCTGTTGGTGCAGTTTGTGAAAGGTTCTTATCAAGGATGTCTCTGTACATTTGTCCGTTCATCCTTCCTTTAATTATACGAAGTCTGCCTGTACCATGTGCTGAAAAAACACCCCCACACCATGATAAGATAAGATAAGATAAGATAAGCCTTTATTAGTCCCACAATGGGGAAATTCCAGGATTGCAACAGCACAGGGACAGCAACACTCAGAGCAACAATCAGAAGGCAAGAAAAAACAACATCTAGCAAACATATGTCCATATTACTATAAATGTATATATATAGACACACAGTGCAGAGCATTATGGCTGGTGGATGTGCAGCAGAAAGTCTAAGCTCTCTCTCCGCGGATGCAGCGGGACAGCTGGAAGTCTTTGGGCATGATGGTGACCCCCTTAGCGAAGAAGAGACCACCAGGTGGGTCTCGCTGGTCTCCTGCAGAGCTATGACGGCGAAACTCAGGAAACGCAGGACGGTCTTGAAGTCCTGAGCGATCTCCCTCACCAGGCGCTGGACGGGCAGCTTACGGATGAGCAGCTCCGTGGATTTCTGGTAGCGACGGATCTCTCTCAGAGCCACGGACCTGTGACGGCGAGGCCTCTTCACTCTGCCGGTGGCCAGAGTGCCTCTCCGAGCAGCCCTGGTGGCTAGCTGTCTCCTGGGGGGCTTCTTCCTCCAGTAGATTTTACGGGCGGTCTGCTTGGTTCTTGCCATCGCTCTTTATTATTCTGTCTTATATTTCTTTCACGCCGCCTAAACTCCAGCCCGGCACCCGCTTCGTTTTCGCTACAGCTCCCGGTATGTCGAGTTTCCCATTAGCACTGGGCGGCGGCCAAGTGCTAGCTAGCACTAGCTCCTCCCCGCTGTAACGTCTCCCGCTGCAAACCGTGGCTCCGTCCACCGACCCGGGAGACCCCCGGGGCGATCCGTGCGTCCATGATATATATACAGAGTGAAAGGTGTAGAAAGAAGAAGGAAGATAAAAAAAAGGCTGTTGCAACAGGCAGCCGACTCGTGTGGCGCCGCCGGTCCGGCAGAGCCGGAACCGGAAAGATGATGGGATGTGCAGTGCCATTTCTCCTCCAAACATGCTGTGTGTTGTGGCATCCAAAAAGTTCAATTTAGGTGTCATCTGACCAGACTATATTCTCACAGTATTTTACTGGCTTGCCCAAATGCTGTGCAGCAAACTTTAAACAAGCTTCAACATGCTTTTTCTTCAGCAATGGAGTATTGCGAGATGAGTGGAAATAGAGCCCATGTCAGATGAATGCAATACTTATTTTCTTTGAAACCGCAGTACCTGCTAACTCCAGGTCTTTCTGGAGCTCTCTACCAGTGGTCTTTGGCTCTTGGATAACTCTTCTGATAATTCCTTTGACTCCTCTGTCAGAAATCTTGCGAGGAGCTCCTGGTCATGGCCGGTTTATTGTAAAATGATGTTCTTTCCACTTCCAAATGATGGCTCCAACAGTGCTCACTGGAACATTCAGCAGTTTAGAAATGGGCCTGTAACCAATGCCATCATTATATTTTTCATCAATAAGGTTGCAAAGGTCTAGGGAGAGCTCTTTGCTTGTATCTGTCATGAGTTCTTTGTGGTGTGACAATCTGATATTCACAGACCTTTTGAAAGGCTGTCAGTCAGGAGTTAACCAGCTGAAATTAACTTGCACTGACGGAGGATGGGATGGCTTCTTAAATTCTGATGGATTTTGGCTATTTTTTTGGCTTTCTATACCTTTTTGCGCATCTTTTTCTATGTGTTCAATACTTATTCCCTGTGTCATTCCACTTTATTAAATATACATAACTTGTTTTTGTCATGGGCTTGGCTGGACCTGCCAGCCCAGCTCCTTGGCATGGTGGCTGTTATGCCCTCAGGAGGGTGTTTTTCCCCTTACGTTTCTCTAGGCTCCTCCTGGGAGGCTCAGAGCTCTGCTCAGCTGTGACAGCTCAGCCACGCCCCTCTCTCCTGCCAGTCCTTACCAGCTGTCTTCCTTTGGTTATTTTCTCCGCTGTACACACACACACACACACACACACACACACTTATATCTTCACCTGCATTCTCACTCTCATTCACTTCTTGCATACACACACACACCCCCTCATTCATTTCCACCAACATGCTCTGTGCTCCCTCATTCACTCACACATACACACACTCACTCACTGGTGCAGACGTCCATTCACACAGGTGTTTCCACTCACGCTCTTCCACACTCTCTCTCCTCTCTCCACACCAGCATACACTCTGCTCATTAGTGTTGCTGTATTTAAGATCTCAGTTCGCCATTGTGCATTGTCAGGTGATTGAGGTGAATTTCGGAGTAGCCTTCATCTGTCTATTCCTCCCTCGTTTTCTCCAGCCTGTGGACTTTATGGATTTACTCGGACAGCTCCAGCTTCGTGAGTACAAACTGTTTCGCCCCTGCTGACTATTTATCCAGATGGCTCTTTTCCGGGCTCCTCCTCTGTTCCTCCGCTGCAGTTCCGTCTGCCTTGGAACATTTTTTCCCCATGTTTGACTCGCTTGTCCGATTGAGCATCCTAGAGACTTCCCTGTACTCCCTTGGCTCACTGTGTTTGGACTGTTATATTTTGTTCTGCACAATAAAGCACTCACAATGTATTTCTGCAAGTGGGTTTCATTCCTTCAGCCTTTAACAGGCAGAAAACTCATGACAGACATGACAGTTTTGTGAACACAGTTGCCTTGATTTCTTTGTATGCATGGATTACTTGGGTTATTACTGATATCTGATGAAAATCTCAGGTCAGTGGCTCCATCAGAAATATGTTTAATGAGAAAAATGTTGATGTGCTCAATACTTATTTTCCCCACTGTATATATTTTTGTATAGCTAATTAAAACCTTGCAGCAATGTAAACTTCATCAAACTCATCACAATGTAACCTGCCTCCTTTCTTCAAAGGAAATGATGTGTTTCCACTTTTCCCTTTGTCTCCCATGTTTTTCAGCAATACAATGTCAGAGTCAGGGCTGTTTTCTTTATGAGTTGTTGATTCACAGTTATTATTATGGCACTGCAAAACCATCACTGTTCGTGTTAACCAAAAGCCATGGATGACAGCAGAGGTCCACAGGCTTCTGAGGGCTTGGGATACAGCCTTCAGGGCCGGCGACACTGCAGGACTAACAACAGCTAGGGCCAAACTGTCCTGTGGTGTTAAGGAGGCAAAACGACAGTACAGCAAAAAAATATCCAGCCACTTCAGCAACACCAGAGATACACGTTCCCTCTGGCGTGGCATACACAACCTCACCAACTACAAAATCTCCACCTCAGACCTGTGTGAGGGACATCACACTGCTGAACAACCTAAATGACTTCTTCGGCCACAATGAAGCAAAAAACAGCACATCAGCACAGAAGACCACTTCTCCTCCAGATGAGCAGGCTGTAAGTCTGGATCCGGCTAGCATGAAGAGGACCCTCTGCAGGATCAGGCAGCTGGACCAGACAACATACCAAGTTGTGTTCTGAAGGACTGTGCAGAGGAGCTCATGAATGTCCTGGCCGATGTCTTCAACATCTCCCTGACTCAAGCGGTTGTAAGATAAGATAAGATAAGATAAGATAAGCCTTTATTAGTCCCACAACGGGGAAATTCCAGGATTGCAACAGCACAGGGATAGCAACACTCAGAGCAACAATCAGAAGGCAAGAAAAAAAAAACAAGCAAGCAAGAGCAGCTAATATACATATGTACATATTACTATAAAATATATATATACACACACACAGACACACAGTGCAGAGCATTGTAGCTGGATGGAATAAATATATGAATATATGAACACACAGTGCAGAGCATTGTAGCTAGATGGAATAAATATGTAAATATATAAACACCCACAGTACGGAGCATTGCAGCTAGGTGGAATAAATATGTAAATATATAAACACACAGTGCGGAGCAATGTAGCTAGATGGAATAATATGTAGATATATAAACACACAGTGCGGAGCATTGTAGCTAGATGGAATAAATATATAGATATATAAATATAAACACACCCAGTGCTGAGCATTGTAGCTAGATGGAATAAATATGTAAATATATAAACACACACAGTGCAGAGCATTGTTGCTAGGTGGGATGAAACAGCATAACCGTCTATTTAGTTATCCTACATGGTATGATTATGTGCCCATACATATTCTCACCCTCCATAGCGACCGGTATGTTCCTAGTTGTATGCCGGAGAGGACCATTGTGTAAGTCTATTGCATCTTTTGCATTCAAAAAAACTATTAGTTTGTTACGTCTTTTTGCTATCTCTGCGAGCAGCCCTGCTTAGGTTGTACAGTCTGACAGCCGTTGGTAGGAAGGACCTACGAAACCTCTCGGTTGTGCACCTGGGATGATGTAGTCTGCTGCTAAATGAGCTCCTCAGTGCATCCAGTATGTCCTGCATAGGGTGGAACTCGGACTCCAGCAGAGATGACAGTTTAGCCACCGTCTGACATAACGCACGGCTCAGGAGACGCACACACACAGGCTTAGAGTAGTTCAAAGAGTTTATTAACAGCAGGGGAGAATGAGTGCGTGTCTGCGGGATGTAAATGTGTTGGTGATGGTGTCTGCTCCAGGCACAGAGGCAGGTGACCGTACAGCCGAGCAACCCTATGGAGAGAGCACAGGGAGAGGGTGACGGGCATACACCAACACAGGAGGGATTTATGGCGAGAGAAGGACTTACTTGGTGGGTCAGGACAGCTGGCACAACAAGGGGGCGAAGCCCGGAAGACAGCCACCTGGAGAGCTCTGTACAGCAGCGAGGATTGGGCGATGGAGTGGAGATGTCCGCCGCTGGGGAATCCACCTGTGCACAGGGGAGAAGACTGAAGAAAAGAGGTAAGCGATCTTCTTACCAAAATGGTGACGCTGAAGGGAAGTATGCTCACAACGGTGAGGGACGAAGTCTGACGGCTTCAGGCCGAGCCTCCGGGCGAGACGGCCTTTATCCCTCGCCGCTGATGATTGTCAGGTGCGTGAGCAGGTGGCGCCGCTGATGAATGGCGCGGCGTGACACCGTCCTTCTCTCTCCTATCTCCTCCATCGGATCAAGGCGCTGCCCCAGGACAGAGCTAGCTTTCTTAATCAGTTTGTTCAGTCTCTTCCTATCGGCTGCAGTAATGCCACTGCCCCAGCAGACCACTCCAAAAGTGATGGCTGATGCCACCACCGTGTCATAGAATGACTTCAGCAGCGCCCCTTGTACACCAAAAGACCTGAGTCTCCTCAGCAGGAACAGCCTGCGCTGTCCCTTCTTGTAGAGTGCGTCAGTATTGTGTGACCAGTCTAGTTTATTGTTCAGATGAATACCCAGGTACTTATAGGATGTCACCATCTCGATGTCTGTTCCCTGTATATTTACTGGTGTTGTGAGGGGCTGCCCATGCCTGCGGCAGTCCACCACCAGCTCCTTAGTTTTCCTCGCGTTGATCTGGAGGCAGTTCCGATGGCACCAGTCCACAAAGTCCTGGATAAGCCCTCTGTACTCAGTTTCATCTCCGTTGGAGATGAGACCAACGATCGCAGAGTCATCAGAGAACTTCTGTAGATGGCAATGTGTTGTGTTGTGTGAGAAGTCCGCAGTATAAAGAGTGAACAGGAAGGGAGCCAGCACCGTTCCCTGGGGGGCCCCCGTGCTACTGATGATCGTGTCGGAAACACAGTCCCGGGTTCTCACAAACTGAGGCCGGTTCGTGAGGTAGTCCAGGATCCATGATGACAGGTGCTGGTCCACCCCTGAGCGCAGCAGCTTGTCCTTCAGGATCATCGGTTGGATGGTGTTGAAAGCACTGGAGAAGTCAAAGAACATGATCCTCACCATATTCCCGGGCTTCTCCAGGTGGGACAGAGAACGGTGAAGGAGGAAGATCACCGCATCCTCCACCCCAATGCCATGCTGGTAGGCGAACTGGAGTGGATCCATCGCTGGTTCCACCAGGGGGCGGAGATGAGCAAGGAGCAGTCTCTCCAGGGTCTTCATCAAGTGGGACGTCAAGGCCACCGGTCTGTAGCTGTTCAGGTCTTTGGGGTGGGAAGTTTTTGGTACAGGTACCACACAAGATGTTTTCCACAGCTGTGGTACCCTCCCCAGTTTCAGGCTCATGTTGAAGATATACGTCACAATCCCACACAGCTGGTCTGCACAGGACTTGAGGAGCTTTGCGCTGATGCCGTCCGGTCCCGACGCCTTCCTCGCCTTGATCTTCCTCAGCTCCGTCCTCACCTGGGTCTTGGTCAGGGTCAGGATGGGGGGCTGTGTGTTGGGAGTGGGGGGGTGTCGGTGGAGTGGGGAGTGGGCAGCAGGACTTGATTTCTTAGAGGCAGCAGTGGTTGTTGTGCAGACAGGGGGGAGGGCGGTTGGTCAAATCTATTGAAAAACAGATTCAGGTTGTTCGCCCACTCCCTGCCCCCCGTGGCCTGGGGGGAGGTATTCTGGAGCCCCGAGATGGTTTTGAGGTTTCTCCAGACCCCGCTGATGTCGCTCTGTTGCAGCTTGTCCTCCATCTTCTTCCTGAAGCTGTCCTTGCCTTCTCTGATCTTTCTCCTCAGCTCCCTCTGTACGGACTTCAGCATCTCCCTGTTCCCCGACCTGAAGATCCTCTTCTTCTCTCTCAGAAGTGTTTTTATCTCAGGGTTGATCCAGGGTTTGTTGTTTGAGTGACGCCGTATGGTCTTGGTGGGAACGGATTTGTCCACACAGAAGCTGAGGTAGCCCGTGAAGGTGTGAATGAGGCCATCGATGTCCTCACCATGTGGATCGCAGAGCTGCTTCCAGGCAGTGGCTTCAAAACAGTCCTTTAGAGTGTCCATTGTCTCCTCAGACCATAACTCCACAGTGTGCATGGCCGGAGGTTGTCTGTGCACTAGGGGTTTGTACACCGGTCGGAGATGAACCAAGTTGTGATCCGATCTCCCAAGTGGGGGGAGTTGTGATGAGGTGTACGCCTCATTAGTGTTTGCGTAGAACAAATCCAGTGTTTTATTGTCTCTAGTGTGGCATGTGACATACTGGGTGAAAGTGGGCAGAATGGGAGACAGTGAAACGTGGTTGAAATCGCCTGAGACGAGGAGAAGAGCATCTGGATGTTCTGTCTGCAGCCTGCTGGTTACTGAATGGATGACGTCACGCGCTGTCCCAGCGTTCGCCGTTGGATTTGCATAAACAACAATGCAGATCACGTGTGAGTGTTCTCTCGGGAGATATGTAGGCCTCATGCTAACAGCTAGCAACTCAATGTCTTTGCTGCAGTGTCGTTGTCTAACAGTGATATGTCCCGGTCTGCACCAGTTGTTGTTAACATACATTATCACTCCACCGCCCCTAGCTTTGCCACTCTCTGGTGTTCGGTCAGCTCGTATCATGTGAAAACCCTCCAGCTCAATGTTAGCATCTGCTGCTAGTTCAGTTAGCCACGTCTCAGTAAACAAAAGGAGAGAGCACTCCCGGTAAGTGCTATCATAACGGGAGATAGCCGCTAGCTCATCTAACTTTCCCAGTATCGACCGTACATTTCCCATGACAACAGATGGAAGGGAGGGTCTGTACCTTATATTTTTTGTCCTCCGCCTTACTCCAGCCCGGCAGCCGCGACGCTTTCGCCTCAATTCTCTCGGTATGTCAAGTTTTTCCAGTGGGACCGGGTGGCGGTTAAATGCTAGCAGCTCTTCCCTGTTGTATCGTATCCTGCTATCAACAGTGGCTCCGTCCACCGGCTCAGGAGACATTTGGGACGATCTGTGTGTCCGTGATATAAGTGGGGTGAAAAAAAAAAGTGATCAAAAGAGAGAGGAAGGGAAAAAAAACTCGGAATCGAGCCGCTGTTGCAAAAGGCAGCCTACTGGTGTGGCGCCGAGAGGATTAGTGTGAGCGGGCGAATCACATGTTTCAAAACTGCCACCATAATACCAGTCCCAAAGAAGCTCGTCCTATCCAACTACAACAATTACCAGCCCGTAGTACTGACCCCCATCATAATGAAGTACTTCAAGTGGCTGGTCATGCAGAACATCAAGTCCATCCTCCAGCCCTCTCACAACCCATCTCAGTTTGCATACAAGTCAAACAGATCCACAGAAGAAGCCACCGTTGCTGCTCTCCATCCAGCCCTCACCCACCTGGACTCAAAGAAGTCCTACGTGCGAATGCTGTTCTTGGATGTCAGTACAGCATTCAACACAATCATCCCCCAGCACCTAATACAAAAACTTAGACACTTAGGACTCAAAACCTCTCTCTGTAACTGGGTGCTGGACCTTCTCACAGGGGGGGCACAGAATGTGGGTGTCGGCAGCAACACCTCTAAGACCATCACACTGAGCACAGAGGCCCCACAAGGGTGCATGCTCAGCCCGCTGCTCTTCACCCTGCCCACCCATGACTATGTACCAGCCTACAACACCAACCACATCATCAAGTGTGCAGATGACACGACAGTGGTGGGCCTCATCACCAACAATGAGGAGGCCAACTACAGAAATGAGGTGAGCCAACTACAGAAATGAGGTGAGCCAACTGGTCCAGTAGTGTCAGGATGATAACCTCTTCTTGAACGTGGGAAAAACCAAGGAGATCCTGACTTCAGGAGGGGACACACACAGCATCCCCTGATCATCAATGGTGCAGCTGTAGAGAAGGTGAGCAGCACCAAGTTCCTGGGGGTGCACATCTCTGAGCACCTCTCTTGGTCCAACAACACCCACATCACTGGCCAAGAAGGCTCAAACTTGCCTCCATTTCCTCCACAAACTGAGGACAGCATGAGTCCCACCCCCCCATCATGTGTTCATTCTACTGGGGCACCACTGAGAGCATTGTCATGAGCTGCATCACGGTGTGGTATGGAAGCTGCACCGCTTTCTGCTGGAAGACACTACAACGCACAGTGAAAGCAGCCAGCAAGATCATTGGTGCCCCTCTCCCACCCCTCGGACATCTACCTCACCTGCAGAGCCATCAACATTGCAGGCGACACCTCCCACCCCTCACACTCCCTCTTCAGTCCTCTGCCCTTGGGGAAAAGGTACCGGAGCCTCTGGGCTCACTCCACAAGACTGCTAAACAGCTTTGTTCATCAGGCCATAAGGATCCTGAACTCTGTCCACTCCCCCCACCCCCCACCACCGACCGTAATGCACTCACACTCCTGTAACACACTCCCACACAATAATTACCTCAGCTATTGGCATAGAAAGACTGGCACACCAACAGTAATACATTTGCTGCTTTATGTCTTTGTACTTTACTGCAAACATTTGTACAAATGCCATATCTGCTGCTGTCTGTCATTGCAACACTGATCATGTGCAGTCCTATCTGTCACTGTCTGCACCTACACTACCGCATTGAACTTGCAACTATGAGTATTACTGCTCTACTTTTCTGTATATAGGATTGCTGGGTTTCATCGTCTATCGTTTATCTTTATTTGTACTATGGGAGGTCTTGGTCTATCTTTTGTCAACATTTGCCCTACAGGTAGCATTACTGTACATAGACTGCTGTTGTTGTTTTTCCAGCCTTATTCCTTTTTCTTTTTTTTTTAAATTGTGCACACCACTGAAGAGAGAGAGAAAGGCCATTTCAATTCTCCTGTATGTCCTGTACGTATAGTAGTACTGACAAATAAAATCTTTGAACCCTTGAATCTATATGCTTGATAATAAATCATTTGTGCTAGCTCTACAAATCTTGCTATGGTTGGCATATTGCAATAATACAGCTACAGTACTGATGAAAGTTTTTGCCCTATTGGCATTCATTCTATTTTGCAATTTTACAACACACAAAGTTGTGGAGAAATATAGATCAGGGCTGGGTTATAAAATAATATATCAAACTTCAAAGTTCAGTTTGCCCCTGGTGTCTTACTGGGAGACAACAGTCCTGCAGTTCTAGACAAAAACCCAAACCTCTGGCACTGAATATTTTGAGACTAGCAACAGTGTCAAGCAATATGTCCACCAAGAAGAACATTTAAAAACAGCTGAGAAAATCTGCTGCTTATTTACCAAGAATTTCAAAATTATCCACCTCATTCCACCCGTTAATTTTCTCTGATTTCACACTCATGCTTTAATTGCTGTATTTGGAACATGCTGCCAATAAAATTGCTTCCCACTGTTATGTGAGGACTACCTGGGGAAGAGGATCAGCACAAAGTAGGTCTTCCTTGATCGGCCCGTAAAGAAAATAAATGACAAAGAAATATCACTCCACCTGAGCAACTGCTCTTTTAAAACCACCATAGATTTTTTTTTTTTATTTTAGACTAAACTTGTCTATTAAAAAAATCCAGCAATAACACTTCAGTAAATCACACAACACAAAAAGACAGATCCATCTTTTTTCTGTCAGCAGAGAGCCAGAGGCAGGCTGGGAAAACAAACAAGGCACCTGCTAACACATTAATCAGAGAGTCAGAACTGAGGTCTGCTGGAGATTTTGAACTAGTTTTGGTTCTTAAAAGCATCAGGCAACACTGGAGTCAATCTTAGTTAGATTATTACATATATTTGCCTTGTTTTCTATGTACTGTATACAGCAATGCATTTGACATTAAAAAATCTGTATTATGCTCTTTTGTCACTTGTTGATACTGACATAATGACTGGACCCAGGGGACAGAAGACAGACTCGAGGTGTTACAATTAACCTTTTATTCACCCAAGTGATGTGTGTGAGTGCGTGTATGTGTAATAGTGTGGCGTGCTGGGCTCGCGCTGGAGCTGAGCAGGTCTCTGTGCTGCCTGGCAACCCTAGAGAGACAAAGCAGAGTAATTAGTACTGCACCGCAGTGGGAGATGTAACAAGGTTTGCTGCTTACTTGCAGGTGGCGATGCTGAGCCTTCACTTGCCTTGCGAGCGACTGCCAGGAGGGGAGCGTCCTGCTCGGTGTCATGAGGCGGGGGGAGGACTCCGGTGCTGGGGAGGAGCTGAGCCGCCGCCAGGGAGAGATAATCCACCGCCTGGAGGATCCACCTGTGCACAGGGGAGAGTAGCTTGACAAGGTAAGAGCTTGGTTTGCTTACTTGGAACGACGTGAAGAGCTTGGTCAGACGAAGAGTCACTCTGTGACTGTAGACGAGGGACGTGCCTCCGTAGTGATGACAGACGGCTCCGTGCTGAGTCACTGGCAGGTCTGGCTCTTATAGTCCGCTGGGGATTAGCGACAGGTGTGCACACAGCCGGTACTGATGATGGCCCCGCAGCCGCCATGACAGTACTCCCCCCTCTAGAGGGGCATCCTGGTACCTGTCCTATCTTACCTGGATGCACCCGGTGGAAGTCACGGATAAGCTGCTTATCGAGAATCAAAGCCAGGCGTGTCCAGGATCTATGTTCGGGGCCGAATCCTTCCCAGTCCACCAGATATTGCAAACCACGACCCCGCCGGCGGATATCCAAGATGGCAGTAATTCCCCATGCCGGGTGGCCATCGATCATCCTGGGGGGGGGACTCCGCGGGATGCAGGCAGAGGGGATCGGCAATGATGGGCTTCACCTGTGAAACATGAAAGGTGGGTGCGCATGGAAGGGGGGAGGGCTAGGCGAACAGCCACAGGGTTAATTATATGGACAATGGGATAAGGCCTAATGAAACGCTTAGTCAACTTGCGTTTCTCTGCCTTTACATTAATGTTGTGTGTCGAGAGCCAAACCTGCTGACCCACCTTGTACTTGGGTGCCGGTCTCCTGCGGCGGTTGGCCATCCTGACATTGCGTTCCGTTTTCCGGAGGAGGACTCTGCGGGTGGTGGTCCAGAGCTGGCGGCAGCGCCTGACATTGGCGTGGACAGAAGGCACTGCCACCTCCTTCTCCTCCTCCGGGAACAGCAACGGGTTGTACCCTAACGATGCCCTGAAGGGGGACATCCCAGTCACAGAGGACACCGTGGAGCTGTGGGCGTATTCGATCCACGGCAGGTAACTGCTCCAAGAAGAGGAGCTGGATGCAATGACGCAGCGAAGGGCGGCCTCCAGCTCCTGATTCGCCCGCTCACACTGCCCATTTCTCTGGGGATGGTAACCCGATGACAGGCTTGCAGTCGATCCCAACGCCTGGCAGAACGCCCTCCAAAATTGAGACACAAACTGGGGCCTCGATCCGAGACGACGTCTGTGGGGATTCCATGGAGGCGGACTACATGCTGCACTAGCAGGTCCGCCGTCTCCCATGCCGTCGGCAACCCCCGAAGGGGCACAAAGTGGGCCGCCTTGGAGAAGCGATCGGTGATGGTCAGGATCGTGGTGAAATGGTTAGATGGGGGGAGGCCTGTCACGAAGTCCAGAGCAACGTCCGACCAAGGACGACTAGGAACCAGCAGAGGATGGGACAGTCCGGCAGGAGGAGATGAGGAGGATTTCCCGGTGGTGCATTGTGCGCAGGCCCGGATGTAATTGTTGACATCTATCCGCAGCCCCGGCCACCAGAACACCCTTTGGAGAAGCACAACAGTGTGAGACACCCCAGGATGACATGCCAACTTTGAGGCGTGGGCCCACTGGATAACCTTGCCCGGACCGGCTTAGGAACGAACAATCGTCCTGGGGGGCCGACTCCCAGATTGGGCTCAGCCTCCTGCACCTTCATCACTTCTTCCCAGATGTCTCACACGAGGGCGCCCACAACGCAGGACGGAGGGAGGATGGTCTGTTCTTGGTCCTCAGATGCCTCTGCCGAGAACTGCCTGGAGAGGGTGTCCGGCTTAGTATTCTTGCCTCCTGGGTGGTAGGTGATGGTGAAGTTGAACCAACCAAAAAAGAGGGACCAGCGGGCCTGACGAGAGTTCAACCGCCTCACAGTCCTCAGATATTCTAAGTTCTTATGGTTGGTCCATACAACAAAAGGCTGGGCAGTACCCTCCAGCCAATGACGCCACTCCTCCAAGGCGAGCCTAACTGCCAGCAGCTCCCTGTCACCGATGCTGTAATTCCTCTCCGCGGGCAGTAGGCGGTGAGAGAAGAAGGCGCAGGGCCGGATCACTCCGTCAACTGGAGAGCGCTGGGAGAGTACTGCCCCCACCCCGGAGTCCAAAGCGTCCACCTTGACCAGGCACTGGAGATTCGGATCCAC
Organism: Pholidichthys leucotaenia; assembly: GCA_020510985.1. Lineage (NCBI taxonomy): Eukaryota > Metazoa > Chordata > Actinopteri > Cichliformes > Pholidichthyidae > Pholidichthys > Pholidichthys leucotaenia. The sequence goes on along the minus strand of CM035842.1, from coordinate 189,427,535 downwards.
CGGCGTCAGGACACGGGATGAAGCGTTTCGAATGCCACCGCAGCCTCCTCTGTCCAGCAGAAGGGGATCTTAGGGGACGTGAGACCGGTCAGCGGGCGAGCTATTATGCCAAACCTAGGCACGAAGCGGCAATAAAAACGAGCAAATCCCAAAAACCGCTGCAGTTGCTTCCTGGACGGGGGGTGGGGGGGGGGGCAATCCACCACCGCCTTGACCTTGGCTGGATCGGGGAGAACCTGGTTGTGCGAGATCACGAATCCCAAAAAGGACATCTTCCTGGTGTGAAACTCGCACTTCTCTGCTTTGACAAACAGCTGATTCTCCAGGAGTCGCTGGAGGACCCGCCTCACATGTACCTGGTGTTCTTCCAAAGTTCGGGAGAAGATGAGGATGTCGTCGAGATATACGAAGACGAAGGCACCCAGGAAGTCCCGGAGGACGTCGTTGATCAAGCGCTGGAAGATGGCCGGAGCATTGGTCAACCCAAACGGCATCACCAGGTACTCAAAGTGGTCGCTTGGGGTCCGGAAGCCCGTCTTACACTCATCGCCCTCCTTGATCCGCACGAGATGGTATGCGTTGCGGAGATCCAACTTGGTGAACCAAGAGGCCCCCTGGAGAGAGTCAAAAGCCGAGTCCATAAGAGGCAAAGTGTACTTGTCCTTTATTGTATTGTCATTAAACCCCCTAAAATCAATGGGCGCAGGGAGCCATCCTTCTTCCCAACGAAGAAAAATCCCGCCCCCACCGCTGAAGAAGACGGGCGAACGATCCCGGAGCTCAGTGATTCCTTAATGTAAGTGTCCATCGCCTCCCGTTCTGGAGCAGACAGGCTGTATAAATGGCTCGACGGAAGTGGGGCATCAGCCCGGAGATTGATGGCGCAGTCATAGGGGTGGTGGGGGGGAAGGGACAGCACCCGTGATTTACTGAAGACAGCCCCCAGGTCGTGATATACCTCCGGTACCCTGGACAGGTCTGGGGGGGGGGGGTGACACACGTGGGGCCAAGGACACCGAAGGGGCACATGCCGCTGACTGCAGGCATGCGCTGAGACAGAAAGAACTCCATGAAACGATACTCCCAGTCTGCCAATCAAATGAGGGGTTATGCAATTGCAGCCAGGGGTAGCCCAGGATGACTGGAGAGGTGGAGGAGGGCAGCACCAGAAAACGAAGGTCCTCCCGGTGGTTTCCAGAGACAATCACCGACACCGGGGCGGTCTGCTGAGAGACAACTGTTAATGGGGCCTTTGACAGGGTAATCAGCTTGAGAGGAGGCCGAAGAGTTTGACACGGGAGCCCCAACCGGGTTACCAGGTCTCCTGAAATGAAACTCTGCTCAGCCCCCGAATCAATCAGTGCATGAGTGGAGTGTTCAGTATGTTTAGAGATGAGCCAGATGGGAACGAGACAGCTGGTGAGGAGTTTTGACTGGGACGCGTCCGTGAGTCCCCCTACTGTGACCCATGGACCTCCTCTTTTACCCGATTTGTACAATCAGCCAACTCATGTGAAGCACTCCCACAATAATGACACAGCCCCAACTCCCTACGGTGCTGTGTTTCAGCGGCCGAAATCCCAGAGCACCCGATTACCATATCCTCCTGCTCCGGAAGTTCCTCCGAAGAGGGCAGTGCCAAATGGGACGGCCGAGAGGAACGAAAATACTGCGCGCTCGAGCGACTGGAAGCTCTTCGCTCGGCAGCACGCTCCTTCAGCCTGTTATCTAAGCTGATGGTAAGGGAAATTAGCTCATTTAACCGATCTGGCTTATCCCCGGTAGCTAGCTCATCCCTTAGCCCAGGGCTTAGACTGCGGATAAATATGCTGCACAGTGAAGCATCCTCCCACCCGACCTCCGCAGCTACTACCTGGAAGTCGACCGCGTAGTCCGCAGCAGACCTGCCACCCTGTCAAAGGTTTAATAACCGGGTAGTGAGTACAGAATCCCGATCGGTGTGGTCAAACACTTCGGTAAATTTGGCCAGAAACTGCTGATAATTTAAATTGGCGTAGCTGGGCTTGGCCATGACTGCGTAGGCCCAAGCTAACGCCCTACCCTCTAGCAGGTTAGCTATGTAGTCAATCTTACTATGGTCTGTGGGAAAATCCCCCGGCACCCGATGGAAAACTGTCTCACATTGTAAGATAAATCCCTGAGCCTCCCCGAGCTTACCACTGAAATGAGCGGGCGTAGGCACCGGTGTGAGACGGGTTGGGGGAGTCTGGCTAACCTGGCTAGGCGGGGAGCTAGCGGGGCCCGGTGGAACCCCGGGGGCCGGTGGAAACGCCTGCTGTCCTTCCAGGCGATCCAACCGGCTGTTAATTTGAGTTAATTGGGTGAGGATGATGTTTTGTTGATAAGTTAACTGCTCAACTCGAGTGTCTATGGTGTTAAGATGGCGTGCTAGCGCGCTGTCCGCTAGGTCACCTTGATGGAGCCATACTGACATAATGACTGGACCCAGGGGACAGAAGACAGACTTGAGGTGTTACAATTAACCTTTTATTCACCCAAGTGGTGTGTGTGAGTACGTGTATGTGTAGTAGTGTGGTGTGCTGGGCTCGTGCTGGAGCTGAGCAGGTCTCCGTGCTGCCTGGCAACCCTAGAGAGACAAAGCAGAGTAATTAGTACTGCACCGGAGTGGGAGATGTAACAAGATCTGCTGCTTACTTGCAGGTGGCGATGCTGAGCCTCCGCTTGCCTTGCGAGCGACTGCCAGGAGGGGAGCGTCCTGCTCGGTGTCTTGAGGCGGGGGGAAAATTCCGGTGCCGGGGAGGAGCTGAGCCGCTGCCGGGGCGAGATAATCCGTCCCCTGGAGGATCCATCTGTGCACAGGGGAGAGTAGCTTGACAAGGTAAGAGCTTGGTTTGCTTACTTGGAACGACGTGAAGACCTTGGTCAGACGAAGAGTCACTCCGTGACTGTAGACGAGGGACGTGCCTCTGTAGTGATGACAGACGGCTCCGTGCTGAGTCGCTGGCAGGTCTGGCTCTTATAATCCACTGGGGATTAGCGACAGGTGTGCATGCAGCCAGGACTGATGATGGCCCCGCGGCCGCCATGACAGATACAACTTTTAAAGGTGTTAAGGACATGACGTGACATGATTTAGTCAGAACACCTCTCACTCCAACCCTCTCCATGTCCTCCTTCACTGCATCCATGAATCTTCTGTGGTCTTCTTCTTTTCCTCCTACCTGGCAGCTCCATTTTCAACATCCTTTGTCCAATAGATCCACTGTCCCTCCTCTGCACATGTCCAAACCATCTCAGCCTTGCCTCTCTTACTTTGTCTCCAAACCACTCAACCTGAGCTGTCCCTCTGATATACTCATTTCCAATCCTGTCCCTCCCAGTCACTCCAAATTAGAATGTTAACATCTTCAGCTCTGCCTCCTGTCGTTTTTTTTTTTAATCAGTGCCACCATCTCCAAACCATACACCATAGCATGTCTCAATACTGTCTTGTAAATCTTACTTTTTACTTAAGCTGCTATCCTTCTGTGACAAATCACCCCGACACTCATCTCCACCCACTCCACCCTTACTGCACTCTCTTTTTCACCTTTCTTGTGCACTGTCCATTGATTTGGATGGTTGACTCCTCTTGACCTTCTCTGTACTTCTCCAACAACACTCTGAAGAGAAGAGATAAGATAATCCTTTATTAGTCGCACAACGGAGAAATTTAGGAAACACTGCATCTGCAGTCATCTTTCTTGCCACAAAACCATAATGCTGTTCACTGATTGTCACCTCTCTTCTTAACCTGGCTAGAGATACTGCTGGAAGCATAGTTTGAGAGATTAAAATGAAAGGAACAGTGGCTTCACTACCAAGACATGGCAGAAAGAGGAAACTATCAACAGCTGCCACCTCCTGAAGAGGCAGATGGTCAACAACCCTCAACTGACTGCAAAAGGCTGCAAAAAGACTTGGTGGCAGCAAGAACTGAGGTTTGTGTTTCCACAGTAAGGCACACACTAAAGGTAAAGTTCAAGAAGTACACCATTACTGAACCAAAAGCAAAGGAAAAGTTGGCTCCAATTCGATCAAAGCTATATACAGTGGTGTGAAAAAGTGTTTGCCCCCTTCCTGATTTCTCATTTTTTTGTATGTTTCTCACACTTAAATGTTTCAGATCATCAAACAAATTTAAATATTAGACGAAGATAACACAAGCAAACACAAAATGCAGTTTTTAAATGAAGGTGTTTATTATTAAGGGTAAAAAAAAAATAATCCAAACCTACATTGCACTGTGTGAAAAAGTTATTGCCCCCCCCCCCATCCCCTGTTAAAACATAAATTAACTGTGGTTTATCACATCTTTGGAAAGTTGAGTTCAATTTCTCTAGTCATACCCAGGCCTGATTACTGCCACATCTGTTCTCAATCAAGAAATCACTTAAATAGTGTTAGAATAATTCTGAGCTTGAATAATTCCAAGTCAAAAAATCAGGCTTGATATTGGATTTAGGTACAGTACATTTATTATAAAAATAAATAAAAGAAATGAAAAGAAAAGTTACAGTTCAAATTAACCTCAAATGGCCATTTTTGAGGGAGAGATTACAAATCATGGCCTTCAGCACACACTGAGTCTCTGAAGGTACACTCTTTAGGTTTGGTATTCATGGGTAGACAGAAAGGAGGGGGGGGTAAGATGGAGAAAGGGGAAGAGAAAGAGAGTCCTGATAAACAGGTAAGCATGACATATGAGAGCTTATTCTGGGTGATGAGCAAATGAAGAAATGTCACAGACATCTCGGAGCCAGGGTGCCTAATCTACACAAGTTAGGAGTTTATGTGCATTCCTGTGACCCAAAGTAAAGCAGGGCATGTCAAAGAGATTATCAATGTAGCTTAGATCATCCTTTACACTTGTACTGACCCTCAGTCTATGAATCCTTTGAAGGCCAATAATTGCTCACAGAAACATGCCAAGAATATATCAGACATATAATATAATATGAAAGAATAATATAAAGGAATATATGAACTTATCCTACATGGAATGCACATATAGACATTAAACATGGCATAGGAAAGGCATGATACTTCTTAATAATAAAAATACATTATTAATAACAATAATGTGGATAATATGGAATTTTTCTATCATTCCCCCCAATGCTTAATAAAGCATCATAATTAAAGAAAAATAGTAAAATAAAGTGAATGAAATAATATAAGGATATGTGTAAGAATTTACATATTGTTATGTGTCTTTGCAGGTTAAAAACATGTGTAGAATATGTCATTAAGAGTAAACATGTGTAATATGATCAAAATTAATCTTAGACTGTATCAAATAAGAATGTAGAAAATAATATGAAGATCCTCAAAACAGACTTAAATTATATTGCAACCTTCATACTCCTTAGGTTAGTATTACCCCTTTCACCATCCTCATCATCTGCAGCAGTTGTATGAAGACATATCACTAAGCTTACAATAACCAGCCTTATCATCATATTAAGGACTCACACAATAAAAGTCCAACTTTATAAAAATCATTACCAAGTTCATGATGAGACTTCTCCATGAAGAGAAACACTAACTTAATCAGTTTTGTTATTATTGCCTGCAAAGCAATGAAGCTATGTGTATCCGAAATATTAATATGACCATTTGCATCATTTTCATGGAGAGAAGTACAACAATAACCTCCTATAATAGGGCACACACCTCTACGGGTGGCAATTAGTTGACCAAGAGCCATTCTATCCTTTGTTATAATCTTGCAAATAATTGTAGCCTATTACTAAGTGTTTAAATCCCTAAGGTATTCGTATCCACTCTCACTCAAAGAAACAGTGAACAAAAAACCTCACTCCTGTACTTTCCATCTGAAATCGCATTCATGTGCCAAAAATGGCATCATGTGGTAGAAAATCATCTCTCTTCACCCTGCCCGCCTGCCCTGCTGACATGATGAGGGTACGGTCAGTTGCCAAAACGGGGTACACGAGCCTGCCCAGTGTCCTGGCCAGGTCTGAATATGCCCAATGACTCAATGACCTTTGACAATGTAGATCCTTGGTATAACACTGGCTTGCTTCGTTGGTCAAGCAGGGTAGCAGTACAGGGGAGAGATGCACTGTAAGCCGTTGCACACTTAGAGAGTGTTAAGTTGCTGGAGAGGGACATCACCACTTCAAAAAGAAGAGTTCCCTGATGAAATTAACCTTGCATTCACAGAGTAAGGAGTGCCATCATGTTTCTGATCAGTGGAGTGACAAGTGTTGTGACAGGTGTGATTCAAAGTGAAGTTTGCTAAGTTATTTCTGTATATAGCCTCTCTTAAGAAACCAAACAGCCTGTAGTAGCTGCATCATTTTAGCAATAACATTTTAGCAATAATTTGTCCAACTGTTAGTGTTATTAAGGAGTAAACATAACAATTCTCTACAGTGTATAATCAATGGAACAACTTAATAACCAACACTAAGTATTACTACGAGGATGATGAGGATGATAAGGTAACAACACCAACCGCACTTTTCTTTCCCTTGTATTTTTGCCTCGTCATGATAAACAAACAGCCTGTTTTTCTATAGCAAAGGTCGTTGCTGGACGCCAGAGCCATCAGCTGACACTTGCATAGAGAAACAGTTAAACAGTCATTTGTTGTTTTACTTTTTTTTTTCTTTTTTTAAATAAGTATGCAATGCATATTAAACAGTCTCTTGCTGAGGGTTTCCACTGGGGTAAAGCGTTAGATGCACCCAAGTGCCATATCCTTTGTTTTCTGTGGCTGTTTAGGTCAGCAGGATAACCTTTGTGCTGTCCTTGCCAGGGAATTTTGGTCCAGTTTCCTTTGATGACCAGATCCCCTGGTTCGCCCAAAAGATGGGTGCACCTCCCACGGTTCCTTTGTCACATGGTCCCTCCTGGGAAGGGCAGTATGGATAACATCGCTGTCAGTTGTCATTCTTTGCATGTAATCACCCAGAAACCCTTCCTCATCACCTAAGTTAAATGGCTTAAACCCTTAATAGGGTTTGCCATTCACAATTTCCCTATTTTTCTTATTTGTGTATTATACTAATCCTGTAGATTGTTGATGGTGAGATAAATGGTTTCCTAGGTAAAAGTTTGGTACAAATAATTTAGGAACTGTACTTAAATGTGACATGATTTGACTTACAAAGTGTATTCCATTAAATGTTTTCCATTATCTAAGTAAATCATTTCAGCTGTCTTAAATCTTGATGTTGTTCCAGTGCTGCCATAGCAGTATTCAGATTAGTGCAGGGGAAAGCCTTTGTACATTCAATAAGTATGTCAATAATTTCAAAACATTTTTACCTTCACTCTTATTTAGCTTAATGAGATCCATGCAAAGGTTTTGAAAAGACTAAGTTTATGCAGGGAAGATGAAATTATTTTGCTTTGAGCTCCCTAAAGCATTGTTCTCTTAATTGAGTAAGAATCTGTATTGTCTTTGTAGTAGATTCTAAATTGAGTCCCACAGTAAGCCTAAATTCAGCATAAATTGGACTTTCCTTAGACATTTGGAACTTTTCTCATAAATTTGCATGGTTTTCTTCTTCCTTCTCAGTTTACTTTGTTTCTTATAAACATGATATTTCTTCTTACAATAATCTGTAAATATTTTTCAGCACATGATTTTCTTAAATACCTGAAAATCTATTGATGTAAATTTTAACTTCTCCTATTGAATGCTGTGATTTCATTACCAAGCAGTTTCATCTATATTTTTCTCTATATTATTGATCATATATTGATAATTTTTTATGTATATTCTATTTTTCTGTGGATTTTGCTAATTATTTTTTGCTAATTAATTTCTGTGGTACCCCCCCCCCCCACCCCCGATACATGGAGATGTATCAAAGTTACAGGGTATTTGCTTGATTGGTAGCGTCTTTTACGAGAAGGAAGCGTATTACCACTTTTTATGAGTTACACACAGTTAACCCCTTGCACTCTGGTCAATTTCCCTAAAAACGCCTAAAAATAACATACCCAAAGTAAATCAAAAGCTGTTCTTCAACCCTTTGCAGCATCTTCATGGGGTTGGTCTCATTTAAAAGAAAACACTTTGAATTTTTTGGCAAAACAGTCATAATCTCTCTAAGTGCTCCTGCCACTGAGTAACAGTCATCTAAACATACTGAACTTGAAGAAAATAAAGTTCGCCTGGGTGTTTTTTTGGATACAAATGCTTGCAAATAACACACAGCTGTCAGATACGGGCTGGAAAATGCAACAGAAATGTAGAACCAAGTGTTATCCAGCTGTGGTCAAAATTTTGTAACAATACCACAAAAATGAATATATTACACAGCTTTTTCCTCAGGTTGTTCCCAGGCATTTTTGAACTGTGCCAAATGGCACAGTTTGGAAAAACGTCTGTAACTTTTGAATGATTCAATATAGAAGCTTGATCTTGGGCTCTAATGAAAGGTGACACTCAGGGCTGTGTGTGTGTGTGTGTGTGTGTGTGGGGAGGGGTTGTTTATTCATTCATGAATGAATGAATGAACAAACAAGCCCCCACACACAAAGAAGCACGCCACGTAAAAAATGTGTGGCCTTTTTTTACAAGAAAAAATAACCTACAGTGCAATAAAAATTATACTAAAATATCTGCAATGTAGAGGATAACAACTCCCCCCCCACCCCACGACGCCATGACGGTCCGGTCCGTGCGCCGCGGTCCGTCATGTGGCGATGATGCACAGTTGTAATTTACCGATCGGTCAAAAGTCATTTTGATTACAATTTTCAGGGATAAAGAATAATTTAGCTTATAACACTTACCTGTCCACAACAGCAGTGTCGCTGGCGAACATCTGTTCCTCATTGTCAGACGAACATGACGCTGGTCCGCTTGTTACGACTCATGGTTCTGGTCATGCGACCCGGTCAAACCATGATTCCATTATTGCGGTTTTGTGCTTCCATGATTGCGGTTTTGGCGAACGATTTTTCAAAACAAATAAGAACAGTAGTAATAAAAAGACTGGCGAACGCTACCGTTACACACAGCAGCTTACACAAAACAGATTTTACGCACGGGACGCACGCTTTCAATCGTCGAACTTCTCTGCATCAATTGGCTTGTTGTATTCGCAGCCTTTGGTAGGCAGGTCCTTCTTGCTAGGTTTTCAGTCATTGGTTCTTCAAGGTTTCAGAAACCCAATTCAAGGCTCTTATTAGTCGAATGAGAGGTCAATCAAATCTAAACCAATCAAAGCACTCCTTTTGCTTTCTGTTCGCGGCTGTGTCTGTAGTGGAAGAATGTAAATGCAGCTTTTTTTTTTTCAGTGCGCACTAGGATGCACAGTGTGCACGAGGGTGCACTAGGATGCAGGGACGTGACCGCCCGCGGTATCCCGAAGTGCAAGAGGTTAATTTAGATGAAAATTTGTGAGTAGTGTAGCTCCTTCAAAATGAGGTTCCAATAGCCATGGCTTCTTTTGTGCGTGTCGTCTCTTGACCTAGTATACAAGTAAAACAGCTGTCTGTGCAGAGTTAGTGAAATTTAGCTTCTAATGTAACCATTCTGAGTTAGTCACTAAGACCACATCTGTCTGTCCAGTTGAACACAGACAGGTTGAATTTGTGTAAGTGAATCCTTGTGAAAGGTTGTGTCACACTCCTTCAGTCAATGGAAAGGTGGACATATTGCCTAGTTAGAATTTGGCTTAATTTTGTACAAGGAATGCCTTATTTTATATATTCCTTGGTAAATTATGGTGTGGACTGTAGTCCCAAGGCCCGGCTCAGCCGAGGCCAAGCACTGGGAGCACAGGCCAGGTCTGTAGCAGTCGTTGTCATACAACACAAGTATTCCTTATTACTGTCACATTTCTGAAATGTGATACTGTCATGCCATTATGTGGTGAAAGGCATCATTGCAAGGTGTGAGATTGCAATGTGTCAGATGTATCCTACAGTGTGAAGTCATATAAACACTATATTCTTAAAGTCAAAGTCATTTAAATTGATATGCATTATGTAATTGTCAATGTAATTTGTTCTACTTAGCTTCAGCAATGCCTGTTAACTGTGAAGTCCTCCGTGAAGTCCTTCCCCCCATCATGCCGCTGCTGCGCCCCAGCCAATGAGCCATGTTGATGCCTGTCACACACTGTCCAGCCTCCTCACATCTCCCACAAAGATCAAATCTTGGTGTAATCCTGTAAAAAAAAAAAAAAAAAAAAATTGTGGAAGCCTTAAGGCTACCCCAGTTCGCACGTCAGGATTTATATCAACAGGAGTGCAAATTTTATCACCCCATAAATTGATTTTGCTAGTGTTCCAGTTATCATCATTAGTTTGTGTCCCTTAAATGTTTCACATTGTTTATCCCACTGATTATTATAACGTTTAATGTTAAGAAACACAAGTGAATTATTGATTTTATTATTTTGTTACATATTGCATATGGTCACCAAGGATTTATTAAATTGAAAGGTAATGGTGATGTTGTGGCACACATATGTGGGTTTCATATGCACAAATGTATACCACCTTATGCTTCATGTGTATATCACTGTATGCTTACTGTATGCTTCACGTCTCAGATGAACAAAGGACTGAGCCTCCTCAGAGATAACAGGAGGATGTGAAATGTGGTCTTTGATATGGAAAGAGATGGCTGTGGGGGATTTCCTGGCTGACAGTGACTTTGGGTGGGGGTGATAAGATCTGAAAGGCATGCATTGTTATTTGGGATTAAATGCATTGTGACTGGAGCTTTGAAGCTCCTGGGGTATAAAAAGGGGATGAAGGTCTGGGTTTCTTTCTCTTCCTGTATTGCTCATGTTGGACAATGTGAATAAACCTGACTCGTGAGATAAACTCTGTCTTGTCCTTTCACATTTCCACAATGTTATGATTCCTATTTTTTCACCTTGTTGATTTGGCAAATCTAAATCCTGGTGAAAGCTAAAGATTTTGTGATTGCTGAACTTTTCCTGTTGAAAAACGAAAACATGAACAGGAATGGAGAATAACACACAAAAAAACAAAAATTTAAATTACGCCTAAAGCTTCCACAATTTGAATAATGTGATTTTGCTATTCACAACAAGTATTTTCTAAAAATTCAGCGAATCAGTAAATGTTTTACCAATTTGCACAAGTCAGCATTACTTTAAGATCACTTTTTAATAAAACGGTGTCATATATTAGAAGCCTTAAATCAATGCAGCATTTAGAATTAACAATTGTTGCTTGTAACTTAAAAGATTAACATGTGTAGCTACACACGTGATTAACTGCAAAGTGCAGGCCTAATCTCTTTCCTTGAGTGGCAGAAGTCATAGAGCAGCACTCTGTGTTCAGGATTTTATTGCACGTGGGGGGGGGGGGCATCATTCTGAGCCTGGACACACTTGCAAGGTCAGAATGGTTGATACTGCAATCTGTTGTTGTTGTTTTTTTCCCCTAAAGCCTGCAATCCTTCAGACCTTGTGCCTCCTTCTTTTCCCCCTTTTTTTACATGGACAGTGAAAGGATCAAAATGTAAATAAGCACATAGTCATTTATTAAAAAGTGAGTTTAGTATTATTGAAACAAAGCAACAATATGACATAGAATTACCAAGACCTCTGTTTGATAGTCAGTAGTCTCTGGTAAATCATATGCACAAACACAGTAATAATCAACCACTTCTATGTTTTGAATCATGTAACATAAGCTGTATATAAAGCCTTCAGTGATTGGGCATTATTAAGTGACAGCATTACATCGTAATGTTCAGTTAATTTCATCATTGTCATGCTGGTAGCATTGATTAACATGCATGCAATTGTACTTAACTTATTGGTTTATCCGTCTTTGGCATTGATGAGAAGAACGCGGACAGTGGTGAGGCGACGTTGTTTTGTTGAGTCCCAGAGGCTGGTTTTTGGCGAGAGCAGGGAACAGAGGGAAGGAAGACCCCTTTTAGATCGTTGGTCCTGCGTCCTTTTTCCCTGTAAAGTTCACTGTATGCTTCAGTCAGAGAGACAAGGCAATTGAGTCAATAAAAATCACTGATAGGTCAAAAAATTGTTTAAAAATAGCACAATGTTTTCATTTTCCAAAGAAAAACTGGAGGAAATGAAAATACTGGTTTTAAAAATATGTAAATAGTTTACCACGTACACAACTTTAGATTCAAAACCCGCAAAACTGAGAATGAAAAAGGAAAACTCACAAAAGGAAACTGTAAAAACCCCAAAGCTTTGCAAAAATACCCATATATAGATTTTTTCTCTTTCATTCCTCTGTCACACAGTTCAGCAGTTACACTGCCTGTTTTTTTTCTCCAAGCAACCACACACACACACACACACACACACACACACACACACACACACACACACACAGGGCCCATACAGAAATACTCCTCTCTCTGTTATCCACACAAGGTCACAGCTAGACAAAACATACGCATACAATGAAAAGCTTCAGATTTATACCCACACACAAAACAGCGCGAAAATTACTTCAATTAATCTCCAAGACTGGCAACTTTAGTGGAGAATGCGCATGTCTGGCAACCATGCACTCTAACTGCAGCGTGAAGGTCCTTCTATTTTTTCTACACTACCGTGAAAACACAAGTCAACTCCACTTGCTCAAAATTACTATTTTTAAACACCCATAATTTTAATCATTCCTTAAGAGGATAACAATTAATTAACCAACTTGTTTATGCTCCACAAATACCAGAAAAAATCACAAACAACAATTTTACAGCTCCGTGCAACCTGCTCCTTCCTCCTTCACGGAGAACTCCATCTCTCTCACACCGGAGCAGATTTCACAAGACACAGAAACAAAAACAGACCAACTGCAGTAACTTTTATCAAGTGCTACAACAAAACTTTAAAAATAAAAACTTACCGGTATTTTTCAGCAGTCACATAACCCCCCATGGTATGCCGAGAGCTCACCGTAGCGGGGAAACCAGCGATTTCAACAAATCCTGCTCCCGCCCGGTATTGAGCAATAAAGCCACCATGGCAGAGGTACGAATCTTCCCTGAACAATTACTTGCACGCAACTTCTGAACCTACACCTAGCCGACACGAAGTTCTGAGAGCAACAAATCCTACTTCCAGCGATTTAGTGCAATGAGAAACTTAACCAGGCTTTGTCGTGTCAAAGTGGGCCGGGCTAAAACCATATCACATCATAATGTAAACAGACCAACAACAAATGTACCTACAACCAAGCCGCCTGTAGGATTCTTAGATCCATCACCCAGTCAGTTCCAGCGCCCCGGTTTGAAATGCCTTCACTGCAGTAACACTGAGTCTTGTACCCAGCCTGGGAAGGTCTTTCGTCAACTATGCACTTGTTGAAATCGGGCAGAGGCACCAGAAAGATGGAGATATGTGGATCCGCTGTTCAGAGCACCAAAATGTTAGAATAATTCTGAGCTTGAATTATTCAAAGTAAAAAAATCAGGCTTGATATTGAATTTAGGTACATTTATTATAAAAATAAATAAAAGAAATGAAAAGAAAAGTTACAGTTCACATTAAAACTCAAATGGCCATTTTTGAGGGAGAGGTTACAAAGCATGGCCTTCAGCACACACCGAATCTCTGAAGGCACACTCTTTAGGTTTGGTATTTATGGGTAGACAGAAAGGAGGGGGGTAAGATGGAGAAAGGGGAAGAGAAAGACAGTCCTGATAAACAGGTCAGCATGACATATGAAAGCTTATCCCTGGTGATGAGCAAATGAAGAGCCAGGGTGCGTAATCTACACAAGTTAGGAGTTTATGTGCATTCCTGTGACCCAAAGTAAAGCAGGGCATGTCAAAGAGACTATCAATGTGGCTTAGATCATCCTTTACACTTGTACTGACCCTCAGTCTATGAATCCTTTGAAGGCCAATAATTGCTCACAGAAACATGCCAAGAATATATCAGAGATATAATATAATATGAAAGAAAAATATAAAGGAATATATGAACTTATCCTACATGGAATGCACATATAGACATTAAACATGGCATAGGAAAGGCATGCCATTTCTTAATAATAATAATACATTATTAATAACAATAATGCGGATAAAATGGAATTTTTCTATCAAATAGGACCTGCCTGACAAAGTGAAGTACACCAAAAGATCCTCAAAAGCTAGACACTATGCTGCAATCCAAAGAGATTCATGAACAAATGAGAAACAAAGTAATTGAGATCTATCAGTCTGGAAAAGGCTATAAAGCCATTTCTAAAGCTTTGGAACCCCAGCAAACCACAGTGAAAGCAATTATCCACAAATGGCGAAAACATGAAACAGTGGTGAACCTTCAAAAGAGTGGCTGGTCAACCAAAATTACCCCAAGAGTGCAGTGACAACTTGTCCAAGAGGTCACAAAAGACCCCACAACCACATCCAAAGAATGCAGGCCTCACTTGCCTCAGTTAAGGTTAGTGTTCATGACTCCATAAGAAAGAGACTGGGCAAAAATGGTCTGTTTGGCAGAGTTCCATGATAAAAACCACTGCTGAGCAAAAAGAACATAAAGGTTTGTCTCAGTTTTGCCAGAAAACATCTTGATGATCCCCAAGACTTTTGGGAAAATACTCTGTGGACTGACAAGACAAAAGTTGAACTTCTTGGAAGGTGTGTGTCCCATTACATCCGGTGTAAAAGTAACACAGCATTTCAGAAAAGGATCATCATACCAACAGTAAAATATGGTGGTGGTAGTGTGATGGTCTGGGGCTGTTTTACTGCTTCAGAACCTGGAAGACTTGCTGTGGTAAATTGAATCATGAATTCTGGTGTCTACCAAAAAATCCTGAAGGAGAATATCCGGCCATCTGTTCGTGACCTCAAGCTGAAGCGCACTTGGGTTCTGCAGCAAGACAATGATGCAAAAAACACCAGCAAGTCCACATCTGAATAGCTTAAGAAAAACAAAATGAAGACTTTGGAGTGGCCTACTCAAAGTCCTGATCTGAATCCTATTGAGATGCTGTGGCATGACCTTAAAAAGGTGGTTCATGCTTGAAAACCCTCCAATATGGCTGAATTACAATTCTGCAAAGATGAATGGGCCAAAATTCCTCCACAGCACTGTAAAAGACTCATTGCCAGTTACCGCAAACGCTTGATTGCAGTTGTTGCTGCTAAGGGTGGCCCAACCAGTTATTAGTTAGAGGGCAATCACTTTTTCACACAGGGCCATGTAGGTTTGGATTTTCCCCTTAATAATAAACACCTTCATTAAAAAAAACTGCATTTTGTGTTTACTTGTGTTATCTTTGTCTAATATTTAAATTTGTTTGACGATCTCAAACATTCAAGTGTGGCAAACATACAAAAAACATGAGAAATCGGGAAGGGGGCACACACTTTTTCACACCACTATAAATAAGCCAAAGAGATTTTGGGATTCTGTTCTGTGGAGCAATGAAACAAAACTGGAACTTTTTGGGCATATAGATCAGTGGTATGTCTGGACCAGGAAGAATGAAGCATAAGATGAAAAGAACACCCTACAGAGAGTGAAGCATTGCGGTGGTTCAGTGATCCTCTGGACCTGCTTCACTTCCTCTGGCACTGGAATCCTGCAGCATGTGGAGGGCAAGATGGAATAATAATAACAATAATAATAATAATAATAATAATAATAATAATAATAATAATAATAATAATAATAATGCATCAGATTTATATAACACTTTTTCATAGACACTCAGAGACACTTTGCAATGGATACATTATTCATTCACTCCACAGACAATGGTAGTGATAAGCTACTACTGTAGCCACAGCTGTTCTGGGGCAGACTGACTTAAACGTGGCTGACAATCCATGCCAGCGACCTCTCTGGCCACTACTGAACATTTATACACATTCATGCCCAGTGTCATGGACACTGGAGGCAAGGTGGGTAAAGCGTCTGGCCCAGGGAACTGCAGGATGCCTGGGGAGACCGGGATTCAAACCGCCAACCCTCTGATTATTAGATGACCCTCTCTCCCTCCTGTGCCACTGCCACCCACATTTTCCTCCTCCATTCCATTTTTGCTGAACACCAACCTGGATGACAGGAAGATCCATTTTTATATGGTCTTTGACATGACCCGGCAGTGACTTGAACACTGACCTCCTGGTTGTGGGGTGGATGCTCTCCCTCTAGACTACCACTCCGGTTTCCAGATTCAATGAAGTACGTATCAGGAAATCCTGGGAGAAAATGCCATGTCATCTGTGAGGAAGCTGAAGCTTGGGTGTCATCGGACCTTCCAACAGGACAATGTTCACAAGCGTACCTCAAAGTCCACCAAGGCTTGGTTTCAGAAGAAGTCCTGAAATAAACTGAAGTGGCCATCACAGTTGCTTGACTTGAACCTCATTGAAAATCCCTGCTGGGATTTGAAAAGGCAGTTTCAACACACAAACCAAAGAATATTAGTAAACTGGAGGCTTTTGACCATGAGGAATGGGCTAAGACTCCTCAAGAATGCTGCCAGAAGCTGGTGTCTGGCTATGCATCATGTTTGCAGCGTCATAACAGCAAAAGGGTGCTCTACTAAGTACTAAAGATGCTTGTCATATTTTGAGACTGCAGTAGTCATTAAAGTGGCATTTTGTATTGAATTTGGAGAAACCACTTGTAATATTAGTTGTGTTGAGCTATTTAACCCCTTGCACTCTGGTCAATTTCCCCAAAAACACCAAAAAATAATGTGCCCAAAGTAAATCAAAAGTTGTTCTTCAACCCTTTGCAGCATCTTCATGGGGTTGGTCTCATTTTAAAGAAAACACTTTGAATTTTTTGGCAAAAAAGTCATAATCTCTCTAAGTGCTCCTGCCACTGAGTAACAGTCATCTAAACATACTGAACTTGAAGAAAATAAATTTCGCCTGGGTGTTTTTTTGGATACAAATGCTTGCAAATAACACACAGCTTCAGATCCGGGCTGGAAAATGCAACAGAAATGTAGAACCAAGTGTTATCCAGCTGAGGTCAAAATTTTGTAACAATACCACAAAAAATGAATATATTACACAGTTTTTTTCTCAGGTTGTTCCCAGGCGTTTTTGAACTGTGCCAAATTGTGCCAAATGGCACAGTTTGGAAAAACGTCTGCAACTTTTGAATGATTCAATATAGAAGCTTGATCTTGGGCTCTAATGAAAGGTGACACTCAGGGCTGTGTGTGTGTGTGTGTGTGTGTGGGTGGGTGTTTATTCATTCATTCATGAATGAATGAACAAACAAGCCCCCCCACACAAAGAAGCATGCCACGTAAAAAATGTGTGGCTTTTTTTTTACAAGAAAAAATAACCTACAGTGCACTAAAAATTATTCTAAAATATTTGTAATGTAGAAGATAACAACTCCCACCACCCCGCTACAGAGGACGGACATCGGCCATCGCTACATGACAGAATAGTCATGTAGCGATGTGGCGACTGCGGCGCAGTCACCGCGGTCACTGCGGCTTCACTTGCGGCTTCCGCTACTCTTCTGTAGCGAGGGGGGGGGCGTTCATGGTCCGGACGCGGTGCACGAACCGTGTACCGCGGCGCACGGACTTCGGACTTTGTGCGCCGCACAGTTGTAATTTACCGATCGGTCAAAAGTCATTTTTGATTACAATTTTCAGGGATAAAGAATAATTTAGCTTATAACACTTACCTGTTCACAGCAGCAGGTAGCTGGCGAACTTCTCTTCCTCATTGTCAGACGAACGCGACGCTGGTCCGCTTGGGACTCGTGGTTCTGGTCTCGCGACCCGGTCAAAACATAATTCCATTATTGCGGTTTTGCGCTTCCATGATTGTGGTTTTGGCAAACGATTTTTCAAAACAAATAACAGTAGTAATTCAAAAAGACTGGCAAACGCGTGTGTGTCACCCAGCCTTCGTCGTCGGCCTCCGTCGGTCTATGATGACCATGGAAGAGAATCCTAAACGTCTATTCTGCTGGAATAAAAAAAAAAAAAGCACCGCCTGTGGCTGAACAGGCCGATGCGCGAATGGCAGTCCTTGTCACACAGATCGCACTTGTGGGTGGTCTCCGTGCTGCTGGGTCTGTGGCAGGTTCTTCCTGCAGGTCCTTTTTTCATCTGCTGCAGCAGTCTGTCTTCACCCAGCCTTACACAAAACAGCTTGCGAACTTCTGTGCTTCAATTGGCTCACTGCATCCACAGCGTTGGTAGGCAGGTCCTTCTTGCTAGATTTTCAGTCGTTGGTTCTTCAAGGTTTCAGAAACCCAATTCAAGGCTCTATATTAGTCGAATGAGAGGTCAATCATATCTGATCTGTTCGCGGCTGTGTCTGTAGTGGAAGAACGGAAATGCAGCTTTTTTTTTCAGTGCGCGCTTGGACTCAGCGCCCTCGTGTGTCCTAGAGCGCACGAGAGCGCCCTCGTGCGCTCTAGGACGCAGAGACGTGCCCGTCCACGGTACACAGGAGTGCAACAGGTTAAATTGTTCGTGTTTGACTTGTTTACTGCAAACAGCTACAGGTTTGTACATTTTGCCAATAAACCTAATTTGCAGTGGGGGTTGAATAATTTTAATTGCAACTGTACATGTTTATTAAAGTCTGCTCCAGTCACCACTCTCTCCCCCTAAGAACACTCTTTACCATTTCATCCAAATTCCTCTTCCTTTTTTTACCTCTTCCACACCCAACTTGTGGGGCATACGCACAAACAACATTAAACCACACACCTTTGATTTCTAGCTTAAAACTCATAATCTTGTCTAACTCATTTTTCTCCTGAACACTCTTCACTTTTTTCACTTTTCACTTTCACCATGCTGCCCACTTTTCACTGGGCAGCACGGTGGTGCAGTGGTTAGCACTGTTGCCTAGCAGCTAGAAGGTTCTGGGTTCAAATCCCCAGGCTGGCAGGGGTAGGAACCTTTCTGTGTGGAGTTCGCATGTTCTCCCTATGCTGCGTGGATTTACTCTGGGAGCTCTGGTTTCCTCCCACAATCCAAAGACATGCATGTTAGGTTAACTGGTCATTCTAAATTGTCTCTAGACATCTGTCTCCTATAGGCCCTTAAAATAGAGGGTTAGTACTAGTGAAGCTCTTTGAGACCAGAAAAGCGCTATATAAGTACAGGTCCTTAATCCCTTACTTTTCCTTCAAAGTTTCCACTACTCCATTTCCATCCTACACCATGATTGAATAGTTTGAATCCACCTCCAAAGCTCCTGGCCTTGTTTCCCTGCCATCTGGTTTCTTCTACAGACAGTATATCCCTTGTGGATCCCTCCAACTTACTAACTTTGGGAACCCTCGGGCCTAAAATGGTCATGCACAAAAAACTGCTATAAAATCATCATACATAAATATTTTTTTCTGCACAAATCTTTCAAACTACTTGATGTCACTGTTTTTATTTATTTAAAAAAAACACAAAAAAAGACATATTTTTAATAAAATAAACAATGGTGGTGGGGTGCTGCTGGGGATTGGAGTCTTGGTTATGTCAAAAAGTAGGAACAACACTGATTTCATTGCATTAATGTCTTTCATGTGGTGTCATATTAAAACCTTTGCACCCTTTGGGGACCTTTGAGCATAAAATGGACATCCAAAAAAAAAAAAAAGCTATAAAATCATTATACATCAAAGTTTTCTATTTTACAAAAAAGAGCTACATCTCTTTTTGCACTAATTTGTTTCACAAAGCTAGCCATGCAACAGTCTCAGGACCTAGCTCATGCAACCGGAGTTGTGGCCTTGAGGGAGAACATCCACCCCACAACCAAGAGGTCAGGGTTCAATTCCCAGCCAGGTCATGTTAAAGACCATATAAAAGTGGAACTTCGTGATGTCCAGCTTGGTGCTCAGCAAAAATGGAATGGAGGAGGGAATGTGCGTGGCAATGGCTCAGGAAGTAGAGTGGGTCGTCGAATAACCAGAGGGTTGGTGGTTCGAATTCCGCTCTCCCCAGCTATGCTGCCGTTGTGTCCCTAGGCAAGACACTTTAGCCACCTTGCCTCCAGTGTCCATAACACTGGGTTTGAATGTGTATAAATGATCAATAGTGGTCGGGGAAGCCAGTGGCATGGTTTGGCAGCCACATTTCCGTCAGTCTGCAGCTGTGGCTATAGTAGTAGCTTACCACTGTCAATGTCTGTTAGGAGTGAATGAATAATAGACTCACTACAAGCGCTTTGAGATGTCACTTGACATGTAAAGCGCCATATACAGTGGATATAAAAAGTCTACACACCCCTGTTCAAATGCCAGGTGCTTGTGATGTAAAAAAAATGAGACCAAGATAAATATTTCAAAACTTTTTCCATTATTAATATGACCTATAATCTGTACAACCCAATTGAAAAACAAACTGAAATTTTGTAAGGGAAAAAAAAAATAAAAAACTTACAATAACCTGCTTGCATAAATATGCACACCCTTAAACTAATACTTTGTTGCAGCACCTTTTTCTTTTATTACAGCACTCAGTTTTATTGGGTAGAGGTCTATCAGTGTGGCACATCTTGATGCTGAAATATTTGCCCACTCTTCTTTGCAAAAACACTCCAAATCTGTCAGATTGCGAGGGCATCTCTTGTGCACAGCCCTCTTCAGATCACCCCACAGATGTTCGATTGGATTCAGGTCTGGCTCTGGCTGCACTATTCCAAAACCTTAATCTTCTGGTGAAGCCATTCTTTTGTTGATTTGGATGTGTACTTTGGGTCATTTTTGTGCTGAAAGATGAAGTTCCTCTTCACCTTCAGCTTTCTAGCAAAAGCCTGAAGGTTTTATGTGAACACTGACTGCTATTTGGAGCTGTTCATAATTCCCTCCACCTTGACTAAGGCCCCAGTTCCAGATGAAGAAAAAACAGCCCCAAAGCATGATGCTGCCACCACCATGCTTTACTCTAGGTATGGTGTTCTTTTGGTGATGGGCAGTGTTGTGTATGGGCCAAATATACCTTTTGGAATTATGGCCAAAAAGTTCAACCTTGGTTTCAGCAGACCATAACACATTTTCCCACATGTGTTTGGAAGATTTCAAATGTGTTTTTGCAAAACATAGCTGGGCTTGGATGTTTTTCTTCATAAGATAAGGCTTCCGTCTTGTCACCCTACCCCATAGCCCAGACATATGAAGAGGATGGGAGATTGTTGTCATGTGTACTAAAAAGCCAGTACTTGCCAGAAATTCCTGCAGCTCCTTCCATGTTGCTGTCGGCCTCTTGGCAGCCTCCCTGACCAGTGTTCTTCTCATCTTTTCATCAATTTTGGAGGGACGTCCAGTTCTTGGTAATGTCACTGTTGTGTCACATTTTCTCCACTTGATGATGACTGTCTTCACTGTGTTCCATGGTATATTTGATGCCTTGGAAATTCTTTTGTACCCTTCTCCTGACTGATACCTTTGAACAATGAGTTCTCTCTGATGCTTTGGAAGCTCTCTGTGGACCATGGCTTGTGCTGTAAAATGTGACTACATAAATGTCAGGAAAAGCCTACTAGAACAGCTGAACTTTATTTGGGATTAATCAGAGGCACTTTAAATGGTGGCAGGTGTGTGCTGACTCTCATTTAACATGAGTTTGAATGCAAGTAAGTAAGTAAGTAAATTTTATTTACATAGCACCTTTCACAGATATAAAAATCATAAAGTGCTTCACAAAACAGTGAAAATAAAATACATAAAATACAGGCAGGGTAAACACAGAAAAATAAAATAAATAAATAAATACAACCCTTATCTGGTTAAAAGCCTGTTTAAAAAGAAAAGTTTTCAGCTGCTTTTTAAGTACATCCACAGTATCTAGGCAACAAAGAGAAAAGGGAAGAGCATTCCACAGCCTAGGTGGTACCACTTCAAAGAAGCAATCACCTCGTGTCTTGAAATGGGTTTTGGGACCACAAGTAACATTTGGCCTGCTGACCTCAGACTACGGGTAGTGGTGTAGGGCTATAGCAGGTGCGAGATATAAGGAGGAACTTGTCCATACAAGGCTCTGAAAGTTAAGGTCAAGATATTAAATTGTTTTCTAAAATTCACTTGTAACCAATCCAGAGAGGCTAAAACAGGAAAAATATGGTCCCGTTTGCATGTTCCAGTTAAAAGCCTTGCAGCAGAGTTCTGAACAATCTGAATATGGTCAAGTTCGTTCTGATTCAAACAGGTAAAAAGACTATTACAAAAGTCCAGACACGAGGATGCAAAAGCGGGGATAATCATCTCCAATTCAACCTTGGATAGAAGGGATTTCAATGCAGAAATATTAGGAAGATGGAAAAAAAAACCCCCAGTTCTTTATTAACTGTTTAGAATGACACTTCAAAGATATCGCTGAATCAAAAATAACCACTAGGTTACTAACATAGGACTGGACAGAAGATGCTAAAGGACCTACAGATGTGGACAAAATTGTTGGTACCCCTCTGCCAATGAAAGAAAAACCCACAATGGTCGCAGAAATAACTTGAATCTGACAAAAGTGGTAATAAATAAAAATTATATGAAAATTAACCAATGAAAATCAGACAGTGCTTTTGAATTGTGGTTTAACAGAATTATTTTAAAATACAAACACATGAAACAGGCCTGGACAAAAATGATGGTACCCCTAGAAAAGATTGAAAATAATGTGACCATAGGGACATGTTCAACCAAGATGTGTCCTCTAATTAACATAACAGGTGTCTACAAACTTGTAATCAGTCAGTCGGGCTATTTAAAGGGTGACAAGTAGTCACTGTGCTGTTTGTTGACATGGTGTTTACCACACTAAACATGGACCAGAGGAAGCAAAGGAGAGAGTTGTCTCAGGAGATTAGAAAGAAAATTATAGACAAGCATGTTAAAGGTAAAGGCTATAAGACCATCTCCAAGCAGCTTGATGTTCCTGTGACTACAGTTGCACATATTATTCAGAAATTTAAGATCCACGGGACTGTAGCCAACCTCCCTGGATGTAGCTGCAGGAGGAGACGGATAATACGAATGGTAACAAAAGAGGCCAGAACAACCTCTAAACACATTCATGGTGAACTCCAAGGTCAAGGTACATCAGTGTCAGATCGCACCATCCGTCATTGTTTGGGTCACAGTGGACTTCATGGGAGAAGACCAAGGAGGACACCACTGTTGAAAACAAATCATAAAAAAGCCAGACTGGAATTTGCCAGACTTCATGTTGACAAGCCACAAAGCTTCTGGGAGAATGTCCTATGGACAGACGAGACAAAACTGGAACTTTTTGGCAAGGCACATCAGCTCTATGTTCACAGATGCAAAAATGAAGCATACCAAGAAAAGAACACTGTTCCTACTGTGAAACATGGAGGAGGTTCTGTTATGTTCTGTGGCTGCTTTGCTGCATCTGGCACAGGGTGTCTTGAATCTGTGTAGGGTACAATGAAATCTCAAGGCTATCAAGGTATTCTAGAGAGAAATGTGTTGCCCAGTGTCAGACAGCTTGGTCTCAGTCGCAGGTCATGGGTCTTGCAACAGGATAATGACCCAAAACGCACAGCTAAAAACACCCAAGAATGGCTAAGAGTGAAACATTGGACCATTCTAAAGTGGCCTTCTATGAGCCCTGATCTAAATCCTATTGAACATCTGTGGAAGGAGCTGAAACATGCCGTCTGAAGAAGGCACACTTCAAACCTGAGACAACTGGAGCAGTTTGCTCATGAGGAGTGGGCCAAAATACTTGCTGAGAGGTGCAGAAGTCTCATTGACAGTTACAGAAATCGTTTGATTGCAGTGATTGCCTCAAAAGGTCGTGCAACAAAATATTAAGTTAAGGGTACCATCATTTTTGTCCAGGCTTGTTTCATGACTTTGTTTTTTCAAATAATTCTGTTGAACCACAATTCAAAAGCATTGTCTGATTTTCATTGGTTAATTTTCATAGAATTTTTATTTATTACCACTTTGGTCAGATTCAAGTTATTTCTATGACCATTGTGGGTTTTTCTTTCATTAACAGTGGGGTACCAACAATTTTGTCCACGTCTGTATGTGCTGTTTTACTAAATGATTGACACTGTCAGGAACAACAATTAGAGTTTCTATTTTCTCAGAGTTCAGTTGTAAGTAGTTATCACTTAACCACTGGTTAATGGTGGACAAGCAGTTAGCAAAGAAAGTTAATTTGTGGAAATCGGTGGGCTTAAAAGTACTGTACAGCTGGATATCATCAGCATAAATGACATATCACTGTACTTGCTAATTATCTGTTTCAAAGGAAGTACATATAAAAGAAAAAGTATTGGACCCAAGAAAGAACCCTGAGGTACCCCACAGGTAAGCTGTGTTGATTCAGACAAAAACTGATTAATAAAATCACTAAAATTTTGGTCAGAGAGCTATGAGGAAAACCATTCTAAAGCCACTCCTGAAAGCCCAACCACATCTCAAAGTCTATTGGTTGGTGATTGGTTAATTCTGAACACAGCCATATCCCCAGTTATAACAGGGTGTGCATATTTATGCAACCAGGTTATTGTAACTTTTTAATTTTTTTATTATTCCCCTTAAAAACTTTCATTTTCTTTTTCAATTGGGTTTTATAGGCTATATACTGTAGGTCACATTAATATACATCAATATTAGACTCGGGGTTTTCTCAGAAAGTAGAAAATTCTACCCATTATCTCCACCACACATTGGACCTTATTCTGACATATGGCATAGAAATAGAAAATCTGGTAGTCAGACCATTGTCTGTTAACCTTTGATTTCACTATTCCTGACTATTTGATTCCTAAAGAAAAATATTACTACAGCAGATGTCTTTCAGATGATGCTGTTACCAAATTTATGCAGATTGTCTCCTCTATGCCGTGTGTCATCACAGTGGAAATAAGCAATGGAGAGCTTGCTCCTTCTGTAATTGATAGCATGGTAGATAGTGTTACAGCTTCTGTGCATCAGACTTTAGACTTGGTGGCCCCCTTAAAAAAGAAAAAGTCCAATCAGAGACTTCTAACCCCTTGGTTTAACACAGAAACTTGTAGCTTTAAACAGAAGACTCGTCAATTAGAAAGAAAATGGCGTTCCACTAATTTAGATGAAAACTATTCAGCTTGGAGAAATCATCTTTTAATTTATAAAAAAATCTCTTAGAAAAGCTAGAATAAGTTATTACTCTGCATTAATAGAAGAGAACAAGAATAATTCCAGGTTTCTTTTCAGCACTGTAGCCAGGCTGACAAAGAGTCAGGACTCTGTCAATGCTAGCATTCCCTTAGAGCTTACTAGTCCGGACTCTATGAACTTTTTCAATCATAAAATTTCATCTATCAGAGATAAAATCTGTCAGATTCTTCCCACTGTTAACTTAGATACTGTCACGGTGGCCCTCACGAGCCACCATAAGACGCCAGCAGTCACCAGTGAGTTGCAGTGATGTTTATTAAGAGGTGCAGGAACAGAGAATGATACACACAATAGTGCGGGTAAGACAATCACAGGACGTACCTTAACAGGGAAGTAAAACAGGAACTTCAACAGAGTGTATCATAACAGGTAGCTTAACGGGAAGGTTAACAGGAAGGTTAACAGGAACGTTAACAGGAACGTTAACAGAAACGTTAACAGAGACTGCTGCATCGGTGAGCATTCAGCGCCTGCTTATAACCCCGGTCACTAATGACCCCGAATGCAGCACAGCTGTTGACTCTGACAGCAGGGAGCTCCACCGGGCGCTGTCACAATAAGAGCCCGGGGAGCTAGAAGGAAACCTCTACTGTCAAAGCCTTGAAATGATGACACAAGATCCGAGTGCGGACGGAACCAGCACTTGGGCTGTAACAGTATCTCCCCCTCAAGGCCGAGCACCTGAGCAGCCCAAGTAACACCCAAGCCCCCCCACCCCTCTAGGGTGGGCGGATGGGGTGCCGGAAGGAGGGAGAGAGTCAAAAAGAACAAAATGATAACCGGAAGCCAACAAAGCAATACAGAGACGGGTTGAGGGAGAAAAAAAACCCCCACCAATACTCCCTTATGTGTGGATAACCGGGACAGAACCCAACAGGCAATACATATATCGGTTTAAAGCAATAAATTGACATTAGGCAGAGGAGGGAGAAAAAAAAAAACACCAAACACAGCTACGAAAAAGGAGTGAGATACAAAATCACATATCAGGCCCCCCCGCACATCCCAAAAGTTTACAGACACAGACATAATGAAAAACCCCGGGATGAGTGCAGTCCTGGCTCTGAGGGATGGAGGCTGAAAGTTCGGCGGGCCGTCCGGCATCAAGCGGCCACAATGCAGGCAGGGGGAAAAAGGACAGTTCGGGCGGCCTACCCCAGTCCCATGCTCGGAAACAGTAAATTTCAGACGGCCGGACCAGGTCGCCAAACAGGGGGTCCAATGGGTCAGGAGGCCGACCCAGAGAGCCAAATGGGCGCGGCAGTCTTTCAGGCGGCCGACCCGCATCGCTTGCCCACCCGAACCGTAGGGGAGAAGTAGCCAGCGGTCTCGCTGAAGAAGGGGAAGAAGAGGGAGAACCGGGCGGAGCGTTCGGAACCCCAACGGCCCCAGGTGGAGATGGGTTGAGCTCCTCAGGCGAACGGGGAGGATGATGATGGCGATGATGAGGATGAGGGAGATGAGCCCGTCCAGTATCCGGCGGCAGGGGATCTGCAGCTTCCCCACCGAACCTGGAAACAGCTGGTGCTGTGTCCTCGTCGGACCCCAATTGGGTCACGGTTGCATCCGCATTGGACCCCGATTGGGTAGGCGCCGCACCAGGACCGACCTCCAACCCCAAACCCGGAACCTCTGGCACAGCGGGCGACCTCAGATCCACGCTGGCGACCCTGGGAGAAGGCTCGGGAGAGAGAAAAGAACCGGGATCAGGATCACCGGCAGCGCCAGAACCCAGCGAGACAAGCTCGGATGTAGCGGGTGGCCGCACCCGGCTTGCCTCCCCAAGAGACAGGCAAAAGTGCTCTAGGATGGAGTAAAGAAAGACAAAAGAGAGCACTTGCCTGATCTCGAGTTCTGATGCCGTCCAGGACTTCGGCGATCCGGGCTCTGAAGGCAGGAGGTCGTCTTCAGGCTCCCACTCAGCTACGGCGAGCTCCGCAGCTGGCATGATGGTATGTGCAGCTCCTGGATCCTCCGGCACCGAAGCCCACGCTGACGGCCCACACGGCGTGGTGGCAGGGGACCCTTGACCCGCTGGACCGGACCGTTCGTCCGTGGAGCCCTGGGGACGCTTCCTCGTCGGCGCAGGTTCCACGCTGCAGTCTGCCCTCCTCCTCCGCCCACGACGTGGCTGCGGAACCGGAACCAGGCTCGAAAGAACCGCAGGCCCCCTCCTCATCCAGCGACGTTGGCCTGGCGTCGAGGACTGCTCGGCGGAGGGAGACACAGAGGATGCGGGGTTAATCATTACAGCCACAGCAGGTGGTAGGAGCTCGGGGAGCTGCGAACCCCAAACTCCACCTCCAGGAGTCTGACAAAGCAAATCACAATAATGTGTGTGTGAATGAATTTGGACTTGCCTGTCTCCTGAAGGTTGAGTGGTGCCTGCTGTAGCGGATGTTGCTCCTCCCTTTCCCCGCCGGACGGTGACAGTGGGCCTCCTGGAAGGACGAGGTGGACCCGCTGGAGATGGTTCCAGGACGGGACTCGCCAGGGCTGGACTCGGAGCGCACACAGCGGCCGGGGAATGGGTCGAGGAGGAGGGGGTGACAGCCGAAATGAGCTGGGCATGGGACGCTGACAAGAGAGCAGGAGCAGGGGGAAATGAGGCTGCAGGAAATCCCCTCTGACGAGGCGCAGGTGAGGCAGCTGTGCGAGGGATAGAGCCCTTGCAGCGACCCGGAGCTGGATCCGGACCGGGATCATGCTGAGGAGGGTTATGGAGGTTACGACGGTCTCTGGTGGAATGTGAAGCGAAGGTGAGGCCCGGGAACCGCCACTCCTGTACGGAGACAGAGGCGAGGAGAGCGTCAAACTCGGGGAAATCACTCAGCTCTGGATTCCTTTCCACCAGTCTGACTGCCGCTGACACATGCTTAATGATTATGGACGGGTGCACAGCGGAGCGAGCAGCAGCCACTCGGTCCCGGACCTCGATTGCAGTCAGCTGCAGCTCCTCTGGGGAAATCCCGAGTGACGTCGTGCTGGATGGGGAAAGACCTCTGGATGGCGCGAACTCCCGGGCCGGAGCGAAGGCAGGAGTGGGATCCCGAAGGGAAGGGTGACGTCTCCTCCTCTTCGGCTTCCTGCCGGGATTTCCCTCCAACCCACGGAGTGTTTCTCGCTGTGCGGCAATGTCCAACCTCCTCGCACTCACCTCAGGATGACAGGCGAAGCGGGGGAGATAGTCGAGGACCTCCTCAGCTTGGTCCAGGTACCGGTACACGACCGGTGCCCAGACAGGTAAGAGCAACAGTCCAATACTGCTAACTCACGGTGAATGGCGTCTCAGCGCGACGCCCCTCTCCGGACGTGCTGGCAGCAGTCTACTGTCACGGTGGCCCTCACGAGCCGCCATAAGACGCCAGCAGTCACCAGTGAGTTGCAGTGATGTTTATTAAGAGGTGCAGGAACAGAGAATGATACACACAATAGTGCGGGTAAGACAATCACAGGACGTACCTTAACAGGGAAGTAAAACAGGAACTTCAACAGAGTGTATCATAACAGGTAGCTTAACGGGAAGGTTAACAGGAAGGTTAACAGGAACGTTAACAGAGACTGCTGCATCGGGGAGCATTCAGCGCCTGCTTATAACCCCGGTCACTAATGACCCCGAATGCAGCACAGCTGTTGACTCTGACAGCAGGGAGCTCCACCGGGCGCTGTCACAATAAGAGCCCGGGGAGCTAGAAGGAAACCTCTACTGTCAAAGCCTGGAAATGATGACACAAGATCCGAGTGCGGACGGAACCAGCACTCGGGCTGTAACAGATACAGTAACTACTACAACTCCTTCAACTGATATCTGTTTGGATGAGTTTACTCCAATTGACCTTTCAGAGTTAGATAAAATAATTTCCTCATCTAAGCCTTCAACTTGTGTTTTAGACCCTATTCCTACCAGGCTATTTAAAAAAGTCTTCCCATTTATTGGCAGCCGTATTTTTCAAATAATCAATTCTTTTTTAACATTAGGTCATGTACCACAGGCTTTTAAAGCTGCTGTAATTAAACCCTTACTCACAAAGCCAATGCTGGATCCAGGAGTTTTAGCTAACTATCGACCAATCTCTAATCTGCCTTTCATTTCAAAAATCTTAGAAAGAGTTGTTGCTACACAATTGTTTGATCACTTGCAGGGAAATGGTTTATTTGAAGAGTTTCAATCTGGGTTTAAGAATCCATCATAGTATGAAAAAGCCTTAGTGAAGGTCACTAATGACCTCCTTATCTCATCTGATAATGGACTTGTTTCTGTACTTGTCCTTTTAGACCTTAGTCATGGAGTTCCACAGGGATCTGTGCTTGGCCCTGCTCTTTTTAGTTTATATATGCTTCCGTTAGGCAACATTATTAGAAAGCACTGTATACGTTTTCATTGTTATGCAGATGACACACACGTCTACCCCGAGTCTCAGTGTGGCTTCCGCGCTGAGCGATCGACTGTAGACATGATATTCTCCATCCGCCAACTCCAGGAGAAATGCAGAGAACAGAACATGCCCCTGTACGTCACTTTCATTGACCTCACCAAAGCGTTCGATCTGGTCAGCAGAGAGGGCCTTTTCAAGATCCTGCCAAAGATAGGATGCCCACCAAAGTTGCAAAGCCTCATCGAATCATTTCACACCAACATGCAGGGGATAGTGCAGCACGATGGCAACGTCTCAGAGC
Source organism: Pholidichthys leucotaenia (assembly GCA_020510985.1). NCBI lineage: Eukaryota > Metazoa > Chordata > Actinopteri > Cichliformes > Pholidichthyidae > Pholidichthys > Pholidichthys leucotaenia. The sequence goes on along the minus strand of CM035842.1, from coordinate 189,397,740 downwards.
CATTCAACATACGCAGCGGAGTGAAACAGGGCTGTGTACTTGCGCCAACCCTCTTTGGGATTTTCTTTGCTATGCTCCTGAGGCATGCCTTCAGCACAGCAACAGAGGGAATCTACCTGCACACAAGATCTGACGACAGGCTTTTCAACCTCGCCCGCCTGAAAGCCAGAACCAAAGTATGCGAGGCTCTAATCAGAGACATGCTGTTCGCAGACGACGCTGCAGTCGCAACCCACACACAGCAGGAGCTTCAGACCCTGATGGACCGCTTCTCCCAGGCATGCAAGGACTTCGGGCTTACCATCAGCCTGAAGAAGACTAACGTCTTGGCGCAAGGCACGGAAGCACCACCAACCATCACCATCGACGACTACGAGCTGGAAGTCGTGAATCAGTTCACGTACCTGGGGTCCACGATCAGCAACAACCTCTCCCTTGATACAGAGATCAACAAGAGGATTGGAAAATCAGCCTTCACACTCGCTTGCCTCACCACACGAGTGTGGGAGAATCCCAAACTCTCTGTCAAGACGAAGATGGCAGTGTACAACGCCTGCATCATCAGCACACTGCTCTATGGGAGTGAGACGTGGACAACATACGCCCGGCAGGAAAAGAGACTGAACTCCTTCCACTTGCGCTGCATTCGCCACATCCTGGACATATCCTGGCAGGACAAAGTGCCCAACACAGAAGTTCTGTCCTGCGCCGGCCTTCCCTCCATGTTCACTCTACTCAGGCAGCGCAGGCTCCGCTGGCTAGGCCACGTTCACCGTATGGAGGATGGCAGAATCCCCAAAGACGTCCTCTACGGAGAACTGGCAACTGGCAGGAGAGACGTTGGCCGCCCACAGCTGCGCTTTAGAGACGTCTGCAAGAGAGACATGAAGGCCCTGGAGATCAACACAGAGCGCTGGGAGGACCTTGCAACGGACCGCTCCAAATGGAGAGGCACCCTGACCAGACAGCTCAAGGCGGGTGAAGAAAGACTGACTGCTGCAGCAGATGAAAAAAGGACCCGCAGGAAGAACCGCCACAGACCCAGCAGCACGGAGACCACCCACAAGTGCGACCTGTGTGACAGGGACTGCCATTCGCGCATTGGCCTGTTCAGCCACAGGCGGTGCTGTTCCAGCAGAGTAGACATTTAGGATTCTCTTCCATGGTCATCATAGACCGACGGAGGCTGCCGCCGACGACGACGCAGATGACACACAATTATACCTGTCAATGAAGTCAGATGATAGTAATCAATTAGCCAAGTTAGAAGCCTGTCTTAAGGAAATCAAAGTTTGGATGAGTTGTAATTTCCTGCTATTAAATTCAGATAAGACTGAAGTCATTCTTGTTGGTCCAAAAAACCTTAGAAATACCTTTCCAAACCAAACTCTTAGTTTGGATGCGGTTACTCTTTCTCTTAATAGTTCTGTGAGGAACCTTGGAGTTATTTTTGATCAAGATCTGTTTTTCAATTCACATATTAAATTTGTTTCTAAGGCTGCCTTCTATCATTTGCATAATATTGTCAAGATTAGGAGCATCTTGTCTCAGAGTGATGCTGAGAAACTGATCCACACTTTTGTTACCTCTAGATTAGATTATTGTAACTCTTTATTATCAGGTTGTTCTAAAATATCTTTAAAAAGTGTTCAGTTGATCCAAAATGCTGCTGCAAGAGTTTTAACAGGTACTAGAAAGAGAGATCATATCTCTCCGACTTTGGCCTCCCTTCACTGGCTTCCCATAGAGTTCAGAATTAAGTTTAAAATCCTTCTTCTTACTTACAAAGCTCTAAACAATCAGGGCCCTTTTTATTTAAAAAATCCAATACTACCGTATTATCCTAACAGAGCACTATGCTCCCAAAATGCTGGATTACTTGTAATACCTAGAATCTCCAAAAGTACAATGGGAGGCAGAGCCTTCAGGTATCAAGCTCCTCTCCTGTAGGACCAGCTGCCAATCTGGAATCAGGAGTCAGACTCAATCTCTGTTTTTAAGAATAGGGTAAAAACCTTCCTTTTCAATATAGCCTACAATTAGGGAGGGATCATGTGTCTCTTAATCCTCCCCCAGTTATACTGCTAATAGATTTGGACAGCTGGGGGACCTCCAATAATGTACTGGGCTTCTCCCCTTTAATGTTTGCTCTCTACATGTCTGTTCTTCTCATCTTCTCTATCCCCTCACCCCCCAGCCAGTTGCAGAAGATGACTGCCCCTCCCTGAGCCTGGTTCTGCTAGAGGTTTCTTCCTGTTAAAAGGGAGTTTTGTCTTCTCCACCGTCACCAAGCGCTTGCTCACAGGGGATCGCCTGATTGCTGGGGTCTTTCTGCAATTGTAGGGGTTTCCCCTACATTTGAAAATGCTATGAGATGACTTGTGAAATGGTGCTATATAAATAAAGTTGAATTGAATTGAATTGCATTAATGGCGGAAAATTTTTTGAAATGATTTATCTTATTCTCATTTTTTTAATCACAAAAGCCTGGCATATGAACAGGGGTGTGTAGACTTTTTATATCCACTGTAAATCCAATCCATTATTATATTATTCATCATGCCAGGAAATAAAGTTACAAAATTAGACCAGAATGAGGTGAGATATTTTATCTACTGTGGATTAAGGAACAAGCTATGACCACAGACGTCCAGTGAGACAGCTACACTGTATTAGACATGGCTTTAATTTCTACAGTTACATACGGTATTTCACCCAGTATACTGTAAAACATTTTTCCACAGAATTACTGTAATTTCTGTTGCATTATGGGAATTTTTGTTGAATTCAGCTGTAACAGCCAGTCATTTACTGTACATTACTTTTTGAAAATACAGTTTCTTACTGCATTTAGCCTACTGTAATGGCTTTGGCGCCCATTTTTTTTAAACAGTAGTCTGTACAAAGATATTTTAATTCCAAGCCTTTTATTGTTTTTGTATTGCTGATAATGATATTTAGCAATATGATATTTTAACGAGACTTCATTTAAAGAAGGAACCATTTTTGTATTGCTTTCAATTTACTATACTGTAATTGAATTACAATATAGTACTGTAATTTTAAATTACAGTAATTTACTGGCAAGTTACTGGCAACACCCTTTGGGATGTCTAACAATGTAGAATTTATAGAGATTTTTAAAAATGACCACTCGCAAACTTGCTAGCTATGCTAGTTGCACTGTTCCTATGAGAGCTCCAGGGCTCAGTGGGAAGCTTCCTGTTCTCCTCCAAGGAGAAAGTGTACCGGACTATCCAGGAGCCAGGCCTGTCAAGTAGTAGTAGTAATAATAATAATAATAATAATAATAATAATAATAATAATAATAATAATAATAATAATAATATGATCCTGTGGCAAGAGGAAGAAACACACAGGACACGACGGTGAGCTTTTATTCTTATTCCTCAACTGCCACCAAATAACTGAACATAACCACTCCCTGACTGCAAACCTGGGAACACAAACCACGCCCCCCAACCCCAAGTCCCATTGGGTGAGAAAAACACTCCCCAGTCTGCCACACAGCCGCCCCCCCCCCCCAAATAACCAGAGGGAACTCCCGTAGTCAAAATCAGTCTCTCACTTGGGGCCTGATGAGCCTGCCATAACGGCTGCACCGTCCTCCAGCCGGGGCCACAGGAAAAACTTGTTGGGCAGGGCATCCTTGTGGATGGTGGGCAGGTGAAACGCAGTTTGTAGCAGGCTGGAAACCAGAAAATTCATCTAGTGCAGATCTAGCCAGGGTCCAAGAAGGGGGGCGACCCCGACGGGGGACCTGGGCTGGAAACATAAGCTCATCCGCTATAAAGTGCTCTGACTTAAGCCTATCTAACGTGACCAGCTTTTTATGCCCACCCATATCTAGCACAGAACTCTTAGGGCCCGTCTCCAGAACCCGAAATGGACCGTCGTATGGGGGTTGGAAAGGCGAGCGGTGAGCATCATATCGCACAAAAACAAAACGGGCCGAACTGAGCTCAGTAGGCACAAACAATTGCGGAAAACAGTGTTGAATAGGGCTCAGAGCCAGCGTACCGTCGGATGAAAAAGGGTAGATGGCGGGGCTGGTCTGCGGGGTGGAACTTTTGGGTAAAAACTCTTCCAGAATACGGAGTGGTTGACCAAACACCATTTCAGCAGGCGAAGCATCGAGATCTTCCTTAGGAGCTGCACGCAACCCAAGCATCACCCAAGGCAAATGATCCACCCAATTACCATTGTAGAGTGCAGGACGCAATGCCATTTTCAGTGAAAAGTGAAAGTGTTCACAGAAGCCATTAGCCTGAGGGTAGTACACTGTATTACAGTGTACCTGCACCCCCAAGGACCTTGCTAGCGCTGGCCAGAGCTTCAACATGAACTGGGGGCCCCTGTCGGAGGTAATATCTGATGGGGTGCTGAAACACACAACCCAGGAAGAAAGAAACGTGTGTGCCATGTCCGTGGCCAAAGTAGCGGAAAGACGGACCGCCTCTGGCCACCTTGTAGTCCGATCCACTATGGTGAGCAGGTGCGTAAAACCTTGCAAAGGGGTTAGAGGACCCACCATGTCCACATGCACATGGTCAAACCTTTTAGCCCAAATCTGAAACTGTTCTAGGGGTGTCTTGGTGTGCTGGTGAACTTTAGCGCCTTGACACAGCAAGCATGCAGCCGCCAAACCTTTTACATCCTTGCGGAGGCCAGGCCAGACAAACTTGGTGCCAACCAGTTTCACTGATGCCCAAACTCCAGGACAAGAGAGGGAGTGAATTGAGTCAAAAACATGACGGTGCCAGGCTGCAGGAACAACAGGGCGGGGGCGGCCAGTGGAGACGTCGCGGTGGAGAGTAGGACCACCTTTCTGCAACACCGCCTCCTCGAGTTTGAGGGCTGTACCTATAGACTGAAGGGCCAGGATGTCCAGGTCGTTGGGCTGCTTAGTGGCCATGGCAGAAAAATCCATCCCGATGTGCACCGGACACACCAGCGCACGTGACAGGCAATCAGCAACGGGGTTGGACTTGCCAGCCATATGCTGAACATCTATTGTGAACTCGGAGATGGCCGCCAGATGACGTTGTTGATGAGCAGACCACAGCTCGGTCACTTTGGACATAGCGAACGTCAGTGGTTTATGATCTACATAAGCCATGAAAGAACGACCCTCCAATAAGAAACAGAAATGACAGGCTGCCAGATACAGAGCCAGCAACTCCTGGTCAAAAACTGTACTGACGCTCACCATCCCGCAGCTTGTGAATGAAAAATGAGAGGGGCTACCACACCACTGCTACGTGCTGCTTGACACTGCCTTCACGGCTATGTCGGAGGCATCTGTTGTCAAAGCTATGGGCGCCATGAGTACAGAGTGAGCGAGTAGTGCTGCATTCGCAAGGGCGGACTTAGCTCCGTCAACAGCTCGGATCCGTCCGGGTCCAGGTGACAGGGTCGTTGGCTTTTTCAATCAATCAATCAATCAATCAATCAATCAATCAATCAATCAATCAATCAGCTTTATTTATAAAGCACTTTAAAAAGCAACACTCCACAAAGTGCTGTACAGCAAGAAAACACAAAAAAACATAAAAGCAGGAAGCAGGGCACTAACACAAAAACAATATAGAACCACAGTCAAAAGAAACAATAAAATAAAACTGCTTGTCTGATGATCAGGGGTAAATCATTCCATAACCTGGGTGCCATGATCGAAAAGGTTCTGTCCCTTCTGAGCTTCTACTTCACCTTTGGCACCCCCAGAAGCAGCTGTTAAGCTGACCTGAGGGACTGGGTCGGAGTGTATGGATGCAGAAGCTCAGATAAGTAAGGCGGAGCAAGACTGTTCAAGGATTTAAAAACAAATAAAATAATTTTAAAATGAACTCTAAAATACACAGGGGGCCAATGGAGTGAAGCTAAAATGGGTGTGATGTGATCTCGTTTTAGGCCGTGAGCAGCTGCCACTTTTTGTTCAGTTTCGTGGCACCCAATGGGGAACTAAAATTTTAGTGTTTCTAAATTAAGATTACATTATTGTAAGACAAAATATTGATGTTCCCACTTACAAAGGTGTGGATAGCTGTATGAAAAATGCGATTGAAGTCAGTTGGTAATAATTGTCTGGCTACCTTAAACATGGCCCAGTCCGGGACGTTTTAACTAATCAGCGTCATCCCTTTGGTCATGTGACAACAAAATGGCAGCGCCCACAGGGGTAGCGTGCGCTGAAAGCCTCTCCTGTGTTATTCACATTTCCGATAAGTTTTCGGGCAGTATCACTCGTTTTACTGAAGCATCATGGGCAAAAGTACGTGAGTGTGCCCAAAAATGGCTTGTACTTGATGGACCCCAACAGAAAGTAGCAGAACAACGTTGCGACTTGTTCGAGAAAGGTGAATGGCAGCCATTGTTTATGGTTGTACTGCGTGTGCCCTGGAGTCGTTTGGCTCCGATCATTTGTAACTCTAAATATGAACTAAAATGGAACCCTAGATGTCTAAAACCTTTGTCAACCGCTCACAGGGTGACCTAGTCCTGGTCTAAGACTCCGAGTAGGCCGATCTGGGGGTGTGGAGGCTAATAACCAAGGGACTCTGGGTGCCAGGTAACATAGTCCTAGTATAGATCTAGATCAGGGGTGTCAAACTCATTCCATGGAGGGCCAAGACCCTGCAGGTTTTACCTCCACCCAGTGTCTTCAGCAGGTGTTTTCATTGATCAGCAATCAGTGAGGGGAAATTCAGTGAAATCTCCTGTTGAAGACACTGGGTGGAGGTAAAACCTGCAGGGTCTTGGCCCTCCATGGAATGAGTTTGACACCCCTGATCTAGATGATGCAGATCGACTCACTCTGATGATGCATCTATCCCCAGAACCCACCCTGGGCCTGAATTATAGTCAAAATATACCACTACCACAAAGTAGCTCAAATGGGAAAAGGGTAGCAATCCCAATGAGCTTAACTCTGAGTCTGAGGGTTGGATGTACTTCTCAGCCCAAGCCCAAGGGGTGCAGTGTACTAGTAGGTGAGGGAGGAACAAGTTTGGGCATACATTTATATAGTTTGCACATAGTCACACCCATACTATCAAGCCTTAGGCGGATGGAAAATGGCCTGTTAAGGAAAGCCCATATGTTTGTGATGTGTCACCCAAGAAAGGTTAAACTCATGGCAGCAGCAGTCGCCTGTATACTTTATGCTCTCAATAAATATGGGCACACAGTCTGTGCTTGCCATTTTGCAAGTTTACATTGAGTAGTGACTAGGTTGCACAAGGTCTCTATTATAAGCTCACTGTTAATGTGAAAATTATCTGCAATCTATATATGTTTTATATCTATATGGGTACAAGGTAGGCCTAATGTTATAATACCCTATGGTCCATATAATATGTTTTCAGATCTAAACAACCTTGATCCAACATTTGGCTACCATCGTGTGTGCTATAGCCGTTTTACGGACAAAACAAGAGTGGAACGTGCTGAAGAAATCGATTCCTGGGCATAACATTATCTGAAAATGATGTCTCAAACGTGATTCTAGGTGGACTGATTAAAAAAGTTCATCCATCCATGACGGCCATTTTTGATTTATGCAAATAAGCGGAGTTCTTTGACCCTCAATCACATATTTGACCTCAGAAATCGATTCCTCGGGTCAACATTATGCAGAAAAGACGTCTCAAACGTGATTCTAGGTAGAATGGTTAAGAAGTTGGACTATCCATGCCTGTGGCGGCCATCTTGGATTTATGCAAATGAGTGGAGTTCTTTGAGCCTCAATCACAAAAGTGACCTCAGAAATCGATTCCTGGGCATAACATTATCGGAAAATGATGTCTCAAACGTGATTCTAGTTGTACTGATAAAAAAGTTAGGCCATTCATGGCAGCCATCTTGGATTTATGAAAATTAGTGGAGCCCTCAATCACATATCTGACCTCAGAAATCGATTCCTTGGGTTAACATTATCCGAAAAAGACGTCTCAAACATGATTATAGGTAGAGTGGTTCAAAATATAGTCCATCCACACCCATGGTGGCCATCTTGGATTTATGCAAATTAGCAGGGTTCTTTGACCCTCAGTCACACTAATGACCTCGGAAATCGATTCCTCGGGTTAACATTAGCCGAAAAGGACGTCTCCAATGTGATTCTAGGTAGAATGGTAAAAAGTTAGTCCATCCATGGCAGCCATCTTGGATTTATGCAAATTAGCGTGGTTCTTTGACCCTCAATCACACAGTCGACCTCAGAAATCGATTCCTCGGCTCAACATTATCCGTAAAAGAGGCCTCAAACGTGTTTCTAGGTAGACTGGTTGAAATGTTAGGCCATTCATTCCCATGGTTAGTCGTGGCAGCCATCTTGGATTTATGCAAATTTGACATAGCTATCCACACCTTTGGCAGTGGGAACATCGATTTTCGGATTCAGCGGGGGTTTTTTACATAGAAATCATCAAAGATCCCGTAGTTCCCAGTTGGGTGCCACAAAAATCATTTTCTAGCCACATTTTGAGGGAGCTGCTCATGGCCTATTTACGTGTACTTGTTAAAAGACGAGCAGGGACATTTTGAATTTGCTTCAGATGCGAAAGAGATGACTGGTTAACACCAGTGTATAGTGCATTACAGTAATCCAGCTGAGATGAAATAAAAGCATGGATTACTGTTTCCAGGTGCAGTTGAGAAAAAATGGGTTTTACTTTTGCTAAATGCCTGAGATGAAAGAAGCTGGATTTTACCACAGAACGAATCTATCTAATTTAAAATCACTGTCCATGATAAAACCAAGGTTCTTAACTGTGGATTTCACGTAAGGTGTGAGGGGGCCCAAGTTTACAGGAGGGAACCCACCTGTAACCCTCAGAGCCTCATAAAGTGGCTGCAAGTGGTGGGCAGTGCGAGAGAGGAAGCGATTGTAAAAATTTACCATGCCCAAAAATTCCTGCAGTGCCTTAACGGAGCCCGGATGGGGAAATTCCACCACCACTTGAACCTTAGAAGGCAACGGAATCACACCCCGCAAAAAAATGCAGTGGCTTAAGAAGGCAATCACTGGCAGTTCAAACTGACACTTAGCAGGGTTGATGATCAGGCCGTGTTCCTCAAGGCACCTAAAAACTTGTTTGAGGTGCAACAGACGCTCTTCAGCTGATGGACTGGCCACTAATATGTCGTCGAGGTAGACAAACACGAACTGGAGGTCGCATAACACCGAGTCCATCAACTTCTGAAATGTTTGGGCTGCACCTTTAAGGCCAAATGGCATGTGCAGGAATTCAAAAAGCCATAACGGGGTAATCACAGCGGTCTTGGGGACGTCCTCCGTGCGAACAGAAACCTGATGATAACCGCGCACCAGATCCACCATTGAAAAAATGGCAGAGCCTGCCAAAGGCACGGAAAAATCTTGGCTGTGCGGAATAGGATAATGGTCATTTGCGGTGATGTTGTTAAGCTGACGAAAATCACCATATGTCCGCCACGACCCGTCTGCCTTGGGTACCATGTGAAGTGGTGAGGCTCATATGCTGTTGGAAAGCCTCACTATACCCACACGTTCCATAGTGGCGAACTCCTCTTTCACAATGGCCAACTTAACCGCGTGAAGGCATCACGTGCGCGCAAAAACCAGTGGCCCTGCTGTGTGGATGAAATGTTCCACCCAGTGCTTAGTAGCTGCAGTGGAAAAAGCAAGTATAAGCAACAGAAAATTTGTCAGCAACTGAAGAAAAACATCATCCGATGCTAAAAAGGTAGCATGTGACAACAGCCCAGTTCCCCCAGCCTCACACGGAAAGGTGGCAAAAGACACAACATCAATGAAACAGTGGTTAGCAACATCAACAAGAAAACCATTTGCACACAGAAAATCTGCGCTAACAGTAGGTACTGTAATGGAAGCGATTACAAAGTCTCACTTGAAACTGTGTGCCTGGAAACAAAAAGTCACAGACCTTGTGCCAGATGTCTCAGTGGAAGAACAGTTAGCTGCACTCAAACACGGGCCAATACCTGCTGCTGGTCTGTCTGCACTAGTTGATGGGAGTAGGCTCTTCTGTGAGCCAGAGTCCACTAGGAAACGTCTCCTTGACAGCGAGTCTTTAATGAAGAGCAGCTCACCTCGTCCGCCAGTGCCCACAGCTGCTACTGAGTGCTGGCTCTGGAGTTTCCCCATCGTCTCAAATGTGCATGGAGGAATGCAGCACTTAGCCTTGTTGCCAAACTGCAGGTAGAAGAAACACAGACCTTTCCCTCGTCGTCTCCAGGCCATCACTCTAGCTACTGCCACCGGTCTGTGTCCTCCATTGTGGGTTGCAGGATATCCGATGCCACGCTTTGCATAGCAAACTGCCTGGTAGCCAGCAGGACCTGCTCAGCTTTCTCGGCCAAAGCGCAGTAGTCACCAGCTGCCATATGCGGGGAGTTAGCCAAAACTGTGAGCGCAGGCGGTGGGAGTTGGCACAGGAAAATGTGTGAAAACGGGAAACCACCTTCATCCACTCCAAGCAGCAATAGCATTCTGTCCATAAGATCCACAGCTGTACTGTCACCCAAGCTTCACAGCCGCAGTGCAAGTGGCCGGCTGTGAGGGTTAGGGCGACATGGGTGATGAGGAGTTTTCTTCTGTGCTGGACATGCTTGAATCGGGGTCACCAATGTGGCAAGAGGAAGAAACACACAGGAGACAAAGGTGACCTTTTATCTTTACTCCTCAACTACCACCAAACAACTGAACTAAACCACTCCCGGACTGCAAATCCGGGGAACACAAACCACGCCTCCCCCAACCCGAAGTCCCACTGGGTGAGAGACACACTCCCCAGTCTGCCACAATCCTTGTGTTACAGGGTTATACCCAAGTGGTTTTTTACTCGTTGGTAATGGATATAATAAGGAACTCAGTGAAATGGGGGTTGTAAGAGTGTTGTTCCATAATTGCCCAAAGGGGCACTTCTTCCCCTCCAGGGGGCTGCATCAAAAAGTACAATTTAGAGATATCAGCTGCCCAGTAATAGTGCAGGTAATATGGCATAGCCAACCCTCCCTTCTCCTTCCATCTTTCCAAGCACTCCTTCCTGATATGTGATATTTTCTTGTTCCAAATATACAAGGAAGTGGCCCTGTCAGATTCTTTAAAAAATGACTTTGCTATAAATACTGGAATGGTTTGGAAGAGAAATGCAAATTTTGGCAGTATTATCACCTTAATTAAATTTATGTGTCCTGCCATTGACAAGGGAAGGACTGACCATCATTCCATGCTTTTTTTTGGCTTGCATTAGAGCTGTCTGAAATTGCGTTTGAAAAGATCTTTAAATTGCTTTGTCACTGACACTAAGTAGGTAAATTTGTCTTTTATCCTGAATGTGACAGGTTTTGACAATAATAGGCCCCAAAACAGACACAGAGACTGAGTCACGATCAAGTGCAAAACAAGATGTATTTATAAAAGTGAATGTGAGTGTGTGAAGATCTGGCAATCCTGTGGAGAGAGGAAAAGAGACACTATGAGCTTGGCAATGACTGGGCATAGAATGGTAAATGACATTCACTTATATAGCACTTTTTACTTACCTCTGGATGACCAAAGTGTTTTACAAATCCTGCCATCCACCCATTCACACACACATTCACACACTGATGTCAGCAGAGCTGCCATGCACTGGCCTGACCCACCAGAAGCAACTGGGGATTCAGTGTCTTGCTCAAAGACACTTTGACATACAGACTGCAGACAGAGCGGGAATCAAACCACTGACCCTCCAATTAGTAGTCGGCTACACTACACCTGCGCTACAGCTGCCCCTCAGAATGTTGATTAGAGGCTGAGTCTTTTCTTATGTCTGGTGCAGTAGTCACGAGCGATGTGTATTTACAAGGTTGGTTGCCAGAAATCTTCGGGTGAAGCGGTTCAGGGCTGATAGTGAGAGCGATGATTCTTCCTGAAGATGAAAGATGGTTGCCCCAGTGCCGGGGACTTAACTTCTTCTTCTTTCGGCTACTCCCTTTAGGGGTCACCACAGCAGATCATCTACCTCCATCTCACCCTATCCCTTACATCTTCCTCTGTAACACTAACCCTCTCCATGTCCTCCTTCACTACGTCCATGAATCTTCTCCGTGGTCTTACTCTTTTCCTCCTGCCTGGCAGCGCCATCTTCAACATCCTTTGTCCAATATATCCACTATCCCTCCTCTGCATATGTCCAAACCATCTCAGCCTTGCCTCTCTTAGTCTGTCTCCAAACCGCTCAACCTGAGCTGTCCCTCTGATACACTCATTTCCAATCCTGTCCCTCCTAGCCACTTCCAATGAAAATCTTAGCATCTTCAACTCTGCCACCTCCAGCGCCACCTCCTGTCTTTTTGTTAGTGCCACCATCTCTAAACCATATACCATAGCAGGTTTCACAATCATCTTGTAAATCTTCCCTTTTTCTCTAGGTGCTATCCTTCTGTCACAAATCACCCCTTACACTCGTCTTGACCCACTCCACCCTGACTGCATTCTCTTCTTCACCTCTCTTGTACATTTTCCATTGCTTTGGATGGTTGACCCCAGGTATTTAAACTCATCTACTTTCACTACCTCTACTCCTTCCATCTTCACTGTTACACCTGCCTCCCTCTCATTCACACTCATGTATTCTGTCTTGCTTTTAACTGACTGTAATGTATTAAATATGATTATTATATTGTGTGTTATGAGTGATGGTTACACCTTTCCGGTTCCGCCACCACCCAGGGTATAAAAGGCCGACGCGAAAGAGGCAAGGTCTCTTTTTGACCAGCACTTCTGCCTTGACGGGAGCGCCTTCGAGTTCAGTGAATTTATGTAATAAAGTTCCGTTCTACTGCATCTTCAGCCTCATTACTGAAGTATTGGCTATGGACAGAACACTGACTTTCATACCTTTTCTCTCCAGAGCATACCTCCACCTCTCCGGGTTCTCTTCCACCTGCTCCCTGTTCTCACTACAGATCACAGTGTCGTCTGCAAACATCGTGGTCCACGGGGGCTTCTGCCTGACCTCATCTGTCAGCCTGTCCATCAGCATCACAAACAAGAAGGGGCTCAGAGTCAATCCCTGATGTAATCTCACCCTCACTTTGAATCCATCCGTTACTCCTACAGCGCACCTCACCACCATCTCGCTGTCCTCATACATGTCCTGTACCACCCTCATATACTTCTCTGCCTCTCCTGACTTTCTCATACAATACCACACTTTCTCTCTTGGCACCCTATCATATGCTTTCTCTAGGTCCACAAAGACACAGTGCAACTCCTTCTGACCTTCTCTATATATCTCCATCAGCACTCTTAAAGCAAACATTGCATCTGTAGTACTCTTACTTGGCATTAAACCACACTACTGCTCACTGATTGTCACCTCTCCTCTCAACCAGGCTTCAACAACTGTTTCCCAAATCTTCATAGTGTGGCGGATCAACTTTATGCTCCTGTAGTTACTACAGCTTTGAGCATCACCTTTGTTAACACCAGGGACTTAACAGTTAGTGATAATAACATTAGTGCACTTACAGAGAGTTGCACAGAGTTCCAGTTCCACCAAGGGGGAAAGTCCACTCTACCTGGGAGGACAGAGGTCCTAGAAGACACGTAGGATTGGAGAAGGTTAGAGAGGGTAAAAGGCTTACAATGATACCTTGCTGAAGGAGGGCACAAGAACATTCAGGTGTGCACAGGCTGAGAGCTTCTGCAGAAATTCAGACTGGAAAGTTCAACACTTCTATGAAGAGGAGGAGCTTTGAGGAGTCTTAAATAGGCTGTCCAAACAAGACACAGGTGGAGTAGTCAGAGCAGGTGGAAATGATCAAAGTAGTCGGAGTTTATTTGATTTTTGATTTTTTTTTTTGATTTTGTATACTTTATTGATCCCCAGAGGGGAAATTGAGGGCATCCACCTGGATGGATAAAGCAGCCACGGTATGGCGCTATCCCTTTACCATTCACACACACATTCACACCTAGGGCCACTTTTAGAGTCTCCAATTAACATAACTTGCATGTTTTTGGCCTGTGGGAGGAAACCGGAGAACTCCTGGAGTAAACCCACGCAGACACGGGGAGAACATGCAAACTCCACACAGATCACTGTTGGTCAGGGGCTGGGATTGAACCAGGGATCCCATGGCCAAGGGTGAGTTGCTGTGCTGCCACAGTGCTAACCACTGCGCCACCGCACCGCCCAAATTGCACAAACCTGAAACACTACAGTTCCCCTTCCCAAGGGGTGTTACTTGGCATCCAGCCTGGCTTTGCTAGGTGTGTACGGTGGAATTCATGCACCTTGTTGGGGTCCATGATGAAAGGCCTCAGGACCCAAGAGTGTTCCTCAGGTCTGTAACCCTTCCAGTGAACTATGTACTGGAATCCTCGGCCCCATTGACGGACGTTCATGATGCAGCTGATAGAGTAGACCAGACCTCTGTCAACCATCTTGGGAGGGGGTGAAGGCTTGGAGGGAGGACAAAGGTGACTGGAAGAAACAGGTTTGATCCGAGACACCTGAAAGGTGGGGTGACTGCAAAGGAAAGCAGGTAGGCTAAGGCAAACAGCAAAGGGGTTAACAATCTGAGTAATGTTAAAGGGACCAATGAAAGAGGGAGACAGTTTCCAAGAGTCAGTTTGTAGTGGAATGTTCTTGGTTGAAAGCCATACATCTTGGCCAATGGAGTAGCTGGGAGCTGGAGTTCTCCGCCGACTGGTGATCATGGAGTTCTCAGAATCAGAATCAGAATCAGGTTTATTGCCATTGTTCATGTGATACACAAACTAGGAATTTGTCTCGGTGCCATGCTGCAACATTAAAAACATAATGAGAAAAAGGGATAAACTAAAAAACTAAAGGACTAGAAACGTGCAATAAGTGTAGGAAAATAAGTAATAATAAGTAATAATAATAATAATACTAGTAATAATGAGTAGTACTAGTCAAGGCAGTTTAAAAAATTAGCATGTAGCAGATAATGTGAAGTACCACATAGTGCAGTCAATAATGCAACAGAAAAACAGTGATGAATGACATGAGTCTGGTTGAGCTGCTGTACATAGTGCATGAGAGTCAAAAGTCACTTAGTGTTCAGCAGTCTGATGGCAGAGGGGAAAAAGCTGTTCATGTGCCGGGAGGTTTTAGTCCGAATGGACCGAAGCCTTCTACCTGAGGGGAGGGGGGCAAACAGCACGTGACCAGGATGTGAAGGATCGGCTATGATCCGGCCAGCACGCCTCCGGGTCCTGGAGATGTACAGGTCCTGGAGAGATGGGACCTTGCAGCCTATCACCTTCTCAGCAGTGCGCACGACGCGCTGCAGCCTTAGTCTGTCCCTGGCAGTGGCTCCTGCGTACCACACAGTTATGGAGGAGGTGAGGATGGACTCGATGATGGCCGTGTAGAACTGCACTAACATCTTGGTGGGTAGCTTGAGCTTCCTCAGCTGCCGCAGAAAGAACATCCTCTGCTGGGCCTTTTTGATGAGGGAGCTGATGGTTGGCTCCCATTTGAGGTCTCGGGTGATGGTGGTGCCCAAGAAGCGGAAGGAATCTGCAAAGGTGATGGGAGAGCCTGTGATGGTGAGGGGGGGGGGGGGCAGGGGGGATGTGACTTTCCTGAAGTCCACAATCATCTCCGCTGTCTTCAGAGCATTCAGCTGCAGGTTGTTGTGGCTGCACCAGGACACCAGCTGGGCCACCTCTTCCCTGTAGGCGGACTCGTCACCGTTGGAGATGAGCCCGATGAGGGTGGTGTCGTCCGCAAACTTAATCAGCTTAACAGACTGGTGGGAGGAGGTGCAGGAGTTGGTATAAAGGGAGAAGAGTAGGGGGGAAAGTACACAGCCCTGGGGTGATCTAATGCTGATGCTAACAGAGTCTGAGACAGACTTCCCCAGCCGCACATGCTGTCTCCGGTCCGTCAGGAAGTCGGTGATCCACCTGCAGAGGGAGTCAGGCACGTTGAGCAGGGTTCTGGTTGCCAGTGCGGAAGAGAACAGCCCGGGTGGACTTCCAGATGCGTCGACAGCGTCTGATGTGATGCTGGACAGATGGGACTGTGATTTCCTCCTCAGAGATGGAGAGCACAGGAGGGTTGTACCCCAGGAAGGCCTTAAAAGGGGAAACCCCAGTGGCTGAGGAGGTCATGGTGTTGTGGGAGTACTCGACCTAGGGCAGGTAGTCACTCCACATGGTAGGGTTTGATGCTGTGATGCGTCTGAGGGCTGCCTCCAACTCCTGATTGGTTCTCTCACACTTGTCCATTGCTCTGTACATGGTATCCAAATGTGAGCCTGATGTAGGACCTGACTGCCTTGCAGAATGTCTCCAGACGTGTGAGATGAATTGTGGGCAACAATCAGAAACAACATCAATAGGAACATCATGAAGGTGGACAACATACAGTGTAAGAAGCTGAGCAGTTTTTCTGGCAGAGGGCAGTTTAACCATTGGAACAAAATGAGCGGCTTTGGAGAACCTGTCAACAATGGGAAGTATGACGGAGTACCCATTAAAAGGAGGTAGACCAGTGATGAAGTCTAGGGCAATGTCAGACCATTGCCGACTAGAAATGGGAAGGGCCTGGAGCAACCCAGTGGATGCAGACAAGGACACCTTACCCATGGAGCACTGGGGGCAGACACGAACATACTCCAACATGTCCTTCCTCATGGATGGTCACCAGAAAATCCGTGCAAAATGTGACAGGGTGCGGAAAAAAAACAGGATGACAAGAAAACTTGGCAGTATGTAGCCAGTGAATGATTTTACTTCTGACGGATAATGGGACGTAAAGCCGACCAATGGGACCTCCTCCCAGATCTGGCTCACTGCTCTGTGCCCTTCTCACCTTGTCCTTGATTTCCTAGGTGCAGGAAGATGGAACAGTGGTCTGTTTGTCAGAGGGGGTGGCATCCTCCTCAAACTGCCTGGAGTAGGTGTTTGACATTTGTGGACTTGGGTCTATAAGTAAGGACAAAATCAAAACAACCAACAAAACAGGGCCCACTGGGCCTTGCAAGGGTTAAGGTGCTTAGCAGTCTTAACCTTCTAAAGTTCCGGCTGTCGTAAGACATCAGTGTCACCTGCTGTCCCTGGTGCAGTTCTGTGCCTGCCACGTGATGTGTCCCAAAAGCACAGAAAACCCATTTGTACTAAGCATTTCACATCACAAGATGTCAGACACATATAGCTTACTGCTCTTCACTGGTGGACTGGAGGACTTTACCCAAACAAGCAACCTCAAACATCATTTCCGGAAACGCGAAGAAGAGAATGTAAACAAAGGCTCCATTACAACATATATTTCCACACGGAAGAAGTGTTTGCTCCAAATTTTGCCAACTATGATTCTAAAAAAGAGATTATTTATCTTCCGAATGGAAATATTTACCTTTTGTGACAGCAGAAGATGGTCTGGACCGTGTACACTTTCGTATGCCATCGATGGAGCTGCATGTGACAACAGAGAACAATAACACTGGTTTGGCGGTGTAACGTACCCGAAATTGAGGTGGAATAATTCATAACATATATGTGACAGTTTCTGGATGTGGGAGAGAAAGTGAAAATGACTGGCAGAAGACGACATAAGGACCGTGGATGACGAAAATAGACGAATGAAGACACGACGAGTGGTAGGTCTGATTGTTTTTTATCGGTTTGTGTACATTCTACTGCTTTTCTGGTTCATATACTTTCAATTCAATTCAATTCAATTCAATTCAACTTTATTTATATAGCGCCATTTCACAACAACAGTCATCTCATAGCACTATCAACTGTAGGGGGGACCCCCACAGTTGCAGAAAGACCCCAGCAATCAGGCGATCCCCTGTGAGCAAGCACTTGGCGACGGTGGAGAGGAAAAACTCCCTTTTAACAGGAAGAAACCTCCAGCAGAACCAGGCTCAGGGAGGGGCAGTCATCTGCTGCGACTGGCTGGGGGGTAAGGGGATAGAGAAGAAGAAAAGAACAGACATGTAGAGAGCAAACAGCACGATGGGGACTCAATCTATGGGAGAGAACAAACAAATGTTAAACTTACTTTGAAGATAAGATAACAAAAAAACAAAAACAAAAACCAAGACAAAAAACCAAAACCATCCTTTGTGTAAATATGTCCAAAGTACACTTTTGAGAGAGAGTTATGTAATTCAATATGGCTGTCATCGCATTATGCAAATTAGATGCATAAATTTACTCCTATCTCAAACTTTGGATCATATTCTACATCTTTCTAATTGACAGTAAGCCATTATCTCTTACCACTTTCAAGTAAAAGCCTTTGGAATGTCTGATATCCAAACTGAATATTTTCTTCAAAAAACCCTTGACTACCGGGGGGGGGGGGGGGGAGGAGGCTGACGGCTGTGCCAGTGCACCACAGAATTTTAAGAGGTTAAGATACTTCAAGCTTTTGTGATGAGTCCAGACCAAAAAGGGCAAAGATGACCCCTCGAGCCAGTGATACAACTACTACAGAGCCAGTTTAACAGCCAGCAGCTCTCAATCACCCACACTGTAATTCCTTTCAGCAGGGGACAATCCTAGAGAAAATAGACGCAGGCGTGGATCGGCAGGACAGCTCCAACACTACTACTACACTACTAGGGGGCGGCAGTGGCTCAGGAGGTAGCGCAGGTCGTCCAATAACCGGATGGTTGGTGGTTCGAATCCCGCTCTCCCCAGATATCCTGCCATTGTGTCCCTGGGCAAGACACTTTACCCCCAATTGCTCCTGGTGGGTCTTGACAGCACCATGTTGGTCAGCTATGCTGCCATCAGTGTGTGAATGGGTGGATAGCAGGATCTGTAAAGCACTTTGGTCATCTAGAGATGATAATAAAAGCACTATATAAGTGAATGCCATTTACCATTTTACTACTGGAGGTGTCCATCTCCACTGTAAACTGCTGGGAGTGTGTTATGGATTTTTCCCTTTAACTGTCTCCATAGCAGATCATCTACATCCATCTCACCCTATCCCTTGCATCTTCCTCTGTAACACCAACCCTCTCCATTTCCTCCTTCACTATATCCATGAATCTTGTCTATGGCCTTCCTTTTTTCCTCCTGCCTGGCAGCGCCATCTTTAACATCCTTTGTCCAATATATCCACTATCGCTTCTCAGCACATGTCCAAACCATCTCAGCCTTGCCTGTCTTACATTGTCCCCAAACTGCTCAACCTGAGCTGTCCCTCTTATATATTCATTTCTAATCCTGTCCCTCCTAGTCACTTGCACTGAGAATCTTAGCATCTTCAGCTCTGCCACCTCCTGCTCTGCCTCTTGTTTTTTTTACGAGTGCCACTGTCTCCAAACTAAACATCATAGCAGGTCTCACTACAGTCTTGTAAATCTTCCCTTTCACTCTAGCTGTTATCCTTCTGTCACAAATCACTCCTGACACTCGTCTACTCCCACTCCACCCTGCTTGCACTCTCTTCTTCACCTCTTTTGTGCATTTTCCATTGCTTTGGAATGAAACCCATCAGCCTTAACTACCTCAGCTCCTTACATCTGTGGCGGGGTGATTGATCTCCCAAAGTTGCAACAGCACCACCTAGGAGTGAGCCTAGGACTTCTATTTTCTGTACAGGGGTGGGCAATGAATTATCAGCAGAGAGGGTAAGAGTTAAAAGATTTATTACAAAATAAAATATAGAATGCAATCAAGACAAACAAGGCCTTGAAAAAAAGACAAATACAATAAAACCAGTTAAAAATGATTTGAAAAAGAGATTAAAAAACTAAGATCAGTTTAGTTTAGTTCAAATGCAGGTCAGAGCGATGGAAACCCAGAATCAGCAGCCACCACTGTTATGTCAGTAATAGGAGCCAAGGATGAGACCAAGCGTTGAACTGGACACAACTTTATTTGTGACTCACTCTCACAATACAAGCGCTACCGTAATGCGGAGAGGAAGCCAAGAGACCGCTCCTCTCCCTCACAGCCCTTTTATATCCCGGGTGGCAAAGGAATCGGAAAGGTGGAGCCACCACCAGTGTCACACAATAATATGTCCCCATAACAACACAACACCCCCCCCCCCCTCAGAAAAAATGGTCCAAAACACATGCATACAATCGAGACCCCCCCTCCCCCAAATTTGGAACCCAAATCACGCACTAAAACTAAACAGAAATATCTAAAGGCCTATCACATTCACTCAAAACAACTAAAACTAGGGGGGGAACAGGTGGACTACCGTCCCACCTGCACACGGCAAGACAGATTATTATGCCATCTACACTAAATGAACAGTCCACTAAACAGAAAACTGCTGTGTTCCAAAAAGAAATAATATAAAACACAAAATAATCCCATTTACAAAACTAAATTACATCACGGTTGTCACGTATTACCATCACCATGCACACATATTGCCCAACCATCAGTCTGCCCCAGAAGAAGAACCATCTCCCGCAAAACCGCTGGATGGCTCCACTCCGGTGCACCTTCTTTTCTTTGCTCCCAGGGACGACCCACGTTGAGGTCCAAACACCTCCTTCTTCTCTCGAGCGTGCTGCAGCTCATTGAGATGCCTCCATGAGCCATCAGATAGCTGGAGGTAGGCATCCCCCCCTACAGCCACCACCTGCAGCAGCCCCTGGCCATCTTCTCGTCAGCATTTGCCCCGAACACCTTTTGACCGGGCCGCCTCTCTGGGTCAGACCACGTCTGCGACACCCAGAGGAGCTCTACTGAGCTTCCAGTGTCTCTGTTTGGCATGTCGTTTCACCGTGCCAGCCGGTCCTGCCCCACTCTCTTTCATTTTTGCTGCTGACATCGCATTGTGACCCCCTGCTCTCCGGTCCCTTCCAGCCAAATTCTGGGAGTAGAATGGGTCCTCCACTCTGGGCCACCTACCGTCACAGATGTCCCACCGTGCCACCGTGCCACCCAGTTCCCTCAATTAGGGTAACTTGGGTGCTGGCACCGGGACCCTCCCGCCATGGCCCTGGGTGGAATTGGTCTTGCTCATTGTCCAAATTACCAGGCAAAGGTTCCTCTCACATAACTCTGTCCATTGTTCACGGAACCAGCCAGTTCCACAAACCACAGCCCGACCACTTTTCTCCACCCCGATACTGTGGGAGGAAACTCCTCACGGTTGCCCAATTTAACATGGATCTCACCGCTACCATGTCAATCAGCAATGGCACTGTTACCCCGTCCAGTTCCACCATACAGTAAGAATGGTCGTTGGTACTTGGGGATACACTGTGAATAACCATGGGAGGTGAAGCGGGGAGATCTCTCTTGTGTCTCGAATTCCCTCGCTCAAACCTGTAACATGCCCTGGCGAAATGATGCAAGAGTCTGCACGTGCCACAGCGTCTTCCTCTTGGTGGACACTCTCTAGCCTTATAACAGTGGTTGGTGGACCCACAACCCAAACACCTGGGTGATCCCAGGGTGCACCACAGCTTGACAGTATTAGCGGAGTCTTCGTCATCCTCCACGCCATCGCTACTGTCCGGGTCCACTGCCTGCACCGTTGATTGTGGATCAAAATGGCAGTGTGATGCTCTCTCACCAAGCTCCCATGATAGCTTGTCCACCGCCTCAAACTGTTAAGCTAACTCGATGGACATGGCTAACGTCAGCTTGCTCGAGTGTGTGAGGAGCTTCGACCTTGTCACCGGGCAAACAGTATGTTCCACCAACTGGTTGCGGACCATCTCTTCCTCTAACGCTCCAAACTGACAGTCCTTGGCCAGCTGACGTAGGTCTGCTACATACTGCTGCACTGACTCGCCAGTCCACTGGCGGCGCTGCCGAAACTGGATCCTCCGGATGATGATGTTTTCCGGGGCGCGAAAATGTTGCGCCATTAGCTCAATCACTTCTTCAAAGCTATCACCCTCACCAAAAGTACTAAGGATACGTTGTCCTTCCACTCCTAAGTTGTGAACCAACAGTGCCTGTGCCTGCAACTTCTCCAGTCTTCCAAGGTCCAGTGCTACTAAATAATTTTGAAAGGTGGCGAACCACCTCGCCCAAGGGACTGGCGGCTCACCGGGAAGCTCCAAAAATGGCCGAATTGAAGCAACCTCCACTTCCATACATTTTACCCTCATCACCAAATGTTATGTCGGTAATAGGAGCCAAGGACGAGACCGAGCGTTGAACTGGACACAACTTTATTTGTGATTCACTCTCACAATACAAGCACTACCGTAAGGCGGTGAGGAGGCCAAGAGACCGCCCCTCTCCCTCACAGCCCTTTTATACCCCGGGTGGCAACTGAACCGGAAAGGTGGATTCACCACCCGTGTCACGCATTAATATGTCCCCATAACAAAACAACAACCACTTCACTGTCTCCACCCTCCTCCCTGAACCGCGCTCTCCTGCAACAGTACAAGACGTGTGCCAGCAAGACATACATCAACACCACAACGCTGTACTCCTCACCCTCCCTTGCTCGTTTTACTCACACTATGTCTGGACAGCTAGGAGAGCTGTCCAGACTATGTGTAGATGCCTGGGTGGGAGTTCTGGGCAACTACTGGTTCTTGAAGGTGGGTCAGCTCCACAACGATACGGTATTCATCTCAGGGTGGCTTCCTTCTCTCATGCGTCTAGGCTCCTCTCCTGACAATGTGCTGTCACCCCTGCCCCCCTGCCTAAATGCTGCACCAGATGCTGCTCCCAACCCAATCACGCTCAGGTGTGTTCAATCAGGAGGAAGCTGTGGCTCCATGAACAAAATGGAATAAAAAAAAAAAACTACACACATAAATCTGCACAACATGCAATAATAATTATAAAACAAATTCACAAAACAAAATCTAAATAATTTAACATGCAGATCAATTCAATTCAATTCAATTCAACTTTATTTATATAGCGCCATTTCACAACAACAGTCATCTCATAGCACTATCAACTGTAGGGGGGACCCCCACAGTTGCAGAAAGACCCCAGCAATCAGGCGATCCCCTGTGAGCAAGCACTTGGCGACGGTGGAGAGGAAAAACTCCCTTATAACAGGAAGAAACCTCCAGCAGAACCAGGCTCAGGGAGGGGCAGTCATCTGCTGCGACTGGCTGGGGGGTGAGGGGATAGAGAAGAAGAAAAGAACAGACATGTAGAGAGCAAACAGCACGATGGGGACTCAATCTATGGGAGAGAACAAACAAATGTTAATGACCAGCAAAAAAAAAATATTTCATAGAGAGTGAGGAAAGGAGTGAGGCCCAGTGCATTACTGGAGGTCCCCCGGCTGACTAAACCCATTAGCAGCATAACTAAGGGAGGGTTCAGAAACACATGATCCCTCCCTAATTGTAGGCTAGATCAAAAAGGTAGGTTTTAGCCCTATTCTTAAAAACAGAGATCGAGTCTGACTCCCGAATCCAGATTGGCAGCTGATTCCACAGGAGAGGAGCTTGATAACTGAAGGCTCTGCCTCCCATTGTACTTTTGGAGATTCTAGGTATTACAAGTAATCCTGCATTTTGAGAGCGTAGTGCTCTGTTAGGATAATACGGTAGTATCAGATCTTTTAAATAAAAAGGAGCCTGATTGTTTAGAGCTTTGTAAGTGAGAAGAAGGATTTTAAACTTAATTCTAAACTCTATGGGAAGCCAATGAAGGGAGGCCAGAACCGGAGAGATATGATCTCTCTTTCTAGTACCTGTTAAAACTCTTGCTGCAGCATTTTGGATCAGCTGAAGACTTTTTAAAGATGTTTTAGGACAGCCTGATAATAAAGAATTACAATAATCTAATCTCGAGCTAACAAAAGTGTGGCTCAGCTTCTCAGCATCACTCTGAGACAAGATGCTCCTAATCTTGGCAATATTACGCAAATGATAGAAGGCAGTCTTAGAAACAAATTTAATATGTGAATTGAAGGACAAATCCTGATCAAAAATAACTCCAAGGTTCCTCACAGAGCTATTAAGAGAAAGAGTAACTGCGTCCAAACTGAAAGTTTGATTTGGAAAGGAATTTCTAAGGTTTTTTGGACCAACAAGAATGACTTCAGTCTTATCTGAATTTAATAGCAGGAAATTACAAGTCATCCAAGCTTTGATTTCCTTAAGACAGGCTTCTAACTTGGCTAATTGATTAGTATCATCTGGCTTCATTGACAGGTATAATTGTGTGTCA
The DNA here is from genome assembly GCA_020510985.1 of Pholidichthys leucotaenia. Classification (NCBI taxonomy): domain Eukaryota; kingdom Metazoa; phylum Chordata; class Actinopteri; order Cichliformes; family Pholidichthyidae; genus Pholidichthys; species Pholidichthys leucotaenia. Next base: position 189,373,598 of record CM035842.1, on the reverse strand, counting down.
TCTGCATAACAATGAAAATGTATACAGTGCTTTCTAATAATGTTGCCTAACGGAAGCATATATAAACTAAAAAGAGTAGGGCCTAGCACAGATCCCTGTGGAACTCCATGACTAAGCTTTGAGCTGAAAGAAAACTCATCATTTACATGAACAAACTGGAACCTATCAGATAAATAAGATCTAAACCACTGCAACGAAGTTCCATTAAGTCCAACATAGTGTTCTAATCTATCAAGTAGAATATTATGATCAATAGTATCAAAAGCTGCACTAAGATCTAAAAGGACAAGTACAGAAACTAGTCCATTATCAGATGCAATGAGGAGGTCATTAGTGACCTTCGCTAAGGCTGTTTCAGTACTATGATGGATTCTAAACCCAGATTGAAACTCTTCAAGTAAACCATTTCCCTGCAGGTGGTCAAATAATTGCGTAGCAACAACTCTTTCTAAGATTTTTGAAATGAAAGGGAGATTAGAGATTGGTCTATAGTTAGCTAAAGCTCCTGGATCTAGCGTTGGCTTTTTGAGTAAGGGTTTAATTACAGCCGTTTTAAAAGCCTGCGGTACATGGCCTAAAGTTAATGAAGAATTGATTATATGAAGAATAAAGCTACCAATAAGTGGGAAGACTTCTTTAAATAACCTGGTAGGAATAGGATCTAAAAGACAAGTTGAAGGTTTGGATGAGGAAACTACTTTGTCTAACTCACAAAGGTCGATTGGAGTAAACTCATCAAGACAGACATCAATAGAAGGAGTTGTAGTAGTTACAGTATTTAAGTTAACTGTGGGAAGAATCTGATTGATTTTATCTCTGATGGATGAAATTTTATTATTGAAAAAGTTCATAAAGTCCTGACTAGTAAGCTCTAAGGGGATGCTAGGATTGACAGAGTCCTGACTCTTTGTCAACCTGGCTACAGTACTGAAAAGAAACCTGGGATTATTCTTGTTCTCTTCTATTAATGCAGAGTAATAACTCGTTCTAGCTTTTCTAAGAGATTTTTTATAAATTAAAAGATGATTTCTCCAAGCTAAATAGATTTCATCTAAATTAGTAGAGCGCCATTTTCTTTCTAATTGACGAGTCTTCTGTTTTAAGCTACGAGTTTCTGTGTTGAACCAAGGAGTTAAAAATCTCTGATTAGACTTTTTCTTTTTTAAGGGGGCCACCAAGTCTAGAGCCTGATGCAGAGAAGCTGAAACACTATCCACCATGTTATCAATTACAGAAGGAGCAAGCTGTCTATAGCTTATTTCCGTTGTGTTGACACATGGCATAGAGGAAACAATCTGCATAAATTTGGAAACAGCATCATCTGAGAGGCATCTACTGTGATAATATTTTTCTTTAGGAGCCAAATAGTCAGAAATAGTAAAATCAAAGGTTAACAGACAATGGTCTGACAGTACAGGGTTATGAGGAGACACTACAAGATTTTCTATTTCTATGCCATATGTCAGAACAAGGTCCAATGTATGGTGGAGGTAATGAGTAGAATTTCCTACTTTCTGAGAAAACCCAATCGAGTCTAATATTGAATTAAAAGCCACATTAAGGCAGTCACTATCTACATCCACATGTATATTAAAGTCCCCTACTATAATTATTCTATCAGATTTCAACACTAAATCAGCTAAGAAATCAGCAAATTCGGATAAAAATTCTGAATAGGTTGATCAACATACTGTATAAACCTATATAAAACAACAAAAGGACCACAGCCCCCACATCCCCCCACACTTTGAGGTTGACAGTCCTTGCAACCGCCTATTATTCTCTGTATCTCATTGGGCGTTGTCACTGTGTTGTGCTATTAGATCGCTGCAACGGCACATGTTCCGTAGGGGTGTCCATTTTTAGCTGGAAAATACAATATTTGGGGCAACACTGGGGATTCAACTGGTGCAGCTCGGTCTACTCTGGTTGACTCAATGGGAGGAGCAACGCAAGGCTTAAAAGAATTCCTGTGCAAAGTCTGCTTTTTGCCACCTTTCTCAGGCCTAACCCTATAAACCAACCCAGAGTCTCCCACCAATCCAATCACAACCTGGGGTTCTGGGTCCCACCAGCTATGTAGTTTCCTCTTCCCTTCTCTATTGCAATCCCAAACCTGTTATGTATGGTTCGTTATTGCATAATCGTTCTATTATAATGATGTCTCATCCTTTACCTTGGATAAAGGATGAGACAAGATGACTGAACAAACACAGCTTTATTGAAGCTGATGAACAGCGGTAACACGGTAGGCATCTGGCAGAGGGCACCGGTCAAAGAGACCGTAATACGGACGTCCTCCGCTATATATAGGGCAGTGAAGTGTTGTGACAGGAAGTGCACGTCACTCCACCGTACTTCACAATAATGTGCCGGACCACAACATCACATTCTCTCCCCCCTTTAGAAAAGTCCAAAACCATGAACACAATTGAACCCCCCCCCCCCCCCCCCCAAATTTAGGACCCGAATCATGCACTAACATAATGAAAAACAATGTACTAAAATGGCCTAACACATTCACAAAACGTAACCTAAAATAGAGCTCACGGGTGGACTACTGTACAGCCCGCATGCTGGGTAGATTATTCTGCCACCAGCTAAAAAGAGTCCATGCATCAACTAAAATTACACGCCGTGATCCTAAACTATACAAAATATACAAAATAATCCCATTTTACAAATTACATACATTAAAACACACAATTATTTACAGCACTGTTCCTTGGGCAGGAGGAGTAGAACTGGCTCAGCGAGTGCGCCCCTGGAAGCAGCAGAACCCCGAGATGATGGTTGTTCTCCTGGACAAAAGAGCCTCGCTTCTTCACTACCGACACCCGCTCTCGTCCAGTGGCGTCACCTGAAGCCTCTTCCCGGACACGCCGCAGCTGATTGGTGTGCCTCGCCGAGCAATCGGACAACTTGAAGTATGCTGCACCCAGCTTAGCCACTATGCGCAGGCATCCATGATGTTTAACTGGTTGTTGTCTGGTCCATCTTTGGCGTGGACGTTTTTCACCTCAAGCCCGAACCAAGTCCATAACCCTCAGTGAGGCCTGGTTGGGCCTGAAATGGTGCTGCAGAGCATGCGGTTCCTCCATGCTTGTTGATCTGGCCCCGACCTCTTCTAAGACCATCGTAGCGTTCACCATCGTAGCTGCAGATCCTCCATCCCCCTGTGGCCAAGCTCCGGATGCATCTGAGGCTAGCAAATCGGTGTCACTCGCCGGCGCAGGCACCTCGTTGCCACGCTTGGTACCCCCCTCTACTGTATCCTGAGCGCTGGAACTGAGACCCTCCTGCCCGAACCTGAGTGAAACTGGTCCTGCTTGACCGCCGTGATGTCTGTTAGCGCTTTGTCCCAAACAACGTCCTCATCGACCACTGGAACCGGAGGATTCCACTGGCCACAACCTGACCATTCATTCCCAGCGTCATCTTTTATGGCAAAACCCAGTCTGTAAAATAAATCACAGCCCATGATGTTATCGCCTGGGGCTGTCATGTGGAATGTGAAGTCAACTGTCGTTGCAGACTTGTACCGAACCATTAACTCCAAAGTCACAACCGTGCACAGCCTGCCACCTCCTTAACCGTACAGCGGCGCTGGGTTACCTCTAATCCTGTAGTGGGGGAAAAACTTCCTTGCCGTGGCCCAATTCAGCAACGACCCCTCCTCCCCCGTGTCAAGCAACAGCGGCACATCCATGCCATCCAGTTCCACTGTGCAAAACGTGTACCCGTTAGTACTGGGGGACACCGTGTGGATGGTTGTCGGGGGTGGGCGGAGTGATTTCTTCCGTGAGCTCTCCGGTTCAGATGCACGGCACACTCTAGCAAAATGGTTCAAGCGTCCACATCTGCTACAACACTTCCCTCTAGCCGGGTAGTCCTTAGACTTGTTGCGGTGCATCGTAGACCCATAACCCTTGCAAAGGGGTTTTCCCAGGGCAGACCCTCGCCTGGCAGCATTGGCTTACGTATTATCGTCATCCAAGCTATCCTCACTATCTGAGTCTGCAACATTTGCCGCCACAAGAGGCTCTGGCGGTCACTATGACTGGCGCCAGTTTAGCACCAAAGCTAGCTTGTCTGCGGCTTCCAGCTGTACAGCTAGCTTGACAGCTCTGGTTAATGTTAAGTCATTGGGTGCCGTAAGTAGCCCAGCTTGCAATGCAGCGCTACATGTGTGCTCCACGAGCTGGTCACGTACCACTTCATCTTCCAATGGCCCAAAGCGACACTTGCTAGCTAGCTGCCTCAAGTCGGTGACAAACTGATGAATAGGCTCAACTACTGGAAGTGAGACTCTCCAACCTCTATAAGATTCGGGAGGCTGAAGACCACCTTGACACCATAATTCTCGGGCAAACAACGGCCCCGGCAACCGACTCGCAGCTGGCAAAGACGGCTACTTACCTGGGTGAGTTCAGCGCATCCCCGTGTACTTCCACCGCTGCTCCAGTTTCTTCAGACGTCCAGGACCACAGCAATAGACACTGGCTTCAACTCGGGGCTAAACCCAAAGCCCCGGTTGGTTCTTCTCATCTTCAGTATGCACCCTGGACCTTGGTTGGATCAGCTAGCAATCATCGTCGATCGACCAGACAGGGCCGCGCCTCTTCTCTTCCCTTGATTTTGGAAAATAGATTTGACATCCTTTCTCTGGAGGATTTTCCCCACCTGGATGCTGGCCGTCCTCCCGTGGCCACCCCTCCTCCTCCTCCTCCCTCTCCTTCAGCAACGGCTCAAACCCACAAACCCCGGATTAAGACTACTTTAGGTGTGTCAAATTACACACCAGCTCCAAAAAGAAGAGAGCGCATCACCCCGCCATCACAACAACAACATCGACAAAATTATTCACCACTTCAGAAACCACCAACAAAGCCCCCCAGATGATGCTGGTAATTGGTGACTCGATTATGAGGAACGTCAGAAGCAGGTACTGTGTGACTAAATTTTTTTCTGGGGCTAGAGTGTCTGACATTGAGGCTCTTATCCCTGACCTATTAAATGAATTCGCCCACGCTAAAACTGTCATAGTACATGTTGGATGCAACAACATCCCAGATGAAGCGTCGGAGATCTTAAAGAGTGACTTCAGGAGCCTTCTGTCCACTCTTATGAACTGTGGCAGACGTGCGTTTATCTCTTGGCCTTTGGCACCTTTCAGATGAGGTTGCAATTATTTTAGCAGAACTCTCAGTCTTAATACTTGGTTGTGTTCTACATGTCCTACATTTAACATTGGTTTTGTTGACAATTTCAACCTGTTTTGGAACCGCCCATCACTTATGAGGCCTGATGGCATCCATCCAAATATACTTGGTGCATGTGTTTTAAGGGACAGTCTGTTCTATTCCATTCAGCGTTTTTTTAATGCAGTGACTGGGATTTGGTGCGTTAACTCACTCCGAAGTTCCTGGGTCTGCCAACCAGCCCTTTTTTGTTTCCACTTCTCATATTAATCCCATTAATCCAAATAATCCTCACTGTTTAGATCAGTCTTCGATTTATAACCCAACAGAGATTGTGTCTGTCTCCCGTTACCCAAAATATTATTACCCAAGACAAATACAACACAACTTGATAAATACATGTCTTTCTGCAGCTCCTCCTCATCCACCACCACCCCAACTTTGCCCTTGTCTTCTCCCTTAGAGGACCTTTGTCTCCTCCCCCCAAAGCTAATAAAAATATAAAGCATAAACATCCCAAAGTGATTAAGCAAAATGTTGTTAAAACTCAAATCAAACCTCAGGTCTCTAAATTTAATAATTTGGCCTCTGTTCCCCCTCATAATTTAAAAATTAAATGTGGTTTATTAAATATTAGGTCTCTAACTCCCAAGTCTCTACTAGTTCATGATCTATTAACTGATCATCAGATCAATTTAATATCCCTCACAGAGACTTGGCTAGGGCAAGATAATTATGTTGGTTTGAATGAATCAACTCCCTATAGTTATCTAAACTATCATAATTCCAGAAGTTCTGGTCATGGAGGTGGAGTAGCGGCAATTTACCATTCTAAATTACTAGTTAATGTAAAGCAAAAATCATGTTTTAATTCCTTTGAGGGCCTGGTCCTCAGTGTGGGGCATGTTGGCTATCTTGGCTTGAACCCAATTTTCTTTGCCATAGTTTACCATCCTCCCTCGGCCTACTCAGAGTTTTTATCCAAATTTGCTGAATTTTTAGCTGATTATTGTAGGGGATTTTTATATACATGTTGATGTAGATGGTGACTGTCTTAATAACCCATTCAATTCAATTTTAGACTCAATGGGATTTTCCCAGAAAGTAGAAAATTCTACCCATTATCTCCACCACACATTGGACCTTGTTCTGACTTATGGTATAGAAATAGAAAATCTGGTAGTGTTTCCTCATAATCCTGTACTGTCAGACCATTGTCTGTTAACCTTTGATTTCACTATTTCTGATATTTGACTCCTAAAGAAAAATATTACTACAGCAGATGTCTTTCAGATGACGTTGTTACCAAATTTTTGCAGATTGTCTCCTCTATACCATGGGTCAGCACAACCGAAATAAAAGATGGAGAGTCTGCTCCTTCTGTAACTGATAGCATGGTAGATAGTGTTACAGCCTCTCTGCATCAGACTCTAGATTTGGTGGCCCCTTTAAAAAAGAAAAAGTCTAACCAGAGATTTCTAACCCCTTGGTTTAACACAGAAACTCGTAGCTTAAAACAGAAGACTCGTCAATTAGAAAGAAAATGGCGTCCTACTAATTTAGATGAATTCTATTTAGCGTGGAGAGATCATCTCTTAATTTATAAAAAATCTCTTAGAAAAGCTAGAACAAGCTATTACTCTGCATTAACAGAAGAGAATAAGAATAACAAATCTACCTATGGGTACAAATAAAGAAACCTGAACCTAACCCCAGGTTTCTTTTTAACACTATAGCCAGGCTGACAAAGAGTCAGTACTCGGTCAGTCCTCGCACCCCCCTTGAGCTTTCTAGTCAGGACTTTTTGAACTTTTTCAGTCATAGAATTTTATCTATTAGAGATAAAATCAGTCAGATTCTTCCCACCGTAAACTTAAGTACACTAACTACTACAACTCCTTCAACTGATATCTGTTTAGATACAGTAAGTTTACTCCAATTGACCTTTTAGAGTTAGATAAAATAATCTCCTCATCTAAGCCTTCATCTTGTCTTATCGATCCTATTCCTACCAGGTTATTTAAAATAGTCTTCCCAATTATTGGTAGCCGTATTCTTCATATAATTAATTCTTCTTTAACTTTGGGTTATGTACCACAGGCTTTTAAAATTGCTGTAATTAAACCCTTACTCAAAAAGCCAATGCTTGAACCGGGAGTTTTGGCTAACTGTCGCCCAATCTCAAATCTGCCTTTCATTTCAAAAATCTTAGAAAGAGTCGTTGCTGCGCAACTGTTTTGCAAAAGAATTTCCTACTTTCTGAGAAAACCCCATCGAGTCTAATACTGAATTAAATGCCATATTAAGACAATCACTATCTACATCTACATGTATATTAAAGTCCCTACTATAATTATTCTGATTTCAGCACTAAATCAGCTAAGAATTTGGCAAATTCCAATAAAAACTCTGAGTTGGCTGATGGAGGATGATAAACTATGGCAAATAAAACTGAGGACCACGCCCTCAAAGGAATGATAACATATTTTTTGCTTTACATTAACGAGTAATTTGGAATGGTAAATTGTTGCTACTCCTCCTCCATGACAACAGCTTCTGGGATTTTGACAGTTTAAATAACCAGAGGGAGTTGATTCATTTAAACCAACATAATCCTCTTGCCCTAACCAAGTCTCTGTAAGCGATATTAAATCAATCTGATGATCAATTAACAGATCATGGACTAGCAGAGCCTTGGGAGTTAGAGACAATATTTAATAAACCACATTTAATTTTTAAATTATGAGGAGGAACAGAGGACAAGTCATTAAATTTAGAGACTTCATGTTTAATTTGAGTTTTACCAACTTTTTGTTTAATCACTTTGGGATGCTTATACATTATATTTTTATTTAATTCAACTTTATTTATTTATATAGCGCCATTTCACAACAACAGTCATCTCATAGCACTATCAACTGTAGGGAGGACCCCCACAGTTGCAGAAAGACCCCAGCAATCAGGCGATCCCCTGTGAGCAAGCACTTGGCGACGGTGGAGAGGAAAAACTCCCTTTACTTTTACTCCATTGAATTTTGTCTGCTCCCTCCATTTACTTTGGAGGGAGCAGACAATGATTCTCTGATGGGGAAGACAGGGGCTAAGTTGAGGGGTGGCGGATGAAGAGGAGCTGCAGAGAGGCGTGTAAGACTGCGACTCTGCTTCCTGGTCCCAACTCTTGAGTTGTCAAGATTTTGGAAATTTGGATAAAAATGATGCCAGATTGTTAGATAAAAGAGACGCACCATTCAAAGTGAGATGGACGCCATCTTGTCTAATAAGACCAGGTTTTCCCCAAAATGAGTTCCAATTGTCTATGTAGCCCACATTGCTTGCAGGACACCACACAGACAGCCAGCGGCTGAAGGATGACAAGCGGCTAAACATGTCATCACTGGTCAGACTGGAGAGGGGCCAAGAGAATACTACAGAGGCAGACATCGTTTTGGCAAAGTCACACACCGATTCCACATTAAGTTTTGTGACTTCCGACTGCCGGAGCCGGACGTCATTAATGCCGGTGTGGATAACAATTGTGGAGTATTTACAGTTACTTTTAGCCAGCATTTTCAAATTTGATTCGATGTCGCCTGCTCTGGCCACAGGAATGCATTTGACTATGGCCGCTGGAGTCTCTAGGTTCACGTTTCTGACTACAGAGTCGCCAATGATCAGAGTTTTTTCCTCAGCGGGTGTGTCACTGAGCGGGGAAAAGTCTCCTAGCTGCTGAGGAGGACCGGAGGACCGCTAGCAGGACGCCCTATGCTAGGGAGCTCCGCTGCAACTAAGGGGCGTCCGTCACTATTAACTGGTGCAGACAATGTTTCAATGCAGTGGAGCTGGGATTCCAAATCAGACAAACTCGCCTCGAGCACCTCAAAAAGACATTTACTACATTTACTCTTATCACTAAAAGAGGCAGAGGTGTAGCTAAACATCTGACATGGAGAGCACACCAGAGGAGGAGGGGAAGGAGAGCTAGTAGCTATAGCTAGAGGCTAACCCGAAGCTAACAAAAACACTGTTGAAAGGTGAACAGAAGGAGAAAGAGGGTGATTAGATGACACTGAGTGCACACACAGGTGCAAAAGGCTTGATAAACAGAAGTAAGAGCCAACGGTAGATGGAAAAAAGTGATTAAAATACAATTAAAGCAATAATCCTCAGGAGATTGATTAACCACAGAGCAAACCACACTGACAGCCAGCAACACAGGAAGTGACGATGCGCTACCACAGGAAGCAATGCCAGAGTGGTGAAATGCAGGTCAGAGTGATAGAAACCCAGAATCAGCAGCTACAACTTTACTATCTCTGCCCTCCCTTTTCCCCGAACCGCGCTTTCCTGCAACAGGACAAGACGTGTGCCAGCTTGTGATGTTACGCTCGACACTGCCCACTCGACACTGATTCGTGCAATGAAAAGCGGCAGTGTCATGTGCAGTGCATCGAGCTCTGTTTCAGGACGCCCACAGTCATGTGACTGTAGCAAGTGAGGCCTCGTTATGTCGGTCACATCATGTGACTTTACGGCTTGTGGGAAATTTGAAAGGGTTCTGTTGGAATTAGTTTTTTTGTTTGGTTTGTATTGTTTGTTCCTGCCATCAAATTTTGAATAGACCTCGGATGGCCAAATGCTTAAAAAAAAAAAGCATTGAGATTTTTTCAGGTCTTCCACTCAAATGCAGTTCTAACACTCAGTCAGCAGATGGCAGTCTTTATTAAATGTTTCATAATACTGTGCCGATCATGAAGCAATTGTCTCAGAGTTGTTCATTGTTTCATAAGAGTGCCAGCAAGACGTACATCAACACCACAATGCTGTTCTCCCCACCTTCCCTTGTTTGTTTTCTTCTTCTTCTTCTTCTTCTTTTAGATTTGATTGGCGGTTGGCAACCAGCTTACAGGTGCATTACCGCCACGTGCTTCACTCTAAATCATCACTCTATATCTCTTCCGATGTTCAGCTTGTCACTCTATATCCCCTTGCTCGTATTACTCACACTGTGTCTGGACAGCTCTCCTAGCTGTCCAGACTATGTGTAGATGCTTAGGTGGGAGTTCTGGGCAACTACTGGTTCTGGAAGGCAGGTCAGCTCCACAATGATACGGTATTCATCTCAGGGTGGCTCTCATGTGTCTAGGCTTCTCTCTTGATCGTGTACTGTCACCCCTGCCCCTCTGCCTAAATGCTGTACCGGATGCTGCTACCAACCCAATCATGCTCAGGTGTGTTCAGTCAGGAGGAGGCTGTGGCTCCATGAACAAAAAGGAAGAAGAAAAAACTAAACAGAAATCTGCACAACATGCAATAATAATTATAAAACAAATTCACCAAACAAAATCTATATAAATTAACATGCAGATCAACATATAAACCCATATAAAACAATAAAATGACCACAGCCCCTACACATCTTCACCACTACACCTGCCTCCATTTCAATCACATACAGGTATCCTGCCTTGATTCTACTGACTTTCATTCCTTTTCTCTCTAGAACATACTGTACCGTCACCTCTGCAGATTCTCTTCCACCTGCTCCCTACTCTCACTACAGATCACAGTCATCTGCAAACATCATAGTCCACAAAGACTCCTGCCTGACCTCGTGTCAGCCTATCCATCACCAACGCAAACAAGAAGGAGCTCAGAACCAATCCCTGATGTAGTCCTATCCTCACCTATAATCCATCTGTCACTCCTACAGCACACTTCACCATTGTCTCATTGTCCTCATACATGTCCTCCCCACCCTCACATACTTCCCTGTCACTCCTTACTTCCTCAGACAGTACCACACTTCTTTTCTTTGCACCCAATGCTATCTATCTATCTATCTATCTATCTATCTATCTATGGGGGGGGGGGGGGGGCTGAAAAGTTCATAGTCCTCAAATCTGACCAGATGTGCTTTATTTTTGAACCACAGGGACTCAAGCACTGCATCACCAATGGAAGAAGTGTGTGGATCGAAGGGGAGACTATGATGAAAAATAAACCACATTTGGTCAAATTTAGCCACTTTGAACTTTTAGACAATGAACCTTTCAGCCCCCCCCCCCCCCCCATATCTATCTATCTATGGTGATGTTAATTTGTCCAATTACTTCTGAGCCCCTGAAATTAGGAGATTTTGTATAAAAATGGTTATAATTCCTAAACCGTAAGTCCAGTTTGGATGTGAATGCCCTCAAATTAAAGCTGAGAGTCTGTACTTAAAGTCCATATTGATTATATAGTTGTATCTTGAACATGTTTTGGTAAACAGCTAAAATAACAAAATGTGTGTCACTGTTCAAATACATACTCACAAAAAGTTAGGGATTAAATTAATTAAATCACCCTTATTGTCATTCAACCGTACAACCAATCATGTACAGTAGAACAAGATTGTGCTTTACCTATCTACAGTGTCAAATCACACACACCCCAGTGCAGAATCAGAGGGCCGCTGCCATGCAAGGCGCTGCCACAGATTTCCCTCCTCCATTCCGTTATTGCTGAGCACCAAGCTGGATGGCAGGAAGTTCCACTTTTATATGGTCTTTGGCATGACCCGGCCGGGATTTGAACCCCTGCCTCCCGGGTGTGGGGCGGATGCTCTACCAACTGAGCCACCACTCCGGTATTTGGCTTTTGGGTGAAATTTAGGGAAAATGTAAAAAGTTCATGCTACAGTGATATTATATCATGAAAGTAGGGCAATTAAGTCAAAGCATGCATCTCAAACAATGTATTGAAACATAAGCCAACAACAGTGGTAGGAATACCACAACAAAAAATGTCAGTGTCTCAATAACTTGTCATGTGCCCTTGAGCATCAATTACAGCTTGACAACGATGTCTCCGGCTGCTCTCAAGTCAACATATTGTCTGCTGAGGCATGGCATTCCACTCTTCTTGAAGGGCGTCCCTCAGATCATTGAGGTTGTGGGGTGCAGGGTTATGAGCCTTTACACAGCGACTCAGCTGATCCCATAGGTTTTCTATGGGATTCATGTCTGGAGAAAGTGCAGGCCACTCCATTTGAGGTACCCCAGCCTCCAGCAGTTGTTCCCTTAAAGTTGCAACCTCAATGAGTTGTAGCATTGTCATCCATGAAGATTAAATTAGACCTGTGTTGTTCATGCAGGGGCATAATGACTAGGATTAATGATGTTGTTCAGATAGCATCGACCTGTCACTGTACCATTCACAAGGTGTAGGGCAGTTCTGTATTGACCAGACACACCCTGCCCTTTGAATAGTCTTGGAAAAAGGTGCCTAATGAACGCCAGATGGAGGTAATATGACTAAAGTTAATGCATTTAGAAAACTATCACCATATAGTATCTGTGGTGCTTGGACATGGTGATGTGCATGCAGGTGACATCATCACGTGGCGACTGGCTATGGTGCCATATGATGCCACCCTTCTGTCTATAATTAGTTGTGTGATGAATAAAGGAGAGTTCAGTTCACGTCCGCTGTCAGCACCTCATTTCAGACATAACAACGGTGACGAGGATAAAAACAACACTATTACAACCTCTGGAACTGTTCCTCATTTTACCAGGTGAGCCACCGATTCCCTGGTCCCGCTGGCACGAGTCATTCCAGACTTTTATTGACGTTGCTGACTTAACTGATGCTAGCGACGAAAGGCTAAGGGATGTGCTAATCCACAATCTCGGTAGCAAGGGGCAGTGTGTGTTCCATTCTCTCGGCCCTGCGGAAGCATATGAAAACTGTTTTGCTGTGATGGACAGACATTTCGCTGACGCACGTAGTGTCATGGCGCGGAGGCTCGTTTTTGGCCAGCACCGCCATCATGAGAACGAGACGGTCTTCCAGTATATCACTGAGCTCCGTGTCCTGGCTAGCATGTGTGCTTTTGGTGACAGAGAAGAAGAGATGGTATGTGACAGGCTAGCAGAGCATGCTAAGAGCCTGTAGTTGCGGGAGCAGCTGGTGCTGGCGAAGAACGATCTGAAATTAGACGAGGCTGTGAGGATGATGTACCAAATGGAAATGACCATCCAGCTATCATTGCAGCTAATGCCGGCTAACGGACAAGCCCCTCGTCTGGCCACACGAGCACAGGCTGTCCCAGCCGTCATCCGGCGCTCCGATCCCGCAACTCTCTGCTACAACCAAAAGAAGAAAGATAGGAAATGGGACAACATGGGTGAATGCTTGCCCTGCGGTAACTGTGGTTCATCTAAACACCAGACTCGATCACCCGCCTGTCCAGCCAGGGGGCAGAAATGCTACCATTGTAAGAAGCTCAACCACTTTACTAGAGTTTGCCGCTCAACCTTAACAAATTCAACGGCCTGTCCACTGGGGCCAACCGCCATTCACTTAGTTGGTGCCAAAAACTGGCCATTCAAATGGTGCACAGCACAGTGGAGCTGGATGGTGTTGGCATGCTGCTGCGGCTCTTCTGAGCGAGTCTATGGTCAGGAAACTGTTCCCTTGGAAGACCATCATAACTAATGGGGAGGACTTATTTGGCTACGGGCACATCAGGAATGGCATGGTAGGGATGTTTGCCTTTTCTGTGTGCTGCGGCTCAAAAAGCATTCCGTCATTCACCTTTCAAGTGACGCACCGGGGGGCCGACGTGCTGGGCATCGATCTGATCAGCGAGCTGGGTTTCTCCATCACCGACCCAATGGGCTCTATTGTTTTGATAGTCTCCTGATCATGGCAGCACCGTTGGCTGGTGCGCTTTGCAGGACTGGGCTGCCTCACCTCTTTACAACCACAGACTGCCCACTGATCCAACAGTGTCCCCGAAAATTCAGTCTCTCCTCCGACTACCTCTTGTACTGCGAGATGACATCACGGTGGAACTGCGGAAGCTTTTGGATGTTGGGATCATTGAGTGGGTCAATGCATCTCCCTGGATCTCCAACTTGGTGGTGGCAAAGAAGAAGTTGGGTGGCCTATAACCATGCATTGACCTCAGAATGGTGAACAAGGCAGTGATTCCCAACAAATATCCCTGCCCACAGTGGAGGAACTGACGGTGGTGTTCCATGGCTCAAAAGTTTGTTCCAAACTGGACCTCTGCCAAGGCTACTTGCATGGGAATGTTCGGGTACCACCGCATGTCTTTTGGCCTCAGTTCCGCTCATTTTCAGAAAATCATGGCTATACTGTTCGCCGGTCTTCCAGGGGTGGTGGTGTATGTAGATGACATTGTGGTGTATGGCGTGACATCGGCCTCCCAAGACGCCTGCCTCACTAAGGTAATGGAGGTACTGACAAAACATGGTCTCATACTCAATGGGGAAAAGTGCATCTTCAAAGCGTCAGCCATAGAGTTTGTGGGATTCTGCCTGTCTGCCAAGGGCCTGAACCCCCTTCATTCAAATGTTGAGGAGGTACTGCACCTATCTGAACCATCGTGCGCCACACAGCTATCATCGTTTCTGGGCATGGTGAACTTCTATGGGCACTTTGTGCCCTGCAACTCAGAGACGATAGAGCCACTACGCACCCTCCTGAAGCAGGATGCACCCTGGGAGTGGACCCTGGCGTGCTCCGCTGCCAATTGCCGACTGAACACACAGCTCACGTTTCCACTGGTGCTAGCCCATTTCAACGCACAGAGCTCCACATTTGTGACCTGTGACATGTCCAACATGGCAGTAGGAGCCGTGCTATCCCAGCTCCAAGGGGGGACCGAGTGCCCAGTGGCATTTGCTTCGAGGTCACTTACTTCAGTCGAGCAGAAGTATGTGGTGGGAGAAAGGGAGGTGCTAGCATGTGTCTGGGAGTGCAAGCATTGGCACGCTCGCGCACAAACATAATGATTGCATTGGTTACAGGTGCATTTCTAAACTGCTGAATGTTACAATGAGCACTGTTGGAGCCGTCATTTGGAAGCGGAAAGAACATCATTTTACCATAAACCGGCCATAACCAGGAGCTCCTCACAAGATTTCTGACAGAGGAATCAAAAGAATTATCAGAAGAATTATCCAAGAGCAGAAGACCACTCGTGGAGAACTCCAGAAAGACTTGGGAGTTAGCAGGTGCTGCTGTTTCAAAGAAAACAATAAGTAATGCACTCAACCAACATGAGCTCTATGCCCACTCACCTCGCAAGACTCCATTGCAGAAGAAAAAGCATGTTGAAGCTTGTTTAAAGTTTGCTGCACAACATTTGGGCAAGCCAGTAAAATACTGGGAGAATATAGTCTGGTCAGATGAGACCAAAATTGAAATTTTTGGATGCCACAACACACAGCATGTTTGGAGGAGACATGGCACTACACATCAGTCCAAAAACACCATACCAATAGTGACGTTTGGAGGTGGGAGCAACATGGTGTGAGAGTGTTTTTCAGCACATGGTACAGATAGACTTCATATAATTGAAGGAAAGATGAATGGACAAATGTACAGAACAGAAACATCTTTGATAACATCCTTGATAACATGGCTCTTGTGTAAGATGACGCCCACAGTGGTCGCCATGGTGCTTCGCTGCGCTTTGTTTTGTTTGTTTTTGTTCGTCAATTGTGTGTCTGTCTGCTCTTACACCCGTGAAGAGCTACTAAATATTAGGACTTTCACTCCCACGGACCTACTCCCAGTTTTTTTGGCTCCTGCCGCCGATCTGGTTCACCTTTTAGCCCAAAAAGTGAGACGGCGAAAGAGAGAAAGACAAGCGGGCGCTCTCGTGCGGCTTCGCAGGAGAGGCACGCACACGGCTTTGCCTGGGATATTTCTGTCCATCGTCAATTCTCTCTATAACAAGGTAGATGAACTGAGACTGCTGATGCGATTTAAGGACCTCTCCACCTCGTGTGCCCTCTGCTTTACTGAGACCTGGCTCAAGGAAAAGACACCGGGCAGCGCGCTCCTCCTCGAGGGATTTCAGCTGTTTCGTGCAGACCGAGACACGGGGCTCTCCGGCAAGACCACAGGCGGAGGAGTCTGCTTCTACATCAACAGCAGCTGGTGCTCCGATGTAACTGTGATCTCCAAACACTGTTCTCCCACTCTGGAATATTTATTCATCAACTGCAAGCCATTTTATTCCCCGCGTGAGTTCGCTTCATTCATCCTGGCCACTGTTTACGTCCCGCCCGACGCGGACTTGCGCGAGGCTCAGCGCGCACTCGCGGATCACATTCAGCAAGCGGAGCGAACTTTTCCGGACTCTCTGGTTATTGTGGTTGGCGACTTTAACCAGAGCAACCTGAGCCACGAACTCCCCCGATACAAACAGTTTATTAAATGCCCCACCAGAGGACAGAACACGCTGGATCACTGTTACACTACAGTGAAGGACGTGTATCGCGCTGTTCCCCGCGCTGCGCTCGGACTATCTGATCACGTGATGGTCCACCTGATTCCTACATACAGACAGAGACTGAAGCTCACAAAACCTGTTGTACGACGAGGAAATGGACCAGTGAAGCTGGGGAGGAGCTGCGCACGTGCTTGGAAATAACTGACTGGGGCATGTTTAAAGGAGCCACGCATGATCTGGATGAGTACACACTGTGACCTCATATATCCACTTTTGTGAGGAGAGCATTCTTCCATCGCGCACCAGGGTGAGTTACTCCAACGACAAGCCCTGGCTCACAGCTAAGCTCAGACAGATCAGGAAGGAGAAGGAAGCAGCGTTGAAAAGTGGAGACAGGGACTGCTACAGGGAGGTCAAATACCGGTTTAGCAGAGAGCTGAGGAGAGCTAAATCTGTGTATTCTGAGAGACTCCAGCAACAGTTCACTGCTAACGACTCTGCTTCTGTGTGGAGAGGACTGAGGCAAATCACCAACTATCGGCCTCAGGCTTCTAAGGGTCAGGATGACAAAGCCCTTTGTCAAAGACTGTCCCAACACTATGCCTGTTTTGACACCTCGTCAGCTGTGTCCAACTCCCCCCCTCCCCCCAGCGCCACTGCCTCCATGGTCCCCACTTCATCAAAGGTGCCCCCCCCCCGCCCTTGCCATCAGTGAGCAGGATGTGCACAGACAGTTCTCCAGACTGAACCCGCGCAAGGCCCCCGGTCCGGACGGCGTGTGTCCCTCCATCCTGAGACACTGTGCGGAGGAGCTGACTCCTGCTTCACAGACATTTTTAATACCTCCCTGAAGTCATGCCACATGCCGGCCTGCCTCAAAACCTCTACCATCGTCCCTGTCCCCAAGAAGCCACGGATCACTGGACTTAACGACTACAGACCTGTAGCGCTCACCTCTGTAGTCATGAAGTCCTTTGAGCGCCTGGTCCTGCCCCACCTCAAGTCCATCACCACTCCCCTCCTGGACCCGCTGCAGTTTGCCTACAGAGCCAACAGGTCTGTGGACGACTCAGTCAACCTGGCCCTCCACTCCATCCTGCAGCACCTGGGCTCCCCGGGAACCTACGTCAGGATCCTGTTTGTGGACTTCAGCTCTGCATTCAATACCATCCGCCCCGCTCTGCTCCAGGACAAGCTGTCCCTGCTCAACGTGCCCGACTCCCTCTGCAGGTGGATCACCGACTTCCTGACGGACTGGAGGCAGCATGTGCGGCTGGGAAAGACTGTCTCAGACTCTGTTAGCATCAGCACCGGATCACCCCAGGGCTGTGTACTTTCCCCCCTGCTCTTCTCCCTGTACACCAACTCCTGCACCTCCAACCACCAGTCTGTCAAGCTGATCAAGTTTGCAGACGACACCACCCTCATCGGGCTCATCTCCAACGGCGATGAGTCCGTCTACAGGAGAGAGGTGGCCCAGCTGGCGTCCTGGTGCAGCCACAACAACCTGCAGCTGAACGCTCTGAAGACAGTGGAGATGATCGTGGACTTCAGAAAAGTCACAGCCCCTCTGCCCCCCCTTACCCTCACAGACTCTCCCATTACCACTGCGGATTCCTTCCACTTCCTGGGCACCACCATCACCCGGGACCTCAAGTGGGAGCCGACCATCAGCTCCCTCATCAAAAAGGCCCAGCAGAGGATGTTCTTCCTGTGGCAGCTGAGGAAGCTCAAGCTACCCACCAAGATGTTGGTGCAGTTCTACACGGCCATCATCGAGTCCATCCTCACCACCTCCATCACCGTGTGGTACGCAGAAGCCACCGCCAGGGACAGACTAAGACTGCTGCGCGTTGTGCGCACTGCTGAGAAGGTGATCGGCTGCAAGCTCCCATCGCTCCAGGACCTGTACATCTCCAGGACCCGGAAGCGTGCAGGTCGGATCATCGCCGACCCTTCACACTCTGGACATGCACTGTTTGCCCCCCTCCCCTCAGGCAGAAGACTTCAGTCCATTCAGACTAAAACCTCCCGCTACATAAACAGCTTCTTCCCCTCTGCCATCAGACTGCTGAACACTAAGTGACTTATTAGACTCTCGTGCACTACGTACAGCAGCTCAACCGGACTCATGATAATTATCACTGTTTTCTTTTGCACTACCGACTGCACTATGTGGAACTCCACAATATCTGCTGCTTGTTAATATATTTAAAAATTGCATAGATTAGTATTACTCATTCATATTCTACATTTTATTGCATGCATAGTTTTTTATTTTTATCTTTAGTGCTACTCCATGTTTAATGTTGCAGCATTGCACCGAGACAAATTCCTAGTTTGTGTACTACATGAACAATGGCAATAAATCTCATTCTGATTCTGATTCTGAAGATGAAACAAGGGTGGACATTTCAGCAAGACAATGATCCCAAACACACAGCCAAGCAAACTCTCAGCTGGCTCCAGAGAAGGAAAATAAAGCTGCTAGAATGGCTCAGTCAGCCATCTGACCTAAATCCATCTGAAAATCTATAGAACAAACTGAAGATTCAATTCAGTTCAGTTCAATTCAACTTTATTTATATCGCGCTATTTCACAGCAACAGTCATCTCATAGCACTTTTAACTGTAGGGGAAAACGCCACAATTGCAGAAAGACCCCAGCAATCAAGATCAGAGTTCACAGAAGACACCCACGTAACCTTTAAGATTTGAAGACAGTTTGTGTGGAAGAACGGGCTAAAATCTCTCCTCAGCAATGCCTGTGCCTAGTTTCTCCATACAGGAGGCATCTGGAAGTTTTTACCAACAAAGGCTTTTCTACTGAATATTAAATGAATTTCACCAAGCGTGTTCAAAACTTATTCTTGGTGTCGTTCCACTTTATTAAATATAACTTGTTTTGTGAACGCAGTTGCCTTTATTTGTTTGTATGTATGGATTACTTGGGCTGTTCCTCATATCTGGTGAAAATCTCAGGTCAGTGGCTCCATCAGAAATATGTTTAATGAGAAAAATGTTGATGTGTTCAATACTTATTTTCCCCACTGTTTATATATGGGCAAGTCAACTCTGACGCAAAGCTACTAGTATAGGTGTGTACTCACACAACCCAAAAATCACCAGCAGATGAATCATGTTGGTTACTATATGATGACTTGTTTTTAACAACCTTAAAGAGACGGCGTTTCATCTTCATTTTTCAACCAAATTTAGACCATGCAGAGATGTCTACAGTGGTGTGAAAAAGTGTTTGCCCCTTCCTGATTTCTCATTTTATTGTATGTTTGTCACACTTAAATGTTTCAGATCATTAAACAAGTTTAAATATGAAACAAAGATAACACAAGTAAACACAAAATGCAGTTTTTAAATGAAGGTGTTAATTATTAAGGGGAAAAAAAAAATCCAAACCTACATGACCCTGTGTGAAAAAGTGATCCCCCCCCCCCCCGTTAAAACATAAATTAACTGTGGATTATCACATCTTTGGAAAGCTGAGTTCAATTTCTCGAGCCACACCCAGGCCTGATTACTGCCACACCTGTTCTCAATCAAGAAATCACTTAAATAGGACATGCCTGACAAAGTGAAGTAGACCAAACGATCCTCAAAAGCTAGACATCATGTTGCAATCCAAAGAAATTCAGGAGCAAATGAGAAACAAAGTAAATGAGATCTGTCAATCTGGAAATGGTTTTAAAGCCATTTCTAAAGCTTTGGGGATCCAGCAAACCAAAGTGAGAGCCATTATCCACAAATGGCAAAAACATTTAACAGTGGTGAACCTTCCCAGGAGTGGCCGATCCACCAAAATTACCCTAAGAGCACAGCGGCAACTCATCCAAGAGGTCACAAAAGACCCCACAACAACATCCAAAGAACTGCAGGCCTCACTTGCCTCAGTTAAGGTCAGTGTTCATGACTCCACCATAAGAAAGAAACTGGGCAAAAATGGCCTGCATGGCAGAGTTCCAATACGAAAACCACTGCTGAGCAAAAAGAACATAAATGCTGGTCTCAGTTTTGCCAGAAAACATCATGATGATCCCCAAGACTTTTGGGAAAATTCTCAGTGGACTGACGAGACAAAAGTTGAACTTTTTGGAAAGTGTGTGTCCCATTACATCCAGCGTAAAAGCAGCACAGCATTTCAGAAAAGGAACATCATACCAACAGTAAAATATGGTGGTAGTAGTATGATGGTCTAGGGCAGTTTTCCTGCTTCAGGACCTGGAAGACTTGCTGTGGTAAATTGAACCATGACTTCTGCTGTCTTCCAAAAAATCCTGAAGGAGAATGTCCAGCCATCTGTTTGTGACCTCAAGCTGAAGCGCACTTGGGTTCTGCAGCAGGATGATAATCCAAAACACACCAGCAAGTCCACCTCTGAATGGCTTAAGAAAAACAAAATGAAGACTTTGGAGTGGTCTAGTCAAAGTCCTGACCTGAATCCAATTGAGATTCCTTGACTACTCAGAGTTGGGACCAGGAAGCAGAGTCGCAGTCTTACACGCCTCTCTGCAGCTCCTCTTCATCCGCCACCCCTCAACTTAGCCCCTGTCTTCCCCATCAGAGAATCATTGTCTGCTCCCTCCAAAGTAAATAAAAATATAATGTATAAGCATCCCAAAGTGATAAAGCAAAATATTGGTAAAACTCGAATTAAACATAAAGCCTCTAAATTGAATGATTTGGCCTCTGTTCCTCCTCATAATTTAAAAATTAAATGTGGTTTATTAAATATTAGGTCTCTAACTCCCAAGTCACTGTTAGTCCATGATCTGTTAATTGATCATCAGACTGATTTAATATCCCTTACAGAGACTTGGTTAGGGCAAGAGGATTATGTTGGTTTAAATGAATCAACTCCCTCTGGTTATTTCAACTGTCAAAATCCCAGAAGTTCTGGTCGTGGAGGAGGAGTAGCAACAATTTACCATTCCAAATTACTAGTTAATGTAAAGCAAAAAACATGTTATAATTCCTTTGAGGGCCTGGTCCTCAGTGTTGGGCACTTTAGCAATTTTAGGTTAAACCCAATTTTATTTGCCATAGTTTATCGTCCCCCATCAACCTACTCAGAATTTTTATCTGAATTTGCTGATTTCTTAGCTGATTTAGTGCTGAAATCTGATAGAATAATTATAGTAGGGGACTTTAATATACAAGTGGATGTAGATAGTGACTGCCTTAATGTGGCATTTTATTCAATATTAGACTCGATTGGGTTTTCTCAGAAAGTAGGAAATTCTACTCATTACCTCCACCATACATTGGACCTTGTTCTAACATATGGCATAGATATAGAAAATCTTGTAGTGTCTCCTCATAACCCTGTACTGTCAGACCATTGTCTGTTAACCTTTGATTTTACTATTTCTGAGTATTTGGCTCCTAAAGAAAAATATTATTACAGTAGATGCCTCTCAGATGATGCTGTTACCAAATTTATGCAGATTGTTTCCTCTATGCCATGTGTCAACACAACAGAAATAAGCTATAGACAGTTTGCTCCTTCTGTAATTGATAACATGGTGGATAATGTTACAGCTTCTCTGCATCAGACTCTAGACTTGGCGGCCCCCTTAAAAAAGAAAAAGTCTAATCAGAGATTTCTAACTCCTTGGTTCAACACAGAAACTTGTAGCTTAAAACAGAAGACTCGTCAATTAGAAAGAAAGTGGCGCTCCACTAATTTAGATGAAATCTATTTAGCTTGGAGAAATCATCTTTTAAGTTATAAAAAATCTCTCAGAAAAGCTAGAACAAGTTATTATTCTGCATTAATAGAAGAGAACAAGAATAATCCCAGGTTTCTTTTCAGCACTGTATCCAGGTTGACAAAGAGTCAGGACTCTGTCAATCCTAGCATTCCCTTAGAGCTTACTAGTCAGGACTTTATGAACTTTTTCAATAATAAAATTTCATCCATCAGAGATAAAATCAATCAGATTCTTCCCACAGTTAACTTAAATACTGTAACTACTACAACTCCTTCAACTGATGTCTGTCTTGATGAGTTTACTCCAATCGACCTTTGTGAGTTAGACAAAATAGTTTCCTCATCCAAACCTTCAACTTGTCTTTTAGACCCTATTCCTGCCAGGTTATTTAAAGAAGTCTTCCCACTTACTGGTAGCTTTATTCTTCATATTGTGGCCACGCATATGTGACCTACTTTGTGACTGATGTAAGGCCTCACATTTTAGATAAGAACAAAGACAGAGTTTCCTTGGAGATAACAGGAAGCTGTGAAGGTGTTAGCTTTAGTATGCAGGGCCTGAGACTGTGGGGGTGATATTAGAGGATTAAAGAGGAGATGCATTGTTACTGGCGATTATAATGCAATGTGACTTGTGATGCAATGCGACTTGTGAACTGTGAGAGTCCTGGTATTTAAGGACGAGAGTTTCCTGTGATGTTCTCTTTCTTCTTTGAGATGTTGGCGAATGTGAATAAAGCTGTCTTGAGAGACGTAGCATGCAGCGAGAGGAGAATTCCCCGGGGCCAGCCTCGTCAGGAGCCCCCAGCCAAGCGAATGCCGCTACGGTCCAGCTACCGGACTTTTGGCAGAACAATCCACGCTCCTGGTTCCACGCGGTTGAGGCACAGTTCAACCTCCGGGGGATATCGGTAGATGACACAAAATTCTACCATGTGGTCGCAAAACTGGACAACCACACGGCCCAGCAGGTGGAGAGCCTTACCGAGCAGCCGCCAGACAGTGACAAATACGATGTGTTGAAGGCTGCACTCATCCAGCACTTCACCCTCTTGGTTGAGGAGCGAGCAGAAAGACTCCTGGCGCTGACTGAGTTGGGAGATGACATGCCCGTTAACCTGATGGAGAAGATGTTGAAGTTGAAAGGCTCTGACGACGACCACTTCATCTTCACCCACCTCCTCCTCAGGACCCTACCGTCAGCGACGAGAGCAACCCTGGCCATTTCGCTGTTGTTGGCCCAGCGGGACTACCGTGCGCTGGCCTGGGAGGCGCAGCGAATTGTCAATGCCAGCAGACAGCGCACGGCCAGGGCCGCAGCAGCGGAACTCAACGCCAGCAGACAGCGTGTGGCCACGGCCGCAGCAGCGGAACTCGGTGCGACGACTGGAGATGGCGGGGGCCAGGGGCAGCAGTAGCAGACCCACTGACAACGGCAGCGGCGGGGGCCAGGGAACGCGGATCAGACGCGCTTTGTTTCTACCATCGCCGCTTCGCAGAGAGGGCACGCAAATGTGTACCACCATGTGTACCACCATGCCAGTTCAAGCGTTCGGGAAACGCCAAGACCGGGGGTCGGTAGCAGCCACGGCCCTCGGGGAGGAGAACAAGCTGCTCTACTTGTTGGACGCATGCTCGGGGAGGCATTTCCTCGTGGACACAGGCTCCCAGTTGAGTTTCATCACACCTTCCTACGCGGACAGGCTAGCAGGTTCCAGAGGTCCCGGGGTGGCAGCAGCGAACGGCTCGGAGATTAAGACCTTTGGTGAGAGGACTCTGCTTCTGTCTCTACACGGCCGTACATTTGAGTGGACTTTTGTTATAGCAGCAGTGAATTTCAATATGTTGGGGGCTGATTTTTTGTGCTCACATGGTTTGTTGGTTGATCTGGCTAACAGGCGCCTGGTTAATGCACTTTCTTTTGATTCTATTCCCTGTACAGCGCGAGTGGCCCTGCCAACAGCACAAGCCAACGTCACAGCTGCAAGCGGTAAGTTCCACACACTGCTCACTCAGTTCCCAGCACTCACAGTCCCCACATTTTCGGCAACCGTCGCTAGACACGGGATGGAACATTTTATTACCACTACCGGACTGCCCGTTTTTGCAAAAGCTCGGCACTTGGACGCAGCTAAACTGGCCATAGCGCGCGAGGAGTTCGCCAACCTGGAGAGGTTGGGCATAATCAGGCGTTCAAACAGCCCGTGGGCTTCCCCGCTACACATGGTCCCGAAGGCTGACGGCTCGTGGCGACCTTGCGGGGATTTCTGCAGGTTAAACAACACTACAGCGCACGACCGCTACCCAATCCCGCATATCCAAGATTTTTCCGTTCATTTGGCAGGGGCGCGTGTTTTTTCTAAGATAGATTTGGTCCGTGGTTACCACCAAGTCCCAGTGCGCGCTGAGGACATACCCAAAACAGCGGTAATAACTCCATTTGGCCTATTCGAGTTTTTGCACATGCCATTCGGGCTTGAAGGTGCTGCACAGACGTCCCAACGCATGATGGACGCGGTGCTGCGCGATCTCCCTTTCGTGTTCGTCTACTTGGATGATATTTTGGTAGCCAGCGCGTCCGAAGACGAACACGAAAACCACCTAGCCACAGTTTTCCGGAGGTTGGGAGATCACGGGCTAATAATCAACCCAGCGAAGTGTCAGTTCGGGGTGGCGCAGATCGATTTTTTAGGACACCGCGTCTCCCCCGAAGGAGCGGTTCCGCTTCCTGACAAAATGCGCACAGTAGCAGATTTTCCCCGGCCGCAGACGGTCAGGGCGTTACAGGAGTTTTTGGGAATGGTGAATTTTTATAACCGTTTTCTCCCCCGCGCGGCGCAACTCATCCAACCGCTGTATGCCGCGCTCAAAAAACAGAAACCCGCGAATACGGTCGAGTGGTCCCTGGAGCGGGAGCGAGCGTTCTCGGAGGTAAAAGCGGCCTTGGCAAATGCTGCATTGTTGGCACACCCAGACCCAACGGCCCACATAGCGCTCACTACTGACGCGTCAGATGTGGCCATAGGGGTGGTCGTGGAGCAGCATGTAGCCGGGGTTTGGCAGCCCCTCGCCTTTTTCAGCAGGACCTTGCACGATAGTGAACGTAAATACAGCGCGTTCGACAGGGAGCTGCTGGCTCTCCATTTGGCCATCCGCCACTTTCAGTTCTGGCTGGAAGGATGCTGTTTCACCGTGTTCATTGACCACAAGCCGCTAACATTCGCGATGGCTAAGGTTTCCGAACCGTGGTCAGGCCGGCAACAGAGACAGCTGGCTGCGATCTCAGAGTTTACCACTGATATTCAGCATGTGGCAGGCAAACTGAATGTAGTGGCAGATTGCCTCTCGCGCGCCGTGGCGGCCCCAGTCAGCGTAGGAATAGATTACGCAGCCATGGCCGCGGAGCAGCTTAGTGACGCGGATGTGCGCGCGCTCCAGTCTGGACCAACAGGGTTAAGGCTGGAGAACAGGGTGCTGCAAGACGGTATGCCACCCCTAATCTGCGATGTCTCCACTGGACGGCCGCGTCCAGTAGTACTGGCCGCATGGCGCCGCCGCGTTTTTGACTCGATTCATTCTTTGGCACACCCGGGAGTGCGCACGTCGGTCAAAATGGTAGGAGAGAAATTCATGTGGCCGAGTCTTCGCAAACAAGTTAAAGAGTGGGCAGCAGCCTGCACGGCGTGTCAACGAGCCAAAGTACACAGGCACACGAGGGCTCCTTTGGAGCCATTTCACATTCCGGCCAAGAGGTTCGATCATGTTCATGTGGACCTCGTGGGCCCCCTCCCGCCGTCACAGGGGTGCACACACCTTCTGACAATGGTGGACCGCACCACGCGCTGGCCTGAAGTGGTTCCGCTGGCATCAACCACGGCTGAGGAGGTGGCGCGTGTGTTTTTAACAGCTTGGGTGGTGCGTTTCGGAGTTCCGTCGGACATTACATCCGACAGAGGCCGTCAATTTGTGTCTGAACTTTGGTCTACAATGGCCCGCAACCTGGGTGTCACAATTCACCGCACAACCGCGTACAATCCGCAGGCTAATGGGTTATGCGAACGTTTTCATAGGTCATTGAAAGTGGCTCTCAGAGCGTCACTGACGGATGCAAATTGGGAAGACAAGTTACCGTGGATTTTATTGGGGTTGCGTTCTGCGCCCAAAGAGGACTTAGAAGCCTCCCCAGCGGAGCTCGTGTTTGTGCAACCACTTCGGCTGCCTGGGGAGTTTCTCCCAGATAACCCTGCGCCAGACACCTCCCCGTCTCAGCTGTTGCGGAGTAACATAGAATCAAGCACGCTGCCCGGCCCCGTGCACCACAGTTTTCTGCGCGTTTTTGTGCCTAAAGCTTTGAAGAACGTAGAGTTTGTTTTTGTCAGACACGATGCACATTGACCACCACTGCGACCACTTTATGACGGACCGTTCAGAGTGTTGGAAACAGGGGACAAGCAGTTTTTGCTAGATTTGGGGGGTAGGAAAGAAAAAGTCGACATAAACAGACTCAAACCCGCTTTTGTGGTGGCGGATGAGCAAGTGCTGTTGGCAAGGGCCCCGCGGCGAGGTAGACCCCCACGGGGAGCTTCACAGAGTAATGTTTCCCCAGAACACCCGCAGGGACTGACAAAAGGTTTTCACCCCCAGACGGCAACCCCCCAGCGTGACAGCGCCGCAGAGACGTGGAATCCGGGCTACAGCAGATACGGCAGGAGACTGAAGCCTAGACAGCATGCGGACTAATGTGTATTGATTCTATCACGGCATGCATACTGTTATTCTCTTGTTCGTTCTAAAATGTTTGGGGGGGGGGTGGCCACGCATATGTGACCTACTTTGTGACTGATGTAAGGCCTCACATTTTAGATAAGAACAAAGACAGAGTTTCCTTGGAGATAACAGGAAGCTGTGAAGGTGTTAGCTTTAGTATGCAGGGCCTGAGACTGTGGGGGTGATATTAGAGGATTAAAGAGGAGATGCATTGTTACTGGCGATTATAATGCAATGTGACTTGTGATGCAATGCGACTTGTGAACTGTGAGAGTCCTGGTATTTAAGGACTGTAGTGCACATATGTGGGTTCCATATGCTTCACATGTGTATCACTGTATTCTTATTGTGTGCTTCACGTCTCAGAGGAACAAAAGGTCTGAACCTCCTAGGGGTAACAGGAGGATGTGAAGTCTGGCCTTTTGTATGCAGAGAGATGGCCTTGAGGGATTTCCTGACCACCAGGACTTTAGGTGAAGACAAGAAGACCTGGAGGGGGAGACATTGTGATTTGGGATTAAAAGACCATGTGACTGTGACTTTGATGTCCCGAGGTATTAAAGGGACAAATGTGGGGGGTTCCTTTCTCTTTTCTGTGTTTGGATGTTGGAGAATGTGAAAGTGAATAAAACTGGTCTTGAGAAATAACTCAGTCTCGTCCTTCCACATATCTCCACACTGGTGACCCTAAGACGTATAATGAGCAGAGACGAATCTCCCATCCCAGACTCGCCGGGAGCCAGCCAAACGAATGCAGCCACAGTCCAACTACCGGACTTCTGGCCGAACAATCCGCGCTCCTGGTTTAACGCAGTCGAGGCACAGTTCCACCTCCGGAGGATTTCGGCAGACGCCACAAAGTTCTACCATGTGGTTGCAAAGCTGGACAACCACACAGCCCAGCGAGTGGAGAGCCTGATCAACCACCTGCCGGACAGCGACAAGTACAACACGTTGAAGGCTGCACTCATTCGTTACTTCACCCCCTCGGTGCAGGAGCGAGCAGAGAGGCTCCTGGCGCTGACTGAATTTGAGGGCGACAGACCTGCAGACCTGATCAGAATCAGAATCAGAATCAGAATCAGAATCAGAATCAGCTTTATTGGCCAAGTATGCACAACACATACAAGGAATTTGACTTTGGCTAAAAACTTGCTCTCATTGTTCAGGTGGAGGATTTAAATAAGGATTCAATGACAACAGAGTATGTACAGTAAATTACAGTCTGTCCACGTTTCTATAAAAGGATGCAAATATATACAGGAATATATGCAGTTATTTACTCAGACTAACCACACTTTGCAGAAATATATGAAAAAATATACAGTCACACAGTATTTCAATGTGAACTCAGATTCAGTGATATAATGTGAATGAAGTAAAAAGCAGTGTGAGAGTTATGTGCAATGTAAGAATGGATGAAAAGTCATGAGTACAGCAACAGGTAGGACTAGGTGAATGTTAGGAGTTCATCAGAGTGATGGCTTGAGGAAAGAAACTGTTCCTGTGACGGGTGGTTTTGACCTTCAGTGATTTGTAATGACGACCAGAAGATAGAAGTTCAAACAGTTTGTGGCCAGGGTGTGATGGGTCAGCACAGATGTTTCCCGCCCGTTTCCTGGTTATGGACCGATATAAGTTCTCAATGGAGGGTAGGTCAGTACCAATGATCCTCTCCGCAGACTTAATGATCCGCTGCAGTCTGGTCTTGTCCTGTTTAGTGGCAGATCCAAACCAGACAGTGATGGAAAAGCAGAGGACAGATTGGATGATGGCGGTGTAGAAGACAACCAGCAGCTCCTGAGGCAAATCAAACTTCTTGAGCTGACGCAGAAAAAACAACCTCTGCTGGGCCTTTTTCCCGACAGTGTCTATATGGGAGGACCACTTCAGGTTCCGGGAGATTGTGGTACCCAGAAACTTGAAGGAGTCCACAGTGGACACTGTGCTGTTGAGGATGGTGAGTGGGGAGAATGAAGGGGGGTGTCGCCTGAAATCCACAGTCATCTCCACCGTTTTGGCTGGGTTAAGTTCAAGATGGTTCTGGCTGCACCAGAGGATCAGCTGCTCCACCTCCCGCCTGTATGCAGACTCATCATCATCCCGGATCAAACCGATGACTGTGGTGTCGTCCGCAAACTTCAGGAGCTTCACCGAAGGGTCCTCTGAGGTGCAGTCATTGGAGTAGAGGGAGAAGAGCAGTGGGGAAAGGACACATCCTTGGGGGGCGCCAGTACTAATTTTTCGGGAGCTGGATGTAAATCTCCCTAGCTTCACCTGTTGCCACCTGTCAGTCAGAAAGCTGGAGATCCACTGGCAGGTGGAGGGGGGCACCTTGAGCTGGAGGAGTTTGTGATGAAGAATGCCTGGGATGATGGTGTTGAACGCTGAGCTGAAGTCGACAAACAGGATCCTGGCGTACGTCCCTGGGGAGTCGAGGTGTTGCAGGATGTAATGTAGTCCCATATTCACTGCATCATCCACTGACCTGTTTGACCGGTAGGCAAACTGCAGTGGGTCCATCAGGGGGCCTGTGATGACCTTCAGGTGGTTCAGCACCAATCTCTCCAAGGAGTTCATGACCACAGAGGTCAGGGCAACAGGTCTGTAGTCGTTTAATGATGGGGAAGATGTTGAGTTTGAGAGACTCCGAAGATGATAACTTCATCTTCACCCACCTTTTCCTCAGAACCCTACCGTCAGAGGTGAGAGTGACCCTGGCCAGTTCACCACTGCTGGCCCGACGAGAGTACCATGAGCTGGGCCAGGAGGCGCAACGACTCGTCGACGCCAGTAAACGGGGCGCGGCTGCGGCTACAGCAGTGGGGCCAGGCGCAACGTCCGGAGACGGCAGGGGGCCAGAGGCTGCAGCACCAGACTCGCCGACGACGGCGGCGGCAGGGGCCGGGAAACACGGAGCAGACGACATCCTTTGCTTCTACCATCGCCGCTTCGCGGAGAGGGCACGCAAATGCATTCCACCGTGCCACTTTACGCGCTCGGGAAACGCCAAGACCGGGGGTCAGTAGCAGCTGCCGCCCTCGGAGAGGAGAACAAGCTGCTTTACTTGAGGGATGCACACTCGGGGAGGCATTTCCTTGTGGACACAGGCTCCCAGCTGAGTTTCATCACACCTTCCTACGCTGACCGGCTGGCGCCTTCCAGTGGTCCCCGGGTGTCAGCAGCGAACGGCTCAGCGATTAAGACCTTCGGTGAGAGGACTCTGTTGCTGTCTTTACACGGCCATACATTCGAGTGGACTTTCGTCATAGCGGCAGTCAATTTCAACATGTTAGGGGCTGATTTTTTGTGCTCACATAGTTTGTTGGTCGATCTTGCTAACAGACGCCTGGTTAATGCACTCTCTTTTTCTTCTATCCCCTGTACAGCTCGAGTGGCCCCGCCAACAGCACAAGCCAACGTCACAGCTGCAGGTGGTAAGTTCCACACACTTCTCACTCAGTTCCCAGCACTCACGGTCCCAACATTTTCGGCGACAGTGGCTAAACACGGGGTGGAAAGTTTTATTACTACCACCGGACCGCCGTTTTCGCAAAAGCTCGGCACTTGGATTCAGCTAAACTGACCATAGCGCGCGAGGAGTTCGCCAACCTGGAGAGGTTGGGCATCATCAGGCGTTCGAAGAGCCCATGGGCTTCACCGCTTCACATGGTCCCGAAAGCTGATGGCTCATGGCGGCCTTGTGGGGATTTCCGCAGGCTGAACAACGCTACAGCGCACGACCGCTACCCGATCCTGCACATCCAAGATTTTTCAGTTCATTTGGCGGGGGCGCACGTTTTTTCTAAAATAGACTTGGTACGCGGTTACCACCAGGTCCCAGTGCGCGCTGAGGACATACTCAAAACAGCGGTAATAACTCCTTTCGGGCTTTTCGAGTTTTTGCGCATGCCATTTGGGCTTAAAGGCGCGGCGCAGACGTTCCAACGCATGATGGACGCGGTTTTGTGCGATCTCCCTTTCGTGTTCGTCTACCTGAACGACATATTGGTAGCCAGCGCATCCGAAGACGAACACGAAAACCACCTCACGGCAGTTTTCCGGAGGTTGGCAGAGCACGGGTTAATAATTAACCCAGCGAAGTGTCAGTTCGGGGTGACGCAGATTGATTTTTTGGGGCATTGCGTCTCCCCAGAGGGAGCGGTCCCTCTGCCTGACAAAGTGCGCGCAATAACAAATTTTCCCCAGCCACAAATGGTCAAAGCGTTACAGGAGTTTTTGGGAATGGTAAATTTTTATAACCGTTTCCTCCCCCGCGCAGCACAGCTCATGCAACCATTGTATGCTGCACTAAAAAAACAAAAACCCACAAATAAAGTCGAATGGTCTCCGGAGCGAGAGCGCGCATTTTCCGAAGTCAAAACAGCCCTGGCAAAAGCTACGTTGTTAGCACATCCAGTCCCAGCGGCACGCATGTCGCTCAGTACTGACTTGTCAGATGTGGCCATAGGGGCGGTCGTGGAACAGTATGTAGCCGGAGCCTGGCAACCGCTCGCCTTTTTCAGTAAGACCCTGCCCGACAGCGAACGAAAATACAGCACATTCGACAGGGAATTGTTAGCTCTCCACTTGGCCATTCGTCACTTCCAGTTCTGGCTGGAAGGACGCCGTTTCACCGCGTTCATTGACCACAAGCCGCTGACTTTCGCGATGGCCAAGATTTCAGAACCTTGGTCGGGCCGGCAGCAGAGACAGCTGGCCGCGATATCGGAGTTTACTACCGATATCCAGCATGTGGCGGGTAAACTTAATGTAGTGGCGGACTGCCTCTCGCGCGCCGTGGGGGCTCCAGCCCCCGCGGAGGTAGACCCTGCAGCCATGGCCGTGGAGCAGGTTAGCGACGCGGAAGTGCGCATGGCCCCGGTCCGCGTGGGGATAGATTTTGCAGCCATGGCCGCGGAGCAGGTTAGCGACGTGGATGTGCGCGCGCTCTAGTGTGGACCAACAGGGTTAAGGCTGGAGAACAGGGTGCTGCAAGCGGGCATGCCCCCCCAATCTGCGATGTCTCCACTGGGCGGCCGCGTCTGATGGTTCTGCGTGGCGCCGCTGCGTTTTTGACTCGATCCATTCTCTGGCACACCCAGGAGTGCATGCTTCGGACAGAATGGTAGGAGAGAAATTTGTATGGCCGAGCCTGCGCAAACAAGTTAGAGAGTGGGCGGCAGCCTGCACGGCTTGCCAGTGGGCCAAGGTTCATAGACACACGAGAGCTCCCTTGGAGCCGTTTCACATCCCAGCTAAAAGGTTTGATCATGTCCACGTGGACCTCGTAGGCCCCCTCCCGCCCTTACAAGGGTGCACACATCTTCTGACAATGGTTGACCGCACCACGCACTGGCCGGAAGTGGTCCCGCTGTCATCAACCACAGCCAAGGAGGTGTCGCGCGCATTTTTAACGGCATGGGTAGCGCGTTTTGGAGTCTCGTCGGACATTACGTCCGACAGAGGCCCACAATTTGTTTCCAAACTTTGGTCAGCGATGGCCCGCAGCCTTGGGGCAACGATCCACCACACGACCGCTTACAACCCGCAGGCTAACGGGTTATGCAAACGTTTTCACAGGTCACTGAAAGTGGCTATCAGAGCGTCGCTTACGGATGCAAATTGGGTGGACAAGCTACCATGGGTTTTATTGGGGTTCCCATTTAGAAGCCTCCCCAGCTGAGCTAGTTTTCGCGCAGCCACTCTGGCTGCCCGGGGAATTTCTCCCAGATAATCCAGCGCCAGAGTGCTCCCCGACTCAGCGGTTACAGAATAGCACGGGCCCGAGCACGCTACCTGGCCCCGTTCACCACAGTTTTCCGCGTGTTTTTGTGCCTAAGGCTTTAAAAGATACGGAGTTTGTTTTTGTCAGACATGATGCCCATCGCCCGCCTTTACGCCCACCATATGACGGACCATATAGAGTGCTGGAAACAGGGGATAAGCATTTTTTGCTAGATTTGGGGGGCAGAAAAGAAACGATTGGCATTAACAGGCTCAAACCCACTTTTGTGGTAGCTGACGAAGCTGTGCAGTTGGCTAAGGCTCCTCGGCGCGGCAGACCCCCTAGAGAGCATTCCCCAGAACACCCACAGAGGTTGACTAACAGTTCTCATCCCCAGGCAGCGACTCCACAGCAGGAAGATGCCGCGGAAGTGGTACAGCCTGCTTACAGCAAATACGGCAGAAGGTTGAGACCGAAGCGGCACTTGGACTGATATGTAGTGATTTTATTATGACATGCAATCTGTGGTTATGTTGTTCCATCTTAGACGTTTGGGGGGGGGTCATGTAGTGCACATATGTGGGTTCCATATGCTTCACATGTGTATCACTGTATGCTTATTGTGTGCTTCACGTCTCAGAGAAACAAAAAGTCTGAACCTCCTAGGGGTAACAGGAGGATGTGAAGTCTGGCCTTTTGTATGCAGAGAGATGGCCTTGAGGGATTTCCTGACCACCAGGACTTTAGGTGAAGACGAGAAGACCTGGAGGGGGAGACATTGTGATTTGGGATTAAAAGACCATGTGACTGTGACTTTGATGTCCCGAGGTATTAAAGGGACAAATGTGGGGGGTTCTTTTCTCTTTTCTGTGTTTGGATGTTGGAGAATGTGAACGTGAATAAAACTGGTCTTGAGAAATAACTCCGCCTCGTCCTTCCACATATCTCCACAGGACGAGAGTTTCCTGTGATGTTCTCTTTCTTCTTTGAGATGTTGGCGAATGTGAATAAAGCTGTCTTGAGAGAAATCTGTCTCATCATTTGCACATTCCCACAATATAATCAATTCTTCATTAACTTTAGGCCATGTACCGCAGGCTTTTAAAATGGCTGTAATTAAACCCTTACTCAAAAAGCCAACGCTAGATCCAGGAGCTTTAGCTAACTATAGACCAATCTCTAATCTCCCTTTCATTTCAAAAATCTTAGAGTTGTTGCTACGCAATTATTTGACCACCTGCAGGGAAATGGTTTACTTGAAGAGTTTCAATCTGGGTTTAGAATCCATCATAGTACTGAAACAACCTTAGCGAAGGTCACTAACGACCTCCTCATCGCATCTGATAATGGACTGGTTTCTGTACTTGTCCTTTTAGACCTTAGTGCAGCTTTTGATACTATCGATCATAATATTCTACTTGATAGATTAGAACACTATGTTGGACTTAATGGAACTTCGTTGCAGTGGTTTAGATCTTATTTATCTGATAGGTTCCAGTTTGTTCATGTAACTAATGGGTTTTCTTTCAACTCAAAGCTTAGTCATGGAGGTCCACAGGGATCTGTGCTAGGCCCTACTCTTTTTAGTTTTTATATGCTTCCTTTAGGCAACATTATTAGAAAGCACTGTATACATTTTCATTGTTATGCAGATGACACACAATTATACCTGTCAATGAAGCCAGATGATAGTAATCAATTAGCCAGTTTGGATGCGGTTACTCTTTCTCTTAATAGCTCTGTGAGGAACCTTGGAATTATTTTTGATC
This sequence comes from Pholidichthys leucotaenia, assembly GCA_020510985.1. Lineage (NCBI taxonomy): Eukaryota > Metazoa > Chordata > Actinopteri > Cichliformes > Pholidichthyidae > Pholidichthys > Pholidichthys leucotaenia. The sequence continues at coordinate 189,339,151 of CM035842.1, read as the reverse complement.
AAGATCTGTCCTTCAATTCACATATTAAATTTGTTTCGAAGACTGCCTTCTATCATTTGCTTAATCTTGCCAAGATTAGGAGCATCTTGTCTCAGAGTGATGCTGAGAAACTGACCCACGCTTTTGTTAGCTCGAGATTAGATTATTGTAATTCTTTATTATCAGGCTGTCCTAAAACATCTTTAAAAAGTCTTCAGCTGATCCAAAATGCTGCAGCAAGAGTTTTAACAGGTACTAGAAAGAGAGATCATAGCTCTCCGGTTCTGGCCTCCCTTCATTGGCTTCCCATAGAGTTTAGAATTAAGTTTAAAATCCTTCTTCTTACTTACAAAGCTCTAAACAATCAGGCTCCTTTTTATTTAAAAGATCTGATACTACCATATTATCCTAACAGAGCACTACGCTCCCAAAATGCAGGATTACTTGTAATACCTAGAATCACCAAAAGTACAATCGGAGGCAGAGCCTTCAGTTATCAAGCTCCTCTCCTGTGGAACCAGCTGCCAATCTGGATTCGGGAGTCAGACTCGATCTCTGTTTATAAGAATAGGGCTAAAACCTACCTTTTTGATATAGCCTACAATTAGGGAGGGATCATGTGTTTCTGAACCCTCCCTTAGTTATGCTGCTAATAGGTTTAGTCAGCCAGGGGACCTCCAATAATGCACTGGGCCTCACTCCTTTCTTCACTCTCAATGAAATATTTTTTTTTGCTGATCATTAACATCTGTTTGTTCTCTCCCATAGATTTAGTCCCCATCATGCTGTTTGCTCTCTACATGTCTGTTCTTTTCTTCTTCTCTGTCCCCTCACCCCCCAGCCAGTCACAGCAGATGACTGCCCCTCCCTGAGCCTGGTGCTGCTGGAGGTTTCTTCCTGTTAAAAGGGAGTTTTTCCTCTCCACCGTCGCCAAGTGCTTGCTCACAGGGGATCGCCTGATTGCTGGGGTCTTTCTGCAACTGTGGGGGTTCCCCCTACAGTTGATAGTGCTATGAGATGACTGTTGTTGTGAAATGGCGCTATATAAATAAAGTTGAATTGAAATTGAATTAGATGCTGTGGCATGCTGTGGCATGACCTTAAGAGGGTAGTTCATGCTCAAAAACCCTCCAATATGGCTAAATTACAATAATTCTGCAAAGATGAGTGGGCCAAAATTCCTCCACAGCGCTGTCAAAGACTCATTGCCAGTTATTGCAAATGCTTGATTGCAGTTGTTGCTGCTAAGGGTGGCCCAACCAGTTATTAGGTTTAGGGGGCAATCACTTTTTCACACAGGGCCATGTAGTTTTTTTTTCCTCCTTGATAATAAACACCTTCATTTAAAAACTACATTTTGTGTTTACTTGTGCTATCTTTGTCTAATATTTAAATTTGTTCGATGATCTGAAACATTTAAGTGTGACAAACATAAAAAAAAAGAGAAATCAGGAAGGGGCAAACACTTTTTCACACTACTGTATATGAAGATGCCTTTTTAACAACCTTTAAAAGACGGCTTTTCATCTTTCACTTTTCAACCAAATCTGGACATTTTTTAGACGGTTGGCAAAGCTATCTTTTAAACATTTTTTTCAATCAATTTATGCTGGGAGGATTAGTTTCTTTGTTCCATTTTCCAAACGGTTTAGGAATAAAAGCTTCAGGCACTCCTGTAGAATTTCTCACAAGAACCATTTTAGCTTTCCTCCACCTGTTGTGACTCATCGTTGTGTTATTAGTGTTTGTTGTTCGTTAATCAGCCTGTCTGTTGTGCACCGTAAACAGCCGATTATCCCCGCGGGCATCACACAGTCAGACAGGTATTAGCAGCCTGAGAACACATGCGGCACCATCAGCATTAGTGTCCTGTAGAACAACAGCTGCTCACTCCTGTTTGACAAGCCCGGCACTGATTAGTTTTTATAGTGCAAAAGTGGTGAGATGATGATTAACTCTGATGTGATTTTTTTTCTGCCACAGCTGCCTTTATTACACCTGACAAGGGTGTAGTAGGACAATGTGAGATTTGTTTTTAATTCTCTTTATGTTCCCTGCTGTCGTTTTGAATGCAGATAGGGTTTTAATGAAGAGCAACATCTCTTTCTGGTAGCTTCTCGGGAAACAACGGTGCTTATTGCATCTGTTTGTGTATAAAGCATAACGCATAGAACATAAGACAGTCTGATTGTGTTGGCTTCAACTGATCCAGTTAACACAAGCAAAAACAAAAAAGAACTTGTAAGCATCTGTGTATTGTCAAAAAGTAAATAATGGTAGGACTTTACAGTAAAGCTTGCAAATTATAGGGTAAGTACTGGGAAAAAAATGAAACATCATTTCATGTGCTTAAAAAAATAAGAGTGGATCCTCTTTGCTTTAGCTAACTTTAGGCAAATGTCTAATCTCCCTTTTTTTCTCAAAAATTTTAAAAAGAGTTGTAGCAAATCCGTTGTATTATTGTTTACAAAGAAATTATTTATTTGAAGAGTTTCAGCCAGCTTTGAGTTCAAAACATTAAAACCGTTCTAGTGAATGTCACTGATGATTTACTGAGAGTATTTGATACAGACTTTTCTCCATACTTGTGCTTTTAGATCTCAGTGCATTGTTTGGTACGACTGATCACATTTTATTAAACATATTGGAAAAATTTGTGTGTGTGTGTGTGGGGGGGACTTTTGCAGTGCATTAAATGAGTACTACGTAACTTTCTCTACCTTATTATCCTAAGAGAATATTACATTTTCACAGTGCAGGACTTCTAGTAATCCCTAAGGTCTCTAAAAATACTATGGGAAGTAAAGCATTCAGTTATCAGGCTCCTCTCTTATGTAACCAGTTATCACTCTGGGTCCATGAGGCAGACACTCTTTCCATCTTTAAGATTAAGCTGAAAACTTTTCTCTTTGACAAAGCTTTTGATTAGACTTCCTCTCTGTTATAGTCATATGAATGTTTGTTATTTTCTACTGTTATTATTGGCTACTGTTATACTACTAGTTCATGTGGGTAGTGTACAGTGTATACGTATATGACTGTTCTGGTGTGGTGGCCTAGTTGATAGTGCATCTGCCACACAGGTTGGAGGTTCAAGACCTGGCTGTGTCATACCAAAGATCATATAAAAATGCTACTTCCCACCTTCTACAGTGGCGTGAAAAAGTGTTTGCCCCCTTCTTGATTTCTCATTTATTTTTGTCACACTTAAATGTTTCACATCATCGAACAAATTTAAATATTAGACAAAGATAACACAAGTAAACACAAAATGCAGGGCCATGTAGGTTTGTTTTTTGTTTTTTTCCCTTAATAATGAACACCTTCATTTAAAAAAACTGCATTTTGTGTTTACTTGTGTTGTCTTTGTCTAATATTTAAATTTGTTAGATGATCTGAAACATTTAAGTGTGACAAAACATACAAAAAAATGAGAAATCAAGAAGGGGCAAACACTTTTTCACACCACTGTAGCTTGGTGCTCAGCATAATAGAATGGGGGGAGGAGAAGTTGTTTGTGGTATGCATGGCAGCAACCCCTCTGATTCTAGATGTGATAAACATTACAGATAGGAGAAATGTAATTTTGTTCTACTGTACATGATTGGCTGTGGGGACTGAATGACAATAGAGTTGGCTTCTTCTTCTTCTTCTTCTTCTTCTTCTTATTATAATAATAATAATAATAATAATAATAATAATAATAATAATTATTATTATTATTATATTTATTATTATAATAATAATTAATATAATAATAATTAATAATAATAATTAATAATAATAATAATAATAATAATAATAATAATAATAATAATAATATTATTATTATAATAAGGACGGTGGCTAAACTGTCATCTCTGCTGGAGTCCGAGTTCCACCCTATGCAGGACATACTGGATGCACTGAGGAGCTCATTTAGCAGCAGACTACATCATCCCAGGTGCACAACCGAGAGGTTTCGTAGGTCCTTCCTACCAACGGCTGTCAGACTGTACAACCTAAGCAGGGCTGCTCGCAGAGATAGCAAAAAGACGTAACAAACTAATAGTTTTTTTTGAATGCAAAAGATGCAATAGACTTACACAATGGTCCTCTCCGGCATACAACTAGGAACATACCGGTCGCTATGGAGGGTGAGAATATGTATGGGCACATAATCATACCATGTAGGATAACTAAATAGACGGTTATGCTGTTTCATCCCACCTAGCAACAATGCTCTGCACTGTGTGTGTTTATATATTTACATATTTATTCCATCTAGCTACAATGCTCTGCACTGGGTGTGTTTATATTTATATATCTATATATTTATTCCATCTAGCTACAATGCTCAGCACTGGGTGTGTTTATATTTATATATCTATATATTTATTCCATCTAGCTACAATGCTCCGCACTGTGTTTTTATATATCTACATATTATTCCATCTAGCTACATTGCTCCGCACTGTGTGTGTTTATATACTTGCATATTTATTCCACCTAGCTGCAATGCTCCGTACTGTGAGTGTTTATATATTTACATATTTATTCCATCTAGCTACAATTCTCTGCACTGTGTTCATATATTCATATATTTATTCCATCCAGCTACAATGCTCTGCACTGTGTGTCTGTGTGTGTGTCTGTGTATATATATATTTTATAGTAATATGTACATATGTATATTAGCTGCTCTTGCTTGCTTGTTTTTTTTCTTGCCTTCTGATTGTTGCTCTGAGTGTTGCTATCCCTGTGCTGTTGCAATCCTGGAATTTCCCCGTTGTGGGACTAATAAAGGCTTATCTTATCTTATCTTATTATTATTATTATTATTATTATTATTTTTATCTATTATGTCTACTGCTACACTACTGATTTGTGTACGTATGTAGTATTCCAGGTATGTGTGTACACTCTCTCACCATACTTCCCTGCTGATTGCCCACCTGATTATCATCAGCCGTGCCACTTACTACACCTGCACGTCATCAGCCCCTGCCTATAAGAGGATGATCATTATTCATTCTGATTGTGGGACTGTTGGACTTCCTGCTGCTCTGCCAGCGATGAAACTCTACCTGAGTGTGCTCTCCTTCTGCCACGTGCCTTTTCCCCCTCACTTGTCTCTCCATGGGAAACAAGTAAGCTTACTCTTTTTCTGCTTCGCAAAGTCCTCACCTCTCCATCTCTCCCAGAATCTCCTACCTGGATTCTTCCTAAGGCGGATTTTGACTTAATCCGTTCTCACCTTGATTCCTGTTTCCTGGTTTCTGTAATTTCCCAGTTTGGGATCAATAAAGTACATCTATCTATTCCCATCGCCATCAACCTGTAAGTCCATCCATCTTCTTCTGCTTAATCCTTTTCGGGTCGCGGGGGGTGGGGTGGGGTGGCTGGAGTCTATCCCAGCATCTTTGGGCAAGAGGCAGGGTACACCCTGGACAGATCGCCAGTCCATTGCAGGGCCAACACAGAGAGACAGACAACCATTCACTCTCACAGTCATACCTAACTAACCTAACTTGCATGTTTTTGGCATGTGAGAGGAAACCGGAGAATTCCCGGAGTAAACCCACGCAGACACGGGGAGAACATGCAAACTCCACACAGATCACTGTTGGTTGGGGGCTGAGATCGAACCCAGGATCCCCCGGCCAAGGGTGAGTTGCTGTGCTGCCACAGCGCTAACCACTCCGCCACCGCGCTGCCATAATAAAATCAAAACTTTATACTTACCCTCAAGTCCCTGTAGACGGTGGGCCGAGTGGCTCTATCTGCGATCTCCATCCAGAGAATAGCTGATTTTCACAGATATGCTAATGCATATTTTTCAAGACATGAATCTATTTGTTGGCAGGCCAAGTATGTGCATATTTTTTATGAAAATTAAACTTTAGTTACGAAACCTGATAAGGCCGCTCTGAGGCATCACTAAGGACAGCTATATGCCTAACCAATCAAAACAATACTCCAGTGTCACTTGAGTTGAATTCGACTAATGAGCTGCATCACTGTCGGAAGTAAATGTGAAAGAAAGATGAGCTGACAAGGCTGCTAGATAAGCATAATAATGTTATATTTATGTCCCTGTATTTTCTTTTCATGTTACAGATCTCCATAGTTAATATTAGAACCAAATGCTGCTCCCCATTGTCCCTTGTCTTGTGTAGCATATTGCTAAATAAAGTTTCGCTACACTAGAATGCCGTTCGGCCTAAGCTCCGCACCAAGCTGCTTCCAAAAGGTAATGTCAACCATGCTAGCCGGTCTCCGGGGCGTGGTAGCTTACTTGGATGACGTTGTGGTACACTGGACATCGTGAAAGGAACACAACGTGAGGCTGGAGAGAGTCCTGAGCACACTTCAAGAGCATGGGGTCACCCTGAATGGTGAAAAATGTATCTTCACAGCAGACACCATAGAGTTCGTGGGATTCCAGCTGACTGGAAGAGGTCTCCGACTGTTGCTTTCAAACATAGAGGCGGTTTTACTCATCCCAGATCCCTCCATGCCCGCTCAGATCTCATCGTTTCTGGGCATGGCCAACTTCTATGGACGGTTCATCCCTCGCTATTCAGAAACGATTGAGCCCCTCCAGGCTCTGTTGAAGCAGGATGCACTGTGGGAGTGGACTCGGCGGTGGTTACAAAGTTAAAGCAGCAGCTCACCTCCCCACTGGTAGTGGCTCATTTCGACCCCAATCAGCCGACCATCGTGACCTGTGATGCATCCAGCTTGAGCTGGGAGCAACGGACCGCCCAGTGGTGTTCGCGTCTAGGTCTCTCTCGGCGGCGGAACAAAACTATGCCGTGGGCGAGAAAGAGGCACTAGCCTGTGTCTGGGCATGCAAGAGGTGGCATATCTACCTCTACGGCTGACACTTCACCCTGAGGACAGACCACCGGGTGCTCACAACGTTGCTGGAGACGTCGGGGTCGGGACACAGGCCACTGAGGATCCACAGATGGTCCGAGAGACTGAGAGCCTATAACTTCACAACCAAGTTCACCCCAGGTAAAGACAACATCATGGTGGACCTCTTGTCTTGTGCCACAGTGGACTCCTCTGTACCAGGCGACAGCGACGATGACCCAGCTGAGGCAGAGCCGATCCATGTGCCACACGGAACACTGCAAAAGATAGTGTCTCTTCAGGAGCTCAGGGAGGAGCCGGAACGTGATCCACTGCTGGCAAAGCTACAGTTGGCGATCAGAGAGGGTTGGCCAACAGGGATCCAGGGTGAGCTGGAGCCCTATCACTGGGTCAAGGATGAATTGAGCTGCTGGAACGAGGTGTGTGCAGCCAGAGGACACTGTGCCCTGACCCCCCCCCCCCCCCCCGTCACTGAGAGCACGTGTTCTGTTGCTGCATGAGGGACATCTGGGGGTGGTTAAAGTGAAGCAGCACAGTAGGGGCTCTGTCTGATGGCTGGGTATTGATAAAGAGATCGAGGCCATGGTGAAACACTACGTGCCGTGCCTGGAGAGTGGAAAGACTGGCAGACCACCTCCCCCGCCTCTGCGACTGGTGCCATACCTGGATGGACCCTGGTGGCATATCGAGCTGGATATCTGTGGTGCACTGCACATGGCACTTTTGAATAGCCGGTTTCTCCTAGTGGCATACGATGTGTTCTCAAAGTGGTCAGAGGTGCTCTCAACCAACTCGGTCAGAACGGAAGTGGTCACGGGGTTCCCAGCGTCCCTGTTTGCTAGGTAGGGGACCCTGAGCAAAATCACAACGGACAACAGGCCACAGTTCGTCTCTGCAGCTTTTGAGGAGTTCCTGAACGACAGAGGAGTAGAATACGTTAAGACGGCGTACTATCACCTGCAGGCGAACCGAGTTGTTGAGCGCTTTAATAAGACATTGAAAAACGTACTGTGAGCTCACCTGGCAGATGGTTTTGCATTCGCGGATGCTCTACATAACACACTGCTGCAGTAAAGGGCGTCTGTCCATGCCATGATGGACAGTTCCCCGGCGGCCCTCATGCTGCGGCCTGAGCTGCCTTTGCCAGTGTGTCGGCTGAGACCTACGACGACAAGTTCTCGGGAAGGCATGGAGGCAGTGTGGAACCGGGTCGCCAGGCAACAGCGGAAAATGAAGCAGAGGTTCGACCGGAAACATAGGGCGAGGGACCATGGACTGAAGGAGACTGACCGGGTGTGGATCAAGCACCCTGTCCACACCCACAAGCTTCAACCACCATGGACGGGGCCAAGGCAGGTCGCAAGGAAGAGGGGCCTGGACACGTTTGAACTTAATGATGGGTCTCGGTGGCACGACAGTAGGCTGAGGAGGCCACCAGAGGGCTGGGCTTGCAGCAGGACGTTTTAGAGAGCGCTGGGACTGGGGGTTCTTGCCTGATTAGGACCCACAGGCAAGGCCGACAGTACCAGGTGCAGGGTCCCCTCCTGCGGGACGCCTGGCTAGAATTCGTCGGAGGCCTAGGGACCTGGAGGACTATGCTACCAGAACTGTCATGTGTGACGCCAGTTGGATCTAGCGGCAGAATAATCAGCTCCAGCTTGGCCGGGTGTACTGACAGTCTACTCAGACACCCGAGGACTGCATGTGTTTTTAGCTATTTGTGTACATAGTTAAAAAAAAAAAGTTCACTTTTATGAATATTGATTTGTGGAAATAGGGTGGGGGTCTAGACCTTTGTGTGTGTGTGGGGGGGTGTTACATATGAGAATTGTACTTTGGGGTTTGCTGTAGCTCAGCTGGGGTTGGGGGTGAGTGACGTCAGGCGGGCTACAGCTGGGAGTATATATTGAGCTGTAGAGCCAAATAAAGTATATTCAATGAACAGCAGAACAAGCTCTCTGCTCTCCATTAGTCAAACATCACACAGTCATCTTATCAGAGATAAGGGGCAGGGAGAGGGCGAACAACCTGAATCTGTTTTTCAATAGGTTTGACCAACCGCCCTCCCCCCTGACTGCACAACAACCACTGCTGCCTCTAAAGAAATCAAGTCCTGCTGCCCACTCCCCACTCCACCAACACCCCCCCACTCCCAACACACAGCCCCCCATCCTGACCCTGACCAGGACCCAGGTGAGGACGGAGCTGAGGAAGATCAAGGCGAGGAAGGCGTCGGGACCGGACGGCATCAGCGCAAAGCTCCTCAAGTCTTGTGCAGACCAGCTGTGTGGGATTGTGACGTATATCTTCAACCTGAGCCTGAAACTGGGGAGGGTACCACAGCTGTGGAAAACATCTTGTGTGGTACCTGTACCAAAAACTTCCCACCCCAAAGACCTGAACAGCTACAGACTGGTGGCCTTGACGTCCCACTTGATGAAGACCTTGGAGAGACTGCTCCTTGCTCACCTCCGCCCCCTGGTGGAACCAGCGATGGATCCACTCCAGTTCGCCAACACACAGCCCCCCATCCTGACCCTGACCAGGACCCAGGTGAGGACGGAGCTGAGGAAGATCAAGGCGAGGAAGGCGTCGGGACCGGACGGCATCAGCGCAAAGCTCCTCAAGTCTTGTGCAGACCAGCTGTGTGGGATTGTGACGTATATCTTCAACCTGAGCCTGAAACTGGGGAGGGTACCACAGCTGTGGAAAACATCTTGTGTGGTACCTGTACCAAAAACTTCCCACCCCAAAGACCTGAACAGCTACAGACTGGTGGCCTTGACGTCCCACTTGATGAAGACCTTGGAGAGACTGCTCCTTGCTCACCTCCGCCCCCTGGTGGAACCAGCGATGGATCCACTCCAGTTCGCCTACCAGCATGGCATTGGGGTGGAGGATGCGGTGATCTTCCTCCTTCACCGTTCTCTGTCCCACCTGGAGAAGCCCGGGAATATGGTGAGGATCATGTTCTTTGACTTCTCCAGTGTTTTCAACACCATCCAACCGATGATCCTGAAGGACAAGCTGCTGCGTGCAGGGGTGGACCAGCACATGTCATCATGGATCCTGGACTACCTCACGAACCGGCCTCAGTTTGTGAGAACCCGGGACTGTGTGTCCGACACAATCATCAGTAGCACGGGGGCCCCCCAGGGAACGGTGCTGGCTCCCTTCCTGTTCACTCTTTATACTGCGGACTTCTCACACAACACAACACACTGCCATCTACAGAAGTTCTCTGATGACTCTGCGATCGTTGGCCTCATCTCCAATGGAGATAAAGCTGAGTACAGAGGGCTTATCCAGGACTTCGTGGACTGGTGCCATCGGAACTGCCTCCAGATCAACGCAAGGAAAACTAAGGAGCTGGTGGTGGACTGCCGCAGGCAAGGACAACCCCTCACAGCACCAGTAAATATACAGGGAACAGACATCGAGATGGTGACATCCTATAAGTACCTGGGTGTTCATCTGAACAATAAACTAGACTGGTCACACAATACTGACGCACTCTACAAGAAGGGACAGCGCAGGCTGTTCCTGCTGAGGAGACTCAGGTCTTTTGGTGTACAAGGGGCGCTGCTGAAGACATTCTATGACACGGTGGTGGCATCAGCCATCACTTTTGGAGTGGTCTGCTGGGGCAGTGGCATTACTGCAGCCGATAGGAAGAGACTGAACAAACTGATCAAGAAAGCTAGCTCTGTCCTGGGGCAGCGCCTTGATCCGATGGAGGAGATAGGAGAGAGGACGGTGGCTAAACTGTCATCTCTGCTGGAGTCCGAGTTCCACTCTATGCAGGACATACTGAATGCACTGAGGAGCTCATTTAGCAGCAGACTACATCATCCCAGGTGCACAACCGAGAGGTTTCGCAGGTCCTTCCTACCAACGGCTGTCAGACTGTACAACCTAAGCAGGGCTGCTCGCAGAGATAGCAAAAAGACGTAACAAACTAATAGTTTTTTGAATGCAAAAGATGCAATAGACTTACACAATGGTCCCCTCCGGCATACAACTAGGAAAATACCGGTCGCTATGGAGAGTGAGAATATGTATGGGCACATAATCATACCATGTAGGATAACTAAGTAGACGGTTGTGCTGTTTCATCCCATCTAGCAACAATGCTCTGCACTGTGTGTGTTTATATATTTACATATTTATTCCATCTAGCCACAATGCTCCGCACTGGGTGTGTTTATATTTATTTATCTATATATTTATTCCATCTAGCTACAATGCTCCGCACTGTGTGTTTATATATCTTACATATTATTCCATCTAGCTACATTGCGCCACACTGTGTGTGTTTATATATTTACATATTTATTCCACCTAGCTGCAATGCTCCATACTGTGGGTGTTTATATATTTACATATTTATTCCATCTAGCTACAATGCTCCGCACTGTGTGTTTATATATTCATATATTTATTCCATCCAGCTACAATGCTCTGCACTGTGTGTCTGTGTGTGTGTATATATACAGTGTATTTTATAGTAATATGTACATATGTATATTAGCTGCTCTTGCTTGCTTGTTTTTTTTCTTGCCTTCTGATTGTTGCTCTGAGTGTTGCTATCCCTGTGCTGTTGCAATCCTGGAATTTCCCCGTTGTGGGACTAATAAAGGCTTATCTTATCTTATCTTATCTTATCTTATCAGCCAATCAGAAGCTGTAAAAGCCACATTCAGCCTAATGCTGGAGGGATTAATGTGGGCGGGCTTTACTGCACTACTTCGATTTCGATCTCCGTCATGAAGAAGAGAAGCAGCAACTATTACAGAGAGCAAAAAAACAGAAACTTTGAACTATTTTAATAATAAAAGTCATTTAAAGTTAGTTTGCTGTCAGCACAGAGCAGTGTGAGTCAGCAGGAGACTGGACGCTCATTGGAACCAAACTTTAATACACTGGCAACCCCCCTCCTTTTCATCTTGCCAGTGCTGCAAGCCTCGTGGTGGCGTTCTGCCTCTAAACATTGCTCAATGGTCAGGTTTTTTTCTGAGTGGGACGAGTTCAAGGACCAGTCCAAGATTCCAGATTATCCCAGATAGCGAGCTAAACCCAGGACCTTCAGGTTTTTTTTTTTTTTTGAGTGGGATAAGTTCAAGTACCAGTCCAGGATTCCAGATTGTCCCAGATGGCGAGCTAAACCCAAGACCTTGGAGACAGTAAAGACACACACACTCACACAAACTTTTGAGGTCATGTGACTTTAAAGGGCTCCAACGGAACATCTTGGGGACAAAGACATTATTTCTTTTGTGCGCACTTTTCTTATTTTAATTTATTATTTTTCTATATACAAATTGTTTATTTTTTATGTTGCTATTGTAACAATATACCCGTGGCTACGCTATCTGTTATTCTTGTGTCTGAGTCATTATTGCTGCTCAAAGTATCGTCTCCATAAGAATCTGGTTTCTTCTAATGCTAGTCCTTTTGGCCTTAGTGAGTATAGATTGTTATTACACTGTAATCCATTCACACATTGCTAAACTGGTCACACGTGATTCATGTCTTATGTATCTAGCATACTGAGACAGCTTTTTTATTGTAATTAGGCAATATATAAATAAATTCAAACAATGTAGATATGGGGCAGATGTATGGAGAATAGTGGGGAAAGTGGGGGAAAAAAGAGGGTATGAACTGGAAAAGGCGATTTCATGAAAACTGATGCTTCTCCAAGGAATTGCCCTAGTTCTCAACAAATCTATATGGGTCTATATCAAGGTTGTACTCAAGGTCTGGGTCAAAGATCAAGAGATCTAAGCGCTTATATGGTTTTATGAAAATTGCTACTCCTCCTAGGCAATTGTTGCAATATTTAACAAACTTATGTACGGTGGGGTAAAAAAGTATTTAGTCAGCCACCAATTGTGCACGTTCTCCCACCTAAAAGATGAGAGAGGTCTCCAATTTTCATCATAGGTATACCTCAACTATGAGAGACAAAATGAGAAAAAAAAAAATCCAGAAAATCACATTGAAGGATTTTTAATGAATTAATTGGTAAATTCCTCGGTAAAATAAGTATTTGGTCAATAACAAAAGTTCATCTCAATACTTTGTTATATACCCTTTGTTGGCAATGACAGAGGTCAAACGTTTTCTGTAAGTTTTCACAAGGTTTTCACACACTGTTGCTAGTATTTTGGCCCATTCCTCCATGCAGATCTCTTCTAGAGCAGTGATGTTTTGGGGCTGTCGCTGGGCAACACGGACTTTCAACTCCCTCCAAAGATTTTCTATGGGGTTGAGATCTGGAGACTGGCTAGACCACTCCAGGACCTTGAAATGCTTCTTACGAAGCCACTCCTTCGTTGCCCGGGCGGTGTTTGGGATCATTGTCATGCTGAAAGACCCAGCCATGTTTCATCTTCAATGCCCTTGCTGATGGAAGGAGGTTTTCACTCAAAATCTCACGATACATGGCCCCATTCATTCTTTCCTTTACACGGATCAGTCGTCCTGGTCCCTTTGCAGAAAAACAGCCCCAAAGCACGATGTTTCCACCCCCATGCTTCACAGTAGTTATGGTGTTCTTTCTCCTCCAAACACGACAAGTTGAGTTTTTACCAAAAAGTTCTATTTTGGTTTCATCTGACCATATGACATTCTCCCAATCCTCTTCTGGATCATCCAAATGCTCTCTAGCAAACTTCAGACGGGCCTGGACGTGTACTGGCTTAAGCAGGGGGACACGTCTGGCACTGCAGGATTTGAGTCCCTGGCGGCGTAGTGTGTTACTGATGGTAGCCTTTGTTACTTTGGTCCCAGCTCTCTGCAGGTCATTCACTAGGTCCCCCTTGTGGTTCTGGGATTTTTACTCACCATTCTCGTGATCATTTTGACCCCACGGGGTGAGATCTTGCGTGGAGCCCCAGATCGAGGGAGATTATCAGTGGTCTTGTATGTCTTCCATTTTCTAATAATTGCTTCCACAGTTGATTTCTTCACACCAAGCTGCTTACCTATTGCAGATTCAGTCTTCCCAGCCTGGTGCAGGTCTACAATTTTGTTTCTGGTGTCCTTTGACAGCTCTTTGGTCTTGGCCATAGTGGAGTTTGGAGTCTGACTGTTTGAGGTTGTGGACAGGTGTCTTTTATACTGATAATGAGGTCAAACAGGTGCCATTAATACAGGTAACGAGTGGAGGACAGAGGAGCCTCTTAAAGAAGAAGTTACAGGTCTGTGAGAGCCAGAAATCTTGCTTGTTTGTCGGTGACCAAATACTTATTTTCCACCATAATTTGCAAATAAATTCTTTAAAAATCAGACAATGTGATTTTCTGGATTTTTTTTTTCTCATTTTGTCTCTCATAGTTGAGGTATACCTATGATGAAAATTGGAGACCTCTCTCATCTTTTAAGTGGGAGAACTTGCACAATTGGTGGCTGACTAAATACTTTTTTGCCCCACTGCATACTGATCCTAAGATACTTTAATCCGGTTTTATCCCTGATTTTACCCTGGTTTTCTCACATTTTTTACTCAGTTCCCCCCTTTGTTGTAAGTTTTTAGCCATGTTTTAACCTCTTTTCTTGTTTTTCCACCTGTTTTACTCTGTTTTTTCCCCTCTTTTGTAGCTTGGTACTTACCCTGGTTTTCCCTATTTTTTTATCAGGGTTTGCGGGCACAGGACTCAAATGCAGGCAGAGAGATGGTGCAAAGTGATAATTTAATAACAAAACAACCACAAATAAACAGCTGCATGTGGGCTGAAAACTAAACTAAGGAACCAAACTCACAGGCAGAACATCAAACTGGAACAAAATAATAAAATGAGTGGAGCACACAACAAAACTGACTGCAAACATTAATGACGCCACACTAAACTGAGATAGAACACAGACATATATACTGTATATACTATGGACAATCAACAGAATGCAGGACAGGTGGGAACAATCAAGAGTAACGGTGACAGCAGGGGAGTGGCTACTGGTATGGAAGACATGAGGAGCTGAGACAAAAGGGTAGCTAGAAGCTGAGGATACACCTGAAACATGAACAAAGGACCAGAAGAAACTAATACAAGGATAATACAATCAAAACTAAGACCATAATGATAATGACTAATAATAATACAGAAAAACCCAAAATACAAAACTCAAGGCAAGTATGCAGGCTGGAACCCATGTCCTGGCGACAACGAAAATAGCTATAACTCAGAGTGAGGACATGGGGCCCAGTCCACGTCCTGACATTTGTGACCTGTGCTGGCAAAATGAGTCACTTTGAGGAAATTATCAAAACTGAGGTAACGTTTTTTTCCATAGTCTGTATTGAAAGATGTTCAAAATTATATTTAATCTGTAGGAAGAGCGCAAAAACAAACCCAGAAAAAGACAATTTGTTTATATTTTGGCTAGGTTTAAAACTCGCCTTCGATCAGTCGGGAGCTACGTCTTCCACAAAAAACATAGTATTTTTAGAAAGGACATTTTCTAAGCTTTCCACTGATACCAGGCACTCATGGGGGTTTCCCTGGGACTTGCCACTAGCAAACAAAGAGTCATGATTTATGACTTCTTGTGCCTGCAGCTCGTAGTGATGCGGTGTGCATTCCAGCTCATTTTGCCAGCCGGGGTCACATTTTTATCAAATTATACCTTGTATTTTCCTCCATTTTTCAGTACCTAGCTCTGATATTTTCCTGATTTTACCTTGTTTTTTTCTTATACTTACCCTGTCTTTTGCAGTGATTGTACCCTTGTTTTTCCTCCAGATTTTACTGTCTTCCCCTTGTTTTTACTCCTTTTTTCCCCTGTTTTTCCCAGTACTTATCCTCTTTCTTTCATGATTTTACTTTGGGTTTTCTCTATTATTTCCTATATTTAACCTGTAAATTGCAGGGTGTAATATAAAATTATACTGGAGTGGTGGCCTATGGTAGAGCATCCACCCTGCAGCCGTGAGGTTGTGGGCTCAAGCACCAGCCAGATCATACCACAAACCATAATGAAATGGTACTTTCCAGCTTGGTGCTCAGCATAATAGAATGGGGAAAGGAAAGAGACAGAGCTACCAGAGGACTGATCGCCCCACACCATCACTGTATCTTTCACTACTTACAATAGCTGTGTAGTCTAGGGTCACACACTGCAGATATAGCTTAGCCTTTGGCTACAATCTGGCATATTTACATGAAAATGTTCATCAGCATGCACTGTCCCTAATAAATAAATAAATAAATAAAACAGATAGATAGATAGATAGATAGATAGATAGATAGATAGATAGATAGATAGATAGATAGATGTACTTTATTGATCCCAAACTGGGAAATTACAGGGTAACAGCAGCATGACAGTGGACAACCAAAACAACAGAAATAGAGGTAGGCCCCACCCCTATATAATAATAATAATAATAATAATAATGCATCGGTTTTATATAGCGCTTTATCATATATACTCAAAGACGCTTTACAATTAGGTACATTATTCATTCACTCCAGACAGACAATGGTAGTGGCGAGCTACTTCTGCAGCCACAGCTGCCCTGGGGCAGGCTGACGGAAACGTGGCAGCAAATCTGCGCCAACGGCCGTTCCGGCCACCACCGAACATTTTATGCATTTATACACATTCATACCCAGTGTTATGGGCACTGGGTATGAATGTGTATAAATGTATAAATGGTACATATGGTACATATACACCACATGGTGTTCCACACACTGTGGAAAGTGACCTTAATATAAAATTATACCTCAGCTATACCTGTGGAATTGGTTAGAATAAACTTTTAAAGGTGTACTAGATTGTATTTTCATGAAAACAAATATTGTGCAAAAAAAACATACATCAACAAAGTGTTTAGAAAGGTGCAGAATTAAAGCCTTTACATTCTTGAAAAAACATATTGATGAAAAAAAATGCTTTAGAAGAAATTTTGCAGGTCCAAAACAATCATAATATTTACATCTGAGCAGCTGGATGACGAGACTATGATGGCCAGAAAGGATGTCACAGCCAATATCATAACTAGGTTGATGTCACATGTCTACTAACCAGATGGGGCAAGAGTAAGTGCAACATCTACTGTCCACAAGGTCAGAATGTTGTCTCTGCACCTTTAACTGGAGCTGTCTCCATGCTGAACCTTTAGCTGCATTAATTTGAGAGCGGCAGCAGGGATAAATATCCATGTCATTAGCACGAGTTGCTAACGGAACCCTCCTGTAACTTGGGGTTTAATCCCTCCATCCTTCACTCTCCCTGACCCACCCCAGCTCTAACTGTTGGCACTTCCCCTCGTTCATTAATCAATGCCCCCATCTTCACTGACTGACAGCCAACCCACACCAGCTTGGCCACTCTGTAACACCAAACACAGGCAATGAAAAATTCATCAGCAACCAGTAAGGTGAGCTTACAGTGAGGTGAGGAAGAGAGAAGGTTGGAGGTCAGACAGGAAATATAGGAAATTATGGAAATTCACAGTTAGCCATCTCATTATGTTTCTCTGTCTATTCTTCATTAACAGGATCAACAGAAGTGGCTCATAACTATCTGACAGATAGATCGGCCTTTTTACTGCCTCCATAACAGATGAACACAGTGAACCTCGGCAGGACTGTAATAAGTCACTGCAAAGTGGACCAGAGTACAGTGACTCACCTAAAGTACCCCAAAAACTTAACCCATAAAATCAAAACTGCTGCTGTAATCCAGTTAATGTCACAAGCTATATCATGCTTTATCTTCTGAAGATATGAATAGACAGTTTTGTTTTAATGATGCTGGTCACCCTCCAAAGGAAAATCTGATACAGGTGCATCTCAATGAATTAGAATATCATCGAAAAGTTAATTCTTCTCAGTAATTCAATTCAAAAACTAAAACTCATATATAGATTCATTACACACAAAGCAATATATTTCAAGTATTTATTTCTCTTGATTGTAATGATTTTGGCTAATGAAAACTCAAAATTCAGTTTCTCAAAAATTTTGAATATTATATAAGATCAGTTTTTTTAAAAATTGATTTTTAGTTAAAATGTTGGCCGATTGAAAAGTATATCCATGTACGCACTCAATACTTGGTCGAGGCTCCTTTTGAATGAATTACTGCATCAGTGAGACGTGGCATGGAAGTGATCGGCCTGTGGCACTGCTGAGGTGTAATGGAGGTCCAGGTTGCTTTGATAGCGGCCTTCAGCTCATCTCCATTGTCGGGTCTGGTGTCTGTCACCCTCCCCTTGACAATACTCCATAGATTCTCTATGGGGTTTAGGTCAGGAGAGTTTGTTGGCCAATCAAGCACAGTGATGCCATGGTCATTAAACCAGGTATTGGTACTTGGTACTAGTTTCTGTGAGATCCACAGCGGCTGTGGGGAGGCATGGACCAGCCTCAGGAGGTTGGAACTACGAGAAAAAACCACTGTGAGCAAGGGGCACTGAATCACCGGTGCAGGAACCAGTGCCGGGAAGACCTCCAGCAAACCCACAGAGGCCACCTCCGGGGTGGGAGCAGAGTAGGAGACCATAACCTCCGGCATGGGAGCAGAGGAGGAGACAACCTCAGGCAGAGGAGAAAAAATGGAGGTCAGTGATCGAGACCAAATAGAGGCAGCAGCAGAGATAGATGGCGAGGGCTCAGAAAATGTTGCCGACTGTAACTGAGACCCCTCGCCAGGAAAAGGATAGACACTTCACTCACTTGTGTTAAAAAATGAGAAGAAGGCACTTGCCTTGTTCACCGCTCTGCTGCCGCCAGAGCTGCTGCTGGTGGGTGGTCCAGATAAACTCCCCAAAGAGGCTCTGGAGATCATGAGATAATGGCAGCTGGAAAACGGTGTGGGGCCAGCACTGGAGTTGGGCTAAGCGTCGGGGTGCTGGTGCTGGAACTAGGGGGTACTTGTTTGCTGGTGCAGGTTCCAGAAGAGAGCCAGATGCCTGTACAGTAGCTTGGGTGCGACAAGGGACCACAGGAGGAGGAGGTGTGGCAATTGGGATTACAGCCAGGATTATCTTTGGAGGTGAAGCTGGTGAAACCGGCAATGGAATGGTCACGGCAGTCACCGAAGTTTCAGCCATGGAGATCGGTGAAGAAGAGGATGACGTACGTTGTGAAGAAGTTGGGGATATAAACTTTAATAAAATGAGCAAAATAACATCTAAGAATGAGATATTGTGTTGGTCGACGATTTGGGTGGAAGACAGATACTGGGGTTAGATTTAATAGTAAATAACCATAAACAGGAACCTGGATTCCAAGCTTAGCCAAAGGTTAGTGGGCTTTCTGTATCAACTGTGGATTAATGTTCCCATTGAATAAAACATGGTGTTGTGGGGCATGGTGTGGGAGTTCTCCACCCAGAGAAGGCAGCTGGGAAAGGGGGGAACAATGGACCGAAAGAGGAGGTATCACCGGGGGGTATCAGATGGGACAGTAAGGACTATGCGCCCCCCGAGGAGAGGAGGAACTGCCGGAGCCAGTGGAAGAGGAAAGGGTGTGAGAGCGGAGCCGGTGCTATGTCATGTTAATGTGCCTCACAGGTCTTTGTCTCAACAGCAATGTATTATGGTCAGAAGTTCCAGGTCTCAATGTATGGTATTAAAGATATAAAAGAGGAATGCATAGAGACCTGGGAGCTCTTTTACTGTACATATGTTGGAGAAGGAATAAAGTTCATGTGTCGTCCAGCTCATTGCCTCGCCTGTTTCCTTTCTCCTCAGTGTCTTTGTGGGTTTTAACCTTCTAAAATGCTTTCTTGGATCATATGATTACAGTAAAAATATTGAAATCTCTCCTTTTCAATATTTATGTTTACATTTTAGCAGAAGAGGCAGATACTGGTGTTGCTCTTGCATATTACATTTCCCTACATCACTAACACATAGTCTGCTCTTTGGTTACAACCATCACTATGCTATTGGCTGTGATATTGATCCAGTCCTTGCCCAAAGTTTCTGAGTCTGAGGTATTAGTTTTAGAGCAAACAACAAAATGACGGTGGGAGTATCCCCATGACCATCTGAATCCATGCTAAAAGTGCTACTCCCTCTCTCTCTCTCTGGCATCCTTGTCTCGAAGAGGTGATGGTTAGTGTGTCAAGGGTTGGAACAGTGCCTGGAATCACTGTACAGCCCAATCCTTGAGTGGCAGTCTTTGGGGCAGTTGGCGCAGATGAAGATTGCTGGTGCATGTGCTGATGCTGTGCATTCTTTCCTCGCCGCACGCTTTGCTGCCATCTGGACTCTCGTGTTCGCTTCCATCTTGAGAACACCCTCTTTGACACTGTGGCACCAGGTGACTCGATCTTTGGCAATAACCTCCCAGTTATTGGCGTTGATCTGCACACACTGCATGTCGCGTTTGCAGACATCTTTAAAATGCAACAGCGGTTGGCCCACACAGCGGATGCCCACCCGCAGTTCTCCATAAAGGATTTCTCTTGGCAGGTAGTCAGGCTCCATGCGGTGCACGTGGCCAAGCAACCAGAGTGGTGTCTGGCTGAGAAATGCAGGGATGCTTAATAAGTCAACGCGCTCAAGGACCTTGGTCTTGCGGACTCTGTCCTGCCACCTGATGTGCATAAGGTGCCAAAGACAGCGGAGGTGGAACCTGCTTAATTCAATTCATTTCAATTCAACTTTATTTATATAGCGCTATTTCACAACAACAGTCATCTCATAGCACTTCCAGCTGTAGGGGAAACCCCCACAGTTGCAGAAAAACCCCAGCAATCATGCAATCCCCTGTGAGCAAGCGCTTGGCGATGGTGGAGAGGAAAAACTCCCTTTTAACGGGAAGAAACCTCCAGCAGAACCAGGCTCGGGGGGGGGGGGGCAGTCATATGCTGTGACTGGCTGGGGGGTGAGGGGATAGAGAAGAAGATAAGATAAGATAAGCCTTTATTAGTCCCACAATGGGGAAATTCCAGGATTGCAACAGCACAGGGATAGCAAAACTCAGAGCAACAATCAGAAGGCAAGACAAAAAAACAAGAGCAGCAAGTATACATATGTACATATAAATGTAAATATATATATATATACACTACCGTTCAAAAGTTTGGGGTCACTTAGAAATTTCCTTATTTTTGAAAGAAAAGCACTTTTTTTCAGTGAAGATAACTTTAAACTAATCAGAAATACACTCTATACATTGCTAATGTGGTAAATGACTATTCTAGCTGCAAATGTCTGTTTTTTGGTGCAATATCTAGATAGGTGTATAGAGGCCCATTTCCAGCAACTATCACTCCAGTGCTCTAATGGTACAATGTGTTTGCTCATTGTGTCAGAAGGCTAATGGATGACTAGAAAACCCTTGTGCAATCATGTTAGGTCTGCAATGCTGCAATTGCTGCAAATGGAGGATTCTTTGACGAAAGCAAAGTTTGAAGGAAAAAATTATTATTTCAAATACAAATCATTATTTCTAACCTTGTCAATATCTTGACTATATTTTCTATTCATTTTACAACTCATGGTGGTAAATAAGTGTGACTTTTCATGGAAAACACAAAATAATTGTCTGGGTGACCCCAAACTTTTGAACGGTAGTGTATATATATATATATATATATATATATATATATATATATATATATATATATATATATATATATATATATATATATATATATATATATACACACAGTGTGGAGCATTGTAGCTACATGGGACAGATATATAAATATAAACACACAGTGCGGAGCATTGTAGCTAGATGGAATAAATATGTAAATATATAAATATATATATATATATATATATATATATAGACTTGGTGGCCCCCTTAAAAAAGAAAAAGTCTAATCAGAGATTTCTAACTACTTGGTTCAACACAGAAACTCGTAGCTTAAAACAGAAGACTCGTCAGTTAGAAAGAAAATGGCGCTCCACTAATTTAGATGAAATCTATTTAGCTTGGAGAAATCATTTTTTAATTTCTAAAAAATGTCTTAGAAAAGCTAGAACGAGTTATTACTCTGCATTAATAGAAGAGAACAAGAATAATCCCAGGTTTCTTTTCAGCACTGTAGCCAGGTTGACAAAGAGTCAGGACTCTGTCAATCCTAGCATTCCCTTAGAACTTACTAGTCAGGACTTTATGAACTTTTTCAATAATAAAATTTCATCAATCAGAGATAAAATCAATCAGATTCTTCCCACAGTTAACTTAAATACTGTAACTACTACAGCTCCTTCAATTGATGTCTGTCTTGATGAGTTTACTCCAATCGACCTTTGTGAGTTAGACAAAATAGTTTCCTCATTCAAACCTTCAACTTGTCTTTTAGACCCTATTCCTACCAGGTTATTTAAAGAAGTCTTCCCACTTATTGGTAGCTTTATTCTTCATATAATCAATTCTTCATTAACTTTAGGCCATGTACCGCAGGCTTTTAAAACGGCTGTAATTAAACCCTTACTCAAAAAGCCAACGCTAGATCCAGGAGCTTTAGCTAACTATAGACCAATCTCTAATCTCCCTTTCATTTCAAAAATCTTAGAAAGAGTTGTTGCTACGCAATTATTTGACCACCTGCAGGGAAATGGTTTACTTGAAGAGTTTCAATCTGAGTTTAGAATCCATCATAGTACTGAAACAGCCTTAGCGAAGGTGACTAACAACCTCCTCATCGCATCTGATAATGGACTTGTTTCTGTACTTGTCCTTTTAGACCTTAGTGCAGCTTTTGATACTATTGATCATAATATTCTACTTGATAGATTAGAACACAATGTTGGACTTAATGGAACTTCATTGCAGTGGTTTAGATCTTATTTATCTGATAGGTTCCAGTTTGTTCATGTAAATAATGAGTTTTCTTTTGACTCAAAGCTTAGTCATGGAGTTCCACAGGGATCTGTGCTAGGCCCTACTCTTTTTAGTTTATATATGCTTCCATTAGGCAACATTATTAGAAAGCACTGTATACATTTTCATTGTTATGCTGATGACACACAATTATACCTGTCAATGAAGCCAGATGATAGTAATCAATTAGCCAAGTTAGAAGCCTGTCTTAAGGAAATCAAAGCTTAGATGACTTGTAATTTCCTGCTATTAAATTCAGATAAGACTGAAGTCATTCTTGTTGGTCCAAAAAACCTTAGAAATATCTTTCCAAATCAAACTTTCAGTTTGGATGCGGTTACTCTTTCTCTTAATAGCTCTGTGAGGAACCTTGGAATTATTTTTGATCAAGATCTGTCCTTCAATTCACATATTGAATTTGTTTCTAAGACTGCCTTCTATCATTTGCGTAATATTGCCAAGATTAGGAGCATCTTGTCTCAGAGTGATGCTGAGAAACTGATCCACGCTTTTGTTAGCTCGAGATTAGATTATTGTAATTCTTTATTATCAGGCTGTCCTAAAACATCTTTAAAAAGTCTTCAGCTGATCCAAAATGCTGCAGCAAGAGTTTTAACAGGTACTAGAAAGAGAGATCATATCTCTCCGGTTCTGGCCTCCCTTCATTGGCTTCCCATAGAGTTTAGAATTAAGTTTAAAATCCTTCTTCTTACTTACAAAGCTCTAAACAATCGGGCTCCTTTTTATTTAAAAGATCTGATACTACTGTATTATCCTAACAGAGCACTACGCTCCCAAAATGCAGGATTACTTGTAATACCTAGAATCACCAAAAGTACAATCGGTGGCAGAGCCTTCAGTTATCAAGCTCCTCTCCTGTGGAACCAGCTGCCAATCTGGATTCGGGAGTCAGACTCGATCTCTGTTTTTAAGAATAGGGCTAAAACCTACCTTTTTGATATAGCCTACAATTAGGGAGGGATCATGTGTTTCTGAACCCTCCCTTAGTTATGCTGCTAATAGGTTTAGTCAGCCAGGGGACCTCCAGTAATGCACTGGGCCTCACTCCTTTCCTCACTCTAAATGAAATATTTTTTTTGCTGGTCATTAACATTTGTTTGTTCTCGCCCATAGATTGAGTCCCCATCGTGCTGTTTGCTCTCTACATGTCTGTTCTTTTCATCTTCTCTATCCCCTCTATCCCTTATCAACTGTAGGGTTCCCCCTACAGTTGATAGTGCTATGAGATAACTGTTGTTGTGAAATGGCGCTATATAAATAAAGTTGAATTGAATTGAATTGAATAAACACACACAGTGTGCAGCATTGTTGCTAGATAGAGTAAATATATAAATATATATATAAACACACACAGTGTGGAGCATTGTAGCTAGATGGAATTAATATGTAAATATATAAACACACAGTGCGGAGCATTGTTGCTAGATGGAATGAAACAGCAGAAGAAGAAGAAAAGAACAGACATGTAGAGAGCAAACAGCACGATGGGGACTCAATCTATGGAAGAGAACAAACAGATGTTAACCTCTTGCACTCCGGTGTACCGCAGACGGGCACGTCTCTGTGTCCCAGAGCGCACGAGGGTGCACGAGAGCGCCCTCGTGCGCTCTAGGATGCACGAGGGTGCTGCGTCCAAGCGCGCACTGAAAAAAAAAAAAAAAAAAGTTCTTCCACTACAGACACAGCCGCGAACAGATCAGATATGATTGACCACTCATTCAACTAATAAGAGCCTTGAATTGGGTTTCTGAAACCTTGGAGAACCAATGACTGAAAACCTAGCAAGAAGGACCCGCCTACCAATGCTGTGAATGCAGCGAGCCAATTGAAGCACAGAATTTCGCAAGCTGTTTTGTGTAAGGCTGGGTGAAGAGAGACTGACTGCTGCAGCAGATGAAAAAAAGGACCCGCAGGAAGAACCTGCTACAGACCCAGCAGCACGGAAACCACCCACAAGTGCGACCTGCACTTATTCCAGCAGAATAGACGTTTAGGATTCTCTTCCATGGTCATCATAGACCGACGGAGGCTGACGACGAAGGTCGTAAATCATTCGCCAAAACCGCAATCATGGAAGCGCAAAACCGCAATAATGGAATTATGTTTTGACTGGGAACCACGAGCGGACAAGCATCACGTTTGTCTGACAATGAGGAAGAGAAGTTCGCCGGGACACTGCTGCTGTGAAGAGGTAAATGTTATAAGCTAAATTATTCTTTATCCCTGAAAATTGTAATCAAAAATGACTTTTGACCGATCGGCAAATTACAACTGTGCGGCGCACGAAGTCCGAAGTCCGTGTGCCGCGGTACACAGTTCATGCGCCACATCCGGACCGTGAATGCCGCCCCCCCCCTACACTTCTGTAGCGAGGGGGGGGGCAGTCGCGGTGACTGTGCCGCGGTCGCCACATTGCCACATGAGTCTATTCCGTCATGTAGCGATGGCCGATGTCCGTCCTCTGTAGCGAGGGGGGGGACAACCCCCCCCCACACACACAGCCCTGAGTGTCACCTTTCATTAGAGCCCAAGATGAAGCTTCTATATTGAATCATTCAAAAGTTACAGACGTTTTTCCAAACTGTGCCATTTGGCACAATTTGGCACAGTTCAAAAACGCCTGGGAACTACCTGAGGTAAAAGCAGTGTAATATATTCATTTTTTGTGGTATTGTTACAAAATTTTGACCTCAGCTGGATAACACTTGGTTCTACATTTCTGTTGCATTTTCCAGCCCGGATCTGAAGCTGTGTGTTATTTGCAAGCATTTGTATCCAAAAAAGCACCCAGGCCAAATTTATTTTCTTCAAGTTCAGTATGTTTAGATGACTATAACTCAGTGGCCGGAGCACTTAGAGAGATTATGACTGTTTTGCCAAAAAATTCAAAATGTTTTCTTTTAAATGAGACCAACCCCATGAAGATGCTGCAAAGGGTTGAAGAACAGCTTTCGATTTACTTTGGGCACGTTAATTTTTGGCATTTTTAGGGAAATTGACTGGAGTGAAAGGGGTTAATGACCAGCAAAAAAAAAATAAATAAATAAAAAAATCATTGAGAGTTCATAAAGGAGTGAAGCCCAGTGCATTACTGGAGGTCCTCCAGCTGTCTAAACCTATTAGCAGCTTAACTAAGGGAGGGTTCAGAGACACATGATCCCTCCCTAATTGTAGGGAGGGATGTAATGTAATTATGGTCTAGAGCATCAAAACAAGTGGTCCTTTTTGAGCTGACTGTGCCATGGGAGGAGAGGATGGGGGAGGCCCATGAGAGGAAACTTGGGAAGTACCAACACCTCATTTACGAGTGTCAGCAGAGGGGATTCATCGTATTAAATAAATGTAATAAATGTTGTCTTTTTGAGGCGCTCGAGGCGAGGTTGTCTGATTTGGAATCCCGGCTCCGCTGCATTGAAACACCGTCTGCGCCAGTTAACCGTGATGGACGCCCCTTAGCTGCAGCGGAGATAGCTAGCTTAGGCCCCCCTGTCAGCGGTCCCCCGGCTCTCCTCAGCAGCGAGGAGACTGGGTGGGTGACGGTGAGAAGGAAGCCTAGTCGCAAAGCCCCGGTACTCCACCAACCTGTTCACGTTTCTAATCGTTTTTCCCCGCTCAGCGACACACCCGCTGAGGAAAAAACTCTGATCATTGGCGACTCTGTAGTCAGAAACGTGAACCTAGAGACTCCAGCGGCCATAGTCAAATGCATTCCTGGGGCCAGAGCAGGCGACATCGAGTCAAATCTGAAAATGCTGGCTAAAAGTAACTGTAAATATTCCACAATTGTTATTCACGCCGGCATTAATGACATCCGTCTCCGGCAGTCGGAAGTCACGAAACTTAATATAGAATCGGTGTGTGACTTTGCAAAAACGATGTCTGCCACTGTAGTATTCTCTGGGCCCCTCCCCAATCTGACCAGTGATGACATGTTTAGCTGCTCGTCATCCTTGAACCGCTGGCTGTCTGTGTGGTGTCCTAAAAATGACGTGGGCTACATTGACAATTGGAGCTCTTTTGGGGGAAAACCTGGTCTTATGAGACGAGACAGCATTCATCCCACTTTGGATGGTGCTTCTCATTAATCTGGCATCTTTTTTATCCAAATTTCCAAAACCCTGACTACTCAGAGTTGGGACCAGGAAGCAGAGTCGCAGTCTTACACGCCTCTCTGCAGCTCCTCTTCATCCGCCACCCCTCAGCTTAGCCCCTGTCTTCCCCATCAGAGAATCGTTGTCTGCTCCCTCCAAAGTAAATAAAAATATAATGTATAAGCATCCCAAAGTGATAAAGCAAAATATTGGTAAAACTCAAATTAAACATAAAGCCTCTAAATTGAATGATTTGGCCTCTGTTCCTCCTCATAATTTAAAAATTTAATGTGGTTTATTAAATATTAAGTCTCTAACTCCCAAGTCTCTGTTAGTCCATGATCTGTTAATTGATCATCAGATAGATTTAATATCCCTTACAGAGACTTGGTTAGGGCAAGAGGATTATGTTGGTTTAAATCAATCAACTCCCTCTGGTTATTTAAACTGTCAAAGTCCCAGAAGTTCTGGTCGTGGAGGAGGAGTAGCAACAATTTACCATTCCAAATTACTAGTTAATGTAAAGCAAAAAACATGTTATAATTCCTTTGAGGGCCTGGTCCTCAGTATTGGGCACTTTAGCAATTTTAGGTTAAACCCAATTTTATTTGCCATAGTTTATCGTCCCCCATCAACCTACTCAGAATTTTTATCCGAATTTGCTGATTTCTTAGCTGATTTAGTGCTGAAATCTGATAGAATAATTATAGTAGGGGACTTTAATATACATGTGGATGTAGATAGTGACTGCCTTAATGTGGCATTTAATTCAATATTAGACTCGATTGGGTTTTCTCAGAAAGTAGGACATTCTACTCATTACCTCCACCATACATTGGACCTTGTTCTGACATATGGCATAGATATAGAAAATCTTGTAGTGTCTCCTCATAACCCTGTACTGTCAGACCATTGTCTGTTAACCTTTGATTTTACTATTTCTGAGTATTTGGCTCCTAAAGAAAAATATTATTACAGTAGATGCCTCTCAGATGATGCTGTTACCAAATTTATGCAGATTGTTTCCTCTATGCCATGTGTCAACACAACGGAAATAAGCTATAGACAGTTTGCTCCTTCTGTAATTGATAACATGGTGGATAGTGTTACAGCTTCTCTGCATCAGACTCTAGACTTGGCGGCCCCCTTAAAAAAGAAAAAGTCTAATCAGAGATTTCTAACTCCTTGGTTCAACACAGAAACTTGTAGCTTAAAACAGAAGACTCGTCAATTAGAAAGAAAGTGGCGCTCCACTAATTTAGATGAAATCTATTTAGCTTGTAGAAATCATCTTATAATTTATAAAAATCTCTTAGAAAAGCTAGAACGAGTTATTACTCTGCATTAATAGAAGAGAACAAGAATAATCCCAGGTTTCTTTTCAGTACTGTAGCCTGGTTGACAAAGAGTCAGGACTCTTGTCAATCCTAGCATTCCCTTAGAGCTTACTAGTCAGGACTTTATGAACTTTTTCAATAATAAAATTTAATAAAATTTTATAATTTATTTATTATAATCTTATAATAATAAAATTTCATCCATCAGATGACTGTGGATTTCAGGCGACACCCCCCTTCATTCCCCCCACTCACCATCCTCAACAGCACAGTGTCCACTGTGGACTCCTTCAAGTTTCTGGGTACCACAATCTCCCGGAACCTGAAGTGGTCCTCCCATATAGACACTGTCCGGAAAAAGGCCCAGCAGAGGTTGATTTTTCTGCGTCAGCTCAAGAAGTTTGATTTGCCTCAGGAGCTGCTGGTTGTCTTCTACACCGCCATCATCCAATCTGTCCTCTGCTTTTCCATCACTGTCTGGTTTGGATCTGCCACTAAACAGGACAAGACCAGACTGCAGCGGATCATTAAGTCTGCGGAGAGGATCATTGGTACTGACCTACCCTCCATTGAGAACTTATATCGGTCCATAACCAGGAAACGGGCGGGAAACATCTGTGCTGACCCATCACACCCCGGCCACAAACTGTTTGAACTTCTATCTTCTGGTCGTCGTTACAGATCACTGAAGGTCAAAACCACCCGTCACAGGAACAGTTTCTTTCCTCAAGCCATCACTCTGATGAACTCCTAACATTCACCTAGTCCTACCTGTTGCTGTACTCATGACTTTTCATCCATTCTTACATTGCACATAACTCTCACACTGCTTTTTACTTCATTCACATTATATCACTGAATCTGAGTTCACATTGAAATACTGTGTTACTGTATATTTTTTCATATATTCTGCAAAGTGTGGTTAGTCTGAGTAAATAACTGCATATATTCCTGTATATATTTGCATCCTTTTATAGAAACGTGGACAGACTGTAATTTACTGTACATACTCTGTTGTCATTGAATCCTTATTTAAATCCTCCACCTGAACAATGAGAGCAAGTTTTTAGCCAAAGTCAAATTCCTTGTATGTGTTGTGCATACTTGGCCAATAAAGCTGATTCTGATTCCGATTCTGATTCTGATTCTGATTCTGATAAAATCAATCAGATTCTTCCCACAGTTAACTTAAATACTGTAACTACTACAACTCCTTCAATTGATGTCTGTCTTGATGAGTTTACTCCAATCGACCTTTGTGAGTTAGACAAAATAGTTTCCTCATCCAAACCTTCAACTTGTCTTTTAGACCCTATTCCTACCAGGTTATTTAAAGAAGTCTTCCCACTTATTGGTAGCTTTATTCTTCATATAATCAATTCTTCATTAACTTTAGGCCATGTACCGCAGGCTTTTAAAACGGCTGTAATTAAACCCTTACTCAAAAAGCCAACGCTAGATCCAGGAGCTTTAGCTAACTATAGACCAATCTCTAATCTCCCTTTCATTTCAAAAATCTTAGAAAGAGTTGTTGCTACGCAATTATTTGACCACCTGCAGGGAAATGGTTTACTTGAAGAGTTTCAGTCTGGGTTTAGAATCCATCATAGTACTGAAACAGCCTTAGCGAAGGCTAAGGCTGGAGAAGACCCTGATAGCGACAAATGGAGAACTGTCTCGGAAGGTGGATTACATCATGATTATGCTTAGGCCTATCCACGATGGACTCAACGCCCAGCAATGAAGGATTAAGTACTGAATCTGTAAGAGAATATAAAGTTCCTTCTCTGTGATCAGTACTATTCGACTTAATCTCTCCCTTACAAAAATCCTCCTGATCATCTGCAGTCTTTGTTTTTCAAAACACTGAGCTCATGGCCTTCGGACAGGCAGCTGCATGGACAATTGCCAAGGACAACTGCCAGTAGCCAGACAAAACATCTCCTGCCAAAGAGTCCTTGTTGTTCTTAACTGATACAACACCTGCTTTCAATATTACACTCATACTGATCCACAAACTGATGATAAAGATGATTCACTCACTGCTCTCTTTGTGTCCTGTGAACTTTTTTGGTCTGCTGATTGTGCATTGAGGGCTTTTTTTTTCTTTGTAATCAAAATATTGATCATACATGACCACTATTCTGAAATCAATGATTTTTTTTTGCTCCTTCCTATTGTATTATTTCTTATGCTACCTGTACCCTTCTGTTGGCAGGCACGTTTCAGATGCAGCCGTGTCACCGGAAATGCAGGTTCATTTTCTGTGTCAAGTCAAATCCCTCGTATGTTATCAGTGATCTGTTATCAGTGATCTGTTATCAGTATCTGTTAATGTACTTGGCAATAAATCTTTTCTGAGTTCTGAGTTCTGAGTTCACTAACGACCTCCTCATCGCATCTGATAATGGACTAGTTTCTGTACTTGTCCTTTTAGACCTTAGTGCAGCTTTCGATACTATCGATCATAATATTCTACTTGATAGAGTAGAACACTATGTTGGACTTAATGGAACTTCGTTGCAGTGGTTTAGATCTTATTTATCTGATAGGTTCCACTTTGTTCATGTAAATAATGAGTTTTCTTTCGACTCAAAGCTTAGTCATGGAGTTCCACAGGGATCTGTGCTAGGCCCTACTCTTTTTAGTTTATATATGCTTCCGTTAGGCAACATTATTAGAAAGCACTGTATACATTTTCATTGTTATGCAGATGACACACAATTATACCTGTCAATGAAGCCAGATGATAGTAATCAGTTTGCCAAGTTAGAAGCCTGTCTTAAGGAAATCAAAGCTTGGATGACTTGTAATTTCCTGCTATTAAATTCAGATAAGACTGAAGTCATTCTTGTTGGTCCAAAAAACCTTAGAAATTCCTTTCCAAATCAAACTTTCAGTTTGGATGCGGTTACTCTTTCTCTTAATAGCTCTGTGAGGAACCTTGGAGTTATTTTTGATCAGGATTTGTCCTTCAATTCACATATTAAATTTGTTTCTAAGACTGCCTTCTATCATTTGCATAATATTGCCAAGATTAGGAGCATCTTGTCTCAGAGTGATGCTGAGAAACTGATCCACGCTTTTGTTAGCTCGAGATTAGATTGTTGTAATTCTTTATTATCAGGCTGTCCTAAAACATCTTTAAAAAGTCTTCAGCTGATCCAAAATGCTGCAGCAAGAGTTTTAACAGGTACTAGAAAGAGAGATCATATCTCTCCGGTTCTGGCCTCCCTTCATTGGCTTCCCATAGAGTTTAGAATTAAGTTTAAAATCCTTCTTCTTACTTACAAAGCTCTAAACAATCGGGCTCCTTTTTATTTAAAAGATCTGATACTACCGTATTATCCTAACAGAGCACTACGCTCCCAAAATGCAGGATTACTTGTAATACCTAGAATCTCCAAAAGTACAATGGGAGGCAGAGCCTTCAGTTATCAAGCTCCTCTCCTGTGGAATCAGCTGCCAATCTGGATTCGGGAGTCAGACTCGATCTCTGTTTTTAAGAATAGGGCTAAAACCTACCTTTTTGATATAGCCTACAATTAGGGAGGGATCATGTGTTTCTGAACCCTGCCTTAGTTATGCTGCTAATAGGTTTAGTCAGCCGGGGGACCTCCAGTAATGCACTGGACCTCACTCCTTTCCTCACTCTCAATGAAATATTTTTTTTGCTGGTCATTAACATTTGTTTGTTCTCTCCCATAGATTGAGTCCCCATCGTGCTGTTTGCTCTCTACATGTCTGTTCTTTTCATCTTCTCTATCCCCTCACCCCCCAGCCAGTCGCAGCAGATGACTGCCCCTCCCTGAGCCTGGTTCTGCTGGAGGTTTCTTCCTGTTAAAAGGGAGTTTTTCCTCTCCACCGTCGCCAAGTGCTTGCTCACAGGGGATCGCCTGATTGCTGGGGTCTTTCTGCAACTGTGGGGGTTCCCCCTACAGTTGATAGTGCTATGAGATGACTGTTGTTGTGAAATGGTGCTATATAAATAAAGTTGAATTGAAATGAATTGAATTATTACAGACTTTTCCATCTGGCAACCCAGTGACTACTAGGAAAGACTAGTTGGTAACCATGGAAGAATGGCGACAGCAAGGAGAGACTGCTGGCACCTGGGAAAGACCAGAACCAGGGGTGTAGTGGCTTGGTAGGCCAAAACACATCCTCTTTGAGGAGGAACCCTAAGCACTCGCTATGGACAAGTACGTGATAAGATACCCCCAAGGTTGGGCGAGAGCAGGGGAGGATGATCGACCAACAGGACAGATTATGGCATTGACTTTGGAAAGTGTAAACCTTACATTGGCACAGGCTGATACTACAACTGCGGTTTGCACATGCGGGAAAGTCTGTAAGAATATGAAAGGCCTTAAGATCCATCAGGCAAAGATGGGTTGCCTACACTCTAGCAGTGTGCAACGCGCAGGGCAACCTGGTGAGACAGAGGAGAGGCTGGGATGGGACCGGTAGCCAACCACAGTACCCAGAATCTCCAGGCACATAGTAGAGAGAGCATGGGCAACACCACCCCTGACGTATCGCCAAGGAAATTGTATGGGCAGAGTGGGAACATTGAGCAGCAACTACAAGATAGCCACAAGGCAGTGAAGCAGGTAGTCAACTGGCCAGCAGCTCAAGCAAAGAAGGAGTGGGAGAGATTTGACTGTGAAGTGGATGAGGTGTTGGAGCATGTTCTGGCAGGGGAGTTGAATCGGAAAATGAAGGCAATGGTGAGGATAATCTGGAGCTTTGGTGCGTTTTGGAGTGAAACAAACAAGTCCCTTTCAATTAAGACCTGCACAACAGGGGGAGAACCGTAGGATTAAGGAGATTAAACAACTTTGTGGTGATCTCCGGAGGCTCAGGAAAAGATTCATGCAAGCTGAAGAGGAGGAGAAACAAGCTTTGAAGGAGATCTCAGTCACTCTGAGGGAGCGCATTAAAACCTTACGTCGAGCAGAGTGCCACAGAAGAGACCGAAGACGCCGGGCTAAGCAAAGGGAGCAGTTTACCAAAAATCCATTTTCCTACTTGTCTAAGCTCCTGGGAGACAAGTGATCTGGTCGACTCCAGGCATCAAGACAAGAGGTAGAGGAGTACCTCTCCAGCATGCATAGCGATCCAGAAAGGGGCGTTGAACTGGAGATTAAGGAGGCCTTGATGACCCTTGATGGGCCAACATCCATGTTCATTGAACAAGAACCTTCATGGAAGGAGGTCAATAACTTCCTGAAAAGGGCAAGGGCTTGCTCAGCACTGGGACCTAATGGGATCCCATACAAGGTGTACAAACAGTGTGAGAGACTGAGAAGGAGGCTTAGAAAGCTGTTGAAGTTGGTGTGGAGGGCAAATCATCTTCCAGATGAGTGGCTCATTGCAGAAGGGTGTTTTATCCCCAAAGAGGAAAGCTCATCTGATATTAAACAGTTCTGCACCATTTCCGTTCTGAATGTAGAGGGAAAGATATTCTTTGGAATTTTGGCAAGGAGGCTCACCAATTTTTTGGTGAGCAATAAGCAATGCTCTGCACTGTGTGTCTCTCTGTGTGTATATATATATATATATATATATTTTAGAGTAATATGTACATATGTATATTAGCTGCTCTTGCTTGCTTGCTTTTTTTTCTTGCCTTCTGATTGTTGCTCTGAGTGTTGCTATCCCTGTGCTGTTGCAATCCTGGAATTTCCCCGTTGTGGGACTAATAAAGGCTTATCTTATCTTATCTTATCTTATCTTAAGTATATTGACACTTCCATTCAGAAGGGGGGAGTCCCAGGAGTTCCAGGGTGTGTGGAGCATACAAGTGTCATCTCAAAAATAATTCAGGATGCAAAACACAATCATGGAGATCTTGCAGTTCTGTGGCTTGATATATCCAATGCATATGGAACCATCCCCCACAAGCTGGTGGAGCCCACACTACAAGTGTACCATGTCCCAGTCAAAGTTCAGCATCTCTTACAAGAGTACTTTAATCGCTTTAAGATGTGGTTTACCTGTGGGGGCTTTACCACCAGCTGGCAGTGTTTGGAGAAAGGCATTGTTACTGGATGCACAATTTCAGTCATTCTGTTTGCAGCTGCAATGAACCTCTTGGTCTTGTCAGTGGAGAAGCCGAGAAGAGGTGCAGTTTTGGCAAGTGGTATTCAGCATTCTCCAGTTAAAGCATTCATGGATGACCTGACAATAACTGCAAGATCATTTCCAGAGGGGCAGTGGATTTTGGAAGATCTTTGCAAGATTATTACAGGAGCTAGGATGGAATTTAAGCCATCAAAGTCACGGAGTCTCATGCTAAAGAAAGGATGCATCCAGGACCGGTCCCATTTTAGGATTGGAGAAGAACTTATCCCCACTGTTAGCCAGAGACCCATTAAGAGCTTGGGTAAATGGTATAGAGCAGAACTGAATGACAGAGAGAGTGTGAAAGAGATGCTTTGACAAGCTGAGGCGTGGCTGCGAACCTTGGACAGGAGTGGGCTCCCTGGTAGATTTAAACTCTGGGGCTACCAGCATGGAGTACTTCCAAGACTCCTTTGGCCACTGCTTATGTATAAGGTGCCATTAACAACAGTCGAAGCTCTGGAAAGGCGGATTAACACCGTTCTTCGAAGATGGCTGTCAGTACCCAAAAGCTTCTCTTCAATTGGCCTGTACAGCTCAGGAAGCAAACTGCAGCTCCCAATTACATCAGTCGTTGAAGAATTTAAGGTGGCCAAAGCCCGGCAGGTGATAATGCTGTGTGACAGCAGTGATCAGCTTGTGCATCAAGCAGATATTACCATCCACACAGGACAAAAATGGGTAGTAAGTAAGGCAGTGACAGATACAGAGGAAAGGCTATGCCACAAGGACATTGTGGGAACAGTCAATCAAGGTTGGCTGGGCCTAGGAGTCATAACCAGGGCAAGGTGGAGGGAGGCAGATACCAAAGGCCGCCGTAGTCTAGTCCAAGAAGAGCTTTGCATGATGGAGAAGGAGGGCAGACAAGCCAGGGCTGCATCCATGAATAGTCAGGGGAGGTGGACGTGTTGGACAGGTGTTCAAGGAAGGTCATTGGGGTGGAGGGATATGTGGGGCATTGAGGACCAGCGAATAAAGTTCCTCTCATGCGCCACATACGATGTCCTGCCAACACCGGTAAACCTCCACTGTTGTGGGCTGGCTGAGAATCCAGGTTGTATGCTGTGTGGAAAGCTGGCAAGTCTTGAACACGTGTTGTCGTCATGTCAAGCTAGTCTGGTGGACGGCAAGTTCAGATGGAGGCATGATCAGATATTGTCTGAGCTTGCCATAGGTCTAGAGGTGGAGAGGAGGAAGATCCATAACGCCACCAGGATAACAGGGCCCCGCCTGATTAGGTTTGTTAGGGCAGGGGAAACATCTAGTAGGACACAAACAAGTGTAGGAATCCTGGCATCTGCTGCTGATTGGGACATGAGAGGTTGACCTCAGGAAGCAACTTAAGTTTCCAGAGGAGATTACACTAGCAACCCTCAGACCAGACAT
The DNA here is from genome assembly GCA_020510985.1 of Pholidichthys leucotaenia. Lineage (NCBI taxonomy): Eukaryota > Metazoa > Chordata > Actinopteri > Cichliformes > Pholidichthyidae > Pholidichthys > Pholidichthys leucotaenia. The sequence goes on along the minus strand of CM035842.1, from coordinate 189,303,547 downwards.
AGTTTTATGGTCTAGAGCATCAAAACAAGTGGTCCTTTTTGAGCTGACTTTGGCATGGGAGGAGAGGATGGGGGAGGCCCATGAGAGGAAACTTGGGAAGCACCAACACCTCATTTACGAGTGTCAGCAGAGGGGATGGCGGGCGTGGAACTTGCCAGTGGAAGTGGGTTGCCGAGGATTTCCTGGGCAGTCACTCTGGAGTGGCCTGTCCAGACTCGGAATAAAGGTTGCAATAGAAGAAGGCTAGTGGCTAATAGCACCAAGCGAGCCGAGGCAGCATTGAGATGGCTGTGGCTGAAGCGCTGCGAGCGTTGGAACAACCCATCGGGCACAAAGGAAACACCTTAGAGCAGTGGTGGTGGAACCCATGGGGCCGAGGGGCCTGCCTTAGGACGCTGGGGCTAGATGTCAAACCCTTTGGAGATGTTGTGGGCTAATTGACGAAACACCGATGAAGGAGGGTACCCACCTGATGACCCTAAGAAAGCACCATAGGCCCATGCCACAAGGCTCAGTCATTCTACTTGCAAAGCATAAGTGCTGGCCATCATCCTCAAGAACATGGTTGGGAGGTTACCCAGCCATTGAGGTGAGAGCGATGGATTCATCGTATTATAGACTAGGCTATATCAAAAAGGAAGGTTTTAACCCTATTCTTAAAAACAAACAGAGATTGAGTCTGACTCCCGAATCCAGATTGGCAGCTGGTTCTACAGGAGAGGAGCTTGATAACTGAAGGCTCTGCCTCCCATTATACTTTTGGAGATTCTAGGTATTACAAGTAATCCAGCATTTTGGGAGCATAGTGCTCTGTTAGGATAATACGGTAGTATAGTTAGTTAGTTAATCCCTTCACACCTGAAGGTGTATATGGGCGGCGCCTATCTCCGTTTCTCTGACCCTAGGCCACACAGCTACTGTAAGTAGTGAAAGCTACAGCGGGGGGTCAGTCCTCTGGTAGCTCTGTGTGTAACTTTACGTTCCCCATTCCATTATGCGGAGCACCACGCTAGAAGGCAGAAAGCACCATTTTTATATGGTCTTTGGTATGACCCAGCCTGGATTTGAACCCCTGCCTCCTGGGTGTGGGGCGGATGCTCTACCAACTGAGCCACCACTCCGGTAAATACAGTAGTAAATACAGTAGTATCAGATCTTTTAAATAAAAAGGGGCTGATTGTTTAGAGCTTTGTAAGTAAGAAGAAGGATTTTAAACTTAATTCTAAACTCTTTGGGAAGCCAATGAAGGGAGGCCAGAACTGGAGAGATGTGATCTCTCTTTCTAGTGCCTGTTAAAACTCTTGCTGCAGCATTTTGGATCAACTGAAGACTTTTTAAAGATGTTTTGGGACAACCTGATAATAAAGAGTTACGATAATCTAATCTAGAGCTAACAAAAGCGTGGATCAGTTTCTCAGCATCACTCTGAGACAAGATGCTCCTAATCTTGGCAATACTACGCAAATGATAGAAGGCAGTCTTAGAAACAAATTTAATATGTGAATTGAAAGACAGATCTTGATCAAAAATAACTCCAAGGTTCCTCACAGAACTATTAAGAGAAAGAGTAACTGCATCCAAACTAAAAGTTTGATTTGGAAAGGTATTTTTAAGGTATTTTGGACCAACAAGAATGACTTCAGTCTTATCTGAATTTAATAGCAGGAAATTACAAGTCATCCAAGCTTTGATTTCCTTAAGACAGGCTTCTAACTTGGCTAATTGATTACTATCATCTGGCTTCATTGACAGGTATAATTGTGTGTCATCTGCATAACAATGAAAATGTATACAGTGCTTTCTAATGATGTTGTCTAAGGGAAGCATATATAAACTAAAGAAAGTAGGGCCTAGCACAGATCCCTGTGGAACTCCATGACTGAGCTTTGAGTTGAAAGAAAACTCATTATTGACATAAACAAACTGGAACCTATCAGATAAATAAGATCTAAACCACTGCAACGAAGTTCCATTAAGTCCAACATAGTGTTATAATCTATCAAGTAGAATATTATGATCGATAATATCAAAAGCTGCACTAAGGTCTAAATGGACAAGAAGAGAAACAAGTCCATTATCAGATGTGATAAGGAGGTCATTAGTGACCTTCGCTAAGGCTGTTTCAGTACTATGATGGATTCTAAACCCAGATTGAAACTCTTCAAGTAAACCATTTCCCTGCAGGTGGTCAAATAATTGCGTAGCAACAACTCCTTCTAAGAGTTTCTAAGAGTTTAACCCAGGCATGGGCAAACTACGGCCCGGGGGCCATATGCGGCCCGTTAAGCTTTTTAATCCGGCCCGCCGAACTTGAAGAAATTATATTAATAAACCTTGTTAATGTTTTATTTTCCTTGCAATTCTCACGCTTTTCCACTAGATGGCGCACTCTAGATACATTGACCCTTATTGAGGTGCAGTGTATTACTCCACATTTGCGCTTTACTCTTTGACCCCTCAGTCCTTCTGTAAAGATGAGCGGACCTAAGGGTCAGTTTGTGCATGACATGAACACAAACGTGAAAACCTTTAAATCCAAGCTGGCTTTATTCTCCAGACAAAGTTTAAATAAGTCATTCCCTCATTTTCCCACACGAGCCACGGTGAAAGAGACGCAAAAGTGAAGAAGCACAGCGAGTCGCTGGATGCGCTGCACGGAGAATTCTGCTGTTGGTTTTCTGATTGTGAACAAACTGACAAGTGACTTCAGCTGGTGGCCTGTCCACTGTCACAAGAGCCTGAAAGAGAACCAGAGGAGCTGCAGCTGGAACTGATGGCTCTTCAGTCTGACCCCGTCTTAAAAGAGAAGTTCAGCTCTGAAACTGAAGGACTTTTATGCTTCACTTAATGAAGCCTCGTTTCCAAACCTCCGGAGGACGGAACAGAAGATGGTGGCGCTGTTCGGCTCCACCTACGTGTGTGAACAGACGTTCAGCGTCATGAACATGAACAAAGGCAGCCGCAGGTCCAAGTTCACAGACCAACACCTCAGATCTATCCTGAGAATCGCCACAACTAAACTAAGTCCAGACTTTGATGCTCTGGATAAAAATGGAGACCAGCAACACTGTTGCCACTGAAACTGAAAGTAAGTTTCTCCCTTCTGTTATGGGAAAAATGCATTTGAAAAATAATTTGTTCAATAAGCCTTACATGTTGCACATCATTTCTGTTAAGGGGTGCATATAAGAGGTGCACAGGTGCACGTACGGTCTCCAAATAAACAATGTGCACCAGATCAAATATAACGCGCTCCGCATACTGGCGCGCCGTGACTCTGTTCCGTCTGCGCTGGTTGTTGTTGAGTTTTGGAGCTGGGGACGAACATTGAATAGAAGAAGAAGGACAAGAGCATATGCATCTCCTACCGTTTAGAAATAAAGACTGTCAGGAGGAGAGAAATGATGATGAGATCCTGACAGATAACAGAACTTTAAGTGCTTTTAAATAGTAACTGTTCCATTTCAATAAAGAGCTGAGTACTGTAGGGCTTCAAAGACAGATATTTTGTTGTAATGCCTTTATTCATTTTCAGTTGATATTAAAGCACATGTTTTCTACATATCCCATGATATATTTTGTTCTCCTATGAGGCGGGTCACCAAAATACTCCATCCATCTGCTCCTGGTGTGGCCCCCCTGTCAAATTCTAGAACCCGTTGTGGCCCACTAGTCAAAAAGTTTGCCCACCCCGGTTTAACCGCTTCTCCTGCCTGGCATAAACTGTCCAGGACTCGCTGCTGTACAGGAGAGTGGACAGGATGCAAGCTTGGTAGATGAGTAGCTTGGTCTTCAAACTCAGCAGATTGTTGTTCCACACATGCTTGTTGAGTTTGGCCATGACAGCAGCTGCTTTGGTGGTTCTGGAGCCGATCTTGGTGTCCAGTGAAAGCATGTTTGAAACAGTGGACCCTAGATAGGTGAAGGTGTCCACAACCTCCAGCTGTGTATTGTCAATGGTAATGACAGGGGAGGAGACAGCATCTTCCGCCATGATGTTGGTTTTCTTGAGGCTGATCATGAGCCCAAACTCCTTGCAGGCATGGGACAGTTTGTCGACCAGGTACTGCAGCCCCCACCCCCACCCCCGCTATGCGATGCTAGAGCAGCATCGTCTGCAAACAGCAGCTCACGTATGAGGATCTCATAGACTTTGGTTTTAGCACAAAGTCTTGCAATGTTGAGGAGTTTTCCGTTTGCTCTTGTGCCGACATAGACACCTTCAGGACAGTCGGAGAAGGCGTAGTGGAAGAACATTGAGAAAAAAATCCCGAAGAGAGTTGGTGCTAGAACGCAACCCTGCTTCACTCCACTGCTGACTGGAAAGGCATCTGAGGTGGCTCCATCAAAGCAAACAGTACTATGCATGTCCACGTGGAAGGAGAATCAGAATCAGAATCAGAATCAGATTTATTGCCATTGTTCATGTAGTACACAAACTAGGAATTTGTCTCGGTGCAATGCTGCAACATTAAACATGATAAAAATAAAAGATAGAAATAAAAAAATATACATGCAATAAAATGTAGAATATGAATGAGTAATACTAGTCAAAGCAATTTTTAAATATATTAGCGAGCAGCAGATATTGTGGAGTACCACATAGTGCAGTCGGTAATGCAAAAAGAAAACAGTGATGATTGACATGAGTCTGGTTGAGCTGCTGTACATAGTGCACGAGAGTCTAATAAGTCACTTAGTGTTCAGCAGTCTGATGGCAGAGGGGAAGAAGCTGTTCATGTGACGGGAGGTTTTAGTCTGAATGGACCGAAGTCTTCTACCTGAGGGGAGGGGGGCAAACAGTACGTGACCAGGGTGTGAAGGATCGGCTATGATCCGGCCTGCATGCCTCCGGGTCCTGGAGATGTACAGGTCCTGGAGGGATGGGAGCTTGCAGCCGATCACCTTCTCAGCAGCGCGCACGATGCGCTGCAGCCTTAGTCTGTCCCTGGCAGTGGCTCCTGCGTACCACACGGTTATGGAGGTGGTGAGGATGGACTCGATGATGGCCGTGTAGAACTGCACCAACATCTTGGTGGGTAGCTTGAGCTTCCTCAGCTGCCGCAGGAAGAACATCCTCTGCTGGGCCTTTTTGATGAGGGAGCTGATGGTCGGCTCCCACTTGAGGTCCCGGATGATGGTGGTGCCCAGGAAGCGGAAGGAATCTGCAGTGGTGATGGGAGAGCCTGTGAGGGTGAGGGGGGGGTCAGAGGGGTTGTGACTTTCTGAAGTCCACGATCATCTCCACTGTCTTCAGAGCGTTCAGCTGCAGGTTGTTGTGGCTGCACCAGGACGCCAGCTGGGCCACCTCTCTCCTGTAGACGGACACGTCGCCATTGGAGATGAGCCCGATGAGGGTGGTGTCGTCCACAAACTTGATCAGCTTGACAGACTGGTGGCTGGAGGTGCAGGAGTTGGTATAAAGGGAGAAGAGTAGGGGGGAAAGTACACAGCCCTGGGGTGATCCGGTGCTGATGCTAACAGAGTCTGAGACAGTCTTTCCCAGCCGCACATGCTGCCTCCGGTCCGTCAGGAAGTCGGTGATCCACCTGCAGAGGGAGTCAGGCACGTTGAGCAGGGATAGCTTGTCCCGGAGCAGAGCGGGGCGGATGGTGTTGAATGCAGAGCTGAAGTCCACAAACAGGATCCTGGCGTAGGTTCCCGGGGAGTCCAGGTGCTGCAGGATGGAGTGGAGGGCCAGGTTGACTGCATCGTCCACAGACCTGTTGGCTCAGTAGGCAAACTGCAGCGGGTCCAGGAGGGGAGTGGTGATGGACTTGAGGTGGGGCAGGACCAGACGCTCAAAGGACTTCATGACTACAGAGGTGAGCGCTACAGGTCTGTAGTCGTTAAGTCCAGTTATCCGTGGCTTCTTGGGGACAGGGATGATGGTGGAGGTTTTGAGGCAGGCCGGCACATGGCATAACTTCAGGGAGGTGTTAAAAATGTCTGTGAAGACAGGAGACAACTCTTCCGCACAGTGTCTCAGGGTGGAGGGAGACACGCCGTCCGGACCGGGGGCCTTGCGCGGGTTCAGTCTGGAGAACTGTCTGTGCACGTCCTGCTCACTGATGACAAGGGCAGGGGGTGAGGGGGGGGCGCCTTTGATGAAGTGGGGACCGTGGAGGCAGTGGCGCTGGGGGGAGGGGGGGAGATGGACACAGCTGACGAGGTGTCAAAACGGGCATAATGTTGGGACAGTCTTTGACAAAGGGCTTTGTCATCCTGACCTTTAGAAGCCTGAGGCCGATAGTTGGTGATTTGCCTCAGTCCTCTCCACACAGAAGCAGAGTTGTTAGCAGTGAACTGCTGCGGGAGTCTCTCAGAGTACACAGATTTAGCTCTCCTCAGCTCTCTGCTAAACCGATATTTGACCTCCCTGTAGCAGTCCCTGTCTCCACTTTTCAACGCTGCTTCCTTCTCCTTCCTGATCTGTCTGAGCTTAGCAGTGAACCAGGGCTTGTCATTTGAGTACCTCACCCTGGTGCGCGATGGAAGAATGCTCTCCTCACAAAAGTGGATATATGAGTTCACAGTGTCCGTGTACTCATCCAGATCATGCGTGGCTCCTTTAAACATGCCCCAGTCAGTTATTTCCATGCACGTGCTCAGCTTCTCCCCAGCTTCACTGGTCAATTTCCTCGTAGTGCTCACAACAGGTTTAGTGAGCTTTAGTCTCTGTCTGTATGTGGGAATGAGGTGGACCATCACGTGATCAGATAGTCCGAGCGCAGCGCGGGGAACAACGCGATACACGTCCTTCACTGTAGTGTAACAGTGATCCAGCGTGTTCTTTCCTCTGGTGGGGCATTTAATAAACTGTTTGTATCGGGGGAGATTGTGGCTCAGGTTGCTCTGGTTAAAGTCGGCAACCACAATAACCAGAGAGTCTGGGAAAGTCCGCTCCGTTTGTTGAATGTGATCCGCGAGCGCGTGCTGAGCCTCGTGCGCGTCTGCGTCGGGTGGGACGTAAACAGCGGCCAGGATGAATGAAGTGAACTCACGCGGGGAATAAAAAGGCTTGCAGTTAATGAATAAATATTCCAGAGCGGGGTAACAGTGTTGGGAGATCACCGTTACATCAGAGCACCAGCTGCTATTGATGTAAAAGCAGACTCCTCCTCCTGAGGACTTGCCGGAGAGCTCTGTGTCTCGATCAGCACGAAACAGCTGAAATCCCTCGAGGAGGAGCGCGCTGTCCGGAGTCACTTCCTTAAGCCAGGTCTCAGTAAAGCAGAGGGCAGACGAGGTAGAGAGGTCCTTAAATCGCATCAGCAGTCTCAGTTCATCTACCTTGTTAAAGAGAGAATTGACATTGGACAGAAAAATGCCAGGCAAAGCCGTGCGCATGCCTCTCCTGCGAAGCCGCACGAAAGCGCCCGCTCGCCTTCCTCTCTTCCGCTGTCTCACTTTTTGGGCTAAAAAGTGAACCAGATCGGCGGCAGGAGCCAAAAAAACTGGGAGTAGGTCCGTGGGAGTGCAAGTCCTGATATTTAGTAGCTCTTCACGGGTGTAAGAGCAGACAGACACACAATTGACAAACAAAAACATACAAAGAAAGGCACAGCAAAGCACCATGGCGGCCACTGTGGGCGCCATCTTGGATCGAAAGGAGGAGATGATTGCAAGAAGCTTTGGGGGGGCAACCGATCTTTCGCAGGATCTGGAAGAGCCCGCTTCGACTAACTAAGCCAAAGGCCTTGTTCAGGACCACAAACGCAAGGAACAATGGCTGCTGCTGCTCTCGACACTTCTCCTGCAGCTGACGGGGGGAGAAGATCATATCCACTGTGGACCTTCAGGCTCTGAAGCCACACTGGGACTCAGGTTAGACTCGCGAAGTGAGGCTCTGCAGGCAGAACAGGGTGACCTGAGCAAAGACTTTGCCAACTATGCTCAGAAGAGAGATGCCGCAGTAATTGTTGCAGTCACTGCGGTTGCCTTTGTTCTTGTACAGCGTGACTATGTTGGCATCTCTCATATCTTGGGGAGTGTGACCTTGCTCCCAGCAAAGGCAGAGGAGATCATATAGTGGTTGTAAGATGGCTGTTTTCCCGTGTTTCAGAACTTCTGGGGGGATACCGTCTTTCCCTGGAGCCTTGCCACAGGCGAGGCAGTCTATAGCTTTGCTGAGCTCTTCCAGTGTGGGCATTTCGTCAAGCTCCTCCATGACTGGTAGGCCAGGCAAGGCGTCGAGGTCAACATCTAACGTTTAACTTATGAAGTGCAGTTTTCATTGTTATTTTATTGCAGGCAGACAGGCAGATCACCTGGTATTAGCTCAACTGTCGGATCACAGCTGGTTTTGACTGTTTTTTTCCCCCTACAAAATCAATACACTAGACATCTGCTAGACATCCTTGTTGATTTACCAACAGTTGACCATATGTCATTCTGAGACATTATTTTAACTTATTTTAGTGTAGTCTGTTTTTCTCTGACTGGGACCAAAGGTAGTTAGCTTCCTTTAGCAGTTGCCCATTTACTCATTCATGGTTGTTTCTGGTCTTATTGTACTCCAGGGACTTGTCTTCTATCGACCACAATAATTGGACAACCCATCCACCAGTGGTGCTTTATTTCATTCATTCTTTAAGATGATTTTATGTTCATTAACTTAGGCTTGCCAGCTTAAAGCTACTGTATATGGCATCAAACATGTGACCTTATAAGCATTAAAGGAGACAGGGTGGGATGAAGTATAGCTCATGAGTATTTAAAGAAACATGCACTGAAATGAGGTGATCTGAGGAGGCTGCTTGAAATGGGTGTAAAACAGAACTGAAATAATTAAAACCTGATGTATTTTGACAAAAGAATGTCAATGACATTTCATTAGTAGCCCTGGGAACTGTGTCAGTATAAGGAAAAAATGCATGAGTCCCCTTTAAACTTGTTGCTAATTAGACTGACTAAAACTTTAGTTCAGCTCGTACTGCAAAATGATCACCTACATCAAATGTTTAACTACTGCTTGCAAATAGTGGAAGAAAATAAAGTTTAACACCAAGAGTGCAGAACGACATGCAAACGACTTTCCATACAACACCACCATCAAGACCTGCAGAAAAACAGAAAGAATAAATGAGAAACTTTGTTTTATTAGAGCACAATTTTTACCTGTGCTTGCATGGTCCAATTATGAACTGCATCTGTGGACGTGTATCATACACAGTTGTGAAAAATACACTTGACATCAATTGGTTGTTGCTGAGATTTTCCACCATTAGTAAGGTTTGCAGCAGATGTCTGTACTCCATCCCTCCTTCCATCAGTAAGCTTTAATGAGGCGTGTTCTCCAGCTCTTCCCACAGCCATCACACCTCTTATTTTGGATGTGTGGAGTAGAGATCAAAGCATTGTTCATGTGATCATTGTTAGCAGTGCTGTGGTAGATACTTTATTGGACCATCAAGAGGTTCTGTTTTCTTAATTATCTCATGCAAAATTTTCACAAAATCTTGTAAGACCATCATGTACTAACAACAGAGGATAAGATCATCCCTCGTTCTCTTACAACATTTCCCACATAGGGGTGGATCATCCATGCCTCTTAAAGGCTGCGTATACAGAGTGTTTGTCTCATATTTCTATTTTGTAGAACGCTAAGACATTAGTGTTCATTATTTGGCTACCCAACTACTGGTGTTTAAAAGTTAATTGCCCCTGTGTGACGAGTATTAACGGTGTTTCTCTCTTCTGGGAAGAGAGGCACTCTTTTCTCTTTTTTTTTCTTCTCTCTCCTGCACAGGTTTCTCCTACACTCCAGAGGGGAACCTGAACAACACACCTGGGCTTCCACAGCTGTTTGGCATCAACCCTGGTGAGCCCGGTTTCTCCTACACTCCAGAGGGGACCCTGAACTACACACCTGGGCTCCTGCAGATGTTTTACATCAACCCATTACTGAGCAGCCTATTTGAAGATCCTGCATCCAGCATTCTTTGGTCATTGGGCTTTTGAGTGTGTGGACTGCTTTGGTGTAGTTTTTTTGACCAGTGCATTAGGCTTCAGTATTTGCCGGTCTGTTTAATGCCTATGCACCTTGAAGTGTGTATTGTAAAAGAAGCAGCTGTAGGGTAGTGATGGCCAAATGAGGCTTTCTGGAGGACTTGAGGCCTTTCATCAAAATGGCTCATATAGACGAGGCCTCATGTGGGACTTCATTTTCTCTACTAGGCTATCTAGTGGACAAAACGTATACAACATGCTGATTTTTACAAGGATATTATTGGTTTAATGTGTTTTTTCATTTCAATAAATGCGCTGTCTCTTAAGAAATATCAATGATCATAAGGCAAAAAAAAAAATAAAACTGAGGTGACTCCAGTGAATGTGCCTGTGTTACTTGGTGTGCTTGTATTACTTACCCATTTTTATTAAGAAATAATTAATTTTCAACAGTCTTATACTGTCCCAGTATATTCAACTCTGGCCTTATTCTCATGCAGGGCACAATGGCAATAACACCTCAGCATAATGATGTGTAATAATGATCCAAGCTCTTTGAAACAAAACAAGACACTTCACCTTGCAAATAAAATTAAAAGAATGACACAGCTGGGATTTGAACCCAGGTCTCCCACTTGCTAAGCAAATGCTTTACCACTAAACCATCACCTCAATTACAGTAAATAACCACTATTTGTCAAAAATACATCAATGCGAGAAATGCGCTCAAACGGGAGAAGTCCATGTTTCTGGTACTGGCTCCATCTGACAATTGGCTGTGACAAATCCCTTACACTGTCAAAACAAACTATGAGGGACGGGGATTTCTACTGGGTACTGCTGCTCACTTTATTTCATGTTGCGTGCACGATCGTGAATAGCTTTCTGACCCAGTCATGTGGTCACATACGTCACGCTGCACGCCTCACCAAATATTTCTTGAATAAGCTCAGAGCACCCCTCGGAACTCCAGAGCCTGCCTTTCTATCACTACTTTAGTATGTGTGGACTGCTTTGGTGTAGTTTTTTGACCAGTGCATTAGGATTCAGTATTTGCTGGCCTATTTAGTTGTGATTGCCAAATGAGGCTTTCTGGAGGACTTGAGGCCTTTCACCAAAATGGCTCATATAGACGAGGCCTCATGTGGAACTTCATTTTCCCTACCAGGCCATCTCGTGGACAAAACGTATACAACATGCTGATTTTTACAAGGGTATTATTGGTTTAATGTGTATTTTTTTTTTCCATTTCAATAAATGCACTGTCTTAGAAGAAATATCAGTGATCATAAGGGAAAAAAGAAATAATAAAACTGGGGTGACTCCAGTGAATGTGTCTGTGTTACTTGGCGTACTTGTACTACTTATCCATTTCTTTTTAAGAAATAATAAATTTTCAACAGTCTTATACTGTCCCAGTATATTCAACTCTGGCCTTATTCTCATACAGGGCACAATAGCAATAGTGCCTCAGCATAATGATGTGTAATAATGATCCAGGCTCTTTGAAACACAACAGACACTTCACCTTGCAAATAAAAATAAAATGACAAGAATGGTACAGCTGGGATTCTAACCCAGGCCTCCTGCTTGTAGTGCAAATGCTTTACTGCTAAGCCATCACCTCAGCTGTATTAAATATGCACTATTTGTGGAAAATACATTAATGGGAGAAATGGGCTCAAAATGTTCCCAAACGGAAGAAGTCTGTCTTTTTGCTGCTGCCTCCATGTGAAATTTGGCTGTGACAAATCCCTTACACAGTCAAACATGACAGCACAAAACGTGAGGGACGGGGATTTTCACTGGGTATCGCTGCTCACTTTATTTCATGTTGCATGCAAAATCATGAACAGTTTCCTGACCCAGTCACGTGGTCCGACGTCAACACATACAGTATGTCATGATGCAGGCCTCGAAATGCGCTTTGCCAAATATTTCCTGGATAAGCTCGGAGCACCCCTTGGAGCTCCGGATCCTGCCTTCTCATCGTTACTATTTAGTGCCTATGCACCTTGAAGTGTGTATTGTAAAAGGAGTGACTGTAGGGGTTCTCTGCCTTTTCTTTTGATTCATTTTTTCTCCTGTTTTGTGGCAAGCCAGGTAGGTAAGTTTTTGTATTTTATTTCACTAGGGTAGTTTTCTTTTCCTTTCTAGAAAGAATGGAGGGTTTTGTTATTTTGGGTTGGGAGAACCCTGAAGCTGTTGCCACCTCCTCCTTATTCTGAGTTCTCCTCTGTTAGTTTTGGTTCTCACTTATAAATAAATCCGCACTTACTATTTTGACAACCAGCAGTCCCATGGTGGTTTTTTTTTTTTTTTTTTTTTTTTGTGAGTTGATTCTTTTTTGTGTGTGTGTGCTGTAGCCAATTGTTGTGTTATGTACTTTTATCTCTCCTGGCAATCTTGGTTAATAAGGTTTGTAACATAAATGGGGGCTCGTCTGGGATTAATTAATTAATTACCCAGGATAGTTTCTTGTTGCAGTGCTTTTGCTGGTAGGCTTTGAAAAAATGGCCCAGTTTAGTTTAGAAACTTTTGTTAATGGTCCCACTCATGAGCAGCTTGATTATTGCAGGAAGGATGATTTGTTTTCAATTGCTGCTCATTATTACCTCCCTGTCATTAAATGAGAATTGAAGTCTATTGTGTTAAGGGGTTTGGTAGATAAAGAGGGTTTGGCTTTAGGGGTGGATGTGTCTGTGTCACTGAAGTTCTTCCATAGGCCTCTGAGAAGGGGACAAGTACTCCTACCACTGTTAAGAAAGGTGACCAAAAAAAAAAAAAAAAACACCTGTTACCATATCAGGGTTTAAGATAAGATAAGATAAGATAAGCCTTTATTAGACCCACAATGGGGAAATTCCAGGATTTCTGGAATTTCCCTGCTGTGGGGAAGTCTCCTGCTGACTCACACTGCTCTGTGCTGACAGCAAACTAACTTTAAATGACTTTTATTATTAAAATAGTTCAAAGTTTCTGTTTTTTTGCTCTCTGTAATAGTTGCTGCTTCTCTTCTTCATGACGGAGATCGAAATCGAAGTAGTGCAGTAAAGCCCGCCCACATTAATCCCTCCAGCATTAGGCTGAATGTGGCTTTTACAGCTTCTGATTGGCTGATAAGATAAGATAAGATAAGATAAGATAAGCCTTTATTAGTCCCACAACGGGGAAATTCCAGGATTGCAACAGCACAGGGATAGCAACACTCAGAGCAACAATCAGAAGGCAAGAAAAAAAACAAGCAAGCAAGAGCAGCTAATATACATATGTACATATTACTATAAAATATAAATATACAGACACACAGTGCAGAGCATTGTAGCTGGATGGAATAAATATATGAATATATAAACACACAGTGCGGAGCATTGTAGCTAGATGGAATAAATATGTAAATATATAAACACCCACAGTACAGAGCATTGCAGCTAGGTGGAATAAATATGTAAATATATAAACACACACAGTGCGGAGCAATGTAGCTAGATGGAATAATATGTAAGATATATAAACACACAGTGCGGAGCATTGTAGCTAGATGGAATAAATATATAGATATATAAATATAAACACACCCAGTGCGGAGCATTGTAGCTAGATGGAATAAATATGTAAATATGTAAACACACACAGTGCAGAGCATTGTTGCTAGATGGGATGAAACAGCATAACCATCTACTTAGTTATCCTACATGGTATGATTATGTGCCCATACATATTCTCATCCTCCATAGTGACCGGTATTTTCCTAGTTGTATGCCGGAGGGGACCATTGTGTAAGTCTATTGCATCTTTTGCATTCAAAAAACTATTAGTTTGTTACGTCTTTTTGCTATCTCTGCGAGCAGCCCTGCTTAGGTTGTACAGTCTGACAGCCGTTGGTAGGAAGGACCTGCGAAACCTCTCGGCTGTGCACCTGGGATGATGTAGTCTGCTGCTAAATGAGCTCCTCAGTGCATTCAGTATGTCCTGCATAGGGTGAAACTCGGACTCCAGCAGAGATGACAGTTTAGCCACCGTCCTTCTCTCTCCTATCTCCTCCACCGGATCAAGGCGCTGCCCCAGGACAGAGCTAGCTTTCTTGATCAGTTTGTTCAGTCTCTTCCTATCGGCTGCAGTAATGCCACTGCCCCAGCAGACCACTCCAAAAGTGATGGCTGATGCCACCACCGTGTCATAGAATGTCTTCAGCAGCGCCCCTTGTACACCAAAGTGAGTTTGAGCCATTTTCTTGGGAGTCCTCCCACATATCTGCTGAAGGTGCCCGGTTAAAGGTACGTCTTGTTCACCTTGAAATTGAGGCTAAAAATAAAGCAAAAGAGGAATGAGTTTCAGCTGAACTGTCTTAGGCTTGAAGCAGAGACAGCCATCAGGCTCAAGCAGCTCGAGTTAGAGTCTCAGAAAAGAGCTACTGAGCTCTACTTGGTGCCTTTAAAACCTGATGTTTACATCTCCACATCTCGTCCCTCAGCCTCAACTCCTCCACCATTCAATATCAGCAAGTGCATTGCTCTGGTTCCTCCATTTCTAGAGACTAAAGTGGAAACCTATTTCAGCAACTTTGAATGGGTTGCTATTGCCTTACAGTGGCCTAAGTGGCCTGGGCGGTTCTCCTCCAATGCAAACTGGTTGGTAAGGCACAAGAAACGTGTGCTTCTTTCTACTGAGGATGGTCAATTGTGAAACTCTTAAAATCACAATCCTCAGGGCTTATGAATTGGTTCCTGAAGCACACAGGGAGCACTTTTGTAATAAAAGGAAACCTTTCTCTCAGAGTTTTGTTGAGTTTGCACGAGAAAAGGAAATACTTTTTAGATGGTGCTCTTCAACAAAAGCTTGTGATTTTGTTTCACTGAGGGAGCTAATGTTGGTGGAGGATTTTAAAAACTGTTTGCCAGACCAAACTGCACTCTATCTTAATGAACAGAAAGTGTTCACCCTACAGGAAGCCACAATCCTGGCAGATGAATTCACCTTAACACACAAAAACGTCTTGGTGGGTAAGTGAGAAATGCCTATCCCTAATTATTCCCACAAAACTGCTAGGTTACCACTGCAGAACCCTAGTATCAACAAAAGTGCTCCCTCCAACCTAAGTTCTCAAAAACAGTGTGCTTACTGCCGTGAAAATGGTCATGTTATTTCTGATTGCTTGATTTTGAAGAGGAAGAAACAGTCACAGCAAGCTAAGTGTTAATCTGATCAAAGCTATGAGTTCTCCTCAACCCTTGGCTAAGGGGCAGCCTGAATGTTTTAAGCCATTTATTTCTGATGGATTTGTGTTGCTGATAGGAGTGAAAAAAGACCAGAGACCAGCAAAGATATTGAGAGACACAGGTGGATTTCAATCTTTCATACTGGCCAACTTTTTGCCTCTCAATGCTGCCTCTGATTGCAATGTGAGCACCATTATTTATGGCATTGGTATGGGATATGTACCTGCTCCACTTCATCGTGTTCATGTCCAGTTAAAGTTAGTATCAGAATTTTTCAACGTTGCTGTTCATCACTCATTTCCTGTACCAGGGATTGACTTAATTATGGGGATTGACTTAGCTGGTGGGCAGGTTCTGCCTAACCCTGAAGTATTGGACACTCCTAATCTCTCATCTGATACAGACAAGGTTTTGAAGACCCATCTGGAAGTATTTTCTCAAGGCGCTTTTCCACTAGGGTCAGTACGGTACGGTTCGGTATGGGATGGGACAGTACAGTTTGGCCCGCTTTGTTTTTCCACTGCACTAGGTCCCATTTGAAGTGGGTGGGAAATAGTTACAGGGAGGCGGTGCAACCCTCTCCCTCCCGCTACGTAAATCAAGCGTAACTGGTGTAAATCAAGTGTAACGTTACGCAAAACACAAGTTGGCAGGATACGAGGCGTCTGCGTTCTCTGGCTGTTTTTGCCAAAATAAAGGCAAAAACGGAGAACAGAAGGCAAACCCGCAATACGACACACTCTGGAAAAGAACTGGAGCATTTAGGAAACTGTACAGCAGTATAAAGGAGAAGACATGAGGATACGAACTACATTACGTATGACGGTAAGCTAGTGATTGCTAATGCTACTTTGCTTTTAAGTCCGTTGTACAACATTGTAATGTCGGCAAGTTATCGATATTAGGTACTAAAATATGTATTCTTTGTGTGTGTGTTTCAGATGGCTCTTTTGTGGCAAAAATATTGCTTCAAACGTTGAGCGTTAACGTTCAACACAGTGATGTGACCCCAACTTCATGAACGCCAAGTGGCTATAATGTCTGTAGAAATGTTTAGCTTCCTGTGCTGCAAATTGCTCTGATCTGTGTCAAAATCATGGAGAGACTGTTGAGACATGGAATTAACCTGCTCCAGCCAGTGGTGTTGTGGCAAAACATGGATCACGTGCCATATAGTAGCATATGAGCTGTTAAATATATATTTCAACAGGTACTGAGTTAGGCATAAGATATATTTAACAATTATGATGCATTTTAAGCCAAAACAAAGGGATCTAGGGTTAAAAGTAATTAAAATAATGCAGTCACAACGTTACATGGAGAAATATGTGGATTAACTGGAAATATATCATATTGAGTATTGCTGACTACATGTAGATACTGTATAAATATATATTCTCATCAACAGTGAACTATACATGTATTCATGTAGTATTGCCCTGGGAATTTTGACAATAAACCTTTGTACTTTTGCAGATGTCTCCATTTTGTTTTACAGTCTTCAGCAAAAAATTGTTTTGGTTACTTTTCTTAAAAATGAGCCATTATTTTCAAAGTCACTGATAAATGGTTCGTACTGTTGACTCTTTTCCCACCGGTGTCTTAACAGACAAAATAGAAAATCATGATGCAAACACATAAATCACTAAATTGTTCATTCCAATCAGCAGCAAATTACAGATTATTTAGAATGTGCAAAGGATTAAGCGGAAGAAGATGAATGAATGAATGAATGAATAAAAATTCAAACTGTTAAAAAAAAAAAGAAATTGGAATGGGTCACACATGCCAGCCACGCTGCCTCCCTGAGAAGCAACTGGTCGGCCCCTTGTACTGGTCCCGGTTCAGCAGATCTTCAGCCTGCATCTCTGTAAATAGTGAGGCAAGGACTGATTTGGGTGGATCGTTTTCCCCTTGCCTAGATGAAAGACAGAAATGGGTGGTGGTGAAGCGGCATGAAAAAATAAGCAGCAGTGCTGTGGTTTTAAGCAGGTTTTATTATATCATGTCGCCTTCACGGGATCCTCTCTCCGGTGCATAGTGGAGCAGCCCGGAGCGGGATCCCTAAGCTCTCAGAGAAAGAGAGGCGGACACAGTGTGTCCACCTGTTGCAGGATCAGAGTGAGAGAGTAAGAGAGAGATTGCGTTACAGAGTTGCACCTTAAATACTTGATCATAACAATACATCAAAAAGACATACCCCACAGTCTAGAATGATCAAAGGGACAACAGAACAGGCAGGAGGTATTTGCATTTGTAAGCCATACATCACAATGGGCAGATTAGCTAGACCTCGCTCTAAGTGCAAGACAAAGAGGCTAACAAGCACATCTACATATTGATCTGAGTCTCTAGGTCACAGTAAGGACAGGACGCATGAGTACAAAGGATGAAAGGCATCGATTAACATCACATAGGTGAGACAGAAGAAACTCGTCTACCTGTAGACATTAATACACCAAAGCACATCTAAGATGCTCAGAAAAAGCACAGTAAGGACAAGCCATATGTACACTATACAGAATGGCGCATTACATCACAACACATGCATGTTTGCATCACAAATACATGAATGGCACATTGCTTCTCAGTAATGCAGCAGAAAAACAGAGAAAAGAGGGCTGAGTGTCCTTAGTCTGTTGTGGGGTTAAAACGAACCGCCACACACGCTCCCCCCCAGAGGACGCGGCAGGGGGTCGCGACCTCGATAATCCATCTGTGTGAGCGAGCTGTGGGAGAAGCTCGCTGCAGGCGGAGGGGGAGGGAGGGGAGGGGTAGTAAGTGCCGGCAGGAGCTGTGAAATCGTCCTGAGCCGTGCAAAAATTGCTTGCTGCTCCGTGACGTCGAGGGTTTGTCCCGTTGCACGTGCGGAGATCACAAGAAGAAAAATTAGTCTCTGACTCCTCTTGTGGCCATGAAGAAAAGCAGGAGCGGCTGTAAGAGAAAAAGTAAACAAAGCATAGGGACTGTTGGCTTTGGGTGCAGAAACTTGGTGGAGATCAGCGCAGACGGCGCCAATAAAATCCAGGTTGAGCTGTCGCTGTAGATTTGGCCATGGTGCGTTGGAGCGTTGAGAGGAAATAGACGATCTTTAGTCCCTCAGGCCCGTGCAGAGGCGTTGGAGCGGCGGGAGGGAATAGACGATCTTTTGTTCCTCAGGCTCATGCAGCTGCGTTGGAGCGGTGTGAGGAAGTAGACGATCTCCGTCCCTCGGGCTCGTGGAGGCGCGTTGGAGCGGTGCGAGGCAATAGACGATCTTTGTGCCCCGGGCTCGTGCAGCAGCGTTGGAGCGGTGAGAGGGAGGAGACGATCGTTGTCGCTCGTGCGGCCATGGTGCGTTCAGTTCCACGCGCTGCGCTCCCCGTCGGCCCTGGAGGTTGCCGTCGTGGAGAGAGGACGAGGTGCGTGCGCTCTCAGTGAGAGCGGCCGGTCCAGCGTGGTTGTGCAGATCTCAGGCGACGGAGCATTCATGCCCGGGTGTTGCGTTCGCTGGCCGCTCGTATTTTTTAGCATCGGTTCGCCAGCGTGGCCATCCAAAACAGAAGGCTGCGTTGCACAAAACGTGTGCGTCTTCAAGGGGCCACCAATGCAGCTGTGTGGCTGTCCAGCTCGGAAGGTTGCTTTCGCACAAAACGTGTGCGTGTTCGAGGGGTCACCAGTGAAGCGGCATGAAAAAATAAGCAGCAGTGCTGTGGTTTTAAGCAGGTTTTATTATATCATGTCGCCTTCACGGGATCCTCTCTCCGGTGCATAGTGGAGCAGCCCGGAGCGGGATCCCTAAGCTCTCAGAGAAAGAGAGGCGGACACAGTGTGTCCACCTGTTGCAGGATCAGAGTGAGAGAGTAAGAGAGAGATTGCGTTACAGAGTTGCACCTTAAATACTTGATCATAACAATACATCAAAAAGACATACCCCACAGTCTAGAATGATCAAAGGGACAACAGAACAGGCAGGAGGTATTTGCATTTGTAAGCCATACATCACAATGGGCAGATTAGCTAGACCTCGCTCTAAGTGCAAGACAAAGAGGCTAACAAGCACATCTACATATTGATCTGAGTCTCTAGGTCACAGTAAGGACAGGACGCATGAGTACAAAGGATGAAAGGCATCGATTAACATCACATAGGTGAGACAGAAGAAACTCGTCTACCTGTAGACATTAATACACCAAAGCACATCTAAGATGCTCAGAAAAAGCACAGTAAGGACAAGCCATATGTACACTATACAGAATGGCGCATTACATCACAACACATGCATGTTTGCATCACAAATACATGAATGGCACATTGCTTCTCAGTAATGCAGCAGAAAAACAGAGAAAAGAGGGCTGAGTGTCCTTAGTCTGTTGTAGGGTTAAAACGAACCGCCACAGTGGATAATTAAAGCAAGTTTAAAACATATTTGAGAAATGAATGAATGAATGAATCTTTATTTCGGATAGATTAGATTAAAAGAAAGGAACAGAATAATAGAACAAATGGGGGAAAATCCAATAAGGTCAAATTAAACAGCAACTCCTCGGATTATACAATTCAACATAAGTTATGTGAAATGGGTGATGGCTGAAGCCGCAGCCTATATTGCCCACCCATGTTCCATCCAAGAATTCAAAAATAAAATAAAATAAGAGTGATTAGATTAGAGTGATCAGAACAAAGCCAAGACAAAACGTGACAAAAACTAAGCAACAGCACAACACAGACTGGATATGATAATCCTTATGTGATTTTACATGTTGTTTTGTATATATGTTTGGAGTATTTCTTCCTTTAGTTTTTGTTTAAATTGTCCAAGCGTTGTACATGATTTTAATTCAGGTCCAAAAGTGTTCCACAGTCTGACTCCTTGCACTGAGACACAGTGTTGCTTGGTGGTAGTTCTCACTGAAGGTTTTTGAAATATACATGTTCCTCTGAAATGATGTTGTTTCTCCCTTATTTGGAACAACTTTTGGATATTTGTGGGCAGTGATAGATTCTTAGCTTTAAACATTGTTACTGCAGTTTTAAAGGCAACCAGATCTTTCAACTTGAGAGCTTTTAATTTAAGAAAAAGTGGGTTTGTTGGTTCCCTGTAAGCAGCTTTGTTTATTATTCTAATAGCTCTCTTCTGAAGCATAACGACTGGATAAAAGTTTTATGTGTTTCCCCATACTTCAGTACAATATGTCATGTATGGGTATTGGTATCCTCTCTGAAGAGCTGGAGCAGGTGGCTGAGGAGAGGGAAGTCTGGGCTTCTCTGCTTGAACTGCTGCCTCTGCGACCCGGACCTCCGGAAAAGCGGTAGAAGATGGATGGATGGATGTCATGTATGGGAGTAATAATGAATGATACAAAGTCTATAGTGTGGGTTGATTCAGCAAATATTTCACTCTGTGCAGTATTGCGATTGATTTGCATATTTTACCTTTAATATAATTAATATGTGACTTCCAACACAGTTTTTTATTGATTACTATGCCAAGGATTTTAATTTTGGATACCCTTTCAATCTCTACACCATTTATACTGAGTTTAGATACTGAGTTGTTGTGATGGTGTGAAATAACGTTATCAATAAAAGTTTAGCCACCGCTGTGTCGCCCTGGTTTCAAGTGTGGGTGGTGTTTTGTGCTTGTATTGCTAAAATATAAAAGGAAGCACTACAATGGGTCTCAAATATTTGCAATGTGTTCTTTTACTGCTTGAGTTTAAAGATGAAATATTATAGACTACACATATAAACTAAATTCTAATGGTGACTGAACATCTCCCATTCCCCAAAGTGCAAGATACACTATTATGACTATAACTCATAAAGGATCACAGAAGTGATCTGATTAAAAAATAAGTAAACAAGCAGTTTACGGTGGCTATTATTGGATGTGCCATTCATTTTCAATTACTCTGTAATTAATATTCACACAAATAAATCTCTGTTCAGTCTCTTTCATATTAAGTGGAAATTGTGCTACTATGGGTGTTTCCCACAGCCTACGGACAAGCAGAGCGCTCAGCTGGAGCAATTAGCATAACAGTGAGATGTATGGACTGATATCAATAGGCAGCCTCTCTTTGTCTAATCCCGGCGCCAGCAATCTTGCTATTGATATGCGTGACTCTAATGCAAATGACCATGCCTTCCTGCTTTTTACTGTGATGTTAATGTGCCATGCATGCATTGTCTGTAGCTGGGTATTTAAGTGAACTGCATATCGCTTGCTCTCTCTCTTACTACATGCATTGCCTGTTTGCTGACTAGAGACTGAGGGCTCACTCCAGCGCGCTTACACAGCGCTGGAGTGAGTCCTGTGATGGAGGATGAATAAAACACCCTTTTAAACTTCAGTTTGCCGTGCCTGCACTTATTCCTCCGCATCCACACCTGGGTTCCCTTATAGCATCCGCCACACTGGTGACCCTGAAGACAAGAACACGCTGACGACGAACGAACCTGACAACGAACAAACGCAGCCCCCGGCGGTGACTCCCAACAACGAATGAACGCAGCTGCCTGACGCAAATGGACTGCCCTCCCTTCTGCCTCATGGGAGACCTCGACGCAGAGCCAACACCAGGCGAACTCTCCGGAGATCATCCACGACCGGGAAGGCTGCAGGAAGCATCATGGTGCGACCCTCGCCTGAGATCGGGACATCCACGCAGGGACCGGCCGAGGGACAAAGAGTGTCTACTCCCTCTCACCGCTGTTCCGCAGCCACACGAGCGTGCACGCACCTCGTCCTCTCTCCACGACGGCGACCTTCAGGGCCGGACGGAGAACGCAGCGCGTGGACCAGAACGCACCATGACCCGGCACGAGCGAACGACAGCAACAGCCAAGACAGGGAGGACCATCGGCGCCAATGATGCTGATCTCCATCAAGCCCCCTGACCCTGACCCGCCTCGCGACAGCGGACCTCCCACGCACCGAACCCCCGCACGCACACCGGGGGGTTACGAGGACAGCGCACCACGCACGGGACAATACCGGCTCCACCGGCTGCCATCGTCCTCCGCCGCTGCACACGCCCGAGAGACACGGCCGACCGCCATCCTCGGAACCTTCAGGGCTGCTCACACACCTGAAGCACACACGCAGCCCGCACACAGGATTTTGTATGGGTCTCAGCCATGGCGCACAATGGGAATTCAGCCGTCAGCTGTCCCCGAGGGCTTTAGGGCTGCGCGCGCACCTAAAGCCAACACGCCAAGTCCCTCACACAGCTGCAGCTCCTGTTTTTCTTCATAGCCGCGAGAGGAGTCAGAGACAAATTTTTCTTCTCACAGCCGCTGTGGATCTCCGCCACGTTCAACGGGACAGCCCCTCAACTTCGTGGATCCACATGCAATTTTTATTTTTAATACATCTCAAGATGGCGCCCACAGTGGTCGCCATGGTGCTTTGTTGCGCTTTTCTTTGCTTGTTTTTGTTCGTCAATTGTGTGTCTGCCTGCTCTTACACCCGTGAAGAGCTACTAAATATTAGGACTTTCACTCCCACGGACCTACTCCCAGTTTTTTTGGCTCCTGCCGCCGATCTGGTTCACCTTTTAGCCCAAAAAGTGAGACGGCAAAAGAGAGGAAGACGAGCGGGTGCTCTCGTGCGTCTTCGCAGGAGAGGCACGCGCACGGCTCTGCCTGCGATATTTCTGTCCAACGTCAATTCTCTCTATAACAAGGTAGAGGAACTGAGACTGCTGATGCGATTTAAGGACCTCTCCACCTCGTGTGCCCTCTGCTTTACTGAGACCTGGCTTAAGGAACAGACACCGGACAGCGCGTTCCTCCTCGAGGGATTTCAGCTGTTTCGTGCAGATCGCGATAAGGAGCTCTCCGGCAAGACCACAGGAGGAGGAGTCTGCTTCTACATCAACAACAGCTGGTGCTCCGATGTAACTGTAATCTCCCAACACTGTTCTCCCGCTCT
Source organism: Pholidichthys leucotaenia (assembly GCA_020510985.1). Taxonomy (NCBI): domain Eukaryota; kingdom Metazoa; phylum Chordata; class Actinopteri; order Cichliformes; family Pholidichthyidae; genus Pholidichthys; species Pholidichthys leucotaenia. Next base: position 189,280,459 of record CM035842.1, on the reverse strand, counting down.
GGAATATTTATTCATCAACTGCAAGCCATTTTATTCCCCGCGTGAGTTCGCTTCATTCATCCTGGCCGCTGTTTACGTCCCGCCCGACGCGGACGTGCGCGAGGCTCAGCGCACGCTCGCAGATCACATTCAGCAAGCGGAGCGAACCTTTCCGGACTCTCTGGTTATTGTGGTTGGCGACTTTAACCAGAACAACCTGAGCCATGAACTCCCCCGCTACAAACAGTTTATTAAATGCCCCACCAGAGGAGAGAACACGCTGGATCACTGTTACACTACAGTTAAGGACGCGTATCGCGCTGTTCCCCGCGCTGCGCTCGGACTATCTGATCACGTGATGGTCCACCTCATTCCCACATACAGACAGAGGCTGAAGCTCACAAAACCTGTGGTGAGCACTACGAGGAAATTGACCAGTGAAGCTGGGGAGAGGCTGCGGACGTGCTTGGAAATAACTGACTGGGGCATGTTTAAAGGAGCCACGCATGATCTGGATGAGTACACGGACACTGTGAAGTCATACATCCACTTTTGTGAGGAGAGCATTCTTCCATCGCGCACCAGGGTGAGTTACTCCAACGACAAGCCCTGGTTCACAGCCAAGCTCAGACAAATCAGGAAGGAGAAGGAAGCAGCGTTGAAAAGTGGAGACAGGGACTGCTACAGGGAGATCAAATACCGGTTTAGCAGAGAGCTGAGGAGAGCTAAATCTGTGTATTCTGAGAGACTCCAGCAACAGTTCACTGCTAACGACTCTGCTTCTGTGTGGAGAGGACTGAGGCAAATCACCAACTATCGGCCTCAGGCTTCTAAGGGTCAGGATGACAAAGCTCTTTGTCAAAGACTGTCCCAACACTATGCCCGTTTTGACACCTCATCAGCTGTGTCCAACTCCCCCCCCTTCCCCCAGCGCCACTGCCTCCATGGTCCCCACTTCATCAAAGGCTGCCCCCCTCCTCCCCCCTGCCCTTGTCATCAGTGAGCAGGACGTGCACAGACAGTTCTCCAGACTGAACCCGCGCAAGGCCCCCGGTCCGGACGGCGTGTCTCCCTCCACCCTGAGACACTGTGCGGAAGAGCTGACTCCTGTCTTCACAGACATTTTTAACACCTCCCTGAAGTTATGCCACGTGCCGACCTGCCTCAAAACCTCTACCATCGTCCCTGTCCCCAAGAAGCCACGGATCACTGGACTTAACGACTACAGACCTGTAGCGCTCACCTCTGTAGTCATGAAGTCCTTTGAGCGCCTGGTCCTGCCCCACCTCACGACCATCACCACTCCCCTCCTGGACCCGCTGCAGTGTGCCTACAGAGCCAACAGGTCTGTGGACGATGCAGTCAACCTGGCCCTCCACTCCATCCTGCAGCACCTGGACTCCCCGGGAACCTACGCCAGGATCCTGTTTGTGGACTTCAGCTCTGCATTCAATACCATCCGCCCCGCTCTGCTCCAGGACAAGCTGTCCCTGTTCAACGTGCCTGACTCCCTCTGCAGGTGGATCACCGACTTCCTGACGGACCGGAGGCAGCATGTGCGGCTGGGAAAGACTGTCTCAGACTCTGTTAGCATCAGCACCGGATCACCCCAGGGCTGTGTACTATCCCCCCTGCTCTTCTCCCTGTACACCAATTCCTGCACCTCCAGCCACCAGTCTGTCAAGCTGATCAAGTTTGCGGACGACACCACCCTCATCCGGCTCATCTCCAACGGCGACGAGTCTGCCACAACAACCTGCAGCTGAACGCTCTGAAGACAGTGGAGATGATCGTGGACTTCAGAAAAGTCACAGCCCCTCTGCCCACCCTTACCCTCACAGACTCTCCCATCACCACTGCGGATTCCTTCCACTTCCTGGGCACCACCATCACCCGGGACCTCAAGTGGGAGCCGACCATCAGCTCCCTCATCAGAAAGGCCCAGCAGAGGATGTTCTTCCTGTGGCAGCTGAGGAAGCTCAAGCTACCCACCAAGATGTTGGTGCAGTTCTACACAGCCATCATCGAGTCCATCCTCACCACCTCCATCACCGTGTGGTACGCAGGAGCCACTGCCAGGGACAGACTAAGACTGCAGCGCATTGTGCGCGCTGCTGAGAAGGTGATCGGCTGCAAGCGCCCATCCCTCCAGGACCTGTACACCTCCAGGACCCGGAGGCATGCAGGTCGGATCATAGCCGACCCTTCACACCCTGGACACGCACTGTTTGCCCCCCTCCCCTCAGGTAGAAGACTTCGGTCCATTCAGACTAAAACCTCCCGCTACATGAACAGCTTCTTCCCCTCTGCCATCAGACTGCTGAACACTAAGTGACTTATTAGACTCTCGTGCACTACGTACAGCAGCTCAACCGGACTCATGACAATTATCACTGTTTTCTTTTGCACTACCGTCTGCACTATGTGGAACTCCACAATATCTGCTACTGTTAATATATTTAATAACTGCATAGATTAGTATTACTCATTCATATTTTGCATTTTATTGCATCCATAGTTTTTTGTTTTAAAAATGTTTAATGTTTAATGTTGCAGCATTGCACCGAGACAGATTCCTAGTTTGTGTACTACATGAACAATGGCAATAAATCTCATTCTGATTCTGATTCTGATTCTGATTATGAAATTTTTGCGCGGCCCAGACAACTTTGCCGTCCTGGGCCGGCACTTGCTACCCCCACTCCCCCTCCCTCCACCTCCGCCTGCACAGAACTTTTCCTGCAGCTTGCTACCAAAGCCGGTCGATCGAGGCCTCAGCTCCCTGCTGAGCCCTCTGGGGGGGAGTAGTGTGGGTGACCCCCACAGCCTACGGACAAGCAGAGCGCTCAGCTGGAGCAATAAGCATAACAGTGAGATGTATGGACTGATATCAATAGGCAGCCTCTCTTTGTCTAATCCCGGCGCCAGTAATCTTGCTATTGATATGCGTGACTCTAATGCAAATGTCTATGCCTTCCTTCTTTTTACTGTGATGTTAATGTGCCATGCATGCATTGTCTGTAGCTGGGTATTTAAGTGAACTGCATATCGCTTGCTCTCTCTCTTACTACACGCATTGCCTGTTTGCTGACTAGAGACTGAGGGCTCGCTCCAGCGCGCTTACACAGCACTGGAGTGAGTCCTGTGATGGAGGATGAATAAAACACCCTTTTAAACTTCAGTTCGCCGTGCCTGCACTTATTCCTCCGCATCCACACCTGGGTTCCCTTATTTCATCCGCCACACTACTTTAAATTTGGCACTTTACCTATACTTTAACTTAAAAAGCAAAAGATTTGACAATAAATATGATGTGTTGTTTACGTCACAATACATTGGTGTCAAAATGTTGCCATTCCGAGCAGATCCTGTTTGGACTCTAACATGAAATACACGCAAATTAAGTACATACACAGCACGAAAGTGCAACATGTAAAAAAAACCAAAACACCTTTTTAACCAGAATTGCAACTAGCTTATTTCATCAGATATTGTCAACACAAAAAAAGCAACATACAAGGACGGATGTAACATTGAGCTAGGTCGTCGTTTCAACACGATTAAGTTTTCATCTGTCCTAAGTGAACTTTCCACTGCTGGAAAAAATAACGTAAAACATGAATATCACATCACTCACAGTCTCTATATCACAATATCACAGCTTCAACTGCTGAAGTTGGGTGCGTCGCGGCTGTACATTCAATTCAATTCGGGCGGCTGGGTCTAATTCCCGGTGTGTCTCCGTGTATTCTCTAGTGCGTCTGCTTGTGCTCCCCACTGCAAGCTCAGTCTGCTCAGTCTGCTTCCTTCTGCATCCTCTCATCAGTCGAAATTTACAGAAAACTCTGCTGGACCGCTGTATTGATTTCTGCTGATTTCTGTTAAGCCATTCTATCGTTGTTGTTTATAATATCAGTTGTTCGCGGGCTCACGGACGAAAAATTGCAAATGGCGGCCAGCCAGCGATTCTGGAAAGTCAGCGGAACGCCCACTCTCATGACGCTACGCCCGGACCAATCAGTGGCCAGCAGTGGGTTGACGTAACAGTGCCGGTACGCTTTGGACTAGCTCTCGATTGGTGCCGATGAAATAGGAACAATTCTAATTAAACAGAACCGTAAGGACTTCCGGTTCCTAATGGAAAAGCGGACGAAGGGTGCCGAACCGTACCAAACCGTACCAAAGTGACCCTAGTGGAAAAGCGCCTTTAGTGTCCTTACCAGATCCCAGGCTCACAGGCTGGAGGAAGTAACTTTGGCTGACTCTGTACTGGCACCTACCTTTTCAGAAGATAAACCTCTCCCAGGTGACCCTGAGAAGCCTGTGCCTCCTGAACTAACTCTAACAGGTTCCAATGAGTCCTCGTCATCACCCATATCACGTAAGTGCTTGATTAAAGACCAAAAATCTGATGTTACCCTAACCAGTTGTTTTGCACAAATGAATTGTCAAATAAAAAGGAGGCTCACTGCTTCTTCTTGGACAAGGGTCTGTTAATGAGACAATGGGCTTCCAGACCTTTGTTGAAAAATGTTGGAAATGATGACTGGGGGATAGTGCATCAATTAGTGGTTCCTGCTAATCACAGACAGAAGGTATTACAGTTGGCACATGAACATCCATGGTCTGGCCATTTGGGGGTTACAAAAACTTATGACCGCATTCGCCAACATTTCTTCTGGCCCGGGTTGAAGAAAGATGTGGCAAAGTTTTGCAGAACTTCCAGTGTTTGTCAAATTGCGGGTAAACCCAATCAAACTGTACCACTTGTTCCTCTTAATCCAATACCTGCAGTGGGGGAACCGTTTGAATGGTTAATCATAGACTGTGTGGGTGCACTACCCAAATCAAGGGCTGGTAATCGATTCCTAATAACTTTAATGTGTACAGCCACACGTTTCCCTGACGTTGTCCCCCTCAGGAAAATCACTGCCCCTACTGTAACTAAGGCCATGCTTAACTTCTTCACAACTTTTGGTCTTCCTAAAGTGGTACAGACAGACCAGGGTACCAACTTTCAGTCAAAGTTGTTTAAGCAAACATTGCAGTCACTGGGTATTGAACATGTGGTACCCAGCCCATACCACCCTCAATCACAAGGAATATTGGAAAGGTGGCATCAGACCCTCAAAGCAATGATGAGCAAATACTGCCTTGAAACCGAGAGACTGGGATGAGGGGCTCCCCTTTTTGTTGTTTGCAGCCCGTGAAGCAAAACAGGAATCATTGGGTTTCAGTCCAGCTGAGTTGGTGTTTGGGCATAGTGTGCGGGGGCCACTTAAAATGCTGAAGGAGCAACTTCTGTCAATTGATGAGTCACATAAGGCCAATGTTCTGGACTTTGTCACGCAGTGTCATGAATGTTTACACCATGCTTGTTCCATTGCCAAGGAAGTCCTTTCGAGGTCTCAAAAAAATATGAAGCGACTATATGACACAAAAAAAAAAAGCAATTCAACGCAATTTTCAGGCCGGTGATAAAGTTCTTGTGATACTGCCTACATCTGGTCCAGCCCTTTCTGCCCAGTTCTGTGGACCATATGTAGTTAAAAGTAAAGTCAATGATTCAAACTACATCATCCACACTCCTGACTGGAGGCATCAGACACGTTTATGCCACATAAATATGCTTAAGCTGTTTCATGCTAGAGAAAATGAGCAAGACATGTCATGCTCACCTGACCAATGACATGGGATTAATTCTATGTCTTCTGCCTCTATGCTGTCTATTCCAGTATACCACGACGATGGGCTGAAGATCCCTGATGACCTTAAATGTGGGAGGCTACCAAACTCCACAATTCTGAATAACCTAGATACTCACCTCTCTGACCTTTCAGATGACCAGAAGGAGGATGTAAAGAATCTGATTTCCCCATTTGCCTCTGACAGGGGCAAATGGGGAACTGTCTAGGAAAATGGATTACATCATGATCACGCTGAGAGCCGTCCATGAAGGATTCAACGTCCAACACTGAAGGATTAAAGTACTGAATCTGTAAGAGAATATAAAGTTTCTTTCTCTGGGATCAGTACTATTCGACTAATCTGACCCCCTCACACAAGTCCTCCAGATTATCTGCAGTTTTTTGTTTCCAAAACATTTGAGCTGCATTGACTCCACGGACAGCCAGCTGCATGGCTCAAGGACAAATGCCAGCCGCTAAGACAAAACATCTCCTGCCAAAGAGACTTTGTTGTTCTTAACTGATACAAACACCTACACTCAACACTACACCCACACTGACTCAAATAAACTGATGAAAAAGATCATTCACTCACTGCTCCCTTTGTGTTTTTGTGTACATTCTTGTCTGCTAATTGTGCATTGAGGGCTTTTTTTCTTGTAATCATAATATTGATCATATATGACCGGTATTCTGACAATCAATGGTTTTTTGCTCTTTCCTATTGTGTTATCCTTTTCCTCCCTATGCATCCTGTACCCATCTGATGACAGGCGCGTTTTTCAGACGCTGCCGCGTCACCGGAAATGCAGGTCGTTTTCTGTGTCAAGTCAAATCCCTCATATGTTATCAGTTGTTTACTGTTAATGTACTTGGCAATAAATCCTTTCTGAGTCTGAGTCTTCTGATTAGGTCCCATTCTGCTTTCTTTGGAGATGCACCACTGTACTGGAGCATGATATAGATATTGGGAACACCTCCCCCATCAAGCAGCATGCCTACCGGTGCCCTCCACAGAAGAGAGAGCTGATGAAGAAAGAGGTAGAGTACTTGTTGCAGAATGGGTTGGCCAAGCCTAGCCATGGTGCATAGAGTTCTCCGTGCCTGCTAATGCCCAAATCAGATGGTACACCACGGCTTTGCACAGACTTCCGTAAGGTGAATGCAGTCACAGTACCTGACTCATTCCCATTACCACGTATGGAAGACTGTATCAACAGTATGAGGGGGCAGGGGAGACATACATTACAAAGTTGGACTTGTTAAAGGGGTATTGGCAGGTTCCCCTCACTCAAACAGCTTCTGAAATTTCAGCTTTTGTTACACCAGATCATTTTCTCCAGTATACTGTGATGGCTTTTGGAATGCGTAACGCACCAGCAACTTTCCAAAGATTGATGAATACAGTACTGAGTGGCATCCCAAACTGTAATGTATACTTGGATGGTATTGTGGTTTATTCATCTAACTGGTATGAGCATATCACGAGCTTAACCACTGTTTTTGCCCGTCTAGCCCAAGCCTCTTGGACCCTGAACTTGGCAAAGTGTGAGTTTGGGAAAGCTGTTGTGACCTACCTAGGGAAGCAAGTTACACACGGCAATGTACACCTTTTGACTGCAAAGGTGAAGGCCATCCTGTCCTATCCTGTGCCCAGCACCGGACGAGAGCTCCGCTGGTTCCTAGGATTGGTTGGTTATTACAGGTGTTTTTGTCAATTTTTCAGTGGTTGTAGTGCCTCTCATTAAGCTATGCAGCCCAAAAGAACCTTTCGAGTGGACCCCAGAATGTCAACATGCCTTTGATTGTGCCAAGTCTCTCCTCTGTCGTGCTCCTGTACTGACTACCCCTGACTTCACAAAACCTTTTAAGATTGAAGTGGATGCAAGTGCTACTGGAGCTAGAGCGGTGCTACTGCAGGATGGAACAGATGACATTGGCCATCCCGTATCATTCAATTCAATTCAATTCAATTTTATTTATATAGCACCAAATCACAACACAGGCCATCTCAAGGCACTTTGCAGTAAAGAGTGGGTTTAGGCCACACTCTCAAATTTATAGAACCCAGCAGAGACCCTTAAGAGCAAGCACTGTGGCAACACAGGCAAGGAAAAACTTCCCTTTCACGGGCAGAAACCTCGAGCGGAACTATAGCTCATAGAGGACGGCCATCTGCCTCGACCGGCTGGGTTGAAAAAAGATAAAAAGTAGGAGGCCTGGCAGTAGCTACATTCAAAACAAACATAACAAATACAATATTCAAAGCCAGACATTCCAGTATCAAGCCTGGTTGGGCTGCACATGCGAGTGAGGGCCTGGCAGTGGCAACATTTTTAACTATAGGCCTTATCAAAGAGAAAAGATTTCAGCTTACTCTTGAATAAAGAGAGACAATCTACCCCCCAAACTGAACTGGGAAGATGGTTCCACGGGAGGGGAGCTTGATAACTGGAAGCTCTACCTCCCAATCTACTTCTGGAGACCTTCAGGACCACCAATAGTTTGGATTTTTGGGAGCGCAGAGCTCTGGTTGGATGATAGGGAACTATGAGTTGTTGCAGATAAGAAGGAGCCATACCATTAAGGAATTTATAAGTTAGGAGCAATATCTTGAATTCAATTCTATATTTTATTGGGAACCAATGTAAAGAAGCTAAAACTGGGGTAATGTGATCTCTTCTCCCTGTTCCCATTAGGATACATGCAACTACATTCTGAATGAGTTGGAGAAACTTTATGGACTTATTAGGACAACCTGATAAAAGTGAATTACAATAGTCTAACCTAGAGGTGATAAAGGCATGTACAAGTTTCTCTGCATCTTTATGAGACAGGATGGACCTAATTTTAGAAATATTACGCAGATGGAAGTAGGCAGTCTTAATGGTTTGCTGTATATGAGAGTTGAAATACATATCTTGGTCAAAGACAACTCCAAGATTCCTAACAGAAAACGTAGAAGCCAGTACAATGCCATCTAGTGTTGTTATCTTACTAGAAAGAATACTTCTAGCATGTTTGGGGCCAAGAACAATGACTTCAGTTTTATCTGTATTCAGCAATAGAAAGTTGTTGTTCATCCATGTTTTAATATCCTTAAGACACTCCTGGAGTGAACCCAAATGGCTGGGATCATCTGGATTAATGGATAAATATAACTGTGTGTCATCAGCGTAACAATGGAAATGAATAGAATGCTTCCTCATAATGTCTCCCAAAGGGTACATGTATAATGTAAACAGTACTGGTCCAAGTACCAATCCCTGCGGAACTCCATGGCTAACCATAGTCTGGATCGAGGACTTGCTATGGACATGAACAAACTGGGAACGGTCTGATAGATAAGACTGGAACCATCTTAGCGTTGTTCCTTCCAAACTCTGCCCTCTGCCAGGTACCTCTGCACCTCCTGGATGGCATCAGCTGTGGCGTTTTTGGTCTGCCTGCCCACTTCGATGTCCAAAGGTTGCCAAAGGTTATCTAAAAAAAACAAACAAAAAAAAAACTAATTGGCATTTTAGTGCATGATTTCCAAACAACAACAAATTATACTGAATAACATGCCTGAAGTGGGTGCAGACAGCTGTTGTGAAGACGGTCCCGGCTGGGGCTCATTTGTGCATCCAATTACAGACGCACATTCTGCCCGCAGTCTACTGATGGCGTCATTGCATTTGGAGGAACTGCGGAACTCGAGTGATTTAAATCTGGGGTCTAGAAGTGTGGCTAGGGTCAACACACTTAATGACTCCAGGTTGGAAGCAGTGTCTGTGACTCGACGCTTCAGGTGTTCTTGTAGGTGTATGGCTGCCTGTGTGTGCAAGGTTGAAGCATTACGCTCTAGTGTAAGATAGAGCATTTTCATCATCGGGATGACCTTTGACCCTGACACTCGCCTCTCTTCAGACAACTCCACTGTAGCTTGATGGAAAGGAGCAAGCACAAGAAGTGCTTCTCCTACGATGGTATACTCATCAGCTGTAAGTGGAGTCAAATCACTTTTTAGAGAGGCCAGAGATACCCACACTGGTTCCCTCTCATCATGTAGCCTTGACAACATTTCATATGTGCTGTTCCAGCGTGTTGGCACCTCATTGATAAGTTTCAGGCTTGGTCGTCCCATCTGTTGCTGCACTTGAGCGAGCTTCTCCTTGGCTGTAGTGCTTGATCTGAAGTATGTCACAATGTGCCTAGCTTTGTGTCTGATGGCTCTAAGTGTGGGGATCTGATCACATGATTTACTAACTAATAAATTGAGACTATGTGCAATGCAATTTGAGTGCCGAATTTGAAGCTGTCGAGTGGATGCAATCATGTTGGGTGCTGCGTCGGTCACAAAACACTTTACTTTATTGGTTATGGCCCAGTCCTCCATCATGCCCCTTTTGACTTGGGCCAAATTGTCAGCAGTGTGACTTTGTGGAAAGTATTGCACACCCAACACAGACGTACACAACTGCAAATTCTCATTAATGTAGTGACAGGTAAGAGCCAAGTCAGCCTCCATGTTCACAGATGTCCACATGTCAGCTGTTATACTCACTGCCACAGCTTGCTGTACTTCCTTTTTCACTCGTTCCCATTCCTCCTCGTACTTTTTCGCCAGCATTTGTTTGATGGTCTGAAAATTACACCAAGTCAAACCAAAAGCAAATCCATATATTTAAATTAAAGATTAAATAAACTGGATATATCAACTACTACTTTAGATCATTTCCACAAACCTTTCTGGTTGGCAAAACATATGAGGGCTGAAGGGCCTGAACCAGTTCCCTGAACCCTTCATTCTCCACAATGCTGAGGGGCTGGCAGTCCTTCACGATGAAATTGAGGAGAGCCTCATCCAGCACCTGCTTACTGGAAGCTTGATGGTTAAAAATGAAGTCAAAAATAAATTAATAGGAATTAATTATCAGTAAAGCAACTGTGAGTAAGTAGTAGTAGGGCTGTATACCTGCGTCTGTCCTGGGTGTATCCGGGACTTCATGTTCATGCCTGGCCCTATAATGCCTCAGCATTGAGGAGGTGCTCTTGTTGAAATACGACAACTCTGTCGAACAAATGCGACATTTAGCCTGCAGAAAATATGAAGAGTAAATTAAGAGTCACTTTCAAATGAATTTGAATTCAGATAAATCAAGTGGAAACTGAGAGGAACAGGATGAAACAACAAGGAAATTAAAACAAAGAAAATAGTATTTTAAAAATACTATATTTTTTGGAAATACCTTATTTTCCGATATCAGATCAAAATGGTCCCACACGGTGGAAACCTTTCTTTTTCCTTGACGCTGCTGCTCGTGCTCCATAGTTCGTGATAAATTTGTACAACGACCGTCCGCAACACATGCGAGTGTTTGGGCAAATGCATCTCCGTTGGCAGAGATGCCCTTCCTTATAAACGCGGGTGCGTCAGTGTTTCGACGCCCTAGCGTCACGTGACCGATACAGTCCCTGTATCGGTCACGTGACTTTCTTAATGCGAGACGCGCCGACGCGCACCGAAACTGGGTTTCGCTCTATGAGCCCGACGCATGCGCCGACGCATCGGTGTTGCCGGACCCATCACTAGTGTACTGTAAAAGGACCGACTGTAGGGGTTCTCTGCCTTTTCTTTTTGATTCACTTTTTCTCCTGTTTTGTGGCAAGCCAGGTCAGTAAGCTTTGTATTTTATTTCACTAGGGAAGTTTTCTTTTCCTTTCTAGAAAGAGTGTGTGTGTGTGTGTGTGTGTGTGTGTGTGTGTGTGTGTGTGTGTGTGTGTGTGTGTGTGTGTGTGTGTGTTATTTTGGCCTGGTTGAACCCTGAAGCTGTTGTAGCCTCCTCCTTATTCAGAGTTCTGTTAGTTTTGGTTCTCACTCGTAAATAAATCTGCACTTATTATTTTGACAACCAGCAGTCCCATGGTGCTTATTTTGTGAGTTGATTCTTTTTTTTGGTCTGTGTGTGCTGTAGCCAGTTGTTGTGTTACATCTTTTTATCTCCCCTGGCAATCTTGGTTAAGGTTAGTAACACCCTACTAATGCACTTTTACTACCTGTTGACACAGCTCTTGGAGGTGTTAATGAAATGGCTGTGACATGATTTGTAGCCACTCATAATTGCTGCTTCATGGTTGATACTCGTCCCACTGATGGACAAACACCGTTACTGTTATTCTGTCATTTTTAGAACAAGCCAGATCAACTTGGGCCATTCTGTGTGTATGGCTGAAGTCTCCAGATGTCCACAGTGAAAGCCTCTGAATGCCTCAGATGCCTCTGAAGACATCCACTGCCATCCAACCTTTGAGATGATGTGGATCATTTGTACGCATGCTGACAGAGAAGCCAACTGGATATATGGAAACATCTGTGTCCTAATTTATGTTGCGTGATATATAACAGCAGTGAGGAGGTTTCACTCATGTTTTTAATGGTTCACAACCCTGTAATGTGGCCATGTGGGCAAACTCCCAACAAAAAGCACATACAAGTCAGCTGTTGGTTAATTCATGTCCAAGTTAATCTGGTCATCACAGAAGCTTCCACAGCTGTGTTGGTGACCGTGACAAATTATTGTTTCCTAAATACACCTGATACACATAGACAAAATTGTTGGTACCCCTCTGTTAATGAAAGAAAAACCCACAATGGTCACAGAAATAACTTGAATCTGACAAAAATGGTAATAAATAAAAATTCTATGAAAATTAACCAATGAAAATCAGACAATGCTTTTGAATTGTGGTTCAACAGAATTATTTTAAAAAACAAACTCATGAAACAGGCCTGGACAAAAATGATGGTACCCTTAACTTAATATTTTGTTGCACAACCTTTTGAGGCAATCACTGCAATCAAAATGATTTCTGTAACTGTCAATGAGACTTCTGCACCTCTCAGCAGGTATTTTGGCCCACTCCTCATGAGCAAACTGCTCCAGTTGTCTCAGGTTTGAAGGTTGCCTTCTCCAGACGGCATGTTTCAGCTCCTTCCACAGATGTTCAATAGGATTTAGATCAGGGCTCATAGAAGGCCACTTTAGAATAGTCCAATGTTTCGCTCTTAGCCATTCTTGGGTGTTTTTAGCTGTGTGTTTTGGGTCATTATCCTGTTGCAAGACCCATGACCTGCGACTGAGACCAAGCTGTCTGACACTGGGCAGCACATTTCTCCCTAGAATACTTTGATAGTCTTGAGATTTCATTGTACCCTGCACAGATTCAAGACACCCTGTGCCAGATGGAGCAAAGCAGCCCCAGAACATAACAGAACCTCCTCCATGTTTCACAGTAGGGACAGTGTTCTTTTCTTGGTATGCTTCATTTTTGCATCTGTGAACATAGAGCTGATGTGCCTTGCCAAAAAGTTCCAATTTTGTCTCGTCTGTCCATAGGACATTCTCCCAGAAGCTTTGTGGCTTGTTAACATGAAGTCTGGCAAATTCCAGTCTGGCTTTTTTATGATTTGTTTTCAACAGTGGTGTCGTCCTTGATCGTCTCCCATGAAGTCCACTTTGACATCAAGCTGCTTAGAGATGTCTTATAGCCTTTACCTTTAAGGTGCTTGTCTATAATTTTCTTTCTAATCTCCAGAGACAACTCTCTCCTTTGCTTCCTCTGGTCCATGTTTAGTGTGGTACACACCATGTCACCAAACAGCACAGTGACTACTTGTCACCCTTAAAATAGGCCGACTGACTCATTACAAGTTTGTAGACACCTCAAAATCAGAATCAGAATGAGATTTATTGCCATTGTTCATGTAGTACACAAACTAGGAATTTGTCTCGGTGCAATGCTGCAACATTAAACATGGAGTAGCACTAAAGATAAAAAAAAAAAAACTATGCATGCAATAAAAGGTAGAATATGAATAAGTAATACTAATCTATGCAATTTTTAAATATATTAACAAGCAGCAGATATTGTGGAGTTCCACATAGTGCAGTCGGTAGTGCAAAAAGAAAACAGTGATAATTGTCATGAGTCCAGTTGAGCTGCTGTACATAGTGCACGAGAGTCTAATAAGTCACTTAGTGTTCAACAGTCTGATGGCAGAGGGGAAGAAGCTGTTCATGTAGCGGGAGGTTTTAGTCTGAATGGACCGAAGTCTTCTGCCTGAGGGGAGGGGGGCAAACAGTGCGTGTCCAGGGTGTGAAGGGTCGGCTATGATCCGACCTGCATGCCTCAGGGTCCTGGAGATGTACAGGTCCTGGAGGGATGGGCGCTTGCAGCTGATCACCTTCTCAGCAGCGCGCACAACACGCTGCAGTCTTAGTCTGTCCCTGGTGGTGGCTCCTGTGTACCACATGGTGATGGAGGTGGTGAAGATGGACTCGTTGATGGCCATGTAGAACTGCACCAAGAGAGTCTGTGAGGGTAAGGGTGGGCAGAGGGGCTGTGACTTTTCTGAAGTCCACGATCATCTCCACTGTCTTCAGAGCGTTCAGCTGCAGGTTGTTGTGGCTGCACCAGGACGCCAGCTGGGCCACCTCTCTCCTGTAGGCAGACTCGTCGCCGTTGGAGATGAGCCGGATGAGGGTGGTGTCGTCCGCAAACTTGATCAGCTTGACAGACTGGTGGCTGGAGGTGCAGGAATTGGTGTACAGGGAGAAGAGCAGGGGGGAAAGTACACAGCCCTTGGGTGATCCGGTGCTGATGCTAACAGAGTCTGAGACAGTCTTTCCCAGCCGCACATGCTGCCTCCGGTCCGTCAGGAAGCCGGTGATCCACCTGCAGAGGGAGTCAGGCACGTTGAGCAGGGACAGCTTGTCCTGGAGCAGAGCGGGGCGGATGGTATTGAATGCAGAGCTGAAGTCCACAAACAGGATCCTGGCGTAGGTTCCCGGGGAGTCCAGGTGCTGCAGGATGGAGTGGAGGGCCAGGTTGACTGCGTCGTCCACAGACCTGTTGGCTCAGTAGGCAAACTGCAGCGGGTCCAGGAGGGGAGTGGTGATGGTCTTGAGGTGGGGCAGGACCAGGCGCTCAAAGGACTTCATGACTACAGAGGTGAGCGCTACAGGTCTGTAGTCGTTAAGTCCAGTGATCCGTGGCTTCTTGGGGACAGGGACGATGGTAGAGGTTTTGAGGCAGGCCGGCACATGGCATAACTTCAGGGAGGTGTTAAAAATGTCTGTGAAGACAGGAGTCAGCTCTTCCGCACAGTGTCTCAGGGTGGAGGGAGACACGCCGTCCGGACCGGGGGCCTTGCGCGGGTTCAGTCTGGAGAACTGTCTGTGCACGTCCTGCTCACTGATGGCAAGGGCGGGCCGGGGCACCTTTGATGAAGTGGGGACCATGGAGGCAGTGGCGCTGGGGGGAGGGGGGGAGTTGGACACAGCTGACGAGGTGTCAAAACGGGCATAGTGTTGGGACAGTCTTTGACAAAGGGCTTTGTCATCCTGTCCCTTTGAAGCCTGAGGCTGATAGTTGGTGATTTGCCTCAGTCCTCTCCACACAGAAGCAGAGTCGTTAGCAGTGAACTGCTGCTGGAGTCTCTCAGAATACACAGATTTACCTCTCCTCAGCTCTCTGCTAAACCGGTATTTGACCTCCCTGTAGCAGTCCCTGTCTCCACTTTTCAACGCTGCTTACTTCTCCTTCCTGATCTGTCTGAGCTTAGCTGTGAACCAGGGCTTGTTGTTGGAGTAACTCACCCTGGTGCGCGATGGAAGAATGCTCTCCACACAAAAGTGGATATATGAGTTCACAGTGTCCGTGTACTCATCCAGATCATGTGTGGCTCCTTTAAACATGCCCCAGTCAGTTATTTCCAAGCACGTGCGCAGCTCCTCCACAGCTTCACTGGTCCATTTCCTCGTAGTGCTCACAACAGGTTTTGTGAGCTTCAGTCTATGTCTGTATGTGGGAATCAGGTGGACCATCACGTGATCAGATAGTCCGAGTGCAGCGCGGGGAACAGCGCGATATGCGTCCTTAACTGTAGTGTAACAGTGATCCAGCGTGTTCTCTCCTCTGGTGGGGCATTTAATAAACTGTTTGTATCGGGGGAGTTCGTGGCTCAGGTTGCTCTGGTTAAAGTCGCCAACCACAATAACCAGAGAGTCCGGGAAAGTCCGCTCCGCTGAATGTGATCTGCGAGCATGCGCTGAGCCTCGCGCACGTCCGCGTCGGGTGGGACGTAAACAGCGGCCAGGATGAATGAAGCAAACTCACGTGGGGAATAAAATGGCTTGCAGTTGATGAATAAATATTCCAGAGCGGGAGAACAGTGTTGGGAGATCACAGTTACATCGGAGCACCAGCTGCTGTTGATGTAGAAGCAGACTCCTCCACCTGTGGTCTTGCCGGAGAGCCCCGTGTCGCGGTCTGCACGAAACAGCTGAAATCCCTCGAGGAGGAGCACGCTGTCCGGTGTCTTTTCCTTGAGCCAGGTCTCAGTGAAGCAGAGGGCACACGAGGTGGAGAGGTCCTTAAATCGCATCAGCAGTCTCAGTTCATCTACCTTGTTATAAAGAGAGCTGACGTTGGACAGAAAGATCCAAGGCAAAGCCGTGCGCGTGCCTCTCCTGCGAAGCCACACCAGGGCGCCCGCTCGTCTTCCTCTCTTTTGCCGTCTCACTTTTTGGGCTAAAAAGTGAACCAGATCGGCGGCAGGAGCCAAAAAAACTGGGAGTAGGTCCGTGGGAGTGAAAGTCTTGATATTTAGTAGCTCTTCACGGGTGTAAGAGCAGGCAGACACACAACTGACGAACAAAAACAAACAAAAAAAAAGCACAGCGAAGCACCATGGTGACCACTGTGGGCGCCATCTTGGATCAAGATCTGTGATGTTAATTAGATTACACATCTTGGTTGAACATGTCCCTATGTTCACATTATTTTCAATCTTTGCTAGGGGTACCATCATTTTTGTCCAGGTCTGTTTCATGAGTTTGTTTTTTAAAATAATTCTGTTGAACCACAATTCAAAAGCACTGTCTGATTTTCATTGGTTTATTTTCATAGAATTTTTATTTATTACCACTTTTGTCAGATTCAAGTTATTTCTGTGACCATTGTGGGTTTTTCTTTCATCAACAAAAGGGTACCAACAATTTTGTCCACGTCTGTATGATCTTTAGTGAACTACCAACCTCCATGTGGCAAAAAAGTGAATCAAAAGGCAAAGTGACAAAGGGTCCGAAAATATCATCATCATCGTGAACTCTTGGGAGTGGAGCCTTTCCTCTTTTAAGGATAAGGATAAACTTTGTCCTAGAGGGAAATTTATCTTGGACAGCAGTGCCACGTGGGGTAGTGTTTAATGATCACAAAAAAATCAAGCATCCAAAACAATCACTCATAATATATAAACCCAGCATCTTGGATGCATCAACAGTGTAACGCTGCGTGTCCACCAAATGCATTTTTTATCTCCCGATCGCCCTGAGCTTTTGTTTTTTTTTTAGCGCTTGTGCGCTGTGCTCTGGGGGAAAAAGTCTGTGCCCTGTATCCCTGCAACAGCTTGTCACTCTCGGCTCATCACTCCCGCTTTTCCTATTGTCAGACTTTCTACAGATTTTTTTAACAGCAGTCTCTAAATAACAATGGACAGGAAACGTTTTCTAGCAGCTCTGGGTGTAAAATATGATGACACAGAAAGCAGGAGTCTGAGTACAGACTAGTACTGGTGTCCTATGTCCCGCCCACGCAGCAGTTCTGATTGGCTGCTTAAGGTCTGACATTGACAAGCTCAGCTGTAGTCTCTGAAAAGTTGAGCTTTTTTCAACTCTGAGCGCTGCGACAAAAAACGGCCACCGCCAAGAGCATTTCAGCGCTGTGGGCGCTCTGCACTGTAAACGTTGAACTACATAGAGAATGAATGGAAAATAGCCGCCCAGAGCTGAAAAAACGTGTTTGGTGGACACGCAGCCTAAATCAGTGAATTTGGATCCCATACAGGAGCATATTAATAAATTATATGTCATTGAAAAGTTGCTTTATTTCAGTAATTCAAAAAATGAAACTCATATCAATTCATTACAGAGTGATATATTTCAGGTGTGTAGAAGAGCTTGGAATAACGAGGCGATGTGATTTATAAACCAAAGTTTAATATCAGCTTCGCTCCTCTAACAAGTCTCATCTCAGTGCAGAAGCAGAATAAGAGGTCGAACACATTCAGACCTTCATACTTATACCTACACACAACAAAAGACATTGCATATCAAAGCTGACATCCCGCATTAACTTAATCCCCCCTCCTTTGTCTTCCGTCTCCTCCACCTGACCCTGGGTGGTCAGGGAGATCGATCTCCTCCATTGTCCTCTGTCTCCTCCACCTGACCCTGGGTAGTCAGGGAGATCGATCTGGTCTCCACCGCTGCGACTCCGTATGCTCTTTGATCTTCGGTGGTGGTCGAGACCTCTTGTCCTGTTCTGAGGCGTG
Organism: Pholidichthys leucotaenia; assembly: GCA_020510985.1. Taxonomy (NCBI): domain Eukaryota; kingdom Metazoa; phylum Chordata; class Actinopteri; order Cichliformes; family Pholidichthyidae; genus Pholidichthys; species Pholidichthys leucotaenia. The sequence continues at coordinate 189,262,417 of CM035842.1, read as the reverse complement.
AGGTCATTGCACATATGTAATCACTAAACATTCTAATATGTCTATACATATGTAGGTATGGAATATATGATTAATATAAACCACAGCCCCCCCCCCCCCAAACGACTAAGAAAAGGACAATCAAAGTAAGTCTACAGTTTAAGATAATTTCTATGACATACTATACTGTTAAACCTCTTGACAGGGAAAACAAGGAAGAATCTTTCCAGCAGTCATGCTCCTGTAGAGAATTCAGTGGTAACCATAACAGTATAGTAATATCACAAATCAGCCTTAAAACTGTCACGGCACAATCTGATAACATAGTTAACAACTCTTGGTTAATTTGCATCAGTCCCTGTGCCATCTGGGTTTTAATCTTCTCCCGAATCTGCTGTAGGTCCGCTTTGGCGTCCTGGTGGGACCCTCCTGTAAGGAATCTGCAGCTTGGGGAGGAGAGTGGTTATTTGGCATTGTGGCATTGTTGGTTTCCTCTCCAGTGTTGGTGTGAAGATCGTCACTTCCTTGTGGTAACGTATCGTCACTTCCTGTTTTGCTGTCTGCCTGTGTGGTTTGCTCTCCAGCCACTAGCTAGCCACTAGCTATGGCTACTAGCTCTCTTTCCTCTCCTCCTCTGGTGTGCTCTCTCTGTCAGATGTTTAGCTACATCTCTGCCTCTTTTAGTGATAACGGTAAATGTAATAAATGTTGTCTTTTTGAGGCGCTCGAGGCGAGGTTGTCTGATTTGGAATCCCGGCTCCACTGCATTGAAACACCGTCTGCGCCAGTTAATCTCGACGGACGCCCCTTAGCTGCAGCGGAGCTAGCTAGCTTAGGCCCCCCTGTCAGCGGTTCCCCGGCTCTCCTCAGCAGCGAGGAGACTGGGTGGGTGACGGTGAGAAGGAAGCCTAGTCGCAGAGCCCCGGTACACCACCAACCTGTTCACGTTTCTAATCGTTTTTCCCCGCTCAGCGACACACCCGCTGAGGAAAAAACTCTGATCATTGGCGACTCTGTAGTCAGAAACGTGAACCTAGAGACTCCAGCGGCCATAGTCAAATGCATTCCTGGGGCCAGAGCAGGCGACATCGGGTCAAATTTGAAAATGCTGGCTAAAAGTAACTGTAAATATTCCACAATTGTTATTCACGCCGGCATTAATGACATCCGTCTCCGGCAGTCGGAAGTCACAAAACTTAATGTAGAATCGGTGTGTGACTTTGCAAAAACGATGTCTGCCACTGTAGTATTCTCTGGGCCCCTCCCCAATCTGACCAGTGATGACATGTTTAGCCGCTCGTCATCCTTGAACCGCTGGCTGTCTGTGTGGTGTCCTAAAAATGACGAGGGCTACATTGACAATTGGAGCTCTTTTGGGGGAAAACCTGGTCTTATGAGACGAGACAGCATTCATCCCACTTTGGATGGTGCTTCTCTTTTATCTAACAATCTGGCATCTTTTTTATCCAAATTTCCAAAACCCTGACTACTCAGAGTTGGGACCAGGAAGCAGAGTCGCAGTCTTACACGCCTCTCTGCAGCTCCTCTTCATCCGCCACCCCTCAGCTTAGCCCCTGTCTTCCCCATCAGAGAATCGTTGTCTGCTCCCTCCAAAGTAAATAAAAATATAATGTATAAGCATCCCAAAGTGATAAAGCAAAATACTGGTAAAACTCAAATTAAACATAAAGCCTCTAAATTGAATGATTTGGCCTCTGTTCCTCCTCATAATTTAAAAATTAAATGTGGTTTATTAAATATTAGGTCTCTAACTCCCAAGTCTCTGTTAGTCCATGATCTGTTAATTGATCATCAGATTGATTTAATTTCCCTTACAGAGACTTGGTTAGGGCAAGAGGATTATGTTGGTTTAAATGAATCAACTCCCTCTGGTTATTTAAACTGTCAAAATCCCAGAAGTTCTGGTCGTGGAGGAGGAGTAGCAACTATTTACCATTCCAAATTACTAGTTAATGTAAAGCAAAAAACATGTTATAATTCCTTTGAGGGCCTGGTCCTCAGTATTGGGCACTTTAGCAATTTTAGGTTAAACCCAATTTTATTTGCCATAGTTTATCGTCCCCCATCAACCTATTCAGAATTTTTATCCGAATTTGCTGATTTCTTAGCTGATTTAGTGCTGAAATCTGATGGAATAATTATAGTAGGGGACTTTAATATACATGTGGATGTAGATAGTGACTGCCTTAATGTGGCATTTAATTCAATATTAGACTCGATTGGGTTTTCTCAGAAAGTAGGAAATTCTACTCATTACCTCCACCACACATTGGACCTTGTTCTGACATATGGCATAGAAATAGAAAATCTTGTAGTGTCTCCTCATAACCCTGTACTGTCAGACCATTGTCTGTTAACCTTTGATTTTACTATTTCTGACTATTTGGCTCCTAAAGAAAAATATTATTACAGTAGATGCCTCTCAGATGATGCTGTTTCCAAATTTATGCAGATTGTTTCCTCTATGCCATGTGTCAACACAACGGAAATAAGCTATAGACAGCTTGCTCCTTCTGTAATTGATAACATGGTGGATAGTGTTTCAGCTTCTCTGCATCAGACTCTAGACTTGGTGGCCCCCTTAAAAAAGAAAAAGTCTAATCAGAGATTTCTAACTCCTTGGTTCAACACAGAAACTCGTAGCTTAAAACAGAAGACTCGTCAATTAGAAAGAAAATGGCCCTCCACTAATTTAGATGAAATCTATTTAGCTTGGAGAAATCATCTTTTAATTTATAAAAAATCTCTTAGAAAAGCTAGAACGAGTTATTACTCTGCATTAATAGAAGAGAACAAGAATAATCCCAGGTTTCTTTTCAGTACTGTAGCCAGGTTGACAAAGAGTCAGGACTCTGTCAATCCTAGCATTCCCTTAGAGCTTACTAGTCAGGACTTTATGAACTTTTTCAATAATAAAATTTCATCCATCAGAGATAAAATCAATCAGATTCTTCCCATAGTTAACTTAAATACTGTAACTACTACAACTCCTTCTATTGATGTCTGTCTTGATGAGTTTACTCCAATCGACCTTTGTGAGTTAGTCAAAATAGTTTCCTCATCCAAACCTTGAACTTGTCTTTTAGACCCTATTCCTACCAGGTTATTTAAAGAAGTCTTCCCACTTATTGGTAGCCTTATTCTTCATATAATCAATTCTTCATTAACTTTAGGCCATGTACCGCAGGCTTTTAAAACGGCTGTAATTAAACCCTTACTCAAAAAGCCAACGCTAGATCCAGGAGCTTTAGCTAACTATAGACCAATCTCTAATCTCCCTTTCATTTCAAAAATCTTAGAAAGAGTTGTTGCTACGCAATTATTTGACCACCTGCAGGGAAATGGTTTACTTGAAGAGTTTCAGTCTGGGTTTAGAATCCATCATAGTACTGAAACAGCCTTAGCGAAGGTCACTAATGACCTCCTCATTGCATCTGATAATGGACTAGTTTCTGTACTTGTCCTTTTAGACCTTAGTGCAGCTTTTGATACTATCGATCATAATATTCTACTTGATAGATTAGAACACTATGTTGGACTTAATGGAACTTCGTTGCAGTGGTTTAGATCTTATTTATCTGATAGGTTCCAGTTTGTTCATGTAAATAATGAGTTTTCTTTTAACTCAAAGCTCAGTCATGGAGTTCCACAGGGATCTGTGCTAGGCCCTACTCTTTTTAGTTTATATATGCTTCCGTTAGGCAATATTATTAGAAAGCACTGTATACATTTTCATTGTTATGCTGATGACACACAATTATACCTGTCAATGAAGCCAGATGATAGTAATCAATTAGCCAAGTTAGAAGCCTGTCTTAAGGAAATCAAAGCTTGGATGACTTGTAATTTCCTGCTATTAAATTCAGATAAGACTGAAGTCATTCTTGTTGGTCAAAAAAACCTTAGAAATTCCTTTCCAAATCAAACTTTCAGTTTGGATGCAGTTACTCTTTCTCTTAATAGCTCTGTGAGGAACCTTGGAGTTATTTTTGATCAGGATTTGTCCTTCAATTCACATATTAAATTTGTTTCTAAGACTGCCTTCTATCATTTGCGTAATATTGCCAAGATGAGGAACATCTTGTGTCAGAGTGATGCTGAGAAACTGATCCACGCTTTTGTTAGCTCGAGATTAGATTATTGTAATTCTTTATCATCAGGCTGTCCTAAAACATCTTTAAAAAGTCTTCAGCTGATCCAAAATGCTGCAGCAAGAGTTTTAACAGGTACTAGAAAGAGAGTTCATATCTCTCCGGTTCTGGCCTCCCTTCATTGGCTTCCCATAGAGTTTAGAATTAAGTTTAAAATCCTTCTTCTTACTTACAAAGCTCTAAACAATCAGGCTCCTTTTTATTTAAAAGATCTGATACTACCGTATTATCCTAACAGAGCACTATGCTCCCAAAATGCAGGATTACTTGTAATAACTAGAATCTCCAAAAGTACAATGGGAGGCAGAGCCTTCAGTTATCAAGCTCCTCTCCTGTGGAATCAGCTGCCAATCTGGATTCGGGAGTCAGACTCGATCTCTGTTTTTAAGAATAGGGCTAAAACCTACCTTTTTGATATAGCCTACAATTAGGGAGGGATCATGTGTTTCTGAACCGTCCCTTAGTTATGCTGCTAATAGGTTTAGTCAGCCGGGGGACCTCCAGTAATGCACTGGGCCTCACTCCTTTTCTCACTCTCAGTGAAATATTTTTTTTGCTGGTCATTAACATTTGTTTGTTCTCTCCCATAGATTGAGTCCCCATCGTGCTGTTTGCTCTCTACATGTCTGTTCTTTTCTTCTTCTCTATCCCCTCACCCCCCAGCCAGTCGCAGCAGATGACTGCCCCTCCCTGAGCCTGGTTTTGCTGGAGGTTTCTTCCTGTTAAAAGGGAGTTTTTCCTCTCCACCGTCGCCAAGTGCTTGCTCACAGGGGATCACCTGATTGCTGGGGTCTTTCTGCAACTGTGGGGGTTCCCCCTACAGTTGATAGTGCTATGAGATGACTGTTGTTGTGAAATGGCGCTATATAAATAAAGTTGAAATAAATAAAGTTGAATTTGTTCCCTGCAGGGGGGATGAGTCTTTTTTCTTGGGGGGTCTACCCCGCCGAGGTGCCCTCGCCACCCGTGCAGGTTCGTCTCTCAACAAGAAAGCAGGTTTAAGTCTGTCAATGCTGATTGTTTCTTTTCTGTCCCCTAAATCAAGCACAAAATGCTTATCACCAGGTTCCAGCACTCTGAATGGTCTGTCGTATGGTGGACGGAGGGTTGATTTTAAAGCTTCATGCCTAACAAAAACAAACTCAGCGTTTTTTAAAGCTTGGGGGACAAAAATCCATGGAAAACAGTGATGTGCCGGTCCGGGGAGCCGGGGTGCCGGTCTGGTCCGTTACTGCCTAAAGGCCTCAGGGTTGGAAGATGCCCAGGCTCTGGGTTCTCTGGTAAAAACTCACCTGGGAGTCTGAGAGGTTGTGCAAAAACTAACTCTGCTGGGGAGGCGTCTAGATCCTCTTTAGGCGCAGCACGCAACCCCAATAAAACCCAGGGAAGTTTATTTACCCAATTTGTATCCGTTAGCGAGGCCCTGAGGGCGGCCTTTAAAGATCTGTGAAAACGCTCGCATAACCCATTAGCCTGAGGGTGATAAGCGGTGGTGCGGTGAATTGTCGCCCCTAAGCTGCTGGCCATGGCTGACCAAAGCTCTGAGACAAATTGAGGCCCCCTATCGGACGTGATGTCCGATGGGACGCCGAAACGTGCCACCCAGTTTGTCAAAAAAACGCGAGCGACTTCCGCCACTGTGGTTGACGCCAGAGGGACCACCTCAGGCCAGCGCGTAGTACGGTCTATCATTGTTAACAGGTGTGTGAAGCCTTGAGACGAAGGTAGTGGTCCCACGAGGTCGACATGAACGTGGTCAAACCTTCTAGCTGGGATTCGAAAAGGCTCTAGAGGGGCTTTTGTGTGTTTGTGTATTTTGGCGCGCTGACAAGACATGCAAGTTTTTGCCCATTCCTTTACATTTTTGCGCAGGCTCGGCCACACAAACTTTTCGGCGACCATTTTAACCGAGGCACGCACACCTGGGTGCGCGAGGGAGTGAATTGAGTCGAAAATACGGCGGCGCCATGCAGCTGGGACTACCGGGCAAGGTTGGCCGGTTGAGATGTCGCAGAGTAGGGGGGGGGTACACCGTCACGTAAACCCCTTTCCTCCAGTCTTAACCCTGTTGGTCCAGACAGGAGCGCACGCACGTCCGCGTCACCGCTTTGCTCCTCTGCCATGGCTGCGTAATCTATCCCTACGTGAATTGGGGCCGCGTACGTGTCCGCGTTGGCGAAGAGTTCTGTGGCTGAGGTAGTATAATCTGTCTCCTCGTGCTCTGGCAATGTCACAGCGCGAGAGAGGCAGTCTGCTACCACGTTAAGTTTGCCTGCCACATGTCGAATGTCTGTGGTGAACTCTGAAATTGCAGCTAGCTGTCTTTGTTGCCTGCCTGACCATGGTTCTGAAATTTTAGCCATCGCAAAAGTGAGCGGTTTGTGGTCTACAAAAGCTGTGAAACGCCGCTCTTCTAACCAGAACTGGAAGTGGCGGATGGATAAATGAAGCGCTAGCAGCTCCCTGTCAAAAGTGCTGTATTTACGCTCGGTTTGGTTTAACGATTTGCTAAAAAATGCTAAAGGTTGCCAGGTTCCGCCAATGTGTTGTTCCACAACTGCCCCTATGGCCAGGTCTGAAGCGTCTGTGGTTAGCGCAATGCGGGCCGAGGGATAGGGGTGAACCAACAATGTGGCGTTCGCTAGAGCACTTTTTACTTCCGCGAAGGCGCGTTCGCGCTCCGGGGTCCATTCGACCGCGGTGGAAGGCTTTTGTTTTCTGAGTGCGGCATACAGGGGCTGCATGAGTTGAGCTGCGCGGGGGAGGAAACAGTTGTAAAAATTAACCATTCCCAAAAATTCTTGCAGCGATTTGACTGTTTGTGGTCATGGAAAATTTTTTGCCGCGCGGACTTTGTCTGGCAATGGGACTGCCCCTTTCGGTGAAACTCTGTGTCCCAAAAAATCAATTTGTGACACGCCGAATTATTACGCCGAAATATTAACCCGTGCTCTTCTAGTCTCTGAAAAACCGTAGTGAGGTGTTGTTCGTGTTCTTCCTCTGACGGGCTGAATACCAGCATATCGTCGAGGTAGACGAACACGAAGGGGAGATCGCGTAATACCGCGTCCATCATCCGCTGAAAGGTTTGAGCAGCGCCTTTGAGGCCAAACGGCATCCGCAAAAATTCAAAAAGACCGAAAGGGGTTATTACAGCCGTTTTAGGAATGTCTTCCGCTCGAACGGGGACTTGGTGATAGCCGCGGTACCAGGTCTATTTTAGAAAAAATGCGCACACCCGCCAGATGTAGTGAAAAATCTTGGATGTGAGGAATTGGGTAGCGGTCATGCGCTGTCGCATTGTTTAATCTGCGGTAATCGCCGCACGGTCTCCAAGAACCATCGGTTTTCGGGACCATGTGGAGTGGCGATGCCCAGGGGCTTTTCGAGCGTCTAATAATGCCTAATTTTTCCAGGGTGGTAAACTCGTCCCGTGCTATGGCGAGCTTGGTCGCGTCTAAGCGCCAAGCTTTGGTGAATATGGGTGGGCCCGTTGTGGGAATGAAGTGTTCAACCCCGTGTTTCGCTACTGTTGCTGAAAATTTTGGAACTGTGAGTGCTGGAAATTGGGTGAGGAGTTGGTCAGACTTACCTCCTGCTGTTGTGACGTTGGCCTGCATGGGTGGTGGAGAAACTCGAGCTGAGCAGGGGATAGAAGAAAATGACAATGCATTAACCAAGCGTCTATTTGCTAGATCGACTAACAACCCATGTGCACACAAAAAATCAGCGCCCAACAAGTTAAAACTCACCGCCGCTACAATAAATGTCCATCTATAGTTGTGGCCGTGAATACAAAGAGGCAGGCTCCTTTCACCGTAAGTGTCGATGATCGAGCCGTTGGCTGCCATCGCCCCATTACCCCGGGGACCCATGGCCTGATCTGCGTGGGAAGGGGTGATAAAACTCAGTTGGGCTCCGGTGTCAATCAGGAACTGTCTCCCGGTGTGTCCGTCAGTCACATAAAGAAGCTTATTTTTTTCGCCGAGAACCGCAGCCGTTAACAGTTCTCGGCTTTGGCGTTTTCCCGAACTTTTGAACTTGCAGGGGGGAACGCATTTGTACGCCCTCTCGGCGAAACGGTGGTGGTAATAGCAGATGTCGTTCCGCCTGCTGCGTCTTGGTCGTGTTGCCGCCATGGTGGGCGGGCTCTGCTCAGTTGTCTGTGGTTCTCCGCTGCTCTGGGCCTCCGCGCTGAGATCTGCAGATGCTGCCGTGGCCATCTGTTCGCCGCAGGCGTTGATGAGCCGCTGCGCCTCTCGGGCCAGCGCGCGGAAGTCCTGCTGGGCGTTGCATTGCATGTTGACCAGCGTCCCTCTCATGTGTGGCGGCAGAGTGCTGAGGAAGATATATCGGAAAAGGAAGTTGTCGTTGTCCTCTTCCTTAAGCTGCAGCATGTCCTCCATGAGGGCCTTGGGTCTGCATCCTCTGTGGCCGTAGATCACCAGGATCTTCTCTGCTCTCTCCTCGGCTGAGGGGACGAAATTCTCCACGATGGTCGCCTTAAGCTCTCTGTATTTGTCATGGGCAGGCGGCCGCTGGATTATGCTCCGCGCACATCTTGACATGGCAGCGTCGAGTTTGGCGACGATGTGATAAAATTTTGTGTCGTCTGCCGTTATGCCCGCCAGTGCAAACTGAGCCTCAGCTTGCTGGAACCACGAGCTCTGGTCTTCCTGCCAGAAGTCTGGCAGCTTGACGGTGACGGCACTTGTGTGGGCCATCCCTGATGTGTCCGCCGGGTGAGAGCGCCTTTCTTCCGCTCTCACGGCGGAGCTGGTGCTCGGTTGAGCCCTCTCTGTAGCTTCTGCCGTGGGGGAACGTCGTCCATCTGTTCCCCTGTCTGCATGGGCGCCGGCGCTTGTTTGGGTCGTCTCTGATGAGTCGATCGCGGGAGAACATCTCTGTTCCATCCTCGCGTCAGGGTCACCAGTGTAGAAGAGCTTGGAATAACGAGGCGATGTGATTTATAAACCAAAGTTTAATATCAGCTTCGCTCCTCTAACAAGTCTCATCTCAGTGCAGAAGCAGAATAAGAGGTCGAACACATTCAGACCTTCATACTTATACCTACACACAACAAAAGACATTGCATATCAAAGCTGACATCCCGCATTAACTTAACCCCCCCTCCTTTGTCTTCCATCTCCTCCACCTGACCCTGGGTGGTCAGGGAGATCGATCTCCTCCATTGTCCTCTGTCTCCTCCACCTGACCCTGGGTAGTCAGGGAGATCGATCTGGTCTCCACCGCTGCGACTCCGTATGCTCTTTGATCTTCGCTGGCGGTAGAGACCTCTTGTCCTGTTCTGAGGCGTGAGGTCATTGCACATATGTAATCACTAAACATTCTAATATGTCTATACATATGTAGGTATGGAATATATGATTAATATAAACCACAAGGTGTATATTTCTTTTAAGTTTGATGGTTATGGCATATCTATCTATAAATTCAAGGAATATCTGTGTATGTTCTGCGCATGCCTCCTGAATGGTTTGTCAGACTGGCCTCAGATTTTATAAGTGCTTTGCTGAGATTACGAGGGTGTGCATCCCCGAATTTCAGCCTCCCCGGATATGCGGAAGTTTAGGAGGGGAAGTCTTTAATGAACGTCCATAGGGGAGCTATGGGCGTTCATAGCTATGACATCATAGATGCACAGATGTTGCCATGATTACTGTTGCCAGGCAGACACATCATCAAAGATCAAAGGCAGGCATCACTGAATGAGTGGTGACGTCAAAGTTCAAAGGCAGGCATCACCATGGTTACTGTTGCCATGGTAACAGTAACTTTCTACAGGCATGCAGAAATGCTTGCTTATCCTTGGTTTCTACGGGCATGCACGGGTATGTGCTAGTAACTCATGAAAACCCCAAATTCAGTTTCTCAAAAAATTAGAATATTACATAAAATTAATCTTAAAAAAATGGATTTTTAATAGAAATGTTGGCCAACTGAAAAGCATCTCCATGTACACACTCAATACTTGGTCGAGGCTCATTTTGCATGAATTGCTGCATCAGTGCAGTGCGTTGTACTCCATAGATTCTCTATGGGGTTTAGGTCAGGAGAGTTTGCTGGCCAGTCAAGCACAGTGATACCATGGGCATTAAACCAGGTCTTGGTACTTTTGGCAGTGTGGGCAGGTGCCAAGTCCTGCTGGAAAATGAAATCAGCATCTCCATAAAGCTTGTCAGCAGAGGGAAGCATGAAGTGCTCTAACATTTCCTAACAGATGACTGCGCTGACTTTGGACTTGATAAAACACAGTGGACCGACACCAGTAGATGACATGGCTCCCCAAATCATCTGTGACTGCAGAAACTTCTCACTGGACCTCAAGCAACTTGGATTCTGTGCTTCTCCACTCTTTGTCCAGACTCTGGGACCTTGATTTCCAAATGAATTGCAAAATTACTCTCATCTGTAGAAGAACTTTGAACGACTGAGCAACAGTCCAGTCTGTCTTCTCTTTAACCCAGGTAAGACGCTTTTTGACCATCTCTGGTTCAGGAGTAGTTTGACACAATGTGACAGTTGTAGCCCATGTCCCGGATAAGTTTGTGTGTGGTGGTTCTTAAAGCACTGACTCCAGCCACAGTCCACTCCTTGTGAATCTCCCCAAAATTCTTGAATGGGCTTTGTTTCACAGTCCTCTCAAGGCTGCAATTATCCCTGTTGCCTGTGCACCTTTTTCTTGTCACACTTTTTCCTTCCACTCAACCTTCCATTAATATGCTTGGACACAGCACCCTGTGAACAACCAGCTTCTTTAACAATCACCTTTTGTGGCTTACCCTCCTTCTGGACAACTGTCAAGTCAGCAGTCTTCCCCAAGATTGTGTAGACGACTGAACCAGAATGAGAGACCATTTAAAGGCTCAGGAAATGTTTTTAGGTGTTTGGAATTAATTAGCTGATTAGAATGTGACACCATGAGTCTACAATATTGAACTTTCACAATATTCTGATTTTTTGAGAAACTAAATCTGGGGTTTTCATGAGCTGTAAGCCATAACCATCAAAATTAAAAAAAAAAATACTTGAAATATATTGCTCTGTATGTAATGAATCTATATAAGGTTCAAAGGCTTTATTATCATGTGCACATACAGTATAAGAAATGCTACATTTCCTGTGCAATGAAATTCTTACTTTGCTCTCCAAACGAATGCCGAGGTAGTAGGTACAGAAACAACAATTCTAATAAGGTAATGACACACTAACACAGTAACTCAATCCTAATTCTAACTAATATAATATGAGTTTAATTTTTTGAATTGAATTACTGAAATAAATCAACTTTTTGATGACATTCTAATTTGTTGAGATGCACCTGTATGCGCTATTACCCATGTACTCTACAGGCATGATGGGGTAGATTAGAACACATCGGTTGGTCTTCAAAGAAGAAAAAATATAAATAAATAGCCAGAACAAAGTGTGACTATGACCAACCACTTAGAGATGAGCCAATCCGATCCAACGTATCGGTATCGGGTTCAATCCAGGCAAAATGGCCGAATCGGTATCGGTAAGGAATAAAAGTAATTTACCAATCCGATACATCAACAATATTAAAATGAAAGCATGATCATGTTCTCAGCCGCACTGCACACGCCTTCTGTAAACAGAGGCAATGAGTGTCACATCACTGGAGCCTGTCTGTGGAACTCGCCTCAGTATGTTGCTGTGTGGTACCAGCATTTACAATTTTAGACCACCAACTTAATAAAACACTTGCAAAAGTATCACGGCAAAGGAGTATGCTGAATTCTGTCAAGAACCGAGCGGAAGGACGTGTGTTGCTCAGCAGCAGCTGCTGCAGTGCTGCTTTTCTAGCTCAGGAGGCTGGGTGCTGTAATGTACTTACTGTATTTAGTACTTAACATAGTTAAGAGACAGCAACAAGACTAGCATGCTAACAATAGCCTTTTTTCTTGCAACCGTGCAAAGCAGGTACAGGGTGCAGTCAGGGACAAATGTGTAGTAGGCAGCTATGGGAGCCCAGACCCAAAACGCAAACTCACAACAATACATTACATCTCCCTTCCTCAGTAAAAGAAAATTATTGCAGCCTAAGTTATCTGTATTGTTGTAAACAGTAACAGCTGCCATACCTGGTTAAGAATAATACATTATTGTTGTTACAGCAGAACAATAATAAAATGACTTTCTCTCTTTCTTTTTTAAAAGAGCAACAAACTTGTCCAATGTTTTTGAACTTAAGCTATTAACTAGGAAGGAGAGTTTACTAGCACATCACTTCCTTCAGGTGTCTTTACCACACCTCTCCGTAAACATCAAATAGACTCCAAGTGCTATCACAAGTTCAGTCTATCAGGGGGTTTCACTACTCTGCCCCGTTTGGTAGTATACAGTTCATTTGGTTGTGCTCGTGGGAAACACGTCGGTACCTCGACTGATGAAGGATGTGGTTCTCGAGGGACCGGAAGAGACTGCTGCTCCTTTTCTGCAGGTAGTTCAGGGGTCTCATGCCAAGCTTCATCACACATCATGTGGGGTGACTTGTGGGCAGCTGCAGTGCTGGGGTGGAGATGTTAGCTGTTGCAGTGGAATGTCTTACTTCCACTATCCACAATGTAGGATCATGGTGCACTGTGCAGCTGAATTATGACTCCAGGGGCGCACCTACGTCTTCCAGGATACAGTTCCCTCCTGACTTCATCTCCAGGCTGCAGGGCAGTATGGGACTTGGTTGCTCTCTTGCTGTCATAGTAGAATTTCTGAGTGTGCTTGGTCTTGTATAGCAGATATTTGACTCTGACATGTATAGGGGGAAATAGGGAGAATTAATAAATATGAATATGATCAGGTATGAATTATTTAATATATATTGACGTATTGGAATCTGAGATCAAATCTCATTTCATATACATCAGAAAAGTTAATAACACTCGTAAGGGGCACCAGCTTCTATCTTTAAGAAGCAATTTAATCTTTAATTTCACTTTATACCTGTTAATCACTCAATAAATTAATCAATAATCAGTCTCAAAAATTTTCCGTGAATTCGATACCTGTGCTTGAACAGACTCAGAATGAAATAAATTCTCAACGACTTCTCTCATTTTCAAATATTTATTAAATGAAATGATTAACAGACATTGCAGTAATTTCATTAATCATAAAATCAATCTTGTAAATGATAGATTAACAATGTCAATATTTTCGGAACCAGGGTTAACTTGAGAAACCAATTTCTATCAGTTTGAGTTAACAAATTATTGAAACAACGCAAACTTATGGAGAAAGTTTACTAATTATATGAAAAGTCCATGATTGATCTTAAGAAAATAAAAACGGAATTTTAATGAAAAGAAGAGTTATGTTAAGGGCTTCTTAATTTGCATCTGATTAGATACACAAATTATTACCGAACCTCAGACGTTTAATTCAGCAGATGAATGAAAGTTTACAGCTCATGTGATCCTCGGTGATGACGGTTCTGTCGTCGTCCTCATGAAGTTTTGAAGTGTTGTTCAGGGGCAAAACCCAGAACATTTGTCCCGCAAATATTCTCTTGACGATTAATGATATTCATGAGATCGTAAGATGGATCTCGATGGTTGAGATGCTGCAGAAGCGCGCTGATTCCTCAGCCTGCGCTTGATCAGCCTCTTTCCTTCTTGCCTTGAGAGAGAGCAGTCGCATTTTTCTTCCCTCCTCCCCTGCCTTCCTGACCTATTCCCAGCTTTTGCAATGTTGCGTTTTTGTCTGTGTTTAGTCGCTCTTCTTCTGCTGAATCTTAATCTAAACGGAAATTATGGATTTGGAAGCGGCTTAAATGTGCTATTGTCACTATTTTTCAACAAGAATTGGGCCAAGGGGGAGCCCAAGAATTGGAACCTACGAGAGACTCATGGACATTGGAATCCATGCGTCTATGGAAATATTATTGGCTATGATCTCAGGACTTCTATTTTTGGCTGTGGAGTTCCCTGATGCATCAGAAATTGAAGGAAGGTGAGAGAGCGGATCAAGCGGACCCAGCCAGCTCCTTCATCAAATTCGACCAGTTGGGGAGGGCACGAGTAGCGGCAAACGGTGAACTGAATGACAGTGATTCAGTGAAGGAATATATCTGAAGCCCTGTGCTCTCTATGGAAAAACAGTTTAAGCCTGCATATATAATGGAAGCACAGAATTACACGGGTGAGGACAAATTCTACTCTCTGAGTGCACTGTGCTGATTTGATTTGATTTGACCTTGTTTGCCCCGTGTTTACATTCCTCCTGACTGAGATTAGTGGAAGAACCGGCTCTTATGTCTACCCATACAATCAACAATCAGTTGTTGTCGTCAGCGGATTGGACTCTCAAGGACAATGCCCATGTGCCTTCTGCAAGCAAGAGAGAAGAGAGATAGACTCTGAACTCTGGACTTGTTTATAAGTCACATGATTATAACATCTATCCACTGCCAGGAGGCGCCCTCTGCTGCTCACTAACAACTGTTACACTTACACTACACAATGACATGCAAATATACACACACTGCTCTCCCTCCCTCTGCTGTGTGATTGTCTACTAAATGTTTGCTAAATATGCATTGAGGGTTTTTTTGCCTGCAATCAAAATTTCGCTTACCCATTAAGCGTCAATTTGATAAAACATGTTTTTTTTCTCTCGCCTATTGTGTCATATCATTTCTTTTCTTTTTTTTCTTTTCTTCTTTATGACTGGCGCCTAGCGGCTGCCCCGGCCTTGGATGCGCTCTGCAGAGCGTGCCCAAATGCCAAGTCACATTTCGTTACCTTGTATTCATACATGTGTAATGACAATAAAGTTGAATCTCATCTCATCATCTCATGTGGAGAGCTGCGTCTTTTCTTCCTGGTAGACAAGCGCTGCAGGTCTTCGGGAATAATTAAAGCTATCTGATCAGATTTCAAATTAGAAGAGAAAAAAAAAACTTTCGGACTTTAGATAAAATAATAGCTCCTGGTGGGTGCTTGGTCAAGAAAAATATAAAAATAAAGTCAAGATTAAAGTTTACATTAAAATTAAACAAACGGTGGTTTTACAGAAAGTTTAACAAAGAAAAAGTGATGAATAAAAATTGGAGTTTAACTCTGATTAAGAATTGAGCTCAAAGAAATAGGAATTCCTAGGTATTTAAGAGAAAAAGAAAAAGGCATTAAAAATATAGAGTTACATAAACGAATTACGAGTTATCTGCTCTGTGTTCAGAAAAGCGACACGTGGTCAAGTCTTTGTTCAGATGGTCCTTTGTTCTTCCTTGCTGTGTGTAGACAATAGAGAGAGACGATCGGTGAAAGGGGGACCCGGAAAGAGAAGAGAGCCGATCCGTGAAGAGAGCCAAAAGGGAAGAGAGACAAGAGACAAGAGACAAAAGAGATCTGGAAAGAGGCAGAAGCAGGGGTTCCTCTGTTATTTATAAGTTTCGTTGAGCTTCGCGGGCTTCCGGGATCTCAGCCAATGACAGTCCTTCATGGGAGGCCCGATGAACTTTCCATCCAATGAACAAACAGTCTACAAGGGACCAGTGAGATGAAGAAGGTGGGGTCTCTCTGCAGACTGGTGAAACATGATCCGACCACAGGAATACACATAATTTTAAATACATTGGAATATACTGTTACACACTTATGTATAACTAAACTAACCTTAGTGTATCTTATAAGCAGTGCTTCTAAATCAACATGCAGGAATAAACATTCATTTAAACATTTTTAACATGCATATATATATATATAAAATCACAGATTAATGCATTTCACACATATTATTGATTTTCCACATCAAAAACATCAGAGTCCATCTGCATTTTCATAGTTCTGAAAAGAATGAAGGTTTAGAATTGAGTTTATAATAATGTACTTTAAAGTTCACTGGTTAAATCCAGCGTTTCCAGAGTTTAAGGAAATTAACTGAGTTGTGGGTCTGTGTGTGACCAGGTCTGGTACATGTTTATGGGGGCAATAAAAGCAAAGCCGGACATTGGGGAAATTCCTTAGGCTGGTTTTAACAAAAGGAATGGGATTTCAGCTGTGGCCTGGAGGAAGAAAATCCATTTTTTGATCCTCTTACTCCTGGGTGAAAAATGTCTTTAAGCAGAAGAATAATTATTGCTGAGCCAAAGTGAGATGATGCTACACATGGGTGTGTGCTATGGGTCTAAGTAGCACATGAGCAGTAGGCAATTTGTTGTGAGGCCTCCTGCCCATGAGCAGTTGAGCTGGTGACAGACCTACTGATTCAAATGGACTGGTCCTATTTGTTTGTCAGGTGCTTTGCTCCAAAGCCTCTTGACTGTTTGCACTGCATGCTCTGCTTCACTATTCGAGTGTGGCATGTATGGGGAGGATGTCTTGTGCTGGATACCAAAGCTCTTTCAGAACTCCCTGAATTCCTCTGATGAAAACTGTGGACCATTATCTGTCCTAAGGATGGCAGGAATGCCATGTCTACTGAATTGAGCTTTCAGAGTCTCTATTGCAGTGCTGCTCCGCACATTTCTCTGTTCATCCACTTCAATGTATTTCGAGTAATAATGCACTATTACAATGTACAGTTTGCCTTCAAACTCGAAGGTCAGAGGCGACCTCCTCAAATGGTAGCTCTGGTGTTTCTGAAGGCATAAGTGGTTGCTTGGGGAGTCTGTGTTGGATTTCAGCACACTTGCAACAATTTTGATCATGCTTTCAGTTTCAGCACTCATTCCAGGCCAGTACAGTACTTCACTTGCTCGCTGTTTGCTCTTTACTATCCCTAAGTGAGACTGATGTACAAACTCCAGTGTTTTCGCATGGTGGGGGGCATCACTATGCGCAGTCCCTTGTACACTATGCCATCAGATGAGACTAATTGGTTTCTTGAGTCCCAATAGGGTTGAGCAGGAATAGGCACATCACGTCTGTTCTCTGGCCAGCCTTGCTGGATTGTCTGTTGGAGAAGGCTTATCTCCTCTTTTGTGCGTTCTTGCAGTTCAGCGTATTTCTCATTGGTCACCAATACAAATCTGAGCATAAAAACACATTTTGAACCAGTGGCCTCTGGCGTGCACTCTGGCAGTTGTGCCCTGGACAGGGTGTCAGGCAGCTCCATGTCCTGTCCTCTTCTGTATTTCACTGTGATATCGTACCATTGCAGTCACAGGTGCATTTTCTGGATGCACACTGGAGTAGGCAAGAGCGGTTTCTTGTCGATATCCTCAAGTGGTTTGTGGTCATTGTATGTTGTGACATGTTTCCCAAATATGTAGTGGTGAAACTTTATGCAGGCATGTACAATGGAGAGCATCTCACGGCTGCACGGTGGCGCAGTGGTTTAGCACTGTGGCAGCACAGTTTTACCCTCGGCCGGGGGATCGCGGGGATCATGAGATTGTGGGTTCGATCCCAGCCCCCGACCAACGGTGAGCTGTGTGGAGTTTGCATGTTCTCCCCGTGTTGCGCGGGTTTACTCCGGGATTTCTCCGGTTTCCTCCCGCATACCAAAAACATGTAGGTTTAGGGCGCTCGCGCACGCAGCGACCAGCAGCCGGTGGCTTGTCACCAGACTGCAAACCAAGTCTACCTACGGGTACAAATAAGTAACAAAAAAAAAAAAAAAAAAAAAAATCTCTTTCTTGATTTGTGCATAGCGTGTTTCAGCGTCTGTTAGTGACCTGGATGAGAAGGCAACGGGCTGGTTGTCCTGCAGTAGCATAGCTCCTAACCCTACGTTGCCGGTGTCACAATATATTTCCACAGGATTTGCTGGGTCATGGAATTTGAGCCCTGGGGGGTGGGGGAGTGTACATAGCTGCTTGAGCTTGTTGAAGGCTTGCTGCTGTGCTGGCTGCCATAAAAAACAACATTAGTCTTCATGAGCTGTCACAGAGGAGAGTCTCCTTCACTTAGGTTTGGAATAAACTTTGAAAAGTATGTTACAAACCCTAAGAAGCGACGGACACCTTCCTTGTTTGTTGGTGGGGGCATGCTCCTTACGGCCTCTGTTTTTGCTGGGTCAGGGGGCAGACTACCAGCTGTAATCAGAGGACCTACATATGGCACTTCTGATTGCCGGATGTGACACTTGTTGAAATTAAGCTTCAGATTGTAGCTTGTGGCTCTCTCAACTACTTTGCGGAGTATTGCATCATGTTCCTCCACGGATGGCGCTGCTATGAGAATGTCATCCCTCATGCCTGTAGCCCCACTAATGCCTTCGAGCATTTGATCCATGAGTCGCTGGAATATCTTGGGAGTGCATTTTATGCCGAAAGACAGCCTCAACCATCTAAACCTGTCCATTGGTGTGTTGAAGGTTGTAAGGAGAGATGATGTTTCATCTAGCTCTATCTGAAGAAATCCCGACTTAGCATCCGGGACCGAAAAGATCTGGCATGGCTGATACGACCTCTTCTGTGGTGCACATGGGGCAATGCTCCCTTTTAACCACTTTGTTCAGGTCACTTGGATTTATACAAATTCTAATTTTGTCATTGCATGTGACAACACAAATAGAACTGACCCATTCAGTTGGTTGGTCTACTTTGACAATGTAACCATCTTTTACCATCTCGTTGAGCTTCTCGACTATTTTGGCTTGGAGTGCAACTGGTTGTCGACGCACTGGATGCATGACGCCCTTTGCATTTGGGTCGATTTTTATGCTGTATTCCCCTGGCAAGGTTCCTGTGGTGCGTGTCAGTTCGGAAAAACTCTCTAGTCCAGCTAGTGTGTATATATTTAGGTTTGAGGTGGTTTAGGTAGAATTGCTCACCTTGTCTCTGTCCGCACCATCTTGCAGAGAGTTCAACCGGACAATCAGGCCTAGGGCTTCAGCTGACTTACTAATGAGCACATTCTCTTGAATAATGTTCAGAATTTCCAGTTCTGTTTCTGCTTCTCAGTCTTTCTATTTCAGTGGGAAGTCAACTGCAGCTACTGGCTTCAGTCTGAGGTTTGACTATGAGCGCAGTACTCTTTGAGAGCACTTCAGTTCACCTGTGTACCTCAGTAACTGAAAAGTATCTAGAGTCAGTGTATTACACTTTTGTCCTGTGTCTATTCTAAACCGCACTTTCTGGGACAATACACAGATATCTCCAATCTATTTGTTACCTGCTACCACTGATACTGGAGCGTTCTCCAGTGTCAGGTTAATGTCCATCATGTCTTTATCAGGTAGATCATCTGGTGCCACACTTACTGAGCTAATGTCATGTTTATGACAGACTGCTGCCCAATGATTTGGTTTGTGACAATATGAATACACAAAGCCTTTGGCTGGGCATTTTCCTCCATTCCAAGCATGCTGTGGTGCTTTCCACACCTTGAGCAGTTTTCGGATTTAATTCCAGTTTCCTGTTTCAGCTGGGTGGGCTTTACCTGCATGTTGCTGTGTGACTTTTTATTGACATGGGCTGTGTGCTTTGCTCTTGTGTACACTAGTGACACTTGCAAATCTTCCTCTCTGACTATTTTAATTTGTTTTTGCAACATTTCAAATTGCTAGGGAATTTCTATGGCTTTAGCCAGTGTTAGAGTGCCACCTTTATCCAACAGTCTCTCCTGAGCTCGTTTTTTTCCCTAACCCCCACTATTATAGCATCAATCAACATGTCGTCTGAGTGAGCATGCTCATAGTCCATCAGAAGAAGCCTCAAATCTTTCACGAAACAATCAAAACGCTCAGTCGCACCTTGTTTTCTTTGCTTGAAATGGTGTCTGGTTATCCTTTTATTCTTTCTTGGCTGTATGTAACTAGCTAACTTATCCAGTACTTTAGACGGATGCTCCCTCTCACCGTCAGCCCTGTTCAGCGTCTTGTAGATGTCTCTGCCTTGCGTGCCGATCCACGTTCCTAGCCAGCCGGCTTTCTCTTTCGCTTCTAGCATCAAGAGCGGACTGTTGAAAACAAAATTAACGTGGCTGAGGAACCTCTTACATTCCTGATATAAATCGGCTGCATCTCAGTCGATCCTCAAGTGGTCAAACTGTGTGTTCATGGTCACGGGCACCGTTCTTGACGGACATCTGACACCATGTAATGTACTTATTTAGCACTTAATGTAGTTGAGAGACAGCAGTGAGACTAGCATGCTAGCAATAGCCTTTTTTACTGCAACTGCACAGAGCAGGTACAGGATGCAGTCAGGGACAAACATGTAGTAGGCAACTATGGAAGCCCAGACCCAAAACGCAAACTCAGAACAACAATGCACTACAGGTGCTAAAAGTGAAACCTAAAAAGAACAAAACTGAAAGCAAAAACAAGACTGGAGCATACCTTTCAGAGGAGAGTTTTACAATTCATGAGAGGTAGGTGACAGAAACATAAATAGCAAACTATTTTTTTTTTTTTGGTATTTTGTATACTTTATTAATCCCAGAGGGTGCAAGACTACATGACCATGAAATGGTCATGTAGGGGATCAAAAAAGACGTAACAAACTAATAGTTTTTTGAATGCAAAAGATGCAATAGACTTACACAATGGTCCTCTCCGGCATACAACTAGGAACATACCGGTCGCTATGGAGGGTGAGAATATGTATGGGCACATAATCATACCATGTAGGATAACTAAATAGACGGTTATGCTGTTTCATCCCACCTAGCAACAATGCTCTGCACTGTGTGTGTTTATTTATTTACATATTTATTCCATCTAGCTACAATGCTCTGCACTGGGTGTGTTTATATTTATATATCTATATATTTATTCCATCTAGCTACAATGCTCAGCACTGGGTGTGTTTATATTTATATATCTATGCATTTATTCCATCTAGCTACAATGCTCCGCACTGTGTTTTTATATATCTACATATTATTCCATCTAGCTACATTGCTCCGCACTGTGTGTGTTTATATACTTGCATATTTATTCCACCTAGCTGCAATGCTCCGTACTGTGGGTGTTTATATATTTACATATTTATTCCATCTAGCTACAATGCTCTGCACTGTGTGTTCATATATTCATATATTTATTCCATCCAGCTACAATGCTCTGCACTGTGTGTCTGTGTGTGTGTGTGTGTGTATATATATATATTTTATAGTAATATGTACATATGTATATTAGCTGCTCTTGCTTGCTTGTTTTTTTTCTTGCCTTCTGATTGTTGCTCTGAGTGTTGCTATCCCTGTGCTGTTGCAATCCTGGAATTTCCCCGTTGTGGGACTAATAAAGGCTTATCTTATCTTATCTTAAATGGAACAGGAATGACTTCAAAATCAGAGCAAACCTAAAAACTAAGAATGGACAGAGAATAATATCATAAATACTACTAAATAAACCGAGGACCAGGAGAATACTTATGATAATAAAAAATAATGGATGACAAAAATACAACTTAAAGGGTCAGTTCCTTTATTTTCAGATCTACAGCATTTTTTTACCTCATGCATAAAGTGGCACTTTGAATTTAATCTGAATGTTTACTTAAATACTCAGCTTCAAAGTTTTGTATAAACTTGCACTTAAAACTTCAGAATGCATGTTTACGTGGTGCTGACCAGTGAAATACTGCCAATGTTACAAAGTTTAAAATAAAAAAAAAAGCAGTAGCGTTGCTGAACTGAATTAAATTTGTAATATATTCTTTGACTTTTAGATTTCTGTTTTTATATGTGTATAAAATGCAACTGGTCAGAAACAAAGTATGTTCTGTACTTTTGTTGTTTTAAATAAGAGAGATGATATTGGTATTGGTATATTAGCTGCTCTTGCTTGCTTGCTTTTTTTTTTTTTTTTTTTTTTTTCTTGCCTTCTGATTGTTGCTCTGAGTGTTGCTATCCCTGTGCTGTTGCAATCCTGGAATTTCCCCGTTGTGGGACTAATAAAGGCTTATCTTATCTTATCTTATCTTATTGGATCGGTATCGACCGATTCTCAAAGTCACAGTATCGGTATCAGTCTTGGAAAAAGTGGTATCGGCTCTTCTCTACAACCAATATCATAAAAGCAACATGGCAAAAAGTAAGAAAATAAAAACTTGTACAGTAAAAATAAAATAGACAATAACAAGACCTAAAATAATAAAAACAGTATCATCAAGTGGTGGTAAATAATAATTTATTTAAAACCAATAAAATAAATGTTAAAAAATTCAAAAATCTAAAAATCATTAAAAGCGATAAAGCTGATAGCTGTGTGACATCTCCCTGAGGGTGAAATTGTTACGACCCGAGCGCTCCGCACCTACCCCCAGCCACTCACCCTGGGGGGGGGGGGGGCAGGGTGGTCCTTGGGCGTTCTGAGCCCGCCCTCGGAGGGAGGATACTGTTACGACCCGAGCGCTGGGTTCTGTCCGCGCTCGGGCTAAGCACAACTCGCTGCTGGCCTTGACAGTTGTGGGTGGTATTCTGGCCTCACTGGGCTCTTATTGTGAAGGCGCTCGGTAGGGCTTCCGCCTGTCAAGGTTGGTCAGCTGCTTGTCATTACTGCTCGTTAGTGTTCGCCTTTATAAGGCGGGCACTAGCGGCAGTTAAATCACAGGAGTATCGTGAAACTATCCTCGTCTAAGCGTCGTTTGACCTTCATGTCAGGTTCGTGTTTCATGCCATGTCACAGTTTAGCTCGTAGTGGCTGGGGTTAGCCCTACAAGCCCTTGTATTGCTTTATGTGGAAGCTACCTGGGAGAGGAGGAAGCGGAAGCGGAGCGAACGCAAGCAAAAGCGTGGAAAAAGGGCCGGGATCCATGCTAGGCTAAAGGCTAACCCCTCCAGACCAGCGGTACCATCGCTCATTCTCTCTAACGTCCGCTCCCTCGAAAACAAGCTGGACGAGCTGCGTCTGCTGAGAGAAACCCGGAGAGAGTGGAGAGACTGCTGTGTGCTTGCGTTCACCGAGACATGGCTCCACGGAAACATTCCTGACGAGGTCATTCAACTGGAAGATATGGCGATGTTCCGTGCCGACAGGGAAACGGCGAGCTCCGGTAAGAGCCGGGGGGGTGGGCTATGCATCTATGTTAACAAGAACTGGTGCGTCAATGCCACGTTAGTGTCTAAACACTGCTCTCCGTTGGCGGAGATTCTTATTGCAAATTGTCGGCCATATTATTTGCCGAGGGAATTCAGCAACGTGTTTGTAGCTGGTGTTTACATAGCGCCAAGTGCTAATGCTAAAGCTAATGCTAAGAAGGCACTCGGGGAACTGCACAATGCCATTAGTGAAATCCAATCTTCACACCCGGACAGTTTTGTGGTGGTTGCGGGGGATTTTAACCACACCATCCTAGAGACTGTGCTCCCCAAGTTTAAACAATGTGTAGACTTTAAGACCAAAGGAAAGAATATGTTGGACTTAGTGTACACAAACATAGATGCATATAAGGCGATACCCCGCACCCATCTCGGCCTTTCTGATCACATGTCCGTGATGCTGCTGCCTGCCTACAAACCTTTATTGAAGCGCAGCAGGCCAGCAGTGAAACAAATTAGAATTTGGCCAGAGAGTGCAACCTCTGCACTGAAAGACTGTTTTCTGCACACAGACTGGGAGGTCTTCAAAATAGCAGCCTCCCAGGAAGACAAGACAGATGTGGAGGAGTATGCTGATACGGTCACCAGCTACATCGCGAAGTGCACAGAGGATGTCACTACAGTGAAGATCATCACTATGCGGGGTAACCATAAGCCCTGGATGACTGCAGAGGTGCGCTTGCTGCTTACAGCCAGAGATGCAGCCTTCAGAGCGAAGGACAGGATCGCCCTCCGCTCAGCCAGGTCTGCGCTCTCAAAGGGAATTAAGGCGGCAAAGCACACCTATGCGGAGAAAATCCAGGGACATCTCTGTGACACTAGGAACACCAAGCACATGTGGCAGGGAGTTCGGACACTGACGGGCTATAAGTCTAGGCAGGGGGTCGATGATGATGACGCTTCGCTTCCAGACAGGCTTACAACTTCTTTGCACGTTTTGAAGCATCAAACTCGACAATCAGAGGGAGGGCTGGCCCACCCCCACCATCGGTCGGACCAGCTTTTACCATCAACACAGCGGACACATGGAGGACCCTAACCAGAGTCAACCCACGCAAAGCTGCAGGTCCGGACAACATTCCGGGACGTGTGTGCCTGTAACGGACTCGAACTAGTCAGCTACATTAAAATAACAAAATAAAATAAATCTTGGCCGATGCAGAGAAGTAGACGTCAGGCAGGATCTCGATCAATCAGTAGTCTGTTTATTTCTGAAACAGATGGGGGCAGACAATTTACACATGACACGGGAATGGGGACAAGTGCTGGCATTCCCCTTCCCAGGCTTCCAGAGTGTGAGAAACATAGCTTACAGCTACGTGGACTACATAACTTTAGATCGTATAGTTACAGTATACCACAAGCAAAGAAAAAGTTTAGCACCAAATACATGACAGCATTACATGACAGAGTTACATGACTGATCGTTTTTTCTATTTTTTACAACAGTACATTTAACATTTTAACATACCTGAAACAGATTGGGGCAGACAATTTACACATGACACGGGAATGGGGACAAGTGCTGGCATTCCTACAGAACAATGGACTCGTTAGCGCCTACTTAACTAGCCATCAATCATCGGTATTTATGACGCTACTTTGAATATTTTACATCGGTATTGCAAACGAAAATGTAACAGAAAATCTTACAATCAAAATTAGTACAATAACTTAAAGAAAACTACAGTAAATCAATCACATTAACCACTTTCGTTCCCTGAGGAATTACACACAACTTACCCCTTCCCAGGCTTCCAGAGTGTGAGGAAGTTCCCAGATGTGTCACACTAATTATCGCCCCATCAGAAACACTTGACATATTTACAACACGGACATTTTGGGAAGTTCATTACTGCAGGAACATATTTATTCTTAAGACTACTACATACTCCCCTCTGAACTTCACCAAAATACCACTACAAGTCAACCACCAAAAAACCACTGGATAAGTATATCCCACAGTATACTGCAACATGTATGTCACCCAATTCAAAGGGAAAGCAACTACGGAGGGCTGCGTAGACCCCCCCATAGTGTACTTGCTACAGGAGTGTCGTATACACTACCCATATCATACCAGACTAAATACCACCAGTTGACTTCACATGAATTGGAGAAAAGGAAATAAAGAGAAGAAAAAACAAAGAAAAAGAACAAATCTGTCATTCTTCAACTGGACAGAAGGCCTATGTGGTGTGTGTGTGTGGGTGTGTGTGTGTGTGTCTTCCCCTACGGCATCAGTGCCCTAGCCAAACTAAGAACTGAACTGTTTGAGCGTTGAGTATACTGTTGGGCCATGCTCTGAATCAGCCGATTCACTGGTTTAACTACCCTCCCTAACCTGGTTCTCACTGCGCCCACTGTACTACTAGGGGAACTCCCAATGCTGGAAGGCGGCATGGACACTTCAGATCTTCGGTCACCACAAAAACTGGCAGATAGACAGGGCATTTCTGAAAGATCATTGGTCAACTGAACAGTCTCCGCTGTGTTCAACTGCACGGGCAGGTCAGAATCTTGTGTGCATGAAGCCTCTTGTAGCTGATTGGAGGCAGAGGCCCCTGCCACCCAACTGGCTGTCCAAGCAGTCCTGTCGATCTCTGATGCAGCAACATGTGAATCAAGATCATCACCTGACTCATACAACTCACTCAGGGTCACTTCATGAGCAGCACTGTCCATTTCAATTGGCAGAAAGTTGACCAAGAGAAGCAGATTGCGGTGAACAACCCTTTCTTGCCCATTGGTTGTGTTCCTGACACGGTAAGTATGGCACCTAGGGTCGGCAGAGACGACGACATACGGGGTGGACCCCCACTTGTCTGCTAATTTCCTGCGCTCCCCGTTCACCCTTGTTTGCCAACAAGACTTGATCACCTTCCACAATATCACGTCCTTTAGTTCTCCTATTGTACAAGTCTGCTTGACGTTCCTGGCTTGAAAGAGCGTTGGCCTGAGCAGCTGACAGAGCCTCTTTCAGATCTTGTCTCATCCTAGCAACATACTGGTCATAGTCCACAGTGTCGCAGTCCCTTACAGCATTCTGAAACATGACATCCACCGGTAGACGTGGCACTCTGCCATACATTAAAAAGAATGGCGCGTAACCGGTGGATTCGTGTGCAGTGCAGTTGTAAGCAAACGCTAGAGTCTGTAGCATCTGCGGCCATTTCTGCTTTGCTCTAGGGGGAAGGGTTCTTATCATGCTGCCCAAAGTTCTATTGAACCGTTCAACGTTCCCATTCCCCATGGGGTGATAGGCAGTAGTTCGGGACTTTTTGACCCCAGCAACTTGCAACAATTCCCTGATCAGCTCACTTTCAAAATTGGCACCCTGGTCTGAGTGAATTCTGTCAGGGAACCCATACACACAAAAGTATTTGTCCCAGAGCTGGCGGGCAACTTGTTTTGCAGATTGGTCACGGCAGGGGTAGGCATGGGCCATTTTAGTAAAATGGTCAGTGACCACTAGCACATCCACACTTTTCCCACTGCTGTCCTCCGCGGACCAAAAATCAATGCACACAAGTTCTAATGGGCTTGTTGTCTTAATGCTTTCGAGGGGTGCTCTGGCTTCCGGTTCAGGAATCTTACTGACCACACAACGCTTGCATGTTTTCACATATTCACGGACATCCCGTTCCATGTCAGTCCAGAAGAACCTCTGCCTTGCCAAGTATAAAGTTCTCTGCTGGCCCTGGTGGCCTGCGTCATCATGGATGCCTTGCAGCACTCGCTGAACCAATGAAGCTGGAACAACATACTGGTGTCTTTTCTTGCCAGTCAGTGGATCTTTGCTCACCCTGTACAGTAGCCCATCTAACATCTTGAGTTTGTCCCACTGCTTCAACATTCTCAAGACGTCATCTGTCTCGTGAGGCCTTTCTCTTCGCGACGGTCGTCTCCCGCGTGTCACAAAAGAGATGACTCTTGAGAGGCAGGCATCTTGCTGCTGCTGGCCTTGCAACTCCTGAATGGAGAACACAGGTAAGGGGTTCTGACCACAGGCAGCCAGCTGCTGCACGTCCTGGACAAGCCAACACAAGGCTCTCTCAGCTGATCCCATCTCCCACTCAGCATGACCCTCGAACACGGCCTTCACTTTTTCGCTGTCGAGTGAGGAACGCTCCAGCCTGGAGACTCGCGAGAGACAACTGACCTCCTGGTGGTTGGCACTCAGTCTAAAGACTTCCTGTATCATATTGTCCTTAATCAGCTGTGCTTCTTCCAGCAGCGCTCCGTATGGCTCAGACACAAGCCTCTTGCTGACACAGCCCTGAACGAAAGGCTGCCTGCTGAGGGCGTCCGCCACAATGTTTTTCTTGCCAGGAATATACTTGATACTGAAGTTGTACAGGGCTAACTTCGCAACCCATCTCTGTTCGCATGCGTCCAACTTCGGCTTAGTCAGTATATATGTCAATGGATTATTATCCGTCCAGACAGTGAACTCATGCCCTTTTAACCAATGACTAAATTTATCACAGACTGCCCACTTAAGGGCCAAGAACTCCAGACGATGCGCTGGGTACTTGGTCTGGGATTGCGTCAGAGACTTGCTTGCGAAAGCAATCGGACGGGCCTTGTTCTCCCCTTCCAGGACTTGAGAGATGACTGCCCCTAACCCATCTAATGACGCATCAGTGGACAGGATAAAGGGACGGCTGAAATCTGGATGAGCTAAGACGACTGACTCGAGTAGGGCCAACTTCAGTTGCTCAAAAGATTTCTGTTGGTCACTTGTCCAGTCACTCGGCTTGAGTTTCTTAAAGGCCACATGCCTCGTCTGGCCTCTACTCTTCTTTGGCGTTGCAGTGAGGGCAAAGAGAGGCTTAGCAATGCTAGAGCAATTCTGAATGAAGCGCTGATAATACATGACCATGCCCAAAAAGGACTTTATTTTTCTTGGGGATGGGGTCACGCCATCTTCATGCATTAGTGCTTGTTCAGTCATGGCAGCAATTGCTTGTACTTTCTCCGGATCAGTCGCTACTCCACTCTCGTCAACGACATGGCCCAGAAACTTCACACTGCGCTGAAGAAAATGGCACTTTTTGGGCGCAAGCTTTAATCCGTGCGCACTCAGCCTGCTGAACACTACATCGAGCCGCTTCAGTGCCTCACCTTCGTTCGGCGCGAAAACCAAGAGGTCATCTAAATAACACAACAGAGTCAAAAAATTCTGGTCGCCAAAGATGTTTGTCATGAGGCGCATAAAGCTGGCTGGCCCATTACATAGCCCCTGAGGCATGCGATTGAACTCATGCAGCCCCATGGGCGTGGTAAAGGCAGTCAGTTTCTTATCCTCTTCACACATGGGGATATTGTAATATCCTGATGTTAAGTCCATGGTGCTGAAGAATGCACTCCCCCCAAGAGCAGCCAGGCAATCCGCCTGATGAGGCAATGGGTGGGCATCTTTGATAGTCCTGGAATTCAGCCATCTGTAATCCACACAAACCCTCAGATCACCGTTCTTCTTCCATACGAGTACCAGGGGTGACGCCCACTCACTGGAAGACTTACGGATGATTTCTTTTTCCTCCATCTCAGACAGCACCTGTCTCAGCTTTTGGTAATGACCAGGTGGGACACGTCGATACGGGAGTCTGAATGGCCGAGGATCAGTCAGGTGGATCCGATGAACAAAACCGGTGGCCTCACCGCAGTCCAACTTGTTCCTAGAAAATAGGCTCTCATATTTCCGTATCAAGTCGAACAACTGGCCTTTCCAATAATCTGTAACATCACATGAATCAATGTCGAGGTCACTCAATCCGAGTCGATTCAGAGCATCACTGAAATCAGGGGTAGAGGAGGATGAGTCAGCATCATGTAGGCTCTGTCTGTTCACCAGAAGGTCATTTGGGGGGGTTTTGGAAGTGGGTACATCCAGGTCTTCCAACGCAACACACGGGAACACATCAGCTAACTTAGTGTTTCGCTTCAATGTAATTTGTTTGTCACTTGGATTGATCACTTTAATAGGTACCCATCTGTCCCCTGACATTGTAGCGACAGCCCTCCCCACCATGATACCCTTCTTGTGTGTGTTGGAACTTGGAGCGTCAACAAGAATAGTGCTCCCTGCTGAAACAGGTGAGTTGGCTGGGAGCCTACCCCACACAAGGTGTTCATGATGTGGCAGCAGTGTTACGGCTTGTGTCAGCTTGGCTGTACCTATCATGTCAGGAATCACATTCCCCCTCCATCTGTTAATTCCAGATAACATGTTAAGAAAATGCTCCCTCATGGATCGTCACCTTATCGTGGTGGGGGGGGTTGCGTGCCCCAGTGATCCCAGGAGCTATGTTGTCCGGGGCAATTTGCCTGTGATAGGGTCTCCCAAGACAAACTGGTCCTGAGTGAAGGGCCAGACTAAGAACGATCCAACAGACTCTCATGATAAATTGTATATCAAGGATTCAGTGTACCCCGCCCGGTATGGGGTTACCGGGGCCCCACCCTGGAGCCAGGCCTGGGGGAGGGGCTCGAAGGCTAGCGTCTGGTGGCCGGGTTTCCACCCATGGGACCCGGCCGGGCTCAGCCCGAAGGAGTTACATGGGTCAGCCCTCCAGTGGGTTCACCACCTGCAGGAGGGATCATGGGGGTCCGGTGCTATGTGGATTAGGTGGCGGTCAAAGGCGGAGACCTTGGCGGACTGATCCCAAGCTTTCTAAACTGGCTTTTGGTACGTGGAATGTCACCTCTCTGGTGGGGAAGGAGCCTGAGCTGGTGCACGAGGTTGAGCGATACCGGCTAGATATAGTCGGCCTCACCTCAACACACAGCTCCGGTTCCGGAACCAGTCTCCTGGAGAGGGGCTGGAGCTTGGCCTTTTCTGGAGTTGCCCCGGGCGAGAGGCGACGAGCAGGGGTGGGTATTCTTGTATCGCCCCACCTTGCTGCCTCTATATTGGAGTTTTCCCCGGTGGATGAAAGGGTTGCCTCCCTGCGCCTTCGGGTTGGGAAACTGGTCCTGACCATCATTTGTGCCTATGCACCAAATGATGTTTCAGAGTACCCACCCTTTTTGGAGTCTGTGACTGGGGTGCTGGAGGGTGCTCCTCCTGGAGACTCCATTGTCCTACTGGGGGACTTCAATGCGCACGTGGGCAACGACAGTGAAACCTGGAGGGGGGTGATTGGGAGGAACGGCCTGCCCGATCTGAACCCGAGTGGTGTTCAGTTATTGGACTTCTGTGCTAACCACAGTCTGTCCATAACGAACACCATGTTCAAGCATAAGGGTGTCCATATGTGCACCTGGCACCAGGACACCCTAGGTCGCAGGTCGATGATCGATTTTGTTATCGTATCATCAGACCTGCGACCGTATGTCTTGGACACCCGAGTAAAGAGAGGTGCAGAGCTGTCAACTGATCACCACCTGGTGGTGAGTTGGATCCGATGGCAGGGGAGGAAGCCATTCAGACCTGGTAGACCCAAACGTATAGTGAGGGTGTGCTGGGAGCGTCTGGCTGAGGCCCCTGTCCGGGAGGTCTTCAACTCCTACCTCCGGAAGAACTTCAACCACATCCCGAGGGAGTCTGGAGACATGGAGTCTGAATGGGCCATGTTCTCCACCTCTGTTGTTGAAGCGGCGGCCCAGAGCTGCGGCCGCAAGGCGGTCGGTGCATCTCGTGGTGGCAACCCCCGAACCAAGCGGTGGACACCAGTGGTGAGGGGGGCCATTAAGCTGAAGAAGGAGTCCTATCAAGCTTGGTTGGCTTGTGGGACTCCCAAAGCAGCTGAGGTGTACCGGCAGGCCAAGCGGAGTGCAGCTCGGGTGGTTGCTGAAGCAAAAACCCGGGTATGGGAGGAGTTTGGTGAGGCCATGGAACAAGACTTTCGGTCGGCTTCAAAGAGATTCTGGCAAACTGTTCGGCGGCTCAGGAGGGGAAAGCAGCTCCCCGTCCACACTGTGTATGGTGCGGATGGGACACTGTTGACTTCAACTGGGGATATCGTTGGGCAGTGGAAGGAATACTTTGAGGATCTCCTCAATCCCACTGATACGCCTTCCACAGAGGAAGCAGGGTTTGGGGACGAGGGGGATGACTCGCCTATCACAGGGGCTGAGGTCGCCAAGGTGGTTAAAAATCTCCTTGGTGGCCGGGCCCCGGGGGTGGACGAGATTCGCCCTGAGTACCTCAAGGCCCTGGATGTTGTTGGGTTGTCATGGTTGACACGCCTCTGCAACATTGCGTGGAGGTCGGGGGCAGTGCCTTTGGCATGGCAAACCGGGGTGGTGGTTCCTCTCTTCAAAAAAGGGGACCGGAGGGTGTGCTCCAACTTTAGAGGGATCACACTCCTCAGCCTCCCTGGGAAGGTCTATGCCAAGGTACTGGAGAGGAGAGTCCGGCCGTTGGTCGAACCTCGGATTCAGGAGGAGCAATGTGGTTTTCGTCCTGGCCGTGGCACATCGGACCAGCTCTTTACCCTCTCGAGAATTCTTGAGGGTTCGTGGGAGTTTGCCCAACCAGTTTACATGTGTTTTGTGGACTTGGAGAAGGCATTTGACCGCGTCCCTCGTGGATTTTTGTGGGGGGTGCTTCGGGAGTATGGGGTATCGGGCTTGTTGTTACGAGCTATTCGGTCTCTGTACAACCGTTGTGAGAGTTTGGTTTGTATTGCCAACACTCGGTCGGAGTCATTCCCAGTGAGAGTTGGACTCCGCCAGGGCTGCCCTTTGTCACCGATCCTGTTCATAATTTTTATGGACAGGATTTCTAGGCGCAGCCAGGGAATGGAGGGTGTCATGCTTGGTGACCACAGGATCTCATCTCTGTTGTTTGCAGATGATGTTGTCCTGTTGGCTTCATCCAGCAATGACCTACAGCTCTTGCTGGGACGGTTTGCCGCTGAGTGTGAAGCGGCTGGGATGAGAATCAGCACCTCCAAGTCCGAGTCCATGGTCCTCAGCCGGAAAAAGGTGGATTGTCCTCTCTGGGTTGGGGACAGGCTCCTGCCCCAAGTGGAGGAGTTTAAGTATCTTGGGGTTTTGTTCACGAGTGAGGGGAAAATGGAGCGAGAGATCGACAGACGGATTGGAGCAGCATCTGCAGTGATGCGGACGTTGTACCGGTCTGTTGTGGTGAAGAGGGAGCTTAGTTCTAAGGTAAAGCTGTCGATTTACCAGTCAATCTACGTTCCTACTCTCACCTATGGTCACGAGCTTTGGGTAATGACCGAAAGAACGAGATCGCGGATACAAGCGGCTGAAATGAGCTTTCTCCGTAGGATTGCTGGACTCACCCTCAGAGATAGGGTGAGGAGCTCAGTCATCCGGGAGAGGCTCAGAGTAGAACCGCTGCTCCTCCACATTGAAAGGAGTCAGTTGAGGTGGTATGGGCATCTGATTAGGATGCCTCCTGGACGCCTTCCACTTGAGGTGTTTCAGGCACGTCCCACTGGGAGGAGACCCCGGGGCAGACCCAGGACTCGGTGGAGAGACTATGTCTCCCAGCTGGTCTGGGAACGCCTTGGTATCCCCTCTGAAGAGCTGGAGCAGGTGGCTGGGGAGAGGGAAGTCTGGGCTTCTCTGCTTGAACTGCTGCCTCCGCGACCCGGACCTCCGGAAAAGCGGTAGAAGATGGATGGATGGATGGATGTTAAGAAAATGTTCAACCCCTGGGTCATTCGTTGATTCAGGCTTCTCAATCACTTTCCAGTAACTGGAGTTTTGTTTGAGGTGATGAATCAAGTGCTTTATCACGTTGGAGCCCAGGATCATTTCATCACACTGACCTGGCACGACAAGTGTGGGAACACTCACATCCTGTCCATACACAGTCATCTCCAGCTGATAAATGCACTTCGGCTTCACTTGAACCCCACCACACCCCACCAGTACCATGACTGTGTCTGCAGTAATGCTCTCAGCACATAAGCCCACACTACGTAGTTTCTGTTCGGCCTCTTCATTCATTGTGCAGGCCATGGACCCACTGTCAATTAATGCATGCAACAAAACTTGGTTCTTCACTGAGACGTCAGTATAAAAGAGACTATCGGAATTTGCTAATTTGTGCACATTTTGATAAACAATCTTATTTCCAGCAGGAGCACACTTGCATTTTTCTTCATAAGTAGATTGCACATCATCTTCAAAACTGAGGGACTGACTAAATGCACCCACATCGTCCCCTCCCACATGTGGGTGGCCTAGTTTCCCTGAGCAGGCGCAGTGGTATTGGGCATTGCTGTCCTGCGCTTGGAGCAGTCCTTTTTTTGATGTCCAGTTTCAAAGCAAGCAAGGCATCGCTTTTCTCTCATGCAGTGCGATCTTGTAGAGTGGGTGCTGTCGCCACAGACGCGGCAGGGAGTGACTCGAACCCACTGGGCTGGTTGCGCAACACCTGGTGCTGTGGCCTGGTTTGTCTTCTCCAGCACCCTCTCCAGCATACACAGGACACGCTCAAACGCACCCCCCTCCGCACTGGAGGACTCGTTGAATCTGGACGGGCTAGACGCACTAGGCTCACGAACACTCACTTCCTCCCTAACGTCTGGCATGGAGTAAGCGACAGCCGCAGTCACCTTAGATGGATTAACTTCCACTGGCTTCCTCTTGGACAGGAACTCCTTCTGATACTCATCGATCGCTTCCTGCACCTCTGTCAAAGACCACTTGCTCATAGGTTTACTCTTAAATACACTGGACAGCTCAGGATCATTGCAGTTCCTAATAAACATCATGGATATTTCAGCATTCATGTTCTCCAATTTCCTGCCTTGCTTTTTCAGGAGACGATCTGCCTGCTCTGCTGCTGTATTCAAGCGCACCCAATAATCCACTGGATTCTCACCCACACTGGGCTGAGTGGCATAAAAATCAGCCAACGGTAAGCATGATGCAGGGGACTCACTGAAATACTTCCGCAGGATATCATAGATCATGTCTGGCTGGACTGCATGGTCTGGGGTTAAGCTACGCCTTATTCCCACTTTAACTATTTTCTTGGCCTTTCCCATCAGATGACTCAGGATCTCATCAACTTGATCCGAAGTGGGGAATTTCATTTTGCGTAAATACATTTCCATCAGCTCTATCCATTCCTGTACTGAGCATTTATCAGACCCCTCCCCTCTGAACACAGCAGGCCCACGAACATCTGACTTGACTACCACATTGACATTGGTGAGATCAAGAGTGCCACTGATGTTACTAGATTGTTCATGCCTGTCTGGCACCATTGGAGAGACTGGGTCACATGACTGTGTGACAGGCTGAGTAGAAGGTAACAGCCGACTGGCTATGGAATCTCCAATTCGATTCCCTAATTCAGTAATTAGATCACGCAGCTCAGCTGAGGGGTCATTGCTACCAGGAGGAAACATGGGCGTGGAGGATGCGGGCCCTACCTCACATGCCTGAGCTGGTAAATCCCCCTCCCCATCACTGATATGTGGCTGTGGTGTCTGTACAACATAAGTAGCCCCCACTGGGTGTGTATGCATAGTACCACCCTCTCCCACTATGTCAGTGAAAGTTAACTGTTTAACTCCCCCACCCCTCAACAAAAAAAGACCCCTGCCTCTACCTGCCCCAGCTACAGGGGTGTGAGAATAAAGGCTATGAGACATATCACCATCCATTACTAAAAACTAGCTTAATTAATGGTAATAAACACAAAATAGAAATGTCAAAACAGGCTACTCTGATATAACACACATAAAATAAATTTCAAAGCCAGATAATACTGAATGAGCTTCTGTCAAAAACCTTAAGTAACTGAAGGATGCGTTGTGTTGATGAAGACTGGACTCTCCTTGCGAACCTCCACTCAGCAGGCAGCTGGACCCCGGAGATCAGCTGTGGCTGATCAGAAGAATCCTTGAAAGGTCACGGCACCAGTTTATGTAACGGACTCGAACTAGTCAGCTACATTAAAATAACAAAATAAAATAAATCTTGGCCGATGCAGAGAAGTAGACGTCAGGCAGGATCTCGATCAGTCAGTAGTCTGTTTATTTCTGAAACAGATTGGGGCAGACAATTTACACATGACACAGGAATGGGGACAAGTGCTGGCATTCCCCTTCCCAGGCTTCCAGAGTGTGAGAAACATAGCTTACAGCTACGTGGACTACATAACTTTAGATCGTATAGTCACAGTATACCACAAGCAAAGAAAAAGTTTAGCACCAAATACATGACAGCATTACATGACAGAGTTACATGACTGATCGTTTTTTCTATTTTTTACAACAGTACATTTAACATTTTAACATACCTGAAACAGATTGGGGCAGACAATTTACACATGACACGGGAATGGGGACAAGTGCTGGCATTCCTACAGAACAATGGACTCGTTAGCGCCTACTTAACTAGCCATCAATCATCGGTATTTATGACGCTACTTTGAATATTTTACATCGGTATTGCAAACGAAAATGTAACAGAAAATCTTACAATCAAAATTAGTACAATAACTTAAAGAAAACTACAGTAAATCAATCACATTAATCACTTTCGTTCCCTGAGGAATTACACACAACTTACCCCTTCCCAGGCTTCCAGAGTGTGAGGAAGTTCCCAGATGTGTCACACTAATTATCGCCCCATCAGAAACACTTGACATATTTACAACACGGACATTTTGGGAAGTTCATTACTGCAGGAACATATTTATTCTTAAGACTACTACACGCCGAGACTGCGCGAGCGAGTTGGCAGATGTCCTGACTGACATTTATAACATCTCCCTGAGTCAGGCCATCGTTCCCAGATGCTTCAAGACCTCTATCATTGTACCGGTGGCAAAGAAACCAGTTGTGTCCTGTTTGAATGACTATCGTCCTGTTGCACTGACACCAATTGTGATGAAGTGTTTTGAACGGCTTGTCAAACCACACATTACAGCCTGCCTCCCTGCATCACATGACCCGCTCCAGTTTGCATATCGTCCAAACCGCTCCACGGAGGATGCTATAGTCACCACCCTACACTCTGTCATCACCCACCTGGACCAGAAAGACACCTACGCCAGACTCCTGTACATTGATTTCAGTTCAGCATTCAACACCATTATTCCCCAGAGACTGATGGAGAAATTACTGCTTCTCGGTCTGAACACCGCCACATGTCTCTGGATCCTGGATTTCCTGACTGAGAGACCTCAGTCTGTCCGGGTTGGAAACAACATCTCCAACTCTGTCACGCTGAGCACCGGATCCCCTCAAGGCTGTGTACTCAGTCCACTGTTGTTTACACTTCTAACACATGACTGTGTATCCAGACACGAGGGGAACCAGATTATTAAGTTTGCAGACGACACCACGGTGGTGGGACTTATTCAGAGGGACGAGGAATCAATGTACAGGGAAGAAGTGAGAGACCTAGAGGGCTGGTGCAGGGAGAACAATCTGGTGCTCAACGTGGACAAAACGAAGGAGATGATTATCGACTTCCGGCGGTCTCAGCCTGAGCACGTCCCCCTCAGCATCGGCGGCCGTTTAGTGGAGAGAGTGGAGAACATCAAGTTCCTCGGAGTGCAGATCTCGCAGGGCCTGACCTGGAGCAAGAATTCCTTGGGGATCAGGAAGCGAGCTCAGCAGAGACTGCACTTCTTGAGGAAACTCAAACAGGCCTCTCTCCCCATCTGCATCCTCAGGACCTTCTACAGAGGTGTGGTGGAGAGTGTTCTGACGTACTGCATTGCTACATGGTACTCCAGCTGCAGTATGTCAGACAAAAAAGCCCTGCAGAGGATAGTCAAGGGGGCTGAGAGGGTAATTGGAGTCTCCCTCCCCTCTGTCCAAGAACTTTTTCAGAGCCGTTGTAGGAGCAGGGCACTGAACATTGTTAAGACTGTTCTCACCCTCTGCATAAACACTTTGAACTTCTTCCATCTGGTAAACGATTCCGGAGCATCAGAGGCAGAACCACCAGACTGATCAACAGCTTCCTTCCACAAGCTGTTAGGATGCTAAACAGTTGACCCGGAATCTCTCATACACACTACTGCACCTACGGACATTTTGTATATTATTTGTATATTATAGTTAGTTAGTTTATTTTTTTTCTTCCCCCAAGTATGTCTCAGGGATGTGTGAATAGATGGGGGGGGGGGGGGTGAAGCTATGTGTGAGTGTGTCTTAAATCATGCTGCTTCTATTATATGGATGCCAAGAGAAACGCAATTTCATCTTGCCTGCACTACAGTTGTATGTACAGCAATATGACAATAAAGTTTGATTTGATTTGATGTGTGTTTTTTCCCTGAGTGGCTCACAGTATTGTTTTGTCACGTTGTTTTAATAAATCACCATCACCGCAAAGCTCACTGGTGGACTCTTGGCGTCTTATGGTGATCCGCGAGGGTCACCGCATGACAGAAATATTATATTCTGAATGAAGAATGCGGGATGGATCATTCAGAATTCTTTGAGCTTGTGTAAGGACGGTTTTTTCATGAATGGAATTTAGTGATTCAGCTTCCCTGTTTTCAGTTACCGTTGAAGCCATTAAAACCTGCTTGGATTTGCAGTTGGACAGTAAGAGGACCAAATCAGGCAGCCATCCCATATCTTATGCTGTTTTCTAACGCTGCATGATAAAAGGTGGTCAGAATTTGAGTGTTGACACCAAACAGGTGTCAGCACTGTTTTCCCCTGTTGTTTTCAGTGGTTGCTTGTTTGTTTTTTCCATGTACTTACCTTATCTTTTTCTCAGTACTTACCATGTATAGCCTGTCTTTTTCTGGTACTTATCCTGTTTTCACCTCATTTTTTGTTTCTGTTGTTTTCCAGTACTACCCCGTTTTGTCCGGTACTTACCCCGTATTTACCCTGTTCCTGCCATGTATATTCTTTTTATTCTGGTACTTACTTGGTTTTTATTTTCAATTTTTACCCTGTACTTATCCAGCTTTTGTTTTTCTGGTACTTTTCTGCCAGTACTTATTACCCTGCACCTACTCTGTAGTTTTCTGTTTGGATTATGAAGTGAAGTGTTTTTACTCCTTTTCCCCTCTTGTGTTGCTGTACTTACCCAGTTTTTCCCAGTACTTACTGTGTAATTTGCTGGTTGTATTAAAAAGTATTACCTGAGTATTTTGGAAGAACATTGTGTCAGCACAATTTGGTCAAACAGTTACTGGAGTAACTGTAATTATATTCCCCACCTCTATTAATACCATACAGAAATGCCACATTTACTTGAGTACAACCTCAGCTCATAACATCTTATCAGCAGATGTCATTTGCTGTTCTCACTGTGGCCAGCACATTAGATGTCCACTCTAAAAGAATTATTTGGATGGTTTGGTCCTAAAAATACAGCCTGACAGCTGCTGATTTTTGTTCGTGTTCTTTTCACAATAAAAAAGCTTGTTTTTTCTCCAGGCTGGCAATGGCTGTTGCTCCTAATGCAAAGTGAGGATACCCATTCACTCACACAAAGGTGAGCTGGTGAAAAGGTTGCATTCATTACGGCTGACTGCAATGAATCAACTGACCTGATTAATAATGTTTGCATTTGGTTACACAGCTAAATCATAAATGTTCTGCAAAAATCTCAGAAACAGAGGTGGACTTTACCATTTGGCCAGGGCCATTTCTAGCTTAGAGACTGGGGCCTCATGTACAAAGACTTGCATGGATTTCCTACTGAAAGATGACATATGTTTAAATCAAGAAAACATCCATCCATCTATTTTCTTCCGCTTAATCCTTTTCGGGTCGCGGGGGGGGGGGGGGAGCTGGAGCCTATACATAAGCAAAAAAAAAAAAAAAAAAAAAAAGTCCAGATGTATGAAACAGTGCGTACGCAGGAATCCAAACACAATTCCTTGGTACATCTCAATCTACTTGAAATTGAACGCACGTGAGGAAATACTGGACTCCTCCCTTGACATGCCACCATTTGAATATGTAATTACATGCAAATACATATGCAAATAGATATATACAAGCCCTGCACATTTGATTCTGCTGTATCCACGATCAAAAATAATGGTTTTAATGGAATTTCACGGACTGTGAGTTGGAGGCGCTCCTGAATGAGGTAGAGGCACGTAAAAAGGTTTGGATGACATGCTGCCCTCCCACACTAGTGCCAGATACAGGATTCACTAGGCTGCTCACAACCCTATAAGATTAGTTTACTGTTTTGAGCCGTACTGACATAATAACTGGCCCAGGGAACACGCACGCAGGCTCAGGTGAGATTCAAAGGCTTTATTCAACAACAAGAGATGTATGGGTGCGTGTATGCGGAATGTGAATGGTCTGTGGGTGAACGAGGAGTGCCGGGGGCAGAATGACACGCCGTGCAGCCAGGCAACCCTATGGACAGAGCAGAGACAGGAATAGGAGTTAACCTTCACCATGCGGGGTTAATGTACCGAGTGTTGCTTACTTGCAGATGTTACGGTGGCTGGCGTTGGCAAAGGAACTCTTGCCTGGGAGACAGTGCCCTGCTGCGCGC
This sequence comes from Pholidichthys leucotaenia, assembly GCA_020510985.1. Taxonomy (NCBI): domain Eukaryota; kingdom Metazoa; phylum Chordata; class Actinopteri; order Cichliformes; family Pholidichthyidae; genus Pholidichthys; species Pholidichthys leucotaenia. The sequence goes on along the minus strand of CM035842.1, from coordinate 189,222,852 downwards.
TCGACGAGGAGTGGATGAGGAGGAAGAGAAGGTGGCGAGGAAGGGAGGAATCCGCCGCCAGGGAATCCACCTGTGCACAGGGGAGAGACTGGAAGACAGGTGAGTGAAAATACAACTTACTTGCTGGTAGGAGATGCTGCAGGTCGTGAAGGAACGATCCTGCAGAGGGATTGAGAGCGTTGATTAACAGACGGCTCCAGACCGATGTTCTGGGTCGAGTGAGTTAAATAGTCTGTGATTGATGAGGTGCAGGTGTGCGCGCAGCTGAGGCAGATGACTGGGGACGGCGAGTTGTGACAGTACTCCCCCCCCGAGCAGTGCCTCCTGGCGCTGGTTTATCCGGGTGCGCCCGGTGGAACTCTGTGATAAGACCCTTATTCAGCACAAAGGAAGAGCGCACGCAGGATCTCCACTCCGGGCCATACCCCTCCCAATCCACCAGGTACTGCAGCCCACGACCTTGGTGCTGGGAGTCCAGGATGGAGGCGACCCCCCATGCCGGGTGACCGTCGATCATCACGGGAGGGGGAGGTGCCCTAGGAGGAGGACAGAGTGGGTCAGAGATCACGGGTTTGACCTTGGAAACGTGAAACGTGGGGCAAACATGGAGGGAGGGGGGAGGGCCAAACGCACAGCCACCGGGTTGATTACCTTAGAGATGGTGAAGGGACCGATAAAGCGTGGCGCCAGCTTCCTCTTCTCAGCCTTGAGATTGACGTCCCGGGCTGATAGCCAGACCTGTTGCCCCACCTGGTAACCGGGAGCAGGCTTCCTGTGGAGATTAGCCGTAGTGCTGTTGCGCGCCGCCGTGCGTAAAAGCGCCTCGCGCGTCCTGGTCCACAGGCTCCGGCAGTGCCTCAGGTGTGCCTGGATGGATGGAACTGCTACCTCGCCCTCCTGCTCAGGGAACAAAGGGGGATCATAGCCCAATGACACCCGGAAGGGGGACATCCCGATAGCCGAAGACAGAGTTGAATTGTGGGCATATTCCACCCAGGCCAGGTAAGAGCTCCAGGAGGATGGGTTGGAGGAGGTGATGCAGTGCAGGGCAGCTTCCAGCTCCTGGTTAGCACGCTCACACTGCCCATTGGATTGGGGGTGATGACCAGAGGAGACGCTCACCGTGGCCCCCAGGGCGTTGCAAAAACACCTCCATACTTGGGACACAAACTGGGGCCCCCGATCAGATACGACGTCCGCTGGGATCCCATGCAGTCTGACCACATGTTGGACTAGGAGATCGGCCGTCTCCCGTGCCGTAGGGAGACCATGGAGGGGCACAAAGTGAGCGGCCTTGGAGAATCGGTCCACAATAGTCAGGACAGTGTCGTATGAATTAGAAATGGGGAGGTCAGTAACGAAGTCCAGGGCTATATGTGACCAGGGTCTGCCCGGGACCGGCAGGGGATGGAGCAACCCTGCAGGAGGTGAGTTCGGGGTCTTGCTCGTAGCGCACTGGGGGCAAGCCCGGACGTAATTGGCGACGTCCTTCTGAAGTCCGGGCCACCAGAAAGAGCGCTGAAGGAGGTCCATCACCCGGGAGATGCCAGGATGACAGGCGAGCCTGGATGTGTGGGCCCAATGGATGACATCCCCCCGAACCGCCGATGGCACGAAGAGCCTCCCTGCTGGGCCGCCGCCAGGGTCCGGTTCGGTCTCCTGCGCCCTCCGGATCTTGTCCCTGATGGACCAGGAAACCGCCCCCACAACACACGAGTCGGGCAGGATGGTGTGGTCCCGCTCCTCCGGGGTCTCAGGGGCAAACTGCCTGGACAGCGCGTTGGGTTTCCCATTCTTGGAGCCTGGACAGTAGGTGATCGTGACCCTGAAGCGTGCGAAAAACGGAGACCAGCGTGCCTGGCGGGCATTCAGGCGCTTGGCCGACCTCAGGTACTCCAGGTACTTGTGGTCCATCCAGACCACAAAAGGCTGTGCTGCCCCCTCCAGCCAATGACGCCACTCCTGCAGCGCGAGCTTTACTGCCAGAAGCTCCCTGTCGCTGACGTCATAATTGCGCTCAGCCGCAGACAGGCGCTGGGAGAAGGCGGCACAGGGGCGCATCACCCCATCCACCGGAGAACGTTGGGACAAAACTGCCCCCATCCCCGTGTCAGACGCGTCCACTTCAACCAAGCACTGCAGCGCGGGGTCAACCTGGGTCAGGACCCGGGAGGAGGAGAACTCCGTCTTCAAGGTCTCAAACGCTGCTGCTGCCTCCTCGGTCCACTGGAAGGACACCTTGGGAGAGGTGAGGCGGGTCAGGGGGGTGACGATGGAGCTGTAGTTAGGCACAAAACGGCGGTAAAAATTAGCAGCACCAATGAACTGCTGCACCTGTTTCCTGGAAGAAGGGGTCGACCACTCAACCACCGCTTTGACCTTGGCGGGGTCGGGGAGGATCTGATCATGGGAGATGATAAAACCCAGGAAAGAGGTCGTCTTGGCGAAGAACTTGCATTTTTCTGCCTTAACATACAGTCTGTTTTCCAAAAGCCGCTGCAGAACCCGCCTCACGTGGGCTTGGTGCTCCTCCCAAGACCTGAAGAAGATCAGGATGTCATCTAGGTATACGAATACGAAGACCCCCAGGAAGTCTCGCAGGACATCATTGATGAGCCGTTGGAAGATGGCAGGAGCATTGGTGAGCCCAAACAGCATGACCAGGTATTCGAAGTGGCCGCTGGGCGTCCGAAATGCCGTCTTCCACTCATCGCCCTCCCGGATCCGAACGAGATGGTATGCGCTGCGGAGGTCCAGCTTGGTGAACCAGGTGGCCCCCTGGAGGGAGTGGAAGGCAGAGTCCATGAGCGGAAGGGTGTATCTGTCCTTCACCATGATGTCGTTCAGGGCCCGGAAGTCGATGCACAGCCGCAGGGATCCATCCTTTTTGGAGACGAAGAAAAACCCAGCTCCGAGTGGAGACGATGAGGGGCGGATGATGCTGGCGCTGAGCAACTCCCTGATGTATGTGTCCATGGCCTCCCGCTTCGGGGCAGACAGGCTGTAGAGGCGACCAGATGGTAACGGCGCCCCTGGGCAGAGGTTTATGGCGCAGTCATACGGGCGGTGGGGGGGAAGAGACATCACCTTGGACTTGCTAAAGACGAGCCCCAGATCGTGGAACTCCGGAGGCACCAGGGTGAGGTCCGGGGGAGATGAGTCAGGAGCAGGAAGAGGAGAGGATGGGGCACAAGCCGCAGACTGGAGGCAGGTGCCCATGCAAAACGAGCTCCACGAGAGGACGCTGCCGGACTGCCAATCGAGCACGGGGTTGTGGAGGCGCAGCCATGGGTAGCCCAAGATGACGGGGGAAGCCGAGGTGGACAGGATGAACAGGCTGAGGTCCTCTCGACGGTTGCCAGAGACAATGACTGACACCGGCTTGGTGCAATGCGTCACTACTCCCAGGGGAGAACAAGAGAGAGTGACGAGGTTGAGGGGAGCTGGTAATGCTTGACAAGGGATGCCCAAGCGGGTTGCCAGGCTTTTGGAAATAAAGTTTTGTTCTGCCCCCGAGTCCACCAGTGCGTGAGTGAGGTGCCCGGTGGAATTGTGACAGAACCTAATGGGCAGTGAACAATTTGAGAGGGGATTTGGCTGGTTGGCGTCCGCGAGGCCCCCTACAGTGACTCGCGGACCCCCTCATTTGGTTTGATCAGACAATGCTCCACGGAGTACTGGTTGCCCCCGCAATACATGCAGAGGCCCAGCTCCTGGCGACGCTGTTTCTCCGCTAGGGGGAGCTTGGTTCGCCCGACCAACATCGCCTGAGGCTCATCGGAGAACTCCTGAGCGGGTAACGCCAGGGGGCAAGACTGAGAGGCGCGGGCGGGGGTTCCGCGCGAGCGGTTGTAGGACTTCCGCTCGGCGGCCCGCTCTCACAGCCTGTTATCTAAACTGATAGTTAGGGAGATTAATTCAGATAACCGTCCCGGAAGATCCCGGCTAGCCAACTCATGCCGCAGACTAGAACAGAGGCTGCGGAGGAAGATGCTGCAGAGAGATGCCTTGCCCCAGCCAACCTCTTCCGCTGCCACCCGGAAGTCAACAGCGTAATCAGCCACCGACTGGCTACCCTGGCGAAGGTTAAGGAGCCAATCGGCAAGAACGCTGTCATGATCCGAGTGGTCAAAAACCTCAAAGAAATCTCGCACGAATTGGGCATAGGAAAGGTTTGCGTAGCCGGGCTTCGCCATGACGGTGTAAGCCCAAGCTAATGCTCGCCCCTCCAAGAGGTTAGCCACGTACCCAATCCGGCTGTGGTCTGAGGGAAAGTCCCCGGGAACGCGCTGAAACACCGACTCACACTGCAGGATGAACCGCCGCGCTTCACCGAGTCTCCCGTTAAAGCGTGTGGGTGTGGGGATTGGAGTGAGCCAGGTTGGCGCTCCCGAGCTAGGCTGGCTAGCCGAGAGAGCGGCGGAAGCTGACCCGCCAAGATGAGCCGGGGGGAACGCCTGCTGGGGGTCGAGGCGATCCAGCCTTTGAGTAATTGTAGTTAATTGATTGAGAATAACTTATTGTTGATGAGCGATCAAGTCCACCCGAGCCTCGAGGGTGGAAAGACGGCGTGCGAGCCCGCTGTCCGCTGGGCCGCCCTGCTGGAGCCGTACTGACATAATAACTGGCCCAGGGAACACGCACGCAGGCTCAGGTGAGATTCAAAGGCTTTATTCAACAACAAGAGATGTATGGGTGCGTGTATGCGGATTGTGAATGGTCTGTGGGTGAACGAGGAGCGCCGGGGGCAGAATAACATGCCGTGCAGCCAGGCAACCCTATGGACAGAGCAGAGACAGGAATAGGAGTTAACCTTCACCATGCGGGGTTAATGTACCGAGTGTTGCTTACTTGCAGATGTTATGGTGGCTGGCATTGGCAAAGGAACTCTTGCCTGGGAGACAGCGCCCTGCTGCGTGCTCGACGAGGAGTGGATGAGGAGGAAGAGTAGGTGGCGAGGACGGGAGGAATCCGCCGCCAGGGAATCCACCTGTGCACAGGGGAGAAACTGGAAGACAGGTGAGTGAAAATACAGCTTACTTGCTGGTAGGAGATGCTGCAGGTCGGGAAGGAACGATCCTGCATAGGGATTGAGAGTGTTGATTAACAGACGGCTCCAGACCGATGTTCTGGTTCAGTGGGTTAAATACTCTGTGATTGACGAAGCGCAGGTGTGCGTGCAGCTGAGGCGGATGACTGGGGACGGCGAGTTGTGGCATATTCAGACAGGGATGAGAAGGAGATGTTTATTTAACCTTGACATGTTTCAACTGATGTCTGCAGTCATCCTCAGAAGCATCAGCTGATCACTGTGATTTGTGACCAGCCAGCTGGATCAGCTCAACAGTAATGAAAACAGTAATGAAAAAGAAGACAATATGAACTTATTTAATGGGTAGCTACGGTCACCTGTCAGTTGAAAGCAGATCATATTTGATTCAACAAGTACATATTTTATATCCAAAATGCAAATCTCATCCTTTATAGTTATATACAACTTACATGGATTACACACACTACTGCTGTAAATGAATGAAGTGCGCCGGGGAAAGGGTGACACTGTTGCATTTTAAACTTTACGCATGTGTTTAATGACATAACTACTGTACACACAGAGGTAATTGGGGGCTTAGTAGAATGCCCCCAATTCTCAATTAAACTGTAGTTTAATTAGCAAAAAAAAAAAAAAAAGGAAGTCACTTACTCAAACCACTGAGCTGTAAAGAAGCCTTGAAGATGGGATGATATTTGGGGGCGCACATGACATATGTTATTTAGGACAATTACATGAATTTACTCACCATGAAGCCACCCATCTGCACGGTGCCAGCTTGTAGTTTGTTTAGTGTCTGAATGATGAGGAGACGAGGTGACATTTTATAATGTTTGTTATAATTAACTATATGCAACACAGGAGTCCCTACCATGAGTACGGGAGCCACAGTAAAGAGACTGCATGCCTCCCACTACTGGCTTATATACTCTTGGTGACGCCACCTCCCGAAGGTGGGGCATCACCCCTCCCAGCCCAGGGCACCGCCATACTATTATATATTAAATACATTACAATCCTACACCCCCCCTTTGAAAAAATGCAAACACACAATTACCCAACCATATAATTTGCACCTGATGCACTCACTAATATACAGGGGAATTAACCTATCCATTCACACACCACACAGACCCAGTGGGAGTCTCCACAATATAAACAAAGTCCATAACAGAAAAAAGGCCACTCACCAAACTAAATTAATCCCGCTCCCTAGTCTAAACACATACAACAATAATCTACAAATAACCCAGGCGGTACTTGACCCCCATAAACTTACAGGATATACACCACATATTGAGAGATCTCCTGAATAATAATAATAAAAAAAACCCACAATACACACCAAAACAGGGCATTAGTACACACCCACACTCACACCCAGGTGTTACCACACATCAGACACACACAGTCACCAGGCACACACACATTCACAACGGCGGTCTAGTGCATTCATTACCTTAATCACCCTGTCACACTGGTAAATGTTTCCCTAATCTAATGAAAACACAAACAGCCATAAAGGCCACACCTCAGACAGGGAGATATACTCAGCATCTCATGCTAGAAATAGAAATAAAATACAATATTGCAAAATACTGTAAACAGTTATACTGACCAAGATGTAGCACACCCCCAAAAGGTCAAATTGCAATAAACAATTGTATAAACACCCTCTTTTTTAAAATTCTAAACTACAGAATAAACTAAACAATCATAAGTTGTTCCATAACAGGGTAAATGTTCATAGGAACCAACATACACACATCATACAATACTTTCACAGTTCCCTTCAACCCCATTCTCATACCACTTCACATCTACCTGATGACTAAACAGCGTCTTATGGTACATCACTTTTCCTTTTTTTTTTCAAACAATTGAACATATTATGAACTCAAACACTGCCAAAACAGACACTAATATTAATTATAATTTGCACCACCTTAGACACGTCGTAAACCCTCATGCATAATTCAACCCCGGGTCTCCCGAAGACCCCCCCCCCCCCAGAGTGTCCGTTTTGCGGTTCACTTCCAGAGCGTCTCCGCTTCTTCATAACAGGAGACAGACTGTGTAGACGCCCTTTTCTTCTCCGACTTTGCAGCTCGTTGGGATGCCATCTCAACAGATTATCCTCTCCCGCTGTCCCTTTCCTGGAACAGCGCACCCGACCAAGCCGAGGCTCAACCCGAGGGCGCACGTCATCACCCTCGCCCAGGGGAGCACCCACTGGCTTCCTCCGTCGTCTGCGTCGCGATCTGGCTGCCTTATGACTCCTCAGTGCTCCACTAAGTTGAATCGAGCCGTGTCCCGTGGCTTTGAAGTTGGCATGGCCAGGGTTCATGCCCACTGATGGCACCCCGGATGTTACATCAGGTTGCGTCGGAGTGGCACCAGTCACTGTTGGCTCAGCAGCCAGAACCCGTCGGCCACCGGAGCCCTGTAGCTCATGCTCTTTGGACCTTTCCGCCACTGCAAGGATCAAACCATGCTATTCAAGTCCACCGTTCATGGGACCACAACCACTGGCATGGGACCCCCGCCTTGTCGGCATACTAAGGTGCTGGCGGTGACCCTCTTCACCCGCAATGGGCCACCCAAAGTCCTACACTTCTTTGCCACTTCCCACGTAAAACAAGTCACTACCCATCAGATTAATGCCTTCTCGAGACATCATGATGTCAAGGGGACCATTACCATAATCACAGCAGGCCAATCACGTTTTACTCACGTTGTGTTGGGGAAAACACCGACTTACTGTTTCTAAGTTCAAAATGGAGGTTGCCGACCTTGTGTCCACCAACATCGGCACTGGCGTCCCATCCAGCAGCACATTGCAGACAATACAATGTCTGCAATGTGGAGCGGCAGTGGCGCAGGTGTAGTGTGACCGAATACTGATCGGAGGGTCATAGGGTTCGATTCCCACTCTGTCTGCTGTCCGCTTGTCGAAGTGTCCTTGAGCAAGACACTGAACCCCCGGTTGCTCCTGGTGGCCTGGTTAGCGCCTGTATGTATGGCACCTCTGCCGCCATCAGTGTGTGGATGTATGTGTGAATGGGTGGATTGCAGGATCTGTAAAGCGCTTTGGTCATCCTAGATGAGAAGAAAAGCGCTATATAAGTGAATGCCATTCACCATTTACAATACGACTGTCCGTGTTGGGAGAGACAATGTGGACCACTGTAGGTACCTTCTCCTTTCCATTGTCCCTAGCAGACCTCTGTTCTTCCTTGTCGAAAACGCCGCAAACTCCGGCGAAGCGATGGAGCAGACCGCACCGTCCACAATGCTTGCTCTCCGCTGTGCACTCCCTGGCTCGATAATGGTACCTACTGGACCCGCAGCCGCAGCATCTCGGCGTCCCCGGGGTGGACTTCATTTTTATGACAGCCGTGCACTCAACGTCACCGCCATCATCCGGATCCAAGGCCAGGGTCTTCCACCGTGCGTCGTTCTTCTGCGGGGCTTCGCTGTCCTCAAGACGCATCATCAGCCGTTCCGCTCTCTCGTTTTGTCGTGCTAGCTCCATGGCTGCTATTGGTGCTAGCTCACCAGCGCGAGTCAGCAGGCGAACTCTTGCCGAGGAGCCGGCCGCATGTTCTACTAACTGGTCGAGGACCAACTCCTCCTTCAAAGTCCCAAGCCTGCTCTCAGCTGCCAGTCGCCAAAGTTCAGCCACAAACCGCTGAACCGACTCTCCGGGTAGCTGGTTCCGCTGCTTGACTTGCATGCGTCGCCTTACGATATTTCCAGCTGCACGGAAGTAGCCCGCCATGAGACTCGTCACATGGACGAATAGGTCACCTCCTCCAATCGTGCTCAGGACCCTCCGGCTCTCCACATCCAGGTTATGGACCAGGATAGCCCATGCACACAATTCATCAAGGTTGCCGAGGTCTAACGCTAACAGATAGTATTCGGAGGCTGCCCGCCACCCGGTCCACAGGACCAATGGCTCACCCGGAGCCTGCAACACAAAGTGCAATGCAGCAGCAGCCCTCTCCATCTCCGTATATCCTTTTTGACAAATGTAGTGTCCGAATGATGAGGAGGCGAGGTGACGTTTTATAATGTTTATTATAATTAACTATGTACAACACAGGAGTCCCTACAGTGAGTACGGGAGCCACAGCGAAGAGACTGCATGCCTCCCACTACTGGCTTGTATACTCTTGGTGACGCCACGTCCGGAAGGCGAGGCATCACCCCTCCCAGCCTAGGGCACCGCCATACTATTATACGTATATTAATATATTACAATCCTACAGTTTGTTCCCAACAATGCTGTCCATTAGAATCATTAGGAAAACTGTCTCTCGCTGCAAATTGTGCTTTGATGTTGGTCTGTTCAGCTGCATTGTATGGGAATATGATGTACCTAGGTGATAATGCCATCCCACACAGCTGGCATAGCTCGGCTTAGGCTTGACTGGGAAATTCCCAATCGGTCTGCCAGCTCTCTCTGGAATGCCCCTGTTGCCAGGAGCCACAGTGTTATCAACACCTGCACTGGGATGGGCAGCGCATGGCTTCTCGCCGTGTTGCACTCCAAGCGTGGCCATAGCTCTGAGCACAGTTCCACAAAGACTACCAGTGGAAAACTAAACCACCTGACAAGCCAGTCATCATCCTGAGCCAGAAAATCTTCTCTGTCTCTAAAAACCCTTTCTGTTTTCACTATGCAATTTGCAATATCCTCTAATAATGCTAATGCCATTGTTGTTAAAGGCATTTTCTACACTTCTTTGCGCTTGCGTTTATATCCGTTCATCTAATTGCGTACACTTGGATGTTTGTTCATCATGTTTCTCTGGAGTGTACAATAATTTTCACGGTATTTTCAGTGTCCCAACATCACCTCTAAGTGTCGCCAATGGACCAATAACAGTAGAAATGTACACACACCAGCCATGAAGTTGCACATATTTCCATGGTCATTTCATTCTTGATACATCTGAAATTTTCCGTGGAAAAGGACATACACCATGTTTTTGTGCGTAAGTACCCTTTGTACATGAGGCCCCAGATCTGTTCATTATTAACTTGACTATATGGATTACCATGTGAGCATGTCAGAAACTTAGGTGTTATTCTAGATAGCGATCTTAAGTTTCATCAGCACATTTTACTTGTTTCCAAAACTGTTTGTTATCTTAGAAATATCTCAAAAATACAAATCCTTACTTTCTCAATCAGACTCTAAAAACTTGTCCATGCTTTTATTTCCAGCCACCTTGATTACTGTAATTTACTATTTTCAGAATGATCTAAGCAAATCATCCATAAACTTCAACTAATTCAAAATTCTGCAGCCAGAGTTCTAACTAGAGCTAAAAGATTTGACTACATGCAGCAGCAATCGAAATTATTCAACCCCTGCTGAAAATTAGGTTTATTGGCAAAATGTACCACGTGAGAATGCAGCGGCCTCTCTTCTTTCTTAGTGTTTAGTGTATTTAGTGTCGTTTAAACTACGTTTGAGTGCATATTCATTTGCTACATGTCCACATATGATGTTGCACACAAATTACAGTCGCCACAGCCTTCTGGAGATAAAGGAATATGACCAAACATTACATCTTGGACCAGAGCGTTATGGAGGAACTCTGTGGCCTAGGACTTCTCCACCAGATTTCCACATCCCCGAACTCACCTACTGAGTCTCATCCCAAGTGGCGATGCCACAGATGGTGTGAGAGGAAACGGAAGCGAGGTAGGTGTGAAGGGATCCGAGCTAAGCTAGCCACTAGCCCACACAGACTCCCGATTCCAACCCTCATTCTGGCCAATGTAGGTTCACTAGACAACAAAATAGACCACATACAGCTCCTGAGATCTACGCAACATGACGCCGTATTTTTATTTTTATGGAATCGTGGCTAAATGACAATATCCTGGACTCTGCTATTCAGCTAGAAGGGCTAACATGTCTCTGCGCTGATCAGGTGTTCATGGAAGGAGGGAAAATCCGAGGGGGAGGTGAATGTGTTTACACCAGTGACACTTGGTGCCGAGACTTACAGAGAGAATTTACATCCGTCCTGCTAGTTGTCGTGTATGTCCCACCCACCACCACCAGTGAGAGGAATCAGGCACTAAATGAACTCTATCAGGCCATAAGTGAGACACAAACAGTGCACCCAGATGGATTCCTCATCACAGCAGGAGACTTCAACCATGCAGATTTAAAGACCCTCCTACCAAAACTACACAAACATGTGGACTTTCCAACAAGAGGAGACAACTTGCTGGACCTGGGGCCTCATGTACAAAGACTTGTGTGGATTTCCTACTGAAAGATGACGTATGTTTAAATCAAGAAAACGCCATAAGCAAAAAAAAAAAAAATCTAGATGTACGAAACTGTCCATACGCAGGAATCCAAGCACATTTCCTTTGTACATACCGATCTACTTGAAATTGAACGCACGTGAGGAAATACCGGACTCCTCCCTTGACATGCCTCCATTTGAATATGCAATTAGACGCAAATACATAAATGCAAGCCCAGCACGTTTGATTCTCCTGTATCCACGATCAAAAATAATGGATTTAATGGAATTTCATGGAATGTGAGTTAAAGGTACTGCTGAATGAGGCAGAGGCATGTAAAAACATTTTGTTTGGCACGCTGTCCTCTGGCATTAGTGCGGGATACAGGGAATTCAATAGCCTGCTCACAGCTGTAGAAGATTAGTTTATTTTTTTTTCCTTTATTCAGACAGGGATAAGAAGGAGTTGTTTTTAACTTTGACATGAATAGACCGACATCTGCAGTCATCCTCAGAAGCGTCAGCTGATCACTGGGATTTGGAGCGTGTATAGCTCAGTGGTTAAACTTCCAGCTTTCTAAGTAGAAGGTTCCAGGTATGAGACCAGCTATGATCTCTTTTAGGGACCACAATGGAAATAAGTAAGTGCACCTTCTTGTGTCATTGCATTGTTTTTAAATGTATGTTGTATCTTTTATACAATGTTATTTTAAACGATGAATAAATCAATCAACCAATTTGTGACCAGCAGGGAGAATCAGCCAGTTGAATAAAGGAAAACAGTCACGAAAAAGAAAATGGTAAATGGCATTCACTTATATAGCACTTTTATTCTCATCTCTTGATGACCAAAGCGCTTTACAGATTCTGCTATCCACCCATTCACACACACATTCACACACTGATGGTGGCATCAGTGTGTGATGTGTGAAGAAGACAATATGAACCTATTTAGTGGGTAGCCATGGTCACCTGTCAGTTAAAAGCAGATCATATTAGACTTGGCAAGTACATATTTTATGTCCAAAATGCAAATTTCGTCCTTTATAGTTATATACAACTTACATGGATTACACACGCTACTATTGTAAATGAATGAAGTGTGCAGGGGAACAAGTGAGACTGTTGCTTTTCAAACTTTATGCATGTTTTTATTGACATAACTATTGCATACACAGAGCCAATTAGGGCTTGGTAGAATGCTGTCAAACTGTAGTTTAATCAGCAAAAAAAGTAAGTCACTTACTCAAACCACGGAGTTGTAATGAAGCCTTGAAGACAGGGTGATATTTGTAGGGCACACAGGTGCGTTGCGCATGAGGTGGATTATTATTAGGACAATTATATGAATTTACTCACCAAGAAGCCACCCATCCACACAGTGCCAGCTTGTAGTTTGTTCCCAACAATGCTGTTCATTAGAATCATTAGGAAAACCGGCTCCTGCTGCAAATTACGCTTTGATGTTGGCCTGTTCAACTGCATTGTATGGGAATATGATGTACCTGGGTGACAGCCGGATAATGCCATCCCACACAGCTGGCATAGCTTGGCTCAGGGTTGACTAGGAAATTCCTGATGGGTCTGCCAGCTCCCTCTGGAATGCCCATTTCCAGAAACCCCAGAGTTGTCAGCACCTGCACTGGGACAGGCAGTGCACGGCTTCTTGCTGTGTCGTGCTCCAAGAGCGGCCGTAGCTCTGAACACAGTTCCACGGGACTGCCTGTGGAAACCTAAACCGGTTGACAAACCAGCCATCATCCTGAGCCAGAAAATCTTCTCTGTCTCTAAATACCCTTTCTCTTCTCACTTTCTAATATCCTCTAATCCTCTCTTGTTAGAGGCATTTTCTGCACTTCTTTGCGCTTGCTTTTATATCCACTCAAATTGCGCACACTTGGATGTCTGTTCATCATGTGCCTCTGGTGTGTACAATAATTTTCACGTCATTATCAGTCTCCCAATATCACCTCTAAGTGTCACCAATGGCCCAATAACAGTAGAAACATATGTACGCCAGCCATGAAGTTGGCGTGGGGCTGCGCATATTTCCACAGTCATTTCATTCTTGATACATCTGAAATTTTCTGTGGAAAAGGACGTAAGCCATGTTTTTGTGTGTAAGTACCCTTTGTACATGAGGCCCCTGGTGTACACAACCCTCAAGAGAGCATACAAGGCCTCCGCCCTACCCCACCTGGGTTTCTCTGATCACATCACCATCTTGATCAGGCCTGCATATTGACCCAGAGTGAAAGCTCTCAGACCAACAAAAATGCAGCTACGTGTGTGGCCAGAGGGGGCCTCTGAAGCTCTGAAAGACTGCTTTAGCACTACAGACTGGGACACTTTCAAGCATGCAGCCTCTCACAATGGACACACAAACACAGAAGAGTGCACTGAGGTTGTTGTAGCAGCATACATAGCTAATTGCATCGATGATGTCACTCACTGCAAAACTGTCACTCTTTGTGCCAACCAGAAGCCATGGATGACAGCAGAGGTTCACAGGTTCCTGAGCACTCGGGACACAGCCTTCAGGGCCGGTGACACTGCAGGACTAACAACAACTAGGGCCAACTTGTTCCATGGTATCAAGGAAGCAAAATGACAGTACTGCAAGAAAATATCTGGACACTTCAGCAACACCAGAAATGCATGTTCTCTCTGGCGTGGTATACAGACCCTCACAAACTACAAACCTCCACCTCAGACCTGTGCAAGTGACACCACACTGCTCAACAATCTAAATGACTTCTTTGGCCACTTTGAAGCACAAAACAGCACATCAGCGCAGAAGACCACTCCTCCCCCAGACGAGCAGGCTATTAGTCTGGATCCAACCAGCATGAAGAAGACCCTCTCCAGAATCAACCCACGCAAGGCAGCTGGACCAGACATCATACTGGGTTGTGTTCTGAAGGACTGTGCAGAGGAGCTCAAGAAGGTCCTGGCCAACATCTTTAACATCTCCTTGAGTCAAGCTGTTGTCCCAACGTACTTCAAAATTGCTACCATAATACCAGTCCCAAAGAAGCCCGTCCCATCCAGCTACAACGATTATCGGCCAGTAGCACTCACCTCCATCATAATGAATGTGCTTCAAGCAGCTGGTCATGCAGAACAGCAAGTCCATCCTCCCTCCCTCCCATGATCCATCTCAGTTTGCATATTGGTCAAACAGATCCACAGAAGATGCCATTTCTGCTGCTCTCCATCCAGCCCTCACCCACCTGGACTCAAAGAACTCCTACGTGCGAATGCTGTTTTTGGACTTCAGTTCAGTATTCAACACAATCATAGCCCAGCACCTAATACAAAAACTCAGTCACTTGGGACTCAAAACCTCTCTCTGTAACTGGGTGCTGGACTTTCTCACAGGAAGGCCACAGAACGTGTGGGTCGGCAGCAACACCTCCAAAACCATCACACTGAGCACAGGGGCCCCACAAGGGTGCATGTTCAGCCCGCTGCTCTTCACCCTGCTGACCCATAATTGCGTAGCACTAACCTACAGCACCAACCACATCATCAAGTTTGCGGACAACATGATGGTGGTGGGCCTCATCACAAACAACGATGAGGCCGACTACAGAAATGAGGTGGGCTGACTGGTCCAGTGGTGTAAAGACAATAATTTCTTCCTGAACATGGGAAAAACCAAGGAGGTTGTGGTCAACTTCTGGAGAGGACACACACACCATCACCCTCTAATCATTGATGCAGCAGCTGTGGAGAGGGTGAGCAGCACCAAGTTCCTGGGGATGAACATCTCTGAGGACCTCTTCTGGTCCAACAACACCACATCACTGGCCAAGAAGGCTCAAACTCACCTCTATTTCCTCCACAAACTGAGAAGAGCACGAGTCCCATCCCCCATCATGTGCTCATTCTACCGGGGCACCGTTGAGACCATTCTCACTAGCTGCATCACAGTGTGGTACAGAAGTTGCACTGCCTCCTGCTGTAAGACTCTACAATGCACAATGAAAGCAACTAGCAAGATCATCGGTGCCCCTCTGCCCTCCCTCTTGGACATCTACCAAACCCGTGTCACCCGCAGAGCCATCAACATCACGGGCAACACCTCCCACCCCTCACACTCCCTCTTCAGCCTCCTGCCCTCAGAGAGAAGGTACCGGAGCCTATGGGTCCACTCCACAAGACTGCTAACCAGCTTTGCTCACCAGGCCATGAGGACTGTGAACTCTGCCCACTTCCGCCCCCACCCATCCCTACCCCTGGACTGTAACACACTCACGTAGACAATAACTCTACCTGCTGTTTGCACAGAAAGGCAGCACACCAACAGCACTACCTCTGCTATGGTATGTCTTTGCACCTTACTGAAACCATTTGTACAAATGCCATACCTGCTGCTGTCTGTTACTGCACTACTGATCATGGGCATTCCAAACTGTCACTGTCTGCACCTCCGCTACCGCATTGAACTTGCCATGTGGGCCATGATTGGACACCCCTGTGACGATGCTTCCTGTGGTAACGCATCATCACTTCCTGTATTGCTGGCTGTCCGTGTGGTTTGCTCTGTGGTTAGCTCTTTTCAATCTCCTGAGGATTTTTGCCTTTAATTGTATTTTAATCACTTTTTTCCATCTACCATCAGCTCTCACTTCTGTTAAACAAGCCTCTTGCACCTGTGTGTGCACTCAGTGTCACCTCCTCCGGTTCCGACATCTCCTGAGCAGCGAGGAGAGAACCGGTTGGTGACGGTGAGAAGGAAGCTTAGCCGCAAGCCCCTGGTACACCACCAATCCGTTCGTGTTTCTAATCGCTTTTCCCCACTCAGCGACACACCCGCTGAGGAAAAAACTCATCATTGGCAACTCTGTAGTCAGAAACATGAACCTAGAGACTCAGCGGCCATAGTCAAATGCATTCATGGGGCCAGAGCAGGCGACATTGAGTCAAATTTGAAAATGCTGGCTAAAAGTATCTGTAAATACTCCACAGTTGTTATCCATGCTGGCATTAACAACATCCGACTCCGGCAGTCGGAAGTCACAAAACTTAATGTGGAATCGGTGTGTGACTTCGCCAAAACAATGTCTGCCTCTGTAGTATTCTCTGGGCCCCTCCCCAATCTGACCAGTGATGACATGTTTAGCCGCTTGTCATCCTTCAACCGCTGGCTGTCTGTATGGTGTCCTGCAAACAATGTGGGCTACATAGACAATTGGAACTCATTTTGGGTAAAACCTGGTCTTATTAGGCGAGACGGTGTCCATCCCACTTTGGATAGTGTGTCTCTTTTATCTAACAATCTGGCATCATTTTTATCCAAATTTCCAAAACCTTGACAACTCAGAGTTGGGACCAGGAAGCAGAGTCGCAGTCTTACACCCCTCTCTGCAGCTCCTCTTCATCCGCCACACCTCAACTTAGCCCCTGTCTTCCCCATCAGAGAATCATTGTCTGCTCCCTCCAAAGTAAATAAAAATATAACGTATAAGCATCCCAAATTGATTAAACAAAAAGTTGGTAAAACTCAAATTAAACACAAAGTCTCTAAATTTAATGATTTGGCCTCTCTTCCTCCTCATAATTTAAAAATTAAATGCGGTTTATTAAATATTAGGTCTCTAACTCCCAAGTCTCTGTTAGTCCATGATCTGTTAATTGATCTTCAGATTGATTTAATATCCCTTACAGAGACTTGGTTAGGGCTAGAGGATTATGTTAGTTTAAATGAATCAACTCCCTCTGGTTATTTAAACTGTCAAAATCCCAGAAGTTCTGGTCGTGGAGGAGGAGTAGCAACAATTTACCATTCCAAATTATTAGTTAATGTAAAGCAAAGCAAAAAACATATTATAATTCCTTTGAGGGCCTGGTCCTCAGTGTTGGGCATTTTAACAATTTTAGGCTAAACCCAATTTTATTTGCCATAGTTTATCGTCCTCCATCAGCCTACTCAGAGTTTTTATCCGAATTTGCAGAATTCTTAGCTGATTTAGTACTGAAATCAGAGTAATTATAATAGGGACTTTAATATACATGTAGATGTAGATCAGGGGTGTCAAACTCATTCCATGGAGGGCCAAGACCCTGCAGGTTTTACCTCCACCCAGTGTCTTCAACAGGTGATTTCACTGAATTTCTCCCCACTGATTGCTGATCAATGAAAACACCTGCTGAAGACACTGGGTGGAGGTAAAACTTGCAGAGTCTTGGCCCTCCGTGGAATGAGTTTGACACCCCTGATGTAGATAGTGATTGCCTTAGTATGGCATTTAATTCAATATTAGACTCGATAGGGTTTTCTCAGCAAGTAGGAAATTCTACCCATTATCTCCACCACACGTTGGACCTTGTTCTGACATATGGCATAGAAATAGAAAATCTGGTAGTGTCTCCTCATAACCCTGTACTGTCAGACCATTGTCTGTTAACCTCTGATTTTACTATTTCTTTTTGTCTCCTAAAGAAAAATCAGGTTCAGGTTCAGGTTACTTTATTTGTACCCGTAGGTAGATTTGTTTTGCAGTCAGGTGACATCCATATTTACAAACCACAATTATATTCAACATAGACACAAAACACAGGCACACATGAAGCTGACTATAAACATGATAAAAGTACTCAAGGCTCCATCAATCAGGACATAAGACAAAGAGATAAGAGAAAAAAAAAACTGAGATAAGAGAGAAGGGTCATATTAAAAAGTTAAAGACTAGTCAAAGAGGTTAAAAACTCAAAAGTCTAAAACCCAATAAAAGATTTAGAACCCAAATAAAAAAACCTACAAAAATAAGTAAATATGAAATGAAATTAATAAATAGATAACTAAATTATATGCAATATATTGTTACAACTTGTTCAACTCTTTGACAGCAGCAGGGACAAAGCTGTTTTTGTAGCGCTGGGTTTTACTTTTTGGGACAGCAAACCTCCGTCTGGAGGGAAGAAGCTGAAAGTGGCAGTGCAAAGGGTGGGAGTCATCATTTAAAATGGAGGTAGCAATCCTCTGTACCTGTCTGGTGTACAGGGATGTCAGGCTCAGCTGTGACTCAACAAGCAAACGATTGGACCATCTAACTACCTGAACCAAGGATTTCCTCTGTTTCAGTTTTATCTGACCAAACCATGACACTAAAGAAAAGGATAAAACAGATTCAATAAAAGCCCGATAAAACATTATCATTATGATTCGGTCAATTTAGAAGCATGCAAGTTTGCTCAAACAATGCAAATGTTGCTGACCCTTTTTGCACACCCTTTCACAGTTCTCTTCAAAGTTTAAATTACTATCAATAATTGTCCCAAGATATTTGTAGGATTGTACACATTCAGCGGTCTGGCCTTTTAGTACAGTGACTTCATGCCTGGGAGTTTTCCTCCTAAAGTCAATAATCATATCTTTAGTTTTTGTCGTATTCAGCTGCAGGTAGGAATCCTCACACCAGTGAACAAAATCATCAACTACTGGGCCGTGGCCACTCTCACCATCCTGGAGGAGACTGACAACAACTGAATCATCAGCATACTTTATAATGTGTCTGTTGTCATGTCTGCTCCAACACATGTTTGTGTACAGGATGAACAGTAGTGGTGACAACACACACCCCTGAGGAGAGCCAGTAGAAGAGCACTTTTGGTCAGACAATGTACCATTGACCCTTACTCTCTGTGTCCTGTTGGTTAAAAAATCCAGAATCCAACCCACCAGATTACTACTCAAATCAAATTGTTGCAGGAGCCTTTCAACTAAAATATGAGGTTGGATTGTATTAAAGGCGGAAGAAAAGTCCACAAATAAAAGCCTGGCGTGTGTCCCATTAAAATCCAGATGTTTAAAAAGCATGTTAAACAGAGTGACAGTGGCATCCTCCACTCCTCTGTGAGGCCTATAGGCAAACTGCAGAGAATCCAGTGCTTGCTCAGTCTGCTTTAGGACCTCACATCTGACCAGTTTTTCAAAAATTTTCATTAAAATTGAAGTCAAAGCAACTGGTCTAAAGTCGTTTACCATTTTAGGACAGCTGGATTTTGGAACGGGGACAACCACGGCATCTTTCCAGATCTTAGGCACATGTTGTGTCTTTAAGGACTTATTGAAAATGTAGTGAAATACAGGACTCAATTCATGTACACAGGACTTTACCAATCGCCCACATATATTATCAGGGCCCTGACTTTTGTTCACTTTTACAGCACAGAACGCCCTTTTAATATCCTACACCTCAATATTAAAGTGCTGATTGTCTTTGAGTTTTTGTTTCAAATCTTGGGTTTCTGTGCTAAAATCAAAGGAGTCAGAACGACCATAAAAACAATTAAGAGCATTAGCCAGCTCTGTGTCTGAATTAAAACCATCTTAAAATTTCAACCTTCAGCTCTTTTGTGGCAACCTGCAGCTCAGAAACAACCCCCTGTTTAAAGGCAAGTGCTTTCCTCTGTAAGCAGGATTTAACTGATTTTGTAACCCATGGCTTGTTGTTGGGATATATTTTGACACGTTTACGTGGAACGATCATATCTCTACAGAAAGCCATGTATGAGCATGTGACGTCCACCAAAGAGTCCAAATCATCCACGCAGGCCAGTGTGAACACCTCCCAGTCCGTACAGTTAAAGCATTCCTGGAGGCAGTGCACTGAATCCTCTGTCCACACGTCTACGTCTCTGGTCTTCGCCTTGTCTCTTCTGAGAGCAGTTTTATATGTGGGCAGCAAATGTACACAGTTGTGATCTGAGGATCCTAAAGGAGGAAGGGGAAGTGATTTATAGGCCCTCTCTATGGAGCCGTAGCACAGATCCAATGTCTTTTTTCGCCTGGTTGGGCAGGAGACATACTGATAAAAGTTTTTAAGTGTCTTCTTTAAAGAAACATGGTTAAAATCCCCAAGAATAAAATTTGGAGCCTCTGGGGAAATCGACTGCAACCGCTGTACCACATCAAAGACAATGCTGGAGGCGGAGTCAGCATCCACTCTCGGGTGAATGTACACAGTCGTTATGAAAAGTTGGGGGAACTCACGGGGCAGATAAAAGGGGCGTAGCGATACGGACAGAAGCTCCACATCGGGTGTACAGATGCGCTCTCTGACCGTGACAGATGAACAGTACTGTTTATTAATATATAAACATATGCCGCCCCCCTGACGTTTCCCCGTTACCTCTTCCTGCCGATCCGAGTGAAGTGGGGCTCCAAAGCTGTCAATACTCAGGTCTGCATCCCGGTCATGCACCGTAAGCTACGTCTCCGTGTAAGCCATGACACAGCAGTTCTTGAAATCCTTCTGATATCGTACATTCCCTTGAATTTCATCACTTTATTTCTCAGGGATTGTACGTTCCCCATAATAATGGAACGAAGAGGAATGCGGTTAAGCTGACGTCTCCTCAGGCTTAATCTTACACCTCCACGCTTTCCGCGTTTCCTCCTCTTGTCTCTCTTTTCATTGCTGTGTCCATGAAAATCTCTTAAAATAAAGTCCGGCAGTTGTGGCACGGACTCAAACACAGATGCTGCATTTCCTATGTTTAAATGCAGTAACATGTCTCTGGAATACTGTATTCTTCCTGGCATGATCGCACTTACCTCCAAGACAAAGAGCCGGTAGGAAAAAAGCGACAGTGCAAAAACAAGAAGGAAATCCATACTGATGGAACCAGGGAGCTCTACGTTATATAGTTCACAAACATTCAAGGACAAAAACGGCACAGAGAATTACATTAAAACACATTAAAGTGCATAAAAACAGAGACACAGACGTCAAACTTTTTTCACCCACTGCCGGTCGCTGCGTGTGCATGCGCCCAGAAATATCACTACAGTACATGCCTCTCAGATGATGTTGTTACCAAATTTATGCAGATTGTTTCCTCTATGCCATGTGCCAACACAACGGAGATTAGCTATGGAGAGTTTGCTCCTTCTGTATTTGATAGCATGGTAGATAGTGTTACAGCTTCTCTGCATCAGACTCTAGACATGGTGGCCCCTTTAAAAAAGAAAAAGTCTAATCAGAGATTTCTAACTCCTTGGTTCAACACAGAAACTCGTATCTTAAAACTGAAGACTTGTATATTAGAAAGAAAATGGCGCTCCACTAATTTAGATGAAATCTATTTATTTTGGAGAAATCATCTTTTAATTTACAAAAAATCTCTTAGAAAAGCTAGAACAAGTTATTATTCCGCATTAATAGGAGAGAACAAGAATAATCCCAGGTTTCTTTTCAGCACTGTAGTCAGGCTGACAAAGCGTCAGGACTCTGTCAATCCTAGCATTCCCTTAGAGCTTACTAGTCAGGACTTTATGAACTTTTTCAATAATAAAATTTCATCTATCAGAGATAAAATCAGTCAGATTCTTCCCACCGTTAACTTAAATACAGTAACTACTAAAACTCGCTCAATTGATATCTGTTTGGATGAGTTTACTCCAATTGACCTTTAAGAGTTAGATAAAATAATATCCTCATCCAAGCCTTAAACTTGTCTTTTAGACCCTATTCCTTCCAGGTTATTTAAAGAAGTCTTCCCATTTATTGGTAGCTTTATTCTTCAAATAGTCAATTCTTCATTAACATTAGGCCATGTACTGCAGACTTTTAAAACTGCTGTAATTAAACCCTTACTCAAAAAGCCAATGCTGGATCCAGGAGTTTTAGCTAACTATAGACCAATCTCTAATCTCCCTTTCATTTCAAAAATCTTAGAAAGAGTTGTTGCTACGCAATTATTTGACCACTTGCAGGGAAATGGTTTATTTGAAGAGTTTCAATCGAGGTTTAGAATCCATCATAGTACTGAAACAGCCTTAGTGAAGGTCACTAATGACCTCCTTATTGCATCTGATAATGGACTTGTTTCTGTACTTGTCCGTTTAGACCTTAGTGCAGCTTTTGATACTACTGATCATAATATTCTACTTGATAGATTAGAACACTATGTTGGACTTAATGGAATTTTGTTGCAGTGGTTTTGATCTTATTTATCTGATAGGTTCCAGTTTGTTCATGTCAGTAATGAGTTTTCTTTCAACTCAAAGCTCAGTCATGGAGTTCCAAAGGGATCTGTGCTAGGCCCTACTTTCTTTACTTTATATATGCTTCTGTTAGGTAACATTATTAGAAAGAACTGTATACATTTTCTTTGTTATGCAGATGACACACAATTATACCTGTCAATGAAGCCAGATGATAGTAATCAATTAACCAAGTTAGAAGCCTGTCTTAAGGAAATCAAAGCTTAGATGACTTGTAATTTCCTGCTATTAAATTCAGATAAGACTGAAGTCATTCTTGTTGGTCCAAAAAACCTTAGAAATACCTTTCCAAATCAAACTCTTAGTTTGGATGCAGTTACTCTTTCGCTGAATAGTTCTGTGAGGAACCTTGGAGTTATTTTTGATCAAGATCTGTTTTTCAATTCACATACTAAATTTGTTTCCAAGACTGCCTTCTATCATTTGCGTAATATTGCCAAGATTAGGAGCATCTTGTCTCAGAGTGATGCTGAGAAACTGATCCACGCTTTTGTTAGCTCTAGATTAGATTATTGTAACTCTTTATCAGATTGTCCTAAAACATCTTTAAAAAGTGTTCAGTTGATCCAAAATGCTGCAGCAAGAGTTTTAACAGGTACTAGAAAGAGAGATCATATCTCTCCGGTTCTGGCCTCACTTCATTGGCTTCCCAAAGAGTTTAGAATTAAGTTTGAAATCCTTCTTCTCACTTACAAAGCTCTAAACAATCAGGCCCCTTTTTATTTAAAAGATCTGATACTACCCTATTATCCTAACAGAGCACTATGCTCCCAAAATGCTGGATTACTTGTAATACCTAGAATCTCCAAAAGTACAAAGGGAGGCAGAGCCTTCAGTTATCAAGCTCCTCTTCTGTGGAACCAGCTGTCAATCTGGATTCGGGAGTCAGACTCGATCTCTGTTTTTAAGAACAGGGTTAAAACCTTCCTTTATGATATAGCCTACAATTAGGGAGGGATCATGTGTCTCTGAACCCTCCCTTAGTTATGCTGCTAATAGATTTAGACAGCTGGGGGACCTCCAATAATGCACTGGGCTTCACTCCTTTCTTCACTCTCAATGAAATATTTTTGCTGGTCATTAACATCTGTTTGTTCTCTCCCATAGATTGAGTCCCCATCGTGCTGTTTGCTCTCTACATGTCTGTTCTTTTTGTCTTCTCTATCCCCTCACCCCCCAGCCATTCACAACAAATGACTGCCCCTCCCTGAGCCTGGTTCTGCTGGAGGCTTCTTCCTGTTAAAAGGGAGTTTTTCCTCTCCACCGTCGCCAAGCGCTTGCTCACAGGGGATCGCCTGATTGCTGGGGTCTTTCTGCAATTGTCGGGGTTTCCCCTACTGTCACGCCGCGCCATTCATCAGCGGCGCCACCTGCTCACGCACCTGACAATCATCAGCGGCGAGGGATAAAGGCCGTCTCGCCCGGAGGCTCGGCCTGAAGCCGTCAGACTTCGTCCCTCACCGTTGTGAGCATACTTCTCTTCAGCATCACCTTTTTGGTAAGAAGATCGCTTACCTCTCTTCTTCAGTCTTCTCGCCTGTGCACAGGTGGATTCCCCAGCGGCGGACATCTCCACTCCATCGCCCAATCCTCGCTGCTGTACGGAGCTCTCCAGGTGGCTGTCTTCCGGGCTTCGCCCCCTTGTTGTGCCAGCTGTCCTGACCCACCAAGTAAGTCCTTCTCTCGCCATAAATCCCTCCTGTGTTGGTGTATGCCCGTCACCCTCTCCCTGTGCTCTCTCCATAGGGTTGCTCGGCTGTACGGTCACCTGCCTCTGTGCCTGGAGCAGACACCATCACCAACACATTTACATCCCGCAGACACGCTCTCATTCACTCCTGCTGTTAATAAACTCTTTGAACTACTCTAAGCCTGTGTGTGTGCGTCTCCTGAGCCGTGCGTTATGTCAGTACGGCTTCAGCAGAGCGGCTCGGCGGACGGCGGGCTCGCACACCGGTTTACCACTCTCGAGGCTAGAGTGGATCAGATTGCTTATCAACAGCAGGTTATCCTAAATCAATTATTAAACTTAACTAACCGGTTGGGCCGCTTAGATCCTCAACAGCCGTTCCCCCCGGCTCATCAGGGTGGCGCGGCTCCTGCTGTTCCAGCGGCCGTCCAGCCGGCTCCAGTGGCACCGGTTCGGCTCACACCGATTCCGACCCCCGCCCGCTTTAGCGGTAAGCTCGGCGGAGCGCGGGGGTTCATTATGCAGTGTGAGTCCGTGTTCCACCGTGTGCCCGGAGATTTTCCCTCGGATCACAGTCGGATTGGTTACATAGGGAATCTTCTGGAGGGGCGTGCGTTAACTTGGACCTACGCCGTAATGGCAAGGCCCAGTTATGCCACCCTCACCTATGACCAGTTCGTGAGGCGCTTTCTGGAGGTCTTTGACCATTCTCAAACCGAGACGGTCCAGGTCAATTCTATTCAGCTTTATTTATATAGCGCCATTTCACAACAACAGTCATCTCATAGCACTATCAACTGTAGGGGGAACCCCCACAGTTGCAGAAAGACCCCAGCAATCAGGCGATCCCCTGTGAGCAAGCACTTGGCGACGGTGGAGAGGAAAAACTCCCTTTTAACAGGAAGAAACCTCCAGCAGAACCAGGGTCAGGGAGGGGCAGTCATCTGCTGCGACTGGCTGGGGGGTGAGGGGACAGAGAAGAAGAAAAGAACAGACATGTAGAGAGCAAACAGCACGATGGGGACTCAATCTATGGGAGAGAACAAACAAATGTTAATGACCAGCAAAAAAAAAATATTTCATAGAGAGTGAGGAAAGGAGTGAGGCCCAGTGCATTACTGGAGGTCCCCCGGCTGACTAAACCTATTAGCAGCATAACTAAGGGAGGGTTCAGAAACACATGATCCCTCCCTAATTGTAGGCTATATCAAAAAGGTAGGTTTTAGCCCTATTCTTAAAAACAGAGATCGAGTCTGACTCCCGAATCCAGATTGGCAGCTGATTCCACAGGAGAGGAGCTTGATAACTGAAGGCTCTGCCTCCCATTGTACTTTTGGAGATTCTAGGTATTACAAGTAAACCTGCATTTTGGGAGCGTAGTGCTCTGTTAGGATGATACGGTAGTATCAGATCTTTTAAATAAAAAGGAGCCTGATTGTTTAGAGCTTTGTAAGTAAGAAGAAGGATTTTAAACTTAATTCTAAACTCTATGGGAAGCCAATGAAGGGAGGCCAGAACCGGAGAGATATGATCTCTCTTTCTAGGTCGATCGGCTTCTCGTTCTCCAGCAGGGAGGCCGGTCGGCAGCGGACTACTCGGTCGACTTCCGGGTAGCGGCGGAGGAATTGGGCTGGGAGGAACGCTCCCTCTGTGGCCTGTCCCTCTGCAGCCTCAATAGTGATCTGAGGGATGAACTGGCTGGACGGGATATCCCTGGGACGCTAGCGGAGCTGACATCCTTAGCGATAAGTTTGGATAACAGGCTGCGCGAGCGCTCCTCGGGGCGGAAGTCTTCTTCTTCTCGCCCTCGTGGAGTCTCGCCGCACCTGTTCCAAGCTCGCCCCCTGGCGGCGCCGCCAGCATCGTGCCCCGAGGAGTCGGAGCCGATGGGGACGGGCTGGACCAAGCTTTCCCCTGCGGAGAAACAATGCCGCCGTGAGTTGGGCCTCTGCATGTATTGCGGAGGTGACCAACACACTGTGGAGCGTTGCCCGCGGAAAGCCAGTCGGCGGGGTCCGCGAATCGCTGTAGGGAGCCTCGCGGATCCCAACCGGTTAGACACTCTCACTCAATTAAAGCTGCCCATCCGTTTTTGCCACAATCCCACTGGGCACCTCACCCACGCACTGGTGGATTCGGGCGCAGAGGGCAGCTTCATTTCACAAGGCCTGGCAACCCGATTGGGCATCCGCTGTCAGGCATTAAAACACCCCATCTCCCTGGTCCATCTCTCCCGTGCCTCCCTTGGGAGAGTTTCTCACCAAACCATGCCTGTCCCAGTCATCATCTCAGGGAACCACCGGGAGGAGATGGTATTTTACGTCCTGCCCAACTCTGTGTCGCCCGTCATCCTGGGGTATCCCTGGCTACGCCTCCACAACCCTGTCCTGGACTGGAGGTCCGCTGGGGTATCGGCATGGAGTACCTTCTGTATGGGCACCTGCCTTCAGTCCGCTGCCTGCTCCCCATCCGCGGCTCCCCCTGTGGCGGATACAGCACCTCCGGACCTGTCACTGGTGCCTCCAGAATTTCGCGACCTGGGTATGGTATTTAGTAAATCGAAAGCTATGTCTCTTCCCCCGCATCGACCATATGACTGTGCCATCAATCTCCGCCAGGGGGCTCCCCTGCCATCTGGTCGGCTCTACAGCCTGTCGGCGCCGGAGAAGGAGACCATGAATACATACCTGAAGGAATCACTGAGCGCTGGGATTATTCGCCCATCGTCGTCACCCGTGGGGGCAGGGTTTTTCTTTGTCGGGAAAAAGGACGGATCCCTCCGCCCCTGCATAGACTACCGAGTGCTAAATGACATCACTGAGAGGGACCGTTACACCCTGCCCCTCATGGACACTGCCTTTCACTCCCTCCAGGGGGCGACCTGGTTTACCAAGCTGGATTTACGCAGCGCTTACCACCTCGTCCGGACCCGGGAGGGAGATGAATGGAAGACAGCCTTCCGTACCCCGAACGGCCACTTTGAGTATCTCGTCATGCCGTTCGGGCTGACCAACGCTCCTGCCGTCTTTCAGCGCCTCATTAATGACGTCCTCCGGGATTTCATCGGCCTTTTTGTGTTCGTCTACCTGGATGACATCCTTATCTCCTCCAGGTCCAGGGACGAGCACCAGGTCCATGTGAGGCGGGTCCTCCAAAGACTGCTGGAGAATCGTCTGTACGTGAAGGCTGAGAAATGCGAATTCTACGCTAGGACCACATCCTTCCTGGGATTCATCATCGCTCAAGATCAGGTGCTCCCAGACCCAGAGAAGGTGAAGGCGGTGGTGGAGTGGCCTACTCCCGCATCCCGGAAGCAGGTGCAACAGTTTGTTGGCTTCGCCAATTTTTACCGCCGCTTTGTCCCAAATTTCAGCTCGATCGTCGGACCGCTGACCCGCCTCACGTCCCCGAAGGTCCCGTTCCGGTGGACTGAAGAGGTCGCTGCTGCCTTTAGGGCGCTGAAGGCGGAGTTCTCCTCCTCCCGGGTCCTTCGCCAGGTCGACCCCGCGCTGCAGTGCATTGTGGAGGTGGACGCATCGGACACGGGAGTGGGAGCAGTGTTATCCCAGCGGTCACCTGACGATGGCGCCAAACGGCCGTGCGCCTTCTTCTCCCGGCGCCTGTCCCCGGCGGAGAGAAACTACGATGTGGGGGACAGAGAGCTCCTGGCCATTAAACTCGCCTTACAGGAGTGGCGCCACTGGCTAGAGGGGGCGGACCTGCCGTTTGTGGTCCTGACGGACCACAAGAACTTAGAGTACTTACGATCTGCCAAGCGCCTGAATGCCCGCCAGGCGCGCTGGTCTTTGTTCGCCAGGTTCCGCTTCTCAATCACCTTCAGGCCGGGCTCCAAAAATGGCCTGCCTGACGCCCTCTCTAGGCAGTTCACCCCCGTGGAGGCTGAGGAGACGCCCCACACTATCCTGCCCAGGTCGTGCGTCCTCGGTGCCATCTCTTGGGACATTGAAGACAAGATCCGGAAGGCGCAGGAGGTGGAACCTGATCCTGTCGGCGGACCGGAGGGAAGACTGTTCGTCCCATCTGCGGTCCGAGGAGAGGTCATCCACTGGCTCCACACCTCCCGGCTCACCTGTCATCCTGGCACCTCTCGGATGATCAGCCTCCTCCAACGGTCCTTTTGGTGGCCAGGCCTGCGGAGGGATGCAGCCCGCTACGCCCGGGCTTGCCCAATCTGTGCCACCAGCAAGTCGGGAAATGCCCCCCCAGCGGGTCTGCTCCAGCCTCTGCCCGTCCCCGGCAGGCCCTGGTCGCACATCGCACTGGATTTCGTCACCGGACTCCCCGTTTCCAACTCCTTTGACACCGTCCTGACCATCGTGGACCGTTTCTCCAAGGCGGCGCACTTCATCCCCCTGCGAGGTCTCCCTACTGCCCTGGAGACGGCGGGCCTCCTCGTCCAACACGTGGTCAGGCTGCACGGGATTCCGGTGGACGTGGTCTCGGACCGGGGCCCCCAATTTTCATCCGAGGTTTGGAGATCTTTTTGTAACGCCATCGGAGCCAAGGTGAGCCTCTCCTCCGGCCATCACCCCCAGTCTAACGGGCAGTGTGAGAGGACCAATCAGGAGCTGGAGGCTGCGCTCCGCTGTGTTACTAGATCCAAGCCGACGTCCTGGAGCAACCATCTCGCCTGGGTGGAGTATGCCCACAACACCGCCCGCTCTTCTGCAACGGGGATGTCCCCCTTCAAGGCGTCCCTGGGTTACGACCCCCCGCTGTTTCCAGCGCAGGAGAACGAGGTAACTGTCCCCTCTGTTAGGGCGCACCTTAGGCAGTTCCGCTCCACCTGGGCTGCCGCGCGTCATGCGCTTTTACGCACAGCGGAGCGCAACAGAACCGTGGCGGACCGGCACAGAAGACCTGCCCCGGCGTACAGAGTTGGGCAACTCGTGTATGTGTCTACCCAGGACGTCACATTAAAAGGCGAGAGGAGGAAGCTGGCACAGCGATTCATGGGTCCCTTTCCCATCACCCGGATCATCAACCCGGTGGCTGTGCGCGTGGCTATTCCCCCCTCCCTCCGCATCCATCCCACTTTCCATGTGTCGAGGGTGAAACTGGCAGTCACTGACCCCCTTTGCCCTCCTCCTGCAGCGCAACCCGCGCCCCGGATGATTGGTGGCCATCCGGCCTGGTCCGTCTCCTCCATCCTGGACTCCCGGCGCCGAGGTCGTGGGTTGCAATACTTGGTGGACTGGGAGGGCTATGGGCCCGAGCATCGACAATGGGTGCCCCCGTCGTTTGTGTTGGACCCATCGCTCATCGCGGACTTCCACCGAGCGCACCCGGATAAGCCATCGCCAGGAGGCGCTGCTAGAGGGGGGAGTACTGTCCCGCCGCGCCATTCATCAGCGGCGCCACCTGCTCACGCACCTGACAATCATCAGCGGCGAGGGATAAAGGCCGTCTCGCCCGGAGGCTCGGCCTGAAGCCGTCAGACTTCGTCCCTCACCGTTGTGAGCATACTTCTCTTCAGCATCACCTTTTTGGTAAGAAGATCGCTTACCCCTCTTCTTCAGTCTTCTCCCCTGTGCACAGGTGGATTCCCCAGCGGCGGACATCTCCACTCCATCGCCCAATCCTCGCTGCTGTACGGAGCTCTCCAGGTGGCTGTCTTCCGGGCTTCGCCCCCTTGTTGTGCCAGCTGTCCTGACCCACCAAGTAAGTCCTTCTCTCGCCATAAATCCCTCCTGTGTTGGTGTATGCCCGTCACCCTCTCCCTGTGCTCTCTCCATAGGGTTGCTCGGCTGTACGGTCACCTGCCTCTGTGCCTGGAGCAGACACCATCACCAACACATTTACATCCCGCAGACACGCTCTCATTCACTCCTGCTGTTAATAAACTCTTTGAACTACTCTAAGCCTGTGTGTGTGCGTCTCCTGAGCCGTGCGTTATGTCACCTACATTTGAAAGTGCAATGAGATGACTGTTGTTGTGAAATGGCGCTATATAAATAAAGCTGAATTGAAATGAATTACAATATTACTGTACATAGGATTGCTGTGTTTTATCTTTACTTGCACTACAGGTAGCATTACTGTACATAGACTGCTGTTGTTGTTTTTATCCTTATTCCTTTTTTCTTTTATATTACACAGACTACGAAGAGAGAAAAATGACATTTCAATTCTCCTGTATGTCCTGTACATATTGAGGTAATGACAAATAAAATCTTTGAATCTTTGAAAATGTACAAACTACCAGCTGTTTGCAATAAGCAAATCAAACAAGAACAATTTGATTAGCTCAACACAACTAATATTACAAATGGTTTCTCCAAATTCAACACAAAATGCTGCTTTTAATTACTACTGCAGTTTCAAAATTATTCAACCCCTCCAGGACAAGTATCTTTAGTACTTAGTAAAGCACCCTTTTGCTTTTATGACCTTCTGCAATTGTGATGCATAGCTAGACACCAGCTTCTGGCAGCGTTCTGAGGAATCTTAGCCCATTCCTCATGGGCAAAGACCTCCAGCTCACAAATATTCTTGGGTTTGTGGGCTGCAACCTCCTTTTTCAAATCCAACCAGAGATTTTCAATGGGGTTCAAGTCAGGCGACTGTGATGGCCACTCTAGTATCTTCCAGAACTTCTTCTGGATCCAAACCTGGGTGGACTTTAAGGTATGCTTGGGATCATTGTCCTGTTAGAAGGTCTAATGACGCCCAAGCTTCAGCTTCCTAACAGATGGTATGACATTTCCTGATACTTGATTGAATCTATTTTATCCACCACATGCTGCAGGTTTCCAGTGCCAGAGGAAGCAAAGCAACTCCATAGAGAATCACTGAGCCACTGCCATGCTTCACTTTAGGCAGAGTGTTTTTTTCAGCGTGTGCTTCATTCTTCCTCCGGTTGGCTCCAACTGGAACTTTTTTTTAACACTCGTTACATAAATATGAAAAACTGTAAAAACAAGAGGAGGAGAGCAAAGGCTGTAGAGGGCCCCATGTTTGCATCTGCCCCAAAATGCCTAAATCTGCTCCTGCTCATAAATGGTGAGAATGTATGCATGTAATTATCTTTGTAACACAGCTATGGTGGTTCTTTGCAAAGTGTTTATATTGTTAAATTAAAGTTAATAAGGTTATTATTTCTGCATAGATCAGTGCAGAGCTCCTGAATGATGAACTACTAACACAATCAGCTGTCATTTCCTATGAAGCACAATCATCTATGGAGATGGTTTATTTGTCAGTTGATGATAAATGATCAAAAAAGCCACTGCTGCTCCTCATTTAAGGAGGGAGGAGGAGGCAGAAGAGCAGGAGCAGCGTGACCTCCTCTAATGAATGAAGAGAATACCTACTGCAGTGTTAAACTCTCACCCTGATGGATTCTCTACATGTGCAATGATAAAAGCCCAAGGCCGGGGTGAACGACTTTATTGTTGCGTAGTGACTCCACAAGAGCCCCATGCTCCAATAAAAACTGCACAAACTCTACAGCATTTTCACACAGGATTTATTAACTTTCTCTTTATGCAGACTCCCAGTACAAAGGCTGCATATAAAGAAAAATATATGGATTTTTCTCATCAGCTCAGCTCCTCTCCTTTCTTTGCAGGCATCCCTTTGCATTATTAAAACTTACTGTGGCTGATAAAAGAACAACAGCAGCGTGATGATCACTAATGGAGCCTAGGTTTTCTAAATGTCGTATTAGCTTGTTTTATGAACACAGCAGGAGCTGAGGGAAAAACAGCACTCTGATCAGCTACAAAAATTAGAAAATAAATAAACTCAGATAAGATGCAAAGTGGACTAGATTCTCCGCTCCAGTCTCTAACTTTTCATGCTTGCCTGAAGCACTGTTTATTTTCCCTGGTGGGAAAGTCCTGGACACATGTCTCTAAGGCAGTCCTTCTCAAATAGTGGGGGGGGGGGGGGGGGGGGCGCGATGCGA
The DNA here is from genome assembly GCA_020510985.1 of Pholidichthys leucotaenia. NCBI lineage: Eukaryota > Metazoa > Chordata > Actinopteri > Cichliformes > Pholidichthyidae > Pholidichthys > Pholidichthys leucotaenia. The sequence continues at coordinate 189,190,884 of CM035842.1, read as the reverse complement.
TGCCGGGGGGGGCGCGTGTGACCCCGGGGAACAGGCTTTGCTTTTGCCGTGTAAAGTGTAATTGCACATCCACGGCAGCAGGTGGTGCAGTGGCGCTCTCATTGTCAAAGTCTGTGCGGGAGTTTAAAACTTTTTAAATTGCTGTCAACAAACCCCTCGAGAGACACCATGGAGAAATATTTAACAGTAACGAAAAGAAAGGCGGAAAGAGACAGAGGTTGGCTTCACTTCACTTCACGCTTGGCTTCACTCTGACTACGGTGGGAGACGAGGAAAGACCGGTGTGTTCACTGTGTCTGAAAGTGTTGGCAGCGGACAGCATGAAGCCAAATAAATTAAGACGTCACCTACAGACATTACATCCTCAACACGTTGATAAGCCACTTGATTTTTTTCAGCGAAAACGTGCGGAGTACGACCAACAATCATCCCGCTTTGTGAACGCTACATCAGTAAACCAGCGAGCACTTTTAGCATCATTTAAAGTGGCGCACCAAATTGCGCAGTGCAAAAAACCCCACAAAAAAAAAAAACCCACACAATTGCAGAGGAGTTGATACTGCCTTTTTCTACCTTTTTCTTCAGACTAAAATGTTAAATATATTGGTACTCCTGTGTTAATGTTCCAGATCAATTTACATTTATTATTTATTGATTGAATTATTTTTCTCAGCATCAAATGGTTCAGTTGGTCAAAAATGTTTCTAGTTTAAATAAGGATTGACATATTTTTTATTTCAGGCACTTTGATGCACTTTAAGTTTTTTTTTCTGTTTTAAACTATAACAGGGTTTCTGTGTGGCAAAATAAAGTTAATATTTGTTGAAAGTTGATTTATATTGCTTTTTTCTTTTGTTAATGTTAAAAAGGATACAATTTTAGGTATACTTATACAATTTTTATAGATAATGATCTTATTTATAGTCACTGCGGCGAGTTGGGGGGGCGCGAAATATTTTTTCTTTCCTAGGGGGGGCTTTGCAAAAAATAATTGAGAAGCACTGCTCTAAGGAAAGTTAAGTCAAGACTGAGGCATGAGTAAAGTTTTCTTATCCTTTCATGTAATTGATCTTAATTTTGGCTTGTTCTGTAGGATTTCTGTGACATTATACTGTATGATCTGCAAAGTCAAACAGGCCACCAAAGTCCTCCTGTACAGGACTACAGAACTGTTTGAAATGCCTCGTTTGGATTGTTCTCTTCTGTGAGGTTATCACAATATGGGTGGTCAAAGAGGCCGTTGGCTTGGATTGGCAGCAACGTTTCCGTCAGTCTGCCCTTGCAGGGCGGCTGTGGCTAGAGAAGTGGTTTACCACTACCATTGTCTATGGAGTGAATGAATAATGGACTCATTGTAAAGCATCTTTGACAGTCATGAAAAGTGCAATAAAAATGCAATCCATTATTGTTATTATTATTATTTTCTACAATCACAGCCCGCCCAGCATGGGGTTACTGGGGCCCCACCCTGGAGCCAGTCCTGGGGGAGGGGCTCGATGGCTAGTGCCTGGTGGCTGGGTTTCGGCCCATGGGTCCCGGCCGGGCACAGCCCAAAGGAGGTACATGGGTCTGCCCTCCAGTGGTCGCACCACCTGCAAAAGGGACCATGGGGGTCCGGTACTATGTGGATCAGGTGGCGGTCAAAGGCGGAGACCTTGGTGGTCTGATCCCAGGCTTCCTAAACTGGCTTTTGGGACGTGGAATGTCACCTCTCTGGTGGGGAAGGGGCCTGAGCTGGTGCATGAAGTTGAGAGATACCAGCTAGATATAGTTGGCCTCACCGCAACACACAGCTCCGTTTGTCGGGAACCAGTCTCCTGGAGAGAGGCTGGAGCTTGGCCAAGTCTGGAGTTGCCCCGGGTGAGAGGCGATGAGCAGGGGTAGGTATTCTTGTATCCCCCCCATCTTGCTGCCTCTATGTTGGAGTTTTCCCTGGTGGATCGAAGGGTTGTTTCCCTGCACCATCGGGTTGGGAAACGGGTCCTGACCATCATTTGTGCCTATGCACCAGATGATGGTTCAGAGTACCCACCCTTTTTGGAGTCTCTGACTGGGGTGCTGGGGAGTGCTCCTCTTGGAGACTCCATTGTGCTACTGGGAGACTTCAATGCGCACGTGGGCAATGACAGTGAAACCTGGAGGGGGATGATTGGGAGGAACGGACTGCCTGATCTGAACCCGAGTGGTGGTCAGTTATTGGACTTCTGTGCTAACCACAGTTTGTCCATAACGAACACCATGTTCAAGCACAAGGGTTTTCATATGTGCCCCTGGCACCAGGACACCCTAGATCGCAGGTCGATGATCAATGTTGTTATCGTGTCATCAGACCTATAACCGTATGTCTTGGACACTCTGGTAAAGAGAGGTGCAGAGCTGTCAGCTGATCATCACCTGGTGGTGAGCAGGATCCAGTGGCAGGGGAGGACGCCATTCAGACCTGGTAGACCCAAACGTATAGTGAGGGTGTGCTGGGAACATCTGGCTGAGGCCTCTGTCCGGGAGGTCTTCAGCTAACACCTCCAGATGAACTTCAATCACATTCCGAGGGAGTCTGGAGACATGGAGTCTGAATGGGCCATGTTCTCCACCTCCATTGCTGAAGTGGCTGCCCAGAGCTGTGGCCGCAAGGTCGTCGGTGCATCTTGTGGTGGCAACCCCTGAACCAAGTGGTGGACACCAGAAGTGACGGGGCCATTAAGCTGAAGAAGGAGTCCTATCGAGCTTGGTTGGCTTGTGGGACTCCCAAAGCAGCTGAGGTGTATCAGAAGGCCAAGTAGAGTGCAGCTCGGGTGGTTGCTGAAGCAAAAACTCAGGTGTGTGTGGCGTTTGGTGAGGCCATGGAACAAGACTTTCGGTCTGCCTTGAAGAGATTCTGGCAAACTGTCCGGTGGCTCAGGAAGGGGAAGCAGCTCCGATGTTGTTCATAATTTTTATGGACAAGATTTCTAGGTGCAGCCAGGGAACCGAGGGTGTCATGCTTGGTGACCACAGGATCTCATCTCTGCTGTTTGCAGATGATGTTATCCTGTTGGCTTCATCCAGCAATGACCCACAGGTCTTACTGGCACGGTTTTCTGCTGAGTGTGAAGCAGCTGGGATGAGAATCAGCACCTCCAAGTCCGAGTCCATGGTCCTCAGCCAGAAAAAGGTGGATTGTCCTCTCTGAGTTGGGGACAAGCTCCTGCCCCAAGTGGATTTGTTTAAGTATCTCGGGGTCTTATTCATGAGTGAGGGGAGAATGGAGTGAGAGATTGGCAGACGGATCAAAGCAGCATCTGTAGTGATGCTGATGTTGTACTGGTCCGTTGTGGTGAAGAGGGAGCTAAGCTCTAAGGCAAAGCTGCCAGTTTACCCGTCATTCTACGTTCCTACCCTCACCTATGGTCATGAGCTTTGGGTAATGACCGAAAGAATGAGATTGCAGATACAAGTGGCTGAAATAAGTTTTCTTCATAGGATTGCTGGACTCATCCTTAGAGATAGGGTGAGGAACTCAGCCATCCAAGAGAGTCTCAGAGTAGAACCGTTGCTCCTCCACATTGAAAGAAGACAGTTGAGGTGGTACGGGCATCTGATTAGGATGCCTCCTGGACGCCTCCCGCTTGAGGTGTTTTGGGCACATCCCACTGGACGCAGACCCCAGGGCAGACCCAAGACTCACTGGAGAGACTATGTCTCCCAGCTGGTCTGGGAACGCCTTGGTATCCTCTCTGAAGTGCTGGAACAGGTGGCTGGGGAGAGGGAAGTCTGGGCTTCTCTGCTTGAACTGCTGCCTCCCTGACCCGGACCTCCGGAAAAGCAGTAGAAGATGGTTGGATGGATGGATGGACAATCACAGCATAGATGTAGGCTGGAAAATTGTTTACATAGAGGGCAAGTTTTAACCCACAGCTTTAGACCTCAAGTATGTTTCTAAGGATTCTTGCAGAGCCAAGTAGTGCTGCTTTTTGTAGGAGCTCTATCTTCATTTGGATCCCGATCTTTGTTAGATATGTGGCCAGGTTCTTAGTGACCATGCCCAGGGATCCAACCACCACCGGAACAATGCACATTTTGATGTTCCATAAATGTGCAACTTCTCTTCTGAGATCCTGGTACTTTTGGATCTTTTATTGTTCTTTATCCACAATACTAGCATCACCAGGCACAGTGATATCAGTTATTGTTATGAACCGGGCTTGGGCTCCTCCCCAGCCCGGTTTCATGGTGTCTTCCTGTTTCTTTGTTATCTGAGTTTCATGTTACCTTTTGAGTTCCATATGGTCTTGCCGTTATTTTTACTGGTGCATCCATGTTCTGTTGTATTTTGGTGCTCTTATTTGTCTGCTCATATTTTTTGGTTATTTTATTATCTCTTGAGTTATTGGTAGTTATTCTTTAGTCTGTTTTTGGCTTTGTTTGTATTTATTTTGTGACTGGCAGCGGTCAGGGGCTTTGGCCTTGTTGTCTCCTGTCTGCTGTCAGCCACATCCCCTTCTCCTGTCAAACCTTGACAGCTGATCCCTGTTCCTTGATTACTCGTCCTGCTTCCTCGCTCAGGTGCATCTTATCACTGAATCATTAGTCTGTGTATTTAGCCTGCTTGTTGTCATTCACTCACTGGTGGATTATTGTGTTTGCTTGTATGTTATCGCTGGCCACGTTACACCATGGCCTTCCTTGCTGCAGTTTCCTCTTCAGTGTGATTCTCCACCACGTCTTGTTGTGGTTGCTCCGTAAGTTTGTCTCTCAGCATTTTTGGATGTCTACACTATCTTTGGGACTTTATGTTAATAAATGTGTCTGTGGTGAACCCAGCTCGTGAATCTGTCTGTCTCCTCGCCTCATTCGAGGCAAATCATGACAGTTATCAAGCCCTCCCTGTTTATTACCACAGTGTCTGGTCTGCGGGCCTGGATTTCATGGTCCGTCTGGATAGAAAAATTCCACAATATTTTAATGCCTTCATCTTCAATCACTGGTTCCGGATTATGCTCATATCATCTTTCTCTGATGTCAAGACCGAATTGTCTCATGATTGACCAATGTACATTCCTGGCCACGTTGTCATGTCAGTGTTTATACTGAATCTGTGCCAGCTTACTGCATTCACACAAGTGACTCACTGTCTCATCTTTCACCCCACACATCCTACATACAGGAGTGCGCTCTTGTTTTTCTACTTTCACTTTCAAGGCATTCGTTCTTAAAGCCTGATCTTGGGCTGCTGTAATTAGCCCCCTCTGTTTCCTTCTTCAGGTCTCCTCTTGTTAACCAGTCCCACGAAGCTTCGTGTCTGATGTCATCCATTTGATGAAGGATCTGGCCATACATGGTCTTAGCTTTCCAGTTTTCTAATCTCTTTTCCCACATCTTGTCTTTTAGGTGTCTTGGTGTTTCAGCCACGTCTGATCTCACCAGATTCTCATTTCTTATTGCAGTCAAAAGAGGGTTCCTCACTCCTCTGGAAATAATCCAGTGGGCTTAGCTCTTCCCCTCGTACACAGTCCTCCACACTGGTGAGACCATAACCTCCACTTTGCCTTGGGAGGTATAGACGATGAACATCTGCCTGAGGGTGTAGCATTCCATAGATTGCCATTAGTTTCCTTGTTTTCCGATCCATGTTCTCAAGTTCCACTTTGGTCCAACTGACTACTCCAGCAGCATACCACAGTACTGACACTGCCCAGGAATTAATGGCCATGATGACATTTCTTCCATTCAACTTAGATTTTAAGGTCTTTTTCAGTCTGTGGAAATATTCACCTTTCAACGCTTCCTTTATACTTTCATGCAGGAGATCGTCATAGTCGAGGATTCCAAGGTACAGTACTTGTACCAAGTTTCCTCCACAGTCTTAAGCCTACGTTCATTTGGCACATCTATTCCTTCATCGTTCACTACCTTTCTTCTTCTTAATATGAGAATACCACACTTCTTAATACCAAACTCGATGCCTATGTCAGTACGTACTGTGTTCATTAGATTCAATCTCACGCTCATCTTTTCTGTACAACATGAGATCATCCATGATCAACAGGTGGTTCAGAGATCCAGTGTCTTTTCCCAATTGGTATTTACATTTAGAAATCCATAGCACCATTGACAGTGGTTTAAACGGGATAACAATCAGAAGAGGTGACAGAGTGTCACCTTGAAATATACCTCGTCAGATTTGAACTTCTTCTAACCCTTTGAGCATGTAGAATTTTTGTCAGGAAAAGGCAGAGTTTGACCTCAGATTTTCAAATGACAATAGCTTCAGAATGGTAATAGTTAGAGGCAAAGTCCCAATTACAAAAATGTTGCAGAGGAACCCAAGTGTCTGCCAACTCGCGTCCATGCATTGTGCATAATTGGACCTAATTTGCATATTGCAACAATCCAAATTTTATTATAACACTATAGCTTTAGAATTATAGTTAGATGCAAAGTCCCAATTATAAAAGTGTTGCAGAAGTACCCAAGTGTTTGCCAGGTGAACTTGCATCCATGCACTGTGCATAATTTGACCTAATTACTGCTCTGGAAAAGCGGTAGAAGATGGATGGATGGACAATTTTTGTTTCACACACTGTCATCACATGGTCCTTTTGTCCCATCATTGACAAAATTACTAAAAATCATTCAAAACAAAAACAATTTTGGTGTTACACTGTCACCACATGGCCTTTTGTCCCTTCATTTGCCCCTTCATCTTCTACCGCTCCAGAAAAGCGGTAGAAGATGGATGGATGGACAATTTTTGTTTCACACTTTGTCAACACATGGTACTTTTGTCCCTTCATTTGTTCCTTCATCTTCTACTGCTCTGGAAAAGCGGTAGAAGATGGATGGATGGACAGTTTTTGTTTCACACACTGTCACCACATGGCCTTTTGTCCCATCATTGACAAAATTACTTAAAATCCATCCATCCATCAATCCAGCTTCTACCGCTTTTCCAGAGGTCTGGGTCGCGAAGGCAGCAGTTCAAGCAGAGAAGCCCAGACTTTCCTCTCCCCAGCCACCTGCTCCAGCTCTTCAGAGAGGATACCAAGGCGTTCCCAGACCAGCTGGGAGACATAGTCTCTCCAGCGAGTCCTGGGTCTGCCCCAGGGTCTCCTCCTAGTGGGATGTGCCCAAAACATCTCAAGTGGGAGGCGTCCAGGAGGCATCCTAATCAGATGAACATACCACCTCAACTGACTCCTTTCAATGTGGAGGAGCAGCAGTTCTACTCTGAGCCTCTCCCGGATGACTGAGCTCCTCACCCTATCTCTGAGGGTGAGTCCAGCAATCCTACAGCGAAAGTTCATTTCAGCCGCTTGTATCCACGATCTTGTTCTTTCGGTCATTACCCAAAGCTCGTGACCATAGGTGAGATAGGAACGTAGATTGACTGGTAAATCAACAGCTTTGCCTTAGAAGTCAGCTCCCTCTTCACCACAACAGACCGGTACAACGTCCGCATCACTGCAGATGCTGCTCATTAAAGAAAAACACAATTCTCATGGCACATTTGTTTCACACTAAACTAAAATGAAGCAAATGAAACACAGTTTATGCAACAAATATGTACCTGTTTGTTTCGTCGGTCACAAGCAACCAGAATTCCAGAGTCCAAAAAAGCAACACAAAATCAATGGCGGGCGCAGATGACAGGTCCTTCTCTCCACGATATCCAACTGGCTGTTCAAATGCTTTCAGCCACGGCTGATAAACTTCTTCATCTCTAAGAAGCTCCCAGCTGTCAATGTCCAAACCTCCCACAGCATCGCCACTACCTATTGTCCTGCCACCGCGCACACGTGGCACATGTCGATGCGCACCAGCAGCGTGCTCTTGCCCAGCCAAACGTTGCCCACGGGCTGCTCTGGACTTTTTTGCTCTGCGACCACGGTTTGGCAAAGCAGAACAATCTGCAGATGAGGCTCCTGTGCCATTTTGGGCATGGCTGGACACAGAAAACGCAGCTGCAGTGTCGCGCGCATGATGTCCATCTCCACTTTCACAAGAACTGCTTGCACCATTGTCCGAAGGCACATAATCAGAGCTGGACTCTAACTCAGATGACAAACTAGGGCTAAGCTCTTCCTCTGAACCAGGAGCGGCGAATACCAGTGCTAATACCTCTTCAGCTGATCCTGTTTCCTCCGTGTCAAACAGCAGAATGAAAGGGGGTGGGCTTCAAATGCTGATTTGACCTACTTATTGAATTGGACCATTTCCAGTTCTCACGGTAAGTGAAAAGCCACTTACCTTTGTTTGGACTGATCAGCTGACAGACAAAGAAGTGCGCCATACACACTCAAAGGGCTAAGGTTTGATCATCAGATATCAGAACTGTTTTTCAGTTGGCCATGCTCTGTTGTACTAGTTCTTGGATTTTGGGAGCAATTCCAGTCACCTTTAATGTTTCCAATATTCATGAGTATGGTATCATATCATAGGCTTTACGGTAGTCTAGCCATGCCATTGCCAAGTTGGTTTTCTGTCTTTTACAATGTCGGAGTACCATTTTATCAATTAGCAGCTGGTCTTTTGTGCCTCTTGATCCTTCTCAACACCCTTTTTGTTCCTTAGGGATCAACTTTGATGTCTCTAAGTGATGGTACATCTTCTCGGACAGTATGCCACTAAACAGCTTACACATCGTTAGGAGGCATGTTATGGGCCTAACATTTTCAGCAGCATTTCCAAGTGAAGGATCCTAAACACAAAGAATTGTCCTTCCAAGATTCATCCATTCTGGAACGGAACTCACCTCCAAAAGTGTCATGGCGGCCGCTGGGCTATCATTAACTTCAGCTGCGCACACACCTGCCAGTGGTAATCAGCAGGCTTTAAAAGCCAGTGTCTCTGACTGCTCTGCACGGAGTCGTCTGTCGTCTTCGCCACGCATCGTGTCAAGGACACGACCTCAAGCCAGAGTTGGAATCAAGTCTTCTTGCCAAGTCACATCACGTAAGCAACAGCAACACTCACCCTGTCAAAGTGTTCTCCCCTGTGCACAGGTGGACCTCCCTGGCGGCGGACTCACCTCCCCAGATAATGGGACGTCATCTCCTCCTCCTCGGTTCTCCTCCTCACCTCCTCAGCACCAAACACCACGCGCACCACGCTACACCAAGGCACGGAGCCAGCAGGACTCTTGCAGCGGCACCTGCAAGGTTGCCAGGTCACAGCAAGACCCGCTCAGCTCCAGTGGCCAGACTACCACGCACTCACTCACTCATTCACACTCTCATCACTCTACACTGAGTTAATAAATAACTGTCAAATTAATCTACTTGTGTCAGCGTCTGTCTCCTGGGTTCAACAATCATGTCAGTACGACTCCATCAAGACGACCCAGCAGACAGCGCTTTGGCGCGCCGCATTAACACCCTTAGCGCTCGAGTAGACTTAATTGCCCATCAGCAGACAGTTATACTTAACCAACTAACTCAGGTTAACAGCCGGCTGGATCACCTGGAAGGACACCAGGCGTTCCCCCCGGGCGCTGGGGCTTCATCAGCCCCTGTAGCCCCACCTGCCAGTCTAACACACCAGCCATCTTCACCTCGCCTCACTCCCATGCCTACCCCCGCCCATTTTAGCGGAAAACTTGGAGAAGCACGGGGTTTTCTGCTACAATGCGAAACAGTGTTTTACCGCGTCCCGGGAGATTTTCCCACGGACGACAGCAAGATTGGGTATATCTCTAACCTGCTCGAAGGTAGGGCGTTAGCTTGGGCATACACTGTTATGGCTAAACCCAACTATTCCCTCTTACTTTCACTTCCGGCTTTCAGAGAGAGCAGACACTTTTTCTCTCCTCTCCTCTTCTCCTCCCTGATACTATTCCCTGCTTGCGATGTCTGTGTACTTTTTGTCGCTCTTCTTCTGGCTGAATCTTAATCCAAACGGAAATTATGGATTTGGAAAAGCGGCTTATATGCGATTGTCACCACTTTAAAAGAAGAAGATCGGGTCAGGGGGAACCCCAGGGGAAGACTCATGGACATTGGAACTCATGTGTCTGTATAATTCGACTGGAGATGCAGAAGACATCTATTGGCTATGATCACAGGACTTCTATTTTTGGCTCTGGAGTTTCCTGATGTTTCAGAAATTGAGGAAGGTGGAGAGCTGTTCAAAATGCGGACCCAGGCAAGCTCCTTCACCAATTCAACCAGTTGGGGAGTGCACGAGGCGGCATGGTGAACTGAATGGTAATTGATTCAGATGGTGGAATACATCTTGAAGTCGCCAGTGCTCTCCAGAGAATGTTTTTTAAGCCGGTATGGAAATTATGAAGCACAGGATCGCATGAGAGAGGAAAATTCTATTCTCTGAGTGCACTGTGCAGATTTGACCTTGTTTGGTGCCCTGTTTACATTCCTCCTCAATGAAGATAAGGCTGAAGGAGCGGCTAACCGAAACAATCGACAATTGCTGTTGTTTCAGCAGACCGAGCTCCAAGGACAGCGTTACCATGTGTCTGGACTATAGAACACATGACTGAATAATATCTATCCGTTGCCAGAGGGTGCCCTCTGCTGTTTACTAGCAATGACACATCTACACTACACACTGCATACAACATCACATGACTGATACATGTACACTGACACAAATACACACACACTGACTCTCTCAACTCTTTGTAATGTGTGATCTATTGTCTGCTAATTGTGCATAGAGGGTTTTTTTCTGTGTAATCATAATTTGGCTCTTTTGAGCTTATATGAGCTTATACGAGCGTTATTCTGATAACTATGTTTTTTCTCTCTGCCTATTGTGTTTTCCCTGACCCTTGCCCTCTTTACCCTCCTGTTCGACTGGCGCCTTCGGGCTGCCGCAGCTATGGGATGCACTTATAGAGCGCGTCCAATGTCAAGTCAAATTTCAATTCTCCTGTATGTATTGCACGTATGGTAGTATTGACAATAAACCTTTTCATTCATTCATTCATTCATTCATTAACTTACCAGCAGTTCGTGGCAGAGTTTTTAGAGGTGTTTGACCATACTGACTGGTGCGCGGTGCTAACTGACCGGTTGCTTAGCCTTCGGCAGGACAGTAGGTCTGCCGCCGATTACGCTGTAGACTTCCGGGTACTAGCCGCAGAGGCCGGATGGGGCGAGTCAGCGCTTTGCAGCATTTTCCTCCGCAGCCTTAGTTCAGAACTCAGGGATGAGCTAGCGGCACGGGATAAGCCAGACAAGTTAGGTGAACTAATTTCCCTTACTATTAGTTTGGACAGTAGGCTGAAGGACCGGGCGGCTGAACGGAGGGTCGCTAGCTGTTTGAGTAAACCACACGCCCGTTCCGCTAGGCCGCCTCTCCTGGCTCTGCCCCCACCAGAGGAACTTCCAGAGCAAGAGGAAATGGTTATCGGGCAATCAGGGGTTTCAGCGGCTGAGAGACAGCGCTGGAGGGATCTGGGCCTGTGTTTTTACTGTGGCAATTAGTCTCATGGGGTAGCTGAGTGTCCCAATCGGTTAAAAGGGGAGGTTCGTGGATCACAGTAGGGGGATTCACAGACGTTAAGCAGAAAAAGCCCCTCACTAGCTGCCATGTCCCCATTAGACTAATTTACAAACACAGGGAACACACAACACATGCCCTCACTGATTCTGGAGCTGAGCAAAGCTTCATCTCTGGAGACCTGGCAACCCATCTGGGCCTCAGCTGTCAACCCCTTCGCCCACCTGTCAATCTCGTCACGTTGTCAAAGGCGTCACTGACCTCTGTTTCCCAACAGACGGCCTCCGTGTCGGTGATAGTTTCTGGAAACCATCGGGAGGAGATCCGGTTCTTGGTGTTGCCCACCTCCTCTTCGCCTGTGATCCTGGGGTACCCGTGGCTACGTCTCCACAATCCCTCGTTCGATTGGCAAGCCAGAAGTATCACCGCATGGAGCTCTTTTTGTCTCAGTGCCTGCCTCCAGTCTGCAGCGTGTGCCCCCTCAGTATTGGTGGTCCCACCTTCGACGCCGCCCCCGGACCTGTCCATGGTACCGGAAGTCTACCACAATCTGGGAGCGGTTTTCAGCAAGTCACGGGTGCTGTCCCTTCCCCCCCACCGCCCCTACGATTGTGCGATCAACCTCAGGGCAGGGGCCCCCCTCCCGGCAAGTCGTCTGTTTAGCCTGTCAGCCCCGGAGCGTGAGGCCATGGACACGTATATTATGGAGTCCCTCAGCTCTGGGATTATTCGACCGTCTTCCTCGGCGGTGGGGGCGGGTTTCTTCTTTGTTGGAAAGAAGGATGGCTCGCTGCGTCCCTGTATCGACTTCCGGGGGCTTAATGAGATCACCATCAAGGATAAGTACACGCTGCCACTGATGAACTCGGCTTTTGACTCCCTCCAGGGGGCATCTTGTTTCACGAAGCTGAACCTGCGTAACGCGTACCACCTGGTGCGCATCAAGGAGGGCGATGAGTGGAAGATGGCATTCTGGACCCCAAGCGGCCATTTTGAATACCTGGTGATGCCGTTTGGGTTAACCAACGCTCTGGCCGTCTTCCAGCGCCTAATTAACAACGTCCTCCGGGATTTCCTGAACTCCTTCGTGTTTGTCTACCTGGATGACATCCTGATCTTTTCACGCACTTTGGAGGAGCACCAGGTGCATGTGAGACGGGTCCTGCAGCGCCTCCTGGAGAACCAGCTGTTTGTCAAAGCAGAGAAGTGTGAGTTTCACACCGACAAGACTTCCTTTTTGGGCTTCATTATTGCTCACAATCAGGTACTTCCCGACCAAGGCCAAGGTCCAAGACCCGGCCAAGGTCAAGGCGGTGGTGGATTGGCCCACGCCCACGTCCAGGAAACAGTTGCAGGGTTTCTTGGGTTTTGCTAACTTCTATCGCTGGTTTGTGCCGAACTTTGGGATCATCGCCCGGCTCCTGACCGACCTCACGTCCCCCAAGACCCCCTTTCGTTGGAGCGTGGAAGCTGCTACGGCGTTCGGGGGGTTGAAGGAGGAGTTTGCTTCGGCCTGCGTCCTGACCCAGGTGGATCCGGCTCTGCAGTGCCTAGTGGAGGTGGACGCCTCGGATTCTGGAGTTGGGGTGGTCCTCTCCCAACGATCTCCGGTGGATGGTAGGATCCGGCCGTGCGCCTTCTTCTCCCACCGCCTGACGCCTGCAGAGAAGAACTACTGCATCGGTGATAGGGAGCTGCTGGCCGTGAAGCTCGCCCTGGAGGAATGGAGGCACTGGCTGGAGGGGGCTGCCCAGCCGTTCGTCATCTGGACGGATCATAAAAACCTTGAGTATCTCCGGACGGCCAAATGGTTGAACGCTCGCCATGCCCGCTGGTCTCTTTTTTTCGGCCAGTTTAATTTTACGATCACCTACCGGCCGGAGAGCAAGAACGGCAAGTCTGACGCCCTCTCAAGACAGTTCGAGGCGAGGGCCACCGGGGATCAGGAGGAGACTATCCTGCCATCATCCTGTGTGGGGGACGCCCTCTCGTGGGAGATCCAGGACAAGGTCAGGAGAGCGCAGGAGACTGAGCCCGATCCGGGTGGGGGCCCCCCGGATCGTTTGTTCGTTCCCCCTTCTATCAGGAGTGAGGTCATCCAATGGGGGCACGCGTCTAAGTTGGGGTGTCATCCAGGAATTACCCGCACGATTGATCTGCTCCAGAGAGCCTTTTGGTGGCCAGGGTTGAGGAAGGATGTTACCAGCTATGTCCGGGCCTGCGCCCAGTGCGCCACTGGGAAATCGTCATCTTCCCCCCCGGCGTGTCTTCTTCATCCTCTACCGGTTCCTTCCCACCCCTGGTCCCATGTGGCTTTGGACTTCGTGACCGGCCTGCCCCCCTCTGACCACTTCATCTCGGTCCTGACGATAGTGGACCGCTTCTCGGGGGTTGCCTTCAGCGCGAGAGACGGCGGATCTTCTGGTGCAGCATGTGGTCCGTCTTCATGGTATCCCGGCTGATATTGTCTCGCATCGAGGTCCACAATTTGTGTCCCAGGTTTGGAAGGCGTTCTACACGGTGGTGGGGGCCACGGCAAGCCTCTCTTCTGGGTACCACCCACAGAGCAACGGCCAGTGTGAACGGGCCGATCAGGAGCTGGAGGCTGCGCTCTGCTGTGTCATCTCCTCTTGCTCCTCTTCCTGGAGTACGTTCCTGCCCTGGATCGAGTATGCGCACAATACCACGGTGTTCTCAGCGACTGGGATGTCTCCGTTTAAAGCGTCTCTGGGGTATGATCCACTACTGTTCCCGGAGGAGGAGAAGGAGGTGGCTGTCCCTTCGGTTCAGGCTCATGCTAAGCGTTGTCGGCGGATCTGGACCATCACCCGCAGAGCCCTCCTCAGGACCACGGAACGCAATATCCAGGTGGCCAACCATCACAGGAGGCCCGCCCCGGACTATAAGGTGGGTCAAAAGGTTTGGTTGTCCACCAAAAATGTCAATGTGCCGGCCGAGAAGCGCAAGTTGACGAAGCGCTTCACCGGTCCCTTTGTGATTTCTCGCATTATTAACCCAGTGTCTGTGCGCCTAGTTCTTCCCCCTTCTATGCACATTTGCCCTACCTTTCACGTCTCCCAGGTCAAGCCCTACATCTCCGATCCTCTGTGCCTGCCCCCCACGGCTCCTTCCCCCCCCGAGGATGATCGACGGCCACCCGGCTTGGGGGGTAACTGCCATCTTAGATGTCCGCCGGCGGGGCCGGGGTCTACAGTATTTGGTGGACTGGGAGGGTTTTGGCCCTGAGCATCGCTCCTGGATTCGCCCAGCGTTGATCCTTGACAAGCAGCTCATCCGCGATTTCCATCGGGCGCATCCAGGTAGGATAGGGCAGGTGCATGGAGGAACCTCTAGAGGGGGGAGTACTGTCATGGCGGCCGCTGGGCCGTCATTAACTTCAGCTGCGCACACACCTGCCAGCGGTAATCAGCAGGCTTTAAAAGCCAGTGTCTCTGACTGCTCTGCACGGAGTCGTCTGTCGTCTTCGCCACACATCGCGTCAAGGACACGACCTCAAGCCAGAGTTGGAATCAAGTCTTCTCGCCAAGTCACGCCACGTAAGCAACAGCAACACTCACCCTGTCAAAGTGTTTTCCCCTGTGCACAGGTGGACCTCCCTGGCGGCGGACTCACCTCCCCAGATAATGGGACGTCATCTCCTCCTCCTCGGTTCTCCTCCTCACCTCCTCAGCACCAAACACCACGTGCACCATGCTACACCAAGGCACAGAGCCAGCAGGACTCTTGCAGCGGCACCTGCAAGGTTGCCAGGTCACAGCAAGACCCGCTCAGCTCCAGTGGCCAGACTACCACGCACTCACTCACTCATTCACACTCTCATCACTCTACACTGAGTTAATAAATAATTGTCAAATTAATCTACTCATGTCAGCGTCTGTCTCCTGGGTTCAACAATCATGTCAAAAAGTTCATTAAGATGATCTGCTAGGCGATTATGAAGAGGTGTGAAATATTTCAACCAGTATCCATGCACGCCATCAGGGCCAAGCACTTTCCAGTTGAATACCTTTTAAGCTGTTTTTTTACATCAGTCACTGAAATGGCTACCTTTGCCTGGGCGGAATGTTGTGACAGCTTTTCCTTCACATGGTTCAGCCATTCTGCCTCCCTATTATGTTCAACTGGGGTACACCAAATACCATTCCAGAAGTCACAGCTCTCACTGGGGTCAGGTGTTGCATCATTGGTGAAGTTAATACCATCCAGTTCCTGATACAACTTTTTCTGATCTTGTTGACACAACTAGTTTTGTCTGTACTGGTTGACATATTTGCTCGTACCTTCTTAATTTAGCAGCTTTTGCCGTTACTCGTTGCTTCAATTCTTCAATAACTTTTAACCCCATCTTCTTAACATTATATTTCTTCTCAATCTGCGGCACAACTTTACCACCTTTACTTTGACTTTCCATTTTCCTCTCCAGTTTACTTATCTCTCTTCTCAGTTGGTCAATTTTGGTCTTAATTCGTCTCTTCCACATGGGTTATTTTCTTGCTTGCGTGGTCCTTTTCTTAATGCCCAGCTTCTGCATCACTACAATGACTGCAGCTCGAATTTGCTGATTGGTTTTGATTATATTAGATGTACAGATGTGGGTTAATGCATCATTCACTTCCTGGACTGTTGACCAAAGGGTCTTTCTCTCTACATGCTTCAACAACATCAACTTCTCTTTCTCTGTTTCCTCTAGTGCTAGTTCAATGGCATTTAAGATATCTCTCTGCCTCTCTGTCAAGCCTTCAACTTCACCGACTTGAAATCAATAGCCGCTTTGATTCTCATTTCTCATCCTAGGCAAGCCAGTATGGTCATGGGGTACTTGATTATCTGAGAAAGCACCCATTCCATCAATTCCATCACTTATGGGGTCTTCTTTCTCCCTGTTAATGCCACCCTCTGTTGCACTATTCACCTGTCATTTTATCTCCTCCATTTCGATGGAAGAAAGCCAGTTGTTGCTTCTAATCGCTCTTGCCTGGTCTTCTAAGTTTTTAGATATTCTGAACATTCCCCTACTTGTCCAACTATTCAACATCCTCTTCCTGTATCCTCTAGTTCCTGGTTTAAGATAAGATAAGATAAGATAAGCCTTTATTAGTCCCACAATGGGGAAATTCCAGGATTGCAACAGCACAGGGATAGCAACACTCAGAGCAACAATCAGAAGGCAAGAAAAAAACAAGAACAGCTAGTATACATATGTACATATTACTATAAATATATATATACATATATATATATATATATATATATATATATATATATATATATATATATATATATATATATATATATATATATATAGACACACAGTGCGGAGCATTGTGGTTGGTGAATGTGCAGCAGAAAGTCTAAGCTCTCTCTCCCTCCGCGGGTGCGGCGGGCCAGCTGGATGTCTTTGGGCATGATGGTGGTGACCCTCTTGGCGTGGATGGCGCACAGATTGGTGTCCACGAAGAGACCCACCAGGTAGGCCTCGCTGGCCTCCTTTGCTCTCATTAGCAACTCCATTACGACTCCGTATAATGCATTGTTCCATTTTCTATGGGAAGTTGCTTGATATTGACTGAGTGGTGTGGTCCCCCCCCCCCATACACATCATCACTGCTGGATAAGAGCCCATCATATCTGGTCTATTTCACGTTGTTCTCTCTATTCAGATTAACATTCATATCATCATAAAATTGAGTTAACCAATAATGTGTTATAATGTGATCTGCCATGCTCTGCAAAACCGGGGGCACTGCTTAGAGGCACATCAGATGGTCTTCAGTATGTGAGAGGCTAGATTGTATGGCCACAGATGAAAAGGTGGGTCATAAGTTGCACATCACATGCTGCTGGATATGGGGAGACCAGTCTGGGATGCTCAGGTGTCATAGGCTGCCAGAAAAGATACTACTCCTCAAGTGATCCTTGCCCCTATTTTAAGATAAGGAAACTGCTAAGAATTTATCTGGGGTAAAGACAACACATTCCTATGGCTCCCATTTCAGCAAATGCCCTCTTACCACTATCTCTTATGGACACAACCTTTCAGCTTTGGGACAGAAAAGGTGTGGCCTTAGTCAGGGACTTTTTCAGAGAAGGCAACTTCATATAATTTCAGCAATTAAAGACACAACTCAATATTCCACAATCACACTTCTTCAGATATTTGCAGGAGCAAAGCTTTATTAAAGAGCATTTTCTCTTTCCCTTCAGACTCCACAGAGTGGATGGTTGGAAGAGTGCTTGAGGGTAGATCCATTGCAGGGGGAGCAGTGTCTGTAATATATGAATTGATACAGGGGGCAACAACTCCACCTCTAGACTTTAATTAAACAGCAATGGGAGGCAGAATTAGGCTCCAGCCTTTTGGCAATGGAATGGAAGAGAACAATCGGCTTGGCGCACACTTTATCTATATGTATCAGACATGGGCTTCTCCAATTTAAGGCACTCCTTAGGTTCCATCTATCAAATAGCAGGCTTGTTACAATGTTTCCAGGAACCAATGAAAATTGCCCAAGGTGTAAATGTGATTCAGGCACCCTTAGTCATATGTTTTAGGATTGCTCAATGTTGAAGGATTTTTGGGAGGGGGTTTTCAACACCATTACATTAGAGTGGGAGAAAAGAATTCCAACAAACCCTGTTACAGCTCTGTTTGGAGTGGTGCCACGGGATTGCAGGATCTCAGCTACCCATGCCACAGCTGTGGCCTTCACCACACCTCTTGCTGTTGTTTGTGGTGGCTACTTGCATGGCAACAGCCCCTCTGATTCTAGATGTGATTAACATTGTAGACAGGAGAAACATAATTTCATTCTGCTGTACATGATTGGCTGTATGGATTGAATGACAATAAAGCTGGCTTCCTCTTCTTGCACGGTGGCTTATTCTGCTTAAATCAAAAAAGACCTCATCCCCTTCCTATGGACGTTGAGTAAGGGGGAGGGACATCTCAAGGTGAAGCAATTTAGATAAAAGAAAGAAAAAAGTACAAAAGCTTTGGCAGCCATTCTTATCATACTTTGAGTCTTCCTTTATTGTGAACAACTGTAAATGATCCCCCTTTTTTCTTAAAGGGGTCATTGACTGAAAATTGGTGTGTTTGAAGGTTTTAACTGTCTCAGATGTGTCAACTGGTCATGTAATTAGCCAATAATGTTCCAAAAAGTCAACTATCTGAAAAAAGCACAGTGCCTTTATCTTGTATTTCTCTCAGAGAAACTCCCCCAAATTCTTTTTGACTCTTCCAGGTAAATTGTATACGTCAAGTTTTGAAAAAGCCAACTCACTGCCTTCCTTGACCCGCCCACTGCTCTATTATTGGCCCGCCTAGCTGTCCGTCATGTAGATCGAAGTGGTGGCTAAAGGTAGCCAATGAGCCCACGAGCTAACATCGTTACTAGGACACTTGCTGTAAGCGCGGCTTATATTGTTATTTTCTTCAGATTTTAGTTACCCTAATAGCCATCACTGACGTGAGATAAACCACTGACTGTGGATCAGTGAACCAGATCGCTGCTCAGCCAACCTGGAAGGCAAGAAGCTAGTTAGATGTAAAGGCTAATTGATGTAAGCGGAAGGGCGGAGTTGAAATGGTGAAAGGTGGCTCTTACAGTGACACGTCTTAAATTAGAGTGTTTATAAAAAGACAGGAAAAAAAAAAAAAAAAATTGCTTCAATAATTGAAGAATGAATGAATCTTTATTTCGGATAGCTTAAAAGTAAAGATTAAAAGAAAGGAACAGAATAATATAACAAAGGGGGAAAAAAACTAACAAGGTCAAATTAAACAACTCTGATTATACAGTTCAACAAAAGTTATCTGAAATGGGTGATGGCTGAAGCCGCAGCTTATATTGCCCACCTATATTCCATCCAAGAATTCAAAAGAAAAACAAAACAAGAGCGATTAAAATTCAGAACGAAGCTAAGACAAAACGTGACAAAAAAAAAAAAGCAACAGCACAACACAGACTGAATATGATAATTCTTATGTGATTTTACTGTACATGTCATCTTGTATATATGTTTGGAGTATTTCTTCCTTTAGTTTTTGTTTAAATTGTCCAAGCGTTGTACATGATTTTAATTCAGGTCCAAAATCGTTCCATAATCTGACTCCTTGCACTGAAACACAGTGTTGCTTGGTGGTAGTTCTCACTGAAAGTTTTTGAAATATACATGTTCCTCTGAAATGATATTGTTTCTCCCTTATTTGGAACAACTTTTGGATATTTGCGGGCAGTGATAGATTCTTCACTTTAAACATTATTACTGCAGTTTTAAAGTCAATCAGATCTTTCAACTTGAGAGCTTTTAATTTAAGAAAAAGTGGGTTTGTTGGTTCCTTGTAAGCAGCTTTGTTTATTATTCTAATAGCTCTCTTCTGAAGCATAAAGATTGGATATATGTTTGTTTTATATGTATTTCCCCATTCTTCAGTACAATATGTCATGTATGGGAGTATTAATGAATGATACAAAGTATATAGTGTGGGTTGATTCAGCAAATATTTCACTCTTTGTAGTATAAGATAAGATAAGATAAGATTAGCCTTTATTAGTCCCACAATGGGGAAATTCCAGGATTGCAGCAGCACAGGGATAGCAACACTATTGCAGTTGTTTTGGATATTTTACCTTTAATATAATTAATATGTGACTTCCAACACAGCTTATTATCAATTATTACTCCAAGAAATTTAGTTTCGGATAACCTTTCAATCTCTACACCATTTACACTGAGTTTAGATACTGAGTTGTTGTGATGGTTGTTAAAAACTATAAATTTTGTCTTACTTAAATTGAGCGTTAATTTGTTTGAATCAAACCACAGTTTAAGCTTTCCTAATTCCTTTCCAAGTGTATCCAAAAGTTGTTCCAAATTGCTTCCACTGCATAATAAATTAGTGTCATCTGCAAACAATATTAAATCCATTTTTTCTGAAACTTTTACATATATCATTTATATACATATTGAATAACAATGGCCCCAAAACTGAACCCTGTGGGACTCTGCAAGTAACCTTCAGTAACTGCGAGTTTTTGCTACCAACACATACATACCGATATCTGTTCTTTAAGTAACTACATAACCAGGACAGTGCTACCCCCTAATACCATAATTTTGTAGTTTCTTTAACAATAATTTATGATCCACTGTATCAAATGCTTTTTTTAAGATCCAGGAATACTGGAAATCCAGGAATAATTAAAATGATTACAGAAAATGTGAACAAAATATGTCGCAAACAATTCATTAAAGTAGAACTGAACTGAATGGCATTGAACGGCACTGGGTGATAGTACATACAATTATAAAGATAATTTATCATTGGCACCCCCTCCACAAATCCCGGAATCTTGGAGAAAATCGCGATTTTGAATTTCCCGCCCTGAAAAATCAGACAAATCCGCCGATTAACCGGAAGTGCAGCCGGAGTTCTGCGTGACGTCACGAGTGTGACACAGTCCTCCATGTTTACCATTGCAAGCACGTCGACACTGGTTGTTTTTGGTGCATTTTGTCATGATAGTCGACTACAAAACACTTCCAACACCTGGGAAGATCTGTTCAGTGGCCAAGGAAAGCTGTCATGGCGACGAAAAAAAAGAAAGGGGGAGGAAAAGCGACCGGGAAGCGATGCGTTTCTAGATATAGATATTACAGTGATCCCTCACTTATCGCGTTTAATGGGGACCAGAACCGACCGCGAAAAGTGAAAAACCGCGAAGTAGCGTCACCCCCCCCCCCCAAGGGCGTCACAAGCACTATTTTGCACAAAAAGGCACAAGAGAACAGCGAAAAGTGCCACTAAGCAACACGAGCGATAAAGAACAATGAATGTGGTCTTCCTTCGCTGGGTATGGGTGCTCTGCAGGGAGAGAAGCTGGGTACAACGTCTCGGCCAATCAGCTTGTGAGGTAAAACGTCTCGGCCAATCAGCTTGCGAGATTCCCGAGCGGTGAAGAGGTGGGCGGAGAGGAGTGGAGCGGTGGTCAGAGAGGTGGATTTTGAGTTGTGCGGGCTCTCCGTGTTGATACCTGATGTTCTAATGTACTCTCCCTGCCTTCTGCTAGCGCCCGGGCAACTTTCGTGCCATTTTTTCTCAATTTTGAATTTTTGATGAATATTTTTGAAAAATCCACGATGCACTGAGGGCGCGAAAGGTGAAACGCGAAGTAGCGAGGGATCACTGTATTTATAAATAGCACAGTCAAATGCAGAGGCCAGTTCTGTTCATGTGTATTGCCACTATAGTCTGTAGAAGTATTGTAATACATAGCCCAATTTTTTGAATGAATGAATGAATTTATTTATTTCGGATAGTACAGTACAGGTTGAAAGAAACTGAATGATATAACAACAAGGTCAAATTGAACAATGACTCATCTGATTATACAATTCAACGTAAGTTATCTGAAATGGGTGATGGCTGAAGCCGCAGCTTATATTGCCCACCCATATTCCATCCAAGAATTCAAAAGAGAAAACAGGCAAGAGCGATTACAATTCAAAACAAAACTAAGACAAAATGTGACAGAGAAAAAAGAAAACTAAGCTACAACACAACACAGGCTGGATATGTTACAACTCGCCGCTCATTAGCGCCTCGTCAGCAGCGTGGGATATAAGCCACTCTGCCCTGGGCTTCGGCATGAAGCCGTCTGATTCCTTCAGCCCTCTTGCTGCAGAGGAACCCCCTCATCTCCCAGCAAGATCTATAGCGTAAGCATACCTACCTTTGCCTTTCCAGTCTCTCCCCTGTGCACAGGTGTATTCCCCGGCGGCGGACCTCGCCTCTGCATCGCCGTCTGCCAGCTGCTGTCACAGGTGCATAAGGTCGCTGTCTCCCGGGCTCGCGTGCATGCCTGCCACCTGCCACACTCCTGCATCCTCCTCTGTCTCGTCACCGATCCTGAATGCCTCTTCACTCTGAAAACTCTGGTGTTCTTGACTGCTGGAACTGCTATCATCTGCCATTGTTGTTTTGTTTAGGTATCACACTCGTGACGTCACGCAGCGTCGTCTGCACTACTTCCGATTTGTTTGGCACTGCCAGCCAGAGGCAAAAGTTTATCGGCTTATAGCTTGGCCATCGCACTGCCTAAAAATTTCTTTTATGTGTTGAAAAATACAATAGGTAATAAGGAATTAATCTGCTATTCTACTTTTTGCGCCAAAAGGTGGGTTCAGTTCTACTTTAAGACATGTGTGAGCTATTAAAATGTGGAAAAAGTGCAATCAATGACTTCTCTAAATCCCTATTTTACTTAGCCCCCCCCCCCCCCCCCCCCCCCGTGTGTATGTATGGGTTTATGTGGCTATGTGCAATGGGCTAAAGTGGGTAGCTGTTTCTGTGTTCTATATGAATATGTGAAAATTCAATAAAAATATTAAAATATATAAAATATAAATTTCAGAAAAATAATAAAAGAGGGAGGGTTGGGTGAACTAGGGCTGATTAGCATTTAAAGCAGTAGGCCATAAAACAGCCTGTTGTAAGGACAGCTCCTTCCCCATGTCTAAAAGGGTACTGCTGTGGGGAAAGGAAGCAGCCGAGGCAACGAGCAAGACGACACAGAAACTTCATTCCATCTTCAACATACAGTACAGTAAAAGAGCTCCTCTTTTATATCTTTAATACCTTGCATTGAGACCCGGAACTTCCAATCATAATACATTGTTGTTTAGAACAAAGCCTGTGTGGCACATTAACATGACAAAACGCCGGCACCGATCTGACACCCTTCTTCTTCCAGCGGCTCCGGCAGTTACTTCTCTCCCTGGTGTGCGCATTGTCCTTACTGTCCCATCTGATATTCCTCCTCCTGTTTCGGTCCATTGTTCCCCTCCTTTCCCAGCTGCCTTTTCTGGATGGAGAAGTCCCACACCATGCCCCCACACAGCCCCTGCCAAACACCCAGAAAGGGCACTAACCCCCCCTCCCCCAATCCTTTGGGTTTGAGCCGGCACCCATAGCGGCTGTAGCGGGGGGGGGGGGGGGTCGCTGATCCAGTCGAACCGCCCTGCTGGCAGGGTGTACGGGAGGGCACGTCAGTCTGTGGAGGGAAAAAGTCTGTGAAGGGAAAAAGGGAGGGGGAGAAAACACATCAGCTTTGTGAGCGCAGGTCCACTGCTGAGGGATCACCAACTTGCGGAGCCACCAATGGTGGGTGTCTGCGCCGGGGAGCTTGGGCCAACACCACCTGCTCGTCTACCAACACAAAAACAGGCTTCAGCCTGTCAATGCAGATGGTCTCCCTATGTCCCCCCAAGTCTAACACAGAATGCTTCGCCCCAGGTTCCAACACCCTGAACGATCCGTTGTACGGTGGGTGCAGTGGGGTCCGGTGTGCATCATGCCTGACAAAAATGAAACTGGCATTCTGCAATCTTTTTGGGACAAAGGTGCGGGGAAAACAATGGTGGCCCAGGCCCGGTACGTTAAAAGCCTCCGTGCAAAAATTGCGCAGGCGGATCAGCCTGGGGTGCGGGGTTTTCCAGTAAAAACAGTCCGGGGATCCGCAATGGTTGAGAAAAAATGAGCTTTGATGGGGAGGCTGCCAAATCCTCCTTAGGTGCGGAGTGCAACCCTAAAAGAACACAGGGCAGGCGGTCGACCCAATTTGTATCCGTAAGCAAAGCTCTGAGTGCTGCTTTAAGTGACCTATGAAAACGCTCGCATAACCCGTTAGCGTGGGGGTTGTACGCGGTAGTGCGGTGAATTTTGACCCTCAGGCTCTGGGCCATCGTGGACCAGAGTTCCGAAATGAATTGTGGACCCCTGTCAGAAGTGATGTCCAACGGGGATCTGAATCGTGCAACCCAAGCCGACAAAAAAGCACGAACCACTTCTGCGGACGTGGTAGAAGCCAGCAGAACCACTTCAAGCCAACCTGTGGTGCAGTCCACGATTGTTAAAAGGTGCGTGAAACTTTACGATGGCGGGAGGGGTCCCACCAAATCCATGTGGACGTGGTCGAACCTCCTGGCCGGGATTTGGAACGGCTCAAGGGGGGCTCTGGTGTGTTTGTGCACTTTGGCCTGCTGGCACGCGATGCAAGCTGCAGCCCACTCTTTCACGTCCTTGGGCAAGCACAGCCAGATGAATTTCATCCCCACTAGCTTCACCGAAGTGCACACTCCCGGATGTGAAAGGGAGTAGACCGAATCAAAAAAGTGACTGCACCAAGAGCTCGGAACCACCAGGCGTGGGAGGCCGGTGGAGACGTCGCAGAGCAAGGGAGGGCACCCTTCTTCCACCACCCTGCTCTCCAGCCTTAACCCAGTAGGCACAGACTGGAGCGCGCAGACTGGAGCGCTCAAGTGTCCGTGTCCCCGGCTTGCTCCATGGCCATCGCAGGGAAATCTATTCCAATGTAGACCAGGGAGACTAATGCGCATGACAGACAATTGGCCATGATGTTGAGCTTACCGGCGACGTGTTGAATGTCGGTAGTAAACTCCGAAATCACGGCCAAAACGCGGCCAAATCACTTCCGCCCTCCAAAGAGAGCAGACGCCTTTTTTCTTCTCTCCTGCTCTGACTTATCTCCTTCCTCCCCTAACTAACTGGATCCCAGCTTGCTGTCGTCTGTCTGCGTGTCTTTACTGCTGATTATCGAAAGAAATTATGGAATTAATAAGCTGGGCTTTGAACGCAATTGACACTATATTCAACGAGGAAAAGTGCCCCGGGGGAGGTTGTTTGCCCCGCAGAAGCGGCTGCTGTGGGCTATTTGAGGGACACAAGTAATTGGAAACTCTTGTGCCTGTCTGATCTTTCCATCGAAGATGTAGAAGATTTGTACGTCTTCGTAGTAATGGTGATTGGGATCGTTCTGATTGGATCTGGGATTGTCCTGGTGTACCGTAAATTGATGAAGATGGACACAACCTATCAAAACGCTGGCCAGGCAAGGTTCAACCATCAAATTGAAAAAATGGAGAGGACTCTGATAGCGGCAAATGGAGAACTGTCTCGGAAGGTGGATTACATCATGATTACGCTTAGAGCCATCCATGAAGGATTCAACGTCCAGCAATGAAGGATTAAGTACTGAATCTGTAAGAGAATATAAAGTTTTTTCTCTCTGAGATCAGTACTATTCAACAAATCTGACTCCCCTTACACAAATCCTCCAGATTATCTGCAGTTTTTTGTTTTCAAAACATTGAGCTCACGGCCTTTCGGACAGCCAGCTGCATGGCCCAAGGACAATGCCAGCAGCTAGACAAAACATCTCCTGCCAAAGAGACCTTGTTGTTCTTAACTGATACAAACACCTACATTCAACATTACACCCACACTGATTCAAAAAACTGATGATAAAGATGATTCACTCACTGCTCTCTCTGTGTCCTTGTGAACTTTTTTGTCTGCTAACTGTGCATTGAGGGCTTTTTTTTTTTCTTGTAATCATAATATTGATGATATATGACCACTATTCTGACAATCAAGGGTTTTTTTGCTCCTTCCTATTGTATTATCCTTTCTTCCCTATGCATCCTGTACCCTTCTGTTGACAGGCGCGTTCACAGATGCTGCCGTGTCACCGGAAATGCAGGTCGTTTTCTGTGTCAAGTCAAATCCCTCGTATATTATCAGTTGTATCTGTTAATGTACTTGGCAATAAATCTTTTCTGAGTTCTGAGTTCAAATGTTGTTGCTGCCGGGCCGACCACGGTTCAGAGACCTTGGACATTGTGTATGTCAGTGGCTTATGGTCCACGAATGCGGTGAACTCACGCCCCTCTAGCCAAAACTGGAAATGGTGCATCGCCAGGTGGCGAGCCAACAATTCTCTATTGAACATGCTGTATTTGCATTGGTTGTCACGCAAAGTTTGGCTGAAAAACGCGAGCGGCTGCCACGAACCTGAGACGTACTGCTCCACCACTGCTCCTATGGCAACATCAGATGCATCGATATTGAGCGCTATCCATGCAGACGGATCTGGGTGGGCTAGCAACGCGGCATCCACAAGTGCTGTTTTGACATTTGTAAAAGCCTGGACCCGCTCAGGAGTCCAGTCGATGGTTTCCGAGGGCTTTATTTTTTTTAAGCACGACATACAACAGCTGCATCAGCTGGACTGCCCGGGGAAGGAAACGGTTATAAAAATTAACCATTCTCTAAAACTCCTTTAGTGCTCTCACTGTCTGCGGATGCGGAAAGTCTGACACAGCACGCATCTTATCTGGTAACGGAATCGCGCCCTCCGGCGAAATGCAGTGCCCCAAAAAAATCAATCACTGGCACACCGAACTGACACTTCGCCGGATTCTATCAGCCCGTGTGCCTCCAACCTCCGGAAAACTGTCTTGAGATGGGTGATGTGCTCCCCTCGGACGCGCTAGCTACCAGAATCTTGTCTAAGTAGACATAAACAAAGGACAAGTTGCAAAGCACTGCATCCATCATCCTCTGGAAAGTCTGTGCCATGCCTTTTAATCCGAACGGCATGCGTAAAAACTCTAAAAGGCCGAAAGGAGTTATTTCCGCTGCGGGACCTGATGGTATCCATGGACCAGATCCACTTTCGAAAAAACACGCGCCCGGCCAGGTGTACGGAAAAATCCTGGATGTGCGGAATGGGATCACGATCGTGTTCCGTGGCGTTATTCAGGCATTGGAAATCGCCGCATGGTCGCCACGACCCGTCGGCTTTAGGCACCATGTGTAGTGGGGATGTCCACAGGCTGTTGGAGCACCTGGCGATGCACACCTGCTCTAAGTTGGCAAACTCCTCTCATGCGCTGGCCAGTTTAGCTGCATCCAAGAGCTGAGGTCATGCGAACACCGGTGGGCCTTTTGTCGTTATGAAGTGTCGACCCCGTATTTCATTACTGTAGCCAAAAAAGTCGGGACCATTGAGTGCTAGGAACTGTGTGAGCAAATGTTGGTATTACCCCCTGGAGCTATAACGTTAGCCAGTGTTGTCGACCCAGTTCCCCGAGCTGTACACGGCAGTGAGATAAAAGAGACAGAATCCACTAATCTCCTATTAGCAACATCGACTAACAACTCATAAACTCATAAAAAAAATCTGCACCTAAAATGGGGCCTGAACAAGTAGCTTCCACAAAGTCCCTCTGAAAGTTGCGTCTGTTCAAGCATATCATCAGTGTCCGCTCACCAAATGTCCTGTTGGTGGCCATGAGCTCGGGACCTCTGCCTCCTGCCACCCTGTCTGCATTGACCGGCAGGATGGGGCTCTTCTGGGAGCCAGAGTCCACCAAAAACCGTCTCCCCGAATGTGTGTCCGTGACATAAAGCAGTCTGTTCCTGTTGCCATCGGTTGCAGCTGTCACTGAATTCCAAACGTGCTGTCTTCCTGGCTTCTTGAATTGGCATGGCAACAGGCAGCGTTGGGCATTCGAGCCAAAATGGCGATGATAAAAACAGATCGCCCCGTTCTTTCGTCTCCTGGTGTCCGTCCTGGCTACCATAAATGGCTCCTCGACCTCGCTGGAGTCCCTCATGGATGCTCGTGCCACTGTCTACACGCTGAGAGTTCTGGTCGCCAAAATGATGCGGTCCGCTTCCTGTGTCAGAGCGCAGTAGTCCATAGCAACCAGCCCCGGTGAGTTGGTCAGGATCACCCTCACTGTAGCCGGTAGGTTCCTGAGGAACAAGTGGGCGAACAGGAAAGATTCATCGTCCTTCCCCCTAAAGCGCCAACATGCTCTCCATGAGCTCCACTGCTGATCTGTCCCCTAACTCCAAATGCGTTAGGAGTCTCTCTGCCCTCTCATTGTCAGAAAGAGTATAGCACTGGAGAAGCATCTTCTTGAGTGCTTCATATTTTCCTGGGACCGGCGGCGCCTGGAGCAGGCTCATCACCTGTTGGGTGGCGCGCGCATCCAGCGCAGCGACCACGTAGTAATACTTGGTATCTTCCGTTGTTATCCCGTGGAGTACAAACTGGGCTTCTATGTGCATGAACCACGTGGTTGAGTTGTGAAGCCAGAAGTCTGGGAGCTTGACTGAGACAGCGCATGCGGCGCTGGTGCTCTCCCTCCAGGTAGTCTCCGGGGCGGTGCTCGGCTTGCTTTCTATGGCATGTCTAAAGGTGTGTTCACACCAAATGCGAACAGGCAAATTTTTCGCGCGACACGATTACATTATAAATCAATGTAAACAAACCAACAGACATGAATAGTGAGATGCAGACAAGCGAAGTTGTCTTTAAAACTTCTGCAGCTGTGTTCAACCTGCTGTGGAAATTCCCAAAATAACGTCATGCTTAGGTTTACATTATTCGACCGGGGGCTCATCTGTAAATGTCTCAAGTCTCCAAAACTTCACAGATGATGGGTATTTACATTGCTAACTTGCTAGCTTGCTAGGACGTCTGTGGTCGGAAACCGTGGGTAAATAACTCCAAAATCCCGATTCAGCTGAAGAGTTCCCGGTCCTCCTGTCTCCCGGTGAGTGAGTTTCATTTTCTAACTGGTTTACTCTGCAATGGGGACAGCAGAATCTCAAAGCTAGCAGCACTAGCTAGCAGCGGACGTGAATGCGTGACTATGCAAATTTGTGTGTACTCTTGGCTTCCCATTCACTTTGTATGGATTTGTGCCGCCTGTTCACGTTTGGTGTGAACACACCTTTAGGGTCACCAATGTGGAGAAAGGAAGCAGGCGAGGCAACGAGCTGAACGACACAGAAACTTTATTCCATCTCCAACATATAGTACAGTGAAAGAGCTCCCGGGTCTCTGTGCATTCCTCTTTTATATCTTTAATACCATGCATTGAGACCCGGAACTTCCAACCATAATACATTGTTGTTTAGAACAAAGCCTGTGTGGCACATTAACATGACAAAACGCCGCTCTGACACCCTTCTTCTTCACTCAGCTCTCCGGGTAAAATCCATGGCAGACCCTGGCAAAATGGTTCAAGCGACCACATCTGTAACAAGGTGCTCCTCTCGCCAGACAGTCCTTAGCCTTTTTGCGGTGCATCGCAGACCCACAGCCCATACAGAGGGACTTTCCCGGGGCCAACCCCCAGCTAGTAGCGTTGGCTTCCATCTCTTCGCCGTCCAAGCTATCTTTGCTGTCCAGGTCCGTGGCATTTGCAGTGACAAGAGGCTCTAGCTTGTCCATGGCTTCCATTTGGAGCTCTACCTTGACGGCTCTGGCTAACATGAGCTCATTTGGCACCGTAAGTAGCCTAACCCGCAATGTGGTGCTGAAAGTGTATTCCGCCAGCTGGTCACAGATCATTTCTTTCTCCAGTGTCCCAAAACGAGACTCACTAGCTAGCTGCCTCAAGTCAGTGACGAACTTCCGAACGGGTTCACCTACCCGCTTATGTCGCTGTCGAAAGCAGATCCTCTGGACTGTCATGTTATCCGGGGTGTCAAAATGGCTAGCTAGAAGCCCTACTACCTCCTCATACGTGTCAGCAGCACCGAGCAGTCCCAGAAGTCGCTGGCCCTCTTTGCCCAAATTGTGCACCAATAGCACCCGGGCTCTCTGCTTGTCGAGCTCCCCGAGACCCAGCACGGCAACATATTTCTGAAAGGCCTTGTACCACCTAGGCCAGGGCACTGGCGGTTCTCGGAGTGCCTTGAGGAAAGGGCAGATAGGGACCATGCACACCTCAGTGGTTTAATCCAGCGTCGCCAGTGTTATATCTGATATTACCTGCTGAACAGAAGAGGCGAGGTGACTTGGAAACACAGCTTTATTTAGCTTAACTCACACTGACAGCTGTTGACAGATCACCGGCTAAGCTCAGGTGAGAGAGACTAAAAAGATGGCTGACCCGGCCTTATATAGAGCGGAGCGGAGGCACCATCTGGAGGTGCAGTGTGTCCATCTTACACTTCCATATCTCACATATAGCCCTTTTGAAAACACAGCCAGGTGGTGTAAGGGATGGAAAACTAATATCAACAGCAATAAATAAATAAATTAATTAAATTAAATTTAAAAAGGAGACCCCGGGGAAGACCCAGGACTCGCTGAAGAGACTACGTCTCCCAGCTGGTCTGGGAATGCCTTGGTATCCTCTCTGAAGAGCTGGAGCAGGTGGCTGGGGAGATGGAAGCCTGGGCTTCTCTGCTTAAACTGCTGCCTCGGCGATCCGGACCTCCGGAAAAGCGGTAGAAGATGGATGGAAATTTAAAAAAAAAGCCAGAAAGCTTTCACTGTTTCTTGAAAACACGGCAGGTCTTAGCTTTTAGAGTGTCTCACACTTGGTGAAAATCCGTCACGTGGAGAGAGTGACAGGGAGAAAGTTGTTTCTTTGACTGAATGGGCTGCTGTGATGGAGGTGAAAGGGAGGCAAGAGTTTGTGCACAGTATGCATCAAGACAAAGAAAATCTCAAAGGTACAAGTTCTCCTTTGATGTCTGTCAAAGGCTGAAACTCAAACTTCAGCTCTGAGAAGGTTTTCCAGGCACATTTGAAGGAATGCTTGTGTGGCCCTGCTCTTTTTTATTTAACTGCATTCCTGTGGGAATAGAACGTCTCCCTAAATCCAGTCTTTGTGCAAATATGTGAAAGGCTGACTGAAGCCGGCTCATCTTCATAATGCAGGAGCCATGGCCCCCATGGAAACACCATGGTTGTGTCAACCTTGTTCATCGAGGGAACTCTCATCACTGATGTTGAAAAGGCTGCTGCTGAAGGGATTCTGCTGCTGCTCATGTAGCTCTCTGAAAGTCTCTATTGCTTGGAGAATGGAAGCAGTCCTCTGTGGTGGATAACGCTAATCGTGACTTTTTTCTGTTGTCTGCTCACCACTTTACTACTCATTCTAACCAATTCTACATTATGTATTATTTCTATAACACCTTATAATATTGCCTGCAAATTATAGGGCAAGTATCAGGAAAATAACAGGGAAAAAACTGAGTAGAAAAAATCTGTGGAAACAAATGAGTAAAAAAATAAGGGGAAAAACAGGATAGAAAGAGATAAAAAAAAACAGGGGAAAATATTAATACAAGACACAAAAAATGGTAAAAAGGAAAAAAACCCCAAGGTAAATCATGAATAAAATAGTGTACAAAAATGGAGAAAAAACAGGAATAACGGTAGAAAAAAACCCAGATAAAACTAGGGAAAAAATTAAAAAAGAACAAGAATAAAACATGGATAAAACACAGAATAAACAGGATTTTTTTTGGGGGGGGCGGGATACAGGATGAACATGAAAAAATCAACTGCGTAAAATTGGAAAAAATAGGAGGGATATCACATGATAAGAAACTGAGCGACTGGCTGGCACTAATACCTATGTATTATCCTATAATATGCTGCAAAAAATAAGTCACTCACCTATGTTGCTGTATGCATTATTGTAGAAGTCCTAAATTATTACCTTTTCTTGGGTTTAATCTCCCCATGATAACAAAATGACATACAGTAAAACATACAGTACAGTATATGAAGAGTAGCAGCGCTGAGTGGGAGAGATTTAGAGCCAAATGACATCTGCAGCTGTCATTTCATTTCAACTCAAGAAGACTTTGACAGTGCGCAAGCACCTGCCTGACATTCTTTGTAGAGAAAGTTAAAGTTACACTCAAAAATCCAGTTTTTTCTTGTTAAATGTCTGTAAGATGTTTTTTATGACTTACAAGAGCAAAATCACTCAAATGTCTCATGCGTCTGTTTTTTGCTTTAAAGTTTCACTTAAGCCCTGTCCCCTGATAAAAGGTGAGCTTAGATGGAGCGTTTTTGGTGACGTAGCTATGCATGGCGTTGGCACGTCCAGAGTGTTGAGCCAATCAGGACTCTCTGGCCTAACTGAAGTTATCCTCCCGGCTAATTAGCATTTTTAAACCAGCTGGTTTGGAAACTTGACCCAAATTATGATGGGCTTTACCGTTAAACTGCTTTTAAGGACTGATGCAGTTTCAGTCACTATCCTGAGCCACCGTGGATACAACTGGGCATGTCCTTTAACTGGTAAGTCTTTTTATCACAGGATTTATTCTGGTAATGTAGTGCTAGCCACTATTATCCTTGTGGGATATGGGTGGGCCTAGTAATCACTTCTATTCAAAAAATTTTCTACCAAGACTTACTTTTCATGTGACTAGAGAGTGCAAATTCTCCCATTATGAAAAGTTCTGCATCCTTTTTTGCAGACTTTACAGAAGACTACTGGTAGATTTGATCCTCATTTTAGTACTTGTTGCTTCCGCCAAGGAAGTAATGTTTTTACCGGCATTTTGTTTGTTTGTCTGTTAGCAGGAATACTGGCATAATGTAGGGCCCAGGGAACACGCACACAGGCTCGAGTGAGATTCAAAAGCTTTACTGAACAACAACAGGTGTTTGGATGCGTGAGTGTGAGGTGTAAAGGGTTTGCTGGAGGACAGGGAGCGCCGTGTACACAAACATGTGTCAGAGCAGACAAGACAACAGACACATTATAAAGTATGCTGATGATTCAGTTGTTGTCAGTCTCCTCCAGGATGGTGAGAGTGGCCACGGCCCAGTAGTTGATGATTTTGTTTACTGGTGTGAGGATTCCTACCTGCAGCTGAATACGACAAAAACTAAAGATATGATTATTGACTTTAGGAGGAAAACTCCCAGGCACGAAGTCACCATACTAAAAGGCCAGACCACTGAATGTGTACAATCCTACAAATATCTTGGGACAATTACTGATAGTAATATAAACTTTGAAGAGAACTGTGAAAAGGTGTGCAAAAAGGGTCAGCAACATTTGCATTGTTTGAGGAAACTTGCATGCTTCCAAATTGACCGAACCATAATGACGATGTTCTATCGGGCTTTTATTGAATCTGTTTTATCCTTTTCTTTAGTGTCATGGTTTGGTCAGATAAAACTGAAACAGAGGAAATCCTTGGATCAGGTAGTTAGATGGTCCAGTCGTTTGCTTGGTGAGTCACAGCTGAGCCTGACATCCCTGTACACCAGACAGGTACAGAGGATTGCTACCTCCATTTTAAATGGGGACTCCCACCCTTTGCACTGCCACTTTCAGCTTCTTCCCTCAAGACGGAGGTTTGCTGTCCCAAAATGTAAAACCCAGCACTACAAAAACAGCTTTGTTCCTGCTGCTGTCAAAGAGTTGAACAAGTTATAACAATATATTGCACATAATTTAGTTACCTATTTATTAACTCCATTTTATATTTACTTATTTTTGTAGGATTTTTATTTGGGTTCTAAATCTCTTACTGGGTTTTAGACCTTTGAGTTTTTAACCTCTTTGACTAGTCTTTAACTTTTTAATATGACCCTTCTCTCTTATCTCTGGTTTTTCTCCCATCTCTTTGTCTTTATATCCTGATTGATGGAGCCTTGAGTACTTTTTATCATGTTTATAGTCAGCTTCATGTGTGCCTGTGTTTGTGTTTATGTTGAATGTAATTGTGGTTTGTAAATATGGATGTCACCAGACTGCAAAACAAATCTACCTACGGGTACAAATAAAGTAACCTAAACCTGAGCCTGAGGGCGGAACAGTGCACCGTGCAGCCAGGCAACCCTAAGGGCAGAGCAAAGACAAGGGTGAGTAATGGCCTTCACCACGTTGGGTTAACACACAAATGCTGCTTACTTTCAGGTGTCGAGGTGGCTGGTGTTGGCAAGTCGCAGAACTCCTACCTGGAGGACAGCGCCCAGGTGCGTGCTCGGCGAAGCGAGGATGGGATGGACGAGGATGAGGCGAAGGAGAGAGAAATCCGCTGTCTGGAGGATCCACCTGTGCACAGGGGAGAATACTGGAGAGCAGGTAAGGGAATAACAGCTTACGTGCGTGAGGTACGAAGGCACAGGCCGGGAAGGAACAGTCGTGCACTGGAATTGGGAGCGTAGACGAGCAGACGGCTCCAGGCTGAGGCTCCAGGCAGAGCGGGTTAAATAGTTGGAGGCTGATGAGGCGCAGGGGTGCGCGCCGCTGAAACAGATGACAGGCGAGATCGAGTTGTGACAGTACTCCCCCCCCCCCCCCAAGCAGCGCCTCCCAGCGCTGGCTTACCTGGGTGCACCCGGGAGTTGTTTATCCAGCATGAAGGAAGGGTGCACCCAGGATCTCCACTCCGGGCCATACCCCTCCCAGTCCACCAGATATTGTAGCCCGTGACCCCGGCGGCGGGAGTCCAGGATGGAGGTGACCCTCCATGCCGGGTCGCCGTCGATCATCACGGGAGGGGGAGGCGCCCTAGGAGGAGGACAGAGTGGTTCAGAGATCACAGGTTTGACTTGGGAGACGTGGAATGTTGGACAGACACGGAGGGAGGGAGGGAGAGCCAGATGCACAGCCACCGGATTAATTACCTTGGTCACAGGGAAGGGACCGATAAAGCGATGAGCCAGCTTCTTCTTCTCCGCCTTCAAGTTGATGTCACGGGTCGATAACCACACCTGCTGCCCCACCTGGTAACGAGGAGCGGCTCTCCTGTGACGATTTGCTGCGTTGGAGTTGCGCGCCGCTGTGCGTAATAGTGCTTGATGCGTCTTGGTCCACAGGCGCCTGCAGCGTCTGAGATGCGCCTGGATGGAGGGAACTGCCACCTCACCCTCTTCTTTGGGGAACAACGGGGGGTTGTACCCCAGGGACGCCCGGAAAGGGGACATCCCGATGGCCAATGATAAGGTGAAGTTATGGGCGTACTCCACCCAGGGCAGATGGGTGCTCCAGGAAGAGGGACTTGAGGAGGTGACACAGCGTAAAGCAGCCTCCAGCTCCTGATTGGTACGCTCGCACTGCCCATTGGACTGTGGGTGGTGACCGGAGGACAGACTCACCGTGGCCCCCAGGGCGTTGCAAAAGCACCTCCAGACCTTGGACACAAACTGAGGGCCCCGTTCGGAGACGACGTCAGATGGGATCCCATGTAGCCTGACCACATGCTGGACCAATAGACCCGCTGTTTCCCGCACTGTAGGGTGGCCATGGAGCGGCACGAAATGGGCAGCCTTAGAAAACCGGTCCACGATGGTCAGGATGGTGTTGTAGGAATTGGACGTGGGAAGACCGGTGATGAAGTCCAGGGCTACATGAGACCAGGGCCTACCGGGGACCGGCAGGGAGTGGAGAAGCCCCGCTGGGGGGTAGGTCGAGGTCTTGTTTTTTTTTTTTGTTTTTTTTTTATTACTTATTTTGTACCCGTAGGTAGATTTGTTTTGCAGTCTGGTGACAAACCACCAGCTGCCGGTCGCTGCGTGCGCAAGCGACCGGCACTGTTTGTTTGTTGTTTGTTGTTTGTTGCGCACTGTGGGCAGGCACGGACGTAATTGGCAACATCACGAGCTCCACCAGCCGGGAAATTCCAGGATGACAGGCGAGCTTAGAAGTGTGTGCCCAGTGGATAACATCACCCCGGACAGATGATGGCACGAACAGCCTCCCAGTTGGGCCGCCGCCAGGATCAGGTTCGGCCTCCTGTGCCCTCCGGACCTTGTCCCTGATGGACCATGAAACTGCTCCCACAATGCACGAGGCC
Organism: Pholidichthys leucotaenia; assembly: GCA_020510985.1. Classification (NCBI taxonomy): domain Eukaryota; kingdom Metazoa; phylum Chordata; class Actinopteri; order Cichliformes; family Pholidichthyidae; genus Pholidichthys; species Pholidichthys leucotaenia. The sequence goes on along the minus strand of CM035842.1, from coordinate 189,154,976 downwards.
GGCAGGATGGTGTGGTCTTGTTCTTCCGGGACCTCTGGAGCAAACTGTCTGGACAGCGTGTCCGGTTTGCCGTTCTTGAAGCCAGGGCGATAGGTGATCGTGAATCTGAAGCGGCCGAAGAACAGAGACCAACGCGCCTGGCGGGCATTCAGACGCTTGGCCGTCCTTAGGTACTCCAAATTTTTGTGGTCTGTCCAGACCACAAAAGGCTGCGCTGCCCCCTCCAGCCAATGACGCCACTCCTGCATAGCGAGTTTAACTGCCAGGAGTTCCCTGTCCCCAACGTCATAATTCCGCTCCACTGCGGACAAGCGCCGGGAAAAAAAGGCGCAGGGGCGCAACACCCCATCCACCGGAGAGCGCTGAGACAATACTGCCCCCACCTCCGTGTCGGACGCGTCCACCTTGACTAGGCATTGTAGAGTTGGGTCAACCTGGGTCAGGACCCGGGAGGAAGAGAACTCCATCTTCAGTGTCTCGAAGGCCGATGCCGCTTCCTCCGTCCACCGGAACGGCACCTTGGGGGAGGTGAGGCGCGTCAGGGGAGAGGCGATGGAGCTGTACTTTGGTACAAAACAGCGGTAGAAGTTGGCGAATCCTAGGAATTGTTGCACCTGTTTCCTGGACGAGGGAGTGGGCCACTCGACCACCGCCTTGACCTTGGCAGGGTCGGGGAGAAGCTGGTTGTGGGACACAACGAAGCCCAAGAAGGAGGTCTTGCTGGTGTAGAATTCGCACTTCTCAGCCTTCACGTACAACCTGTTCTTGAGGAGTCGCTGGAGGACCCGCCTCACGTGGGCCTGATGCTCCTCCCGAGATCGGGAGAAAATCAGGATGCCATCCAGGTAGACGAATACGAAGGCCCCCAGGAAGTCACAAAGGACGTCGTTTATGAGCTGTTGGAAGATAGCCGGAGCGTTGGTGAGCCCAACCGACATGACCAAATACTCGAAATGGCCGCTGGGCATCCGGAACCCCGTCTTCCACTCGTCACCCTCCCGGATCCGAACAAGGTGGTACGCGCTGCGGAGGTCCAGCTTGGTAAATCAGGAGGCCCCCTGGAGGGAGTTGAAAGCGGAGTCCATGAGGAGTAGCGTGTATTTATCTTTCACCGTGATGTCATTTAAGGCCCGAAAGTCAATACACGGGACCCATCCTTCTTGGAAACGAAGAAGAATCCAGCTCCGAGTGGAGACGAAGAGGGGCGGATGATGCCTGCACTGAGGGTCTCCCTGATGTATGCATCCATGGATTCCAACTCCGGGGCAGACAGGCTGTAAAGATGACCAGATGGCAAGGGTGCCCCCGGGTGGAGATTTATGGCGCAGTCATACGGGCAGTGGGGGGGGAGAGACAGCACTTTGGACTTACTGAAGACAAGCCCCAGGTCAGGGAACTCCGGAGGCACCAAGGAGAGATCCGGCGGGGGTGAGTCGGCGGTGGGGAGAGGCATAGATGGGGCACAGGCAGCGGACTGGAGGCAGGTTCCCATGCAAAAGGTGCTCCAGGAGAGGACGCTGCCGGACTGCCAATCGAAAACCGGGTTGTGGAGACGCAGCCATGGGTAGCCCAGGATGATGAGAGCAGCCGAGGTGGGCAGGACGAACAGGCTTAAGTCCTCCCTGTGATTGCCAGAGATGATGATGGAGATGGGTTTAGTTCGATGAGTGACCCTCTCCAGAGGTGTGCGGGAGAGAGTGACAAGGTTAAGAGGGGCTGGCAACGCTTGGCACGGAAGGCCCAGGCGGGTTGCCAGGCTCTTGGAAATGAAGTTCTGTTCCGCCCCCGAGTCCACCAGTGTGTGGGTGACATGCCCAATGGGGTTATGACAGAACCTCATTGGAAGGAGGCATTTTGGGAGGGGATTAGGCTGGGTTGCGTCCGCGAGGCCCCCTACAGCGACTCGCGGACTCCCCCCTTTTGGCTTAATTGGGCAGGCCTCCACGGAGTGCTGGTCATCTCCGCAATACATGCAGAGACCCAGCTCCCTGCGGCGCTGTTTCTCCGCCAGTGGAAGCTTGGTCCGCCTGATTAGCATAGCCTCAGATTCGTCGGCGGACTCCGGAGCGAGTAACGCCAGGGAGCGAGACTGAGAGGCGCGGGCGGAAGCTCCACTCGAGCGGCTGTAGGGCTTCCGCTCGGCGGCCCGCTCTCTCAGCCTGTTGTCTAAGCTAATAACTAATGAAATTAATTCAGACAGCTGTTCTGGCTGATCCCGGCAGGCCAGCTCGTCCTGCAGACTGGAATTCAGACTGCGGAGGAAGATGCTGCAGAGGGCAGCATCGCCCCAGCCAACTTCCTCCGCTGCCACCCGGAAGTCGACAGCGTAATCGGCTGCCAATCGACTACCCTGGCGAAGATTAAGTAGCTGATTGGTTAGCATGCTGTCACGATCCGAGTGATCAAAGACTCGTTGAAGTCCTACACGAACTGGGCATAGGTCAGGTTCGCGTAGCTGGGCCGCGCCATTACGGCGTAAGCCCAAGCTAACGCTCACCCTTGCAGGAGGTTGACAACATACCCAAACCGGCTATGGTCAGTCGGAAAGAACCCGGGGACTCACTGGAACACCGACTCACACTGGAGAAGAAACCTGCGCGCTTTGCCGAGTTTCCCGCTGAAGCGCGAGGGTGTTGGAATAGGGGTGAGCCGGGTTGGCGGCCATGGGCTAGCCTGGCTAGCTAGGGAAGCAACGGGAGCTGGCCCACTATGCTGAGCCGGAGGGAACGCCTGCTGGAGATCCAGGCGGTCCAACCGGTGGGTGATGTTAGTGAGTTGATTGAGAATAACCTGCTGCTGATGAGCTATTAAATCCACTCGAGCCTCGAGGGTGGATAATCGGCATGCGAGCCCGCTGTCCGCTGGGCCGCTTTGCTGGAGCCATACTGACATAATGTCGGGCCCAGGGAACACGCACACAGGCTCGAGTGAGATTCAAAAGCTTTATTGAACAACATCAGGTGTTTGGATGCGTGAGTGTGAGGTGTAAATGGTTTGCTGGAGGACAGGGAGTGCCGAGGGCGGAACAGTGCGCCGTGCAGCCAGGCAACCCTAAGGGCAGAGCAAAGACAAGGGTGAGTAATGGCCTTCACCACGCTGGGTTAACACACAAATGCTGCTTACTTGCAGGTGATGAGGTGGCTGGCGTTGGCAAGTCGCAGAACTCCTGCCTGGAGGACAGCGCCCAGGTGCGCGCTCGGCGAAGCGAGGATGGGATGGACGAGGATGAGGCGAAGGAGAGAGAAATCCGCTGTCTGGAGGATCCACCTGTGCACAGGGGAGAATACTGGAGAGCAGGTAAGGGAATGACAGCTTACGTGCATGAGGAACGAAGGCGCAGGCCGGGAAGGAACGGTCGTGCGCTGGATTTGGGAGCGTAGACGAGCAGACGGCTCCAGGCCAAGGCTCCAGGCAGAGCGGGTTAAATAGTTGGAGGCTGATGAGGTGCAGGGGTGCGCGCCGCTGAAACAGATGACAGGCGAGAGCGAGTTGTGACAAATACACAAGAACTACTGGATGAAATTTGGATTAAATTTTCACCAAAGGTGGCTCTTGGCCTAAGGTTGAACCCATTAGATGCTGGTGATGATTTGAGAGTGCATCGGCCCCTGTTTGTATTTGTGCAGCAGGATTACACAAAAACTACTGGATGGATTTGATGAAATTTTCACCAGAGGTGGGCCTTGGGCTACAGACAATCTGTAATAGAAAAAATATCATTATACTTTGTCCTCTCATTCTGTCCCCCATAGTTTATCAACATATGGTCAGTACTTTTCCTCCTAACTATGTTACGGGACACTGAGGGTCCAGGTGATTAGACCTAGCTCTGAGAGACTGTGAGTTTCAATGTTCTCACTCAGCATTCTCAAAACAAATTCTTATCTTGTTTGCGTTGCGGCTTAATAAACCCTGCACTCTTTTGTAACTTTGAACTACTCGCCATGCTGCCTGCATGAGGTGTAATGACTCTTTCCTTCTTGGTCACTAAATAAATCTACAGAAAGGCATCTAGTGACTTCAGTACTTTTATTTATTCACCAATTCTCCAAGGAGACTTGTTAATTAAGAAAATCCACAACAGAACCCATTAGATTTTGGAGGTTATCCATGAAAGCACACCTCCACTAAGACCCTATCTCACAATGTATAAAGGGACGGAGGCATGGCAGTACGGACAGATGGACAGACAAAGGGAAGGAGGGGTGTAGCCTTGGCAGAAGTGTGTACTCTCTGAGTGCTTGTCTGGTTTTAAAAGGTTATTTTCTACCCAAAGCTTATTAAATTGACAGTCTTACAGGTACAGTGACATGATTGTAGGACCCAGGAGACAGACGCTGACACGAGTAGACAGTTAGACAGTTATTTATTGATTAGTGAGGAGTGTGGAGTGTGTCAATGAGTGAGTGAGTGTGTAGCAGTCTGGCCACTGGAGCTGAGCGATTCTTGCTGAGACCTGGCAACCCTGGAACACACAAGCACAGGACGTTATCACAGTTCATGCGAATGGGAAGCTGAGGCTTGTACTGCTTACGTGCAGGTGCTGCTGCAAGAGTTCTGCTGGCTCCGTGTCCTGGTGTTGCGTGGTGTGCGTGGAGTTCGGTGCTGACGAGGTGAGGAGGAGATCCGAGGAGGAGGAGATGACGTTCCATTATCAAGGGAGGCGAGTCCGCCGCCAGGGAGGTCCACCTGTGCACAGGGGAGAGCACTCTGACAAGGTGAGTGATGCTGTAGCCTACGTGACGTGGCTTGGCGTGGCGACTTGGTTCCAACTCTGGCTTGAGGTCGTATCCTTGACGCGTTGCGAGGCAAAGGCGACAGACGGCTCCGTGCAGAGCAGTCCGAGACACTGGCTTTTAAAGCCTACTGATTACCCATGGCCAGTGTGTGCGCAGCTGGAGTTAATGACGGCCCAGTGGCCGCCATGACAGTACTCCCCCCTCCAGGCACCTGCCCTATCCTACCTGGATGCGCCCGATGGAAATTGCGGATCGACTGCTTGTCAAGGATCAATGCTGGGCAAATCCAGGAGCGATGCTCAGGGCCAAAACCCTCCCAGTCCACCAAATACTGAAGACCCCGGCCCCACCGTCAGACATCCAAGATGGCAGTTACCCCCCAAGCCGGGTGGCCGTCGATCATCCTCGGGGGGGAAGGAGCCGCGGGGGGCAGGCACAGAGGATCGGAGATGTAGGGCTTGACCTGGGAGACGTGAAAGGTAGGACAGATGCACATAGAAGAGGGGAGAGCAAGGCACACAGACACAGGGTTGATAATACGTGAAATCACAAAAGGGCCGATGAAGCGCTTAGTCAGCTTGCGCTTCTCGGCTGGCACATTGATATTCTTGGTGGACAACCAGACCTTCTGACCCACCTTATAGTCCGGGGTGGGCCTCCTGTGACGGTTGGCCACCTGGATATTACATTCCATGGTCCTGAGGAGGGCTCTGCGGGTGATGGTCCAGATTTGCCGACAACGCCTAGCGTGAGCCTGCACCGAGGGGACAGCCACCTCCCTCTCCTCCTCCAGGAACAGCGGTGGATCATACCCCAGGGACGCTTTGAAAGGGGACATCCCAGTAGCTGAGGACACCGTGGTGTTGTGTGCATACTCGATCCAGGGTAAGAACGTGCTCCAAGAAGAGGAGCAGGAAGAGATGACACAGCGAAGCGCAGCCTCCAGCTCCTGATTGGCCCATTCGCACTGGTCATTGCTCTGCGGGTGGTACCCAGATGAGAGACTAGCCATGGCCCCCAGCACCGTGCAGAACGCCTTCCAGACCTGGGATACAAATTGTGGGCCTCGATCCGATACAATATCAGCCGGGATACCATGAAAGGGGACCACATGCTGCACAAGAAGATCCGCCGTCTTCCGCGCTGAAGGCAACCCCCGGAGAGGCACAAAGTGTGCCGCCTTGGAGAAGCGGTCCACTATCGTCAGGACTGACGTGAAGTGACCAAAGTGGGGTAGACCAGTCACGAAGTCCAAAGCCATGTGGGACCAGGGGCGGGAAGGAACCGGTAGAGGATGAAGAAGACCCGCAGGGGGAAAAGATGATTTCCTGGTGGCACATTGGGTGCAGGCCCAGACATAGCTGGTGATGTCCTTCCTCAATCCTGGCCACCAGAAGGCTCTCTGAAGAAAGTCAATGGTGCGGGCAATTCCCGGATGACACACCAGCTTCGACGCGTGACCCCATTGGATGATCTCGCTCCTGACAGAAGGGGGAACGAACAAATGGCCCGGGGGGCCCCCACCCGGGTCGGGCTCAGTCTCCTGCGCTCTCCTGACCTTGTCCTGGATCTCCCACGACAGGGCGCCCACCACACAAGACGACGGCAGGATAGTCTCTTCCTGATCCCCGGTGGTCTTCGCGTCGAACTGTCTCGAGAGGGCGTCAGACTTGCTGTTCTTGCTCCCCGGCCGGTAGGTGATGGTAAAATTGAACCAGCCGAAAAAAAGAGACCAACGGGCCTGGCGAGCGTTCAACCGTTTGGCCGTCCGGAGATACTCAAGGTTTTTGTGGTCCGTCCAGACAACGAACGGCTGGGCAGCCCCCTCCAGCTAGTGCCTCCATTCCTCCAGGGCGAGCTTCATGGCCAGCAGCTCCCTATCACCAGTGCAGTAGTTCCTCTCCGCGGGTGTCAGGCGGTGGGAGAAGAAAGCACACGGCCGGATCCTACCATCCACCGGGGATCGTTGGGAGAGGACCGCTCCAACTCCCAAATCCGAGGCATCCACCTCCACTAGACACTGAAGGGCCAGGTCCACCTGGGTCAGGATGCGGGCCGAAGCGAACTCCTCATTCAACCTCCCGAACGCTGTGGCAGCCTCCTCGCTCCAATGAAAGGGGGACTTGGGGGACGTGAGGGCAGTCAGGGGCCGGGCGATGATCCCAAAGTTTGGCACAAACTGGCGATAGAAATTGGCAAAACCCAGGAACCCCTGCAACTGTTTCCTGGACGTGGGCGTGGGCCAATCCACCACCGCCTTGACCTTGGCCGGGTCGGGAAGCACCTGATTGCGGGCAATAATGAAACCAAGAAAAGAAGTCTTGTCAGTGTGGAACTCGCACTTCTCGGCTTTGACAAACAGCTGGTTCTCCAGGAGGCGCTGCAGGACCCGTCGCACATGCACCTGGTGCTCCTCCAACGTGCGTGAGAAGATGAGGATGTCATCGAGGTAGACAAACACGAAGGAGTTGAGAAAATCCCAGAGGACGTCATTAATTAAATGCTGGAAGATGGCCGGAGCATTGGTTAACCCAAACGGCATCACCAAGTATTCAAAATGGCCGCTTGGGGTCCGGAACGCCGTCTTCCACTCATCGCCCTCCTTGATACGCACCAAGTGGTATGCGTTACGCAGATCCAGCTTCGTGAACCAAGATGCCCCCTGGAGGGAGTCAAAAGCTGAGTTCATGAGTGGCAGCGTGTACTTGTCCTTGATGGTGATTTTGTTAAGCCCTCGGAAGTCGATACAGGGACGCAGCGAGCCATCCTTCTTTCCAACAAAGAAGAAACCCGCTCCTACCGCCGAGGAAGATGGACGAATAATCCCAGAGCTAAGGGACTTCTTAATATAAGTGTCCATAGCTTCACGCTCCGGGGCAGACAGGCTGTAAAAACGACTTGCCGGGAGAGGGGCCCCTGCCCTGAGGTTGATTGCACAATCGTAAGGCCGGTGGGGGGGAAGGGACAGCGCCCGTGACTTACCGAACACCGCTGCCAGATCGTGGTAGACCTCTGGCACCATGGACAGGTCTGGGGGCGGCATCAAAGGTGGGGACACTGATACTGAGGGAGCACATGCTGCAGACTGGAGGCAGGCGCTGAGACAAAAAGAGCTCCACGCAGTGATACTTCCGGCTTGCCAATCAAATGAGGGATTGTGGAGACGTAGCCACAGGTGCCCCAGGATCATAGGCAAAGAGGAGATGGGCAACACTAAGAAACGGATCTCCTCCCGATGATTTCCTGAGACTATCACCGACACGGGGGTCGTCTGGTGGGTGACAGAGGTCAGTGACACCTTGGACAGTGTGACGAGATTGACAGGTGGGCGAAGAGGTTGACAGCTGAGGCCCAGCTGGGTTGCCAGGTCTCCGGAGATGAAACTCTGCACAGCTCCTGAATCAATAAGGGCGTGTGTTGTATGTTCCTTGTGTTTATAAATTAACCTAATGGGGACATGACAGCTAGTGAGGGGCTTTTTCTGCTCAACGTCCGTGAATCCCCCTACTGTGATCCACGGACCTCCCTTTTAAACTGATTTGGACATTCAGCTACCCCGTGAGACCCCTTGCCACAATAAAAACACAGGCCCAGATCCCTCCGGCGCTGTCTCTCAGCTGCCGAAACTCCCGATCGTCCGATAACCATATCCTCTTGCTCCGGAAGTTCTTCAGACGGGGGCAAAGCCAGAAGAGGCGGCCTAGCGGAGCGGGGGCATGGTTTACTCGAACGGCTAACGGCCCTCTGTTTGGCCGCTCGCTCCTTCAGTCTACTATCCAAGCTAATGGTGAGGGAAATTAATTCACCTAACCTGTCTGGTTTATCCCGTGCCGCTAGTTCACCCCTCAGCTCCAAACTAAGGCTGCGGAGGAAAATACTGCAAAGCGCTGGCTCCCCCCACCCGACCTCAGCGGCTAGCACCCGGAAATCAATGACGTAATCGGCAGCGGATCTACTGCCCTGCCGAAGGCTAAGCAGTCGATCAGTTAGCACCGCGCCCCGGTCTGTATGGTCAAACACCTCTAAAAATTCTGCCATGAACTGCTGGTAAGTTAAAAGGGAAAAGTTGGGTTTAGCCATTACGGTGTAGGCCCAAGCTAACGCCCTTCCCTCGAGCAGGTTAGAGATATACCCTATTTTGCTGTGGTCTGTGGGAAAATCTCCCGGGATGCGGTGAAACACTGTTTCGCATTGAAGCAAAAAGCCCCGTGCTTCCCCCAGTTTCCCGCTAAAACGGGCGGGGGTAGGCACGGGGGTGAGGTGAAGTAAAGCTGACTGGTGTGTTTGGCTAACAGTTGAGACTACAGGGGCTGATGAAGCCCCAGCGGCCGGGGGAAACGCCTGGCGCCCTTCCAGGCGATCCAGCTGGCTGTTAACCTGAGTTAGCTGGTTTAGAATTACTGTCTGCTGGTGAGCAATTAGGTCTACTCGGGCGCTAAGCGTGTTAATGCGGCGCGGCAGCGTGCTGTCTGCTGGGTCATCTGGACGGAGTCGTACTGACTAAAGACCAATATGGCGCCCACAGCGGTCAACATGGTGCTTCGCTGCGCTCTTTGTTTGTTTTTGTTTGTCAGTTGTGTGTCTGCTTGCACTTATACCCGTGAAGAACTTCTAAATATCAGGACTTTCACCCCCACGGACCTCCTCCCAGTTTTTTTAGCCCCTGCCGCCGATCTGGTTCATTGCTTGGCTCGAAAAGTGAGACGGCGGAAGAGAGGTAGACGAGCGGGCGCTCTCGTGCGGCTTCGCAGGAGAGGCTCGCGAACGGCGCTGCCTGGCATATTTCTGTCCAATACCAACTCTCTCTCTAACAAGGTAGATGAACTGAGACTGCTGATGCGTTTTAGGGACCTCGCCTCCTCGGCTGCCCTCTGCTTTACTGAGACCTGGCTCCGGGAAAATATACCGGACAGCGCGCTGCGCCTCGACGGTTTCCAGCTCTTTCGTGCTGATCGTGACACAGAGCTTTCCGGCAAGACCACAGGAGGCGGAGTCTGCTTCTACATCAACTGCAGCTGGTGCTCTGATGTAACGGTAATTTCCAAACACTGTTCTCCCGCCCTGGAATTTCTTGTTATCAACTGCAAGCCTTTTTATTCCCCGCGGGAGTTTGCTTCTTTTATACTGATCGCTGTGTACGCCCCTCCCGACGCGGACACGCGTGAAGCTCAGCGCGTGCTCGCGGATCACATTCAACACACAGAGCGGAGTTTCCCAGACTCGCTGATTATTGTGGCTGGCGACTTTAATAAGTGCAATCTGAGCCACGATCTCCCCCGCTACAAACAGTTTATTAAATGCCCCACCAGAGGATTAAACACACTGGATCACTGTTACACCACAGTGAAAGACGCATATCGCGCTGTTCCTCGCGCTGCGCTGGGATTATCTGATCACGTGATGGTTCACCTCATTCCCACATACAGACAGAGATTGAAGCTCACTAAACCTGTCGTGAGCACTACGAAGAAACGGACCAATGAAGCTGAGGAGAAGCTGGAAACGTGCATGGAAATATCTGACTGGGGCATGTTTAAAGGAGCCACGCATGATCTGGATGAGTACACGGACACTGTGAACTCATATATCCACTTTTGTGAGGAGAGCATTCTTCCATCGCGCACCAGGGTGAGGTACTCTAATGACAAACCCTGGTTCACAGCTAAGCTCAGACAGATCAGGAAGGAGAAGGAAGCAGCGCTGAAAAGTGGAGACAGGGACTGCTACAGGGAGGTTAAATACCGGTTTAACAGAGAGCTGAAGAGGGCTAAATCTGTGTATTCAGAGAGACTCCAGCAGCAGTTCACTGCTAATGATTCGGCTTCCGTGTGGAGAGGACTGAGGCAAATCACCAACTATCGGCCTCAGGCTCCTAAAAGTCAGGATGACAAAGCCCTTTGTCAAAGACTGTCCCAACACTATGCCCGTTTTGACACCTCGTCATCTGTGTCCAACTCCCCCCCTCCCTCCAGCTCCACAGCCTCCACAATCCCTACTTCATTAAAGGCACCCCCCCCCTCCTCCCCCCCTGCCCTTATCATCAGTGAGCAGGACGTGCTCAAACAGTTCTCCAGACTGAACCCGCGCAAGGCCCCCGGCCCGGACGGCGTGTCTCCCTCCACCCTGAGACACTGTGCGAAACAGCTGGCTCCTGTCTTCACAGACATTTTTAACACCTCCCTTAAGTTATGCCACGTGCCGTCCTGCCTCAAATCCTCCACCATCATCCCTGTCCCCAAGAAGCCACGGATCACTGGACTTAATGACTACAGACCTGTAGCGCTCACCTCTGTAGTCATGAAGTCCTTTGAGCGCCTGGTCCTGCCCCACCTCAAGTCCATCACCACCCCTCTCCTGGACCCGCTGCAGTTTGCCTACCGAGCCAACAGGTCTGTAGACGACGCAGTCAACCTGGCCCTCCACTCCATCCTGCAGCACCTGGACTCCCCGGGAACCTACGCCAGGATCCTGTTTGTGGACTTCAGCTCCGCATTCAACACCATCCGCCCCGCTCTGCTCCGGGACAAGCTGTCCCTGCTCAACGTGCCTGACTCCCTCTGCAGGTGGATCACCGACTTCCTGACGGACCGGAGGCAGCATGTGCGGCTGGGAAAGACTGTCTCAGACTCTACTAGCATCAGCACCGGATCACCCCAGGGCTGTGTACTTTCCCCCCTACTCTTCTCCCTTTACACCAACTCCTGCACCTCCAGCCACCAGTCTGTCAAGTTGATCAAGTTTGCGGACGACACCACCCTCATCGGGCTCATCTCCAACGGCGACGAGTCCGCCTACAGGAGAGAGGTGGCCCAGCTGGCGTCCTGGTGCAACAATAACAACCTGCAGCTGAACGCTCTGAAGACAGTGGAGATGATTGTAGACTTCAGGAAAGTCACTACCCCTCTGTCCCCCCTCACCCTCTCAGGCTCTCCCATCACCACTGCTGATTCCTTCCGCTTCCTAGGCACAACCATCACCAGGGACCTCAAATGGGAGCCGACCATCAGCTCACTCATCAAAAAAGCCCAGCAGAGGATGTTCTTCCTGCGGCAGCTGAGGAAGCTCAAGCTACCCACCAAGATGTTAGTGCAGTTCTACACAGCCATCATCGAGTCCATCCTCACCACCTCCATAACCGTGTGGTACGCAGGAGCCACTGCCAGGGACAGACTAAGGCTGCAGCGCGTCGTGCGCACTGCTGAGAAGGTGATCGGCTGCAAGCTCCCATCTCTCCAGGATCTGTACATCTCCAGGACCCGGAGGCGTGCTGGCCGGATCATAGCCGATCCCTCACACCCTGGTCACGTACTGTTTGCCCCCCTCCCCTCTGGTAGAAGACTTCGGTCCATCCAGACTAAAACCTCCCGTCACATGAACAGCTTCTTCCCCTCTGCCATCAGACTGCTGAACACTAAGTGACTTATTGACTCTCGTGCACTATGTACAGCAGCTCAACCAGACTCATGTCAATCATCACTGTTTTCTTCCTGCATTACCGACTGCACTATATAGTTCTCCACAGTATCTGCTGCTCGCTAATATATTTTAACTGCTGACCAGTATCACTTACTCTTATTCTACACTTTATTGCATGTATAGTTTATTTCTTTTATCTTATCATGTTTAATGTTGCAGCATTGCACCGAGACAAATTCCTAGTTTGTGTACTACATGAACAATGGCAATAAACCTGATTCTGATTCTGATTCTGACATGATTGTAGGACCCAGGAGACAGACGCTGACACGAGTAGACAGTTTGACAGTTATTTATTGATTAGTGAGGAGTGTGGAGTGTGTGAATGAGTGAGTGAGTGTGTAGCAGTCTGGCCACTGAAGCTGAGCGATTCTTGCTGAGACCTGGCAACCCTGGAACACAAAAGCACAGGACGTTATCACAGTTCATGCGAATGGGAAGCTGAGGCTTGTGCTGCTTACGTGCAGGTGCTGCTGCGAGAGTTCTGCTGGCTCTGTGTCCTGGTGTTGCGTGGTGTTCGTGGAGTTCGGTGCTGACGAGGTGAGGTGGAGATCCGAGGAGGAGGAGATGACGTCCCGTTATCAAGGGAGGCGAGACCGCCGCCAGGGAGGTCCACCTGTGCACGGGGAGAGCACTCTGACAAGGTGAGTGATGCTGTAGCTTACGTGACGTGGCTTGGTGTGGCGACTTGGTTCCAACTCTGGCTTGAGGTCGTATCCTTGACGCGTTGCGAGGCAAAGGCGACAGACGACTCCGTGCAGAGCAGTCCAAGACACTGGCTTTTAAAACCTGCTGATTACCCATGGCCGATGTGTGCGCAGCTGGAGTTAATGACGGCCCAGCGGCCGCCATGACATACAGTGCCTGCATCTGTGCCTCTTTGGGGGGCAGGGTTGCATGTGAAAACTGACTGACCATTGTCACACAGAAGCCAGCTGAGACAGGGACAGAGCAGTCTTCATTTTAGGCTCTCCTATTTATTTTATTTCTCCATCTGAGAAAGAAACAATAGCAAACTCTTCATTCAGTCAAGTAGCCATCTGGTGTAAAAGAAATGTGCTTCCAATTTCAAGCCTTTTCCAACACTTTTTGGAACATTGAAGCACTTTTTGGCAGCACCACTTTTGAAAGTGATGCTGTCCCTCATTCAGGACAGCATACCAGATACCCTGGACCCCCTGCAGTACACCTACCGGCCCAACAGGTCCACCTCAGATGCCATTGCTGCAGCACTCCATTATTCTCTCTCCCACCTGGAAGATAGACTCCTACATTAGGATGCTCTTTGTCGACTACAGCTACGCCTTCAACGCGGTCATCCCCCACAAACTCACCAACAAACTGTCTTCACTTGGCTTGCACTCCACCCTATGTGACTGGCTATTGGACTTTCTAACAGGCAGGTCCCAGTCTGTCAAGATGGGTAACAGGACCTCAGCCAGCATCATCACAAACACAGGTGTCCCACAGGGTTGTGTTCTCAGCCCCATCCTCTACAGCCTCTTAACCCATGACTGTGTTGTCTCCCACAAGGACAATATCATCTAAAAGTTACCGGACAACACAGCAGTGATAGGATGCATCACTGGCGATGACGAAGCATCCTACAGGAGGGAGGTGGCCAACCTGCTGTCATGGTGTGAGGACAACCTCACCCTCAACACGGACAAGACAAAGGAGAGGATAATGGACATGAGGAAAGGGAGGAGGAGACCCCATTGGCCGCTGATAGAAAAGTTTCATATTTGTTTCATATTTTTGATTTGCTTTGTCTTGGGGTCTGTGTAAAAGTGTCAAGGATGCAGCTGCATTAGTTATCATCTTGTTTTTAATTCATTTTGTGCGGCTCCTGTGTGACTGGTGCTGAGTGAGCGTCATGGTTCCTGAGAAAGAGATAATCTATACATCAAGTTTTGACCAGATGTACTGGACCAATCATGATGGACAATTCCTTCTCCTCCTCTCAAATAACGAAGAGCTTAAAAAAACTAGGTGATGTGTGTTTGAGTCAGAATGGTGCGCGAATAGGCCCTGAGACTATTTTTGTATTGTTCTCCACTGGCCAGTGTAATTAAATTTGCTGAAACTCTGATCCAGCCTGATTTTTGACTGAAGATGAAGAAGGATTTTTCTAACAGCCACTGCTCATCTGGGAGCTTGAAGTGGAGAGGGTGAGCAGCATTAAATACCTGAACATCCACATCAGCGAGGACCTTACGTAGACACAAAACACCACAGAGCTGGTTAAGAAAGCTCAACAGCAGCTGTACTTTCTGAGGAGGTTGAAGAAGTTTGGCATGTCTCCCAGGATCCTCAACAATTTCTACAGCTGCATTATCGAGAGCATGCTGACCAACTGCATCACTGCGTAGTATGGCAGCACTACTGCCCTGGACTGCAAATGCCTGCAGAGAGTGGTGAAGAAAGCAGAGAAGATCATCAGGACTCCACTCCCCTTTCTGCAGAGCATCTACCACCAGAGTCCAAAAGAGAGGTGAAGCCATCCTCCGGGACCCCACCCACCCCCAGCACAGAATGTTCACACTTCTACTCTCAGGCTGGAGGTACAGAAGTGTGACACGCAGGACAACCAGACTGAAAAACTCCTTCTTTCCCACTGCCATCAAACTCCTGAACAAATAACAAACTCCCAAAACTCCGCAACACAGCTTTGCAAGTTGGAACTCACACACCCGTTGCTAAACTTGCACATTGCTCACTTCTACAATGTACATAGTCTCACCCTGTCTGATGTCCATATCACCTCTGCTGCTAATTATCGTGTACAGTCTACTGGGTATTATCATTACAAAGAAATTCTCACTCTGGGTGCTAATTTGTGATTTGTATACTGCTCATTTGCATACTGTACATAGGCTTATGCCATCTCAGATTCATATCATCTCTGATATCAATATATCAATAAAAAATATCAATTAAAAAAATATATATATACCACTGTCCACTATCGACATCCAGTGAACTTTTAAATTTCATTCTTATTTCCTCTAGTTTGACTGCTTAACTACTTTAGCTGTCCAAATTGCCTAATGCGTGTTATTAGAATTAGCACTTAGTATCAAGGTGTGCTAAGGTGTCCTAATTGCCTAACTGTGTGTATAGTGTGTGTTATTAGTAGCTGTTAGTATTAGTGTGTTATTACCTTATTAGTATGTTGTGTACCTATTACCTTGGCATTCATTCGGAGAGCAGAGTAAGAATTTCATTGCTCAGGAAATGTTGCATTTCTTAACTGTGCACATGATAATAAAGCCTTTGAATCTTTGACTCTTGAATCTTTTACAACACACACACACACACACACACACACACACACACACACACACACACACACACACACAGAGCATTAAAATTCAAGCATTTTCAAGGATTTCAAGCATCCATGGGAACCCTGCAATGGGATTTGGACTAGGTTGCCATAACACAGCCCTGAATATGCTCTGTAGCAGAAAAAAATTAAATATAATCAGGAAAAAGCTGCATTACATGCTACCACAATGAAAGTTGTTTCATTGTTAAAACAAAATGCAGAATTACACCCACGACCTCAAGGTGTCTAACTCTGTTTCTCTCTGAGCTTGCTGTTTTTGTAAAAGTTGCTAATTAGGGCCAGAGCCACTGACAACATCAGTGGGCGAGAGCCCTATTGTAATTGTTCGAATTTTTAGAGCCCGAGCCACTGACAAAGTCAGTATGGGAGAGCCCTATTGTAATTGTTAGAATTTTTTTTTTCTTCTTCTCCATCTAAGATCTCATTTTTGGGGTAGTCAGCGTGCATGAAAACTCACCAATTTTTGCAGGGACCTCAAGACTGGCGAAAAATTGAATATTCTGGAGGAAATATGAATGACCCCACAAAAATGGCTCTACAACACCACCTAACATATGAAGTCAATGGGGAGTGGCACACGCTTACTTTCGCCTAGAAAGATGAAAATCGGGTGAGATGTTTATCATGTCAAGACATGCAAAAAACGCCATAGAAGTCATGGTCTACACCCAACAAGAAGTCCACCATTTTGGCACGAAGTGCCAGTGACCAAATTTCCACCTCGCGCAGGTGACGTGCATTTGATCGAACTCGTCCTAGAGTTTTTGTCCGATTGAGCTCATTTGTGGTGACAATCATCTATACCCAAGTGCCATTAAAAGTTATTGAAAACTTTTCTAAAAGCTCAACGGTTTGGCTGTAGGGGTGTGGCAAAGTTTGATGCTTCACCATGATCATTCTATGACCATTCTGACGGCAAAAACTTTGGTATGCATTGTCGGATTTCAACCAAATTCAATATTATGGATATCAGTCAAATTTCAAACAGTTCTATAGAACAATATTCATAGAAATTTGCAACGCCACCTAGTGATTACAGGAAGAATTGCTGAAAACTGTTTTATTTATTACTCACGCGCCACTTGCCAGAATGACGTGAAATTTTCTGAGATTCCTCAGACCACAGGGATGATCATAACTGCACATCAACTTTACCTTGATGTTACACTTGTTACTATGGACACGCCCTCCTCGCCATTCAATCCGTGATCTTGTGGGGAGGGTTTGGATGGTCCTGGAGTCATGAAATTTAGAGCATAGGTAGAGGTGACTGTCCTCTATAGTCCGATATGGGTCAGCAACACATATCTGATAGGGAAGTATTACCATGGCAACATGGCGAAGGTTGACTCCTCACGATAAAAACTCAAAAAGTTGCAACTTGGACAAATTTCATCCGATTTTCACCAAATCTTCAACGGTGGATATTAGTCCGACCCCGCACGCTCCTTCATAAAAATGGTTGACAAAACTTATAGCACCACCTACTGCTCATGGGAAGTTACTGCACCACTCGCGTTTGAACGAACTCCTCCTGGGGACCTTCTCCCACTGAACTCATTTTCACATGGCAGCATCTATAGGCATTGGCCACAAAAAGTTGTCAAATGTGAGTCACACTCTCAAAAGGTGTGGCCATGATGCCATGACAAAGTTTGTCTCCTCCGCTGACATCAAACAGCTGTAACTCAAGCAAAACTTTCCAATGTCCACCAAAGTTTCCATGATGGAAAATAGTCCCGCCCCGAATGTGTCTGCATAAAAATATCTGACAAAAGATATAGTGCCACCTAGTGGTTAAAGGAAAAATGGCTGAAAACTGTTTTATTTATTAGTCACGTGCCACTTGCCAGAATGACCTGAAATTTGCTGAGGTTTATCAAACAACGTTGCTGATCATAACTGCACATCACCTTTAGCATTTGGTCACTGCTGTTACCATTCACACGCCCTCCTTGCCATTCAATCCGTGATCTTGTTGGGATGGTTGGGAACGCCCTGGAGCCATGAAATCTGAAACATAGGTTCACGTGTCATATGTAGTCCTATGTGGGTGGGTAACACATTACTGACAGGGAAGTTTTGTCATGGCGACATGGCGAAGGTTGACTCCTCACCATGGAACATCGGAAAGTTGTAACTTGGACAAACTTTGTCTGATTTTCACCAAATTTACTGCGATGGATATGACTCCTGTCCCACACGCTCCTACATAAAAATGATTGATAAAAGTTAGAGAGCTACTTACCGCTCAAAGGAAGTACTGTGCCAATCTGTTTATGACTCATGCAGTGCTTGCCGCAACCACGGGAAATTTTCTGAGACAGCTAGGTGCAACATGCACTGGGGTCCGCGGTTGCACAGGGGGCGAGGGTCCGCTTACAGCTGCTTGCAGCTTTAATTTTTTTTTCTTCTTCTTCTTCTCCATCTACTGTAACATCTCATTTTTGGGGTAGTCAACGTGCACGAAAACTCACCATTTTTTGCAGGGACCTCAAGACTGACAAAAAAATTTAATATTTTGGAGGAAATATAAATGACCCCACAAAAATGGCTCTACAGTGCCACCTAACATGTGAAGTCAATGGGGAGTGACACACGCTTACTTTCGCGTAGAAAGATGAAAATTGGGTGAGATGTTTATCATGTCAAGACATACAAAAAACTCCATAGAAGTGATAGTCTACACCCAACAGGAAGTCGGCCATTTTGGCAGGAAGTGGCAGTGACCTGATTTCTACCTCACGCATTTGATCGAAAAAAAAATCTTGACGGTTTGGCCGCAGGGGCATGGCAAAGTTTGATGCCTCGCCATGATCATTCTATGACCATTCTGACTGCAATAACTCTGGTATGCGTTGTTGGATTTCAACCAAATTCAGTATTATGGATGTCAGTCCAATTCCAAACAGTTCTATAGAACAATATTCATAGAAATGTACAGTGCCACATAAAGGAGGCAGAAGGTTTTGGATCAGAAAGTTTGCATCATGTTGTTTTTTTTTAATACAACAATAGGAAGGGACTGTCGGATTGGCACCAAGACAGGTATGATGTATATGGATATGCCTCCAAACAATTACTGCTTTGAATATTCATGAGTAGCAATAGTGCCCTCTGTTGGAGACATGAAGGTTACACCAAAGGTTTTCTTCAATATCTCTGAAATAAATAGTCTGATTGGTACCATTTATGGTGACAATCATCTATACCCATGTGCCATCAAAAGCTGTTGAAAACTTTTACAAATGCCTAACAGTTTGGCGGAAGGGGCGTAGCCAAGTTTACAGTATTGCCATCACCCTTCCAATGGCGGTTTTCTCTGGCATACATTGACTGATTTCAACCAAATTTTGTGTGGTGAATAGGTAGCCAATACTGATAATTTCTATAATAAAGAATGACACATAGCGACAGCACCCCCTACCGCCAAGGGACAGGAAGTTGCCATAACTCACATGTTATACTCACGTGCTTCTTGCCAGAATGATGTGCAATTTTCTGAGGTTTATCAGACCACCTGGTTAATCATAACTGCACATCACCTTTAGCATGGCGTCACTGCTGTTACAATGAACACGCCCTCCTCGCCATTCAATCTGTGATCTTTTTGGGATGGTTGGGAACGACCTGGAGTCATGAAATCTGGAACATAGGTTGAGGTGACTGTCATATGTACATGTAGTTCTATATGGGTGGGCAACACATAACTGACAGGGAAGTGTCAGTTTACTCCTCGCCATGAAACATCGGAAAGTTGTAACTTGAGACAAACTTTGTCTGATTTTCACCAAATTTTCTACAATGGATATTAGTCCCTCCCCACATGCTCCTACATAAAAATGATTGACAAAAGTTATAGTGCCACCTACTGCTCACAGGAAGTACTGCGCCAAACAATTTACTTTATTTTTCATGCAGCGCTTGCCGCAACAACGGGAAATTTTCTGAGCCAGCTAGGTACGACAAGCGACGTGGTCCACGGTTGCACGGGGGGCAAGGGCTCGCTTACAGCTGCTTGCGGCTTTAATATTTTGGTTGAATTCACAACATAATTTTCATTTTTAGTAAAGAGTGAAATCAGGCTAAAATGTGTCTGTAGTGCAGTTTAAAGCCCACAGGCAGAGTGCTGAGTCAGTGGTGCAGCTTTGTAAAATCTGCAGAAACACGGCAGCATAATGTAACTTCCAGTGAAGCTGAAGTAGAGGATCCCAAGAGAGTACCAAAGGGTTTAAGAGCCATGTGAGAGTGTACATGTAACCATGGAAAACCTGGTGCGGATGGGGCATGCTGACTTCGACTGGGGATATCGTCAGGCAGTGAAAGGAATACTTCGTGGATCTCCTCAATCCCACTGACACACCTTCCACAGAGGAAGCAAAGCCTGAGGACGAGAGGGATGACGCACGCATCACAGGGGCTGAGGTCACCAAAGTGGTGAAAAAAAAAGTCTTAGGTGGCCAGGCACCAGTAGTGGGTGAGATTCACCCTTAGTACCTTAAGGCTCTAGATGTTGTAAGGCTGTCATGGTTGACACACCTCTGCAACATTGTGTGGAGGTCAGGAACAATCCCCTTGGCATGGCAAACTGGGGTGTGGTTCCTCACTTTAAGAAAGGGGACCATGGGGTGTGTTCCAACTTTAGGGGGTTAACACTTCTCAGCCTCTCTGCTTAGGTCTACGCCAGGGTTCTGGAAAAGAGAGTCTGGCCATTGGTCAAGCCTTGGTTTCAGGAGGAGCAATGTGGCTTTTGTCCTGTCCGTGGCGTGTTGGACCAACGCTTTTCCCTCTTGAGAATCTTCGAGGGTTTGTGGGAGTTTGCCCAATCAGTCTACATATGTTTCATGGACTGGGAGAAAGCATTCAGCTGCGTCCTTCATGGTCTCTTGTGGGGTGTATGTCAAGAGGCTGGGGCATCGGGCTTGTTGCTATGAGCTAGCCAGTCTCTATATGACCATTGCGAGAGTTTGGTTCGTATTGCCAACACTCATTTCCAGTGACAGTTGGAATCAGCCAGGGATACCCTTTGTCACCAATCCTGTTCATATTTTTTATGGACAGGATATCTAGTCGAAGCCAAGGAATGGAGGGTGTCATGTTTGGTGACCAACCCTGCTCTCTAACTTCATTTGAACATAAAGAGAACAAACTTTTGGAAACAGGATTTTGTGACGCCTTGTGGTCAAAAAGTGAATGTCGGTATCATTCTGTCAATTAATTTCTAAGCCTGTAATCTATACTTATCAGCTTGCTGTCTACGGAAAAAAACTGTGCATTGGACCATTGTAAACACTCAGAAGAAAGACAAATATGTATGTGTCTGCAATAATTTTGTTCTCAATGTACTAGGAGGCTTCTTCACCCCAAAGTCTTTGACCTTTTGACCCCATACCCATAATCAGGTCAGGGTGTAATTCATCCAAGATGCATCTTAGATACAACTACTGTATCGATTTGAAAGCCTACATCATTTCTTTCAGTAGTTATTGTGTTTACAAGATTTAGGGAAAATCTGACCTCTGACCTGAAGGTCATCCAATGAGAGTCAAATTACAATATGTGCATCATCATTGTATATCAAACCATGGTACAAAGTTTCCAAACATTTGGAACAAAACTGTAGGAGGAGTTGATTTCACAAGACAGATACTGTCTATGAACCGAGGTGAAATACAGGAGGAGATCATAAGTCAGGGGCTACAGCTCGTGCAAAAATCATCCAATCAGAACCAAATTGCAATATGTGCATCATCAGTGTATATTAAACCATTATATCAAGTTTCAAAACAATTGGAAAAAAAAACTGTAGGAGTAGATTTCACAAAAGTGAACAGACGAACAAATGGACGACTGCCCCATAACATAATCCCCTGCCCATTGAAACCCAAAGAGGTTGAAGAGCACTGATAATGCACATATTGCAATTTGACTCTCATCGGATGACCTTGAGGTCAAAGGTCAGAGGTCAGGAGGGGACACACAGAGCATCCCCCGCTGATCATCAATGGAGCAGCTGTGGAGAGGGTGAGCAGCACCAAGTACCTGGGGGTGCACATCTCTGAGGACCTCTCCTGGTCCAACAACACCACATCACTGGCCAAGAAGGCTCAAACTCGCCTCCAATTCCTCCTCAAGCTGAGGACAGCACGAGTCCCACCCGCCATCATGTGCTCATTCTATCGAGGCACCATTGAGAGCATCCTCACCAGCTGCATCACGGTGTGGTGTGGAAACTGCACCGCTTCCTGCTGGAAGACACTACAACGCACAGTAAAAGCTGCCAGCAAGATCATCGGTGCCCCTCTGCACCCCCTCCCCTGGACATCTACTTCACCCGCCTCACACGCAGAGCCATCAACATTGCAGATGACACCTCCCACCCCTCACACTCCCTCTTTAGTCTCTTGACCTCGAGGAAAATGTACCGGAGCGTCTGGGCTCGCTTCACAAGATTGTTAAACAGCTTTGCTCATCAGGCCATCAGGACCCTGATGCAGGACCCTGCACAATAACTACCTCAGCTGTTGGCACAGAAAGACTGGCACACCAACAGTATTACATTTGCAGCTGTGTGTTTCTGCACCTTACGGCAACCATTTGCACAAATGCCATATAGTATCTGCTGCTGTCTGTTATTACAATATTGATAATGTACAGTCCAATCTGTCACTGTCTGCACCAACACTACCACATTGAACTTGCAACTATGAATATTACTGATTTATGCTTTACTTATTCTGTATATAGGACTGCTGGGTTTTATCGTTTATCTTTATTTGCACTATGGGATGTCTGGGTTTCATCTTTGTTTCTATTTGCACTACAGGTAGCATTATTGTACATAGACCACTGTTGCTGTTTTTCCAGCCATATTCCTTCTTTTATATAGTACACACCACTGAAGAGAGAGAGAAACGGTATTTCAATTCTTCTGTGTGTCCTGTAGGTATAGTAATATTGACAAATAAAAATCTTTGAATTTTTGAATCTTAAATCTTGAAGAAATGATGTATGCTTTTCAAACTGATACAGTAGTTGCATCTAAGATGCATCTTGGATGAATTACACCCTGACCTGACTATGGGTTTGGGGTCAAAAGGTCAAAGGTCAACATCAAAATGGCTTATAAACAAATCTCAACAATAAAGACAGCTAGAGTCACCAAACCTAGCACAAAGGTTAACTCTGAGACCATGACCTCTGACTACAGGTTTGGGATCAAAAGGTCAAGGTTGACACTCCCTATGCCCGCTTCCTATAGAACCTGGAAAGCTCTCTTTGGTCACCAAACTTGCTACACAGGTTCACCTCAGGATCCTGACCTACAACTATGGGTTGTATACTTTGTTGTATATTCATGGATGATGGGTTTATCATAATTTGGTTCTGCCACAGTAATTATACTGAAAAGCTGAAAACTGCTGTCCGTCGGTAAGCATTGGGATCGTCATCGAAATTGGAGGTGGGGGATATTGCACTCACCTCAGAGTGGTCTTGTCTGCATGTGGACACGAGATTACCTGAAGAGTGTAATGACCATGCTTTGCCTCATGGCCCCTACAGCAGAAGCAGTAGAAAATACCACTACTGCAGTGACCAACAGCATAGCAGCAGAGACCAGCCGAACAGAGGCAGTGGCAGAAACCGGAAGATCAGCAGCAGCATCAAAGTTCAGCCGATCAGCAGCAGAATTAGAGACCAGTAGACCAGCTGAAGAATCGGAGGCCTGTAGACCAGCAGCAGCAACAAAGACCTCAGCTACAGCAACTGGCACTCAGATGGGACACAGCGATGAGGTGCCAGCACAGGAACCAGAACAGAGGAACACACCAGCACAGGAGCTATGGAGTGACAGGAAGCTGGCACTGGAACTAGAGAGCAACGAGGAACCAGCACTGGAACTAGAAAGTGATGAAGAGATTACTGATGAAGCACCAGAGGAGCTCACCAACAAAGCAGCTGAGGCAACCACTGAAGAAGCAACTATGACAATCATCAGTGAAGCAGCTGTAGAGGTCATTGGGAAGGAGGATGAAGAGGCCACCAATGAGGAACCAGGTGAGACCCAGATGTAGGTGCTGAGGAGGAGACCACCTACGACACCATCAGTGAAGGAGCAGATGGAGCCATCAGCAAGAGAGCTGAGACCATCACTGAGGGTGTAGATCTGACCACCAGCAAACCAGCTGAGGAGGACACCAACACTGATGAAGCCGCTGAGATGACCAGTGTGGAAACAGGAACCCATCAGCGAGGGGGCAGAGGAAGATGAGAAACTGGATGGACTACAGCTCCTGACCAGATACAGTGATGATACAGAGTGAAGTATGTGGCGGTAATGCACCTGAAAGCTGGTTGCGAACCACCAGTCAAATCTAAAAGAAGAAGAAGTGACCAAACCCACCTTGGAAGCTGTCACAGCTCAAAAAAAAAATAAAAAATGTTAATGACAGACTATATTCACTTATAAAAACTCTGACACTGACCTTTTGCAAGACTGTGAGGGAATATTCTCAGTCAGTTATGCATCATTTGAGCATTTGATTGTTTTTTGTGCTCTTGTGGCCGACACACATTGTGGGCTCACGCTGCCACAGAGACAGGACTGAATGTGTATTGCGGGGTGTCACGTCTGCAAGGACTAAGGACTCGAATCTACAGGAGGTAACAAGGAAGTGTGAGATTTGTCTCTTTGTCCCACAGAAGACGCCCCGGAGGGTATTCCGGTTCATCAAGAAATGAGAGACAATGGTGAAGCTTCAAAGGGATGCTTTGTAACTGTATGTTGACTGAAGACACCATGTGGCTTGAATTCTGATGCTGGAAATGTATAAAAGGGGGTTGAAGTATGATTCTTTCTCTTTCCTGCTTTGAGAATGCTAGAAGCTGCGTTCTGTCAAATAAAGCTGGTTTTATGACTGAAACTCAGCCTCATTATTTGAGCATGCTTCTACACTGGTGACCTACGATGGAGAATGAGCAGACAGAATTCTCCCGAGCGGGGCTCTGTGGAAGCCAGCCTGATGGCCGCCTCCACGATCCGGCTGCCCGATTTCTGGCAGCACAGCCCGCGCTCATGGTTTAGCGCAATCGAGGCGCAGTTCAACCTCCGGAGAATCTCCAACGATGACACAAGATTCTACCACGTGGTAGCGAAGCTGGACAGCAACACGGTCCAGAGAGTGGAAGATCTGGTTAATCATCCACCAGACAGCGACAAGTACAGCGCATTGAAGGACGCGCTGATCAGCCATTTCACCCCCTCAGTCCAACAACGAGCAGAGGGGCTCCTGGCGCTGACGGAGGCCGAAAACGATAGACCTGCGGACCTGATGGTGAAGATGCTGCAGCTCAAAGCCTCTGAGGATGGCGAATTCATTTTCGCCCACCTTTTCCTTCGAACCCTACCACCAGCAGTGAGAGTGGCCCTGGCAGAGTCACCCCGATTGGCCAAGCGAGACTACCATGGGTTGAGCAAGGAGGCGCAGAGGTTGGTCGACGCCCACAAGCGGAACGCGGTCTCGGCCGCGGCGGCCAGTCCAGGAACGGCGTCCGGACACAGTGCGGGTACAGCGGCCGCGGCGCCAGACGCACCAACGACGGCGGCGACAGGAGCCAGACGACGCGGAGCGGAGAACGGCTCGTGCTTCTACCACCGCCGTTTTGCAGAGAGAGCGCACAGGTGCGTCCCACCGTGCAATTTTAAGCGCCAGGGAAACGCCAAGACCGAGGGCCGGTAGCAGCTGCGACCCTCGGCAACGAGAACAGGCTGCTTTACCTGACGGATGCACGCTCGGGGAAACAGTTCCTCGTGGACACGGGCTCTCAGCTGAGTTTCGTCACACCCACCTACGCGGAACGGCTGTCGCCTTCTAAAGCCCCCTGGGTGTCAGTGTCAGCAGCGAACGGCTCCACGATTAAAACGTTTGGTGAGAGGACCATGCTTCTGTCCTTACAGGGCCGTTCATTTGAGTGGACATTTATTGTAGCAGCAGTCAGTTTCAACATGTTAGGGGCTGATTTTTTGTGCTCACATGGTTTATTGGTTGACCTTGCTAATAGACGTCTGATTAATGCACTGTCCTTTCATTCTATTCCCTGCACAGCTCGGGTGGCCCCGCCAACTGCACATGCCAGCGTCTCAGCTGCGGGTGGTAAGTTTCACACTCTGCTTGCTCAGTTTCCAGCACTCACAGTCCCCACGTTTTCAGCAACGGTGGCCAAACATGGGGTAGAACATTTCATAACGACCACAGGCCCTCCCGTGTTTGCAAAGGCTCGGCGCTTGGACCCAGCTAAACTGGCCATCGCGCGCGAGGAGTTCACTAATCTGGAAAAACTGGGCATTGTTAGACGTTCCAAGAGCTCTTGGGCTTCGCCGTTACACATGGTCCCAAAAGCTGACGGCTCGTGGCGACCTTGCGGTGATTTCCGCAGGTTGAACAACGTTTCAGCTCATGACCGCTACCCGATTCCGCACATTCAGGATTTTTCTGTCCATTTGGCGGGGGCGCGCATTTTTTCTAAAATAGACTTGGTGCGCGGCTATCACCAGGTGCCAGTGCGCGCGCAGGATGTACCCAAAACAGCGGTCATAACGCCTTTCGGCCTTTTTGAGTTCTTGCGCATGCCTTTTGGCCTCAAGGGGGCCGCGCAGACTTTCCAACGCATGATGGATGCAGTTTTACGCGACCTGCCTTTCGTGTTCGTTTATTTGGACGATATTTTGGTAGCCAGCGCGTCCGAAGGCGAACATGAAAAACACCTCACAGCAGTTTTCCAGAGGTTGGCAGAGCACGGGTTAATAGTTAACCCAGCGAAGTGTCAGTTTGGGGTGGCGCAGATTGATTTTTTGGGACATCGCGTTTCGGCAGAGGGAGCAGTTCCCCTTCCAAATAAAGTGCGTGCCATAACGGATTTTCCGCAACCTCAAACGGTCAAGGCGCTTCAGGAGTTTCTAGGGATGGTTAATTTTTACAACCGTTTCCTCCCAAGCGCAGCACGACTCATGCAGCCATTGTACACCGCGTTAAAAAAACAAAAGCCCGCAAATAAAGTTGAATGGTCTCCGGAGCGGGAGTGCGCTTTTGCCCAGGTCAAATCAGCCCTGGCAAATGCAGTTTTGTTAGCGCACCCAGTTCCAACGGCCCGCATGGCGCTCACCACTGACGCTTCCGATGTAGCGGTGGGGGCGGTAGTTGAACAGTTTGTGGCAGGTACCTGGCAACCCCTCGCGTTTTTCAGCAGGACCTTGCGCGATAGTGAACGGAAATACAGCGCGTTTGACAGGGAGCTTTTGGCCCTACACTTGGCCATCCGTCATTTTCAGTTCTGGTTAGAGGGGCGACGTTTCACCGCTTTTGTGGATCATAAACCGCTAACGTTTGCGATGGCCAAAATTTCAGAACCCTGGTCAGGCCGGCAACAAAGGCAACTAGCCACAATATCGGAGTTCACTACTGATATTCAGCATGTCGCGGGTAAAAACAATGTTGTGGCAGACTGCCTCTCGCGTGCAGTAGCACCGCCAAGCCCCATAGGGGCAGACTCTGTAGCCATGGCCGCGGGCCCGGGCAGCGACGCGGGAGCGCGCGCAGCCCCAGTCTGTGTTGGGTTAGATTATGCAGCTATGGCTGCGGAGCAGGTTAACGACGCGGACGTGCGCGCGCTCCAGTCTGGACCAACAGGGTTAAGGCTGGAGCACAGGGTGCAACAAAACGGTATGCCCCCGCTAATCTGCGATGTCTCCACGGGACGGCCCCGCCCTGTGGTGCCAACCGCGTGGCGTCGCCGTGTTTTTGACTTGGTCCATTCTCTCGCGCACCCGGGGGTGCGCGCATCGATTAAGTTGGTGGGGGAGAAATTTGTTTGGCCCGGGTTGCGCAAACAGGTCAAGGAATGGGCAGCAGCCTGCGTAGCGTGTCAGCGAGCTAAAATACACAGACACACTAAGGCCCCGTTAGAACCTTTCCACATCCCCGCTAAGCGTTTTGATCATGTGCATATTGACCTGGTCGGGCCGCTTCCGTTATCACACGGGCACACACACCTTTTGACGATGGTAGACCGCACCACGCGCTGGCCAGAGGCGATTCCTCTGACATCAACCACAGCGGAAGAAGTTGCGCGAGCATTTTTAGCAGCATGGGTTGCGCGTTTTGGTGTACCGTCGGACATAACGTCCGACAGAGGTCCCCAATTTATTTCCGAGCTGTGGTCATCGACGGCCCGCAGCTTGGGGGTGAAGATTCATCGCACCACCGCGTATAACCCCCAGGCTAATGGTTTATGCGAACGCTTTCACAGGTCATTGAAAGCAGCCCTCAGAGCGTCGCTAACGGATACAAATTGGGTAGACAAACTTCCATGGGTGTTATTAGGGTTGCGTTCTGCACCTAAGGAAGATTTGCACGCTTCCCCGGCTGAATTAGTTTTCGCCCAACCGCTTCGTTTGCCCGGGGAATTTCTTCCTGATAATCCCGCACCTAGTGGCCCCCCCGCTCAGCCGTGGCAGAGCGGCTCAGGAGCAAACACACTTCCTGGCCCAATCCATCACAGTTTCCCACATGTTTTTGTGCCCAAAGCTTTAAAAAATGCAGAGTTTGTTTTCGTTAAACATGACGCCCAGCGTCCAAGTTTGCGGCCGTTTTACGACGGACCGTTTCGAGTGCTGGAGACCGGGCAGAAGCATTTTCTGCTAGATTTAGGGGGCAGACGGGAGCTGATTTGCATTAACAGACTCAAACCCGCTTTTGTTCTGGCTGACGAGGAGGTGCAGCTCGCGAGGCTCCCCCGCCGGGGCAGGCCGCTGAGGGGACATTCTCCAAAGTCTTCACAGAGAGGTGCTAACGGCTTTAATCCACAGGTGCAGAGAGATGTTGCAGGTGCAGCCAAGCCAGGTTGCAGCAGATTCGGCAGAAGATTAAAACTTAGGCAGTTGGTGGATTGATTAGCGATGTATGGAGTGCTTTGTGTTTTTCTTTTTGTTATGCCATTTAGATTTTGCCTTACTAGACGTGTGGGGGGGGGTAGTGTGGCCGACACACATTGTGGGCTCACGCTGCCACAGAGACAGGACTGAATGTGTATTGCGGGGTGTCACGTCTGCAAGGACTAAGGACTCGAATCTACAGGAGGTAACAAGGAAGTGTGAGATTTGTCTCTTTGTCCCACAGAAGACGCCCCGGAGGGTATTCCGGTTCATCAAGAAATGAGAGACAATGGTGAAGCTTCAAAGGGATGCTTTGTAACTGTATGTTGACTGAAGACACCATGTGGCTTGAATTCTGATGCTGGAAATGTATAAAAGGGGGTTGAAGTATGATTCTTTCTCTTTCCTGCTTTGAGAATGCTAGAAGCTGCGTTCTGTCAAATAAAGCTGGTTTTATGACTGAAACTCAGCCTCATTATTTGAGCATGCTTCTACACTCTTACAATTTTTGAGATATTTAATTTCCATTGATGATGTCATTAGCCCCAGAACAAATGTGCACAACCAATACACAAATTTATTAGAGTATTTGGGCCCAAATTGGACCAATTTGGGAGAGTGGGGGATTTCAGAATGACCTTATTTACTACTACATTTACACGTGCCATTAAACTATATATTTAGCGGCGACACTACACTCAGGCAGTTGTTCCTCACAACCATTTACACCTGCTAATTGTATTTACACTATTTACAATGGTACTGTGCCATATCAGATAGTGATGCAATGGCAAAAAACACTTTTTACTGTCACATGTTCAGTGGGTTTCCCTGTTGGTATCATACAGTGAACAAAGTGAACTTGATGCTTGGTCTAATCAAAAGAAGCTGTCAGTATCCGAGCAACGACTTATTTATACCACTATACACAAAGTGCTAGTTTTAAGTCTTTTGGATTATGCAGCAGCAAGATGATCTCCATTTAAGACCAAGCACATAGAACAGTTAGGATATGTGCAGAGAAAAGCCATGAGAATGTTACCAAGGATGAAAGGCTGAATTATGAAGATGAAGCTCACATATTTAAACTCCTCACACTATCATGCCTTAAACTAAGAAATGACATGATACAAACACAAAATTACACATGGAATATACTGTATGAAGGGCAGCGAGGTGGCGGAGTGGTTAGCACTGCGGCAGCACAGCAACTCACCCTTGGCCGGGGGGTCCTGGGTTCAATCCCAGCCCCCGATCAACAGTGATCTGTGTGGAGTTTGCATGTTCTCCCCGTGTCTGCGTGGATTTCTCCGGTTTCCTCCCACATGCCAAAACTGTCATGGTCTGAGCGCCGATGTAGTCCGCGCTCGGGCCATGCTTCATCTCTGCCAGGTTTGACAGCAGGGTTACCTTCTGGCTCCCCGAGCTCTTATTATGACAGCGCTCGGAGGAGCTTCCTGCTGTCAAAACCTAACAGCTGTGCTGCATTTATGGCTCATCAGCAGCCCGGCATTTAAGCAGGCGCTGAAGAGCAGTACAATGCAGCAGTCTCGTCGATGATCCCTCATCAGACGTTGAGCAAGCATTCCTCGTCTCAGACGTCAATATTCCTTAATGATTCTACATCTACTATCATCCCTCGTCCTTATCCTGAATCGTAAGTGAGCTTGATCAGCCTTACGGTCTCTGTATCTAGTGTAGTGTGTTTTAGCCCATCGTGGCTCATTACTTTCTGTTACTTTGTGTTATCTTCTGTTCATAATAAACATCATGCAAACCTCACTGGCGACTTTTGGCGTCTTATGGTGGCCTGCGAGGGCCACCGCCTGACAGAAACATGCATCAAAACTGGGGATTCTAAATTGTCCTTAGGTATGACTGTGAGAATGAATGATTGTCTGTCTTTCTGTGTTGGCCCTGCGATGGACTGGCAATCTGTCCAGGGTGTACCCTGCCTGTCGCCCAAAGATGCTGGGATAGGCTCTAGCCACCCCACCCCCCCGACCCGAAAAGGATTAAGCGGAAGAAGATGGATGGATGGATATACTGTATGACTCACAAGTGGCCCCAAAGCTTTGATTTTGTAATATAATGAGGTGGAGCAATAACTCAGACGGGGACCGGACTGAGCGTGCAGACTGGGCATTTACTCAGTATCAACCAAAAACATAAGACAGGTACAGATCGTCATTTCCCTCTACACCCACAAGGGGGCAGTGAACCTAAATCAGTGTATTGTCAATGCACTACACACATCCCCTTAAAACTTTAACTCCAAGCTTTAAATACTGCTAGTAGCATGAATAAACATTTACTTCCCAAAAACTTAAAGTGTCTTTTTTTTTCTAACTTTTTTTATGAGTCCAGCTTCCATAATAACAGAACAATTAGGTTTCTAGCTTCTAATATCAAAACTACATTAACCCAACAAGGGAAATCAGAATACTTCACAAAAAGGATATAGAGTTCTTGCTCTTCACAGGTTCAGTCTTTTAAGATGAATCCTAATGTGATCGGGATAGCGGTGTCCTGGTTGTTGTGTGGCTGATGAGACAGCCGCCGGGCTCCACTGGTTTCACTGTAGTATTTCCACACTGGGCTGGGGAGTATGGATAGGGTGTAGGGCTGAGACTTACAGAACAAGTAGTAGGATTCTTCAGAGAGTGAGTTGGTACTGGAATAGAAGTTGTCCTCTGGTGAGGCTCCGAGATGTCTCTGCCTGGTTGTGATAAATCCAGATCTGGTGCCAGGTGAGAATGATCACTTGAGTTGTGGTTGTAATCCATAGGTTCTTCATGTGAAAACAGCAAGTGATCAGTGTGACCTGTGCGTTCCTCTCACACCATCATGAATCAGGAAAGAAACAGGTCCGAGCCATTTTTCAGCTGTTCCTCTGATCCATTTCTCCTTCCCTTCATGAAAGTTTCTCACCTGCACAGGATCACCCTCAACCAACTTTCTCAACTTTGTTTCACTTTTATCATGATACGTCTTCTGATTTAGTTGTTTCTCCTCAACAGTGTCAGTGAAGCTTTGCTTCAGAAGACTAAACTGGGTCCTTATCTGACATTTAAGAAACAACTCAGCTGGTGAAATACCTGTCACTGCATGTGGCATGCTTTTGTACATCAGCAGGAAATTGACTAGTTTATGTTGCCATGAAACAGTTACATCAGCATCTTTGCCAACATTTGCTTCAGTAGTGAAGATTTGACTATTTGCACTGACTTCTCAGCTGCTCCTATGAAGCAGGATGATAAGTGGGGACCAGGGTTTGTTTGATAACATTTCCTCTCGGAAACTGTTTAAATTCACTGGCTGTAAATTGTGGTCTGTTGTTTGAAACCACTTCTTCAGGTAGTCCATACAATGAAAAGATGTTGCGAAGAACTTCAATAGTCTTAGCTGATGTTGTTGTTGTCAGGTGAATGACCTCTAACCATTTTGAATGACTGTCTATAAGAACTAGGAAATACTGTACATCTTTCTCACAGAAATCTATGTGTATCCGTTGCCACACATGAGTCGGCCATTTCCAACAATGCAATGGCACTGCTGCTGGTAGTTGTCTCTGCCTGACATGCATTGCATTCCTGTACTGCTTTTTCAATATCTCTGTAAAGACAGGGCCATCACATGTAGCTTCTGGCCAGGGCTTTCATTCGACACATACCTGGAGGACACTGGCAAAGATCATGCAGTAGCTTTGTTCTAAGAGCTATTGGGACTATCACTCTTATTCCCCAGAAAAGACTTGTTTCACTGAAAGTTCAGTTCTTCTTGTAAAGAAAGGTTTGAGTGTCTCCTCACTTGTGTGGCTTGGCCATTCATTTAAAGTGAGCTCCCTTACTCGCCTGAGCATGGGATCTCTGCTTGTGCTCCATGCAATGGCTTTAACAGGTAAATCCTCCATAACTGTGTAGCATCAACAGCTGGATTCCAAATTATAAAATTATTCTTTGCTGAGGAGAAATTATTTCACCCAAAAGTCTGGTCATAAACCCTTCCTCTTCTCCCAAGACCGGAGCTATGAAGCCTTATGCCATTAGCCAAAAAGTGGATAAGTTACCCCCTGCTAAGGATTGGAGTCATTTCCTCTCCAATCCATTTGACAAACGAATACCAAAGTGACAGGTATACAATGACGTTCCACAGACTCTTTATCAGCAAGATTCCTCATTGAAACTCAAAAGTCCAACGCTGCCCTCCAATGGATAACACAGGAATATTTCTCTTGAGGACTGAATGTTTTCTCTCTGAAGTTAATCTATGAATTGGGAACAATGAAATAACTTACCCTTCTCCACAGACAACCTCAGCTATTGAAGATATGGCTGGACCCTGTGATGGACAATTATGGTTTGAAATGCTTTTATTGTTATGATTTGATATGTGTTCCTTTATCTTCACAAAGAATAAATTTTGCATGCCTACTATAAGGAAATTATCACATTTACAATGTAGGCACATTGTTCCTTTATTAAGTAGAATATCTTAGTCACTTAAGTTTTAAAGAATTTATGCTTTAATAGGCAGCATATGTATATTTTAGGAAGATTTCACTTTTCATATCAAATCCTCTCTTCTCTGTGGGAAGCTTACATTTCAAAACTGTGAACTGACCAATCAGCTTCCAAGTCTCCTGCATTTCCTTTTTGGAAACTTTATGACCCTTTGGTCGAAACAAAGAAACTCAGTGCAATTGGTCAAAAGTTTACACTAATGGGCAGATCCAATCCTTATCTTTAAATGTAGTTGGTCAAGCTCAGTTGTCATAAAATTTCCTGGGCCATCCTGCCACTCCTTACCAGTTGGAAAATGTTTTTGTTCCAGTTGCCAGTTGGGAGTTGAGTCTTGGGAAAAGTTTGGGGAAAGTCAGGTTTGTAGCATAAATTGTATAATAAAATATTTGTCATAAGATACAGGAATTATTTATTTTATTTAATAGTGGGTGTGAAAGGGGGCGGAGTTAAACCATCCCCTTCTACACCCTCTAAATTAAATAAAAGCACTCGTAAAAGGGGGCACCAGTCCTAACGGACAATAATATTAACTTTAATTTTAATTAATTTTGTACCTTCAATTACTTAATGAATCAGTCTCAGAGTTTCAGTGAGTTCTTTTCCTGCCGTGATTAGGAAACATGTATATGCAAAAGAAAAATGCTTCAACTTCTCTCATTCACACTTTTATTAAACTCATTCAGGTTACATGGCATGGCGTTCAAATGATTGGTAAACAGATTCAAATGATAACAGTGTACGATATCACATCAACTGTTATTGGATTCCTGAACATAAAATCCAGCGTTACACCTCTGTAGAACCAAGGAGGAACCAGACTTATGTTTCAACGGTAAATGAGGCTGAAAACAACGCAATTTTATGAGGAAAATTCATAAGCTAATTATCTAAAAATGACTTCTGAATTAATCTACAAAAATTTACGGGCAGTTACTTAAAAATGACTAAGAGTTTTCCTTCAGTTTATAGCTTTATCCTGTGGCTGAGAGACTAATTGAGCCCTGAAACACGGGCTATATTTAATTGTAATTTAATTGTTAGGACATCATGTTTTGAACCGAGCAGATAGGAAAAGTAGGAGTTTCACTTACGAAAAACAGCTGTAGGTCCACGATTCAGTGGGTCGATACCGGCCGAGTTGGGAGTTAGGATGTTGGAGGAAGCAGCTGCTGTTATACTTCCTCACAGCCGTGGAAGTGATAACTCGGCTGGGGGCCCTTCAAGGAGACAGTGGCAGCCGTGGATGGTTTAGTAGTAGTAGATTAGTTTATTTGACAGGGACAGTGCAATAAACATAGACAATTAATCAAAGACAATCAATCTGATGTGTTGCACATAGAGTGTATAGCTATTAGCTAATTTGCAACTCTTGTCCCTGGATGGGCTTTAGAAAAAAGAATCAAGATAAAAAATATACACAATAACCACATACATCAATGCAGAAAAATTATAAATACACAATTATAAATATTATAAATATTATAAATACACAAATATAAATTGTCTCAGGGCAGCGTGAAAATCCTTGGAACAAGTCCAGCCGAATCGGAATCTTGTAGCGGGATAGACCCAAAAACTGAAGGAACCACTTCTCAGTCAGGCAGGTATGAGGCCAGAAAGAGAGTCCAAAAAAAAAAAAAAAACAGTCTCTGTTCACTTTAAATTAGGAAAATTAAAGGTCCACTTTAACGGCGTGAAAAGTTATAAAAAAAATGAGAAAAACATTTACTAGGATAAGAATGGCTTCTGAGGTGAAGGAAAAAGTTTGAGAATTTGATTCTCTGAAAAAGCGAGCTCTAAAGAAAAGGTGTTTTCTCCTCAGTAACCAGAAACTAATGCAGGACTTGACAAACTTCACAAAGAACAGTTAAGATAGAATAAAACTACACAGGACCTTGAAACAGTGGAATGAAATCTTCCTCTGAGATCTAGATTACTATTCTGCT
This sequence comes from Pholidichthys leucotaenia, assembly GCA_020510985.1. Lineage (NCBI taxonomy): Eukaryota > Metazoa > Chordata > Actinopteri > Cichliformes > Pholidichthyidae > Pholidichthys > Pholidichthys leucotaenia. Next base: position 189,120,009 of record CM035842.1, on the reverse strand, counting down.
TCTTTAATCTTAACTTAGTTCCTAATCTTTCTCAAAATCTCTTTATTCAATCTTCTTTTTGTTCTAACTTCTTATCTTTGATCTTCTCTTGTTCTCTCTCACATAACTGCAACTTAACTTTACTTAACTTTTTCTTGACTAACTTACTCTTACCTGCAGGGCATCTTCCACTGCTTTTTAAAGTCACCCCGCCAGGTCGTAAACTTGTGATGTCGATCGCAAGACTGACCAATCGACTTTATCAAAAGCAGTTTGAAATGGCTGCCATCCAATGTGAGAACATTTCTTTGTTTGAGAGCAGCCAATCAAACGAAGACACCATCCCATGAAATTGCAGAGAAAAACAACACTCAGTCAGTTCTTATGAAATTAGGTGCTCAATTTAAAATCTAACGAAATTAAATGACTTGGCTAATATTTGGTGATCATGCATTTATACCATTACTCCAATATTACATTTGTTTGAATAACACTCATGAATATAACATTTCTTATACATAATTATAATACATGCATTCATATTTAGATCAAAGCTTAATGTAGTACAGCAAACTATGGTTGGTGATAAAAGGGATGATTTTCAGTGTCCTTAGGATCCAGGGAAGAAGAGGATAAGCTGAAAGAAACTTAATGTTTAGAACAAATTAAAAAGTCATCCTACATACTGAAACACATTTCGTAGGTATCCGCTAGGAGGTACTGTTGAGCTGTAGATGATTTCTTTTAGGTCCATGGGATCTGGGAGGAAATCTGGACAGCATCGGGGGGTGGGGGTGGGGTTATAAACCTGTCTGATTAAGCCGTTTATGACCCTTTTAAGAGCATTGGTTTCCTGTGAAAGGGTACGTTATCCAAATGCAGTGTTCACGTTGGAGGTCTGGTCTCCCGAGTTTATGTTCCTTTGAGCCTTTAAAAGCAAATTCTGATCCTTACAATCTCTGCAGAGGCAACTGTTTACATTGGGGTCCTGGGAAAACAAACATCTTTGGTCAGGCCTGGATGAGGCCTGGATGAGTCGATATGAAAGCCAGTGATATTCTTGTAGAATGCAGAAAAGTGGTATTCCTGTATAAGGAGTAAAGTGAAATTCCTGTAAAACGGAGAGAAGTGATCTTCTGTCTTGGTTTGAGGAGACGATGATGCTACAGGTTTCTGCCCCCCCCCCCAAAAAAAGCAGGCCCGGAGTGTATGCTCTGCATAACTTTTTTCTTTTTTCCTTTAAAATTCACCTTTTCCTATTTTACTTTTTTCTTAAATTACCGTACTAAGATTTTGTTTGGTTTTCACCAAGCTTAAGTCAACTTTGTTCTGACCACAACACATCGGAAGAAACAGATTTGTGGTTTGTTTTTTCATTTATCAAGTTTGATTTTCTGATTGGACTTTGAACTATAAACAAATATTATCTGGAATTTGACAACCTGGCCAAATTCCTTTATCTGTGCATAAACAGACATCGCCCAGCATGATGAGCATCCAGCTTCTACGGTTGTGATCCCAAGGAGTAGGCCTGTACCATGTTGAGGCAGAACCTGCCTGTCCCTTTGTCTCAGTAAAATCCGCACACCTCAATCTGGACAGAGGTTGATACCTTGAGGCCTGCTACCGCCAGGGGGCACAATCTGACTCTGCTGTGCTGAAGGTCTGTTGTCCAAAATAAATTTAATTCTTCAGAATATTCCTGGTATAAATTCCATAAACCTAACATCTTCAACCTTTCAGAACTTCAAATACATTTATCTTTTCCTTAGTCTCTGTTCTTTTTTTCAGAGTAACACAAATTTTCCTTTTTATGAACTAGTTTAATCCTCATTTTCTTCATAAAATTGCATCCAATTTTCCTAATCATTATGCTTTAAAACTATTGCATGGTTTTCATTTTTCATTACAGTGCCAAGTTAAACTGTTTTTCCTTTGTTCCACAAATGTTTGATAATCCATGTTCCGCACGAGCCGGGATGAGATGAAATTCTCTGCCCCCGAATCCACAAGTGCCATAGTCCTCCTCTCGACCCCCGGCAATTGCACGAGGGCCGAAATAGAGAAATTACCGGGGAGAGTAAGTCTAGTCCTGCCCGCCAGACCCCCCGCGGTTACTGACAGGCGGGATCTTTTGGCTGCAGGTGGCAGTCGTTCAGACTGTGCTTCATGGAACCACAGTACATGCACGCGCCCACCTTCCTCCTCCACGACGCTCATCATCGGTCAATTGGAACCGACTGAGCTCTATCGACTCGGGAGGGAGGCCAGTGCTACCCGTGCCAGTAGCCGCAGTGGGCACCCGGTCGATAGACAGGCGAGAGGAGGACTGTTACTCCTTCGAGTGTTCACGGTAACTGTTATCCAGTCCCACCGCTTGATCTATAAGACCATCCAAGGTGTTAGGAACAGCATGCACTACTAGGTCATCACGGAGGCGAGTGTTTAAGCAGAAGAGGAACGCGCTGCATAAGGCAACGTCGTTCCACTCCAACTCCGCCAATTCGACTCGAAACTCTGCCGAGTACTCGGCCGCCAACCAAGCACCCTGGCGGAGTGACAAAAGGCAGCTAATGATATTCTCTTGACTCTTGGTATGGTCAAAAGCGCGAGAGAATGCGACCACAAATTGTTCAAACGTGTATGCAGCCCCCTCCGGGCTGTCGAGCAAAGACCTGGCCCAACTAAGGGCCTGATCTCGCAGTAATAAGGTCATAAACTGGATTTTAGTGGTGTTCGACGGGTAATCCCCCCCAACCTGCTCAAAATACATCCGTATATGGAGAAGAAACTCCTTACACTTCCCCACCTCCCTCGCATATGGGGCAGGTGTGGGTACGGAGGTAGTATGACATACAGGAAGTTGAACAATGGGAGCAGATGGAGGAAGAGGAGCCGGAGGAGCCAGATTAGCCAAATGTTGGGCGACCGTGCCTAATTGCTGCGAGATAGTCTGCAGCTGCTGAGTTAACATGACCACTTGCTGTTTGGTCGCTTCTAAGCAATCCAGAGCTGATTGCCCCAATGCCATTGGACCTGCTGAGCTGTTATCATGGCTGCCTCATTCTGTCATGATTACCAAATTAGGAACAGCTCACGTGCACGATGCAATGACAGAAGGACAACCAAACACACAAGCACACGTTTGAGAAGTTTACTGAATATCAAAATACAGCACAGCTTAGGGAAAATGTCACTCACCAGGGGAATGAGCCTGTGGAGAGAGAATGAGAGCTGTGAGTGGAGGAATGGAGATAGGGAAAATGGGCGAGCCAAATTGCCACTTACGTAGGACCCCAAACCGGGGTAGAGACGAACCAGCAGGGTGAAGGTGATGGAGTCGATGGTGCCTGACTGGGCTGATGATGATTGCAGCGGAGTTGAGGTGATGGGGCAGTGAGCGCACACAGTCCCCGGAGACACATCCGCACGATGGCAGCAACCTGAAGAAAAGGAGAAAAACTGGTGAGTATGAAAACTACACCTAGGAGTTAGCACTAGCGTACAAAGTACTAAAGCCACCATCAGCACACTGAAGAGAAGCTCCTTATAAATGCTGGCTGATGAAAGGCAGCAGGTGCGTCTCCTCACCCAGGTGTGTTGATGAGCTGAGGAGGAAAACAACAGGAAGGTGGGGGTGAGCGCTCACGGCCATGACAACCTTCTTTTTCAACATAATAGGTTTTATGCCGTTTTTTTATTTATACACATGAGTGCAATGTGTCCCACCTTTATGCAATGGTGGAATTTCTCTTGCTTGAATTTGCACCCATTAGCTGGATGCTTACCTCTGCATCTGTAGCAGGGATGTTGCTGTTTGCCATCCACACTGCTCTTTTGCCAGGATGCACTCTTGCTGTACACTGTGTCACTTGATTTCCTCTTGTAATCACTCTTTTTACTTTGTTTGTACACTTTGTTTACAGTTGTGCTCTCTTTTGTTTTCCCAGAAAATTCCAAGGTGTTGCATGAGGCCATCTCCACAGACAGTGCTGTGTCGCATGCACTTTTAAATGTTAAATTGAAGAGTTCGTTTGCAAAAACAGGTAAGTGACATAACGTTCGGCTCAGGAGACGCACACACACAGGCTCAGAGTAGTTCAAATAGTTTATTAACAACAGGGGTGTATGGGTGTGTGTCTGCGGAATGTTAATGTGTTGGTGGCGGCGTCTGCTTCAGGCACAGAGGCAGGAGACCGTACAGCCGGCAACCCTATGGGAGAGAATAGAGACACAGGGTGATGGGTACACACCAACACAGGAGGAGAATAGGCGAGGGAGAAGCTTACTTGCTTGGGACAGATGACTGGCACAACAAGGACGGGACCCGGGAGACAGCCACCTGCAGGACTCAGTGCAGCAGTGAGGATGGACAAGGGAACGGAGTTGTCCGCCGCCGAGGAATCCACCTGTGCACAGGGGAGCAGACTGGAGAAGATGAGGTGAGCGTTTCTTACCACTCAGCGTCGTGCTGAAGAATAGGTTGCTTCACTTTCACGGGGAGAGAAGTCTGACGGCTTCAGGCCGAAGCTCAGGGCGAGGCGGCTTATATCCCTCGCCGCTGACGATGAACAGGTGTGCGAGCAGGTGGCGCCGCTGATGAGCGGCGTGGCGTGACAGTACTCCCCCCTCTAGCAGCGCCTCCTGGCGATGGCTTCTCTGGGTGCGCTCGGTGGAAGTCCGCGATGAGCGATGGGTCCAACACGAACGACGAGGGTACCCACTGTCGATGCTCGGGCCCATAGCCCTCCCAGTCCACCAAGTACTGCAACCCACGACCCCGGCGCCGGGAGTCCAGGATGGAGGCGACAGGCCAGGCCGGATGGCCACCAATCATCCGGGGCGCGGGTTGCGCAGCAGGAGGAGGGCAAAGGGGGTCGGTGACTGCCAGCTTCACCTTTGACACGTGGAAGGTAGGATGGATGTGGAGGGAGGGGGGAATAGCCACACGCACAGCCACCGGGTTGATGATCCGGGTGATGGGATAGGGACCCATGAATCGCTGTGCCAGCTTTCTCCTCTCGCCTTTTAGAGTGACATCCTGGGTAGAAACGTAGACATGTTGCCCAACTCTGTACGCCGGGGCAGGTCTTCTATGCCGGTCCACCACAGTCCTGTTGCGCTCCGCTGTGCGTAAAAGCGCATTGTCCGCGGCAGTCCAGATGGAGCGGAACTGCCTGAGATGTGCCCTAACTGAGGGGACAGTTACCTCACTCTCCTGCTCCGGGAACAGCGGGGGGTCGTAACCCAGGGACGCCTTGAAGGGAGACATCCCTGTAGCAGAAGAGCGAGCGGTATTGTGGGCATATTCAACCCAGGCAAGATGGTTACTCCAGGACGTGGGTTTGGATGTGGTCACACAGGGGAGCGCAGCCTCCAGCTCCTGGTTGGTCCATTCACACTGCCCGTTGGATTGGGGGTGATGGCCGGAAGAGAGGCTCACCTTGGCTCCGATGGCGTTACAAAACGACCTCCAAACCTCAGATGAAGATTGGGGGCCCCGGTCCGAGACCACGTCCACCGGAATCCCGTGTAGCCTGACCACGTGTTGGACGAGGAGATCTGCCGTCTCCAGGGCAGTAGGGAGACCTCGCAGGGGGACGAAGTGCACAGCCTTGGAGAAACGGTCCACAATGGTCAGGATGGTGTCATAGGAGTTGGAGACGGGGAGTCCGGTGACGAAATCCAACGTGATGTGCGACCAGGGCCTGCCAGGGATGGGCAGGGGCTGGAGCAGACCCGCTGGAGGGGCATTTCCCGACTTGCAGGTGGCACAGATTGGGCAGGCCCGGGCGTAGCGGGCTGCGTCCCTCCGCAGGCCTGGCCACCAAAAGGACCATTGGAGGAGGTCTATCATCTGGGAGGTGCCAGGGTGACAGGTGAGCTTGGAGGTGTGCAGCCAGTGGATGACCTCTCCTCGGACTGCGGATGGCACGAACAGCCGCCCCTCTGGTCCACCGCCAGGGTCAGGTTCCACTTCCTGCGCCTTCCGGATCTTGCTCTCAATGTCCCACGAGATGGCTCCCATGACGCACGACCTGGGCAGGATGGTGTGGGGCGTTTCCTCCGACTCCACGGGGGTGAATTGCCTAGAGAGGGCGTCAGGCAGGCCATTCTTAGAGCCAGGCCTGAAGGTGATGGAGAACTGGAACCTGGCGAAGAACAAGGACCAGCGCGCCTGGCGGGCGTTCAGGCGCTTGGCAGATCGTAGGTATTCCAAGTTCTTGTGGTCCGTCAGGACCACGAACGGCAGGTTCGCCCCTTCTAGCCAGTGGCGCCACTCCTGCAGGGCGAGTTTGATGGCCAAGAGCTCTCTGTCCCCCACATCGTAGTTCCTCTCCGCCGGGGACAAGCGCCGGGAGAAGAAGGCGCAGGGCCGTTTGGCGCCATCGTCCGGCGACCGCTGGGATAGCACTGCTCCCACTCCTGTGTCCGAGGCGCCTACCTCCACGATGCACTGCAGCGCAGGGTCGACCTGGCGAAGGACCCAGGAGGAGGAGAACTCCGCCTTCAGCACCTGAAAGGCAGCAGCGACCTCTTCGGTCCACCGGAACGGGACCTTAGGGGACGTGAGGCGGGTCAGTGGTCCGACGATGGAGCTGAAGTTGGGGACAAAGCGGCGGTAGAAATTGGCGAAGCCAACGAACTGTTGCACCTGCTTCCGGGACGCAGGTGTAGGCCATTCCACCACCGCCTTCACCTTCTCTGGGTCTGGGAGCACCTTGTCGTGGGCGATGATGAACCCCAGGAAGGATGTAGTCCTGGCGTAAAATTCACATTTTTCAGCCTTCACGTATAGTCGATTCTCCAGCAGTCTTTGGAGGACCCGCCTCACATGGACCTGGTGCTCGTCCCTGGACTTGGAGAAGATGAGAATATCGTCCAGGTAGACGAACACGAAAAGGCCGATGAAGTCCCGGAGGACGTCATTAATGAGGCGCTGAAAGACGGCAGAAGCGTTGGTCAACCCGAACGGCATTACCAGGTATTCAAAGTGGCCGTTCGGGGTACGGAAGGCTGTCTTCCACTCATCTCCCTCCCGGATCCAGACGAGGTGGTATGCGCTGCGTAGATCCAGCTTGGTGAACCAGGTCGCCCCCTGGAGGGAGTGGAAAGCAGTGTCCATGAGAGGCAGGGTGTACCGGTCCTTCTCGGTGATGTCGTTGAGAGCCCGGTAGTCTATGCAAGGGCGGAGGGACCCATCCTTTTTCCCAACGAAGAAGAACCCTGCCCCCACGGGTGACGATGATGGGCGGATTATCCCAGCGTTCAATGATTCTTTCAGGTAGGCGTTCATTGTCTCCTTCTCCGGCGCTGACAGGCTATAGAGCCGACCAGAAGGTAAGGGAGCCCCCTGGCGGAGGTTGATGGCACAGTCATAGGGCCGATGAGGGGGGAGAGACATAGCTTTAGTCTTGCTGAACACCATACCCAGGTCGTGAAATTCTGGGGGCACCAGAGACAGGTCTGGGGGTGCAGCGTCCGTCGCAGGGGGAGAAGCGGACGGAGAGCAGGCAGCGGACTGAAGGCAGGTGCCCATGCAGAACGTGCTCCATGCCGATACCCCAGCTGACTTCCAATCCAGGACAGGGTTGTGAAGGCGTAGCCAGGGATACCCCAGGATGACGGGCGACACAGAGTTGGGTAGGACATAAAAGGTCATCTCCTCCCGGTGGTTTCCCGAGATGATGACCGGGACGGGGATGGTCTGGTGTGATACTCTCCCAAGGGAGGCACGGGAGAGGTTGACAAGGGAGATGGGATTCTTCAGTGCCTGACAGCGGATGCCCAAACGGGTTGCCAGGCTCTGTGAAATGAAGCTGCCTTCTGCGCCCGAATCCACCAGTGCGTGGGTGAGATGCCCAGTGGGGTTGTGGCAGAAACGGATGGGCAGCTTCAATTGAGTGAGTGGATTTAACCGGTTGACGTCCGCGAGGCCCCCTACAGTGACTCGCGGACCCCGCCGACTGGCTTTCCGTGGACAAAGCTTCACCGTGTGTTGGTCATCTTCGCAATACATGCAGAGATCCAACTCACGGCGGCGTTGTCTCTCTGCAGGGGAAAGCTTTGTCCAGCCCGTCACCATCGGCTCCGACTCCTCGGGGCATGATGGTGGCGGCGCCGCCAGGGGGCGAGCTTGGAACAGGCGCGGCGAGGCTTCGCGAGGGCGAGAAGAAGACGACTTCCGTCCCGAGGAGCGCTCGCGCAGCCTGTTATCCAAACTGATCGCTAGAGATGTTAGCTCCGCTAGCGTCTCAGGGATATCCCGCCCAGCTAGTTCATCCCTCAGATCATCATTGAGACTGCGGAGGAAAAGGCCGCAGAGGGAGCGTTCCTCCCAGCCTAACTCCTCCGCCGCTACCCGAAAGTCGACCGCGTAGTCCGCTGCCAACCGGCTTCCCTGCTGGAGGGCGAGAAGCCGATCGACCTGGACCGTCTCGGTAAGAGTATGGTCAAAGACCTCCAGGAAGCATCTCACGAACTGGTCATACGTGAGGGTGGCATAACTGGGCCTCGCCATTACGGCGTAGGTCCATGTTAATTCTCGCCCCTCCAGGGGATTCCCGATATAACCAATTCGGCTATGATCTGAGGGAAAGTCCCCGGGCACCCGGTGGAAAACTGACTCACACTGCATAATAAACCCCCGCACTCCGCCGAGCTTACCGCTAAAGCGGGCGGGGGTTGGAATGGGCGTGAGCCGAACCGGAGCACCCGGAGCCTGATGGACGGCCGCTGGAGCAGCAGGAGCTGCGCCACCCTGACGAGCCGGGGGGAACGGCTGTTGGGGGTCCAAGCGGTCCAACCGGTTAGTGATAGTAATCAATTGATTAAAAATCACCTGTTGCTGATAAACAATCTGATCCACTCGAGCCTCGAGAGTGGAAAACCGGTGTGCGAGCCCGCCGTCTGCCGAGCCGCTCTGCTGAAGCCGTACTGACATAACGTTCGGCTCAGGAGACGCACACACACAGGCTCAGAGTAGTTCAAATAGTTTATTAACAACAGGGGTGTATGGGTGTGTGTCTGCGGAATGTTAATGTGTTGGTGGTGGCGTCTGCTTCAGGCACAGAGGCAGGAGACCGTACAGCCGGCAACCCTATGGGAGAGAACAGAGACACAGGGTGATGGGCACACACCAACACAGGAGGAGAATGGGCGAGGGAGAAGCTTACTTGCTTGGGACAGATGACCGGCACAACAAGGACGGGACCCGGGAGACAGCCACCTGCAGGACTCAGTGCAGCAGCGAGGATGGACGAGGGAACGGAGTTGTCTGCCGCCGAGGAATCCACCTGTGCACAGGGGAGCAGACTGGTGAAGATGAGGTGAGCGTTTCTTACCACTCAGCGTCGTGCTGAAGAATAGGTTGCTTCACTTTCACGGGGAGAGAAGTCTGACGGCTTCAGGCCGAAGCTCAGGGCGAGGCGGCTTATATCCCTCGCCGCTGACGATGAACAGGTGTGCGAGCAGGTGGCGCCGCTGATGAGCGGCGCGGTGTGACAGTAAGTCCAATTGGTTTAATAACGAGAAAAACAACTTTTCATCTGTTGGTTTATATTCATCCATCCATCTTCTTCCACTTAATTCTTTTTGGGTCGCGGGGGGTGCTGGAGCCTATCCCAGCATCTTTGGGTGAGAGGCAAGTGAAAGGGTTATGAAAAGTTAGAATGCCATAACAATAATTCTGTAGGTAATCTCCCATTGTGCTCTACACAGATTCTATACATATTCTGCTTGCATGCTTATGAACAAATATGTGATGCTAAACTCTGGTAAACAGGAATTAGGCAAAGCTGTAAAGCTCTCTCTCTCTCTCTCTCTCTCTCTCTCTCTCTCTCTCTCTCTCCCTCTCTCTCTCCTTTTTAGTCAGGTCTTTACATTAGATACACACCCAGACCCAACACCCACGCACACACTGTTGATCGCACATTCTAGAAACAGCGGCGTGAACAGCGGATGGCCTGTTCACACCATAGTTAGATTAGCCAATCAGATAGTCACGTATAAGCCCATCCTATTGTACTGGGTTGGCCCCACCTGAGAAGATAACTGTAAGCTGCACCCGGAAGTCAGAATCAGTCTGACAACGTTCCCAAGGGGACAGCATCAAACTGATCCAGCGCTGCTTGCTTTACATGTGACCTCCAAATAAATGTTACATCTTTAAATTGAAGAAATCTCTGGCTTGTTCTTGGATCTTTCAATCAAAGAATCGGGTATTTTTCTAACAAATTGGTGCCGTGACCCGGATTGAACTATTCTGAGTCAAGGCAAGAACAGATGGGAAGGACCCTTTTTGCAGACTACTACAGCGCCTGAACAAAAAAAAAAGGTAAGCAGAAAACCTTTCTTACACAAAATTTCTGCACTTTGGCCATACTAAATTTACAGTCGTCTGATTAAGGGGTATATCCAATCTCCAAATTTTAAACTGTGTGATGGAAATCTGCAGTCACATGTAAAGCATGAACCACGTGGTCTCGCACGAGGGAGAGTGAAGAAATGTCCTAGGATCAAATAGCCGCATTTTTTTTTTTTTACGAATAAGGAAGATTTGCAATGCAAGAATCTTTTTTACATCAACAGTGAGCATAAAAGTAGGTACCCCAATACATTATAAGAATCTCAAACTTAATCATGAGTGAGTAATGTAGCAAGCAGTCATAAGAATCTTTTTGAAATCCTTAGTGAGTAGCTGGTAATAAAAATAAAAAAAAAAAACAATGCAAGAATCTTTTTTTTTACATCAATAGTGAGCATAAAAGTAGGTACTCCAATACATTAACCACTTGCACTCCGGGCAATTTTCCTAAAAATTCCAAAAAATAACGTGCCCAAAGTAAATCGAAAGCTGTTCTTCAACCCTTTGCAGCATCTTCATGGGGTTGGTCTCATTTAAAAGAAAACACTTTGAATTTTTTGGCAAAAAAAAACATAATCTCTCTACGTGCTCCGGCCACTGAGTTACAGTCATCTAAACATACTGAACTTGAAGAAAAAAAATTTGGACACAGTGTTTTTTTGGATACAAATGCTTGTAAATAACACACAGCTATCCGATCCGGCTGGAAAATGCAACAGAAATGTAGAACCAAGTGTTATCTAGCTGAGATCCAAATTTGGTAACAATACCACAAAAAATGAATATTTTACACAGCTTTGTTCTCAGGCTGTTCCCAGGCGTTTTGGAACTGTGCCAAATTGTGCCAAATGGCACAGTTTGGAAAAACGTCTGTAACTTTTGAATAATTCAATGTAGAAGCTTCATTTTAGGCTCAAAGGAAAGGTCACACTCAGGGCTGTGTCTGTGTGTGTGTGTGGGGGGGGGGGTCGTCCCCCCCCCGCTATCAAGGACAGAGTTCGGCCCTCGCTACATGAGATTACACTCGTTGCATGTTTCCACAGCAACGCTGTCACAGCGACTCCCCCCCCGCTACTGTGTGTGTGTGTGTGGGGGGTTGTCCCCCCCCCTGCTCGCTAGGGAGGATGGATTTTAGCCATCGCTACACAACTGATTAGCCTTATGTGGTGATGTAGCACAGCAGTGCAGTCACCGCGGCTCCCCCCCCTCGCTGCAGAAGAATAGCGGGGGTGGGGGGGCGTTCACAGCCTGTACACTGCGAGCAACCCCCTTGTACCGCGGCGCACAAACTTCAGACTTCGTGAACCGCACAGCTGTAATTTACTGATCGGTCAAAAGTCATTTTGGATTACAATTTTCAGGGATAGAGAATAATTTAGCTTATAACACCTTACCTCTTCACAGCGGAGTCTGGGCGAACTTCTCTTTCTCATTGTCAGACGAACGCGACGCTGGTCCGCTCTGGTTCTGGTCTTGCGACTCGATCAAAACATAATTCCATTATTGCGGTTTTGTGCTTCCATGATTGCGGTTTTTGGTGAACGATTTTTCAAAACAAATAACAGTAGTAATTAAAAAAAGACTGGCGAAGGCGTGTGTGTCACTCAGCCTTCGTCGTCAGCCTCCATTGGTCTATAATGACCATGGAAGAAATCATAACGTCTACTCTGCTGGAACCAATACAAAATAAGCACCGCCTGGGGCCGAACATGCCGATCCACGAATGGCACTCCCTGTCACACAGGTTGCATTTGTGGATGGTCTCCATGCTGCTGGGTCTGTGGAGCTCTTCCTGTGTCCTTTTTTGATCCGCTCCAGCAGTCAGTCTTCACCCAGCCTTAAAAAAAAAACAGCTCACGAACTTCTCTGCTTCAATTGGCTCACTGCATTCAAAGCGTTGGGAGGCGGGTCCTCCTTCCTAGGTTTTCATTCATTGGTTCGTCAAGGTTTCAGAAACCCAATTCAAGGCTCTTATTAGTCGAATGAGAGGTCAATCAGATGAACTAATCTGTTTGCGGCTGTGTTTGCAGATTTTTTTTTCAGTGGCGCTTGGAGGGCACACCACCTACACCATCACCATCAAAATCCTTATCATGCGTCATGCGCACGAGGGCGCACGAGCGCGCTCTCGTGCGCCCTTGTGCGTCATAGGACGCAGAGACTTGCCCGCCCGCGGAACAACGGAGCGCAAGTGGTTAAAAGAATCTCAAACTTAATCATGAGTGAGTAATGTAGCAAGCACTTATAAGAATCTTTTTAAAATCCTTAGTGAGTGACTGATGATAAAAATTAATAATAATAATAATAATAATAATAATAATAATAATAATAATAATAATAATAATAACCTACACAATAGCACAAGAATCTTTTCTCCATCATTAGTGAGTGTATTTTCATAAGTATAAAAACAATAAGGATAGCTTGTTAAAATCAGTATAAGACTAAGATAAGATAAGATAAGATAAGATAAGCCTTTATTAGTCCCACAACGGGGAAATTCCAGGATTGCAACAGCACAGGGATAGCAACACTCAGAGCAACAATCAGAAGGCAAGAAAAAAAACAAACAAAAAAAACAAAAAAAAAACAAGCAAGCAAGAGCAGCTAATATACATATGTACGTATTACTATAAAATATATATATATATATATACACACACACAGACACACAGTGCAGAGCATTGTAGCTGGATGGAATAAATATATGAATATATGAACACACAGTGCAGAGCATTGTAGCTAGATGGAATAAATATGTAAATATATAAACACCCACAGTACGGAGCATTGCAGCTAGGTGGAATAAATATGTAAATATATAAACACACACAGTGCAGAGCATTGTTGCTAGATGGAATGAAACAGCATAACCGTCTACTTAGTTATCCTACATGGTATGATTATGTGCCCATACATATTCTCACCCTCCATAGCGACCGGTAAGTTCCTAGTTGTATGCCGGAGGGGACCATTGTGTAAGTCTATTGCATCTTTTGCATTCAAAAAACTATTAGTTTGTTACGTCTTTTTGCTATCTCTGCGAGCAGCCCTGCTTAGGTTGTACAGTCTGACAGCCGTTGGTAGGAAGGACCTACGAAACCTCTCGGTTGTGCACCTGGGATGATGTAGTCTGCTGCTAAATGAGCTCCTCAGTGCATTCAGTATGTCCTGCATAGGGTGGAACTCGGACTCCAGCAGAGATGACAGTTTAGCCACCGTCCTTCTCTCTCCTATCTCCTCCATCGGATCAAGGCGCTGCCCCAGGACAGAGCTAGCTTTCTTAATCAGTTTGTTCAGTCTCTTCCTATCGGCTGCAGTAATGCCACTGCCCCAGCAGACCACTCCAAAAGTGATGGCTGATGCCACCACCGTGTCATAGAATGACTTCAGCAGCGCCCCTTGTACACCAAAAGACCTGAGTCTCCTCAGCAGGAACAGCCTGCGCTGTCCCTTCTTGTAGAGTGCATCAGTATTGTGTGACCAGTCTAGTTTATTGTTCAGATGAATACCCAGGTACTTATAGGATGTCACCATCTCGATGTCTGTTCCCTGTATATTTACTGGTACTGTGAGGGGCTGCCCATGCCTGCGGCAGTCCACCACCAGCTCCTTAGTTTTCCTCGCGTTGATCTGGAGGCAGTTCCGATGGCACCAGTCCACGAAGTCCTGGATAAGCCCTCTGTACTCAGCTTCATCTCCATTGGAGATGAGGCCAACGATCGCAGAGTCATCAGAGAACTTCTGTAGATGGCAGTGTGTTGTGTTGTGTGAGAAGTCCGCAGTATAAAGAGTGAACAGGAAGGGAGCCAGCACCGTTCCCTGGGGGGCCCCCGTGCTACTGATGATCGTGTCGGACACACAGTCCCGGGTTCTCACAAACTGAGGCCGGTTCGTGAGGTAGTCCAGGATCCATGATGACAGGTGCTGGTCCACCCCTGCGCGCAGCAGCTTGTCCTTCAGGATCATCGGTTGGATGGTGTTGAAAGCACTGGAGAAGTCAAAGAACATGATCCTCACCATATTCCCGGGCTTCTCCAGGTGGGACAGAGAACGGTGAAGGAGGAAGATCACCGCATCCTCCACCCCAATGCCATGCTGGTAGGCGAACTGGAGTGGATCCATCGCTGGTTCCACCAGGGGGCGGAGGTGAGCAAGGAGCAGTCTCTCCAGGGTCTTCATCAAGTGGGACGTCAAGGCCACCGGTCTGTAGCTGTTCAGGTCTTTGGGGTGGGAAGTTTTTGGTACAGGTACCACACAAGATGTTTTCCACAGCTGTGGTACCCTCCCCAGTTTCAGGCTCATGTTGAAGATATACGTCACAATCCCACACAGCTGGTCTGCACAGGACTTGAGGAGCTTTGCGCTGATGCCGTCCGGTCCCGGCGCCTTCCTCGCCTTGATCTTCCTCAGCTCCGTCCTCACCTGGGTCCTGGTCAGGGTCAGGATGGGGGGCTGTGTGTTGGGAGTGGGGGGGGTGTTGGTGGAGTGGGGAGTGGGCAGCAGGACTTGATTTCTTTAGAGGCAGCAGTGGTTGTTGTGCAGTCAGGGGGGAGGGCGGTTGGTCAAATCTATTGAAAAACAGATTCAGGTTGTTCGCCCACTCCCTGCCCCCTGTGGCCTGGGGGGAGGTATTCTGGAGCCCCGAGATGGTTTTGAGGTTTCTCCAGACCCCGCTGATGTCGCTCTGTTGCAGCTTGTCCTCCATCTTCTTCCTGAAGCTGTCCTTGCCTTCTCTGATCTTTCTCCTCAGCTCCCTCTGTACGGACTTCAGCATCTCCCTGTTCCCAGACCTGAAGATCCTCTTCTTCTCTCTCAGAAGTGTTTTTATCTCAGGGTTGATCCAGGGTTTGTTGTTTGAGTGACGCCGTATGGTCTTGGTGGGAACGGATTTGTCCACACAGAAGCTGAGGTAGCCCGTGAAGGTGTGAATGAGGCCATCGATGTCCTCACCATGTGGATCGCAGAGCTGCTTCCAGGCGGTGGCTTCAAAACAGCCCTTTAGGGTGTCCATTGTCTCCTCAGACCATAACTCCACAGTGTGCATGGCCGGAGGTTGTCTGTGCACTAGGGGTTTGTACACCGGCCGGAGATGAACCAAGTTGTGATCCGATCTCCCGAGTGGGGGGAGTTGTGATGAGGTGTACGCCTCCTTAGTGTTTGCGTAGAATAAATCCAGTGTTTTATTGTCTCTAGTGTGGCATGTGACATACTGGGTGAACGTGGGTAGAATGGGAGACAGTGAAACATGGTTGAAATCGCCTGAGATGAGGAGAAGAGCATCTGGGTGTTCTGTCTGCAGCCTGCTGGTTACTGAATGGATGACGTCACGTGCTGTCCCAGCGTTCGCCGTCGGATTTGCATAAACAACAATGCAGATCACGTGTGAGTGTTCTCTCGGGAGATATGTAGGCCTCATGCTAACAGCTAGCAACTCAATGTCTTTGCTGCAGTGTCGTTGTTTAACAGTGATATGTCCCGGTCTGCACCAGTTGTTGTTAACATACATTATCACTCCACCGCCCCTAGCCTTGCCACTGTCTGGTGTTCGGTCAGCTCGTATCATGTGAAAACCCTCCAGCTCAATGTTAGCATCTGCTGCTAGTTCAGTTAGCCACGTCTCAGTAAACAAAAGGAGAGAGCACTCCCGGTATGTGCTATCATAACGGGAGATAGCCGCTAGCTCATCTAACTTTCCCAGTATCGACCGTACATTTCCCATGACAACAGATGGAAGGGAGGGTCTGTACCTTATATTTTTTGTCCTCCGCCTTACTCCAGCCCGGCAGCCGCGGCGTTTTCGCCTCAGTTCTCTCGGTATGTCGAGTTTTTCCAATGGGACCGGGTGGCGGTTGAATGCTAGCAGCTGTTCTCTGCTGTATCGTATCCTGCTATAAACAGTGGCTCCGTCCACCGGCTCAGGAGACATTTAGGACGATCTGTGTGTCCGTGATATAAGTGGGGTGAAAAAAAAAAAGACGGATCAAAAGAGAGAGGAAGGGAAAAAGACTCGGAATCGAGCCGCTGTTGCAAAAGGCAGCCGACTGGTGTGGCGCCGAGAGAAAAAAAAAAAAAAAAAAAAAAAAAAAAAAAAAAAAAAAAAGATTGATTTATCGTATCATAAAGACTGATCTTTATGATACGATACCTCTTGTATCGATGACCTGACGAGGTCTTGATGAAAGTATCCTCTACATACAGTATAAGTTAAGCTATAAGAAACAAGTACACGCAAATCTGCGGCAAATTCTCCACATCATGCAAGCTGATCTTTTTTAAATTTTGTGTCTTTAGGGGATAAAAGTGTGGTTTGAGAAATATCGGGGGTGGAAATATCTATTAAACTTTTCCTATAGTATGATTTAACTAATGGCGCTCTTTTGACCAGCTAGAACAAAGCTAGAACATAGCTAGAACAAAGGCTAGCATGTGTTTTTCCACAAAGGAGTGAGGTAATTCGCCCCCACTCATGAGTGGGGGTGAGATTGGTAAAACAGATTACCGAGGGGAGATTATTTGAGGTAACAGTATTAAAATGAAGCACTAAATTAAAATTGTAAGGCTATTCTGTCATGTTTACAGCTGAAGTTAAGGAGGCAATGCTCCATTTTCTTAAAAAAAAAAAAAAAGTGGTTGATTTGTACACAGTAGGCTCCGGGGCCATCTTGTGCGCTCAGAGGCGGCCATCTTGCATCCAGTGTGCATATGCATGAGAACGCCATCTTGAACCGCCTTCAAGCTGCGGCACAGTGCCTCCATCGTGGGGCCGAATATAGGAAGTGCACTCTTTTACAAAATTACTGCCAATCAGAGTGTTAAATCTTAATAATAAATTTGGAACTTTATCTCTTTGGCTGAAAGGAAAGCTTTAAGTCTGTGCACGGCAAACAAACATAAAGTCCTCCCTCGTCCACCTATGTGGGTTTGATTGTAGTGAGGCAAAAAAGCATGTCCCATTCGGCTGGAGAGAAAAGGCTCAACTTCAAATTAGGCAGAGGGAGGTATAAGAATAATAACTATTCCTACTTATACAGTAAAGGTTTAGAAGAATCCTAGGTGGACAATATATAAAGGTGAGGTAATTTAAATGAATAAATAAGGAAAATTGTAAATTGGAGTAAATAAATAAATGAATACAAAAATAAATGAATAAATAAAATAAAATAAAATAAATGAATAAAAATAAATAAATAGGAGTTTTTGTTGTGGAGATGAACCTTGTGGAAGTCAAAGTGGGCAGAAAATGGAAAGGGAATTTTTTTTTTTTGAGAAAATTGAAAACTGATGAAATGTTAAAGTTTTGTGGAGGACACAAAACAAAATATGGAGAAACGATTGGAGGAAGGAAAGAAAAAAAAATGAAATGCAAAATAATCAATAAACACCATAAAATGGAAAAGGACAAAAACACGCTGTTTAACAACCTGTCTGTTTCCCTATTAATTTGAGACGATGTGTTGGCTGTGGAGCACCCCTCCCCCAGCAGCTGGTGAGGCCCCCTGGAATTGGCTGCGTCCACCCTCCCCCTCCACGCCATCGCCTAGACCCCCTCCTCCCTCCGCAACAACAGTACAAAGGGACATCGAAAGAATGGTTAAAGAGGAACAATTGAGCACATGTAAGTACAGTATTGTTGCTTTCCATAGCAGAGACGTGCCAAGACCACATACTGAGCAAACTCAATACATGACCAATCTTCAAAAAGCCATACCCATGCCCCACCTAATTTGTCCTACCAGTATCAGCTGTAGGGCCACAGGAGGTCAGAGTTTTAATAATAGAGTCAGAGGCCCCCATGGGACTAATACTTCCTACATCAGCAATTTGGCTACTGAGCTCAAACACCCACAAGGGCACCCAGGGGGGTCCCTCAATTAGCAACACAATGGGTATCCTCCCCTACAGGATGTTGAAAAAGAACAGCTTTGATATTAATGCCATTCTGTTTCAATAGGGGGAGAGTGGGACAGGAACGGATATAAAAGTACGAGGTCATTTAAGGTTTGCTGTCTTGAAGTCTTAAATTAGGCAATTTGCAAGTTGGTATCCTCTTTAACAAATAGGGAGTGAATCTAACAGTATAACTAAGATAATTGATCACAATGTTCTCAGCCTTACAGCTGAGAGGTCGGTGTGCTTTCTCATCTAAAATGATTCCATTTATGCAAACTATTGAGTAGCTACATAAAGAGCGTATAAATATGAATGAATAAGGCTTGCAATTAAGACCAAAATCTGGAAAAATCTTGACTCTTGAAAGGTCATTTTTCCACAGAATATCAGGCAGTCTGACCTTTTGCTACAAGAAAACTAGCCACCTGCTGGACAAGAGAAAGGATGCATGTTTAGGGCTTTTTAATACTCAATGGTCAATACATATTTGGAGATTCCCAGACCCTCCTATTTGTATTTTTTGCTCATTTCCCAAAATGTTATGGATATGAACTAAAATTAGTAGCACATTTTCTAGTCTCAAAGACCACCACTAGTTCTAACCCTCTATTCTAAGGGCCTATAGGAGAAAGAGGTCTGGGGACAATTTGGAACAACCAATTAACCAAACATGTGAGGGCAGTGCAGCCAAGTGTTCAAGAAAAGCTAGAGAAAAGTATTGCTTATGCTTTACAAATTTGTTGAAATCTAATCACATTGTTAAAGTAAGAGATTTGCAGTAGGCATTTTATAACTCGACATGGGGTATGGATGTGTGAGGGTAGATCGGGTACAAGTTTGTAAGATAGAGGTGCAAAATACGATAAAAATGCTGATTTACAATCACAACTTAAGACAAAGGTTGAAAATTTGTGCCAAAAGGTATAAAGGTAAACTATGCAACTTTCAGAGAAAATTGCACATTTGAGGAAAAGTTGCAAATTTACAAAGAAAGAATCCAAAATTTGTTAGCAGAAAAATAACAATTTAGAGAAAAGCTGTAAGTTTACATGAAAGTCACATTCTTTACACATTTCCTTACACTTTGTATGGGGATGGGGGATGGCAACATAACAAGAGTGAGGGTTTTTGATCATTCAGAGATGAGTAAAAAGCGTTATAGAAGAAGATGAATTAAAACAAACACGACTAGAGTAGATTAGAGAAACAAGAAGATAATTTGAGGTAAAAGCAGCAAACACTCGGCCAAGTAGACTCAAAGAATGAAGCATATACAGTACATACATATACTGTAGCTGTGTGTGCACTGGCCTTATCCAAAGGGTATAGCTTTGTAGGCATGGTGTTAGCTCATCTGGAGGCTGTCTGTTCAGAAGAAACCGACAGAAAACGCCATCACACCAAGATACAGATGACTCTGTTATACTTTAGTTTTTAGAGCAATCAACAGACATCTTATTTTTATGCATTCCTCGAAAGGCAGATGTTCAAACCCAGAGACATTATTTAATTCCAAAACAAATCAAAAGGTCAGTAATTAGAAAGCATCCGATGCCAGGGCAGCGATCAAGAGATGACGAGTTTTGTCACAAGACAGAATTTTGAAATGAACCACATTGGTTTATTATAAAGCTAACTTTTCTGAATGAAACCGATCACTTTTATGTGCAGGATCTTGCATGGAGCATTAGCTGTGGACAGTAGAGTCAGTAGTATGAACACAGGACAGTGAATCATGAAGAAGACAAGCAGGTGGTAACAGAATGTTGGTGAAGGCTGAAAAGAACCAAGACCAGATGAATGAAAGGAAGTTTTAATACTGAAAGAGAGTGTAGATGTGAGATGTGCAGCTTCATCAGCTAGTCCAGGGAAAGGTGAAGTCTTGTACACAGATGGATAGTGAATGGAAAAGATTGAGTGAGTGTTTCTGATGGAAAAAGTACATGGGGAAGAGAGAATGGTGGATTTAGCAAGTGTAGAAAATATTTCTGATGTTGAGATGGAAATGGAAAAAGAAATGAAAGCAGAGTATGTGTAACCAACAGAAAATAAAGACCTGTGTAAGATTTGCAACTGTAGCTTTAAAAACCAACCAAACAACAAAAAAAAACAATAAAAAATTAAATTTTGCTTAATCGTGAGGAGTGTCAGGAAGAAGGCACAAACACAGGCAGCCATCTTAAATGTTTCCAAGTACTTAAAGCGGCAATGAGGCATTAGGTATCCATTCTTTCAGTGCATTTCTTTTAGTTGTGGATATTAACATTAATGAGAAAACACTCACAGCAAAGATTATAGCTTTACTGTATACTCAGTCATTTAAAGTCAGTCTAACACCCCAGTTATGTTCCTCCCCAATAGAGGGTATGCATAGGATGTCACTGAACAGAACTCTTGGAAAATAAAAACACTGAGTGGCAAAAATGAGTAGCAACATAGAGGTTTATGCAGTACAATACAAAAAATCCACACAGCATTCAATTACAGCAGTACAAATAATATCTGTTGGCATTGTGGAGAGTTAATCTTATTATTACATCTTGTATTAATTAGCAAAGATTAAATGAAGACTTTGAATCAGTTACTTTCTTGACTCAAGGTTGGAAATCTAAATAAAAAGGGAAAATAAAATTTGAAGGAAAAACTCATTTATGGAATGGCTGACACACGGGGAGCCTGAGGCTCCCCATGAATATGTTTCTTTTATAAAAGGAAGCCACGAGGAGGAGGGGGAGGACAGCAAGGAGGAGGAGGGAGCACGCCCCACAATGGCCGCTACTGGCGGGAGGGAGGGGCCCACACCAACCACGGGAAAAGCTGGACTGCACGCTTAAGACTAGAACAGATAAGTGGACTCACTTCTACACATGTATAGAAAATTAGCAAAAATTAAATTATTGAAAAAAGGACAGACATCTTCCATTTACCTGACTCTGAAGTTTAAGGTACTTTGATTAAATTTGTATGGTGCAGATGCACATAAAGTAGGAACTCCGGGTAATGACATACAGGACTTTTCATGTTCAGAAAAGTAACAATCAAATTCTGCAAATGGCAAGCTACTAGTAGAACACCTATCAACATCTGTAAAAAGTAGCATTGTACCCCGTGTTCTATAGGCAATTGAACAGATCTGATCCAAATTATTAACAACCATTATTTGCAAATCCATCCTCCAGATTGGTAATAAAACTTGGACTGGTAAACAAGGAAATGTGTGGAAGCATCCATTGTCCTAATTGAAGAGGATAAGAGACATTTCAACCTATGGGGGGCTCCACACATCCCGCTGGTTAGACCCAAATACATGGATTGGAAAATGTTGGACACTTTGTCACCTCTACTGAGGAAAAGAGCCATCCATGGAAAACCAATACCTGACCTTAACATAAAATATTCTCCCAAATTAAAAACATACACATTAGCCTGTTTTCCACTAGCCCAGCACACCTCGGTACGGCTTGATTCACTTCAGTACGGCTCGGAATGCTTCTGTCTCCATTAGCACGGTGTTGTGCTTGTGCTGTGATGGTTTGTGTTAGGAGGTTTTAGAAGCGGGGCAGCAGCAGATTCTCAGCGAGGCGGGGCCACACTCCCGTGACGTTACGCACCCGACTGAGTCCTTATTTACACGAGACAAAAAAGGATCCAAGGATTATTGCCTTGCTCGCTCTGTGGATTTATCTCACAATTAATTTTATCTCATAATTAAGCTGCAACAACACAAGTCACTTTTGTTTTGAATTAACTGCCAAATGACCTAGAAATAATGAGCTGAAACTTGTTTTTATTCGTATTAAATAATGAGACGGTGGCACACTGTCCAACACCAAATTATTATTTTTTACATCCTAGGGCATTTTGGATGTACTGAATTAAAAAAAAAAAAAATCATGTTTTTCACCTTCAGGTCAACATTTGGAACAACAGTATTATTATTTTCCGTTTAGATGATGCTACACTCCTTCTAAAGTATTGTAATTCTCTGAATTTGGAATGCCGATAGAACATTCAATTTACATATACTTACTTTTTTACCTACTTTGACTTGTAAGCTTGATCAGTCTCTCCTGCTGCATTTTAAAGTCCAACTGTGCAACTTCTTATAAGTTAACATAAAAAATGTACCCAAAGTTTAGAACTGGATCATGTGGGGCTAATTTTTTATGATATTTCAATAAAAAGAACAGAAAGCTTACAAAAACATTTGTTTTTTGGTCTAGTTAAAAATTACATTACCTTTACAATGGTTGACCCCTGACAGGAAGATCAGCATCATTTTGATGAGACTAGGCAATGGAATTTCTATGTAATTATACTGTTTTATAATTCAGTGTTATAACAGACAAACCACACTTTCCAAAACAATTCCATTTTATTATATACAAAATATTAAAAGAAAAAAAAACCTTTGCAACACAACATGAAGGTTAATCGACATTTTATACACGCTGACCACTGACTGTCTACACCAGCTTCCCAAACTGGGTCACGACTCGGATGAATGAAGCCGTCTCTGCCAGCTGTGGGTCAGGAAGGCTCGGTTGAATAATCCGGGCGGGCTGTCGCGGCGGACGCGTGGGATGATTCTACAAGGAAAATGCACACAATAAAATACAGCACGAAAGTGCAATATATACAGAAAAGACAATAGTTTTTAACAAGAATACATAAGCTTATTTCAGCGTATTGTTCACATGAATAATTAAAATAAAAGCTTTAGTCCGCAGTGTGCTGCAATAAAGCAGCGATCCATCCACAAATGAACAGCTTTTTTATTGCATAAATAAACTGAGCGTCTTACCGAATATATTTGCGAAAAAACGCACAATAAAAAAAAAATTAAAACTCACCATTAAAGGACTCCGATGTCAAGACCTCCCGGTATATTTTTTCATTCCGGGCAGCTCCGTCTAACTCGCGCTGCATACGTTCGTCTGACAATGCAGTGAGCAGACACTGCACCTCCTTATTGGTCCATGGAACACCCTTATTACGCGAAGCCATTTTTGATAGAGAATAAATGAAAATAGCACAGCAATACACTGAAAAGAAACCGCCAACAGTGGTTGTGTGCTGAGTAAAGGCGGTCGTGAAGATTCTTTTTTTTTTTTTTTCAAAAACTTTATTGAGAAGGTCGTGAAGATTTGGTAGATGAGGAGGAGGAGAGGGGCGGTTACAACCTGACCAATCAGTGCCGGTTACGACCTGACCAATCAGCGGCGACCAGTCTGTTAACGTCACAACACGGCACAGCTCAGCACTGCTGTACCCTGCCCTGGAGCGGGGCTGAGAATCGTGGCTGTTAAACCGTGTTGGGGCTTGTGGAAAAGCGTACAAAGCGTGCTGAGCCGTCCCGTGTCGCGCTAAAGCGTGCTAGTGGAAAAGGCCTTATTGTGTCTTAGCTGGGTAACCACACCACAAAAGGCAGAACACATTGACACCCAGAAATCTCCTATATGACCAATCTTAACACTAACAAATGAGAGGATGAGGGAAAATTTGAGGCAAATTCCAAACTGGTTATGGTATAAGGATAACCAGATGTAGATCTAGTAAAAGGAACAGAGTACGACACTATAGGCCATATATTCAGAAGCCCAGAAGGGTGTTAACAAATGCAATTTTTCACAGTGGGAGTCATCAGCAAGTCTTAGACCAATTGCTGGGTCGAGAGGAAGAGCTGAGGACCCCAATACAGAGAATGATGATGAGGAAGACCATTCTGCCATCACAGATTATTTGTAAACACAGTGTGCTACTGATAATACATAAACCATACATAGCTCACCACACATAGGTACGGGTGTGAGACTTATAGTACTCTTGCGTGTTTATTTCCATCATGCTAATTACGGTTAGGTAGTCTGGATAAGGGTGAAGGTTAGAAGCTTTGAATGCCTGAATACAACAATGCATGGATAAGGATGTCTCCTAAAATTAAACGATGCCTACCCATTGCTGAACATATAGGTCCCATCACCCAACACACTCATCACAACAAAGCCACTGCTTGCAGATTTCATATGGTCAACAATCACACACTCAAGGCTAATGGGAGACAACTTACAACCGCACATAGTCAACCACAGATGTAGTGAATAAGGATAAAATGGTACAGGCTCCAGCCATCGTGATGGTAACCCCTCAGGCCATTATTGGTCCTGCCCCGGCCGAGCCCTTTGTATCAGCATTCGAGCAAAGGTGTAGGGCACAGGGAAGATGCATGCTGGAGGGCACCAGACCATCACGACGTGTGCCTGCAACGTAGAAAAAGGTCATAGGGTGAGTGACTGTATGACTTCAGTCCCTAGAAGAAGAATGGACTGGTACCCAAGCGCATCCACCTCACCTCCAGCATCTGGGGTGGAGCGAGCCTTACCAACACCAGCATCTCTACCTCTATCCAGTGACAGGGGGGTGGCATCCCTGGGACAGCATCACCGAACTGTTCACTGGCTGGACTGGATGTTATCTATCCTCTGCTGCACCCACCAGCCTGTCCTATAGACCTCATGGGACAAGGTGTGCCTCTGAGAGCGTGGGCACACAGTTGTTTCGAATGGTACCGGTGTGTGTAAACGAGATGGGACTGTGCTCAACAGCTGCAGATACAGGAAGCAGACACAGAGGAAGGTCAAACCTCTGTCGCAACTGTGTGATGACTGCAGCCAAATGATGCGAGCCCTGGCAAGGGTCAACCGGTGGACAAAGGTTTCGTGGGCTTCGTGGATTGACCCTGTTCAACCTTATGACCCCCACATGGTCCACTCCACCGGACAAAGAACTATGATCAGGAGGAGACCTCTGTGGGGGTACAGGACTTGGTGACAGTTCACCTGGATAAGGCCCTCTTAGACATCGCTGCACCGTGCTAGGGGGTCCACAAGGGGAGAGACAACTGTAGCAGAACAAGTTGTGCAAGCCTCTTGGGTTGACACACAATGTAGGGACCTGCCTTATTCACCATCTGTTAATTGCTAGTGTCTCTCACACCATGCATGGTTGACATGATAAAATCATGTCAAAGGGGGGAGTGAAAGGGTTATGAAAGGTTAGAGTGCCATAACAATTATTCTGTAGGTAATCTCCCATTATGCTCTACACAGATTCTATACATATTCTGCTTGCATGCTTATGAACAAATATGTAATGCTAAACTCTGGTAAACAGGAATTAGGCAAAGCTGTAGAACTCTCCCCCCCTCTCTCTCTCCTTTATAGTCAAGTCTTTACATTAGATACACACCCAGACCCAACACCCACGCACACACTGTTGATCGCACATTCTAGAAACAGCGGCGTGAGCAGCGGATGGCCTGTTCACACCATAGTTAGATTAGCCAATCAGATAGTCACGTATAAGCCCATCCTATTGTACTGGGTTGGCCCCACCCAAGAAGATAACTGTAACCGGCACCCAGAAGTCAGAATCAGTTTGACGACGTTCCCAAGAGGACAGCATCAAACTGATCCAGCGCTGCTTGCTTTACATGTGACCTCCAAATAAATGTTACATCTTTAAATTGAAGAAATCTCTGGCTTGTTCTTGGATCTTTCAATCAAAGAATCGGGTATTTTTCTAACACAGGGTACACCCTGGACAGATCTCCAGTCCATTGCAGGGCCAACACAGAGAGACAGACAAACTTTCACTCTCACAGTCATACCTAAGGACAATTTAGAATTCCCTGTTTGATGCCAATTAACCTAACATGCATGTTTTTGACATGTGGGCGGAAACTGGAGAAATCCCAAAGTAAACCCACACAGACACAGGAGAACATGCAAATTCCACACAGATCACTGTTGGTCAGGGGCTGGGATCGAACCCAGGATCCCCCGGCCAAGGGTGAGTTGCTGTGCTGCTGCAGTGCTAACCACTCTTCCACCATGCTGTTGGTTTATATGTGTTAGTATTTCCAATTCAGCTTCTAAGACATGGTCACTTGAAATATGAGTATCTCAGACATAATAAAGCAAAAAATTGAACATTAACTCATTGTTATTTTTTCACAATTTATGAGTACAAAAACAAATAAGTCCACAACACATACTTTTGCAAAAACAGACATGTCCCAAAAACCATGCTAGTTTGTCTGGTGAACGCATCACTGGTTCATCTGCTTCATCAAAAATTATTCATATTTGACACAAAATGCAATAAAGCTGAAAAAAAAAAACTGGCACTGAAATCACGCAAAGCAAGTAGACCCAAGTAGGGGTCTCTGCAGAACGCTGCCGCAGGATAGACACATGATTGGCTGGTCTCAGCATCTAGACACATGATTGACTGATCCTCGCTTCACCATTGAGTCACGTCACCCAAATACCAAGCGCTGATTTGCTGTGTGTGGAGTTATCTGGTTTTGTAAAAACAGGGTCGGCTTTTGAAAAAAACATGAACTTCGTAGTGTATATAACAGCGGATGTAGTGGAATTTTAGAAAAAACAATTTAAACTTCTATAAGTAGGCAATGTGAACAGTTGTTTGCTGTACAGAGGGAAATTTTCTTGGAAGTGGCGTTTATCTGTTTTTGCAAACAAACTCTCCAGTTGGTCTCTGCAAGTAATTTCCTCTGTATTGCTTCAGATCTCAATCCACTTACAAATCTGTCATGGAGGGCATTGTCTAGGTGAAGTCCAAATTCACAGTGAGTAGACAGCTGTTACAGTCCCACTATAAAATCACTCACTGATTCACTATCTTGTAGATTTCTCTTCTGAAATCGGAACCTCTCCACAATGACAAGTGGTTTGGGCTTGTAATGGTCACCAAGTGCTTTGGTGAGTTCTGCATAGCTTTTCGTGCTTGGCTTAGTTGGCGAGATTATACTTTTTAAAAGTTTGTAAGCCTCTGCTCCAATTAGCGCCAGGAATACATTGACTTTCTTTTCATCTTCCACTTTGTTTGCAACCATCCACTGCTCCAGTCTCTCCAGGGAAGATTCAGAATCTTCCTCAGCCTCTTTGTGTTCCGATATGCTGCCAATAAGGGCCATCGCTGCAGTCCATCACATTGCACATTGTTGTTAGCATACAGTCACATTAGCTTGTTGTTAGCCACTCACGTTGGTGCTACAAACATCTTCCTTGGGATCTGCAGGTCAGTAATTTTTTTTTTCTCTCATCTTCCGGAATGCTTTTTCTTACTTTAAGTATCCCATCCTCATCACCAAACTGTAATAGATTGAGGTGGAGCAATAACTCAGATGGAGACTGGACTGAACGTGCAGACTGGGTGTTTACTCAGTAGCATTTATTTACCTTTGTTCTTATTAAAGACAAACATAGAAAGGAGATGTTTTTACCTTCTTTACATGTTTCAACTGTTCACTGCAGCCTTCGTCAGAAGTGTCACCTGATTGCTGCCAGGTGTCATTTTATCAGCTGACTTTTGTAGGCGGGGCCAACCCAGCAGACCTGTCAGATCCACCGAGCCGGCCCCACTTTCCACCGTCCGATGGTCTCTGGAGAATGTGGTCTCAGGTGTGGGAAAGCATAAAGGCCCCCTCATTCTGGTTCATGCTATCTTTTCCCTGCTTCCTGATTTCTATGGCCTCCTTGATCCAGCATTTGTGTCTGTTGCTCTCCGATCCAATAATTTGTGCATTGTCCCAGTCCATGATGTGATTATTTCTTTTGCAGTGATCTGATATTGCTGATTTTAATGTTTCTTGTTCTGCCTTTCCTTTTTTGTGATCTTGTGAGTCGTCCTTGTGTTTCCTTCTCACATTCTTTCTGGTGTTCTTTTTTCCTTGTGGTGAATGATCTTCCAGTTTCTCTACTGGGTTTTGTTGCATGATCTACATGATATTTCATATATTACATTACATTTTTTGTCTTGTTCTATTTTGTCCTTGGGGTGTACTAATAACTGTCTTAATTTTTTGTGTGGTTTTACTGCTGTGTTTATTTTGTACAATTTCATGATCCTTTGAATTGGTTCCGTTATCCCTCGGATGTATGGTATAGTTATGGTGTCCTTGTTTTTAATTTTGGCTTTTGTTCTGTGCCTTGTTTCCTGTTTGTTTTCTTTGTTTTTGACCTGCTGTTTCCCTTTGTTTATGGCCCATACTGGATATTGGCAGCATATGAGTGCATGTTTTATGTGGTTTTCCTCCTCCTGTCTGTCTTCTTGATCTGTGATGATGGTGGCCCATTCATATAACATCCTGACAACTGATAGTTTGTGTGCGGTGGGGTATTCTGACGTCTATAGTAGGTGTTGATCTGTGTGGGTTGGTTTCCTGTAGACTGTGATTTTTATACTGCCGTCATCGTTGTGGTGGATTTTCTTGTCCAGAAAGGCAATGGTGCCATTTTCTTCCTCTTCGTGTGTGAATTTTATATTCCCAGTGCTGTTCATGTTCTTCAGATGGTGAGTGAGTTCTTGCATGTGTCCTTTCCTTATTTTCTTCAGAATGCCGTCCACGTATCAAATCCATTCCATCGGACGGCCGAAAGCGGGGCCGGCTCGGTGGATCTGACAAGTCTGCTGGGCTGGCCCCACCTACGAAAGTCAGCTGATAAAATGACACCTGGCAGCAATCAGCTGACACTTCTGACGAAGGCTGCAGTGAACAGTTGAAACATGTAAAGAAGGTAAAAACATCTCCTTTCTATGTTTGTTTTTAATAAGAACAAAAGCAAATAATTAAAAGGACAAAATGAACCTACTTGAGCTATTACTCAGTATCAAACAAAAACTTAACACAGGTACAGATCGTCATTTCCTTCTACACCCACAAGGGGGCAGTGAACCTAAATCAGTGTATTGCCAATACACAACAGATTTCGTACTGAAGAACCTTTTACGATGATCTAAAGCACAAATTTGCAATGCACTTTGCACCTTTCAACTTCCACCAGTGGTTTAGATCATTTCTGGCGGGGCACTGTCCATTTTCACACTTAGCACTCTCTTCATCCAAATAGCGAATACACTGGGTTCCCAAATTATTATGCAAATAGGATTTTAGTGTAATAAACATTCAATTTTTTGTTTTTCAATTAAACTCATGGATGGTATTGTGTCTCAGGGTTCTTTGGCTCACTCAAATCAATCTCAGACACCTGCCACAATTAGTTTGCCAGGTGAGCCCAATTAAAGGAAAACTACTTAAGAAAGAGGTTTCACATGATTAAGCATGCCACAGGTTTCAAGCACAATGGGAAAGAAAAAGGATCTCTGTGCTGCCGAAAAGCGTCAAATAGTTCAATGCCTTGGACAAGGTATGAAAACATTAGATATTTTAAAAAAACGTAAGAGTGATCATCGTACTGTGAAGGAACTTGTGGCTGATTCAGAGCACAGAGAGGTTTTCACAGGTAAAGGCATAATGAGGAAGGTTTCTGCCAGACAAATTAATCACATTAAGAGAGCAGCTGCTAAAATGCCGTTAGAAAGCAGCAAACAGGTATTTGAAGCTGTAGGTGCCTCTGGAGTCCCATGAACTTCAAGGTGTAGGATCCTTCAGAGGCTTGCAGTTATGCATAAACCTACTATACGGCCACTCCTAACCAATGCTCACAAGCAGAAACATGGCAGTGGGCCCAGACATACACAAAGACTAATTTTCAAACAGTCTTGTTTACTAATGAGAGCTGTGCAACCCTGGATGGCCCAGATGGATGGAGTAGTGAATGGTTGGTCGATGGCCACCACGTCCCAACAACGCTGTGACGTCAGCAAGGAGGTGGCTGAGTCATGTTTTTGGCTGGAATCATGTGAAGAGAGCTGGTAGGCCCCTTTAGAGTCCCTGAAGGTGTGAAAATGACCTCGACAAAGTATATAGACTTTATGACTGACTACTTTCTTCCATGGTACAAAGAGAACAACTGTGCGCGCCGAAGCAAAATTATCTTCATGCATGACAATGTACCATCTCATGCTGCAAAGAATACCTCTGTGTCATTGGCTGCTATGGGCATAAAAGGAGAGAAACTCATGGTGTGGCACCCATCATCCCCTGACCTCAACCCTATTGAGAGCCTTTGGAGCATCCTCAAGCAAAAGATCTATGAGGGTGAGAGGCAGTTCATGACATAATTCTGGACCCAGGGGACAAAAGACAGACTTGAGGGAAATACAATTATCCTTTTATTAGCAACCCGTGTCGTGTGAATGCATGCGTGTATGTACAGTGTGGTGTGTGCAGTGCTGGACTCGTGCTGGGGGAGAGCTGGACGCCGTTCGGCCTAGCAACCCTATGAAGACAAAACAGAGGTATTAACTCAGCACCAGTGCTAAGGGCGTAATAATGACGACCGCTTACTTTTGCAGGTGGTGATGGAGGGCTCAGGTTTGCCTTGAGGGCGACAGCCAGGAATACAGCGTCTGGCTTTGTGCAGGGAGGAGTGCGAGTTACCCTGATGCAGGAGTGGAGCTGAACCGCCGCCGGGGAGAGAGAATCCGCCGCCAGGGAGATCCACCTGTGCACAGGGGAGATGAACTTGACAAGGTAATTTGATGTTAAACTTACATGCGGCGACGAGTTGCTCTTGGGTAGATGAAGAGCCACGACGTGGCTGTACACGAGAGACGTATCCTCGGGAGTTTGACAGACGGCCCCTTGCTGAGTCACAGGCAGATCTGGCTTTTAACGCCCGCTGATGATTGGCAGCAGGTGTGCGTGCAGCTGAGATTGATGATGGCCCTGCGGGTGCCATGACAGTACTCCCCCCTCTAGAGGTGCCTCCTGGCACCTGCCCTATCTTACCCGGGTACGTCTGGTGAAAGTCCCTGATGAGTTGTTTGTCGAGGATGAATGATGGACGTACCCAGGACCTCCACTCGGGGCTGTACCCCTCCCAGTCCACCAGGTATTGCAGGCCGCAACCCCAGCGGCGGACATCCAGGATGGCATTGACTCCCCACGCTGGATCGCTATCTATCACCACTGGTGGAGGTGGAGCCTTGGGAGGCGGACAGAGGGGACTGGAGCAAACGGGTTTCACCTGTGAAACATGGAAGGTCAGACAGATGCGGAGGGAGGGGGGGAGAGTTAGGCGAACAGTCACGGGGTTAACCACACGAACAATGGGGAAGGGCCCGATAAAACGCTGGGCCAGCTTCCGCCTTTCAGCCTTCAAATTGATATTTCGTGTTGACAGCCATACCTGCTGACCCACCTTGTACTTGGGTGCCGGTCTCCTGCGGCGGTTAGCCGTCCTGATGTTACGTTCGGTGGTCCGAAGGAGAACGCTGCGGGTGGTAGCCCAGAGCTGGCGGCAGCGCCTCACATGAGCGCGGACAGAAGGCACCGCCACTTCCTTCTCCTCCTCAGGAAACAGTGGGGGGTCATACCCTAAGGAGGCCCTGAAAGGGGGCATCCCAATCGCCGAGGAAACCGTAGAGTTAAGGGCGTACTCGATCCACGGCATGTGGCTGCTCTAAGAAGATGGACTGGAGGCGATAACGCAGTGTAGGGCGGTCTCCAGTTCTTGATTCGCCCGTTCGCACTGCCCATTGCTCTGCGGGTGATATCCAGACGACAGGCTTACCGTTGACCCCAGTGTGTGGCAGAATGCCCTCCAAACTTGGGACACGAATTGGGGCCCATGATCAGAGACGACATCAGTGGGGATCCTGTGGAGGTGTATGACGTGCTGCACCAAGAGGTCCACTGTCTCCCGTGCTGTCGGTAACCCCTGGAGGGGAACAAAGTAGGCAGCCTTGGAGAAACGATCGACGATGATAAGGACCGTAGTGAAGTGGTTAGACGGTGGGAGACCCGTCACAAAATCCAGGGCAATGTGGGACCAGGAGCGGCTGGGAACCGGCAGGGGATGAAGGAGCCCGGTCGGTGGAGAAGAAGATGACTTCCCGGTGGCGCACTGAGCGCAGGCCTGGATGTAAGCAGTGACGTCCCTTCACAGCCCCAGCCACCAGAACGACCTCTGGAGGAGTTCAATCGTGCAGGACACCGCTGGATGTCATGCAAATTTCGAGGCATGGGCCCACTGAATCACTTCACCCCGGACCGATGTTGGGACGAACAGCCGCTCCGAGGGACCGCCTCCAGGATCGGGCTCAGCCTCCAACGCCTTCACAACTTTCTCCCTGATGTCCCACGAGAGGGCGCCAACGACACAGGATGGAGGAAGGATGGTCTGCTCCCGGTCCTCTGATACCTCCGCCGAGAATTGCCTGGAGAGGGCATCCGGTTTGGCGTTCTTGGCCCCAGGACGGTAGGTGATCGTATAGCCAAACTGACCAAAGAACAGGGACCAGCAGGCCTGTCGGGAATTCAACCACTTTGCGGTCCTCAAGTATTCCAAGTTCTTGTGGTCAGTCCAAACTACAAAAGGCTGGGCAGCCCCCTCCAACCAGTGGTGCAACTCCTCCAACGCGAGCTTCACCTCCAGGAGCTCCCTGTCGCCGATGTTGTAGTTTCTCTCTGCTGGAGATAGGCGGTGCGAGAAGAAGGCGCAGGGGTGGACCACCCCATCTATAGGAGAGCGCTGGGAGAGCACTGCCCCCACCCCGGACTCCGATGCATCCACCTCAACCAAGCACTGGAGGGATGGATCCACCTGCGTGAGGACGCAGGCTGATGAGAACTCCCTCTTGAGGGTGACAAACGCCGCTGCAGCCTCCTCCGTCCAATGGAAGGGAACCTTCGGGGACGTGAGACAGGTCAAGGGAGGGCAACCATGCTATACCTGGGAACAAAGCGGCGATAAAAATTGGCAAACCCTAGGAACTGCTGGAGTTGCTTCCTGAATGGGGGGGCAGTCCACCACCACCTTGACCTTGGCCGGATCGGGGAGAACCTGGTTGTGGGAGATAACAAAGCTTAGAAATGAGGTCTTATTTGTGTGGAATTCACATTTCTCGGCCTTCACAAGCAGCTTGTTCTCCAGGAGTCATTGGAGGACCCGTCTCACGTGCACCCGGTGCTCCTCTAACGACCGGGAGAAGATGAGAATGTCATCCAGGTAGACGAAAGACAAAGGTGCCCAGGAAATCCCGGAGAACGTCATTTATCAGGCGCTGGAAGACGGCCGGCACGTTGGTCAACCCAAACGGCATCACCAGATATTTGAAGTGGCCGCTTGGGGTCCGGAATCCCTTCTTCCACTCATCTCCCTCCTTAATCCACATGAGATGGTAAGTGTTGCGGATTTCAAGCTTGGTGAACAAAGAGGCCCCCTGGAGGGAGTCGAAAGCCATGTCCATGAGGGGCAGGGTGTACTTATCCTTCACCGTGATGTCGTTGAGCCCCCTGAAATCGATACATGGCCGCAGGGAGCCATCCTTCTTACCGACAAAGAAGAATCCTGCCCCCACTGCCGAGGAGGATGAGCGGATGATGCCCAAGCTGAGCGACTCCTTAATATATGTATCCATCGGCTCCCGCTCCGGAGCAGACATGCTGTATAGGTGGCTCGATGGCAGCAGGGCACCAACCCGGAGATTAATAGCACAGTCGTAGGGGCGGTGGGGGGAGAAATGACAGCGCCTGTGACTTACTGAACACCGCCCCCAGATCAAGGTATTCAGGTTGCACCTTAGACAGATCTGGAGGGGGGAGAGGCGCGGGGGGCCAAAGACACCGACGGGGCACATGCCACACACTGCAGGCAGTCGCTGAGGCAGAACGAACTCCAAGATGTGATGTTTCCTGTCTGCCAGTCAAAAGATGGATTATGCAGCCGCAGCCAGGGGTAGCCCAGGATGACCGGGGACGTGGAGGAGAGCAGCACCAGTAGGCGTAGGTCCTCTCGATGTTTCCCAGAAACGATCACGGACACTGGAGCGGTCTGCTGGAGACAGTCGTTAAAGGGGCTTTGGATAGGGCAATCAGTCTGAGCGGAGGCTGGAGAGTATGACAGGGGAGCCCTAACCGGGTTGCCAGGTCTCCTGATATAAAACTTTGCTCAGCCCCCGAGTCAATCAGTGCATGGGTGGAGTATTCTGCGTGTTTGTGGATAAATCTGATGGGCACGAGGCAACTAGTGAGGGGTTTTGACTGAGACGTGTCCGTGAGTCCCCCTATTGCGACGCATGGACCCCCTCTTTTGGCCGAATTGTGCTATTCTCCACCTCATGTTCACTACTCCCACAATACATACACAGCCCTAATTCCCTGTGGCGCTGTCTCTCCGTTAGCGGAATCTTGGAGGGCCCAATTACCATATCCTCCTGCCCATCTAGTGCTTCTGGTGAGGGCAGGGCCAACTGGGATGACTGCGAAGAACGAAAAAACTGCTCGTCCAAGCGGCTAGAAGCTCTTCGCTCGGCTGCTCGTTGCCTCAGCCTGTTATCCAAACTTATGATAAGAGAAATCAGCTCAGTGAGTTTCTCTGGTTTATCCAACCTAGCTAGCTTGTCCCTGAGGCTAGGACTTAGGCTCCGGATAAAAATGCTGCACAACAAGGTGTCCTCCCACCTGACCTCAGCGGCCACCACCCGGAAATCGAGGGCGTAGTCTGCTGCGGACCTACCACCCTGTCAGAGATTTAACAACCGGGTGGTAAGCACGCTATCCCGGTTGGAATGATCAAACACCTTGTGAAAATCAGCAAGAAACTGTTGATATGTAAGGATAGCATAACTGGGCTTGGCCATATTGGCGTAGGCCCAAGCTATCGCTCTACCCTCTAGAAAGTTAGTGATGTAGCCTATCCTGCTGTGATCAGTGGGAAAGTCCCCTGGCACCCGCTGGAAAACCGTCTCACATTGAAGAATAAACCCGCGGGCCTCCCCGAGCTTACCGCCGAAGCATGCGGGAGTGGGCACTGGTGTGAGGCGGGCCGATGGAGTCTGACTAGCCTGGCTAGGAGGGGGACTAGCGGGGCCCGACGGGACCCCGGAAGCCGGCGGGAATGTCCGTTGTCCGTCCAGACGATCCAACCAGCTGTTAATTAGGGATAGCTGACTAAGGATAAGGTTTTGTTGGTATGTTAGCTGTTCCACTCAAGCTTCTAAGGTGTTAAAGCGGCGTGCTAGCACGCTGTCCGCTGGGGCGCTCTGACGGAGCCGTACTGACATAATTCTGGACCCAGGGGACAAAAGACAGACTCGAGGGAAATACAATTATCCTTTTATTAGCAACCCGTGTCGTGTGAATGCATGCGTGTATGTACAGTGTGGTGTGTGCAGTGCTGGACTCATGTTGGGGGAGAGCTGGACGCCGTTCGGCCTGGCAACCATATGAAGGCAAAACAGAGGTATTAACTCAGCACCAGCGCTAGGGTCGTAATAATCATGACCGCTTACTTTTGCAGGTGGTGATGGAGGGTTCAGGTTTGCCTTGAGGGCGACAGCCAGGAAGACAGCATCTGACTTTGTGCAGGGAGGAGTGCGAGTTACCCTGATGCAGGAGTGGAGCTGAACCGCCGCCGGGGAGAGAGAATCCGCCGCCAGGGAGATCCACCTGTGCACAGGGGAGATGAACTTCCATCCATCCATCCATCCATCTTCTACCGCTTTTCCGGAGGTCCGGGTCGCGGACCTTGACAAGGTAATTTGATATTAAGCTTACTTGCGGTGACGCGTTGCTCTTGGGCAGATGAAGAGCCAGGACATGGCTGTAGACGAGACACATGTCCTCAGGAGTTTGGCAGACGGCTCTGTGCTGAGTCACAGGCAGGTCCGGCTTTTAACGCCCGCTGATGATTGGCAGCAGGTGTGCATGCAGCTGAGCTTGATGATGGCCCTGCGGGCGCCATGACAGTACTCCCCCCTCTAGAGGTGCCTCCTGGCACCTGCCCTATCTTACCCGGGTACGTCCGGTGAAAGTCCCTGATGAGTTGTTTGTCGAGGATGAATGACGGACGTACCCAGGACCTCCACTCGGGGCCGTACCCCTCCCAGTCCACCAGGTATTGCAGGCCGCGACCTCAGCGGCGGACATCCAGGATGGCATTGACTCCCCACGCCGGATCGCCATCTATCACCACTGGTGGAGGTGGAGCCTTGGGAGGCGGACAGAGGGGACTGGAGCAAACGGGTTTCACCTGTGAAACATGGAAGGTCAGACAAATGTGGAGGGGGGGGGAGAGTTAGGCGAACAGTCACGGGGTTAACCACACGAACAATGGGGAAGGGCCCGATAAAACGCTGGGCCAGCTTCCGCCTTTCAGCCTTCAAATTGATATTTTGTGTTGACAGCCATACCTGCTGACCCACCTTGTACTCAGGTGCCGGTCTCCTGCGGCGGTTAGCCGTCCTGATGTTACGTTCGGTGGTCCGAAGGAGAACGCTGCGGGTGGTAGTCCAGAGCTGGCGGCAGCGCCTCACATGAGCACGGACAGAAGGCACCGCCACTTCCTTCTCCTTCTCAGGAAAAAGTGGGGGGTCATACCCTAAGGAGGCCCTGAAAGGGGACATCCCAATTGCCGAGGAAACCGTAGAGTTAAGGGCGTACTCGATCCACGGCATGTGGCTTCTCCAAGAAGATGGACTGGAGGTGATGACGCAGTGTAGGGCGGTCTCTAGTTCTTGATTTGCCCGTTCGCACTGCTCATTGCTCTGCAGGTGATATCCAGATGACAGGCTTACCGTTGACCCCAGTGTGTGACAGAACGCCCTCCAAACTTGGGACACGAATTGGGGCCCATGATCAGAGACGACATCAGTGGGGATCCTGTGGAGGCGTATGACGTGCTGCACCAAGAGGTCCGCTGTCTCCCGTGCTGTCGGTAACCCCTGGAGGGGAACAAAGTGGGCAGCATTGGAGAAACGATCGACGATGGTAAGGACCGTAGTGAAGTGGTTAGACGACGGGAGACCCGTCAAAAAATCTAGGGTGATGTGGGACCAGGGGCGGCTGGGAACCGGCAGGGGATAATAATAATAATAATAATAATAATAAGTTTATTTATAGAGCACCTCTCACAGACACAGTCACAAAGTGCTTAACATGGTAAAAAACAAAATAAAAACACAGGCACATAAAACAGTAAAACAAAGTAGACAATAAAAGCACATAAAAATACAATCGGCACATAGTTAAAAAGCCAGGCTAAAAAGGTGGGTCTTTAGTTGCTTCTTAAAAACACCAATGGAAGGTGCAGATCTAAGTTCAAAAGGCAAGGAGTTCCACAGTCTGGGAGCAACAGCAGCAAAGGCTCTATCGCCTTTGGTTTTGAGCCTAGTACTAGGAACTACCAATAGATTCTGATGAGAAGACCTGAGAGACCTGCTGGGCTGGTGTAGAGAGAGCAGGTCACTAATATAAAAAGGTGCCTCTTCATGAATGGCTTTGTAAGTAAGAACAAGAACATTAAAATCAATTCTATAATTTACAGGAAGCCAATGCAAGGAAGCCAAAACAGGAGTGATATGACAGAATCTACTGGACCTAGTTAGTAATCTTGCAGCAGCGTTCTGGACTAACTGTAGGCGGTGTAAAGAGGATTGACTAAGACATGTAAAAAGAGCATTACAATAGTCCAAACGTGAAGAAACAAAGGCATGAATAATGATTTCTAATTGAGTGTAGGAAACCAATGACCTAATTTTGGATATATTCCTAAGGTGGAAAAAACAACTCCGGGTCAGAGATTTGACATGCTGATCAAAACTCATCGATTGATCAAAAATGACACCAAGATTTTTTAGATTAGACCGTACGTTAGAGCTTAATGAACCAATGCTATTAACCAACTTAGGAATTAGATTATCAGGTGCTACAATAAGGACTTCAGTTTTATCAGCATTAAGTTGCAAAACGTTACTAGACATCCAGTCCTTGATTGCAGACAGACAATCATGAATAATTTTTAAATTGTCAACATGGTCAGGCTTAAAAGAGAAAAGTAGCTGTAAATCATCAGCGTAGCAGTGATAAGACACACCTTTAAATTTGCTGATAATAGAACCAAGTGGCAGCATATATAGGGCAAATAAAAGTGGACCCAGAATAGAACCCTGAGGCACCCCACAGGTTAAAGGAGCAGAGTCAGATGAATAAGAGCCAGCAGCCACGGAAAAGCTCCTACCAGAAAGGTAGGAGAAAAACTAATCCAGAGCTTTTCCAGAAATACCTACCCAATCTCTAAGCCTTTGTAACAAAATAAAATGATCAATAGTATCAAATGCTGCAGTAAGATCTAATAACACTAAAACAGAGCATTTGCCAGAGTCTGATGACATTAAAATATCATTTGACACCCTCAGAAGAGCGGTCTCTGTCGAGTGTTTCTGACGAAAGCCTGACTGAAATTTGTCAAAAATTTTATGTTCAATCAGAAAGTCAGTGAGCTGCTTGGCAACAACTTTTTCTAAAAGCTTAGAAATAAAAGGAAGCTTAGAAATTGGCCTGAAGTTTTTAAAAACAGATGGATCAAGGTTAGGTTTTTTTAAAAGTGGCTGCACAACTGCATATTTAAAATACGAGGGTACATAACCAGATTCAAGTGAACTATTAATGATATAAACCAAAGACGTACCCACTGAGCCAATTACCTCTTTTAACATTGAGGAAGGCAAAATATCTAAAATGCAGGAGGAGGATTTCATGGAGCTTACCAACACTAACAAATCCTCAAAAGAAATTGGGGTAAAATCACTTAAAAAGGCCTGTCTGTTAGGACAATCAAGGATTAGGGGAAAGGAATGAGTAAAACCAGCCCTAACAGCAGTGACCTTGTCAACAAAAAAGGAAAGAAACTTGTTACAGTCATTACATGAATCAACAGGGGGAGCAGAACTGACAGGATTAACTATACTGTCTATTGTACTGAAGATGATCTTTGAATTGTTACTATTGGAGGAGATGATGTTGGAAAAATAAGAAGTTCTTGCCATTTTTATCATATTGTTAAATTCAATTAACAGCTCCTTAAGGTACAATCGATGCACCTCAAGTTTAGTGGACTTCCACAGTCTTTCCACCCTCTGACATTTACGTCTAAAACAACAGAGATCATCATTTAACCAGGGGGATGAATTAACAGCACGGACAGTCCTGGTTTTAAAGGGAGCAACTACATCTAAGATGCTTGAACAGTGTGAGTTAAAAGAGCAGACCAAGCTCTCAGTGTCATCATCAGAGGATAAAACCACACTGCTGTCAAAGGCAGCAGAAAATTTCACAGCTGAAAACTGGTCAATGACACGAAAGCATTTTACCCGCTTGCCAGTGTAACAGACTGATTTGACTGATAAATTAAAAAGAACACAAAAATGGTCTGACACATGAAGCTCCTTAGTCTGAACATTATTCACATTAAGACCAAGTGTAAAAACAAGATCAAGTGTATTTCCTTTTATATGCGTAGGACCAGATAGACACAAAACAAAATTAAAAGATTCAATAATACCCAAGAAATTCACAGCAAAACTGTCATTGGGATCATTAATATGCAAATTAAAATCTCCAAGTAATAAAATCCGCTCAAATTTAATAATAGAAGTTAAAAAATCACTAAACTAAGATAAAAAAGAGGTATTAACTCCTGGAGGGCGATAAATTTAAACACAATAAAATGGGTTTGAGGAGCCAATTTTTAAAATCATCAGTTCAAACGATGAAAAAGTTCCATGGCTCACCGTCCGTGTAACGAAGCGGCGCCTGTTCACGATGGCCAGACCGCCGCTGCGGCCTGTCAATCTCGGAGCACAGGAGAAGGTACAATCCGGTGGACAAAGTTCAATTAAGGAGGTAAATTCCTCACTTTTCTGCCAGGTCTCAACAAGAAATAAAAAGTCTTGTTTTATTTCATCCCCAAGAAATAAAAGAGGATGAAGGAGCCCGGCCGGTGGAGAAGAAGATGACTTCCCGGTGGCGCACTGAGCGCAGGCCCGGATGTAAGCAGTGACGTCCCTTCGCAGCCCCAACCACCAGAACGACCTCCGGAGGAGTTCAATCGTGTGGGACGCCCCTGGATGGCATGCAAATTTCGAGGCATGGGCCCACTGAAACACTTCACCCCGGACCGATGTGGGGACGAACAGCCGCTCTGAGGGACCGCCTCCAGGATCGGGCTCAGCCTCCAACGCCTTCACAACCTTCTCCCTGATGTCCCACGAGAGGGCGCCAATGACACAGGATGGAGGAAGGATGGTCTGCTCCCGGTCCTCTGATACCTCCGCCGAGAATTGCCTGGAGAGGGCGTCCGGTTTGGCTTTCTTGGCCCCAAGATGGTAGATGATCGTAAAGTCAAACTGACCAAAGAACAGGGACCAGCAGGCCTGTCGGGAAATCAACCGCTTTGCGGTCCTCAAGTATGCCAAGTTCTTGTGGTCAGTCCAAACTACAAAAGGCTGGGCAGCCCCCTCCAACCAGTGGCGCGACTCCTCCAACGCGAGCTTCACTGCCAGGAGATCCCTGTCACCGATGTTGTAGTTTCTCTCTGCTGGAGACAGGCGGTGCGAGAAGAAGGCGCAGGGGTGGACCACCCCATCTATAGGAGAGCGCTGGGAGAGCACTGCCCCCACCCCGGACTCCAATGCATCCACCTCAACCAAGCACTGGAGGGACGGGTCCACCTGCATGAGGACGCGGGCCGATGAGAACTCCCTTTTGAGGGCGACAAACGCCGCTGCAGCCTCCTCTGTCCAACGGAAGGGAACCTTCGGGGACGTGAGACAGGTCGGGGGTGGGCAACCATGCTATACCTGGGAACAAAGCGGCGATAAAAACTGGCAAACCCTAGGAACTGCTGGGGTTGCTTCCTGGATGGGGGGGGGGCAGTCCACCAACGCCTTGACCTTGGCGGGATCGGGGAGAACCTGGTTGTGGGAAATCACAAAGCCGAGAAATGAGGTCTTGTTAGTGTGGAATTCACATTTCTCGGCCTTCACAAACAGCTTGTTCTCCAGGAGTCGTTGGAGGACCCGTCTCACGTGCACCCGGTGCTCCTCTAATGACCGGGAGAAGATGAGAATGTCATCCAGGTAGACGAAGACAAAGGTGCCCAGGAAATCCCGGAGAACGTCATTTATCAGGCGCTGGAAGACGGCCGGCGCGTTGGTCAACCCAAACGGCATCACCAGATATTCGAAGTGGCCGCTTGGGGTCCGGATTCCCGTCTTCCACTCATCTCCCTCCTTAATCCACACGAGATGGTAAGCGTTGCGGATGTCGAGCTTGGTGAACCAAGAGGCCCCCTGGAGGGAGTCGAAAGCCGTGTCAATGAGGGGCAGGGTGTACTTATCCTTCACCGTGATGTCGTTGAGCACCATGAAATTGATACATGGCCGCAGGGAGCCATCCTTCTTACCGACGAAGAAGAATTCTGCCCCCACTGCCGAGGAGGACGAGCGGATGATGCCCGAGCTGAGCGACTCCTTAATATATGTATCCATCGGCTCCTGCTCCGGAGCAGACAGGCTGTATAGGTGGCTCGATGGCAGCGGGGCACCAACCCGGAGATTAATAGCACAGTCATAGGGGCGGTGGGGGGGAAGTGACAGCGCCTGCGACTTACTGAACACCGCCCCCAGATCAAGGTATTCAGGTTGCACCTTAGACAGATCTGGAGAGGGGGAGGCGCGGGGGGCCAAAGACACCGACGGGGCACATGCCACAGACTGCAGGCACTCGCTGAGGCAGAATGAACTCCAAAATGTGATGTTTCCTGTCTGCCAGTCAAAAGATGGATTATGCAGCCGCAGCCAGGGGTAGCCCAGGATGACCGGGGATGTGGAGGAGAGCAGCACCAGTAGGCGTAGGTCCTCTCGATGGTTCCCAGAAACAATCACGAACACTGGAGCGGTCTGCTGGAGACAGTCGTTAAAGGGGCTTTGGATATGGCTATCAGTCTGAGCGGAGGCTGGAGAGTATGACAGGGGAGCCCTAACCGGGTTGCTAGGTCTCCTGATAACTTTGCTCAGCCCCCGAGTCAATCAGTGCATGGGTGGAGTATTCTGCGTGTTTGTGGATAAATCTGATGGGCACGAGGCAACTAGTGAGGGGTTTTTACTGAGACGTGTCCGTGAGTTTCCCTAATGCGAGGCATGGTCCCCCCTCTTTTGGCCGAATGGTGCAATTCTCCACCTCGTGTTCACTACTCCCACAATACATACACAGCCCTAATTCCCTGCGGCACTGTCTCTCCGCTAGCGGAATCTTGGAGCGCCCGATTACCATATCCTCCTGCCCTTCTAATGCTTCCGGTGAGGGCAGGGCCAACTGGGACGACTGCGAAGAACGAAAAAACTGCGCGCCCGAGCGGCTAGAAGCTCTTCGCTCGGCTGCTCGTTCCCTCAGCCTGTTATCCAAACTTATGATAAGAGAAATCAGCTCAGTGAGTTTCTCTGGTTTATCTAACCTAGCTAGCTCGTCCCTGAGGCTAGGACTTAGGCTCCGGATAGAAATGCTGCACAACAAGGTGTCCTCCCACCTGACCTCAGCGGCCACC
Source organism: Pholidichthys leucotaenia (assembly GCA_020510985.1). NCBI lineage: Eukaryota > Metazoa > Chordata > Actinopteri > Cichliformes > Pholidichthyidae > Pholidichthys > Pholidichthys leucotaenia. The sequence continues at coordinate 189,077,454 of CM035842.1, read as the reverse complement.
ACCCGGAAATCGAGGGCGTAGTCTGCTGCGGACCTACCACCCTGTCAGAGATTTAACAACCGGGTGGTAAGCATGCTATCCCGGTCGGAATGATCAAACACCTTGTGAAAATCGGCAAGAAACTGTTGATATGTAAGGATAGCATAACTGGGCTTGGCCATATTGGCGTAGGCCCAAGCTATCGCTCTACCCTCTAGCAAGTTAGCGATGTAGCCTATCCTGCTGTGATCAGTGGGAAAGTCCCCTGGCACCCGCTGGAAAACCGTCTCACATTGAAGAATAAACCCGCGGGCCTCCCCGAGCTTACTGCCGAAGCATGCGGGAGTGGGCACTGGTGTGAGGCGGGCCGATGGAGTCTGACTAGCCTGGCTAGGAGGGGGACTAGCGGGGCCCGACGGGTCCCCGGAAGCCGGCGGGAATGTCCGTTGTCCGTCCAGACGATCCAACCGGCTGTTAATTAGGGATAGCTGACTAAGGATAAGGTTTTGTTGGTATGTTAGCTGTTCCACTCAAGCTTCTAAGGTGTTAAAGCGGCGTGCTAGCACGCTGTCTGCTGGGGCGCTCTGACGGAGCCGTACTGACATAATTCTGGACCCAGGGGACAAAAGACAGACTCGAGGGAAATACAATTATCCTTTTATTAGCAACCCGTGTCGTGTGAATGCATGCGTGTATGTACAGTGTGGTGTGTGCAGTGCTGGACTCATGTTGGGGGAGAGATGGACGCCGTTCGGCCTGGCAACCATATGAAGGCAAAACAGAGGTATTAACTCAGCACCAGCGCTAGGGTCGTAATATTCACGACCGCTTACTTTTGCAGGTGGTGATGGAGGGCTCAGGTTTGCCTTGAGGGCGACAGCCAGGAAGACAGCATCTGACTTTGTGCAGGGAGGAGTGCGAGTTACCCTGATGCAGGAGTGGAGCTGAACCGCCGCCGGGGAGAGAGAATCCGCTGCCAGGGAGATCCACCTGTGCACAGGGGAGATGAACTTCCATCCATCCATCCATCCATCTTCTACCGCTTTTCCGGAGGTCCGGGTTGCGGACCTTGACAAGGTAATTTGATATTAAGCTTACTTGCGGTGACGCGTTGCTCTTGGGCAGATGAAGAGCCAGGACGTGGCTGTAGACGAGACACATGTCCTCAGGAGTTTGGCAGACGGCTCTGTGCTGAGTCACAGGCAGGTCCGGCTTTTAACGCCCGCTGATGATTGGCAGCAGGTGTGCGTGCAGCTGAGCTTGATGATGGCCCTGCGGGCGCCATGACAGTACTCCCCCCTCTAGAGGTGCCTCCTGGCACCTGCCCTATCTTACCCGGGTACGTCCGGTGAAAGTCCCTGATGAGTTGTTTGTCGAGGATGAATGACGGACGTACCCAGGACCTCCACTCGGGGCCGTACCCCTCCCAGTCCACCAGGTATTGCAGGCCGCGACCTCAGCGGCGGACATCCAGGATGGCATTGACTCCCCACGCCGGATCGCCATCTATCACCACTGGTGGAGGTGGAGCCTTGGGAGGCGGACAGAGGGGACTGGAGCAAACGGGTTTCACCTGTGAAACATGGAAGGTCAGACAAATGCGGAGGGAGGGGGGAGAGCTAGGCGAACAGCCACGGGGTTAACCACACGAACAATGGGGAAGGGCCCGATAAAACGCTGGGCCAGCTTCCACCTCTCAGCCTTCAAATTGATATTTCGTGTTGACAGCCATACCTGCTGACCCACCTTGTACTCAGGTGCCGGTCTCCTGCGGCGGTTAGCCGTCCTGATGTTACGTTCGGTGGTCCGAAGGAGAACTCTGCAGGTGGTAGTCCAGAGCTGGCGGCAGCGCCTCACATGAGCGTGGACAGAAGGCACCGCCACATCCTTCTCCTTCTCAGGAAAAAGTGGGGGGTCATACCCTAAGGAGGCCCTGAAAGGGGACATCCCAATTGCCAAGGAAACCATAGAGTTAAGGGCGTACTCGATCCACGGCATGTGGCTGCTCCAAGAAGATGGACTGGAGGCGATGACGCAGTGTAGGGCGGTCTCCTGTTCTTGATTCGCCCGTTCGCACTGCCCATTGCTCTGCGGGTGATATCCAGACGACAGGCTTACCGTTGACCCCAGTGTGTGACAGAACGCCCTCCAAACTTGGGACACGAATTGGGGCCCATGATCAGAGACGACATCAGTGGGGATCCTGTGGAGGCGTATGACGTGCTGCACCAAGAGGTCCACTGTCTCCCGAGCTGTCGGTAACCCCTGGAGGGGAACAAAGTGGGCAGCATTGGAGAAACGATCGATAATGGTAAGGACCGTAGTGAAGTGGTTAGACGACGGGAGACCCGTCACAAAATCCAGGGTGATGTGGGACCAGGGGCAGCTGGGAACCGGCAGGGGATGAAGGAGCCCGGCCGGTGGAGAAGAAGACGACTTCCCAGTGGCGCACTGAGTGCAGGCCCGGATGTAAGCAGTGACGTCCCTTCGCAGCCCCGACCACCAGAACGACCTCTGGAGGAGTTCAATCGCCCAGGACAACCCTGGATGTCATGCAAATTTCGAGGCATAGGCCCACTGAATCACTTCACCCCGGACCGATGTGGGGACGGACAGCCGCTCCGAGGGACCGCCTCCAGGATCGGGCTCAGCCTCCAACGCCTTCACAACCTTCTCCCTGATGTCCCACGAGAAGGCGCCAACGACACAGGATGGAGGAAGGATGGTCTGCTCCCGGTCCTCTGATACCTCCGCCGAGAATTGCCTGGAGAGGGCGTCCGGTTTGGCGTTCTTGGCCCCAGGATGGTAGGTGATCGTAAAGTCAAACCAACCAAAAAACAGGGACCAGCAGGCCTGTTGGGAATTCAACCACTTTGCGGTCCTCAAGTATTCCAAGTTCTTGTGGTCAGTCCAAACTACAAAAGGCTGGGCAGCCCCCTCCAACCAGTGGTGCAACTCCTCCAACGCGAGCTTCACTGCCAGGAGCTCCCTGTCGCCGATGTTGTAGTTTCTCTCTGCTGGAGACAGGCGGTGCGAGAAGAAGGCGCAGGGGTGGACCACCCCATCTATAGGAGAGCGCTGGGAGAGCACTGCCCCCACCCCGGACTCCAATGCATCCACCTCAACCAAGCCCTGGAGGGACGGATCCACCTGCATGAGGACACGGGCCGATGAGAACTCCCGCTTGAGGGTGACAAACGCCACTGCAGCCTCCTCCGTCCAACGGAAGGGAACCTTCAGGGACGTGAGACAGGTCGGGGGCGGGCAACCATGCTATACCTGGGAACAAAGCGGCGATAAAAATTGGCAAACCCTAGGAACTGCTGGAGTTGCTTCCTGGATGGGGGGGGGGGCAGTCCACCACCGCCTTGACCTTGGCTGGATCGGGGAGAACCTGGTTGTGGGAAATCACAAAGCCGAGAAATGAGGTCTTGTTAGTGTGGAATTCACATTTCTCGGCCTTCACAAACAGCTTGTTCTCCAGGAGTCATTGGAGGACCCGTCTCACGTGCACCCGGTGCTCCTCTAACGAACGGGAGAAGATGAGAATGTCATCCAGGTAGACGAAGACAAAGGTGCCCAGGAAATCCCGGAGAACGTCATTTATCAGGTGCTGGAAGACGGCCGGCGCGTTGGTCAACCCAAACGGCATCACCAGATATTTGAAGTGGCCGCTTGGGGTCCGGAATCCCGTCTTCCACTCATCTCCCTCCTTAATCCACACGAGATGGTAAGCGTTGCGGATGTCAAGCTTGGTGAACCAAGAGGCCCCCTGGAGGGAGTCGAAAGCCGTGTCAATGAGGGGCAGGGTTTACTTATCCTTCACCGTGATGTCTTTGAGCCCCCTGAAATCGATACATGGCCGCATGGAGCCATCCTTCTTACCGACAAAGAAGAATCCTGCCCCCACTGCCGAGAAGGACGAGCGGATGATGCCCGAGCTGAGCGACTCCTTAATATATGTATCCATGGGCTCCCGCTCCGGAGCAGACAGGCTTTATAGGTGGCTCGATGGCAGCGGGGCACCAACCCGGAGATTAATAGCACAGTCGTAGGGGCGGTGGGGGGGAAGTGACAGCGCCTGCGACTTACTGAACACCGCCCCCAGATCAAGGTATTCAGGTTGCACCTTAGACAGATCTGGACGGGGGGAGGCGCGGGGGGCCAAAGACACCGACGGGGCACATGCCACAGACTGCAGGCACTCATTGAGGCAGAACGAACTCCAAGATGTGATGTTTCCTCTCTGCCAGTCAAAAGATGGATTATGCAGCCGCAGCCAGGGGTAGCCCAGGATGACCGGGGACGTGGAGGAGAGCAGCACCAGTAGGCGTAGGTCCTCTCGATGGTTCCCAGAAACGATCACGAATACTGGAGCGGTCTGCTGGAGACAGTCGTTAAAGGGGCTTTGGATATGGCTATCAGTCTGAGCGGAGGCTGGAGAGTATGACAGGGGAGCCCTAACCGGGTTGCCAGGTCTCCTGATATAAAACTTTGCTCAGCCCCCGAGTCAATCAGTGCATTAAGATAAGATAAGATAAGCCTTTATTAGTCCCACAATGGGGAAATTCCAGGATTGCAACAGCACAGGGATAGCAACACTCAGAGCATCAAAAGAGAGAGGAAGGGGAAAAAAAACTCGGAATCGAGCCGCTGTTGCAAAAGGCAGCCGACTGGTGTGGCGCCGAGAGACTATTAACAGTGGTATACAAACGTTATAAAAATTACCTCGATAAATCAGTGTGTTAAGTATAATTTTAAAAAATGAACTTATGATATAATGCTGTTTACACTGAAATGAGCTGCCTTCATATTCTTCCTCCTCATTTTGTACAAGTGTAAAAAATAATTTTCATATGATAAGTTGATATATTAATTATCCTTAGAGGCCTAGTGAATTTACACTGAAACGATAATTAAACTGGACGTCTGTCGTAAGCTAGTCATGCTACAGCAGAGCGACGCCGCTCAGTTCAAACCAGACCACGCTTCCTCAATGTCAGCCATCTTTAACAGTTGTCAACGTGTCGTCAGTGAAGATAGAGCTACATTTTACTTATTCATTTATTGGAAATTGTATTTCTCAATGTGTGACTTTTCAGTTTAATTTTAGCTCTAACCCAAGACCAACTGGAGTCAAAATGCAGTGTTGGAGACATCTTTTTGCTTCCCATCTCACTGATATCCCTAACATTTTCAGCTACACAAAGTTACACTACTGTACATATTGATTCTTTGGCATATAAAGAATCATTCAAGATATAACTATGTGTAAAAAAGTAAAGCTAAAATAAATTTGAGAAAAGTGCATCCAGGCATTTCCAAATAACAGAAACCTTTAACTTGAGACAACTATGACATGTAATAGTTGTCTGAATAATGAATACAGTGAAGCATTGTGGCAAATTACTCCACTATTACCACATCCTTAGAGCACCACTAAAAATGGCTTTTCAAAAAACAGTGGAGGTGGATTTTTATATAACCCACCATGGTATCTGTACATGAGATGATGCTCTGTTAAGAGAGCGCAACAGCTCACAGTTTCAGCAAACAAGACACTGTATCCCTGCTAAAGAAGCAGAGCTCCACTGTGTTCAAGTGTGTTCATATAATCATTATACTGTTATATTCCCATTTAAACTGTTTTCGGTGTGTCACCACCCACATAGCCCTGAGAGGTTAAAATTCACTGTCCCCAAAGGAGGCATTTCACACAGCATCACTTGACCTTTAACAACTTAAAGGTTATGAAGTACCTCTGAAAATCCTGTTTTAATGACACATATGGCCAGTAATAGAACTGCAGTCATATTTCTCCATTCTCTACATTTACTGGCCACAGGTGCCGCTGAAAAAAAAATAAAATAAAAAAATCCCAGAGCTGCAAAGAATGCCTTTAACTTAGCATAATGATTTTATAATAAAACTATTCTAAGTGTAAGAGACTAACTACAGATAACTGCTGTTAACTTCACACATCAGGACTGCTGTGTCTACCCTTATTCGTGCTTCTTCCCCTCATCGTAGAGCTTCCGGAGGCTCGAGTCCACCAGGAAATCCACTCCACTAATGGGATTAGTGGAGTATCCAGAATACTCCACTAATCCCATTAGTGGAGTATTCTGCGTGTTTGTGGATAAATCTGATTGGCACGAGGCAACTAGTGAGGGGTTTTGACTGAGACGTGTCCGTGAGTCCCCCTACTGCGACGCATGGACCCCGTCTTTTGGCCAAATGGTGCAATTCTCTACCTCGTGTTCACTACTCCCACAATACATACACAGCCCTAAATCCCTGCGGCGCTGTCTCTCCGCTAGCGGAATCTTGGAGCGCCCGATTACCATATCCTCCTGCCCATCTAGTGCTTCCGGTGAGGGCAGGGCCAACTGGGATGACTGCGAACAATGAAAAAAATGCGCGCCCGAGCGGCTAGAAGCTCTTCGCTCGGCTGCTCGTTCCCTCAGCCTGTTATCCAAACTTATAAGATAAGATAAGATAAGCCTTTATTAGTCCCACAACGGGGAAATTCCAGGATTGCAACAGCACAGGGATAGCAACACTCAGAGCAACAATCAGAAGGCAAGAAAAAAACAAGCAAGCAAGAGCAGCTAATATACATATGTACGTATTACTATAAAATATATATATATATACACACACACAGACACACAGTGCAGAGCATTGTAGCTGGATGGAATAAATATATGAATATATGAACACACAGTGCAGAGCATTGTAGCTAGATGGAATAAATATGTAAATATATAAACACTCTTATGATAAGAGAAATCAGCTCAGTGAGTTTCTCTGGTTTATCCAACCTAGCTAGCTCGTCCCTGAGGCTAGGACTTAGGCTCCGGATAAAAATGCTGCACAACAAGGTGTCCTCCCACCTGACCTCAGCGGCCACCACCCGGAAATCGAGGGCGTAGCCTGCTGCGGACCTACCGCCTTGTCAGAGATTTAACAACCGGGTGGTAAGCACGCTATCCCGGTCGGAATGATCAAACACCTCGTGAAAATCGGCAAGAAACCGTTGATATGTAAGGTTAGCATAACTGGGCTTGGCCATAATGGCGTAGGCCCAATCTACCGCTCTACCCTCTAGCAAGTTAGCGATGTAGCCTATCCTGCTGTGATCAGTGGGAAAGTCCCCTGGCACCCGCTGGAAAACCGTCTCACATTGAAGAATAAACCCGCGGGCCTCCCCGAGCTTACCGCCGAAGCATGCGGGAGTGGGCACCGGTGTGAGGTGGGCCGATGGAGTCTGACTACCCTGGCTAGGAGGGGGACTAGCGGGGTCCGTCTAGATGATCCAACCGCCTGTTAATTAGGGTTAGCTGACTAAGGATAACGTTTTGTTGGTATGTTAACTGTTCCACTCAAACTTCTAAGGGGTTAAAGCGGCGTGCTAGCACGCTGTCCGCTGGGGCGCTCTGACGGAGCCGTACTGACATAATTCTGGACCCAGGGGACAAAAGACAGACTCAAGGGAAATACAATTATCCTTTAATTAGTAACCCGTGTCGTGTGAATGCATGCGTGCATGTACAGTGTGGTGTGTGCAGTGCTGGACTCGTGCTGGGGGAGAGCTGGACGCCGTTCGGCCTGGCAACCTTATGAAGACAAAACAGAGGTATTAACTCAGCACCAGCGCTAAGGGCACAATATTGACGACCGCTTACTTTTGCAGGTGGTGATGGAGGGCTCAGGTTTGCCTTGAGGGCGACAGCCAGGAAGACAGCGTCTGGCTTTGTGTAGGGAGGAGTGCGAGTTACCCTGATGCAGGAGTGGAGCTGAACCGCCGCCGGGGAGAGAGAATCCGTCGCCAGGGAGATCCACCTGTGCACAGGGGAGATGAACTTGACATGGTAAGTCGATATTAAGCTTACATGCGGCGACGCGTTGCTCTTGGGTAGATGAAGAGCCAGGACGTGGCTGTAGACGAGAGACGTATCCTCGGGAGTTTGACAGACGGCTCCGTGCTGAGTCACAGGCAGGTCCAGCTTTTAACGCCCGCTGATGATTGGCAGCAGGTGTGCGTGCAGCTGAGATTGATGATGGCCCTGCGGGCGCCATGACAGTTCACATCAAAACAGCAGCTGTGGGAGGCTCTTCTGACATCTTGCAATGAAACTCGAGTAGAAACTCTCCAAAAACTAACAAGTTCAATGGATGCAAGAATTGTGAACGTTATATCAAAGAAAGGGGTCCTATATTAACATGTAACTTGGCCTGTTAAGATGTTTTTGATTGAAATGGCTTTTGAATTTAGTAAATATGATCTCCTAATGTTGCAAATTCAACAAATGACCATTTTCAGTTCTTTACAACCAATAAAATGTTTTGAAACTCTGTTGTGCAAAATAATTTGGAACAGTGCATTTTGATTTTTTTTTATTTTTGCAAAAAAATGGTTATCATTGGGAGGTTTGTTCAATAAAATTTCAATTATGCTTTAACTGTTAATGACGTGAAAATTATACTGACTGTCATTTGCTTCGACTATTTAGGAAAATCAGAGACAAATATCATTTGCATAATAGTTTGGAACGCGATGTAACTTTGCAGGTGTTTTGCACTTGTAGGAGTGGTGTCTTTTAAAAAGGGGGAACTTTATGGTGACTGTTCTTAATTGTACCTGAGCAATTAATATAATAGAGCAACGCTCCTTTTGCTTGAGTACAATTTCTGCCCACTCTACCACCTCTCTATATAAGCTTTCCTTCAGTACAGCTTGTAAACTCAGCTCGGAATAGGTGCAGCAGTGTTGTTCCCTATCCCCATTACTTAAATTAAAATGTACTGAACGGTCCTTCTTGCCGGTTTAGCATGAAAAGATAAGCCATGAAACCTGTTGTTCCAGACAGGGGGAAGGAGAAAGGGTCAAATTATGTCTAGACACTCAGTAGTCCTTTAATCTTTCCTTCTGAATTGGACAACCCAAAGTAGATGTAGGGGGAAAAATTGTTTGGTTTCCTTCAAACGTTTTCTGACCTGCACATTCAACCTGAACCGTGAAGCATTTATGGAAGGGAAACGAGAGCCCGTGAAACCTAGTGAAAGCCTCATTCTACTCTGATGCATTATTCTTCAAAGATTTCATATCCTTTGTGCTTGGCTTTGAAAGGAAGAGTGGCCCTGCATAATAACAGAACCACATTGTTATCTAAGCGTTACTTGGGTGCATCATCCAACAGGAAGAAAAAAAAAAGCTTATTTTTTCTGCTGCGTCACTTCACAGTGCCACTGAAAATGTTCAGGTTTTCTACAAACGTTTTTGATTTTTACCAGGTAACCTTGTGTTTGGGCAGAAATGATGTAATGGCAGGATAACAGCCAGACAGGACAGTGTCATGTTTCCAATGTATGATACCCAGTTGCAGGTGATTATGGAGGGAAAATATGGAAAAGGGTAAAAAATGGCGTGGGAACAAAATGTTCTCTGTAAGAGCTAATGTTAACCTGTTGCACTTTGGTGTGCCGCGGGCGGGCACGTCTTTGCGTCCTAGGGCGCACGAGGGCGTCCTAGTACGCACACTGTGCATCCTAGGAGGCACTGAAAAAAAAACCCACCTGCATTTCCGTTCTTCCACGACAGACACAGCCGCGAACAGAAAGCCAAAAGAGTGCTTTGATTGGTTTAGATGTGATTGACCTCTCATTCAACTAATAAGAGCCTTGAATTGGGTTTCTGAAACCTTGAAGAACCAATGACTGAAAACCTAGCAAGAAGGACCCGCCTACCAACGGCTGCGAATACAGCCAGCCAATTGAAGCACAGAAGTTCGAAAGCTGTTCTGTGTAAGGCTGGGTGACACACAGGCATTCGCCAGTCTTTTTTTCTTATTACTGTTCTTATTTGTTTTGAAAAATCGTTTGCCAAAACCGCAATCATGGAAGCGCAAAACCGCAATAATGGAATTATGGTTTGACCGGAACCACGAGTCCTTAACAAGCGGACCAGCTTCATGTTCGTCTGACAATGAGGAAGAGAAGTTCGCCAGCTACGCTGCTGTTGTGAACAGGTAAGTGTTATAAGCTAAATTATTCTTTATCCCTGAAAACTGTAATCAAAAATGACTTCTGACCGATCGGTAAATTACAACTGTGCGTAGTAGACTGCGGCGCACCGTGACCGCGGCGCACCGGGCGATGTCCGTCCTCTGTAGCGGGGGGGGGGGGACAACCCCCCCCCCCCACACACACACACAGCCCTGAGTGTCACCTTTCATTAGAACCCAACATCAAGCTTCTATATTGAATCATTCAAAAGTTACAGACGATTTTCCAAACTGTGCCATTTGGCACAATTTGGCACAGTTCAAAAACGCTTGGGAACTACCTGAGTAAAAAGCTGTGTAATATATTCATTTTTTGTGGTATTGTTACAAAATTTTGACCTCAGCTGGATAACACTTGGTTCTACATTTCTGTTGCATTTTCCAGCCCGGATCTGAAGCTGTGTGTTATTTGCAAGCATTTGTATCCAAAAAAACACCCAGGCGAAATTTATTTTCTTCAAGTTCAGTATGTTTAGATGACTGTTACTCAGTGGCCGGAACACTTAGAGAGATTATGACTGTTTTGCCAAAAAAATCAAAGTGTTTTCTTTTAAATGAGACCAACCCCATGAAGATGCTGCAAAGGGTTGAAGAACAGCTTTTGATTTACTTTGGGTACGTTATTTTTTGGCGTTTTTAGGGAAATTGACCAGAGTGCAAGGGGTTAAAACCACTGTTCACATAAACATTAACGGCTTTAATTTCCTCTAAAAGTGGGACAAATGCAGCAACACAGAGGATTATATCTGGAATAGTTTTTGAAAATTTGACTTTGCACAACACTGAAAAAATAAATCCAACGAAAGAAGAACCAAAGAAGAATAAGCCTTGGAAGAGGTCTCCATCGTTGGATTTATTTTTTCAGTGTTGTGCAAAGTCAAAATAAATCCAACGATGGAGACCTCTTCCAAGGCTTATTCTTCTTCTTTGGATTATTGGCATTTTGCAGGTCAGATTTTTTTTTTTAACCAATTACACCTGTTGATAAGCTAAAGTGAAGCTGAGGAAAAAATACCCTTGTTGTCATGTGGACTGACACTGAAAATTAAAGATTAATGAGCCCCAGCTCACCCGACCTCCCTCTTTCATCGTTTCTCAAAAAATTTTTCTTTGATGGTGACACCATGTTTGGTACTCATGTTAGCTTTTAGCTTCAATTGTCAGACTGAGTAACATACGAACAAATACTTGCTGAATACCAGAGTTTAAAAGCCGATATAAAGCCCTATCAGACATGGATGTGTAGTGTGAGTGGTTGATAGCATATAATCGGACCCTGGGGTGTTGTAAGCACTGAAACAGCCACATACCTCTGCTAATCAAGGAGGTGTCTGGATCAGAGTATAATAAATTATAATAAGCTAAAATAAAGTCTATGGTACTGGTATTGATCCAGCTTAAAAAACAGGTGTCTGGTGAGGATGAATAGAACATACCGTACGTGTATAAAAAATAGACAAACATGCAGACCTGACAAATCTACATACAGTTGCAATAAAAATAATTCAACCCCCATTTTTTTAGTTTTTTTTGGCAAAATTTAAAATTGTTCAGTTGTTTGCAATAAACAAATTATACAATAACAGTTTAAATTGTGAAATAAAAATAATACAAGGATTTTATCCAAATTAAACAATAAATCCCACTACTGTAGTCCCAAAATTATTCAACCCTCTGAATAGAATTCCTCACAAGAGCACACATTTGCAAATCAGATGTGGTCTTAAGCACCAATCAAGGGTTTCATTAGTTGCATCAGGTGTGCCTGAGATAGAACACCTCAGACACCTGGACTGTTGATGGTGACGTTTGATTGCATGTTAGAAATATGGCTAAGTCAAGAGAATTGAGAGAAGAGATCATTGCCTTTCACAACCAAGGAAAAAGATACAAAAAGATAGCAAAGGCACTGAATGTTCCTAGAGATACAGTTGGAAGCATAGTTTGCAAGTTTAAAGTTAACGGAACAGTGGCTACACTACCTGGGCATGGCAGAAAGAGGAAGCTATCAATGGCTACCACTAGAGTCCTGAGGAGGCAGGTGGTCAGAAACTTTTGACTGACTGCAAAAGACCTGCAGCAAGACTTGGTGGCAGCAGGCACTGAGGTTTTTGTTTCCACAGTAAATGCTGAAGGGCTCCATTCCCGAACTCCAAAACGTAAACCATTACTGACCCAAAAGCACAAGAAAAGTCAGCTACAATTTGTTCAAAACTACACTACCGTTCAAAAGTTTGGGGTCACCCAGACAATTATTTTGTGTTTTCCATGAAAAGTCACACTTATTTACCATTTCATATCATTTTCACATCCCCGAGTATTTCCAGTGTGGAAATGTGAAAATGACGAGGCAGAGTTTATCTCACGAGTCAGGTTTATTCACATCTTCCAACATCAGCAAAGCAGAAAGAGGAAAAACACCGAAGCATTCATCCTTTATATACCAGGACTCTCCCAGTTCACAGTCACATTGCATTTCAATCACAAGTAACAATGCATCTACTCTTTGATCCTATAACATCCTTTTCATAGTCTTTTCATAGGGGCAGCACGGTGGTGCAGTGGTTAGCACTGTTGCCTTACAGCTAGAAGGTTCCTGGCTCAAATCCCCAGGCTGGCAGGGGTTGGAACCTTTCTGTGTGGAGTTTGCATGTTCTCCCTGTGCTGCGTGGGTTTACTCCGGGGGCTCCGGTTTCCTCCCACAATCCAAAGACATGCATGTTAGGTTAATTGGCTGTTCTAAATTGTCCCTAGATATCTGTTTCCTATAGTATTAGTGAAAGCGCTTTGAGTGGTCTTTGTGACTAGAAAAGCGCTATATAAGTGCAGGTTAGTTAGTTAGTTAGTTAGTCTTCGGCACACCCGGAAATCCCCCAAGGCCGTCTCTTGCATACCAAAGGCTAAACTTTCACATCCTCCTGTTATCTCCAAGGAGACTCAGTTCTTTGTTCTAATCTGAGATGTGAGGCCTAAAGTGATACATATGTGTCCCACATGACCCCCCCCCACCAAACATCTAAGATGGAGCAACAGAATAACAGTCTACATGTCATGATAAAATCATTACACATCAACCCACGTGCTGCTTGGGCCTCAGCCTCCTCCCGTATCTGCTGTAAGCGGGCTTCACCACTTCTGCGGCGCCATCATGCTGAGGGGCTGCTGTCTGGGGGTGAAAACTGTTTGTCAGTCCCTGTGGGTGTTCTGGGGAATTTCCCCGAGGGGGTCTGCTGTGCCGAGGAGCCCTGGCCAACAGCACATCCTCGTCTGCCATAACAAAGGCGGGTTTGAGCCTGTTAATGCCAATCTTTTCCTTTCTGCCCCCCAAATCTAGCAAAAAATGCTTGTCCCCTGTTTCCAGCACTCTAAATGGTCCATCATAAGGTGGCCGCAGCGGTGGGTGATGAGCATCGTGTCTGACAAAAACAAACTCCGCGTTTTTCAAAGTGTTAGGTACAAAAACGCGCCGAATAAAATATTAATTAAATATTCCCCATCATGGATCGTCACCTTATCGTGGTGGTGGTGGTGGGGGGGGTTGCGTGCCCCAGTGATCCCAGGAGCTATGTTGTCCGGGGCAATTTGCCTCTGATAGGGTCTCCCAAGACAAACTGGTCCTGGGTGAAGGGCCAGACTAAGAACGATCCAACAGACTCTCATGATAAATTGTATATCAAGGATTCAGTGTACCCCGCCCGGTATGGGGTTACCGGGGCCCCACCCTGGAGCCAGGCCTGGGGGAGGGGCTCGAAGGCTAGCGTCTGGTGGCCGGGTTTCCACCCATGGGACCCGGCCGGGCTCAGCCCGAAGGAGTTACATGGGTCCGCCCTCCAGTGGGCTCACCACCTGCAGGAGGGATCATGGGGGTCCGGTGCTATGTGGATTAGGTGTCGGTCAAAGGTGGAGACCTTGGCGGACTGATCCCAAGCTTTCTAAACTGGCTTTTGGTATGTGGAATGTCACCTCTCTGGTGGGGAAGGAGCCTGAGCTGGTGTATGAGGTTGAGAGATACCGGCTAGATATAGTTGGCCTCACCTCAACACACAGCTCCGGTTCCGGAACCAGTCTCCTGGAGAGGGGCTAGAGCTTGGCCTTTTCTGGAGTTGCCCCGGGCGAGAGGCGACGAGCAGGGGTGGGTATTCTTGTATCGCCCCACCTTGCTGCCTCTATATTGGAGTTTTCCCCGGTGGACGAAAGGGTTGCTTCCCTGTGCCTTCGGGTTGGGAAACGGGTCCTGACCATCATTTGTGCCTATGCACCAAATGATGTTTCAGAGTACCCACCCTTTTTGGATTCTGTGACTGGGGTGCTGGAGGGTGCTCCTCTTGGAGACTCCATTGTCCTACTGGGGGACTTCAATGCGCATGTGGGCAACGACAGTCAAACCTGGAGGGGGGTGATTGGGAGGAACGGCCTGCCCGATCTGAACCCGAGTGGTGTTCAGTTATTGGACTTCTGTGCTAACCATAGTCTGTCCATAACGAACACCATGTTCAAGCATAAGGGTGTCCATATGTGCACCTGGCACCAGGACACCCTAGGTCGCAGGTCGATGATCGATTTTGTTATCGTATCATCAGACCTGCGACCGTATTTCTTGGACACCCGAGTAAAGAGAGGTCCAGAGCTGTCAACTGATCACCACCTGGTGGTGAGTTGGATCCGATGGCAGGGGAGGAAGCCATTCAGACCTGGTAGACCCAAACGTATAGTGAGGGTGTGCTGGGAGCGTCTGGCTGAGGCCCCTGTCCGGGAGGTCTTCAACTCCCACCTCCGAAAGAACTTCAACCACATTCCGAGGGAGTCTGGAGACATGGAGTCTGAATGGGCCATGTTCTCCACCTCTGCTGTTGAAGTGGCGGCCCAGAGCTGCGGCCGCAAGGTGGTCGGTGCATCTCGTGGTGGCAACCCCCGAACCAAGTGGTGGACACCAGTGGTGAGAGGGGCCATTAAGCTGAAGAAGGAGTCCTATCAAGCTTGGTTGGCTTGTGGGACTCCCGAAGCAGCTGAGGTGTACCGGCAAGCCAAGCGGAGTGCAGCTCGGGTGGTTGCTGAAGCAAAAACCTGGGTATGGGAGGAGTTCAGTGAGGCCATGGAACAAGACTTTTGGTCGGCCTCAAAGAGACTCTGGCAAACTGTCCAGCAGCTCAGGAGGGGAAAGCAGCTCCCCATCCACACTGTGTATGGTGCGGATGGGACACTGTTGACTTCGACTGGGGATATTGTCGGGCAGTGGAAGGAATACTTCGAGGATCTCCTCAATCCCACTGATACGCCTTCCACAGAGGAAGCAGGGTTTGGGGACGAGGGGGATGACTCGCCTATCACAGGGGCTGAGATCGCCAAGGTGGTTAAAAATCTCCTTGGTGGCCGGGCCCCGGGGGCGGACGAGATTCGCCCTGAATACCTCAAGGCCCTGGATGTTGTAGGGCTGTCATGGTTGACACGCCTCTGCAACATTGCGTGGAGGTCGGGGGCAGTGCCTTTGGCATGGCAAACCGGGGTGGTGGTTTCTCTCTTCAAAAGGGGACCGGAGGGTGTGCTCCAACTTTAGAGGGATTACACTCCTCAGCCTCCCTGGGAAGGTCTATGCCAAGGTACTGGAGAGGAGACTCCGGCCGTTGGTCGAACCTCGGATTCAGGAGGAGCAATGTGGTTTTCGTCCTGGCCGTGGCACATTGGACCAGCTCTTTACCCTCTCGAGAATTCTTGAGGGTTTGTGGGAGTTTGCCCAACCAGTTTACATGTGTTTTGTGGACTTGGAGAAGGCATTTGACCGCGTCCCTCGTGAATTTTTGTGGGGGGTGCTTCGGGAGTATGGGGTATTGGGCTTGTTGTTACGAGCTATTCGGTCTCTGTACGACAGTTGTGAGAGTTTGGTTCGTATTGCCAACACTCGGTCGGAGTCATTCCCAGTGAGAGTTGGACTCCGCCAGGGCTGCCCTTTGTCACCGATCCTGTTCATAATTTTTATGGACAGGATTTCTAGGTGCAGCCAGGGAATGGAGGGTGTCATGCTTGGTGACCACAGGATCTCATCTCTGTTGTTTGCAGATGATGTTGTCCTGTTGGCTTCATCCAGCAATGACTTACAGCTCTTGCTGGGACGGTTTGCCGCTGAGTGTGAAGCGGCTGGGATGAGAATCAGCACCTCCAAGTCCGAGTCCATGGTCCTCAGCCGGAAAAAGGTGGATTGTCCTCTCCGGACTGGGGAAAGGCTCCTGCCCCAAGTGGAGGAGTTTAAGTATCTTGGGGTCTTGTTCACGAGTGAGGGGAAAATGGAGTGAAAGATCGACAGACGGATTGGAGCAGCATCTGCAGTGATGCGGATGTTGTACCGGTCTGTTGTGGTGAAGAGGGAGCTGAGTTCTAAGGCAAAGCTGTTGATTTACCAGTCAATCTACGTTCCTACTCTCACCTATGGTCACGAGCTTTGGGTAATGACCGAAAGAACGATATCGCGGATACAAGCGGCTGAAATGAGCTTTCTCCGTAGGATTTCTGGACTCACCCTCAGAGATAGGGTGAGGAGCTCAGTCATCCGGGAGAGACTCAGAGTAGAACCGCTGCTCCTCCACATTGAAAGGAGTCAGTTGAGGTGGTATGGGCATCTGATTAGGATGCCTCCTGGACGCCTCCCACTTGAGGTGTTTCAGGCACGTCCCACTGGGAGGAGACCCCGGGGCAGACCCAGGACTCGGTGGAGAGACTATGCCTCCCAGCTGGTCTGTGAATGCCTTGGTATCCCCTCTGAAGAGCTGGAGCAGGTGGCTGGGGAGAGGGAAGTCTGGGCTTCTCTGCTTGAACTGCTGCCTCCGCGACCCGGACCTCCAGAAAAGCGGTACAAGATGGATAGATGGATGGATGGATGGATGGATTATTAAATATTAGGTCTCTGACTCCCAAGTCTCTGCTGGTCCATGATCTGTTAATTGATCATCAGATTGATTTAATATCCCTTACAGAGACTTGATTAGGGCAAGAGGATTATGTTGGTTTAAATGAATCAACTCCCTCTGATTATTTAAACTGTCAAAATCCCAGAAGTTCTGGTCATGGAGGAGGAGTAGCAACAATTTACCATTCCAAACTATTAATTAATGTAAAGCAAAAAACATGTTATAATTCCTTTGAGGGCCTGGTCCTCAGTATTGGGCACTTTAGCAATTTTAGGTTAAACCCAATTTTATTTGCCATAGTTTATCGTCCTCCATCAACCTACTCAGAATTTTTATCCAAATTTTCTGATTTCTTAGCTGATTTAGTGCTGAAATCTGATAGAATAATTATAGTAGGGGACTTTAATATACATGTAGATGTGAATAGATTAATGTGGCATTTAGTTCAATATTAGACTCGATTGGGTTTTCTCAGAAAGTAGCAAATTCTACTCATTATCTCGACCATACGTTGGACCTTGTTCTGACATATGGCATAGAAATAGAAAATCTGGTAGTGTCTCCTCATAACCCTGTACTGTCAGACCATTTTCTGTTAACCTTTGATTTTACTATTTCTGACTATTTGGCTCCTAAAGAAAAATATTACTACAGTAGATGCCTCTCAGATGATGCTGTTACCAAATTTATGCAGATTGTTTCCTCTATGTCATGTGTCAACACAACGGAAATAAGCTATAGACAGCTTGCTCCTTCTGTAATTGATAACATGGTGGATAGTGTTACAGCTTCTCTGCATCAGACTCTAGACTTGGTGGCCCCCTTAAAAAAGAAAAAGTCTAATCAGAGATTTCTAACTCCTTGGTTCAACACAGAAACTCGTAGCTTAAAACAGAAGACTCGTCAATTAGAAAGAAAATGGCGCTCCACTAATTTAGATGGAATCTATTTAGCTTGGAGAAATCATCTTTTAATTTATAAAAAATCTCTTAGAAAAGCTACAATGAGTTATTATTCTGCATTAATAGAAGAGAACAAGAATAATCCCAGGTTTCTTTTCAGTACTGTAGCCAGTGTCATGGCGGCCTCTGGGCCGTCATTAGTGTCATTAGCCCCAGCTGCGCACAGACCAACAGGTGTGAATCAACGGCTGTTAAAAGCCAGTGTCGCTGACAGCCCGGAGGGAGTCGTCTGTCTTCCTCAACGGAGAATGAACCTGCACTCCGCTCTCTGGTCTCGTCAAGAACATCTCTTGTCTCATCTGGAACTTTGTCTGTCTCGTCAAGAACTTTGTCTGTCTCGTCTGGAACTTTGTCTGTCTCGTCAGGAACTTTGTCTGTCTCGTCTGGAACCTCGTTTGTCTCGTCAAGACCTTCACTTGCTGCATCCAGGAACTCTTCCCAGCGTCAAGCAAGTAAGCGCACCATTTGCTACTCAACGCCAAACCTTTACCCCTGTGCACAGGTGGACCACCTTGGCGGCGGACCTGCGTCCCCAGCTGATGGGGTAACGCCATCACGTCTTCGTAGCGGCTCGCTACCACCACGCCTACCGGTACGTCTTGCTCCTCAATTGCCAGAACTATTATTGTATCAATTACAGGAGTATTGGCCAACGTTATCGGTGGAACCACTGTCATCAGCATCAGCTGTGTCGTCATTGCCACTGTGTGTGGAGTCACTAACCTCGTCTTTGTCTGCATCATCATCTGTGTCATCGTCATCCCGGTCTGTGGAGTCACAGCCGGCGTCATTGTCAGGATCATCGTCATCCCGGTCTGGGGAGTCACAGCCAGTGTCATCGTCAGGGCTGTCGTTGTCACAGCCGGTGTCATCATCAGGACTGTCATTGTCACAGCCACGGGGAGTAACCCCAGCACGGTCACGGACGCCTTCACCTCCACGCTGCCCGGCCGCTGGAACTCAGCAGAGCGAAGCCAGTGCTGCTCTCAAGTAAGCCTTGTTATCTGCAGCTCTTTGCTAGTGTGGAGCATTAGTAATTTGTCTCTGCTTATCTGTTCCAGGGTTGCCGGGTCTCCGTCCAGGTCGCTCAGCTCCAGTGACCAGAACGATATCCTCGCACTCACACTCGCATTACACTCACTCACAATTAAATAAAGATTATTGTCACTATCTGCTCGTGTCAGTGTCTGTCTCCTGGGTCCTGAAACATGTCAGTACGACTCCGTCACGATGACCCAGCGGACAGCTCACTGTCACGCCAAATTAACACTCTTAGCGCCCGGGTAGATTTATTTGCACACCAACAGACAGTAGTCTTAAATCAGTTAACTGCAATAAATGGTCGGCTGGATCGTCTGGAGGGACACCAGACGTTTCCCCCCACCGTAGACAGTTCTGCCTCTGTGGGCTTAGCATCTGGTCAAGCTAACATCTCCTCATCTTCTCGCCTCACCCCTATTCCCACCCCTGCCCGGTTCAGCGGAAAACTCGGGGAAGCTTGTGGATTCATATTACAGTGTGAGTCAGTTTTTCTTCGTGTTCCGGGGGACTTTACTCTTGATTCAAGCCGGATTGGCTGCATTATAAATTTGTTAGCAGGAAGAGCTTTGGACTGGGCGTATTCCATTATGGCGAAACCAAGCTATTCCCTGCTCACTTACCAGGAATTTGTGAATGATTTTTTGTCTGTATTTGATCATACGGATAGAGGTGAGGTGTTGACAGAACGATTGCTGAGCTTACAACAGGGAAAGAGGTCAGCTGCTGATTACGCCATTGACTTCCGGGTCCTGGCTGCAGAGATTGGGTGGGGGGAGCCATCATTATGTGGTATCTTTCTACGTAGTCTTAATGATGAGTTGAAGGATGAGTTAGCGACACGGGACAAACCGGATAATTTACGGGATTTGATTGCCCTAGCGGTTAGTCTTGATAGCAGATTAAGGGAGCGGCCGGCTGAACGGCGTTCTACTTCCCGTTCGGTTAAACCCCACCCTCGCCTCCCCAACTCTCCTCCTCTCGCTCTATCTGCGTCAGAGGAACTTCCGGTTCAGCAAGCTATAATCAGTGGCCGGTCTAAAGTGTCAAAGGCCCTGTCTAAAGGGATCAGGGCCTTTGTTTCTACTGTGGGAAAGAGTCACATAGGGTTTTTGAATGTCCCAATAAGTTAAAAAGGGAGGGCCCGTGGATCAGAGTAGGGGGATTCATGGGCAATAACTCTAAAGAGCCCCTTACTTGTTGTCGATTACCTCTTAGGCTCATCCATTTACATACAGAACACTCCACATTGGCGTTAGTAGATTCTGGAGCTGAGCAAAATTTTATTTCTAGAGACCTGGAAACCCGGATGGGTCTTAGCTGTCAGACTCTAGATCCCCCTGTCAAACTGATCACCTTGTCTAAGCGTCGTTGACTACTATTGCTCATCAGACGGTTCCTGTGTCAGTTATTGTATCAGGAAATCACAAGGAGGAAATTCAGTTTTTTGTTCTGCCTGTTTCTTCTTCGCCCGTTATTCTGGGGTACCCCTGGCTGCACCTACATAACCCTACTATTGATTGGCAAGCTGGGAGAATAACGGCATGGAGTACGTTCTGCCTCAGTGCCTGCCTTCAGTCGGCGGCATGCGCCCCATCCGTCAAGGTGCCTCTGCCTGATTCATCGCCACCGGACTTGTCCAAGGTGCCAGAGGTCTATCACGATTTGGGGCTAGTGTTTTGCAAGTCTCGGGCATTGTCCTTACCCCCTCATTGCCCTTATGACTGCGCGATCAACCTTAAGGCTGGGGCCCCTCTACCTGCTAGCCGCCTGTACAGCCTGTCAGCCCCGGAGCGCGAGGCTATGGACACATATATTAAGGAGTCCCTGGCTTCTGGTATCATCCGCCCGTCGTCTTCGGCAGTAGGTGCTGGATTTTTTTTTGTTGAAAAGAAAGACGGTTCTCTACGCCCCTGCATCGATTTCCGGGGATTGAATGAAATAACTGTGAAAAACAATTATACTCTGCCTTTGAACACTGCTTTTGACTCCCTCCAGGGGGCATCCTGGTTTACTAAATTGGACCTTAGGCATGCCTATCATCTTGTGCGCATAAGGGAAGGAGATGAGTGGAAGACGGCTTTTCGGACCCCCAGCGGACATTTTGAGTACCTGGTAATGCCGTTTGGGTTAACTAACGCTCCAGCCATGTTCCAACGTCTGATAAATGATGTACTACGGGATTTCCTGAACTCGTTTGTTTTTGTTTGTGTCGACGATATTCTCATTTTCTCCCGCACACTAGAGGAGCATCGAGTGCATGTGCGCAGGGTACTGCAGCGCCTCCTGGAGAATCAACTGTTCGTGAAGGCTGGAAAATGTGAGTTCCACACTGATCAAACCTCCTTCCTTGGGTTTATTTTAGCTCGGAACCAGGTGCTTCCTGACCCGGCCAAGGTCAAGGCAGTTGTGGATTGGCCTGCACCCACCTCCAGAAAGCAGCTTCAGGGGTTCCTGGGGTTTGCTAATTTCTATAGGAGGTTCGTGCCTAATTTTGGCAATATTGCTCGTCCCCTGTCTGCTCTTACTTCCCCTAAGATCCCGTTTTGTTGGAGTAAGGAGGCAGCTGAAGCATTTGAAAGACTCAAGAGGGAGTTCGCCTCGGCCTGAGTCCTTACTCAGGTGGATCCAAAGCTGCAGTGCTTGGTGGAGGTGGACGCTTCTGATTCAGGAGTTGGAGCGGTACTATCCCAACGGTCTCCCGAGGACGGTAAGATTCGCCCTTGTGCTTATTTCTCTCACCGTCTCACTTCTGCAGAGAGGAATTACTGCATCGGAGACAGGGAGTTACTGGCAGTAAAACTCGCCTTGGAGGAATGGAGACATTGGCTGGAGGGGGCTGCTCAGCCGTTCGTGGTTTGGACGGATCATCGTAACCTGGAGTACCTCAGGACGGCGAAGCACCTGAATGCACGCCAGGCTCGCTGGTCCCTCTTCTTCGGCCGTTTTAACTTTTCTATCATGTATCGGCCGGGAAGTAAGAACGGTAAGCCGGATGCTCTCTCTCGGCAGTTTGAACTTCCATCCTCTGAGGACCAGGAGACCCCTATCCTGCTGCCTTCCTGCGTCGTGGGCGCCCTGTCCTGGGGAATCTGCAAGACGGTTCGCCAGGCTCAGAAGACAGAGCCGGACCCCGGGGGGGGAGGGGGGCCCGGGCCGCTTGTTTGTTCCACGCTCTATCCGGGGCAAGGTGATTGAGTGGGGACACGCTTCCAAATGGGCCTGTCATCCTGGAGTGGGTCGGACCGTGGATCTCCTTCAAAGGACCTTCTGGTGGCCAGGGTTACGGAAGGACGTTGTTAATCACATCCGGGCCTGCGCTCAGTGCGCCACCAGGAGGACTACCCAATGTAATATCCAGGTGGCCAACCGACATAGGAGACCCGCCCCGGACTTTAAGGTGGGTCAGAAGGTCTGGTTGTCAACCCGGAATATTTGTGTACCGGCCGAGGAACGGAAGCTCACGAAGCGCTTCATTGGCCCTTACACTATTAATCGTATTATTAACCCTGTGTCTGTGCGCTTGTCTCTCCCCTCTTCGATGCGTATCTGCCCCATTTTTTATGTCTCCCAGGTCAAACCATACGTCTTGGACCCCCTGTGTCCTGCTCCAGCGGTTCCCGCGCCCCCGAGGATGATCGATGGCCATCCGGCCTGGGGGGTGACTGCTGTCCTTGATGTCCGCAGGCGGGGTCATGGTCTTCAGTATTTGGTGGACTGGGAGGGCTTTGGACCAGAGGATCGCTCTTGGATTCGCCCAGCGTTGATCTTGGATAAACAGCTGATTCGCAATTTTCATCGGGCGAATCCAGGTAGGATTGGGCAGATGCCTGGAGGCACTGCTAGAGGGGGGAGTACTGTCATGGCGGCCTCTGGGCCGTCATTAGTGTCATTAGCCCCAGCTGCGCACAGACCAACAGGTGTGAATCAACGGCTGTTAAAAGCCAGTGTCGCTGACAGCCCAGAGGGAGTCGTCTGTCTTCCTCAACGGAGAATGAACCTGCACTCCGCTCTCTGGTCTCGTCAAGAACATCTCTTGTCTCGTCTGGAACTTTGTCTGTCTCGTCAAGAACTTTGTCTGTCTCGTCTGGAACTTTGTCTGTCTCATCAGGAACTTTGTCTGTCTCGTCTGGAACCTCGTTTGTCTCGTCAAGAGCTTCACTTGCTGCATCCAGGAACTCTTCCCAGCATCAAGCAAGTAAGCGCACCATTTGCTACTCAACACCAAACCTTTACCCCTGTGCACAGGTGGACCACCTTGGCGGCGGACCTGCGTCCCCAGCTGACGGGGTAACGCCATCACGTCTTCGTAGCGGCTCGCTACCACCACGCCTACCGGTACGTCTTGCTCCTCAATTGCCAGAACTATTATTGTATCAATTACAGGAGTATTGGCCAACGTTATCAGTGGAATCACTGTCATCAGCATCAGCTGTGTCGTCATTGCCACTGTGTGTGGAGTCACTAACCTCGTCTTTGTCTGCATCATCATCTGTGTCATCGTCATCCCGGTCTGTGGAGTCACAGCCGGCGTCATCGTCAGGATCATCGTCATCCCGGTCTGTGGAGTCACAGCCGGTGTCATCGTCAGGGCTGTCGTTGTCACAGCCGGTGTCATCGTCAGGACTGTCATTGTCACAGCCACGGGGAGTAACCCCAGCACGGTCACGGACGCCTTCACCTCCACGCTGCCCGGCCGCTGGAACTCAGCAGAGCGAAGCCAGTGCTGCTCTCAAGTAAGCCTTGTTATCTGCAGCTCTTTGCTAGTGTGGAGCATTAGTAATTTGTCTCTGCTTATCTGTTCCAGGGTTGCCGGGTCTCCGTCCAGGTCGCTCAGCTCCAGTGACCAGAACGATATCCTCGCACTCACACTCGCATTACACTCACTCACAATTAAATAAAGATTATTGTCACTATCTGCTCGTGTCAGTGTCTGTCTCCTGGGTCCTGAAACATGTCAGCCAGGTTGACAAAGAGTCAGGACTCTGTCAATCCTAGCATTCCCTTAGAGCTTACTAGTCAGGACTTTATGAACTTTTTCAATAATAAAATTTCATCCATCAGAGATAAAATCAATCAGATTCTTCCCACAGTTAACTTAAATACAGTAACTACTACAGCTCCTTCAATTGATGTCTGTCTTGATGAGTTTACTTCAATCGACCTTTGTGAGTCAGACAAAAAAGTTTCCTCATCCAAACCTTCAACTTGTCTTTTAGACCCTATTCCTACCAGGTTATTTAGAGAAGTCTTCCCACTTATTGGTAGCTTTATTCTTCATATAATCAATTCTTCATTAACTTTAGGCCATGTACCACAGGCTTTTAAAACGGCTGTAATTAAACCCTTACTCAAAAAGCCAACGCTAGATCCAGGAGCTTTAGCTAACTATAGACCAATCTCTAATCTCCCTTTCATTTCAAAAATCTTAGAAAGAGTTGTTGCTATGCAATTATTTGGCCACCTGCAGGGAAATGGTTTACTTGAAGAGTTTCAATCTGGGTTTAGAATCCATCATAAGATAAGATAAGATAAGATAAGCCTTTATTAGTCCCACAATGGGGAAATTCCAGGATTGCAACAGTACAGGGATAGCAACACTCAGAGCAATAATTAAGAAGATACTGAAGATATAAATAAGAGCAGTGGATATACACATCAATATATAAATATATATACAAAGTGCGGAGCACTGTAGCAAGATGGAATAAACAGCATAACCGTCTACTTACTTATCCTACATAGTATGAATATGTTCCCATACATATTGTCACCCTCCATAGCGACCGATACTGTCCTAGTTGTATATACTGGAGGGGACCATTGTGTAAGTCTACTGCGTCTTTTGCATTCAATACTATTAGGTCGTCACGTTTTTTTGCTATCTCTGCGAGCAGCCCTGCTTAGGTTATACAGTCTGACTGCTGTAGGTAGGAAGGACCTGCGAAACCTCTCGGTTGCACACCTAGGATGATGTAGTCTGCTGCTAAATGAGCTCCTCAGTACGTTCAGTATGTCCTGCATAGGGTGAGACTCGGACTCCAGCAGAGATGACAGTTTAGCCACCATCCTTCTCTCTCCTATCTCCTGCCGAACTGACCCAAACTGACTTGATCAGTTTGTTCAGTCTCTTCCTATCGGCTGCTGTAATGCCACTGCCCCAGCAGACCACTCCAAAAGTGATGGCTGATGCCACCACCGTGTCGTAGAATGTCTTCAGCAACGCCCCTTGTACACCAAAAGACCTGAGTCTCCTCAGTAGGAACAGCCTGCGCTGTCCCTTCTTGTAGAGTGCATCGGTATTGTGTGACCAGTCTAGTTTATTGTTCAGATGAACACCCAGGTACTTGTAGGATGTCACCATCTCGATGTCTGTTCCCTGTATGTTTACTGGTGCTGTGAGGGGTTGTCCTTGCCTGCGGCAGTCCACCACCAGCTCCTTAGTTTTCCTTGCGTTGATCTGGAGGCAGTTCCTATGGCACCAGTCCACGAAGTCCTGGTTAAGTCCTCTGTACTCAGCTTCATCTCCGTTGGAGATGAGGCCAACGATTGCAGAGTCGTCACAGAACTTCTGTAGATGTCAGTATGTTGTGTTGTGTGAGAAGTCTGCAGTATAAAGGGTAAACAGGAAGGGAGCCAAAACTGTTCCCTGGGGGGCCCCCGTGCTACCGAAGATCGTGTCGGACACACAGTCCCGGGTTCTCACAAACTGTGGCCGGTTAGTGAGGTAGTCCAGGATCCATGATGACAGGTGCTGGTCCACCCCTGCGCACAGCAGCTTGTCCTTCAGGATCATCAGTTGGATGATGTTGAAAGCACTGGAGAAGTCAAAGAACATGATCCTCACTGCATTCCCGGGCTTCTCCAAGTGGGACAGAGAACGGTGAAGGAGGAAGATCACCGCATCCTCCACCCCAATGCCATGCTGGTAGGCGAACTGGAGTGGATCCATCGCTGGTCCCACCAGGGGGCGGAGGTGAGCAAGGAGCAGTCTCTCCAGGGTCTTCATCATGTGGGACATCAGGGCCACTGGTCTGTAGCTGTTCAGGTCTTTGAGGCGGGAGGTCTTTGGTACAGGTACCACACAAGATGTTTTCCACAGCTGTGGTACCCTCCCCAGCTTCAGGCTCAGGTTGAAGATGAGCTCCACAATCCCACACAGCTGATCTGCACAGGACTTGGGGAGCTTTGCACTGATGCCGTCCGGTCCCGACGCCTTCCTCGCCTTGATCTTTCTCAGCTCCGGCTTCACCCGGGTCTTCGTGAGGGTCATGTTGGGGGGCTGTGTGTTGGGAGTGGGGGGGGGGTGTTGGTGGAGTGGGGTGTGGGCAGCAGGACTCGATGTCTTTAGAGGCAGCAGTGGTTGTTGTGCAGTCGGGGGGAGGGCGGTTGGTCAAACCTATTAAAAAACAGGTTCAGATTGTTACTGTTTCATAGTACTGAAACAGCCTTAGCGAAGGTCACTAATGACCTCCTCATCGCATCTGATAATGGACTGGTTTCTGTACTTGTCCTTTTAGACCTTAGTGCAGCTTTTGATACTATCGATCATAATATTCTACTTGATAGATTAGAACACTATGTTGGACTTAATGGAACTTCATTGCAGTGGTTTAGATCTTATTTATCTAATAGGTTCCACTTTGTTCAGGTCAATAATGAGTTTTCTTTCAACTCAAAGCTTAGTCATGGAGTTCCTCAGGGATCTGTGCTAGGCCCTACTCCTTTTAGTTTATGTATGCTTCTGTTAGGCAACATTATTAGAAAGCACTTTATACATTTTCATTGTTATACAGATGATACACAATTATACCTGTCAATGAAGCCCGATGATAGTAATCAATTAGCCAAGTTGGAAGCCTGTCTTAAGGAAAGCAAAGCTTGGATGACTTGTAGTTTCCTGCTATTAAATTCAGATAAGACTGAAGTCATTCTTGTTGGTCCAAAAAATCTTAGGAATACCTTTCCAAATCAAACTTTCAGTTTGGATGCGGTTACTCTTTCTCTTAATAGCTCTGTGAGGAACCTTGGAATTATTTTTGATCAAGAGCTGTCCTTCAATTCACATATTAAATTTGTATCTAAGACTGCATTCTATCATTTGCGTAATATTGCCAAGATTAGGAGCATCTCGTCTCAGAGTGGTGTTGAGAAACTGATCCACGCTTTTGTTAGCCCAAGATTAGATTATTGTAATTCTTTATTATCAGGCTGTCCTAAAACATCTTTAAAAAGTCTTCAGCTGATCCAAAATGCTGCAGCAAGAGTTTTAACAGGTACTAGAAAGAGAGATCATATCTCTCCGGTTCTGGCCTCCCTTCATTGGCTTCCCATAGAGTTTAGAATTAAGTTTAAAATCCTTCTTCTTACTTACAAAGCTCTAAACAATCAGGCTCCGTTTTATTTAAAAGATCTGATACTACCGTATTATCCTAACAGAGCACTATGTTCCCGAAATGCAGGATTACTTGTAACACCTAGAATCTCCAAAAGTACAATAGGAGGCAGAGCCTTCAGTTATCAAGCTTCTCTCCTGTGGAACCAGCTGCCAATCTGGATTCGGGAGTCAGACTCGAGCTCTGTTTTTAAGAATAGGGCTAAAACCTACCTTTTTGATATAGCCTACAATTAGGGAGGGATCATGTGTTTCTGAACCCTCCCTTAGTTATGCTGCTAATAGGTTTAGTCAGCCGGGGGACCTCCAATAATAATACTAGCTAATAATAAAGTATACTAGCTGCTCTTGTTTTTTCTTGCCTTCTGATTGTTGTTCTGAGTGTTGCTATCCCTGTGCTGTTGCAATCCTGGAATTTCCCCATTGTGGGACTAATAAAGGCTTATCTTATAATGCGCTAGGCCTCACTCCTTTCTTCACTCTCAATGAAATATTTTTTTTTTTTTGCTGGGGGACCTCCAATAATGCACTGGGCTTCACTCCTTTCTTCACTCTCAATGAAATATTTTTGCTGGTCATTAACATCTGTTTGTTCTCTCCCATAGATTGAGTCCCCATCGTGCTGTTTGCTCTCTACATGTCTGTTCTTTTCATCTTCTCTGTCCCCTCACCCCCCAGCCAGTCACAGCAGATGACTGCCCCTCCCTGATCCTGGTTCTGCTGGAGGTTTCTTCCTGTTAAAGGGAGTTTCTCCTCTCCACCATCGCCAAGTGCTTGCTCACAGGGGATCGCCTGATTGCTGGGGTCTTTCTGCAACTGTGGGGGTCCCCCCTACAGTTGAAAGTGCTATGAAATAACTGTTGTTGTGAAATGGCGCTATATAAATAAAGTTGAATTGAATTGAATTGAATTGAATTGAAACTGGAGGTCTTTGTGCATGAGGAATGGGCTAAGCTTCCTCAGCAATGCTGCCAGAAGCTGGTGTCTGGCTATGCATTACATTTGCAGCAGGTCATAACAGCAAAAGGGTGATCTTTAAGTACTAAAGATGCTTGTCATGGAGGGGTTGAATAATTTTGAGACTGCAGTTGCCATTAAACGACATTTTGTGTTGCATTTGGAGAAACCACTTGTAATATTAGTTGTGTTGAGCTTTTTGGAATTTCCCCATTGTGGGACTAATAAAGACTTATCTTTTAAATTGTTCTTGTTTGATTTGTTTATTGCAAACAGCTGCTATTTTGTATATTTTGCCAAGAAACCTAATGTGCAATGGGGATGAATAATTTTGATTGCAAATGTATCCAGCCCATTATTATTGATATTATTTCAAGCCATTCTTGAGCTATTTGAAAAATGTAACACTAATTATTATAGCACCATCTATGGGCACAGTCCCTTGAGTTTGGGTTTCTGAGTTGCGGGGAGAATTTCAGACCTGACCGAAAAATTTTATGTTTTTACACCTGATGGTTTTTGCTACACATACACTTTACTGAAGATGAAGAAGAATTCACAAGAAAAAAAAGACACAAAATGTAAGAAGCTGGTAATTTAAAAAAGTATGAGTAGTATAAAAAAGTTGTGAATTTCAGAGAAAAGGTATCTGTGATATATGGGAAACGGCATGACGCACCACACTGCGGTCGCACTTACACATGCATGACGTCATCACGCCGCAGGTATAATAGCTGGTTACCCAGGGCTAGTGGGTCTGTTGTCTTGCACTTCACCTTTGGTATCACCCAGTTCACCTCACTGTGTGCTCCCTTCTAACATGTCCTGCTAACGTTTAATAAGGTTAACCTTAACACGTGGACCTGTCTGCAGCCCATTAATTCTAAACACAATTATTGGTGATGTAGAAAAACTTGAACAACATCGAGATGGAAACGCTGCTGACACCTCTACTACCGTTCCTTGCTTTACCCGGTGAGCTGCCCATTCCTTGGTCACATTGTCACGAGTCATTTGAAATGTTTGTGTCCACCACGGTCCTAAGCTAGAAAGCTAAGGCTGCGCACCATGCTAATTCTCTGCCTCAGCAGCGAGGGACAGCGTGTCTTTAGTACGCTCAGACCTGCAGATAGCTGTGATAAGTGTGTTGCTTTGTTACACAGACACTTCACCACGCCCTAGAGCGTGCTAGTCAGGAGGATTAGGTTTCTCCAACGCCAACAGCATGTAGGTGAATTGGTTCAGCAATATGTTGCCGACCTCCGCTGTTTGGCCAGGACGTGTAGGTTTGCACAACTTGAAGACAAGATGGTGTGGGACCAGTTAGCAGAGCACACCACCAACCTGAAGCTGCGGGAGAAACTGCTAATGGCGCCCAACGACCTGCCGCTCTCGAGGGTGGTGGAGCTGGCATCCCAGCTAGAGACCATGGCTCGGCTAACCACCCAGCTAGGAGCCTCCAGTCCGCGCTCCCCACACTTTGCTCTGCTAGCACAAGCTGTTACCCTGGCTGCTGAGCCCGACAACCCCACGTGCTTCCTGGAGGACCACGAAGTTAAAATCCTGGGACGACAGGACGATACAGCACGCCGAACGTGTGGTAACAGTGGCTCTCTCTCGCACCAGACACACTCACCTGCTTGCCCTGCCAAAGGACACAAGTGCCATGCTGCGGTAAGCTGAACCACTTTGCCAAAGTATGCCACTCAACCCCGGCAAGCCTACCATCTAACTCGCTCAGTTAGCCCAGTCCAACCACCATTCATTCAGTGGTCTCCAGTAACACACCATACAAGTGGTGCACAGTAGAACTGGATGGCGTCAGTCTACCGCTACTGCTTAACACTGCTGCCACGAAGTCCCTGATGGACGAGGCCATGGTGAAGACTTTCTTCCCCCTGCATTCAATTGAGCCAAACATGGTGGAACTGTTTGGGTATGGACACGTAAAATTAGCATGGTAGGAACCATCACTCTGCCAGTTCGCTATGGGTTGAGTCCTCCCAGCAATCACGTTTCAAGTGACACACCTTGATGACAACATCCTGGAATGCAATCTTTTCCATGAACTGGGCTTTTCCATCACAGATCATATGGAATTCTATTTGACAGCTTTTGGCCCGAGTCCCCTTCGCCCAGACCTAGGCGTAGCCGCTGTTTATTTCACTCCATATGTTGACCGGAGCACAGAAGATTGGGGACTGTTCCTCCCATGGCATAAGCCTCCCAGGGTCACCACCTCACTGCAGGAATTCCAGTCTGTGACAACGCAAGACCCAGAATATCGTGGAATTCATCCAGTTACCAATGAGACCACTTCGCCACGACCGTGGACAACTCAAACACGTCCTTTGTTAAACGGCACCCCAGCAATGATGCCATTCACCAACCAAGTGACAAGACAGCAGCACCACACCTTGAAGCAGAAACATACATTGCTCATGGTGCTCGACTGGGTCTGGATCTGCCGATCCAACCACCCGGGTCAGCTGCAAATGTTCCAGTCACCACCACCACCGATGCAGATCGTTGCTCAACTTGGACCAGCACCTTCCAGATGGCTGATGGGTCTTGATGGCATGCCAGCTGTTTGAGAAAGTTAACACCACCACCTGCCCTGGACCAAATAACAGCAACCGAGCCAACCCAGCCAATGTGGGATCTGGACTGGGACTTTGTTGTTGAGCCAGCCACAGTTCCACCGAGGTGGCCCCCAGATTTGCTGGAGACAGCGCCGCCAGGGCCACGCTCACACTGGGTTTGACAGAGGCCTTGCTGAGCTCTGAACTGTCACTGACTCTAAAGTTCTCATTTACATGTTCAGTCAGTACATGGTCCAATGTGGCAGAAAAACCCACACAACCAAGCGGGTTAAACTGGCAGTCTACCTGGTTACCCAGGTTGTATACATTTTTTTTTTTCTGATGCCATGTTCGGAAATAAGCCTTGGTGGTTCTTACAACAGTCCAGTCAAGTATATATGTATATTGTTTCACATTAGACAATTTGCTAATGGTTATATCGACCCATATGGCCACATAAGATAAGATAAGATAAGATACGATAAGATAAGATAAGATAAGATAAGATATTCACATTATATCACTGAATCTGAGTCCACATTGAAATACTGTGTGATTGTATATTTTTTCATATATTTCTGCAAAGTGTGGTTAGTCTGAGTAAATAACTGCATATATTCCTGTATATATTTGCATCCTTTTATAGAAACGTGGACAGACTGTAATTTACTGTACATACTCTGTTGTCATTGAATCCGTATTTAAATCCTCCACTTGAACAACGAGAGCAAATTTTTAGCCAAAGTCAAATTCCTTGTATGTGTTGTGCATACTTGGCCAATAAAGCTGATTCTGATTCTGATAAGCCTTTATTAGTCCCACAATGGGGAAATTCCAGGATTGCAACAGCACAGGGATAGCAACACTCAGAGCAACAATCAGAAGGCAAGAAAAAAAGAAGAACAGCTAGTATTCATATGTACATATTACTATAAATATATATATATATATATATATATATACATATATATATACATACAGTGGGGCAAAAAAGTATTTAGCCAGCCACCAATTGTGCAAGTTCTCCCACTTAAAAGATGAGAGAGGTCTCCAATTTTCATCATAGGTATACCTCAACTATGAGAGACAAAATGAGAAAAAAAAAATCCTGAAAATCACATTGAAGGATTTTTAATGAATTAATTGGTAAATTCCTTGGTAAAATAAGTATTTGGTCAATAACAAAAGTTCATCTCAATACTTTGTTATATACCCTTTGTTGGCAATGACAGAGGTCAAACGTTTTCTGTAAGTCTTCACAAGGTTTTCACACACTGTTGCTGGTATTTTGGCCCATTCCCCCATGCAGATCTCCTCTAGAGCAGTGATGTTTTGGAGCTGTCGCTGGGCAACACGGACTTTCAACTCCCTCCAAAGATTTTCTATGGGGTTGAGATCTGGAGACTGGCTAGGCCACTCCAGGACCTTGAAATGTTTCTTACGAAGCCACTCCTTCATTGCCCGGGTGGTGTGTTTGGGATCACTGTCATGCTGAAAGACCCAGCCACGTTTCATCTTCAATGCCCTCGCTGATGGAAAGAGGTTTTCACTCAAAATCTCACGATACATGGCCCCATTCATTCTTTTCTTTACACGGATCAGTCGTCCTGGTCCCTTTACAGAAAAACAGCCCCAAAGCATGATGTTTCCATCCCCATGCTTCACAGTAGTTATGGTGTTCTTTCTCCTCCAAACACGACAAGTTGAGTTTTTACCAGAAAGTTCTATTTTGGTTTCATCTGACCATATGACATTCTCCCAATCCTCTTCTGGATCATCCAAATGCTCTCTAGCAAACTTCAGATGGGCCTGGACATGTACTGGCTTAAGCAGGGGGACACGTCTGGCACTGCAGGATTTGAGTCCCTGGCGGCGTAGTGTGTTACTGATGGTAGCCTTTGTTACTTTGGTCCCAGCTCTCTGCAGGTCATTCACTAGGTCCCCCTATGTGGTTCTGGGATTTTTGCTCACCGTTCTCATGATAATTTTGACCCCACAGGGTGAGATCTTGCGTGGAGCCCCAGATCGAGGGAGATTATCAGTGGTCTTGTATGTCTTCCATTTTCTAATAATTGCTCCCACAGTTGATTTCTTCACACCAAGCTGCTTACCTATTGCAGATTCAGTCTTCCCAGCCTGGTGCAGGTCTACAATTTTGTTTCTGGTGTCCATTGACAGCTCTTTGGTCTTGGCCATAGTGGAGTTTGGAGTCTGACTGTTTGAGGTTGTGGACAGGTGTCTTTTATATCGATAACGAGTTCAAACAGGTGCCATTAATAGAGGTAATGAGTGGAGGACAGAGGAGCCTCTTAAAGAAGAAGTTACATGTCTGTGAGAGCCAGAAATCTTGCTTGTTTGTAGGTGACCAAATACTTATTTTACCGAGGAATTTACCAATTAATTCATTAAAAATCCTTCAATGTGATTTTCTGGATTTTTTTTTCTCATTTTGTCTCTCATAGTTGAGGTATACCTGTGATGAAAATTGGAGACCTCTCTCATCTTTTAAGTGGGAGAACTTTGACAATTGGTGGCTGACTAAATACTTTTTTGCCCCACTGTATATATATATAGACACACAGTGCAGAGCATTGCACACATCACGTGTGTTTAAATTTAAATCAGCCAGTATGCCAGTTTGTTTAATGTTTAGTTGCTTCTCTTGGTAAGGCTAACCACAACCATAGCTATAAGCTTTTTCAAGGGGGGGGGGGGGGGGGGCGGGTAAATGTGATACATGGGAAACAGCACGACACACCACACTGCGGTCATACGTACACATGCGTGACGTCATCACGCCGCAGGTATAATAGCCAGATACCAAGGGCTAGCTGGTCTCTTGTCTTGCACTCCACCTTTGGTGCCACCCAGTTCACCTCACTGTGTGCTCCCTCTTAGCATGTTCTGCTAACGTTTTATAAAGTTAACCTCAACACATGGACCTGTCTGCAGCCCATTATTTCCAAACACAACAGTATTATCAGATTTACTAGAAAAAAGTACCAAAAAAAATTTAAATACAAGAAGTTGCTCATTTAAGAGACAAAAAACTACACATTTCACAACAAAAGCATTGTGAAATTTACAAGAAAAAAGTTACAAATTTAACAGAGAAAACATATATACACTCATTCCTGCCCTGTTCACCACTTCATGTGCAGTCCTTCAAACTTGGTTCAGTGACTCCATTAGAGCACCTTTACCTAATTTGAGTATGTCATCTTTTCCAGGCGTATTTACACACTACTGGAAAATGGAGGGCGGCGGAACATTTGGCACCAATCTCACCAGGTCATTGGTGATAAATGATGACTGTGGCATGGCGCCATGGCAGGTGACTCTTCACCCTCCATGGCTCTGCAGCTTTATGATTGGCCTCCGATGAATCACAGACGTGGACATTTAGCAGGCTAGTGGTGGCTGCTTTATGCCTCTCTCTGTGTGAAGATTTATCACAGATTTATTAAATCTCTAATGGGGACTCTAACTTGTCCTTGGAGGCACATTAAGTTATGGTGAATTATTAAAGGCTTCTAATAAATATTTACAGCTTTTCCTTAAAAAATTGTCCTGAGTAGATTGAGTGAGGGGGAATAAATGAATGGGGGCCGGATGGGGGGTGGGATGAGAGGTGAAAAGCTTTAACACAGTTCACCACTCCTGGATCTGCACCTCTTTCTGCCCACTCATTAATTTACATCTTTTGCATTCTCATAAATTTGAGACTTTTGTCCCTCCCACTTTCCTGAATTTACTACTTTTCCCACCCACTTGTAAATTTACAAGTTTTCATCCCCCTTTTCATAAATTTGGCAATTTCCCCACCATATAAAATTTGGAGTGGCATTTACTTAAAAAACCTTGTCAAATATTTTCTTTTAGAATTTCAAATAAAAGTTACTGAGGTTATTCTTAAGTAAAGTTTACTTACTAACAAAAGTAAATTTGACAAATATATTCTAGTAAAGTTTATGACAAACTTTATTTTTCAGGTAAAAAATTTACTTCTGCTTTGGTTGTAGATTTTACTCAGCTCTCCTTAGTTTGTTACTCCAAAACCTCAATAAATATTTATTTTCAGTGTTAATTTTCTAGGGTTTATCTATGAAATAATTAAGCTTTTTTTTTCTTTACTTTGTACATACTGTATGTATATTATCATATTTGAATATACTTCACCTCTAAATTATTACAGATTTAATGCATTTACTACATAGGTACTTTGGAAAAAAAAAAAATTTTGACCTTGTAATTATTACATTGTTTTTTAAATTTTACGTAGAAATATCATTTACATGTTTTTATTTAAAATATCACTTTTAATTTGACGTGTTACTTGATGTTTGATAGTGATTTTGCATACTTATTTCTTCATACAAATGTTACTTTTAAAATCAAGTAGTGCTCATTAAACAGAAAAAGTAATTTACTGACCTTACAAATGTAAGTAAAAGTCACTTATTGTGTGGCAGAGAGGGGGGCTGATGACTGATATTAAATATCAGAAACTAAACATGTTTTCCACACATTATCTACTTTGTAAAAGTGTGGGGTAACACATATAAAACCAACACAAATCTGTTATGAACCGAGCCGGGTTGTTCCTTGGGCTCGGTTTTGACCCGCTGTGGCTCAGGTTTATCTGTGTAGTTATGTATTATGTTATCTTTTGAGTTTCTTGTTGTTTCTATTTTCCCCTTGGTTTTTTCCCTACCTGTAGCCACTGCGTTCTGGCCGGCAGCTGTGAGGCAGCCTCCTTTGACCTACACTCATGTGGACGCTGTCTGACACTTGCCGGTCCAACCACGTCCCCTCTCTCATGACAGCCAGCTGGGTCTCCTCGGGTAATTGCCTTTCCCGCACTTCGCCCAGGTGTTCCCAATCTGTCTTGCCAGCAGTGCCTGTACTTAAGCAGCTCTTTGCCAGTCAAGCATTGCTGGACTGTTGTATTATCCTATGTGTGTTTCGTGCCACTGTTCACTGTGGTCTGCCCGCTGCACATCCCATCGTGTGAGTCTTGAAGTGAACCTTGTCGTCTTTTTGTAAGTCAGCCTTGTTTTTGTACTGTTTGCCTTGTGGCCACTGTGCACTGTGGTCTGCCCACTGCACGCCCGTCATGTGAGCCATTTAGTGAACCCTGTGCCATTTTTGTATGTCTATATTTTGGACCTGTTTGCCTCTTTTGTTAATAAATGTGTTTGTGGTGTAACCCTGCACCTAAATCTGTCCTTTCCCCTCACTCCTCGGTGCGCTGCATACAAGCGCACGAGGAGGGTCATGACAAAAATCCAATATTCATCCTTCAAAAGAGAGCAATAAGAATCGCAAATAAATCCAGCTATAAAGCACCATCAAACCCACTCTTCATCAAATTAAAAACACTCAAATTTAAAGACTTGGTGGATTTTAAAACAGCTCAGATCATGTTTGAAGTAAAACAACAATTACCTGACAGTATCCAAGGGTAATTTCACTTAAGAGAAACCAAACATGAACTGAGAGAGTTACTTTTATTCAAAAAACCAGCAGTAAGAATTAATGCAAGATATCACTGTAACTCAACCAAAGAAGTTCAATAATGGAATAATTTTACTGATGAAATGAAAAGCTGTGGGTCACTCACCAAATTTAAAATACCGTTTAAAAATCATATATTGAACAGCTATGAAATGGATTTATAAGGTTTATGCCGGACTGATTTCTTCTGAGCCTGAATGACTATGACTCTACTGAATATTGTATTGATTATTATTATTATTATTACTTTTTTGATTGCATGTGCAGTATTTCTTCTCTGGTTTGTTATTGACTGAAGACACTGGCACGAGTGACTGATAATTCAGTTTCATTTTTTAAAAAAAAAGTTGCAAAAGCACATAGGACTAGGGAAACGTTTTTACTTCATCCTACTCCTTTCCAAATATACACTGCTGATCTGATTTGATAGAAAAATGTTGTTGAAGAGCTTTTGTCTACAATGTTTCTTTTTTAAATTTCAAATTTAACTTATTTTCTTTGTTTACATGCTTGAAATAAAAACTAACTAAACAAATAAAATAAAAAATAAGCTAGACCCTCAGTTTAATGTTTGTTAGTGCTGTGCAATGTGCCAAAGCTGTTTCTGTTGGTATAGCTGTAACTTTTATTTTTAACACCGTTACTGAGCACATGATGTGGAAGATCCCCCCCCCCCCCTTCCCGGTTGATGTGCAAAACCTATGTGCAAAACAAATGTTGCCTCCTGGTGGATGTGCACCCCCTGGTAGCTGATAAAATATATATTGTAGGAGAGTTGTTTACCAATGGATGAGTAATCACACAGCCGATATATTGCACCAGGTATGTCTTCACATGGCTGATAGTACTTGTGTAAACTGTCCTGGAAGAAATGGCTATGCATGTACTAAATGCATTAAGACTGTAATAATTAAGAGGTGAAGTATATTCATATATGATAATATACATGTGAAATAAAAACTACTTATTTCAGATAAACCCTAGAAAATTAACGCTGAAAATAAATGTTTATTAAGGTTTTGGAGTGACAAACTGAGAGCTGAGTAAAATTTACGACCAAAGCATAACTAAATTTACCTGAAAAATAAAGTTCTAAGCAAACTTTACTGCAATATATTTGTAAAATATACTTTTGGTACTAAGTAAACTTTACTTAAGAAAAACCCGAGTAACTTTTATTAGAAATTCAAAGTGAAAATATTTGACAAGGTTTTTTTTTTAAGTAGATTCAAATATTTTATTTGTCAATACTACTATACGTACAGGACATACAGGAGAATTGAAATGGCGTTTCTCTCTCTCTTCAGTGGTATTTGTACAATATAAAAAAGAAAAAGGAATAAGTCTGGAAAAAACGACAGCAGTCTATGTACAGTAATGCTACCCGTTAGTGAAAAAAGATAGACCCTGACCTCACATAGTGCAAATAAAGATAAATGATAAATGAAGAGACTCAGCAATCCTATAAAAGTAGAGCAGTAATACTCGTAGTAGCAACTTCAATGCAGTAGTGTAGGTAAAGACAGTGACAGATAGGACTGCACATGATCAGTATTGCAATGACAGACAGCAGCAGATATGGCATTTGTACAAATGGTTGCAGTAAAGTGCAAAGACATAAAGCAGCAAATGGGTTACTATTGGTGTGCCATCTTTCTGTGCCAACAGCTGAGGTAGTTCTTGTACGGGTGAGGGCGTTATGGTCCGGCAGGGGGATGGGGTGGACAGAGTTCAGGGTCCTGATGGCCTGATGAACAAAGCTGTTTAGCAGTCTTGTGGAGTGGGCCCGGAGGCTCTGGTACCTTTTCCCCAAGGGCAGGGGGCTGAATAGGGAATAGGAGAGGTGGGAGGTGTCGCCTGCAATGTTGATGGCTCTGCGGGTGAGGCGAGCGAAGTAGATGTCCGAAGGGGGGGGGGGGGTGGCAGAGGGGCACCGATGATCTTGCTGGCTGCCTTCACTGTGCATTGTAGTGTCTTTCAGCAGGAGGCAGTGCAGCTTCCACACCACACCGTGATGTAGCTGGTGAGGATGCTCTCAACAGTGGCCCGGTAGAATGAGCACATGATGGGGGGGTGGGACTCGTGCTGTCCTCAGTTTGCAGAGGAAATGGAGGCGAGTTTGAGCCTTCTTAGTCAGTGATGTGGTGCTGTTGGATCAGAAGAGGTCTTCAGAGATGTGTACCACCAGGAACTTGGTGCTGCTCACCTTCTCCACAGCTGCTCCATTGATGATCAGAGGATAGTGCTGTGTGTGTCCCCTCCTGAAGTCGAATACAATCTCCTTGGTTTTTCCCACGTTCAGGAAGAGGTTATTGTCTTTACACTACTGGACCAGTTGGCTCACCTCATTTCTGTAGTTTGCCTCCTCGTTATTGGTGATGAGGCCCACCACTGTCATGTCATCCGCAAACTTGATGATGTGGTTGGTGTTGTAGTCTGGTACACAGTCATGGGTCAGCACTGTGAAGAGCAGTGGGCTGAACATGCTCCCTTGTGGGGCCCCTGTGCTCAGTGTGATGGTCTTGGATGTGTTGCTGTCAACCCGCACATTCTGTGGCCTTCCTTTGAGAAAATCCAGCACCCAGTTAGAGAGAGGTTTTGAGTCCCAGGTGTCTGAGTTTTTGTATTAGGTGCTGGGAGATGATTGTGTTGAATGCTGAACTGAAGTCCATGAACAGCATTCACATGTAGGAGTTCTTTGAGTCAAGGTGGCTGGATGGTATCCTCTGTGGATGTGTTTGACTTGTATGCAAACTGAGAAGGGTTGTGGGAGGGAGGAAGGATGGACTTGATGTTCTGCATGACCAGCCACTTGAAACACTTCATTATGATGGGGGTCAGTGCTATGGCCCAGTAATTGTTGTAGCTGGATGGGACGGGCATCTTTGGGACTGGTATTATGGTGGCAGTTTTGATACATGTGGGGACAACAGCTTGAGTCAGGGAGATGTTGAAGATGTCTGCCAGGACATTCTTGAGCTCCTCTGCACAGTCCTTCAGAACGCGACCCAGTATGTTGTCTGGACCAGCTGCCTTGTGTGGGTTGATCCTGCAGAGGGTCCTCTTCACGCTAGCTGGATCAAGACTTATGGCCTACTCGTCTGGAGGAGGAGTGGTCTTCTGTGCTGATGTGCTGTTTTGTGCTTCAAAGCGGCTGAAGAAGTCACTGAGGTTGTTAAGCAGTGTGATGTCACTCGCACAGGTCTGAGGTGGAGGTTTGTAGTTGGTGAAGGTCTGTATGCCATGCCAGAGGGAACGTGCATCTCTGGTATTGCTGAAGTGGTTGGATATTTTCTTGCTGTACTGTCGTTTTTCTTCCTTGATGTCACAGAAAAGGTTGGCCCTAGCTGTTGTTAGCCCTACAGTGTCACCGGCCCTGAAGGCTGTGTGTCCCGAGTGCTCAGGAGCCTGTGGATCTCTGCTGTCATCCATGGCTTTTGGTCGACATGAACAGTGATGGTTTTGCAGTGAGTGACATCATCAATGCATTTCGCTATGTATGCTACAACAACCTCAGTGTACTCCTCTAGGTTTGTGTATCCATTGTGAGTGGCTGCATGCTTGAAAGTGTCCCAGTCTGTAGTGCTGAGGCAGTCTTTCATTATGTACTGTAACACATGCTGTTCAGTATTGTCTAATAAACCATCATTCAATTCAGCCATCGCCTCCGTTGTCCTAATTTCCAGACACAAGAATGGTGACAAGAAGAAAAATTGGCCTTCTGGAGGAAAATTTAACATTCTTCCTGGAGATGAAAGCATGCCTGTTACCCTGGTCGGAGAGTGACATGGGTGGACGAGCCAGGTTTGGTTGTCTGGTGAGCAGGTGCAGGTTTGGGCAACTAGAAGAGGAAATAGTGCAGAACCAGCTAGCGGAGCACATTAGCAACCCGCGGCTGCGGGCGAAGTAAATCAGGGTGCCTGACAACCTACCGTTGGTGAAGGTGGTGGAGTTGGAGTTCCAGTTGGAGGCCGCTGACAAGCAAACATCACAACTAGGTGAGCCACAACAACAAACGCCGCTAGCTCATGCAGTTACCCCAGTAGAAATATTCACTAACACCGCAACTTTCTTAGAGATGCTGAGGTGAACGTTATGGGGCAACGGACCATCATGGGACACCATTCGTGTGGTAACTGCGGCTTCCCGATGCACCGAGAGCGAGTGTGATCTTGCCTGGCCAGGAGGCAGTGATCCAGACGCTGCAGCAAGCTCAGTCACTTTTCCAAGGTGTGCCGGTTACAGATATGACTCAAATTTGATTGGCCAGTACGTTCTATTAATGCGTATCTTAAAAGCAGCAGGCTACAGGTACGGAAATCTGAGGCATTTATTTTTTTCAAAATTTTAATCAGTATCTATTTACCGTCAGCGATGGCCCTCATGAGCCATCAATTTTATTTTATTTTATTTGTTTATTTGACAGGGACAGTGCAATAAACATAGACAATTAATCAAATGACAATCAATCTAATGTGTTGCACAAAGAGTGTATAGCTATTAGCTAATTTGCAACTCTTGTCCCTGGATGGGCTTTAGAAAGAAGAAACAGGTAAAAAGAAAGAAGGATAAGGAAAAGAAAAAATGAAAACAGAATAAACAATAACCACATACATCAATGCAAACAAGATTATAAATACACAATATAAAAACTTGGTTCACATTTGCCTATTTCAGGTCTCCCTCCCTTCGTCACTCACTATAAACAAACACATTCATTCCTTCCCTTCATTCACTCACACCCTGCAGACAATCATTTCATACATGGGTACATTCTTGTTTATTTTTCAGCCAGTTTTTAACCTTTGTAGTAAATGTTTTAAAGTCGGTTATTATTTTAATTTCATTTGGCATTGTGTTCCAGATATAACTGCCCTTTATAGAGAAAGCTGTTTGTCCAAATGTGGTTCTGCGGTGGAATATTTTACAGTTATTGTTAACAGAACTCCTGGTGGCTCTGCTGCTGTCCTGTCTTTGGATGAAACCAGCAAGTGGCTCTGGCACTGATTTGTGGAAACATTTGAAAATTAATTTCAGAAAACAGAGGTCAATGAAACTCTCAAAACTCAATAGATTGTATTTTTTTAAAATATAACAGTGATGCCACCTAATGGGCACCTAATAAGACACCGATAGCCAGCCGATGAGTTTGCATGTTTTATTAACTAAGACAAATGACAAAATAACAAGCCACGTGGGGCAAAAACACAACTATGACTAAGACTAAAGACACAGGATACAGAATCTCAGGGAACACACTTACTGAACGGAGAATCCAGAGTAAGATGAGAGTTTGACGAATGATTGAGTGTTTGACGAGGTCACAGCGAGGAGTAAGCCTCAGCTGCTTCCTTAAATACCAATGACACACCAATCAATAAAGGGGAATGTAATCAGGAGAAATGCTGAACAGCTGTCACAACATGACTTGGTTTTGACAGCCGGAAGCCCCGTTGTGACACTGTCAGAATAAAAGCCTTGACGGCCATATGGCAAGCCTGAGATTAGAACGGTGAAAATACCGGACAACCCGAACGCGGACAGAGTCAGCGCTCAGACCATGACATTTACTGCATTTATAACCTTACCCACTCCCAAATCCTAAGGCTAACCTTTTAATTTTAAGTCTGAAATTCATCTCATATGAAGTGGAATCCCTGTATAAACAATCCATCAAAATTCTGGATAAGAAGACACAGCAGTATCACCATTGTGGTATACTTGCCAAACATAAGATGTTAAGCTTTGAAAATATTATGTATGCAAAAATACGGTTGGTCTTTAAAATTATCCATGTTTCTGCAACCCCGCCCCTTAAAAGGAACTCTGATTATATTGGCATGTTAGCTCTATATGCTTTATTTTGATGTTAGTAACATAACTATAATTTAATTTTTTTGAAAATAATTCCCAGTTTTATATATTTTTAAGAAACTTTATTACGATTTTTGTTTACGTCGCAATGCATTCCGGGTAGTGACGTAGAGTGGTTGCAGCCGTTTTTTCTGTCTTATACAAGCCAAGAAGCGAAGCTATGAACTACTGCCATTTGTCAGTGAAAATGCCACATTGCGCGGCTTTTGGATGTAATTTCCAATCAAAGGGAAATAAAGAGAGCGGGGTAAGCCTCCATAGCTTTCCTAAAAAGGGAAAGTTGAGGAAAAAGTTGGGCGGCAGGGGCTCAGCAGGTTGTCTAATAACCCGATGGTTGGCGGTTCGCATCACGCTCTCCCCAGATATCCTGCTGTTGTGTCCCTGGGCAAGACACTTCACCCGCATTTCCTCCAGTGCCCATAACACTGGGTATGAATGTGTAAAAATGTTTAAATGCTTGGTGGTGGCCGGAGACTGTGGTTTTGGGACGCAGGGGAGATGTATCTTCCTCCGCGGTCAATTCCCGAGTAACTCTCACTCTTGTGGTACACAGAATCACAGGCCGTTTTGCTGAAGCCTTGGGGCTTTATTTATATACCACACTGTTGTCAGCAACAAATTCTACCTGCTCTGGTCTCCTCGCTCTTTCTACTTATCCTCACCAAATCACACACCGTTCGCCACACACACCGGGGAGGGGGGGGGTGCCTCGGCTGGGCAAACGCTGCCACTCAAGTCCACGCACCAAGCTGCCCCATCCAAACACACGCACCAGACACATCCCAGAACACTTGATAGAGCTGACATATGTATTAATCATGCTGTGATATCGCTCAAAGCGTACGCTTGGCTTGACATGTCAAAGATCTGGCTGGCAACAGTCAGAAAAAAAAAAAAAGCGGATCGACTGTGGAGCACTGCTTATGGACGTTCAACCCACATTCTGAGAAAGCAACAGAGAAATTGTTTTATGTTGCTCAGAGTCCATGTTTATTAGTTCAGTGCCCATCATGCTTGTAGACAATTTTTTGTGTTTGAGCATTCTATTGTAAGTAAATCAACAATATATAAGTTTCACTCCGCTCCGCGAGTGTCTCTCCGCTCCGCGAGTGTCTCAAGCGTGCGCTCAAGGAACATTATTTTAAGGTGAAATAAAACGGCCTGTGCTTCTGTGTACCACTCGGGAGTAAGATAGTGGAGGAAGATACATCTCCCCTGCGTCCCAAAACCACAGTTAGGAGACGAAAGGCAGGAACGGTCAACACAAGCGTGCGATCACAGACATGTCTCATGCGCACGCTTTGAGCGATATTGTGCTATTATCACAGCGTGATTAATACATATGTCAGCTTTATCAGGCATGCGCTACAGCGTGTGATCACAGAGAGTGAGGGAAATGTGGCTGCCAATCCGCGCCAACAGCCTCTCCGGCAACCACCGAGCATTTAAACATTTTTATACATTCATGCCCAGTGTTATGGGCACTGGAGGCAATGCGGGTGAAGTGTCTTGCCCAGGGACACAACGGCAGGATATCTGGGGAGCGCGTGATGCGAACCGCCAACCATCGGGTTATTAGACGACCTGCTCCACCTGCTGAGCCGTTGCCGCCCCACTTTTTCCTCCACTTTCCCTCTTTAGGAAAGCTATGGAGGCTCACCCCGCTCTCTTTATTTCCCTTTGATTGGAAATTACATCCAAAAGCCGCGCAATGTGGCATTTTCACTGACAAATGGCAATAGTTAGGAGCTTCGCTTCTTGGCTTGTATAAGACAGAAAAAACGGCTGCAACCATTCTACGTCACTACCCAGAATGCATTGCGACGTAAACAAAAATGGTGATTTACATCGTAATAAAGTTTTTTAAAAATATATAAAACTGGGAATTATTTTCAAAAAAATTATATTATAGTTATGTTACTAACATCAAAATAAAGCATATAGAGCTAACATGCCAATATAATCAGAGTTCCTTTTAAGACTTTTGTGTACCTAACTTCTGAACAGAATACCAGAGTAACAAGGACTTCCTCTTGGTGGCATTGTTGTATCCCCCTATGTAAAACTGCTTTTGGACAATCAGTCTTCTCATACAAAGCTAAGACGGAATGGAACAAGCTCCCCACTGCTTTAAAGACCAAAACAAATTACAGACTTTTCCACAGAGACTAAATAATGGATT
Source organism: Pholidichthys leucotaenia (assembly GCA_020510985.1). Lineage (NCBI taxonomy): Eukaryota > Metazoa > Chordata > Actinopteri > Cichliformes > Pholidichthyidae > Pholidichthys > Pholidichthys leucotaenia. Next base: position 189,033,002 of record CM035842.1, on the reverse strand, counting down.
TTAAGTAACCAAGCCTGCCAGCATTGACTCTCTCCCTTAAATGGGATTATGAAATTGTACTCTGAAATTGTTTTTATGTGTGCTGTGTCTTTTATTTTTTTACATTTTAAACTTACTCCCTGCTTGTTTCAGGTTCAACAGTTTCTGAAACCCAAACTGAATTGCTTTCTATATGTGCTGTTTTTCTTTTAATATCTTCCTGCTTGCCTCAGGGACTACAGGTGGAAATTAGTGAGATTGTTATAATCTGGTACAGAGCATCTTTACCCTGTGTTTAATGTTTTTTTCTGTAGATGGTCCCTGACAAATAAACCAATAAACTAAACTAAACTAAAGTCATATAAAGTAAAATGGTTTGGACAAGGTGCCGATAGCAGGACACAAACCAGCAACCTTCTGTTCACAGGCACTATCTACCTAAGTCACAGCAACAGTTGGCTTGGAGCTGATCTGAAAAGATTTTGCCAGATTGTCAGCTTTTCTGTACCAATAGACATTTCATATAAGGATACAGCTTCCATATCCATAGCCACTGCCAATAACTAAATAAAGTGAATGTGTAGGGAGCTTGAAATAAGGAAGCGAAGTGATTTTATAAATCAGGTTTATTGTCGGCTTCCAATCCCCAACATGTCTCATCTCAATGCAGAAGCAGAAAAGAGACTGAGCGCAGTCAGACCTTCATACTTATACATCACATAACAAAAGACATCGCATAACAAAAGCCGACATCACACATCCGCGTTATCTCCTTCTATTGTCTTCTCTCTCCTCCACCTGACCCTGGGGGGTCAGGAAGTCCATTCAGGTCTCCACCGCTGAGTCTCCATCTGCTCGCTGATCTTCGCCGGTGGTCGAGACCTATTGTCCTGCTCTGAGACGTGAGGTCATTCCACATATGCAATCTCTAAACATTCCTCTTGTGTCTATACATATATAGGTATGGATATATGAATAATATAAGCCACAGCCCCCCCCCCCAAATGTCTAAGAAAAGGACAATAAAATTAAGTTCACAGCTTAAGGTAACATCCATGACATATTATACCGTTATTCACATCAACAGGAAAAAGGAAAAATATCCTCAGCAGCCATGCCAACCTTCAAGCTATACAGCATGTTCATGTTAAAAATTCAGTGGTAACAACAACAGTATAGTCTATGTCATATGTCAGCCCTAACTCTGCAACGGCAAAATTCGACAGCATAGCTTACAACCCCTTGTCAATTTTACATCAGTCTATGTGTCGTCTGGGTTTCAATCTTCTCCCAAATCTGCTGTAGGCCCGCTTTGGCGTCCTGGAGGGGCCGTCCTGTAAGGAATCTGCAGCTTGGGGAGGAGAGTGGTTATTTGGTCCCTGCGGGGGGGTTGAGGTATGTCTCTTGGGGGGTCTACCCCGTCGAGGTGCTCTCGCCACCCGTGCAGGTTCGTCGCTCAACATGAAAGCAGGCTTAAGTCTGTCAATGCTGACTGTTTCTTTTCTGTCCCCTAAATCAAGCACAAAATGCTTATCACCAGGTTCCAGCACTCTATATGGTCCATCATATGGTGGGCGGAGGGTTGGTTTTAAAGCTTCGTGCCTAACAAAAACGAACTCGGCGTTTTTCAAAGCTTGGGGAACAAAAACCGGCGGAAAAGAGTGATGTACGGATCCGGGGAGCGTGTCCGGTCCCGTGCTGCTTAGGGGCCTCAGGGCTGGGAGGCGCCCGGGCTCTGGATGTTCTGGTAAGAACTCACCCGGGAGCCTGAGAGGTTGTGCGAAAACTAATTCTGCCGGGGAGGCGTCTAGATCCTCCTTAGGCGCAGAACGCAACCCTAATAAAACCCACGGAAGTTTATTTACCCAATCTGTATCCGTCAGTGAGGCCCTGAGGGCGGCCTTTAAAGACCTATGAAAACGCTTGCATAACCCGTTAGCCTGAGGGTGATACGTGGTGGTGCGATGAATTGTCGCCCCTAAGCTGCTGGCCATGGCTGACCATAGCTCTGAGACAAATTGAGGCCCCCTATCGGACATGATGTCCGATGGGACGCCGAAACGCGCCACCCAGGTTGTTAAAAAAACGCGAGCGACTTCCACGGCCGTGGTTGACGCCAGCGGGACCGCTTCTGGCCAGTGTGTGGTCTGGTCTACCATTGTTAAAAGGTGTGTGAACCCCTGAGACGACGGCAGTGGGCCCACGAGGTCAACGTGTACGTGGTCAAACCTCCTGGCTGGGATTCGGAAGGGTTCCAGAGGAGCTTTCGTGTGTTTGTGAATTTTGGCGCTTTGGCAAGACATGCAAGTCCTCACCCACTCCTTTACATTTTTACGCAGGCCTGGCCAAACAAACTTCTCCGCGACCATTTTCACCGAGGCGCGCGAGGGAGTGCACCGAGTCAAAAACGCGGCGGCGCCACGCGGCTGGGACTACCGGGCGAGGTCGACCGGTTGACACGTCGCAGATTAGGGGGGGCACACCGTCACGCAAACCCCTTTCCTCCAGCCTTAACCCTGTTGGTCCAAACTGGAGCGCGCGCACGTCCGCGTCACTGCTTTGTTCCGCTGCCATGGCCACGTAATCTATCCCTACGTGAATTGGGGCCGCGTACGCGTACGCGTTGGCCATGAGCTCTGCGGCTGCGGTAGTATAATCTGCTTCCTCGTGCCCTGACGATGTCACGGCGCGGGAGAGGCAATCTGCCACCACATTAAGTTTGCCTGCCACGTGTCGAATATCTGTGGTAAACTCTGAAATTGCGGCCAGCTGTCTTTGTTGCCTGCCCGACCACGGTTCTGAAATTTTAGCCATCGCAAAAGTGAGTGGTTTGTGGTCTACAAAAGCCGTGAAACGCCGCCCTTCCAGCCAGAACTGGAAATGGTGGATGGATAAATGAAGCGCTAGCAGCTCTCTGTCAAAAGTGCTGTATTTGCGCTCGGTTTGGTTTAAGGATTTGCTAAAGAATGCTAGCGGTTGCCAGGTTCCGCCGACATGCTGTTCCACAACCGCCCCTATGGCCAGGTCTGAAGCGTCTGTGGTCAGCACTATGCGGGCCGAGGGATCGAGGTGGACCAACAATGCCGCATCCGCTAGTGCTCTTTTTACTTCCGCGAAGGCGCGTTCCCGCTCCGGGGTCCATTCGACCACGTTGGAGGGCTTTTGTTTTCTGAGCGCGGCATATAGGGGCTGCATGAGTTGAGCTGCGCGAGGGAGGAAACGGTTGTAAAGATTTACCATTCCTAAAAATTCCTGTAGCGATCTGACCGTTTGTGGTCGGGGGAAATTTGCGACCGCGTGCACTTTGTCCGGCAATGGAACTGCCCCTTCTGGTGAAACTCTGTGTCCCAAAAAATCAATTTGTGACACGCCGAATTTGCATTTGGCTGGGTTAATTATTAACCCTGCTCTTCTAGCCTCTGAAAAACCGTAGTGAGGTGTTGTTCGTGTTCTTCCTCCGACGTGCTGGCTACTAGAATATCGTCGAGGTAGACGAACACGGAGGGGAGGTCGCGTAATACTGCGTCCATCATACGCTGAAAAGTTTGAGCAGCGCCTTTGAGGCCAAACGGCATTCGCAAAAATTCAAAAAGACCAAAAGGGGTTATTACAGCCGTTTTAGGGACGTCTTCAGGTCGAACCGGAATTTGGTGGTAGCTGCGGACCAGGTCTATTTTAGAAAAAAATGAGCGCACCCGCCAGATGTAGTGAAAAATCCTGAATGTGAGGGATTGGGTAGCGGTCATGTGCTGTCGCATTGTTTAATCTGCAATAATCACCGCAAGGTCTCCAGGAACCGTCGGTTTTCGGGACCATATGCAGTGGCGATGCCCAAGGGCTTTTCGAGCGCCGAATAATGCCCAGTTTTTCCAGGCTGGCAAACTCGTTGCGTGCTATGGCGAGCTTGGTCGCGTCTAAGCGCCGAGCTTTAGCGAAAACAGGTGGGCCCGTTGTTGGAATGAAGTGTTCCACCCCGTGTTTCGCTACTGTTGCCGAAAATTTGGGAACTGTGAGTGCTGGAAATTGGGTGAGGAGTTGGTCAAACTTACCTCCTGCTGTGGCGACGCTGGCCTGCACGGGTGGTGGGGACACTCGAGCTGAACAGGGGATAGAAGAAAATAAGTGCATTAACTAAGCGTCTGTTTGCAAGATCGACTAACAACCCATGTGCACATAAGAAATCAGCGCCCAACAAGTTAAAACCCACCGCCGCTATAATAAAGGTCCACCTATAGTTGCGGCCGTGAATAGACAGAGGCAGGTTTCTTTCACCAAAAGTGTCGGTGATCAAGCCGTTAGCTGCCATCGCTCCGTTTCCACGGGGTCCTGTTGCCCGGTCTGCGTAGGACAGGGTGATGAAGCTCACCTGAGCTCCGGTGTCGATGAGGAACTGTCTCCTGGAGCGTCCGTCAGTCATGTAGAGCAGCTTGTTTGTCTCGCCGAGAGCCGTAGCTGCTAATCGGTTCCCGGCTTTGAAGTTTCCCGAGCTCTTGAAACTGCAGGGGGGCACGCATTTGTATGCCCTCTCGGCGAAACGTCGATGGTAGTAGCAGAGGTCATCCTGTTTGCTGAGCCTTGGTCGTGTCGCTGCCATGGTGGGCGGGTTCTGCTCCGTCGCCTGTGATTCTCCGATGCTCTGGGCTTCCACGCCGAGATCTGCCGATGCTGCTGTGGCCATCTGCTCGCCGCAGGAGTTGTTGAGCCGCTGCGCTTCTCGGGCAAGCGCGCGGAAGTCCTGCTGGGTCTTACACCGCATGTTGGCCAGGATCCCTCTCATGTGCATCGGCAGAGTGCTGAGGAAGATGTGTTGAAAGAGGAAGTTGTCGTTGTCTGCCTCCCTCAGCTGCAGCATGTCTTCCATGAGGGCCATTGGTCTGCGCCCCCCGTGGCCGTAAATCGCCAGTATCCTCCCGGCCCTTTCCTCGGCCGAGGGGACGAAACTCTCGATGAGGGTCGCCTTCAGTTCCTTGTATTTGTCGTTGGCAGGCGGCTGTTGTATCACGCTCCGCGCGCATCGTGCTGTGGCGGCATCGAGTGTGGCGACGATGTGGTAAAATTTGGTCTCGTCAGCCGTCACCCCCGCGAGTGCAAACTGAGCCTCAGCCTGCTGGAACCACGAGTTTGGGTCATTTTGCCAGAACTCTGGGAGTTTGACGGCGACGACGTTTGCTTGGGCTGCCTCTGACGAATCCGCAGCACGAGAACGCCTTTCCTCCGTTCTCACGACAGGGTTGGGGACGGCGCTTGCTTGGGCCGTCTCTGACGAGTCTGCTGTGGGGGAACGTCTTCCATCTGTTCCCATGTCAGGGTTGGCGACGGCGCTTGTTTGGGTCGCTTCTGACGAGCCTGTAGCGGGAGAACGTCTTTTGTCCATTCTCACGTCTGGTCACCAATGTAGGGAGCTTGAAATAAGGAAGCGAAGTGATTTTATAAATCAGGTTTATTGTCGGCTTCCAATCCCCAACATGTCTCATCTCAATGCAGAAGCAGAAAAGAGACTGAGCGCAGTCAGACCTTCATACTTATACATCACATAACAAAAGACATCGCATAACAAAAGCTGACATCACACATCCGTGTTATCTCCTTCTATTGTCCTCTCTCTCCTCCACCTGACCCTGGGGGGTCAGGAAGTCCATTCAGGTCTCCACCGCTGAGTCTCCGTCTGCTCGCTGATCTTCGCCGGTGGTCGAGACCTATTGTCCTGCTCTGAGACGTGAGGTCATTCCACATATGCAATCTCTAAACATTCCTCTTGTGTCTATAGATATGTAGGTATGGATATATGAATAATATAAGCCACAAATGACCACAAAGTTCTAGGTTTAGCTCGAATAGCAGAAAAGTATAGTGCCGTTAGGACTAACAACTGACAAATATCTTGTAATAACCCACAACTTTAATTATGAAAAAGAAAAAACAAACTCAGCCAGTGTTTTCTGTTCAAGGGTTAAATATTAACTATTTGAAGCCAAAACAGTGTTTTGTCACTACAGAGGTAAAAAAAAAAAAAAAAAAAACATTGCCAGACCAGTCTGCCCTACTGGGAAAACAGCTTCTCAGACCCAGGAAAGGAGCAGGTTATGTGTGCACAAACCTCTCATGAAAGTTTTTACAATTTTAACCTCATACACTGTTATTCTTTTAAAAGAATGAATCAAATGAAAATATCGCAACAGCTGTTTTGAATTAAATCTAAAATTTTGCATTCGCCAGAGCAGATTACTAGAACTCTGGCCGAGATGAACAATAATATAACTGAAGGAAATTTTACAACTACTGGACAAAGAGAAAGACTAGCATCATCTCTGAACTGTAGCCGACAGCTCTTATCCATGACCAAGCAAGGCTGTGGAGTTAAAAAGCTCCTTTAAAGTTTGTGAAAGTTGGTGTGCGCTGGATTAAAAGAAAAAAAAATGCCCACAAACGTAATTTCATGACATTTGGACTAATTTTGCTGATTTTTCAAAACGTCTGTAAAATTCGGTCCAAATGCTATAGTGTGAACCCAGCTTTGTGGGGAAAATTTTTTTTGCTGTATATGCGGCAGGCAAAACGATCCAAACAGCCATGGAAGGAGAAACTAGAAGCCATTGTCTTGAAATGTACTCACCATTTGGAAGTTTGTGACTGAAATGGCACTTGAAGAAAAAAATGTTTCTGCCTTTTGTAGGACCGTTCAGATGCTCTGATATAAGCGTCCTTATTCTGGCAGCTCCCCAGTCCTTTTCTGGCCCAATAATCAAGTTTTACAACTTTGATGACCTGGAGCTTCTGCCCACTGTGACTGAGGGATCTTCAGACAGCGACTCCGCTGGTGCATCCCATGTTAGCATTTGTAATGCTAGCAGTTTGACAAACATCTTGTTGTGACTGTAAAATTGACCCTGTCCGTCTGTATTGCAACTTTAAAAAATCCTGTCAATTTAGGAGTCTTTTTTTAAAACCTCCTTCTCGCGTTCCTGATTATCTTTGTTCTTCTTACTCTTTTGGACGCTGCTATCGTACATTTGTTCATTCACTCATCCACGGATTCACTACCGGCCGACGTCCAACCTTAATCAGGTCAAATGTCAACTCTTAACCAATTAAATTGAGCAGGCGGGACAGATGTACACCTCAACAAATAAAAAGTTGATACGCTAAAACAAAATCTCCAATAAACGCTGGGCTTGGCAGAATTAGCAAAAAAAAAAAAAAAGTGGGTCTTTCGGGGCCCCCAAACAAGCCAGAGCCCCTGGGCTCCTGCCCAGGTAAGCCCTCTTGATAATCCGGAGGATGACAACAGGATCCTGTGATCCAGGTAGTTTAGTCCCATAGTTCTAAAGATGCTGACCAATGGATACAGTCATGTGAAAAAATTAGGACACCCCATTAAATATCCATCCATCCATCTTCTACGGCTTTTCCAGAGGTCCGGGTCGCGGAGGCAGCAGTTCAAGCAGAGAAGCCCAGACTTCCCTCTCCCCAGCCCCCTGCTCCAGCTCTTCAGATAGGATACCAAGGCATTCCCAGACCAGCTGGGAGGCATAGTCTCTCCACCGAGTCCTGGGTCTGCCCCAGGGTCTTCTCCCAGTGGGACGTGCCCGAAACACCTCAAGTGGGAGGTGTCCAGGAGGCATCCTAATCAGATGCCCATACCACCTCAACTGACTCCTTTCAATGTGGAGGAGCAGCGGTTCTACTCTGAGCCTCTCCCAGATGACTGAGCTCCTCACCTTGTCTCTGAGGGTGAGTCCAGCAATCCTATGGAGAAAGCTCATTTCAGCCACTTGTATCCACAATCTCGTTCTTTCGGTCATTATCCAACGCTCATGACCATAGGTGAGAGTAGGAACATAGACTGACTGGTAAAGCGACAGCTTTGCCTTAGAACTAAGCTCCCTCTTCACCACAACAGACTGGTACAACGTCCGCATCACTGCAGATGCTGCTCCAATCCATCTGTCATCCCCTCATGGATCATCACCTTATCGTGGTGGGGGGGTTTGCGTGCCCCAGTGATCCCAGGAGCTATGTTGTCCAGGGCAATTTGCTTCTGATAGGGTCACCCAAGACAAACTGGTCCTGGGTGAAGGGCCAGACTAAGAACGATCCAACAGACTCTCATGATAAATTCTATATCAAGGGTTCAGTGTACCCCGCCCTGTATGGGCTTACCGGGGCCCCATCCTGGATCCAGGCCTGGGGGAGGGGCTTGATGGCTAGCGTCTGGTGGCCGGGTTTCCACCCATGGGACCCGGCCAGGCTCAGCCCGAAGGAGTTACATGGGTCCGGCCTCCAGTGGGCTCACCACCTGCAGGAGGGATCATGGGGGTCCGGTGCTATGTGGATTAGGTGGCGGTCAAAGGCGGAGTCCTTGGTAGACTGATCCCAAACCCCATTTAATATTCAGTTCTTTATTAAGACAGGTTCACATATTGATGTCTATCCTTGTTTTTAGTTATCTCTGGAAAGGAAGGTGATTTAATTGGAGGTAAACAACAAAAATGAACCTTGTTTTTGTCAGGTTGTGGGTTGGAGCCATGTTCTCGCTTCATGTTATAGTTTATATTTCTCGTCTCCAACCCACATCTTCGCCTTTAGTTCATTTTCTGGGATTTTCTTTATTCATTGTTCATTATCATGGTCTCTGTTTGGTTATCTTTATATTATTAGTATTCCTGTCATTATCTTCTGTTTTGGTTTTGGGTTGTGTTAATATTTTCACCTCAGTCTTGCTTGGTTTTTGCATTGTTAGTTTCCTGATTATTATCTCCGCCAAGAGAGGATGGAGGTAATGTTTTTAGTGGCATCGATTTGTTGGTTTGTCCGTTGGTTGATTGGTTGGTTGGTTTGTCTTTTAGCAGCATAACTCTAAAAGTTATGAACGGATTATGATGAAATTTTCAGGAAAGGTGTGTAATGGCACGGGGAACACATGATTAGATTTTGGTGGTGATTCAACTCACGATGTTGATGCAGGCATGTTTTGAATATTATTTTATGTATTAATCTATCGCTTTTCATGTACTGCCTCTTTAAGATGTGTCCACTCAGTTACGTGCGTAGTCACGCCATAGGGCCACATGCCTCAGCAACCTGGAAGCCAAACACCGCAGAAAAAGTACTGGGGGCGTGTCCACCAAACTTGTATTTTCTGCCGTGGGCAACTATTTTCTAATTATTCTCTGTGTAGTCCAGTGTTTACAGCGCTGAGCGCTCTCGGCGCTGAAACACTTTGAACTTTTTTCAGCCCTGAGCGCCGTGACAAAAAGCGGCCACCAGTCAATTTTTCAGACTACCATACAGCTGCGCTCATCAGTGTTAGACCTTTCTAAGCAGCTAATCAGAATTAAGGAAGGGCAGGAGATAGGATGCCGGTACAGGAAGACGAGAACGGTAGATGATGGATGGTGGAGGAGGTGGAGGCTGAACTTCGCTGCATCAAACAACCCGGTACTCTTTGATCTGACACTTAAAGGATATTATTGTGGTTTATATTAATCATATGTTCCATACCTACATATGTATAGACATATTAGAATGTTTAGTGATTACATATGTGCAATGACCTCACGCCTCAGAACAGGACAAGAGGTCTCGACCGCCAGCGAAGATCAAAGAGCATACGGAGTCGCAGCGGTGGAGAGCAGATCGATCTCCCTGACTACCCAGGGTCAGGTGGAGGAGACAGAGGACAATGGAGGAGATCGATCTCCCTGACCACCCAGGGTCAGGTGGAGGAGACGGAAGACAAAGGAGGGGGGATTAAGTTAATGCGGGATGTCAGTTTTGATATGCAATGTCTTTTGTTGTGTGTAGGTATAAGTATGAAGGTCTGAATGTGTTCGACCTCTTATTCTGCTTCTGCACTGAGATGAGACTTGTTAGAGGAGCGAAGCTGATATTAAACTTTGGTTTATAAATCACATCGCCTCGTTATTCCAAGCTCTTCTACACTGGTGACGCGGACGTGCGCGCGCTCCTGTCTGGACCAACAGGGTTAAGACTGGAGGAAAGGGGTTTACATAACGGTGTACCCCCCCTAATCTGCGACATCTCAACCGGCCGACCTCGCCCGGTAGTCCCAGCTGCATGGCGCCGCCGTATTTTCGACTCAATTCACTCCCTCGATCACCCAGGTGTGCGCGCCTCGGTTAAAATGGTCGCTGAAAAGTTTGTGTGGCCGGGCCTGCGCAAAAATGTAAAGGAATGGGCAAAAACTTGCATGTCTTGTCAGCGCGCCAAAATACACAAACACACAAAAGCCCCTCTAGAGCCTTTTCAAATCCCAGCTAGAAGATTTGACCACGTTCATGTCGACCTCGTGGGACCACTACCTTCGTCTCAAGGCTTCACACACCTGTTAACAATGATAGACCGTACTACGCGCTGGCCTGAGGCGGTCCCTCTGGCGTCAACTACAGCGGCGGAAGTCGCTCGCGTTTTTTTTGACAAACTGGGTGGCACGTTTCGGCGTCCCATCGGACATCATGTCCGATAGGGGGCCTCAATTTGTCTCAGAGCTTTGGTCAGCCATGGCCAGCAGCTTAGGGGCGACAATTCACCGCACCACCGCTTATCACCCTCAGGCTAATGGGTTATGCGAGCGTTTTCACAGATCTTTAAAGGCCGCCCTCAGGGCCTCGCTAACGGATACAAATTGGGTAAATAAACTTCCCTGGGTTTTATTGGGGTTGCGTGCTGCGCCTAAAGAGGTTCTAGACGCCTCCCCAGCAGAGTTAGTTTTTGCACAACCTCTCAGACTCCCAGGTGAGTTTTTACCAGAGAACCCAGAGCCTGGGCATCTTCCAACCCTGAGGCCTTTAGGCAGTAACGGACCAGACACTCTCCCCGGACCGGCACAACACTCTTTTCCACGGGTTTTTGTCCCCCAAGCTTTAAAAAACGCCGAGTTTGTTTTTGTTAGGCATGAAGCTTTAAAATCAACCTTCCGTCCACCATACGACGGACCATTCAGAGTGCTGGAACCTGGTGATAAGCATTTTGTGCTTGATTTAGGGGACAGAAAAGAAACAGTCAGCATTGACAGACTTAAACCTGCTTTCTTGTTGAGAGACGAACCTGCACGGGTGGCGAGGGCACCTCGGCGGGGTAGACCCCCCAAGAAAAAAGACTCAACCCCCCTGCAGGGAACAAATAACCACTCTCCTCCCCAAGCTGCAGATTCCTTACAGGAGGGTCCCACCAGGACGCCAAAGCGGACCTACAGCAGATTCGGGAGAAGATTAAAACCCAGACGGCACAGGGACTGATGCAAATTAACCAAGAGTTGTTAACTATGTTATCAGATTGCGCCGTGACAGTTTTAAGGCTGATTTGTGATATTACTATACTGTTATGGTTACCACTGAATTCTCTACAGGAGCATGACTGCTGGAAAGATTCTTCCTTGTTTTCCCTGTCAAGAGGTTTAACAGCATAGTATGTCATAGAAATTATCTTAAACTGTAGACTTACTTTGATTGTCCTTTTCTTAGTCGTTTGGGGGGGCTGTGGTTTATATTAATCATATATTCCATACCTACATATGTATAGACATATTAGAATGTTTAGTGATTACGTATGTGCAATGACCTCACGCCTCAGAACAGGACAAGAGGTCTCGACCGCCAGCGAAGATCAAAGAGCATACGGAGTCGCAGCGGTGGAGAGCAGATCGATCTCCCTGACTACCTAGGGTCAGGTGGAGGAGACAGAGGACAATGGAGGAGAGTTAGAGGAGCGAAGCTGATATTAAACTTTGGTTTATAAATCACATCGCCTCGTTATTCCAAGCTCTTCTACAATTATGATCAAAATTTGAAAGCAAACGCTTGGAGGAACATGTCCACATCTGTTGGCGTGCCAGGTAAGCGTTTGTGCCTTTGTCATGGTCATATTTCTTACAAGTTTGTTGCTGTAGATAATATGGATACTATGTAAATTTGTAGTTGATAACTGCAAAAAAATGGTATGATACCGCACTGTTGTGTAATATTGCTTAATAATTATGACCCTTGTCAGTAAACTGTAATGGAGAAGAGAGGAAGGAAAAAAATGAAAACCGACCTGAAAGATTCAATAAACCATGATGTTGATTTAAGGTGTAATTGCCCAGCCCCAATGTATGGCCAATGCAATTATGACAGTCTTGTTATTATTATTATAATGTAATCATATAATGTAGTCATATTGTTTTTGCTGTCATTTCTCTGTCTGTTAATAATAATGAATTGCATTTATATAGCACTTTTCATTCAAATTTTCAGGAAAGGTGTGTAATGACACGTTGAAGACGATTAGATTTTGGTGATGATCTCCAAATGCATACCTCCGCCGTCTTATCTTCTCACAGAGTGTTAGCAACAATACTCCAAAACTACTGGATGGATTTGGATGAGGTTTTCACCAGAGATGGCCCTTGGCCCAAAGATGAACTCATTAGATGTTGGCGGTCATCCATGAGTGCATGCCTCCACCAAGGACCTTGTTTGTATTTGTGAAGCGGGATTATGCAAAAACTACTACATGGGTTTGGATGAAATTTTTACCAGAGGTGGTCCTTGGGCTAGAGAGGAACCCATCAGATATTGGTAATGATCGAAGAATGCATACATCTACCAAAGCTCTTATCTTCTTACAGTGTGTTAACAAGAATCCTCCATAATTACTAGATAGACTTTGACGCAATTTTTATCAGAACTGGCTTGTGGCCTACACACAAACCCATTACATTTTGGAGGTGATCCATGAGGGAAGGAAGGCACCTTGGTGGAGATATACGCTCTTTGAGTGCTTTTCTAGTTCACAGCTGTTTTGTGTTTCTGTTGATTAGTGTCTTCCTGATTTAAGGGACACAGCCCCTCACCTGGGTGCTGCGTCATTAGTCATTTTGGCATGAACCCACACACTTCTGCCTTGTCCTGCCCGTTATTCTAGTCTTGAGTTTTTGAATGCCAAACCTTAGCCTTGTTTTTGTGTTACAGCTCCCAAGCTGCTTTATTTTGTGTTTTCAATAAAATGCCAAACACTCATCATGCAAGTGAGTCCTATTTTCTGCCCTGCCCAGGCATAAACCCTGACAGAATGATGCAGCCAGTCATGGACTCAACGAGCGAGCTCGGCAGGAGGAGAAGAAAGTTGAGTCCCAACGAGCTGGAGGTGGTGGCCGCGGTGGAGGATCTGGTGGCCGCTGCTCGGGGCAGCTCATCCTTGGAAGATGCGGGGGATTGTTGGGGGGGGAGTAGCAAACTTGATTGCTACTCCCCTACTTGAGTGTTACACCGAGTTTGCACTCCCACCCCCAGGTGAAGAGACTCACACTTCATGCGCTTCCTCCATTAACCAGCTGTCTCCTCCTTGCTGGAGCCAGCTTTTCGGCTGCCAATTCTCTCTCCAGTAGAGTGGAGAGAGTTCATCAGCAGCAAGTTGACGTTTGGGGGCCCTGGGTGGAAGGACAATTCGAGGAGGTGCAACTGCTCCAGTCACTTGGCTCCAATACCTGCAGCTCCCATTCAGACAATCTCCAGAGCCATCCAAAGGCAGTCGTCTGGATTATCAGTGGCAGCAGAGTGGGAACTCAGACAAGTACCCTTTCATTTTTTAACACCAATAAATGATAGGTCTTGTCTGGTTCTTGGTGGGAGGGCTCGGTGGCGGCTGTCTGCCACTGCTGAACTCTCACCACACACCACTGCCATTCTCTCTGCTGCCACCTTCATCCCTCCATCCTCACCTGCTTCTCCCCTCTCCATGTCTGCTTTTTCTGAGAGTTTGGCCATACTGGATGGGAATTGGCTGGTTTGGGAGGAGGCTGCTGTCCCAGAGGCCCCATTAGCAGCGACTGCCTCCACGCCGATGCCGCAGGACCCCGTGGTTTGCTGGATTGGGGTTGTGGCATTGGCACCTCTGTGTGAGGGTCTTCTTTTGTATGACTCCCAAAGTCACTAAGCAATGTCATGTAGGCTTTGAAGCCAAGTCACAGTCTCTGGGGTGGGGTTGGTGAGATCCACCTGGATACCCTCAGGTGGTCCATGGTCAGGGCACTCTAATAGGACATGATGTGGTGTCTGCTCTGGGTTGATACAAATACAAGCTGGTGATGACCGAAGGCCCCATCGATACATGCTGGCATTGAAACGGACGACTCCCGTTCGCAGACGGTTGAGTATAACTCAATCTCTGTGGCCAAGCTGGGCACCTGGTGGTGGTTTTGTGCTTGGAGAAACATTGAGCTGAGGTGATTTTCTTGTCTCTTACCAAGTGAGTCTCCAGCTTTCCTGAAGATTAAAGTTGGAAATTTCAGGGGAGACTGTTACGACCCGAGCGCTGGGTTCTGTCCGCGCTCGGGCTAAGCACAGCTCGCTGCTGGCCTTGACAGCTGTGGGTGGTATTCTGGCCTCTCCGGGCTCTTATTGTGAAGGCGCTCGGTGGGGCTTCCGCCTGTCAAGGTTGGTCAGCTGTTTGTCATTACTGCTCGTTAGTGTTCGCCTTTATAAAGCGGGCACTAGTGGCAGTTAAATCGCAGGAGTATCGTCAAACCTCGTCAAACTATCCTCCTCAAAGCGTCGTCAGACCTTCATGTCAGGTTGTGTCTCATGTCATGTCATAGTTTAGCTCGTAGTGGCCGGGGTTAGCCCTACGAGCCCTTGTATTGCTTAACGTGTGTTTTTTGCCCTGAGCGGCTCATAGTCTTGTCTTGTCTTGTGTTTTTAATAAATCACCATCATTGCAAAACTCAGTAGTGGACTCTTGGCGTCTTATGGTGATCCGCGAGGGTCACCGCATGACAGAGACAGCATATCTACTGAAGGGTTTGCAAAAGCGTAGGCGTTGAGCGCCTAGATCTCGGGCAGCTTGGATGTGATGATGTAAAAGCTGCTTGTTTTCTTCAGTGGCCTTCTTCACAAGCATGTGTGTTTGGTGTTTTCTGCAAAGGGAAGGAGGAGTGATGCCAGATAAAACAGGCAGGTAATCCACAGGTGTGGCATGAAGGCAGCCTGTGATTATGCTCATGGTCTCATTGAGTGTGACATCCAGCTTCTTTGTGTGAACACTCCTACTCCAGATTGGAGAGGCATATTCTGCTGCACTGTATACCAGTGCAAGTGCTCCAGTTGGGGCAAGATTTGGAGCCCAAGTTGCTTACCTCCTCGTTGGTGGGTCCTAGTAACTGCTTTGCAAGGAAAAGCTTGAAACTGCTTTGTAGGTGAAAAGCTCTCATCTGCTTTGCAGGCAAAAAGCAACAACTGACTCATTACCAAAAGCATGTGTGAGGGTGATGAGGAGGAGCAGGAGAAGCGCTGGCAGGCTGTGCTCGCTCAGGAGGAGCTGATGTTGGACTATAGACCCTGGCTTCTTCCTGAGTATGTG
The DNA here is from genome assembly GCA_020510985.1 of Pholidichthys leucotaenia. NCBI lineage: Eukaryota > Metazoa > Chordata > Actinopteri > Cichliformes > Pholidichthyidae > Pholidichthys > Pholidichthys leucotaenia. Next base: position 189,017,666 of record CM035842.1, on the reverse strand, counting down.
TCCCTGCTGGGTTGGACCCAGCTGGTGTTAGATGGCCCAGCTGCCCCAGTATCAACTCCACGTCGCTCCCCAGCTTCAGTATCAGCTTCATGTCACTCCCCAGCCTCAGTATCAGCTCCACGTTGCTCCCCATTTCCAGTACCAGCTCCACGGCACCCCCCAGGTCCAGTACCTGCTCCATGGCGCCTCCCAGCTCCAGTACCTGCTCCATGGCACCTCCCTGTTCCACCGGCAGCTCACCCAGGGGCTGCCACTCCAGCCTCCCATCTTGAGGTCGTCACCCTGGCACCAGGAGACCAGGAGTTCAGGCAAGTACCTTTTCATTCATTTTCCACCACCATTTTTGAAAAGTCGTGCCTTGCTTCTGGTGGGGGATACAAGCACAGATTCCACCAGCAGCTGGGTCCTCCCCACCAGTCTCTGCTGCTAATGACTGTGGTGTCGCCTCACTGACTTCCTGTTTCCCTCTATTGTCTGATGTGGCCGTGTCGAGGATGGAGCTGCAGGAAGACCATGCTCCAGCTGTTGTCCCAGATGTCAGGGAACCTCCAGCCATTGTCCCAGAGATCACGGGACCTCCAGCCATTGTTCCAGAGGTCAGGGGAACTCCACCTATTGTGCCAGAGGTCAGGGGACCTCCACCCTTTGTTCCACCATGTTTTCTGGATCAATGGCCAAAGGACAGTGGCAGGCCACTGGACCGGCTCTGCATTCCAGTCTGGGGGTCCATGGACTGGGGTAGGCCCCTCGATCCATGTTGTCCTCCGATCCAAGGGCCCATGGACATGGGGAGACCACCAGACTCGGTTTGTTGTAGATTTTGGGGCCTTGGACTTTATTTCGCCCTTAAACTGTATTTTTGTCTTTGGACTCTGTGTGGGGGGTAGGACTTTGTTTTGGCCTGCCTAGCCTTGTGCCCCCACCACCCACCCTGGGAGGGTTTTTTTCCCTTGTTGGTTTAACCTTTAGAAGTGTCTGGAACCTGCTCCTTAAAAAAGGGGTACTGTTAGGGTGTGGGTTGGAGCCATGTCCTCTCCTTATGTTATAGTTTATATTTCTTGTCTCCAGGACATGGTCTCCAACCCACATCCTCGCCTTTAGTTCATTTTCTGGGATTTTTTTTATTTGTTGTTCATTATCATGGTCTCTATTTGGTTATCTTTATATTATTAGTATTCCTGTCATTATCTTCTGTTTTGGTTTTGGGTTGTGTTAATGTGTTTTTATTTTCACCTTAGTCTTGCTTGGTTTTTGTGTTGTTAATTTCCTGATTATTCACGGCTGTTTGGTGTTTCTGTTGATTAGTCTCTGTCTTATTTAAGAGACGCAGCCCCTCACCTGGGTGCTGCGTCATTAGTCATTTTGGCATGAACCCACATGCTTCTGCCTTTTCCTGCCTGCTATTCTAGTCTTGAGTGTATGCCTGCCAAGGCTTAGCCTTGTTTTTGTGTTACAGCTCCTGAGCTGCTTTATTTTGTGTTTTCAGTAAAATGCCAAACGCTTGTCACACAAGTGAGTCCTATTTTCTGCCCTGCCTGGGCACAAACCATGACAGTTTTACTCATTAAACAAAAGATATCAACAAAAATGTGTATTCTAACTGAGGAAAAAGTTGGACTCCATACCACCTAATAGCTAGTGTTACCCACTTTGACTGAAATAACTTCAGTGAGACGCTTCTTGAAGCCATCTACCATTCTCTGACACTGGTCTGAGGAAAGTTTGCCCCACTCCTCGACACAGGATTCTTTCAGTTGTGAGATGTTTGAGGGGTTTCTTGCATATACAGCCCGTTTAAAGTCACCCCATAGCATCTCAGTGGGATTAAGACCTTGGCTTTGACTCGGCCATTCCAGGACTCTCCATTTCTTAGTTTTTAGCCAGTCCTTGGGTGATTTACTGGTATATTTTGGGTCATTGTCATGTTGCAGGATCTAGTTCTGCTTCAGCTTTAATTTTTTGTATAGATGGTCTCATGTGGTCCTCAAGCACCCTCTGATACACAATAGAATTCATGGTGGATTCTATGATGGTGAGCTGGCCAGGTCCTGCTGCAGCAAAGTATTCCCAAACCATGACACTTTCACCTCCATGCTTCACAGTTGGTATGTGGTTCTTTTCCTGCAGTGCTGTATCTGGTCTACGCCAAACATGTCTTCTCTTCTGGTGTCCAAATAATTCAATTTCAGACTCATCTGTCCTGTTGAATCATTCTTCCACATACTGGCTGGTAGATTGTAGGGACACTTTTTGAGATCACAAATTTAAAGAATTTTGAATTACATTTTACAGAAAATTTGAAAAAAAAAAGTCTTTAATTTATTTTTAATTGTTTAGTTGTATTACATAAATCTCCCAGTATTTTTAGCAATGATATGAAATATCCATATATCCAAACATGTTAAAAAAACACACAGGCTTAAACAATGTATCCTAATTTTTTCACATGACTGTAATTGAAGGAAAGATGAAAAGACAAATGTACAGAAACATCCTTGATAAGAATCTGTTGCCATCTGCCAAGATGCTGAAGATGAAACGAGGGTGGACATTTCAGCAAGACAGTGATCCCAAACACACAGCCAAGGAAACTCTCAACTGGCTCCAGAGAAGGAAAATAAAGCTGCTAGAATGGCCCAGTCAGTCATCTGACCTGAATCCAATTGAAAATCTATGGAACAAGCTGAAGACCAGAGTTCATAGAAGACACCCACAGAACCTTCAAGATTTGAAGACTGTATGGAAGAATGGGCTAAAATCACTCCTGAGCAATACCTGCACCTAGTTTCTCCATACAGGAGGCGTCTGGAAGCTGTTATTACCAACAAAGGCTTTTCTATTAAATATTAAATGAATTTCAGCATGTTCAATATTTATTCCCTGTGTCATTCAACTTTATTAAATATAACTTTTGTGAACACAGATGCCTTGATTTCTTTGTATGTATGGATTACTTGGGTTGTTACTGATATCTGGTGAAAATGTCAGGTCAGTGGCTCCATCAGAAATATGTTTAATGAGAAAAATGTTGATGTCTTCAATACATATTTTCCCCACTGTATATACTGTAAATCCGGTCCAACGGCCCAATGTTGTCTTTGAGTGTTCCTTATTACCCTCTAGAGCTTCTTGAAAGAAAACTGGTAAGAGAATGTAAAACAAACTTGACCAACAAATAATCCATCCATCCATCCATCTTCTTCTGCTTAATCCTTTCCGGGTCGCGGGGGTGCTGGAGCCTATCCCAGCATCTTTGGGTGAGAGGCAGGGTACTCCCTGGACAGATCGTCAGTCCATCACAGGGCCAACACAGAGAGACAGACAATCTTTTAATGATAATAAAAGCACTGAAAAGGAGACTAAAATGGACAGAAAGACAGAAGGGAGAAGAAGAGAAGGATGAACAGGGAGGAAAAATAAAGACAAGGGAGAGGAAGTGATGGACAAAGGCTGATGGTGAGGAGAAAAAAGGATGAGAAAGTCACAAGTGAAGAAATAGGAAAAAGAGAATGCAAATGGGTATAAATTCCAACGATGTATAAGGTTTAATATTTTGTTGTATTTATCTTTATATTGTTTTGTAGGGTATATTCTCCCATGTGTCTACATACTACAGAGGAAGGAGCACAATAAATGCCTCTGCAAAATGGACCAGCCAGCAGACCATGAACAGGACCCTGCTGGCAAATGTGGGTAAGTGGGAACAAACAGACCTTCTTCAGTATGTCAGGGATGGGCAACTTTGGTGGTAGTGAGGGCCACAAAATTTCTTCTTCACTTCCAGTGGGCCAGATGTAAACCTTCCATGGGGGTGGGGGGCATTATTTTCTTCAAAGTCAAAAGTTTTACAATTAAAACTGTAAATGAAAATAAAAGCTACTCAGTGTTTTATCATATTAGAATAAAAACTATTGCTAAAATTATATTACCTATTTTTTAAAACTCTCTCCATCAAAATGATGAGAAAAATGAAATTCCAGACTTTAATTGAAAAAAAAGCCAAGAAGAAAAGGAAATATGGCGAGGCTTAGCTTGTGCTTTGATTCGTTATGGGTGTGGAGGGGCAGGGTGTGTAGGTGGGCTTGATAATCGTCTGGCTCCCCAAAGTTTTTGATTTGATTTTGATTTGATTTTGTATACTTTATTGATCCCCAGAGGGGAAATTGAGGGCATCCACCTGGATGGATGAAGCAGCTACAAATGGGGAATAAAAAAAGTTTAAGAGCCATTGGTATAAATGAACAACAACTCAGCAGATTAAAACGACCTCAGTCTCTGAACTTTTATTGCTGACATTGGATTGAAACTGTGTCAGTGCTTTAGTGATGCTTTTTAGAAAGAAACCTCAAAGCTTTGAATCTTTTTCTGCACAATTAGAAGGAAAGCATATATACTGTATGTACCTGTGTGTCACACACATATGCCCCTTTCTTGTTTGTTGCTGTTGCTGTGAGGCGCTTGGGTGCATGTGTGTGTGTACACATACACATGCACTTCACTTGTGTGACATTTGAATGTTTTATTTGGTAGCAGCTTAACTCTTGAACTTTAGCATATCCACTTTGTACAGTTTTATTGCAGATGTGCTTCTCATGTGTGATTGCTTGTTTGGGTGTTTTCGTGACCCGCCGGGGGACTACAGATCGAAATTAGCAGTACTGCTAAATCTGGCATTTGTATTAATGTTCATTAGTATGTAATGTCCCTTTCAAATCAACATTGTGGAGAGAGCAATTAAGAGGCCAGGCATTCATAGCAGACGATCTTTATTCACTGTCTCACATTTCTCAGTCTCAGAAACAGCATTGGACTCATGCTGCAGGGTCTCTCCTTTATATCACAACACTCACTCCCCCTGCATGCCTGAGGTCCTGCATCACAATACATTTACGCATCACAATTCCTATTGTCCCCACAGCTGCTTATTCCCGCTGCCTGGGGTCTTGCATCACAATACATTCTCCCATCACAATTCCTATTGTCCCCAGTTGCTTAATCCCCCATGCTCTTCCGGCAGAGGAATTTACTGCCTCTCCTTTTCTTCCAGTCTGGGATGAATATCCCAGCATGTGTTCCCCATATCGCCCCCCCCCACCCCCCAGAGTCTCAGACTGAGCGTTAACTCTCACATCCTTTTTACCTCCTCCCATATCTGCTGTAACGAGGGGACTTCAGCTCTGCAGTGCTGCTGTGCCGGTGGGGGGTTCCTGAGGGTGTGTCCGTCTGTAGGTGGACAATGGCGAGGGGGGAAGAACATTCAGCCTGCTCGTGTGACTGCTCTGATGAATCGTTTACCTGGGGAGTTCTCAGTGGGGGCTTCAATGCCAACAAGGTCGAGCCAACATCACCTGCTCGTCTGCCACCACAAAGGCGGGCTTAAGCCTGTCTATACAGATTTTCTCCCGGCGACCTCCCCAAGTTCAGCACAAAATGTTTGTCCCCTGGTTCCAGCACTCTAAACGGACCATCGTAGGGTGGGCGCAATGGGGGGCGGTGGGCATCGTGCCTGACAAACACGAACGCCACGTTCTTTAAAGTTTTCGGCACAAAAGCGCGTGGAAAACAGTGGTGGGTCGGGCCAGGTAGTGTACCTGCATCTGTGCTATGCCGTGAATGCGGGGACGGATGGTTGTTCTGCGCGGGGTTATCTGGTAAAAATTCCCCGGGGAGCCGCAGCGGCTGAGAAAAAACCAGCTCTGCTGGGGAAACCTCCAAATCCTCTTTTGGTGCGGAAAGCAACGCTAATAGAACCCACGGCAACCGGTCCACCCAATTTGCATCCGTAAGCAAAGCCCTTCGCGCCACTCTCAGGGCCTCTTTCCACCAAAACAGGAGCCAGCGCTAGTTTGGTTCTGGGTCTGGCGCCAGTGCTTAACCAGTTCTTCTGCAGTGGCCCATAAGAACCAGTTGGTTTTACACCGATATGGAGCTAGTCGGGGATTACTTCAGGGCTACGTCGTTACGTAGTATGAAGCACCTTTATGCAATCCCGCAGAATACCACAGTACACACTCTTGTACAGTAGGTGGCGGTATGCACCTTTCAGGTGTTTGCTATCCGCCAGTAACCGAGAGAAGAAGAAGAAGAAGTAGCAGCGCTAGCTTGTCAACATGTTGGAGTTTGTTGTCTCTTTGGGAGTGCTGCTTTTATTACTCCAAACCTGTATTACCATCCAAAAACAGTTTTATTGTTAATGACAGAGAACGGTGGCTATGTTTAAGGAGAGCTGTAATTGTCAATATTTCAGTTATCAGCTGTTGTTAGATCAAGTCTGTAGTGCGAGCATTGACTACACTTTTAAACATAATATTTATGTCAGTTCTGTAACAGGTGGTGCTACGGCGCATTACGAGATGGAGGTCACCTGTTATGTCATGCCAAAAAGTGATCAGCTGTCCAAAAAATGATCACCAGGGGCCATATTGTTATGGGTTTATATTAGCCGTTAAATATATATATTTCAACAGATAAACAGTACTTAGTTAGGTATAACAAGATATATTTAACACTTATGATGCATTTTTAACCCGAAATAAACTTGAGCTAGGAGTAAAAGCAATTAAAATAATGCAGTCACAAGGTTACATGGAAAAATGCATAGATTTACTGCATATATACATGAAGATACTGTCTAAATACATATTAATTCATACATACAGTATGTACCTCCAAACAACGATGTGTTTCCATATAAATATTGCAATCAGATAAATTCTATACGTTGTTTTCCAAACTGCAACACTTTGGCCAACACTATGATTTTTCAGATGTGATAAAACCTCAAAACATTGAGATACATTCTAGGTGGACTGAGACCAGGTGGACTGAGACCAGGCAATCCACCTTTAACAAGCGGGCGCTCCTGGCTCCTGTAGATGGTGATCACTTTTTGGCATGACACTGGATTTCATCACCCAGCCGACCCCATGCAGAAGTGGCTGATGAAACCCTTTTCAGACACAGGCAGACTTACCCCTGAACAACGTAACTATAACTACCGGATGAGCCGTGCAAGTTCAGTTGTGGAAATGGCTTTTGGCTGCTTGAAAGGACGATGGAGGTCCCTCCTGACAAGGAATGGCTGTGCAACCCTTGCCTTACGTTAATTAGGTAAAAGAAATTATTAAGTGTAGACCAGTTGCTAGGTTCGTAAGGATTACAATAGGGAATTAAAATGAGTGTGGAATGAAATAGCTGGAGGAAAGAAATGAGCAATTCATGGCTGTATTTTTTAAAGATAAAGGGAACAAAATATACAAACAATTTACAAATATACAAATATAACAACGGCAGGCATGAAATAAACCCCCAAAAAATGTCTTACTGAGCTCAGTGTTTGTTTGTCTTTTTGTTTTAGTCGTTTGACCAGTCAAGATATCTTGTATTTCCAGACTCGGGTTTCTTTTCCTCTTTTAAAGCAGCGGCTTGAGTTGTTACCACTTTGAATTTTGTGCACTGGAGAAAGGAAGGATGCTCTTCAATCGAGATCTTGGTTCAGATCTCGGTTCAGTCTCGGTTCAGGTCTTGGTTCAGATCTCGGGTCAGGCTCGCCATCTCCATTCAGAGAGAATTCAGGATCCAGAAGATTCTTAATCGGCAACCAAAAAAAAAACCTAGCCTGCACAACAATAATGGTATTTGTGGTTTATATTAATCATATATCCCATAACCTACATATGTATAAGCATGTTAGAATGTTTGGTGATTACATATGTACAACGACCTCACGCCTCAGAACAGGACAAGAGGTCTCAACCGCCAGCGAAGATCAAAGAGCATCCGAGGCGCTGCGGTGGAGACCAGATCGATCGCCCTGACTTCCCAGGGCCAGGTGGAAGAGACAGAGGACAATGGAGGAGATCGATCTCCCTGACCACCCAGGGTCAGGTGGAGGAGTAGGAAGACAAAGGAGGGGGGATTAAGCTAATGCGGGATGTCAGCTTTGATGTGCAATGTCTTTTGTTATGTGTAGGTATAAGTATGTAGGTCTGAATGTGTTCGACCTCTTATTCTGCTTCTGCACTGAGATGAGACTTGTTAGAGGAGCGAAGCTGATAATAAACTTTGGTTTATAAGTCACATCGCCTCGTTATTCCAAGCTCTTCTACACTGGTGACCCTGACGCGAGGATGGAACAGAGGCATTCTCCCGCGATTGACTCATCAGAGGTGACCCAGGCAGACGCCGGCGCCCATGCAGACAGGGGAACGGATGGACGACGTTCCCCCACGGCAGAAGCTACAGAGAGGGCTCAACCGAGCACCAGCTCTGCCGCGAGAGCTGAAGGAAGGCGCTCTCACCCTGCGGACACATCAGGGACGGCCCGCACAAGCGCCGTCACCGTCAAGCTGCCGGACTTCTGGCAGGAAGACCCGAGCTCGTGGTTTCAGCAAGCTGAGGCTCAGTTTGCACTGGCGGGCATAACGGCTGACACAAAATTTTATCACATTGTCGCCAAACTCGACGCTGCCACTTCGAGATGTGCGCGGAGCATAATCCAGCGGACGCCTGCCCAGGACAAATATAGAGAACTGAAGGCGACCATCGTGGAGAATTTCGTCCCCTCAGCCGAGGAGAGAACAGAGAGGATCCTGGCGATCTATGGCCGCAGAGGATGCAGACCCAAGGCCCTCATGGAGGACATGCTGCAGCTCAAGGAAGAGGACAATGACAACTTCCTCTTCCAATATATCTTCCTCAGTACTCTGCCGCCACACATGAGAGGGACGCTTGTCAACATGCGGTGCAGCACCCAACAAGACTTCCGCGTGCTGGCTATCGAAGCGCAGCGACTCGTCAACGCCTGCAGTGAACAGACGGCCACAGCAGCATCCGCAGATCTCAGCGCTGATGCCCAGAGCAACGGGGAACCACAAACCACTGAGCAGAGCCTGCCCACCATGGCGGCGACACGACCAAGACGCAACAGACGGAGCGACATCTGTTATTACCACCACCATTTCGCCGAGAAGGCTTACAAATGCGTTCCCCCCTGCAAGTTCAAGAGTTCGGGAAACGCCAAAGCCGAGAACCGTTAACGGCTGCGGTTCTCGGCGAAAAAAACAAGCTTCTCTATGTAACTGATGGACACACCGGCAAACAGTTCCTAATTGACACCGGAGCTCAACTGAGTTTTATCATGCCCTCCCACGCAGACCAGGCCATGGGCCCCCGGGGCAATGGAGCGATGGCAGCCAACGGCTCCATCATCGACACTTACGGTGAAAGGAACCTGCCCCTCTGCATTCATGGCCGCACCTACAGATGGACATTTATTGTAGCGGCGGTGAGTTTTAACTTGTTGGGCGCTGATTTTTTGTGTGCACATGGGCTGTTAGTCGATCTAGCAAATAGACGCTTGGTTAATGCATTGTCATTTTCTTCTATTCCCTGCTCAGCTCGAGTTTCTCCACCACCCGTGCAGGCCAACGTCACTACAGCAGAAGGTAAGTTTGATCAACTCCTCACCCAATTTCCAGCACTCACAGTTCCCAAATTCTCAGCTACAGTGGCTAAGCACGGGGTTGAACACTTTATTCCCACAACGGGTCCACCGGTATTCGCCAAAGCTCGGCGCTTAGACGCGACCAAGCTCGCCATAGCTCGGGACGGGTTTACCACCTTTGAAAAACTAGGCATTATCAGACGCTCAAAAAGCCCCTGGGCATCGCCACTACACATGGTCCCGAAAACCGACGGTTCTTGGAGACCGTGCGGCGATTACCGCAGATTAAACAATGCAACAGCACATGACCGCTACCCAATTCCTCACATCCAAGATTTTTCACTACATCTGGCGGGTGCGTGCATTTTTTCTAAAATAGACCTGGTCCGCGGCTATCACCAAGTCCCCGTTCGAGCGGAAGACATTCCTAAAACAGCTGTAATAACCCCCTTCGGTCTTTTCGAATTTTTGCGGATGCCTTTTGGCCTCAAAGGCGCTGCTCAAACCTTTCAGCGGATGATGGACGCGGTATTACGCGATCTCCCTTTCGTGTCCGTCTACCTCGACGATATGCTGGTAGCCAGCTCGTCGGAGGAAGAACACGAACAACATCTCACTATGGTTTTTCAGAGACTAGAAGAGCACAGGTTAATAATCAATCCAGCCAAATGCAAATTCGGCGTGCCACAAATTGATTTTTTGGGAAACAGAGTTTCACCGAAGGGGGCAGTCCCACTGCCAGACAAATTTCGTGCAGTAAAAAATTTTCCACGGCCACAAACGGTCAAATAGCTGCAAGAATTTTTGTGAATGGTTAATTTTTACAACCATTTCCTCCCCTGTGCAGCTCAACTCATGCAGCCCCTATATGACGCGCTCAGAAAACAAAAGCCTTCCAACGCGGTCAAATGGACCCCGGAGCGCGAACGCGCCTTCGTGGAAGTAAAAAGTGCTCTAGCTAACGCCACATTGTTGGTTCACCCTGATCCCTCGGCCCGCATTGCGCTAACCACAGACGCTTCAGACCTGGCCATAGGGGCAGTTGTGGAACAACACGTTGGCGGAACCTGGCAACCTTTGGCATTTTTCAGCAAATCGTTAAACCAAACTGAGCGTAAATACAGCACTTTTGACAGGGAGCTGGTAGCGCTTCATTTATCCATCTGCCACTTCCAGTTCTGGTTAGAAGGGCGGCGTTTCACGGCCTTTGTAGACCACAAACCACTCACCTTTGCGATGGCTAAAATTTCAGAACCATGGTCAGGCAGGCAACAAAGACAGCTAGCTGCAATTTCAGAGTTCACCACAGACATTCGACATGTGGCAGGCAAACTTAACGTGGTAGCAGACTGCCTCTCTCGCGCTGTGACATCGCCAGAGTGCGAGGAGACAGATTATACTATCTCAGCCGCAGAACTCTTCGCCAACGCGGACACATACGCGGCCCCGATTCACGTAGGGATAGATTATGCAGCCATGGCGGAGGAGCAAAGCAGTGACGCAGACGTGCGCGCACTCCTGTCTGGACCAACAGGGTTAAGGCTGGAGGAAAGGGGTTTACGCGATGGTGTACCCCCCCTAATATGCGACATCTCAACCGGCCGACCTCGCCTGGTAGTCCCAGCTGCATGGCGCCGCCGTATTTCTGACTCAATTCACTCCCTCGCGCACCTGGGTGTGCGCGCCTCGGTTAAAATGGTCGCCAAAAAGTTTGTGTGGCCCGGCCTGCGCAAAAACGTAAAGGAATGGGCAAAAACTTGCATGTCTTGTCAGCGCGTCAAAATACACAAACACACAAAAGCCCCTCTAGAGCCTTTTCGAATCCCAGCTAGAAGGTTCGCCCACGTTCATGTCGACTTCGTGGGACCACTACCTTCCTCTCAAGGTTTCACACACCTGTTAACAATGATAGACCGTACTACGCGCTGGCCTGAAGTGGTCCCTCTGGCGTCAACCACAGCGGCGGAAGTCGCTCGCGTTTTTTTGACAAACTGGGTGGCACGTTTCGGCGTCCCATCGGACATCATGTCCGATAGGGGGCCTCAATTTGTCTCAGAGCTTTGGTCAGCCATGGCCAGCAGCTTAGGGGCGACAATTCACCGCACCACCGCTTATCACCCTCAGGCTAATGGGTTATGCGAGCGCTTTCACAGATCTTTAAAGGCCGCCCTCAGAGCCTCACTAACGGATACAAATTGGGTAAATAAACTTCCCTGGGTTTTATTGGGGTTGCGTGCTGCGCCGAAAGAGGATCTAGACGCCTCCCCAGCAGAATTAGTTTTTGCACAACCTCTCAGACTCCCAGGTGAATTTTTACCAGAGAACCCAGAGCTGGGGCATCTTCCAGCCCTGAGGCTTTTAGGCAGCAACGGACCGGACACTCTCCCCGGACCGGCACATCACTCTTTTCCACGGGTTTTTGTCCCCCAAGCTTTAAAAAAATGCTGAATTCATTTTTGTTAGGCATGAAGCTTTAAAACCAACCCTCCGTCCACCATACGATGGACCATTCAGAGTGCTGGAACCTGGTGATAAGCATTTTGTGCTTGATTTAGGGGACAGAAAAGAAACAGTCAGCATTGACAGACTTAAACCTGCCTTCTTGTTGAGAGACAAACCTGCACGGGTGGTGAGAGCACCTCGGCGGGGTAGACCCCCCAAGAAAAAAGACTCAGCCCCCCTGCAGGGAACAAATAATCACTCTCCTTCCCAAGCTGCAGATTCCTTACAGGAAGGTCCCACCAGGACGCCCAAGCGGACCCACAGCAGATTCGGGAGAAGATTAAAACCCAGACGGCACAGGGACTGATGCAAACTAACCAAAAGTTGTTGACTATTTTATCAGGTTGTGCTGTGACAGTTTTAAGACTGACTTGTGATATTACTACGCTGTTATGATTACCACTGAATTCTCTACAGGAGCATAGCTGCTGGAAAGTTTCTTCCTTGTCAAAAGGTTTAACAGTTAGTATGTCATAGTAATTATCTTAAACTGTGGACTTTCTTTGATTGTCCTTTTCTTAGTCGTTTGGGGGGGGGGGCTGTGGTTTATATTAATCATATATCCCATAACCTACATATGTATAAGCATGTCAGAATGTTTGGTGATTACATATGTACAACGACCTCACGCCTCAGAACAGGACAAGAGGTCTCAACCGCCAGCGAAGATCAAAGAGCATCCGAGGCGCTGCGGTGGAGACCAGATCGATCGCCCTGACTTCCCAGGGCCAGGTGGAAGAGACAGAGGACAATGGAGGAGATCGATCGCCCTGACCACCCAGGGTCAGGTGGAGGAGTAGGAAGACAAAGGAGGAGGGATTAAGCTAATGCGGGATGTCAGCTTTGATGTGCAATGTCTTTTGTTATGTGTAGGTATAAGTATGTAGGTCTGAATGTGTTCGACCTCTTATTCTGCTTCTGCACTGAGATGAGACTTGTTAGAGGAGCGAAGCTGATAATAAACTTTGGTTTATAAGTCACATCGCCTCATTATTCCATGGTCTTCTACAGTATTATTGTTTACAGCTAGAGTAATTCATTTTCCAGTCTCTTCTTATGTAACACTATAGCTTAGTGTTTAAATTCTTCTCTCATATTACTATTGTTACAATCCAGTAATATAGTAATATCTTACATTTCACATTTCACATCTTACATCTTACATGCATGTTTTCTTTTCTCAAAATCTCTCTGGTAGTACATGAAATACTTTTTTTCTCATGTAACCAATTAAATGAATTTCTCTTTTTATCTCTACATCATTTAACCATGAAATCATGATTAATCTTTTTAACCTTTTCTTTGTAAATCATGAAATGAAATACAATTAATTTATCACATAACCAGGGAATATACTGTCCCATTACTTCCAATAATCCCTTTTAAAATCAGTAAAACCCTGTCTGAGCTACTGGGTTTAGCATAGCTTATGAGTTTACATAGAAACCAACAAAATGTGCTTTTAACATCAACTAAACATTACATTCAACCAGAAATAGTGCAAAAAGAACTAAAAGTACTTCAACATACTGTTGTGAACTGAAATCACATTTAGGAAAACCATACAGACACAAAAATAGCCTTTTCCATTGCTTTTAAACAGGAAAAATCCACTCGCGATTAGCATTAGCATAACGCTAACATTAGCATGGCGTTAGCATGCTTCATTTAGTACACACTTGGTTTTCACTCACCAAGATGAGGTATCAGCATGAACACAGCAAAAGTCACCGCCTCACGGCCTCTCAAGCTCGTGCTCCCATCAACTTAAGACAATAAAGGATTCAAATTAGCGTTTGGACAGTGTTTAGATTTATTTATAGCACCTTTCTGTATTAACTCAGCAAGACGACCCACAGGTTTTTACACGGACCGTCTCCAGTCTCTCTCGTTCGTTCTCAGAGCGCAAAAGACTGGAAACCGGGTGCGCGCCTCGGCACTCTGCTCAGAAGGCGGGACCAATACTGCTCCCAACGAATGAAAAGACCCAGATCACCCAACGTGACCATGAAACAGGAATTTAAAAGTTGGATAACGAGGGTCACACTTCCTCTGTTCAAAATAACCGTTTTTCAAAATAAAATCATACAATTGCATTAATACAAATGAAATGTGAGAAAAAGGGTCATTTTCTCAGCTGGGTTACACCCTCCTGCGCTAAATATCATGCACGACTCGTTGCATGTGTAACCAAGACTGTCCATCGCCAGTATTTAGAAACTCTGAGAAGGCTGTATTCAAACCTTGAAAAGGGACTTAACAACAGTCACTAGAGGATTTCCTAATTCAGGATACTCTAGTCTTTTTGGAAGTTGTCTGATTCTTTCAGATCGTCGTATTGGTTGAGTTGTAATGGGATCATTATTGTCCATTTCATCAGGTAAATCATTTGATTGGTGTTCTTGTTCCTCGACTGAATTGTCAGAAGGTTCTTCTAGTATTGTTACTGTTTCATTTCTCACAGGTTTGTCATTTTCAGTATTGTCTCCATCCAGTATCTTTTCCACAGGTGAATCATAGGAAAGTTCAACCTCATTTGCATTATTCTCCATATCCGGTTCTGAATTGGCAGTGGTTTCAGGTAAGTCACAATCAGGTGGGTTTGTCATTTCCGGTGTTTGCAAAGGTTTTGGATAATCATGCACAGTAGTTAATCTGGCTATCTCCTCACATGGGGAATCCTCAACCCACGGAATCAAAAATTCTTTTCAATTTCAGTTAACTCTTCGTGATCATTGTTCTCTGCAACAGTTGTTTGGCATGTCTTAGGACAGTGAATAGGCTCTGGCTCAAGTGTTTCTGCTGTGGCAACAGGGAGGAAACTGCAGGGAAGTAAAAGGTCTCTGTGTAAAGTTCTTGAGGGACCTTGCTTTGACTCGGGTTTAACCGTGTAAACGGGTAAATTACCTGCACGTTTAACTACCACATGAATGTCGGCCTCCCATTTATCAGCAAGCTTATTTTTTCCACGCAGTCTCACATTTCTAACTAAAACCCTATCCCCAGGTTCAAGTTCAGAAACAGTGATTTTGTGGTCAAACCTGGCCTTGTTCTTGTCTGCAATCTTTTATGCATTTTGTGAAGCTAACTTGTCACTTTCTTCGAGCCTTTTCTTGAGATTTTCAACGTATTGCAAGTGAGTAACTTTCTGATCTTTGTTGAGAGGAAGTCCGAACACTAGATCAACTGCCAATCTGGGTTTTCTACCAAACATTAATTCGTAGGGAGTAAACCAGGTTACATCACTGCGTGTGCAGTTGTATGCATGTACTAACGGCATAACATAGTCTTTCCAGTGGGACTTTTGTTTGGACTCAAGCTTTCCTAACATACTCAGTAGCGTTCGGTTGAATCTTTCAGTGGGGTTACCCCTGGGGTGGTATGGGGTTGTTCTTATTTTCTTTATGCCTGAGATCTCACAAAGGTCTTTTATTAGTTTTGCCTCAAAATCAGGACCCTGATCACTGTGCAGGCGCTCAGGTATACCGTAGTGAACGATGAATTGATCCCATAGGCACCTGGCAACCGTTTTGGACCTTTGATTTGGGGTAGGCAACGCAAGGGCAAATTTAGTAAAATGATCAGTTATTACGAGAATATTGCTGGTATTGCTATTGTCTGGTTCAAGACTGAGAAAGTCCATGCAGACTAGCGCTAAAGGTCGTGTGGTGGTTATGTTGACCAGGCTAGCCGCTTTTTCAGGAGGACTCTTTCTTCATATGCACCGATCACATGTTTTTACTTTTTGCTCGACATCTGTTGCCATACGTGGCCAATAGAATTGTGTTCTGACCAGATCAAGGGTTCTGTCAATACCTAAGTGGCCCATATCATTGAGCAAACTTTGGAGTATGGGAGCTCTGAGCTCCTCAGGAAGAACGAGCTGGTGGGTCACTTGGTCTCCATTTTGTCTTTTTCTGTACAACACTTCATTGTACATCTTCAATTTATTGAGTTCTCTGAGTAAAAGAGGGAGATCTGGAAGTTCTTTTCTAGCAGTCGGTGGGGGGGTTTGGCCATGTTTGATTTGTTCAATAACTTGTCTGATTGTCGAGTCCGCTCTTTGTTTGTCTTTGATTTCTGTTTGAGACAAGGCAGGGATAGTTGGTAAGCCATTGTGTTGCTCCAAAACATACAGGTCTGGGATCACGTCAGCTGAGATGGTAAGTGACTCTACAAGGGTAATACCACTATCCTGAATGTCATCACAGATTTTAACAAGGTGGTTTTGACAGATGGCTTGGACAACTTCACCATTTACAAGCTCTGTGGTGTCACTGGCAGCTAGGTGACGCTCTACAAAGCGGCTTACCCGCTCCTGCCCTTTCCTGGACTGGACATTGTTAATGAGTTCACTATGAGGACGTCTAGACAACCCACCTAGGTTTTGCTTGCCTGCGCTATACTGCAACTTAAAGTTGTAGTTAGACAAAGCTGCAAGCCACCTGTAGCTTGTGGCGTCTAATTTAGCAGAGGTCAATATGTATGTGAGTGGGTTACTATCTGTAACTACCGTGAACTGACCACCATACAAATAATCATGAAACTTTTCAGTTACTGACCATTTTAGAGCTAAAAACTCTAACTTGTGAACTGGATAACGTGCTTCACTCCTTGATAACCTACGACTGGCAAAAGCTATGGCCCTAAGCTGACCGTCCTGCTCCTGATAGAGTGCTGCACCTAAGCCGGTGGTACTGGCATTGGTATGGAGTATGTAAGGCAGCTTTGGGTCTGCAAAGCCTAAGATAGGAGCTTATGTTAACTTTTCGATGATGGAGTCGAAAGCTTTTTGACAGTCTGTGGTCCATCGACTCTCAAATGGCAGTTTGGGATCAAAGTAGGTTTGGTCGGTGATTTTGGATTTTGACCTTTTGTTGAGTGGCGGGTAACCACGTGTGAGGTCATTAAGAGGGCGTACTATAGATGAGTACCCTTCAATGAAGCATCTGTAGTACCCTGAGAACCCTAAAAAGGATCTCAGTTCCTTGAGATTCTTAGGCCGTGGCCAGGTCTTAAGGGCCTGAATCTTTTCGGGGTCTGTTTCGACACCGCTTTCGGAGACTACATGACCTAGGTATCGGACTGTTGTTTGAAAAAATTTACATTTTTCTGGTGATAACTTTAGCCCGTACTCTTTAAGACGATGGAGTAACCGCATGAGTCGCCGTTCATGTTCTTCCAAACTATTTGAAAAGATGATGCGATCATTTAGAAAGACTAACACCTCATTTAAGTTCATGTCACCGACACAGCGCTCCATGAGCCACTGAAAAGTGCTTGGGGCGTTGGTTATGCCCTGCGGCATGCGGTTGAACTCCCAGAATCCAAGGGGTGTTACAAAAGCGGTCTTTTCTTTGTCTGCTTCTTCTACCTCAATCCGGTAATATCCAGACTTAAGATCGAGGACTGTAAACCACTTGGATCCTCTGAGTGCCGAGAACGTCTCCTCTAGATTTGGAAGAGCGTAAGAGTCTTTTCTTGTTTGCAAATTGAGTTTGCAAAAGTCTATACATAGACGCACATCATTGTTTTGCTTCCTCACCACGACAATGGGGGACGAGTAGGGACACTGGGGCTCTCTTATCACACCTGCAGCGAGCAGCTCTTGAAGGTGTTTACGCACTGCCTCAAGGTCTTGAGGGTGTATAGGGCATGCACGGTGCTTAAAGGGACGGATTAGAGGAGGTCACGCAGCGCAGGGCATCCTCCAGCTCCCGATTAGTACGTTGATTAGTACGCTCACACTGTCCGTTGGACTGGGGGTGGTGACCAGAGGAGAGACTAACCGTGGCCCCCAGGGCGTTACAGAAGCACCTCCATACCTGGGAGACAAACTGAGGGCCCCAATCTGATACAACGTCCAATGGAATCCCGTGCAGTCTGACCACATGTTGGACAAGTAGGTCAGTCGTCTCACGTGCCGAAGGGAGACCCTGAAGAGGCACAAAATGGGCGGCCTTAGAGAACCGATCCACAATCGTCAGAACTGTGTCATAGGTGTTAGAGACCGGGAGGCCAGTGACGAAGTCAAAGGCGATGTGCGACCAGGTCCTGCCCGGGACCGGCAGGGGCTGGAGCAGACCCGCAGGTGGAGAGTTTTGAGACTTGCCGGTAGCGCACTGGGGGCAAGCCCGGACGTAGTTGGTGACGTCCTTCTGGAGACCCGGCCACCAGAACGAGCGTTGCAGAAGATCCACCAGTCGGGAGACGCCAGGGTGACAGGCGAGCTTGGAGGTGTGGACCCAGTGAATAACATCCCCTCGAACAGCTGAAGGAACGAAGAGCCTGCCCTCTGGACCACCGCCAGGGTCCGGTTCCGCCTCCTGTGCCTTTCAGATCTTGTCCCTGATGGACCAGGAAACCGCCCCCACAACGCACGAGCTGGGAAGGATGGTATGGTCCAACTCCTCCGGATCCTCAGGAGCAAACTGTCTGGACAAGGCATCGGGCAACCCATTCTTTGAGCCTGGACGGTACGTGATGGTAAACTGAAATCGAGCAAAGAATAGAGACCAGCGTGCCTGGCGGGCATTCAGGCACCGCGCTGACCTCAAATATTCTAGATTCTTGTGGTCCGTCCAGACCACAAAAGGCTGAGCTGCCCCCTCCAGCCAGTGACGCCACTCCTGCAGCGCGAGCTTGACAGCGAGGAGTTCCCTGTTGCCAACATCATAATTACGTTCGGCTGCAGATAACCATCGGGAGAAGAAGGCGCAGGGCCTCTTGACTCTGTCCGCTGAGAGACCACCGCCCCCACCCCCGTGTCGGATGCATCAACCTCCACCAAGCACTGCAGCGCGGGGTCGACCTGGGTCAGGACCCGGGAGGAAGAGAACTCCGCCTTGAGGGTCTTGAAGGCGGCGGCTGCCTCCTCGGACCACTGGAAGGGCACCTTCGATGACGTGAGGCGAGTCAGGGGGGTGACAATGGCGCCGAAGTTGGGGACAAAGCAACGGTAGAAATTAGAGAAGCCGATGAACTGCTGTACCTGTTTCCTGGAGGTAGGCGTGGGCCACTCGACCACCGCTTTCACCTTAGCGGGGTCGGGGAGGATCTGATTGTACGAGATGACAAACCCCAGGAAGGAGGTGGTCCGGGCGTAGAATTCGCACTTCTCCGCCTTGATGTAGAGTCTATTTTCCAGCAGCCGTTGCAGGACCCACCTCACATGAGCCTGGTGCTCCTCCCGTGACCTGGAGAAGATGAGTATATCGTCTAAGTAAACGAAGACAAAGACCCCCAGGAAATCTCGTAGGACGTCGTTTATGAGCCGCTGGAAAATGGCAGGTGCGTTGGTGAGCCCAAACGGCATCACAAGGTACTCGAAGTGACCGCTGGGGGTCCTGAAAGCTGTCTTTCACTCATCGCCCTCCCGGATCCGAACGAGACGGTAAGCGCTGCGGAGATCTAGTTTCATGAACCAGGTCACCCCCTGGAGGGAGTGGAAGGCGGTGTCCATCAGCGGCAAGGTGTAGCGATCCTTAATAGTAATGTCATTCAGTGCTCTGAAGTCAATGCAGGGGCGAAGGGACCCATCCTTCTTGGACACGAAGAAGAAGCCCGCACCGAGCAGAGACGAGGAGGGGCGGATGATCCCAGCGCTGAGCAACCCCTTGATGTAAGCATCCATCGCCTCGCGTTCAGGAGTGGAGAGGCTGTACAGGCGGCCAGATGGCAAGGGGGTCCCTGGACGGAGGTTTATGGCGCAGTCATACGGCCAGTGAGGGGGAAGAGACATAGCCCTGGACTTGCTGAATGCTACCCCCAAGTCGTGGAACTCCTGCGGCACCAGGGTGAGGTCCGGAGGCTCGGATACCGGCGCAGGCAGAGGGGAGGACGGAGCACAAGCCACAGACTGGAGACAGGTGCCCAGGCAGAAGGAGCGCCACGAAAGGACGCTGCCAGACCTCCAATCGTGGATGGGGTTGTGCAGGCGCAGCCACCGGTAGGCCAGGATGACACAGTCCGAAGAGGAGGGCAGGACAAATAGAGTCCTCACGGTGGTTGCCAGAGATTATATAGGGACCGGCTTGGTGCGATGCGTCACTACCCCCAAGGGAGAGCGAGAGAGGGTGACCAGGTTAAGGGGAGTAGACAATGGCTGACAGGATATGCCCAAACGGGTTGCCAGGCTCTTGGAAATAAAACTTTGCTCTGCCCCCGAATCCACCAGTGCATGCGTGAGATGCCCGATGGAATTGTGGCAGAATCTAATGGGCAATGTGCAACAAGATAGGGGATTTGACCGGTTAGAGTCCGCGAGGCCCCCTACAGTGACTCGCGGACCCACCCTGTTTGGCTTAACCGGGCACTGCTCCACGGTATGCTGGTCGTCTCCGCAATACATGCAGAGACCCAGTTCCCATGGGCGTTGTCTCTCCGCAAGAGGGAGCCTGGTGCGCCCGATCGCCATGGCCTCTGGCTCATCGGCGGACTCCGGAGCGGGTAACGCCAGGGGGCGAGACTGAGGAGAACGGGCGGAAGCTCCGCGCGAGCAGCTGACTGACTTCCGCTCTGCGGCCCGCTCTCGCAGCCTATTGTCCAGGCTAATCGTGAGGGAGATCAGCTCGGACAGCCGCCCTGGGAGATCCCGACTGGCTAGCTCATCCCTCAGACCAGAATTGAGGCTACGGAGGAAGATGCTGCAGAGAGAAGCCTCTCCCCAGCCAACCTCCTCCGCTGCCACCCGGAAGTCAACAGAGTGATCCGCCGCCGACCGGCCTCCCTGTTGGAGACTAAGGAGCAGATCGGCGAGGACGCTGTCACGACGCGAGTGGTCAAACACCTCTAGGAAGTCTTGCATGAACCGGTCATAGGAGAGGGTCGCGTAGCTGGGCTTCGACATAACGGCGTAAGCCCAAGCTAGCGCTCGCCCCTCTAAGAGATTAGCCATGTAACCGATTCGGCTATGGTCTGAAGGGGAAATCCCCGGGAACGCGCAGGAACACCGACTCACATTGCAAAATAAACCCCCGTGCTCCACCGAGCTTCCCGTTGAAGGGAAGTGGGGGTCGGAATAGGTGTGAGCCGGGTCAGCGCCCCCGAGCTTGGTTGGCCAGCCGTGGAAGCAGCCGGAGCCGAGCCGCCTTGAGGAACCGGGGGAACGCTTGCTGGGGGTCAAGGCGGTCTAACCGGTGAGTGACTATAGTTAATTGATTGAATATCACTTGTTGTTGGTGCACAATCATATCCACCCGAGCCTCGAGGGTGGAAAATCAGCGTGCGAGCCCGCTGTCCGCTGGGCCACTTTGCTGGAGCCGTACTGACATATTACTCGGCCCAAGAAACACGCACGCAGGCTCAGGTAGATTTGAAAGCTTTATTCAACCAATGAAACGTGTTTGGATGCGTGTGTGTGATATGTTAATGTGTTGTGGGTGGAAGATGAAGACAGGGACAGAGCAGCACGCCGTGCGGCCAGGCAGCCCTATGGAAGAGACAAGAACAGGGAATTAGCTGGGCAAACCACACGGGAGAGTGATAAAGTAATGTGCTTACTTGCAGCGATAAAGGTGGCTGGCGTTGGCAAAGATTCCAAGCCTGGGAGACAGCGCCCTGCTGTGCGTCCAACGAGGAGAGGAGATGCAGGGGAACGATGATGGCAAAGGAGAGGATGTCCGCCGCCAGGGAATCCACCTGTGCACAGGGGAAGGCTGAGAGGACAGGTGAGTACAGAGACAGCTTACGTGTTGTAGAGATGACCAGCAGGCCTAGAGGAAGGATTCTGCTGAGAGATTGAGCACGTTGACAGACAGTCGGCTCCAGGCCGATGCTCAGGGCGAGGTGGAATAAATAGTTGAGAGCTAACGAGGTGCAGGTGTGCGCGCAGCTGAGGTGGATGCCCGAGAGCGGCGAGTGGTGACAGGATCGTGAAGATTGATGGAGTGTTTCACTTTGCTCGTACACCCAAAGTCCAAATCATGGAAAGCGAATACTTCCGGGATGTCATTTAGTTGTTTGGTTATTCGCTCTTTCCACTCCTGGGGAATCGGTGAGTCACCAAAGTTGAAACTCAGTTGTGTCTTGTTTGTGGTCGACTCATTTGCACTGACAACATTGTGCTGGGACAGGATACAATGGAAAGCTCCAAGTTCTGCGATGACACAAGTGGACGGAATTGTGACATCTTGCTCTGTTTCGTTTGTATTCATTACAGGCACTTTGTGTGGAGCTCGGGAAGGAAGTGTTATCAGTCAAGTTTTAACACAAAGGCCACCAGGCAAGGAAGACTGAGAGGGGTGGTCAACTATAGCACAGGTGTCAGAAGTACAGTGAACGTTGGCAGACCCCTCCAAAACTACAGTTTTACCTGCTAGAACTACAGCTGGAGCTTTGCCTGACAAGGTAACTAATCCATGTTCCCATCTTTGTTCTTTGTATGCCTTAGTTCGAGAGTTTTCAACAGTGTCCTAAAACCGTAAGGACTAGGTAAGTAATCAGGAGTCTTGATGTCTAAATACTTTTCATACAGAACATCAAGTGTGTTTGTTCCCACTAACACTGGTGTCTCACTATTAGGATTGGTATCTGGAACAACGAGAGCTAAGGTTGGTATGTCAATCTCTGTGTATAAGAAGTCTTTTGGAAAGGTAATACACATCTCTATATAACGTAAATAGGGGACGGGCTGACCTGCAGCGCCCTCTACTTCTAAAAGGTCATAGAGTGGTTTAAGGTTTTGATCGGGAAAGTTCTGTTTGTAAAATGACTCGGTGACTGTAGTCACTTGTGACCCTGAGTCAAGAAGACAATGCACATTAACATCAGAAATGCTAACTACAGCTGTGCATTTGGAGCCAACTAACCCTTTTGGTAGACTATACTTAGGTGGGTTAGTAACAGATTGCTTAAGGTTAGCGCGTTGCTTGTACTTAGTGTGACATGAGTGTCTGGCTACAGTCTCCATTTGCCCCGTAATAGAGACTGTTCTTAGTTTAACCGGTCTTTATTAGCTGCGGGATTTCCAGACTCCTATCTCTGCTGTTTCTCTTTAAACTGCTTACGCTTTTCGGTAACTAAAGCTGGGTTTGGTTCGTTTTCACAACTCGGCTTCATGTGGCCATCCTCTCCACATTGGAAACAGTACCACGGTTTGGGTGGGGTACTTTGAGTTCTGACCGTTTGTTCTGTGGGTTCCTTTGTCACTTTATTCAGCTTTCGTTTCTCTTTTGGCTTTGTACTGGGTGTACTTTTTGAGTTTTGAGCTTTTGGTTTTGCAGTTAGTTTTACTAGTTGAGTTTGAATTTCTGCAACTTGTTTTGAGAGTTCTTGAATTGATTTTAACGTGATTTTGTCCTCATTTTCATCTGAACTGCATTGCACAGTTTGCAAGTGGGATGTGACTTTTTGTTTTGAACTGCTCAAATGTTGTCTCATTCGCAAGTTTTTGGCAGCAATTTGGTCTTCTTCAGTACGTAGCAAGAGAAGCAAATCAGGAAAAGTTGGGGGATTTGTTCGTTTTTGTTTTAACTGGAGTACAGTTAAAAGGGAATCATCCCAACAACCTCGACAAAACTGTGTGACAAGCAGCCTGTCAAAATCCTGGCTTGAAGCACCACCACGCTTTACAGTGTGAGTCAAAGCTACTTGAAGACGTTGTAGGTATCACGAGGGTTTCTCACCTGTGTTTTGGAAGGTGTTAAGAAACTTGGCGTAAAGCTCTCTGCCATCTTGAACTGTACCATAAGCAGAATCTAACAGCTGAAGGTATTCTGATGGTGAGCTGTTGGGGTTCAAGTGCTTGACTACATCAGCTGCTGGGGGTAAAAGAGACTCAATGATCTTTCGGGATTGTTGCAATTTGGACATAGCAGGACCAGTCAAGATTAATTCTACACTGGAGCGCCAAGTATCATAATCTAGCTCATAAGTTGGTCGGAGGTCTTTGCTAGAAAAAGCTCTGAGCTTTTGTGAAAACGGCTGCACGGAAAAATCTTCCCTTTTTACAATGTGCTCAACTACCACACGTTGCACTTCTGGGGGATTTAAATCATGTGCAGAAATGGTGGGCATACTTCGAGCTGGGGTGCTCGCAGTGTGATTTGACTGGTAAGTTGGTTGTGCACCTTGAATACTGGGCTCAGCTGCAGAAGGCTGAGGTTGAGGTTCATCCAAGAAAGCTTCAGGTAAGTTATCAGGTAACTTAACTTGCTCTGATTGATCATTTTCAGATTCTTTGATTGACTCAGAAATCTGTGACATCATGTCTTTCAGGACATCTGCAAAATCTCTGCGAAATCTTCACTAGGTTTTTAATATCAGTGAGATATGACTTGGTCGTATCGTTCCCTACACGGTGCGTGTAAACACTGGCAAGAGATTGTATGATTTAGCTAGCTCCACTATCAGATACATGGGTACATGGCAATGGGTCAAGAGCTTCAACAGCAATACCCGAGTTATACTCAAAAATAGCACTCTGGGAAAACTCAGACTTACTATCTGCTACTTTTATGACTCTTGCAATCGATCTATACTGTTTCAAAAACTCAGTCACTTCCCCAAATTGCTCATCTCCAGCGATTTCACTCACTATCACTGCATTTGCAACTTTCACAGATTCACACTCAACAATATCCATTTTGGGTACGTTATAGGCTTGGAATAACTTAAGGGAGAGAAGAAAAAGGCTCCTGGCTGGGCTCGCCACTGCTTATTGTAACCCTTGCCTTACGTTAATTAGGTAAAAGAAATTAAGTGTAGACCAGTTGCTAGGTTCGTAAGGATTACATTAGGGAATTAAAATGAGTGTGGAATGAAATAGCTGGAGGAAAGAAATGAGCAATTCATGGCTGTATTTTTTAAAGATAAAGGGAACAAAATATACAAACAATTTACAAATATACAAATATAACAATGGCCGGCATGAAATAAAACCCCAAAAAATGTCTTACTGAGCTCAGTGTTTGTTTGTCTTTTTGTTTTAGTCGTTTGACCAGTCAAGATATCTTGTATTTCCAGACTCGGGTTTCTTTTCCTCTTTTAAAGCAGCAGCTTGAGTTGTTACCACTTTGAATTTTGTGCACTGAAGAGAGGAAGGATGCTCTTCAATCAAGATCTTGGTTCAGATCTCGGTTCAGTCTCGGTTCAGGTCTTGGTTCAGATCTCGGGTCAGGCTCGCCATCTCCATTCGGAGAGAATCCAGGATCCAGAAGATTCTTAATCGGCAACCAAAAAAAAAACCTAGCCTGCACAACAATAATGGTATTATTGTTTACAGCTAGAGTAATTCATTTTCCAATCTCTTCTTATATAACACTATAGCTTAGTGTTTAAATTCTTCTCTCATATTACTATTGTTACAATCCAGTAATATAGTAATATCTTACATTTCACATCTTACATCTTACATGCATGTTTTCTTTTCTCAAAATCTCTCTGGTAGTACATGAAATACTTTTTTTTTCTCTCATGTAACCAAATAAATGAATTTCTCTTTTTATCTCTACATCATTTAACCATGAAATCATGATTAATTTTTTTAACCTTTTCTTTGTAAATCATGAAATGAAATACAATTAATTTATCACATAACCAGGGAATATACTGTCCCATTACTTCCAATATTCCCTTTTAAAATCAGTAAAACCCTGTCTGAGCTACTGGGTTTAGCAACAGCTGATGAGTTTACATAGAAACCAACAAAATGTGCTTTTAACATCAACTAAACATTACATTCAACCAGAAATAGTACAAAAAGAACTAAAAGTACTTCAGCATACTGTTGTGAACTGAAATCACATTTAGGAAAACCATACAGACACAAAAATAGCCTTTTCCATTGCTTTTAAACAGGAAAAATCCACTCGTGATTAGCATTAGCGTAACGCTAACATTAGCATGGCGTTAGCATGCTTCATTTAGTACACACTTGGTTTTCACTCACCAAGATGAAGTATCAGCATGAACACAGCAAAAGTCACCGCCTCACGGCCTCTCAAGCTCGTGCTCCCATCAACTTAAGACAATAAAGGTTTCAAATTAGCGTTTGGACAGTGTTTAGATTTATTTATAGCACCTTTCTGTATTAACTCAGCAAGACGACCCACAGGTTTTTATACGGACCGTCTCCAGCCTCTCTCGTTCGTTCTCAGAGCGCAAAAGACTGGAAACCAGGTGCGCGCCTCGGCACTCTGCTCGGAAGGCGGGACCAATACTGCTCCCAACAAATGAAAAGACCCAGATCACCCAATGTGACCATGAAACAGGAATTTAAAAGTTGGATAACAAGGGTCACACTTCCTCTGTTCAAAATAACTGTTTTTCAAAATAAAATCACACAATTGCATTAATACAAATGAAATGTGAGAAAAGGGGTCATTTTCTCAGCTGGGTTACACCTGCAAACTGGAGCTGAGCAAGAAAATGGTGCTCACCTGCTGCATACTTGATAATATTTGTGAGGAACATGGTAACAAGTTTGGACTCCCAGACACACCTGATCACAGTCAGCCTCCAGGTCAACCACTACCTGACCATGCCAGTGTAGAATGATATTAGGGCAGCTTTAATGGAGTATTTTAACAGTGGGGAGCAGTAACCTGTTTAATGCCTGCCCTATCATTTACAAAATGTAATGTATGTGAAGTAGTTCAAAATAATTAATGAAGAAAACATTCAGCTGACAATCAGTCCTCAGTGTACTCTGTTTTAAAGTATTTATATATTTTATAGGCACATTTACAGAGTTGTGAAAGGTATACCCTTCTGTATTTGTAATTGCGACACCCAGGCTACAGGCCATAGTGGACCAGAGCTCGGAAACAAACTGAGGGCCCCAATCAGACGTGATGTCCGAAGGGATGCCAAAACGTGCCACCCATGTTCAATTCAATTCAATTCAACTTTATTTATATAGCACCATTTCACAACAACAGTCATCTCATAGCACTTTCAACTGCAGGGGGAACCCCCACAGTTGCAGAAAGACCCCAGCAATCAGGCGATCCACTGTGAGCAAGCACTTGGCAACGGTGCAGAGGAAAAATTCCCTTTTAACAGGAAGAAACCTCCAGCAGAACCAGGCTCAGGGAGGGGCAGTCATCTGCTGCGACTGGCTGGGGGGTGAGGGGATAGAGAAGATGAAAAGAACAGACATGTAGAGAGCAAACAGCACGATGGGGACTCAATCTATGGGAGAGAACAAACAGATGTTAATGACCAGCAAAAAAAAAATATTTCATTGAGAGTGAATAAAGGAGTGAGGCCCAGTGCATTATTGGAGGTCCCCCGGCTGACTAAATCTATTAGCAGCATAACTAAAGGAGGGTTCAGAAATATATGATCCCTCCCTAACTGTAGGCTATATCAAAAAGGAAGGTTTTAACCCTATTCTTAAAAACAGAGATCGAGTCTGACTCCCGAATCCAGATTGGCAGCTGGTTCCACAGGAGAGGAGCTTGATAACTGAAGGCTCTACCTCCCATTGTACTTTTGGAGATTCTAGGTATTACAAGTAATCCTGCATTTTGGGAGCATAGTGCTCTGTTAGGATAATACGGTAGTATCGTCAAAAAGGCTCGCGCCACATCCGCAGACACGGTTGCAGCTAGCGGGACTGCTTCTGGCCATTGTGTGGTGCGGTCCCCCACTGTCAGAAGGTGCGTGAACCCCTGCAATGGTGGGAGGGGGCCCACGAGGTCCACGTGAACGTGGTCGAACCTCTTAGCCGGGATACAAAACGGCTCCAAAGGGGCCTTTGTGTGCCTGTGCACTTTGGCTTGTTGGCACGCTACGCAGGCTGCAGCCCACTCTTTCACCTGTTTGTGCAAGCGTGGCCATACGAACTTCGCTCTCACCATTTTGACTGACGCGCACACTCCTGGGTGCGCCAGGGCGTGAACGGACTCAAAAACGTGGGGGCACCAAGCACGTGGGACCACCAGGCGCGGGCGTCCTGTGGAGATGTCACAGATTGGGGGGGGGGGCATCTTGCAGTACTCTGCTCTCCAGCCTTAACCCTGTTGGTCCAGATTGGAGCGCGCACACGTCCGCATTGCCAATCTGCTCTGTGGCCATGGCCGTATAATCTATCCCTATGCAGACCGGGGCCACTAGCACACACGAGAGGCAGTCCGCCACCACATTCAGTTTACCAGCCACATGCTGAATATCGGTCGTAAACTCGGAGATCGTGGCCAGCTGTATCTGCTGCCGGCCCAACCATGGTTCCGAAACCTTGGCCATCGCATACGTTAGCAGCTTGTGGTCCACGAACGCAGTGAAGCTGCGCCCTTCCAGCTAGAACTGGAAGTGGCATATGGCCAAGTGGAGAGCCAGTAACGCTCTGTCAAATGCGTTGTATTTACGCTCACTGTCGTGCAAAGACCTGCTAAAAAAAGCGAGCGGCTGCCAAGAACCGGTGATGCGTTGCTCCATGACGGCCCCTATGGCCATGTCCGAGGTGTTGGTAGTGAGGGCTATCCGAGCCGCCGGGTCCCGGTGCGCCAGCAATGCGATGTTTGCCAGGGTTGTTTTAACCTCACAGAATGCCTGCTCCCGCTCAGGAGTCCAGTCGACTCTGTCCACCGGTTTCCGTTTCTTGAGTGCAGCATACAATGGCTGCATGAGCTTGGCTGCACGGGGGAGGAAACGGTTATAAAAGTTAACCATCCCCAAAAACTCTTGCAGCGCCCTGACTGTCTGAGGGCGGGGAAAATTTGCCACCACGCGCATCTTGTCCGGCAAGGGTATCGCTCCCTCCGGTGAGATGCGATGCCCCAAAAAATTGATTCCCGTCACGCCGAACTGGCATTTCGCTGGGTTGATTATTAACCCGTGCTCCTCTAACCTCCGGAAAACCGTCCTGAGGTGGGTTACGTGTTCGTCCTCAGACGCGCTGGCCACCAGGATGTCATCCAGGTAGACGGAACACAAACGGCAGATCGCGCAACACCATATCCATGATGCGTTGGAATGTCTGTGTCGCGCATTTTAGTCTGAAGGGCATGTGTAAAAACTCAAACAGACCAAACGGGGTTATTACCACCATTTTGGGTATGTCTTCCGCACGCACCGGGACCTGGTGGTAACCACGGACCTGGTCTATCTTAGAAAAAATACATGCCCTGAATATGGAGAATCGGGTAGTGGTCCTGCACTGTGGTGTTGTTTAATCTGTGAAAATCTCCATACGGTCGCCACGATCCCTCAGCCTTAGGGACCATATGTAGTGGGGATGCCCATGGGCTGTTTGAGCGCCTAATGATGCCCAGCCTTTCCAAGTTGGCAAACTCCTCACACACTATGGCCAGCTTAGTTGTGTCCAGGCACCGAGGTCGTGCGAAAATGGGCGGCCTGGTGGTGGTAATAAAGTGCTCCACCCCGTGTTTAGTGATGGCCGCCGGGACCGTGAGTGCTGGGAACTGGGTGAGCAGTGTGTGGAACTTACCACCTGGAGCTGTGACGTTGGCTAGCATTGTTGACCCGGCTCCTCGAGCTGTAGAGGGGAGGGAATCAAAAGACAATGCATTAATCAGGCGTCTGTTAGCAACATCGACTAGTAGTCCGTGTGCACACAAAAAATCAGCGTCCAAGATTGGGAAACTGCATGCCGCTATGACAAATGTCCACTCGTACGTATGGCCGTGTAGGGATACAGCCACTGTCTTTTCACCAAAAGTCTTAATGTCCAAGCTGTTTGCGGCCGTCAGCTTGGGGCCGCTAGCACCCGCTAGCCGGTCAGCGTAAGACGGTAAGATGAGGCTCTTTTGGGAGCCGGAGTCCACGAGGAGCCGTCTCCCCGAGCACGAGTCTGTCACGTAGAGCAGCTTGCTTTCTTCACCGGCGGTCGCGGTTGCTACCGACTGCCAGTTGTGGCGTTTTCCCGAACGATTGAATTGGCATGGTGGCATGCATCGGCGTGCGTCCTCTTCAAAACGGTGGTGGTAGGAGCAGAGCGTTTCTCTCTGGCGCTTCCTGGCACCCGCTGCCACTACCATCGCTGGCTCCTTGCTTCCGCTGGCTGTCTCACTGGGTTCAGACTCCGCTGCGTTCACTGTGAGGGCCCTGGTGGTGATGATGATCCGATCTGCTTCCTGGGCTAGCGTACGGTAGTCATCATCATCATCGGCGGTCACTCGTAGTCGAGTATGACTGTCCTCCCTCTTGGTCCTTGTGGGTCTTCAGGTGGGCATAGAGGCCAATTCTGGACCCAATTATTCTGCTGCAATGTGGGCAGGGGAATGTAATGGTGGTGGGTTTGGGTTGGTCCTGATTGTTGGTTGCTCTCTCTTTCCTGAGTCAGCGTTTGTCTTGTGCAGCATGATGGAGGTCAGCGTTGTACTGTGCGGCATCCTCACGGACAATGTTTCTCCAGGTCACCCTGTCGGTTGCCATATTTTCCCAAGCTTTTAGGTCTATGTGGCACTTCTTTAGGTTTGTTTTTATGCTGTCCTTAAATCTCTTCTTCTGGCCTCCTGGAGCCCGCTTCCCTTCAGCTACCTGGGAGTACAGGACTTGTTTCGGGAGGCGAGAGTCAGGCATTCGGATAACATGACCAGTCCATCTGAGCTGGTTTTGGGCAATGGTGGCAGTGATGGTGGGAAGGTTAGCCTCCTCCAAGACGCTGGTGTTGGTGCGTCTATCCTCCCAACTAATCCTGAGGATTTTTCGGAGGCATCTCTGATGGTGTGCCTCAAGTGCCTTTAAGTGCCTGCTGTATGTAGTCCAGGCTTCTGATCCATACAGGAGAGTGGGGAGCACCACCGCTTTATAAACCAGGATTTTGATTTTCACTTGGAGATTGCGGTTCTCAAAGACTCTCCTCCTTAGCCTTGAGAAAGCCCCACTGGCACTGCTGAGGCGGTGGTGTATTTCATCATCGATGATGGCTTTTGATGAGAGGAGGCTGCCAAGATATAAGAAGTGGTCCACATTTTCCAGTCGGATGTTATCAATGGAGATGTTTGGGGGTATGGCAAGTGTACTGCAGTTTGGTGATGGCTGGTGGAGTATTTGTGTCTTTTTTATATTGACGGCCAAACCGAGCTGTTTGTATGCTTTGGCAAAGGCAGACAAGATGCACTGAAGGTCCTCTTCTGAGAGGGCTACTAGAGCGTTGTCGTCAGCATACTGCAGCTCCATAATGGATATGGTGGTGGTTTGACCTTTAGCTCTAAATCGGTTGATATTGAGAAGTTGACCGTCGATTCTGTACGTGATTTTGACTCCCGGGGGCAGATGTTGGTTCGTGAGATGGAGAATAGCAGCAATATAGATGGAGAATAATGTTGGAGCGATGACACATCCCTGTTTGACTCCTGTGTCAACCCTGAAGGGTTCTGTTTTGTCTCCACTGCCACTGAGTACCGTGGCAGACATATTGTCATGCAGCAGTCTGAGTACCCGGATGTATTTTTCTGGGCAGCCAATCATTGCCAGAACCAGCCAAAGGGCCTGACGGTTTACTGAGTCAAAGGCTTTGGTAAGGTCTATGAAGGCCATGTATAATGCTAGATTTTGTTCCCGGCATTTTTCTTGCAATTGGCGAGCAATGAAAATCATGTCTGTGGTGCCTCTGTTTGGGCGAAAACCACTCTGGGACTCGGGAAGAATGCTCTCTGACAGGGGGGTGAGTCTATTGGCCAAGACCCAGGCAAAGGCTTTCCCTATGGTGGACAGGAGAGAAATGCCACGGTAATTCCCACAAACTGCCCTGTCCCTCTTTTTTTTGTCTTCTTAACACTTGTTGTATCAACTTCATGATCCATGACAGCATTTAAGTCTCCTCCACAAATTAGGACTCCTTCACTGTGTGTTGCTATGAGATCAAACAGATGTTGAAAAAAACCCTTGTCACTTTCTGGTGGGGCATAGATGTTCACTAATGTGATCTGCATACCATCTATTCTTCCCTTTATTATTACATACCTGCCTTCTTTATCCTGGATTTCCTGTTCACTTTCAAATTGTATTTTGTTTGAAATTAGTATCATAACCCCCCTTTTAGCTCCTCCCTTAAATGAACTGTAGTAGGAGTTCTTATAGCCAAATCTCTTTAGTTTCACATGTTCTGTCTTGCTCAAATGTGTCTCTTGCATAAATATAATTTCAGCTTTTTCCTTCTTGAATTTTCTTATTATTCTTTCCCTTTTAACAGGTGAGTTCAGACCATTCACGTTTAGTGTCATTATCTTAAGATTTTTACCCATATTCATGTTTTTCCATTTTTTTAACTTGTGCTCCTAGCCCCTTTAACAACAAAAATAACACATATTTATATAAAAACACATTAAAAAATCTTGACCTCCGTACTTTGGGCCTTTCTTCTGTCCACTGGTCCCTGTTGGTGGGTGGGGGGAATGTCCTCACAGAGTGAGGGGCCCTCCCTAGATCTATATTAACTCTCCAAGTAATAGTCATTAGTCTAGAAATGTCCAACAAATATCACTTAAACCTCTCCTAGCCGTCTGTTTCTCTTTTACCTTGTCTTCTTGGCCTTCATTTCTTCTGTGCCTTTCTTAATCTTTGTTATGATCTAGGCTTTCAGTTGAAAGCCTTGTAGCTTGTCCTGGGCCCGCTGCTCTACGTCTCTCCCCCTTCTTCCGCTGTTCATTCGTCTCCACTCCGGCTGTCGTGATGCGTTCAGGGCCGCCGCTGCTCCAGCCGTTTCCTCCGGCACGCTCACCTCAAGGCCCCGCTCCATCATATCCCGCGCTGCCTCTCTGGCCGTGTTGTAGGTTCTTACGCCGTCCTCCCAATGAATCCTCATTTTCATTAGCGGTGTTTGGAATCTAATTTTTTTCTCTTTCAGCGTTTTTTTAATGTTGGCATATTTCTTCCGCTGCTGCACAATTTCTGTCGGGTAGTCATGGTCAAAGAATACCTGTTTGTCGCCGATTCGTATCTTTTTTTTCCATGCTTGTGTCAAGATTCTTTACTTTATGTCATATTTCACAAAGTTTACCACAACTGACCTGGGTGTAGAGTTTGGTTTCGGGTTCTGTGCCGGGGTTCTGTGCGCTCGTTGAATCTGCAGATCCATTTCTCTGGGCAGTTCCAGCTCTTTTTTTAAGAACTGATCCATGAATTTCATCATCGAGTTGCCTTCAATGCCCTCCGGAATTCCAAAGATGCGCATATTGCTTCGTCTGGACCTGCTCTCCAAGTCGTTTATTTTCTCCTGCATCCTCTGCGTTTGCGTCGTCAGGGTCTGTAGTTGTTCGTTTGCCTCGCTTTTCCAATCTTCCAGCTCCGATATTCGGGTCTGCGCTTCTGTCATACACGCCCGCTGGGAGCGCAGCTCCTCCATGTTTTCTGTTAGCTTGCGCTCCATTTCTCTTCGGAGGCCCTTAATTTCCTCCTTAATTTCTTTTTTCAGCTCCTCCTTAAGAGCCGCTAAATCCTGCTGTAGCTGCCGCTTGAATTCTCTTAACTCTTTACCCAAACTGGCGATGCCAGTGTTCATGTTTTCGAGTCTGGCGTCCTCCATTTTCTCTGCTGTAGACACCTCGTTTTTTTGGGCTTCGCGTTCAGCGGTTTTTCCTGCGTTGTTGGTGAGGAATTCTTCAATTTTACCCTGCTTTTGTCCTTGTGCCCGGCTCCTTCGTGTTTTCATCCCTTAGTTTATTGATCCGCTTATGTCGAGTTGGCCATTTACCGATGATTTTTAATCCGGCTAGGGAGAGCTCTCTGTTTAAGCGTTATGTCTCTCCGCCATCTTCCCGGAAGTGATCGCCCTGTCCCTCTTTTTAAAGATGGAGACAATCAAGGCATCCCTGAGCTGTGCAGGGATTTCCTCTACTTCCCATATTTTCAGGAGCAGGGCATGGATGTGCTTCAGAAGATCAGGACCGCCTTTCTTCAGGACTTCTGCTGGGATGCCGTCAGGTCCAGCAGCCTTGTTGTTTCTCATCTTCCTGATGGCGTCCTGTACCTCATCCAAGCTAGGTGGTTTTCCCATGCTTTCCTCTATGGGCTGTTGAGGGAGTTGATCAAGGGCCTTCATCTCAGGAGTGGTGTCCCTGTTTAAGAGGTCCTTATAATGCTCTTTCCACCTGTCTGCAATTGCCTCCTTGTCCTTCAGAAGCGAGAGCCCATCTCTGGAGCGAAGGGGGGTTAGGCAGCGGTGGCTGGGGCCATATACCACTCTTGTGGCATCGAAGAATCCTCTCGTGTCTCCAGAGTTGACAAGCTGCTGGATCTCCAGGGCCTTCTTTGTCCACCACTGGTTCTTCAATTTCCTAACAAGTGTTTGTACGGCTGCCTTCGCTTTGGCATGGGCTGCTCTTTTAACCTTGCAGTGAATGTTGTTTTGCCAGGTGATAAAAGTTTGCCGCTTGATGTCGATGAGCTGTTGGATCTCACTGTCATTCTCGTCAAACCAGTCTTGATGTCTCCGCTTTTTATGACCGAGGATGCTTCTGCAGGAGTCCACGATGGCAGTGGAAAGTGTGCTCCAGTGTTTTTCAGTATCCTCTGGGTACTGTTTGGGCAAAGCTGCCCTAAGAGTATCCTGCAGCTGTTGTTGGTAGATAATGTCGTCCAGCAGCACGATGTTAAGCTTTGGCCATACGGTAGTAATGCGCAGCCAGTAACGGTGAGTTGGCAAGGACCGCTCTGGCCACTGTTGGGAGGTTCCGGAAGAAAAGGTGGGCAAACAGAAAATGCCCGTCATCCATGCCCATCAACGCCAACATCTTCTCCATCAGTTCGACCGCAACCCATCTCCTAACTTGGAGCGCATCAGGAGCCTCTCTGCTCTCTCGCAGTCCGAGAGCGTGTAGCGCCGGGTCAGCACGGCTTTGAGAGCCCCGTATTTATCGCGGGCTGGGGGCCGTTGGAGCAGGCTTGCTACTTACTGAATCGTGCGAGCGTCCAGTGCTGCGACCACATAGTAATATCTGGTGTCATCTGCCGTTATTCCCCAGAGCACGAACTGGGCCTCGATGTGGAGGAACCAAGACTTCGGGTTGTGCAGCCAAAAGTCTGGTAGTTTGACCGAAACGGCACACGCGTTGCTGGGGCTTCTCGTCCGGGCCGTCTCCGGGGTGTTTGCCTCGTGTTCCATTATTTGTCAAGGGTCACCAGTGTGGAGAGAGCAATAAACAGGCCAGGCATTCAGAGCAGACGATCTTTATTCACTCTCTCACCTTTCTCAGTCTCAGAAACAGCATTGGACTCATGCTGCAGGGTCTCTCCTTTATATCACAACACTCACTTCCCCTGCATGTCTGAGGTCCTGCATCACAATACATTTACGCATCACAATTCCTATTGTCCCCACAGCTCCTTATTCCTGCTGCCTGGGGTCTTGCATCACAATACATTCTCCCATCACAATTCCTATTGTCCCCAGTTGCTTAATCCCCCATGCTCTTCCTGCAGAGGAATTTATTGCCTCTCCTTTCCTTCCAGTCTGGGATGAATATCCCAGCATGGGTTCCCCATAACATTAAACTTAAACTGAAAGCCTCCGAGCTCCATGAGGCTTCATCTGCCATCGCTACTGAGGAGGTGTAGCATTTATTCTTCTTTAAAAGCAGCCTATTTTGTACATTTACTGCTGTTTACAGCCTATTAATGCAGTCTCAACATGCAACACATAATCCAGCACACACTGCTCTCTCTACAGCTCTGTGGCTCACTCTTTTGTTTGACCACTTGCACAGAGTGGCACCTAGGTTCTGATTAGAGTGCCGTCTGCTGGCAGACTCTATAATTGGATTTAAGAATGCAGTTCCAAATATGGGCAAACTAATAAATAAATTGATTTTTGGAAATGGGCTGGTGGGCCGCTTTGAATGGAGGGGGGGGCATGCAGCCCACGGGCCACCAGTTGCCCATCCCTGTTCTATGTGAATTGTTTTTAATAATACACGAGAGTCTACATTTAATTTGCTAGACTTCTTTGTTTTTCTACAGATATAATTCCTGATGCCTGAATGATATCATCATTTGAAGACTTCTGAGGACAATAAGTTTCAGGTAGGATTTTAATGAGGCCTGAAAAAGTGCAGAACCAAGAAAAAGTAGGGCCCCATCTCTGTCTTTGCCTTTGGCCCGAAATGGACTAAGTCCGCCCCTGGCAAAAATGCTACTAAAATGTACAGGTGCATCTCAATAAATTAGAATGTCAACAAAAAGTTGATTTATTTAGGTAATTCAATTTAAAAAAATTAAACTTCTATACATGCAAGTTAGGTTAATTGGCATCAAACTGGGGATTCTAAATTATCCTTAGGTATGACTGTGAGAGTGAATGGTTGTCTGTCTCTCAGTGTTGGCCCTGCGATGGACTGGCGATCTATCCAGGGTGTACCCTGCCTCTTGCCCAAAGACGCTGGGATAGGCTCCAGCCCCCCACGACCCAAAAAGGATTAAGCGGAAGAAGATGAATGAATGAATAAACTTCTATATTATATAGAGTCATTACACAGAGAGTGATATATTTCAAGTGTTTATTTTAATTTTGATGATTATGGCTTACAGCTCATGAAAAGTTTTTTGATAGAAATGTTGGCTGACTGAAAAGTATGTCCATGTACACATTCAATACTTGGTCAGGGCTCCTTTTGGATTAATTACTGTATCAATGTGGCGTGGCATGGAGGTGATCAGCCTGTGGTTCTGCTGAAGGTCCAGGTTGCTGTGATAGTGACCTTCAACTCATCTGCATTGTTGGACCAACACCAGCAGATGACGCGGTTCCTCAAATCATCACTGATTGTGGAAACTTCACACTAAACCTCAAGCAGCTTAGATTCTGTGCCGCTCCGCTCTTTCTCCAGACTCTGGGACTTTGGTTTCCAAATGAAATGCAAAATTTACTTTTATCTGGACAGAGGTCATCTGCTGGTGTTTGCAGATGCAGCAATGCAGACAATGCACCTGTAGTTCTCAATAAAACTGTGAAACAGGTTTCTACTTCAGTTATCAGAGGCATTTTAGTAGTAGCTTAGGTGGACTGATTGATGTTTATTCCTAATGTATAAATACTTCTCAAAATATTTATGATACAAAATCTTGATGTATGATGATTCAACAGAAGCCATATAGAAGATAGTTAATTATGGCTGGTATTCTAGGCTGTTCAGTGCAGGCCAGGGTCTCTTCCTGTACTCCACAGTTTTGTTTCGGGTTTTTTTGTAGATTATTTAAAGGTAAAATTGTGTTATAGGCCATAATATGCACGATCTGTGATATGTTACTGAAGCAGATGTTTCTGAGCCACGTCAGAATGAAAACTACGTGTGTACAATAATTTTCCTTAAAATATGGGGCCTTAAAATAATTTTAAGCTGCTGGTACAATAGTTCAACATTTCCCATCTGGCAACACTGAGCTGCTGTGTTCACAGAGAGAGACCAACGCAAAGTGAATGTCGACCCCACCTTTAACTTTCATCTCCTGATCTTCACACATGCACAACAGCCCCTGTTCCGGTGCATATTTCACCAGAAGCTCACCCCTCGGGTGAAACTACACTGAGCTTTAATCATGACTCCACACTTCCTAATAGTCATCATTAGCCCGGGGATTAATCTTCTCTTTTTAACTCTCACGCTGGCCTCTTATGATTTAACATGTGTGGGTGTGAAGAGGAGACAATGGATCCCCCCTGTTTACTCTTCTTCTGGAGGGAGTGTCTGTTTGCCAGCCGCTAACAAGGAGCAGAGGACACTTTACACACTTTATCTGCTGACTGGGAAACCTCGTTAAGGTTGGACTGCAGATAAGTGAGGAGAAAGTGGAGGCAATTAGTGAAACAGGATGGAGCTTCTGAAGCAGGCTCACAAAAAGTCCCCGCCATTCTCATCTCTGTAGCAATTTTAGCCAGTTATTGGTCGCCCAAAATCTGCACAGACCTATAAAGCATATTTAGGGCCCGAGCCATTGACGTCAGTGGGCGAGAGCCCTATTGTAATTGCTAGAATTTTTTTTTTTTCTTCTTCCCCATTTAAGATCTCATTTCTGGGGTAGTCAGTGTGCAAGAAAACTCATCATTTTTTGCAGGGACCTCAAGACTGGCAAAAAATTTAATATTTTGGAGGAAATCTTCTTCTTCTTTTAGATTTGATTGGCAGTTGGCAACCAGCTTACAGGTGCATTATAGCCACGTACTCCACTCTACATCATCACTCTATAATGAATGACCCCACAAAAATGGCTCTACAGCGCCACCTAACATGTGAAGTCAGTGGGGAGTGGCACACGCTTACTTTCGCGTAGAAAGATGAAAATCAGGTGAGATGTTTATCATGTCAAGACATGCAAAAAAATTCCATAGAAGTGATGGTCTACACCCAACAGGAAGTCGGCCATTTTGGCAGGAAGTGGCAGTGACCTGAGTTCCACCTCGCGCATTTGATAGAACTTGTCCTAGGAGTTTCGTCCCATTGAGCTCATTTGTGGTGACAATCATCTATACCCATGTGTCATTAAAAGTTATTGAAAACTTTTCATGACACTTGACGGTTTGGCCGTAGGGACGTGGCAAAAATTGATGCCTCACCATGATCATTCTATAACCATTCTGACGGCAATAACTCGTATGCATTGTGGCAGTGACCTGATTTCCACCTCGTGCATTTGATCGAACTTGTCCTAGGGTTTTAGTCCCATTGAGCACATTTGTGGTGACAAACATCTACAGTATATCCATATGCCATCAACAGTTGTTGAAAACGTTTCCAAATGCCCGGCAGTTTGGGGGAAGGGGCGTGGACAAATTTGGGGTATCGCCATCATCCTTCCAATGGCTGTTATTCAGGCATACATTGACTGATTTCAACCAAGTTTTGTGTGGTGAATAAGTAGCCAATACAAATAATTTCTAAAATCAAGAATGACACATAGCAACAGGGCCCCCTACTGCCAATGGTCAGGAAGTTGCTATCACTCACACATAGATTGTCCGAATGTCGCAAAACTTCATATATATGATTCTAGTCAGACCCCAAACAGATTTATGTAACTATAACAAACATAGCTGTAGCGCCCCCTAGGGAAAAAAAAACACTTTATAACTCAGTCATGCTTTGCCCAAATTCAACCAAATTTTGTGTGGTGGATTGGTAGCCCATGTTGAACATTTCTTTAATGAGCAATGACACATAGCTATAGTGCCCCAGGCAGAAAAAAAAATAATAATTCTTCTAACTCTGGCATACTTTGTCCAAATTCAACCAAATTTTGTGTGGTGCATGGTTAACTAACACTGAACATTTCTATAATGAACAATTACACATAGCTATAGCGCCCCCAGGAAAAACAAAGCTTTATAACTCTGGCATACTTTGTCCAAAGTCAACAAAATGTTGAGTGGTGAATAGGCAGCCAATGATGAACATTTCTATACTATACAGTGACATGTAGCAGTAGTGCCCCCTACTGCCAATGGACAGGAAGTTGTTATAACTCACACGTACATCATCCAAATGAACCTAAACTTGATATACATGGTACTAGTACCACCCAAAACAGATTTATATGACTATATCACATATAGCTATAGTGCCCCCTAGGTAAAACAAACAAACAAACAAACAAACAGACATTTATAGCGATGACACAACTTGTCTAAATTCAAACAAATTTCCTGGTGAAATTTTCACCAGAAGTGGCCTTTAGGCTATGGATAAACATTTATAACATAAATAATTCTCATACATATCTCATAACATAGATTTTTGAGGTAATCCACGAGTTTATACAATACCTCTGCCAAGGTGCTCTCTTGCAATGTACAGATGGTCGGACTGATGATGGATGGCAGTATGGAAGGGCGAATGTACTGATGAACGAATGGATGGCTGATGGATGGGTGCATGGCGTTATGGAAGGAAGGACAGACAAAGAGCAGGAGGGAGATTGTTGGGGAGGGAGGAATGGAGCTTGGGTGGAGTTGCGAGCTCTGAGTGGCAAGGCCGAGGTCTAGCAAGAACACCAGGGCCTGTTTATTGCTGCTCACAGCTTTAATTAGGGCCTGAGCCGCTGACAAAGTCAGTGGGCGAGAGCCCTACTGTAATTGTTAGAATTTTTTTTTTTTAATTATTTTTTTTTTTAGGGCCCAAGCCACTGACAAAGTCAGTGGGCGAGAGCCCTATTGTAATTGTTAGAATTTATTTTTTTTTTTTACTTTTTTTTTTCCCTTTCTTCTTCTCCATCTAAGACGGGTGTCAAACTCATTCCATGGAGGGCCAAGACCCTGCAGGTTTTACTTCCACCCAGTGTCTTCAGCAGGTGTTTTCACTGATCAGCAATCAGTGGGAAGAAATTCAGTGAACTCATCTGTTGAAGACACTGGGTGGAGGTAAAACCTACAGGGTCTTGGCCCTCCATGGAGTGAGTTTGACACCTGTGATCTAAGATCTCATTTTTGGGGTAGTCGACATGCATGAAAACTCACCATTTTTTGCAGGGACCTCAAGACTGGCAAAAAATTTAATATTTTGGAG
This sequence comes from Pholidichthys leucotaenia, assembly GCA_020510985.1. NCBI lineage: Eukaryota > Metazoa > Chordata > Actinopteri > Cichliformes > Pholidichthyidae > Pholidichthys > Pholidichthys leucotaenia. Next base: position 188,977,319 of record CM035842.1, on the reverse strand, counting down.
GAAATATGAATGACCCTACAAAAATGGCTCTACAGCGCCACCTAACATGTGGAGTGTCACACGCTTTTACTGTTGCATTCCAAATAAGAGTATAGGTCGGAATAATAGTATAGGCTGGAAATTTGTTAAAATTTCAATAAAAGTATAGGTGCACAATAATAGTATAGGGATACACAATACATACAAAGTTAAATAATGTTCATAATTATGCCTGAGATATTGAAATATCTACAAAATTAAAAGAAACCACCTTCTGAATTGGTTTTATTTCTTTTGAAAATATTGTATGAACAATTTATCAGAGGAACATTAATAGCAATTTAAAATTTACCAAATTTAATGGTCAAGTTTAAACATTTGAAAAAAAATAATACAACAAATGTACCAGTATATTCATAATATTGCAAATCAGCTTACTAATACTTGCTACCTGCCAAAAATATGAGGATTTAGTTTACAAATATATATATTTACTTTATAATTAAACAATATAGCATATAATGATTTTATTGTTGATTAATAGGGTAGTAGGGTTCACATACAGACATATTACTAAACTTCTTTGTTTCCTTATTGTACTTCTAGTTCAGATACATGTATGTTACCAGTAAATGTTACCAGTGAATGTATCAGTAATGGTAGATGAAGATACATCTTTGCACTAATGCAGTATGCAGTACAAGCATCGTGGGGTGGTGTCTTGCAAAGCCCACATACACAAACACATCCACAGATGTTCAAGTTGTTTTGGTTCAAATCTAAGCTAAACATTAACATGAACCTACCTTTAAACAGTTCAATTTGCTTTCCCAACTCCTCTTTCTGTTTCATAGAGTATTTCTTCAACTTTAAATCAAAAGCGTCAGACACCGGGTCAGACACTTCAGAAGCCATCGTCTGCTGCTCCGCGCATGGCCCCGGGCACATGGCATGACGACATGTAGACTGTTTTGTAAACAACCGTCACGTGTATCCCGAACACAGCCGAGATAATACGGAAATAAAGGAAATGCCTCCGACAGCTTTTTCAGCCAATTACGAGGAGTGATTTAGTGGCTGCGGCCCTGCTGCTTAGTACACACACACTTGAAAAAATATATACATACGAGTGCCACACTTCAATCGGTAAAGCTTTGAATAAATCTCGAAAAAATGTCCTTCATGTCAAAGCTGGCGCGGACCCCGAAAATGCACACGCTTTGTGCAACGCAACCTTCTGGTTTGGACAGCCACGCTGGTGTCCTGATGGCAACGAAGGCAGCACCCGGCGGTGATTCTCCGACGACAAGCGAACGCAGCAGCCTGACTGATCTGCCCTCCCTTCTGCTTCAGGGAGACTTCGACGCAGAGTTTCCAGGCGAAACTCTCCGGAGACCACCCTCGACTGGGACAGCTGCGGAAAATTTCATGGTGCGTTCAGGTCCACGTGTTCTGTTTAGCTAAGCGTATAGACCCAAATAAAACCGTGTAGGGTGACATAGGGCATATCCCAATAAGCGTATAGACCCAAATAAGACCGTATAGGGCTGTATTTTTGGGTGAAATAAATACCCGTACATGTACGGTTATTTGGAATGCAACAGTACTTTCGCGCAGAAAGATTAAAGTCGGGTGAGAAATTCATCATGTCAAGACATGCAAAAAACTCTATAGAAGTGATGGTCTACACCCAACAGGAAGTCGGCCATTTTGGCAGGAAGTGGCTGTGACCAAATGTCCACCTCGCGCATTTGATCGAACTCATCCTAGGGTGAGTCCGATTGAACTCATTTGTGGTGACAATCATCTATACCCATGTGCCATTAAAAGTTATTGAAAACTTTTCTAAAAGCTTGATGGTTTGGCCGTAGGGGTGTGGCAAAGTTTCATGCCTCACCATGATCATTCTATCACCATTCTGATGGCAAAAACTCTGGTATGCATTGTCGGATTTCAACCAAATTCAATATTATGGATATCAGTCCAATTTCAAAAAGTTCTATAGAACAATATTCATAGAAATTTACACCACCACCTAGTAATTACAGGAAGAATTGCTGAAAACTGTTTTATTTATTACTCACGCGCCACTTGCCAGAATGATGTGAATTTTTTTGAGATTCATCAGACCACAGGGATGATCATAACTGCACATCAACTTTACCATGCCGTCACACTTGTTACCATGGACATGCCCTCCTCCTTCAATCCGTGATCTTGTTGGGAGGGTTGGGAACATCCTGGAGTCATGGAATTTGGAGCAGAGGTAGAGGTGACTGTCATCTGTAGTCATATATGGGTCTGCAACACATAACTGATAGGTAAATGTTACCATGGCGACATGGCGAAGGTTGACTCCTCGCCATGTAACATTGAAAACATGCCACTTGCACAAACTTCATCCGATTTTCACCAAATTTTCTACGATGGATATTAGTCCGACCCTGCATGCTCCTACGTAAAAATGGTTGACAAAACTTAGAGCACCACCTACTGCTCACGGGAAGTACTGCGCCACTCATATTTGAACAAACTCCTCTTGGGGGCCTGCTCCCATTGAACTCATTTTCACATGGCGGCACCTATAGGCATTGGCCATTAAAAGTTATCAAATGTGAGTCACAATCTCAAAAGGTGTGGCCACGACACCATGGTGAAATTTGACTCCTCCCCTTACAACATCAAACAGCTGTAACGCGAGTAAAACTTGTCCGATGTCCACCAAAGTTTCCATGATGGAAAATAGTCCAGCTCTGAACGTGTCTACATAAAAATACTGGACAAAAGATTTAGCACCACTTAGTGGTTAAAGGAAGAATTGCTGAGCACTGTTTTATTCATTAGTCACGTGCCACTTGCCAGAATGATGTGAAATTTTCTGAGATTCATCAGACCACAGGGATGATCATAACTGCACATCAACTTTAGCATGAAATCACACTTGTTACCATGGACACGCCCTCCTCGCCATTCAATCAGTGATCTTGTGGGGAGGGTTGGGAAGGTCCTGGAGTCATGAAATTTGGACCATAGGTAGAGGTGACTGTCATCTGTAGTCCTATATGGGTCAGCAACACATAACTAATAGGCAGTTGTTACCATGGCAACATGGCAAAGGTTGACTTCTCGACATGGGACATGGAAAAGTTGCAACTTGGACAAACTTTATCCGATTTTCACCAAATTTTCTAGGATGGATATTAGTCCAACCCCACACTCTCCTACATAAAAATGGTTGACAAAACTTATAGCACCACCTACTGCTCACAGGAAGTACTGCGCCAAGCGGTTTTCTTTATTATTCACGCAGCACATGCCGTGACAATGGGAAATTTTCAATGCCGGCTGGGTCTGACGGGCACCGGGTTCCACGGGTGCGGGGGGGGGGGGGGGGTGAGGGCCTGCTTACAGCTGCTTGCAGCTTTAATTACCTCTGCCAGGCCGCAGGCCAGGAGGTTATGTTTTTGCCGGCATTTGTCTGTCTGTTGGTTAGCAAGATAACTCAAAAAGTTTTGGACGGATTTTGATGAAACTTTCAGGCGTTGTTGGAAATGGTACAAGGAAGAACTGATTAAATTTTGGGGATAATCCGGATCACCGTCTGGATCCAGGAATTTTTTAAAGGATTCTTTAACATTGTGAGATAGGGCCCGGAGGTAATGTGTAGTTCAGTGCTTCCGCCAGCAGGAAGCACTGAACTACATATTGAAGTTTGTCGAGCTTGACAGAGCCGCTAAAATGCAGCATACACTGAATGAGAGCCCACAGGCTCATTGAGCTTATGACAGAGCCGCTAAAATGCAGCATACACTGAATGAGAGCCCACAGGCTGCTGCTTTTCGCCGTGCTAAAGACAGAGACAGTACATGGCAGCATAGACAGGATGAGGGGCTATCCCCAGATGCTATTGAAGCTCGTCGAGCTTAGTTTTATTTTATTGATTTTTTTTTTTTATTACTTCCGCCAGGAGGTTATGTTTTTTTTTTTAAAAGAAGACTGGAGTTAATATTGTTCTATTCTACACTACGTATATGTACATATTTTTAATTTCCTGGAAAGAAACAAAGTTAGAAAAATTATGTTAATGGTAGCTTTTCAATATCCAGAACTTATTATTAGGAATAAATTTCATGAATGTGTTCTCCAACTAAAGACTTGTACATGTTGTATCTCTTGTTAAATTAAATAAATTGTATTTGTGTAGTTCAAATAACATTTTTTTTGTTTTCTTGACCAATCATATGACATACAGAAACACATGATACAGGGAAACTGACATGTTTCAGGACCCAGGAGACAGACACTGACACGAGCAGATAGTGACAATAATCTTTATTTAATTGTGAGTGAGTGTAATGCGAGTGTAAGTGCGAGGATATCGTTCTGGTCACTGGAGCTGAGCGACCTGGACGGAGACCCGGCAACCCTGGAACAGATAAGCAGAGACAAATTACTAATGCTCCACACTAGCAAAGAGCTGCAGATAACAAGGCTTACTTGAGAGCAGCACTGGCTTCGCTCTGCTGAGTTCCAGCGGCCGGGCAGCGTGGAGGTGAAGGCGTCCGTGACCGTGCTGGGGTTACTCCCCGTGGCTGTGACAATGACAGCCCTGATGATGACACCGGCTGTGACTCCACAGACCGGGATGACGATGATCCTGACGATGACGCCGGCTGTGACTCCACAGACCGGGATGACGATGACACAGATGATGATGCAGACAAAGACGAGGTTAGTGACTCCACACACAGTGGCAATGACGACACAGCTGATGCTGATGACAGTGATTCCACCGATAACGTTGGCCAATGCTCCTGTAATAGATACAATAATAGTTCTGGCAATTGAGGAGCAAGACGTACCGGTAGGCGTGGTGGTAGCGAGCCGCTACGAAGACGTGATGGCGTTACCCCGTCAGCTGGGGACGCAGGTCCGCCGCCAAGGTGGTCCACCTGTGCACAGGGGTAAAGATTTGGCGTTGAGTAGCAAATGGTGCGCTTACTTGCTTGACGCTGGGAAGAGTTCCTGGATGCAGCAAGTGAAGCTCTTGACGAGACAAACGAGGTTCCAGACGAGACAGACAAAGTTCCAGACGAGACAAGAGATATTCTTGACGAGACCACAGAGCGGAGTGCAGGTTCATTCTCTGTTGAGGAAGACAGACGACTCCGTGCCGGGCTTCTTCTTCTTCTTCTTCTTCTTCTTCTTCTTCTGTTTTTTGGCGGGGGCACCCAACTTAAAGGCGCATTACCGCCATCCAGCGTTGGAGTGTGGACCAGACATTATACCCCAAGGGAGGAAAAAACAAAACAAAACAAAACAAAAAAAAAAACCCCACTATATTCTATTAATTAGCCCCGTATCTTTAAGGTAGACCAACAACTTTCTTACCCCATCCCCCACCATCATGCTTAAGTTAGCATCACCCACCCCTAATCCTCTAATTCCCTCCACTAATCTGTCTCTCTCCTGGGTATACTTCTGGCAGTGGAAAATGACTTGCTCCACACTTTCTTCCTCTCTCTCACAATAATCGCACATCCCTGTCGGGTGCTTACCTACCAGATGCAAAGTTTTATTTAGCCTAGTGTGTCCCATCCTTATCCTAGATAAAATATTCTCTTCCTTTGTATTTCTTGTCCCCATCCTGCCCTTCACTCCAACCGCACTCTGGATAGCATACAAATGTCGCCCTGTTTCCCCTGTATCCCACCTATGCTGCCACTCCTGCCTAATACACTCTTTAATCAGCGTTTTTGCCTCAGATTTATTCAGTGAAATATCCCACACCTCCCAGTGTCCCAGAGCCTGTTTAGCCAATTTATCTGCGACCTCATTTCCCTTAACCCCCCTGTGAGCTGGAACCCACATAAACACCACAGCCACCCCTTTGTTTCCGAGTCTATATACAGTCTCATATATCTCATAGATCAAGTCCTGTCTGCTATCAGATGACCCTGATTTTATTGACAGCAAGGCTGCACTGGAATCCGAACAAAGGACTAAACCCTTGACCATCAGCTCCTCAATCCTCTGCAATGCAGCCACCAAAGCCAACAATTCGACTGTATACACAGACAGATGGGAAGATGTTCTTCTATTATCAGATATTTTTAAGGCAGGGATATGGAAAGCAAATCCAGTGCAGCCCGTGTCAGGATCCTTTGATCCATCTGTGAATACTGGGGTAAGGGAATGATATATTGTACCCAACCGATCCTCTACTAAAATTGCAGCGTTTCCAAATTCTCTGCACCCTCGCATCTTTTCCAAAAAAAACAAATCAACTGACACTGGGTAGAAAAACCATGGAGGAGTGACTGGCAAAGGAACTGATGGGATATACGTTCTATCACATAACTTCATATCCCTCGCCACTCTCCCAGCGTGAAATGCAAAATTCTCCCCTTTCCCTCTTTCCCCCTCCCAACAAGGCAACAGCACTCTGACTCAGCACTCTGTAGGATGTTTCTTTTGAGCGTGCCCCTGCAGATTGACCCAGTAACTCATCATCATCTGCTTACGCCTGATACTTAATGGCATTTCCCCCATTTCCACCTGGAGGGCCGCAACAGGAGTTGTTTTAAAAGCCCCACAGCAGATCCTCAGTGCCTGGGCCTGGATGACATCCAACTTGCTCAACGTGGTTTTAGCAGCCGATCCATATACAATATACCCATAATCCAATATAGACCTAAATAAAGCAACATAAATGTTTCTCATAGCCGTTCTGCTAGCACCCCACTCAACCTCTGTCAAACACCTCATCACATTCAGTACTTTTTTGCACCTAGCTGATATCTTCTGAATATGCTCCCCCCAAGTTAGAGTAACATCAAACCAGATGCCCAGAAACCTGAAAACTTTGACTTGTTCCAATTCCTGAGCGTACAGTGTTAACTGGGCATCCGCTACCCTTTTCCTTGTAAACACCACCACCTTTGTTTTCTCAACAGAGAATTTAAATCCCCAGGAATATGACCATCCCTCCACTGCACTTATCGCTTCTTGTATTTTCCCTTTTATATACTTAAAATTACTCCCTCTTTTCCATAATGCCCCATCATCAGCAAATAAAGAACGGCCAATGTCATTGTTCACAACAGAAAAAACATCATTTATCATAATAGAAAAAAGTACTGGGCTTATAACACTACCCTGGGGGGTGCCATTTTCCACCAAGTACCTATCTGACATGGCTCTGCCCACTCTAACTTGGATGTACCTATTAAACAAAAAATCCTTTATCCAGTTAAATGTTCTCCCAGATATTCCTATCATACTTAGCTTTATCATCAACCCCTCCTTCCACAACATGTCATACGCTTTTTCCACGTCAAAGAATACCGCAATTACCGACTCTTTGTTTACCTGAGCCTTCTGTACCTCTGTCTCCAAACACACAACAGGATCCATAGTTCCCCTTCCTTTTCTAAATCCACTCTGATGTGGTGACAGAATTCCCCTACTTTCAAGATAAAAAGCAATCCTATCTGTGATCATTCTTTCCATTATTTTCCCCAAATGTGACGTTAAAGCTATAGGCCTGTAACTCGCTGGGTCTGAGGGATCCTTTCCAGGTTTCCTTACAGGAACAATCACAGCTTCTTTCCAAGCAGTTAGGAGCTTTCCCTTTTCCCACACTTTGTTGTAAATTTCCAATAGTTTCCTCCTTGCCAAAGTCCCTAAGTGTTTCACCATGACGTAACAGATACTGTCTTTCCCAGGGGATGTTAATCCTGATTTGTTTACCGCTCTTTCCATTTCATCTAAAGTGAAAGGAGAATCCAACGAGCTACTAAAATCACACCTTTCCTCCAAAACCCCAGGGTGTGCTAAACTCGTCTTACTTCTTCCTCTTTTACCCTCTTCAGTCAGATTACCTGAGCTATGAATTTGAGTCAGGCTCTTTGCTATCATTGTTGCCTTCTCCCCATCAGTTATTGCAATCTCTCCCCCACTTTTTAATATTGGGTACTGCCATTCCCTCCTGACTCCCCTCATAGCCTTGATCATGCTCCACACATCTCCCACGGCTGTTGATCTACCTACAGTGCTGCAGTATCTCTGCCAGCTTTCTCTCTTGGCCCTCCGGATAGTTTTCCTGACTTTTGCCAGTGCTCTCTTATAATTAATCAGGTTTTGCCAATTGTGAGTTCTCCTTAGGACCTTAAGCATCTTATTCCTCTCTTTAATAGCTCTAGTGCACTCCTCTGTCCACCAAGGCACTGCTTTCTTTAATCTTTTCCCTTTACTTTTAGAAATTGACTGATTGGCTGCTTCCAGAAAAATAGTTTTAATACTTTCCTCCATGCTTTCGATGTCTTCACTGACCTCTACTAGGGGAAGGTCTCTCTCACAAATAAACTTAAATAATTTCCAATTAGCAGTGCTAAAAACCCACCTCCCTTCCCTGTGACCACTTACCCTGTTCACTGAAATGAAAAGATTACAATATACTGGAAAATGATCACTTCCCACTGAAGACTCCTCCAAAACCTCCCACTCACACACACTTGCAATATTACTAGTCACCAATGTCAAATCAAGAACTGAACCACTCCCCGTATGTACATCAATCCTAGTTGCTCTACCATTATTCAAACACACTAGCTTCTTCTCTTCCAAGAATTCCTCAATAATCTCACCATTTATGTCTGTATAATTTGCCCCCCATAACACATTATGGGCATTAAAGTCCCCACAAACTACCACCCTGCTCCCATCTATTCCCTCCATCTGAGATAACTGACTCAATGTCAGTCTCCTACAAGGATTGTACAAATTAGCAACTACTAATTCCCCCTCTTTAGTCCAAATTTCAACTACCACATATTCCAGCTCATCCCCTTTACCTACCTCTCTCAACTGAATTCCCTCCCTCACAAATGTTGCACACCCACCTCCCATTCCCTCCTTCCTATCATTCCGAATAGAAGCATATCCCATTATTTTAAAATCCAGATTAGGCTTCAACCACGTCTCCTGAACACAAATGACATCTGGTTTGTCTGAAAGTTCCTCAATATATCTTTTAAATTCCTGTCCATTTGCCACCAAACTTCTTGCATTCCATTGAATCACTATAACCATCCTCACAATTCCTTTCCAATCGCTGCTTGATCCTGACTTGTCTGGCTACTGAGCCCACTTCTCACCTCCTCCCAAGTTAAACCACTGAAACCAAGATGGTTAGCTGCTGCCTTCACTATTATTTGAATTCTTTCAGTTTTAGACTTTACTTCCATTGTGGCATTCACAACTCCTGCTATAAAGATAACCAGTCTCTTCAGATCAACCTGAATTTCCCCATTCCGTACCAGCTCTCTTTCCCCTGCAGGCAGCCTCCCCCCAGTCCTTTGCCCATTCCCTCCTCCCTGGTCCGTCCTTTTCACTGCCTCAGCATATGAAACTTTACTCTGTACTCTGACTCGCTGAATTTCCCTCTCTCTCATCATACTTTCACAGCCTCCATAGGCCACACTATGATTCCCGCCACAGTTGCAACACTTTGGCGTTTCTTGCTTACATTCGCCATACTGGTGATTGCCCCCACACCTTGCACACCTTTTCCTCCATCTACAAGTGTTAGCTATGTGTCCAAACCTTTGGCAATTATAGCACCGAATTGGATTAGGGACAAATTCTCTTACCCCATACCTCAAAAAGCCCAAACTTACACTTTTGGGGAGCACCTCTCCTTCAAACTCAACCACCACGCCCTCAGTGTCTCTCCTCTGCCCTTCCCGGGTGGCCTGTAGCCTACGAGCTGCCTTTACTACCCCCCCTTTTAAATTAGCTTTAATTTCTTCCACTATCATTCCTATCGGCACCCCCCAAATTACACCCTTGTTCCACTTTGACCCATTACCAATAATGCTTGTATTTTTCACTTTAAATTGCCCAGCCTCCCTCATTTTTTCAGCTCTTTCCCTTTGCTCCTCACACCTGCACACAATCAGTAGATTTCCGTCTCTCAATACCTTTGCCATGTATATATCTCCTACCTGGTTTTTCAGTATTGTTGTTAACTTAATTAGGCTCATTGTGGATATCCCCTTTTCGTCTTCAAACCTTACAATAATTTTTAACTCGGCTCCTTCCTGCCCTCCTCCCTCCGCACCACCACCACTTCCACTACTTCTAGCCTTCTTTGCATTATTACCGGGAAAGTTATTCTCCCTTTTCTCTTTTCCTTTCCCGTTTCCCTGCCCAGTATCCATACTATCCTCACTGTCCCACAAATCAGAATCTCCCCAGTCTGGCCCATTCACAACGCTGCTGCGCCGACCCGCCACACCTGTCTTTACTCTGCTCCTCCTCTCCATTTTCCCATGCCCGCAGACTCCAGTCCCGTCACCCAACCTCCTTGCCAAACCACCCGACAAACTTCTCTGGCTCTCTCTCTCGGAGATCTGACCATCCGTCGCTTCCTTTCGTTTGATGAAGTTCAAAATTTCAGCCGAAAAATCAACCTCGCTTCTCCCTCCCAAAAAAACACGTCTCCGTCCAAACTCCTGCCGACGTCTAATGCCGGCCCTCCGTCCAAAACCAGCTGCGTCGCAACCGGCCTCCGTGCCGGGCTGTCAGCGACACTGGCTTTTAACAGCCGTTGATTCACACCTGTTGGTCTGTGCGCAGCTGGGGCCAATGACACTAATGACGGCCCAGAGGCCGCCATGACAGAAAGAACAATAACAAAATTAAACCTGCAGGCAGGTGTAAACGGACTTTCGCCCCCCGCGCGACCGCGGAACCCGGCGCCCGTCCTCCCTCGCTGGCTCGGAAAATGTGCCGTCATCACTGCATGGGCTGCATGAATAATAAAGTAAACCATTTGGCGCAGATCTTCCTGTGAGCAGTAAGTGGCACTATCCCTTTTGTCAAATATTTTTATCTAGGAGTGCGCGGAGTGTGACAAATCTCCGCCCGTCGTCCCTTTCTTGCTCGGAAAATGTGCCGTCATCACTGCAAGGGCTGCATGAATATTAAAGAAAACCATTTTGGGAGGGTACCACAGCTGTGGAAAACATCTTGTGTGGTACCTGTACCACCCCAAAGACCTGAACAGTTACAGACCAGTGGGCTGCACGGTGGCGCAGTGGTTAGCACTGCGGCAGCACAGTTTACCCTTGGCCGGGGGATTGTGGGGATTGTGGGATCGTGGGTTCGATCCCAGCCCCCGACCAACAGTGGTCTGTGTGGAGTTTGCATGTTCTCCCCGTGTTGCGTGGGTTTACTCCGGGATTTCTCCGGTTTCCTCCCACATGCCAAAAACATGCATGTTAGGTTAATTGGCTGTTCTAAATTGTCCCTAGATATCTGTTTCCTATAGGCCTTTAGAATACAGTAGAGGGTTAGTATTAATGAAAGCGCTTTGAGTGGTCTTTGTGACTAGAAAAGCGCTATATAAGTGCAGGTTAGTTAGTTAGTTAGTTAGTTGACGTCCCACATGATGAAAACCATTGAGAGACTGCTACTTGCTCCCCTGCGCCCCCTGGTGGGCCCAGCGATGGATCCACTGCAGTTCGCCTACCAGCATGGCAGTGTGGTGGAGGATGCGGTGATCATCCTCCTTCACCGTTGTCTGTCCCACCTAGAGAAGGCCGGGAATGTGGTGAGGATCATGTTCTTTGACCTCTCCAGTGCTTTCATCACCATCCAAACGAGGATCCTGAAGGACAAGCTGCTGTGCGCAGGGGTGGACCAGCACCTGTCATCATGGATCCTGGACTACCTCACTAACTGGCATCAGTTTGTGAGAACCCGGGACTGTGTGTCTGACACGATCATCGGTAGCACGGAGGCCCCCCAGGGAACGGTTTTGGCTCCCTTCCTGTTCCCCCTTTATATTGCGGACTTCTCACACAACACAACACATTGCCATCTACAGAAGTTCTCTGATGACTCTATGATCGTTGGCCTCATCTCCAATGGAGATGAAGCTGAGTACAGAGGGCTTATCCAGGACTTTTTTTTTTTTGTTACTTATTTGTACCCATAGGTAGACTTGGTTTGCAGTCTGGTGACAAGCCACCGGCTGGTGGTCGCTGCGTGCGCGAGCGCCCTAAACCTACATGTTTTTGGTGTGCGGGAGGAAACCGGAGAAATCCCGGAGTAAACCCGCGTAACACGGGGAGAACATGCAAACTCCACACAGCTCACTGTTGGTTGGGGGCTGGGATCGAACCCACGATCTAATGATCCCCGCGATCCCCCGGCCGAGGGTAAAACTGTGCTGCCACAGTGCTAAACCACTGCGCCACCGTGCAGCCACCAGGACTTTGTGGACTGGTGCCATCGGAACTGCCTCCAGATCAACTCGAGGAAAACTACGGAGCTAGTGGTGGACTGCCGCAGGCAAGGACAACCCCTCACAGCACCAGTAAATATACAGGGAACAGACATCGAGATGGTGACATGCTATACGTACCTGGGTGTTCATCTGAACAATAAACTAGACTGGTCACACAATACTGACACCCTCTACAAGAAGGGACAGCGCAGGCTGTTCCTACTGAGGAGACTCAGGTCTTTTGGTGTACAAGGGGCGCTGCTGAAGACATTCTAGGACACGGTGGTGGCATCAGCAATCACTTTTGGAGTGGTGTGCTGGGGCAGTGGCATTATAGCAGCCGATAGGAAGAGACTGAACAAACTGATCAAGAAAGCTAGCTCTGTCCTGGGGCAGCACATTGACCCAGTGGAAGAGATAGGAGAGAGAAGGACGGTGGGTAAACTGTCATCTCTGCTGGAGTCCGAGTTCCACCCTATGCAGGATATACTGAATGCACGGAGGAGCTAATTTAGCAGCAGACTACGTCATCCTAGGTGCACAACCGAGAGGTGTTGCAGGTCCTTCCTCCCAACGGCTGTTAGACTGTACAACCCAAGCAGGGCTGCTCGCAGAAATAGAAAAAAGTCGTGACAACCTAATAGTTTTGAATGCAAAAGACTTATACAATGGTCCCCTCCGGCATACAACTAGGAAAATACTGATCGCTATGGAGGGTGAGAATATGTGTAGGTACATAATCATACCATGTAGGATAACTTAGTAGACGGTTGTGCTATTTCATCCCATTTATCAACAATGCTCTGCACTGTGTGTGTGTTTATATACTTACATATTTATTCCATCTAGCTACAATGCTCCGCACTGGGTGTTTATATATCTACATATTATTCTATCTAGCTGCAATGCTCCGCACTGTGTGTGTTGAAGCACACTGGTCGGCATGGAAACAGTTCTGTACTATCTACATGTACTGTCAATCAGCCCTAGTGATTCCTTCATGTATTTTTTTTTCTGCTAGTGAGAGAAAAAGAGAGAAAAGATTTTTCAGGAATTCTTCCTTTTTAAAATAGGGGCGCTAAAACTTTTGTTTGTTATTTTTATATAAACATGTTTGGTGCAGGACTAATATCAATCATCAAAAATTTAGTGCAAATTGTTGCAAGTTTGCCCCATGTATAAATGTCCGTTATTGAAATGCAATGAGTGGGTTTCCATGGCAACTGTGCTTATCGCAGAACAAAAGTGACTTCCACCAAAGGTAGTCCAATGCACTCTGAGGAACCACTGAAAAGGTCATGTCATCGTGATCACTGGTCTTTGTGCAAAATTAGAAACAATTTTGTGCAGTGCCTCATGTCAGCAGTAGGTGTGGGAGTGACAGTTTTGTGAATATTGATATACAGACACGTTCAGAGTGGGATCAGTATGATTTGTGCAAAGATTTTTCAGAATCAGGCGAGAATTGTCTAAGCTGTAACTAGGATGTTTTGTTTGGTGAGAAAGCCACTGAAGAACGGCAGTTGCCATGGAATCAGTTCTGTGCTATGTGCATGTACCATCAATGAGCCCAAGTCATTCCTTCATGTAATTTTGTTAAGCTGGTGAGAGAAAATTAAAAAAAAAAACAGTCGTCAGTTATTTTTCCTTTAATCATTAGGGGGTGCTATGAGTTTTGTTTATTATTTTTATATAGATGAGTTTGTGGAAGGGAGAACATTGATCATCTAAAATTTGTTGCAAATTGTACAAAGTTTGTCCATTTTACAAGGGTCTAATGTTGTTACCACTAGGCGGCGCTAAAACTTTTGTTATTTTATATAGGAGTGTTCAGGGTGGGACTCTTATCGATTGTCGAAAATTTGATGAAAATCAGACAAAGTTTGTCCAAGATACAACTTTCTGAAATTTCATGGCGAGTAGTCAACCGTTGCCATGTTGCCATGCCAACACTTCCCTGTCGAAAATTTGATGAAAATCAAACAAAGTTTATCCAAGATACAACTAGATATGACAGTGACCTCAAGATATGTTGAAAAATTTAGACCTCCAAGACCTTCCCACCCCTCCCCATATGCTCATATATTGAATGGCGAGGAGGGCGTCATTCTGCCCAACCGCTTGTGAGTAATAAATGAAACATTTTTCAGCAATTCTTTCATTAACCACTATGTGGCGCTATATTGGTTGTCTGGTATTTTGATGTCATTGCGTTCGGGGTGGGACTATTTTCCTTCCTGGAAAGTTTTGTGGACATGGGACCAGTTTTGGCCGAGTTACAGGTGGTTGAAGGTGTAAGGGGAGGAGTCAAACTTCGCCATGGCACCATGGCAACACTTCCTTGCCAGTTATGTGTTGTCCACCCATATTGTACTATATGTGACAGTAACCTAAACCTATGTTCCAAATTTCATGACTCCAGGACGTTCCCACCCCTCCCATGAAGGTCACGGATTGAATGGCGAGGAGGGCGTGTCCATGTTAACACGTTTGATGTTATACTATTGTTGATGTTCAGTTATTATCATGGCTGTGATCTGATGAATCTCAGAAAATTTCACATCATTCTGCCCAGCCGCTTGTGAGTAATAAATGAAACATTTTTCAGCAATTCTTTCATTAACCACTATGTGGCGCTATATCGGTTGTCAGGTATTTTGATGTCATTGCGTTCGGGATGGGACTATTTTCCTTCCTGGAAAGTTTTGTGGACATGGGACCAGTTTTGGCCGAGTTACAGGTGGTTGAAGGTGTAAGGGGAGGAGTCAAACTTCACCATGGCGCCATGGCAACACTTCCTTGTCAGTTATGTGTTGTCCACCCATATTGTACTATATGTGACAGTAACCTAAACCTATGTTCCAAATTTCATGACTCCAGGACGTTCCCACCCCTCCCATGAAGGTCACGGATTGAATGGCGAGGAGGGCGTGTCCATGTTAACACATTTGATGTCATACTAATGTTGATGTTCAGTTATGATCATGGCTGTGTTCTGATGAATCTCAGAAAATTTCACATCAATCTGCCCAGCCGCTTGTGAGTAATAAATGAAACATTTTTCATTAATTCTTTCATTAACCACTATGTGGCGCTATATCGGTTGTCAAGTATTTTGATGTCATTGCATTCAGGGTGGGACTATTTTCCTTCCTGGAAAGTTTTGTGGACATGGGACCAGTTTTGGCTGAGTTACAGGTGGTTGAATTTGTAAGGGGAGGAGTCAAACTTCGCCATGGCGCCCTGGCCACGCCTTTTGAGATCTTGACTTAATTTATATAACTTTTAATGGGCAATGCCTGTAGATGCCCCCATGTAAAAATGAGCTCAATTGGATCTGGTCCCTAGGACAAGTGCGTTCAAATGCGAGGTGTGACTTTTTTCCCGAATTGGAGGTGGGACGACTTTGAGGCAAGATGGCGGCCTTCCTGTTGGTGGTGGGTATGGGCCACAATGATGTTTTTTGCACGTCTTGAGGTGATTGACACCTCACCCAAATTTGATGTGTCTATGGCAAAGTTTATGGTCTCCAGTCTCCATAGACCTTGCACGTTTGGCCCCACCCACAAAAATGAGGGGTGGGGGGGCACATATGTTTTCCAGTTTATCGAATTTTTTGCCAGGTCTGAGGGGTTTGCCAAAAAAAATCGCGTTTTGGTTAACATTCAGAGGGTGAAAAATGCGATCATTTAGGCAGAATAATAGTGAAAAATAATAATAAAGAAACGCAAGCGGATACAATAGGGCTTTCGCCGATTGACGTTGTCAGTGGCTCAGGCCCTAATTAGTGTAGAATATTTATGGTATAAATCACAATACTGGGGGGGGGGGGTGACTGTTGCTCTTGGCGGAGGTCTGTGCTCTCCGAGTGCTTTTCTAGTTTTCTTATGTTTTTGTTGGGAGTGAAGTGATTTTTTTTTATTTTCATTTAAATGGTTTAAACTCTTTCCCATTACAAAAATAGTGACTCCTAAACACAGTCTTGCATAGAGTGTTCCATTCCTCTGCATCAGCCAGTTGCAGACCTCTGCCCTGTAGAACCTCCTGCAGTAGTGTTTGTGTTGTAGTTCTGTTGAGCTACGTGTTCTGGCAGTTTTATGAGGTGATGTTTTATGTGTGAGTAGGTGGATGGGTGTCCAATGTAGATATACATTCCATCTAAGCTCAATGTCCTTAGATGTGGCCTTGGACCTCCCTTACATTGTATTCTTCATGATTGGTTGTCAGGAGACAAAACTACAGTGGCATTAGTGTTGGGGTCAGAAGCCTCTGTTGTCAGAAGACCCGTTTTGACATTTTTTAGCCAAAAAATTTGCATGGAGCTGCAAAACATATCAGAGCCTTAAAAAGAGTTCTGAGGATAAACTACCCTGTTCATGTTATTTAGTAAAATGAATGTTGTTTTCAGGTTACATATGCATTTTTTTTTTCCAAAAAAGGTCACCTTTGACCTCATCTGTAATTTCCCAGTTTGGGATAAATAAAGTACATCTATCTATAGAGGTTATGCATATGATGTCACCAAATAGAACTCATGGCAGTTAAAAAACACACTGAGAGGCAAAAATGAGTGGCAGCATTAGGGTGTATGCAGTAAAACACAAAAAATACATACAGTATTCAATCACAGCAGTACACAGAGTACCTGCTTGCATTGTGGAGAGCTAATCTTATCATTTCATCTTATATTAATTGGAAAAAATAATTATATAAATGCATAATTAAAGGATCTGAATCAGTTCTTCATTTACCATGTGCTTCATGGTCTTTACCCACACATCACTACAGCCAAGTGAATGATGTGGTATTAACATGTAAAGCAAAAAAGACACTCTGTGCACTGCTGTGACTAAATATTTTGGGTGATTTTCATGTTTTGCTGCATAAGAAATAGAGCTGTCACATATAATTGCCACTCAGTGTTTGTTGCTGTGGTAACTGTCCTGTAACTGCCAAGAATTCTGTTCCAACGCATCCCCCCTATTTATGGTGAAGCGATCAGTGAAACCATGTCAGGTGCACTCTTCAGATATTGTGGCATCACCATGCAAGAGATGAGAGCTAGCGGTCAAGTGGCTTGTGAGTGTTTATACCACATACATACATACATACAGCGGGGAAAATAAGTATTGAACACGTCAACATTTTTATCATTAAACATATTTCTGGTGGAGCCATTAACCTGAGATTTTCACCAGATATCATTAACAACCCAAATAATCCGTACACATAAAGAAATCAAGGCATCTGTGTTCACAAAACAAGTTATATTTAATAAAGTGGACTGACACAGGGAATAAGTATTGAACACACTTGATGAAATTCATTTAATATTTAGTAGAAAAGCCTTTGTTGGTAATAACAGCTTCCAGATGCCTCCTGTATTGAAAAACTAGGCACAGGCATTGCTCAGGAGTGATTTTAGCCAATTCTTCTACACACACTGTCTTCAAATCTTAAAGGTTCCGTGGGTGTCTTCTATGAACTCTGATCTTCAGTTCATTCCATAGATGTTCAATTGGATTTAGGTCCCGTGACTGACTGGGCCATTCTAGCAGCTTTTTTTTCCTTCTCTGAAGCCAGTTGAGAGTTTCTTTGGCTGTGTATTTGGGATCATCATCTTGCTGAAATATCCACCCTCGTTTCATCTTCAGCATCTTGGCAGATGGCAACAATTTTTTTTAATCAAGGATGTCTCTGTACATTTGTCCATTCATCTTTCCTGCTGCACGGTGGCGCAGTGGTTAGCACTGTGGCAGCATAGTTTTACCCTCGGCCGGGGGATCGCAGGGACCGTGAGATCGTGGGTTCGATCCCTGCCCCCGGCCAACAGTGATCTGTGTGGTGTTTGCATGTTCTCCTCGTGTTTGCGTGGGTTTACTCCGGGATTTCTCCGGTTTCCTCCCACATGCCAAAAACATGCAGGTTAGGGAGTTAAGGGGTGCTTGCGCACGCAGCGACTGGCAGCTGGTGGTTTGTCACCAGACTGCAAAACAAATCTACCTACGGGTACAAAATAAGTAATAAAAATAAAAAAATTAAAAAAATTATACAAAGTCTGCCTGTACCATGTGCTGAAAAACACCCCCACACCATGATTCTCCCACTGCCAAAACTTCACTGTTGGTATGGTGTTTTTGGGCTGATGTGCAATGCCATTTCTCCTCTAAACATGCTGTGTGCTGTGGTATCCAAAAAGTTCAATTTTGGTCTCATCTGACCAGACTATATTCTCCCAGTATTTTACTGGCTTGCCCAAACGTTATGTAGCAAACTTTAAGCGAGCTTCAATATGCTTTTTCTCCAGCAATGGAGTCTTGCGAGCAATGGAGTCTTTGAATTCTTTTGATTCTGTCAGAAATCTTGTGAGGAGCTCCTGGATGTGGCCAGTTTATGGTAAAATGATGTTCTTTCCACTTCCGAATGATGGCTCCAACAGTGCTCACTGGAACATTTACCAGTTAAAAATGCACCTGTAGCCAATGCCGTCATTGTATTTTGCAACAATAAGGTTGCGAAGGTCTAGAGAGAGCTCTTTGCTTCTACCCATCATGAGTTCTTTGTGGTGTGACAATCTGATATTCACAGACCTTTTTAAATGACATCAGTCAGGACTTAACCAGCTAAAATTAATTTGCACTGATGGAGGATGGCTTCCTAAATTCTAATGGATTTCAGCTGGTTTCTTGGCTTTCTATGCCTTTTTGCACCTCTTTTTCTTCATGTGTTCAATACTTATTCCCTGTGTCATTCCATTTTATTAAATATAACATTGTTTTGTGAACACCGTTGCCTTGATTTCTTTGTATGGATGGATTACTTGGGTTGTTACTGATATCTGGCGATAATCTCAGATGAATGAGAAATATGTTTAATAAATTTTTTTTGATGTATTCAATACTTTTTTTGCCCGCTGTACATATGATGGGGAAGGGGGGGGGCTGAAAAGTTCATAGTGGTCAAATTTGACTGAATGTGGTTTATTTTTCAACCGCAGGAATCCAAGCCCTGCAACACCGATTGAAGAAATGTGTGGACCAAAAAATGAACCACATTTGGTCAAATTTGACCACTATGAACTTTTCAGCCCCATCTTGTACATACATACATACATTCATATCCACATCGCTGAATCCCTTTAATATATAGTGATCCCTCACTTATCGGGGTTAATGGGTTCCAGAACTGACCGCGAAAAGTGAAAAACCGCGAAGTAGCGTCACCCCTAATGATGTCACCCGTAAATAACACGTACGTTCATTCTCTCACTCTCTCTCTCATATGATACGTGTGTGTGTGTGTGTAAGTGTACATACATACGTAGATGTAAATTAAGTGTACATAAATATATTTTTAGAACTCTTTTATTTTTATAACAAGATACGTAACTCAAGATGAAGATGATTTACTGCACAGGTTAATTAATGAGAGCTTTACTGCTCCTCAGGTGATGCCTCATCGTCAGGTGCTAGAGGCGCAGGATCGTCGAGGGCAGCTGCAGGAGGCGGCGTAGTGGCTCGACGGGAAGACTATTTCACACAGAAAGGGACAAGAGAACAGTGAAAAGTTCCACGTGGCGAGACTAGCAATAAAGAACAATGAATGCGGTCTTCCTTCGCTGGGTATGGGCGCTCGGCAGGGAGAGAAACTGGGTAAAACGTCTCGGCCAATCAGCTTGCGCGGTAAAACATCTCAGCCAATCAGCTTGCGAGATTCCCGAGCAGTGAAGAGGTGGGCGGAGAGGAGTGGAGCGGTGGTCAGAGAGGTGGATTTTGAGTTGTGCGGCTCTCCGTGTTGATACCTGATGTTCTAATGTAGTCTCCCTGCCTTCTGCTAGCACCCGCCCATTTTTTCTCAATTTTGAATTTTTGATGAATATTTCTGAAAATCCGCGATGCACTGAGGGCGCGAAAGGTGAAGCGCGAAGTAGCGAGGGATCACTGTACAGTATTTCAAGCATTTATTTTTTTTTTTTTTAATTTTGATGGTAATGGCTTATAGCTCATGAAAACCCTGCATTCAGTTTCTCAAAAAAATGAATATTTCATAAAATTCATTTTAAAAAATGGATTTTTAATTGAAATGTTTTCCGGCTGAAAACTGTCCATGTACACACTCAATACTTACTTGGCCAATGGAAACAACAATGGTGGAGTTGGGTGAAGGGTTCGTGACGAACACGGTAATGACAGAACTGTTACGACACAACAAAGGTCCTTAAACGGATGGACACGCGGTGCCACCATGATCACAGTGGCATATGAGACCGAGCAAGGTGCCACTCAAAGTCTTGAACTGAGTTTGAGTCCGCACTGACAAGAGACCGAGACAGTGGCTGACTAAGTCACAGTCAACAAGACCACAGACACCGCTGAGAATCATGGCGCAGCTGGGATCAGCGTGCTTTCGAATGACGGATGGTTCGGTTTGGCACACAAACCATCTCCGCCATGACCAGGTGGCTGCTCCAGATGGCGAGGCTTGGTGGGAGTCAGCAGATGCAGTGTGGGACCTGGGCCCCAACATTATGAAGATTGGTCCTGGTCCCGGGGGCTCAGCATCTCTAGGGGTGCGTCCGCCACGGGCTCGCGACAAGATTCCTCCGGCAGAACCGCCTTCCTCATGGAAGACTGTATGGGGAAAAAAAAGTGACTGTTAGGAGCGAGGTTGAAGAGGTGGTAGAATAATCCATTCAGCTGCGTCGGATCCAGTGGCAGTCCACCCGCTGACCCTAGTTCAGGAGTTCTGATGTATACCAAAATGGGAAGGGTCTGAATTTTAAGTATTCTGTGTTTTCCAAGGGGAGGGTGAATGTTATAATGTAGGTTTATAACAGTGAGCGGTGTGATGACATAGCCAGCTGGTGTCATCATCACACTGACAGACATAAGGGAGGAGCCGACCATGTTTTGGATCTTCTGCTGGCACTCTCACTCAGGGGTATAGGAGCTCAGTCATACACTCTGTATAGTTGACAGTCCTGTAATAAAGTTCAGTTCCAGCACAGCCTACTCGTCCGCCATCATTACCAGGTTTGTGGACATAACACTACTATTGGTAAATCTGAGTCAGATTTAATGCTTTATAAAAACTATTTGATCTTGAAAAAGGGCTGTCTTATAATTTTTACTTAATTACTTAATTCAATGTATTAACAGGAAAAAAAAATTCTCAGGGAGTGCCATGCATCAGAAGGTGCCCAGCCTGTATGATATTATAAAATTCAATTCAATTCAATTCAATTCAACTTTATTTATATAGCGCCATTTCACAACAACAGTCATCTCATAGCACTATCAACTGTAGGGAGGACCCCCACAGTTGCAGAAAGACCCCAGCAATCAGGCGATCCCCTGTGAGCAAGCACTTGGCGACGGTGGAGAGGAAAAACTCCCTTTTAACAGGAAGAAACCTCCAGCAGAACCAGGCTCAGGGAGGGGCAGTCATCTGCTGCGACTGGCTGGGGGGTGAGGGGATAGAGAAGAAGAAAAGAACAGACATGTAGAGAGCAAACAGCACGATGGGGACTCAATCTATGGGAGAGAACAAACAAATGTTAATGACCAGCAAAAAAAAAATATTTCATAGAAATACAGAGTAGAGTAAGTTCACAACACAAAACATGACTCGTATGCCTTTGTAGGTGTAAAGGGGACAATATATAGTACAAAGTGTCTGTTTGGATATAAGGAGGTGTATGTGTGTGCATGTGTGTGCGTGACATGGGATATTAACACATTTTATTAGTTTTGAGTTGTTTATGTATTTGTTTACCTGTTTGTTTACTCCAGGTGATGGGTGTGATCTAGTGATTCGGGGTTCTGTTTTGTGTTTTGAGGGAATTAAGCAGGAGATTATGAAATGTGATTTTCATTATAGTGTTGCTATTTTCTACCACTAGGCTCTGCTGTTGCACAGGAAAAAAGAATGTGTCTTTTGTCATCATAGAATAAGACTGGTTGCTATGGAAACAGAAACCTGAGGACGCTGATAGTGTTTTTCCGCCTTACGAAAATTTTTCTTGGACTGTAGGGTATGCACATGATGTCACAGAACAGAACTCATGGCAGTTACAAAACACTGAGTGGCAAAAATGAGTGGCAGCATTATGCATTAAAATACAAAAAATTCTGTACATACAATATTCAATCACAGCAGTACAGCAGTACACAGCGTACCTACTTGCATCATGGAGAACTAATCTTATCATTCCATCTTATATCAATTGGCAAAAAATAAAATAAATGATTAAAGGCTCTGAATCAGTTTTTGACTTATGTGTGCTCTTACTCACACATCACTACAGTCAAGTAGTGATGTGACTAAATATTTTGTGGTTTTTATGTTTTGCTGCATACAAACTAAAGTAGCCACATGTGTGTGCCACTTAGTGCTGGGTAAGATAATTGCCCTGTAACTGCTAAGAATTCTATTCCAATGGATTCCCTCTATAAAGTTGTTTTTGTGGAATTTTCAGTCAGTCTGCTCTCTCAAATAATAACAAAAATGAGTGAAGTCTGACCATTTGACTTTTATTATACTGGCAATTAGGCATTTTCTCAATATAGAGGTTAAACTAAGATTGTATTTATAATCTTTGTCTTATATTGTTTTGTATGTGGGGAAAAATATGGTGAGAGATATTGATCAAGTGAACATGGGGGCCCACCAAGATGGTTTGTACATAGGGCCCAGAATTTCATGCTACGCCGCTGCCTACCTATCTGTCTACCTGCTGTGCGTCTTGACACACACCTGTCTCATCAGATACTCTCCTTTACCAGGAGTTTTAACCTGGAGGAGGGGCTCTCCTTGGGGATTTGCCGGGGGCACACATTGGCCCGTGTCCAGACCACAGATTCACAGCTTTAAAGCTCATTGACAAGATGTAGTAATGATTTTACCTCTAAAGATGTATAAAATGTTACAATACTGGCTGTAGTGTTAGATTTGCTCATTTGTTTGTGGTTTTACGACATCTCTCCCCACACGCAAATTTATGCAAACAGGTTGTTTTAAGTTTTTTAAATTTTTATTTTTCCACTTAACCTCTTGCACTCTGTTGTACCGCGGACGAGCAAGTCTCTGTGTCCTAGAGCGCAGGAGGGCGCTCTCGTGCGCCCTCCTGCGCTCTAGGACGCATGATGGAGATGGTGATGTAGGTGGTGATGGCGTCCAAGCACGCACTGAAAATAAAAGCTGCAGACAGCCGCGAACAGATTAGTTCATCTGATTGACCTCTCTTTTGACTAATAAGAGCCTTGAATTGGGTTTCTGAAACCTTGAAGAACTAATGACTGAAAACCTAGCAAGAAGGACCCGCCTACCAACGCTGTGAATGCAGTGAGCCAATTGAAGCAGAGAAGTTCGCGAGCTGTTTTTTTAAAGGCTGGGTGAAGACTGACTGCTGCAGCGGATCAAAAAAGGGCCTGCAGGAAGAACCCCACAGACCCAGCAGCACGGAGACCATCCACAAATGCAACCTGTGTGACAGGGAGTGCCATTTGCGCATTGGCATGTTCGGCCACAGGCAGTGCTTATTTTGTTTTTGTTCCAGCAGAGTAGACGTTATGATTTCTTCCATGGTCATAGACCGACGGAGGCTGACGACGAAGGCTGAGTGACACACACACCTTCGCCAGTCTTTTTTAAATTACTACTGTTATTTGTTTTGAAAAATCGTTCGCCAAAAACCGCAATCATGGAAGCACAAAACCGCAATAATGGAATTATGTTTTGATTGGGTCGCGAAACCAGCGTCGCGTTCGTCTGACAATGAGGAAGAGAAGTTGGCCAGGACAATGTGGCTGTGAAGAGGTAAGGTGTTATAAGCCAAATTATTTTTTATCCCTGAAAATTGTAATCTAAAATGACTTTTGACTGATCGGTAAATTACAACTGTGCTTCGCGGCGCAGTTCGTGCGCCGCTGTACAAGGGGTTGTTCGCCACGTACAGACTGTGAACGCCCACCCCCCACCCCTGCTATTCTTCTGCAGCGAGGGGGGGGGGCGCGGTGATTGCGCTGCTGTCCCACATCACCACATGAGGCTAATCCGTTGTGTAGCGATGGCCAAAGTCCATCCTCTGTAGCGAGCGGGGGGGGAGGACAACCCCCCCCCCACTCACACAGACAGCCCTGAGTGTGACCTTTCATTAGAGCCCTAAATGAAGCTTCTACATTGAATCATTCAAAAGTTACAGACGTTTTTCCAAACTGTGCCATTTGGCACAATTTGGCACAGTTCCAAAACGCCTGGGAACAGCCTGAGAACAAAGCTGTGTAATATATTCATTTTTTGTGGTATTGTTACAAAATTTGGACCTCAGCTGGATAACACTTGGTTCTACATTTCCATAGCATTTTCCAGCCTGGATCTGAAGCTGTGTGTTATTTGCAAGCATTTGTATCCAAAAAAACACCCAGGCCAAATTTATTTTCTTCAAGTTCACTATGTTTAGATGACTGTAACTCAGTGGCCAGAGCACTTAGAGAGATTATGACTGTTTTGCCAAAAAATTCAAAGTGTTTTCTTTTAAATGAGACCAACCCCATGAAGATGCTGCAAAGGGTTGAAGAACAGCTTTGGATTTTATTTTTTGGCGTTTTTAGGGAAATTGACCGGAATGCAAGGGGTTAAAAGATTTTAGTTCGTTTTTCAATTGGGTTGTACAGGTTATACAGTGGATATGAAAAGTCTACACACCCCTGTTCAAATGCCAGGTTTTTGTGATGTAAAAAAATGAGACCAAGATAAATCATTTCAAAACTTTTTCCACCATTAATGTGACCTATAA
Source organism: Pholidichthys leucotaenia (assembly GCA_020510985.1). NCBI lineage: Eukaryota > Metazoa > Chordata > Actinopteri > Cichliformes > Pholidichthyidae > Pholidichthys > Pholidichthys leucotaenia. The sequence goes on along the minus strand of CM035842.1, from coordinate 188,952,249 downwards.
TCTGTACAACCAAACTGAAAAACAAACTGAAATCTTTTAAGGAGAAAAATAAAAAAATAAATAAATAAAAAAAACTTACAGTAACCTGGTTGCATAAATATGCATACTCTTAAATTAATACTTTGTTGCAGTACCTTTGGCTTTTATTACAGCACTCAGTCTTTTTGGGTAGGAGTCTATCAGCGTGGCACATCTTGATATGGCAATATTTGCCCACTCTTCTTTGCAAAAACACTCCAAATCTTCAGATTGCGAGGGCATCTCCTGCGCACAGCCCTCTTCAGATCACCCCACAGACGTTCGATCGGATTCAGGTCTGGACTCTGGCTGGGCCATTCCAAAACCTTAATCTTCTTCTGATGAAACCATTCTTTTGTTGATTTGGACGTGTGTTTGGGTCATTGTCGTGGTGAAAGATGAAGTTCATCTTCAGCTTTCTAGCAGAAGCCTGAAGGTTTTGTGCCAACACTGACTGGTATTTGGAACTGTTAGTTTCAAGTATGTCTCAGGGATGTGTGAATGGCTGTGTTGGGGTGGGGGGTGAGGGTGTATGTGAGTGTGTCTTAAATTATGTTCTTTTTACTTATATGGATGCCTAGAGAAACGTAATGCCATCTTGCCTGCACTACAGTTGTATGTACAGCAACATGACAATAAAGGTTGATTTGATTTGATAATCCCCCCCCCCCCTTGACTAAGGCCCCAGTTCCAGCTGAAGAAAAACAGCCCCAAAGCATGATGCTGCCACCCCCATGCTTCACCGTAAATATGGTGTTCTTTTGGTTATTGGCAGTTGTGTTTGTGCCAAAAATACCTTCTGGAATTATAGCCAAAAAGCTCAACCTTGTTTTCATCAGACCATAACACATTTTTCCCAGATGTTTTTGGGAGATTTCAAATGTGTTTTTTGCAAAATATAGTCGGGCTTGGATGTTTTTCTTCTTAAGATAAGACTTCTGTCTTGCCACCCTAGACGGGAGATTATTGTCACATGTACTAAACAGCCAGTACTTGCCAGAAATTCCTGTAGCTCCTTCAGTGTTGCTGTCAGCCTCTTGGCAGCCTCCCTGACCAATTTTCTTCTCGTCTTTTCATCAGTTTTGGAGGGACGTCCAGTTCTTGGTAATGTCACTGTTGTGCTGTATTTTCTCCACTTGATGATGACTGTCTTCACTGTGTTCCATGGTATATTTAATGTCTTGGAAATTCTTTTGTACCCTTGTCCTGATTGATACCTTTGAACAACGAGATCCCTCTGATGCTTTGGAAGCTCTCTGCGGACCATGGCTTGTGCTGTAAGATGTGACTACGAAAATGTCAGGAAAAGCCTACTAGAACAGCTGAACTTTATTTGGGGTTAATCAGTGGCACTTTAAATAGTGGCAGGTGTGTGTTGACTCCCATTTATGAGTTTGAATGTGACTGGTTAATTCTGAACACAGCCACATCCCCAGTTATAACAGGGTGTGCATACTTATGCATAGAGGTTATTGTAAGTTTTTTTATTTTTTATTTTCCCCCTTAAAAGATTTCAGTTTGTTTTTCAATTGGGTTGTACAGGTTATAGGTCACATTAATGGTGGAAAAAGTTTTGAAATGATTTATCTTGGTCTCATTTTTTTACATCACAAAACCCTGGCATTTGAACAGGGATGTGTAGACTTTTTATATCCAATGTATATTTGGTACTGCTGTGGTGAGCCAGGCCACACTAACCAATGTTGCCAGGTGAAAGGGGGGTGAGGAGGCTGCAACTGCTGCTGACAAAGCCAAAACCCAAGCTGTAGGTTCTGTTAACCAGAGATCTCAAGAAGGGGCCATGAGGAACCCCCACGCCCCCATGATTAGCAGCAACAGAAGTAGCAGATGGTCTCAAAAGGAGTGTGTTCAGTAGTGATGGCAGAAATGGAACGTTCGAGAGATCGAATCATTTGGAACAATTGATTCAGAAAAAAGAATTGATCTTTCGGAACATTTGAAACATCTCCCCACAGCGACATCTGGTGGCCAAATGTTATAATATTACACTCAAACAGTCGAGTGTTTTTGTGTGTGTTTTTATCTCTTAACCACTTGCACTCCGGGCAATTTTCCTAAAAATGCCAAAAAATAACGTGCCCAAAGTAAATCGAAAGCTGTTATTCAACCCTTTGAAGCATCTTCATGGGGTTGGTCCCATTTAACCACTTGCGCTCCATTGTTCCGCGGGCGGGCAAGTCTCTGCGTCCTATGACGCATGAGGGCACACAAGAGCGCGCTCGTGCGCGCTCGTGCACCCTCGTGCGCATGACGCATGATAAGGATATTGATGGTGATGTGTAGGTGGTGTGCCCTCCAAGCGCCACTGAAAAAAAAATCTGCAAACACAGCCGCGAACAGATTAGTTCATCTGATTGACCTCTCATTCGACTAATAAGAGCCTTGAATTGGGTTTCTGAAACCTTGAGGAGCCAATGAATGAAAATCTAGGAAGGAGGACCCGCCTACTGTGAACGCAGGAGCCAATTGAAGCACAGAAATTCAGGCTGGGTGAAGCGATATTTACTGCTGCAGAAGGACTCTGGACGAATCTACTACAGACCCAGGCTCACCCAGCAGCATGGAGAACACCCACAAGTGGGACCTGCACTCATTCCAGCAGAATAGACGGAGGCCGACGACAAAAGTCGTAAATCATTCGCCAAAACGGCAATAATGGAATTATGTTGATCGGGCTCCATGAGCGGAGCAGCGTCGCGTTGGGGGAAGAGATGTTCGCCACGACTCTGCTGCTTTGAAGAGGTAAGGTGTTATAAGCTAAATTATTATTTATCCCTGAAAACTGTAATCCAAAAATGACTTTTGACCGATCGGTAAATTACAACTGTACTGTGCACGAATTACGAAGTGCGTGCGCTGCGATAAACAGTTCCTTTGCCGTGTTCGGACCGTGAAGCCCCCCCCCCCCCGCTGCAGAAGAGGAGCGGGGGGGGCGCGGGGGGAAGCATATCAGTCTATTCCATCATGTAGCGATGGCCCTCTTCTGTAGCAAGGGGGGGGGGGCGTTCACGATCCGTTCACGGTTCCCCCCCCCCACACACACACACAGTAGCGGGGGGGGGGAGCCGCTGTGAAAACATGTAAGGAGTGTAATCCGTCTGTAGCGAGGGCCGAAGTCGGTCCTTGGTAGCGGGGGGGGGGAAACGACCCCCCGCCCACACACACACACATAGACACAGCCCTGAGTGTGACCTTTCATTAGAGCCTAAAATGAAGATTCTACATTGAATTATTCAAAAGTTACAGATGTTTTTCCAAACTGTGCCATTTGGCACAATTTGGCACAGTTCCAAAACGCCTGGGAACAGCCTGAGAACAAAGCTGTGTAAAATATTCATTTTTTGTGGTATTGTTACCAAATTTGGATCTCAGCTGGATAACACTTGGTTCTACATTTCTGTTGCATTTTCCAGCCGGATCGGACAGCTGTGTGTTATTTACAAGCATTTGTATCCAAAAAAACACTGTGTCCAATTTTTTTTTCTTCAAGTTCAGTATGTTTAGATGACTGTAACTCAGTGGCCGGAGCACGTAGAGAGATTATGTTTTTTTTGCCAAAAAATTCAAAGTGTTTTCTTTTAAATGAGACCAATCCCATGAAGATGCTGCAAAGGGTTGAATAACAGCTTTCGATTTACTTTGGGCACGTTATTTTTTGGCATTTTTAGGAAAATTGCCCGGAGTGCAAGTGGTTAAAAGAAAACACTTTGAATTTTTTGGCAAAAAAAACATAATCTCTCTACGTGCTCCGGCCACTGAGTTACAGTCATCTAAACATACTGAACTTGAAGAAAATAAATTTGGACACAGTGTTTTTTTGGATACAAATGCTTACAAATAACACACAGCTGTCCGATCCGGCTGGAAAATGCAACAGAAATGTAGAACCAAGTGTTATCAAGCTGAGATCCAAATTTGGTAACAATACCACAAAAAATGAATATTTTACACAGCTTTGTTCTCAGGTAGTTCCCAGGCGTTTTGGAACTGTGCCAAATTGTGCCAAATGGCACAGTTTGGAAAAACATCTGTAACTTTTGAATAATTCAATGTAGAATCTTCATTTTGGGCTCTAATGAAAGGTCACACTCAGGGCTGTGTCTGTGTGTGTGTGTGTGTGGGGGGGGGGGGTTGTCCCCCCCCCCCCGCTAAAAAAGACGGGAGTTCGGCCCTCGCCATATGATGGATTACACTCCTTGCATGTTTTCACAGCGCCCCCCCCTCGCTACTGTGTGTGTGTGTGGGGGGTTGTCCCCCCCCCTCGCTGCAGAAGACGGCCATCGCTACATGAAGGAATAGACTCATATGCTTCCCCCCGCAGACCGGGGGCGTTCGGACCGTGAACGCCCCCCCCGCTCCTCTTCTGCAGCGGGGGGGGGGGGGGGGCGTTCACGGTCCAAACATGGCAAATGAACCGTTTATCGCAGCACACGCACTTCGTACTTTGTGCGCAGTACAGTTGTAATTTACCGATCGGTCAAAAGTCATTTTTGGATTACAGTTTTCAGGGAGAAATAATAATTTAGCTTATAACACCTTACCTCTTCACAGCAGCAGAGTCGTGGCGAACTTCTCTTCCCCATTGTAAGACGAACGCGACGCTGCTCGGCTCGTGGATCCCGATCAAAACATAATTCCATTATTGCGGTTTTGGTGAATGATTTACGACCTTTGTCGTCGGCCTCCGTCGGTCTATGATGACGGAAGAGAATCCTAAACGTCTATTCTGCTGGAATGAGTGCAGGTCCCACTTGTGGGTGTTCTCCATGCTGCGGGGTCTGTAGTAGATTCGTCCAGCATCCTTTGTTTTCATCTGTTGCAACAGTAAATCTCTCTTCACCCAGCCTGAATTTCTGTGCTTCAATTGGCTCCTGCGTTCACAGTAGGCGGGTCCTCCTTCCTAGATTTTCATTCATTGGCTCTTCAAGGTTTCAGAAACCCAATTCAAGGCTCTTATTAGTCGAATGAGAGGTCAATCAGATGAATTAATCTGTTTGCGGCTGTCTCTGCAGTTTTTTTTTTAGTGGCGCTTGGACGCCACTACATCACCATCACCACCATCATGCGTCATGCATCCAAGCGTGCATGAGGGCGCTCTCGTGCGCCCTCGTGCGCCCTAGAACGCAGAGACTTGCCCGCCCGCGGAACAACGGAGTGCAAGTGGTTAACATTTCATGTTTTGTTTGGGTTTATAGTTTTATTTGTATGAATTAATTAGTATTTGTAGAGGGTGCTTGTGTACATTCAAGTATTTTTATTCAAAAAACAATCTGTTCAACAGTGCTCGGACTTAAACGGTTTCTCCCCTTGTTTAAAATCTCTCCTGCTCTTGAGAATATTCTCTTGCAAGGGACTGATGTGGCTGGAATGGAGAGATATGTCTTGGCCCGCTGGAACATTATTATTATTTGGTTGCCTATGAGGCGAGCGACCACATCTTGGTCGCTTTACAAAGCTAATACAAGGCAGGGGTCGCCACTCCTCACTGCCCAGCTGGAACAGGTGAGGGAATATAGCGGCATGTTGTTTCCAGTAATCTTGAGGGTCATCTCGTCTGGGTAAGTATGGGGCTGAGAGATAGCGCTGAACCTCGATTGATAGATAGACAGACAAGTTCCATAACAATAAATGAGAATCAAACACAATTACCACCTCATTCAATCATTCTGAGCATAGTGGGTGTCTGGGGGTTGCCTACCTATGGCTTCTTTTAGTGATCAAATGCATAATTATATTTTTTGTAAATAATAATAAAGGTGTATAAATAATAAATGTATACTCGTATGTGTATTAAAAGACCATTAATACATACTATAAACACTATGCTGGGCATGGCTTGATTCAGGTTGTGTTGTGCTAGGAATGCAGGCGTCAGAATGTTTTGTCCATAGTTGTTGTATTATTACAAAATGCAAGATGTTGCATACAATGCATACATTTAACTTCTTTCCCTTAAGAAGGTCGAAGTGATCCCAGACGTCTGACCTGGGACACTTTCTACCCCCATCCATTTCCAAATAGTGTAAATCCAAAAGCACGCTCAGTACAAGACACTCAGAGAGGCAAGACTTTGCAAACAGACTGCACTTTAGAGGAGCTTTTAAATGCTTTAGGCATGTGGGGTGATGAATCAGCAGCCAATCAGGCAAGGACACGAGAAATTAGTATTTTACATAAAAAGTATACGTATATATAATACATATATTGTGTATAGAATAGGCATTTTCATATTGTGTAATGTTAGTATTTTATTTATTATTCCATTTTAGAAATGGGATAAAATCACCACATAAAACAACAGTGTCATTTCAAAACAGTCAGTGATGTAATGGAACGTGACTTGGAACAGTCACGTGACATCCTCTTTCTGATACAGACCTCGGAACAGTGGTTTGATTCAGAAGTTCCACCTAGGTTTCGGTACGTACTAAAACACTGTTTCGACTTTGCCATCACTAGTGTTCAGGAACTGTTGAACTGTCAAGTTAAAAATAGGAGGGGTAGAAATGACCTGTCTGTGCGACACTGGCTCAAATGTAACTGCTATCACAGTCACACTTCTGAACATTTTGAGGCGCATGGGATGATACCAGCCAACTGGATTGAACTCACGACTGCAAAAAGACTTGATATCTCTGTGCTAAGTTGCTTGGAATCTGAAGTTGAATGTGTGGGGAGGACGGTTGGGAAAATGTGCATTTTTGTGCTGACTGGTACGCATCCTCAAGTAGAAAGGTCCACTGGTCTTCCTGGCATCATAGGAATGAATGCCATAGGCAACCTTGAGGCACTCCGTACTACAGAGAGGATGGCATTCTCATGAGTAACCTGGACGAAGGAGATGGCAGTGTTCACAGCCAAGGTGAGAAAAAGCATAATGTTGTTTTTTTTAATGTTCCACAATGTTTTCACAGTGTGAATGGTTTTTTTTTGTGTGTGTGTGTTTATCTTGACAATAAAGCCTTATCTCGAAATTCTGGCAAATTAAAAGTAGAGAAAACATAGCGATACATTGATACAAGACTTTAGTTCCACTGTGTTTTAACTGGATGAGCTGAAAACCTGGTAACAGACACACACACACATGCGTTACTGTATTACTTCGCTGCCGTGCACCGAGGCATAAAAACTTCTTTTCTGGTCTTGCAGTCATCAGTATTAACTACACCATTGCTGAGCAACTTTCACATGATGATGTAATTGACGGCTTTGCATCAAGAAAAACAAGAAAGGTCAGTCTTTAGATTGCAGTTAGGGTGGGGGGCAGCAGGGAGACGATCTGCCCAAGGCGTCATACGACCCAGGACCGCACCTGGCCCCTGACCTGTATTGTATTTCCAAAATACAATAAAACTGTACTTTACCCTACACTGGTATAATCGTTGTCCAGGCTGTACCCGATCCGTTCTGGTCTGTATCAGGGTCCACTGGATCTCATCACTCTTCATTTCATTGGTCTTGGCCTTTCAAAACTCCAAACTGGTCTTTTAACAGTCCAGGCCAGAGGTCTTTCAGCGACAGAATCCCAGTCTCTCCCTGTGCAATTTTCAGGTCCTTTTTGTCATGTGTCTGAGCCAGTGCTCAGACACTTTATGTATTTCTGAGTATTTCATGTCTGTTACTATTATCTTGTTTGTTTTTCTGTCATTTTGATTGTTTTCTTTCAGATCCTCCTTCCTCATTTCTCTGTCTCTCCCCTTTCACCCACAGTCTGCTCCCTAGTTCCCAGCTTTAACACAAATGCACAAATCTACCAGATATGAGAGGATATGACAGGGAGTATATGAAGGTGCCGACGAAAACATCTCAAATTGCTTCTCCTCTCTGAGTAAAAGTGCTGCAGCAGCACAGTTAACACAATCAATACCAGATGTGAGGACCTGAGTGAGCAGGACAAGGTGACCTAATTAGACAATCACCCACAGCTGGGAACTAGGGAGCAGACTGGGTGAAAGGGGAGAGACAGAGAAATGAGGAAGGAGGCTCTGAAAGAAAATAACCAAAATGACAGAAAAACAAACAAGAAAATAATAACAGACATGAAATACTCAAAAATACATAAAGTGTCTGAGCACTGGCTTGGACACATGACACTTTTACTCAGAGAGGATAAGCAATTTGAGATGTTTTAGTCAGCACCTTCATATACTCCCTGTCATATCCTCTCATATCTGGTAGATTTATGCATGTGTGTTAATTGATTGATTTAAAATGCTAGAAACAAGCCATATTTATCTCCCTCTTCCCAAGTATTGTGGTTCATCTTCCCTCTTCTTGGCTGTCCTAATATTCTGTCTTTTGTTATAAAGTTCAGTTTTTCTTTGACAGTTGCTTTCATGCCAGACACAAACTAGACCTAGTTTAATGTGACTCAGACCATTTTTCATCTCTTTGGTCCAGACTGTGATCTCGGGGTTGTTTCACACCTATAATTTTGGTCCAGATCAAAGTGATAAGTCCAAAAGTCTGAAACAAACAGGGTTAGGTGTGAAAGCACACCAAGATTCATTGTAACACTTTAGACAAGCCAAAAACCCAGAAAAAACATGCAATGGGTCATTTAAATTATGTAAATTAACTGTAATGTTTTCTTTAGTTTTGCTGACGGCACTAACAGTTCCAGTCAGTGGGAGTCTGCCTTATTATTAAAGAACCAAACTGGCAACGACACGGTTAATGTCTTCAACATATGAGCATCAATCCCAGTTTCTTCTCCTGGCTGAAAGCTCTGAGGTCTGCCGTTTGTGTTTGCCGTTATCACTTTATCCTGTCAGCCAGCTCCTCATAATGAATTCATTGCTTTGGTTCGTTCCACTACTTCAGCTTTATCTGGAAAAAAATGTTTAAAAATTGACAAGCTGACCACTTCCAAAAAGGAATCCATCTTTTCCTGAAAATGAGATTTCTACAACCACAGGCCTCTGAAATAATGAAAAGTGTGTCGGTTAAAATGGGATATAAGGCTGAGACACCCTGGGTTTCCTTAAGAAGTTTTTTAAAAAAAGCTCCTCGGGTGTTTATCATCCAGCGCTGCATCTCCATGGTTGATATGCTGAAAGCTTTAAAATGCATCTTCCTTCATGTCCACATTTATCCCCACATCTGTGAAAACACATTTTTTTAAAGGCCTGCAAGCATTCATGATATCAATGAGAACTGCAGTTCTGCTCTTGTGTGCTGGAGTGTGTTCACTGAAAATCTGTAACTTTTTGCAATGAACATTTGTAATTTTTAAATTTACTTTTAAAATTTTTTATGACTTTTTCCTCATACTTTTGTGCATTTTCTTTTATAAATATGGATGGAGCAGCATTACGGTTATGAATTAGCATTAAAAATGTTTTGACAATGAAATCAAAATTTCTGGAATAAAGTCAGTTTATAAAAAAATGACTTTTACAAAAAATTATAGTTTAATTTTTGTGAAAATACATATTTCAACTTGCTCTTCACTTTCTTCTGCATCCTCCAAATGCAATTTTTTTTTAAAATTATTTTTAATGTGACCCCAATATTCCCTCTTGAATAGAATTTTTTCCCCGCAAGGCCACAGTGAGCCACTGACTGGGAATCAATTAAACAATTTAACTAATTAATCATACTCATTTTCAAAAATTAACGGTAATTAATCATAATTAATTTTTAACTAATTAACTGTGATTAATCACAGAAAAGCTGGGGGTGGCATGAGCACACATAGGCACAATAGCTACAAATAGTTGTTTTGTTTTTTTTTTTTCCCAACACACTTCTTTACCTCAGAAGAAGTTTTAGAACATGTTCAGTTTGCTTGCCAAGCCAATCTGCCTCAACCATAACTGTCTGGGCGGAACAGTTGTTGCATGTTTCAACTTCCACTATAACATGAAGTGCAGTGGGGCATTAATTCACATTAATATTTTTTAATCTATTAATGTCAAACTTCCCCATGCGCTTTTCTACAGCGCGTGGAGGAAGAGGAGGAATGAGGATTTACGCGCAGGGTTACACCAAACACACATTTATTGACAAACAGTTCAAAAAGTAACGACATACAGAAATGAAACAGATGTGCACATACAGTAAAGGCTGACACTAACAGCATACAGCAGGCAGACCACTGTGCACCGTGGCCACAAAAACTGACAAGACAAAAATGCTCGTGTGAATTTGGAGTACTCAAGGACGCTCGACTGGCACAGGAGAAGAGCCGGGCAGCAGTGCCCCAGCGTTGCAGTTGTGCTGCAAGGGGAAAACGCTACAGACAAGCGTAGCAGCACAACTGCAAACAGAAATGCAGAAAAACTCTTACTCACTGTGCAGGAGCAGTCCGAGTTGTCCAAGGCTGATAGGGAGCACAAACACAAAAAGATCCCTCGGGACGTGACGGTTAGACGGCGGAGAACAGCCGTCCAACGCGTACAATCGTCCAGCGATGTTTGTCTAGCAAGGAGCCATTTAAATACAAACACCGCTGGCCACACAAATTGGGCACAGCTGGGCGAGGCGCGGGAAAGATAATTACTGGGGCCGGGAACAGCTGATGGAAACCAGAGGGAGAGCTAGGGGCGTGGCTGGACCGACAGACTGTCAGCAGCGTGGGAGAAAGTAGGTCACAGAGACTGACTAGCAGCTGCCGGTCAGGCAGTGGCTATGGAGATGGAAATGAGTACAAACTACACATAATGCACATATACAGCAGAACCAAAACCCACAGGGAGATCAGGGCCGAGCCAGGGAAAGCCAAACTGGCTCGGCTCATGACAGTTAAGTGGGCAACCATAATTAATTAATATTCCCAGCACTACTATAGATGAATAAAATTTAAAGAATACGCAGTTATATAGTGCCCGTTTTGCTAGTAATTTCCCTGAGTTTTCATAGCTACCTAGCATGAATGTATGTACATAAATGCAAAATCTAGCAACAAAATTTATAAGAAGAGTACTCTGAGGTGAGTGTAATAAACCCCACCTCTGTCTTCTTTGAAAATACCACTGTCTAACTGAAGGAGAGCGATTTTTCAATTTTTCCTTATAATAAGCCACTGTGGGTGGAAGTGGCTCAGGAGGTAGAGCGGGTTGTCCAATAACCAGAGGGTCTGCGGTTCGAATCCCGCTCTCCCCAGCCATCCTGCCTTTGTGTCCCTGGGCAAGACACTTTACCCACCTTGCCTCCAGTGTCCATGAGACTGGGTATAAATGTTCGATAGTGGTCAGAGAGGCCATTGGCACGGATTGGCAGCTACGTTTCCATGAGTCTGCCACAGAGCAGCTGTGGCTACAGAGGTAGCTTACCACTATCAATGTCTGTCTGAAGTAGTGATGTTATGCTCGACACCACCTACTCGACACTGATTCGAGCAATATAACACGGAAGTGTTGCAAGCACTGTGTCAACATGGCCACAGTCATGTGACCATAGTGAACAATGCCTCGTTGTCACATCACGTGATTTGAGACCTGTCGAGAAATTTGAGAGGGCTCAGCGTTGCATACATCAATAGTGAAGGATTTAAGAGGTCTGATTCACCACTCAAACTGAGGGTTTTTTGAGAGAATGAGATTTGTTATCATCATTGCATTTGCTATTTGAGTAGGAATCGGGGACAGTATTACACAAGTCAGAATTAGGTTTAGCTTTAGTAGCATTAAACAACACATTACATGTACTAAATATTACACACAGATACATTAATGATAGTGAAACTGAGGCCTTATAAAACATTGAACAACTTTGAGACAATTCTTGGTTGACAGTGTTATGAAACAGTTAATAAAGACTGCCATCTGCTGACTGAATGTCAGAACTGCAGCTGGGTAGAAAACCTGGAAAAAAATCTCAATACTTTTTTTGAGCATTTTCCCATCCGAGGTCAATTCAAAATTGAATGGCAGGAACAAACAATACCAAGCAAACAAAAAACACCTAATTCCAATAGAACCCTCTCAAATTTCCCGCGAGCCCTCAAGTCATGTGATGTAACTGACATAACAAGGCCTCACTGCTAAGGTCACATGACTGTGGGCGTGCTGAAACAACACTCCATACACTGCTCATGATGCAAAAAAAAAAAATGCAAGAGACATTGGACAGCTCCTATTACTAAAATAAAAATGACTATCAGATAATTATTGTGCTCTTTACTCTCTCTCTCTCTCTCTACATACCCCTTTTTTCTTGTTAATTGGAATGTGAAGTTTGGCTGATTGTATATTTTTTGTGAAAGTTCTGATTTTGTAACTCTTTTGTAACCTTTATCCTCATCAAGAGTTTGTATGTTGTATTTTGTTCTATTAAATATATATATAAAAAAACTGCTCATGACACTTACGCTTTATATTCCGCAAATCAGTGTTGAGTGTAACATCACTACCCCTACCCCTATGGACTGAGACACCCCTTCATGGCTGCACATGGCCAAAGTGCCTGTAGAGTGTAGCTGTCTTACCAGCCACTGCTGAAATTCACCAGCCATTGGCCAGTGTTAATGTCAAGCCCTGCATTCTCTCTCTCTCTCTCTCTATATATATATATATATACACATACAGTATACTGTGTATATATATATATATATATATATATATATATATATATATATATATATATATATATATATATATATATATATATATATACATACAGTATACTGTATATATATATATATATATATATATATATATATATATATATATATATATATATATATATATATATACTGTGTATATATATATATACTGTGTATATATATATATATATATATATATATATATATATACTGTGTATATATATATATGTATACTGTGTATATATATATATATATATATATATATATACTGTGTATATATATATATGTATACTGTGTGTATATATATATATATATATATATATATATATATATATATATATATATATATATGTCAGAGCTTTCATTCACTGAAAATTGTCCTTCCACAGAATTTTTCCAGCAATGACTACAAATTCTAAAAGCTGTCTGTCATTTGACAGATTATATGGAGGATAATCTAACTATAGACAATTAAAATGATAGATCACTGAATGACAGAGTTTTTACAAGCCTGTCTGAGAAAATGACATAACAAAAAGTGTAGTGCAACCTGCGGAGTATTGCCCCCTCTGGTTTTCAGCTCAACTGCAGTTCTTACAGTCAGTCACCAGATGGCAGTCTTTATTAGATGTTTCATAACACTGTGTCGCTCATGAAGCAATCGTCTCAAAGTTGCTCATTGTTTCATGAGGCCTAAGTTTTAACATCACTAGTCTGAAGTGAATGAATAATGGATTTACTGTAAGTGCTTTTGAGATGTCATTTGACATGTAAAGCACCATATAAAGCTAATTCATTATTATTAATTATTGGAGCAGAACCAAATTATGATAAGCCTATCATCCATAAATATACAGCAAAAATAGTTTTACAACATCTGGAATTCAACAAGACACTTATTCGTCGATACAAGTAGTTTCTGCCAAAATGAAATAAACATATCAAGTTATTGGGAAAAAATTATTAACCGGGGTAAAATATAACATTGTAAGTCAAGGCCTATAACTCAAATGTCATTCGACTGGAGCCACACTGCAATATATGCATCATCAGTGTATTTCAAACACTGGTACCAAATTTCAAAACATTTGGAACAAAACTGTAGGATGGGTTGATTTCACAAAAGGGGTACCTTTTGTGGGATTGACAGAGATACTTTGTCATAACATAATCCCCCCTTTGGTCTTCAACTGGTGTTAGGATTATGCTACAGATATGATTAAAAACAGAGGCCTGACATATCAGTCTTCAATTAAGGTAGTTTTGATACAGAGCGGTGGAAGACAGAAAGAGCATCCCTCAACATTTTTACATGTTGCTCCAACATATATTGGAAGACCTCCTCCTCCACCAGCTGTGCAGATGTATTGGCGCCTCCTTCATGGCCAACATGAACGGTCCACAGATACATCACATTCTCCTTAGCCAGCAGGTTCTTATTTGCTCTACTGCCAACTCTACCAGTCACGCCACAGGTTAGTTCAACCTTACAACCGGAGGGAGGAAAAATCATCTGATTGGTGTCAGATTGAAACATCTGCAGAAGAGCGTGCCAAACCAGAGAGCCCTGCTGACAACTGGAGATAGCCAGCAGTTCACCTGTGGAGAAAATGGAACACAGTTTCATTGACGAGGTAATGTTTTTTCAATAGGCAGAATCAGAACAGAAATTTTCATTCACTGCTGGTCTGTGACAGTTTACTATGACGTCCCACACTGATTTAATCTTCTCCTCCATACTTTTACCCAGCAGGCAATCAGCACAGGTCAAGGAGATGACGCCATCCATGGGCAATCAACGAGCTCTCTGGGTGCAGCAGGTGGAAGCAAGGCAACTCTGAATGACAACAGCAGAGGGCACGCTCACCAGACATTACACATGTTCATTCTTAAACACTTCAATACTTAAGTTTTACCTTGGAAAAAACTCAAATCTGCATTTGTGTATAGTAAAAGAAGGAATTTTATTTAAACTCACTGCCAAAGAGAACTTTAAAAACAAAACTATTGTGCTGGAGCACTTGTTCACTGTGAGGAGAACCTATCACATGACCACAAGTGTTTCTAATAAGTCATTAGACGTGTATTTGTGTAATAACTCTGATTTTTATTCACAGCTTTCATACTTCTTCCCATGCTATGATGATCACCTAATCAGTGCCTACTTAAGTAGATTGTACTGTTCTTGTATTGAACTTCAACAGATACTCAAATTGAATGACAGCCACGCAGTACATGTAGAGACAATAATTTAGGAAAGATTTTTCAGGGATCTCTTATTTTTTTCAGGAGCTGCATATTTATATATGGGGCGGTATTGGCTCAGGAGGTAGAGCGGGCCATCTAATAACCGGAGGGTTGGGGTTCGGATCCCACTCTCCCCAGTCACCCTGCCATTGTGTCCCTGGGCAAGACACTTTACCCACTTTGCCGCCAGTGTCCATGACACTGGGTATGAATGTGTGTAAATGTTTGCTAGTGGTCGGAGAGGCCGTTGGCACAGATTGGCAGCCATGTTTCCATCAGTCTGCCCCAGGGCAGCTGTGGCGACAGTAGCTTACCACTATCAACGTCTGTCTGGAGTGAATGAATAATGGACTCACTGTAAGCGCTTTGAGATGTCACAGGACATGTAAAGTGCCATACAAAGCTAATCCATTATGTGTGTATATATATGAACATTGACTCACGTTGTTATTTTAGCTGTTTACCAAGACATATTCAATTCAACTTTTTTTGTATAGTGCAATTTCACAACAACAGTCACCTCATAGCGCTTTCAAACTGTAGGGGAAAACCCCACAATTGCAGAAAGACCCCAGCAATCAGGTGATCCCCTGTGAGCAGTCACTTGGCAATGGGGGAGAGGAAAAACTCTCTTTTAACAGGAAGAAACCTCCAGCAGAACCAGGCTCAGGGAGAGGCAGTCATCTGCTGCAACTGGCTGGGGGTGAGGGGATAGAGAAGAAGAAGAAAAGAACAGACATGTAGAGAGCAAACAGCACAATGGAGACTCAATCTATGGGAGAGAAAAAAACAGATGTTAATGACCAGCAAAAATATTTCATTGAGAGTAAACAAAGGAGTGAGGCCCAGTGCATCACTGGAGGTCCCCTGGCTGTCTAAACCTATTAGCAACGTAACTAAGGGAGGATTCAGGGGCACCTGATCCCACCCTTACTATAGGCCTTGTCAAAAGGGAAGGTTTTAACACAAACACAGATATCAAGTCTGACTCCCGAATCCAGATTGGCAACTGGTTCCAAAGGAGAGGAGCCTGATAACTGAAAGATCCGCCTCCCATTGTACTTTTGGAGATTCTAGGTATTACAAGTAATCCTGAATTTTGGGAGCATCATGCTCTTTTAGGATGATAAGGTACTATCAGATCTTTTAAATAACAAGGGGCCTGATCATTTAGAGCTTTGTAAGTGAGGAGAAGGATTTTAAACTTAATTCTAAATTCTGTGGGAGGCCAATGAAGGGACTCCAGAACTGCAGAGATATCTCTCTTTCTAGTACCTGTCAAAACTCTAGTTGTGGCATTTTGGATCAAGTGAAGACTTTTTAGAGATGTTTTAGGACAGCCTGATAGTAATCAAGTCAGTGGCAGTAATGCACCTGTAAACTGGTTGCCAACTGCCAATCAAATCTAAAAGAAGAAGAAGAGTTACAATAATCTAATCTAGAAATAATAAAAACATGGATTAATTTCTCAGCAACACTCTGAGCCAAGACAATGGCCTAATCTTGGCAACATTATGCAAATGTTAAAAAGCTGTCTTAGAAACAAGTTTAATATGCAAATTAAAGAACAGATCTTGATCAAAAATTACTCCAAGGTTCCACACAGAACTGTTAGGAGATAGAGTAACCCCATCCAAACTGAGTGTCTGACTTGGGGAATTATTTGTGTGGTTTTTTGGGCCAACTAGAATGACTTCAGTCTTACGTTAATTTAATACCAAGAAATTACAAATCATCCTGTCACGAGCAGAGTTCTGGATATTTTGCCAGACTTAGCCTCGTGGCTTTTCCTCTATTTATATCTACCTGTTGCATTTTATGCCTCTTTGGGTCTATGTATTTATGTTCTGTTTGCCATTTTCCTGTTTGTGCAGTGTTTTATTTTTATTTCTGTATTTATTTATATTTATGCTTGAGTATGTTATTTTGTTTTCCTAGTATTATCCTCCTGTAGCTCACATATTTGTAACTGCATATGTTTAAGCACAAGAAGGATGTTTAAAGCTTACATGTGTGGATTGACCTCATGCCTCAGGTGGACAATGCGTCTGGCCCCCCTATGGACATGGAAGGAGGACAGAAGACCGGGGGCGAGATCCTGAAAGGACTTCCTGACCTCCTGGGGTCAGACAGGACGGCTGAAGGACTCGGAAGAGATGTATTGTGAATAGGGGGATTTGACTTGATGGTGTGATTGTGACTTTGATGTACCTGGTATAAATGTGGGGGTTTACTGCAGCTCACTCTTTTGTTCCTGTTAGAGAGAGCGAGCTGGGGATGTGAAGTTGTAATAAATATGAATTGAGAAATAATTCAGCCTCTTCATTTCACGCTCCCTACACTCCCACTGTTGACAGCTATCAGGGGCATGAAGCTTTGCGTGGGCATGCCCTGTCAGCTGTCAGTTTGGAATTGCCCTCCTCTCACCACCTCTGCTGATTCCAATCATGTATCTTCACTTTCTCCTGCCCGTTCAGGCACCCACATCTGTTGTCAGTTTTGTTAACCCCTTGCACTCCGGTCAATTTTCCTAAAAACGCCAAAAAATAATGTGCCCAAAGTAAATCGAAAGCTGTTCTTCAACCCTTTGCAGCATCTTCATGGGGTTGGTCTTATTTAAAAGAAAACACTTTGAATTTTTTGGTAAAACAGTCATAATTTCTCTAAGTGCTCCGGCCACTGAGTTACAGTCATCTAAACATACTGAACTTGAAGAAAATAAATTTGGCCTGGGTGTTTTTTTGGATTCAAATGCTTGCAAATAACACACAGCTTCAGATCCAGGCTGGAAAATGCAACAGAAATGTACAACCAATTGTTATCCAGCTGAGGTCCAAATTTTGTAACAATACCACAAAAAATGAATATATTACACAGCTTTGTTCTCAGGTAGTTCCCAGGTTCCCACAGTTCCCATTTGGAACTGTGCCAAATTGTGCCAAATGGCACAGTTTGGAAAAACGTCTGTAACTTTTGAATGCTTTAATGTAGAAGCTTCATTTTGGGCTCTAATGAAAGGTCACACTCAGGGCTGTGTGTGTGTGTGTGGGAGGGGTTGTCCCCCCCCTCGCTACAGAGGACGGAGATTGGCCATCGCTACATTACGGATTACACTCGGATGTGGCGATGTGGCCACAGCAGCGCGGTCACCGCGGCTTCACCCCCCTCGCTACTGTGTGTGTGTGTGGGGGGGGGGTTGCCCCCCCCTCGCTACAGAGGACAGAGATCGGCCATTGCTACATGACGGATTACACTCGGTTGTGGCGATGTGGCCACAGCAGCGCAGTCACCGCGCCCCCCCCACCCCCGCTACAGAATAGTAGCGGTGGGGGGGGCGTTCACTTTCTGGAGGCGGCGAACGAACCGTGTACCGCGGCGCACGCACTTCGGACATTGTGCGCCGCACAGTTGTAATGTACCGATTGGTCAAAAGTCATTTTTGATTACAATTTTCAGGGATAAAAAATAATTTGGCTTATAACACCTTACCTCTTCACAGCCACATTGTCCTGGCCAACTTCTCTTCCTCATTGTCAGACGAACGCGACGCTGGTCCGCTCGTGGTTCTGGTCTCGTGACCCGGTCAAAACATAATTCCATGATTGCGGTTTTGGCAAATGATTTACGTCCTTCGTCGTTAGCCTCCGTCGGTCTATGATGACCATATAAGAGAATCCTAAACACTCTGCTGGAATTAAAAAAAAAAAAAAAGCACCGCCTGTGGCTGCTGTAGCAGTTTCTCTTCTCCCAGCTTTAGACAAAACAGCTCAGCGAACTTCTGTGCTTCAATTGGCTCGCTGCGTTGGTAGGCGGGTCCTTCTTGCTAGGTTTTCAGTCTTTGGTTCTTCAAGGTTTCAGAAACCCAATTCAAGGCTCTTATTAGTCGAATGAGAGGTCAATCATATCCAATCTGTTCGCGGCTGTGTCTGAAGTGGAAGAACTTTTTTTTTTTTTTCAGTGCGCTCTCGTGTGCCCTTGTGCCCTCGACGACGCACGAGAGCGCCCTCGTGTGCTCTGGGACACAGAGACTTGCCCGTCCGCGGTACAACGGAGTGCAAGAGGTTAATGGGGTTTGATCCCTATTTAAGGGCTCCATTTTCATTTCACCTTTGCCGCATTTCTTGTTTGGATATTATCCTTGTCTCCGCCAGACCCCAGCCTCGCTCTGGTGCACAACTCTTGTAAGTTTTTCTCCCTCGTTTTACTTTGTTTTGTGAGCATCTCATTTTTTTTTTTTTTAATGGCGCCGGAGGCAGGGCGGCCGCACCAGCAGCAACTCTCTTGTGTCTTTGTGTTTCTATCTGTTTATACCTGTATATAGTGTGTCTCTTATTAACCAGGGCTCTGTAGGAATACTTGGACTAAGACTGGATCAACTTTTTTCTCTATTTTAGCCGGACTTTTTCTAGTTTTCTTTTCTTTTTCTTTTCCCCGGACAATGGAGATCAACAGAGGTGGGGGCGGACGCATTGTTTACACACGCAAACAGCTGATTGCGCTGAGGAGGCCGAAGTCTGGAGCGCTGCGGCCGGCAGTGAAGCCCCTCATCCCGGATGAGCTGAAGAGGAGACACTGCGGGCGAAGGGCTGGAGTGAAGGTGAGGAGGAGGAAGCATAAGCCGGCTGTACCGATGGTCATCACCGGGACCGTGCAATCGCTGGGAAATAAAACAGATGAGCTTACAGCGCTGGTCAGGACGCAAAAGGAGTATCGTGAGTGTAGTTTCATGTGTTTTACGGAGACGTGGTTACACTCACAGATCCCGGATGTAAATGTAGTGATACCTGGCTTCAAGACTATACGGGGGGACAGAGACGTGAAAAACGGCAGGAAAAAGAAAGGAGGAGGAGTGGCACTTCTTGTTAATGAAAGGTGGTGTCATTCCAGACACATTTATGTGAAGGAAAAGTGCTGCAGCCCGGACATTAAACTGCTGGCTGTTAGTATGAGACCTTATTATATGCCACGAGAAATGAAGTGCTCTTTAATTGCTATCGTCTACGTCCCTCCGTCAGCTGACGCAGCGGTGGCCTGGGACGTCATCAGCTCCACTGCGGCCACATTACTGGAGAAGTACCCAGATGCATTCATGGCCATCACAGGTGATTTTAACCATGTCTCAGTGGGAAGAGCACTACCAAACTTTCACCAGTTTGTTGACTGTCCCACCAGAGAGAACAAAACACTGGATTTTCTGTATGCCAATGTCAGAGATGCATATAGTGCAACAGCTCTACCCTCCATTGGTAAATCAGATCACTGCATGGTCATGTTAACACCCAAGTACGTTCCCCTTGTGCAAAGGCAGCCTGCTTATACACGGACTGTGAGGAGGTGGAAACAGGAGGCTGCTGATGCACTGCAGGACTGCTTTGAGACGACAGACTGGAGCGTACTCTGTGAACCACATGGGGTGGACATAGACAATATGACTGACTGCATCACAGAATACATTAGATTCTGTGAAGACATGACCATGCCAGCTCAGACTGTACACTGCTTCTCCAACAACAGACCATGGGTCACCAGTGACCTGAAAGCACTTCTGAACAAAAAGAAGAGAGCTTTTAGGGCTGGAGACAAGGAGAAGCTGAGGGGAGTGCAGCATGAGCTGAGAGAGATGGTGGAGAGGAGAGAGGAGGTGCAAGGACAATTATAGGAGGAAGTTGGAAGAGAAATTCAGGCAAAATAACACTAAAGATGTATGGACAGGAATGAAACAAATAACTGGGTGCAAGGGGAGAGTCGGGCAGCCATCTGGGAGCCAGGAGAGAGTTGAGGAGCTGAATCTGTTTTTAATAGGTTCAACTCACAGTCTGTCACCCGAGCAACACAACCAGACCCCCACGCACCCCTCCTCACCCACGCTCCCGTGCAGAACCTCTCTCCATCTCCCCCCTCCTCCTCCTCAGGGGGCACCAGGACCCTCCCTCACTTCACGGTGACTACAGACCAGGTGGAGAAACAGCTGGAGAGACTCCGTCAGCGGAAGGCTTCGGGCCCTGATGGCATCTCCGCTAGGATCCTGAGGACCTGTGCCAACCAACTAGCTCCAGTACTGAAACACCTGTACAACCTGAGCCTGAGTCTGGAGAGAGTACCGGTGCTGTGGAAGACATCCTGCCTGGTTCCTGTCCCCAAGAAGTCATCTCCATCGGATTTGAATGACTACAGACCAGTTGCCCTCACATTTCATGTGATGAAGGTCCTGGAGAGACTGGTCTTAGCCCACCTGAGGCCGCAGGTGAAGACGTGGCTGGACCCTCTGCAGTTTGCATATCAGCCCCATTTAGGAGTTGAAGATGCTGTCATCTACAGTACCTGCTTCAACAAGCCCATCTGCACCTGGATGGTAGAGGAGATACTGTGAGAATCACTTTTTTTGATTTCTCCAGTGCCTTTAACACCATCCAGCCACTGCTGCTGGGTGAGAAGCTGCGGGTGATGGGGGTTGACAGCTCTGTGATCTCCTGGATTACTGACTACCTGACAGGCAGACCACAGTTTGTCCGGCTGGGCAGTGTTTTGTCTGGAGTGGTGGCTAGTGATACGGGAGCTCCACAGTGGACTATGCTCTCTCCTTTTCTCTTCACCTTATACACCACTGACTTTCAGTACAACACTGAGTCATGCCACCTGCAAAAATTCTCTGATGACTCAGCTGTTGTGGGGTGTATAAGAGGAGGAGAGGAGGGGGAGTACAGGACACTGGTAGACAGATTTGTGGAGTGGATGGAGCAGAATCACCTGAGGTTGAATGTCAGCAAGACCAGAGAGATGGTGATTGACTTCAGGAAGAGGAAGGCTCCTTCTCAGCCACTGCAGATTAGAGGGGAGGATGTGGGAGTGGTTGAGGACTACAAATATCTTGGTGTCAGGATCAGCAGCAGGTTGGACTGGAGATCCAACACCGATGCTGCGTACAAGAAGGGGATGAGCAGACTCTACTTCCTGAGAAAGCTGAGATCCTTCAACGTGTGTAGCAGGATGCTGGAGCTTTTCTATCAGACTGTTGTCGCCAGCGCCATCTTCTTTGCTGCTGTCTGTTGGGGTAGCAGTATCAGGGCCAGAGATACCAACAGACTTGACAAGATTATCAAGAGGGCTGG
Source organism: Pholidichthys leucotaenia (assembly GCA_020510985.1). Taxonomy (NCBI): domain Eukaryota; kingdom Metazoa; phylum Chordata; class Actinopteri; order Cichliformes; family Pholidichthyidae; genus Pholidichthys; species Pholidichthys leucotaenia. The sequence goes on along the minus strand of CM035842.1, from coordinate 188,930,307 downwards.
CTCTGTAATTGGTCTCAGACCAGAGACCTTTGAGACAGTGGTGGAGAGGAGAACACTAAATAAACTGTGATTCATCATGGATAATCCTGATCACCCCCTCCACCACACACTAGATAGACAGTGAAGCACTTTCTCCAGTAGACTACTACAGCTTCGTTGTCGAACGGCCAGGTACAGGAAATCTTTCCTGCCACATGCAATTTCACTGTACAATAACTCACTATGATGTTGTATTATGGTCATAGCTATGCTGCCACACTGCACCTTACAGACTAACTGGTACATCACATTTTCACTCTGCTCCTGATAGTCCTTCTTTGTACAATGGGGTGATTCATGTGTTTATACGGGTCATCATATAGTAAGCTATAATGTATATTATAGTCGTGTTAGTTTTTACTTTCCATGGGTAATCCCTTTGTCTGTCGTGTGTGTGTTTCTGTTGTTTGGTTGTCAACAGTCATGCTGTTGTTACAGTGTAATTTCCCAGTTTGGGATCAATAAAATCAGTCTGTCCGTCCATCCATCCATCTATAGTGGTGTGAAAAAGTGTTTGCCCCCTTCCTGATTTCAGATCATCAAACAAATTTAAATATTTGACAAAGATAACACATGTAAACACAAAATGCAGTTTTTAAATGTGTCATGAACCGAGCCCGGGTTTCCTGTGGGCTCGGTTCTGATCGATCTTGGTGGCTCAGGCAGTGGGTTTATTATGTGGAGTTGTGTTTTGATTTCTTGTTGTTTTCATTTCTGCACACCGTTTCTGTTCCTGCCTGTAGCTGCCGCTCTGGCCTGTCCGGCCACGCCCCCCTCTTTCTGACAGCCAGTTGTTTGCCCCGGTAATCATCTTTCCCGCGCTCGCCCAGGTGTTCCCTATTTGTCACGCCAGCGGCATCTGTATTAAAGGAGCTCTTCGCTAGACAGACGCCACTGGATCATTGTGTGCGTTAGATGATCGTTCTCCGCTGTCTAACCACCACGTCTATGAAGGACTGTGTTCTGTGTGTGCTCGCTGGGATCCTGGGATTTCTCGGACAGCCCCCCTCACCATGAGTAAACTGCTAGCGATCCTTTGTGCTGCCTTTACACTGTGCCAGAAGCGTTCCTGTTTTCGGTTCAATCCCGCTTCGTTTCTGGTAGTATTTCCTCCCCGCAGCACAATAGTTACACTTTGGCTCTGCCCAGTTTATCCTCCGGTGTGTGTGTAGGGCGTCCTGATGGACTCTTTAGCATACCCGAGCTGTCGTGTCTGTGTATGTGTCATTTTGTGTTAATAAATGTGTGTTTGGTGTAACCCTGCACTTACACTACCGTTCAAAAGTTTGGGGTCACTCAGAAATTTCCATATTTTTGAAAGAAAAGCATTGTTTTTTTCAATGAAGATAACTTTAAATTAATCAGAAATACACTCTAATATCTAATATACATTGCTAATGTGGTAAATGACTATTCTAGCTGCAAATGTCTGGTTTTTGGTGCAATATCTACAGAGGTGTATAGAGGCCCATTTCCAGCAACTATCACTCCAGTGTTCTAATGGTACAATGTTTTTGCTCATTGCGTCAGAAGGCTAATGGATGATTAGAAAACCCTTGTGCAATCATGAAAACAGTTTAGCTGGTTAGAGAAGCTATAAAACTGACCTTCCTTTGAGCAGGTTGAGTATCTGGAAAAAAATATTTTAAACATAAATCATTATTTCTAACCTTGTCAATGTCTTGACTATATTTTCTATTCATTTTACAACTCATGGTGGTAAATAAGTGTGACTTTTCATGGAAAACACAAAATAATTGTCTGGGTGACCCCAAACTTTTGAACAGTAGTTTAAATCCTCTCGTCCTTTCTCCCCTCTCCGTGTGTATTAGAGGGGCGCACGGGGAGCTCATGACAAATGAAGGTGTTTATTATTAAGGGTAAAAAAGAATCCAAACCTACATGGCCCTGTGTGAAAAAGTGATTGCCCCCGTTAACCTCTTGCACTCCGTTGTACCACGGACGGGCAAGTCTCTGCGTCCCAGAGCACACAAGGGCGCTCTCGTGCGTCCTCGAGCGCACGAGGGCGCACGAGAGCGCACTGAAAAAAAAAAAAAGTTCTTCCACTTCAGACACAGCTGCAAACAGATCAGATATGATTGACCTCTCATTCGACTAATAAGAGCCTTAAATTGCGTTTCTGAAACCTTGAAGAACCAATGACTGAAAACTTAGCAAGAAGGACCTGCCTACCAATGCAGCGAGCCAATTGAAGCACAGAAGTTCGCTGAGCTGTTTTGTCTAAAGCTGGGTGAAGAGAGACTGCTTCAGCAGCCACAGGCAGTGGTTTATTTTTTTTTTTTTTAATTCCAGCAGAGTGTTTAGGATTCTCTTATATGGTCATCATAGACCGACGGAGGCCGACGACGAAAGTCGTAAATCATTCGCCAAAACCAAAATCATGGAACTATGTTTTGACTGGGTCGCGAGACCAGAACCACGAGCGGACCAGTGTTGCGTTCGTCTGACAATGAGGAAGAGAAGTTGGCCAGGACAATGTGGCTGTGAAGAGGTAAGGTGTTATAAGCCAAATTATTTTTTATCCCTGAAAATTGTAATCAAAAATGACTTTTGACCGATCGGTAAAATACAACTGTGCGGCGCACGATGTCCGAAGTGCGTGCGCCGTGGTACACAGTTCGTTCGCCGCCTCCGGACCGTGAACGCCCCCCCCCGCCGCTACTATTCTGTAGTGAGGGGGGGAGCCGTGGTGACAGTGCTGCTGTGGCCACATCGCCACATCGGAGTGTAATCCGTCATGTAGCGATGGCCGATCTCCGTCCTCTGTAGCGAGGGGGGGGACAACCCCCCCTCCACACACACACACAGTAGCGAGGGGGGGGGAGCCGCGGTGACAGCACTGCTGTGGCCACATCGCCACATCCGAGTGTAATCCGTCATGTAGCGATGGCCGATCTCCGTCCTCTGTAGCGGGGGGGGGACAAACCCCCTCCACACACACACAGACACAGCCCTGAGTGTGACCTTTCATTAGAGCCCTAAATGAAGCTTCTACATTGAATCATTCAAAAGTTACAGACGTTTTTCCAAACCGTGCCATTTGCCACAATTTGGCACAATTCCAAAATGCCTGGGAACTACCTGAGAACAAAGCTGTGTAATATATTCATTTTTTGTGGTATTGTTACAAAATTTGGACCTCAGCTGGATAACACTTGGTTCTACATTTCTTTTGCATTTTCCAGCCCGGATCTGAAGCTGTGTGTTATTTCCAAGTATTTGTATCCAAAAAAACACCCAGGCCAAATTTATTTTCTTCAAGTTCAGTTTGTTTAGATGACTGTAACTCAGTGGCCAGAGCACTTAGAGAGATTATCACTGTTTTGCCAAAAAATTCAAAGTGTTTTCTTTTAAATGAGACCAACCCCATGAAGATGCTGCAAAGGGTTGAAGAACAGCTTTCGATTTACTTTGGGCACATTATTTTTTGGCGTTTTTAGGAAAACTGACCGGAGTGCAAGGGGTTAAAACATAATTTAATTGTGGTTTATCACATCTTTGGAAAGCTGAGTTCAGTTTGTCTAGCCACACCCAGGCCCGATTACTGCCACACCTGTTCTCAATCAAGAAATCACTTAAATAGGACCTGCCTGATAAAGTGAAGTAGACCAAAATGATCCTCAAAAGCTAGACATCATGCTGCTATCCAAAGAAATTCAGGAAGAAATGAGAAACAAAATAATTGAGATCTATCAGTATGGAAAAGGTTATAAAGCCATTTCTAAAGGCTTGGGACTCCAGAGAATCACAGTGAGAGCCATTATCCACAAATGGTGAAAACATGGAACAGTTGTGAACCTTCCCAGAAGTGGCTGACTCACCAAAATTACCCCAAGAGTGCAGCGACGACTCATCCAAGAGGTCACAAAAGACCCCACAACATCCAAAGAACTGCAGGCCTCACTTGCTTCAGTTAAGGTCAGTGTTCACAACTCCACCATAAGAAAGAGACTGGGCAAAAATGGCCTGCATGGCTGAGTTCCAAGACGAAAACCACTGCTGAGCAAAAAGAACATAAAGGCTTGTCTCAGTTTTGCCAGAAAACATCTTGATGATCCCCAAGACTTTTGGGAAAATGCTCTATGAACTGACGAGACAAAAGTTGAACTTTTTGGAAGGAGTGTGTCCCATTATGTCATAATTGGCCCTTTTGTGGCAGAAATAAGGCACCACTTGCCTGCAGTGAGTTTGCTCATTTATTAAATAATGAAGAACACAAAACCTTGCCACGAGGGGTGGATTACAAAAAGCTAAATACGAGATCACAAGGGGTGATAACAGAAAGATACAAATACAGAAAAAACCATGAAAGGTAACTTACATGAAACGGGCGAGGAAAAACCTTAAGCAGAGGAAAGACTGAGATCAGGGATGAGGATCTCAGTCAGCACATGACTTGGTCACAGCAGGGAATAACCCTTGCCAGCAAACTTAAATAATACTAGAGCAGAAACAAAAATGACAAACAGGTGTGGAGGCACGAGTGAAAACGTAATCAATAACATAAAACAGCTGTGACAGGCCGTGAACAGACTTGACAGGCAGAAGTCCTGCCATGGCGCTGTCAAAATAAAAGCACAAACGATGACAGAAAATCAGGACAAAATACATAAACAGAAAAAGGATAATAACCATAAGGCCCGAGCATGGTACAGACCTGTGCTCGGCCTCATGGCACATTATATCTGGCGTAAAAGTAACAGCATTTCAGAAAAGGAACATCATACCAGTAGTAAAATATGGTGGTGGTACCGTGATGGTCTGGGGCTGTTTTGCTGCCTCAGGACCTGGAAGACTTGCTGTGGTAAGTGGAACCATAAATTCTGCTGTCTACCAAAAAATCCAGGAGAATGTCCGGCCATCTGTTCGTGACCACAAGCTGAAGCGCACTTGGGTTCTACAGCAGGACAATGATCCAAAACAAATCAGCAAGTCCACCTCTAAATGGCTTAAGAAAAACAAAATGAAGACTTTGGAGTGGCCTAGTCAAAGTCCTGACCTGAATCTGACTGAGATGCTGTGGCATGACCTTTAAAAGGCAGTTCATGCTTGAAAACCCTCCAATGTCACTGAATTACAACAATTCTGAAAAGATGAGTGGGTCAAAATTCCTCCACAGTGCTGTAAAAGACTCATTGCCAGTTACTGCAAATGCTTGATTGCATTTGTTGCTGCTAAGGGTGGCCCAACCAGTTATTAGGTTTAGGGGGCAATCACTTTTTCACACACGGCCATGTAGGTTTGGATTTTTTTTTTAACCCTTAATAATAAACACTTTCATTTAAAAACTGCATTTTGTGTTTACTTGTGTTATCGTATTTAAATTTGTTTGATGATCTGAAACATTTAAGTGTGACAAACATATAAAAAAAATGAGAAACCAGGAAGGGGCAAACACTTTTTCACACCACTATATATCCCATACATTAAAAAAAAAGGTCATACAAACCATGTTATCACCAAACAAATACCCTACATTGTCCTCTTGCATATATATATATACTGTATATATATATATATATATTTTAATTCCCCCTTCTCTCTATTTTCTCTTTTGTTCCTGCATATCTGAATTGAGTTTTGATCTAAAAATATTTGTTTTCACCAGCATTTCAGTCAACGTTTCCAATGGAATTTAACTTAGGTTGACTTAGGCGAACTCTGCAAAACTTAGCCCAGCACTCAGGAACTTTTCCAAATTGAGGACAACTTTCACAAACGTTTATTTCCAAACATCAACAAATTTTCAGCATGCTGAAAATTCTCAATGAATACAACTTTTGCCAGCGTTTGCCAACAAACACCAACTTTTATCAACTTTTCCCAGCAGAGCCAGACTTTTGCCAAAACTGTCATGAGGTGGCCCTAGCGAGCCACCATAAGACACCAAAAGTCGCCGGTGACGTTTGCATTGATGTTTAAATTAAAAATTAAATTAAATTAAATCACCCTTATTGTCATTCAACCATACAACCAATCATGTACAGTAGAACAAGATTGTGCTTTACCTGTCTACAGTGTCAATCACACACACCCCAAGTGCAGAATCAGAGGGCCGCTACCATGCAAGGCGCCGCCACAGATTTCCCTCCTCCATTCCACTATTGCTGAGCACCAAGCTGGATGGCAGGAAGTTCCACTTTTATATGGTCTTCGGCATGACCCGGCCGGGATTTGAGCCCCTGCCTCCCGGGTGTGGGGGCGGATGCTCTACCAACTGAGCCACCACTCCGGTATTCACAAACACAAGATAACATACAAAGTAATGAGCCACGGTGGGCTAAAACACACAACACTAGACACAGGAGATCATTAGGCTAACACAAAGCTTACTTACAATCTTGATCGTTAACGATCCGTTGACATGGAATTATTGACGATTCATTGACGTGACTGCTGCATCATACTGCCCCCAGCGCCCGCTTAAATACAGAGCTGCTGATGAGCCGCAAATGCAGCACAGCTGTCAGGTTTTGACAGCAGGAAGCTTCTCCGAGCGCTGTCACAATAAGAGCTCGGTGAGCCAGAAGGTAAACACTGCTGTCAAACCTGGCAAAGATGAAGCATGGCCCAAGCGCGGACAAAATCGGCGCTCGGACCATGATAGTAACTCCCCCCCCGAGGGCGGGCTCCGAACGCCCGTGACACCCAAGCCCCCACACACACACACACACCAGGGCGGGCGGATGGGGGAGCAGGCCCGGAGGGAGAGGATCAGCCACAGACCAAAAACCATGATGATAACAGAAGCACATAGAAAACCAGAAAAAATATACAAATGAAACAATCACAGGGCACGATAACAGAAAATACGATACTCTCAAATGCACAAATCATAATTACGACAGAGCGCAAATGAGACAATTACAGGGCACGACCAACAGAAAATACAAGACTCCCATATACACGAATCACAATTAACACAGGGCATAAATGAAGCAATGACAGAGCACGATTCACGGAAAATACCATACCCCATAATGCACATTAACACACAGGGCAAGAGAGAGAAAAAAAAAAAAACAACCAGAAACACACGCACGTCCCTCAAACAGAAGAGGGAAAAAAAAAAAAAAACACACGCTAACCAAGGCAAGAACACAGAGCCAGATTATCACCCCAAATGACCTTTAACCCAGACAGTTCAGGAAAATGATGACAGGCAGAGACCAAAAACCACGGGGACAGTTCCGGCGGTCTCCCTGCGTCCAATGGCCGACGGGTGGTCACGGGGAACAGTACATGATCGGGCGGCCTGCCCCAATCCCAGGCCCGGAAAGTCCAACCCTCCGGCGGCCGAACCAGGTCGCCCACCAGCAAACACAATGTGTCGGGTGGCCGACCCAGGGCGCCGAACCGGCGAAACAGTTCCTCGGGTGGCCAACCCGCATCCCTCAGCCACCAGAACCGTGGGAAGACAGCCTGTGGCAGACTCCCTGGTGGGGGAAAGACGTGGGAGAGCCGGGCCAAGCGTAGAGGCCCCCCAACGGCCCCCGGCGATGATGAGCAGGGTTGGTGACTCAGACGAGGGGAATGATAGTGACGACGAGCCCGGACCATGTCAGGCAGCGAAGGGTCTGCAGCTCCTCTGCCGACCTTGACCCATACCGATGCTGCTGTCGTGGCTGGACCCGCATTGGACCCCTACTGGGTCTCGGCTGCACTTGCGTTGGACCCCCTCTCAGTCTCGTCGGACCCCAACTGGGTTTTGGCTGCGCCCGCGTCGGACCCCAATTGGGTCAGCGCAGCACCGGTGACAACCTCCTACCCCGAACCTGGAACCTCCAGCACAGCGACCACGACTGGCTCCGCACCGGTGACTCTGCAAGAAGGCTCAGAAGACAAGGAAGAACCGGGATCAGAATCACCGGTAGCGACAGAGTCCAGCGAGATGAGCTCGGGCGCAGCAGGCGGCTGCCCCTGACTCACCTCACCGAGAGGCAGGCAGAAATGCTCCAAGACAGAAAGGAGAAACACAAGGTAGAGCACTTGCCTGCACTCGAGTTCTGTCGCCGCCCAGGACTTCGTCGATCCAGGCTCAGGGCGGAGAAGTTCATCTTCAGGCTCCCACTCGACTACGGCAGGTTCCGCAGCCGGCGCTGATGTCCACACCGATAACCCACACGGCGTGGTGGCAGGGGACCCTCGACCTGCTGGGTCGAACTGTTCCAGCGTGGAGACCCGGGGACGCTTAATCGACGGCGCAGGCTCCAGGCTGCAGTCTGCTCTTCTCCTCTGCCCATGATGTGGCTGCAGGGCTGGAACCAGGATCTCCAGAACCGCAGGCCCCCTCCTCGTCCGACGACGTAGGCCTGGCATCATGGACCGCTCAGCGGAGGGAGTCACAGAGGCAGCAGGTTTAGTACTGAGCGCTACAGCAGGTGGTGGGAGCTCGGGGGACTGCGAACCCCGAACTCTGCCCCCAGGAGTCAGACAAGGCAAATCACAACTATGATGAGCAGAAGGAACTTGCACTTGCCTGTTTCCTGGAGGGAGGATGGTGCCTGCTGTAGGGGACGTTGTTCCTCCCTTTCCCCGCTGGATGGTGACAGAGAGCCCCCTGGAAGGACGAGGAGGAGCCACTCGCCAAGGTTCACCAACGGGCTTCACCGGAAGCGGATTCAGACGGGGATCCTGCTGAGGTTTACCTTGGCCATGGCGCCGACGTCTCAGATGGCCCCTGGATGGCGTGAGCTCCTGGACTGGATCGGGGACAGGAACGGGATCCCAAAGCGGGGAGCGAGGATGCCTCCTCCTCTGCTTCCTGTCGTAGTCTTCCTCCGCCCCATGGAGTATCTCATGCTGTGCGACGATGTCGGCCCTCCTGGCGTCGACTTCAGGGTGGTCGGCGTAGCGAGGGAAATGATTTAGGACATCCTCAGCGAGGTCCAGGTACCAGCATACGTCGCTGTGATAGTCGAGGAGGGAGGCAGCGATGAGTGTTTCGTCCACGTAGTCCAAAGCCTCCGCCAGCTCGTAGTCCCGACTCCGAGCGTGGCCCCTCCGCGACGGCATTCTCCCAGCACGCAGTTACCCAGACAGGGAAAAACAATTGTCCAATTAAGCAAACTCACCGGGAACGGCGTCTTGGTTTGGCGTCAATTTGGGCGCCTAGTGGCAGCAGTCTACTGTCATGAGGTGGCCCTCGCAAGCCACCATAAGACGCCAAAAGTTGCCGGTGAGGTTTGCATTGATGTTTATTCACGAACACAAGATAACATACAAAGTAATGAGCCACGGTGGGCTAAAACACACAACACTAGACACAGGAGATCATAAGGCTAACACAAAGCTTACTTACAATCTTGACCATGAACAAGGAATGATCGTTAACAATCCGTTGACGTGGAATTATTGACGATTCATTGACGTGACTGCTGCATCATACTGCTCCCAGTGCCCGCTTAAATACAGGGCTGCTGATGAGCCGCAAATGCAGCACAGCTGTCAGGCTTTGACAGCAGGAAGCTCCTCCGAGCGCTGTCACAATAAAAGCTTGGGGAGCCAGAAGGTAAACACTGCTGTCAAACCTGGCAGAGATGAAGCATGGCCCGAGCGTGGATGAAATCGGCGCTCAGACCATGACAAAAACATTAGTAAAAGTTGGTCCAAATGTTGTAGTGTGAATCCACCCAAAAAAGCAGGTCCAGGATGGCTGGAAGCCTCCAAAAATGCTGATCTTGATATAAGCATTGCCTGACGCTGATGTCAGCTGACCTGCACTGAGAATTCCTTTGCTTAAGTTAACCTAAGTTGGCAACTGCTACACATACGCTAGCCTAAGTTAGCGTAAGCCTAAGTGTGTGCTCAGGAACATAATTTCACCAACGTCTGGATTTCTCTGATTTTTCAAAACGTCAGTAAAAGTTGGTCCAAATGTTATAGTGTGATCCCAGCTTTAAGACAAGCCTCTAATTTTGTTAAATGATTAATGTTGTCTAGTTTCATTAACAAATATAATTGTGTGTCTTCTGCATAACAATAGAAATGTATGAAATGTTTTCTCATAATGTTACCTAATGGAAGCATACTGTATATAAACTAAAAAGAATAGGACTTCACACAGAGCCCTGTGGAACTCCATGACTGAGCTTTGAATTTGAAGAAAACTCATTATTGACATGAACAAACTGGAACCTGTCAGATAAATATGGTTTAAACTACTGTAAAGAAGTTCCATTAAGTCCAATGAGGAGTTCTAATCTGTCAAAACATTATGATTGATAGTATCAAAAGCTGCACTGGGGTTTAAAAGGACAAGTACAGAAACAAGTCCATTATCAGATGTTATAAGAAGATAATTAGTGACCTTCACCAAAGCTATTTCAGCACTATGATGAATTCTAAACCTTGATTGAAACTCTTCAAATAAACCATTTCCCTGCAAACGGTCAAATAATTGCATAGCAACAACTCTTTCTAAGATTTTTGAGATTAAATTTTGGTCTACGTTAGGTAAAACTCCTGGATCCAGCATTGGCTTTTAAAGTCATGGTTTAATTACAGCAGTTTTAAAAACCTGTGGTATGTGGCCTAACGTTAATGAAGAATTAATTATTTGAACAATAGAACTACTGTAGCACCTTGGGGGAGTCAGATTATTTAGCATCTCAGACAAGAGACAGTGTGGATAAGCATGGGAGAACAATGCTCAGGAGGTTCCTGGTGAGATAGCAGGAAGGAGTCAAGGACGTAGGGGGTTGAATGCAGTGTAATGCAAATGTCATGTTGTGTGTGGAGAAATGCAATGAAACTTGTGAGGAGAGATTTGGGGAAAAAGAGAGTGCCTGCTGAAGAGAGTGCCTTCATGGCTGCCGTGTCATTGGAGGCGCTTATCGAGCGCGCCCAATGTCAAGTCAAATTCCTCGTTTGTTTACACTGTAAACATGCTTGGAAATAAAGCTATTCTGATTCTGATTCTGATTCTGAAATGAGTCAGTCTGTTCTGTGCTTGAGAGATGTGACGTGTGTAATAAACCATCTGCCATGAGTCAGCCTCTTATTTCACACACTCCACACTGGTGACCCAAGACGTATTATGGAACATGAGGCAAGAACCCCGGAGCCGGCCCAGTCAGGAAGCTCCAGCGAGGTGGCAGCCATCCCACAGACAGCCCGGACTGGAACCCCCAGCCACGCGTGTGCGGTTTCAGTCAAGCTACCGGATTTCTGGCAGTACAACCCGCGCTCTTGGTTCCACCACACCGAGGCCCAGTTCGCCCTCCGGGGAGTAACGGCAGACGACACCAGATTCTACCATGTGGTCGCAGCGCTGGACGCCCGCACAGCTCAGCAGGTAGCGAGCCTGCTCGATCAGCCTCCAGCCAGCAACAAATACGAGGCGCTCAAAGCTGCGCACACCCAGCGCTACACGCTCTCGGACTGTGAGAGAGCGGAGAGGCTCCTGACGCGGACCGAGTTAGGAGATGGTTCGGCTGTAGACCTGATTGAGAAGATGCTGGCATTAATGGGCACGGACGACGGGCACTTTCTGTTTGCCCACCTCTTCCTCCGGAACCTTCCAACAGTGGCAAGAGCGGTTCTGGCCAATTCGCCGCTGCTGGCCGTGTGCGACTACTGTGCGCTAGCCCAGGAGGCAGACAGGATCCTCATCACCACCAGGGCGATCACAGTCAACGCGGCAGCGGCGGAGCCCAGCGAGACTACCAGAGGAGGCGAGGAGACACCGACGGTAGCAGCAGCGGGGGCCAAGGAGCGCCAGAGAGACACGCTCTGCTTCTACCACCGCCGCTTCGGAGAGAATGCACGCAGATGTGCGCCACCGTGCCAATTCAAGCGCTCGGGAAAACGCCGAGGCTGGTGGTCGGTAGAAGCTGCGACCCTCGGTGAAGAAAACAAGCTGCTCTACTTGACTGATGCACGCTCGGGGAGGCGTTTCCTCGTGGACACCGGAGCCGAGAAGAGTTTCATCCTGCCGACCTACGCTGACCGGCTGTCAGGACCTAGTGGCCCCGAGATGTTGGCAGCAAACGGCTCGGATATTAAGACCTTTGGTGAGAGGACACTGATCTTATCTCTACACGGCCGTACATATGAGTGGACTTTTGACGTAGCAGCACTGAATTACCATATCCTGGGGGCTGATTTTCTGTGTGCACATGGTTTACTGGTTGATGTTGCTAACAGGCGCCTGGTTAATGCACTGTCCTTTGACTCTCTCCCCTGTATAGCTCGAGTGAACCGGCCAACAGCACAAGCCAACGTCACAGCTACAGGCGGTAAGTTCCACACACTGCTCACTCAGTTCCCAGCACTCACGGTCCCAACGTTTTCGGCGGCCATCGCTAAACACGGGGTGGAGCACTTTATCACCACCACCGGACCGCCCGTTTTTGCAAGACCTTGGCGCTTGGACGCAGCTAAACTGGCCATAGCGAGCGAGGAGTTCGCCAACCTGGAAAGGTTGGGCATCATCAGGCGTTCGAACAGCCCATGGGCATCCCTGCTACACATGGTCCCTAAGGCTGAGGGATCGTGGCGACCATGCAGTGATTTCCGCAGGTTGAACAACTCCACAGCGCACGACCGCTACCCAATTCCCCACATACAGGATTTTTCCGTTCACCTCGCCAGAGCACGCATTTTTTCTAAAATAGACCTGGTCCGCGGTTACCACCAAGTCCCAGTGCGCGCGGAGGACGTACCCAAAACAGCGGTAATAACTCCGTTCGGTCTATTCTAGTTCCTGCGCATGCCATTCGGGTTAAAAGGAGCGGCACAGACATTCCAGTGCATGATGGATGCAGTGCTGCATGATCCCCCGTTCGTGTCCGTCTACCTGGACGATATCCTGGTAGCCAGTGCGTCTGAAGACGAACATGAAACCCACCTCACGACGGTTTTCCAAAGGTTGGAGGAGCACGGGTTAATAATCAACCCGGCGAAATGCCAGTTCGGCGTGACGGAGATTGATTTTTTGAGGCACCGCATCTCTCCGGAAGGAGCGATCCCGCTGCCCGACAAAGTGCGCGCTGCGGCGGATTTTCCCCGGCCTCAGACGGTCAGGGCGCTACAGGAATTTTTGGGGATGGTGAACTTTTATAACCGTTTCCTTCCCCGCGCAGCGCAGCTCATGCAACCATTGTACACCGCGCTCAAGAAACAGAAACCCGTGGATAGAGTCGAATGGACCCCGGAGCAAGAGCGGGCGTTCTCGGAAGTTAAAGCAGCCCTGGCAAACGCCGCACTGCTGGCGCATCCGGACCCGGTGGCCCGGATAGCGCTCACCACTGACGCTTTAGACGTGGCCATAGGGGCTGTCATGGACCAGCGCGTCGCCGGGGCTTGGCAGCCGCTTGCCTTTTTCAGCAGAACTTTGCGCGACAGCGAACGTAAATACAGCGCGTTTGACAGGGAGTTACTGGCTCTCCACCTGGCCATACGCCACTTTCAGTTCTGGCTGGAAGGGCGCAGCTTCACTGCGTTCGTGGACCACAAGCCGCTAACATTCGCGATGGCCAAGGTTTCAGAACCGTGGTCGGGCCGGCAGCAGAGACAGCTGGCCGCGATCTCTGAGTTTACTAACGATATTCAGCATGTGTCGGGTAAACTGAATGTGGTGGCTGACTGCCTCTCGCGCGCCATGGTGGGCCCGGTCTGTGTGGGGACAGATTACGCAGCCATGGCCACAGAGCAGATTAGCGATGCAGACGTGCGCGCGCCCCAGTCTGGACCAACAGGGTTAAGGCTGGAGAGCAGGGTGCTGCAAGATGGCGTCCCTCCCCTAATCTGCGATGTCTCCACGGGACGCCCGCTTCCAGTGGTCCCGGTCGCGTGGCGCCGCCGCATGTTTGAGTCGGTTCACACTCTGGCGCACCCAGGAGTGCGCGCGTCGGTCAAAATGGTGGGAGAGAAGTTCTTGTGGCCGAGCCTACGCAAACAAGTAAAAGAGTGGGCTGCAGCCTGCGTAGTGTGCCAACGAGCCAAGGTACACAGACACACGAAGACTCCCTTGGAGCCATTTCGTATCCCGGCTAAGAGGTTTGACCATGTTCACGTGGACCTCGTGGGCCCCCTCCCGCCATCACAAGGGTGCACGCACCTCCTGACAGTAGTGGACCGCACCACGCGCTGGCCAGAAGCAGTCGCGCTGGCCAGAAGCAGTCCCGCTGGCGGCAACCATGTCCGTGGACATAGCACGTGCTTTTTTAAAAGCATGGGTGGTGCATTTTGGAGTCCCATCGGACATTACGTCCGACAGGGGCCCTCAATTTGTTTCCGAACTCTGGTCCGCGATGGCCCACAGCCTGGGTGTTACAATTCATTGCACAACCGCATACAACACAAAGGCCAATGGGTTATGCAAGCGTTTTCATAGATCACTGAAAGCAGCGCTCAGGGCTTCACTGACGGATGCAAATTGGGTAGACAGGTTGCCGTGGGTTTTATTGGGGTTGCGCTCTGCGCCGAAAGAGGATCTGGAAGCTTCCCCGGCAGAGCTTGTTTTTGCGCAGCCCCTACGGCTGCCCAGGGAATTTCTGCCAGATAATCCCGCGCCGGACAGCTGCCCGTCTCAGCTTTTACAGCGTAGTGCAAACACAGGCACGCTGCCGAGCCCTGCCCACCACAGTTTTCCGCGTGTTTTCGTGCCTAAAACTTTGAAAAGCGCGGAGTTCATGTTCGTCAGACACGACGCCCACCACCCTCCATTGCGCCCACCCTATGATGGACCGTTCAGAGTGTTGGAAACAGGGGATAAGCATTTTTTGCTAGACTTGGGGGGTAGGCGGGAAAAAATTGGCATAGACAGACTCAAACCCGTTTTCGTTGTGGCGGACGAGCAAGTGCCGTTGGCTAGGGCCCCTCGGCGTGAAAGACCCCCACAGAGAGCTCCCTAGGGAAACAATTCACCAGAGCAGCCACACGGACAGACCGAAGTGCCCCCCCCCCCGCCACGGCCCACCCGCAGTCAGATACACTCCCAGCAGCCCCCCACCGGCACAGCAGTGCCATGGAGGTGGTAAACCCCAGTTACAGCAGATACGGGAGGAGACGGAAGCCCAAACAGCATGTGGACTGATGTTCTATTGTTCTATCTAAGATTCTGGGTGGGGTGGAAGTGTAGCACCTTGGGGGAGTCAGATTATTTAGCATCTCAGACAAGAGACAGTGTGGATAAGCATGGGAGAACAATGCTCAGGAGGTTCCTGGTGAGATAGCAGGAAGGACTCATGGACGTAGGGGGTTGAATGCAGTGTAATGCAAATGTCATGTTGTGTGTGGAGAAATGCCATGAAACTTGTGAGGAGAGATTTGGGGAAAAAGAGAGTGCCTGCTGAAATGAGTCAGTCTGTTCTGTGCTTGAGAGATGTGAAGTGTGTAATAAACCGTCTGCCATGAGTCAGCCTCTTATTTCACACACTCCACACTCCCAATAAATGGGAAGACTTCTTTAAATAACCTGGTAGGAATTGGATCTTGTAGACAAGTTGATGGCTTGGATGAGGAAATTATTTTATCTAACTCTAAAAGGTCAATTGGAGTAAACTCATCCAAATTAGCATCAGTTGGAGGACTTCTAGTTGTTTATGTATTTTAGTTAATGGTGGGAAGGAGCTGACTGATTTTTATTTTTTTATTTTTTTTTTTTGTTACTTATTTGTACCCGTAGGTAGATTTGGTTTGCAGTCTGGTGACAAGCCACCGGCTGCCGGTCGCTGCGTGCGCGAGCGCCCTAAACCTACATGTTTTTTGGTATGCGGGAGGAAACCGGAGAAATCCCTGAGTAAACCCACGCAACACGGGGAGAACATGCAAACTCCACACAGCTCACTGTTGGTCGGGGGCAGGGATCGAACCCACAATCTCCGCGATCCCCCGGCCGAGGGTAAACTGTGCTGCCACAGTGCTAAACCACTGCGCCACCGTGCAGTGCAGTGGTTGCATCTATCTCTGATAGATGAAATTTTATTATTGAACTGAACTTTTTTTATTGACCAATGAGGATGTAAGACATTTCTTGCAGTTGCGCCACCGGATCTGTGACTTTTTTCCATTTTTTTCTGCATCAAAATGCAAAAATTCATCTGCTTCTTTTTGTAATAGTTTTTAATTAGGGCCTGAGCCACTGACAACGTCAGTTGGCGAAAGCCCTATTGTATCTGCTTGCGTTTATTTTTTTTCGTTATTATTCTTCTGCCTAAATGATCGCATTTTTCACCCTCTGAACGTTAACCAAAACACGATTTTTTTTGGCAAACCCCTCTGACCGGGCAAAAAATTTGATAAACTGGAAAAAATATGTGCCCCCCCACCCCTCATTTTTGTGGGTGGGGTCAAACGTACAAGGTCTATAGAGACAGGAGACCATAAACTTTGCCGTAGACACATCAAATTTGGGTGAGGTGTGAATCACCTCAAGACGTGCAAAAAACATCATTGTGGCCCATACCCACCGCCAACAGGAAGGCCGCCATCTTGCCTCAAAGTCGCCCCACCTCCAATTCGGAAAAAACTCACACCTTGCATTTTAGCGCACTTGTCCTAGGGACCAGATCCAATTGAGCTCATTTTTACATGGGGGCATCTACAGGCATTGCCCATTAAAAGTTATATAAATTAAGTCAAAATCTCAAAAGGCGTGGCCAGGGCGCCATGGCGAAGTTTGACTCCTCCCCTTACAAATTCAACCACCTGTAACTCGGCCAAAACTTGTCCGATGTCCACAAAACTTTACATGAAGGAAAATAGTGCCACCCCGGACGCACTGACCTCAAAATACCTGACAACCGATATAGCGCCACATAGTGGTTAACAAAAGAATTGCTGAAAACTGTTTTATTTATTACTCACGCGCCGCTGGCCAGAATGATGTGAAATTTTCTGAGATTCATCAGAACACAGCCATGATCATAAGTGAACAACAACTTTAGCAAGATATGAAATGTGTTGCCATGGACACGCCCTCTTCGCCATTCATTCCGTGAGCTTATGGGGAGGGGTGGCAACGTCCTGGAGTCATGGAAATTGGAACATAGGTTTAGGTGACTGTCACATATAGTTCACTATGGGTGGAAAACACATAAGTGACAAGGAAGTGTTGCCAGGGCGTGATGGCAAAATTTGACTCCTCCCCTTTCAAATTCAACCACCTGTAACTCGGCCAAAACCTGTCCAATGTGCACCAGACTTTCCATTATGGAAAATAGTCCCGCCCAAAACACAACTCCATCAAAATCACTGACAAAAGTTATAGCGCCACATAGTGGTTAACGAAAGAATTGCTGAAAACTGTTTTATTTTTTACTCACGCGCTGCTGGCCAGAATGATGTGAAATTTTCTGATATTCATCAGACCACAGCCATGATCATAACTGAATATCAACTTTAGCATGACATGAAATGTCTTACCATGGACACGCCCTCTTCGCCATTCCATACATGAGCTTATGGGGAGGGGTGGGAACATCCTGGAGTCATGAAAATTGGAACATAGGTTTAGGTGACTGTCACATATAGTTCACTATGGGTGGAAAACACATAAGTGACAAGGAAGTGTTGCCAGGGTGCCATGGCGAAATTTGACTCCTCCCCTTTCAAATTCAACCACCTGTAACTCGGCCAAAACCTCTCCAATGTGCACCAAACTTTCCATTATGGAAAATAGTCCCGCCCAAAACACAACTCCATCAAAATCGCTGACAAAAGTTATAGCGTCACATAGTGGTTAACGAAAGAATTGCTGAAAACTGTTTTATTTTTTTACTCATGCGCTGCTGGCCAGAATGATGTGAAATTTTCTGAGATTCATCAGACCACAGCCATGATCATAACGGAATATCAACTTTAGCATGACATGAAATGTCTTACCATGGACACGCCCTCTTCGCCATTCCGTACATGAGCTTATGGGGAGGGGTGGGAACGTCCTGGAGTCATGAAAATTGGAACATAGGTTTAGGTGACTGTCACATATAGTTCACTATGGGTGGAAAACACATAAGTGACAAGGAAGTGTTGCCAGGGCGCCATGGCGAAATTTGACTCCTCCCCTTTCAAATTCAACCACCTGTAACTCAGCCAAAACCTGTCCAATGTGCACCAGACTTTCCATTATGGAAAACAGTCCCGCCCAAAACACAACTCCATCAAAATCGCTGACAAAAGTTATAGCGCCACATAGTGGTTAACAAAAGAATTGCTGAAAACTGTTTTATTTATTACTCACGCGCCGCTGGCCAGAATGATGTGAAATTTTCTGATATTCATCAGACCACAGCCATGATCATAACTGAATATCAGCTTTAGCATGACATGAAATGTCTTACCATGGACACACCCTCTTTGCCATTCAATACGTGAGCTTATGGGGACGGGTGGGAACGTCCTGGAGTCATGAAAATTGGAACGTAGGTTTAGGTGACTGTCACATATAGTCCAATATGGGTGGACAACACATAACTCACAAGGAATTGTTGCCCGGGCGAGACACTGGCAACGTCAGTCGGCGAAAGCCCTTTTGTATCTGCTTGCCCGGAATTGCTATTATGGAGATTAATCCCTCTCCGCACATTTGCCCCACCCACAAAAATGAGTGGTGGAGGTGCACATATCTTTTCCACTTGATCAATTTTGTTGCCGGTATTGCTATGATGGATATTAGTCCCATTCTGCGCAATTCTACATAAAAATTTTTGACAAAAGGGATAGTGCCACTTGCTGCTCACAGGAAGATCTGCACCAAATGGTTTACTTTATTATTCATGCAGCCCATGCAGTGATGACGGCACATTTTCCGAGCCAACGAGGGACGACGGGCGCCGGTTTCTGCGGGCGCACGGGGGGGCGAAGGCCCGTTTACACCTGCTTGCAGGTTTAATTCAACTTGGAGTCATTATCTAAAGCAATATCGATGGCAGGACACACAAAATCCGATGTTAAAGCAGGCCATGTGAGGCCTCCACCATCTCCTGACTCCGACCCCAGCGGCCAACGTGAAAGCCAAGATGCTAATGGTGCTCTGTTGCTACAAATGAAGCAGATGTTGCATGAAATGCGCTCAGACATTGTCACTAAATTCAACACTATTGTATCCGAGACAGTTAAAAGGGAAATTACAGCTGCATTAATACCTCTGGAAAACAAAATCATCTCGCATGGCGATACAATAGCTGACCTCGAGTGCTCGGCTGACGATCATGATGCTAAAAACTGAGCTGCAAGCTAACGTTAGCACGCTAACTACCCTGGTGGATTCTCTTTCCAAAAAATGTGAGGACATGGAAGGACAGTCAAGATGGAATAACATCCGCCTGATAGGTGTACCAGAGGGCTCGGAAGGTGCTCGGCCCACCGAGATTACAGCAAAACTCTTACAAGACTTGTTGGATGAGAAGCCTATTCTGGATAGGGCCCACCGGATCCTGGTCCCCAGACCGGGAGACAGAGAACCTCCTCGTCCTTTTGTCATTCGGGTTAATTTGTTCCAAGTTCATAACCAGATCCTTCACCGAGCCAGTGAACTCTCACAACTTTCCTACATGGATAAGAAGATTTCTATTTTTCCAGACTTCACTCCGACTGTGGCTAAAAACGAGCAGTGTTTGCTAAGGTAAAGAAGGAACTGCACTCCTGCCCAAATGTTAAGTTTGGTCTAATCTACCCAGCTACACTGCGAATCACTCTTCCCAGTGGCCAGACCTACCAGTTTGACGACCCAGTTGCTGCAGCGAACTTCATTGATAAAAACATTAAAAAAGCCGTTAATCCAGACTTGATTTAGCCATCAGGCTAGTTTGCTAGCCAGCAGCTACAACTACATTTCCCATGATTCCAGGAGTACTCAGGATCAACGCTGGCAGTACGTCAGTGATGGTGACTTGAGTATATCGCTGCCTTTCTTTTTGAGACTATCTGCCCATTTTACTCCTACATTGGATCTTTAACTTAACCTTTTTTTTTGGTATTTAAGTATTTGTTTTCTTTTTTGGATTGATCAGTTTTCTACTCACTTATAGACCATATTGTCAGGGCCCTGATAATATATGTGGGTGCTTGGTAAAGTCCTGTGCACATGAACTGAGTCCTATATTTCATTACATTTTCAACAAGTCCTTACAGACACAACATGTGCCTAAGATCTGGAAAGAAGCCGTGGTTGTTCCCGTTCCAAAATCCAGCTGTCCTAAAACGGTAAACAACTTTAGACCAGTTGCACTGACTTCAATTTTAATGAAAATTTTTGAAAAATTGGTCAGATGTGAGGTTCTAAAGCAGACCGAGCATGCATTGGATCCTCTGCAGTTTGCCTATAGGCCTCACAGAGGAGTGGAGGATGCCACTGTCACTCTGTTTAACATGCTTTTTAAACATCTGGATTTTAATGGGACACACACCAGACTTTTATTTGTGGGCTTTTCCTCCGCCTTCAATACAATCCAACCTCATATCTTAGTTGAAAGGCTCCCACAGCAATTTGATTTGAGCAATAATCTGGTGGGTTGGATTCTGGATTTCTTAACCAACAGGATGCAGTGAGTAAGGGTCAATGGTACATTGTAAGACCTAAAGTGCTCTTCTACTGGCTCTCCTCAGGGGTGTGTGTTGTCACCACTACTCTTCATCCTGTACACAAACATGTGTCGGAGCAGACATGACAACAGACACATTATAAAGTATGCTGATGACTCAGTTATTGCCAGTCTCCTCCAGGATGGTGAGAGTGGCCACGGCCCAGTAGTTGATGATTTTGTTCACTGGTGTGAGGATTCCTACCTGCAGCTGAATAGGACAAAATCTTAAGACATGATTATTGACTTTAGGAGGAAAAATCCCAGTCACAAAGTCACCGTACTAAAAGGCCAGACCACCGAATGTGTACAATCGTACAAATATCTTGGGACGATTATTGATAGTAATTTAAAGTTTGAAGAGAACTGTGAAAGGGTGTGCAAAAAGGGTCAGCAACATTTGCATTGCTTTAGAAAACTTGCACGCTTCCAAGTTGACCGAACCATAATGACAATGTTTTATCGGGCTTTTATTGAATCTGTTTTATCCTTTTTTTAGTGTCATGGTTTGGTCAGATAAAACTGAAACAGAGGAAATCCTTGGATCAGGTAGTTAGATGGTCCAGTCGTTTGCTTGGTGAGCCACAGCTGAGACTGACATCCCTGTACATCAGACAAGTACAGAGGATGGCTACCTCCATTTTAAATGATGACTCCCACCCTTTGCACTGCCACTTTCAGCTTCTTCCCTCAAGACGGAGGTTTGCTGTCCCAAAAAGTAGAACCCAGCGCTACAAAAACAGCTTTGTCCCTGCTGCTGTCAAAGAGTTGAACAAGCTGTAAAAATATATTGCACATAATTTAGGTACCTATTTATTAACTCCATTTTATATTTACTTATTTTTTGTAGGATGTTACTTGGGTTCTAAATATTTTATTGGGTGTTAGACCTTTGAGTTTTTAACCTCTTTGACTAGTTTTTAACTTTTAATATGACGCTTCTCTCTTACCTCTGGTTTTTCTCCCATCTCTTTGTCTTTTTATACCCTGATTGATGGAGCCTTGAGTATTTTTATCATGTTTATAGTCAGCTTCATATGTGCCTGTGTTTGTGTCTATGTTGAATGTAATTTGTGGCTTGTATATATGGATGTCACCAGACTGCAAAGCAAATCTACCTACGGGTACACATAAAGTAACCTGAACCTGAACCTGTCTTTGAGCTGCTAAGTCTGTTAGCAGATAATTAGTAATAATATATATAACTAATTATGTATATTATATGTAAATAGTTATTTTATATATATACAGTGTGTGTGTGTGTGTGTGTGTGTGTGTGTGTGTGTGTGTGTATATACAGTATATATATACTGTGTGTATATATATATATATATATATATATATATATATATATATATATATATATATATACACTACCGTTCAAAAGTTTGGGGTCACTTAGAAATTTCCTTATTTTTGAAAGAAAAGCACTGTTTTTTTTAATGAAGATAACTTTAATCTAATCAGAAATACACTCTAATATCTAATATACATTGCTAATGTGGTAAATGACTATTATAGCTGGAAATGTCTGGTTGTTGGTGCAATATCTATATAGGTGTATAGAGGCCCATTTCCAGCAACTATCACTCCAGTGTTCTAATGGTATAATGTGTTTGCTCATTGCATCAGAAGGCTAATGGATGATTAGAAAACCCTTGTGCAATCATGTTAGCACAGCTGAAAACAGTTTAGCTGGTTAGAGAAGCTATAAAACTGACCTTCCTTTGAGCAGGTTGAGTATCTGGAAAAAATTATTATTTCAAATACAAATCATTATTTCTAACCTTGTCAATGTCTTGACTATATTTTCTATTCATTTTACAACTCATGGTGGTAAATAAGTGTGACTTTTCATGGAAAACACAAAATAATTGTCTGGGTGACCCCAAACTTTTGAACGGTAGTGTATATACAGTATATATATATTTGGTGCACTTTGTTTTTAATTTTTATTTTTGATTATATTTGGTTACATTTCTATGGTTTGCACGGAGTTCCCCAGTGCAAGTGGAACATGACACCTAGGCTAGTTTTTGGTGTGACAGTTATTTTGTTCTGGTGGGGGGGGGGTGGATGTCAAGGAGCATATCTCATTTGGGAAGATGCTTCTACTATGTTTTGGGGGTTTGATGTTTTTTTTTTCTTTTTTGTGCCTTTTTATTTTCTCAGGAAGCCACCGTTATTTTCAACATACCTCTTCTAGCTTTTTCCACTAATTTTACTTGATGTCAGTGGCTCACTCTTATTACTTACTACTGTCAGGCAGGGTGAATATTAAGTTCATAAGCTTTGATTGTAAAGGACTTAACAATCCCATTAAGAACAGTAAGGCTTTACACCATCTTCAACATCTTGGTGCTTAGGTAGTTTTTTTCAGAATCTCTGACCATCCAAAGCTGAAGAAAAACTGGGTGGGACAGGTCAATCATTCTTCCTTCTCGGGCAAATCTAGAGGTACAGCGATTCTGTTTCACAAATCTATTTCATTTTCACACTCTGGCACCATATCTGATCAAAACGGCAGGTTTGTGGTGGTCACAGGTAATATCTTTGGTACTTCTGTCATCCTAGCCAATGTCTATGCCCCTAATTATGATGACGATTCTTTTTTTTAAAGCACTTGTTCTCTTTGATTCCAGGTATGTCCTCACACTTTCTGATACTGGGGGGAACTTTAATAGCTGGATTGATCCTCAGTTGGACTGCTCCTCTTCAAAATTATGTAACCCTTCCAAATCAGCTAAGGTAATACAATCTTTTATACAGGAGTTCGGAGTCTCGGACGTGTGGCATTGTCAAAATCCCACAAAAAGAGCATAGTCTTTTTTTTTTTTTCATGTTCATCATACATTTACTCGTATAGATTTCTTTTTAGTTAACAACAGACTTCTCTCTTTAGTTTCTGACTATAAATATGAAGCTGTTATTTCAGACGATCAGCAGGGGCGTAGCCGGGGGGGGGGGGGCTGCTGAGGTGGCTGCAGCCCCCCCAAATAAAGAAGAAAAAAGGAGAAAAAAGAAAAGAAAATGTAAATAAAGAGCAGGTTTTGAGTAGTTTGCATTGAAAATGTTAAGAAATCTGTAGTTGACAGGGCTGTAGTTGACAGGGGGCTGAAGCTAAAGCGTCGCCCTGGGCATTCAGAATGGTGGTGGTGGTTGGAGTTCAGCTCCACCCTTCACGAATTCCTGGCTACGCCACTGCATGCTCCAGCTTCCATAAACATATACTTTAAAAACGTACCCAATAATTTCTCACCATGGCGTCTTAACACTCACTTACTTTTAAGTGAAAACTTTGTTAATTTTATTTCCCAATAGAGTGACTTTTTTTCTCAGTCTAAATAAAATCCCTGATGTGTCTGCCTCTCTATTACGGGAAACTTTAAAAGCATATATAAGAGAGGAAGTAATTTCTTATGCTGGACATGAGAAAAGAGTTAGGAAGCAAAAAGTAGCTGATTTAACACATCACATAGCTCAACTTGATAATCTTTGTCCTACTTCTCCCTCCCCCCATATCTACAAGGACCGTCTTTCCTTACAGGCTGAATTTGATGTTCTTACGTCTTACCGTACCACGGAACTTTTACTGCAGTCGCATTCCAACTTTTTTGAACATGGGGACAAGTCTGGTAAATATTTTGCCCACCAGATTTGTCAGGCATTATCTCACCATGTTCCTAGACTTCAAACTGAAACATGCATCACTGTTGACCCTTTAGAAATTAATAAAGCATTTAAAGAATTTTATTTATCTCTTAACTCTTCAGATAGGACCTCTGCTACTCAAGACCGTGATGATTTTTTTAACGATCTAGACATACCAACCATTAACTTAGACCAGGCTAACGATTTAGAGATTCATCTCGCTTTCAGAACTTACTGCAGCTATGTCATCCCTACAGAATGTTATGAACGCCCCTCCGGGGGAAAAAACAAATCCACTCGCTTGACTGCAGTGAACCAATTTATTGGAGAAAAACATAGGCTGTTCAAAATAACCAGTGCAGGCAAAACAGAAAACGAGGAGAACTTACACTGGATAGACTCATGGGAGAACAAGGGGGGAGACTGACCGTAGCAATGTAGTCTAGCCTAAACATTGATGTGGCTGTGACAAATTCAATTCAATTCAATTCAATTCAACTTTATTTATATAGCGCCATTTCACAACAACAGTCATCTCATAGCACTATCAACTGTAGGGGGGAACCCCCACAGTTGCAGAAAGACCCCAGCAATCAGGCGATCCCCTATGAGCGAGCACTTGGCGACGGTGGAGAGGAAAAACTCCCTTTTAACAGGAAGAAACCTCCAGCAGAACCAGGCTCAGGGAGGGGCAGTCATCTGCTGCGACTGGCTGGGGGGTGAGGGGATAGAGAAAAAGAAAAGAACAGACATGTAGAGAGCAAACAGCACGATGGGGACTCAATCTATGGGAGAGAACAAACAAATGTTAATGACCAGCAAAAAAAAATATTTCATAGAGAGTGAAGAAAGGAGTGAGGCCCAGTGCATTACTGGAGGACCCCCGGCTGACTAAACCTATTAGCAGCATAACTAAGGGAGGGTTCAGAAACACATGATCCCTCCCTAATTGTAGGCTATATCAAAAAGGTAGGTTTTAGCCCTATTTTTAAAAACAGAGATCGAGTCTGACTCCCGAATCCAGATTGGCAGCTGATTCCACAGGATAGTTGCTTGATAACTGAAGGCTCTGCCTTCCTTTGTACTTTTGGAGATTCTAGGTATTACAAGTAATCCTGCATTTTGGGAGCGTAGTGCTCTGTTAGGATAATACGGTAGTATCAGCTCTTTTAAATAAAAAGGAGCCTGATTGTTTAGAGCTTTGTAAGTAAGAAGAAGGATTTTAAACTTAATTCTAAACTCTATGGGAAGCCAGTGAAGGGAGGCCAGAACCGGAGAGATGTGATCTCTCTTTCTAGTACCAAATGCAAAGTGGACAGAAATGAATGAATGAATGAATCTTTATTTCGGACAGTACAGGTTAAAAGGAACTGAATAATATAGCAAAAGGGGGAAAGAAAATCCAACAAGGTCAAATTAGACAATAACTCCTCTGATTACACAATTCAACATAAGTTATCCGAAATGGGTGATGGCTGAAGCCACAGCTTATATTGCCCACCCATATTCCATCCAAGAATTCAAAAGAAAAAAAAAAAACAAACAAGATAAGAGCGATTACAATTCAAAAAACAAAGCTAAGACAAAGTGTGACAGAAAAAAAAACAACAAAAAACTAAGCTACCACACAACACAGACTGGATATGACAATCCTTATGTGATTTTACATGTCATCTTGTATATATGTTTGGAGTATTTCTTCCTTTAGTTTTTGTTTAAATTGTCCAAGCGTTGTACAGGATTTTAATTCAGGTCCAAAATCGTTCCATAATCTGACTCCTTGCACTGAAACACAGTGTTGCTTGGTGGTAGTTCTCACTGTAGGTTTTTGAAATATACATGTTCCTCTGAAATGATATTGTTTCTCCCTTATTTGGAACAACTTTTGGATATTTGTGGGCAGTGATAGATTCTTCACTTTAAACATTATTATTGCAGTTTTAAAGTCAACCAGATCTTTCAACTTGAGAGCTTTTAGTTTAAGAAAAAGTGGGTTTGTTGGTTCCCTGTAAGCTGCTTTGTTTATTATTCTAATAGCTCTCCTCTGAAGCATAAAGACTGGATATATGTTTGTTTTATACGTATTTCCCCATACTTCATTACAATATGTCATGTATGGGAGTATTAATGAATGATACAAGGTATATATAGTGGATTGATTCAGCAAATATTTCACTCTGTGTAATATTGCAATTGATTTGGATATTTTACCTTTAATATAATTAATATGTGACTTCCAACACAGTTTATTATCAATTATTACTCCAAGAAATTTAGTTTCAGATACCCTTTCAATCTCTACACCATTTACACTGAGTTTAGATACTGAGTTGTTGTGATGGTTGTTAAAGACTATAAATTTTGTCTTACTTAAATTGAGCATTAATTTGTTTGAATCAAACCACAGTTTAAGCTTTCCTAATTCCTTTCGGAGTGTATCCAGAAGTCGTTCCAAATTGTTTCCACTGCATAATAGATTAGTGTCATCGGCAAACAATATTAAGTCCATTTTTTCTGAAACTTTACATATATCATTTATATACATATTGAATAATAATGGCCCCAAAACTGAACCCTGTGGGACTCCACAAGTAACCTTCAGTAACTGTGAGTTTTTGTTACCAACACATACATACTGATATCTATTCTTTAAGTAACTACTTAACCAGGACAGTGCTACCCTCTAATACCACAATTTTGTAGTTTCTTTAATAATAAATAAGAAAGAGATTAAATACATAACAGTGATGGGACGCAGGGGTGTGAGCCGGGCACAAATACACAAATTGAGTAACTGCCCTCAGCCGCTGGGAGAGAGGCCTGAGAGCAGAGAGGGAAAAGGGCAAGGGACAGAAAAGAAACATAATCACTCGCAGCTGAGAATCAGATACAGACTATGAGTGGAGATGGCTGTCTGGAATGGAGGAGAGAGGCTCATAATAAAAACACAACATACAGAACTAACAGGACAATACTCAAAAGCAACAAAGGAAAGTCTGAGTGCTGGAAACCGACACTCAGACATATGACATAGAATAGTAAAAGTCCTGGACCAGATGGCTTTCCATCTGAATTTTACAAAAAATTTTGGCATAAGCTTGGGCCTTTGCTACTAGACATGTTTAATGAATCTTTTTTCCTTGGCCATCTTCCACAAACTCTTAATCAGGCTTCCATTTCAGTGCTCCTTAAAATAGGCAAGGACCCTCTACTTTGCTTGTCATGTCGCCCCATTAGTCTGCTGAATGTAGACTTTAAGATATTATCTAAGCTTCTTGCACTATGTCTAGAACCTGCTCTTCCATGTATTATATTACCTGACTAAACTGGATTTATTAAAAATAGATACTCTTTCTTTAATCTCAGATGCTTGTTTGATATTATTTATAACACTCACGCAACAGATACTCATGAAGCTTTAATTTCTTTAGATGCTGAAGAAGGCGTTTCATAGATTAGAGTGGAACGTCCCGTTTTACACTTGAAGGTAAATTGGGCTTTAAGACTGATTTAATATCATGGATTAAATTATTGTATTCCGCCCCGCAGGCCTCTGTTAGAACCAATAATACTCAAACTGACTACTTTCTCCCCACTTGCTCAACTCGTCGGGGATGTCCGTTAAGTCATTACTTTTTGCAGTTGCAATGGAGCCCCTAGCAATAACACTCCAAACTAATTCACAGATCTTGGGCATTTCTCGGAACGGGGTTGAAATTAAGGTTTCCCTTTATGCAGATGACCTTCTTTTATACGTTTCAAATTTACCATCCTCTGTTCCAGCTGCTCTCACTACTTTTCAGGTGTTTGATCGAAAATCTGGATATAAGCTAAATTTGAATGAGAGTATAATTTTATCTATCAATAAAGCAGCTGTTGAGTATCTGTTATCAGTCTTTCCTTTTAAAGTTGCCAACCATAGTTTTACTTACCTTGGTGTACAGGTCTCTTTAAAATTTGATTATGTCTATGAAGCTAATTTTGCCCTTGTTCTATTAAAAATCCACGAGGATTGTGAGTGTTGATCTCTGCTTAATTTATCCTTTGTGGCATGCATCAACTGTGTCAAAATCAGCATTCTTCCCCACTTTATATATTTATTTCAATGTATACCCCTGTTCCTTCCTGCATCCTTCTTCCATAAAGTAGATAGCCTTATCAGGATTTAATTGGAATGAAAAAGTCCACAGGCTACATAAACAATACCCACAAAAGCCCAAGCATATGGGGGGATGGCTCTACTTTATCTTAGATTTTACTGTTGGGCTACTAATATTAGAACACTAAATTATAGGCTTCAACTTGATGGCAACGACTCGCCACCCCCTTGGTTTGTGATTGAAGTAAATTCTGTATCCTTAAAGGCATTGTTACATGTTCCTCTCAATAGTAATTCCTCTCCCTACACTAAAAATGTGATTGTTAAATCATCCTTACGGATCTGGGCTCAGTTTAAATGCTATTTTGGTTTGCAGTCCTTTTCTACCCTTGCTCCTTTAACGGTCAACCCTGTTTTTTCTCCTTCCTGAATAGATGAGGCATTCACCTTGTGGTCAAACCATGGCATTAACGCAATTAAAGACTTATATCTAAATAACATTTTTGCATCCTTCCAACAACTTTTTGAGAAATTCTCTCTGCACAAGACCCACTTTTTTAGATATTTACAGGCCCGAAGTTTTATAATAATGTTTTTCCTACATTTCCCAATCTTCCCAAAACTAGGGCCTTAGAGTCTTTTTTGAACCACTCTCCTCATTAAAAGGTGCCATCTCATTAGTCTATAACCACATCAACCTGCTGTGCATGGAACCTTTTCATTTTTTAAAAGCCCGCTGGGAGGAAGACTTGGGTATGTCAATATCCACTTCAGTTTGGTCAGTGATTTTGATGCGTGTCCATAAATCATCCATTTGTGCCAGACACAACCTCACACAGTTTAAGAAAAAGAGTTTGCCTTTCCAAGATGTTTGAAAATGTTTCACCTTTTTGTGATTGCTGTCAGCAAGCCCCAGCCAGTTTAATATACATGTTCTGGCTCTGCCCCTCCCTATATACTTACTGGACAGAAATTTTTACCTCACTATCTAAGATCCTGAAGGTACACATCCAACTGGATCCTCTTGGTCCCTTGTTTGGTGTTTTCTCTGCTTTGTCTTCTCTGTCAGCTGCCAAATGGGACGCTCTGGCCTTTATGACTCTCCTGGCTAGGAGGATAATTGTAATTAAATGGAAATATCCAACGCCTCCATCACACACTCATTGGATTAAAGATTCACTTTATTTTCTTAAATTGGAGAAGATTAGATTCTCTGTCAGGAATTCTTCGGACAAGTTCTGGAATATATGGGGGCCTTTTTTTGACCTGACAGAGAACACAGACATCTTGTCCATCCCTCTCTGAAAGTTTGATCTAGTTTTCCTTCTCTTTTCCACTGCCTCTCTTGGATAAAGCACGGTTGAGGTGGCTACTCTTAGTTTCCTTTTTTCAACTCCGTTTAGTGTGCAGGCTGAATATAATATTTATAATTTTTTGTATATTTTTTTTAATTTATTTGAAAATAGGGGTTTTGGGGGGTGTTTTTTTGGGAGGGGGTATGTTCAGAAAGTTTACTCTGTGGGTTTTGTTTCTTTTTTGGTTTAATGGTTTTCTGCATACTTTTTTGAAAGTGTAACATTGTCACATGACAAAATTTTACATTTTAGTATGCGGCATTACCTGTTGTGACTTGGTTCAAATGTGGATTATATTGAAAAACTAACCAATAAACAAAATTTTAAAAAAAGAAGAAGTTCATAAAGTCCTGACTAGTAAGCTCTAAGGGAATGCTAGGTTTGACAGAGTTCTGACTCTTTGTCAGCCTGACTACAGCGTTGAGAAGAAACCTGGGATTATTCCTGTTCTCTTCTATTAATGTAGAATGATAAGTTGTTCTTGCTTTCTAAGAGATTTTTTTTTTTTTTTTAATAAATTAGAAGTAGATTTCTCCAAGCTAGATAAATTTCATCTAATTTAGTGGAGCGCCATTTTCTTTCTAATTGACAAGTCTTCTGTTTTAAGCTGTGAGTTTCTATGTTGAACCAAGGAGTCAGAACTCTCTGATTTGACTTTTTCTTTTTAAAAGAGGCCATCATGTCTAGAGTCTGATGCAGAAAATAGGGGTGGGACAAAAGATCGATTCAGTGATGGATGATGATACTTAACACTCACGATGATGCACCGATCCCTAAACACAGTTCTATTATATATATATATATATATATATATATATATATATATATATATATATATACTGTATATATACAGTGGGGGAAAAAAGTATTTAGTCAGCCACCAATTGTGCAAGTTCTCCCACTTAAAAGATGAGAGAGGTCTCCAATTTTCATCATAGGTGTACCTCAACTATGAGAGACAAAATGAGGGAAAAAAATCCAGAAAATTACATTGAAGGATTTTTAATGAATTAATTGGTAAATTCCTCAGTAAAATAAGTATTTGGTCACCTACAAACAAGCAAGATTTCTGGCTCTCACAGACCTGTAACTTCTTCTTTAAGAGGCTCCTCTGTCCTCCACTCATTACCTGTATTAATGGCACCTGTTTGAACTCGTTATCAGTATAAAAGACACCTGTCCACAACCTCAAACAGTCAGACTCCAAACTCCACTATGGCCAAGACCAAAGAGCTGTCAAAGGACACCAGAAACAAAATTGTAGACCTGCACCAGGCTGGGAAGACTGAATCTGCAATAGGTAAGCAGCTTGGTGTGAAGAAATCAACTGTGGGAGCAATTATTAGAAAATGGAAGACATACAAGACCACTGATAATCTCCCTCGATCTGGGGCTCCACGCAAGATCTCACCCCGTGGGGTCAAAATGATCACGAGAACGGTGAGCAAAAATCCCAGAACCACACGGGGGGACCTAGTGAATGACCTGCAGAGAGCTGGGACACTATGCTGGAACACTATGCAATCAACTACAGCAGGAGTAAAATCTTCATAATTTATCTCCATTTTGTTGACAAATGGCATTGAAGAAACCATCTGCTTAAATTTGGTAACAGCATCATCTGAGAGACACTACAGTAGTAATATTTTTCCTTAGTAGCCAAATAGTCAGAAATAGTAAAACCAAAAGTTAATTTTTGGTTTCACCTGGAGAAGCCCGGGAACGTGGTGAGGATCATGTTCTTTGACTTCTCTAGTGCTTTCAACACCATCCAACCAATGATCCTGAAGGATAAGTGGACCAGCACCTGTCATCATGGATCCTGGACTACCTCACTAACCGGCCTCAGTTTGTGAGAACCCGAGATTGTGTGTCCGACACGATTATCGGTAGCACAGGGGCCCCCCAGGGAACGGTTTTGGCTCCCTTCCTGTTCACCCTTTATACTGCAGACTTCTCACACAACACAACACACTGCCATCTACAGAAGTTCTCTGACAACTCTGCGATTGTCGGCCTCATCTCCAACGGAGATGAAGCTGAGTACAGAGGACTTATCCAGGACTTTGTGGACTGGTGCCATCGGAACTGCCTCCAGATCAACGCAAGGAAAACTAAGGAACTGGTGGTGGACTGCCGCAGGCAAGGACAACCCCTCACAGCACCAGTAAACATACAGGGAACAGACATTGAGATGGTGACATCCAACAAGTACCTTGGTGTTCATCTGAACAATAAACTAGACTAGTCACACAATACCGACGCACTCTACAAGAAAGAACAGCGCAGGCTGTTCCTACTGAGGAGGCTCAGGTCTTTTGGTGTACAAGGGGCACTGCTGAAGACATTCTATGACACGGTGGTGGCATCAGCCATCACTTTTGGAGTGGTCTGCTGGGGCAACGGCATTACAGCAGCCGATAGGAAGAGACTGAACAAACTGATCAAGAAAGCTAGCTCTGTCCTGGGGAAACACCTTGACCAAGTGGAGGAGATAGGAGAGAGAAGGATGGTGGCTAAACTGTCATCTCTGCTGGAGTCCGAGTCCCATCCTATGCAGGACATACTGAACGCACTGAAGAGCTCATTTAGCAGTAGACTACATCATCCTAGGTGCACAACCAAGAGGTTTCGCAGGTCCTTCCTACCTACGGCTGTCACACTGTATAACCTAAGCAGGGCTGCTCGCAGAGATAGAAAAAAAACATGACAACCTAATAGTACTGAATGCAAAAGATGCAACAGACTTACACAAATGGTCCCCTCCAGTATACAACTAGGACAATATCAGTCACTACGGAGGGTGACAATATGTATGGGTACATATTCATACTATGTAGGATAACTAAGTAGACGGTTATGCTGTTTATTCCATCTTGCTACAATGCTCCGCACTGTGTATATATATTTATATATTTATGTGTACATATGTATATTCACTGCTCTTATTTTTATTTTTCTTATCTTCTTAATTATTGCTCTGAGTATTGCTATCCCTGTGCTGTTGCAATCCTGGAATTTCCCCATTGTGGGACTAATAAAGGCTTATCTTATCTTATCTTATCTTATCTTATCTTATCTTATCTTATCTTAATGGTCTGGCAGCAGGCCCAGAGTAGTCCATAGGGAGAGTCGGGAGGATTCCCAGTGGGCCGTTTCACTAATGCGCTGGTGTTGAAGAAGAAGCCAACTTTTGTGTCATTCAGTCAATACAGCCAATCATGTACAGTAGAACAAAATTACATTTCTCCTATCTGCAATGTTAATCACATCTAGAATCAGAGGGGCCGCTGCCATGCAAGGCGCCACCACAAACGACTTTTCCTTCCCCCATTCTATTATGCTGAGCACTAAGCTAGAAAGCGGGAAGTACCATTTTTACATGGTCTTTGGTATGACCCGGCCAGGGCTTGAACCCATGACCTCCCGGCTGTGGGGCCGATGCTCTACCTCTAGGTCACCACTGCGGTGTTCTAGTCGGAAGCAAAATTAATTAACGTAAATATCATTATAATCTGATAGAGAGTCGGTAGCATTAGCCAGATGGCTTTTGAATTGTCCCCATCTGCTTGAGCTACACTGCTGAGTATTCCTCCTTCAGCACCTGGAGTTTGAATTTTATTGGTCCGACTAAAAGACACACCGACTGCATTCAACAAAGCGCAGGACTCGAGAAGTTGTATTCATATTTTGGTGGTAAACAAGTATGAAGGCAGAGATGGATTCAAGAAGTTATTTTTCCCAGAAAGAAAAACAAGGCAGAAAGAAAAGGTGAGGGGAGAGGAGGCAGCGGAGGAGTGTGTTCTTCTGTTCTTCTCCAGCTGTTACTGCAGAGGCCATGAGATTCTCAGGTCAGTGAACTGATGAGCAGAACAACTCATAAAATGCTTTGCTGCCATCAGACAGTTCACACTTCTGACTTCAGCATCTTTTTTTCTCATGTAAATGAAAAACTAATTACTTCCTCATTTTAAATAAAGTTCTAAACAAGTGGTGTGGTAGTGGTATACTCACAAATTCATCACACGTATCATCAAGTAAAGCCTATAATGATGAGCCTTTATTAGTCCACCAATGGGGAAATTTCAGAATATAAAATGTAAATTAAGCATACAGTAAATTTGCAAGAATAAAGGTGCAAAAATTAGATATAATATGCAAATTTACAATTAAAGATAGTAAGGAAAAAAGGTTACATATTTGTGAGAAAAAAATCATGAATGCAGAGAGGAAATAATAGATTTCCACGAAGCTGCAGATTTGAGGTTTTTCTTGTAAATATTCTTGAACATTTATAACTTTAATGGTAAATTTGTGACTTTTCTAATCAGTTTAGTAATTTTTTTCTATACAGTAAATTTGTCACTTTTTGTGATAAATTTATAACATTTTTTTCCACACAAGTGTATACCCAGTATATACATAAATATAAAGCTTTATTTCTATTAAAATATCATTTTTCCCCTCAAATTTTCAAAAGATTTCTTGTACATTTGCAACTATCTTCTCACCAATTTGGGACATTTTCCTCTCAGAAGTTTTAGTCTGAGGAAAATCATAGAAAAACCACAGGAGTCATAAAAGTACAACTTGAGTACGTAAAAACAGATTATTGCTATGCTATCCTTGCACCCTTCAGATGAATGGGGGTGGAGGGATGGCAGCTTAACAAGGGGGGTGATTTGGGTCTTTTGCTAACAAGGGGAATAGCATCTCCCGTCCCCCATAAAATTGCCTGTTGCTCAGGTACCCTATCTCCTAATTACTCACAAGGAAGTTGTTCAGTCAGACCATCGGGAGGATAAACAGGATATAGCCATACCAAATTTATTTATAAAGCACATTTAAAACAATAAAGTTGACCACAGTGCTGCACAGTAATAAATAACCTAAAGTACAAATAGACAAAAGATAAGTAAAAGACAATAAAAACATAACATGCAACAGAAAAGAAGCAACTCACAAGTGTAGAAACCAAAACTGCAAATCTATAATGCTGTAACATGCACACATTCTGCTGAGAGGAATCTTAATCTAAACAGTAATATATTATTATCATCATTATTATTATTATTATATGTAATAGTGGTATAAGCAGTGTTATGTCAGTGCTGGTATTTGTATTTTTTTGTTTAGTACAGGGGCATAGCGCAAAATTCTGGGCCCTATGTACAAACCATCTTGGTGGGCCCCCATGTTCACTTGATCAATATCTCTCATGCATATTTTTCCCCACGTATAAAACAATATAAGACAAAGATTAAAAATACAATCTTAGTTTAACCTCTATATTGAGAAAATGCCTACTTGCCAGTATAATAAAAGTCAGATGGTCAGACTTCACTTGTTTTTATTATTATTTGAGAGAGCAGACAGCCTGACTGAAAATTCCACAAAAAACAACTTTATAGAGGGGATCCATTGGAATAGAATTCTTAGCAGTTACAGGGCAATTATCTTACCCAGCACTAAGTGGAACACACATGTGGCTACTTTAGTTTGTATGCAGCAAAACATAAAAACCACACAAAATATTTAGTCACATCACTACTTGACTGTAGTGATGTGTGAGTAAGAGCACACATAAGTCAAGAACTGATTCAGAGCCTTTAATCATTTATTTTATTTTTTGTCAATTAATTTAAGATGGAATGAAAAGATTAGTTCTCCACAATGCAAGCAGGTACTCTGTGTACTGCGGTGATTAAATACTGTGTATTTTTTGTGTTTTAATGCATAATGCTGCCACTAATCTTTGCCACTCAATGTTTTGTAACTACTGTGAGTTCTGTGCAGTGACATCATGTGCATACCCTCTATTCTACCAACCAAGAAAATTTTTCACAAGATGGTAAAAAACTATCAGTGTCCCCAGGTTTCTGTTTCCATAGCAACCACTTATTCTATGCTTACAAAAGGTGAGTTCTTTTTACCTGTGCAACAGCACACCCTAGTGGTAGAAAATAACACTAATGAAAATCCATCCATCCATCTTCTTCTGCTTAATCCTTTTCGGGTCGCGGGGGGGCTGGAGCCTATCCCAGCATCTTTGGGCAAGAGGCAGGGTACACCCTGAACAGATCGCCAGTCCATCGCAGCGCCAAAATCACATTTCATAATTGCCTGTTTAAAGTGTCTGTGACACGATTTAGGAACTATGGATCCTATTCAGTATGAATTTATCTTCAGTCGTCCATATAGTTGGTTCTGTTGGCTTAGAACGCTAAATAAGTGGAAAAATATTTTTAAGTGAATTCAAATTTAGCGCTGTGTTGCACTAACGTGATCTCCTGAAACCCACCTCGTCTCCAGATATGACGTCATGAGGTTAAGTTCCTCTCGATTGATCCGTGTGCTATCACTGTAAACAAGCTGTTTAGCTTCTATATCAGCGAAGAAATGCCAAAACATTGCTTGGCGGCTGGGTGTTCTAATTGCTCAAGTGAACGTATAAGCCTGTTCTCATTCCCAAAAGACCCAGATCTTTTTAAAAAATGGGCGAAGCAAGTACAGAGAACACGGGACAAATGGCAACCAACACCATCTTCTGTAGTCTGTAGCGATCATTTCACTGCAGACAGTTTTGAGGAGGCGCCTGCTATACAGGAATCTTTAGGCTTGAAAGTTCGTTACAAATGGGTTCTAAAACCGACTGCCATA
The DNA here is from genome assembly GCA_020510985.1 of Pholidichthys leucotaenia. NCBI lineage: Eukaryota > Metazoa > Chordata > Actinopteri > Cichliformes > Pholidichthyidae > Pholidichthys > Pholidichthys leucotaenia. Next base: position 188,893,954 of record CM035842.1, on the reverse strand, counting down.
CCTACGGTTTTTAAATGAAAACCCACAGCTCAAGACAATATCAACATATCAAAACAGCGCAGAGAAGCAACAGTGTTAAAACTCACCAGGAAAAGAGTTTGTGTAATTGATTTTTTTCCCCCCACATTAGGTGATCGTGATTTTATTATATTTTTTCCGCCAAAAGTAAAATCCTCCCCTATGAATTTTGAAGCCGAGTGTTGACTTTACTCGAAATGGAACGACTTTGTTAAAAAAATGTTATATTACTTTTTTCATTTTTCATTTTTATAAATCTCATTGCCTACCGAACTTGAATATTGGAGCATTTTTTTTAAAATATTCCCTACCACCCAATCAGGGAAATTTAGATCTGTATATTACCATTCAGTGTTTTGGAGGCGACCAATGTCCATCTCTAACCCTTCACCGACGGACCCTTCATCCTCTGAAACATGCGAGTCATCTTTGTTTCCTGAATGACATGGTTCAAATAAATAGGGTTGCAGTCCTTTGTTAGAACCAACTCGTTCTTCATCACTCGATCCTGCTTCTTCCTCAAAAACTATCGACAAATTGCTCAAATCTTAGCTGAAATTGCTCACAACCTCCTCCGCTTCAGTGTACTCAGCCATGCTTGTTTACATCTTTGGTTCACCACATTACGTCACAAAATGGCGGCGGCATTTGACCCAATTTCTACAAACGAACATCGCAATAGTCTGCATCATGATGTAATTTATGGTAGTATATGGAAACAAAATTTTATTGAATTTTTTTTGTCTACACGGAATAAAAACAGTAGTTCTTCTTTCTAATGATGTCTTGGTTGAATTATGTCACGGAATGTGGGACCCATGCTGTGGTATTCATCTCAGACTGGAAGGAAGGGAGATGCAGTAAATTCCTCTGACGGAAGAGCATGGGGATTAAGGGGCTGGGGGACAATAGGAATTGTGATGCGAGAATGAATTGTGATGCAAGACCTCAGGCAGCAGAGACGTGTGAGTGTTGTAATTTAAAAGAGAGTCCCTGTGACATGAGGTTAATGTTTTCTGATTCTGAGAGATGTGAGAGGTGGAATAAAGTTCATCTGCTCTGAATGCTTGGCCTAGTTATTCCTCTCTCCACACTGTTGACCCTTGACGAATAATGGAACATGAGGCAAACACCCTGGAGATGACCCAGACAGGAAGCCCCAGCAACACATGCGCCGTTTCGGTCAAACTACCAGACTTTTGCTGCACAACCCAAAGTCTTGGTTCCTCTACACCAAGACCCAGTTCGCGCTCCGGGGAATAACGGCAGATGACACCAGATATTATTGCGTGGTTGCAGCGCTGGATGCTCGCACGACTCAGCAAGTAGAGAGCCTTCTCCAACAGCCCCCAGCCCGCGACAAATACGGGGCTCTCAAAGCCGCGCTGACCCGGTGCTACACGCTCTCGGACTGCAAGAGAGTGGAGAGGCTCGTGACTCGCTCCGAGTTAAGAGATGGATCGGCGGTCGAACTGATGAAGAAGATGTTGGCATTGATGGGCACGGATGACGGGCATTTTCTATTTGCCCACCTTTTCCTCCAGAACCTCCCAACGGTGGTCAGAGCGGTCCTTGCCAACTTGCCGTTGCTGGCCGCGCGTGACTACCGTGCGTGACTACCATGCGCTAGCCCAGGAGGTGGATTAGATCATCCTCACCACCAGAGCCCTCACAGTGAATGCAGCGGCGTTGAAACCCAGCAAGATGGCCAGCGGAAGCGAGGAGCCAGCAACGGTAGCGACAGCGGGGGGCCAGGAAGCGCCAGAGAGACACGCTCTGCTCCTACCACCGCCGTTTTGGAGAGGACACATGCTGACGCGTGCCACCGTGCCAATTCAAGCGTTCAGGAAATGCCAGGACCGGCAGTCGGTAGCAGCTGCGACCGCCGGTGAAGAACGCAAGCTGCTTTACGTGACAGACTCACACTCGGGGAGACGGTTCCTCGAGGACTCCGGCTCCCAAAAGAGCCTCATCCTGCCGTCCTATGCCGACCGGCTAGCGGGAGCTAGCGGCCCCGAGCTGACGGCCGCAAACGGCTCAGACATAAAGACTTTTGGTGAAAGGACTGTAGCATCATCTCACTTTGGCTCAGCAATAATTATTCTTCTGCTTAAAGACATTTTGTTTCACCCAGGAGTAAGACAGTCAAGAACTGATTTTCTTCCCCAGGCCACAGCTGAAATCCCATTCCTTTGCTAAAACCAGTCTAAAAGAATTCAACCTATTTCCTCCTGCGTCCCTTTATTGCCCCCATAAACATGGAACAGACATGGATCCTCTCATTGCCACACCGATCCACAGCTCAATGAAATTTCCTTAAACTGTGGGACATGCTGGATTTAACCAGTGAACTTTAAAGTACATTATTACAAACTCAATTCTAAATCTTCCCTTCTTTTCAGGACCATGAAAAGTAAATGGACTCTGATGTTTTTAATGTGGAAAATCAATATGTGTGAAATGCATTAATCTGTGATTTTATATATATGCATGTTAAAAATGTTTAAATGAATGTTTATTCCGGCATGTTGATTTAGAAGCACTGGTCATAAATTACATTAATCATTAAGGTTAGCTTAGTTATACATAAGTGTGTAAAAGCATATTCCAGTGTATTAAAATTGTGTGTATCCACGGAGACCGGTATTAAATGCCACCCAGCGTTCACTGGGCTCCAGCTTCTCCATCCCATTGGTCCCTCGCAGACAAAGCCTGTCATTGGACTAAAGTTTGTCAAGCCCGCCCACGAAGGACGTTCATTGGCTGAGATTCCGGTCAACCCGGAAGCCCGCGAAAGCTCAACAGAACTTATAAAAAGAGGAAGACCCCCTGCTACTTCCTCTTTTCGCCTCCGTTCACCTCTCTCTTTGGACGCTCTTTTTGGCTCTTTCGCCTCCGTTCGTCGCTCTCTTTTTTGTCCATTGTCTACACACAGCAAGAAAGAACTTTGGGAAGAACAAAGGACTGTCTGAACAAAGACTTCTCCCACATGTTGCTTTTCTGAGCACAGAGCAGATAACTCGTAATTTGTTTATGTAACTTTGTATTTTAATGTTTTTTTTTTCTTTTTCTCTTAAATGCCTAGGAATTCCTATTTCTTTGAGCTCAATTCTTAATCGGAGTTAAACTCCAATTTTATTTATCTCTTTTTCTTTGTTACACTTTCTGTAAAACCACCGTTTGTTTTAATTTTAATGTAAGTTTTAATCTTGACTTTATTTTTATAATATTTTTTTTGACAAATCACACACCAGAAGCTATTATTTTATCTAAAGTCCGAAAGTCTTTTTCTAATTTGAGATCTGATTAGATCTAATTATTCTCAAAGACCTCTGGAGCCACTTGTCTACAAAGGAGAAAACACGCAGCTCTTCATCACACGCTGAAGAAACGTTGGCACCATCTGGCTCTGATCCAAGTCAGAACTGTGGGTCATACAGCCAAAATCCAGCCACTTCGACCGCTTGACTTTAAAGGTCGAACTGTGAACCCTGAAATATCTGCGGGCAGATATTTCCCCTAACATCCACGAAATCTTGGGCTGAGGAAACGCTGAACGAGGAATCACGTGAGCTGCAAACTTTAATTCATCTGCTGAATTAAACGTCTGAGGTTCGGTAATAATTTGTATATCTAATCAGATGCAAATTAAGAAGCCATTAACGTAACTCTTCTTTTCATTAAAATTCCATTTTTATTTTCTTAGGATTAATCCAGGACTTTTCATATAATTAGTAAACTTTCTCCGTAAATTTGTGTTGTTAACTCAAACTGATAGAAATTCATTTCTCAGTTAACCCTGGTTCCAAAAATATTGACATTGTTAATCTATCATTTACAAGATTGATTTTATGATTAATGAAATTACTGCAAAATCTGTTAATCATTTCATTTAATAAATATGTGAAAATGAGAGAAGTTGTTGAGAATTTATTCCATTCTGAGTCTGTTTCAAGCCCAGGTATCGAATTCACAGAAAATTTTTGAGACTGATTATTAATTAATTTATTGAGTGATTAAACAGGTATAAAGTGAAATTAAAATTAAAAATGCTTCTTAGAGATAGAAGCTGGTGCCCCTACGAGTGTTATTGACTTTTCTGGTGTATATGAAACGAAATTTGATCTCAGATTCCCATACATCAATATAAATTAAATAATTTATACCTGATCATATTTATTAACCTCTTGCACTCCGGTCAATTTTCCTAAAAACGCCAAAAAATAATGTGCCCAAAGTAAATCGAAAGCTGTTATTCAACCCTTTGCAGCATCTTCATGGGGTTGGTCTCATTTAAAAGAAAACACTTTGAATTTTTTGGAAAAAAAACATGATCTCTCTAAGTGCTCCGGCCACTGAGTTACAGTCATCTAAACATAGTGAATTTGAAGAAAATAAATTTGGCCTGGGTGTTTTTTTGAATACAAATGCTTGCAAATAACACACAGCTTCAGATCCGGGCTGGGAAATGCAACAGAAATGTAGAACCAAGTGTTATCCAGCTGAGGTCCAAATTTGGTAACAATACCACAAAAAATGAATATTTTACACAGCTTTGTTCTCAGGTTGTTCCCAGGCCTTTTGGAACTGTGCCAAATTGTGCCAAATGGCACAGTTTGGAAAAAACGTCTGTAACTTTTGAATAATTCAATGTAGAATCTTCATTTTGGGCTCTAACGAAAGGTCACACTCAGGGATGTCTGTGTGTGTGTGTGGGGTTTGTCCCCCCCCCCCGCTTGCTACAGAGGATGGACTTTGGCCATTGCTACACAACGGATTAGCCTCATGTAGTGATGTGGGACAGCAGTGCAATCACAGCGCCCCCCCCCCGCTGCAGAAGAATAGCGGGGGTGGGGGCGTTCACAGTCTGTACGCGGTGAACAATCCCTTGTACAGTGGCGCACGAACTGCGTTGCGAAGCACAGTTGTAATTTACCGATCGGTCAAAAGTCATTTTTGATTACAATTTTCAGGGATAAAAAATAATTTGGCTTATAACACCTTACCTCTTCACAGCCACATTGTCCTTCTCTTCCTCATTGTCAGACGAACCGACGCTGGTCTGCTCTGGTTCTGGTCTCGCGACCCGGTCAAAACATAATTCCATGATTGCGGTTTTGGCGAATGATTTATGACCTTCGTCGTCGGCCTCCGTCGGTCTATGATGACCATATAAGAGAATCCTTAACACTCTGCTGGAATTAAAAAAAATAAAAAAATAAAAAGCACTGCCTGTGGCTGCTGAAGCAGTCTCTCTTCACCCAGCTTTAGACAAAACAGCTCAGCGAACTTCTGTGCTTCAATTGGCTCGCAGCCGTTGCGAGGCGGGTCCTTCTGGCTAGGTTTTCATTCATTGGTTCTTCAAGGTTTCTTATTAGTCAAATGAGAGGTCAATCAGATGAACTAATCTGTTCGCGGCTGTGTCTGCAGCGCCACACCACCTACATCACCACCATCAGGATCATGCGTCCGAGTCATGCGTACGGCATCGTGTGCTCTCGTGCGCCCTCGTGCTCCCTAGGACGCAAAGACTTGCCCGTCCGCGGTACAACGGAGCGCAAGAGGTTAATTTAATATTTTCCTATAGGACACTGACTGTTTCCCTGCATGGCCGTACGTACAAGTGGACATTCGTCATAGCGGCATGCAGTTTCCCAATCTTAGGCGCTGATTTTTTGTGTGCACACGGACTACTAGTCGATGTTGCTAACAGATGCCTGATTAATGCAATGTCTTTTGATTCTCTCCCCTGTACAGCTCATGGAGCCGGGCCAACAATGCTAGCAAACGTCACAGCTCCAGATGGTAAGTTCCACACACTGCTCACCCAGTTCCCAGCACTCACGGTCCCGACGTTTTCGTTGGCCATCACTAAACATGGGGTGGAGTACTTTATTACCACCACTGGGCTGCCCGTTTTCGCATGACCTCGGCGCCTGGACACAGCTAAACTGGCCATAGTGCGCGAGGAGTTTGCCAACTTGGAAAGGCTGGGCATCATCAGACAATCAAACAGCCCATGGGCATCCCCACTACATATGGTCCCTAAGGCCAAGGGATCGTGGCGACTTTGCGGAGATTTCCGCAGATTAAACAACGCCACAGCGCACGACCGCTACCTGATCCCTCATATTCAGGATTTTTCCATTCACCTCGCCGGGGCACGTATGTTTTCTAAGATAGACCTGGTCCACGGTTACCACCAGGTCCCGGTGCGCGCGGAGGACATACCTAAAATGGCAGTAATAATCCTGTTTGGTCTGTTTGACTTTTTACGTATGCCTTTCAGGTTAAAAGGCGCGGCACAGACATTCCAATGCATGATGGATGCGGTGTTGCACAGTCTGCCGTTTGTGTTCGTCTACCTGGATGACATCCTGGTGGCCAGCGTGTCCGAAGATGAACGCGTAACCCACCTCAGGACAGTTTTCCGGAGGTTAGAGGAGCATGGGTTAATAATCAACCCGGCGAAATGCCAGTTCGGCGTGACGGGAATCGATTTTTTGGGGCATCACATTTCACCGGAGGGAGCGATACCCTTGCCGGACAAGGTGCGCGCAGTGGCAAATTTTCTCCAGCCTCAGACGGTCAGGGTGCTGCAGGAGTTTTTGGGGATGGTTAACTTTATTAACCGGTTCCTCCCCCGCGCAGCCCAGCTCATGCAGCTGTTGTACGCCGCACTCAAACGGAAACCGGTGGACAGAGTTGACTGGACTCCGGAGCGGGAGCAGGCATTCTCTGAAGTTAAAACAGCCCTGGCAAACGCCGCATTACTGGTGCACCTGGACCCAGCGGCTTGGATAGTGCTCACTAACAGCAATGCGTCGCCGGTTCTTGGCAGCCGCTCGCCTTTTTTAGCAGGTCTTTGCATGACAGTGAGCGTAAATACAGCATGTTTGACAGAGAGTTACTGGCTCTCCACCTGGCCATACGCCACTTCCAGGTTCTGGCTGGAAGGGCGCACCTTCACTGCGTTCGTGGACCACAAGCCGCTAACGTACGCAGTGACCAAGGTTTTGGAACTATGGTCGGGCCGGCAGCAGAGATAGCTGGCCGCGATCTCGGAGTTTACGACCGACATTCAGCATGTGGCCAGTAAATTTAACGCAGTGGTGGAGTGCCTCTCACGCGCATTAGTGGCCCCAGTCTATGTAGGGATAGATTACACGGCCATGGCCGCAGAGCAGATCAGCGATATGGACGTGTGCGCGTTCCAGTCTGGACCAACAGGGTTAAGGCTGGAGAGCAGGGTACTGCAAGACGGGGGGCCGCCCCCAATCCGTGACGTCTCCACAGGATGTCCGTGCCTGGTGGTCCCACGTGCTTGGTGCCGCCACGTTTTTGAGTCCGTTCACTCCCTGGCGCACCCAGGAGTGCGTGTATCAGTCAAAATGGTGGGAGCAAAGTTCGTCTGACTGAGCCTGCGCAAACAGGTGAAAGAGTGGGCTGCAGCCTGCGTAACGTGCCAATGAGCCAAAGTGCACAGACACACAAAGGCCCCTTTGGAGCTGTTCCATATCCCGGCTAAGAGGTTCGACCACGTTCACGTGGACCTCGTGGGTCCCCTCCCACCATCGCAGGGGTTCACGCACCTCCTGACAGTGGTGGACCGCACCACACGATGGCCAGAAGCAGTCCCGCTAGCTTCCACCGCGTCCGCAGACGTGGCACGTACTTTTTTGACAACATGGGTGGCACATTTTGGCATCCCTTCGGACATCACGTCCGATCGGGGCCCTCAGTTTGTTTCTGACCGCTGGTCCACGATGGCCCGGAGCCTGGGCGTCGCAATGCATCACACAACCGCGTGCAACCCACAGGCCAATGGGTTATACGAGCGTTTCCATAGGTCACTGAAAGCAGCACTCAGGGCGTCGCTTACGGATGCAAATGGGGTGGACCGGTTGCCGTGGGTTCTAGTAGGGTTGCGTTTCTCACCAAAAGAGGATTTGGAGGCTTCCCCAGCAGAGCTTGTTTTTTCTCAGCCACTGCAGCTCCCCGGGGAATTTTTACCAGATAACCTCACGCCGAACACCTATCTGTCCCCACGTTCACGGCATAGCGCAGACACGGGGACGCTAACTGGCCCGGCCCACCACTGTTTTCACCGCGTTTTTGTGCCGAAAACCTTGAAGGATGCGGCGTTCGTGTTTGTCAGGCATGATGCTCACCGGCCCCCATTGCGCCCACCCTACGATGGCCCGTTTAGAGTGCTGGAACCCGGGGACAAACATTTTGTGTTAGACTTGGGGGTTCACCGGGGGAAAATCTGTATAGACAGGCTTAAGCCCGCCTTTGTGGTGCAAGACAAGCAGGTGGTGTTGGCTCGAGCTCCTCGGCGCGGAAGACCCCCCCCCCCCCCCCCGAGAACTCCCCAGGTAAACGACTCATCAGAGCAGTCACATGAGCATGCTGAATGTTTCCCCCCTCCATTGGCCACCCACAGACGGATATTCCCCCAGGAACCCCCCACTGGCACAGCAGCACCGCGGAGCCGAAGACCCCTCGTTACAGCAGCTATGGGTGGAGGCTGAAGCCAAGAGGATGTGAGAGTTAACGTTCGGGGGGGGGGGGGTATGGGAGACCCATGCTGTGGTGTTCATCTCAGACTGGAAGGAAGGGAGATGCAGTAAATTCCTCTGACGGAAGAGCATGGGATTAAGGGGCTGGGGGACAATAGGAATTGTGATGCAAGACCTCAGGCAGCAGAGACGTGTGAGTGTTGTAATATAAAGGAGAGTCTCTGCGACATGAGGTTAATGTTTTCTGATTCTGAGAGATGTGAGAGGTGGACTAAAGTTCATCTGCTCTGAATGCTTGGCCTGATTATTCCTCTCTCCACAACGGACTCTTTAATTCCCTCAGAACACAAAATAGAACCCCGAATCACTAGATCACACCCATCACCTGGAGTAAACAAACAGGTGAACAAATACATAAACAACTCAACTAATGAAATTTGTTAATATCAAGATTCAAAGATTTTATTTGTCAATACTACTATACGTACAGGACATACAGGAGAGTTGAAATGGAGTTTCTCTCTCTTCATTGGTGTGCACAATATAAAAAGATAAAGGAATAAGGCTGGAAAAAAAAAGAAAAAGGCAGTCTATGTACAGTAATCCAACTCGTAGTGCAAATGGTGACAAAAGATAGGCCTAGACCTCCCATAGGGCAAATAGAGATAAACAATTAACGATGATAAAACCCAGCAATCCTATGTACAGACAACTAGCGATATAATACCCATAGCTGCAGTTCAATGTGGTAGTGTTGGTGCAGATAGTAACAGATAGGACTGCACATTATCAGCATTGCAATGACAGACAGCAGCAGATATGGCATTTGTGCAAATGGTTGCTGTTAAAGTGCAGAGACATACAGCAGCAAATGTATTACTGGTGGTGTGCCAGTCTTTCTGTGCCAACAGCTGAGGCAGTTATTGTGCCAGTGATTGCGTTACCGTCGGGAAGAGGGGGATGAACAGAGTTCAGGGTCCTAATGGCCTGATGAATGAAGCTGTTAAGCAGTCTTGTGGAGCGGGTCCGGAGGCTTCGATGCCTTTTCCTCGAAGGCAGGGCACTGAAGAGGGAGTGTGAGGGGTGGGAGGTGTTGCCTGTGATGTTGATGGTTCTGCGGGTGAGGTACTGTAGATGTCTGAGAAATATCCCTTAAACAAATGAGAAAGCCAATTAAAAAAACATGTCATGCACACACACGCATGCGCACACACACCTCCTTGTTTCCATATAGACACTCTGTACTATATATTGTCCCCTTTACACCTACAAAGGCACACAAGTCATGTTTTGTCTTGTGAACTTATTCTACTCTATTTTATAATGCCGTGCAGGCTGGGCACCTTGTGATGCATGGCACTCCCTGAGAATTTTTGTTCTTGTTAATGCATTGAATTAAGTAATTAGGTAAGAATTATAAGACAGCCCTTTTTCAAGATCAAATAGTTTTTATCCTTGAGCAAGACACTGAACCCCCGTTTGCTCCTGGTGGGTCAGGCCAGCGCTGGTGCATGTGTGAATGTGTCTGTGAATGGGTGGATAGCAGGATCTGTAAAGCGCTTTGGCCATCTAGTGATGAGTAAAATGCGTTATATAAGTGAATGCCATTTACCATTTATAAAGCAGTAAATCGGACTCAAGTGCAAAAATCGTAGGTCATATAATAATTACACTCTACCTTATTCATCATTCATTATTTTTTTTTTTTTTTTTGTTACTTATTTGTACCCCTTAGGTAGAGTTGGTTTGCAGTCTGGTGACAAGCCACCGGCTGCTGGTCGCTGCGTGCGCGAGCGCCCTAAACCTACATGTCTTTGGTGTGCGGGAGGAAACCGGAGAAATCCCGGAGTAAACCCGCGCAACACGGGGAGAACATGCAAACTCCACACAGCTCACTGTTGGTCAGGGGCTGGGATCAAACCCACGATCTCATGATCCCCGCGATCCCCCGGCCAAGGGTAAAACTGTGCTGCCACAGTGCTAAACCACTGCGCCACCGTGCAGCCACGCCATTATGGCCTTGAAGCTGAACTATTTGCCTCCTCTGTTTCATTTGACCAATTCTGACTGATTCTAAATCTGTCAGGATCAATCACAGAGGAAGTGCTAAAATACCAATACAAAGCTGAATTGTTTTTACCACGAGGTCTGACACATCTCAGTGTCAAATGATGTTTATGGGTAATAACTTTGATGCTGAAGAATTTATGATAATAATTATTAATCTCTTTTGTCAAAACGTTTGCACTAACGTGCTGCTTCACTCTAAGACAGCTGCTGCTGATATTAGGTTAGTAACCTAATATCAGCAGCGGTTTAACGGTTTAACCGTTAAACCGTATGTTAATTAGTGATGTTACACTCCACACCGCCCACTCAACACTGATTCAAGCAATATAAAGCGGAAGTGTCATGAGCAGTGCATTGAACGCTGTTTCAGCACGCCCACAGTCACATGACTGTAGCAAGCAAGGCCTCATTATGTCGGTCACATCACGTGACTTGAGGGCTTGCGGGAAGTTTGAGAGAGTTATTTTTTTTTTGTTTGCTTTGTATTGTTTGTTCCTGCCATCCAATTTTGAATAGACCTCGGATGGCAAAATGCTCAAAAAAAAAGTATTGAGTTTTTTTTCAGGTTGTCCACTCAGATGCAGTTCTGACAGTCATTCACCAGATGGCAGTCTTTATTACGTGTTTCATAACACTGTCGCTCATGAAGCAATTGTCTCAAAGTTGCTCATTGTTTCATAAGGCCTCAGTTTTAACATCACTAGTCTAATGTAACTAAATTGAACCAGCCGGTGCAGCTGTGCAGGAGTGGACTAAACCATTTTGCACCTTTTTTTAAAGGGGTGATAGGGCCTCAGAGAATATCCATAATTTTTGTTAATACAAAATTCCGTCTCTCAAACACTTCATTCTGTCACGCCGCGCCATTCATCAGCGGCGCCACCTGCTCACGCACCTGACAATCATCAGCGGTGAGGGATAAAGGCTGTCTCGCCCGGAGGCTCGGCCTGAAGCCGTCAGACTTCGTCCCTCACCGTTGTGAGCATACTTCTCTTCAGCATCACCATTTTGGTAAGAAGATCGCTTACCTCTCTTCTTCAGTCTTCTCCCCTGTGTACAGGTGGATTCCCCAGCGGCGGACATCTCCACTCCATCGCCCAATCCTCGCTGCTGTACGGAGCTCTCCAGGTGGCTGTCTTCCGGGCTTCGCTCCCTTGTTGTGCCAGCTGTCCTGACCAACCAAGTAAGTCCTTCTCTCGCCATAAATCCCTCCTGTGTTGGTGTATGCCCGTCACCCTCTCCCTGTGCTCTCTCCATAGGGTTGCTCGGCTGTACGGTCACCTGCCTCTGTGCCTGGAGCAGACACCATCACCAACACATTTACATCCCGCAGACACGCACTCATTCACTCCTGCTGTTAATAAACTCTTTGAACTACCCTAAGCCTGTGTGTGTGCGTCTCCTGAGCCGTGCATTATGTCACATTTAGTCAGGGTAAACTTCATTATGACATTATTAATTAGAAATTTAAAATTGCAACACAAAAAACCCTTTTCATTCCAGGCTTTTTGAGGGCCCCCTCCCTGCAGTGGGCCCTGGGTACACAGTCCACTTTACCCCTTCCCCAGTCCGATGCCATTGGTTTTGTGCGCTTTATTAATCCCCAGAGGGAAAATCAGAGCATCCACCTGGATGGATGAGGCAGCCAAGGTGCAGTGCTAGTCCCTTGACCATTCATACACAGGGCCACTTTACAGTCTCCAATTAACATACAGGTGCATCTCAATAAATTAGAATGTCATCAAAAAGTTGATTTATTTCAATAATTCAATTCAAAAAGTGAAACTCATATTATATTGATTCATTACACACAGATTGATATATTTTAAGTGTTTATTTCTTTTAATTTTGATGGTTATACCTTATACAGTAACTCATGAAAACCCCAAATTCAGTTTCTCAAAAAATTAGAATATTACATAAAATTAATTTAAAAAAATAGATTTTTAATAGAAATGTTGGCAGTGTTGTGTAGTGTGTGTGTGTGATTCCGTACCTGCCCACTGGTGTGACATCAGGCGGCCACAGCCCACTGTATATATAGTTTTGTGTGTGACTAATAAAGAGTAGTTCGCTGTTCAGTTCAGCATGGCTCCTGCCTCACATTATTCATACATAACATTTTGGCGACAAGAATAATTATGGAAGTGTATGGGCTACCTCAACCCCTAGTGCTGTTTCTGGAGTACACGGGAGAGTCAGTGATCCTGTGGCCGATTTGGAGGGCCTTTTTTGAGGGTTACATCGGGGCACTGGGCCTAGGTGGACTCGGCGGGAGAAGATGACAGGCACTTCTGGACTAACATCTTGGCGCGGAGGGCCAAAGAATTCTTGGTACGTTGGGAGAGACGGAACGCTATGAGGATGCTGTCAAGTGGTTCGCAGAATTTTTCGCCGGGCAGACAAGGACCACGATGCTGTGGGTGATGGGAGTGTTGGCGCCAAACGAGGCTAAGCTAGTTAGCTGGGAGAAGGTAACGGCACTGTCAGTGTCTATGGACAGGCTAGCCACGAAGCTAACTGTGCGCCAAAAGAGGACTCCAGGCTACCGGCTGGGCATCGAGGTGGGACTGGGGGAGTCCCCAGTCACTGAAGACAGCGGGCCAGCCGCAAAGTGCAGGAAGGTGGAAGACCGGAGTGCTGATGAGTTGGACGGCGCGGTGTAGGACGACAGCGGAGAGGGAGAGCAGCAGGAGTCATCCCTGCAGGTAGAGGCTAGGCAGCGAGTGAGCGGGACCATGGAGGCTGAGAGCCCCGGGGAAGAGCAGCGACTGTCGGGTGCAGAGACGACGCAGCAGAGCACCTGGGACGAGGGTGCTGAGAGCAGCAACGAAGCACCTGGGTCGGAGAGTGGAGCCGACGAGAGTGACACTGAAAGCCCCAAGGGAGAGCAGCTGCAGCCGGACATGGAGTTGACGCAGCAGAGCACCTGGGACAAGGGTGCTGAGAGCAGCAATGAGGCGCATGGGTCGGATAGTGACATCGATAAAAGCAAAGCTGAGAGCCCTGAGAGAGAGCAGTTACAACCGGGCATGGAGACAGTGCAGCGGAGTGCCTGGAACAAGGGTGCTGGGAGCAGCGGTGAGGTGCCTGGGTTGGGAAGTGACGCCGGCGAAAGCGATGCTGTGAGCCCCGGGAGAGAGCAGCTATGGCTGGGCATGGAGACAGCACAGCGGAGCGCCTGGGACAAGGGTGCTGAGAGCAGTGGTGAGGTGCCTGGGTCGGCGAGCGGCGCCGACGAGCAGGCTTTGGGTTTTCCCGGAGTTCAGCCACAGGGGTTGGAGTGTCTAAAGCCACAATGGCGGTGTTGAAAGCGCTTGGGAGTGGACTGACAAGCACAGAGGGACGGTGTGTTGTACAGCAGCACGGCGGGTCCAGAGGAGTGACGCAGTCGGCGGTGAAGGGGGACATTATGGCAAGAGAGATTGTTTTTGATCTCGGAGGCAGAGGGTGGCCACAGGGGCATATGTCGTGGGGCTGCCCGGGGCCTCCAAGCCGGTCTTATCTTCAGTTGCCAGGGGCGTGTATGATTTGGGGCTGCCCTGGGCCCTCAGGCCGGTTTTACCACTGGCTGCCGGTGGACAGAGGTGTGGCTTGAACACTATTAATGTAAATATGTATATACAGTTAGGCCCAAAAATATTTGGACAGTGACACAAGTTTTGTTATTTTAGCTGTTTACGAAAACATATTCAGGATACAATTATATAATCAATATGGACTTAAAGTGCAGACTCTCAGCTGTAATTTGAGAGTATTCACATCCAAATTGGAGCAAGGGTTTAGGAATTACAGCTCTTTAATACGTAGCCGCCTCTTTTTCAAGGAACCAAAAGTAATTGGACAATTGATTCAGAAAGCTGCAAAAAAAAAATTAAAAAAATAACAAGGCTGCATGGGCTCTTCCCTCGTTAACCTGTCATCAATTAAGCAGTTAAAAGGTCTGGAGTTGATTCCCGGTGTGGCGTTTGCATTTGGAAGCTGTTGCTGTGAACACACAACATGTGGTCAAAGGAGCTCTCAATGGAGGTGAAACAGACCATCCTGAGGCCGAAAAAGAAGAAGAAATCCATCAGAGTGATAGCAGAAATGTTAGGAGTGGCGAAATCAACAGTTTGGTAAATTCTGAGAAAAAAAGAGTGCACTGGTGAGCTTGGGAACTCAAAAAGGCCTGGACGTCCACGGAAGACAACAGTGGTGGATGATCACAGAACCCTTTCCTGTGAAGAACAACCCCTTCACAACATCCACTCAAGTGAAGAACACTCTCCAGGAAGTAGGTGTATCAGTATCTAAGTCTACCATAAAGAGAAGACTTCATGAGAGTAAATACAAAGGATTCACCACAAGGTGCAAACCATGAATCAGCCTCATAAATAGAAAGGCCAGAATTGACTTTGCCAAAAAACACCTGAAGAAGCCAGCCCAGTTCTGGAACAGCATTCTCTGGACAGATGAGACTAAGATCAACCTGTACCAGAATGATGGGAAGAAGAAAGTTTGGAGAAGAATTGGAACAGCTCATGATCCAAAGCACCCCACATCTTCTGTAAAACATGGTGGAGGCAGTGTGATGGCATGGGCATGCATGGCTTCCAATGGCACTGGGTCAGTTGTGTTTACTGATTATGTGACAAAAGACAGAAGCAGCCGGATGAATTCTGAAGTGTATAGGGATATACTTTCTGCTCAGATTCAGCCAAATGCAGCAAAGTTGATTGGACGGCGCTTCACCAATGATCCAAAACATACTGCAAAAGCAACCCAGGAGTTTTTTAAAGCAATGAAGTGGAATATTCTGCAATGGCCGAGTCAATCACCAGATCTCCACCCAATCGAGCATGCATTTCACTTGCTCAAGACAAAACTTAAGGCAGAAAGACCCACAAACAAGCAACAACTGAAGACAGCTGCAGTAAAGGCCTGGCAAAGCATCACAAAGGAGGAAACCTAGCGTTTGGTGATGTCCATGGGTTCCAGACTTCAGGCAGTCATTGCCTGCAAAGGATTCTCAACAAAATATTGAAAAGTAACATTTTACTTAGGGTTAAGTTTATTTGTCCAATTACTTTTGAGCACCTGAAATGAGGAGCGTTTGTATAAAAACAGCTACAATTCCTACATGTTTAATCATATATTTTTGTTCAACCCCTTGAATTCAACCTTAAAGTCTGCACTTCAATTCCATTGTAGTTGTTTCATTTCAAATCCAATGTGGTGGCATGCAGAGCCCAAATCATGAAGATTGTGTCACTGTCCAAATATTTCTGGGCCTAACTGTATGCTGCTGGTGTGCACGTGAGTGTGTGTGATATTGGATTATTTTATATATTTTAGAGACGTGGTCCAAATTTTATTATTCTTTTGGATGAATGTGCTAGGATATTTTATTACAGTTAATTATTCCTCGTTCCCTTAGTGCGTGAATCGGGTTCTAAATTGGGGAGGGTCTCAATTGTGTGTGTGGTCTTACACTTTTGTAAGGGGGAGAGGAATGTGGTGTAGTGTGTATGTGATGCCATACTCGCCCACTGGCGTGACATCAGGAGAGCATGGCCCAGTGTGTATGTAGTTTTGTGTGTGTATAATAAGGAGCAGCTTCACTTGCAGATGAATTTAATAACTTTTTTGTTAACATTGGTCCTAATTTGGCTCGAGAAATACCCATTACGGCACCCACAGGTGATACAATAAGCAAAAACACTGCTATAAAAGATATTTTATATTTTTTTTATTATTTTTATTATTTTCATAAAGAACACAGACGAGAGAGAGGTCATTGAAATTGTTAAATCGTTTAAAAGTAAAACATCTACGGACTGTGATGGTATTGACATGCTCTTAGTCAAAACTATTATTGAATGCTTAGTGAAACCACTGACGTATATCTGTAACCTGTCTCTCCAAACAGGTATATTTCCCAATGCAATGAAAATAGCTAAAGTAATTCCGATATACAAGATGGGTGACAGAGGGGAACTTTCAAACTATAGACCAATTTCACTATTGCCGCAATTTTCCAAGATACTTGAAAAAATATTCTATGAGAGAATTGACAACTTTATACTGAAGAATAATTTATTGTGTGAGCAGCAATATGGGTTCAGACACAAGAGGACAACTGCATTTGCTCTAATGGAATTTATAGAAAAAATATCAACTGCCATTGAAAATAAAGAGTATTCAGTTGGGGTGTTCCTGGATCTTAAAAAAGCATTTGATACAGTGGATCATAATTTATTATTAAATAAACTACAAAATTGTGGTATTGGGGGGTAGCACTGTCCTGGTTATGTAGTTACTTAAAGAATAGATATCAGTATGTATGTGTTGGTAACAAAAACTCACAGTTACTGAAGGTTACTTGTGGAGTCCCACAGGGTTCAGTTTTGGGGCCATTGTTATTCAATATGTATATAAATGATATATGTAAAGTTTCAGAAAAAATGGATTTAATATTGTTTGCCGATGACACTAATTTATTATGCAGTGGAAGCAATTTGGAACAACTTTTGGATACACTCGGAAAGAAATTAGGAAAGCTTAAACTGTGGTTTGATTCAAATAAATTAACGCTCAATTTAAGTAAGACAAAATTTATAGTTTTTAACAACCATCACAACAACTTAGTATCTAAACTCAGTGTCAATAGTGTAGAGATTGAAAGGGTATCCGAAACTAAATTTCTTGGTGTAATAATTGATAATAAACTGTGTTGGAAGTCACATATTAATTATATTAAAGGTAAAATATCCAAATCAATTGCAATACTACACAGAGCGAAATATTTGCTGAATCAACCCACACTATATACCTTGTATCATTCATTAATACTCCCATACATGACATATTGTACTGAAGTATGGGGAAATACATATAAAACAAACATATATCCAGTCTTTATGCTTCAGAGGAGAGCTATTAGAATAATAAACAAAGCTGCTTACAGGGAACCAACAAACGCACTTTTTCTTAAAAGGAACTCCGATTATGTATGCATATAGAGCATGTTAGCTCTATATGCTTTATTTTGATGCTAGTAACATAACTATAATATTATTTTTTTGAAAATAATTCCCAGTTTTATATATTTTTAAAAAACTTTATTACGATGTAAATCGCCATTTTTGTTTACACCGCAATGCATTCTGGGTAGTGACATAGAATGGTTGCAGCCGTTTTTTCTGTCTTATACAAGCCAAGAAGCGAAGCTACGAACTACTGCCATTTGTCAGTGAAAATGCCACATTGCGCGGCTTTTGGATGTAATTTCCAATCAAAGGGAAATAAAGAGAGCGGGGTAAGCCTCCATAGCTTTCCTAAAGAGGGAAAGATGAGGAAAAAGTGGGGCGGCAGCGGCTCAGGAGGTAGAGCAGGTCATCTAATAACCCGATGGTTGGCGGTTCGAATCACGCTCTCCCCAGATATCCTGCCGTTGTGTCACTGGGCAAGATACTTCACCCGCATTGCCTCCAGTGCCCATAACACTGGGTATGAATGTGTAAAAATGTTTAAATGCTTGGAGGTGGCCGGAGAGGCCGTTGGCGCGGATTGGCAGCCACATTTCCGTCACTCTATGAGTGTCTATGATCAAGCGCTATAGCGCACGCTTGATAAAGCTGATATATATATTAATCACGCTATGATAAAGCGCTATATCGCTCAAAGCGCACGCTTGAGCGTGCGCTTGAGACACTCGAGGCGCATGCTTGTGCATGCTTGCGCACGCTCAAGCTTGACATGTTGAAGATCTGGCTGGCAGTCATTTGGAATGACTTTGGAGCACTGCTTATGGACATTCAACCCGCAGTCTGAGAAAGCAACAGCGCTTGAGTGTCTCTCCGCTCCGCGAGTGTCTCTCCGCTTTGAGTGTCTCAAGCGTGCGCTTGAGGAAGCATTATTTTAAGGTGAAACTTATATATTGTTGATTTACTTACAATAGAATGCTCAAACACAAAAAATTGTCTACAAGCATGGTGGGCACTGAACTGATAAACATGGACTCTCAGCAACATAAAGCAATTTCTCTGTTGCTTTCTCAGACTGCGGGTTGAACGTTCATAAGCAGTGCTCCAAAGTCGTTCCAAATGACTGCCAGCCAGATCTTTGACATGTCAAGCTTGAGCGTGCGCAAGCGTGCGCTTTGAGCGATATAGCGCTTTATCATAGCGTGATTAATATACAGTATATATCAGCTTTATCAAGCGTGCGCTATAGCACTTGATCATAGACACTCAAAGCGCACGAAGCATGCGCTTTGAAGCACTATATAATATTGAAGCACTATATCGCTCAAAGCGCACGCTTGGCTTGACATGTTGAAGATCTGGCTGGCAGTCATTTGGAACGACTTTGGAGCACTGCTTTTGGAGTGAGTGTGAAGGCTGATTTTCCAATCCTCTTGTCGATCTCTGTATCAAGGGAGAGGTTGTTGCTGATCGTGGACCCCAGGTACGTGAACTGATTCACGACCTCCAGCTCATAGTCGTCGATGGTGATGATTGATGGTGCTTCTGTGCCTTGCGCCAAGACGTTAGTCTTCTTCAGGCTGATGGTAAGCCCAAAGTCTTTGCATGCCTGGGAGAAGCGGTCCATCAGGGTCTGAAGCTCCTGTATTATTATTATGATCCTCCTATTATTATGATCCTCCTATTATTAGGGCCTGAGCCACTGACAACGTCAGCGGCGAAAGCCCTATTGTATCTGCTTGCGTTTATTTTTTTTCGTTATTATTATTCTGCCTAAATGATCGCATTTTTCACCCTCTGAACGTTAACCAAAACGTGATTTTTTTTGGCCAACCCCTCAGACCCGGCAAAAAATTCGATAAACTGGAAAACATATGTGCCCCCCCACCCCTCATTTTTGTGGGTGGGGCCAAACGTGCAAGGTCTATGGAGACTGGAGACCATAAACTTCGTTAACCAAAACGCGATTTTTTTTGGCCAACCCCTCAGACCCGGCAAAAAATTCGATAAACTGGAAAACATATGTGCCCCCCCACCCCTCATTTTTGTGGGTGGGGCCAAACGTGCAAGGTCTATGGAGACTGGAGACCATAAACTTTGCCGTAGACACATCAAATTTGGGTGAGGTGTGAATCACCTCAAGACATGCAAAAAACATCATTGTGGCCCATAACCACCGCCAACAGGAAGGCCGCCATCTTGCCTCAAATTCGCCCCACCTCCAATTCGGAAAAAAGTCACACCTCACATTTTAACGCACTTGTCCTAGGGACCTGATCCAATTGAACTCATTTTTACATGGGGGCATCTACAGGCATTGGCCATTAAAAATTATATAAATTAAGTCAAAATCTCAAAAGGCGTGGCCAGGGCGCCATGGCGAAGTTTGACTCCTCCCCTTACAAATTCAACCACCTGTAACTCGGCCAAAACTTGTCCGATGTCCACAAATCTTTACATGAACGAAAATAGTGCCACCCCGGACGCAATGACATCAAAATACCTGACAACCGATATAGCGCCACATAGTGGATAACAAAAGAATTGCTGAAAACTGTTTTATTTATTACTCACACGCAGCTGGGCAGAATGATGTGAAATTTTCTGAGATTCATCAGAACACAGCCATGATCATAACTGAACATCAACATTAGTATGACATCTAACGTTTTACCATGGACACGCCCTCCTCGCAATTCAATCCGTGAGCTTATGGGGAGGGGTGGGAACGTCCAGGAGTCATGAAATTTGGAACATAGGTTTAGGTTACTGTCACATATAGTACAATATGGGTGGACAACACATAACTGACAAGGAAGTGTTGCCATGGTGCCATGGCGAAGTTTGACTCCTCCCCTTACAACTTCAACCACCTGTAACTCGTGCAAAACTGGTCCCATGTCCACAAAACTTTCCATGAAGGAAAATAGTCCCACCCCGAACGCAATGACATCAAAATACCTGACAACCGATATAGCGCCACATAGTGGTTAATGAAAGAATTGCTGAAAACTGTTTCATTTATTACTCACAAGCGGCTGTGCAGAATGATGTGAAATTTTCTGAGATTCATCAGAACACAGCCATGATAATAACTGAACATCAACAATAGTATAACATCAAACGTGTTAACCTGGACACGCCCTCCTCGCCATTCAATCCATGAGCATATGGGGAGGGGTGGGAAGGTTTTGGAGGTCTAAATTTTTCAACATATGTTGAGGTCACTGTCATATGTAGTCCAATATCGGTGGACAACACATAACTTACAGGGAAGTACATTTACTTCCGGTTGACTACTCGCCATGAAATTTCAGAAAGTTGTATCTTGGACAAACTTCGTCTGATTTTCATCAAATTTTTGACAATGGATAAGAGTCCCACCCTGAACACTGCTATATAAAATAACAAAAGTTTTAGTGCCGCCTAGTGGTAACAACATTAGACCCTTGTAAAATGGACAAACTTTGTACAATTTGCAACAAATTTTATACGATCAATATTCTCCCGTCCACAAACTCGTCTATATACAAATAATAAACAAAACTCATAGCGCCCCCTAATGATTAAAGAAAAAATTACTGACGACTGTTTTTTTTTTTTAAATTTTCTCTCACCAGCTTAACAAAATTACATGAAGGAATGACTTGGGCTCATTGATAGTACATGCACATAGTACAGAACTGATTCCATGGCAACTGCCGTTCTTCAGTGGCTTTCTCGCCAAACAAAACATGACAGTTACAGCTCAGACAATTCTCGCTTGATTTGGAAAAATCTTTGCACAAATCATACTGATCCCACTCTGAACGTGTCTGTATATCTGTATGTCTGTTTGGGCTGCACGGTGGCGCAGTGGTTAGCACTGCGGCAGCACAGTTTACCCTTGGCCAGGGGATCGTGGGGATCGTGGGATCATGGGTTCGATCCCAGCCCCCGACCAACAGTGATCTGTGTGGAGTTTGCATGTTCTCCCCGTGTATGCGTGGGTTTACTCTGGGATTTCTCCGGTTTCCTCCCACATCCCCAAAACATGCAGGTTAGGTTAATTGGAGACTCTAAAGCGGCCCTTTGTGTGAATGTGTGTGTGTGTGTGTGTGTGAATAGTTAAAAGGGATGGCACCGTATTGTGGCTGCTTCATCCATCTAGGTGGTGGATGACCCTTAATTTCTGTAAAGCGTCTTTGAGTGTCTATGATAAAGCGCTATATAAATCTGATGCATTGATTGATTGATTGATATCAATATTCACAAAACTGTCACACCCACACCTACTGCTGACATGAGGTACTGCACAAAATTGTTTCTAATTTTGCATAAAGACAAGTAGTCACGATGACATGACCTTTTCAGTGGTTCCTCAGAGTGCATTGGACTACCTTTGGTGGAAGTCACTTTTGTCCTGCGATAAGTACAGTTGCCATGGAAACCCACTCATTGCATTGCATCCGTACTGTGGGTGTTTATATATTTACATATTTATTCCATCTAGCTACAATGCTCTGCACTGTGTGTTCATATATTCATATATTTATTCCATCCAGCTACAATGCTCTGCACTGTGTGTCTGTGTGTGTGTGTGTATATATATATTTTATAGTAATATATACATATGTATATTAGCTGCTCTTGCTTGCTTGTTTTTTTTCTTGCCTTCTGATTGTTGCTCTGAGTGTTGCTATCCCTGTGCTGTTGCAATCCTGGAATTTCCCCGTTGTGGGACTAATAAAGGCTTATCTTATCTTATCTTATCTTATCTTATCATAATGGGTTTGGGCGGGGGTGTCTAATCATGTGCCATGGAGGGCCAAGACCCTGCAGGCTTTACCTCCAACCAGTGTGTTCAACAGCAGATTCCACTGAACTTCTTCCACTGGATGATCAGTGAGAACACCTGCTGAAGAAACCTGGGTAGAAGAGAGAACCTGCAGGGTCATGGCCCCCCATGACACATGATTGGAAGCCCCCGGATTAGGTTTAATGGGATTTAACATTTTAACACAAACTGCTTTATGGTTCATAATTCTGTTGACAGACTTACACCAAACCAAAAGTGATTTCTCAAACTGCTGGATTATTCTTAGCTTTTCCAGTCTTTCAGTATTTAATTTATGCCACATGGTGGTAACCTTCACATATAAAAAAAAGAGACATCTGCAAAAACTTCAGAGGTTTATTGTCAGTGCAATTCCCAGTGCAATACTACATGAACGCATGTATAGTACATTGTTGATGCAGAGAATATATATTTCTACAGTACATGTACCTAGTAAATCAAGTATTTTCCATGTAACCTTGTGACTGCATTATTTTAATTGCTTTTAATCCTAGATCAAGTTTGTTTTGGCCTAAAATGCATGATAACTCTCAAATATATCTTATTATACCTAACTCAGTACTGTTTACTTTTTGAATATATATTTTGTGGCTAATATAGTTATTAACATGGCGATCAAGTTGTGTCAGCTGATCATTTTTTTCTATGACACCATCTCAGACTCTGCTGCAGAAGCAGGTACGTCCATGATGTCTCAACAGTCTCTCGATGATTTTCACGCAGATCAGAGCAATTTGTTGTACAGGAAATAAACGTTTCTACAGACATTCTTAAGCTCTATAACCACTGATCGTTTGTGAAGCTGTGCTGACATCAGTGACAGGCTGATGACATCCGTGACAGGCTGTGCTGAATGCCCAGACCGAATGAAGCGGTAATTTCCCCACAACAGAGCCATCTGAAACACACACAGTGTACATATTTTAGTACCTAACAGCGATAACTTGCAGACATTAAAGTGTAGTACGACATACTTATAGCAAACTAGCATTAGCAACATTAGCTTACCATCATATATGACCTAGTTTGTATCCTCACGCCTTTGGCTCTCCCAGAAGCTGCAGAACTATTCCAGAGTGTTTCATCTCGCTGCCTGTACCCTTGTCTGGCGGTCCTTTTTCGCATTTACGGTGAAAAAAGCCACAGACCGAGGAGTCGCCTTGTACAGCTGTATGTGTTTATGTTTTGCTTGGGTCGCGTGTTCTACGTCACAGGAGTGTGGCGCCGCCTCGCTGTTATAGAAATCCCACCCACCCCAGCTCAACACGGTTGTAATGGAGACAAAAGCGAGCCGAACCGTGTTGAAGTGAATCGAGATGTGTCGAGGTGTGCTGGGCTAATGGAAAAGTGCCTTTAGGGTTGCGTTTCGCACCGAAGGAGGATTTGGCAGTCTCCCTAGCAGAGCTGGTTTTTTCCCAGCCGCTGCGGCTCCCGGGGAATTTTTGCCGGATAACCCTGTGCCGAACACCAATTCTTCCCCACATTCACAGCATAGCGCAGAGGCAGGGACGCTACCTGGCCCGGCCCACCACTGTTTTCACCGCGCTTTTGTGCCAAGGACCTTGAAGGACGCGTCGTTTGTATTTGTCAAGCACGATGCCCACCGGACCCCATTGCACCTGCCCTACAATGGCCCGTTCAGAGTGCTGGAACCCGGGACAAACATTTTGTGTTAGACTTGGGGGGTCACCGGGAGACAATCTGTATAGATGGGCTTAAGCCCGCCTTTGTTTTAGCAGACGAACAGGTGGTGTTGGCCCGAGCTCCTCGGCGCGGAAGACCCCCACTGAGAAATCCCCAGGTAAATGACTTGTCAGATCAGTCACATAAGCATGCTGAAGGTGCCCCCCCCCATTGTCCCCCCACAGACGGACACACCCCAGAAACCCCCCACCGGAACAACAGCACCTCAGAGCCAAAGACCCCCCGTTACAGTAGCTATGGACGGAGGCTGAAGCCCAAAGGACATGAGGGTTAAAGCTCAGTCTGAGACTCGGGGGGGGGGCAGTGTGTGAAACCCACTCAGAAGTTTTCCCTCAGACTGAAAGGCAGGGCAGATCAAAGGTGCTAGGGGACAAGGGGAGTTGTCATGGGGGTTGATATGTTAATGCAGCACCTCAGGTAGCAGAGGGGTATTCCTTCCTGGCATCCTTCAGTCTCGGGAGACTATGGATCTGTGCCTTGAGTTGGAATAATGGGGTTACGCCAGCATTGCTTGTGGCTGTGTGAGCCGATACGCAAGTGACAGTCACGGTTGCAACGGTCGCAGATGTAGGCGCTTGGTTGTGGTGTCTTTTTCAATGCATCCTTTCGAGATGATCGTTTTTCGTTGGCATACTGACGAAGGTGCTTTTCTCCCCTTCTGAGTCCGTCTTTCAGCACATGTCTCCAGTGGTTTCGGTCGTCTGCAGTATCCTCCCAGTTGATCACGTCCATGCCCAGTGTTTTCTTGCCTCTTTTGCATAAATCCTTGAAACGGAGATACGGTCGACCTTGAGTTCGTTTGCCGGATGCAAGCTCTCCGTATAGAATGTCTTTCGGTATTCTCTCATCCGGCATCCGATGGACGTGTCCCAACCAGCGGAGACAACGTTCGCGAAGCAAGGTGAACAGGCTTGATAAGCTCGCGCGGAAGAGTATCTCATTGTTTGTGATACGGTCGCTCCATTTAACGTTAAGAATACTTCTCAGCATGCGGAGATGGAAGGCGTTGATCCGTCGCTCTTGCAAGGCATATAGACACCATGTCTCACTGCCATATAGCAAGGTACTGAGGATGCATGCCCTGTAAACAGTGATCTTCGTGTGCCTCGACAGTTTTTGGTTCAGCCATACCTTCTGTGATAATTTTCCGAAGGTCGTTGCAGCAAGGCCAATTCTTCTACTGAGCTCATTGTCGAGTAAGTGGTCATCCGATATTTTGGATCCGAGGTATGTAAACTCATGAACCACATCCAGTGGGTGGTTTTCGATATTTATCGTAGGAGGGTTCGAGACACCTTGGCCCATTACTTTGGTCTTCTGCTGACTGATGGTCAGGCTGAAGTTGTTGCAGGCTTTATTGAGTGTGTTGATCATTGATTGTAATTCCAGTTCCGAGTGAGCTATCAGTGCTGCATCGTCGGCAAACAGCATCTCACTGATGGATACTTTTCGGATCTTGGATTTTGCACTCAATCATGATAGGTTGAACAGTTTGCCATCAGACCTTGTGTGGAAGCAGACACCATCGTTCCGAGTACCAAATGCATACTTTATCATGACGGCAAAGTATACGTTAAACAGGGTAGGAGCAAGCATGCAGCCCTGTTTTACTCCACGTCTGATGTTGAATGGTTCTGAAAAGCTCCCATAAAACTGGATAATAGCTTTCATGTTGGTATGGAAGGATTCAATAATTTGCAGCAGTTGGTGGGGGGGGGCATCCGATCTCCTTGAGAACTTGGAACAGTCCTTCACGGCTAACTGTATCGAAGGCTTTTGTCAGGTAGATGAATGCGACATAAAGTGGTTTATTTTGCTCTCTGCATTTCTCCTGTAGCTGTCTGAGAGAAAAGATCATATCAATCTTGGAGCGCCCAGATCTGAAACCACTTTGAGATTCAGGATAAATTCTTTCCGCGAGTTTCCAAAGACGGCTGAGAACCACACGCGCGAATGCCTTCCCGGTGACACTAAGCAATGATATCCCTCGATAACTGTTGCAGTCACTTCGGCTACCTTTGTTTTTATACAGCGTCACTATTTTGCAGTCCTTCATGTCTTGAGGCACCTCTCCTTCCTCCCAGCAGCGAGATAGGATCTCATGTAGTTGTTGAAGGATGACATCCTTTGAGCACTTTATAACTTCTGCTGGGATCCCATCGAGGCCAGGCACTTTCCCAATTGGCAGAGAGTCTAGTGCTTCTTCCAATTCCTCCATGGCTGGAGGTGAGTCCAGCTCTTCCATGATCGGTAGGTCCTCCAAATTATTCAGTGCTTCCTCCGAAATCGAGCTGTCTTGGGAGTATAGTTCAGAGTAGTGCTCTACCCACCTCTCCATCTGTTCCATTTGGTTTGTGATGGTAGTTCCAGTCTTGGTTTTTAGCAGCACTGTCTTGCGTTGAGTTGGCCCAATTGCTTTCTTGATCCCGTCATACATTCCACATATGTCTCCTGTGTCGGCTGCCATTTGGATACTCTCACAGAGTTTCAACCAGTAATCGTTTGTGCAGTGTCTGGCTGTCCATTGAGTCTTGCTCCTGGCTACCTACAGAGCTTCCTGTGATTTGCGGGTGGGGCGATCCTTGTATTTCATTAGAGCAGCTTTCTTTTCTGCGAGGATGGCGGCCAGCTCGCTGGAGTTCGCCTCGAACCAATCGGGTGTGTTTCCTCATTTTTTACCAAATGTACGGAGGGCAACACTGTGGATATGATCTCTGAGGGTTTTCCATCTCTCTGCAGCATCTGCTTCAGGTGAGATTGTGATGGACTTCTTGAGATTTTCGGTGAATTCGATGACTTTGTCTTGTTGTTGCGTCATCCTGGCATCAATGCGCTGGCTTCCAGGAGGTTTGTTGTAATGCAGGGCCTTGGGAACAAGTCTGACCTTACAGCATACCAGTGAGTGATCTGTGTCGCAGTCAGCACTCTGGTACGAGCGGGTGATCTGTACATTCTGCAGATGGTGTTGACGTGTCAGTATCAGGTCCAGTTGGTGCCAGTGCTTAGAGCGCGGGTGCATCCAAGAAACTTTATGCTGTTGCTTTAGCTGAAAGTAGGTGTTCGTTATGCAGAGTCCTTGGAGTGAGCACAGTTCTAGCAGGCATTGTCCATTTTCATTCATCTTACTGGTTCCGTGCTTCCCCATACATGTTGGCCAGGATCCTGAGTCAGCACCCACTCTAGCGCTGAAATCTCCCAATAAGGTCATGTGTTCTCTGGAAGGTATCTTTTGTATCATCGATGAAAGCTGGTTGTAGAATTCATCTTTCTTGTCCTGCCTGGAGTACAAGGTGGGCGCGTAGACACTGATTAGATTGACCAGTCCGTCTGAGATGTGCAGTCGAAGAGAGAGCATCCTTTCTGTTCCTCCCTTGGCAAGATCCACCATCTTCAGCAGAGAGTTTTTCACTGCAAAGCCAACTCCGTGCTCCCTTGTCTCATTTGCACTCTTACCCTGCCAGTAGAAGGTATAATCACGTACACGTAATGAGCCTCTTTCTGGTAGGCGCGTTTCCTGGAGTGTGGCGATGTCCACCTTGAGCTTCAGCAGTTCGTTGTTTATTACCGCTGTCTTACGTACGTCCTCTATCTCTCGGTTTCTCGATATCTATCGTTTGAGAAGCCCGGAAGTAGGGTTCTTACGTTCCAGCAGCCGAATTTGAGTGCTGGTTTTTTGTTATTTGATACTTTGTTTTTGTTTGGTGCAGGGTTTGCAGTCCATGATTCAGAACATAAATATTCCTGAGCCCCATGCACCCAGTAGGATGGACAGACTGTGGCGGAACAGCACCTAACTGGCTGGGGGCTGCCCAGCTTGAGGCGGGCGGTAGCTGTCCAGTGAGATACTATGACCTCTCCCACCGTAGAAAACAACCCCTGGCACCCAGTTCTACGCCAATTGAGCGGAGGCTTATAACCGGTGAACTGTTGTTTCCCATGTTTTTCCGTCACGTGACATGACGCTGGAGTGTCCTCTCTAGGGCGCAGGCCTGGGCAATGTGTATGGAGGACTCGCAGTTGCCCATGCAGCAGGTCCCCCCTCTCCACAACACTGGTAGGGTCCAAGGGAAAGGCAAAGGCCAGTACTGCTTGGTATCAGTGTGTCGCAGGAGTTGCCAGATTGAGGTTGAGCACAACGTCAAACTGCCTTCGGGACTCTAACTCCGGATTTCTCTTCAGGGTTATCTCCCCAAGCCCTTCCCATATTGGGTCTTGCCACAAGGCAGTGGAGGTTTGAGTTCAGGCATTGGTTTTGGGGCGCCAGTAACTCACCCTCACCCCTTCTCCTGTCAGTAGTAACAGTTCCGCCCGGCATAGGGTGTATGCCATACGAGAAGGACAGGAGTTGGGCTTGGCTGTCAGAGGCTCTTTGAGACACGCACCGTAGGGGCATTTTTGTAGAAAGTAGGAGCTTTTCCCTACTCCCACCCCTGATTTAACAGCTTTCGGAACCCAGAGGGGTGTTAATGTTGTGATATAAAAGAGTGCCTGCAACCTGAGTGCTTATTGCTTTTGATTCTGGTGTATGTGAAGGAGTGAAGAATATAGTTCCCTCTGTTCTGAACGCTCGGCCTTGTTATTCCTCCCTCCACAATATTTTATTTATGGCAATGTTAATTTTTTCTATTACTTTTAAGCCCCCAGAGTGAGGAGACATGTATAAAAATAGTTGCAATTCCTAAACCATAGTTTCAGTTGCAATTTCTTAACTGTAACTAAACTTGTGTCAGTGTCCAAATATATAAAATTAATATAAGATCGGTACAGGCGTTTAAAGATTGTTGTATCCTTTTGAGACTCAAGTAGCCCAGTATTACGTTGTATCGATCTTTTTCCCCACCCCTGTAAGTTTATAACGACAAAAAAGTTGCAAGTTTACAAGAAAGATAAAAGCAACAAATCAGAACAAAAGAAGTTGCAAATATGTGGAAAGAATGCTCAGTCACAAAAAGTCATGTCACAAAATTATTTAAAAGGTACCAAAATCACAGGGTCCCAAAAATCTAGTCTTTTCTGAGACAAATGTCCAAAATTCTCAGGAAGTATAATTCTTGGAATATTGGACATAGTTCTGTTAATTCATTAAGGCAGCAAAACTATAAAAAGTATTAAAAAGTTCAAGCACAAAATAATATCCACTAAGTGACATGTTATAATTTACACGTGTAATATTTAAATGCATTTGTCTTTATTTTTTTCTTGTATATTTTCAACTTTTTTCTCAGAATCTCTTTTCTTGTAAATTTGCAACTTTTTCCACATAAAATTGACACTTTTATGTTATAGATTTATGATCTTTCCCTTGTAAATTTGTACCTTTCTTCTCATAAATTTGCAATGATTTCTTCTCAAAGGTTTGTGACTTTTTTGTAAATTTCCAACTTTTTCTTGTAAATTTATTTCTTTAACATGTGTTACTTTTTCATGTAATTTTGCCTCTTGTTTTTAGTCTCTGTTTTATTCTTTCTTTGGTTGTTTATCTTGACAATCAAGATAGGGGTAAGGGGGGTAGAGGATTTGAACTCTTCCTCATTACAAAAATAGGGGGGCTCCATTATTCTCCTTCCCAAATAAATATATGTGTTGTGTGACTGTATCAGTCATCAGGTTTGGTGGTGGTCGACTTGCAGTTTTTGACTGATGGTTTAATTGAGGATGCGTCACACCTCCCTTCAATTAGACAGCCATCCCTGGTGGAGCCTAATGGGCCATTGAACTCCACTTCTGAACCACTTCTGACGAGTTTTTTGGCCAAATGGCAAGCATCAGTTAATCTCCCTTTTCAGACCTGCAGAATAAAGGATGGGGTGATTTTTCACAGGGTTCTTGTCAATATGAGGCAGGGCTGCAGTGCTTTAAGATGATGTAGTGGTGAAGCCGTGGTCGGTAGTTGACTCTCACATACATCAGCAGGGAGGTCTAAGGTGAAGTAACCATGAATTATCGGGAGAGAAGGTCTCTGCAGAGGAGAGGAACGAGGTCTTTATGGCTGGAAAACAGTTAAACCTGGAATGTTGAAAGAGATGATAAAACAATGAGCTGGGTTACATGGCCACAATAATCCGATAACTCGGAATATTCAGATAATAGTAATCAGATTTGATGTATTAATATGCATTGAATAAATAGATTCGTGAGCAAGGAACTACTTGTATTTAATGAGTTCTCTTAACCTGAAAATGACCTTTATCTGATTATGGTCACATGTAGCATCCAAGTTGCCCCCCCTCCCATCTGAACAGGAGTAATAGCAGTTTCACTAACAGTAAATGAAGGTAGGCGCACTATGAGTAATGACTCTGCATAGAAGGAAGGAAGTGTGACAGTTACACGGTTGTAGTGTAGTAGTGGATCATTGTGTTATTTACACACTGTGATGATCAGGTGAGCGTGCTCCTCCTCCTTCTGTGTTTTTCTCACTGCCTTCCTCTCGGCTCCCGGAGTTGATTGTGCTCACCTGGGTGATTGTGCACACCTGCTGCTTCCTCATCTGCCAGCTTTAAAAGCATCAGTCTGTGAATGCTTCGTCACTGGACTGTTGGGTATTGCTGCCATCTCTTCAAGTCAACTGAATTGTATTTTTGATCTCCACCGCTCGTTAACCTTCTCCTCTTTCATTCTCTCCAGGTTGCTGCCATCTCAGCAGTGACTAATCACTTCGGGGCTGCGCACGCTCACCTGTACCTCCGACCATCACATCTGGACACCTCCTTCTCCACCTGTTTGCCCTGCTGGATCAACTCCCTTCAGCTCACCACTGCACACTGGGTCTCTACAGCCGGACCCTCTGCTTGTAGTAGTAAGCTTCTCTTCTTCTCTCAAACTCAATCTCTCTTCCTCAACCTTCTGTTCATTAACAGTTTCTCCTTTTCTCTCCTCGCAGGCTGTGTGCTCCTCACAGTGGGCTTATTTATTTATTTTGCTTTTCAATAAACCGTTTAAAACATTCACCTGTGTGTGTTGTTCCTCTGGTGAATTACGCTCTGCATTTGAGTCTTTGGCACTAACTGAATCATGACACACAGGTCCAGCCAGCACCGAGGCTCAGAGAGCGCTTCACCGGGGGAGCAATTGGCTTTCTCCCGTTTAGACACCGCAGAGTGTCAAGCTGCCGTTCTTGTGGAACAACTTCAAATAACCAATCAGCAGTTAGCAACCATTACTGACCACCTTAACCATCTTTCTAGTTCGGCATCTCCTCCTCCTCCTGCTGCTCAGGTTGTTCCATTTACCCATCGGACCATTTCCATCCCCTCTTCTGACCCCGTACACGGGGGAGGTGGGGGGGGGTGTAAGGGGTTTTTGCTTCATTGCCAGCTTTTTTTGCAGCAGGTGGCGGGGGAGTATACGGACGACTCTTCTAAAATCCATTTTATGACCCTGCTGCTCAGGGACCGGGCTCTTAACTGGGCCCAGTCCATACTGAGCAGTCCTGAGGCCCACCATTACTCCTATGATCAGTTCATTCAGGAATTCACCCAGCATTCAATCATACAGAGAGTGAGGGGAATCTCACAAGCTGGCTGTTGCTGCTTTGGCAGGGAAGTCGGTTGGTCGGCAACTTCTCAGCCAAGTTCCAGGTTGTTGCGGCCAAGTCTGAATGGAAAGACATTGCCCTATGCAGCGCCTTTCTTCAGAGCCTCAGTTCCAATCTTCGCGATGACCTGGCCATTCACGCC
Source organism: Pholidichthys leucotaenia (assembly GCA_020510985.1). Taxonomy (NCBI): domain Eukaryota; kingdom Metazoa; phylum Chordata; class Actinopteri; order Cichliformes; family Pholidichthyidae; genus Pholidichthys; species Pholidichthys leucotaenia. The sequence goes on along the minus strand of CM035842.1, from coordinate 188,862,156 downwards.
AACCCCCCCTCTCTCTATGAGCAGGGTCCTCCTGTTCCCTCGAAATTATATATATATATATATATATATATATATATATATATATATATTATATAAACAATTCATTAAATGCAGAACGGTGGAAGCTGAGATCAAATATAAAAGATATAAAAATAAGCTTACTAATATAATGAGGACCTGTAAGAAAGAATATTACAACAGAATATTACAGGATAACAAAAATAACTTAGGACGAATATGGCAAGTACTCAATGAGATTATTAGTTATTAGTTATTAGTTATTATTATTATTGCATTCCTAAGAATGCAAATTATCCAGAATATTTTATTGAAAATGGCAATTTAATAAATAATATGGAAGATGTGGTCAGTGGTTTCAATAAATTTTTTGTAAACGTTGGTCCTGAATTAGCAAAATCAATAGTGACACCAGAAACAAACTACAGTGGTTCTGTGAATGAAATAGAAGATAGAAATCCAAACACAATCTTTTTGGGTGCAGTTACTGAAAAGGAAATTATCGAGACTGTGAGTAAATTTAAGAACAAAAAATCAACGGACTGGAATGAAATTGACATGACAATAGTGAAAAAAGTAAATGAAGGAATTGTTAACCACTTGCGCGCCGTTGTTCCGCGGGCGGGCAAGTCTCTGTGTCCTATGACGCATGAGGGCGCACGAGAGCGCCCTCGTGCGCGCTTGGACGCATGACGCATGATGGTGGTGATGGTGATGTAGTAGCGTCCAAGCGCCACTCAAAATAAAAGTGCAGAGACAGCCGCGAACAGATTAGTTCATCTGATTGACCTCTCATTCGACTAATAAGAGCCTTGAATTGGGTTTCTGAAACCTTGAGGAGCCAATGAATGAAAATCTAGGAAGGAGGACCCGCCTACTGTGAAGGCAGGAGCCAATTGAAGCACAGAAATTCAGGCAGGGTGAAGAGAGATTTACTGTTGCCACAGATGAAAACAAAGGACGCTGGACGAATCTAATACAGACCCAGCAGCATGGAGAACACCCACAAGTGGGACCTGCACTCATTCCAGCAGAATAGACGGAGGCCGACGACAAAAGTCGTAAATCATTCGCCAAAACGGCAATAATGGAATTATGTTGATCGGGATCCACGAGCGGAGCAGCATCGCGTTCGTCTGACGCGTGGGAAGAGATGTTCGCCACGACTCTGCTGCTTTGAAGAGGTAAGGTGTTATAAGCTAAATTATTATTTATCCCTGAAAACTGTAATCGGTGAATTACAACTGTACTGCGCACAAAGTACGAAGTGCGTGCGCCGCGATAAACAGTTCATTTGCCGTGTTCGGACCGTGAACGCCCCTGCCCCCCCCCCCCCGCTGCAGAAGAGGAGCGGGGGGGGCGTTCACGATCCGAACGTCCCCCGGTCCGCGGGGGGAAGCATATCAGTCTATTCCATCATGTAGCAATGGCCCCCTTCTGTAGCGGGGGGGGGGGCGTTCACGGTCCGTTCACGGTTCCCCCCACCCACACACACACACAGTAGCTAGGGGGGGGGGGGGAGCCGCTGTGAAAACATGCAAGGAGTGTAATCCGTTTGTAGCGAGGGCCGAAGTCGGTCCTTGGTAGCGGGGGGGGGGGGAACGACCCCCCGCCCACACACACACACACACAAACACAGCCCTGAGTGTGACCTTTCATTAGAGCCTAAAATGAAGATTCTACATTGAATTATTCAAAAGTTACAGACGTTTTTCCAAACTGTGCCATTTGGCACAGTTCCAAAACGCCTGGGAACAGCCTGAGAACAAAGCTGTGTAAAATATTCATTTTTGTGGTATTGTTACCAAATTTGGATCCCAGCTGGATAACACTTGGTTCTACATTTCTGTTGCATTTTCCAGCCGGATCGGACAGCTGTGTGTTATTTACAAGCATTTGTATCCAAAAAAACACTGTGTCCAATTTTGTTTTCTTCAAGTTCAGTATGTTTAGATGACTGTAACTCAGTGGCTGGAGCACGTAGAGAGATTATGTTTTTTTTGCCAAAAAATTCAAAGTGTTTTCTTTTAAATGAGACCAACCCCATGAAGATGCTGCAAAGGGTTGAATAACAGCTTTCGATTTACTTTGGGCACGTTATTTTTTGGCATTTTTAGGAAAATTGCCCGGAGTGCAAGTGGTTAAGCCACTCACCCACATCTGTAACCTGTCATTTCAAACTGGTACATTTCCAGACAAAATGAAAATAGCAAAAGTAAAACCTCTATACAAAACAGGAGACAGTCATCGCTTCACAAATTACAGGCCAGTCTCTTTACTCTCACAATTCTCCAAAATACTTGAAAAAATCTTTACTAAGAGACTGGATGATTTCACTGAAAAACACAACCTCCTTACAGATAGCCAGTATGGTTTTAGAGCAGATAAATCTACATCTTTGGCACTGATCGAACTTATAGAAGAAATTACTAGTTGTATAGATAAAATAAAAGGTTGCTGTAGGAGTATTTATAGATTTAAAGAAAGCTTTTGACACCATTGACCACAGAATACTACTAAGGAAACTGGAAAGGTATGGGATAAGAGGGGTAGGACTGAGTTGGGTGGAAAGTTATTTAAGTAACAGACAACAATTTGTACAAATTGGTGAGCACAAATCACCCTTCATGGACATCACTTGTGGTGTGCCCCAGGGGTCAGTTTTGGGACCCAAACTCTTTATTTTGTATATAAATGACATATGCCAAGTATCAAAAATTCTGAAATTTATTTTGTTTGCGGATGACACAAATATCCTTTGTACTGGTGAGAATTTGCAGCAGGTTTTAGAGGTGGTCACAACTGAAATGGAAAAGTTAACGCAGTGGTTCAACAAAAATAAATTATCTCTAAATCTAAAAAAACCCAAAGATTATGTTGTTTGGAAATTATAAAGTAAATCATGAAATAATGGTAACGATAGATGATACCAGAATAGAAACAGTACAGGAAAATAAGTTTCTGGGGGTGACGCTAGACAATAAAATCTGCTGGAAACCTCACATCAGTCACATCCGGGCCAAGTTAGCAAAATGTATAGGCATACTGGGGAAGACAAGACACATCTTGGACTATAAATCATTGGTCTTATTGTACAATTCACTGTTTTTACCTTATCTTAACTATTGTGTAGAAGTCTGGGGAAACACCTACAAGACCAACCTACAGTCAATATGCACATTACAAAAAAGAGCTATAAGGATAATAAACAATGTAGGATATAGAGACCATACCAATTCGTTGTTTTTAAAGTCACATGTCATAAAGTTCATCGATTTAGTTAAATTTAAGACAGCACAAGTAATGTACAGGGCAATTAATAATCAACTCCCAACTAATATACAAAAAATATTTAAAAAAAGAGACAATGATCATAATTTGAGAGGAGACTTAAACTTTACAAAACCCAAGATACGAACAACCAAGAAAAGTATGTGCATATCTGTCTGTGGGGTGGATTTGTGGAACAGTCTGGAGCCGGAACTGAAACTATGTACAAACAGAAATCAATTCAAAAAGAGGTATAAACACCATTTGCTGAAAGGATATATGTTAGAAGGGTAGTATTTATATGTACGATTCATTATGTTCACTCTGGGACATTATGGGACACTATGGAATGGTGGTTGGGACAGCACTGTGTATATCTGTGTTGTTTGAGGCTGGTTTTGATGTATGGACATCAATGTATGTTAGGATGGATGGGTGTTAATGTTGATTTGTAAAAAATACAGTAAATTGTTTACTTGGGGTCTTAAAGGTGGTAATTTGTATAAAATTCACATGGGTGTATTTATGGAAAAGAGGAGATGGAATTAATAAGTGTTCACTTCTTCCTTCTCCCTTTCGAACAGTGTATACTGTTACTTTATTGCATTTGCCATTTGTTTGTTTTTGTTATACTTTTTTGTTCGAAATAAACTATCTATCTATCTATCTATCTATCTATCTATCTATCTATCTATCTAAATGTCGTCGCTCTTTCTGGCAGTAATTTGGCCACGGTCACCCTTCAAACGAAGTCTGTTTCCATTCTCCTGTCTGGTAACCATCACGAGACCCTCCAATTTTTTGTGCTGCCCAGTTCATCTTCACCTGTCATCCTAGGTTATCCGTGGCTCCGTAAGCATAGATAGATAGATAGATAGATCTTTAATTGTCATTGTCACAGGTACAACGAAATTCAAAGTGCTCTCCAGTCAGTGCCCCATTTATAAAAAACATTGCCCCATTATAAAAAACATAGACCTAAAATTACTAAAAAAAAAAAAAAATCAGTTAAAAATAATAATTAAAAAGAATAAATAGCAAACCACATTCACACAGACATCAACACAGGACATCATGCACACACAGTCATTGCAAGGAGCATTCAACAACATATAATCATGTCCATTTAGCACATTACTTCCTCATTTTATTCAGAATGGTTATTGCTGTTGGATAGAAGCTGTGTTTGAGTCTGTTTGTCCTTGTGTTCATTTGTCTATATCGTTTCCCAGATGGCAGTAGTTCAAACAATGAGTGTCCAGGATGTGAAGTATCCTTTAAAATATTTTGAGCCTTCTTCTGACAACGGGAGCGGTGTAGGTCTTCCAGTGTGAGGAGAGGGCAGCCAATGATCTTCTGGGCGGTGTCAATGACCCTCTGGAGTGCTTTCCTCTGAGCTACTGTACAACTACTGTACCAAATGCATATACAGTATATTAATATGCTTTCAATAGAAGCTCAATTAAAGGACACCAGCAGTCTCTGTGTGATATTCTCCTTCGTGAGAATCCTCAGGAAGTACAGTCTCTGCTGGGCCTTTTTCACCAGCTCAGAGGTGTTCACACTCCAGGACAGGTTCTCCTCTATGTGGACTCCTAGAAAACGGAAGTCAGCTACCCTCTCTACACAGTCCCCGTTCATGATGAGAGAGGAAATCTCTGTCTACCTCCTCCTGTAGTCTATTATCAATTCCTTAGTCTTAGAGGTGTTCAGGAGAAGGTTATTCTCTTTACACCATGAAGACAGCCGCACCACCTCATCTCTGTAGGGAGACTCGTCCCCCCCGAAATGAGACCCATCACTGTAGTGTCGTCTGCAAACTTCACGATGGTGTTATTGTGATGGGCGGGGGTGCAGTCGTGTGTATACAGACAGTAGAGCAGGGGACTCAGCACACAGCCCTGGGGGGATCCGGTACTGAGGCTTAGGGCCATAGATGTATGATGACCCACCCTGACACTCTGTCTGCGACCAGAGAGGAAGCTGCTAATCCACATACAAATAGCCTGAGGAATCCCCAAGTCCCCCAGCTTGACCACCAGTTTGTGTGGAAGAGTGGTGTTAAATGCAGAGCTATAATCCACGAAGAGCATCCGCACATAGCTCCCCTGCCGCTCCAGGTGGGCTAGAGTGGAATGGAGTGCTGTGGCCATCGCATCCTCTGTGGATCGATTCGCTCTGTAGGCAAAATGGTGGGAGTCCATACTGCGGGGCAGGGCTGCTATGATATGACTACGGACCAGCCTTTCAAAGCACTTCATCACCACCAGGGTGAGTGCGACTGGTCTGTAGTCGTTGAGGCTAGAAATGTGAGGTTTCTTGGGTAAGGGGACTATGGTGGAGGACTTCAGGCAGGATGGGACAATGGACTGTGCCAGGGATTGGTTGAAAATCTTAGTAAAGACTCCAGCCAGCTGATCTGCACAGTCCCTCAGCACACGTCCCGGGACACCGTCCAGACCCACTGCTTTTCTTGGGTCGATGGACCGCAGGGTGCGCCTCACCTCATGCTATTCCAAAGTGAGGAAGGTACTGCTGTGGGCCTGGTGTAGGCTGGCCGAGACAGATGCAGCGACCTCAAAGTGGGCAAAGAAGATATTCAGCTCCTCCGCCAGTGTGAGGTCACCTACCGCGGCTCCCGGATTTGTTCGATAGTTAGCCAGGTGCTGGATGTCCTGCCACACCTGCCGGCTATTATTGCTGTCCAGATGGTCCTCAATCCTCCTCCTATAGTCTGCCTTAGCCTCTCTGATGCCCCTCTTCAGGTTGGCCCGAGCTGTGCTGTAAAGTTCGCTGTTACCAGACCTGAAGTCGATGTTTCTCTCCCTCAGCAGTTACTGGACCTCCCGGTTCATCCACGGCTTCTGGTTAGGGAAGATGCGGATCCGTTTGTTCACTGTGATAGTGTCTATGCAATTTTTGATATAGCACAGCACACTATCTGTGAACAGCTCCAGGTCCTGATGTTCAAAGACTTCCCAGTTGGTCCTATCGAAGCAATCCTGCAGCTGCTGGGAAGCATCCTTCGGCCATATGGCAACAGTCCTAGAGATGATGGGAGCAGTTTTTCTGAGGGGGGCGTATGCAGGAATTAATAGCATGGACAGATGGTCAGACTGGCCCAGATGTGGTAATGGTCTAGCCCTATAGCCCAGTTTGATGTTCGAATAGACCTTGTCCAGAGTGTTCACTCCCCTAGTAGCACACTTGACATGCTGATGGAATTTAGGGAGTGCTGCCTTTAAGTCTACATGATTAAAATCCCCCGCTATAACTTGCACGGCGTCAGGGTAAATACTCTGTGTATGGCTAATGCTAGCATGTAGCAATCCAATAGCTAAGTTAGCATTAGCATCCGGTGGAATGTACACAGCCGTTGCCAAAACTACAGTAAACTCCCTCGGGAGATAAATAGGTCTGCACTTAACAGTCAGATACTCTATGTCCGGTGAGCAGTGACTTTCCATGATCACTAAGTTAGTACACCAGCTGTTATTTACGTACACACAGAGCCCTCCTCCTCTGCTCTTACCGGAATCCGCTGTTCGGTCATAGCGCTGTGTAGAGTACCCCGCTAGTTCGATAGCCGAGTCCGGGATAGATGGTTGAAGCCAGGTCTCGGTGATAAGAAGAATGCATGCATCCCTGGCACAGTTGTTTACCTTAATCTGTAACCTTAGCTCCTCCGTCTTGTTCACGAGAGATCTGGCGTTTGAGAGAAAAAGGCTGGGAAGCGGAGGTTTGAATGGCTGCTTCCGTAGCCTTACTAGCGCGCCGGCTCTACAGCCCCGCTTCTGCTTCCTCTCCCTCCGCCGTCTGCGCCTCCTCCCCGCTGGGATGGTAATCCACGGATAGCCGGGACTCCTCGCTACTTCCACCGGGATCTTGTGTAAACGGAGAAACTCACTTGTTACTTTCCCCTCGTAGCATATTTCGATCTTCAGAATATCATGCCGGCTATAGGTGAAATTCGCTCGGCAAAATGTGCACAAAACAAACACGTAAAACAAAAAAAACTACATCCAAATACCGCTCCGACTGGTGAACCATTAACCGCTGCAACTATGTGCGCCGCCATCTGACATCTTCTCTGGCATTCCCTGTTCTTTGCCAAAGAGCAGAACAGGGAATAACCCCATAATTAATTGGGGTCAAAATTCCATTACGTCCTGGAGCCCTTTTTGTCTCTCGTCATGCCTCTGTTCAGCTGTGTGCTCACCTACTCTCCCCATCTCCCCCCCTCCAGCCAAGCCACCTGACCTCAGCCGCATGCCCAAGCTCTATCATGACCTAGGGGAGGTCTTTAGCAAGTCTAGCGCCCTCTCTTTACCACCTCATAGGCCCTACAACTGTGCACTAGACCTCCTCACGGTTGCCATCCAGCCGGCTCTACAGTTTGTTTGGGCCGGAGAGGGAGGCTATGGAGAGCTATATCAAAGATTCTCAACACTGGCATCAGTCGTCTGTCTCCTGCTCCTCTTGGTGCCGGGTTCTTTTTTGTAGGCAAGAAGGACAGGTCCTTGCGGCCATGCATTGATTACCACGAGCTGAACGATATTACCGTCAAGGACAAATATCACCTGCTGCTTATTAATTCCGCCTTTGAGCTTCTCCAGCATGCGTGGGTGTTCAGCAAGTTAGATCTAAGGGACGGTACCATTTGATTTGCATACGCGAAGGCGATGAGTAGAAGACAGCATTTAAAACACATTTGGGGCATTTTGAATATCTAGTAATGCCCTTCGGGCTGACCAACTGTCCCACCGTCTTCCAGTGATTAATTAATGACGTCCTCCGAGACATGGTGAACCAATTTGTCTTCGTTTACCTCGATGACACACTTATTTTTTCCCACATGCTGAAGTAGCACCAGTCCATGTTTGGGCAGTCTTACAATGACTGCTTGAGAATCAGCTTTTTGTGAAGGCCGAGAAGTGTGAGTTCTCTTCTCGCTCCACTTCCTTTTGGGGTTAATTGTAGCCGAGGATGAACTGAAGCCAGACCCAACTAAGATCAAAGTTGTCCTAGATTGGCCTATCCCACAGTCCACAAAGCATCTCCAGTGCTCCCTGGGCTTTGCAAATTTTTACCGCCGCTTCATTCGTAATTACAACAAAGTGGCCCTGCCCTTAACCCAGCTGGCCTCAACCAAGATCCAATTCAAATGGTCAGAAGCAGCGGAGCAGGCCTTCTCCGACCTTTAAGGTCTTTTTCTCAGGTGCCCATCCTGTCTCAGGTCGATCCTCTATTACAGTTTGTGGTAGAGGTACATGCGTCTGATTCGGGGGTGGTCGCTGTCCTCTCTCAGCGCTCCGTCTCCAATCAAAAATTACATCCTTGTGCATATTTCTCTCGGTTGCTGTCCCCAGCTGAGAGAAATTATGATGTAGGAGACCGGGAGCTGCTGGCCATTAAGTTGGCATTAGAGGAGTGGAGGCACTGGCTAGAGTGAGCCACCCAATCTTGTGTTGTCTGAACAGATCATAAAAATTTAGAGTACCTAAAGTCTGCCAGAAGGTTAAACTCTAGACAAGCCCTCTGGACCCTGTTTTTCGTTAGATTCAACTTCTCCATTACTTACCGCCCTGGCTCACGCAATACTAAACCTGATGCTCTCTCTCGCCAGTTCTCCTCCGATCACTCTCCATCCTCTCATCCTCTCATCTCCCCTGCTTCCTCGGAGTCTATCCTGCCCTCTACCTGCGTTATAGGAGCCCTCTCTTGGGAGATCGAGCAGAGGGTCCGGCAGGCCCAGTCCTCTGAATCCATCCCTGAGGGAGGCCCGCCAAAACTATTGTAAGTCCCCTCTAGCCTTCGCAGTGAAGTAATCCAGTGGGGGCACATCAGTTTCTTTGCCTGTCATCCAGGAATTTCTAGAATTGTCGAACTGCTGCAGCAGGTGTTTTGGTGGCAGACTCTTCGTTCTGATATTTTGGACTTCGTTAAGGCTTGCCAGGTCTGTGCCACCAATAAGTCTAACTCCTCACCCCCTGCTGGCCTTCTTCATCCCTGACCTGTCCCAAGTCACCCCTGGTCGCATGTGGCTATGGACTTTGTTACGGGCCTCTCTCCATCGCAAGGTAACATACTAACCATTATTGATCGCTTCTCCAAGGCTATCCATCTAATGCCCTTGCCAAAGTTGCACACAGCTGCAGAGACTGCTAATCTCCTCACCCTTCACGTCATTCATCTTCACGGCATTCCTATCGACATCATTTCAGACCTGGGTCCACAGTTTACCTCACAGGTGTGGAGGGACTTCTGTTGCTCCATCGGCACCACTATCAGCCTTACCTCCGGTTACCACCCTCAGAGCAACGGTTAGGTTGAGCGTGCCAACCAGTCCCTGGTGGCCACCTTGAAGTGTGTGGCTTCCTGCAACCCCACCATCTGGAGCTCCCATCTGTCCTGGGTGGAGTATGCTCACAACACCGCCGTCTCTTCTGCTACTGGCCTGATGCCCTTTGAGGCCTCCTTGAGGTAAACTCCTCCTCTCCTGCCTATGGCTGAGAGGGAGTTAGCCGTTCCATCTGTGGAGGTTCACTCTGGCTGCTCTTCTCCTTTCATCTGATTGGAACCATCTTTACGCCAACCGCAGATGTGTGCTGGCACTAAGGTACACTGTTGGCCAGATGGTGTGGCTGTCAACCAAACAGGTTTCATTGAAGACAGAGTCAAGAAAGTTGTTGCCACGTTTTCTGGGATCCATTCCCCATCTCCCAGATCATCAACAATGTCACGGTCCTTCTCAAATTGCCTCCATCGCACCTCATCCACCCAACCTTCCATGTATCCCGAATTAAGCCTCTCTCCTCCAGTCCTCTCTGTCCTCCCTCAAAGCCTCCTCCTCCTCCCAGGGTCCTCGACGGCCACACCACCTACACTGTCCAGAGGATCTTGGACATTCGTCATCGGGGCCGGGGGCTGCAATATCTGGTGGATTGGAAGGGTTATGTACCTGAGGATAGGTCATGGATTCCCGGATCATACTTTCACGATATGGGTATGGTCCAGGATTTTCATTGGGATCATCCCAACAACCCTGGACGCCCCTTGATGGGGGTGCACTGTGATGATCAGGTGAACATATTCCCCCTCCTTCTGTGTTTCTCTCCCTGCCTTCCTCTCAGGTCCCAGAGTTGATTACACTCACCTGGGTGATTATGCTCTCCTGGGTGATTGCGCACACCTGCTGCTGCCTCATCTGCCAGCTTTAAAAGCGTCAGTCTGTGAATGCTTCCTCGCTGGATTGTTGGGTATTGCTGCCATCTCTTCAAGTCAATTGAATTGTATTTTTGATCTCTACTGCCCATTAACCTTCTCCTCTTTTATCATCTCCAGGTTGCTGCCATCTTAGCGGTGACTAATCACTCCAGGGCTGCGCATGCTCACCTGTACCTCCAACCATCATGTCCGGACACCTCCTTCTCCAATTGTTTGCCCTACTGGATCAACTCCCTTCAGCTCACCACCCACTGCACTCTGGGTCTCCATGGGTTCCTCACAGTGGGCTTATTTATTTACTTTGCTTTTCAATAAACCATTTAAAACATTCGCCTGTGTGTGTTGTTCTTCTGGTGAATTTTGCTCTGCATTTGAGTCTCTGGCACTAATTGAATCATGACACACACATGGCTATGCAGTGGCATTGTTCCTTGCACTGTATTCTGGCTTCAGTCCAACCCATCAACCACAAAGAAATTGATTATACCGGGTTTAAAATGATCACTGACAACGTCCAATCACAGCTCCTCAATTTTAGCCAGTTTAACATGTATAAAACTTTGATGGTATTCGCTTAACCTTGGTTCTCTGAGTAGCATGAGTAAAGTGTCTCACTATAAGGAGCGCGCTGGGCGTGAACTCAACAGAAGCTCTTATTACACTACGCCAGCCAGGATTGCCTGCAAGTAAGGCACCATAGTTGCAGGTGCAGTATAAATAAGACTGGCCCATTACACACAAGTTATTCAAAAATGCTCTCCTCTTTCTCACTATGAATGAGCAAGGAGGGTGGCTTGATGAGACATTTCACTCATACTGATGAAAGAACCAATGTTATGTGAATAACCTCAAAGTTCTATTTCATAGCATTCATTTGCTATTTGTTGCTTAGACACTGGCTTCCCCAAGCAGGAGCCAATGACTTAAGAACAGGACACCCCTCCCCCCCATGAAGCAACACACCAGGGAGTACTGCCCCAGCATTTTGCTCTGAAAGCCAATATGGCAGGCAGAAATTGCCGCCAAACAAACTTTGGTGGAGAAGCCTTCCCTTTATCTAACAGATGGCCACAGTGCACTGAAAGGGAACTTTTTCAAGTAAGAGCACCAGATCTTGACAATACACCATTTACACCCATATACATAAACACTTTGTAGCAGGTGCCCTTGCACTCTGAATGGTTTCAATTATAATGTGAAGGAATCCTACTGCCTTCAAACTGAACCACTCACAGGCCAAGTTTACAGAGTTAGCCACTAAAGGTGGGGATGAAATATTTCCCCCCATGCCTGACACAGCAGGTCTCCTGTGAACTGGCAGGGGCCATGGCTCCCCTTGAAGGAGTTTAGTTATTTCCCTCAAACAGTGTTTTGCTGGCCAATGTGGGGTTACGAGGATCAGTGAGAACCTCTCTACCCAAACCCTGGCCAGTGTAGAGGAAATTAGGACTATGGGAGAAAATGCATAGAGAAGAAGTTGAGGCCACTGGTGAGCCATTGCATTAACCCTTAGAGGTGTGTCCTGCTTGTGCAGGTAGAAGAACAGTGTGGGCACTGGATGTTCTCCTAGGTTGCAAAGGGTTCCATTTGCGCCCACCCATAACACTCCCATATCAGTTGGACTACCTCTGGATGAAGCCTCCATTCTGCATACAGAGGATTCCCTCTGGAGAGGAGGTCTGTTCCACAGTTTAGTATCCCTAGTCCATGAGTAGCTTTTAGGTACAAAAAGTGTCTGCTAAACCATAAAGTCAGTATGAACTACTGAATGCAGTTGAACTGTTCTCAGTCCTCCCTGCCTTTTGTCCGTTGTCCATTTGCATATGTTGTGAAGGTCCATATCGAACATGGGGGAAGGTGGCTTTCCATTGTCTTCTTGAGCCACACTGGAGGAAAGTCTGTACACTTGACTCGAGGGGCCCAGTGGCAGGAAATCATCCTTGTCATCATTGGTGATGAGGAGCTCAAACCAGGGAACAACTCATCCTCTTTGCCAGCCATAGAGGGATCGAATGGGCTAGCCAAGAGGCAGCAATCCATTAGCTTCTCTGCCAGTGAGTAAATGGCATTGAGCTGCTCACCCCAAATCAGGTTACAGACAGCATCCATGCCCGGTGTTGCGACAATTACTCTGGATCAGGATTGATCCAGAATTGCTCTGGATTCAGCTGATGTGGAGGCCAGTTTTGGGTTGCTACCAGACAGATTTGACAGACAGGCCAAACGCCGATGCAAGCACATTGAGGGAGAGATGATTACAGTGTGTGCACTCCTCCGAGGACTCAAGGGCAGCCTGGGAATACTTGAGACTAAGGCACATTACACACATTTGGTTAGTGTCCCAGTTTGATATCTTTTTGTCATAGGGACAGGTGGGGTTTCTCCTCTGCTTTGGCGAGGACCTTTGCAGTGTCCATTTTGGTAGCAGAGATTGCGTAGCTGTGAAGCTAGATTCCTGCTATTTTTTTTTTTTTTTTTTTTTTTTTTTGCCTGTTGTGGCTAACCTGGTGTGGCTAGGGAAGGAGATGTGAAAACATTGCAGCTTTTCATGTACACTGCGCAGTATTTCTACTCAGTGGCAGGAATATGTGGTAGTTAATGACAGCCCATGCTTAAAGTATTGCTACTTCTTTGTATTTCTACCAAGGAAGTATTGCTATTCACAGGAGCTAAAGATGAAGCAGTATTGCAACTCTTCACAGTTAGCAACCTTCTCCCATAAAAGTACTTACTTAGATCAAAGTTCCCAGTGACCGAGTTTGCACTCGTGTCTGTGGACAATTAAACTAAGTCCCGGAAGACGTCTGGATAAATTATATTTTTGTTTCTGCTTGTAGCAAGAACAAGTTTTTGAAGAACTTGTGTGTAGTATGCCAGTTGTGTTTATCCTGTATCCATGACTATGGCACCTTATTTCCAGCCAATCCTGGCTTGCAGGGTGTAATGGGAGCTTCTGTCGAGGTCACACCCGAAGCATTCCCCATAGTGAGAGAAAATGAATACTATGAAAGAGAACTTGTCAGATTCTGGACATGGGTGGTGCCCATGTCCTCCTTTTGTTTTGGGGTATTCTGTTGTGACCGGGACATGAGCTCAGTCCATGCCTATGCATTGAGCTTATTTTTGTGATTCTCTGTATTTAGATTCATTGACTTCATGGTCATTATTATTATTATTATTATTATTATTATTAATAATAATAATAATAATAATAATAATAATAATAATAATAATAATAATAATAATAATAATAATAATAATAATAATATTAGTGTTATTCCTGTCTTGATCTTGGTTTCATGTTGGCATTTATTTTGACAGTCTCTAGTTATTTCTGTCTTAGTGTACCTTGGTCCTTCATTTGTTAATTTTCTGATTGTCCACGTCTGATTGTTATTTCAGTTGATTAGTCTTGTCTTATTTAAAGAGTGCCGCTCCTTACCTCGGGGCGGCGTCTTCGTCATTGTAGGCGTGCACCACATGCTTCTGCCTAGTCCAAGCCTTGTTATTCTTAGCCTGGTGATTTTGCCTTAGCCCAGGGGTGTCCAATCATGTGCCATGGAGGTCCAAAACCCTGCAGGTTTTTTCTTCTACCCAGTCTCTTCAGCAGGTGTTTTCACTGATCAGCAATCAGTGGGAAGAAGTTCAGTGAAATCTGCTGTTGAAGACACTGGTTGGAGGTAAAGCCTGCAGGGTCTTGGTCCTCCATGGCACATAACTGGTCTCTCCTGCCTTAGCCTTGTCTTTTGTTTTCCAGCCCACAAGCTGTGCTCATTTTGTGTTCTATTAATAAATCATGCCAAGAGCTCACCCAGCATGTGAGTCCAGTTTAATGCCCTGTTGGGGCCCCCATGACAGAGCTATGGGTGGTAGTAAGAGATAAAACACAACTTCAATCAATCAAGAGCAGTAAAAAGTATTCACGGAAAAAGTAAACTGATGAGGGTGTACATCGTTTTGTTTTTCCATAAAAATCATTGTCCTCCTTGTGAATATGTGAAAATCTGTAGTTTTATATAGATGGATGCATGTTTGAACAATGTTTTACCTCGTAGTCCTCAGGGCAGTAATGCCATGTGCTTCATGCATCAGCAGCATATGGAGGTGCAAATGTTTAATTATTTTGTTCCACCTCGTTGACTAAAATGTAAATATTTTCTGGCTCTATGTTGTATAGCTGTGGTGAAGAAATGTCCAAACAAACTTAAACAGGAAAAATAATAAATGACTGCAATCAGGTTCAGATACACTACTGTACTATGTTTTTTACTTACATTGCTGTGAAAAAGTATTTGCCCCTTCCTGATTTCTTATATTTTTGCATATTTGTCACACTTAAATGTTTCAGATCATCAAACAAATTTTAATATCAGACACAGATAACCTGAATAAATGCAAAATGCAGTTTTCAAATGATGATTTAATTTATTAAAGAAAAGAAAAAAACTATCCAAACCTACCTGGCCCTATGTGAAAAAGCAATTGCCCTTCTTGTTACATCATGAATTAACTGTGATTAATCACATCTTTTTTGAAAGCTGAGTTCATTTTCAGTAGCTACACCCAAGCCTGATTACTACCAGACCTGATGAATAAAGAAATCACTTAATGTGCATCTAGAAAGTTTTCACAGCACTTCACTTTTTCCACATTATGTTACAGCCTTGTTCCAAAATGGATTAAATTCATTTTTTTTCCTGAACATTCTACACACATTACCCCATAATGACAATGTGAAAAAAAGTTGTTGGTTTTTTTAGATTTTTTTGCAAATTTATTAAAAATAAAAAACTAAGAAATCACATGTACACAAGTATTCACAGCCTTTGCTCAGTACTTTGTTGATGCACCTTTGGAAGCAATCACAGCTTCAAGTCTTTTTGAATAGGATGCCACAAGCTTGGCACACCTATCTTTGGGCAGTTTCACCCATTCCTCTTTGCAACACCTCTCAAGCTCCATCAGGTTGGATGGGAAGCGTTGGTGCACAGCCATTTTCAGGACTCTCCAGAAATGTTCAGTTGGATTCAAGTCTGGACTCTGGCTGGGCCACTCAAGGACATTCACAGAGTTGTCTTGAAGCCACTCCTTTGATATCTTGGCTGTGTGTTTAAGGTTGTTGTCCTGCTGAAAGATGAACCGTCATCCCAGTCTGAGGTCAAGAGTGCTCTGGAGCAGGTTTTTATCCATGATGTCTCTGTACATTGCTGCATTTATCTTTCCCTCTATCCTGACTAGTCTCCCAGTTCCTGCCGCTGAAAAACATCCCCACAGCATGATGCTGCCACCACCATGCTTCATTGTAAGGATGGTATTTGCCTGGTGATGAGCGGTGGCTGGATTCCTCCAAACCTGACACCTGGCATTCATGCCAAAGAGTTTAATCTTTGTCTCATCAGACCAGAGAATTTTGTTTCTCATGGTCTGACAGTCCTTCAGGTGCCTTTTGGCAAACTCCAGGCGGGCTGCCATGTGCCTCTTACTAAGGAGTGGCTTCCGTCTGACGACTCTACCATACAGGCCTGATTGGCGGCTTACTGCAGAGATGACTGTCCTTCTAGAAGGTTCTCCTCTCTCCACAGAGAAACACTGGAGCTCTGACAGAGTGACCATCAGGTTCTTGGTCACCTCCCTGACTAAGGCCCTTCTCCCCCGATTGCTCAATTTAGACAGACAGCCAGCTCTAGGAAGAGTCCTGGTGGTTCTGAACTTCTTCCATTTACGGATGATGGAGGCTACTGTGCTCATTGGGACATTCAAAGCAGAAGAAATTTTTCTGTACCTTTCCCTAGATTTGTGCCTCGAGACAATCCTGTCTCGGAGGTCTACAGATGATTCCTTTGACTTCATGCTTGGCTTGTGCTCTGACAAGCACTCTCAACTGTGGGACCTTATATAGACAGGTGTGTGCTGTTAAAATCCCGATTCTTTGATTGAAAGATCCAAGAATAAGCCGGAGAATTCTTCAATTCAAAGATGCAATATTTATTCAGAGGTCATATGTAAAGCAAGCAGCGTTGGGTGCAGTGTGACATAGCCCCCTTGGGAGCGTCGCCAGACTGACCCCAACTTCCGGGTGCAACTTACATTCACATACCTGTCAAGGCATACAGTACCTCATGCCTCCCTTATTGGGGGGGCTTTCACACCTGTATTGAGTACTTAAAAACTGTATTTATGGGCAGATGAAAGAAAACTGAAGCAAAAAAAACCCCAAAAAAACAAAAACCAAACAAACAACAACAATTGCAACATGAACTATTTCAAACATATTTATTCAAATGTACATGTATATGGACACAATCTTGAGCCATAACTTTTTGGTAATGTGAAAATAATAAGCCAAGTAGCACAAAATAATAATAAATAAATTTAAAAAAGATAATATTAATAATAAATAAATACAAATAAATAAATAAAAAAACAATATTTTTCAAATTTACATTAGCACAAGGTAGATTGCTTAATTTGAAAGTACACAATAAGAATAATTCTGAATATAGTTCTCAATTGTCAGCTAGATATATACACTTGGAATTAAAGAGTTTTTAATTGTCAGCTTTGTTACACTAATGCACTTGGATGAACTTGAAACAAGAAAATGTTCACTGATGCTGCTTGTTATAGTTCCAAGTAGCAGCCTTTGCTGACTCTAGCATTTCTTTTGAAGGCTTGACCTTGAAGCATGGAGTGTCACAATTCATTTTCACTTGCATGAAAGAAGTCAGAGTTTCTAGGAGCATACTTTTTCTGAAGTCGGTGTGAATTTTCCTGACCATGCTGAAAGCCCTCTCACTGCCAGCATTGCTGTGAGGAAGGCAAAGCAGTGCTGAGTACACTTTGAGCAGCTGGGGGAAGCGGGGCACATCAAGGGCTGTCTTCAAGGCCATCACCTGACCCCAGTAGACATCAACACGGACAGGCTTGCCATCCTTGTCTTGTAGAGGCACTGTGTCTTCTGGCAGCAGTTGCAGGTCCTCCCATTCTTCTTTCAGCTCTTCTGTGTCAACAGTGGGGCAAAATGCAGCAGCAAGCTCTACAATGGGGCCATAGGTCAGGGACTCTGTTTTCCTGGGGTCGAGGACAGAGAGGTGTGGCAGAATTTTGTCGTCAAAGGGGAACTTGTTGAACATCTTTCTCACTACAGCTTCATAGAAGCCTCTTACTGCTTCAAAGAACTTCAGCTCTGTGCCTGGGTCAAGTTCATAGGTTTGTAGGGCTTGTCTGGTTTCCAGTCCAATGGCGATAAACTCCTCAGAGTGCTGCAGGTCACTGTCCAGGAAATCCAGCCTTCTTAGGTCATTGGTCGCCTTTACATACTTCATTTGAACAAGTTTGACCAATAGTTTTCTCAAGAGACGATCCATTTCAGGGAGGAGACTGCCTATCTTGCTCTCGTCTGCTTGAAAGATGGTGTTGAAGTTGTTGATGATAGGCAGGATGAACTTGAGAAGCAGGAACAAGTCACATACTGTCAGGCTCTTTTGGCCATGTACCAAAAAAAAAAAAAACCAAGACGACTTCTTTGACAAACTAATCACGTAGAATGAAACATACGTCCATCACTATGATACAGAAACTAAAGCCCAGTTGAAGCAATGGAAGCATTATGACTCACCACCTCTGAAGAAGGCACATGTCCAACCCTTGGCAGGCAAGGTCATGCTCATGGTCTTTTGGGACCAGCATGGAGTAGTGATGATGGATTGCCTGGTAAAGGGTACCACAATTACCGGGACTTACTACACTTCACTGCTGCAGAAATTGCAGAAGGTCATCAAAAGCAATCATCATGCTGACCAAAGGTGTCCACTTCCTGCAAGATAATGCCGGGTTTACAACTTACGTTGCCCAGAGGGAAGCACAGTCCTGTGGCTATTTAATCCTTCCTCACCCCACTTCCCCTCCCTACCTTACGCCATTGACTTTCACCTTTTTCCAACAATGAAGTCATTTTTGAAGGGCAAGCCCTTCCAAGACAATGAAATGCTGATTTCCATGGTCAAGTTGTGGCTTCTGGCACAGCCTGCAGACTTCTACAGGTGAGGTCTCCGCAGCTGCATAAAGCGATAGGAGAAATGTGTAACCCTTGGTGGTAACTATGCAGAGAAAGACTAATAAATGTGCCAAGGTTGAGTCTTCTCAGACCATGGAAGATGACTCAGGGGAAATCTCTTATGAACAGCCCTCATAAATGTGTAACATTTCTATATTTTAGCTAAATTATATAAAATTGAAAAGCCTGTTTTTTAGTGCCATAGCTATCATGGAGCAGCATATGCCCTGCTGAATCTGAACAGCGCTGTCAGTCAAAGATGGTGTTTCCCTATTCTCACCTACTGTAAATCATCACCTTCATTGGGTTTGATCTACTGAAAGCTGAAGTTTGATACTTTATATCCAGTGTGTCTAGGAAGCATGAAGGAGTAAAAAGGCGCCGACCTGCAGTGTGGGTGTGGCTGTCAGGTACGATCTGATGCAGATGAGCGTATGCGTATGCTAGTCCGCCACTACAAAAGCAGGTTTAAGTCTGTCTATGCCAATTTCTTGAAGCTTGGACTCTCCCATTCTTTTCAGTGACGTCCAGTCCCTCGATTTCCCTTTTCTTCAAGCTTTGTTTTCTTCGCCGGCGGCGCGCTGCATGAAGCCATTTTGAAAATCACAAAAAGACTGCTTAGGTGCGCTCAATTTCGCCAGGCATCGAATTACTGTTCAGTTGATTTTAGGTTCTCTCAATAATTTTTTTTTTCGCTGTATATTTTTCTTTTTGGCATACAGAAATGGCTATACGCCCGTATTTGCTAAAATTGCATTTTCCCCGTATTAAAATACGGCAAAACCGTATCACTTGACGGGTATGCATTCATCTTCTTGGGTTGGTTGGACCAACCCCGTACAATAGGTTGGGCCTATACCCAACCGTCTGATTGGCCAGTTTAACTGTGACGTGACCAGGCCATCCGCTATTCACGTTAACTATCTCCTAAGATGTACAATAAAAGTGTGTGTTTGAGTGTTAGTTTGGGTGTGTAACTAATGTAATAGACCTGACTAAAAGAAGAGACAGAGAGAGAAAGAGGGCTCTATAGCTCTGCCTGATTCCTGTTTATCAGATTGTGGTTGCGTAATACTTCAGACTGTAGTTTGACACTTAACATATTTGTTCATAAGAATGTAAAGAAAATATGTATAGAATATGTGTAGAGTATAATGGGAGATTACCTACAGAATTATTATTTTCGCACTCTAACTTTTCATAACCCTTTCAGTGCCTTTCCAAATCATGTCCAATCAACTGAA
Organism: Pholidichthys leucotaenia; assembly: GCA_020510985.1. NCBI lineage: Eukaryota > Metazoa > Chordata > Actinopteri > Cichliformes > Pholidichthyidae > Pholidichthys > Pholidichthys leucotaenia. The sequence continues at coordinate 188,842,341 of CM035842.1, read as the reverse complement.
TTTCCTACAGGTGGACTCCAATTAAGATGTAGAAATATCTCAAGGATGATAAGTGGAAACAGGATGCACCTGAGCTCAAGTTTGAACTTTATGGAAAAGGCTGTGAATACTATCACACTGTACATGTGATATCTTAGCTTTTTATTTTTAATAAATCTGCAAAAACCTAAAAAAAACAAAAAAAAACAACAACTTTTTTTTTTTTTTTACATTGTCATTATGGGGTATTGTGTGCAGAATTTTGAGGAAAAAAATGAATTTAATCCATTTTGGAATATGACTGTAACACAAAATGTGGAAAAAGTGAAGTGCTGTGAATACTTTCCGATTCACTGTAAATAGAACTTGTGTGACAACCTGAAGTAGGCTAAAAGATTTCAAAAAGCAACACATCCCACTGCAATCTAAAAAAAATCAGCAACAGATGAGAAGCAAATCCCAGAACAACATCTAAAGAACTGCAGGTCTCACTTGCCTCAGTTTGGACACTGGTCCATGATGGAACAATAAGAAAGAGACTGGGCAAAAATATCATCCAAGGAAGAGTTCCAAGACAAAAACTGCTGCTGGATAAAAAGAACATAAAGACTTGTCTCACATTTGCCAGAAAACATCTTGATGATCCTCAAGCCTTTTGGGAAAATATTCTGTGGACTGACGAGACAAAAGTTGAACTTTTTGGAAGACATGTGTCCTGTTTTATCTGGCATAAAACTAACACAGAATTTCATAAAAAGAACATCATATCAACAGTCAAACATGGTGGTGGTAGTTTCATGGTCTCGGGCTGGTTTGCTGCTTCAGGACCTTGACATTTTGTTGTAGTTGATGGGACCATGAATTCTGACTCTCTACCAGAAAATCCTTAAGGAAAATGTCGGCCATCAGTTTGTGAAGCCCTCCAATGTGACTGAATTTAAACAATTCTGCACAGAACAGTGAGTCAAAATTCCTTAACAGCGATGTAAAAGACTTACTGCCAGCTGTTGGCACCAATGATGGCCCAATCAGTTCTTAGGTTTAGGGGGCATTTAAGGGACTATTACTTTTTCACATAGGGCCAGGTAGGTTTGGATAGCTTTTTTCCCGTGATAAATGAAACATAATCTAAAAACTGCATTTTGTATTTACCTGGGTTATCTTTGTCTATCATTAAAATTTGTTTGAGGATCTGAAACATTTAGGTGTGACAAATATGCAAAAATATAAGAAATCAGGAAGGGGGCAAATACTTTTTCACAGCACTGTAATTCCTGATCAATTGTCTTATTTGGGAAATTGCATTTATGTTCATATGCATGCTGTTTTTCCTCATAATGTGATGAACTAATAACTGTTAATTCAATACTTCATGTGCCCCCACCACACACACACAGAAAAATTGCATACTTTTTTTTTGGTATTTTCAATTCATTCATTCATTCATTCATCTTCTTCCACTTAATCCTTCTCGGGTCACGGGGGGGCTGGAGCCTATCCCAGCATCCCTGGGTGAGAGGCAGGGTACACCCTGGACAGATGGCCAGTCCATCACAGGGCCAACACAGAGAGACAGACAACCATTCACTCTCACAGTCATACCTAAGGACAATTTAGAATCCCCAGTTTTTGATGCCAATTAACCTAACTTGCATGTTTTTGACATATGGGAGGAAACCAGAAAAATCCCGGAGTAAACCCACGCAGACATGGGGAGAACATGTAAACTCCACACAGGTCACTGTTGGTCGGGGGCTGGGATCAAACCCAGGATTCAATTCATCTATCCATCCATCCATCTTCTACCGCTTTTCCGGAGGTCCAGGTAGCAGAGGCAGCAGTTCAAGCAGAGAAGCCCAGACTTCCCTCTCCCCAGCCACCTGCTCCAGCTCTTCAGAGAGGATACCAAGGCGTTCCCAGACCAGCTGGGAGACATAGTCTCTCCACCGAGTCCTGGGTCTGCCCCGGGGTCTCCTCCCAGTGGGACGTGCCTGAAACACCTCAAGTGGGAGGCGTCCTTTCTAAACTGGATTCAATTCAACTTTATTTATATAGCGCCATTTCACAACAACAGTCATCTCATAGCACTTTCAACTGTAGGGAAAACCCCCACAGTTGCAGAAAGACCCCAGCAATCAGGCGATCCCCTGTGAGCAAGTGCTTGGGGATGGTGGAGAGGAAAAACTCCCTTTTAACAGGAAGAAACCTCCAGCAGAACCAGGATCAGGGAGGGGCAGTCATCTGCTGTGACTGGCTGGGGGGTGAGGGGACAGAGAAGATGAAAAGAACAGACATGTAGAGAGCAAACAGCACAATGGGGACTCAATCTATGGGAGAGAACAAACAGATGTTAATGACCAGCAAAAAAAAAAAAAACATTTAATTGAGAGTGAAGAAAGGAGTGAAGCCCAGTGCATTATTGGAGGTCCCCCAGCTGACTAAACCTATTAGCAGCATAACTAAGGGAGTATTTTGTATACTTTACTATCACTGGAGTGGTGGCCTAGTTGACAGAGCATTTGCCCCCCAACTGGGAGGTTGGGGATTCAAGTCTCGGCCTGGTCATGCTAAAGACCATATAAAAAAATGGTACTTCCTGCCTTGGTGCTCAGCATAATAACATAGGGAAGAAGAAGTTGTTTGTGGCGGCACCTTGCATGGCAGTGACCCCTCTGACGCTACGTGTGATTAACATTGTAGATAGGAGAAACATAATTTTGTTCTACTGTACATGAATGGGTTCTTCTTATTAATCCCAGAGGGAAAATCAGGGCACCCACCTGGATGGATTCGGCAGCCACAGTACAGCACCAATCCCTTCACCATTCACACATAGGGCTACTATAGAGTCTCCAATTAACCTAACTTGCATGTTTTTGGCCTGTGGGAGGAAACCGGAGTACCCAGGGTAAACCCACGCAGACACGGGGAGAACATGGAAACTCCACACAGAAGGGTCACTGTTGTCAGGGGGTGGAATCAAACCCACGATGGTCAGGGGTGGAATCGATCCCGTGACCTTTGCACTGTGCTGCCACAGTGCTAACCACTGCTCCACCAAGCTGCCCAATTTTCACATGATCACGTGATTTACAGTATGTATTTTTATGACAAAAATATTCCAGAACAAAGTGCTGAAATGCATGTTCATAATAAAAATCCAATAGCTGGGACATGCAGTAGTGGACCTAGTTTTTATTTGCCAATCTTAGATTTCTAAACATCACATGGATGCCAACTCATAACCAGTCTAGCGGTGTCTAGTTGTTGCTTTGGCCGAGAGAAGAGGTCTTCAGGGGATCTCCAACTTTCATGGCGTGTTTCAACCGTTAACCACTATTCTCTCCAGTTGGCAGGACGGCAGTGATGGCCAGCTCACTGCCTCTCTCCTGGCTTCCAGCTTGTCTCTTTTCTGTGATACCATATCCAGCAGGAGGCTCTCTCAGCTGACTCTCTCGGTCTTTGAACAGCTTTTGTGCACATTTGGCATCTTAACACTTACATACTCACTCCATCCATCCATCCATTCATCCATCCTCTACTGCTTTTATGTGGATCCAGGTCACAGAGGCAGCAGTCCAAGTGGATAAGCCCAGACTTCCCTCTCCCTAGGCTCTTCTTTCAGCTATTCAGGGGGACAATAAAGGCGTTCCCATGCAAGCTGGGAGACATAGGCTACGGTTACACTGCTGGTCTTGATGCTCAATTCCGATTTTTTGCTGAGATCCGATTTTTTTGTGTGGGCATTCACATTATAATTTAAATGCGACCCCCATCAGACTGGAGTATGAATGGTCTCCAGCTATGAAGTGACCCGCATGCGCAGAAAAAAATACGTCAGACACAGCGCTGTGTTTGAGGAAGTAAATGAGCACCGAAAAATTGAGGGGTACAGAACTTCTTCACCTTTGATGCAGCGCAGCAAAATAAATGTTAAAAAACATTCAGAAATGTTCATGTACAAAATAAACATGCCAGATGACCGCTTTTTTAATAAATGTGCCGTTACTGTGCGCATGTAATGTCTATAGCTTCAGCCCCGAACTCCCCCCCCCGCCCACAATTTTGAAGTTATTGTGCAGTCTGAGCCAACAAAAATTGCAATCCAGTGATAAAGGGGAGGAGATTGATTAAAAAGAGAGCACAAATCAGCTACTGTATGTCTCCCATGCCTGCGGCATCCGCCACCACAGAATTGTAGCATCTGTCTCACTTCAGTGAGGAAAAAGTTGGATGAAATGCGACATGACCATTCAGACGGAGGTCGCTTTCGAAAATATCAGATACAATTTGGAATTAGGACCACATACGGTACGAAAGTGGCCTGGGTCTGGTGTGAAAAAATCGGATCTGTGTTGTTCAGACAGTCATTAAAAAATCAGATATGGGTCACATTTGTGCAAAAAAATCGGAATTGGGCATTAAAACCTGCAGTGTGACCGTAGCCTTAGTCTCTCGAGCGTGTCCTGGGTCTGTCCCGGGGTGTCCTCCCAGTGGCACATGCCAAAAATACTTCAAGTTGGAGGCATCCAAAAGGATGCCCAAACCACCTCAGCTGGCCCCTTTCCATGTGGAGGAGCAGCACCTCCACTCTGAACACCTCAACCTATGAGAGTGAGGAGCCCAGCAATCCTACGCGGAAAGCTCATTTCAACAATGTATCTGTGATCTCATGCTTTTGGTCATTACCCAAAGTTCATGGCCACAGGCAAGGATAAGAACATAGATACTTTTACATTCTCTTTGGGTCAAATTTGACCCGTTTTGACATTTGAAAACAGTAAACACACTCTAAACGCCAGTGCAGGACGTGTATAAGACAATGAGACAGTGGTGAGGGGTGTTGTAGAAGTGACAGATGGTTTCAAGGTGGGGGTGGGATTACATCAAGGACTGGCTCTGAGCCCCTTCTTGTTAGCTATAGTGATGGACAGGCTGACAGAGGGAGGTGCTCCATCATGATCTGGAGTGCTTTTTCCATCAATGGAACAATAGTGCTGCAGGCTGTGCAGGGGTGTCAAACGACGGATGGCTGTGTGGACATGTTGCTGTGTGCTGTGAAAGATTTCTTTATTTTATACTAGTGCATACCTGTGCATGCCCATGCATACCCGTAGAAACCAAGTATAAGCAAGTATTTCTTCATGCTTGTAGAAAGTAGGTGTAAGCAAGCACACCACCACTCTTCTTCTTCGTTTAGATTTGATTGGCGGTTGGCAACCAGCTTACAGGTGCATTACCGCCACTGACTTGATTATCATCACTTTATATCTTTGTATAAGGAGTTCTGAACAACTCCTTATGTGTGAAAAAATTATTCGTTCTTGGACTGTGTCCAAGGTGCGGCCAAGATCACATCACCACTCGTTCAGTGATGCTTGCCTTTAATCTTTGATGATGTCATAGCAAGTCCTATGATCTCTGATGATGTCATAGCGAATCCTGTGATCATGAGTGAGGCCTGCCTTTGATCTTTTATGATGTCATAGCAAGTCCTATGATCTCTGATGATGTCATAGCGAGTCCTGTGATCATGAGTGAGGCCTGCCTTTGATCTTTTATGATGTCATAGCAAGTCCTATGATCTCTGATGGTGTCATAGCGAGTCCTGTGATCATGAGTGAGGCCTGCCTTTGATCTTTTATGATGTCATAGCAAGTCCTATGATCGTGAATGATGCCTGCCTTTGATCTTTGATGTCCTATGATGGTGAGTGAGCATGAGTGATGCCTGCCTTTGATCACACACAGACCTATGATCTTTTAACGAGTCCTATGGTCTATATGATGTCATATAGACATCATGTAGAGATCACAGGAACATCATAGGCGGTCCTATGATCTTTTAGCGAGTCCTATGGTTGTGACACACAGACAGACACACTGACAGACACACTGACAAACACACAGGGAGAGATTTCTTGAATTATGTATAGAATGATGATTTCAATACTACACTTTGTTCCTGCTTTATGTTCCTGAACAAAGCATATCATGTTTTCTTCCTGGGATTCTGCAGCTCTAGCCTATCAAGGTCAGTTCCAGGAGACAGCTAGGCTCTGAACACTGCTGACTCAGCATTCTCAAAACAATACTCATCTGTTTTGGGTCTACTGTAAAACTCTGCACTCTACTCTGAGACTGTGAATCTTCCCGTGGCGCTGCCTGAGTGTAATGCTGCATGACTTTACCATCTTGTACAAGATGTATATAAATACCCAAAAAGGCATCTTTGGATTATAGCTGTTTTGATTCACCAGATCTATGGGACATTTATTAGTAAAGTTATAATCCAGCACAGGGCATCCGTCTTGACTGAGGGCCGTCATCTGTGCAGTGTCTTTGACAGGACAATGCTGCAGTTCACAACGCCCGCCTGACGAAGGACTTCTTCCAGCAGAATAATGTCACTCTTTTGGACAATCCTGTGTGTTGGCTGATATAAATCCCATTGAGAATGTTTGCGGATGGGCGGTAAGGGAAATTTACAGACATGGATTTCAGTTTCAGATTGTGGATGCCCTTCATGAAGCCATCATCACCACATGTGCCACCAGCCTCCTGAAAACATGTGCATCACACATGCCTTAACAGATTTTTGAAGTGATGGAACAAGAACTGTGGGGCTTCTTCTTCTTCTTCTTCTTCTTCTTCTTCTTCTTCTTCTTCTTCTTCTTCTTCTTCTTCTTCTTCTTCTTCTTCTTCTTCTTCTCTCGGTTACTGGTGGATAGCAAACAACTGAAAGATGCATCTCACCACCTTCTGTACAAGAGTGTGTAACATTATGTCATTTGAGCCCGACCTCTAAATTCTATGACTTAATCCTGTGTTATTTAAAAAAGAGAAAAGAGCCCTTCTTGTGATTCTTAATGCCTCTCCATCTCCATCTGTTCCCAGAATCCCAGTTAAATCCCATTCCCTACTGGCCTCTCGAACTTCATTTTTCATTCTCTCTCTTTCATTTCCATACTTGTGACAGTGTAACAAGATGCGCTCTCCATTTTCTTTTACTCCACATTCTCTACATTTGTCACTTTCGCTTTTCCCCATGGTGAATAAGGTGCTGTTTAAACCTGTATGATCCAGTCTGAGTCTTGCCATAATGATGTTGTCCCTCCTGTTTGTTGTCTTTACTGCAATAGATTTTTGTATTTTGTAATACGATCTACCTTTATGATCTTCATCCCATCATTTTACCATAGCTCAATTCCTTTTTTCTTGATTACTGCTTTCCCTTCACCTTTTCCAAGAGACAATGGTATCGTTATTTCTTTCCAAGTGCACTTTTTGCTCATTTGTCTGCACAGTAATTCCCTTTCAACCCTTTGTGTGCAGGAACTCCCCAAAACTGGACATCTCCACCACCCCTGTGTACCCTAAATAAACTGTGATATAGCTTAATCACCAAGTCTTCCCTTGTAGATTTTAGTGTCTGTATGGTTTTTAAAGCTGCAAGTGAATCTGTGCACACCACCACCTGATCCGGTCTGACCTCCTCCACCCACTGCAAACCAATAATTATTGCCACCATCTCTGTAAACATGGATGTATTGTTGGAGAGTCTTTTTGAGATGTCACTTTAAACTCTGGAATGTATATTCCAACTCCAACAGAGTCCTTTTTGTTCTTTGAACCATCAGTATAGAGCTGTAAGTAGTTATAGTAATTGTTCCTCAGGTAAATGCTTGTTTAAACATCAACTTCACTCATATGCCAATCCTTTTTCCTCATTAGCAGACTAATGTCTACTTCTTTTCTCGGAAACAGCCAAGGGGGGACATGCATCAGAACTGAATTCTTGCCAGTTACAGGACAGTTACCACAGCAATACAGCACTGAATGGCAATCACATGTGACAGCTCTGTTTTGTATGCAATAAAACATGAAAATCACACAAAATATTTAGTCACAGCAGTGCAAAGAGTGCCTTTTTTACTTTACATGTTAATACCACACCATTCACTTGACTGTAGTGACATGTGGGTAAAGACCAAGGGGCACATGGTAAGCGAAGAACTGATTCAGAGCCTTTAATTACACTGGTTAACACCAAATTTATTGTCTTAAGTTTTTTTTTAGCTGATTTAGGACAGTTTTGATGTGCTGAATCCAAAAATCACATTGGTTTTGCTCAATCAGGTCAACTTTTTTTAATTATGGCCACATGTTTTATGCATTTTTGTTTACATGTACGGGTATTTTCGCTTTATATGATGCAAAATTCTTTTTTATTTCTTGAAATTCTCTGAATTTTGAACAATGATGATGTCATGGTGGCCGCCGGGCCGTCATCAGCCCCGGCTGTGCACACATCTGCTTCCAATCCTCAGCAGGCCATAAAAGCCAGATCCACTGACAGCTCAGCACGGAGTCGTCTGTCATCACCACAGTGCAACGCTCCATGCTCCCAACCTCGTACTAGAGCTCCAGCGCATCAAGCCTCGTCACGTAAGCCACATTCATCCTTACCTTGCCAAAGTATTCTCCCCTGTGCACAGGTGGACTTCCCTGGCAGCGGACCAACTCCCCAAAGCAGCAGGGCTTCGCCTCCTCCTCCTCAGAACCTCTCCACCTCGCCACAACGCCAAGTCCCCCACTCACTTCCCAGCACTCGCTCCCGGAGCCAGCAAGAGTCTCCCAGCGATACCTGCAAGTAAGCAGCAGTCATCATTACACCTCTCAGCTGTGAACAGTATTAACACCTGTGCTCTGTGTGTTCCTAGGGTTGCCAGGTCGCAGTTGGACTTGCTCAGCTCCAGCACTGCCCCAGCATCACACTCACCCTCACATTCACACACCCACACTACACATTGAGTTAATAAATTATTGTTAACTTTCTACTCGTGTCTGTTGTCTGTCTCCTGGGTCAAGAATCATGTCAGATGATGTAACATTCAATTTACATGTACTTACCTTTATATAAAGGTAATTACATGCACAGTACTAAGTAAGAACTAAGTAAGTACAGGTTTTTACTTAGCACCTGATTGAGAGAAATGGATGTCATTTTCGGATTCTGTGGTGCATTTATTTATTTATTTAATTTTTATGCCAATTAATACAAGATGGAATAATAAGATCAGCTCTCCACAATGCAAGCAGGTACTGTCATGTACGGGGCTGTTGTTTCCTGCCCCGTTTCATGACCTGTGGCTCTAGCCTCTGATTGCTGTTATTATTTCCATCTGACAGATTATTGATTCTCTGTCAGTCCTCAGCCACAGCCCTCCTCTCACCTCTCTTTGCCAGGCACCTATCAGCGGATTGCCATCACCTGCGATACACACACTCACACACATTCATTCACACTCACACATCCTGACACACACTCATACACAGACTCCCGCTGCACACCTGCATCCACTTGTCACTCATTAGTCTGCTTGGTATTTATTGTGAGATAGTGGGGGCATTCAGTGTTGCGGCGTAAGTCAGCATTGCACAGTTCAGCCTGAAGTCACCTGCCTTTGTTGATGTCCTGGAGCCATTGGGTTCCCTTTTCCCTTTGGACTGCTACGGTGTTGTTTTTTTCCCAGAGCCCGCTGAGCTCCGACACCCCATGTAAGTCTTCCTCTGTTATTAACTGCCTTTCTTTCCCATTGCCCAGTTCCGCCCTGGGAGCGAGTGGGGCTTCCTCCCCTGCCAACTGAGCTTGGACATCCATTGCTTGTGTGACAGATTGTCTTTCTACTGAACATTTTATTGTATTTTGTGTAATTTTGTGTTACCCCTTTCTCTTAATAAACACGTCCTCTTCACCTGCATTTTGGGCTTGAACTAATTCAGTTGTTCGCTGTGAAGTTACGCAGTGGACATGACAGGTACTCTGTGTACTGCTGTGATTGAATACTGTGTGTATTTTTTTGTGCTTTACTGCATACACCCTAATGCTGCCACTCATTTTTGCCACTCTGTTTTTTAACTGCCATGAGTTCTATTTGGTAATATCATACACATGATTTTTAAGATATACAGTGATATAGATTAATGACAATCAAGTTAGTGGCTTTAATGCACCTGTAAGCTGGTTGCCAACCGCCAATCAAATCTAAAAGAAGAAGAAGACATCATACACATATCCTCTATTGAGACTTTTAGTTCAATTTTTGTGTTTTGTTATGTCTTTTTGAGGGGGAGGGGGAGCAATGGTCTTAAACTTTTGATCAGCTGATGAACAGTCTGTTTAAGTTTAAATGCAGTTTTCAATAAACTGTTTACTGTCTATTCTTGTCTCTTTCTCATGCTTATTCTTTTTGTGTTATGATGCTCTACTTACAACCTGGTTATGATCCACCAGCACAAAGTGCCAATACTTGTAATTTTTCCCCCAGTCTTCGAATAGAATAGAATAGAAAAATATTGGCTCGGTAGAAATATTCATTCCAATCTGAGCCGCTACCTTAGTGTAACTATTTCACAGTCATCACGGGCAACAATGGGTTGTCCACTGCTCTATAATTATAGAGGACTGGATGATCCTCAAAGTGCTTATCAAATCTGGCCTTAGAAACATCCACACACGGGGAATTCACCACGTCCTCTGGTAGATGATTCCACCATGAAACTACTCTATTGCTGAAGAAAAACAACCTACGGTTTGACTTAACACTGTTGTTTTGAAGTCACAAATTATGACCTCGGGTCCTTTTATCTAGCAGTAGGTCTGGTAGACATGGATCTGCATTTTATTTCTTATGGATGTACTTAAAGGTATTGATTAGGTCTCCGCGCAAACATCTATACACTCGTCGTCGTCGGCCTCCGTCGGTATATGATGACCATGGAAGAGAATCCTAAACTTCTACTCTGCTGGAACAGCACCGCCTGTGGCTGAACAGGCCGATGCGCGAATGGCAGTCCCTGTCACACAGGTCGCACTTGTGTGTGGTCTCCGTGCTGCTGGGTCTGTGGCGGTTCTTCCTGCGGGTCCTTTTTTCATCTGCTGCAGCAGTCAGTCTCTCTTCACCCGCCTTGAGCTGTCTGGTCAGGGTGCCTCTCCATTTGGAGTGGTCCGTTGCAAGGTCCTCCCAGCGCTCTGTGTTGACCTCCAGTGCCTTTATGTCTCTCTTGTAGACGTCTCTAAAGCGCAGCTGTGGGCGGCCAACGTCTCTCCTGCCAGTTGCCAGTTCTCCGTAGAAGACGTCTTTGGGGATTCTGCCATCCTCCATACGGTGAACGTGGCCTAGCCAGCGGAGCCTGCGCTGCCTGAGTAGAGTGAACAGGGAGGGAAGGCCGGCGCGGGACAGAACTTCTGTGTTGGGCACTTTGTCCTGCCAGGATATGTCCAGGATGTGGCGAATGCAGTGCAAGTGGAAGGAGTTCAGTCTCTTTTCCTGCCGGGCGTATGTTGTCCACGTCTCACTCCCATAGAGCAGTGTGCTGATGATGCAGTCATTGTACACTGCCATCTTCGTCTTGACAGAGAGTTTGGGATTCTCCCACACTCATGTGGTGGGACGAGCGAGTGTGAAGGCTGATTTTCCAATCCTCTTGTTGATTTCTGTATCAAGGGAGAGGTTGTTGCTGATCGTGGACCCCAGGTACGTGAACTGATTCACGACCTCCAGCTCGTAGTCGTCGATGGTGATGGTTGGTGGTGCTTCCATGCCTTGCGCCAAGACATTAGTCTTCTTCAGGCTGATGGTAAGCCCGAAGTCCTTGCATGCCTGGGAGAAGCGGTCCATCAGGGTCTGAAGCTCCTGCTGTGTGTGGGTTGCGACTGCAGCGTCATCTGCGAACAGCATGTCTCTGATTAGAGCCTCGCGTACTTTGGTTCTGGCTTTCAGGCGGGCGAGGTTGAAAAGCCTGCCGTCAGATCTTGTGTGCAGGTAGATTCCCTCTGTTGCTGTGCTGAAGGCATGCCTCAGGAGCATAGCAAAGAAAATCCCAAAGAGGGTTGGCGCAAGTACACAGCCCTGTTTCACTCCGCTGCGTACGTTGAATGGCTCTGAGACGTTGCCATCATGCTGCACTATCCCCTGCATGTTGGTGTGAAACGATTTGATGAGGCTTTGCAACTTTGGTGGGTATCCTATCTTTGACAGGATCTTGAAAAGGCCCTCTCTGCTGACCAGATCGAACGCTTTGGTGAGGTTGATGAAGGCGATGTCCAGGGGCATGTTCTGTTCTCTGCATTTCTCCTGGAGTTGGCGGATGGAGAATATCATGTCTACCGTCGATCGCTCAGCGCAGAAGCCACACTGAGACTCGGGGTAGACACGTTCGGCAAGCTTCTGTAGACGAACGAGAACAACTCGTGCGTAGACTTTGCCAACAACGCTGAGGAGGGAGATGCCCCTGTAGTTGTTGCAGTCACTTCTCTCCCCTTTGTTTTTGTAGAGGGTGATGATCTTGGCGTCCCTCATGTCCTGTGGTACGGCACCTTCCTTCCAACACTGGCAGAGGACGTCATGCAATGGCAGCAGTAGGGCGGTCTTGCAGTGCTTGATCCGGTCGGGGGGTATGCCGTCGTTGCCGGGTGCCTTGCCAGCGACCAAGCTATCAATGGCCTTGCTGAGTTCGTCGATGGTTGGCTCGGCGTCAAGTTTGTCCATGGATGGCAGGCAGTCGATGGCATCAAGGGCTGACGGTGTCACAGTGTTCTGTCTGGAGTAGAGGTCGGAGTAGTGTTCCACCCATCTCTCCATCTGCTTGTTCTTTTCTGTGATCATCTTTCTTCTTGCTCTGAGAGAGAGCAGTCGCATTTTTTTCTTCCCTCCTCCCGTCTGCCTTCCTGACCTATTCCCAGCTTTGCAATGTTGCGTTTTTGTTTAGTCGCTCTTCTTTGCTGAATCTTAATCTAAACCGAAATTATGGATTTGGAAGCGGCTTAAATGTGCTATTGTCACTATTTTTCAACAAGAATCGGGCCAAGGGGGAGCCCAAGAATTGGAACCTGCGAGGAGACTCATGGACATTGGAATTCATGCGTCTGTGGAAACATCATTATTGGTAATGATCTCAGGACTTCTATTTTTGGCTGTGAAGTTCCCTGATGTATCAGAAATTGAAGGAAGATGAGAGAGCTGATCAAAGCGGACCCGGCAAGCTCCTTCATCAAATTCGACCAGTTGGGGAGGGCACGAGTAGCTGCAAACGGTGAACTGAATGACAGTGATTCAGTGGAGGAATACATCTGGAGCCCTGTGCTCTCCATGGGATTAAAGTTTAAGCCTGCATATGGAAATTATGAAAGCACAGAATTGCACAGGTGAGGAAAAATCTATTCTCTGAGTGCACTGTGCAGATTTGATTTGACCTTGTCTTGGTACCTTGTATTTACATACCTCCTGATGAAGATAAGCGGAAGAGTGGCTCTGCTAACCCAAACATCGACAAACAATGGCTGTTGTTCTGCTGATTGAGCTCCTCAAGGACAGCGCTCATGTGTTTACAGAACTTGCCACCTGCATGAGGAGAGATAAACTCTGGACATGCCGTGTAGAACACATGACTATCCGTTGCCAGGGGGTGCCCTCTGCTGTTCACCAGCAATTGACACATCTCCACACTGCATTACACACTGATCATATGCTGACTACATACACTGGTCTCTCTCGCTTGTTATTGTGTGATCTGTCTGCTAAATGTGCATTGAGTTTTTTTTTCCTGCAATCAAAATTTCGCTCACTCACTGAGCGATATTTTGATAAACATGTTTTTTTCTCTCGCCTACTGTGTCATCCCATATATTTCTTTCTTTATCCCCACTATGACTGGCGCCTAGCGGCTGCCCCGGCCTTGGATGCGCTCTGCAGAGCGTGCCCAAATGCCAAGTCACGTTTCGTTACCTTGTATTCATACATGTGTAATGACAATAAAGTTGAATCTCATCTCATCTCCCCAGTGGAGGATTTGAGGGGGGCCATCTTGCTCTGAGCAGGACCAAGTGCTTTCTTGATGCCATCGTACATACCACGGATGTTCCCTGTTATGGCAGCGGTTTGAATGTCTTGGCTGAGCTGAGTCCAGTACTCGTTGGCACAGCACCGAGCGGTCTGCTGAACTTTGCTTCTCACAGCCCTGAGAATCTGGAGATTCTTCTCGTTTGGGTACTTCTTGTACTCAGCAAGTGCTGAGCGCTTGGCTTCAATGACGGGAGTCATCACGGTCAACTTGGCATCAAACCAGTCCTGTGACTTCAAGGTCTTCCTCCCAAAGGTAGCCAAGGCTGTGCGGTGGATGGTGTTTTGCAGCTCTTCCCACTTCTGCTTTGCAGATTCTCCTTCTTGTGGTACACCAAGTTCCTTCTCAAAGGTGGAGGCAAACTGCTCAACAAGTTCTGGTTGAGACATCTTGCTGGTGTCAATCCGTGCCTTTCCAGGCTGTCTAGCACGATGGAATTTCTTCAGCTGCAGCTTGACCTTGCAACACACCAATGAATGGTCTGTGTTGCAATCTGCACTCTGGAACGAACGGGTGATTAGCACGTTCTTCAGTGAGGTGCGCCTGGTCAGGATCAAGTCCAGCTGGTGCCAGTGCTTTGAGCGCGGATGTTGCCAGGAAACCTTGTGTTGGGGCTTGGTCTTGAAGAACGAGTTTGTGATGCACAAATCGTGATATGTGCAGAACTCGAGTAGCCGCTGTCTGTTGTCGTTCATTCTGCCCACGCCAAAAGGTCCAAGACAGGAGGACCAGGAGTCGTGGTCAGCACCCACTCTGGCATTGAAGTCTCCAAGGAGAATGAGTTGTTCAGAGTTGGGGATGATCCTGACAGTTGTTGCGAGATTCTTGTAGAACTCGTCTTTTGCCTCTGGTGTGGCTGTCAGTGTTGAGGCATACACACTGACGAGGGTGACTGGGCCTTGAGTGGTGTTCAGGCGGAGGGTGAGGAGTCGTGCAGAGCCAGTGCTGCCCGGTTCCACCATCTTCAGCAAGGTGTTCTTCACTGCGAAGCCCACTCCGTGTTCCCTGTGTTTGTCACTGCCCTTTCCCTGCCAGTAGAACGTGTAGTCCTTCTCTCTCAGTGTGCCTGCGTCAGCCAACCGTGTTTCCTGGAGAGTGGCAATATCCACTCCCAGTCTCTTCAGCTCATTATTGATGATGGCAGTCTTCCTGGTGTCGTTGATGTCCTTGAGGTTAGCAGCGAGTCCTGTCATCATAGTGCAGACGTTCCAAGTTCCCAGTTTTAGAGTTGGTCTCTTTTGTTTTATTGTCTTGCCTGGTGCAAATGTTCTCAGTCTGCTGTTCGGACTTCTCTTCATCCCCATGCACCCAATGAGGAAAGCAAGCTGTGGCGGGACAACACCTTATTGGCTGGGGGCTGCCCAGCTTGAGGCGGGCAGTAGCTGTCCAGTGAGATCCGATGATCCCTCCCACCATCGGGAACAACCCCTGGTGCCGCGCTCTACGCCAATTGAGTGGTGGCTTATAACCGGTAACTGTCATTCCCAGTGTTTTGTCTACGCCAAAGGCGAAGCTGGAGTGTCCTCTCCAGTGATCCGGTGTTCTACCTTCCAGCGTTGGGCGTTGGTAGGATTCAAGCCTGGGCAGGAAGATATGGAGGACAAGATGTTGCCCATGCAGCATGTCCCCCCTCTCCACGTCACTGATGAATCCAAAGGAACAGTAGGGCTGCTACAGTTTGGCACCAGCGCCGTTGCAGGAGCTGCCAGAACGATGTTGAGCACAACATAGAACTGCCTTAGGTGCTCCGACTCCGGATTTTTCCTCAGGGTTGACTCCCGAAGCCTTTCCCGTGACCGGGTATGCCGCAAGGCAGCGGAGGTTTGAAATCAGGGTTTACCTTCCCCTAGATGGGCTACCTTCCCAGGTTGACGAGCCACCATCTACCCGAAGCATCTGGTTTTAAGGTGCCAGAGATCAGCCCTTGCCCCTTCTCCTATTAGTAAAAGCAGTTCCGCCGGGCTTAGAGACTAAACCACACAGGCAGGCTAGGAGTTGGACTTAGTTGTCAGAGGCTTTTCGAGACGCACGCCATAAGGAGCATTTTATGAGCACTGGGAGCTTAACCCCAGTGCCGCTCCTGGCTATGACAACCTTGGAACCTCTAAGCATTCTTTGCTAGATCTGGGGGGCAGGAAAGAAAAGATTGGCATAAACAGGCTCAAACCCACCTTTGTGGTGGCAGACGACGATGTGCTGTTGGCCAGGGCTCCTCGGCGCGGCAGACCCCCTAGGGGACATTCCCCAGAACACCCACAGGGATTGACTAACAGTTCTCACCCTCAGACAGCAGCTCCCCAGCAGGATGGCGCCGCGGAAGTGGTAAAGCCCGCTTACGGCAGATACGGAAGGAGACTGAGGCCCAAGCAGCACGTGGACTGATGTGTAATGGTTTATCATGACATGCAGACTGTTATTCCGTTGTTCCATCTTAGACGTTTGGGGGGGGGGGGTCATGTGGGACACATATATGTGCACTTATGTATATCACTTCATGCTTCATATGTATACCACTTTAGGCTTCACATCTTAGATTGAACAAAGGACTGAGCCTCTCTGGAGATAACAGGAGGATGTGAAAGTCTAGTCTTTGGTATGCAGAGAGACGGCCTGGGGGGATTTTCCTGGCCACCAGAGGCTGGGGGTGGAGGTGTTAAGATCTGAAGGAAGATGTATTGTTACTTGGGATTAAATACAATATGACTGTGTGCTTTGAAGTCCTGAGGTAGTTAAAGGACGAATGTCTGGGTTTCTTCCTCTTTCTGCTTTTGATGATGTTGGATGATGTGAATAAACCTGATTCGTGAGATGAACTCTGCATTGTCATTTTCACATTATCTACACCTCTATACACTAGCGTAGGAATATTGAGGTGCCTCAGGTGCTCTTCATATGACATGTTGCTTAGCCCAGGCACTCGTTTGGTGGCTCTCCTCTGCACTCGTTCAATCGCGTCTGCAAACTTCCACAAGTGGGGTGACCACACAGGGGCCGCACATTCAACATGAGGCCGTATCATTGTCTTATACAGGATCCTGAAGACCTCATTATCTATGCATTCAAAGCTTCTCCACATGGCACCTGTTATCTGGGTGGCTTTCTTTACCATTGTCTATATGTGTTTCTCAAAGGACAGCTCTTTATCTGCAGTCACTCCGAGGGAACACTTTTTCCCTGATCAGTCATTTCATATATAAATTCTGATTCAGGCGTGTACTTGTTTCAGTGTGATTCACAAGTTTATTGGAGTCCATTCAGTGGTATCTGTGGAATCGGAATTTATTGTGAAGTGCGGTGTGATGTCGCCGCCTTCCGGTTGTGTCACCACACCACCCTATATACGGGGCGGTCTTTCAAGAGGAAGTCCATTCGGACTTCCTCTTGCCCGGTTGACCCCCACACAGTATGGTGGATGTTGTATCGTAACCTGTTCTGCAATAAAGCACAGTACCAGTGCAACCTCTTTGTCTATCTCCTTTTGTGCCAGGTTTGTGGACATAACATTTGGCGACTGAGAATTAACTCATGGAGGCATGCGTAACACCACTATGGCCTTTCCTGGAGCTCCCCGGGGAACCACCTGTTCCATGGCCTCACTGGTTGGAGGCTTTCGAGAACTACATCACAACGTTGGACCTGGAGAAGCTGGATAAAGTGCGGACGTGAGTGCTGCTTGTTCACAACCTAGGCATTGAAGGTCAGAGAATTTTTCAAATGCTTGGTCCGACAGACTGTTATGAGGAGGCTATCGAAGTGCTAACTAGCTACTTTGCTATGTCCAAAAACGTGGCGCGGCATGCAAGAACTCACCACCATTGACGAGGAGCTAAGCTAATTAACCCCACACCCTACGGAGATGACATAAACATTGTGGGCCCCGAAGGTTGGTCAAAACTGCAGCGTGTAATGAAGTTAGACGGCATGAGTGTGCCCATTATGGTGGCCACCACTGCCATGAAGTCCATAGTGAGTGAGGCCATGGTTCGGAGGCTCACCCCCCAGCGCCCTGATGCGGTGGAACTACCAGATGACAGGAGCACCGGTGCTGGCAGGAACGTCACATTTGCAGTGCGGTACAGTGAAAAAGGGATTCCAGCGTTCCAGTTCCAGGTGACACACTGGGATGGAAATGTTATGGGGTGGGATTTATTCAGTGAGCTGGATTTTACTCTCACAATCACTGGGCAGATGGCCAGCAGACCAGGCCCAGTTCGCCTAGGCTTCGGGGAGGTGGAGACAGCTGAAAAGCACAGTGTGGACGGCGAACATAATGCAGAGAGTGGATATGGTATGGACGGTGAAGACGACATGGAGAAAGGGCAGAGACTGGACTCGCCTTTGTCCCTCATACAGCCAGAACCGAAGCTGCAGGAGAGGGAGCCCAGGTTAAATGAGACCATCGCCGATGAGGTATTTCTGGACAGCACTGACACTGAAGCATCTGCTCTGCGCTCTCAGGCGGAGAGCTGCCTAGAGGGGGGGCCCGAGCATGCAGGGGGCCATGATGCACAGCGACAGCAGACAAGCACAGACGCAGCGCACGACGTGGCACAGCAGAGCACTTCAGATGGCTCAGTGGAGGAACTGGACCGCTTCAGTGCCCGCACTCGGTTGGCTGCAGTGGGAGCGACCGAGCTAGCGGGTGGAGGGTCCGTTCTGATGAGCAACATCAGGGAGGCACCGGACACCTTTAGTGCTCAGGTTGAGTTTCAGCTGGCGACGGGCGAGGGGACTGCTGCGACAACAGTGACTGCTAAACCGCCACAGAGTAACGAAGGCGCCAGACCGATGGCGAGCACAGAGCTGGTGAACGCACAGCAGCACATCAAACCAAGTAAGGTGCCACTACAAGTCGTGGACTGGGTTCGGGTTTGTGCTGGCGGGAGGCTAGGACAGCGACTGACTGGGCTGCAGCCAGTGAACCAACAGGCGCCATTGAGGATCGTGGTGAAGCTGGGAACAGCATGTTTTTGGCTGACAGACAATTCGGTTTGGCACACAAACAAATTGCGGCGTGTCTGGGTGATGGCTCCAGGTGGCGGGGCTCTGCGGGAGTCGGCTGCTGTAGCGCAGGACTTGGGCCCTGGGGTCATGAAGATTGGCCCCGGGGGTCGGACAGCTCCGGGGAGGCGGCCGTCACGAGCGCCTTTCAAAGCGCCACGGAGGAGGCCGCTGCAAGCTTGTTCCAAAGCTCCGGGGAGGAGGCCACCACGGGGCCGCCTCGTAACCCTCCAGGCAAGAATGTTCCTCCTGTGGAAGACTGTAAGAAAAAAAAAAAATGAACTGAAAATGGTTAGTTAGGAGCACAGCTGTCCTACTGAAGGCGGCAGAATAAACCACTTTGCTGTGTGGACAATGTGGCAATCTACTCACCGGTCCTAGCTTCAGTTTGTTTTTTCTGTTCTTTATGATTTTATGTTTACTTTATCTGATGTGTTTGTTCAGGGTTTGTGTTCCAAATTTAGATGGGTTTAACTGGATGTGTTTTCTGTTTTGTAAAGGGGGGAAGAATGTGGGATAGGAATCTATTGTAAAGTTTCTGGTTGCATCATCACAATGCCCTATATACAGTACAAGGCATCCGCCATTCAAGCTTCCTCTTGCCCAGATGACCTCCACACAATATGGTGCATGTTGTATCGTAACCCGTCCTGCAATAAAGCACAGTTCCAGTGCAGCCTCCTCGTCCGTCTCCTTTTGTACCAGGTTTGCGGACATAACAGTATCTGGAATTGGTAAATGTTCAATAACCTGAGTAAACAACAAACTAGCTGTGCGATATGGCGACTCACTCTCATGAGCCTTTGTGGCACAATGGCACTTAACCTCATGTTCCCCAGCAAGGGAAGCAGGCCAAAGTTTTTGTTTAGAAAAGTGGGCCAGGCTGGCAGTGTAAATAAGAGTCTGAGAATAAAGAGAAGGAAAAGGAGAGGGGAAATCGCTCATCCACTGATAAAGATTTCAGTTGTTTATTTGTTTTAATAAAAAAAAGTCCAAAAATTCACATTCAGCACCTTTTTGCTACAAACACCTCAGTGAGATTTTTCTTCCTTTTTCGTCTACTGGTTGCCCTGGGCCCCAGGACCTGTGCTCAGTAGGCCTACATTGAACAATATGGCCCAGGTGCTACCTGTGCTAACCACTGTGTAACCTCTTCACATGTTACTGACGCCTACACAGAGCTGAGGATCAGTCTGAAGAGCTGAGAGGGAGAAACTGAGCTGCAATGAATAAGAAGCAACCCTGAAAGAAATCAAAACATTGCAACACGAGTTGATTTGTTGGACACATCTGCTTTAAATCATGGCAATTTGCAGGAAACAAGATGGAGAGATGAGGATCACACCCTCCCCCCACACCCCTCCTCCGTATGAGATATTGGCCATATAAACATACCCCTGTATTCCTGCTTCTCCAGTCAGGATGGGCAAATACAAACTCTGAGATATGCATGCTAAACAAACACTGTGATTTGTATTCCTGTGGACGACTGTCGTCTTTGGTTACCAGGAGACGGCGAGTCAGAGACATGAAGAGACGAAAGGGGGAACGAGGGAAAACAAACCGATGGCTCACCCGAAAAACAGAGAGCAAATGGAGCTCTGAAGACAGACTGGAGGAGCACTGCTGAAATCTATTCTTGGATCAAAACTCCCTGATGCCATCCCATGCTCAGATTTTACTTTTTCTGAACATTGAGTCACACATCCTGTTTTCTCCCATGCTGACCATGGCCTTTAATTAAGCCAGCTCTATTAATGGGTTTAGATGAAGATGGCTGGAATATCCAAATATTTGCCAGTCATTTAGTTACTGTGTTTCAGTCCAACTACCTTTGCAAAAACTTTGAATATGAACAAAAGAAATTGTGGATGATAACAGTATTAAGTTTATGCTCTTGGAAGAGGTGGATTAACTGTCGATTCACTTAATAATAAACACCACAATTTAATTAGCAAAGCTGTAAAAGCACGTGGAAGTTTCGTTACAACCATTGCAATGGTTTGTGCTCTCATTTCAGAAAAAGTATTGTCATTGCTAAATGTAAGAGGGGGAAAAAAAAAAGAAATTTGTAAGAATTAAGGTGCAAAGATGCTAATTTACAATTGAAGTCACAATTTTACCATGAGAAAGTCCTAAATTTATGTTGGGAAAAAAGCAGAAAATTTGAAAGAAAACTAGCAAAATTATGATGATAATTACTGGTGAAAAGATGAATAATTTGCCTGAAAAATTTATGATGGGGAAAAAATTCCAAGAAAAAAATCAGAAAAAACCATACAAATTCATGAAGAAAAAAAACCTCACTTATCATTAATGCTGGCCCAGTTGTTATAGTACAAATGCAGCAGCGGTCCTGGTTTGTATGACACCCTGGGCGGACTGCCTGGGTGGATCCCTCACCCCACCCCACCCCCCACACACATACACAAATACATTTTTTAAACTTTTTATTTCTCTTATATATGTCCAAATTTCTCACCAATTATTGAGGTTTTTCTTTCTACTTTTTCCTGGCAAGTTTGTTACTTTTTCATGTTTCATCTTTTTGCATAATATTGTGAAGATTAGGAGCATCTTGTCTCAGAATGACGCTGAGAAACTGATCCACGCTTTTGTTAGCTCTAGATTAGATTATTGTAACTCTTTATTGTCAGGCTGTCCCAAAACATCTTTAAAAAGTCTTCAGTTGATCCCAAAATCTGCAGCAAGAGTTTTAACAGGTACTAGAAAGAGAGATCATATCTCTCCGGTTCTGGCCTCCCTTCATTGGCTTCCCATAGAGTTTAGAATTAAGTTTAAAATTCTTCTTCTTACTTACAAAGCTCTAAACAATCAGGCCCCTTTTTATTTAAAAGATCTGATACTACTGTATTATCCTAACGGAGCACTACGCTCCCAAAATGCTGGATTACTTGTAATACCTAGAATCTCCAAAAGTACAATGGGAGGCAAAGCCTTCAGGTATCAAGCTCCTCTCCTGTGGAACCAGCTGCAAATCTGGATTCAGGAGTCAGACTTGATCTCTGATTTTAAGAATAGGGTTAAAACCTTCCTTTTTGATATAGCCTACAATAAGGGAGGGATCATGTGTCTCTGAACCCTCCCTTAGTTATGCTGCTCATAGGTTTAGACAGCCGGGGGGGCTCCAATAATGCACTGGGCTTCACTCCTTTCTTCACTCTCAATTAATTTTTTTTTTTTTTTTTTGCTGGTCATTAACATCTGTTTGTTCTCTCCCATAGATTGAGTCCCCATCGTGCTGTTTGCTCTCTACATGTCTGTTCTTTTCATCTTCTCTATCCCCTCACCCCCCAGACAGTCGCAGCAGATGATTGCCCCTCCCTGAGCTTGGTTCTGCTGGAAGTTTCTTCTTGTTTAAAGGGAGTTTTTCCTCTCCACCGTCGCCAAGCGCTTGCTCACAGGGGATCGCCTGATTGCTGGGGTCTTTCTGCAACTGTGGGGGTTTCCCATACAGTTGATAGTGCTATGAGATGACTGTTGTTGTGAAATGGCGCTATATAAATAAAGTTGAATTGAATTGAATTGAAAATTTTCTTTATTCATCAGCTCTTCAAAGTACTCCTTCCACCTTCTCAACACACTCTTGTCATTTGTTAGTACATTACCATTTCTGTTCTTAATCAACCTAACCTGCTGTAGATCCTTTCCAGCTCAATCTCTGTCTAGCTAGTTGATGCAAGTCCTTTTCTCCTCCCTTAGTGTCCAGCCTCTCATACAACTCACTATATGCCTTATCCTTTGCCTTTGGCACCTCTCTCTTTGTCATGCTCCTAGATTCCAAATATTCCTGTCTACTTTCTTCATGTCCCTGACTATCCCACTTTTTCTTTGCTAACCTCTTCCTTTGGATACTTTTCTGTATCTTCTCATTCCACCACCAAGTCTTCTTGTCCACTGGATACACCACATACCTTTCTACCCGTTTCCCTCAATACTTTTGCTGTACTTTCCCAGTCATCTGGTAATGCTTCCCTACCACCCAGACCCTGTATTAACTCGTTCTTGAACTCTGACCTTCTTCCTTCTGTAACTTCCCCGTTTAATCTTTGGCTCTGCCTTTACTGATTTCCTCTTCTTGCTGTGCAAAGTCATTCTACAGACTACCATTCGATGCCGTTTAGCTACATTCTCCCCTGGCACCACCTTGCAGTTTCCTATCTCTTTCAGATTTCTCCTTCTGCTTAAGCTGTTGTCCACCTGTGTGCACCTTCCTCCACTCTTGTAAGTCACCCTATGTTCCTCTCTCTTCTTAAAGTATGTGTTCACCATAGCCATTTCCATCCTTTCAGCAAAATCCACAGCCATCTGTCCTTCTGATCTGAATTCCTTTTGTTACCAGCAGATCATTCGGAAAGCAGAATGCATTTTATCTTCTCCTGATATGTCCTCTCTAATGAATTCTCTCTTTTGCCATCAGGGTGCCATTATGTTTTACCTGCAAGCAAAACTAATCAGTATGCCAAGTCTTTTACTCCCTTAGCAATAAAGCTACTAAATGCTTCTTAAGGTTGTGTAACGTCAACCCCTTTGATTCCAATCTATGAAATCACTCTTCACTTGGAAGAAATTATTTTACCCAAAAGTCTGTTCAAGAATTGTTTTCTTCGCCTAAGCACCACAGCTTGAAAACACATTCCATGGTAAAAGGGACGATAATAATCCTGTTTTGTGCCAGGAACAGATTAGTCTGCAATCATAAATCCAGGAACTTCCTCCCCAGCCAGGCAGTTTTATGTTTCAAGAACTGTTTGAAACATTCCAGTTATATTAACCACATTCCACAGGTCTCTAGGGACTATCTAAAGTTCAACATTGCCCCTTTGGACAGCTCAGAAACATGTCTGCATTATGTCTGTCAACTGCTGGACTGTTTTTTTGACTGAACATTAACTCTCTCTTCAAGTTTTCATTCCTCAGGATAATTCTCAGGGCACTAATTGAAGAGATGACCAACTCTGTGATGAATGATCATGGTTTAAATTGTTTCATTAGTCATGAATGAATGAATGAATGAATGAATTTATTTCGGATAGTACAGTACAGGTTAAAAGAAACAATAATATAACAACAAGGTCAAATTAGACAAAGACTCCTCTGATTATACAATTCCACTTAAGTTATCCGAAATGGGTGATGGCTGAAGCCGCAGCTTATATTACCCACCCATATTCCATCCAAGAATTCAAAAGAGAAAAAAGAGAAAACAAGACAAGAGCGATTGCAATTCAAAACAAAGCTAAGACAAAATGTGACTGAGAGAAAAAAGAAAACTAAGCTAGGCTAAGTTAAGCGGTTACTATTCAAAAACAAATCTAAGACAAAATGTGACAGAGAAAAAAAAGAAAAAAAAAACAAAAAACTAAGCTACAACACAACACAGGCTGGATATGTCAATCCTTATGTGAGTTTACATGTCGTCTTGTAAATATGTTTGGAGTATTTCTTCCTTTAGTTTTTGTTTAAATTGTCAAAGCGTTGTACATGATTTTAATTCAGGTCCAAAATTGTTCCATAATCTGACTCCTTGCACTGAAATACAGTGTTGCTTGGTGGTTGTTCTCACTGTAGGCTTTTGAAATATACATGTTCCTCTGAAGTGATATCGTTTCTCCCTTGCTTGGAACAACTTTTGGATATTTGCGTGCAGTGATAAATTCTTCACTTTGAACATTATTATTGTGGTTTTAAAGTCAACCAGATCTTTCAACTTGAGAGTTTTTTGTTTAAGAAAAAGTGGGTTTGTTGGTTCCCTGTAAGCTGCTTTGTTTATTATTCTAATAGCTCTCTTTTGAAGCATAAAGAGTGGATATACAGTATGTTTGTTTTATATGTATTTCCCCATACTTCATTACAATATGTCATGTATGGGAGTATTAATGAATGATACAAGGTGTATAGTGTGGGTTGATTCAGCAAATATTTCACTCTGTGTAATATTGCAATTGATTTGGATACTTTACCTTTAATATAATTAATATGTGACTTCCAACACAGTTTATTATCAATTATTACTCCAAGAAATTTAGTTTCAGATACCCTTTCAATCTCTACACCATTTACACTGAGTTTGGGTACTGGGTTGTTGTGATGGTTGTTAAAGACTATAAATTTTGTCTTACTTAAATTGAGCGTTAATTTGTTTGAATCAAACCACAGTTTAAGTTTTCCTAATTCCTTTCTGAGTGTATCCAGAAGTTGTTCCAAATTGTTTCCACTGCATAACAGATTAGTGTCATCGGCAAACAATATTAAGTCCATTTTTTCTGAAACTTTACATATATCGTTTATATACATATTGAATAATAATGGCCCCAAAACTGAACCCTGTGGGACTCCACAGGCGACCTTCAGTAACTGTGAGTTTTTGTTGCTAACACATACATACTGATATCTATTCTTTAAGTAACTACTTAACCAGGACAGTGCTACCCCTCTAATACCACAATTTTGTAGTTTCTTTAATAATAAATTGTGATCTACTGTATCAAATGCTTTTTTAAGATCCAGGAATACTCCAACTGAATACTCTTTATTTTCAATGGCTGTTGATATTTTTTCTGTAAATTCCATTAGGGCATATGCAGTTGTCCTCTTGTGTCTGAATCCATATTGCTGCTCACACAATAAATCATTCTTCAGTATGAAGTTGTCAATTCTCTCATAGAATATTTTTTCAAGTATCTTGGAAAATTGCGGTAATAGTGAAATTGGTCTATAGTTTGAGAGTTCCCCTCTGTCGCCCGTCTTGTATATCAGAATTACTTTAGCTATTTTCATTGCATTGGGAAATATACCTGATTGGAGAGACAGGTTACAGATATACGTCAGTGGTTTTACTATGCATTCGATAACAGTTTTGACTAATAGCATGTCAATACCATCACAGTCCGTAGATGTTTTACTTTTGAACGATTTAACAATTTCAATGACCTCTCTTTCGTCTGTGTTCTTTATGAAGATGGAGTCTTTTACAGCAGTGTTACTGCATATTGTATCACCTGTAGTCACCGTAGTGGGTATTTCTCGGGCCAGATTAGGTCCAATGTTAACAAAAAAATTATTAAATTCATCCGCAGGTGAAGCTATATTCACACTCTGAGTCGTTTTATTATTTTTTGGAATATTAGTTGGGTTGCTTGTATTTCTGCTTTTATTTCCAAGGATACTGTTGAGTATTGTCCATGTATTTTTAATATTGTCTTTGTTTTTCTCCAGTTCTTTACTGTAATAGTCTCTTTTACTACATTTTATTATATATGTTAACTTATTTTTGTATGTTTTATACCTCTGCTCTGCTTCTTTTGTCCTTTTCTTTAGGAAAGCTTTATATAATAATTTTTTCTTTTTACACGCCTTTTGTAGTCCTTTGGTTAACCATGGCTTATCAGCAAATTTGTGTTTAAGCTTTTTTTTTACTAATGGGCAGTTTTTTTCATAAAGAGTGGTTACAATGTTTATAAATGTGTCATAGGCTTCATTTACATCTGATACATAGACTTCTGTCCAGTCTTGCTTCAGCAAGTCCTCTTAAAAAGAATTGGTTGCATTTGGTGATTTGTATCTGAACGATTTTGAAATTTTTTCTGCGTTGGGCCCCGTGTGGCCATGGATAAGTGCAAAGGTTGGCAAGTGGTCACTTATATCATTTATCAATAATCCACTTTCTATTTTCTTATCGATAACATTGACAAACAGGTTGTCAATAAGTGTAGCAGAGTGAACTGTGATTCTACTGGGATGTGTTATTGTGGGATATAGACTCATGCTGTACATAGAGTTCATGAACTCTGTAACTACATTTTGTTGATGTGAATTTATTAAATCAATATTGAAATCTCCACAAATTGCTACCATTTTCTTACTAGTAATATTATTGTACAGCTCGACTAATTTATCTCTGAATGTCTCAATGCAAGTTCCCGGCGTTCTATATATACAGCTTATGATTAGATTTTTTGTTTTGTCTAGGTCAATCTCAACAGTAACACATTCCAAGATCCCTGGTAGTGCAAAGGACATTTCATTTACAAGCTTACACCTATACAGGTCATCAATATACAGTGCAACACCACCACCCTTTTTTTGAGTTCTGTTAATATAAAACATCTGATATCCCTCTATTGCCATCAGGGGAGCCTGTTCTTCATTAAGCCAGGTTTCAGAGACTGCAATAGCTGTGAATTTTCTGTCTAGCTGTTTTAAATAGTCCTGAATCTGTGGAACGTTTTTGTTAAGACTTCTGCCATTGAGGTGTATTATTGACAGTTTACCATCTAATTGCACTTGACTTTTGAATTGCTTTTCAGTGTAATATTCACAGTGGTTATGAATATTATTGAAAAAAGTGGTTATCAGGATCAATATCATTCTCCATCTCTTGTGGTTTATGTTCAGCATAGTGGCATATTTTCAGAGTTTGAGTTTCCTCACTCTGTGTCAGATGACTTCCTCCAGCTGGGGATAATTGATGTCTACTCGAGTCGGTCATAAGTTTTTGTTTATTTTGCTTATTTTTTTTTAAAGTACTTTGGCATGGTGTATCAAAAGAACTATTCTTATTGTGTGTATGAATATGGATTATCATTGACTCATAATTTTCTTAATCGGTGTTCATCTGTATTTATTTAAGTCAGTAGCATCTCTGATCATTATACTCCTTGCTTGTTCTGGTGTTCCATTTAGTTTAATCCAAATTCTACAATTTCTTGTCCAGGTTGCCTGTATCTTATTTTGTTTTTTCAGCATCCGTGCCTGCCGTGCTAATTCAGCGTTTTGGGTTTTTTTTGTCAGGTGTTCATTTAGGTAAACTTGAGTTCCCTGTAGCTTTCTGGCCTGCCTCAGTATGTCATTCTTTACCCTTCTGTTCACAAAGCGCATCACAATTGATTTCTTTGTTTTGGGATCTTTCTTCAGTAAAGCATAACAGGCTGAAATTGCATTGGCTTCTACCTTAATGTCTCTATTATTAAGGAACTGAAGCACTTGATTTTCTAAGGAGACTGGTTCACTCATGGGAGCATCTTCACCATTCAGTCATTGATTTGAAATGTGTTGCATGCCTGAAAATATGCTTAAACGAACCTTATTTTAATGCATGCTTAAGGAAGTAGTAATGAAAATTAGTTATGAATTACTAAAGTTAGTTTAGTTTATATATATAAGATGATTCTTTGTATTTTTCTTTGATCAATATGTGTTCTTCATATTCAAAAACATACGCAAGTCATCTGACTGGCTCAGCCAATCACCAGCCAGTCTCTGTTGGCCAACACCCCCTTGGTGGTTTTCATTTTCAAGGGTCAATTTATGTCTTATTTTGTGTGCTGTGGGGGCGGTCTGTTGGAGGTGGTGTTCTTTTTTTTTTTTTTTTTTGACCAGTGATCCCAGATGTGGATGAGGGTAATTATGCTTCGTTTGGGGAAGCTTTAGGCAGGGGGTTTGTTGGGGTGTTTGTCATTTGTTTTGATTAATGTTTTTTGTTTTGGATTGGTTGCCACACTGAATTTTAGGTTTGTATTTTGCTGTAATGTTGACGGCACCACATGTGAACAGTGCTCTTAATCATATGTCCTTGGTCTCTTGGAATGTACTGTACGTGGTTTAGGTCACCCTGTTAAACAAGCAAAAGTTTTTTCACACTTGAAATCATTGAAATCTGACATTATATTTTTTACAGGAAACCCATGTTAAAGCTACCCAGCACAGAATACTTAGGGCCAATTGGATCTCACAGGTCTATCAATCACCATTTACATATAAAGCCCGAGGGGTCGCTATTCTCTTCTGGAAAACTGTGCCTTTCTGATTTCAGTCATCTATAGCTGACCCAAATGGCAGGTTCATAATTTTAATTGGGCATATTAATTCATTTCCCATTACACTGGTTAATATTTATGGGCCGAACACGGACGATCCGGCATTTTTTCAGAAAATGCTTGACATTATTCCGGTTGATGATGTAAGCTACTTAGTGATGGGGGAGAGTTTAACTGCTACCTAGATCCATATTTAGATAGGCTGTCCTCTGCCCCCTCTCCATCTAATATTCTTGCTGTACAAACCATTAATAATTTGATGAAATCAAAGAAGGTGGTGGGCATTTGGAGACTGCAGCATCCATCTGATCATGATTATTCCTTTTATTCACATGTACATAGATCATACACATGGACTGATTATTTTCTAGTTGATTCCAGATTAATTTCCAATATCAACCACATCAAATATTATAACATAATAATATCTGATCATAGTCCCATCAATCTTAACCTTAACCTCTTGCACTCTGTTGTACCGCGGGCGGGCAAGTCTCTGTGTCCCAGAGCGCACGAGGGCGCTCTCGTGCGCCCTCGTGCACTCTAGGACGCATGATAGAGATGGAGATGGTGATGGCGTCAAAGCGCGCACTGAAAATAAAAGCTGCAGACACAGCCACGAACAGATTAGTTCATCTGATTGACCTCTCATTCGACTAATAAGAGCCTTGAATTGGGTTTCTGAAACCTTGAAGAACCAATGACTGAAAACCTAGCAAGAAGGACCTGCCTACCAACGCTGTGAATGCAGTGAGCCAATTGAAGCAGAGAAGTTCGCGAGCTGTTTTTTTTTAAGGCTGGGTGAAGACTGACTGCTGCAGCGGATCGAAAAAGGACCCGCAGGAAGAACCGTCACAGACCCAGCAGCACGGAGACCACCCACAAATGCAACCTGTGTGACAGCGACTGCCATTCACACATCGGCATGTTCGGCCACAGGCGTTGCTTATTTTGTTTTTGTTCCAGCAGAGTAGACGTTATGATTTCTTCCATGGTCATAGACCAACGGAGGCCGACGATGAAGGCTGAGTGACACACACGCCTTCGCCAGTCTTTTTTTAATTACTACTGTTATTTGTTTTGAAAAATCATTCGCCAAAAACCGCAATCATGGAAGCACAAAACCGCAATAATGGAATTATGTTTTGATCGGGTTGTGAGACCAGAACCACGAGCGGACCAGCGTCGCGTTCGTCTGACAATGAGGAAGAGAAGTTCGCCAGGACACTGCTGTGAAGAGGTAAGGTGTTATAAGCTAAATTATTCTTTATCCCTGAAAATTGTAATCCAAAATGACTTTTGACCGATCGGTAAATTACAACTGTGCGGCGCACGAAGTCTGAAGTTCGTGCGCCGCGGTACACGGGTCGTTCGTCATGTCCAGATCATGAACACCACCCCCCCGCTATTCTTCTGTACCGGGGGGGGGGAGCCGCGGTGACTGCACTGCTGTCGCCACATCGCCATATGAGGCTAATCCGTCATGTAGCGATGGGCGATGTTCGTCCTCTGTAGAGAGGAGGGGGGACCACCCCCTCCACACACACACACACACAGACACAGCCCTGAGTATGACCTTTCATTAGAGCCCAAAATGAAGCTTCTACATTGAATCATTCAAAAGTTACAGACGTTTTTCCAAACTGTGCCATTTGGCACAATTTGGCACAGTTCCAAAACGCCTGGGAACTACCTGAGGAAAAAGCTGTGTAATATATTCATTTTTTGTGGTATTGTTACAAAATTTGGACCTCAGCTGGATAACACTTGGTTCTACATTTATGTTGCATTTTCCAGCCCGGATCTGAAGCTGTGTGTTATTTGTAAGCATTTGTATCCAAAAAAACACCCAGGCCAAATTTATTTTCTTCAAGTTCACTGTGTTTAGATGACTGTAACTCAGTGGCCGGAGCACTTAGAGAGATTATGACTGTTTTGCCAAAAAATTCAAAGTGTTTTCTTTTAAATGAGACCAACCCCATGAAGATGCTGCAAAGGGTTGAAGAACAGCTTTGGATTTAATTTGGGCACGTTATTTTTTGGCGTTTTTAGGGAAATTGACCGGAGTGCAAGGGGTTAAGGTGTTTTCCCCTAGTCGAGTTTATAGTTGGCGCTTCAACCCTTATCTTCTCGAGGATCAGACTTTTAGAACATACATCACCACACATATATCACAGTTCCTTGAGACCAATGATAATGGGGTAGTGAATGATCCAGTATTATGGAAAACACTCAAAAGTGTATATCAGAGGGCAAATTATTTCTTATGAAACAACATTGAAAAGGGCTAAGAGAAGTAGATTGGGACAGATTGAAAAAGAATTACAATTAGCTGAACAGGGTTACAGAAAATCATTGCTTCAAGCAGATTATAATACAATCCTGAAATTAAAATATGAGTACAACTCTATTTTGGGAGATCAAGTGGGCAATATTTTACTTAAACTTATACAGCGCCATTTTGAACTTGGTAGCAAGCCACAAAAGTTATTGGCAAGGCAATTAAAAGGAGAACAAGAAAAATGAGCCATTTACAAAATAAGATCTAAATCTGGAGGGATGCTTACAGACTTAAGGGACATAAATGAACGTTTTAGAGAATTTTACTCAGAAATGTACACCTCTAAATCTACAGCCACACAGGAAGACTTTGTTAAGTTTTTTTGATTTGCTCCATTTCCCCAAGTTAGATGTAGCTTCCAGGGAAAGTCTGGACGTAGCGTTCTCAATGTCAGAGTTACAAGATGCCATCAGACGGCGGTAGGCGGCGGTGCCCAGCGGAGGACTTACCGTGACTGCAGCGGCGGTGTGCGACGAGACTACCCGAAGCGATTGCTAAGCTAACGCTAGTTAGCTTAATGCTGGCGCCAGTCATTCCACCTTACACCAGCCTGAATCGAAGCCCAGCTGCGAGGCCCAGCGGAGATACTACCAGGCAAGCGGCTATTTGTTGACGGGGCTCAGCAGAGATTTCACCCAGGCAGACGACGGTAGGTGGCGGTGCCTAGCGGAGGATTTACCGTGACCTCAGCGGAGCTCGGTGGCAGCGGCGGTGTGTGACGAGACTCGGTTGGAGGAGCGGGACGGGAGACCAGTTACGGCGACTATGAGCAACGAGACCAGCAACGGAAGGGGCTAGTTGGCTAGCTGAGGCCCAGCTGGATTCGAGGACGATCGGATCAGATTCTGGCGATATAAGCAGAATTTATTTTACTATCCACAGATTTTCCTTTTCCTTCTTTCCAAGAAGGACTGAAGATGGCTGCCACCAGATTAAAAAGTGGGCTGATGGGCACCACTAATAAGCCTTCTCTACTTCTCTACTTCCTCTTCGTTTTGTCTTTGTGTGTCTGGACCTGCAACAAGAAGGATTTTCCGACAAACTCAACCAAAGGTGAAGTTAAAAAGTTTTATCTGTATGGATTTGGGCTTGGACATCTCACCCTACACTCTATGTGGTCTTTAAAAGCCCTGAGCAAAAACTTCCAAATTAAGGCAAACATGGCTGTTAAGCAAAAATCACAATATGGCAGAGGATATACAGTTAAAGTTCTGTTAGTTCTGCTACTTCTGGCAGGAGATATTCACCTTAACCCTGGACCTGCCACTATTAAACAGCAGACCACTGGGTTAGCACAAAACCGAGCTGTACAAAAGCAAAAACAACATTTATTTTTCCAAACTGTTAATCATGCACGAGTTCTTTGGGACACCAAGGCTAAACCAAAGGGGATCCTCGGCGGTCATTTAAACATACGGAGCATAATCCCCAAAAGAGATGAGATTTCGGTGTTGCTGTTGGACTCAAATCTGGACTACCTTTGTCTCTCAGAAAGCTGGCTACACAGTAACATAGACACTAATATGATCGATATTGTGGGCTACCAGTGTTTTAGAAAAGACAGGCAGGTAGGGAGGGGAGGAGGTGTTTTAATTTACATCAAAGAGAAATATAAATGTCAACTGGTTGATTTGAATACTTCACTTGAATGTTTAGCTGTTAATGTATGTCTCTCTCCGGTAATGAATTTCAACATTGCAGTAGTGTACAACCCACCGTCACACAACTCTTCCTTTTATAATGAATTAAGTGATCTGGTTAAACAACTTGAGAAGAACAGAGAAACAATAATTCATGGTGACTTTAATATCAACTGGTCTGATAAAAAAGACAAACAAAAACTGAAAAGCCTCATGACTAAATTTAATTACCAGCAAATCATCAAAGGACCCACCAGGATAACCAAACAATCCAGAACACTTATTGACATGGTATTTACTAATAAACCAGAACGAATAACCAGAACCTATAATCTTGTAACTGGTCTCTCAGATCATAACATGGTTCTTGCTGTCAGGAAACTTACTAAAAAGCGACTACAGTATTTTGGGGGAGTCGATATTGACAAATCAAATTTTATTATCCCCAAATCAAAAAATGAGGAGTTTGAACATTACTTAGAGAATCAAAATTGGGAGCAGCTCATGGCAACATGTGAAGTAGATGGTTGTTGTAATTTTATAACTGCAACAATCACAAAGTCTATAGAAAAATTTTCAAAGCAAATTAAAAGTAGACAACAGAAGATTAGCCTACCATGGTTAAATAATGAAATAAGAAAACTTATGAAGAGGCGAGACTATGCACTGAAAACATCACTAACCTCCAAACTACAAAATGATCACCTTGTGTACAAAAGTTTAAGAAATAAAGTGGTACATGAGCTGCGGAAATCAAAAATATCTTATTACAATAAACTGATAGATCATGCAAAGGGTAACAACAGTTCCCTATGGAGGCATTTAAATAACTTAACTAATAAAAAAAACGATCAGAAGGGGGTAAAGGAACTTAGAATCAATGGCAAGACCGTCAGTGACAAGGCTACTTTGGCAAATGAATTTAATTCACACTTTGTGGGCTCTGTGGAAGACTTAACAAAAATTTTTGTGCTGCCAAATGTGCTCAACAACACAAATTCCATACTTCCAACAGATACTTTTCACATCAATGAGGTAAATGAGAAGTTAATTGCTGGTATTGTTAAAACACTGTCAAACTCAAAAACTAGTGATATCTACAATATGAGCACCTCCTTTCTCAAAATGCACAGCAAAATATTAATCAAACCACTGACTCATCTCATTAATCTCTCCATTAGGTCTAGTACATTTCCATCTGGCTGGAAAAAAGCTGTCGTCATACCAGTTCATAAATCAGGCAGTAAAGACGATATATGCAATTACCGCCCAATCTCTATCTTACCAGTCCTATCTAAGGTTCTTGAAAAAGTTGTAGCTACACAGCTGATAGACTACTTACAAGACAGTCAACTTCTTCATCCACATCAATTTGGTTTTAGACCAGGATACTCAACAGAAACAGCAAATTGTTGCCTTATTGAAAACGTCAAACAGTCCTTGGACAGGGGTAATGTGGTAGGAGCTGTTTTTCTAGATCTCAAAAAGGCTTTCGATACTGTAAACCACAGTTTGCTTTTATCCAAAATGGTATCTTTTAACTTCTCCCCAAATACATTAGAATGGTTTGCATCTTATCTCCAGAATAGAGAACAGTGTGTAAAAGTTCACCAGGATAAATCCTCATTTTTAAACAACCGCATGGGTATCCCACAAGGGTCCATTCTTGGTCCTTTACTTTTCAGCATTTTTATTAATGACTTGCCGTTACACTGCTCAGCTGCAACATGCCAACTTTATGCAGATGATGCAGTTATTTACACAGCTGCCAAGACTCCAGCACAGGCTGCAGATGTACTGTCTACAAGTATGGTTGATGTCCAAGAGTGGCTCCTCAAGAACCATCTATTGCTGAACCTTCAGAAAACAGTCTCAATGTGCTTTTCAATCAAAAAATGTAACCTGCAACATTTTAAAGTTAATATACATGATCATGACATCAGTTTAGCTACAGAATTCAAATACCTTGGCATTGTACTAGATCCTCAACTCAAATTTAATCTTCATATAAAGAAAATTTCAAAAACAGTAAAAAAAAATCTGAACTGCTTTAAATTAATTAGATATTACATACCTTACGAAGCAGCTGCACTGTATATGCATTCTATGGTTTTTTCTCATATATCATACTGTTTGACAGTCTGGGCTCAAGCAGCCCCTTCCACAATAAGACATATAGGTTCATTATATAATCAAACCCTAAAAATCTTGGACAAAAAGCCCATTAGGTGGCATCACTGTAATGTTTTAAAAAAATACAACCTATTGAGTTTTGAGAGCTTCATTGACCTCTGTCTTCTGAAATTAACGTTCAAATGTTTCCATAAATCAGCACCCGAGCCACTTGCTGGTTTCGTCCAAAGACAGGACAGCAGCAGAGCCACCAGGAGTTCTGTTAACAATAACTGTAAAATATTCCACCGCAGAACCACATTTGGACAAACAGCTTTCTCTATAAAGGGCAGTCACATCTGGAACACAATGCCAAATGAAATTAAAATAATAACGGACTTTAAAACATTCACTAAAAATGTTAAAAACTGGCTGAAAAATAAACAAGAATGTACTCATGTATGAATTATTTGTCTGCAAAGTGAGAGTGAATGAAGGGAAGGAATAAATGTGTTTGTTTATAGTGAGTGACGGAGGGAGGAAGGCCTGAAATAGGCAAATGTGAGTTATGTTATATGTGTTAAATGTGAGTCAGGCTGTTATATTTGTGTATTTATAATATTTATGTTAAAGGTGAGTCAGGCTGTTATATTTGTGTATTTATAATATTTATAATATTTATAATTGTGTATTTATAATTTTTCTGCATTGATGTATGTGGTTATTGTGTATATTTTTATCTTGATTCTTTTTTCTAAAGCCCATCCAGGGACAAGAGTTGCAAATTAGCTAATAGCTATACACTCTATGTGCAACACATGAGATTGATTGTCTTTGATTAATTGTCTATGTTTATTGCACTGTCCCTGTCAAATAAACTAATCTACTACTACTACTATCAGAGCATTCCCCACCGGGAAGGCAGCAGGTCCTGATCGGTTCAGGCCAGAATTTTACAAAGCCTTTCAAGGGGTCCTTGCACCTTCTTTGCTGAGAATGATTAGAAACACCTTTCACTCTATATATATATCACGGACACACAGATCGCCCCAAAGGTCTCCCGAGTCGGTGGACGGAGCCTCTGTTTACAGCAGGAGACGATACAGCAGGGAAGAGCTAGCTAGCACTCAACCGCCTCCTGGTGCTAACGGAGAAACTCGACATACCGGGAGAACTGGAGCGAAAATGACGCGGGTGCCGGGCTGGAGTTTAGGCGGCGTGCAAGAAATATAAGACAGAATAATAAAGAGCGATGGCAAGAACCAGGCAGACCGCCTGTAAATCTACTGGAGGAAAAGCTCCCAGGAAGCAGCTGGCCACCAAAGCTGCTCGGAAAAGCGCTCCGGCCACCGGCGGAGTGAAGAAGCCTCACCGTTACAGGCCCGGTACCGTGGCTCTGAGAGAGATCCGTCGCTACCAGAAATCCACGGAGCTGCTCATCCGTAAGCTGCCCTTCCAGCGCCTGGTGAGGGAGATCGCTCAGGACTTCAAGACCGACCTGCGCTTCCAGAGCTCCGCCGTCATGGCTCTGCAGGAGGCCAGCGAGGCCTACCTGGTGGGTCTCTTCGAGGACACCAACCTGTGCGCCATCCACGCCAAGAGGGTCACCATCATGCCCAAAGACATCCAGCTGGCCCGCCGCATCCGCGGAGAGAGAGCTTAGACTTTCTGCTGCACATCCACCAACCACAATGCTCCGCACTGTGTGTATATATATATATATATATATATATATATATATATATATATATATTAATATGTACATATGTATACTAGCTGCTCTTGTTTTTTCTTGCCTTCTGATTGTTGCTCTGAGTGTTGCTGTCCCTGTGCTGTTGCAATCCTGGAATTTCCCCATTGTGGGACTAACAAAGGCTTATCTTATCTTATCTTATCTTATCTTATCTTATCTTAACTTATCTTAAACATGTTTCAGAACAGACAGCTTCCATTTTTTTTTTTTTTGGTGAAGCAAATATCTGTGTTTTATTGA
Organism: Pholidichthys leucotaenia; assembly: GCA_020510985.1. Taxonomy (NCBI): domain Eukaryota; kingdom Metazoa; phylum Chordata; class Actinopteri; order Cichliformes; family Pholidichthyidae; genus Pholidichthys; species Pholidichthys leucotaenia. The sequence continues at coordinate 188,805,532 of CM035842.1, read as the reverse complement.
AAAAAGACAAAGATGAAACTGACCCGGGTAGCTATAGGCCTATTGCTCTACTAAATTACGGCTTGAAAATAATTACTAAAGTTCTAGCAAACCGGCTCAGTAAAATTATAGCTATTATTATTCACCCGGATCAAGCAGGATTTATTCCTGAGAGGTATTCATTCTGTAATGTTCGCAAAATTCTTAATATCATGTATGCTGATTATAGCAAAGATGACAGAGCTGTTATACCGTCTTTAGATGCTCACAAGGCATTTGATTTGATAGAATGGCCGTACTTAATTGTGGCGCTCAAGAAATTTGGGTTCAGCAACATTTTTATAGTGGGTTAAAATTTTATATAGCAACACAAAATCCGCCATCTTAACAAATGGGGACAGATCTAATCTGTTCTCTTTACAATGTGGTGTCTGTCAGGGGGACCCACTGTCCCCTTTGCTGTTTAATATAGCACTAGAGCCCTTGGCCATTGGTATCAGGGGGCACCTAGTCATTAACCTGTTGAACTCTGTTCAACTTCCCTAAAAACGCCGAAAAATAACGTGCCTGTAACCCATGTATTTTTGCCTACATATGCTTAAGCATAAAGGAGATTGCATGTGTGGATTGACCTCACGTCCTGAATGGAACAATATGTCTGGACCACCTGCGGTTAACAACAAGAGGACGGAGGTATGGTGATAAGACACTGGAAGGACTTCCCAACCTCCTGGGGGACAGGTGGAGGACTGAGAGACCGGAGGGGGAGTTAATGTCAATAGGGGGTTTTGACAGGGATATGTGATTCTCCCTTTGTGTGAGATGTATAAATGTGAAGGTCTGCTGCAGCTCATCCTCTTTCATTCTTGAGAGATGGCTGGGGATGAAGTGCTTGAATAAAACCTGAATTAAAAGCCAATTCAGCTTCATTATTTTACGCTCCCCACATTGGTGACCAGTGACGTGTGAGAATGCCTGGAAATGCTCTCCACGATCAGGACTCACTGGAGTCTGCCCTAGCGAGTGCCATCGCCGTCAAACTGCCAGAATTCTGGCAGGACAACCCAGACTCGTGGTTCCTCCAGGCGGAGGCACAGTTCACGCTTGCAGGCATAACGGCGGATGACACTAAGTTCTACCACGTCATCGCTAGACTCAACAACCGCACAGCTCGATGCGTGCGGAGCTTGGTACAGCAGCCACCCGCCGAAGACAAATACGGCAGATTGAAAGCTGCACTCACCAAGTGTTTCACGCCCTCAGCCGAAGAGAGGGCTAGGAGGCTCCTGGTTATGCTCATCCAAGGAGATCACAGGCCAGTCGCCCTGATGGAAGACATGCTGCAGCTGAGGGGGTCAGACGACGACGATTTCCTCTTTAACTACATCTTCCTGACTAACCTCCCGATGCATATGAGAGGAAGGCTGTCCAGCATGCGTTATGACACCCAGCAGGATTTCCGTGACCTGGCCCAAGAGGCGCAGAGGCTCCTCAGCTCCTGCGGCGAGCAGGCGACCGCGGCGGCGACCCGAGGCAGCGACGAGCCGGAGACAGCCGAGCCAAACCTACCAACCATGGCAGCGGCGCGGCCCCGACGCGGCAAAGGTGATGGCCCAGCGGCAGAGGCGCGGCCCCGACGCAGCGGAGGAGAGGATCTCTGCTTTTATCATCGGCGGTTCGCAGAGAGGGCGCACAGGTGTGTGCCACCGTGCAACTTCAAGAAGTCGGGAAACGGCAGGACCAAGAATCGTTAGCAGCTTCGGCTCTCGGCAAAAGAAATAAGCTGCTATACATCACAGATACGAGCTCCGGCCGCCAGTTCCTTATAGACACTGGAGCCCAAGTGAGTTTCATCACCCCAACCTATGCTGACCGGGTGGCTGGCCCCCATGGAAACGGGGCAACGGCGGCGAACGGCTCGAGCATCAACACCTATGGGGAAAGGACTTTGTCTCTGTCCTTACATGGCCGCTCTTATGAATGGACTTTTGTCATAGCGGCGGTGAGTTTCAACATGTTAGGTGCTGATTTTCTGTGCTCACATGGTTTGTTAGTTGATCTTGCCAATAGGCGGCTGGTAAATGCACTCTCTTTTTACTCTATTCCCTGTGCAGCTCGAGTGTCCCCGCCACCGGTGCAGACCAACGTCGCCACAGCAGGTGGTAAGTTTAACACAATACTCACCCAGTTTCCAGCACTCACGGTTCCCACATTCTCGGCAACAGTTGCGAAACACGGGGTGGAGCATTTTATCACTATAACTGGCCCCCCCGTCTTCGCGAAAGCTCGGCGCCTGGATGCTGCTAAACTCTCCATGGCGCGCGAGGAGTTCGCCAGCCTAGAGAGGCCGGGCATTATTCGCCGTTCGAAAAGCCCATGGGCTTTGCCGCTGCATATGGTCCCGAAAGCCGACGGCTCATTAGATTAGATTAGATTAGATTAGATTCAACTTTATTGTCATTACACATGTATGAATACAAGGTAACGAAACACAGTTTAGCATCCAATCAGAAGTGCAAAGGACAGCAGTGCAGTATATACTGTAATTAACAGTATGTGCAATTTAAGCAAATATATGCAAATATATGCAGCAGTGCAGAAAGTTGAGAGTACTGTTATGTGCAAATAATGTGCAATAAGTTAGATGGAGTTATGTAGTTATGCAAATGTTATGTGCAAATAATGTGCAATAAGTTAGATGTAGTTATGTAGTTATGCAGTTATGTACAGGTGAGGATGGTAAGAGATGATGGTAAGAGAGTCAGCGGGGAACTAAGTTCAATAACGTGACAGCTGTTGGAAAGAAACTGTTCCTAAACCTGCTGGTTCTAGTCCGAAGGCTTCTGAAATGTCTTCTGGAGGGGAGAAGCTGGAACAGTCCATGAGCAGGATGGTTGGAGTCCCTAAGAATGCTGCGTGCCCGGCGCAGACATCTTTTCCTGTAGACGTCCTCTATAACTGGAAGTGGAGTCCCTGTGATGCGTTGGGCAGTTTTCACCACCCGCCGCAGCGCCTTGCGGTCAGCGACAGAGCAGCTCCCATACCAGACTGTGATACAGTTGGTCAGGGTGCTCTCTATCACGCAGCGGTAGAAGTTGCCCAGGATGTCAGTTGACAGATGGTTCTTCTTCAGTGTCCTCAAGAAGAAGAGGCGCTGATGGGCCTTCTTGATCAGGCTGGTGGTGTTAACTGACCAGGACAGGTCCTCTGAGATGTGGGTCCCCAGGAATTTGAAGCTGGGGACACGTTCAACAGCTATGCCATTAATATGGATGGGGTCATGTGTCTCTTCCCTCTCCTTCCTGTAGTCCACTATGAGCTCCTTGGTTTTGCTGGTGTTAAGGAGCAGGTTATTGTCAGCGCACCAAGTAGCCAAGTGCTCAACCTCTGCCCTGTAATCTGACTCGTCGTTGTCCCTGATGAGTCCAATCACCGTGGTGTCATCTGCAAACTTTATGATGGAATTGGATCCATACATAGGCCTGCAGTCATGGGTGTAGAGGGAGTAGAGGAATGGGCTGAGCACACAGCCCTGTGGTACACCAGTGTTGAGTGTGATGACGGAAGAATGGTTGGGGCCTGACCTAACATGCTGGGGTCTGTTGGTCAGAAAATCCATGATCCAGTTGCAGGTGGAGGTACTGATTCCCAGGTCCCCAAGTTTAGTGAGTAACTTGGAGGGGATAACTGTGTTGAATGCTGAGCTGAAGTCAACAAACAGCATTCTTGCGTAGGTGTTCTTGTCATCCAGGTGTGAGAGTACATAGTGCAGCGCTGTAGAAACCGCATCCTCTGTACTCCTGTTGCTCCGGTAGGTGAACTGATGAGGGTCCAGTGTAGGGGGCAGGCTTTTTTTGAGCTGTGCCAAGACCAGTCGCTCAAAGCACTTCATGACTATGGGCGTCAGTGCCACAGGGCGATAGTCATTTAGGCACGATGGTGTTGAATGTTTCGGCACTGGTACTATTGAAGTGGTCTTGAAGCACGCTGGTACCACGGCCTGGGCCAGGGACAGATTGAAGATGTCTGTGAAGACCCCTGCCAGCTGCTCAGCGCATGCCCTCAGCACACGCCCAGGAATGCCATCAGGGCCAGCAGCCTTACGTACGTTGACATGACTCAGTGCGTTACGGACGTCGGTGTGGGTGAGTGTGAGGTGGTGGAGGTCATCAGAGGGTGGGAGATTGATGTTCTTTTCGTTGTTGTCCTTGTCAAAACGAGCATAGAAGTCATTTAGCTCATTGACAAAGGGCACAGTCATGGCTATAGGTATGGAGTTGCTGGGCTTATAATCAGAGATAGCTTGAATGCCCTGCCACATGCGTTGGGGATCAGAGTCCCCAAAATGTTCCTCCACCTTCAGCTTGTAGCTGTGCTTGGCCTTCTTGATGCCCCTCTTCAGATCTGCCCTGGATGAACTGTAGGCCTGTGCATCACCAGATCTAAAGGCATTGTTACGTGCTTTTAGCAGAAGCCGCACTTCTCTGTTCATCCACGGCTTCTGATTTGGGTACGTGGTGATCTGTCTTTCCGTGGTGACACTGTCAATAGTGGTGTTGATATGGTCCAGGACTGAGTGGGTGTAAGAGTTGATGTTTATGTGGGAGCCACAGGTAGCCTGAGAGGTGAACATACTCCAGTCTGTGTTCCTAAACTTCTCCTGGAGTACAGAGTCAACCCCCTCTGGCCACACTTTGATGGTCCTCACTGATGGCTTCACCCGGTTGATGAGCGGTACATACTTGGGGGTAAGGAACAAGGATAAGTGATTAGACTGACCTAGGTGGGGGAGGGGAGTTGCTGTGTAGGCTCCCACAATATTGGTGTAAACATGGTCCAATGTTTTGTCCCCTCTTGTGTGACAGGAGACATGCTGGTAGAATTTAGGAAGCACTGTCTTGAGGTTAGAGTGGTTAAAATCACCCGCCACAATAAATGCTGCCTCGGCTCATGGAGACCTTGCGGTGATTACCGCAGGCTAAACAACGCCACGGCACACGATCGCTACCCCATTCCACACATCCAAGATTTTTTGGTGCATTTAGCGGGGGCGCGCATTTTTTCTAAAATAGACCTGGTTCACGGCTACCATCAGGTTCCCGTCTGGCCGGAGGACATTCCTAAAACGGCAGTTATAACCCCTTTTGGACTTTTTGAGTTTTTCCGCATGCCGTTTGGCTTGAAAGGCGCCGCCCAAACATTCCAACGCATGATGGATGCCATGTTACGTGATCTTCCATTCGTGTTCATCTACCTCGATGACATTTTGGTCGCCAGTACCTCAGAGGAAGAACACGAAAAACACCTCACTGCGGTTTTTCGGAGGTTGGAAGAGCAAGGCTTAATAATTAATCCAGCCAAGTGTCAGTTTGGCGTGGCGCAGATTGATTTTTTGGGCCACCGCGTGTCCCCGGAAGGGGCAGTTCCACTGCCGGATAAGGTGTGCGGAGTAGCAGATTTTCCCCGACCACAAACGGTCAAATCATTGCAGGAATTTTTAGGAATGGTGAATTTTTATAACTGTTTCCTACCCCACGCAGCGTAGCTCATGCAGCCATTATATGCCGCGCTCAGAAAGCAAAAACCCTCCAATACAATCGAATGGTCCCCGGAGCGGGAGCGCGCGTTCACGGAGGTAAAAAAAAGCCTTGGCTGAAGCCGCGCTTCTAGCTCATCCGGACCCATCGGCCCGCATCGCGCTAACTACCGACGCATCAGATTTGGCCATAGGGGCAGTTATAGAGCAGCACGTTGCCGGTGTTTGGCAGCCGCTAGCTTTCTTCAGCAAATCCTTGAGCGAAGCTGAGCAAAAATACAGCATGTTTGACAGGGAACTGTTAGCGCTCCATTTGGCCATCCGCCATTTCCAGTTCTGGCTGGAAGGTCGGCGTTTCACCGCTTTTGTTGACCATAAGCCGCTCACTTTCGCGATGTCCAAAATTTCAGATCCGTGGTCGGGCCGGCAGCAGAGGCAGCTGGCCGCAATTTCGGAATTTACCACTGATATTCAGCACGTAGCAGGTAAACTCAACATAGTAGCAGACTGCCTCTCTCGCGCGGCCACAGCACCGGCGCTTGCAGAGGCAGATTATACTGCAGCAGCCGCGAAGCAAAATAGCAGTGCGGAAGTGCACGCGGCCCCAGTTCACGTGGGGATAGATTACACAGCCATGGCAGCGGAGCAGGGCAGAGATGCGGACGTGCGCGCGCTCCAGTCTGGACCAACAGAGTTAAGGCTGGAGAGCAGGTGTTTGCAAACTGGTATGCCCCCCCTAATCTGCAATGTGTCAACCGGGCGACCACGCCCGGTAGTCCAGGCCGCGTGGCGCCGCCGCGTTTTTGACTCGGTTCACTCCCTGGCACACCCAGGGGTGCGCGCTTCTGTGAAAATGGTAGCGGAGAAGTTTGTTTGGCCGAGCCTGCGCAAGCACGTGAAAGAGTGGGCGAGGACCTGCATGGCTTGTCAGCGGACCAAAATTCATAAGCACACAAGAGCCCCTTTAGAACCGTTCCACATTCCGGCCAAAAGATTCGATCACGTGCACGTCGACCTTGTGGGCCCCCTACCGTCGTCGCAGGGGTTCACACATCTTTTGACAATGGTGGACCGTATCCACACGCTGGTCGGAAGTGGTCCCACTGACATCGACCACGGCCGCAGAAGTGGCTTGCGTTTTTTTGACGGCCTGGGTAGCGCGTTTCGGGGTCCCTTCGGATATTACGTCCGACAGAGGGCCTCAATTCGTCTCTGAGCTGTGGTCAGCGATGGACAGCAGCTTAGGAGCGAAAATTCACCGCACTACCACTTATCACCCTCAGGCTAACGGTTTGTGTGAGTGTTTTCATAGGTCTTTGAAGGCAGCCCTCAGAGCGTCGCTTACGGATGCAGATTGGGTAAACAAACTACCATGGGTTTTATTAGGGTTGCGTTCTGCGCCTAAGGAGGATTTAAATGCCTTCCCAGCGGACTTAGTTTTTGCTCAACCTTTCAGGCTGCCTTGTGAGTTTCTACCAGAGCATCCGGAACCAGGACGCCTCCTGGCTCTTGGACCACTGATCGGCACGGGAGCGGACATGCTCTGGGGCCCCGTTCATCACACTTTTCCGCGCGTTTTTGTTCCCAAAGCTTTAAAAAATGCTGAGTTCGTTTTTGTCAGGCACAAGGCTCTAAGACCAACCCTCCGACCGCCATATGATGGGCCATATAGGGTGCTGGAGACAGGTGATAAGTATTTTGTGCTAGATTTGGGAGACAGAAAGGAAACAGTCAGTATTGACAGGCTAAAGCCTGCTTTTGTGATGAACGATGAGTCTGTACGGGTAGCGAGGGCACCTCGATGAGACAGATCCCCCAGGGAACGCGTCCCGGAGCCCCCGCAGGGATCAGATAACCACTCTCTTCCTCAATCAGCAGATTCTTTGCAGGACAGCGCTGCAGGGATGCCGAGACCTGCTTACAGCAGATTTGGAAGACGGTTGAAGCCCAGACGGCGTATGGATTGACTGTTTGGTGTTTGATGTGATCATGTGGTATAGACTATGCTATTGATGTTATCACTGATTTTTGATGTGGTCATGTGGTATAGACTGTGCTGTTGGTATTAACATGTTTGTCATGACCCGAGCGTCGGTTCTGATCGCGCTCGGGTTAAAGTTATGTCTCGCTGCCGGCCTTGACAGCTGCGGGCGGTATTTTGGCCTCTCCAGGCTCTTACTGTGAAAGTGCTCGGAGGGGTTTCCGCCTGTCAACGGTCGGTCAGCTGTGTGTCATCTGTCATCAGTCCTGGGTTATTTAAGCTGTGTGCTGCGTCATTACGACGCAGCAGTGTCTGATCGCTAATGGTCACATTACTGATCGTTATTCTGTTCACTCATCATCACGGATGCCTGGACTATCTTCACCTCGGCTGCCTAAGGGCTTGACCGTTGTTTCACCGGCATAGTAAGTGAGCTGTATAGCCTTATTCTCGCCGGTGTAATTTGTGCTGTAAGTCCCTGCTTTAGCAGTCCAGGTGCAATTATTACCTAGCTTGTCTGTGTGTGACTGTTTCCTGCCCTGGACCCGTAGTGTGCTGTATTGCCTATGCTTCCTGTTCTGCAAGGACTCTGTCATCTGCTCAGCAGCTTGTGTAAATACCCTTTCACCATAATAAAACTCACTTAAAACTCACTGGTGGACTTGTGTGCGTCTTAGAGGTGGCTCGCGAGGGCTACCATGACAATGTTCTCTTAATTTGACTGTTTGGTGTTTGATGTTTGATGTTTGATGTGATCATGTGGTATAGACTATGCTATTGATGCTATCACTGATTTTTGATGTGGTCATGTGGTATAGACTGTGCTGTTGATATTAACATGTTCTCTTAATTTTAATATATTGTCCATTCTTCGACGTTTGGGGGGGGTTATGTAGCCCATGTATTTTTGCCTACATATGCTTAAGCATAAAGGAGATTGCATGTGTGGATTGACCTCACGTCCTGAATGGAACAATATGTCTGGACCACCTGCGGTTAACAACAAGAGGACGGAGGTACGGGGATAAGAGACTGGAAGGACTTCCCGACCTCCTGGGGGACAGGTGGAGGACTGAGAGACCGGAGGGGGAGTTAATGTCAATAGGGGGTTTTGACAGGGATATGTGATTCTCCCTTTGTGTGAGATGTATAAATGTGAAGGTCTGCTGCAGCTCATCCTCTTTCATTCTTGAGAGATGGCTGGGGATGAAGTGCTTGAATAAAACCTGAATTAAAAGCCAATTCAGCTTCGTTATTTCACGCTCCCCACAGTGCCCAAAGTAAATCAAAAGCTGTTCTTCAACCCTTTGCAGCATCTTCATGGGGTTAGTCTCATTTAAAAGAAAACACTCTGAATTTTTTGGCAAAACAGTCATAATCTCTCTAGGTGCTCCTGCCATCAGTAACAAGAAAGTTCGCCTGGGTGTTTTTTTAGATACAAATGCTTGCAAATAACATACAGCTGTCAGATACTGGCTGGGAAAACACAACAGAAATGTAGAACCAAGTGTTTTCAAGCTCAGGTCAAAATTTTGTAAAAATTCCACAAAAAAATGAATATATTACACAGCTTTTTTCTCAGGTTGTAATAAGGCTGTGTCTGTACTGGAAGACCGGAAATACAGCTTTTTTTTTCAATGCGCACTGAGACGCACTAAGATGCAGAGACGTGACCGCCCACGGAATTCACAGAGTTCAAGGGGTTAAAGGCATTAAGTTGGGCAGTATTGAGACTCGTGTTACCCTGTATGCGGACGACCAGTTGGTTTGTTTAGCTGATCCTGTGGCTTCAATCCCAATTTTATTAGAATATATTAACTCCTTTGGAAGCATCTCTGGTTATACTATAAATTGGGGAAAGAGCAAATTCATGCCCTTAACAGATCAACTCACTGATGACTTCTTGACAAAATTGCCTCTTAGAGTGATGAAGGAAGGTTTCACTTATTTAGGGCTTAGACTAACTAAAAATCCTCAACATCCTTTTAAATGTAGCTTTATAGAAACAATAGAGAAACTTAAAAAAAATATTGAGTTTTGGAGAACATTGCCTCTATCTATGATTGGTCGGGTGAATGCAGTTAAGATGGTGAGCCTGCCTAGGTTTTTATACCTTTTTCAGAACTTGCCCATATACTTAAATGCATTGGGGTTTTTTTAAAGGCGACGGACAGACGAAAATTCAAAATCGCTAAATTATATCTCAAATTGTTGTCTGAGACGAGCTAATTACAACCCCACATGTTTTGGTGTCAACGTATGTCGCATAAGGTGACAATGCGCCCTTGAAGTACGCTGTTGTGGAGAGCTGTCTGACCCAGCCAAGAACAGCGGCTAAGATGGCCACTGACTGTGTGACGTCATCTCGGTTTGGCACACAGTCGGCGGACATTGCTTTGTTTTATTTGAAGTTTACGTTTTAAAATCGGCGATCACGGATATTTCTCGGAATACTTGTGGATTAGAAATAGATTATTTATTAACATTAGGATTTCAGGAATCGAATTAATTATGGTTTGTCGTTGTGTTATGTACGGGTGCGACGTTATACCAGAGGAGCATGCTGTGAGTGTTTTTGAATGTCCCGTCCCTTGGAAAATCAGAACGGCATGGGTGAAATTCGTTCAGAAAACGCAAAAAAAAAATGGACTTATGTCGGTAAAACACCAAAAATGTGCAGTAGAGATTTCGTTGACAGCGATTTCGAGAACAAGATGCAATTTGTGTCACGACTCGCCGCTCCTCAGCGGATTCAGCTGCGCGCACACCTGTCCCTCGTCAGCACATCCCCATAAATCCATTCACACACACCTGCTTGTTGAATAAAGCTGTTAAATCTATCCTGAGCCTGCATGCGTGTTTCCTGGGCCAGACATTATGTCAATTTGAAATGAAATTTGCAAAAAGATTTCTGACAAAGAAAACAGCTATTCCAACTATATATGCCTCGATTTCCAAGTGTGACTCTGAGAACGGGGTCAGTGATAGTGGCGATCAACTGTCAGAACACGAGAAGTAAACAGGGTAAGTTTTTTTATTTAATATTCACTGCAAATGTTTACTAAACATCTTAAATGAATTCCAAGCCATGGTTTGCATTGCCTTACCAACTTATCCAATATTAGCATATTAGGGTGTTCATACTCATCAAATATGAAATATTCAGTGCTGTATAGGGAGGTGGTTGTGCCTGTTTGATCAATTTATATTTCTATGTATGTAATCCAATTTGAGACCTCTTGGATAAAATTATGATCTATTGAATGTATTGAATGATTTCTTCATAATTCATCTGGGAAATTAAATCAAATGAATAAATATTGTTTATAAACTCACTCGTGTGGACGATGACGGCCGCTGGGCCGTCATCTGTCTCATCAGTTCCAGCTGCGCACAGACCAGCAGGTGCTAATCAGCGGCTGTTAAAAGTATTGACAAGATGATTAACAACATGTCATCAGGCAGCGAGTGACCAATGGGTAGTTTTAGTTTGAAAATTAAGTGTGTGACAATGCATGTCGCCAAAGAAAAATATTTCTAAGAATCTTTTACCAAGAAAAATGTTCCAGCTGATCGTAAAAGTGTTCTGTTCTCCGTCTGTGTTGCGTCTTCCTCCTCTCCCTCTGCCTCGAACAAATAAGGCTGACAGGCCACACACCACCCAAAACGTCTTCATTGTCAATTTCATCATTTATATTGAGGTCGTCAAACTCTAGAAAATAATCGCTGTCCGAATCACTTTGCTCTCGTTCTGCAATTTTTTTTCATACCGAATTGACGTGAAGGCTGCATGCACCTATCGGGAGATGGCGGTACTGCAGCCTCACTGAGTGACAGATGGGCTATGACCAAATAATTTCATTTATGGAGGATGGTGACACATATTAAATCAGGGGAATGGGAAGAATGGAATATTTTCATACAATCAGTTGATTGGTTCAATAAAAAAAGGCACTGTCCGTCGCCTTTAAGAAGCTCAATTCTATTATTTTATCATTTGTATGGGGTTACAAATCACATAGGATATCTAAGGCTCACCTCCATAAACTCACTAGCAAGGGTGGCCTGGGACTGCCTGTTTTTTAATATTACTACTGGGCAGCTAATTCCAGGGCCTTAACCTATTGGAAGTGTGCAAGTGACAATGTTGAGGAGAACCCTTTATGGTCGCAACTTGAAGCTGCTGCTGTTACAATGTCCTCACTTCCTGCTCTTCTTTTCTCTGATTCTACCCCTGTAGTTAAATTAACTCAGCAAAATTTCATTGTGAAGAACTCCGTGCGGTTATGCTGTTTCATTCCATCTAGCAACAATGCTCTGCACTGTGTGTGTTTATATATTTACATATTTATTCCATCTAGCTACAATGCTCAGCACTGGGTGTGTTTATATTTATATATCTATATATTTATTCCATCTAGCTACAATGCTCCGCACTGTGTTTTTATATATCTACATATTATTCCATCTAGCTACATTGCTCCGCACTGGATGTGTTTATATACTTGCATATTTATTCCACCTAGCTGCAATGCTCCGTACTGTGGGTGTTTATATATTTACATATTTATTCCATCTAGCTACAATGCTCTGCACTGTTCATATATTCATATATTTATTCCATCCAGCTACAATGCTCTGCACTGTGTGTCTGTGTGTGTGTGTATATATATATTTTATAGTAATATGTACATATGTATATTAACTGCTCTTGCTTGCTTGTTTTTTTTTTTGTTTGTTTGTTTTTCTTGCCTTCTGATTGTTGCTCTGAGTGTTGCTATCCCTGTGCTGTTGCAATCCTGGAATTTCTCCATTGTGGGACTAATAAAGGCTTATCTTATCTTATCTTATACTAAAACAGATAAAAGTGGCCTGTCGGGTTTCAAATGTTTCCATACATGCTCCAATATGTAAAAATCGCTTATTTTTGCCTGGGCAGTTGGATGGGGTGTTTACAGTGTGGAGAGAGAGCGGAATCAGAAGTTATTCAGATTTGTACATCAGTGACCAATTTGCATCATTCGCTCAGTTACAGTGGGGCAAAAAAGTATTTAGTCAGCCACCAATTGTGCAAGTTCTCCCACTTAAAAGATGAGAGAGGTCTCCAATTTTCATCATAGGTATACCTCAACTATGAGAGACAAAATGAGAAAAAAAAATCCAGAAAATCACATTGAAAGATTTTTAAATAATTTATTTGCAAATTATGGTGGAAAATAAGTATTTGGTCACCTACAAACAAGCAAGATTTCTGACTCTCACAGACCTGTAACTTCTTTAAGAGGCTCCTCTGTCCTCCACTCGTTACCTGTATTAATGGCACCTGTTTGAACTCGTTATCAGTATAAAAGACACCTGTCCACAACCTTAAACAGTCAGACTCCAAACTCCACTATGGTCAAGACCAAAGAACTGTCAAAGGACACCAGAAACAAAATTGTAGACCTGCACCAGGCTGGGAAGACTGAATCTGCAATAGGTAAGCAGCTTGGTGTGAAGAAATCAACTGTGGGAGCAATTATTAGAAAATGGAAAACATACTAGACCACTGATAATCTCCCTCGATCTGGGGCTCCAAGCAAGATCTCACCCCGTGGGGTCAAAATGATCACAAGAACGATGAGCAAAAATCCCAGAACCAACGGGGGACCTAGTGAATGACCTGCAGAGAGCTGGGACCAAAGTAACAAAGGCTACCATCAGTAACACACTACGCCGCCAGGGACTCAAATCCTGCAATGCCAGACGTGTCTCCCTGCTTAAGCCAGTACATGTCCAGGCCTGTCTGAAGTTTGCTAGAGAGCATATGGATGATCCAGAAGAGGATTGGGAGAATGTCATATGGTCAGATGAAACCAAAAATAGAACTTTTTTGGTAAAAAGTCAACTTGTCGTGTTTGGAGGAGAAAGAATGCTGAGTTGCATCCAAAGAACACCATACCTACTGTGAAGCATGGGGGTGGAAACATGCTTTGGGGCTGTTTTTCTGCAAAGGGACCAGGACAACTGATCCATGTAAAGGAAAGAATGAATGGGGCCATGTATCGTGAGATTTTGAGTGAAAATCTCCTTCCATCAGCAAGGGCATTGAAGAAGAAATGTGGCTGGGTCTTTCAGCATGACAATGATCCCAAACACACCGCCCAGGCAACAAAGGAGTGGCTTCGTAAGAAGCATTTCAAGGTCCTGGAGTGGTCTAGCCAGTCTCCAGATCTCAACACCATAGAAAATCTTTGAAGGGAGTTGAAAGTCTGTGTTGCCCAGCGACAGCCCCAAAACATCACTGCTCTAGAGGAGATCTGCATGGAGGAATGGGCCAAAATACCAGCAACAGTGTGTGAAAACCTTGTGAAGACTTACAGAAAACGTTTGACCTCTGTCATTGCCAACAAAGGGTATATAATAAAGTATTCAGATGAACTTTTGTTATTGACGAAATACTTATTTTCCACCATAATTAGCAAATAAATTATTTAAAAATAAGACAGTGTGATTTTCTGGATTTTTTTTTTTCTCATTTTGTCTCTCATAGTTGAGGTATACCTATGATGGAAATTGGAGACCTCTCTCATCTTTTAAATGGGAGAACTTGCACAATTGGTGGCTGACTAAATACTTTTTTGCCCCACTGTAAGTGCTAAATTCAATCTTCCAAACTCACACGTTTTTCGCTACCTCCAAGTCAGACATTATGTCAAGGAAAATTGTCCACAATTTGCTTCCACCTACACAACCCACCCTTTTCTTGAAAACCTCTTGCTCCCGCTACACTCAAAACACTTAATATCAAAATTCGTGTGTTCTTTCACAAACCCAGTTTCCTCTGATTTTATTAGGGAAGCGTGGGCCAAAGAGTTGAACTCTGAAATATCTGTAGAACTCTGGGAGAAGGCACTGTCCCAGGTTCATTGTTGCGCTATTAATTCCAGGTACAGATTAATTCAATACAAGGTGTTGCACAGACTGCATTACTCAAAAACAAAGCTTAATCGAATTTTTCCAGCTGTGTCTCCTGCCTGTGATAGGTGTCATATTGCTGAGGGTTCATTAGCACATCTGTTGTGGTTTTTCCCTAAACTGCGCAATTTTTGGTCGGCTGTATTTAAGCAGCTCTCAAAAGCCTATTCCAGAGACATTCTGCCTAACCACGAACTGGCCATCCTTGGATGTTCTACAGAGACTTCAGTTTTACCGCACAACACACAGGTTGCTCTGCATCTGGGCATGGTTGCGGCCAAAAAACTTCTTCTTACTGTTTTTCTTACTAGGGAACTGTCCCGGACCGGTCCCCTGGAGTCCGGACGACCGCAAATTGGGCAGACTCTTCCCCCATGTTGGGGCTTCGATTTGTGGTATCTTCAAAACATATCCTGGACCTGGGGGTGGGGGGGGGGGGGAGGCCAGACGTCCATGAATTGGGCAGGTGAAGGGCAATTGGGCATCTCTTCACCCATGTTGGGGCTTCATTTTGGTGTACCTTCCAAACATATCCCGGGCCTGGGGGGAGGCCTGATTTAGGTCAATTTTGACTGTTTTTGCCAAAATTTAACTGGGGGATCTACGCAAAACCCTGAATACACTACAACTGTTCCCATGGTGCTAGACCTTCCCTTTAAGGAACTAGCTCTAGGAAGGTGCTAGAGACCTGAGACCACCTGAGTTGTGCTCCTTGGGAATAGCAGATGAGCATACTCTGAGCTCATTCTACTTGGAAAACAAAATTCCATTTTTTACAGCTAGAGCCACTAAACTTTACAGGCTGATAGAATAGTCTCTAAGGAGTGTAAACCCCAAATTTGGGGTCTCTAACCCCTTCCCAGCCCTCTCCAGCTCCATTTCATGGGGTCTCAACACTTAGTGCGATACATGAATCCTAAGTCCCATAACACTAATCCTGCCTGGAGCTCTATCCAATGTTCTGTGTACAGTGTTGATCTCCAGGTGCAGGCTCTATACCAGGGCTTCGGGAAAGAGGTCAAGGCTCCGGGCTGGATCCTAAGTCCCATAACCCCAAAGGCAAATGGTATGTCCATTTGCAATACCCCATTTATGCCCAGTGGACATACATCAATATGGGCGACCTGTGATTTGCAAATGGAATAGGTGTATTGCAAAAGGGAATTTCAGCATTTCCCATGCAATGAATTGAATTTGGGCAAAATTATGGAACCACTGACATTTGCAATATACCATAATGTGTCATAAACTGCCCTTTTTAAGGTCTGCGAAAGGACACCAAACGCTCACTGTGGTTTCTGCACATTTATTGACATAAAGACGAACATACGAAGAACACTAAACATATAAATACAGAATGATGAATATGCCGGAGGAGAGCGGGGCTCGACGTCCATAGGTTGACAGAAGCCTGGGGAAGCCAGGCAAAGCGGAATGATCCGGCCGGAGTGCACCCAAAAGGACGTGGGGCTCATGGCTGGAATAAAAGGGGAAAAGACTAACCTTGGACAGAGCTCTCCCGTTCTCCTCGACGGCAAAACCAATCACACTCAGAGCTGGACTGAGCATCTGAGGACGGAAACAGTAGGACACGACAACAGGGAAAAGTTGTTGTGCCCTTAAATACTGTTTCTTAATGTGAGGCAGGCGTGGATACATGAGTGGAGAAAATAACGCAATCAATGACAGCCATGCAGCCCGCGAACCAGTTTGACAGCCGGAAGCTGCACAGTGCTGTCAAAATAAAACACAAACCAGAAACCATGATACAACAACACAACCCCACAATGTAAATAATCATACTACAAGTACAAAATGACACAATAACTAAACAGTAACCAAATACGGCAGAGAGGATAAACCAGGAAACAGACAGAAAAAGACTAAACTTAAACTGAAGACTGAGCACGGTCCCACCCATGTCCAGGACTGTGACAATAATGGACCAAGAGCATCATCACGAGGTGTTGGTTTGTCATGACACCCTCTGCCCACTTCAGGAACATTTGCTATGGCTACTTGGATAAATTAGTGGTGTCCGGTCCCACCAGCACTATATAGTGCTAACCTTGCTCCAAATGTCACAATACCCAATGTTAATGGAAGGTCGATTTGGACATGAAATGGGGCACAAGTCAAAAGATCCCGAAGGTTCCATTTTGGGACCTTTGCTTTTCAACATCTATATGCTTCCACTCACTCAAATGATAAAAACAACAAAATATATTTCCATAATTATGCAGATGATACACAAATCTACATAGCCATCCCACCAGGAAACTATGGTCCAGTTTAAACCCTGATCAAATGCATTGATCAAATTAAAGATTGGATGTGCCAGAATTTTTTTCAGTTATATGAAGATAAAACTAAAATAATAGTTTTTGGAGCCAAAGAACGACTCAAAGTTAGCACTCAGTTTCAATCAGTGATGCTAAAAACCAACAGCCAAGCTAGGAATCTGGGTGTGATTCTGGATTCAGATCTGAAAATGACAGTTGTGATGTCATCCTATTATCCCTTAAAAGTGCCGCTACTTCCTGTGGTAACGTATCATCACCTCCTGTGTTGCTGGCTGTCGGTGTGGTTTGCTCTGTGCTTAGCTCTCCTCACTCTCCTGAGGATTATTGCCTTTAATTGTATTTTAATCGCTTTTTTTTCCCCCATCAACCGTCACCTCTCACTTGTTAAACAAGCCTCTTGCACTTGTGTGCGCACTCAGTCACCTAATCACCCTCTTTAGCCTTCTGTCTTCTGTTCACCTTTCATCTGCGTTTGTGTTAGCTTCGGGCTAGCCACCAGCTATGGCTACTAGCTCTCCTTCCTCTCCTCCTCTGGTGTGCTCTCTATGTCAGATGTTTAACTACACCTCTGCCTCTTTTAGTGATAATGGAAAATGCAATAAATATTGTCTTTTTGAGGCACTCAAGGCAAGGATGTGTGATTTGGAATCCCGGCTCTGCTGCACTGAAACACCGTCAGCGCCAGTTAATAATGATGGTATTGTACATGAGTTTGGCCATAGGGGCTTGCCGTAGCCATCCTGCGGAGCGATGTCAGGCGGGCTGCGGCCAGTGTATATATTTGTGTGTGTTCTCAATAAAGTTCAGTTAGTTGCTTGGCACAAGATGACTCGCATCTCCTTCATATTACAGACATAACATTTTAGCAACGAGGATAAACTATGGAAGCATGTGGAGCACCTCTACCACCATTTCTACAGTGTCTGGGAGAACCAGCAATCCTGTGGCCTAACCGGTTGGCCATGTTTGAGGGGTACATCGCAGCGTTGGGTCTGAGTAAACTGGACAAAACACGGAGGTGAGCACTTCTGGTTCACCATCTCGGCGTAGAAGGTTGGAAAATTTTCCACACGTTGGGGGAGATGGAGTCTTATACGGATGCTATCGGGCGGATGACTGAATACTTTTCCGAACACACAAGGAGCACGAAGCTGTGGGTGGAAAGGCTGTTGGCACCAAAGGAAGCTAAGCTAGTTAGCTCGGGGAAGCTAACAGCCCAGCCAGTAGCAATGATGAAATTAGCCATGGAGCTAGGTGTGTGCCAAACACTAGCTAGAAGCTACAAGCTAGTTTTCACAGTGGAGTTGGAGCCACAAGTGAGGGAGCCCGTGTCCACCGAAAATGACAAGCTAGCCGAAAACCACAGCACAGTGACTGAAGATTTACCGGGTACCATGGAGGTTGAGCGGGACCATCCTCGCTTGGGGTCGACGCAGGAGGATCTCAGTGCTGGAGCTCAAGACGCCTTGGACGAGGGTACTGGATGTAATGGCAAGGCGCCTGGGTCAACGAGTGATGCCGATGAGCAAGCTTCAGTTTTCCCCAGCACTCAGCTGCAGGGGGCTGGAGAATCTGGGATTATGATGGTGACTGCTGCAGTGGTTTTAAAAGCAGCCAGACCGGGATTCTCGGGATCGAGGGGAAAAATGTCCACGGCGGATGTGGGCCAGACAACAGCCAGAAGAACACCAGGAGCGGCTGCACATCGTGGCTAAGCTGGGCACAGCTTATTTCTAGCTGTTGGATGGCTCGAGGAAGCATGCCTACGAGGTGCGACATGTCCGGGAAGAGGCTTCGGATGGCTGGCCCAGATGAGAGAGGTCGATGGCGGAGAGAAGAGGCGCTCTCGTCTATGAGGTCAGGTACGACCCCGGGGGCAGGCTGCTTCCAGGGGTGCACCTTCTGGGGTGCTGCCCGGGGCCTCCAATCCAGTTCTACCTTTTTCTGTCTGAGAACAGTAGTGTAACGAAAAAAAATATATTAAATAGTTCTAATGTTCATGTGGGTGCATGTGTTTAAAAATCAAAAATCATAATTACTAAACTGTTTCTGTACAGAGTTTATTTTCTTCTTCTTCTTTTTTGGGAAAATGGCAATATTTTAGTTTATGAATGGACTTTTATTTAGCACAGGTGGCAGAATACTCCGTCTTGCTGTGTGGAGTAGGACGGTAGCCCACCCGTCCTCCCTAGTTTTAGGTTTTGTTGTATGAATGTGATAGGCCATTTAGTGATTTCAGTTTAGTTTTCTTAGTGCGTGATTTGGGTCCTAAAGTGGGTAGGGACTTAACTGTGTGTGTTTTTGGACTTGTCTAAAGGGGGGGAGAATATTGTATATGAGGTTGGCCCTAGGGGCTTGCCATAGCCGCCCTGTGGAGTGAAGTCAGGCAGGCTGCGGCCAGTGTATATATTTGGGTGTGTTCTCAATAAAGTTCAGTTGATTGTTTGTCACCAGATGACTCGCATCTCCTTCATATTATAGACATAACAGATGGACTCCCTTTAGATGCAGCAGAGCACTCTAGCATAGGGCCTGCTAGCCGTCCCCCCGGTTTCCACCTCTCCTGAGCAGCCAAGAGGGAATGGGTGGGTGACGGTGAGAAGGAAGCATAGTCACAAGCCCCTGGTTCACCACCAACCTGTTCATGTTTCTAATCGCTTTTCCCCGCTCAGCAACACAACCACTGAGAAAAAAAACTCTGATCATTGGTGACTCTATAGTCAGAAATGTGAACCTAGAGACTCCAGCGGCCATAGTCAAATGCATTTCTGGGGCCAGAGCAGGAGACATTGATTCAAATTTGAAAATGCTGGCTAAAAGTAACTAAATACTCCACAATTGTTATCCATGCTGGCATTAACAACATCCGACTCCGGCAGTCGGAAGTTACAAAACTTAGTGTGGAATTGGTGTGTACCTTTGCCAAAACGATGTCTGCCTCTGTAGTGTTCTCTGGACCCCTCCCCAACCTGACCAGTGATGACATGTTTAGCCGCTTGTCATCCTTCAACCGCTGGCTGTCTGTGTGGTGTCCTGCAAACAATGTGAGCTACATAGACAATTGGAACTCATTTTGGGGAAAACCTGGTCTTATTAGATGAGAGGGCATCCATCTGACTTTGGATGGTGCGTCTCTTTTGGCAATCCGGCATCATTTTTATCCAAATTTCCAAAACCTTGACAACTCAGAGTTGGGACCAGGAAGCAGAGTTGCAGTCTTACACACCTCTCTGCAGCTCCTCTTCATCTGACACCCTTCAACTTAGCCCCTGTCTTTCCCATCAGAGAATCAGAGATTTGTCTGCTCCCTCCAAAGTAAATAAAAATATAATATATAAGCATCCCAAAGTGATTAAACAAAAAGTTGGTAAAACTCAAATTAAACATGAAGCCTCTGAATTTAATGACTTGGCCTCTGTTCCACCTCATAATATAAAAATTAAATGTGGTTTGTTAAATATTAGGTCTCTAATTCCCAAGTTTCTGCTAGTCGGACGGAGCAGAATCACCTGAGGCTGAATGTCAGCAAGACCAGAGAGATGGTGATTGACTTCAGGAAGAAGAAGACACTTTCTCAGCCACTGCAGATTAGGGGGGAGGATGTGGAAGTGGTTGAGGACTACACACATCTGGGTGTCAGGATCAGCACCGGGTTGGACTGGAGATCCAACACTGATGCTGCGCACAAGAAGGGGATGAGCAGACTCTACTTCCTGAGGAAGCTGAGATCCTTCAACGTGTGTAGCAGGATGCTGGAGCTCTTCTATCAGACTGTTGTCACCAGTGCCATCTTCTTTGCTGCAATCTGTTGGGGTAGCAGTATCAGGGCCAGAGACACCAACAGACTTGACAAGATTATCAAGAGGGCTGGCTCTGTAAATGGTCTCAAACCGGAGACCTTTGAGACAGTGGTGGAGAGGAGAACACTAAATAAACTGCGATCCATCATGGACAATCCTGATTACCCCCTCCACCACACACTAGACAGACAGCGAAGCACTTTCTCCAGTAGATTACTACAGCTTCGCTGTCGAACGGCCAGATACAGGAAATCTTTCCTGTCACATGCAATTTCACTATACAATAACTCACTATGATGTTGTATTATGGTCATAACAATGCTGCCTCACTGCACCTTACAGACTAACTGGTACCTCACATTTCACTCTGCTCCTGATAGTCCTTCTTTGTGCAGTGGGATGATTCATGTCTTTATATGCGGGTCATCATTTATTAAGCTATGATGTATATTGGTTTTATAGTCGTGTTAGTTTTACTTTCCATGGGTAATCCCTTTGTATGTCATGTGTGTGTTTCTGTTGTTTGGTGTCTACTGTCATGCTGCTGTTACACTGTAATTTCCCAGTTTGGGATCAATAAAGTACATCTATCTATCTATCTATCTATCTATCTATCTAGTCCATGATCTGTTAATTGATCATCAGATTGATTTAAGATCCCTTACAGAGACTTGGTTAGGGCAAGAAAGTTATGTTGGTTTAAATGAATTAACTCCTTCTGGTTATTTAAACTGTCAAAATCCCAGAAGTTCTGGTCATGGAGGAGGGGTAGCAGCCATTTACCATCCCAAATTACGAGTTAATGTAAAGCAAAAAAACATGTTGTAATTCCTTTGAGGGCCTGGTTTTCAGTATTGGGCATGTTAGTAGTTTTAGGTTAAACCCTATTTTATTTGCCCTAGTTTATCATCCTTCCTCAGCCTGTTCAGAGTTTTTATCCGAATTTGCCAAACTCTTAGCGGATTTAGTGCTGAAATCAGATAGAATAATTATAGTAGGGAACTTTAATATACATATAGATGTAGATAGTGATTGCCTTAATATAGCATTTAATGGCATTTAATTCGATATTAGACTCAATGGGGTTTTCTCAGAAAGTAGGAAATTCTACCCATTATCCCGACCACACGTTGGACCTTGTTCTGACATATGGCATAGAAATAGAAAATCTGGAAGTGTCTCCTCATAATCCTGTACTGTCAGACCGTTGTCTGTTAACCTTTGATTTTACAATTTCTGACAATTTGACTCCTAAAGAAAAAGAAAAATATTACTACAGTAGATGCCTCTCAGATGATGCTGTTACCAAATTTAAGCAGATTGCTACCTCTATGCCATGTGTCAACACAACAGAGATTAGCTATGGAGAGCTTGCTCCTTCTGTAATTGATAGCATGATAGTGTGACAGCTTCTCTGCATCAGACTCTAGACATGGTGGCCCCTTTAAAAAAGAAAAACTCTAATCAGAGATTTCTAACTCCTTGGTTCAACATAGAAACTTGTAGCTTAAAACAGAAGACTCGTCAATTAGAAAGAAAATGGTGCACCACTAAATTAGATGAAATCTACTTAGCTTGGAGAAATCATCTTTTAATTTATATAAAAAAAATCTCTTAGGAAAGCTAGAACAAGTTATTATTCTGCATTAATAGAAGAGAACAAGAATAATCCCAGGTTTCTTTTCAGCACTGTGACCAGGCTGACAAAGAGTCAGGACTCTGTCAATCCTAGCATTCCCTTAGAGCTTACTAGTCCGGACTTTTTGAACTTTTTCAATAATAAAATTTCATCTATCAGAGATAAAATCAGTCAAATTCTTCCCACTGTTAACTTAAATACAGTAAATACTACAACTCCATTAACTGATATCTGTTTGGATGAGTTTACTCCAATTGACCTTTTAGAGTTAGATAAAATAATTTCCTCATCCAACCTTTCAACTTGTCTTTTAGACCCTATTCCTACCAGGTTATTTAAAGAAGTCTTCCCCTTTATTGGTAGCTCTACTCTTCAAATAATCAATCCTTCATTAACATTAGTCCATGTACCCCAGGCTTTTAAAACTGCTGTAATTAAAACCTTACTTAAAAAGCCAACGCTGGATCCAGGAGTTTTAGCTAACTATAGACCAATCTCTAATCTCCCTTTTATTTCAAAAATCTTAGAAAAAATTGTTGCCACGCAATTATTTGACCACTTGCAGGGAAATGGTTTATTTGAAGAGTTTCAATCTGGGTTAAGAATCCATCATAGTACTGAAACAGCTTTAGTGAAGGTCACTGATGACCTCCTTATTGTATCTGATAATGGACTTGTTTCTGTTCTTGTCCTTTTAGACCTTAGTGCAGCTTTTGATACTATTGATCATAATCTATCTACTTGATAGATTAGAACACTATGTTGGACTTAATGGAACTTCGTTGCAGGGGTTTATACCTTATTTATCTGGTTACAGTTTGTTCGTGTCAATAATGAGTTTTCTTCCAACTCAAAGCTCAGTCACAGAGTTCCACAGGGATCTGTGCTTGGCCTTGTTATTTTTAGTTTATATATGTTTTTGAGTTTATGTATGCTTCTGCTTGGCAACATTATTAGAAAGTACTGTATACGTTTTCATTGTGATGCAGATGACACACAATTATATCTGTCAGTGAAGCCAGATTGTAATCAATTAGCCAAGTTAGAGGCCTGTCTTAAGGAAATCAAAGCTTGGATGATTTGTAATTTCCGGCTATTAAATTCAGAAAAGACTGAAGTCATTCTAGTTGGTCCAAAAAACTTTAGAAACACCTTTCCAAATCAAACTCTTAGTTTGGATGTGGTTACTCTTTCTCTTAATAGTTCTGCGAGGAACCTTGGAGTTATTTTTGATCAAGATCTGTTTTTTTAATTCACATATTAAATTGGTTTCTAAGACTGCCTTCTGTCATTTGCATAATATTGCCAAGATTAGGAGCATCTTGTCTCAGAGTGATGCTGAGAAACTAATCCACGCTTTTGTTAGCTCTAGGTTAGGCTGTCCTAAAACATCTTTAAAAAGTCTTCAGTTGGTCCAAAATGCTGCAGTAAGAGTTTTAACAGGTACTAGAAAGAGAGATCATATCTCTCCGGTTCTGGCCTCCCTTCAATGGCTTCCCATAGAGTTTAGAATTAAGTTTAAAATCCTTCTTCTCACTTACAAAGCTCTAAATAATTAGGCCCCTTTTTATTTAAAAGATCTGATACTACCCTATTATCTTAACAGAGCATGACGCTCCCAAAATGCTGGATTACTTGTAATACCTAGCATCTCCAAAAGTACAATGGGAGGCAGAGCCTTCAGTTATCAAGCTCCTCTCCTGTGGAACCAGCTGCCAATCTGGATTCGGGAGTCAGACTCAATCTCTGTTTTAAA
The DNA here is from genome assembly GCA_020510985.1 of Pholidichthys leucotaenia. Taxonomy (NCBI): domain Eukaryota; kingdom Metazoa; phylum Chordata; class Actinopteri; order Cichliformes; family Pholidichthyidae; genus Pholidichthys; species Pholidichthys leucotaenia. The sequence goes on along the minus strand of CM035842.1, from coordinate 188,781,581 downwards.
GAATAGGGTTAAAACCTTCCTTTTTGATATAGCCTACAACTAGGGAGGGATCATGTGTCTCTGAACCCTTCCTTAGTTATGCTGCTCATAGGTTTAGACAGCCGCGGGACCTCCAACAATGCTCTGGGCTTCACTCCTTTTTTCACTCTCAATGAAATATTTTTGCTGGTCATTAACATCTGTTTGTTCTCTCCCATAGATTGAGTCCCCGTCGTGCTCTTTGCTCTCTACATTTCTGTTCTTTTCTTCTTCTTCTCTATCCCCTCACCCTCCAGCCAGTCACAGCAGATGACTGCCCCTCCCTGAGCCTTGTTCTGCTGGAGGTTTCTTCCTGCTAAAAGGGAGTTTTTCCTCTCCACTGTCACCAAGTGCTTGCTCACAGGGGATCGCGTGATTGCTGGGGTCTTTCTGCAATTGTGGGTTTCCCCTGCAGTTGAAAGTGCTATGAGATGACTGTTGTTGTGAAATGGCACTATATAAATAAAGTTGAATTGAATTGAATTCAATTAAAAAGCATAGTGAGGATTAAAGGACTGGTCTAGAAAAATTTGTCCATGCATTTATCCTCAATGAACTGGACTACTGTAACGCTGTCCTCAAAGGTCTTCCTAAAAAGTCCATCAGACAGTTGCAGTTGGTTCAGAGCACTGCAGCTCGAGTCCTCACTAAGACCAAGGACGTGGCTCATATAACTCCAGTCCCCAGACCTTTACACTGGCTTTCTGTTTGTCAAAGAATAGATTTCAAAATACTGCTGTTGGTTTATAAAGCTCTGAATGGTTTAGGGCCAAAGTACATTTCAGATCTGCTGGTCCATTATGGACCACTCAGAGCCCTCAGGTCATCAGGGTTAGGGCTACTATTTGTGCCCAGAGTTGCTGCTGTGTGTGTCCACTCTCCAGGTGCAAGCCAGAGCTGCTTCTTCATCATGTTCCATGCTGCCCCGATGCGTGTGTGATTGCATGTGATATCCAGTTGTTCTGGTCGTTCCTCTGAACAGTTACCTATGGTAGTGTTACTTTTTAAAGTTTAGGATATTATAGGTGCATGAGCACCAGTGGGGACCTGTGGTCTGATTTGGGTGCTGTATGTAGCTCGTGTCCCAACATAGGACAGCGATGGCCAGTGTGTGTGCCGTGCCACTTTGCTGTTATGCTTTTGTGCTTCATAAGTGCCGAGTGGTTGTTTGAACCCTGTGCAATCACTGCAGCATTGTAGTGGAATTTTTTTAAACATTACATCTTCAGTACTATTTTCTTCTGGCGAAATTTGCCAGCTTGCAGACTTCTGTGCACTGTGGTAGCATGTCGCCCATGAGATGTGGCTCACCCACATCTCATGGGCGAGATGAGGGTGAGCCTAATTAGAATACTTATAGATCCCAGCGTTTGACAGAGGAGGAAAGGGGAAAAGATTTTCACAAGCAATTGTAAGACTGTGAAAGGGTTTTTTTTTTTTTTTGTGGAAAAGGGAGGCATAAGATACCATTTTTGACAATGTAGATTATTTTAAGGGAATTTATATCCACTGCAGTGTGTCTTTAATGAAAGTGTGACCCCCAGTGTACAAGTTGGGAATAGCAGTTACTTTTTGAAAAATTTCAGGCCATATTTTTTCACACTTTGCAAATTAATCCTGCGGGTTGGTTTGGACCCTCTGGCTGGCCAGTTTTGGCCTGTCGATCATACTGTATGTTTGACGCTCAAGTTCTAAGTAAAATCACTATAGGGGCATTAAATAAATAGGCTACTGCTTCAAGTTTATACATTGCCTGGCCAAAAATAAAAGTCACTACCTGGATTTAACTCGGCAAATATTAGATAAGAGCCTCCCATTGGTCAGGTCTAAGTTCAGCAAAGTTATGTGCCCAAAGAATGAGGTCAGCTGACTACCTGACTATACTGAATGACAAGGTTATTCCATCAATGGATTTTTTCTTCCCTGATGGCATGGGCATATTCCAAGATGACAACGCCAGGATTCATTGGGCTTGAATTGTGAAAGAGTGGTTCAGGGAGCATGAGACATCATTTTCACACATGGATTGGCCACCACAGAGTCCAGACCTTAATCCGACTGAGAATCTTTGGGATGTGCTTGAGAAGCCTTTGCGCAGTGGTCCGACTCTCCCATCATCAATACAAGACCTTGGCAAAAAAATTAATGCAACTCTGGACGGAATTAAATGTTGTGACATTGCAGAAGCTTATCAAAACAATTCCACAGCAAACACATGCTGTAACCAAAGCTAAAGGCGGTCCAACGAAAAATTAGAGTGTGTGTTTTTTGGCCAGGCAGTGTATATTCAGGTCGTCAGCTGACTTCATTCTTTGGGGTGGCTGTGGTGGAGATGTAGTGTAGCTGACTACTGATCAGAGGGTCAGGGGTTCAATTCCCGGTCTGTCTGCAGTCTGCATATCGAAGTGTCCTTGAGCAAGACAATGAACCCCCAGTTGCTTCTGGTGGGTCAGGCCAGCACCTGTGTATGGCAGCTCTGCCGCCATCAGTGTGTGAATATGTGTGTTAATGGGTGGATTGCAGGATCTGTAAAGTGCTTTGGTCATCTAGAGATGAGAAAAAGTGCTATATAAGTGAATACCATTTGGGCACATAACGTTGCTGAACCTAGACCTGACCAACTGTGGCACTCCCAGATCATAGCTCTGCCCTGCAGTCTTATACGGTAGGTACTAGGCATGATGGGTGCATCACTTCTTCCAGCTGTCTTCTTATCCTGATGCACCCATCACTCTGGAACAGAGTAAATCTGGACTCATCAGACCACATGGCCTTCTTCAGTTGCTCTACAGTCCAATCTTTGTGCTCCCTAGCAAATTGAAGCCTTTTTTCCGATGGTGGTGACTTTTTGGCCAGGCAGTGTATCAGCAAACACATTTTCAGCACAAGAGTGATGGATTTGGTTTGATTAACAAAAAAGTTGCATGGATCTCCTTTAAGATTGAAGGGAAAAAGTCTCAAGTAAAACCCAAAAGAATGTTTTAACATTGTAGCTGATATTTCTCATGATAAAATATTCAGTGCCACAGTGATTGACTGTTTTTCTCCCTCATTTGCTCCCACATACATGCTGAGAAGCTTTGACTTTGACACGTAAAAAAAAAAAATCAAACGGCTATTTGAATGCTGATCTACATTCATGCCTTTCAAACCTGAAACACCGTCTTTATGTTCTGTATAAGCTGCAATTAGAGATTACCCAGGGACCTGCATGTTTATGGTACCATATGGTGGTTGGAGAGAGACGAGCTGAACTGCTCTGAAGACAGACTTGAGTTGGCAAACATGACGGCAGTTTCCCCATAATTGAACAAAATTTTCAATCAACCCTGTTTATTCAGAAAAGTCTAAGAGCCGAAGCAGAGCTGGGGTCGAAAAACATGACTTCATCCACACCACCACATCTCATGTGCTCCTGCAAAGTTTTTCATTTTGCATCAATCATTTTTTTTCTCACCTTGATGTGAAAAAGTACAAAACCTTCAAAGACTGTTTTCCCATTAGCCTAACTGACTAACCACCATCTGAATTAACCTCCCATTATGGAGGGAATAGTGGAAAATTGTTCTCACACACTTGGCAGGTCAAACTGCTCATGGAAATTCATGTCATTTGTCCTGTTATGCCAGTTAATGCCATCGTGCCAAAACGTTCTTGATGGACTGTTTGTTTTCCGAGTTGAAGCACCATTTGTTTTTAGAAAAACTCATTTAAAACACCTCAGAACTTGATGCTGTTTACAGAATTGAAAAAAGGCCAAAACTGTTTTCGAAATGGTGTGAAGTCAAGGGGTTGTAAAATAAAGTCAAAGCTATATTTGCATTAAAAAAGTGAGTGCTGATCCCTTTTCTACAGTGTTTGTGACATTTTTAAGTTTAGTTTAGTTTACTGGTTTATTTGTCAGGGACCATGTACAGAAAAAAAACATTAAACACAAGGTAAAGCTGCTCTGTACCAGATTATTGCGTTCTCACTAATTTCCATCTGTAGTCCCTGAGGCAGGCAGGAAGATATTAAAAGAAAAACAGCACATTTAGAAAACAATTCAGGTTGGGTTTCAGAAACTGTTGACCCTGAAACAAGCAGGGAGTAAGTTTAAAGGTAAAAAGATAAGCGAGATGGCAAACATAAAATACAATTTAAGAGTACGGGTCATGATCCCATTTAAGGGAGAGAGTCAATGCTGACAAATTTAATAAAAGCCAATTTTGTAACTTTGGCAACAAAACCAGCACAAATGAGCTTCTTGTCTTCTTAATTTAAAAGAACGTGTTAATTAAAAAAAAAAAAATAAAGATACTGCACCACAGAGCATTAAAGATGAGTTTTACAGTTTCAAAGAAAAAAGATGCAAGTTTGAAAAGAGAAAATAAATCATAAATTTCATAACAAAGTCACAAACGTTTGAGGAAAAAAGTCAAACTTAACAGGGGATCAAAAAAATATCAAGTTTCTGAGGAAAAAAAGCCTTATGAAAATAATACATTTTCAAGAGGAAAGTTACACATTTACAAAAAAATGCTACAAATTTAACAGGAAATTTTTTTAGAGCAATAATCAGTGCAGAAATGAATGTGCACATTGGTATGTCCTTAAAACGTGGCACAATAATGAGGCGAATGGTGAACTGAACAGGACTTTATTATATGACGCACTGGGTACAGACACACGCTCCCGCTAGTCAGAGAGGTGGTCGAAGAGACTGTGTCCCTTCAGCATCAGCCTTTTATTCCCCAGGTGGTGGTGGAACCGGAAAGGTGGAGCCGCCACCCGTATCATACAATAATGCGTCATATTAATATAATAAACAACACTACACCCCCCCTTCAAAAAAGTCCAAAACGCATGCATACCAATTAGACCCTCCCAAATTTAGTGCCCGAATCACACTCTAATAATAAACAAGATGATTAGGCTTATCCATATAAGCCTAATAGGCTTATCCATATCACAAACAACTAAAACTAGAGAGGGACAGGTGGACTACTGTCCCACCTCCACACAGCCAGACGGATTATTCTGCCTTCTTTGTTATTATACTGTCCATGAAAAAAAAAAAAAAAACTAACGTGTTCCTATTATAAACATAAAACAATCCCACAAACATATATACACACAGGTTATACCCTCGAACCTAAATTCAAAAAACAACTTAATCATTAAATGTCAATATACACATCAACGCTATGCGATGAATACGCCAATACGTCACCCCATAACCCAAGCAGCCCACACAACAACTTCACGTGCTAAACACGTCAGGACAACCACTCAGCACCATGGACAGCTCACATAGCAACCGCATGTACTAAACACACTGATATCCACACTATGGGGCCTAGGCAATTCACATATGAATGTTATAACTTAAACACATTGGTATGATTCCTTTTTAGATTGGGTACGTCACATAGCAATTTGGAGTATTAACCATATCGACATACTGACTACACAACCAGAACAATACACACATTGTGGGGATCCACTTCAGTATATTTATACTCAGACGTAAAAGACAAAAAGGGATCGTCATGGGGGGTTTGTGTGTGGATGTGGGGGTGGTGTGTTGGTGTGAACAGTGACAAAGAGAATGGGAATTACAAAGGCTTTGATGTTAAGGCAGCACACAGAGAAGGCTGACCGAGTGTTGTGATTTAAGAGCAGAGGTGCCTGAGAGCTGTTACTCTTTTGTGGCTTGTGTTTCTAGAGAAATGGAGAGAGAGCTGAATAAAGTCTGATATGATCTGGACCTCTCTGCCTGATTATTTCTCTCTTCCACAATATTAATATTTCAGTGATTCACATAATAACATCATGCAGAACACATTAACTCAGGCAATTAGCAACACACATTAAACACATTGCCCCCCTCAAATTACCAGTCAGACACCATGGACAGCCCACACCCCGGAGACCTGTCAGGCGGGTCCCGACCAGAGCATCGTCTTTTCTTGGCGCCTGGGGAAGACCCACGCCAGTACCGAAGCGCGTCTCTTTCCTCATAAACATGCTGCAGCTCGTTGGGATGTCTCTCTGTACCATCTGTCAGCTGCAGGTAACCGTCCTCCCGGACAGCCACCACCTATAGCCGCCCCTGGTCCTCCTGTCTCTTCCACTTCCTGTGGACCCCTCTTAACCGAGCCTCGACCCTGGGTTGAACCAAATCAGCGACCCCCAGAGGAGCCCTGCTCGGCTTCCAGTGTTTCTGTGTGGCACGTTGGTCAGCCATGCCAGCCAATCTTGCCCCGCTCGCTTTCATTTGAAATGCTGGCAAAGCCATTGTGACCTTCTGCTTCTCGGTACCCCACAGCCGAACTCCAGGAGCAGAATGAGTCTGCCACTTGGCTCCATCCGCCGTCACGGCCGTCACGGCCATCCCCTGGTGCTGCCCAGTTCCCCCAGCTTGGGTAACTTGGGCTGTGGTGCAGGAACCCTCCCGCGATGGCTCTGGCCACTGCTGGCATTGGTCGGTCCCATAAACCGCAGCCCAACCACTCCTCACCAATGCCACTGGTGATGGAAAACTCCAGTCCATAGAAGAGACTGCAGCCCATCACATTTTCACCAATGCCAGTCACCACAAACCTCAGGTTGGCGACCACCGATGACTTATAACGAGCCATCAGCTCCACCGAACCTACGATGGGCAGCCTCTGTCCTCCATAGCCGCATAATGGCTTCAAATGACCTCTCAGCTGATGACATGGGAAGAAACTCCTCGCAGTGGGCCAACTCAACTCCCTTGCTCAAACCTCTTACAGGCCCTGGCACAGTGATGCAGGAGTCCGCACTTGCCACAATGTTTACCTCTCGCTGGACACTCTCTAGCCTTGTCCTGGTGCTTATTGGACCTGCAACCCAAACATTTGGGCTATCCCGGGGTGGACCTTATTTTCACAACTACAGCGCATTCCTCTTGTCCACCATCTTTGCTGTCCAGGTCCACAGCCTGAGTCGTCGATTGTGAGTCAGTGCAGCGTAGCGTAGCTCTTTCATCGAGGTCGCATGACAGCTTGTCAGCTGCTTCACACTGTTGAACTATTTCCACAGCTGTGGCTAGGGTCAATTCACCAGAGTGTGTAAGTAGTTTCGACCGTGCTGCCTGAAATCATTAAATTTACGGGCAACTTCCGGATCCGGAAGTTGATGCTGTGATCACGAGACGTCTCGAGACAATTGCGCAATAATCTGAACGGCGACTGCTGTCGACCAAGATTAAAAAACAAACTTTTCCACAGGTAGTTTTTTTTTGTGATTAATTCATTAATTAATTGTTTGTGTCTTTTTTTTTCGTACGGAGCTGGAGGAATTAGAGGGTTATATCGACGCGTTCTACTCCCATTGCTGTGTCATGGAGCAGGCGTGTGTTCTGCTGCTGCTTCTCAGTCTAAACGACCGAGACCCACAGATTCGCCAAAAATAACACCTGAGAAATTACAGCAGGGCACCGAGGTTAGTGACATCCTTTTCTCTACTGAGAATAAACTTACCAGCATGGATGGTAGACTGGGGCTGGTTGAGCTTCTTCATAAAGAATTCCAAAATTTGCGGGAGAGTCTTGAGTTTAGTCAAGCACAGCTCGTCTCTCTCGTAGAGGAAAATAACAGCCTGAAAAAAATCAGTAAGCACACTAACCACGCGGCTTGGCATTGTTGAGGGAGAAAATCGGAAAATGAAGGAGACAGTTCTCAGTTTGCAGTCACGCAGCATGAGAGATAACCTCGTTTTTTTCTGGAATTGTTGAAAAAAATGATGAAAATCCAGAACTGCTGGTCCGTGAATTTATGTCATCACAACTAAAACTATCCCCCGAAGTCACAAACTCAACTAGAAAAGCACTCGGAGAGCGCAGACCTCCGCCAAGCACCACAGTTCCCCCCATACAGTGTTTGTGTGTACGTTTTCAGATTCCTTGACCATGAAAACAAATGACTAGCAATTTGATTGACAATGATATGATTAGTGGTTCAGTAGTTATTCAGGAAAATGGCATTTCCCGTAATGGCGGCCACAGTTCCCCCATACAAAGTTTGTGTGCACGTTTTCAGATTCCTTGACCATGAAAACATATGACTAGCAATTGGATTGACAATGATAGGATTAGTGTTTCTGATATCACCTCAGAGGAACATGTATATTTCAAAAGCCTACAGTGAGAACAACCACCAAGCAACACTGTATTTCAGTGCAAGGAGTCAGATTATGGAACGATTTTGGACCTGAATTAAAATCATGTACAACGCTTGGACAATTTAAACAAAAACTAAAGGAAGAAATACTCCAAACATATTTACAAGACGACATGTAAACTCACATAAGGATTGACATTTCCAGCCTGTGTTGTGTTGTAGCTTAGTTTTTCTTTTTTTCTTTTTTTCTCTGTGACATTATGTCTTAGATTTGTTTTTGAATAGTAACCGCTTAACTTAGACTAGCTCAGTTTTCTTTTTTCTCTCAGTCACATTTTGTCTTAGCCTTGTTTTAAATTGTAATCGCTCTTGTCTTGTTTTTCTCTTTTTCTCCTTTGAATTCTTGGATGGAATATGGGTGGGCAATATAAGCTGCGGCTTCAGCAATCACCCATTTTGGATAACTCACGTGGAATTGTATAGTAGAAGGAGTCTTTGTCTAATTTGACCTTGTTGTTATATTATACAGTTTCTTTTAACCTGTAATGTACTATCCGAAATAAATAAATAAATTCAAATTCAAAGCATTTCAGTAGTTATTCAGGAAAATGGCATTTTCTGTAATGGCGGCCACAGTTCCCCCCATACAGTGTTTGTGTGTACATTTTCAGATTCCTTGACCATGAAAACATATGACTAGCAATTGGATTGACAATGATAGGATTAGTGGTTCAGTAGTTATTCAGGAAAATGGCATTTTCCGTAATGGCAGTTTTCTTCTGGACGGTGATCCGGATCACCACCAAAATTTAATCAGTTCTTCCTTGTACCATTTCCAACAATGCCTGAAAGTTTCATCGAAATCCGTCCAAAATTTTGAGTTATCTTGCTAACCAACAGACAGACAGACAGACAGACAGACAAACAGACAAACCCCGGCAAAAACATTACCTCCATGGCGGAGGTAATTACCTTCCACTGAGTCCACTGAATAGGGCAAAAAAATTCCCAGAATAAACCTCCCAGACCTATTGTTGCCAAATTTGAGCATTTTAAGCAAAAAATTTTGGTACAGAGGCAGGGCAGGCAGCTTAAAAATACCAATTATGGTCTAAATGATCAATTTCCACAGGGAATCTTGGAAAGGAGAAGCAAGCTCTTGGAAAGGAGAAGCAAGCTTTTCCCATTAGGAAACAAAACATCCAAGAAGGTAAACGAGCTATTGTTTCTGTGGATAGACTGTATATAGATGGCAAGCTGTTTATGGATGAAACTAATAGAATAACTAGATAACTAATAGAATAACTAGGGCTCTAGAATAACCCCGGTTATTCTAGAGCCCATTGTTTTTGTTATTTTTTTAATTTTTTTAATTTATTATATATATATATATATATATATATATATATATATATATATATATATATATTGTGGGCGACCCCCACAGCATACGGACAAGCAGAGCGCTCAGCTGGAGCAATTAGCAGAACAGTGAGATGTATGGACTGATATCAATATGTAGATGTGCCTTGCAACCTCTTTTGTCCTACAGCTCCAGAGCAGAGAGGAATTCCGGCTCCAATAATCCTGCTATTGATATGTGTGACTCTCATGTAAATGTCCCATGCATTCCTGCTGTACTGTGATGCTAATATGCCATGCATGCATTGCCTGTAGCTGGGTATTTAAGTAAACTGCATATCACTTGCTGGCTCTCACTCTCTCTTTGACCACTCTGATGACTTGCTGCTACTAGAGACAGAGGACTCGCTTCAGCGCTCTTACACAGCGCTGGAGTGAGTCCTGTGATGGAGGATGAATAAAACACCCTTTTAAACTTCAGTTCGCCGTGTCCTGCCTGCACTTATTCCGTGCCTCCACACTGGGTACACTTATACACATCCGCCACAATATGAGCTACAGGTGGAAAAAGAGTGGGATTGCGTGCAGGTCTCTTACTCGATTTCAGTTTAATTTGTTAACATTTGTCAAAATGTTTATTTCTTTGTTGTTGAGGTTGTTGTTTGTTTGTTTGTCTGTTGTAGGTTTTTTTTTTAAGTTCTTAGGTCATTGTTGTATGTTGTCTGCATTTTTCCACCACTTACTAACCTTTATGTCTGTTTTTTCTCATATTTCTGGTTTATAGGAAATAATTTGAAATACATGTACCCCATTTGCTTGCAATTGCAGGGAAATGGCACAGAGACATCATGCCCGCACACCCAATTATATATGCATAGGTGTATACTTTACACACAACATACGTATATATACACATATATGCATACATTACAGACATATAATCACATAGGCACATTTAGTTAGTCTTTAGTACACAACCAGTTAGTGAAAACATGTCTACATTTAAGTTTGTCACATGGAACATACGTGGAATTGGAACCAGGGAGAAGAGGCTAAAAGTTTTTAATCGACTGAACGATCTACAGGCAGACTTTGTTTTGTTGCAGGAGACACATGTCTCTAAGTCGTCTGTAGATGCGCTCACCTCCCCGGAATTCCCCCATATGTACTCAGCCAGCTTTAATTCTAAACAAAGGGGGGTAGCTTTACTGGTAAACAGAAGAATACGCTTTGTTGTGAATAATACGATAACAGATCCAGAAGGTAGATTTATAATACTAAAAAGCTCAGTTCAAAATTTGGATCTATGTATTGCAAGCGTTTATTGCCCAAATGTTGACGACCCATCCTATTTTCACACTTTTTTCTCTTCTCTTTCTGAGCACTTGGACACCACACTTATAATAGGAGGGGACTTCAACTTGGTATTAAACCCTGCAATCGACAGGCTCAGTACATCGGGGATTTACTGAAAATGGCTGGCTACTGACACTCTCAAACAGTACATGAATGATTTTGGACTTTGCGATGAATGGCGATCTCTTCACCCAACTCTTCGGGAATACACTTTTTTTTCATCAGTTCATAGTTCACATTCGCGTCTAGATTTCATCTTAGCCAGTAACTTTATTGTGAGGGACATCACAGACACTGGAATATGTTCAAATCAAGCTATTAGCGATCACCATCCAGTTTCTCTTACACTAGTAAATAGGAAAGCTACAAGGGAAACTAGGAGCTGGAAATTTAATATATCACTACTGAAAGATAAAGACTTTATTAACTATTTTAATAAAGAGTGGGAATCATATCTGGAATATAATGATGTGCCAGGAATATCCCCAGGTGTTCTTTGGGAAGCAGCAAAAATGGTCATGTGAGGTAAAATAATCTCTTACTGTTCATATAAGAATAAAAAAGAAAAAAACATTGGTACTGGACTTAGAACAGAAGATTAAATCACTGGAGACAGCCTGTGCCGTTTCCCCACAGGAACAGCCACTTAACGATCTGAGAAAATTAAAGCTGGAATTAAAAGAAATTACAGACAAAAGAGCACAGTTTTTAATACAAAGACTGCGTCTTCGACCGTGCTGACGAACACAGCGTGTGCTCCGCCAGCTGTTCGCGGATCATTTCTTCCTCTAACTCACCGAATTGGCAGTCTCCAGCCAGCTGCCGCAGGTCTGCAACATAGTGCTGCACCGACTCGCTGGTCCGTTGGTGGCACCACCAAATCTGAATCCTCCTGACAATGATATTTGCAGGCGAGCAAAAATGTCGCGCCATTAGCTCAACCACGTCATCGAAGCTATTGCTAGCTCCCAAAGTACAAAGGATACGCTGTCCTCCATACCTAAGTTATGGACTAAAATTGCCCATGCTCGTACCTTCTTCAGTTTGCCAAGGTTTAATGCCACCAAATAATTCTGAAAAATGGCGAACCATCTCGTCCAATGCACCAGTGGCTCTCCTGGAGTCTCCAGAAAAGGCCGCATAGACAACTCGCCCGCATCCATACTTTATCCTCGTTGCCAAATGTTATGTCCTTAATGAGGCGAGTGGTGAACTGAACAGGACTTTATTATATGACCCACTGGGTACAGACAAATGCACCCACTAGGCAGAGAGGTGATCAAAGAGACCGTGTCCCTTCCGCATCAACTTTTTAAACCCCGGGTGGTGGCAGAACCGGAAAGGTGGAGCAGCCACCCATATCATACAATAATGCGTCAAATTAATATAATAAACAACACTACACACATATGTGTCTTGCAGGCCCATGGTCCACATGACTCATGCCGGGAGCCAGCCAGCTTCTCCAGGGAAGCCCTTCACGCCGCCACAACTATGCCATCACCACACAGCACCCACAAATTTCCGGTCAGGTTCTTAAACACAGCCTTAGCTCATGAACCCCCGCTGAAAACAGTCAAGATGATGCAGACAGCAGTCAGAAGCCAACAGTACACAACCTTGGCACAAAGACGCTAGCCTCTACCCACCCTGCCCATGCCCTCAGATCACCAAATGAAACAACAAAGGTTTTATTTTGGTCAATCGCCCAGCCTAAGGAAACACTAAAACTTTTGGAGCTTGCTATTCACAAGAAGCATCTGCTGATGTGAACCATGCCTCACAAAAAAAGAGATCTCTGAACACCTATGATCATTAATCGTTTTTTTTGTGACCAAGTTTTTATTTATTTTAACAAACATAAAAACATAAAATGACAAATATACAGAACAATAATGTTAACCAAAGTAGGCACATATTCATATCACATGAAATACAAATGCTTCCAAAAAGGAAAGAAAAAATAAATAAAAAGGGGGGGGGGGGGCGATCCAGTAATTTTAATTATCATTTGTGCAAAGGGGTTGGAGGATTGCTACAAGTACCATGCCTCAAGTGTAGAGTTCCTGGCCCCAAGTATGCAAGCTGTGGATAGCTCTAAACAAACAATGTCCAAGAGAGGATCCAAGCATGTGCACTTAAAGTATGAGGGGGGTTTCCATCGAGAAGCAACCTTTTTTTTTTTTTGCTGCAGTAAGTCCTGCAAGAACCCTTCTTTTCTTTACAGGGGTCAGATGTACATCAGACAGATCATCCAAGAGGAATATACACCGCATTCCAAATTATTATGCAAATATTATTTTAGTGTCATAAACATTCAATTTTTTGTTTTTCAATTAAACTCATGGGTGGTATTGTGTCTCATGGCTCTTTGGATCACTGATATCAATCTCAGACACCTGTCATAATTAGTTTGCCAGGTGAGCCCAATTAAACGAAAACTACTTAAGAAGGATGTTCCACATTATTAAGCATGCCACAGGTTTCAAGCATTATGGGAAAGAAAAAGAATCTCTCTGCTGCCAAAAAGCATAAAATAGTACAATGCCTTGGACAAGGTATGAAAACAGATATTTCACAAAAACTTAAGCGTGATCATTGAACTGTGAAGAAATATGTGGCTGATTCAGAGCACAGACAGGTTTGTACAAATAAAGGCATAAAGGCTGCTAAAATGCCATTACAAAGCATGAAACAGGTATTTGAAGCTGCTGGTGCCTCTGGAGTCCCACAAATCTCAAGGTGTAGGATCGTCCAGAGGCTTGCAGTTGTGCATAAACCTACTATTCAGCCACCCCTAACCAATGCTCACAAGCAGAAATGGTTGCAGTGGTCCCAGAAATGCATGAAGAGTAATTTTGAAACAGTCTTGTTTACTGATGAGTGCCGTGCAACCCTGGATGGTTCAGATGGATGAAGTAGTGAATAGTTGGTGGATGGCCACCATGTCCCAACAAGGCTGCAACGTCAGCAAAGAGGTGGCTGAGTCATGTTTTTGGCCGGAATCATGGGGAGAGAGCTGGCAGGCCCGTTTAGAGTCCCTGAAGGTGTGAATATGACCTCGACACAGTATATAGAGTTTATGACTGACTGCTTTCTTCCATGGTACAAAAAGAAGAACCGTGCATTCCATAGCAAAATTATCTTCATGCATGACAATGCACCATCTCATGCTGCAAAGAATGCCTCTGTGTCATTGGCTGCTATGTGCATAAAAGGAGAGAAACTCACGATGTGGCCCCCATCCTCCCCTGATCTCAACCCTATTGACAACCTTTGGAGCATCCTCAAGCAAAAGATCTACGAGGGTTGGTGGCAGCTCACATCAAAAGGGATAAGGACCTGTACTTATATAGCGCTTTTCTAGTCTCAAAGACCACTCAAAGTGCTCCACTAGCACTAAGGGCCTATAGGAGACAGATATCTGGACTCTGGACTTGTTTATACGTCACATGATTATAACATCTATCCACTGCCAGGAGGCGCCCTCTGCTGCTCACTAACAACTGTTACATTTACACTACACAATGCATACAACATTACATGCATACAATACACTGCCTCTCAATGTTTGTGCGTGATCTCCTGCTAAATGTCTGCTAAATGTGCATTGAGGGTTTTTTTGCCTGCAAATCAAAATTTCGCTCACTTGCTGAGCGTCATTCTGATAAAACATGTTTTTTTCTCTCGCCTACTGTGTCATACCCATTCTCTTTTTCTTTTTTTTCCTTTCTTCTTTATGACTGGCGCCTAGCGGCTGCCCCGGCCTTTGATTGCGCTCTGCAGAGCGTGCCCAAATGCCAAGTCACGTTTCGTTACCTTGTATTCATACATGTGTAATGACAATAAAGTTGAATCTCATCTCATATCTAGGGACAATTTAGAACAACCAATTAACCTAACATGCAAGTCTTTGGATTGTGGGAGGAAACCGGAGCCCCCGGAGTAAACCCACGCAGCACAGGGAGAACATGCAAACTCCACACAGAAAGGTTCCTACCCCTGCCAGCCTGGGGATTCGAACCTGGAACCTTCTAGCTGTTAGGCAACAGTGCTAACCACCGTGCTGCAAAACAGCAGCCGTGGGAGGCTATTCTGACATCTTGCAAAGAAATTCAAGCAGAAACTCTCCAAAAACTCACAAGTTCAATGGATGCAAGAATTGTAAAGGCTATATCAAAGAAGGGTCCTATGTTAACATGCAACTTTGGCTGTAAAGATGTTTTTGATTGAAATAACGTTTGAGTTCAGTAAATATGACCTCCTAATGCTGCAAATTCAATAAATTACTACTTTCAGTTCTTTAAAACAAATAAAATGTT
The DNA here is from genome assembly GCA_020510985.1 of Pholidichthys leucotaenia. Lineage (NCBI taxonomy): Eukaryota > Metazoa > Chordata > Actinopteri > Cichliformes > Pholidichthyidae > Pholidichthys > Pholidichthys leucotaenia. Next base: position 188,766,394 of record CM035842.1, on the reverse strand, counting down.
TTTAAATTCTATTATACATAATAATTTGGAACAGTACATTTTAAGATTCTTTATTTTTGCAAAAAAAAAAAAAGCTATCATTTGACATAACGTTCGGCTCAGGAGACGCGCACACACAGGCTCAGAGTAGTTCAAATTGTTTATTAACAACAGGGGTGTATGGGTGTGTGTCTGCGGAATGTTTATGTGTTGGTGGCGGCGTCTGCTTCAGGCACAGAGGCAGGAGACCGTACAGCCGGCAACCCTATGGGAGAGAACAGAGACACAGGGTGATGGGCACACACCAACACAGGAGGAGAATAGGCGAAGGAGAAGCTTACTTGCTTGGGACAGATGACTGGCACAACAAGGACGGAACCCGGGAGACAGCCACCTGCAGGGCTCGGTGCAGCAGCGAGGAAGGACGAGGGAACGGAGTTGTCCGCCGCCGAGGAATCCACCTGTGCACAGGGGAGCAGACTGGAGAAGATGAGGTAAGTGTTTCTTACCATGCAGCGTCGTGCTGAAGAATAAGTTGCGTCACGTTGACGAGGAATGAAGTCTGACGGCTTCAGGCCGAAGCTCAGGGCGAGGCGGCTTATATTCCTCGCCGCTGATGATGTGCAGGTGTGCGTGCGGGTGGTGTGCGTGCGGGTGGCACCGCTGATGAGCGGCGCGGCGTGACAGTACTCCCCCCTCTAGCAGCGCCTCCTGGCGATGGCTTGTCTGGGTGCGCTCGGTGGAAATCAGCGATGAGCGAGGGGTCTAACACAAACGACCGGGGCACCCACTGTCGATGATCAGGCCCGTAGCCCTCCCAGTCCACCAAGTACTGCAACCCACGACCCCGGCGCCGGGAGTCCAGGATGGAAGAGACGGCCCAGGCCGGATGGCCATCAATCATCCGGGGCACGGGTTGCGAAGCAGGAGGAGGGCAAAGGGGGTCAGTGACTGCCAGCTTCACCTTAGACACGTGGAAGGTGGGATGGATGCGGAGGGAGGGGGGAATAGCCACACGCACAGCCACTGGGTTGACGATCCGGGTGATGGGGTAGGGACCCATGAATCGCTGTGCCAGCTTCCTCCTCTCGCCTTTTAAAGTCAGGTCCCGGGTCGACACGTAGACACGTTGCCCAACTCTGTACGCCGGGGCAGGTCGTCTGTGCCGGTCTGCCACAGTTCTGTTGCGCTCCGCTGTGCGTAAAAGCGCATTGCGCGCGGCAGCCCAGATGGAGCGGAACTGCCTGAGATGCGCCCTAACTGAGGGGACAGTTACCTCACCCTCCTGCACCGGGAACAGCGGGGGGTCATAACCCAGGGACGCCTTGAAGGGGGACATCCCTGTGGCAGAAGAGCGAGCGGTGTTGTGGGCGTATTCAACCCAGGCAAGATGGTTACTCCAGGACGTGGGTTTGCATGTCGTCACACAGCGGAGCGCAGCCTCCAGCTCCTGGTTGGTCCGTTCACACTGCCCGTTGGATTGGGGGTGATGGCCGGAGGAGAGGCTCACCTTGGTTCCGATGGCGTTACAAAATGACCTCCAAACCTCAGAGGAAAATTGGGGGCCCCGGTCCGAGACCACGTCCACCGGAATCCCGTGCAGCCTGACCACGTGTTGGACGAGAAGATCCGCCGTCTCCAGGGCAGTAGGGAGACCCCGCAGGGGGACGAAGTGCGCAGCCTTGGAGAAACGGTCCACGATGGTCAGGATGGTGTCATAGGAGTTGGAGACGGGGAGTCCGGTGACGAAATCCAACGCGATGTGCGACCAGGGCCTGCCAGGGACGGGCAGGGGCTGGAGCAGACCCGCTGGAGGGGCATTTCCCGACTTGCTGGTGGCACAGATTGGGCAAGCCCGGGCGTAGCGGGCAGCATCCCTCCGCAGGCCTGGCCACCAAAAGGACCGTTGGAGGAGGTCTATCATCCGGGAGGTGCCAGGGTGACAGGTGAGCTTGGAGGTGTGCAGCCAGTGGATGACTTCTCCTCGGACCACGGATGGCACGAACAGCCTCCCCTCCGGTCCGCCGCCAGGGTCAGGCTCCACTTCCTGCGCCTTCCGGATCTTGCTCTCTATGTCCCAGGAGATGGCTCCCACGACGCATGACCTGGGCAGGATGGTGTGGGGTGTCTCCTCCGACTCCACGGGGGTGAACTGCCTAGAGAGGGCGTCAGGCAGGCCGTTCTTAGAGCCAGGCCTGAAGGTGATGGAGAATTGGAACCTGGCGAAGAACAAGGACCAGCGCGCCTGGCGGGCGTTCAGGCGCTTGGCAGATCGTAGGTATTCCAAGTTCTTGTGGTCCGTCAGGACCACGAACGGCAGGTCCGCCCCCTCTAGCCAGTGGCGCCACTCTTGCAGGGCGAGTTTGATGGCCAGGAGCTCTCTGTCCCCCACATCGTAGTTCCTCTCCGCCGGGGACAAGCGCCGGGAGAAGAAGGCGCAGGGCCATTTGGCGCCATCGTCCGGCGACCGCTGGGATAGCACTGCTCCCACTCCTGTGTCCGAGCTGTCTACCTCCACGATGCACTGCAGTGCGGGGTCGACCTGGCTAAGGACCCGGGAGGAGGAGAACTCCGCCTTCAGCGCCTGAAAGGCAGCAGCGACCTCTTCGGTCCACCGGAACGGGACCTTAGGGGACGTGAGGCGGGTCAATGGTCCGACGATGGAGCTGAAGTTGGGGACAAAGCGGCGGTAGAAATTGGCAAATCCAACGAACTGTTGCACCTGCTTCCGTGATGCAGGTGTAGGCCATTCCACCACCGCCTTCACCTTCTCTGGGTCCGGGAGCACCTGGTCATGAGCGATGATGAAACCCAGGAAGGATGTCGTTCTGGCGTAAAATTCACATTTTTCAGCCTTCACGTATAGCCGGTTCTCCAGCAGTCTTTGGAGGACCCGCCTCACATGGACCTGGTGCTCGTCCCTGGACTTGGAGAAGATGAGAATATCGTCCAGGTAGACGAACACAAAGAGGCCGATGAAGTCCCGGAGGACGTCATTGATGAGGCGCTGAAAGACGGCAGGAGCGTTGGTCAACCCGAACGGCATTACCAGGTATTCAAAGTGGCCGTTCGGGGTACGGAAGGCTGTTTTCCACTCATCTCCCTCCCGGATCCGGACGAGGTGGTATGCGCTGCGTAAATCCAGCTTGGTGAACCAGGTCGCCCCCTGGAGGGAGTGGAAGGCAGTGTCCATGAGAGGCAGGGTGTAACGGTCCTTCTCAGTGATGTCGTTGAGAGCCCGGTAGTCTATACACGGGCGGAGGGATCCGTCCTTTTTCCCAACGAAGAAGAACCCAGCCCCCACGGGTGATGACGATGGGCGAATTATCCCAGCGCTCAGTGATTCTTTCAGGTAGGTGTTCATCGTCTCCTTCTCCGGCGCTGACAGGCTGTAGAGCCGACCAGAAGGTAAGGGAGCCCCCTGGCGGAGGTTGATGGTGCAGTCATAGGGCCGATGAGGGGGGAGAGACTTAGCTTTAGTCTTACTAGACACCATACCCAGGTCGTGAAATTCCGGAGGCACCAGAGACAGATCCGGGGGTGCAGCGTCCGTAGCAGGGGGAGAAGCGGACGAAGAGCAGGCAGCGGACTGAAGGCAGGTGCCCATGCAGAACGTACTCCATGCCGATACCCCAGCTGACTTCCAATCCAGGACCGGGTTGTGGAGGCGTAGCCAGGGATACCCCAGGATGACGGGCGACACAGAGTTGGGCAGGACGAGAAAGGTTATCTCCTCCCGGTGGTTTCCAGAGACGATCACCGGGACCGGGATGGTCTGGTGGGTGACTCTCCCAAGGGAAGCACAGGAGAGGTTGACCAGGGAGATGGGGTCCTTTAGCGCCTGGCAGCGGATGCCCAATCGGGTTGCCAGGCTTTGAGAAATGAAGCTGCCCTCTGCGCCCGAATCCACCAGTGCGTGGGTGAGGTGCCCAGTGGGGTTGTGGCAGAAACGAATGGGCAGCTTTAATTGAGTGAGGGGACTTAACCGATTGACGTCCGCGAGGCCCCCTACAGTGACTCGCGGACCCCCCCGTTTGGCTTCTGTGGGCAAAGCTCTATCGTGTGTCGATCATCTCTGCAATACATGCAGAGATTCAACGCACGGCGGCGTTGTCTCTCCGCCGGGGAGAGCTTTGTCCAGCCCGTCACCATCGGCTCCGACTCCTCGGAGTGCGACGGCGGCGGCGTCACCAGGGGGCGAGCTTGGGGCAAGCGCGACGAGGCTCCGCGAGGGCGAGAAGATGACGACTTCCGCCCCGAGGAGCGCTTGCGCAGCCTGTTATCCAAGCTGATGGCAAGGGAAGACAGCTCCGCTAGCGTCTCAGGGAGATCCCGCCCAGCCAGTTCATCCCTCAGATCATCATTGAGACTGCGGAGGAAAAGACTGCAGAGGGAGCGTTCCTCCCAGCCTACTTCCTCCACTGCTACCCGGAAGTCGACCGCATAGTCCGTGGCCAACCGGCTTCCCTGCTGGAGAGCGAGAAGCCGGTCGACTTGGACCGTCTCGGTTCGAGAATGATCAAAGACCTCCAGGAAGCGTCTCACGAACTGGTTATAAGTGAGGGTGGCGTAACTGGGCCTCGCCATAACGGCGTAGGTCCAAGTCAACGCGCGCCCCTCCAGGAGATTCCCGATATAACCAATCCGGCTGTGATCCGAGGGAAAGTCTCCGGGCACGCGGTGGAATACGGACTCACACTGCATGATGAACCCCCGCGCTCCGCCGAGCTTTCCGCTAAAGCAGGCGGGGGTCGGAATGGGTGTGAGCTGCGCCGGTGCAACCGGAGCCTGCTGGACGGCCACTGGAGCGGCAGGAGCCGCGCCACCCTGATGAGCCGGGGGGGACGGCTGCTGGGGGTCCAGGCGGTCCAATCGGTTATTAATGAGGACCAATTGATTTAGGATCACCTGCTGCTGATAAGCAATTTGATCCACCCGAGCCTCGAGGTTGGTAAGCCGGTGCGCGAGCCCGCCGTCTGCCGAGCCGCTCTGCTGAAGCCGTACTGACATAACGTTCGGCTCAGGAGACGTGCACACACAGGCTCAGAGTAGTTCAAATTGTTTATTAACAACAGGGGTGTATGGGTGTGTGTCTGCGGAATGTTTATGTGTTGGTGGCGGCGTCTGCTTCAGGCACAGAGGCAGGAGACCGTACAGCCGGCAACTCTATGGGAGAGAACAGAGACACAGGGTGATGGGCACACACCAACACAGGAGGAGAATAGGCGAAGGAGAAGCTTACTTGCTTGGGACAGATGACTGGCACAACAAGGACGGAACCCGGGAGACAGCCACCTGCAGGGCTCGGTGCAGCAGCGAGGAAGGACGAGGGAACGGAGTTGTCCGCCGCCGAGGAATCCACCTGTGCACAGGGGAGCAGACTGGAGAAGATGAGGTAAGTGTTTCTTACCATGCAGCGTCGTGCTGAAGAATAAGTTGCGTCACGTTGACGAGGAATGAAGTCTGACGGCTTCAGGCCGAAGCTCAGGGCGAGGCGGCTTATATTCCTCGCCGCTGATGATGTGCAGATGTGCGTGCGGGTGGCGCCGCTGATGAGCGGCGCGGCGTGACATCATTGGGAGGTTTGTTCAATAAAATTGGAATTATGCTCTAACAGTTGATGACTTAAAATTATATACTGACTGTCATTTGCATCGACTACTTAGGAAAATCAGAGACAAATATCATTTGCATAATAATTTGGAAGACAGTGTAATGGGAGAACACGAGCGTATAACCCCAAATGGTTTAGAGAGAGTGAGGGCAACCTTCTGCCAGAAGTTGGTGACTGGAGGGCATTCCCAGAACATGTGCAAATAAGTGCCAACTGCCTTCAGAAAACAAAGAGTACAATAGGGATCTGCATTCGTTTTCATTGCATAAAGTTTCTTAGGTGTGTACAAAATTATAATGAATTTGTTGATGGTCAGGAATTTTGGAAACTATATTAAGAGTATCCCAAACATTATCCCAGTCAAAATCAGGGCACAGATCAGGAATGTCTGGTCTCCAAAGGGCATTCAATGCCAGGGCTCTGTAGGAGTGTTGTAACGGGAAACAAGAAGTCTGGAAACCAGTACACTAGAATTATGTGCAGAACAAAACAACTTCTCAAGCGTGTGTGGCCTGAAAGGGTTTTGTAATGAGATCCCACTAGCTTTAAGAGATCTTAGTTAAAGATAAAAGAAAAATGAAGTGGGCGGTAAACTACTGTATATTTTGTAGCCAAATCTCTAAAAGATAATAAACCATTCTCCCCAAAAATGTCATTCAAAATGGAAATACCACTCTTTTCCCAGAGGGGAAAGCTTATGGGGCAGCCGTCAATCAATAATCTATCATTATTAAATAGTGGAAATCCTGGATCCCATGGGAAGGAACAGTCACACAGTTTTCTGCTTTCGTCCACACTGAGGCCAGGTGTGATATAAGCGTGCCGTTTTTGACTGTGCGAGAAGTGGAGAGATGCGAGTTAAGAAAATCAACAAGGGAGTGAGGGGTGACCATCTTTTCTTCTACAGTGCGCCAGGATACTTGAGAGCTGTGTTGAACCCAATTCAGTAAAGGCCTGAGAGTAAAAGCCCAGCTATAGAGTTCAAAGTCAAGGAGTGACAAGCCTCCACACTGCTCTCCCAGTGCATCGTGTGACATTTGACACATGGTCATTTATTTTGCCAAATGAATTTAGACACCACAGAATGCAGTTTGCGCCAATAAAGAAGTGGGGGAGGGAGAGGAAATATAGAGCTAACAAAGTTAATCCTTGGCAAGATGTTCACCTTAATTATTGAGATACAGCTGCGAAGAGAGTTCTTCAAACTGGGCCATCTTTCCAAGTCTGCGATTACTTTAGCAAGTGTATTGTCAAAGTTATGTTTAATAATTGCCTGAATAATTGAAAATATTTTAATGCCCAGATAGGAGAAGCTTTCCACAGTTGGGATGGGAGGAGGGACCGGGCATTCATGCATCGCCTGATTTAAGGGTAACAACGCTCATTTCTGCCAGTTTATTCTAAACCCAGATAGCTCGCCATATTTCTTGAAGATACATAAAATATGTGGTATACATTGCAGTGGGTTATGAATATATAGTAATATATCGTCTGCATACAATGAAACTGATGAACACCCTTGACACATATCAGGAAAAACAAAGAGGAGGATCAAATGGTTAGTGCTAGTGGCTCCAAGGAAAGAGCAAACAGTAGGGGGCTTAAAGGACATCCCTGCCTTGATCCTCTTAAGATCACAAATGGAGAACTATTTTTGCCAGCAAGTACTGCGGCTGTTGGATTTCTGTATAAAACCATGATCATATCAATGAAAGTTTGACTGACATGGTTGTAGACCCAGTGAACAGACTTGGACACCGAAATAGACACCATCCATCCATCCATCTTCTACCGCTTTTCCAGAGGTCCGGGTCGCGGAGGCAGCAGTTCAAGCAGAGAAGCCCAGACTTCCCTCTCCCCAGCCACCTGCTCCAGCTCTTCAGAGGGGATACCAAGGCGTTCCCAGACCAGCTGGGAGACATAGTCTCTCCACCAAGTCCTGGGTCTGCCCCAGACACAATAGACACAATTATATTTATTAACAATAATGTGTGGATGTGTGATCTTGCAGCAGCTGGGGGAGAGCAGAACGTCGTACGACCTGGCAACCCTATGGACAAACAGAGGCAGGACAGTTAGTGGTAATACAGGTGGAGATGTGCAGTTTTATCCTGGGCTTACTGTTTGCAGAGATGTGGGGACGCTCAGGTTCAGCTTGGCGGCAACAGCCAGGAGGACAGCGTCCACTGATCCGGCTGCTGCTTGTAGCGGGTGAATACATGTCAAGTGGAGTTGTGTGGCTCGGTCTTCCGCCAGGGAGGAGAGAGGTCCACTGCCACGGAGCTCCGCCTGTGCACAGGGGACTGAGAGTGGATTAGGGAGAATGAGCGATGGCTTACTTGGGTAATGGAGGTTTCCTTCCTGACGCCGGCTGGCAGAGGGTTGGAAGCGAGGACGAAGGCAGGCTGAGGTTAGGAACTCTGGAACAATGAAGAAGGTGTGAGTGGGTCTCATGATGGTTGACAGACAACTCTGCATGGATCCCAGGGCAGCGTGGTTTAAATAGCCCAGGCCGTGATGAGGAATAGGTGTGTGTGCAGCTGAGGGGAATGAGCAGCCAGAGCAGACCATTACAGTACTCCCCCATATGAGATGACTCTCGGCGGTCGATCCAACCTACCTGGGTGCGCCCGATGGAAGTACCTGATGAGATCTTTATCCAACACGAAGAAGGGACGCACTCAGGACCTCCATTCTGGCCCGTAGCCCTCGCAGTCCATCAGATATTGCAGGCCGCGACCCTGGCGGCAGACATCTAGGATGGCATTGACCTTCCATGCCGGGTCGCCGTCGATCACCATCGGTGGAGGTGGAGACCTGGGAGGGGGAGACAGAGGGCTGGAACAGAAGGGTTTAACCTGGGACACGTGGAAAGTAGGGCAGATACGGAGGGAGGGGGGAGGGCTAGGTGCACAGAAACAGGGTTGATGATGCGCGTAATAGCAAACAGCGCAATAAACCGCAGAGACATCTTCTTAGCCTCTGCCTTCAGATTAATGTGCTTTGTGGATAGCCATACCTGCTGACCCACCTGACGTCCTGTGACAGTTGTCAACCATGGAGTTACGCTCAGCCGTGCGCCGTAGCCCGGTCCGGTTGCTTTCCAGAGCCAGAGGCAGTGCCTCAGGTGAGCCCGGACAGATGGGACGGCGATGTCCCCCTCCTCTTAAGGGAACAGTGGGGGATTGTAGCCCAACGAAGCCTCAAACGTGGACATGCCGATGGCTAAAGAGACCATTGTGTTTTGAGCGTATTCAATCCACGGGAGGTGGGTGCTCCAGGAAGCCGGGTTGGCAGTAGCGACACACTGCAAAGCAGCCTCCAGTTCCTGATTCTCCCGCTCACAATGCCTGTTGGTCTAAGGGTGGTATCCGGAGGACAGGCTTACCGTAGCCCCAAGGGTGTTGCAAAAGGTCCACGGTCGGAGACGATGTCTAGGGGAATCCTGTGTGACCTCACCACATGTTGGACGAGCAGGTCTGCCGTCTCCTTCGCTGAAGGCAGCCCTTGCAGGAGAACGAAGTGGGCGGCCTTGGAGAACCTATCCACAGTGGTGAGGATTACCATATGATAATTAGGAGGAGGAAGACTGGTGATGAAGTCCAATGCCACATGGGACCAGGGCCTCGCGGGAATAGGGAGTCGGTGGAGCAGACCGGCTGGAGAAGAGGATAACGTCTTGTCGGCGGCGCACTGGGGGCGGGCGCAGATGTATTCACTGATGTCTTTCTGGAGAGAAGGCCACCAAAACGTCCTCTGTAATAGGTCCACCGTGCGAGCCCTCCCAGGGTGGCACAAGAACCTGGAAGCATGGGCCCAGTGGATGACTTCGCCTCAAACAGCAGATGGAACAAACAGTCTCCCGGCTGGCCCCCCACCCGGGTCTGGTTCAACGTCCAGTGCTTTCAAGACCTTCTCTTTAATGCCCCATGAGAGGGCGCTCACGATACATGATGGAGGAAGGATGGTGTGTTCCGTTTTCTCCATAACGTCTGAGGTGAACTATCTGGACAGGGTGTCAGGTTTGGTATTCTTGGACCCGGGACGGTACGTGATGGTAAAGTCGAAACGTCCGAAGAACAGGGACCAGCGGGCTTGGCGCGCATTCAGACGCTTGGCCGTCCTGAGGTACTCCAGGTTCTTGTGGTCCGTCCAGACCACAAACGGCTGGGAGGCTCCCTCCAACCAATGACGCCACTCCTCCAGCGCGAGCTTGACTGCTAGGAGCTCCCTGTCGCCAATGTTGTAGTTACACTCGGCCGGAGACAGCCGTCTAGAGAAGAACGCCATCCATCAGGGAACGCTGGGATAGGACAGCTCCGACCCCCGAGTATGAGGCATACACCTCCGCTAGGCATTGGAGGGTGGGATCCACCTGAGCAAGAATGGGAGAGGCCGAGAACGGTCCTTTAAGATCAGCAAAGGCCGCACCCGCCTCCTCAGTCCACTGAAAGGGTACCTTCGAGGAAGTAAGATGGGTCAGTGGGAGAGCAGTGATGCTATAATTCTTGATAAAGTGGCGGTAGAAACTGGCGAACCCCAAAAACTGCTGAAGTTGTTTCCTGGAAGAGGGGGTGGGCCAATCTACCACTGCTTTTGCCTTACTGGGGTCTAGGATAATCTCATTGTGGGAGATGATAAAGCCCAGGAAGGATGTCTTGGATGCGTGGAAGTCGCACTTCTCAGCTTTGACAAATAATTTGTTTTCCAGGAGTCGCTGCAAAACTCGCCTCACATGCACCCGATGCTCGTCCAAAGACTGCGAAAAAATGAGAATGTCATCAAGATAGACAAAAATGGACTTCCGGTTATGGTGGCCACGTAGGAAGACGTGTTTCACACTGCTCTGCTCCTAAAAATAAAAAAAAAAATTGCTAAAACTCTCTTAATTGGAACAAAAACCCATCCCAGCGTTTAGGCGCGGATATGGTAAAGACCAAGGCTGGGAAAATAGGTGGAGGAAAAAGTAATTCGACAAAACAATCCAAACTAACAGACTTCCACACTCGTGACGAAGCAGAAAAATCTCCAGAGACTATGGCGGAGGATGTAGCCAGCGGCGGAGTGGGAACTGCTGAGGAGGGGACGAGTGCGGTGCTCGCTGCCATCAGTTCCATGAGAGCAGACTTTTCATCTAAATTTGATGGGATTATAGCAGCGATAGAAGGAATGAGAAAGGAAATAAGCAACTGTATGGAATGAGTATCGCAGGCGGAGCTCCGAATTTCAAGCGCTGAAGATGACGTCACCAGCCTACAATCAAAGTTGCAAACACTGGAATTAAAATGGAAACGTCTGGAAGATAATGTCCTGGACTTAGAATCCCGTTCGCGACAGAATAATTTGAGGCTGGTGGGCCTCCCAGAGGGAACGGAGGGACGGGACCCATGTTCCTTTTTGGAAAAGTGGATTCCAGAAGCGCTGAACAACGCGGACCTGCAGTCATCGGTCGTTTTAGACAGAGCTCACCGAATCAGCCCACCGAGAGATAATAAGACACCACCGAGGACGCTGATTATGAAGTTCCTCAACTTCAGGGACAAGATGACGGTCACCAACGTGGCGCAAGCTAAAGGGGAAATTAAATACCAGGAGCAGCAGGTGCGGTTCTACCCAGATTTGGCCACATGAATTCAACAATTAGGGAGGCAGTTCGACCCCGCCCGCAAAGAGCTGCGCAACCTCGGGATTCGTCACGGAGTGATTCACCTGGCAAGACTGCTGGTCACATATAAGGGCAGAACCCACATCTTTAAGACCCCTCAAGAGGCGCAGGAGCTCATTAAGCAGATCCAAGAGGAGGCTGGTGGGAGTTAAGCATGAACATGATAAAGGTAGAACATTTAAGCATTTGTACAGACATGTGATTGATCTGAAACATATAACATGTCTACAAAATACAGACTGTATTATAAAAAAAAAGATATGATGTACAAAGTTGCTATAAAACTTTGAAGTTATGTTGAAAAAACTACAGAAGAGAGTTAATGTCATTAAAAATAGTAGTAGAGTCAGGGTGATTGAGAGGAGAAAGAGAGAGTGGTTTGACTAATCCTCACAGGTGTGGAACAGTCACTAGCTATAACGGGAGACAGAATTTTTTTTTGATTTTGGGGGGATTACCACGAATGTGGGGAAAGGGAATTTGTTTTTGTGTAGTTTGTAGGATGAATGTTCAACCATCCATGTTTTTGCTTCTCTGCATGAGCATGTTCATATTGCAAGGTAATCTCAAACTCCTTATTGATCATAGATCAAAGCGTTAATCTTAATTTAACTTCATGGAATTGCAGAGGTCTACAAAATCTAAAAAAACTTAAACAAGTTATGAATAAAATAAAAGACATGATTCAAAAATTGTATTTTTACAAGAAACTCATCTAATAGAGGAGGATGTAAAATAAAAAATAGGAGGAGATGGCAAGGTAATGTGTTCACCTCATCATTTTCATCCCGAGCTAGGGGAGTTATGACTCTCATACACAAAACAGTCCCATTTCAAGTGAAAAATGTAATTGGAGACAAATTTGAAAGATATCTAATCATCCAAGGATCTTTGTTATTAGAAAATATAAATCTGGTGAACTTATACGGCCCCAATACTGATGATCAAAACTTCTTTGTTAATTTATTCCTTAATTTATCATCACTTACAGGGCAACATATAATAGCAGGGGATTTTAATTGTACATTGAATCCCAGTATAGATAGGTCAACAGGACTGGACTGTACACACAATGGATGCAGGATGACCATTAATCATTTTATGAAAGAATTGAGATTGCTAGATATATGGAGAGAAATGAAACCACAAGTCAAAGCCTATTCTTGTTATTCTAATACCTCTAAGACATTCTCACATATTGACTATTTTTTGATCTCTACAGAAATAAGGTCCAAGATTCAAAACTGTTTCTATGATAACATTGTGATCTCTGATCATGCACCCTGCTGTCTAATATATGTAGATAAGAAATTGACAAAGGATCCAGGTAGGTGGCATTTTCAGCATAAATGGCTTCAGGATGAGGAATTTGTTAAGTACATAGAAAAACAGATAGATGAGTTCTTTGATATTAATAATACACTAACAATGGCATGTATAAGGTGGGAGGCTTTCAAAGCTTTTATTAGGGGGCATATTATTAGTTATACAGGTTCAAAATCTAAGAAGACTTGAGAGGAGAGAGTCCAGTTGGAACGTAAAATAAAAATTCTTCAAGAAAAGGTGTATGCAGGAAGTAACCCACAGTTAGAGAATGAATTACTGATTCTGAGAGCTGAATATGACAAAAAATCAGCGAATACAGCTGCCTCGAGTCTTCTAAGAGTGAAGCAAACTTTTTATGAACAAGGTGAAAAATCAGGAAAATTATTGGCATGGCAGATTAAACAATTAGAATTTAAAACACCAATTATCAGTATTATAAGTAACGGACAGGTAGTTATAGATCCTTTAGAAATTAATAGTGCCTTTAGAGATTATTATGAAAAACTATATGATACAAAAATGAAACTGACTTAACAAAACTAAATGGGTTTTTGGGTGGATTATCTATACCGTGTATTCCAAATGAAAACAGGGAGATACTGGAGTCTAAAATTAGTCAAGAAGAAGTTGGGATAGCCATTGATAATAAGATGAAATCAGGAAAAACAGCAGGACCAGATGGTCTTCCACTTGACCTCTATAAAAAATTTAAGAATAAATTAATAAAACCACTTTTGGAAATGGTTTTAGAAGCATTTCAAAATGGTAATTTACCACCATACATGAATAATGCCTTAATTATACTGTTGCCAAAACCAGGTAAACCCCCTAATAAATATGAAAACATGAGACCAATAAGCCTATTAAATGCTGATCTTAAGATAATCTGTAAAATTTTAGCAAAATGACTACAAGAAATATTACCAAATATTATTAATCGAGATCAGAATGGCTTTATAATGGGAAGACAAGGCTTCCATAATGTAAGAAGACTATTTAATATTATTTATTCTAATAAAGGAGCACCGGATACAGCTCTCTTATCATTGGACGCTGAAAAGGCCTTTGACAGGGTCGAATGGCCCTATCTTTTTGAAGTCCTGCAAAGGTTTGGACTTGGAAATAATTTCATAAAATGGGTCCAGATAATATACAATAATGCTACAGCAGAAATCCTAACAAACAGCAATATCTCAAAATCAATAAAAATCAATAGAGGATGTCGACAAGGCTGTCCACTTTCACCCTTATTGTTTACTATGGCAATTGAACCTTTAGCGATGGCAGTACGTTTACATCCACAAATATATGGAATTAAATTAGGACCAACAGAACATAAAATCTCCCTGTATGTTGATGACATAGTTTTGTTTATGTCGAATTTTAAAAAGTCAATTCCGACCTTGTTAAATTTAATAAAGAACTCTGGCGAAATATCAGGATATAAAATAAATAAAACAAAATCTTCAATATTAATGCTAAATAAGACCCAGAGAAGTCACCCAGCTCCTGAGATGAATCAATTCAATGTTGTAAATCAGTTTAAATATTTAGGAATTCACCAGTGCCAACTATGAAGCCTTAATGACAGATATTAATGAGTTACTTCAGAGATGGATGTCACTACCAATGTCGATGATCGGGAGAATTAATATACTTAAAAGTAATATCTTACCAAAAATACTATATTTATTTCAATACATTTTTTTTACCACCATCTTCAGATCTATTCTCAAGAATTAAAAAAAAAGTTAATGGAATTTACTGTATATGGAACAATAGGAAGGCTAGATTACATTTGTCCTTACTATATTTACCATTTGATCGTGGAGGTCTGAAATGTCCAAACTTTATGTTGTATCACTGGTCAGCACAACTGAGGTCTATGACATATTATTTTTCATCAAATGATCCTCCTCACTGGACTGAAATGGAATCATATAATTTACCTTTACCTCTTCCCTTATTCATATACTCAGACTCGGCTAAAAAATTACAGAAACAAGTTAAAAACCCAGTTGTAAAGCACATGATCAAAATATGGTGTGAAACCAAAAAAATATTTAAAAGAACCACACTTATTGTCACAATTTAGCCCAATATGGGGCAATCAATATTTTACACCAGGGAGAGCGGATGCTGTATTTAAAGTATGGAATTTAAAAGGGATTCAAAAGATTCAAGACTTATATTTGTCACGTTCAGATAACATAATGTCTTTTGAAGAACTGAGGATTAAATTCAATCTTAATAAAACACATTTTTTTAAATATCTTCAGCTTAGAAATTTTATTCGATCAAATCAAAATAATGCCCTCACCCGACCTACTTATTCATTCTTGGAAAAAAATTTTGACGAAAGATAATAAGAGAAAGGGTATTATTTCAGAGTTTTATAACTCATTGACACTATTCTCAAGTGAAAACTCACAGAAAAGACTGAATAATTGGAAAGTAGACCTGCAAATTGAAAGTTCAGAGGAACAATGGGAAATGGCTTGTGCAGGAGCCCAAACCAAATCAATAAATGTACGTCTTAAACTGATACATTTTAAATGGTTAATGCGGATGTATGTTACACCAGTGGAGTTAAATAGATATAACAAAAACATACCAGATACATGCACAAAATGTATGGAAAGTAAAGGAACCCTGTTTCACTGTTTATGGGAATGTAGAAAAATCAGAATGTTTTGGGAAGAGGTGAGGGTAACAATAGAAAAAATAATTTCAAAACAATTCACACTGAACCCTAAACTGTTTTTGTTGGGTCTGTATCCAGAAAAACATAACTTTAATAAGAGTGAAAGAGCATTCATAGACCTCGGTTTGCTTAATGCCAAAAAATGTATTGCACTATTGTGGAAAAAGACTCATAGACCAGATGTGACTCAGTGGTTAAAACAGATGTTAACAAACCTTCCACTAGAAAGAATAACCTATATACTGAAATCAAAGGAAAATGTGTTTGAGAATACATGGAGACCTTTCATTGATTTTGTAAAGAAATTAAACATAAATTCTGAAGAAGAAGGTGAATGATATGTGTGGACCTTGCAAATTCCAAACTGGTGAATGTATATTATGTATTCTTATGTAATAGGTTACCTAGATTAAACAGAGGAGCATTGCTGTTGACTTGCCTTTGTTAATGGTTGTTGGTGTTTTTAGTACATTTTTTGGGGGGGGTTTTTGTAGTTAGTTTTTTTTTTTTAATTTTTAAATTACTTTACTGTTAGTGTTTGATTGTTTGTGCCATGTTTGTAAAAAAGGTTCAATAAAAAATATTGTGGAAAAAAAAGATAAACAAAAACACCCAGAAAATTCATCAGCACATCATTGATCAACCGCTGGAATACAGCGGGGGCGTTAGTCAGCCCGAACGCCATGACAAGATACTCAAAGTGACAGCTGGGGGTCCAGAACTCCGTCATCCATTCATCACCTTGCCAGATCCAAACCAGATGGTAGGCGTTCTGTAGATCCAGCTTGGTGAACCGGGAAGCCCCCTGGAGGGAATCAAATGCTGATTTGACAAGAGGCATGGTGTATTTGTCCTTGATAGTGATGTTATTCAATTCTCTGAGATCAATGCATGGCCTCAGTGAACCTTCCTTCCTTCCCACAAAAAAAAAAAAAAAAAAAAAAACGCCCCCACCGCTGAGGATGATGGCCGAATTATGCCGGAGTTTAATGACTCTTTAATATAAACCTCCATGGCTTCCCGCTCCAGAGGTGACAGGCTGTATAGACGACTCGACGGCAGCGGGGCTCCGGAACGGAGGTTGATGGCACAGTCATATGGGGGGAGGAAAAGGGCCTGGGTCTTGCTGAAGGCGGCCCCAAGGTCATGATACTCCGGGGGAATCTTGGACAGATCGGGGGGAGGGGTGGTGGGAGTACTCAGGGGCATGGACGGCGAGCAAGCAGCCGATTGAAGACAGGCACCGAGACAGAATGAACTCCACGATGACACACTCCCAGAGTGCCAGTCAATGGAGGTATTATGAAGCCATAACCAGGGATACCCAAGAATAACCGGGGAGGAGGAAACCAGCAACACAAAGAACTTCAGTTCCTCCCGATGATTACCAGATATAATGACGGCCACTGGGAGGGTCTGCAGGGATACAGTAGCGAGGGGGACTTTGGACAGGGGGATGAGCTTAAGTGGGATTTTGAGTGATTGGCAGGGGAGACCCAACCGGGTTGCCAGTTCCCCCGAGATGAAGTTCTGCTCTGCCCCCGAATCAATCAATGCATGTGTCTCTATTTCAGTCTGTTTATGAATGAATCGGATAGGAAGAAGTAACCTGGATAGGGAATTAGATTGAAGTGAGTCCGTAAGTCCCCCTACTGCGACACACGGACTCCCCCTTTTGGCCGAACAGGACTTGACATTACCTCAAGCTCCTCACTCCCACACTAAAGACACAACCCCAGCTCACAGCGGCGCTGTTTCTCTGCCGGAGGTAATTTGGACTGTCCCACTACCATTGGTTCCGGGGCTTCCGGGGAATCAGAAGGAGGTAGGACCAATAGGGAAGGCTGAGTGGAGTGGCGATATTGGGAACCCGAACAGCTGGAAGACCTACATTCTGCTGCCCGTTCCCTTAATCTGTTATCAAGACTGATAGCCAGGGAGATTAACTCAGTGAGCCTATTTGCTTTCTCTAGGCGAGCCAACTCGTTCCACAGGCTAGGGCTAAGACTCTTAATAAAAATGCTGCAGAGCGAGGGGTCCTCCCACCCCACCTCTGTGGCCACCACCTGGAAGTCGACAGTGTAGTCTGCCACAGATTGAGTTCCCTGTCTAAGATTAAGCAGCCGGGAGGTAAGCACACTATCACGGTCGGAGTTGTCAAACACCTCCTTGAATTCACAGACAAACTGATTATAAGTCATGTTAGCATAGTTTGCCCTAGTCATGACGGCATAGGCCCAAGCTAGCGCTCGTCCCGCTAACAGATTAATCATATAGCCAATTTGGCTATGGAGAAGTCCCCGGGTACCCGCTGAAACACTATCTCGCACTGCATAATAAATCCCTGAGCCTCCCCAATTTACCACTGAAATGGGTGGAAGTGGGGACGGGAGTCAGCCGAGAAGAGGGACCCTGGCCGGGTGGGGGACTAGCAGGAGCTGAGGAGCTACTAGGGGCTGAAGGAGACGGAGAGAACGCCTGCGGGCCTGCCAAACGATCCAACCCTTTCGCTAAACGGGTTAATTGTGTTAAAATGATCTGTTGTTGATAAGCTAACTGATCTACCCAGGTCTCGAGGTTGTTAACCTTGCACGTTAGTGCGCTGTCAGCTGGGTCATTTTGGCGGAGTTGTAATGACATGGTTGTAGACCCAGTGAACAGACTCGGACACCGAAATAGATGCAATTATATTTATTAACAATAATGTGTGGATGTGAGTGTGTAGATGTGTGATCTTGCAGCAGCTGGGGGAGAGCAGAATGTCGTACGACCTGGCAACCCTATGGACAAACAGAGGCAGGACAGTTAGTGGCAATACAGGTGGAGATGTGCAGTTTTATCCTGGGCTTACTGTTTGCAGAGATGTGGTGATGCTCAGGTTCAGCGCGGCGGCTATGGCCAGGAGGACAGCGTCCACTGATCTGGCTGCTGCTCCGCCTGTGCACAAGGGACTGAGAGTGGATTAGGGAGAATGAGCAATGGCTTACTTGGGTAATGGAGGTTTCCTTCCTGACGCCGGCTTGCAGAGGATTGGAAGCAAGGACGAAGGCAGGCTGAGGCTAGGAACTCTGGAACAGCGGAGAAGGCGTGAGTGGGTCTCATGAAGGTTGACAGACAACTCTGCATGGATCCCAGGGCAACGTGGTTTAAATAGCCCAGGCCGTGATGAGGAACAGGTGTGTGCGCAGCTGAGGGGAATGAGCAGCCAGAGCAGACCAATACACTGACCAAAACCCATAGACTCCAGCACTGACCACAGAAAAGCCCACTCAAGACAATCAAAGGCCTGGAAAGCATCTAGAGAAAGAACAGCAGCAGGGGAGCTTATGTATTTAATATTGTCTATAACATGTAGCAATCTTCTAACACTCTGTGGATTTTATAAACCCAGTCTGGTCACAGTGCACTAGTGTCAACATATGGCCTTGTACGCGTCTTGCCACGACCTTTGCAAATATCTTTAAATCTGCATTTAACTAGACAGGTCTATAGCTTGAACATTCTATAGGATCTTTACCTTTCTTAAGAAACAATGCAATTAATGCTACCTTAACATCTATGAAGAAAGAACCCTCCTTGAGTGAAAAGTGAAACATGTCCAGTAGTAATGAACCCAGCAAGGCCAGAAGGTAACACAGACCTCAGGCGGTATCCCATCCGGGCCTGGTGATTTGCCCCTATGCATGTCTTTTGCAGATGTTTCGCACTCTTGAAACGTAATAACAGCATCCAGCGCTGCAGCATCACTACTTGATAGTTGAGGAAGCTGAATAGTGTTTAAAAAGCTGTCATATGCCAACTTATCAAAAGTAGTTTCGGAAGTATATAAGGAGGGATAGAAAAAGGCAAAAGTAGCATTAACTTCCTTTGGGTCAGATTGAACAGTGCCATCTTCCGTTCTAATGCAGTAAATATCTGAAAACTGTTCATCTGTCTTGAGAAGCAGGGCCAATAGATGGCTAGGCCTGGACGAATGAAATGACAAATGAAAATAGTATGTTTGCCTAGTTTTATGCATCAGGAATTCTGAGTGGCATCTCAGAATGGAATTAATCTCTTTTTTAACCAACTCTTTATGGACTAACACAGTCTCACTGTAATTAAGTTGCAATGATGCATCAAGAGAGGCATATTTTAATTCTGATGTAGACAAAACTGCACGTTCTTTGGTCCTTGAGTAGGCATAAAGAGTGGTGTTACTTCTTATAAAGCCCTTTATGACATGTTTACCAGACCCAGGGAACAGACACAGGCTCAAGTGGATTCAATTATCTTTATTGATAACATGTAAGTGTGTGAGTGCGTGTATGTGTGGTGTATGAGGAGATGGCTGGGATCGTCAGCAGTGACGTTGTAGCTGGGGGTGAGCAGAGCACCGTTCAGCCTGGCAACCCTATAATAAAACAGAGGCACAGATGTTAGCGCTGTCCACCAGAAAGTGTGTGAAGAAATGACTGGGGCTTTCTTTACAGATGGAAGAGGAACGCTCGGGTCGGACCGGAGGCTACAGCCAGGAAGACAGCATCTGCTGTCACAACGCCGTTGACGAACAGGTGGACCGCTGGAGCGAGGAAGGCTCATTCCGCTGCTGAGGAGGATTGGTTCCGCCGCCAAGGAGGAATAACTCCGCCGCCAGAAGAGTTGGCCTGTGCTCAGGGGAAAAAGCTGGAGAGGGTGAGTAGCAATAGCGCTTACTTGGTTTGGTGAGGCTGAATCCTTCCAGAGGATGAAGCCAGTGTAAGGAAGTCTTTGACAGGAATGAAGAACCCAGGATGTAGGCTTCGAAGACGAGAGTCAGGCTTCTGCAGCCAGGGAGACAGACGGCTCCGTGCCAGTCTACAGACAGAGCAGGTCATATAGCCCATGAGTGATGGGGAGCAGGTGTGCGCGCAGCTGTAGAAGATAATGGCACAGAGCGAGTCATCACAATACCCCCCCCCCCCCCGGAGAGGTGTCTCCCGGCACCTGATCCAGCCTACCTGGGTGTGTCCGGTGGAAGTCCCCGATGAGTTGTTTATCCAGCACAAAGGACGGACATACCCAGGATCTCCATTCAGGGCCATACCCCTCCCCGTCCACCAGGTACTGCAGACCGCAACCCCAGCTGCAGACGTCCAGGATGGCGTTGACCTTCCACGTCAGGTCGCCGTCGATCACCACAGATGGGGGTGGAGACCTTGGGGGGGAGGCAGAGAGGGCTGGAACAGAAAGGTTTGATCTGGGGGACATGAAACCTAGGGAAGCTATGGAGAGAGGGGGGGGAAGAGCCAGGCGCATAGCCACGGGATTAATAATATGAACAATGGGGAAAGGGCCGATGAAGCGTTGGGCCAACTTCTTCTTCTCTGCCTTCAGATTAATGTGCTGAGCAGATAACCAAACCTGTTGACCCATCTGTTACTGTGGGGCTGGTCTCCTGCAGCAATTCGTGGTCCTGGAATTGCGCTCAGCTGTGTGCAGAAGAGCCGTGCGGGTAGCTGTCCAAAGCCGGCGACAGCGTCTCAGGTGAGCACGGACCAATGGCACAGCAATGTCCCCCTCCTCCTCGGGGAAAAGCGGAGGATTATAACCCACGGAGGCCTTGAAGGGAGACGTACCAATCGCTGAAGACACGGTAGAGATGTGGGCGTACTCGATCCAGGGGAGGTGAGTGCTCCAAGACGAGGGACTGGAGGCGATGACACAATGTACGGCGGCCTCCAGCTCCTGATTGGCCCGCTCACATTGCCCTTTACTCTGTGGATGGTGATCGGAGGACAGGCTCACCGTAGCCCCCAGCGCGTTACAGAAGGCTCTCCACACTTGGGACACGAATTGGGGACCCCGGTCGGAGATGATGTTGATGGGTATCCCATGAAGATGTACCACATGCTGCACGAGCAGGTCCGCTGTGTCCCGTGCAGTAGGCAGCCCCTGCAAAGGGACAAAGTGGGCAGCCTTGGAGAAACAGTCAACAACAGTGAGAACAGTGGTGTAATGATTAGAAGAAGGAAGGCCGGTAACGAAGTCCAGGGTGACGTGGGACCAAGGCCTGCTGGGGGTCGGCAGCAGGTGATGTAATTCTGCAGGAAGAGAAGATAGTGTCTTACCGGTGGCGCACTGGGGACAGGCATGGATGTAGTCGGCGACGTCCTTCCAAAGCGCCAGCCACCAGAACATCCTCTGGAGAATCTCCACCATGCGGGCCACCCCTAGATGGCATGAGAGTTTAGAGGAGTGAGCCCAGTGGATTACCTCGCCCCGAGCAGACGAAGGGATGAACAACCTCTCCGCAGCTGCCTCGCCCGGATCCGGCTCAGCCTCTTGCGCCTTCAAGACCCTCTCCCTGATGCCACCACGAGAGGGCGCCCACGACACAAGATGCAGGAAGGATGGTATGCTCACACCCCTCCGCGGGATCCAGGGCAAATTGCCTGGACAAGGCATCTGGCTTCGCGTTCTTAGCCCCGGGGTGGTAGGTGATAGTGAAATTGAAGTGCCCAAAGAACAAGGACCAACAGGCCTGGTGGGCGTTCAGACGTTTGGCTGTCCTCAGGTACTCCAAATTTTTGTGATCTGTCCATACAATAAAGGGTTGGGCAGACCCCTCCAACCAGTGATGCCACTCCTCCAGGGCGAGTTTCACTGCCAGGAGCTCCCTGTCACCAATGTCGTAATTCTTCTCCACTGGGGACAGTCGACGGGAGAAAACCACACAGAGACAGATCACCCCGTCCACCGGGAAGCGCTGAGATAGGACTGCCCCCACCCCAGAGTCAGAAGCATCCATCTTGACCAGGCATTGAAGAATAGGGTCCACCTGTATCAGGATAGGAGAAGAGGAGAATTTAGTTTTGAGTGTGGTGAACGCCGCTGCAGCCTCCTCCATCCACCAGAAAGCCACCTTGGGGGAAGTGAGACGGGTCAAGGGTAAGGCAATGACACTATAATTTTGAACAAACCGGCGGTAGAAATTGGCAAACCCCAGGAACTGTTGGAGCTGTTTCCTCAAGGGGGGCGGGGGCAATCCACCACCACCTTAACCTTCTCGGGATCTGGGATGATTTGATTATGAGAGATGATGAAACCGAGAAATGAGGTCTTGTGGGTGTGGAACTCACATTTCTCAGCTTTCACAAAAAGCTTGTCCTCCAGGAGCCATTGAAGGACCCGTCTCACATGAACCCAATGTTCATCCAGCGACTGGGAGAAGATCAGAATGTCATCCAGGTACACGAAGACGAACAATCCTAAGAAATCCCGGAGAACATCATTAATTAGGCGCTGGAAGACAGCCGGAGCGCTAGTCAACCCAAACGGTATCACAAGGTATTCAAGGTGTCCACTTGGGGTCCGGAAACCTGTCTTCCACTTGTCCCCTTCCCTGATCTGCGCAAGGTGGTACGCATTGTCGAGGTCTAATTTGGTGAACCATGAGGCCCCCTGGAGGGAGTCAAATGCTGTATCCATCAGAGGAAGGGTGTATTTATCCTTGGAGCTCGGAAGTCAATACACGGCCTCAGGGAGCCATCCTTCTTTCCAACGAAAAAAAACCCCACCCCTACCACCAAGGACCAGTCCGGATGATGCCCGAGCTGAGTGACACCTTAATATAGGTGTCCATCGCCTCTCGCTCCGGAGCCGATAGACTGTAAAGGTGGCTCGACGGCAGCGGAGCACCAGCCCGGATATTAATGGCGCAGTCATATGGGCGTGGGGGGGGGGGGGGGGGTAGCGCTTGTGACTTGCTAAACACTGCCCCCAGGTCGTGATATTCGGGCGGCACCCTGGACAGGTCAGGGGGGGGGGCGGGGGTGGTGGACAGGGACACAGATGGTGAACATGCTGCGGATTGCAAGCACGCACTGAGGAAAAAAGAGCTCCAAGACATAACACTCCCCGCACGCCAGTCAATGGTGGGGTTGTGGAGCCGGAGCCAGGGGTAGCCCAGGATGACAGGAGAGGCCGATACGGGCAAAACAAACAAACTCAGGTCCTCCCGATGGTTGCCGGAAACGATGACAGACACCGGGACGGTTTGCTGCGACACCATCGCCAGAGGGGCCTTGGGCAAGGCAATGAGCTTTAGGGGGAACTTAAGTGTTCGGCAGGGAAACCCCAGTCGGGTTGCCAGTTCCCCCGAGATGAAGCTCTGCTCAGCCCCCGAGTCAATCAGAGCGTGTGTGAGAAATTCAGGGTGTTTATAGATAAACCTAATGGGCAGGAGACATTTGGAGAGGGGATTAGGCCGAGATGAGTCCTTGAGTTCCCCTACTGCGACGCACAGACCCCCTCTTTTGGCCAAACGGGACAGGACACTACCTCATGCTCTTCACTCCCACAATACATGCATAGGCCTAGCTCCCTGCAGCACTGCCTTTCAGCCAGCGAAAGCTTAGTCCACCCCATTACCATAGCCTCTGGCGCGTCTGAGGACTCAAGTGAAGGCAGGGCCAATAGAGGAGGCTGAGAGGAGCAATGAAACTGGGAGCCCGAGTGTCCGGAAGCCTTCCGCTTGGCTGCCCGCTCCCTCAGCCTGTTATCTAAATTGATCGCTAGGGAAATTAGCTCCGTTAGCTTCTCAGGCTTATCTAGGCGGGCCAGCTCATCCTGCAGGCTAGGGCTCAGGCTTCTAATAAAGATACTGCATAACGAGGCATCTTCCCACCCCACCTCCGCCGCCAACACCTGGAAATCGACAGCAGACGGACCTGCCCCCGTCAAAGGTTTAACAGCCGAGTGGTGAGCACGCTATCACGGTCGGAGTGGTCGAATACCCCGTCAAACTCGCTAACAAACTGGCTGTAAGTTAAGCTAGCATAGCTCGGCTTAGCCATCACAGCGTACGCCCAAGCTAGAGCTCGCCCCTCAAATAAGTTAGCAACATAGCCTATGCAACTGTGATCAGTTGTAAAATCCCCCGGGAGCCATTGGAAAACTGTCTCACATTGGAGTAAGAACCCACGAGCCTCCCCTAGTTTGCCACCAAAACGAGAGGGCATGGGAACTGGTGTGAGTCGGGCTAAGGGGACCTGACTAGCCTGGCTAGGAGGGGAGCTAACAGGAGCCGAAACACTACTTGAGGCCAGAGGAAATGCCTGCTGCCCATCCAGACGATCCAACCGACTGTTAATTTGCGCCAGCTGATTTAGGATAACCTGCTGCTGGTAAGCTATTTGATCCACTCGAGCCTCTAAGTTGTTAATTTGGCACGCTAGCGCGCTGTTCGCTGGGTCGCTTTGACGGAGCCATACTGACATGTTTACCAGACCAGGAAACAGACACAGGCTCAAGTGGATTCAATTATCTTTATTGATAACGTGTAAGTGTGTGAGTGCGTGTATGTGTGGTGTATGAGGAGATGGCTGGGATTGTCAGCAGTGATGTTGTAGCTGGGGGTGAGCAGAGCACCGTTCAGCCTGGCAACCCTATAATAAAACAGAGGCACAGATGTTAGCGCTGTCCACCAGAAAGTGTGTGAAGAAATGACTGGGGCTTACTTTACAGATGGAAGAGGAACGCCCAGGTCGGCCCAGAGGCTACAGCCAGGAAGACGGCGTCTGCTGTCACAACGCCGCTGACGGACAGCTGGACCGCTGGAGCGAGGAAGGCTCGTTCCGCCGCTGAGGAGGATTGGTTCCGCCGCCGAGGAGGAATAACTCCGCCACCAGAGGAGTCCGCCTGTGCACAGGGGAAAAAGCTGGAGAGGGTGAGTAGCAATAGCGCTTACTTGGTTTGGTGAAGCTGAATCCTTCCAGAGGATGAAGCCAGGGTAAGGAAGTCTTTGATAGCAACGAAGAACCCAGAACGTAGGCTTCGAAGACGAGAGTCGGGCTTCTGCAGCCAGGGAGACAGACGGCTCTGTGCCAGTCTACAGGCAGAGCAGGCTATATAGCCCGTGAGTGATGGGGAGCAGGTGTGCGCGCAGCTGTAGAAGATAATGGCACAGAGCGAGTAATCACACTTTACAGTCTCTGAGTATTCACAAATCAGAAACAGAGCCTTCATCAAATGCCAAAAACTCATGGAGATTTGACACAAATTGAGACTGGAAAGCTTTGTCTTGCATCAGTGATATACTGTATGAAAGCACCACCAAGTGGCTTTGCCAGCAAAAGTATGGATGGAGATTTAACAACAAACAGGCTTATGGTCAGACCATGCGACTGGTATATAAAGAGTTATGAACATTAGATGCTAATTCCTTAGAGATGAAAAGAAAATCTATCCCAGAAAATGACCTATGCTTGCCTGAACAAAAGTAGTATTCCCTCAAGGATCCTGTGTATCATGTGCCAGGCATCCACCACACCTGTATCATTAGCCCATTGGCACAAAGCTTCAGAGGCAAGACACTGATCCCTAGTTTCAGCACCTCCCGACAGGTCAATGTTACTATCCCACACTGAATTAAAATCAGCACCTAAAATTAAGCAAAAGCCCGACAAATCAAGCATTACCGAGGTTAGGGAATTATAGAACGTGCGGTCAAATGTATTTGGAGGGTATACTGAAACAAGAGCAATATTTCTCCCATTTAAAAAAATTTTGCCATGGCCATCCTTCTCTCCTCACTGGCCCATGAGCCAAGCAGATCAAATTTGAGGCTGCATTTACAGACCACCATCACTCCCCTGGATTTTGTTGCAGAGGAAGAATTTACAATGGAATGGTAAAACCTTTTAGCAAATTGGCCTACATCCTTGCGAAGTAGATGTGACTCCGGAATCATAGCAAAATCCAAATTTTTCTTGCGGAGGAAGTCTAAAATAGTGGTTCTGTTATGTGGAATGCAAAGACCCCTGGCAATAATATATGTGAAAATAAGACCTTTCATGTTAGGTTTAAAAAGATAAAGAAAGTTACCACCAAACATAGGTAGATTGGGTCTGGTCCCCAAAACTTTGAGAAAGGAAAAAAAAAAATTAACTGGCAGAACCATAACAATAAAAACAATTAAACCAAAACTAGAGATGTGCGAAAAGAAACATTCTCCACTAACTTTGGAAGGTCCATATTCAATTCAATTCAATTCAACTTTATTTATATAGCACCGTTTCACAACAACAGTCATCTCATAGCACTTTCAACTGTAGGGGAAACCCCCACAATTGCAGAAAGACCCCAGCAATCAGGCGATCCCCTGTGAGCAAGCGCTTGGCGACGGTGGAGAGAAAAAACTCCCTTTTAACGGGAAGAAACCTCCAGCAGAACTAGGCTCGGGGGGGGGGGGGCAGTCATCTGCTGCGATTGGCTGGGGGGGATGAGGGGATAGAGAAGAAGAAGAAAAGAACAGACATGTAGAGAGCAAACAGCACAATGGGGACTCAATCTATGGAAGAGAACAAACAGATGTTAATGACTAGCAAAAATATTTCATTGGGAGTGAAGGAAGGACTGAAGCCCAGTGCATTATTAGAGGTCCCCCGGCTCTCTAAACCTATTAGCAGCATAACTAAGGGAGGGTTCAGAGACACATGATCCCTCCCTAATTGTAGGCTATATCAAAAAGGAAGGTTTTAACCCTATTCTTAAAAACAGAGATCGAGTCTGACTCTCGAATCCAGATTGTGGCAGCTGGTTCCACAGGAGAGGAGCTTGATAACTGAAGGCTCTGCCTCCCATTGTACTTTTGGAGATTCTAAGGTATTACAAGTAATCCAGCATTTTGGGAACGTAGTACTCTTTTAAGATAATAGGGTAATATCAAATCTTTTAAATAGAAAGGGGCCTGATTGTTTAGCGCTTTGTAAGTAAGAAGAAGGATTTTAAACTTAATTCTAAACTCTATGGGAAGCCAATGAAGTGAGGCCAGAACCGGAGAGATATGATCTCTCTTTCTTGTACCTGTTAAAACTCTTGCTGCAGCATTTTGGATCAATTGAAGACTTTTTAAAGCTATTTTAGGACAACTTGATAATAAAGAGTTACAATAATCTAATCTAGAACTAACAAAAACATGGATCAGTTTCTCAGCATCACTTTAAGACAACATGCTCCCAATCTTGGCAATATTACGCAAATGATAGAAGGCAGTCTTAGAAACGAATTCAATATGTGAATTAAAAAACAGATCTTGATCAAAAATAACTCCAAGGTTCCTCCCAGAACTATTAAGAGAAAGAGTAACTGCATCCAAACTAAGAGTTGGATTTGGAAAGGTATTTCTAAGGTTTTTTGGACCAACTAGAATGACTTCAGTCTTATCTGAATTTAATAACAGGAAATTGTAAGTCATTCAAGCTTTGATTTCCTTAAGACAGGCCACTAACTTGGCTAATTAATTACTATCATCTGGCTTCACTGACAGGTGTAATTGTGTGTCATCTGCATAACAATGAAAATGTATACAGTGCTTTCTAATAATGTTGCCTAACGGAAGCATATACAGTATAAACTAAAAAGAGTAGGGTCTAGCACAGATCCCTGTGGAACTCCGCGACTGAGCTTTGAGTTGGAAGAAAACTCATTATTGACATGAATAAACTGGAACCTATCAGATAAATAAGATCTAAACCACTGCAACAAAGTTCCATTAAGTCCAACATAGTGTTCTAATCTATCAAGTAGAATATTATGATTGATAGTATCAAAAACTGCACTATGGTCTGAAAGGACAAGTACAGAAACAAGTCCATTATCAGATGTGATAAGATAAGATGCGATAAGATAAGATGCGATAAGATAAGCCTTTACTAGTCCCACAATGGGGAAATTCCAGGATTGCAACAGCACAGGGATAGCAACACTCAGAGCAATAATTAAGAAGATACGGAAAATATAAATAAGAGCAGTGGATATACATACATCCATCCATCCATCCATCCATCTTCTACCGCTTTTCCGGAGGTCCGGGTCGCGGAGGCAGCAGTTCAAGCAGAGAAGCCCAGACTTCCCTCTCCCCAGCCACCTGCTCCAGCTCTTCAGAGGGGATACCAAGGCGTTCCCAGACTAGCTGGGAGACATAGTCTCTCCACCGAGTCCTGGGTCTGCCCCGGGGTCTCCTCCCAGTGGGACGTGCCTGAAACACCTCAAGTGGGAGGCGTCCAGGAGGCATCCTAATCAGATGCCCATACCACCTCAACTGACTCCTTTCAATGTGGAGGAGCAGCGGTTCTACTCTGAGCCTCTCCCGGATGACTGAGCTCCTCACCCTATCTCTGAGGGTGAGTCCAGCAATCCTACGGAGAAAGCTCATTTCAGCCGCTTGTATCCGCGATCTCGTTCTTTCGGTCATTACCCAAAGCTCGTGACCATAGGTGAGAGTAGGAACGTAGATTGACTGGTAAATCGACAGCTTTGCCTTAGAACTAAGCTCCCTCTTCACCACAACAGACCGGTACAACGTCCGCATCACTGCAGATGCTGCTCCAATCCGTCTGTCGATCTCTCGCTCCATTTTCCCCTCACTCGTGAACAAGACCCCAAGATACTTAAACTCCTCCACTTGGGGCAGGAGCCTGTCCCCAACCCGGAGAGGACAATCCACCTTTTTCCGGCTGAGGACCATGGACTCGGACTTGGAGGTGCTGATTCTCATCCCAGCCGCTTCACACTCAGCGGCAAACCGTCCCAGCAAGAGCTGTAGGTCATTGCTGGATGAAGCCAACAGGACAACATCATCTGCAAACAACAGAGATGAGATCCTGTGGTCACCAAGCATGACACCCTCCATTCCCTGGCTGCGCCTAGAAATCCTGTCCATAAAAATTATGAACAGGACCGGTGACAAAGGGCAGCCCTGGCGGAGTCCAACTCTCACTGGGAATGACTCCGACCGAGTGTTGGCAATGCGAACTAAACTCTCACAACGGTCGTACAGAGACCGAATAGCTCGTAACAACAAGCCCGATACCCCATACTCCCGAAGCACCCCCCACAAAAATCCACGAGGGACGCGGTCAAATGCCTTCTCCAAGTCCACAAAACACATGTAAACTGGTTGGGCAAACTCCCACGAACCCTCAAGAATTCTCGAGAGGGTAAAGAGCTGGTCCGATGTGCCACGGCCAGGACGAAAACCACATTGCTCCTCCTGAATCCGAGGTTCGACCAACGGCCGGACTCTCCTCTCCAGTACCTTGGCATAGACCTTCCCAGGGAGGCTGAGGAGTGTGATCCCTCTAAAGTTGGAGCACACCCTCCGGTCCCCTTTTTTGAAGAGAGGAACCACCACCCCGGTTTGCCATGCCAAAGGCACTGCCCCCGACCTCCACGCAATGTTGCAGAGGCGTGTCAACCATGACAACCCAACAACATCCAGGGCCTTGAGGTACTCGGGGCGAATCTCGTCCACCCCCGGGGCCCGGCCACCAAGGAGATTTTTAACCACCTTGGCGACCTCAGCCCCTGTGATAGGCGAGTCATCCCCCTCGTCCCCAAACCCTGCTTCCTCTGTGGAAGGCGTATCAGTGGGATTGAGGAGATCCTCGAAGTATTCCTTCCACCGCCCGACGATATCCCCAGTTGAAGTCAACAGTGTCCCATCCGCACCATACACAGTGTGGACGGGGAGCTGCTTTCCCCTCCTGAGCCGCCGAACAGTTTGCCAGAATCTCTTTGAAGCCGACCGAAAGTCTTGTTCCATGGCCTCACCGAACTCCTCCCATACCCGGGTTTTTGCTTCAGCAACCACCCGAGCTGCACTCCGCTTGGCCTGCCGGTACACCTCAGCTGCTTCGGGAGTCCCACAAGCCAACCAAGCTTGATAGGACTCCTTCTTCAGCTTAATGGCCCCCCTCACCACTGGTGTCCACCACTTGGTTCGGGGGTTGCCACCACGAGATGCACCGACCACCTTGCGGCCGCAGCTCTGGGCTGCCGCTTCAACAACAGAGGTGGAGAACATGGCCCATTCAGACTCCATGTCTCCAGACTCCCTCGGAATGTGGTTGAAGTTCTTCCGGAGGTGGGAGTTGAAGACCTCCCGGACAGGGGCCTCAGCCAGACGCTCCCAGCACACCCTCACTATACGTTTGGGTCTACCAGGTCTGAATGGCTTCCTCCCCTGCCATCGGATCCAACTCACCACCAGGTGGTGATCAGTTGACAGCTCTGCACCTCTCTTTACTCGGGTGTCCAAGATATACATACATACACATGAATATATATACAAAGTGCAGAGCATTGTAGCAAGATGGAATAAACAGCATAACCGTCTACTTAGTTATCCTACATAGTATGAATATGTACCCATACATATTGTCACCCTCCGTAGCGACTGATATTGTCTTAGTTGTAGACTGGAGGGGACCATTTGTGTAAGTCTGTTGCATCTTTTGCATTCAATACTATTAGGTCGTCATGTTTTTTTGCTATCTCTGCGAGCAGCCCTGCTTAGGTTATACAGTCTGACAGCCGTAGGTAGGAAGGACCTGCGAAACCTCTCGGTTGCGCGTCTAGGATGATGTAGTCTACTGCTAAATGAGCTCCTCAGTGCGTTCAATATGTCCTGCATAGGGTGGATAATATGTCTTTTTAAATGGAAAACATCATGGAGTGTGTAACTGTGGAATTAATTACAACTGCACAAAACATCATAATAAGTTGTATTTATAGAGCACCAGGTACCGATAATGACATTTTCAAAGAAAAATTGTCTGAGTTTTTCAGTGCAGAAGGTAATAAGAAGCTGGTATTTATTTGTGGAGACTTCAGTATTGACTTATTAAATCCAGATGACCATATCCAAATAAGTAAATAAATTCCATGTTTTGTATGGATTTCTACCCTTCAATAACATACCCCATTAGAATAACAACAAATTCAGCAACGCTTATTGATAACATTTTCACAAATGTCACTGAGGGGAATGTAACTGTTGGTCTTATTATCAATGGTGTGACAGACCATCTGCCTGTTTTTGTTTCTTCATACACTGGTGTAACACATAATGTTGAAATAGAAAAGGTTTTTAAATGACATGTAACAGAAACTCCAATCAACAATCTTAGAAATGATTTAAAAATACAAGATTGGAGCAGTGTTTATGTTGACGACATTGACACAGCATATGGAGAATTTGTACAATGGGGCAAAAAAGTATTTAGTCAGCCACCAATTGTGCAAGTTCTCCCACTTAAAAGATGAGAGAGGTCTCCAATTTTCATCAAAGGTATACCTCAACTATGAGAGACAAAATGAGGGGAAAAAAATCCAGAAAATCACGTTGTCTGATTTTTAAAGAATTTATTTGCAAATTATTGTGGAAAATAAGTCAGAATCAGAATCAGAATCAGAATAAACTTTATTGCCAAGCATGTAAAAAACACACGAGGAATTTGACTTGACATTGGTGCGCGTGCAAGCGCGACACAACGACATGGCAGCCATAATAGGCGCCTCATCAAACAGAGATAGATAAGAAAGGGAGGGGAGGGGAGGGGAGGGGAGGGAACGACACAAGGGGGGAGGAGAGAAAAAAAACTTCATTATCAGAATACAGCTTATGAATATTTAAGCAGATTATGATTACAATGAAAAAAAATCTCTCAAAAGCACAGAGCAACAATCAACCACAAAAAACCAAAAGACCAAAAGTCAGAGAGGATCAGTGAATGGATGGGTGTAATTCAGTATATGAGTCAGTGTGTTCGTGTATGTTGAATGCAGGTGGGTGTTTATCAGTTACTGGAGGCAGCAAAATCTCTCCCAGCCGAGATGTTATGTCTTAGTGTCTGAAACTCGGAAGCATGTCCTTGAGGCATGGCAGATGAAAATTTCCTGAGCCAGTCACATGTCCTTGAGAGTTCAGATGCAGCCCCAGAATGTTTATGAAAGAGAAGCACAATCTTCTGTTTTGTCTTAATCCAGGAGGAAAATAGTCAACAGGGCATCGAATTCAAGGTCTGATAGACACAGATCACTCAGAGCATAGAATGTTTTCATCTCTTGCAATCCTGTGTTCATAATTTCCATACATAGGCTTTAAATCCATTCCTTGGAGGCACCAAAAACGACTCCAGATGTTTCCCTTCTAGAACATGGGTAAACATGTCCGGGAGAGTCCATCCCTCTACAGTGCATGCCAGATGGTAATTTCCATGTTAGTCATTGCCATTAGTTAGTGCACTCCCTCGTCTGGTCGAATTGTTGAAGAAGCAGCTATGCCGGGATCGCTTTTAATTAGCTCTTCCAGTTAATTTTTCGATACACCAGGAAAAACTCCAGAGCCAATCAGCAGAAAATCCTGTGATCCTAGCCAAACCAGCTAGATGTTTCCACATCCTCAGTCGAATCATGCAGACACATGCGTTCCAATCTATGGGTCTCTCCATAGGGGCTTCCCCTGGCCCGAATTTATATAAAATGTTAATTTTATTAAAGCCGCTCACCAAATCCATTTTTTTTCGTTTGGATCAAGATTCAGCCAGAAGAACAGCGACGCAGGCAAGACAGCAAGCTGGGATTCTCAGTTAGGGAGGGAAGGAGGGTAAAAGGGGGAGCAAAGGAAAAAGCGTCTGTTCTCTCTGAAGGGCAGAAGCAGAAGAGTATTTGGTCACCTACAAACAAGCAAGATTTCCGGCTCTCACAGACCTGTAACGTGTTCTTTAAGAGGCTCCTCTGTCCTCCCCTTGATACCTGTATTAATGGCACCTGTTGGAACTCGTTATCAGTATAAAAGACACCTGTCCACAACCTCAAACAGTCAGACTCCAAACTCCACTACGGTCAAGACCAAAGAGCTGTCAAAGGACACCAGAAACAAAATTGTAGACCTGCACCAGGCTGGGAAGACTGAATCTGCAATAGGTAAACAGCTTGGTGTGAAGAAATCAACTGTGGGAGCAATTATTAGAAAATGGGAGACATACAAGACCACTGATAATCTTCCTCGATCTGGGGCCCCACGCAAGATCTCACCCCGTGGGGTCAAAAATGATCATGAGAACGGTGAGCAAAAATCCCAGAACCACACGGGGGGACCTAGTGAATGACCTGCAGAGAGCTGGGACCAAAGTAACTGGGTATTGAACATGTGGTACCCAGCCCATACCAACCTCAATCACAAGGACCATTGGAAAGGTGGCATCAGACCCTCAAAGCAATGATGCGCAAATACTGCCTTGAAACCGAGAGACTGGGATGAGGGGCTCCCCTTTTTGTTGTTTGCAGCCTGTGAAGCAAAACAGGAATCACTGGGTTTCAGTCCAGCTGAGTTGGTGTTTGGGCATAGTGTGCAGGGGCCACTTAAAATGCTGAAGGAGCAACTTCTGTCAATTGATGAGTCACATAAGGCCAATGTCCTGGACTTTGTCACGCAGTGTCATGAACATTTACATCATGCCTGTTCCATAGCCAAGGAAGTCCTTTCGAGGTCTTGGAAAAATATGAAGCGGCTATATGACACACAAAAAAAGCAATTCAACGCAATTTTCAGGCTGGTGATAAAGTTCTT
The DNA here is from genome assembly GCA_020510985.1 of Pholidichthys leucotaenia. NCBI lineage: Eukaryota > Metazoa > Chordata > Actinopteri > Cichliformes > Pholidichthyidae > Pholidichthys > Pholidichthys leucotaenia. The sequence continues at coordinate 188,732,730 of CM035842.1, read as the reverse complement.
GTGATACTGCTTACATCTGGTCCAGCCCTTTCTGCACAGTTCTGTGGACCATATGTAGTCAAAAGTAAAGTCAACGATTCAAACTACATCATCTACACTCCTGACCGGAGGCATCAGACATGTTTATGCCACATAAATATGCTTAAGCTGTTTCATGCTAGAGAAAATGAGCAAGATATGTCATGTTCACCTGACCAATAACATGGGATTAATTCTATGTCTTCTGCCTCTATGCTGTCTATTCCAGTATACCACGATGATGGGCTGAAGATCCCTGATGACCTTAAATGTGGCAGGCTACCAAAACTCCACAATTCTGAATAACCTAGATACTCACCTCTCTGACCTTTCAGATGACCAGAAGCAGGATCTAAAGAATCTGATTAGGTCCCATTCTGCTTTCTTTGGAGATGCACCACTGTACTGGAGCATGATATAGATATTCAGCTTTTGTTACACCAGATCATTTTCTCTAGTATACTGTGATGGCTTTTGGAATGCATAACGCACCAGCAACTTTCCAAAGACTGATGAATACAGTACTGAGTGGCATCTCTAACTGCAATGTATACTTGGATGGTGTTGTGCTTTATTCATCTACAGTGGGGCAAAAAAGTATTTAGTCAGCCACCAATTGTGCAAATTCTCCCACTTAAAAGATGAGAGAGGTCTCCAATTTTCATCATAGGTATACCTCAACTATGAGAGACAAAATGAGGAAAAAAAATCCAGAAAATCACATTGTCTGATTTTTAAAGAATTTATTTGCAAATTAAAAAAAAAAAAATCTTCAATAAAAGAATTTAAATATTGGCCGACTTATTTATTATTTAAATAAATTTTAAACTTAAATACATTTTAAAGAATTTATTTGCAAATTCCCCCTCATGGATCGTCACCTTATCGTGGTGGGGGGGTTTGCGTGCCCCAGTGATCCCAGGAGCTATGTTGTCCAGGGCAATTTGCCTCTGATAGGGTCACCCAAGACAAACTGGTCCTGGGTGAAGGGCCAGACTAAGAACGATACAACAGACTCTCATGATAAATTCTATATCAAAGATTCAGTGTACCCCGCCCGGTATGGGGTTACCGGGGCCCCACCCTGGAGCCAGGCCTGGGGGAGGGGCTCGATGGCTAGCATCTGGTGGCCGGGTTTCCACCCATGGGACCCGGCCTGGCTCAGCCCGAAGGAGTTACATGGGTCCGCCCTCCAGTGGGCTCACCACCTGCAGGAGGGATCATGGGGGTCCAGTGCTATGTGGATTAGGTGGCGGTCAAAGGCAGAGACCTTGGCAGACTGATCCCAAGCATCCTAAACTGGCTTTTGGTACGTGGAATGTCACCTCTCTGGTGGGGAAGAAGTCTGAGCTGGTGTACGAGGTTGAGAGATACCGGCTAGATATAGTCGGCCTCACCTCAACACACAGCTCCGGTTACGGAACCAATCTTCTGGAGAGGGGCTGGAGCTTGGCCTTTTCTGGAGTTGCCCCGGGCGAGAGGCGACGAGCAGGGGTGGGTATTCTTGTATCCCCCCACCTTGCTGCCTCTATACTGGAGTTTTCCCTGGTGGATGAAAGGGTTGCTTCCCTGCGCCTTCGGGCTGGGAAACGGGTCCTGACCATCATTTGTGCCTATGCACCGAATGATGTTTCAGAGTACCCACCCTTTTTGGAGTCTGTGACTGGGGTGCTGGAGGGTGCTCCTCTTGGAGAATCCATTGTCCTACTGGGGGACTTCAATGCACACGTGGGCAATGACAGTGAAACCTGGAGGGCGGTGATTGGGAGGAACGGCCTGCCCGGTCTGAACCCGAGTGGTGTTCAGTTATTGGACTTCTGTGCTAACCACAGTTTGCACCAGGACACCCTAGGTCGCAGGTCGATGATTGATTTTGTTATCGTGTCATCAGACCTGCAACCATATGGCTTGGACACTCAGGTAAAGACAGGTGCAGAGCTGTCAACTGATCACCACCTGGTGGTGAGTTGGATCCAATGGCAGGGGAGGAAGCCATTCAGACCTGGTAGACCAAAACGTATAGTGAAGGTGTGCTGGGAACGTCTGGCTGAGGCCCCTGTCCGGGAGGTCTTCAACTCCCACCTCCGGAAGAACTTCAACCACATTCCAAGGGAGTCTGGAGACATGGAGTCTGAATGGGCCATGTTCTCCACCTCTGTTGTTGAAGCAGCGGCCCAGAGCTGCGGCTGCAAGGTAATCGGTGCATCTCGAGGTGACAACCCCCGAACCAAGTGGTGGACACCAGTGGTGAGGGGGGCCATTAAGCTGAAGAAGGAGTCCTATCAAGCTTGGTTGGCTTGTGGGACTCCCGAAGCAGCTGAGGTGTACCGGCAGGCCAAGTGGAGTGCAGCTCAGGTGATTGCTGAAGCAAAAACCCGGGTATGGGAGGAGTTTGGTGAGGCCATGGAACAAGACTTTCGGTCGGCCTCGAAGAGATTCTGGCAAAATGTCAGGCGGCTCAGGAGGGGAAAGCAACTCCCTGTCCACACTGTGTATGGTGCGGATGGGGCACTGTTGACTTTGATTGGGGATATCGTCGGGCGGTGGAAGGAATACTTTGAGGATCTCCTCAATCCCACTGATACGCCTTCCACAGAAGAAGCAGGGTTTGTGGACGAGGAGGACAACTCGCCTATCACAGGGGCTGAGGTCGCCAAGGTGGTTAAAAATCTCCTTGGTGGACAGGCCCCAGGGGTGGACGAGATTCGCCCTGAGTACCTCAAGGCCCTGGATGTTGTTGGGCTGTCATGGTTGACACGCCTCTGCAACATTGTGTGGAGGTCGGGGGCAGTGCCTTTGGCATGGCAAACCGGGGTGGTGGTTCCTCTTTTCAAAAAGGGGGACCGGAGGGTGTGCTCCAACTTTAGAGGGATCACGCTCCTCAGCCTCCCAGGGAAGGTCTATGCCAAGGTACTGGAGAGGAGAGTCCGGCCGTTGGTCGAACCTCGGATTCAGGAGGAGCAATGTGGTTTTCGTCCTAGCCGTGGCACATCGGACCAGCTCTTTACCCTTTCGAGAATTCTCAAGGGTTTGTGGGAGTTTGCCCAACCAGTGTACACGTGTTTTGTGGACTTGGGGAAGGCATTTGACCGCGTCCCTCGTAGTTTTTTGTTGGGGGTGCTTCGGGAGTATGGGGTATCGGGCTGCTTGTTACAAGCTATTCGGTCTCTGTAAGACCGTTGTGAGAGTTTGGTTCGTATTGCCAACACTCGGTCGGACTCATTCCCAGTGAGAGTTGGACTCCGCCAGGGCTGCCCTTTGTCACCGATCCTGTTCATAATTTTTATGGACAGGATTTCTATGCGCAGCCAGGGAATGGAGGGTGTCATGCTTGGTGACCACAGGATTTCATCTCTGTTGTTTGCAGATGATGTTGTTCTGTTGGCTTCATCCAGCAATGACCTACAGCTCTTGCTGGGACAGTTTGCCGCTGAGTATGAAGTGGCTGGGATGAGAATCAGCACCTCCAAGTCTGAGTCCATGGTCCTCAGCCGGCAAAAGGTGGATTGTCCTCTCCAGGTTGGGGGTGTTTAAGTATCTTGGGGTCTTATTCATGAGTGAGGGGAAAATGGAGCGAGAGATTGACAGATGGATCGGAGCAGCATCTGCAGTGATGCGGACGTTGTACCGGTCTGTTGTGGTGAAGAGGGAGCTGAGTTCTAAGGCAAAGCTGTCGATTTACCAGTGAATCTACGTTCCTGCTCTCACCTATGGTCACAAGCTTTGGGTAATGACTAAAAGAACGAGATCATGAATACAAGCGGCTGAAATAAGCTTTCTCCGTAGGATTGCTGGACTCACCCTCAGAGACAGGGAGAGGAGCTCAGTCATCCGGGAGAGGCTCAGAGTAGAACCGCTGCTCCTCCACATTGAAAGGAGTCAGTTGAGGTGGTATGGGCATCTGATTAGGATGCCTCCTGGACACCTCCCACTTGAGGTGTTTTGGGCACATCCCACTGGGAGGAGACCCCGGGGCAGACCCAGGACTCGGTGAAGAGACTGTCTCCCAGCTGGTCTGGGAACGCCTTGGTATCCTCTCTGAAGAGCTGGAGCAGGTGGCTGGGGAGAGGGAAGTCTGGGCTTCTCTGCTTGAACTGCTGCCTCCGTGACCCGGACCCCCGGAAAAGCGGTAGAAGATGGATGGATGGATATTTGCAAATTATGGTGGAAAATAAGTATTTGGTCACCTACAAACAAGCAAGATTTCTGGCTCTCACAGACCTGTAACTTCTTCTTTAAGAGGCTCCTCTGTCCTCCACTCGTTACCTGTATTATGTATACATAATGTATAATTGTATAATGGCACCTGTTTGAACTCGTTATCAGTATAAAAGACACCTGTCCACAACCTCAAACAGTCAGACTCCAAACTCCACTATGGCCAAGACCAAAGAGCTGTCAAAGGACACCAGAAACAAAATTGTAGACCTGCACCAGGCTGGGAAGACTGAATCTGCAATAGGTAAGCAGTTTGGTGTGAAGAAATCAACTGTGGGAGCAATTATTAGAAAATGGAAGACATACAAGACCACTGATAATCTCCCTCGATCTGGGGCTCCATGCAAGATCTCATCCCGTGGGGTCAAAATGATCACGAGAACGGTGAGCAAAAATCCCAGAACCACATGGGAGGCCTAGTGAATGACCTGCAGAGAGCTGGGACCAAAGTAACAAAGGCTATCATCAGTAACACACTACGCCGCCAGGGACTCAAATCATGTAGTGCCAGATGTGTCCCCCTGCTTAAGTCAGTACATGTCCAGGCCCGTCTGAAGTTTGCTAGAGAGCATTTGGATGATCCAGAAGAGGATTGGGAGAATGTCATATGGTCAGATGAAACCAAAATAGAACTTTTTGGTAAAAACTTAACTTGTCGTGTTTGGAGGAGAAAGAATGCTGAGTTGCATCCAAAGAACACCATAACTACTGTGAAGCATGGTGGTGGAAACATCATGCTCTGGGGCTGTTTTTCTGCAAAGCGACCAGGACGACTGATCCGTGTAAAGGAAAGAATGAATGGGGCCATGTATCGTGAGATTTTGAGTGAAAACCTCCTTCCATCAGCAAGGGCATTGAAGATGAAACGTGGCTGGGTCTTTCAGCATCAGGTTCAGGTTCAGGTTCAGGTTACTTTATTTGTACCCGTAGGTAGATTTTTTTTGCAGTCTGGCGACATCCATATTTACAAGCCACTAATTACATTCAACATAGACACAGACACAGGCACACATGAAGCTGACTATAAACATGATAAAAATACTCAAGGCTCCATCAGTCAGGGTATAAAAAGACAAAGAGATGAGGGAGAAACCAGAGGTAAGAGAGAAGGGTCATATTAAAAGTTAAAAACTAGTCAGAGGTTAAAAAACTCAAAGGTTTAAAACCCAATAAAATATTTAGAACCCAAATGACATCCTACAAAAATAAGTAAATATAAAATGAAGTTAATAAATAGGTACCTAAATTATGTACAATATATTTTTACAGCTTGTTCAACTTTTTGACAGCAGCAGGGACAAAGCTGTTTTTGTAGCGCTGGGTTCTACTTTTTGGGACAGCAAACCTCCGTCTTGAGGGAAGAAGCTGAAAGTGGCAGTGCAAAGGATGGGAGTCATCATTTAAAATGGAGGTAGCCATCCTCTGTACTTGTCTGGTGTACAGGGATGTCAGGCTCAGCTGTGACTCACCAAGCAAATGACTGGACCATCTAACTACCTGATCCAAGGATTTCCTCTGTTTCAGTTTTATCTGACCAAACCATGACACTAAAGAAAAGGATAAAACAGATTCAATAAAAGCCCGATAAAACATTGTCATTATGGTTCGGTCAACTTGGAAGCGTACAAGTTTTTTCAAGCAATGCAAATGTTGCTGACCCTTTTTGCACACCCTTTCACGGTTCACTTCAAAGTTTAAATTACTATCAATAATCGTCCCAAGATATTTGTACGATTGTACACATTCGGTAGTCTGGCCTTTTAGTATGGTGACTTTGTGCCTGGGATTTTTCCTCCGAAAGTCAATAATCATATCTTTAGTTTTTGTTGTATTCAGCTGCAGGTAGGAATCCTCACACCAGTGAACAAAATCATCAACTACTGGGCCGTGGCTACTCTCACCATCCTGGAGGAGACTGACAATAACTGAGTCATCAGCATACTTTATAATGTGTCTGTTGTCATGTCTGCTCCGACACATGTTTGTGTACAGGATGAAGAGTAGTGGTGACAACACACACCCCTGAGGAGAGCCAGTAGATGAGCACTTTAGGTCAGACAATGTACCATTGACCCTTACTCTCTGCGTCCTGTTGGTTAAGAAATCCAGAATCCAACCCACCAGATTATTACTCAAGTCAAATTGTTGCAGGAGCCTTTCAACTAAGATATGAGGTTGGATTGTATTAAAGGTGGAAGAAAAGTCCACAAATAAAAGCCTGGCATGTGTCCCATTAAAGTCCAGATGTTTAAAAAGCATGTTTAACAGAGTGACAGTGGCATCCTCCACTCCTCTGTGAGGCCTATAGGCAAACTGCAGAGGATCCAATGCATGTTCAGTCTGCCTTAGGACCTCACATCTGACCAGTTTTTCAAAAATTTTCATTAAAATTGAAGTCAAAGCAACTGGTCTAAAGTTGTTTACCGTTTTAGGACAGCTGGATTTTGGAACGGGAACAACCACGGCTTCTTTCCAGATCTTAGGCACATGTTGTGTCTGTAAGGACTTATTGAAAATGTAATGAAATATAGGACTCAGTTCATGTACACAGGACTTTACCAAGCGCCCACATATATTATCAGGGCCCTGACTTTTGTTCACTTTTACAGCGTAGAACTCCCTTTTAACATCCTGCACCTCAATATTAAAGTGCTGATTGTCTTTGAGTTTCTGTTTCAAATCTTGGATTTCTGTGCTGAAATCAAAGGAGTCAAAACGACCATAAAAACAATTAAAAGCATTAGCCAGCTCTGTGTCTGAATTAAAACCATCTAAAAACACACGATTACTGCTCTTTGTGCTCTGAAGGCCTGCAATAGTTTTCATACAGGCCCAGGCTGAACCAAGTTTCTTTGTTTCCATCTTGCTTTCCAACTCTGATTTATAATTCTGTTTCTCTCTTAAAATTTCGGCCTTCAGCTCCTTTGTGGCAACCTGTAGCTCATAAATAGACCCCTCTGTAAAGGCAAGTGCTTTCCTCTTTAAGCAGGATTTAACTGATTTTGTAACCCATGGTTTGTTGTTGGGATATATTTTGACACGTTTACGTGGAACAATCTTATTTTTACAGAAAGACATGTATGAGCATGTGAGGTCAACCAGAGAGTCCAAATCATCCCCGCAGGCCAGTTTGAACATCTCCCAGTCTGTACAGTCAAAGCATTCCTTGAGGCTGTGCTCTGAATCTTCTGTCCACACATCAGTGTCTCTCGTCTCCACCTTGCCTCTTCTGAGAGCAGTTTTATATGTGGGCAGCAAATGTACACAGTTGTGATCTGAGAATCCTACAGGAGGAAGGGGGAGTGATTTATAGGCCCTCTCTATGGATCCATAGCACAGGTCCAATGTCTTTTTTCGCCTGGTTGGGCAGGAGACATACTGATAAAAGTTTTTAAGTGTCTTCTTTAAAGAAACATGGTTAAAATCCCCAAGAATGAAGTTTGGCGCCTCTGGAGAAATTGATTGCAGCTGCTGGATCATATCAAAGATGGTGCTGCAGGCGGAGTCAGCGTCTGCCCTCGGATGAATGTACACAATTGTGATGAAAAGTTGGGGGAACTTGCGAGGCAAATAAAAGGGCCGTAGTGACACAGACAGCAGCTCCACATCGGGTGTACAGATGCGCTCTCTGACCGTGACAGATGTGCAGTACTGCTTATTAATATATAAACATACTCCGCCCCCCTGAGGTTTCCCCGTTACCTCTTCCTGCCAATCCGAGCGCAGCGGGGCTCCAAAGCCGTCAATCCACAGGTCTGCATCTTGATCATGCGCAGTAAGCCAAGATTCGGTGAAGGCCATGACGCAGCAGTTCTTAAAGTCCTTCTGGTAGCATACATTCCCTTGAATTTCATCCACCTTGTTTCTCACAGACTGTACTTTCCCCAAAATTTTTGAAGGAAGAAGAATGTTACCAAACTGCCGTCTCCTAAGGTGCAATTTCACACCTCCACGCCTTCCGCGCTTCCTTCTGCCGCCTCTCCCATCTCTCTTTTCACCGCTATGTTCGTCTCTCAAAATAAAGTCCGGCAGTTGCGGCTTAGGCTCAATCACAGCCGCTGCATAAGCCGTGTTTAAGTGCAGCAACATGTCCCTGGAATAATGTATTCTGCCTACCATTCTGCCCACCATGGAGCCGAACGCGTTTACTTCAGAGACAAAGAGCCAGAGTACAGATAGCAGCAGTGCGAGAAAGGGGATGAAATCCATGTTGTAGATACCAGGGAGCTCTTCACCATATATTCCACAAACAGTCCAAGGCAGAAACGACACAGAGGATTTTATAAAAACATATAAAAGTACATAAAAACACACACACGTACACACACTATTTCACCAGCTGCCGGTCGCTGCGTGCGCATGCGCCCAGTATTGCACAGCATGACAGTGATCCCAAACACACCGCCCGGGCAACGAAGGAGTGGCTTCGTAAGAAGCATTTCAAGGTCCTGGAGTGGCCTAGCCAGTCTCCAGATTTCAACCCCATAGAAAATCTTTGGAAGGAGTTGAAAGTCCGTGTTGCCCAGCGACAGCCCTAAAACATCACTGCTCTAGAGGAGATCTGCATGGAGGAATGGGCCAAAATACCAGCAACAGTGTGTGAAAACCTTGTGAAGACTTACAGAAAACGTTTGACCTCTGTCATTGCCAACAAAGGGTATATAACAAAGTATTCAGATGAACTTTTGTTATTGACCAAATACTTATTTTCCACCATAATTAGCAAATAAATTCTTTAAAAATCAGACAATGTGATTTTCTGGATTTTTTTTTCTCATTTTGTCTCTCATAGTTGAGGTATACCTATGATGAAAATTGGAGACCTCTCTCATCTTTTAAGTGGGAGAACTTGCACAGTTGGTGGCTGACTAAATACTTTTTTGCAAAACTAAAGTCAAATACAGAGATAAGCCTTGGATCATCAAGGGCCTGCAAAATGCTTGTAAAAAGAAAAACTTGTTATACAAAACATTTTTGAAATTAAGAACTGTGGAAGCAGAAAAGAAATACAAGACTTATAAAAATAAACTCATTAGTATTTTAAGATCGAGTAAAAAACATTACAGTAAATTACTGGAGAATAACAAAATTAATACATGTAATATATGGAAGGTGTTAAATAATGTAACAAAGAGAGGAAAACTAAATTCCAACCACATCTCTTATTTAAATTCAGAAAATGGTATAATCAATGAAAATAGCTTGATCTCAGACACGTTTAATGAATATTTTGTTAATATAGGAAAAAAGATCGCCAACTCCACTGTATCATCAGCAAATACAAGTGGCGCTGACAATGTCATCAACATAAACGCTTGCTCAATGTTTATGAAAGAAACAGATAAAAAAGAAATTCTTGACATTGTTAACAAATTCAAAGACAAAAAATTAACTGATTGTAATGATTTCAGTATGTTCTTGGTTAAATGTATTATTGATTGTATTGTTAAACACTTCACTTACATATGCAACATGTCACTTACTGCTGGTAAATTTCCAAAGAAAATGAAAATATCAAGAGTCGTTCCTCTGTATAAGACTGGTGACAAACACTCATTGTCAAACTACAGACCCATCTCCTTGTTACCTCAGTTCTCCAAAATACTGGAAAAAATATTTGTTAGGAGACTAAATGATTTCATTGATAAGCACAATATACTCTGCGAACAACAGTATGGATTCAGGAAGAACCGGACCACCTCACTGGCACTCATGGACTTTGTTGAACAGATTACAGATGCAACAAATAGAAGAGAATACACAGTTGGAATTTTTCTAGACTTACAAAAAGCATTTGATACAGTTGACCATAAATTACTCCTCAGTAAATTACATAAGTATGGCATCAGAGGAATTGCTTTTGACTGGTTACACAGCTATTTAGAAGACAGATATCAATATGTTCATGTGAATAATACAGACTCTGAGTTGCTGAAGATGACGTGTGGGGTACCACAGGGTTCTGTGCTTGGTCCATTGCTGTTTATTTTGTATATTAATGATTTATGTTCAGTGTCTAAATTGTTCAAGTGTATTTTATTTGCAGATGACACAACCTTTTTTTGTAGTGGAGAAAATCTTAAGCAGCTTCTGGATTCAGTAGAAAGTGAACTTAAATCAATTAATGGTTCACTGCCAATAAATTATCTATTCACCTTGAAAAAACAAAATGTATAATATTTGGAAACCGCAAATTATGTAATCACAGAAAAATTAAAATAAATAATGTTGAAATTGACACAGTTTTCGAAACCAAGTTCCTAGGGGTCATTGTTGAGAACAAACTAAACTGGAAATCACACATAAATTATGTCAAAACTAAAATGTCTAAATCCATTGCCGTACTGTATAAAGTTAAGGATCTCCTATGTCAGAAATCTCTTTACATTTTATATAATTCACTGATAGTTCCTTATATGACATACTGTGTGGAGATCTGGGGAAGCACATACAAAACAAACACAAACTTAATCTTTTTACGACAGAAAAAAGCCGTACACATAATATCAAAGAAACCTTACCATGAACCAACAAATCCAATATTCATTCAATTACATACTCTTAAATTTAGAGATCTAGTAGATTATAATGTCATTCAAATCATGTACAAAGCAAATAATAACCAATTACCTGTTAATATTCAGAGACTGTTTAAAAAAAGGGAAAGCAAATATGAGCTAAGAGGTAACTATTTTTAATAAGCCAAAGGTTAGAACAAATACAAAGTATCATTGTATGTCTGTCACTGGAGTTAAACTGTGGAACTGTTGCTCTGAAAATATTAAAACATGTTCAACTCTGAAGTAATTCAAAAAATTGTACAAAGATGAGAAAATCTCCCAGTATCTCACTGTAAATGTTGGGAGATAAATTTGTAATAACTTAAAGGTTTTTATTTGTTTTATTGTCTACTTGTTCTATTTAATTTTCTTTGTTGATTTTGGGTATGACTTAAACTTTTATGTTATTGATTTTAAAATTGTAATGGGGTAGGCACTATATAAGCACGAGTTTCAGCCTACACCCTTTTCTTTGTTCTTTTGTGTGTTCTTATTGTATTGCATGTATGTTTATTTTATTACTGAATAAATTTATTCATTCATTCATTCATTCATTCACTCTTTCTAAGATTTTTGAAATGAAAGGCAGATTAGAGATTGGTCTATAGTTAGCTAAAACTCCTGGATCCAGCATTGGCTTTTTGAGAAAGGGTTTAATTACAGCAGTTTTAAAAGCATGTAGTACATGGCCTAATGTTAATGAAGAATTGATTATTTGAAGAATAGAGCTACCAATAAATGGGAAGACTTCTTTAAATATCGGGGTAGGAATAGGGTCTAAAAGACAAGCTGAAGACATGGATGAGGAAATTATTTTATCTAACTCTAAAAGGTCAATTGGAGTAAACTCATCCAAACAGATATCAATTGAAGGAGTTGTAGTAGTTAATGTATTTAACGATGGGAAGAATCTGACAGATTTTATTTCTGATAGATAAAATTTTATTATTGAAAAAGTTCATGAAGTCCCGACTAGTACGCTCTAAGGGAATGCTAGGATTGATAGAGTCCTGACTCTTTGTCAGCCTGGCTACAGTGCTGAAAAGAAACCTGGGATTGTTCTTGCTCTCTTCTATTACTGCAGAATAATAACTTGTTCTAGCCTTTGTAAGAGATTTATTATAAATTAAAAGATTGTTTCTCCAAGCTAAATAGATTATATCTACATCGAGTCCTGCTGCCCACACCCCACTCCACCAACACCCCCCCACTCCCAACACACAGCCCCCCAACATGACCCTCACTAAGACCCAGATGAGGACGGAGCTGAGGAAGATCAAGGTGAGGAAGGTGTCGGGACCGGACAGCATCAGCGCAAAGCTCCTCAAGTCCTGTGCAGACCAGATGTGTGGGATTGTGGAGCTCATCTTCAACCTGAGCCTGAAGCTGGGGAGGGTACCACAGTTGTGGAAAACATCTTGTGTGGTACCTGTACCAAAGACTTCCCACCCCAAAGACCTGAACAGCTACAGACCAGTGGCCCTGACGTCCCACATGATGAAGACCCTGGAGAGACTGCTCCTTGCTCACCTCCGCCCCCTGGTGGGACTAGTGATGGATCCACTCCAGTTCGCCTACCAGCATGGCATCGGGGTGGAGGATGCAGTGATCTTCCTCCTTCACCGTTCTCTGTCCCACCTGGAGAAGCCCGGGAATGCGGTGAGGATCATGTTCTTTGACTTCTCCAGTGCTTTCAGCACCATCCAACCGATGATCCTGAAGGACAAGCTGCTCTGTGCAGGGGTGGACCAGCACCTGTCATCATGGATCCTGGACTACCTCACTAACCGGCCACAGTTTGTGAGAACCCGGGACTGTGTGTCCGACACGATCATTGGTAGCACAGGGGCCCCCCAGGGAACGGTTTTGGCTCCCTTCCTGTTCACCCTTTATACTGCGGACTTCTCACACAACACAACACACTGCCATCTACAGAAGTTCTCCGACGACTCTGTGATCGTCGGCCTCATCTCAAATGGAGATGAAGCTGAGTACAGAGGACTTATCCAGGACTTCATGGACTGGTGCCATCAGAACTGCCTCCAGATCAATGCGAGGAAAACTAAGGAGCTGGTGGTGGACTGCCGCAGGCAAGGACAACCCCTCACAGCACCAGTGAACATACGGGGAACAGGCATTGAGATGGTGACATACTACAAGTACCTGGGTGTTCATCTGAACAATAAACTAGACTGGTCACACAATACTGACACACTCTACAAGAAGGGACAGTGCAGGCTGTTCCTACTGAGGAGACTCAGGTCTTTTGGTGTACAAGGGACGCTGCTGAAGACATTCTACAACACGGTGGTGGCATCAGCCATCACTTTTGGAGTGGTCTGCTGGAGCAGTGGCATTACAGCAGCCGATAGGAACAGACTGAACAAACTGATCAAGAAAGCTAGATCTGTCCTGGGGCAACGCCTTGACCCAGTGGAGGAGATAGGAGAGAGAAGGATGGTTGCTAAATTGTCATCGGAGTCCGAGTCCCACCCTATGCAGGACATACTGAACGCACTGAGGAGCTCATTTAGCAGCAGACTACATCATCTTAGGTGCGCAACCAAGAGGTTTCGCAGGTCCTTCCTACCTACGGCTGTCAGACTGTATAACCTAAGCAGGGTTGCTCACAGAGATAGCAAAAAAAAAAACATGACGACCTAATAGTATTGAATGCAAAAGACGCAATAGACTTACACAATGGTCCCCTCCAGTATACAAGTAGGACAATATCAGTCGCTACGGAGGGTGACAATATTGTATGGGTACATATTCATACTATGTAGGATAACTAAGCAGACGGTTATGCTGTTTATGTCATAGCCTGAGTGTCGGTTCTGGCCACACTCGGGTCTCATATCTTTTTGTTCTCTGGCTTTGGCAGCTGAGGATTCCTTCCAGCTCCTCGGGCTCTTATTGTGAAGGCGCCCGGGGGAGCTCCCTGCTGTCAAAGTCAGCTGCTGCTCTGCTGTCATTAGCAGCAGCTGTGCCGCGTTGGGGTCATTAGCCACCAGAGATATAAGCGGGTGCTAAATGTCCTCCAACGCGGCAGTCTGTTATGTTCTGTTATGCTCTGTTATGTTCTCCTGTTATGATTATCTGTTATACTCTGCTACGTTTTGATGGTGCTCCTATATGCTCAGGTATGTTCCTGTTTGCCTAGCTCATCATTAACGTTGTCGTCTGGCGCATCGGGTGTTCCCCGGCTCAGACTTCACCCAGCCACTGTATGTGTTCTGTGTGTGTTCATCCTTATCCACAATAAATTACCACTGCAAACTCACTGGTGACTGAGGCGTCTTGTGACGGTCCGTGAGGGCCGTCGTGACAGTAGACTGCCGCCAAACGCCCGGAGAGGAGGCGTTGTTTTGAGACGCCATTCACAGTGCAGTTTGCAGTAGTGGACTGTTAATTCCTACCTGTCTGAGTGTCTGCAGCGGGGAGTATGTCGTCATCCAGGGGCCATTGTCGGCGCCTTGGCAGGCAGCAAGCGGAGCTTTTGAAGGAGGTAGACTACACCATCTTCACCGCTACGCTGTTGGACGCTCCCAGCGACATTGGCAGATACCTGGACCTAGCCGAGGAGATTCTGGATTCTCTTCCCCGCTTCACCGATCATCCAGAGGTAAGCGTGAGGAGAGATGACATCGCCACCCAGCGTGAGAGACTCCGAGGGCTGGAGGGAAGTCCTGGCAGGAAGCCGAAGCGGAGGAGACGTCGCCCCTCGCTTCGGGATCCCGCTCCTGCCTCCGTTCCGGCCCGGGAGTTCGCACCATCCGGAGGTCTTTTCCCATCGGGCATGTCGTCACTCGGGATTCCCCCAGAGAAGCTGCAGATGACAGCAGACAAGATCTGGGACCGGGTGGCTGCTGCTTGCTCCGCTAAGAATCCTCCAGCGTGTATGAAGCATGTGGTGGCGGCGGTTAGACTCGTGGAGAGGAATCCAGCGCTGCGTGAGTTTCCTGAGTTCGCCGACTTGCTTGCCGCTGTTTCTGTACAGGAACAGCGATTTCCGGACCTCACCTTCACCTCTCCCCCTACAAGGAACCGTCGTCACTCCGGCTTCCAACCTCGGCTAGAGCCCCGTCTGGATGCTGTCCCGGGTCGCCGCAAGGGCTCAACCCCCCACACAGCTGTCACTCCTGCGCCTCGTCAGAGGGGAATCCCCGCAGCCTCGTCTTCTCCCGGGCCCTCGCCTGCTGTCCCGTCAGCGCTCCATGCCCGACTGACCCTGGCTGTCGCCCCCTCCTCCTCGTCGCCTATCCTGGCTGCTGTGTGTCACGAGAGCTCCGTTTCGGCGAGCTTCATCCCGGATCCGCCTCGAGTGGCCTCATCTCGTCTTCCCAGAGGGCCCTCTGTCGCCATCCAGCGGGGAAAGGAAGGAATGACGTCCCCCACAGCGAGGACCATCTTACCCTTAGGGGAAAGGCAAGTGCATGATAATTTCTCTTCTTTTGATATTGTTTTGCCTTGTCTGACTCCTGGGGGTGGAGTTCGGGGTATGCAGCCCCCCGAGCTCCCTCCACCCGCTGTGGACGAAAGTAATAACCCTGCTTCCTCTGTGTCTCCCCCCGCTGAGCGGTCCTCGATGTCAGGCCAACGTCGCTGGATGAGGAGGGGGCCTGCGGTTCTGGAGAGCCTGGTTCCGGTTCCGCAGCCACGCCATGGGCGGAGGAGGAGAGCGGACTGCAGCGTGGAGCCATCGCCGATGAAGAAGCGTCCCCGGGGTTCCACGGAGGAGCGGTCCGGTCCAGCAGGGCGAGATTCTCCTGCCACCACGCCGTGCGGGCCACCGGCGTGGACATCGGTGCCGGAGGACTCTCTAGCTGCACGCACCATCATGCCAGCTGCGGAGCCCGACGCAGCTGAGTGGGAGCCTGAGGACGACCTCCTGACTTCTGAGCCCGGATCATCGCAGTCCTGGACGGCGTCAGAACCCGAGCTCAGGCAAGTGCTCTGTTTTATCTTTCTTCTTCTTCTTTTAGAGCACTTTTGCCTGTCTCAAGGGGAGATGAGCCGGGCGCAGCCGCCCGCTGCGTCCGAGCTTATCTCGCCGGGTTCTGGCGCTGCCGGTGATCCTGATCCCGGGTTTTCTCTCTTGTGTGAGTCTTCTCCCAGGGTCGCCGGTGAGGGGCTGCTCTCGCCTGCTGCGCCAGAGGTTCCCGTTTCGGGGTTGGAGGTCGAGTCTGGTGCCACGCTGACCGGGTCCACCGTGGGTTTGGTCCCGGAGGCCCAATCGGGGTCCACCATGGGTTTGGTCCCGGAGGCCCAATCGGGGTCCACCGTGGGTGCTGCACCAGCAGGTCCTAGGTTTGGTGAGGGAGCTGCAGATCTCCAGCCACCGGATGCTGGACAGGCTCGTTTTCTTCATCATCCTCATCTCCACAGTCATCCTCCTCGTCTCCCTGAGGAGCACTACCCATCTCCACCTGGGGCCGTTGGGGTCCCGAACGCTCCGCCCGGTTTCCCCTCATCTCCCCCCTTTTCTGCGGGACCACCGGCTGCTTCTTCCCAACGGTTCTGGTGGGCTGGTGTTGCGGGGCGGCCGCCTGAAGGGCTGTCTCATTGGTTTGGTTCTCTGGGCCGGCCCCCCGACCTGTTTATCTTCCTGTGCGGCGACCTGCTCCGGCCGCCTGAAACTCTCTTCCCCCGAGCATGGGACTGGGGTAGGCCGCCCGAACTGTCCTCTTTTCCCCTCCCTGTTCTGTGGCCTCTTGTTGCCGGACGACCCCCCCGAACCTTTTGCCCCCGTCCCTCCGGGCCTGGACTGCGCCCTTTCCGGGTTCCTGATCTCGTCTGTGGGACTGTTGGGGTGTGTGGGGGGGGAGGGGGATTGTTTTGTATTTTTGTGTCACTCTGTTTGCCAAAGGGTGTGTTGCCTATTTTGTACTTATTGTGGTTGCCCACATTTTTGGGGATTGTGGGTTTTTTTTTTCCTCCCTACCCTTGTAGCCTTGTTGGTTGTTTGTCTCTCTCCCTCCTGCCAGCGCCCCATCCACCCACCCTAGGGGGGTGGGGGTGGGGGGGGGCTTGGGTGTTAGGCCGCTCAGAGCTCGGCCTTGAGGGGGAGGTACTGTCATAGCCCGAGTGTCGGTTCTGGCCACACTCGGGTCTCATATCTTCTTGTTCTCTGGCTTTGGCAGCTGAGGATTCCTTCCAGCTCCTCGGGCTCTTATTGTGAAGGCGCCCGGGAGAGCTCCCTGCTGTCAAAGTCAGCTGCTGCTCTGCTGTCATTAGCAGCAGCTGTGTTGCGTTGGGGTCATTAGCCACCAGAGATATAAGCGGGTGCTAAATGTCCTCCTACGCGGCAGTCTGTTATGGTCTGTTATGCTCTGTTATGTTCTCCTGTTATGATTATCTGTTATACTCTGCTACATTTTGATGGTGCTCCTATATGCTCAGGTATGTTCCTGTTTGCCTAGCTCATCATTAACGTTGTCGTCTGGCGCATCGGGTGTTCCCCGGCTCAGACTTCACCCAGCCACTGTATGTGTTCTGTGTGTGTTCATCCTTATCCACAATAAATTACCACTGCAAACTCACTGGTGACTGAGGCGTCTTGTGACGGTCCGTGAGGGCCGTCGTGACAGTTTGTTCCATCTAGCTACAATGCTCCGCACTGTGTGTTTATATATTTATATGTACATATGTATATTCGCTGCTTTTGTTTTTCTTGTCTTTTTGATTGTTGCTCTGAGTGTTGCTATCCCTGTGCTGTTGCAATCCTGGAATTTCCCCATTGTGGGACAAATAAAGGCTTATCTTATCTTAATTTTGTGGAGGGCCATTTTCTTGCTAATTGACAAGTCTTCTGCTATAAGCTACGAGTTTCTATGTTGAACCAAGGAGTTAAAAATCTCTGATTAGACTTTTTCTTTTTAAAAGGGGCCACCATGTCTAGAGTCTGATGCAGAGAAGCTGTAACACTATCTACCATGTTATCAATTACAGAAGGACCAAGCTCTCCATAGCTTATTTCCGTTGTGTTGACACATGGCATAGAGGAAACAATCTGCATAAATTTGTTAACAATATCATCTGAGAGGCATCTACTGTAGTAATATTTTTCTTTAGGAGCCAAATAGTCAGAAATTGTAAAATCAAAGGTTAACAGACAATGGTCTGACAATAAAGGGTTATGAGGAGACATTACTAGATTTTCTATTTCTATGCCATATGTCAGAACAAAGTCCAACATGTGGTGGAGATAATGGGTAGAATTTCCTACTTTCTGAGAAAACCCCATCAAATCTGATATTGAATTAAATGTCATATTAAGGCAATCACTATCTACATCTACATGTATATTAAAGTCCCCTACTATAATTATTCTATCTGATTTCAGCACTAAATCAGCTAAAAATTTTGCAAATTCAGATAAAAACTCTGAGTAGGCTGAGGAAGGATGATAAACTATAGCAAATAAAATTGGGTTTAGCCTAAAATTGCTAAAATGCCCAATACTGAGGACCAGGCCCTCAAAGGAATTATAATATGTTTTTTGCTTTACATTAACTAGTAATTTGGAACAGTAAATTGTTGCTACTCCTCCTCCATGACCAGAACTTCTGGGATTTTGACAGTTTAAATAACCAGAGGGAGTTGATTCATTTAAACCAACATAATCCTCCTGCCCTAACCAAGTCTCTGTAAGGGATATTAAATCAATCTGATGATCAATTAACAGATCATGGACTAGCAGAGACCTGGGAGTTAGAGACCTAATATTTAACAAACCACATTTAATTTTTAAATTATGAGGTGGAACAAAGGCCAAGTCATTAAATTCAGAGGCTTCATGTTTAATTTGAGTTTTACCAACTTTTTGTTTAATCACTTTGGGACGCTTATATATTATATTTTTTATTTACTTTGGAGGGAGCAGACAATGATCCTCTGATGGGGAAGACAGGAGCTAAGTTGAGGGGTGGCAGATGAAGAGGAGCTGCAGAGAGGCATGTAAGACTGTGACTCTGCTTCCTGGTCCCAACTCTGAGTTGTCAAGGTTTTGGAAATTGGGATAAAAATGATGCCAGATTGTTCGATAAAAGAGATGCACAATCCAAAGTGGGATGGACGAAGTCTCGTCTATTAAGACCAGGTTATCCCCAAAATGAGTTCCAATTGTCTATGTAGCCCACATTGTTTGCAGGACACCACACAGATAACCAGCGGTTGAAGGATGACAAGCAGCTAAACATGTTATCACTGGTCAGATTGGGGAGGGGCCCAGAGAACACTACAGAGTCCGACATCGTTTTGGCAAAGTTACACACCGATTCCATTTTAAGTTTTGTGGCTTCTGACTGCCAGAGTCGGATGTGGTTAATGCCCCCGTGGATAACAATTGTGGAGTATTTACCTTACTTACAGTACGTATCTACCTTACTTTTAGCCAGCATTTTCAAATTTGACTCGATGTCGCCTGCTCTAGTCCCAAGAATGCATTAGACTATTGCCACTGGAGTCTCTAGGTTCAAGTTTCTGACTACAGAGTCGCCAATGATCAGAGTTTTTTTCCTCAGCAGGTGTGCCACTGAGCGGGGAAAAGCGATTAGAATCATGAACAGGTTGGCAGTGTACCAGGGACTTACGGCTAAGCTTCCTTCTCACCGTCACCCACCCGTTTCCTCAGGGCTGCTCAGGAGAGGTCTGAGCTGGGAGACTGCTAGCAGGCCACCCTATGTTAGGAAGCTCCACTGCAGCTAAGGGGCATCTGTCATTATTAACTGGAGCAGACAGTGTTTCAATGCAGCAGAGCCGGGATTCCAAATCCGACAACCTTGCCTCGAATGGCTCAAAAAGACAACATTTATTACATTTACCATTATCACTAAAAGAGGCAGAGGTGTAGCTAAACATCTGACATAGAGAGCACACCAGAGGAGAAGAGGAAGGAGAGCTAGTAGTCATAGGTAGTGGCTAATCCAAGGCTAACACAAACACAGATGAAAGGTGAACAGAAGGGTAAAGAGGGTGATTAGGTGACACTGAGTGCGCACACAGGTGCAAGAGGCTTGTTGAACAAAAGTGAGAGGTGACGGTAGATAGAAAAAAGGGGTTAAAATAAATTAAAGGCAGTAATCCTCAGGAGATTGAGGAGAGCTAACCACAGACCAACGACACCACAGCCAGCAACACAGGAAGTGACAATACGTTACCACAGGAAGTCGGGGCGCATTCTTGTCCCCATCCACAAGAACTGGGACTTTAACTGATACCATCTTCCCACTCATTTGTGTAAACATACCCCAGACATCACCTAGTTCTGTTTTCTTACCAAGGGTGGAACAAAATTCTTTCCATGTTGACCTTATCCTGTTTTTAATAATCCTTTGAGCTACTGCCCTTTTCATTTTTATAATGTATTAAATTTTCACTATTCATATTCTTCCTCAGCTCTCTGAATGCCTTGTTTTGCTCTTTTACTGCAATACTACATTACTCATTCCACCAGGGTACAACCTTCTTCCTACTCCGTGTGGTTTTCTTAGGTATACTTGCTATTGCAGCATTCAGAATACGAATGGTTACCTGACATGAACACTCTTCTATGCCACCTTCAAATGTTCCCAAATGACATGACTGTACACAGTAGTGCCTAAATGGTTCCGGAAGCTGTTAAGCCAGGGGTGGGAGTGGGGACAAGCTCCCACTTTCTACAAAATGCCCCAACGGCGCGCATCTCAAAGAGCCTCTCACAGCCAAGCCCAACTCCTGGCCTTCTCGTATGGCATACACCCTATGCCTGGCAGAACTGTTACTACTGACAGGAGAAGGGGCGAGGGCGAGTTACTGGCACCCCAAAACCAATACTTCTGGTAGATGGGACTCGTTAGCCAAGGAGGCAATCCATCTAGGAGAAGGAAAACTCTGATCTCAAACCTCCATTGCCTTGTGGAAAGACCCAATATGGGAAGGGCTTGGGGAGATAACCCCAAAGAGAAATCCGGAGTTGGAGTCCTGAAGACAGTTTGACGTTGTGCTCAACCTCAATTTGGCAACTCCTGCGACACACTGATACCAAGCAGTACTGGCCTTTGCCTTTCCCTTTGACCATACCGGTGTTGTGGAGAGGGGGGACCTGCTACATGGGCAACCGTGACCCCTCCATACACATTGCCCAGGCTTGCACCCTGGAGAGGACACTCCAGCGTCATGTCATGTGACGGAAAAAGACGGGAAACAACAGTTCACCGGTTATAAGCCTCCACTCAATTGGCATAGAGCTAGGTGCCAGGGGTTGTTTTCGACGGTGGGAGAGGTCATAGTATCTCACTGGACACCTACCGCCCGCCTCAAGCTGGGCAGCCCCCAGCCAGTTAGGTGCCATTCCGCCATAGTCTGTCCGCCCTACTGGGTGCGTGGGGCTCAGGAATACTTATGTTCTGAATCATGGACTGCAAACCCTGCACCAAACAAAAACAAAGTATCAAATAACAAAAAACCAGCACTCAAATTCGGCTGCTGGAATGTCAGAACCCTACTTCCGGGCTTCTCAAACAATCACCGAGAGATAGAGGACACACGCAAGACAGCGGCAATAAACAATAAACTGCTGAAGCTCAAGGTGGACATCGCTACACTCCAAGAAACGCACCTACCAGAAAAAGGCTCATTATGTGAACGTGATTATACCTTCTACTGGCAGGTTAAGAGTGCAGAAGAGACAAGGGAGCACAGAGTTGGCTTTGCACTGAAAAACTCTCTGCTGAAGATGGTGGATCTTGCCGAGGGAGGAACAGAAAGGATGCTCTCTCTTTGACTGCACACCTCAGACGGACCGGTCAACCTAATCAGTGTCTATGCGTCCACCTTGCACTCCAGGCAGGACATGAAAGATAAATTCTACAACCAGCTTTCATCGATGATACAAAAGATACCTTCCAGAGAACACCTGATCTTATTGGGAGATTTCAACGCTAGAGTGGGTGCTGACTCAGGATCCTGGCCAACATGTATGGGGAAGCACGGAATCGGTAAGATGAATGAAAATGGACAACACCTGCTAGAACTGTGCTCACTTCAAGGACTCTGTATAACGAACATCTACTTTCAGCTAAAGAAACAGCATAAAGTTTCTTGGATGCGCCCGCGCTCTAAGCACTGGCACCAACTGGACCTGATACTGACACGTCAACACCATCTGCGGAATGTACAGATCACCTGCTTGTACCAGAGTGCTGACTGCGACACAGATCACTCACTGGTATGCTGTAAGGTCAGACTTGCTCCCAAGGCATTGCATTACACACTGATGCCAGGATGACGCAACAACCAGACAAAGTCATCGAATTCACTGAAAAACTCAATAAGTCCATCACAGCCTCACCTGAAGCAGATGCTGCAGAGAGATGGAATACCCTCAGAGATCACATCCACAGTGTTGCTCTCTGTACATCTGGTAAAAAACGAGGAAACACACCCGATTGGTTCGAGGCGAACTCCAGCACACTGGCCGCCGTCCTCGCAGAAAGGAGAGCTGCTCTAATGAAATACAAGGATCACCTCACCCGCAAATAACAGGAAGCTCTGCAGGCAGCCAGGAGCAAGACTCAACGGACAGCCAGATGCTGTGCAAACGATTACTGGTTGAAACTCTGTGAGAGTATCCAAATGGCAGCTGACACAGGAGACATACTGTACGTGGAATGTACGACAGGATCAAGAAAGCAATGGGGCCAACTCAATGCAAGACAGCACTGCTAAAAACCAAGACCGGAACTACCATCACAAGACAAATGGACACTACTCTGAACTATACTCCCAAGACAGCTCAATTTCGAAGGAAGCACTGAATAATTTGGAGGACCTACTGATCATAGAAGAGCTGGACTCACCTCCAGCCATGGAGGAATTGGAAGAAGCACTAGACTCTCTGCCAATTGGGAAAGCGCCTGGCCTCGATGGGATCCCAGCAGAAGTTATAAAGTGCTCAAATGATGTCATCCTTCAACTACATGAGATCCTATCTCGCTGCTGGGAGGAAGGAGAGGTGCCTCAAGGCATGAGGGACTGCAAAATAGTGATGCTGTATAAAAACAAAGGTAGCCGAAGCGACTGCAACAGTTATCGAGGGATATCATTGTTTAGTGTCACCGGAAAGGCATTTGCGCATGTGGTTTCAGCCATCTTCGGAAACTCGCGGAAAGAATTTACCCTGAATCTCAAAGTGGTTTCAGATCTGGGCGCTCCACGATTGATATGATCTTTTCTCTCAGACAGCTACAGGAGAAATGCAGGGAGCAAAATTAACTACTTTATATCGCATTCATCGACCTGACAAAATCCTTCGATACAGTTAGCCGTGAAGGACTTTTCCAAGTTCTCAAGAAGATCAGGTGTTCGCCCCAACTGCTGCAAATTATTGAATCCTTCCATACCAACATGAAAGCTATTATCCAGCTTGATGGGAGCTCTTCAGAACCATTTAACATCCGCCGTGGAGTAAAACAGGGCTGCGTGCTTGCTCCTACCCTGCTTAATGTATACTTTGCCGTCATGCTAAAGTATGCATTTGGTACTCGTATCGATGGTGTCTGCTTTCACACAAGGTCTGATGGCAAACTGTTCAACCTATCACGACTGAGTGCAAAATCCAAGATCCAAAAGTATCCATCAGTGAGATGCTGTTTGCCGATGATGCAGCGCTGATAGCTCACTCGGAACTGGAATTACAATCAGTGATCAACACACTCAATAAAGCCTGCGACGACTTCAGTCTGACCATCAGTCAGCAGAAGACCAAAGTAATGGGCCAAGGTGTCTCGAACCCTCCTACGATAAATATCGAAAACCACCCACTGGATGTGGTTCACGAGTTTACATACCTTGGGTCCAAAATATCGGACAACCACTCACTTGACAACGAGCTCAGTAGAAGAATTGGCCTTGCTGCAACAACCTTCGGAAAATTATCACAGAAGGTATGGCTGAACCAAAAACTGTTGAGGCACATGAAGATCACTGTTTACAGGGCATGCGTCCTCAGTACCTTGCTACAGTATATGGCAGTGAGACATGGTGTCTATACGCCTCGCAAGAGCGACGGCTCAACGCCTTTCATGTCCGCATGCTGAGAAGTATTCTTAACGTTAAATGGAGCGACCGTATCACAAACAATGAGATACTCTCCCGCACGAGCTTACCAAGCCTGTTCACCTTGCTTCGCGAATGTTGTCTCCGCTGGTTGGAACACGTCCACCGGATGCTGGATGGGAGAATACCGAAAGACATTCTGTACGGAGAGCTTGCATCCGGCAAACAAACTCAAGGTTGACCGCATCTCCGTTTCAAGGATTTATGCAAAAGAGACATGAAAACACTGGGAATGAACGTGATAAAATGGGAGGATACTGCAAACGACTGAAACCGCTGAAAGACGCAAACAGAAGGGGAGAAGAGCACCTTCGCCAGTCTGCCAACAAAAAACGATCATCTCGAAAGGATGCATTGAAAAAGACACCACAACCAAGCACCTACATCTGCGACCGTTGCAACCGTGACTGTTACTCGCGTATTGACTTACACAGCCACAAGCAATGCTGCCGTAACCCCGTTATTCCAACTCAAGGCAAAGATCCATAGTCTCCCAAGACCGAAGGATGCCAACAACACACACCTGCTATTGCAGCATTCAGAATATGATTGGTTACCTGACATGAACACTCTTCTATGTCACCTTCAAATGTTACCAAATGACATGACTGTACACATTATTGCCTAAATTTTTCCCAATCTGCCTTGTCAAAACACCATCTTGTAAAACATCTTCCCGCTTGTATACATACTTTAGTTTTAATGACTGTAAGTATTGGGAAGTGATCACTTCCCATAGTTGTACTGTTCATAACCGTCCATTCACAGGCGCTCACTAAAGAATCAGATACCAGAGTCAGGCCAATACATGATGATGTGCCCCTATGCACATCCACCTGGTACCTTCACCACTGTTGAGACAAATTAACAATATTTCATCTAACATCTCTTCCACAACATTTCCACTGTTATCTGTATGTGTGCTTCCCCACAAGCTGTTATGAGCATTAAAGTCTCCACACCATACCTCTTTCATATGGCCTTCCCTGTCATAACACTGAAAGTATCTGCTGTCAACTGCCTACATGGGTTGTAATAATTGATCAGCTTAATATTTCCTTGTTCATTTGGCCTAAATATTGCAATAATATTACACTCTATATCCTCAGGGGAGGGAATCACCCTATATGCCAGGCCATCTTTAATGAAAGTGGCACATCCTCCTCTATTTACACTGTTATTTCTATCCTGTCTGATTTAACTATATCCTGGAATAACAAAATCTAAGTGACATTGAAGCCATGTCTCCTGTACACACACTACCTCTGGAACAACTAGTAGTTCGTAAAGGTCCCTCTTGAGTTCTTGTCCATTTGCTGTAGTATGTGTAGTTCCATAATTCAGATATTAAGTTTCAACATCTGTTTCAGCTTTCAGTAAAACATGAATCTGGTCGGCTTTGATATCTTTCACCTCCAGGTATATTCCTGCTGCTTCCACAATGGTTTTGATTCTGTCACTTTTCTTCTGTAGCTGTGCTGCAACATTAATGGTGTGGCAGATAAAAGCTACAAAGTTTGTCCTCTTATTGTATTGTAACTATCAATGTGTCATCACCCATTTTGCATTTGTGAACACAACAATTCCTTGCAGCGACATGATCTTGTGCTTGTGTGGGACTTGTTGATGGCTGTTCTTCCCTTTGAGCTGAACTTCTTTGACAAAGGCCTGTTATGTTTCTGACCATTCCTGCCTCTCTAACTGTCTTTAGAGCTTCCTCATACGAGATTTTCTTACTGATTCTGTTTTCCTGGGCTTGTCTAGCTTCCTTCTGCACAGCACATCCTCCATATGCAGCACTGTGGTCATCCCCGCAGCTGCAACACTTTACTTTGGCGTCCTTTTCACATTTACCATATTCATGCTCCCATCCACATGTAGCACATCTTAACTTTCCCTTACATTGCTGAGCAGTGTGACCCATCCTTTGACATTTGTAGCACCTGAGTGGCCTTGGGACATATTCTCTGACAATGTAATACAGGTATCCTATTTGGACTGATTTAGGAAGTGTTTCGTCAAACTGGATCATTACAGACAGTGTATCTGTCTGTAATGATCCAGACAACCACTGCGCCACCGTGGGCTGCACGGTGGCGCAGTGGTTAGCACTGCGGCAGCACAGTTTACCCTTGGCCAGGGGATTGTGGGGATCGTGGGATCGTGGGTTCAATCCCAGCCCCCGACCAACAGTGATCTGTGTGGAGTTTGCATGTTCTCCCCGTGTTGCGTGGGTTTACTCCGGGATTTCTCCGGTTTCCTCCCACATGCCAAAGACATGCATTTTAGGTTAATTGGCTGTTCTAAATTGTCCCTAGATATCTGTTTCCTATAGGCCCTTAGAATAGAGGGTTAGTATTAATGAAAGCGCTTTGAGTGGTCTTTGTGACTAGAAAAGCGCTATATAAGTGCAGGTTAGTTAGTTAGTTAGTTAGTATCTTCAGTGAACCTTCTCTTTTACTCTTTAGCCTTTTCACATCCTTCACCTTTCCTCCTTGGATCTTTTTTCTCACTTCTTACATAGACATGCTCAAAGGGACACCTGATATAACGCCCTTTAAGTTTGCCATCGCACCAGGAACATGCGCCTTCATTTGTTTTCCATTTAGACATGTCATTGCCAGTATTTTCTCTTGCTGTTGTTCACTTGATGCATGAATTAACAGCTGGTGATGAGCTAGATCTTTCCCTGGTTTATTAAATGGTAAATTTGAATAATCCTTCTTCATTTAGATTTGATTGGCAGTTGGCAATCAGCTTACAGGTGCATTACAGCCACGTACTTCACTTTATATCATCACTGTATCTGGTCAGGAGTTGTAGTCCTTCTATCATCATTGCTGTGTCCAATCAAACCTCAACTCTATCTTCAGACATCACTCTTCTTCATCTCCTCGTACTTCACTCTTAATCATTACTCTACACATCTCAGGTGTCGCCGGAGCTCCGACAAGTACTTCACCACCACATACTCATTTTAATAATCATTCAAGCTACTGCTCTTTTCTTTTTAGATCAGAGGAGCCTCTGTGACACTGTCACTGATGATGTCACAAAGGCATTCTAAGAACTGAAATGGAATGTTTACTATTCCAAAGCAACAGTAACTATGGTGACCAGCCTTATGATTCATGTACAAACATTTACATATTTAAATATCTTCTTCTTTTAGACTTGATTGGCGGTTGGCAACCAGCCCACAGGTGTATCACCACCACCCACCAGGTTGAAGTGTGGACAAGAGAATGGCAGGGGGAAAAAAAAAAAACTAAATTCTTTTAGTTTTAATCCAGTTGCACTTAAATATGTAAATATACCGACACATATTTCTTTGACTGAATTCCTAACATGTTTTCCAAAACAAAATTTAACTTAGCCCTTTCCATTACTGCAATCAGATGTTTCCTTTGTTCCTGGTATCCCTGACATTCCAACAAAACATGCTGAACTGTTTCCGGAGAACCACAATGTGCACAGCTGCCACTTGGGTGTTTATCTATTCTACGTAGCGTCTGGTTCAAAGTAGCATGTCCTATTCTTAATTGGGTGATGAGTATCTCTTCTTTCCTGTTTCTGCCAACTCCCATTCCAGAGTCCACCCGCTTTTGAATGTCATAAAGATGTCTTCCTGTATCTATTGAGTCCCAATATTCTTGCCATTTTTCCACTATATCACTCTATAAATTTGTGGCGGTAGCGGTGGTGGTACTACCCTTCTGGAGGCCGTGGCAATTGCCACTCAAGATGTGTAGAGTGATGATATACATCACTCTACACATCTTGTGTAGAGTGTAGATTAGTGAATCTACACTCTACACAAGATGTGTAGAGTGATGATATAGACTCTATATCATCAGTTAAGTACGAGGAGATGAATAAGAGTGATGTCTGAAGATAGAGTTGAGGTTCGATTGGACACAGCAGTGATGATAGAAGGACTACAGCTCCTGACCAGATAGAGTGAATAGAGTGAAGTATGTGGCGGTAATGCACCTGTAAGCTGGTTGCCAACCGCCAATCAAATCTAAAAGAAGAAGAAGAAATCTCTATTTCTGTCTGTGTGTCACGATCAAAGGACTCACTAAAAGATCACAGGACCGCCTATACTGTTCCTATGATCTCTACATGATGTCTATATAGGCATCACTCATGATCATAGGCCTCGCTATGACATCATCAAATATTATAGTACTCGCTATGACATCATCAAAGATCAAAGGCAGCCATCACAGATCAAAGGCAGTCGTCACTGAACAAGTGGTCAAAGATCAACGGCAGGCATCACTCATGATCATAGGACTCACTATGACATCATCAAAGATCAAAGGCAGCCATTACAGATCGAAGGAAGTCATCACTGAACGAGTGGTCAAAGATCAACGGCAGGCATCACTCATGATCATAGGACTCGCTATGACATCATCAAATATTATAGTACTCGCTATGACATCATCAAAGATCAAAGGCAGCCATCACAGATCAAAGGCAGTCGTCACTGAACAAGTGGTCAAAGATCAACGGCAGGCATCACTCATGATCATAGGACTCACTATGACATCATCAAAGATCAAAGGCAGCCATCACAGATCAAAAGCAGTCATCATTGAGTGAGTGGTGATGTCAAAGATCAAAGGCAGGTTTCACCATGGTTACTGCTGCCATGGTAACAGTAACTCTACGGGCATGCAGAAATGCTGGCGTACACTTGCTTTCTATAGGCATTCACAGGTATGCATGGGCTTGCACAGGTATGCACTAGTAACTTTTAATTATTGATTTTCCTTCTGCCTTACTGAGTGAGATTTCCAGATTTATTGTTTTGAATTTTAAGATAAGATAAGATAAGATAAGATAAGCCTTTATTAGTCCCACAACGGGGAAATTCCAGGATTGCAACAGCACAGGGACAGCAACACCCAGAGCAACAATCAGAAGGCAAGAAAAAAAAAAAAAAACAAGCAAGCAAGAGCAGCCAATACACATATGTACATACCACTACAAAATATATATATACACACACACACACACAGACACACAGTGCAGAGCACTGCAGCCGGACGGAACAAACACATGAATACATGAACACACAGTGCAGAGCACCGCAGCTAGATGGAACAAATATGCAAATACACAAACACCCACAGTACGGAGCACTGCAGCTAGGTGGAACAAACATGCAAGTACACAAACACACACAGTGCGGAGCAATGCAGCCAGATGGAACAATATGTAGACACACAAAAACACAGTGCGGAGCACCGTAGCTAGATGGAATAAATATACAGATACACAAATATAAACACACCCAGTGCTGAGCACCGTAGCCAGATGGAACAAACATTTTAATGATTGTTTTGCTAATAAATCCACATCCTCATTACCCTCTATTCCAACGGGGGCTGGAACCCAAAGAAAGTTTATTGACTGACCTTTACTGTATAGGTTGTAAATTAAGAAGTGGATTTCTACAATTAGGTCCTGCCTACACAACTGCAGTGACTGAACACTCTTGAAAGCTGCCCAACTATCTGAAGCAATGACTGCATTATTCCTATAATTTATCTCTTCTTCTTTTAGATTTGATTGGCAGTTGGCAACCAGCCTACAGATGCATTAACACCACCCACTGTAAAGCTAATATAACGGCAACTAACTCAACTGTGTATACTAATAAGTGATTACTGGTTCTTTTATTGATAGCTATTTTATACTGAGGAATGTATACCGCAGCTCCACTACGACATTGTAAGATCCTTGGAACCATCGGTAAATGCTATCAGCCTGTTTCTGAAATTCTGTTCAATATATTTATGCACTCTATAATCTTGTTGCTGATTGCTTATGTTGGCTCCTCAGTTGTTGCATTTCAAAATCTACCAGTGGCATCTTAAACAGCCAAGGAGGAAAAACAGACAACAGGACACACACCTAAATACCGAACTACCTTTACTTGCTCTAACTTTTGGCCATAAAGATTTAAAGAAATTTCTTTGTGACTTTTAGAGAAGCAAATCGACGGAGGAGCTACCGAGGCCCCAGCTGGACAGGAGCCGGATCAGAGCTCAACTACAGTGGCAGTAAGCAGCCTGGCTAGCAGCGGAGGGGGATAGCTGAGGCCCCAGCTGGATTCGAGGTCGGCTGGACCGGATACCGGTGACACCACAGAGATTGTCCTACTATTATCAGGTCAATAAAAATGCCACCAAAGAAGGAGGAAATGGAAGAGATTAAAAAATCTCTGAACTTCATGTCAGAAGAACTGACTGAAGTGGTCAATCAACAGTTCAAATTATTAGAGCTAATGGAGGAAGTCCGAGAACTGAAATTAACAATTAAGGAAAGAGACAAAAAAAAAATTGCAGACTTGGAGCGAAACATCGAGGATCTTGAACAGTATTCTCGTATGGATGATTTAATCATTAGTGGCCTAGACATTAAATCAATCAATCAATCAATCAATCAATCAATCAATCAATCTTTATTTCGGATAGATTAAAAGTACAGATTAAAAGAAACAGAATAATATAACAAAGGGGGAAAGAAAATCCAACAAGGTCAAATTAGACAATAACTCCTCTGATTATACAGTTCAACATAAGTTATCCGAAATGGGTGATGGCTGAAGCCGCAGCTTATATTGCCCACCCATATTCCATCCAAGAATTCAAAAGAAAAACAAAAAAAGAGCGATTACATCAGCGCTGAAGTGAAGGGAAAAGGTCAACATCTCCTGCTATCAAGATATCAGGGCATCCCTTTACTGGTGGTGAGGTGCCTGCCAGTTGTTGCCCGGAAAAAAGAGATCAGGCAGTGGCTGGAATGGTGGGTGAAATGGCTAGAGCAGCTGGAAGAAGACCGGTACGAAGTGGTGAAGCTGTACAGCTCCTTTCATGATCTCGACCCCCTGGTCAAAATAGTGGCCAGGGAAATGCAAGTGGCTGCAGGTCTCATCAAGGAAGACACTCAAGTGACAAAAAGGTTTTGAGACTACAATCCTCAGCTGCAAGAACTTCAGCGGTACGACGAGAGGTGTAGGGCTCAAGTACGACCACAACTTCTACCGCAGCCAGAAGGCAACGACAGCTCAGTAAGGGTGAGCCTGCATGGCTGCACCGACGTGAATGAAGAACATGGTGAGTGGTCAGCAGACTAAGCAACCCCGTCTGATGGTGAGGAGATGAGGCAGCAGGAGGCACCAGAAACATCATCTGCGGGCGAAGAGGATGCGATAGAAGGGTTTGCAAGAACAGCTGAGCAGTTATCTGTTAATGTGGAAGCCCCAAGATAACAGATAACCCCACGGCAGCAGCACATCGGGGAAGAAGTAGACATAGAAAGGGAGAATGGTGGGGGAAAAAATCTGCAAAAAATGGACAGAGAAAGTGTTGGCACTCAATATGAGCTTGTGGCTGAGATTGGGGAATGTGCCTATGGAAAAGTGTACAAGGCGAGAGATCTAAAGAACGGGGGGCACTTTGTGACCCTGAAAAGAGTTTGAGTCCAGACGGAGGAAGAGGGAACGCCTCTGACTACCATCCGGGAGGTAGCAGTACTGAGGCTGCTGGAAGCTGTCGAGCACCCCAATGTTGTCAGATTGTTTGACGTGTGGACAGTGTCTCGGACTGACAGAGAAACCAAACTCACTCTGGTCTTTGAGCATGTGGACCAAGACCTGACCGCCTACCTGGAAAAGGCCCCAGACCCTGGCGTGCCACCCGAGATCATCAAAGATATGATGTACCAGCTGCTCCAGGGGTTAAACTTCCTACACTCGCACCGCATAGTTCACCGCGACCTGAAGCCCCAAAACATCCTGGTCACCAGTGGAGGACAGATCAAGTTAGCTGACTTTGGTCTCGCCCGCATCTACAGCTCCCAGATGATGCTCACGACAGTGGTGGTGACGCTATGGTACAGGGCCTCAGAGATGCTGCTTCAGTCAAATTATGCTACATCAGTTGACCTGTGGAGTGTCGGCTGTATCTTCGCTGAGATGTTCAGGTGGAGACCGCTATTTCGAGGAAACTCTAATGTTGATCAGCTAGGGAAGATTTTTGATGTTTTCAGGGTACCTTCAGCAGAAGACTGGCCCCAGGAAGTGGCCCTACCACAGAGTGTTTTCACACATCCATCCCCGAAGCCAGTAGAGGACTTGATTCCAGACATGGATGAGCAAGGGCGGGCCCTATTAATGCAATTCCTCACGTTGCAATTCCTCACGTGGCGTCATTGGGATGCACCTTTCGTGCGTGCCCAATGTCAAGTCAAATTCCTCGTATGTTTACTTGTTTACTTGTAAATGTGCTTGGCAATAAATCTGATTCTGATTCTGTTTAACCCCTCCAGAAGAATATTTGCTTCACCGCACTGAGTCACCCCTACTTTCAAAGCATGGACAGCCACAGCAGAAGTGTCTATGCGGCACCATCGATCCCCAGCAACAAACCCACTATCGAGGAAGAAGAGCCCTCTCAGAGGCAGGTATGGCAGGTAAAAGGAAAGTTGCAAAGCACAAGCCCAACCATTACGTCAGTATCACAACTGCAAAGAGAAGGGGCCTACAGAGACATTAGAAACGAGGATTTGGAAGGCAAGTTTTATGAGAAGAAAAGAAAACATGGTGAACAGCAACAAAGACCCAAAAATAAACCACCTGAAAGAACTCCCTCACCTTCAAAGCTCCAAGGGCCGACTCCCAAGCCGCTGTCTGCAATTGCACAAACTGCTTCAGCTACAGGCCCCAAATGTGAAGTCAAGAAGAAAAGTAGTTATTTGCCACCAGAAGAATATCAGAAATTAACCCCTCAACAGAAGAAAGATCACCGAGAGGAACATCAGAAGACCCTCTCGGGGGCCAAAAAGTAATGGTAGCTCGGGGCCAGATCATTTTAAACGATGTCTACCAAGATGAAGAAATGTTTTACATCAACATCAATGGGGTTCGCTAGTTGGTAGACACAGGAGCAGAGGTGTCGATGACCTGTCAACCCCTACAAACAAAAGGGTACCTAACCGTGATACTGGCAGATGGGCAGACTACAAGAATGCCATATGGGGTATGGAATGGCATTGTTTTTGTGAGAGGGCCACACAATTTAATCTCTCACAAAGACCTAAAGGATCTGCAGGATCCTGAAGGCCGGAAGAAAAGACTGAGAACAAGAATACAGCACCTGCAGTCCATCAAGGTCCAAATAGACTTCAGTAATCTCTTGCTGTATCTGAGTAATTTGACAGACAAAAAATGGTACAAACCAATGAATATGCCTGCAGCGAGGGAGCAAAAAGTGGAGTGATCTCTCCCCGCAAGGTAAAGAAGAATTAAAGCGAATCCTTCATACTGCTAGTGTGGCCTATTTCAAAAATGATTGTGGGGGCATGGGCACAAAATACACCCATACAATCGAAGAAGGGATTCACCCTGCAGTAAAACAGTATCCCTTGAACCCTGCAGCTGTTGAAGAAATGGACAAAATAGTGAGGGAATTAAATGCTTTATGCATATTTAGGAAAGAGTCAAATCCCTCCAAGCAACAGTCCCATTCAAGCAGTAAGAAATCCAAATTCAGCTGGAGGAGGCTGGCGGCCAGTGATTAATTTCAAAGCCCTCAACAGAAGAACAGTAGCCAATAAAGCAAGTTGATCAACCCACAAGGCACCCTGAAGACTCTACAGGTGAGAAAATACAAATCCTGCATCGGTTTGACAAACGGCTTCTTCTCACTGAGATTGGCTAAGGAGTCACAAGGTAAAACAACATTCACCCACAAAGGCCAATCTTTTGTCTGGCAGCGCCTCCCCCAGGGTTACAAGAACTCACCAGATGTGTTCCAAGCAGCAGTAATGGATATACTGCAAGGCCTGGAGGCCACAATCTACATTAATGATGTGTTCATTGCAGGCGACACAGAAGATTATTGTGCACAAGCACTGCAAGAAGATTTAACCATTTGGCAAGAAAATGGATTCAAAGGAGCAAAAGGAAAACCGGTGGCACATCAAGACCCGTGGAAGAAGATTGCAGAAATCAGACTGAATACGGAGCTGGAGGTAGTGCACCAGAAAGCTCATAAGAAGATAGGTCCTCACTGGCAAGGTAACGATGAGGTTGATTGTTATGTGCAGATGAGGAGAATCATCCTTGTAGATGAGGAGAACTGGGAAGAAACAGCCAAGGGAAGGGTGATCCCAGAAGCTTCCGTGCAGGGAGTAGTGACCATAGTGCATGAGACACTGGGTCACGCAGATATAGCCCCTACACGAAGAGAGTTGGTGAAATTGCAGCTCTGGGTCCCAACACATTGCATCCATCAGATCCTCCAGAACTGTGAAGTATGTGGAAAATACAACACAGGTAGAAGAGGGCAGAGGGTGGATGGGTTGACAATGAAGAGCAATGTGCCATAGGGCTCAGTATGCATGGATGTGGCTGGGTAATGGGGGTAAATGGCAAGAAGGGTGGAAAATACATCCTAGTCCTGGTTGACTCCATGTCTGGTTACATGATTGCAAAGGCCGTGCCAAAAGCCAATGGCAACAGTGTAGTCAAGATGTTGGAAGAAACCTGTAAATGCTTGGGGGTGCCAAAAAAGCTGAAAACAGACAACGGTACTCACTTCCGCAATGCACAGGTGGATCAGTGGTATCAGCGGTATGGGGAAACAAGAGTTTATTCCCCTCCATACACCCCACAAGCTAATGGGGTGGTGGAGAGAACAATCGAGCTGGTGAAGAGTTGGATTGGAAAGAATGAAAACTCCAGAGAATGGAGCACAAAGCTGTTGGAAATGGCTCAACAACTGAATGAGAGACACCGCACAGGTAGGCCCCCTCCATCTCAAGAGCTAAACCAATGCCCCTTCACATCTCCGGAAGTGGGGTGGAGCCCTGAAGATAAAAAGGAGGCACAACAACCTAAGGTGCCTTTTCAGGTGGGTCAACGAGTGTGGATCAGAGCGCACCAACCTGCAACCGCTGCACTTAAGCTAAAGTATGACCGAGCCGACATCGTCAAGCAAGTTTTGGACAGTCCTTTTAGAAGAATACGGGATCCAAGGAGTTGAGCAGTTGAAACCGATTTCTGTTTAAGAGGAAACCAGAAGCTAAAATGTCTGAAGACACCTCTACAATACCCTCCTTCATCGAGCTGGCAACGGTGAAGGGCTTGATTATTATGAGAAGAACATCCTATGCATTCTGGGTTGCCAGAACCCTGGATTTGCTATAATATGCTAAAATGGGTTTCTTATCTACAGAAACTGAAACCCTAACCTGGACTCAAGCAAGAAATTTGTGTGTGATACAATATGTCTGAAGCCCTCCCTTCTTGATGTGTTATGGGAAGGCCAGGCCTTCAGAAAACCGATGAAAGTTTCTGTTTGCACTGAGGGGTTTCAAGATATGTTGTGGAAGCCAGTCAAGGTTCTGGAAAGCCATGTTTGTGGCCAGTGCCGCCTAGCAACCTTACCAAGGGTGGTATTCATGATGCAATGGGGTCATCGAGACAGTGCCAGTGTGACTCCCCAAGGGTGCACGTGTCAGTGGGATGGGCAGTATCTCCAACTGTGCCGCATCTGTAAGAGTGCCTTTGGTTGAGGGAACCTTCTCCTGGTGGTGAGGGCAGAAGGTTGGCAAGTCAAGAAGATGGTGAGTCCGTTGCAGGTGCTTTCACCAATCCTGGAGCAAACAAACGGCGAGTGCGTGCTGATACATAATATTGCTCCAGGAGAGGAAACTGCTCCCGGCTCAACAGCAGCATCCTGTGCACCCTGCTACCCCACAGGTCCGCGTCTTCCAGGGCCTTCCTCTGCCATCGCAAGTGCCCCATCGGCTGACCTGACTGAGGTATCAACCCCTCTGAATGCCGCAATACAAGTTGGATGGCCCCGCAACCCATGTGATAAACCAAAGCAGGTACCACCCTTGAGCACTCTTCAGTATCCCCAGGTTTTGAGAGTGTATCGAGACCCAGAGGATCCAGACTACAAACCGCTTCCAGCTTACCTTGCTGAACCACTGCAGGAGCAGGAACGTAACCAAGGTTTTGAAGGACCATGGCAGCTCACCAGTTGGGCAACATTGATTAAAGAAGTTATTGATAACCCCTGCCTCCCTCTGATAGATCTTGACCCAGTCCCTAAAGAGAAGAATATCCGGGAAACATCTCTGCATGCCTGGATAACATCGCGTGATGCCATGAAGCCCTCAGGGGTCAAGACTCAAGCAAAAACTGCCATGTACACAGTCACCTCTGAAGATTGGGTGAGGGGAGGTCAGGTGCAAATACCCGGGACTTGGGTCGACCAAGCCCCGGAACCATTCAGGCCAAAAGATACTCGCAAGGTGAAGCTAACAGATTCTATGGTGTCTGTGCCATTGAGGGCCATCTACTCCGTGGGTGCGGAAATCCAGGTCTTCGATGAGCCTGAGTGGCAGAACAGCGCTCAGGCCACTGAGGGTAGGGGTCGACTTGGAAGGCTTCTGGCCAAGACCAAGAAATGGCCCTTATTCCAGGAAAGAAGGCGTGATTCGTCGTCCCCACCCCCTGAATAGATT
Organism: Pholidichthys leucotaenia; assembly: GCA_020510985.1. Lineage (NCBI taxonomy): Eukaryota > Metazoa > Chordata > Actinopteri > Cichliformes > Pholidichthyidae > Pholidichthys > Pholidichthys leucotaenia. Next base: position 188,696,281 of record CM035842.1, on the reverse strand, counting down.
CCTCATGTATAAGCACAGAATACATCTCAAAAGCATCACACCACTTTAACATACTGAATCACATACACATCATCCACTGTTTTATGCATAAATCCATACATTTCTCAAGTCTTACATACATCATCCACAAAAGAAATCTCTCATGTGCATATATACATAAACATATTTGTTATTTTCCTTTTTATTGTGTTGGTTGCTATTTTGTTTTGAGCTGCACTAGTATACGCCGACCGAGGGGTGGCAGCACCCCCCGGAGATGGAAAGAAGAAGTGATGACGTCACTAGTGCAGCATAAGAGCTACGTCTGTCATCATGGGTGCTCACTTAGACAAGAGGCATCTCTGAATACAGGCCTCAGCATTCTCCACATCAGATATGGATTGGAAAAGAAAAATATCATCAGGATGCGAAACAATACCTGAGCTCCCTAAGAAGAAACCCAGAGTAGAGGAGGCTCAAGAAATGAGTAAGAAGAAGCTCTGCCTAATTCTCTTGCTCAAGTTTATGGCCATAACCATCGGTATGATAGTGCTGGTTTCCACACTATACTGGCTGGGTTATGAACCATGGGCCTTCACCCACACCAGGGCTCAGTTTGTTACCCCCAAGAGGTTTGAACAAACCTGCTGGGCAGCAGAAAGAAGAAGAGTTTACATCGCCCTGCTCAGCAATGACACTCAGTTCAACTTGACAGAGATGCAACACCAGGCATCCAAGCTCAGCTTTGAAGAATGGAGAGACAAATGGAACGACACTCTGTGGTTCAAAGACAAACTCAATATCACAGCTGCACAACCCGGGAGATGGGCCATTGAAGATTTGCAAGACCTCACAGGAGGAGGAGGCCTATTAAGGCTGCTCATTCTCACAAAGAAGCAAAGAATACGAGTCTGGTGCAACTGGATAAAGACAGAACTGTATTCTTCAGCATGGTACTGTACCTGGAGCTGCAAACCCGTACCAGGTAGAAACAACACTGGGTACTGGGAGGCTGAAGTTGTCCATGGACCAGCCCATTATCGCAACGAGACCTGCGTAGGGATCTTCCCAAATTATGGGCCCTTTTGGGGTTATTACAAACTCACCTGTCCAGGTACAGACAGTCCTAAGAAGAGAGTGAGAAGGGTCATTCCAGTAACTGGTCACAACAATACAGCAGCAATCACAACACATCCAACGCCTTCGCCTCAAGTCGCCAGAACTCCAACTCCAGGGAAGCTTCGCTCCAGTGAAACAACAACAGTACCACCATTGCCAGGCATGACTATGAAGTTTACAGAAGAAATTGGGAACGACTTCAAGCCTGTTTCCAAAGCTCAAAAAGATTACAGCCGGAAGTTGGTCACCTACTGCATGCAAGAAAAAAAAAGAAATAAATTAGCCCCATGTTTCTGGAACATCAACAGTAAATGCCCCAGTGGTAAGCATTATATGGTTATCACTCGGGTGTACAAACCCCTAACAGTGCTAATACCCGGCACGGCCCTCAAAACTGAACCAGCAGCATTCCATGAAGATTGGCTGAACGAAACCCTGCCCTGGCTGTGGATGTTCAACTTAAACTACTTTCAAGGCACATTTGCATCCAGTATGCCCATTAGGCCACAAGGCCTGGGTGAAGTTCTCAAATCCCTGTTTTATGTGCAAAGACTGCCTACTCCAGATGATCTGTTGAAAGTCCCCAAAGAAGACTTCAAAAAAATTGATGACTGCGTGGTGAACAAGATATTTGACTCATTTCATGGTACAGAATATGTAACTGATAAAAAATCTCCCAGATGCCCCCTGCAGCAAGTTTGGACCGGTGTCTGGGGCACATGGCTGTATGATTGTACATCAATTCAATTCAACTTTATTTATATAGCGCCATTTCACAACAACAGTCATCTCATAGCACTTTCAACTGTTGGGTTAGGTCCGGTCCACATGGTGAGGGAAACGGTGATGGACGACTGTCTCCCCACTCGTCTTGGTGAAGGGGGACCGGCGTCAGCCACCTATGTCGGTCCTGGCGAGGATCGCCTGCAGACCACGTAACCCACTTTGTTTTGGCTTGGACGCCAGCTTTGCGGCCACTTCTCCTCTTCTTTGGAAGCAAAGGCCATAATAATTAGAGATCTCACTGACTTAAATAAATACAGGTGAGAACTGAGTAAGAAAATTAAGAGACTACAATAATCCATATCCACACACACGGCAAGAACAGTCCTTTTGTGACATAACATGATAATGTACTGTACTTTAAAAAATAAAACAAAAAACTTATGACTGACTTTAGTAGACAACAATCATCTCCAGTTGGAGGAATTCACTTGTCACAAAGTGAGGAAATTCAGACTCTGAAAATATGTCATTATGCTGAACATAAACAAGAGATGGAGAATGATATTGATCCTGATAACCACTTCTTCAATAATATTCATAATCACTGTGAATATTACACTGAAAAGCAATTCAAAAGTCAAGCACAATTGAATAGTAAACTATCAATAATACACTTATTACTTAAATAAAAACAGAAATACAAGCTACCCAACCAATTTAAAAAAAACAGACTCAGAGTGTGAATGCAGTCTCACCTGCAGATGATTTTAATACACTTTTTGTTAACATTGGTCCCAATTTGGCTCAAGAAATACCCGTTACGGCATCTACAGGTGATACAATAAGCCAAACATTGCTAAAAAAGACTCCATTTTCATAAAGAACACAGACGAGAGAGAGGTCATTGAAATTGTTAAATCGTTTAAAAGTAAAACATCTACGGATTGTGATGGTATTGACATGCTTTTAGTCAAACTATCATTGAATGCTTAGTGAAGCCACTGACGTACATCTGTAACCTGTCTCTCCAAACAGGTATATTTCCCAGTGCAATGAAAATAGCCAAAGTAATTCCAATATACAAGACAGGTGACAGAGGGGAATTTTCAAACTATAGACCTATTTCACTATTGCTGCAATTTTCTAAGACACTTGAAAAAATATTCTGTGAGAGAATGGACAACTTTATAATGAATAATTTATTGTGTGAGCAGCAATATGGGTTCAGACACAAGAGGACAACTGCATTTGCTCTAATGGAATTTTTAGAAAAAATATCAACTGCTGTTGAAAATAAAGAGTATTCAGTTGGGGTATTCCTGGAGCTTAAAAAAAGCATTTGATACAGTGGCTCAAAAACTATTGTTAAAGAAACTACAAAATTATGGTATTGGGGGGTAGCACTGTCCTGGTTATGTAGTTACTTAAAGAATAGATATCAGTATGTATGTGTTGGTAGCAAAAACTCACAGTTACTGAAGGTTACTTGTGGAGTCCCACAAGGTTCAGTTTTGGGGCCATTGTTATTCAATATGTATATAAATGATATATGTAAAGTTTCAGAAAAAAATGGATTTAATATTGTTTCCAGATGATACTAATTTATTATGCAGTGGAAGCAATTTGGAACAACTTTTGGATACACTCGGAAAGGAATCAGGAAAGCTTAAATTGTGGTTTGATTCATACAAATTAACGTTCAATTTAAGTAAGACAAAATGCAGAATTTTTAACAACCATCTCAACAACTTAGTATCTAAACTTAGTGTAAATGGTGTAGAGATTGAAAGGGTATCCGAAATTAAATTTCTTGGAGTAATAATTGATAATAAACTGTGTTGGAAGTCACATATTAATTATATTAAAGGTAAAATATTCAAATTAATTGCAATACTACACAGAGTGAAATATTTGCTGAATCTACCCACACTATACTTTGTATCATTCATTAATAATCCCATACATGACATATTGTACTGAAGAATGGGGAAATAAATATAAAACAAACATATATCAAGTCTTTATGCTTCAGAAGAGAGCTATTAGAAAAAAAGATCTGGTCGATTTTAAAACTGCAGCAATAATGTTTAAAGTGAAGAATCTATCACTTCCCGCAAATATCCAAAAGTTGTTCCAAATAAGGGAGAAACAATATCATTTCAGAGGAACATGTATATTTCAAAAACCTTCAGTGAGAACTACCACCAAGCAACACTGTGTCTCGGTGCAAGGAGTCAGACTGTGGAACGCTTTTGGACCTGAATTAAAATCATATACAACGCTTGGACAATTTAAACAAAAACTAAAGGAAGAAATACTCCAAACATGTATACAAGATGACATGTAAAGTCACATAAGGATGATTATATTCAGTCTGTGTTGTGCTGTCGCTTAGTTTTTTGTCACGTTTTGTCTTAGCTTTGTTCTGATTTGTAATCACTCTTATTTTATTTTCCTTTTGAATTCTTAGATGGAACATGGGTGGGCAATATAAGCTGTGGCTTCAGCCATTACCCATTTCGGATAACTTAAGTTGAACTGCATAATCTGAGGAGTAATTGTTTAATTTGACTTTGTTCGATTCCCCCCCCTTTTTGTTATATTATTCTGTTCCTTTCTTTTAATCTTTACATCTAATCTATCCGAAAATAAAGATTCATTCATTCAATTATTTGTGTCTTTGAGACCGATAATTTAAAAGCCCACCGGTTTGACCATTGTTCAGCCTGGTCTATTGCTGCCTGCATTTTCCTCTAAATGTACACAAGATTGCATCACCTTATCCATAAGGCCCCATCATCTGCATACAAGGCCTTCCCTATTCCACTATCAATTCCTTCAAAAATATCATTAATCATAATATTAAACAAAACAGGGCTACACACACTGCCTTGGGGGGTACCATTTTCAACTTGATATATTTTGGAGTATTCTGTACCAATTCTTACCTCAATCGTTCTATCATACAGGAAATCTAATATCCAATTGTTTAAATTACCTTCAATTCCAAATTGATTAAATTTAATCAGCAAAACTTCTAAAAAAGAAGAAGAAGAAGAAGACTAGTGCATATGAGAGGGAGACACATTGGACACTTAGCAATGATGATATAGAGTGACATATGTGGCGGTAATGCACCTGTAAGCTGGTTGCCAATCAAATCTAAAAGAAGAAGAATAGTGCATACAACTTTTAAGCAGACTTGCTGAATACCACACAGAGTGATGAGTTAGAGTGAATTATGTGGCAGTAATGCACCTGTAAGCTGGTTGTCAACTGCCAATCAAATCTAAAAGAAGAAGAAGACTAGTGCATACATGTGCATGCCCATAGAAACCAAGTATAAGCAAGTATTTCTGCATGCCCGTAGAAAGCAGGGGTAAGCAAACATGGCACCATGCATTCTTCTTCTCTCGGTTACTGGCGGATAGCAAACAACTGAAAGGTGCAAACCGCCACCTACTGTACAAGAGTGTGCATTCTGTGATGCCTGCCTTTGATCTTTGATGATGTCATAGCAAGTCCTATGATCTTTTAGGGAGTCCTATGACCGTGACACACACACACACAGATTTTCTTGAATTACTGCCTTTGCTCTTTGATGATGTCACAGTGAGTCCTATGATCTCTTTTAGTAAGTCCTATGATCATCACACACACACACACACACAGAGATGATGATCTCTTTTAGCGAGTCCTATGATCATCACACACACACACAGATTATGATCCCTTTTAGCGAGTCCTATGAACATCACACACACACACACACACACACACACAGATTGTTATAGCGAGTCCTATGATCATCACACACACACACACAGATTATGATCTCTTTTAGCGAGTCCTATGAACATCACACACACACACACACACAGAGATTGTTGTAGTGAGTCCTATGATCTTTTATCGAGTCCTATATACGTACATGGAGGTAATGCACCTGTAAGCTGGTTGCCCACCACCAATCAAATCTGAAACAAGTAGAAGAATATTATCAGGGGATTCATTCCTGCATATCTCTCCGGGTGTCAATTCCTGCATATCTCCCCTTTGTCCAACTAACTAACTTTGTCTAACTTTGCCCAACAATTCTAAGATGGAGGAACGAACCATGACTCCAGTGCTTCCATTCGGCAATGACCAGATGTTGGAAGAAGCCTTATACGAAAACATGCACTTAACCCCAGTCTTCAATCGCACGTCTTTCACTCCAATCAGGGAGGCGATAGAGGAGCAGATGGCTCAGTCCCCCAAAGGAACAATGAAGTTCAAAAACAGATGGACTACTTCAAAAACAGATGGGAACTGTTCTGACATGATTGAAAAAAACTTAAGGGAACTTTCAAAGAAATTACGCCAAGATCCAGAAATGTGGACAAGTGAAGTTGCAGCATTTTCAAGAGCGATGACAGACAAAATATTTCCTCTCAGAGAAGAGATGTCCAGCACAGATCAAAAGGATATTATTCAACAGATTATTACCGAGAATGTGTATGAGTTCACAATGCAGTGGTTTCAGTCTTGTGAGGATGACGGTCTCCCAGAACCAACGCAAAGTAAGTTCATACCAATTCCTCCACTTTCTTCTCAAAAGGAAAATCAGAATTTTGACAAAACTTCTCCTGAAAACATTTCCACAGACGAAGGAACCAAGACCCCAGTGTTACCTTTCAGAGAAGAGCAGAGACTGGAAGAGTCGTTATCGTGGGATAAAAGAGAAAAGAAAACCAGACTTTCTGTGGACATGGATAAACTCAACCGGGTCACCAAACACCTGAACAACTTAATAGAAGAAAAGTTTCAGTACGATGACTTGCTCATAGATGGGAAAACACAAAAGCTAGTCGAGGCTTTACACAAACATCTTTGTAAAAAATTCGGCTCTTCAAAGAAGCTCTGGAAGGCTGCGATGGAAGCAGATAATTCAGCATTTGAGGAAGCGGTCATCCTCTTTCTGATTGACTATCTTAATGTGAAGGAACCCAAGTCCAGAGTTTCCAGGTTCTTTTCAGCTGTGAGAAAAATGTTCAAGCCATTACGGTCATGATCTAAAGGGAAAAACTAAACTTCCTTTTTCATCAACCTGCTTCTTTAACATTTTGAAGGAAATAATCCCAATTTTTTTGATTGAATGAATCTGTATTTTGGAGAGATTAAAAGTAAAGATTTAAAGAAAGGGGAAAAAAATCTAACAAGGTCAAATTAAACAATAACTCCTCTGATTATACAGTTTAACATAAGTTATCCGAAATGGGTGATGGCTGAAGCCACAGCTTATATTGCCCACCCATATTTCATCCAAGAATTCAATAGAAAAACAAAACAGGAGCGATTACAATTCAGAACAAAGCTAAGACAAAACGTGACAAACCCCCCCCCCCCCAGAAAACGAAGCAACAGCATAACACAGACTGAATATGATAATTCTTATGTGATTTTACATGTCATCTTGTATACAGTATATGTTTGGAGTACTTCTTCCTTTAGTTTTTGTTTAAATTGTCCAAGCGTTGTACATGATTTTAATTCAGGTCCAAAAGCATTCCACAATCTGACTCCTTGCACTGAGACACAGTGTTGCTTTGTAGTAGTTCTCACTGAAGGTTTTTGAAATATACAGTACATGTTCCTCTGAAATGATATTGTTTTTTCCCTTATTTGGAACAACTTTTGGATATTTGTGGGCAGTGATAGATTCTTCACTTTAAACATTAGTACTGCAGTTTTAAAGTCAACCAGATCTTTCAACATGAGAGCTTTTAAGAAAAAGTGGGTTTGTTGGTTCCCTGTAAGAAGCTTTGTTTATTATTCTAATAGCTCTCTTCTGAAGCATAAAGATTGGATATATGTTTGTTTTATATGTATTTCCCCATACTTCAGTACAATATGTCATGTATGGGAGTATTAATGAATGATACAAAGTATTGTTCGAGTACCCCACGAAATGACCCCAGCAACCGCAAAAATGCTGAAAGCAGCAGACCCTCCCAATCACATCGATTTATCCCCTATGAAAAGAAAATGGGGGATCCTGTTTCCAATGTCCCAAGAATACAGAAAACATCACAGGGAGGTCAGCCAGGGTCACGAAGCCATCAGAAAGCACACACTCCTGTGGTCAGAAAGGACAGTGGCAGGTATGGCTGGTGAAAACACAGGGGACTGAATGCAGAGCAATATTGAAAGCATATGCCATGAAATGCAATATTTTTTGTATGTAATCAGTAAAGCAAATGTATACTCATTCATTAAGAAGTATGTAATCAACAAAAATAATGAGTGTGATCTTATGTATATCTTATCTGCACAAAGAAAGGTTTATGTGGGTTCAGATTGTGAAATATTCTGCAAGATCTGTTGATGGGAAAGCATGTAACAAAAAGAGGAAATGAAACTGTTTAGGACAGTGAGTTGATTTATTTTGGTAATGGAAAAAGATGAGATGAGCAGAACTTGAGGGACAAGTGCTGAGATAAGCAAAACCAGACAGTCATGAGTGCAGGGGTGTGTGTGTCACATGGCAGTTACTGGAAATTAGGAGGGAAAACATGTGCAGCATGAAGTAAATGTTATATAAAAGTTAGCATTAACCCAATCACAGAAGCCAAAAAGCCTATGGGGAGATTGCTAGCCAATCACAATTGAGTGTAAAAAAGGTATAAAAACTCTGTTTAAAAGCCCTGAAATGTTCATTTTCGGCGGACTCCAAGACCCCATTCATCCGATGGCAGAAGATTGAAGATATGGAGACCACTGCAAAAAAATGGATCAAACATCAACTCAACTCTTCAATTTTTAACAACTCTAAATCTTCTGCTGCAAGAAGGGAGAAAATAACACTTGGGTGAAGACAGAGAGGAAGTGGAGGCTCCCCTTCCCCTCCCCAGCTGATGGCTACACAGAGCATGGGGCCCCACTGATGGAAGAACAGAAGACGGAGCTTCAAGAGTTCTCTGCCGGGCCTCCAGCTTCCCTGCCTCGCCTTTCCTTCCCCTTCTCCCCAAGAAAAGGAGCAATCAAAGGAGAGGATTAGCTGTTAACCATCCTTTTCAATCTCTACAGCAAGGTTTTTTAGACGTTTATCCAAAAATTGAGTAGATGTTTTTTACCAGGTTTTATGATTCCAAGGGTTTCTTTTATTTTGGACTCTTTCAGATTTTTCATATTTTTGGTTGATTTTAAATTTTGATTTTCTGGACTGATCCTGGTGATTTTTGAACTTTTTATATTTTTGAATGATTTCACATTTCGATCAAAAGAGGTGTTACATTTTTATGAGTTTTTAAGGGTTACTCTTTAAAGTGTTTTAAAAACAGACCTCCTATAGATCAATTTTCCTGATCTTCAACATTCACCCAGGTTAACATGAGCAAAGTAAGACCACGAGGGGCTGTCATTAATACCAAGGGGATATTCCAGGTGTCTGACTGGACAGGTCACTCAGTCAGAGGTCTGGTATACAGGTGAGCGGAGGTCGCCTGGTAGATAGAAGACAGTGCAGCTGGGTTAACCCTCAAGTCACCAAGCACACACACACACACACGTGACAGAATTTCCTATGAGGAAAATTCCTCCAGGAACTGCAAGCTGGTGAGCCTAACTTCAATCTTGAGGTACAAGGTCAAAGGGTCTTTGACACAGTGGCATCCCTGGGTGGGCCCCGATGGACCAGGATCCACAAAAGCTGTTGGGTTCGAGGAGCCGGAGCAGCTAAGAAGAGTCCAGCAATCAAGAGTGACTGCTGTGCTGTTCAAGAGACCCTGATCTGAGGCGCAGGTAGGCGGCATCCTGCCTGGGTCTTGCCAAGATGGTCGACTACGAGGGAGCACCACGACAGGTAAAAACCTATCAAGAAATTGATGGGCTACGTGGGTGCACCAGGCTACCGAGTTCTGCCAAGAAGCTGACAGGGCTAGCAGCACCGAATCGGCCGGGCCTTACGAGGTCTGGGAGGAGGTGCGGTGACCTAGGTCTATCCCTTCATCCCTGTGCCCTGATGCGCTAAGGGGAGGTTTTGAAGGGAATGCACAAGGCGACCTACAAGGAAGATGGAAGAAGAGGACGAGTTGCAAGGGGACAGAAAGAGTCCTGACCCTGCCACGAAGAAGATAGAAGAAGTGCAAGGCGGCACCTCTGGAGGTTCTGAGTCAGCAGAGCCCTCCAGGGGATCCACAAGGGAAGCAAAGCCCTCCAGGGAGTTTCTTGTACAGGAGCCCCTGGAGGGAGCGCCGAGTGGTGGAGAAGATTCGACATCGGCGAGACAAGTTCCAAGAATCCATTTTACAGTGGGGGTTATGCTGCATACTGGTGAACCACTCACCTGGAGCAGTAACTTCCCACAAGAAATGAGTCAAAACTACAGCAGAGCGGGCCTGATCATCACCCCTGAGAAATTGGGGGAAGACATGAATGAATGAATGAATGAATGAATGAATCTTTATTTTGGATAGATTAAAAGTACAGATTAAAAGAAACTGAATAATATAACAAAGGGGGAAAGAAAATCCAACAAGGTCAAATTAGACAATAACTCCTCTGATTATACAGTTCAACATAAGTTATCCGAAATGGGTGATGGCTGAAGCCGCAGCTTATATTGCCCACCCATATTCCATCCAAGAATTCAAAAGAAAAACAAAAAAAGAGCGATTACATCAGCGCTGAAGTGAAGGGAAAAGGTCAACATCTCCTGCTATCAAGATATCAGGGCATCCCTTTACTGGTGGTGAGGTGCCTGCCAGTTGTTGCCCGGAAAAAGGAGATCGGGCAGTGGCTGGAATCGTGGGTGAAATGGCTAGAGCAGCTGGAAGAAGACCGGTACGAAGTGGTGAAGCTGTACAGCTCCTTTCATGATCTCGACCCCCTGGTCAAAATAGTGGCCAGGGAAATGCAAGTGGCTGCAGGTCTCATCAAGGAAGACACTCAAGCGACAAAAAGGTTTTGAGACTACAATCCTCAGCTGCAAGAACTTCAGCGGTACGACGAGAGGTGTAGGGCTCAAGTACGACCACAACTTCTACCGTGGCCAGAAGGCAACGACAGCTCAGTAAGGGTGAGCCTGCATGGCTGCACCGACGTGAATGAAGAACATGGTGAGTGGTCAGCAGACTAAGCAACCCCGTCTGATGGTGAGGAGATGAGGCAGCAGGAGGCACCAGAAACATCATCTGCGGGCGAAGAGGATGCGATAGAAGGGTTTGCAAGAACAGCTGAGCAGTTATCTGTTAATGTGGAAGCCCCAAGATAACAGATAACCCCACGGCAGCAGCACATCGGGGAAGAAGTAGACATAGAAGTGGAGAATGGTGGGGGAAAAAATCTGCAAAAAATGGACAGAGAAAGTGTTGGCACTCAATATGAGCTTGTGGCTGAGATTGGGGAAGGCGCCTATGGAAAAGTGTACAAGGCGAGAGATCTAAAGAACGGGGGGTACTTTGTGACCCTGTAAAGAGTTTGAGTCCAGACGGAGGAAGAGGGAACGCCTCTGACCACCATCCGGGAGGTAGCAGTACTGAGGCTGCTGGAAGCTTTCGAGCACCCCAATGTTGTCAGATTGTTCGACGTGTGGACAGTGTCTCGGACTGACAGAGAAACCAAACTCACTCTGGTCTTTGAGCATGTGGACCAAGACCTGACCGCCTACCTGGAAAAGGCCCCAGACCCTGGCGTGCCACCCGAGACCATCAAGGATATGATGTACCAGCTGCTCCAGGGGTTAAACTTCCTACACTCGCACCACATAGTTCACCGCGACCTGAAGCCCCAAAACATCCTGGTCACCAGTGGAGGACAGATCAAGTTAGCTGACTTTGGTCTCGCCCGCATCTACAGCTCCCAGATGATGCTCACGACAGTGGTGGTGATGCTATGGTACAGGGCCCCAGAGATGCTGCTTCAGTCAAATTATGCTACATCAGTTGACCTGTGGAGTGTCGGCTGTATCTTCGCTGAGATGTTCAGGTGGAGACCGCTATTTCGAGGAAACTCTGATGTTGATCAGCTAGGGAAGATTTTTGATGTTGTCAGGGTACCTTCAGCAGAAGACTGGCCCCAGGAAGTGGCCCTACCACAGAGTGTTTTCACACTTCAATCCTCGAAGCCAGTAGAGGACTTGATTCCAGACATGGATGAGCAAGTGCGGGCCCTATTAATGCAATTCCTCACGTTGCAATTCCTCACGTGGCATCATTGGGATGCGCCTTTCGTGCGCGCCCAATGTCAAGTCAAATTCCTCTTATGTTTACTTGTTTACTTGTAAATGTGCTTGGCAATAAATCTGATTCTGATTCTGATTCTGATTCTGTTTAACCCCTCCAGAAGAATATTTGCTTCACCGCACTGAGTCACCCCTACTTTCAAAGCATGGACAGCAACAGCAGAAGTGTCTATGCGGCACAATCGATCCCCAGCAACAAACCCACTATCGAGGAAGAAGAGCCTTCTCAGAGGCAGGTATGGCAGGTAAAAGGAAAGTTGCAAAGCACAAGCCCAACCATTACGTCAGTATCACAACTGCAAAGAGAAGGGGCCTACAGAGACATTAGAAACGAGGATTTGGAAGGCAAGTTTTATGAGAAGAAAAGAAAACATGGTGAACAGCAACAAAGACCCAAAAATAAACCACCTGAAAGAACTCCCCCACCTTCACAGCTCCAAGGGCCGACGCCCAAGCCGCTGTCTGCAACTGCACAAACTGCTTCAGCTACAGGCCCCAAAGGTGAAGTCAAGAAGAAAAGTAGTTATTTGCCACCAGAAGAATATCAGAAATTAACCCCTCAACAGAAGAAAAACCACCGAGAGGAACATAAGAAGACCCTCTCGGGGGCCAAAAAGTAATGGTAGCTCGGGGCCAGATCATTTTAAACGATGTCTACCAAGATGAAGAAATGTTTTACATCAACATCAATGGGGTTCGCTACTTGGTAGACACAGGAGCAGAGGTGTCGATGACCTGTCAACCCCTACAAACAAAAGGGTACCTAACAGTGATACTGGCAGATGGGCAGAATACAAGAATGCCATATGGGGTATGGAATGACATTGTTTTTGTGAGAGGGCCACACAATTTAATCTCTCACAAAGACCTAAAGGATCTGCAGGATCCTGAAGGCCGGAAGAAAAGACTGAGAACAAGAATACAGCACCTGCAGTCCATCAAGGTCCAAATAGACTTCAGTAATCTCTTGCTGTATCTGAGTAATTTGACAGACAAAAAATGGTACAAGCCAGTGAATATGCCTGCAGCGAGGGAGCAAAAAGTGGAGTGATCTCTCCCCACAAGGTAAAGAAGAATTAAAGCGAATCCTTCATACTGCTAGTGTGGCCTATTTCAAAAATGATTGTGGGGGCATGGGCACAAAATACACCCATACAATCGAAGAAGAGATTCACCCTGCAGTAAAACAGTATCCCCTGAACCCTGCAGCTGTTGAAGAAATGGATAAAATAGTGAGGAAATTAAATGCTTTACGCATATTTAGGAAAGAGTCAAATCCCTCCAAGCAACAGTCCCATTCAAGCAGTAAGAAATCCAAATTCAGCTGGAGGAGGCTGGCGGCCAGTGATTAATTTCAAAGCCCTCAACAGAAGAACAGTAGCCAATAAAGCAAGTTGATCAACCCACAAGGCACCCTGAAGACTCTACAGGTGAGAAAATACAAATCCTGCATCGATTTGACAAACGACTTCTTCTCACTGAGATTGGCTAAGGAGTCACAAGGTAAAACAACATTCACCCACAAAGGCCAATCTTATGTCTGGCAGCGCCTCCCCCAGGGTTACAAGAACTCACCAGATGTGTTCCAAGCAGCAGTAATGGATATACTGCAAGGCCTGGAGGCCACAATCTACATTGATGATGTGTTCATTGCAGGCGACACAGAAGATTATTGTGCACGAGTACTGCAAGAAGATTTAACCATTTGGCAAGAAAATGGATTCAAAGGAGCAAAAGGAAAACCGGTGGCACATCAAGACCTGTGGAAGAAGATTGCAGAAATCAGACTGAATACGGAGCTGGAGGTAGTGCACCAGAAAGCTCATAAGAAGATAGGTCCTCACTGGCAAGGTAACGATGAGGTTGATTGTTATGTACAGATGAGGAGAATCATCCTTGTAGATCAGGAGAACTGGGAAGAAACACCCAAGGGAAGGGTGATCCCAGAAGCTTCCGTGCAGGGAGTAGTGACCATAGTGCATGAGACACTGGGTCACGCAGATATAGCCCCTACACGAAGAGAGTTGGTGAAATTGCAGCTCTGGGTCCCAACACATTGCATCCATCAGATCCTCCAGAACTGTGAAGTATGTGGAAAATACAACACAGGTAGAAGAGGGCAGAGGGTGGATGGGTTGACAATGAAGAGCAATGTGCCATAGGGCTCAGTATGCATGGATGTGGCTGGGTAATGGGGGTAAATGGCAAGAAGGGTGGAAAATACATCCTAGTCCTGGTTGACTCCATGTCTGGTTACATGATTGCAAAGGCCGTGCCAAAAGCCAATGGCAACAGTGTAGTCAAGATGTTGGAAGAAACCTGTAAATGCTTGGGGGTGCCAAAAAAGCTGAAAACAGACAACGGTACTCACTTTCGCAATGCACAGGTGGATCAGTGGTATCAGCGGTTTGGGGTAACAAGAGTTTATTCCCCACCATACACCCCACAGGCTATTGGGGTGGTGGAGAGAACAATCGGGCTGGTGAAGAGTTGTATTGGAAAGAATGAAAACTCCAGAGAATGGAGCACAAAGCTGTTGGAAATGGCTCAACAACTGAATGAGAGACACCGCACAGGTAGGCCCCCTCCATCTCAAGAGCTAAACCAACGCCCCTTCACATCTCCGGAAGTGGGGTGGAGCCCTGAAGATAAAAAGGAGGCACAGCAACCTAAGGTGCCTTTTCAGGTGGGTCAACGAGTGTGGATCAGAGCGCACCAACCTGCAACCGCTGCAGTTAAGCTAAAGTATGACCGAGCCGACATCGTCAAGCAAGTTTTGGACAGTAACCCAGTCCTTTTAGAAGAATACGGGATCCAATGAGTGGAGCAGTTGAAACCGATCTCTGTTTAAGAGGAAACCAGAAGCTAAAATGTCTGAAGACACCTCTACAATACCCTCCTTCAAAGAGCTGGCAACAGTGAAGGGCTTGATTATTATGATATGAACATCCTATGCATTCTGGGTTGCCAGAACCCTGGATTTGCTATAATATGCTAAAATGGGTTTCTTATCTACAGAAACTGAAACCCTAACCTGGACTCAAGCAAGAAATTTGTGTGTGATACAATATGTTTGAAGCCCTCCCTTCTTGATGTGTTATGGGAAGGCCAGGCCTTCAGAAAACCGATGAAAGTTTCTGTTTGCACTGAGGGGTTTCAAGATATGCTGTGGAAGCCAGTCAAGGTTCTGGACAGCCATGTTTGTGGCCAGTGCCACCTTGCAAACTTACCAAGGGTGGTATTCATGATGCAATGGGGTCATCGAGACAGTGCCAGTGTGACTCCCCAAGGGTGCACGTGTCAGTGGGATGGGCAGTATCTCCAACTGTGCCGCATCTGTAAGAGTGCCTTTGGATGAGGGAACCTTCTCCTGGTGGCGAGGGCAGAAGGTTGGCAAGTCAAGAAGATGGTGAGTCCGTTGCAGGTGCTTTCACCAATCCTGGAGCAAACAAACGGCGAGTGGGTGCTGATGCATAATATTGCTCCAGGAGAGGAAACTGCTCCCGGCTCAACAGCAGCATCCTGTGCACCCTGCTACTCCACAGGTCCGCGGCTTCCAGGGCCTTCCTCTGCCATCGCAAGTGCCCCATCGGCTGACCTGACTGAGGTATCAACCCCTCTGAATGCCGCAATACAACTTGGATGGCCCCGCAACCCATGTGATAAACCAAAGCAGGTACCACCCTTGAGCACTCTTCAGTATCCCCAGGTTTTGAGAGTGTATCGAGACCCAGAGGATCCAGACTACAAACCGCTTCCAGCTTACCTTGCTGAACCACTGCAGGAGCAGGCACGTAACCAAGGTTTCGAAGGGCCATGGCAGCTCACCAGTTGGGCAACATTGATTAAAGAAGTTATTGATAACCCCTGCCTCCCTCTGATAGATCTTGACCCAGTCCCTAAAGAGAAGAATATCCGGGAAACATCTCTGCATGCCTGGATAACATCGCTTGATGCCATGAAGCCCTCAGGGGTCCAGACTCAAGCAAAAACTGTCATGTACACAGTCACCTCTGAAGATTGGGTGAGGGGAGGTCAGGTGCAAATACCCGGGACTTGGGTCGACCAAGCCCCGGAACCATTCAGGCCAAAAGATACTCGCAAGGTGAAGCTAACAGATTCTATGGTGTCTGTGCCATTGAGGGCCATCTACTCCGTGGGTGCGGAAATCCAGGTCTTCGATGAGCCTGAGTTGCAGAACAGCGCTCAGGCCACTGAGGGTAGGGGTCGACTTGGAAGGCTTCTGGCCAAGACCAAGAAATGGCCCTTATTCCAGAAAAGAAGGCGTGAATAGATTCCTCATGTATAAGCAAAGAATATATCTCAAAAGCATCACACCACTTTAACATACTGTATCACATACACATCATCCACTGTTTTATGCATAAATCCATACACTTCTCAAGTCTTACATACATCATCCACAAAAGAAATCTCTCATGTGCATATATACAAACATATTTGTTATTTTCCTTTTTATTGTGTTGGTTACTATTTTGTTTTGAGCTGCACTAGTATACGCCGACCGAGGGGTGGCAGCACCCCCCGGAGATGGAAAGAAGAAGTGATGACGTCACTAGTGCAGCATAAGAGCTATGTCTGTCATCATGGGTGCTCACTTAGACAAGGGGCATCTCTGAATACAGGCCTCAGCGTTCTCCACATCAGATATGGATTGGAAAAGAAAAATATCATCAGGATGCGAAACAATACCTGAGCTCCCTAAGAAGAAACCCAGAGTAGAGGAGCCTCAAGAAATGAGTAAGAAGAAGCTCTGCCTAATTCTCTTGCTCAAGTTTATGGCCATAACCATCGGTATGATAGTGCTGGTTTCCACACTATACTGGCTGGGTTATGAACCATGGGCCTTCACCCACACCAGGGCTCAGTTTGTTACCCCCAAGAGGTTTGAACAAACCTGCTGGGCAGCAGAAAGAAGAAGAGTTTACATCGCCCTGCTCAGCAATGACACTCAGTTCAACTTGACAGAGATGCAACACCAGGCATCCAAGCTCAGCTTTGAAGAATGGAGAGACAAATGGAACAACACTCTGTGGTTCAAAGACAAACTCAATATCACATGTGCACAACCCGGGAGATGGGCCATTGAAGATTTGCAAGACCTCACAGGAGGAGGAGGCCTATTAAGGCTGCTCACTCTCACAAAGAAGCAAAGAATACGAGTCTGGTGCAACTGGATAAAGACAGAACTGTATTCTTCAGCATGGTACTATACCTGGAGCTGCAAACCCGTACCAGGTAGAAACAACACTGGGTACTGGGAGGCTGAAGTTGTCCATGGACCAGCCCATTATCGCAACGAGACCTGCGTAGGGATCTTCCCAAATTATGGGCCCTTTTGGGGTTATTACAACCTCACCTGTCCAGGTACAGACAGTCCTAAGAAGAGAGTGAGAAGGGTCATTCCAGTTACTGGTCACAACAATACAGCAGCCATCACAACACATCCAACGCCTTCGCCTCAATTCGCCAGAACTCCAACTCCAGGGAAGCTTCGCTCCAGTGAAACAACAACAGTACCACCATTGTCAGGCATGACTATGAAGTTTACAGAAGAAATTGGGAACGACTTCAAGCCTGTTTCCAAAGCTCAAAAAGATTACAGCCGGAAGTTGGTCACCTACTGCATGAAAAAAAAAAAGAAATAAATTAGCCCCATGTTTCTGGAACATCAACAGTAAATGCCCCAGTGGTAAGCATTATATGGTTATCACTCGGGTGTACAAACCCCTAACAGTGCTAATACCCGGCACGGCCCTCAAAACTGAACCAGCAGCATTACATGAAGATTGGCTGAACGAAACCCTGCCCTGGCTGTGGATGTTCAACTTAAACTACTTTCAAGGCACATTTGCATCCAGTATGCCCATTAGGCCACAAGGCCTGGGTGAAGTTCTCAAATCCCTGTTTTATGTGCAAAGACTGCCTACTCCAGATGATCTGTTGAAAGTCCCCAAAGAAGACTTCAAAAAAATTGATGACTGCGTGGTGAACAAGATATTTGACTCATTTCATGGTACAGAATATGTAGCTGATAAAAAGTCTCCCAGATGCCCCCTGCAGCAAGTTTGGGCCGGTGTCTGGGGCACATGGCTGTATGATTATACATCAATTCAACTTTATTTATATAGCACCATTTCACAACAACAGTCATCTCATAGCACTTTCAACTGTTGGGTTAGGTCCGGTCCACATGGTGAGGGAAACGGCGATGGACGACTGTCTCCCCACTCGTCTTGGTGAAGGGGGACCGGCGTCAGCCACCTATGTCGGTCGTGGCGAGGATCGCCTGCAGACCATGTAACCCACTTTTTTTTGGCTTTGACGCCAGCTTTGCGGCTACTTCTCCTCTTCTTTGGAAGAAAATTACGAGACTACAATAATCCATATCCACACACACGGCAAGAACAGTCCTTCTGTGACATAACATGATAATGTACTGTACTTTAAAAAATAAAACAAAAAACTTATGACTGACTTTAGTAGACAACAATCATCTCCAGTTGGAGGAATTCACTTGTCACAAATTGAGGAAATTCAGACTCTGAAAATATGTCATTATTCTGAACATAAACAAGAGATGGAGAATGATATTGATCCTGATAACCACTTCTTCAATAATATTCATAATCACTGTGAATATTACACTGAAAAGCAATTCAAAAGTCAAGCACAATTGAAAAGTAAACTATCAATAATACACTTATTACTTAAATAAAAACAGAAATACAAGCTACCCAACCAATTTAAAAAAAACAGACTCAGAGTGTGAATGCAGTCTCACCTGCAGATGATTTTAATACACTTTTTGTTAACACTGGTCCCAATTTGGCTCAAGAAATACCCATTACGGCATCTACAGGTGATACAATAAGCCAAACATTGCTAAAAAAGACTCCATTTTCATAAAGAACACAGACGAGAGAGAGGTCATTGAAATTGTTAAATCGTTTAAAAGTAAAACATCTATGGATTGTGATGGTATTGACATGCTTTTAGTCAAACTATCATTGAATGCTTAGTGAAGCCACTGACGTACATCTGTAACCTGTCTCTCCAAACAGGTATATTTCCCAGTGCAATGAAAATAGCCAAAGTAATTCCAATATACAAGACAGGTGACAGAGGGGAATTTTCAAACTATAGACCTATTTCACTATTGTTGCAATTTTCTAAGACACTTGAAAAAATATTCTGTGAGAGAATGGACAACTTTATAATGAATAATTTATTGTGTGAGCAGCAATATGGGTTCAGACACAAGAGGACAACTGCATTTGCTCTAATGGAATTTTTAGAAAAAATATCAACTGCTGTTGAAAATAAAGAGTATTCAGTTGGGGTATTCCTGGAGCTTAAAAAAAGCATTTGATACAGTGGCTCAAAAACTATTGTTAAAGAAACTACAAAATTATGGTATTGGGGGGTAGCACTGTCCTGGTTATGTAGTTACTTAAAGAATAGATATCAGTATGTATGTGTTGGTAGCAAAAACTCACAGTTACTGAAGGTTACTTGTGGAGTCCCACAAGGTTCAGTTTTGGGGCCATTGTTATTCAATATGTATATAAATGATATATGTAAAGTTTCAGAAAAAAATGGATTTAATATTGTTTCCAGATGACACTAATTTATTATGCAGTGGAAGCAATTTGGAACAACTTTTGGATACACTCGGAAAGGAATCAGGAAAGCTTAAATTGTGGTTTGTATCATACAAATTAACGTTCAATTTAAGTAAGACAAAATGCATAATTTTTAACAACCATCACAACAACTTAGAATCTAAACTTAGTGTAAATGGTGTAGAGATTGAAAGGGTATCCGGAATTAAATTTCTTGGAGTAATAATTGATAATAAACTGTGTTGGAAGTCACATATTAATTATATTAAAGGTAAAATATTCAAATTAATTGCAATACTACACAGAGTGAAATATTTGCTGAATCTACCCACACTATACTTTGTATCATTCATTAATAATCCCATACATGACATGTTGTACTGAAGAATGGGGAAATAAATATAAAACAAACATATATCACCTGATCACCTGAGCAAGCAAGGAGTATAATGATCAGAGATGCTACTGACTTAGATAAATACAGATGAACACTGATTAAGAAAATTATGAGTCAATGATAATCCATATTCATACACATGATAAGAATAGTTCTTTTGATACACCATGCCAAAGTACTTTAAAAAAAAAAGCAAAATAAACAAAAACTTATGATCGACTCGAGTAGACATCAATTATCCCCAGTTGGAAGAAGTCATTTGACACAGAGTGAGGAAACTCAAACTCTGAAAATATGCCATTATGCTGAACATAAACCACAAGAGATGGAGAATGATATTGATCCTGATAACCACGTTTTCAATAATATTCATAACCACTGTGAATATTACACTGAAAAGCAATTCAAAAGTCAAGTGCAATTAGATGGTAAACTGTCAATAATACACTTCAATAGCAGAAGTCTTAAGAAAAACTTTCCACAGATTCAGGACTATTTAAAAAAGCTAGACAGAAAATTCACAGCTATTGCAGTCTCTGAAACCTGGCTTAATGAAGTACAGGCTCCCCTGATGGCAATAGAGGGATATCAGATGTTTTATATAAATAGAACTCAAAAAAAGGGTGGTGGTGTTGCACTGTATATTGATGACCTGTATAGGTGTAAGCTTGTAAATGAAATGTCCTCAGCACTACCAGGGATTTTGGAATGTGTTACTGTTGAGATTGACCTAGACAAAACAAAAAATCTAATCATAAGCTGCATATATAGAACACCGGGAACTTGCATTGAGACATTCAGAGATAAATTAGTCGAGCTGCACAATAATATTACTAGTAAGAAAATGGTAGCAATTTGTGGAGATTTCAATATTGATTTACTGAATCCACATCAACAAAATGTAGTTACAGAGTTCATGAACTCTATGTACAGCATGAGCCTATATCCCACAATAACACGTCCCAGTAGAATCACAGTTCACTCTGCTACACTTATTGACAACCTGTTTGTCAATGTTTCCGATAAGAAAATAGAAAGTGGATTATTGATAAATGATATAAGTGACCACTTGCCAACCTTTGCACTTATCCATGGCCACACGGGGCCCAACGCAGAAAAAATTTCAAAATCGTTCAGACACAAATCACCAAATGCAATCAGTTCTCTTAAAGAGGACTTGCTGAAGCAAGACTGGACAGAAGTCTATGTATCAGATGTAAATGAAGCCTATGACACATTTATAAACATTGTAACCACTCTTTAAGAAAAAAAACTGCCCATTAGTAAAAAAAAAAGCTCAAACACAAATTTGCTGATAAGCCATGGTTAACCAAAGGACTACAAAAGGCGTGTAAAAAGAAAAATTTATTATATAAAGCTTTCCTAAAGAAAAGGACAAAAGAAGCAGAGCAGCGGTATAAAACATACAAAAATAAGTTAATATATATAATAAGATGTAGTAAAAGAGACTATTACAGAAAAGAACTGGTGAAAAACAAAGACAATATTAAAAATACATGGACAATACTCAACAGTATCCTTGGAAATAAAAGCAGAAATACAAGCTACCCAACTAATATTCCAAAAAAAAATAAAACAACTCAGAGTGTGAATATAGCTTCACCTGCAGATGAATTTAATATTTTTTTTGTTAACATTGGACCTAAACTGGCCCAAGAAATACCCACTACGGTGCCTACAAGTGATACAATATGCAATAACACTGCTGTAAAAGACTCCATCTTCATAAAGAACACAGACGAAAGAGAGGTCATTGAAATTGTTAAATCGTTCAAAAGTAAAACATCTACTGACTGTGATGATATTGACATGCTACTAGTCAAAACTGTTATCGAATGCATAGTAAAACCACTGACGTATATCTGTAACCTGTCTCTCCAATCAGGTATATTTCCCAATGCAATGAAAATAGCTAAAGTAATTCCGATATACAAGACGGGCGACAGAGGGGAACTCTCAAACTATAGACCAATTTCACTATTACCGCAATTTTCCAAGATACTTGAAAAAAATATTCTATGAGAGAATTGACAACTTCATACTGAAGAATGATTTATTGTGTGAGCAGCAATATGGGTTCAGACACAAGAGGACAACTGCACATGCCCTAATGGAATTTACAGAAAAAATATCAACAGCCATTAAAAATAAAGAGTATTCAGTTGGAGTATTCCTAGATCTTAAAAAAGCATTTGATACAGTAGATCATAATTTATTATTAAAGAAACTACAAAATTGTGGTATTAGAGGGGTAGCACTGTCCTGGTTAAGTAGTTACTTAAAGAATAGATATCAGTATGTATGTGTTAGCAACAAAAACTCTGAGTTACTGAAGGTCACCTGTGGAGTCCCACAGGGTTCAGTTTTGGGACCATTATTATTCAATATGTATATAAACGATATATGTAAAGTTTCAGAAAAAATGGACTTAATATTGTTTGCCGATGACATTAATCTGCTATGCAGTGGAAACAATTTGGAACAACTTCTGGATACGCTCTGAAAGGAATTAGGAAAGCTTAAACTGTGGTTTGATTCAAACAAATTAACGTTCAATTTAAGTAAGACAAAATTCATAGTCTTCAACAACCATCACAACAACCCAGTACCCAAACTCAGTGTAAATGGTGTAGAGATTGAAAGGGTATCTGAAACTAAATTCCTTGGAGTAATAATTGATAACAAACTGTGTTGGAAGTCACATATTAATTATATTAAAGGTAAAGTATCCAAATCAATTGCAATATTACACAAAGTGAAATATTTGCTGAATCATCCCACACCCCCACCTTGTATCATTCATTAATACTCCCATACATGACGTATTGTAATGAAGTATGGGGAAATACATATAAAACAAACATATATCCACTCTTTATGCTTCAAAAGAGAGCTATTAGAATAATAAACAAAGCAGCTTACAGAGAATCAACAAACCCACTTTTTCTTAAACAAAAAACTCTCAAGTTGAAAGATCTGGTTGACTTTAAAACCGCAATAATAATGTTCAAAGTGAAGAATTTGTCACTGCCCGCAAATATCCAAAAGTTGTTCCAAACAAGGGAGAAACGATATCACTTCAGAGGAACATGTATATTTCAAAAGCCTACAGTGAGAAAAACCACCAAGCAACACTGTATTTCAGTGCAAGGAGTCAGACTATGGAACGATTTTGGACCTGAATTAAAATCATGTACAACGCTTGGACAATTTAAACAAAAACTAAAGGAAGAAATACTCCAAACATATTTACAAGACGACATGTAAACTCACATAAGGATTGACATATCCAGCCTGTGTTGTGTTGTAGCTTAGTTTTTTTTTTTCTCTGTGACATCTTGTCTTAGATTTGTTTTTGAATAGTAACCGCTTAACTTAGCCTAGCTTAGTTTTCTTTTTTCTCTCAGTCATATTTTGTCTTAGCTTTGTTTTAAATTGTAATCACTCTTGTCTTGTTTTCTCTTTTTCTCTTCTGAATTCTTGGATGGAATATGGGTGGGCAATATAAGCTGCGGCTTCAGCCATCACCCATTTCGGATAACTCACGTGGAATTGTATAGTAGAAGGAGTCTTTGTCTAATTTGACCTTGTTGTCATATTATACAGTTTCTATTAAACTGTACTGTACTATCCGAAATGAATAAATTCATTCAATTCATTCATTCATATCAAGTCTTTATGGTTCAGAAGAGAGCTATTAGAAAAAAAGATCTGGTCGATTTTAAAACTGCAGCAATAATGTTTAAAGTGAAGAATCTATCACTTCCCGCAAATATCCAAAAGTTGTTCCAAATAAGGGAGAAACAATATCATTTCAGAGGAACATGTATATTTCAAAAACCTTCAGTGAGAACTACCACCAAGCAACACTGTGTCTCAGTGCAAGGAGTCAGACTGTGGAACGCTTTTGGACCTGAATTAAAATCATATACAACGCTTGGACAATTTAAACAAAAACTAAAGAAAGAAATACTCCAAACATGTATACAAGATGACATGTAAAATCACAAAAGGATGATTATATTCAGTCTGTGTTGTGCTGTCGCTTAGTTTATGTCACGTTTTGTCTTAGCTTTGTTCTGATTTGTAATCACTCTTATTTTATTTTCCTTTGGAATTCTTAGATGGAACATGGGTGGGCAATATAAGCTGTGGCTTCAGCCATCACCCATTTCGGATAACTTAAATTGAACAGCATAATCTGAGGAGTAATTGTTTAATTTGACTTTGTTCGATTCCCCCCCCCCCCTTTGTTATATTATTCTGTTCCTTTCTTTTAATCTTTACATCTAATCTATCCAAAAATAAAGATTCATTCATTCAATTATTTGTGTCTTTGAGACCAATAATTTAAAAGCCCACCGGTTTGACCATTGTTCAGCCTGGTCTATTGCTGCCTGCATTTTCCTCTAAATGTACACAAGATTGCATCACCTTATCCATAAGGCCCCATCATCTGCATACAAGGCCTTCCCTATTCCACTATCAATTCCTTCAAAAATATCATTAATCATAATATTAAACAAAACAGGGCTACACACGCTGCCTCGGGGGGTACCATTTTCAACTTGATATATTTTGGAGTATTCTGTACCAATTCTTACCTCAGTCGTTCTATCATACAGGAAATCTAATATCCAATTGTTTAAATTACCTTCAATTCCAAATTGATTAAATTTAATGAGCAAAACTTCTAAAAAAGAAGAAGAAGAAGAAGAAGAAGACTAGTGCATATGAGAGGGAGACACATTGGACACTTAGCAATGATGATATAGAGTGACATATGTGGCGGTAATGCACCTGTAAGCTGGTTGCCAATCAAATCTAAAAGAAGAAGAATAGTGCATACAACTTTTAAGCAGACTTGCTGAATACCACACAGAGTGATGAGTTAGAGTGAATTATGTGGCAGTAATGCACCTGTAAGCTGGTTGTCAACTGCCAATCAAATCTAAAAGAAGAAGAAGACTAGTGCATACATGTGCATGCCCATAGAAACCAGGTATAAGCAAGTATTTCTGCATGCTCGTAGAAAGCAGGGGTAAGCAAACATGGCACCATGCATTCTTCTTCTCTCGGTTACTGGCGGATAGCAAACAACTGAAAGGTGCAAACCGCCACCTACTGCACAAGAGTGTGCATTCTGTGATGCCTGCCTTTGATCTTTGATGATGTCATAGCAAGTCCTATGATCTTTTAGGGAGTCCTATGACCGTGAAACACACACACACAGATTTTCTTGAATTACTGCCTTTGCTCTTTGATGATGTCACAGTGAGTCCTATGATCTCTTTTAGTAAGTCCTATGATCATCACACACACACACACACACACACGCACACACACACAGATGATGATCTCTTTTAGCGAGTCCTATGATCATCACACACACACACACACACACAGATTATGATGCCTTTTAGCGAGTCCTATGAACATCACACACACACACACACACACACAGATTGTTATAGCGAGTCCTATGATCATCACACACACACACACAGATTATGATCTCTTTTAGCGAGTCCTATGAACATCACACACACACACACACACAAAAAGAGATTGTTATAGTGAGTCATATGATCTTTTATCGAGTCCTATATACGTACATGGAGGTAATGCACCTGGAAGCTGGTTGCCCACCACCAATCAAATCTGAAACAAGTAGAAGAATATTATCAGGGGATTCATTCATGCATATCTCTCCTGGTGTCAATTCCTGCATATCTCCCCTTTGTCCAACTAACTAACTTTGTCTAACTTTGCCCAACAATTCTAAGATGGAGGAACGAACCATGACTCCAGTGCTTCCATTCGGCAATGACCAGATGTTGGAAGAAGCCTTATACGAAAACATGCACTTAACCGCAGTCTTCAATCGCACGTCTTTCACTCCAATCAGGGAGGCGATAGAGGAGCAGATGGCACAGTCCCCAAGAGCAACAATGAAGTTCAAAAACAGATGGACTACTTCAAAAACAGATGGGAACTGTTCTGACATGATTGAAAAAAACTTAAGGGAACTTTCAAAGAAATTACGCCAAGATCCAGAAATGTGGACAAGTGAAGTTGCAGCATTTTCAAGAGCGATGACAGACAAAATATTTCCTCTCAGAGAAGAGATGTCCAGCACAGATCAAAAGGATATTATTCAACAGATTATTACCGAGAATGTGTATGAGTTCACAATGCAGTGGTTTCAGTCTTGTGAGGATGACGGTCTCCCAGAACCAACGCAAAGTAAGTTCATACCAATTCCTCCACTTTGTTCTCAAAAGGAAAATCAGAATTTTGACAAAACTTCACCTGAAAACACTTCCACAGATGAAGGAACGAAGACCCCAGTGTTAACTTTCAGAGAAGAGCAGAGACTGGAAGAGTTGTTATCGTGGGAAAAAAGAAAAAAGAAAACCAGACTTTCTGTGGATATGGATAAACTCAACCGGGTCACCAAACACCTGAACGACTTAATAGAAGAAAAGTTTCAGTACGATGACTTGCTCATAGATAGGAAAACACAAAAGCTAGTCGAGGCTTTACACAAACATCTTTGTAAAAAATTCGGCTCTTGAAAGAAGCTCTGGAAGGCTGCGATGGAAGCAGATAATTCAGCATTTGAGGAAGCGGTCATCGTCTTTCTGATTGACTATCTTAATGTGGAGGAACCCAAGTCCAGAGTTTCCAGGTTCTTTTCAGCTGTGAGAAAAATGTTCAAGCCATTACGGTCATGATCTAAAGGGAAAAACTAAACTTCCTTTTTCATCGACCTGCTTCTTTAACATTTTGAAGGAAATATTCCCAATTTTTTTGATTGAATGAATCTGTATTTCGGAGAGAATAAAAGTAAAGATTAAAAGAAAGGAAAAAAAAATCTAACAAGGTCAAATTAAACAATAACTCCTCTGATTATACAGTTTAACATAAGTTATCCAAAATGGGTGATGGCTGAAGCCGCAGCTAATATTGCCCACCCATATTCCATCCAAGAATTCAAAAGAAAAACAAAACAGGAGCGATTACAATTCAGAACAAAGCTAAGACAAAACGTGACAACCCCCCCCCCCCAGAAAACTAAGCAACAGCACAACACAGACTGAATATGATAATTCTTATGTGATTTTACATGTCATCTTGTATACAGTATATGTTTGGAGTACTTCTTCCTTTAGTTTTTGTTTAAATTGTCCAAGCGTTGTACATGATTTTAATTCAGGTCCAAAAGCACTCCACAATCTGATTCCTTGCACTGAGACACAGTGTTGCTTTGTAGTAGTTCTCATTGAAGGTTTTTGAAATATACAGTACATGTTCCTCTGAAATGATATTGTTTTTTCCCTTATTTGGAATAACTTTTGGATATTTGTGGGCAGTGATAGATTCTTCACTTTAAACATTAGTACTGCAGTTTTAAAGTCAACCAGATCTTTCAACTTGAGAGCTTTTAAGAAAAAGTGGGTTTGTTGGTTCCCTGTAAAAAGCTTTGTTTATTATTCTAATAGCTCTCTTCTGAAGCATAAAGATTGGATATATGTTTGTTTTATATGTATTTCCCCATACTTCAGTACAATATGTCATGTATGGGAGTATTAATGAATGATACAAAGTATTGTGCGAGTACCCCACGACATGACCCCAGCAACCGCAAAAAGGCTGAAAGCAGCAGACCCTCCAATCACACCGATTTATCCCCTATGAAAAGAAAATGGGGGATCCTGTTTCCAATGTCCCAAGAATACAGAAAAAATCACAGGGAGGTCAGCCAGGGTCACGAAGCCATCAGAAAGCACACACTCCTGTGGTCAGAAAGGACAGTGGCAGGTATGGCTGGTGAAAACACAGGGGACTGAATGCAGAGCAATATTGAAAGCATATGCCATGAAATGCAATATTTTTTGTATGTAATCAGTAAAGCAAATGTATACTCATTCATTAAGAAGTATGTAATCAACAAAAATAACGAGTGTGATCATATATGTAAATCTTATCTGGACAAAGAAAGGTTTATGTGGGTTCAGATTGTGAAATATTCTGCAAGATCTGTTGATGGGAAAACATGTGACAAAAAGAGGAAATGAAACTGTTTAGGACAGTGAGTTGATTTATTTTGGTAATGGAAAAAGATGAGATGAGCAGAACTTGAGGGACAAGTGCTGAGATAAGCAAAACCAGACAGTTATGAGTGCAGGGGTGTGTGTGTCACATGGCTGTTACTGGAAATTAGGAGGGAAAACATGTGCAGCATGAAGTAAATGTTATATAAAAGTTAGCATTAAGCCAATCACAGAAGTCAAAAAGCCTATGGGGAGATTGCTAGCCAATCACAATTGAGAGTAAAAAAGGTATAAAAACTCTGTTTAAAAGCCCCGAAATGTTGATTTTCGGCAGACTCCAAGACCCCATTCATCCAATGGCAGAAGATTGAAGATATGGAGACCACTGCAAGAAAATGAATCAAACATCATCTCAACTCTTCAATTTTTAACAACTCTAAATCTTCTGCTGCAAGAAGGGAGAAAATAACACTTGGGTGAAGACAGAAGAGGAAGTGGAGGCCCCCCTTCTCCTCCCCAGCTGATGGCTACACAGAGCATGGGGCCCCGCTGATGGAAGAACAGAAGACGGAGCTTCAAGAGTTCTCTGCCGGGCCTCCAGCTTCCCTGCCTCGCCTTTCCATCCCCTTCTCCCCAAGAAGAGGAACAATCAAAGGAGAGGATTAGCTGTTAACCATCCTTTTCAATCTCTACAGCAAGGTTTTTTAGACGTTTATCCAAAAATTGAGAAGATGTTTTTTACCAGGTTTTATGATTCCAAGGGTTTCTTTAATTTTGGACTCAAAATTTTTCAGATTTTTCATATTTTTGGTTGATTTTAAATTTTGATTTTCTGGACTGATCCTGGTGATTTTTGAACTTTTTATATTTTTGAATGATTTCACATTTTGATCAAATGACTGATTTTACAACTACCAACTTTTTGAATCAAGGTTTTTCAATCAGTTTTGGGTTGATTTTGAATTTTATCATTTTGATTTAATTGACTGTTTTTATGCAAGTATATCCTTTTTGCCTGAGCTTTGCAGACTTTCAATAAATACTACAGCATATTAAAAGACAGTATGGGAGTGTGTGAGATCACTGATTCAGTGTCAATCTTTCCTGGTTGTTTTTCAAGAGGGTATTTTTCTGCAAAGAGGTGTTACATTTGTATGAGTTTTTAAGGGTTACTCTTTAAAGTGTTTTTAAAACAGACCTCCTATAGATCAATTTTCCTGATCTTCAACATTCACCCAGGTTAACATGAGCAAAGTAAGACCACGAGGGGCTGTCATTAATACCAAGGGGGTATTCCAGGTGTCTGACTGGACAGGTCACTCAGTCAGAGGTCTGGTATACAGGTGAGCGGAGGTCGCCTGGTAGATAGAAGACAGTGCAGCTGGGTTAACCCTCAAGTCACCAAGCACACACACACACACACACGTGACAAAATTTCCTATGAGGAAAATTCCTGTAGGAACTGCAAGCTGGTGAGCCTAACATCAATCTTGAGGGACAAGGTCAAAGGGTCTTTGACACAGTGGCATCCCTGGGTGGGTCCCGATGGACCAGGATCCACAAAAGCTGTTGGGTTCGAGGAGCCGGAGCAGCTAAGAAGAGTCCAGCAATCAAGAGTGACTGCTGTGCTGTTCAAGAGACCCTGATCTGAGGCGCAGGTAGGCGGCGTCCTGCCTGGGTCTTGCCAAGATGGTCGACTACGAGGGAGCACCACGACAGGTAAAAACCTATCAAGAAATTGATGGGCTACGTGGGTGCACCAGGCTACCGAGTTCTGCCAAGAAGCTGACAGGGCTAGCAGCGCCAAATCGGACAGGCCTGACGAGGTGTGGGAGGAGGTGCGGTGAACTAGGTCTATCCCTTCATCCCTGTGCCCTGATGCGCTAAGGGGAGGTTTTGAAGGGAATGCACAAGGCGACTGACAAGGAAGATGGAAGAAGAGGACGAGTTGCAAGGGGGCAGGAAGAGTCCTAACCCTCCCACGAAGAAGATAGAAGTGCAAGGCGGCACCTCTGGAGGTTCTGAGCCAGTAGAGCCCTCCAGGGGATCCACAAGGGAAGCAAGGCCCTCCAGGGAGTTTCTTGTACAGGAGCCCCTGGAGGGAGCACCGAGTGGTAGAGAAGATTGGACATTGGCGAGACAAGTTCCAAGAATCCATTTTACAGTGGGGGTTATGCTGCATACTGGTGAACCACTCACCTGGAGCAGTAACTTCCCACAAGAAATTAGTCAAAACTACAGCAGAGCGGGCCTGATCATCACCAATGAGAAATTGGGGGAAGACATGAATGAATGAATGAATGAATGAATGAATGAATGAATGAATTTTTATTTTGGATAGATTAAAGGTACAGATTAAAAGAAACTGAAAAATATAAAAAAGGGGGAAAGAAAATCCAACAAGGTCAAATTAGACAATAACTCCTCTGATTATACAGTTCCACATAAGTTATCCGAAATGGGTGATGGCTGAAGCCGCAGCTTATATTGCCCACCCATATTCCATCCAAGAATTCAAAAGAAAAACAAAACAAGAGGGATTACATCAGCGCTGAAGTGAAGTGAAAAGGTCAACATCTCCTGCTATCAAGATATCGGGGCTTCCCTTTACTGGTGGTGAGGTGCCTACCAGTTGTTGCCCGGAAAAAGGAGATCGGGCAGTGGCTGGAATGGTGGGTGAAACGGCTAGAGCAGCTGGAAGAAGACCGGTACGAAGTGGTGAAGCTGTACAGCTCCTGTCATGATCTCGACCCCCTGGTCAAAATAGTGGCCAAGGAAATGCAAGTGGCTGCAGGTCTCATCAAGGAAGACACTCAAGCGACAAAAAGGTTTGGAGACTACAATCCTCAGCTGCAAGAACTTCAGCGGTACGACGAGAGGTGTAGGGCTCAAGTACGACCACAACTTCTACCGCGGCCAGAAGGCAACGACAGCTCAGTAAGGGTGAGCCTGCATGGCTGCACCGACGTGAATGAAGAACATGGTGAGTGGTCAGCAGACCAAGCAACCCCGTCTGATGGTGAGGAGATGAGGCAGCAGGAGGCACCAGAAACATCATCTGCGGGCGAAGAGGATGCGATAGAAGGGTTTGCAAGAACAGCTGAGCAGTTATCCGTTAATGTGGAAGCCTGATGATAACAGATAACCCCACGGCAGCAGCACATCGGGGAAGAAGTAGACATAGAAGTGGAGAGTGGTGGGGGAAAAAATCTGCAAAAAATGGACAGAGAAAGTGTTGGCACTCAATATGAGCTTGTGGCTGAGATTGGAGAAGGCGCCTATGGAAAAGTGT
The DNA here is from genome assembly GCA_020510985.1 of Pholidichthys leucotaenia. Taxonomy (NCBI): domain Eukaryota; kingdom Metazoa; phylum Chordata; class Actinopteri; order Cichliformes; family Pholidichthyidae; genus Pholidichthys; species Pholidichthys leucotaenia. The sequence goes on along the minus strand of CM035842.1, from coordinate 188,664,822 downwards.
ACAAGGCGAGAGATCTAAAGAACGGGGGGCACTTTGTGACCCTGAAAAGAGTTTGAGTCCAGACGGAGGAAGAGGGAATGCCTCTGACCACCATCCGGGAGGTAGCAGTACTGAGGCTGCTGGAAGCTTTCGAGCACCCCAATGTTGTCAGATTGTTCGACGTGTGGACAGTGTCTCGGACTGACAGAGAAACAAAACTGACTCTGGTCTTTGAGCATGTGGACCAAGACCTGACCACCTACCTGGAAAAGGCCCCAGACCCTGGCGTTCCACCCGAGACCATCAAGGATATGATGTACCAGCTGCTCCAGGGGTTAAACTTCCTACACTCGCAGCGCATAGTTCACCTCGACCTGAAGCCCCAAAACATCCTGGTCACCAGTGGAGGACAGATCAAGTTAGCTGACTTTGGTCTCGCCCACATCTACAGCTCCCAGATGATGCTCACGACAGTGGTGGTGACGCTATGGTACAGGGCCCCAGAGGTGCTGCTTCAGTCAAATTATGCTACATCAATTGACCTGTGGAGTGTCGGCTGTATCTTCGCTGAGATGTTCAGGTGGAGACCGTTATTTCGAGGAAACACTGATGTTGATCAGCTAGGGAAGATTTTTAATGTTGTCGGGGTACCTTCAGCAGAAGAATGGCCCCAGGAAGTGGCCCTACCACAGAGTGTCATCACACCTCGATCCCCGAAGCCAGTAGAGGACTTGATTCCAGACATGGATGAGCAAGGGCGGGCCCTAATAATGCAATTCCTCAAGTTTATCCCCTCCAGAAGAATATTTGCCTTCACCGCACTGAGTCACCCCTACTTTCAAAGCGAGGACAGCCACAGCAGAAGTGTCTATGCGGCACAATCAATCCCCAGCAACAAACCCACTATCGAGGAAGAAGAGCCCTCTCAGAGGAAGGTATGGCAGGTAAAAGGAAAGTTGCAAAGCACAAGCCCAACCGTTACGTCAGTATCACAACTGCAAAGAGAAGGGGCCTACAGAGACATTAGAAACGGGGATATGGAAGGCAAGTTTTATGAGAAGAAAAGAAAACATGGTGAACAGCAACAAAGACCCAAAAATAAACCACTCAAAAGAACTCCCCCACCTTCACAGCTCCAAGGGCCGACGCCAAAGCCGCTGTCTGCAACTGCACAAACTGCTTCAGCTACAGGCCCCAAAGGTGAAGTCAAGAAGAAAAGTAGTCATTTGCCACCAGAAGAATATCAGAAATTAACCCCTCAACAGAAGAAAGATCACCGAGAGGAACATCAGAAGACCCTATCGGGGGCCAAAAAGTAATGGTAGCTCGGGGCCAGATCATTTTAAACGATGTCTACCAAGATGAAGAAATGTTTTACATCAACATCAATGGGGTTCGCTACTTGGTAGACACAGGAGCAGAGGTGTCGATGACCTGTCAACCCCTACAAACAAAAGGGTACCTAACAGTGATACTGGCAGATGGGCAGACTACAAGAATGCCATATGGGGTATGGAATAACATTGTTTTTGTGAGAGGGCCACACAATTTAATCTCTCACAAAGACCTAAAGGATCTGCAGGATCCTGAAGGCCGGAAGAAAAGACTGAGAGCAAGAAGTCCATCAAGGTACAAATAGACTTCAGTCATCTCTTGCTGTATCTGAGTAATTTGACAGACAAAAAATGGTACAAGCCAGTGAATATGCCTGCAGCGAGGGAGCAAAAAGTGGAGTGATCTCTCCCCGCAAGGTAAAGAAGAATTAAAGTGAATCCTTCATACTGCTAGTGTGGCCTATTTCAAAAATGATTGTGGGGGCATGGGCACAAAATACACCCATACAATCGAAGAAGGGATTCACCCTGCAGTAAAACAGTATCCCCTGAACCCTGCAGCTGTTGAAGAAATGGACAAAATAGTGAGGGAATTAAATGTTTTACGCATATTTAGGAAAGAGTCAAATCCCTCCAACCAACAGTCCCATTCAAGCAGTAAGAAATCCAAATTCAGCTGGAGGAGGCTGGCGGCCAGTGATTAATTTCAAAGCCCTCAACAGAAGAACAGTAACCAATAAAGCAAGTTGATCAACCTACAAGGCACCCTGAAGACTCTACAGGTGAGAAAATACAAATCCTGCATCAATTTGACAAACGGCTTCTTCTCACTGAGATTGGCTAAGGAGTCACAAGGTAAAACAACATTCACCCACAAAGGCCAATCTTATGTCTGGCAGTGCCTCCCCCAGGGTTACAAGAACTCACCAGATGTGTTCCAAGCAGCAGTAATGGATATACTGCAAGGCCTGGAGGCCACAATCTACATTGATGATGTGTTCATTGCAGGCGACACAGAAGATTATTGTGCACGAGCACTTCAAGAAGATTTAACCATTTGGCAAGAAAATGGACTCAAAGGAGCAAAAGGAAAACCGGTGGCACATCAAGACCTGTGGAAGAAGATTGACGAAATCAGACTGAATACGGAGCTGGAGGTAGTGCACCAGAAAGCTCATAAGAAGATAGGTCCTCACTGGCAAGGTAACGATGAGGTTGATCGTTATGTGCAGATGAGGAGAATCATCCTTGTAGATCAGGAGAACTGGGAAGAAACACCCAAGGGAAGGGTGATCCCAGAAGCTTCCGTGCAGGGAGTAGTGACCGCAGTGCATGAGACACTGGGTCACGCAGGTATAGTCCCTACACGAAGAGAGTTGGTGAAATTGCAGCTCTGGGTCCCAACACATTGCATCCATCAGATCCTCAAGAACTGTGAAGTATGTGGAAAATACAACACAGGTAGAAGAGGGCAGATGGTGGATGGGTTGACAATGAAGAGCAATGTGCCATAGGGCTCAGTATGCATGGATGTGGCTGGGCAATGGGGGTAAATGGCAAGAAGGGTGGAAAATACAACCTAGTCCTGGTTGACTCCATGTCTGGTTACATGATTGCAAAGGCCATGCAAGCATGCATGCGATGGTGAGTCCATTGCAGGTGCTTTCAGCAATCCTGGAGCAAACAAACGGCGAGTGGGTGCTGATACATAATATTGCTGCAGGAGAGGAAACTGCTCCCGGCTTAACAGCAGCATCCTGTGCACCCTGCTACCCCACAGGTCCGCTGGGTCCGCGGCTTCCAGGGCCTTCCTCTGCCATAGCAAGTGCCCCATCGGCTGACCTGACTGAGTTATCAACCCCTCTGAATGCCGCAATACAACTTGGATGGCCCCGCAACCCATGTGATAAACCAAAGCAGGTACCACCCTTGAGCACTCTTCAGTATCCTCAGGTTTTGAGAGTGTATCGAGACCCAGAGGATCCAGACTACAAACCGCTTCCAGCTTACCTTGCTGAACCACTGCAGGAGCAGGCACGTAACCAAGGTTTCGAAGGGCCATGGCAGCTCACCAGTTGGGCAACATTGATTAAAGAAGTTATTGATAACCCCTGCCTCCCTCTGATAGATCTTGACCCAGTCGCTAAAGAGAAGAATATCCGGGAAACATCTCTGCATGCCTGGATAACATCGCCCTCAGGGGTCAAGACTCAAGCAAAAACTGCCATGTACACAGTCATCTCTGAAGATTGGGTGAGGGGAGGTCAAGTGCAAATACCCGGGACTTGGGTCGACCAAGCCCCAAAACCATTCAGGCCAAAAGATACTCGCAAGGTGAAGCTAACAGATTCTATGGTGTCTGTGCCATTGAGGGCCATCTACTCCGTGGGTGCGGAAATCCAGGTCTTCGATGAGGCTGAGTGGCAGAACAGCGCTAAGGCCACTGTGAGTAGGGGTCGACTTGGAAGGCTTCTGGCCAAGACCAAGAAATGGCCCTTATTCCAGAAAAGAAGGCGTGAATAGATTCCTCATGTATTAGCACAGAATATATCTCAAAAGCATCACACCACTTTAACATACTGTATCACATACACATCATCCACTGTTTTATGCATAAATCCATACACTTCTCAAGTCTTACATACATCATCCACAAAAGAAATCTCTCATGTGCATATATACATAAACATATTTGTTATCTTCCTTTTTATTGTGTTGGTTACTATTTTGTTTTGAGCTGCACTAGTATACGCCGACCGAGGGGTGGCAGCACCCCCCGGAGATGGAAAGAAGAAGTGATGACGTCACTAGTGCAGCATAAGAGCTACGTCTGTCATCATGGGTGCTCACTTAGACAAGGGGCATCTCTGAATACAGGCCTCAGCGTTCTCCACATCAGATATGGATTGGAAAAGAAAAATATCATCAGGATGCGAAACAATACCTGAGCTCCCTAAGAAGAAACCCAGAGTAGAGGAGGCTCAAGAAATGAGTAAGAAGAAGCTCTGCCTAATTCTCTTGCTCAAGTTTATGGCCATAACCATCGGTATGATAGTGCTGGTTTCCATACTATACTGGCTGGGTTATGAACCATGGGCCCTCACCCACACCAGGGCTCAGTTTGTTACCACCAAGAGGTTTGAACAAACCTGCTGGGCAGCAGAAAGAAGAAGAGTTTACATTGCCCTGCTCAGCAATGACACTCAGTTCAACTTGACAGAGATGCAACACCAGGCATCCAAGCTCAGCTTTGAAGAATGGAGAGACAAATGGAACGACACTCTGTGGTTCAAAGACAATCTCAATATCACAGGTGCACAACCCGGGAGATGGGCCATTGAAGATTTGCAAGACCTCACAGGAGGAGGAGGCCTATTAAGGCTGCTCATTCTCACAAAGAAGCAAAGAATACGAGTCTGGTGCAACTGGATAAAGACAGAACTGTATTCTTCAGCATGGTACTGTACCTGGAGCTGCAAACCCGTACCAGGTAGAAACAACACTGGGTACTGGGAGGCTGAAGTTGTCCATGGACCAGCCCATTATCGCAAAGAGACCTGCGTAGGGATCTTCCCAAATTATGGGCCCTTTTGGAGTTATTACAACCTCACCTGTCCAGGTACAGACAGTCCTAAGAAGAGAGTGAGAAGGGTCATTCCAGTAACTGGTCACAACAATACAGAAGCCATCACAACACATCCAACGCCTTCGTCTCAAGTCGCCAGAACTCCAACTCCAGGGAAGCTTCGCTCCAGTGAAACAACAACAGTACCACCATTGCCAGGCATGACTATGAAGTTTACAGAAGAAATTGGGAACGACTTAAAGCCTGTTTCCAAAGCTCAAAAAGATTACCGCCGGAAGTTGGTCACCTACTGCATGCAAGAAAAAAAAGAAATAAATTAGCCCCATGTTTCTGGAACATCAACAGTAAATGCCCCAGTGGTAAGCATTATTTGGTTATCACTCGGGTGTACAAACCCCTAGCAGTGCTAATACCCGGCACGGCCCTCAAAACTGAACCAGCAGCATTCCAGGAAGATTGGCTGAACGAAACCCTGCCCTGGCTGTGGATGTTCAACTTAAACTACTTTCAAGGCACATTTGCACCCAGTATGCCCATTAGGCCACAAGGCCTGGGTGAAGTTCTCAAATCCCTGTTTTATGTGCAAAGACTGCCTACTCCAGATGATCTGTTGAAAGTCCCCAAAGAAGACTTCAAAAAATTGATGACTGCGTGGTGAACAAGATATTTGACTCATTTCATGGTACAGGATATGTAGCTGATAAAAAGTCTCCAAGATGTCCCCTGCAGCAAGTTTGGACCGGTGTCTGGGGCACATGGCTGTATGATTGTACATCAGTTCAATTCAACTTTATTACCTCCGCCAGGCCGAAAAGGCCAGGAGGAGGTTATGTTTTTGCCAGGGTTTGTGTGTTTGTCTGTCTGTCTGTCTGTCTGTCTGTCTGTTTGTCTGTTGGTTAGCAAGATAACTCAAAAAGTCTTGGACGGATTTGCATGAAACTTTCAGGCGTTGTTGGAAATGGTACAAGGAAGAACTGATTAAATTTTGGGGGTGATCCGGTTCACCGTCTGGATACAGGAATTTGACTGTGTGGTGAACAAGATTTTTGACTCATTTCATGGTACAGAATATGTAGCTGATAAAAAGTCTCCCAGATGCCCCCTGCAGCAAGTTTGGACCGGTGTCTGGGGCACATGGCTGTATGATTGTACATCAGTTCAATTCAACTTTATTTATATAGCGCCATTTCACAACAACAGTCATCTCATAGCACTTTCAACTGTAGGGGGAACCCCCACAGTTGCAGAAAGACCCCAGCAATCAGGCGATCCCCTGTGAGCAAGCACTTGGCAACGGTGGAGAGGAAAACTCCCTTTTAACAGGAAGAAACCTCCAGCAGAACCAGGCTCAGGGAAGGGCAGTCATCTGCTGCGATTGGCTAGGGGGGTGAGGGGATAGAGAAGATGAAAAGAACAGACATGTAGAGAGCAAACAGCACAATGGGGACTCAATCTATGGGAGAGAACAAACTGATTTTAATGGCCAGCAAAAAAATATATATATATATTTCAGTGAGAGTGAAGAAAGGAGTGAGGCCCAGTGCAATTACTGGAGGTCCCCAATGCTGTCTAAACCTAATAACAGCATAACTAAGGGAGGGTTCAGAAACATGTGATCCCTCCCTAATTATGGGCTATATCAAAAAGGAAGGTTTTAACCCTATTCTTAAAAACAGAGATCGAGTTTGAGTCCCGAATCCAGACTGGCAGCTGGTTCCACAGGAGAGGAGCTTGATAACTGAAGGCTCTGTCCCCCATTGTACTTTTGGAGATTCTAGGTATTACAAGTAATCCAGCATTTTAGGTGCGTAGTGCTCTGTAAGGATAATATGGTAGTATCAGATCTTTTAAATAAAAAGGGGCCTGATTGTTTACAGCTTTGAAAGTGAGAAAAAGGATTTTAAACTTAATTCTAAACTCTATGGGAAGCCAATGAAGGGAGGCCAGAATCGGAGAGATATGATCTCTCTTTCTAGTACCTGTTAAAACTCTTGCTGCAGCATTTTGGATTAAATGAAGACTTTTTAGAGATGTTTTAGAACAACCTGATAATAGAGAGTTACAATAATCTAATCAAGAGCTAACAAAAGTGTGGATCAGTTTCTCAGCATCTCTCTGACACAACATGCTCCCAATCTTGGCAATATTACGCAAATGACAGAAGGCAGTCTTAGAAACGAATTTAATGTGTGAATTGAAAGACACATCTTGATCAAAAATAACTCCAAGGTTCCTCACAGAGCTATGAAGAGAAAGAGTAACCACATCCAAACTGAAAGTTTGATTTGGAAAGGTATTTCTAAGTTTTTTTGAACCAACAAGAATGACTTCAGTCTTATCTGAATTTAATAGCAGGAAATTACAAGACTCTCATGAATTGTATATCAAGGATTCAGTGTACCCCGCCCGGTATGGGGTTACCGGGGCCCCACCCTGGAGCCAGGCCTGGAGGAGGTGCTCGAAGGCTAGCGTCTGGTGGCCGGGTTTCCACCCATGGGACCCGGCCGGGCTCAGCCCGAAGGAGTTACATGGGTCCGCCCTCCAGTGGGCTCACCACCTGCAGGAGGGATCATGGGGGTCCGGTGCTATGTGGATCAGGTGGCGGTCAAAGGCGGAGACCTTGGCGGACTGATCCCAAGCTTTCTAAACTGGCTTTTGGTACGTGGAATGTCACCTCTCTGGTGGGGAAGGAGCCTGACCTGGTGTACGAGGTGGAGAGATACCGGCTAGATATAGTCGGCCTCACCTCAACACACAGCTCCGGTTCCGGAACCAGTCTCCTGGAGAGGGGCTGGAGCTTGGCCTTTTCTGGAGTTGCCCCGGGCGAGAGGCGACGAGCAGGGGTGGGTATTCTTGTATCGCCCCACCTTGCTGCCTCTATATTGAAGTTTTCCCCAGTGGACGAAAGGGTTGCTTCCCTGCGCCTTCGGGTTGGGAAACGGGTCCTGACCATCATTTGTGCCTATGCACCAAATGATGTTTCAGAGTACCCACCCTTTTTGGAGTCTGTGACTGGGGTGCTGGAGGGTGCTCCTCTTGGAGACTCCATTGTCCTACTGGGGGACTTCAATGCGCACGTGGGCAACGACAGTGAAACCTGGAGGGGGGTGATTGGGAGGAACGGCCTGCCCGATCTGAACCCGAGTGGTGTTCAGTTATTGGACTTCTGTGCTAACCACAGTCTGTCTATAACGAACACCATGTTCAAGCATAACGGTGTCCATATGTGCACCTGGCACCAGGATACCCTAGGTCGCAGGTCGATGATCGATTTTGTTATCGTGTCATCAGACCTGCGACCGTATGTCTTGGACACCCGAGTAAAGAGAGGTGCAGAGCTGTCAACTGATCACCACCTGGTGGTGAGTTGGATCCGATGGCAGAGGAGGAAGCCATTCAGACCTGGTAGACCCAAACGTATAGTGAGGGTGTGCTGGGAGCATCTGGCTGAGGCCACTGTCCGGGAGGTCTTCAACTCCCACCTCCAGAAGAACTTCAACCGCATTCCAAGGGAGTCTGGAGACATGGAGTCTGAATGGGCCATGTTCTCCACCTCTGTTGTTGAAGCGGCAGCCCAGAGCTGCGGCCGCAAGGTGGTCGGTGCATCTCGTGGTGGCAACCTCCGAACCAAGTGGTGGACACCAGTGGTGAGGGGGGCCATTAAGCTGAAGAAGGAGTCCTATCAAGCTTGGTTGGCTTGTGGGACTCCCGAAGCAGCTGAGGTGTACCGGCAGGCCAAGCGGAGTGCAGTTCGGGTGGTTGCTGAAGCGAAAACCCGGGTATGGGAGGAGTTCGGCGAGGCCATGGAACAAGACTTTGGGTCGGCCTCAAAGAGATTCTGGCAAACTGTCCGGTGGCTCAGGAGGGGAAAGCAGCTCCCCGTCCACACTGTGTATGGTGTGGATGGGACACTGTTGACTTCGACTGGGGACATCGTCGGTCGGTGGAAGGAATACTTCGAGGATCTCCTCAATCCCACTGATACGCCTTCCACAGAGGAAGCAGGGTTTGGGGACGAGGGGGATGACTCGCCTATCACAGGGGCTGAGGTCACCAAGGTGGTTAAAAATCTCCTTGGTGGCCGGGCCCCAGGGGTGGACGAGATTCGCCCCGAGTACCTCAAGGCCCTGGATGTTGTTGGGTTGTCATGGTTGACACGCCTCTGCAACATTGCGTGGAGGTCGGGGGCAGTGCCTTTGGCATGGCAAACCGGGGTACTGGTTCCTCTCTTTAAAAAAGGGGACCGGAGGGTGTGGTCCAACTTTAGAGGGATCACACTCCTCAGCCTCCCTGGGAAGGTCTATGCCAAGGTACTGGAGAGGAGAGTCCGGCCGTTGGTCGAACCTCGGATTCAGGAGGAACAATGTGGTTTTCGTCCTGGCCGTGGCACATCGGACCAGCTCTTTACCCTCTCGAGAATTCTCGAGGGTTCGTGGGAGTTTGCCCAACCAGTTTACATGTGCTTTGTGGACTTGGAGAAGGCATTTGACCGCGTCCCTCGTGGATTTTTGTGGAGGGTGCTTCGGGAGTATGGGGTATCGGGCTTGTTGTTACGAGCTATTCGGTCTCTGTACGACTGTTGTGAGAGTTTGGTTCGTATTGCCAACACTCGGTCGGAGTCATTCCCAGTGAGAGTTGGACTCCGCCAGGGCTGCCCTTTGTCACCGATCCTGTTCATAATTTTTATGGCAGGATTTCTAGGCGCAGTCAGGGAATGGAGGGTGTCATGCTTGGTGACCACAGGATCTCGTCTCTGTTGTTTGCAGATGATGTTGTCCTGTTGGCTTCATCCAGCAGTGACCTACAGCTCTTGCTGGGACGGTTTGCCGCTGAGTGTGAAGCGGCTGGGATGAGAATCAGCACCTCCAAGTCCGAGTCCATGGTCCTCAGCCGGAAAAAGGTGGATTGTCCTCTCCGGGTTGGGGACAGGCTCCTGCCCCAAGTGGAGGAGTTTAAGTATCTTGGGGTCTTGTTCACGAGTGAGGGGAGAATGGAGCGAGAGATCGACAGACGGATTGGAGAAGGATCTGCAGTGATGCGGACGTTGCACCGGTCTGTTGTGGTGAAGAGGGAGCTTAGTTCTAAGGCAAAGCTGTCGATTTATCAGTCAATCTACGTTCCTACTCTCACCTATGGTCACGAGCTTTGGGTAATGACCGAAAGAACAAGATCGCAGATACAAGCGGCTGAAATGAGTTTTCTCCGTAGGATTGCTGGACTCACCCTCAGAGATAGGGTGAGGAGCTCAGAGCGGTTCTACTCTGAGAGACTCAGAGTAGAACCGCTGCTCCTCCACATTGAAAGGAGTCAGTTGAGGTGGTATAAGATAAGCCTTTATTAGTCCCACAACGGGGAAATTCCAGGATTGCAACAGCACAGGGATAGCAACACTCAGAGCAACAATCAGAAGGCAAGAAAAAAAAAAAAAAAAAAAAAAAAAAAAAAAAACAAGCAAGCAAGAGCAGCTAATATACATATGTACGTATTACTATAAAATATATATATATACACACACACACAGACACACAGTGCAGAGCATTGTAGCTGGATGGAATAAATATATGAATATATGAACACACAGTGCAGAGCATTGTAGCTAGATGGAATAAATATGTAAATATATAAACACCCACAGTACGGAGCATTGCAGCTAGGTGGAATAAATATGCAAGTATATAAACACACACAGTGCGGAGCAATGTAGCTAGATGGAATAATATGTAGATATATAAATATATAAACACACCCAGTGCTGAGCATTGTAGCTAGATGGAATAAATATGTAAATATATAAACACACACAGTGCAGAGCATTGTTGCTAGATGGAATGAAACAGCATAACCGTCTACTTAGTTATCCTACATGGTATGATTATGTGCCCATACATATTCTCACCCTCCATAGCGACCGGTAAGTTCCTAGTTGTATGCCGGAGGGGACCATTGTGTAAGTCTATTGCATCTTTTGCATTCAAAAAACTATTAGTTTGTTACGTCTTTTTGCTATCTCTGCGAGCAGCCCTGCTTAGGTTGTACAGTCTGACAGCCGTTGGTAGGAAGGACCTACGAAACCTCTCGGTTGTGCACCTGGGATGATGTAGTCTGCTGCTAAATGAGCTCCTCAGTGCATTCAGTATGTCCTGCATAGGGTGGAACTCGGACTCCAGCAGAGATGACAGTTTAGCCACCGTCCTTCTCTCTCCTATCTCCTCCATCGGATCAAGGCACTGCCCCAGGACAGAGCTAGCTTTCTTAATCAGTTTGTTCAGTCTCTTCCTATCGGCTGCAGTAATGCCACTGCCCCAGCAGACCACTCCAAAAGTGATGGCTGATGCCACCACCGTGTCATAGAATGACTTCAGCAGCGCCCCTTGTACACCAAAAGACCTGAGTCTCCTCAGCAGGAACAGCCTGCGCTGTCCCTTCTTGTAGAGTGCATCAGTATTGTGTGACCAGTCTAGTTTATTGTTCAGATGAATACCCAGGTACTTATAGGATGTCACCATCTCGATGTCTGTTCCCTGTATATTTACTGGTACTGTGAGGGGCTGCCCATGCCTGCGGCAGTCCACCACCAGCTCCTTAGTTTTCCTCGCGTTGATCTGGAGGCAGTTCCGATGGCACCAGTCCACGAAGTCCTGGATAAGCCCTCAGTACTCAGCTTCATCTCCATTGGAGATGAAGCTGAGGGCATCTGATTAGGATGCCTCCTGGACGCCTCCCACTTGATGTGTTTCAGGCACGTCCCACTGGGAGGAGACCCCGGGGCAGACCCAGGACTCGGTGGAGAGACTATGTCTCCCAGCTGGTCTGGGAACGCCTTGGTATCCCCTCTGAAGAGCTGGAGCAGGTGGCTGGGGAGAGGGAAGTCTTGGCTTCTCTGCTTGAACTGCTGCCTCCGCGACCCGGACCTCCGGAAAAGCAGTAGAAGATGGATGGATGGATGGAAATTACAAGTCATCCATGCTTTGATTTCCTTAAGACAGGCTTCCAACTTGTCTAGTTGATTACTATTATCTGCCTTCATTGACAGGTATAATTGTGTGTCATCTGCATAACAATGAAAATGTATACAGTGCTTTCTAATAATGTTGCCTAACGGAAGCATATATAAACTAAAAAGAGTAGGGCCTAGCACAGATCCCTGTGGAACTCCATGACTGAGCTTTGAGTTGAAAGAAAACCCATTATTGACATCAACAAACTTGAACCTATCAGATAAATAAGATCTTAACCACTGCAACAAAGTTTCATTAAGTCCAACATAGTGTTCTAATCTATCAAGTAGAATATTATGATCGATCGTATCAAAAGCTGCACTAAGGTCTAAAAGGACAAGTACAGAAACAAGTCCATTATCAGATGCAATCAGGAGGTCGTTAGTGACCTTCGCTAAGGCTGTTTCAGTACTATGATGGATTCTAAACCCAGATTGAAACTCTTCAAGAAAACCATTTCCCTGCAAGTGGTCAAATAATTGCATAGCAACAACTCTTTCTAAGATTTTTGAAATGAAAGGGCGATTAGAGATTGGTCTATAGTTAGCTAAAGCGTTGGCTTTTTGAGTAAGGTTTTAATTACAGCCATTTTAAAAGCCTGCAGTACACAGCCTAAAGTTAATGAAGAATTGATTATATGAAGAATAAAGCTACCAATAAGTGGGAAGACTTCTTTAAATAACCTGGTAGGAATAGGGTCTAAAAGACAAGTTGAAGGCTTGGATGAGGAAACTATTTTGTCTAACTCTAAAAGGTCAATTTGAGTAAACTCATCAAGACAGACATCAGTTGAAGGAGTTGTATTAGTCACTGTATTTAAGTTAATGGTGGGAAGAATCTGATTGATTTTATCTCTGATGGATGAAATTTTATTATTGAAAAAGTTCATAAAGTCCTGACTAGTAAGCTCTAAGGGAATGCTAGGATTGACAGAGTCCTGACTCTTTGTCAACCTGGCTACAGTACTGAAAAGAAACCTGGGATTATTCTTGTTCTCTTCTATTAATGCAGAATAATAACTTGTTCTAGCTTTTCTAAGAGATTTTTTTTTATAAATTAAAAGATGATTTCTCCAAGCTAAATAGATTTCATCTAAATTAGTGGAGTGCAATTTTCTTTCTAATTGACAAGTCTTCTGTTTTAAGCTATGAGTTTCTGTGTTGACCCAAGGAGTTAGAAATCTCTGATTAGACTTTTTCTTTTTTTAAGGGGGCCACCAAGTCGAGAGTCTGATGCAGGGAAGCTGTAACACTATCCACCATGCTATCAATTACAGAAGGAGCAAGCTCTCCATAGTTTATTTCCGTTGTGTTGACACATGGCATAGAGGAAACAATCTGCATAAATTTGGTAACGACATTATCTGAGAGGCATCTACTGTAGTAATATTTTTCTTTAGGAGCCAAATAGTCAGAAATAGTAAAATCAAAGGTTAACAGACAATGGTCTGACAGTACAGGGTTATGAGGAGACACTACCAGATTTTCTATTTCTATGCCATATGTCAGAACAAGGTCCAACGTATGGTGGAGATAATGGGTAGAATTTCCTACTTTCTGAGAAAACCCCATCGAGTCTAATATTGAATCAAATGCCACATTTAATCTGATTTCAGCACTAAATCAGCTAAGCACTAAATCAGCTAAGAATTCAGCAAATTCAGATAAAAACTCTGAGTAGGTTGATGGAGGACGATAAACTATGGCAAATAAAACTGGGTTTAACCTAAAATTGCTAAAGTGCCCAATACTGAAGACCAGGCCCTCAAAGGAATTATAACATGTGTTTTGCTTTACATTAACTAGTAATTTGGAATGGTAAATTGTTGCTACTCCTCCTCCACAACCAGAACTTCTGGGATTTTGACAGTTTAAATAACCAGGGGGAGTTGATTCATTTCAACCAACATAATCCTCTTGCCCTAACCAAGTCTCTGTAAGGGATATTCGATCGATCTGATGATCAAATAACAGATCGTGGACTAACAGAGACTTGGGAGTTAGAGACCTAATATTTAATAAACCACATTTAATTTTTAAATTATGAGGAGGAACAGAGGCCAAATCATTCAATTTTGAGGCTTCATGTTTGAGTTTTACCAACTTTTTGTTTAATCACTTTGGGATGCTTATACATTATATTTTTATTTACTTTGGAGGGAGCAGACAATGATTCTCTGATGGGGAAGACAGGGGCTAAGTTGAGGGGTGGTGGATGAAGAGGAGCTGCTGAGAGGCGTGTAAGATTGCAACTCTGCTTCCTGGTCCCAACTCTGAGTTGTCAAGGTTTTGGAAATTTAGATAAAAATGCCAGATTGTTAGATAAATGAGACTCACCATCCAAAGTGGGATGGACGCTGTCTCGTCTCATAAGACCAGGTTTTCCCCAAAATGAGCTCCAATTGTCAATGTAGCCCACATTGTTTGCAGGACACCACACAGACAGCCAGCGGTTGAAGGATGACAAGCGGCTAAACATGTCATCACTGGTCAGATTGGGGAGGGGCCCAGAGAATTCTACAGAGGCAGACATTGTTTTGGCAAAGTCACACACCAATTCTACATTAAGTTTCGTGACTTCCGACTGCCGGAGACGGATGTCATTAATGCCAGCGTGAATAACAATTGTGGAGTACTTACAGTTACTTTTAGCCAGCATTTTCAAATTTGACTCGATGTCGCCTGCTCTGGCCCCAGGAATGCATTTGACTATGACCGCTGGAGTCTCTAGGTTCATGTTTCTGACTACAGAGTCGCCAATGATCAGAGTTTTTTCCTCAGCGGGTGTGTCGCTGAGAGGGGAAAAACACTTAGAAACGTGAACAGGATGGTGGTTAACCCCTTGCACTCTGGTCAATTTCCCTAAAAACGCCAAAAAATAACGTATCCAAAGTAAATCAAAAGCTGTTCTTCAACCCTTTGCAGCATCTTCATGGGGTTGGTCTCATTTAAAAGAAAACACTTTTAATTTTTTGGCAAAACAGTCATAATCTCTCTAAGTGCTTCTGCCACTGAGTAACAGTCATCTAAACATACTGAACTTGAAGAAAATAAATTTCGCCTGGGTGTTTTTTTGGATACAAATGCTTGCAAATAACACACAGCTTCAGATACTGGCTGGAAAATGCAACAGAAATGTAGAACCAAGTGTTATCCAGCTGAGGTCAAAATTTTGTAACAATTCCACAAAAAATGAATATATTACACAGCTTTTTTCTTAGGTTGTTCCCAGGCGTTTTTGAACTGTGCCAAATTGTGCCAAATGGCACAGTTTGGAAAAATGTCTGTAACTTTTGAATGATTCAATATAGAAGCTTCATCTTGGGCTCTAATGAAAGGTGAAGGGCTGTGTGTGTGTGGGGGGGGTTGTTTATTTATTCATGAATGAAATAATGAACAAACAAGCCCCCACACACAAAGAAGCATGCCACGTAAAAAATGTGTGGCTTTTTTTTTACAAGAAAAAATAACCTACAGTGCACTAAAAATTATACTAAAATATTTGTAATGTAGAAGATGATAACTCCCACCCCCCCACCCCCGCTACAGAGGACGGACATCGCACATCGCTACATGACGGAAAGCGGTGACGGTGCGCCGCGGTCTACTACGCACAGTTGGACTAAAATATCTGCAATATATCTGCAATCCGCTACAGAAGAGTAGCGGGGGGGGAGGGGCGTTCACAACATGATGGGGGGGCCGTTCGCAACATGATGGACCCGGACCGCACAGTTGTAATTTACCAATCGGTCAAAAGTCATTGTGATTACAATTTTCAGGGATAAAGAATAATTTAGCTTACAACACTTATCTGTCCACAACAGCAAAGTCGCTGGCGAACTTCTCTTCCTCATTGTCAGACGAACATGACGCTGGTCCGCTTGTTATGGACTCGTGGTTCTGGTCACGCAACCCGGTCAAACCATAATTCCATTATTGCGGTTTTGCGCTTCCATGATTGCGGTTTTGGCGAACAATTTTTCAAAACAAATAAGAACAGTAGTAAGGAAAAAAGACTGGTGAACGCCTGTGTGTCACCCAGCCTTACACAAAACAGCTTTCAAACTTCTGTGCTTCAATTGGCTGGCTGTATTCGCAGCCGTTGGTAGGCGGGTCCTTCTTGCTATGTTTTCAGTCATTGGTTCTTCAAGGTTTCAGAAACCCAATTCAAGGCTCTTATTAGTCTTTGAGAGGTCAATCACATCTAAACCAATCAAAGCACTCCTTTGGCTTTCTGTTCGCGGCTGTGTCTGTAGTGGAAGAACGGAAATGCAGCTTTTTTTTTAGTGCGCTCTAGGACGCAGCACCCTCGTGCGCTCTAGGACGCAGAGACGTGTCCGCCCGCGGTACACCGGAGTGCAAGAGGTTAACCGGGGTTTTGCGGCTAGGCTTCCTTCTCACCGTCACCCACCCAGTCTCCTCGCTGCTGGGGAGGACCGGAGGACTGATAATGGGTCGCCCTTTGCTAGGGAGCTCTGCTGCAGCTAGGGAATGTCCGTCAAGATTATCTGGTGCAGACGGTGTTTCAATGCAGCGGAGCCGGGATTCCAAATCAGACAACCTGGCCTCGAGCGCCTCAAACAGACAACATTTATTACATTTACCGTTATCACTAAAAGAGGCAGAGGTGTAGCTAAACATCTGACAGAGAGAGCACACCAGAGGAGGAGAGGAAGGAGAGCTAGTAGCCATAGTTAGTGGCTCACCCAAAACTAACAAAAACACAGATGAAAGGTGAACAGAAGGCTAAAGAGGGTGATTAGGTGACACTGAGTGCGTACACAGGTGCAAGAGGCTTGAGAAACAGAAATGAGAACTAACGGTAGATGGAAAAAAAAGTGGTTAAAATACAATTAAAAGCAAAATCCTCAGGAGAGTGAGGACAGCAAACCACACGGACAGACAGCAATAGAGGAAGTGACAATACATTACCACAAGTGACATCACTGAAGAAGAACAACACTATCAAAGGTATTTTGCAGTCATGGCTTGAAGAACGGAAGCGAGACAAGTATCTGACAGGAGAAATGAAGAAATGGGTCCTGCCATGTCTCACTAAATCCTCAAACTATTGGGTGAAGTTTCAGTTTCTGGCAACAGTGTACTTGAAGCATCGGGACATCTGGCCTTGGTCATACACCTTCATTAAATACATCAGCCCAGCACCATGGAAAATAATTTGTGACACAAGCAAAACTACCTGCACCATTAGCCTATCTAGAGGGGATTGTGGGCAAGTCCCTTTTTGGAAGGAGGACTGTGAAGACTACTATAAGGGGGAATATGAAACATACGATCTGCAAACTGTCTGGAAGAAGATCAATGGTCACTGGATTAGAGTGTTCCCTGAGAATGTGGGGTGCACTAAAGCACTTATGGGGCATTCCATGCACAAAAGGAAGCAGATTCTGGGTCAAATCATCCCACAAGTTGTAGATGACCCCCAGTTCTATGTTGCAGAGAGCTATGCATTCAGGAAAAGCCTCTGTGAAGGAAAAGAAGAAATTGGTTATGAATGGCTGGGCAAGAATGGCATCTATAATAATGGCACCTGTCACTCTCCTGCTGAGCATTGGCTTCGTTGTGGCGAGGGTAAGAATGAACATGAGTGCACTTTCCTAGAAATGGCGGGAAAGACAATTAAAGGGACCGTGGTTACGGTTCTAAAAGGAGCAGCTGAAATAGTTTAAGAAGGGCTACAAGTCGTTATCACCTGGCTGGGAACGCTGTTCAGCTGGGTATGGCCTTATTTGTTGCTTGGATTAGGCCTGCTAATAGCAGGAATAATTCTGCCTGTAATCATCAAAGGTGGCACCCGAGCTGCTGTCTCATCCATCTTTCATCGAAAGAGGGTGCTGAAGAGAGGAGGGGTAGAGAAACTCCTCCCACTAAAAGAGGAAGTATAGTTATAAAACTTCTGTACCACGCAGTTGCAGATTTCATTTGGACTCGGGCTGACAACCATTCAACACTCAACTTCTCCCTCTCCTCAGCTTTGGCATCAGAATCTACTGGCACAACACAGCCTACTGCAACATGACTACAGAAACAACAGCGTTAGATGATTTCTACACTGCAGTGGACAGTTCATACAGAGTGAGCAGATCACCTTCATCTGCTTGGGTTACTGCACTGACAAGAGCCAAAATACACTTCTGGGTACTGCAAGCCATCTGGGCATGCTTTTGCTGTACTGGAACCTGATCTAAGGGGCATACCCTGAGAACTGTGACAGCATTGGCTGCAATCACCTGCATCATTTTGGTCAACATTGTATTTGGCAAATATGACTACACTCTGACCCTGTTCATTACCTACATGTTGGGCTGTATTACACCACGGTGGGATCCTGAAGGCATAGCCCGTGCAGTAATAATCCTCTTCTGGGTAGTTCAATTCAATTCAACTTTATTTATATAGCGCCATTTCACAACAACAGTCATCTCATAGCACTATCAACTGTAGGGGGAACCCCCACAGTTGCAGAAAGACCCCAGCAATCAGGTGATCCCCTGTGAGCAAGCACTTGGCGACGGTGGAGAGGAAAAACTCCCTTTTAACAGGAAGAAACCTCCAGCAGAACCAGGCTCAGGGAGGGGCAGTCATCTGCTGCGACTGGCTGGGGGGTGAGGGGATAGAGAAGAAGAAAAGAACAGACATGTAGAGAGCAAACAGCACGATGGGGACTCAATCTATGGGAGAGAACAAACAAATGTTAATGACCAGCAAAAAAAATATTTCATTGAGAGTGAGAAAAGGAGTGATGCCCAGTGCATTACTGGAGGTCCCCCGGCTGACTAAACCTATTAGCAGCATAACTAAGGGAGGGTTCAGAAACACATGATCCCTCCCTAATTGTAGGCTAGATCAAAAAGGTAGGTTTTAGCCCTATTCTTAAAAACAGAGATCGAGTCTGACTCCCGAATCCAGATTGGCAGCTGATTCCACAGGAGAGGAGCTTGATAACTGAAAGCTCTGCCTCCCATTGTACTTTTGGAGATTCTAGGTATTACAAGTAATCCTGCATTTTGGGAGCGTAGTGCTCTGTTAGGATAATACGGTAGTATCAGATCTTTTTAATAAAAAGGAGGCTGATTGTTTAGAGCTTTGTAAGTAAGAAGAAGGATTTTAAACTTAATTCTAAACTCTATGGGAAGCCAATGAAGGGAGGCCAGAACCGGAGAGATATGATCTCTCCTTCTAGTACCTGTTAAAACTCTTGCTGCAGCATTTTGGATCAGCTGAAGACTTTTTAAAGATGTTTTAGGACAGCCTGATAATAAAGAATTACAATAATCTAATCTCGACCTAACAAAAGCGTGGATCAGTTTCTCAGCATCACTCTGAGACAAGATGCTCCTAATCTTGGCAATATTACGCAAATGATAGAAGGCAGTCTTAGAAACAAATTTAATATGTGAATTGAAGGACAAATCCTGATCAAAAATAACTCCAAGGTTCCTCACAGAGCAATTAAGAGAAAGAGTAACCGCATCCAAACTGAAAGTTTGATTTGGAAAGGTATTTCTAAGGTTTTTTGGACCAACAAGAATGACTTCAGTCTTATCTGAATTTAATAGCAGGAAATTACAAGTCATCCAAGCTTTGATTTCCTTAAGACAGACTTCTAACTTGGCTAATTGATTACTATCATCTGGCTTCATTAACAGGTATAATTGTGTGTCATCAGCATAACAATGAAAATGTATACAGTGCTTTCTAATAATGTTGCCTAACGGAAGCATATATAAACTAAAAAGAGTAGGGCCTAGCACAGATCCCTGTGGAACTCCATGACTAAGCTTTGAGACATGCTTTCCATAGTTGTCGACATGCTTTCCATCTTTTACCCTGCCTGCGCCATAGTGAATGTAGCTTGTGTGGGGTTGATGGTGGTAGCACTGCTGAGTCATCAAATTTTTTTTTTTTTTTTTTGTTACTTATTTGTACCCGTAGGTAGACTTGGTTTGCAGTCTGGTGACAAGCCACCGGCTGCTGGTCGCTGCGTGCGCGAGCGCCCTAAACCTACATATTTTTGGTGTGCGGGAGGACACCGGAGAAATCCCGGAGTAAACCCGCGCAACACGGGGAGAACATGCAAACTCCACACAGCTCACTGTTGGTCGGGGGCTGGGATCGAACCCACGATCTCATGATGGTTGGTGATGAAACTGAAGAAAAGTGGCCGCAACATCTGGTTCAGTAGGCTGGTAGCTGCTGCCTTTTGGGGAGGGGTCTGGGGGGTCCTCACAGTGGTATGGTGGTTGGACCTCATCTGTCCTTTGGCCATGATAGCATGGATGATGTCCTATGCGGTGTTCTTCTCCACAAAGGTGGAGGGCTACATAAAAGAAATTGCCACACTCAACACAGCACCAAAGCCTTTGCAGTCTGTAACTGACAACAAGAACCGTGCTTCTGTATAAAAGGGGAGGCTAAAACCTCCTGAAGATTTTGCTTACAGCTAACTACAACCCTGCTATCCTGCCTAACCAGAACTCCAATTACAAAGATGTGCTCTGTGTTTCACCTGTCTGTTGCAGGATGAGAGAGTTGCCTGCCTGTTCTGCCGTACACCCCTGGCTGAAGTCAAGTTCCTATGGGACATCGTTGGGGGTCTGTGGTGTAACAGCTGCTGCCCAGGCCCCAACACAATTCCACCGGTGCCCATGAATGGTCTTTTCAGTCAAGGAAAAGACATTGCCATACCCCCAATTGCACCTGAATTGAGGTGGCCCATACAAACAACAGGGAAGTTGCTTCACAACAACAGCAAATCAGGAGCTCAGACCACAGTGGAGACCTATCAAGTACAACAATGGCTTCTGTAATGTAGTAATGTGGTCTGCCACTAGGGGCCTTCAAGCGACCGTGTGGGGTCATTTACGACCCCAGCCATATAATTTAATGTGCCGTCTCTTTATTTTTTATCCGAATTTTCTTTCCTAGCATGAGTTTGTCAGTCTACTAATCCTACACACTTTCATAGTTTTTTTTGCAGGGATCAACCAATTGTTGTGGCGTAGACATTGCAAACTCTTGTGGGGTCATTTATGACCCCGAAGAGAAGCACTGGTTTTTAAACATTGGTTTTATAAATTTTATTCAAATGTTCCACTTCTAATCAGTACTTTATATTGTATTGCAGTGAACCATGGCTAACAGACCTAGGATAGCAAGATTTACAGCTGCTGAAGCATTGAGACTAATACTTCAAGCCCAAAGTGATGATGAAAACAGTTCCATTGATGGAGACGAGTCGGCATCGGACAATGATGATCATATCTCTGAGGTGTCAGACCATTCTGATATAGAATCTGACGGTGAAGTCCCTCCAGTAGCTGCAGCACTTCAAGCTGGTGATCAGGATTTGCCTGCAAAGGGGGCAGGTAGAGGTTGGGGACGGGCTCGAGGTAGAGGTCATGGCCGAGCACGTGGGCGAGCCCGTGGAAGAGGCCGTGGCCAAAACCCGGTGCCACAAGCAGCCCAACCAGATGATCAGCCTGTGGGAAACGATGATCTGCCTGATCAGGGTAGGCCATACACAGAAAAAATGGAACAATCTGGGAAAGAAATCCTCCTCCAGCAGGCCGTCGTCGTATGCAAGACATCATCCGGAATCCACCGGGCATAACTAATGAGGTGCAATGTGATAACATACTGTCAGTGTTTTCATTCTTCGTTACACCTGAGATGGTAGATCTTATTGCTCTGGAAACTAACAGAGAGGCTAGACAAAAGATAAGAGACTGGAATGACAATCACCATGAGAACTAAAAGGAACAATGGAAACCAGTTGATGGTACTGAGATCAAGGCAGTTATTGGGCTTTGCATTATTGCAGGCTTGTACAAAAACAACCATGAACCACAAGCCTCTCTTTGGTCTCTGGCAGATGGAAGACCAGTTTTCAAGGCCACGATGTCCAGAACAAGGTTCAGAGACATTTTAAAATACATGTGATTTGACAACAGAGCAACCAGGGCAGAGAGGCAGGCCATAGAAAAGCTTGCTGCTTTCAGAGACATTTGGACAATGTTTGTGGCACAGTTACCCAAATACTACATCCCTGGTACTGATCTCTGTGTGGATGAACAGTTGGTAGCTTTCAGAGGCAGGTGCAGTTTCAGGCAATACATCCCTTCTAAACCATCCAAGTATGGCATAAAGATCTGGTGGAACTGCAATGCTGAAACATGCTACCCCTTGAAAGGAGACATATACCTAGGTAGGCAACCAGGTGAACAGCGAGAGGTTGGCCAAGGGGCAAGAGTTGTCAAAGATCTTACATCTCCACGGCGCAGAAGTGGAAGAAATGTCACTGCTGACAATTTCTTTATCTCAATCCCCCTTGCTGAAGAGCTCTTGAATGATGGGCTTACTTATGTGGGCACCATAAGGTCAAACAAACCACATGTCCCAGATGAAATGAAAGCTAACAACAGGAAAGAGGAGCACAGCTCAATGTTCGGATTCCATGACCTGCTTACCCTTGTTTCCTATGTACCAGCTAGAGGAAAGGCAGTTTTGGCACTCTCATCCATGCACCATGACAACAGTGTTAGTGGTGATCAGCGAAAGCCAGACATCATCCTGCATTATAATAACACAAAGAGCGGGGTAGACAACCTTGACCACTTGGCAACAATGCTCACCTCTCGACGCAAGATCAACAGATGGCCAATGGTCTTATTCTTCAACATGGTAGACATTGCAGGAATCACTGCCTTCATTATCTGGCTCGGAAACTTCCCTGATTGGAAATCTTCAGAGGGCACCCGTAGGCGTGGTGCCTTTCTCAGAGAGCTTGGGTATGAACTAGTGAAGCCACATGTAGAGAAAAGGTCACAGGTTCCAAACCTCCATAAAGCAACTAGGGAAGCAATAGCAAGCATTGGTGTTGGTCCTGCTAACCCTGTAGAGCAGCCCACAGTTGCTGCAGTACCTGGCAGTCGCAAGCGCTGTTCGTTTTGCCCACGCAACACTGACAGGAAAGTGTCACGTGCATGTGCTTCATGCAACAAGTCAGTGTGCCCAGAACATAGCCACAAACAAGTGGTTTGTGAAGATTGTGCTTGAAATATTACTAATAGTACATCGCTGAACCTAATTTCAAAGCTTTATGGGAACTTGTTTTCATACCTGGGATTCTCATTTTGACAGTTACCATTTTCAGTTATTTCAGTAACCTAAAGATTTTTTATATCATATTACACATATACAAACAAGAGGTTTGTGTGGTTTTTTGTTTTAAACACAGGCATGGTAGTGTGACGTATGCAGGGTTCACACAAAGAAAATGGAGCAAGATGGTTGTGATCAACGGGATTTATTTTACACACACTCTGAGCACAGGCAGGAGGGGAGGTCATTCTCCCAGACCTCCGTTTAAATCACGGTTAGACACACATAATAAATCTTGCCTATGAAATACTGTTGGGTAATTATAACGCAGTTATAATTACACAGCAGTAGAATAGCTCAGTAATAACATTTACTACACACACACACAGTAACGTTTCAATTGTCCATGCATGCTGAGAAACCCCTGCCCCTCTTAATATGGCCACGACGTTACACTGCCCCCCCCCCGCCCCGGACTGGTTTCTGTCCTCAGAAAAATTAAAGTCCAATTTAAAAGTCCAATACAAACTCATCCAGGTGTCGGGGCGGTCTTCGGCGCCGACAGCCAACACGTACAGGCCCCCTAGTGTCCATCTGGGTCTCGGTCGGGGTATCGGGCCGGGATGGAAGCTCCGGTTCGTCCACCAGCAGTGCAGATGGCCGATACGGGGCGAGACGGTCACGATGAAGGACCACAACCCGGTCCCTTTTTCTAAGCCTCACCCTGTACACCACATCTGACAGTCTCTCCAGGACCACGCATGGCCCCGACCACTGGCTCGCCAGCTTCGGTGATCGTCCTCTCTTCCTCTCAGGGCAGAAAACCCAGACTCGATCTCCCGGTGCAAAGTCCCTCCCCTGGCAGCGGGAGTCATACGCTCGCTTCTGCCGGCCCCCCGCCGCTGCCAGGGCCTCTCGAGCCAGCTCGTGCACCGTGTGGAGACGTTCTTTCAAACAAAAAAAATAATCCAATCCGGGTTTTCCCTCCACCTCCGGCTCAGGGGGGCAACCAAATACCAAATCCACCGGTGTGCGCAGCTCGCGTCCAAACATGAGCGCCGCAGGGGTGCACCAGGTAGATTCCTGAGCTGCCGTCCAGTACGCCCACAAAACAAAAGGCAGGTGCAGGTCCCAGTCTCGCTGTCGCTGGTCCACTAGGATAGCGAGCTGGGTGGTGAGGGTCCGGTTGAATCGTTCGACCAGGCCGTCGCTCTGTGGATGCAGCGGGGTGGTCCAGGTCTTCCGGATGCCCAGCCGTTTGCAGACCTCTCCAAAGACCTCCGCCTCGAAGTTCCGACCCTGATCGCTGTGCAGCTCCTCCGGTGCGCCGAACCGACAGAACATTTCATCCACCAGCTTTGACGCCGTCGTCGTGGCGCTTTGGTCCGGGACCGCGTACGCCTCTGGCCACTTAGTGAAAAAATCCATAGCGACCAGCACGTAGCGGTTCCCCCGGTCCATGGTCGTGAAAGGGCCCAGGATGTCCACTCCCACTCGCTCCATTGGTGCTCCCACCCGGTACTGCTGCAGGGGAGCGTGGGATCGCTGAGTTGGTCCCTTCTGAGCTGTGCATGTGTCGCAGCGATGAACGTGGAGCTCCACGTCCTGATGACAACCTGGCCAGTAGAACCGGGCCCGAAGGCGCTGCAGCGTACTTTGGGCCGGAGTCGACGAGGAACCAGCAGCTGCCAGACGTGCCGCTGCCCAGCTGGAGTCTGCCACTGTCGATACACCACGCCCTCATGGCAGCGGAGGTTGGCCCACTGGGAGTGTAGGGCCTTAGTCTCTGGGTCCAGCGGTGACACAACCTCCCAGGCGGGCCGCTGTCCTGCGTCCAGCCACTGCCGAACCCGCGAAATGACCGGGTCTCTGTCCTGCTCGCTCTGCAGCTGCTGCGTGCCAAGAACCTCTGTGATGTCATCGCTGGGGAGAACTGCCTGATCATCTGAGGGGCTGCGCGTCGCTGCATTATTCCTGCTCGCAGCGGCTCGGAG
The DNA here is from genome assembly GCA_020510985.1 of Pholidichthys leucotaenia. Lineage (NCBI taxonomy): Eukaryota > Metazoa > Chordata > Actinopteri > Cichliformes > Pholidichthyidae > Pholidichthys > Pholidichthys leucotaenia. Next base: position 188,639,805 of record CM035842.1, on the reverse strand, counting down.
AGCAGCAGCCCGTGGGGCGATTTGGTCCCGATCTTCAGCCTGTTGGCAGTGACGACACTCCTCTGTCGCACAGGGGCGCCGAGACAGCGCGTCAGCGTTGGGATGGAGGCGGCCTGCCCGATGCACAATCTGGAAATTATAATCCTGCAGTGCCTCCACCATCTCGCCAACTGTCCATCCGGTTCTTTGAAGTTTAACAACCAGGTCAGGGAAGCGTGGTCCGTCCTGAGCTGGAACCTCCCCCCGTACACATACAGGCGGAAATGACGCAGTCCTTGGATGACAGCCAGCAGCTCTCTGCGAGTCACACAGTAATTTCTCTCGGCTCTGCTGAGAGTGCGGCTGAAGAAAGCGACTGCCTGCGCTCCCTGCTCTCCCTCCTGGGATGGCACCGCCCCGGTGCCCTGGTTGCTGGCGTCCGTGTCCACGATGAAAGGGCGGTTCAGGTCAGGATACCGCAGGACGGGGGCTCTGATGAGCGCTGCGTGGAGCTGGGAGAAAGCAGCAGCACAGCTGTCACTCCACTGAAATGTTCAATTCAATTTCAATTCAATTCAACTTTATTTATATAGCGCCATTTCACAACAACAGTCATCTCATAGCACTATCAACTGAAGGGGGGACCCCCACAGTTGCAGAAAGACCCCAGCAATCAGGCGATCCCCTGTGAGCAAGCACTTGGCGACGGTGGAGAGGAAATGTGAAATGTGTGTGAAATGTGCGTCCTTTCTGCGTCAGCTGATGCAGCGTCCTGGCGATGGTGGTGAAGTCTTTCACAAACCTCCTATAATAGGAGGCCAATCCAAGAAAACTTCTCAGTTCTCCAACATTCCGCGGCACTGGCCAGTCTCTCACTGTTGCAACTTTTTCCGGGTCGGTGGCGACCCCCGCTGCGCTGACGACGTGGCCCAAAAAGGTAGTCTCCTACCGGAACAGGTGGCATTTCTTAGGATGTAACCGTAGCCCCGCCTGCTGGATGGCTCCCAGCACCTCTCGGAGATTTGACAGGGCACTGTCAAAATCAGCTGCATGCGCCAGCAGGTCATCCAGGTAAACAATGCAGCGACTCCGGGGCATGTGAGCCAGCACTCGCTCCATCAAGCGCTCAAAGGTGGCCGGAGCGTTGCAGAGTCCAAACGGCATCACTTTAAACTGGTACAGTCCCTGCCCGATGGAGAAGGCTGTTTTTTGGCGGGCCTCAGGTGACAGCTCTACCTGCCAATAGCCGCTGCGTAGATCCAGCGAGCTGAACCAGCTGGAGCCAGCGATGTGGTCCAGTGCGTCATCGATGCGGGGCAGGGGGTAGGAATCTTTCCTGGTGGCGTCGTTCAGGCGTCGGTAATCCACACAGAACCGCCACGACCCGTCCTTCTTCTTGACCAGCACCACAGGCGCCGCCCAGGGGCTGCTTGAGGGCTCAATAACATCTGCCTCCAGCATTTCTCGCACTTTTTGTTCCGCCGCTGCCCGCCTTGAAAAGGGCAGCCGGCGTGGGTGGAGTCGAATCGGCCTGGCCTCACCGGTGTCGATCTCGTGCTGCACCAACCCGGTCCGGCCGCATTCCTCATCCTTCGCGGCGAAAACACCCACGTAATAGTCCAATAGCTCCCGCAGCTGGCGTCTCTGTTCCAGGTCCAGCCCGCTGCAGCTCCGTTGAAATAATTCCTCCACCACCTGCTGCGTCTCTGCTGACACGTTGACCCCTCCCCTTGCTGTCCTTGTGTGCGTTCGTGCTCCCTCTGTCCACGCTGGTGACGTCATCGTGTCCAGTCCTCGCGGTGGCCTGCCTGGTCCGGTCTGTCTTGGCGATCCCTCGATTACACGGGCCCCGTGTTCCTTCCCTGGGTTCTGCTGTGGAGTGTGATGGTCCGGTTTCCCAGCTGGAGGGAAGGTCCGGCGGTGTCGATCTTGGCACGCCAGGCTGTGAGCAGGTCTAGTCCAATAATACAGAGGTCTTGGATGTCAGCCAGCCAGAACGGGTGTCTCGTGTTCTGACCGGCCACCCCCACCACCAGCACTCTCCGCCCCTTCAGTCGGGCGCGCTCACCGGTAGCTGTGGTGACGCAGCGCTCGGTGGGTTCCCATCCCCGCGGAGCCGTCTTGCTTGTGCCCGGCAGCACACCGGGTCGAACCAAGGAGATTGTAGAGCCAGTGTCAACCAGGGCCCGGATCAACGTCTTCCCCAAGATGCACTGTAGATATATCCCTGGAGAGTGTCCAACTCGGCCCACGCGTGGTGCCGGCTCCTCGGAGGAAACATCTGCTGGAGGTGGCCTGTCCCCGTTCACGCCACCTCGCTCTAGTTTAACGCCAGCGAGGGGCCAGTTTGTCGTGGGGTGGGTGCGGGGCAGTATCGTGCGATGTGTCCCATCTCTCCGCAGTGGAAGAAACCTTCCTCACGCCACCGAGGCCATCTTCTCCGTGGCCGTGCCGCCGTGGTCTGCCGTAATTCCTCCTCCTCCCCCTCGCTCTCCATCGTAGCCTGGTAGGTTCTTCGGCTGTGCGTTGGCACTTCAGTTGTATGATTTATTAGCGGCTCTGCCCGCTCTGCTTCTGCCACTGCAGTCCTCCAGTCGCTCGCGGCGTGGAGCCGTACGTGGCTCTGGAGCTGGGCCGGGTGGAGACCTCGGATGAAACTCCGGAGGGCGAGCTTCTCTACTGCCTCCGGTGCGAAATCTGGGTAGCTGCGCCGGGTTAACAGCCATATGTCTGCAGCATAGGCTCCTAGTTTTTCCTGGTGGTTCCGGCGGCGGCGGGTCAGTTGTTCTTGGGCGTGCTCAGCGTCCGCTATTCTCCCAAATCGTCTCTGGAGCGCCCCTTGTAGTGCTGGCCAGCTGTGGTGCTTCTCAGGCCGGAGATTAGAGAGCGTGCAGAGGGCTTTCCCTTCCAAGGCCAGCGCGACCTGTACGGCGGTTTCCTCTGGCAACCAGCCGTTCAGCGCCGCGGTCAGTTCGACCTGTGTCAGGTAGTCGTCCAGTGTGGCTTCGCCGTTGAAACGGGGAATCTTGGCCCGCTGTCGAACAGGTGGGGTGGTCGTCTCCTGATTGATCGCCACTCTTGATCGCCGTGGGGTCGCCAGCCCGTCCTGTCCTGAGAAGGGTGGAATGTTTGCTCTTTTCTGCCCGCTCTGTCTTGAAAAAAGACAGGGGGCGGGGTGCGCTGGCCCCGTCAGGTCCGCCGCTTCGTTCGTCCCGTCTCCGGTCTCCCGGTGGTGGTGCCTCGGTCCCATCATCCATCATCAGCTAAGCAATGGCCTGCTCCAGCTGCTGGATCTCCATTCTGATCCTAGCTTCCATTTGCTCCATCCCACTTCTGACACCAGTGTGACGTATGCAGGGTTCACACAAAGAAAATGGAGCAAGATGGTTGTGATCAACTGGATTCATTTTACACACACTCTGAGCACAGGCAGGAGGGGAGGTCATTCTCCCAGACCTCCGTTTAAATCACGGTTACACACACATAATAAATCTTGCCTATGAAATACTGTTGGGTAATTATAACGCAGTTATAATTACACAGCAGTAGAATAGCTCAGTAATAACATTTACTACACACACACACAGTAACGTTTCAATTGTCCAAGCATGCTGGGAAACCCCTGCCCCCCTTAACATGGCCCCGACGTTACAATAGGTTGATCGAATGTGTTCTGAGTAGGATGACTTCCTTACCAGTTTTAGCATATTCCCTAGTCGGCAAGTCAGCTAATTATTTTTATTGATGTTAGCAGGATGCTAGCTCAACATAAGTCAAAATATTTCTACTCAAACATATTTTTATAATGTACGTTTTCATTTAGTGTGGCAAAAATATATTTTTCCAAGAGTGAACTGACAAGGACTGTCTAAATAAATGTAATGTTGTTCTTACAGTCTGCGTTTTGGTTATTTCTTGCAATAAAAGTATTATTAGCAAACACATTTTACATTAGATCATTATAAAATACCTGTCTTAAACACAGGGAGTAGTTTTGGTATGATAAACCTCCAACCAGCCATTTATAATAAGGATCCCTGTACAGAGCACAATGGGGTCAAATGACCCCACTTGGTCATTTCAGTCCGTAAAATAGCTTGGTCGCTTGACGTTACTGAAGATCTCGCTGTCCTGTCTGTTTATTCCACTTGCTCTCCTTAAAAACACACTAAAATACATTACATGGTGTCAGAAGTGTCACTCATATGAAGACGGACCAACTAAAACCGCCGAACAGTCTGTCGCTGGAAGGAAACCTCGCAGAAAACTGGAGTTTGTGGATCCAGAAGTTTGAGCTGTACCTGATTGCTAGCGGCATAGCTGAAAAATCAGAGAAAATAAAATGTGCTATGTTTCTTCATGTGGCAGCTGACGAAGCTATTAAGGTATTTAATACCATGGACTTTGATGATGATGATGTGGATGATTTTGACATCCTAAAAGAAAGATTTAGGCAATATTGTGAGCCAAGAAAAATATAACCTACCTGAGACACATATTTTTCACAAGAGTACAAGGCAAGAGTGAACCTATCGATGCATATGTGACAGACCTGAAAAACAAGGCCAAAGACTGTGAGTTTGGACTGTTAACTGATTCACTCATAAGAGATCGTATTGTGTGTGGAGTCACCAATGGCCAGGTGAGAGCAAGATTGCTTAGAGAACCAGACTTATCTCTGAGTAAAGCTGTGGATATATGCAGGGCTAATGAAGCCACACAAAGCCATATGAAAGCTTTACAAGAAGAAACAGAAGTTCCAGTAAACAAGCTATGCAAAATAAAGCTAACTAAGAGGTCTAATGAAAGTGACGTCCACGCAAAAAGAGAATGCAATAAATGTGGGTATAAACATGAGCCTCGCAAGTGTCCTCCGTATGGGCAAACATGTAAAGTCTGCTCACGAAAAAAACATTTTGCTCGCATGTGCCACACAAGGATGCACAAAGAAAGCAGAGAACGTTCACACACACAGGAGAAAAATGTGAATGAGATAGAACAAGAGGAAAAAGAAATGTTTATTGGAACCATTGAGCCAAAGAGAAGAGAAAATAAAAAGCCAGCTCATGTTGATACGATGAATGTCGAAGAAGCTGAAAAATCAAGATGGACAGAAGTTCTGACAATGAATGGTGAACAGGTCGTCTTCAGATTAGACACAGGTGCATGTTGCAATGCGCTACCTCTCAAAATCTTAAAGAAAGTGACCAAAGGAGATATGCTACTGTTTGAATCCAGAACAAAGTTAGTATCATATTCTCACCACAAGATGGAACCAGTGGGCATGGCAAAGCTGAAATGTGAATACAAAACTCAAGAACAGGAGCTTGAATTTCAAGTTATAAAAGGTGATTTGCCAGCAGCGATCCTTGGAGGGGATTCATGTGAACAACTGGGACTGATAACCAGAGTCCACAAGGTGGATAGAGAAGAGGAAACTGACATTCTGACAGAATACAAAGATGTGTTTACAGGACTGGGGTGTGTACCAGGACTACATCACATTCAGGTCGACCCAGCTGTAACTCCAGTGATTCACCCACCCAGAAAGGTGCCTTTAGCACTGAAGGATGATATAAAAAAAGAACTAGAAAGAATGGAGACTCTGGGTGTGACTGAGAAGCAAACAGAGCCCACTGATTGGGTCAACAGCATGGTCATTGTCAAGAAAGCAAATAAAAGAATAAGAATATGCATAGATCCTCAAGATCTTAACAAAGCAATAAAAAGACAGCACTATCCCCTATGAACAGTGGAAGAAGTTGTTGCAGAGATGCTGAATGCAAAGGTGTTTTCAGTGCTAGACGCAAACCATGGCCTCTGGCAAATACAACTTGATGAAGAAAGCTCCAAGTTATGTACCTTTAACACACCATTTGGTAGATACTGATTTAAGAGGCTTCCCTTTGGTGTGTCATCAGCCCCAGAAGTCTTCCAAAAGTACATCGCCCAGAGACTGGAGGACCTGGAAGGAGTTGAGAATGTTATGGATGACATCCTGGTGTGAGGTGTAAATAAAGAACAACATGACAAAAGGCTGAGACAACTACTGGAAAGAGTGAAAAGTATTAATCTGAAACTGAACAAGGACAAATGTAAGATTGGCATGACTGAAATATGATATATTGGACACATTTTGAGTGCAGAAGGCCTGAAGCCAGATCAAGAAAAAGTCAGAGCAATAGTTAACATGCCTCAACCAGAAGATGTGGCTGCACTCAGAAGATTTCTCGGTATGGTGCAGTACCTTGCAAAGTTCATACCAAACCTGTCAGATGTAAGTGCACCACTCAGAAAACTTCTGGAAGGAGAAGTTGCATGGCACTGGGAGTCACAGCAACAAAAGAGCTTTGAACAGCTGAAGTCACTTGTCAGTGAAACCCCTGTGCTGAGATTTTATGACATAAATAAACCAGTTACATTGTCTGTGGATGCAAGCTCTGAAGGATTGGGAGCTGTGATATTGCAAGAGGGTCAGCCAGTGGCTTATGGTTCAAGATCGCTAACAGACACACAGAAAAGATATGCACAAATTGAAAAGGAACTTTTGGCTATTGTGTATGGCTGTGAGAAATTCAAGCAGTATCTGTATGGAAGACCAGTACAGGTTGAGTCAGACCATAAACCACTGGAACCAAACCACTGTGTTCAAAAAAGGGTTGCATAAAGCACCACCCAGACTACAACGTATGCTGATGAGTCTGCAGCCTTTCAACCTGCAGGTTACATATAAACCAGGCAAAGACTTGTACATTGCAGACACTCTGAGCAGAGCTTTTCTTAAAGAGCAGGCAGAAAAAACTATTGGAGGAGGAACTTGAAGTTAATCTCCTTACAGCACACCTACCTGTCTCAGAGGAAAAGCTGAAGTTATTCCAGAAAGCAACAGCAGCAGATGAGGAACTGCAAATGTTAATGAAAGCAGTTCAGTCAGGACGGCCAGCACAAGTCAGTCAAGTTCGAGCTGAGATAAGGAAGTATTGGACATTCAGAGAGGAACTCACATGCTCAGAAGAACTAATATTCAAGAACTCCAGACTTGTGGTGCCTCAAAGTCTGAGAAAGGAAATGCTTCAGAAAATCCATGAAGCACATCTTGGCATTGTTAAATGCAAAGAAAGAGCAAGAGATGTTTTGTTTTGGCCCAGTATGTCTAAACAAATAGAAGAAACAGTGCTAAGGTGTTCTATCTGTAACACACACAAGAGGAACAATGTCAAAGAACCACTTCAGAGTCATGACATTCCCAGCAGAGCTTGGGCAAAAGTTGGTGTTGATCTTTTCCATTTTGACCAAGGTGATTATCTACTGAGTGTAGATTATTACTCAAAATATCCTGAAATTGCCAAATTGCCACAAACAACAAGCAAACATGTCATTGTAGCTCTTAAATCTATGTTTGCCAGACATGGAATTCCAGACGAGCTCATGTCAGACAATGGACCACAGTTTTCAAGTGGAGAGTTCAAACAGTTTGCAGAAACGTGGGAGTTTAAACACACCACATCGAGCCCGGGATACCCACAATCAAATGGGCAAAGTGAACGTGCAATTCAAACAATAAAAAAACTACTGAAGAAGGCACAAGAGAGCCAAGGAGATCCTTATATTGCTCTTCTTGAATACAGAAATTCGCCCTTGGATGGAGTCAAATTGTCTCCAGCACAATTGTTGATGAATCGGAGACTGAAAACAAAATTGCCAACATCAGGTCAGCTGTTAATGCCACAACTGAACAAGAATAAGCAAAAACAACTGAAGGAGAGACAGATGAGACAGAAACATTACTTTGACCGTGGAGCCAGAGCCTTACCTGCTCTACAAGAGGGAGAGACAGTTAGATTCAGAGCTGAGAATACATGGCAACCAGCTATTGTGGTAAAGAGCCACAACACACCAAGATCATTTGTGATTCAGACCCCTGGGGGATGTAAATTCCGGAGAAACAGGCGCCATCTACTGAAGTGCAGAGAAGAAAGTGTTCCTAAAACCACAAACACTGATCAGGAGGATTTCCCGACCCCTGCTTGTGAGCCAACAGAGACCATCTCATCAGAGCAAGCACCTATTCATTCTCCTGTAAAGGAAACTGAGAATTCCAAAGCAGTTACTGAAGAGCCAAGGAAAACTTCACGCTTTGGCAGACTGATTAAACCCCCACAACGTTATACAATGTGAAACAACATAAAGAAATGTTTAAGTGTATCTTAAGGGATGTTAGCCCTGTAATGAAAAGAAAAGCAGTTGTTCAGGTTAAAACCATACTTTTTAACTTGTGAGTCATATTAGGATTTATTGTTTTTCTGTAATAATATAGTATGATATTCTACTTCTAAAGAAGGGAGATGTAATGTAGTAATGTGGTCTGCCACAAGGGGCGCTGTTAAGTGTTGTATGCAGATTAAGAAGGAGAGTAAAAACGGTTGTTGTTGACGTTACTGAAGACCTCGCTGTCCTGTCTGTTTATTCCACTTGCTCTCCTTAAAAACACACTAAAATACATTACAGCTTCTACTATCCACTGTATCAGAAAACTTGGGAGCTTCCAGATGGATCTGTAGCGTTCTACACCCACCTCACCGACAACGACGTGTGGCTGGCTTATGTCCAAGCTGCACCAACACAGCCTCAATCAAGCGACAGCCTGTACAACGAAGCTATGGATGCTCTTTCACAGCTGACACAAGTATTCAACGAGTGGCCGACACCTCCCCATTCCTCAGAGTGCTGATCATCTGCGGTCCAGGCTCCTGCAACAGCTGTAGCTGCCAATTCGGGGGACTTTAATCTTACTACTGCATCTCCATGGGTTGATCACCCGACCTCTACACAGCTCATGTCACCGGCTAGTCAGCCTCCAACACCAACACAGCTTCTCATAATTGATGAGGCTGTGGAGGAACAGCATGAAGACCCTCCACCGCCCAGCTCGGGTACGGTTTCATCTCGCAAGCATCACACCTCACCAGCAGCGGCACGCCACAGCTCAACTCAGCGAGATGTTATTTCTCTTACAGCTGATGACGAAGTTCTTCTGGATACTACTCCACAGATCCGTAAGGGTGCGGGGCAACAGGATCCCCCAACGGAGGGGTGTTCGAGTACCCCACGATATGACCCCAGCAACCGCAAAAAGGCTGAAAGCAGCAGACCCTCCCAATCATACCGATTTACCCCCTATGAAAAGAAAATGGGGGATCCTGTTTCCAATGTCCCAAGAATACAGAAAACATCACAGGGAGGTCAGCCAGGGTCACAAAGCCATCAGAAAGCACACACTCCTGTGGTCAGAAAGGACAGTGGCAGGCATGGCTGGTGAAAACACAGGGGACTGAATGCAGAGCAATATTGAAAGCATATACCATGAAATGCAATATTTTTTGTATGTAATCAGTAAAGCAGTGCGTAATCAACAAAAATAATGAGTGTAATTCAACTATGATCATATGTATATTTAAACTGTACAAAGAAAGGTTTATGTGGGTTCAGACTGTAAAATGTTCTGCAAGATCTGTTGACGGGAAAGCATGCGAGAAAAAGAGGAAATGAAACTGTTTAGGACAGCAAGTTAATTTATTTTGGTAATGGAAAATGATGAGATGAGCAGAACTTGAGGGACAAGTGCTGAGATAAGCAAAACCAGACAGTCATCAGTGCAGGGGGGTGCGTGTCACATGGCTGTTACTGGAAATTAGGTGGGAAAACATGTGCAGAATGAAGTAAATGTTATATAAAAGTTAGCATTAAGCCAATCACAGAAGCCAAAAAGCCTATGGGGAGATTGCTAGCCAATCACAGTTGAATGTAAAAAAGTTATTAAAATTCTGTTCAAAAGCCCCGAAATGTTCATTTTCGGCGGACTACAAGACCCCATTCATCCGATGGCAGAAGATTGAAGATACGGAGACCGCTGCAAGAAAATGGATCAAACACCATCTCATCTCTTCAATTTTTAACAACTCTAAATCTTCTGCTGCAAGAAGGGAGAAAATAACACTTGGGTGAAGACAGAAGAGGAAGTGGAGGCCCCCCTTCCCCTCCCTGGCTGACGGCTACACAGAGCACGGGGCCGCACTGATGGAAGAACAGAAGACAGAGCTTCAAGAGTTCTCTGCTGGGCCTCCAGCTTCCCTGTCTCACCTTTCCTTCCCCTTCTCCCCAAGAAGAGGAGCAATCAAAGGAGAAGACTAGCTGTTAACCATCCTTTTCAATCTCTACAGCAAGTTTTTTTTTTTTAGACAATTATCCACAAATTGATTAGATGTTTTTACCAGGTTTTATGATTCCAAGGGTTTCTTTTATTTTGGACGCTTTCAGATTTTTCATATTTTTGGTTGATTTTAAATTTTGATTTTCTGGACTGATCCTGGTGATTTTTGATTTTTTATATTTTTGAATGATTTCACTTTTTGATCAAATGACTGATTTTACAACTACCAACTTTTTGAATCAAGGTTTTTCAATCAGTTTTGGGTTGATTTTGAATTTTATCATTTTGATTTAATTGTTTTTATGCTGGGGTTTGCGTGCCCCAGTGATCCCAGGAGCTATGTTGTCCCCCCTCATGGATCGTCACCTTATCGTGGTGGGGGGGTTTGCGTGCCCCAGTGATCCCAGGAGCTATGTTGTCCGGGGCAATTTGCCTCTGATAGGGTCTCCCAAGACAAACTGGTCCTTGGTGAAGGGCCAGACTAAGAACGATCCAACAGACTCTCATGATAAATTGTATATCAAGGATTCAGTGTACCCCGCCTGGTATGGGGTTACCGGGGCCCCACCCTGGAGCCAGGCCTGGGGGAGGGGCTCGAAGGCTAGCGTCTGGTGGCCGGGTTTCCACCCATGGGACCCGGCCGGGCTCAGCCCGAAGGAGTTACATGGGTCCGCCCTCCAGTGGGTTCACCACCTGCAGGAGGGATCATGGGGGTCCGGTGCTGTGTGGATTAGGTGGCGGTCAAAGGCGGAGACCTTGGCGGACTGATCCCAAGCTTTCTAAACTGGCTTTTGGTACGTGGAATGTCACCTCTCTGGTGGGGAAGGAGCCCGAGCTGGTGTACGAGGTTGAGCGATACCGGCTAGATATAGTCGGCCTCACCTCAACACACAGCTCCGGTTCTGGAACCAGTCTCCTGGAGAGGGGCTGAGGCTTGGCCTTTTCTGGAGTTGCCCCGGGCGAGAGGCGACGAGCAGGGGTGGGTATTCTTGTATCACCCCACCTTGCTGCCTCTATATTGGAGTTTTCCCCGGTGGACGAAAGGGTTGCTTCCCTGCGCCTTCGGGTTGGGAAACGGGTCCTGACCATCATTTGTGCCTATGCACCAAATGATGTTTCAGAGTACCCACCCTTTTTGGAGTCTGTGACTGGGGTGCTGGAGGGTGCTCGTCCTGGAGACTCCATTGTCCTACTGGGGGACTTCAATGCGCACATGGGCAACGACAGTGAAACCTGGAGGAGGGTGATTGGGAGGAACGGCCTGCCCGATCTGAACTCGAGTGGTGTTCAGTTATTGGACTTCTGTGCTAACCACAGTCTGTCCATAACGAACACCATGTTCAAGCATAAGGGTGTCCATATGTGCACCTGGCACCAGGACACCCTAGGTCGCAGGTCGATGATCAATTTTGTTATCGTATCATCAGACCTGCGACCGTATGTCTTGGACACCCGAGTAAAGAGAGGTGCAGAGCTGTCAACTGATCACCACCTGGTGGTGAGTTGGATCCGATGGCAGGGGAGGATGCCATTCAGACCTGGTAGACCCAAACGTATAGTGAGGGTGTGCTGGGAGCGTCTGGCTGAGGCCCCTGTCCGGGAGGTCTTCAACTCCCACCTCCGGAAGAACTTCAACCACATTTCGAGGGAGTCTGGAGACATGCAGTCTGAATGGGCCATGTTCTCCACCTCTGTTGTTGAAGCGGCGGCCCAGAGCTGCGGCCGCAAGGTGGTCAGTGCATCTCGTGGTGGCAACCCCCGAACCAAGTGGTGGACACCAGTGGTGAGGGGGGCCATTAAGCTGAAGAAGGAGTCCTATCAAGCTTGGTTGGCTTGTGGGACTCCCGAAGCAGCTGAGGTGTACCTGCAGGCCAAGCGGAGTGCAGCTCGGGTGGTTGCTGAAGCAAAAACCCGGGTATGGGAGGAGTTCGGTGAGGCCATGGAACAAGACTTTCGGTCGGCTTCAAAGAGATTCTGGCAAACTGTTCGGCGGCTCAGGAGGGGAAAGCAGCTCCCCGTCCACACTGTGTATGGTGCGGATGGGACACTGTTGACTTCAACTGGGGATATCATCGGGCGGTGGAAGGAATACTTCGAGGATCTCCTCAATCCCACTGATACGCCTTCCACAGAGGAAGCAGGGTTTGGGGACGAGGGGGATGACTCGCCTATCACAGGAGCTGAGGTCGCCAAGGTGGTTAAAAATCTCCTTGGTGGCCGGGCCCCGGGGGTGGACGAGATTCGCCCTGAGTACCTCAAGGCCCTGGATGTTGTTGGGTTGTCATGGTTGACACGCCTCTGCAACATTGCATGGAGGTCGGGGGCAGTGCCTTTGGCATGGCAAACCGGGGTGGTGGTTCCTGTCTTTAAAAAAGGGGACCGGAGGGTGTGCTCCAACTTTAGAGGGATCACACTCCTCAGCCTCCCTGGGAAGGTCTATGCCAAGGTACTGGAGAGGAGAGTCCGGCCGTTGGTCGAACCTCGGATTCAGGAGGAGCAATGTGGTTTTCGTCCTGGCCGTGGCACATCGGACCAGCTCTTTACCCTCTCGAGAATTCTTGAGGGTTCGTGGGAGTTTGCCCAACCAGTTTACATGTGTTTTGTGGACTTGGAGAAGGCATTTGACCGCGTCCCTCGTGGATTTTTGTGGGGGGTGCTTCGGGAGTATGGGGTATCGGGCTTGTTGTTACGAGCTATTCGGTCTCTGTACAACCGTTGTGAGAGTTTGGTTCGTATTGCCAACACTCGGTCGGAGTCATTCCCAGTGAGAGTTGGACTCCGCCAGGGCTGCCCTTTGTCACCGATCCTGTTCATAATTTTTATGGACAGGATTTCTAGGCGCAGCCAGGGAATGGAGGGTGTCATGCTTGGTGACCACAGGATCTCATCTCTGTTGTTTGCAGATGATGTTGTCCTGTTGGCTTCATCTAGCAATGACCTACAGCTCTTGCTGGGACGGTTTGCCGCTGAGTGTGAAGCGGCTGGGATGAGAATCAGCACCTCCAAGTCCGAGTCCATGGTCCTCAGCCGGAAAAAGGTGGATTGCCCTCTCCGGGTTGGGGACAGGCCCCTGCCCCAAGTGGAGGAGTTTAAGTATCTTGGGGTCTTGTTCACGAGTGAGGGGAAAATGGAGCGAGAGATCGACAGACGGATTGGAGCAGCATCTGCAGTGATGCGGACGTTGTACCGGTCTGTTGTGGTGAAGAGGGAGCTTAGTTCTAAGGCAAAGCTGTCGATTTACCAGTCAATCTACGTTCCTACTCTCACCTATGGTCACGAGCTTTGGGTAATGACTGAAAGAACGAGATCGCGGATACAAGCTGCACGGTGGCGCAGTGGTTTAGCACTGTGGCAGCACAGTTTTACCCTCGGCCGGGGGACCGCGGGGATCATGAGATCGTGGGTTCGATCCCAGCCCCCGACCAACAGTGGGCTGTGTGGAGTTTGCATGTTCTCCCCGTGTTGCGCGGGTTTACTCCGGGATTTCTCCGGTTTCCTCCCGCATACCAAAAACATGTAGGTTTAGGGCGCTCGCGCACGCAGCGACCAGCGGCCGGTGGCTTGTCACCAGACTGCAAACCAAGTCTACCTACGGGTACAAATAAGTAACAAAAAAAAAAAAAACAAAAAAAAAAAAAAAAGCGGCTGAAATGAGCTTTCTCCGTAGGATTGCTGGACTCACCCTCAGAGATAGGGTGAGGAGCTCAGTCATCCGGGAGAGGCTCAGAGTAGAACCGCTGCTCCTCCACATTGAAAGGAGTCAGTTGAGGTGGTATGGGCATCTGATTAGGATGCCTCCTGGACGCCTCCCACTTGAGGTGTTTCAGGCACGTCCCACTGGGAGGAGACCCCGGGGCAGACCCAGGACTCGGTGGACAGACTATGTCTCCCAGCTGGTCTGGGAACGCCTTGGTATCCCCTCTGAAGAGCTGGAGCAGGTGGCTGGGGAGAGGGAAGTCTTGGCTTCTCTGCTTGAACTGCTGCCTCCGCGACCCGGACCTCCGGAAAAGCAGTAGAAGATGGATGGATGGATGGATGGATGTTTTTATGCAAGTATACTGTATCCTTTTGGGCTGAGCTTTGCAGACTTTCAATAAACACTACAGCATATTAAAAGACAGTATGGGAGTTTGTGAGATCATTGATTCAGTGTCCATCTTTCCTGGTTGTTTTTCAAGAGGGTATTTTTCTGCAAAGAGGTGTTATATTTTTATGAGTTTTTAAGGGTTACTCTTTAAAGTGTTTTTTAAACAGACCTCCTATAGATCAATTTTCCTGATCTTCAACATTCACCCAGATTAACAAGAGCAAAGTAAGACCACGGGGGGCTGTCGTTAATACCAATGGGGTATTCCAGGTGTCTGACTGGACAGGTCATTCAGTCAGAGGTCTGGTATACAGGTGAGCGGAGGTCACCTGGTAGATAGAAGACAGTGCAGCTGGGTTAACCCTCAAGTCACCAAGCACACAAACACACACACGTGACAGAATTTCCTCTGAGGAAAATTCCTCTAGGAACAGCAAGCTGGTGAGCCTAACTTCAATCTTGAGGCACAAGGTCAAAGGGTCTTCAACAGTATATAGTGTGGTTGATTCAGAAATATTTCACTCTGTGTAGTATTGCGATTGATTTGGATATTTTACCTTTAATACAATTAATATGTGACTTCCAATACAATTTATTGTCAATTATTACTCCAAGAAATTTAATTTCGGATACCCTTTCAATCTCTACACCATTTACACTGAGTTTAGATACTGAGTTGTTGTGATGGTCGTTAAAAATTTGAGCTTTCCTAATTCCTTTCCGAGTGTATCCAAAAGTTGTTCCAAATTGCTTCCACTGCATAATAAATTAGTGTCCTCTGCAAACAATATTAAATCCATTTTTTCCGAAACTTTACATATGTCATTTATATACAGATTGAATAACAATGGCCCCAAAACTGAACCCTGTGGGACGCAAATAACCTTCAGTAACTGTGAGTTTTTGCTACCAACAGACACATACTGATATCTGTTCTTTAAGTAATTACATAACCAGGACGGTGCTACCCCCCTAATACCATAATTTTGTAGTTTCTTTAATAATAATTTATGATCCACTGTATCAAATCCTTTTTTTAAGATCCAGGAATACCCCAACTGAATACTCTTTATTTTAAACAGCAGTTGGTATTTTTTCTATAAATTCAGTTAGAGCAATTGCAGTTGTCCTCTTGTGTCTGGACCCATATTGCTGCTCCCACTATAAATTATTCTTCATTATGAAGTTGTCAAGTCTCTCACAGAATATTTTTTCAAGTATCTTGGAAAATTGCGGCAATAGTGAAATTGGTCTATAGTTTGAAAATTCCACTCTGTCACCCATCTTGTGTATCAGAATTACTTTAGCTATTTTCATTGCACTGGGAAATATACCTGTTTGGAAAGACAGGTTACAAATATACATCAGTGGCTTCACTAAGCATTCAATGATAGTTTTAACTAAAAGCATGTCAATACCATCACAATCCGTAGATGTTTTAGTTTTAAATGATTTAACAATTTCAATGACCTCTCTCATCTGTGTTCTTTATGAAAATGGAGTCTTTAATAGCAATGTTTTTACTTATTGTGTCACCTGTAGATGCCGTAATGGGTATTTCTCGAGCCAGATTAGGACCAATGTTAACAAAAAATTTATCAAATTCATCTGCATTCGTGAGACTGCATTTACACTCTGTCGTTTTTTTGTTGTTTTGTTTTGTTTTGTTTTGTTTTTTTTGAAAGATTGGTTGGGTAGCTTGTATTTCTGTTTTTATTTCCAAGAACACTGTTATGTGTTGTCCATGTATTTTTAATGTTATCTCTGGTTTTCTCCAGTTCTTTACTGTAGTAGCCTCTTTTACTATGTCTCATTATATATATTAACTTATTTTTGTATGTTTAATACCGCTGCTCTGCTTCTTTTGTCCTTTTCTTTAGAAAAGCTTTATATAATTAATTTTTCTTTTTACACAGTTTTTATAATCCTTTGGTTAACCATGGCTTGTCGACAAATTTCTGTTTAAGCTTTTTCTTTACTAATGGACAATTTTTTTTCATAAAGAGTGTTTACAATGTTCATGAATATGTCATAGGCTTCATTCACATCTGATACATAGACTTTTGTCCACTCTTGCTTCAGCAGGTCTTCTTTAACCCCTTGCATTCTGGTCAATTTCCCTAAAAACGCCAAAAAATAAAGTACCCAAAGTAAATCAAAAGCTGTTCTTCAACCCTTTGCAGCATCTTCATGGGGTTGGTCTCATTTAAAAGAAAATACTTTGAATTTTTTGGCAAAACAGTCATAATCTCTCTAAGTGCTCGGCCACTGAGTAACAGTCATCTAAACATACTGAACTTGAAGAAAATAAATTTCGCCTGGGTGTTTTTTTGGATACAAATGCTTGCAAATAACACACAGCTGTGACATAATTCTCGGCCCAGGAAACACGCACGCAGGCTCAGGTAAGATTTGATAGCTTTATTCAACAGCAAAGGGATGTCTGGGTGCGTGTATGAGATATGTATGTGGATTGTGGATGGACGATAAGAGTCGGGAACAGAGCAGCACGCCGTGCGGCCAGGCAACCCTATGGGAGGAACAGAGACAGGGAAATGAGCTGGGCTTAACCACACGGGGAAGTAATGCAGAGTGATGCTTACTTGCAGAAGGGAAGGTGGCTGGCGTTGGCTAGGATCTTCGGCCTGGGAGACAGCGCCCTGCTGCGCACATGACGAGGCGTGGAGATGCGGGAGAAGGAGATGGCGAAAATGGGAGAATCCGCTGTCTGGGAATCCACCTGTGCACAGGGGAAGACTGATAGACAGGTAAGTGGCAAACAGCTTACGTGTCGTAGCGAAGAGTGGCAGGATGGGAAGAGACGATCCTGCTGAGGGTTTGAGCGTGTAGTAGAACAGACGGCTCCAGACCGATGCACAGGGTGGAGTGGAATAAATAGCCCATCACTGACGAGACGCAGGTGTGCGCACAGCTGAGGTCGATGTCTGAGAGCGGCGAGTTGTGACAGTACTCCCCCCCCCCAGCAGTGCCTCCTGGCGCTGGTTTATCCGGGTGCGCCCGCTGGAACTCCGTGATGAGATCTTTGTCCAGCACAAAAGAAGAGCACACCCAGGATCTCCACTCTGGGCCATATCCCTCCCAATCCACCAAGTACTGCAGCCCACGACCTCGAAGCCGGGAGTCCAGGATGGAGGCCTGTCACCCTGTGACAGTTGGAGGCAACTCCCCACGCCGGGTGGCCGTCGATCATCATGGGAGCGGGCGGCGCCCTAGGAGGAGGACAGAGTGGGTTGGAGATCACAGGCTTGACCCTGGACACATGAAAAGAGGGACACACACGGAGGGGGGGGGGAGGGCCAAACACACAGCCACTGGGTTGATAATTTTGGAGATGGTGAAGGGACCGATGAAACGTGGAGCCAGCTTCCTCTTCTCGGCCTTGAGGTTGATGTCCTGAGATGACAACCAACCCGTTGGCCCACCTGGTAGCTGGGAGCCGGCCTCCTGTGGCAATTGGCTGTGGTGCTGTTGCGCTCCGCCGTGTGTAAAAGCGCCTCGCGCGCCCTGGTCCACAAACTCCGGAAGCGTCTTACATGCGCCTGGCTAGATGGAGCAGCCAACTCACTCTCCTGCTCAGGGAACAAGGGGGGATGGTAGCCCAATGATGCCCTGAAGGGGGACATCCCGGTAGCCGATGACTGTGCCGCATTGTGGGCGTACTCCAACCAGGCCAAGTAAAAGCTCCAGGAGGATGGGTTGGAGGAGGTGACACAGCGCAGGGCAGCCTCCAGCTCCTGATTGGCGCGCTCACACTGCCCGTTGGATTGGGGGTGATGACTGGAGGAAAGACTCACCGTGGCCCCCAGGGCGTTGCAAAAGCACTTCCACAATTGCGACACGAACTGAGGCCCCTGATCAGACACAACGTCCACAGGGATCCCGTGCAGCCTGACCACATGTTGGACGAGGAGGTCGGCTGTCTCTCATGCCAAAGGGAGACCCCGGAGCGGCACAAAGTGGGCAGCCTTGGAGAACCAATCCACAATCGTCAGGACCGTGTCGTAGGTGTTAGAGACAGGGAGACCAGTGACAAAGTCGGGGGCGATGTGCGACCAAGGCCTGCCCGGGACCGGCAGGGGCTGGAGTAGGCCCGCGGGGGAGAATTCGGGGACTTGCCAGTAGCACACTGGCAGCAAGCCCGGACGTAATTGGCGACATCCTTTTGGAGACCGGGCCACCAGAAAGAACATTGAAGGAGGTCCACCAGTCGGGAGACGCCAGGGTGACAGGCGAGCTTGGACGTGTGGGCCCAGTGAATGACCTCCCCCCGAACAGCTGATGGAACGAAGAGTCTCCCATCCAGGCCGCCACCAGGGTCCGGTTCAGCCTCCAGCGCCCTCCGGATCTTGTCCCTGATGGACCAGGAAACCGCCCCCACAACACACGAGCTGGGCAGGATGATGTGATCCAGCTCCTCCGGAGCCTTGGGGGTGACCTGCCTAGATAGGGCGTCGGGCAACCCATTCTTTGAGCCTGGACGGTAGGTGATGGTGAACTGGAACTGAACGAAAAACAGAGACCAGCGCGCCTGGCGGGCATTCAGACGCCTGGCTGACCTCAAATACTCAAGATTCTTGTGGTCCATCCAAACTACAAAAGGCTGAGCTGCCCCCTCCAGCCAGTGACGCCACTCCTGCAGTGCGAGCTTGACAGCCAGAAGCTCCCTGTCGCCGACGTCATAGTTACGCTCAGCTCCCAACAGCTGCCGGGAGAAGAAGGCGCAGGGCCGTTTGACTCCATCCACCGGTGATCGCTGGGAAAGCACCGCCCCCACCCCCGTATCAGAAGCGTCCACCTCCACCAGACACTGCAGCGTGGGGTCAACCTGGGTTAGGACCCGGGAGGAAGAGAACTCCATCTTCAGGGTGTCGAATGCGGTCGCTGCCTCCTCGGTCCACTGGAAGGGCATCTTGGGGGAAGTGAGGCGGGTCAGGGGAGTAACGATGGCGCCAAAGTTGGGGACAAAGCGACGGTAGAAATTGGCAAAGCCGATGAATTGTTGCATCTGTTTCCTGGAGGTAGGCGTGGGCCACTCGACCACCACTTTAACCTTGGCGGGGTCGGGGAAAATCTGGTTATGGGAAATAACGAAACCCAGGAAAGAGGTGGTCTTGGCATAAAACTCACATTTCTCCGCCTTGATGTAAAGCCTGTTCTCCAACAGCCACTGCAGAACCCACATCACGTGAGCCTGGTGCTCCTCCCGAGACCTGGAGAAGATGAGAATGTCATCCAGGTATACGAAGACGAAGACCCCCAGGAAATCACGCAGGACATCATTGATGAGTCGCTGGAAGACGGCGGGAGCGTTGGTGAGCCCGAACGGCATTACTAAGTACTCAAAGTGGCCGCTGGGCGTCTGAAAGGCCGTCTTCCACTCATCGCCCTCCCAGATCCGGACGAGATGGTAGGCGCTGTGGAGGTCTAATTTGGTGAACCAGGTCGCCCCCTGGAGGGAGTGGAAGGCGGTGTCCATAAGAGGCAGGGTGCACCGGTCCTTCACCGTGATGTCATTGAGGGCCCTGAAGTTGATGCATGGACAAAGGGACCCATCCTTCTTGGAGACGAAGAAGAAACCGGCACCAAGCGGGGACGAGGAGGAGCGGATGATCCCGGCGCTCAGCAACTCCCTGATGTACGTGTCCATTGCCTCACGTTCCGGAGCAGAAAGGCTGTATAGGCGGCCGGATGGTAATGGCGCCCCCGGGCAGAGGTTTATGGCACAATCATACGGCCGGTGAGGAGGAAGAGACATTGCCTTGGACTTGCTGAACACGATTTCCAAGTCGTGGAACTCCTGGAGCACCAGAGTGAGGTCCAGAGGAGAGGAGGCCGGAGTGGGCGGAGGAGAGGATGGAGCACATGCCGCAGACTGGAGACAAGTGCTCATGCAGAAGGAGCTCCAGGAGAGAGCACTTCCAGATTGCCAATCGAGGACAGGGTTGTGCAGCCGCAGCCATGGGTAACCCAGGATTACCGGAGCCATAGAGGATGACAAGACATACAGGCAGAGGTCCTCATGGTGGTTGCCAGTAATTATTATTGGCACCGGCTTGGTGCGGTGTGTCACTACTTCCAGGGGCGAGCGAGAAAGGGTGACAAGGTTGAGTGGAGCTGACAACGGCTGACAGGGTATACCCAAACGGGTTGCCAGGCTCTTGGAAATAAAGTTTTGCTCTGCCCCCGAGTCCACCAGTGCGTGAGTGAGGTGTCCGGTGGAGTTGTGGCAAAATCTGATGGGCAAGGAGCAATTAGAGAGGGAATTTGACTGGTTGGTGTCCGCGAGACCCCCTACAGAGACTCGGACCCCCTTGTTTGGCTTGGTCGGGCAATGCTCCACGGTATGCTGATCGCCTCCGCAATACATGCAGAGGCCCAGCTCCTGGCGGCGTTGTTTCTCCGCTAGGGGGAGCCTGGTTTGCCCAACCAACATTGCCTCTGGCTCATCGGCGGACCCCAGAGCGGGTAACGCCAGGGGGCGAAACTGAGAGGCGCGGGCAGGAAGTCCGCACAAGCGGCTGTAGGACTTCTGCTCGGTGGACTGCTCCCGCAGCCTGTTATCT
This sequence comes from Pholidichthys leucotaenia, assembly GCA_020510985.1. Lineage (NCBI taxonomy): Eukaryota > Metazoa > Chordata > Actinopteri > Cichliformes > Pholidichthyidae > Pholidichthys > Pholidichthys leucotaenia. Next base: position 188,618,945 of record CM035842.1, on the reverse strand, counting down.
AGACTAATAGTTAGGGAAATTAATTTGGATAGCCGCCCCGGAAGGTCCCAGCTGGCCAACTCATCCCGCAGACCAGAACTGAGGGTGCGAAGGAAGATGCTGCAGAGAGAAGCCTCACCCCAACCAACCTCCTCCGCTGCCACCCGGAAGTCAACAGCGTAATCGGCCGCCGACCGGCTACCCTGCTGAAGGCTAAGGAGCCAATCGGCGAGGACGCTGCTGCTTCACGAGTGGTCAAACACCTCCAGGAAATTTTGCACAAATTGGTCATAGGAGAGGTTCGCGTAGCTGGGCTTCGACATGACGGCGTAGGCCCAAGTTAACGCTCGCCCCTCCAAGAGATTAGCCATATAGCCAATTCTCCTGTGGTCTGAGGGGAAATCCCCGGGAATGCGCAGGAACACCAACTCACATTGTAAGAGGAACCCCTGTGCCTCACCGAGCTTCCCGTTGAAGCGAGCGGGGGTTGGAATCAGTGTGAGCCGGGTCGGCGCTCCCGAGCTAGGCTGGCCAGCCTCGAAGGCGGCCGAAGCCGGTCCGCCCTGATGAGCCGGGGGGAACGCCTGCTGGGGGTCAAGACGGTCCAACCGGTGAGTTAACATGGCCAACTGATTGAGTATCACCTGCTGTTGATGAGCTATCATATCCACCTGAGCCTCGAGGGTGGAAAGACGGCGTGCGAGCCCGCTGTCCGCTGGGCCGCTTTGCTGGAGCCGTACTGACATAATTCTCAGCCCAGGAAACATGCACGCAGGCTCAGGTAAGATTTGATAGCTTTATTCAACAGCAAAGGGATGTTTGGGTGCATGTCTGAGATATGTATGTGGATTGTGGGTGGACGATGAGAGTCGGAAACAGAGCAGCACGCCGTGCGGCCAGGCAACCCTATGGGAGGAACAGAGACAGGGAAATGAGCTGGGCTTAACCACACGGGGAAGTAATGCAGAGTGATGCTTACTTGCAGAAGGGAAGGTGGCTGGCGTTGGCTAGGATCTTCGGCCTGGGAGACAGCGCCCTGCTGCGCACACGACGAGGCGTGGAGATGCGGGAGAAGGAGATGGCGAAAATGGGAGAATCCGCCGCCAGGGAATCCACCTGTGCACAGGGGAAGACTGATAGACAGGTAAGTGGCAAACAGCTGACGTGTCGTAGCAAAGAGTGGCAGGATGGGAAGAGACGATCCTGCTGAGGGTTTGAGCGTGTAGTAGAACAGACGGCTCCAGACCGATGCACAGGGCGGAGTGGAATAAATAGCCCATCACTGATGAGACGCAGGTGTGCGCGCAGCTGAGGTGGATGCCTGAGAGCGGCGAGTTGTGACAAGCTGTCAGATCCAGGCTGGAAAATGCAACAAGAAATGTAGAACCAAGTGTTATCCAGCTGAGGTCAAAATTTTGTAACAATACCACAAAAAATGAATATATTACACAGCTTTCTTCACAGGTTGTTCCCAGGCGTTTTTGAACTGTGCCAAATTGTGCCAAATGGCACAGTTTGGAAAACATCTGTAACTTTTGAATGATTCAATATAGAAGCTTGATGTTGGGCTCTATTGAAAGGTGACACTCAGGGCTGTGTGTGTGGGGGAGGGGGTTGTTTATTCATTCATGAATGAATGAATGAACAAACAAGCCCCCACACATAAAGAAGCATGCCACGTAAAAAAAATGTGTGGCTTTTTTTTACAAGAAAAAATAACCTACAGTGCATTAAAAATTATACTAAAATATCTGTAATGTAGAAGATAACAACTCCCACCCCCCGCTACAGAGGACGGACATCGCCCGGTGCGCCGCGGTCACGGTGCACCACGGTCTACTACGCACAGTTGTACTAAAATATCTGCAATCCGCTACAGAAGAGTAGCGGGGGGGGGGGGCCTTCACGGTCTGGACGCAGCGCACGAACCGTGTACCGCGGCGCACGGAGTCCAGTTCGTGCGCCGTGGTCTATTACGCACAGTTGTAATTTACTGATCGGTCAAAAGTCATTTTTGATTACAATTTTCAGGGATAAAGAATGATTTAGTTTATAACACTTACCTGTCCACAACAGCAGTGTCGCTGGCGAACTTCTCTTCCTCATTGTCAGACGAACATGACGCTGGTCCGCTTGTTACGGACTCGTGGTTCTGGTCACGTGACCCGGTCAAACCATAATTCCGTTATTGCGGTTTTGTGCTTCCATGATTGTGGTTTTGGCGAACGATTTTTCAAAACAAATAAGAACAGTAGTAAGAAAAAAAGACTGGCGAACGCGTGTGTGTCACCCAGTGGCTAAAAACAAAACAGATTTTGCAAGGGAGGCACGCTTTCGAACTACTGTGCTTCAATTGGCTCGCTGTATTCGCAGCCGTTGGTAGGGGGGTCCTTCTTGCTAGGTTTTCAGTCATTGGTTCTTCAAGGTTTCAGAAACCCAATTCAAGGCTCTTATTAGTCAAATGAGAGGTCAATCACATCTAAACCAATCAAAGCACTCCTTTGGCTTTCTGTTCGCGGCTATGTCTGTAGTGGAAGAACGGAAATGCAGCTTTGTTTTTTTTTTTTTCAGTGCCTCCTAGGACACACAGTGTGCGTCCTAGGACACCCTCGTGCGCCCTAGGACGCAGAGACGTGTCCTCCCGCGGTACACCAAAGTGCAAGAGGTTAAAAGAACTGATTGCATTTTGTGATTTGTATCTGAAAGATTTTTAAGTTTTTTTTCTGTATTGGCCCCCATATGGCCATGGATAAGAGCAGAGACTGGCAAATGGTCATTTATGTCATTTATCAGTAATCCACTTTCTATTTTCTTCCATCCATCTATCCATCTTCTACCACTTAATCCTTTTCGGGTCACGGGGGGGCTGGAGCCTATCCCAGCATCTTTGGGCAAGAGGCAGGGTACACCCTGGACAGATTGCCAGTCCATCGCAGGGCCAACACAGAAAGACAGACAACCATTCCCTCTCACATCCATACCTAAGGACAAGTTAGAATCCCCAGTTGATGCCAGTTAACCTCACCTGCATGTCTTTGGCATGTGGGAGGAAACCGGAGTACCCGGAGTAAACCCACACAGACACGGGGAGAACATGCAAACTCCACACAGAAGGGTCACCGATGGTCTGGGGGTAGGATCGAACCCACGATGGTCAAGGGTGGAATCGATTCCATGACCTTCTTGCTGTGCTGCCACTTCTATTTTGTTGTCAATAATATTAACAAACAGGTTATCAATAGGTGTAGCAGTGTGAACTGTGATTCTACTGGGATGTGTTATTGTGGAATATAGACTCATACTGTCATATAATGTGATAATTGTGTGTGCTGTGTCTTTAAGACTGTGGTGACGTCACAGGTCAGAGTTGACCTTCACCGAGTGATATAGTTATGAAAATGGCGATGTGTTGATGTTGCCGCCTGTTAATGGTTCCCGCTCCTAGTTTTAAAAGAGAACTTTGTTGAAACCACTATTCGTGTGGACCTCAGTTCTTTACATGGTGTCAGAAGTGCTTGACGGACGCTCTGTTTCAGTAAGATGGCCAAGTTTAATCCCCCGGAAAGTTTTCCTTTTCATCGGCCGAATGAATGGGCGGGCTGGAAAGAGCGCTTTCTGCGTTTCCGGACGGCTACAAAACTGAATAAAGAGGACGGCGAAGTTCAGGTCAGTTCACTGATTTACGCCATGGGCCCCGAAGCTGAAAACATCTTCAAATCATTCTCCTTTACTGAGGAAACGGATCAAAAGAAGTTTGACGTTGTGTTAGGAAAATACGACGAGTACTTCTGTCCTAAACGGAACGTGATCCATGAGCGCGCTTGTTTTCACCAGAGGCTGCAGCGGCCCGGTGAGAAAGTGGAAATGTTTATCAGAGCCCTTCATGAGATGTCAGAACACTGTGACTTTGGTGTAAAGAGAGATGAACATATCTGTGACCGAATTGTTGTGGGCATCCTCGATAAAGAGCTGTCACGTAAACTGCAGATGATGGCTGATCTAACGCTTGCCCAAACTATTCAGACAGTTCGCCAGTCCGAGGAGGTTGTCCTCCAGGTTCACCAGCAGGGGGAGGCACACACCACGGTGCAGGAGATCCAGGGAAAAGCAGCAGGCAGAGGAAGATCTCCATTTAAACCAAAGAAGGAAAAAAGTGGAGAGCAAAAAGACTCATGGTGTGGAAGATGTGGAAAATTAAAACACAGAGATCCTGAAAAGTGCCCAGCCATAAAGTCAACATGCAACAAGTGTAAAAAGGTGGGTCACTGGGAAAAGAAATGTCACAGTAAATCAGTCAGAGAAGTCACTGAAGAGACAGTTTCCCAGACACCATTTTTTTGGGGCGCAGTCACAAAAACAGACAGAAATGATGACCCATGGACCATACAGCTTACAACTGGAACAACACCAGTCAATTTTAAAATTGATACGGGTGCAGATGCAAACATTATGGGACAAAAGACATTTAACGAACTAGTTCCTAAGAAGGAATTAGAGCCATCTAATGTCACACTGTGCAGCCCGGGTGGTCAGTTGGACTGTATAGGGAAATTTCAAGCCTTCACAGAATACAAAGAAAAACCATATACTTTTCCTGTGTATGTCATCAGTGGCAATAATGCAAACAATTTGCTGGGCAGAGACACAGCAATGTCGATGGGGCTTGTGAAGCGTGTTGAAGAAGTACACAAAGCATTTGGTGAGCATGGAACACTTAAAACAGAACCAGTTAAAATCCTGTTAAAAGAGAATGCTCAGCCATACACAGTGCACACTGCCCGTCGTGTCCCTTTGCCACTTTTGCAGAAGGTTAAAGAGGAATTGCAGCGTATGGAGGAGAATAATGTGATTGAAGCTGTGATTGATCCTACAGATTGGTGCGCGCCAATGGTGCCAGTTCCAAGGAAAAATGGAAAAGTGCGGATCTGTGTCGATTTAAAGAGGTTAAATGAAGCTGTACGAAGAGAGAGGTATGTTCTTCCTACTGCAGAGGAAATCACTGCAAAACTTAGTGGAGCAACCACATTCACATCATTGGATGCTGCCTCCGGGTTTTGGCAGATTCCTCTCCATCCAGAAAGCAGTAAATTAACAACCTTTATCACACCCTTTGGGAGATATGCATTCAAACGTCTTCCATTTGGGATCACAAGCGCTCCTGAAATTTTTCAGCGCAAAATGACAGAAACCCTCAACGGCCTGGAAGGCGTGGCTATCTACATGGATGACATACTGGTGTACGGCGACACTCCTGAACAGCACGACCAGCGTCTCAGCAAGGTACTGGAAAGGATCGAGTCAGCCGGACTTAAACTGAACAGAGAAAAATGTAAGTTTAGACAAAACAAGCTTCACTTCTTGGGCCAAGAAATTGACAAATCAGGCGTGAGACCCAACCCTGATAAAGTCAAGGCAATCCGCGAGCTCCCTTCACCACAGAACGTGCATGACCTTAAGCGTGTCCTGGGCATGTTTAACTACCTAGGGAAATATATCCCAAATCTGTCGACAGTGGGCCAGCCACTATATGAACTGTTGAAATCCAAGTCAGTGTGGATGTGGGACCATTCTCAGCAGGAGGCATTTCAACGCATCAAAGACATTCTGTCTACTTCTCCAGTTCTGAAATTCTATGATGTGAATCGACCTACTGCCGTATCAGCCGATGCCAGCAGCTATGGTATAGGTGGAGTACTACTACAATTGCACGATGGAAACTGGAAACCTATGGCATACTGCTCACGTCGTCTGTCAGAGGCTGAGACTAGATATGCACAGATAGAGAAGGAGTGTTTGGCGAGTGTCTGGGCATGTGAGAGATTTGAGAAGTACCTCTGTGGTCTGGAATATTTTAAGTTGGTCACAGATCACAAACCCTTGGTGCCTCTCATGAAGAAAAAGGACCTGGACAATGTGCCAATACGGTGCCAAAGGCTACTTATGAGACTTATGAGGTTCAAACCGACAGCCGAATATGCTCCGGGAAAGACCTTGGTAGTAGCTGATACACTCTCAAGAAGTCCACTACAGTGCGTAGAAAACGAGACTGATACTCACTCTGATGTAGCGTGCTACATAGCAGCAGTTATTGATAACTTGCCAGCTACTACACATAAAATAGACACTATAAAGACCTCTACAGCAGCTGACTGTAACCTACAGTTGGTGTTGCGGTACATCAAGTCAGGATGGCCAGAATACATAGGCAATGTCCCAGCAGCTATCAGAGACTATTTTCTCATTAAAAATGAACTGTCTGAATGCGATGGAATTATCACCAGAGGAAGCCGCATGCTGATTCCGGATGTGCTCAGAGCAGACATCTTGGATCGAATACATGATGGACATCAAGGTCTGACAAAATGCAGAGAGCGGGCCTGCACATCTGTGTGGTGGCCTGGCATCTCATCTGAAATCAAACGCAAAGTCCAGTCCTGTCAGGTGTGTCGTGAGATGAGACCAGCTCAGCGAAAAGAGCCTCTCTTGTCAACCCCTCTACCTGATCGGCCCTGGAAGAGACTTGCTGTTGACCTGTGTGAACATAACAAGCACACTTACCTTGTTGTGTCAGACTATTTCTCTCGGTTCCTCGTGATACTTCATCTGCCAGTAACCACTGCTTCTCAGATGATCTTAAAGCTGAAGGCAGTGTTCGCGAGGTTTGGTTGTCCAGATGTGGTTGTATCTGACAATGGGCCTCAATTCTCATGCCAAGAATTTAAAAAGTTTGCAAGGGAGTTTGACTTTTTGCACATCACCTCAAGTCCACATAACCCCCAAGGAAACGGACATGCAGAGAGGGGAGTTCAAACAGCAAAAAGAATCTTAAAGCAGCAAGATCCTTTGCTCGCCCTCATGTGCTTTCGATCAACGCCCTGCACCACCACAGGCGTGAGTCCTGCAGAGCTACTTATGGGTCGAAAGATCAAAACAACTCTTCCTACACTCAAAGTGAATCTTCAGCCCCGATGGCCTGATCTGGAAGTCGTCAGGAATAAGGATGCAATGGAGAAACAGAAACAAGCATTCTACTTCAATCAGCGCCATGGAGCTAAACCCCTATCTTCGTTGAAGCCAGGAGATTCAGTCCTCACAAAGCTGGACCATCAGAAATCCTGGAAAACACCCGCTGTTGTCACAGGAGAAAGCAGCACACCTCGCTCCTTTCTTATTGAAACACCCCAGGGAGCAACTTTGCGACGCAACCGCCGTCACTTGCAACATGATCCTGAATCAGCCAGAGAGATACACTCTTCAGCTCCAAATGACCTGCAGCCAGAGATTGTCGATCAGCAGCCTGAAACTGCAGCTGCTGCTGACACTATTTTACCAGAATCCAGTGTCAAACCGCCAGACCCAAAGCAGGGACTGTTGTTTACCCGGTCTGGTAGAATGATTAAACCTGTGCAAAGACTAGATTTGTAGAGAGAAAAAAAAAATGAAAAAGAGAGAAATTCACGTGTCCACTGTGATAAGTGTGGTTATATTTGGTTCAATGATTAAGCCATGGGCTGTGGGGAAGGGTGAAATGGAAATGGAAAAAATGTTTGAATTGAAAAATTGTTTTGTTCTGAAAAAAAAAAAAAACTAAAAAGGGGGAGATGTCATATAATGTGATAATTGTGTGTGCTGTGTCTTTAAGACTGTGGTGACGTCACAGGTCAGAGTTGACCTTCACCGAGTGATATAGTTATGAAAATGGCGATGTGTTGATGTTGCCGCCTGTTAATGGTTCCCGCTCCTAGTTTTAACAGAGAACTTTGTTGAAACCACTATTCGTGTGGACCTCAGTTCTTTACACATACTATACATAGAATTCATGAACTCTGTAATTACATTTTGTTGAAATGGATTTAGTAAATCAATATTGAAGTCTCCACAGATTACAACCATTTTCTTACTAGTAATATTATTGTACAGCTCGACTAACTTATCTCCGAATGTCTCAACGCAAGTTCCCGGCATTCTATATATACAACTTATAATTAGATTTTTTGTTTTATCTTGGTCAATCTCAACAGTAACACATTCTAGAATCCCTGGTAGTGCAAAGGACATTCCATTGACAAGTTTACACCTATACAGGTCATCAATATACAGTGCAACATCACCACCATTTTTTGGGGATCTATTAATATGAAACATCTGATATCCCTCTATTGTCATCAGAGAAGCCTGCTCTTCATTGAGCCAAGTTTCAGAGACTGCAATAGCTGTAAATTTTCTATCTAGCTGTTTTAAATAGTCCTGAATCTGTAGAAAGTTTTTGTTAAGACTTCTGTTGTTGAAGTGTATTATTGATAGTTTACCATCTAATTGCACTTGACTTTTGAATTGCTTTTCAGTATAATATTCACAGTGATTATGAATATTGTTGAAGAAGTGGTTATCAGGATCAATATCATTCTCCATCTCTTGTGGTTTATGTTCAGCATAATGGCATATTTTCAGAGTCTGAATTTCCTCACTCTGTGTCAGATGACTTCCTCCAACTGTGGATGATTGATGTCTACTAAAGTCAGTCATAAGTTTTTTGTTTTGTTTTGTTTTTAAAGTAAACATTTGTCCTCACTGTGATTTACTTCCTTACATATATTTATCCATCTCCTCCACATTTCTGATTACCAGCACTTTCGACTCCTCTGGTGTTCCATTCAGTTTTATAAAAACTTTGCAGTTGAATGTCCATGTTGATTGGATTTTCTTCTGTTTTTGCAAGAAACGTGCCTTTTTGGCGATGTCTCCATTTCTCTTGGTCAGGTGCTCATTCAGATAAACTTCTGTCCCTTTCAGCTTCCTTCCCTGTTTCAGCAGATCCTTTTTGTACTTTCTCTTTGTAAGACGGTTGATTATTGCCGATTTTTCACCCTTCTTTTAGGAAAAGGATGACAACCCTCTATGTTGTTACTGTCTAACTCTATGCCTTGAGAATGGAGGAAGTTTGTCACCTGTTCTTCCACCGATCTGGCGTCCAGTTCACGAAGGTCTCTATCATCCGTTCTTGCCACAGCCTGGGCATAGGATCTGGGCTGTGTTTCTAATCCTGAAACAATAATGTCATTCATTCAAGTGTACTGTTCCAGGTTGTCCACCCTATTTTCCAGAAAAGCAACCTTTTTCTCTTTCTCCTCATTTTTTCAGCCTCAAGGCTTTCACCTCTTCCACCAAATCAATTATCTGTTTTTATTGTTTTCTCACCACAGTTACCTCTTCTGAGAGAAAGTCAAATGTTTTGGGGGTTTTTTTTAAATTCCTCAACCTCATCATATGTTACATTCCTTTTGGGTGGCATTGTGTTGTTATTGGTGCCAATTGATTCAAATAGATTCTGGTTAATATGGACCACTCTAACTCATTAGCTTGTCTGCTGTTGCCACCATTTGAACCAAATGCCCATCATATCTGCACAGTACCTTTGTGGAATTAAGCGGTCTTGCTGTGGACCATTATCTGAAATCCAATACTCACCCTTCTCCAAACATTACCTTGACACACTCAGAGCAACAGTAGCATTTGGACTCCAGGTAGGCTAGGTTAAGAAGTAGCAAGTTAACTCTGGGTAGACCTAGTTAGACACACTCAGAGCAGCAGAAGGTTGACTCCAGGAAGGCTAAGCTAGCCACACTCAGAGCAGCAGGTTGACTCCAGACACGCAAAGCTAGCCATACTCAGAGCAGCAGCAGGTTGAGTCCAGGGAGGCAAAGCCAGCCACATTCAAAATAGCAGCAGGTTGACTCCAGGAAGGCAAAGCTAGCCACACTCAGAGCAGCAGCAGGTTGAGTCCAGGGAGGCTAAGCTAGCCACACTCAGAATAGCAGCAGGTTGACTCCAGGAAGGCAAAGCTAGCCACACTCAGAGCAGCAGCAGGTTGAGTCCAGGGAGGCTAAGCTAGCCACACTCAGAGCAGCAGCAGGTTGACTCTGATTGAGAATCCCAATTTAAAAAAAAAAAATAGGCACTGTGAAGTTTACATGATCTAATTGTGTCTGTCGAGGTTTCTTCTGGAAGTCCAGTTCACCTCCACCCATCCAACAACATGCTGCTTAGTCGCCAAAATGTCACTGAAAAATAATAAAGGAAGAAGAGCAGCTACAGTAACTATGCAGTTAGAGCACAGAATTAAGGCTGCGTGTCCACCAAACGCGTTTTTCGTCACCCAACTGCCCTGAGCATTTTTTTTCTTTTTTCCCCCTTGTCCTGTCAGGTAGCTAGGCAAGCAGAACAGGGATCTGTCACCCTTATTGTGCCAAAACAGATTAACTTTGCCAAGAGAAGCTTATACAGTACCGAACTGTGTATTGTATATTGTTGTAAATGCCTCCTGTAATAACTTGTAATACTTTATTTTAATTATTTTACCCATGGAAGACCCAACAGGATGGGGAAGAGGTAAAGGAAGTGTGTGGAGGGGAAAAGAAAAGGGAGGGGAACAGACAAAAAAACCCCAAACAAACCAACAACTAAAACAAACGAAAGACAAACTGCTTCTTCCACTGAAGATGTCTCAGCACGAGTCTGGTTTCTGCACTTGTTAAAGGAGAGACACTTGTGCCTGTACGTCTACATACACACGTGGACAAAATTGTTGGTACCCCTCTGTTAATGAAAGAAAAACCCACAATGGTCACAGAAATAACTTGAATCTGACAAAAGTGGTAATAAATAAAAATTCTATGAAAATTAACCAGTGAAAATCACACAATGCTTTTGAATTGTGGTTCAACAGAATTATTTTAAAAAACAAACTCATGAAACAGGCCTGGACAAAATGATGGTACCCTTAACTTAATATTTTTTTGCACAACCTTTTGAGGCAGTCACTGCAATCAAACAACTTCTGTAACTGTCAATGAGACTTCTGCACCTCTCAGCAGGTATTTTGGCCCATTCCTCATGAGCAAACTGCTCCAGTTGTCTCAGGTTCGAAGGGTGCCTTCTCCAGACGGCATGTTTCAGCTCCTTCCACAGATGTTCAATAGGATTTAGATCAGGGCTCATAGAAGGCCACTTTAGAATAGTCCAATGTTTCGCTCTTAGTCATTCTTGGGTGTTTTTAGCTGTGTGTTTTGGGTCATTATCCTGTTGCAAGACCCATGACCTGCAACATACGAAGCGGAGGGCCGGTCGCAGCAGCTCTCGCCCCGGGAACCCCGAACAGGCAAGGAAGCGCCACCAACCCCCACAGGGCACAAACGTCCGAGGTCAGCCAGCCCCAGGAAGGCCAGGTATCTGTCCCCGGAGGGACGATCGGGGGAGGCCAGGTTGCTCAGCGACCGGCACAGCGAGTCCACACCCCTGGACCCGCCTGACCCCTACCCCCCCAGTGGGGCCAACGCCCACCCCCGGGCCCCAGGCACCAGGAGGCCAGCAACCCCCCCCCCCCGGGCTGAAGACAGGCCCACGCCCCCGATGCGAGCCCCCCCCCCAGGCACCCCCACAGCAGGCGTGCCCCAGCGCCACCACCGCACACCCCACGGACCCCCATGCCCAAAGAAGTCCCCCCACCCAGGAGAGCCCACATTGCCGAGAGGCACTACCCCCCTTAATCCAGCACCTCCCGACTTGCAGACACACCCCTCCCCACACCTTCACACCCACATGCTCCCATGCGCACCCATATGCAATAACTCCCTCTCACTCACCCGAACCAACCCATTCTCTTTCACTCCTGTACCCATTCAAACTCACCCCTCATGCACCCTTGTTTCATAAGGAGGCTGCAAAGCAGATGCAGTGAGCCTGAACGCGCACCAGTGCCCGGCAGTGACCAGGAAGACCACTGGTGCAGGCCACAGAAGCAGACCCCCACCCCCGGCACCCACCTAAGCGACTGATCAGCAGACCACCGCAGGCGCCCCGAGATGCCACCCGACATGCAAAGTGCCACACAAAACCAACCCACCATCACCACCTCCATTCATCACCCCCACACTCTCACTTACGCTCATATTCAGTCCCCCTCTCACTCACTTGGTTGTATCAATACATTCAGTAGCACCCAGGGATTTTGACAACATGATGTGTCCCAGGCTCCCCACCAGGCCCCCATGCCCCCAGCAGGAGGAGGGCAACAGGAGTGGAGGAAGACCCTCCCACACACACAAAATATGGTGGGTGTATGTCAGTTATATGATGTAATTGTGGGCAAATGTGTGGACTACCAAAGTGCAATTAAAATTGGGGGGATAGTGATTGGAGCACCGCTAGCCACTGCGATGGGCAGCGGGGCCCCCATCCCCCCAAGCACTCAGTGTCTAAAATGCAATTAAAATTGAGGTGAATGCAGCCCCACCGTGTAGCAAAGGTATCCCCGTCACCGACACAGTGTGGCACACCCTCACCCCAAAGCCCTAAATGTATCCAAGAAGATGTATATTCCACCCAGAATCAGGAGGAGGGGGAGGGCGGGAAATAAGACTGGGAGGGAGGCGGTCTAAAAGCTAGCCCCCCCCCCCCCCCAGAAGCCAGCTTGCAAACTGGTTCATGAGGCCACTCACTGCCACCAAATCCCAACCCAGGGCGAGGGCCGCCAGTGCAAGCAGCCCAGGACCCACCAGCATCACGCCCCGGCGCTCCCCAGCATCACAAACATGATGGGGCAGCCATACCAATTCCCACTCATCTTATACACGCAAACATGGACAACAATAGTCACAATAGTGAACAATGGACCAGACCCACACAGTGCCCCACATGCCAAGCGACACCCCCGAGCACCCATGCAAGCCCACTGACCACCCACCCCAGATGCACACCGACAGCGGAAGGCCGCTCTGCGGCCACAGCCACCCCAGAGCAACCTGACGGAAACATGGCCACCAACCCGCACCAACAGCCCCCCCCCAATCACCCCCAAGCACCAACACACACCCGCCGCCAATGACACCAGGGGCAATGTGACAAAGTGCCTCACCCCGCAACACAACAGCAGGGCAGTCGGGACAAGCAGACCCTGAAACATCAACCCCCATGCCACTAGATGGACTGCCCCACCCCTGCCATCCAACAAAGTTCTCCTACCCATACACAGATCCTCCACCCCTAGACATCCACCCACAGGTAACCACACCCATACACACACGTACCTCCACCCACCATCACACATTCCTACCTACACCCACACACAGCCCCATCTGCCCACTCACAACACACACACACACTTCCGCATCTGCTCATACACAAGCCCCCACTCACACCCACTCTAACACACATACACACGCACACATGCACACCCACAGACCCCAGTGGACGGGGAGGGTGACCCAGGATGCAGGGACCTACCCCAGGGTGCCGCCAGGGCCCCAGGGAAAACACAACCCCACCGCGCAAGGATGCACCAGGGCACATCCGCACCACCAGCGCACACCCAGGAAGGGGAAGCCCCCCCTCCAGCACCAGGGGCCCAGGGCCAGACCCAGATCCCCCCCCGGGAGGCAAGGCCAGCCGGCTGGGGGCCACAGCCCCCCTCCACCCAGCCCACCCCGCAGCCCCCCTGACCCCCCCCCAGGGCCAGACAAACGGCCACCCCAGACAGACACCTGCAGTCGGGCCACAGCCAGCCGCCACAGGCGCCAAGGAGAGCAAGCCACCGCCTGCCACCCCTCAGGTTATAGAATTAATAAGCGGGTACCAGAGAGAATTGAATTCCGCCAATTTATTTTTTGAGGAGGCTGACAATCTCTCCAGGCTAATATAATCTATATAGTAAGTTATTATAATAAGTCATGCATAAGTTTTTTCTTGATTTCCAATTCATGAGGATAGTTTTCTTTGCGATGCATAAGGCAGTGAGAACCATGTGTGACATCCTTGCATCTATATTTATTTCACTTAAATCACCTAATATGCAAAGTGTGAGTGAGAATGGGACACTATCCCCAAGCCATGACGACAAGTCCTCACATGTCTTCTGCCAGAACTTTTGAACAGGTGCACAGGACCACATAGCATGCATATAGCTATCCGGGATGTTGCTGGTGCAGTGAGAGCAGATATTTGTGTGACTCAGGCCCATTTTGAACATCCTTTGTCCTGTAATGAATTCTATGTGGAACTTTATACTGTATAAGTTGTAAGTCTTATACTGGGCTGCACGGTGGCGCAGTGGTTAGCACTGCAGCAGCACAGTTTACCCTTGGCCGGGGGATTGTGGGGATCGTGGGATCGTGGGTTCGATCCCAGCCCCCGACCAACAGTGATCTGTGTGGAGTTTGCATGTTCTCCCCGTGTTGCGTGGGTTTACTCCGGGATTTCTCCGGTTTCCTCCCACATGCCAAAAGCATGCATGTTAGGTTAATTGGCTGTTCTAAATTGTCCCTAGATATCTGTTTTCTATAGGCCCTTAGAATAGAGGGTTAGCATTAATGAAAGCACTTTGAGTGGTCTTTGTGACTAGAAAAGCGCTATATAAGTGCAGGTTAGTTAGTAAGTTAGAGTTTTTAGTCATCTGAAAAGTGTTTAAACATATTTGTGTCCAGAAACTTTCCTCCTTATTAATTGATAAGTCTGTCTCCCATTTTGATATTGAAAGAGATACGGACTCATCCAGCTTTGATAATAGTCCATGTATTTTCAATATCAATTTAGGAGAACAAAGATTTAGAAACTCTACCACATTAACTGGTACCTCCTAATCTATCTGATTAACATTAAATTTTGCTTTTATTATGGATTTAAGCTGTTGGTATTCAAAATACTTTTTATCACTGATGTCGTACTGTGACACTAGTTCCTGAAATTGGATAAAATTTCCACCTTGAATAAGATGTTCAAAGTTATTTATTCCCTTCTCTTACCATAGTGGAAATTTTAATGTCCTCTTTTGTTGCAAGATATCAGGATTATTCCAAATGGGGCGTGAGTTTACAGGGGACAAGTGAAGACCCAGTTATCTTTAAAAATTTCCACCAAACCATCAGAGAGGAGCTGATATTAATGCTTTTAAAACAGTCATGGCATTTAATACAGGGACTTATAAAAGGTAAGTCAGAGATATTTAGCGACCCACAGAGAGCCTGTTCATCATCTAACCATGGGTTTCCTAGTGGGGTTGATTTTGTCCAGTTTGAAACAAACTGCAGTCTATTGGCTAAAAAGTAATTTAAAAAAATTTGATAGATCTAAGCCTCCACACTCGCTTTTTTGAAGAGTTTTTAAACTAATCCATGATGGTTTATCCTTCCATAAAAATTTACTTATATTTGAGTCTAGAGACTTAAACCAGGCCATTAATGGTTGGGTAGGAATCATTGAGAACAAATAGTTGATTTTAGGAAGGACCATCATTTTAATGGTTGTGACTCTTCCCATTAGTGGTATAGGTAGTGTCCTCCAGCGCGTAAGGTCATCTTGTATTGTTTTTAAAAGGGGAATGTGATTTAGACGCAATAACTCTGAGAGCCTCAGGGAAATATCTATTTCTAAATATTTAATATTACCTGATTGTATTGGAATAGAAGATGCATTTGAGAAATTACAATTTATAGGTAGAGCTATTGATTTACCCCAGTTAATAGAGTATTCTGATAATGATGAAAATTTATCAATGAGCGCCACTGTCTGAAGAAGAGATCTTTGTGAGTTTTCAAGGAAATTTAATACATCATCAGCATAAAGACTTATCTTGTGTTCTTTTTTTCAAGTTTGGATACCTCTGATATCAACATTTTGTCGTATGGCTATGGTTATAGATCAATAATGTAGAAACTACAATCTTGTCCCTGGATGCCGAGAAAGCCTTTGACCGTGTTAACTGGAATTTCTTTTTATGGTGTTAAACAAGTTTGAGTTTGGTTCATCTTTCATAAAACTGCATTAAAACACTATATAGCTGTCCATCTGCGTCTGTCCGAACAAATGATCAGACTTCCCGAAGCTTTAATCTCCGGAGAGGTACTAGGCAGGGGTGTCCATTCTCTCCCTCACTTTTTACCATCTTTATTGAACCATTAGCAGCAGTCATACGATAAAATGTTGCTATCAGAGGTATCCAAACTGGAGAAAAACCCAAACTTGTGTAACACCATAAAAAGAAATTTCCAGTTAACACGGTCAAAGACATTCTCTGCATCCAGGGACAAGATTGTAGTTTCTACGTTATTGATCTTGCAGTAGTCTATTAAATTAAATAGCCTGTGTGTATTATTAGCTGAGAGTCTACCCTTAATGAAACCTGTTTGATCTGGGTGTATAATAAATGGAATTATCCTTTCCAGTCTTTTGGAGAGAGCTTTGTAAATTATTTTAAGATCGATATTCATAAGTGAGATGGGACGGTAGCTGGATGGAAGCGTAGGTTCTTTTCCAGGTTTAAGGAGCAGGATAATACAAGCCAAATTCATATTTGGAGGGATTACATTATCTTCTTTAATTTGGTTCACCATTTTAAAGAAAGTAAGTGCCATCACAGGCCAAAATTCTTTATAAAATTCTACTGGAAAAACCATCTGGTTCCGGAGCTTTGTTGTTTGGGATGTGCTTAAGTGCCTCCTGGAGTTCAGACACCTGAAGAGGTGCATCCAGAGCTGCAATCTGTACATTATTTAATCGTGGTAAGTTAATATTGTCCAAAAATTTATTTATCTCTGAGTGAGATGGGTTAATTTGAGATGAGTAGAGGTTTTCATAAAACTTTCTGAAGGAGTTATTTATTTCTTCAGGCTCATGGGTAATATTTCCAGTCATATCCTTAATAGAGTGGATAGTTGTTTTTTTCTTTATTCAATCTAAGCTGGTTTGCAAGATATCACCCCGATTTATTACTGTGTTCAAACTTCTCAAGACGCAGTCTTTGTATTTTTTTTCTTCTTCTTCATCGTCACTTCCTGTGTTGCTGGCTGTCTGTGGTTTGCTCTCCTCATTCTCCCGAGGAGTTTGCCTTTAATTGTATTTTAATCCCTTTTTTCCATCTACCGTTAGCCCTCACTTCTGTTTATCAATCTTCCTGCACTCTGTGTCATCTAATCACCCTCTTTAGCCTTCTGTTCACCTTTCATCGGTGTTTTTGTTAGCTTCGGGTCAGCCACTAGCTATAGCTACTAGCTTTCCTTCCTCTCCTCCTCTGGTGTGCACTCTATGTCAGATGTTTAGCTACACCTCTGCCTCTTTTAGTGATAATGGTAAATGTAATAAATGTTGTCTTTTTGAGGAGCTTGAGGCGAGGTTGTCTGATTTGGAATCCCGGCTCCACTGTATTGAAACACCGTCTGCGCCAGTTAATAACGACGGATGTCCCCTAGCTGCAGCGGAGCTCCCTAGCTTAGGGCAGCCTGCTAGTGGTCCTCCGGTCCTCCTCAGCAGCAAGGAGACTGGGTGGGTGACGGTGACAAGGAAGCCTAGCCACAAAGCCCTGGTTAACCACCAACCTGTTCACGTTTCTAATTGTTTTTCCCCGCTCAGCGACACACCCGCTGAGGAAAAAACTCTGATCATTGGCGACTCTGTAGTCAGAAACATGAACCTAGAGACTCCAGCGGCCATAGTTAGTTAGTTAGTCAGGCCCATTGCTCCTCCTGGAGCATAGGCCGCCGACAACAGTCCGCCAGAGTGCTCTGTCCTGGGCTGCTCTCTCCAGCTGTCTCCAGGTCTTTCCCATCTTCTTGATGTCAGCATCGAGGTCTCGTCGTCAGGTGTTTCTTGGTCTTCCTCTCTTCCGCTTCCCTTGGGGGTTCCACTTGAGCGCTTGCCTTGTGGTGTTACTGGCTGGCTTCCTCAGGGTGTGCCCAATCCATCCCCATCTTCTACGCCGGATCTTATCAGAGCTCGTTGTGCAGGTCCTGACAACATGAGTGTGACGCCTTCTGTGTGTGAAGCGTTGTCTTCTTCGTGGCCAGAATACAGCAACACCTCTCCGGTGAGCAGTCTTCTTTGTCCTGACTGTGTCCAACGGGTCTCGCTGATTCCAAGCAGTGTGAGGTTGTAGCGCTTCATCTCTGCGGCTACTTGTGCTGTTTTTCCCGTCTCATACATGGTCCTCACATTCCATGTTCCGACGTTGATGGTCCTAGTCGATAGAAGGGGGGTTGGCCTTGTAGCTTCCGTAGACTCACGGCTTTCACCACACGGCATCATATGTCCTCTTGATGAGGACCCTTCCTCTCCCAGGGCAGTAGTCTCTTGGTCTGTTGTTGGCGTTTCTGTAGCATGCAGGGTTTTTATGTGATGGGGTTGCTAGCCCCACGCCCAACCCTCCTCCTTTCTCATCCGGGCTTGGGACCGGCCATGGCGGAGTTCCAGCGGCCATAGTCAAATGCATTCCTGGGGCCAGAGCAGGCGACATCGAGTCAAATTTGAAAATGCTGGCTAAAAATAACTGTAAATACTCCACAATTGTTATCCACGCCGGCATTAATGACGTCCAACTCCGGCAGTCGGAAGTCTCAAAACTTAACGTGGAATCGGTGTGTGACTTTGCCAAAACAATGTCTGCCTCTGTAGCATTCTCTGGGCCCCTCCCCAATCTGACCAGTGATGACATGTTTAGCTGCTTGTCATCCTTCAACCGCTGTCTGTCTGTGTGGTATCCTGCAAACGACGTGGGCTACATAGACAATTGGAGCACATTTTTGGGAAAACCTGGTCTTATTAGATGAGACAGCGTCCATCCCACTTTGGATGGTGCGTCTCATTTGTCTAACAATCTGGCATAATTTTTATCCAAATTTCCAAAACCTTGACAACTCAGAGATGGGACCAGGAAGCAGAGTCGCAGTCTTACATGCCTCTCAGCAGCTTCTCTTCATCCACCACCCCTCAACTTAGCCCCTGTCTTCCCCATCAGAGAATCATTGTCTGCTCCCTCCAAAGTAAATAAAAATATAATGTATAAGCATTTCCAAAGTGATTAAACAAAAAGTTGATAAAATTCAAATTAAACATGAAGCCTCTAAATTTAATGACATGGCCGCTGTTCCTCCTCATAATTTAAAAATTAAATGTGGTTTGTTAAATATTAAGTCTCTAATTCCCAAGTCTCTGCTAGTCCATGATCTGTTAATTGATCATCAGATTAATTTAATATCCCTTACTGTCACGCTTCGCCGCTCATCAGCGGCGCCAGCTGCACGCACACCTGCGCCTCGTCAGCGGCGAGGGATTTAAGCCGCCTCGCCCTGGGCTTCGGCCTGAAGCCGTCTGATCACATCGGCTACTCTTGCTGTAAGGAACTCCCTTCTACTAAGCAAGATTGCAAGTAAGCATCCTTACCTTCTTCTTCCAGTTCTCCTCCCCTGTGCACAGGTGGATTCCCCGGCGGCGGACAACATTCTCCAGCCGTCATCTCCTCGCTGTTGCATCAGGCGCACCAGGTCGCTGTCTACCGGGCTACGCCCTTGCTACGCCAGCCACCTGCCCAAACCAAGTAAGCCAGCTGTTATTGCTACAATCTCCTGTATTGGTGTGGTGCCCATTACCCTTCTCCCTCTGCTTCTCCCATAGGGTTGTCCGGCTGAACGGCCTCCTGCCCCCGTGCCTGACGCAGACGCCACCACCAATACATCCACACATCACAGACATGCAACCACACACACACTTGTTGTTCAATAAACTGTTAAACCTATTCTGAGCCTGCGTGTGTGTCTCCTGAGCCCTGCATTATGTCAGTACGGCTTCAGCAGAGCGGCTCGGCAGACCGCGGGCTCACACGCCGTCTCACCACTCTCGAGACTCAAATAGATTTGATAGTTTATCAGCAACAGGTGATGCTGAATCAATTAGTTAAGATTACTCACCGGTTAGATCGCCTGGATCTCCTGCAGCCGTTCCCCCCGGCTTGTCAGGGAGGTGCAGCTCCTACCTCTCCGGTGGCCGGTCAGACTGATCCTGGGTCGCCAACCCGGCTCACACCTATTCCGACCCCCGCCCGCTTTTGCGGACAGCTCGGCGGAGCGCGGGGGTTCATCATGCAGTGTGAGTCGGTGTTCTTCCGCGTCCCTGGGGATTTTCCCTCAGACCACAGCCGAATTGGCTATATAGGTAACCTCCTGGAGGGGCGGGCACTCACCTGGGCTTATGCCGTCATGGCGAAGCCCAGCTATGCCAACCTCTCCTACGGCCAATTCGTGCAACAGTTCCTTGACGTGTTTGATCATAGCCGACAAGATAGTGTGTTAGTAGATCGTCTTCTCTATCTTCAGCAGGGAGGTCGGTCAGCTGCAGACTACTCGATCGACTTCCGGGTCATCGCGGAGGAGGTTGGCTGGGATGAGCCCTCGCTCTGCGGCATCTTCCTCCGCAGTCTGAACTCTGGTCTGAGGGATGAGCTGGCTGGTCGCGATATTCCGGGGAGGCTTTCAGGGCTGATATCGCTAGCGATTAGTTTGGATAACAGGCTTCGCGAGCGGTCTTCAGAGCGGAAGTTTGCTTCTTGCTCGTGGGGAGGCTCGTCTCGCCTGTCCCAAGCTCGCCCCCTGGCGTCGCCACCGCCAGACTCCTCCGAGAAGTTGGAGGCGAAGGCAGTGGTCTGGTCAAAGCTCCATCTATCGGAGAAACAACGTCGCCGGGAGTTGGGCCTCTGCATGTATTGCGGAGGCAGTCAACACTCTGTGGAGCATTGTCCGGAGAGGCCGGTTAGGGGTCCGCGAATCACTGTAGGGGGCCTTGCAGATTCTAACCGGTCGAGTCCCCTCACTCAATTGACGCTGCCCATCCGTTTCTGTCATAACTCCACTGGGCACCTCACTCATGCACTGGTGGATTCAGGCGCGGAGGGAAGCTTTATTTCACAGAGCCTGGCAACCCGATTGGGCATCCGTTGCCATACCCTCAAGACTCCTCTCGCCCTAGTTAATCTCTCCCGTGTTTCCCTGGGAAAGGTAACACACCAGACCGTCCCTGTTAATATTTCTGGAAACCATCGGGAGGAGATCACCTTTTTCGTCCTACCAAACTCAGTATCTCCCATCATTCTCGGATACCCATGGCTCCGCCTCCACAGCCCTGTCCTGGACTGGAGGTCTGGCAGAGTGTCCACCTGGAGCTCCTTCTGTATGAGCACCTGCCTCCAATCCACTGCCTGCCCCCTGTCCTCGTCTTCAACTCCCAAGGACGCCGCGCCTCCGGATCTCACCCTGGTGCCATCGGAGTTTCACGACCTGGGTATGGTATTCAGCAAATCCAAGGCGATGTCTCTTCCTCTGCACAGGCCCTATGACTGTGCTATAAACATCCGTCAGGGGGTACCCTTACCCTTTGGGCGACTCTACAGCCTGTCTGCGCCGGAGAAGGAGGCTATGAATTCGTATCTTAAGGAATCGCTGAGTGCTGGTATCATCCGTCCCTCATCATCACCATTAGGCGCTGGGTTCTTCTTCGTGGGCAAGAAGGACGGCTCCCTCTGTCCTTGCATTGACTATCGCGCCCTGAATGACATCACGGAGAAGGACAGCTACACCTTGCCCCTAATGGACACCGCCTTCCACTCCCTCCAGGGGGCGACTTGGTTCACCAAGCTGGATCTTCGCAGCGCATACCACCTCGTCCGGATCCGGGAGGGAGACGAGTGGAAGACAGACTTCCGTACCCCGAACGACCATTTCGAGTACCTGGTTATGCCGTTCGGGTTGACCAACGCTCCAGCCGTCTTTCAGCGCCTTATAAATGACGTCCTCCGGAACTTCATCGGCCTGTTCGTGTTCGTCTACCTGGATGACATCCTCATCTTCTCCAGATCCAGGGACAAGCACCCGGTCCATGTGAGGCGGGTCCTCCAGAGGCTGCTGGAGAACCGGTTGTATGTCAAGGCTGAGAAGTGTGAGTTTTACGCTAAGACTACGTCCTTCCTCGGGTTCGTCATCTCCCACGACCAGGTGCTCCCGGACCCAGCTAAGGTGAAAGCGGTGGTGGAATGGCCCACTCCTACGTCTAGGAAACAGGTACAGCAGTTTATTGGGTTTGCCAACTTCTACCACCGCTTTGTCCCGAACTTTGGTACCACCGTCGGCCCTCTGACCTGCCTCACATCTCCTAAGGTCCCGTTCCGGTGGACTGAAGAGGCCGCAGCTGCTTTCCAGGCGCTGAAGGCGGAGTTCTCCTCCTCCTGGGTCCTCAGCCAAGTCGATCCCTCGCTGCAATGCATCGTGGAGGTGGACGCTTCGGACACGGGGGTGGGGGCGGTGTTATCTCAGCGGTCTCCTGACGACGGGATCAAACGGCCCTGCGCCTTCTTCTCTCGGCGCTTGTCCCCGGCGGAACGGAATTACGATGTGGGGGACAGAGAGCTCCTCGCCATCAAGCTCACGCTGCAGGAGTGGCGTCACTGGCTAGAGGGGGCGGCCCTGCCGTTCGTGGTTCTCACCGACCACAAGAACTTGGAGTATTTAAGATCTGCCAAGCGTCTGAACGCCCGCCAGGCGCGTTGGTCCTTGTTCTTTGCCAGGTTCTGCTTCAACATCACCTTCAGGCCTGGCTCCAAGAACGGCCTGCCTGACGCCCTCTCTAGGCAATTTGCCCCTGAGGCATCTGAGGACACAGCCCACACCATCTTGCCCAGGTCGTGCATCGTGGGAGCCGTCACTTGGGACATCGAGAGTAAGATCCGGAAGGCGCAGGAATCGGAACCAGACCCTGGCGGCGGACCGGAGGGGAGGCTTTTTGTGCCGTCCACGGTCCGGGGGGAGGTTATCCACTGGCTGCACACTTCAAAGCTCACCTGCCACCCTGGGTCCTCCCAGATGATTGATCTTCTTCAACGATCCTTCTGGTGGCCGGGCCAGCGGAAGGATGCTGCCTGCTACGTCCGGGCCTGCCCCGTCTGCGCCACCAGTAAATCAGGTAATGCCCCTCCAGCGGGTTTGCTCCAGCCTCTGCCTATCCCTGGCAGGCCCTGGTCGCATATCGCCCTGGATTTTGTCACCGGTCTCCCAGTCTCTAACACCTTCGACACAGTCCTGACCATTGCAGATCATTTCTCCAAGGCCGCTCAGTTCATCCCACTACGAGGGCTTCCATCTGCCTTGGAGACGGCGGACCTCCTTATCCAGCACGTGGTCAGGCTGCTCGGGATTCCGGTGGACGTGGTCTCAGACCGGGGCCCCCAGTTTTCCTCAGAGGTTTGGAGATCCTTCTGCAATGCCCTGGGAGCCAAGGTAAGCCTCTCCTCCGGCCATCACCCCCAAACCAACGGGCAGTGTGAGCGGACCAATCAGGAGCTGGAGGCTGCGCTCCGCTGCGTCACAACATCCAAGCCTGCATCCTGGAGCACCCACCTCGCCTGGGTTGAGTACGCCCATAACACCGCCCGCTCTTCTGCCACTGGGATGTCTCCTTTTAAGGCGTCCCTAGGCTACGACCCCCCTCTGTTCCCTACGCAGGAGAGTGGGGTAACTGTTCCCTCAGTTCGGGCGCACCTCAGGCGGTGCCACTCCATCTGGGCGTCGGCGCACAATGCGCTTTTACGCACGGCGGAGCGCAATAAGTCAATGGCAGACCGGCACAGAAGACCTACTCCAGCCTACCAGGTAGGCCAACATATCTAGGTCTCTACCCAGGACGTCGCTTTAAAGGGTGAGAGGAGGAAGTTGGCACAGTGTTTCATGGGCCTATACCCCATTACCAGGATTATCAACCCGGTGGCTGTGCGTGTGGCTATTCCCCCCTCCCTCCGCATCCATCCCACCTTCCACGTTTCCAAGGTGAAGCTGGCAGTCTCCGACCCCCTTTGCCCTCCTCCTGCTGCGCAGCCCACGCCCCGGATGATTGATGGTCATCCGGCCTGGCCTGTCTCTTCCATCCTGGACTCCCGGCGCCGGGGTCGCGGGTTGCAGTACTTGGTGGACTGGGAGGGCTATGGACCTGAACATCGGCAATGGGTACCCTCGTCGTTTGTGTTTGATCCATCCCTCATTACTGAGTTCCACCGAGCGCACCCGGAGAAACCATCGCCAGGAGGCGCTGCTAGAGGGGGGAGTACTGTCACGCCTCGCCGCTCATCAGCGGCGCCAGCTGCACGCACACCTGTGCCTCGTCAGCGGCGAGGGATTTAAGCTGCCTCGCCCTGGGCTTCGGCCTGAAGCCGTCTGATCACATCGGCTACTCTTGCTGTAAGGAACTCCCTTCTACTAAGCAAGATTGCAAGTAAGCATCCTTACCTTCTTCTTCCAGTTCTCCTCCCCTGTGCACAGGTGGATTCCCCGGCGGCGGACAACATTCTCCAGCCGTCATCTCCTCGCTGTTGCATCAGGCGCACCAGGTCGCTGTCTACCGGGCTACACCCTTGCTACGCCAGCCACCTGCCCAAACCAAGTAAGCCAGCTGTTATTGCTACAATCTCCTGTATTGGTGTGGTGCCCGTTACCCTTCTCCCTCTGCTTCTCCCATAGGGTTGTCCGGCTGAACGGCCTCCTGCCCCCGTGCCTGACGCAGACGCCACCACCAATACATCCACACATCACAGACATGCAACCACACACACACTTGTTGTTCAATAAACTGTTAAACCTATTCTGAGCCTGCGTGTGTGTCTCCTGAGCCCTGCATTATGTCACTTACAGAGACTTGGTTAGGGCAAGAGGATTATGTTGGTTTGAATGAATCAACTCCCTCTGGTTATTTAAACTGTCAAAATCCCAGAAGTTCTGGTCGTGGAGGAGGAGTAGCAACAATTTACCATTCTAAATTACTAATTAATGTAAAGCAAAAAAACATTATAATTCCTTTGAGGGCCTGGTCTTCATTATTGGGCACTTTAGCAGTTTTAGGCTAAACCCAATTTTATTTGCCATAGTTTATCGTCCTCCATCAACCTACTCAGAGTTTTTATCTGAATTTGCCGAATTCTTAGCTGATTTAGTGACTTTAATATACATGTAGATGTAGATAGTGACTGCCTTAATTTGGTATTTAATTCAATATTAGACTCGATGGGGTTTTCTCAGAAAGTAGGACATTCTACCCATTATCTCCACCATACGTTGGACCTTGTTCTGACATATGGCATAGAAATAGAAAATCTGGTAGTGTCACCTCATAACCCTGTACTGTCAGACCATTGTCTGTTAACCTTTGATTTTACAATTTCTGACTATTTGGTTCCTAAGGAAAAAATATTACTACAGTAGATGCCTCTCAGATGATGTTGTTACCAAATTTATGCAGATTGTTTCCTCTATGCAATGTGTCAACACAACGGAAATAAGCTATGGAGAGCTTGCTACTTCTGTAATTGATAGCATAGTAGATAGTGTTACAGCTTCTCTGCATCAGACTCTAGACATGGTGGCCCCTTTAAAAAAGAAAAAGTCTAATCAGAAATTTTTTAACTCCTTGGTTCAACACAGAAACTCCTAGCTTAAAATAGAAGACTTGTCAATTAGAAAGAAAATGGTCCTCCACTAATTTAGATGAAATCTATTTAGCTTGGAGAAATCATCTTTTAATTTATAAAAAAAAAAAACTCTGAGAAAAGCTAGAACTGTCATGGCCGCCAATCTATCACACCTGTGCGCGCACCTGCCTGCCATCTCCATCTGCCTATTTATTCCATCACTGCCAGTGCTCGGTGCGGAGTTGTCTGGTTCCCAACCCAGAATCCTGCTACGCCAGCCTTCAAGCTTCCCAGCATCACTGTGTGTCTTCACGTCGGCTTCCAAGCCATTGCTGTTCTCTGTCTGGGCCTGTGCCTCCCAGACCACCAAGCAACAAGTAAGCCACCACGCTTTCCTTTCACCCTGTCAGCTTCCCCTGTGCACAAGCAGAGATCCGTGGCGGCGGATCATTCCCTTCCCGGCGGCGGACAATCGGCCTCCCTAGCCGACATCCAGCTCACTGGCCACCTGCAGGCACTATCTTCCTGGCTGCAACTTCGGCGCTACCTGGGCTACACTCTACCACCTCTGACAGTAAGCACAGTTACATCCCAAGAGCCTAACGAGACAAGCTGTTACTAATGACCTCTGTCTTTTCCCAGAGTTGCCAGGTCATATGGTGCTCTGCCGGCCCGGCTGGAATTCCAGATAGCACTACACTACACTACACACCCAGCATACATGCATCCACTCACATACACTTATCCAATAAACAAGTTAATTGTATTTACCTTGAGTCGTGTCTGCTTTGTGGGTCGCCAGTACCATGCCAGTGCTACTCCACCAGAGTGACCCAGCAGACAGCGCGCTAGCACGCAGGATGAACAGCTTAGAGACTCTGGTAGATCAGTTAGCCTACCAACAGCAGGTGATGCTAGCCCAGTTAGCCCGCATCATAGACAGGCTAGATCGGTTGGTCAGCCCACAGGGTTTCCCTGCAGCCCCAGCTAGCTCCTCTGCTCCCACTAGCTCCACCGCTAGTTCTACCCTTAGTCCGCCCACTCCGGGCCCCGCTTGTCAGCTTACTCCAGTCCCGACTCCTGCCTGTTTTAGGGGTAATTTGGGGGAGGCCAGGGGGTTTCTCATGCAATGCAACACTGTATTCCAACAGGTACCCGGAGATTTTCCCACTGACCAGAGTCGCGTAGGCTATGTGATTAATTTGTTAGAGGGACAGGCTTTAGCTTGGGCATATGCGGTGATGGCTATGGCTAATTATGCTTCTCTAACATATACTCAGTTTGTACATGAATTTCAGGAGGTATTCGGCCACTCGGACTGTGAAGATGTGCTTACCTCCCGGTTGTTAAATCTCCACCAGGGGTTGAAGGCCATCGCCGGCTATGCCGTGGACTTCCGGGTCGTGGCTACGGAGGTTGGGTGGGAGGATGCCTCTCTATGTAGTATTTTTGTTAGGAGTCTGAGCCCTAGCCTACAGGATAAGCTGGCCCATTTGGAGAAGCCCTCTACGTTGCATGAGTTAATCTCCCTGGCTATCAGTATTGACAACCAACTGAGGGAGCGGGCGGCCGAAAGAAGAACTTCCAGTCACTCGGGTGGCCTGACTCGCCACTCCCTCCAGCCCCCCCTGCTGGTCCTCCCGTCTGCTGATTCCCCGGAAGACCAGGAGCCTATGGTAATGGGTGGTTTCAAGCTTTCATCCGCCGAGAGACAGCACCGCCGGGAGTTGGGGTTGTGTGTTTATTGTGGGAGCAAGGAGCATGAGCTCAAGTCCTGTCCCAAGCGGCCAAAAGGGGGATTCCGTGCGTTGCAGTACGGGGTCTCACGGACTCAACCCGCAGTAATCCCCTCACTCGCTTTTTGATTCCCATTCACTTTAGTTATGGACACAAGGAGGTTAACGCACATGCACTCATTGACTCAGGGCCGAGCAGAGCTTTATTTCAGGTAGCCTGGCAACCCGGCTGGGGATTCCTACGCAGCCGTTGGAGACCCCACTCAGGCTCATAGCATTGTCTAAAGCCCTGTTGGCCACAGTCACTCATTGGGCCGCCCCAATGTCAGTCATTATTTCAGGCAACCATCGGGAGGAGTTAGGGCTGTACGTCTTACCTGTGTCGGCCACTCTGGTCATCCTTGGCTATCCCTGGCTTCGCCTGCATAATCCCTCCATTGACTGGTGTTCGGGGAATGTGGTTTCATGGAGCTCGTTTTGCCTGAGTGCCTGTTTGCAGTCTACTGCATGCTCGCCTGCCGTGCCTCTGGGTGCACCTGCCTCTCCTCCTCCCCACCTGTCAAAAGTGCCACCTGAGTATCATGATTTAGAGGCCGTGTTCAGTAAATCCCAGGCCCTTTCCCTTCCCCCTCACCGCCCGTATGATTGTGCAATCAACTTCCGAGCCGGTACTCCACTGCCATCTAGCAGACTATACAATCTGTCTGCTCTGGAGCATGCAGCTATGGACTCTTATATCAAGGAGTCCCTGAGTTTGGGCATAATTAGACCTTCATCATCGGCGGTGGGGGTGGGTTTTTTCTTCGTCGGGAAGAAAGATGGTTCTCTCAGGCCCTGTATCAACTTCCGCGAGCTCAATAACATAACTATCAAGGACAAATACACTCTCCCTCTCATCAACTCAGCGTTCGATTCCCTCCAGGGGGCCTGTTGCTTCACAAAGTTAGACCTGCGCAACGCCTATCACCTGGTGCAGATACGGGAGGGGGATGAGTGGAAGACGGCCTTTCGGACCCCTAGTGGGCATTTTGAATATTTGCTCATGCCGTTCGGGCTGACCAATGCGCTGGCCGTCTTCCAACGTCTTATTAATGATGTTCTGAGAGACTTTTTGGGCACATTTGTGTTTGTATACTTGGATGACATTCTCATGTTTTCACAGTCCATGGAGGAACATCGCGTGCACGTCAGGCAGGTTCTGCAGTGGCTGCTGGAGAACAAGCTCTTCGTGAAGGCGGAGAAGTGCGAGTTCCACGTTTCCCGGACCTCCTTCCTCGGCTTCATCATCGCCCATAAGGAGATTATCCCGGACCCAGCCAAGGTGATGGCAGTGGTGGAATGCCCCCCCCCCCCCCGTCTAGGAAGCAGCTCCTACAGTTCCTGGGATTTGCTAATTTCTACCACCGTTTTGTCCAAGACTACAGCCGCATCGCCCTGCCACTCACCAATCTGACTTCCACCAAGATGCTGTTTCGATAGACGGAGGA
Source organism: Pholidichthys leucotaenia (assembly GCA_020510985.1). Taxonomy (NCBI): domain Eukaryota; kingdom Metazoa; phylum Chordata; class Actinopteri; order Cichliformes; family Pholidichthyidae; genus Pholidichthys; species Pholidichthys leucotaenia. Next base: position 188,590,485 of record CM035842.1, on the reverse strand, counting down.
GGCGGACGCTGCGTTCTCTCTTCTGAAGGACAAGTTCTCTTCTTCGCCTATACTGATGCAGGTGGACCCCGCTCTCCAATGCCTGGTGGAGGTGGACGCCTCTGACTCGGGGGTCAGGGCCGTTTTGTCCCAGCACTCCTCGACGGACGGTAAGATTCGTCCCTGCGTGTACTTCTCCCGCCGCCTGTCTCCAGCGGAGCACAACTACGACATCGGCGATAGAGAGCTGCTGGCAGTCAAACTTGCCTTGGAGGAGTGGCGGCACTGGTTGGAGGGAGTGTCGCAGCCATTCATCGTCTGGACCGACCACAAAAATCTGGAGTACCTTCAGACGGCTAAGCGTCTGAAAGCCCGACAGGCCCACCGGTCGCTCTTCTTCAGATGGTTTAACTTCACCAATATCTACCGCCCCGAGTCGAAGAATACCAGCCCGATGCCCTGTCTCGTCAGTTTGCCCCGGAGACAGCGGAGAAGGCCGAACACCCCATTCTCCCCTCATCGTGTGTTGTGGGCACCCTCTCGTGGGTATTAGGGACCAGGTCCTAAGGGCACAATCTGACGAGGCTGACCCGGGGGGCAGCGGGGAGGTTATTCATCCCTTTGGCTGTCCGGGAGGAAGTCATTCATTGGGGTCATACGTCCAAATTTGCTTGTCACTCGGGAAGGGCGCGCACGGTGTCGCTCCTGCAGAGGTTGTTTTCATGGCCGTCTCTCCAGAAGGACGTGGGGGACTACATCCAAGCCTGCCCTCAGTGTGTGACTGGTAAGACGTCCTCTTCACCACCGGCCAGGCTGCTTCATCCCCTTCCCATCCTGGGCAGGCCATGGTCGCACGTGGCTTTGAACTTTGTCACTGGTCTGCCCACGTCCAATCACTACACTGCCATCCTCATGCTGGTTGACAGGTTCTCCAAAGCCGCCCATTTCATCCCTCTGCGGGGGTTAACCACGGCCAAGGAGACGGCCGATCTTCTGGTCCAGCACGTTGTTAGGCTGCATGGCATCCCGTGGGACATCGTCTCTGACCGAGGTCCCCAGTTCGTCTCCAGGGTCTGGAGGTCCTTCTGCGCTGCACTGGGGGCCACGGCAAGTCTGTCATCCGGTTATCACCCACAGACCAACAGACAGTGCGAGCAAGCAGTGCGAGCAAGCAGTGCGGCTGCACGGTGGCGCAGTGGTTTAGCACTGTGGCAGCACAGTTTTACCCTCGGCCGGGGGACCGCGGGGATCATGAGATCGTGGGTTCAATCCCAGCCCCCGACCAACAGTGAGCTGTGTGGAGTTTGCATGTTCTCCCCGTGTTGTGCGGGTTTACTCCGGGATTTCTCCGGTTTCCTCCCGCATACCAAAAACATGTAGGTTTAGGGCGCTCGCGCACGCAGCGACCAGCAGCCGGTGGCTTGTCACCAGACTGCAAACCAAGTCTACCTACGGGTACAAATAAGTAACAAAAACAAAAAAAAAAAAAAAAAAAGCCAACCAGGAGGTGGAGGCGGCGCTGCGGTGCATCGCGACCTCCAACCCATCATCGTGGAGCACGTACTTCCCTTGAATTGAATACACTCACAACACTGCTGTATCGACAGCCACCGGCATGTCTCCCTTCAAAGCCTTGTTGGGTTATAATCCCCCGCTGTTCCTGGAGGAGGAGGGGGACATCGCCGTTTCTTCGGTTCGCACCCACCTGAGGCGTTGCTGGCAGATCTGGAGGACGGTCAGGGCAGCGCTACAACAGACGGCAGAACGCAGCACCATGGTGGCCAACCGGCGCAGGGTCCCGGCTCCCGCCTACCGGGTGGGTCAGCATGTATGTTATCTACGAAGCACATTAATCTGAAGGCTGAGCGTAGGAAAGCATCTCAACGGTTCATTGGTCCTTTTCCTATCTGCAGGATTGTTAACCCTATATCTGTGCACCTGACTCCCCCCCCCCTGCATCTGCCCGACCTTTCATGTGTCGCAGGTGAAGCCTGTCTGCTCCAGCCCTTTGTGTCCTCCTCCCAGGTCTCCATCTCCACCGATAGTGATCGACGGCAACCCGGCATGGCCAGTCACCGCCATCTTGGACGTTTGTCCTCGAGGTCATGGCCTGCAATACCTGGTGGACTGGGAGGGTTACGGGCTGGAGTGGAGGTCCTGGGTGCGTCCCTCCTTTGTGCTGGACAAGCAGCTCATCAGGGACTTCCATCGGACGTGCCCGGGAAGGTTGGAACGCCTGCTGAGAGGCGTGCTGTAGGGAGGGAGTACTGTCATGGCCACCAATCTATCACACCTGTGCGCGCACCTGCCTGCCATCTCCATCTGCCTATTTATTTCATCAGGGCCAGTGCTCGGTGCGGAGTCGTCTGGTTCCCAACCCAGACTCCTGCTACGCCAGCCTTCAAGCTTCCCAGCATCGCTGTGTGTCTTCACGTCGGCTTCCAAGCCATTGCTCTTCTCTGTCTGGGCCTGCGCCTCCCGGACCACCAAGCAACAAGTAAGCCACCATGCTTTCCTTTCACCCTGTCAGCTTCCCCTGTGCACAGGAGGAGATCCGTGGCGGCGGACCATTCCCTTCCCGGCGGCGGACAATCGGCCTCCCCCGCCAACATCCAGCTCACCGGCCACCTGTGGGCACTATCTTCCTGGCTGCAGCTTTGGCGCTACCTGGACTATGCTCTACCACCTCTGACAGTAAGCACTGTTACATCCCAAGAGCATAATGAGCCAAGCTGTTACTAACGGCCTCTGTCTTTTCCCAAAGTTGCCCGGTCGTATGGTGCTCTGCCGGCCCGGCTGGAATTCCAGATCGCACTACACTACACTACACACCCAGCATACACACATCCACTTACATACACTTATCCAATAAACAAGTTAATTGTATTTACCTTGAGTCATGTCTGCTTTGTGGGTCACCAGTACCATGTCAAGAACGAGTTATTATTCTGCATTAATAGAAGAGAACAAGAATAATCCCAGGTTTCTTTTCAGCACTGTAGCCAGGCTGACAAAGAGTCAGGACTCTGCCAATCCTAGCATTCCCTTAGAGCTTACTAGTCAGGACTTTATGAACTTTTCTATAATAAAATTTCATCTATCAGAGATAAAATTAGTCAGATTCTTCCCACCGTTAACTTAAATACAGTAACTACTACAACTCCTTCAATTGACATCTGTTTGGATCAGTTTACTCCAACTGACCTTTTAGAGTTAGACAAAATAGTTTCCTCATCCAAGCCTTCAACTTGTCTTGTAGACCCTGTTCCAACCAGGTTATTTAAAGGGGACCTGTTGTGGTCGTCTAAACACATTCAACTTGAAAACATTAGGCAAAGTATTCGTTATTTGGTTAAATAATTATTGCCAGCCATCTACCACCAGAGAAATATGCAAATACGACCGCCGGCACGGCCAGCCAATGAAAACTATGCGCGCAGCCATGACACATGCGGGTGTGACGTCACTACGTTGCTACTGAAAAGTCAATACTCCGCCTGTACCAGCGACTAGGGTGCTTTTGTCAGTGTTTTTGTTCTATTATGGCTGAATTGTCGGACTCTGAGGAAGAATTCGGTCAACATGGCTACAGGTTTGAGCCAGAAAGGTCTTCTGAGGGTGAAAGTGATGAAGTGGTCCTCACACACAACGGAATTTCATCCGAAAGGAAACATCTGTGCCCTGTTCCGAGATTGCGCAACCACTTTTCCGCTACGATCTTCTGACAAGGTGTGTTGGGTTTGGGTACACAAAAGAAGTGTTTATCTTTGTTTTTTCGCTTATTATTGAGACATCCAAAAGCTTTACATTCCGCCATGTTGCGATATCCATATTGCATTGTATGTTTTTGTTGTTACAAGAGCACTGAGTGTCTGCTGATCTGTATATACTTTTAGCGGCGAGGGAAGAGCCCAGCGCCGAATCCCCGGCTGTCTGGCGGCCGTTACGACCTCAGATCAGACGAGACGACCCGCTGAATTTAAGCATTTATTTATTTATTTTCTACTTGTTTTAGTTCTGCATTTAATATGAACCCAGAGTTTGAAATAAACGTTTGAATTTGAATTTGAATATCCCGAAAGCCACTGCTCATCCGGGCACTCCAGGCTCAGCCAATATTGATCCAGATCACGGTATCCACACTACTACGTCACAGGAAGCGTCCTGGCAGGCCATGTAGCCGCCAGTATGGCTGTGCGCATGTTTTGCTGACATAGCTGAACCAGCACATCAGCAATGGATTTATATCGCATTGCTTTGAACTTGAACTTGAACTTAAACTTGAACTAGAATGTGAGACAGGGGCTCAATATAATATCTTTTTTTTCCCGACCACCACAGGTCCCCTTTAAAGAAGTCTTCCCATTTATTGGTAACTTTATTCTTAAATAATTTATTCGTCATTAACTTTAGGCCATGTACCGCAGGCTTTTAAAACTGCTGTAATTAAACCCTTACTCAAAAAGCCAACCCTGGACCCAGGAATTTTAGCTAACTATAGACCAATCTCTAATCTCCCGTTCATATCAAAAATCTTAGAGTTGTTGCGACGCAATTATTTCACCACTTGCAGGGAAATGGTTTATTTGAAGAGTTTCAATCTGGGTTTAGAATCCATCATAGCACTGAAACAGCCTTAGTGAAGGTCACTAATGACCTCCTGATCGCATCTGATAATGGACTTGTTTCTGTACTTGTCCTTTTAGACCTTAGTGCAGCTTTTGATACTATCTGTCATATCCGGCTCTAGGGAGCCGGGCAATCAGAGCCAGGGACAAGCCAGTGAGTCGTGATATTTTATTCAGGGTAAAGGGGAAGGGATGAGGAGAGCACAGATACTCATGCAGAGGTACACTCACAGGTTGCACAGCGCAGAGGTAAGCAGCTCGTACCGGACGTGGGGGTAGCAAGACGTACATACTCACAGCGGGATACAAACACAGGAATGCTGCAAGAGGAGTATAAGCTGACACCAGACGAAGGGGCTTCAGCTTAGCAATGTGTTTATGTCGCAGCCCCGAGTCATCGAGGCTGCTCCTATTTATCCTCATTGGCAGCGCCCCAGCTGATGAAGACTAATTGGCCCCAGCTGTCCATAATGCTGCCAGCTGGGGGCCAGCTGAGACGCTGCTCAATGGGAAGCAGGGATGAGGGAAAACATGGGCTGAGTGCCGAGACGGCATCTCAACCCATGGTGACAGAGCCCCTCCCTCAAGGTCGGGCTCCTGAACGACCAGGAACATCCCAGCCCCCCCCCCCCCACCTAGGGTGGGAGGAAGGGAGGCGGACCGGAGGGGAAGAAGCCAAGGGAAGGACAACATCAATGGGGCAATGTAGGGTAGCGGGAAAGAAAAACCCAAATACAATACTGACAAAACAGAATAATTAACCCAGGTACAGATGGGGAGAAGAACTGGGTCAGCATGCCGGTTACATACTACCCAGAGAGTACCAACCATGCGTGACCCAGAGCAAGGAAAAAAGAACCACCAAAAAGGTACAGGGCAAAAAATGCTGAGTACGGTTAAATAAAGGGGAACCTATACACAGCGCTAATTTAAGTACATACACACCGTCACCAAGAAAAGTGAGGGTGACTGGAACAAATGACAATTATAGAGCATGGTGTTACGGAAAACAAGGCACATGACTATAATGAACCAACAGGACAAAAAAGAAATACTGAGTGCAGGCAAAGAAAAACCCACACACACGAATGTATAAATACCCAGTCACCTAAAGAAATGAAAGTGACTGGAATAAATGGATAACTGCAGAGCATGGTGTTACGGAAAACAAAACATAACTCTACAATACAAAAAACGAGGCTAAAAACATGGCACAAAAAGTAAAATGCTGAGCATGAGCGATGGAAAACACAGCACCATAAAAACGAATCCACCAACAGGACAACACATTACACCCGAGTGACCTTAATAACAAAAGAAAAAGTGACACCCGAGGTGAATGGCAGGCAGAGTCCAAAAATGGCCGAGATGGCTCCGGAGATCTCCCCGCCCATTGTCCAGCTGGCGAATCAGGGGAAGAGAAGTGTTCGGACGGCGAACTCTGGACCCAGATCCCAGGAATCCAGTCCACCGGCAGCCGAACCAGGCTGCCCAGAGGGAAACACAGACCAGTGGGGGGGGGAACCAGATCACCGAACCGAAAGTTCGGTGGGTCGGGTCGTCGACCCGCATCACTCAACCACCAGGACCGTTGAGACGGGCGAAGGATCAGAGCGGATCCCGGTGGAAGAGGCTCAGGGGAGAGCCGATGACGAGGGCGGCGGGCGTCAGGCCGCAGGAAAACGGCCACCTCCTCACCAGACCTGGACAATACTGGGGCAGCACCCACGTCGGACCCCGATCGGGCCTCAGGCGAACCCACGTTGGACCCCGACTGGGTCTCGGGCGAACCCACGTTGAATACTGCACCAGAACCGACCTCCAACGTTGAACCCGGACCCTCCAGCACCACGAGGAACAGCAACTCCTCGCCGGTGACCCTGGAAGAAGGCTCAAAAGAGAAAACAGAACCGGGATCAGGATCACCGGCAGCGCCAGAACCCGGCGAGACGAGCTCAGACGCAGCGGGCGGCTGCACCCTGCTCGTCTCCCCTGGAGATAGGCTAAAGTGCTCAAAGATAAAAAGAGAGAAAAGAAAGGAGAGCACTCGCCTGATCTCGGGTTCTGACGCCGTCCAGGACTGCGAAGATCCAGGATCCGTCGTCAGGTCGTTGTCAGGCTCCCATCTAGCCGCGTCGGGCCCCACAGCCAGCACGATGGTCAGCGCAGCTTGAGATTCCTCCGGCTCCGGTGACCCCGCCGACGATCCATTCGGCGTGAAGCCAGAAGAATCTCGTCCCGCTGGACCGAACCGCTCCTCCGTGGAGACCCGGGGACGCTCAGTCGTCGGCGTAGACTCCACGCAGCAGTCAGTCCCCCTCCTCCGTCCGCAATGTAGCTGCGGAACCACAGGCCCTCTCCATATCCCACCACGTTGACCCGGAGCCGGGGACCGCTCGGCGGAGAGAGACACAGAGGATGCGGGATTAGGAATACAGGTTACAGCAGGTGGGGAGAGTTCAGGGAGCTGCGAACCCTGAACTTCTCCTCCAGGGATGTGACAGAGCAAATCATTAAGCAGGTGTGAAAAAACAATGACTTGCCTGCCCCCTGGAGGTTGAGTATCGCCTGCTGTAGTGGATTCTGCTTCTTCCTCTCCCCGCCCGGCGATAACGGAGGACCCCCCGGGAGTTCGTCTGAGGATCGCTCGTGTTGTCTCCAGCTGAGAGCTCACCAGACCGGAATTCCAGGCACACACAGCGGTCAGGAAGCGCGTCGAGGAGGAGGGGGAAACAGCCGGGGTGAGCCAGCCCGAATGTCCAAGAATGACAGCGGGGAAATGAGGCTCAGGGAACGGGGCTGTAGAATCTCCACACAGACGAGGCGAAGAGGTGACAGCTGCGTGGGAGGAACTGTCCTGACGATGGCCCAGAACTGGATCCGGACGAGGTTCGTGCAGAGGTGACTCGGCGATGTGATGGCGGCTATTCCCGAGGAACGAAGCGAGGGGGAAACCCAGGATTCGCCGCTCCAGATTGGAGATCGAGGCGAGGAAGGCGCCGAGCACGGGAAAGCTTCGTAGCCCTGAAGTCCTCTCCATCAACCTCACTGCCGCCGCCACATGCCTGAAGGTGGTGACAGGAAACAGTGGAGCTCGCGACAGCCACTCGACCCCAGACATAACTGCTGTCAGCTGCGGCTCCTTGAAGGGAATCCCGAGTGACGTGGCGCAGGTGGGGGAAGTCCTCTGGTTGGCGCGAACTCCCGGACTGGAATGACGGCAGGAACGGGACTCCGAAGCGGGGAAAGACGTCGCCCACTTCGACTCCCTGCCGGGATTTCCATCCACCCCGTGGAGCTTCTCTCGCTGTGTACCTGCAGCGTCTATCCTGGCACTGTCCTCCAGATGGTACAGAGAGTGAGGGTGACAGTCCAGGAGTTCCTCAGCACGGCCCGGATGCCAGCGTCTCGCGTTGGAGGCGTCGTGCAGGGTGAAGAATGTCCCGTCGACAGCCTCCGAGATGGACCTCAGCTCGTCGCCCTGGCGCCGGAAGTGACTCCTGGGAAACGGCATGCTAGCAGCGTTGACACCCGGACAGAAAGGTACATTTCCACAGCGACTCACGGCCGCCGGCAACTCTTCTGGCTGCGACATACTGTCATATCCGGCTCTAGGGAGCCGGGCAATCAGAGCCAGGGACAAGCCAGTGAGTCGTGATATTTTATTCAGGGTAAAGGGGAAGGGATGAGGAGAGCACAGATACTCATGCAGAGGTACACTCACAGGTTGCACAGCGCAGAGGTAAGCAGCTCGTACCGGACGTGGGGGTAGCAAGACGTACATACTCACAGCGGGATACAAACACAGGAATGCTGCAAGAGGAGTATAAGCTGACACCAGACGAAGGGGCTTCAGCTTAGCAATGTGTTTATGTCGCAGCCCCGAGTCATCGAGGCTGCTCCTATTTATCCTCATTGGCAGCGCCCCAGCTGATGAAGACTAATTGGCCCCAGCTGTCCATAATGCTGCCAGCTGGGGGCCAGCTGAGACGCTGCTCAATGGGAAGCAGGGATGAGGGAAAACATGGGCTGAGTGCCGAGACGGCATCTCAACCCATGGTGACACTATCGATCATAATATTTTACTTGATAGATTAGAACACTATGTTGGACTTAATGGAACTTCGTTGCAGTGGTTTACATCTTATTTGTCTGATAGGTTCCACTTTGTTCATGTCAATTATGAGTTTTCTTTCAACTCAAAGCTCAGTGATGGAGTTCCACAGGGATCTGAGCTAGGCCCTACTCTTTTTAGTTTATATATGCTTCCGTTTGGCAACATTATTAGAAAGCACTGTATACATTTTCATTGTTAAGATAAGATAAGATAAGATAAGCCTTTATTAGTCCCACAATGGGGAAATTCCAGGATTGCAACAGCACAGGGATAGCAACACTCACAGCAACAATCAGAAGGCAAGAAAAAACAAGAGCAGCTAGTATACATATGTACATATTACTATAAATATATATATATAGAGAGAGAGACACACACAGTGCGGAGCATTGTGGTTGGTGGATGTGCAGCAGAAAGTCTAAGCTCTCTCTCCGCGGATGCGGCGGGCCAGCTGGATGTCTTTGGGCATGACGGTGACCCTCATGGCGTGGATGGCGCACAGGTTGGTGTCCTTGCTGGCTTCCCGCAGAGCCATGACGGTGGAGCTCTGGAAGCGCAGGTCGGTCTTGAAGTCCTGAGCGATCTTCCTCACCAGGCGCGTACGGATGAGCAGCTCCGTGGATTTCTGGTAGCGACGAATCTCTCTCAGAGCCACGGTACCGGGCCTGTAACGGTGAGGCTTCTTCACTCCGCCGGTGGCCGGAGCGCTTTTTCGAGCAGCCTTGGTGGCCAGCTGCTTCCTGGGGGGCTTTTCCTCCAGTAGATTCACGGGCGGCCTGCTTGGTTCTTGCCATCGCGCTTTATTATTCTGTCTTATATTTCTTGCACGCCGCCTAAACTCCAGCCCAGCACCTGCGTCGTTTTCGCTTCAGTTCCCCGGTATGTCGAGTTTCTCCGTTAGCACCGGGTGGCGGTTGAGTGCTAGCTAGCTCTTCCCTGCTGTATCGTCTCCTGCTGTAAACAGAGGCTCCGTCCGCCGACTCGGGAGACCTCTGGGGCGATCTGTGTGTCTGTGATATATATAGAGTGAAAGCTGTGCCAGATCAGAAAGTTATCACCGGATCAGAAAGAAGAAGGAAGATAAAAAGACTCAGAATTGAGCCGCTGCTGCAAAAGGCAGCCAACTTGTGTGGCGCCGGAACCGGAAAGAACACAGTCTGTTACGCAGATGACACACAATTATACCTGTCAATGAAGCCAGATGATAGTAATCAATTAGCCAAGTTAGAGGCCTGTCTTAACCACTTGCGCTCCGTTGTTCCGCGGGCGGGCAAGTCTCTGTGTCCTAAGGCGCACGAGGGCGCACGAGAGCGCACTCGTACGCATGATTTTTTTTTTTTTTTTGTTACTTATTTGTACCCGTAGGTAGATTTGGTTTGCAGTCTGGTGACAAGCCACCGGCTGCTGGTCGCTGCGTGCGCGAGCGCCCTAAACCTACATGTTTTTGGTATGCGGGAGGAAACCGGAGAAATCCCGGAGTAAACCCACGCAACACGGGGAGAACATGCAAACTCCACACAGCTCACTGTTGGTCGGGGGCTGGGATCGAACCCACGACCTCATGATCCCCGCGATCCCCCGGCCGAGGGTAAAACTGTGCTGTTACAGTGCTAAACCACTGCGCCACCGTGTAGCCCTATGATGCATGATATACTGATGATGGTGCAGATGGAGATGGTGCTGGCCTCCAAGCGCCACTGAAAAAAAAAGCAGCAGACAGCCGCGAACAGATTAGTTCATCTGATTGACCTCTCATTCGACTAATAAGAGCCTTGAATTGGGTTTCTGAAACCATGAAGAGCCAATGAATGAAAACCTAGGAAGGAGGACCCGCCTACTGTGAATGCAGGAGCCAATTGAAGCACAGAAATTCGGGCTGGGTGAAGAGATATTTACTGTTGCAGCAGATGAAAACAAAGGACGCTGGACGAACCTGCTACAGACCCAGGCTCACCCAGCAGCATGGAGAACACCCACAAGTGGGACCTGCACTGATTCCAGCAGAATAGGATTAGGATTCTCTTCCGTCATCATAGACCGACGGAGGCCGACGACAAAGGTCGGAAATCATTCACCAAAACCGCAATATTGGAACTATGTTTTGATCGGGATCCACGAGCGGACCAGCGTTCGTCTGACAATGGGGGAGAGAAGTTCGCCAGGACTCTGCTGCTGTGAAGATGTAAGGTGTTATAAGCTAAATTATTATTTCTCCCTGAAAACAGTAATCCAAAAATGACTCTTGACCGATCGGTAGATTACAACTGTACCGCGCACGAAGTACGAAGTGCGTGCACCGCGATAAACGGTTCATTTGCCGTGTTCGGACCGTGAACCGTGAACGCCCCCCCCCCCCCCCCCCCCGCTGCAGAAGAGGAGCGGGGGGGGGGACGTTCACGGTCCAAACGCCCCCGGTCCGCGGGGGGAAGCATATGAGTCTATTCCATCATGTAGCGATGGCCGTCTTCTGTAGCGAGGAGGGGGACAACCCCCCCCACACACACACATAGTAGCGGGGGGGGGGGGGGAGCCGCTGTGACAGCGTTGCTGTGGAAACATGCAAGGAGTGTAATCCGTCATGTAGCGAGGGCCGAACTCCGTCCTTTGTTGCGGGGGGGGGACAACCCCCCCCCCCCCACACACACACACAGACACAGCCCTGAGTGTGACCTTTCATTAGAGCCCAAAATGAAGATTCTACATTGAATCATTCAAAAGTTACAGACATTTTTCCAAACTGTGCCATTTGGCACAATTTGGCACAGTTCCAGAACACCTGGGAACAGTCTGAGAACAAAGCTGTGTAAAATATTCATTTTTTTGGTATTGTTACCAAATTTGGATCTCAGCTTGATAACACTTGGTTCTACATTTCTGTTGCATTTACCAGCCGGATCGGACAGCTGTGTGTTATTTGCAAGCATTTGTATCCAAAAAACACCGTGTCAAATTTATTTTCTTCAAGTTCAGTATGTTTAGATGACTGTAACTCAGTGGCCGGAGCACGTAGAGAGATCATGTTTTTTTTGCCAAAAAATTCAAAGTGTTTTCTTTTAAAAGAGACCAACCCCATGAAGATGCTGCAAAGGGTTGAATAACAGCTTTCGATTTACTTTGGGCACGTTTTTTTTTTTTGGCATTTTTAGGAAAATTGCCCGGAGTGCAAGGGGTTAAGGAAATCAAAGCTTGGATGACTTGTAATTTCCTGCTATTAAATTCAGATAAGACTGAAGTAATACTTGATGGTCCAGAAAACCTTAGAAATACCTTTCCAAATCAAACTTTTAGTTTGGATGTGGTTACTCTTTCTCTTAATAGCTCTGTGAGGAACCTTGGAGTTATTTTTGATCAAGACCTGTTTTTAGTTCACGTATTAAATTTGTTTTGAAGACTGCCTTTTATCATTTGCATAATATTGCCAAGATTGGGAGCATGTTGTGTCAGAGTGATGCTAAGAAACTGATCCACGCTTTTATTAGCTTGAGATTAGATTATTGTAACTCTCTATTATCAGGTTGTTCTAAAACATCTCTAAAAAGTCTTCAGTTGATCCAAAATGCTGCAGCAAGAGTTTTAACAGGTACTAGAAAGAGAGATCATATCTCTCCGGTTCTGGCGTCCCTTCATTGGCTTCCCATAGAGTTTAGAATTAAGTTTAAAATCCTTCTTCTCACTTTCAAAGCTCTAAACAATCAGGCCCCTTTTTATTTAAAAGATCTGATATTACCCTATTATCCTAACAGAGCACTACGCACCCAAAATGCAGGATTACTTGTAATACCTAGATTCTCCAAAAGTACAATGGGGGGCAGAGCCTTCAGTTATCAAGCTCCTCTCCTGTGGAACCAGCTGCCAATCTGGATTCGGAAGTCAGACTCGATCTCTGTTTTTAAGAATAGGGATAAAACCTTCCTTTTTGATATAGCCTATAATTAGGGAGGGATCACATGTTTCTGAACCCTCCCTTAGCTATGCTGTTATTAGGTTTAGACAGCATTGGGGACCTCCAGTAATTGAACTGGGCTTCACTCCTTTCTTCACTCTCAATGGATTTTTTTTTTTTTTTGCTGGTCATTAACATCTGATTGTTCTCTCCCATAGATTGAGTCCCCATCATGCTGTTTGCTCTCTACGTGTCTGTTCTTTTCATCTTCTCTATCCCCTCACCCCCCAGCCAGTGACAGCAGATGACTGCCCCTCCCTGAGCCTGGTTCTGCTGGAGGTTTCTTCCTGTTAAAAGGGAGTTTTTCCTCTCCACCGTCGCCAAGCTCTTGCTCACAGGGGATCGCCTGATTGCTGTGATCTTTCTGCAATTGTGGGGTTTTCCCCTACAGTTGAAAGTGCTATGAGATGACTGTTGTTATGAAACGGCGCTTTTGTGGTGACACTAGACACAGCTGCTGGACATTTTTCTCACACCCAGAACCGGAAAGAGGAGCAGAACAATGGACTGAAGGGGGTAGCCCCCCAAGGAGGAACTAGACAGCTATGAGGGCAGGGGGGTGAATGTATTGTCATGAATGCCACAAGTGTTATGTTAATGTGTCACACATTCTCTTTGTACACACACAAGCATAATGCACTAGCACAGTTCTTTATGCATACCATTAAATCTATATAAGCAGAATGCAGAGAGAGTTGAGAGGCTCTCCTATCAGACACTCGGCCCCAGCGGACAACGCTGGGGTCCACCAGCTGTATTTATGTTAGAGGGTCAATAAAGAATCTGTGCCGACCTACGCTTGTGCCTCGCCTCCACATCCTTTCCTTACACCCTCTACACTATATAAATAAAGTTGAATTGAATTGAATTGAATTGAATTAAAAACTGTTCTCTTTTGTTTGTAATTTCTTTTAATTCCAACTTTAATTTTCTCAGATCGTTAAGTGTCTGTTCCTGTAGGGAAACGGCACAGGTTATCGCCAGTGATTTAATTTTCTGTTCTAACTCCAGTACCAGTGCTTTTTCTTTTTTATTCTTATATGAACAGTAAGAGATTATTTTACCTCACATGACCACTTCTGATGCTTCCCAAAGAACACCTGGGGATATTCCTGGCACATCAGATATGATTCCCACTCTTTATTAAAGTACTTAATAAAGTTTTTGTCTTTCAGTAGTGATATATTAAATTTCCAGCTCCTAGTTTCCCTTGTAGCTTTGCTATTTACTAGTGTAAGAGATACTGGATGGTGATCACTAATAGCTTGATTTGAACATATTTCAGTGTCTGTGATGTCCCTCACAATGGAGTTACTGGCTAAAAAGAAACCTAGACGTGAATGTGAACTATAAACTGATGAAAAAAAGTGTATTCCCGAAGAGTTGGGTGAAGCGAACGCCATTCATCGCAAAGACCAAAATCATTCATGTATTGTTTGAGAGTGTCAGTAGCCTGCCATTTTCGGTAATTCCCCGATGCACTGAGCCTGTTGATTGCAGGGTTTAATACCAGGTTGATGTCCCCTCCTATTATAAGTGTAGTGTCCAAGTGCTCAGAAACAGAAGTGAAAAAAGTGTGAAAATAGGATGGATCGTCAACATTTGGGCCATAAATGCTTGCAATACATAGATCCAAATTTTGAACTGAGCTTTTTAGTATTATAAATCTACCTTCTGGATCTGTTATGGTATTATTCACAACAAAGCGTATTCTTCTGTTTACCAGTAAAGCTACCCCCTTTTGTTTAGAATTAAAGCCTGCTGAGAACATGTGGGGGAATTCCGAGGAGGTGAACCCATCTACAGAAGACTTAGAGACATGTGTCTCCTGCAATAAGACAAAGTCTGCCCGTAGATCCTTCAGTCAATTAAAAACATTTAGCTTCTTTCCCCTGGTACCAATTCCACGTATGTTCCACGTGACAAACTTAAATGTAGACATGTTTTCACTAACTGGTTTTGTGCTAAAGGCTAAATGTACCTATGTGATTATATGTCTGTAATGTATGCATATGTGTGTATGTACAGTGGGGCAAAAAAGTATTTAGGTTATTTATTAGTAAATTATGGTGGAAAATAAGTATTTGGTCACCTACAAACAAGCAAGATTTCTGGCTCTCACAGACCTGTAACTTCTTCTTTAAGAGGCTCCTCTGTCCTCCACTCGTTACCTGTATTAATGGCACCTGCTTGAACTCGTTATCAGTATAAAAGACCAAAGTAACAAAGGCTACCATCAGTAACACACTACGCCGCCAGGGACTCAAATCCTGCAGTGCCAGACGTGTCCCCCTGCTTAAGCCAGTACATGTCCAGGCCCGTCTGAAGTTTGCTAGAGAGCATTTGGATGATCCAGAAGAGGATTGGGAGAATGTCATATGGTCAGATGAAACCAAAATAAAACTTTTTGGTAAAAACTCAACTTGTCGTGTTTGGAGGAGAAAGGATGCTGAGTTGCATCCAAAGAACACCATACCTACTGTGAAGCATGGGGGTGGAAACATCATGCTTCGGGGCTGTTTTTCTGCAAAGGGACCAGGACGACTGATCCATGTAAAAGAAAGAATGAATGGGGCCATGTATCGTGAGATTTTGGGTGAAAACCTCCTTCCATCAGCAAGGGCACTGAAGATGAAACGTGGCTGGGTCTTTCAGCATGACAATGATCCCAAACACACCGCCCGGGCAACAAAGGAGTGGCTTCATAAGAAGCATTTCAAGGTCCTGGAGTGCCCTAGCCAGTCTCCAGATCTCAACCCCATAGAAAATCTTTGGAGGGAGTTGAAAGTCCATGTTGCCCAGCGACAGCCCCAAAACATCACTGTTCTAGAGGAGATCTGCATGGAGGAATGGGCCAAAATACCAGCAACAGTGTGTGAAAACCTTGTGAAGACTTAGAGAAAACGTTTGACCTCTGTCATTGCCAACAAAGGGTATATAACAAAGTATTGAGATGAACTTTTGTTATTGACCAAATACTTATTTTACCGATGAATTTACCAATTAATTCATTAAAAATCCTTCAATGTGATTTTCAGGATTTTTTTTTTCTCATTTTGTCTCTCATAGTTGAGGTATACCTATGATGAAAATTGGAGACCTCTCTCATCTTTTAAGTGGGAGAACTTGCACAATTGGTGGCTGACTAAATACTTTTTTACCCCACTGTATATATATGTTGTGTGTAAAATATACACCTACACATACGTATATGATTGGGTCTGCGTGCAAGATGACTCTTCCATTTGCCTGCAGTTGCAAGCAAATGTGGTGCATGTACTTAAAGTTATTTCCTATAAACCAGAAGAATGAGAGAAAACAGACATAAAGGTTAGTAAGTGATGAAAAAAATTCAGATAACATACAACAATGACTGACGTGGTTGTAGACCCAGTGAGCAGACTCGGACACCAGAGTAGATACAATTATATTTATTAACAACAATATTGTAATGTAAGTGTGTGGGTGTGTGTGTTCTTGCTGCAGCTGGGGGAGAGCAGAACGCCGTACGACCTGGCAACCCTAGGGGCAAAGAGAGGCAGAGCTGTTAATGGCAGTACTGGTGGCGATGTACAGGTTAATCTTAAGCTTACTGTTTGCAGAGCTGTTGTGACACTCAGGTTTAGCTCGGCAGCTACGGCCAGGAGGACAGCGTCCACAGGACAAGTTGCAGCGTGTAGGTGGTGGAGTTGTGTCTGGTGAGGGTGTGAGGCTCGATCCGCCACCAGGGAGGAGAGAGGTCCGCCACCACGGAGCTCCACCTGTGCATAGAGGACTAAGATAGGATTTGAGAGGTTAAGCAAAGGCTTACTTGCGTGGGAGAGGTTTTCCTCCAGACGCAGGTGGGCTGAAGGTAGGAAGCTGGGATGAAAGCAGGCTGTGGCTAGGGTCTCTGGAATCTTAGAAGAAGGTGTGCATTGTCTCAGGGAGTAAGACAGACAACTCCGCACGGATCCCAGGGCAGTGTGGATTAAATAGCCCCGACCGTGATGAGGACCAGGTGTGAGCGCAGCTGAGGATGAGCAGCCAGAGAAGACCATTACAGTACTCCCCCCCACGAAAGGCAATCGATCCAACATACCTGAGTGCGTCCGATGGAAGTCCCTGATGAGATCTTTATCCAGCACGAAGGAGGGACGCACCCAGGACCTCTATTCCAGCCCATAACCCTCCCAGGCCACCATATATTGCAGGCCGCGACCCCAGCGGCAGCTGAGGATGAGCATCCAGAGCAGACCATTACAATGACCTAACAACTTCAAAAAAATTAACTACAACAGACAAACAAACAACCTCAACAACAAAGAAAAAAACATTTTGACAAGTGTTAAAAAATTAAACTGAGATCAAGTAAGAGACCTGCACACAATCGCACTCTTTTTCCACCTGTAGCTAAAAAAAAAAAAAAAAAGAATGCAGGTGTAAGCAATGACATAACGTTCGGCTCAGGAGACGCACACACACAGGCTCAGAGTAGTTCAAACTGTTTATTAACAACAGGGATGTTTGGGTGCGTGTCTGCAGAATGTTAATGTGTTGGTGGGGGCGTCTGCTTCGGACCCAGAGGCAGGAGACCGTTCAGCCGGCAACCCTATGGGAGAAATCAGACACAGGGTGATGAGCACTCACCAACACGGGAGGAGAATAGGCGAGGGAGAGAAGCTTACTTGTTTGGGCAGATGACTGGCGCTTCAAGGATGGAAGCCCGGGAGACAGCCACCTGCAGGGCTCGGTGCAGCAGCGAGGAGAGACGAGGGACGGGATTGTCCGCCGCCGAGGAATCCACCTGTGCACAGGGGAGCAGACTGGAGAGATGAGGTAAGTGAACTTCTTACCGGTAAAGAGGATGCTGAAGAGGATGTGGTAGAAGTCCATGCAAAGGAAACGAAGTCTACGGCTTCAGGCCGACGCTCAGGGCGAGGCGGCTTTTATCCTTCGCCGCTGACGAGTAGCAGGTGCGTGAGCAGGTGGCGCCGCTGATGAATGGCGCGGCGTGACAGTACTCCCCCCTCTAGCAGCGCCTCCTGGCGATGGCTTATCCGGGTGCGCTCGGTGGAAGTCCGCGATGAGCGATGGGTCCAACACAAACGACGGGGGCACCCACTGTCGATGCTCGGGCCCATAGCCCTCCCAGTCCACCAAGTATTGCAACCCACGACCCCGGCGCCGGGAGTCCAGGATGGAGGAAGCGGACCAGGCCGGATGGCCACCAATCATCCGGGGCGCGGGTTGCGCTGCAGGAGGAGGGCAAAGGGGGTCAGAAACCGCCAGTTTCACCTTCGACACGTGGAAAGTAGGATGAATGCGGAGGGAGGGGGGAATAGCCACGCGCACAGCCACCGGGTTGATGATCCGGGTGATGGGGTAGGGACCCATGAAGCGCTGTGCCAGCTTTCTCCTCTCGCCTTTTAGAGTGACGTCCTGGGTGGAAATGTAAACAAGCTGCCCAACTCTGTACGCCGGGGCAGGTCTCCTACGCCGGTCCGCCACAGTCCTGTTGCGCTCCGCTGTGCGTAATAGCGCATGGCGCGCGGCAGCCCAGGTGGAGCGGAACTGCCTGAGATGGGCCCTAACTGACGGGACAGTTACCTCACTCTCCTGCTCCGGAAACAGCGGGGGGTCGTAACCCAGGGACGCTTTGAAGGGGGACATCCCTGTAGCAGAAGAGCGAGCGGTGTTGTGGGCATATTCAACCCAGGCAAGATGGTTGCTCCAGGACGCGGGTTTGGATCTGGACACACAGCGGAGCGCAGCCTCCAGCTCCTGGTTGGTCCTCTCACACTGCCCGTTGGATTGGGGGTGATGGCCGGAGGAGAGGCTCACCTTGGCTCCGATGGCGTTGCAGAATGACCTCCAAACCTCAGATGAAAACTGGGGGCCCCGGTCCGAGACCACGTCCACCGGAATCCCATGCAGCCTGACCACGTGTTGGACGAGGAGGTCCGCCGTCTCCAGGGCAGTAGGGAGGCCTCGCAGGGGGATGAAGTGCACGGCCTTGGAGAAGCGGTCCACGATGGTCAGGATGGTGTCATAGGAGTTGGAGATGGGGAGTCCGGTGACGAAATCCAGAGCGATGTGCGACCAGGGCCTGCCAGGGACGGGCAGGGGCTGGAGCAGACCCGCTGGAGGGGCATTTCCCGATTTGCAGGTGGCACAGATTGGGCAAGCCCGGGCGTAGCGGGCTGCATCCCTCCGCAGGCCTGGCCACCAAAAGGACCGTTGGAGGAGATCTATCATCCGGGAGGTGCCAGGGTGACAGGTGAGCTTGGAGGTGTGGAGCCAGTGGATGACCTCTCCTCGGACCGCGGATGGCACGAACAGCCTCCCCTCCGGTCCGCCGCCAGGGTCAGGTTCCACCTGCTGTGCCTTCCGGATCTTGCTCTCAATGTCCCACGAGATGGCTCCCACGACGCACGACCTGGGCAGGATGGAGTGGGGCGCCTCCTCCGACTCCACGGGGGCGAACTGCCTGGAGAGGGCGTCAGGCAGGACGTTCTTAGAGCCAGGCCTGAAGGTGATGGAAAATTGGAACCTGGCGAAGAACAGGGACCAGCGCGCCTGGCGGGCGTTCAGGCGCTTGGCAGATCGTAAGTATTCCAAGTTCTTGTGGTCCGTGAGGACCACAAACGGCAGGCTTGCCCCCTCCAACCAGTGGCGCCACTCCTGCAGGGCGAGCTTGATGGCCAAGAGCTCTCTGTCCCCCACATCGTAGTTTCTCTCCGCCGGGGACAAGCGCCGGGAGAAGAAGGCGCACGGTCGCTTGGCGCCATCGTCCGGTGACCGCTGGGACAGCACTGCTCCCACTCCCGTGTCCGAGGCGTCTACCTCTACAATGCACTGCAGCGCGGGGTCGACCTGGCGAAGGACCCGGGAGGAGGAGAATTCCGCCTTCAGCGCCTCAAAGGCGGCAGCGACCTCTTCGGTCCACCGGAACGGGACCTTCGGGGACGTGAGGCGGGTCAGTGGTCCCACGATGGCACTGAAGTTGGGGACAAAGCGGCGGTAGAAATTGGCGAAGCCAACAAATTGCTGCACCTGTTTCCGGGATGCAGGTGTGGGCCATTCCACCACCGCCTTTACCTTCTCTGGGTCGGGGAGCACCCTATCGTGGGCGATGATGAACCCCAGGAAGGACGTGCTCCTGGCGTAAAATTCACACTTTTCTGCCTTAACGTACAGACGGTTCTCCAGCAGCCTTTGGAGGACCCGCCTCACGTGGACCTGGTGCTCATCCCTGGACTTGGAGAAGATGAGAATATCGTCCAGGTAGACGAACACAAAAAGGCCAATGAAGTCCCGGAGGACGTCATTTATGAGGCGCTGGAAGACTGCAGGAGCGTTGGTCAACCCGAACGGCATCACCAGATATTCAAAGTGGCCGTTCGGGGTACGGAAGGCCGTTTTCCACTCATCTCCCTCCCGGATCCGGACGAGGTGGTAAGCGCTGCGTAGGTCCAGCTTGGTGAACCAGGTCGCCCCCTGGAGGGAGTGGAAAGCAGTGTCCATGAGAGGCAGGGTGTAACGGTCCTTCTCCGTGATATTATTGAGGGCCCGGTAGTCGATACAAGGGCGGAGGGACCCATCCTTTTTCCCCACGAAGAAGAACCCTGCCCCCACGGGTGACGATGATGGGCGGATAATCCCAGCACTTAAAGATTCCTTCAGGTAGGCGTTCATCGTCTCCTTCTCCGGCGCAGACAGGCTATAAAGGCGACCAGAAGGTAAGGGAGCCCCCTGGCGGAGGTTAATGGCGCAGTCATAGGGCCGATGAGGGGGAAGAGACATAGCTTTCGCTTTGCTGAACACCATACCCAGGTCGTGAAATTCTGGGGGCACCAGAGACAGGTCCGGGGGTGCAGCGTCCGTCGCAGGGGGAGGAGCGGACGGAGAGCAGGCAGCGGACTGAAGGCAGGTGCCCATACAGAACGTACTCCATGCCGAGATCCCAGCTGATTTCCAATCCAGGACCGGATTGTGAAGGCGGAGCCAGGGATACCCCAGGATGACGGGCGACACAGAGTTGGGAAGGACGTAAAAGGTCATTTCCTCCCGGTGGTTTCCCGAGATGATGACCGGTAGGGGAACAGTTTGATGTGTCACTCTCCCGAGGGTGGCACGGGAGAGGTGGATTAGGGAGATGGGAGTATTGAGTGCCTGGCAGCGGATGCCCAATCGGGTTGCCAGGCTTTGTGAAATGAAGCTGCCTTCTGCGCCCGAATCCACCAGTGCGTGGGTGAGGTGCCCAGTAGGGTTATGGCAGAAACGGATGGGCAGCTTCAATTGAGTCAGTGATCCTAACCGATTGACATCCGCGAGGCTTCCAACAGTGACTCGCGGACCCCACCGACTGGCTTTCCGTGGGCAACACTCCACGGTGTGTTGGTCGCCTCCGCAATACATGCAGAGGCCCAACTCACGGCGGCGTTGTTTCTCCACAGGGGAAAGTTTAGTCCAGCCCGTCACCATCGGCTCCGACTCCTCGGGGCGCGATGCTGGCGGCGCCGCCAGGGGGCGAGCTTGGAACAGGTGCGGCGAGGCTCCACGAGGGCGAGAAGAAGAAGACCTCCGCCCCGAGGAGCGCTCGCGCAGCCTGTTATCCAAACTTATCGCTAAGGACGTCAGCTCCGCTAGCGTCCCAGGGATATCCCGACCAGCCAGTTCATCCCTCAGATCACTATTGAGGCTGCGGAGGAACAGGCCACAGAGGGAGCGTTCCTCCCAGCCCAATTCCTCCGCCGCTACCCGGAAGTCGACCGCGTAGTCCGCTGCCGACCGGCTTCCCTGCTGGAGAGCGAGAAGCCGATCGACCTGGACCGTTTCGGTTTGTGAGTGGTCAAAGACCTCCAGAAAGCGCCTCACGAATTGGTCATAGGTGAGGGTGGCATAACTGGGCCTCGCCATTACGGCGTAGGTCCAAGTTAACGCACGCCCCTCCAGAAGATTCCCTATGTAACCAATTCGGCTGTGATCCGAGGGAAAATCTCCGGGCACACGGTGGAACACGGACTCACACTGCATAATAAACCCCCGCGCTCCGCCGAGCTTACCGCTAAAGCGGGCGGGGGTCGGAATCGGCGTGAGCCGAACCGGTGCCACTGGAGCCGGCTGGACGGCCGCTGGAACAGCAGGAGCCGCGCCACCCTGGCGAGTCGGGAGGAACGGCTGTTGGGGGTCCAAGCGGTTCAATCGGTTAGTCAGTTCTAATAATTGGTTAAGAACCACCTGTTGCTGATAAACAATCTGATCCACCCGAGCCTCGAGGATGGTAAACCGGTGTGCGAGCCCGCCGTCCGCCGAGCCGCTCTGCTGAAGCCGTACTGACATAACGTTCGGCTCAGGAGACGCACACACACAGGCTCAGAGTAGTTCAAACTGTTTATTAACAACAGGGATGTTTGGGTGCGTGTCTGCAGAATGTTAATGTGTTGGTGGGGGCGTCTGCTTCGGACCCAGAGGCAGGAGACCGTTCAGCCGGCAACCCTATGGGAGAAATCAGACACAGGGTGATGAGCACTCACCAACACGGGAGGAGAATAGGCGAGGGAGAGAAGCTTACTTGTTTGGGCAGATGACTGGCGCTTCAAGGATGGAAGCCCGGGAGACAGCCACCTGCAGGGCTCGGTGCAGCAGCGAGGAGAGACGAGGGACGGGATTGTCCGCCGCCGAGGAATCCACCTGTGCACAGGGGAGCAGACTGGAGAGATGAGGTAAGTGAACTTCTTACCGGTAAAGAGGATGCTGAAGAGGATGTGGTAGAAGTCCATGCAAAGGAAACGAAGTCTACGGCTTCAGGCCGACGCTCAGGGCGAGGCGGCTTTTATCCTTCGCCGCTGACGAGTAGCAGGTGCGTGAGCAGGTGGCGCCGCTGATGAATGGCGCGGCGTGACAAGCAAGTACGTCACCACTCATTCAATAATGCCTACCTTTGATCACTCTACAGATACATCTCAAAAAATTAGAAGATCATGAAGAAGTTCAATATTTTTTGTCACTCAGTTCAGAAAGTGAAACCCATATATTATATAGATTCATTACACAGAAAGTGATATATTTCAAATGTTTATTTATTACCTCCGCCAAGGAGGTTATGTTTTTGCCTGGGTTTGTTTGTTTGTCTGTCTGTTTGTGACCAACATAACTCAAAAAGTTATGGACAGATTTTGATGAAATTTTCAGGAAATGTCCAAACTGGGACAAGGAAGAAATGATTAGATTTTGGGAATGATCCGGATCGCCGTCCAGGATCCAGGAATTTTATAAAGGATTCTTTATCATTGGGAGATAGGGCTATTTGAGCATATGCACATGTAGCTCCACAATAATAACTAGTCAGGGTGATTGGAAAAAATATACAGAATAATAAGTTCCCAAGTCCAGCAATTAAATTTTTGAGTAGATCACAGCATGGGGGACTGAGCTGCCTTGGCGGAGGTCTGCGCTTTCCTAGTGCTTTTCTAGTTTTGATTTTGATGATTATGGCTTACAGCCCATGAAAACCCCAAATTCAGTTTCTCAAAAAATTAGAATATTACATAAAATTAATTTTAAAAAATAGTTTTTTTTAATAGAAATGTTGGCCAACTGAAAAGGATGTCCATGTACTCAATACTTGGTCAGGTGACATGATTGCTTGACCCAGGAGACAGACACTGACACGAGTAGAGTAGTTTGACAATAATTTATTAACTCGATGTGTAGTTTGTGTGTGTGGATGTATGGGTGAGTGCGATGCTGGAGGACAGCTGGAGCTGAGAGAGTCCTGCTGCAGCCTGACAACCCTGGGAACACACAAGCACAGGGGATTACTGTAGCTCGCAGCAGAGAGATGTTATAATGTGTGCTGCTTACTTGCAGGTGCCACTGAGAGACTCCTGCCCGCTCCATGACTTGGCGTGGCAAGGTGAGTGTGCAGCTTGGCGTCATGACAACGAGGAGGTGGTCTGAGGAGGAGGAGGAGACGCTCTGTTGCCAGGGGAGACAAGTCCGCCACCAGGGAGGTCCACCTGTGCACAGGGGAGAATACTTTGACAAGGTAAGGATTGCTGTGGCTTACGTGACGAGGCTTGACGAAGTGGCTTGACAGAAGCTCTGGCTTGAGACCGTGTCCGTGATGCGTTGCGTAACATGCAGACAGACGACTCCGTGCTGAGCAGTCAGTGACACCGGCTTTTAAGGCCTGCTGGTTATTGGCGGCAGGTGTGTGCGCAGCTGGAGCTGATGACGGCCCAGCGGCCACCATGACAATACTCTCCCCTCTAGAGGTGCCTCCAGGCACCTGCCCCATCTTACCTGGATGCGCCCGATGGAAATCGCGGATGAGCTGCTTGTCAAGGATCAACGCTGGGCGAGTCCAGGAGCGGTGTTCAGGGCCGAATCTCTCCCAGTCCACCAGATACTGAAGACCCCGGCCCCGCCTGCGGACATCCAAGATGGCAGTAACCCCCCAAGCCGGGTGGTCGTCGATCATCCTCGGCGGGGGGGGGGGGGCGGGGGGGGCGGGCACAGAGGGTCGGAGATGTAGGGCTTTACCCGGGAGACATGAAAGATGGGGCAGATGCACATGAAAGGGGGGAGGGCTAGGCGCACAGCCACCGGGTTAACAATCTGGGAAATCACATACGGACCGATGAAAAGCTTGGTTAATTTACGTTTCTCAGCTGGCACACTGATATTTCTTGTGGACAGCCAAACCTGTTGACCCACCTTATAATCCGGGGCAGGTCTCCTGTGATGGTTGGCCACCTGAATGTTGCATTCTGTGGTCTTGAGGAGGGCTCTGCGGGTGATGGTCCAGATCCGGCGACAACGCCTGGCGTGAGCCTGCACAGAAGGGACAGCCACCTCTTTCTCCTCCTCTGGAAAAAGCGGTGGATCATACCCTAAAGATGCCTTGAAAGGGGACATCCCCGTTGCTGAAGACACCGTAGCGTTGTGTGCGTACTCGATCCAGGGCAGGAACCTACTCCAGGAAGCGGAACATGAGGATATGACGCAGCGGAGCACAGCCTCCAGCTCCTGATTGGCTCGCTCACACTGGCCATTACTCTGCGGATGATACCCCTAGGAGAGACTCGCCGTGGCCCCCAGCGCCGTGCAGAACGCCTTCCAAACCTGGGAGACGAACTGCGGGCCTCGATCCGAGACAATATCCGCAGGGATGCCATGAAGGTGGACCACATGCTGCACCAGGAGATCTGCCGTCTCCCGTGCCGAAGGCAGCCCCCGGAGGGGAACAAAATGGGCTGCCTTGGAGAAGCGGTCCACTATGGTCAGGACCGAGGTGAAGTGGTCAGAAGGGGGCAGGCCAGTCACAAAGTCCAACGCCACATGTGACCAGGGGCAGGAAGGGACCGGCAGAGGATGGAGAAGGCCTGCCGTGGGGGAAGATGACAATTTCCCGGTGGCGCACTGAGCGCAGGCCCGGATATAGCTGGTGACATCCTTCCTCAGCCCTGGCCACCAGAAGGCTCTCTGGAGCAGGTCGTTGGTGCGAGCGATTCCTGGATGGCACGCCAACTTAGAAGCATGACCCCACTGGATGACCTCACTCCTGACCGAAGGGGGGACAAACAATTGGCCCGGGGGACCCCCACCCGGGTCGGGCTCACTCTCCTGCGCCTTCCTGACTTTGTCCTGGATTTCCCACACAAAGGCACCCACCACACAGGATGAAGGCAGGATGGTCTCATCCCGATCCCCAGAAGTGTCTGCCTCGAACTGCCTGGAGAGGGCATCTGGCTTAATGTTCTTGCTCCCTGGCCAGTAGGTGATTGTGAAATTAAACCGACCAAAAAAGAGAGACCAGCGGGCCTGGCGGGAGTTCAGCCGCTTCGCCGTCTGGAGATACTCTAGGTTTTTGTGATCCATCCAAACGATGGACAGCTGGGCAGCCCCCTCCAGCCAGTGCCTCCATTCCTCCAGGGCGAGCTTGACTGCCAGCAACTCCCTGTCACCAATGCCGTAGTTCCTCTCGGCAGGTGTTAGACGGTGGGAAAAGAAGGCGCATGGATGGATCACCCCGTCCACAGGGGAGCGTTGAGAAAGGACTGCCCCCACTCCAGAATCCGAGACGTCCACCTCCACCAAGCACTGCAGGTCCGGGTCCACCTGGGTTAGGACGCGGACAGAAGCGAACTCCTCCTTCAATTTCCCGAACACCACAGCAGCCTCCTCGCTCCAGCGGAAGGGGGTCTTGGGGGACATGAAGCTGGTCAGGGGCTTGGCGATGATCCCAAACTTCGGCACAAACCGACGGTAGAAGTTGGCGAATCCCAAAAAACCCTGTAACTGTTTCCTGGACGTGGGAGTGGGCCAGTCCACCACCGCCTTGACCTTGGCCGGGTCAGGGAGCACCTGGTTGTGTGCGATAATAA
Source organism: Pholidichthys leucotaenia (assembly GCA_020510985.1). Taxonomy (NCBI): domain Eukaryota; kingdom Metazoa; phylum Chordata; class Actinopteri; order Cichliformes; family Pholidichthyidae; genus Pholidichthys; species Pholidichthys leucotaenia. The sequence goes on along the minus strand of CM035842.1, from coordinate 188,564,445 downwards.
ACCCCAAGAAGGACGTTGAGTTGGTGTGAAATTCACATTTCTCGGCCTTGACGAATAGCTGGTTCTCCAGGAGGCACTGCAGGACCCGTTTAACGTGCACCTGGTGCTCCTCCAACGTGCGTGAAAAGATCAGGATGTCATCCAAGTACACAAGAGGAGGAGTTCAGGAAGTCCCGAAGGACGTCGTTGATTAAACGCTGGAAGACAGTCGGAGCGTTGGTTAACCCAAACGGCATCACCAAGTATTCAAAGTGGCCGCTTGGGGTCCGGAAGGCCATCTTCCACTCGTCGCCCTCCTTGATGCGCACCAGGTGATAGGCATTGCGAAGGTCCAGCTTCGTGAACCATGATGCCCCCTGGAGAGAGTCAAAGGCCGAGTTCATCAGGGGCAGTGTGTACTTGTCCTTGATGGTAATTTCATTAAGACCCCAAAAATCGATACAGGGACATAGCGAGCCATCCTTTTTTCCCACGAAGAAAAATCCTGCCCCTACCGCCGAGGAAGATGGTCGGATGATCCCGGAGCTGAGGGACTCTTTAATATACGTGTCCGTGGCCTCACGCTCCGGAGCCAACAGGCTATATAATTGACTCGCCGGGAGAGGGGCCCCCGCCCGGAGGTTGATCGCACAGTCGTAGGGGCGGTGGGGGGGGGGGGGAGGGACAGCACCCATGACTTACTAAAGACCGCTCCCCAATCGTGGTAGGCCTCTGGTACACTGGACAGGTCCGGGGGCAGTGTCGTGGGGGGGGGGTGTCATTGATACAGAGGGGGCACATGCTGCAGACTGGAGGCAGGCACTGAGACAAAAGGAGCTCCACGCAGTGATGTTTCCCGCCTGCCAATCGAAGGTGGGGTTGTGTAATCGTAGCCATGGATAACCCAGGATAACAGGTGAGGAGGAGATGGGCAACACCAAAAACCGGATATCCTCCCGATGGTTTCCAGAAATAATCACTGACACAGGGGCCGTCTGGTGGGTGACAGCAGTTAGCAAGGTCTTTGACAGCGTGATGAGGTTGACAGGCGGGCGAAGGGGTTGACAGCTCAGGCCCAGACGGATTGCCAGGTCTCCTGAAATGAAGCTTTGCTCAGCTCCAGAATCAACGAGAGCATGTGTAATGTGTTCCTTGTGTTTATAAATTATTCTAATGGGAATGAGGCAACAGGTGAGGGGCTTTTCTGGTTTACGTCCATGAGTCCCCCTACTGTAACCCACGGACCTCCCCTTTTAACCGGTTGGCACACTCATCTACCCCGTGGGACTCACTACCACAGTAAAAACACAGGCCCAGATCCCTTCGGCGCTGTCTCTCAGCAGCCGAAACGCCCGATTGCCTTCTAGTCATTTCCTCCTGCCCCGGAAGTTCCTCCGGCGGGGGCAGAGCCGGGAGGGGTGGCCGAGGGGAGGGGGGTCATGGTTTGACCGAGCGACTGGCAGCCCTACGTTTGGCTGCCTGCTCCTTCAGTCTATTGTCTAAATTAATGGTGAGTGAGATCAGTTCACCTAATCTGTCTGGCTTATCCCGTGTTGCTAACTCATCTCTTGGCTCAGAGCTAAGACTGCAGAGAAAAATACTGCAAAGAGCAGAATCCCCCCACCCCACCTCCATAGCTAACACCCGGAAGTCTACAGCTAAATCGGTGGCAGATTTGCTGCCTTGCCGAAGGTTCAGCAAACGGTCTGTTAACACCGTGTCCTGGTCAGTATGATCAAAAACTTCAAAAAACTCTGCTACGAATTGCTGATATGTTAGGTGGGCATAGCTGGGCTTGGCCATAACCGCATACGCCCAAGCTAACGCTCTCCCCTCGAGCAGGTTAGAAATATATCCAATCTTGCTGTGATCTGTGGGAAAATCTCCAGGGACACGGTGAAAAACTCTTTCACACTGCAGCAGGAAACCCCTTGCCTCCCCAAGTTTCTCGCTAAAGCGGGCGGGGGTAGGCACGGGAGTGAGGCGAGGTAAGCGAGGCTGGTGTGTTTGGCTAGTAGGTGGATTGGCAGGGGCTGGTGGTGCCCCGGCGACTGTGGGGAACGCCTGGCATCCATCCAGGCGATCCAGCCGGTTGTTAATTTGAGTTAATTGATTAAGGATAACTGTCTGTTGATGGTCAATTAGGTCTACTCGTGCGCTAAGAGTGTTAAGGCGGCGCGTCAGCGCGCTGTCTGCTGGGTCATCTTGACGGAGTCATACTGACATGATTGCTTGACCCAGGAGACAGACACTGACACGAGTAGAGTAGTTTGACAATTATTTATTAACTCGATGTGTAGTTTGTGTGTGTGGATGTGTGGGTGAGTGCGATGCTGGAGGACAGCTGGAGCTGAGAGAGTCCCGCTGTGACCTGACAACCCTGGGAACACACAAGCACAGGGGATTAATGCAGCTCGCAGCAGAGAGATGTTATAATGTGTGCTGCTTACTTGCAGGTGCCGCTGAGAGACTCCTGCCCGCTCCGTGACTTGGCGTGGCAAGGTGAGCGTGCAACTTGGCGTCATGATGACGAGGAGGTGGTCCGAGGAGGAGGAGGAGAGGCTCCGTTGCTGGGGAGACAAGTGCACCTGTGCACAGGGGAGAATACTTTGACAAGGTAAGGATTGCTGTGGTTTACGTGACGAGGCTTGACGAAGTGGCTTGGCAGAAGCTCTGGCTTGAGACCGTGTCCGTGATGCATTGCGTAACGATGCAGCCAGAGAACTCCGTGCTGAGCAGTCAGTGACACCGGCTTTTAAGGCCTGCTGGTTATTGGCGGCAGGTGTGTGCGCAGCTGGAGCTGATGACGGCCCGGCGGCCGCCATGACATCAGGGCTCCTTTTGGTTTAATTACTGTATCAATGTGGCTTGGCATGGAGGTGATCAGCCTGTGGCACTGCTGAGGTTATGAAGGACCAGGTTACTTTGATTGTGACCTTCAGCTCATCTGCATTGTTGGGTCTGGCGTCTCTCATCTTCCCCTTGACAATACTCCATAGATTCTCTATGGGGTTTAGGTCAGGAGAGTTTTCTGGCATATGAGTGAAGTTGGTGTTAAAACAAGCATTTACCTCCGGAACAATTACTATAACTACTTATAGCTCTATAGCCTGTCCTTGCCACTGAAAATACTTCTATCTGCCAAGAATGTGCCGCTAGTCCAGCAAAAACTAACGGTACTCAAATACTTTGCGAGCAGTTTCATGAAATGGTCAGTCAGAAAGCAATGCATACCAGCTCAGACGTCACCCGGGTTAACAAGGTCAGGAGTTCCTGGCAGCGGAGGGTGAAGGAAAGAGCTGCAAGGAGGAATCTGATCAGCCCTAAATGAAACAGTCATTGTCACCCCCGACAGACTGCTATGATGATGATGATGATGATGATGGTTGATGACGGTTCAAAGAACAAAGAGGGCTCTGTTGGAGTTGGGAGTATACATTCCAGAGTTTAAAGTGACCATCTCAAAAAGACTCTCCAACAATACATCCGTGTTTACAGCAGAGATGGTGGCAATAATTATTGGTTTGCAGTGGGTGGAGGAGGTCAGACCGGACCGGGTGGTGATGTGCACAGATTCACTTGCAGCTTTAAAAACCATAGACACTAAAATCTACAAGGGAAGATGTGGTGATTGAGCTATATCACAGTTTATTTAGGGTACACAGAAGTGGTGGAGAAGTTCAGTTTTGTTGGGTTCCTGCACATGAAGGGTTGAAAGGGAATGACTGTGCAGACAAATTAGCAAAAAGTGCACTTGGGGAAAGAAATAACTATACCATTGTCTCTTGGAAAAGGTGAAGGGAAAGCAGTAATCAAGAAAAAAAGGACTTGAGCTATGGCAAAAAAAGATGGGATGAAGATCATGAAGGTAGATCGTATTACAAAATACAAAAATTTGTTGCACTAAAGAGGGCAGTGCGGTGGTGGAGTGGTTAGCACTGCGGCAGCACAGCAACTCATCCTTGGCCGGGGGATCCTGGGTTCAATCCCAGCCCCTGACCAACAGTGATCTGTGGAGTTTGCATGTTCTCCTTGTGTCCGCGTGGGTTTACTCCGAGATTTCTCCAGTTTCCTCCCACATGCCAAAAACATGCATGTTAGGTTAAGTGGCATCAAACTGGGGATTCTAAATTGTCCTTAGGTATGACTGTGAGAGTGAATCGTTGTCTGTATCTCTGTGTTGGCCCTGCGATGGACTGGTGATCTGTCCAGGGTGTACTATGCCTTTCGCCCAAAGATGCTGGGATAGGCTCCAGCCCCCTCACAACCCAAAAAGAATTAAGTGGAAGAAGATGGATGGATGGATGGATGGATGGATGGGTTGCACTAAAGAATTATCAAACAACAAACAGGAGGGAAGACATCATTATGGCAAGACACAGACTGGATCACACAGGTTTAAACAGCACTTTATTCACCATGGGGAAAAGTGAAAGTGACAAATGTAGAGAATGTGGAGTAAAAGAAAATGTTGAGCATATCTTATTCCATCGTCACAAGTATGGAAATGAAAGAGAGAGAATGAAAAATGAAGTTCGAGAGGCCGGTAGGGAATGTGATTTAACTGGCATTCTGGGACAGAATGGATGGAGATGGAGATGGAGATGGAGATGGAGAGGAGAGATGGAGATGGAGATGGAGATGAGATGGAGAGGCACTAAGAATCACGAAGGACTCTTTTCTTTTTTTTAAATAACACAGGATTAAGTCACAGAATTTAGGGGTCGGGCTCAGATGACATAATGCTACACACTCTTGTACAGTAGGTGGCGGTATGCACCTTTCAGTTGTTTGCTATCCACCAGTAACCGAGAGAAGAAGAAGAAGAAGAAGATGCAACAATGCATTGGCAATGGCAAGTAATGGCATTAAGGAGATCCCTATGCCTGGCTTTAACCCAGACATATGTATACAAGGTAAAGTTTATTATTACATGGATGCTCCGCTTCCTGAACAGGGTCGAAAGCCACTCTTTGCTCAGATCTGTTTTCATGATCCTGCCCATGAACTGGGATTACGACACACCCATCCCTCACCCAGTGGTCTGAATGAAGACTTTTTGCTGAAGGCAGAGCAAGACCCATAAAATGGAGAGCAATAGAGTGAGGAGAACTGCTGCACGTCAGAAAAGATGCCATGAAGATGAAACACCTGAGGTTCGAGCAGTACGTCACAGGCATGACTTTGAACAACACAACCATCTGAGACAGGAGGAGAACCTTCAGCAGCATAGGGTACCGACAGACAAGGAAGATCATAGGACTCCCTATGACATCATCAAAGATCAAAGGCAGGCATTACTGAATGAGTGGTGACGTGCTTGCTTACACCTGCTTTCTATGGGCATGCAGAAATATTCGCTTATACTTGGTTTCTACGGGCATGGATGGGTATGCACTATCATCGCCTTTCACCCGAAATGGGTATATCCACAGTTCCTTCCTTACTCCTCTCCGCTCTGCGTCGAGCCCGTCTTTTCTCGTGAGCCATCACTCTCTTTGTATTATGCGCCCTGCAAAGTTTCCTAGTTTAGTTCCACTAAATGGAAATGGAATGTTATGTCTGTATTTAGGCTGGTATGAGTAAGATGGTGGCCGGGTTGGTCATGGGAAAGACCGGGGTGGCTACTACCAGTTTCCAGTGGTGACGCTGCCCATGGTATAAAAGAGTGGGCGGAAGAGGCTCTGCCTCTTTCGTCGTGGGAGCCACCTGGCAAGCAGGCGAGTGCTGTAAGCCTGTTGTTTTTTTATATAGTTATCCCGAATAAAGCCCTGTTCACCGAGTTACTTTATCCTCATTATTTCTACAATTATGGACACAACACTCAGAAAGACGGTTCAGCTCCACCGCTCATTAAAAACACAGGACCAGGATAGGATCTTGGTTGCTTTGAACAGAAGCATGACAGAAGTGTATTCCTGTTGTGTGGGTAAAGGTGTGACTCATCTCAGCACAACCATAAAAATAATAATAAAATAATAAATTAATTAATTAAAAATACAACAACCTGCCCCCCCCCCAAAAAAAAAAGAATACAAAAAGTCTATCCCCCCTCCCTGGGAAAAAAAAATGCAAAACAAAAAAATCCCATTGGCTCACAGAAAGAAGTCTTTGATTGAAATTTGTCAGCCTCTCTTTTCACCATAAAAATTTAATTAATTAAATAAATAAAATTAGAAAAACTACCCCTCAAAAACTCTCAGATTGCCGCTTATTACTCCATGCTGCCACCCCCCCCCCCAAAAAAAAAACCAGTCTCCTTTGTGGATCACCATCTTATTGTGGTGAATGGGTTTGTGCGTCCTTATGATCCCAGGAACTATGCTGTCAGGAGGAATTCCCACGGCAACTGGTCCTCGTTGAAGGCCCAGACTATGAGCAATCCAGTGCTTCCCCATGAAAAAGTGACCTTACCTATGGCAGTGAATGTCAACTGGCAGCCAGCGGGCCATATCTGGTCCACCAGGGCTTTTCATCCAGTCCCCAGAATATTACTGAATTCAGGACTAGTTTTGTTGCAAATTAGGCACACAGGCACAGTCAGTACCATGAGGAGTAGTTGGTGGGCCCTGCCCCACCCCCCAAATGACATACTGCTTCTTCTTTTAGATTTGATTGGCAGTTGGCAACCAGCTTACAGGAGCATTACCACTACATACTTCACTTTATATCCCTGGGCAAGACACTTCACCCCAATTGCTCCTGGTGGGTCTGGAAGTGCCATGTTAGGTATCATACCGCCATCAGAGTGTGAATGGGTGAATAGCAGGATCTATAAAGCGCTTTGGTCATCAAGAGATGAGAATAAAAGCGCTATATTGTCACGACTCGCCGCTTATCATCTGCCTCAGCTGCGCGCACACCTGCGCCTCGTCAGCCACGGGCTATTTAGCCCACTCAGCCCTGTGCAGCGGTCTGGAGCCGTCTGTTCGCATCGGCACTTCTTCGCAGCTGGATCGTCTCCTGATCTTCAGCGAAACTACGCTTCTACGTAAGCATCCCTTACCTTTTGCAAGTCTTCTCCCCTGTGCACAGGTGGATTCCCTGGCGGCGGATACCCCGTCATCGCCACCCAACCCTCACCGTTGTCACAGGCTCTGCAGGACGCTGTCTTCCGGGCTTCTCCCTTGGCCAACGCCAGCCACCTGTTACCCACAAGTAAGCAGCACACTGCTCATTATCCCTGTTTAGGTGTGGTGCCCTTTACCCCTGTCCTCTGCTCTCTCCATAGGGTTGCCCGGCTGTACGGTGCACCACTCTGCTTCCTGTGCATCGGCGTTCACCCTCTTCACATATACATATCACACACATCCATCCATACACGCCTGCTTGTTGAATAAAGCTGTTAAATCTATCCTGAGCCTGCGTGCGTGTTTCCTGAGCCGGACATTATGTCAGTACGGCTCCAGCAAAGCGGCTCAGCAGACAGCGGGCTCGCACGCCATCTTTCCACCCTCGAGGCTCGGGTGGATTTAATAGCCCACCAACAGCAGGTGATATTGAATCAGTTACTTAACATCACTCACCGGTTGGACCGCTTGGACCCCCAGCAGGCGTCCTCCCCGGCTCGTCAGGGAGGGGTAGCTCCTGCCGCTCCGGTGGCCGGCCAGTCTGCTACGGGAACGCCAACCCAACTCACGCCAATCCCAACCCCCGCCCGCTTCAGCGGGAAGCTCGGCGGAGTGCGGGGGTTCATCATGCAGTGTGAGTCAGTGTTTCTGCGCATTCCCGGGGATTTTCCCTCGGACCACTGCTGAATTGGCTACATTGGTAATCTTCTGGAGGGGCGAGCGTTAACTTGGGCTTACGCCGTCATGGTGAAGCCCAGTTACGCAAACCTCTCCTACAGCCAGTTCATGCAGAGCTTTCTCGAGGTGTTTGATCATTCCCGGCATGATAGCATCCTCGCTGACCGTCTCCTTGCCCTCCAACAGGGAAGCCGGTCAGCAGCGGATTACGCTATCGACTTCCAGGTCGCAGCGGAGGAGGTAGGCTGGGGTGAGGCGTCACTCTGTAGTATCTTCCTCCGCAGCCTCAGCTCTGGTCTGAGGGATGAGCTGGCCGGTCGAGATCTTCCGGAGGCGCTCTCGGAGCTAATCTCCTAAACTATTAGCTTGGATAACAGGCTGCGTGAACGATCCGCCGAGCGGAAGTTAATCGGCCGCTCGCGTGGAGGTTCCGTCCACACGCCTCAAGCTCGCCCCCTGGCGTTACCTCCTCCGGAGTCTTCCGAGGAATCGGAGGCAATGGTGGTTGGTCGGTCAAAGCTCCCCCTAGCAGAGAAACAGCGCCGCCGGGAGTTGGGCCTCTGCATGTATTGCGGAGGTAATCAACATACCGTGGAGCATTGCCCGGAGAAGCCAAAAGGGGGAGGTCTGCGAGTCACTGTAGGGGGCCTCGCGGACTCTAACCGGTCAAATCCCCTCACTAGTCTATCACTGCCCATTCGATTCTGTCACAACGCCACGGGGCACCTCACACACACACTGGTGGACTCAGGAGCAGAGCAAAGCTTTATTTCAAAGAGCTTGGCAACCCAATTGGGCATCCCCTGCCACCCTCTGGCCGCTCCTCTCAGCCTGGTCACCCTCTCCCGTGCGCCCCTTGGACGAGTGACTCATCGCACCCAGCCGGTCCCTGTTATCATCTCAGGTAATCACCGGGAGGATCTCACCCTGTACGTCCTGTCGTCCTCTGTGTCGCCTGTCATCCTAGGTTACCCCTGGTTGCGCCTGCACAACCCTGTGCTGGATTGGCAGACAGGAAGAATCGCTACCTGGAGCTCCTTCTGTATGGGTACCTGCCTACAGTCCGCAGCTTGCGCCCCGTCCTCTCCCCCTCCGGCCAAGGACGCCACGCCTCCGGATCTCACTCTGGTGCCCTCAGAGTTCCACAATCTGGGCCTCGTGTTTAGTAAGTCCAGGGCGATGTCTCTCCCTCCTCACCGGCCCTACGACTGCGCCATCAACATCCGCCCAGGGGCGCCCCTGCCATCCGGACGCCTCTACAGCCTGTCAGCGCCAGAGCGAGAGGCCATGGATAGCTACATCAAGGAGTCACTCAACGCGGGAATCATCCGCCCCTCCTCGTTTCTGCTCGGCGCAGGGTTCTTCCTCATCTCAAAGAAGGATGGGTCACTCCGCCCCTGTATTGATTTTCGGGCCCTGAATGACATCACGGAGAAGGACCGTTACACCCTGCCCTTAATGAACACTGCCTTCCACTCCCTCCAGGGGGCGACCTGGTTCACCAAGTTGGATCTCCGCAGTGCTTATCACCTCGTTCGGATCCGGGAAGGGAATGAGTGGAAGACGGCCTTTCGAACGCCTAGTGGTCACTTTGAGTATCTGGTGATGCCGTTTGGGTTGACCAACGCCCCTGCTGTATTTCAACGCCTCATCAACGATGTCCTACGTGATTTCCTCGGCCTCTTCGTGTTCGTGTACCTGGATGACATTCTTATCTTCTCCAGGTCACGGGAGGAACACCAGGTCCACGTGAGGCGGGTCTTACAATGGCTGCTGGAGAACAGGCTGTATGTCAAGGCCGAAAAATGTGAGTTTTACGCCAAGACCACCTCCTTCTTAGGATTCGTAATCTCACACAACCAAGTCCTTCCCGACCCCGCGAAGGTCAAAGCAGTAGTTGAGTGGCCCACGCCGACCTCCAGGAAGCAGGTACAACAGTTTATCTGGTTTGCCAACTTCTGCCACCATTTTGTGCCCAATTTCGGTGCCATCGTTGCCCCGTTGACCCGTCTCACTTCTCCCAAAAACCCCTTCCGGTGGACCGAAGAGGCTGCAGCAGCGTTTCAGGCGTTGAAGAAGGAGTTCTCCTCCTCCAGGGTCCTGACCCAGATTGACCCCATGCTGCAGTGTTTGGTGGAAGTTGACGCGTCTGATACGGGAGTGGGGGCGGTGCTGTCCCAGCGATCACCCACTGACGGAGTCAAGCGACCCTGCGCCTTCTTCTCTCGGCGCCTGTCTCCGGCTGAGCGTAACTACGACGTCGGGGACAGGGAGCTTCTCGCCATCAAGCTCGCCCTGCAGGAGTGGCGCCACTGGCTGGAGGGGGCTGCGTTGCCGTTCGTGGTGCTGACGGACCACAAGAACCTGGAATATCTAAGATCTGCCAGACGACTGAATGCCCGCTGGTCCTTGTTCTTTGCCCGGTTCCGTTTTACCATCACTTATCGTCCTGGTTCTAAGAACGGCCTGCCCGATGCCCTATCTAGGTAGTTTGCCCCCGAGACGTCGGAGGAGCCGGGTCATACCATTCTGCCCAGCTCGTGTGTTGTGGGGGCGATTTCCTGGGCCATCAAGGACAAGATCCGGAAGGCGCAGGAGACCGAACCGGACCCTGGCGGCGGACCGGAGGGGAAGCTGTTTGTTCCATATACTGTCCGGAGGGAGGTTATCCATTGGGTTCACACCTCCAAACTCACCTGTCATCCTGGTGTCTCTCGGCTAGTCGATCTCCTCCAGCGTTCCTTCTGGTGGCCGGGTCTTCAGAAGGACGCCACCAACGTCTGGGCGTGCCCTGTGTGCCACCGGCAAGTCAGGTAACTCTCCCCCCCGCGGGTCTGCCCCAGCCCCTGCCGGTCTCAGGTAGGCCCTGGTCCCACATTGCCCTCGACTTCGTCACCGGTCTCCCGGTCTCCAACACCTATGATGCTGTGCTGACCATCGTGGATCGGTTCTCCAAGGCCGCCCACTTCGTGCCACTCCGGGGCCTCCCTACGGCGTGGGAGACAGCGAACCTTCTGGTTCAACACGTGGTCAGGCTGCATGGGATACCAGTGGACGTCGTTTCTGATCGGGGGCTCCCAATTCGTCTCAGAGGTATGGAAGTGTTTCTGCAACGCCCTGGGGGCCACGGTAAGCCTCTCCTCCGGCCACCACCCGCAGTCCAACGGGCAGTGTGAACGGGTCAACCAGGAGCTGGAAGCTGCCTTACGCTGTGTCACCTCCTCCAACCCGTCGTCCTGGAGTGCGCACCTGGCCTGGGTAGAGTATGCCCACAACACGGCATGGTCTTCTGCCACAGGGATGTCCCCCTTCAAGGCGTCCCTGGAATACGACCCACCGTTGTTCCAGGAGCAGGAGGGTGAGGTGGCCGTTCAATCCATCCAGGTGCACCTGAGACGTTGTCGGAGTCTGTGGACCAAGACGCGCAATGCGCTTTTACGCACGGCGACACGCAACAGCACCACAGCGAATCGCCACAGGAGACTGGCCCCTGCCTACCAGGTGGGCCAACGAGTCTGGTTAGCCTCTCAGGACATCCACCTCAAGGCTGAGAAGAGGAAGCTGGCCCCACACTTCATTGGTCCCTTCACCATCTCAAAAATCATCAACCCGGTGGCTGTGCGTCTGGCCCTCCCCCCCCTCCGCATATGTCCCACCTTCCACATATCTAAGATCAAGCCCATGGTCTCCGATCCCCTCTGTCCCCCGCCCGCGGCGTCCCCCGCGCCTCTGATGATCGACAGCCACCCGGCCTGGAGAGTCACTTCCATCATGGACTCCCGGCGCCGAGGTCGCGGGCTGCAGTACTTGGTGGACTGAGAGGGATTCGGTCCTGAGTGGAGGTCCTGGGTGCGCTCTTCCTTGGTGTTGGACAGGAGTCTCATCACGGAGTTCCATCCGGCGCATCCGGACAAACCAGCGCCAGGAGGCGCTGCTAGTGGGGGGAGTACTGTCACGACTCGCCGTTCATCATCTGCCTCAGCTGCGCGCACACCTGCGCCTCGTCAGCCACGGGCTATTTAGCCCACTCAGCCCTGTGCAGCGGTCTGGAGCCGTCTGTTCGCATCAGCACTTCTTCGCAGCTGGATCGTCTCCTGATCTTCAGCGAAACTACGCTTCTACGTAAGCATCCCTTACCTTTTGCAAGTCTTCTCCCCTGTGCACAGGTGGATTCCCTGGCGGCGGATACCCCGTCATCGCCATCCAACCCTCACCATCGTCACAGGCTCTGCAGGACGCTGTCTTCCGGGCTTCTCCCTTGGCCAACGCCAGCCACCTGTTACCCACAAGTAAGCAGCACACTGCTCATTATCCCTGTTTAGGTGTGGTGCCCTTTACCCCTGTCCTCTGCTCTCTCCATAGGGTTGCCCGGCTGTACGGCGCACCGCTCTGCTTCCTGTGCATCGGCGTTCACCCTCATCACATACTGTATACATATCACGCACATCCATCCATACACACCTGCTTGTTGAATAAAGCTGTTAAATCTATCCTGAGCCTGTGTGCGTGTTTCCTGAGCCGGACATTGTGTCATATATAAGTGAATGCCATTTACCATTTATATCACTCTTCTTCTTCTTCTTCTAGATCTGATCACCGGCCGGCAACCACCTCACAGGTGCACCATCGCCACCCACTGGGTTGGAGTGTGGACAAGAGAATGGCAGGGAAAATAAAAACTAAATTCTTCTAATTAATCCAGTTGCACTTAAATATCTAAATAGACCTACATATATTTCTTTGACTGAAGTTCCTAACATGTTTTCCAAAACAAAACTTAAATTAGCCCTTTCCATTACTGCAATCAGATGTTTCCTTTGTTCCTGGTATCTCTGACATTCCAACAAAACATGCTGAACTGTTTCCGGAAAACCACAATATGCACAGCTGCCAGTTGGGTGTTTTCCTATTCTATATGTAGCGTCTGGTTCAAAGTAGTATGTCCTATTCTTAATCGGGTGATGAGTATCTCCTCTTTCCTGTTTCTACCAACTCCCATTCTAGAGTCCACCCGCTTTTGAATGTCATAAATATGTCTTCCTGTATCTATTGAGTCCCAATATTCTTGCCACTTTTCCGCTACATAATTTTTAATTATTGATTTGCCTTCTGCCTTACTGAGTGAGATTTCCAGATCAAAGTCAAAGTCAAAGTCAAAGTGCCTTTATTGTCATTCCATTGTTAATGAACAATGCAACGAAATTGAGATGCTTCTCCCTAAAAACAAACTATCACACTCATAGTTCACTCATGCATTTAACATTCAAATAACATTCATATTCATCCCCCTCATGGATCGTCATCTTATCGTGGTGGGGGGGTTGCGTGCCCCAGTGATCCCAGGAGCTATGTTGTCCGGGGCAATTTGCCTCTGATAGGGTCTCCCAAGACAAACTGGTCCTGGGTGAAGGGCCAGACTAAGAACGATCCAACAGACTCTCATGATAAATTGTATATCAAGGATTCAGTGTACCCCTCCCGGTATGGGGTTACTGGGGCCCCACCCTGGAGCCAGGCCTTGGGGAGGGGCTCGAAGGCTAGCGTCTGGTGGCCGGGTTTCCACCCATGGGACCCGGCCGGGCTCAGCCCAAAGGAGTTACATGGGTCCGCCTTCCAGTGGGCTCACCACCTGCAGGAGGGATCATGGGGGTCCGGTGCTATGTGGATTAGGTGGCGGTCAAAGGCGGAGACCTCGGCGGACTGATCCCAAGCTTTCTAAACTGGCTTTTGGTACGTGGAATGTCACGTCTCTGGTGGGGAAGGAGTCTGAGCTGGTGTACGAGGTTGAGAGATATCGGCTAGATATAGTCGGCCTCACCTCAACACACAGCTCCGGTTCCGGAACCAGTCTCCTGGAGAGGGGCTGGAGCTTGGCCTTTTCTGGAGTTGCCCCAGGCGAGAGGCAACAAGCAGGGGTGGGTATTCTTGTATCGCCCCACCTTGCTCCCTCTATATTGGAGTTTACCCCGGTGGATGAAAGGGTTGCTTCCCTGTGCCTTCGGGTTGGGAAACGGGTCCTGACCATCATTTGTGCCTATGCACCAAATGATGTTTCAGAGTACCCACCCTTTTTGGAGTCTGTGACTGGGGTGCTGGAGGGTGCTCCTCCTGGAGACTCCATTGTCCTACTGGGGGACTTCAATGCACACGTGGGCAACGACAGTAAAACCTGGAGGGGGGTGATTGGGAGGAACAGCCTGCCCGATCTGAACCCGAATGGTGTTCAGTTATTGGACTTCTGTGCTAGCCACAGTTTGTCCATAACGAACACCATGTTCAAGCATAAGGGTGTCCATATGTGCACCTGGAGCCAGGACACCCTAGGTCGCAGGTCGATGATAGATTTTGTTATCGTATCATCAAACCTGCGACCGTATGTCTTGGACACCCGAGTAAAGAGAGGTGCAGAGCTGTCAGCTGATCACCACCTGGTGGTGAGTTGGATCCGATGGCAGGGGAGGAAGCCATTCAGACCTGGTAGACCCAAACGTATAGTGAGGGTGTGCTGGGAGCGTCTGGCTGAGGCCCCTGTCTGGGAGGTCTTCAACTCCCACCTCCGGAAGAACTTCAACCACATTCCGAGGGAGTCTGGAGACATGGAGTCTGAATGGACCATGTTCTCCACCTCCATTGTTGAAGCGATGGCCCAGAGCTGCGGCCGCAAGGTGGTCGGTGCATCTCGTGGTGGCAACCCCTGAACCAAGTGGTGGACACCAGTGGTGAGGGGGGCCATTAAGCTGAAGAAGGAGTCCTATCAAGCTTGGTTGGCTTGTGGGACTCCCGAAGCAGCTGAGGTGTACCGGCAGGCCAAGCGGAGTGCAGCTCGGGTGGTTGCTGAAGCAAAAACCGGGGTATGAGAGGAGTTCGGTGAGGCCATGGAACAAGACTTTCAGTTGGCCTCAAAGAGATTCTGGCAAACTGTCCGGCGCCTCAGGAGGGGAAAGCAGCTCCCCGTCCACACTGTGTATGGTGCGGATGGGACACTGTTGACTTCGACTGGGGATATCGTCGGGCGGTGGAAGGAATACTTCGAGGATCTCCTCAATCCCACTGATACGCCTTCCACAGAGGAAGCAGGGTTTGGAGACGAGGGGGATGACTCGCCTATCACAGGGGCTGAGGTCACCAAGGTGGTTAAAAATCTCCTTGGTGGCCAGGCCCCGGGGGTGGACGAGATTCGCCCTGAGTACCTCAAGGCCCTGGATGTTGTTGGGCTGTCATGGTTGACACGCCTCTGCAACATTGCGTGGAGGTTGGGGGCAGTGCCTTTGGCATGGCAAACCGGGGTGGTGGTTCCTCTCTTCAAAAAAGGGGACCGGAGGGTGTGCTCCAACTTTAGAGGGATCACACTCCTCAGCCTCCCTGGGAAGGTCTATGCCAAGGTACTGGAGAGGACAGTCCGGCCGTTGGTCGAACCTCGGATCCAGGAGAAGCAATGTGGTTTTTGTCCTGGCCGTGGCACATCGGACCAGCTCTTTACCCTCTCGAGAATTCTTGAGGGTTCGTGGGAGTTTGCCCAACCAGTTTACATGTGTTTTGTGGACTTGGAGAAGGCATTTGACCGCGTTCCTTGTGGATTTTTGTGGGGGGGTGCTTCGGGAGTATGGGGTATCGGGCTTGTTGTTACGAGCTATTCGGTCTCTGTACGACCGTTGTGAAAGTTTGGTTCGTATTGCCAACACTCGGTCGGAGTCATTCCCAGTGAGAGTCGGACTCCGCCAGGGCTGCCCTTTGTCACCGATCCTGTTCATAAATTTTATGGACAGGATTTCTAGGCGCAGCCAGGGAATGGAGGGTGTCATGCTTGGTGACCACAGGATCTCATCTCTGTTGTTTGCAGATGATGTTGTCCTGTTGGCTTCATCCAGCAATGACCTACAGTTCTTGCTGGGATGGTTTGCCGCTGAGTGTGAAGCGGCTGGGATGAGAATCAGCACCTCCAAGTCCGAGTCCATGGTCCTCAGCCGGAAAAAGGTGGATTGTCCTCTCCGGGTTGGGGACAGGCTCCTGCCCCAAGTGGAGGAGTTTAAGTATCTTGGGGTCTTGTTCATGAGTGAGGGGAAAATGGAGCGAGAGATTGACAGACGGATTGGAGCAGCATCTGCAGTGATGCGGACGTTGTACCGGTCTGTTGTGGTGAGGAGGGAGCTGAGTTCTAAGGCAAAGCTGTCAATTTACCAGTCAATCTACGTTCCTACTCTCACCTATGGTCACGAGCTTTGGGTAATGACCGAAAGGACAAGATCGCGGATACAAGCGGCTGAAATGAGCTTTCTCCGTAGGATTGCTGGACTCACCCTCAGAGATAGGGTGAGGAGCTCAGTCATCCGGGAGAGGCTCAGAGTAGAACCGCTGCTCCTCCACATTGAAAGGAGTCAGTTGAGGTGGTATGGGCATCTGATTAGGATGCCTCCTGGACGCCTCCCACTTGAGGTGTTTCGGGCACGTCCCACTGGGAGGAGACCCCGGGGCAGACCCAGGACTCGGTGGAGAGACTATGTCTCCCAGCTGGTCTGGGAACGTCTTGGTATCCCCTCTGAAGAGCTGGAGCAGGTGGCTGGGGAGAGGGAAGTCTGGGCTTCTCTACTTGAACTGCTTCCTCCGCGACCCGGACCTCCGGAAAAGTGGTAGAAGATGGATGGATGGATGGATAATTACAACAATAAATAATGCTTGAAACAAAATTACCTAAAAGTTGAATACAATATGTACACTACCGTTCAAAAGTTTGTGGTCACCCAGACAATTATTTTGTGTTTTCCATGAAAAGTCACACTTATTTACCACCATGAGTTGTAAAATGAATAGAAAATATAGTCAAGACATTGACAAGGTTAGAAATAATGATTTGTATTTGAAATAATAATTTTTTCCTTCAAATTTTGCTTTCGTCAAAGAATCCTCCATTTGCAGCAATTACAGCATTGTAGACCTAACATGATTGCACAAGGGTTTTCTAATCATCCATTAGCCTTCTGACGCAATGAGCAAACACATTGTACCATTAGAACACTGGAGTGATAGTTGCTGGAAATGGGCCTCTATACACCTATGTAGATATTGCACCAAAACCCAGACATTTGCAGCTAGAATAGTCATTTACCACATTAGCAATGTATAGAGTGTATTTCTGATTAGTTTAAAGTTATCGTCAGTGGAAAAAAGTGCTTTTCTTTCAAAAATAAGGAACTTTCTAAGTGACCCCAAACTTTTGAACGGTAGTGTACATAGCAATAATGAAAAACATACTGAGCAATAAATACAAAAGACCAGCTTATGCACACAGGGTTGTTGCTACAAAATAACCTAAAATAACAAAAAATATCAGCAGTCTGTGCGTGTTACATAAATCCGTTCAAAGTATGTACTGCTGCTGGGAAAAAACTATGATTAAACCTGGTAGTCCGGGTTTTATGGGATCTGTACTGCTTTCCCGAGGGGAACAAGTGAAAGAAATCATGGCCTGGATGAGCACAGTCTTTAATGATGGCAGTAGCTCTGTTGAGGTACCAAGACCTGGAAATCTCTTCCAGAGAAGGGAGAGAGCAGCCAGTGATTTTTTGCGCACTCTTGATCACTCTCTGGAAGGCTTTGCGGGCTGCGGCTGAACAGCCCTCATACCAAACCGTGATGCCATATGACAGAATGCTCTCAATAGCAGAGCAATAAAATAAAACCAGCAACTGTGCATTCAGGCCATTCTTCTTGAGGAGCCTCAGAAAGTGTAGACGATGTTGAGCCTTTTTTATCGTAGCTATGGTGTTAACTGCCCAGGTAAGGTTGTGAGAAATATGAACACCCAAAAACTTAAAAGCATCCACCCTCTCTACACACTCCTTGCCTATATATAGAGGAGGCGGTTCACTGCTATGCTTCCTAAAATCAATAATGAGTTCTTTTGGGGGTTTTTTGTATTCAATAGCAGATTATTATCCGAGCACCATCTCACCAGTTTTTGGACCTCATCTCTGTATGTGGACTCATCTCTTCCTGATATGAGCCCTACTACTGTTGTGTCATCTGCAAACTTCACTGTAATGTTTGTGGGATGAACAGGTATGCAGTCATATGCATACAATGAATACAAAGTGCTCAACACACAGCCCTGTGGTGAGCCTGTGTTAAGCATGACTGTAGAGAAGGAATGGGGTCCGAGTCTAACAGTCTGTGTTCTGTTTGTTAGGAAGTCCTTAATCCAGCTGCAAGTGTGAGTAGGCAGACCAAGCTGAAGCAATTTGGTGATGAGAATGTTGGGAATAATTGTATTAAATGCCGAGCTATAGTCAACAAACAACATTCTTACATAGCTCCCCTTGTCTTCTAAATGGCTGAATGCCGAGTGGAGAGCTATAGCAATAGCATCTTCAGTGGATCTGCCCCACCTGTAGGCAAACTGGTACCGATCAAAGTCTGGGGGAAAACTAGGCAAAAGATGTTTCAATACCATTTTCTCAAAGCATTTCATAACAATGGGTGTTAATGCTACTGGCCGATAGTCATTCAGACTGCTAATAGTATGATTTTTTTGGTACAGGAATAATGACTGCAGATTTTGCAGATTTTTCAGTTGAGAGACGAGTTAAAAATGTCAGTCAAAACAGAGTATTGCTGATCTGCACATGCTCTGAGCACCTTTCCTGGCACTCCATCGGGACCAGTAGCCTTTCTCGGGTGAACTGCTCTCAGTGTCTGTCTCACCTTATGATCCTGCAGGATAAGCACATCAGAGCTGGCATTCAATAACATCTGTGGGTCCGGACGAGGTGTATTTGCCTCAAACCGTGTGAAAAAGCAGTTCAGTTCTTCTGCCAGTGAGACGCTGATGTCACTGGAAATGATGCTGCTGCCCTTATAGTTTGTGATATGGTTAAAGCCTTGCCATACTCGTCTCGAATCATTATCAGAAAATTATCATTTCCACGTGCTTTCGTGCCTAAAACTTTGAAGAATGCGGAGTTTGTATCCGTCAGACACAACGCCCACCGCCCTCCATTGCGCCCACCCTATGATGGACCGTTCATAGTGTTGAAAACAGGGGATAAGCATTTTTTGCTAGACTTGGTGGGTAGGCAGGAGAAAATTGGCATAGACAGACTCAAACCCACCTTTTGTAGCAGCGGACGAGCAAGTGCTGTTGGCTAGGGCCCCTTGGCGTGGAAGACCCCAACGGAGAGCTCCCCAGGGAAACGATTCACCAGGGCAGTCACACGGACAGAGCGAAGTTCCCCCCCCCCTCGCCACGGCCCACCTGCAGCCAGACACACTCCCAGCACCCCCACCACCACCACCACCGGCACAGCAGTGCCATGGAGGTGGTAAAACCCAGTTACAGCAGATATGGGAGGAGACGGAAGCCAAAACAGCGTGTGGACTGATATTCTATTGTTCTATCTAAGATGCTGGGGGGGGGGGGGCGGTGTAGGACCTTGGGGAAGTCAGATTATTTAGCATCTCAGAGGGAGACAGTGAATAAGCATGGGAGAACAATGCCTAGGGAGTTCCTGGCGAGATAGCTGGAAGTAGTCAGGGACGTAGGGGGTTGAATGCAGTGTAATGTAAATGTCATGCTGTGTGATGAGAAATTGCCATGAAACGTGTGAAGAGTGATTTGAGTGAAGAGAGGAGAGCTTGTTGAGATCATGCATTCTGTTCTGTGCTTGAGAGATGTGAAGTGTGTAATAAACCGTCTGCCATGAATCTGCCTCTTATTTCACACACTCCACCAGTGTGGAGGAATAAATTCAGGCGAGGTACGACGAGCTGGAAGGTTGCAGAGTTTTATTTCCTCCATCAAAATGAGACGCAATTGTAGCGCTGTGCGCTACTGTGCTGTGCCGCATTGTGTTGTCCTCTTGAGGCATGTATAGCAAGCTCTTTTATACATGTTATACAGACAGAGAGAATGCAGGGCCCATTAGCATAATGATATACATATCAGTCAATACATATGATTAATATGACCACTGGCACCCGGACGTCTCCTCCTTAATCCGGGGATGTATAAACAATAGTCCATTGTTCTGGTTGTCCCCCCAGGGGTTCTCTGTCCATATGTGAATCATTAAAATTAGAAAATTATCAGATAAATTGTTTCGAACTTTAATGATTGTTTTGCTAATAAACCCACATCCTCATTACCCTCTATCCCAGCGTGGGCTGGAACCCAAAGAAAGTTTATTGACTGGCCTTTACTGGAGAGGTTGTAAATTAAGGAGTGGATTTCGACAATTAGGTCCTGCCTACACGACTGCAGTGACTGAACACTCTTTTGAGAGCTGCCCAACTATCCGAAGCAATGACTGCATTATTCCTATAATTTATCTCCAACCACTGTAAAGCTAATATAATGGCAACTAGCTCAACTGTGTATACTGATAAGTGATTTTATACTGAGGAATGTATACCGCAGCTCTACTAAGACCAGTTGTAGGATCCTTGGAACCATCGGTAAATGCTATCAGCCTGTTTCTGAAGTTCTGTTCAATATACAGTATTTATGCACTATATAATCTGTTGCTGATTGCTTACTGTATGTTGCCGCCTCAGTTGTATTTCAAAATCTACCAGTGGCATCTTAAACAGCCATGGAGGAATAACAGACCACAGGAAGAATGGGCAAAAATCTATGTATTTTAATCCTGCCTGCTCAGCAATGGTATCACTTTTCCATCCAAAGCTACCAATGTTGGGTTCATTGTGTTCCCAGAAATCATTAAGAATAGCTTTTGCAGGATGTGACCTCTTATGCCCCTTAAAGTTGATCCAGTATGCCAGCATTAATTTCGTTCTTCTTAATCTTAAGGGCATTTCGCCCGTCTCTACTTGGATCGCTGATACTGGAGAAGTTTTAAGTGCACCACAATATATCCTAAGAGCCTATGTCTGCTCTATGTCCAGTTGGTTCAAGTAACAATCAGCAGCCGACATGAACCCAACACATTCATGGTCTAGTGTAGCTCTCATTAGTCCTCGATAGAGGCCCTAGAGGCCCCCCCAGTCCCATCCTGCCAGACATCTCAAAATATTATTTATTTTCTTCCAATTTCCTTTAGTTTTTTTTTTTCCAATATGCTGCTTCTAAGTTAGTTTTTCATCAAATAACACACCTAAATACCAAACTACCTTTATTTGCTCTAACTTTTGGCTATAAAGATTTAAAGAAATTTCTTTGTGACTTTTAGAGAAGCTAATTATTTGTCTTTGAAACGGATAATTTAAAAGCCCACCGGTTTGCCCATTGTTCAACCTGGTCTATTACACGTGGACAAAATTGTTGGTACCCCTCTGTTAATGAAAGAAAAACCCACAATGGTCACAGAAATAACTTGAATCTGACAAAAGTGGTAATAAATAAAAATTCTATGAAAATTAACCAATGAAAATCACACAATGTTTTTGAATTGTGGTTCAACAGAATTATTTTAAAAAACAAACTCATGAAACAGGCCTGGACAAAAATGATGGTACCCTTAACTTAATATTTTTTTGTACAACCTTTTGAGGCAATCACTGCAATCAAACAATTTCTGTAACTGTCAATGAGACTTCTGCACCTCTCAGCAGGTATTTTGGCCCACTCCTCATGAGCAAACTGCTTCAGTTGTCTCAGATTTGAAGGGTGCCTTCTCCAGACGGCTTGTTTCAGCTCCTTCCACAGATGTTCAATAGGATTTAGATCACGGCTCATGGAAGGCCACTTTAGAATACAGTAGTCCAATGTTTCGCTCTTAGCCATTCTTGGGTGTTTTTAGCTGTGTGTTTTGGGTCATTATCCTGTTGCAAGACCCATGACCTGCGACTGAGACCAAGCTGTCTGATACTGGGCAGCACATTTCTCTCTAGAATACCTTGATAGTCTTGAGATTTCATTGCACCCTGCACAGATTCAAGACACCCTGTGCCAGATGCAGCAAAGTAGCCCCAGAACATAACAGAACCTCCTCCATGTTTCACAGTAAGGACAGTGTTCTTTTCTTAGTATGCTTCATTTTTGCGTCTGTGAACATAGAGCTGATGTGCCTTGCCAAAAAGTTCCAGTTTTGTCTCGTATGTCCACAGGACATTCTCCCAGAAGCTTTGTGGCTTGTCAACATGCAGTTTAGCAAATTCCAGTCTGGCTTTTTATGACTTTTTTTTTTTGATTTTGTATACTTTATTGATCCCCAGAGGGGAAATTGAGGGCATCCACCTGGATGGATGCTCCATATTGTGGTGTTTATATATCTGCATATTTATTCCATCTAGCTACAATGCTCTGCACTGTGTGTCTATATATTCATATATTTATTCCATCCAGCTACAATGCTCTGCACTGTGTGTCTGTGTGTGTGTATATATATATTTTATAGTAATATGTACATATGTATATTAGCTGCTCTTGCTTGATGCTTTTTTTTTCTTGCCTTCTGATTGTTGCTCTGAGTGTTGCTATCCCTGTGCTGTTGCAATCCTGGAATTTCCCCGTTGTGGGACTAATAAAGGCTTATCTTATCTTATCTTATCTTATGGATGAAGCAGCCATGGTACAGCACTATCCCTTTACCATTCACACACATATTCACACCTAGGGCCACTTTAGAGTCTCCAATTAACCTAATTTGCATGTTTTTGGCCTGCGGGGGGAAACCGGAGAACTCCCGGAGTAAACCCACGCAGACACGGGGAGAACATGCAAACTCCACATAGATCACTGTTGATCAGGGGCTGGGATCGAACCAAGGATCCCATGGCCAAGGGTGGGTTGCTGTGCTGCCATAGTGCTAACCACTGTGCCACCGTACCACAGTGTTTTGGGTTTTTTTTGTTTGTTGTGTTTGTTTTCAACAGTGGTGTCCTCCTTGGTCGTCTCCCATGAAGTCCACTTTGGCTCAAACAACAACGGATAGTGCAATCTGACACTGATGTACCTTGACCTTGGAGTTCACCTTGAATGCGTTTAGAGGTTGTTCTGGGCTCTTTTGTTACCATTCGTATTTTCCGTCTCTTCCATTTTTCACCAAGTTTCCTCCTGCGGCCACGTCCAGGGAGGTTGGCTACAGTCCCGTGGATCTTAAATTTCTGAATAATATGTGCAACTGTAGTCACAGGAACATCAAGCTGTTTGGAGATGGTCTTATAGCCTTTACCTTTAACATGCTTGTCTATAATTTTCTTTCCAATCTCCTGAGACAACTGTCTCCTTTGCTTCCTCTGCTCCATATTTAGTGTGGTACACACCATGTCACCAAACAGCACAGTGACTACTTGTCACCCTTTAAATAGGCCGACTGACTGATTACAAGTTTGTAGACACGTGTGATGTTAATTAGAGGACACATCTTGGTTGAACATGTCCCTATGGTCACATTATTTTCAATCTTTTCTAGGGGTACCATCATTTTTGTCCAGGCCTGTTTCATGAGTTTGTTTTTTAAAGTAATTCTGTTGAACCACAATTCAAAAGCATTGTCTGATTTTCACTGGTTAATTTTCATAGAATTTTTATTTATTACCACTTTTGTCAGATTCAAGTTTTTTCTGTGACCATTGTGGGTTTTTCTTTAATTAACAAGAGGGTACCAACAATTTTGTCCACATGTGTACACAAGATTATGTCCCCTTATCCATAAAGCCCCATCATCTGCATACAAGGCCTTCCCTATTCCACTATTGATTCCTTCAAAAATATCATTAATCATAATATTAAACAAAACAGGGTTACACATGCTGCCTTGGGGGGGAAGGGGTACCATTTTCAAACTGATATATTTTGGAGTACTCTGTACCAACTCTTACCTCAATTATCCTATCAAACAGGAAATCTAATACCCAATTGTATAGATTACCTTCAATACCAAATTGATTTAATTTAATCAGCAACCCTTCCTTCCACAGCATGTCATACACTTTTTCTACATCAAAGAAGACAGCTATCACATTTTCCCTATTTACTTGGGCTTTCCTCATTTCAGATTCTAGGAGCAAAATGGAATCCATAGTATTTCTCTCTTTTCGGAACCCACTTTAAAAAGGAGAAAGACATTCCCTCCCTTCCAAAATATAATTCAGCCTTTCAGTCACCATTTGTTCCATTTTTTTTCCCTAACTGTGAGGTAAGAGCTATCGGCCTATAATTATTGGGATCTGATGAATCTTTCCCTGGCTTTAAGACTGGTACTATAACTTATTGTTTCCATGCCCTTGGAATCTTCTCAGTTTCCCAAATTCCATCCATCCTTCCATCCATCTTCTTCTGCTTTTCCGGAGGTCCAGGTCACAGAGGCAGCAGTTCAAGCAAAGAAGCCCAGACTTCCCTCTCCCCAGCCACCTGCTCCAGCTCCCCAGAGAGGACACCAAGGTGTTCCCAGACCAGCTGGGAGACATAGTCTCTCCACCAAGTCCTGGGTCTGCCCCGGGGTCTCCTCCCAGTGGGATGTGCCTGAAACACCTCAAGTGGGAGGCGTCCAGGAGGCATCCTAATCAGATGCCCATACCACCTCAATTGACTCCTTTCAATGTGGAGGAGCAGCAATTCTACTCTGAGCCTCTCCCGGATGACTGAGCTCCTCACCCTATCTCTGAGGGTGAGTCCAGCAATCCTATGGAGAAAGCTCATTTCAGCCGCTTGTATCCGCGATCTTGTTCTTTCGGTCATTACCCAAAGCTCGTGACCATAGGTGAGAGTAGGAACGTAGATTGACTGGTAAATTGACAGCTTTGCCTTAGAACTAAGCTCCCTCTTCACCAATGTGTAATGACAATAAAGCTGAATCTCATCTCATCTCATCTCAACAGACCGGTACAACGTCCGCATCACTGCAGATGCTGCTCCAATCCGTCTGTCAATCTCTCGCTCCATTTTCCCCTCACTCGTGAATAAGACCCCAAGATACTTAAACTCCTCCACTTGGGGCAGGAGCCTGTCCCCAACCCAGAGAGGACAATCCACCTTTTTCCGGCTGAGGACCATGGACTCGGACTTGGAGGTGCTGATTCTCATCCCAGCCGCTTCACACTCAGCGACAAACCATCCCAGCAAGAGTTGTAGGTCATTGCTGGATGAAGCCAACAGGACAACATCATCTGCAAACAACAGAGATGAGATCCTGTGGTCACCAAGCATGACACCTTCCATTCCCTGGCTGCGCCTAGAAATCCTGTCCATAAAAATTATGAACAGGATCGGTGACAAAGGGCAG
Organism: Pholidichthys leucotaenia; assembly: GCA_020510985.1. Lineage (NCBI taxonomy): Eukaryota > Metazoa > Chordata > Actinopteri > Cichliformes > Pholidichthyidae > Pholidichthys > Pholidichthys leucotaenia. Next base: position 188,539,541 of record CM035842.1, on the reverse strand, counting down.
CCCTGGCGGAGTCCAACTCTCACTGGGAATGACTCCGACCGAGTGTTGGCAATACGAACCAAACTCTCACAACGGTCGTACAGAGACCGAATAGCTCGTAACAACAAGCCCGATACCCCATACTCCCGAAGCACCCCCCACAAAAAAACACGAGGGACGCGGTCAAATGCCTTCTCCAAGTCCACAAAACACATGTAAACTGGTTGGGCAAACTCCCACAAACCCTCAAGAATTCTCAAGAGGGTAAAGAGCTGGTCCGATGTGCCACGGCCAGGACGAAAACCACATTGCTCCTCCTGAATCCGAGATTCGACCAACGGCCGGACTGTCCTCTCCAGTACCTTGGCATAGACCTTCCCAGGGAGGCTGAGGAATGTGATCCCTCTAAAGTTGGAGCACACGCTCCGGTCACCTTTTTTGAAGAGAGGAACCACCACCCCGGCTTGCCATGCCAAAGGCACTGCCCCCGACCTCCACGCAATGTTGCAGAGGCGTGTCAACCATGACAGCCCAACAACATCCAGGGCCTTGAGGTACTCAGGGCGAATCACGTCCACCCCCGGGGCCCGGCCACCAAGGAGATTTTTAACCACCATGGCGACCTCAGCCCCTGTGATAGGCGAGTCATCCCCCTCGTCCCCAAACCCTGCTTCCTCTGTGGAAGGTGTATCAGTGGGATTGAGGAGATCCTCGAAGTATTCCTTCCACCGCCCAACGATATCCCCAGTCGAAGTCAACAGTGTCCCATCCGCACCATACACAGCGTGGACAGGGAGCTGCTTTCCCCTCCTGAGGCATCGGACAGTTTGCCAGAATCTTTTCGAGGCCGACCGAAAGTCTTGTTCCATGGCCTCACCAAACTCCTCCCATACCCGGGTTTTTGCTTCAGCAACCACCCGAGCTGCACTCCGCTTGGCGTGCTGGTACACCTCAGCTGCTTCGGGGGTCCCACAAGCCAACCAAGCCTGATAGGACTCCTTCTTCAGTTTCCCAAATTAAATAGCCTTAATATTGTTTGAAGTGTACTCTCCTCCATGTGTGACAACATCCTATAACATACGTCATCTTTCCTTGGTGAAGACTGCTTCGATTTCAGAATAGCCCTTTTCAATTCTGACAGAGTGAATGGCAAATGTATCGTGTTCCTTGAAGTATTCTTCCTTATGTTTACATGTGGTTGTTTGGATAAAGTGCTTTCCCTGATTTGTCTAATTGTGTCTGGTAAGTTTTCTGAACTATGAATCATCACTAAGGTTTGTGCCAAAAGTTCTGCTTTGTCTATATTAATAATAGCTATTTCCCCATTACTGTCTTAACACTGGCATTTTGTACTCTCTTCTAATACCACTCATTTTCTTAATCATTCCCCAAATATCCGATAGCTGTGTTTCTCTTCCTATAGTATTACAATACTGTCTCCAAAATAAACGCTTAGCTCTTTTAATTGTTTTCCTGACGATTGCCTGACACTGTTTGTACTCAATTGCTGTTTCCAAAGTATGATGCTTTTTCACTTGTCTTAATGCCCTATTTCTGTTTTTAATAGCTTTATTACAATTATCATCCCACCAAGGAAGATTCTTTCATTGTCTATAACCTGTACTTTTTGGTATTGTTTGATTTGCAGACTCTTTTATAATCGCACTGACACTTTTACTAAATTCTCCCCATCAACAATGTCCTTACTGGAGACTTCCGGTCTGGACACCATGGTGATAGCAGCTGGACGCTGAAGCTCCCAGACCCGATCCAGGAAAATACCTTGAAAATCTGATTTAACGGATTTTTGGAAGAGTGAAAATCAAAAGACAGTCATAATGCCTAAAGGAAAACAGAAGAAATCGACATTTACCAGGCCAGCACACGCATCGGCCGGAGAATCTGATCCGGAGGATTTCCATTCAGAAGACGAGGAGCTGAATGAAGCTAGCAGCAAGGTTAGCTTAAAAATGGTACTTAAGGAATTAAGACGATTTCGCAGAGAGTGTTGGGTCAAATTTCGTGAAATCAAAGACGAAATAAAAAGGACAAATAGCAGAGTGGACCAGGCCGAGGACTGAATCTTGGAAGCAGAGGAAAGAATAAAAGGGCTGGATGATACCGTGCTGGAACTACACAAACGCCAGTCAAGATTGGAGGCTAAGCTAACCGACCAAGAAGGAAGACTAAGAAGAGATAACATAAGAATTCATGGTCAGAAAGAAGGAGTCGAGGACGGTTTCACCACAATGGCGGCATGCGTAGAGTCCTTACTGAGAGAAAAGTTGGATATTCCCCAAACCACCGACTTGAAGATAGAAAGGGCGCACCGTACATTAGCCCCTAGGCCGGCGGCGGAAGCGCCTCCAAGATCGGTGGTGGTGAAGTTCTCCAACTCCAAAATAAAAGAAGAGGTTGTAAGACTGGCTTGGCAGAAAAAAGGATTTATGCACCAAGAGAGAAAAGTTTTCGTGGAACACGACTACGCTCAGGAGGTCCTTAAAAAGCGTTGGGAATACAATGACGCTAAAAAGGTACTACGAGAGAAGAAACTGCGCTTTCAGACTCCATTCCCGGCGAAGCTGCGGGTTTTTTACGGGGATGAGACGTGTCTCTACAACTCGGCGGAAGAAGCAACCACGGATATGGCGAGAAGAGGACTCCCAATAACGGTGTATAAACCCGCAGCAGACCCGATCGAAAGAATCAAGGCTCAAACGTGGTCCACACAGAGGCCCTCAAAATCCACGGGCCAGCAGCGGGAAAACCAGCGCCAGAGCTACAAGGAAAAACTGGCAGTTTACAGGAGGGAATAACGATATTTTTAGTCAATCTGCACATCCAACCCTCCTCCTACAAGGTAACAAACATTAAAGGAGATGCAGAATCAGCAAGTGGTAAAGCATTTTATGGAACAGACATAATATTAGAAACAAATAAATCTTTAAAAAAAAAACTTGTTAAAATAGAAATGTGACAATGAACCACATGATCTCTTCACACTAACAAATACTGTATTAACGTGACTGTTTGCTGTGATGGTGGTGGGAGGTTGTGCACAATTTCATAGGGTGTAGGCATAAAAAAAAAATCATTACAAGTTCGGATTGGGATCTGAAATTCATGTTAAAAACATGGGACAACTTACAGGGCTAAGAGAGGGCCCTCAGCACGTAACGGAATCTGAGGAATTTCCCTCAGAGCCAACACACCATCATGGCTCTTCTCGTATATCGTCGGCCTCCGTCGGTCTATGATGACCATGGAAGAGAATCCTAAACGTCTACTCTGCTGGAACAGCACCGCCCGTGGCTGAACAGGCCGATGCGCACCGGTGTTCTACCTTCCAGCGTTGGGCGTTGGTAGGATTCAAGCCTGGGCAGGAAGATATGGAGGACAAGATGTTACCCATGCAGCATGTCCCCCCTCTCCACGTCACTGATGAATCCAAAGGAACAGCAGGGCTGCTATAGTTTGGCACCAGCGCTGTCGCAGGAGCTGCCAGAACGATGTTGAGAACAACATAGAACTGCCTTAGGGGCTCCAACTCCGGATTTTTCCTCATGGTTGACTCCCGAAGCCTTTCCAGTGACCGGGTGTGCCGCAAGGCAGCGGAGGTTTGAAATCAGGGTTTACCTTCCCCTAGATGGGCTACCTTCCCAGGTTGACGAGCCACCATCTACCGAAGCATCTGGTTTTAAGGCGTCAGAGAGCCGCCTTCGCCCCTTCTCCTATTAGTAAAAGCAGTTCCGCCGGGCTTAGAGACTAAACCACACGGGCAGGCTAGGAGTTGGACTTGGTTGTCAGAGGCTTTTCGAGACGCACGCCGTAAGGAGCATTTTATGAGCACTGGGAGCTTAACCCCAGTGCCGCTCCTGGCTATGACAACCTTGGAACCATGACATTACCATGACATAGCCAACCATGGCTCTTCTAAGGTCACTAAAAAGACCTCAGCTCAGGAAGATCTTTTGTCAGTTTTTTGTTTTAAAGTTTTATATACTATGTTCTTAATGTTTTTTATGTTCTTAATGTTCTTTCAGTTTCTGAGTAGCATAAAAGAGGGCGACCACACTGTTATACTAAATAAGACAACACAATGGAGAAACAGGGTGTAACCAAAATAATCTCATATAATGTAAAAGGGCTCCTGAATCCAGTTAAAAGATCCAAGATTCTAGGCAAAATGAAAAAAGACAAAGCAGGAATAATATTTTTACAGGAAACCCACCTAACAGAAGTGGAGCACACTAAACTCAGTAGACAAGGGTTGTGGTGGAGACTTCAATCTAAGACTGAACCCATACTGGGATGCATCAGGTAATTCTCCACATCAAAATAACGCTCAAAAGTAGAAAAACTCGGATGCTACTAAAAGAAATGGGAATCTGTGACGTGTGGAGGGAATTCAACCCCAATGTAAAAGATTATACATTTCACTCAGCACCACATTCATCATACTCAAGGATTGACTATTTTTTTATGTTTAATAGAGACATTGGAAGAGTAAAAACATGTAAAATAGGACTGATGGATCTCTCTTACCACAGTCCGATCTATATGGACTTAAGTATCTAAAAATACACAAATAATACATTTTCTTGGAGGTTAAATTCAAATGTGCTGAAAGGACCACTGAAAGATGAACTGGAATCAGATATTTGGAAGAAAATGATAATGGAGAAGTATCCCCTTTAATACTGTGGGACACATGCAAAGCTGTAATAAGGGGAAAGCTTATCGCAAAACTGGCAATCCAAAAGAAACTGAGACAAGAAAAACTAATCACATTAGAGTCAGAACTTAAGAACCTAGAAAAAGAGCACAAAGATAACACTCATTCTTATGACTCGCTCAAAATTAAGGAAATTAAAAAAACAAATAAATGAGATCTACACAATAGAAATCCAGAAGAAACTTACATTTCTGAAACAAAAATACTATGAAACAGGCAGCAAATGGGCAAAATTGCTAGTCTATAAATTGAGGAAACAACAAACGGAGAGAGCAATCTACAAAATCAGAGACCCAGTATCAAAGGAAATAAAATTTAGAATTCAGGATATTCTTAAAAGCTTCGAGAACTACTATAAGAACTTGTGCTCCCTCAAAAAACATAAAAACACATCCGAAACATTCCTAAACACATTAAACCTTCCCCAACTTACTGAGTCACAAAATAAAACACTACTGTCAGAAATACAACCTAAAGAATTAGAAAAAGCAATTATGAAACTTAAAGCTAACAAATCCCCAGGAGCAGATGGCTATACAGCAGAGTGGTACAAAACCTTTAAACAGCAACTATCTCCTCTCCTCCTGAAAACATTTAACTATGTCCTCCACTCAGGGGAAATCCCCCCCTCCTGGAGAGAAGGGGTCATTGCAGTCATACCTAAACCTGAAAAGGATAAACTAGACTGCTCCAACTACAGACCAATCAGTGTGTTAAATCAGGACTATAAGCTTTTTACCACTATCCTTGCCAAAAGGTTAGAAAATATACTGACAGACTTAATTCATTTAGACCAAACAGGTTTTATAAGACAAAGACAGACACAAGACAACATTAGACGCACTTTACACATAATTCATCATATAAAAAAATATAACTTAAATGCAGCCATATTGGGATTAGATGCTGAAAAAGCATTTGATTTGGTTGACTGGTCTTTCCTATATAGAATCTTATCCAGTTTCAATTTTCATAACAACTTCATTAGAACTATCCAGGCATTATATAAAAAACCAACAGCTGACTTCCGGTCATGGCCGCCACGTAGAAGGACGTGCTTCACTCTACTCTGCTCTTAAAAATAAAAAAAAAAAATCGGCAAATAACCCTCTCAATTGGAATAAAACCTATCCCAGCGTTTGGGCGAGGACATGCCGGTAAAGCCTAAGGCTGGGAAATCAGGTGGAGGAAAAACTGAACCGCCGAAACAGTCCAAGTTAACGGACTTTCACATCCGTGATGAAGCAGAAAAATCCCCAGAAATGGCTGAGCAAGCTAGCGGAGGAGCGGTGAATGCTGGCGATGGCACAGGTGCGGTGCTTGCTGCCATTGGCTCAATGAGAGCAGATTTCTCTACTAAGTTTGATGGGATTATAGCAGCGATAGAGGGTTTGAGAAAGGAATTAAGTGATTGTATGGAATGTGTAACGCAGGTGGAGCTCCGAATTTCCAGCGCTGAGAATGACGTCACCAGCCTACAATTAAAGGTGCGCACATTGGAATTAAACAATAAACGTCTGGAAGATAATGTCCTGGATTTAGAATCCCGGTCGAGACGGAACAATCTGAGGCTGGTGGGTCTTCCTGAGGGTACAGAGGGGCGGGACTCATGTTCCTTTTTGGAAAAGTGGATCCCAGAAGCGCTGAACAACGCGGAGCTGCAGTCATCAGTCGTTCTGGAAAGCGCCCACCGAATTGGCCCACTGAGAGATAATAAGGCACCACCGAGGACGCTGATTATGAAGTTCCTCAGCTACAGAGACAGGATGACGATCTCCAATGCGGCGCGGGCCAAAGGAGAAATTAAATACCAGGATCAACAGGTGCGGTTCTACCCAAATTTGGCCACAGGAATCCAACAATTAAGGAAACAGTTTGACCCCACCGTAAAGAGCTACGCAACCTTGGGATTCGTCATGGAGTGATTTATCCTGCAAGACTGCTGGTCACATATAAAGGGAGAACCCACACCTTCAAGACCCCAGAAGAGGCGCAGGAGCTCATCAAGAAGATCCAAGAAGAGACTGGTGGGAGCTAAGCATGAAGCATGAATAAGATATAAGGTAGAATATTTAAGCATTTGCACAGGCATCTGACTGATCTGAAGCAAATAGCAAGTTCACAAAATACAGATTGTATTGTATTAAAAAAAAAAACATGATGTACAAAGTTGCTATAAAATTTTGGAGTTAAGTTGGAAAACTACAGAAGAGAGTTAATGTTACGTCATTAAAAGCAGTAGAGTCAGGGTGATTGAGAGGAGAAAGAAAGAGTGGTTTTGCCTGATCCTTGTGAGTGAGGAGCAGTCAATGGCTATAGCGGGAGATAGAATTTTTTTTTTGATTTTGGGGGGATTACCACGAATGTGAGAAGGGGGAATTTGTTTGTGTGTAGTTTGTAGGATGAATGTTCAACCACTCATGTTTTTGCTTCTCTGTGTGAGCATGTTTACATTACGAGGTAATCTCAAATTTCTTATTGATCATAGACCAAAGCGTTAATCTTAATTTAACTTCATGGAATTGCAGAGGTCTACAAAATTTAAAAAACTTAAACAAGTTATGAATAAAATAAAATTTACAAGAAACTCATCTAATAGAGGAGGATGTAAAAAGAATTAAAAAAAGATGGCAGGGAAGTGTATTCACCTCATCATTTTCATCTCGAGCCAGGGGGGTTATGACTCTCATACACAAAACAGTCCCATTTCAAGTGAAAAATGTAATTGGAGACAAATTAGGAAGATACCTAATCATTCAAGGATCTTTGTTATTAGAAAATATAAATCTGGTGAACTTATACGGTCCCAATATAGATGATCAAAATTTCTTTGCTAATTTATTTCTTATTTTATCATCACTTACAGGGCAACATATAACAGCAGGGGATTTTAATTGTTCATTGAATCCCAGCATAGATAGATCAACAGGACTGGACTGTACGCACAATGGATGCAGGATGATCATTAATAATTTTATGAAAGAATTGAGATTGCTACTAGACATATGGAGAGAAATGAAACCGCAAGTTAAAGCCTACTCTTGTTATTCTAATACCTACAAGACATTCTCACGTATTGACTATTTTTTGATCTCCACATAATTAAGGTCCAAGATTCAAAACTGTTTCTATGATAACATTGTGATCTCTGATCATGCACCCTGCTGTCTAATATATGTAGATAAGAAATTGACAAAGGAACCAGGTAGGTGGCAATTTCAGCATAAATGGCTTCAGGAGGAGGAATTTGTTAAGTACATAGAAAAACAGATAGATGAGTTCTTTGATATCAATACTACACAAACATCAGCATGTATAAAGTGGGAGGCTTTCAAAGCTTTTATTAGGGGGCATATTATTAGTTATACAGGTACAAAATCTAAGAAGACTCGAGAGGAGAGAGTCCAATTGGAACATAAAATAAAAATTCTCCAAGAAAAAGTGTATGCAGGAAGTGACCCAAAGTTAGAGAACGAATTACTGATTCTGAGAGCTGAATATGACAAAAAATCAGCGAATACAGCTGCCTCGAGTCTTCTAAGATTGAGGCAATCTTTTTATGAACAAGGTGAAAAATCAGGGAAATTATTGGCATGGCAGATTAAACAATTAGAATTTAAAACACCAATTACCAGTACTATAAGTAACGGACAGGCAGTTGTAGATCCTTTAGAAATTAACAGTGCCTTTAGAGATTATTATGAAAAACTATATGACACAAAAAATGAAACTGACTTAACAAAACTAAATGGGTTTTTGGACGAATTATCTATACCTTGTATTCCAAATGAAAACAGGGAGATACTGGAGTCTAAAATTAGTCAAGAAGAAGTTGGGCTAGCCATTGATGATATGAAATCAGAAAAAAGTGCAGGACCAGATGTTCTTCCAGTTGACCTCTATAAAAAATTTAAGTATAAATTAATAAAACCATTTTTGGAAATGGTTTTAGAAGCATTTCAAAATAGTAATTTACCACTATACATGAATAATGCCTCAATTATACTGTTGCCAAAACCAGGTAAACCCTCTAATAAATGTGAAAATATGAGACCAATAAGCCTATTAAATGCTGACCTTAAGATAATCTGTAAAATTTTAGCAAGACGGCTACAAGAAATATTACCAAATATTATTAACCGAGATCAGAATGGCTTTATAAAGGGAAGACAAGGCTTCCATAATGTAAGAAGACTATTATCTATTCTAATAAAGAAGCACCGGATACAGCTCTCCTATCACTGGATGCCGAAAAGGCCTTTGATAGGGTCGAATGGCCCTTTCTTTTTGAAGTCCTACAAAGGTTTGGATTTGGAAATAATTTCATAAAATGGGTTCAGATAATATACAATAATGCTACAGCAGGAATCCTAACAAACAGCAATATCTCAAAATCAATAAAAATCAATAGAGGATGTCGACAAGGCTGTCCACTTTCACCTTTACTGTTTACTATGGCAATTGAACCTTTAACGATGGCAGTACGTTTACATCCACAAATATATGGAATTAAAATAGGACCAACAGAACATAAAATCTCCCTGTATGCTGATGACATAATTTTGTTCATGTCGAATCTTAAAAAATCAATTCCGACTTTGTTGAATTTAATAAAGAATTTGGGGGAAATATCAGGATATAAAATAAATAAAACTAAATCTTCAATATTAATGCTAAATGAGACCCAGAGAAATCACCCAGGTCCTGAGGTAAATCAATTCAAAGTTGTAAATCAGTTTATGTCATGCGGTGGCCCTCGCGAGCCACCTATAAGACGCACACAAGTCACCAGTGAGTTTTACAGTGAGTTTATTACGGTGAAAAAAAGGTGTTTACACAAGCTGCTGCGATAATGACAGAGTCTTCGCAGAACAGGAAGCATAGGGCTATACAGCACACTACAGGTCCAAAGCAGGAGACAGTCACACACAGTCAGGCTTGGTAATAATTAGCCACACGGGCTGCTAAGGCAGGGATTTACAGAACAGTTAACACCCGGGGGAATAAGGCTAACGAGCTCACTTACTGGTCCCGGTGAAAGACGGTCAAGCCCCAAGGCAGCCAAGGTGTGAATATAGTCCAGGCATCCGTAGTAGTAGTAGATTAGTTTATTTGACAGGGACAGTGCAATAAACATAGACAATTAATCAAAGACAATCAATCTGATGTGTTGCACATAGAGTGTATAGTGACGATGGGTGAACAGAATAGCGATCAAATAACGATCATGCAATCAGACACTGCTGCGGCTTAATGACGGCAGCACAGAGCTTAAATAACCCAGGACTGATGACAGATGACAGACAGCTGGCCGACCGTTGACAGGCAGAAACCCCTCCGAGCACTTTCACAATAAGAGCCCGGAGAGGCCAAAATACCGCCCGCAGCTGTCAAAGCCGGCAGCGAGACATAACTTTAACCCGAGCGCGATCAGAACCGATGCTCGGGTCATAACAGTTTAAATATTTAGGAATTCAAATTTGCCTAAGCTAGAATTAGTCGCCAGCGCCAATTATGAAGCCTTAATGATAGACATTAATGAGTTACTTCAGAGATGGATGTCACTACCAATGTCGATGATTGGGAGAATTAATATACTTAAAAGTAATATCTTACCCAAAATGCTTTCTTTATTTCAATACATTCCTTTACCACCACCTTCAGATCTATTCTTAAGAATTAAAAAAAAGGTAGTGGAATTTATATGGAACAATAGGAAGGCTAGATTACGTCTGTCCTTACTATATTTACCATTTGATCGTGGAGGTCTGAAATGTCCAAACTTTATGTTGTATTACTGGTCAGCACAACTGAGGTCTATGACATAATATTTTTCATCAAATGATCTCCCTCACTGGACTGAAATGGAATCATACAATTTACCTTTACCTCTTCCCTTATTCATATACTCAGACTCGGCTAAAAAAAAAAATTACAGAAACAAGTTAAAAATCCAATTGTAAAGCACATGATCAAAATATGGTGTGAAACCAAAAAATATCTAAAAGAACCACACTTATTGTCACAATTTAGCCCAATATGGGGTAATCAATATTTTAAACCAGGGAGAGCGGATGCTGTATTTAAAGTATGGAATTTAAAAGGGATTCAAAAGATTCGAGACTTATATTTGTCAGGTTCAGATAACATAATGTCTTTTGAAGAACTGAGGATCAAATTTAATCTTAATAGAACACATTTTTTTTAAATATCTTCAGCTTAGGAACTTTATTCGATCAAATCAAAATAATGCTCTCATCCGACCTACTTATTCATCCTTGGAAAAAATCTTGATGAAAGATAGTAAGAGAAAGGGTATTATTTCAGAGTTTTATAACTCATTGACATTATCCTCAAGTGAAAAACTCACAGAAAAGACTGAATTATTGGAAAGAAGACCTGCAAACTGAAATTTCAGAGGAACAATGGGAATTGGCTTGTGCAGAAGCTCAAACCAAATCAATAAATGTACGTCTTAAATTGATACATTTTAAATGGTTAATGCGGTTGTATGTTACACCGGTGGAGTTAAATAGATATAACAAAAACTGCTGCACGGTGGCGCAGTGGTTTAGCACTGTGGCAGCACAGTTTACCCTCGGCCGGGGGATCGCGGGGATCATGAGATCGTGGGTTCGATTCCGGCCCCCGACCAACAGTGAGCTGTGTGGAGTTTGCATGTTCTCCCCGTGTTGCGTGGGTTTACTCCAGGATTTCTCCGGTTTCCTCCCGCATACCAAAAAACATGTAGGTTTAGGGCACTCGCGCACGCAGTGACCGGCAGCCGGTGGCTTGTCACCAGACTGCAAACCAAATCTACCTATGGGTACAAATAAGTAACAAAAAAAAAAAAACATACCAGATACGTGCACAAAATGTATGGAAAGTAAAGGAACCCTATTTCATTGTTTATGGGAATGTAGAAAAATTAGAATGTTTTGGGAAGAGGTGAGGGTAACAATTGGAAAAATAATTTCAAAACAAATCATATTGAATCCTAAACTGTTTTTGTTGGGTCTTTATCCAGAAAAGCATAACTTTAACAAGAGTGAGAGAGCATTCATAGACCTCAGTTTGCTTAACGCCAAAAAATGTATTGCACTATAGTGGAAAAAGACTCATAGACCAGATGTGACTCAGTGGTTAAGACAGATGTTAACAAACCTCCCACTAGAAAGAATAACATACATACTGAAATCAAAAGAAATTGTGTTTGAGAATATATGGAGACCTTTCATTGATTATGTAAAGAATTTAAACATAACTTTTGAAGAAGAAGGTGAATGATGTGTGTGGACCTTGTAAATTCCAAATTGGTGAATGTATAGTATGTATACTTACATAATGGATTGCCTAGACTAAATAGAGGAGCATTGTTGAAGACCTGCCTTTGTTAGTGGTTGTTGGTGTTTTTAGTATTTTTTTTAAATTATTTTAGTGTTAGTGTTTGATTGTTTGTGTTTTGTTTGTAAAAAGGTTCAATAAAAATATTGTGGAAAAAAACAACAACAGCTAAAATAAGGATTAACGGTAAATTATCATCATCTTTTGAACTGGAAAGAGGATGTCGTCAGGGCTGCCCCTTGTCTCCACTGCTCTTTGCAATCTTCATAGAACCTCTGAGCCAATGGATAAGACAGAATCAAAAAATATGAGGTATTACACTTGGTCAGAAGGAACACAAAATAGCACTCTTTGCTGATGACATTTTAATATACCTGGGGCAGCCGGACACCTCTTTTCCCGAACTAATCTCAGTTTTTTCAGAGTATGGAGATCTATCGGGGTACAAATTAAGCATGCATAAAACCCAAGTTTTAACATTCAACTATGACCCAAATCAATATTTACTAAGCAAACTCAAAACTAACTGGGAGATGGAATCTATGAAATATCTGGGGGTCAATATCCCGAAACAACTCAACAAAATTATAACACTGAACTATGATCCACTGATGGCAAAAATAAAATCTGATCTAGCAAGATGGAATATGATACCATTCTTGGGTACCGCACAAAGAATTGAAGCAGTCAAAATGAATATACTTCCACGTCTTCTATACCTTTTCCAAACAATACCGGTAGAACCTCCCCCAAAAAACATGGCAAGAACTGGACAGAAGGATCTCAAGATTCATATGGCAGGGCAAGAGACCTAGAATCAGATATAGAACCCTACAGCTAAACAAAGACAAAGGTGGGCTCGTGCTGCCAAATATCAGGGACTATTTTAAAGCCGCACAAATTAAAACTTTAGTAGAGATATGTAACCCAGTCTACACTGCACAATGGAAGGAGATGGAATGCCAAATAACAAGTGACATCCCCCTACAGGCGATAATAGGGAACAATGCCTTACCTAAACTTTTGAATAACACTAACCCGTGGATAGAGGACCCGCTAAAAATTTGGTTTAAGATAGTCAGAGAGAATCAAACTAAAGAACCCTATCGATTACTGCAATGGATTGCCTATGATCAAGACTTTACTCCTAATAAAACAGACACTAGATTTAAAAAGTGGAAAGAGAATGGACTGATAAAATATTACGATTTTTTTAAAGGGCAAATTTTAAGAAGTTTTGAAGATTTGAAAAAACAAGGTCTAATAAATCAAGACCTTTACAGGTTCTTTCAGCTTAGACACCACATAAACAAAATACTTAAAAAGGAGGATTTGGAAAGGGCCCAGTCAGGTGTTCTGAAGGTCTTCTTAATGGCATATAAAGGGATCCCAGGGATCAGATACATCTCTAAAATATACCATGGTCTTCAAGACTTAAAAGGAGACAACACATCATATATAAAAGAGAGATGGGAAAAAGAGGGGAATTTCACTTTACAACTGGAAATATGGGAAAAGCTAAATAAACAACAATGGAAAAGTACCTCATCCCTGCAGTGGAGAGAATTTGGATGGAAAAATTTGGCAAGATTTTTCAGAACACCTGCACAAAACAAATTTACTCATAAGGGGTTGAATTGTTGGCGCTTGTGTGGTGAAGAGACAGCAAATCATTTTCATGTGTTTTGGTCATGCCCAGTTATCCACCAATATTGGACCAATGTAGAGACAATATTGGGGAAAATATTCAAAATAACAGTCCCCTTTTCTTTTGTAACTTTGTATTTGGGTTTACTACCAGAATCACTGGAAAGACGAGGAGAAAAATACTTATTCACTTTTTTAATATTGGCAAGTAAAAAAGCTCTAACTAAAAAATGGATGTTGAAGGATTGTCCTACACCTGAAGATTGGATTAACGTGATTCAAGACATTTACTCGAAGGAAAAGTTGACATTCGCACTGAGACAGGACATGGATGGGTTCTTGAACTTTTGGCAACCCTGGATCACATATGTGTCTTCCATCAGATCTAATCTTTGACAAATACTATTTCAATAATGGCACCTCTCTTTGTTCCAACGCTACTCAGATGCTCTTTTATTTTTATTTATTTTTTTATTTTTTTATTTTTTTGTTCTTTTGTTTTGTTTTTGTTTTTTGTTGTTTAGTTTTTTTGTTTGTTTTTTTTGTTCTTTCTTTAATTCTCTTTTTCTTTCACTTAAAAAAAAGGGTGTTGTTATAATTATTCTTCCAATGTTGTCAAAAAAAGGGAACATGTGATGAAAATGTAAACAATGCAATGCTGTAATGACATGTATACCCTTTACAAAAACTTAAATAAAAAAAAATGTCCTTACTATTTAGCTGCTCACATCTAGTCTTACACAGATATTGAAATTTATCCCAATCTGCCTTATCCAATTTCCATCTTGTGCCAGACTGCACCCCTTCTTCTGCTTCTAGACCAATTTTAACTCTTATTGGGTAATGATCACTTCCATTAGCTGACCGACTTAATACCTCCCAAGATGTGATTCCTGCAATCACATTTGAAACCAAAGTTAGGTCTAACACACTTTCTGAGACTAGATTATTGCTAAATCTAGGACCTTTCCCATCATTCATGCATATTAAGTCCCTGTCCTCTAAAAAAATCCTCAATTACTGTGCTATTTATATCTATATTCCTGCTACCCCACAGCATGTTATGTGCATTAAAATCACCACACCAAACTACCTTACCCTGTGCTTGTCTATTTACAGTGTTCAGAGTGTCAACTGTCAATCTGTTACATGGATTATAGTAATTAATAATTGTTATTTTGTCTTTTACTGCCCATATTTTTACCATTATTGATTCATGTTCTTTCCCTATGTCCATTATGTTGTAATTTGTTCCATTATGCACAAAAGTTACTACACCCCGTCCTCTACCAGTTTCCCTGTTGTTCCTAATAGATGTGTATCCTTGAATGACAAAATCCAACTGAGGTTTTAGCCATGTTTCCTGTATACAGAATACCTGGGGTTTGTTTGCCCATTTGATTATTATTAAACTCCTTGCATTCCATTGCAAAATCGTGATTACCATTATGACCCACAAGTCCATGATGTCTGTGAACTTAAAGATCCCCCACTTAACAAGTCCTCAACTGCTTCCCAATGTAGCCCCCTAATGCCAATATATTTTTCTGCTGCTTTCACAATGTTTTTGATTTTTTCTCTTTTCTTGGAAGTCTGTGCAGTGCAGTTTTATCACATCTACCACAAATACCTCTATCTGCCAAGAATGTGTTGCTAGTCCAGCAAAAGCTAGCAGTACTCAAATACTTTGCAAGCAGTTTCATGAGCAACTCATACCGGCTCAGACGTCGCCCGGGTTAACAAGGTCAGGAGTTCCTGGCAGCGGAAGGCGACTTACAGAGCTGTGTGGAGGAATCTGATCAGACCTACACTACCGTTCAAAAGTTTGGGGTCACCCAGACAATTATTTTGTGTTTTCCATGAAAGTCACACTTATTTACCACCATGAGTTGTAAAATGAATAGAAAATATAGTCAAGACATTGACAAGGTTAGAAATAATGATTTGTATTTGAAATAATAATTTTTTCCTTCAAACTTTGCTTTCGTCAAAGAATCCTCCATTTGCAGCAATTACAACATTGCAGACCTAACATGATTGCACAAGGGTTTTCTAATCATCCATTAGCCTTCTGACACAATGAGCAAACACATTGTACCATTAGAACACTGGAGTGATAGTTGCTGGAAATGGGCCTCTATACACCTATGTAGATATTGCACCAAAAACCAGACATTTGCAGCTAGAACAGTCATTTACCACATTAGCAATGTATAGAGTGTATTTCTGATTAGTTTAAAGTTATCTTCTTTGAAAAAAAAAGTGCTTTTCTTTCAAAAATAAGGAACTTTCTAAGTGACCCCAAACTTTTGAACAGTAAGTTATTGTCACCCCCGACAGACTGCTATGATGATGATGATGATGATGATGATGATGACCACAAATAAGACAAAATTATTTTTCTTCAAAACCAGAGTATCGTCCCTAGTTCTACTGCATGCACTGCAAGTCTGCACACTTTCCCTGTTCGAGTCCACTCCCACTTTTTAGCTGGCACCTTTTTCGCGGCTTCTGCATATGTTAATCCCTGGAAGACTTTTATCTGCTGAATTTCTGCTGCTCTTTTGCTGGCTTCACAGCCTCAATATGCAGAGCTATGTTCACCACTGCAGTTACAGCATTTTAATTTGGCTCCTCTTTCACACTTTCCATATTCATGTTCACCGGAGCATCTGGCACATCATTGTCTACCTTTGCATATCGCTGCTACATAACCAAACTTTTGACATTTGAAACATTTGAGTGGAGGAGGAATGTAAAGTCTGACTTCATAGCTCATGTAACCAATATACACCTTACTTGGCAGTCTTGTTTCATCAAATTTTAACATTACCAATAATCACATTTTTCACCATTTCTACTAGTTTTCAATCTTTGAACCTCTGTCAGTTTTGCTCCAGTTAAGTTTTTCATTATTCCATCAGTTGAGACAGCCGTTGGAATGCCTGATATCACTCCTCTCATTGCCTTATTTCCTTCCAATATTGAACACTGCACATTTTCCCCTCCATCTTATTGACTGTGATTGCTTTTCCTTGTTGAACACTATCTTTAAATGTAACTAGTAATGCGCCACTATGAAGAATTCTAGCATTTATAACTTCTCCAAGTAACTTATTAATTGCATTTGTGAGCTTAATTTGGTTCCACTCACGAAATGATGCCCTTTCCTGAGTAAGTTTAATGGTTACTTTACACTCCTTCTGTTTATTCCAGGATTGATCATCTTCTGATTCATCAGCACTTGATAACGCTCTTGACTGAATTTTCTTCCATTTACGTTTGCTTCTTTTAGACGCCACCAAATTCCAAACTTCTTCTTTCCAGCTTCCTACCTCCATTCCTCCTAGATCACTCCCTGCTTTATCATCTTCCGCTACCTGCTCTGCTATCTCCTGTCCATTCACAACTCGGCTGTGCCACTCCGGTTCAAAGTCCCTGCCTCTCGTCGCCATCTTATATCGCTCTTGTTGAAACGCCGTTATCTTCTTTTAGATTTCAGAGGTGAGTCAGATGTGTTCTTAATAACATTATCAATCATAACTTACTGTTGAACTGAATAACACCTTATAAAGAGTTGTTCAGAACTCCTTATAAGATGTGAAGAACACAGACACACTATGTTCTGATAAGAGTACATGTGACCCTATAAGGAGTTGTTCAGTACAAGAGCTAACAAGGAATTGTGCCCAGTCACATGACCATATAAACTTCCACATATCTGGGAAAGCTGAAATTTACAGGGGTAATTGGGCTAAATATTAAGATAAAATAAGATAAGATAAGCCTTTATTAGTCCCACAACGGGGAAATTCCAGGATTGCAACAGCACAGGGATAGCAACACTCAGAGCAACAATCAGAAGGCAAGAAAAAAAAAAAACAAAAAAAAAAAAAACAAGCAAGCAAGAGCAGCTAATATACATATGTACGTATTACTATAAAATATATATATATACACACACACACAGACACACAGTGCAGAGCATTGTAGCTGGATGGAATAAATATATGAATATATGAACACACAGTGCAGAGCATTGTAGCTAGATGGAATAAATATGTAAATATATAAACACCCACAGTACGGAGCATTGCAGCTAGGTGGAATAAATATGCAAGTATATAAACACACACAGTGCGGAGCAATGTAGCTATTATAGCTGTAAATCCAAATTTTCAGCTCCCAAATCCCAGTGGTTATATTTTTTCTACCTCTGTGTTCATTTAATAGTGCCCCAATAGATGTTCATTAAAGATTTCCCCTCCTAAACTTCGACATATCAAGGGAGATTGAAATTCCTGGAGGCACATCCTCATAACCTAACCATGACTAAGGCTGCAGCGCGTCGTGCGCACTGCTGAGAAGGTGATCGGCTGCAAGCTCCCATCTCTCCAGGATCTGTACATCTCCAGGACCCGGAGGCGTGCTGGCCGGATCATAGCCGATCCCTCACACCCTGGTCACGTACTGTTTGCCCCCCTCCCCTCTGGTAGAAGACTTCGGTCCATCCAGACTAAAACCTCCCGTCACATGAACAGCTTCTTCCCCTCTGCCATTAGACTGCTGAACACTAAGTGACTTATTGACTCTCGTGCACCATGAACAGCAGCTCAACCAGACTCATGTCAATCATCACTGTTTTCTTCCTGCATTACCGACTGCACTATATAGTTCTCCACAGTATCTGCTGCTGGCTAATATATATTTTAACTGCTGACCAGTATCACTTAATCTTATCCTACACTTTATTACATGTATAGTTTATTTCTCTTATCTTATCATGTTTAATGTTGCAGCATTGTACCGAGACAAATTCCTAGTTTGTGTACTACATGAACAATGGCAATAAACCTGATTCTGATTCTGATTCTGATAACCTCAGCAAAGCACATACAGTCATGTGAAAAAATTAGGACACCCCATTAAATATTCAGTTCAGTATTAAGAAATGTTCACATATCTACACTACCGTTCAAAAGTTTGGGGTCACTTAGAAATTTCCTTATTTTTGAAAGAAAAGCATTGTTTTTTTCAATGAAGATAACTTTAATCAGAAATACACTCTATACATTGCTAATGTGGTAAATGACTATTCTAGCTGCAAATGTCTGGTTTTTGGTGCAATATCTACATAGGTGTATAGAGGCCCATTTCCAGCAACTATCACTCCAGTGTTCTAATGGTACAATGTGTTTGCTCATTGCATCAGAAGGCTAATGGATGATTAGAAAACCCTTGTGCAATCATGTTAGCACAGCTGAAAACAGTTTAGCTGGTTAGAGAAGCTATAAAACTGACCTTCCTTTGAGCAGGTTGAGTATCTGGAGCATCACATTTGTGGGGTCGATTAAACGCTCAAAATGGCTAGAAAAAGAGAACTTTCCTGTGAAACTCGACAGTCTATTCTTGTTCTTAGAAATGAAGGCTATTCCATGCGAGAAATTGCCAAGAAACTGAAGATTTCCTACAACGGTGTGTACTGCTCCCTTCAGAGAACAGCACAAACAGTCTCTAACCAGAGTAGAAAGAGAAGTGGGAGGCCCCGCTGCACAACTGAGCAAGAAGATGAAGTATATTAGAGTCTCTAGTTTGAGAAATAGAAGCCTCACAGGTCCTCAACTGGCAGCTTTATTAAATAGTACCCGCAAAACGCCAATGTCAACATCTACAGTGAATAGGCGACTCTGGGATGCTGGCCTTCAGGGCAGAGTGGCAAAGAAAAAGCCATATCTGAGACTGGCCAATAAAAGAAAAAGATTAATATGGGCAAAAGAACACAGACATTGGACAGAGGAAGATTGGAAAAAAAGTGTTATGGACGGACGAATTGAAGTTTGAGGTGTTTGGATCACACAGAAGAACATTTGTGAGACGCAGAACAACTTAAAAGATGCTGGAAGAGTACCTGACGCCATCTGTCAAGCAAGGTGGGGGTAACGTGATGGTCTGGGGTTGCTTTGGTGCTGGTAAGGTGGGAGATTTGTTCAGGGTACAAGGGATTTTGAATAAGGAAGGCTATCACTCCATTTTGCAACACCATGCCATACCCTGTGGACAGTGCTTGATCGGAGCCAGTTTCATCCTACAACAGGACAGTGACCCAAAGCACACCTCCAAATTGTGCAAGAACTATTTAGAGAAGAAGCAGGCAGCTGGTATTCTATCTGTAATGGAGTGGCCAGCGCAGTCACCAGATCTGCCTGATCACGTGCCGACCTGCCTCAAATCCTCCACCATCATCCCTGTCCCCAAGAAGCCACGGATTACTGGACTTAACGACTACAGACCTGTAGCGCTCACCTCTGTAGTCATGAAGTCCTTTGAGCGCCTGGTCCTGTCTCACCTCAAGTCCATCACCACACCCCTCCTAGACCCGCTGCAGTTTGCCTACCGTGCTAACAGGTCTGTGGACGACGCAGTCAACCTGGCCCTCCACTCCATCCTGCAGCACCTGGACTCCCCGGGAACCTACGCCAGGATTCTGTTTGTGGACTTCAGCTCCGCATTCAACACCATCCGCCCCGATCTGCTCCAGGACAAGCTGTCCCTGCTCAACATGCCTGACTCCTTCTGCAGGTGGATCACCGACTTCCTGACGGACCGGAGGCAGCATGTGCGGCTGGGGAAGTCTGTCTCGGACTCTGTTAGCATCAGCATTGGATCACCCCAGGGCTGTGTACTTTCCCCCCTTCTCTTCTCCCTTTATACCAACTCCTGCACCTCCTCCCACCAGTCTGTTAAGCTGATTAAGTTTGCGGACGACACCACCCTCATCGGGCTCATCTCCAACGGTGACGAGTCCGTCTACAGGAAAGAGGTGGCCCAGCTGGTGTCCTGGTGCAGCCATAACAACCTGCAGCTGAACACTCTGAAGACAGCGGAGATGATTGTGGACTTCAGGAAAGTCACAACCCCCCTGCCCCCCCTCACCATCACAGGCTCTCCCATCACCATTGCAGATTCCTTCCGCTTCTTGGGCACCACCATCACCCGGGACCTCAAATGGGAGCCAACCATCAGCTCCCTCATCAAAAAGGCCCAGCAGAGGATGTTCTTTCTGCGGCAGCTGAGGAAGCTCAAGCTACCCACCAAGATGTTAGTGCAGTTCTACACGGCCATCATCGAGTCCATCCTCACCTCCTCCATAACTGGGTGGTATGCAGGAGCCACTGCCAGGGACAGACTAAGGCTGCAGCGCGTCGTGCGCACTGCTGAGAAGGTGATCGGCTGCAAGCTCCCATCTCTCCAGGACCTGTACATCTCCAGGACCTGGAGGCGTGCTGGCCGGATCATAGCCGATCCTTCACACCCTGGTCACGTACTGTTTGCCCCCCTCCCCTCAGGTAGAAGACTTTGGTCCATTCGGACTAAAACCTCCCGGCACATGAACAGCTTTTTCCCCTCTGCCATCAGACTGCTGAACATTAAGTGACTTATTGACTCTCGTGCACTATGTACAGCAGCTCAACCAGACTCATGTCATTCATCACTGTTTTTTCTGTTGCATTATCAACTGCACTGTGGTACCCCATATTATCTGCTACTTGCTAATTTTTTAAAAACTGCCTTGACTAGTACTACTCATTATTACTATTATTATTATTATTATTATTATTATTATTATTACTTATTTTCTACACTTATTGCACGTTTTTAGTCCTTTAGTTTTTTAGTTTATCTCTTTATCTCATCATGTTTTTAATGTTGCAGCATGGCACCGAGACAAATTCCTAGTTTGTGTACTACATGAACAATGGCAATAAATCTGATTCTGATTCTGATTCTGATTCTGATTCAGATCTAAACCCCATTGAGCTGTTGTGGGAGCAGCTTGACCGTATGGTACGCAAGAAGTGCCCATCCAGCCAATCCAACTTGTGGGAGGGGCTTCTAGAAGCGTGGGGTGAAATTTCTCCAGATTATCTCAACAAATTAGCAGCTAGAATGCCAAAGGTATGCAATGCTGTAATTGCTGCAAATGGAGGATTCTTTGACAAAAGCAAAGTTTGAAGGAAAAAATTATTATTTCAAATACAAATCATTATTTCTAACCTTGTCAATGTCTTGACTATATTTTCTATTCATTTTACAACTCATGGTTGTAAATAAAAGTGTGACTTTTCATGGAAAACACAAAATTGTCTGGGTGACCCCAAACTTTTGAACGGTATTGTATGTCTAACCTTGTTTTTGTGTTCGTTTGAATTTTTTTGACATTTATTTCAGCCATTGTAAGTGGGAATGAATGTGGAAGTGTCCTAAAAAAAAGATGGGGGGGGGGTAATTTATTCCTCTTGATTATGTGTGTGTCTGGCAACAGTAACCGTGGTCATAGCTGCGTTTGATGTTTGCCGTAGAAAGCAGGTGTAAGCAAGGGTGTAAGCAAGCACGTCTGCACTCTTTCAGTGATGCCTGCCTTTGAGCGAGTGCTATGGTCTTTGATGATGTCACAGAGCGTCCTATGATCGTGAGTGATGACTGCCTTTGATCATTGATGTCATAGTGAGGCCTATGATCTTTGATGAAGGCATAGTAAGTCCTATGATCGTTAAGTGATGGCTGCCTTTGATATTTGATGCTCTATAATCGTGAGTGAGCTTGAGCAATGCCTGCGTTTGATCTCTGATGATGTCATAGCAAGTCCTATGATCATGAGTGATGCCTGCCGTTGATCACATAGTCAAAGACACCTGTCTATTTGTCTGTCTGACATCATATAGACATCATATCTCTATGACGGCATCACAAGTTCTATGATGTCTTGAGATCATAGGAACTTCATAGGTCACAGCTAGTCCTATGATCGTGAGTGCTGCCTGCCATTGATCACATAGTCAAAGACGCCTGTCTATATTTCTATATGACGTCATCTAGACATCATATCTATATGACGAGATTGGTCTATATGACATAAAGACATCAAGGCAGGCATCATAGGACACTACATCATAGGTAGTCAGTCCTATCGCCTACACTACCGTTCAAAAGTTTGGGATCACTTAGAAATGTCCTTATTTTTGAAAGAAAAGCACTGTTTTTTCAATGAAGATAACTTTAAACTAATCAGAAATACACTCTAATATCTAATATACATTGCTAATGTGGTAAATGACTATTCTAGCTGCAAATGTCTGGTTTTTGGTGCAATATCTACATAGGTGTATAGAGGCCCATTTCCAGCAACTATCACTCCAGTGTTCTAATGGTACAATGTGTTTGCTCATTGTGTCAGAAGGCTAATGGATGATTAGAAAACCCTTGTGCAATCATGTTAGCACAGCTGAAAACAGTTTAGCTGGTTAGAGGGCTGCACGGTGGCGCAGTGGTTAGCACTGCGGCAGCACAGTTTACCCTTGGCCGGGGGATTGTGGGGATCGTGGGATCGTGGGTTCGATCCCAGCCCCCGACCAACAGTGATCTGTGTGGAGTTTGCATGTTCTCCCCGTGTTGCGTGGGTTTACTCCGGGATTTCTCCGGTTTCTTCCCACATGCCAAAAACATGCATGTTAGGTTAATTGGCTGTTCTAAATTGTCCCTAGATATTTGTTTCCTATAGGCCCTTAGAATAGAGGGTTAGTATTAATGAAAGCGCTTTGAGTGGTCTTTGTGACTAGAAAAGCGCTATATAAGTGCAGGTTAGTTAGTTAGTTAGAGAAGCTAGAAAACTGACCTTCCTTTGAGCAGGTTGAGTATCTGGAAAAAAATTATTATTTCAAATACAAATCACTATTTCTAACCTTGTCAATGTCTTGACTATATTTTCTATTCATTTTACAACTCATGGTGGTAAATAAGCATGACTTTTCATGGAAAACACAAAATAATTGTCTGGGTGACCCCAAACTTTTGAACGGTAGTGTATATGACAGCATCGTGAGTCCTATCTAGCCAGAGATCATAGGATCATCATAGGACATCAGGCAGACATCATAGGCCATCCTATGATGTCCTATCATAAAGACATCAAGGCAGGCATCATAGGACACTGCATCATAGGTACCGTAGCCAGTCCTATTGTCTATATGACGGCGTCACGAGTCCTATGTAGCCTGAGATCATAGGATCATCATAGGACATCAGGAAGACAGCATAGGCCATCCTATGATGTCCTATGATCGTGACAAACATACACACACAGATTTCTTAAATTTATAGAGTGATATAAAAGTCATAAAAGATTAGACAAATAAGTGATCTGACAAAAAAATAAACAAGCAGTTCTTAAACAATTTAAAAGAACTCATGGATGCCCGTAGAAACCAAGTATAAGCAAGTATTTCTGCATGGCCATAGAAAGCAGGTGTAAGCCAGCATTTCTGCATGCCCGTAGAAAGTTACTGTCACCATGGCAACAGTAACCACTGTGATGTCTGCCTTTGATCTTTGATGTCATCATCCGTTCAGTGATGCCTGCCTTTGATCTTGATGCAAGACCCACCAGATGGAGAGCAATAGAGTGAGGAGAACTGCACATCAGAAAAGATGCTGTGAAGATGAAACACCTCAGGTTCGAGCAGTACGCCGCAGGCATGACTGTGAACAACACAGCCGTCTCAGACAGGAGGAGATCCTTCAGCAATGGGCATACAGAAATACTTGCTTATACTTGGTTTCTATGGGTATGGACGGGTATGCACAGGTATGTACTAGTTCATAATAGTCTATCTTGCACTTTGGGAATGGGAGTTGTTCAATCACCATTAAAATTCAGTTTATATGTGTAGTTTATAGTCCATCGTCAATAAACTCATGTGGTACTATAACAGGACACATTTACAAATATTTGAGACCCATTCTAGTGCATCCTTTTATATTTTAGCAATATTTTAAGTACAAAACACCGAACATTATTATTTTTTTTTGTATTTGTATCTTGTATACTTTATTGATCCCCAGAGGGAAATTCAGGGAATCCACATATGACGCCAATCCCTTCACCGTTCTCATACACTCTCATGCCCACATACACACACACACACACACACAACAAAGAGAAGGAAAAAACAAAAACAAACAAAAAAACATGAGCAAGGTTACATCAGTTTTACATCCTGAATGTCAGTTTTGGTTTTATTTCCATTAATCGCCCAGCCCTACCAGACATCCTAAGAATATGGCAGAGCTGAAGTAGTTCTGTAAGGAACAATAATTCATACTGAACTTTGTGCACTTCTGATCAGCAACTACTGGAAGTGTTTGTTGAAGGTTATTGCTGCCAAAGAAGCTGTGACCAGTTATTTATGTCATGAACCTGGGTTTGGTGGTTCCAAACCCAGTTCTGACCTATGGTTGTTTTGCCCTATTTTCCATCAGACGCTTCAGGGAGCTTTTGGGTCTTTCGTTCCCTGATGCATCCCTTTTTGTCTGGTGGCCTGTATAGCATCATTTCAACTCTCAGTTTGTTACTGTGACCGTAAGCTGGACTGGTTATTTTGTGGCTTATGTCAATAAAGTGCACGTTCTACACCTACAATTGGCTTTTACATTTCTTCCCTCATGCACCGCGTAATGGCACATGGGGAATCACAACAGAATGCTCCCAACAGCCAGAAAAAACCCAGCGGAGTAGACGTGTGTTTTTTCTTTTTTTTTTTTTCATCCTCTTTACCCCCCCCCCCCCGAATAACAACATGGTGGTCTGGACGGACGAGGAGTAGAGAGCCCAGGACTTGCTGGAAGAAGCGCTCTTCTCCGCTCAGTGGCCACAGTTCCCCGAGGACGTTCTGTGGGCACGACTCATTGCAGAGGACATTGAGCTGCACCATCTTAACCTCTGGGTAATTCTAAGGGTGGGCCCCATCCTCTGCGTTATTCTTCCCCCACCAGATGTGGAGCCGGAGTGGGCCTCTCCGACATCAGAGCCACCCACCCGCCAGAAGAAATGTTCCCAGCGGAAGAAGACCTCCTTCTCTTGCAGTTCTCCCACACTTGCGTCATCCCCAGGGCCAGCGCCCGCCCAAACCACGGATGTTATGACGGAGGAGGAGAGACTGGGTCTGCTGGCCATGACAGACCATCGGATTGAGGAGGAGCGCCATGAGAGGGAGGCCTGAGGACGCGCTTCCCCGGCTGTGATGGCTCCAACCTCTGCACCTGCTCAATCGACGGGCTTGATGACAGAGCAGGAGAGATTGAACCTGCTTGCTGTGATTAATGGGCAGATCGAGGAGGAGCATTGTGAAGAGGAGGAAAGACTGGCCCTGCTCGCTCTGCTCAACCCCCGGATCGAGGAAGAATGCCAGGAGAGGAGAGGAGAAGCCTCGGAGGCCACTGGGGACATTCAGGGCCAGGAGAACAGGCAAGTTTATCCTCATTTAACTTTCTCTGTAGATGAACAATTTTGCCTGCCTCCTGGTGAGGAGACTCGGGTGCACTCGGGGCCCATGAGCTGGACCAGCGGTGAGGCCATCCCCGGCCGTCATGCCAGAGGAGCCGGTGGCATAGAGGATGGCGCACGGGGTCACCGAGACAGCAACCACCATCATGCCTGCTGTGGAGGCCGCCACAGCAGAGTCATCCCCTGGACCAGATGGCCAGATGGAGCCCACGTACCCTAAGTTGCCGGAGTCCTGGATGGCGATGGAACCTGAGTTCAGGCAAGCGTGCTCCATAATATCAGTTATGTCTATGTCAATGTCACACTGTTTGACTCATGGCGAGGAGGGCCCGGGGGAGCTCGCAGTAGCCCTCGGGGCCACCTCACTGGGTTCTGCTGCTGCTGGCAACACTGACTCGATTTTTTTCTGTCTCCCTCCAGGTTCAGAGCTCCAGGCCAGGGTCCCTGGAGACTAGCCGATGCCTCCTGAGGCCACCGAGGGTCTGGATCCAGCACCGGGATCAGGGAGGAACCCTACCTTCCCCGTTGGGGAGGTCACCGCAGGTGCAGCAGAGCTCCATCCGGACCCCACCACTAGTGCAGCAGAGTCCACTGCCATTGCAGCAGAGTTCCAGCCAGAGTCCACCACCAGTGCAGCGGAGTTCCAGCCGGAGTCAACCACCTGTGCAGCGGAGCTCCAGCCGGAGTCCACCGCCCGTGCAGCAGAGCTCCAGCGGGAGTCCACTGCCCATGCCGCCATGTCCCAAGCCAGGACCAACGTGGGTGCAGCCATGTCCCAGGCTGGGACCAACACGAGTGCAGCCATGTCCCATGCCGGGACCAATGTGAGTGCTATGGTCCCCTTGCTCCAAGCCTCAGGGGGCAGGGGGGCTCCTATCCCTCGTGTTGGCCACCAACCTCTAACCACCAACCACGCTGGTCGACCACCCGAAAGACTTTGCTCTCGGGTCGGGTGGCCCAACGGTCCTGGCAGGCCGCCTGACACTGTTCAGTGGGCTGCCTGCTTGGCTTGGGACTCAGGCAGGCCACTCAATCAGTCACCCTTCACCATGCTGGGGCCCTGGGACGCTGGTCGGTCTCCTGAACTCTGGACTCCTGGGGGGGTGTTAGTGTCCTAGGTAAGGGGGCCAGTTAGGAGGTTCACATTATTATTTTTGCATTTTCTGTTGTGTTTTTTCATGTGTTGCTTCCCTCCTAACCTATTTTTGCCCCACCTCCCACCCTAGTTATCTATCTCTGGGGTGGGGGGGTGTCTTGGTTGTGTTTTTTGTTTTCGGCTGATGGTACTGGGGTGTCTGGAATCCACCCATAGAGGGGGGCCCTGTCATGAACCTGGGTTTGGTGGTTCCAAACCCAGTTCTGACCTATGGTTGTTTTGCCCCATTTTCCATCAGGCGCTTCAGGGAGCTTTTGGGTCCTTCGCTCCCTGACAACTCGGGCACGCCTCCTCCTCCTGTCAGTGCCATCAGCTGTGCTTCATTATTGGGTATTTTCACACACATACACACACACTCCATTCACTCCCATTCACATGCTCAGACACTCACTCATGCACACCTGGGATTAATTATGTTCAGCCCACACTTCCTCACATTGGCGGTCTCTTCCCTCGTTAGTATCATTATTACATAAACACTGTGTTAGTAGAAAGAGACCGCCGGAGCATTCAGCTTCATACATGGCAGTGTGTTTCTCCGTGTATGTTTGTTTCAACTCCCTATGTTTACATTCATCCTGACGTTGCCGTCTTCTCTAACATTTCAAGACTGTATTTCCTTGGTGTTAGCAGCTGACCCTGCCTCACCCACATCCTCCAGACAGCACGGACCGCCCTGGATCACCGCAGCCCGTAACTTATGTCTGCCTTTCTCTCTGTGCTGAGAGATACGCTGTGGCACTAGGCATTCCCTCTTCCTGGGCTACTGTGTGTTCGGGCAGCATCCCTATTTGTCTGGTGGCCTGTATAGCATCATTTCAACTCTCAGTTTTGTTACTGTGACCACAAGCTGGACTGATTATTTTGTGGTTTATGTCAATAAAGTGCATGTTCTACTCCTGCAATTGCTTTACGTTTCTTCCCTCGTGCTCCGCATAATGGCGCACGGGGAATCACAACAATTTAGTCCAAGGGTTCAGTTACTTTTTCCGCCACCATTGTGGATGTTAAATTGATGTGTCCAATGAAGACATGTCTTATCGCCTTGGAATCCTTGTGGAGCGTATGACCTCAACAACAGTCTTCCACTGTGTTTTGTTTTTGTCAACCCAGTTTTTCACAAGATCTTCTCCATGTGGTCTTTGGGCAGGTGACTCATCTCTTTGTGGGTTCCACTGTAGGGCTAGTCATGTGATATCTTCTGCTGGCTTTCTGAGGGTGTGTCCAATCCACCTCCATTTTCTTCTGGCTATTTGCTGGCTAATAGATTCTTCTTTTGTCATCTGCCATAGGTTCTCATTTCTAATCCTCTCCATTCATCTGATGCTGAGGCTACTCTGATGGCAGCTATTGATGAAGGTCTGGAGTTTGTTGGTACAGGTGTTGGTAATGCTTCGGATCTCTGAGCAATAGAGCAGGACAGACTTGACATTGCTGTTGAAACTCCAAAGTTTGGACGGGATGTGTGAAGTGTATTCCTGCGACTTTGTTGACAGCAGTTAACAAGGTGACGTGTGTGACGATAGATAGCATAACTTAGTGATTCAAATTACTTCACCAGCTTGCTGAACGACAAGTAAGTTATGGACAGTACAGATACTCAAATAATAATTTACCACTCTGGAGGACAACACAGAAGATCTGGATCAACTGCAGTGCTTTACCAATGTGTGCTTTGAGAGGATCGTTACAGGCAAACCCAAAAACTCCACTTCCTCAACATCAACAACCTCCAAAATAACACCTTGCTCCAAACGTAACCGACCAGAGGAATCTCCTGTGCCCGAATCTCCACATGGGAAAGACCTTGCAAACACCCTGGAATCCATAGACAAGAAACCATCAAGTTTTCATCCTCTTCTGTCCTTGGTGGAAATTCTTCATAACGATTTTCAAGCGTTGCGACAATTCCTGGAATTTAGCCAGAAACACGTAGAAATGCTCATGACTGAAAACATTGCCCTCAAACAGTCAGTGAATACTCTCACTGAGGGAATGAATTAAGGAAACAGTCATTGAACTGCAAGCACGGCGCTTGAGAGACAACTTAGTTTTTGCAGAAATCATGAAGAAGATAGGGGGAAACCCAGAGGCCCTGGTGAAAGAGTTCATGGAAAAGCAGCTGCAACTTACAGCTGAGACATTTGACAACATTCCAGCATACTTACTGGATGGGGGTGAAGAGACTCGGCTCCAGCAAAACAAGACCAATTATTGCAAAAGTTGCTCATTTTAAACAAAAAGAATTGATTCTCCTAACAACTGAGGCCAGTAAGTATGCCTTCCTGGGGTCATTTTGACATGGATTCTTACACACTTGATATAATTGGGTGTGGCCCCTTGGAATATGACATTGGCCCGTAATGGCTCACCACACTGACCAAATCCTCAGGTCCCCCCTTCTCGGGACAGAGGGATTAACAAGCAGCACAAACAAGTACAGCCAGCATGACCAGTGCTGTGGGTCTCATATGGGCACCAGTGTCAAGAATTTGGCAATGTGACTCCAGTCTTCACCTGAAAGTAAAGGGCATGGTATCCACTTATCCTGTCACAATACCCTAAACCCTATATTAGAAAAAACATCGGGAACTTCAGGGCATAATCCAAAGAGAGTCCTGTTAGAATAATTTTCAGGATAATTAATCTGAGTCAAAAATCAGGAAGAAAATTTAGATATAAGTACATTTATTCCTCATGAAGGAGAAATACAGAGGCAGTCCCAAGTCTGACCATCCATACCTCTGAATCAGCCATTCATTATTCTAGCTTTTAAAGCTGTGTTATCCATGGGAAGATGGAGAAACTGTCCTTGAGTACATCTGGCAAGACAGGGGGTAACAGTTCTTATCTTTGCTCCCAGGAAACAAGGAGCCAGTACGTTCTCAGTCACACAGGACTAGACATCCAAAAATGTATCAGTACAGCTGGTGATTAAAATTGCTAACTCAGGCACACTCACATGCAAACTGGGGCTGTTCAAGGCCATACGTGAATCACAAGTCATATCAGACATATAATATGAAATATAATATGGAAGAATAATATAAAGGAATGTATGAACTTATCCTGCATGGAATGCACATATAAACATCAGACATGAAATAGGAAAGGCATGGTGTACCCTGCCTCTCGCCCAAAGATGCTGGGATAGGCTCCAGCCCCCCCCCCCCCCCCGCGACCCAAAAAGAATTAAGTGGAAGAAGATGAATGAATGATAAATATTAATAATAATAATACATTATTAATAACAATAATAATGTGGATAATATGGAATTTTTCTATCATATTCCCCCTTGATGCTTAATAAAGCATCAGGATTAAAAGAAAAATAACAAAAGATAATGAATTAATATACGGATATGTGTAAGAATTTACATGCTATTATGTGTCCTTGCAAGTTAAAATGTGTATAGAATATGTCATTAGAGTGAACATATGCAGTGATTAAATTAATTTTAGACTGTGTCAAATAAGAACATAGAAAATAATATGAAACAGCCTTAAAAACAGTCTTAAATTATATTGCAACCTTCAAAAACATCTTCATCATCATATTAAGGATTCATACATGAAAAATCTGAAGTTATAAAAATCTACACCTCTACGGGTGGTAATTAGTTGATCAAGGGCCATTCTATCCTTTGTTATAATTTTGTAAATAATTGTAACCTATAATTAAGTGTTTTAATCCCTAAGGTATTCACATCCACTCTCACCCAAAGAAGCAGTGAACAAAAACTTCACTCCTGTACTTTCCATCTGAAATCGCATTCATGCTTCAAAAATGGCATCATGTGGTAGAAAAGCATCTCTCTTCACCCTGCCCACCTGCCCTGCCGACATGATGAGGGTATGGTCAGTTGCCAAAACGGGGTACACAAATCTGCCCAGTGTCCCAGGTGCGAATACGCCCAATGACTCATGACCTTTGTCAATGTAGATCATTGATATAACACTTGCTTGCTTGGTTGGTCAAGCAGGCAGTACAGGGGAGAGACACACTGTAAGCCATTGCATACTCAGAGAGTGTTAAGCTGTTGAAAAGGGGACATCACCACTTCAAAAGAGGAGTTCCCTGATGAATCCTTTGCATTCGCAGAGTAAGGAGTGTCATCATGTTTCTAATCAGTGGAGTGATGTGTTGTGTCAGGTGTGATTCAAAATTAAGTTTGCTATGTTATTTCTGTATATAGCAGCTCTTAAAAAACCAAACAGCCTGTAGTAGCTGCATTATTTTAGCAATAAAGATATTTTGCCTAACTGTTAGTGTTATTAAGGAGCAAACATAACAATTCTCTACAGTGTATAAGCAATGAAACAACTTAATAACCAATATTAAGTATTACTAGAGGATGATGAGGATGATAAGGTAACAACACTAACCACACTTTTCCTTCCCTTGTATTTTTTCCCTTGTCATGATAAACAAACAGCCTGTTTCTCTATTAGCAGATGTCATTACTGGACGCTAAGTCATCAGCTGACACTTGCATAGAGAAACAGTTAAACAGTCATTTGTTGTTTTCTTTTTTTTTTCTCAAATAAGTATACAATATATATATTAAACAGTCTCTTGCTGAGGGTTTCAGGTGGGGTAAAACGTTAGATGCACCCAAGTGCCACGTCCTTCACTTCCCGCAGCTGTTCAGGTCAGCAGGATAACCTTTGTGTTGTCCTTGCCAGGGAGTTTTGGTCCAGTTTCCTTTGATGACCAGGTCCCCTGGCTTGCTCAGGAGATGGGTGCACCTCCCACGGTTCCTTCATCACATGGTCCCTCCTGGGAAGGGCAGTATGGATGACATCGTTGTCAGTTGTCATTCTTTGCATATAATCACCCAGAAACCCTTCCTCATCACCTAAGTTAAATGGCTTCAATAATAGGATTTGCCATTCACAATTTCCCTATTTTTCTTATTTGTGTATTATACTAATCTTGTAGATTGTTGATGGTAAACTAAATGGTTTCCTAGTGTTGGTAAAATGACATGATTGCTCTGTCTTTCTCACACTTCTTTATCTGCTTACTTCACACACTACACTGCAGTGTTTAGTTTACACCCTATAATTCATGTGCTGAAATCAGTTAGAATCAGTTCTGCACACAGCCGAGCTGACACATATGCCTAAGTGTACTGATACAATTGAGGTAAAACCCCTCCCTCTTGCACGAGGGAGTGGTTAAGCTTTATAAAAACTTTAGGGCTCACTTTTTGGGTAGCACTCTCTTGGGGAATTGCCTAAAGAGTTGTTTTCCAGCGCTGCTTGTACCCATATCTCACTTTCAGTAAAATAAGTGAAAGTATACTTCATCTCTCAGTCTGGTTATTTGGCCTTCGTATAAAAGAACTGGGGGTTAAGGCATTTTAGACGCAACAGTTTGGTGTTTCCGCCCGGTTACGAGGCTAAATCTTAAGTTTAGTTTTGTAAATGGCATGAGGGTTTTTTCTATACAGACTGGCGGCCGCAACACTAAAAGAGGTGAGCAGAAAACCTTTTTCAATAAATTTCTGCCTGTCCCTTTGGGGACAGCCCTTTCTGTAGAGATTAAATATTCATGCACGTGTGATTTTATTTGTGGAATGGAACTGAGAAATGGTCTTGAATTTATGATATGTTGTTTTAAGAAATGTATTTACTGAGTTTGATGAAATCTCCAAATGGTTTTACCCCCGTGGAATTAGTTATACGCGTTAATACTGTTCCAGAAATTAGAGTTGGAGAGAGCTTGGGTAATCGGTTTAAATCCCGCAGTGGCAAGTATTTATTTGGGTCACTGAAAAGTAGAGTTACCCCGTTGAGCATTGCATAGTCCGGGTAAAAGGTTTTAACCCTGAGGCAACTGATATAGGGTTGCCAAAAAAGGAGTGTTACTCAGCTGATGCATAGCTTTGCCAAAAGGTTTTAACCCCTTGGAATCATTGCTTGATTTCAAAAAGTAGAGTTGGCACCCCTAGCATATTTAGCTCAGACCAAAAGGTTGTAACTCCTTGAGAAAATTGCAACAGGCGCATCTCTAAAATATAGTTGGTCTTACCGCATTAGATAGGGACCTACTGTATGTGAAATAAATGCATAAGTTTTAAGTAACCCGATTGGGACGATCGGTTCATAGGTGATATATAATAATATAATTAAACTAATTATAGTAAAAAAACACGGTGAAGTGTGAGGCAATATTGTCATGAGGAAGTGGAAATAAATAAGATCATAATAATAATTTCATTCTATGTTATAAGATATTGATATTAGACTATAACATTTAAAGACGGTTGGATTAAAATTGTTACAAAGAGATGGCTTGTTTGACAATATAGGGGCCCCCTACCAAATAAATCAGACAAAGCTGTTTATGTGTGGGTTGTTTTGTCTTTGTGCAGAAAAAATGGAAGGACCTGCTTCGACATTGTGGAGATAAGAGAGAGGAGCAATTCTGTGTTTGTGTGTGTGTGGGTACTGATCTGTGTGACAGGAGTGAAAGAGAAGTAATCTAAATATGGGTATTTTTGCAAAGTTTGGGGTTTTTATTTTTTTCAATCTAACTGCAGGTTTTTAACTAATGTTGCGTACGTGATAAATTATTTACATATTTTTTAAAGCAATTGAATCGGTGAATTCAAAAGGGGCCCAAGTCCAAGAAATATGTTTTTGCAGGAAATCAAATAAATTGCATATCTCAAAGGTAGTCTATGCCAGATGGTTCATACTTTACTCAGATATAGCACAAGGCCATAGCTTAGAAATGCTATAATATGAAGCATTTCACTTTTTTAATTTCAGAGGATTGGCAAACTAAAGTCCCTGGACTTGGGCCCTTCTTGAATTAAACAATAAAAACATATGAAAAGAAGCGCATAACATCTATTTCTCACATGTTG
This sequence comes from Pholidichthys leucotaenia, assembly GCA_020510985.1. Taxonomy (NCBI): domain Eukaryota; kingdom Metazoa; phylum Chordata; class Actinopteri; order Cichliformes; family Pholidichthyidae; genus Pholidichthys; species Pholidichthys leucotaenia. Next base: position 188,505,462 of record CM035842.1, on the reverse strand, counting down.
AAAACATTTTTTTTAATTATGCCATGTTTTGAACACCTTTTATGATCACTTTATATTCAAACTATTGTTTTGATAACTGCCAGCAAATGAGATTTTCATCTAAAAGTGGGCAGATTAACATAGAGGTTCATCTACTGGTAGCTAATTGTCAAAGTCAGACTCATCTTCACGCCTAGCATCACAAACTGTTAAATTACTGAGGAACTGCTGAGCCTCTGGTGAAAGATATTTCGCCAATTTGGATGACTGGTGCTGCCACCTATGACTTTAAGTTTAATCCATGCAGGAAGGGCCCAAGTCCTGGACTTGGGTCCCTCTTGCACTCAATGCATAAACAATGCTGTGAATAGTCAATGCATTAAAGTTGACTTGGGACGTTTTTGCACATAATCAGATAGCTTGTCTCTTAAAGTTCATTAAACATGCAATATCTGGGTTTTGAAAAAGTGTGGACTTGGGTCCTTTTGGAATTCACCCATTCAGTTTTTTGACGTATCACTGACTTTTTTCTTTGAAGCATAACAGTGCACTTTACAGGGAAAAAGGACACATAACTAACGATGATGAAGTTTTTATTATCGGGAGATGGTAAATTTATGAACAGAAAAGATAGAAATAGCACAAGAATTCTGATAAAATGGAGAAAGGGAATTTAATTTCAATGGTAAACTGAGACTGATTAGTGAGTTGTGTCAGTCTGACCTAGATAAGAACAGACAGAATCAGACTTCAAAGGGAAAAAAACACACAGGCCACAGATTGTGGTCCTGTGTCATAAATTCCTGAAAACAGAGATTAGGTTTACACCAACAGTTACTAATTCTAAATGCTGCACTGGTCTAAGGTTTTTAATATATGATATTGTTTTGTTTGAATATAATCTTAAACTAAGTGATTACCCATGTCAATTGGTAAAACCTTAACTGATTCACAGAATATTTAGTGAATACTTGTTGTGACTAGTGAACTCACATTCAAATTGTGGAAGCTTTAGGTGTGATTTAAAAGTTTTTCTACTCTTCCGTATTCTTTGTTTTTCAAAAGGAAAGGGAAAAGCATTCACAATTTTTTTTTTTTTAGCTTTCACCAGGAATTAGATTTGCCAAATTAACAAGGACCCATAACATGGGACGGCAGTGGCTCAGGAGGTAGAGCAGGTTATCTAATAACCCGATGGTTGGCGGTTCGAATCCCGCTCTCCCCGGATATCCTGCCGTTGTGTCCCTGGGCAAGACACTTCACCCGCATTGCCTCCAGTGCCCATAACACTGGGTATGAATGTGTATAAATGTATAAAATGTTTGGTGGTGGCCGGAAAGGCCATTGGTGCAGATTGGCTGCCACGTTTCCGTCAGCCTGCCCCAGGGCAGCTGTGGCTGCAGGAGTAGCTTGCCACTACCATTGTTTGTCTGGAGTGAATGAATAATGTACCTATTTGTAAAGCGTCTTTGAGTATATATGATAAAGCGCTATATAAAACCAATGCATTATTATTATAACATCATCATTACCTTTTAATTTAATAAATATTTGGTGACATATGCAATATGTAATAAAATAATAAAAACAATAATTGACATTCATTGACTGGAAGGGGCGACATTGACATTGACATTGACTGACCACAGGAGGATGGACCCCTAAATTGATAAGCATTTTTTGAAGCTAAGTATGACTTTGTATGACATTGTAAATGACTGTGACTTTACAAATGTAATGTTTTTATGATTTTATACTGCAGGATACATCTGATGTTACTCACCACATAATGGTGTGACAACATCATATTTCAGAAATGTGACAGCAGTAAGGAATGTATTTTCGCAATGCTCAGCCGTGGCCAAGCTGGGCCTTGGGACTACATTCCACCCCATAATTTACCAAGGAATGTACTGTATAAAATGAGGCATCCCTTGTACAAAATTAAGCCAAATTCTAATTAGGAAAAATGTCCACTTTTCCATTGACTGAAGGAGTGTGACACAACCTTTCACAAGGACTCAACCTGTCTGTGTTTAACTGGATAAACTGATTTTACTTATCAGTGCTGAAGCATATCAAATCTGAACAGACAGCTATTTTGTTTTTCTCAAATGGAATTTGTAAATTAGTTCAAGAGATGTCACAAAAGAATCCATGATTATTGAAATCTCATTTTGAAGGAGCTGTACTACCCACAAATTTTCATCTAAATTAACTGTGTAACACATAAAAGTGGTAACACGTTTCCTTCCAGTAAAAGATACTACCCATCAAGCAAATACCCATTAACTTTGCTGCATGTGTGTCTCCATGCATCAAAAAGGGGGTATCAAAGAAATTAATTAACAAAAATAATTAGCAATCCTGAGGAAAGTAGATAATACATAAAAATTACCAATAGATGATCAACAATGAAGAGAAAAATATAAATGAAACTGCTTGGTAATGAAATCACAACATTCAACAGGAGAAGTTAAAAGTCACATCAATAAATTTCCAGATATTTAAGGAAATATCTGTAGATTATTGGAAAGGAAATATGTCTATAAGGAACAAGGTAAACTGATAAGGAAGAAAACCATGCAAGTTTATGAGAAAAGTTCCAAATGTCTAAGGAAAGTCCAACTTGTGCTGAATTTACGTATGTTTACTGTGGGACTTGATTTAGAATCTACTACAAAGCCAATACAGATTGTTATATTTATTAAAATTGCTTTACAAAAAATTAAGTGGGTACTGGCACAAGTCCCACTGTATCAAATGCACAGTGCCTCCAGGAACTCCGACATTGGCAGAAGTCCATGATTCATTATCTTTGTAATGCTAAAATTCTAATCAGATGCAAAAAGTTGCAAAAAGACATATGATAACATAAACATACATGTCATAAAATTTTTGAAATTTAAAAGGGCTCTCAGAAAACGGGAAAATACAGTCAACATGGACAAAGAACTGTAAGGTGTGGATAAAACTGTAGTAAGTAATAATGATTGGAGAAATGGAGGAATTAGATAAATTTAGACTTTGGTTCAGATGTACGAATAATAGTGCAGTAAGATTATGAGTGGAGATTTTTCTGTTCTTTTTTCCTTAGTGTTTCTTCTTTTTTTTTCCTTTTCCTCATTTAATAATGGAAGTGTATTAGGGTAAATTGAAGCTGAAACCTTTGTCAATACTGAACAGCAACCACAAGATATTTTAGGAAATATTGACCCAGACAATAATTATTTTAATCATATTAACAATAGGTGTGCTTATTATGGTGAACAACAATTAAATGGAATTATGAATTCGGATCAGACATTGACAATAATACATATTAATAGTAGGAGTCTCTATGCAAACTTTGATAGCATTAAGGAGTTTTAAATCAATATTAAAAAGTAAAAAGTGGACACAACTGACACATTTTTTCAACATCCACAACCTCTGCCCCACTCATCTGCTCCTCAAGGACAACAGTTGTTGGGCATTAGGAGCAGACGGAGGAGGAGGGGAAGAGAAAATATGCAAACTCTGCCTGTGAATGCTATGAGACTTAGACATAACAGGCCCGGAAAGAATGTAAATCAGCCCACAGAGTCAGATTACCACACTGGAATGTTTGGAGTAATGAGAGAACCGTATGAGGATGGAAATTTATTTTGGAACACAAAATATAACAGACACATCAAACAGCTTGTTAATATAGCATATTAAAATAGTTCATAAATGGACAAAAGTTACAGTTATATGTTGTAACACACCCACACACACACTTATAAAATATGCAATCTCAACAGATAAATGCATAATTAGTGAATCTCTATTACAAGGTAATATTAGATGATAAAAGTAGTTGGAAACCACATGTCAGATAAATACAAAACAAAGTTCCAAGAATATTGCAATCATAAATAAAATTAAGCAAGTCCTAGATTACATATCACTTCATATCTTGTATTTGTTACACCTCGCTCTCGCCAGTCATCAGCGCCAGTGGCACGCACACCTGCGCCTCATCAGTAACTGGCTATTTAAACCCCTCTGCTTTCTGCTTCGGCCTGGAGTCGTCTGCTCGACAACGCTCCCAAAACCTCAGCGTCTGTTCTGGTTCGCACCGACCAGCGCATCGCTCTCCAAGCACATAAGCTGTATTCCTCACCTTACCTGCTCTCCAGCTTCTCCCCTGTGCACAGGTGGATCTCCAGGGCGGCAGAATTCCTCCTCCTCGCCTCACCTCTGCCTTCATCACACCAGCTCGTCGGGAGCACCCAGCCGTGCTGTCCTCCAGGTTACAGCTGCAACGCCAACACCAGCCACCTTCTCGCCTGCACGTGAGCATAACGTTGTGGTTATTTCCCACGGGGTGTGTGACTGCAGTTAACTCTCTGCTCTGCTCTCTTCTCAGGGTTACCTGGCTGCACTGCGAGCTGCTCCGCCCTTGACGCATGCTGTTCACCCACACTACATTCACACTTCCACTCATGCACTCAAACACAACCTGTTGCTTGAATAAAAGCTTTAAATCTTCCCGAGCCTGTGTGTGTGTTCCCTGAGCCCGACATCCTGTCAGTACGACTCCAGCAAAGTGGCTCAGCGGACAGCGGGCTCGCATGCCAATTTTCCACCCTCGAGGCTCGGGTGGATTTAATTGCTCATCAGCAGCAGGTAATCTTTAATCAACTCACCCAAATTGTCCAACAACTGGATCGCTTGGATCCTCCACAGGCCTTCCCTCCAGCATCTCTCGGTGGGCCAGCCTCGGCTCCTTCCTCGGCTAACTCAGCTAGTTCGGGGCCGCTGACCCGACTCACTCCCATTTCAACTCCCGCGCGCTTCAGCGGGAAACTCGGTGAAGCGCGGGGGTTTCTCCTACAGTGTGAGTCTGTGTTTCAGCGTGTTCCCGGGGACTTCCCTTCTGATCATAGCCAAATTGGGTATGTTGCTAACCTTCTGGAAAGGCGAGCGCTAGCTTGGGCTTATGCTGTCATGGCGAGGCCCAGCTACGCGAACGTGACCTACGCCCAGTTCGTGCATGATTTCAAGGAGGTGTTTGATCATTCGGACCGAGATAACATCTTAGCCACCCGGCTGCTTAACCTCCGCCAGAGTAGCCGGTCGGCCGCCGACTACGCTGTCGACTTCCGGGTGGTTGCGACAGATGTCAGTTGGGGCGAGGCTGCGCTCAGCAGCATCTTTGTCCACAGCCTTAATTCATCCCTGCAGGACGAGCTGGCCTCCCGGGATATGCTGGACCGGTTAACTGATCTAATCTCCCTAACCATCAGTTTGGGTAATAGACTGAGGGAATGGGCCGCTGAGCGTCGGGCTTCTGGCTGCTCGAGCGGAGTTTCCACCCGGGCCCCTCAGTCTCGTCCCCTGGCGTTACCCGCTCCGGGGTCCGCCGATGACACTGAGGCAATGCAGGTAAGTCGGGCTAGACTTCCGCCAGCGGAACGACAGCGCCGCCGAGAGTTGGCCCTCTGCATGTATTGCGGGGGGACCAACACTCCGTGGAAGACTGCCCGATTCGGCCAAAAGGGGATGTCCGCGAGTTACTGTAAGGGGCCTCGCGGATGCTTCCCATTCAAATCCCCTCACTAAGTGCCTCCTCACCGTCAGATTCTGTCACAACTCCACGGGCCATGTCACACATGCACTGGTGGACTCAGGGGAGGAGCAAAGTTTCATTTCACAAAGCCTGGTAACCCGCTTGGGCATCCCCTGCCAAGCACTGCCTGCCCCTATCAAATTGGTCACCCTCGCTCATACACCCTTCGTAACCGTCACCCACAGAACCAAACCGGTCCCAGTAATCATCTCTGGCAACCATAGGGAGGAGCTCAGCCTGATTGTCTTACCCACCTCGGCTTCTCCTCTTATCCTGGGTTACCCCTGGCTGCAGCTCCATAACCCAACCTTCGACTGGCAGTCCGGCAGCGTCCTCTCCTGGAGCACCTTCTGCATGAGCTCCTGCCTTCAATCTGTTGCCTGTGCCCCGTCGTTGCCGCCCCCAGCGCCTGACTCACCGCCTTTGGATCTATCCCTGGTTCCCCCGGAGTTCCACAACCTAGGGCAGGTTTTCAGTAAGTCTAAAGCACTGTCTCTTCCCCCCCACCGTCCCTACAACTGTGCCATTAACCTCCGCCCGGGAGCGCCGTTGCCATCTGGCCGCCTCTACAGCCTGTCAGCCCCGGAGCGTGAGGCCATGGACGCTTATATCAAGGAGTCGCTCAGCGCAGGCATCATCCAGCCGTCCTCGTCCTCGGTTGGAGCCAGATTCTTCTTCGTGGGAAAGAAGGATGGGTCCCTGCGCCCGTGTATCGACTTCTGGGCGCTCAATGACATCACTATAAGGGACAAATATATGCTGCCCCTGATGGACTCGGCCTTCAACTCCCTCCAGGGGGCCACCTGGTTCACCAAGCTGAACCTGCGCAGTGCGTACCACCTCATTCAGATCCGGAAGGGCGATGAGTGAAAGATGGGGTTCCAGATGCCCAGCGGCCATTTTGAGTATCTGGTCATGCCGTTTGGGCTCACCAACACTCCGGCCATCTTCCAACGCCTGATCAGCGACGTTTTTTGGGATTTCCTGGGGGTCTTCGTGTTCGTATATCTGGACGACATCTTGATCTTCTCCCGGACCAGAGAGGAGCACCAGGTCCATGGGAGGCGGGTCCTTCAGTGCCTTCTGGAGAACAGGCTGTACGTGAAAGCGGAGAAATGTGAGTTTTACACCAACCAGACCTCCTTCTTAGGATTTGTTATTGCTCACAACCAAGTTCTCCCTGATCCAGCCAAGGTCAAAGCGGTGGTGGACGGGCCCACCCCTTCTTCCAGGAAGCAGGTGCAGCGGTTTCTGGGCTTTGCCAACTTCTACCGCCGCTTCGTGCCTAAGTACAGCACCATCGACACTCCCCTGACCCGCCTCACCTCTCCCAAGGTGCCGTTCCAGCGGACCGAGGAGGCTGCGTCGGCCTTCAAGATCCTGAAGACAGAGTTCGCTTCCTCCCGTTTCCTCACCCAGGTGGACCCAGCCCTCCAGTGCCTGGTCGAGGTGGACGCATCTGATACGGGGGTGGGGGCAGTGGTCTCTCAGCACTCACCGGCGGATGGACAGGTGCACCCCTGCGCCTTCTTCTCCCGATGCCTCTCCCCCGCTGAACGGAATTACGACGTCGGGGATAGGAAGCTCCTAGCGGTGAAGCTGGCTCTTCTAGAGTGGGGCGATTGGCTGGAGGGGACTTCCCAGCCGTTCGTGGTCTGGACCAACCACAAGAACTTGGAGTACCTGAGGACGGCCAAGCGCCTGAACGCCCGCCAGGTGTGCTGGTCGTTGTTTTTCGGTCGCTTCAAGTTCACCATCACTTATCGGCCCGGGTCCAAGAACGGGAAACCGGATGCACTCTCCAGACAGTTCGAGCCTGAAGACCCAGTGGATCGAGAACATACCATCCTACCCTCCTCGTGCGTCGTGGGGGCCATCTTATAGGGGATTAAGGCCAAGTTCGGGAAGGCACAGGAGGCTGAACCCAATCCTGGCGGTGGTCCGGTCAGAAGATTATTCGTCCCTTCTTCAGTCCGGGGCGACGTCATCCACTGGGCTCATACATCCAAGTTTGCCTGTCATCCTGGCATTTCCCGGCTGGTGGAGCTCATCCAACGGTCCTTTTGGTGGCCTGGCCTCAGGAATGACGTCACGAACTATGCCTGTCCCCAGTGTGCAACGGGCAAAACCTCCACGTCCCCCCCAGTGGGTCTCCTCTGTCCGCTACCAATCCCCAGGAGGCCTTGGTCCCATGTGGCCCTGGACTTTGTCACCGGTCTCCCTAAGTCCAATTCTTATGACACCATCCTGACCATTGTCAACCGGTTCTCCAAGGCGGCCCATTTCATGCCTCTCCATGGGCTCCCTTCAGCGTGGGAGACAGCCGAGCTATTGATCCAACATGTCGTCAGGCTGCATGGGATCCCGGTGGATGTCGTCTCAGATCGGGGGCCCCAGTTTGTGTCCAAGGTGTGGTGGTCCTTCTGCAACGCGCTGGGGGCCACGGTGAGTCTGTCCTCTGGTCACTACCCTCAGACTAATGGCCAGTGTGAGCGCGCTAATCAGGAGTTGGAGGCAGCTCTGCGCTGTGTCACCTCTTCCAGCCCCTCCTCCTGGAGCACCTGCCTGCCCTGGGTCGAGTACGCCCATAATTCAACCTTGGTCCTCGGCCATCGGCATGTCCCCCTTCCGGGCATCTCTGGGGTATGATCCGCCTTTGTTCCCGGAGGAGGAGAGTGAAGTGGTGGTTCCATCTGTCCAGGCTCATCTGAGGCGCTGCCGGTGTATTTGGACCAAGACGCGCCAGGCGCTTTTACGCACGACGGAGCGCAATTCTCGGGTCGCCAATCGCCACAGAAGGGCCGCTCCCGAGTATCAGGTGGGTCAACGTGTCTGGCTGTCTACCAAGGACATTAAACTGAAGGCTGAGAGGAGGTAGCTGGCGCAGCGCTTCATTGGGCCTTTTTCCATCACTAAGATTATCAATCCGGTGGCTGTGCATTTGGCTCTCCCCCCCTCCCTCCGGGTCTGCCCGACGTTTCACGTCTCGCATATCAAACCTGTGTTGACTGACCCTCTTTGTCCTCCTCCCAAGACCCCTCCTCCCCCCAGGTTGATCGACGGTGATCTGGCATGGGGTGTCACGGCCATCCTGGATGCCCGCCGCCGTGGCCGCGGTCTCCAGTACTTGGTGGATTGGGAAGGGTATGGCCCTGAGCACAGATCCTGGGTGCCCCCGTCCTGGGGGCTGGACAAGAACCTCATCACGGAGTTCCACTGGGCGCACCCAGGTAAGCCAGCGCCGGGAGGCGCCGCTCGAGGGGGGAGTACTGTTACACCTCGCTCTCGCCAGTCATCAGCGCCAGCGGCGTGCACACCTGCGCCTCATCAGTAACTGGCTATTTAAACCCCTCTGCCTTCTGCTTCGGCCTGGAGTCGTCTGCTCAACAACGCTCCCAAAACCTCAGCGTCTGTTCCGGTTCGCACCGACCAGCGCATCGCTCTCCAAGCACTTAAGCTGTATTCCTCACCTTACCTGCTCTCCAGCTTCTTCTCTGTGCACAGGTGGATCTCCAGGGCGGCGGAATTCCTCCTCCTTGCCTCACTTCTGCCTTCATCGCACCAGCTCGTCGGGAGCGCGCAGCCGCGCTGTCCTCCAGGTTACAGCTGCAACGCCAACGCCAGCCACCTTCTCGCCTGCACGTGAGCATAACATTGTGGTTATTTCCCACGGGGTGTGTGACTGCACTTAACCCTCTGCTCTGCTCTCTTCTCAGGGTTACCTGGCTGCACGGCGAGCTGCTCTGCTCTTGACGCATGCTGTTCACCCACACTACATTCACACTTCCACTCACGCACTCAAACACAACCTGTCGCTTGAATAAAAGCTTTAAATCTTCCCGAGTCTGTGTGTGTGTTCCCTGAACCAACCATCATGTCAGTATTGCCCATTGGTACTTCCACACTTGATCTATTGTATAGAGGCTGGGGTAACAATTATAAAAATACACTTAATTCATTGCTAACATTACAAAAAGGGCTGTCCATGTTATACACAAAGTCGGGTATCTTGAACATACTAATCTATTGTTTACACATTTAAAGTTATTGAAATTGTGGGATCTGGTTGATTATTATATAGCACAATTAATGTTTAGAAAAAAGAAAAAGAAAAAAGAAAAACTTTTTGCATAATCAATCAACTTACTAAAATAATTATAAAATCCATAAGTTTTATTTTTAATAAAATTATTATAAAGTATAACTTAAGTTTTAGAAAAAAGAAAATCTTTATAAGAGCTAAAGGCTCAATAAAGCTTAATCTGGCATTGATAATCTTGTAGGTAGTTGGTTTGATAATATATTTGGCAAATGGGGAAAAATAATTCAAGGAGCCCTTATAAGTACAATTATTAGTTTATTGATCTTTGTTTTTTGTGGATGTTGTTGTATTCCCATGATTAAAGAATAAAAATTAAAATAAAAAATAAAAATAAAAGAAAGATCTATGTATTTTAGTGGCCTTCTCTTCCAAGGACCCACCTCCATATCAAGGGGACCCACCTGCCCACCTGCTCTCCTATTGCCAGGAAGATGACAAGGTTGAGCCACGACTGAACCTAGATGGGGATCTAGAAGATGCCGAGGAGATAGTTTAGGGTCTGCAATAGGGTCTACAGTGCACATTCACATGGTGTTAGATTTTGCTCTGCTGTGCTTCTGCCCTACAGGTTTCCTTTGTGATAAATGATTAATGAAAGAACAGATGCATGTATATGAATGTATTCATATATGCATATATTCATATATATGCATATATGCATTTTCATATATATATATATGCATAGATGAAGATAGCTTAGTTTTGAATATATTTTACACATATAGGATTGGTAGCTATATTGACTCATAATGTCTGCACCATACCCAATGTCCTCTGGAAAAATGGTGACCTGAGGGGAGGTGGGTCCAAATGACTGCCGGAAAGAGGACATCACGCACATATAGAACTTTAGAAACACTACACACAGGTGATAGAATAGGGTTATGAAATGGGTTTAGACCCATCTCAACAGGGGGAGATGCAAAAACGTAAGTTTAGGTTAGTAGGTGGTAGGTAGGTAGGTAGGTAGGTAGGTGCCCTAATAGGACACCTCAACAGGGGGTATTGTTGGTAAAATGACATGATTGCTCTGTCTTTCTCACACTTCTTTATGTGCTTGCTTCACACGCTACACTGCAGTGTTTAGTTTACACCCTATAATTCATTTGCTGAAATCAGTTAGAATCAGTTCTGCACACAGCCGAGGTGACACATATGAGGAAGTGTACTGATACAATTGAGGTAAAACCCCTCCCTCTTGCACGAGGGAGTGATTAAGCTTTATAAAAACTATAGGGCTCACTATTTGGGTAGCACTCTCTTGGGGAATTGCCTAAAGAGTTGTGTTCCAGTGCTGCTTGTACCCATATCTCACTTTCAGTAAAATAAGTGAACGTATACGTCATCTCTCAGACTGGTCATTTGGCCTTCGTATAAAAGAACTGGGGGTTAAGGCATTTTAGACGCAACACTAGGTAAATGTTTGGTCCTAATAATTTAGGAACTGCACTTAAATGTGACATGATTTGATTTGCAAAGTGCAATCCATTTCCATTTTCTAAGTAAATAATTTCATCCATCCATCTTCTACCACTTTTCCGGAGGTCCGGGTCTCGGAGGCAGCAGTTCAAGCAGAGAAGCCCAGACTTCCCTCTCCCCAGCCACTTGCTCCAGCTCTTCAGAGAGGATACCAAGGTGTTCCCAGACCAGCTGGGAGACATAGTCTCTCCACCGAGTCCTGGGTCTGCCCCGGGGTCTCCTCCCAGTGGGACGTGCCTGAAACACCTCAAGTGGAAGGCATCCAGGAGGCATCCTAATCAGATGCCCATACCACCTCAACTGACTCTTTTCAATGTGGAGGAGCAGCGGTTCTACTCTGAGCCTCTCCTGGATGACTGAGCTCCTCACCCTATCTCTGAGGGTGAGTCCAGCAATCCTACGGAGAAAGCTCATTTCAGCCGCTTATATTCACAATCTTGTTCTTTCGGTCATTACCCAAAGCTCGTGACCATAGGTCAGAGTAGGAACATAGATTGACTGGTAAATTGATAGCTTTGCCTTAGAGCTAAGCTCCCTCTTCACCACAACAGACCGGTACAACGTCTGCATCACTGCAGATGCTGCTCCAATCCGTCTGTCAATCTCTCGCTCCATTTTCCCCTCACTCATGAACAAGACCCCAAGATACTTAAACTCCTCCACTTGGGGCAGGAGCCTGTCCCCAACCCAGAGAGGACAATCCATCTTTTTCCGGCTGAGGACCATGGACTCTGACTTGGAGGTGCTGATTCTCATCCCAGCCACTTCAAACTCAGTGGCAAACCGTCCCAGCAAGGACGGCTGGGACGGTTTAAATAATTTCAGCTATTTTAAATCTTGATATTGTTTCAGTTAAGGGTTTCAGTGTCACCATAGCAATATTTAGATTAGTGTAGGGGAAAGGCTTTGAATATTCAATAAGTATGTAAATAATTTCTAAACATTTTTACCTTCAATCTTATTTAGCTCAATGAGATCCAAGCAAAGGTTTTGAGAAAAAAAAAAACTAAGTTTATGCAGGGAAGGTCAAATCATTTTGCTTTGAGCTCCCTAAAGCATTGTTCTTTTCTTAAATAATTGAGTAAGAATCTGTATTGTCTTTGTAGTCAATTCTAAATTGAGTCCCACAGTTAGCATAAATTCAGCACAAGTTGGACTTTTCTTAGACATTTGGAGCTTTTCTCATAAATTTGCATAGTTTCCTTCTTCCTTCTCAGTTTACCTTGTTTCTTATAAACATATTTCTTTTTACAATAACCTGCAGATATTTTCTTAAATATCTGAAATTTATTGATGTAACTTTTAACTTCTCCTATTGAATGTTGTGATTTCATTACCAAGCAGTTTAATTTATATTTTTCTCTTTATTATTGATCATCTATTGATGATTTTTATGTATTATCTATTTTCCAGAGGATTGTGAATTATTTTTGCTAATTAATTTCTTTGGTACCCCCCTTTTGATGCATGGAGATGCACATGCAGCAAAGTTACAGGGTATTTGCTTGAAGGGTAGTGTTTTCTTACTAGAAGGAAGCATGTTACCACTTTTTATGTGCTACACACAGTTAATTTAGATGAAAATTTGTGAGTAGTATAGCTCTTTCAAAATGAGGTTTCAATAGTCATAGCTTCTTTTGTGCATGTCGTCTCTTGACCTAGTTTACAAATTCCATTTAGGAAAACGTAATATACAGTAGCTGTCAGTGCAGATGTGATGTGATTTAGCATTTATAGCAACCATTCTGAGTTAGTCACTAAGACCACATCTGTCTGACCTGTTGAACATAGACAGGTTGAATTTGTGTAAGTGAATCCTTGTGAAAGGTTATGTCACAGTCCTTAAGTCAATGGACATGTGGACATATTGCCTAATTAGAATTTGGCTTAATTTTGTTCAAGGAATGCCTTATTTTATATATTCCTTGGTAAATTATGGTGTGGACTGTAGTCCCGAGGCCCGGCTCGGCCAAGGCCAAGCACTGGGAGCACAGGCCAGGTCTGTAGCATAGCAGTCATTGTCACACAACACAAGTATACCTTATTACTGTCCCATTTCTGAAATGTGATACTGTCACACCATTATGTGGTGAGTGGCATCATTGCAAGGTGTGAGATTGCAATGTGTCAGATGCATCCTGCAGTGTGAAGTCATATAAACACTACATTTTTAAAGTCAGAGTCATTCAAATTGATATGCTTTATGTCATTTGCAATGTCATTTGCGCTACTTAAGCTTCAAAAAATGCTTGTCAACTGAGAGGTCCTTTCCCCTGTGGCCTGTTGCCAATGAGCCCATCACCCACACACTGTCCAGCCTCCTTCCATCTCCCACAAAGATCAAATGTCAGTGTCATCCTGTAAAAAAAAAATAATAATAATTGGGGGGAAGCCATAAGGCTACCCCCGTCCACACGTCAGTATTTATATCAACAGGAGTGCAAATTTTATCACCCATAAATTGATTTTACTAGTGTTCCAGTTATCATCATTAGTTTGTGTCCCTTAAATGTTTCACGTTGTTTATCCCACTGTTTATTATATCATCTAATGTTAAGAAATACAAGTGAATGATTGATTTTATTATTTTGTTACATATTGCATATGTCACCAAGGATTTATTAAATTGAAAGCTAATGGTGATGTTATGATTCCTATCTTTTCACCTTGTTGATTTGGCAAATCTAAATCCTGGTGAAAGCTAAAGATTTTGTGAATGCTTTCCCTGTCCTGTAACTCTGCCATTGCCTGGTCCCAAGCCTAGGATGGGAAAGGAGGAGGGTTGTGCGTTGGGTTAGCAGCCCACCACGTAAAAAACGTTTGCTACAGAAACGCCAAGAAGATCAACAAAAAGTCATCAAACCTTGGGCGATGAGCTGAGGACTGAGGCAGCAATGTCTTATATGAAGAGCAGGGATGAAAGCCGAAAGGAAGTTTCTGTTCCGATGGAGTCCTTGGCAAAACCCAAACAACGAGTGAGAGTGGGAGCATGGAATGTTCGAATGATGTACAAAACTGGAAAAACTGCACAGGTTGTGAAAGAGATGAAGAGATACAACATCAACATTCTTGGAGTCAGTGAAATGAGATGGACAGACTCAGGAACCATGACCCTGAACACAGGAGAGACAGTGTACTACTCGGGAAGAACAGACGGCCAACACCAGGAAGGAGTGGGCATCATTTTAGACAAGAATGCCAAGGGAGCATCCTGGGCTGGGAGCCGGTCAATGCTCGGATCATAAGAGCGAGGTTTTTCTCAAAGTACGTGAAGACCACCATCATCCAGTGCTATGCACCAACATAACCATCATCAGATGAAGAGAAGGACCTTTTCTGTACAAACCTCCAAGAGCAAATAGACAAGACACCAAGGCATGATATCCTCATTGTGATGGGGGACTTTAATGCCCAGGTTGGTGCAGGAAATGTGGGATATGAATCATGCATGGGAACCCAAGGAACAGGTGTGAGAAACGACAATGGTCAGAGATTCGTGGACATGTGCCTGGAGAATGGGCTAGTGATAGGAGGCACCATATTCTCACACAAGACAATTCACAAACTGACATGGGTGTCACCAGATGGGAGAACCAGGAACCAAATAGACCACATAGCCATCAACCAGAAGTGGAGAGGGTCTGCGACTGATGTCAGAGCACTAAGAGGGGCCGACACCGGCAGTGACCACCACCTTGTTCTGTGCAAGCTACAGCTGAAGCTGAAGAGGACCAACAAGAAGACTAGTGAACAGCTCTTTGACTCAAGCAGACTGAAGGATCCTATAGTGAAGACTCAGTTTGTACTCGAGCTGTCCAACAGATTCCAGGTCCTGGAAGACACACCAGCAGACTACATCAACACCTTGAGCAACACTGTCCAGAAGTTGTTCCTCGACACAAGCAAAGAGGTGCTGGGCCACAGGAAAAGAGAGAGGAAAGAATGGATCTCTGAAAACACCTGGCAACTCATCGAGGAGAGAAGGGCAACAAAACAGCGCATGCTAGGGGGAAGCATGGAAGAGAGGGAAGCAGCTGCTGAAGCATACAGACAGAAGAACAACAATGTCAAGAAGAGTGTCCGCAAAGACAAGAGAGAGTACACTGACAGCCTGGCTCAGGAGGCACAGTCAGCAGCAGAAAGGGGAGACACAAGAACGGTCAGGAGGTTTCACCAGCAAGTCAACGGTGGTTAAGGACAAAGACGGGAAAGTTCTCATGAAGGAAGAGGACCAACTTAGTAGATGGGCGGAGCACTTCAGAGAGACTCTGAATAGACCAGACCCTGAGGAAGAAGCAGTGATAGAAGACACAGGCTTTCACATAGAAATGAAGTGGGGGCGCATCACCCAACAGGAGATAGAAGAGGCCATTGAGCAGACAAAAGGAAACAGGGCACCTGGCGAAGACAGAATTACTGCAGACATGCTAAAAGCAGATCCAAAGGCAAGTGCAAAAGCGCTGACAGAACTTTTCAACAAAGTGTGGGAAGAAGAAAAAGTTCCTGTTACTTGGAAGAAAGGCATCATAGTCAAGCTGCCAAAGAAAGGCGACCTGTCAGCATGCGGGAACTGGAGAGGCATCAACCTTCTGTCTGTGCCTGGGAAAATCTTCTGCAGAGTTCTGTTGATGCGGGTGAGGCAAGGCATAGAGAGGGTCCTGAGGGAGGAACAGGCAGGATTCAGAAGCGGTAGGGGCTGCATAGACCAAATCTTTGTCCTGCGTACCATAGTCGAACAATCACTGGAATGGAACTTCTCACTGTACATAAACTACATTGACTTTGAAAAGGCCTTTGACAGTATCCACCACCCATCCCTCTGGAAGATTCTGACAGCTTATGGATTTCCAACAAAAGTAGTCAACATCCTGAAGGACATGTATGCTGACAATCAGTGCTGCGTATGCCACAATGGCCAGGAGAGCGAGTGGTTCCATGTGAAGACCGGGGTCAGACAAGGCTGCGTGATCTCACCGATCCTCTTCCTGGTCGTCATTGACTGGGTGATGAGGAGAGCCACAGGAGACCAACCTAGGGGACTTGTCTGGGGACTAACAGCCAGACTGGAAGACTGCGACTTTGCAGACGACATTGCTCTGCTATCACATACTCAGAGAGACATCCAGGAAAAGACAGACAGAGTTGACCAGACAGCAAGAACTATTGGGCTCAAGATTCACCCCAACAAAAAGAAAGTGATGAAACTGAAAAACAAGAGCACACAGAAAACAAAGGTACAGGGCGAAGATCTTGAGGAAGTACACAGCTTCAAATACCTGGGAAGCTACATCTCAGCTGACAGCAACATCGAGAGAGAGATCTCCACAAGAATCGGTCTTGCGGCACAGGTTTTCAACAGACTGTGAAATGTATGGAAATCGTCAGTCCTGCAGAACAGTACCAAACTGAAGATCTACAAATCAAACGTTCGCTCAGTCCTCCTATATGCCTCAGAGACTTGGAGAACAAACAAGAAAATTGAAAGCCACCTCAGAGGTTTCGAAGGATGGTGTCTACGTCGAAACCTCAGAATCCACTGGGAGCAGCGCATCACCAGCAAGGAAGTCAGCAAATGCACAGGCATCAACAACATCATGGACGAGGTGCAGCAGAGACGCTGGAGGTGGCTGGGCCACGTTCTGCGCATGAACAAAGCCAGGCATCCACACACAGCACTCAGATGGGCACCGCCGGGGAAGAGGAGGAGAGGCAGACCCCAGGGCACCTGGAGGAGGACAGTGGAAGAGGAATTGAAAGCGGAGGGCAAGACCTGGAACAAAGTCAGCTGGCTCGCCCAGGATCGAGATAGCTGGAGGAGACTCGTTGGCGCTTTATGCCCGAGTGGGGCGAAGAGGATTAAATAAAAAATAAATTCCCTTTCCTGTTGAAAAATGAAAATGTGAACAGGAATGGAGAAAGAAAAAAAACAACCTTTAAATTACACCTAAAGCTTCCGCAACTTGAATAATGTGACTTTGCTATTCACAACAAGTATTTGCTAAATATTCAGTGAAATCAGTAAATGTTTTACCAATGTGCACGAGTCAGCATTACTTTAAGATCACTTTTTAAATAAAACAGTGTCATATATTAGAAGCCTTAAATCAATGCAGTATTTAGAATTAGTAACTGCAAAGTGCAGGCCTAATCTCTTTCCTGAGTGGCAGAGGTCATAGAGCAGCACTGTGTGTTCAGGAATTTATTGCACAGGAAAGAAAAAAAAACAACATTCTGAGCATGGACATGCTTCTAAGGTCAGAATGATTGATACTGCAACCTGTTGGGGTTTTTTTTTTTCCCTAAATCCTGCAATCCTTAAGACCTTGAGCCTTCTTCTCCCCACCCCCCACCTTTTTTTTTACATGGACAGTGAAAGGATCAAAATGTAAATAAGCACATAGGCATTTATTAAAAAATGAGTTTAGTATTATTGAAACAAAGCGACAATATGACATAGAATTACCAAGACCTCTGTTTGATAGTCAGTAGTCTCTGGTAAATCATATGCACAAACATAGTAATTATCAACCTTTTCTATGCTTTGAATCATGTAATATAAGGTGTACATAAAGCCTTCAGTGATTAGGCATTATTAAGTGACAGCATGATATTGTAATATTCAGTTAATTTCATCATTGTCATGCTGGTAACAGTGATGAAGATGCAAGCAATTTTACTTAACTTAGATGTTCAGCCGCCTTTTGGGTGTCGATGAGAGGATGGCACGGACAGTGGCAAGGCTGGGTCCCAGAGGCTGGTCGTTAGTCCTGTGTCCTTTTTTCCCTGTAAAGTTTACTGTCATGCTTCAGTCACAGAAATACTAACTAACTAACTAACCTGCACTTATATAGCGCTTTTCTAGTCACAAAGACCACTCAAAGCGCTTTCATTAATACTAACCCTCTATTCTAAGGGCCTATAGGAAACAAATATCTAGGGACAATTTAGAACAGCCAATTAACCTAACATGCATGTAAGGTTAAATAAGGCAAATAAGGCAATTGAGTCAATAAAAGTCAGTGAGACGTCAAAAAATTGAATAAAAATAGCTCAATGTTTTTCATTTTCCAAAGAAAAAACTGGAGGAAATGAAAATATTGGCTTTAAAAAATATGTAAATAGTTCATCACGTATGTAACATTAGAGTGAAAGTTAGACTGAAAAAAGTAAAACCCCCAAACTTTGCAAAAATACCCATATATAGATTGGTGTTTTTTTCCCTTTTACCAAGTTTTCACACACAAATTAGTAGCTACAGAGCCTTTTCTATTTTTTTTTCCTTTTCTTCTCTCTCTCTGCCTGTTTCTTTCACCCAAGGTCACACACAGAGACACAGACAGATACACACACACAGACAGACACAGGGCCCACACAGAAATGCTCTCTTTTTACGTTATCTCCACAAGGTCAGATCTGTTCATACAATAAAGACTTTTAGGTTTATGCCAAAAACCAAAACAGCATGAAAATTACTTCAATTAATATCTGAAACTGGCAACTTTTAGCAAAAAAACACGCACATGTGGCAACTTCACACCGCCACTGCACTGTGAAGCTCCTCTTTTTCCTTTTTATTTTTTACACTGCCATGAAAACACAACACTAGTCAGCTCCTTTTGCTCAAAACTACTATTTTCAAATACCTATAATTTTAAACACTTTTCAAAAGGATAACAATTAACTAACCAACCTTTTTTGCTCCACACATATCAGAAAAAATCACAACCATCAATTTCATACCCTATTCACTCCGTCTCCGTGGGAACTCTGAGACAAAACAAATTCAGAATGCAGTAACTTTTATCCAGCGCTTCAACAAACTCACAAAATAAAATCTACCAGTATTTTAACGGTCACGTTAACCCCTCCGCTGTGTGCCGAAAGCCCAAGTAAGACCTCCTCCCCCGACATCTTACAATAGCTCACCATAGCGGGGGAAATCCCATGGGCAATAAGTAGACCCGGTAAGGGCACGAATCTTCAGTGAAAAAAAAAACCAAAAAATCTTTATGACAGGGTCACGCAACTTTTCCACAAAAATGCTGAAAGTCCAGAAACCTGGAGAATAAGCAGGTGTGGTATGGATCTTCCCTGAGAATCTACTTTTCTGGGATCACGTCACTCTTCCATGGGACGTCGAGAGCCCAGTTATTTAGACAATAAAACATCCATGGTTAAAAGAGCATGAATCTTTCCCTTTTTTCTTTTGATGCAACTTCCGGCACCTCCACTGCACTGACAGGTTGTATTATCACAGCGGAATTTCAATTCTAGCTGTAATTTCACACCCAAACAGCATTCGCAGTCTGGGCAATCTCACTATCGTTTATCCATAAACATAAAACAACAACAAATGTACTTACATCCAAGCCACCTGTAGGATTCTCAGATCCGTCACCCAGTCAGTTCCAGCGCCCCGGTTCGAAATGCCTTCACTGCAGTAACAGAGCCTTTTTTAAGGTCTTTTATCAGCTTTGCATTCGCTGAAATCAAGCAGAGGTGCCGGAAAGATGAAGATACTGTATGTGGATCCGCTGTTCGGAGCACCAAAATGTTAGAATAATTTTTAGTATAATTAATCTGAGTCAAAAATCAGGCAGAAAATTTAGATATAAGTACATTTATTCCTCATGACGGAGAAATACAGAGGCAGCCCCAAGTCTGACCATCCATACCTCTGAATCAGCCATTCATTGTTCTAATTTTTAAAGCTGTGTTATCCATGGGAAGATGGAGAAACTGTCCTTGAGTACATCTGGCAAGACAGGGGGTAACAGTTCTTATCTTTGCTCCCAGGAAACAAGGAGCCAGTACGTTCTCGGTCACACAGGACTAGACATCCAAAAATGTATCAGTACAGCTGGTGATTAAAATTGCTAACTCAGGCACACTCGCACGCAGACTGGGGCTGTTCAAGGCCATACTGTACATGAATCACAAGTCATATAGACATATAATATGAAATGTAATACGGAAGAATAATATAAAGGAATGTATGAACGTATCCTGCATGGAATGAACATATAAACATCAGACATGAAATAGGAAAGGCATGATGCATATTAATAATAATAATAATACATTATTAATAACAATAATAATGTGGATAATATGGAATTCTTCTATTATGTCCTTTTCCAATTTCTCTGAACAAATGGATCAAATTGGAGGGGTTTGACTACAGTTCTACCAGTCACTCGTTGTTGCAAGCACAACATCTTAGTACTGTGTGATGACCTATAATCACTTCTTGTGTTGACATTATGAGGTTCTGTGCCCACCTAGTGATTGCTGGATATGTGGAAGATTCATTGGCCAAATGGGCCATAAGCTAGGAAGCATTGTTCATTTTCTCTGCTAACCAAATGGCACAACAGTCCACCCATGATGATTACTTCCTGGCCATAAAGTCCCTCTATTCATATGCCCAACAGTAATACATCACCACAATGTTTTGCTTATCAAGTTACCCAAAACAACATTGCAGAAGTGAACCCAAAGCTAAAAGATACGCTAGAAATGCTTGCTAAAGCCCACCAAGAGCAATACTTAGAATTTTTTTCAGTCCAAAAATGTTTTTTCTTTCTTGAAATCAACTTGAAAGAAGGCATCATCCTTTAGTTTCAACAAATGAGGCAAATCATTTCAGACCCACTAGGTACAGAATCTCACGCCAACAAAGTGCTCTTGGTGTTTCGTGCTGAGTGCACCCGAAGGTACATCCACAAGCACAGTAGGTGGCCCAATGTGTAAATCTAGACAGATGCTCATCAAAATCAAAAAAATCAAATCAAAAATCCTATCCTGTTGTGATATTACCAGATGAGCGAATGGTCTCCATCTGGACAGTGGTGCTATTCCATGTTCTCAAAGGTAAAACTCCTGTACCAAGGCAAGTTTCTCACTTTTGAGCCAGACCTCTCAGACATCATTATTGACAAGGCAATAATTGAAACTCGAGAATATTGGACATACAAATACAACCACATAGCTGCTTAGGACAAGTATGGCCAAAAGCTGAAGCATCTCACTTCCAACCTGGGCAACAGGCACCTGATCAAAGCCCTCTTGGCAGAAAAATTAGACAATATGGAAGAAATACTGAAGCCTTTTGAAACAGGAAGTGTGAACCTTTGTTCTCTTCCTCCAACCTCCAATAACAAATGGTATTATACCCGACAACAGATCGACAACAGCCCATCTCGACAAGCTGAAATTGATCCAGATAAGGAGCTGCCCTACCGACAAACAGGCGGCGAACCTGCTGCGGGACATGGGACAGCAGCTCAATGGCTCCCAACTTACAATTAACACAGCCACTGAATACATGCATCTTTTCTACATGGTCCAGTCCTTTGTTCAGTTTCATAGAAATGTTATTGCCCCTGCTGCTTTGTTTCTTGCTGCAAAGGTGGAGAAGCAGTCCCGAAAGCTGGAGTATGTAATCATGATCAACAAACTGCACCTCCTCCAGCTCCACCACCCCCCCCCACACACACACACACCTGCTCCTGGATAAAAATACGTTCTCACCAACCGCCCACAAACAGACTCTGGCCCCCACCACTCCTCCACACTGTCTCTTAGCACTGGGTCCCCCCAGTGCTGCATGCTAAGCCCTCTACTATACTCCCTGTACACCTTTGACTGTATTCCAACCCAACCCAACCATCGCGTCATCGTGAAATACACGGATGATACCATCTTGACTGGGCTCATTACCGATGACAACGTGAAGGAATAGAGGATGAAGGTAGAGAATCTGCTGCTGTGGTGCCAAGCAAACAACTCAAAACTGAATGTCCAAAAGAAACCCCCAAAGAACTCATAGTCGACTTCAGGAAGAACACACAGGACCACCCCCCCTCCTCATAAATGGCGACCGCGTGGAAAACATCCCTACCTTCGGGTTCCTGGGCACCCACATCTCCTCTGACCTCTCCTGGACAATCAACACCAAGGCCCTGGTGAAGAAAGCCCAGCAGCGGCTGCACTTCCTCCATGTCCTGAGGAAGCACAACCTGGACCAGAAGCTGCTGCTGGCCCTTCTATCGCTGCTCAGTGAAGAGCATACTCACGTACCGTCTGGGTGTGTGGTACGCCGGCTCCACAGCCAAGAACAGGAAGGCTGTACAGAAGGTCATCAACACCATCCAAAAAATTATTGGTGGCCCTCTGCCCTCCCTGGAAGACATCTCCAGATCCTCCTGTCTTAAAAGGATCAAGGTCATCACAGGAGACCCCTCATATCCCGCCCACCACCTGTTCGACCTGATTTCCTCTGGACAGCAGTTCATTTCGATCAGATACCACACCTCAAGACTAAAACAGTTTCTTCCCCTGGGCCATTCGATCTGCAAACAGTCAGAGGCCCCACCTCCCTACCTCCAAACGCTCACATGCTCAGAACTGAGGACCTTTTAATTATCACAATAACTCACCTATCTTTGCACTCCTCACTTTCATGTATATTGACCCATCTGTGAAACCACTATTATATATATTTTCCATAATCCTTGGGCCATTTTACTCAATTGTGTGTTCAATTGTGTGTCTGCATTCTGCACTCTTATGTACATAGTTCCACCCGCGTAGCCACTACTATACCTGTGTACATTTTTATAATCCTGGGTGTAGCGTGACCTTGAGTTCCAATTTATAAAATCATTCTTTGCTGAAGAAAAATTGTTTCAGCAGCTAAGTTTGGTCATGAACTGCTTCTATCATCCAAGGACCAGAGCTGTAACACTATCCATCGGCCATAAAGTGGAAGTTAATCCCTTCTCCAAGACTTAGTCATCCTCCCTTTTCTGTTCTTTGGCTAAGGAATGTTCCAAATCAATAGATTTATGGGTGACATTATCCAGACATGGGAAGTCAAGATTCTCCAGTAAACAACCACAGTTCCACAAGTGCCATCTGGTGGATGAATCAAGAATATTTAATTATTGACTGTAATTATTTAATTACATGACTGGCGCCTAGCGGCTGCCCCGGCCTTGGATGCGCTCTGCAGAGCATGCCCAAATGCCAAGTCACGTTTCGTTACCTTGTATTCATACATGTGTAATGACAATAAAGTTGAATCTCATCTCATCTATTCTCTTTGCAGTGGATTTTATGCATTATGGAAAAATAAATTAATTCATATTTTTTCTCTCAAGACAGTGTGCTCCGGAAGACGTGGTTGAACTCTTGGGACAGACAATGTGGTGTCAAATGCTTTTTGTTGATGTGATTTTATATGTGTTGCTTTAGTTTCAGGAAGAAATTATTATTATTTTTTTTTTTTTTTGTACTTATTTTGTACCTGTAGGTAGATTTGTTTTGCAGTCTGGTGACAAGCCACCAGCTGCCGGTCGCTGCGTGCGCAAGCGCCCCGTATCCCTAACCTGCATGTTTTTAGCATGTGGGAGGAAACCGTAGAAATCCCGGAGTAAACCCACGCAACACGGGGAGAACATGCAAACTCCACACAGATCACTGTTGGCCGGGGGCAGGGATCGAACCCATGATCTCATGATCCCCGTGATCCCCCAGCCGAGGGTAAAACTGTGCTGCTGCAGTGCTAACCACTGCGCCACCGTGCACTCTTGGGACAGACATTGTGGTGTCAAATGCTTTTGTTGATGTGATTTTATATGTGTTGCTTTAGTTTCAGGAAGAAATTAATTTTTGCATGCTTACTATCACAAATTAGTCTCACAGTTACAATGTAGAGATATTGTATATTCCCTTATGATTGAGTAGAATATCGTACTCACTAAAGTTGAAGGAATTTATGCTTTATTGAGCACACACACTTTAAGGTGGGTCTCACTCTTCATTTCAAATGTCTCTATCTCTGCTCTGTGGGGGAGGGTGGGCTCCTCTTTCTTTAGGAGACCATAGTTGCACTTAACTGACCAATAGAGTTCCAAATTACACTGCATTTCCCTTTTTAGGTCAAGTTTATGACTTTTGTTGAATGAAGCTCAAATGTAATTGGTTCAGCTCAAATTTCATGAAGTTTAGAACCATCCTGCCACACCCGAGAAAACTTGCTTTTTATTTCCCTTTGTTTCAGTGTTTGGGATGGTGGTCAAGCTGCATGGAGCCTCTTCTGCGCTTCCATTTTTTTCCTCTCTTCCAAGTAGGCCCAGAGTTTGTCATGCTCTGTGAAAATCCTGTTTCTTTTCTTTAAAATTCAATTTTCTTAATTTAATCCTTTTTCTTTAAATCACCATGCAAGATGATTTTGATTGATTTTTTTCTGAGCCTAAACCAACTTATTTAAACCACCAACATTGGAAGAAATTAATTTGTAATGTGTTTTGCCTCCATTTTGAATTTCTGATGAGACTTTGTACAATAAACTAATTCCTTCTTCAGTGCATGAGAGAAGACCTCACCCAGCTTGCTGAAGAACAGCCTTTGAGATCTCAGGATTAGGCCATAACAGTGGTAAGGAGTCTGTCTATCAGCCTCTCCATCAAAAGAGTCCACGGACATCAAGCTGAATCAAGGTTGGCATATGGGGGCCTGCTACCTACTGGGACGCAATGATTCTGCTGTGGCTGACAGTCTGTTGTTTAATTTAACTTAATTCTTCAGAATTTTTCTGGTATAAGTTCTTTAAACTTAATTTCATGCAAACCCCCATCAGAATTTCAAAATGCATTTTGCCCTTTCATTAATTCACATTCTTTTCCAGAGTAACACCAATTTTCTATTTTTATAAATAGTTAATCATCATTTTCTTCATAAAATTGCATCCACTTTTCTTAACCGATTCTATTTTATGGTTTTCCAATTTCCAGTATACTGACAAATTAAACTAAGCTTTATTTAGTTCCACCAATGCTTGATTCATAATTAACTAACTAATAGTCTATAATGCCCATAGTACATGCTGAATTCTCTGTTTTAAAGTTATCCATATATGTTAACATATCTGTGCATCACAAACTCGTTCTTCAAGACCAAGCCCCAACACAAGGTTTCCTGGCGACATCCGCGCTCAAAGCACTGGCACCAGCTGGACTTGATCCTGACCAGGCGCACCTCACTGAAGAACGTGCTAATCACCCGTTCATTCCAGAGTGCAGATTACGAGACCATTCATTGGTGTGTTGCAAAGTCAAGCTGCAGCTGAAGAAATTCCATCGTGCTAGACAGCCTGGAAACGCATGGATTGACACCAGCAAGATGGCCCAACCAGAACTTGTTGAGCAGTTTGCCTCCACCTTTGAGAAGGAACTTGGTGTACCACAAGAAGGAGAATCTGCAAAGCAGAAGTGGGAAGAGCTGCGAAACACCATCCACCGCACAGCCTTGGCTACCTTTGGGAGGAAGACCTCGAAGTCACAGGACTGGTTTGATGCCAAGTTGACCGAGATGACCCCCGTCATTGAAGCCAAGCGCTCAGCACTTGCTGAGTACAAGTAGTACCCAAACGAGAATAATCTCCAGATTCTCAGGGCTGCAAGAAGCAAAGTTCAGCAGACTGCTCAGCGCTGTGCCAACGAGTACTGGACTCAGCTCAGCCAAGATATTCAAACCGCTGCCATAACAGGGAACATCCATGGTATGTACGATGGCATCAAGAAAGCACTTGGTCCGGCTCAGAGCAAGACGGCCCCCCTCAAATCCTCCACTGGGGAGATGATCACAGAAAAGAACAAGCAGATGGAGAGATGGGTAGAACACTACTCCGACCTCTACTCCAGACAGAACACCGTGACACCGTCAGCCCTTGATGCCATCGTCTGCCTGCCATCCATGGGCGAACTTGACGCCAAGCCAACCATCAACGAACTCAGCAAGGCCATCGATAGCTTGGCCGCTGGCAAGGCACCCGGCAACGATGGCATACCCCCTGACCTGATCAAGCACTGCAAGACCGCCCTACTGCTGCCATTGCATGACGTCCTCTGCCAGTGCTGGAAGGAAGGTGCCGTACCACAGGACATGAGGGACGCCAAGATCATCACCCTCTACAAAAACAAAGGGGAGAGAAGCGACTGCAACAACTACAGGGGCATCTCCCTCCTCACCGTTGTTGGCAAAGTCTACACACAAGTTGTTCTTGTTCGTCTACAGAAGCTTGCCGAATGTGTCTATCCCGAGACTCAGTGTGGCTTCCGTGCTGAGCGATCGACGGTAGACATGATATTCTCCATCTGCCAACTCCAGGAGAAATGCAGAGAACAGAACATGCCCCTGTACGTCGCCTTCATCGACCTCACCAAAGCGTTCGATCTGGTCAGCAGAGAGGGCCTTTTCAAGATCCTGCCAAAGATAGGATGCCCACCAAAGTTGCAAAGCCTCATCGAATCGTTTCACACCAACATGCAGGGGATAGTGCAGCACGACGGCAACGTCTCAGAGCCATTCAACATACGCAGCGGAGTGAAACAAGGCTGTGTACTTGCACCAACCCTCTTTGGGATTTTCTTTGCTACGCTCCTGAGGCATGCCTTCAGCACAGCAACAGAGGGAATCTACCTGCACACAAGATCTGACGGCAGGCTTTTCAACCTCGCCCGCCTGAAAGCCAGAACCAAAGTACGCGAGGCTCTAATCAGAGACATGCTGTTCGCAGACGACGCTGCAGTCGCGACCCACACACAGCAGGAGCTTCAGACCCTTATGGACCGCTTCTCCCAGGCATGCAAGGACTTCGGGCTTACCATCAGCCTGAAGAAGACTAACGTCTTGGCACAAGGCACGGAAGCACCACCAACCATCACCATCGACGACTACGAGCTGGAGGTCATGAATCAGTTCACGTACCTGGGGTCCACGATCAGCAACAACCTCTCCCTTGATACAGAGATCAACAAGAGGATTGGAAAATCAGCCTTCACACTCGCTCGCCTCACCACACGAGTGTGGAAGAATCCCAAACTCTCTGTCAAGACGAAGATGGCAGTGTACAACGCCTGCATCATCAGCACACTGCTCTATGGGAGTGAGACGTGGACAACATATGCCCGGCAGGAAAAGAGACTGAACTCCTTCCACTTGCGCTGCATTCGCCACATCCTGGACATATCCTGGCAGGACAAAGTGCCCAACACAGAAGTTCTGTCCCGCGCCGGCCTTCCCTCCATGTTCACTCTACTCAGGCAGCGCAGGCTTCGCTGGCTAGGCCACGTTCACCGTATGGAGGATGGCAGAATCCCCAAAGACGTCCTCTACGGAGAACTGGCGACTGGCAGGAGAGACGTTGGCCGCCCACAGCTGCGCTTTAGAGACGTCTGCAAGAGAGACATGAAGACCCTGGATATCAACACAGAGCGCTGGGAGGACCTTGCAACGGACCGCTCCGAATGGAGAGGCACCCTGACCAGACAGCTCAAGGCGGGTGAAGAGAGACTGACTGCTGCAGCAGATGAAAAAAGGACCCGCAGGAAGAACCGCCACAGACCCAGCAGCACAGAGACCACCCACAAGTGCGACCTGTGTGACAGGGACTGCCATTCGCGCATCGGCCTGTTCAGCCACAGGCAGTGCTGTTCCAGCGGAGTAGATGTTTAGGATTCTCTTCCATGGTCATCATAGACCGACAGAGGCGAACGACGATATGTTAACATATTCTGACATTTCTTATTAAACCATTGAAAGGCATATGGGAGTTATCATTTGATTTCATGTCCATCTTCTTGATTATCAGGAGTCAAGAACTCACCAGGGTTTTTTTACACTGATTCATAATTGGTACAAATAAAAAATTGTTAAAAAAAATGTCCATTAGCTGGACTGGTGCCCTACAAGGCACCAGTCCAGCTAATGAAATTTTGTGAGTAGAAATTTTCATTGAAATTTTCATGAATGTGAGTAGAAATTTTTATTTCTACTCACATTCATATTTACATTAATACTTGTTCCAACATTAAAATGCCTATAAACCCATAAATCCGCTACATGGGCCTTTTTTTTATTTTCTCTTTCTTCTTTTAGATTTGATTGGCGGTTGGCAACCAGCTTACAGGTGCACTACTGCCACATACTTCAATCTATATCACCACTCCATCTGTCTCTGGTCAGGTCTCCGATGTCATTCCAGGAAAGGGTTTGTTCTTCTTCTTTTAGATTTGATTGGCAGTTGGCAACCAGCTTACAGGTGCATTACCACCATGTACTTCACTCAATATCATCACTCTATCTGGACACATCTCGACGTTTGGACTGAAGCAAAAGCTTTTAATGTCACCATGGGTTGAGATGCCGTCTCGGCACTCAGCCCATGTTTTCCCTCATCCCTGCTTCCCATTGAGCAGCGTCTCAGCAGGCTCCCAGCTGGCAGCATTATGGACGGCTGGGGCCAATTAGTCCTCATCAGCTGGGGCGCTGCCAATGAGGATAAATAGGAGCAGCCTCGATGACTCGGGGCTGCGACATAAGCACTGCTAGGCTGAAGCCCCTTCGTCTGGTATCAGCCTCTACTCCCCTTGCAGCATTCCTGTGTTTGTATCCCGCTGTGAGTATGCACGTCTTGTTACCCCCATGTCCGGTACGAGCTACCTACCCCTGCGCTGTGCAGCCTGAGAATGTACGTCTGTATGAGTATCTGTGCTCTCCTCATCCCTTATCCCTCACCCTTAATAAAACATCTCGACTCACTGGCTTGTCCCTGGCTCTGATTGCCCGGCTCCCTAGAGCCGGGTGTGACAGTATGTCGCAGCCAGAAGAGTTACCGGCGGCCAGGAGTCGCCGTGGAACTGTACCTTTCTGTCCGGGTGTCAGCGCTGCTAGCATGCCGTTTCACAGGAGTCACTTCCGGCGCCAGGGCGACGAGCTGAGGTCCATCTCAGAGGCTGTCGACGGGACGCTCTTCACCCTGCACGACGCCTCCAACGCGAGACGCTGGCATCCGGGCCGTGCTGAGGAACTCCTGGACTGTCACCCTCATTGTGTGTACCATCTCGAGGTCAGTGCCAGGTTTGATGCCACGGGTACACAGCGAGAGAAGCTCCGCGGGTTGGATGGAAATCCCGGCAGGAAGCCGAAGTGGGCGACGTTTCCCCCCGCTTCGGAATCCCGTTCCTGCCGCCATTCCAGTCCGGGAGTTCGCGCCGACCAGAGGGCTTTCTCCGACCTGCGCCACGTCACTCGGGATTCCCTTCAAGGAGCCGCAGCTGACAGCAGTTATGTCTGGGGTCGAATGGCTGTCGCGAGCTCTACTGTGCGTCCTGTCACCACCTTCAGGCATGTGGCAGCGGCAGTGAGGTTGATGGAGAGGACTTCAGGGTTACGAAGCTTTCCCGTGCTCGACGCCTTCCTCGCCTCGATCTCCGATCTGGAGCGGCGAATCCTGGGTTTCCCCCTCGCTTCGTTCCCTGGGAATAGCCGCCGTCGCATCGCCGAGTCACCTCTGCACGAACCTCGTCCGGATCCAGTTCTGGGCTATCGTCAGGACCGTTCCTCCCACGCAGCTGTCACCTCTTCGCCTCGTCAGTGTGGAGATTCTACAGCCTCGTTCCCTGAGCCTCGTTTCCCCGCTGTCATTCCTGTACATTCGGGCTGGCTCACCCCGGCTGTTTTCCCCTCCTCCTCGACGCGCTTCCTGACTGCTGTGTGTGCCTGGAGTTCCGGCCTGGTGAGCTCTCTGCTGGAGACAACGCGAGCGATCCTCAGACGAATTCCCGGGGGGTCCTCCATTATCGCCGGGCGGGGAAAGGAGGAAGCAGAATCCACTACAGCAGGCGATACTCAACCTCCAGGGGGCAGGCAAGTCATTGTTTTTTCACACCTGCTTAATGATTTGCTCTGTCATATCCCTGGAGGAGAAGTTCAGGGTTTGCAGCTCCCTGAACTCTCCCCACCTGCTGTAACCTGTATTCCTAATCCCGCATCCTCTGTGTCTCTCTCCGCCGAGCGGTCCCCGGCTGCGGGTCAACGTGGTGGGATATGGAGAGGGCCTGTGGTTCCGCAGCTACATTGCGGACGGAGGAGGGGGACTGACTGCTGCGTGGAGTCTACGCCGACGACTGAGCGTCCCCGGGTCTCCAAGGAGGAGCGGTTCGGTCCAGCGGGACGAGATTCTTCTGGCTTCACGCCAAGTGGATCGTCGGCGGGGTTACTGGAGCTGGAGGGATCTCAAGCTGCGCTGACCATCGTGCTGGCTGCCGGGCCCGACGCGGCTAGATGGGAGCCTGACAACTACCTCCTGATGACGGATCCTGGATCTTCGCAGTCCTGGACGGCGTCAGAACCCGAGATCAGGCGAGTGCTCTCCTTTCTTTTCTCTCTTTTTTATCTTTGAGCACTTCAGCCTATCTCCAGGGGAGACGAGCAGGGTGCAGCCGCCCGCTGCGTCTGAGCTCGTCTCGCCGGGTTCTGGCGCTGCCGGTGATCCTGATCCCGGTTCTGTTTTCTCTTTTGAGCCTTCTTCCAGGGTCACCGGCGAGGAGTTGCTGTTCCTCGTGGTGCTGGAGGGTCCGGGTTCAACGTTGGAGGTCGGTTCTGGTGCAGTATCCAACGTGGGTTCGCCCGAGACCCGATCGGGGTCCAATGTGGGTTCGCCTGAGGCCCGATCGGGGTCCGACGTGGGTGCTGCCCCAGTGTTGTCCAGGTCCGGTGAGGAGGTGGCTGTTTTCCTGCGGCCTGACGCCTGTCGCCCTCGTCATCGGCTCTCCCCTGAGCCTCTTCCACCGGGATCCGCTCTGACCCTTCATCCGTCTCAACGGCCCTGGTGGTTGAGTGATGCGGGTCGACGACCCGACCCACAGAACTTTCGGTTCAGTGATCTGGTTCCCCCCACTGGCCTGTGTTTGCCTCTGGGCGGCCTGGTTCGGCTGCCGGTGGACTGGATTCCTGGGATTTGGGTCCGGAGTTCGCCATCCGAACACTTCTCTTCCCCTGATTCGCCAGCTGGACAATGGGCGGGGAGATCTCCGGAGCCATCTCGGCTATTTGTGGACTCTGCCTGCCATACACCTCGGGTGTCACTTTTTCTTTTATCGTTATTAAGGTCACTCGGGTGTACTATTTTGTCCTGTTGGTGGATATGTTTTTATAGTGCTGTGTGTTTTCCATCTCTCATGCCCAGCATTTTATTTTTTGTGCCATGTTTTTAGCCTCGTTTTTTCATTGTAGAGTTATGTTTTGTTTCCTTTCAGACCATACTCTGCAGTTATCCATTTATTCCAGTCACTTTCATTTCTTTAGGTGACTGTGGGTATTTATATATTCGTGTGTGTGGGTTTTTCTTTGCCTGCACTCAGTATTTCTTTTTTATGCCGTTTGTTCATTATAGAGTCATGTGCCTTGTTTTCCGTAACACCATGCTCTGTAATTGTCCATTTGTTCCAGTCACCTTTACTTCTCTTGGTGACTGTGTATGTACTTATATTAGTGCTGTGTATTGTGTTTCCCCTTTATTTAACTATACTCAGCATTTTTGCCCTGTACCTTTTTGGTGTTTTTTTTTTTTCCTTGCTCTGGGTCACGCATGGTTGGTACTCTCTGGGTAGTGTGTAACCGGCGTGCTGACCCAGTTCTTCTCCCCATTTGTACCTGGGTTAATTATTCCCTGTTCTGTTCAGTATTGTATTTGTTTTTTGTTTTTTTTTCCCTGCTACCCTACATTGCCCCATTGGTGTCCTTCCCTTGGCTTCTTCCCCTCCGGTCCTGCCTCCTTCCTCCCACCCTAGGTGGGGGGTGGGGGGTGGGATGTTCCTGGTCGTTCAGGAGCCCGACCTTGAGGGGGGGGGCTCTGTCACCATGGGTTGAGATGCCGTCTCGGCACTCAGCCCATGTTTTCCCTCATCCCTGCTTCCCATTGAGCAGCGTCTCAGCAGGCTCCCAGCTGGCAGCATTACGGACGGCTGGGGCCAATTAGTCCCCATCAGCTGGGGCGCTGCCAATGAGGATAAATAGGAGCAGCCTCGATGACTCGGGGCTGCGACATAAGCACTGCTAGGCTGAAGCCCCTTCGTCTGGTGTCAGCCTCTACTCCCCTTGCAGCATTCCTGTGTTTGTATCCCGCTGTGAGTATGCACGTCTTGTTACCCCCATGTCCGGTACAAGCTACCTACCCCTGCGCTGTGCAGCCTGAGAATGTACGTCTGTATGAGTATCTGTGCTCTCCTCATCCCTTATCCCTCACCCTTAATAAAACATCTCGACTCACTGGCTTGTCCCTGGCTCTGATTGCCCGGCTCCCTAGAGCCGGGTGTGACATTTAAATGTCTAACCCATTTACTGAAATTATTAAACCACCATTTTTATATTTTATTTTATTTTTATTTCTGCCATGTGTTTAATTGTGTGCTCTGTAGCCATGTTCTGGTGGAGCACCCATGATTTCATTGTACTGTACTACTGTACAATGACAATAAAGCCTATTCTATTGTATGTGAGCATGTAATCAAATCTTGCCTGGTGACAGTCTTGGTCCCAAAAGAACGAGAACTGAAAGTTAAGGGCAGATACTTTTCCAGGTGGGGCGTCACACAGTGCCCCCTGTGGTCCTACTTTGGTCCCTGTGTGACTGTACCCCCCCCCGTACCCCCCCGTACTGTAATGGTTCCAGGGCTGCACACTTTGTTTACATCTCCCCTGCTCAGTAATCAGCTTCTCACCTGCACCTGTGCTCCCCTCTTGGTGGCAATCAGGAGATGCCTTTACATTGGAGTGTCTCCCTTCATTCCATTTGATTCTGTTTGCTTTTGGGTCTAATTACCAAATGATGTCATAGAGTAGGGCAGAATATGGAATGATAAAAGTTAATT
Source organism: Pholidichthys leucotaenia (assembly GCA_020510985.1). Classification (NCBI taxonomy): domain Eukaryota; kingdom Metazoa; phylum Chordata; class Actinopteri; order Cichliformes; family Pholidichthyidae; genus Pholidichthys; species Pholidichthys leucotaenia. The sequence goes on along the minus strand of CM035842.1, from coordinate 188,472,587 downwards.
ACTGGTTCATTTAGACCAGGGAGGGGCAATTTGCGGGCCACGGGCCACATGCGGCCCCCAACATCATCCACTGAGACCCGCCAGTCTATTTCCAAAAATCAATTATTTATTTATACCCCGTTTGAACGGATTTGGAACTGCATTCTTAAATGCAGTTATAGGGGCAGATTTACTAAGGCAGTGCAAATTAGCGAGTGCACAAATTAGACATAGCAAATAAGGGAGTGGCTAATTTTTGCCAGTAATCTACTAGCAACATGCAAAATTATCAACACAGACACCGACACTTCATTTCAATAATGACTACCCATCCACCGAGAGCAGTGCAAAATTGCATACAGGCACACCTAATGAGGAAGTGGGTCATCAACATAGGCACAGCTGTTGTGTATGAGAATGTGTGTGTATGTGAAGCTGTGCCCCTCCACTGGGTGATGTCAGGCGGGCACGGCCCTCGCTGTATATAAACCCCAGTTCTGTAATAAAGTTCTAGTTGGCTGCATGAAGACTTGCCTCCTGCTCAGTCATTTTACAGACATAACATATGGCGACGAGGAGAAAAATGGAAGTGTGCTGGCTACCTCCACCACTGCTGCTATTTCTGGAGCGTGCGGGTGAGCTGGTGGTCCCGTGGCCAGAGTGGAGACAGAGTTTTGAGGAGTACATCAGAGTGCTGGGTCTCCATGGGCTTGGCGGGAAACAGCGCCGGGCACCCCTGATCCAAAACCTCGGTGCAGAGGGCCGGAAGATCCTCAACACGCTGGGCACAGACAAGTGCTATGAGAATGCCATCGAGCAGATGGCCGAGCACTTCGCTGAGCAGACGTGGACCAGGAGGCTGTGGGTGATGGAGCTTTTGGCACCAGGAACCAGTGAGCTAGTTAGCTTCAGGAGGCTAACAACCCATTCTGCACCTATGGACAGGCTAGCTGTTGAGCTAACTGCGTGCCAAAACTGGTTTACAGGCGCCAAGCTGGATGTCGTGGTAGAACCGGGACCACAGGTGGAAGAGTCCCCGGTCAGTGAAGACAGCGAGCCAGCCATGGTGCGCAGCATGGTGCAGGACCATAGTGCTGATGAGCCAGATGGCACGGTGCGCAGCGACAGTAGAGAGGGAGTGCAACAGGAGTCAGCCCCACTGCTGGTGGCTGAACAGTGGGAGAGCGGGACCATGCAGGCTGAGGGCCCCAGGGAAGAACAGCAGCTGCAGGACGCAGAAGCGATGCAGCGGGACACCTGGAGCGAGGGTGCCGAGAACAGTGACGAGGTGCCCGGGTCAGACAGTGGAGCCGACGGGGATGACGCTGAGTGCTCAGAGGGAGAACAGCCGCAGCTGGACACGGTGACAGCACAGCGGGGAACCGGGACAGAGAGTGCTGGATGCAACAACGAGGTGCCTGGTTCGGAGAGCGACACCGGCGAGGATGACGTGGTGGCCCCCGGAGGTGAGCAAAAGCATCTGGTTGCAGAGGCAGAACAGCAGAGCGCCCTGGAGGAGGGTGCTGGGAATTGTGACAAGGTGCCCGAGGCAATGGACGACGCCGGAGAACGGGCTTCGGGTCTTCCCGAAGTACAGCCACTGGGGGCAGGAGAGTGTGAAGCCATGATGGCGGTGTGTAAGGCAGTCGGGAGCGGTTCGACGGACATGGAGAGACAGCGCACCGGACAACGGCACAGCCGGTCCGGAGGGAAGAAACACCGAATGGTGTGTAAAGACATTTACGCCAGGGAGGGGGGGCTTCAACCCCTAGGGTAGACGGCAACCAGGTGCACAGATGCCAGGGCGCTGTCCAGGTCCTTTGTGGCAGGTTAGAAAATGGTGGCTGCCCAGAGACATTGGTATTACCTAAAATAATTTTTCTTGTGTAAATACCTGTGTACGTATATACAGTATATGTGAATATGTGTATTTTGTAAGTATTGATTGCTGGTTCCAAGGTTGTCATAGCCAGGAGCGGCACTGGGGTTAAGCTCCCAGTGCTCATAAAATGCTCCTTATGGCATGCGTCTCGAAAAGCCTCTGACAACTAAGTCCATCTCCTAGCCTGCCCGTGTGGTTTAGTCTCTAAGCCCGGCGGAACTGCTTTTACTAATAGGAGAAGGGGCGAGGGCGGATCTCTGGCGCCTTAAAACCAGATGCTTCGGGTAGATGGTGGCTCGTCAACCTGGGAAGGTAGCCCATCTAGGGAAAGGTAAACCCTGATTTCAAACCTCTGCTGCCTTGCGGCATACCCGGTCACGGGAAAGGCTTCGGGAGTCAACCCTGAGGAAAAATCCGGAGTTGGAGCCCCTAAGGCAGTTCTATGTTGTGCTCAACATCGTTCTGGCAGCTCCTGCAACGGCGCTGGTGCCAAACTGTAGCAGCCCTGCTGTTCCTTTGGATTCATCAGTGACGTGGAGAGGGGGGACATGCTGCATGGGCAAAATCTTGCCCTCCATATCTTCCTGCCCAGGCTTGAATCCTACCAACGCCCAACGCTGGAAGGTAGAACAACGGATCACTGGAGAGGACACTCCAGCTTCGCCTTTGGCGTAGATAAAACACGGGGAATGACAGTTACCGGTTAAAAGCCACTGCTCAATTGGTGTAGAGCGTGGCGCCAGGGGTTGTTCCCGATGGTGGGAGGGATCATCAGATCTCACTGGACAGCTACCGCCCGCCTCAAGCTGGGCAGCCCCCAGCCAATAAGGTGTTGTCCCGCCACAGCTTGCTTTCCTCATTGGGTGCATGGGGATAAGGAGAAATCCAAACAGCAGGCTGAGAACCTTCACACCAGGCAAGACAATAAAACAAAAGAGACCAACTCTAAAACTGGGAACTTGGAACATCCGCACTATGATGACAGGACTCGCTGCTAACCTCAAGGACATCAACGACACCAGGAAGACTGCCATCATCAATAATGAGCTGAAGAGACTGGGAGTGGATATCGCCACTCTCCAGGAAACACGGTTAGCTGATGCAGGCACACTGAGAGAGAAGGACTACACGTTCTACTGGCAGGGAAAGGGCAGTGACGAACACAGGGAACATGGAGTGGGCTTCGCAGTGAAGAACACTTTGCTGAAGATGGCGGAACCGGGCAGCACTGGCTCTGCACGACTCCTCACCCTCCGCCTGAACACCACTGAAGGCCCAGTCACCCTCGTCAGTGTGTATGCCCCAACACAGACAGCCACACCAGAGGCAAAAGACGAGTTCTACGAGAATCTCGCAACAACTGTCAGGATCATCCCCAACTCTGAACAACTCATTCTCCTTGGAGATTTCAATGCCAGAGTGGGTGCTGACCACGACTCCTGGCCCTCCTGTCTTGGACCTTTTGGCGTGGGCAGAATGAACGACAACGGACAGCGGCTGCTCGAGTTCTGCACATATCACGATCTGTGCATCACAAACTCGTTCTTCAAGACCAAGCCCCAACACAAGGTTTCCTGGCGACATCCGCGCTCAAAGCACTGGCACCAGCTAGACTTGAACCTGACCAGGCGCACCTCACTGAAGAACGTGCTAATCACCCGTTCGTTCCAGAGTGCAGATTGCGACACAGACCATTCATTGGTGTGTTGCAAGGTCAAGCTGCAGCTGAAGAAATTCCATCGTGCTAGACAACCTGGAAAGGTACGGATTGACACCAGCAAGATGGCCCAACCAGAACTTGTTGAGCAGTTTGCCTCCACCTTTGAGAAGGAACTTGGTGTACCACAAGAAGGAGAATCTGCAAAGCAGAAGTGGGAAGAGCTGCGAAACACCATCTACCGCACAGCCTTGGCTACCTTTGGGAGGAAGACCTCGAAGTCACAGGACTGGTTTGATGCCAAGTTGACCGAGATGACCCCCGTCATTGAAGCCAAGCGCTCAGCACTTGCTGAGTACAAGGAGTACCCAAACGAGAAGAATCTCCAGATTCTCAGGGCTGCGAGAAGCAAAGTTCAGCAGACTGCTTGGCGCTGTGCCAACGAGTACTGGACTTAGCTCAGCCAAGACATTCAAACCACTGCCATAACAGGGAACATCCGTGGTATGTACGATGGCATCAAGAAAGCACTTGGTCAGAGCAAGACGGCCCCCCTCAAATCTTCCACTGGGGAGACGATCACAGAGAAGAACAAGCAGATGGAGAGATGGGTGGAACACTACTCCGACCTCTACTCTAGACAGAACACCGTGACACCGTCAGCCCTTGATGCCATCGACTGCCTGCCATCCATGGACGAACTTGACGCCGAGCCAACCATCGACGAACTCAGTAAGGCCATTGATAGCTTGGCCGCTGGCAAGGCACCCGGCAACGACGGCATACCCCCTGACCTGATCAAGCACTGCAAGACCGCCCTACTGCTGCCATTGCATGACGTCCTCTGCCAGTGCTGGAAGGAAGGTGCCGTACCACAGGACATGAGGGACGCCAAGATCATCACCCTCTACAAAAACAAAGGGGAGAGAAGCGACTGCAACAACTACAGGGGCCTTTCCCTCCTCAGCGTTGTTGGCAAAGTCTACGCACGAGTTGTTCTCGTTCGTCTACAGAAGCTTGCCGAACGTGTCTACCCCGAGTCTCAGTGTGGCTTCCGCGCTGAGCGATCGACGGTAGACATGATATTCTCCATCCGCCAACTCCAGGAGAAATGCAGAGAACAGAACATGCCTCTGTACGTCGCCTTCATCGACCTCACCAAAGCGTTCGATCTGGTCAGCAGAGAGGGCCTTTTCAAGATCCTGCCAAAGATAGGATGCCCACCAAAGTTGCAAAGCCTCATCGAATCGTTTCACACCAACATGCAGGGGATAGTGCAGCACGATGGCAACGTCTCAGAGCCATTCAACATACGCAGCGGAGTGAAACAGGGCTGTGTACTTGCGCCAACCCTCTTTGGGATTTTCTTTGCTATGCTCCTGAGGCATGCCTTCAGCACAGCAACAGAGGGAATCTACCTGCACACAAGATCTGACGGCAGGCTTTTCAACCTCACCCGCCTGAAAGCCAGAACCAAAGTACGCGAGGCTCTAGACATGCTGTTCGCAGATGATGCTGCAGTCGCAACCCACACACAGCAGGAGCTTCAGACCCTGATGGACCGCTTCTCCCAGGCATGCAAGGACTTCGGGCTTACCATCAGCCTGAAGAAGACTAACGTCTTGGCGCAAGGCACGGAAGCACCACCAACCATCACCATTGATGACTACAAGCTGGAGATCGTGAATCAGTTCACGTACCTGGGGTCCACGATCAGCAACAACCTCTCCCTTGATACAGAGATCAACAAGAGGATTGGAAAATCAGCCTTCACACTCGCTCGCCTCACCACACGAGTGTGGGAGAATCCCAAACTCTCTGTCAAGACGAAGATGGCAGTGTACAACGCCTGCATCATCAGCACACTGCTCTATGGGAGTGAGACGTGGACAACATACGCCCGGCAGGAAAAGAAACTGAACTCCTTCCACTTGCGCTGCATTCGCCACATCCTGGACATATCCTGGCAGGACAAAGTGCCCAACACAGAAGTTCTGTCCCGCGCCGGCCTTCCCTCCATGTTCACTCTACTCAGGCAGTGCAGGCTCCGCTGGCTAGGCCACGTTCACCGTATGGAGGATGGCAGAATCCCCAAAGACGTCCTCTATGGAGAACTGGCAACTGGCAGGAGAGACGTTGGCCGCCCACAGCTGCGCTTTAGAGACGTCTGCAAGAGAGACATGAAGGCCCTGGATATCAACACAGAGCGCTGGGAGGACCTTGCAACGGACCGCTCCAAATGGAGAGGCACCCTGACCAGACAGCTCAAGGCGGGCGAAGAGAGACTGACTGCTGCAGCAGATGAAAAAAGGACCCGCAGGAAGAACCGCCACAGACCCAGCAGCACAGAGACCACCCACAAGTGTGACCTGTGTGACAGGGACTGTCATTCGCGCATCGGCCTGTTCAGCCACAGGCGGTGCTGTTCCAGCAGAGTAGACGTTTAGGATTCTCTTCCATGGTCATCATAGACCGACGGAGGCCGACGACGATTGCTGGTGTGCATGTGGGTGAGAATGTGAGTAATATGGGATTATTTTATACATTTTAAAGAGACATGGTCCATTGTAGTTGTTCTTTGCATGAATGTAATAGGATACTTTATTACAATATATTATTCCCCATGTTCTTAGTGCGTGATTCGGGTTCTAAATTTGGGAGGTTTACAATGGTGTGTGTGACTTCCCATTTTCTAAGGGGGTAGGGGATGGTTGTGTATAAGAATGTGTGTGTATGTGAAGCCGTGCCCACCCACTGGGTGACATCAGGCGGGCACGGCCGTCACTGTATTTAAACCCCAGTTCTGTAATAAAGTTCTAGTTGGCTGCATGAAGACTCGCCTCCTGCTCAGTCATTTTACAGACGTAACAACAGCCATTTCGAAGGAGCATAATATGTTTTTTTTTAAAGCTGTCATGTGCGGGGTTGATGTTTGGCTTGGTGGCTGTAGTTCTTGATTTATTGTTAATTAGTTCCAGCTGGCAGGTGATTAGAGCCTGAGCCGGGCTCCCTGCCAGCCTACAGTCATACCTCTCTCTCTCCCCTTGCCAGACACTCACCAGCTGCTTGTAATTACCACACACATATTCACACACACACACACATTTATCCTGACACGCACTCATACACAGACTCCCGCTGCACACCTGTGTCAACTTGTAACTCTTTAGTCTTCCTGGTATTTATTGGGTGACAGTGGGGGCATTCAGTGTCACGGCGTAAGTCAGCACTACACAGCATCAGTGTGTTGTCTCCCAGTCCTGGCTACACTATTTCTTGTTGAGGTCCTGGAGCTGTTGGGTTTCCTTTTCCCTTTGGACTACTACGGTGTTGTTTTTTTCCAGAGCGTGTTGAGCTCCGACGCTCTACGTAAGTCTTCTTCTGTTATTAATTGCCCATCTTTTCCACTGCCCGGTTCCGCCCTGGGAGTGCTTGGGGCTCATCCCTCAGCCAACTGAACTCAGGCTTCCAGTCCTTGTGTGCCAGACTGTGTTTCCACTGAACATTTTCTTGTATTTTGTGTTATTCCTTTCTGTTAAGAAACACATCCTCTTCACCTGCATTTTGGGCTCGTACTAAATTATTTGTTCGCTGTGAAGTTACGCAGCGGACATGACAAAAGCTTTTTTAAGCTTTTGTTTAAGCACAAACCCTAATAAAATAGGTTATTTTTGTTCATCATGTTTCAAAGTTTTGATTTTCATTTCACATGGCAGACTCCTTTGTTTAATATGTATAAATTAAGGACTACTCATGAATAAATTGATTATTGACCAACGTGTTTATTTTATTAACACAAGAACCGTCAAGATGGTGTGATGGAGATTCTGGGTTTTATTATGTGAATAACTTTGTTTTAACAAAATCTACAGGTCTCCCAGTCCATGACTTTTCAATACTGTATGTGTGTTTTATGTTTTCTGGAGTGTGGGACATAATGAAATTAAACACACACAATTTTACTTATTCCTCAGACAGCCTCAGTAGAGACTGCTGTCACTGAGTTACTACAATGTTGCAATGTCGAGGGATGGATCTGTGCTCCTTTTGTCCACTCCAGGTAGGAAGGGCTGTACTATTTTATGGATACAAAATTCATTGTTTAGGAAAGCTTTTTCATTTTATTTATTTGACCTTTATTTTACCAGGTAAAATATTTGAAAGCAATTCCCACCAGGGATGTCCTGATGTGTCATCGTATGTACTTAATGTCCATGACTTTTCAATACTGTATGTGTGTTTTATGTTTTCTGGAGTGTGGGACATAATGAAATTAAACACACACGATTTTACTTATTTACTTATAGCACTGAATTATTTCAGGAGCTGAGTAATGCTAAGCAAAATGACAAAGAAACACCACAACAGTTTATGTATAGACTAATGGGGCTAAAACAGCATGTGTTGATTGCATCTAAAAACAGTAGTGGGTTTCATTATGACAACAAGTTGGTACAAGGTGTGTTTATCCATTCACTGTATCAGGGTTTGAATGAAAAATACTCTTATGTCAGGAGAGACCTTAAACCTCACATCTCAAACACCAATGTCACAGATGACTCCATCCTGGAGCTCATAGCAAATTCTGTTAGTGAAGAGACAGAGAGATTAAGTAGGTTGGGACAAAGTCACAAACAGAAAGTCACCAGTGTTAATGTGGCACAGGTAGAGACAGATCAAAGCTCTATTAAAATGCACACTGAAGTCCAAGCTAATCGTGTAGCTATCCAGGAGCTGACGGCACAGGTCTCCTCCCTAACCAAGAGTTTAGAAAAGGCCCTAACCCCAATGGTAAATACAGTAAACACCAGTCCCACAGCACCTGTCCCTAAACAGCCAGCACTGAAACCTGCAGTGAAAGGAAAGTCCCAAAAGTGTATTGCCCAAGAGACTGAGCGCTGCACACACTGTTTTCAATGTGGAAAGGAGGGGCACAGAGCTATAGGTTGCCTTCAGAAAAGCAGTGTGTCGGGAAACTGGAGGAGGTTTCTGGGGAGGGACCACCAGTGACTGAACCACCAGCAGAGTCCCACAACACTAAAAGACTGAACTCCGAACAGACTACTGCCAAGTCCCAAAAGTTACCCAACACAAAGCGTGTGGCACAGCTCATTGGCGGTAGGTGTATGATCAGTTGCCAGTTAAATTGCGTAAACCTACAGATGTTATTGGACAGTGGGGCACAAGTAAGCATTGTTGAAAAGTCATGGGTACAAGCAGCCTTACCAAATGTGAAAATACAGCCACTCGAGAGCCTACTCCCAGACCATCCACTCGAAATCACCACAGCCAATGGAACGGATGTTCCGTTCGAGGGGTGGATAGATGTCCTGCTCGAGATCACAAGTTCACAGTATGGTTCTGTATCCTTGTATATTCCAATGCTTGTCAGTCAGCAGCATTTAAGCATTCTGCTGCTGGGCTTTAATGTGATCCAAGAGATAATAATGGGAAACAATGAACAAAGTGACTATATTAGCTTAGTGGGCTTACTGTCAGAGACTTTAAAGGTCCAGAAAGGTAATGTTGAATCACTCATCTCTGTTGCCCACACAAAGTCAATAGAAAATGAACCAGAAAGTCCAGTGGTGAGAGTTGAAAAAAAAAGGACTCACTGTTCACAGTAACCAAATCTGTATGGTAAAATGTCACATCAGAGCATTTCCTGGAGGAGGAGAAATGTTGTGTGAGCCAGCTGTGGAATGTAACTTACCGGATGGATTGGAGTTATTCCCAGCTCTTATTGATGTACCCGCTGGTGCTTCAAAAACTGTCAAAATCCCAATCCAAAACTCAACAAAGCACAACATTTTTCTAAATCCAAAGACTATTTTAGGACTTATTTCAGAGATCACTGAATACAAACCTGTAAATGTTTGTTCCAGTACTGAAAATGCAACCAAAACTACAGACAAGCCATTCTGTTACTCTGCTCAAGTGACATGTGACAGTCAAGGTGAGGGTGAAGAAACATTAAGCACTGCTCCCTCACACCTGAGATGGCAACCTAATGTCAATTTAGACCATCTCTCAGAGGGTGATCAGGAGGTGGTTCGGCAGATGCTCTATGAACAGTCTGATGTGTTTGCTCATGATGAAGGAGACATTGGATGTATTCCTGGGCTACAGCTAAAAATCAACACCACTGACAACACACCTGTGCAGAAAAGTTACAACTCCATTCCAAGACCACTGTATAAAGAGGTGAAGGAGTATGTTCAAAACCTTTTAAGCAGGGGCTGGATCAGAAAATCAGTGTCTAACAACTCGTCACCAGTAGTGTGTGTGCGTAAAAAGGACAATACTTTGCGCTTGTGTGTTGATTTTCGTGAGCTGAACCGAAAAACCATACCTGACAGGCATCCGTTACCACGGATACAAGATCTACTGGACAGTCTTGGGGGTAACTCCTGGTTTTTCATATTGGATGAGGGAAGTGCCTACCATCAGGGTTTTGTAAGTGAGGAGTCAAGACATTTAACTGCTTTTAGCACACCCTGGGGACTATACGAGTGGGTGCGGGTTCCATTCGGGTTGTCAAACGCACCGGCCGCATTCCAAAGGTGTATGGAGGGGGTGTTAGAAGGGATCAGAGACGAGTGTTGCGTGCCTTACTTGGACGATGTACTGTGTTACTCCAAAACCTTTGATGAGCACGTAGAACACCTTAAACAGGTTTTGTGCAATATTCGACAACACGGTATAAAACTTCGGCCAGCCAAATGTGAACTGTTCAAAAACCAAATACGTTACCTGGGTAGACTAGTGTCAGGAGAAGGAGTCCAGATTGACCCAAAAGACTTGGATGCTGTTTTCGCTCTGAAAGACAAGAAACCTCGCGCAGTCGGAGAACTCAGAACGTTACTGGGTTTTCTCAGTTATCATCATTATCATTTATTCAAGATCATTTATTCAAGATTTTTCACGTCTGGTGAGACCCTTGTTCGAGCTCCTCCAGAGCACTAATGAAACAAGCAATGACAATAAACCGGCACCAAAAAGGAGTAAAGGACAAACAAAGAAAGGAGACAAAAAACCAGCTTCCTTCTCGCACACCAATAATATGGACCAGTGAACATCAGGAAGTTGTGTCAAGATTTGTGGACATTCTGACTAAGCCTCCCATTCTAGCCCTGTCATGTGGTGACCCTCGTGGATCACCATAAGACGCCAAGAGTCCACCAGTGAGTTTTGCAATGATGGTGATTTATTAAAACAACAAGACAAGACAAGACTGTGAGCCGCTCAGGGCAAAACACACACTAAGCAATACAAGAGCTCGTAGGGCTAACCCCAGCCACTACAAGCTAAACTATGACATGACATGAAACACAAACCTGACATGAAGGTCTGACGACGCTTTGACGAGGATAGTTGACAATGTCAATGGCAGCGAGCTGTGCTTAGCCCGAGCGCGGACAGAACCCGGCGCTCGGGTCGTAACAGTACCCTCCCTCCGAGGGCGGGCTCTGAACGCCCAATGACCACACTGCCCCTCCCCCACCCCCCAGGGTGGGTGGCTGGGGGTAGGTGCGGAGGGAGAGAGACCCAAATCCAGAAACAATCAAAACAGTGACGAGAATAACTACATACAGGACAATGACAAGAATAACAACTACTCAGATTACAGATTAAATCAAAAAGATGCACATGGCGAAAACAAAAAAAAAAAAACAGAACTACTGGGTCAGAAAACTAAATACAAGACTATGACAAAATACCAAATATTCAAATCAGATAAAATACACATAGAGGAAAATAAGGCAACAGTAGAACATAACACAATTTGCCAAGGATCCCCAAATAAGTTACAGAAAACACAGGACAGCACAAGAAAATTAAATCTTGGCCCACATGTTACACAAGGAAATAACTCCCCACCTGTGTGAATACTCAAATAACCAAATACAAAAAGCAGAGCACTTACTGGCTCATACCTGACTACACACAACACAGACTAGGGCAACTACCAGACATAACCATAACACAAAGTACACAGGATAGCAAGGAAAAAAAAAAACAGAACAAACACTGCGACAGATCAACACCAGAAAAACGGCCACTACCCCCCCCCCCAACAGTTTATGCCGACCGGTGGAGACCAAGCGCCACAGGAACAGTTCAGGTGGTCTCCCCGCGTCCAACAGCCAGCGGGTGGTCATAGGAGGCAGAACATGACCAGGCGGCTCACCACAGTCCAATGCCCAGCACGTCCGCTCCTCTGGTGGTCGAACCAGGTTGCCCAATGAAACACATAACACGGCGGGTGGCCGACCCAAGGCGCCAAACCGGTGAAGCAGTTCCTCAGGCGGCCGACCCGTGTCCCTCAGCCACCAGTCCCGAGGAAAAACAGCCCATGGCGGCCTCCCTGACGAGGACAAAACTCGGGAGAGCCGGGGCGAGCGAACAGGAACCCCCACGGCCCTTGGCGATGATGCACAGGGGCAGAGACTCAGTAGAGGGGAAAGATGGCAAGTATGAGCCCGTAATCCGTCCGATGGCGAAAGGTCTACAGCTCCTCCCCCGTCCGCAGACCACACTGGCGCTGCACCTCCGCTGGACCCCGATTGGGTCCCAGCTGCACCCACGTCGGGCCCCGATTGGGCCAGAACCGCACCTGCGGTGGACCCCGATTGAGCCTCTGGCGCACCCACGTCGGCCTCCCTATTGGGCCAGAACCGCACCTGCGGTGGACCCCGATTGGCCAAGAACCGGACCCCGATTGGGCCTCTGATGCACCCACGTCGGACCCCGATTGGGCCACAGCAGCCTCCACGACGGACCCCGACTGGGTCAGTGCAGCTCCGCTGATGATCTCCACCCCCAAACCTGGGACCTCCAACCAAGTGACTCCGACTGGTTCCACTCCGGCGACACTGCAATGAGGCTCACAAACAGGAAGAAAACCGGGATTAGAATCACCGGTAGCAATAGAAACCAGCGAGACGAGCTCGGGCGCAGCAGACGGCTGCTCCTCACTCGCCTCCCCGAGAGGCAGGCAAAAATGCTCCAAAACAGGGGACAGAGACACAAGAGGGAGCACTTGCCTGCACTCGGGTTCTGTTGCCACCCAGAACTTCGATGATCCAGGTTCAGGGCGGCGACTCTCGTCAGAAGGCTCCAACTCAGCTGCGTCAGGCTCCGCAGCTGGCAAGATGTCATCTGCAGCCTGAGGTTCCTCCCGCGCTGCTGTCCACGTCGATGACCCGTGTGGCGTGGGGGCAGGGGACCCTTGACCCACTGGCTCGGACCGCTCCGGCGAGGAGACCCGGGGACGCTTCATCATCGGTTCAGGCTCCGGGCCGCAGTCCGCTCTTCTCCTCCATCCACGACGTGGCTGCAGGGCCGGATCCAGGCTTTCCAGCACTGCAGGCCCCCTCTTCATCCGACGACGTTGGCCTGACGTCGCGGACCGCTCGACCGGAGGGGACACAGAGGCAGCAGGTTTAGTTATTATCACTACAGCAGGTGGAGGGAGCTCGGGGGGGCTGCGAACCCCGAACTCCGCCCCCAGGAGTCAGACAAGGCAGGCTACAATTATGGTGTAATAAATTAACTTGCACTTGCCTTTCTCCCAGAGGGAAGATGGTTCCTGCTGTAGGGGACGTTGTTCCTCCTTCTCCCCGCTGGATGGCGACAGAGGGCCCCCTGGAAGGACGAGGTGGAGCCGCTCTCAGCGGTTCGCTGACGGGCTTCTCCGGCAGCAGGTCCAGCCAGGGATTCTGCTGAGGATTGCCTGGGCCATTGCACCGATGTCGTCATCGGCCCCAGATGGCGCTAACTCCTGGACCAGTTCCGGGATAGGAACGGGACTCTAACGCGGGGAGCGAGGATGCCTCCTCCTCTGCTTCCTGCTTTCTTCCTCCTCCAGCCCACGAAGTATCTCGCGCTGCGTAGCGAGTTCATCTCTCCTCATCATCACCTCCGGGTGATCGTCGTAATGGAGAGGAAGGTTGTCCAGGAGAACCTCAGCGTAGTCCAGGTGCCGACGTATGTTGCTGGGAGTGTCGTACAGCATAGCAGTGAATAGAGTACCATCCACATACTCCAGAGCCTCCGCTAGCTCTTTGCCCAGGCGCCGACCGCGGCCCCTGGATGATGGCATTCTCCCAGCAATTGACACCCAGACAGGGAAGAACAATAGTCCAATTAAGGCAAAAACTCACGGTGAAAAAAGGCATCTCGGTGTGGAGTCTCCACTTAGATGTCCTGGCAGGAGTATACTGTCATGCGGTGACCCTCGCGGATCACCATAAGACGCCAGGAGTCCACCAGTGAGTTTTGCAATGATGGTGATTTATTAAAACATCAAGACAAGACAAGACTGTGAGCTGCTCAGGGCAAAACACACACTAAGCAATACAAGAGCTCGTAGGGCTATCCCCAGCCACTACGAGCTAAACTATGACATCAAATCAAATCAAATCAAATCAAACTTTATTGTCATATTGCTGTACATAACAACTGTAGTGCAGGCAAGATGAAATTGCGTTTCTCTCGGCATCCATATAAGAAGCAGCATGATTTAAGACACACTCCCACATAGCTCCACCCCCCCATCCATTCACACATCCCTGAGACATACTTGGGGAAAAAGAATAACTAACTATAATATACAAAATGTCCGTAGGTGCAGTAGTGTGTATGAGAGATTCCGGGTCAGCTGTTCAGCATCCTGACAGCTTGTGGAAGGAAGCTGTTGATCAGTCTGGTGGTTCTGCCTCTGATACTCCGGAATCGTTTACCAAATGGAAGAAGTTCAAAGTGTTTATGCAGAGGGTGAGAAAGGTCCTTGACAATGTTCAGTGCCCTGCTCCTACAACGGTTCTGAAAAAGTTCTTGGACAGAGGGGAGGGAGACTCCAGTTACCCTCTCCGCCCCCTTGACTATCCTCTGCAGAGCTTTTTTGTCTGACATACTGCAGCTGGAGTACCATGTAGCAATGCAGTATGTCAGAACACTCTCCACCACACCTCTGTAGAAGGTCCTGAGGATGCAGATGGGGAGAGAGGCCTGTTTGAGTTTCCTCAAGAAGTGTAGTCTCTGCTGAGCCCGCTTCCTGATCTCCAAGGAATTCTTGCTCCAGGTCAGGTCCTGCGAGATCAGCACTCCGAGGAACTTGATGTTCTCTACTCTCTCCACTAAACGGCCGCCGATGCTGAGGGGGACGTGCTCAGGCTGTGACCGCCGGAAGTCGATAATCATCTCCTTCTTTTTGTCCGCGTTGAGCACCAGATTGTTCTCCCTGCACCAGCCCTCCAGGTCTCTCACTTCTTCCCTGTACATTGATTCCTCATCCCTCTGAATAAGTCCCACCACCGTGGTGTCATTTGCAAACTTAATAATCTGGTTCCCCTCGTGTCTGGGTACACAGTCATGTGTTAGAAGTGTAAACAACAGTGGACTGAGTACACAGCCTTGAGGGGATCCGGTACTCAGCGTGACAGAGTTGGAGATGTTGTTTCCAACCCGGACAGACTGAGGTCTCTCAGTCAGGAAATCCAGGATCCAGAGACATGTGGCGGTGTTCAGACCGAGAAGGAGTAATTTCTCCATCAGCCTCTGGGGAATAATGGTGTTGAATGCTGAACTGAAATCAATGTACAGGAGTCTGGCGTAGGTGTCTTTCTGGTCCAGGTGGGTGATGACAGAGTGTAGGGTGGTAACTATAGCATCCTCCGTGGAGCGGTTTGAACGATATGCAAACTGGAGTGGGTCGTGTGATGCAGGGAGGCAGGCTGTAATGTGTGGTTTGACAAGCCGTTCAAAACACTTCATCACAATTGGTGTCAGTGCAACAGGACGATAGTAATTCAAACAGGACACCACTGGTTTCTTTGCCACCGGTGCAATGATAGAGGTCTTGAAGCATCTGGGAACGATGGCCTGACTCAGGGAGATGTTATAAATGTCAGTCAGGACATCCGCCAACTCGCTCGCGCAGTCTCGGAGCACACGTCCCGGAATGTTGTCTGGACCTGCAGCTTTGCGTGGGTTGACTCTGGTTAGGGTCCTCTGTGTGTCCGCTGTGTTGATGGTAAAAGCTGGTCCGACCGATGGTGGGGGTGGGCCAGCCCTCCCTCTGATTGTCGAGTTTGATGCTTCAAAACGTGCAAAGAAGTCGTTAAGCCTGTCTGGAAGCGAAGTGTCATCATCATCGACCCCCTGCCTAGACTTAAAGCCCGTCAGTGTCCGAACTCCCTGCCATATCTGCTTGGTGTTCCTAGTGTCACAGAGGTGTCCCTGGATTTTCTCCGCATAGGCACGCTTTGCCGCCTTAATTCCCTTTGAAAGCGCAGACCTGGCTGAGCGGAGGGCGATCCTGTCCTTCGCTCTGAAGGCTGCATCTCTGGCTGTAAGCAGCGAGCGCACCTCTGCAGTCATCCAGGGCTTATGATTATAGTGCTATGAGATGACTGTTGTTGTGAAATGGCGCTATATAAATAAAGTTGAATTGAATTGAATTGAATGATTACCCCGCATAGTGATGGTCTTCACTGTAGTGAAATCCTCTGTGCACTTCGCGATGTAGCTGGTGACCATATCAGCATACTCCTCCACATCTGTCTTGTCTTCCTGGGAGGCTGATATTTTGAAGACCTTCCAGGTCACGTCAGACATGAAGGTCTGACGACGCTTTGACGAGGATAGTTGACAATGTCTGACAATACTCCTGCGATTTAACTGCCGCTAGTGCCCGCCTTATAAAGGCGAACACTAACGAGCAGTAATGACAAGCAGCTGACCAACCTTGACAGGTGGAAGCCCCACCGAGCGCCTTCACAATAAGAGCCCGGTGTGGCCAGAATATGACCCACAGCTGTCAAGGCCGGCAGCGAGCTGTGCTTAGCCTGAGCGCGGACAGAACCCGGCGCTCGGGTCGTAACAAGCCTATCCCAATTTGGACCTTCCATTTGTATTGCATACAGATGCATCAAACAAAGGCCTGGGAGCCGTCTTATATAAAAAATAAAACAAGAAAACAAACTTAAGGTGATTGGCTATGGATCCAGAACTCTCACACCTGCCGAGAAGAATTATCACTTACATTCCGGTAAATTAGAGTTTCTAGCTCTCAAGTGGGCCATCTGCAACAAATTCCACGACTATCTGTATTATGCACCGACTTTTACTGTCTATACGGATAACAATCCTTCAACCTATGTCCTCAGTTCAGCCAGGTTGAATGCAGTGGGTCATAGGTGGGTTGGGTAGTTGGCTGACTTCCATTTTGATATCAAGTATAGGCCAGGGAAAAAGAATGCAGATGCAGATATGTTGTCCAGACACCCATTAGATCTGCAAGAGCAAATGAATGAGTTCACAGAGACAGTTTTACCGGAAGTAGTGTCCGCAGTGTGGCAAGGGAGTAAGGCAGCACAAAACAGTGATGTACCATGGATAGCTGCATTACAACTGAGTTCTAATGACAACAATGTGCCAACTGACAGTGTTTTGAGCATGACACCTAAAGACATCAATGCTGCTCAACAAGATGATGAGTCAATTAGAGAAGTAATCTCACTCAAACTCAAAGGATGGACACCAAACGATAAAGATAAACGGACAATGAGTAAACAAACACGGAGACTACTGTATGAGTGGAACAAGTTGGAAGTTGACAATGGATTATTGTACAGAAAAACAGAGCACAACAAACAACTTGTCCTACCTGAACAGCTAAGGCCGATGGTGTTAAAAAGTCTACACAATGACATGGGTCACATTGGGTGTGATAAGGTGATACATCTGGCCCGTGAGCATTTCTATTGGCCATATATGCAACAAGATGTTGAAGATTATGTAACAAAAAATGTCTGTGCATCAAACAAAAACGCCCAAATGTTCCCCAGAGAGCTCCAATGGGATCTATCACAACCAGTGCTCCCTTTGAGTTAATCTCCATCGACTACTTACACCTTGAGCCAAGTAAAGGAGGGTATGAGTACATCCTTGTACTAGTGGACCATTTCACTCGTTTCGCACAGGCATACCCTACAAGGAATAAATCAGGCAAAACAGCTGCAGAAAAGATATTTCAGGATTTTATTCCTCGTTTCGGGTACCCTGAGAAGTTGTATCACAATCAGGGACGTGAGTTTGAAAACAGCCTCTTCCAAAGATTACAACAACTGTCTGGAATTTCTCACTCACGAACCATTCCATACCATCCACAGTACAACCCCGTGGAGCGCCTGAATCGTACACTACTCCAAATGCTTCATACCCTACAGGAGGAGAAAAAAAGTGAATGGAAGGATCACCTACCCCAAATTGTACATGCTTACAATTGTACAAGACACGAGTCAATAGGCTATTCTCCATTTTTCCTTTTATATGGCAGAGTCCCAAAGTTGCCTGTAGATCTACTACTGAACCAGACAAAAGACACTGACACACACAACCATCAAACCTACGCTAAAAAGTGGGCTGATAGGATGCATGTTGCTTACAAAATTGCTGCAGACAACAGTCAAAAGTCTTCAGATAAAGGCAAAAAGCAGTACGACAAACGCTTAAAAGGTGTCACACTCCAACCAGGCGGCAGGGTGTTGGTCAGAAACCTCTCTGAAAGAGGAGGTCCAGGGAAACTGTGCACTTACTGGGAGTCAGCAGTACATCGCGTAGTTGAGAGAGTGGGAGATGGACCAGTCTATAAAGTACAAGCAGAGAGAGGCAGCAAAGTGAAGCGAGTGTTACACAGAAACCTGTTGTTGCCTGTAAATGACTTACCTTTAGAAGAAGAACTGCCTGCAAAAGAAAAGACAAAACAGAAACAAAAGAAGAGGACAGAGACAAATCCTAACACTGACAACTCAGACAATGACATCTCGGAGGAAGAAGAGGAAAATACTTACCGCTACAACCTCCGTAGCTCAGCAAAATGCCTCAAATCTCCCAGACCAAAACACTCAGCAACCAGTACCTGTCATGCCAGAGCAAAATCCTCAAAATCAGCAAAGGCTTCGTGCGACAGCTAGAGAGTTCTGCCCACCAGTAAGACAGGAACCAGTCCCCGTTCAGCAGAATGCTGAGGAGCAAATGGATGGACCAGCTTTGTTGCAGGAAGAACGTCAAGCACAAGTGGAGGTGATGGATGGAGATAATGGAGAACAGGAGGAACCGAGAAGGTCACAGCGGAGAGCAAGGCCGGTAGAGAGACTTACCTACGACGCCGTGGGACAGCCATCGTACCAGCCTTGGACTGCAGATGTAAGACCTCTCTTACTCCCTACCCCTGTGCCGTTAACTCAAAACTATATGCCATTCCCATACCCCACCCAACCTCAGTCCTATGGTTATAACTGGTACACTCTCATGCATTAAGTCACCCTAGAACATGAAATGTCGGGAGACATTTATTTGAAGTGGGGGAGGGTGTAGAGGCTTGGAAATAGTTAATAGTTATGTAAAAGGTGCTAAAAAGACATTTGGATAAAAAAAAACAGGCACCCCTACAATTTTTATTTTATTCTTTAATTGTTTTATTTTTCTACAATGCATTTGTAATTCATCTGGTTCCATTATAACTCATGTGAGTTGAGTACAGTTCCGTACACCGACCAATAGATGGTGCATGTCGCACAATGATAGAGAGTAGACTTGCGTACCGGAGGACGAAGAATAAACTCCTCTGTGTGAAGTAACGGCACGAAACGTGTGCTCTTGTCTATTCTTCTATCACAGGACAGTTGACTTCCACATACACATTGCTTCCTCCTGGGCCGCTACCCAGGGGAGCAACACTTGCGCAAGCCATTTATATACTCCCCTCCTTCAAATTTGCATGTTGACATGACAACTCCCACAAACACATGTGCATGAGGCCAGGCGCAAAATTAACATAATCCACGTCTTTCCACCACTAACTTTGCCCTGCACTCTTTAGTAAATCTCAACAGTAGTATTTTAACACTAAAACAGGGTTTTGCGATAGCGCAGCACATTGGTAAATCTGCCCCATAGATTCCACCAGCAGAGGGAGCTCTAATCGAAATCTAGGTGCCGCTCCGTGAGTGGTCGAGCAAGAGTGAGGGAACCACAGATAGAGAGAGTGCCCCAGAGTACGTCTTTTAAGGTATGTATGTGTTGCATGCTGAGACCGCATTAGTAGGGTGTGAACAGCAATAAATGTAGAGTAGGTTGCTTTTAAATAAACAACAATAAATGCTACAGCTCCTCACTGAGGAGTATTTACAGTGACAAGGCAAGTGAAAGGCAAATTTATATAAGAAATGGCAAATTTATGACCGAAAAACGCAAATTTAGAAAAAAAAAAGTACAACTAAAAAGTTATAAATTTTTAAATAAAATTATGCAAATTTATCAGTAGAACCTTGCACATCTCTTGGTTGTCCATCGATCCGATGATGACCATCCCTCATGTGTTAAGTCCTCTTCTTGGTGAGCACGGAGATGGCTGTTTAGGCCGATCCTCGATCGGCAGACACAGCTGCAGTAGGGGCAAGGAAACTACCCAGGTAATAACACCTTTCTTCGTGCCCGTGCTTCAGTTACATCAGCTCGCCTCTTCTCTTCAAAGTAGTCTCACGCCTGGGTAGTGAGGGCGTGTCAGCTTGGCCTGTCCATAGCCCACAGCTCTAATTGTTTAGGAAGGATGCCAGTGTGTCACATGTTGAGCTTCACACTGTCTTTGAATCTTTTGCGTGGTCTGCCTTAGTTCCGCTTCCCAGAGCAGAGTTCGCCGTACATGAGCTGCTTGGGCAGCCAGTGGCCATCCATCCGGATCACATGGCCAACCCATCGGAGCTGGGCTTTCAGAATCATGGTCTCAATGTTGGTCATCTCAGCTCTGCCCGGGACCTCAAGGTTTGTGACCCGGTTTTGCCAGTGAATGTTCATGATCATCCGTAGACTTCTCAGGTGGAACTTCTCCATCTGCTTCAGGTGTTTTTTGTACACGGTCCATGTCTCATATCCATAGAGAAGGCTGGTGAGGACAACAGCCCTGTACACTTTGAACTTCATGGACAGCTGGATGTTGTGCTGGTTCAGGACGCAAGCTCGGAGATGACCAAGAGCTTGACTAGCCTTGCAGATTCTGGCGTTGATCTCCTTATCCAGGCTGCCATCGTTGCTGATGGTGCTGCCGAGGTATTTTACAGGACAATCTTTTCCGAGACCTTGGTCTTAGCCTTCAGTCGGCAGAGGTCAAACAGTGAGCCACCAAGTCTGTATCACAGGTATACCCCAAGGTCCAAGTTCCTGAAGGCATGGTTGAGGACGCAAGAGAAAAAGAGGTTGAAGAGGACCGAGGCCAGAACGCACCCCTGCTTGACGCCGTTGCTGATATTGAATGGTTCCGATACCTCTCCACCTGAGAGAACCTGCCCAGTCATGTTGTTGTGAAACTGCCGTATGAGGTTTACAAACTTGTCTGGGCACCCAAGCTTGGATAGGCTGATCCAGAGGGCCTCCCTGTTCACCGTGTCAAAGGCCTTAGTCAGGTCGATAAAGACCGCATATAAGTCCATGTTTTGTTCTAGACATTTCTCCTGCACTTGGCAGACGGAGAAGATCACGTCCACAGTGCTGCCATTTGAGCAGAATCCGCACTGTGTTTCTGGCAGGTTCCCTTGAGAGATGTTGTTAATCAGTCAGCTGAGGAGGACCCGGACCAGTATTTTTCCAGCAATAGATAGAAGGGAGATACCTCGGTAATTGCCGCAGTCAGACTTGTTACCCTTATTCTTTAACAGGGAGACAACAGTGGCATCCCTGAAGTCTTTGGGCAGTTGTTCTTCATCCCAGATGCCGGTGAGGAGGGAATGGAAGATTTCAAGGATCACAGGACCAGCTGATTTGAATATTTCCGCCGGGATTCCATCCATCCCAGGTGCTTTGCCTGAATTGGTCTGCCTAATTACCTTCAAGACTTCATCTATTGTAGGGGGGAGGTCGAGGCAGTGGAAGGTGGGTTTTTGTGGGGTCAGATCGAGGGCGTGGGGGTCTACAGTGGAGGGCCTGTTGAGCAGGTAGCTGAAGTGCTCTCTCCATCGCACATTGATGCTGCTCTTCTCCTTCAGCAGAGTTGAACTGTCTGCCGACAGGAGTGGGATAGTACATGGCTTGGCAGGTCCATATACTTCCTTGATGACGCTGAAGAACATCTTGGAATTCTGCGTGTCGGCGCATCTCTGCACCTCATCTGCCTTCTTCTCCCACCATTCATTCTGCATCTTTTGCAGCGCTGCTTGTGCCTGTCTCTGGAGGTCTTGCACCTCCTGACTTGCACATCTAATACCAAAATAAAATACAGATTTGCAAAAACAAGGCTAATTTAAACCTGAAATGTAGCATTTAAACCTGAAATGTTGCATATTATCAGTAAAACTATTTTTTACTTTGATCATATTCTTCTAACATTTGAAAACATTTTTCTTCATCACCATTTTTCTTTTTCTTCTTGGCTTTTTTGTTAATTACCATCCAGAATTTCTCTTTGCTCATCATTTTGATGGAGAAAGTTTTAAAAATTAGGTCGCAATATAATTTTATCAGTATTTCTAATATGACAAAACACTGAGTAACTTTTATTTTCATTTGCATTTTCAGTTTTAATTATGAAACTTTTGACTTTGATTACCCCTCCCCCCCCCCCAGGTTTACTTGTAAATGTGGCCCTCGGGAAGTGAGGAAAAAAAATTGAGGCCCTCACAACCATCAAAGTTGTCCATCCCTGACTTAGACAAACTTGAAGAAGTCAGTATGGGTCATCAGAAAGAAAGAAAGAAAGAAAGAAAGAAAGAAAGAAAGAAAGAAAGAAAGATAGATAGATAGATAGATAGATAGATAGATAGATAGATAGATAGATAGATAGATAGATAGATAGATAGAAACTTTAAAACTGGCTTCAATCTAGGTTCATTACTGCTGTCTGGAGTTGCCAGTAATCACCTGCAATTTCTACATAGTCTGTGGAGTGTGTAAATGAAGAGGCAGATTCATGACAGACGATTTATTACACACTCACATCTCACAAGCACAGAATGGACTGAATGGTTACAGCAAGCTCTCCTCTCTATATCCCAAGTCACACTTCACAAGTTTCCTGGCACTTCACCTCACACAGCATGATATTTACACTACACTGCATTCAACCCCCTCTGTCCTTCCTGGGCATTGTTCCCCCATGCTTATTCCCTGTCTCTGTCTGAGGTGCTAAATAACCTGACTTCCCCAAGGTCCCAAAAGTCTACCTTTAAACTTCTCATAAATTTGCACCCCAATTCTCATAGATTTTGGATTAGAACTTTTTTCTCATAAATTGGAGACTTTTTTCATGTAAATTTTCAGCTTCTTCCTGTCAGTTTTCCAGTGTTAGAAATGGTTGTGGTGACAACAAAATATGAATAACAGTCTCAGCAGAATCATCTCATTTTCATCAATATATTAAAAAAAGACTCATTGCCTTTGTTCAACTCAATGGAGAGGACTTTTGATTTATGGAAGCAAAAGATAAAAATACAGAGATGGGAATGCTGAAGGAAGCAGGCCTTCATCAATGCGTGTTGTGAATACATGAAAATGGACTGAAAGATATGAAAAAATCTGGATTGATGTTTCAGAGGAATTGTTCCGACTGTGAAGTACGACAGCACTGCCCGTTGTGGAGGCTAGGCCGCTGATTTATGAGGTTTTACTGCAGTGCCAGGAAAAGTATCCATAGAAGGAGGGTGGGGGAGGGTCTTTTGTATGAACTTATCTGTGTGTAATTTATCACTCCACCACCACCGACCTTCTCCCTGCAACTGACCTGTGAGTGGGGTACCAAACATGTAGGGGCTGGGTGGGGAATGGATATCAGGCATCGGTTTTATTTCAGGCCTGAAGAGTGGAACGAGGGATCAATCAGAAAGTAATTAAGCTGGCCTCTGCAGCTGGTAAATGATTTTCAAAGTGCATGATTATGACTGAGAATACAGCAGTTAGTTACTATCAAACAGTACTTTGTCTCTCCTGAACATGTGAATTCATCTGGATCACCATTATGCACATAAGTAACTCCATCCAAATCAATTGTGCTGTGAAAATTTTGACTCAAAACTAGACCACTCAATTCTGGGTTTCCTCCGGTTAAAAAAAAAAAAAAAAAAAAGTCAATTTGACCAATACTGAGTTTAATCTGTCATTAATAACTCCACATATTTAATTTTGGTGAGTGGTTGACCAGGAGTGTCAAATTCAATCAGCAGGCAAGAGGATTAATAATAATTCATTTTTATTTAATTTTTTTTCCAATTAAAAAAACATTGTTTTGTGGTGGCACTGTGTGGGGGGTTCTCCACCCAGAGTCAGAAGCCAGGGGGGAGATGGAACAAAGGACTGAAGGAGGAAGTGGCACCGGGGGGTCTCAGACATAACAGAAAGGACTATCTGACCCCCAGGGATTCCAGAACACACCGGAGTCGCTGGAGGAAGAAAGGGTGTTATGATGTTAATGTGCCATGCATGTCTTTGTGCATAGAGTATATTGTTTTTGGCTCCCTGGGTCTCATGGGACAGAAATAAAGGTTATAAAAAGGAGGCGCCCAGAGACCCAAACTGAGTACCTTCTGTACTTGATGTCGGAAGGTGAATAAAGTTCATGTGTCGTTTAGCTCGTTGCCTCGTCTGCTTTCACCTTCCACAGTTTAATTTATAAAAGGTATATCTAGATGTTGTTGCAGAGACAGGCACAAAAATCAAAGGGAGGAAAGACAAATTTAAAAAACTAGATGAAAAGGTTACAATTTACAAAAACAAACAGTGAATAAAGTCACATTTATAAAATGTTTAAAAGTTATCTATTACTGAGACTGAGATAAAAGTCATACATGTACAATCACAACTTTTTGAAACTACGATAAAAGACATGATGGAAAGATACTGAATTTTTGAAGGGACATTCACAAATTTATTAAACTGGTGGAAAGAGTCACAAATATCTGTGGAGGGTGTTATGTTTGAAAAATAGGTGGACGACGGTCACGTGTTTAGTCTAGCTTTTGTTAGCTTCAACACCAAAACAGGACTGAACTGTGGCACTGCACTGCGCCATCAACACAACCGAACGTGCTGACATCACTTACGTGAGCGTGCACACATCCATACACCACATTTACTCCCCCCTTGAAAAGTCTAGCCTGTTAGCAGTATCTGGATACTGGCTTAGCTGGGGTATCTAACAACATATTACGATGTAAATAACCAGGCTGAACTAGCTGACATGAACCATTTAACACACTTTCAACAAAAAACACTCCTAACTGAGCAACGAGGTAAGACTACCAGTATGTCCGCATGGCCATGTGGGTTATTCTGCCACTTTACAGGCCACACTTTAACTACTAAAATATAATTAAAAGTTTGTTATGAAGTCTTCGAGGTAGCGGGCTTCCGTCATGCTCAAGCTGGGATACATTCGTGCTACTCTGGCTCTGGTTGGCGCCCCGCAGGAGTTCAATTCAATTCAATTCAACTTTATTTATATAGTGTCATTTCACAACAGTGATCTCATAGCACTTTCAACTGTAGGGGAAACTCCCACAATGGCAGAAAGACCCCAGCAATCAGGCGATCCCCTGTGAGCAAGCACTTGGAAACGGTGAAGAGGAAAAACTCCCTTTTAGCAGGAAGAAACCTCCAGCAGAAGCAGGCTCAGGGAGGGGCAGTCATCTGCTGCGACTGGCTGGGGCATGAGAGGATAGAGAAGAAGAAAAGAACAGACATGCAGAGAGCAAACAGCACGATGGGGACTCAATCTATCGGAGAGAACAAACAGATGTTGATGACCAGCAAAAATATTTCATTGAGAGTGAAGAAAGGAGTGAAGCCCAGTGCATTGTTGGAGGTCCCCCGGCTGTCTAAACCTATTAGCAGCACAACTAAGGGAGGGTTCAGAGGCACATGATCCCACCCTAATTATAGGCTATATCAAAAAGGAAGGTTTTAACCCTATTCTTAAAAACAGCGGTTGAGTCTGACTCCCGACTCCGGATTGGCAGCTGGTTCCACAGGAGAGAGGCTTGATAACTGAAGGCTCTGCTTCCTATTGTGTTTTTGAAGATTCTAGGTATTACAAGTAATCCTGCATTTTGGGAGCATAGTGCACTGTTAGGATGATAGGGTAGTATCAGATCTTTTAAATAAAAATGGGTCTGATTATTTAGAGCTGTGTAAGTCAGAAGAAGGATTTTAAACTTAATTCTAAACTCTATGGGAAGCCAATGAAGGGAGGCCAGAACCGGAGAGACATGATCTCTCTTTGTAGTACCTGTTAAAACTCTTGCTGCAGCATTTTGGATCAGCTGAAGACTTTTTAAAGACATTTTAGAACAACTTGATAATAAAGAGTTACAATAATCTAATCTAGAGCTAACAAAAGCGTGGATTTGTTTCTCAGCATCACTCTGAGACAAGATGCTCCTAATCTTGACAATATTACACAAATGACAGAAGGCAGTCTTAGAAACAAGTTTAATATGTGAATTAAAAAAACAGATCTTGATCAAAAATAACTCCAAGGTTCCTCACAGAACTATTAAGAGAAAGAGTAACCACATCCAAACTAAGAGTTTGATTTGGAAAGGTATTTCTAAGGTTTTTGGACCAACTAGAATGACTTCAGTCTTATCTGAATTTAATAACAAGAAATTACAAGTCATCCAAGTTTTGATTTCCTTAAGACAGGCCTCTAACTTGGCTAATTGATTACTCTCATCTGGCTTCAATGACAGGCATAATTGTGTGTCATCATCATAACAATGAAAACGTACACAGTGCTTTCTAATATTGTTGCCTAGTGGAAGCATATATAAACTAAAAAGAATAGGGCCTAGCACAGATCCCTATGGAACTCCGTGACTACGCTTTGAGTTGGAAGAAAACTCACTGATATGAACAAACTGGAACCTATCAGATAAATAAGATCTAAACCACTGCAACAAAGTTCCATTAAGTCCAACAAGGTGTTCTAATCTATCAAGTAAAATATTATGAACGATAGTATCAACAGTTGCACTAAGGTCTAAAAGGACAAGTACAAAAACAAGTCCATTATCAAATGCAATAAGGAGGTCATTAGTGACCTTCACTAAAGCTGTTTCAGTACTATGCTGGATTGTAAAACCAGACTGAAACTTCAAATAATCCATTTCCCTGCAAGTGGTCAAATAATAAGCGACTTTCACATCTCGGCTCGCGCACAGCATCATGGGATTGTGGCTACCAAACAAACTACCAAAATGGGGGAGGTTAATCTAAATATGGATGAAACATGCTCTATCGATACATTTGATTAATGGAAAGTTCCTGATCTACGAGCATATTGTATGCGTAGGGGTCTTCCTGGTTGTACCCGCAAACACAAGGATTAACTAGTTGCGCTTGCATTCGCGGCCATGTTGCAGAAATTGCCAATAGTGTTGTCAATGGCCGAGGAATCCAAGCAGATTCAACGTGACTATGCCAGCTTGTTGATGTTTGAAGTGGAGGGTGAAATGCTGACAATTCCCGACACCTTGGGACTTAAGGAAGGCTGGGAGATGGAAATCGATGCTGTGTCAAAATGACCCCCCGTATGTTCGCTGACATAGCAGATTTTTTGTTGTCAAAGGACCAAGCATCCTTACTTGCAACACTCCGAAATGACTTCAAAGAAGGTAAGCGAGTGATCTGACAGCTCAACTTTGGTTTTGTCATTTTGAGTAAATTTCACTACAAGACATAGCCTGCTTACTTAGATCTATAGGTGGATACTACTATAGTTTAAGTACCACACATTTTCAATGATTTGCAATTTTATTTTATACCAGCCTACTTATCAATGGCCTTAATTACTTAATCATGTCAGTTAGGCTAGAACTTGAACAATACACAACACTATTTAATTATGTTATAATATAGACTTACTGCTTTAATCCAACAATTACGTCCGTCCGGATCCTTCAGCTCTGTAGGGAATGTATATAACGTGAATGGCGGCGGACATGTACACACACTCGTCCCGAAGTTACACGCATGTATGCTGCAAGTTTGCTTTTTCCACCGCTCCAGATGATACATGCCGTCGCCACACTTCACTACAGTAAAATATGCACCTGGCATAACGGAGATTTAAAGCTTAAAGCAGACTTTAAGCGACAATTGTTCAGGTGTGACAGTACTGTTTCTATACAAAAGCAAGCCAGCTAGTGGAATGTTTGGTAGTTGTGACCTTTGAACCAGATGTCGGGTCACATAGTCCGCACATGCGTACTCGTAATGCGAAAGTCGCTTATTGCGTAGCAACAACTCTTTCTAAGATTTTTGAAATGAAAGGCAGATTAGAAATTGGTCTATAGCAGAGGTGGGCAAACTTTTTGGCTCAGGGGCCACACTGACTTTTAAAGTTTGACAGACAGGCCGGGCAAGCACCAGATGCATATCAAAGCATATCATATCATATCAGCATATCAAAGATAAACATAAAAATGGCATTATAGTGTTAATACTTACATTCACTTTTAGTGGGAGCAGTGTTGTTGATCATCCTTTTTTGCCAGTGTGTCAAAGTCTGTTGTTAGTTTTGTTGTGGCAATTCTCAAAACAGATCTGAGGTGTTCATCACTCAACTGGGATCTGTGGGGTGCTTTGTTAGTGTTCATCACACTAAAAGTCTGTTCACAGACATATGTACATCCAAACAACATTAGCATCCTCTGTGCCATCTTCTGGATGTTTGGAAATTTTGCTGGGCTTAATGAAGCATAAAATTCATCCAGTTTAAGAGAGTGGAACTTCTCCTTCAAGATGGTGTCACATTGGAGTTCAATCAGTTCCAACTGCAACTTCTGTGGCACTGTTTCAGGATCTTGTGTGAAGGGACATGACACCAGCTGAAGTGACTTGTCAATTTTTCCAAAATCAGAGAACCCACGACAGGATTCTCCATGCAGGTCATCCAGTGATTTCCTGTATTTTTTTCACATGTCGAGGGGCCTCTTTCAGTGTAGCCAGCGTGGGGAAATGAGTGAATAACTTGTTTGACATTTGCTTTGAGAATAAAGCTAGCTTGGTTTTGAAGGCTCTGACGTTTGTGTACGTTTCATGCACAAACTGGTCTTTCCCTTGTAGCTTCACGTTCAGTTCATTCATGTGTGTCAGTATGTCCACAGCAAAAGCTAAATCACAAAGTCAATCGGTATCACTCAGCTCAGGAAAATCATCAGCTTTCTCAAGTTGCTCCAAAAATGAGATAATCTCCACACTCATTGACATACTTTCCCCAAACTTAACCAGCGGACACTGGAATGGTAAAGCAAGTCCTGGTGATCAGCATCAGTCTCTTCAAGAAACTTAATAAACTGACGATGCTGAAGTCCCCTCGCTTGAATAAAGTTAACGAGCTTTACAACTGGCTTCACTACATGGTCAAGCTGCAATACAGATTTGTACAGTGCTTCCTGGTGGATTATGCATTGTAAGAAAATTACCTCCTGTTGGGGGTTGTCCTCTTTCACCTTCTCCTGTATTCTTTTGAGCAACCCGACGTTTTTTCCTGTCAGATTTGGCGATCCATCTATGGTAACGTTGGCGAGCTTACTCCAAGGTAGCTTGTGCCTCATTATGACCCTCGACACGTTTTTATACAAGTCCTCTCCCTGCGTTTTCCCTTTTATGGATTCCATGGCCAAAAACTCCTTCGTTATCTCAAAATTGTCATTAATCCCTCTGATGAAAAT
Organism: Pholidichthys leucotaenia; assembly: GCA_020510985.1. Lineage (NCBI taxonomy): Eukaryota > Metazoa > Chordata > Actinopteri > Cichliformes > Pholidichthyidae > Pholidichthys > Pholidichthys leucotaenia. The sequence continues at coordinate 188,443,345 of CM035842.1, read as the reverse complement.
TAAAAGCTGATTGGTGTCCATAATGTCATTACTTTCATCCAGTGCCAAGGACTATAATGTAAATAACTCCACTTTTTTGTTTAGCTTGCTAGCTAAGTCTTCATCAATCAGCTCAACACAGCGAGTCACTGTCCTGTGTGATAAGGTAATTTTTTTCAAATTTGTCTCTCAGGACACAAGATACCTGCTGTCTCTACCATGCACTCTTTGAGAAACTCCCCTTCGGAGAAAGGCTGACTGGTCTTTGTTAATTTGAATGCCCGCAAATAACTTGCCTTCGTGCTTGATTCTTGGATGGCAGTTTGTCGGATAAAGGTGTTTTGCTGAACCTGCAATTTAGCTACCAACCTCTGAGCGGTAGCCATCCATTCTTGCGTTGACTGGTTGTTAGCGTAATTAGCATGCTTGGTGGAAAAGTGACGACTGACGTTGTATTCCTTTAAAACCGCAACGGCTTCTTGGCAAATAAGACATACAGCCTTTGACTGGACTTCAGTGAAAAAGTATTTAGTTGTTCGTTGCTTATTAAACACTTGACACTCACTGTCGACTTTTCTCTTCTTTGGCCCACTCATTGCTGCAAATGGGTTCTGCTGTCAGAGCAGTGGCAGAGTAATAACAGAGTAGCCCGGGCTCTGCAAAATCAAGTGTTTTGCTGCGCCTAATACACCACCTGGTGGAATTACCAGGCATTACAGGACAAGGTCAAATGAATGAAGTTATAATTATGATATGATATGATTTGGGCAATTATGTACCAATCTTTGGCGGGCCAGATTAAAAAGACCAACGGGCCGGATGTGGCCTGCGGGCCGTAGTTTGCCCACCCCGGTCTATAGTTACAGTGGGGCAAAAAAGTATTTAGTCAGCCACCAATTGTGCAAGTTCTCCTACAAAATACCAGCAACAGTGTGTGAAAACCTTGTGAAAACTTACAGAAAACGTTTGACCTCTGTCATTGCCAACAAAAGGTATATAACAAAGTATTGAGATGAACTTTTGTTATTGACCAAATACTTATTTTACCAAGGAATTTACCAATTAATTCATTAAAAATCCTTCAATGTGATTTTCTGGATTTTTTTTTCTTATTTTGTCTCTCATAGTTGAGGTATACCTATGATGAAAATTGGAGACCTCTCTCATCTTTTAAGTGGGAGAACTTGCACAATTGGTGGCTGACTAAATACTTTTTTTACCCCACTGTAGCTAAAACTCCTGGATCCAGTGTTGGCTTTTTGAGTAAGGGTTTAATTACAGAAGTTTTAAAAGCCTGCGGTACATGACCTAATATTAATGAAGAATTGATTAATTGAAGAACAGAGCTACCAATAAATGAGAAGATTTCTTTAAATAACCTGGTAGGAATAGGGTCTAAAAGACAAGTTGAAGGCTTGGATGAGGAAATTATTTTATCTAACTCTAAAAGGTCAATTGGAGTAAACTCATCCAGAAAGATAGATATCAGTTGAAGGAGTTGTAGTAGTTAATGTATTTAAGTTAACAGTGGGAAGAATATCAATCAATCAATCAATCTTTATTTCAGATAGATTAAAAGTACAGATTAAAAGAAACAGAATAATATAACAACGGGGGAAAGAAAATCCACCAAGGTCAAATTAGACAATAACTCCTCTGATTATACAGTTAAACATAAGTTATCCAAAATGGGTGATGGCTGAAGCCGCAGCTTATATTGCCCACCCATATTCCATCCAAGAATTCAAAAGAAAAACAAACAAGAGCGATTACAATTCAGAACAAAGCTAAGACAAAATGTGACAAAAAAAAACAACTAAGCAACAACACAACGCAGACTGGATATGACAATCCTTATGTGATTTTATGTCATCTTGTATATATGTTTGGAGTATTTCTTCTTTTAGTTTTTGTTTAAATTGTCCAAGCGTTGAACATGATTTTAATATAGGTCCAAAATCGTTCCATAATCTGACTCCTTGCACTGAAATACAGTGTTGCTTGGTGGTAGTTCTCACTGAAGGTTTTTGAAATATACATATTCCTCTGAAATGATACTGTTTCACCCTTATTTGGAACAGCTTTTGGATATTTGCGGGCAGTGATAGATTCTTCACTTTAAACATTATTACTGCAGTTTTAAAGTCAACCAGATCTTTCAACTTGAGAGCTTTTAATTTAAGAAAAAGTGGGTTTGTTGGTTCCCTGTAAGCAGCTTTGTTTATTATTCTAATAGCTCTCTTCTGAAGTATAAAGACTGGATATATGTTTGTTTTATATGTATTTCCCCATACTTCAGTACAATATGTCATGTATGGGAGTATTAATGAATGATACAAGGTATATAGTGTGGGCTGATTCAGCAAATATTTCACTTTGTGTAGTATTGCAATTGATTTGGATATTTTACCTTTAATATAATTAATATGTGACTTCCAACACAGTTTATTATCAATTATTACACCAAGAAATTTAGTTCCGGATACCCTTTCAATCTCTACACCATTTACACTGAGTTTAGATACTAAGTTGTTGTGATGGTTGTTAAAAACTATAAATTTTGTCTTACTTAAATTGAGCGTTAATGTGTTTGAATCAAACCACAGTTTAAGCTTTCCTAATTCCTTTCCGAGTGTATCCAAAAGTTGTTCCAAATTGCTTCCACTGCATAATAAATTAGTGTCATCGGCAAACAATATTAAATCCATTTTTTCTGAAACTTTACATATATCATTTATATACATAGTGAATAACAATAGCCCCAAAACTGAACCCTGTGGGACTCCACAAGTAACCTTCAGTAACTGTGAGTTTTTGTTACCAACACATACATACTGATATCTATTCTTTAAGTAACTACATAACCAGGACAGTGCTATCCCCTAATACCACAATTTTGTAGTTTCTTTAATAATAAATTATGATCCACTGTATCAAATGCTTTTTTTAAGATACAGGAATACCCCAACTGAATACTCTTTATTTTCAACGGCAGTTGATATTTTTTCTATAAATTCCATTACAGCAAATGCAGTTGTCCTCTTGTGTCTGAACCCATATTGCTGCTCACACAATAAATTATTCTTCAGTATGAAGTTGTCAATTCTCTCATAGAATATTTTTTCAAGTATCTTGGAAAATTGCGGCAATAGTGAAATTGGTCTATAGTTTGAAAGTTCCCCTCTGTCACCCGTCTTGTATATCGGAATTACTATAGCTATTTTCATTGCATTGGGAAATATACCTGTTTGGAGAGACAGGTTACAGATATACATCAGTGGTTTCACTAAGCATTCAATAATAGTTTTGACTAAGAGCATGTCAATACCATCACAGTCCGTAAATGTTTTACTTTTAAACGATTTAACAATTTCAATGACCTCGCTCTCGTCTGTGTTCTTTATGAAAATGGAGTCTTTTATAGCAGTGTTTTTGCTTATTGTATCACCTGTGAGTGCCATAATGGGTATTTCTCGAGCCAAATTAGGACCAATGTTAACAAAAAAGTTATTAAATTCATCTGCAGGTGAAGCTGCATTCACACTCTGAGTCGTTTTATTATTTTTTGAAAAATTGGTTGGGTAGCTTGTATTTCTGTTTTTATTTCCAAGAATATTGTTAAGTATTGTCCATGTATTTTTTTAATATTGTCTTTGTTTTTCTCCAGTTCTTTACTGTAATAGTCTCTTTTACTACATCTTATTATATATGTTTACTTATTTTTGTATGTTTTATACCACTGCTCTGCTTCTTTTGTCCTTTTCTTTAGAAAAGCTTTATATAATAATTTTTTTCTTTTTACACGCCTTTTGTAATCCTTTAGTTAACCATGGCTTATCGGCAAATTTATGTTTAAGCTTTTTCTTTACTAATGGACAATTTTTTTTCGTAAAGAGTGGTTACAATGTTTATAAATGTGTCATAGGCTTCATTTACATCTGACACATAGACTTTTGTCCAGTCTTGCTTCAGCAAGTCTTCTTTAAAAGAACTGATTACATTTTGTGATTTGTATCTGAACGATTTTAATAATTTTTCTGTATTGGCCCCCGTGTAGCCATGGATAAGTGCAAAGGTTGGCAAATGGTCACTTATATCGTTTATCAATAATCCACATTCTATTTTCTTATCAATAATATTAACAAACAGGTTGTCAATAAGTGTAGCAATGCGAACTGTGATTCTACTGGGATGTGTTATTGTGGGATATAGACTCATGCTGTACATAGAATTCATGAACTCTGTAATTACATTTTGTTGATATGGATTTAGTAAATCAATATTGAAATCTCCACAAATTACTACCATTTTCTTACTAGTAATATTATTTTACAGCTTGACTAATTTATCTCTGAATGTCTCAATGCAAGTTCCCGGTGTTCTATATATACAGTGGGGGGAAAAAGTATTTAGTCAGCCACCAATTGTGCAAGTTCTCCCACTTCAAAGATGAGAGAGGTCTCCAATTTTCATCATAGGTATACCTCAACTATGAGAGACAAAAGGAGAAAAAAAAATCCAGAAAATCACATTGAAGAATTTTTAATGAATTAATTGGTAAATTCCTCGGTAAAATAAGTATTTGGTCAATAACAAAAGTTCATCTCAGTACTTTGTTATATACCCTTTGTTGGCAATGACAGAGGTCAAGCGTTTTCTCTAAGTCTTCACAAGGTTTTCACACACTGTTGCTGGTATTTTGGCCCATTCCTCCATGCAGATCTCCTCTAGAGCAGTGATGTTTTGGGGATGTCGCTGGGCAACACGGACTTTCAACTCCCTCCAAAGATTTTCTATGGGGTTGAGATCTGGAGACTGGCTAGGCCACTCCAGGACCTTGAAATGCTTCTTACGAAGCCACTCCTTTGTTGCCCGGGCAGTGTGTTTGGGATCATTGTCATGCTGAAAGACCCAGCCACGTTTCATCTTCAATGCCCTTGCTGATGGAAGGAGGTTTTCACTCAAAATCTCACGATACATGGCCCCATTCATTCTTTCCTTTACACGGATCAGTTGTCCTGGTCCCTTTGCAGAAAAACAGCCCCAAAGTAAGACGTTTCCACCCCCATGCTTCACAGTAGGTATGGTGTTCTTTCTCCTCCAAACACGACAAGTTGAGTTTTTACCAAAAAGTTCTATTTTGCTTTCATCTGATCATATGACATTCTCCCAGTCCTCTTCTGGATCATCCAAATGCTCTCTAGCAAACTTCAGACGGGCCTGGACATGTACTGGCTTAAGCAGGGGGACACATCTGGCACTGCAGGATTTGAGTCCCTGGCGGCATAGTGTGTTACTGATGTAGCCTTTGTTACTTTGGTCCCAGCTCTCTGCAGGTCATTCACTAGGTTCCCCCGTGTGGTTCTGGGATTTTTGCTCACCTCACTTCTGCTTCTGCCCTTCAGAGAGAACAGACGCCTTTTTCTTTGCTCCCTTTTACCCTCCTTCCCTCCCTAACTGAGAATCCCAGCTTGCTGTCTTGTCTGCGTCGCTGTCTTCTGGCTGAATCTTGAACCAAACGAAAAGAATGGATTTGGTGAGCGGCTTTAATAAGATTAACAACATTTTATATAAATTCGGGCCAGGGGGAGCCCCTATGGAGAGACCCATGGATTGGAATGCATGTGTCTGCATGATTCGACTGAGGATGTGGAAACATCTACCTGGTTTGGCTAGGATCACAGGATTTTCTGCTGATTGGCTCTGGAGTTTTTCCTGGTGTATCGAAAAATTAACTGGAAGAGCTAATTAAAAGCGGTCCCGGCATAGCTGCTTCTCAACAATTCGACTAGACAGGGGAGTGCACTAACTATCGGCAATGATAACATGGAAATTACCATCTGCATGCACTGTAGAGGGATGGACTCTACCGGACATGTTTACCCATGTTCTAGAAGGGAAACATCTGGAGTCGTCTTTGGTGCCTCCAAGGAATGGATTTAAAGCCTATGTATGGAAATTATGAACACAGGATTGCTGGAGATGTAAAATTCTATGCTCTGAGTGATCTGTGTCTATCAGACCTTGAATTCGCCCTGTTGTCTATTTTCCTCCTGGATTAAGACAAAACAGAAGATTGTGCTTCTCTTTCATAAACATACTGGGACTGCATCTGAACTCTCATTGACATGTGACTGGCTCAGGAAATTTCCATCTGCCATGCCTCAAGGACATGCTTCCGAGTTTCAGACACTAAGACATAACATCTCGGCTGGGAGAGATTTTGCTGCCTCCAGTAACTGATAAACACCCACCTGCATTCAACATACACGAACACACTGATTCATAATACTGAATTACACCCATCCATTCACTGATTCTCTCTGACTTTTGGTCTTTTGGTTTTTTGTGGTTGATTGTTGCTCTGTGCTATTGAGAGATTTTTTTTCATTGTAATCATAATCTGCTTAAATATAAGCTGTATTCTGATAACGAAGTTTTTTTTCTCTCCTCCCCCCTTGTGTCGTTCCCTCCCCTCCCCTCCCTTTCTTATCTATCTCTGTTTGATGAGGCGCCTATTATGGCTGCCGTGTCATTGTGTTGCGCGCATGCGCACCAATGTCAAGTCAAGTTCCTCGTGTTTTTTTACATGCTTGGCAATAAAGTTTATTCTGATTCTGATTCTGATTCTGTTCTCGTGATCATTTTGACCTCACGGAGTGAGATCTTGCGCGGAGCCCCAGATCGAGGGAGATTATCAGTGGTCTTGTATGTCTTCCATTTTCTAATAATTGCTCCCACAGTTGATTTCTTCACACCAAGCTGCTTACCTATTGCAGATTCAGTCTTCCCAGCCTGGTGCAGGTCTACAATTTTGTTTCTGGTGTCCTTTGACAGCTCTTTGGTCTTGGCCATAGTGGAGTTTGGAGTCTGACTGTTTGAGGTTGTGGACAGGTGTCTTTTATACTGATAATGAGTTCAAACAGGTGCCATTAATACAGGTAATGAGTGGAGGACAGAGGAGCCTCTTAAAGAAGAAGTTACAGGTCTGTGAGAGCCAGAAATCTTGCTTGTTTGTAGGTGACCAAATACTTATTTTACCGAGGACTTTACCAATTAATTCATTAAAAATCCTTCAATGTGATTTTCTGGATTTTTTTTTTCTCATTTTGTCTCTCATAGTTGAGGTATACCTATGATGAAAATTGGAGACCTCTCTCATCTTTTAAGTGGGAGAACTTGCACAATTGGTGGCTGACTAAATACTTTTTTGCCCCACTGTACAACTTATAATTAGATTTTTTGTTTTATCTTGGTCAATCTCAACAGTAACACATTCCAAAATCCCTGGTAGTGCAAAGGACATTCCATTTACAAGCTTACACTTATACAGGTCATCAATATACAGTGCAACACCACCACCCTTTTTTTGAGATCTGTTAATGTAAGATAAGATAGCCTTTATTAGTCCCACAACGGGGAAATTCCAGGATTGCAACAGCACAGGGATAGCAACACTCAGAGCAACAATCAGAAGGCAAGAAAAAAAAAAGCAAGAGCAGCTAATATACATATGTACATATTACTATAAATATATATATATATATATATATATATATATATATATATATATATATATATATATATATATATATATATATACACAGACACACAGTGCAGAGCATTGTAGCTGGATGGAATAAATATATGAGTATATAAACACACAGTGCAGAGCATTGTAGCTAGATGGAATAAATATGTAGATATATAAACACCCACAGTACGGAGCATTGCAGCTAGGTGGAATAAATATGTAAATATATAAACACACACAGTGCAGAGCATTATAGCTAGATGGATTAATATGTAGATATATAAACACAGAGTGTGGAGCATTGTAGCTAGATGGAATAAATATATAGATATATAAATATAAGCACACCCAGTGCGGAGCATTGTAGCTAGATGGAATAAATATGTAAATATATAAACACACACAGTGCAGAGCATTGTTGCTAGATGGGATGAAACAGCACAACAGTCTACTTAGTTATCCTACATGGTATGATTATGTGCCCATACATATTCTCACCCTCCATAGCGACCGGTATTTTCCTAGTTGTATGCCAGAGGGGACCATTGTGTAAGTCTATTGCATCTTTTGCATTCAAAAACTATTAGGTTGTTACGTCTTTTTTGCTATCTCTGCGAGCAGCCCTGTTTAGGTTGTACAGTCTGACAGCCGTTGGTAGAAAGGATCTGCGAAACCTCTCGGTTGTGCACCTGGGATGATGTAGTCTGCTGCTAAATGAGCTCCTCAGTGCATTCAGTATGTCCTGCATAGGGTGGAACTCGGACTCCAGCAGAGATGACAGTTTAGCCACCGTTCTTCTCTCTCCTATCTCTTCCACCGGGTCAATATGAAACATCTGATATCCCTCTATTGCCATCAGGGGAGCCTGCTCTTCATTAAGCCAAGTTTCAGAGACTGTGATAGCTGTAAATTTTCTGTCTAGCTGTTTTAAATAGTCCTGAATCTGTGGACAGTTTTTGTTAAGACTTCTGCTGTTGAAGTGTATTATTGATAGTTTACCATCTAGTTGCACTTGACTTTTGAATTGCTTTTCGGTGTAATATTCACAATGATTATGAATATTATTGAAAAAGTGGTTATCAGGATCAATATCATTTTCTATCTCTTGAAGTTTATGTTCAGCATAATGGCATATTTTCAGAGTTTGAATTTCCTCACTCTGTGTCAAATGACTTCCTCCATCTGGGGATAATTGATGTCTACTCAAGTCAGTCATAAGTTTTTTTGTTTGTTTTATTTTTTTTAAAGTACATTGGCATGGTATGTCAAAAGAACTACTCTTGCCGTGTGTGTGGATGTGGATTTTTATAGTCTCTTAATTTTCTTAATCAGTGTTCGTCTGTATTTATTTAAGTCAGTAACATCCCTGATTATTATACTCTTTGCTTCCTCAGGTGTTCCATTTAGTTTGATCCAAACTCTACAATTTCTTGTCCATGTTGCCTGTATCTTATTTTGTCTTTTCAGCATCCGTGCTTGCCATGCTATTTCAGCATTAGTTTTTGTTAGATGTTCATTTAGGTAAACTTCTGTTCCCAGTAGCTTTCTGGCCTGCATCCGTATGTCATTCTTTACCCTTCTGTTCACAAAGCGCATCACAATTGATTTCTTTGTTTTATTATCTTTTCTGGGTAAAGCATGACAGGCTGAAATTACTTTTGCTTCAACCTTTATATTTCTACTATCAAGGAACTGAAGCACCTGGTTTTCCAGGGAGACTGATTCACTCAGGGGAGCATCCTCTCCGCTCAATCCTGCTGTAGCATGAGCATATGATTGATATTTAATGTCTAGTCCACTTATAATTAAATCATCCATACGAGAATATTGTTCAAGATCCTTGACGCGTCGCTCCAAGTCTGCAATTTTTTTGTCTTTTTCCTTAATTGTTAATTTTAATTCTCGGACTTCTTCCATTAGCTCTATTATTTTAGCCTGCTGACTAACCACTTTGGTCAGTTCTTCTGACAAGAAGTTCAGAGATTTTTTGATCTATGACTGATAATAATAATATGACTGATAAGATAATATAATATTATAATATAATATAATATAACTCTAATATAATAATATGACTGATTTTTATCTCTGATAGATGAAATTTTATTATTGGAAAAAGTTCATAAAGTCCTGAGTAGTCAGCTCTAAGGGAATGCTAGGCTTGACAGAGTCCTGACTCTGTGTCAGCCTGGCTACAGTGCTGAAAAGAAACCTGGGATTATTCTTGTTCTCTTCTATTAATGCGGAATAATAATTTGTTATAGCTTTCCTAAGAGATATTTTATAAATGAGAAGATGGTTTCTCCAAGCTAAATAGATTTCATCTAATTTAGTGGATCGCCATTTTCTTTCTAATTGACGAGTCTTCTGTTTTAAGCTACGAGTTTCTGTGTTGAACCAAGGAGTTAGAAATCTCTGATTAGACTTTTTTTCTTTTTTAAAGGGGCCACCATGTCTAGAGTTTGATGTAGAGAAGCTGTTGCACTATCTACCATGCTATCAATTACAGAAGGAGCAAGCTCTTCATAGCTCATGTCCGTTGTGTTGACACATGACATTGAGGAAACAACCTGCTTAAATTTGGCAACAGCATCATCTGAGAGAAATCTATTGCAGTAATATTTTTCTTTAGGAGCCAAATAGTCAGAAATAGTAAAATAAAAAAATAACAGGTAATGGTCTGACAGTACAGGGTTATGAGGGGACACTACCAGATTTTCTATTTCTATGCCATATGTCATGTAGCATCATCGTCTCCTCAAACCAAGACAGAAGATCACTTCCCTCCATTCTACAGGAATTTCACCTTTCTTCCTTCTACAGGAAAATCACTTTTCTTCATTCTACAGGAATATCACTTGCTTTCATATTAACTACACTCACTCAAGGCCTGACCAAGGATGTTTTTCCCAGGACCCCAATGTAAACAGTTGCCTCTTGCAGAGATGGTAAGGATCAGAATTTGGTTTTAAAGGCTTAAAGGGACCATAAAAACTCCAGTCCAGATAACCAACGTGAACATTGCATGTGGATAGCATCCGCCCTACAGGAAACTAATGCTCTTAAAGGGTCATAAATGGCTTAACCAGACAGTTTCATGACTTTCGACGATTACCAGATCCTCTGTCCAGACATCATGGACCTAAAGAAATTATCTACAGCTCAACAGTACCTCCTAGTGCAGGGGTGTCCAACCATGTGCCATGGAGAGCCAAGACCCTGCAGGTTTTACCTCCAACCAGTGTCTTCAACAGCAGATTTCAGTGAACTTCTTCCCACTGATTGCTGATAAGTGAAAACACCTGCTGAAGAGACTGGGTAGAAGAGAAAACCTGCAGGGTCTTGGCTCTCCATGGCACATGGTTGGACACCCCTGTCCTAGTGGATACCTACGGAATGTGTTTCATTATGTGTAAATTGACTGTCAGTTCTCACTAAGCATTAAGTTTCAGCTTTTCATCTCCCCCGGATCCTAAGGACACTGAAAATCATCTTTCTGATCACGGACCATGGTTTGCAGTACTTCATTAATCTTTGATCTAAATATGAGTGCATGTATTATAATTATGTATAAGAAATGTTATGTTCATGAGTGTTATTCAAACAAATGTAATATCAGAGTAATGGTATAAATGCATGATCACCAAATATTAGCCAAGTCATTTAATTTAGTTAGATCTTATATTGAGCACCTAATTTTATAAGAACTGAATGAGTATTAATTCTTCTCTGCATTTTCATGGGATGGTGTCTTTGTTTGATTGGCTGCTCTCAAACAAAGAAATGTTTTCACATTGGATGGCGGCCATTTCAAACTGCTTTTTTATAAAGTTGATTGGTCCGTCTTGCGACCGGCCCAGGTTTTATGACCCAATGGCGCGCTCAGTTAAAAGGAGTGAGGAGCCGCCCTGCCTGAATGACAGAAAGGCAGAAAGAGACAAAAGACAGAAAAAAGACAGAATGGGACAGAATAAGAGAGAATGAGATCAAAGATGAAAGAAAAGATTGAAAGAGAAAGAGTTTGAGAAAGATTAGGACCTAAATTAAGATTAAAGAAGCAGAATAGCGATCTAGATCCCAGAGGAAAGTTTTATTCCACATTTTCAAGGTTCCCTGTAGTTTTATTTTATCTAAATTGTTCTGTGTGAAGTTTTTCAAATTCTGCGTTAGTTTTCTCATTTTTCTGGTTACTGAGGAGAAACCATTTTTTTTTTCCTTATGAGCTCGCCTTAAATAGAGAGTCAGACTCTCAAACTTTTTTTTCCTTCACCTCAGAAGCCATCCTTATCCTAGTAAATGTTTTTCTCAGATTTTCTGACTTTTCATGCCGTTAAAGTGGACCTTTAATTTTCCTAATTTAACCCCTTGCACTCCGGTCAATTTTCCTAAAAACGCCAAAAAATAATGTGCCCAAAGTAAATTGAACGCTGTTCTTCAACCCTTTGCAGCATCTTCATGGGGTTGGTCTCATTTAAAAGAAAACACTTTGAATTTTTTGGCAAAAAAAAACATGATCTCTCTAAGTGCTCTGGCCACTGAGTTACAGTCATCTAAACATAGTGAACTTGAAGAAAATAAATTTGGCCTGGGTGTTTTTTTGGATACAAATGCTTGCAAATAACACACAGCTTCAGATCCGGGCTGGAAAATGCAACAGAAATGTAGAACCAAGTGTTATTCAGCTGAGGTCCAAATTTTGTAACAATACCACAAAAAATGAATATATTACACAGCTTTGTTCTCAGGTAGTTCCCAGGCGTTTTGGAACTGTGCCAAATTGTGCCAAATGGCACAGTTTGGAAAAACGTCTGTAATTTTTGAATTATTCAATGTAGAAGTTTCATTTTGGGCTCTAATGAAAGGTGACACTCAGGGCTGTGTCTGTCTGTGTGTGTTTGTGGGGGGGTTGTCCCCCCCCTCGCTACAGAGGACGGAGATCGGCCATCGCTACATGATGGATTACATTCGGATGTGGCGATGTGGCCACAGCAGCGCTGTCACCGCGGCTTCCCCCCCCCCCCCCCCCCGCTACAGAATCGTAGCGGCCGGGGGGCGTTCACGGTCCGGAGGCGGCGAACGAACCATGTAACGCTGCGCACGCACTTCGGACATCGTGCGCCGCACAGTTGTAATTTACCAATCTGTCAAAAGTCATTTTTGATTACAATTTTCAGGGATAAAAAATTATTTGGCTTATAACACCTTACCTCTTCACAGCCACATTGTCCTGGCCAACTTCTCTTCCTCACTGTCAGACGAACGCGACGCTGGTCTGCTCATGGTTCTGGTCTCGCGACCTGGTCAAAACATAATTCCATGATTGCGGTTTTGGCGAATGATTTACGACCTTCGTCGTTGGCCTCCGTCGGTCTATGATGACCATATAAGAGAAACCTAAACACTCTGCTGGAATTAAAAAAAAAATAATAAAGCACTGCCAAAAGCAGTCTCTCTTCACCCAGCCTTTGTAGACAAAACAGCTCAGCGAACTTCTGTGCTTCAATTGGCTCGCTGCGTTGGTAGGCGGGTTCTTCTTGCCAAGTTTTCAGTCATTGGTTCTTCAAGGTTTCAGAAACCCAATTCAAGGCTCTTATTAGTCGAATGAGAGGTCAATCAGATGATCTAATCTGTTCGCGGCTGTCTGCAGTGGAAGAACGAATATGCAGCTCCCGCAGCTCCATCGTGCATCCCAGAGCGCACGAGAGCACCCTCGTGCGCTCTGGGACGCAGAGACTTGCCCGTCCGTGGTACAACGGAGCACAAGAGGTTAAAGTGAACAGAGACTGTATTTTTGGACTCTCTTTCCGACCTCATACCCGCCTGACTGAGAAGTTTCTCCTTCAGTTTTTTTGGTCTATCCTGCTACCAGAGACCTCAAATTTGGACTCTTTTCCAAGGACTTGTCACGCCGCTCTGGGACAATTATTCACCACTGCCATGGTCCTGTACGTGCCTCCGGCTGGGTCTACACTTCTGATGGCTGTGAGGAAGCAGCAGCCGCTTTCTCCCGATGTCCCGACTCTAAACTCAGCCGGTACCGACCCGCTGAACACGTGGACCTTCAGTTGTTTGTAAGTGAGACTCTTCCTTCTCCTATCTGCTGGGTTAAAAATGTGATGTCCGAACAATTAAATTACAATTGAACATAACCAGTATTTCATGGTACAATTAGTCTTTCAGCCACAGGATAAAGCTATAAACTGAAGGAAGACTCTTAGTCATTTTTAAGTAACTTCCCTCCAATTTTGTAGATTAATTCAGATGTTCATTTTTAGATAATCAGCTTAAGAATTTTCCCCATAAAATTGCATTCTGTTTTGTTAGACATTTCAGCCTCATTTACCATTGAAACATAAGTCTGGTTTCTCCTTGGTTCTACAAAGGTTTCACACTAGATTTCATGTTCAGGAAAACAATAACAGTTGATGTGATATCGGACACCTGTTATCATTTGACTCTGTTTATCCATCATTTGAATGCCATATCATGTAACCTGAATGAGTTTAATAAAAGGGTGAATGAGAGAAGTTGAAGCGTTTTCCTTCTCATACACTACCGTTGAAAAGTTTGGGGTCACTTAGAAATTTCCTTAGTTTTGAAAGAAAAGCACTGTTTTTACAATGAAGATAACTTTAAACTAATCAGAAATACACTCTAATATCTGATATACATTGCTAATGTGGTAAATGACTATTCTAGCTGCAAATGTCTGGTTTTTGGTGCAATATCTACATAGGTGTATAGAGACCCATTTCCAGCAACTATCACTCCAGTGTTCTAATGGTACAATGTGTTTGCTCATTGTGTCAGAAGGCTAATGGATGATTAGAAAACCCTTTGTGCAATCATGTTAGCACAGCTGAAAACAGTTTAGCTGGTTAGAGAAGCTATAAAACTGACCTTCCTTTGAGCAGGTTGAGTATCTGAAAAAAATTATTATTTCAAATACAAATCATTATTTCTAACCTTGTCAATGTCTTGACTATATTTTCTATTCATTTTACAACTCATGGTGGTAAATAAGTGTGACTTTTCATGGAAAACACAAAATAATTGTCTGGGTGACCCCACACTTTTGAACGGTAGTGTATATCTGTTTCTTAGATCACGGCAGGAGAAGAACTCCTTTAAATTTTGAGACTGATCCATTAAGTAATTGAAGGTACAAAATTAATTAAAACTAAGTTTAATATACAGTAAGTGTCCGTTAGGACTGGTGCCCCTTTTACGAGTGCTTATTTATTTTATTTAGCGGGTGCAGAAGTGACGGTTTAACTCCGCCCCCTTTCACACCCACTATTAAATAAAATAAATAATTCCTGTACCTTATTACAATATTTTATTAAATATTCCCCTACAGTTAGAACAAGGTCCAATGTGAGGTGGAGATAATGGGTAGAATTTCCTACTTTCTGAGAAAACCCCATCGAGTCTAATACTGAATTCAATGCCATATTAAGGCAATCACTATCTACATTGGCATGCATATTAAAGTTCTCTACTATGATTATTCTATCTGATTTCAGCACTAAATCTGCTAAGAATTCAGCAAGTTTGGGTAAAAATTCTGAGTAGGCTGAGGGAGGATGATAAACTATGGCAAATAAAATTGGGTTTAACCTAAAATTGCTAAAATGCCCAATATTGAGGACCAGGCCCTCAAAGAAATTATAACATGTTTTTTGCTTTACATTAACTAGTAATTTGGAATGGTAAATTGCTGCTACTCCTCCTTCACGACAAGAACTTCTGGGATTTTGCCCGTTTAAATAACCAGAGGGAATTGATTCATTTCAACCAACATAATCCTCCTGCCCTAACCAAGTCTCTGAAAGGGATATTAAATCAATCTGATGATCAATTAACAGATCATCATACGTGTCCGCAGGTCCAAGAGTTAGGAAGATACGCTGTCTCTTGCTGCTCAGGCATAGTCTAGCCTTGCTAGCTTTAGCCAAGTCGGTGGTGGACACAAACGTCTCAAATGACTCGTGCCATCTCGGCCAAGGGATAGGCGGCTCACCAAGCAGAGCGAGGAAAGGTTGTAGAGGTATCAGCAGTGTTTCCATTATCCTCATCGCCAGGGTTATGTCTGAAAAATAGGTGGACGACGGCCATGTGCTTAGTGTAGCTTTTATTAGCTTCAACACCAAAACAAGACTGAACTGCGGCGCTGCACTGTGCCACCAACACAACTGAATGTGCCAATGTCATTTATGTGAGCATGCACACATCCATACATCACAGAGGGAAAGTGTCAAAAGTATGAAATGAGAGAGAAAAGTCACGAAGGAGTCGCAAATTTACAAGGGCAGAAGTCTGAAATTGACAAAACTGGGGAGACAGTCATAAATTTACAAAAAAAAGTTTCAAAATTATGACAAATTTACAAGGAGGCAAAAGTCACAAATATGGAAAATTGTGTGTGTGTGTTGGCGGGGGGGGCCTGTTCAGCCACAGGCGGTGTTGTTCCAACAGAGTAGACATTTAGGATTCTCTTCCATGGTCATCATAGACCGACGGAGGCCGACGAAGTTGGGGGGGTCACAGATTTAAGGGTTTTATTTGTTTTTGTTTTTGTTTTTTGCAAGATTATGATACTGGGAATATATTTTCAAGACAGGAAAAAATGATAATATACAGCCATGGACAAAATTGTTGGTACCCCTCTGTTAATGAAAGAAAAGCCCACAATCGTCAAGAAATAACTTGAACCTGACAAAAGTGGTAATAAATAAAAATTCTATGAAAATTAACCAATGAAAATCAGACAATGCTTTTAAATTGTGATTCAACAGAATTACTTTTAAAAACAAACTCATGAAATAGGCCTGGACAAAAATGATGGTACACCTAGAAAAGATTGAAAATAATGTGACCATAGGGACATGTTCAACCAAGATGTGTCCTCTAATTAACATCACAGGTGTCTACAAACTTGTAATCAGTCAGTCGGCCTATTTAAAGGGTGACAAGTAGTCACTGTGCTGTTTGGTGACCACACTAAACATGGACCAGAGGAAGCAAAGGAGGGAGTTGTCTCAGGAGATTAGAAAGAAAATTATAGACAAGCATGTTAAAGGTAAAGGCTATAAGACCATCTCCAAGTAGCTTTATGTTCCTGTGGCTAGAGTAGCACATATTATTCAGAAATTTAAGATCCATGGGACTGTAGCCAACCTCCCTGGATGTGGCCGCAGGAGGAGACGGATAATACGAATGGTAACAAAAGAGTCCAGAATAACCTCTAAACACATTCATGGTGAACTCCAAGGTCAAGGTACATCAGCGTCAGATCACACCATCCGTCGTTGTTTGAGCCAAAGTGGACTTCATGGGAGACGACCAAGGAGGACACCACTGTTGAAAACAAATCATAAAAAAGCCAGACTGGAATTTGCCAAACTGCATGTTGACAAGCCACAAAGCTTCTGGGAGAATGTCCTATGGACAGACGAGACAAAACTGCAACTTTTTGGCAAGGCACATCACCTCTATGTTCACAGATGCAAAAATGAAGCATACCAAGAAAAGAACACTGTCCCTACTGTGAAACATGGAGGAGGTTCTGTTATGTTCTGGGGCTGCTTTGCTGCATCTGGCACAGGGTGTCTTGAATCTGTGCAGGGTACAATGAAATCTCAAGACTATCAAGGTATTCTAGAGAGAAATGTGCTGCCCAGTGTCAGACATCTTGGTCTCAGTCACGGGTCATGGGTCTTGCAACAGGATAATGACCCAAAACACACAGCTTAAAACACCCAAGAATGGCTAAGAGCGAAACATTGGACTATTCTAAAGTGGCCTTCAATGAGCCCTGATCTAAATCCTATTGAACATCTGTGGAAGGAGCTGAAACATGCCGTCTGGAGAAGGCACCCTTCAAACCTGAGACAACTGGAGCAGATTGCTCATGAGGAGTGGGCCAAAATACCTGCTGAGAGGTGCAGAAGTCTCATTGACAGTTACAGAAATCGTTTGATTGCAGTGATTGCCTCAAAAGGTTGTGCAACAAAATATTAAGGGTACCATCATTTTTGTCCAGGCCTGTTTCATGAGTTTGTTTTTTAAAATAATTCTGTTGAACCACAATTCAAAAGCACTGTCTGATTTTCATTGGTTAATTTTCATAGAATTTTTATTTATTACCACTTTTGTCAGATTCAAGTTATTTCTGTGACCATTGTGGGTTTTTCTTTCATTATCAGAGGGGTACCAACAACTTTGTCCACGTGTGTATTTATGAGTGGCGGGGGTCAAATCAGCAAGATGGGAAAGATTGCAAAGTTATTAAACTGAGGGGGAAAGAAGTCCAAATTTTACAAGCTGGAAAAGTTGCAAATTTAAGCAAGACGGGGAAAAGTAACAAATTTATGAAGTTGGGAGAATTTGCAGATTTACAGGGGAAGACAAATGTACAAGGATGGGGGAAATGACAAAAAGTTCAAAATTTATGGGGCTTTACAAAACTGTCGGGGAAAGTATCAAATTTTTTTGTATGCTTTTGTTAATCTCAGAGGGAAATTCAGGGCATCCGCGGTGCCAATCTCTTCACCATTCACACACAGGGCCACTTTAGATTCTCCAATTAACCTAACTTGCATGTTTTTGGCCTGTGGGAGGAAACCAGAGTAAACCCATGCAGACACAGGGAAAATATGCAAACTCCACACAGAAGGGTCACCAATGGTCAGGGGGTGGGATCAAACCCACAACCTTCTTACTGTGCTGCCACAGTGCTAACCACTGCACCAACGAGCTGCCCAAGTTTAGTCAAAGGAGAAAGTAGCAGGTATACTGGGGCTGGGGTAGCTAATTTACAAGGGGGAGTCAAAATCCTACTGCATTGAAGCTCGCGAAGTTACAAAATCAGAGGAAAGTTACAAATTTACAAGATGGGAAAAAGTTGCAATTTTACAAAACTGGAAAAAGTCACAAATGTTTGACAGGAAATATAGGAGAGAGAAAGTCAGTTTTATAAAACTGAGAGAAAGTCTTAAATTTGCAAGATGGGAAAAGCATTGCAAATTTACAAGGGGTGGGGGGATAGCCAAAAAATTAAAAACCTTGGGGGACAAGTCATGAATTTTTAAGTCTGTTAAAAAAAAAAAAGTGCAAACTTGAGAGGGGGTGGGATAGGAGGGCCACATCTGGCCCTCTGGCCTTGTTACCGACACCTATGGTCCTCAGCTAATCACACTGCCCCCACCTCTGAATTAATTAACCCCCATCATACATTGTACCACTTGTGAGTACAGCAGTTCAGATTAGATACTAAATGGAGTTCATTGTTTCTGGTGCCGTTCTTCCCACATCATTTCTGATTTTCACCTGAAAAAGAATAAAACAGCTCATCCTTTAATATGTGCTCAAATATCGGGTGGAATGGACGATGAATAAAAGAAAAGGTCTGGGGTTCCTCTCGCTGTCAGGGATGTGAGGGCGGACTGTAGATTGTGCATACTTATTTTATCTTACACATTTACAGGAGAGAATCAACTGGATGTGTGCTTGGAAGTGAAAAACAACAAACTTGGAGCAGACTTGGATTCAGCAGGTGAATTTTAAAATTGTGCATTTCATGTTCAACTGAAAAACTACAAAATGCTTTAATAAAACAAACAGGATTAACCCTTTGTGTCACAACTCACTCTCGCCTGTCATCTGTTTCAGCCGCGCGCACACCTGCGCCTCATCAGCCTCCAACTATTTAACCCGCTCTGCCTGGAGCCTCGGCCTGGAGCCGTCTGCTCGTCTACGCTCGCAATTCCAGCGCACGACTGTTCCTTCCCGGCCTGCGCCATCGTTCTTCACGCACGTAAGCTGTTATTCCCTTACCTGCTCTCCAGTATTCTCCCCTGTGCACAGGTGGATCCTCCAGGCGGCAGATTCCTCTCTCCTTCGCCTCATCCTCGTCCATCCCTTCCTCGCTTCGCCGGCGCGCACCAGGGCACTGTCCTCCAGGCAGGAGTTCTGCTACTTGCCAACGCCAGCCACCTCGACACCTGCAAGTAAGCAGTACTTTTGTGATTAACCCTGCGGGGTGAAGGTCATTACTCACCCTTGTCTTTGCTCTGCCCTTAGGGTTGCCTGGCTGCACGGCGCACTGTTCCGCCCTCGGCGCTCCCTGTCCTCCAGCAATCCATTCACACCTCACACTCACACATCCAAACACCTGTTGTTGTTCAATAAAGCTTTTGAATCTCACTCGAGCCTGCGTGCGTGTTCCCTGGGCCCGACATTATGTCACTTTGTTTTTGTTCCACATGGAATTCTAAACACTCATACCTTTCAGATGGGTAGAGTATCCAGAAATTGTACTCAAGCAAAAGCAGCATTTATCTTAATATTATAAATACTCACGTGCAAGTGAGAGAAGTCACCCAAAAAATGATAGACCAAATGCTGCAGTGTAACCAGAAATCATATTACCATTGTCAGCAGTCCATGCAAGACAAGTGAAACACAGTGAGGGATACTTCAAATGGAAAAACTTTGAGAAGTTGTGCTCTTTGTTGCCACTGGTTTCACAGACCACCATCATTTGATACACTGTCTGAAATTTGGCCATTTTCTAAATAGATTCATTATCATCTCCTCCCTATTTTATTATTGCTCTGAATGTTACTATCCCTTCGCTGCTGCAGTACTGTAAATTTCCCCATTGTGGGACTGATAAAAGATTATCTTGTTATCTTACAGGGGTGTGAAAAAGTGTTTGCCCCCTTCCTGATTTCTCATTTTTTTGTATGTTTGTCACACTTAAATGTTTCACATCATCAAACAAATTTAAATATTAGACAAAGATAACACAAGTAAACACAAAATGCAGTTTTTAATTGAAGGTGTTTATTATTAAGGGTAAAAAAAAATAAATCCAAACCTACATGGCCCGGTGTGAAAAAGTGATTGCCCCTCGTTAAAATATAAATTAACTGTGGTTTATCACATCTTTGGAAAGCTGAGTTCAATTTCTCTAGCCACACCCAGGCCTGATTACTGCCACACCTGTTCTCAATCAAGAAATCACTTAAAAAGGACCTGCCTGACAAAGTCATGCAGACGAAAACATCTTCAAAAGCTAGACATCATGCTGCGATCCACAAAATTTCAGGAACAAATGAGAAACAAAGTAATTGAGATCTATCAGTCTGGAAAACATTATAAAGCCATTTCTAAAGCTTTGGGACTCGAGGAAACTACATTGAGAGCTATTATCCACAAATGGCAAAAACATGGAACAGTGATGAACCTTCCCAAGAGTGGCCGGCTGACCAAAATTACCCCAAGAGTGCAGCGATGACTCATCCAAGAGGTCACAAAAGACCCCACAACAACATCCAAAGAACTGCAGGCCTCACTTGCCTCAGTTAAGGTCAGTGTTCATGACTCCACCATAAGAAAGAGACTGGGCAAAAATGACCTGCAAGGCAGAGTTCCAAGACAAAAACCCCTGCTGAGCAAAAAGAACACAAAGGCTGGCCTCAGTTTTACCAGGAAACATCTTGATGATCCCCAAGACTTCTGGGAAAATACTCTGTGGACTGATGAGACAAAAGTTGAACTTTTTGGAAGGTGTGTGCTCCATTACATCTGGCATAAAAGTGACACAGCATTTCAGAAAAGGAACATCATACCAACAGTAAAATATGGTGATGGTAGTGTGATGGTCTGGGGCTGTTTCACTGCTTCAGGACCTAGAAGACTTGCTGTGGTAATGAGATGGTCTGGGGCTGTTTCGCTGCTTCAGGACCTGGAAGACTTGCTGTGGTAAATGGAACCATAAATTCTGCTGTCTACCAAAAAATCCTGAAGGAGAATTTCTGGCCATCTGTTCATGACATCAAGCTGAAGCGCACTTGTGTTCTGCAGCACAATGATCAAAAACACACCAGCAAGTCCACCTCTGAATGGCTTAAGAAAAACAAAATTAAGACTTTGGAGTGGCGTGGTCAAAGTCTTAACATGAATTGATCTCAATTCATGTTAAGACTTTGACTTTAACAATTCATGTTAAGACTAAGACAGGTCATGTCCCTGCATCTCTGTCAGGAATCTAGAAACTCATAAAAGTGATCGTATATTAGTTTGTTACCTCAATAAAGATTCAAGACACAAAATTCTATTTCTCATGAGCTTTTGTTTACTTGCAATGCAAGGAGCACAAACCTGGTTACAGGAGATCAGTACTAAAGACAATCATCAGAGTTCAGACAATTTATACACAGCAGTTTGCATGATCAAACAGAAACATCTATCATATACTCCCTTATACAATCATGATGAAATATGCTGACATCAAAGAAAAAGGAACAATTTCACTTTAGCAGAGTCCACCTTGTGCTCTAAGGAGTAACAGTTTCTTAGGGCAGGTCATACTGTGTAGCCCAGGTCATCGTGTGCCTTAAGATAAATCTACCATGAAAGGAGAACTGGAATTTCAACATAATTAAAATAAGAAAAAACAACTTCAATCTTCATGCATCATGTACAAAACTTCTAATACACAGACAGTTTTAGTATTTTTCAGCAGACAGTTACATACAGTTATATATATACTTGATTGGATTATATAAAATGATAATATGTATACACATAATTTTTCCTGACATTCCCTCCTGTTTATCATTTTTATCAATTTAAATCACATGCAATCATCAGTACAATGTATCTTCTCACGATTTTCTACAATGACATCATTGAGCATTACTTCCAAATCTAAACAGTGGTTCTGTCATCACAATCACCATTACTTTGTTGTCTCAAGGCAGTATATTGTACAGGGACTTCTCTTTGGAGCATAACAGATTGTAACATGAAAGTGTGTTGAGCAAGAGCTCTATTTATTATGGACCTTATACAGGGAATGACACACATGAAAAGCACACAGAATAAGATTAATATCACAATCAATGGGGTTAACTATTTCAAAAGAATCTGCCACCAAGTTCTACTTTGAAACCAATCCCAGGAGCCCCAACCTCCATCTAGCTACAATGCTCAGCACTGGGTGTGTTTATATTTATATATCTATATATTTATTCCATCTAGCTACAATGCTCCGCACTGTGTTTTTATATATCTACATATTATTCCATCTAGCTACATTGCTCCGCACTGTGTGTGTTTATATACTTACATATTTATTCCACCTAGCTGCAATGCTCCATACTGTGGGTGTTTATATATTTACATATTTATTCCATCTAGCTACAATGCTCTGCACTGTGTGTTTATATATTCATATATTTATTCCATCCAGCTACAATGCTCTGCACTGTGTCTGTGTGTGTGTGTATATATATACAGTATTTTATAGTAATATGTACATATTGTCACGCCGCGCCATTCATCAGCGGCGCCACCTGCTCATGCACCTGCTACTCGTCAGCGGCGAAGGATAAAAGCCGCCTCGCCCTGAGCGTCGGCCTGAAGCCGTAGACTTCATTCCTCTTTCATGGGCTTCTACCACATTCTCTTCAGCATCCTCATCTCCGGTAAGAAAATCGCTTACCTCATCTCTCCAGTCTGCTCCCCTGTGCACAGGTGGATTCCTCGGCGGCGGACAATCCCGTCCCTCGTCTCTCCTCGCTGCTGCACCGAGCCCTGCAGGTGGCTGTCTCCCGGGCTTCCATCCTTGAAGCGCCAGTCATCTGTCCCAACAAGTAAGCTTCTCTCCCTCGCCTATTCTCCTCCTGTGTTGGTGTGTGCTCATCACCCTGTGTCTGATTTCTCCCATAGGGTTGCCGGCTGAACGGTCTCCTGCCTCTGGGTCCGAAGCAGACGCCACCACCAACACATTAACATTCCGCAGACACGCACCCAAACATCCCTGCTGTTAATAAACGGTTTGAACTACTCTGAGCCTGTGTGTGTGCGTCTCCTGAGCCGAACGTTATGTCAGTACGGCTTCAGCAGAGCGGCTCGGCAGACGGCGGGCTCGCACACCGGTTTACCATCCTCGAGGCTCGGGTGGATCAGATTGTTTATCAGCAACAGGTGGTTCTTAATCAATTATTAGAACTAACTAACCGATTGAACCGCTTGGACCCCCAACAGCCGTTCCTCCCGACTCGCCAGGGTGGCGCGGCTCCTGCTGTTCCAGCGGCCGTCCAGCCGGCTCCAGTGGCACCGTTTCGGCTCACTCCGATTCCGACCCCCGCCCGCTTTAGCGGTAAGCTCGGCGGAGCGCGGGGGTTCATTATGCAGTGTGAGTCCGTGTTCCACCGTGTGCCCGGAGATTTTCCCTCGGATCACAGCCGAATTGGTTACATAGGGAATCTTCTGGAGGGGCGTGCGTTAACTTGGACCTACGCCGTAATGGCGAGGCCCAGTTATGCCACCCTCACCTATGACCAATTCGTGAGGCGCTTTCTGGAGGTCTTTGACCATTCTCAAACCGAAACGGTCCAGGTCGATCGGCTTCTCACTCTCCAGCAGGGAAGCCGGTCGGCAGCGGACCACTCGGTCGACTTCCGGGTAGCGGCGGAGGAATTGGGCTGGGAGGAACGCTCCCTCTGTGGCCTGTTCCTCCGCAGCCTCAATAGTGATCTGAGGGATGAACTGGCTGGTCGGGATATCCCTGGGACGCTAGCGGAGCTGACGTCCTTAGCGATAAGTTTGGATAACAGGCTGCGCGAGCGCTCCTCGGGGCGGAGGTCATCTTCTTCTCGCCTTCGTGGAGCCTCGCCGCACCTGTTCCAAGCTCGCCCCCTGGCGGCGCCGCCAGCATCGCGCCCCGAGGAGTCGGAGCCGATGGTGACGGGCTGGACTAAACTTTCCCCTGTGGAGAAACAACGCCGCCGTGAGTTGGGCCTCTGCATGTATTGCGGAGGCGACCAACACACCGTGGAGCGTTGTCCACGGAAAGCCAGTCGGTGGGGTCCGCGAGTCACTGTTGGAAGCCTCGCGGATGTCAATCGGTTAGGATCACTCACTCAATTGAAGCTGCCCATCCGTTTCTGCCATAACCCCACTGGGCACCTCACCCACGCACTGGTGGATTCGGGCGCAGAAGGCAGCTTCATTTCACAAAGCCTGGCAACCCGATTGGGCATCCGCTGCCAGGCACTCAACACTCCCATCTCCCTAATCCACCTCTCCCGTGCCACCCTCGGGAGAGTGACACATCAAACTGTCCCCCTACCGGTCATCATCTCGGGAAACCACCGGGAGGAGATGACCTTTTACGTCCTTCCCAACTCTGTGTCGCCCGTCATCCTGGGGTATCCCTGGCTCCGCCTTCACAATCCGGTCCTGGATTGGAAATCAGCTGGGATTTCGGCATGGAGTACGTTCTGTATGGGCACCTGCCTTCAGTCCGCTGCCTGCTCTCCGTCCGCTCCTCCCCCTGCGACGGACGCTGCACCCCCGGACCTGTCTCTGGTGCCCCCAGAATTTCACGACCTGGGTATGGTGTTCAGCAAAGCGAAAGCTATGTCTCTCCCCCCTCATCGGCCCTATGACTGCGCCGTCAACCTCCGCCAGGGGGCTCCCTTACCTTCTGGTCGCCTTTACAGCCTGTCTGCACCGGAGAAGGAGACGATGAACGCCTACCTGAAGGAGTCATTAAGTGCTGGGATTATCCGCCCATCATCGTCACCCGTGGGGGCAGGGTTCTTCTTCGTGGGAAAGAAGGATGGGTCCCTCCGCCCTTGTATCGACTACCGGGCCCTCAATAATATCACGGAGAAGGACCGTTACACCCTGCCTCTCATGGACACTGCTTTCCACTCCCTCCAGGGGGCGACCTGGTTCACCAAGCTGGACCTACGCAGCGCTTACCACCTCGTCCGGATCCGGGAGGGAGATGAGTGGAAAACGGCCTTCCGTACCCCGAACGGCCACTTTGAATACCTGGTGATGCCGTTCGGGTTGACCAACGCTCCTGCAGTCTTCCAGCGCCTCATTAATGACGTCCTCCGGGACTTCATTGGCCTTTTCGTGTTCGTCTACCTGGACGATATTCTCATCTTCTCCAAGTCCAGGGATGAGCACCAGGTCCACGTGAGGCGGGTCCTCCAAAGGCTGCTGGAGAATCGTCTGTACGTTAAGGCAGAAAAGTGTGAATTTTACGCCAGGAGTACGTCCTTCCTGGGGTTCATCATCGCCCACGATAAGGTGCTCCCCGACCCAGAGAAGGTAAAGGCGGTGGTGGAATGGCCCACACCTGCATCCCGGAAACAGGTGCAGCAATTTGTTGGCTTCGCCAATTTCTACCGCCGCTTTGTCCCCAACTTCAGTGCCATCGTTGGACCACTGACCCGCCTCACGTCCCCGAAGGTCCCGTTCCGGTGGACCGAAGAGGTCGCTGCCGCCTTTGAGGCGCTGAAGGCGGAATTCTCCTCCTCCCGGGTCCTTCGCCAGGTCGACCCCGCGCTGCAGTGCATTGTAGAGGTAGACGCTTCGGACACGGGAGTGGGAGCAGTGCTGTCCCAGCGGTCGCCGGACGATGGCGCCAAGCGACCGTGCGCCTTCTTCTCCCGGCGCTTGTCCCCGGCGGAGAGAAACTACGATGTGGGGGACAGAGAGCTCTTGGCCATCAAGCTCGCCCTGCAGGAGTGGCGCCACTGGTTAGAGGGGGCGAACCTGCCGTTTGTGGTCCTCACGGACCACAAGAACTTGGAATACTTACGATCTGCCAAGCGCCTGAACGCCCGCCAGGCGCGCTGGTCCCTGTTCTTCGCCAGGTTCCAATTTTCCATCACCTTCAGGCCTGGCTCTAAGAACGTCCTGCCTGACGCCCTCTCCAGGCAGTTCGCCCCCGTGGAGTCGGAGGAGGCGCCCCACTCCATCCTGCCCAGGTCGTGCGTCGTGGGAGCCATCTCGTGGGACATCGAGAGCAAGATCCGGAAGGCACAGGAGGTGGAACCTGACCCTGGCGGCGGACCGGAGGGGAGGCTATTCGTGCCATCCGCGGTCCGAGGAGAGGTCATCCACTGGCTCCACACCTCCAAGCTCACCTGTCACCCTGGCACCTCCCGGATGATAGATCTCCTCCAACGGTCCTTTTGGTGGCCAGGCCTGCGGAGGGATGCAGCCCGCTACGCCCGGGCTTGCCCAATCTGTGCCACCTGCAAGTCGGGAAATGCCCCTCCAGCGGGTCTGCTCCAGCCCCTGCCCGTCCCTGGCAGGCCCTGGTCGCACATCGCACTGGATTTCGTCACCGGACTCCCCGTCTCCAACTCCTATGACACCATCCTGACCATCGTGGACCGCTTCTCCAAGGCCGTGCACTTCGTCCCCCTGCGAGGCCTCCCTACTGCCCTGGAGACGGCGGACCTCCTCGTCCAACACGTGGTCAGGCTGCATGGGATTCCGGTGGACGTGGTCTCGGACCGGGGCCCCCAGTTTTCATCTGAGGTTTGGAGGTCTTTCTGCAACGCCATCGGAGCCAAGGTGAGCCTCTCCTCCGGCCATCACCCCCAATCCAACGGGCAGTGTGAGAGGACCAACCAGGAGCTGGAGGCTGCGCTCCGCTGTGTGTCCAGATCCAAACCCACGTCCTGGAGCAACCATCTTGCCTGGGTTGAATATGCCCACAACACCGCTCGCTCTTCTGCTACAGGGATGTCCCCCTTCAAAGCGTCCCTGGGTTACGACCCCCCACTGTTTCCGGAGCAGGAGAGTGAAGTAACTGTCCCGTCAGTTAGGGCCCATCTCAGGCAGTTCCGCTCCACCTGGGCTGCCGCGCGCCATGCGCTATTACGCACAGCGGAGCGCAACGGGACTGTGGCGGACCGGCGTAGGAGACCTGCCCCGGCGTACAGAGTTGGGCAGCTTGTTTACATTTCCACCCAGGACGTCACTCTAAAAGGCGAGAGGAGAAAGCTGGCACAGCGCTTCATGGGTCCCTACCCCATCACCCGGATCATCAACCCGGTGGCTGTGCGTGTGGCTATTCCCCCCTCCCTCCGCATTCATCCTACTTTCCACGTGTCGAAGGTGAAACTGGCGGTTACTGACCCCCTTTGCCCTCCTCCTGCAGCGCAACCCGCGCCCCGGATGATTGGTGGCCATCCGGCCTGGTCCGCCTCCTCCATCCTGGACTCCCGGCGCCGGGGTCGTGGGTTGCAATACTTGGTGGACTGGGAGGGCTATGGGCCCGAGCATCGACAGTGGGTGCCCCCGTCGTTTGTGTTGGACCCATCGCTCATCGCGGACTTCCACCGAGCGCACCCGGATAAGCCATCGCCAGGAGGCGCTGCTAGAGGGGGGAGTACTGTCACGCCGCGCCATTCATCAGCGGCGCCACCTGCTCATGCACCTGCTACTCGTCAGCGGCGAAGGATAAAAGCCGCCTCGCCCTGAGCGTCGGCCTGAAGCCGTAGACTTCATTCCTCTTTCATGGGCTTCTACCACATTCTCTTCAGCATCCTCATCTCCGGTAAGAAAATCGCTTACCTCATCTCTCCAGTCTGCTCCCCTGTGCACAGGTGGATTCCTCGGCGGCGGACAATCCCGTCCCTCGTCTCTCCTCGCTGCTGCACCGAGCCCTGCAGGTGGC
Organism: Pholidichthys leucotaenia; assembly: GCA_020510985.1. Classification (NCBI taxonomy): domain Eukaryota; kingdom Metazoa; phylum Chordata; class Actinopteri; order Cichliformes; family Pholidichthyidae; genus Pholidichthys; species Pholidichthys leucotaenia. The sequence goes on along the minus strand of CM035842.1, from coordinate 188,415,326 downwards.
TGTCTCCCGGGCTTCCATCCTTGAAGCGCCAGTCATCTGTCCCAACAAGTAAGCTTCTCTCCCTCGCCTATTCTCCTCCTGTGTTGGTGTGTGCTCATCACCCTGTGTCTGATTTCTCCCATAGGGTTGCCGGCTGAACGGTCTCCTGCCTCTGGGTCCGAAGCAGACGCCACCACCAACACATTAACATTCCGCAGACACGCACCCAAACATCCCTGCTGTTAATAAACGGTTTGAACTACTCTGAGCCTGTGTGTGTGCGTCTCCTGAGCCGAACGTTATGTCACATATGTATATTAGCTGCTCTTGCTTGCTTGTTTTTTTTTTCTTGCCTCCCTTCATTGGCTTCCCATAGAGTTTAGAATTAAGTTTAAAATCCTTCTTCTTACTTACAAAGCTTTAAACAATCAGGCTCCTTTTTATTTAAAAGATCTGATACTACCGTATCATCCTAACAGAGCACTACGCTCCCAAAATGCAGGATTACTTGTAATACCTAGAATCTCCAAAAGTACAATGGGAGGCAGAGCCTTCAGTTATCAAGCTCCTCTCCTGTGGAATCAGCTGTCAATCTGGATTCGGGAGTCAGACTCGATCTCTGTTTTTAAGAATAGGGCTAAAACCTACCTTTTTGATATAGCCTACAATTAGGGAGGGATCATGTGTTTCTGAACCCTCCCTTAGTTATGCTGCTAATAGGTTTAGTCAGCCGGGGGACCTCCAGTAATGCACTGGGCCTCACTCCTTTCCTCACTCTCTATGAAATATTTTTTTTTTTGCTGGTCATTAACATTTGTTTGTTCTCTCCCATAGATTGAGTCCCCATCGTGCTGTTTGCTCTCTACATGTCTGTTCTTTTCTTCTTCTCTATCCCCTCACCCCCCAGCCAGTCGCAGCAGATGACTGCCCCTCCCTGAGCCTGGTTCTGCTGGAGGTTTCTTCCTGTTAAAAGGGAGTTTTTCCTCTCCACCGTCGCCAAGTGCTTGCTCACAGGGGATCACCTGATTGCTGGGGTCTTTCTGCAACTGTGGGGGTCCCCCCTACAGTTGATAGTGCTATGAGATGACTGTTGTTGTGAAATGGCGCTATATAAATAAAGTTGAATTGAATTGAATTGAATTCTGATTGTTGCTCTGAGTGTTGCTATCCCTGTGCTGTTGCAATCCTGGAATTTCCCCGTTGTGGGACTAATAAAGGCTTATCTTATCTTATCTTATCTTAACCTTTATCTTCATCTAACCCATGCTGAAAGTGTAAAATATCATTCAAATGGCTAATTTTTGTTCTTCATTTAAAGTTGTGAATCCTTGCTCCATTAATACAGTCAGATTTTCCATTGTCCATGCTAATGCATTTATGTGGTGTATAGCTAGAGCACTGCCATACATTGGAAAAAGAGTACTCATAATACCTTTAAAATCACTAATTCTCTGTTTTCCAGATAGTTTACCCACCAACCAATGTCCAACATTATTGCTTGTATTAAACAGAGAGTTCATCGCTATTGTCGCTCCGGGTGTTTCCTCTTCACTCAGTGGAGCAGGGATCATGGGTATTGCAGTCTTGTGTGAATGGGGTAGCAATGAACACATATAGCAAGAAGTATTGATTCCCAGTCCTCTCACTGAAAACACCATTGTCTGGTACCACAGGTTATGCATATAATCCACGTATTGTTCATTGTCCATGCTTCATGGGTTCCTTGTCCTTGAATCAGAAAGAGATTACCACCCCACTGTCAGGAGAAGTGCTGAACACAGAGTCATCAATAATTTTGGTGCCATGCTTCCACCTGAGAGAGTACCCCTCCGGGCCTCTTTCTTCAGCAGGGTTGAGACGGCCTTGTCCTTAAAAGGACACGCCCCCTTTGTAACTGGACTTACTCAGGGAAACAAGTTAGTTAGTTCCCTTACAGGCACCCGTAGTCTTTTAACGTGAATCCAAGATGGTCATTCAGCAATACGTACTGCAGTGGGAGTGGGAGTGTCCAGTGTTGTCGGTGGTGGTTCTTTACATAGCCTCCAAGTTGCAACGGGTTATCCACTTTTTTCTGTGGAGGAGAGAGAGCTTCTGACAGGATCAAAACATTCCCTGAGATGTTCACCAAGATCTGTGTATTTGTTAGGCGTGGTTAGTGGTGAGAGGTCAGGTAATACATAAGGACAGTGAAAAACACATTCAAAAGGTGATAATCCTGTCTTTAGGTCTAGTATAGAGTTAATGGTTAGTCTGACTAATTTCAGGGCTTCTGGCCAAGTAATACCCTTTCCATGTATAGTTTTTTTTCCAGCATTTGTTTGATTGTACCATTTTTCTTTTTACAAAACCTGTACTTTGTGGGTGGTAGATACTATGAAATTTGATCTTACAGCTTGGATTAAGTCTTGAACTGTTTGTGCTGTAAAATGAGTTTCATTATCTGCATAAATCAGTTCTGGAACCCCAAAAACAGAAAAACATAATTTACTAGAGTTTTACACACAAATGCGGCATTTGCTGAGGATGTGGGACAAATTTCTGTCCACTTTGTGAAGGTGTTAATCAACACCAAGCAATATTGTAGCTTTCCATTGCTCCTTGAGCATTATTTTATAAACAAATGATGCACTTTTGGCATGTTTTTGTTACTTCTTTCAAAATATTAGGACAGTTTTTCCAACATCCTCATCATTCATTGATTTCCCTCTTGTTGGCACATGATTGGCCATGTGCCACCAGGACAGCTCATTTATATAATGTGGGTGGCAGAGCAAATTTTCGTCAGGCAAGCCAAATGTATATCTAATTATTTACATATGAAACAGGAGGAAGGTCCATATTATTTTAACAATCTTTTAAAACATCAACATCATTAATAAAACAGATGGTTCCTAAAAGATTAATAGCAGTACAGTGAGCAGCGTTATCAGCCAAGCGATTACTGCAGTTAAACAAGTCAGTGCCATTAGTGTGGGCAAGGCAGTGAATAACTGCCACATAACGTGGTAGCATCAAAACATTACGTAGCTGCAATAATTGCTATCGATATTTACTGGTTTTCCTGTGGAGGTGACAAACCCCCGCAGATTCAAGGTAACAGTATGCAGGTGGCATGCGTTATAAGCATATTTACTGTCTGTACAGATAAGTTACATTCAGGTTAGTAGCCAATAGTTCAGCTGTTGGAGGTGATGCAGGTTGTGGAATTTTTACACAATCAGGACCCCGGACAACATTGTTACAGCATAAGCACACTTCTATTTTTTACTAAGCAAGCCTGTCGCTCGCTTTTTCCCTTGCTAAGTAGAGAGAGAGAGCTGCTGTTCACCCCCACCCCCCCTGCTGATGGGAGAGAGAACCACCGCTCGCTCCTCTGTTGCCCCCCCTTTTTTTTTTTAAAATGAGCCATCAGTAAATAACCACAAGGAATTTGGTACAAGCTTAAGGTGTGGCTGTGACAACAAGGTTATAGTGTACGACAATAGTCTAGCTGGTAACAATATGGAATGGTTGTCCTGCTGCAAAACCCCCTTCACAACATAATAGAGGGCATGATCTTCTTATTTGTATTATCCCATGAATAATAAAAAGTGGTCTGTATTGCCCAGCATGTATTTTAGTTATAACTGTAGCCATATGTTTATCCTGGGTACTACAGAAAATGAAATGAGAAGCGCTTATATACATAAAGTTGAATTGAATTCATCATCAATCATTTATTGATAATTTTTTATGCATTATCTATTTTTCTGAGGATTGCTAATTATTTGTTAATTAATTTCTTTGATACCCCCTGTTTTGATACATGGAGACTCACATGCAGCAAAGTTACAGGGTATTTGTTTGATTTTACTGAAAGGAAGTGTGCTAACAATTTTAATTTTAAATAAAATTTGCAGGTAGCCCAGTTCCTTCAAAAATAAGATTTCAATAATTATAGCTTCTTTTTGTGACATCTCTTGAAATAGTTTACAAATTCTACTTAAGAAAAAGAAAAAGAAAATAACTATCTGTGCATTTTTGATATGCTTCAGCATTGATAAATAAGATCAGTTTGTCCAGTTGAACACAGATAGGTTGAATTTGAAATATTGTGTCACACCCTTTCAGTCAAAGGAAAGGCGGACGTTTTGCCCAATTAGAATTTGATTTAATGTTTTACAAGGAATGCCCCTATTTCATACATTCCTTGGTAAATTATGGAGTGCAATGTAGTTCACCCTGACCCAGCTTGGCCACCGCTGAATCAGGAGAAGCACATTCCTCATTGCTATCACATTTCTGAAATATGATGTTGTTACACCATTATAAATGTATCCCGCAGTGCAAAATCATATAAACATCACATCTGTAAAGTCAGAATCCTTTAAATCAGTGTAGTCATCCTTCTTTTATTTTTTAAATTTGGGCCTAATGTAATGTCAAGTTTGAATAATACATCTCTCCCGAGTAAATTTACTGGGCAGGAGAGTGCCACAACCACTTCTGAAATACATACTTTGCCTGTGGAGGAGTCTGTTAATGTAATTGGGCCATAAAGGCTCTCAGTTGTTGTTCCACCTCCTGCATTTTGAACCTTAATAGTTCTTCCAGTAAATTTAGCACCTTTGGGGATTTTGCGAACAGTAGTGCGTGTGGCTCCTGTGTCACAAAGAAATTCAACCTCTTTTCCATTCACTAGTAACCATATTGTAGGGGCAGACAACGCACTGCTGTGCATAGTCAAGTCCAAAGTCTCATTAGGCCTTGTCAACACTTCAGATAGTCTTTTCTGTTGGTCCAGTACTGTCTGTTTGTCCTCAGAAGAGAGTTCGTCACAGTCGGTTAGTCATGCTCTTCGGTCTGAGGGTCCTTGTCTATTCTCACCTCCATAATCATTTTGATTTCTACCTCCTCTGCCTTGCTGAAACCTGCCTCTCTGATCATTCTGAAATCTTCTTCTACCTCTACTTGGTCCCCTGCCTCCAAATCCACCTCTTTGGCCAAACCTGCAGTCACGGGCCCAGTGACCAGGTTTGCCACAATTAAAACAAACATCCTGATTTCCATCATTCACTTGCATTGACCTGCCTGTCTTGGGTCTAGCCCCACCTTGCACCATCCGTGCAACAAACACTTCCTCCTCACCCTCTACACTGCTCAGGAGCAGTGGAACTGTCCTACTTTTAACTTTTTTCTTCTGCATCAACGTGTCCCCTGCATGTAACACATGTTCTTTAAATTCAGCCAATGTACATGTTTTCAAATTAATGCAAGTTGACCTTACCATTGTGGACAGATCGGTAGGTAACGTTTCTAGAAAACTGTATTTAAACAAGTCCCTATAGGGCTCGTCTTCCATGGCAGCATTAGGCAGTCCCCCCATAGTTTTCTTAAATTTTGTCATAAATCTGGCCCAAAATTCGCCTAGATCTTCATCCTTTTTCATGCGCAACCCTGCCGTTTCATTTAATGAGGATGGTGTAGCATAGTATTTTTGAACATCTTCAATGACCTTCAACATTTTACCTTTATATTCTTTCCACGTGTCCTTTAAAAATGTTACCCCAGCAATTTTGTCTTCATAATCAGGGTCAAAATGTTCATTTATATATTCATTCACTTTTTCACCACATACAGTTCTCAGTATTTTAAACATTTCTGAGGGACCTAAATAGTGTATTAACAACAAATCTTTAAGCTCCCGAATGCACCTGGTCAAATCCTCTTCAGGATTTGGTATGCTCTTGGCTGCCTGAATTATTTCTTGGGGGGTCCAAGGTTTAAAATACAGCCTGTCTTGTTTTGGCTGCCCCTCTTCCACCTTTACAGATTTGACAGTCACCGGAAAAGCTGATGTGTGTTCACTGTTTTGAGGGAGATACTTTTGTTCAACTTCTCTGGCCTCTTTCGTTAATGCATTATAAGGACCCTCCTTAGGATCAGAAGTTGAGTGAGACGGGGGAGGATGTGCTTCCTCCTCCCCGTGACTTAACAAGGGCTCCTCGCTGTTTTGACTCTTATACCTTGGTTTTTTGTTTTTTTTCTTTTTCATCATTTTTTCTCCCTTGATCTGATTTGGCTTTGGCGTCTATAGCCGCCATTGCCCAGAGATTGGCACATTTAAGTTCAGAACTTAGCTTACTTTTCCCTTTCTTATTGCCTTTAGTTATAAGTTTTACAGTTGATACTAGGACCGCACATTCATCCACATTCAGTGTGGGTTTGAAAGAATAATCTTTTTCCCATTTATTTAAATATTTTTCAGGATCCTTTATTTGCTGTTTTTCCTTTAAACGGTAATTATAATTTTTAACTGTTCGACATGCCGTTTCTTCTTTTTTCTTTTGTTTAGATTTTTTCTTGTTTTCTGTTTTTCTTGCGCAATTACCCATTTTTAGCCTTTGTTAATTCCACAGGAATTAAAGTATTTTACCAGGAAAAGTGTGTTATTTCGGTTCAACACACTACCATTACGTCCCAGACGACCCGATATTCTTTTCTAGTCCCAGACCAGGTATCACAACCTAAATAAACCTTTTATCCTTGTTGTCAGGAAAAATATAGTCGCCGCTATATTACCATTACATGTATTCAAAACCTGGCAACTTACTTATGGTCCCCGACCATTTTTTTCTACCATTACACTCTTTTCAGACTTATGAGCGACACTCACTTATTGATTTTGAAAAAGGTTCTTGTGGCTCTTTGTTACATTACTCACTCAGGATGGATTAGGAGATTCTTGTAACGTATTGAGTGTATACTGACTTTTATGGTCCCTGACCGTAATACAGGAAACTCACTGTATCCTTACACTTAATAACAAAAGACGTCACTTACTTTATGACTGCTAGCTTCTTTCTCTTTATTATCGAGGATGGACGTCAACTAGGGAGAGCCAGGGCGCCGGTCCTCCTCCGGAGTTCCCAGAAGGCGGGTTTCCAAAGCTGACCAGTGGTCAGACCGTGCGCACGGATTTCAACCCAGAGAAGGCGTCGCTTCTGGCACCCTCTAGCCTGTTGTCCATCCGGGTCACCGGCACCACGTATGTCAGGAATCTAGAAACTCATAAAAGTGATCGTATATTAGTTCGTTACCTCAATAAAGATTCAAGACACAAAATTCTATTTCTCATGAGCTTTTGTTTACTTGCAATGCAAGGAGCACAAACCTGGTTACAGGAGATCAGTACTAAAGACAATCATCAGAGTTCAGATAATTTATACACAGCAGTTTGCATGATCAAACAGAAACATCTATCATATACTCCCTTATACAATCATGATGAAATATGCTGACATCAAAGAAAAAGGAACAATTTCACTTTAGCAGAGTCCACCTTGTGCTCTAAGGAGTAACAGTTTCTTAAGGCAGGTCATACTGTGCAGCCCAGGTCATCGTGTGCCTTAAAATAAATCTACCACGAAAGGAGAACTGGAATTTCAACATAATTAAAATAAGAAAAAACAACTTCAATCTTCATGCATCATGTACAAAACTTCTAATACACAGACAGTTTTAGTATTTTTCAGCAGACAGTTACATACAGTTATATATATACTTGATTGGATTATATAAAATGATTATATGTATACACATAATTTTTCCTGACAATCTCAATCTCCGATTGTGATGCAGGGGCATGACCTTAAAAAGGCGGTTCATGCTTGAAAACCCTCCAATGTGGCTGAATTACAACAATTCTGCAAAGATGAGTCGGCCACAATTTTTTCACAGCACTGTAAAAGACTCATTTCCAGTTATGGCAAATGCTTGATTGCAGTTGTTGTTGCTGCTAAGGGTGGCCCAACCAGTTATTAGGGTTAAGGGGCAATCACTTTTTCACACAAGGCCATGCAGGTTTGGATTTTTTTTTACCCTTAATAATAAATGCCTTCATTTAAAAACTGTATTTTGTGTTTACTTATGTTATCTCTGTCTAATATTTAAATTTGTTTGATGATCTGAAACATTTAAGTGTGACAAACATACAAAAAAATGACAACTCAAGAAGGAGGCAAACACTTTTTCACACCACTATATGTTTGACATTAGAAGCTTTGTGGGATCACTAACAGGTGCCCTCTAGTGGATCTATTGCTTAAAGGGTATTGTGGTGTCGTGAGTGTAGGGTGTGTGTGATGACATACCCGCCCACAGGGTGACGCCAGGCGGGCATGGCCACTGGTGTATATAATTCTGTGTTCTGATAATAAAGGGTGTGGTTGGTTGTTGGTTCCCTGCAAGACGAGACTCCGACTCCTTCTTATTCATACATAACAGGTACCTGTAGTGACTTTTATTCATTCATTCATTCATTCATTCATTCATTCATCTTCTTCCGCTTAATCCTTTTCGGGTCCTGGGGGGGGCTGGAGCCTATCCCAGCATCTTTGGGCAAGAGGCAGGGTACACCCTGGACAGATCGCCAGTCCATCGCAGGGCCAACACAGAGAGACAGACAACGATTCACTCTCACAGTTATACCTAAGGACAATTTAGAATTCCCAGTTTGATGCCAATTAACCTAACTTGCATGTTTTTGGCATGTGGGAGGAAACCGGAGAAATCCCGGAGTAAACCCACGCAGACACGGGGAGAACATGCAAACTCCACACAGATCACTGTTGGTCGGGGGCTGGGATCGAACCCAGGATCCCCCAGCCAAGGGTGAGTTGCTGTGCTGCCGCAGTGCTAACCACTCCTCCACCGCGCTGCCCTAGTGACTTTTAATCAAAAGCTATTTCAAAGGATCAAATATGATACTAGTGGCTCTGTCTAGTAATTTTGGTCATGATTCCTAACCAAATAAGATAAGATAAGCCTTTATTAGTCCCACAACGGGGAAATTCCAGGATTGCAACAGCACAGGGATAGCAACACTCAGAGCAACAATCAGAAGGCAAGAAAAAAAACAAGCAAGCAAGAGCAGCTAATAAACATATGTACGTATTACTATAAAATATATATATATACACACACACACAGACACACAGTGCAGAGCATTGTAGCTGGATGGAATAAATATATGAATATATGAACACACAGTGCAGAGCATTGTAGCTAGATGGAATAAATATGTAAATATATAAACACCCACAGTACGGAGCATTGCAGCTAGGTGGAATAAATATGCAAGTATATAAACACACACAGTGCGGAGCAATGTAGCTAGATGGAATAATATGTAGATATATAAATATATAAACACACCCAGTGCTGAGCATTGTAGCTAGATGGAATAAATATGCAAATATATAAACACACACAGTGCAGAGCATTGTTGCTAGATGGAATGAAACAGCATAACCGTCTACTTAGTTATCCTACATGGTATGATTATGTGCCCATACATATTCTCACCCTCCATAGCGATCGGTATGCGACTGGTAAATATGCGTGACTTTCAAGTCACTGCTCTCTCAGTCAGTCATGGTCAGCGACATCTTGCCTCCTCCATGGCCAGTTTCAGCATGGTAGTGATGCACAGTTGTTGCTTTGTGTGACTGAGTGGGCTGCAGTACAGCAGTCAAAGTTTTAACATCAGAATTATATGTAATTTTTTACAACCATGTACAAGCAAATCTACCCACATAAAATTTAATGAAACAAAATTCTAGCATATCAAGATTTATTCAACATGTTCTGGAGTTACTTGACTGGGAACTTCCCTGTTTGTCATGTCCGGTGGCGCAGTGGTTAGCACTGCGGCAGCACAGCAACTCACCCTTGGCCATGGGATCCCTGGTTCGATCCCAGCCCCTGACCAACAGTGATCTGTGTGGAGTTTGCATGTTCTCCCCGTGTCTGCGTGGGTTTACTCCGGGAGTTCTCCGGTTTCCTCCCGCAGGCCAAAAACATGCAGGTTAGGTTAATTGGAGACGCTAAAGTGGCCCCAGGTGTGAATGTGTGTGTGAATGGTAAAGGGATAGCGCCGTAACGTGGCTGCTTCATCCATCCAGGTGGATGCCCTCAATTTCCCCTCTGGGGATCAATAAAGTATACAAATGTCCCCTTCAGCTGCTGGTCCCAGGAGGTAACTGCGGATCATGCCGTCAATGAAGGCCATTTCCAAGGATGGATTGTGCAGTATATATCCATGCAGATTTTGCGCTGTTTTCAACACGAATCTCGACCCACTGAGCATCTGCTGAATGCGTTTGCTTGTAGACGGTAAACATGTTACTCATTCGCAGTAAAGCCGGAAACAGTGTACGTCACTTCTGGCCGGCGATGGCTGCTCCCCGTTGGTTTTGACCAAGTGGTTTTCGTTGGATAAAATTGTTCAGTATACTGACTCTTGGGGGTTATTTTTACTGAATAAACACATTTTTTGTTTATACCAATGTAATACCTAAAGGAGCGGTGGCTCAGTTGGTAGAGCATCCGCCCCACACCCAGGAGGCTAGGGTTCAAATCCTGGCTGGGTCATGCCAAAGACCTTGTAAAAGCGGAACTTCCTGCCGTCCAGCTTGGTGCTCAGCAATAATGGAACAGAGGAGGGAAATTTGTGGCGGAGCCTTGCAAGGCAGCGACCCGTCTGATTCTATATATGTGTGCAATTAACACTAGAGAAGAGAAACATAATTTTGTTCTGCTGTATGGATTTGAATGACAATAAAGATAACTTATCCTTATCCTAAAGCAGGATTAATGTTATTATAATGACCAGTACAAGTTTTCTTTAACATCCATGCAAACATTGTTTGTATTTAAACATAGTCCGGTGGATACAAATCCCCTTTAAAAACAAATCTACATTGTCTAAAATGGTATCTTATGCTCTCTTTTTTTCTACAAAAAAACTTTCAATGTCTTACAGTTTCATGTCAAAATCTTTTCACTTCCCTCATTCAAACACCAGAACCGGTGATTACTGGGCCCAACCACATACCACAAGGCTAATAGTCGCTAGCACTACATTATCAGAATAAATCCTATGATAAAAAGACTTACCGGTGGAAGTACATGCCCAGTTATGCACGGTGGCCCATGATAATGACTGAAACTGCATCGCTCCTTAAAAGCAGTTTAATGGTAAAACCCGTATTAATTTGGGTCAAGTTTTCAAAACAGTTTGTTAAAAAATGCTAACTAGCCTGGATGATAACTATAACATAGTGAATTGTACCTTTGGGGTTGCCATAGCCTGGTCTGGGCGGGGTGGTGTGATGTCAGGCGGGCTATGGCTGGACATATAACTATAAGAGTTCCTGTTAATAATAAAGAGAATGCTCCTTCCAGCTCTCCTCCGGTTTGTTGTTATTTTCAGGACATAACAATTGGTGATGAGGACAATAATGGCAGCGTGCACTGGGCACATGCCTGTTTTTCTGGAACACCCAGGTTTACCAACTGTGTCATGGCCTCAATGGAAAGAGAGTTTTGAGGCGTTTGTGACAGCAGCGGGCCTGGGCTCGGCCAATGAGGAAAGACTGAAGAGTGTTTTACTCCATCACCTCGGCACCGAGGATCAAAGAAATACTTTTGGTCGGTGCCAGGATGGCTCGCTGGAGGAATGCTTGAGGGTGTTGGACGAGGCGTTTGGTGACCCTTCCACGGTCTCGGAGAGCTGGTGGAAATTCTATGAGTGATGGCAATGGGAGGGTGAGTCGCTAAACTCGTTTTTATTAGACCTTCTTAGCCTAGCACGCAAAGGCAACATTGGGCCACATGAATATGGACTGGTTAAGGACAAGTTAGCACATGGCACCAGATGCTCACAGTTAACAGCTAAGCTACTGTTGGCCACAAAGCTGATGTCATGGGGGGAAGTGCTGGAGTTGGCGAGGAGAGAAGACTTGGTGGCCCAGTTGGAGCAGAGGGCTAAGGCTAGCCAAGGGTCGCCCAAGCACAATTTCCCGCCGGATGCGGAAGTTGACGCACTGACGGGGCAGCATAGTGGAGGCAGGAGAAAGAGGAAAAGGAAAAAGGAGAGGCGAGCTGCCTTGTGGGTGGGAAGACCCAGAGGTCCGGCTCAAGTTCACGCTGCAAGGATGGGGAAAGGCCCGCTGAAGTGGCATGTCCTCCAACTGGACGGAGTTGATGTGTCGCTTATGGTAGACTCAGGGTCCGGGAGGTCGATCCTGAGCCTCCCAACCTTGCACGCGGTGATCGAAATGGCGGACACAGCGGACTTTGTAGGTGACCTGCGGGTTGAAGAGGGTCCCTAACTTTACGTTCCAAGTGGCACGTCAGGGGATCGACCTGCTGGGGGTGGACCTGTTTGGACGGTTAGGGTTTTCCATAACGGACCTTGAAGACTCGCGGGTTCTGTCCGTGGGTGCGGACTGGTGCCTCCGCTGGCCGAAGCTATTCGTGGGTTTAGGGCACATTGACACATTTTATCACCGGCCTTTAGTGAATGAGAGCGTCATGCCAAAGATTCAACCGTTGAGGAGTCTCCCACTGGAGCTGCAAGCAGAGGTGTCGGCGGAGTTGAATCGGCTGTTGGAGTCAGGTGTCATGGAGAAGGCCAATGCTTCCCTGTGGATTTCCAGCCTCGTGGTGGCAAAGAAGAAAGGGGTGGGGGCATTAGGCCTTGTATTGACCTTAGAGTGCTGAATAAGGCGGTTGTCCCGGAAAAATACCCGCTGCCTACTATGGAGGAACTAACGGCGACGTTCAGTGGGGTGAAAGTTTTTTCAAAGTTGGACCTCTGGCAGGGCTACCTGCAGATGCCGTTACACCCGGACAGCAGAAACTTAACCGTTTTTGTGACGCACATGGGGGTGTTCCGGTACACAAGGATGCCTTTCAGCCTGAGCTCAGCGCAGAGCTGCTCCAGAAGGTGATGGCTACCTTGTTAGCTGGTCTGAAGGGGGTAGTTGTGTACCTCGATGACATTGTGCTGCAAGGGGCGTTGAGCAAAGAACGCAACAGGAGGCTGGAGAGGGTCCTGGAGAGATTGCAGGAACATGGGGTTACTCTGAACAGCGACAAGTGTGTCCTGGCGGCGGAGGAGGTGGACTTTGTTGGTTTCCAGCTGTCGAAAGATGGACTGAAACCTTTGGTTTCAAACGTGGAGGCGGTGCTTCGCCTCACGGACCCCTCCTCGCCGGCAGAGATCTCATCGTTCCTGGGAATGGTAAACTTTTATGGACAATTCATTGCGAGGTGCTCTGAAATGATTGAGCCACTCAGAATGCTGCTGAAACAAGACGCGCCTTGGGTTTGGACTCCTACATGCTCGGCGGCCATGAGGAAACTGAAACAGCAGCTCACCTCGCCCCCAGTCCTGACCCATTTTTACCAGAACTGTTCTACGATCGTGACCTGTGACGCTTCTGGTTCCGCCCTGGGGGCAGTAATGTCTCAGGTTCAGGGTGGTACAGAGCGTCCAGTCGCTTTCGCATCAAGGTCTCTGTTGGGGGCTGAGAGGAAGTACACTGTCGGAGAGAGGGAGGCGCTGGCCTGTGTGTGGGCCTGTGAGAGGTGGCATATGTACCTCTATGGCCGGCATCTCACGTTGAGGACAGATCATCGGGTGTTGACGATCCTGTTGGAGACTTCGGGGTCAGGCCACAGGCCGCTGCATATCCACAGGTGGTCTGAGAGACTCAGGGCTTACAACTTTGAGACTAAGTACACTCCGGGCAAGGACAACGTTGTGGCGGACCCGCTGTCTAGGGCCCCAACATGTGTGCTGGTACCGGATGTGGAAACCGTGGACCCAGTTGAGATGGAACTGATCCACGCCCTGCATGGGGCTCTCCGGGACATTGTGTCTCCTGAAGAACTTAGAGAGGTTTCAGAGAATGACCAAGTGATGAAGAGAATGCGTGTGGCAATCAGAGAGGTCTGGCCAGCAGGAGCGCCAGGGGTCCTGGCTCTGTTCCATCGCTTCAGAGATGAGCTCAGCTGCTGGGACAAGGTGTGCATGGCCAGAGGTCATTGTGCGGTGATCCCGGAGGCACTGAGAGGACATGTGCTGGACATGCTGCATGAGGGCCACCTTGGGGTGGTTAAAGTCAAGCAGCGGGGCAGGGATTCAGTTTGGTGGCCAGGGATAGACAAAGATATTGAGGCGATGGTCAGAAACTGTGTCCTGTGCCTGGAGAGTGGAAAGACTGGTAGACCATCACCACCCCCTCTCCGGCCGATCGCTTACCCGGAGGGGCCCTGGGAACACATCGAACTGAACATCTGCGGTGAACTGCACGCCCCCCCCCCCCCCCGGCAGCAGGCTCCTGGTGGTGGTGTATGACTTGTTTTCTAAATGGCCAGAAGTGCTTCCGATGGGCTCGGTGACAACAGAGGTCATTACGGGGTTCCTGTCGTCGCTGTTTGCTAGATGGTGGACCCCGACTTCAGTGACGATGGGCAATGGCCCGCAGTTTATTTCAGAGGCTGTTGGGAGTTTCCTGCGGGTGAGAGGGATTAAGCACATCCGGACGGCGGTGCACCACCCACAGGCTAATGGGAGTGTGGAGAGAATTAATAGGACTTTAAAGAATGGGTTGAGGGCCCATCTGGCTGATGGGTTTTCATTCGTTGATGCTCTGCACAACACCATACTCCATTAAAGGGCGTTGGTGCATGTCACGACAGGGCGCTCCCCGGCGGCACTGATGCTAGGAAGGGAGTTGCCGCTTCCGGTGAGGTGACTGGGGCTGGCTCGAAGGAAGTGCACTGAGGATTCGAGGGTGCTGATGTGCAGGGTCTCAGACCAGCAACGGCGGATGAAGGGCTTCTTTGACAGAAGGCATCATGTGAAACAACATGACCTGAACGTAGCCACAAGCTTCAGCTGCTGTGGGTCGGGCCACGCACGATTGTAAAACAAAGGGGTCAGGACACTTTCGAACTGGATGATGGGTCCAGGTGGCATGCAAGTCGGCTGTGGAGGTCCCCACCGGAGGTGGCAAGCGACCCCGCGTTGGACGTTTGGAATGACTCCTGGGACTAGGGAGGTCAGTCAGGTTCTGGCTTCCAGATGGATCCATTGGTGCCGGAGACAGAGTGGCCCCGTGAGGGTCGCCCAGTTAGGGAACGCCGATGGCCGAAGTACTTGGACAATTTTGTTACCGGAAAGACTGGGGGGAAAAAAAGAATTGGGGTGTTTGATCTGTTTGGTTTGTGTTTCAAGGTGTATATAGTTGTCTTCTGTTTTGCATGTATGTTGTGGTTCTAGATTTTTCCAAGGGGGGGAGGGATATAACATAGTGAATTGTACCTTTGGGGTTGCCGTAGCCTGGTCTGAGTGGGGCGGTGTGATGTCAGGCGGGCTACAACTGGACATATAAATATAAGAGTTCCTATTAATAATAAAGAGAATGTTCCTTCCAGCTCTCCTCCGGTTTGTTATTTTTAGGATATAACAATAACGTCAGTTAGGCCAGAGAGTCCTGATTGGCTCAACACTGCCCACGGGCCAGCACCACAAATAGTTCACCAAGATTAGTTCACAAATACAAGGGGGGGCTGAAAAAGTTCATAGGCTGACCATGATCCAGTAGTCAAATTTGACCAAATGTGGTTTATTTTTCGCCTGCAGGGATCGAAGTGCTGCCACACCGATGGAGGAAGTGTGTGGACTGAAGGGAAGACTATGTCGAAAAATAAACCACATTTGGGCAAATTTGACCACTATGAACTTTTCAGCCCCCCTCGTAGTTCACGTTAACAAAAACGTTCCTTCTCAACTCGTCTCTGTGCAGGGGGTGGGTCTTTGAGTGATTACGCTCTTGATATCCTTTAAGTCAGAAAAATCATGTTACAGACATGTTAACAAGAAAAAAAAACTTGATTTTGACCCAAATTAAAATGGGTTTTACTGTTAAACTGCTTTTGAGGCGCAATACAGTTTCATTCACTATCCTGGGCCACCGTGCATACAATTGGGCATGTCGTTCAACTGGTAAGTTTTTTTAATCACAGGATTGATTCTGATAATATAGTACCAGCTGTTATGTCCACAAACCTGGCACAAAAGGAGATGGACAAGCGGTTGCACTGGAACGGTGCTTTATTATAGAACGGGTTGCGATACAG
This sequence comes from Pholidichthys leucotaenia, assembly GCA_020510985.1. NCBI lineage: Eukaryota > Metazoa > Chordata > Actinopteri > Cichliformes > Pholidichthyidae > Pholidichthys > Pholidichthys leucotaenia. Next base: position 188,399,372 of record CM035842.1, on the reverse strand, counting down.
CAGGTGCTACACTGTGTGGGGTTGTCTGGGCAAGAGGAGCCACAAATGGTGGACGCCCCTACTTATAGGGTGATGTGATGACACACCCAGAAGGCAACGCCATCACACCGCACTTCACAGTAAAACCACGATCCCACATTCCGCCCCCCCTTCACAATACAAAAAACACATCCAATCAAAACCCACCCAAATTTAGCAGACACAACCCCCCAACAAACACATTAAACAACAATAGCAATAATAATAATAATAACAAGAACGATGAACATTAGAACCAGGGCCGGTGGGTGGACTGCTACATGGCCCGCACAGCCAAGTGGTTTATTCTGCCACTTGTAACAATAGACCAGCCGTGCTCCTACCAAAAGAGTCCTCTGTCTCTTCCTCACTGTCTCCCATGGCAAGGGAGGATCTGCCTCATGGCGGACGTGCCCCTGGAGGCCACAGGCCCCCAGGACAAGGGCCGATCTTCAAAACACAGGAGTTCGGATCTCCCACCACCTTTGCTGACTCCTGCGTAGCCCCGTCACCTGGAACATCCACCTGGACACGCCACAACTGGTTCGCATGTCAGATCGAGCCGTCTGTCAGCCGGAAACATGCCACTTCCAACTTCTCCACAATCCTCAGCGGCACCTGATGTCCCACCTGCTGCGATCCGGCCAGTCATCACCCCAGTCTTTCCTCGGCATGTACCCGAACCCAGTCCATGACCTGGAGCGGTACCTTGCTTGGGTTGATGTGCTGCTGTAGTTTTGGCAGCTCTGCATCTTTCTCCCGTTTCGCACCATCGTAACACCGCAGCGGCACAGCAGCAACCGCCATCGCAGTGGACCCCTCATTTGTCATCATCTGTAGCTTGACTTTGGTATCAAAACCATCCAAAGCTTCCCTGGTAACATTCATCGGAAAAGACCCTCCGATCGCTAACTTGGTCACTCCCATGATAGCTGGCCGAGCGCGGGCACTGGAGTCATCGGTTCCTCCACTGAGCGAGCAGCTGTCCTCCCGAGAGTCAGAAACCTGTGCTTCGGTTCCAGCATCGCCAGCAGGTGCCTCACCCACACTACGATGTCATCCACTGGGTCCGGCGAGCTCCATCATCCACATCCAGACCATTCAGATCCAGCACTGTCCTTAACTGCGAAACCCAGTCCATAGAAAATGTCACACCCCATAATGTTGTCGCCATGCATTGTTACCTGAAATGAAAAGTCGTGTACCGCTTCGGTGTCATAGCGGGCAGTCAACTACACAGTCCTGACAATGAACAGTCTACCACTGCCATAGCCATACAGCGGCGCCGGGTTCTTCCTGATCCTGTGGTGCGGGAAAAACTTTTTCACCATGGCCCAATTTAGCACCAACTGCACTGCCACCATGTCGAGAATTAATGGCAAAGCCACACCATCCAATTCCACAATGCAGTCGGAAAGCCCATTGGCATTGGCGCTCACCGCATGGATGGTCATCATAGGTGGGTGGGCTGACTTACTCAGCTGGCTCCATGATGCTGAAGACTAACACATTCTGGCAAAATGATTCATGCACCCACACTTGCTGCACCACTTCCCTCTTGCCGGGCATGCTCACACATTACTCTGGTGCATCAGGGACCCACAACCCCCACAGATGGGGTCTTTCTGAGCGGACCTGGGGCTCACTGCATATACCTCGTAGTCATCCACCATGCTCCCTTCTTCCTCCAAGTCCACTGCATTCACCGATGTCGTCCATTCTGGTGTCTTCTGAGACTGGCACCAATTCAGCTGCAAAGCTAGCTTATCTGCGGCCTCTAGCTTAAGAGCTAGCTCAACTGTCCTAGCTAGCGCTAAGTCATTGGGCGCCGTTAGCAACCTACCCCATAGCACAGCACTACACGAGTGCTCGGCCAGTTGATCCCGCACCATCTCATCCTCTAATGGCCCAAAATGGCACACGCTAGCTAACTGTCTTAGGGCAGCGACAAACTATTAAATGGCCTCACCGACTCCTTGGCGTCTCTGGTGAAACCGAATTTGTCATATCGTCATGCTGTGGTGAAGTGGTTAGCCATTAGCTCCATGACGTCCTTGTACGAGCCCATCACACCAAATGTCTGTAGAATCCTCTGGCCTTCAATGCCGAGGTTGTGGCCAAGCAGCGCTTGCGTTCTCACCTTATCCAGCTTCCCTAGGTCCAACGCAGTTGTGTAATTTTCAAAAGCCTCAAACCAGTGGGGCCATGGTATCGGTGGCTCGCCAGGAAGCTCTAGGAAAGGCCACAGTGATGTAACGCACGCTTCCATTGGTTGATCCTAAGTCGCCAAATGTTATGTCCACAAACCTGGCACAAAAGGAGATGGATGAATAGTTGCATTGGAACGGTACTTTATTATAGAACAGGTTGCAATACAGTAGGTGCTTCACTGTGTGGGGTTGTCCGGGCAAGAGGAGCCCCAAATGGTGGACGCCCCTACTTATAGGGTGGTATGATGACACACCCGGAAGGCGGCACCATCACACCGCACTTCACATGAAAACCACAATCCCACACTAGCCACTGTTAGCTTTGTGGTATCTGGTTGGCTTATCCATCCATCCATCTTCTTCCGCTTAATCCTTTTTGGGTCGCCGGGGGGGGGGGGGGGTGGTAGAGCCTATCCCAGCATCTTTGGCCGAGAGGCAGGGTACACCCTGGACAGATCACCAGTCCATCGCAGGGCCAACACGGAGAGACAGACAACAATTCACTCTCACATTCATACCTAAGGACAATTTAGGATCCCCAGTTTGATGCCAATTAACCTAACTTGCATGTTTTTGGTATGTGGGAGGAAACCGGAGAAATCTCAGAGTAAACCCAAGCAGACATGGGGAGAACATGCAAACTCCACACAGATCACTGTTGGTCGGGGGCTGGGATCGAACCCAGGATCCCCCAGCCCAGGGTGAGTTGCTGTGCTACCGCAGTGCTAACCACTCCGCCACCATGCTGGTGGCTGGCCTAGTAATCACTAATTCTGGTGTTTGAAAGAGGAGTGACAGTGAAAAGTTTTTGACATGAAACTGTAGGACAATGAAAGGTATTTTGGAGAAAAAATGGCATAAGATACCATTTTAGACAACGTAGATTTGTTTTTATAGGGGATTTATGTCCACAGGAGTGCATCTTTAACAAGTCCAATGTCAGTGCAGCCATCTATCAGGAAATTTTAGAGCATTTCCCGCTTCCCTCTGGTGACAAGCTTTATGGAGATGCTGATTTCATTTTCCAGCAGGACTTGTCACCTGCCCACACTGCCAAAAGTATCAAAACCTGCCCTGCATTCAGTTGACAAAACTGTTTGCAACCATTCGGAATTGTTCAATAGTTTCCATAACTGAACATCACTTTTGCCGTTTTCTCATTGGCCGAACTCCTCAGGGAAGTGACTCACATAGCGAACAAAGATGGTGGCTAGGTAAGATAGTTTGCGATGTCCTTTTCTCTTCTTTTCTTTTCTTTTCGGAGCAATTCCATCAATTTAAGAGTAGCGGTTATGTCAATTTGTAAGTAAAACAATACCACTCATAAAATATTGTTTTTGGTGGGGGTGTAATGGAGAATTCTTAGGTAATATGAAGTAGAAGTAGGCTACAGTCTACGCTGTAGTTACTATGGTCCTCTAACCGGCTGACAGAGGACCATAGATCTACACAACTACAGAATGCACGAGCCGAACAGAAAAAAAAAAAAAAAACGTTTGCCGAGAACTGCCTGTTCATTTAGGTTAGTTTGTCTTGCAGACTGTTTCGTGAACTGAACTCGCGTCAGGTTTAATGGCCATGGCGTCACTGTGCTTAATTAGCCAGCAAACAACCTTGCTCTAAATCCTATGGAGAATCGTCAAGAGGAAGATAAAAAACACCAGACCCAACAATGCAGACGAGCTGAAGGCATTATCAAAGCAGCCTGGGCCTCCATAACACTGCAGCAGTCCCAAAGACTCATCACCTCCAAAACACGCCACACTGATGCGGTAATTCATGCAAAAGGGACCCTGGCCAAATAGTGTGTACATGGACATACTTTTCAGTAGGTGAACATTTCAATTAAAAATATTTTTTAATTACCTCCGCCAAGAGGTTATGTTTTTGCCGGGGTTTGTCTGTCTGTCTGTCTGTCTGTTGGTTAGCAAGATAACTCAAAAAGTTTTGGACGGATTTCAATGAAACTTTCAGGCATTGTTGGAAATGGTACAAGGAAGAACTGATTAAATTTTGGGGATGATCCGGATCACCGTCCAGAAGAAAACCGCCATTACGGAAAATGCCATTTTCGTGAATAACTACTGAACCACTAATCCTATCATTGTCAATCCAATTGCTAGTCATATGTTTTCATGGTCAACGAATCTGAAAACGTACACACAAACACTGTATGGGGGGAACTGTGGCCGCCATTACGCAAAATGTCATTTTCGTGAATAACTACTCAACCACTAATCCTATCATTGTCAATCCAATTGCTAGTCATATGTTTTCATGGCCAAGGAATCTGAAAACGTACACACAAACACTGTATGGGGGGAACTGTGGCCGCCATTACGGAAAATGTCATTTTCGTGAATAACTACTTAACCACTAATCCTATCATTGTCAATCCAATTGCTAGTCACGTTTTCGTGGTCAAGGAATCTGAAAACGTACACACAAACACTGTATGGGCGGAACTGTGGCCGCCATTACGCAAAATGTCATTTTCGTGAATAACTACTCAACCACTAATCCTATCGTTGTCAATCCAATTGCTAGTCATATGTTTTCGTGGTCAAGGAATCTGAAAACGTACACACAAACACTGTATGGGGGGAACTGTAGCGCTTGGCGGAGGTCTATGCTCTCCGAGTGCTTTTCTAGTTAATTTTATGTAATCAAATTTTTAAGAAACTGAATTTGTTGTTTTCATGAGCTGTAAGCCATAAAAATCAAAAGTGTATTATTGGAGGTTCCCCAGCTGTCTAAACCTATTAGCAGCATAACTAAGGGAGGGTTCAGAGACACATGATCCCTCCCTAATTGTAGGATATCAAAAAGGAAAGTTTTAACCCTATTCTTAAAAACAGATCGAGTCTGACTCCCAAATCCAGATTGGCAGCTGGTTCCAAACGAGAGGAGCTTGATAACTGAAGGCTCTGCCTCCCATCGTACTTTTGGAGATTCTAGGTACTACAAGTAATCCTGCATTTTGGGAGCGTAGTGCTCTGTTAGGATAAAAGGGTAGTATCAGATCTTTTAACTAAACACGGGCGTGATTGTTTAGAGCTTTGTAAGTGAGAAGAAGGATTTTAAACTTAATTCTAAACTCCATGGGAAGCCAATGAAGGGAGGCCAGAAACGGAGAGACATGAGCTCTCTTTATAGTACCTGTTAAAACTCTTGCAGCTGCATTTTGGATCAACTGAAGACTTTTTAAAGAGGTTTTAGGACAACCTGATAATAAAGAGTTACAATAATCTAATCTAGAGCTAACAAAAGTGTGGTTCAGTTTCTCAGCATCACTCTGAGACAAGATGCTCCTAATCCTGGCAATGTTATGCAAATGATAGAAGGCAGTCTTAGAAACAATTTCAATATGTGAATTGAAAAACAGATCTTGATCAAAAATAACTCCAAGGTTCCTCACAGAACTATTAAGAGAAAGAGTAATTGCATCCAAACTAAGAGTTTGATTTGGAAAGGTATTTCTAAGGTTCTTTTGGACCAACAAGAATGATTTCAGTCTTATCTGAATTTAATAGCAGGAAATTACAAGTCATCCAAGCTTTGATTTCCTTAAGACACGCTTCTAACTTCGCTAATTGATTACTATCATCTGGTTTCATTGACAGGTATAATTGTGTGTCATCTGCATAACAATGAAAATGCATACAGTGCTTTCTAATAATGCTGCCTAACGGAAGCATATTATAACCACTCCCAAAGTCTTCTTCTAGGTCAGAAAACCACGCTCCAACTGATGTTGACAAGGTTTTTGTTTATTTTGTCACAGCAAATCTTCGCCCTTAAACACCGTGGAAAAACTAAAAATACAGACATAAAAAACATGAATACAAAATAAATTATAACACTTTACAAATGTTCATAAACCAAAATAATCACATACCGTGTGCGCCTTCTGCCTAGAATTTAAGAGTTGTTAATCATGTCACAAATTTCCCAAAGTCCTCTCTCCAAAGTCCTCTCTCTGCATCTGATTGTGGACAGCCTCCAGCAGCCGTGTGACTCTTTTAATCAGGCATGTGAACAGCGCATGCCTACCACCCATTTTTGCATATCGTCCGGGTCCGCCGCTGTTTCCTCACAAACATGGAGAACATTTAACAGTCCGGCTGCCTGCAGGAAAAACACTCCGTCCTCTCTCCCGACACTCGCTCACACAAAGGCACTGATAGGCGGGGCGAGACACCTGCACGAGCCCCCTTCACGAGCTCTCCGACTCACCCACGAGCTCGGCAACACGAGCGCATATGCGCCGTGATATGGAGGGATTGAAGGCAGAGAAAAGGACACCGCTAACGTCTGCAACACTGGCGCACACACCCATAAACAAACATTATTTCAGAAAAAGAACCAAAAATACATAAACCTTTTCACTGTGACAGCTACACATATATAAACTAAAAAGAGTAGGGCCTAGCACAGATCCCTGTGGAACTCCGTGACTGAGCTTTGAATTGAAAGAAAACTCATTATTGACATGAACAAACTGGAACCTATCAGATAAATAAGATCTAAACCACTGCAACGAAGTTCCATTAAGTCCAACATAGTGTTCTAATCTATCAAGTAGAATATTATGATCAATAGTATCAGAAGCTGCACTAAGGTTTAACAGAACAAGTACAGAAAGAAGTCCATTATCAGATACGATAAGGAGGTCATTAGTGACCTTCACTAAAGCTGGTTCAGTACTATGATGGATTCTAAACCCAGATTGAAACTCTTCAAATAAACCATTTCCCTGCAAGTGGTCAAATAATTGTGTAGCAACAACTCTTTCTAAGATTTTTGAAATGAAAGACAGATTAGAGATTGGTCTATAGTTAGCTAAAACTCCTGGATCCAGCGTTGGCTTTTTCAGTAAGGCTTTAATTACAGCAGTTTTAAAAGCCTGCGGTACATGGCCTAATGTTAATGAAGAATTGATGGAATAGGGTCTAAAAGTCAAGTTGAAGGCTTGGATGAGGAAATTGTTTTATCTAACTCTAAAAGGTCAATTGCAGTAAACTCCTCCAAACAGATATCAGTTGAAGGAGAACCGTGAACTTAAATACAGTAGTTACTGTATTTAAGTTCACGGTGGGAAGAATCTGACTGATTTTATCTCATTTTATAGATGAAATTTTATTATTGAAAAAGTTCATAAAGTCCTGACTAGTAAGCTCTAAGGGAATGCTAGGATTGACAGAGTCCTGACTCTTTGTCAGCCTGGCTACAGTGCTGAAAAGAAACCTGGGATTATTCTTGTTCTCTTCAATTAATGCAGAATAATAACTTGTTCTAGCTTTTCTAAGAGATTTTTTTTAAATTAAAAGATAATTTCTCCAAGCTAAATAGATTCCATCTAAATTAGTAGAGCACCTTTTTTTTTCTAACTGACAAGTCTTCTGTTTTGAGCTACGAGTTTCTGTGTTGAACCAAAGAGTTAGAAATCTCTGATTAGACTTTTTCTTTTTTAAAGGGGCCACGATGTCTCAGTGAATAGGCAGTAAATGGCGCCGGAAGCAGGGCGGCCATACCAGCAGCAACTCTCTTGTGTCTTTGTGTTTCTATCTGTTTATTCCTGTATATAGTGTGTCTCTTTTTTAACCAGGGCTCTGTAGGAATACTCAGATTAAGACTGGACCAACTTTTTATCTATGTTAGTCCGGTCTTTGTCTAGTTTTTTCTTTTCTTTTCTCTTCCTCGGACAATGGAGATTAACAGAGGTGGGGCGGATGCATTGTTTACACACGCGAACAACTGATTGCGCTGAGGAGGCCGGAGCCTGGAGCATTACGGCTGGCAGTGAAGCCCCTCATCCCGGATGAGCTGAAGAGGAGACACCGCAGGCGAAGGGCTGGAGCGAAGGTGAGGAGGAGGAGGAGGAGGAAGCATAAGCCAGCTGTACCGATGGTCATCACCGGGAGCGTGCGATCACTGGG